>OU565290.1:11723930-21723930 GCA_913789915.3 Sphecodes monilicornis
ATATATTTTACATTCTATATATTTTATATTCTATATTTTCAACTCTACATTCGGTACTCTACAGTCTACATCCTACATTTTAAACTCTGTACTCTGTACTTTAGAGTAGTAAAGACTAAAGGTAGGTACAAGTCAAATGCAGATAGCGACAGCATTAAGTTGTGGAACTGGACAAAATCAGGGAGTTCGTGGCAAGTAGTTCAGCGTGCAAACAAACAAATTACAGTCGCTTCCATAATTACCAGTGCGCGCAGAGAAAAACGGATATCGAGGCGACGGAGTAGAAACAATTCAAGAATGCGGTGAATACAAAACAGGGGTGGAAAAGGGTGTTAAAAAGAAGAAGCAACGGAGAGCGCGGAACGGAACAGTGGAAACAGAAGTGGAGGATGAGGGATGCGGTGAGCAGAGAGAGAGAGAGAGAGAGAGTGAGTGAGAGAAAGAGGAAGTACACGCGGTAACGTGCAGATGATGGCGAGGGAAGGATGAGGGGCGACAAAGGTAGACACGGAAGGCAGAGGCAGCGAGAGGCAGCGAGAGGCAGCAGGGACACGGTTATAATGAAGTCATTTGCGTGTTCTTCGGGGTGAATCAGGAAAAGGTGGAGCGAGGTGCGTGCTGCTAGGCTCGCGAGGGCTCCTGGAACGAGCACGTGGGCGGAGGAAAGATAGAAAATCCTGCTCGCCCAAGAGAAAGAAAGAAACGGGATGAAACGAGGGGGTGGGAACGACTACTAATTTCACTGGCTGCTCCTCGACAAACAACGGAGGCCGCGTTACTCTCGCCGAGCCGGGAACACACTCTCGAGAATGAGCTCGCGAAACGACACCGTGGTATCCTGAACGGATCAGGAAGTCTCGAGAATTCTGCTCGAGACACTCGCAAACACCATAACTTCGCCTGTGCAGAGCTAACCGAACACTTCGCTGGTCTAGGACCTTGAGTTTTCGCGATCGCGATGCGCATTCCAGTGTTCTGTAGCCGTATTCGCTTCTGATTCAATATAATAACATTCGTGTGATTACACTTTTCTTTTTAGACGATTTTGAGACCACTTCGTTTTAACACAGGATGAGTATAACAAGTCTCCTGAATAACTTCTACATTCTTTTTGAGGTAAGAAGAAATGGATTACCGAAGCTCAGATTATTATGTGCGTTTAGACCAAACGAAGTTCGCATAACATTTTAACCAATTTTGTGCTCGTTTAAATGTCTAATGCGAGCGAATGTTCATCAGATTCGTTATTCCAGTCCAGGTTTATCTGACGTATCGCCGTATTAGCCGTATGAAAAATTATGTAATAAGCAGAGCATTCCGCGAACGTAGCATTTGTTTATACAGGATGAGTCAGAAAGAACTAATGTCTAAAATAAGTTAACCCTTTGCACTCGAAGCAATTTTAATTCCAAAATCAAAAAATTTCTTTCATTCTAGAACATTTTTATTCTATGTTTCTTTTTTACATTCTGCGCCTGAAATTAAACCTGTTTTC
This sequence comes from Sphecodes monilicornis, assembly GCA_913789915.3. Classification (NCBI taxonomy): domain Eukaryota; kingdom Metazoa; phylum Arthropoda; class Insecta; order Hymenoptera; family Halictidae; genus Sphecodes; species Sphecodes monilicornis. The sequence goes on from OU565290.1 coordinate 11,725,426, forward strand.
TCGTACCACAATTGAATTTTTAGCAATTTATAGAATAGAGACGAATTTAATAATATCAAAACTGTTTTGAATTATACTATGGCAATTTTTTTACTGGTGACTCAGAGTCACCATTCGAGTGCAATGGGTTAATATCTATTGATTGTACAAAAAAACTTCTTAATGAATTATGTAACATACGAAATAACACATCTAATGAGTACAATTTTATATTTTTTATATCGCATTTTTTTTAAACATCAAGGTGAACATGAGTTCTTTTAAAGTCAATATTCTTAATATTTTTTTAACAAGTTCACCCGTTATATAGGTTGCTTGTCAACCGCTGCGCCGATGAGCAGAAAAGAGGGGGGGGGGTCTATGCTGCATACACGCAGCGGCAGGCTGTCTCGAGTGCGTAGGTTAGTCTCGAATACGCAGAATGGATGTAGCAATAGAAATAGTTTTTCGCGAATATCTCGAAAACTACTCATTTCCGCTAAAAATGACAATCACATTTCGTGATCAGCATATCAAAACGAAGAGAATGACGTAAGTCTCGTGCCGAAACGGCGGGGGGACTTTTCCGAAGTTCAGCTGAATTCGCACTTAGACTCACGAGGGTCAGAAATCACTGTCTAACGAAACTGAAATACGGAATACGTCTGTCATTCAGGTATAATAATGCGAACTTTTATCCCGTTTACCCCCGCATAGAGGCACTATTAGAGTACCCAACACAAGAATTAAAATATACCTGGCTGAAAGATCATTTTTCTTGTTTTGGCCACGTTTTGGCGATTTGGGCACCACTGTGCTTCGTCCCTGGAGGGTTAACCAGAAAATACACGAAATTCTAAAGGAAAACTGAAAGTGGGTGCCCAGATGTTGACATAAAGATGAAACGAAGAGGATTGAAGAGAGAGATAAAAATAATTGTGATTACTTTGAGAGAATTCTGTTCGCACGTGTCACTATTAAGTCCTGTTTTATGGTTGACGTTTCCCTGGACAAGTCCGACGTCGAATTAACGTCGAGACTCTCTCCGCCGTCGATTGTCAGGTTCGAGGGACCCGAGAAAGCTAGGGGTCGCCATTTCCCGGTTACTTTTACAGACGGGCAACGACTTTTCGTGATCCTGTTCGCGATTAAACTGCAAGAAAACTGGACTGCTGCAGTCAATTGCGATCCCGTGGAATTGCCAGGAGTAAAAGAACGGAGTTGATGGATGATTGAGAACTCTCCGTACTCTTGCCCTGTTAGATCCCGCGGCTCGCTGACGTAGCGGACTGGTTACACTGGTAAAACACTCGCCGTTTACATTCGGCTGGTGTATTTTTCAAGAGTGGCTAAAATCTGCTGTTGCATAATTCAACGTGCTTCGGGCACAACGAAAATGAAAAATAATTCCGCATCCGAATAGCGAAGGAAAAAGTCGCCGGCAGAGTGGCTTGCAAATGGAGTCGCAGTTAAGTTAGAAGGGATCCGCGAGATACGTTAATGCATAAGTAAAGTAATCCGTGTGTCGGTCTTAATTGCTTCGTCGAAAAATTTGAAATATTCCGCTTCGTGATAATAAAACCGCCTCGATGTTTCGAATTATTTGGATTTAATATCTACTTCTTTACTTCACATGATTATCAAGTAGTTAAGTGGTACCGTGCTCTAGTTGTAACAAAATCGAATTTTTATATAAAAAGATTCTATTGAATGTTTTTATTGAACATGTTCGTGAGCGGCAATTATTTTCGCAGTAGCCTAATTGTAAAGGACAAGCAAAAAATTAATTTGGTTTTCCTTATGTGATATACAATATCGCGAGGGTGTTTCCAAAATCATGGTATGAGAGAGTGGGTGGTCATTTTACATGCAAAAACAAGTCGAAAATAAGATATAAAATTTTGTTCTTTAGATTTTCGTTTTCGAGAAAATCGAGTTTAACATTAGGTTTACGGAGCACTAAAAGCGACTGTTTTACATTATTTTACAAATCTAACAAAAATGTGTCTAAATTTTTAGAATAGTTTCTCATTGATTGCATCTTTACGTAACGATTTACCTAGTCGTAAAGATCCGTCGTGTTCGCGTGCTTTAGTATATGCAGGAATAAAACTTTAGGAATACATACATTCCTAATGCTTGGAGAAGAAAAAAAAGTTATATCAACATAGGTCCGGAAAAGATTAGTTTCTAAGTTAATAAATTTTTTGTGCCACAATTCTCGCCACATCGTCTTCAAGGCCCGTTTAAAGGCATCAATAATGTTTTTGATGTAATCGCCGGTCTATGTTTACGTTATCGAGGTGTAGTATTCTTGTTTACAATTTATGCTGTATTTTATGTACACACGAACACGTTACCGTAGACGACGAGCTGATGCTTGTGTTGCGACAGGAGGTGGACATATTGAACATTTCCTCTAAGACGATATGACGAGAATGCACAAAAACTTTAATAACTCAGAAACTAATCATTTCCGGACCTATGTTAATATAAATTTTTTGTCTTCTCTAAGCATTAGAATTATTCCTAAAGTTTTGCCCACCATTTACGAAACACTCTGTATACGTGTGACGTTGGTCGCGAACGTGTTAATAATGAGTGGGAAAAGGTTTTATTAATTATTCTAAACATCCGTATCAATGTTAGACAATTGCTTGTCGACGCGTGTTGTCACCCATTCATTTATATAATTCCAAACTTCTCTCGCGCGTCTCTGTTCAAATATTTCGATGCATGAATATGATATCAGAGTAATATAATTCAGAATCGGAAGTATAGCTTTCAGCAACCCATTTTCCTCCCCACAAATCCTCCTTCCGGCAATCCGGAGCGATGCCATTTCTGTTTCCTATGAATCCGCATGCGGAACAACAACACCGACCAACAATAACATCAATATTAGTAACAACGGTATTATTCCTCCTATACACTCGACGGCGATGATGATGGCGTAACGATTATGGTTTGTAGCAAACTTTAATCCAGAAAATACACTAAAATATTTGCTCTGAGGTTTAATCTCGGACCTGAAAAGAGAGTTTAGCCTCACAAGGATATATTGGTAGCATATATACGCTAAATTTTGAAATTGCGACTTAAAAATTTCATTTTTGATTCGTCAAGTGGATGACTAGGTTCATTTCATCTAAGTATATTTAGTATACAGGGTGTCTCAAAACTGTTATACCATCTTGAAGGGGGTGATTCCTCAGTTCATTTTTAGTAACTTTTTCCTTTGCAAAAATGTTCCACATGGCTTTGTTAAAAAGGTATTAACACAAAACACGGACCAATGAGAGCGCGGCTATAGCGGACACATTCCGGTTCGGTGGCAGGTCCCGCCGAGTGTGGTATTGATATTGGGCGGGCCGGAATCAATCCACCATGGCCGCGCTATGATTGGTCCTCGTTTTTCGTTAATAATTTCTTAACAAAGCCGTAGAGAACATTTCCGCAAAGGAAAAAATGACTTCCAATCACCTCAAGAAAAACCCTTTCAAGGAAGTACAACATTTTTAGATACCCCGTAATTACAGTGCACGTTGAATTCTTCAGTTATGATTTATCTGATTTCTTTGATTGGGCATTTAGCAGATACAGATACAAAGTGTTTCGGATAAATGGAATTTCTCAAATCTCTGTTCTACTAATTGCCGTATAAAATAGCTTGTTCAAGACAAAGTTGTACTGTTTCAAGAGGTACTCCTATTCTACGAAAAGATGCCACAGATTTCGACAGTGGGGTGCGGCGGGATCTGCGAGACTCCACTCCTGAAGCCAGACTGCGGACACCATGCTTGCGCTAATAGGTTCTGGTGCGAACGGTCGACATTAAAAGTAGGATCCACATAAACTCCGGGAGCACATGCTATTCTTCGATTTATTAACCGCGAATAGCGGTTAATAAAAAAACGTAAATCTTATCACGTATATTTCATGTCATTGAATGTATTCTTAATTTTCTGACTTATATAATTGCGAGTCAGACGCGTGATGAAGTTTTCGAAGTTACGCTAATCTTCTGAGATCAGCGTCACCACATCACTCTGTTCTAGCCACACGCAATAAATTCATTTGCTGTGTTCGTCAAGCGATTCGGCCAATTGAGGAAGACGTGTAGCACGAAGTAGGGGTATCAGGTAGTGGGGCGTAGATCTATACAAGTTTCTCTGTGCCATCTTTTCGTGGATGCGGAGTACATGTTTAGCATTTGTAAGAAGTAGAACTTGTACGTCATGCACAGACGCGTCAGACGATTTCTATCTAGTAGCACAGATTTTCGCCGAATTTTCAAACTCGATTTTCTCGGAAACGAGGCGTTAAATAAATAAGATTTATTCCATATTTCCCAGTTACTTTCTCATGTAGAATCCCCCATCCACGGTTATACTATTAATACTAGAACACTCTGTATTTACGGAGGAAATAGCAACTATCGAGTTTCCTATACATGTACACGGTACTCCAGTAAGAGCTACCTAATGTTTCTTTTTCAATAAAACACATTTGGATTTAGAATATTTTTATAATCTTTATTGGAACATATATTGTCATCGGTTACAATTATACATGCAACAGAATGTCGGCCCAATGGCTACCGTAGTTCTTTTTGCCCGACGTCACTCTTTTGTTTAGATTTTCTATGACATTTTCACATAATTGTGGCTCAATGTCGTCAGTAACCAAATTTAGTTTTTGAGCTCTACGGTGATTCGCGGATTGGTGGTTTACACATAACCTTTGATGGAGCCCCCAAAAAAGTAATACAACGGTGTCAAATCACACTATCTTGGCGTCCAATTGACATCACCATTTCGTGAAAGAATTCTTCCCTGAAACATTGATCGCAACAAAGGAATTTGGCGAAAATAGTTTCTCACAGAACACGAATTTGCGCAATAACTTTTAACGATATAAACAAGTTGTTCTACTGTGTATCGCTCCATGACTAAAATTGTATTGACCTATAGATGACTCATATTGTCATGTGCAACGTATTTATTTAACAAAACTTATAGCTAAACTAGATCGGATAATCTAATGCTCTACTCGGTACGACTTTATCTAGCACGATACTGATTTATTCTCCGCTATTCTACTCTCGCTGCTCCACTTCTCAGTACGTACTTCACTGCTCGACTTCGCCGTTCTTACTCTACTGCCCGAGAGTTCTGACTTCGCTGTTTGCACTCCCCGCTTGCACCTCACACAGTCTCTATCTCTCTCTCACTCCTTCGCTCTCTCTTTCTTTCTTATCTACACCGTCACGCGAAGAAGTAAATAAACACGGAGGCTTGTATCGGGCCACCTGCTGACGTTCGTGAATTCACAGAACACCTGTGATTCCGGCGATCCTACACATCCGAAATATGTTACCATATGACAAACACATCCTAAAAACATTTGATAGCTCTTATTGGAAAATCCTTTAGAGCTTCTCGAAACGATCAATTGAAAAGAGTGGTCGAGGCAGTCTTGACGCTAATTCGACGTTGGACAGCGGTCCAGGAAACGTCGTCGACGATGTAAAAAGGGGTTGAGAGACGGCGAAGTTGGTCGTCGAGCAACGTTAAGTTGCCACGTCTCTTGGAGACCGTTGGCCGAGGAATTGTTCCGTGATTCTAAGCTCGGCCGGCTGCGCCAGTTACTCAGCCTCGAGTTGCTTAAGTCTCTTAAGTTGCCGCGGAATATTTGCCACGTTCCTCTTTCCGCTGTACCTCCTTCTTCTAACGAAACGCATTCCCGACCGTGGGACGTTGACACCGCGCTGGAATATTAACCCTTTTGCCGGTGATATTCTCTACCGAGATCCTCAAAAGCGGAGGACTCTTTGTGTAGTTACAAGTAAAAAATAATACGGCACTTTGACGACGAAGATTAACGCTCACGGCACCGCAGAAGTGGCGCTCTTTTAATTTATTGTGAAAGTTTCAAGAGCGTCTTTGCTGAAAGACGAAACAATTCTAAGTGGCTGTTATTTGTATTATAGCGAGTTGGTCGCAAAGGTTCGTTGCTGTTGACGTTCAAATTTTACTCCATTGAACTATGTTTTTATTCGGTATTAACAATATCAGTGATAATATACTTTTTAATTGCAATTTATGTTTTAGCAGATAATAGTATCTCTAGCGGCTCGCGTTTAGGTAGTTTTATTCATGGCAAGCACGTTTATTATTGCGTCTTGGGACCGGCACGTTTTTCGCCATCGGGTTGCGGACTGGGCCTGTCACCGTATTTGTGCTAATGGCTTGCCGATCCTTTTCCTAGCCTCGAGATTGCAGTTTTTAGGTTCCCTGTTATGCCCCCAGTTATTTATAGTTATCAGATGTGTGGATTTGCCAGCAGGGGTCGACAGCGTTAGGACCCGTTGACCATTTAGCGAGCGTCCGATCTCTCCACCCTCACCTTTCCCTCTAGAATTTTGCAACCATTTTGGCGTTTTCTTGGGCCCGCCTCCAGGCCTAGTTCCGAGTACTCCCACTTTCCCTTTCCTAAGGGAAAGGAAATTTCTTTTCGCTGGAGGAAGAGGCACCGCGCCTTGGTTGAAGATAACGCGAGCTCTTTAGAGTGAGAATTAGCAAGACCTTCGAAATAGTTACATCGCTTTCTCCTATTTAGTCTTAGCTACAGGCAGAGATGTTAATTCTCACAATTAGACGTGTTTTACTTAAACATCATAGCATTTCTTTGTACTTGTACGGTAACTATATTGTCGAGTTCAAGTCCTTGTAAATATAGTGTGTTGCACCAAAGGCTGTTGTTTAGTCCTTTCAAGCGGAAGGTGGTCCTTCGAGAAATTATTAGCGGGCACCTCGCAGTGCAAATACATTCAAGGCCCGAACGATCGAGAGATCAACCACGGGCGTAAACAGTATCACTATAGACAACAGAGGCACTTTCGAAAGGTGACTTCGTAGCAAACTCAATAATGTGAAACATCAAATCAGACATTGATCATTCTGTCTTGATGTTCTAATATCAAGAAATTAACGAGTCAAATGGGTAACAGAGGTCAGGAGACCTCTGTTTTAGTCAGTTACGTACGAGTTCAAGTGCAAATTACAAATTATAATTGGTGAGGCGTTCGGTCGATGTTGTCGATGCGGTCGCTCAAGTACGAGACCTCGAGAAGGCTCGTACCTATTCCAAACTCGAATTAATGGTAGAGAAGATGTTATTGGCGCAAGGTTCGATCTTTTTGATTTTCAAAACGATCGAACCTTGCGCCAATAACATCTTCTCTAACATAATTCAAAATTCGATCGATAGAAATCACAATCAAATTAGTGGGAATGGAATGATGAATTGAAAGTGAGACCAGACCAACTTTGGCTTTGATGGAAGTACATTTTGTAGAGTTGTTTGTGTGCGTTAAATATACAAGAGTCAGCGTTACGGCTGAGTGTCGGATCGGATCTAATTTTACTCGGTACATTTTCCGGCTTATATAGTAGTTTTGTGACCAAGTCTTAGCCAATGGCGTTTCTTGGTTTCGTCTATTGTTTCGATTGTAGTGGGAGAGTGGGTTTTCCCGGTCGGGGGGTAACGTCGATGCGGCAATGGGCGCAGGTAGTTCGGAGCTAAGGGTAAAGTTTTTGTAACAACGCGAATTCGAGCGTATTTTCGACGAAGATAAATGCTTGTAGGCTGCATGCTAGAACGATCTGCCTGCTTCCGATTACCGGGACTCGGTTGCTATGATTTCCGAGAGGCGAGCTTCAACAATAATTTTTCAGACTTTTAGCTCGACATAAAAGGATTAATTACTTCCTCATTTCATTTCTACGAAGCTACGATAGATTAATACTAAGTTTACGAGGAAAACATAACGGGAATGTGTCTATCAAAATATTTAGCCATTTTTCTTATAATATATACCCAAAAAATAAATTTGTTGGATAATTCCTCGTGGATGCATCTTTACACTCCCAACAATCGTAAATTAAAAAGATTAGGTCTCGTAAACCTAGTGTTAAATGTCATCAGTTTTTCATCTACGACTCGATAAACCTTTAAACACGTTACAATATTTTAAGAAGTATCGACGTTATAAGGCATTCTGTTGAATGTTAAAATCGGAGGTTCTACAGATACACAAATATCTTTAATCCAACTCTAACGCAACACAGTATTGAAGAAAAACCTGACACTGCTCACAAAACGTCTTTATCCGTACAAAAGCATATCGAGTTCCAAGAAAAACCCAGAAAATGATTAAATCCGCTCACGATTCCCCAGCTCGATTTAACAACAAGCTGCAACTTCGAATAGGCGGAGCTCGTTCATTCGCTTGTCGCTCAACAAACGGGCTATTGTCCGTGGAACACACGATCGAATACGCTCTAGAGCGGAATTGTGCGCCCGTAAGTATCGAATTCGAATGAAAATATGCAATTATTGGTAGTCTTTTACACGATTACGTGTTACGAGCCGATGAATGAATACCGTTCGGCGGCGGGACACGTCCTCGGCTCGTTCCGAGCGAGAAAATTACAATCGTCGTTGCGCAAACAATCGTTTAAACGCGGCGTGTAATTACGTGTACACGATTGTGCAAAACCATCGTTCCCGCATCACGCCTAAATAATCGACGCGTTTGCCAGCCCGATTAACATTTACACAGGCCGTGCGCCGAGAGTGCGCCGAGAGTGCGCCGCGTTCTGAATATTTCACGAGCCGCTCGACGAAAACGAAACGACTTGCCTTACTGGGAACGCTTCCAAGGATGTTTCACGGCTGCCTCTCCTCGCTCGACAGCAGGAAACTCTTCCCAGGACCCGGCGTGGAAATCATCGACGACTTCCGCCGGATGAATCGATCCTAATGGAATGAAGGACGAAGGGACGAGGTGTTCGACCCTGAAAACACTCCAGCCACTGTTAACTGCATTTAGCAGGAGAATTGCCCCGGAAGTCCTCGCGATCCTCGCTTCCGCCGGGAAAATCAAGCCCTTTCGATCGTTCTCCCTGCAGACGATGCTGGAGGAACTTCCGGTTTCCTAGATCCTTTTGAGATCTCTTTGCGAACGGCGTTGATGATAATATTTATCTGAGGGCAGGGCTAACACGACTTGTGGCGGATACATCCTATGGTCGCCAGCAAGTAGACAATAAGGCAACACCTTTACCGCTACTACCTGACCCGTCACCGATGCGTACATATACCGTCCTTAATCGTCCTTACGACATCTTCGCGCGTAACGGTACGAGTACAATGGAGCTGCGATACTAGCGAATAGAGCGGCACTTTTGATGATCGAACGCTAAGCGCTTTTCGCTAGTACCGCAGTTAGTATCACAAGCGAGATATAGGAGTAGACCAGTCACCTTATGGGGTTCGTGTCGCTCGATTTCAAAAAATATCGATATCGCTAAAAATCAGAGCTCTTTACCCAAATAGAACAGCCAACTGGTGAACTATAAGATCACAACGCACACAACATAACTAATGAATCTGAGCATATTAATGTTAATCGAATATCTTTTATACTTTAAATGATCAAGAAAAAAAGTATACATGCTTTAAAAGTTACTCTATATATCGAGTACTATCAGCCACGTTTATTAAAAGATTAGAAGGCAAAATGGTCAAGAGTGTGCTTGTCGACATCATTGATAAAAAGAATTGCTATAAATATTAAGCATCCAGAGATAATGAATGTGTTAATTACGTTTTCTCGATATAATACTGTTTGGTAATATTCATGTGAACAAAATTATACTATATCTCGAGATCTATTAGCAATTTTTGCTAAAGAATCAGGTGTTAGATAGTAGAGGGAATGATTGTCAACATCGTTGGCAAAAGGAATTATTGTGTAATAATTAAACAGCAAGAAATTATAAATCCATCAATAATTACTATGACGGCGATCGAGATCTACGGAAATTAGTTAGGGTGGGGAGAGTTGCGCATCGCTGCGAACCTGAGCTGGGCGAGCGCACTCACTCAGTCAGTCGGGCCGGGCACTCCAGCAGGAGCGGATGGTTTCCAGCACTAGGAGGATCTTGGTGTTCCTTGGACTATGTTGGGCTACCTTGGGGTCCTGCTGGCCTAACCTTGCCTACCTTCAACTGACTTCAGGTGGCCCAATGGTCTTCCACCACTGATCTACCTTCATCCAGCTTAGGGTAGTCCAAGAGTCATATGAAACTTCCTTGGCCTACCTCAAGCTAGCTCGGGGTGTGCCAAGGGTTTCGTGAACGCTTTATTCGTTTACCTTGACCCATCTTCAGCAGTTCTTTTCAATTAATAATCCAAATACAAAGTGTCAGTTTCAGAATACTTGTACATTAAACGGTCGCCGTTAATAATTGTTTTTGGATTTCTAATTGGAATTTTCTCCTGAACTTTCAAAAATTCCTCTTCCCTAAATTGATATCTTTGTTTTTAAAGTGATATTGATTCGAGGCTCACTTACGGATGGGGCCCGAAACGCCAATAAGTCGTTGCGTCCACAAATTACTTAGATTTGAAACTCGATTTGGGTTAGATATGATTTATTCATTTTGATCTTGTTAGTTAGGCTGTACTCGTATGTGGAATTTCGCTTCGTTCTGATGAGCAAAAATAGGCCGTACTTGTGTACGGGATTTAGAGTCGTATTTTATTGTATCTTTATTGTTTTCGATTCATCGTTTTCGTTTCATCATTCCGCCAAGTAGTTGTTTGATAACCATTTCTCGTGTGGCGCGTGAACGATTGATACCCCCGCTGTTTCCGTAGCCGTGGTAATCAACGAAAAACGATAATTAAACACGCTCGGCGTATTCCGTTCCTCACGTTGCCGTTTCTGCTGCGAGGTATTAATTATACTTTATGATTGAAATATTCCATTCAAAGTGGCGTTCCAAAGCGTCGAATTGGCCGCTGTCACGTATTTTGTCGGGAATCCTCGAGGAAACACCGAGAGAATTGTTTAATCGGCATGGACGACGATAAATACTCGAGGAAAATGAGGGAAAGAAAAATTATTTTCGAGGAAAAGGATTCTGGGAAATTGTATCGATTCAAACATTAAATACAGTATGGCATTCATCAACGTGCTCCAAAGTTTTTCTTAGTTGCTTTCACAATTGATAAAAGAATAAATAAGTGTAATGTAATAGCTGAGGCATCCAATTTTTCCCCTTTTTTTATTTGACTATATGTAGATATTACTTGCCTTTTTCTCAGGGGCGCAATCTCCAGGGGCGGTTGTGATTAAGTGCACCAAAAATTATAATCGCTACACTTGAGGCGAGAAAAAACATTGAAACCGTTTAGTCTACGATGTTGGGAAACTATGGATGAATCAGGTTGCAGAAAATTTAGCTGACGATAAAAGGTTGTTCGCCAGCTTCCCTCGTAAGCGGAGCATTGGATGAACCGCTAGAAGAAGATAAGGGAATCTTCTTGTTGTTACCGCTCATTTTAAACGTGAAATTTTACCTCGCGGATGCTGCGTTTTGTGTTTTAAAATTCCTCCCCGGAGGTTGTGTGACACATCGCTGCACGAAAGCGCAATCTTACGTGTAATGTATTCTATCCTGAACTATAAATTCCTGAAAAATTGAAGTCCAAGAGGGTAAATATTATCGTTGAAAAATTTGGAAATTGTTATCGGTTTTTACCTTACGTAAAAACGATGAATCGATGATAATTTATTGAGTAGGGCTGTGGGTTTGTAAGGCAATCATTTATTGAGAAAAAGGTTTCAAGCAGAAGTTTCTTCATTTGAACTATTTTATTCAAATCTACGCACTGAATTTTTCCCAACTGTATATCAACATTTTGTATTCCACACCTATTAAAAAAACGTATGCCTAAATGAAAGTGAAAAAAAGACGTATAACCTATAAAGCTGCACTCATTTTTAAGCTTGACGCCTCTACTTACGTAATCAGTCGTTCATTTTTATTTAATAAGATATTTTTGCACGATATACTTAGCAAGTAGGGGTGTGCGAGAACCCGAAAATGTCGAGTCGGGACGAGACGAGAATTTTTTTCGAGATCGGGAAGAGTTTTCGAAAACTTCGGGATTCTCGATTACGTCGAGATTCTCGAAAATTTTAGGGTGCTCAGTACTCGATTACCGTTATGAAGCTCGCTTTAAAATCGATCCTGGTCTGAGATTTCGGATATTTGAGGCATTTCCGAAAGCCAGTTTCACAACGGTAATCGTGTACTGAACACCCTAAAATTTTCGAGAATCCCGAAACATTCGAGAATCTCGACATAATGGAGAATCCCGAAACCTTCGAGAATCTCGACATAATCGAGAACCACGAAGCCTTCGAGAATCCCGAAACCTTCCAGAATCTCGACATAATCGAGAATCCCGAAACCTTCGAGAATCTCGACATAATCGAGAATCCCAAAACCTTCGAGAATCTCGACATAATCGAGAATCCCGAAATTTTCGAGAACCCGACCCGTCTCGTCTCAATGTCTTCCCGACTCGTCTCGACCATCGAGATCCATACATTATCGGGTTCTCGCACACCCCTATTAGCAAGCGCTGCCAATTGAGACGTCTCAGTGTTCGATGCATCGTACAAATATCAAAAATTCGAAGTGTATGATCTAAAAAGTCTGGTGTCGGGAAATATTAATGGGAAATATTAATACTGTAGCTTTTAAAACCAATCTCTGTTTTTGTTGTATACTAATTTGATGTTAAAATTTAATCTCGAAGTTGAATGCAAAAAAATCAATGCATAGATTCAATCACGTGACATTGGCAGAATATTTATTTCATCAATCTGCTTTTTATAGGTTGGATTCAGTACTCTAGAGTCTTTAAAACGAGCAAATGATTTTATAAGGATAACAATATTTGCTTATAACGTCTTTTACTAGATATTTATAAACTTTAAGGTGACTTTTAAAAAAATGTACCAAAAAAGGATTTATTTATACAGAATGGTAAATGAATTTTTACGTTGGTAGATTGCGTGCACAAAATTCGGTTACGATCTGCGGAATGGAAGTGGTATGAAACAGTAATCAATATAAAAAAACTAAACTTGTCAGCTTTTGTTTTGTTAAATGAATTGCTTTGATTATATGCAATTTTTGTGATTGTTAAGTGGGCGATCAATGTGTTAAAACAAAAATCAAATATCTAAATAAAAACTGCAGATAGGACCTTGAAGATTAGTTTTGCATCTTTAAAGTGATATACAATGAACCAGTAATATAGCATTTCTGGATCCAAACGTTTCGTAACATTAGTATTCTAATATCGGAAGTTTCATATGCAACAACCTAATATTTAAAAAGCTTGTACACTTACGGGCACAAAAGATGCATATACGCAATCTCTGTGAACAATTTTTTGATCGTGTCATACGGCCGTCCACTGCACACTTCCGGTGGGGGTGAAATTAGCCCGCGTGTTAAATTACAAAGCAGAAACAGCCTGGACAAGTGTGTGCCACGTCGAAAAAATCTTTGTTTCGTCGCACGAAACGGCGGGAAAAGGCTGGTCTCTACGCGGAACGCGTAACAAGATAATCCAGCTATGTTTTAGCGACGGGGTAAAAAGAAAAAAGGCCACAAGGGGTATTTGAGTCGTACAAAAAAGCAGGAACGGTGTAACGGCAGCGCACGAACTTAGTTACCGTCAAAGGGAAGGACAATAGGGTTGTAGCTGGCATTAATTCGCTCGTTTACCAGCGAACGGCGTCGTCTATGCCTGTTGCGCGAACGGCGAAAGGGTTGCCACCCCCGCGCTTCCGTTTCTCTCGCAACCAGGCGGGGGCGGGTTTAAATTAAACATAAACTCTCGGGTAACGGCCAGTTGCCAACGAGATCGTAAAAAAACGTGTCCATGGAATGAACGGTTTCGCGTTACACTATCAAGGGACGGCCGTTCGGCGTTTATCGCCGCGAGGACGAGGACGCGTGGCCGAGGATTCGGATGGATTAAATTCCAGATTAATCTAAATAATTGCGAAGTAAAGTCGCACAGCACCTGAGCCGCCCACATTGAGGCTACAGGCTGCCCTAAAACAATTGGATCCCTCGAAACTCACATGTTAACGAAGCAAATTGCGAATCGGAGAGTTCTTCGACATTTTAAAGCGTGAACTCTGTTTTTTGGGAAATCGATGAAAATTTGTGGCTCTTGTAGCTTGGTGTCCACGGAGGAAGCCCTAGGTGAGAATTGACTGACATTTAACGTTGAGATATTAACCTACTGCCGCTGAAATATTATTTATTGGAGATTCAATCCCTAAGTGATATTTTTAAATTAAATTTTAAAAGTGCGTCAGGTTGATTCATTAAATGTTGATTCCGATTATTTTGGCTTGTGAGGAACAGTTTTGCTTTGGAATATTAGAAACACTGTGAGGTAGCAGAGGAATACTTGAAGTTATAAATTTTTACATTAAGGTTTCTTATATGCTTATTAGCTTGAAGATGCATCGAGCCGCAGAAGTCTGACAACCTCTAACCCCATCAATCGGTTAAGGTTCGAACTCCAAGAGTTGTGAGTCGACTGCGAATTTTATGCATTTGTGATCAAAATTAGGAAGTGAAAATTTAAGCAGTGGAAGGCTTGAAAGAACTTGGCTTTCCATCGCTATAATCTAATCCAGGCAGAACCACCCAGTAGCTCCGGAGCTATTCGAGGCACCTTCCCCGCTTAGGTTCTTCCCCCACTCTTGGACTTCATCGTTATAATGTATAGTAGTGGGAAGCTCCCACCATGAGAGCCATGCGGTTCGCGTAACACTCACTAACTCTACGGCTGTACGTAGTAGTGGGCAAAGATTCGATGGTGGGGACGTTGCAGTTCTAGGAGGGGAAGACGTAGGAACTCCCTGATCTAATCATTTATTCCGACCTCTTATTTGACCCTCACCTGCCCCTCATCACAGCAACTCAACATGTTCGCTACCATCATTTGTTTCGTTGCTTACCATCATTATTAAAATATTGTATTAAAATAAAACGCACCAGCTTTAGAAAATATTAGAACAATTTAATAGAACGAAGACATAGAGTCTTTAAATATTATGCTGCGTACTATAACTTTAAATTGCAATGTGTCGAAATTTAATTCGACTATCTTTGAATAAATTGCGAGATTGTGAATGTCACTTATGTGCAACCGTGGTAGCGAACGTGTTAGTTTGTCCCTTGCTGCTAAATGTATACAGTGGTAAAACATTGATACCATGTAAAAACAAATAATCAAATTTTCATATGTCTTCCTTGAAAAAACATAACTGTGTCTGGGACTATTTCGACCCAGAATATCAAAATCGTTACTGCCTTACTCAGTTTGTGGTAATTGAATTAAATGAACAGCTGTTTCATTAGAGGCAATAGAAATACTACCATGTCCAAAAAAAGTATCGCCGAAAATATTTAAAAAAACTGATAAATAACGCAGTGAGTCCTAAATATCAATTATAAAATAATAAGAATGGTCCGCCGTCAAATGGGTAAGAGAATATTTTTAATCTTCCTCTCGATATGCCACAAATAAAGTTCTAGTAGTGCTATCTCAGAAACTATGATGAAATTTATAAAACGGTGAAGAATTTCTGGACCCAAAGGGTGTCCCGAAAAGTTTGAATATAACTAAACGGGGTGTTTCCTTATGTGATTCTAAGTACATTTTTGTTTTGCTAAATCGCTTCGAAAGGTTTTGTTTTCGATTTATTAACGGAAAACACGGACCAATCAGAGCACTGCAACGGCGATCGCATTCCGGGTCGGCCAACGGTGCCACTCAGCGGACCCCGTCGCCGACCCGGGATCAGTCGCGTCCTGATTGGTTCGTGTTTTTCGTAAGTTAATAACTCGAAAACAAAGTTTTCCAGCGCGAATTGGCAAAGTAAAAAAGTGCTTAGGACCAGCTCAGGAATTACCCCTTTCAGTGATGTTCAAACATTTCGGGACATCCTGTATAATTTTGTCAAAAGCATTTCGGTTGTCCCGTTACTTTTAGAACACCCTGTACACGAGGCCGATTAGAAGGATTGCATTAACAGACCGCGCCCCAGAAGCATGATATATTTTCTTTTCGCGTGACGAATACCTTCGTGTATTCCCAACCCTTCTCTCGGAGTGAAAGAGGACGGAAGGGTTTCAACCCTATCTCTCTCTTCCTTCCCCCGAAACCGTGCATTTTTTCTCGTTTTAAAGCCCCGTTCGTTTTATTTTCATTTTCTAAAGGTCGGCCGACAGTCTCCGCTCGGCACGCGATAGCCCATTACCGCTATAGATCCACGGATATCATGCTATTTATGATCGAGGAACCGGAGGACGGATCGAGGAAGCTATGTAATATCCAAGCAGCGTCGGTACGACGTCTGGGCGATTTAAAAGCTTCGGGGGATGAACGTGTAGGGGACGATCGGTCGTCGGTTTGCCGTTCTCGCGCATCGTTCCCAGTCACGAAACGCGACCGAGCTATTGTTTCTCGGTTTTCGGTTCCGGGTGAATTGGTACCAGACAGGGGGATGTAATATTTCACGGGACCACCGTCTACCAGCGGTGCATTAATGCTTTTGATAAACGGTGTTTCCGTGTCACTCTTTTCTTTGTTGTCCTCCTCCCCCCACCCCCCACGTGAGTAATCGCTCGCGGCTGAGCGCACACTTTTTTGTCACTAATTTTATCTTGTCCAGGTGACAGTTATTTTCTTACGAACGAGAATGGAGTTTTTATGTGTGAGATTTCGGAAAAATATCTTTGACGATATTTTAGATACGCGCACTCTAAATGTGAAAGTTGATGAAACGTAACTTCATGATGTGCTTCCTTAATTTCATTATAGAGGAATTGCTAAAAATAATTGTTGCAATAGGAAATCTAAACGCCTTTGACTGAGGACGACGATCTAATTCGACGTTTGAATTTCCTATCACGTGGCAGACTCTTCATTTTCTTCGTAATTCATACGAATAACTTCGTTGTGGTTTGGTATCCGTATTAGAGAACAATATATTGTATTCACGTTAATTGTGATCAAAATGTTATCTCAATTTTAGTTGTTTTTCATTCTGTTTTCATCAGTGTTCATAATCCAAAGGTCGTCCAGTTAAAAGTCTAGATTAGGTTGTCGTTTCAATTCACCTGCCACATAAAGAAGTTAGTCCACCTATCAGAAATTAAATCACATCATTGACGTAAGATAGTTGTCCTTCAATTTATAGCATGTATTATACACTTCCAATTTGTACATCTGATTCCTATCTTTATCTGGCCGTTATTTAAAGGGTTTAGGAATTATTTCATTAAACACCCGAACATTCAACAAAAGGCTGTTTGTTCTTCTTTCGATTTATTTTTACGCAAGATTATTTGATTTTAACAATAGAACTACCAAAACCAGTCACAATAACTGGTTTCTAAATTTTTCCTTCTACAATTATTGAAATTGTAAAAATATTTTTACTTTGACACTAACCGTACCGAGCACAAAATGTGACTGATATATGTTGTGTTATAAAAATTACAAGACTGAATTTATTTTGATTTCTCCCAATTATTATAACAATAAGTGCTTGATGAAGAAAGTAATTTCAATAATTATAAAATATAGAATATGAACTCTGCCATTTGACAGGTTGTGGTACGCTTAGTATTAAAACTTTTTACTTTAAGAAGCGACTTATATAAGTCGCATTTATTACAGTAGAACCTCGCCCGTTGCAACCTCAGTTATTGCACTAGCGATCCCCACTACGAGGTGTTCAAGCTGCTGGAACTAGTGGTGGGGGATCTTCGTGGTCACGTAGAAACAAAAGGAGCTCGACACTACGAATAACTATCAATCACTACGATTGGTTACCTCTTTCGTTATACACGATTTTTGCACGCACTTTCGTTGCCGTTTCGTTCAACGGGCGAGGTTCTACTGTACTCGATGGTTCTAGCGTTAACTTTCTGATGGAACACTTTATCTACCGGAAGCCTATTAATTCAATAATTGTGCTGTACCAAATAGAAGCATCAAAATTGTGTTCTACACAATAATTCCAAACAACAATATTAGACTACATTATTGAGGGTGAGTTGTTGATTTATGATTGACGTTTCTGTTGCTGTTGAAGGTTCTATTAACACTATTCCTACCACGACCGGTCAAATGACCGTTTTTAAAATTTGGATTAGAATTTCCTGTATACAACGTAATTGAATCGCCTTTAATTGCATTTTTCAATATTCACTTCTTTTTTTATTTTTTATTTTCTGAGAAAAATTTATAGTTTGTCTTACCTCCCACGACCGGTTATTTGACCGATAGAAAGATTTATATCTTTCTGTAATAGTATTCTCTCAAAGACTCAATTCCGAAACTATAAAGTCGTTTACAAACGAAAGGTAATGCAGTTGTAGTATGATTTTAGCCAAAAAGTGCCTTCCAGGGACTGTTTTACGGCACTTCCAAGTGTTTACAGTTCTCACTCGTCTATATTGGTGTAGATGTGACCGACCAAATGGCCAGAAATTACACGGTAAAATCTAAATGTCGGAGATGGACTTTACAGGTATTTTTCAATATCCTAGACTTAGCCGGGATAAATGCATGGGTTTTATATAAAGAAACCACGGGAAAAAAAATTTCGAGACAAGAATTTTTATTTCAATTGGCAGAAGAACTTGCCATCGAATATCAAAAAGAGATACAGCTAGGCAAAGAAGGTCAACCACCACCCGTTACAAATACAAGTACAGGTACTCGTGAACGGAAAATATGCCAGATAAGATATTGCAAAGACAATAAGATTAACAAAATCTGTCTAAATTCGATGGACGATACACCGCGAATTTGCAAGACCGAAGGTAGCTCGACGCAATACAGTAAAGAAAATACCTAATTATGGAGTAGATCGCTAAAAGTCGCTCGGCCGGTTCCAGTTTTACGAGTTCGGCTCGAGGCACGCGCTCGAACGCTCGCAACAATTGCCCCGACGTCCATTACCGATCCTCTGTCTTTGCCTAGCCATTCGTTTTATAGCTCTGTCGCAACGAGCTATTTTTCGTGGACGATCGCTCAACCACGATACTTCCGGTCCCCAGTCGGTCCCGATCATGATTTCCGTTCCACGACGGAGATATCGCGTCGAGGAATTCGACGAGCTTCGTGATCGTGCGAAATGTCGATAACGAACGACGTCTTGTCTTCCGAGACATCCTGATGCCGTATGTACCGGGTGATCATCGATGAAACGAACATTTTTTAGTAGCGTTCGATCCGGAAGAAGACGTAGGCGACAGCCTTAACCATATCGAGCACAAAATGTGATTTGTAGAGATTGTTTTATAAAAATTGCAAGACAACTTATTTCGATTTCTCGCAATTTTTATAACAGTAGGTGCCGAAACGGAGAAATTTAGTTAATAATTTCTAATAGAGGGATCTTTGTGATTTCACTAATTATAAAACAAAAAAAAAGGTTAAAATGGTCATTTAAAGATGTCTAATATTAAATATATTTTCCTTGGAAAACAGATGCAATTTTTGTTGTTGTGCTGGTTTCTTAGTTATTTTCGTGTTTATAAATTTCAAATTTGACCAGTTTCTAAATTGTCGTGTATATTGTTGGTTTTTAAACATCTCATTTAAGAATATTGAACTATTTCGATGAATAATAATCATTATTGGCAGAAAAGATTCTTCTTTCTTTAATTTCTTTCGTTTCTTTCTTCGTTCATTTAATTTAACTGAACCATGTGTCGGATGAATACAGGTCCATTCAAATTCACAATTTTTCTAATTCTTTTCCTCTCAATTGTTTTTGTATTTAAAGAATTTACAAATTATTACGAAACGATCAAGCCTATTATTAAACTCGAAAAGTCCAGGTCTCAATCTGCTGATTATAGATTGCAGGAACGACAATGTATATATCTCATGATGTATGTGACAAAAAATTGTTAACCAAAGAGACCAACTAATTGAACAATTTTTAAAAACGTAATGGATGAAACAGCCTCATTGAAAATTGTATCAAGAAGTTTTTCAGTATTAAAAATGTTTTGAAAAAATTTACAAACAAAAACAAAGAATGTAGCAGTGCCAACATAACTGTCCAAGTTCTATTTACATCCAATTCAAAGAATTGAACACGAATGCTCTAGTATTTTATTGTATCACCATATAAAATAATGAATTCTCTAATATTTTATTGTATCACCATATAAAATAATGAATTCTCTAATATTTTATTGTATCACCATATCAAATCACGAATGTTCTAGTATTGTATTGTATCACTATAGAAAATTACGAATGCTCTAGTATTTTATTGTATCACTATAACAAATCACGAATGTTCTAGTATTGTATTGTATCACTATAGAAAATTACGAATGCTCTAGTATTTTATTGTATCACTATAACAAATCACGGATGTTCTAGTTTTATAGTATCGCTATGTAAAATCACTACTACTGTAGTATTTTATTTTATAACTACGTAGTATCACGAATGCATTTATATTTTATTGAACCATACTATAAAATCACTAATACTGTAGTACTTTAATTTATGACTATGCAAAGTCACGAACGTTCTAGTATTTCATGTTATCACTACGTATGTAAAGTCACGGATTCTGTAGTATTTATTGTATCACTATATCAAATCACGGGTGTTCTAATCTTTTATTTAATCAATACCTAAAATCACTAATACTGTATACTTTATTCTGTCGCTATGTAAAATCACTACTACTGTAGCATTTTATATTATAACTGCGTGATGGCACGAATGATTTAATATTTTATTGTATCACGATATAAAATCACTAATACTGTATAACTTTAATTTATCACTATGCAAAGTCACGGATGTACTAGTATTTTATTTTATCAATTCCGAAAATCACAAACACTGTAGTACTGTATTGTATCTCTATGTACAGTCACGACCGCTCTAGTATTGTATTTTATCACTATCTAAAGTCACGAATGCTGTAGTATTTTGTTTTATCACTATATAATACAGTCAAGAATGTTCGGGTTTATTATTTGATCACTATACAAAATTGCTGTATCAACTATGCTAAGCCAACCACATTTTCTTGACCTTGACGAAGTTCGTCCGACCCCATTTACCCGCAATCATCTTAGATTTATGTCGTCGGACGGTTTCGGCACGGGGTGGCAGCAGAAACCGTAGTAAGTCAATTTACGCGGCGGATAATTATAATCTGACAGTTACAATCATCGTTACCGTGAAATTGCCGGGCTAATGCGGTCGGTCTGCGTGGTCTTGCGGCACCCTTCGGTCTTGCCGGCACTAATTAGCAGCAAGATGGCCAGTCTTTAATGAGTGGTCCACAGCCGGCTAATGCACGTACCTGCAAATGAAACCGTTCGTTTTCGTCGCCGTCGGTTCTTGCCACTTTGTTGCTTCATGGGCCGCCGAGTCCAAAGACGTAACACCAACACGGTCCACTTCGGCTGGGTCGGGACCGCCATTTTGTCGGCACTAATTCAACGCTGCACGTAACAGGTTGGCCTAATTGCGAATGATTTAGACGAATAGTTGAATGCTCCAGTAATTGCAATTGGTGTTTCTTCTGTGCTTACTATTGTATTGAATGCTTGGTCAAATGACAATTCTAGTATGAAAATATTTAAAATCTATTGGACAGTAAAAAATTGTAATTTATGATGAAGTGTTTTTCGTATTTGATTATAATTTTGTACAGTCGCTTCTTCGTTTACTAAAATATACATTGATTTTGTCGAAAGACTGCAAATTGCTTTTTTATATTTTTACTCACAGTTAAACGCGTTTTAAATAAATCTTTAGTAAATTCCTAAAATCAGCACAGGTTTATGTTGTGCTTGCAAACTGAACATATTTATATTACAGTGCAGGATTTAAAAAATGATGAGATATGTACAGACGAGATGCAGGTAATACTGTGCGCAACATAAGTTATAATTATAAAAGAAAATATGTTTGTTATAATCTAAGTAATTATACCGTGGATGTTGAGGTAGATACAGTTTGAGTTTGATGAGCACAGATATGTTATAACGGATGCAGTACTTTACATATATTTAGAAGTTTCGTTATCAAATTGAGACAACATCAAAACCTTTGTTTGAGTTTGATGAGATCAGAAATGTTATAACGGATGCAGTATTATCCATATATTTAAAAGTTTCATTATCGAATTGGGACAACGTCAAAACCCTTTTAATTCAATTTCCGAGTCAGGCGTGAATTTATCGTACAATTTATGCAATTCTTTTGACATTTTATGCACAGTTACTCAGTATTAATAAATTAATATATAAAAATGATTGAATGAATTAAAATAAATTTGATCATAAAATTAAAAACTTCAGAACGATGTCACTATTCAAATAGCAATTCAATTACCACGAAAATTGTGGACTCATTTTATTTCATTTAATCTAATTACTGCCAAATTATTTAAGCAGCGGAAGAAGTGTCCATCAGTAGCCGTATCAAACGATCAGACAGATACACGGAAAATGTTTAAAAACGTCTGCTGCTGAAAATACATCAATCGGGAAATGAAACCACTGTCTCCATACATAAAAAGAACATGCATATCCACTTCGATGGCGTGTTCAGTTTTGAAAAAGGTGTAACGGCATCCGCGAAGAAAGCTAGAATAATCAAAGCGCCGTCGCAAAACATTCAAAACACCGTAGAATATCATCTCTTGTGGAGCAGCGTCACGTTACAGTACATAAAATCTAAAATTGGCCATTTTGTACCGTTCATCCTATTATAAAAAAAAATATATCATCACCTACCAGTTTATGCATTCGAACGTTGCCTGTGAAGTGCAACACATTTGTTGCGTTTCGAAATTTACCTGTAAGTTGAAATCGGAGTTACGTAAGTACGTTACGGAGTACATAAGAATTATGTAAGAACGTAATGAAGAGATTAAATTTGAAATTAAAGAGATGAATTAATTTTAATTAAAATTGATCGCATTGACCACTTCTTTAATCATTTTGGATCTTGAAAGTTCTAATGAAATTCAATTAACGATACAAACATGTAACAATAAAAATTAATTTCTAAAAGTGGACTAAGAATTGTATCACCTTATGATGTGCTGCATTAAAGAAAAAACCTTCTTGTATACAACAATACTAAAGGAAATTATTAGAGTACGTTACTGGAGGTAATTTATCATACTATAATCCATTTGAATCTAAAACTATAATTCCGTCAATACTTTGTGAAATTTTTGTTATAAATGTAACGAAGAACGTTTGAAAATTATGAGAAACAATCTTAAGCGTGTACATCAATAAATGTTATTTAATGAACTATATCTTAAATGGTATAGTAGATCTAAACAAGTTAAACGCCACAACTAGACTACAAATTTGTGTACAAATTAAAAATTGTCCAAGTCAATTGTACGAAAGCAGAAGTTGATACACACCTCCTCTTTTACTAATTTTAACAAGTCGGAGAAAATGCAACGACATCATGCAACTTTAACGTTTCCACAATTTTGTATTTGACCAATCATGTTTGTCATAAATGTACAGCAGCTAAGAGCACATCCTCTACGACCGATCGACGAGTTAGAAAACAGCTATGAAATGGTAATTTGTTGTTTCCGTGGAAGGAACCCAAGCATCAAAAAAGAGTACTCTAGTCATCAAATAAGAATATCATCCATCCTAGAAGATCATTCAACGTCTCCCTCACGGTATCATCCATTTATTTTCACTTTGCAGGTCCGTTTACGCTTGCTCTGGAAGACGGACTGCATTCGGCCATCGATCGGCATCGTTCCTCCCACAAATCGGTCACTAAATCCGCGTTCATTATCGACCCATTTCCCGTGCGCCACCCGACAGCCGCCTCTGCGAGACTCCCGCGGAAACTGCTCCGTAATCGTGTTCCTCTTTCCTTCCCTAGCGTCTCGCCAATCAAAGGAAAAAGGTGACGCGACAGATCGCCTCGTCATCCGGGCCCGCGCACATCCGATAAAGAATCGCCGTCCCGTTGTCTTTTGGTCTTCGGGGTTTTTGCTCGCAACCAGCATCGATGATAAATCGCCACGACGAGTAATTAGACCGGGGACTGTTTGTTAATCGCGTTCACAGCTCGACGACCCCTTAGCTCCCCGACCTGATCAGTTTTCGTCCGGTCGAACACGCTCGATTTTAATTAGAGCGACCCCCGATGGCCTCTCCGACGATAAATTGTCGCCATACTGCCAGATCGGACAAGCCTTTTTCCATTTCTCTTTAGAAACCGATTCTGGAATAAATTTACCCCTAAACCTGTGGCTCCCATGGAAATCACCGACACGGTTTTTGTCGATAACATTTTGTCGACTCCAGGTTTGTCCGACAATAACTTTGGTCGACAACGTCTTTAACCGAAAACGACTTTGACCGACAACGAATTTGACCGGCAACGACTTTAGCCGACGACAGTGTCATCCGATAGTAACATTCTTTAACAAGAACGTACAAGACCGCGTTTAATTCTTCTTATTGTGTAATAATTATAATTTTATACAAAAGTAAAAGTTTCAGTGCACTGAATAGTGAAAAATGAAAATGTCAGAACAGTGAATTCTCGATAATTATCCACAACTGGTCAGGGACAATTATCGTGCAGAAAATACTATTTTTGTACCTCTACTGAAGGTAGGTGTAAAGTTCAGATACCTGTTTTTACGCCGATGAAAAAAATATGTATCAGATATATTGGGCCAAACTATAAATGTGCAAAGTTTCATAAAAATCGGCGAACGGCAGTTGGATGATGTACCTTGAGAGAAGATTTTTATGTTGCATGAAGATGTACACTTTATACAGGGTGGGGCACTATAAACAGGTCACCTGAATAACTCGCTTGCTTTTGAAGATAAAAGAAAATGCATCAGACCAAACTTACTTGATATCGAGTCGCTCGTAATCTGATGTCATTAATTTTTTTATAGGTGGAGACATCAAGAAGATATGAAGGTCAACTCGGTTTTTTTAAACGGAACGGTATGGTTTTGTATTTACATTTTGATAGTGTGTTTCAAGACGAATTCAACGACCTATTATGAAGGTCATTCAAGATGACGCAAGGTCAACTGCAATAGAAAATAAGTGTCTCAAAGTACTCTTCGAACACTACGACGATTTACATGAAACACGTTATTTACGTATTCACTGCTACTTCAAGTGTTCAAAATGATGACCTTGAACATGGAGACATAATCTAAAACGTTGCAATACTGATGATACTGCCTGACAAATTTCAGTTGTATCTATTACAGAGCAAGCTCTTTTAATACGTTCTTGCACATCAACTGTGGTTGTTGGTTTTTCCCGGTACACATGTTCCTTCAATTTTCCCTACAAATAAAAATCTAGTGGTGTCAGGTCCAGGGAACGTGCTAGCTATTTATTATTTCCTGATCGACTAATCCAACGGCCCTCAAATGTTCTGATCAGTAATTCTGTAACATTTCGTGCTAAATGAGCAGGACATCCGTCTTGTTTGAACCACACGGACTGTCGCATGTCCAGTGAAATGTCCTGTAACAATTCTGGCAATACGTCTTTTAAGATTCTCTCGTGTTTATGACTATTTAGCGTGCCATCAATGAAATATGGACCAATTTCAAGTTCAAGGTCGTCATTTTGAAAACTTGAAATAGCAGTGAATACGTAAATAACATATTACATGTAAATCGTCGTAGTGTTCGAAGAGTGTTTTGAGACACTTTATTTTATATTGCAGTTGACCTTGCGTGACCTTGAATGACCTTCATAATAAGTCATTGTATTCGTCTTGAAACACACTATCAGAATGTAAATAGAAAACCATACCGTTCCAATTAAAAAAACAGAGTTGACCTTCATATCTCCTTGACGTCTCCACCTATAAAAAAATTAATGACATCAGATTACGAGCGACTCGATATCAAGTAAGTTTGGTCTGATGCATTTTCTTCTATCTTCAAAAGCAACCGAGTTATTCAGGTGACCTGTTTATAATGCCCCACCCTATATATCCTTGCACTGTATGATGTTTTTATTCAACTTTTTCTAATGGTTCTTAAAAGAAACACATTTGACTGCTACTTCTGCTTCTCCCACTCGACGCTTCGAGACTTCGTGATGACGCTTCGGGATGAATCGGGCCTCCTGGGACGCGCCTGATGCGCCCGCGATTGCGGATTAACTGCGAAATGGCTGCTAAAGGCGTCCTGTTTATCGAGCACCTCGTTTCCCCTTTCTCACCGACGTCACTCCTCTCTTCCTTTCTCCACGGCGATGTTCTCGCTTCATTGACGACGTGCTTTACGATGCACGGACTTGATTCAATGCTCTTCCAGGAGTAAATGGATAGTAGATGATCTTAACGCGCACTGATTTGTTAAGGACAATTGTCGACGGGTTACAACTCGCTGGTGAGGACTTTGCTGGATTTTTCTCGCTACACTCTTCGAGCTTTGGATATCGCTCATTAATCATTCGCACTTGAAATGGCTAGAATTATTTTCTTTCTTGTGCATTGTACATTTCAAATCGCATTTTATTCGTAATTTTACACAGCGCATTTGAAACAAAATATTATTTATTATTTGATATAATCTATTCTTGATACAAGTCTTGGAGTGTCTACACAATTAATATAAAAAATTTGAGAATGTTCATAGGTCCACATCTTTAATTGGGAGAAGAAATCAATTTAATTCTTGTTTCTAGCAATTGATGTGAACAATATCTATTTTGCATGCAATCTAAGAATTACAGCCAAACATTTAATAAGAATAATTTACAGCTATTTGGTTTTGAATGATAGAAAGAAGTCTTTCTACATCTATTTTTCCAAATTTCGAACAACTTTTACGTTATATAACAGTAGTGACCATAATACAAAATGATTACTAAATTTAGTAAGGTAAATAAAAGCAGTGCAAATAAAAAGTGACTTTATACAACTAAATAAAATTAATAGTAATTGTTGCAACCAGCAAAATGAAGATTATATGACCAGCATATCTAAAAACAATTGATTTGAGGAACATTTTGAACAGGCACTGTAGAAAACCTATAAATTTGAAAGATCGCTAAACAAGACTAATAAATAAAAATGAAATAATCGTGAGGAGAAACGTAATAAATCGAATGAGTATCGCATGCGTGGATTCAGTGCTTCAATCGAGCACGGATACAGCCATAATTCAAATTCCGATCGATGTATCCCATTTCCCGCTCCCTCATCATGTCCCCTATCCATATCGAATGGACGGCGACAGTCAAGATTCATTTCTATCGAGATTTTCCTCTTTCTCTAGACCCTTTCGTCCCGGGAGACAAAGCTCCTTGCTCCACTCTAAATAATAACCGAATCTCTCGGCACCGCCAATGATACAGTCTGCCCTTGCCAGAGAAGTTCGAACAGAATTCGCAATACTCAATTCCGAAAGCGCAACTCCAAACAAGCTCGTTGACTCGACTCCATTAACAGGTCCTCCGCTCTTCATCATCCTTGTCTCACCGCCCTAAACTTAACCTTGAAGCTACTCCGCTCGGAATTGAGGACCTTGCACCGAGAGGAATGCAACCGAATCTTCAGCTAACCCCAGTTTTGAGTAAATTTGCCAAAAAGTATTTTCAAATTGATCAAATTGATTTGACGTTAAAAAGAGAATTGTTAGAACCACAGCACGGAACAAGAATTTTTTATCTATGTGATGGATAACGATGCCAAAAATGCAACTCAGAAATTGTATATATTAATACAAAATTGTTAATTTATGTCAGGAGCTATAATCTGATCATATCTAGCTTTTATTTCTGACATGCACTACATTGTACAAAAATGTGTTGCTGACGGATGCACAGTAAAGGATACAATCTATTCATTAATTCTTGCTTCACAAATTAAATGTAGAAAGCATATGTTAACATTTACATTTATAATATATAGCATTATTCTCGGGCACTACTCCGGATCTGCTCAAAACATTAATGGATACAGGTCTTAAAGTTGTAATTTAATAGTAAATCAAATCTAAAGATTTTCTATATTTCTTCACGAACGTCGTACCGGTCGGACGTGTAATTCCCTTCATCTCTGAATAAAGAGATTAGTTGCTCTTTTATATCGGTCTATTTATTGCAACAATATTTTTAGAAGTAACACAAAAATCTCATCATCATTCATTTGAGACATTGCCTTTTTTCAAAAACATTTAATGATACTTTCAAAATAACGAAATGCAATTGTGTTTAAAAATGACATGAACTCATTAGGATGTTAAAACTTGAACGCAAATGCGGCATGGATTCCCGTTGTCCGATAGCTTCCAAACTTGGCACCCATCATTTTCTCACCAAGTTGCGCAATTTAGGTGGTTGAGACCAGAAAGAATCACAACAAAATAAATTTAATCCTTATAGCTAATGGCCACCCTAGTGTACATGTGTCCTTTCAGTACACGTATAAACTCGTAGACTCTACTAAGGATTCGTAAAAAATCTGCATACGTTTTACTGCACAAGCCACGATTAACATCAAGAGATAATTTAGCAGCTTCGCTGGCACGGGTATTCTTTATCTCTGACGACAGATGTAGATGCAATCAAAATAACGAAACATTAAATTGCGTAATCTGGCAGTGTAATTTGTATAACGTACAAAGGCACAAACTTATCTGTATGTGCGTCGCGGCGCGGCGTCGGCAATTATTTTAGCGACGATCGAACGACGCGGAGGACATTCAACGAATATGAAGTCCTGTCGAATGTTTCAGTGGAGTGTAATTGGGACGTTAGATGAGAATGCGGACAACTACGTGGACTATGGAAATATATTTACAACGTGCTCTACACGAGTCGGACTTAGCGAATCAAACTGTGTATATATATCTCGAAAACTAAATTCCGAAGAAACAAATGTTTCAAATAAAACGTTAAAGTCAAGGAGGGGCTGATACAGCAGACATATCCATTTGTAATTTAAATCGTGTTTTCAAGGTCATTCCAAGGTGAACTTTATTTTTTCAAATAGAAACATATATTTTTCATTACAGATTCTTAATCCACGACTTGAAACAAATAACTTTTATTTGAAATGTTTTTTTCTTCGCCGATTATATTGTTTAATATTGATTAATAATAATACGTGAGAATTGCAACTTAATTACAAGAAAATCAATTTAACAAGTATTCAAGAACATTCTAATGTTATTTGCATTGCATGCGAGAGAATGTGTAATCTTATTCCAAAGAAAAGAGTAAAAATCTGGTTTATCCCTACACATAATGAACAGGTTATGTACGCTCAGCGTTGAATTTCTTTGCTATGTTTTATCTAATTGTTTTGCCTGATTCAATATTTAGCTATTATGTAATTATTCATTTAGATTACATGTTAATTTGATACTATTTTAATTGGGTATTAATTTCATTTATCATAAAAAAAATTATTTTCTCCGTTAAAACGACATTGTGTATTATTTCTTTGAAAATTCAATATTATACAAAATAATCGGCGGAGAAAAAAACATTTCAAATAAAAGTTATTTGTTTTAAGTCGTGGATTAAGAATCTGTAATGAAAAATATATGTTTCTATTTGAAAAAATAAAGTTGACCTTGGAATGACCTTGAAATCATGATGAAAAGTAAAAATGGATATGACTGCTACATCAGTCCCTCCTTGTTTTAATCTTTTTATTTGAAATATTTTTTTCTCCGGAATTTAATTTTCGAGATATTTCGGGTAGCCAGGATAAATGCCTCACCCTGTATACAAAATTGTTCTGTGGGAGGATTCGCAGTTAGCCCATTGGCTTTAAGTTGATTTTGGGCAATACCCTTTTCGATCTATTAGTCACCGCCCTCTACAAGGCTTGTGGGGTTGAAGATGGCGGCTACGAACGGGCCCAAGGAGATAGAAAAATGACGGATTTTCCTTGCGAGGGTTTCTGACGCAAAGGCCCGATAGGGTGGTTCGCTCGTGTTGCTGCTGTTGACCTGACGCTGTACGGGTTTATCGCTTCATTACTCGAAAGCTAGGGCACTGGAAATACACGTAGGTGCCAACTGCAAGCCGTAAAGCAATCTTCAGGATCCTAGTCCGAGATAAATCTGTTTTGGTTTAACTAATAATTTACAAGTATTCCTTCGAAAAACAGCTGAGGTAATTTACAAATTTTCCGTCATCATGTCGTAAAACGAACTGTTTTTCAAGCCTTAACAATATCATTTCCCTGCATAATATAGGTTTTCATCTACCCCTAAATATTGACTTGTTTATAGCAGAACCTAATGTTGAGACTTGTATGCATGTATATACATTCGTTTTTAAAGACTGTAAGCTATCTATTTAATTCAAGTAGTACTGATTCTCTTAATTTCTAATAATTATCACTAATTAACACTAGGTTTACAGGACGCGTCAAAATTACACGTACTAATATTTTTCATTTACGGTTATCGAGATTGCAATGGTGCATGCATGAGGAACTATTCAATAAATTTATTTGTTCGGGTATACATTATTAAAGAAAATGGTTAAAAATTTGGGTAGACATATTCTCGTTACTTTTATAAAGTAATCTATAATATTCACTTTTAGTGCTCCGTAAACCTAGCATTAAATAAAAATAAAACACCATGAGAGCAGGAGGTTATCTTGACTCATCTTTTTCAGGAGAAGACCCATCCTATATTCGAATCATCCCATGAATAGATCGAAGCGCCCTGTGATGCAGTTCCGGAAGTATCCAGGAACCTTCGACCAAGAAGAGAGGGAAATTCGATCGCGGGAAGTTCGCTTGGTCCTTCTATCTGGATCTGGTCTCGCGGGCTGCGAATCGTCCGGGAAATCGAGTGATCGCGAGGTATCGAAGGGAAAGCGACGGGAACGACGCGTCCGACAAAGGTCCCGCCGCTGAAAAAACCTCGGGCCGGAAGTTGTTCGGCAGTCTGTGCGAAAAGTTCCACGGCGTCTTTCTATCCTTCTGGTGGAGCAGCAATTTCTTCTCTTTGGTAACCGCCACCGGTAAAGAGGATCCTGTAGAGAATCCTGAAGAGGATCCCCGAGGAAGGGGCAGGGTCGGGATATTCAAAGGAGAGAAGGAAACTTCGGGCAAGGCTTCGCGTTTCTCGGCGATACCTGCCGCTTCCTATCGTCCGGCGAGATGAAATCGCGCGGAAAACTACGTTTCAAATTGGCCCCCGCCTTGGGGGTTTCCACCCCCACCCAAGGAGGGAGGAAAAGGGGAGACAGTGTTGCTCTGTTTCCGGTGCCCACGGTGCTCCGATCGGAACGGAAGTAATTAAGTCGTCGCTCGGAAGTTCGAAACGTATCGGGCGAACTTTTGTCAATGGGAACCTTTGCCCGGTTGAAATATCGAATGGTTCCCCGTTCCTCTTGTCTCCCCCTGTCTCTTTGGCCCCCGCTAAAAGCACCCTTGCAGACGCGAATGGAGTGTTGCCTCCCTCCCCACCCCTCGAGCAAAGATTTCTCCGTGTCGTTCAATCGGCCGAGAAATACTTCCTCTCGAACCGGTCGAGCGACAAATTCTTTTGCGGGCACTGTCTGTGAGATGGGAATCGGTAATTAGTGGACCGCCGACGTTTGCACCGGTTCGCAGCGGTAAATGATCGTTTATGGGAGGCAAGAGTAGACAGAATTTCCTCCTGTGTGGCATAGATTAATTATCGTATTCGTTGAAATGTGTGTATGGGGCTTCAGATTGTTGATCAAGGGTAAATACTTCTACTGCAATGCAATGGAGAAACATGTACCCTCCGTCCATCAGGAGATGGCAGTGAGAAACTTTTAGGTACCACGTGATCTCCCTTCCACGCGCTACACGTCTACCGCTATTGGCCGAATCACGCGACAAAGACGGAAACGCGTATATTAGTGTGACTGGAACAGAGAGATGTGGTGACGATGAGCGCCTATGTCGACCGTTCCCGCCAGAACGTAAGCGTAAGAGTAGGGTCCGCAGCCTGGCGTCTAGAGTGGGGTCTCGCAGTCCCCCTGCACCCCACTGTCGAAAATCACTGCCATCTCCTGATGGACGGAAGGTAATTGGTTTACAGAACATGTTTATTACTAAATCAAAATTAGAGGGGGGCTGTATCGCGAAATTTTGGGTCGGGATGGACTGGATATTCTTTGGTCGGGTCGGGCGGGATCCTGAAAGTGTGTCCGACCCATAAATATGTCCGGGTTCCCGAGAGTTTCGGGACCCGAGCCTCAATCGCTACCGGATATTTGATTCAAAACATAATTTCTGAAACTGATCTTTCAACTTGAACGTATTTTATTTTCGTGCCGCGCATTTGTTCCAATAATCGAATCAATTTGTAAGCAATGAATAAATGATGAGCATCGGAACCCGACTGAGTCTCGGATACCCGAAATTTCTGGATCCAGCACAACCCAAATAAAAATGAATAGGTGAAATTGGATACATTAGAAGTATTGAGAGAATTTAGAATCACAGTTATACTACTCCCAACTTATTAAAATTATTAAGAAAAGAAATCTATTTGTATTGAACTTCTGTTTCTCGAAACCTATGCATACAAATTTCATTTTGCATGCAAAATCGCAGTCTATTGATTACAATGGTGCTTGCTTCAGCGAATAAGATTTATTTACGAAAAAGTTATGTTTATTTAATGTTACTTTCAAAATTCAGGCATTTCACATGCAGCAACCCGATAGAAACGATTATACAGGGTGGGGCAATAACTATGTCCACTTTCAATATCTCCGTTATTTGTAATAATATGGAAAAATGTTATAAACAAAATTTGCATGGTACAGAGGGAGTCACGTGATACAAACATTTTCTACGTGAGTGGGGGCATAGAGGAGATTTCAAGGTCATCTCTATCTTTTTAATGGAATGCTATATTTTTTTATCGTGATGTTGATAGCCGGTGTTAAGACGACTTCAGTGAGCTATCATTGAAGGTCATGCAAGGTCAAATGTGGTAGTAAAATAAACTTTCTTATATTACAGGAGATGCTCGAAGTGGTGACCGTTTGCGTCAATGCAAAGTTGCAATCTTCGTATCGCTGCAACACGTGGATGTCTTATCGTTTCTGAACTTATTCTAGCACGTGCTGCAATTATCCGTTGCTTCAAAATTTCTGGTATCGTGGGTACTTCTTGATAAACAGCACTTTTCAATGCTCCCCAGAGAAAAAATGTAATGGGGTTAAATGTGGAGTGCGAGCTGGCCAAGAAACTAATCCTCCACGTCCTATTCATTTATTTGGGTAAAGTTCGTTCAGTACATCTCTTACTCTCCGGACATAATGTGCTGAACATCCGACATGGTGTAACCACATCATTTGGCGAACGTTTAGTGGTATAAAGTGTTCATATCGTTTGCCAGTAAGATTTCCATCGATAAAATGTGGTCCGATTATTTCATCACCAACGATTTCACACCACACTTCATTTTGATGATCACGAAGCTACTTGACTTAGCAATCGACCGAGACTGACTACCGATTCATGTTAATGTTACGAACTGATGAGACGTTTAAATTTCTTGCTATACGCGATGTATTGCCACAACATAAACAATGTTACAAGGTTATTCGTTTATGTAAAAGTGAGGGTCTATGAAATAATACAGAATGTGCTAGAATAAGTTCAGAAACGATAAGACATGCACTTGATCAGCGATACGAAGATTGCAACTTTGTATTGACGCAAACGGTCACCACTTCGAGCATCTACTGTAATGAAAGAAAGTTTATTTGGTAATTATATAGAAAAGGTCTGCTTACTCCGATTTTGATGAAATTTTAATATATTATAGATTTCGACATTTTGAACAACTTTTTCCTTTTCCAATATAGGGGGGTCGCTTTTAGTTTTCGATATATGTGCAAAAAACTATCTACAGCTAATACCGTATTGAATTTTTCGTATTCCTGCACGCTCCGCAGCAACGTAAACCTGTTCCAGGGCAGCATCTGTTTATTTTTTGTTTGTAAACACGTTGTGGAGATGAGACGCGACAATACCACACACACCCACCCAATGCTTAACACGCGCCCAGTGTTTCTAAAAAGAAGGTTCTCACATTATACAATATAAAATCAACTGAGACCAATACAGCATACATGTATTATCCAACACACGATACCACACACACCCACCCATTGTTTCTGAGGCGAAGGTTCTCACATTAAACAATATAAAATCAACTAAAACCAATACCAATTTGTTTTACAATTAAATGCGATAATATAATACATGTATGCTGTATTGGTCTCAGATAATTCTATATTGTATAATGTGAGAACCTTTTTTTTAGAAACACTGAGTGCGTGTTAAGCAGTGGGTGGTTGTGTGTGGTATTGTCCAAAAAATAATAAGGTTTCGTATGTATGACCAGAGTGAGACCCTGTTTTCTCTCTCATCTCCACAGCCTGTTAAGAAAAAAAAAAAGTAAACAGACGTCGCGCCGGAGCAGCCTTACGTTGCCACGGAGCGTGCGAGAATACGGGAAATTCAATACAGTATTAGCAATAGTTTTTTGCAAATATCTCGAAAACTAAAAGCGACCTCCCTATATTGGAAAAGGAAAAAGTTGTTCAGAATGTATTGTTCCATAAGATATTAAAATTTCATCAAAATCGGAGTATAAAGAATACAGAAAATTATATATAGTATTAGCAATAGTTTTTTGCAAATATCTCGAAAACTAAAAGCGACCCCCCTATATTGGAAAAGGAAAAAGTTGTTCAGAATGTGTTGTTCCATAAGATATTAAAATTTCATCAAAATCGGAGTACGCAGACCTTTTCTATATAATTACCGTTTATTTTACTACCACATTTGATCTTGCATGACCTTCAATGATAGCTCGCTAAAGTTGTCTCAACACCGGCTATCATATCGCGATAAAAAAAACATAGCATTCCATTAAAATCTCCTCTATGCCCCCACCCACGCAGAAAATGTTTGTGTCACAACATAATCCCCTCTGTACCGTGCAAATTCTTTTCATAACATTTTTCCATATTATTACAAATAACGGAGATATTCAAGGTGGACATTGATATTGCCCCATCCTGTATAGTTTCCCGTTCATGAATGAGAGAAATATTGTTTGTATACTTTATTTGAAGAGCATTTAATCAAGCGTAATCGCTACTGCGTGTTCCGCTAACTCGTCAACGATCGACGCAGCTATCAAAAGAAAATACCATCGCCGCTATCCAGA
Organism: Sphecodes monilicornis; assembly: GCA_913789915.3. Taxonomy (NCBI): domain Eukaryota; kingdom Metazoa; phylum Arthropoda; class Insecta; order Hymenoptera; family Halictidae; genus Sphecodes; species Sphecodes monilicornis. Next base: position 11,760,611 of record OU565290.1, read on the forward strand.
ACGTTTTGCCGAAGTCTCCCGGTCGGTGTTCCGGGAATCAGAGGCGATTATTGTTCACCGTTCACAAATCGAAGAAAAACGTTCGGTAGGTCGTTGTTTTACGAGAGGAGCGGCTTGGAATCGGTGGCGGCGTGTTCCCGAAGCTTTCCCCGGCGAGAGAACGAGGGATTTCGCTGGGGTTTTATGGAACGGAAGTAAACGGGGCTCGAATAAATGTTCGTGCAGCCTTCGGGCGTTACGACGATCGTCCTCTAAATCACCGTAATGAATTAATTACGCGATAAAGCTCGGTAGATTACCGGCGCTGCGGTCTGTGTTCGACTTTTGAAATTGCTGGGAGGCTAGCACCGCCGGATCGTTGGATCGGCGCTAAAAATTGTTTCCATTTCTCCGGATAAATGGATCGCCACTTGCTCAGGGGTGAAGGGGGAGGGGGAAGAGGAGGAGGAACGACGTGTATCTTTGCTCGCTAAAGTGCGGAGCGGAACGATGTATATACGGGCAACGGGCGGCGCGGCTCGTATTTTACAAAGTTAGGTCGACGATAAAATATTTATCGGCCGACAGGAAGGAGCTGCGTCGGCCTGAAGGATGACCGAGGATTTGGGAAATGGGAATATACACTCCCGTTGATTTCTTTGATCCCTCCCGGGGCGACTGTCTCCGTAAATCCCGTCTACCTCGAACAGGATATTGTACTTGCTGCTTCTACTCCTGCTGCTCGTCCTTATCGGCTACATTTGAGAAATTGAACGCTTTACCGGATCTAGTCTGTTGCCTTTTCGTTTCACCGCAACGAATCAAGGAATCGAAAAATAACCAAATTTTCAACGGTCGATTTCACCCCTTGAACATGAATTTTGGCGGAAATAGAAAATTGCGTAATACTTACCTACGTATGCACAACGTATCCCCAAAGTTTCATAATTTTTTAAATTTCTGTGTTCCGGATCTTTCCTTGTAAGTCAATTGGATGAAACAGGACCTGCATGAACATGCATTTCCCCTTTTAACCCTTCTGTCAATAATCGGATATCAAAATAGACACTTTCCATTTCTTTTTTGAACTAATATTTATGTTGGCAAATGGCAAAATTATTTTAGATTTTGTATTTTTGAATGATCACAGATTAACACGTTAATTGCCATTGATATATGGATGACGTAATTATTTGCACAAATATAAAAATTAATTTTTTCACTTATGTATTCACTGTACCAAATTTGGTTGGCGTGTGCAAAATGTAAGGAGGTTGGAAGAGCGCTCAGTATTATACATCTTAATTTTTCAATTTCAGTAAAAAAATTAATTTGATTTTATAGAATTTTTGAGATTCCTAGGTTGGCAGTCAAAGTGTTAATAATTTGATTAAGTCAAAGATTCTTCTAATATCTTCCCAGATCCGTATTTCATCTATTCATTTTTTTCGTAAGAGCAAAAAATCCACAGTCTAATCATCACTGCGTTAATCCTTTCCATTCGAATATTATTATACTACAATTCAGAACAGTTTCCACAATATTAAACATACAGTTTTATAAATACTATACATAAATACTATACAGTACTATAAATATACAAATTTTTAATGTACAAGATGTACACGTTAAGTTATGTCACCATTTTTTTGGCATTTCCGATAGTGCAATTAAAAAATGTTTTAAACAAAAGTTCATCAGTACTTGGTGAGCTACATGTTCGCATATTTTTAAATTAGGAAAAATGCTTTCTACGTAACAAAGTAAAGGTCACCTTGACTTTTATTTACAAAGACTTTGACTTAAATGGCACCACATGTTTTGGACGTCATAGGATTGTTGCTAACGTCGAGACGAATTCAACAGTGTATTATACTATGATCTTGAAATGACCTCAAAATCAAACAATTATTTCTTACAAAATAAATCACGTTACATCAGATGTTCGAACTGCGATCCATCTTCTATGATACAGAACTCCGCTCCACACATCGCGACAACGAGAAATCTAATACAAAGAACGGAGTTCTGTATCATAGAAGATGGATCGCAGTTCGACCATCTGATGTAACGTGATTTATTTTGTAAGAAATAATTGTTCAATAACATTACGTTTGCACAAAATTTTCGATTTTGAGGTCATTTCAAAGTCATAGTATAATACATTGTCGAAATCGTCTCGACGTCAGCAACAATCCTATGACGACCAAAACATGTGGTGCCATTTAAAAAAGTCAAGGTGACCTTTACTGTCTTAAGTAAAAAGCATTTTTCCAGATTTAAGAATATGCGAACATGTAGCTCACCAAGTAGTGATGAACTTTTGTTTGAAACATTTTTTAATTGCATTACCGGAAATGCCTAAAAAATGGTGACATAACTTAACGAGCACACCCTGTATAATATATATATATATATATAATAAATTTATTTCTAACAGCTAGGACCAAAAAAATTGTTCAATTGCATCAGGAAACCCATTTGAAAGATGAAAACGTGAATTAGGTACATTTCAAAAATGAGAATCCCATCGATCGTTTTCTAAATATTTCAAAAAATATATACTCTACCGAATCATAGACTCATAGAAACGTTTCCCAAATGTTCCAGATACATCTGAAATATTGTTTTCTTTACTAAATATCGATATTAAATGTTTTTAACACAGCAATATTTTAAGTTGTCCAGAAAACTGACAAATCCGAGAATTACGTGATAAATTGGGAAATATTTTCGCCGTTCAATAATCTATGCTGCACTGCAGCCGTTAAACAGGAAGCACATGGCGAAGGACGAGTTGTGAGTGAAAAATTGGCTCGCATAAGAAAGAGGGTAGAGTCGCAGTTAAGTGAAGATTTTCCCCGCGTTCGAGGACACTTCTGCCGCTCAAAGTTACTCAGACATTCGGAATATGAGGTTTATCCGGGATGGAATCCTAGCCTCGTCGACTACGTGGTCGATTCCTCTTCACCCAATCCCGGCAGATTTTCACGGCGATGACGGAAGGCCGCCGGTAGCGAGCGCTAGAGATTCCGCGACGGATTCAACGATCTCGAGCCTCGTAAAACTTCATGGACTCCGCGAACGAGGTCGTCTTTCTCGAAGAAATAAAGCAGTGCTGGGAAAGCCAGCCGGCCAGAGACTGTCTCTCTCTCTCTTTCTCTTTCTCGTTCTCTGTTTCCTTTAATTCTCTCCGGTACGAGGTTCTCTTCTATTTCTCGCGGACGACCGAAAACAAAAGTGGTCCCCTAGAAATTCTTCTCTGAAAATCTATCGTTTCGAGTGGCCCTTCTTACAGTCTGGAAACGAATTTGTAATTGGTTGCTGCTGGAGTTTCTACGTTACTTACACGTAAGTAATTCGGATTCGAACATACATGAACCTTTCAGTATACTTTCATTCTACCGAACCGAACTACTGTAGTAAAAAAATTAATTCGATTCAATCAACAATAGTGCACAGAGAACATCAATACATTTTTGGAAACTATTTCCATCCACAAGGATAAAAATAAAGCAAAAAGTGTCTCCTCTATAGATAATTGATTAGAACTACACTTTAGTAGTATATTACTACTCTTGCCAACATTTATAAATCTTTCAACATGCTTTCATTCTACCGAACCGAACTGTAGTCAAGAAATTAATTCGATGCAATCAACGACAGTGTACAGAGAATTTCAATACATTTTTGGAAAGCATTTTCATCCACAAGAGTTAAAATACATAGAGCACACATCGTACTCTCTAGTGACAATTGATCGGTGCCACTCTTCTCAACTTCATTCCACAGTTCGAATGCTCATTTCGTTGGCTTGATCATTAGGTTCTCGAGAAGCGTGAGACAAAGCAGCACTGATGGCGCGTAAAAGGAGATTTTTAAGATTTGCGATTAGTGGATGGAATCGATTGCTGCGTGAGCCACGGGTGTAGAGGGTCGAGTGGTTCGATCGAGACTCGTACTTGAAAAAACCCGCGCTTCCGTGCGTCGAGCATAGCGGTCAACGAGGATAATTAGGTCTCAGATAGATCCTCGATCGGCGCGGGAAACAGCCGAGCGTTCTAATTGAACGTCAACAGTTTTTCAACAGCTCCGACACGATCTTCCGCCATTTTCGAATCGCGTGAATTTGAGAGAGAACGTTCAGTCGAGAGTCCCCGCTTTTATTTGCGCGGCAAATTTTCGCTCGCATTAATGCGAGCTACCTCATTTTTTTAAATATCGCCGGGTAGGCCATTCTGACCTACAATAGTGTAGCGAGAATTTTCAAACCGTAGAACATCACTCGTTGTTTATTATTCATATTTAAATACTGCTTGTATGGATTTTTGAAACTCTTGGGGAAATTTTCGTTTGCAGTACATTTCAGCAGCCTTACCTATTCTTAAATAGTGTAGGTTGGCTTATCGTCGTCGAGAATAGTGTAACAACAGATTTGGAATCATTCGAAGCTACCTATTATGTTGTACTTACGTTTAAATGATTCTCAGAAATATTTAAAGCTGTGGTTTGTGAAACAAATTTTCGTTTACAGTACATTTCAGCAGAGTTACCAATTTTTAAATAGTGCAGAATGGCTTATTATCGTCGACAATAGTGTAAATACAGCTTTGGAATGATTGAAAGCTACCTATTATTTAGCACTTATGTTTAAATGTTTCTCAAGAATATTTAAAGCTGTGGTTTGTGTAAGAAATTTTTGTTTGCAGTATATTTTAGCAGCCTTACCAATTTTTAAATAGTGCAGAATGGCTTCTTATTACCCACGGTAGTTTATAAAATATTCTTGGACCACTGGCAGCTGGGTAATATTTATTATTTATATTTGGAGTATGAGTAACGATGTTTCGAGGAGAAGAAACACCTCTAAAGGGATTATCGCTTACCTTAGCTGACGCAAATCTTCCTAACGACGTTGCACGAAACTGACACTTAGTGTAACTTCTGCTCCTCGGTTCTGAACGTGTAAACACTACCGTCCGTGGCTCCGTCACGGTAAACTGGGTAAAACAAGGATGTTACGGGCGAATTCAGTCACGTAAGCAAATTAAGCACCCTCGCGTCTTATTTTCTGCAGAATAACTCGGATTCCTGGATAAGTATGCACTGTGTTAATTTTCCTCTTGCAAACTAACCCTATCCACTGCGATGTAATATAAGTATATCAACGCAACTTCATAACTGTTCGCACAACGGAGAAAGAGTTACCTTTTTGTTCGAAGTGAATGTCTGCAGAATAACTCTGATTTCTGGATAATTATGCACCGTGTTCATTTTTCTCTTGCAGACTAATCCTGCCCACTACGATGTAATATAACTATATCAACGCAACTTCATAGTTGTTGGCACAATGGAGGAAGAGTTGCCTATTTGTTCGAAGTGAATGTCTGCAGAATAACTCTGATTTTTGGATAATTATGCACAGTGTTCATTTTTATATAATTGTTCTCACAAGTGCAGAACAGTAGCCATTTGCTTCTAAGTAAATGCCTGAATTGTTCTATTATACAATTTTTATACGTGGACCCTTTTTTGAATTGGCTAACCGAACAGACCCAAGAATCCGAAACCGGTCGTCAGTTTCCCCCGAGTTTTGAACAGTTGTTTCCCTTCGATTCAATTCAGAAGATTGTTTTGCAGCCTCCACCCGAGCAGCAGGAATCGTCAGAGACAACACGAGCCAGCGTAACGATCTCGGAACGGTCTTGAAATCGTGCCAGCAAGCTACAAAGTGATCAAACTTCTTCGCCGCGGACTCAATCAAACTTTCCTCGCTCGAAGAATCCGTGAGAGAAGGAAGCTGGGGAGCGTGGCCGCCGTCCCCTCTTTTTAGTGGATTGTTACTTCTTGATTCCCAATTCCCAATTCAGACTGTTTCACTAGGATCAGACTGCCGAACGAAAAATATCGTTCTTCGTTGAAATTAAAATCTTCATTGTGACGTCAACAAAACGTTCGCTTGTGTAATTTTTTATTTTAACACGTCAATTTCTTTTATCAGTAAATTGAATCATAACATAAGAATTAATTTATAAATTCTATGTTCGCCATTTGTTTTTCCGTGTCAGTGTTCAAACTGCAATTACTGAGCCGCTGAGATACACGCCTTAAAGAGAGGTAATAAATAAAATAAAGAGAATAATCGGGTTCCCGGATAACTGTACAACTTTACTAAAATGTGTGTGAAGAACAGTACAAGCAGAGGTTGACTACATAAAATTCGACTTGTTCCGACTTTCGACTTCGCGACTGATCTTGCAACGACGGCATATGAATAAGGAAACCTCGTGGGGTTAAAAATTCCCTCCACCAAGTACAAAATAGTGGGCCCTTAGTCAATGATACAATTGTAGGTATTTTAGGCGAGTTGTGTGAATGAATGAGCATGTACGTGTGAAGTGTCCAGCTGTGGTGATATATGTGTATGTACAAGTGTGTGTAAGACAAGGGCGGGGATGAGAATTGCGAATCGCGAGCAGAGAAATAAATCGGCGGGGTTCGGGTTTTAACTTTGTAAAAGATACAGCGTTGAACGTTTCCAATTGCTAATTCTTTCCATTGTATTTAAATACTGTTTATTAATTTTCAATAAACCTATAATTGAGGGCTCGTCCGTGCAAGTGCTGTGAAAGTGAAAAATGGATAGTGAAAGTCTCGCGAGTGAAGTCCCGGACCGAACTGAGTACGCTTTATCGCTACCAACGTGCCTATTTTATATTGTTCCGGTTTTTTCCTCTTTTTTTTAAACGTCTTTTTATTTTCTTCCTGAATTTTTAGGATTGTCTCTTTTGCTTGTTCCCGTAAACGGTTCCGATATTCTTGAAAGATGACTGTGCTTTCGTGTTCTATGATCTCCCGCAATTGAGGGTCATCTTTCAACCTCATACGTGTACCAAATAAAATATGAAATGGAGAAAAACCTGTACTCCTACTATGCGTGCTATTAATAAATTTTTGTGCAGCGTCTACGTATTTATACCAATTTTCTGGTTTCGGTGCTGCTAATTTCGTAAGAATCGGAATTAGGATGCGATTCATCCTCTTCACCTGTCCGTTACTTCTCGGCATACCCGTGGTAATGGTTACGTGCTCAATATTTTCTTTTTCGCAGTATTCTTTAAATGAGTTTGCAGTAAACGCGGACCCTCTATCAGATATTATCCTTCGCGGATTACCGAATATAATCGATTGCTTTTGCAAACAGCCTAAGACTTCCTGCGTATTAGTCGATTTAACCGGATAAAGCCAAATAAATTTGCTAAATGCGTCTACAATTAGAAATATGTGTCGATATCATGTCGCTGTTGACGGTAGAGGTCCTATATGATCAATATGAAAAACATCTAGCGGTGAATCACCCTTTTCGATACTGTGTAGATATCCCTCTTGCTTACCGTGCTGTCTTTCAGCTAATATGCATTGAATACAATTACGCACAACCGAATCCACCTTATTATTCATTTTCGGGAACCAGAAATCTCGTTGAATTAATTTCTTGGTCTTATCCGCTGAAAAATGACCACGCTCATGCGTCTGTCGAATTATGCTGTCCTGCATTAATTTAGGAACTACAATTAACATATAAGCTCTAAAACAAGGGCAACGCCCATAGACGAAATACGTCGACGACATGAAAATCGTCAAACGGTGATGACACTCAGTTCCTTGTATTTTTTTTTGGAATCTTCTTAGACACCCTGGCGCTATGTGTGGGCCTACGCTACGTCAAGTACCATTGAGAGCGGTACGGCTAGGTTGATTTTCCCAAACGAGTCAGCTGATACTTTTCAGCCGTACCCCCAAGTCGTAATGTCATAAAATTCGTAAAAGAGACACTAATAGACTCTCAAAAATGACATTGTTCAAAGTCGACAGCAGCGTAGACCCAAATCGAAATTCAACCGGCCCTACAATAATTATGTCTCAACACCATTATTTGCAATGACATGTTGCCATTTGTCACGGGCTCATGCATGCACCAGGAAAATGTGGAGGATAAATAGGCTACCAACGAGAGCTGTCATGTAGCGCTATCTTTTAGGAGCTATCTTCCTAAGAATGCCTACCTAAAGCTGCCTACCTAGGACTACTACCTCCGAGAGCTGACTTCTACGGTTGTGATCTACAGAGTACTAGTACCGTCTTTTTTGGAGCTGTCTTCTGCCCAGGACTGTTTTCCTGGGGCTACTTTTCAGAGCTTTCATCGTAAGGCTATGTCAGAGAGCTCTCTTCCCAGGGCTCTATTGCAGAGCTGCCTCACATACAATTTATATTTTAACACATAAATTTTATTTATCAATAAAATTAGGAATAACTACATTCGACTAGTTTTTATTCGCAATTATTTCCTATTAGATTGTTTATCAATAAAATTAGGAATAACTACATTCGACTAGTTTTTATTCGCAATTATTTCCTATTAGATAGCCCCTAAAAGATAGCTTTGTATGACAGCTCCCACAGTAGCCCGTTTATCTTCCCATCTTCCCGATACATGCTTAAACCATCTAAAAAATGGCAAGAAGACTTCGGGAACTGCCATCTGAACCTATCGTTTAGGTGTTATATTTTAGGAACTGTCTTCCTAAGAATGCAGTCTTAAAGGGTCTACTTAGGAGTACCTCGGAGAGCTGTCAACCTAAGGCTGCTTCATAGAGCTATCTCTGAAAGCTCCTTCCCTAGGGCTATATCACAGAGCTGCCCTATATACAATTTCCATTTGAACAAATCAATTTTATTTATCAACGAAATAGGGAATAACTACATACATCTCGGCCAATTCTATATTTACCATGATTTGCAACGTTGCCATTTGTCATATGGCTCAAGTATGCATCGTTAATAAAAATATCATTAATACCAACTCCCATTTCCCATATTTAAAAATCTGATTAAAGACCTGTCCAAACTGACAGACAATTATTGTGGACATTCTGCACAGTGTGCGGACAATATATGTACATATATCGTACGCATAATGTCCACAGACAACATATGCAGTATTGGGACAATTTTCCGCCAGCCTGGACAGGGCTTAATGCACGAAAATGTCCCGCGTAATTATTATTTTGGTGTTTTCGATGCTCTCTCCTAGCAGTTTTACTTCAGCGCCAGTAAATTTGAAATATTCCAGCACATTGTTTCCCAGGCATTTTACGCAACGGTGAAGTTCATTCCACGGATTTCAAGAAATCTCGGATCGCTCCAGGAACGACACCAATCCTGAGAAACAATTCCGAGGAAGGAGTTCGTTCGTTTTGTGGTTGTGTTCCATCCCCGAAGGCCGCCCACGCCAGTCTCTATCATCCGACCTCTTTAGCCTGAACGGCGCGTGCACTTATGCGAACATGAATTCCTCGAGCCACTTCCTCCCCGATTGTTTGCGCTAAGAGCGGAATCAAGACGCGACCAAACCCCAACGCCTCCCACCTCAACGAATCCGTGCTGTTCTTATTGCTAATTATCCTCTGCCTTCCCTTCGGTAGTCTGGGCTCGTTACCTTCCGTCAACCAGGCTGCTGACGTATCCCACGGTTCTGTAACAGGATAAATCTGGATACGCGCGATCCTTGTAACAAATGTTTCAAAGACAATCCCGTAGCTAGCCGGAAAGGTTTGGTTTTTCCATTCTATGGCTGCCTTGGATTTTACAGATTCGTTCCTATGTAACGACAGTCGTAGGTGCCAGTTGATTTTAACCCTTAAGAGATCTTTGAAATGTACTCTAAAAATGCAATTATTCGATTAAATTATATTTCATATTCATCTCTATCGAAATGGTAAATCGAAACGTAGTGAAATATTAAAATTTCATCTAAATCTGCAAATACTTATACTATTAATAGTTACAGACTAAATAATTATTAGCATAACTTCTTACCATTTTTATAACGATATGTGTTCTGTTCCTCAGAAAAGGATATCTTTACGAAGATATATTACTTTATTCAGTACGACTATCCGCATTTGTAAACCGTAAGCAAGGCGACTGGGCTCCTTCGATGCCCCATCTGCCCTGCACGCTTTCCAAAAATAACAGTTATTAATATCATCGAATTACCCGTAGTAGCAATATTAGCAAAAAGCCGTTACTCTTCGTCAAAACATTTAGCATTTTATTGACCCATTGCCCACATTTGGTAGCCAGAACGGTTGCCTGCTACGGTACTGCCTTGGGACACGCGGATTCCCCGCGTGAGTCACTCGAGGGTACAAGCGTACCTGCGAGTGACTCCCGGTTTGGGGGCGGTCATTTACTCTTTCCATTCCATTTTTTGACTAATTATCTAAGCCGACCGTGCCCCTTACCAATTCCCGGAAAATGGCAGTCAACGAATCTGCTTGCCTCACAGTAAAACTCGCCCATACCGAGTTTACATTTTTTACGCCATCCACCATCAACTTCACTTTTTCATCAAACACAGTCCGGGAAACTTTGTCGACAGTATCCAATCAGTGTAGTTAAAACTCTTGTAACCAAAGTTATTTTATTTTTAAAATATAGTCTTTTAATTGCTCGTTAAATTGTGCATCATTCTATTACATCCATAACAGCTCTATCACCTTAAGTGATCATAGGGCATCGCGTACCACGTTGTCCTATTCGAATCGGGGATTTACAACCCTCGTAGACTAATCGGGTCTCAACGCGAGTTCGTGATTAAACAATATGTTCTTGACTAAAGAAATTTATTTAATAATTTCTAATGAAAGCAACTTTATCATTTCAAGAATTAAAAAATAAAAAGTATGAAACTGGTTATGTGACCGGTCGTGGTACAGTTAGTCTTAAAGAGGGAGGATTTCACTTTATAATAAATGCACTAAGATTGAATACAAAATACGAAGTGATCGCTGAATATTAATTAACCCCGGCTGCCAACTCGACCAAAATTGACTCGATTTTGAGGGGATCCATTGAATCGACTTTAGATTGTGTACCCGTAGGAATTTTCAAATACTTGAAGGTTCAAATTAAAGATGAATGGCTGCACTTTGTGATATTCAAAAGATATTCGAAGCATATCACAATTTAAATATAAAGAGATCTACGGGCTTACATAGAGTTCTTGAACCTCAGAAAATGCGCTGGAACTTCCTGTTCCTGAAATCGAATGAGTTCGAAGATGTTAGAAGAGGTTTCAAGATGATTGAGAATGTATGAGCTGATCACGATCGTGTCTCTGGCTTCATCAAGATCTTCTTTCGGATAAAAAATGGAAGGGGGACTCGTTCGAGCGAATAAATCACGATCAGATTAATCTCCTTGATCCCAATTTGCCTGATTCGCAGACGGAAGAAACGCGGATAAGAGTTCTCGCTGTTCCTCGACGAAAAACATCGTCGAGAAGCGAACAACGCGTAGAAGTTCTTAACAAGTCCCGAGGCAAGGTTCTCGCGACAAGCGTTAGAAGAAATTGTCCGTGTAGCAAACGAGCTGGCTGCAAACTACTTGCCGAAAGTCCGTGCGGCGATACGACCGCCCGGGAAGATTCGAAAGCCGGTTTCAATTTGCTCGATGCCTGCGACGGAAATCGACTTCCGTCGGACTCAAGTGAGTGGGTGTGAGGGGGAGAGAGAGAGAAAAAGAGACTGCTTCCATGACTTTGTTTACCCCGAGTCTGTTCCGATCTGCATGCGGAATATTTCTCCGCGAGAACGATGCGCCGGCGAATAATGCGCGCGGAATGAAAGTGATGCATCAAGAACCCGGGAAAGAAGCGTTTGCTCCGGATTCTGGAATATTAAGAGCGAGGAACGGCTGATAAATCGCGGGGGCGGGTGCAGCGTGTTGTATCGTTCGGAGTTATTAGTGCCATTTATTATGGCAATATACACCCGCCGGGGGAAGTATAAAGCAAAAGATTCGGAGCGGCAACCCTTATAACGCCGCCGATCTATCTGCCCACGAAAATATTGTACGCTCGTCGACATGTTAGCTACTTTGTGAAATTGCTCTCTGTTACGGAGACATTATCGTTGTCAAATCTCGGGGGTTTATGAATTGTTCTTGGTCTCCTTCCTTTCTCCATGTGTCATCGCGCCTTCTCACCTTTTCACAATGGAGAGCTGCGTTTCAGCATTGATCACATTTGTAGGGATAAACATGACAAACATGTAAGTTGTAACGCATAAATTCTAAAGTACAATAAATGTACATTCGCAATTCACAAACACCGGTGTACCAAGGTTTTCGCTTAACACTTTATCAACCGGAAGCCTATTAATCGGCTATTCAATAATTGTGCTGTACGAAACGAAAGCTTAAAAATCATACTTTCTATAATAATTCCAAAGGAAATTATTAGATTACGTTATTGAGAGAGAGTTGTTCGTTTGTGATTGAAATTCTTGTTGCAGTTGAAGGATCTGTTAAAAAATCCTTAACCATGGATCATAGACTTCCAAAAATTATGGAATAATCGCCGGTAGATAATGTGTTAATAATGGAATGTTTCGATGGAAAATCATTGTTCTATGTAAATTGTGCTAATAATTCGATCACCCTCAGTACAAGTATCTCAAATCAATCAAGGAACATCACATAATACCATGAGTCAGTCTACTTAAGAGGTTATAGTTATTTTCGATGCTGTTTCTGCGTGAACTTTTAGGAATTATTTCGGAAAAACTGTGGAACCTTTTGAATTGGAATTTTACACTCATATTTATTGTTATTTGAAGTACACATTGGATTTTTTATAAGTGAAAATAGTCAAAATTACGTGGGTTACATGTTTTTACACAGTATGTTTTAAAAAACATGGGTCGACGGTCGCCATAATTCCTGTCTTTCTACTGATTGGAAACAAAAAAATTAAGACGTTCATTAATCAGTATGAATGTAGTTATGGCCCGAATTAGAATAAATTAAAAATCTTGATTGTTTACAAATTTTGAAGTCAAACTACTGATTTTTTGTATTTTCTTCGGACCTTAGGACGATAAAAAAATAACAGGGTATGTGCTGAAGATTCTCTCAAAACTTCAAGTCAATCAGTTAATTAAAACCTGTCATATTGTGGCTACCGTTCGGAAAGAATTGGTTTCAAGAATACCGCGTTTAAAGATTCAACTATTCATATCTTGAAACGCGAATGGCATTCTTCAAACGCTTATAAATACGTTAATTTTACGAATGGAAAACAATCCGGGAAAACTTGTTCTACAACAGTGATCCTTTAAAAAAAATTCAAATAGGATAAATCGATTTTTTGAAGAGAAACCTGAATACCTCCATAATCATCGAAAAAGAAAATCTCGAATTCTTCGTCTGTCTAATACAACCAATATGCTGGTATGTTCGATTCATAGAAAATCGTCACTCTCCTTAAAGGAGGAGCATCATGGAGGATTTCAAAATCCCCTTCGCTAGCTAGAGCGTAAACGAACCATCGAGGAGGAAAGACGCTGTAGAATTCTCGAAGTTCATGGGGGAAAATGTTTTAATAACGACCCGCGACGAGCGTCCCGTCGGCTCCTCCAGGAAAAACATTTCCCGCACTGGCGCGTCGCCGAGTCTCGTCATTAGTTCGCCGATGGACCGAAGGTAGCTCTTAGGCAGCTGGCTGGCGCTAACGCCCGGGGAAACACTTCAGGGCTCTCGTATAAATCACGGGGAATAGGAGTCGCGCCGAAGCTCCGAGACTATCTGGAGCAGACGCGGGACAACAAGTGTCGAGAGCTTCAGATGGAACTACCTGAAATTCACAGAACGAGCCGTGGCACCGTAATTTCCCCCCGTTTAGCGGCTGAATGCGCCGCGCGAAGATAGCGAACGCAAAACGGCTCGGCAGAGCAGTATCAGCCGGAGACAGAACTGGCGAAAGATTTGCCAGATGGGTGCAAAAATTGTGCGACGTTTTGACGAGGATGCGGGAGCGGAATTATAATCATCTGGCGGAATTATAATCATCTGCGACGACCGGAGAAGAGGAAGAACTCGGCTTCTGCGCATACGAACGTCTTTCACGAGTTTGATTGACTGGGATTGCTAGTCGGATGACCGGAACACGCTGTCAGGTGGTCGGGACCCTAAAAGGCCTGCGTAGCTTTTAAGTGCCGTTATTATTATGTTTTCCTTGTTATTATTATCGAACTCTGCAGTCGAACCGAGCCGTGATAGTCCGCGTTTTCTACGGCAGTCGAAGACCTTTGAAGATCGTTCCCTTGAACAAGTTTTATCGGCTAGATCTCGACACCAACTCGCACGACCTAATTACTAGCGCCGCGAGATAGCACAGAATAATGGTTCCTTGAAGCCCGACACGCTCTAAATCGCCCGGAATAAATTAGGACCTCGCGGGCGCGCGCGCACACACAGACGAAGAATACATTGAGCTGTCCGGGAATGGAATTGGTCAACAGATCATCCAGGAATTTAGTGGAGGAACACGTACTTCCAAGTTCTTATTTTCGGTGATAGAGCGACTCCTGATTCGATGCTGCTGCAATAGTATTGGGGAGCTTGGAGTTTCTGGAGTGCGAGGAGACTCTGGGATTGTATACATATTGTAGCAGGCAGAAGTGTTTTGATATGTGGATGATATTTATTAAAATGAATTGTACTAGGTTGGTTTTGTGGTTGTTCTTGTTCATTGATGCTGTTGTAATTTATTATTGAATATGTTTCATTGGGAACTGTATTGTACGGTCCAGCTGTCACTATTTCATATGTTTCGAGATACGAAATTGATGTATCGGAGGTCTCCTAACCATAGAAAGCTGCGCTTTGTTAGTATATAAATCTACCCAGTCTAGATGGAAAGTCATTTAGGCCTCAGAAGAGGACAAATAGGCCACCTGTGGCAGCTATTTTCGAAGGCTGTCTTGTAGGGGTTTTCTTCCTAGGGCTACCTCGGACAGCTGCTTTCCGAAGGCTGCTTTCCGAAGGCTGCTTTCTAAGGCTATTTCCAAGAACTGTTTTCTAGTGGTGTCTACCTAGCACTGTTTACTTAAGATTGTTTCCCTTGACCGGTATTCTTAGGGCTGCCTTCTACTGCTGTCTACCTAGACTTGTTTACTTAGAACTGTCTACCGAGGGCTATCTCCAAGAACTGTCTTCCTACAGCTGTCTTCTTAAGCCTACCTCTGAGAACTATATTCTTAGACTACCTGCTAGGTCGTCTAAGACTGTTTTCCTAGGTCTACCTCTGAGACCTGTATTCCTAAGGCTGCTCCCTGAGGCTATTTCCAAGAACTGTCTTCTAGGGCTAACTTCCTAGTGGTGTCTTCTTAACACGTTAAGCGCGCAGCAATTTTATCCTTCCTTCCATTTCATTCTTCATTCAAGCTTAAATACAAAAGTAATTAGCATTTCTGTTTTATCTGAATCAATTAAATCTATTAAGACAGTATGAATATTTCTGAATATTATGTACATTATATATGTAGGATCTTAGGAAAAATGAGGAATTCCGCGCCGGGAATCGAACCCGGGACCCTCGCGGTAGTAGCTGATCAGATCTTACACATACCCACGGAACCCTCCTACTTTTCCTAATCTCCATTCAGTATTTGGTCTGGGGGTCCTGATCCCACACTCGGCCATCCTGCTCCGGCATTCGCCCTCGAATGTCCGTCGCAGCACCATCGTTTTTTTGGCCTCAGCGCCATCAACACAACTCGTCATCAACTTCGTCACTTTTCGGGAACACCATCCTACTGCCCTCTCTAGTATTTTTCCCTGAATGTGCCCCCTACTTCACTTCGTCGTCCTTTCGCTCACGTGCGACCGTCTTCGCAACGCTTGCTCACTGCATTCGTCGTCTGTCACCATGCGGGTATCGGTGTTCCCTCCATCCCGGACGAGCCCCCAAATGTAGGATCTTAGGAAAAATGAGGAATTCCGCGCCGGGAATCGCACCCAGGTCCCTCGCGGTTGTAGCTTACACATACCCACGGAACCCTCCTACTTTTCCTAATTCCCATACAGTATTTGGTCTGGGGGGTCCTGATCCCACATATATTATACATTGTTTTGTAAATTCGATACCGTCAGTCCCCAGAGACTCACACGTTTTACGCGTTAAAGCTGTCTTGTAGGGCCGTCTACCTAGGATAGTTTTCGAAGGTCCTCTATCTTTGCGGTTGCAATCATAAGCGGCAAAGCTTCAGACCGAAAGCTGTATATCCGTGTACAGAAATGAATCTCGCCCGTGGTTCCAGATGTCCAATAAAAGAAGAATAAGAACGGAACATTTATTAGCAGGTGCCGCGGTCTCCGAAGGATACAATTCACGATCCACCCTGAGGGTGCAGTTTCCACAATTCTCCGCCGTTCATCTCGAGGAACCAATTAAAAGGAACCCGACCGGCTCCTTGTGGGGTAGTATCAACAATGGGAACCGTTCTATCGGGCACTCCTGGCGGTAGGTAGCCGCAATTACCGAATAATTTATGATACTCCGGTGTTGTTCAAAATCTCGTCCGGCATACGATTAACGCGTTTATTATGCAAGTGGCCGGGTCCCTCGTGATTCGATTAAAATATTTTCGTCATTTCGGGTCGGATCTATTTAATCACCCCAGCGAATAATTAACGTCAAGTCCGTGTTCTATTATATCCTAATTATCATCGTCATTAACGTATCGACTCGGTCCGAGGGTTCGTTGCTCGTCAGTCGTGGGAGAAGCGTCGCCAGTAATTAACGACGCCCGAATAGTTTTACACAGCCTGTCGCATGATTAATTAGGGGAACGCGATCGAATCGCCTCCGTGCGTATTCTTGGACATGGGCAGGGTCTTCGACCCGTCGCAGCGGCACTGAAACATCGAAACGATCAGAAATTTCAGTAAAACCAGCATGTATCACCTAGAGAAGCAATTTCAACACCTCTTGTAACATAATACGCTGAAACTAATTACTCGACCGCGGATTATTATGCAAAATGAAAATTGTCTCGATCTTGAATGGATATTCCCATTGGATTTTTCGAACGTTTGACGGCTTTAATTAAATATGTAAAATCATATTATATAATATAATAGAGTCACTTTGGTTTAAAAAGAAATTCTATTACAACTGTTGTTTCACCATGCAAATCCTGAATTTTAAAAAAGCTACATCGAAAGTGTAAAGAATGGTCTGGGTTAGGTTAGGACAACCAGAATTTTAATGCTGCGAGAATCTGTCCCCAGTGGAAAACTGTGCTCTAGAATGCTCTGTTGACGGAGGAGGCGAGCCAAAACGAAATTCTTGGTCCAACGACACCAGGAAGAATTCTATCAAAAGCCTTCTCCCCTTTACTTCTCGCTCGGGACAACAAGGAACCCGTCTGTTTATTGTTTGTCGGTGGTGGACCGTGTTCTATTCGCGCGTCCTTCCGAAAGCTGACCGCCAGGAACATTTGTCGCGACAAATTGTCGGTTCGTCGCCTTTCCACGAGCGGATCGTTTATAGTGGCCTGCGAAAAACGAAGGAAACAGGGACAGACGGGACGTGATGAGTTTTTTTTTCCCTTCTTTTTCGCTCCGCGCGCGCGTTCCCGATAGTGAATTAAGACCCCAGTTTCGTTTCATTGTACCGTCCAGGATAGAGTTAACGAGTTTGACTTTTCATTTTACCATGGCTTGTCGGTGGTTTATGGAGTATTAACTGCCGTTAATTAACTCCGACGATTGACTCTCTGATCGGCCAATCAGCCGAGTACGCCGCCGGTGTTATAATTGATTTTTACGATCCACTTTGCCAGATTGTTTGCCATTTGATTTTCTCTATACTGCTAATTGATTTCGAGAGTGCCGAGCGATGGGTGCTCGAACGAGCAACAATGATTCGTCGATGTCGCATGTTGTTGACCTCTTGCCGTAATGAACTGTAGGATACGCTTAAGTGATTGTAATGAACGAAATCATTATTAACCTCTTGTCCTACAATTTAATTCCGACGCTTCAGACGAAAACTAAAGCTCTTACAATTCGGTTATTCGAGTATTCGGGTTACTCATTATAACTTGAAATCCGGATCTCAATCCTGATCCGAATATGAGGACTAGTAGGTTAGGTGGCACGATTACAATTTCTGTGACCCCTACTTTGAAGGTTGAATTTGTGTTCTTGGGGTCATTTTAAGAAAAAAACTGTATATGTTACAGGTACCAAATCGGCCTGGTTTAGCCGGTAAAGTAGATATCCTGTTTTTTATAAACCTGCAAATATCTCGGAAACTATGCGAGATATGGCAAAATATATGCAAATCCTTTTTATAGGAAATTGAATTTCCAATAAAAAACATTAAAATGAAATATATAACCTAACCTAACCTAACCTTTTTTTTTTAGTAATGTGGGGAATCCGCCTTATGGATACCCTCCCCCTCGCCTGTAGAGGAGAGAGGGTTATGTTGGGCTAACCTGGCCAAAGGGCCAGGCATACCAACTAAACCCCACATTCTACCATGCCCTGGGCTTTTTAAAGCACATTCCGGGTTCACCGAAGCATCACTTCCGGAATGGACCGCCCTCTTATGCGCACACGGGAGGGGAGAGAAGTTCTCCTCCGGCCAACCGGGGAATGACGTATCCGACTTCCGGTAAGGCCGATCCTGCTTAGGAAGCGAAGCTCAAACCCTAAGGACCGACCCCCTTCCCTTCCCGGTGGGCGTGGTTACACCGGTGTAGCCACGATCACTAACCCCCTCCCACATTCCCCATTTAATCTAACCTAACCATTTTTTTTTTTATCGTGGGGAAATGAATTACGCATACCCCTCCCCCCCCCCCTCCGTGAGTGACCTTGAAAAAACGATTAAAAAATTACAATTTATAAAAAACGATTCTTCCATCTGATTCGTCTTTTGAAACCATTTAGATTACGTTAGAAACATTTTTTGTATTTTCAGAGGTAGAGGAGATATTTAGGTGTCTTGTTTTAGACGAAACACCCTGTATGTTTCCAACAAAAATAAATCAGTACTCATTCTCCTATAATCTTCAATATAAATAATTTAATAAAGTTAATAAAATTTTCATAAATAAAAAAATTGAGGTCACCAGAATTTTTTGATTGTCACTATATATTTTCTACTGAATAATGTTACAGCTGACGTCAAGATGAATTCAATGACCTATATAACGCGGTCTTGAAGTCTTGAAATAATGCTTAAATAGTTGTGAATAGCTAATTCTTCGATAGGGACTACTGTGCGGCGTTGATAAAAATAAAGGTTGCAAACGGAGTGTTAAGACTTCTATATTACATCCGATTTCCAACAGGCATCTAGAAGGTCGGAGATCATTTCTCGGAATTTGAAAACCAGTTTCAGTGAGACGAATCTACAGCACTACAACAGCGAGCAGATTAAAATTCCTCGGGGGACCATAAAGTCGAGTGACCGAAGCGGAACGGAGCCCTAATCCTGAGCTCTCCCGAGTTCCAGCCAACAACGGGTAGGCGGTGCACGAAAGGGAAAAGATGGTCGAATTGTCGTGGAACGGCGGTGCCGGAGGTCCTCAAAATACCGGGAGTTTCTGGCAACGAGCGAAACCACTTTCGTCGAAGCATTCGCAGCTGGAATGGCGTCGCGACGCGAGGCGACGCGGTGCCGCTTGTCCACCGGAAGCCACAGGGCTGCTTTCGCGGTCGCTCATACGGGCTGCACCAACGACGGCTACGCAATTGCAGCTGTAAGGACTGCGCTTTCGTCCACGGTCCCGTGGAATCCGCCTCGCTGACATACACTCCTGGAGAAAATCATAGCACATGTGTATCTGTTTTTCTTCCGTTTGCAGGAAAGCCACCGAAATCAACTTCGCTTACTAACAGTTTTCTTCTTTCTGCATCGTAACAATTACGACTAACGTAACACAATTACAATTGTTTTTGCACGATCGATTTTATACGGTGTTACAATTGTTAACATAATCTCTTGGTGATTCAGACGTCTTGATATATTCCGTAGCTACCTTCAAATTCCAGAAAGCGAGCACTAATGCATGAAAACATATTGTACCTAATAATCGGATCAACCATAATCGATTATAAATTATTCCTCACCGTCATGTCAGTACGAGGCAACCTTTTCTGAGACAATTCCGGGACATATTGCACAAAACTGAAATATATATACATGTATATGTAAATTCACAATGGATGAACACGAACTCATGTACAATAGAAGAACTATTTTGTCAGTACAGGTGATATTGGTCGACAGCTTTCTCCAAAATTCCAGGACAGTTGGACATTCAACCGAGATTCTGAACAGCAACTTCAATCCCGGCCAATATGGGACGGTTGGCAGCCCTAGTACGAGGTAAAGACATCGCCACGAGGGGTTCAAGATAGCACACATGTGTAGACAGCGGATTTTATACATTTATGACAGAAATGAGCAATTTAGAACAGTGAATACTGTGTGGTGGCTGCCTCCTACGCTCACCAGTAGATGACGAATAAAACAACACCTTTCCCGCTACTACCTAACCCGTCGCCAATACGAATATACAGGGTGTCCCACAAATGCTGTATTTCCTTGAACAGGGTGATTCCTAAAGTCATTTGAAATAACTTTTTCGTTTGCGAAAATGTTCTCCGTGGCTTTGTTAAGGAGTTATTTTCGAAAAACTCGGACCAATCAGAGCGTGGCTAGAGTGAACGGATTCCGGCACAGCTTAGCGTGGCGTTGGCATTGGCCGAACCGGAATCCGTCCGCTGTAGCCGCCCTCTGATTGGTCCATGTTTTTCGCTAATATCTCCTTAACAAAGCTACAGAGAACATTTTCGCAAAGAAAAAAGTGTCTTCAAATGAGCTCAGGAATAACCCCTTTCAAGGAAGTACAACATTTTTGGGACACCATCCTTGACTATACCGGGTATACCGTCCTTAACTGTCCTTACGATATATCCGCGTTTAAGGCAGGGCCTGCTTTATAGCCTTACTGACAACGAGTCCTCTAGCATGCGCAGGACGAAACACTCCCTATTCTTTTTGTCCTCTCTCTCTCTCTCTCACACACACACACACACACATACATTTCTAACCACCGCCAAATGCTAAAAATTTTTAAAATACTAGTATATTATTTTCAACCTACTGAACATATTGAGAAAGCAAATAAATTTCTATTTCACTCCAGTTCAGGTATAAAATGTTTACTTTACATAAAAGTCCGCTATCTACACATGTGCTGCCATTTTTTCCAGGAATGTCCACGAACGTGAACGTCGCGAGACGTCGTCGTCGCTGAGCTCGTCGGAACGACGAATTTCTCTCTGGTCGCGCGTTCCTACGACCGGTTTTACCGTCGCTGTCGTAACGGAACCGTCGCCGTCGTAACGGAACCGTCGACCGTCATGTAAAGAACGGAAGTAACCGTGGATTTTTCCTGCTTCCGGTGCTTGCGATGCTTGCGACGCTCGCGACCACTCGACACACGTAATCGGGGCAGTCTGATTAGCTACGGAAATCAGGCTTTTCCGATGGTTACGGTTACTACTGCTTTCCCGGGTTCCTGCTGCGTAAAACGCTGCTTGGCTACCCAGCAGCATGCTTTTCGTTCGAGCTTTACCGTCTCTGTTTATTGGCTCGGAAAAAGGCTTTGGCCCAGTTTGCGGCTATTTAAACATTTTTGATATGGTTCGGTTTAATGATTTTGTAGAAAGTAGCCTTCAACACTTGGAAAATAGACGTTTTTACCCCCTAGCCGTGCAATCACGTGTCAGCGTCGTGACGAACATTTTAAACAAAATCTACTCAATACGAATGGGATGCATTCATTCCGTTTTATTCACCCTCCGCCAGCAATGTTCTTTTTACTACGTTTTTATTAACTCGCTATCTTGTCTATCTGTCTGTTCGGTACAAATTTTACGATTGATTTTAAACTAACTTCAAGATAAGCTGGAATCTTGAAACTTTAAACACAGCTCAGAACTGGATGACAGTGCAAATTATTTAAATTAAACATTTTTTTAATATAATACCACGTTTTTAAAATGGACTAAAAAGTATGAAATAATTTTTCCTAGCTCCATATAGATTCCTGACACCATACAGATAATCCTGAAAATTTGTGATTGTGAATTTTTCATAGCTATGAAAATACTTGTAAGATTTAAAACGAGAAATGGTGGTATATTAAAAATTTGTTTTTATTAAAATAATTTTCAATAACGCATCCGGCAAATTGGGTATTGCATTCCCGGGCTCGACTTTATATTGTTATAATATTTAACAAAATCTGAGAAAATCAATACATACTTATTACTAGACTGCTGATTTTATGCATTTATGTCAAAAATGTGCAGGTGCAATTTGAAAGAGTGCAAAGATTGGAAGAATCTAAAATTATCGATGTATTATTCTGAGCTTTTCAAAGTTTATAAAAAAGCAAAGAATTTTCTACTTGGTTCCCTTTTTTTGCAATTGATGTAGACAATTTTTATTTTACAAAAGATCCACAGTATACTTATTACAATCTCCAAATTAACCTGCAATTGCTGCTTTAGCTAGATATTTAAAGCTGTTAGCGATAAAAATAAAAATTCGAAGGAAAGTTATGATGAAGTAGGAATTCGTCTGGAATTCGGTGGCCCGGTATCAGTGTCGTCAGACAGAGGAAATTGAGGGGAATACAGTTACCCTCTCTTTGCCATGACCGCGTTACTCACGACACTGATGCAGACGCAGACACGACTCGAATTGGGTGCGCGCATCACATGACGTGACCGACCGTGGCGATGTTCGCCATCGGAGAATGGGAGAATGTCGTCGTAGAAGGGGTAAGGTAGAGTGGGAGACAAGTCTTAATCTGGCGATACAGCTCAGTATACTGGCGATATATTAACACTTTGCCGTCCGCACGTCTCGTAAAAATTTCTTCGTTTGGCGCCGGCCGTTCTTGAGGTTATCGGGTGATTATAAATTTTCAAGTTTTACTAATGTCATCGTTACTGTTGTGTCGTGTCAGTGCTCAAACAGTATTAGTCAACCGCTGAGATACACACCTCAAAGAGAGGTAAATAAGTAATAAGATAATCGGGTTTCGGATAACTAAGTAACTTTAATAGAAAATGTGAAAGACGGTATGAAAGAGACAGTATAACAGCGACTCTTATTCTGCGACAGATATTTCACGACTCGTAGTTTCGACTCTTAAATCACGACTCGTAATTTCGACTCTTAAATCGCGACTGATCTTACAACTAACGCGTGAGAGACAAGTAACCTCGTGGGGTTGAAAAATCCCTCCACAAAGTACAAAATAGTGGGGGCCCCAGCCAATGATATAATATTTGGGAGGCTACAAATGACCTCCCAAAACAAAGGCAACGCCCATAGACGAAATACGGCGTAACGAGTGTCGCTAAACAGATGACACTCGGTTTCCTGCAATTTCGCCGGAAACCATAATTTAGGCTTTAGGCCACAGGCCCCCCTTGGCGCTAAGCGTGGGCCTACGCTACGTCAAGTGCCATTGAAAACTGCACGGCTAGGCTGACTTTTCTATGGCCAGCTGATACTTTCCAGCCGCACCAGAGACATAAAACAATAAATTCGTCAGAAGACGCTAGAGGACCCCTTCGACAATGGCACACTTCAAAATCGACCGTAGCGTAGACCCAACCCGAAATACGAGCCGGCCATACAATAATCATGTCTCAACAGTTACCTCTCATGAGTTTTCAATCCTACCCCCTATTTTCATGAAATTTGGAAGATATACATATGTAAATATTAAATATTAATAGTAAATAGTAAATAGTCAATATTAAATAATGCGCAATTAACACTATGCCGTCCAGTACACCACTGTGGTGTCGCCGACCGTTGAGCAATACTTTGTGCGCGACACCGCTATGGTAGATAAAAGATAAACGATATGAATGTCTATGTAGCTCGTGTATTTTGCAATCGATGCAGACAATTTGTATTTTGCACAAAGATCCGCAGACTACTAACGATAGTCTCTAAATATTTGAACCTATTAGCAATAAAAATAAACATTCGAGGGAAAATTATGAAAATGTAAGAGTTCGTCTGGAACTCAGCGACCCAGTATGCCGTCGAAGTGTTAAAAATAGATCTAAATGTCTAAGTACCTCGTGTATCTTAAAATGGATACAGACAACTTTTATTTCGCATAAAAATCCGCAGTCTAGCGATAGTGTATTACTTTGAAAGGTCAGCGCAAGGAGTCTGTAAGGTTCCGCAAGAATTGCCACGCGTCAATTTTTCAGCTTTCGATAAAACCGGCCAAGTGGACGAGTTCACGAAGATTTTTCTGGCTATTTCCATTACTATTTTGCAGGTAGCTTCTCTCGGAGAGGTCGACCTGCAGCTTTAACGAGGATCTCCTGGCGTATTCCGCGTCCGGGCCATAAGCCACGAAATCCTGGGCCGCTCTAGGCAGCGCACGTACACGCGCGATTAAAAATTCATAGAAAATCTTCGGGATCAGCACGATTTTGCGAACACGTGAATTCGACCGGCGCGCCACGAACTGGCCCGGCAAGATTACGTCGATCCAATTGATCCTCCGGCCAACTTTTCCCCACCGATTCCTCAATCCGTTTGATGCCACACGGATCTTCGAATCACTATCGGGAATACTGCAACCTCCGTACATACATTCACGCCGGGCGCGTCGAACTTAATATATGCTCTTTATATACGCTCATGCCACACCGGTATCTGGACGGATAAATCCGCGGAATTAGAATTAATATTGATGCACGAGAATGTCCTATCTTCGAAGCGTCCAGCTCCTATGAATATTTTGCAAACGCGTCGCGACTTGCTGGAGTATTTGCCTGTTTTCCTGAGATTTGCTTCTGGAAAGCAGACTCTCAGCGGCTAAACGAGTTATAATATCTTATAGCAAGCATTTCATTCAGTATATGTAATCAAGAAAATCGGATTCAGATCCATGAAATGTCAATAATAAGTAAGTTATACAGTGACTCTAATTACTGGTGGCACACATTTTAAATCAGACAGAATCCGTTTTCTTGTCGAGCTAGAAGAATTAGTTCACTAAATTACAGATAAATCAAATTTTGTAAAAATTGCATTTAGTTGGAATTACGAAAAAAATAGTGAAAGCTGCTTTTCATAACTTTTTTATTTGGGTCTGGAATGAAAATGTAAAACATGTGTTTTATAGATTCGCATAAGTCTTTTTATTCTATTATTCGGCAATTTTCACTATTTTTAATCGTTTATAACTAGATAGAGGTACATTTATGCCAATTCGTATAATTGGCAGTCTTAGTGTATACTATAGTAAACTAACCATAAAGCTTAACAAATTCGTCCAAGCCTAATTGTTGAAAATGCACTAACAGGATCGAATCACATTACAAAAAGTAGGACAAAACAATTTCTGCAAAAATTTAAAAACCTGTGTGAAGTTCTCGCTTTGATACACATGTATGCGTTGAACACAGAAAATGAACCAAAGTCTGATGAATTAATTTTTCCATTTTCGATAGTGGGATACGATTTAATTTTCGTGATTATTGGAATCGCGATTTGGTGGATCTTTTGAAGGAAAATCGTCGATAGCTCGGAAGTGAGAATTGCACTTAATTGCGGAACCGGAGGATGTATTGCGAGCGAAGAATCGCGTTTTTTAAGAAAAAAGCAAGAAAAGAAAAGCTCTTCGAAAGAAACGAGCAGAAGATCGTGTCCCAAGGGGATTGCACCGACAGGAAGAAAATCACGTCTGCGGCGTTATTCTAGTCGTACACGGATCCCGCGGATACTAATGGCCCCAGGTATCGAAACGTAGTGATCGGTGGCAAATATTTCACCACGGAATCAGATACGTCGCGCGCAACTGGTCCATTGATCTCGCCGATCCCCACGTGTACTCTTTATCTTCCTGCACTACGCGAAAGCGCCAATTACTTCGCCGATCGCCAGTAAAAGAGCAAATACTACTACAATTTCAACGTGGAAGAGTCCTCACCAGACTGCGGATGTTTATACAATTTGCAATTTTTGTAGACGAATGTTAAAAAATTAGAATCAAATAGAATCTTATTTTCGGTGGTATTGTCCTTTGTAGATGTAAAATAAATAAAAGTTTATATTCTAGCATTTTTTGAGAATGTTCAGAAGCCATAAATGCATAAAGATCCGCAGTCTAATAATCACTCACGTTCCACCAAAATCACTGGAACGAAACTTGTACACTAGACATTTTTCTCGAAACAGAGTATTCAAACTACGTCAATAGATTTAGTAAGATATCGTAACATAAATAAGTTCGGTTACGTTCTGTGTCTCTTTTTATTCATTAATAAAGTACTGAATTATATTCAATCGAATATATATTTTCAAACTGCAAATGTCTTCTTTGCAATCATAGATATGTACATTTGCAATGAGTCATACTAGACTGTGGATTTTATAACAAATACAAAACGTTAAGAACGTTCAAAGAATTGAAAAACGCTATTGTATTATTTTGAACTTGTTAAGAATATTAAGGGAATGAATAAATGTCCATGTAGCTTCTGTATGCAGAAATAAACAGAGACAATTTTTATTTTGCATACGAATCCACGAACCCCCCTCTGGCGTGCGTCGGACGAAACGCTCCCCTCTCCTTTTTTCCATTTTCTCGTATTTCACCATAGCCGCTTAACCTAAAAAAAAACTGTATATAAATCTCTAAAGACTTCAACAAGCTCGAGTAACACCACAACTACCGAGCACTGAACGCAACTTGCGTATATTGCCTTATAACTGCAAGATTGCATTTATTCAGATTTAGTATAATTTTTGTTTTAATATCTACTTTAATAGAGAAGTTTACTAAAATAATTACTCGGGGAAACATATTTATAATTTCAATATTTGTAAAAGTGAAAATTAAAAACCAATCATTGTTATTGATACGTTAGTTCTAGTGTTAGCCATTTGCACTCGACAGTCCTTTTATAACAATAATCATGGAATCGGTCGTTTTCGGTGTCCAGTAATTAAAATATACAGAATCACATACAGGATTTCAAAAAGTAGGTACAGTCCAAGATGGTTTGTGGTTAGGTCGTCGTGGGAGCGGAGAACGCCGGCCCGACCAGTGTCGTCAGATCGGCTAAATCGAGGGGAATACAGTTTACCACCTCTCTGATGACCAGATTAATATGTAACACTTAGCGCGGCACGTCACGTGACCAGTCTACGGTCTTAGTGGGAAACGTTGGAGTGTGCTCAGGTAGTGGAATGGAATAGTGGAAGGGGAAAAGGAGGAGAGGAAAATCAACACAGTTTTGGGTTGACCTGGCGATACTGCGTCAGTAAGGCTATCTAGCGGGCCCGTGCCTTAGACGCGGGATGTCGTAAGGACAGTTTAGGACGGTACATATACAAACAGAGGAAGATTCAGGTAGTAGCGGGAAAGGTGTTGTCGTAATGTCCCTCTGTTGACGAGCATAGGAAGTAGCCGCCACATTGTAATTGAAAACAATGTCTGCATTGCTAAGTGTCTTTGTGTTTCAAATATTGCCAAGCGTTCAAGTGTGGTACGAAGTAAATACACCTTTCGTATACATAATATGAATCAATAAAATGAGAAAGATCGTAGTAAAAATAGTCTAGATGAGATGAAATGGCCGAATTCTAGAATTCAAACAGCTTCGAGTGCAAAGTGTTAAAAAAGAAAAATTTTCAGGGTCAAGCGCTATGTCCCAGTACTCGGAGAAGCCCATCTTCGTGGCTGCGATTGGTCGGATAGGTCGTTAGATTCGAGAGAGGACTTGCTAGTGACACTTTAGCTATTTATGGATGGGGTATCCGCGGCCAGTCCTCTTGAAACTCGATCTTCTTCCTGTCGCGACAAATATCCAGCGTGTTTGTCCGCGACGTAGCGACCGGTCTGCGAAATTTAGCAAACTTCAAGAGGCTGCTTCAGAAAGTCGATTGTTTTTATTGTTGGATCAGTGTAAATAAGAACGTTTTGTTATTTGTACAGTTATAGATTTTTTCAACTTGAGATTCTCTTCTTGAACACATTGTCGACCAAATGCAATGAAATGGATTGTGCTTGTCAATTTTTACTGGAATCGTAACGATTGAGGCAAAGAAGATGCCATTTGCCCTCCCAGATCATTAATTACTGTGACCATACTTTCTTGGAAAAAATTAAGGACAAATCAGGTATCGTTTCTTGTTTAATTTAATTTTCATATTTTTATAAATCAGATTTGTGTCTTAAAAATTTGTAAAACTGTATAGAATTTGTGTTTAGATTTTTAATTGGGTTTTCTTAACTCATCATATTGTTCACTTAAATCCAAATAGACATAAGCGAGATCAAAAACTTCTAAATAATGACCAGTATATCACTCCAATGTAAGAACTGTATGAATTAATATTTGTTGTTTTCCTAATGTCCCCGAGGGATGTTAACCCCTTCCCGTATTATAACGAATCCGATCCGCGATGAATGTTTTAAGAAAAATCTACAACACATGAATGTGTTTCTATGTCTTTCTTCTTAAACAAATTAAAATTTTATTCTTTTGTAATCAATATTTGAGCACTGAAATAAATACAGCCATAGAGAAAATGTAAATTCTCTTTTCTCGTCTGTGACGTTCCTAGGGTTAAAGACATTCTAATTATTGTAGCCGAAAAGAAGATGGTACGGCAAGAGGTTAAAACTGTAGAAACTTTTTTTCTGTATATCCGTGACGTACTGGGGCTTGAATTAATTTTATTTATCAAAAATAACAATCTTCCAATTGCAATTAAAAAAACTTTTTAGCAATGACCAATATACCACTCCAAAGTAAGAACTGCATGATGCCTGACCGTGAAAACCTCAAATTTGTAATTCTTTAATGTCTGTTTATAGCAATATTTTATATTTCTGTTATAACAATTTGTTTTCTGTAAATCAGTAACATACTGGGGATTGAATTAATTTAATTTAGTAAAAATCACCTAATTTTACAATTAACCCTCATACGTTTCTCAAAAATAGTTGCATCGAATATCCCAGGATACTATCACCAATTTTTGTTTCACACTTTAAATCCACAAATTATTTCATTTATAGTGTGTCATATCTTAATGAATCGTATTACAGTAAATGTGTGAATTTTCACCCTGAGAACGTACGAGGGTTGAAATAGAAAAATTGTAAGGAACGGTCAGTGCGCCGCCATGAAGAGTTAAAAATTGGAGTTTGTTTATGACGTATTACGAGACCGAGTGACCTCACGTTCGGAGCGATCTCGCTTTGCATTATTATGTGGGTAACACGGCAGCGAAGGCGGTAACGTGGTCCTATTTCTCACAGGATGTGACAGCCGGTCTGTTCTTTTCGAGATTGCAGCACGTGGCCGGGAACCGGAAAGCTGTTAGCAAGCCTAAGTTTCACCGGGGGTCTGGCCGTAGGAGTTTTCTAGGCCGGAGGAAGCCATTTCCGCGGCGCTGTCATAATTTACGTAAATGCATAATTCTTCTTCCCTCCACTTATGCAATAGGAACAACGGGTGCGGCCGGATCGTAAAGATAAAAAATTGTCACCAGCCAGGCCGAGATTGCTCGCCGGCCTCGACACTATTTCACTTTTACGGAGTCTCGCCGCCCGGCTAACAGGCACACTTCCGCTACTTTCCTGTCTCATCCCCGGTTTTCCACCCTCTCCCCCGTATTTCGCCGTTTTGCTTCCCCTCGTCTTGACCCCGGCCATTTCCTGTTAACTGCCGATTAAGATCCGAGAATATTTTTTCCGCCGTTTCCGTAACGCGTTCTCCAGCGTGTCGCGTTTATGTTTATACAGCAGGTATTCAAACGAGCAGATTAGCTTTTGTTCAAACTCCCCTACGTTGTCACATTATAAGAATTTGTGGGATCGTTTGAAAACGATTTTAATCCCTTCAGGGATGACATCGGCACACCACACTGACTCTGATGAATATTTAAACTACCTCCGTTAGTTTGTCATATACTTTCTACAACTTGAACGTAAAGATAATACGTAAAAAGTATTCGAACACCATTTAAAAACGAATAACATTTTCAAAAATTTGACCGAATGGCTAGAGTTTTTTTTTAGATATTAGAAGAATTAGTTTAGCAGATAATGTGTAAAAAACATTTTTTTAAATTACTATTGGTAGCAGTTGTAAAGAAGAAAGTGTAGCTCTTGATTTTTAACTTTTTTATCTGTGACTATAATGAAAATTGGAAATATACCTTTCGTAGATCTAACAAGGGAACATATTAAAGTCACACAAGCCGATTTTGATGAAACTTACGTGAGAAATAGTTTTTCGAAACATATTTGACATGTGTTTTTTTTATCGGCAATCATCTACATTGAAGGGGTGAAAAGAGCCCTTAAAGTTGGGGGTCTAAACCACTTTTTTTAGATATTCTGAGAACCAGGGTTCGAAATAATTGACATTTTTTTAAATTGGGTGTTTTTGAATTCAGTCGCGCAAGAAAATTTTAACAAAACCAATTTGTTTAAGCAATATTTAAAATTTTTATTTTTTTCAGTTTCTCTTATTTATTGTTAATTGATTTTCGTATAAACTCGGGTGTGAGATCTTTCATCTGGAATGGGAGATACGTGTTATGTTTTTTCGTTTATTGCCATTTAACAGTTATGCATAATGAATGGTAGTCTTGCCATTCATGCAGCGGAAGGTATTCTGACTTGTTTTGTAGAAGTTTCTTTAATTATTATTATTCTCATTTTACACTGACTTTTATAGATAATTCATTTCTATATAGACCCTCGTAACCCGTATCAAAATGTTTGTACACCATTCAATAAATCTGAAGAATGTAAACCAACCCAAATAACAAATCAATATAAACTTATTTTAAGAGGATTCGAAGATTTTCGCTGAAAAACAACGAAATTAATTCAACCAATCGCGAAACAGTTTAGCACGCAAATTGAAAGTGTTCATTGATAAATACTCGCTATTCGACGGAGCGTCTAAATATTTTTGAACGATCGTTTGAATACCGTATGAAAAATTCACCGAGAGCATGTATTATTTAATAGTACGAATTAATGCAATAATGATTCTGTACCAGATAATTGTCCCGTGAAATTTTTAAATCGTCTGCGATTTTATAAATGGAATTATGAAATCTGTTTCATGAAGTATCCAAGGCACTTTAATAAGAACATAATGGATTCTGCACACGTCTATAGTAGGAGATTCTAATGCGAACGAAATGAATGTATTTCTGTAATTTTCTGAGTTCTCGGTTACTCAAAAATTCCAGAGGTAACGGATCGCAAGGATCGATAAATCTGCAGAGAAAATCATTCGCGAATGTTCGCGAAAAGTTTAGTTTGCCATCGGTCTTCCGCGAACCTGTTTCTGCCGCGACGGTTTTGTAAAATGATCTTGATAAATGCGCAATCATCCCGTAGCCAGGTGTCGTTCTCTCCTCGTTCGCAGCCATTTCCGACAGCAAATGAAAGAGCCCACCGTAAGAAGGAAAATGTAATAGTTTGCTTACTGCTTCGAAAATCGAACCGGGAAACATTTCCATTTTCCATTCGAAAACTGTCCCGAAACCTATTAAAGGAACAAACCCCGCGGAGAAATTTGTAATGGTTCACGGATATCAGATATTCTTACCTCCGGTACATCGTTATGCCTCATGAATCTTTCAATAAAAGACAACTCTGCCTTTTTATTTCGATATTCATTGGAGGATACTGTTCCGGCTTCGGTAACCCCTCGATACTTCGTAATATCGAGCATGACTTGCTCGGAAATATTTCAATTGAGTTCGACAAATATGAATATTATGCACTCGTTTGATCATAGAATTACTGCTTCTTCTGGTGTTTGAAAAACGGAGTCACTGCTTCTTCCATCGAAAAATTACTTCTTGAATTTTAGTATATCAAGTTACAATGCAAACTTTAAATTAAAAATATTAGGCCGTCCCATAAGTTCGTGCCGCGGATTGAAAAGTATTTGAATGAAAAACCACATAAATTTTATAGTGACGGTATGTCTCTACCAAAAAGGTGGGAAGAGGTTGTAAAATGAGAAGGTGGATACATTTTTTCGTTAACTTTAAAAGTACGTTTCAAATATAAATTTAAATAGTAAAATAATAAACTGCGCGAACTTATGGGACGACTTAATATTATCATTTTTAAATTTATATACAGAGTGTCCCGCGATTCATAGTCAACCGATTAGGAGGTGATTCTTCATGCAAAAATGAGTCGAAGAGAAAGAATACAATTGTTTCACTTAAAGGTTCGTTTTCGAGTAAATCGAGTTTAAAAATTCAGCGAATACGCGTACCATTAGATAGAAATCGGCTGTCGTGTCTGATCATGACCAACCAATTCTACTCTGTGCATATGATATGCACGCGTACCCGACGCACCTTTAAACTCGATTTTCTCGGAAAGGAAAGCCGAAATGAAAAAATTGTATTGTTTCATTGTTTATTGTTTGATTATCTATTGATTACTGGTTGACCATGAGTCGCTGTACACCTTGCATGTATACAGAGTGTGTTCCACGCAACTGGAACAGGCTGCATCTCCTAAACGGTTGGAAATAGAAGAAATTGTTATGAGTCAAAGTTAAATGGTAATGTACGGTGCATCATATGCATATAACTTTATGTACGTTTGTGCATTGCAGCATCAGAACAATGCATGTACCACCACATTAAACATGGAAACCTATGTTTTTTACTGCACTAATTGATGCAGTTTTTAGTGCTCTACATTAAAGTATTAACATACTTATGACCTAATCTTACTCGTTAAGAAGTTATCGTAACTAAAAGTTATAAATATTGTTATGGGACATCTCGTAGGTACTCCAGAACACTTTCCGACAGACGGAAACCATTCACAAATCTACAACAATCTTAGCTATGCTAACATTTGGAGATACAGCCTGTTCCAGTTGCGTGGGACACCCTGCATACAATTTTTTTTTTATACAAAAATTTTATATATACATATATGATATAAACATAAATAAATATATATATTATGTTGATTGATTATAAAATTTAATAAAGTGTACGTAATTTTAATAATTTATAATATGAGGAGGTATGGCGGCTGAAAAGTGTGTGAGAGGAGGAAAAAGGAGAAGGAAGCGTTTCGTCCTAGGACCGCTAGAGGACTCATCAGTAAGGCTATCTAGCGGGCCCTGCTTCAGACGCGGGATGTCGTAAGGACCGTTTAGAACGGTACATATACAAACAGAGGAAGATTCAGGTAGTAGCGGGAAAGGTGTTGTCGTACTGTCCCTCTGTTGACGAGCACAGGAAGTAGTCGCCACAGAGGTAAAAATTTAATAATTAGAATATATACAAAAAGTAATGAACAATTATATAAAAAATATAATAATAATTTTTTTTAATGATATAATGATATAATTGGTAGTTAACTATGTAAATAAAAATATATGTACTTAGCCCAGACATGGTATGTACAAATACATACACAATCATATAAATTCACAATCAAATACATTCATAATCAAATACATACACATTATCAAATGGCAAACAAACTATGTATTCAAAATTGTCGACGCGTTGTGAAAAACAATGGTTATCCTCTTCCACAACGATTTATTTTCTGATTATAGTTGATAAAACTTCGATCTCGTTCATAATTTTCTAGAACAAAAGGAAAGTTTACATTGATTACATGCATGTCATGCATGTATGTTCTCCAATGATTATACATTGACAACTACAAGATAGAATTATACTTCGGTTTAAAGGAAGTTAGTAACATACGTATTTAGTAGATTCTATTCAAAATCTTCATCACGAGTCTGACTCGATATTATAGCTCAAGGGGTTAAGCACAGCTGCGTTAGATTTGAACCATGTTGAGTTTCGATCATGTTATGTCAGGATTTATGTTACCTTGAACTATGTTCGATTTGAACTCCGTTATATTTCGAATGTATTAAACGTGGACCATGTTAGATTTATGTTATGTTAGGTCCTAACTTGTACTATGTTTAGATTGCGTTAGGTTTGGACTTTGACGTACTTAGTCCATGTTTGATTTGGATTATGCTAGATGTTGAGATGTATTATGTTTGCATTAAGTGAAGTAAGAAACACGTTGAGCTTGGACCAAAGTAGATTTGAATTGCGAAAAACTTCAATTTGGTTAGATTTGGATTTGCCCTGTGTTTGAATCACATTAGGTACAAGTTGCATTGGGTTTGAATTGCAGCGATCCTGAATTTGTGCTATATTTGAGCTGGGTTGGGTTTAAATCATATTAGGCATGAAGTATTTTAATTTAATTCCGTCAGGCATGGATTTAGTGACACATGAATTTTTAGTTTGAATTGTACCAGGCTTGAACTAGTTGAGCATGGATTTCTGTTATA
Organism: Sphecodes monilicornis; assembly: GCA_913789915.3. Lineage (NCBI taxonomy): Eukaryota > Metazoa > Arthropoda > Insecta > Hymenoptera > Halictidae > Sphecodes > Sphecodes monilicornis. Next base: position 11,794,922 of record OU565290.1, read on the forward strand.
TTTGAGCTGGTTTGGGTTTGAATTGTGTTAGGTTTAGACCAGGTTGGATGCGGATTGCATCGACTTTCGATTTCGTTAGATTTGGATTAATGCTGTGTTTGAATCGCCTTAGGTTTGAGTTGCGTCGGATTTTGGTTGCGGTGGACTTTGATTTGTGGCACATTTGTGCTGTATTGGGTATGAATTGTGTTATGTTTGGCCCACGTTGGATTTGAAGTGCGCCAGGCATGCATTTAATTACATTTGAATTTGTACTGTATTCGTATCATGTTCAGTTTAAGTTTCATTCGGTTTGAACTGCATTTAACTTGGATCTGTTCTATGTTTGAGCAATTTGTACCATTTTGGACATTTAGGTAGGATTTGAATTTCGCCAGACTTAGGTTTAGTGCGAGTGGAATTTGTACAGTATTCGGATCGCATTTAGTTTGAGCTGCATTAGGTTTGAACTGCATTGAACCAGGATTCGTGCTACGTTTGTGCTGCATTGGGTTTGGATCGTGTTAGGTTTGAACCATGTTAGATTTGAATTGCGTGAGGCTTGGGTTTAGTGAAGTTTAACCCACATAAAATTTAAATCGCGTTGTGTTTGAATTACGCTGTGTTTGAATCGCGTTGTGTTTGAATTACGCTGTGCTTGAATCGCGTTGTGTTTGAATAGCGTAGTGTTTGAATTGTGTAAATCTGGAACCGCATTAAGTTCGCACGACGTTGTATTCGGTATCAGGCGTGTGCTGCATCAGACTCGGGCAGGAGTCACAGAAATAGATTGATCTACGTTCCGCTCGGATAATTAAGCGCCGGTTGGTCGTATGTGCGCAGCGTAGGCCGGGAGATTAAATGCACTAATAAACAGAAATGAAATAGAAGTATCGACGATCGAAACCCAATCGAGAGACCTCGATTTCGAGATTAAGCGCCGCTGGAGTGGATCTAATCGGCGCGGGTAGCAGAAGACATTGTTCCCGGTGACTCGAATTGATTGCTTCGAGTGTGAGTTCGACTGTTTCGCTATCGGGTCCCGGCCGATACCAAAGTTCCCGGTTAACGGGCGTGCCTTGTTTCCACTGCGCGAAACTTTCCTCTCGCACGGTAAATAACGTCGATTTGATAAAGCTTTGTAAACCGACATCCATCTCGTCGCACCAGGTGAGGCAAACATTAATTCTCGTTCCGCAAGAACGGCTGAGGAACGCGTTGACCTTATTCCGCGACTATACGCTTATTTACTTGAACGTTCTCGCTGCGCGCACGCTCTACGACGCAATTAGAAAACACTAATCAGAAAGGAACGACCGTCGTTGAAACAACCTAGACCGGAACCACTATTTTTACAATACTACACGAAACCATTTCTTCGGATTAGAAACGTTTTACCTTGATGCGAAAGACGAAAACACACTCATAAAATCCAAGCGTGTACCGAAGTCAGATTTGCGTCTGGAAAATGAATCATCCAAGTGGAAATTGAAATGGAAGTTCACCATTAATTTTGTAGCGCAAACGAGCGCACGGAGTACGAAATTGTGCAACGATCTAGTAGAACGAGCACAAAATCCAACGGTTGTAAATAGACGGAACTCTCAGAAGTCGTACACATTGAGAATGAAAACCTGCCGACTGAAATTAGTCTAGAACTAAAATATAAATTTATATGAATATTAGTTACATTTATAAAATGTTTTTATAACATCTGTACTGCGGACTTTATGCATTCGTGATAAAAGTAGATTATTAGCTTCGACATGTTTAAATAACCAACTTCATTAACGAATTTTTCATTAAATTCCGGAGAAAAAAATGTTTCAAATAAAAAGTTTAAGTCAAGGAGGGGCTGGTGCAGCAGTCATATCCATTTTTTATTTTCATCATATTTTCAAGGTCATTCCAAGGCCAACTTTATTTTTTCAAATGGAAACATATATTTTTCATTACAGATTCTTAATCTACGACTTGAAACAAATAACTTTTATTTGAAATATTTTTTTCTTCACCGATTATTTTGTATAATATCGAATTTTCAAAGAAATAATACACCACGTCGTTTTAACGGAGAAAATCATTTTATTTATGATAAATGAAATTGTTACCCAATTAAAATAGTATCAAATAAACATGTAATCTAAATGAACAATTAAATAATAGCTAAATATTGAAACAGGCAAAACAATTAGATAAATCTTAGCAAAGAAATTCAACGCTGAGCCAGATGTTTACTCTTTTCTTTGAAATAAGATTACACATTCTCTCGCATGCAATGCAAATAACATTAGAATGTTACTGAATACTTGATAAATTTATTTCCTTGTAATTAAGTTGCAATTCTCCTGAATTATTATTAATAAAATAATTGCCCTTCCGTTTAATTGAGATTATGGCGGCATTTGAAATATGAAAAGACGGAAAAGGGAGAAGGAAGCGTTTCGTCCTAGGTCCGCTAGAAGACTCATCAGTAAGGCTATTTAGCTTACCCGTGCCTTAGATGCGGGATGTCGTAAGGTCAGCTTAGGACGGTATATATATACAAACAGAGGAAGATTCAAGTAGTAGCGGGAGAGGTGTTGTCGTAATGTCCCTCTGTTGACGAGCATAGGAACTAGCCGCCACAATATTATTTTCCTTAATAAAGTCAATATTATACAAATTACCATTTCATTTAAAAGTTATTTGTTTCAAGTCGTAGATTACGAATCTGTAATGAAAAATATATGTTTCCATTTGAAAAAATAATGTTGACGTTGGAATGACCTTGAAAACATGATGAAAATTAAAAATGGATATGACTGTTTATTTGAAACATTTTTTTCTCCGGAATTGAGTTTTGGAGATATTCCAAGTGGCCAGGATAAATGACCCACCCTGTATGTACAAGAAAGCTGAAACAATGACTGAAACTTTCGAATGCACTTAACACGTTGATTACAGTAAAATTTACATTACCTGGGTTTTAGTCATAATTGAAAAGCCACCCAGTTAATAAGTTGGAGGGGTTTAGACGTTTTTGGCCGCCCGTAGACCGTAAGACCGATATTACCGAGGAAATAGCATAGCATCAGGAATCGCGATTACTCGGAGTCGCTTCCTCAATAATCCCACGTATTCGAGAGTGATTTACCGGATCGTAGCAAGTAATAACACCGGTTGTAGTCGCGGATCCCCGGCCTAGAATTATTCCAATCGAAAAACATCGGCAATTCGTGGGACGATCGAGGTGGAAGTTTGATCGTCGTCGTGCACGGACCTACTTACCCCCGTTATTTTACATCCCCCGTGACTCGACGACCGATCTCGATCGGTTCCACCCTGAGAGCACCCCTCCGGCGAAATTGCGACTTCAAAAATAGCGGAACTGTTCGGTTATCGTCGTTATCGGATCGCAGTTTTCCCGCACGTAAATCGGGTTACTTTATTCCCGGCTTCTTGCTATCCTACCGCCGACCATAGCCCACCACTACCCTCCAGCAACCCCTAGGGTGTTCGAGCCAGCCGCGTCGATGCAATTAAACTTGATACCGACATTTCCTAGACGGCTCTGCACAGACACGGTCCGCGGACTCGGTTAGTTAACAGTTTTGGACGGCAACTGATTATTATTTGCTACGCCGACAGGAATTCTCATCAAAACGACTGCCTCCAACGAAGGAATTGAGGGGATCGGTGTAGCAAAAAAGGCTGGGAAATTTGCTGATAGCGGGTGAGATAAATTAACCCCTCGCAGTTTCATATAATTATCCTAGTTATGTGTAGCAGGTGGTTTTGCACCACGAGTGTATATTCTACACGAAGTAATTTTGTTCGATGATTGCACGAGTTTATATCCGATTTTCAAAGACCCCAACACCGTCTCTGCAGAAACACCATGAAGTTTTTACGAAAAAGAAATTCATCACCTTCTAACCTAGTAATTTGCCTTGTAGCAGTCGAACCAATTTATAAATTATTTTGGAAATATTTACGACAATGTACCACCCTTCATAACCCTTGAAGGAGGACACTTTATTGTTGGATTCTTTCTGCACGAATGATGTTATAAATTGTACCACAATTCTGATGCATATTCAGATTGCGTGGAAAACCATGAAAATTGTGATTTATTGGATTGGCGAATCTGTTCGCAATCTGTCGGTGTTTCAGACTGTTTTGATATCCTCCGTAACGTATGAAGTTACCATGCTCGGTTAACTACCCTCGTAAATGACGACCACACCTGGATTTGGCTAGATGTAGATTTTTAGTGCATTTCACTCGCCTTCGGTGTTTGATTCGTTCAGTTTCAGCTGCGTTGGACTCCGATTTTTGCTATGTTTGTGCTGTATTGAGTATGAATTGCCTCAAGTTTGGATCACGTTGGTTTGGAATTGCATCAATTTTGGATTTAGTTAGATTTTTATTTATATTGGGTTTGAATCACTGTCGGTTTGAGCTGCGTTGCGTTTGGACTGCGATCGACTCCGATTTGTGCCATGTTTGAGCTATGTTGAGTATGAATTGTGTTAGATTTAGACCATGCTAGCTGGGAAGTACATCGGACAGCGAATTAGAGAGATTTGAATATTTACTGTATCTGTAACGTGTTTAGTTTGAGCTGTATTAGGTTCGAACGGCGTTGGGACTGAATTTAGGCTCCATTTAAGCTGGACTGGGTTTGAATTATACTAGGCTTGGGTCACGTTAGATTTGGATCGCATCAACGTTTGATTTATGCTTTGTTTGAATCACCTTAGGTTCGAGTAGCATTTGACTCCGATTTATGCAATGTTTGCGCTGTGTTAGATTTGAATTGCGGCAGGCTTGGATCTAATTTTGGATTTGTGCTTCACGTTTGATTTTAATTGTGTCGGATTTCTACTACGTTGAACTTGGTGCTGTGTTTAAATTAGGGTAGGTTTATGATGCGTTGAATTTCGATGTGTGTTACACAGGGTGGGGCAATAACTATGTCCACCTTGAATATTTCCGTTATTTGTAATAATATGGAAAAATGTTATGAACAAAATTTGCAGAGGGAGAACATGTTGTGACACAAACATTTTCTGCGTGGGTGGGGGCATAGAGGAGACGTCAAGGTCATCTCTATTTGGTAATTATTTACATTAGGGGCTTCCTCACCGATTTTGATGACGTTGAAATTTGTTGTCAATGTCATCATTCTGAACAACTTTTTCCTATACATGTTACCGCCGCTCAGCTTTAGTTTCCGAGATATTCGCAAAAAAGTTTCAACATCTCAAAAAGTGATCGGAGTAGGTCTGGGTTAGGTCTGGGTTATTTATATATTATTTATATTTTTATATGTTCATATACTGGGTTATTATATATTTTCTTGATTGTTGCAGATATCGAAGAATTCGTATAGTTTCATGCTTAATACTCTGTTGTAGCTGACAATGAAATGAGTGCGCGTTCGACATGATTCATTTCACGTTTCAGTTCGTAAACATAAACAGACAAGACAGTGGGTCTCAACTTATTGAAGTCGTTTTAAGTTGTGACCGTGGCCGCGTTATCGGCGGTCACAATTTCAAATCTAACCCAGACCTGCTCCGATCATTTTTCGAGATGTTGAAACTTTTTTGCGAATATCTCGGAAACTAAAGCTGAGCGGTGGTAACATGTATTGGAAAAAGTTGTTGAGAATGATGACCATGACAACATATTTCAACGTCATCAAAATGGGTGAGGAAGCCCCTAATGTAAATATTTACCCTCTATTTTTGTTAATGGAATGCTATGTTTTTTTTATCGCGATGTGATAGCCGGTGTTGAGACAACTTCAGCGAGCTATCATTGAAGGTCATGCAAGGTCAAATGTGGTAGTAAAATAAACTTTCTGACATTACAGGAGATGCTCGAAGTGGTGATCGTTTGCGTCAATGCAAAGTTGCAATCTTCGTATCGCTGCATCACGTGCATATCTTATCGTTTCTGAACTTATTCTAGCACATGCTGTATTATTTCATAGAGCCTCACTTTTATATAAACCAATGGTCTTGTAACATTGTTTACGTTGTGGCAATACATCGCGTATAGCAAGAAACGTAAACATCTCATCAGTTCGTAACATTAACATGAATCGGTGGTCAGTCTCGGTTGATCGCTAAGTCAAGTAGCTTCGTGATCATCAAAATGAAGTGTGATGTGAAATCGTTGGTGATGAAATAATCGGACCACATTTTATCAATAGAAATCTTACTGGCGGACGATATGGACACTTTATACGAAGTAGATTAGGGACTTTATTAGAAAGTGTACCACTAAACGTTTGCCAAATGATGTGGTTACAGCACGACGGATGTCCAGCACATTATGTTCGGAGAGTAAGAGATGTACTGAACGAACTTTACCCAAATAAATGGATAGGACGTGGAGGATTAGTTTCTTGGCCAGCTCGCACTCCAGATTTAACCCCATTAGATTTTTTTCTCTGGAGAGCATAGTAAAATGCTGTTTACGAAGAAGTACCCACTACACCAGAAAATTTGAAACAACGGATAATTGCAGCATGTGCTAGAATACGTTCAGAAACGATAGGACATCCACGTGATGCAGCGATACGAAGATTGCAACTTTGCATTGACGCAAACGGTCACCACTTCGAGCATCTCCTGTAATGTAAGAAAGGTTATTTTACTACCACATTTGACCTTGCATGACCTTCAATGATAGCCCGCGGAAGTCGTCTCAACACCGGCTATCAACATCGGGATAAAAAATATAGCATTCCATTAAATAAAATAGAGATAACCTTGAAATCTCCTCCATGCCCGCACGCACGCAGAAAATGTTTGTGTCACAACGTGTCCCCCTCTGTACCGTGCAAATTTTGTTTAGAACATTTTTCCGTATTATTACAAATAACGTAGATATTCAAGGTGGATATATAACTATATGCCCCACCCTGTATTTGTACTGTATTTGGTTTGAATCGTGTCAGATCTTAACTTCGTTAGATTTTCATAGTGTCAAGTTTGAACTATGTTGGACTTACGTCACATTGGATTTAAATTGCGTCAGGCACGATTGTTATTAGATTTTGGAATGTACGAAGATATCTCGCACTATTAACTATCCTCATAAACGACTATCGCTATGTTAAATTAAGTAAAACCGCTGCTAAAAAAATATAAAGTTCCACATCCGTTCCTGAAGTTCTCTCTAGACGCTTTAAGCCGTCTTCAATTCACTTCGCATCACCTCTAAAATCGATTCTCAGCATCCACCGAAGCCGGCACAGTTTAAAGCAGATTTTCCTGGCAGCCACGCGTCAAAACTCCCGCATTTCATCCCGCAGAAATTTCATGTGCGTCACGCAGCATTCCCGATCGAGCAACTTTCACTCGTCGTGATCCCGACACTCCTACTTCTCGATCTTCTTCGTGCTCTCGCGATTATTTGTATGACAATGGGAGCTTGAACGAGACGAAGATCGAATAAACGAGAATTTCAATCGCGCGAGAGTCTTCTGGATTCGGAATGCTACGTCGAGAAGTCTGGTACGTGGTTAAGGTGCTGATTATTTGAAAAGTAGAGAGCAAAGACCGCGGTAAACAAGGTGTACGAATTTAAGACGAGACGAAATGAAAATCAGCCGCAGGCGAAAGTCGTCGACGAGCCACTTTGAGGGTGATGATGACGATGACGGCCCTGAAACGACTTTTATAATCTCAATGCTGATATAAAAAAAAATGGTGTGTGCTTAGACCACATGGATGAAGTGAAACTTCTTTCTTTAATTTTTTTCGATTTTTTATTAACACTTTATGACATTTAATTTTCTATGATTCTATTACTAAAACAATTGGCTTGTGACAGCTAAAATATGATATAAATATCCTTGATTCAATTTTGTCTAAATGTCTTGCAAATACTGCATTGAGAGTTGTTCCAGATCTTGTTGTCGCTTCATTAGGATTATTTACCATTTCCAATCTTAATTTACTTCTAAAAAATTCTATTAATAATTTTGATTGTTCCGATGCAAAGTTCACGTTGAAATCTTTACTTAGTATCATCGGAATTTTATTTTTTGATAGAATAGAATTTCGTTTCATCGTTTCAGCATTTCACCATTACAACCCCAGATTCATTTTACTCGTACAACGTCGAGGTTTTACGCCTAACGTGCCTAAAGAAGTTTCACTTCAATAATAAATCTGGAACCGGTGATTTAACTAGCTGTGCTTGGTTTAGCGTCAAACTACGGATCAATTCATTTAAATTTCTTACTGCTCTAGATGAACCTATAATGTTCCCGCACACATTTAGTTTCATATAGCAATTTCAATGGTACAATAATCATCTGGTGTCTCGGCAAAGTCATCCAGGACACGTTTTGAGCTCAGGAGCCACCGGAAGTTCCTCTTCTGTCGTCTCTTCTCCAGTCTTTTTTCGAAGGGAACCGGCTTTGCCGATTTAGCCGTTGTCCTACGATAGCTACAATTTCGAGAAATAGAAAACGGTACAATGTTTACGGAGCAGGGGATCCTTTATGTTGTCGATTTTACGACCGCTCCCTGCAGCCGTCGACTTCCGGTTATTGTGCAGAGCCAGGAAAGGAAGCACTCGAGCGACGAGGCCCACAGTTTTCTTTATTACAAACCGTACGTGCCGCGAACCGTGATTACCGTATTACCGGATTCCTGGTTTCCTGAGCAAACAGCCTTCGGCTGGGTCCAGGTTGGCCCTGTCACGACGAAACATTAATAAGGACACCTGAGGCTAAATATATCGATCTGGCGGATAATTGCCCGACGATTCCAGCAACGTAAGTCACCGTTTCCGGTCCCCGTAAACGCCTCAGATCCTCCTCGAGGGCTGTTCAGCTCGCTAACGAAGGACAACTGTTGGAAGAGAGGAAAGAGTCCGAGAGGACTCTCCTCTCAGCGATCAGAAGGACGACAAAGGACACCGCAGAGAGGGATGGATGTCAGTCACTTGCTTTGGATTCCCTTTGGTTATCGCTCAAGCCAGACACCGGTTGCGGAAGAGAATTGCTAGCTTCTTGGGGCGTTTCTATTGGACATGTTTGTTTTACTGTGTTTGTTTTAGACGCCCAACGCATTTGCTAGGCTAATTGCGGGAGAAATCCAGGCCATCGATCACTGAATCTATTGAACCTATTGAACGATCCCTTGAGGTATACTACTGGTGTGTTGCAGGTGTTTAAACCATATGCAGTTGAGTTATAACCTGTTTATTCACCGTGGATTGTGTAAAATCTGAGTTTTATGCTGTAAGGTCAGTAACAGTCTCCTAAAATCAATCAATGTATCGAACGATTCTTTGAGATACATTATTGGTGTGTTTCAGGAATTTAAACCAGATGCAGTTGGGTTATTACTAGACTGTGGATTTTATGCATTTATGACAAAATTGAGTAAGTGAAACACAAAATAGAAGCAACATCAGATAAATTTAATACTATTGGTACATTATTTATGAACTATTAAAATTATTAAGAGCAGAAATGACTTTTTATATAACTCCTTTTTCTCGCAATTAAAGCAGACAATTTTTATTTTGTGTGAAAATCCACAGTTTAGTTATTATATCTTCTCTTGATATGTTTAATTGGATGAGATATGACGGTATTTTTAAATTCTTCTTATGTTTTTACTGTTTTGTATTATACCTTCTCACTTTTGCCATAAATGCATAAAATTCGCTAGTCTAGATATTACCTATTTATTAACCGTAGATTGTATAAAATCGGAATTTCATGCTGTATGATTCGTAATAGTCCCCTAAAATCAATCAATATATCGAACAATCCTCTAAGATGTAGCACTAATGTCTTTAGAAGTACTTCAATTGGAAATGATTTTATTATTATTGACAATATATCTATAATCGATAAATTTGAATCTTTGTGAATCGGTGACTAATAAATGTCTCATATACTCAATGAACGTCTGCAACGATCTTTTAAAATCGAATGTGTAGTAAGAAAAATTTTGATGTAAATAATCGTGGGAGAGGTTAATTAAATTAAAATAAATACATTTACAAGTACGTAAATTAGGAATGATTATATCACGTGTTTATTGTAATTCTCGAAGTTGCACAAAATCGAAAATGAACAACAGGAAAGAGGAAGATATAACGATGACATGTAATGTGTAAATATGGATCTCTATTTGTTCATGATGTATTGAGCGATCATCTAATACAAAATATTCATATATTCAGGGGTATTTGAAAATACCGAATAGCTGAATTTTCAGTAAATTGCTATTGTTGATTTATACAGAAATACTGCAAACTAAAACTCAAATGATGATTAACGCGTTGGACGCGGAGCAATTTTGTTCCGCTTTCCATTTTACTTTTTATTTAAGTTCATATACTACCTGCTTACCCCATTGCTGTTTAATCTATTTCAATCAAATCTATGAGGCAGCGTGAACATTTTTTAATATCACATGAGGTTGGGGAAAAAGAAATCCATTATTTTTACGTTTATCTCAATACTTTATTTAACATGGTTCGGATTGTCTGATTTGGGTCAAATATGCACCTTTTTGTTTTATAACTTGTTGCCATTTTAAAGGTAACTTCATAATGCCTCTCTTATAGAAGCCCTGGTCCCTATTGGCGAAAAACTCGACTAAGCGATTTTCACAACCTTCTCTTGACGCCAATTTCTTATCACTAAGGAAGTTTTGCAATGATAAAAAAATATGGTAATCGCTTGGTGCCAGGTTCGGACTATAAGGTGAATGCATCAAAACTTCCCAACAAAGCTCCCGGAGTTTCTAGCGAGTCACTATAGACGTGTGCGGCCTGGCGTTGCCCTGATGGAACACAACACCTCTCCTGTTAACCAATTCTGGCCGTTTCTGGTCAATCGCTACTTTATGCAGATTGTTTAAAACTGTTTTGTAGTTGATCTTTAGCTCCTGGGCGATACTACCTGTGCGAGGTGCACCTTTAACATCGAAAATACCGAAACGGAATTGACGGAACCAAATTGCGCGTAATTGGCTGTGACAGTATAGGACCCATAAACACCATTCACAATTTCAGCCGCCTGGCATGCATTTTCGCCTTTATAAAAGCAAAATTGTAAAATATACCGAATTTTCTCTTTGTTAACTTACATTTCTTACACCCTATAACTCACAACTGAGTCGTCCAATCGCAAAACTGTAAAAGAATTTGTTTTAGTACGGAATGTCACTTTCCCAACGAGCACAAGTCTGAATTTGTTTGAACAATACTTTACGAGATATATATTACTACAGCCATATAGCGAGAAAATAATGGATTTCTTTTTCTCCAACCTATTACATTATAATATTGTTTTCTAAATTTGATACCGTCAGTCCCTAGGGTCTGCCATAGAGTTTAACGCGTTCAGCCTTCTAGTGTAAGTAAGTGTTGTTGGCCTAAAATTTCCACTTTCTCGTTTCATAGTGTCTCACTGTAAAGATTTGTGATCAAAATCTTATACAGACTTTAAAGAACAAACCGATTCCTCATACTTTGTGCAAAGCTAAATGAAATGTCGTTCTACCTATATTAAATGTAATCGATTGCAATCAAGAGAAAAATAATACAGCGGGAGATTAACAACGCCCGTCCGCCAGTGCCTCTGTCAACAAATAGAACCGAGCGAAATAGAATTCGCGAGTGAAGTTCGGGAAAAGGGACGGACAGCTCAAAGATCGCAATGTTTTGCGCGGATGACGGATGACGGTTCATTAAGCTTGACCATCCGATTCCTTGACAACGGACACATATCCACGGGAAAATCCAATCAACCTGAGAGTAAAGCTTTGTCGATGTAAACGACGGAACGGCCATGTTTACTTTACGCGAATCAGAAGGAGGGGGGAGAGGCAGGGCTAACTTTGCGATGAAAGCAATTTCCTGATAAGAGACGAGTCTCTGTGGCTCCATGGTTGATCTAGTTCTAGCCTATTTCCTTCTCTCGCGCAATCGAACCTTTGAACATTTTCATTCCTCGAATCAAGCACATTCATGCCGATACAATATGGCGATCCCCCGGGAATGAACAGCGGAGTTTCGAGTTGGTTTCTTCGCACCGTGAAGAGAAGCAGATTCACAGTTCTGATGGTGTAACCATTTTTAGGGTGCAGGATTTTTGTAATGTATGCGGATCGACAGCATATTGTCGGGAAAGAAGCGAACGACGGTCCGCAAACTCCATAGTCATTTGCAAGAATTGTTAGGATTCCCAGGATTACTGGAGCGAACAATCTTTATACTCGTTCGACGGAATTGCTCTGATTTCCTGGATAGAGCCCCGCTTTAAGATCAATACAATCTTTCTGATTTAGTTATATCACGGCGGACGTTTTAAAAGAACTCGGAGAGAAGACGCTTTTAGAGGCTGGATCCTTATGTACAGCCAGTAAAAGATTTTTGGAAATTCTGAACATCAAAATCCAAGAAGATTTGTCTCAGTCTTAGGAAATTTTTCTGTGTCGTACATAGAAATACACATGAATTCATTATCACTAAACCTACCAAGCATTAAGATTGACTACTTTGTATTGTCTTATAAAAATAACGAGATTTGATTTCGTTAAATTTTGTGCGATTTTGATTACTATACATTAATGAATAAAGAAATCTATTGCGGCAACTCCCATGAAGGCATCTTCATAACTTCAGTAATTGTAAAATAAAATATCTGAAACGGGTCATTTGACTGGCTGCGGTAGGTTCAGTGTTAATGTTTATGAATGACAAAACTGGTCATGAAACTGTAAACCACATAATTTATGGGAGTTTTGTCCAGATTTCATTCACCTAAACTGCTTGTAAATTGAATTATAAAATCATGAATTATCGGAAGCATCTGCAGTTTATAAATGGTAAAAACCAGAAAATCTAAGAAAATTTACTTCAGCTTTCGGAACCTTTCGACTGTAGTGAAATCACATATTGTTATTAGATATAAATATTGTTACGATGATATGGAATCGCGAAGTTCATGAAGTTGCCTTCCCTCTGCGGTATGCTGAACATACCGCAGAGAAGCTGTTCGATCGATAAAATTGGACAGAGAGTTGTTGATAAGAAGAAGGTCGCCAGATCGATCCCAGACGTCTGAGAGAGAGGACGCTCACAGATCTATGCATTAAAGAATTGATACATATTTTCCCTTTATAAATAAACTGTTGAGATTCGAGTTCTACAGTAATTATTGACCAGTTCGCTGTTTCCGACGAGTATACTCGTCATGGAGAAATAACAAGCTTTTCTGTTATGACGAATATACTCGTGATGCGTAAAAAGTAGAGCAAGTTAAAATTATCTGTTTAAATTGCAATATTAGTGAAAACTAAAATATATTTGTATTAAGATGTTTGGAATATTCGGAGGCCAAGACGAAATAAAACGAAAAAGAAAAAAATTATTATGAAGAAAACTGTATATAGTGTGCACAAAGTAGTTCGTGTACTTTTTGTGACCCATTTTAGGTACACACTTTTCAAAGAGATCGCAACAGCTAACTGGTTAAATATGTGTTCACCGGCAAGGCGGGCCCGAGGGTTCCGCAACAATATTAATTCAAATGCAATGTCTGTAAATACAAATTATCTCGAAGCATACACACTTGAAAAATAATTCCAGCAATTGATTTTATGGAAACTCAATTTACAGAATAAATTTCCATACTTCTATCGACTTATTCGCATTTTAATATCAATATCATAATCCATCCTTAATACATACTTTTCACAATAACTTGTAGAAGCCTTCCCATTCTTAGAACTCGTTTCTAAATTTTTTTCCCGAAAACAAACTCTCTGATATGTAATCTTAAGTTAATAATTAATTAAGTGTAATAAAGTAGAGCTTATAAAACTGAAATTCACATAAATAAATCTTGTGAAACATTTGAAACATTTGTCAAATTCTCGAGTTGGACTGAAACAGAAGATTGACTCAACATCTTCAACTTTCAACAGCACAGACGTTTCTTCGTCCCTTTTCCGTTTCTTGCTCGCGATCTATGGATCGTTATCCCGGCGGTAAACTCGCGTGGTTATAGAACGTTTTTTTGTCCCCGCATTGTTCGAAAGTTCCGATAGCTTTTCAAGGCAAAATCGAACACGAACTTTGCCAATTATCACACAAATCCTGGATGGAGTTCGGCTTGTTAGCGATCGACGATAGAAGAGTGTTCCCTGAGCAGGGAGAACTGACCGAAATGGAATGAACACGCAGATCGTCTCGCTTGTGACGCGTGATAACTTCGCACAATGGATGATTCTGGCGAGTTCTACCACGGTGTCTGATACTGTAGACCAGTGGTTCACAAACTGGGTGCCGTGGCACCCTAGGGCGTCGCAAGTACACCACAAGAATGCCGCGATTTAACTTACTTTAAATAATTTTTATTTTTTTTCAAATACACCTCATCCTTCGTATCATTACTAGCTGTAAAAGCAAATAATAATAATAATAATAATAATAATATCAACAATAGTGGTGCCGTGAATTTTGTTTAATCATTTCAGTGTGCCGCCAGACTAAAGTGTTTGAGAACCACTGCAGTAGATGGTGCTGCATCCAACGACTCGCTTGTGTATCGCTAAACAAAATCGGTAGACATTTGTTGGTTTTGGGTAGCTAGGTTATTTTATAATAATGACACAGATGTCTTTATACGATACTTTTATTGATGCTTTCTCTTCAGAAGCAATACCTCGACTAACAGAGCTTGGAAGCTCATCAGAACCGTTGGATCGCGTTGCCCATGTCGGCATGTGGACTCAAAGGACCGCGGCTTTATCTTTGACTCCATTAGGTGGGTCACTATCAATACAAAACCGCTGTACAAAAAATTTACTTTCCCACACATTCCTATTTCCTCATATTCGAGCCACCGTTAAAAAGTCGTTGAATTGTATTATACTGTCCACCTCTTTAACAAAATTCAATGTCTCATATGTTAAGTTTGAGTTGACCAATTGACAATAAAATTTTTTTTAAACCCGTAAACTGTTCTTATTTTTTTATCGTGCAAAAGGCCAAAAAATATTTAAAAAAAACGGTAAGTAGACATCAAAATATTTTAATGGCATTTTGTAAATAATCAGGATTTTAATTTCTTTTGGTTCGGAGCATAACTTCATTTATACTGATTACCAAGCAACTTCATTTTTTGTTTCCGATCAGTAGAAAGACCGGGATCGTGGCAACCGTCGACTCATCTTTTTCAAACCTATAAAATATATATAACTCACGTCACTTTTATTATTTTTGGTTTCAAAAAATCACGTCTATCCTATAAATTTCATTGAATTTGTGAGCAAAATCCCAATGCAAGAGGCTCAATAGTTTTTCTGAAAAAAATTCTTATTAAAAATTCATACAAAAACGGCTTTGAAAACGAGAATACCCACTTAAGTGGCTCAAATCGAAAGGATACGTTCCGGGCGTGTTTGTCGCGTAAAACGGCAGCGGGGCGTAATGAATATTTCAAATCGATCGTCGAAGGCGAATACAATATTAGTGCAAAATGGTTCGGCATCCGGGATACACGGGAACGCCATTTAACGGCGCGGAAAATGGACGCGCTATTGCGGAATTAACTTGTCACCGGCGGAACAGTTCATTTCGACGTAATGAAAATCGAAAAGGCGGCGAAATGTATTCAATTACCGGGACCACGTCCGCCGGTCAGCCGGAAGGTAACAAAATCGTTAGAAATGATCGCGTTCCCATCGAGGATCGGCCACTCGACCATCGCCGCAAAAATAAACTCACCGACCCGAGAATTAATCGCGCTTCAAGAGAATCTCGATTCGGGCTACTTCCGCCGGGATAATAACATTTTGATGGCCTGGTCGGGATCTGTTTCGGCCCTACATCTCGAACACAACAAGTCCGTCCAGCGAGACGAGCGAGTAAACGTAAATGCGCGCGCAGGACCGGCGCGCAGAGTCAAAATTCCTACGACATATGAAATAAGAAGGTATTTTTGTCAAAAATAATCTTCAATTTTATTACAATCTGGGTTTGCTCGTTATGAACATACCTAAATAATCGAATCAACGAAATTTTAAAATACTTGAGAATGCTTTTTTTAAATTATTGCAAGGATTATCTTACTAGCGAAGAAAATAATAAAGTTCACGATGAATATTGATGTGTGACGCCCTCACATTTTCTAAAATTTCATATACATTATATAATAAACCAATCCTACTAACATCTTGAACAAAATTCGAGTCGTTTGGTTAAATTTTTTACAAATTATTCAGTTTTAAAGGATGACTGAATATTCTTTAGAACCTCTGTAGGGACCAGAAGATGGTAGAGTACTCATTCGCCCATGAGGATGGACAGTGACAATAAACAAGGAAAAACAAGAAATAAGGAGAGTACAAAACAGCTTCAAGCGGTTTCAAACAATTCTTTCAAAAATGGAAACGGTGTTGAATTAACCCTCCGTCTGTAACCTTATTTTTATCAACGCCATCTGCATACTGGTTCGTTTATGTTCACGACTAATCTTGAGACTCACGACTCTATTGAAGTCCCTGTTTTAATATTTAATCGTTGCAACGTCAAACGGTTGAAGCAATAATGCGAAAAAGTTAATATTGGAAAGAAAGAAGTTAAATTCTCAGTTTAATTAAAATCAAGAGTTAAATTTCGCTCTGAACATAAACGACGCATGTTGCCCATGGAGAGTTAAGTGTACAGGTACTAAAGAATAGTACTTTGAAGGCGATAATATAAATTTCGGGAAATATTGAAGAAAATTATTTTTATCAATAATATCCGCGAACCTTCCGTCCACAGATCACATGCTTTTCAATATCCTCCAGATAACATTGTGCGCAGAAATCGCCACCGAAAATCGGGCGAATCAGCGTTTTCCAGCGGCTCATGTTTCTTGCCAGTCAACGATAATTGAAAACTGGGTAGAACGCGACTTCGGATGCTCCGTCTTTGTTCGGGGGACCGTCGAACAGTTCGACATTGTATTACCCAACTGGAAGTTTAGACATGCGATCGTTGTCGCGGATGAAACTGAATGAACTTCGAACTGGATTTCTTTCCGACAGAACGTGGCTGGAAATATAGAAATTCCTATTTTTGAGAGCTGGAAAGAGATGAGTTTATGGGCACTGGAAATATTTCCAGACCGAGCAGAGAAATTCATTTGACGCTCCAAGATAATTGCCTCAAGTTTAGTTGCTCTTCGAGCACTTTTTAATCTGATCGGACAATTACAATGTACTTCCAGTTCGATGTTAAAGTGATGGTAAATTAAATGAACACTTCCGTAAGAAATTTTACGTTACTCTTGTAAATTCAGCGATGTTTGACCAAAAAATTTGACCGGTATTAAATGCAAAATAAAAATGTTCCACGTGAATTGCAACAAACTGCACAGAAATAAAAGTTCAATTTCCTTCTTTGTACTTTCTTACTCGAAGATGCTTCAAATTGGAATGTCTCTAGAAACATTGGAACAATTTTTCAGGACTGAATCTACCACAGATTCGAAGATCGGTGATTTTTCATAAATACTTTACTTGCCGGAAGCTTATTAATAGGATTTTCAATAATTGTACTGTTCCAAACGCAAGCTTAGAAATTTTCTTTTACATTAAAATCTGAACCGAAGTTCTTAGATGACGTTATTCGAGGTGACTTGTTGTTTTACAATTGAAATTGTTATTACTGTTCAAAAATCCACTACAAAAATCTATAGCCGTGGACCAAGGGCTTTTACAAATTATGAAATTATCGCCAGTAGGTGATGTGTCAAAACGACTTCTTAAAACAATGGTAGGCACGGGTGGAGCCCCTCAAACGCCTGCTTCTCCCACCAACCTCCGTTTCATGCAGCGCGCAGGTTCGTTGCGTACGCTGATGTCTCGTGTCTTTGTTGCCCCATTGTACCGCGCTTCCTGGAAGGGGACAGAGGGCGCTACGGTGTGGACAGTTTTGCCTCAATTGAGGCAAAATTGCCCATCCCTGTGTTAAAACATGATAGATGATCTCTTTTGTTTATTTTAGGTACCAAAAATGAGGAACAAATTATATTGTAGTGTACATTGTATCATTGTAATGTCGACGGTACACCCTTCGTTCAAAGTTCAATGAAATGGTTAAAAAAAATCGTACATCAAGTTTTAAGAGGTCTTCGTAAAGAGGAAATTTCCGTCTTCAAATCTATAGAGGATTCGAATCGCGCAAGAAATTTTCAATGTTTTATTAGACGCTTGAATTTTTAGGATTTTTGAGAAAGGATCCGTATTCGGTTTCTAACTCGTTACATAGTGCAAAAACGTCCTGAAAGAAAATGAACATTATTCCGAGAATCTTTCTCGTTTTGCTTACACAGAAGAGGAAAAATGGCATAGTGACCAAGGGACGCCAAAGATCGGTTACCCGAGCATCGGAACCGTACACCACGCCAGGAATCCATTTTCAGAAGGGTGGACATTTCTCGCGGAATCAAGTTAATTTGAGGAAACTCGGTCGCTTTTCCATCGGTGCAACGGGTGCGCGCGTGCTCCGGCTCGAAAATTGAATAAACATTCGAACTGGCTGCCGCGACAAATTTCAGTCCCGTTCCCCGTTGAGAATTTCGGACCGACGACGTGACCAGGATACATCTGCTGGTTCTCTCTGGGAGGCGATGGAAAAGACGGTCGCGTGTGCACCGAGTGCAGCGTGTGCAGTGTGTGCAGCGTGTGCACGCGTTGTCTCACCGCCCCGTGGATGAATAACGGCCACGGGAACGGGCCTTGTATCCATACGACGATACACCGATGCATCGCCGATGCAACGCTACGACGCACAGTGGGTCATTTAACCCTAACGTGTATTCAAAAGTTCGTTTTCATAGATACCGTCGAAATAAGAAACTTTCCATACAGACAGTTATTTGTGTGTGGATATGTGTGGTGAGAATGGGAAAGAGAAAAACAATGTGTATGAAATGAATTTAGTTACGTATACATATAAGAATCAATATGCATGATGAAGCACTGGATTAAATATGGTTGACAGTGATTGATTGCGTGTATAATATGCGTGCATGAATAATATTATATTAAATATACAGTTGTTTATTTAAGTAAGAGTAAGTGAAATTCTTTAACCCAATCCACCGTATGAAAAATTTGAATCTTCGGAGCATAATTTGTTATAATTTTTGTTTACATATATAAATTATTAACTGGTCTGAACGGCTGTAAGGAAGTCAATCTTAAAATTGACTGAAACCTAAAATAATTATTCATAATTTTGCTATTGTTTTAATTTAACTTAATGAAGTTAAGTGTACTAGATATATGCCAGAGCTGTACCAAATTTCATTGTGGTATTGTTTGTACTTTTGAATTTATATATAATTTGGAATTTTGACACCGTGCAAGTAGAAAATCCCGCGCATGGTCAGACATCTCGAAACCACTGCCCCACTTCTCATCTGGCTTCGTAGAATACGTGCAAAAAGAATTCTGATGCTGATGTTTGCTACATAGGGGAAGCTGCTGCGTTTTGCGATATATACTCCATTCGCTGTCACTTTCTATACGCGAACGTATGTATATGCGCCCAAAGGCAGGAACACAGTGCTACCAAAACATGTTCGAGTTCCTTGAAAACGTTGATTCCTGGGGTTATTCTAAGAACCTCTTTCTTTTGCGAAGATGTCATACGCTGCTCCTTAAACACGGGTCTACCAGAGCGCAGCTACAGTTGACAGATCCCGACTTACCGTGGCGCAGCGGCCGATTCTACCGAGCGGTACCGTTCTTGTCGTGCCGTGCTCGAATCGTGAGCAAGAGGAGTAACAATTTATATAAATGAAACTCGCATATTCAGCCGTAAATGCAATTGCTGCTTCGAATTCTCTTATACGGCAATACCGAATTATTTTTATATAATACCGAACAATAATTGCACGCATGTTGACGCGATTGTATTTAAGGAACTCCTAAGGAACTCCCCTTTAAGGAACTCTAAAATTTTTGGGACAACTTTCGAAGACTTGCTGCATTTGATCGCTGACCTTGGTCGCCTAATTTTTTGTCTCCCGTCCAAGTCGTCGACGACTGGTCAACAGTGCGTAATGGCTCTAAGTGACAAAAAAATCAGCAAACCGAGCATTGAGACTCGTTTAGAAAATTCCACATTTAGAGATCTCAGCTCTCGAACGAGTTTCAATGAGTTAATGTCATTCGCGCGGCTAGTGAAAGAATAATCCCCTCGACTTTCTCCTCGGGGATCATCTCCATTAGCGAATGGAATTCCGCAAAGCCGGGATTGCCTGTGCAAAAGCGATATCCCTCGGTTCCCTCGATCCGTTCGCCCGTTGCCCACGGAACGATCGCAATTACGCAACAACGGCGGAGTGCCTAAACTTTCAGTTTTCGCGCGGTAGAGATGCCGACGGGAAGAAACGGAAAGAAGAAATTGCGTTTCCATTTCATAACTGCAATTTAATTTCGCCGGCCGCTGGAGATGGCCGGGTAACGAACGAGTGGCAAACCATTAGACGTCCGAATGCTCTCTTTCTCCGTTCTCGCTCCCTTGCCTGGTTTTCCGGGGCCGAGCGCGCTATTGCGTCAAATAAATTCTCCGAGGGATGGACGGCAAGGAGTTTACGATGACGCCGAGCGCCGCGGCGCCGACGTCCGCGTGAAAACACATGGCCGGTGACAAACGGGTTACCTACAGAAATCCGTTCTGATCCCCGGGCTGGTTATCATGAGGCTTAAGGCGGCTCAACGGCATGCCCAGGCCAGTTACTAAATTACTATCGTCTACGGCAAATGGACCATACGCCGGGAACCAGTGCGACCCGAGTTCTCGCCTGATCGACGCAGCCCTTGACCCGCAAACGAACAATGTTGCTCCACTCCATGATTATACATACAGGGTGAGTTATCTAAGATTTGCATCGAAAAGTCTCCGTTGTTTTTAGTGGTACAAGAAAATGTACGAGGTAGAATATATTTGATCTAAAGTGGAAATTATTGTAATAGACAAGGTTTTCTTTTCAACTTTGTATTTTATAAAACTTGAAGTTCAGCGTTATTTTTGTTTTTTAATAGGATGATATATTTTGATTTGAATAATGTTATGGCTAATGAAAAAACGAATTTAAATGTCGTATGTGAAATGTTGACATTCAGAAGCATACCTTAAAATACGAATACAATATTTTATCGATAACTGTCCCAATATCTGTCCGATGACTGTCTCGGAACTATCCCTACTTCCGCAGGGTATTCCCCGTGAGCGGGTGTGAGGCACGAGAGGCCTCGGTCGCCGAGACGTGTAGCATAATACGGGTCGAGTATATCAGTGAGACCACTACTAATCCAATGAAAAAACTTCTTCAGCGTATGGGAAGTAAATATCATCACAATTATATCTTATTTGGTATCATTTTCATTAGAAAAATACCACAAATATGTTGGTGAAAGTTCCATAGAAAAATAATAAAAAATAAAGATGTTTTGTCATTGGATTAGTAGTGGTCTCACAACGACATACTCGACCCGTACTATGTTACACTTTTTGGCGACCAAGGTCTCTTGAGCTTCGTTGTCCTTGTCTACGTTCGACAAAAGACAAAGAATAGTATACCTGGCCGATAACTGTCCTTGGCCGGACCCGTATTGTGGACAGTTATCGATAAAATACTGTATGATACTCACGCTTACCGTATTCAGGTAAGATTCTATTGATGTAAACTCTGAAACATTTGAAGAATAACTCTACCGATGGTCATTGAAATTATGAAGATGCATTCTTCGGAATTGATCACATCAATGTGCCAATTACTTGTAGTGCTTCGTAGCTTTAGCGTTAGGGCTAGCCCTTTTTCGGGTATAAACAGATAGTCTTGAAGTACAAGTGTATTTATTTAGTTAAATTCATCTTATTATCTATTGTATAATATGCAAGACTTCTTAACAGTTTCGGCAGTGTAAGCATTATTGACGTGCAATGTAGCGTCTATCACAGTGATTAAAACATAAAAAGTGAGAAATTTTCTTAAAACTAGATACCATATGCTGGGATTGAACATACGTTGGAAGAAAAATATGAAAGTTAAATTTCATATTTCAAATTTATTTTTTGAAACATATTTTTTTTAATTTAAAATTTAAGGTTAGTTAAATTTATATTGTTAAAAAATATATCATACATAAAAATCAGATATAAATTTTAGATCCAATCCTTATAGAATTATATAAAGAAATGAATGAGCTTCGTCTGAAGTTGTTCACTTTACTAGTTCTTTAGTTATCGTGCACGCCAATTTAAAAAACATAGTTGCGAAAAACATGCGTATTATACAATAAATAATAAGAAGAACTGCACATTATCATGCAATTTTTAATATTCATGCACTTCTATAGGTTACTTATTAAAAATTTAATTAGCTCAAAAATCTCTTTCAATGATTAGGTTGTAGGCAAAATTGAACTGAAAACATTATATAATATTCTTTAATAATATAAATGTTTTCGTATATTTGATAAATCTGCGCATGTTATAAAAGCAAAATAGTTAACAGTCTAATTATAAAAAACTAGAGGAATGCATATCGTTTTAGGTTCATAATCGCTAAAGTCTTCTTACCCGACTTATGGGGTAAAAGTGACCCAGCTAGTATAACGCGAGCATTAAATAGTCTGCCGCGGCATAGTCGTTTGCGCTAATGCGTCCCCCATGAACGGCAACTTTCCTCTCGAATGAAGGAATCCCATTGTGCGTGTTTCTCCGCTGGCATCAATTGCGCCGGACAACGAACCTAGTCACGGAATCGTTGTTCATCGCTCGGTTGTGTTAGAATCTATTTGATCATCAGCCCGTGGCCCCTCGGGGCGAAGAAAATCCCAATTTCTCGTCGCTGGATAATCCGGAACCGCACAGAGAAAACAGAATTGCGAAACTAAAGGGAGAGGATTATTAAATTGCCAATTGCGCACCGTGTGCCCGCCTCAGACGACTACATTGATTCTAATTTGATCAGATTGGCGTTATCCCGACGTAGTCCCAGTTAATCCTGTGGTCTAACTCGATCGTCGAGCGTATGTACACCGAGAAACACGTTGACTTAATAATATCGAGTATAGTTGGTAAATTAGAATACAGTCGGCTGTGCGAAACCGCGTACCAATCCAAATTTAACGTTCTCGTACGTGATTTAATTAATTGGTCGATAATTGCTAATGTCCGCGGTCGTAAATTTAGTTGATTGACGTTAGCCCGGTCTCTGGAAGCAATATTTAATCAATAACGTATTCATTGGCACCGAAGTTTCTTCGGGGGACCGCGAATTTTATACTGCTGCATCCCGCGAGACTGCTTTACCTGATTTAACCTCTTGGGCTGGTAATTGTTCCACGCGGACACGACCAAACCGTGTATAATAAATACATTTTTTACAGAAAAGACTGAGGGGATACAAAATTTTGTAATATCCAACTCTGGGGTAGAACCTTCAGACATGCGTGGTACGTCATACTCGCGTAAGGGGTTAACCACTTGTCGTATCCGCTAACTCCCGATTGCTCGGGCCATAATACACAAGAAGATCGGTCACGCGTCGAGTCATTTAACTGTTTAGCCGTGTGCTCGAACTTGCGTAAAATGTATGCGTCTTATGACATGTATATTTCGGCGTAACGAAAGAAATTGTGAAATAATAAACACGTTTGGGCGCAACTAATACTTTTAACACATTCGGCGTCCAGCGTGATTCGCTTGATATTTCGCGGGGCCCAAATCCGACTGTCAGAGCGCCAGAACGTAAACAGAATGATAAGTAGGAATAGGAACTATGTAACTCGAGTAGGTTTTATTATATATTCTTATGCTGTATATTCTCTATTTATACTTCAGTGCTTGTTCCATTAAATTTCTTTTAAAAATGCAACTGAAAATCTTATTTAACTTGAACAAGAAAAACGTCACCCAAAGGGGCCCCCGCGGAAGCACACCCGTCACCCAAATATGGGTGACGCGGCGCCGAACGTGTTAAGATGTCTGGGAAGTAATTATGATCAATTCATCGGTGAACAAAAATGATTTATAATTTGAAAGTGGATAATGTATCAGTAACAATTTTTAAATTAATACTTAATTTAAATTAATAATGTTTTGAGAAAACTCGTAGAAAATTAGTAATCTTCGTGTTAGTGTTGTTTACGTTTGTCACGAATGAAGTACCACGAGTCAGGCTCGCGTTGTTCACGTTTGGTCCGAACGAAGTACAACGAGCCAGGCTCCTGTTGCTTACATTTGGTCCGAATGAAGTACCACGAGTCAGGCTCGTCCTTATTGTTTTTGGTCCAAATTTCTTACCACGAGTCTCACTCGTTGTTGGAGGCCAAGGGGTTAATCAGGATAATGTGAAGTTTAATAGAACCTGATGAAATTTCGAATGTAGATACTTGATCTCTCTACGTGTATTGATTTGTGTACATTTAAGAACATTATATACGTACAACTGCTTTCTAATTATGAGGGAATTGATCTGAGAGAATCTATATTTACGCAGTTATTCGTTTTCTAGCTTCGGGGTATTTTACTACCTTTCGGAATCTGACTAGTAAATTAGACACTGTCAGTTAATGTCCGTGAAACGAGCGATTTATAGCTGCCAATAATTACTCGGAATGTTGTAAACTCCTCGATCTTCGTAAAGAAAAAGTTTACCGGTTCATTTTACTTTCCACGCGGAAGTATCTTCGTCCAGATTTCCCGGAAGAACGTACATACACCCTCGTCAGTAAGTTAGAAGAATAATTTTTTCCAGTGAATTTCTTGACTAATTCCTCTTATAACTCCTTCCGATCCATTACTAAATTATTTCTTTAATTTTTCTATAGTCTATATAATATCGTCTACCTTAATTGAGCATACGATTTTTGGCTTTTATTGGTAGGAACAAGTAGAAAGTCAATCAAATTATCAAGCTTCTTAGAATTTGTTAGAAATTGACCTTAGCCATTCATTTTTTCGATATCTTAACTGATACACATGTGTTTAAAAATGTAGAAATGATTGCAAAAGTAAGTAAATGAAACAACCTTACAGGTGACACGTTTGGGGTTAAATGTAATTCAAGAAGATGTTTAATGTATATTTAAGCTCATCGTCCTACTTAAATTGAAATAATCGAACAGGAGAATTAGACGTCATAATTAGACTGCGGATCTGATGCATTCATAGCAAAAACGAGTAGATGAAATTTAAAGCAGGAGATGGATTAAAAATGTTTAAGATCCTCAGTATTTTGCCCAGCGTGTAAAAGTTATTAATAGATGAAAGAAATTTCTGATTGGCTCCTGTTCATTATTATCGATGCTGATAAGTTTTATTTTGCACAGAAAGTTTAATCAGAATTAATACCTTTGTTAGAACGAAAACTGGCAACCAGAGACTTATACATTGTACGCACGTCGCACAGTAGTCTATGAATATGAAAACTGGGACAGAAATAAAAAAAAATATTTTAGAAATTGAAATCTGTTGTACAATTTGATTCACTAATATTTAATACACGTTTCTGATAAGTTTTTTCGATTAAATTTCGTTTATAACTGAGAAAATTCGAATATTTGAAGATTATTTCAATTTCAACAGTACATATTTCTCTTCTGCCGCACTGAATATGTTCCTAATTATTTAAAAATCTGAAAATATGGCTTCAGAGTAGTAGAATAGCAAAAAAAATCATATAGATATCTGATGTAATACGTAATGTGTATATCTTATAAATTTGAATTTTTGTATGGAACTTTTTTGGAACCTATTAGAACCCATACTTTCTTATTGGATACGCTTCAGTACTCATTGCTACAATTGCAGAATCCAAAAGTGCGGCCGTTGCGTATTCCCAGATTTATGATATAAATATAAAAGAATTTCAAAAATAATTTTTCAAGACAGTAAAAGTCAACTTTCGAGGAATGTGAACGTGCAAAATCTGTTTCTCGTGCTTTGCATGTACCTCGGATCCCATTATAACAGGCTTTATGGGATTTCCATTGGAAAAACCCATCATGATCAATGATGACGTTAAGTCATTATTTGACAAGAATGATACATCTATCTACTACTACTAACAGGTGTATTCAATCCTATTATGCGCGAACAAATTCAATTTTCAAGTCATCCTGAGTTTTGTCCCACTTGTTCGAAAAGTCGACCACTGTGCATCGCTTATCAAAAAGGGGGGTATACAACAAAGTGACGCAACTGACGCAGAATCTTCACAAAGGTGCAAATTGAAATATTTATGGTCTAGCTGTCGGCGTCACTGGAGACCCCGAAGTTGTAAACGGGCCTCGGCATATCCGCGAGGAAATAATCCCGGATTCGCGGTCCCGCCGCAGGACATCCGTCCGCCGGCATATTAAAGCGCTCGTAAAACCTCCCATTACACCGTGCACATTTTTAACAGTGCCCTGTTAACAGTTCAGATCGAGTTGACTCCGTCGGATTTCATTAAGTGTCCCAGCCGACCCATACTGCCGTTCCCCCGTCCGCGAAACCACTTTCCCCGCGAGCTCATCTCGTTCAAGCTTACCGCAGCTCCATAGGATTTGCATAATCCAGCTTTTTCGCCGGCCGACTGAACACTACCTGTTCCTGATCCCTTTTCCCCCTTTTTATCCGGCTGCCATCTAAACACGAGCGGTCCGACTGGCTTCCGACAGACGTTTCTGTCCCCGCTTTTGTCGTTTGTCGCCCGAAAAAGTCACCCAAAAATGAGAGGGTTCTTCGCCCATTCTAGGTCCCTCGAATTTAGTTCTCATTTCTGTGCCAAACGATGAGTTTATGTTAAGACACGAATCGCTGGAAATTTTTAAATTAAGTTGACAATCGGATCTGGATATATCATAGATCAAAGTTCATTAATGCATCTTATTGCACTCTAGACCCATACATGGCATTTTAAACCATTCCTGTGACGCCGAAAACTGTTTTCAGATTTCTCCAATTATTTACATTGTATTTAAATGGCCTTTTTCACAATTCATTGAATATAAATATTGAGAAAATTTTATGATATTTTGTATAATTCATTTCATTAAAATGTTTCATTGAATAAAACACTGATTATAAATATTCGTAACGTACACAAACATCATGGAATTTTTACGTAAAACATTTTCTCATATTGTTCATGTTTTTCGATATGATTTTCACAATTCATAAGGTCCGATATTTTTATTTTTATGAAACGCTGATTATAAGTATTCGTAACGTACACAAACATCGTGGAATTTCTCTCTAATATATTTTCCCACATTGTTCATGTTTTTCGATACGATTCAGATTTGCAATATACTGACTCAATCGAATGAACCAATAAAACCAACAGAATGACCCAAAAATGTTATATTTCCTTGGAATGGGTGATTCCTGAGATGATTTGAAGTTACTTTTTCTTTTGCGAAAATTTTTTCCGCGGCTTTGTTAAGGAGTTATTGAAGAAAAGCACGGTCCAATCAGAGCACAGCTGCCGTTGAACCTAGCGTTGGCGTTGGCCGAGTCGGAATCCGTCTGTTATAGCCGCGCTCTGATTGGCTCGCAATTTTCGTTAATAACTCCTTAACAAAGCTACCGAGAACATTTTCGCAAATGAAAAAGTTACTTCAAATGACCTGAGGAATAACTCCTTTCAAGGAAATATAACATTTTTGGGTCATCCTGTATATTCCAAATCTCAATCATATCGGAAAACATGAACAATGTGAGAGAATGGTTTACTTCATAATGGATACTTCAATTTTCCCATCCAGTAGATTCTTTTATAATTAAATTACGAAGCCAAATAGTTCTCCCGTGAAGATTTGACAGGAGATCCGCAAAGAATGCTAATTTCCCAAAACCACGAAGCGACATCAAGGTGCAAAGTTCATCGAACAAGCCGAACGTGCGGCCCACTATCGCTCTCGCTGGCAAGCTGAAGATGTTGACGGAAATTGAAGGCGATCAATAGCGATCGAGTTACCAAACGCTTTATTATCACCCGACAAGAAGGGCTTTCGCGGAACGCGATATATAATTTTCCCGTCGTGCCTTCATCCTCCGCTGCAGTCGCATCTCCGTGCCGGTTGACGAAGTTAATAAAGCTCAGTTATTTAACGAGAGCGAGAGAGAGAGAGAGAGAGAGAGAGAGAGAGAGAGAGAGAGAGAGAGACTGTGTAATAAATTACGTTCCCGCGACTTTTTAAATTCTCCCAGCAATCGCCGTACATGTTAAACCACAATTTTTAATAAGTCTAGTATAATAAGTGAGCCGAGGATATCTGCAAAAATTTCCATTTCCATTGCGGGCTGATTTCAAACCGGGGTGAAATTAAATTTTATTTCCTACATAAATACTTTCAATATTTTAGATATTATATTTACCCTGGCTCGCATATTTGCGTATAAACGTTTCGATCTGCAAATGTGTTTTTATAAAATCTGATCAACCCGCGTGGCGTTGCATTCTGTTGTGTTTAAATTCTATCATGCTATAGCGTGTCATATTTTAAGGTGTTGCATTGTGGCGGGCTGTTTATTGTGTTTTACTATTTTGTGATACCCTACATTTTGCTACCTCATATTATATTATGTCGTATTGTGTTACAAGCTGTATGTGTTGTGATGTATTCTATCATGCTGTGTTGTATTATATTGCAATTTATTCTCTTTTATTCCATGCTACTGTATTGTGTTGTGTTATTGCATATTGTGTTTTATTCGACTGTCTCACATTATATTAGCCTATGTTGTCCTGTGTTGTATTAAATATATTCTCACATGTTGTATTGTGCTAAATTACAATGTAATCTTTTGTATTCTTTCATGTTGCATTATATTATGGTATTTTATATTGTGTGACACTGTATTGTGTTACATTATATTATGCCATATTTTGTTCCATTAAATTGGACTATTTTGTATTTTACTGTAGTCTGCTATGTTGCATTACGTTGCAACGCGTTTTCTCATACACTTTATTGAACTTATTGTATCGTATTGTGTTATAATATATTTTGTAATGTTTTAATGCATTAAAATATATTGTCTTGTATTTCATCCTATTATATTGTGTTGCGTTGCATTGCAACGTGTTTATTCTCATACTTTATTGCGTTGTATCGTGTTGTATAATATTACGTTACGCTATGCTGCTTCGTAATAGACTGCCTTGCATTGTCTAGCTTGGCGCTGTCTTATATAGTATCGCGTCATTTAACATAACATAACGTCGCCTCCACATCTTTTCCACTTCTAACCCTATCAAACAAACTACTCCAATTATTTCATAAAACTTTATACAACCGTATCAAACAAAATTTCAGAAAAACCCAATAATCCACCGAGAATCAAAAATTATCAACCGAGGTAAAAACACTTAAAGTAAATTGAATGCTGGTTTGCACAAAATTCAAGCCAACCAATATACAGTCTAGGGGTGTGCGAGAACCCGAGAATGTAGAGTCGGGACGAGACAAGAATTTTTTTCGAGATCGAGACGAGTTCTCGAAAATTTCGGGATTCTTGGAAGATTCGGGATTTTCGAAAGTCTCGGGATTCTTGAAAATTTTAGAGTGCTCAGTACTCGATTACCGTTATGAGACTCGCTTTAAAATCGATCGCGGTATGAGATTTCGGATATTTGAGGCGTTTCCGAAAGTGAGTCTCGCAACGGTAATCGTGTATTGAATTTCCCTAAAATTTTCGAGAATCCCGAGTCTTTCGAGAATCCCGAGTCTTTCGAGAATCCCGAAACCTTCGAGAATCTCGAACGTTTTCGGGAATCTCGACACTTTCGAGAATCCCGAAATTTTCGAGAACCCGACCCGTCTCGTATCAATGTCTTCCCGACTTAACTCGACCATCGAGTTCTCGAAAACTCGTAATACGCACCCATACAACCCAATACAAATCTGGTAACGACGAATCAATGACGTCGAAAAAGGCGAACGAGGGATTGGTCGCAGTGGCAATATCCCGGACGAAATGATGAAACTAATAAACGCGACTCTGATTCGTTTCCGGTCGACATCGAGCGTGAAAACGAGTCGCAAACACGTCGCCGTCGTCCAGGCGAACGACGAGTCCTCTTGTTCACGTGGTTTTCATAGCTTAATACCGAACGGACAAGCCAGCGACACGATGCCTGACAAAGGTTTGCGACGAGAAAGCGAACGAATGAGAGAATAGAACGAGCCGACGGTCTATGGAAAGGAGTGGGCGTCGTCGGGATAGAATACGTAATCGTTTCCTCTTGAACGTCGCTGCCGACGATTTTCTTCGTTCGCGAATCCGTGACCGGCAAGATCAACGACGTGAGCGGGGTATCGAGGCCATCTTAGTCTCGCTGACTTCGTAAAGAACAACGTCGACCAGCCATTCAGCTCTTATCGAAACGTTTTAACACTAAACCTACCACCACCGATCAAATTGACCGGTTCCAGATTTTTTATTTTACAGTTATAGGGATTATAAAGATGTTTTCATAAGAAGTGATTGAATAAATATCTGTTGTATTCCGCTAATTAGTATTTTATTCGTAAGATACAGCGGAACTTAACCAGTTAATTGTTTCGACCTGTCTGGAAAATGCGTATCTATCAAAATTATTTATTTTCTTCAATTAACATAAATATTTTGCATATGAACGAAAACAAACATGAAAAATCAATTTCTAATTTTAATTTACTGTTATAGAATGGTATTGAGCAAATCATGGTACAATGCATAATGGAACTTCGCATGTTGAACATAAATATCGCGATTTTTTCCGAATATTATTTTTAAAACAATGTGCACACCTTCGTGTAGGATTAGTTTTTGAAGTTGAGAGTATATAATCCGGGACAACGATACATTTACGAAGAATAATTCATACTATATACGGTTTTTTTATATTAATTATTTATAAACTTTTATTTGTTCCTTTTATCTCGATGGTCCTCAAAATATTTCAAACATCTTGAAGTTCGCGAATAATTCTAGTTTTCACTAAAACTGCAATTTAAACTACAAATTGCAAATAGCACCAAATTTTGCACATTTTTCATGGCGAGTATACTCGTCAAAAACAGTTAACTGGTTAATCGGAAACACGTCGACAATATATTGTATGTTAGCGGAATATAGAGTAGATTACGACAGTCGAACGAAATGATGCGCGAAATGCGCACCGCGCACTATCTTAAATTTTATTTAATGGCAACTGAAATTCTTTTTTCTACATGACGAGTATACTCGACATAAATAGTTAACAGGTTAATCAAGAAGTAGGTAAAAAGATAGCGATTTTTGGCAATATTTTTCTCGATAACTACAACACTCCATGAAAAAATGTTTTCATACTTAAAACGGTTCGTTTTAGATTTAGGAAAAAGGTTGCTCTGAGTATTTCTGACAAGTACTGGTCCATCCGAATTTAATAGTTTCATGTGATTTTGAAAACGAGTAAGACTGTTTTTAACAGCACATCTTTTACTCGTTCCTTTAGAAAAAGATTTTATTTTTATGTTTTAGGTAATTTTGGTCATCTCATCTATTTTCCTATGTTCTTAGAATAGAGAGAGATCCATTGTATTTGAGTGCTTCACTATCCGGATTTAGAGCAAGATTTTATGTGGGTATGTTGAAAAATTTATGAAGCTCGATGGCCAAAAGGGTTTGCGGTTTATAAATATTTATACATACGTCAGACTTCAGGATTTCTATTTCGGTGAACGAGAAGCGGTGCCAGAAAAATTATTGCTTTATTTTGCGAAGACCTTTTCGTCGGAACTGCTGTGTTTTCTGTTTTGCCAACAGCGCTGTATGTACTTTTTATTCTTAATAAATTTCCAACGTTTAAAGAGCAATAATTTCGTTAAAAAAAATGGTACAAAAATGAACCTAGTCTCATTTTAAAAGGCTAAAGCTACTACTTTTACCAACTGTCATTCATTTTTGCCTTAGATAATATTGCTCAACGTGTTGGATGGAAAAACGAAGACATGTTTTCTCTCAGTATCAATTAAAGCGTCTCTGAAATCATTGAAAAATTTTATTTTTGGAATGAATCCACCGCATGTTTGAAGATTAAAACCTTCTCTTTACAACGATATAAAAAAAATGTTACGTGAGAAATTTTTTAGTCGTTTTATTGTTTTCAATGAACGATCATCACATTTACAGCAACAATAGGTACATCATGAGTGCTTTACACGATCGAACTTGGTTCCTATTTGTGTTCCATAAAACAGAGAACAAAACATCGTACATCAATTTTTTAGAAGTCGCCGAAGAGGAGACTTAATCTTTAGCACGTTCAGCGCCATGTCACCCACATACGGATGACGGAATTATTTATACAGAATTGAAAATTAATTTTTACGTTGGTAGATTCAGTGTACAAAATTTTCTTGCGATCTGAGGAATAGAAGAGGTTTGAAACAGTAATTAACATCACAAAACTGAACTTCTTAGTTTCTGTTTTATTAAATATATTGCTTTGATTTTGTGTAATTGTTATGATTGTGGAGTAGGCGCTGAACGTGTTAAAACTGTGGAAAACTTACGCACGAAAAAAATGTTTTAAAGTTGTTACAAAGGTATCAATGTATAACATTTTTTAGGAAGAATAGGTCTCCAGTTTTCTACTCACTACATTATGTAAAAATATTGTAGAAGAAAATGAATAATGGCATGCAAAAGTACAGTCTTCAAGCTTTAAAATGACACCAGATTTATTAATCTACGATTATTTTTTACAAAATTACAACAAGTTCAATATCGTCAATTTCTCGAGAATCAGAAACTTAGTGTTCAAATAGTTTTTAGGTGCACTGTAGATTATTTTTAGTGTTTCTTCGGATTTAGTACCAAACGTATGCCACTTTTAATTATTATCATCCGGGCAGTGGAATTAAAAGTAAGAGTAGATACTTATTTCATACATTTTTTAATTATCTAGAAAATAATGCCCTTAAAATTTTGCTATTTATAGTAGTTTCTTGTTTTATTCTTTGCACTTCGATCTATAATATTTGGCTTTAGAATCCCAAAATATTGTCCAACTTAGAATACTTTTTAAATCAGACAAATTTTCAATAGTACATTAAATACAATGTGAGAATAGCAGCGTGAAAATGGTCTCGAATTGTGCTTAATGCGAAAATGGTTTGATCTGCTGCCAAGATGGCGTATAGAAGTATAAATCTTCAAAGAATGTCTTCAGCCTCTAAAATCGTACATCGATCTAAAAAGAGATTTGTTTCTGACTTTCAATTCTTTCGTCTTCAAACATCCGCTTTTCCGGTATTTTTCAGATTTCATCAAATCCGGCGACGATTTCCAGCAATTTCAGAGAACAAGTGCCAAGACCTAATATTCTCGAAATGGTAAAAGGATCAGGAAAGATAACGAAAAGAAGGGAAGATTCGTGGAGAAGAGGAAGTCAGAGTTTGCAGGAGTCCAAAGCTTCGCTTCAGATGAGCGGAGCGAAGCAGTTTCAATCAGACGACGGCCGTGGGAACGCGATCGTGCGCGGCAAAATATTAAATCTCGCAATATTCAGAGCGACGTGGTTTATTTGCCGAGGATGTTCCGCGAATCCTACGAGCTAGCGGCTCGGATCTTCCAGGGTTACACGCGGGAAACGTCTGATTGCGAAATTTGGCCGGGCACACGTCAACCACGCCGGGAAACGAGGGAAATGAACGAAACCAGCGAAACGAGTGAAACCAGCGTCAGCCCCCGAAATTGAATGTTACGAGTCTACGACCATGCTTTCACTTAACCATAATCTTCCATGATATTGCCACGTCGCGGCGCCGAAAGACAAACAGCCCGCGTGTACCCAGCAGCGTTATTTCGAGTGAGAAATGCTATTGCGAACTTTCAGACCTTCTGACGAGACAGTTGCGAAAGAACGTCGTACCTTAAAGGTGATATATTGGAGTCGTGACGCAACGACTTTCTTTCATTGACACTTTACTTTCCGGCAATTTTCTAATAGACTTCGTAAGACCAAAGTCGAACAGTTGAGAAGTCAACAAAGAACAGTTCTCTTTGACGGCTGTCGAAAATGTGTTAGAGGACTCGTCAGTAAGGCTATCTAGCGGTCCATGCCTTCGTCACAGGGATATCGTAAAGACAGCTTAGGACGACATAGAGGGTGCTGGCGCTATCACTAGCCAGCGTTTTTCTTGTAAATAGTAAATATTAGTAAAAAATGAAAGAGGAAATAGTCGGACTGTTTTTTATGCGTAACACAATGGCCAATATCAATTAGATATGAAGGTGACCTTCAATATTTTAAATGGAATGCTCTATATTTTTTTATATCACATGAAAGTGTGTGTCTAGACGAATTCATCCATATACTGCACAGTGACCTTCAAGGTCATGCAAGGTCAGAAATGGAAGAAACATTTTGAATATTTCATGTCACTGTGTTTACAAGTATTCTTTATTGGTGGGGCTACAGTAAATGTTCAATATGACTTCCTTGTGCATGAATGCACATTTCAGCTCTATTAATTACATTTTTGTGTTATTTTACTTTTCATCTCTCTCCCAATTTACTTTGTCTTTTATTTCCATTGCACTGGTGATAAATGTGTTCCATATCCGCCTTCTCGTCCATCGAATAACGATACATTACTATGCGATAGTACTAATCAGTGTCGGAAGAAATACTGAAATTGTTACATCATAGAAGAAACTGGAAGTAAACACTCTGATAGTGAATGACAACATCATTTGATTCGTATGAATAACCTTGCACGATCTTGAAGGTCACTGTGCAGTATACGGATGAATTCTTCCAGACACACGCTTTCACGTGATATAAAGAAATATACAGCATTCCATTTAAAAAATTGATGGTCAACTTCGTATCTAACAAAATACTTTAAACAAAAAAAAATTTCATACATCATTGTGTTGTGCATAAAAAACAGTATTACTTTTTCCTATTTGATTTCTAATATTTACTATTTACAAGAAAAACGCTGTCTAATCCATCTGATGACGAGAGTAGGAGGTAGCCGCCACATTCTCAATAAATTGTGCAAAAGCGACAGTAATTTCATTCACAATTCAACACATTTTTAGAATTAATGTCGTGTAACAGGTTCTTCTGAAATTACTATTTAAAGGATAATTATTCAGCTTCATTTACATGTTGATTATTTTTCACTTTATTTTGGTTTATAATATTGTTACCTTATAAATAACGCAGGATGAAAAAATAGAGTTATGAGAGGTTAATTTTATTGTATCGATGTGATAGTGGAAAAACGAGAGAGAAACAGAAAGTGTGAATAGTGAAAAGTAGACTGCAGATGTTATGCATTTATGAAAAAACTAAGTAAAACATAAAATAGAAGAAACGTCACATGAATTTAATACACTATTTCCGACCTACATATTAAAATTATTAAGGGCTGAAATCAATTCTTATGTAGCTCCTTTTAATCGCAATTGAGGCAGACAATTTTTATTTTGAATAAGGATCCTTAGACTAGTGATAAGAAGTTTGATGGAACCGGAAAACGTTGTTGTTCGAGAAATTGATTAAGAAATGCGAGCGCGAGTTTGTAATAATTTCTTCGTTATGTTAATAAATTATACAGTTTCTAAGCATACCCATTCTCCTGCTTTAATAACGAAAATAGCATACTTTCTGATTTATTTAAGAAAACCGTATCCGGCGCTATGAAATTCCCCGACATGTACCTAGTGATGGATTCATTGAAAGATTTCGAGGCACCCTTATAAAAGATCACCTCAACGCAGTGTAGAGTGGACCTATGCGATTTCTTAGGTAATTTCGATAATTTGACTACAAAAGTGTTTTTAACAAAAGTTAGAATTTTGCTCACCCTCTACCGTTTTCATCTTTCCACTATTCTTTCGTTCGTTCCACTTGCACAAACATGCACATAAACACTTCGCAATATTATTACTGTAGGATCTTAGGAAAAATGAGGAATTCCGTGCCGGGAATCGAACCCGGGACCCTCGCGGTTGTAGCTGATCAACTCTTACACATACCCACGGAACCCTCCTACTTTTCCTAATCTCCATACAGTATTTGGGTCTGGGAGGTCCTGATCCCACACTCGGCCATCCTGCTCCGGCATTCGCCCTCGAATGTCCGTCGCAGCGTCATCGTCTTTTTTGGCCTCAGCGCCATCAACACAACTCTTCACCAACTTCGTCACTTTTCGGGAACACCATCCTACTGCCCTCTCTAGCAGTTTTCCCTGGATGTGTCCCTTACTTCACTTCGTCGTTCTTTCGCTCGCGTGCGACCGTCTTCGCAACGCTTGCTTACTCGTTCGTCGTCTGTCACCATGCGGGAATCGGTGTTCCCCCCATCCCGGACGAGCCCCCAAATATGTAGGATCTTAGGAAAAATGAGGAATTCCGCGCCGGGAATCGAACCCGGGTCTGGGAGGTCCTGATCCCACATTACTATATAAAAGATATAAAATTCAGAAAACTTCTATGGTGCCCCCCTTCTCCTGATGCCGTAAGCACTTGCTTATTTTGCTTATTGGTTAATCCAGCACTGGCCAATCGTATTAGTGCGTGTCACCGACGCGTATCAACTGTCGACTGTTGCGTTCTCCGCGTCGGTGTCTATAGCATCCGATTTAAGATTATAAAGACATTCAAAACATTCAAGACGATCAAAACTTTAAGGATTTTCAGGAATTTCAAGAGTTTTAAGTTTAGAATCAGATTTGAAGTGATTCGAATATTTTGTTGTGTAAGAGATTCGAAGCGATTAGAAGCGTCTCAAATCCCATCACTACATGTCCCCAGCCAAGATTAATACTTGAATTGCCCTCAATAATTAACTGTGCTTAGAAGGGTTAGCGAAGCTTATCGTCCTGCTGAAAAATTAACGGAATTGCCAACGGCGCAGTTCCAGAGTCCGTCATACAGTTCGCGAGGCTTCAAAAGCGGATCGGTCCGGTGACACTCGAGCGGGCCAGGCTCGGGCCGAACATTAATTTAGATTAATCCGAGGCAGGTGTCGCTAGGGTAAAACTAGCAGGGAAACTAGTTTAGTTTCACCGTCTCCCCCAGGAGAGCCTTAAAAACGAAGCACCACTTCGGCCACCGGAGCTCCACGAATCATTCATTCGCGTTCGAGGGACGTCGTCCGCGTTAGATTGGCCAGCGACATGTAAAAGCCTAATGCGAAAGCACGCTGGGCTTCGCATTCTGCTCGGTTTCTACCACGTTAGGTCCACCTCTCCATCTTTCACCGAAATGTACACGTTCGGCCGCGTCGCGGAATCGTTTATCGGGACGACCGAACCGTGCATGATTAATGGAAAACGGTTCGCCTAAAAGATACCGAATCTCGTCCCTCGGCAGTGACGCGCGAAGACGTCACCTCCTGGGACGTTCATTTTTCCACGTACGTCGAAGCGATGTAATTCCCAGCCTGGA
The DNA here is from genome assembly GCA_913789915.3 of Sphecodes monilicornis. Classification (NCBI taxonomy): domain Eukaryota; kingdom Metazoa; phylum Arthropoda; class Insecta; order Hymenoptera; family Halictidae; genus Sphecodes; species Sphecodes monilicornis. The sequence goes on from OU565290.1 coordinate 11,832,377, forward strand.
TAGTATGCTGTATGATCGAAAAAACCTCATTCGATTTTCAAGAAGAAATTGTTTTTTACATGTTCTGATTAACTGGGACAGTGGTCGGCGAAAGTATTCGACCGTCAAGGAAGTTCTGAAAGAGAACAATAGCCGATGAAGTTCGCTTTGATACTTTTAAGCGTTCGATTATAAACAGACTGATTATGTCTTGGTCGATAACTGATTATACTATACAGCCGATTATAATCAAACTTTATACAATAAATAAACAAATATCGTGATGCGCTTAAACTCTTTTAATCCCTAATAACATCCGCAGTATAGCTGTAATTTTTCACCTTTTCGAGCAATTGTTTCTTTATTAACGATGTGTCTAAATAACCAACTTCGAAGTCGATTGGAAACATATACCATTTAGATACTGCAGTATTTAATCGATAAAAGTCGCAACCACGGGTCCGGACAGCGACACTTCGTGTTCAAGTATACAATTCTTTGGCTTGTGCGGAACGTAGAAAAGGACAGCGAAGCTCGAGAGGCCTCGGTCGCCGAGAAGTGTAACATAATACGGGTCGAGTATGTCGGTGTGAAAACAACAACTAACCCAGTGACAAAACTTCTTTATTTTTTATTATTTTTTTATGGAACTGTCACCAACATATTCGTGGCATTTTTTTAATGAAAATGATAAAAAATAAGATATAATTGCGATGATATTTACTTGTGTAATGGACGATGAAAGTTTCCGAAAATGATTGTAAATGTGATCCGAATTATATCGTGTTTGGTATTATTATAATCAGAAAAATGCCACAAATATATTGGTGAAAATCTCATTAAAAAATAAGTAACGATAAGATATTTTTTTTATTACCATTACACTGTGAAGACACGCGGGCCTTTGAACTATGCCGGCGACCGCGACTCTCCGCGTCTCTTTCGTTCCCATACGCTGTCCTTCCTTGCGCACGAAACTTTCATCGTCCATTCCACATGTAAATATCGTCGCAATTACATCTTATTTGGTATCATCTTCATTACAAAAATGCCACGAATATGTTGGTGAAAGTTCCATAAAAAAATAATAAAAAATAAACAAGTTTTGTCATTGGATTATTAGTGGTTTCACCGATATACTCGACCCGTATTATGTTACACTTCTCGGCGACCGTGGCCTCTCGAGCTTCACGGGGTATACCCCGCGGAAGTGGGGATTGTTTTGCAACACTCCTTGTTCAGAATTTGACGACACTTATCGATTAAATACTATAGAACTTTTCTATACACCTGATACGTCTCCCGAGCACTTACAGTGATTAACAAATTAGAGAGGCAAGCAAGATACTGAGAAAATGAACCTACCTAATGAATATAGCTTTAGAAAACATCTATTCAATGAGTTTTTATTATTACGACGTGCATTTAAAAATTGTTTCACACACAAACTCTTACTAGACAGGATGTGTAAATGTTATACATTTTTTATTTGAATAATTACGGCCAGTGTACTTTAGTTTCAGGAAGTTTTATATGCCTGCTGTTCTCACTTCACTTTTAACGGCCACGTACCGGAACTACAAATTACAGTACACAACACATCTTCCGTTCTATCGTGAGCAGACAGTAACAGAAAAAAAGGCAATGCAGCTATTCCACAGTTTTCATTTCGTCCGGTTTACCATTTCCATTCAGTATAAATCCGCCATCTCGCGACAGCGTTTGATAATTCACAATTCCTACAATCTCTCTTTCTCCATCTTTTGAAAAAATATAGTAAATAGCGAAATAAACGAAATGGAAATACTTACGTCTTTCGAAAATTTCATCGAAATTGATCAATTAGTTTAGAAATAATTTTAATAATGAGTTATTCAAAATGGTAAAAATTGAAAGTAATAGAATAGAATGGCAAAAATAGGCTGAAAATCAAAAATAAATGAAAGACCTATTGATAGGTTTCCGGTAGATAAAATCAGAAGTAACCAAGTCAGAAGTGACGGATGCGAGAAAAATCAATGTACAGGGTAGCAAGAAATTATATGTCGTGGCTATCGTAGCGTGATTCTACACCCTCGGTTTACAAAGGTGCCACAAAATTAACTTTGACCTCGAATTTCAAGGTCTAATGGTCAGAAATTTTTAAATTGCATCGTATTCCTGCGTCATAAGGATAAGATAATACAATAACATTTTTAAGAGAACGATTGACTTTCTACATGTGGTTTATTTTGCACTTTCTATCCTTGGGATCAGTAGAATATGATCCAATAAAAAAAAATTGTTAGGAAAGTCAAGGTAAATTTTGTGCCACCTTTCTTAAATCAATTTCCACTAAACCGAGGGTGTAGAATCACGCTATGATAGTCGCGACATATAATTCCTTGACATCCTGTACAAAGATCTTTTCCATCCACACACATGCAGTCCGCTGTTTAAAACTAGGTTTACGAAGCATTAAAAGTGACTATTTCACATTCTTTTATAAAAATAACGGGAATGTGTATCCAAATTGTTAGCCATTTTTTTATTAGGTTATTGCATATGAAATGTCCGATTCTAGAATGCAAATGTTACGTCGTGTTTTGATCAAGAAATACTATTACAATGTATGGGGTTATTATACATCATTTTAAGATACAAAGCTGATTTTAAGGTCTTATCTTCAATTTTTTGTTAGATGTCCAATTTTACTTTTAAATAAAGTTTATTTCAATGTCATTCAATGTGATTGTCGAGTATTCACTTCATATGAGTGGAAAAATAACATTTTAACGATAGCATCATGTGATGTTTGGTCAAAGTTTGTCGATTAATCAATGACCCATCGATCGTCGGTAAAGAACACTACAAAATGGATATGAGAATCTTGTAAATGATGAACGTGAACGACAAAAAAAATGTCTACCTTAATACAATGACAAATTTTGTAATTCATTCACAGCATACGTTGATTAGAATGATGCTTACTTTGATCCATAAGTTTATTTCGAAGAAGATTATGTTTCCTTAACGTCACTGTTAACAATCGGACATTTCATATGCAACGACCTAATGGATGACGTATACTTACTCAAAGAAATAGATTTTTTCAGTATTCTTCACGGATGTATCTTTACAATCACAATAATCCTAAACTAAAAATATTAGAATGCGTCATTTGAACGCGTCCTGTAAACTTAGTGTTAAATATGAATGAAACATTCATTGAGCGGCGAACATCGAACGCTTCCGCGAATGATGGCTCTCCAGCATTCCCAGGGTCTCTCTGTCGCGAATCATCAGGGTCTAGGCAATTCTCTGAGGAATTCCAGGGATACCAAATGGGCCCTAGGATACCGGATCCAATTAATTGTTTAGAGATACGGAGACGGGGAGGATTGCAGGGGCGGGGGTGAAAGTCCGAAACGCCGTGGTTCGATTAAGATTGTTGTCCGGTATTATCGCGGCGCTAAACTGCTCCGGTTCTCCTCGGCTAATCTATTCGGGATTAAGCAAATTAATCGGTGTCCACGGCCGGTGATTGGTTCAATATCGGACACGTGTAATCTGTATCCTCCCCGCATGGCGCGGCGTGATTCTAATTTTCCCCGGGCCGGAGCACACTGTAGATCGCGGCCACGGTAATTAGAATCCCGACAAGCCTCCACCGCAAACGCTTTGATGGGAATCCACATTTGTCCCGGGCAAATAAATGTTGGGATATTCATGGTTGCAACACGCACCCAAAGCGGGCCCCGGCCAACCGCCGTTCACAGGGCTGAGTAAATAGCGGCCTAAATGAGTGCAAACGAGTCGCAAGAAGACCCCACCGTTCGCATGGTTTTCGATTTTACGGTCACATTCGATGGGATATTCAATAATTTTTAGTGCTGTCTCTGGATGATTTTTCGATAGAAATGACACGCGCCCGTGTCCTGTCAGCTGGTCTCGAAATATCAATTTTAACCTGATCAAATTCTACGGTATTGTCACGATTCATATTTTCTGTATTTGGAATTATCATCTGATAATGGCACGCGTTGATGGCCTTCTATATGTAAATTGATAGCCAGTATTTGTGTGGATGCTCAAATGGAACATACGGGGATGCTCTATGTTTCTTGGATCTATGTATATTGAATCGAGCGGGTGACAGTTTTTGCTACAGTGGACAAAATTTGTATAGGGACACTGCAATTTTATAATAAAAGAAAGTAAGTGCTTTGTTAATATATCTAAAACTAGGTTGAAAATATAAGGGAATAATGAAACAACAAGAATCTAATATTATAAACAGAAAATGCACTTCCATTTTTTTATAAGCAAAATATATGAATTAAGTATTTAAAAAAATAGCGAAATTCGTATAGGAACAACCAACTAAAAAATAATAAGGAAGACAACAATTGTAATATTAATATTTAGTATTTCTCCCATTGCGCCTTATGACTTCAAACACTCTATTTTTCATACTGAAAACTAATTTTTGTAATGTAATAACATCGATTTTTTGCCAGTCTTGTCTTACAGCTTTTTCAAGTTCTTTAATGTTGCTATAGTGCTTGTTATTTCCATATACAGCTCTGGATAAGATTCCCCATAAATTTTCTATGGGGTTTAAGTCCGGTGAACATGCCGGTCCCGTCATGAGTGTTTCTCGCACTATGTACAGCAGCATTATCTTGTTGGAAGATGACGTTTTCATTATGGTTTTCTTCAACAAAGGGTATTAAGTTGTCCTCTAATAGATCTATGTATTTATCTGCATCCAATCTAGTAGAAATTTTGCATAAAGGTGACTTTCCAGAATGACTAAACGCAGCCTAAAACATCAAACTCCCTCCGCCGAAGTTTCTACTCATCGCTATTGATTTTGCAGTACGTAAATCGTGACAATAGTATTTAAATCCATCAGGCCCGTCCAAATTGAATTTTTTCTCGTCGGAAAAAATAAAATTTTTCCACTCCTCCTCCCAAGTCATATGACTGAGCGAAATCTAATCTAGCAATTTTGTGACATTCTGTAAGAGGTGGTTTTACTGCTTTTTTTGTCCACTTCAGTCGCAACTCCAAAACTTTTGTTACTTGACCAGCACCAGAAGGTTGCTGTTTCTGTAGCTTTTTTGGTAATTATTTACATTACGGGCTTCCTCACCGATTTTAATGACGTTGAAATATATCGTCAAGATCATCATTCTGAACAACTTTTTCCTATACACGCTACCGCCGCTCGGTTTTAGTTTTCGACATATTCACAAAAAACTATTGAAAATACTGTATTGAATTTTCCGTATTCTTGCACGCTCGGTGGCAACGTAAGCCTGTTCCGGCGCGGCGTCTGTTTACTTTTTTCTTGGAAACATGCTGTGGAAATGAGAGAGAAAACAGGGTCTCACGCTGGTCATATATGTATGAGGTGAGCTTTCAATTTTGAAAGACTACTCTTCGATTGTCGTATGCGTGGTCGGGCTGGCCTAACGGCCGACCCGCTCTGCCCCCTCTACCATCTAACCAAAACTCATTCTATTCGCATAATCTTTGCATTGTAGCTGTCATCCAGAATTTGATCTAGTAATGGAAAAATCATGTGAGTAGAATGAGTTGTGGTTAGGTCGTGGAGGGGGCGGAGAGGGCCGTCCGTGAACATAACATTTGTAAGAAGCAGAATACGTTACGAATGCTGTTAAGCGATCGCCTATGCTGATATACGAAAATCCAAGAGAGAAAATTCAATACAGTATTAGTAATATTTTTTTGCGAATATCTCGAAAACTAAACCCGAGCGGCGGTAACATGTATAGGGAAAAGTTGTTCAGAATGATGACCTTGACAACATATTTCAAGGTCATCAAAATCGGTGAGGAAGCCCCTAATGTAAATAATTACCGCTTTTTTTTATAGTTCGATTCTGGAATTTTGTGCATGTTTAGACATGCTCTGAGGCATGTCGTTCAAAGGTTCTTATGTTTTCCATTTTTAAAATAGGAATATTAGACCATATTGGGCATGCGTATGTTATTATGAGTTCTGATTAATAGGAGGTAGCAGAGTAATTTGGTCCTATTGTTTAGGTGTTTGGAGAAACAAAGTCTGGAGATGCTTCGGAATAGATTTTTTGCTTTGGTTAACCCTCCGATAAACGACAAGGTCCCTAGGGACCTATGACGTTTTGAACGATCCGGCATTTCAATACTGTTCGACCGAACAGCCGCAGCTTACGTGACTTCTATAAATGGGATGTCTAGAACCGATTACAATTGGCTTCGACACGATTTCGTGAAATTTTTCATTATAACCGTTGGTTGAAGTCATTTATGGCGTCGATGACCGACAAGGTCCGCAGGGACCTTGTGGGGACTGCCGCGTAATTTGTTCTTGTTTTTTGGTCGTGCAAGTATTTTCATGTAATTTGTTCGTGTTTTATGGTTTGTACGAATGTCGATAATGTGCTGTTCTGCGAAAAAATGAGTGGTTGCCGAAGTGGACGCGGATTCCGTCGTCGTAAAGGGTCAGCCACCAAAGGTGCTGAAAACGTCTTTTGGTGATTTGCCGATTTCGGTAACCGAAAAGACAATGTAATACAATTGTAATAACACCGTTAGGGTTAAAAAAAAACTATTATACGCATCACACGCCATATTAATAGAGATGGTCCCGGTCGACCTTGTCGGACTTTGATCGTTTAAAAGTTGTCGGTTATCGGAGGCTTAATTGTGTGTCTATGTTATTGTAAAATGTGATAGTCGTGCCTAATATTATTCCTTGGTATTTGACTGTGGTTTTGTGAGGTATGAGGCTGTGGTGTTGTAAGGCTATTTTGTTACGGTAAATATACGAATCGGCGACGGATCAGGTACTAGCGGGAAAGGCGTTGTCTGTCTGTCCATCTGGTGACGAGCGTAGGAGGTAGCCGCCGCAGAGTAATTCCATTCTTTGTACCGCACCCATTTTTGTAAAAATTGGCGAAAGAATATGCTCATGGGAAGAACATTTTCACGAGATTTCAACTATTTTCCATCGTGCAATGACTTTTTAAAATGTACCTCGACTACCCTAGAATTAAAAGACAAACCGAAGGGGCGGGGGAGCATAAACGCGACAGGGGAACGCCAAGAATATAAAATTTTTCATCAACTCTGGCCAGAACACGATAGACAGGGTAGATACCGTTCAATATATCCAATTCCCTACCGATTTTCAGCCCTGTTTGGCTCCGCTAGTTCCCGCACCACGGGATAAAAGCATTTCGGCTCCCTTTTGCGACTTAACGAGAAAGAACCGAGCGGGGCATTGTTGCCCGGGCACAATAGTCTTATTCCTCCCTCTCCGGTTCATTAGCACCTTTACGAAGGACCGGCTTGAAAAAAATGAGAGTTAGCGGTAGAAAGGGGAGAGGGAGATAGAGTGAGTGAGAGAGAGAGAGAGAGAGAAGAGAGTGCGGAGATGGGCGAGAAGATCCGGAGTTCATTAATATTCAATGTTATTAGCCTTCAGTTTGAAAGTTCTTCTGCATCGTTCACGAGGTCTCTTAAATAAAAACAGAGCTTTAATGGTGTCTTGGAAAAAGGGGATGGGGGTGAGGTTGCATGAGAAATACCTCGGAAGTACGAATGCTATAATCAAACATTCCAGACTGAAGCAGTTATGCTATTCTTTCTCGTAACGGCTTGTACAATTCATCATTTGTAATCAAGAGAATATGTTGTCACTGCAAATTAAGTAAAATGTAAGGGAACAAAATGAATTCAATTTTTGTATGCATCGTATGCATAAAATATAAATTTCTTCCTCTATTAGGGGTTGTTCACTTCTGTGTAGATGTATCAAATCTGCAATCAGCTAACTATATTGCAAAATACACGAGCGTGCACAATTAATGGATCACTAAATTGTCATTCACAAATTGTCCACGTCAAAGTGTTATATCTTCATGAAAAAGAACTTGGCTAAAAGAATCGTACAGCGACCATCGCGTGATCATTTTAAAGGTGAGATTATAAACTTCAAATCTGAGTTGGTATCGTTCATTAAATAAAAGTTTTAACGTCACTACGAACGTTCGAATTTGCAAAATTATCGAAACGAAAAAGTACGTTCGCTTCCTCACCCGTTAAATAGTGTAAAAAGACTTTGTTAAGAAAAACGAACAATAAATTTCGAAAGCGGGAGGTTCAAGCTTCAAAATGTGACCAGAACAAATATTTTACGACCTTTTGTCACGAAGATACATCACTTTGAATTTTAATAACGTAACCGGTCTAGCCGGTTAATGTAGTCAAAACTATCCTTCAGCCTATTTTTACCGGAAATGGCTCGTTCTATAGTTTACCAAGAAAAAACAATTTCTACGAAATGTCAGCCCTCTACCTCGCCTATAAGATTAGTTACACGGAGCAAAGAAAAACCCAGTTTCTGCCACATTTTCGCCATTTAATCGCGTTTAAAATGTTCTAAAAAAAAAGCTAACACGTTCAGCATATCGAACCACACATTCAAGAATTTTATCTGATTTTTTTAGTGTTCTCGTAATTTCTCACACCTGTACAAATAAGGATTATTGATGAAAAATCGTCTGAATATTGATGCGAGGTATAAAACGGATTGGTGAGATCTAATGGATCGTAACGCGGTTGGATAAGGGCGCCGGCGCGGCGCGCGCCCGTGAGAATGTAATTACCGGTTTAATTAATCGGGCCGAGAGCTGGGGTCGGGTTTACCGTCTCGTCGCCGCGTTAAGTCGTCGAACGGTGGACAGAGCTCGGCCGGATGATAACAATGGGACCGCAATTACGTGTCTTCGAGGCAGAGGCGGCGTCGGTCTATTGTCTGTTGCAACCGGCCGGGTCCAAACGCGACCGGAAACAGTCACAGACTCCTCTCTCTTTAACGAGGCTATAAAGCGTGTGCTACGACAGAGAAAGCAAGCCCCTATCGATTACCGGTATCAATAAACTGTCCGTGGCAGAGCGCAGCTGATGCGGTCGAACGCGTGTGACACCGGTTAATACGCGGCCATGGAAAATATGTAAAGCAGCCGGGATTAGAGTAACTCGATGGGAACGATTACACTGGATCCGCTGATTAATTATTCGATGTTAATGCGCCGCTGCTCGCTGCGTAAACTACGAACCACCCTCATCGTATACAGAACAGTCGTTTCGGAACACCGGACGACGGAACACCATGGGCAGAGAGAGCTTTAGGGTCGATTCATACTCATCAGTTCAGTGTCGGCTCACTGGCACTGACAGAGCCACAGATGTCTAAACACTAGATTCGAAGATAGAGTAACCAAACCAGTGAGCCGGCACTAAACTGATGAGTATGAATTCGGGGTGTGCGAATACTCGAAATTTCGGGACCGGGTCGGGTCGGGATCCCGGAAGTTTATCAACTTCGGGTACCTGAACAGGTAATCGGGTCGGGAGGAGTCGGGGTCTCGAAAAGTTTGCAATATTCGGGTACTCGAAGTTAAAGTTGGGGTAAGTCTGCGGTCAAATCAGCGATAAATAATTCTGTGCATATTAACCGTTTGAGTCCCAGGGGGTATTGAAAAAACACTGTCGAAGAATCCCAAACAGCGCAACCGCGCTTTCTCTAAATGACTACGAAAAGACCCAAGCAGCGCGATAACGCTTGTTTTATTTTATTTTGTAATGTATTATTGCATTATTATAGTATTATTCTACCTATTGTAAAATGTACTATTTACATTAAAAGGAGCTGTGTGATGTACTTGTGTCAGTAAATCTGAGCGCGCGACTTCGACAATCGATAACGCACCGCCAGTTGTCCACAATGCTCGAAATGTGCTGGGTTTTCTCGTCATAAAATCTCAACAGCGCGACCGCGCTGCGTGGGACTCAAACGGTTAAGATATCCAATCATCGGTAGTAATAATATTTCGATTTGTAGTAAACACTGTCTACTAAATTTTATACTAAACAGTGTTTACTAAAAATCGAAATATTATTACAACCGATGATTGGACATCTTAATATGCACAGAGTTACATATCGCTGATTTGACCGCAGACTTGCTCCAACTTTAACTTCGGGTACCCGGGTTTGGTACCCGGAAGGTACCCGAAATCGCGGGAACCCAAAGTTTGTAAACTTTCGGGATCTCGACCCAACCCGTCTCGATCATTGTCCGACTCGACCCGAGGATCGGGTACCCGCACACTCCTGGTATAAATCGCACCCTTAAATACCGTCCGGCGAAATTGACCATATAACTTTCACGGTTTTAACCGGAGGTAGGTTCTGTACTAAGGATGGGAAATTCTTGAAAAAAATCGATTCTTGTTTCGATTCTGAATCGCAACGACAAAAATCGAACCATGAAAAATAGATGTAAAAAGAAATCTATCGAAATGCATGGCATATTGCTATATCGTGGAATCCGATTATGTGAATCAGACCTAAAATGCAATGCTTTAATTCTTATGGCACTTTACCAATTTGCAAAATCAAGTTATTCAATAAAAAAGTAACACAATACTAAGTGGACAAATTTTATAGCACTATCGAGATACCAATAGTATCTCATGATGAGATAGTGTATATAAATTTTTAAACTAGATTGATATAATTATTTAATTATTTAGGACTTGAAAAAGTAAGAATTAACAATAATTTAAGTATTCATTAATCATCATTTATTAATATCATCAGTTTCCCTATCGTCCACGTCCAATCTCGAACTCTTTCTCTCGAAAGACATAAAACGAAAGAAGACATGTGAGAAGAAGAATGAGTAGAAACTTGTGGATGAGCAAGTGTGTGCATTAAGTAGGTTTTATTGTAAAACGAGCCCGACTCCTATTCATAGCCGTGGGGCTGAATAAATAAAGTAATATCTATATCTCAACGATTTTTTTATATGAAAAATGAAATGTTGAAAAAATAAATAAAAATTATTGTTCTAAAAATTAATCACTTCTAACCATGCATCTATTTCCAGTTTGGAGAACGATTTAGTGAAGATTGTGAGCAGAGATGATTAGATAATCTGTACTTATCTCAAAGATTTTTTGATGTAAAAAATGAAATGTTAAGAAAGAAAATAAAAATTAATGTTCTAAGAGTGAATCACTCCTAACCGAGAATTTATTCCCAGTTTAAGGAATGATTTACTAAAGATTGTGAGCAGATATGCTTACATATTCTGTAATTATCTCAACAGTTTTTTTATGTGAAAAATGAAACGGTAAGAAAGAAAATAAAAATGAATGTTCTAAGAATTAGTCACTCCTAACAGTGAATTAATTTCTAGTTGGAGGAATGATTTAGTGAAGATTGTGAACAGAGATTTTTAGCGAATCTATAGTTCCTCGTTTACATTGTTGACTGGAATTTCTACTGATCACTTTTTTATCGGGGACGATAGATCTTAATTTTCGTCGGCATATCCTCTCATCTTCAACAATACCCCAAGCATCACACGGTTACAACGCCGACACACAAATACACGCGTTTCCTTGGCTGGCACGTTGAGCTATCGGGCCGGATAGACTATGCTCCGAGTAATAGCTGTCATTTTCGGAGCCATTAAATTGATGTCGATCTCATAGCCGCCGAAGAAGTAATACTGTCGGAACCGATGATTGCGAATGATCTACAATTTTATTAGTCTCCTTATTCGACATAAGCTGCCTGTCTACTGTGTGGGATACGGTGTTTCAATTCGTCGATTTGCTTTAATGTTTCTCGGAAAACTGTTATTGTTCTCTCGTGCCATTTAATCACGTTCGCATGCCATGTTGATCATACATAGCAAACAAAATAGGTAGCCAGTTAAAATACACGGATAGTAATTAACCGTTTCAATTACGGTCATGGAACAACATAAACTACAAATTGGAAAGTACTGTTCATGAAATAATTATGTTTTCGTAATAAATAAATAGTCGTACATAGACTGCGGCTTTTATGCGATTCTAATAAAAATTAGTACATCGATTGCAAAATAATAAAAACATTTAAAGAATTTCAAACGCTGTTGAATCGTTTCCAGCTCTATGCAATTATTAAGAAAAGAAATAAATGTTTTTGTAACTGCTGTAGCTTGTAATCAATACAGACAATTTTTATTTTGTCTAAAGATATATAGACGTCATACGTGAGTCGTATAATTTTGCGATTCATATTGCACTGTTATAACATTTTTTAGTTGAATAATCTGACAAAAATTTGGAGGGAAAAGTATGATATTTAACAATATTTATAACGTCAACAGAATGCATTATAACGTCTTCGGGGCTTAATTAAGCGCTCATAATTTGTCACCGGAGAGTACAACGTAACATCCATTAGCAGATAATTTTACTAGCCGTGGAAAATAATATTCCAACATTTTATGGGTCATTATTATGAAAATGGTATTCTGCCGAATTTTTCTTTACGTGATAAACTCTTGGTATATATCAACTTCCACGTTATTTTGTTTTCAACAGATAGATCTAACAGCTAAAGTTATTTAAACGTATCGACATATCAATTCTCACGTGCTTCATTTCAAAATTTTATTATATTTTACAAGATTATAAGAGATTTAAATATTCTACTCTGCGATAAATATTACTGCTTCGCATGTTCAAAAAATTCTTTTGATATAGATTTTAAAATCATCTTGAAATCTTGTTCTCAACAGAGATATGTACTAACAACAAAATGAAAAACAACGAATATTGAAACTGCGACTTAAACAGGCTGCAAGCAGTACAACGCAATTGTATACGCCTAAGTATTTCAAAACGTATGGTACTGACACAAATTCTGTATTATTATGTTTATATTTGACTGTCTCATTATTCTCTTTTTTCTAAAGTTTATGTTATCACTTCTATAATATCATCTGTAATTTGACTTTATGTGAAGAGGTATCACTCTCGAGACGAGATTAACAAAAATAATTTGTTTGATTCCTTATAGTCCGTTCTCGATGAAGTCCCTTATTTTAAGAAATACAAGAACTGGTTCTACGTTTACAGGACAATAACAAAAATTCTCGAGTACTCGAAAGGATTAATTCAGATGCAATATTGACTCAGATCGCAATATTTTCCGATGCGAAGCTGCATCGAATGAAACTCCAAAGCGACAAAGCTCGAAGAATAACAAAAACAGCCGAGGCCGATTATAAATATTACACGGTGTCAACGACAGTTCCGTGTAATTTATATTTACAATTCGGTCGATCGTCAGCGGACATGTTTCTTGATTGATGCGCGGCTCGATTTCTGTTGCGCGGCCGACCACCGGCCGAATTTTCGCGCGGCGCAGGATTATTTTCGGCGTTGACCGCAACTCTTTCAGCCCCAGCCACGGCAGTGGCATCAATATTAATTCATATCGTTGACAACTTGGCGATGCGAGGCGACGCGATGCGATGCGATGCTATGCGATGCAACGCGATGCAAATGCACCGGCGCGGCGAGGAATAAACGTGAGCGCGCACGGCGAAGTATTTGCCACCGGCAAGCCCATATTATGTTGCGTCAGATGGGACACCAATAAAACGAAGATAGTGTTATATAATTTTTTTCCAATACAAACAGAACGCCGCTTGAAAATATTTGACCGTTTGCAGCGGCCGAACTTTACCGGAGAAAAGGACATCGAAGAATTCGCGCTCGCCTTTGTTACGATTTTCGACTCTTCTGTTTCTCTCTGTTTACGCTGCTGTGGCAGCCAACCTATTAGTGATGTCCTTAAAAATACAGCTCGTTGAGTGCAGTGGTATAAAGTAAATATTAGTGCAATATGAATTGGTTGATCAGTGTTTTAGTAATACGGAGATGTGATGTTTAGAAGGGTGTTTGGTGTGGAACAATTTTTATAATCATTGCGGCTACTTCGCGAAATAATGTTTACATTTATTATTTTTGTACTTACACATTTACTGGAACGATAATTTTACTGGAAGAGATATGTGAGGTAACTCCTGCAGTAATTATTACCTACTTTGTGTAGCTTTTAGTATGAAAATTTAAATTTAAAAAATGGATGGTTCTTTCCAGCACCTAACCCAGACCAGGAATCGATTTTAATTTTATGGAATTGCGTTCGGGCACACTTTTCAAGTAGTTTAAGTCTTATAGTCAGCATTATACATATTAATTCTGATATTGTGAATCTTCAAGTATTTATACAGTTTGTGTTACAAAGAGAATCAAAAATCATCGTAGAGTTCCCGTGGCTATATAAAATGTTTAAAATGATGTAAACCAGGGATGGGCATTTTTGTCTCAATTGAGACAAACCGTCCTCACCATAGCGCCCACTGTACCCCACCAGCATCCCCTGTTACCATAGAGGGGAAGGAAGTGCTTCACCCGTCGCGAACAATGCGCAGTCCTCGCGCATGAAAGAGAGGTTAGTGGGAGAAGCAGGCGTTTGAGAGGCCCCTACCGTGCCCATCCCTGATATAAACGACCGTGTTCATATTTTCAGATTATTTCTACGATTGAAAAGTATTAATATAGAAAGAAATATTTCCAGAACTAGATCAACACAGTTCTCTTACTTCTATTATCAACATATATAAATATTCTAAAAATCTCTGTGTACAATCTTTGATGAATTCTTCTTCCAACTGGAATTAAATAAATTGTCAGAAATAAACAATTCTTAATACATTCAATTTTTACAATACAATTTCTTATTATTTTGACGATTAAAAATTGGTAATATAGAATGCAATATTTCCTGTAATGTCTAAACTGAATTCTTCCGGACTACATATATATTTTTAATAACTCATACAAATTTGTCGGATTCAATAATCTTGTAAAATCTTGCAGAATTATCCTCGGCTTAAAACCGGCTCGTATCCACTAAAACGATTAACGTTGTCTGCATTTATTTTTAAACTAAGCTTGAGTGCAATCGAGCTAATCCAGATAAAACAGCGGTATAAACTGATACGTGACCAGGAAAACATGGATGGGATTTTTAAATTGTCCACAGATACTACTTAAACATTGAACATTTTGAAATTTTTCATTTACTGCTTCTAAATTATGTATTAAATGGTATTGCGATATATTGCTATGAATCATAACATTCGTTTTTTATTTATTGTTAAATACCCAAAAACTTTGCGATCTTCCGTATGTGGGGAATAGGGTGTCCTTAAGATGCGGAGGTAAGTGTTTTCGATTTGGGATAATTTTTCATAATGATAAAGTCGCAAATAAGTTTTTTTTTTCATTTGAATGGTTTTCCATTCTCCTGTATTTGAAAATTTACATATTAAATTTAATTTGACACCATTTATAGCCGCTGTCATCTGGTCAGGAATCCACTTTTTTCTTGTCGAAAAATTTATTAAGATGTTTTTAAAATGTAGGTACATTTATATATACGAAGTGTTTAAAAATTTCAATCCATTTATGTTAGCAGGAGTCATCGTTTTGTCGCCATTCTTCGATCATTTCACTGGTGACATAACTTTTAATGTACGAAACATCATCAAAACCTTCGCCATCATTTATATTTAAATTCCAGTGATTGGAAATGAACAAAATGCTTTCTTCGATCTTCGCAGAAAGACTCGCACACTATGGGCCGTGTGCTGTGTGCCGTGTCCAATTTTATTTCAATTCACAAAGTAAAGGACGAAATGGCCATTTTCGAAGAAAAATAAATTTAAAATACAGATGAATGGAATAAAGGATTGTCATCTGAAATAAAAGAAATATGGCCTCCGTACATATGATATTTTCCTTTGCAGGGATGCAGATGACGAGTCTCGGGGATTTGTTCGTTATTCTTTATCTCGGAATCAGATTGGCCGTCGCGCGGAGGTGTCGGCGCGACCGGGGTTATTTTCTCGGCGTGTTTCCCAGGAGGATCGCATCCCGAGACACTTTCAGAGCAATATTGACACTGTGCGAAAAGCCGGGCTGAAGAGTGGCGAGCATATAATTCACGAGAGGGGCTGGTGTTTACGGCGCTTGCCGGTCGTCGACGCTAACGACGTTCACACCAGCTTCAGCAAGCCGACGAATAATTCAGTGCTTTAATTACGACGTGGACCCGGAGGGTAGCTCAATATTGCAACCGGAGCGGCATACCTGTCGGTAATGCCTCGTCGCAGGCGGTTAGAAGTAGTCCCGGTGTATTTGTTGCTGGCCCCAGTCAAGAAAATGGAGCGAAACTACCCGCCGGCGTTGACCCCGTTAAGGGGAGCAGTCTCATGTAAACGCTGCAAAATTTAACAATTTTCAGGAATTTTTATCACAGTTATTACTTCTTACGTTCCAATTATTTTTCTTGTCAACGAATTTAACTACCCTTTCCGTCACGCAGAACAATTTTTTACACAGTTATTAGTATACTCGTTTTTTTGTCTCATCCCGCCCGCAACAAATATAATGCGTTTTTAACACTAAACTTACCGAGAATTAAAATTGACTAGTATGTGTTGTTTTATAAAAATAACAAAATTTGATTTATTTAGATTTTGTGCCATTTTCATTACAATATATGATTGAACAAAGATTGACTCAATTCTTATGAAGGCATTTTTATAATTTCAATAATTGTAAAATAAAAAATCTGCAACCGGTTATTTGACCGGCTGTGGTAGTTTTAATATTAAAAATTCGCATCTTACTGACGTGAATAATTAGAAATCTCAGAGTTGACTAAAACGCAAAAAATCATGATGATTCTTAATCGTTACGTTTATCGTTATGTGGTTCCTACCAAAATAAGTAATTCATCTCGAAACTTGGCACAATAGCAAATGTTTAAATTGCGTATTCCGAAATTTCATTCTTTTCTCCCGTAATTTCTTAATAAAAAGAACGTATAATAAATTCAATGTGTAGATATAATATTAGTACCGACGAGAGCTAGTAGCATGTGGAATAGTTTGTCAAAATTTCACAATTGTCCATGTAGTTCCTGAGATTTTATTTACGCCAGATGAGAAAAGTACGTCTCGAGAAAAACGGATTTTGTCCCGACCATGCTACACCGAAACACCGTTCATCAGGAATCATCATGACATTATCATTTCAATGAGTTTGAGCATGAAATTTTGGGAAAGTATTGTTAAGGTCTTACACTTTTAAAAGACATAATAAAGGAAATCGATCTTTTGGCTTGTCTACACGAGACTAACCCGATAACACTCACCGTGCCGAGCACGTTTCATTTTTGTTTTATAAAAATAACAAAACTGCACTTATTTAGATTTCCTGCATTTTTCAATCTTTTTCCTTCCACAACACGTCATCTTATTTGGTAGATTTCTCGTTTCGGGACACCTGACTCGAAACAAGTACTTTGCATCTCCGTGTTTGTTAACCCTTTCCTGTCGAGGTCCGGGACTGTTCCAGCAAAATAACCCCTATCTTAATGCTACGAGCGGTAAGGGTGAACTCCCCTTTCTCCCGAGACTAATAATCTTTGCATTCGAGCATTAATTAATCTCGAACTTGAGCTACGGTTTATTCAAGCTGGGTCTGTGCTGAGGTAACAATTTTTTAATTATAAAGGTTGCTTCAGGATAGAAGGTTCTTGTGGAATATGCGGGGTTTATTTGAGAATTTATTAAGCATGGTTTCTAAGTAAAATTTAATTAGTCCCTTGAATTCATATTGATGAGCAAAATAGTTTAATTATCGAGGCAGGAGTAGGGTAGAATTTAGGTGTCGTTAAAATAATTTTCTATCGTGGTACAGCATAGACAGTTTTTGTGTAATTTAATGAGCTTATTAGCCTCGATACTAAATTTGTCTGAGTATATAAACTTTCATATTTGTATTCATGTGAGATTAATAGTAATTAAGCAAAGGCGTTTATTCTGCCTTGGACCCACATTGTTCAGAACAATATTTGAATTATTCAGGTTACAGTATCAGAGGCCATTTTGTTAAGATGTAACGAGTTCGTTAACCTCCATAATTGGATTGTGTTTACAGCCATTTATTTCTGATGCTCCTTCCGAAGAATAATATCTATGAAGCAACGTCAAAGAATTCTTGAATACCTATTTGTTAACCAGACGTAAGTGACTGTAAACAAATGAAAAATTCTAAATAACAGAAATGTTTCGAATATTAATAATGAGTTCTTTTCATTTTATTATTACTAGAATGCAACATCCTCCTTTCATAGCTGAAAGGCATCAACTGTATTATGTATGAGTAGATTGAAAATTTAAAAAATCAGTTTTTCAGTTTTAGTAATAATCCGAAGATTCTTACTTTCGACGAAATTTTCAAAATATACAGGGTGTCCTGTAGCTGGTGGTACAAGCGAGCAAGGGATGATACTACATGACAAAATAAGTCGAAAATATAGAATAAAAATTTTACATTTGTTGGTTCGTTTCCGGGAAAATCGGGATTGATGATCCGTGGGGTCGCGTGCTTTAGTTAGTATTGAATGAAGGAAGTAGAATTAGTTGATCATGATCAGACGCGTCGGACTATTCCTATCTAATAGCATTCGTATTCGCTGCATTTTCAATCTCGATGTCCCCTTGAATGAGACAACAAATGAAAACTATTTATTTTATATTTTCGGCTTATTTTCTCATGCAGAATCACCCCCTCCTCGCTTGTATTACCAGTTACGGGGCACCCTGTGTATAATTGACAAATATCTACAAAATGTATTTTTTGCGTTTTCAATGTAGGCCCACATAAAAAAGTTGAAAAGAACAACTTTTAGCATTTTCTTTCCAATTCCGACCAATTGCAAGTTTTTAAAAAAAAATTCTTAGGCCCACATAAAAAAGTTGAAAAGAACAACTTTTAGTATTTTCTTTCCAATTCCGCCTTATAGCAAGTTTTTAAAAAAATTTTCTTGTCACACAGTAAATTAATAAAAAAATTTTTTTCCTAAAACTTATCGTCTTTTCAAAAGTGTCCGAATGTTACCGTGACCGGCTGTACATCGTTTCATTTAAAGAAATCAAAGTGACCTTGAAATCTCCGAAGCGCCTTCACCCACACAAAAAAAAAGTTTTGTGTATATCATTTTTTCCTATTATTACAAATAACGGAATTATTCATGGTCGTCATAGTTATTGGTCCACCTTGTACCATCAGATTAGGACAACTAGAAATTGTTTGAATTAAAACGAACGTGTGCACAAAGAGCGGTCTAAACGCCGTCACCGAAGAAGATTCTAAACCAGTCAAAGGAGACAAACGCGGGCGCGCGGCTAGGTTGAAACGAGAACGATAAATTAGGGGCAGGGAGGTGGTCGCGTGTGGACCAAAAATGAATTTAAGAGTCATGGAAGATTGTGTTTCTTATTGCAACATACAGGGAGGAGGAGAATTCGCGCGGGCTGGCCCGCTAGGACGCCATAATTCCGCCGGCCGATAAACCAAAATTTCCACGACACGCCATAATTCTCCCGAACGCTCCCGGAAACTCCTTCTGAATTCGGCGTTACGCCGAGACCGAGACCGAACCCGCCTCGACGTAGCCGTTATTTACAAACCCGGCCTTAATAAGCGCGCTGCGTTGGCAACCGGTGCGGTGCAATCACGGGTCACCGTTATTCAAAGTCCACGGTACCACTTCCGGTTACAGATTCTCCCTTAAAAGGGAAGGACGCCGACTGTCCGACTTCGATTCCGATTTTGTTGTACATTTACGAAATGCAACCACACATATCCCTACCGATATACAGTCACTCGCAATAATATTCGGACAATCGTAAAAAGATTTTTTATATCAGACCAGACGACCTGGATATTTTTGAGAAGTTAGAATAAATTTGAGATAGTTAGAATAAGTTGCAATTGGTCGGAATTGTAAGGAAAATAATACTAAAAGTTGTTTTTATAAGTTTTGTATGAAAGTCTATATGACATATTTAAAAAATCCATAAATGCACATACAGGGTCCCTCAAAAGCCCCGGAACTTTCGATTATCTAAAAAACAATGCATCTCGGAAAAAAAGATTTCATACAAAAGTTTGAAGGTATTGAAAAACTGTCATAACCGTTTGACCTTGAGTGGGCAAGTCAAGGTCGCGTCAAAGTTAACATAGTTTGTTTTAATGGAATACCCCATTGTTTAGTACAAACTGTTAAAGCTGATAGCGAGACCGTTCCAAAACACATCTTGTATCTCTTTTTCGATTCGATAGAATCTTTTAATTTCTTAAAACTTTGGTCTAAAACATTTTTTTCCATAATGCATCGTTGCCGATATAATCGACTGTTCCGGGACTTTTGAGGGACATTGTATATTCGCTGTGAACAACAATGACGAACAATAGGTTCGAATACATGAAGTTCTACTGTATTTCGATGTACCTACATAATATTATCAGGACATCTCCGATTGCTATTAAGGGTACGAGGACACCGAAGATGTGATACTTGCGAAGAGAGCACCGCTTTTGATGTTCGAGTGCTTAACAGTCGATAGTTCGCTAGTATCGCAGTTCTATTGTACTTGTACTCTAATGTATTACCTCTTAAATGCCACAAGTTCGGGTCCGTGTTGCGACAATGATCCGGGTAGGTAGATATTCTAGGAATTAGTCGAGTTTATCTCTCACTGCTTTGTTCACTTGCCGAATGAGCCGAAGGCGAGACTGAGAAAACAATGCGACTGAGAGAAATAGAGATGAATATAAAAGAGAACGCGACGTTTGGCCGATCGCAATAGTTCGAAGAAACAGTGAGGATAACTAGAAACGACATTCAACTGGAAGGAAAAAGTGACACTTGAGCGGACAATATTGTACTTCGTTTACATTTGCTTTACAGGTTAAAACAAGAAATCTTGATTCACTTTTAACGTCATATTTCAAACAAATATACCTTGAAAAAACAAACCGGAGGAAACCGTCCGTTCTACAGTATCTCGGAAAAGAAGATGGGAAAATTTTCATGTTGGGGAACATGGGAGGTTTAGAGAACTATAAACGAGTGACCCGCATAGGCCGAAATCCCCTAGCGGAACGTTCTGTAGGACACCGGATTCTCTGTAAAAGCCAGGTGAATAATCCACAAGCTTCCGGTGGTGTAACGAAAGAAATGCTCTGGCCTACGTTACGATACTATCAGTGACCCCATAAAATGCGGCGAATCCCAAAGGGCATGGTGGGCCGAAAAGACACGTAACCGTGAGCTCCTCGTGTACCAGGTCCCCTCTCGGTTCTCTTTCGTGTCATCTTAACTCACACGGGCCCTTGGATAGGCTATCGTTATCCTCCGTGGCGGAACTCCTCGGCTGGTCGTTGATTTACGTGGCTGCCAAAGTTTTATCGGCCCGTCCATCAAACCAGTCGCCGGAATCCCCTAGGAAACCGGCAGCATCCACCTCGGTTTCCTACGATCGCGAGCGCACACCTCGAGGAATCCGTGTCATGCTTAATCCCTCGACGAGTTTGCTCGGATAACGCTTTGGGTTTAAATAATTGCTGTTTCGAGTACTATGTATTGCTAAATATTCCAGCAGACAGCGGTATTATTGAGTAAAACTCCGTCAAAGTTGGATAGGTCGCTAAGTCGCGAAATTATGGTCCTTATTTCAATCCTCAAGTAGAATTTCTGTTCGGAGTCGTTGATTTCAGACGATTTATGAAATAAACAATTTTTGGGCTTCTTCGAAACAAGAGTTTAGAAATTGTATGTGTTCGTGCCTATTTCAAGACCATAAAATTTTTCTTCAAATATCTTCATTATTATACAAGTGTAAGAGGGAAAATGAGGAAGATTAATATAGTATTTATTTCTACGTCGGATCGTTACTCTTGAACAGTTCTACAGAGAGTGCTCTCTCCTCGCACAGCAGCGATGGGCAATTTTGCCTCAATTGAGGCAAAACCGTCCACACCGTAGCGCCCTCTGACCCCTTCTAGCAAGCGCGGGACAATGGGGCAACGAAGACACGAGACATCAGCGTACGCAACGAACGTGCAGTGTTGGGCCAAAACAGCAACGTATCTATATCATGATGACGAGGTAGTGGAGCCCTAAGACAATTATATTGGCGGGAAAGTATCGAAACAATCTATTCCGGACAAAAAGACTTCAGGACGTGTCCTACGAGTTACAAAATATACAAAAATACACATGTTATACATTCATTTTTCAGAATCAAATCATACCAATTTTTTAAAAATCTGCTGGGTGCTCAAGGTACCCCATTTTATCGAGAATCTTACTTTACTGAGACCAAAATCGCCGCGCATGCGCAAGAAAAGATGGACCATATCCCAACACTGCGAACGTGCGCGCTGCATGAAAGAGAGGTTGGTGGGAGAAGCTGGCGTTTGAGGGGCTCCACCCGTACCAACCACTGTCGTACAGCGTTGACCACGAAACCTCTGCGTCTTTTATTAATCGCGCGAACGATCTCGCCAACGGACGATTCGCGCACGCTGATGGCGTGATTCGTGGGGGGCCAACGGACACTCACACACACACACACACACACACGCACACGTTCATTCTTACGGCGAGTCTGTCGATCGTCTTTTCCCTAAAGTCACGTTGATTCCACTAACGGACATTCGCGGGACCCAACGGACACTCACGCACACACGCACACATACATACATCCTCGCCTCTATCCTACACAAATTATTATACGGTTTTTATGGTATAATATTTTCAATGCCTGCCGCAAATTGAAGTGTTGTGTACCTTTAGATAATATCGAACATAATATTTAATCCGCTAAAATAGGCGGTTACAGATTATTTATTTTGTAATTATCAAATTTTGAAAAATTTATTTATGATGTACAATGTTCCACAAAAGTGTTCGTACATCAAACTAAAGCTTATTCGATTTAATTCGCTGTCGTTGGATTTTGTTGGCTAAAAGAATACTATTTCAATCAACTGTGACAACACTGCATAAGAATGGCAATAAAGGGTCAATGAAATAGAATCAATTTCACCTGCATATACGAACACTATTGTGGGTCACTTTCAGTAAATCTATATATATACACACACACACACACACACACACATATATATATATATATATATATATATATATATATATATCCTGTCTATAAGTCCTGACTCACTGACTCATCAACGCCCAGGCTAAACGCTTGGACCTAGAAAGCTGAAATTTTGCACAGAGGTTTCCTTTATGATCTATACAAGGAATAAGAAAGGATATTTCGAAATTCAGCCCCTAAGGGGGTGAAAAGGGGTTGCAACGTTTGTATGAGGAATATTTTATTTGTCTTCGGATTTGCTTGAAACTTGGTCTTAATGCTCTTCGCTATAATTAATCAAACATGAGACGTTACTTACGAAAATCGCATCAATTTTGAAATCTAAAATGGCGACATGACATAAAATTAAAACTCTATATAGCTGAATGGGGGGTTAAAAGGTTTTATGGAGAAACAATATCAGTTTCCGAGGGCATTAAACGGTTTCCTGTGCGAGCGAAGCCGCGAGCAAAGGCCAGTCTAGAATAAATACTGTCTCCTTATTTTGACAACTCGGCACAAAAGTACAGTAGAACTTCGCTCGTTGCATGAGATAAAAAACGCGTGCAAAAATCGAGTTTGTGGAACGAAAGAGGCCGTCAATCATAGCGATTCCTAGTCTCGATCTTCTTCTGTTTCTACGTATCCGCTACAATCCCCACCACCAGTTCCATAACCTTGAACACCTCGTGGTGGGAGTCGCTATTGTGCAACGAACGAGGTTTCCGTGCAATAAGCGAGGTTCTACTGTAGATGCCTTTAGTGTCTAATGGACACAGGAATCAATAAAGAAATGATGTCAAAAAAGGTATGTTTGATCTCTTGACGAAGAACGAACGTTTTCCCAGTGAAAATTGAAGTGCGAGTATCCGTGGTTATCAGGAAGAACGCCGCATGTCACATACTTTCACTTTCGAGATATTGTCGTGAATAGTTTAAAGTATAACTTTCGAACCAATGAATTCCTCCCAATAAGATTTTCATTTTCGGTGTTTTCTCGTGGAAATCTATAGGATTGTATAAAAAAGCTTGAAAAAAAGGGTTCTCCAAAACGCAGTTCAACCGTTTTAATTACTAATGCTTTGACATGGGACATCGGTTAAATTGCATTATATTTTATTATCCTTTCGAATTTGTTTTCATCACTTTTTTTCTGGTGAATACGTAAATCCTATACTATAAAGCTCAATTAATGCATAACCTCAAATTTTTTTTAATTGTGACATGTGGCGTTTTTCCTTGCAACCACACATATGTGTCAAACGTTTTATAGAGCCAAAGGAAAAACCTGTAATGGGAAAGAACGCTTTTAGAAAGCGTGAGGAAACAATGGACCTTGGTTTCTTTGTTTTTCATTTGTTTGATAAATCCTGAACAACGTCGGTGATAAAGTATCGAACTTACAATGTAGCAACGCTGTTTTCTATTTCGTTGCGCAAAACCTACATAAAACGTCCCATATTGCATTTAACGCGCCGTATATCACGGCCGTAGGTTAACGAGACCCTTTCATTCGTAAAACAGCGACTTTAGCGTAAGACTTTGTCTTCGAATCGCCTATAAATTGCTGCGAAAGCGTAGAACCATACGGTAGGTGGTTCGCGCAACAGTGTTTCTCAGCCGGATCTCATAAATTCTACGATATTTATACCTTTGTCCCCTTTTTCCTGTAACGTTGAGAACGAAAATGGGTCGCGAGTTCAATTGTTTAGAACTGATACGTTTTTGGGAGGAAGAATGCCGGCCGGCTGAATCGGATTGTGCCTAAATCAAACCCCCTTTCCTCGTTTCCGTCTGTGTTCTACGACGGGGTATCAAGAGAACGACCATAAATCCGTTGGTAGATTTCTGCGGAGCCACATTTATCATTAGACTGGTAACCGTTGTGCGAGTAAATTCTAATTCATGCGCACGCTATCCGCCGGAAAATCTCGATTCTTCGGACGGCCTTGCTTGGACATCAGTATTCGTCCGATATTTACTCTGCTGTGAGAAGCTATTGAATTATCTTCTTCTGCTCCGTATCCCAAGAAATTGTGTGCAACAATTTATATGATAGAATTGAAGCAGTTGCTTCTTGGTAAGCTGCAGTAAAACTGAACTTTTGTGTAATTTTTCTGAGCTAAACATACTACAAAAGATTTAGTAATCTGCAGATGTCACACAATGTGTTATTGTTATAGACTAATAGATATTGCATTTGTTAGACAGGTCGTAGATAAAATGGTATTAACTTTTAGAAACATGTACACGTGCAGATCATTGCAGAGCTTCCAGCGATCCTTGCTTAGATCCATTTAGGTTCTTACTCAGCAACTCTTCTTTAATCAGTCAATTTTTCAAGTAGATTCGTTTATATATGCTCACCTTTATACTACGTCCAATTCAATAATAATTTCGATGTAATCTTGACGCTTGAGACTATCCTAATTCGATCATGTCTTTAATATTCTCAGTCAAAATGGTTCACGAATGAGACAAAATGGAACAACGTAAACCAACAATTATGATAATAAAGTTAAAATAAGTGGCAATTTAACTCAAGTGTCAGGAGCTAAAACGTTTAATAACATATTCGACCGACATAAAACGGAGATTCGAAATTACAAAATTTTCGTAAAATGACATTAATTTCAGTGTATTTCGTCTTTTTCTCCATGTTTCTTATTGAGTGTTAATTTTAAAAAATATACTGTTTAACTTATGTTTCTATAGTGTTAACTAATGAAGATAAATACTAAGATTCAATACGAACAATGCTAAAGGCATTCACTTTCCTGAACACTGTTATGATTATAATCTTGTAGGTTAACTTATAATCCTGTCCCCTTTATTGTCTTTTCTGTTCAATTTCTGATGACTAGACTGCGGATTTTCTACATTTATGCTAAAGATGGGTAAGTAGAAAACGAAACTCTGAAAGCATTAGAAAAATCCAACAATATTGTTAACTTACTTTCGGTTTGTTAAAATGATTGAAAGAAGACATACACATTCATCCGATATGCGTTTGTAACGATTGACTTGGAACATTTTTATGTTGCATAAAAATCAGCAGTCTGCTCATGACTGTGAGTGCGATAAAGTGATTTCATTTCTTTTTTTCCTAAGGGGGGCTTCTCGTGTACCGGCAATAAATCCAAGTGATTTTAAAAAATTTTTTTTACAATAACTATCGGATATCGTGGATTAAGCCTTTTTGGGGTTGAAGTACAAGTGTTTCTATAATAGTTCAATTCTACGTACTATTTACGTATTAGGCAGTATACAAGACTTATTAACAGTAAGTTAACAGTCTTGTAAGAGTGTAAGTTAACAGTCTTAACAGTGTAAGCATTGTTGGCTCCTATCGCAGTAACTAGAACATAAAAAATGAGAAATTTTCTTAAACTTAGATATTTCATGCTGAGATTGAACCTAGAATGAAAGAAAACTTTGGAAAGTAGGAAATGTTCTAGGGTTCCCAAAAAAGTTTACTTTCTTCCGTCGATTAGTTAAATATATATAGTTCAATGAAATATTATAAATAATAAAGCAAATATAAATTGTAGGTCTAATTCCTAAAGAAATATGTAAATCAGGGATGGGCAATTTTGCCTCAATTGAGGCAAAACCGTCCACACCGTAGCGCCCTCTGTCCCCTTCCAGCAAGCGCGGTACAATGGGGCAATGAAGACAGGAGACATCAGCATACGCAACGATCGTGCGCGCTGCATGAAAGAGAGGTTGGTGGGAGAAGCAGGCGTTTGAGGGGCTCCACCCGTGCCCACCACTGATGTAAATGAATGAGCTTCGTCTGAAGTTGTTTACTTTACTAGTGCACTAGTTATCTTATACGCCCGATAAAAAACATAGTTTCGAGAAACATATGTACTATACAATAAATAATCAAGAGGACTGGCCTTGAAACAAAACACTTGTACTACAAGGGTATCTGTTTACATCCCCAAAAAGTCAAGTCCCATATATCTTGGTTAATCTAAACAAGACGTCTTAGAAATCACTTCTTCTCGCTGCCGTTACACGAGAATCCCGCCTTAAGATGATATTTTCAAAATTAATTTGGACAAGAATGTTTCTTCTAAACGTCTGCTATAGATCTCAATAGCCATGATCACGCATTTAGTCCAGAAGAAGCCTCAAATTCGGATTGCACCTGCGCACTCTAGTCGCTTTCGTTCCGCTAGCGATCTCTTCTTTGTTTTTTGCTAATTAGCGGGCTCGCCGGGGGTAAAGAGTTGCCAGCAGCATTCGGTAGGTTTGCAGTCCGGCGATCTGCAATGCGGAATTGCGGGCTGCGACAGTAAAAAAGGCGAAACGTTTACGGAGCCTTGTACGCGCAGGTAAGAGTACCAAGGGAAAGCAGAAGGGATGCAGAAGGCGCAAGCTTCGAATCTGTGGAGCGGTTCAGCCAATTAAATCTGGCATTTGTCTTCGGGGCTCGTCTTCTTCGGTGGTCCGTGAACTTTTCCAGCGTCTCCAGATGCTTAGGAGTCCTGTGGCTCTCTCTGTCTTCTCCCCCCCCCCTCCTCTGTCTCCCTCTCACACGCGGCTCTCCCGCGGGAATAAAGAACCAAAGTCGTTTTCCTCCGGCTTCAAATTGACCTGGGACCAGCCCCTCCACCCCAGTCTCATAAATATTTAAATCTAATGAACTTTACAGGCCGTGTAGATTCAAATCAGGGCTTCGTTGTATCTGCTCCTTATATATTATTCCACGGTCGCATAACGTTGATCGAGCATCCCCTCTCGAAACCTAGCCCCCTCATCGACCGCGGAACCGTCCACGTGACGAAAGAGCGACGTAAACCGCCCCATACAACCTAGCCGGAGTCCATAGTATCGCAATACCGATGCTCTCGAGCCGTGAGTCTGTAATTCGACGATCAAGGATATCGCTTGCGACGGATCACGCGCCGGATAATCTTTTTTCCAATTTCCATGACCCCGTCTCGGGTTCTCTGTTCGGTAACATCGGCGAGGCGAAACTACCCCTGCAACAATACACCACCCTGGCGCCAACCGGCTCGCGATATATCGAACATCGATGTGTTCTTTGTGCAGTTGCAACACCCGAGTCGCTTGTTGCAACACCCGAGTCGCGGATAGTTGTTTTGTTAGGGTATTAGCTGAACCAAACAGCTCTGGCAAACAAAGTTCGTCGAGTATTTGGCATTCTTCGCGTTGTTTGTTCCCGTTTTCTGAAGGCGAAATATTGTCGCTTCGCTTATCAATAGATAACGGATCTGTATGAGAAATAAAAATTGACTGTATTTATTGCAACAATCAGGAGTTAAATTTATTTCTGTCTTTAAACCTCAAGCAGCGGGCCATTCGTACAACTACATAATGATGATGTTTATGACCATTCACTGCTTCATTTATGAATTCTTAGCAAGATATTTTTGAAAGTATTGCTTGTAGAAACGTCGGCCTCCTTTTTGTATCTAATGTAACATCTGTACGTTTAATCGCTAGAAACGGAGTAATTAATTGTCAATTTTGAAGTTCTGGGTAAAATAGATCCAGGCTTCGTTGTCGGAGGATTAATAATTGTAATACGTTCAAAATAAAATATTGACGTTGTTAAATTCTTTTAATCGTTCTACTGTTTTAAATCTCACCCGCTCATAAGTGCATAAAACCATCAGTCCACTTATCAAGAAACTCAAACTGTTCTCGTAACACGTATCAAACATTATTTGGAAATAAAGAGCAATTGGTGGACGACTAAAATTTGTTTAGATCGTCGCCGTGTACGACAACATTACCCAATGAAAACCTTTCAAACATCCACAAAAAAAAAACAGTTCCAAGAACAAACTTTGCAGTCCTTCAACCGCGATAAATCGAACCACAGTCAAAGCAAGGTAGCAAATTCCCAAATTACAGGTGGTCTCGGGTTTTCAATTGCCTCCGAAGGGGGTAATTACCTAACTCTAGACTACTTAGGACCCTCATTTTTTTCTAATCAAAGGTCGCCTTTCGCGTCTCCTTTCCCAGGAGGACAAAGCGTGCGGCAAACGAAGGAGACCGCGGGGAACAAAGAATGTCGAAGAGGAGGGCGTTGGCAAAATTACCAGTAATTTCCGGTTGGCAGTCCGCTATTGGACGGCGAGAACTGTGAACGCTATGCGGCCTGGAACAGGAAAGGAAAGGACCAGGGGTAACGGTCACGTGCCCCTGCGGACGTGTACCGACTGTCGCCCCTTGTCAATAAGATCGCAGGATTGGAGCCCTGAGCCGTGATACTGCATTCCGTCGGAGACATCTTCAGGCTCCTCCCAGTTCCTCTGGCTCTTCGGTTCCTCTTCCTCTTCAGCTTCGAACCCTCAGCGCGGGGGCGGTTTTACAAAGAAGGAGAGGGACAAGGGATCCTTTGCTTCGGCGAGTGGCTAATGGTTTTAAGAGAAGCACGCTTCGTACAATAGCACTAAACGTCGGTTGCTGCTTCTTCTCCTTTATAGCCGGATCCAGCGGACGATTTACTCGACTCCGTCAACGTCGGAGAGGAACCGAGGGAGGAAGATAGCGGGGAGACCATGTTAAACGTTTTAAAATAAAGTTCGGAGAATGGAAATGGAACGCGGCGAAATGGCCTGGGCAAAATAGATGAAAGGAGCATTGCGAAGAGGGTAGCGTTACCGTGAAATTCAAGAAGGTGACGCGGTGCCTTTTTCGCGAATTTTTGGTACGGGAGACCGCGACTGAAAGGTTACCGTGGTGAGCTGTTCCGATCTTTATATCTGAAAGAAAACGCAAAGGAAGACACGATTTACTTTCAATCGATTCTGTCGTGAAGAATTATGACAACACACTATCGTCCTTTTTAGTGGCGTCCGGACGCGTCCTCGGCATTGCATCCTGCGTTTCTACCATGATTTAGTTACGTAACAGAAAAGTAAATATTTTTCGATCGTTATTTGTTTGGTCTATTTCGAGTATTTAATATCAGAGTAGGGCACAAATCAACTAATAATTAAAAATGACTAATTGTCTCATTGATTGTTTGTAACAGCAAAGTAGTCATTAGTCAAAACTAAGTATGAAGTACTTTACATGTATGCAAAATTTCAAAACTCGTATTACGGAAACGGATACAGTGAACCACTATTGGATGAATTAGACTTCTTATCACGTGGTCCGTTTCCGTAATCTTACGTAAAATAATAAATTTCAAACTTAGTTTTGACTAATGACTACCATGAATGAGACAATTAGTCATTTTTAATTATTACTTGATTTGTGCCCTACTCTGTTTAATATCGACGACTTTGATTTTTCTATCCTTATGGCTTGTACTTTGACTTATTCTACTGCTGACGATTCAGTTTTCGTTGGAAATGCAATGAAAACGTGAGAAAAATGTCGTAGATCAACTTTCAACACGTTATTGTCAAGGGGGGAGTTCCCTCTATAATATCGCTTTGGTTTCAATCTGGAAAAATCTTTTAAAATTTCTGTAGAGTCGTTTGAATTTGTACAATTTCGAATGAAGAACAGCGACCCCGCTTTCTCACTTCGTTTTATAACAAGAAAAGGATCTTTGCTTTTCGAAAATCTAAATTGCAGGGTTTCGAAGTAGTGGCATCACTCTTTAAATTCAGCAAGCAAAGAGAGAATATCGTAATATTTTTTGCAAAAACTTACAAGATCTCGAAGATAGCTTAGATAGTTTAAAAGACAATTTTATAGAATCGTACCCTACATCGAGTTAAACCAAATAAGACTACACAGCAACTCTTGAAAAGCAAATGACAGGTCTTTTTAACCTGTAATAAAGCGTCCGTTTGCGCACAGAGTAAATGCTTCTAGAGGAATGTCCATTTCCCATGATTTTTGTTGCCTTTAAAAAAAAGCAACGGGAATAATCTCGATGTCAAGGGATGGAAATAAAGGTAAAAATCTCGGTTAAAGGAGAATAAATGTACAATACTTCTGGATGATACAATATAAAGATGCATTTTTCAGGAAATCGCTGCCGGGAACGTGTTCGAACATAACCTAAATGCCTTCGCCACGGCTTGGATATCCGGCTGGCCGGCTTGGCGTGCAGGACGCAGCCCGCGCGCCGCGGCCCGAAATACTTGGCAACTTCGTAAGAACTCGAGTATCACGGCATTCGGAACGCTGGAAACGTACGAACGCACCGACGGATTCCACCGGGCCAGGGTAATTTCCGAAACTCCTAGCAAATTTCCAACCGGTTGCTGCTTTACATAACTGCAGCCACGACTCCGCACTGGGAATCGCGATACCCGTCAAAGACCGGGGAAGGAATTGTTCGCGGTCGACCAGCGAGTCTTCCGGCTTTGGAATGCAAATGGCTCGTCTCGCAAAGGACCCCCTCGGCTTCTTCTTTCACGCCGGGACACACTTCATCTCGTTGCTCTTCTTACTTTGCCCGCTGAATTCCGATCCACTTTTCCTTCACTTCTTAACACGTTCGCTACCACTCTGCAATTGACCGTTTCTATGAAATAGGTGGAATTAATTAAAAAAATTTCATGTCACCAATTAGGTTAAAACTAACAAGGAGAAGACGCGGTCATCGGGTCTTAGATTTTGTCGAAATTTTGCATACTGGTAGATTTCGTTCTCCTGTTTATGAAAATATAGCATCATAGGCGTCGATAAACAATCATTTTTGAGATATTTACAATTTAAGTTTCATTACACTCGTTAAGCCGTTAAGTACAGTTTTGGTTGAAGTTTTTGTCAAGTGCCATACGGCGTGATGGTAACGTAGTAGATTCATTGCCGGGAAGGCCAGTGTTCAAATCCCTTTTTCCTTTTGTTCCATTTTTTCTTTTTTTTCTGTTCAGTTTATCTATTTTAATTAATTGTATTTTTCACATGAAAAACACACTCATAATATCTATAGGAAACAAAATATAAAAATTTTATTGAAAAGGTACATAATATGAAAGAAAGACTAACTTCATCAATCTTAACGTATCTCAAAAGTTGTTGAGTATCGGCGCCTATAATGCTGCATTTTCATAAACAGGAGAACGAAATCTACCAATATGCAAAGTTTTTTACAAAAATTTTACAAAGACCGCATCTTCTCCTTGTAAGTCTCATCGTAAAGTAATACTTGATTCAGATAGACTGAAATGGGCTTACATCTGATCTCATTTGTTAAATAAATAATAGTCGTTAAGTTTCTCGAAGCAATGTATTACTCAGTTTTCATCGCGCCTCAATTGTTAATGTCACGTTTTGTTTCTAAGCGAATATTTGCTTGTTAATTAACACGCTATATATTGGCGATTATTTCATAATTTTCGAACGTCTATGGCCCATTGCTAAGAATCTTTTAATGAATCTTTCAACAGCAATTGCAATTTCAATCGTGAACCAACAAGTTATCCTTAGTAACATTATCTAATTATTTCGCTTGGGATTATCATGTAAAAGAAGATTTTTAAGGTTACATTTAGTACAGCACAATTATTGAAAAGCTGATTAATAAGCTTCCGGTAGATAATGTTAAGAGCGGATTTTTATAGTATAGGCATCCATCATATTATAGTTTTACCTTCTTCTAAAGTCGTAACTCACTATTACATAATCACATAAAATACTATTTGATATTCTTCATATTGAACTAGGACGAAAAGAGAAAAGATGAGAGAAAGGGGGGCAAGAAGAGCCTGGAAGTTTGAGGAAAGTCTAAGGGAAGGCAAGTGAATGGGCGAAGGAATGTCTAAAAGAAGTAGAAACGAGAGCAAGACAGACAAAGAAGATATCAAGATGGGAGGAAGGAAGAGAGTTATTGATGAAAGAAATAGTAGAAAGAGATTGGAAGGTTGAGGGGGGTGAAGAAGAGAGATAGGAGGAGTGGAAGAAGATCGAAAACAGAGGGAGGGGAATACAAAGAGAAGAGAATTGGGGGAAGACTATAGAATCAAAGTACAATGTGTGGTATAAGAATATAAGGGTGGAGGAGCTTCCGGAGTACCTGAAGAGAGGAGGGAAAGAAGAGAAGTAGAGCAGAGTAGCAAGATGCAGATTAGGGAACGAGATAGAAGGTGGAGAAGATGTGGAGGAGAAGAAGGAACATGGGAACACGTATTGGAGAGATGCAGAGAAGAGGAAGGAATGGAAGAGGGGACAGGGGAAAGAGTGGAATGGATACTGAATGAAAACGGAGAGGGAAAAGTGTGGATGGCGAGGTTAGATAGAGAAAGGAAGGAAAGAAGTATGGAAGGGTGACAGGAAGGAGTGTAAGAATGAAAGGAGGAA
Source organism: Sphecodes monilicornis (assembly GCA_913789915.3). Classification (NCBI taxonomy): domain Eukaryota; kingdom Metazoa; phylum Arthropoda; class Insecta; order Hymenoptera; family Halictidae; genus Sphecodes; species Sphecodes monilicornis. The sequence continues at coordinate 11,865,539 of OU565290.1, forward strand.
TTTTATGTAGAAATATATAATCACAAGAATATAGAACTAGAAATAAGTAGAATTTAGAATTTAGTCATAAGAATGTATAATAGGATCCTGTGTAACCCGCAAGGGAACATTAATAAAGTAATACATATTGAACTAGGATAGGAATTAGTAAAAACCTATAGGGGCAAAAACCTAATAGTTACTGAGATATTCCTTAACACGTTAAGTGCCACTCCAGCACGTGACAAAATTCCATTTTTTAATGGAATAACTGATAAGTCAAGATTTATTACAGTCACCGCTTTTTTAACTTTCTTATAATTCGTAGGTCCAAATAAAATTTTGATTTACTCCGCCTGCCACCCTACGAAATAACGTTTAAATCTAGTAAAAACATTGTGTCAGTCACGTATGACTGACGTGGCAGTGAACGTGTTAAATGAAAGTGCAACCATATCGTTAATGATCAATTACTTACTTACTTTTTATACTGACCATAAACAGAGAAATACTTAAATGATTTACAAAAGGTGTGTACATTTTCTGTCACCTTTTTAGAGGTAAAAAAGATCAATGATCATATTAAACGAATAATCCACTTGCTCGTCTCTCAAGTTTCGATGCGTATTCATTTCTCGGTTGAATACAGTAGTTAAACGATGAACTACAATATATTAAGCAGGATTATAACACCGTCACATGTCTCCGAATCCGAAACGTTCAGTCATTCGCTATACCAGTTTCGCAGGCTTCATAGAAACTAGCACTTTTCGTTACAAGCGTAATACCAGTTCCAATTTTCCCTTAGGCAAATTTACACCGTAACTTCTCATTGCCATAGTAAATCCTCGGACTTACAAGTTGTTCGTGCAGTAAGAGTTTAAACAACTTGAGACCCGACTCTCACGTGCGGAGTAAGTAGTTTACAATAATTTCCTAATTCTCCAACAACCGAGATTTAATTTCATGCTCATTAAACACGGTGCGATAAAGACGATATATATCAGCAGTCGCTGTCGCTTTGCTCCCCGTTAGTTCTACGCTCTGTGGAATCGAAGCAATTGTAGCTGTGCGTTCAGGGAAAGCTCTGTTCCCGACGATAATATTCCTGTGTTTGCTTCCCCTTTGTTCGCATCTCCAGCGTTTTTGTAAAATCACCGAGAACAAAACTACAGAGTCAACATTCATTTTTCTGCTTCATTTCGCAAAGCACACACGTCAGCTTTTTCGATTTGTAGACAGATTTTACACAATTTACATACAAAAATCTCTCACACTTTTGAATCACTTGAAACTTCATACAATTCCTCAATTACTTTTCTAGGAATGTACTTCTTAACACTTAGTCAAAGATTTTTTAAACGAAAAAATTGCAGATGATATAAAATCCAACATTTCATATTACACTACCTAATGATTTCTCAATATTTTAGGACCCTTTCCTTGAAACGTACTGAATGCTCTTTTGGCACCCATCAGGATACTGCAATTTTATTTTTCTGCGAAATGTGCACTATCAGAGAGAGAGAGAGAGAGAGAGAGAGAGAGAGAGAGAGAGAGAGAGAGAGAGAGAGAGAGAGATGTAAAAATTTAATATTTCATCATTTATTTTGCGGGAGAAAATTTTTAAAATATGAAACAAAAAACTGGTCTATTTTATTCATTGAACATTGTTAGCTGGAGTCCTACAAAGATTAATTACTTGCTTTCTACGTTGCTATCGTTCGTTATTAGATAGAATATATTTGGTCATAATAACTGTACCTATATTGCAAGTTTGAAGTTATAAGACCATACTTGTACGATACCGTGAGCATTTTCATGAAAACCAACGTGATTGCGAAAGCTCTATTTTACAACGCCAGTGAGGAAAATCCTTTCGCAACACATCAAAATATTTCCAAACAACGCAGTCAATTTTCCAGAGACATAAACGATTAGAAACGTTTCCCCAGGAGCGTCTCGACAAAAGCGCAAGGCACGAAGGTCCCCACTCGGTATTTATCGGCGTAATCAGCGAGAAGCTTGGTAGATAGAGAACTGCCCCCGTTATCTCGGCGGCGCCTCGGAAACGCAGGGAAAAAAGGATCGGCCGAAATCAGGCGTAGGGAACATCCTAATATCTTTATTTCACGCCAAAAGAAACTCCCGGCTGGACGACGCTCGATAAATACTGAACTCTCTTTACGATCAGGGTCGTTCCGCCCCTTAGCGCGACGGAAACTGACAATGGGACGAGCCGAAGGTCGAACGAACGTCGTTTCCGTGCTGGTTGTTTTACGAGGCCGTATCTGGAAGCCATCTATTTATCTCTTTCCCCCCTTCTTGACTTCTTCAAGCCACTCTTGGCCCTTCAGTCTACCTATGGCTGTTCTTTCTACTCGATGAAGAACAAATGATGTTGCACGGGACACCGTCGAAGGCAACCACCTTTTTCCTCAAATACGCTCGCCGAGCACTCTCGGCGCATTAGTTCTCACGACTGCAAGCTTCTTCTGGTAATCAACCCTTCGAAGATGAGGCTTTGGAAGATTTTATGGTAGTCGTGTCGACATACATATTGTGGTAATACGTATAATTAATTATTTATTTTATGAAAAAGAAAATGAAATAGACGGGGTTATAATAGTTACGCGATTAGAAACTAACTGTTAAACTATATTACCACTAATTACTAAACTAACAACAGCGACTATGCGACTATACGACTATACGACTTCAACCCTCAACTTTCGTTAATTATTTAGAAGTTTTCCCTCCTCTCTGATTTTGACGACCTTGAAATATGTTGTCAAGGTCATCATTCTGAACAACTTTTCCCTACACATGTTACCGCCGTTCGGTTTTAATTTTCGAGATATTCGTAAAAAACTATTGGTAGTACCGAATTGAATTTTCCGTATTGCCCCCTCCCACCACCTAACCACAACTCACTCTATTCGCGTAATCATAATCTCATCCAGTCTTTTGTACGTGTTACCAGTTCAAATCCTGGATGACAGCTACAATACAAAGATTATGCGAATAGAGTGAGTTAGGTTTGGTCGTGGGAGGGGGCGGAGAGGGCTACTAATTACCAGATGAAGTGTACTCGTAATCTAAATTTGACTAAATATTTTTGCAAATATCTCGATAACTAAGCCCGGGCGGCGGTAACATGTATAGGGAAAAGTTGTTCAGAATAATGACCTTGACAACATATTTCAAGGTCATCAAAATCGATGAGGAGGCCAACTTCTAAATAATTACCCAACTTTCTACTATTTCCTTCACGACTCTCTGACAACGACGACTAGCCAACGACTACTTCTCTCAACTCATCCCTCTCGTAACGAAAACTCAGTTTACCCCACACTTGCCCTATCCGTACTTTTCACCATGCCCAGACGTGGGCATGAACATCGTCGATGGGCCGAAGGCCCGCCGTAGCTCGCAACCCAACGCCGCTGAACGTCGCTTTCTTTCTTATGGCCTTTTTCCGGCCCTCGCCACGCGAACATCCTAAAGTATACCTAGAGTCTATATCTTAAAACTATATAACGGATATCCGAATATTCCCGATACCACAATAGAATTTCAGAATTTTTCAAATAATCTACGATCCATAGCTAAGGATCTCATAATGAAGTTCTAGATAGCAATAGCAATTTCAATCATGAACTAACGAATCACTAGGGAAAATTATTTCAGAAAACATCTCGAAGTTTCTATTTAATGTAGCACATTCATTCGGAAGCCTATTAACAGGTTTCCAATAGGTAAAGTGTTAACTGACACTAGATCAGAATGTTCTTCATAAATTTCTCTTTATTCTATTCCTTGCTGCAAAAATAGATATTTTCTGTATTACATTCGAGTTTTACATCTCAAAAGTACAATAGATGATCGATGGATTACCTGTCTAACAGGTTAAGTAAACACAAACAATTGTATTATTTTAAAAAAAGGAAGAATACCAAGATATTTCTTACATTGTTCATTATTTTACACTGACTACAGCACCCTAACTTGTTGCATAAATAAATAGGTTGTGTATCTTTATGCATTTGTAACATGCGAAAGTTCGTATAACACAATGAACGTGTACCTTAACAAACATGTATAAAATTCTCATCATATGTTGACTACATGATATACCTCGGTACGTAAATAATGTTTTTATGTTTTTAAGTTCGCACAAAGATCCGTGGTTTAATAACAAAAAGCAGTGGTTTCTAGCTTGCATTAGCGTCATTCGGGAGTTCCAAAAAATAGATGATTTAGGGAAGATGACCATTGCCTACGCAGCTAAGAGAAAGCTCCATCGACGATAGCCGAGCATTTATTTTTGTCTCGGTGACTTCGATGACTTATTCGAGCGAATGAACTATAACGATCGTTGCCATTACAGTAGCCGGGAACGGGAGCGAGCGGCGCTAGCCTCAAAGTGATGTATAGCCGCAATACGTCTCTGCCTTAGAGTCAGCAAGAAAAAAATTTTCCGCCGGCCTTATGGATTACCATTTTTTCATTGCGACCGGTTATGTATACACGGGGCTATCTGGATCTGCGCGGGGAGCGGTACGCGGCCCATTAAACGTGCTTCCGCCATATTTTTCCCATCCCGCCTTCCACCCCCAACCATCCCTGTTGCCAGACCGAGCCCGAGCACCGGTGACGCATCACTGGCCCTGGCGAATTAATTCTCGATAATTCGTCATCCCTTTCGCCGACGATTTATCTGAACGGCTGGATGGAGTTCCTTCGGCGATCGTGCCACGGAGAAAAAGGGGGCTCATTAGTCAACCGGTCCGTAATAAATGCAACTGTAGGTGTGATGATAATTATGGTCGTTCCCCTCCCGCCAACGCTGACTGCCCGCTCCTGCTTTTAGTGGATTTTTATGTTTCTCGCGGTCGATTCCGCTTCCGGCCGCCCGGAAATACTAATTACTCACGATGAAATATGAATAGAACCCACTTCTCCGACAAATGATTTTCCATTCCCATGACTAGGCTACGCTTTTTATCCGACCGTGCATCTACCCTCCAGACCGCACGCGAGTCTTGATTAACTATCCCTTGGCTCTTCGAAAATAGTTTTATAAAAGTTTGTCGGTTAATGTTCACCCTATTTTGTACGCTTCCAATCTACCAAATGTGTTTTATTTATAAATTCATACATATTTACAACCAATAGAGTAGCTGCGAGAATAAGTATTTCAACATGCAATTTTCTTCAATTTTACTACACTTTGTTCGTTCGTTTTTAAGAGAGTGAATTTTCATCTGAGAAGCTTATGAAAGTTATTCGCTTAACACTGTTTCTACCGCGGTTATATGTATACCTATGTCGACTTCTTTTTATGTAGAGCCCCCCCCCCTTTCTGTTAAACCACCAGTTACTGATCATCCTGTATATCCAAAGAAATAGATTTATTGAATAATTCCTCTTTGATGCAGTCTCAATCAATTTTTATTTGGTATTTTAAAAGGTATATTTTGACACCATTGTTAGAAATAGTGTTAAAAATAATTGGGAATATTAAGCAACAAAATTGCAGTACTAACGTTACTGCAAGAGACAAATATTAACTTGAAGTCTCTACACGGTGCCTTTCATAAAATTACCTATCCATTAGAATGGATACTAGGAGTGTGCGACTACTCGAAATTTCGTGTTTGGGTCTTTGTTCGGGATCGAGAAGTAACACGGTTCCGCTGAACATAATGTTAAAACAATATTGTACAACTCCGTTATTTCACAACATCGCGTAACATAAAAAATATGAAAATACAGTTAAGACATTGCTCAACACTAAGTTCATGTGACTCGTCGGAATGACGGGTTCATTTCTTTAAACCTACGTTACGATAAAAGCCATAAAAAATCTGAATAAACACATTCCTGTTATTTTTATGAAGTTTTGTAAAATCGTCGCGTTTAGTGCTCAGTAAACCTAGTGTTGAAGTACTCTATAAAAATCATAGTTCTCTGCTAACTAATCGTGAACGAAAAAAAATGTCAGACTCACCGTGAGAACGTCATATTGTTGTTGCTTGCGTCTGGAATAACTCTGTTATTCCTTTATTTACAAGATAACCCGCCGAGCACATTTTTCCAAGCATCTGTAAGCACAGCTTTGTGTTGCTTTCCTTAAGATGGCAGAGATTCCATTCACCATATCGAGTCTCTGCTGCCTTTTATCGCGCGTTTACGCGCCTCCGGGAATTTATGTCCGCGCGTACCACGTCATTCATTCTCTCTTCGTGTGCATTTTGGAGCGTAACGCGGTTATTACGCCGCGTGGTGTGCGCGCGAGATCATGACAGGTTCTCCCTCTTCCCAACGAAATTCTTCCTTCGGGATCGTGTCTACATTCTGGGTTATTAACTTCGGGATAGATGGTTCCGCCGTGGAATGGTGTTCTTCATTACATGGAAAGTATACGTGGGATTAACATTAACCATAGAATAACAGGGTTCTCTACTCAAGGACTTCGTGAATTACATATGAGCACGTGATGGCCGCGCTTACGATACCGTAACCGAAGTTAGTTGTTAGACGCTGCGCTCAGATGCCCGGCTAATGTATAAGGGAATTCTACGGGAAGTCATTAAAACATTCGGACACGAGCTTCGGTTCTACAGGGTGCCATATACAAACATATAATTGACTGATTTTAATTCTCCGCCATTCGAAAATGTTATGTTTAGAATGCTGAAATGCCACGACCACCTTACTCTTTGTTCGCAATTTTGTAATGTCGATCGTATTCACCGCGATGGAAGACGATAGTCTCACCGTGTAGATGTACATATACAAGTCTTGCGAGCGATTCACGTTGGTCACGATTGACAAGTGGGGTTGTTGTAGAGACGGTTGCGAAGTGGAGAGTGTGTTTTAAAAAAGAAAAGGGATTGCGATATTTTATTAGCCTTGAGTGTTCCGCGAGTGGTCCCGGGTAATGAGAGATTTGGATGCACATTTGAAAGTCGAGGGCACTGGAAGCGCTGAAGCTCCTTTGCAGTGTATACCGAAGCTGGGACGGATCGCAAGGCTAACCGTAGTGCTGCCGGCGAAGGAATGTCCTAAGGGCAAGCCGGCAATCGTACAGAGAGTTCCAGTGGAACTCTTCTGTGGGGACCACTGCGCGTTGAGATGTGGCGATAAACGTTAAGAGAGCTCTCTTAGTTTTAAATTAGAATGGCCACTTAGTATGTGATTCGTTAAGTCGTTGATTCCCTGAAACCACGTTGATTATCTAAAATTCTGAGTCTAAATGCTGAGCTTTTGTATGATGAAATTTATGTATTACTTCCTTTGATTGAATAAATCTAATGCGCCTTGCCTCGGCTTTTCCTCGTAATCCGCCGAGTTTTTTTAAGTCGAAGCAAGAGTTTTTGTTTAACCGGGAATTGGTGAATCTTTATTTTAGTATAAGTTCCAACGTTCTTCAATTTAGAACTCCGCTTCTGCGCTACGAATTCTATTTTTCTGAATTAATAAAAATGATTAAAAACATCTTGAAACACTCTTAACGTTCTGAAAGCGTTCTTTAAAACTAATGGATTAAGGGGGGATTCTCGTGTAACAGGAACAAGAAATCGACTTATATATATTTTTATGTACAACTCTGAGGTACAACAATTCAAGAATGTGTTCTTAACATTTTGTTATCGAATTTGTAAAAATAACAAGGTTGCAGACCACTTAGTACAATGCGGCAGAGTTCGATAATCATTAAACTCGTCCCCACGGAACCTCTCGAAAAGCAACTAAATCAAATATTTCCCCGTAGCACAAGGATGCGTCTGCGCATCTCAGCAAAGTTCGTTAACGTACTGTCCATGTTTTTTAGGAAAAAAATTCGTGAATATCGGTTTCCGTCGAAATCACTTCGTTCCCCATTAAAGGATCATCGGTCGTAACAACGTGAAATATTTGTGAGAGAGGTAGCCGTGATCGAATCCGACCGTGCATCAACGGCAGAAATTCGCTCGACGGGCAGCGTAACGCAATACCTATACGTGGTCGGTGGGTTTGTTTAAACCTTAGCCGGTAGATCGATTCGATGTTTCTCTGATTACCAACGCGGAATTGCACGAAGAAAATTTCGCGGAAATAATTGCGCGACGGTTTCGCCATTAATGCGGCCGAGCTTCGAAGGCGGAAACGAAACTGAGCCCGAGGCTGCTCGGGAAGAGAATGGGAAAACTGGAAGAGCCCTCGACGAGACGGGACGAGACGAGTCTCAGCTAGGTCCATTCCCCTCTCTGTCTCCCTTTCTCTCTGTGTGTGTGTGTGTGTGTGTGTATGTGTGTGTCCCAACCGCTTTCGGACTCATCCCAGCGACTAGTCCCCGCTATCTGGCTGCACATTAAACAAATATTACGACCGCTAATCGCGGGACTTCGGTACTAAAAGCGCCAGTGCAAGTTTCGCGCAAGTTTCGCAAGGGTAACTGGTACGTGATACAAGATAGACGCGCGTCGCGATTCACAGTTTACAACGCAAACACCCCGGGAAACAGCTCTTTGTCGACGACGCGACCCGTCGAATCCATTTCACGGATCCTCGTTAACCAACCCCCGCGCCTGTTTGATCTCTCGTTCCATCAAGGGGGCTGTCTCACATAAACGGGTCATAAAATCGATTTCTTTACCATTGGAGTTTTCAAAAGTACATCGTTTTCCAAAGCTTTTAAAAATACAGTAACCCTGCGATCTAAGTCCTTTTTCGGTTCTCCGCCGGGACTTAGATCGTGTAGGGAAACTATTCTTTTGTGATCGCGTCGACCGCGCCGAACGTAGAAAAGGACAGCATGCAAACGCGGACCGTGCGGCCGAAGACGCAACAAAAAATAGCGTATCGGTGAGATAATACTAGTGCAATAATAAAACTTCCTTCTTTTTTACTTATTTTTAATGAAATTTTTCCAATATATTCGTGGAATTTTTCTAATGAAAATGATACGAAATACGATGAAAGTTTTGGACGGAAAGAAGGACAGCATATAGGAAAGAAAGAGACGACAAGAGCCGCGGCCGCCGGCACAGTTCAAAGGCCCGCGTGTCCGTCCAATGTAATGCCAATAAAAAACTTCCATCGTTCATTAGACAAGTAAATATCATCGGAATTATATCATATTTGGTATCATTTTCAGTTGCATGCAAATTATGATCATTGAAAGATTATCAATAATATCATTGAAAGTTCCATGAAAAAATAATAAAAAATAAAGAGGTTTTGTAATTGGATTAGTAGTGATTCACACCGATATACCCGACCCAGGATCAGATTTCGCGGCATGTTTACACTGCTCGGCGACCGAGGCAGCTCGAGCTTCGTGGCCCTTCCGGGGATACCCCGCAGTGGAAGGAGTAGACCAAGGGACATAGATCGCAATGATCCGTTGGACTTAGATCGCGGGGTTACTGTACTTCCACAAAATATTATGCTCAAATTCATTGAAACGACAATGTTGTGACTGGACTGCGGATCTTTATGCGAAATAAGAATTGTTCGCGTTAATTGCAAGACGTGGGAACCAAATAGGAATTCATTTCTGTCTCTAATAGTTTTAACAAACCGTAAAAGATGTTTGGATATTCTTAAACATTTTTAACTCTTCCTGTTGGATTATTTGTAATAATCCGTCTGCTAAAATGCAAAAATGAATCTTGTTATATTTAAGAATCACTGCGCTTAGCCGGAGTGATGCAATAGACCAGATGTCATCAGGCCCATAGGCCTGTGACTGTTTATGCCTGGGCGCTCGGGGTAGAGTCAAGATACAGCCCTGGTCATTTCCTGTTAGGTGGGAACAGAGTTTTCTCTGTGCCCTTGTATTTTCTCTTCACTTCTTAGACGACTTCATAAGCGTTAAGACGTCCTTCCGAGCTAGTAATAAAGCAGAGTTTTCTAAAGTTACGAATCTCTTACAGTTATTCATAACCCATTTCCAATACTTCCACTATTCGAAATGACGCTCACCCATTTTTGCTGTAAATGCATAAAATCGGACAATGCTTCGGTGCAGCGATGTCAGTACAAAACTTTGAACGCGTTCTTCTCGGAACGTACTTTTTTCTATGGCCGGTACCAAAATTATATTTCAACCTTGATTCTATCATACTTTTTGTAATAAAAAATTACCGGGAAAAGAATGAAATTTATGGACCCGCAATTTGAGCATTCGAAATTTCGTAATTTTTCAAGGGAAATTATTAATTTTGGTAAGAGCGATAACGATAATCTTGTCGTATTTTAAAGAGTCAGACTCGTGATTTTAGACAAAGTCTAATACATATGAATATTATGCCTCTCTTTACCAACGAAATAAGATTTTATTCTTTTGTATTTAAGCATCGAAGTGAATGTAGCCATTCAAAAAATATAAATTTTCTTGGTAATTATTTACAAGTTGGTCCTCCTCACCGATTTTGATGACCTTGAAATATGTTGTCAAGGTCATCATTCTAAACAATTTTTCCCTATACTTGTTTACTTTTCTTTTTGTAAACACGTTGTGGAGATGAGAGAAAAACAGGGTCTCACTCTGGTCATACATATATGAGGTGAGCTTTCAATTTTGAAAGACTCCACTGCCTAACTACAACTCATTCTATTCGCATAATCTTTGCATTGTACCTGTCATCCAGAATTTGATCTAATAATGGAAAAATCATGTGAATAGAATGAGTTGTGGTTAGGTCGAGGAGGGGGCGGAGAGGGCCGGCCGTCAACATAACATTTGTAAGAAGCAGAATACGTTACGAACGCCGTTAAGCAATCATCTATGCTAATATACGAAAATCCAAGAGAGAAAATTCAATACAGTATTAGCAACAGTTTTTTGCGAATATCTCGAAAATTAAAACCGAGCGGCGGTAAAATGAATAGGGAAAAGTTGCTCAGAATGATGACCTTGACAACGTATTTCAACGTCATCAAAATTGGTGAGGAGGACCAACTTGTAAATAATTACTATTTCCTTTCCTCTTCCGTGACATTTTTTTATTATAAAGACGTTCAAATCGCTGCAGTGTAGTCGTAAAGAAAATGTTACGGCAAGGGGTGAAGAATCAACTTGTTTTTTGTTATAGTCCACCCTGAGATTTCGAATCATTTACGCCAGCAAGATGTGATTTTTTAAATATGCATTTATTGTAGACAAGATAGAACTATGGAACAAGTAATTAAAGCAACATCACTAATGATTCTGTGGGATGAAAGAGTAGCTAAATTAACTACAAAAATAATCATAACGTAAGTCGTACCTTCGCTTTGAAAACAATTCGTGAACATTGACCCTTTTGTCAGCGTTTACATGAAATTGCCTCTTTAAAGTACTGCGAAACTGAATATTCGGCTTGCTTTTCGCCGTTTTCCCCACGAATACTTAGGTATTAACGGTTTTGCAGCCGCCAACACGACGTGTCTTTTTTGCTCCATCGCGCAGCGCCGCTGGAATTTTGGCTGATTGCATCTCCAATTCAAATTATAATTGAAACGAGCTTCGGGGGAGTTAAAATTTATTATATCCTCGCTGATGATCCGGCGATATTAACGCGCCGGGGGTTCCATGTTTTCGAAAAACCGTCGGTATTTATTTGGAGCACCACCAACTGTAATCTACAATTTTGTACGTTGAAATCGATGGATTTTGAAAATTGTCTTTTCACGGTGTATGTCTGGTGACAAGATGTGGAATAATATTATAATGATTTTTTGGTTGAAAAATCTTACGATTTGTGTAAGTATGATATTCTAAAAGCCATTTTGTAATTTTCGTCATTAAATTCGGAGCCGTGCGATTGCATACACTCAGACCACGTGGAAATTTTTAAACGAATGACAATCGGGTTGCATTTATGACAAGCGGTATTTTAATCTTGATGGTTGTATAAATGCATTTATTTTATAAAATTGCGCCCATTCTTTGTAATAAATAATCAAAGTATTATCGTTTACAGGGGAAAAATTCAAATTATATTAAAAACCACGTCATCCATTAATCTCCTGTTTTATTATGTTTTAAGACAGCAGTTGACGTAGACACTTATATCTTTCCTGAATAATTGTAATTAGATGATAATGATACAACAACATTTTGAAATTTTTTAAATAATTTCTCTATTTTGTATTTTATCTTCTGATTGTTATCATAAATGCATAAGTTGAATTCGAATCGTAAACATTAAAAATCTGTTAAGTAATATGTTAAGCCATTAGAAAAACTGTGACAATAATAAATATATTTTTCTTATTTCTGAATCCCAGAAATGCAGACAATGATAATCACTGTATAATCATAAATAAATCATAGTACCAGTGGTTATGGATCAATAAAATCTAAATCATCTAAAAAATCATCTCATGTGAAGATTATTATGAACAGATGGAAAAATTGCGCAAAGATAATCCTGTCTTTATGAATATTATTGTATAATTATAATATAAAATACTATAGTATATTTGTTTGATTATTGATTACTACCTTTTCCTACTTTGACACAAAAGTACCTCCAAGCTGCTGCAATATTTAATTGCTTTTATCGGAGCAGTAGAAAATACATATTAAGAATTTATCAACACGAATATTATTTGCCCATAAATACATTGTACGTTTGAAAAAGTACTTTATTTTGAATTGCCTTTTAATTGGTTCACTCAAATCACTCGAAAGCAAAAGGGTCTTTTTATTGCAGCAGTTATTTAATTCAAGTACAATTCCATTGCTACCAAACTTGAAAGTGGTCACAATAATTTGATCGCTACCTGCAAATGCGAAAGGCCACGTTAACAGCAAAACAAGCGAGCCATTTTCGATCGGACTGCTGAAAGCAGCCACTCGTTTGCCACAATATCGAGTAATTATAATAATAATATCGTTGTAAAAAGTCTGGCAACAGGGAAATTGCGATATCTGGGCGGTGACGTTCGCCGAATCGGCGTACCTATGGTTTGTCGATTTCCGTTATCGCGCGACATTTTCGCAAATGGCCGTATTCCGATCCGGCGATTTAAATTTAAATTTAATCTTCTTTTATCCCGGAGAACGGACAAATATGACCGTCGATGATTGATTCAAACATTCGTTAAACGAAACGTTGCCGACAGACTCTGTGTTTCGCCGGCTACGCCGCTGCGCGTAATAATAAAACGGCACATGTCGCCGCGTTAGCGACAGCCGGAATTTTATCGTTCCCGCGTGTACGTACACAATACGATTATTCTGTCACTTCATTGACCGTGTTTTATCAGCCCTGACGCGGAGATGGAAAGGCCATTTCATCCTCGGCTGGCGATTTCATAAATCACTGTTCATTTGCCCGGCCTTGCACCGCCACAGCACGCCCCAACAGTTGGCGTTTCATGGCGCGCGTCCGCAGGTTCTTCTTTTTTTTTCATCAATTTTTCCTGTCGAACCAGAAGGGGATTATTTGCGAGAGAGAGAGAGGGAGAGAGAGAGAGAGAAAGAGAGAGAGAGGCGAAAAAACACGATTGAACGGAATATCTCGCGCAGAAAAAATTATTTCGAATGGGTCGAAGAGTTTGTGGAATTTTTCGGTTTTCTCGGTGAAAAGAGGTAAACGGTTTTCCGATGAACGCTGTCAGAGTTTTCAATAAATATAACTATCTCTACGATATGTGACAACGAGCTGGTAGTTGTGTGTACGTGTTGTTAAGTTGTTCCGAATGTTATTCTCTCAATGCGCGTCTAAATAAAAATATTTCAATATTTTTAAGCTTTCGCTTCTTTAGTCATACAATGTGCTTCTTTAACACTTCTTTAATACCTTGCGTGTCAAAGAAATAGCCTCAAATGGTCCATAAGATCATGGTAATTTATTTAATGGAATAAAAGTTGAAATGTTACAATGTATTTCTTGCATTTTTCAAATCCAGACTAAAATTGGCACGATGTACATATACAGTTAGTCTCATAATTGATGGCACACACTTTAAATCAGAATAACTTTTTTACAAATTGACGAAACAACTTTAGTTTTTCTGCCGAGCTAAGATGAAGAATAAAAGAAAAAGAAGAAGGCAACAAGGGGCGACAAAAATTTTCTCGATGTTCCTTCAGTGTGAACATAGCTTAATACTTTCAGCTATTGGGATGTTCGGAAAGTAATTTCATTTTCTCCAAGGTGAAATGACAGCTGATTTTTCACTATATATTTATTCCATTATTCGGCGATGCAGTGACCATTTTGTTCTATGATCTTTTGCCATCTTTCTGACAACTCGGAGATTCCTGGTGTTTATTAACAAAAAATTGGGATATATTATTTTTGACGCCTTCATTTAAAATTATATCTATACGGCTCAGAAAATGATCACTTTGATTTTCTATATTTATTTATTTATGTATTTGTTATTGCTTTAAACCAAGCGGTACTTTCTATATTTGCTGCGATGACAAAAAAATGCTTGAATGATTATAAACCACTATACGGCACAAAATGGCGTCATCTATTAAGATATACATAGAATGATTTTCCGACTTAGAATAAGGTTAAATAATAATAGATGGAAGCAACGCAATCTCTACACGAAAAACAAAATTACTTTCCGAACAACCCAATACAACAGCTGTGCGCTCTGATCATTTCACACCCATCTACTTACGTGAAAGGTGCGGAGAATAACGAGAATCGTGATCGTATCGGGTGCCGTTTCTCAACGCGGCCACACCGTACCAGTGCCAAGAACACCGTCAGACAGATTCGGGAAACAATATGTCGCTAGACTTTCGAATGTTTAAAACAATTGCCCGATCTGCGTTGAATCGAAAACTCGGCTCTATTTCCTGCGATCGGGGGGCGGTCCTCGCGAAAATGAAAAAGTTCTGGCAGAGGAGAACGACGTTTACGGTTCCTTCCAATAAAGCTCGCCGGCTCGGAAGGCGTTCGTTTTACATTCGGAACGTTAGCCCCTTTTGCGCGGCCCGAGGCCTTTCATGAAATTGAATTACCCCCGAACGGAAAAGTTCTCTTTCCCGTGGATATCGACGAGCCTGAGTCCGCTCGACAAATCTTCGATTATCCACCTGCTTGACGAGCTGTTAGCTCTTGTCGGTCGGATGGACGTGCATTTCCAACGGTATGTTTCCCTCGGTGTGCTCGAGACCCTTGTCGGAACTTCTGTAGCCGTATGCTCGGCTGATCGTACACTTTATTCGGATTGCTGACCAGCAGGGATCAAGGTCAAGATGTGTAACATGTATGAGAGATTTGATGCTTCCAAGGCCCGGCATTTTACAGTTCTCACTGTCAATACGTTGAGTGCCATTGCAGCACGTAGTAACAGTGTCGCCAGATTAAGACTTGTCTCCCACTCTACCCCTCCCCTTCTGCGACGTTACCTAAACGACCCTCAGCCAGGCGTGGTCCAGCAATTGTATCCGTAGACCGCAATGTGCGTTCGAGATGTCGATGTTCATGTGTCCTGTATTTCACACGTTGACGCGCAATTAGCTTCCTCACGCGGTAAGAGTTCCTTTTAGCACCCACCTCCGATTGCCTTAAACTTATTCTGTAGACGTCCCACGAGGTGTCGGACTAAATGAAGTTGGCGCCGTGGCGCGGAAATCAAATAAATTTTTTGCTGGCGAAACACAATTTTAATATCGAATTGAGGCATAAAAGTACAAATCAGGATTATTAAGCAAACTCCAAGTCCACTAAACCTAACCTAACTTAACGTGAGCTAACCTAACCAAATAAAGTAATACAACTAGTTTAATATTGGCCTGACCGGATTGCACAATTCCTGGAAGATGTCACTGTGTATATTCTTTCCCACTTCTTGCGGCTTCCACTCGAGATCATTTTGATTTGATTCATCAGAACTGTCACTCGTTGTAACTTATTAAACTTATTAAAGACAAGAAACAACAATTTAGTGTGTGTTAATAAGTGAAAATGGCGGATACGACTTATTATCGCAAACAGTTTGTTGCGCATGCGCAGAGCATTTCCTAGTCACGTGACCAACCCACGTGACTCTACTGGGCATGGGCAATATTTCGGGTAAGTTGGGAGCCAATCGGCGGTGGGTGCTAAAAGGAACTTCACCCACTCACGCTTCTGCCCTTAGACCATATACGTACCTATACTTATAGAACGGGCTTCAGATCATTACCTTAAAGCCAAGGTTAAATCATCTACGAGATTACAGTCATGGGCAGAGTGCTATAGTCTGTTGACCAGTCGCAGTACCGTCAAGCTAACGCGTTAGACTGTAATATACAGGGTAGAAATTGTAAGGCATTACAGACGAATATCTCTAAAAATTTTGATTATATGCAAAAATGTTTCAGATAATAGTTGTTCAGTACCGAGGGGGACATCGAGTGGGGGAATTTTTATTTTCTCGGTGGACGCTCCAATGGGATGTAAAGGTCAACTTTCTTTTTTTAAATGGAATGCTATGCTTTTTTCCACCATCAAATAGTGCGTTTTAAGACGAGTTAAATTACCTATGATCAAGATCATCCAAGGTCAAACTTAGGGAAATGCAAAAAACGTGTGATCGTTTTATTTGTACTTTAGTTCGTGCCTACGAACTTTCACAACAAAACAATAACATGTGTTCAATATCAGCATTAATCAGGACAACATCAAAGTTATTATCAATGAAATGAAAACAAATGTATTTACGTAGTAGTGTGCTCTTCTACAAGAGAGTCAGTTTACTTTCATTATTATTCGTGCTAAGGTACTCTTCGCTGAACGATAGTACTTCATCCCTTGGCCTCCAACAACGAGTGACACTCGTGGTAAGAAATTTGGGCTAAAAACAATAAGGACGAGCCTGACTCGTGGTACTTCGGTCGGACCAAACGTAAACAACACGAGCCTGGCACGTTGTCGGAGTACGCAGACCTTTTCTATATAATTACCTTGTTACTTTCAAATTATAAATCATTTTTGTTCACCGATGAATTGATCATAATTACTTCCCAGACATCTTAAAAATATTCGTTGTGCCCAAACGTGTTTATTATTTCACAATTTCTTTCGACGCGTGACCGACCTTCTTGTTTATTGTGGCCCGAGCAATCAACGGGTTAAATAAGTTGTGGCCGCAGTCTAGGCATTAGTGACGACTTACATATATCGGCATTTAAATGTCATCCCATGTGTCTATAGACTTTATAAAGTTCAGAAGGTTTCCTCTGTTTTGTTTTGATTCGTCGATTTCATTAGGTTCATATTTTTCGTTATAACTTTTTAATGAAGCAGCGCTTCTCGATGCTTTGACTAAAATGTTCGGGGCTGGATCTATCCCAGAATGGGGGATTGCAAATCGAGGTGGTCGAACCGAAATAAAGATCTGCGTTTTGATAAGTGAACACGTGGTGTCCTTGCTTTATTTAACAATTATACGGTCGCGCACTTAACGTAATTGATGTACTTTCGGTGTGAACAATAAAGGTGGTTGAAATAACCGATAGTTTTAAATAAACTTGGAGAGAATAATTCTCGGCCCACGTGCGTGGCGCAAGGCAAAAAGATATAGTTGGTCACACGTGGTTGCTCTACAGCGGAAGACGGAGTGAGCATCGACATCTCGTTGCATGACAATTTAAACTTATCATCACCTCCACAACACGCTGCGAAATATTGATCGCTGAACCTCGGAACACTCTGTATATACTACCATAAATCTGACTAACATGATATCCGTATAATAGACTACAGATTTTATACGCGTATAACAAAAACGAATACTGTCGCACTATTTTCAATTTGTTAAAATTAACAGAAGAAAAGATGAAATATTTGACCCCCACCTTTCTTGGTCCCTTCAAAAAAAATTATTCTAGAGAATCCGAGTAGTAAGGGATTAATACCTACACCGAAGAGATTTTTTAAAAGAAATCTGAAGCAGCGCCTCGAGGTTGAAAAAAGGCGACTAAAAGCCAATTGCGATGAGCGATTTCGACAATCCAATTTTCTTCCTGATTGTTCTTTCCAACTTCCTTCATTCTGATAATGGCGTTTGCTCAAGCAGCGGAGCAGTGAAATAATAAGGCATAAACGAAACTAGGTACACGGATCGATTGATTCGGGCGTCTGGGCGTTCATCCGGCGTAACCTAATCGCGAACAAGTGTGCGCGTCCGAAAGGGAAATGACTGCGGGATCGTCGGAGCGCGAGATAATTGAACGAGGAAATCGCATCGCTTTTATTTGTTCAGCCCGACGGTTTTCCGGATGTAACCATCGTCCACCTGGCCCGCGAGAGGCGGAAACAGCGAAACGGCCGATGCAGTTTCTGATCGGATTGCACCGGGGCTCCATAAATCCCGGATCCAAGACAGGAAATCACGGGCCACGGTTATTATCAGGCTCTCCGCGCGATCGGCGGCTGCTCGTAAAACGTTTGAGAATTATACAGTCCGGGTATCAATCGGCCGCGTCCCCATCCATCAATTTCGGTTCATCTGACTGAACGTTCTCTTCTCCTCTTGTTCACAGGTCTTTTTTCTCCTACCCCACCCTCACCCCTCTTCCTCCTGGAGAACGGAAATTAGGAGCGGTGCACGCGGAACCTGGTTATAAATGAAAATTGACGGGGCTCCCGGTCGCGGTTCGCCGCGTATTATGACGACGATTAAAACATTAGGCCGGCGTCGTAAACGACACCGGTGCTTAGCACCGAAGAAAGCGACGTCGGCGGACTGCTCTCTATAAAAGTACGTTGTCAACCGGCCACGGCATCCAGTTGTTCGGAGGGCTACTCCCGAAATCACGGTGATCATGGCGACCATGGTGAGTACTATCGTCCACTATCGAATTTAATACATGCACTATAATTATTGAATATTCATCAGTTGTCTCGGTAAACGATTTTCTAATTGTTTTTTAAGTAAAGATCACCTGTTAACACTTTAGATCCGAAAGGTACCATAGAGTACCATTTTTATTTATTGTTTATTAATTGAAGACAGTTGAATACTTTAAATCCTAAATGTATCTTAAAGTACCATTTTTACTAATTCTTTAAATGGAACCATTAGTTGACCCCTTAAATCTTGAACGTACCGTGAAGTATCATTTTTACTAAGGTTTTCAATGGAAATCATCAGTTAGCCGTTTGCATCTTGATGGTACATTAAAGCACCGTTTTTATTAATTTTTTTTTTATAAATGGAGACCATTTAGTACTTCACATCTTAACGATATCTTAAAGTACCATTTTATTTATTCTTCTTTAAATAGAGACATCCAGTAAACCCTTCACATCCTGAAGGTACCTTAAAGTTTCATTATTGCAAATGCTTTTTTTAATGAAGACTATCAGTAAACCCCTTACATCCTGAAGGTATCTCAAAGAACCACTTTCGGGCGCAATATTATCATGAATGAACCATTACTTACAATTTGAAAAGATTTATTTTATTTATTTTTATACTGCTATGCATACTCATAATAACTTCACAATAATTGTTAGCACCGATTTGTCTGTGTCTTTTAAACAAAGCACAGCATTTAGATTAAAAACTACAATAGAAGATATGAATGACATAGATCAGGATATGGAAAGATTAACAATCAGTTAAAAATAACTTCTCTTTAGTAGTTAGTAATCATTTTAAAGTGTACGTAGATTATATTATTCTAATGTTTCTTACCAGAGATGTTACTTTAAATAATCATCGTTCGATCTTAATGCGTGTAAAGTTCGTATGGTTCAAAGTGCAAAAATGAAGCACGAACGAACGAAAGTTTTTAAGAAAATTAATGATTTCATAGCTTACGTCGTTCGAGTCTTACTTCGTTCTGAAATGATTTATTATATTTTCAGCATTCATTAGAAGGCTACAAGAAATAATGATTAACATGAAGAAAATATAAGATAATCTTTATCAAACGATATAAACAGTTAAAAACACATTAGTGAAGAATCTAACATGTCCCACTGATAATTCACACTTCTTTGAACGTATTAATAGATTTTTTTATTCAATTTTCCTCTTTCGGAAACCGTTCCAAAACATGACATTTATACGAACCACATTCAGGAAACATTCCTAGCAAGATTAACTAATAAGAACATAAAAGTGTCTGAAGTCGAAGGATCTCTGGGAGCAGTGCATCCCCTTTAAAGTTCGATTTAAATCATTCTCCGACAGTGTTAATCGTCATGCACAAAGCAGTGCACTGAGACCGCAGGAGAAATGAGAGAAAACACTTTTCGATCACCCAGAAACATAAATATCTTGACTCTGTGCGCTCTAGCGCTGTTTCACCATCCCTTTCGAGAGAGAAATTGCATATCTCCGGTCCAAACCGCATGGTTGTTGATTAAATTCGCAGTTAATAAGCGCCGGGGCATTTGCATTTCAAGAAGAATAAACTAAGGCCTCGGTAACACAGTGCTCTTCCGCTATGTCCGGTGTTAGACCAGCGGTCCCGGACGAGATTAACAGGTGGAGAACAGATACAAGCGCCGTGAAGTGTCGCCGCGGCAGTCCTAAATGCGACTTATTGTTCGAGCGATCCACCAAGTTGCGACGGTCGAGATTACAAGAGCCAATTGACCTCCACTCCCTATCGGTCTCACCCTCCGACCAAATTCATCGCAAATAATAGGCTGCAACTGCTTGCAGTTTCTCCAAGTGCGCTCGGGGTCGGATGAATCTTTCAGCGTCCGTATATCGCCCGTGTTTTGAATTCGTTTCGGTCGGAAATAAAATTTCTGATTGCGTCCGGTGCCGGTCCCCGTTGGGTCGCGGCGGGAATCGCTCGGCCAGATGAACCTAAACTGAAATGCTAATCCAAAATTCCGGGAGCGGGTGGCTGCAATTTTTTCACCTCGAATGCGCCGCGCATCTCATAAATCACCGGCCGGCCAGTGACCCGCGAGTTTCGCGCTGGAAACGCTGCTGCAGGTCTCGTTTTGTCGACCGGTTCGCAAAATGGAGGTTCGATATAGCACCCCCCCCCCCCAACGTCTCGGTCGACTCCATAAAGATGTTCATCTGTCTCTACCATTCCACAGTGCATCGATTATTGCGCCGGTCCTTATGAAAAGGAAAATAGAACTACGACGTTCCCTTTCTTACATTCCACAATTTGAGAAACACAACGGAACGCTATAGGGGATTATTGCGAATTTATTTTCACTCTGAATAATTCACTAATCGTTTAATGTTGAAACAACACTGTTTGAGAGAATCTGTATACCTTTTTTTAACTATCTTTTAATTCTCTGTCTTTTACTGAAAAAATTTAAACTCATGCAACACGTGAGACGCTACCAAAAACTCTTCATATCTACCTCGTATGAATTTCTTTCTGCTCGCTGTGCTCATTATATTCCTCTTCCGCGAAGATCTGTGTACAATGACAATAATGGTTAAGGTGACAACGCGACGCTAAAGAGGCAGACGGAGAGAGAGCCTATAGGGAAAGGGAGGACCTTTCCATTCATCTTCGTCTCCAAGTAGGCCGCACATCCTAGAGGAGAAAAAACAGCTTCCTTTCTAGCGTAACATTTGTTTTCCGAAGCGGCGGGAGCTTCCACTCCTCTCTAGCGTCACATTATTCCTGCATCGTGGCGAGACGTTATAGGGAGAATAGTGTGCTGGTTTTGAGCAGGTTCGTCGACCTTGCCTTTTGTCCGTTTAAAACCGGCCGGTGGATATTATTTTCCGGTTTTCCGCTCGACGTGCTGGGTCCGCGAGCGTCGCGTTTTACGCGGCCAACGCCGGCCAAAATGGCGCGTGAGCACCGACGTTGCTTTATTGTTTCGGTTAGCCGGGCTAATGTCCGGCGCGCGAGCACCGTGTCATAATGAATTCGCTTGCGGCTAAGCGATTTTCGAAAATTAGTATCGTGTGCCGGCGCTTTTGTGCTCGTTGATCGAATTATAAAGCTCGATAAACACGATTTAGATAACTTCTATGGCGCGGCTACACATAGAACTGCGCTGTACGTATCTATGGTGCAGGCTTGCTTATGGATTTTGATAACGAGAACATATTTTTTCTATTTTTCGTTCGCCCGCAGGCGTGGCTAGGGGCCATCGCGCTGCTACTGACAGCTGCGGCTGGCCAAGATTTGACACCGACGGAAGGGAATCGACCGCAACCACCACCCGGTAGCCCGGAGCTAGCCGATTACATCAGGATCAAGCGACAATTGCTCCTGCCGCCGTCACGATTGTTGGCTCCGCGCAACTCCAACAAGCTCCTGAACGCCGAGAAACATCCGAGCAAACGCCAATTGGTCGACCTTGCAACCAATTTCCAGTCGATCCCACTTCAACAGGCTCTGCCTGTCCACGGGACTATATTCGGAGCGACCGCCAAGCCGGATATCTCGACGAACATCGACGAGCCCGTGAAACAGGGCATTGAATCCAGGATGTCCACTGCACCCACGCACATCACGTTCGTCACTCCGCAGATCGTTCCCGCACAAAGAAGAGTCCACGGATACGAGTCGCCTACTTTCTATCATGGACATCACAGTTTCCACCATGCTCACCGTCACGGACATCAAGCTCATCACGACCATCATGCCAAGCACAAGCACGAGCATGGTCATAAGCATCATCATGGTCACGAGCACAAGCATGGTCATGAGCACCATGCGGAGCACAAGCACCATGAAGAACACAAGCAACACCATGACCATCATCATCACCATGGTCACGATCATCATCATGGTCATAAACATCACTCAGATCATAAGCATCATCATGGACACGAGCATAAACATGATCATAAACATGAACACGGTCATAAGCATGGTCACGATCACAAGCACCATGGCGAACATCATCATCACCATGGGCATCAGCATCACTCGAAACACGAGCATCACGAGGAACATAAACACCATGCTGAGCATCATCATCACCACAAGCATCACCATCATAATGAGCATCATCACCATCACGATCATCATCACGTTAACGAACATCATCATCACCATACCCATAAGGAGACAGAGAATCATCATCATCATCACGGACACGAGCATAAGGAGGATCATAAACACGCTCATAAGGAGGATCACAAGCATCATCATGGTCACGAACATAAGCACGGACATCACGAAGATCATCACCATGGACACCACGAGGATCACCATCATAAACATGGTCATGATCATAAACACGCGCATCACCAGGACCACCATCACAAACACGGTCACGAGCACAAGCATGGCCATCACGAGGAACATCACCATGGACATCACGAAGATCACAAACACGATCATCACGAGGACCACCATCACAAACACGGACATCATCACAAGCACGGGCACAAAGAGGAACATCACCATGGACATCACGAGGATCATCACCACTCTCACCATCAAGACCACAAACATCACCACCATGAGGATCATAAACACGGTCACGAGCACAAGGAGGAACACAAGCATGGTCATGACCACAAACATCACCATGATCATCACGAGGACCATCACCATCACGAGCATCACAAACACCACGAAGGCCACGAACACAAACACTCGCACGATCATAAAGAGGGTCACAAACATTTCGACGACCATCATCACAAACACCACCACGAGGGCCACCACAAACATCACGAGCAACATCATCACTCAGCCCACGAACAACATCATCACTCAGCCTACGAACTTAATGGACACGAGTACAAGGGCGTGGGAGGACATTTCTTCGAGGCATCCCAGAACCATGAGGAGTACGTCTTCCCCGAGGAAACCGAAACGGTCGTTGTGACACCAGACGTAAAGGATATCCTTAAGATTGACAAGAAAGCGGATGTCGCAGCGACCGAGATACAACCAGTTACTGCTCAGCCTTAGGATATCGGATATTATGCTTCGTTACATGTTATACAGTTGCTTTTGTTGTTGATAGAGTATAGAATGGAATCTCTAGTATCCAAATTGAAAGTGAATCTTTTCGAAAAAGATTCACCTGTATCTTCATGAAAAGTGGTTATTTTAATGAGAACTCAAAGAGGTATTGGCACTGTTAATCATTCTTTTCGTCTTTAAGTCTTACACTTGGCAATTGTGATCTAACTATGTCATCGTCTTATAATGTTCTCGATCACTGTAACGTAGAACATTTCAATTACCACTGAATTTTTAGAACGATTTTTATCGGTAGGCTATGAATTTTTATATAAATGGACATTTATATATAATAGCATTCACCAACTAATTTTGCCATGCTGATCAAAAGAGTTCACACGTTCAGAAAAAGTACAGAAATAAATTTTGTACTGCACTGAAGAAACTAATCAGACTATCGGTTCCATTTCAAAACGTTACATTTTTAGAATCACAACGAACTCCTACGTTCAAGATAATAGATTGTAGTGAAATCCGATTGTATTGATAAAAGGATTCCGAGCAAGCAGACGCACAGTACGGATAACAGAGGTTCCGCCGCATAGCTTTACGTAAATGTTCGTAGATTTACTTCCGTTGGTCGGCTGCGTGCCTGGCAGTTGACTTGGACGGGTAAATCGCGAGCTCTTTCTCGTTAGTCAGTCCCAGTTGTATCTTTTGTTGACACCTTTAAAATATAAAGTTTTCACAAGTTTCCCTAGTTTTATTAATCCCCCCCCCCCTTCCCGCTGTAAGTCCGATAGAAGGTAGTTCGCAGTCATTCCAAACTACGATAGCATTTAAACTTTGGTCTGAAGATGTTCGGAATCTCGGTGCGAGGCGGATATCTTTGGTGCACGATGAACTCGCGAGGGAAATACACGCGGAGAAGGGATGAGACGGAGGAGAATAAGGAACAACGGAGAAACATGAAAGCGCCATTTAATGAAACGTCGGCAAGCTAACCGACCAGTAGAACAATATCGCGATGGACAATCCGAGCGAGTGCTCGCAAAACGAGGACGCGCAGCTTCGAGACGATTTTGTTAACAATGAACGTTGAATACGCTCGGGCGAGCTCCAAATAAATTCAGCTTCTGGCGGCGGTGTAATCCCATAATACGACGAAACACCGCCTTTGCTCTTTTTGATAGCCGACCGATTTGAAGAACTCGCGAAGATAGTCGTAATCCCGGGGCTCCTTGGTTCATAATGTCGACTTAGGGCCCTGTCCTTGACGGGAGGCCGCTATCGAGACAGAATCAGGATTAACGGGATCGCGGTGAGCACGAGTCGTGTCAGAGGGAAAGGAAAATACGGGGAAGATCGTCCCGGAGCAACCCCACGACGAGTTATTCGTCGACCGAATAAAAGGTTCTGAATTAAAAGGATCTTGTGCGAGTCGGCACAATGAGCTCGAGGACTATGTGCTCGCTGAAATCTCGTTCCTGCTGACGGTCTTGGGAACGGAGGTTTTTGTGATGGCACGTCACAATGCGAAAATTGAGAATACTTTGTTAGACCGTGCAAGCACAAGGAGAAATGGACCGCATGTTTTATTCAGGTATGTTGAGTTATCGCATCCCTGCTACATTGATTACGCTGTTACATGGACCCGGTCATTCCTTATTAAAAGCACGCGCGTGCTTACACCAATCCACTGTATGAATGATAAATTTTTAAGAGATTCGTTCAATTTTTGAAAAATTTACAGTATTGCCTTGTTCATCCGAACACGTTGTGGTACAAGAACGTACGGATAACAGAGGTACGTTAACTACTACCATCTCCATCTTATTTGTTCCGATAATAAAAATCAGCGTCCTGATAATATCGGATAAACGAAGTTTTACTATATCGTTCGTTTGACTAAATTTTCTGGCCACTAGACTATTTCAACTACATTTTGTGCATAATAATTTTTAAGTAAGTCTAACGTTCTTAGCTAAATCAATATTCGACCATCTACTTATGAGGACAAAGGTATATAATCCAAATCAAAATTAAATAGGAAGTTGTAATTTATTTGTCTTCCAAACAAGATTCTATAAATAGAGTTCTTCTTCATTAAAAATGTTATCGTGCAATACTAATAACACGATATTTAAGAAGTATTAAAATTGTGGACAGGTGTATTGCGAAGATAGAAGCTATAATCTTAAACATGAATGCAATTTTACTATTGTACGGCTGATTTTTACGTAATTATAACAGTTTAAATATAAAAAAATATGCCGATACTTTTTCACGCTACTGTGGACCGTGCCAAGTAATTCTACAACGTTATGAACGATACTGTTGTATCCAAAAAAAAGGTCGGCACAGGATGACGGTGGTGGTAACATTGCGGATAGAAAGCGCGGGAAAGTTTCGCGGAGCCGGTCGCTTATCGGAGGAACGGCGCGGCGTCCAAACGAAACGTTAATATTTCCACGGAGTTTAATCTCATTTCGCAGCCTCCACACAAACAAGGAAAACTTTTGGAATGGAATCGAAAATCGCGGGACTCGAACTAATTTCGCGCTCGCAGATTACTTTCCCATGACACCCGGTCGGTGACTTGACGCCATCTTGACGGAGGCGAGATCAACTTCTTCCTTCAAATGCGAACAAAATCGAGGAAAAACGTTTCCGTAGTAATGTACAGTTCGCGAGATAGTATAAAAACGCGTTTCCCTAATAAATCTTAACGGAACGATGAACGCACCACCCTGCAAAAAATTCTACAACGCTGAGGGATGGTTGGAGAGGGTGTGTCTGGTAAGTCGATAAGGAATTTAAACATTTGCATTGGCCAGTAATCTGTCGATCGAAAAATCTCGGGCGTAAGAGGCTTACCGTCCCATTCCTCTGCAAGAAAAATTAAAATGGCGCCGACGGCGATGGTTATTTTTGCGGCGGGATGATGGAAAAGCACCAAGGAGGATCGGTGAAACGCGGCGCGGCGGAGGGATCGATTTTCAGTGAAAATTCGGAAAACCAGAGACGTCTGCCGGCGGAATGGGTTAATAAATCGCGTGCCGAAATAGATCCTCGTGAAACGAAGCGAAGAAAAAGAGCCCGGAGAACGGAGGAAGGCATGGGAGCCCGCAGACTTCGCCATCTTGGGATTTAAATTGGTCCGGCTGGTTTATCAGCATGCATTGGCCGGCGCTTGGAAAGTACTCCACCGGCAACGCTCCTTTTCCAGTTTTAGTTTCCTCCAGCAGCAAGACGCATAGAGACGCGGAAGATAAGCTGGAAACCGGGGTGAAACCGCCCCCCGATACCCGAGAATTCCATGCCGCGTAGTCGAGTAAATCGTGGCCGGAATGAAAAGTTTAGGGTCGTTCGAGTGTCGCGTTACGTTCGACCAATTTACCGTGCCGAATTCTTTCGGGACGTCTTCCTCTGCTCTCGCTCTCTCGCTCTCTTTCTCTTACTCTCTGCATTTGGCGATCCGGCGCAACGTTTTGCTTCAGAGATTTTCGAAAATACCCAGGCGGACGCAAACAGTTCCTTGACGAAATGGTTGCTTCTCTGATTGGACACCTTTAGTGGGTAAAATATGAACGCTATAAGCTTATGAGTCATGTATACTGAAGTCTTTTTATTGTGAAAATGGGTATAAAATGTTAGCCGATGAGAACTAGAGACATTAACAGTCGGACAACGGTTGTTAAGGCAGAGAGCCGAGGAACGGTGACGGGTCACCGTGATCTATACCAAATGCACGTATGCAGACGTCATAAAATAAAGTGTAAAAAGGTTTTATTATCTTTACAATAAATTATACACGTTTGGGAAATGGGTATTCATGATTTATTTGCAAAACTAAGTCAGAATTAACCCGGCACCGTCGTCGGCCGACTGTTAATAATTTTGAGAAGCTGGGACTAATACATTGAAGCTCTTAAATTCTTTTAATCCACCTTCTTTAAATCGCACCTACTCGTTTTTGCTATAAATGCATGAAATCCGCAGTCTAAGTATAATATGTAGTTGCATATAAACGCACGGAGTAAAACTGAAACCAGGTTAATCTCCTTAAAAATTACGACTATCGCGTCTATAACTAACTATACTCAACGTATTAAATAGATGAATTTAATAAGATTGCACTATTAAGTTATAAGTAATATAATGAACAGCTAACTTTACCTAAATATTATACAAGGTGTCCGATTTAAGTTGAGATTGTAAGTAATCTCGAAGACATGTGATATCAAAAAAACAAACTGACACATGTCCTTTAGTGTTTCGAGTGGGGAGACAAATGGCACCACTAGTTTTTTAATGCGTGGGCGTTTTCAAGGTTATTTCAAGGTCATTTTGTCTTTCTTTATCATAAACCCATATTTTTTATTTCGGAATCATATTCTACGTAAAAAAATGCACAACTTTTGTTTGAAACATTCTTTTGTTAGTTCAATATTTTTTAAGATATGTAGCGAAACATCTTTTAAGTTTACGCTGATACCACATCTGGTAGGCTTACATATTCAAGTATTATTAGTAACTTAAGATCCAAATTGTTTCGATATTTCTCTCTGTCAAGTGCAACGGAGATAAACATAGCTATCTTTACAAACGTTTCTGACAATGTGCTACCAAAACAGGTTAAGTTTGTGACTGAAGCCTAGCAGACAGACGAAACATGTGATTTCAGCACGACGGTTGCCCAGCTCATTATTCACGTATTTCAAAGCAAATACTAGATCGAGATTTTACTGACCGTTGGATAGATCGAGGAGGTCCAGTTTCCTAGCTAGCGAGATCACCTGGTCTAACATCAACCAATTACTTCCTATGTGGTTATCTTAAGAAAAAGGTATGACACGATCCACCTACTACAACAGAAAACTCCAGAAAGCAAATTATAACTGCGTGTCGTAATATCACGTGAAGAACTTTATGTAGGGTTATTTTTATTATATTTTAATGAGGTTGGCATTATGAGTGTAACGAGATTGAGGTTGGTATGAGTGGGGAGAGGGGTGTGTCGGTGTGTGAGTGAGTCGAAGCGTGAGTGCATAAAGAGAAGTACATGGAGAGAATTGTATTACATATTTTATTAAATATATAGTTGTTTATTTACAACAGCGAGTGAGTTATTGAACATAGTTAAACCACCCATTCCTACAACACTTTATTATGTGTTCACGAGTCTTTTATTAAACGAATTTCTGAGTGTCTAGAAGTTGAGGGTAAACATTTCGAGCATTTCTTATGATGCTCTTAAATGATATAAAAAACCTTCCAGAAGAAAATGACGTTGTCATTTTAATAAAAAACAAAATCATCCTTGACTTAAACATGAAAAATCTGCTAAATATCTTGAAATATTGAACTAACAAAAAAATGTTTCGAACAATGTTGTGCATTTTTTTACGTAGAATATGATTCCGAAATAAAAAATATAGGTTTATGATAAAAAAAGACAAAATGACCTTGAAATAACCTTGATAACGCCCACGCATTAGAAAACTAGTATTGCCATTTGTCTCCCCACTCGAAACACTAAAGGACATGTGTCAGTTTGTTTTCTTGATATCACATGTCTTCGAGATTTTTTACAATCTTAACTTAAATGGGACACCCTGTATGTTTATGTCTTTATGATAAGAATTGATGTAGAAATTGCAGTGTGCGTACAAACTCAAATAAACGCAAGAATAATTCATAGATACATATCCCGTAACAAAAGGTGATCAAATACAATGAAACAGCAGCAAGTAAAAATAGAAAAAATGAATGAAATGTTGGTCACGATCGTTCATTGCGAGTCACACGAGATTCGAGTGGGTCCGGGCCGGCAAAGTGCCGCAGATTAATGCAAATCTGGAGTGCAAAGTGTCTCGGGGCAATGGCGTAAGTGTTCGTTAACGGAAAAGCATTGCATCCATAATTCAGCGAGCCGGCGACGGTCTCCAGCTAAGGGAAAGGACTTTTTCCAGCGGTGCCGGTGTTCTTAGACGGTTAACGGGAGACAAGACGGTGCGGATCGCGTTCGGGACGAAGAAAACAGGAAATAGGATGTCGACGGGGAAGAGGAATGGTGCAGCGCGGAACGTGAAAGGGTTCCGGCGTCGCATGCAAATCTTCGACAGTCGTTAATAGGCTACTTAATCGTTCCAGAATGGTGAGTCGGAGGGGTTCGTTCCGCGCGAAACACCGAACAACGTTCCACCGACACTTTTCCTG
This sequence comes from Sphecodes monilicornis, assembly GCA_913789915.3. Taxonomy (NCBI): domain Eukaryota; kingdom Metazoa; phylum Arthropoda; class Insecta; order Hymenoptera; family Halictidae; genus Sphecodes; species Sphecodes monilicornis. The sequence goes on from OU565290.1 coordinate 11,895,546, forward strand.
TTGTATCCATACGCCGTGTAAAAAGGAGCCAGAGGTATCCTGGCTCTCGTTCCCGGAAGTAATTACCGTTTCTTGCGACCGACGCCAGATCAAAAAGTGAAATTACGACCGATGCATCTGCTCGTCCGCCGATGGAGCTCCGGACCACTCTCGTGAACCGGCTGAAGTCACTTGAATACAATCAAATGCTCATAAACTGTGTTTACGGGTTTATGAACGAGCTCATGCATCGCGTACTAGAGTAATCGCGTTTATTATTGGCTACATGATATTTAGGGACTTTGAAATGGTAGACATAAGTTTTTAGATATCTACACATGATATTCATACGTATGTTTTACGGATGTCGTTGAGCAATTGAATTCAAGATGACAGGAACAACAGAGGCAAGTTTTGCACCGTTTCTTTTACTCAAACGCTATCAAACGGAGATAAATTAGGATTCATGAGTGTCTGCACGCTGTGTGCACAGATCCTTCTCCCGTTTATTATTCAATAAGTGGTGTCCAGCGTTTCTGATTTAATAGATACCAGCTTACGACAAATCTTTATACTCAAATACGGTCTGTTCGCGAGTTTGTAATGTCGATCGTATTCACCGTGATGGAAGACGATAGTCTCACCGTGTAGATGTATATACGCCAGTCTTGCGAGCGATTCAAGTTGGTCACGATTGACAAGTGAGGTTGTTGTAGAGACTGTTGCGAAGTGGAGAGTGTATTTTGGTAAGAAAAGAAAAGGGATTGACGGAATGTGTGAGACGACACGGGTGTTCTCCGTGATAACTTATTGGCCTTGAGTGTTCCGCGAGTGGTCCCGGGTAATGAGAGATTTGGACGTTGGGTCCTTGTGCCCTCGGTCCGGCAAGACTTGGATTCTACCAGGCCGATTGCACATTTGAGAGTCGAGGGCATTGGAAGCGCTGAAGCTCCTTTGCAGTGTATACCGAAGCTGGGACGGATCGCAAGGCTAACCGTAGTGCTGACGGCGAAGGAATGTCCTAAGGGCAAGCCGGCAATCGTACAGAGAGTTCCAGTGGAACTCTACTGTGGGGACCACTGCGCGTTGAGATGTGGCGATAAACGGTAAGAGAGCTCTCTTAGTTTTAAATTAGAATGGCCACTTAGTATGTAATTCGTTAAGTCGTTGATTCCCTGAAACCACGTTGATTATCGAAAATTCTGAGTCTAAATGCTGAGCTTTTGTATGATGAAATTTATGTATTACTTCCTTTGATTGAATAAATCTAATGCGCCTTGCCTCGACTGTTCCTCGTAATCCGCCGAGTTTTTTTAAGTCGAAGCAAGAGTTTTTGTTTAACCGGGAATTGGTGAATCTTTATTTTAGTATAAGTTCCAACGTTGTTCAATTTAGAACTCCGCTTCTGCGCTACGAATTTTATTTTTCTGAATTAATAAGAATGATTAAAAACATTCCGAAACACGGTCGAACGGACGTAAACTAGGGTACATGGGGATGTACACACAGTATCATACGTATTTTCTGTTTTGATCATTGGGTAATGAAAGTTTGAGAATCCAAACGCAATAGATACAAGTTGTTGTTACCTCTCAAATACGGTCAAAGAGCCACAGACTGAAGAACAATCTATCTCCAATCATCTCCAGCTAAGTTTTATACAATCGGCCGCAACATGTCAAAACGAAGTGTGTATTCGATTTCATTAAATTCTTCACCAGTAACCTGAAGCATCGATACATTCAAATGTGATAAAGTGCCGCCAAATTAATTTCAACCCGCGAAGTATTTTTTAATGTGAACCGAATATCTTTTCCCGACGAAGTAAAAAGCAAAAAGTGTACATATAACAAACAAATCGTTTATTCGATGCTCTCGATGCCGAAATTTTTGGGGTTTTAACTATATGTATGATGATTACCATCCCGAATCATGTACATATATCGTTATTATAAGTCCAACTACCAAAAAAAGAACTTTTTAAATTGTGCACAACCGGGATTGGATCCGACGATCATTTTATGGCAAAATTTGCTTTTGCCATTACACAAGTAAATATTATCGCAATTATATCTTATTTGGTATAATTTTCATTAGAAAAATTCCAGGAATATGTTGTGAAAGTTCCAACAAAAAATAATAAAATATAAAGAAGTTTTGTCATTGGATTAGCAATGGTCTCACACCGACATACTCGACCCGTGTTATGTTACTCTCGAGCTACGCTGTACTTTCCTACGTTTGGCAACAGTCAAAGAATAGTTTACCTGGGCGATAACTGTCCCTGGCTGGCCCCGTGTTGTAGACAGTTATTAATAAAATACTGTATCATTAGAAACATGTATACTACCATCGTGCAAGAGTACATTAAAATCAAAACCGACCAGCTCGGGTCCTTCGTTAGAATCACCCCAGGAATCGCCCCTTTCAGTGATGTTGAAACTTTTCGGGACTCCCTGTATAGATATCTGTGCGACGTCACATCTCCCTTGTGGTTGGGAGTTTTTCCAGCATCGTTGCTGTCAACACCACAACAAACGCTGACACCGACCAACCGGTGCAAGCCGGTAAGAAAAAGAAAGCACAAGCGACAGCACGAAGTTGGAAAGAGAAGGGACAAAAACGAAAAGACGCGCGGAACCGTAGATGACTGCTGATACCGGCCAATCTAATTTCAGCGGGGGGGGGGGTGTAGAGAAGGTTAGGTTCGATAAGGTAGCGTGCACCGTTGGAGAATTTTCCCCGAGAAGAAGAAACGGGAAACGGAGAACACGCAGGAACGGGGGAAAAAAGTACCGTCCGGAAATCGGATCTGTGCCACAGGGAAGAAACTTACCGGAAGTTCCTGGCGTCTCCGGCCCATTCCCGCGCCCTCCCACACTTCGCGTCCGCGAGAGGAAATGCATTCGCGAACAGACGGCCACGGTTGAAAAAACCTGTCGCACGGTGATTCGAATTTAAGAGCTCGTAAAATCGTATTACGCCGGAACACCGCAGCCTCCGGAATCGGAAATAAATACAAAAAACGCCGGGTGAAGTGGAACGAAGCACGGATACAAGATTGAATACGTCCCGGAGGATCTTCGACAACTTCACCGGCACTTTAGACAATGGAAACGGGATCTTGAAAGTCTGTAGATCTTGTTAGATCAATTCTTCTTGATGAAAATTAAGGGGATGCATATATCGGTTTTCGAGGCCGTTTATGCACGAATTGTTAGGAATTTTTTTCAGAAAAACTACTGCACATATAATTTTTTTCATGTAAAAATAATCAAAATTTCGTAAGTTATGTACATATTTTTGTAAAGTATCTTTTGAAAACCATAGATCGATGCAACTCGAGTTGAATTCTTCAAACGCCTATCACTACGTTCATTTTGCGAATCCCAACAAATCCTTTTGAACATATATTCGATAATACATGTACTTCCAGAAAATGCAAAAAAAAAACAAAATCAATTTTTTGAAAATGAAAAACCGAAATATTGACTTAAGTGGAATGATCTGTTGCAGTCTCAGAGCTTCTGTTGGATAAACTTGTACATCTTCATGCATTGATAGCACCTGTAAATTTGGAAAATATGAGGAAACGTTCGCATTAGCAACGATTGACGACATTTTTATGGTAAGGAATTTTCTAGTTGATGTTTTGTAAATATTTCCTTTCATCCTGATCTTTATACAATCGTTTATGAAAATTCAAATTTCAATGAAAGCTTACAGCGCAGTCCTCATATTCCAATGTACTTTTGTATTGTCAGCATTAGAAATATTTGTACACTGTCCCCATTAAGCTCAAAGAACTGCGTCTAATACGTGCATTGCATAAGGCATATCTACCCTTACGGTTTTGTAATATTTAATAATAGCGTTATATTTGTAATAGAAAGCGAGATTTAACTTTTATTAATCACTATAACGACGCACAATACTGACACGCTGGTGCGGGACCAAAGACATAGCATGTTAATAATGTAATCAGAGGAAAAATGAAAAAATTGAGTATACTAGAGTACGTATAAATATGTTTATAAGGAGATTACGAGAAGTATGATTAATAAAGGTGTAGCACGGTTAGTGGAGAACATTATTAGTCTGTGATCAATAGAGTCTGCGATAAGTGTGATTAATATCTTCCAGCGGCATTGAACGTTAGGTTTATAGCATCGTATATTAACATTCCTATAAAAATTTTCATGTACTCTTCCTCTCTTGTCTATTCCAAAATTATATTTTAATCTTGAGTTTGTCATGATTACTTCCATTAAAAATTTACCGAAGACTAAACAAAGTTTCGGAATCTAAAAATTAAGCATTTGAAACGTTTTATATTTTGCAATCTTACATAAATTATTTATTTTATCAATGTCGACAATGATGACGTAACTAATTCAATTACGAAAAAAAAATCGTATTGTTAGACACACCAAAACATTAAAAAATCTCATGAAGATTGTTAAAGTTATCTTACACAGACCGTACACAGAAGAATGCAGATCACGCTCTCGCATTAACCCTTAGATTGCAAACCTTGAAAAATTATTTGAAACAACATGTAACCTTATTATATAATTATTCGAGATCATTTTGAAATTGTTCTTCAAAATTATATCAGATAACCTGATGATAAGGTTTGAGTCTGGTTTATACCGACACCCTATATTCCTTTTGTCGAATTTGAAACAAAAACTAACGAAGTAATACATCTTTCGAAGTTGCTATTATTTCGAATAAATGAATGCCATTTTTATTTTCAAATAACAGTATTGCAAATAATGGTGTGAAATAAATTATTTCAATTATGAATTGAAATAAAAATTTGAAATAAAATTTTCCCAGATCTTCCTCAAACTGTAGACGTGGGTCTTTCATGTATAATGCAGATTTTAGTGAGTAATAGTTCTTTAAAAAATCTGACGAAATTTATATAGTATCTCTGAACATTCTTCGAACATTTTGACCTACAATTTGAATTTATAGGAATTTATTATTTGAATAATATAATTTAAAATATTTTACATGGTAAATAGTATGAAATTGTATACGTGATTTTTACACCCTGTCCGAATTCGTCCGGACTCGAATATCCCCCCTTTCCAGTTTAAGGGTTGAATTCGAACTAACGGCAACCGCTCAGTTGGCTCGACAGAGTTTTTTCGCAACAGTGGGATTTGTGACCGGACAGGTCGATACTCAGGGATCGAGTGGTGAGCACCAGAGGCCGTCGGAAGTAATTTGAGGCAAAGTTTGCTATAAAGTGAAGGAAAACCCGAACGGAAGTTGAACCGTGAGCGGCGAGTGGAAGGGAACGGGGCTGAGCCCGATAGTTGTATAAGGAGAGCGCAAACCAGCAACGATGGTCAAGTTTCAAGCGCTCGCTCGCAACCCTTTTTCTCTCTCTGTCTCTCTTCTCCGAGAGTTCTTAAGTAATTCAGCGGGCAAATACTTTAATTGCGCTAAGCATGCTGGAACGACGCCACGAGATAACGCCGAACTGCGCGGCTGACTCGTCAGCTGCCGCGACGCGCATACATTTGCAATTTTCAGCCGTAAAACCCTTTTCTTCTCTCTCTCTCTCTCTCTCTCTCTCTCTCTCTCGACGTTTCTTCCCTTTCTGCCTACCTCCTTCTCACCGCTCTCCGTACTTTTTTTTCCAAACGTTCTCGAACGAACCACCGACGCGACAGTCAGCCAGTTTTCAACTTTAACCCGATGTCAAGGGTGGCTTTCCCGAGAAAAACGCGGAAGGGAATTGGAGAGACGCGGCCGTCGTTCGCTCAGGTCCGGAATTACACAACTTGTCGGAGGATTATGACGAAATATCGTTACTTGCGTCGGAACTTTCCGTGTCCTGCAATTTTATAGCGTTTAATGCGGCCCTTTCGTCGTTGCTTTGTTTCGCCGAATTGCGATACGCTCCGCCGAAAAAGAAGAAAGAAAGAGGAGATAGACTTTGGACACCGACGACGAAAGTAAAGCGTACCGGACCCATTCGTCCATCAGCTTAGGCCGACTAGATTTCATCTGAGATGAACATGCAGGCCCGCTTGGTAATTAAATCACATTATTCCTCCACACAGAAAGAAATCTCAATAGAGATGATGTTGTACAAGAAACTTACCGCTACAGTTCATAACCGACACACCCACATTTCACGGCCATCAATATTTAACTGATACAGTTTGTTTTCTATGTGTGAGTGCTTTTCAAGGGATCGATTGATGTAAAACAAGAATAGGTCAAATACAATACTGAAAGAAAACATTACAAGGATTCAAGAATATCGTGGTATTATTTTCGACTTTCTACAATATTTCATCGATAATCGTCGCCATCATGGGTCTGGCCGGCGACAATTGATGTTCAGATAAAACTATTCTTTGACTTGTGCCGAACGTAGAAAAGGACAGCGAAGCTCGAGAGGCCTCGGTCGCCCAGAAGTGTAACATAATACGGATCGAGTATGTCGGTGTGAGACGACTACTAATCCAGTGACAAAACTTCTTTATTTTGTATTATTTTTTATGGAACTTTCACCAACATATTCGTGACATTTTTCTAACGAAAATGATACCAAATAAGATATAATTCCGATGGTATTTACTTGAGTAATGGACGATGAATATATGGACGATGATATATTGGAGAAAGTCTCATAAAGAAATAAGTAATAATAAAAAAGTTTTTTTTATTGTCATTACACTGTGAGGACACGTGGGCCTTTGAACTGTGCCGCCGACTGCGACTCTCCGCGTCTCTTTCTTTCCCATGCGCTGTCCTCCCTTCCTTGCTAAGAATTATATCTTATTTGTTATCATTTTCATTTAAAAAATGCCTCGAATATGTTGGTGAAAGTTCCATAAAAAAATAATAAAAAATAAAGAAGTTTTGTCATTGAACTAGTAGTAGTCTCACCGATATACTCGACCCGTATTATGTTACACTTCTCGGCGACCGAGGTCTCTCGAGATTCACGGACCCTCACGGAGTATACACCGCAGAAGGAGAGATTGTTCAGAATTTCACGAAAATTAACGATGAAATACTGTATAAGGATAAAAAAAGAAAATACATTGTAATCTAACTTCAGCTTCTTACAGTTCACTCGAACGATTTTTATTTTGCATAAAAATCAACGGTATCGATACATATAGGTTAGTTTACCGCTGAGAGAAGTTATTATTCCACCACGTGAGCCTCATTCGTGTACAGTGACCGTAAAAGGCAGCTTGCCTGTTCAGCGCTGGAATCCTTCTCGTGTTCCAGTGAATAATAGCGGATCAGTCATATCGTTCTGTGGCAGAGGTGAATTCAATCGACTGTTCAAGGCCGCCACTCTGAATACGAATGACGTCTCATCCTCAGTCTTACGACATCGGTAGCCAGCTACCATATTCGGGGGAGAGAGCCTAGGGTTCGCTAGAGCGGTCAGGAGATAGCGCAATAGAGTAACTATACGGTGCACCGGAGTTAACCCCTGAATGGCCTTGAGTGGCCAATTGAATTTGCGTGGGCAATAGCGTCGAAATCTGATCGATCGTTTGCACCAACTATCAATTCACAGCTGCCGAACGGATTCTAGCCTCTTCACCTTCGACATCGTTCTCTGAGAAGCAAAACCTCTGCTCACACATCGACAGCCACTTCGCTGTCATCGAGTTAACTTATTTCAAGACAGACGCATTAACCGTTTGAGTCCCAAGCAGCGCGGTCGCGCTGTTGAGATTTTATGACGAGAAACCCAACACATTTCGAGCATTGTGGACAACTGACGGTGCGTTACCGATTGCCGAAATCGCGCGCTCAGATTTACTGACGCAAGTACATCACACAGCTCCTTTTAATGTAAATTGTACATTTTACAATAGGTAGAATAATAGGTCGAATAGGTAGAATACTATAATAATGCAATAATACATTACAAAATAAAATAAAACAAGCGCTATCGCGCTGCTTGGGTCTTTTTGTAGTCATTTAGAGAAAACGCGGTTGCTCTGTTTGGGATTCTTCGACAGTGTTTTTTCAATACCCCTTGGGACTCAAACGGTTAAATTTCATCGTAGATCCAACAGTTTCTGTTAATCTGGTGCACAAATGATTGAGGTATTCACTTTGATACAGTGCCTACATTTTAGCTTAACACTTTAGCTATCTTTGCACACGTTGACTGCCGAGCCATCAACCCTTAAAACACAAATTAAAGATCAAAGAAATCACTTCTTCAACACTTTCAGTTCATGCAAATTCCAATGATGTTCAATTCAATCAACTGAATTATGAACAAAATTAATTGTTGGAGATAGATGAAGAATTGTGTCACCCATATCCGACCGACGTAGGAATTGTTAAGTGTTTCAATAAAATTTTCAGTTACTGTATTCTTGCAAAACGAAGCTCAGAGATGTGCTTTTGAATAATAATCCAAAGGAAAATGATTGATTATTTTTCGGAGTGCATCTTCTTGGTTTTCTTGATATTATCATTGTAATTGAAAAACTTGTTAAAATATCCTCAGCCGTGTACCATAGATTTCCAAAAAGTATTATAACAACCGTAAGTAAGTAATGTATTAACACATTATTTATCGGTGATTATTTTATCAGTTTTGATTGTGTATGGTCCATAGCTAAAAATTGTTAATAGATCATTCAACATCAATAGCAATTTCAATCGCGAACCAACAAGTCACAATCAGTAACGTAATCTAATTATTTCGTCTGGGATTATTATGTAAAATATTTTTAAGTTTCCTTTTAGTACAGCACAATTATTGAAAAGCCAATTAACAGGCTTCCAATACATAAAGTGATCAAATATGTTTCACGAGTCTAAATGAAATATTATCGTCCACACATTTTCAACGAGAAACGAGTTTATTTATTCTCCAGCATATTCCGTGTGATTTCATTTCGGAGGCTTCAATCGAATTATGATCATACTAACCGAGATTTTGGATACATCAAACGAAATATTTCCAGCTGTTTCTCGATAATCGAAAATCGCCTTTCCTTAGAGCATGTAAAAATGTTTCTCATTGATTTTGGTGATAGGAATCAAAGTTTCAGGTGAGACAGATCGCGATTATTTGTCCACCGATTCAACGCTAACAGATTGGATAACGTTTTAAAAGAACCCAAGTCATTTTCCGAGCTTCGCGCAGTGCAGACGCAAGGACAAGCTCGCGGAGAATGTAATCGTCCGCGACTCTGGCGATCGATTATCGATAAATACTCGGCGAATTGCTCCTGATGCTCAGATTGTTGCACGCGTTCTCCTTGGGCCCCACTGGAACCGAATTTCAACGGGAGGAATTAACCCTTGTAACACGGCACTTTGAAAATACGGTTGCAATATAACGCGATCCAAAAATTGCTACTTAATACAAGGCAATATTCTTCGTCGTGCCAGGATCTCATAAGCGATATAAAAATATAACCATGACACAGGACCAATCTCTGGATCACGACACAATGCCAGCAGAACCATCAGAATTGTGGTCACTAGCAACGAACCCTTTTCTCTTATCGCTATCGCTGTAACTTTGATGAAAATGATTGATACGTATTGGATATGGGTGTTAATAAATGGACACTGGTACATATAAAATAAAATAATTCTTTATTTTACGGCGCGGGATAAAGCTCTTGACCGAACGAAAACTTTCTTTCAACTGACTCTGAGAGGAGGAACGTTGGTGCCCCTAAAGAAAACCAGGGTCCCCTCGTATCTCCAGACTGTTTAGGTTAGGCTCCCACAGTCCAGCTCTTGAAACAAAGTATCAAATGGTATACTTTGAAATCTTTGTCTAGCAACGATTCTGAGAACGTTGATTCATTTTTGACAACGAACAATAAGTTCATTGTGCTGGTAACTTATTGATATGTAAGACGTCGCGTATCCAGCAAGGGTAGAACGCGTGCAACCTGGACGCGGCCCGAAGAACGGACCCTCAGCGCGGGACGAGCGACGGCTACCTGCACGTCGACCACCCCCCCCCCCCCCTTTCGTCAACCCCTGGCCCTGGGACTCTTGACTCCGAGAAACAAGGAATGACTCCGGGCATTCATTCTGTTGACTACTCCCGCATCCGCCGGAACGTTTAGCCGATAACTTTGCGCTTAGCACAACCTCTCGAGCCGAATTTTATAAGCACGCGTCCATATGGAAAATATATAGTCTTACAGATAATCCAACAATACGGCTTTAAAAAATTTGAGTATATTCTTCAAACGTTGCTTGACAAGCGTACTAACGTTGGAGTTATAATGCTGAGTGCAGTTCGGTTTAAAAATGCCCAGGAATTTCCTTGTAATTAAGAAAGCATCCTTAGGTAATCTTTAAATGGAATGATATTGTTGGATATTTTGTATATCTCCGCCGGACAAGATTGAATCAACGCAGTAAGAAGCTGCGGATAAGCGAATGAAACGATGTTAAGAGTTCGGAGATAGGAGCGATTACTTTGTTGCAGCGCGTCCACCGATATTGGACTAACAGCTCCTTAGCATTCATTCTCTGTGATCAAGTCGAATAGTAAAAACGTTCTTCTTAGTCCTCTTGTCATAAAGTATTAGGTAAAGTAAAGACGTGAAATTATTTAGTGATTAGCTCCAATAATCCCAATAGAAATATTTTATCATGCTGTACAACAGGCATGGGCACGGCTGGAGTCCCTCAAACGCCTGCCTCTCCCACCAACCTCTCTTCCATGCGCGAGGCCTGCGCACTTTTCGCGACGGGCAAAACACTTCTTTCCTCTATGGCACGCATGGGCGCCGCTGGCTCAAAAAACACATGTAGCTCAGTGTTGGGATAGCAACATTTCTCGCGCATGTGCGGCGATTTTGGCCTCAGTAAAGTAAGATTCTCGATAAAATGGGGTACCTTGAGCACCCAGCAGAATTTTAAAAAATTGGTATGATTTGAGTCTGAAAAATGAATGTATAACATGTGTATTTGTGTATATTTTGTAACTCGTAGGACGCGTTCTGAAGTCTTTTTATCCGGAACAGATTGTTTCGATACATTCCCGCCAATATAACTGTCTCAGGGATCCACTACCTCGTCATCATGATATAGATACGTTACTGTTTTGGCTGCGCATGCGCGAGAAATGTTGCACCATATCCCAACACTGATGTAGCTGCTTTTCTCCTTCGCCTGCTCGGCAAGGCAGTCCCTACCACGTTCAGTCCGACTGTCCTTTCAGCTCGAGCCCCACGATGATGCATCGGCTGGTAGGTGCAACATCGTGAGGCCCGTGCTGAAGGGAGAGTGGATGTGGTGGGGATTGCCTCGCCGTGCAGGCGAAGAGGAGAAGCAGCAAAAGTGTTTTTTGAGCCAGCATCGCCCATGCTTGCTCTATGGTAACGGCGGATGCTGGTGAGGGGACAGTAGGCGCTATGGTGAGGACGGTTTTGTCTCAATCGAGACAAAAATGCCCATCCCTGCTGTACAACGACAAAATTGTTCACACTCTGTACTACAAGATACAATGTTGCGGCGACGTGTTTAACGTAATACCGCCACAATGCAAAACTGCCCCATAATGAACAATCCTTAAGAATAAAATAGTTTAGAAAACTTTAAAATTGTTTTTTAAAAGATCAGTTGACTTGGGGCCCATGGTTCCGGCGAAACTTTTGTTCCTCGCGATGAGTACTATACGATGCAATAAAAAAAATTTGACCCGAAAAAAAGCGATTGTGGACAATTTTGTGGCCCATTTTTTTAACAGATCTCCATCGATCCAGGGGTATAGAATTCCGCTATGGTAGTTGAGACATTTAATTTTTATGCACCTTGTACATACATATACAGGGTGGTTTACTTAAGAGTAGCCACCTATAAGTATGGTCTTCAGTGGTCACGGTGTAAAAAAGATTTTGTATGCAGTTTTTATAGCTAAATGTTACAAACATTGTAAATGAGCATCACGTGGGTACTCCAGAAACACTTGCTGACAGACCGAAATAATTCACAAATCTATACCAATGTTAGCTACAATAACTTCCAAACGAATAAGTTTAGGGCATAAGGATGTCAGTACTTTCACGTAGACCACAAGAAACTGCATCGATTGGTGCAGTCAAAAACATAGGTTTCCATTTTTTTAAAAAATGCAGTTGCATTTTCTGATGCGCAGATGCACAAAAGTGCATAACATGAGTTGCATATTATGCACCGTCCGATATCATTCAACTTTTACTTATAACATCTTCTTCTATTCCCAACCGCTTAGGAGGTACAGCCTGTTCCAGTTGCGTGGGACACCCTGTATATCGGAGTTGGGTAATTTCGCCACAATTGAGGCAAAACCGTCCCCTCCGTAGCGCTAACTGTTCCCTTCCGGCAAGCGCGGTAAGGTGGGGCAACGAAGACACGAGATATCAGTGAACGCGACGAACGTGCGCGCTGCATGAAAAAGAGGTTGGTGGGGGAAGCAAGCGTTTGAGGAGCCCCAACCGTGCCAATGCCTGCTGTATATGTTACCTATATCAGCTGAATAACATGTAGAAGAGGACAGAGGATGATTCTACATATAAAAATAAATCGGACAAAAGGAAAAACATTTCTCCGTTTAACGCCTCGTTTACGAGAAAATCGACTTTAAAAATCCGTCGGGTTTGCGTGCTTTAGTATATGCAGAAGGTAGAATTGGTTAGTCATGAGCACATGCGTCAAACGATTTCTAGCTAATAGCACGCGAGTTCGCTGCATTTTCAAACTCGATTATTTCGAAAACGAAGCTTCGAATGAAAAAATGCTGTTCTACATTTTTTTCTTATTTATTCACAAGACATCGCCTCGTGTCCGCTTGTACATGTAGTGCGGCCGCACGTGTATGTGAACAATTAGTTTAGCGAAATGTGTTATGGTACACGTTAGAAAACGCAACACGAAATCCGCCATCGCATTAAAAATAATTACCCATTCCGAGTGTAGCTGTTTGCAAAGGACGTAGTAAAAAGTAGTAACGCGGTTCCGATACAACGGTGGACAAGCTAAGCGTGTTATGGGGGGAAGAGTGCAAGTGCATCGTCGGACGTGCGAGAACAATAGGAAAGAGGTCCGCTAACAATAAGTTTCGCCAAGGTTCCCCGGAAGGAGGACACAGAGTGCGATAGCGGGTATAATTCGCTCGCAATTGCAGCGAGAGGGCAACTCGGTTTTACGATCGCCGCGGGCGTCGACGGCATTCCTTTCTGTAACGGCGCACCGGCAAAGAACTTGCTTTGTCAGGCGTGACGATTTGTGTACGCCACAGAAAAGTGTGTCTATCGAACGACCGTTCCACGTAAAGTGACCTTCCTTCTTTTTCGCTGCGCGCGTTTTCTTCGTAAAATTGGCCCCGGACGTCTTTCTCCTAATGTCCCCCGCCTCGCCGGCCGACTCGGTGAAACAAGGAATAAGAGACTCCCAGGCGCAATAAAGGCGTCCTTAATTGTTAAATATCGCCCCCCATTCGGCTCTACTTAGTGCCCGCCAACGGTAACTTCCGTTTCAACCAGCACCCGCGGCTCTTTCCTCTTTTTTGTCAAGCGGGAAATTTAAACTACACGGAATACATTAAATGTTTCGGCTATTAACTCTTCAGGGACGACGGCGTTCGGTTGTTCGTTTCTGTATGTACGATGTTACAGATATTTAGCCTCATTTGCGCAAGTTCGCCCCTCGCACTCGACATCAGTACGCCGTGCTGACTCTGAGGAATATTTAAAAATTGATTACAGGACGCCAAATTATTAAATGCGATGTATTTTTATACATTATTGTTCGCTTTTCAGAATTTAAAGATAGCTAAGGAGAATGTGAAAAAGTCTAAATCGTCAAGACATCATTGTAACATCCGTAACATCATACAACGTCGATCATAGAGAAGCATGTATGTAGTCTGTTCCTCGTATGTCAAATTGACACAATACTAAAACATAAAATGAAACGATAAATAATTGAATTTGCTCATGATTTTATCGAGAATAAGTAGAAGAAAATGTGTTTATTAATAAAAACGCATAACATTCTTATTTTAGTCTGTTAAAAAGGTGGACTGTATAATACAATCCAACGACTTTTCAACGGTGGCTCGAATATGAGGAGATAGGACTTTTTGAGGGAAAGTAAATTGTTGTACAGCGGGGTTATATTGATAGTGACCCACCTACTGGTGGGCCGTTTATTGAGTCAAAATAATCCCCGTGGAAGATGGCGGTTCGCTACTCCTCCGTCTCCTCCGGTGGTCCCTTGGACATCTTGCGACGCTGGCGTCTGAAAATTAATAATAACGAACGAAGGTGTGAAACCACCCATTCGATACGATACGTATCCGTTCGTGACGCTGTTTCCCATACGCTCCTGACTGCGATAATCGCTATCGAAGGAGGGGGAGTACAGCCAAACTGCTCAGAACGCAGAGTTAGCGGACTGTATATTTTTGACGGATCTCGATAATCGAGGATCCGTCCGCTCGCACTGGCGTAGTCACGGTTAAACCGATTCTACTGCGTGGGCGTCAGCGTAAAGGTGGCGGTTAATCTTACAGGGAGGTTGTAAGGCTCCAAGTTCGATAATCCAGCCGAATTAACCCGTGCTTCAACAACCTTGATTCAAAGCTCGCGAGTGACTCAATACGTCACGCGGCTATAGAAATCTCGGTGGAAGACGTGGTCCAACTCACCACTTACTTGCACAAAAGCGACTATATATAGAGATATATAGAGGGGGCGTATTGTAAGCGTGTTCAACCAGTCACTATCCCCACTCGGAATACTATCTCCGTCGTATTGACGACGGCGTATATGGCAGGTGCGACTATATTGGTTGAACCGGGTCAAGCCTGCCTAGCTGAGCCGCGCTCGCTCACTCAGAGGAGGGGGGGACAGGTTAGGCCTTACCTGCGAGACCTGTGGCTGGACCAGTCAATTCCGACACCGAATAATATGCGAATTCGGTAGAAAAGGCAATGGCGTAAGGGAAATTGACCTTCACAATCCGAGTCTCGGTATCTGCTGCGCTGGGACGTCAAAGCGTATGCTATGGCGTATTGCAAGAACGGAGCTCGGAAAGAGTGTCCTCCGTGTTACACGGGTGGCCGTACGGAATCGGAAACACGATTCTTTCCAAGAGTTTCTCTTGAACACTTACACGCACAAGATCGACTATCTGCGCACAATAAGAGCGGCGTATAACGTAAGTGTGTTAATAAAGAGTTTCTCTTGAACGGCGGGCAGTGAATTCGGGGAACGACCACGAATCTCGCGTCAATCACACCGAAATACACTTGTGCGCGGTGAAACAACAACCATGCACTTTTTAATTGATCGAAGCACGGTCAATACCGGTGCTCGATCGTCGTCACTATTGCCTGTACGTCTCTAGTCGAATATCCTGTCGCGAGCTCGTAAAGGAAGCGTTGCTCGTTCCGAAAGATCGTACGGCAGTGAATATATCACGTTCGATTATCGAGAACTCGGAAAATCCGGAGTTCGATATCTCGTTCGTGTTTGTCAATTCTCTTGTAACGGGTGGAACGATCTCGAGCACGAGACCAGTTCCGTTCGTATAGTCGTTGCCAATAGCGTCGCCGTTAAAGACTTGTAACAAGTATCCGACAGCGCGACTGAAGAGTACGTGACAGGTTATGGTGATCGAATCTCGGAAAATCCAGAGCTCGATCTATAAATATTGCTATTGTTTTATGGCTCTCTTACAGCGTGTGGAACGATCACGTAAACGAGATCGTTTCCGTTCGCACAGTCGTGCCAAAGCTCGCCGTCAAATACTTGATACAAGTATCCGACAGCTCGACTGGAGAGTGGATTACGAATTAATTGTTGCAAAAAACTCAGTATATCCAGAGTTTAATAACTCTTATGTGGGCTTGGTTCTCTGATAGCGAGGAGAACGATCTCGTAACGAGCTCAGTTCAGGTCGCACAGTCGTGCTAAAGCTCGCCGTCGAATACTTGATGCAAGTATCCAACAGCTCGACTGGAGAACTTTTTCCGCTGCGAAGACTTGTAAGGCAAGTGATCGCTAGCGCACCTCAATAGCAAGTGCTCGCCAGCACGATTCATGAGCGAGTTACTCCTCGCACGTCTCGTGAGCAAGTGACTACGCGAACTGGCAGCGGCGACAAAGCATCGCGAGAGTGTCAGCTGACCCGCTAGGCGGCGCTGTCTCTCTGTTCAACCTATGTCTGTATGTTGTTCTCTTTGTCTCTCTATACCTTCGCGACACGAGTTTGATTTGAACGTTTTGTATGTTGATCTACCGATCGCCGTGTTTATCGGCTGACATTAGCTGGTAGCCAGAAAGTCACGCCGTTTTTGCTTGAACTATTGTTGGTTATTTGACTCCTCGGAAGAATAACATCGAGGAGGTCACCAACGAATATAGATCGCGATAATCGCGGAATTCAAGCACGTTTCAAACTAACGCGATATTTAAACATAGTCAATCAATCAGAGAATATCTTCTTTTATTTTATATTTCATAAAACTGTATATAAACATGAGAATTTGCATAAAGATCTGCAGTCTAATTATTATAAGTGGCTCTATGATAGGTTAATGACAGACCCCAATGGAGTTTTCGTTTGTGAACATCGTACCCCCATCTTTCTTTGACCCCCCCCCCCCTCACGCCGCTAAGTCCTCTCTAATGATCGCGCACGGTCGTTAGTTGAACGACGCCGGTCGGTGAGAAAAAAAAGTGGCTCGAGGACGATATTTGCAAATGCATGCTGGCTCGAGTGATTTATCGAGCACCGCCGTGACGTATCAGAAATAACGCGGGCAACGTGTCGCTGAAAACACCTTCGCCTTTCTACTTTTGACTGGGAAGGGAACGGAAGAGGTGAGTATCTTTGTACAACCCTGACGAGGTGGAAAGTTTCATCCGAAGTCGATCGATGTTCATGAAACATTGTTAATCTTTACTGGAATTCTATTGTTTGCTCGTGGATTCTCTCCGTTTCCAGACAGCAGATTTTATGCATTTATGACGGAAATGAATAGGTGTGATTTAAAACAGTAAAAGCATTAGAAGAATTTAAAAATATTGTTATATTGTTTTCAACTTATTGAACATATTAAGGAAGAAAATGAACTTCTATTTCATTTCAGTTTGTTACAATTCAGGTAGAACATTTTTATCGTGCATAAACATCCGCTTTCTATTTATCAACTTGTCAAGAAATTCGAATTTAGTTTATTCGTTTGTCATTATTCGTATATCGTCCCTATAACAAATATTTCAAATAAAACGTACTTTATTTCAGATGAGATATTTTATGGTGGTCGCAAATCTTCTCTTGGTGGACGTGCTTTCCTCTAGCTAAGCTTCATTTTTAACAGCACTAAATGACCTTGAATGAACTTGGAAGACGAAAGTGTTATAGGTCAGTGAATTTGTCTCGGCATACGCTACACGCTTACCTAAATAAAAACAGATAGTTCCGTATTATTAAATAGAGGTGACCCTGAAATCTCGGAATCACGTCCACCGACAAATGATTTGTAACCACTACAAGATATCTCTCCAGGATCAGAGTAATTAATATTTGAAATATCTTTTACAACGAGTTATAGTTTAGATAATAATTGCGTGTGAAACTTATTCTTGTCGTTGTATTATAACAAGTTCTACAGTCATTTAAGCACCTCATATTATTTCCATTATCGGACAAAATTGTAACAATTGTAATTGCATCAGCGCAGGTAAAAATCGTGACCTTCACTGTGTTTTTTCCAAATTCCGAGCAATAGCAATTTCCAAAAATTTGATGTATATATTACTTAGTACACTAATTCTTCTAACATCTCAAAAATCTCTATCTGTTGGGTCCAATTTAAAAAAAAAATGGTTAGTTTTTAAAGCGTGACCAATTATATTTACGGTCGACTGTACACAAATGTCGATGAGAACACTATATCGATCAAAACTGATGTCGGTGAAAACAGAATGTCGATGAAAGCATATATTGAGAAAATAGTGTAGATGTAAACATTATCGAGGAAGTAACTGTCGGTGTCAAGTGGAAGGGACCCGTTCCAACTGTATGCTACCGAATCCAGAGGAGTCCATAAGCTGCTACATTTTCGGCTTGTTCCCGCTTCTTCGGCTTCTACGACCATCCCTAACCTTCCCCAACTCTTGGCTTCTCTCAGCCTCGCGTTCTCGTCTGCCAACGACCCTCTGACCCTTTTAAAGGGCAGGGATCTATTCGCAAGGAGGTCGAGGCGGAGCTGGGCAAATTCCAAGGGTCCTGTTTCAAGGTTTGCGTCGAATTGAGGGCAGCAGGGTTCTACTAGGGGTAGGTACACGGTGTTACGTGTACGGTTGGAGGTACTTGAGGAGCAAGCTGCGTGCCTGGAGGTAATTCCTCACAGGCGTACAGCGTCGACTCTGCCTGCGACGGAATCTGCCACCTGCGACAAGGAGCCCGCGCGTGTATGGACGCGCGGCCGCGTGGTTGTTGGCTGCCACGCCTTCTGCTCCCTCTTCTCTCTCTCTCTCTCTCTCTCTCTCTTTCTCTCTCTTCTTCTTCTTCTCTCTGTCTCTTTCCTGATTCGTGATCCGATCCCCGGATAAATGGCCCCAATCGCGACACGTCCTGCTAGCCTGATCCCAGTGCCCAGAGCAGTCTTTGTTCCCGCGTCGGGGATTTGCGTTTCGAGATTTTAATAACACCACTCGACGGCCTGTTCGCTCGTTGAACGTTCGCATGCTCGTAAAGAACGGCCATCGCTGGGCATTGTTCAGATACGTCATGGATTAATAGTCGTGATATGCTTTTTATTAAGGAAATTTGAGGCCGTGATACGCGTCGCTTCATCGGCGAATGGCTCGCGAGATTGCGGATTGGTGTACGTGTACGCGCGTGTGTGCACGTCGCTGTGTGGTGAAGCGAAGGTGTATTCCGCGCCGTGTAATTGGCTCTTTTATTGTTATGAAATATGACGGCCCCGTAGAAAGCGGTCCGTCAAGTACGTACGTACGAACCGCGGGGCGGTTATAATCTGGCGGAGCGATTGGCGACTTAATAAAATTACACGCAGAGGTCTCGAGAATATGTGATAAACGAAATTAAGGTACATTGTAGTTCTCGCATGTTATTCGTGATGCTGGAACAAAACGCAGCATATTAGATATTACCCGGCGAGAAAATTAAATTATGTGCGAAATTCTCTTGTGGCAAACTCTATGTATACACATCGTTGAGGAAATTGAATTAAGTTTCAAATTCTCTTGTGGTGAGTTGTGCACACCTGATGCGGTAATGTTTCTGGTCAATCGGATTTCTATACAACACTTTGTGGTTTGGAAGTGTTATGTTCAAGGTTTTTACTGAATGGAGGGGAAATTAAGTGTACTATTTTTCAATTTTTATGTTCGTTAATATGCTTTAGACGTCGCTCTTGTAGTATACAGTGAAACATTTAGAAATTTGGAAGAATTTGGAAAAAACTGAACTTACATATAACTGCATTTCTTGTAACAGATTTCTTAAATTAAGAATAGTACAGCAGTATTTTTAAGATCTATGATGTTCGTTTTTCTCACAATTCCATCAAGTCTACATTCAAATTATATTTAAAAAATGATAAATAGTTCACAAATGGCTACATTGATTTCCTGCTATTACAATTTACCAACAAGTCGGATTTGAAACAAATATTTCTATCACGTAAACAATTTCAGAATTTTATTCCAAGCTCGTAGAATTGTATAATTATTAGACCGCGGATCTTCATGCAAAATCCAAATTTTATTCGTCGATTTTAAGAAATAGGAGCTAAATACAAATATCTTCCATCCTTTAAATACTATGTTCAGTTGAAAATAATAATATCAACGTCCTTAAATTTTTGTGGTCTCTACACTGTTCCTTTTACCAATGCATTTTTCCATAAATCCACAGAATCCGCAGTCTCATAATTGTCTCTTCCTTTTATTGTGTCTCTCACGGTCCAACTTTACATTGTTTTCTGCCGCAGCTAACAAAGACGTTTAACTATCTCATTACGTATTGTATTACAATTAAAGTAATTCGAAGCCGACCACCGGCCAATAAATAAATTAACCATCCATTTCCACCGAAACCATCTCAGCCACTTGCAAAATCAAGGTCTCAAATTCGATTTAAGGATTCTAAATTAAGTTCCAAGTCTCTGAAGACCCTTCGTCTCGATTAGTTTGACCTCCCTCGTTCCAGTTTCGCTTTTCCAGGACACTCCGGACTCAGAACGACGTTGCAAGGGTCGAAAGAACGAGCGAAAGAGCGCCTACCGGCGGCTAACCGCAAATAATGTAGCTTGTCCGAGATAAAATAGACCCCCGGGAAACTTTGAAAAATTATCGAGCCTCGGAATTTTCAATTACGATCGGTCCTCCCCTGTGGGGTTGCCTGAGGGGACTACACCTTCGCTGTGACTGGCCTCGTTGGTCAATAAAATCGATATTCGACCGGGCCAGTTAATGGCAGGTATCACGTAACGGTGCTGATATCGTTATTACTCTGAGATCGCCACTTTGGGCGTCGGCGCAATTCGCAGTCGGGGTTGTTCCACCCCCGCGAACTCCAGAAACATCTCCAGCAAAACAACTTACCGCGCATTGCTCCGAAACATTCAATTGTCCCAAAAAGTCCTCTAAGAAGTGAGGAAACAATACTCCCTTTCTCAGAAACTTTTAGCGATAACTTCAGAAAAAACTTTTTGTTTCATACCTCTTGTTCCCCTGCATACTTGAACCAAGGGGTTTCCAAACATTTTTTAAATTATATTTTCGACAAATGTTCAAACTTTGGTCCTGAGGAAATTAAAAAGGATTTCACTTACAGCTAAATAGATTCTGCAGGTAAAAATAGAGATTCTAACAAAAAAAACGTTTTTGAAGACATCCCTAGTAGTTCTTGACAAAAAGGTTCACAGTTTACGCGGAAAAACACAATTTTCGGATAACTCAATTCGAAAGCGTTGATTCAAAATCGGCCAAAATTACCCAAGACCAATTTTCCTGAAACTTTGCATATTGGTAGTCCTTTGGGTCTAACATTGATTCCGTGCAAAAACATTTTCCCAGAACTTCACAGTTACGGGGGGGGGGGGGGGGTCAAAGTACGTATTTTGCGAAATCTATTATGTGCTGTAACTTTTAATAAAAATAAGATATCGACCCGGCACTGATACCAAAAAATCATAAAAAATTCAAGCTTTCCAACGGTGTATAAGTTTATGTAATTTATTTATTGCTAACATAATTTTTTCACGTTTTTCGTGTTTTTCAAGGCGTAAAAAATTCAGAAAAATTGCAATTCCCAAAAAAGTATCGCCTGATTTTAACCAAAAACGCTGCATTAATAGTACATGTCATGCCCTTTCGAATGGTGTTTGTCATACCTTGGGGAAATTATTCGTTTTTGAGTTATAAAGAATAATGTGAGTAGAAGTTGAGGCGCGCGGTCAACTACTCAACCTATATATTCATTTCAAATGTGGAAAAAACGCTTCCTGTGATTATATATACTCTTTGGAAGCGATAATTCGTACTTTTATTTAAATTTATACATGTTCCGTCCCAAATGGTAAATATATTATCTTCATTTTCCTGAATTTTGTTTAAATGACAAGCTATATTTGATGTCTCTTGTTTTATTTTCACTCTTGAAACTTTGACATAATAATATCTCGCTCTTCTGAAATTATTCTACATAACGTAGGTTGTGACTTATTTATCAGAGCTGGAATGTCTTTTTGAGACGAACCACGATATAAATCCATTAAATAAATTGCCACCTTGTATATTGAGTTAGTGCCCTCACTTCTATTGAAACAATATTCAGTTAAGTTTTGTAGTTCGCTTTTTTTTTAAGCCAGTCCAGGTTTTTACTTGAAGCAGCAGTGAATACGTAAATAACATGTTACATGTAAATCGTCGTAGTGTTCGAAGAGTGCTTTGAGACACTTTATTTTCTATTGCAGTTGACCTTGCGTGACCTTGAATGACCTTCATAATCGGTAGTTGTATTCGTCTTGAAACACACTAGCAGAATGTAAATAAAAAACCATACCGTTCCATTTTAAAAAAACAGAGTTGACCGTCATATCTCCTTCACGTCTTCACCTATAAAAAAATTAATGATATCAGATTACGAGCGCCTCGATATCAAGTATATTTGGTCTGATGCATTTTCTTCTATCTTCAAAAGCAAGCGAGTTATTCTGGTGACGTGTGTATAGTGCTCCACCCTGTATATTGTGAACCAGAAACTAATAATTAATTCGTTTTAGCGATTATGTAGGAAAAACTCGGAATTTTTAGAAGAAACTGAAGGATTAAATCTGTGAGTTTGCTATTTTATTGTCCTAATGTCACTTTATCATTAACCCAGTCCACAACGATGCATTCATCGTCCAAGAACACTTCTTCGATTAAGAAAATTTCTAAAGAACTAATAATAATTTCTTCACGCTTTAAAAGTATGTGTCGGAAGATCGAGCTCGGTGGTTCGCACTCCAGCGAATTTTTGCAAATGTTACGACGACACTATCCGAAAAACAGCCATGTACCAGTGAAAACCGAGCTCGGAACTGGGGGAAATAATTTTCAATTTATTCGAGGCAGATTAAAGAGTGAGAGAGAGTGAGAGACGGCACTGTCACGCGAGCCAGCGTTTCCTCACAACTGTAAGCTACCATCTACCCGGTAATTTCCTTTGGAGAAATTGCATGCCTAAAGCGAGCAATCCGGACAATTACGTTTTTTTATCGCGTTAACGCAGCTGATGCTGTCGTTGTTACGCTGTCCCCGGCACTTTTCTGTGGACACTATTTTAAGGGTGTACAGACTGGAGTGGAAGGACAAGGGTGGTATGAGCAATATAGGTCCGTTGCTGGAAACATCTAAATCCTTGGCAAGCCGAAGGGCGTGCCAGTCACGCGACTGATCATCGCTGGGACAGACAAATTACTTTCAGCGTCTAGCCTGTAATTCGGTTATGAAACCCCATGCCGCGTCGTTTATGACGGTTCATCTTTTTTTATAGGATAATTTCGTGCCTTCTTTACGAGTAACGCGCACGCACACACGCCACCTGAAATGAAACTGTTTGTTCTGCTAGCCGGATTCGCTGTGGCAAGCTAACTTGTCAATTAGTGGTCTCATCTTTATTTTCGTTCCCATAATTTGGTGCACTTTTCGATAAACAGTGTCATAAACGTAATGATCTTTGACTACCTTACCCTTTTATTCTCTGTAACCGAGTCTCCCAGTTTAATTATTTGCTTTTTCATTATTCTATTCTTTTGATTAATGTGCCCGACATCGTGAGGAAAATGAAGTTGTGAGAATATGGAATGGATGCGGATTAGTTTAACTGGCGCCGGTAATGCTTTAAGAAAATATTGCCGCTGCAACGGTGTCGTAAATAATGAATTTTTATTTTATACTCTTTCAGTCTCTGTAATTAAGTTACTTAATTTAACTATTTTTCTTTTCTCTCTGTTGTCAACTAAACAAACTGAGAGAGTGTGATCGTTACCAGAGCGGATGGTGCATTTGGAGTCCACTTGAAGCGCGTTTTGAAGACTCGATTAAAAAGTTCGAAAGTAAACAGGAGCTGCCGCGTAATCGACAGATGTTTAATTACAAATACGTCAGATGGAAACGGTGAAGCCGCATTTTCGAAATGATTTCTCTACGATATAGCGACTTCTAGCGGAGCTGCCTCGTGAAAAATTCAGTTTGACGTGGAACACCGTTGACGCGTTTGCCGATTTGGTTCGGTTCGGCAAATTCTAATTAGAATCACACGGCCCAACAGCTCGCCGCTGTGCAGAGCGAGCAGCACGGTTCGCTTTATTCGTATTTCGCGCGCTATTTCTCCCATTAATTGAGTGTCGCTTAGCATTGCGCGCAGCTATTCCAACATAACGGAGTTTATATCGAACTCCGTAGTCCTCTCTCTGTATCCTGATCGTGCGTTGCAACATGCTTCGCTTACCTGCAACTTCATTTAAGTCCTCTGTGTGTATCCATAGGCTCTGACTTCCACGGGCTATTAATTAAATCGCGTTCGTCCTCTTCCAGCATTCTTTCCTGCACAACAAAAAATATTTGTGCGCTGGCTTTTCTCTCTTTCTAACGATTGTATCTTACCATCGATTCAGTGCGTCAACTAAATTAAAACATCGTTTTTGGTGGACTGAATTCATGATGGATTGCTTCATACGAATTTACTCTTTTCTGTTACTTTTCGGTATGAGAGGAAACACGATTCACTAATGTTTACTTTTTTTGATCGATCATGGTGCACTTATCGCTTATGTCAATAACCGGGTACCCATTATCAATTTGTTTTTAATACTTTCAGTAGCAACATTATTGTAGATTATTATGTTCTTGGATGATCACAGATTAATTTACATTTGAGGCATAAGAATATGAGTTGAAACTATAAAGTGTGACATCATTGATTTTCGTTATTGAGATATTGGTTAATATACCAGCTGAACATGTGGGCAACTGAGTTTTAAAAGACTTGTGGCAGCTACTTCCTATGCTCGTCAACAGAGGGACATTACGACAACACCTTTCCCGCTACTACCTGAATCTTCCTCTGTTTGTATATATACCGTCCTAAACTGTTCTTACGACTTCCCGCGTCTAAGGCACGGGTCCGTAGATAGCCTTACCGACGAGTCCTCTAGCAGTCCTAGGACGAAACGCTTCCTTCTCTTTTTTCCTCCTCTCACACACTTTTCAGGCGCCATAATTGGAGACCCCGACAAAGGAACAACAACGCTATCTTCTGAGCAGAGGAGACGACAACATCAACAAACCACGGACAACATCAGGAGGACTGGAAGGTGACTACTCTGTCAACTGCCTTGCCTCAACTACTGCCCGACCAACAGCGAGGACTTCTCCCTACTATGCGCTTCTGACGTCATCTTCGCAGCATTATATGGTTTAACGTTTCCGCACCTATGTTTGCGCGACGTTTTCGTATCTACATTTGTGCGACGTTCATCCATTGTTTGTGCGACTATATGATTCCTACAAGCGGCTTAGGGAGCTACTCAACTTCGTCAATTCGGCAGCATCACTGGCGGGCACACTGACAGCACACATTCCAGCGACCTCCTTGGATTCCGGCGGAGATTAGCGTAATTAGAGGGAAATTTGTCCAGATATCGTTGACCACTGGAAAGGGGGTAATGTGGCGGCTACTTTCTATGCTCGTCAACAGAGGAACATTACGGCAACACCTTTCCCGCTACTACCTGAATCTTCCTCTGTTTGTATATATACCGTCCTAACTGTCCTTACGACGTCCCGCGTCTAAGGCACGAGTCCGCTAGATAGCCTTACTGACGAGTTCTCTAGCGGTCCTAGGACGAAACGCTTCCTTCTCCTTTTTCCTCCTCTCACACACTTTCCAGCCGCCATAGACTCGATTATCGCAATCAGTTTTCATGCTCAGGAAGTTAGACTGCGTATCTTCTGAGCTTCTCCTTAATATGTTGCCCTCTAAAAATGACAAAATTGAATTAATTTTAGATCATGCACGATTCTTATTTGTAATAAATGCTTCAACAAAGAAATTCATTCTAGAATTTCGTACAAAACCGTCTAATACCTCTACTTTGTTAGCATTCGTTAGAATGACGAAAAACTGAGATACACGCCTCAAAGAGAGGTAAAATAATAAAAAGAATAATCTGGTTCGGATAACTTGTAACTTTAATAAAACAATGAGGGTGAAGAACGTTATATAAAAATATGAAGTAGAGGTTGACTAAGTATAAAATTCGACTTGTTTCGACTTGCTTACAACGACTCTTAATGTACGACTGTTAATGTGCGACTTTATTTCACAACTGATCTTACAACTAACGCGTAAGAATCAAGAAAACTCGCGGGGTTGAAAATTCCCTCCACAAAATACAAAATAGTGAAGGCCCCAGGCAATGATACAATATTCGGTAAGCTACAAATGACCTCCCAAAACAAGGTTAACGCCCATAGACAAAATACGTCGCAACGGTTTCCCGTAATTTCATCGGAAACCATAATTTAGACTTAGGGGCACAGGCCTCCCTGACACTAGGTGTGGACCTACGCTACGCCAAGTGCAATTGAGGGCGGCATGGCTAGGCTGAGTTTCCCATGGTCAGCTTATACTTTCCAGACGCACAAGAGTGATAAAACAATAAATTCTTCAGAAGACACTAGAAGACCTTTTCGACAATGGCACTGTCAACAATCGAGCGTAGCATCACGTCTCAACAACAAGGATTCCAGAGTTCTGTGATGGTCAAGACTGGCATGTGGAGTTTTTCGGTCGGCTTTTATACACTTTTGGTGGACGACCAGTCTGCCAATCAGCGAGTCGGAAATAATGGCGCTCAGTACTATGCGAATTAAGTTGTAGACGACGAAGGACCGTATGCTCGGTTCTGATTCGTACTATCTGAGGACAAAGTGCGACTAGATGTTCACTGCAACGAAATAATTTCGCTCAGACTCTATTGAAATAAAAATTAGAATTGACATTATTATTAACTGGTGTTCAGCGACGAAATACTGAACAAGAAACTGACGTCCTATGGATGTACAGGGTGTATAAAAATTACATGTCACGACTACCATAGCAGGTTTCTATACCCCTGGATCGATGGAGATCTGTTAAAAAAATGGACCCCAAATTTGTCCTTGACCCTGTTTTTCAAGGTCAAACTTTTTTGTATTGGATCGTATAGTACTCGTCGCAAGGAAGAAAAGTCTCAAAGACACCATGGGTCTCAAGTCAACCATTCTCTTTAAAAGCGACTTTAAAGTTTAGTAAACTATTTTATTCCATGTGTCTACAGGGTGTCCCAAAATGGTATAGATGTGGAAAGGATGATTCTACATGAGAAAATAACTCAAAAACATAGAATAATTTCTTTTCATTTGACACCTCGTTTTCGAGAAATTAGAGTTTGAGAATCCGTCAAGTTCACGTTCCTAGCGTTTGTAAGAAGTAGATCGGGTAGGTCATGAACAGACGCGTCAGGCGATTCATATTCAATATCAAGCGCAATCGCCGAATTTTCAAACTCTAATTTCTCGAAAACGAGGCGTTAAATGAAAAAAAACTATTTTATACTTTAAACTTATTTTCTCATGTAGAATTACCTGCTCCACATGTATACCATCTTGGAACACCCTGTAGGCACATGGAATAAAATAGTATATGAAACATTAAAGTCGTTTTTCAAGAGAATGGTTGACTTGAGACCCATGGTGTCTTTGAGACTTTTCTTCCTTGTGACGAATACTATACGATGCAATGCAAAAAAAATGTTGACCTTGAAAAAAGGGTGAAGGACAAATTTGCGGTCCATTTTTTTAACAGATCTCCACCGATCCATAGACATAGAACACTGTACGGTGTTATTTGGGGACATTGTTAGCGGTGCCGCTCTCGGAGCAGTTGTATCTTGCGTCTCGCCTTGTTCTCGCAATAATCGAGTGTCGTCGTCATCGAGCGGATCCATTGGATGTTGGCCAGTCTCCTCGAGGGCGCGTCGCGCAAATTGCGTCCGCTCGGCCACGCCAAATTGACCAAGGGCCGAAGTAGAAAGCGGCGATTCGGGAAACGTGAAAAATCGCCCGTTTCCGGTCCAGCCCCGGCGTCTTGCTCTCTCGCCCCAACAAGATCGCCATTATAGACGGCAGGGTCGAAATTTCGCATACACGCCCCCCTAATGAACCGTCCCGCGCCAAATCGGTTCTGTCGCGAACCACTCCCCAAAAATCTGAAACTTCAACTTATTCTGCCACCTCTTCAAGAAATTCTCCACATTCGGGATCAACGGAACATTAACTCGACCACCACGCTTTGTTCCATAGCAACACGTTTGCGCGTATCGTTGTAATTAAAATTCCAGACACCGATCGTTAACCGTAATCGGTTTGACGTACAATGGCTCTGTCCAATTTTCGACGGTATTTTTACGGCGACCCGATGACCGTTTCTCCTCGTTAACTGCGACACGATGATAATTATTCCATTCGGTAATTAAACTGATCCGCGGGGAGGGGAATCGGCTCGAAAAATTTGCAATACAGATTTTTCAACGCGACCCCATTCTTCTCTCTTGCTCCTCTCCTCCGCCGTTCGTCCTCTTAATGATTTTCGATAAATTCATCGAGGCTCGTTTTAAATAACGATCGTACCCGAACTGTTTCCATGGACCATTTAAAATTCATTTTAACCCGAAACGACGTTATTTCGCGCTACAGTCTTGTTACGACCGGCGAATCAGCCAGTATTTACGGTGCACGGCGCGTCGGTGCTTTTGAGAGCCTTGTGTTTCCGGAATGAAGCGCCGCTGCTGCTTTATTACCATCGGAATAACAAATTAGGGCCGCGGTGCTACGGAATTCATCTTCTTTCGATCATCGTGCCTTTATCCTGTCGTAAATGTTGGTGTTCGTAGTTGTTCGTCACATTCTGGCCATTTAGAAAACATTTGAGTGTCAACTAGACTGCGGATTTTTATGCCAAATAAAAATTTTACACATCTGTTCCAAGAAACATTTCGTTTTTTAACACATTCGCGCCCGGCTTCAATTTCAGCAATAGCCTTTGATGTTACAATATTCTATTAAACGTATTCTCTTGTAAAATAGGAAATAATATATTGTCACAGAAGAGTTATAAGTTCTTTGAATACCATGCTATGCATTAGAATTATAAATAAATGTGCAAAATTAATTTGATTTTCTTAATGCAATATAAAAATTCGTGAGCGTCACACATGTGTAACGCTCGTTCCGAACGTGTTAATAGTTGTGGGAGGTAAATGACAGTATATTGATACTTTCCAATTCTTTTAATTTTTCTTCCTTTTCAAATAGCAATAATTCATTTCTATCGGATGCACTCAAAGTTTTTCCGTTCAGTAAAGAAAATTGGATATTATTTAGTAGTCGATTTTAAACCTTTTGGTAATTCGGTTCGTTGTAAAAATTAAGCTCTTTGAACGAGGATTTAATTAAACATTCAATTCAGAGTAGACTGATCGTCATGCAAAACAAAAATTTTCCAAGTCAATTGTAAGAAATCAAAGTTCAATGAATATGTATTTTCTGTTTCAATCATTTTAAAAAGTCGAAAATAATGGACGAATGTGCTTAAATTTTTTAATACTATTTCACTTGTGTTCATTTTTCTCATAAATCCATCAAATCCGTAGTCTATCTATGATTAGCTCCGTTCAGATAGCTACCGTGCCTGACCGTGGCTGGCTGTTTCCACTCGACGTCTATACCGCAATATGTTCTCTTTAACAAAGCCTTGCATATTTGCAAATTTTAACGTATACTTTTGGTAGATTTTTTCACATGGGAAAGCTAATTTCAATGTAGTTCGCAAACAGTCTTCAGTCCTCGCATACATTACTCCACTACCTCAACTACAAAGGGTAGAAAGAACAAAGGACATTATACATGCAATCTTGTAATCGTTTTATAACCAACAAAATAATCTGTCCGTCATTCCAGCAGAATTTTGTACGATGCTGTTGCTAGTTCGAGAGCACCGCGTTCCGAAGTGGATGAAACCGACCCTGTAAAAACAGGCAATTACCAGCCGTCGGGACCTTCAAAAGCGAAGTCCGAGGAGCGTCTGGGTCTCGAAATAGAATTAGAAATTGAGATTAGACTGCAGCGTTTAACGGGCGAGCCGCAATTTCGTTGGGTACACCATCGTCATAATCACGCTGTGGATCAGAGGATCCCGAGGGCGATGGGGTGGCTGCGCGGATAGAGGACGAGGTGGCTGGTTTCGCGGCGTGTGCATGCGAAACACACGGGCCACCGTGGCCGGGCACATGTGGAAAACGTTAACCTGATTTATGGCGGTGGGTTTAGAGCGTTTTCGGAATTTGCATTAGACCGGGGGACGACACGAATGAGAATGTCCCGGTGTCTAGGGGCGCGGGACCCGAGAACTAGGTCAGAAAAGGATCGAGGGTGCTGAGGGAGGCGCAAGATAGGGAAAGATTAATCCTGACGTACAAGATCAAAGGTAGTTCGATGACGGAGGACCGATAGCAGCTGATGGACTGTCTCTCGTTTCTCCTGCACCCGCCCGGCCTCGGAGCTGACTATTACCGCGCGAAATTACGTTTGTCCTCTTCAAACATCTCGCCCGGTTCGTTTCCACGGGTTTTCCCCGTACGTTTCCTATGACGACGGGCAAAACCTTCTCCTCGCCGGATGATGAACCCTGCGACGGTTCGTTTCCACGGATTTTCCCCGTACATTTCCCATGATGAACCCTGCGACGAACGAGATGCGTCGACGCTGCGCAACCTTGTCCGTCGAGATTTCCAGCGGGATATTGAGCCTCGTGATCAAATCGAGACCGACCAGACACCTGACCCCACCCATAGAAATAAAAGCTTTCCGTCGCGATTCGAGATCTATGGGAACGCTTCCTTCTCTTGCTACGGAGGTTCCAACCCGATAGGGTATCGAAAGTTTGGATCGCAGTGTCTCAGAGAAGAACGGCGGATTCGAGATAGGAAAAACGTCTGTATGGAAAACTGGATCTTCGGATGTTCGCGAAACGAGGATTCGAGAAGAAGATGTAGTGGGATTTGAAGGTCGACTATAGTGAATAGTGATATTTGTTTTGGGGAGGTTTATAGCTTCTTGGGGAGCATCGGAACTCTCTTTTATACTGAAAGTCGCTGTACGAGAGGAAGGTGAAAGGACATATTCAAAATCGAAAATGCAGACTGTGGCGGCTATCTCCTATGCTCATCAGCAGATGGACAGTGCGACAACACCTTTCCCGCTACGACCTGTTTCTTCCTTTGACATTCCTTACGACAACCCGCGTCTAAGGCACGGATCCGCTAGATAGCCATACCGACGAGTCCTCTAGCAGGCCTAGGACAAAACGTTCGTTTTCGTATCTCACCATAGTCGTCAAAAGACTTTTGTTGAGCTCTGGAGCTGCTTGAAATTCAAGGTCGTGTAAAGGTCATAGTGTGCAAGGTTGATGAGATACGATGTTATAAAAAAACAAGGTAACCTATTGATAGAAATTGTCTGTAGTCCATCTGGTATGGACTAAAAATAATGTTATAGATTAGTTCGAATGTCAGGTTTTTTTCTTTGTTCTTTGGCAAAGTGTTGTACATCAATCGAAAGAGCTCATTCTGCTCTACAAAACTGTGATAATCGTTGTTTTGAATAAGTTAATTTTTTATTATTTTTTAAGTTTAGATATGGAATATCCAGAAGGCAAAAATCAACATTTTTGACACCAGGCCGCCCACTGCGAGGCGTGTCGTCCAAGTCAAATTGGCCATTTTTGAATTTTGCATACATTTTCGTGCTGTAGACTCGCCTATGACACCATCTCCGTGTACGTCGCAAATACCCCGAGCGGCTGCGGCAGCTTTTTGACCTCGATGAAAAGCGAGGAAAAGCAGGTGTCGAAAATGTTGATTTTTGCCTCCTGGATATTTCATTTCTAAGCATGAAAAATAATAAAAAATTAAGTAATTCAAAACAACGATTGTCACAGTTTTGTAGATCAGAAGGACCTCTTTCGATTGATGTACAACACTTTGCCAAGGTACAAAAAAATCGATGTAGAATAAAAGAAAACATAAAACGCTACGAACTTATTCCCCAACCCAATATTATACGCACGCAACATGTGTGAAATATATGCAACAAGACAATACCATGTTCAACATCCTCGAAATTGCCCATGCAAACTAATGCTCTACTGTCACCAACAGCGTCGTCCATCACGAACCATGCAGACTGAAGCTTTTCAGTCGAAGACTATAACAAGAATACTCAGGGTTTCAGAAGAGGACGTCGTAGATACAAGAATTGGTAATTTCGTAATTTTATAGAAACAAAACATACCTAACAAATCTGTACAGTACACTCGCTCGTATCTGGTCTCGCTTTAACCTGTCAATGTCAAATAACTTTCGTTTGAAATGTGTTTTCATGCAACAAGTAGGTTATGAGTAAATGTAGGTGGTATAGTTAAGTGACTTGCTCAGTAGGTACAGGTACAGTCTGCACCACAAGAACGTAGACTCGACATCTGTGAAATTGATACCAATTGTGTCGGAGCTTGTGTTTATCTAAACATACATACAATTATAGATCGTTTCGAAATGAGTGCTGTGTACGCTAAACGCTTTGAAACGGTTTTCCCCTGATGCCAATTCAATAAAAATGCGAGAAATATGGAGGTCTCTTCCTGTCTCATACGCCGAAAAGTTGATCAAAAGTATACCTATACGTTGTCAAGCAATAATCGCAAATGGTGGAGATTGGACACACTACTGAGTAAGTGCGTATTAGCTTTTTAGATGTACTCTCGATTTATATAAACATTTTTACAAACAAAATTATTTACACAGACATATCGTGTCCACGCTTTTGTGATACAGACTGTATATGATTATTCGGCTAGCAGTCCGGTTCCATATGGTCCAGTTAAGAAGGAGTCTACTGTATGATATTCACAATCCTCGAAATTGCTCCTAAAAACCAGTCTTGTACAGCAACTAATAACGACTTCCATCCGCAACCACGCAAAGTGAAGCATCACCCTCTAACCGGAAGACTCGCGTGAAGAACATCTAAATCGTGGTAACCGCAGCCAACTTGACCTCACCGAATAGCCGGGGTATACGACACGAAAAAGTTGCGTGGTGCCGCGAGAGATTCGCCGGATGCATAAGAGGACCTTGGGTGGAGATCGGGATACGTAGTGTCGAAGGGGGATAGCTTGGTTCCGGAAGAGGACGTCGTAGATAGCCAGGTCGAGCAACAGAGGCGCGCGGCACCCGCTGGAACCGTGGAAGATCGCGGAGAGGAAAGCACGGGGGCGCCTGCGCCCTCGGCTATACCGAGTTTCTGCGTACGTTTCCATCAGTCGGGTCTTCAACTCCGGACCGCGAACAACCAGTGATCGGGACCGCGCGTTTCCGCCACCGTAGAAACACCCTCCTGAACGCCGCGACGTGTTTCCGCGAGCGGAAACCGCCCGTTCCGTGTGGCACGTGCCGAAATCGCGAGCCGTCCACCGAGGTAACAGTTCCTCCTTTCGTCCTCAACGAGAGAAACTCCCTTTACCCCGAAACTCTCAAATCCCCATCCCCAGCGAGTCGGCAAAAGTTCCTCGTCGAAAATTCGCGCGCGTACTCGCACGCGGCGAATTTTTCTATCGTGCTCGCATTTCCACGGTTACGATGTTAATAGCTTCTCTGTCCTCTGGGAATTTTTAATAGCCGTTTCCGGTAGTGCAATACTTTTCAGCTCGCGAATAAGCATAAAATTAAGGGCGGATTTACCGCGTGCATAATGGGGAATAAACCGCGAGCGCCGCTGGTTTCATTATGCGACGATCAATGATCGATAATCAACTTATACATCGAAATTTGTAGACGATCGTCGTTGTATTTATGGGTGAGAACAGCTCGACCGATAGGACGTGGCGGATGATCATCGGGTTCTATTCGCGGCGGATAAACGGCCAGCGAGAGTGTGGCCGGACGTCCTGTCGGCAAGGATCAAAGGGCGTGATCGTTAACGTCGTTAGCGCTAATTAATCATCGGCAGGCAGATAAATATCGTGTATCAGGTCGATAAGCGACGCACGGACGCGGGGTCGTGTCTGCTAATAATTATGAACAGGCCAACTCATTAGTCGCGTCGAACGGCAACGTTAACGGCCGATCGTTCGCCGCTCGGAGAGCCGTTCATTGTTAATCGGGTCTGGGCGCCGCAACGTCGAAAGAACGGCTCGTGTAATTGGGAGCGAAAGTAATTGGACAGCGCGCGTTCTCCTCTCCTGAGCGAGATTAGAAACACACTCCTAGATCCACGTCGAGAACTTGACCGTTCCCCGCTCCTTGACTTGCAGCGTCGTCGTTGCAGTGACCTTTCGCTGGATGTTCATGAGAACTGTTCGCCCGCGTGATTCAATGCAAACGAGAACGGAGGAAAAGAGAACATAGAACTCGAGACAGAGTGGTCGGACACCGGATTGGTCGATCCATCATTTCGGTCGGTGTCGGCGGAGCAGAGCGCAAGAGGAATCCGTTCCGCTGGTTGGACCGCGTAATTAATCGGCAGACTTAATCGAGTGCCGAATTAATCGGGACAGATTTACGAGCTAGCGTGCGCGACACCGTCGGGTCGGGTCGGGTCGGGTCGGATCGGATCCTGCGATACACCGGCGCGTGGTGTGAACGCGATCATGAAGTATCACCGGCGCGTGCAGATTATCGCGCGACGCTCGCAGATGAAAAAGTCGTGGCGAGACCGTGGCTCGGCGCGCGGACGTTAAAGGGGACACTGGTCGTACATCAACGACTGACCTGAAACACCGATCCCCCTCTGAACCACGCCAAAAAGGAAACGATCGAGCGAAACGGGCTTTTCACGCTCGAGCTGCTCTCTCTCTCTCTCTCTCTCTCTTTCTCTCTCTCTCTCTTTCTCCCTGTCTCTCTCTGTCCCTTTTTGTCTCTCTCGCCCATACCATGCCCCTCTTTTCTCTTCTACCGCTCTCATTATCTCTCATTCTCTAGCTCGGTTTGTCTCCCGGTGCGGCGCACGGCCACTAATTAATCTTCCGGCCGCGACGTTCAACGACGCCCGCTTACCGGCGTAAAATCGCGACAAGAGGATCGCGAGCGAGCCAGTGTACCGGCAAGATAACGAGGCGGATTCGCGGGCCAAATAATTTGGACAGAGCCGGCTCGGGTCGCACTCGTAATTAGCAAACAGTCCGCCGAGTGTTTCCGTGGGAATGACTCGATTCCCTTGAACACTCGAGGAAGCTCAACTGATCAAAGACGCCTGCAAAAGACACCCCCCACCGAGTGGCACTCTCCGTGGCTTCCGAGGATCAACGTCCCGACCGTGATGGAACCTTGAGGGACCCGGTGGACGAGTATCAGTTTGCTTGGCTGATCCCAGATTGCCCGGAGAACGGAATCCTCTTGGCATCTGGATCGAGTCGTCGAATTTCGGGGCTAATTCGCGGCGCCAGAGAGGCATACTGGAAAGTGCGTAACTTGGAGCCGGATCAAGAGATCATCGTGGTGGAAGAGGAAAATAATTCGTGCTGGTAGAAGCTAATTCGTAGATACGCGAAACGGATCGTTTGACTTGTTGAGAGCTGGAAGTCCGAGACGGCGATTGATGGTTGAGCTGACCTGGCTAGGGTGTAGACGGCAGCGAGGTGGAGATCGTTGAAAGGGGAGAAAAATGTTCGAGGAAGGGAGGAGGATCGAAAGAGCCGGAGGCCGGTGATCGGTGAACTGGATCCGATCCGGTAGATTGTAGCTGGTCTCACGGGGATCGAGGACGATTGAAAATTTCGTCGGAGCCCGGTGGACGATATTTCACGTGCGCGAGAATGACAGGGATCCGCGAGAAGTGAACGCGAGAAGGGTAACGTGTCCAGTGGAAAAGGGGACGGAACCGGACTGACAGGAAATTGTGGAATCGCTACCGGGGGAGATATCCTGCGGGCGTGCCGGTCAGCCGACGGTGATGGCATGAGGACATTAGTAAGAAAGAGCTGCGGGTCCAGCGAGGAGGAGGATGAGGATGGTGGTGGGCGTGATGGTCCTTGGTCAGCTACTGACGAGGATCCTGCTCGCTGCACACGCTGGGGATCGTCTCGCGGCGGCTCGCAGGATTCTCAAGGACGTGCCGCTGATAGATGGGTAAGTGCCACACTGTGTTTTTCTCACTTGTACTCTCTCGCTCGCATGTTACCACTGACAATTGATTTGTTAGGCTTCGAAAGAAAAGGACCAACTTGCCGTCTGTCTACGCGAATTGAGATTGATGACTTTTTGAATGGCTGTTGCGGTTTTAGGCCTCGATTGCCTGGAAAGCATTCGAAACTGTTCTTGCTCCTTCCAATTTGTAAAGTTCAACAGCTTCTGTGGGAGTAAGTGATTGATGGAGTTCTAGGGCCATGCAGTTCTCTTGGTCAATTAAAGTTTACTGATTCTTGTAATTGTAGATACTGGTTTCGATCTTCTGATGACCGAATGTGTATGCCAAATTGTCTGTCTTGCGTCTAACTCAAGGAGTTTATGTTGGGGACAGTGATTGATGGAGCTTAGAGATTACGAAGCTGTCTTCCCAGTATAGACCAATCTCAATGGAAGTCGACCTACTTTTGTGATTATGCGCGTGATTCTATGACAACTGATTTATCAGAATTGTTTGACTCGTACTGGAGACACCTCGTCTGCAAAATTAAAAATCTTCTGTAGGAAAAATACTTGAAAAAGCTTAGATGGTTGTTTTCGTAAGAGTGATTATTTTGAGGTTAAGGATAAAACACTTTTTAGGTTGCTTTAGTAGTTGCAAAATACAATGTTTGCTTCGCTGAAGTATGTTCGTGGGATCGTGCTCTGTTCAACAATGACCAGAGTATGTAAAAAGATACAGCTCAGCGGAATCACAATTCAAACCCGAAGCAATGTATCATAAAACAAGATTATTTCCACGTTGACAGACTTCATCCTTTTGAATACGGGGTGTCCCATAAATCCTGGCACAGGGAAGAAGATATATCTTCGCGCGTAATACTTTCCATGCAGGGCTTTGTCTTCGAGAGAATCGAATTTGAATGCAGGCTGGGCTCACGTAATACCGAACAAGACACGTATTTTTGACTATCGAACTCATATTTTCATCAAAAATCAATCTTTTCATAGTCGCACTGCCAAAAACTGTTCGGTTCAAACAAAACGCTTTATCAAATTCTCGTCTGTACGAATAAGCAATTTACCAAAATTTATGAATTTGATTTTCACGGCACTTTTATAACATTAAGGAACTGTTCTGAGACAAAGTGCAGTATTTATGTAGTAGTGACAGATATAGACACTGATTAACCGACTATTTAAGACATTTTATCAGTGCAGATTGAATGTAAAAGTTATTATATGACGTCTATTTGCTTTTCATTGTTGCTGTTCGTTCTAAATTATTTCCTCACATTCTTTTAATTCCAATATAAAATACTACATTTTCTGTGTAACTCAAAGGGTCTAGCAGGATAAGAATGGTCTAGCGACCCCAGGCCACCATTTTGTTGTGTATTAATATATTGTAATTGGTATTGTGGGGAAAACAATGATTTTAGGTTGAAAGATAAGTCACCCAAAATTTTAAGTCGCTAACCCTTCATATAAGGATAATATGAGGGTAAATACCCTTAATTGTATCATTTTTTTCTCAGTTGTTAATTAAGATATTCAGATGGAATAGAAACGAAAATACTCGATCTTACCTCCTTCACATCATATATTTTTTCACAATTGTGATCAAATTATTAAGGGTAGAAAAAATCATTTAATTTTTTAGGGGTGGGAGTTGCAAGCAACCTTCGAGTGACCACTTAGAAAAAATTCAAGAACAGTGTTCTGTTACCGATCTAATATATACAAAAGTTTCAAGTTGGTTGGATTTGAAAAGCAAATGAAATTACGTCATCATAATAGTATAATGTATACACAGTGCAGTGTTTCTTACAACTCCAATTAATAATTCTTATCAGGAGATTGAGTCCTTCGTTGAGACGTGATTATTGTATGCCCGGCTCGTATTTCGGTTTGGGTCTACGCTACGGTCGATTTTGAACAGTGCCATTGTCGAAGGGGTCCTCTAGCGTCTTCTGACGAATTTATTGTTTTATGACTCTCGTGCGGCTGGAAAGTATCAGCTGACCATGGGAAAGTCAGCCTAGCCGTGCAGCTCTCAATGGCACTTGACGTAGCGTAGGCCCACGCTTAGCGCCAAGGGGAGCCTGTGGCCCAAAGCCTAAATTATGGTTTCCGGCGAAATTGCAGGAAACCGAGTGTCATCTGTTTAGCGACACTCGTTACGACGTATTTCGTCTATGGGCGTTGCCCTTGTTTAGGGAGGTCATTCGTAGCCCCCAAATATTATATCATTGGCTGGGACCCCCACTATTTTGTACTTTGTGGAGGGATTTTTCAACCCACGAGGTTACTTGTTCCTCACGCGTTAGTTGTAAGATCAGTCATGATTTAAGAGTCGAAACTACCAGTCGTGATTTAAGAGTCGAAACTACGAGTCGTGAAATATCTGTCGCAGGATAAGAGTCGTGAAATATCTGTCTCTTTTATACCGTCTTTCACATTTTTTATTAAAAGTTAAAGTTATCCGAAATCCAATTATCTCTTTATTTAATTTACCTCTCTTTGAAGTGTGCATCTCAGCGGCTCACAAATTACTGTTTGAGCACTGACACGACACAACATCCTTTCTTGACCAATTATTTCGTTTTAAACGCGATGCATATCGTATTAGATTCTGTTCTTATCTTTCCGAATTTATAAATAGACATTACGTAAGTGTAAAAGAGAATTCTAGGAATCATAATATAGATTTATTCAATCTTCGTCACCAATTTTCCTCAATAACTGATACTGATACTGACATTGATAAGTTTTGCGATTAATATGGCTCGAGTGAACTTTCACCCTTATAATATTGTTAGTTTCCTTTAAATATTCAATATTTAAAATATTATCATCCCTGATTAATTCGGCGAGATAGCATACTGCCTGGGTTAATTGATAGGTACCTGTAAATAATATTAAGTAATATATAGTTTTACATGTGGTAATATTATACATATAGAATACGGGTAAATAATAGTATTAAAGCATGTATTTACCTATAAACAAGATTTTCAAATATTTCTCAAGTTATTTCCGGAAAATCCATTACAGCGTTGTTAGTCATTGGTGTAAATGGTTTTCTACGGCGACTTAAATTTTTTGCTCCTACTAACTTCTGAAGCGTGTTTGTTTTTATCCATTGTTTCTTCATATAATTAATAATTAGATCAGTAATTTCTGGATCGGTATCTAATCTTTTACCAAATTCATTGTGTAGAAAGGATGCTAATTGACACATTGATTTAAGATGAGGTAGGAGTTTATTATCCATTTTGTGGTGTAATAAACGATATTTTTGTGCGATATCAACAAGGACGGCTTGGTACAACCCATCTTATTTTGGTTACAAAGCGTGATGAATTTGCTTCTGCTTTTGTCAATTGTGGGCTCAACGGAAT
Organism: Sphecodes monilicornis; assembly: GCA_913789915.3. NCBI lineage: Eukaryota > Metazoa > Arthropoda > Insecta > Hymenoptera > Halictidae > Sphecodes > Sphecodes monilicornis. The sequence goes on from OU565290.1 coordinate 11,934,708, forward strand.
GATCGGAAAGTCATAAGAGCGAGTTACAAAAAACCCGAATGAGTCTAAGAGTGACACAGTGAGAGTCGTAGCCTGAGTATATTAGAATCATTGATAAATACATATAATCAATGATCAAATCTACCACTAGTAGTATTATCCCTACATTATAATGGCGTAATTTCATTTGTTTTTCAATATTTAACTATGTTCCTCAAATCCGACCAACTTAAAATTTTTGTATATATTAGATTGGTAACAGAACACTGTTCTTGAATTATTTCGAAGTGGTCACTCGAAGGGTTGCTTGCACCCCCCCCCCCCTAAAAGATCGAGGGTAATTATATAGAAAAGGTCTGTGTACTCCGATTTTGATGAAATTTGAATATGTTATGGAGCAACACAATCTGAACAACTTGTTCCTTTTCCAATATAGAGGGGTTGCTTTTAGTTTTCGAGATATTTGCAAAAGCTATTGCTAATATTGTATTGAATTTCCCGGATTCTCGCACGCTCCGTGGCAATGTAAGGCTGCTCCGACGCGACGTCTGTTTACTTTTTTTTTTCTTAACACGCTGTGGAGATGAGAGAGAAAACAGGGTCTCACTCTGGTCATACATACAAAATCTTATTATTTTTTCGACAATACCACACATACCCACCCACTGCTTAACACGCACTCAGTGTTTCTAAAAAAAAGATTCTCACATTATACAATATAAAATCAACTGAGACCAATACGTCATACATGTATTATATTATCGCATTTGATTGTAAAACAAATTGGTATTGGTTTTAGTTGATTTTATATTGTTTAATGTGAGAACCTTCTTTTTAGAAACACTGGGTGCGTGTTAAGCACTGGGTGTGTGTGTGTGTGCGTGGTATTGTCGCTTCTCATCTCCACAACGTATTTACAAACACATGCGGCCCCGGAACAGGTTTACGTTGCCGCGGAGCGTGCAGGAATACGAACAATTCAATACAGTATTAGCGATAGTTTTTTCCAAATATATCGAAAACTAAAAGCGACCCCCCTGTATTGGAAAAGGAAAAAGTTGTTCAAAATGTCGAAATCTATAATATTGTATATTAAAATTTCATCAAAATCGGAGTACTCAGACCTTTTCTATACATATAATTACCAAATCGAGTATCTTCGTTTTTATTCCATATGAATATCTTAATTAGCAACTGAGAAAAAAATGAGACAGTTAAGAGTATTTACCCTCATATTATCCTTATATGAAGGGTTAGCGACTTAAAATTTTGGGTGATTATCTTTCAACCTAAAACCATTGTTTTCCCCACAATACCAATTACAATATATTAATACACAAAAAAATTGTAGCCTAGTACCGCTAGTACATTCTTAACCTGCTAGACCCTTTTAGCTAACACATCACCTATCATCGATTGTACCATAATTTTTAGAAATCTATGGCCCATGGCTAAGTAACTATTCTTGAACAGCAACAGCAATTTCAATTATGAATCAACAAGTCACTCACAGTAATGCTATATAATAAATTCATTCAGGATTCTAACGGAATAGAACATTCCTATCTTCTGTTTTGACATAGCACTATTATTGAAAATTCTATTGATAAAGCAAGTAAGTAACGTATTCGGAATAAAATAGAAAATGTATCATTCAAAATTGAATCTTAAAATATCACAAACGCGCAAAAATCCGCAGTTCAGTGATCAAGTAGCGTAAAAGTACGAAAGTCACGGTGACTAATGATCAGAGATGATAAGCGCAGACAGGTGTTGATGACCAAAGGGAGCAAAACAGCAAAAGTTCGGGTGTTTTGATGCCGCGGATGAGTAATGCGTCGAAAGGAGGTTGGAAAACAGCCTCGCAATATAATGATAGTGGTTCGGCTATCGCGGCGCGCTATGATCGATTCGCGCGAACTGTCTGTAAAGTCGGTACCTATAATAGATGGAGCGGCGAGTCTGGTTTCATGTGTTACGTAGAATATTGGTCTGAGAAACAATTTGTTCGCCGAATATCACGGATGCTCGAGGTTCGCGACTCGCTGCGTCAGGTTCGTAAAATCGTTGAAATTTTAATGAACAACCGAAAACTCTCGTGTGATCGTTAACAGGAGTGGCCGTTGAAACGCGAGAACCGCAAGGCCCGAATTTATAGCCGGCGAGAACAATGTCGTCGTAACGACGCGCACGGACGGACATTCTACGCCCGAGCGTGCCTCTAATTACACCGGAATTAAACTCGAAAGGAATGTCGGCCGGTGTCCGAACCGCGATAAAGCGTGGAACGACACCCAGTCGGTTTTTACACGTTCGAGCTTTTCCCTCGTAACTCCATTTACTGTCTCTTTCCTCTTTTCCCTCTCTCTCTCTCTCTCTCTCTCTCGCGCGCGCGCGCTTTTTCTCGCGTGGCGGTATCGATTTCGTAACATTTATCAAGACCGCCGCAAAATCAAATTTATCTCGACGAAACGGCACCGGGAACTGAAGCCCTAGGAAATTTGTGTCGACACGATGCGTTCCCACGCGCTCGGATTCGCCCGCGAAACCATCGTTTTCTCGTAATTGTGAAATTGAAACGTTTGCGGACGGGATTTACGTAAATTACACCTAGCGAAGAAATTAATTGCTTTCCGGTTAGCGGTGCCCCGTTCCCGATGCAGCTTAAGCACAAAAGAAATGAATGCGATACCGATGCTCGAGCACAAAAGAGACGCACTTGGAGCTCGATGCAGGAGGAATAATGCGAGCGTTTTAATCCGAAGATAACCGTGTGTTGTTGTGGAAAAATTAGATGACCGGAATCGGTCAACAGCGAGTCGAGCTAATTTTAAGGAGACTAATTTAAAGTTGACGTGCCGGAAAATATTGCGTAACCTTAATTAGGTTGCTTGTTGTTACATCGTTCAGGGACTGGCAGATGTTATTTAACACGTTCAGCGCCCACTCCACAATCATAAAAATTACACAAAATTAAAGCAATATATTTAATAAAACAAAAACTAAGAAGTTTAGTTTTGTGATATTAATTACTGTTCCAAACCTCTTCTATTCCTCAGATCGTAAGGAAATTCTGTACACTCAATCTACCAACGTAAAAGTTAATTTTCAATTCTGTATAAATAATTCCGTCACCCAGATATGGGTGACATGGCGCTGAACGTGTTAAAAGAACTGGTCCGGATGAGATCAGAAGAGAATGTTAATGACGCAATGTTACGTTCATTCGTTATATCCTCGAGATTATTTAAAGTGAAATAATATTCTTGATATGAGATTGTCAATCATTTTTTATTCGATTTTTTGTTAAATTTAACATAACACTACTTCTCCGAAAGGTGTTGAAAGACAACTTTTAATATTTTCAATACATATTGATTGAAACTGCAAAGATGCATAGAAGGAAAATTATTCAATAAATCTATTTCTTTGAATATACAGGATTGTTATGAAATATTGTTAATCAAATTTAGTTTTCACTCTCATTGACACCGGTGTCCTCTATCGAATAACGACAGCGCAGCGCCATGGATTAACAGCTGTCATGCACAACTATGTGTAGCGGTACGCTGCCAAGAATTGTCAGTCCCTCGCGAACTGCCGAGAACGGCAGATCCTAGGGGAGGAACTCGGAAGAGTCCCGGAAGTTAGTACCTCGGCAACTCCAGAGGGACCAAAGTAGGACATTGGTGGACATTGGTGGACACTGGTGGACGTCATCCCTTCCCTTTCCCTCCTCGGCCTTCCTATCCCCCGTCCTCAAGTATATTCCTTCCTCTACCTCCCCATCCCTCTTCCTCAATTTCTTTTCTCTTCATCCTTCCTCTGCCTCCTTTCGTGTTATCTTGACACTTCATCCTTCCCCTTCAGCCATTCTCTCCATCTGTTCCCACCATCCTTGCCTTTCATCCTTTCCTTCCAGTCCTAGATCCCTTTCCTAGATCCCCTCTTCATTTTACCTTCTTTAAATGCATTCCTACTATTCCCTTTCCATTCACTAGATCCCATCCTTCATTATCTAGATCCCCCCCACCCTCTTTCCTATATCCTCGTCTTTCCTTCTTTAGATCCCTTCCTTAGACCTCCCGCGAAAACCCAATCAATAAAACGTAATAGATGATGAATGAAACTAACCCCGATATTTTATCGACAGAAAAGAATGGTCCATTCTACCAACCTACAGTTCCCAGAAGAATTCTCGTACATCCGAAAACCATGTCCCCCCCATTATTGCACGCGATCGGGATCTCATAGCAAGTCTAGCCTAAGTTCATCGAAAATGCGTGCAATGCTTACTTCTCAAGTGGTAATCGTCGGATCATGCCTCAGGATAGAGTGAGAAAGAAGATGGTGCGAGAGAAAGAAAGCCGATCCAATTGGACGAAACTCGGGGCTCGTGCATTCTCCGCGGGATAATGAGAAAGTTTCACGCGAATGGGAAAGAAAAGACACTAATGGAGAGAGAGAGGGGGGGGGAGAGAATTAACCAGGCCTGATAAAAAAGGAAGAATAGAGAAGAAGGGAAGAGGAAGAAAGAGACTACTAGGAGGAAAGGAGATGGGGAGGGCGATTCGAGGGCAACGACAAGAGAACGGAAGAAATAGGGGCTGGGATAGAATTTAGAATATAGAGAGAGAGGAAGAAAGAGAGACTACTAGGAGTAAAGGAGATGGTAAGGGGCGATTCGAGGACAACGACGAGAGAGCATGGAAGAAATAGGGGCTGGGATAGAATTTAGCTCGAGGATGGCCCGTGGCTATTGGTCCTCCAGTTTCTCGGGTTACTGGACGGCGGATACGAATTTCCGGTTTTCCCGTTTCGAAACGAGACAGTGTGTGTCTCTTCCGGCTGCTTCCGTACATGTATCACGGAGGCACCAAGTCGTCCGTACGTATCCGTGTCCCTACGGTGTCCTGTATCGGGGTAAGACCAAATAACCTGTCGCATCGAAAGGCAACAATAGCCCGCTGCGCTCGTTACCGGACATGGTTCCCCGAAGAATTTCCAAAAGATCGACTTCGCCTTCGCCTCCTCTTTACAACTGCGATACGGCCACGACACGGTGTCACGTGTCATCGTGTTAATCCTATTCGGAGCATCGTGACCATGTCGATGATTTCGTTCTATGGTCTCTCATTATTTTAAGGCACCTGTTGTGTATCAAGGAATGGTCCTGTTTTATGAAAAACTGGGTCCATGAGGCTGCTCCAGTTTCATTGGATGATATTATAGTATAAACAAACTGACCGAATGTATCTGGTACTGCAGGGTCTTATGGAACGTCTGTAAAAATGGTCGTATATTTTGGAAACATATTTTGGGAGACATTTTTTAGTACGTCGTATAGGAATTCATTACGTTTTATATGCTAAAGTATGATGATAAGTTACATTTTCACTCGACGTTTTAAAAACGTCATAATGTTCGTATTATTTGTCAACTATTCGGTTTGTGACGACTGCATTAAATTAATAGTTGTTGAGTTGGGTGCAATAAGAAAATCAATGAGTCCAGAAAGAATGATTCTGAAAATATGATTAAAAATTTTGTAATTAAAAAGCAAGTAGAAGTTTTTTTCGGTGATCTTGAATTTATCCACTGCTTACAATCAATTTTGTCTTTTAAATGTATAAACGACAATTCGCCTGAGTTTGAAGTGTCAATCTGCAAAAATAAAGTTATAGGAATAGGGGAGAGTTGTCGAATTCGGACCCTCTGAACCATTTTTCATGTGTATATATATATATATATATATATATAGATGTAAATAATTTTAATAAAAACCAAATAGTGCAAACGAATATTAGTATTTTAATCTTTACAATTGATGCAAAGGTATTTCTTAATTTTGGAGTTACTCCAGCACATTATGTATAGACCCAGGTGTGACCAAATTCCTATGAACTTTAAAATTTATTACATCAAATTTTGAATTAAATTTGAAATTCCTCTAAAAGTTTTTTAAAAATATTGCTCAAACTTGAAATTCCTCTAGAGTTTGAAATATATTAATAAAATTTTTAAATAAACTGGAAATGGGACCGGTCCAATTTAGGAGACCACCCGAAGATATAATAATATATTTTGTTACTTACTTTAAAATGGCACGAGTGCTTCTTCACTTTCAATAAAAACTTTAATCGATGACTTCTCAAAAACTAAAATCACTTTATCAACCGTAAGCAGGAGGTACTTGCTTTAAAAGATGGACGCAGCAAGTATACCTTCCAGCAACATATATTGCCTATTTTACAAAACAAATGTCTTATACCGGTCAAGTTACCATGGCGGTCCAAATTCGGCAACTCTCCCTTACAAGATAGTTTTTGCTGGAAAATGCCATATCTCTGAAAACCTAATGACTAGCCGTTTTAGAGGGTTCCCACAACTCCTTGGTTCAAAATAAATAGAAAGACTCCAACATTTTACTAAAATAAAAATTTTTTATTTTGGGATTTCTTCCACCTCTGTGCGGTGTCAACATCGAATCCTCACCGAAAGAATCGTGACCCAGTTCTGGCATAATCATGCTCTTCCATGCTCCATCAGCTGGCCACTTTGTGGAGGGTTAAATAGACGTCCGTGGCCGATATATGTGGGCTTCTTTGAAAGCCTAGTTGCTGGCTACCGTCGGTCACGCGTCGAGAATAAGCAACTAGTCGCCGAGAAAGACGAGAATGAGGCTTTTGTTGTTGAAAATTATAGTCTTCTGCCGGGTTCCGCCGTCGGGACCTTTCACCTTTGGCTTGCGATAGAAATTCGAGGGCTCCTCGAAGGTATTGGGAGGATGAAAGGCAGCGAGGCTAGGGAATCGAACATGAGCGCGATTTCGCCCGATTGTCGACGACCCGAAGGCGATTCGTTACCGATAACGAGTGAAAGCCTCGTCGAGCCTATTGTGTCCCGTATAATAGTTTGCATTTTTGTCGATCCATGCCAGGCCACGTTGCACCCCGTTCGTGCCAGGCCTGCCCTCCAGGGACAAAACGAGAGTGCAAGAGCTTAGCTAACAATCGGGCGATAAACGTCGCCGGGTTGTCCGTAAAACCGTAAAAATGGATGAAACCGTGCGACGGATTTTCGACGCCGGCCAATCCGCGCGCATTGTAATCGAACTCCGTTCGGCCGGAATAGGTGCGGGCACGCGGGAGAAAGCAGAAATGTCGCGTATATACCCCGTTTTGCACACCGTGCGCCGAACAAAGTGAAAACAGACTGTGAAACTCTTTTTCGTAGCTCGACCCGGAAAAAAAGGAATACCGTTCGCGTAACCGCGCTGCTCGCCCGCTGTTCCCGAATTTGTTGTTCGACGGAAACGTCGCGTTCCGATTGTTGATCTCCTAGAGCAACCATGTAGGGCGCTTTGAGGATCGTAACGTGAGTCATTCTTTGATCAATCCCTCGTCAAACAATTGCATACTTTGTTACTGTTAGCAATTTTGTGAAACATAAAAATTTATGTTTCTTGTATACCTACATTTTATGACTAAATATTCATATCGAATATTCGATTGTTCATCTCCTGGAACACGTTTGGAACGCTTTTAGAATTGTTATACTTGTCAATGTTGTTCAACCTCTTATCGAACGATTGTATAAAATTTATTTAATCTCTCGTTGTTGCTGATGTATTTAGCGAAAGGTGGAGATAATGTTTCTTGTACGCACACATTTAATTCTGTTATAACGAATTGCTTCATAACGAGGAAATGATATTTCACTTTGCTTTGAAAGAGTAATGTACACGAACATTGTGCAGTAATAATTAAACAGAGCCACTTAATGATAAAATACCAAATGTGTTCGTAGAACATTAAACTTGATATTTTAATTTACCCTCGGGCATCGTTCACGCAATTGTTGCCTTAACATTTTATAGACTGAATTATGTCAAAATGTGAATGTACTGTGTTTGACAGTGGCGCTTTTACTATTCGCACCTCTCGACGATTGTATAACCATCTGCAGAAGCATAGATTGCAATTATTATTTACATCGTAAATGCTTTCTTTCGTGCACTCGCTTTTCCTCAATAATTATGAGTGTGTGACACTTTTATCTTTCTCTACATCAAAGGGATGCTGCATGCTGGGTTTTATGCAAATACGGTTTCCTATTTGTCATTAATTTCTGGAAAGAATGAAGTTTTAACAACATTTGGAAAAGGGAAATATTTTCCTGCGTCCCGAAAAATTTGATATTTGAAACATACAATGTTTCCTAGAACGATTTTTCAGGTTCCCGCGAAATAATCATTATAATCGCAATAATAGTAAACTAAAAGAACTAGTATCAATCATTTTCTGTTATCTGTTAAATCTAGCGTTACTAACAAGGAGAATATGCGATCATAAGGTCTCAGATTTTCTCGAAACTTTGCATATTGGTAGATTTTGTTCTCCTGTTTATGAAAATGTAGCATTATAGGCATCGATACTCAACAACTTTTGAGATACGTTAAGATTGATGAAGTTAGTGTTTCTTTTATATTATGTTCCTTTTCAATAAAATTTTTATATTTTGTTTCCTATAGATATTATTAGTGTATTTTTCATGTGCAAAATACAATTAATTAAAATAGATAAACTGAACAGAAAAAAAGAAAAAATGAAGAAAAAGAAAAAATGGAAAAAAAGGGATTTGAACACTAGCTTTCCCGGTAATGAATCTAGTAATCTAGGCACTTGACAAGAACTTCAACCAAAACTGTACTTAACGGCTTAACGGGTATAATGAAATTTAAATTGTAAATATCTCAAAAATTATTGAGTATCGACGCCTATAATGCTATATTTTCATAAACAGGAGAACGAAATCTACCAGTATGGAAAGTTTCGACAAAATCTAAAACCCGACGACCGCGTCTTCTCCTTCTGAGTGTTTCTACTAAAATGAGTATAGCTCGTCACGTCACGAGATTTCCATGTCGAGGCAATGACAAGCTGCAGGTGTTATATATTAAGGAATAAAGTTCTTAATAATAATCAATGTTTTAGGCAACACAACAGTGTTAATCACTGCTCTATGAAGCTGAGAAAAATTATATTTTATGCGTAGACATAAACCTGTGAGTAAATTGCAGTGCAAGGGGTTAATGATGCGGTCTCTAAAGTGGACTGTCACACATCTTGAAAAAGAGGATCGTTCGCAGTGTTATCGTTGCGCCCTGTCCACGTTATCAACTACAAATTACAAATTAGCTGCAATCTAGTTCCAAATGAGACCGCCGCGCCGTCCCCATTATCTATTTATATCCATAATGAATCCCGTCTGAGGCACCGGGAGCGCGATAAAAAGACAATTACAAAGAAATTTTCAGCAGTAGTATACGTAGATGATAATTGTAGGCGGCACACATTCGCCGTTACGCGATGGCTGGAGCGTATCATTCCAAGCGTAGAAATTCTCATTTCAGCCTCGACGAGCGACAATTTTTGCCAAGTGTATACAAGGTGTCTCAACGAAATGAGATCACCCAAATACCTGCCTCATTTATTGCTATATGTACCTACAAATTTTTCAAGACAAACTAACACTGTTTCAAGTGTCACATGCAATGACAGAAATAATTTTGTCTCGAGACCATCATTCTACAATTTTTCAACATCATAGATATATTTTCGAATGGAAAGATATATTTTTTTCTTGTACATACTTGCAGAGCATGAAAAGACGAATCCAACAACCTCCATAACTATACTATTTCGATCATGTACTGCTGTTGAAGGATCTGTTAAAGAATCCTTAACAGTATGTAATCTGTTAACAGTAAATCTGCCGTGTACAAAAATTAATATGATGAATTTGTTTAGATTCTGCACGCTTCTTATTATAATATGTGCTCCGCTAAAGATAATTGTTCGATAGTTTCCCACGAATGCAGCTATATAATCTCAATGGTACAGTACTCTCTTCCCATAGTTCGGTATACGCGGCTGTGGGGGAATATTTTTCCACGAAATGAGATCCCAGTACCAATTTCTCTCGATACGAGGGAAACGAAACAAACAGTTGCCTCCTTACGCACCAGTTGTCTCCCCAATAGCTCGCGAAGGCGTTTCCTCATGCATAAACGTGGTCGATTACGTAAATCGTTTCATATTTGTTCGTGAATATGTAGTGAAGTAAATTATGACCATGCATGTATGTATTACGTTTTGGTATACAGGGTGAGGCATTTAAAACAGGACACCTGAATAACTCGATTGTTTTTGGAGATAGAAGAAAATCCCTCAGACCAAACTTATTTGGTATCGAAGGACTTATAATCCGATGCTCCAATTTTTTTTATATGTGCTGGCATCAAGGAGATATGAAGGTCAACTCTGTTTTTTTTTAAATGGAACAGTATGCTTTCTTAATTACATTCTGATAGAGTATTTCAAGACGAATACAATGACCTATTATTAAGGTCATTCATGGTCACTCAAGGTCAGCTGCAAGAGAAAATAAATTGTCTCAAAGCATTCTTCGAATACTTTTACGTATTCTCTGGTTGTTGGCATACTGATCTTGTAATTGCCGACAAGGGTCACAGAACGTAAACAAACATTCAATCACATTGTACGTTTGCCTATGACCACTAATTTTATTAGTAGTTTGACTGCCGATTAGAGTACGGCTTCGTAATAATCAATCTTAGTGTTCAGTCTTCAAAAATGCGTTATATGATAGCAGAGAAAGTGGAAATGGTTCTGATTTATGGTGAATGTCATACGACCTAGACTGACTTTGAATAACCTTACTAATACGTCATTGTATTTGTCTTGAAATACTATATCACAATGTAAGTAAAAAACATACTGCTCCATTTAAGAAAACAGAGTTGACCTTCATATCTCCTTGACGCCTCCACCTATAAAAAATCGTAGCATCAGATTATGAGCCCTTTAACCAGTTGGCTGTTGCGACCTCTTTGATAAGTGTGTAAAAAACTGTGCCATTTCTTCATGACGAGTATACTCGTCGAAAACAGCTAACTGGTTAATACCAAATAAGTTTGGTCTTCATTTTCTTCTATCTCGAAAAACAAGCGAGGTATTCATGTGTCCTGTTTTAAACGCCTCACCCTGTATATTGAACGAACTATTATTAGGTCGCTGCATATGAAATGTACGATTTCAGAATGCATACATTATGAAATATTTTAATGAGGAAATACTATTAACTCTATAAAAAAGTATAAAGTTATTTATGTCGAAAAAAAATTGGTTGAGGAGACAATTTGTCCAGAACGTTGGAAAATGGTTATACATAATATGAATACTTACTGTTTGGAAATAACATTACGTCGACTGTGATTCCCATTCCAACGTACTGAACAAGATAACTCCTAAACCAATGTATCGGTTTATTGATTGTCGAGATATCGATCTGTACAAATGTAACATTGATTTAGATGTCGAATGACGTAAACAAAATAAATGAGTTATAGAACGAAACATATATAGATGATATAAAATATCCTGAACACAGTGAATTTTCGTCATAAATAGCTTCATACACTTCTATGGCTCTGAGACTAAGGAGCTGCATCGATTAGTGCATTCAAAAGTACACGATTTCATTATAAGAAATGTTAGTCACCTTCATGTGACCTCTAAGCGTACATCTACAGAGAAAATATGTACACCAGATTGTGGCCTACTCGAAACCATTTACTTCTTATCTGAACTATTTTTTTACATAATACATACCGTACGAGTAATTTTCATTTATAGATTAAGACCGGTCACTCAGTACGTTCGCAGCGTTTGAAGGGATGAAAAGGAAACCTGGCGGGAACAAAGAGGGCGAAGCTCGTCGGTGCAGGGAAATTCGGAAGCGTGGCGCCACGCCGCGCGCTTTTCCGCTAAACCGCGAACAACATTCGCCCGGTAATTACCGTTGTTTGCCATGCGTGCCGCTGCAAACAGACATTCGTCGGGGCCTTTTCACGGGGAAATTGTGCGCGCCGCTAAGCTGATAACACGACCGGACAGCCGGCTTGTAATTACGTCGTTGAACGGCGCCGTTAACAACGTTCATCGCCGCGTGGAAATATTTAATTACCCCGGGCGGCCTGGTAGACGCCTCGAGAGTGGCCGCCAGCTGTATTAAGCGGCGAGGGAAGCCTCGCAACGGTGTCTTCGTTTTAAAGCTTCGAGCCTCTTATCGCGCCACCAAGAAATCGCCTAAAGAGAAAATACGATCAAAACGCTCCGAGCCCACCCACTCGGCCTCCAAACGCGCGCGAGATTTTCCGCCGAGTTTCAATTTACTGGCTACTTTCCCCACGCCTAAGTGCACCTTGACGTCAAATCGCACAAATATAGCTGACATTTTTGCATAGTTTCGGTAAGCATGATATTGCCGGCTACTTCCTGTGCTCGTCAACAGAGGGACATTACGACAACACCTTTCCCGCTACTACCTGAATCTTCCTCTGTTTGTATATACAGGGTGTCCCACATAAATGGGAACACCTAAATATCTGTCGTATTTACAGTCCTATCAGAAAACATCAGAGGACAAAGTATGACGTGTTTTTTAATGAAATTTCAAGGTCACCGATGTTTTTTTAAATGGAATAGTATATTTTTTTACGTTAGCATGATATACAATAAAAAACTGAATTTAGTGGATACCACCTTTTTGACCTTGAAATTACCTTGAGCAAGAATAATCATGTTGGAGCGGATAAAATGTGGAAGTTTAAAATTTACGTGTTTTTTCATAGCAAACAGCGTATGTTTATGTTAGAGTACGTATCATTGAGATCGTTAACAGAAGGTTAATCGGTTAGAATAAGTACGTTGTTCCTTCTGCATTATTCGAATTCGAAACGTGAAAGTGATAACAATGCGTTATACTGTACAAGAACGAATCGATATGGTTTTCACTTATGGCGAAAGCCACCAATCTTTGAGGCAAGCAGTACATTTGTATCGTGAAAAATTTGTGAATCGTATTTGTCCTTCGTTACACGCATTTTCCGTTGTGGTAAAACAATTTAAAAATACCGGTAGTGTAAGTTCTAAAAATCGTAATAATTACTGCAGCATGTGTTTCAATTACGTCTCAGGAAATCGACAATGCCTGCAGATCATTTAATGCAAGATTGCAATAATGCATAAATGAGGATGGTCAACATTTCGAACATTTATTATGATATGTAAAGGTCAACCCGCCGTAAACAACGCGTAATCTTTGCTGAAACACGTAAGTTTTAGACTTCCACATTTTATCCGCTCCAACATAATTATTCTTGCTCAAGGTCATTTCAAGGTCAAAAAGATGGTATCCACTAAATTCAATTTTTCATTGTCTATCATGCTATCGTAAAAAAATATACTATTCCATTTAAAAAAAACATCGGTGACCTTGAAATTTCATTAAAAAACACGGCATAAACAAATTTTTTCTTTACCATTATATTTGCCCCCCTACAACAGTGTCACTTTGTACTCTGAAGTTTTCTGATAGGACTGTAAATACGACAGATATTTAGGTGTTCCCATTTATGTTCGACACCCTGTATACCGTCCTAAACTGTCCTTACTGTTCAGGCAGTGAATGGAATTATCATGTATCTTAACAAATAACTATATATTTAACACAATATATTAATGACAACCATCCTATATTACAGCCATACTTTAAAATAACAAAATCGCTTCTTCGTGTCCATTCATTTCATTTTAATATACAACCAAATTCACTTCATACACTTTTGTTTCATTCATAAATGTTTCTCTCTCATTCTCACCACAGATATCACCACATTCAGATGAATGTTCTTTTCGCAATTTTATATCATCTTTTGTTGTTCCTTTCGGTCTTCCTTTTGTTCGAATTTGAATTTGCTCCTCTTGATTTTCTTCTGGCACCTCTTCTACTTGATCCTCATTTCCTTGTACATTCTCCGCAAGAACCTAATCCGTTGTTGCATCTTCGTCAAAACTGTCATCGTTGCCATCATTTTCCTCAACTATCTCATTATTCATTATGACATTTCTTTCAGGATTTAAATTCATAACTACTAGGTCTTCATCATCATTACTATTATCTCCTTTATTTTCTCGTTATCTATTATTCTTTAACACTTACGACATCCCGCGTCTGAGGCACGGGTCCGCTAGATAGCCTTACTGACGAGCCCTCTTGCGGGCCTAGGACAAAACGCTTCCTTCTCCTTTTTCCATCTTTTCATACTCCGAAATACAGCTGCCATAATTGTCTTGATAAGCATGAAACATTTTGAACGGAAATGTTACTAAAACAGAAGAGGAAGTGGTGGTAATGTGGCTCCCAGTTTTACATTTCTTCCTAAAATCTGGTTCATAACATTTCGGTCCCTATTGTTAAGTTGCAATTTACCACTGTAAATTAAAAATTACTATTCGCAATACATTAAAAATGTTATACTAAATGCATTGAAGGAAATCCTAAGAAGATTTAATAATTCACAAGGAATATCGTTTGAGTCATATAATAATCCATTTTACAAAATGTAATATTTTCAGCATACTCTCTCCTATTTAATTCTGCACGAATTATTTTCTACTTCGGACTACTTCACAAATTGTCATTGCTTAAAGCCCTCCGCATCGCTGTGCGTATAGATGCCGTGGCCGCGTTCATCGTCGAGACAACAATGTTTCCATCGATATTCTATTTTTTACATAGACATTCCATCTGCATTCAGTTGATACAAAGCCATGCGATGGTAAGAATAAGTAATTTAGTTCTGTATATTCGTCACCTAATTCTTAACTCATCACGCATTAAATTTATTATTGTTTATATTTTAATTTGTGCTTTATATTGGTACTATGGAATGCGTGAATCTTTAAGTAGTATCGATTGTATTTATTCATCCCAAGTCCTATCTGAAGATCCTGTAAAATCTACATAGAAATAAATTTTGCTCAAGTAGCGATTTATCAAAAAATTAGAAGAATATATTAACTAAGTTAAAAGTGTTTCATTGCAAAAAAATTTGCTACAATTTGTTGAATTTGAAAACATATTTAAAATACAGCAAAAACATGAACATAAAGTGTATTATATTATACACTATTAAAAATGATTACTTGTCAATATTCCTCACTCAAAATTTCACTTCGATGTCTTCAATAGATTAGAAGTTATACCAAAATGTCACTAAAGGCTATAGCCGGGTTTGAGGGTCAAAATCGCCCCCGGCCTCGATTTTAACGATTTTGAACCAGCCGATAGCCTACCAAAAAAGAAACCTTTCTGCCAAGTTTCAGTCCGATATCTCATATGTAAGGTTACTTATAGAGGAAAATCGAAAAACCAGTTTTTGGCCCATTTTCCCCATTTAATGACAAATAAAAATTCTGAAAAAAATCTGACACATTTCGAATACCAAGCCACATATTATATATCGTTTTCAGATTTTTCCGTTGCAAATTCCGGTTTTAAGACATGAAAAAAATGAAAAAAATCGAAAAAAATGCAGATTTCACATAGAAGATGAAAAATCACACCTACAGATTTAATTTAGCAATGAGATATCAACATAAGTAATACTCTCAATTTTTTTCAAATTCTTGAGAGAGGGACGTGATAGTTGAAAAAATTAAAAACCAATTTTTTTAATATGTGGCTTGGTATTCGAAATGTGTCAGATTTTTTTCGGAATTTTTAATTGTCATTAAATGGGGAAAATGGGCCAAAAACTGGTTTTTTGATTTTTCTCTATAACTACCCTTACAGATGAGATATCGGACTGAAACATGGCAGAAAGGTTTGTTTTTTGGTAGGCTATCGGCTGGTTCAAAATCGTTAAAATCGAGGCCGGGGGCGAATTTGACCCTGAAACCCGGCTATAGCCTTTCTTGATTTGGACCACTGTGCGGCGTGGAGGGGTTAAACAAACACGAACAGAATCGAGTTGTAGCTGTTTGTTTTTCCTGCGCAAGGGAAAGTGGTCCTTCGAGTAGTTAGCGAATAATAAATTAGTTTGGACACCACGTGCAAACTGGCCAAAGTTAGCACGATTGAAAAATCCACCCACAGACCGCAACAAGAGTTCAAGGTGCAACCTGTTTTTGAGCGACTCGAAACGCTTGATTGCAGTTTCGTTTCGCAGCTTTGTCGCGGGTTCGTTCGAGAGCCGTCGGTTGCTTTGAATGGGGCTCTTTAGGACCCGGTGTGCGCCTGGAGGTGGTTGCTGCTTATAAATCAGAGTTCTAGCCGACCACGAAAACGCAGGGGGTGTTCGACACCCCTCGAGCAACAAGTTCCCGGCGTCGGTCATCGAGCGTGTTCTAGCTTTGTCCCCGAAGCGACGCGGCGCGGCCACGGGCGGAATCGTTAAAGGTTAGACGTCGCGACGACGACGACGACGGAGAGGAAAACCTGTTTTATTATGCAACCCGTACGCGTTGCTCGGCTCTTGGTCGCACATTGTCCTGGTTCCAGCGGCGGCTTAGCATACCTAAGCGCGGAAAGTTGGTTGGCGGGGCCGCGGCGCATAAATATATAAAGCTCGGGATGGTAACGTGCACAAGGAACGACGACGCGCAAGTAGCGTCCACGATGATGCTCCAACGCTTAAAAGCGGAAAAGGAGAATTAGGCCGACTCCGACGAGTTGGCCAAGTTGGGCGCCGCCACGGAAAGTGGATAGAGGAGCACACCTTTCGCGTTCTAACGGAGTCATCGCGGATGGCGGAGGGCCCTGTCTCCCCGACGACAATCTGATTTGCCCGTCTTTAAAGCCGATAAAACGATAGACCAGCCTTGTCCCCGCTCCCCAGAGACGTTTTACGGGGCCTGGAACGCTCGCCGCGAGAGCAAAGTGGTTTTTATGGGAACGTACATTTTCAGCCCGCCACATGAAACGCTATGGAAATAGTTTTCTAAAAGCGTGTCCCACAAGAATCGCTATTTTATGAAAATCTGGGAGGCTTACTTAACCCCTTGCCCTATGACATCGTGTGAGACTCGTGATAAAGATCCTGAACGGAGTCTAATAAATATGTATGTTACTAATTCCCTTTAAACCGAAATAAAATTCTATTTTGTTGTTATTAACGTACAGCCATTGGAGACCATATTGGCATACAATAAATATAAATTATTTCCTTCTCCTATAAAATTATTCTTCGGCTGATTGCGAAGACAATCTTCTGAAACAATTACCGATCCGGTATTTAACACTAAACCTGCCAAGCACAAAACATATAAAAGTGAAATGCCCTATAGACGTGAAAAGATTAAATTTACTTTAACTTCTTACGGTTTTCATTAGAATCTGTGTTTAAATAAAGAAGTCAGTTGAATCATTTCCTATGAAAATGTGTTTATTATTTCAATAATTGTGAAATAGAAAACCGGTCGTTTGACCGTGGTAGGTTTTGTGTTAACCTCGTGCTTTAATTATTAAGCCGCGATTGATTTTTCCAATATTTTTGTATAATACCGTGTGTTCCATTTCTCAGAAAACGACATCTTTACAAGATATATTACTTTATTTTTAGCACAACCATCCGCATTTTCGAACCGTAAGCGAGGCGGTTGGGCCTCTTTCGATGCCCCATCTGCCCTGCACGTTTTTAAAAATAACAAATACTAATAGCACTCGAATTACCCGTAGTAACAATATTCCCGAGAAGCCGTTACTCTTCGTCAAAACCTTTAGCATTTTATTGACCCATTGTCCACATTTGGTGACCAGAAGTCGAGCCATCGTCGAGTCCTTTCTTTCCGTTTTCTTTGTTCCGAGTCAAGGTGCTTCTCTGGTTTATGACCTGCTACGGTTCTGCTTTTGGGACACGCGGATTCCTCGCGTGTGTCACTCGAGGGTACAAGTGTACCTACGAGGGACTCCTGGTTTGGAGGCGGCCCTTTTTTCCCTTTCCATTCCGTTTTTTTGTTGACCAATTATCTAAGACGGCCGTGCTCCTTACCAATTCCCGGGAAATGGCAGTTAACGAATCCGCTTGTCCCACAGAAAAACTCACGCCCACACCGAGTTTACCTTTTTACGCCATCCATCATCACGAGACACTTCTTCATCAAACACAGTCCGGGAAACTTTGTCGACAGTATCCAATCAGTGTAGTTAAAACTCTTGTAACCAAAGTTATTTTATTTTTAAAACATAGTTTTAATTGTTCGTTAAATAGCGCCTAATTTATTATATTCCTACCACCTCTATCACTTGAAGTGGTTATAGGGAATCGCGTACCACGTTGTCGCATTCGAATCGGGGATTTACAACCCTCGTAGACCAATCCGGTCTCAACGCGAGTTCGTAATAAAACACCGTGGGCTACTTTCATTCGCTATTTGTAATAGTTATAAGGCTTGTATTAATGGAATGTAAAAAGAACAACAAAAATTTAAATACAGACTTCTGATTTTATTATTATTTAGCGTACATCATGCCGGCGACGTAATTGTCGCGTTCAATGAATGAGTGAAACGCGATATGTACGTTGCACGAGGGCTGTGTCGTGTAAACGTTGAAAAATTGATCAATTTTCATGAATTTTTTTTTAAGGTGATGGTACGTTTTACGTTATAATTATTTTCGTGATTAATGTAGCTATCCTTTCGTCATACAGAACAATTTTTTATATGATTTTAATTACTTGTTCCTTGGTTGTATTTTTTCCACAATAACTGTATGTTTTCTTGCTGTTGGAAGATCCACTAAAAGTTCTTTAGCCATGGACCATGGTTTTTTAGAAAATTATGAAATAGTCGCCGGTAGGAAATGTGTTCATAGAAGATAGAAAAAAATTTTTACCTTAACTGGAAGACTGAAAAATTGCAACTTCAACTAGAAGTAGAATTCAATTCAACATTTCATAAAAAAATATATGATCACTCTAATGGACGTTAACAATTTCAGGCAAGGGACAAAACATCCATTTCCCTTCTTTTATTAAAATATTAATATAAATGTGCGTTTTGTGACTATTTGATGTTCATATTTGGTCAGAGAAGTGAATATTAATATCACGAGAATGGTGTTTCATTTATATCCAGAGAACGAAGAATACTATCCCGATATATTGAATTCTCGAACACAAATAATTGCTACATTTATATTAATCTCTGCTTCAATGGTGATTCGTGTAACCATATACACGGGGAATTTAAATAAAACAGCACCACTGATTGACTTTTCTTTTGACTTTTACAAAAATCGATCGCATATTTTGTACTCGAAATATTCTCCGATTATTAACATATTGAATTATGTCGATACATTATTGAGAAGATTGTTTACTCCTTGTTGATACTGTCAGTGTCTCGTGCAGTACCATTTTTACAGAAATCGCTTTTTAAACGCACGGAGCGTTATCTACGTCTGGCCATTACGCGCTGTTTCTACTTCCCGCGTTTCCAGCGCTGTGAGGCAGCACTTTATCAGTTTTATTACCACCCAACATTCACTTTCTCGTGATCTCAGGTTCCTAGCATGATTACAATAATTGATATGCACAGAAACGATGATTAACGGGTGGACATGCCGAGCAAATAAGATATCAAATCTTTCTATATCCCCGTGCACGCGAGTGCCTCATTTTTGCAAACTGTGTTGCGTAAAATCGATCCGACACACGTTCTTGTACGCTCCAGCAGACAGTTCCTATTGCAAGCTTCCTCGCTAACCAGTATAACCAATCGTTCCACCA
The DNA here is from genome assembly GCA_913789915.3 of Sphecodes monilicornis. Classification (NCBI taxonomy): domain Eukaryota; kingdom Metazoa; phylum Arthropoda; class Insecta; order Hymenoptera; family Halictidae; genus Sphecodes; species Sphecodes monilicornis. The sequence continues at coordinate 11,954,347 of OU565290.1, forward strand.
GTGAGACACTTCGCATCGTCCTTTAGAAGATCCAATTATCATTAAACTTTCTCTGCCCGTAACTTCCAACTATTACTCGTCTACAATCTACAAGCCAATTAAGAGCGCATTTCTAATATTTCCAACCGGAAAAGAATCGTCTTTATTCAGTTACCTGTGAAATTCGAATCCAGAAACCAGAATAATTCCAAACAATTTTTATTCGATCTATCGCATTGTTTTTCGCTCCACAATCGAAAAATGAAGACCTCAAAAATTAAAGAAAAGATAAGTGTGTTTGTATAAGCTCCTATTGCCATCTTTTATTGCGTTCTTCTTAATTGCTCCAACAATCAAACACTTTGGAAAATCAAATTATCTTCGCACTTACTCTTTCCATAATTTCGAGCTATTGCTCATCTACAGCCTGTAATTACTATTCCGAATTTCATCAAGAATGCATATTGCCGGTGACAAGATGGAGAGGAATCATCAGTTTGCCCGTGGAACAATTCTGTTAACCGCGAAATTCGAATTCAGAAACCAAAACGATTTGAAATCATTGTTGTGCGAGCTTTTGTATCGTTTGTAACACCACAATCTATCTATGATCCATGGCTAAGTATTTTTTAATAAATCTTTCAATAGCAATAGCAATCTGAAACGTGAGCAAACAATTGTCCCCTAGTAACATAATCTAATTATTTCGTATGGCGTTATTGTACGAAATTTTTATTAAGCTTCCTTTTGTGTGCTATACATTTATTGAAAATCCAATTAATAGGCTTCCAGTGAAATAAAGTGATAAATTCATTTCATATTTCTTGTATTTTGTGTTCCGCCTACTGTTTTTGTTAGAAATGTGTAAAATCCACATTCTGTTGAATGTATTCTTGGGAAATGCATCAAATTTGCAAGATAGTAATTATTTTGTAAAATTGATCAACTACGTATTGTAAACCGGAGATGAGCCATCGGTTTTGCCAGCTAGACGGCATTGTTAGTCGTGAAATTCGAACCCGGGGACCGAAAACGATTCGGAATGATTGTTATGCGAGCTCCCGCGGGGGATGAAAACGACGCGGGAGAGAGATGAAGACCGCAAAAATTTCCGGTTGGAAAAAAGATACCGAAACGCGATAGCCGGAAGAGGCGTATGCACACTTTGATATTTCCGACTGCACCCGATGGGATCTCGTAACCGTATTCGAAAAGAATGCGGTCTACGAGGGCAATGATAACGATCGCAATAGCCGTAGAGAAAGATTATCGAAGCCGCGGCACGTGGAACTGCTCGACGTACGATTATTGCCGGCCCGCAATACGGAAGAAGTACTTTTCCCGATTTCCGGGATTCCTGCTAAAAGTGCCACGGTAAAATCGAAGTCTCTTTCTTCCCCCATAATCCGACTCGATTTCAGGAGAGGTGAAGAACAAATGCACTAAGTTCTTTTATGCCCCATGCATCGCAACGAGAATCGTACAACACCGAACGAAAGTACACGGTACGTGCAAGAAGGTCCTAATGTAATAAACAATTGAGTTCTGTCGATTACGACATTTTTATTGTTTAATTTCCTACAGTTTTCGTTTGAATACGGAAGATTTTTGTTGGTAGAAAATTCTGTTGGTATTCCTGATCGCACACAGTATTGTTTGAGATGATAGGTTGGTATAAAAGAGAGAGAGTAAGAAACATATAGACAGAGATAGAGAAACGAACCATGTGACGATATATTTTATCTTATTTTATAATTCATTATTATCCTATTCATAATAAATAAATATGTTAAAAACTATAAATAGCGTTACACTTAATCACTCTCCAACAAATTCCGTACAACCAGCAAGTAGCCGATGTAACCGATACACAAATCATTCATAAATTTTGAAAAGTATGTAATTTCTTTGAGAAAATTTTTAGTTGTGCTTCTAAAGCATTATATGAAAGAAAATTCTGTAGAACTAGCAAGTAGCCGATGTAAAAATGACGACCTTGAACTTGAAATTGGTCCATATTTCATTGATGGCACGCTAAATAGTCATAAACACGAGAGAATCTTAAAAGACGTTTTGCCAGAATTGTTAGAGGACATTTCACTGGACATGCGACAGTGGTTCCTGTGGTTCCAACAAGACGGATGTCCTGCTCATTTAGCACGAAATGTTACAGAATTACTGATCAGGACATTTGAAGGTCGTTGGATTGGTCGATCAGGAAGTAATAAATGGCCAGCTCGTTCCCCAGACCTGACACCAATACATTTTTATTTATGTATCATCAGTATTGCAACGTTTTAGATTATGTCTTCGTGTTCAAGGTCATCATTTTGAACACTTGAAGTAGCAGTGAATACGTAAATAACATGTTACATGTAAATCGTCGTAGTGTTCGAAGAGTGCTTTGAGACACTTTATTTTCTATTGCAGTTGACCATGCGTGACTTGGAATGACCTTCATAATAGGTCATTGTATTCGTCTTGAAACACCCTAGCAGAATGTAAATAAAAAACCATACCGTTCCATTTAAAAAAAAAACAGAGTTGACCTCCACATCTCCTTGACGTCTCCACCTATAAAAAAATTAATGACATCAGATTACGAGCGCCTCGATATCAAATAAGTTTCGTCTGATGCATTTTCTTCTATCTTCAGAAGCAAGCGAGTTATTCAGGTGACCTGTTTATAGTGTCCCACCCTGTATAGATCATTCGGATATCTTGGAAAGTATTTAATTTCTTGAGACAATTTTTGGTTGAGCTCTTGAAACATTTTTGAAGGAAAATTCTTAGAAGAAAAATAATGTAGAACTAGCGAGCATCGAACTAGCAAATGATCGACAGATCGTTTTTATTTCCAAACTAATGTGTAGTGATAAGTAGCCTGTTGCTAGATCGTTCGGACGTCTTGGAAAGCATTTAATTTCTTCGAGAGAAGGTTGTTGTGGACCGTTCGGAGAGTTTAATGAAAGAGCAGTGATTACTCTGAGTACGCAAGCGCTTTTCATTAATCGTGTCGTTGATTGATCAGAGTCGCCGATGATTGACGCCTGATTTGTCAGTGCCGCCATAGGAACCATCGATGACCGTCGAGATTAATTAAAACTGATGGATCTAATAAATTGCACACACGTTATCATTCGCATACAATTAATATTATGACTAGATTGAGGAATCTGTATGCAAATTTACGTTTCCGTAGGTTTATTTATAGAAGATAGTTATATAAAAATTGACTAATGTTTGGAAATACTACATGTTTTATCCGACTGTTCTAATACGAGAGATTCGACCGGGTTTTATTAAAATTTCTGTTTCCGAGTAGTTCGAATGTTTACTTACGTTATAAATGCATGGTGACACGCAGTCTAATTATGTTATATACATACCTGCCGGCAAGGTAATCAATGTTTCTCCAGCATAAGTGCGCGGGAGTAGGATAACTAGACCGTGAATGTTTATGCAAATTTACATACATATTCCTCGATCTACGGAGCCAGGATTTGAGTGCAAGTTTTATGTGGATAGAAGTAACGTCTTCGTCCGACTGTATTAGAATCCTTATTTTATACTGTTTTACCTGTTGCGTTCGCCGTAAAGAAAACATTCACAGTTTAATGACATGACTAGATACGATCATTTTCCTCCTGCAGCGTTTTATCACTACACTTACACGCGTTTACGAGTTAAACATTAATTCCTGCATTAAATATACGAAAATCTGCAATCAACGTGTCAATAAATTGGTAATCAGTTTTTCATTCGATGTATATCTTTACACATACTGTAGCGGAATTGACCGACGGTCACGTATTCCGTTAGCGAAGGAATAGGCGGGAAACGCACAGCGCTGTGCGCGAAGGTGAAAAAACTGTAGCGACACGACAAACACTGCTTCTTACGAGAACAAAGTGGACTGTATTTTATTTGAGAATGAAATGTAGAACAAGAACAAAATATATGAACAATAACTGAATGCGGTGAGACTAGATCGAATAGAATATGAAAAGCGACGTCGCGTACGAGAGAGAGAGAGAAATCAGCGCGTAGTTGAGAAAGTACAACGAGAGAAGCGACAACTGATTTCTGCGAATAATGAGCGCGAAGTGACGAAATTCGGGGAATCGAGAGATTCCGCACAATAGATGTATGGGGATTGGTTCCCGAGGATTACCCGATGATGGGGTGCCCGCTGATTGGGTCACCGTCATCGCGTGATCCTGTCGAGGAACGACGCGGTAACGCGAGTCGCGTAACGGCTTCGCAGGAGATCGCGATCGGAGGGTGACGTCACGACGGGGCGAGGAGGGCGCGTCGCGTCAACAGCCCGTTTGAATTCGCGTGATCGCGAACACATACCTTACTCGCAAATAACAAAAATACTTTTTTTATCTCAATTTTCTTTCAAATAAACTTTCACTTGAGAAAACATCGTGGATCATTTCTGCACTTTGTAGAAGCAAACATTAGACAAAATCTGTCGTCTACCTGAACTTCGATAGTCACTTTGGGAGTTTGTTTTCCCGAACGATAGTCCAAGAACCGCTGTCGAATGTTGTGTTACAGATAGAAGAGAAAGTCTTGACAAAGAGTCCAGTGTTTAGGATAGATAAATACGTCGTCGAAGAGTCCGGTCGGCTAGATTGAAAAATTTGCTCGATCGTGTCCAGGAAACTCGAGAACCCTTCCTCAGCAGCAACGTTGACAAATCAATCCGATATTCGATAATGCTCCGATCACGGCATCCTCCGCGATTAACATATTATTTACCAGCAATTATTCCATAATTTTTTAAAGCCTATAGTCCATGGCGAAGGATATTTTGATGGATCTACCAACAGCAATAGCAATTTCAATCTTGAACCAATAAGTCAGCCTCAGTAACGTAATCTAATTATTTCGTTAGAGATTATTATGTAAATCAGGGATGGGCAATTTTGCCTCAATTGAGGCAAAACCGTCCACACCGTAGCGCCCTCTGTCCCCTTCCAGCAAGCGCGGTATAATGGGGCAACGAAGACACGAGACATCAGCGTACACAACGATCGTGCGTGCTGCATGAAAGAGAGGTTGGTGGGAGAAGCAGGTGTTTGAGGGGCTCCACCCGTGCCCACCACTGATGTAAATGAAGATTTTTAAGCCGCCTTCTAGTACAGCACAATTATTGAAAGCCTATTAATAGAAGTCAAAATTACGGGTTCTAATATTTTGAATTTAGGATTATTGAGATTGTAAAACAGCTTCCATGAAGAGTTATTCAACAAATTTATTTCTTTGGGGATATATTATGAAAACAATGGCTACAAATTTGGATGGACACGTTTTTCTTATTTTGATAAAGTAATGCAAAATAGCCTCTAATAGTACCCCGTAAATCTAGTGTTCACCATCGATCCTGTTGCATCAAGAAAAAGAAAACTCGCAGCCAAATCAAATCGAATAGCACAGCAAACAATAAATATCAAAAACATTAGCCAGAGTTCGGAACTTCGAAACAACACGACGGAACGTTAACAAACCCCGCAAGAATCCAGCGCATCTCATCCGATATTACAAATTACAACACTCCATCGAAACTTTGCTTCCATATCATTCATCAAATGACTACAGGCTCGTCGTAAGTAAAATGGATGGCTTTCTTCCCTCGTACGATGAATCCATCACGATATTAGGGATAGTAATATCGTTCGGGCATTCTGTCCCTGTTGTTCCGGGGCGATTATTTTGAATCGAAGAAGACAAGGAGGAGTATAATAAATTCGTCTATCGGCTTGGTAAAATTCCTTTCGTCGATGAAATAATAGAAATGCTGCGTTACCCCATAGTTGAAATAGGATCGAATGAAATGCATGTCTACCAATCCGACTAAATTGTATTTAGTCGGATTGGTAGATTAAGAAATCAATTTTTATGTTACTCCCCTTTTTGTGATCGAGGTAGACAAATTTTATTGTACACGTAAATCCACAGTCTAGTGACAAGTGCGGAGGCAATGGAAAGAATATGGGAGGCCCATTTTATTCGATAATCTAGGAATTATCAGAATATACAGGGTGTTCACGCTATCACTAGCCAGCGTTTTTCTTGCAAATAATAAATATTAGAAAAAAATGATAGACGAAAAACGTAATACTGTTTTTGGTAAGTAACATAATGGCGTATGTAATTTTCTTGTGTTCGCACTATTTTCTTAGATATGAAGGTGACCTTCAATTTTTAAAAATAATAATTTTAAATTTTTTTATATCATATGAAAGCGTGTTTCAAGAAAAATTTATTCGTATACAACACAATGACCTTCAAGATCATACAATGGCAGCAAAATTTTGAATATTTCGTACGTATTACGTAGATATCATTCACGATACACAACGCCCAGAAATGTAAACGACTTGCAAAGGAAACTAACGCAATCATGTGCATTAATATTTCGGACAACGTTAGAAGAGACAGAGAGAACAAGAATGTAATTAATAGAACCGAAATATATAGTCATCCACAAGGAAGTTATATGGAACATGTACTATAGCCTCGTGAACAAAGTATACTTGTAAACGCATTAGTACGAAATGTTCAAAGTATTTCTTCCATTTCTGATCTTGCATGATCTTGAAGGTCTTGTCGTATACGAATGAATTTGTCTTAACACACGGATTCATATGGTATGAAAAAATATATAACATTCCATTTACAAAAATTGAAGGTCACCGACATTTTCATGAAAATAGTGCAAATACAAAAATATTACATACGCCATTACATTGCTCGCAAAAAACAGTATTACTTTCTCCTTTTTCATTTTTTTCTGATATTTATTATTTGCAAGAAAAACGCTGGCTAGTAATAGCGTGAACATACTGTATATAAAACGAAAAATCGAACGTCAAAATTTAAGGGATTTCTCATGGAATACGTTGCATAAACATAAATATTGTGAATCTTACAGAGCTTTTGGTTTTTTTACTCTTTTTTAAATAAAGGCAAAGCCGGCCTAGTAGAAAATCCAGTAGTAATATGAGACGGTGGAACTTTTCAGGGAAATGCTTGAATAATAAAACTGAGTTAAATCATTACTAATCATGTATAATAATGTTGCAACAGTCACATACATAAACAGTATTTTCTGGTCCTGCACAATCGCGATGAGCCCATAAGTGACATGTTAAGCAATGTATGTATCCACAATACAACTTTGCAATCTTCAGAAAGTATCATATCGCAAAATATGCCAATTGCATCATTCGATTCTGGTTGTACATTTGAATCTTCTGGTTGGATATAAGCGGTGTCACTTTTTTTATTATACACTATGGCGGCTGAGAAGTGTGTGAGAGGAGGAAAAAGGAGAAGGAAGCGTTTCGTCCTAGGCCCGCTAGAGGACTCGTCAGTAAGACTATCTAGCGGACCCGTGCCTTAGACGCGGGATGTCGTAATAACAGTTTAGGACGGTATATATACAAACAGAGGAAGATTCAGGTAGTAGCGGGAAAGGTGTTGTCGTAATGTCCCTCCGTTGACGAGCATAGGAAGTAGCTGCCGCAACACCATAATAATGTTTCTACGAATATAACAAAATAAACCACAGTAATATCCACTATTAGAAGCACGTGTAAAATCTTTCTAGTACGTTCAACTCGTGAAATGCTTGTTAAAGGAAAGAACAACGCTTAACACCGCGGGTCACTGAGGAAAAGTGTTTTAGTCGGTATATGTGATATACAACTATTCTTAAAAGTATCAGTGTTATATATTGGTCCAAAACCTTAGTGTCTCATATAATAACCTTTCCCTCCTTACCCTTTATTCTTTCTTATAATGCAAGAGAGCAAAACCTGAAACAAAACGATTGATAAGTATCTGGACGGTCTTGATTTTAGATAATAGTGTTAAAAACACATTAGAGATCACGAGATAATTGGAAGACATTGTGGATTCTCGTTTTATTTGATCGTTTCTGTACAGACTCACAACGAAGTCGACATTCGGTAGCGTTCGAGGCGCGGCACTAAAAATCCGACAAAACGTTCGACATTTCTTGTCCGTGGAAGATCGACGGTATCACGGATACATTCGTAATTGCGCTCGAGTTTTCCCCGAGGCAGAAAATTATTCGTGGGAACTGATCGTCCTACTTCGAGAGCCGATACTCATACGTGACCCGCACGCGAAACCTCCCTTACCCCTTCGTCCCGCTCGTTCGGAACGTTTGAAGCTCGATTTACTTGGTCGAAGGAGGGATGGAAGAGGACGGGGGTGGGTGCTTTCAATCTACTTCGAGTCATTCCTGTGCCGATTCGAAGCGATTTTCTGCCGGCGCGCTCCAGTTGCCTTACCCGCAATCGAGCGGAGAAATTAGGAAACAGCCGCGCAGTTTTCCCTCTTTGATTCAACTCCCTCGATAAAACTACCGAAATGGAGAAAAATTAAATCGGAACGGGTGTGAGAAAACAGTAGTGATGAGCATCATCCTTCTCAACTAGTATCGTTTAAATATTCTATTTAGAAAACATTGTGGATTACTTCTACACTTCCTGAATGAAAGATAATATATCAAATCCAGCGCCACCCTAACCACAGGTCTGAATGGACTATATCCCCGGGGCGCCAGCCTTTTGGGCCGACAATTTTGCATGCAGTCAAATCAGTTTGACGGCTGAATTTTATATTTTTATTTTTTTTATTGGTAATATATTGACTTTTTCTAGTTCTGAAACTTTTGTAAAGCTTTAATAATCAACCGGATAACACTTCCCCTTCCGTGTATTTTCTTATGAAGAGGGGCGCATTATTGTCAGTAGCCCAAGGGCGCCAACTATCTTAGGACGGCCCTAATCAAATCTGTTGTAATTTGTGAGGTTAAGTCTGCCCTTAGAGTATTTTATATCTGTGTATTCACACTAACTATTTGTACACGAGTTAACCAAAAAGGTGTAGATGTTGAACAAGAAACATTATTTTATTTTATTTTAGTTTTACCCTCAGTTTTAGTCTTACTACGGTAACGCGTGCTTCAACGCATGAAATCGGTCACTCTATGCGCTCACGCCATGCGCACACACACATTCATTCGCACACGCTGAGGAAGATGTCTGATATTTCCAACAAAATCTAATGTCTACCTACACTTTGGGAATTTGTTTTCCGGTTGTCTCACCCGCTATCCAGCGGAGAAATTTGGAAACAGCCGCGCAGTTTTCTCTCTTTGATTCAACCCCCTCGATAAAGTCAACATGAAGGAGAAAAATTAAATCGGACTAGTGCGGGTGTGGGACAACAGTAGCGGTGGGCAAAATTCTTCTCAGTTAACGACGTATCCTAATAGCGAAGTAAGATTGCATTTTAGGTACGTACACTCAGCGACAAAAAGATGGCACATCTCGAAAATTCAACGTTTTCATTACTTGGCCATAATAAATATACTCATTCTTGATACCTATAGATTTGTATTGCGAAATGAACTACACTGCAAAAAATTAAGTAAAGGAAAAGTTCTTTTATTTATCTAAACTAAAAAATTACAAAAAAAAACAGTGCGACAAAATGATGGCACGTATACAAAAAATACTTGATTTACGTATCTACATAAAATATATAACATTATGTTTAATACTTGGTGTGGCCTTCCTTATTTTCCAGAACTGCCAACATACGTTTCGGAAGTGACTTAAAGAGTTTTTTAATATATCTTGGCCGCATTTTTGTCCATTTTTTTTCTATGCACGTTTTTAAATCTGCTAGGCTTTGGAATTGTCTTCCGCCTTCATAAACATGTCTTGCTAGTTGTGCCCAACAATTTTCAATTATGTTGAGATCTGGCGATCTCGCTGACCACTTTAAGACACTAATTTTGTTTTGCTCAAAGTACTGCTTAACGCATTTTGCAGTATGCACACTTGCGTTATCCTGCTGGAATGTCAAATTTTCCCCGGAAATTGTCTGTCCAAATTTAGTTAATTGTTCGTCTATCAAATCTATATAAATTTTGCTGTTCATAGTTTTCTTTATAAATTTTACTTCAGTCATTCCTCGATACCCAATTCCGGCCCAAAGTATTACTCCTCCGCCACCCATGTGTCTGCGGCTTAATATTCTTTCTTCTTTCCGCAGGTGGTGAAAATAGTGTGCGAAACCATCCGGCCCATCTAGATTAAACCTTTTCTCATCACTCAAAACAATACGACGCCACTTTTTTCTCCAATGTATGTGCTCTTGTGCAAATTTCAGACGCTCCGATTTATGCTGAACGGTTAAAGGTGGTTTTTTTTCAATTTCATTCGTACTAAGTGCGGACATTCTTTTATTATCCTTTGCACATTACGTACATTTGTACGTACGATAGCTGATTTAGCGATTTGTCGTGCTGTTCCCGAAGAATTCGAAGCTTCCTTTAAAATTGCACGTTTTCCGCGATTGCTTACTGACTTCGGTCGACCGGAAGTCTTCTTTTTACCATATGTTTTGGGATTTTTTAATAAAGTATTCACCACTTTTCTGCTCCGATGTATAACAGGTGCAATTTTTTAAATTGAGTAATTCTTTTTATGTAATGTCAAAATCGTTTTTATTTCAGCATCGGATAAACGTTTGCCACTACCCATAGTGTAATTTCAATAGCAGATAATAAGAAACACACACAATATTTAATGCACAGTAAAACAGTACGTGATACATACAGTCTGACGGTCTAGTGTTAACTGCAGAGAAATAATTTTAAGACTGTGTCATCATTTTGTCGCATTGGTGACCCCGGTTGTTTACGTTTAGACTAGAATCTGTACCGCTTAACTCCTCCGGTGTACATAAAGAACCTTGAAGCTCCACCGAAGTACATACATGGAGAGAAACATATCATATTTCATCACAGTTTTAAGAAATACCAATATTTACGGGTGTGCCATCTTTTTGTCGCTGAGTGTATGAATACATAAGTATCAAAGAGTATGTCGAGGCTAGCTATTGGGGACGGTTTATGACACGGCCACGGACTTGGACTCACGTTTTGTGATTATCGAACCGGTGAACAATTGGCATACAGATGTAGGGGCTAAGCAGCAGTTAGTTTTAAAGATTCTAGAAACTAATTTCGACTATCATAAACCATAGTGTGTGGAAACCGGGAGGTTTGAAAAACCACTTATAGGCCGTGGGTAAGGTCGCTCGCAAAAGCGGCCTAGGCCCGCCTGACCCGAGGAAGGCGTGATCGCTTACCTAGAGTGTGGTCAACATGCACGATAAAAACCCTCTGCTTGAGCCGGGGCTGTCAGGCCATGCGAAGCCGGCAATAAACAATCCGTGGAAATCAATTAGTCAGGCAAGGAGGGAGGGACGATCCGCGTGCCATCAGGTACGGCAGCGAAAAGGTTTTTAGTTCTTGGTTGAGCCTTTGACAAGAGCAGACGTACGAAAGCCGTTCTCCGCGTTGTTTGGCACAGCTATTTGTTGGCCTAGCGGGATAGAAAACAAAGAGACGTTGGTCCTTTCTAACCTCCCTATCCTGGATTTGTCCTAAACACATAGCCTCGACGAATGATTCCAAGAAAGATGGTTCGCGGACACCGGCGGTCATGTATACAGTTTTTCTAATACAGTTATCTAAAGTCATTTTATAATCTTGCAGTTTCACTGTATTCGGAATAGCACTTTTAGTACATAAATAAAGTATATACGGAATAAAGTATGGCCGTCATTTAGACTAGCGTAGACATGAAGAGACATTTCAAAAACCTAATTATGCTATATGGCATCATTGAGCTGGAAAGGGTTAACAAGAACATCGAAGATCAGCTCGGTCCTCATCCGTTTCCAGGCGAGCGCGTCTGAATCGATCCTGCTGCCACTGTCGGCGGTCGTGTAGCTCGACACTTTGCATTATTCATTAAAAATGTCCGCAGTGTAAATTCCGCAAGCATTCACACGACGGGCCTGTCTCCGGAAAGATAATATCGCGTCGCCCGAAGTTTCACGGACGGGCCGCACCGATCCCAATAACGAAGGGGCTGGCGTAACGCGATCTCACGGTGACCGGTTCCTTAGAATGTTCGCTTTCCTTACAAATGGATTCACTGGACGTGTTAATATTTCGCCCTCCCCTCTTTCTCTCTCCCCCTCTATCCCGCCAATGTCTCCCTGTACCTTTGCAGCCCTCCATCCTTCCAACCCCGCAACAATGGGCGAGCTTAGCCCGGAGACTTGGCTGGAACTTCGATCGTTATCGTCGTCCTTCTTTTCCATTCGTTCGCCTCGCGAGCCCGTTAACGAACGTCCGCAGAAATTCCCGCGTATCACCCGCACCGTCCGAGCCACGATCGTTTCAGTACTCGTTAATAAAATTAATTATAACGACGACAGTGAAAAGAGTGACAAGCCGCGGGCGCCGGCCGTACCGGGCAGCCCCGCGAAACCGTCCACTTCGAAACTTAAATTTCGGCCAAGTGCGAAACAAATTGGTATTCCGACTGGGAGAAACTGTTAGATCATTGTACGATGTTCGTTATGAATTCAAGAATCGTTTGAGAACTCGGGACAAGAGCTTTTCGATGACAGAGCCGTAGGAAAATTGCTGAACGTGTTATTAACAAGTCTCTAAAGCAGGCCTGGCAACCGATTGCTCACGAGGTGCCGACGCTCGAGTTGTTACACTCACCAGTGTCGTCACACAGGGGAAATTGAGGGGAATATAGTTACCCACTCTCTCCGCCATTACTTGGAAGTCACGACGCAGATGCAGAAGCAACGCGAATTGGATGCGTGCATCATGTCACGCGACCGGTTCGTGATGTAAGAAGGGGTTGGTAGAGTTGTAGAAGGGGTAAGGTAGAGTGAGAGACAAGTCTTAATCTGGCGACACTGACTCCCATTTCTGCACTTCGACAAGAGCGCGCATTTATTAACAAAAGTAGTAACTTACTAAGCAAGTTCGTAATGCCTCTCTCGCGCCCGTGCGAGTCGAAGCGCGGTAGTGGGGGTAGCGGCTCGAGCGTCAGCACCTCGTGAGCAACCAGTTGCTCAGGACTGCTATACTGAAAAGACAACACAATTGAATACCAACCGGGAATAAAGGTCTAAAGGATATTTAGCACATGTCGGTTAAATCAGTTAAATATCAAATAAATCGGTTTTATAGGCTGCACTGCTCTTGTAATGTTATGATGACATTTTTCTGCTTTAGGCGCTCATTCTATCGAAAGATACAACAAGGCTACTAGGGATCGTAACGCATATACGCCCTACTGTAAAATTGTGCTATAGATCCTTCTTTCGTTAATTTTTTACACCTAACACGCTTCTTGTTTTCATCATTATATCGTCTTCGCACACAATATGTGCAATCTCTGTGTTTACTAAATGAGCTGTAGCAGGTGTAATGAGTTTCTTCTCGTTCGCGGAACGCCTGATTTCCCCTTCGAGTCGACTTTAGTAGACCATTCCCCCACCGTGAAATAGGGGACATTACGATTTCCATGGCCCCTTGTTTAGAGGTTAAATTTGTGTTCTTGCGATCATTTTAAGAAAAGAATGTATATGTCACGGGTATCGAATGAGCCTGGTTCAGCCGGTAAAGTAGATTTCCTGTTTTTTATAAATCTGCAAATATCTCGCTAACTATGCGAAATGTGGCAAACAAGAGACCTTTTTTGTAGAAAATTAAATTTCCAACAATTTATGTCCTATGACATTTTTTTATCAGCTGTGCAGTTTCCGAGTATATTTATATTTCGGCGAAGTTGCAGAACAACTGCCTCCCTCCCGAAATGATGGTCGAGGCAACGTAAAGGCTCCGTTCACAACTGCTTATATGAGACTCAAGAAATGTCTATGTATTAAAACTCAATTAGCAGTGAATATTATTGATGTATTAGGTCAGGTTAGGTTGTTTCCTAAAATGACCCCAAGAACACAAATTTAACCTTCAATGTAGGGGCCACGGAAATCGTAATCGTGCCGTAAGAAATAAGAGAAATGTGACTGCAATGGAGATATAAACAAAACCGAATCGCACGAGAAAGAGAGTATGACGTGAGTAGCATTCTTGTATTCGACGATTGACGAACTGTCCAGTTCGTCGCCCCAGATTTACAGGGACTGTAAAACAATACAATACTCTTCACATAATTTTGAAACTGAAGCTTTAAACAGTCATTTCCGGTTGGAATTCAATTTGGGGAAAGACATTTTTCTGGAAAGAAATGCTGCCTGCAGGAACTTACTAAGTGTTCTCGTAGAACAGATATCGTATAATTTGTACAATAAAAGCTGTATGAAAACAAATGGTTATAACAGTGTTATCAAAAGACGTTTCATAAGAGACGCATAAAGAAGCTTTTAACAGTGAATTGTCTATGTAGATACTCTACGACCGCGGTTACATAATAGAACAGTTGAAGATACAAAGTAGAATTTCGTTGGAATGTAATATAACTAGACAGCGGATTTTATGCCTTTATGGCTAAAATGAGTAGGTGTAATTTAGAACAGTAAAGACATTAGAAGAATTAAAAAATGCTATTGTATCATTTGTAGCCTATTAAACATATTAAAAAGAAAATAATTTTATATTCTGCTCCAATTTGTTGCAATTAAAGTTGAAAATTTTTATTTCGCATGAAGATCCACTGCCTAAACGTAACACAACGACGCAAACGATGCGATATGAAATGGATAAGTAAAACGAGAATCATCTATACTTTGTACAATCGTATCGACGACTGACTATAAACGAGAACACTTGGAACACTTGACTTCAATTCACACAACCTACACGATGTGCCTACGCGTTTTGTCGATTATGTTCTAAACGATTTCTATTAGATAGATAGAAACGATGTGTTTTCGTTGATTTTTGCAACGATCGCGACTTCGAATTCGAAATGCACGCGCCAACGATTTACACCGCGGGTATTCTCGCCGGAACGGGGTCACGTATTAAAGTTTCAACCTGGCTGGACTTTATTAGACAGGTCGAATAAACGCCGGGTCAAAGGTACTCGTTTATATTTCACCTTGCCGTTATCGTGGAAACGAGTCGAGGCGCGGCGACCTTTAACTGGAGCCAGCGGCGGTGGCAGACACGCCCGGCCAGCCGGCTCAACGAAATTAAACGAACCGGGCTCTCTCCCTTGTCGATAACGAAACAACCGACGCTTGTTACTATCTCAAGGAACCCGGGCCCGCTTGTAGCACGTGTCGGGAACAGATACGCCATGCCAGTTTTCCCGCTGGGTGGAACATTTGCCTTCTACAGATCGGAGGTGCTTGGGAACCGTTTCGTTTCGACCGGCAGAGTTCTTTTATTAGGGGTTCGAGGTACTGTGCGTGACTCACAAGACGTCCCGTGGAAGTAACGCGGAGCTGATTGGTCGCAGTGGAGATAAAATACCGCGGAAATTATTTCAATTTCTTAGTAATGAATTCGTGAAATTTTTGTAAAGCTTATGAAAAAGCTTAAGAAAATACTGAACGACTGAAGGTCAATATTTAGTAAAATAAAATATTTCATCGATAATCGGACCACCACGGGTCCGGCCGGCGACAATTAATGTTCAGATAATACTATTCTTTGACTTGTGCCGAACGTAGAAGAGGACAGCGAAGCTCGAGAGGCCCTGGTCGCCGAGAAGTGTAACATAATACGTGTCGAGTATGTCGGTGTGAAAACAACACCTAACCCAGTGACAAAACTTCTTTATTTTTTATTATTTTTTTATGGAACTGTCAATAACATATTCGTGAAAATTTTCTAATGGAAATGATAACAAATAAAACATAATTCCAATGGTATTTACTTGAGTAATAGACGATGAACGTTTCGGAAAAATATTGTAAATATGATCCGAATTATATCGTGTTTGATATTATATTAATCAGAGAAATACCACAAATATATTGAAGAAAGTCTCATAAAAAAATAAGTAATAATAAAAAAGTTTTTTTATTGGCATTATACTGTGAACACACGTGAGCCTTTGAACTACGCCGGCGACCGCGACTCTCCGCATCTCTTTCTTTCCAATACGCTATACTTCCGAAACTTTCATCGTCCATTACTTAAGTAAATACCATCGGAATTATATCTTATTTGGTATCATTTTCATTAGAAAAATGCCAGGAATGTGTTGGTGAAAGTTCCATAAAAAATAATAAAAAACAAAGAAGTTTTGTCATTGGATTATTAGTGGTTTCACCGATATACTCGACCTGTATTATGTTACACTTCTTGGCGACCGATGCCTCTCGAGCTTCACAGACCCTCACGGGGTATAGCCCGCAGAAGGAGGGATTGTTTTGCGACGATTATAGTTCAGAATTTCATGACAATTAACGATGAAATACTATAAATCATTCTAGGTAAGATATTATAATGTTAATTATATTAGTGAAACGTATTTAGATTACACAAAAATAAAATAGTAATTATTTATTTGAATGTGTGGGCATAAAATCGGCAGATTGCGTGCACAACGGTTTGTTACGATTTGACAGAGTGTGTACAAGAATATCGCCTGACTTATTCGATTCTTCTCGCAATTTGACAACGACTGCGACTTTCCGTCTCTATTGCGCCGCTCGCTTGTGCGTCTTTTATTTGCGATCGCTTCCTTTGTCTTCGCGCAAAACATTATATTTCTTGCGTGCTGTACGCCTGCTTTTGCCGCACGCTCAGCTAACCGTGTGGTACCCCGCAAGGGTGATGGGCGGAGCAACGACCGCGACAAATACACAATTCCCCACCTCACAAATGTTTGTTTTTATTTCCAATTTAAGTAGTCTATTTACTATGCACAACAGTTGGACACAGTCATTGGCTCCTCTACCCTATTCGTTGAAACAAAATCAAAGGACCATTACATTTTCATTGAAAAATTGCCCATATTCAGTCTGTAACTTCGTGAAAAAATGTAGTAGATTATTCGTTCTGGTCTCATATTATAGCTTGAACCTTTTATTTTCGAAATATATTGATCATTTTCCTCAAGAAAGTTTTTTACACTATGTAACAAGTGAGAATGTGAACATACTGCTTTGCTTCGAAAATTTTGCAAATTCAAACTTCGTAGAGACATTAAAACATTTGTTTCATGAATAAAACTAAGATAGATTTGAAGATGAGAGTCTCATCTTTAGAATGTTCTCTCGATGGTGGCCCCACGATTTTTTCCTAGCCAAGATCTTTATGCAAAATAAAACTTGTCTACATAAATTGAAATAACTTGGAACCAAGTAGTAACCTTGTTCCTTCTTTAAAAACTTTAAAAAGATTTTATACTTTCAGAATATAATCTCTGTATTCTTTCAAACACGAACGCCATTAATGAATAAAATCTGCAGTCGTATGAGTTATATACTGTAGTTCGCTATGCGAAGAGAAGCGGAAGTAAATAATTAATTAGTTTCGCAATGTCTCTCCAGCCAGAAACTCGTTCTCAATGTATTTTAATAACGAACAAACACAGACAGCCTACATGTTGATTCGGTATAGCTTGACAACACAGGCGAGTGGAAGATTTAATCAATTCGTAATTAATTATACCAACATATGTAAATAATCTTCATTCCAAATGTATTTAAACAAGCTTTATTTAAAATGTAACGAAACAAATTTGATTCGAAATACGACAAAACAAACTTTATTCCAAATTTATCCAAGCGAACTTTTATTACAAATGTATCCAAATAAACGTTCTTTTCAAATGTGTCGAAACAAATTTTATTCGAAATGCATACAAACGAACTTTATTCAAAATATATCCAAGCGAACTTTTATTGCCTTACTAAAATGTGTTCAACTAAGCCGATTTTCAAGAACCGACGAACCCAATAAAAAAATCTGCGTTCGCCGAGGGAAATTTAGTGGCGATTGATTGCGATTGATCTGCAAATAAGAGTGTGGAATGCACCCGGGCTAAAAAACCAAAGTAAGACGTTTCGAGTGGAAGTTTCTTTGTGGGTGGTTACAGCGGGTGAAGCGTGCGGTTCCACGGTTTACAGCGTTTCGGTGAAACGCCAACGAAGGTGTAAAGTGTTTGCGGTTATTAGCGGTAACAAGTCTGGCGAGAGTTCTTCGGCAATCTGCAGACGCGGTCGCTAATAGCAAATAGCGGGGTCGGAGGTTAATTTCGGTGTAACCGAGTCTGCGATACGTGTGCAGAGGACCGTGCCGTCTGCTGTCTATCCCGAATTCTGTTCGTAGCACGTACCTGTACACACGTACTCAGGGATACAGTGAGAGAGAGAGAGAGTGAGAGAGAGAGAGAAAGAGGAGGGAGGGCAAGCAAAAGGCAGCCCGCAGCAGACACCAACTTCCGGCGGAGTTAATGTAGCTGCAACGCGTAACTAGATTTCACGCCGGCGTCGATGCTGTCTTAGCAAGTGAGTCCACCACCAGGGACTGCGAGTCGGAAATCGGATCATGGATCTTGGATCCCAAAACGTGACTTAAAACTCGAGCGTGTTCTCAGCCTCGATCGAGAGCCTGTCACAAAACCCGACGCCACCGAATTCGAGAGCGACGTGGAACAGATACAGACTCCCTGGGAATTTCACGGGAAATTTCGAAGGAATTGCTGATCGATCACTCGACACTCCCTGAAGACTTGCCGGTCAAAGAACTTTCAAGCACTTTCCGTTTCTAGACAGAAGACAGATTAACAGCGCAGCCGTTCCTGTCCTCTTCGGTCTCCAAACGCTGTTTATCGCCTCGATCTACTTCGACAACATTTATTGCTCGTTTAACGGACTCGTTATTGAGTTTAACCGACAGTATTCATCGTGATTCATATTTTAAAGCAGTATAAGCTCTTAAGGCAGTCGAGCCTTGCTACAAGAATTTATTTGGATACACATTGATATATTCGCTTGAAATGTTTGTTCACATTTGATGTGAATCGCGGCTAAAAATTTATTCCACATTGGACTGAGTAATTATTTAGTTCAATTGACAGTCTTCATTGTTATTTATAATTTAAACAAAGTGATATGAACTTTTCGAAGCAGATGAACACAGGAAAAATCTGAACAAGGTGATGCATGGATTCAAAGCATCTCATGTATGAAATTGATCCACACCAAATATGGCAAAACCGTCCATAATTAATAATTAATAATTATAAATTATACAGGGTGTCCCACGCAACTGGAACAGGCTGTACCTCCTAAACGGTTGGGAATAGAGGAAAATGTTATAAGATAAAGTTGAATGGAATCAGACGGTGCATAATACGCCACTAATTTTATGCACTTTTGTGCATCGGTGCATCAGAAAAATGCAATTGCATTTTTTTAAAAATGGAAACCTACATTTTTGACTGCACCAATCGATGCAGTTTGTTGTGCTCTACATAAAAGTAGTAACATACTTATGCCCTAAACTTATTCGTTAGGACGTTATCGTAACTAAAAGTTACAAACATTATAATGGAGCATACTCCAGAACACTTGCCGACAGAGCGAAATCATTCACAAATCTACAACAATCTTAGTTACGATAACTTCCGAACGAATAAGTTTAGGACATAAGTATGTTAGTACTTTTATGTAGAGCACAACAAATTGCATCGATTGATGCAGTCAAATATGTAGGTTTCCAGTTAAAAAAAAGTGCAGTTGCATTTTTCTGATGCACCGATGCACAAAAGTGCATAAAATTAGTTGCGTATTATGCACCGTCTGATGCCATTCAACTTTTTCTCATAACATTTTCCTATATTCCCAACCGTTTAGGAGGTACAGCCTATTCCAGTTGCGTGGGACACCCTGTATAAATTGCTACTCGGGTTTAGAAAGTGTTTAATCCTTCTAATGTATTATGTAACCAATCTAACTAAAACATGAGAAATAGAAAAAATGTATAAGATTAATAACAAAATATTTTGTATATGTATCAACTTGCCCTGCTGTGAGGCATGTTGATACACTTGCATGTATTTTTCAACGTAATTCAAACCAAAATTGCAGAAATGAAAAACTGAAAAACGTATCAACTTGTCCCGGTCTCCCCTAATCGCGAGCGGACGGAAACTTTAGGCAAGGATGATCAAAGACAGCGACGGCACGGGGGCCGTTTATCTGTAAGGAGGCGGCTAATGGAACCGGGTAATTGCTCAATTATTCATGGAACGCGTGCAACGCGACGTCGCGGTTATTAATATCACGCGCAATTCATTTACCGGGCTTTGCCAGGTGAGATAACCCTTATAATGTAACGCAGATGTAAAGGTAACGTCTGCGGTACACGGTCCCCAGCGAACTTTAATAACTTCATTGAGTCACTGCACGCAGATAACTGCGTGGCCGTGTCACGGGGAGTAGGAAACTCGCAAAATAAATTGTCGCGGCGCGTATTAGCCCTACGCGAAGCGAGGGCGGCGCCGAGAGTAGCTTTAAAGAGGCAGTAACAAAGTTTGCCGGATTTTATGCTGGATTAGATTTTACGATTCCGCGGCAGCCGTGGAGACCGCCGAAATGCTCGCAGTCGGCCGCTTAATCGCCGAACAAATTAAAACGGGAAAGAAAACTCGACGTTAATGCGCCGAGCGATGGTACGCCCCTGCTCCGCACCGCACCGCCGCGCCGCGACGACCACAGTTTATTGCGAACTACGTTAAAACATTCAATTGTGCTCTCCTTTCGCAAACACCGGGCCGAGCACGGCTAATACGGCCAGATTTTAATCAACCCTCGCGCGCTAAAAAATGCAAATTATATACTATTTTTGCGGTTAACGGGTTTGTTCCGCTGTTCTTAGTTTTCCAAGGTGTTTAACATATTATGCATCATTCGCGTCACCCGCTGGGAACGGAGAGGGAGGTGTGTTCTATAAACTTGGCTGCAGCGAAGGAACATGGGTGGAATATTTCAGATTTCTGTAATCGTTCATCTTTAATTAAAATCTGGTATAGTTTTTTCATTGCGATTCTTTGTAAACGTCAAAAGGCTCGGACGCGATAAGAACTGAAGGGAGACTGCTTCTGATGTTTGAACTGTGAGAGGCAAGCTTTACATTTTGATGAATGAGTTTGGTTTAACTTTTTACAAACCGGTGGTTTAAAAAGGAAGCAGAATTTTAATAATTTTTGTAATATCCTTTACATTTTATGCTGTAGTCCAAAATTTTTTTATGGGACAGTTTTAACACCAAGTTGTACTCCTGCACACAAATTTTTCAATGGCACTCTTTTACTAACATTATTCAATTCGTTGATGTTTTTGGTTGTTGGCCTCCTGTTACGTTAGTTATGCTCGACTTTCTGAAAATATAATTCATAAAGCCTTTATATAGAAAAATAATTAAGAGTAAAAAGGTAAACGAGATTGATGATTTAATGGGATTGATCCAAGATCCAAGAGTAAAAAATACACAGTTTCAAGTAACAGGTTTCTGCTGCTCCATCCTTAAGTTCTTACGAAATGGACTGGACCAAACTGCAGCCATTAGTCTCATCGTTATGCCATGTACTTAATTCGTGTCGTCGAAATAACAACCCTAAACTTTACAGGGTGTAAAGAAATGTTTCATCAAGGCAGATTCTACATCTTCGGATCGATGAAGATCTGTAAAAGAAAGTTGCCGCAAAATTGTCCTTGAACTTGAATTTCAAGGTCAACTTTTTTTATTGCATTTATTCTACGCGTCATGCGAATAAAAAGTGTCAAAGGAACCATAAAAAATAATAGAGAAGTATCATTATTAATACTACTTATTTTCTTAAAAATTGTTTACCTTTCTAATAAAGCAAGTATTTAGTGTTGTTGTTTATATACTGTTTGTCAGGACTCTAACATAATCAATCATAATCAATATTACCTTATCTTAAGATTTATTCTTTTAAGAATCCTATCTTCTATTAAGAATTATTAGGAAAAATGGATCGGATCTTTGCCATAGAAGAAGAAAGTGAAGATGAACATTTTTCAAGACTAAGAAGGTAATATTGATTATGATTGATTATGTAATACTTCTGATAAACAGCACATAAACAACAACACTAACTACTTGTTTTATTAGAAATGTAAACAACTTTTAGAATAATAAGTAGTTCTAATAATATTATGAGACTTTGCTATTATTTTTTACGAGGACTATTGAGTTTTGACACATGGTTCCTTTGACATTTTTTATTCCCATGACACGTAGAATACAATGCAATAAAAAAAGTTGACCTTGAAATTCAAGGTCAAGGACAATTTTACGGCAACTTTTTTTTACAGATCTTCATCGATCCGAAGATGTAGAATACGTCTATGGCAGCCAAAACCAAACATTTCTTTACACCCTGTACATCTCCAAAACCAGGAAAAATCGAGAGTCGAAGAGCCTATAACCAAAACTCGACACAGGTAACAAAATCTTACAACAATTCGTGGTTAACTCAGCAAAAATACCAGATGAGCGTTATTCCCCGAAAGCAAGACCAATCTCCAATGCTTCCTCATTAATGAAACATGCGATGCAGCAGCATCTTATGCGCCGACCACAAATCAGCAGCGACAAGGAACAGTCTAGCGAGTCAGAAATTAATTCATAGTTTCGTTGCGCGCGTCTCGGGCTGATCATAAATTATTTTTAATGGACAATTTGCGCGGGAAGCAGGTGGTTAAATTTTGGGAGCGATCAAAGCGGTTAATGCCCCGGCGGGTTTCGGCCGGGCGATAGGCTTGAAAGCCGTCATTTCTAAAGCCGGAAGTTGGTATTTGCACACGGAGGTGACGCCACCGTGCACCGCCACAGGCAAACGGAACATTTGACACTCATATGCATATCGGAGCCAGTCACCTTATCGCGCTTTGCCAATTAACCCTCTCCGGTGAAAACGCGCGGTTTCGCTCCCCTTTACTCACCCTTTCGCGATCCAACCGTCCTCTCACAGTGGGTCAGTCAAACATCAAATTTTCGACCTCCTTAAAACATTTGCAGCATTTGCCTATGCAGGGTGAGTGTCGTAACACGAAGACTTCAATAACTCGTGAGTTATTTGTTGTACGAAAAGAAAGTTCACGCAAATATTGAATGGTTTCCAAGAGGACATATGTACAGTGTTGGAATCTGTTTTTCGTTTCATTCTTCTATTATCAGCATATGAAGGTCGCCTTCAATTTTTTAAATGGAATGAACAATATATTTTCTCGAATTCGGATAAAGCATCAAATTCTGCATAAAAATTATGCCAAGTAAGGCTAAATTTCAACTACTCAAGTTTGCTCAAAATGGAAAGAATAGTTGAAATTGTTATTAAGATGCTCACAGGCTCGAAGCCTACTGCGTAAACCCTATGTCATCAGATGTAAACATTATACGGTGGGTGTACAAAGTGTTCGTACACCTTTAAAAATCGAAAAACTTTTTTACAATTGGATCAAACGACTTCAATCATTTTGTGATGTCAGACTCATAAGTTTACTAGGTAGCATGTAAATATTTTTTTTCTAAATATTGCTATTGGTCGGAATTGCTATGAAAATAGTAATGATCACAATTTTTTAGCTTTTTTATCTGTGCCTGTAATCAAAATTTAAAAGACGCATTTTATAGGACTAAGTAAGTTATGTACATGTACAAAGTTTCATCGAAATCGGTTAACGTTGTTATGAGTTACAAACATTTAAGACTAAACCTACCAAGCATAAAACATATAAAAGTGAAACGACTTATAAAAGTGAGATGATTGCATTTACTTATACTTTGTGCGAAACAAGACAATTTACTTATTTCCTACGAAAGCGTTTTAATAATTTTAATATTAACAAATTAAAAATCCGGTCATTTGACAGTGGTAGATTTAGTGTTAAAGGTCTGGGTTAGGTTAGGTCTGGGTTAGATTACATAAGGACAAAATTCCCTGAAAAGATCGAAAATCTGCAACTTTTACCCGTAAACCTTAATCTTGTAATGTTTTTAGCTCATAGCAACATTAACCGACTTCGATGAAACTTTATGCATATATATAACTTACGTAGATCTACAAAGGGCGTATTTTAAATTTTCATTATAGGCAAAGATAAGGAAGTTAAACATTGAGACCATTACATTTTTCTTCACAATATCCACCAGTAGCAGTTTTTAGGAAAAATTATTTACACATTACCTAGTAAACTAATCCTTTTAACATCTCGAACGAACTGAAGTCATTTAGTCTCATTTAAAAATGTTATTTGATTTTTAAAGGTGTACGAATACTTTTTACACCCACTGTATGTATAATACACGTATCTGTAATTGATTTAGATAATGTAATTAAACACATTTCAAGCACGTGTTCATTTTTTTACTTTTGTTCCTAAAATCCATATACTTTAAGTGATCATTATGATTTTTCGCGCGTGCCCGACAATCTGATAAGTTTTTCACACAATAGTTAGTCAGTAATCATGCGACAACAAATAGCAATCGGAAAAATTGGCAAAATACTTTTCATTTAATAACAGATTAAGATTCTGTTAATTTTTCAAATGGAATTTTAATTTTTTTTCATAAATCGATGCATCTTTGCATTTTTTTCAGAAAAGTATTACAGATCTTAGGTTGAAAATGGATTAGTTTAAATGATATGAATTTTGTCCCTAACGCCCACATACTTGTTACTCTGGCGTTGGTTCGACTCCACCGTTGCCGATGACGTAAATTCGTCGCCGGTATCTCGTTTCTTAGACGCACGTTGCATCAGTTGAATATGCATGACAGGCTAATGCGAAAACACCTCAATAGTGGGGGAGTGCGGGCGGCGACGCTCGTCGAGAATCAAGGAGGACCCTTCATCCGAGCGACACGAGACCCGGATGCAATTCCGCGGGACGCAATGCATGTAATTGGATCCATTCCCGTCGAAGGAAAAAAAACCATAACTCGCCATCGCCCCAGCGACCGTCCAATTTACGTTCGAGCGTTGTCCGAGCGGAACTGCGTTGCTCCATCCCCCGCTGCAACTCAACCACCTAGTTCCGCTAACAATAAGACGCTAAACGCGACGAAACACGTAACCGGATGAAATACTTTCGGTGGAAATTGTGTTCCCGTCGAGTTTCATTCTTTTTCGGGAACATTAAACTTCCCGTTTCGTGGTTTCGAAGGAATTGGTTAATGCCGCCTCTGGTAAACGCGAGGATTGCGATCCGATAAACACGCTTTTAATGCATTTTTGATTGCTCAGCGATTTCGGTGGTGGGAGTGTAAATGCTCGTCGGTGAATGCTTGTTGCGGTGAATTGTAGTCGTTAGATAAGAACAGAGTGATAGACAATGGCAATTATTGAAGAGAGAATGATAGTGGTTGAACCCATCTAGACATCATTTATCTACGTCGATTTTGGAGACTGATGGTATCGTTATAATAATTTAAAAGGTAACTGCCAGGTAAATGGACCGAGAACTGGAGTTGAGTCAAGTTAACAGTAAAATAAATAAAGTGTAAGAGAAGTTCTTGAAAAGTTGTTCTAGATATATTGAAAGTTAATCTGCTATATTTATTAAAGTCAATGGCTACGTCAGTTGGTGGTACGGCATGTGGTACTTAGGGTTAAGCGAGGGTTGTCTTGGTACGAAATGTGATTGGTTACCGCAAAGCATATTTCAATTTTCTCTCGGCAATTATTGCTCAATTAACACTAGACTTGGCGACATATCTTCCACCGGGTCAATGGATTCTTGGAAACTAACAGGGTTTTTAAGGGTCATCTGTGTTCAAGGTTGTTTAAAAGGTCACTTCAAAGACAATAGGAAAAGAATGGAGCCCTATTATTTCAAGGGTCATCAGGGTTTGTACATAACTGTATGAACTTTTAAAAGGCCATTGAGAAAAACGGTCAACATTCTATAAAGCCCTCTGAGAATGCTACTGAGGGTTCCACGAGATCCTATGGGCTACAGTTCCAGAACTAATGGTCCAAGATGCCATTTCACAAGAGTATCAGAATTAAAGAGCCACGGTTCCTTCGAGGTATTAGGAATGTATGAAAGTAAAGGGCCACACTTGGAAGGCCATATTAGAAATCCTTTTAAAGGACTGCAATTCCTCAATGTCTTAGGAACGTAAAAGGCCACAATTGGAGGTCATGTTAGGAATGAAAAGGACTGTAACTCCTCGCGATATTGGGAACGTCAAGGGTCACAATTGGAGGTCATATTAGGAATCCAAAGGACTGTAATTCCTAAAGAGCTTTGGGAATGTAAAGGACCACAATTCGAAGGTCGTATTGTGAATAAAAGGTCTAGAATTACCTCAAGGTGTTAGAAATGTGTGAAAGGTTATAATTCTTCCTAAGATCATTGAGGATGTAAAAAAGATATTCCAAGACTTTCGGAATGCAACTAGTAAGAATTTCGAGGTCATTGAGAATCCGAAGAGCTTCAAGTTTTCAGGGTATCTCTTAGGAATGCGAAGGGTAACAATTTCCAAAAATTTTGCGGAAATGGAAAGTTAAAAGTTCATTTCCATATAGTCCGTTTCAAAGAGTCTGGAGAAAAAGGGTCGCAAGCAAACCGACAGAAATCTAACATAATTATAAAAACGCGATTATATACGAGTAATGCAATAATCATATATTTTTCATCACTGCACATACAGGCGCCATCATCAAAGTAAAATCTCACATGCTCGCGCTTTAAAAATGTTGCCATTGTATCGAAAAATTTAAATTGAAAACGTAAATACCGGCTGGATATTACCGGCGTATAATTGCCAACTACAATATCAGTTCATAACTCATTAAACGAGATATTTATTTTCCGATAGCCGTTATTGTTTGCATAAAATCGAATTTTAGAAAAAAAGGGTGAGACTACCGTGGCCAGCACGAGGAGAGATCAAGCAGAAGAAGGATGGAGAGCTTTAAAGTACGCCCGCGAGAGATCGTCGAAGGAGCTTTTCCGGGGTGAAATTTCGTTGCGGTCTTTGCCGAGCCGGCGTAATTAGGGCAATCGCGCCGCGAATGCCGCTTTAATGTAGAACGATAAAACGGACAAAAGGAGCAGGTGGAAATTTTTCTCCTCTGCTCGCCGAGGCCGGTCGCCGATCGATGGAAATTCGCCATGATGGAATAAAAAAACTACGGGGGATGATTTCCGCCTCCGCGTATGACCAATAAGCGGCTGAATTTTTACGACACCCTGTTATCGATGAGTGCAAACACGAGTCTGGCTGTCGGCCAACCACCCACACGAATACTTTCCTGCGCCCACGGTCCCTGGACCTCGATGGTCATTCCAAAAGATAATTCTCCGCCGGCTAACGACCCAGCCCGCGCCACGCCACGGCGCGCCGCGCGTTCCCCTACGTTTGCAAAAATTTGTTAAACGGAACCGGAAAACGAACCCGGCGCGCCTCGATACCGCACGCCGCATACCGTCGCTGGATTGTTCGAATTCTCATTCGTCGAAAACTGGCGTTCGCGCGCGCCCGCGTTTTTCCGTTGGCTTCGCCGAAATTCCGCCCGATTAAAAATGAAAAGGCTAACGTGACAGGAATACGCGGAGGCCCGGCTGTGTTATTCGATTAAACATTTTCATCGGCGATATTTGCGAGTAACTGCGAACGTGCAAATAATGCCTCGCGCCATTCCCCTGTCCGTTTAATTGGCTTCCCTATGAAAAATGGCAGGAGCCAGTGCCGTTGGAATTTCGATCGACTGTATTTTTGCAGGGGACGCAACGTCGGCGCGAGATAATTTCGCTCGAAAGTTGTTCCACGAAGACCCGGGTGAATAATTCCGACCTGAGGGAACAAATGGTGTCGAATGGACTGCGAATTGGACACGCGATAGCTGCGAGCGTTCTCGCCCCGGGGTTTTAAAGTACACACTTTAGAGTACATCTGCTGTTTATGGCCGGGGGAATGTGCTCGCTTGATTTAGCGCTCCGAATTGGACAAGGAAGACGACAATCCTGTGCAGGTTTTATTGCGGCAATATTAGAATTTTTATTGTAAGATTGATACTTTTTGTTTCGCCATAAACAGTTGACATACATTATACGCCAGGCCTGGCCAACACGCGTCCCGCCACTTTAAATTGTGCGGCCCGCCGGGTCATTTTATATTTCTATAGAAACTTTTGTTTCTCGTTGTATGTATACAAAGAATATTAAATAAATGAAAATTTGCATGTGTCATTGTATAATGCGCAAGTGCGACTACGAATTCCAGTTCTATATTTGATATCCGCGAACGCCAAATGTTACTGAAAGCGAGTGACATTGTTTGTAAGAAACGAGTTGTAAGTGCTTTTATATCCACATACGTTTGTGAAACATTGTTTTCGAAGATGAAATTTACATAGAGTACATCATGTGCTTCATTAACTGATGCCAATTTATAAAACCAGCTGAGATGTGCAACGTGGAACATAAATATAGATTTACAAAGATTAAGTGAAAGAAAGGATAACAAATATCTGATTCATTAAGACCCGAGAGTCAATTATATTGAATCATAGTATAACAATAAAGTTTTATTCATTTTGTATTTGTATTCTACAGGCTGTCCCATTTTAGTTGAGATTGTAAAAAATCTCGAAGACGTGATTTCAAAAAAACAAACTAACACATGTCCTTTAGTGTTTCGAGTGGGGAGGCAAATGGCAATACTAGTTTTCTAATGCGTGTGCGTTTTCAAGGTAATTTCAAGGTAATTTTGTCTTTCTTTATCATAAACCCATATTTTTTAATTCGGAATCATATTCTACGTAAAAAATGCACAATTTGATTATTTTATAAAATATTGAACTGACAAAAAAATATTTCAAACAAAAGTTGTGCACTTTTTTAGGTAGGATATGATTCCGAAATAAAAAATATGAGCTTATGATAAAAAAAGACAAAATTACCTTGAAATAACCTTGAAAACGCCCACGCATTAAAAAACTAGTATTGCCATTTGCCTCCCCACTCGAAACACTAAAGGACATGCATATAATGAAACACATTAATTATTTGCAATCTTCAGCCGTATGTCTGAGAAATGAACTAAACGAAGCATTGAAGAACATTCAATTTTTCACGAAGTCCGGATAAATAACAAAACTGTTAAAAATTTCCAAACATTTAACGATGTGTAGAGATACAATAAATTCTCTATTAATCATAATAATCGAGGCCAGTAACAATTATACAATGTATTAAACAGAAATACATGAAGACGCAATCATGAACAATTGACTCAGCTATTGATCAATACTTGTACTATGATATCGAGATAGGCTCGCGATCAAGCTTTCGAATAGAATCTATTAAATACGTGTTAATTTCTATTAAACCAAAACACAGTTCTATTTCGTTGTTGTCGATATACAGGGTGTTCCACATAAATGGGAACACCTAAATATCTGTCGTATTTACAGTCCTATAAGAAAACTTCAGAGGACAAAGTGACTATTGCAGGGGGCAAATATACAAACAATTTAAAACTCCATTTTTCGTAATTTTGGATTTATGCCACTTGTCAGCTAAGGGGCTCAATTGTAACTGACTGGCGTACATTGTCTTGTATAATAATAACGACAAGATTGCATTTATTCAGATTTCGTATAATTTTTGTTTAAATATGCACTTCAGTCGAGAAGTTTACTAAAAAATGACTCCTGAAAATATATGTATAATTTCAATATTTGTAAAAAAAAATTAGAAACCAGTCGTTATGACTGGCCCGGTAGTTCTAATCTTAAAGAAACAGTAGCGAAAGTTAGTATACAGGAATTTGTTTGGGGCACGAGAGATCACAGTGTACCAGTAACAGGTTGGTAATTAATCGGAAAAGATCATGGTGCTCAGAAAACCATTTGACCAATGAATTAATTTCCATTAGCCCGAGAGATTGGCCGCGCCACGCGTTTGATGGTCCCCGTAACAATTCGCGGTGCTTTTCAAACTAGCCGTCAAAATCCCTCGCTCGACGGCGTCTTAATGGTCCAGTATTCAAACGGCCTCGTCAGACTGTTTAACTCGAACGACGTTACCATTATTTTATTACGGAGCCTGGTAAATAGCAAACGTTCCGCGAGTGTTCAAGACATGCACGCAATAAGCATACACATTCGTTCCATGCAATTCAATTCTAAATGCGCGTGCACGTATCAAACGTCCTCGGGGCTAATGCTTACTACTCCTAATTATTGCTCAGCGGTATTGTCTCCATTAATTGGACCGTTGGCATTACCGTTTTCGACTCGCGGTCAGGATCGAGAGCTCTCCAGGACGAAGATCGACACGGGCCTCTCAAGGATTCAAATTAGAATCGATCCAGGGCGTCTATTCGGAGCAGATCAGCCTGAAAATGCGATTAACGTTCGAATCGGCGGCATGGCCAAAAGCGTGGCTGTTAGAAACAGATTGGCGAACGCGGGCAAATCGATGGAAATTTTCTCCGGCGAGAAAACGATCGTTTCTGAATCACATCGCTTCTCGATTGCTTCGACCACCAATTGTGCCGGATTTAGAAAAATAATTGAGGTAATTAACGCGAGAATACTATAATTGCTCGGACCACTCCATTGCGCGGAGGGTTTCGATACGGAATGAACGAGAGAAAGATTATGTAATTAGGACGCTGGTGCTAATGAGGTTCGCTGCGAAGGATTAGTTGCGAACCTTAGGAGATCGTTATGAATGGACTCCGAGTGTCTATGTTCTACCTCGTCTAAATACTTGTGAAACCAGGCAAAAACGTATATATCAGCCAAAATTAATTTTCATTTTACTTACAAAAGAGAACAGACAAATTCAGCTGCATCATGGTCGCATTTGGTACATATATCTGTATTTTAACACATTGACTGCCGTGTCCACGGGTTGAAAACTGTTATGATATCGATTCCGGTTCTTGAGACAGTTACGGGAACCGAAAAAATGTTATGACTGTTATGAGAATATCGGTTCTCGCTTATATCGGTTATGGTTACGGTTCTTGAGAACCGATATTACAACGATTCTATAACTGTTATTTTTAGGTTCTGGATTGCGGTTTCGGTTTCGGTTCTTCAGACTTCAGAACCTATAATATGTCCCGTATCGGTCTCATGTCGGTTTTGCAGTTCTGCAACAGATATTTTTTGGTTCTGTATCGTCTATACAGGGTGTTTCAAAATTCCTTCAACATCCGGAAATGGGAGATTCCTGAGATCATTTGAAGCGACATTTTTCTTTGGAAAAATGGCGTCCGCGGCTTTGTTAAGGAGTTATTAACGAAAAAACACGGTCCAATCAAAGCGCGGCTACAGCGAACGGAGTCAGACTCGGCGACAGGTCCTGCTTAGCGTGGCGTCGTCGTTGGCCAAGCCAGAATCAATCCGCTGTAGCTGCGCTCTGATTGGTCCGTGTTTTTTCGTTAATAACTCCTTAACAAAGCCGCGAACACCATTTTTGCAAAGAAAAATGTCGCTTCAAATGATCTCAGGAACCTCCCATTTCCGGATGTTGAAGGAATTTTGAGACAACCTGCATAGCCGATACAGAACCAAAAAGTATCAGTTGCAGAACTGCAAAACCGATATGAAACCGATATGGGACTATGTTATAGGTTCTGAAGTCGGAAGAACCGAAACCGAAAACGAAATCCAGAACCTAAAAATAACAGTTATAGAACCGTTATAATATCGGTTCTCAAGAACCGTAACTGTAACCGATGTAAGCGAGAACCGATATTCTCATAACAGTTACAACATCATTTCGGTTCTTCATAACTGTTTCAGTCAGAACCGATATATAACTGTTTCAAACAGTTATTTTCAGGACCGTTTCTACCCCTGGCCGTGTCACCCATAAATGGTTGACGGAATTATTTGTACAAATCTAAACCTAATTTTTTTCACTAATGTATTCACTGTACCAATTTTGGTTGGTGTGTACAAAATGTAAGAAGGTCGGAAGAGTACTCATTTTGATACATCTCAACTTGTATTTCATTAAATACATTAGTATGATGTACAACATTTTGCAGGTTCCTGGGTTGGCATGCAAAATGTAAAAGATAAACACAGACAGAAATTTTAGAGTTAAATATCTCAAAAGCGCTGAACCGTCTGCCCGAAAACCGTGCAGCTTCAATTTTTCAAATTCTATCATTGTGTAAAAACTCATAAGGAAATTCGCGTCGCACGTGAGAATCTCTCCTTAATGGACTTAGAAAAATTGTTCTCAATCCCTCTCCACTATTAATAACTCGATCCACAGAATAGCTAAACATTTCTTCGTGTATAAATTGTGAAATGGTCGTCTTGATAGCTGAAGGTAAATTCTAATTTTTAATTAATTTTACCTATAAAATCTAGACCTCGGAGGAACGAGCAATTACTTTGCCCGGTCCAGAAGCGGCGAACGAGCAATAAAGAAGGTCCGCTAACGATTATACGCGATTACTCCGGAACGATCGAATGAAACAATTTCTGCAACGCCCCGACGTTGGCAATAAGGAAAGCAGAGTAACGATTATACGCGATTACTCCGGAACGATCGAATAAAACAATTTTTCTAATGGCCGCTTCTGTAAATCGTTGACCTTTCTGTAGGGCGCTTTTTACTACGAGCGCGTGCGCGCGTTTCGTCCCCCCCCCCCCTCTCCATTAATTAGGAAAAGTAGCCACCACTCTAATCCGCAATTCTAATTGGCAAATAGATGTTTTACAGCCTGTGGGGGTAACCGCAAGACGGGAAATAGTGTAACGACCTGGCCGGCGAGTGGCCTGGAACGAATTACAGGGGACGGCTTTGCGCGGAGACGGCTGCGGTGCGCTAATGCTGCAAGCTAAAGCTCAACGAGCAGCCGTTAAGATCGATATCGCGGAGCTTATTCGTCGGTGCTCTCTTATTATCAGTTAGACACCGTCCTCCGGGCTCTGATGAAATTTAAGCAACTGTGAAGGGGAACCCGCCCCGATCCACGCGCTGCAAGAGCGGAGTTCGTCTGCTGTTTCGCATTCGAATCGAATCGATCGCGAACACCATCCTGCGCTATCCTTGTCCACCTCGTCGCTGTAACAATTTTTTCTTGTCACCAGTCGTATCGAATACTATGCAATTTATTTGACAGATCCGCCAATCAACGATACAACGAACTTTCAGGATTCATTAACACGTTCGCTACCAGCGCAGCACATATGCGTCGACCACAATTTTGTATTTTACTTAAAAAAAATAAAATTGCTTTGGTGTACGATGTCGTTTAAATTTTAAAGCATAGTATGGTGTCAGGAGACCTTTCCATTTTTATATGATAATATTCTGTTCAACATTTTACAAAAGGATGTGTTGCATTTAAGAAAATGTTATAACTATGAGAACTGTTGGCAAAATAAGTGCTAGTAGCGAATGTGTTAACAAGATTCATCGACTATACTCTAAACTTTACGACAGACGTTGGACAACAGTGCATGGTGTCCGCGCAATTACCAGGCAAAGTTATTCTTTCAAATAATAAATATTAGGGAAAAAAGGAAACAGAAAATGGTAACACTGTATTTTGCAAGCTACGTAATGACGTATGCAATTCTTTTGTGTTTGCGCTATCCTTTTAGAAATGACGGTGACCTTCAATTTTTGAAGTGAAACTTCTTTAGGCGCGTTACGCGGAAAACCTCGACGTGGTAGGCGTAAAACCTGAACGCGGTAGGAGTAAAACCAATCTGGCGATGAAACGGTGAAACGATGATACGATGAAACGATGAAACGATTTAGTAAAACCTCGACGCGGCAGGCGTAAAACCTCGGCGCGTAAGAGTAAAACCAATCTGGCGATGAAACAGTGAAACGATGAAGCGATGAAACGAGGAAACGATGAAACGATGGAACGATGAAACGATGAAACGATGAAACGAGATTCTATTCTATTAGCATATACGGCTGAGGGTTCGGCATTGCTTAATAAGATATCGAAATATTCAAAAATCTTTCTTCCATTTCTGACCTTGTATAACATTGAATGTCATTGTATCGTGTACGAATGTCTTGACACGCGCTTTCATACGATACAATAAAAATGTATGACATTACATTCAAAAACTTGAAGGTCACCTGTATTTGTAAAAACATAGTGCAAACACAACAGAATTACTCACGCTATGACGTTGCAAAAAAATGTTACTTTTTTTCCTATTCTATTTTTATCTAATATTTATTATTTGCCAGGAAACGCTAGCTGGTAATAGCATGAATACCCTGTATATTAGGTGTACAAATTAATTTGTGACCCTCGCAACTAATCAATTGTAACTTTCTGTTAAATTGAAATTTTTACTGCGTTTTTCGGTTACCCGTAAGACGGAGTAAATGTATAGAAAATGATGGGGATGGTTTGCAAGACTTGAACATATTTTGGTTGCATGAACGATAATTTCTTTATTCGATGAATTCTCTAGTTTCTGGAACCAAAGAATCCACGAGTGCAAAGAGTTCATGCTCGCAGGGAGAAATATTTCGAGACTTTGTAAACAGCGAGCCAACCTCATACACATCCATAATTTCATCATTGATTCTCCTCTTTACACGTTGAGTTGATGGCTTCTACGTATCGTTACAGCCACGAACACCCTCTCAGGCAAGAAAAGTCGAGAACATCCCTCTAGGAAAAAAAAGGCAAGAAGATCATCTCAAGAATAGTTAAGACACTTTTCTCTCTGAAAAGCCCTGATTTTAGGGGAACTACAAAATCCAAGTTCTAACTGAGAAGGTTTACAAGATCGTACCCAATACCCAGAGGTATAAACCATAAGTACTCCATTGAGCTCGACTACTCACAGAAGCATACTAAATTAAATCTAATACGGGCAAATCCCGCCAATGGGTTTATATAATCCATTTAGCTCAGAAATGCGCAAGATAAAGCATCCTTGCGATCAAAAGAGACAGAGGGCCACAGGTCGTATAGAGCTGACTAGATCAAGATTAAAGATGATGGCGTCATTTATTCTGCTCCTTTATCCCTGATTGTACTTTTCCCTGCTTTTTTCCTAATCGCAGATCTAGTCTTGGGCTGATATATGATTCCTAAATAAGTAGATTCAATGCACTTAACAAACGACTTAAGCCGTGATAGGAGCTAAGGGGATAGATCATAGTCTTCTATTCAATCAATTTCTTAAAGGATTGTTTTCTTCGTGTAATAAAGTCTGCCAAGAAGATACAGTACAATGAATGGATCAAGATTGAAGATGTCAGTATCATTTGTTTTCCTCATTTATCTCTGAATGTACTTCCCCCTGTTTCTTTCCCAATCTGGTCCTGGGCTGATACATGATTCCTAAATGATAATAATTAGATTCAATGCACGTAACAGATGACTTAAGCCGCGATAGGAACTAAGAGGATAGATCATAGACCTTTATTCAATCAATTTCTTGGAGGGTCATTTTTTCATAAAATCAATATTCTGATCATTAATCTTTGATTGCACTTTTCCCTACTGCTTTCCTGATAGAAAATATATGACTACCTTAGGCCGATCTGATTCCTAACTAACACGATTTCTGTAATCGCAAATCGTGTGCCGATTTTCGCGAGGTCGTATTTTCTGTTTCCCTTGCTAACTAAATGAAATTAAATGAACGATTGATTGAGTCAACACTTCATATGAACATCAAACTGACCAACGTATTGATACAAGCTAGTGTTGGATCGTGATTTCCAGTTTGCTATTTCGCGATATTCGTGTTCGTGACACTCCGTGTTCTCTCCATCGTGTTTGTGTTCGACCTATTGTCAACTCGGCTTTCCCATGATTGGTCGTGTCTGAATTTGAGTCGAGGTTTGTAATTGCGTCTAAAATTCGTCTAAAATTTACCCTGTAGTGGTTGAGGTCACTGTTTCGTTAGGTTTGTCCACGCGATGTCCGTATACTTGGTTCGTGATTTTGGTGGGCGTACAAATTTTGACCGTTACCGCGCCAACCGATTACCAGATGGGGCCTTGCAAGGCCTCAACAATTCCTAAGCAACAATAATGAGATTCAATGCACGTGACCATAAACTTAAGCTATGACAGTACCTGCCAGGATAAATGAAACCTCCAAAAATCCAACTCAACTGCCACGATGCCCTCTCGAGTACAATGGACGTCACAGGATCTTCGATCCCTTGTCCCATCGTCTTCCAGCGCGATCATTTCCTTTGCCAGGCAAACTCATCCAAGAAAAGGGTCCTCCTCTCAAGTATTTTTCTCCTCACACGTGAATGCCACTCGACGGTGTTGGCAAAGTTGGTGGAGGACTCTACGTCAGTTCTGTGATCTCCTTCGTTACCGTACATCTCCGTTGCAGGCACAAACAAAGTCGTCTGCGCAAATCCGGGAGTACTCGCGATCCTGTTAATCTGATTTCATTGGAGTCGGGTGGATGAAGAGGGAAACAATGCGAGACGGGGAAGAAGCTGAATGTTAATCCGGGAGAAAGCCTCAGCCTGGGCTTAATCGCGGAGGATATTTAGCCAGCGAGTTTTGATCCCTGGGAACTTTCGGAATTATCGGTCGGCATGCAGCGGCTCCCAGCCGGAGACGGCCGGAAGAGACCGCGCGCCTTGCTCGTTTGGTTACGTAATTCCGTTCGAAGTTAAATTCCCCAGCCGCGGCACGTTCAAAGTGCATTCAGCCGCCGTGCGGTGCAGCGCAGTGCAGCGCGCGGTTCATGTTGAACAGTCGTCGGCGAGATCCATCTTCGATTCAGGTCAGATTTGTTGCAAGCGATTATGGGGACTAAATTCAACGTTCAACGGCGCTTTCTATTTGAGCTGTATATTATTTAAGCGTAACAGATCCTTCTATTGGGTTGGCAACTAAATGATTGCGGATTTTGACGATAGATGTTCTAGCACATTCTTTTGTTTTGACAACGTGTTCAAAGCACCTAACCTATATTGTTTTCTTGTTGTTTGGACTCCCACCTTTAATTAGTAAGAAAATTGTATCGATTAATTATTTAGTTTCGTTTTTATCCCAATTTAAAAATGGAAGAACAAAACGCGCATTTCAGACATATTTTATTATTATTTACGAAAAGGCAGGAACGCGTCGCAAGCATACAAGAAGTTACGTGTTGTATATGGGGATGAAGCCTTGAAAGAAAGGCAGTGTCAAAATTGGTTTGCTAAATTTCTTTTCTGTTTTTTTTTGTTTTAGTTTTATGAACATGAAATTATGACACTGCCTTAAAGATAGTAAAAGGTCATCGACAAAAACGGACAATACCTAATTTAATAAATATATATTTTCAAGTAAAAATTTTGAATTTTCCTTTTTATTTAAAATTCACAATCACTTAATTGCTAACCCAATATTATCGTTCAAAAATTGAATTCATGTTTTGGTAGCACATTTTGCTAACAATTTCGCTAAAAAAGTTTGTATTATACAATCTATTACTGAGGATCACATTAAGAGCTTTGATCACTGCCCCCAATCCTGTTCTTCAACGCTAAC
This sequence comes from Sphecodes monilicornis, assembly GCA_913789915.3. NCBI lineage: Eukaryota > Metazoa > Arthropoda > Insecta > Hymenoptera > Halictidae > Sphecodes > Sphecodes monilicornis. The sequence continues at coordinate 11,991,700 of OU565290.1, forward strand.
ATTAAATCTTTGATGATTTGAGCTGTAATATATTATTTTAACGTAACAGATCCTTCTATCGTTGTTCAAAAATTGAATTCCTAATTTGGTAACATATTTTGCTAACAATTTCGCTAAACAAGCTAGTACAATCGATTACGACAATCACATTAAGAACCTTCAACGTTGCTTCCAACCCTGTTTTACAACCGCTAACACTAATTCCGTTCAAAGTTAAATTCCCCAGCCGCGACATGTTCAAAGTGCATTCAGCCCGCGGTGCAGCGCGGTGCATCGCGCGGTTCGCGGCGAACGGTCGGCGAGATCCATCTCCGATTCAGGTCAGATTTATAGGGTAACAATACGCACGCGCACACACGTACACTCGCCGCGTACCCACCCCCGCATAGTTCTGTTCACTCGTTCTGTCATGCATCAAAATTCCTTTGTGTCGCGGCATTCTATCTACGCTGCTCACCGATTCGTCCGGAATTGTTGGCATATTTTCGTAACGAATTTGATAATTACATGTGACATAGCCAGAGTCAAAGAGTACACTACCAGGGAAACCCATTCACCGGGAATGCAACCGCTGCACATTGTCGGCGGATTTATAAATAAACCGACGAACGCATGGAGAATGTTTTACGGAGCGTGTAATGCTGTAATCCGTAATTATGTATGCCGCGGATTAACTGTGTGATTGAAATGTTAGTCCGGTGCTCCAGAGATCTATCGCTGTAATGTCGGTTTGTTGGCCCGTGCAATTATGTTGCACTTCCAGAGTTATGTTCTAGATAATTTATACCTGTGGTTGAGTCCTCGGCGACCAATTTAGCGATGAGTTGGAAGGAATTTTGGAAATTTCTGTGCCTCGTATCGTGCCAGCACATAATAAACTATTGCTCTTGATCTACAGAAAAATAAATATTATAGACACACAGGTTAAACGAATAATGGCAAAATGTTTCAAAATAAAAAAATTGGTGTGTGCTTAGACCACATGGCTGAAGTGAAACTTCTTTCTTTAATTTTTTTTCAAATTTTTATTAACACTTTATGACATTTAATTTTCTATGATTCTATTATTGAAACAATTGACTTGTGATCTGTAAAAAATGATATAAATATTCTTGATTCAATTTTGCCTAAATGTCTTGCAAATACTGCATCGAGAGTTCTTCCTGATCTTGTTGTCGCTTCATTAGGATTATTTACCATTTCCAATCTTAATTTACTTCTAAAAAAATTCTATTAATAATTTTGATTGTTCCGATGCAAAGTTCACGTTTAAATCTCCACTTAGCATCTTCGGAATTTTATCGTAATCTTTATTAAGGAATGCCGAACCCTCAATCGTATATGCTAATAGAATAGAATTTAGTTTTATCGTTTCATCGTTTTATCGCCAGATCGGTTTTACTCCTAGCGCGTTGAGATTTTACGCCTACCGCGTCGAGGTTTTACTCGATCGTTTCATCGTTTCATCGCCAGATAAGTTTTACTCCTACCGCGTCGAGGCTTTACGTCTACTGCGTCGAGGTTTTACTAAATCGGTTCATCGTATCATTGTTTCATTGTTTCATCGTTTCATCGTTTCATCGTTTCATCGCCAGATCGGTTTCACTCCTACCGCGTCGAGATTTTACGCCTACCGCGTCGAGGTTTTACTAAATCGTTTCATCGTTTCATCGCCAGATCGGTTTTACTCCTACCGCGTCGAAGTTTTTACTCCTACCGCGTCGAGGTTTTACATCTACTGCGTCGAGGTTTTACTAAATCGTTTCATCGTTTCATCGCCAGATCGGTTTTACTCCTACCGCGTCGAAGTTTTTACTCCTACCGCGTCGAGGTTTTACATCTACTGCGTCGAGGTTTTACTAAATCGTTTCATCGTTTCATCGCCAGATCGGTTTTACTCCTACCGCGTCGAAGTTTTTACTCCTACCGCGTCGAGGTTTTACGCCTACCGCGTGAAGGTTTTACGCTTCACGCGCCTAAAGAAGTTTCACTTCAACAGGCCATGCATATATTTTCCAATGTTTTATTTCACGAATTTGCTTTAAAATTTGCTTTAAATCTGGAAACACTTGACAAAAATTGCTGATGCAACCAATAATTTATAGAAAAAGTTCTCTGCTCGACTTGTACTTTTTTTTAAAAACAAACAATGAACATGTCCGTAACTGTCACAGTATAATCCAACACGCCGCTACACTAATCAGAAAACCTGGTTAATCTTCACGCATCGAAAAATAAAGTTCTGTGATTTCAAACAGTGCCCGCGGCTAATATACTGGTAACTATTTTGCGCAGCAAAATAAATTCGTAAACCTAGAACAAAATTCATTCGCAATTCGATTCCTTTTGGTAAAAATTATGAACCCATTTCGGCCAAACGCAGGCGTGATTAATTTGAACATCACCGACCTGCCCCGTTCATTACCGACTATCTCCATTTATTTCGTTCGCGGATGCATTTGGAGCGCGCACATAATAAAATTTCATTCTACTATTCCCAGTTATTTTTTCACGTAGAATAACTACGGAATAACGGCGGTTCTGCGTGTGTCACCGGTTACGAGACGAGCAGCGCGCATCGTTACCACTGGACCGCGAATTTTATGTATTCGTACTGCACAGGAGTATCTCAAAGGCAATAAAATAGAGCGTAAAGCGGATTTGATAAATTTTTCGTCTCCTTCGCAAAAGGATAAAACCACTAACGTGGAATATTTTATTTCAGTCGTCATGTTACAGTCACAACTCTACCGAGCCGGTCTGAAAGGTGAAACAATTCCACTTCGTTCTATTATTTATCACTCCACTAGATTTATATTTCATTTACAACTGATCCTTATTATTATATTTTCCACTGAATCAAGAAATTTGTGAAAGCAGAGTGCGCGCAGATTATTCTAATATTCCTCTAGGTCAAAATGCAAACAACGTATCTAATGAGCGAATTATCAAGTTTATCAAATGGGTTTATTTCATCTTATTATTCGTAGTTTCTGTAAATCTAGTTTACTGAGCTGACCAGGAAATTTGTGAAACATTTGTGTTTCTACTACATTTTATATTGCATGCAATTTCTGTAGGCTGAGTAAAGAATATTGAACCAATCAGTAAATTTATGAAACAAATTTTACTTCATTTTATCATTTACAATTCTATAGATCTACTTTGCATATATGACTGACTTCACTGATCGGACCAGCACATTTGTAAAACGGTGGTATTTCGAATACATTTTACTTTTAAATAGAATTTCTGTGGGTCGAGTAAAGAATATATATCTACGGAATCAATCAATAAATTTATGAAACGATTTTACTTCATTTCACCATTTACAATTCCTATAATCGATTTTCCATACATTGATCGGACCAGCAAATTTGTGAAACAAAGGTATTTCGAATTCATTTCATTTTTATATAGAATTTGTGTGAGTTGAGTAAAAAAATTCTCGATTGAGTGAACCAGCAAATTTATGAAATAGTCCTGCTTCATTCCATTATTTATAATTTTCAATAAATTGACATTGATCGTATCCAAGGCAGTAAATTCTTTTTATCCTTCATGAAACATGAAACTTTTTATCCATTCTACCACATTATTTTAATTATAATACCCATAGATGGTCTAAAGAGCACAACAAATCAACTCTAATTAATAAACAAACGTCCGCGTCACCTAAATGTTCACAAAGATCTTCAAACCAGTGGCTGCAAAGCACCTTGGCACTCAGATCCAGTGTCGCCAGATCCACCCAAAACTGGATGGATTTTCCTCTCCCCCTTATCCCCTTCCACTACCATGAGCACACTCCAACGTCCCCCACTAAGACCGTAGACTAGTCACGTGACGTACCGTGCAACGTGTTACATATTACTCTGGTCATCAGAGAGGTGGTAAACTGTAAATTCCCTTTATAATATAAATTCAAATAAATATTGTAGAATGCATAAATACAGATGTAGCTTTCATCTAACGGTATATAAAATTAATAAGATAGAATAACCGAAAATAATCGTCAGTAATGTCAATCGATTTGGCAAGTGAAAAAAAGTAATAAAGTTAAATTCAGTGTTTAAATTTTTAAGTTTTTGATTACAGAAAAAGTTAATTATTATATATTTTTATTACAGATTTTCCATAAAAATGAATATTAACAGTTCTGTTATAATATATTATTTTTGATTAATTCATCAGCAATATAAATGATGTCATCTTCATCAGCTGTATGTGAGGACTCGCCATTTCCATTTCTTGTCAAGTTTTTATAGTAATCATGTTTAACAGGAAGAATGAGTTTTAGCAGGACCATCATGCCTCCTCTTTTTTCCCTTGTCACAGTTCTACCTTTAGTGCATTTGAGTTGCACCATTGCAACGATTTACATTAGAGTACGGAGTTAATCAAAATGACCTCTAAAATATATTATTTATTATTCAATGGTCAAAAACATTTTGTCGTTTAATGGTGTTAATCTTTATTATTCATGAAAGTTATTATAAATATAAAAAGTTATAATTATACCAAGTGCTTCGACACTTAAATTTAAGATTTTTCAAAAAGTGGAGTTAATCGACTTGTGCAGTGAACGCCTCAATTATTGAAATGACAAAGATGCTTCCATTAGGAGTTATCAAACAAATTTCTTTTTTTTTTTATCAAACAACGCATGCCAGTCACATTTTTGCTCGGTACGGTTAGCGTTAAATCAGCGTGTATCACATCGGTATGTTCCCTTGTTAGTACCGCTCAGCCCACGTTACTCTGAATTAGTGTCTCTCAGACAAATTTATCAGTGCACGGCCGTCGCAACTGCGAAGTGCAGTGCTCGTGCGAAACTCGGTACGAAGTCACAAGTGCGCGCGACACGGTGGCGAAGCGTTTAAACTTTTCCGCGCCTGTGAACTTTTGGGCGTCCAGCAGCGAAACATAGTCGCAAGTTTCCACGATAATCACGCGGGCGGTGTAATCGTGACACTATCGGTGAAAGCGACACGACGCGATCCGTCGTCGTCGTCGTCGTTACATGCACGCCGCTCAATTAGCCGTTCGGTGACGTTGTGCGTTGCGTCGCGTCTAGACGGGACGTCCCAGCCGCGTTATCCGCAACCGTCATCCGTCGACGAACGCGCGATTATTCAAATTGTCAGGGCCCGCGTACTCGCGCGCCAACCGCCTCACGTCCTAACCCGCCCAGCGACGGGTTAATTCGTGCGTCACAGCCGGAATAAAGCACGCTTGGAACGCGACACGTGCTTAGAATTATCCTGCCCGGTGACACGTCGCTGTGCATCGCGGCTTTCGAATGCCGGCGATGCACGCCGACGCGTCGCGACGCCTGGAGAGCCGTAATTACCGTCGTTTCAACGGTTCTATGTACCCACGACGAACGGCCATCATACTTTTTGCCTGTCTGGAGCCAAAAGATCTTTGTTGCCTAGATAGAAGTGTGACGAAAGTGTAAGGGTATAAACACATTGGACTTTCGATATAAGATGAGAGTGCCAATAAGATCGAAACGTTGAAATACAGTAAAGATTCGATCTAAGCAAAACCCTCGGGACCGCACCATTGCATGGATCGTACAGGTTCAGTATGTCTTTGTGCAGATGTGTATAATGTAAAATAGGTACACAGAATAAAAATGTTCTGGGTTAAAAGAAGTATCTTTATTTTGAAATTAAAATTGCTTCAAGTGCAAAGGGTTAAAATTAAAGCACTAAATAGAGTTCAAATTATATCGTATTTAGGATAATTTTAATCAGAAAAATAACACGAATAAGTTTATGAGAATTCCATAAAGAATAATGCAAAATGAAGAAGTTTTGTAATTTGATTAGTGTGGTTTCACAACGACATACCTGACCCGGTATCGGGTTACGCGACATGTTTACACTGCTCGCCGACCGCGGCAGATCTAGCTGCAAGGCCCCGCGCGGGGCATAACACATAGTGGTGGGGATAGACGTTTTGCGAAGAACGTACACTTCTCGTTTGCTTAGATCAAATCTTTACTGTAGAATGTATAGTTTTATAGTCGGCAGAGCTATGCAGTCAACCAGCTACAACTACATGGCCGCTCTGATTGCCGCTCACTTAGCTTCCATCACAGCTCCAATGTATTCGGACCCTTACAAGCCGAGGCCTAGGCTGATTTACATGGCCGAGGATCGGTTGTTTCGCGAGCTTGTTAGTTGTGGACGAGCCGTCTATTTCAACATTGGTACCATAGGAGCTCGTGGGCTAGCCGGTGTCTGCTTCGCCACCGGGACCCATTGTGTAGGGTGCGTGTAGACTAGCCAATACCTGCTTTACCACCGTGACCCACAGGTTAATAGGAAATTGCGTGGACTAGCCGATGTCTGTTTCACCATCGGGACCCACAGGTTAATAGGCAATTTCGTGGATTAGTCGATATCTGTTTCACCACCATGACCCTGTAGGAGAAAGGTCTTGTGGGTTAGCCTATGGCAATTTCACCGTAAGGATAATGTACAGGAAATTGCTATTATAGAATAGGTTCCATGTAGTAATTTTCAGCTAGTGTAACATTCTATAACACAGAACCTCTAGTGCCATTTTCGAGTACTAAAGGTTTTGCCAAAGTAATTTCTACATCACATTTCAATTCATTGCATAGAAAAAGTGCAAGGTAATTATATAGAAAAGGTCTGCGTACTCCGATTTTGATGAAATTTTAATATGTTATGGAGTAACACATTCTGAACAACTTTTTCCTTTTCCAATATAGGGGGGTCGCTTTTAGTTTTCGATATATTTGCAAAAAACTATTGGTAATGTTAATTTCATAACGAAAACCTTCTTTTTAGAAACACTGGGTGCGTGTGAAACACTGGGTGTGTGTGTGTGTGTGTGGTATTGTCGCTTCTCATCTCCACAACGTGTTTACAAACAAAAAATAAACAGATGCGGCCCGAAAATCCAGGAAATGGAATAACAGAAGAAACAAGCAGAATTAACTCCTGTAGATAACTCTGATCATACATAGATAGGCTGAGCTTTCAATTTTCAAAGACATTTCCTGGATTTTCGGGCCGCATCTGTTCATTCTTTGTTTGTAAACACGTTGTGGAGATGAGAAGCGATAATACCACACACACCCACCCAGCGTTTCGATAGAAGAGGATAGTGATCCATGTTTATACGCGCTGTCCTTTTCTACGTTCGACGCGCTCGGCAAGGTCACAAAAAAATACTCGATCTGCACGATCCATGCAATGTCACGGTCCCGAGGGTTTTGCTGAGATCGAACTTACAACTGTATTTACGAAGAATTCGAACCTATCTCGTCTGGATTCGAGTCTACTTGAAAGTATTACTTCCGTTTTTTCGAAGCACTCTTGAAACATTCGAAAGTATCCAGTCAGATTCGAACCTGCTTGTAATTAGACGTGATCCCATCTTTAACTTTCATCCGTCTACGAAAGAAAGGGAAAGGTAGCTTGTTCGAGGAGCAGCGTGAGAAAACTAACGTCGCAACCTAATGAACACGTGACGCAGTTAAGCCAGTCTCGAGATAACAGAGCGAGGACGGTTTAAGGCCGGGTTTTAACCCAGCAGCAGCGGCAGTTCGCATCGATTTCAACCGGAGATCAGATAGCGACGTTGTGCTTGGGAAACGAGCGACCGAATTAACACGGAAATAAGGGGAACGGCGAGAAGGAGAATGAAACGCGACGGAGACGCGAGGCGTCGCGACGCCGCGCCGTGGAACTACGAGCAAGTTAGACGTGGGCTAATGCCGAGGCGCGCAAACTTTCTTGGCTCTAGCTCCAGCTTCGTCTTACTTGTTGGCCGACCTTGTCGTGCATTAGTGCGCATCCCGGACTGAGTTACACTTCCGAATGATATTATTTCGCGGCATAAATGGGAATACGAGGTCCTAGACGACGATAAAAGCAGGCCGCCGCATCTCGTGCGAATAATTTCGCCTGTTGATAATTATTCTCGAAAGGAGTTACCGCTGATGGTGCGTGAACGATCTTCGGCGCTCAGACGCACAAATACGCTGAGGTAATCGTCGATCAGCGAACATCGAGACGAGACTATTAAATGCAGGCATCATGGCAACTGATTGCACACGAGCGGCGGTAGATCGAGGGAATTCAAGGACAAATGGTGGGGAAATGTTATAGTCAGAACCGAATGACGTCGCGCGCCTATACTGTAGTTTACCTGAGACAGTGACGTCGCGATTCGTGGTGAGGGTAGGGATCCTATCACGATAGAAAGTGAATATACTTTATTATTTCGAAAATTTTGAAAATTCAAACATTCGTACAGACATTAAACAATTTTTTTAACCAACGTAGATTTTAAGATTGTAGTCTCGCCTTTAAAATGACCGCTCGATGGATGGTGTGTGATCTTTTACCAAGTTATTGAATATTGAGTGAAAAGTGTGCTGCCAGGTTTGTGCTTATTGCATATTGAGTAGAGAGTAGTTTTCGAGGTTTACAATAATTCTTAGTTGTCGTATAATTATTTTTTGACACACGAAGTCGCTGCAAGCGTTGCTAGCTGTTAACTTATGTAGACGGTTCTGATGTTGGCGCTGCACTTTTTATTCAATTGTCAATAACTTGACTAAAATGAATCGCACAGCAACCATCGATGGGTCACTTTAATGGCGAAACTTTAATCTTGAAATCTACGTTGGTTTCATTCGTTAAAAAAAAATATTTTAATCACTGCACGAATGTTTGAATTTGAAAAATTATTGAAACAAAAAACTATGTTCACTTTCTCACCCGTTACATAATGTAATATACGTTGATAAGAAAAATGAACATTTGGTTTTCAAAGTAGAAGATTCAAGAATTGAAATGAGACTAGTATGAAGATTCTAAAACGTTTTCTCATGAAGTTACAATACTTTGAATATAGGAAATTTTTTAACGAAAATTTAGTGATCCGTTGATTTTGCACGCTAGTATATTTATTGTTAGACTATGGATCTTTATGCTAAATAAGTAGATCTGTATGCAGAGTTACAAACAAGTTCATTTCCTGTTTTTATAATCTTATTAACGCGTTGACGGCCAAAGAATCGCTTCAGAAAATCCCATAAAGTCAAACAATTTAATCATTGAAACCGAAGTTGCAGAGCTGAAGCTTATCGTATTAAGGATTCCTGGAGCTGGAGCTTTGTTACATCAAACAAATTCTTATTGCCAAAACCAGTGTAATGTATTTACTAAAGCGAACAAGTAATCCGCGGAAATCACGCTCGCGGATTTGACGCAACATACAGTGACTCACAAAAGTATTCGCTCGCCTTTTAAATCAGAATAACATTCTTAAAATTTGACCAAACCACTAGACTTTTTTGAGCAATTAGAAACATTGATCTAGTAAATCACGTGCAAAAAAGATTTTGAAGAAATTGCAATTAGTAGGAATTACATGAAAAAATAAAAATGGCACTTTCTAAAACTTTATTATTTCAGCCCGTAATGAAAATTCAAAATATGCGTTTTGTAGATCTATGTTACTTACATATATGCTGAAAATTTCATCGAAATTGGTTAACGAGCATATGAGCTACAAGCGATTGAAAGTGGTTTCTTTTAATTGCTCAAAAAAAGTCAAGTGGTTTGGTCAAATTTTACGAATGTTATTCTGATTTGACCAAGCGAGCGAATACTTTTGTGAGCCACCGTAGATAATATATAAATTCACGAAGAACTTAATATAGGGGACACCTAGAGTCTAGAATCAAAAGTCTAGCTGGCTAGACAAAGAATTGTGTTACCCACATGTGACATTTGCCTGTATTAGGTTTAGTATTGAAGGGCTTTAGAAGTGTGTATAAAAATGTGCGAATTTCCCGATTAATTGAAATGAAGGATTCTGTTACACACATATGGCATTTGGCTGCGTTAGGTTTAGTATTAAAACGTGTCAAACGGGTGTTTAAACTTGCGATAGTTTCCTGATCAATCGAAATGAAAAATTCGTTCACTATTCTCTTCCGTGGTCGCGAACGCATCGATTTACATAACGCTCGTCGAGGGATTTCTTTCGGTGGACCCCGTGCGATGCACGCTAACAATGTTGACGCTCGTCCCAGTGAAAACCCGTCCGACAATATTTGGCCAGCGTGCTACGCGCGGATCCTGTGAAAGAAATCAAGAAACTCGAACGAAATAGCCTGACCTGACCTCGGGCAATACAACCGAACCACTCTGGAGCTTGCGGACACTGGCTAATGCTACTTCCGGACAAAGTTTACCCACCATCATGCTCCCTCTGGCTCCGCTCCTTCCATTTTTATAGAAGGCAACACGCATTGCGATCGTGAGACGTTCGGAAAATGATACCTTAAGATATGGATGACCAAACGATGAAACGGACCTCTTAGACTGTGTTACAGTGTTCTCTTAACTTGATGATCAAGCATGACCTCCCACTTGTCAAGAAATCCTTGTAAAATATTAGGTCGATGGGAAATAAAAATAGTTTAAGTAGCTCTCAATGCTTGTGCAACGATTGAAGACTTTATTGATCGGTTGAGGATAGAGAGAATCTCTTAATAAGTATCTGCATACAATCTAACTTTGATTAACTCTAACCGTATTGAGCACAAAATGTGACTTGTATACATTGATTTATAAAAATTACATAAATTAATTTAGTCAGATTTATCGCAATTTTTATAAGAATAATTGCATGAAGGAAGAAATTTATTTAATAATTTCAAATAGAAGCATCTTTGTAATTTCAGCTATTATAAAATAAAAAACGTAAAACCGGTTCTTTGACCGGTCGTGATACAGTTAGTGTTAAAACTAAGTTAGATACCTAGTTGCATAAGAGAAGCCACAATTGTGTTTATCTTCTAATAAAATGAGAGAGAGCTCCACGGAAGGAAACTCCACGTTTAAGTAGAAGTGATGTGAACGGAGTGTCTCAAAAATGTTGTACTTCCTTGAACGGGATGATTCTTGATGTTATTGGTAGTAACTTTTTCCTTTGCGAAAACGTTATTCGCGGCTTCGTTAAGGAGATATTGAGGAGAATAACGGACCAATCAGAGGGCGGCTACAGCGAGCGGATTTCCGCTCGGCCAACGCCAACGCCTCACTCGTATGTCGCCGCGCTCTCATTGGTCCGTGTTTTTCGTCAATAACTTCCTTAATAAAGCCGCAGAGAATATTTTCGCAAAGGAAAAGGTTACATCAAATGACCTCGGAAATCAAGTGAAACATTTCTGGGACACTCTGTATATTTATATAAGGAGAAAATATCGAATAAACTTTTTTCATTCGACGTCTCGTTTTCGAGAAAATCGAGTTTGAAAATTCGGCGAACACGCGTACTATTGAATAGGAATCGTTTGACGCGTCTGATCATGACCTAGCTTTTCTACTTGTTGTAAATACTAGGTACGCGAACTTAACGAATTTTCAAAGTCGATTTTCTCAGAAACAAAGCCTCGAATGAAAAACATTTACCGTGTATTTTCAAACTCATTTTCTCATGTAAAATCACTCCCTCCACGGTTCTACAATTAATACTGGAACACCCTGTATACCTAAGCACATTGAAAACGGCAAGTGCATTGATTTATATCGAACGCCTTCTCTGTTATTATTTACTAGTGCTTAGTTTCCGAAGAAGTTCCCATAGTAAATATGTGATTTCGAGAGATTAGGTTTTCTCAGGATTAAGTCCGAAATTGTTGATATAGAAATTATGTAACGGAGAAGATCGAGTAGCACGGTCTAAACAATGAATTCTGTTGATCTGCCGCAGGCACAACGACCTCCCGTGGAACATACGCAAGTTCCTGAAGAATCAGCTACGGGAGTTCAGGTTTGATGACTTGAGAGACACTCATCCCTGGTTTCGGAGCGCCTGGAGCCACACGGACCTAAGAAGATTAAAAGAAGGAATGGTCGCAGCGCAGGTGAGCTCGATAACAACTGGTAATAACGTGATCATTGCCCGAGAAAACATTAATCCGTCAGACGGTAGCCGATCTATGATCTCACGGATCATAAAGGCCTGAGATAACATACGGGGTGATCGACCTAAATATAATCACTTAAATATCTCATTCAATCATGAAAGTATGACAAATATGATTCTTATGTTTAACATTAATTTATTAAGTCGGAAATCACTTCAAGATCATGGCGTTAACGTCTGTGATAGAATTTTAATATCAACTGCAATATACTGGACTAAAAATGTATAATCACGGTCGGTGATCGATAGATTGTAAAATGCATTTCTGACAAACGAGCAGGTCAAATAAAATACAGGAAAAATAACAGAAAAATCTGAGAATAATGTTGCTTTAACATCGGCTTATTAAAATTATTGAAGAAGTAGTAAGTAACTTCTTATGTTGTATTTTCATGTTTTACAATTGAGGTCTAACGTTTTTAGTTTGCATGAAGACACACAGGAACGAGAAAATGCATTTATTGTTTATGGGACAGACAACATTGCCTACAGTTTTCTGAAATACAATTATTTTCAAATTGTAATCAATGCCCTGCAAATAAATTACGAACCTTAAAAAATCGATTTAAGAAAAATTTGCAATGGTATTTTCAATGGCAACAAAATGCATGGCATATTGCTATATCACGGGTTCCAATTCTATAAATTGGACCTAAAATGCAATGCTTTAATTCTTATGGCGCTTTAGAACCCATTTACAAAATCAATTTGTTCAATAAAAAAATTACTGAATATTAAGGGTATAACTTTTATAGCACTATTCAAATACCAATAGTATCTCATGATGAGAGGACTTTCATTAGGACTTGAAAAAAGGAAGAATTGACAATAATTTGAATATTCATTATTCATCATTTATTAACCATTCATTTAAAGGCAATTCATTTAGGAAGAGTAAATGATGTAAATGGTCCGGTGATATACGATTCCGTTTTGCATTTAGGATTTTAAAAAAGGAAGAATTAACCATAATTTAAATATTGATTATTCATCATTTATTAACCATTCATTTAAAGGCTATGAAGTTAGGAAGAGTAAATTATGTAAATGGTCCGGTGATATACGATTCCGTTCTGCAACTATAATGTTCCCGGCTTTTAAGATTGTTCCATCTTTCTGATGGAACAGACGTTCCCACAACAGATAAATATTGAGCAGCCACGACATTCAGTGATGGATAAATTACCTTATGCCTCCCCTCGAATATCGATTCATAACTAAAAAATCGATTCGTTTCAAAATTGAATGTCCAAGAATCGATTAAAATATATTGAAAGCTCGATTCGAAAAACTAGATTCAGAATTGTCCACCCCTAGTGCTAATCTTGATCAATAAGTTTTATTTTCAGAAAATCTCATAAGAGATTTTATTACAACATTAGGTACAAACAAAACCAAAGTGTACAGAGAAAGTAACCTCTACAAACTAAAAGCTAGAGTACATCACTATTTCTTTGCTTTTTTTTCTTTGTTTTTCCTTAAACACGCAGGTTACAGCTTTTTACGAACGAAAATATATAGAGGCAGGCTTTTAACTTACGGAGATCATTCAACAATAGTGATCTTTGCGTATCGTATAAATTACACTGCCAAAGGACGTGATTGAGAGTTTCATACTCACAGTTACATTTGCACATAGGGTTGTCAATGAATCTATGGCGGCTGAAAAGTGAGTGAGAGGAGGAAAAAGGAGAAGGAAGCGTTTCGTCCTAGGACCGCTAGAGGACTCGTCAGTAAGGCTATCTAGCGGACCCGTGCCTTAGACGCGGGACAAACAGAGGAAGATTCAGGTAGTAGCGCGAAAGCTGTTGTCGTAATGTCCCTCTGTTGACGAGCATAGGAAGCAGCCGCCACAAATCCAATACGAAAAAGAGAGCCAGCAAGGTGATAATGATCAGCTCTGCTTCTCTTTAACACTAGGTTTACGGAGCACTAAAATTGATTATTTTACATTGCTTTATAAAAATAATAAAATTGTATTTACTTAGATCTTCAGCGATTTTTATTGTAATATGTACACAAAAAATAAATCTATTTAATAATTCCTCACGAATAATGCCTCCATACACTTTTAATAATCGTAAATTAAAATTTTTTGAATCCGTCATTTTGACGGGCCCCGTAAATCTAGTGTTAAATAGTGCTCTCGACATTGCGCTGGAAAGTAATTCGCATAATTTCTACATTTTTTCGGACTCCTTAAGCGCTCTCCAAAGTCTGGAGTCTGTTAAGGTTAATGCTAAAGTCAACTCATATATTTTGGACATTAAAAAGAAATACAACCAATTCTTCCGGAAAAATTCTAATAATTTTTATTTAAAAAAATTGTGTTCCTTTAATGTGACTGTTATAAATCGAACACTTCATATGCAGCAATATAATACTCATATATTTGTCGAGCAGACATGGCCGAATTATTCGCCGCCCCATAATTCCGAGACAGCGCGATAGAGCGACGTTCAGCTGCAAATTTTCTCGCGGGTAAAACTGTTCCCGAAGAAAGCGCCGATGCTCCATTTGAAACACTTTCCCGTGAAAGTCTTCCATTTCCCCGGGGCGATTTACGACGGGACGAGAATTACGAGCCACCCCCGGCCGCCTCTTCCCTTCGAATCGATGGAACCGCCCCCGCCGGACGGAAAAAGATCGAACCCGAAGGAAACTTCACTTTTCCATTCCCTTTGTCCCGGCGATCGAACTATCGATTAATTGTCTGCGACACGCGACTCGTGGGCCGACACGGCAAAGCAAATATCGAGAGAGAGAAAAAGGGTTCTTTATTCCTCATTATCATCATTAGATCCAAGGATCTCGACGAGAGATAAAAATGTTCTGATTCCGAGTAACGAAAGCCGAACCAAATTCTTTTTCTTTCCTTAATGTTTTAGTGAGTAGAAAATAATTGGGGACGATAAAAGTTAGATTCAAATTTGGACTAGTGTCTAGATTAAACACAATGTAGAATTCATGGTCAATTGGTAACACTGATGACACGGTGAATATTTTCCTTCATGTATAAATTCTGAATCAGAACCAAAAAAATACAGGTGTTTTTTCGAAATCGTGGTACAGGCGGCCGGGTGGTGACTCTCCTTGCAAAAAAAAATCTCATGGGGAGAATAACATTTGTTTTATCCATTGTTCCGTTATCAAGAAAAATGAGTTTGAAGATCCACCAGATTCGCATGCTCTAGTACAGCGTTTCATAAACTGCGGTACACGTACCCCTAATGGTACATTACGTTATTTGGGTGGTACAACTTTAACAATTTCATTCCCACTTTCCTAACAATTTAGAAAATGAAAGTTAGATAAGAGATATGTTTTCCTTTTTTAGATACTGTGCTAGATTTTACAATGCAAGAAAGAGATCAATTCATAGATATTTCATGTGACAGAGACCTCATGAATGAGTTAAAGAAAGATAACTTATGCACTTTCTGGTTAAAAAGTATTCTGGTTAAACGTAAAAACACGCATTCGTTGCATTTTCAAACTCGATTTTCTCGACAACGAGACGTCAAACGAAAAAATTGTATTACTTTTTGTAGAATTATTTTTGAATGTACCACCCGGCCGCTAGTACCATAATTTCAGGAACACGTTTTACATTTTATAATTCATTCATCAATTAATATCGTCGGTCATACTGCAAGTATTTTTCGTCTCAGGGTACATAGTATATTTACTAACTCATAATTAGACTGCGGATTTATACATTTATGGGAAAAAATTAACGAGTCATATACGACAATGACAAGACAATTCAAGAATATAAGGATATTGTTCTACCATTTTTGACTTTTTAAAGCGATTGAAAGAGAAAATACATTTTTATAGCAACCGTAGTAAGTACATTTTTCCTTCTTAAAATACACGATGGTTCGACATACATGCGGATTCAAGTTGAGCTACTCTCTCTTATATCGACATTGTTGAATCTTCTTAAACATTTCACTGCTTAAATTTCATCTAAATATGAGACTTTCGTTCGAAACGGTCTCGTTTTAAAAATTTTCGATATTTGTTATTTATTCTCGTTTACGCACTACCTATTGTCATATATTCCAATAAAAAAAAACTTTTTTATTATTACTTATTTTTTTACGAGACTTTCTCCAATATATTTGTGGCATTTTTCTGATTAAAATAATACCAAACACGATATTATTCGGATCATATTAACAATAATTTTCCGAAACTTTCATCGTCCATTACTCAAGTAAACACCATTGGAATTATATTTTATTTGGTATGATTTTCATTAGAAAAATACCACAAATATGTTGGTGAAAGTTCCATTAAAAAATAATAAAATATAAGGAAGTTTTGTCAGTAGGTTAATTGTTGTTTTCACACCGACATACTCGACCCGTATTATGTTATACTTCTCGGCGACCGAGGCCTCTCGAGCTTTGCTGTCCTTTTCTACGTTCGGTACAAGTCAAAGAATAGTATTATCTGAACTTTAATCGTCGCCGGCCGGACCCGTGGTGGCGACGATTATCGATGAAACACTGTATACAACGCGACGAAATATTGTATAGAGTGACAGAGGAATGCCGATGCTGCTCGATGTACTATAAGGTATATCTATATCTCTTGCTCTCACTTGATAAACAACCACCCAAATATGTTCATACGCAAAATCTATGCTTTTATGCAAGACATATGTACTTATGCATTTTTCTATATATAGGATCACCTAATCATAACATAAATTTCTGTCCAAATCCCATCGGTCTGTCGATTTTCGAAAGAAATATGCATTTGCATAAACATCCGCTGTATCGTCATATATCAGACGACTTGGATAACAGTCAGAATCACGTCTATCAGCAGTATACGTTCTCTTCGAGCGCTCTCGCTTCTACCGCCGCGCCATAACTTCGATACACGAGATTATAATTGCTTCAAGAAATTCAAGCACATTCTTCGAATGTTACTCGACGAGCGTTGTAACTTTGAAATTACGATGTCTAGTACCTTCCTCTAAAAAAAATTCGCGAAAATTGCCTTGTAAGGATCGCACAAGAAAGCTGGCCGAAACGAGCAAATCAAAAGTTTCGAACAAAATGCCGCCGTCAATAGCACGACCGGACATTGTTCGGTGCAGGTCGGGGTCTCCGGGTGATTCCATTTTTTTTTTTTTTTGAAACGCGAAAACTGTTCCGGAGCGGAGTGGTCGAGGGTCGGTGAGCCGGCGAAGAAAAGATTTATTTGATCGGCAAGCCGGAATGGCAGGCTTTCGTTCGTTCTCGAATGTACATTTGCCGGTACGCGAACTTCTCGACGCAACCTTTTCATCCGCCGGTGGATACCGGTTTTTACCGTGTTTCCAGTGAAAGGTGGTCCGGAGGCCGTGACCGATCGGCGGCCACGCGGAGTCGGGAAAGGGGTGAGCACAGAGTCCAACGCAAGTTTTTCCCCTCTCCCTGGCGAGAAGTTAGGCGAAAGGATAGCTCGTAATGCAGGTCCGAGATTAATCCGACGGATATCGAGGGGGTGAACGAACGGCGACTTGCTTTCTCTCTCTCTCTCTCTCTCTCGACTAGGGACCGCGCGATAAATTTTCGTCAGCCCCCGTAATCTCGGGCAACCGCGAGAAATTAATTGGCAAAGTTGCCCGCGATCTCGTCGCAACGCCGCTCGGTTATATCTGCGCGCGCCCGTTAATTGAATCGATTCCCGGCGATTTTTTTCGGCAGGATCGCGTGCCGCGAATTAATCATCCCAGCCGCCGACAGCGCCGGCGACGACGTCGGAATGAACGTCGAAAACCGTTTCGGTCTTAATTAATCGCGGCGTGTTCGCGCGACCGCGAAAAAACCCCGGACCACGTAATTGAAACATCGCCGGGCCCGGAAGAGATCGGTGACATGCGATCCTCGCGTTAACGTTGGTTCCGTTTAGCCTTCCGACAGTCGCGAATAACAGCAGAACTTTGCAGACCGCTGAAAATTGGACTTTTCAGGAGCAAGACTATTTTTAGGCGAATCGAAGAAATTCAGTCTTCCTGGAGTCTCGAAATTGTTTAACGATGGTGATGGTACGATAACTATTTAATCAACTAACGTGTTCTATGCTTGGGATGTCTGTATAATAACATATTTGAAGACGCATTGAACCAATTGCAACGTTTGAACCATTTATTTTAGGACAGAAGTGTAAAGGGTGTAAAGACCTACAGGGTGGACCGTCGAATTAATTCTGTAATTTACGAAATCAAATTTAGTCCTTTAAACATTTTCTTTGTATCTTTAATGAATTTGAGCATCTTGTGACTAACGAAATATAAAGTGACCTGGTACGGACCCAGCGTAAAACATCTCTTTAAAGTCTCGAGACACGCACACTAGTCCTAGCACTAAAGAGATGGATTATATTTTAGAAATAAAATTTTGCAGAAACTTTATGAGCTTGTAGCTCGATAACTATTTGGTTGTGACATATGGTTCCTTCCAAACTTCTCTTTTCTCGATGACTGAAAGTTATTGATGTAAGAAAACTTTTTAATGTAGAATAGAGGCGAGGATGCATGTGAGCGTGTGCGCGTGAGTGTCCGTTGGGTCCCGCGAATGTCCGTTAGCGGAATCAACGTGACGTTAGGGAAAAAACGATCGACAGACTCTCCGTAAGAATGAATATGTGTGTGTGTGTGTGTGAATGTCCGTTGGCTCCCCACGAATCACGCGATCAGCGGGCGCAAATCGTCCGTTGCCGAGATCGATCGCACGATTGCCAAAAGACGATCGGTCGAGGCTTCGTGGTCAACGCAGTACGAGGAGAGAACACTCTCTGCAGAACTGTGCAGTGTCGCCAGATCGGTTAAATCGAGGGGAATACAGTTTACCACCTCTCTGATGACCAGAGTAATATGTAACACAGTGATGGGCAATTTTGCCTCAATTGAGGCAAGACCGTCCACATCGTAGCGCCCTCTGACCCCTTCCATCAAGCGCGGTACAATGAGGCAACGAAGACACGAGACATCAGCGTACACAACGAATGTGCGCGCTGCATGAAAGAGAGGTTGGTGGGAGAAGCAGGAGTTTGAGGGGCTCCAACCGTGTCCATCACTGATGTAACACGTTGCGCGGAACGTCACGTGACCAGTCTACGGTCTTAGTGGGGGACGTTGGAGTGTGCTCATGTAGTGGAATGGAATAGTGGAAGGGGAAAAGGAGGAGAGGAAAATCAACCCAGTTTTGGGTTGATCTGGCGACACTGGAACTGTGTAATAGTAACGATCTGGCGTAGCAATAAATATTATATTAATCCTCCTCAGGCATTTTCCCTCTTACATTAACAACAATTCTCTTTATTGTAAACAGTTAAGGAAGTTCCTTTAGTTATTGCTTTTTCAATATATTACCATGTTTGAATTGTTCACTTCATGTTTCTTCAAAATATTCTTATTCTTGTAAAGTTTTTAGTATAAATTTACAATGTACAATAATACCATCTTAAAAATAATCTAAAACATTGAAATAGTCGTATGGGCCCTTCTTGCATGGATTTTGGAAGCGGGAGCAATTGAATAATAAATACGCAAGAAATATGTTAACAACACAAAAGAAATTTTCTTCGAACATTTTGTTTAATCAGTGACAGTTTTCGTCATTTAAATATTTATATAAGTCTTGAACATCTCTTTCTTTTTTATTGGTACATAACCTACAGAAAAAAGTTCAATGTTTCTTAACTCGTGTATAATATATCGATTCTTCCATAGATTGAATTAAGAAAGAATGGCCCCATTTGTTGGTTTTCTGTACCGAGCACGAGTAAAGAAACAGCTAGTGTATCTGCCTCAATTGTGAGAATATTAAAGTGAAATTTGATTAGGCCCCTCAGACCTATAGGCCCTTTTTCTAGAAATGTCTACAATTTTGCGGCAAGCATTCTTTTACAAATATCCTCCGATCTAGAGGCGCAGTTTCCCCCGTAGAACGGATGACCATAACTTTTCTTACATCCCGTATATATTATTCAACCGGACCTTGCATAAATATAAAAATCGACATAAAGATACAAAAATAATGATCGTCTTTTCCAGCAAGTCTATCCTGTCCTGGTGTTCTGCACACAATTTTCGCCTTTTTCACCGTATTTTACGTGAAGGTCGCAAACGTTATCGGTGCATTCGGGCCTCGAAATGTCTCGTAAAAGGAATCCGACAATTTCCATTCGCCGGTGAGTTGCCTGAAACAAACGATACTTGAGGCGAAGATCCTCCGCGGCAAAACTCAATCGAGCTCATTATCGAGATTAACATTTCCCGCGATCACGAGCCACCTCCTGTTCGCATCGGTGGACAGGGTGTGCATGGAATATCGATTTCCGATATGCCGAAAACAAGGGAAGTCCCTTCGTCGTCGGTGTGTAAGGGAATCTCGCGAAGTCGGCCGCCGTTCGCGGAACGATTTTCACCTCGTAAATCCAGGAATGAGAGTGTGTTCTCGTTGACGGGGGCGTAGAATGCGACGGATTGCCAATTTTGGTGGACGAAATTCGAGATAAAGAAGTTCAAAATACAGGGTGCGACCGAATAACATGTACAAGCGGACACAAGGTGATTCCTTATGAAAAAATAAGACAAAAATATGTAACTATTTCAGTATGAAAGTACAATCAATTTTACTTCCTACGTATACTAACACTAAACCTACCAGTGCCGGTCAAATGACCGGTTTCAAAATTTTTATTTGAAAATCATCGAAATTATAAAGATGCATTCATAAATAATAGATATGTATATAAATGTCCTCACTCAACCTCATGTTGTAATAAAAATTGTACAAACTCTGAATAAATACAATCTTGTAATTTCTATAATGCAATACATGCTTTTTTATTGAGAAAATCTTATAAAAGATTTATTACAACAATGCTCGGTAGGTTTAGTGCTAAAGCACACGATTCCGACAAATCTTTAACCTCGATTTTCTCGAAAACGAGGCGTCAAACGAAAAAATGTTATTCCTTTTTTCTGATTTAATTTTACATGTAGAATCATCCTCTGCCAGTTTGTACGTGTTATTCGGCCGCACTCTGTATAGTTATCAGTTGATGTACTTAGAATGGTATCAAATATTAACAAATACACGGACTATTAAACTTTTATCAAAATGCCCCTATTTTTATTAATCAAACAATATATTTCCAAGAATTTATGGACTGAATGTAGAATATCATTGAATTCACTCAAGGATTCAAACGATAAAAGTGACCATATTATATTATTTTATATGAAATAACATTCTAAGGATAAAGGAAAAAATTTTAAAATAAACTTCAGATTTCTGCAAGGATAGAACCGAGACAGACAAACCAGGAGACAGTCTGCGTAGTTCGTTTAAAACATAGCGAAGAAAAGTGGATTCAGAATTCAGGCTGCCAAAAGTAGGTCCACGAGGTTTGTGACGAATCCCAGAATATTTTTACCGTTACAGTTGCGATTGTTGTACTGTGTCTATTACTAGGTGACACTTTATTATTTATTATATTATATTGATTATTTTTCACGTTATGCTTTTCTTCAAATATTGATAATTTATAAATAGCGCAGAACAAGAAAATGAAGTATTTCTTCATTTATGTAAGAGAAACCTTAAGTGTCCGGCGCTAGGAGAACTCTCCCTGCATTTGCTTTCTTCCATAGCGTTTTATGACTTCGACACGCAATCTAGTTTTCCGAGGGAAATGTCTTGAATATTTAAAAAAATTGTCGTCAAAGGTTAAAACCCGTCCCGGGCCTGGGCGGGTCGCTGGTAATGAAGGTCTCCACCTGTGAAATTGCTTTCACAGTAAAGTTCGCGACTCTGCCGCAATGTTCATATCGCCGACCGGTCTAGACGGGGATATTTTTCGCGCTAACGCAGCTTTCGGACCAAAGCCCCGGTTTCCTTGGAGCTCTCGGCTGAATGCCGAATTTGATGCAACCCGCGCCCCTATACAGCACGCTATTTCATTCAGACGCGAGACTTGGCTCCCACTGAATAACCGATGTGACTCGATGAAACGGTATTAGTTGTATCGGGTATAAAGCCAACGCGCCGCACCGGTTGCAAATCCATCCGGCACAGCGATATTAAAACGCGAGGTGGCGACACCCTTTTCAAGAAACCCTCTCCCAGCTCGGATCAGGCTCGGTACCAATCTACTCGATTGATAATGCACCAGACACCGAGATTTTGCTAATATCTTCGTTAGCCCTCTGGAGTCACGGTTCACCTGACAGATATATGTATACTGTTCCGTCGCAAGGGATCCGTACAAAGGGCCTTTTCTCTAGACTTTATTTATGGCGCCTACGTGACTCTGAAGCCACTTTCGAGGATTCGGCGCTCGATGCACGTTTGATGACCAACCGAGCCATCGCCTAACTTTCTTATTTGTTTCGCCTCCTCAAGAGTTACGCGTCATAAATCTAGTATTGACGAAGGATATTCCCGACCGAGAAGTACAGTTCTCAAGTTACCTAGTGTGGCGGCTACTTCCTATGCTCGTCAACAGAGGGACATTACGACAACACCTTTCCCGCTACTACCTGAATCTTCCACTGTTTGTATATATACCGTCCTAAACTGTCCTTACGACATCCCGCGTCTAAGGCACAGGTCCGCTAGATAGCCTTACTGATGCGTCCTCTAGCGGGCCTAGGACGAAACGCTTCCTTCTCCTTTTTCCTCCTCTCACACACTTTTCAGCCGCCATACTAGCGTCGCCCTCGGAGGGTGTTGGGCACGGTCCCACGCTTTCTCCAGGGCTGGCTCGCTTAGGGCAAATCAACAAGTCATCAAGAATGCGCTGATTGGGGAAGGCAGAGTTCGGCAGGAACCAATCAGTGCATCTTTTCTGCATAGTAATGGGTGTCACCGTATTTTCGCCCAAAAAATGGAGGATCGCCTTCACGATACAAAGAAGGGTCCTCCCGAAGAACGTGACTCTCAGACAGTCGAATTCGAATCTTCGCTAAGTATAGATCAACAAAAACGAACGAAGACACATTCGAGCGAGACAAACGAGTCTCTCGAAGTCGAAGTCAAGTTCATTCAATGATCTCATACAATCGAATCGATCAAGATTAATAGAATTCAAGTGGAGTTGATCGTCGCGAACTCCCACGCGTGTAAGGCAGGGCCTGCTAGATTAACCTTGCTGACGAATCCTCTAGCAGGCCTGGAACGAAACGCCTAAATCTCACAAAATTCATACATCGAAGTAATCATTGAATCGGCTACCAAAAATTAATTTGGCGGGTAGTAAAACAGTGATTTCGATGACACGAGTCATCCGCGAGTCGCTCCGAACACATATGACATCAAATTCGCATCGAACACATACGAAATCAAATTCTAAATATTTTTTAACTGAAGCGTTCGTGCACTTGCTCGCAAGGAGTAGCTGTTGTTTGATACATTCGACCGCTATACAGGATGTCCCGAGAAGTTTGAACGTAACTGAATGGGGTGATTCCTGAGCGCGGCAACGGCGAATGAATTACAGCTCGGCCAATGGCAACGCCACACTCAGCGGTACCTATTGTCGGAACAGAGATCAGCCGTGCTATGATTGGACCGTATTTTTCGTTATGAACTTGAAGACAAAGCCTTCCGACGCGAATTGGCAAAGAAAAAAAGTGGTCAGGATCATCTGAGGAGTCACCTCTTTCAATTGTGTTTAAACTTTCCGAGACACGCTGTATATTCGTTGATCGTAACCATTGAGGTATTTTATTTATCGATTGTATATTTTATATAAAAATATTCCTGTCAATCTTTTGACATATACATATGTCTTCAGCATTGCATTATAATTTGTGATAAATGTTACAGTTATTCTACAAGGCCATCGATTGACATATCTGATTAGGTATCAGCTCATAATTGTTTACCCTTTTTATATTTTTTGTAATTACCACGCTATAGAACAAAAATGAGGAACAAGTTTGGTCCTGCAAACCTCCGCTGTGCAATCTATATCATTATATGTTGGCGGTAAACCTTTCATTCAAAGCGCAGTATTGATCAAATATATTGTGTATACAGCGTGTCCCATTTAAGTTGAGATTGTAAAAAATCTCGAAGACATGTGATTTAAAACAAACAAACACATGTCCTTTAGTGTTTCGAGTGAGGAGTCAATTGGCAATACTAGTTTTCTAATACGTGGGCGTTTTCAAGGTTATTTCACGGTCATTTTATCTTTTTTATCATAAACCCATATTTTTTATTTCGGAACCATATTCTACATAAAAAAATGCACAACTTTTGTTTGAAACATTTTTTTGTTAGTTCGATATTTTTTAAGATATTTAGCTGATTTTTCATGTTTATGTCAATGATAATTTTGTTTTTTTATTAAAATGACAACGTTGCTTTCTTCTGGAAGGTTTTTTATTTCATTTAAGAATATCATAATAAATGCTCTAAATGTTTACCCTCAACTTCTAGACACTTAGTAATTTGTTTAATCATAGACTCGTGAACCATAATAAAGTTCTTCTCGTGATATTACGATACGCTATTATAATTTGCTTTCTCATGGCTTCTGCTGTAATAAGTGGATCGTGTTATACCTTTTTCTTAAGATAACCACATAGGAAATAACCTATGTAGAACTGAAATAGTAGACTACCTCGACCTATCCAACGGTCAGTGAAAGCTCGATCTAGTATTTGCCGTGCAATACGTGAATAATGAGCTGGGCAAACGTCGTGCTGAAACCACATGTTTCGTCTGTCTGCTAGGCTTCAGTCACAAATTTAACCTGTTTTGATAACTCATTGTCAGATACATTTGTAAACACGGCTATGTTTATCTCCATTACACTTGACAGAGAGAAATATCGAAACTAATAATACTAATACCAATAATACTTGAAGATGTAAGCCTGCCAGGTGTGGTATCGGCATCAATTTTAAAAGATGTTTCGCTAGAAATCTTAAAAATATTGAACTTACAAAAAAATGTTTCAAACGAAAGTTATGCATTTTTTTACTTAGAATATGATTCCGAAATAAAAAATATGGGTTTATGATAAAAAAAGACAAAATGACCTTGAAATAACCATGAAAACGCCCACGCATTAGAAAACTAGTATTGCCATTTGCCTCCCCACTCGAAACACTAAAGGATATTTGTCAGTTTGTTTTTTTCTAAATCACACGTCTCCGAGATTATTTACAATCCCAACTTAAATGCGACACCCTGTATATATGTATATATATATATATATATATATATATATATATATATATCTGGTTTCTGAAGACCGAAACAAGACCAAAGATACCTGGAAGCATAGAGCTTATTTTTCACTAGGAAATTCTCCTCTTTAGTCTTCAACTCATACAATCTCATCTAACAGTTCAAACATCTTCAAATACAGGATTACATACAAGAAAACGCTAATCAAAGTGATTATCGCCTGTAAAAGTCGGTTATAAAACCGGTGAAGCAAAATCAAATTCATTTTTTAGTCAACGAAAGCGTTCTAATAGGAACCAAATTTTTATTGCCTTAAAACGTGACATTATTAAGAATTTTCTACAAAATTGGAATTTATACGATCCTTTGCAAATCTGTCGTCGTATCATTTTCGAAAGTGTAGCAGAATGCGTGTTGATCGTTCCAACAGTGGCAAAGGATTTTATTAGCGCCCGGACGATCATCCTTGAGGATTTGAGAACGCATTCCATTCCAACTGTTCCAAGTAGGATCGTCAGAAACACCAGCAGTCTGTTTTATCCGACGGGGGTTTAACTTTAAGACGTCAGAAATGGAATCTCCTCCAATAGAGCAACATCTGTTCCCTCCCTGGAGAGTGAATATACTGTAGAATCCATGGAGAAGTACTGCCCCAAGAAAATAGCTCGAGAGACCTTTGAAAATACCCTGGGCACTGGTGGCTCGTTAGTAAAACAGTCTCTGGCGTTGATCCCATCTATTAGAAGCTCGTCTAGACGCGATTATGGCAGCCCTGGCTAAACAACGGATAGGGACCTACCCTTAAAAGTTACTTTCGACGGTGATCAACTAAAATATGCTTGAGAAGGCTACTGCAAATAACGCATTATACTAATAATATCAAGACGACATCGGTGTAACCGGGGACAAAATTCAAATAAGCCTCTTAGAGAGTTACGTATGCACGATAAATTTAATTAGTACCGCTGCCGAGTGACGGTATTAATTACTCCAGGAATGGAATTACTGATGCTGCAACCTGTAGTTTGAAGAAGAGACGAGAAGTACGCTGGCAGAACGAAAACGTATCCTACATATATTGTAACATTTTCCGTGCTAAATTCCCGGATTTGTTTTAACCGCCGCAAGAAATTTGTTGCACGGGCATTCAACGACCGTAACAATGTTTATTATTATACTGTAGTATTATTTGTTGAAAAAAAATGATTCCGTTAACACTAAACCTACCAAGCATAAAACATAAAAGTGAAACGACTTATAAAAGTGAGAAGATTGGATTTACTTAAACTTTGTGCGGGTTTCATTACAATATGTGTTGAAATAAAGAAGACAATTGTACTCATTTCCTATGAAAGCGTTTTCATCATTTTAAGAATAGTGAAATAAAAAACCGGTTATTTGACCGTGGTAAGTTTAGTGTTAAGAGAAAAATTGCAAACTTTTCACTCGAAGCACACTTGAAGCAGATAACCGGTAAATAACGCTCGATAAAGGAATGTAGGATCGAAGACGATGCTGAGCTATCTGTCGCAAAGCTATAAGGTCGTGTGTACATGGGTTCCGGCAATTTTCTGAGACGTCTCTGGATGTGAACGCGTTCCCGAAGGTATTCAGTTTGCCCACATCGAGTGACTGGTCGGCTACGTCCACGGAGGCATCGTATACACGCATGTATGCATAATATACGTAGACGGAGACGGTGTACAGGAACCGACAAACTGTTCCCGCCACGATCCATCACTGTCCCGGTTAATTCAGAACCGGAGGAGAAGACATCCGTCGCGAAAAGGTTAGCGAACATTGATCGCGACGTCACCGTCATGGACTGAGGCCAGACTACCCCAACACCTCGAAAAAGGGGACATTGATGCTATCGTCTTTACCATTTACCGAGTAATTACCAAATTACCAAGTCTCTTCCAAGCTAATTAGCTGCAGCAAATTTTACCTGGAAATTGTCGTTTATTACTTCGATGGACTCGTTAGTCAAACATGAGGGGATGACGAGAAATTGCTTCTGAATCTGAAGATGGACAAAATTATTTACATCTTTCTTATTCTTTTTATTCCTTCCTTTACCATCTCTCCAGAATTCCACTATTTTTGTAAAACCTTTGTTAAGTACTTAATAGAAATTTTCCTAGATTTTTATACTCTTAAATACTTCTGCTTATTGTCGCAGATATCACTTTCACGAATATCATACATTCTTACATTTTTACAGTCTTCATTACACTGTTCTAAACATTTCGCTGATGGTATTCTTTCAAAGTAACATTTTCCTACTAGAACTGTAATTATGATATAAAAACATTCTCAGATTTGTAGATTCTTCATTGATCACTTCTGAACACTTCATTGTTACTATTTTTCGAAATTTGTATTTATTTCTTCTTACATCTCATTTCTATTATCACACGGCCTAAACAAAGTAATGATATATTTGTTATTTTATTTACTAAAAAATTCTTGACCGACTATGCACATTGCACTCACTAACAAGTCAACGCCAAGAAGTTGCAATCGTTCTATTCTAACCAAACTGTGTTTGTTTACACAAATCAACACTTTCAAATTCTTATTTAAAAGCAAAATAAATAAACATAATTTTATAGTAGCAAGCGAATTTATTTTATTCATAACAGATGGCAGATTTTATGCATTTACGAAAAAAACGAGTAAGCAGAATACAAAACCACAGAGATACTGGAAGATATTAAGAAAATCGTTTTATTTTCGATTTACCAGAATCATTAAAAGAGAAACTACATCTTCATTCTGCTCCCGTTGCTCACAATCAATTTAGACCAGTTTTATGTTGCTAAAACGTCCAGAATTTAATTACAACTGTAAAACGCGAAAGCAATATTTGCAGGACGTTTCCCGGCGACAAAATGTAATTACCAGCAGCGCCAGCCATTTCGTCGGAACGCCGCGCCACGCCGTCTAATCGCGCGGGATTATTATAATTTGATCTGTCGGTGGTCTGAAAGACAATCTGCGAGGCGCGAATAAATGCATCAGCAACAGCAACGCGCTCGAGCAGAATGTACGTGCACAGAAACGCGCCGAAAATCCGGCGCGCATGGTACAAGCGTTTTCGATCGTACCCGGGAGAGGCGGTTCTACCGGCGTGCAATCTACCGCGTTTCCCAGCGACTGCATCCCAAAAGTGAATTCCAACCGATTCGAAATAACCCGTGTGTGTTCCATTCAAAACGGTCGATCTTCGGGGAATTGGGTATCTTCGGTGATAAAAGTGTGCCAAAGAGAATACGTTTATCGAGCGGTAGATAGACGCTGAGTTGAGCCGTACGCTGAAGGAACTTCCTTCCGGAATAAATGGAAAACTCCGGTTTTCGAAATTCTCCCGAAAAACCGACGCTCAAAAGCGTTTAACGACTTGTTCCCAAAATTGTTTCTATGCTTCGACGAATTTCTATTACCCGAATGTATTTGTCAGACTATAACGTCCTGTTGCAATTGTCTCTGAAAACTGAAGGTGGTATTCTGGTTTTCGAGGTTGTCGCACGAATTTTTAGGAATTATTTTCAGAACAACTATTCAACGTTTTCAATTAGGATTTCGTACACCTATTTATTGGGATCTGAAGCACATGTGTGATTTTTTAAAAGCAAAAATAATAAAAATGACGTGAGTGATTTATTTTTTATAGAGTATATTTCCGAAAACATAGGTCGACGGGTGCCAATGATTCTATCCCTTCTACGGATCGGAAACAAAAAAATTAATCATTATGAATGTAATCCCCCTCCGAACCAAAAGAAATTAAAAATCTCGATTGTTTACAGAATGACGTCATTTTGAAGTGAAATCACCGGTTTTTAACCCTTTTAGCGCCGCACAACGATATATCGTCGTTGGCTTCATTTACGAAAAGTGATTATTCTACTCTCATTTACAGATTTCTAATAATATTAAAATCCTATCTTATTTTAATATACATATTACCATATTAGAATGTTATAATCTTATTCTAGAATTAGAATCGATATTTTATTCTCGTTTCTGATGTCCTCTTTAGTATAATAAATTTGGCTCAGCAATTTTCGTTCTATTTTAATTTTTCGGTCGGCACTAAAAGGGTTAAATATTTTTCGGCCTTCAGCACGATAACACAATACGAATAATAATATTCCCACAATTATAAAATATGCGTTCATCAATCACTCGGACAGCGATAAAATGGAACAGCAGCTACAGTAATTCTCTGCGACGTAATTACGAGTTCTTGGCCATAATTGTCTGGTTAAGAAGCAGATTTAAATTCGAATTCCGTGGAATCTTAGATTCCCGTGGCAGCCGTGGCGACGAGGTTTCTCCCAGCAAATAGGTGTTCAGCTTTGCCCTTCTGCGTCTCCGTGTTGAGCGACTTAATTCACCGGTAACACTTTTTCTCATTCCCGCGTCTAGATCCCTGGCCGACATCATTACCTTCCTGTCCGGAATCTTTGCCGGAAGGATTTTCTCGGGACTTTCCTCCGCGGCGTGAACTACCTAAACGTCGAGTTTTTACACGAGCTAATTGCAACGCGACGATAATTTAAACGCGGTCGGCTTCCACCTTTTGAATCCGCCGTGTCAATCCCCGAGAACTTTCCCGTTTCTCGCGCCGCTGCAAGATCTTTCTAACCGCGAATTTGTTCCTAATTAACAGATCGAGGGCGTGAAACGGAGAGTTTGCAAGCCTCTGCAATCGATACTGCACTCTTGACCTCACGCCTCCACCGGTCGCTTTGATGTTTCCCGCGCGAATGATTTCCACGCACTCTGTTCCTCCGCGAAATTACGCCTGCACACATTTACAGATATTGCAATACAATATGGAGTAGGTTAAGCGAAAATGCTTTTGACACGGTAACACGCTGCCCCACAAACCTTTTTTTCTTTCTTAATTTATTTTTCTAAAGTCGCATCAGCGTTTATGTTATTCCTTTTTCTCTATTTATTTTTACATTGCAGAATCACCCCCTGCGAGCTTGTATATGTTATTCGGCTACACCCTGTATGTACAATGTTGTGGCAAATGTTACCAACAATTATTTGTCCTTAACCCGAAAGATAGAACAATATAATACAGTATCGGTTATTCATTTGCTAAGACCAACAGCGTTTTAACTGCTTCGATACGAATAATGATTAGAACTTTCTTAATCTATAATAATCACTAGACAACGGATCTATATGTGAAATAAAAATTTTCAACCAAAATTGCATCAAACTTGAGTGGAACAGAAATTTATTTTCTCTCTTAGAATTTTTAATAGGTTGAAAATTATGTAACAGTATTTTTTAATTCTTGGAATAGTTTTACTGTTTACATATAGGGTAAGGTTGCTCAAGTCGTATCCATTAAGAGAAAAACCGTATAAAACTTAGGATTTATCAAGTAAATAGAAATTAAATATGTTATTCAAAACTTGTGTTATATATTTAAAATCTTATATCGGTACGACTAAATAAGCTAAATATTTAAAATCTTATATCGGTACGACTAAAGTAACTGGTTTCCTAAGTCGTACCACCTATAGTCTAAGTTGTACCTATGAATTCAATTAAGCAATAATAATAATTAAAACGTATTTTTTATTAATCTGTTTACATGACACATAGAGATTCAGTTAGTACAAACATCACATACAAATTTCTTTGTTCTTTTGTTAACTCCAGCGCATACATCGTGCACCCATGATATGCATTTCATGCATTGAATCATGTTTTCCTCCCGATCTTCACCACAAATAAAACAAATCCAATCGCTTTTCTTCTTTCTAATTTTTAATGCCAATTCCTTTTTATTAATTACTGCGTTTCTTTTATTTGCCGCATTTTTTATGTTTTCTTTATTCACGACTTAATAATCTCATATGTGTACGATTTAAGACGCGGCACAAGTTAAATTTGAAAGTAAACATAACCTAACATTGAATAAAATTAATACGATTTCGTTTCAACCAAACGATTATGTAAATTCTACTGAATTTATATTTAATAAGGAACATAATTTTATCAATAATTTACTTGCAGGATTAAATACCAAACATATGCAGAAAATTATAAGAAAATTGAAATAAACTGACTCGATGACAGGATTTATAATGAGGCTGGCTTATGGCAGACAGTAATACGTAAAGCAACTTAGTTGACTCAGATGCATATTTCGTTGCCGTTGTATGTGCTGTTGTCACCGTAGTTCGTTCAAAATTCAAGTGGTACGACTTAAGCACTGGTACGACTTGAGCAACCTTACCCTAAATGTATATGAATAAAAGAATGACGTAGAAAGTGCGTTGCCGGTATTCAGCTGATGAATTTCAAATTACGTAGAACTACGTTCCCGGTCTCGAATGTGTTAAGCCTCGATGGAAATATTTACAATTAGTGAGACCGACTCGCAGCCTCGTTATAATTCTTTAGGCCAACTCTGATTCAGGAAAAGCATGGTTAAGAGAGCCTCAGGAACAGTACCCAACACCTCTCCTAATTAGAGCAGCAGCGCGCTGCAGCGTCCATTGTCAATAAATAACAATCTAAATCAGGGAGATCTCGTGCGCCGGTGAATCCCGAATGATTTTGCGCCATCCGTTTACCCGATTCCTGTTAACTTTATCCACCGGTCGCGTTTCAGTTCCGACGTTCACACTTCTGAGGTCCCGAAGGGATGGCACGGTCTCAGCATTTTTTAAACGGCCACGAATTGAGAGACAATACGCGTACAACTTGCGGACGGTTACGAGAGAGATTCTCCTCTTTTCTCCCAGATGTCTCGCGTCTCGTTTAAATCAAGCTCGGTTAGAGTTTTAGGTCAGATGGTTTAGAAAAACGTGACCGTACGTAGGTGCCGGTGTGTGCTGGGCGGAGTAAGTTTTCTTTTCTTCTCTTTTCACCCGTGCACTCGCGTTCTCACCGGGCGGAAAATCGAACAGCGGTCGCAGTCGCGTTTTAGGTCAGACGTTCGCAAATATATCCACACCCGCGCAATCGACTCGCGACGATCTATTTTAAAAACCAATACACCGAATCTTGAGAAATTAATTTACCGCAGTGTAGAAGATGGCTCAAACTAAACACATAAGTTATTCACCAATATTTTTTCCGTAAATACGAGAGTCACTCAAATATTTGGTTACTCCATATCCAGTAGCCGATTTTAGAATGCAAATGATCTGAAGCGTTTTGATCAAGAAATACTATTATAACCTGCAGGTTTATTGTATACAAGGTGTCCCACGTAACAGTTTTCAACAAAAAATATTTTCAACAAAAGTTGATCAGTTTTCGATTGTCGAGGTTTGTCAAGGTCACCTTCATTCTTTTAAATGGTACTTGGTATTTTTGACTTAACAGTATTATAGCCCGTGTCACGACGAATTCAACGACCTAGTACTCCATGACCTTGGGATGACCTTGAAGGCGAAGAAATGAAAATTTCAACAAAACATGACAATCTGCTTGAATGGGTAGTAATAACTTGTGTTTATTATTAAGACTCGAAATTACATTCAATTCAGAAACCTTGACTGAATGAACGCAAACGATTTCGTAAAAAAGTCACATCAAATGTTCGAATTGAAATCTGTTTTGTTGTAGCTACAATTCCGTTCTTCATAGTAAATTTGCATTGGTTGCTCTTACGATGCTGTCGCAGCGAAGTTCTTCGCATGCTGTACGGATTCGCTGCTTTAAATGTTCCTTATTTTGTATTGGAACAGCATAAACTATTGACTGTAAATGACCTCATAAAAAAAAATGTAATTTCGAATCTTAATAATAAACACAATTTATTACCACCCATTCAAGCAGATTGTCATGTTTTGTTGAAATTTTCATTTCTTCGCCTTCAAGGTCATCCCAAGGTCGTGGTCTACTAGATCGTTGAATTCGTCTTGACACGGGCTATAATACTGTTAAGTCAAAAATACGAAGTGCCATTTAAAAGAATGAAGGCATCATTGACAAACCTTGGCAATCGAAAACTGATCAACTTTTGGTGAAAATATTTTTTGTCAGATTATCGCAAGTACTTAAAAAATCGTGAAAACTGTTACGTGGGACACCCTGTATATGTATATAGACTGCGGATCTTTATACGAACTTTAGTAGTAAGAGTGAGATAGAAATTTTTTTTTTATTTATTTATTTAATGTTGCTTCAACATCAAAGGTCATTAGCAACACGGTACGTTTTCTTACAATATCTTACACATATTTGTATCCTTGATATATTGGGCAAGACCGGCGATATATTCCTTAGAACCTAACAGAATGGGTAAGGATCCAGGCAACTTAGCATTTCTCCTTTCATTCTCATATTTTTTGCATTCTATTATTAAATGATTTATGTTAACTGGTACTTTACATATATCGCAGATCGTGTTTTCTTTCTTGTTTAACAAAAATGAATGGGTTATAATTTCTTTCTTATTACGATAAGTAGGTTGAACACAATATAATAGTATGGCTAAATTGTTCCAATGTTTATTCTGTTCTAAATTACTTTGTCAGAAATGCATACAATCCGCAGTACAAGTATATACCACTTTGAGGTTTGAAATTGATCTTTAAGGTAGTACCTTCAATTTTTTTTGTGATGTCCAATTTTTCTTTGAAATAAAAAATTTATAAATTCTAATTCCTGTCACCAGAAAGTATATCGTAGTGCAAGGGTATAAAACACTTTAATTTGGCTGATTCTTTTGGAGAATGACTGTTCAGCAGTCAACGCGTTCGCCCACAAATCTAGTATAAAATGTAACAGCACGTAACAACAAACGACAACACTATGTACAATAATTCACGAGAAACCCTCGCGCGCCATTAGCGTACTTTGCTCTCGCGATTCGATGGAAAAGGGCTACATTATACCCACAATTTTATGTTTCACAACAAATACATCACGTCGCGACGCAATCCCAATGAAATCAAACGTTTCACGGTATCACGAAACGGGAAAAGGGCGAATTATCGGACCACGGTGTACGCGAGGGTTAACACAACGATAAAGACGACGCGCGACGCCCGGTCGGGTATTTTTATGCGTGCTCACGTCCGCCGGTATCAAATCGAATGAAATATCACGGTGCGCCCGTATAATCCTGGGATCTGATACGTCCGTTTAATTTACTCGGAGTAACCGAATATATATTTCCTTAGGTGGCGCGCACTGCCAGCCGGGGGGATAAATACTTGGTGATTTATGAGCGCCGATATCCCCGCCATTTAAAATTCAAAGCAACGCCCGCGCCGCCTCCAAGGCGTCCCAGAAGATCGCCTAATGCTCCTCCTAATTATTTCGAAACATCTGTCCGTCGAAAAGCAGGATGAGTAATCACCAATTCACTAACATTAGCCCTTTGGACGTCGTGTTTACTCGAGATCCGTCCGATAATCGGACGAGGAAACCCTATCCGCAGCTAGCAAGTGCTATTATTTAGAACACGCGGTCACGCTAGCCCCTGGACTTTAAACTTCGCAGGGTTTCACGCGAATCTCCGTCTACCGGCAATATAATAGCTTTGTGTGGTGCTTACTTCAACTTTCGTCGTTGCAACTGTTGCAGTTCTGGTCCGCCTACGTGCCCTGCTCCTCGCAGTATCTCGACTCGGTCCAGCTGGCCCTGGAGCAGATCGACCTGATTCGACGGCTGGTCAACAAGCATCCTGAAAGCATGATCCTCGTTACTACGGCGGAAGGTAGGATATTTTCCTTGCGACCCGCCTTTGTCCACCATCCATCCCCTATTTCTACTCCTTTCAACTCGCTCGCATTTATGTGACGATCTCTGACGTTGTTTTTCGAGAACTCCGTGTTGGAGTACCGGGAATAGCGTTCACTCTAGGTTCACATGCAGCTGTTTTGTCTTTTACCACGATATCTTAAGCGTCAATATTTTTTTCAATTATAACCCCCCTATTTCTTTTCCTTTCAATTCGGTTAACATTGACACGGCGATTTCTGCTGTTGTCTTTCAAGAATTCTATCCCGAAGTCTCAAGTTCACTCAAGATCGATGCAACTATTTCGTCTTTTACCTCGATATTTTAACCCCTTGCCATATTTTAACAAGTCAAACTCGTGATGAAGATTTTTGTCTTTTACCACAATATCTTAAGCGTTAAATATTTTATTCAATTATCTTATAACTCCGCCCTCCCTATTTCTTTTCCTTTCAATTCGGTTAACATTTATACGACAATTTCTGACGTTGTCTTTCGAGAACTCCGTGTTGGAGTACCAAGAATAGTGTTCACTCTAGGTTCACATGCAGCTGTTTTGTCTTTTACCACGATATCTTAAGCGTCAATATTTTTTTCAATTATAACCCCGCTATTTCTTTTCCTTTCAATTCGGTTAACATTTACACGGCGATTTCTGCTGTTGTCTTTCAAGAATTCTATCCCGAAGTCTCAAGTTCACTCAAGATCAATGCAACTATTTCGTCTTTTACCTCGACATTTTAACCCCTTGCCGTATTTTAACAAGTCAGACTTGTGATGAAGATTTAAAAAAAATCAAACAAATATGAATGTTATGCCTTTCTTGTAAGACGGAATAAAATTGTATTTTTTGTACTCAATATGTAGGCATTAAAACAAATGTAGCCATGCGAAAAATACAGATTTTCCTTCGTCATCTGTGTAATTTTTGGGGATAAACATGTTCTAATCACTGTAACCGCAAAGAAAATGGTACGGCAAGGGGTTAAGCGTTTTATCTTTTTTTCAAGTATCTTATAACTCCAACTTCCAACCTATTACTATCCCTTTCAACTCGATTGTATTTACACAATAATTTCTGCTGTTGTTTTTCAAGATTTCTACTCTAAAGTCATCGAAATAAGATTCATTCATCGATACAACTATTTCTCCTTAAAATTGAATATCATAAATAGACTGCAGATTTTCTGTACTCACGATAGTATTAAGTAGAGGTAGAGACAGAAAAAAAATTAAAAGAATTTAAGAACGTCGATATAATATTTTCAATCTATTGAGATTAATGATGAATGAATGAACTTTCTATTTGGTCTCTGTTTCTAACAATTGATGCAATCAATTTTTATTTTGCATAAAAATCCACAGTCTAATCACAACTGTTGAACTATCTCTTAATCATTGCCACTCTCCCCTATTTCTGCCCTTCATATGTTAAATGTTTTTAAATAGCATACAAACTGTCCTCTGTATTATATAGACCTGCAAATTCTCTAACTTATTACACCTTTTAAGTCATTTTTGAGAAGTTAAAATTTAATTAAAATTCATAATTATATGAAGATATTAAGATAATTATATTACAAACTATATTAATTATCTATAATTGAGGACAGTACGTCTAGACAGAAACTACTACGTTATACGTTTTATTAATTTCTAATCACGTTCATAAACCAAATCTACTATATTGAGAGGTCGTAGCTCCGAATGCAACATGTTGAATTGCACCATTCGTACATGACAATACTATTAAGTCTCGTAGTACATTTGTGGTAACATTTATATAGAATGCTATTACATACCATGCGCATTATCTACGACAACAATACGATTTGGTTAACTTTAGCTAAAAATCATAGAATTTCCTAGCACTGTGGCAACACGTGACAATAAGTGGCAGCGTGTTTAAGAATTTGAATCAACGACGCTATAAGCATTTGCACAGGTTTATACATATATTAATGTTATTACTATGGTTATGTTGTCTTTAGTGCGCGCAAACTGGACTGAAGCATTACGGATACACACATAGTTTATACAATATTGCCCGCGGGTGGGTTGCAGCCAAGGGCTGTTTAAAACATACCTCATACATTATCGTTGAAGTCATGCTATGGTGCAACTAGATGAAACTAAACTAAAACGAAACACGCATAAACAGTAGGTTGAACACAATAAACAGGAAAAATGGTAAATGCTAGAGCTTGTTTAAAGAATTTTGCTTAATTACCTGTGAAATACTAAACAATGTAATAATAACAACAATACAAACACAATGCTTATAAACTAACTAATATAAGCGGTTTACATATGAAATAATATGTTCCATATGAACTAATATGTTAAATAATGAAAGGTAACTTTGAAGATTGAAATTGAGCAATTTACAATTAGTACTTGGACGATAAACAGGGTGTCCTAGACCAACCGTCCAAATCTATTAAAATGGTGGAGAGTGATTTTTATTGAAAACTAAAAATATTTTAGTAACTAATGCGAGTATGCTCTATGGAACGGTGGTAGTTGCAATTTCCGGTACTAACCGGAAATAGGATTTTTAAACCGGAAGTCGTTATTTTTAATGGGACATTGTATTTTTTATTGCATATGCGGATTGTACGCGAAAAAATATAAAAGTTTTGTCGCAAACATTTTTTTTGAAAATGCCTCCCTTAGACCGAAAATATTCTCCAATGTATGAATTCACATTTTTCAAATTAAAAGATATAATTTTTAATTTGAAAAATGTGAATTCATACATTGGAGAATATTTTCGGTCTAAGGGAGGCATTTTCATGAAAAATGTTTGCGACAAAACTTTTATATTTTTTCGCGTACAATCCGAATGTGCAAAAAATATGCCAGGACCCATTTTAAAAAAACTATTTCCGGCCTAAAAGATAAGAATTAGAATTAGTTACTAAAATTTCTTTAATTTTCAATAAAAATCAGTCTCCACCAGTTTAATAGAGGTAGACGGGTGGTCTAGGACACTCTGTATATGTAGAAATATTTATATAACATTCCCCGAGTAAAAACCTCGAAAAATAAATCAAGTTAAAGCTTATAAAACGAAAAATACTTATACGAACGTTATCGTAACTAACAAGCTTGACATTAAGCAAGGTAATTGGAAAAGATATCTCTTCAAAATCACAATACCAGCAAAGAATGATGACTCTACATGTAAAAATAAATTTAAAAAACAGGAACCACATTTTTCTGTTTGACGCCTCATTATCAAGAAAATCGAGATTAAAAAATCAACGAATACGCATATCATTAAATAACAAATTGGCTGATTTGTCTGCTCATGACCTACCACTTTTATTTCTTGTAACTACTATAGTAGACAAACCCATGGGGAAAATGTTACTCCTATTTGTCAGATTACTTCACCAAGATTTCGTAGATATCCTTACAAAAAACGTAAATGCGCAGCTCCCTGTTTAAGAATCATGCTAATACCAACAAAGCACATAGAAAAATGTATGAACAATTATTCGAAAAATTAAGAGAAGAATGAGAAGGGAAAGAAAATTGAACAACAAAATTGACTAACAACCGCAAAGCAAATAGAAAAATACATAAAAGAATTCAGAGAATATACCCCGTTTACAGAAGTAAGCCAGCCTCGATAAGCCGAGGCAGCCTCCCTCGCCCAGCTCTAACGATGACCGAAAAGAAATTTGAATGGTGCGCAATCCCTCGGCACCCGGCCAGAGCGATTTGATTTAAACGGACGCATGGATGGATCGTCATCGAGCAGCCTACGGCTCGTTAACAGGGATTTTCATCGGGTACCCGTTCCATATCCTCTTTTTTTCCTGTCGTCGAGGGGCAAGAAACGTCGACGATTAACGTTGCGCACCAACCAACGCAAACGGCTAACAAGGGAACCCCCGTAACTGATACACACCGATTTTGAAGAAACGTTGCACAAGTGATCATTAGACATACCTAAAAATGTACCTGTATTTCGTTCGTTCCTGTTTTTTATTTTACGGGAGATATCAACCCTTTTATCCGAACAGACCCTTCTACGTAAGTGCTCATAAATCGTAAACGACAAAAGATACCAAATAATAGTTGAAATGAAAGTAATGTCATATATTTGGGCTGATAAATCTGCGCAAAAATTTGTTGAAGAAAATAAATTTAAAAATTTAAAAAAAAAATGATTTTATTTTAATCTTCGTACAGATAACATAGATAAAATATAACTTTTACTTCAACCATTTTTTGATATCTTTTATCGTTCGTGACAGTGATGCCAGAAACTCCCAAAACTGGGTGGATTTTCCTTTCCTCCTTTTTCCCTTCCACTATCCCATTCCACTACGTGAGCACACTCCAACGTCCCCCACTAAAACCTTAGACTGGTCACGTGACGTGCCGCGCAACGTGTCACATATTACTCTGGTCATCAGAGAGGTAGTAAACTATATTCCTCTCGATTTAACCGATCTGGCATCACTAGTTCGTGATTTATAAGGATCAATTAAAAGGTTGATTTCTCCATTAACCTCTTGCATTATAGCATCGAGTTAGACTCGTGATGAAGATTCTAAACAGAATAAATTAAATATGTATGTTATTAATTTCCTTTAAACCGAAATAAAATTATATTTTGTTGTAGTCGTAATCTACCCATTAATTATCTGGTGACGAATTTCACTCGACAGTTGTGCAATTGGGTACAATATAAAGATCAATGTATCTAGATTGAATGCCATTAAAAATGTATTTTTAAAAATTTATGAAAAACTGTCTAAATGGAATCAAATATTTCCATCTGTAGAATCATCAAAACCACACGCCATCTTAGTGTTAAAGTAAAAAACGTGCACGAATTTAACACAGCTAAATTCTTAGGTAGGTCTAACAAACATTTGTACAAAGTTTTATAAAA
This sequence comes from Sphecodes monilicornis, assembly GCA_913789915.3. Taxonomy (NCBI): domain Eukaryota; kingdom Metazoa; phylum Arthropoda; class Insecta; order Hymenoptera; family Halictidae; genus Sphecodes; species Sphecodes monilicornis. The sequence continues at coordinate 12,031,552 of OU565290.1, forward strand.
ATCGGCGTGTATCAGTCACCGGGGTTCCTTTGCGAGTCGGTAACATCGATCTCGGCGGTTGTCGCTGTTGTTTGTCCATAAACAAATTTATGGAGTCGGCGTACCTCCGGCGATCGCTACCCGTTTCGTTTCGGGTCCGCGTCGAATGAATTGTTCGAAGCTCGGTATTAAATCGTCGCCGGGCGGAAACGTGGAAGAGAAACGACACGCGAGCAGGAGGTATCGCTTGCTCCCTGCGCCATGCTCCGTAGTCGCTGTTTAATGGAATCGACGCCGCTTGTCCCGCAACTCAAACACGGAAACGTTAATTGCTAATCAGCTCTTATATAATGTAAACAGCGCGCGAGCGAGCGCACGAGCTTGCAACTCCCGAACGTCTTCAAAGTTCCATCTCTGATCGTGTCAGCGAGTTCTCGAGGACGTAACACCAATGATAGGCTGCTCGAGAGACATTCGCAACTTAGTTACCATCCTAAATTAAACCGCGTTTAACCCTTTTGCCGTGTGCCGGTTTAATCCCTTCGTGAAAACGCAATCGTTAATTCGAACCTGGCAGTTTTTGCGTATCCTATCTATTTGGGGCCGGCAGCAAGAAGATGAATCCCTTCGGAGCGACGCACATTGGGCCATATCTATGTATCAAACAGTGTTAATACTATCTTCTGTTTCGATATAAATGTTTGCTTGCCAATTAAGAATGGATTGTTATAGTACAAGCATTTATCTGTTCCTACTATGAAACTTTTATATTTTTACGTCCTACTAAAGTTGTAATTCACTATTACACTATCACATAAAATAGTATTCGGTATTGTTTATATTGGTCTGGGATAGGAATGTTGTAACTTTATTCGTATATTTAGGAAACTCCATGTTGAGATGAATTCAAAATATAGATGCAGCAACTTGTAGCTGTAACGCGAGTCAATTTTGTTAAAAAGTAATTTCGTAATAAATATGTTGTTATTAATACTGATATTTTACATGGAAACACAATGATCGCTTCTACATTAACCGATTACAACGACACGAATCACACGCTTAGAACGCTCGCTTTTAGACAAGACAACCAAAAAAAGGCAGGAAGGCCCAAACGCAAACAGCGCCGCCACAAGAACGCTATCGGCGCGAAATTCAAAACAAGGGAAACAAGGAAAGATGCATGACACTAAAACGAAACCAATCAACAAAATAGAAGAGAATCGTTTAACGAATTGAGAGAAGTGAATGTGATGCAACTAATAATATTAACATAATAACAATTTCAATGCCAGCTTTTGTTCAAATTACGTTTTTTGCAATTTTAAGTCTCTATTGATTTAGAATTCGTTTAGGTTTGTCAAACTCACCTATAACTCCCTCACTATTGAGTCGAAGCCGCAATCAATGTGTACACATAACAATGAAAATAAGTAGAGAAATATCCATTTCTACTAACAGGGTATAATCCCGAAGCGACATCACCAGATTTTAATGAAACTTTGGGGGGACGTAGTTCTTGCAAAAATACTCGACACATATTTCACTTGGCTCTCAAAGTGTGGGGTCCGAATCATATTTGGTTGAATATCTCGGGAACTATCAGAGCTATAGGGGTGGTTCAAATATCAAAGTCGTGTATTTTTTAATAAGGAATACAGCCGCGCAGTCCTATTTTAGGTATCTTGATTCTTTATCAAAATACAGGTAGCCCTCGTATAACACGGCATCCTATGACATGGTTTCGCTCTAACACGATAAGAAAATTGCGAAAACCTTCGTACAACACTGTACTTCTGCAACATTGGATAACATGATTTTTGTTTAACATATTTAAGAACTAAATTACCTTAAAATAATGACGGGAACTAATAATGAACTATAGTACCTTTACATGAAAATATATAAATAAATTATAATTTACTCATTTATACATCCATTCTGATGTTATAGCGAAAAGTGTCATGCACAGTTTACGTACCATCCGCGGCGAGACTTGCCGTCTCAGAGATATAGTGTTGCGGAAAGTCCCTGCCGTATCTAAAAGAATAAAGTGCGATGCACTTTAAAAAAATTTTTAATAAAAACTAAGTTGCTAGTATGGAATTAAAGAAAAAGTTTGTTTGTAATAGGTTTTCTGAATGTAACGGCCCTTTTTGTACTGGCTCTGAATCTCATATAACACGGTTTCACACAACACGGCATTCTCTAGGAACCTATCTACCGTGTTATAGGAGGGTTACCTGTACATTTAAAAATAACACTTCTTTGATAATTTTTCCATTTAAATGTTAATCCACGCTGTTCCACCCCTCTAGCTCTGATAGTTCCCGCGATATTCTACCAAATATGGTTCGGACCCCAAACTTTGAGGGCTCTTTTCACCCCTTGGATAAGAACGACGACCGCTAAAAAAAGATGTGTCGAACATTTCTGTAAGAAATACGTCCTCTCAAAGTTTCATTGAGATTTGGCGATGTCACTTCGGGATCGTCCCTTGTAAGTTACATTCTGCAACTTGCGGGAACAAAATCACGTAAAGAACGGGCATTTCATCGGGAGTGCGATGAGCGAGAACCGGCATTGATTGCTAATCAGTTCTCATATAGTGTAAACAGCGAGTGAACGAGCGTGCAGCTCGCGAGGCGAGTCAGCGAGTTCTCGAGAACGTAACACCGTCGACAGCCTGTTCGGGGGAGTCGATCCCCGGCGAGGGTCACCGAGAAATACGCTCCGGGAGCCGGGGGAGCTTCACACGCGAAGAATATGAAATCGAGCTTTCGAGGTCGACGAACGTCGGGAATTACCATCCTCTATTTGTTCCGAGAATGGGCCGACCAACGTTACACACCGCCAGAATTCCTGGCGGAATGCCAATGTCAGGGGAGCTGCTCTGGCTGCTGGCACGCCCGCCGGCAACATTCCCCTTCAACAACCCCCAGAGACACCCCCCCGCTCTCGGACTCTTTCGTTTTTTTTAAAGAAAGAAACTCTTTCGTGTGCTCGCTGGCCGAGCCTTCCTCGGATTTAATTAATTTCGCGTCGCGCGAGAACTTCTGATTAGCTCGAGATGATCCGTGCGAGCTTCGTCCGATACGCGTTGGTTTTGCGAACGAGTCGTTTATATTCGCTGTCGCGATTCGGGAACGTCCGCGGGCTGTCAGCGAGCTCAAAGACTGGTGATGAGATGTAGAGGTATGATTATGAACTGATTTTGTTCAATAAACTTATTGAAAACTGGAAAACAAATGTTAGGGAATAGGGAAGGATGCGATGATTGGTTTAGTAGTAATTAGGAGAATACTAGAGTAGGTCAGTGCAAGAAGGAGTGAGACAAAGAAAAAGAGTGAGAGAAGGTATGGATCGAATGCGTGAAATAAGATAGATTTGTACATTTAGGTTAATGTAAACCAAGTCACATTTCTTGACTGTAAGACTGAAATAGAGCAAATGCATACATACAATAAACTTATTGACTATGGTAGAAATTGAATTTTTTGGTCATTCGCGTTCTTCAATAGAAAATTGTCACCACGGTTTTGTACTTCTTTTTACCATCTACGAACAGTACGTTAACATATTTTGATAAAAAATCATTAATTGCCTAACAGTTACAAACATTCAAGGAATAAGTGAAATTCTAAATTTGTGGAGACTTGCAAAAAGATATTAGAAAAATACAAAGAGCGAGAGAAAAAGCGATAGAGTGCGTAAAGAATCTATGAAACTATAGGACAGCCAAAGCATTACCAACTCTGCAATACTGAGCAGCAAGCTGCCCTGGAAGATTTAGTGCAGTCTAAAATTTATGGAGACTTGAGAAAGTATAAAAAAATAATATTTCTACTGAAAGAGATTGAAAATGAAAGGGAATGGGCTAGTATACTCCTTGATAAGCTATCTGATCCTTAAAAAGCTAACTAAGCACCCTCAGCTGTGAATCTATTAGAAACAACTCCGTTCTAGAGGGTTGTATGCATTCTTGAACATACGGAGATCGAGAAAGGAACACGCATGTGATAAAAGAATAAAAAAATGAAAGGAGATGAACTAGTAGTAGAACGATATGTACCAACAATCTATCAGACCCAGCCCAGAGGACCGGTGATCAGTCAAAGAGGACGTGCACGACAGGTATCGGTTGAGAAGCCATTGGTCGAGTAGGCAGGTGCCGGCGCAAATTTGTTCCATTCACCGAGCCTCGAAAAATAAATTGGACGTCTCTCTCCTTCTCCACTGGCCGGGATTTACGCACGGACGTTAGGGGGATGTTCGATCGAGGCACGAGAGACTTCGCCGGCTCGTGTTTGCTTCCGGTTGGCCGTTCGACGTCGCTTGTCCCTGGATGAACGCCAAGAAGGAATGCGATGGAAAGCCACGTCGACGTCGTGGAAAAATCGGGCCAACCCTTCCCCTCCATCCCACCCCCATCGTCGTCATCATCGTCACCGTAGAAGCTCTTTCGAAATTTTAGTGTGCATTGGAACCAGTAAAAGGGGACGCCTTCCACCGGCAGGAAGCGGACATCAGCCTCTGCATGTAACAAGCGACTTCCGAGCCAGCAGGCTCACCTATTTTGTAATGATTCGCTTGAATCCTGATGGGAACGCGCCCGGAAGAAAAGCTGCGTTCGAGTAGGGACATCGAGTACGGTGATCTACAGATCGATCCTCCAGGCAGCCATTCCCCAATGGAAATTCCCATAGAATTTAGAACAGCAAAACTCGGAAAGAGCTGTAAAGTTTGATGACTTGAAAGCATGAACGCCGGATAAAGTATCGGATTTTGTGGCTCGTACTTAGCTTCCACTTACGGGGAGGCGTTGTGCACGCTGTTCTTGGAAGCGCGAGGAAGTCGTCGCGAGAAACGAAGTTTCGACGAAGTGCAACAGAAGTTCCACTCACAATTTTCGCTTCGGTTCTGGAGCTCTAGCCATTTCCATACTTCATCGACTCTTCGTGGTACTGCGAACACAAATGTATGTCAATTAGCTCTTTCTAGAGAATGCTTAGAGTGCCTTTTTCATTTTATTACCCCATATCATTGGCTTAATGTGCTCTTTCAGTTTTATGAAACAACCCGTTCTCTTCGGGCGATAGTTTGGAACTAATCTATAAGTTAAGAGATTAGATGGCATGCTTGGCACACTTACAGGCTAATATGACTGCGAATAATTGCATAAATTTATAATGACACGGAACAAGTAATTTCGATAAAGAGAAGAAGTTTGTTAAGAATGTGTAAATGACTCCATCCTATTTATATTTGAATGGTCCAAGCGTACTGAGGTGTTCGACATTCAACTTCGATAAAATTGAATACAGACATCTGCCTCTTTTAATGAGGAATTGAATAAAGCATTCAAATATCTACAATGTATGTACAAATATCTATTGCCCGGATCACATCAAGAGTACAGTTTATTAAAAACCTGTAAGCGGCTTCAAACTTTCTGTTCGTACGGTGCGAATCTCGAGCTCGACGCGCGGTTGACTCGTGCCGGCTTGAGGTTGTAAATCTCAAGCCCAATCGTATGGACGCGTCGATCCCGAAATCACCGTTTTTATTACCCGCCAAATTAATATTGGGTAACTAGTTCAAATGATTAGGGTTACGTGTTAATTCGTGGGTTCAGCGTTTCATCCCAGGCCTGCTAGAGGATTCGTCAGTAAGGCTATCTAGCAGGCCCTGCCTTAGACGCGTGCGGATCCGATCACGATGATCCGTATTGTTACTTGCCTTGTCTCGATACGTGCAAGGAAGTAAGTGTTCGTTTCCGACTGTTCGATCGCGACTGACTAGATGCGACTAATTGACCGTCGCGGTTTTCAGGAGGACCCTTCGTCGTATCGTGAAGGCGGTCCTCCATTTCGGGTGTCAAGACGGTGACACCCATTGCTATGCTGAAGAAGTGCACTGATTGGTTCTGCCGAGCTATGCATTTCCCAATCAGTGCATTCTTGCGGACCTTTAGATCTGCCCTAAGCTAGCCTGTCCTGGGAAAGTGTGGGACCGTACGCGACTGCCTCCGAGGGCGAAGTCAGGTAACCCGAGAACCGTACTTGAACCGTTCTCGGTCGAGAATGTCCTTCGTCGGTAATCGATTTACGACGCGTAATTCTCGAGGAGGCAAGAAAAAACTAGGAAGGCCCGGCAATGGCTCGACTGGTCGCCAAATGTGCCTCAGTTCCCTAATCCTCGAGAACGGCCTCAAGTCACGAAGACGTCATAAATAAATCCGAAATAAGGGCCTTATATCTTGTTCTCTTGCGACGGAACACTTTCTGTGCTTCAACTTTTCATGAAGTTTGAGTTTCTACTTAAAATTGAATGTTTCAAGCATGCCGAGGAATTTGAGCTTCCACCTAGAATTGAGTACAAACTGCCTGAAACATTCAAACGACTAGAAGTAATTGCAATAATTTGTAAATAAACGTGCCATGCAAGTTCAACAGTTTTTTCTGAGAACCGTTACCCGATTCGCGATAAAAAAAGCAGTTTATTAAAAATCTGTAAGCGGCTCTATACTCTCTGTACTTTAATGTTTCGAGCCAATCGAGGAATTTGAACTTCCACTTAAAATTGAGTACAGACTGCTAAAAAATTTAAACGACCACAAGTAATTGCAATAATGTATTATTAAACCTAGCGAGCAACCTCGATAACTGTTTCTGAAAGCAATTGCCTGATCCACAACTTTCTTCGCATCAACGTTTCATGCAGTTTGAACTTCTACTTAAAATTTAATAGAAACAATGATTATCTCTTGAGAAATTCCGGCGATGGACGGCATTGTTCTGTCTCCGTAAACGGTATACTACGTGAAGGATTGAAAAATGATTACTTCGAGGACGACAGCAACAGAAACGGCGATGATTGCGGGATCGATACAGCACTCGACTTCAAACCAATAATCCAGCACAGCTCGTACGGATGATAAGAAGAGGGTAAATCGAAGCGAGACGGGACGGGTAAAAAGGCGAGTAGGTTAATGCCGCAACGAGTCGACGACATTGACGGAAACGAGGAGAAAGAGCAAATAGTTTCACAAAAGAAGAACACTGTGTGCTCGTCCCTTGATCGTCTATCTCTCGGTTAAACTCGATAACTGCGACTCGTCGACGGAGTCAGAAGGTCGACGAAGAAACGAGGGGAACCCTGTTACGCGATAAAAACGGGTGATAATTTTCAAAGGGCGGCGCACAGTGGTTCAGAATCGCCAAAACGTGGCCAAAAATCAAAGACATACTACAATTTTGCTGAAAATCGGTATTCCGGGGGTTTTCGGGTTGCTGATTATGAATCTGATTTCAAAAAACAAAATAACGGATTCAATATGGCAGATGTGTTACTTAAAAAATTGTCGGATTTCCTTGAAATGTAGTATTTCATTATTTTTTGGGTCGCTGAATATGAATCTGAATTCAAAATTTCAAAAAACAAAATGGCGGATTCAATATGGCAGACGTGTTAGTCAAAAAATTGTCGGATTTTCTTGAAATGTAGTATTTCCTTATTATTCGATTTGGCTGCGAGGAATTCTACCGGCGTTTCAGATTGTGCATTGCTAAAACGAAGATATACGCAGGTTCCGTAGGCCTTCTCGCTGGCGTCGCAGAATCCATGCAACTCAATGGTTGAAGCGGCAGCAATTATTGTTTTTCGATGAAATGTCACGTTATTGAGTAATGGCTATTGCGTCCATTCTGTGTGTATGTTCATGGGCAGCGATTCGTCCCAGTCAATTTTCATGCTACAATTTGTGTCTGTACATTTAAGAACCAATTGGCATAAATATCATTCATTTTTTAGAAAGTTGAAAAATTGATTTTTCGCCACGTTTTGGCGATTCTGAACCACTGTGGCGGCGGTGGCAACTGCGACCGCAATCTGACGGACCGCGAATTTCTTCTGAATGGCCTTCCACAATCAATGTTTCAATTACTCCTCCACTATCCTAAATATGGCCGTCTCCGTAACAAGTACAAACTAGAATCTTCACCGAAGGATAACTTAAACGATAAGAAATCCAAGACTTACTTGAATTTATTAACCGCTTCGTTCTCGTGGACGTGTTATGTCGCGACGCCGATACTATTTGTATAAGGTCACAGACGAGTTGTCTCGCGATGCAATGCCGCTTGCGCGATGCTACGGATGTGTTGTCCCGCGACGCGATACTGTTCGTCCAATGTCACAGACGACATATCTCGCATGATTCATTATTAAATTAAAAGCTTTAATTTTAAAAAGTGTTAATTCCAAAAACAGTACAGGAAAATAAAAACACATTGCTTTCAGAATGTCAGGAGATTTATTATAATAAAAACACGCTTTATTATCACACTTTGATCATATTATGTTAAAAAATATATATGTATAAAATGCGTGCGTTTCACATGACTGCGTGAAGGAGTTTGCAACTTCTCGACGACAAGAAACAAAAGACGGTACTGTCGCACGACACGACACCAACAATTAACTAGATATTTTTACCAATAAACTAGAGCCCGTGTATAGCACTTATCGATTTACACTTTCTTACACAGGATAACTGAAATTTATTATTCTTCTGTGTGATATAATTCAAAAGCTTGTGTGTATAATTCAAAAACTCAAAATAAAATTCAGTAGCCGCGCGTTTACACGTCCGCAGCATCACACAAGCAGTATTGCGTCGCAAGATGACTCGTCTGTGACTTAACACAAACAGTATTGTCGTCGCGACATAACACGTCCAAGGGAACGAAGTGGTTAAAGAAACTAAATTGATAAATTAAAGAATGCAATCTATTTTTAAGCACACTGCAATGTCGCTAATACCTGACGTTAAACTCTAAATTAAAAAAACTCAATGTTTTCAGGGAAACCAGATAATCATTTACATCCGAACGTTATTTAATCGTCCCTAATATGTTACATTCACTGTACAGTAATTTGCTTGGAGATTAACTTAACGAGCAGCGGGCTTTATCGGTTTAGAAACTCCCACTAAAGTGACGCTAAGGGCAGTATTTACCCATTCCCATCAACCACTTTAGAGCTAATGGTTCACCACTATGATTTTCTTTGGCGAGACCTTCGATAGTTAGAATATTTTATCAAATGTTAAGTGGTATATCTTTTTTATTGAGTTTAATTTATTTTTGGACTGTTGAGCAATCTATTGTGGTTAGCCTAGCAATTGTTCATGTATAGATGAATCTAGAGAAATTGCAGTACAGAAATATTTTTCTTGGTTTAACTGCGTTTTGGAGACGTCTTTTTTTCAAGTTTTTTTTTATACAATCTTATAGATTTCGACGAGAAAACACCGAAAATTAAAATCTTAATGCGCGAAAAAGTTATACGCATATAAAGTTGAACACTTTTAAGCCTTTTTAACAGGTTACATCGCCGCCATATTGATATATTTGCTAGGTAATACACACAAAATAGGCTAAATACTTCCGAACAAATCCATTAGATGGCAGCACAAACACGTACGTAATACATAATAACACATTTACTAAATCAAAATGCGAAACATTCTACCATGGTCGGGCCGGCCTTCCCCGCTCCCACGACCTGACCCCAAATCATCTTGGACTGTACCTTCTTTTAGAAATCCTGTAAGTGATTCTGTATATTTTAATTACTGGACACCGAAAACGACCGATTCCATGATTATTGTTATTAATTTTCGGTTCGCACCGACGAGTACAACATTTTTTAAATTTTCGCAACAATTCACAATCCCGAGCTCAAGTAATTGTTTCTTTTTTACTACTTGGCATGTCTCTAAAGTTAAAATTTCTAATACTTGACCTAACCATTTCAAAATCAACAATAAACATATTAATAATTAATTCGTGAAAAATACTTGAAATTGCTTATGTCCACAAAGTATATGTAACCACTGAATTGCCATCTAGCGCATACGCTCATTACTATTTAGCCGATCCCGCAAATATACCATACTATCTAACACATGCGCTGAACACTCACGATCTATCCAGCGCATGCGCCTAACAGACCTACCTACCTCTACCACTCAACGAATATCCAATATGGCGACGCTCTAACCCAGGGATGGGCAAGTTTGCCTCAATTGAGGCAAAACCGTCCACACCGTAGCGCCCTCTGTCCCCTTCCAGCAAACGCGGTACAATGGGGTAACGAAGACACGAGACATCAGGGTACGCAACGAACGTGCGCGCTGCGTGAAAGAGAGATTGGTGGGAGAAGCAGGCGCTTGAGGGACTCCGCCAGTGCCCACCACTGCTCTAACCTGTCAAAAACGCTTAAAACTGCTCATCTTTACACGCGTATAACTTATAAACCAGTGAATTCCTAACAACCATACACACATTTTCGGAATGTCTTCATTGATATCTGCAGGATCACATAAAATAAAGTTCAAAAAAGTTAAGAACACGGAGTTCTCCAAAACGCAGTCGAGCCTTTTTCTTTTCTACACTAATTCGTTTAATAAATTAAAAGTGGCATAGTATTGTGGTATCAGAACCCCCCAGACCAAATACCGTACGGAGATTGGGAAAAGTTGGAGGGTTCCGTGGTGCAGGAGCTGATCAGCTACTAATCCGCGAGGCCCGGGTTCGATTCCCGGTGGGGCCAGTGCTGTCATTTTTTTCCTAAAATCCTACAGTATTGTACTAAATTATATGAACCAGTAACTTGACATGTGATTTTTCGTCTATTCTTTCGGGAGTAAGTAGAAGAACAAGAAATTAACAATGCTTCTCAGAATTTCTTACAAGCTGAATGTACATAACCATTTTTCTCTTGCTGACATTCTAAACGCATACAAATTTGATTGAAACCTTAGAAATAAGAGGTAACTAGCAAATAAAATGGACTGACGGAAGACACGTCGCTAATTGAAAGTTGTTTTTGAATGTGGTATATGTCCATTTCTGGAAAAAATAGGTTAATGGTAGTTTTAGTCAGATATAGATGTCTTCTCTTTACATTTCTAATCACACAGTCAATGTCCTCATAAATTAATCCAAAGAAATTGAACTGTAAAATGTTATCGCAGGAATGTTTTGATTCCAACTGGAAAAACTCCATCCGTAATAATGATAATTGAAACAACTATCCAATCGCATTAATTATCAATTATTACGACTTCAGTGTGCACTGCCCTTAAAGTCTTTACAGCGGATAATAGCTAATGGCTTAAAAATCAAACCCTTAAATATCTCAATGTATGAAAAAATGGACTTTATCATTTTTGTACTTCACGAGTCTTTCAAATTCTGAAGACATTTTTGAAGCAATGCAGAAAGTTCTGGTGTCTGTTTACAACCTTAAATAAAACCGTGATCGTGTCATAGAGAATATGCGACGGAGGTAGCGTGTGAGTTAATAAAAATGGTCCTCGACCCTGGCAGTATCGTTCTGCCGGAAAATCGAACAACAGGAATGTTGTAACCTCTGGTATTCTTGCCTCGCAGCGAGCTCTACCTACGACAGCGTCAGTGTCAGTTTTCAGAAACTCGACTGTCCTCGCTTCGGTAGACACCGTCGCGAAATATTAGAATACAGAAACGTCAAACGGCCACGCCCACGTCTATATATTCCCCGTCGATTATTTGCAATCAGTCTATAGCACAGTTCTACGCGTCCCCGTAATAATTTGGGCGATCCTGCGCAACACGGCTATGGACCTGATGAGAAAATGTCGGGGGAAAGCTCGGGAAGACGCAGCCGGTTGTAAATTCCGGGTGAAATGGAAAAATGTCAAGCCATACCGACCGTTCTGCCGCGTTCGATAAGCCGAAACCCGCCGACTGCATGTCGGCATGCACATGCATACGTAAACAGACATGCAATCCGCTCTATGGCGGCAACCACCATCTCTACGTACATACGTACTACCGTCGCGTCGCGTCATCGGCCGATATGCGCATAAAGGAACGATTGTTCAAAATTTGCGAGCTACTCCTCCGCCAATATAACGTCCGCCTTTTGACCGATTAATGGGACCGCATCACTTTGATGGAATTCGGGCTATTGTCGGCGACATGTCAAGGAAAAATTTTCGTTTCGCTGAGTGGAGACAGAATAGGACGGGCTCCGGCTATTCGAAGAATATCGGGCGTGCTCGCTTCCACGAAATCTTCAACGAACACCATACGTCATGACTACACACTCGTCGAAGATGAATTTCCTATTGACCCCCAAACCACTTGCCTTTCAACGTATCTTACTGGCACGGATCGCTGAACATTTTTATATTCGACCAGCTCTATCGAGATACAGTCACTGGCAATAATATTCGGACACTCTTCAAAGACGATGACTTGTTTAATAGTGGACATACTGCCTCGATTTTTTATCAGATTTATAACAATTAATTTACTGCACGACGAGTAAAAGAAATTTTGAAAAAATTACGGTTGGCCGGAATTGCAGAGAAAATTCATCAAAGTCTTTCATAACTACCCTCACCAGGAGTTTCCACATCTTTTTCTGGAGATTGAGTATTAGTTACAAAGAAATAGTTCTTTATCCTAATATAAAAGACAACAAATGATATGTCTCAAAAGCTTTCATTCGAATTTCTTAGTCTAAGGATATTTTGACTGAACTGTACTTTAGAGGACCAAAAATTTTCAAGTTTTCCGTATGCGATGCTACACATTTTGACAAGAAAATGATAGACGTGTAAGTTTTAGTACACGGAATTCAAGTTTTGATTACGGGAGTTCACCGGTTGAAAAGTTATACACGTGTAAACATGAGCAATTTCAAGCGTTTTTGACAGGTTAGAGCGTCGCCATATTGGATATTCGCTGGGTGGTAGAGGTAGGACTGTTGAACGCATGCACTGGATAGATTGGTGGGTATTCAGCGCATCGGCTAAGTAGTACTAGCGTATGCGCTAGATGGCAATTCACTGGTTTAGAAGTTATACTCGTGTAAAATAATCCAAGTTGGTCTGCGGTTAAGTACTACTTACTACTCGGTACTACTTAGCCGATCTTACGTGTACCACCCAGCAAATATCTCAATATGGCGGCCCGCCAAAAATACTTAAAAGTACTCAACTTCACACGCGCATAAGTTCTGAACCATTGAACTCCTGGCAATAAGACTTTTATTTTCGGTGTTTTCTCGTCGAAATCTATAGGACCGCAGAAAAAAAGCTTAAAAAAATTGGTCCTCCAAAGTACAGTTTAACCTATATTTTCTTTGTTGCTTCATCCCCTCAACGTCTTTCAATTTTTTTACAACCCCCCTCGTAAAAATAAAATCAACATAAAAATTCATTTTAGAGCGCTCACCATATGTCCGATATATACTATTGTATAAAACAAGAGAATGATTTTAACTAGTAATAAATAGAAAGTGTCTGACTAAATGTTAAAAGTAAAATTTCGTATTCACAGATGAGTCGGGTCATTTATCAAAGACCTAGGCCGTGTTTCAAAGACTGGAATAAATTCCTCTGATTTTATACGTCCGTAAATTTTCATTGGTCAGCAGAGCGAATGTGTAAATATTTGCAAGTTCAATAACTCGCTATAATTCTCCTTTATCGTCCAAAACCGCGAGATACAAATAGCCAATAACTCAACCTACGACCCACTCCGATTATCGATAACCGCTGCCAGCTAAAAGTAAAAACTCACTAACCTGGATGAAACCCGGAGACGCACTCAAAGATCGAGGAGCTTTTGTTTACGATTCACAGTTAACAAGTAAGACGAAAATATCTGGCAGACAACGGGCAAAGTAGACATGTTTACATGAACCAATCGTCGCTTCCTGCCGAAAACTTCCAACGTAAAGCGTACTTTCGCAGCGTTACTTCCATGGAACGATAGTTCGAGAAGCTCCGGAGAGTTCGAAAGCAGAGATTTATGGCAGCAGAGGACGAACTTGGTGCTTCTGTTTACAATGCTCCCGCGACCGACGATCTGTTTGATTTCTAACTGACGGGAACGTTCTCTTCCGAGAGCTCTGCGAACCATAACTTGTCTCCGACGAAAGAAGGGATGCTGATCAAGCGCTGAAGAGAGATGGACGGCATATTCAAAAAGATCCAAAACTGGTGTAATCAAAAATTGAATCCTGTAGATCAGGCAAGTCCAGAAGTAGCTCACTTCGAGGGAGACGCATACTTCTCCGGCCAGCGCGTCTCGCTCCCCGTGGCGGCCGTAGTCCTCCGAGCTCCTCAGACCCGTGCCTACCGCTTGCGGTATGTACTGCGTGTGGCGCGTTGGGGCGACTCTCAGACCCACGGTTAAAAAAATTTCTTTATTTAGTTATTTAGTCTACATACATTCCTCTTCCAGCTATACACTCGGTACAACGTTCATTCAATGTTTTGAAAGCCTTGGGGAATTCCGCTGTCATTAGGTGTACAAATTAATTCTCGGCCGTGACACTAAAGTAGCTGTTGCGTTTATTTAAGTGGAACCTTTTCCCAAAATGTTATACTGCATATTATGAACTTATTAGAATATGAGATTATAGTGATAAAACCTCAGAAACTACACTGTGTGTTTGGAAAATACTGGTTGCTTTTCACATTGTAATTAAAAAAAGGTGCTAGCGATGCTAAAGAAATGATTCGTATGGCATTAGGAGAAGATTCTATGTCCTATAGCACATGCTAAAAATGGTTTCAGAGATTCTGAAATGAATATTCCAATTTTGAGGATGATGAACATCCTGGACATCCGAAATACATAGGAAAAACGATGAAAAACCGAATGAAAAACGTGCTACTGCATGAATTACCCAACAAACCATTATTGTCCGGTTGCAAAAGCTGAGTGAAATTCAAGAAGAAAATCGCCGAGTCCGGCATGGCGTATGCCGGTTATACAAAAAACTGCAGTATATTGCCAGACCTCATACGGCAAAAACGACTAAAGATAGTCTTGATTTGTTGAATTAGAACATTTTTCCAGATCTGGCGTATTCACCAAACCTAACTCCATCGGACTTTCACTTGTTCCGATCTTTCCAACACCATTTAGCGGATTCTCACTTCAAAACGCATGATGAGGTCGATAAATGTATCACGGACTTCATTGACTCAAAACCATGATCATTTTATAGAAATGGGTTTCTCCACCTACCCAGGAGATAGAAAAAAAATGAGTAGACGCTGCTAGAGTTTACATTTCTGGTTAAATTGTTATTTGATTTTGAAGAAATAGATATCACTTTTCCCGTGGAAAGGCCGAGAATTAATTTGTACAGTATTTAATCGTTAAAAGTCGCCAAATTCTGAACAAGAAGTATCGCAAAACAATCCTCACTTCCGCGGGGTATACCCCGTGAGGGCCCGTGAAGCTCGAGAGGCCTCGGTCGCCGAGAAGTGCAACATAATACGGGTCGAGTATATAGGTGAGACCACTATTAATCCAATGACAAAACTTCTTTATTTTTGATTATCTTTTTATGAAACTTTCACCAACATATTCGTGGCATTTTTCTAATGAAAATGATACCAAACACGACATAATTCGGACCATATTTACAATAATTTTCCGAAACTTTCATCGTCCATTACACAAGTAAATATAATCGCAATTATATCTTATTTGGTATCATTTTCATTAGAAAAATGCCACAAATATGTTGGTGAAAGTTCCATAAAAAAAACAATAAAAATAAAGAAGTTTTGTCATTGGATTAGTAGTGGTCTCACCGATATACTCGACCCGTATTATGTTACACTTCTCGACGACCGAGGCCTCTCGAACTTCACGGGGTATACCGCGCGTAAGGAAGGATTGTTTTGCGACGATTATTGTTCAGAATTTCACGACAATTAACGATGAAATACTCTATCCTTATTTCTACGTGCCGCACGTTGGCTGCGGACCGGTCTGTTAAAGAACTTACAATAGCACGATGGTAGAAAGAAATTGCTGACAATCTCACAGATGGTCGACCGTACCATAAAGTCATTCCTAAAGTCCTTGCCTTAACAGTTATTAAATACGTTCTTTAGGTTATCAATAAAAAGATGAGTGTTATTTTCATGGTACTTATGAAATGTTGATATTTAAACGCCTTTCCTAAATACAATTTTAAAAAAGTTTAATTGATTTCATCGTTTTCAAAAGTGATGAATATTTATAAGGTGATATACATTTGATGAACGTCGATGTGAGAGTGTTGATCTTTTAGCAAAAGAACAGCTAATTCTTCGATTAGAACCACTGTGCGCGAACGTGGAGAATTCAAACTCTCGAACAGCCGTGAAAGTATACCCGGGCAGGCTATAAATCAGCGGGCGCAGTAAATCGGGGTTCATCGACAGCATTTCTTTTTCGGTTGTTCCTCCATTAGGGGCTTAACGCAGCTTAATCGGCGAGAGCGAGTCTCCTGGAAATTAAAGTCGGGACAAATGGCTCCGCCAACCGGACACGCTCGATTTACTTCGGCGTGCGCTAAAGCGTCTTCGAAAACCGAGCGCGCAGAGCTAACTTCGCCGACAGTCGCGAACTGCGAGTTATGACCAAGTTCTTGCGTTTGGTAAACCCGCTGCGACAGCAGCCTTTGCCATGTCTGGAACACGTAATTCGCGAGTGACCAATCAACTGACTGCGGCCGAGTGTTACCGGTGGTTCGAGTTCGGTTAAGAAACTGCTGGACCGTGAAACTCCGTGATCTACGATATTCATTTATTAATCGCTCTAGAGATCCGTGACAGGTGATCGGAGTGTAGAGGTAAATCGTTATTAGAAATTCTGACGGAGACATAAATTGCGAAGCAACTTTGCGATTACGAAGTGAAAGAGTTTGTTGTAAAATGTTGTGTTCAGATTTCGGGATATTTAAATATTCGTTTCTCACTAGCTCTTTATTTTTTGGCCTCTATTTTACTACTTCTTATTTATTTATTTATTATTGCTTTAAACCGATTGGTTTATTTAGCAAGTACAGTATTGTTACATGTAGCTAACATTACATAGGTGTTACGTTGTTTTTAAATCATTAAGGAACATTGATTGAGACAATTATAAATTATTTTCAGGCCTTCTATATCAGGTTTACATAAGAAGGAACTAATACAAAAGAGGTAGTTAGTGATGGGATCTGAATCACTTCGAAGCGCTTCAATTCAATATTTACGACAAAAAATTCAAATCGCTTGCAACATATTTCGAAGCTTAGAACTCTTGAAACTCTTGGACGTCTTGAAAATCTTCATAGTCTTGAAAATCTTGAAATCCTTCACACATTGGAAGGTTTGTAAGAATTGAAACTCTTGAAATAGCGATGTATGTAGACAAAATTCAATTAACGCTAAAAGTATCGAACCGATAAATGAATTGGAATGTTACATTGCGGAAAGCTATATTAATGGACATTCCGATCCTTTACAGTATTGGACAGATAATAGCACTAAATATCCTAATCCATCAAAATTAGCTCATAAAAATCTCTGTTGTCCTGCAACTTCAATTCCGTGCGAAAGAGTTTTTTCTAAAGCAGGAATCATTTTTAATAACAAAAGAAACAGATTAAAAGATACTACCTCAAACATGATTTTGTTGTTACATAGAAAAATATAGTTATTTTCTCATGGAACTTGACGTAGTTAAAATCCCAAGAACTTCAAGATTTCCTAGATTTACCAAGCTTCCAAGACATTCGAAACTTGCAACATTCTCAAAAGTATAACATTTATTACGATTATCAAGACTTTTAAAATTTTCAAGACTTTAAGACTTTCAAGAGTTCAAGACTGTTAAGAGTTTTAAGAATTTCTGATTTCGTATAAATATCGAATTGATTCGAAACTCTGTGGTGATTGATTTGTTCGAAAACTTGCAAGACAGAGTATTGTATGTCCATCACTATAAATAGTACTTGCCTTTGAGAAGCTTTGTTTCTAATGTATTACGTTCGTTCTCATAGTCTGGGCATTGCCGTATAACATGGTTTAGATCTTATAATTCTGCTCCGCATTGGCAAGCACTGTTAGCTATAAAGTTAACCTCTGTTTTACTACTGTCACCTATTATTATTATTGTTACTATTACTCTTTTAATTCGAGTGAATTTGTTAAAAACGTGAAGGGGTACGTTCAATAAAACGAAACAATTATAAATAAAAACATATAACTAGACCGCGAATTTTATGCATTTATGACAAGAATGAAAGAGTACGATTTCCGTAGCCCCTCGTTTTGAGGTTATATTTGTATTCTTGGGGTTATTTCAAGGAAAAAATGTATATATAACATGGTGTCAAATTGGCCTGGTTTAGCCGGTAAAGTAGATTTCCTGTTTCTTATAAATTCGCAAATATCTCGGTAACTGTGCGAAATATGGCAAAATATCAAGAGACCTTTTTTGTAGAAAATGGAATTTTATTCGCATAATCTTTGCATTGTAGCTGTCATCCAGAATTTGAACTAGTAATGGAAAAATCATGTGAATAGAATGAGTTGTGGTTAGGTCGTAGAGGGGGCGGAAATCGTACGAGGGGCCACGGAAATCGTACTCGTGCCCAAGAATGAGTAACAGCTACTTGAAACAGCAGATAGATTAAAAGAATTGAAAAGAATCATTACTTTAGGGTAGAAAGACATTTTTCAGTAGCTCTTGTTTCATGTAGCAGACGCAGGCAATTTTTATTGTGTATAAAGGTCCGTAGTCTAGTTAAAAACAAGTTACTTTGCTCCAAAGAAGGTGTAGAAACTTGTCTAAACCAGTGTGTGCAGATTTTCGCGAGTGGTTACAGTCTGGTGGTTTGGCCGCAGTTAGCAAGTCATTACCGAAGTCGCGACGCGCATCGAAATTGAATTACGATTGAATTTTCGACGGCGGAAAGTTTCGATAGATCGAAGGAAGGAGAGCGGGCCGCTTCATGGTCGCAATTCGCGGTCGCCGTTCCGGCCACGAGTAAATTCGCGAGACCGCAGAGCGGGTCCTCCATTAACCCGAACTCGAGGGGGCTCGATCGCGAACGGTCAAAGGCGAAAAAGTTCAAGTTCCCGCAACAAATGGTAATTCGACGGTGGGCTCCAGGTTGCTCGCTGCGAACGATGCAAACGCGATCACCGGCTATCCCGCTCACACATAGGCTGCTGAATCCTCTTGTATCGGTGTCCCGGAAGCACCGAACCTAACACAATTTGTACGCGGTGTTTTAATCGAATCCGAACGACACCGAGCCCGCGAATCCGATTTTACGTGGCCCGATAGCCCGCCTTTACGCGGCTCGGCTCGATTAAAACGATTAAACACCGGGCGGAATCGAATTCGCGGCGCTCTGACTAAATACTGACAAAATACCCACTCCGCAAGGAGGATTTTCGGAGTGGCCAACAATGATCTTCGAAAGCCCTCTTCCGCGGCGACCATTATCCCTCGGTCGGCACTAATCAAACTCTGTTTATGTCCCGTAATTAATGATCCGCGAGATAGCGCCCTCTGCCCGCATGTAATTGCGATGATTTAATTAAACCGAGTCGATCGAAATTGACTGATAGCTTTCCGCGATCGACCCGTATTTTACTTTCCTGTCTAAAATCTCTGCGGCAAAATGTTATTTCCATTTATATTATTCTATACTATAAAACAGTGCAAATTGCAGCAGCGATTTTACAGTGGGTTTATAAGTGTTTCTGGCTGAGCACGATGATTGATTTTGTTGTGAAAGATGCTTCTTGATGTGCTCGCCTTCGCTAGTGGAATTAACAGTTAGCAAATAGTTATTAAAGTAACTTAGAAGCAGTAGTATAGACACTTTTTATCGATTTTTGAACAGACTTACAAGGTGCCGTGGTTGGAGTGACTAAGTGAGAACGAAAGACTGAATGAATTTGAATGAATGCCGGTTAGGATTTTTACTTAGGTGGACCAACTGTCCACCAATCGGCGAGCTAGGCTCAAGCTAGCAAGCGGGCAGGCGCACTTTTCCGGGTGGTTACAAAGTAATTTAGTTAATTTCGGGCTGGGACTTTTACTTGCTTAGTTTTCGTGTTCCGCGTCAGAAAAGTGATAAACTCAGCAGGCTTTCTAAACTACGAAGACGTTGATCCTCTAAATGGAAAATTAATAAAATTCTTTATATGGTAACAGATCAAATAATTGTAAGCACAAGTTGTAAATTATTATTGCAATCGTGCAGTGTCTCCGTCATGTATAGGTCTCTGAAACAGCTATCTATCTAAGACTTTGATTACCTAGCATCATACCATCAACACAAAAATGCTAGCTATGAAGATACGCAGCCTCTAGTATAAAAAATAATGCAATTGTATATAAAATAACGGTTCTAATAAATGTAACCAGTGTACAATCTGTGAATTACACAGCCAGCACCAACGCGATAGGGTGAAAACCCATAAAGACCATTTAGACCCCACAAATCAATGACACGCCACAAAAACACCATTCTCCTCAGGACCTTTGGGTTCAGAAAGCTTCCAATATTCCCCAAGTCTCTCGAAGACCTCTACCAACGTCTTCTAGGTTTCGCGGAATGGTCAGAGTTCCTTGGGACACCTTCCATCAGCATCTAGGATACCCAAGATCTCCGAAGTCCCCTCGAGGACCCTCCACGCAGCTTACGGGGCTCCTATGATCCTCGAATTCCCTTGAGGGTCTTTCTAAGAGTCTGCCAGATCCTTGGATTGTCTGAAATTCCTTGGAGTGCTCTTCCAAAGTCCTCTGATCCGTCGTCTTCTGTGTAGCGTGCGTTATATGAAACTATTGTCCCTGTATGGTCACTGGAGTACTAATAATTGGGACTTGTATGAAGATGCTGCTCCAAGATGTTACATTTCAAGACATACGTACGAAGATGACGCAAGTCGACGGAATTTATTTTCCGGGAGAAATGAAACACAATTTTTGAACAGAACTGGACATAATTTGGTAAATTAAACTTATAGACAAGAAGAACAGTGTTTGTAAAACGGGTGCAAATATGTGCACATGCTCTGAACGTTAGTCAGGGATTGGTAGAAAAATGATTTAGGTGTTCATTGAAAATGAAAAATTGTGTTGTAGGTGTGGGAAAAGATATGACGATATTTTAGAAGAATATATATTTATAAAATGATAAGTGCTCTTGTCCTTTTACACTTTCTCCAAGACACTTCAAGACACTCTTTAATACTTTCAACGAAGATTGCGATTAAAGTCTGTCACAGTAGGCTGTCGCAACGCTTGGGGATGATTGAATCCTTTCAAAACAGGTATATTTATTTTTGTATTAACGTTGCCTTTATGTATAACGAGTTTTATCATTGTATTTGCCTTCATCGTTAAGAAAATTATTTTCCACACCACAACGATACGAACAGTTCTAAAGATAGTATAACTGACTGTTTGACAGGCTCGTGGAACACAGTATGGTGTCACGTGAATTATGAAGATCGATATAACTATCCCCTATCTGTCGAATTAATAAGATAATCGACCAAGATCTCCATAATTGATCAAGAAATATCCCAGCACCATTCTTGCTGTGACAATCTGAGATCCATGTTCTTCGGATTGTCAAATTCGTCGCAAGCGTGCGATATAATTAACCCTTCGGGGACGACCATGGGTTGTCAGTTTGCTTCTGTATGATCAACTATATATTTTCGGCTGTAAGGAAAAACGCCACATGTCACAATTTCAAAAAATCTGAGTTTATACATTAATTAAGCTTTAGAATATAGGATTACATATTTACCAGAAAATAAGTCATGAAAACGAATTATATAGTCACAAAAAAATAATGCAATTTATCCAGAGTTCAATGTTTAATTCGTACACATTAGGCAAAACTAATGATAAAAAACTAAAATTATTATTCTTTCTATTATTATTTACATTAATTATACAAATATGCAATATAATGCAAATTGAATGAAATGCACACTTATATTATAAAAGAAAACAAGGAAATATTATTAGTACGAAGAATTAGTGATCAGAACTTTAAATGACAATATCTCGAAAGTGAACAATAACGTATGAAAACACGTACGCAATTAATTCTGAAATATTCCTTACAGTCAGCACGAAGTATAGTAGTACATCGCTCGTTCGATGCATACTAACGATTCCCACCACCATTCTGACAAACACAATTTCAGTAAAGGTCACTTTGTTCTTAGTCAGCTACAAATAGCAATATAAAAAATATCAAAGAATTATTGTTTTAGTTGTTGGAAATGATTAAACCCACAACAGTGTTTCCATGTATTCTGTATTTAATGTTTAATTCATAGTATATAATAAAACTGCGAATATAGTTCGACTGCATAACTGTATGTGAAAGACTACTTTGTAAGATACACTCAGGCTAGCTGCTATAATGGGACTGACAACGGTCCTAACTTTACACCTTCACCTGGTCCCAGCTGTCTCTGGGAAAAACCTCCCTTTAAGCCTACACACTTATACTAAGACGCATCGCATCGTTGCATTCCAACATTAGTAAACAGTCAAGGTCGCCTTAATGTTAAGACGAGTTCAACGACCTACTACACTTTGACGTCGAGATGACAGAACCTTAGAATAGTGGCCTAATGATGGGTAGCGCTCAACATGTTGTGTGTAATTTGATCGAGATATATGAATTCAGAACAATAGCGTTATCCGTGATTAGGTCAATATTTTAAGGTTCAAGGTCATCTCAAGGATAAATTATACTAGATCGTTGAAGTGGTCTCAACATCAGCAACTATATACTAAGTCAAAAATATACTGTGTCATTTAAGGGTGAGCTTGATTTTTTATTGAAAAAACAATTTTTTAGAAATTATTTTATATTGTGATTTGTAGCTGAATAAGAACAGATTAACCTCTACACGAAACATTTTTTGTCAGATTATCGGTAACGTCTGAAAAATCGTGGCGACAGATACATGGTACACACTGTATGTTACGGTAAATGTGATTAATTTAGTTATTAAATGTAGTTATTATACATATATAATTGTTACGGGTAATGTAATGAATCGGAGATTATGCATAATTTTTGGTCTTAAGTTTGGTCTGGGTTAGATAAAGAATTGGTAAATGTGATGAATTCTTGAATATTTAGGATCTAACCCAGATCAGTGGTGATTACATATAATAACCGGCAATTATAGATAATCTCCGACAATTATACATAATCACCGGATTAATCACATTTACCGTAACATATATATGTATACAATCAACATATTACGCAAAATTCCCAATGTCACTGGCTACTATACTGGTGTCCGGCCCTCTAAACGTTAAAGGGATGATCTGGTGGACTGAAGACACGTTTCATTTCAGGTATAGAAAGAGCGCACAAGGAGGGTAGATTAGCGAGCCTGATAGGAGTAGAGGGTGGCCATGCTGTCGGTGCGAGCCTGGCAGTTCTGAGGATGTTGTACGAGTTGGGTGCCAGATATCTCACCCTCACGCACACCTGTAATATACCTTGGTGAGTATACCAATCGTGACAGCTACAAATGATGACCATGTTTGCCTAAGCAATTTATATGGACCCCCGAGATTGACGCGGCAAAAATCTTGGATCGCTGCGATCGGGGTTAAAAATAGGAAGTGGGATAAAAAATATACCGGATTCTGTCAGTTTCCTTGCGGTGATATCAGATCAAATTTGATAATTTTTATATGGTCACTTTTCTACATCCTTGTGTATCAGTCTGAGGATTTTCATCCAGACGCAGATATTTTAACCCGTGCTACATACAGTTTAATAAAATTATGATCGCGTGACTCTGCGATTCGATAATGTACCCAAAAATGGAAAGAAACCAGACTAAATTCAAAAAGGTTCTATTAACACTTAGTCGACCGATAGACTATGAATAGACTTTTGCAATAATTATGCTGTACCAAATGGAAGCTTAAAAATCTTCTTTCACACAGTAGTCTCAAACACAATTATTAGATTACGTTATTTGTTCTGTTGCTATTGAAGGATCTATAAAAAAATCCTCAGCCATGAACCATTGACTTCCAAAAATTGTGGAATAATCGCCGGTAGATAATGTGTTAATCTGCCAATCTAAATTTTAATACCATTTACTTCATAGTAGTTTCCTTCTGCGCTAACTGCGTTCTGCAGTCACTTGACTAGTTATTAAAAATCATTTTCTTCGAGTCTTCGTGTCAGTTTCTTCCTTTCCAGCGTGTGTTGCGATTTAATGCAAACGTTTACAGCAGGGATGGTCATTTTTGTCTCAATTGAGTACCAACCATAGCGCCCACTGTCCCCACCAGTATCCGTCGTTACCATAAAGGAAGAACGTGCTTCGTCCGTCGCAAACAGTGTGCAGGCCTCGCGCATGAAAGAGAGGTTGGTGGGAGAAGCAGGCGTTTGAGGAGCCCCTACCGTTCACATCACGGGTTTACAGTGTCAAAGCGTCGCCCTTTGAACTCCGATTTCACTTTTGGAAATAAGAAGAAGTTGCAAGGAACAATCATGCTGAAGCAGTTTGAATGTCTCTCTGGCAGATCTTTGCATTACGTTGTTGCTTATGAAATGTCCGATTTTTAACAGTAACATTAAACAAACATAACCCGCTTCTAAATAGACTCGTGGATCAAATTAAGCATCATTCATGAATGAATTACAGATCTTTTTTTTATTTTATTGCGGTAGGAATTGAATTTTTCGATCATTCACGTTCTGCATTTACAAGATTGCCGTCTCCCTTTTGTAGAGTCTTCTTTATCATCGCTGTATAGTGCGTTCATTAATCGATTCATTTTGACCAAACATTACATAATGCTATCATTAATATATTATTTTTCCACTCATACGAAAACAATATTCGACAATTACGTTATTTGACATTGACATAAATTTTAATTAACGCGTTACCTGCCGCGTGAATTTTGTGTTTCAAACAAGTCTTGCCTATTAAAATCGTATACACCATCAAAGTAATTAATAATTATTATTAGTCGCTCGGTTATGAAGTTTTGCACTTTACACTATAATTTATGTTATTTTATAACGAATAAATTGATTTTTGGTGCTTCTAATTTTATGACAGTCGTTTTTAAGTAAATCAATAGCGTCGCCTGACCTACCGTGGCAGTCAACGTGTAAAAAATGAATTTGGATGTCTAAATAAAAATTCTAGATCAAAACGCTTCGTAACATATGCATTCTAAAATCGAACATTTCATAAGCGACAACCTAATAATTTGACAAAAAATTTTCACTTCAACCGTATATTTTTTCACGCCGAATTACTAACTTGTTTATAACCCGTATCGAGACATTCGCAGATCGATAAAATTCGACAAACTGACACACAAGGAAACAGAGCAGCGATCAACGAACCCATCAAAGTTTATCTTATAGCTTTGCAAGGAGACAGTGTCCAGTTTCTTTTCGATCGCACGTCGTATACGCCGGCGCGACATCGTTACTCAGACTTTTTATAGAGAAACTAGAAAATAACGCGGAGACAAACCGCGGCATTTCTGAAACTGATGAAACGCAGACGTGCCAGATAGTCGGTCTATTTATACCGTCGAGCGAGCACGAGCGCAGCTTTATCACCGCAGCACAATAAAAACGCGCCGCAAATGACACAACAAAGGGGCGAACGGCACGAGAACCGCGGCCTCGAAAGTTTCGCGTCAAGCGTTTCCCCATATCGCGGAAACAACCGCACAGCCACGGAACAATCAAATAAAATCAAACTTTCAATCCGAAACTGTCGCCCGCAGAGATCCGACTTTGCCTGGTTTGTTCGTACATACGGTATGAACGAACAAATTCGGAATGAAGTTCTCATTCCTCTGACGACGACGACGACGACGAGTGGACCTAGCAGGATCGATGTTCCATTGAATATACATTCACAACAAAACGTATGGCCCGTTCCGTAGATTTCGAAAACGTACGTAACTATACGATCATGTTTGCTCGGGCTTGGCAAAACTTGAAAAGTTTTGCACGATTGAGGAGAGCATTTTTATCATTCTGTGGAATTTTAGGAAAAAGGAGGGTTATACCTTTTTTTGGAGGACCAATTTTTTTTATCTCTTTTTTATGCAATTCTATAGATTTCGACGAAAAAACGCCGAAAATTAAAGTCTTATTGCCAGGAATTCGCTGGTTCAGAAGTTATATGCGTGTAAAATTGAGCACTTTCAAGCCTTTTTGACAGGTTATAACGCCGCAATATTGGGATATTTGCTAGGTGGTACACGTAAGATCGGCTAAGTACTACCCAGCAGATCCGTTAGATGACAGCACAAGCACGTACGTAATCAACGCGACGATCTAACCCCAAACCAACTTGGACTATACCTTCTTTTTGAGATCAAGTATATGATTCTGTATATTTTCATATCGCACCGATGAACACTACATTTCTTAAATTTCCGCAACAATCCACAAATTAAAATTAAAATCAACAATAAAATGTACAACAAACTGCAGACAAATATTAATACCAGCTTCATTTATCCACGTACTCCTATCTAGTAAACATACCATGCCATTTAGCGCATGCGCTCAGTATGTACTACTTAGCCAATCCGCGAATATACCATATTATACAGCGCATGCGCTCAATACTCCTACGTCTACCACCCAGCGAATATACTAATGTGACAACACTTTAATTTGTGAAAAACAGTTGAAATTGCTTTCTTTACACGCGTATAACCATCTATCCAGCGCATGAGCTCAACAGTCCTCCCTCTATCACACAACGAATACCCAATATGGCGACGCCCTAACCTGTCAAAAATGCTTAAAATTGCTCATGTTTACATACATATAACTTATAAACCAGTGAATTCCTAACAATAATACTTACATTTTCGTAATGTTCTCATCGATATCTACAGGATTATACAAAAAAAAAACGTTAAAAAAGAGTTCAAGAAAGTTGAAAACATCTGGCCCTCCAAAAGAAAGAACAGCCAAAAGGAGAGCACCGGCCACACCGGGAATCGAAACCAGTCCGCGCGATTTGTAGCTGATCAGTAGACAGCGGAGCTGTATGCAAAATAAAAATTTTCTACCTGAATTGCAACAAACTGGAGTGAAATAGAATTTTATTTTCTTGTTTAATATGTTTCATAGGCTGAAAATAACATAACAATATGTTCAAATTCTTCTGTTGTTTTTACTGTTCTCAATTACACCTAATTTTTGTCATAAATGCATAAAATCCGCTGTCTACTGATCAGTTCCTGCACATCCCCACGGAACATTTCCTAATCTCCATACGGTATTTGGTCTGGGGGGTCCTGATCCCACAATTCTACCGGGCGTTCTCCTCGTGAAATCTTCCGACGGCTTTCACATTCATCCCGATGTTGTCTCGAGACGGAGGACGTTGTAAATGTTTAATGGTAGAATTTAAAGTTGCGAACTCGTTGACGTTTTTGCGGAAATCGCTCGGAACCACCTCCCAGCTTCCGGCGACATCGCGCTCGCACCCTCGGGGTCCCTTTCAAACTTGAACTGTACCATATTCTGGCAGCATTGACAGGTTTTTGTAATGCGATGCCGTGTTACATCGGAACAGAAATGTACGTGTTCGCTCCCAGCCTTTCATTGTATTTATGGCGCTTTTGCGCTTGTTTTCGAGTTAGAAACCGAGATTTTACCGATATGTAGCTACAAAAAATGGATACGAAATTCTTCCGATTTGTTTACAACTTTAAATTTTTCCTACTCAATCTTATTATGAACGCATCAAATCCGCAGTCTAATTATGAGAATGCTTAAAAGTAAATAAGTATTTAAAACACTGAAGAAAAATATCAATACATTTTTATATAAATCCGACATCTTATCCTACCGATTTTAGAAGTTCAATGCCTTGTTCCGACAAAATTTCAAACAATCGAACTCGCTGCCTCCAAAATCGTGAAAAAGCCACCCTCGCAGCTAACGAACGGAACATATCAACTCAGCAAGTCTCGATCAAGTAGTTCAGGGTTCATTAAAATCCGAGGCAGCCATAACTGTCGCTGTAGCTTTGATTTACGCGAATGTCGCCAACATCGACAGTGTTCGCGCAGTTTAGGGTAGTTCGTCGCGATCCCGGATGGTCGACAGTATTTTTCACGTTAGAATTTCGTCGATAATGCACCCTCGTCGAACCCGGCGCCGAGGCGACTATTCCAGAGAGCTGAAAGTGTCGCGATGTGACGAGAGTGCGGGGGTGGAGATCGGGGAGCGGAAATTACGTAAGGGTTGCCAGTGGCGCGACCCAGCTGCCGCTTGCTCGCCCGTCGACAGAAATATTATTCTAGGACAAACAATGGACGAATTCCCTTTTACGGGGCGACACCGACGACTGCAACTAGGCAACGGAAAAACTGACGACGCAGAAAAGGGGATGGAGAACAATAAAAAAAACCTGGGAGACGAACTGTGACGGCTTTCACGAGAGAAAGGCTGAGGGACGCGCGAGCGCGAAGTTCGAAACACCAATTTTCTTGGCCATCGGCCAAATTTTGAAGTGTCCAAATTTTGTAATACAGTTTCATTAAATCTTCGATAATAAGTGATCGTAACATAAGAGAACACAAAGAAATGAACTTTACACATTACATTAGGTTTAAGTTTAATGCATGTGAGCCTGACTATTACGAAAATTCCGATCTTTCTGTTTCTCAACTACTCCACTTTAAACAATTATTGCCAAAATCCTATTTGTTTATAAGTTCTCTTTAAACAATTATTGCCAAAATCCTATTTGTTTATAAGTTCTCAATATTTTACATATTACCGCGTATCTTATCAACAATGTTTTTCTACTAAAAAACATTCTGATTTAACTTGAGTTACATCGTTTAAGAACTGTATAAAGTAAAAATTCATTGCACCCAATGCTATCATAATTTAACTAATGATTTAAAGTTTTGCTCAATACCGCCCGAGGTCTACAATACCTAAATTCAATCGTTTAATGATAAAGTCTTAAAAAGTATAAACATTAACTGCTACTAGCTAATAATTATTAAAATAAATCTAATGTAAACGCAGTCTATATGTCGGTTATGTAGTCTCAGCCAGCATACGTGTCGGATCATCGCGTGTCGTGTGAAACGAATAGGTCAATTCATACTCATCCGTACAGTGTCCGTTCCGGGGCCCAGACAGAATTTGGTTACTCTGTTTTTGTACCAGGGTAACCAAATTCTGTCCGGGCCCCGAAGGCTGATACTGCAAGGTTGAGTATAAACGGACTTTTAGGAAACACTTCGCACATATTTTTAGTAGCACATCCGGAACGTCAACCAAAGAAACTAATATAACAATTTCTCCTGTAATTGATTTATAATCGTTAAAGTGAAAAATTGATTTAAAAATCACCAATACATACATTAATGTCCATTAGGAGATTTTTTAGCCCCCTCGGCCATAAAACAAGACTCTGTTTACAATAATAATTTTTTCATATCTTCAGACATTTATACCATGCCCTTCCACACACATCCTCCCATTCATACAATACACGTAACAACTCCTAACTATGTTTGAATTATAAACAAAATTAACCTACGTATTGCACTTTGTATGAATTTATACATTTACTCATCTAATGCCCATTCAAACCCGGATTATACCCCTAGCGGGCCTGCGACTATGTTTCTGAGACTGCTAAATTATTTGTAGAACTCTACCCCTGGTGCTATATGCCACTGACAGTGATAAAATTTTAATTCACGGGAGAGGAATAATTAAAATAACAGTAGTCCCCATTTTACAGTTATCGGAGGAAGCTCAAGAATCGCGTAACAAAGAGTTTGAAGACATTGACGAAAATGAAGAAGAAGAAACTCTAAAAGACACAAATTTATAAATAATTAATTATGTAATTCGTATTATTTTGTTTATATTTTTATATTTAGTAAGTTACGCTTTTAGTTAGCAAGTGGAATATAATCATTTCAGTGCAATATATGTAAGAAAGGACTGAAATTACTTTAGATGTATGTGGAAAGCTTTAGGCAATTACATTATTTTTTATCTCAGTTATTCTATTTAACAAGATTGGAAAGTGTGCAAAGTTTTACATTGAATGTCCAAGCCGTGAAGAAGAAATTGCCACGTCCAATTATTTCCCTTACTCGTTCCACTGTACGCCGGTGCGCGCCACCTGGAAAATTAAACTAGTTACCAAGGCTAATATACAGAGTGTCGCCGAGGTACAAGTCGCTAGGAGGTGAATCTACATGAAAATATTAGTCGAGAAGAAAGAATAATGTTTTTTTCGTTTGTGGGTTCGTTTCCGAGAAAAATGAGTTTGAAGGACAGTTAAGGGGGGCTTCCCGTTTAAATGATTTTTACAAATTTCTTTCAGAATAACTATTGTATACGGTGGATCACAAAAGTATTCGCTCGCCCTTTAAATGAGAATAACTTTCTTAACATTTGACCAAACCACTTGACCTTTTTTTAGCAATTTGAAGCATTAATTTAGTAAATCACATGCAAGAAAGATTTTGAAAAAATAGCAATTAGTAGGAATTACACGAAGAGATAGAAATGTCACTTTTTAAAACTTCCTTATTTTAGCCCATAATGAAAATTTAAAATATGCCTTTTATAGAGAAATGCTGATAAATTTATCGGAATCGGTTAACGCAGAAAAAACGACGCGCATCGAAAGATGTAAGAAACTATGGATTTTAAGCAGAAACTGACCAAAAGTCGTGAAAAACTGCGATTACCACCACTTTCAACCGCTTGTAGCTCATATGTTCGTTAACTGATTTCGATGAAATTTTCAGCATATGTGTAAATAACATAGCTCTACAAAACGCATATTTTGAATTTTTATTACGGGCTGAAGTAATAAAATTTTAAAAAGTGCTATTTTTATTTGTTCATGTAATTCCTACTAATTGCAATTTTTTCAAAATCTTTTTTGCACGTGATTTACTAAATCAATGTTTCTAATTGCGCAAAAAAGTCAAGATATTTGGTCAAATTTTAAAAAAGTTATTCTGATTGAATGGGCGAGCGAATACTTTTGTGAGCAACTGTATGTGAGACTAGGACTTTCTGGGATGCAAACAGATAGTTTTATAGTGGAAGTGTTTTTTTTAATTTAATGTTTCTCGTTATCTATCGTATAATATAATCCGCATGTTCCACGAAACTGTGTTTTCAAAATTGGCGTACACGATAACTAAAAAGTTAGTAAAGCAATCAACTTCCGGACGAAGCTCATTCATTTCTTTACATATTTCGTTAGGGATTGGACCTAATCTTTGCATTTGATTTTTTATTCATAATATTTTTTGTAACAATATATAGTATTTCATCGATAATCGTCGCCACATATATTATTTGGTTTCATTTTCATTAGAAAAATGCCACGAATATTGTTGGTGAAAGTTCCATAAAAAACAATAAAAAATAAAGAAGTTTCGTCATTGGAGTTTCACCGATATACTCGACTCGTATTATGTTACACTTCTCGGCGACCGAGGCCTCTCGAGCTTCACGGCCCCTCACGGGGTACCACGCGGAAGGAGGGATTGTTTTGCGACGATTAATGTTCAGAAATGCACGACAATTAACGACGAGATACTGTAAATTGTGGACGATGCCCGATAAAACAAAACACGTGTCGAATGTTTCTTCTGAGAACTACCCCTCGCAAAAGTTTTATTATAATCGACTTGTGTAACTTGAATATGTTCCCTTATAAGATAAATAAGGACACCTAAAACAATAAAAAGCCAGGGACAAACTGTGGCGGCTTTCACGAGATACTTGTCGAGGGACGCGCGGACGCAAAGTTCGAATTTATTTTAGCGCCGGTGCTCGCCGCATGGAAAATTGTACTTGTTACCGAAGCTAATATGTTATGTTTCAAACTGTGACGGCGCGAAAAAACTTTGAAGCGTCTCTTCCACATTCTTTTGCCATGGCTGTGTACCGGCGCAGCGGCGTCCTGATTTCTAAAGCTGGCGCAGATTTATCTTGCAATAGCAACCCCCTCTGGAACATAACGTCACCTCCGGTGTCTGATGTCTTTATGCGAGCGCGTCGGTTGAAGCTCGGTCAAAGAAAACAATTTTTCCTGCGTTTTTCGTCCAGCGAAACCGTTGGCAGAAATCCGGTTTTATTGACGGTGGACAGTTCTGTAATTAATTTCTGTCGGTAAGTTTAAGGGAAGTTGTTAATCGTTGGCTTTGAGTTCTTCGAAATGCAGTTTAATTACGAGAACTGACCCGCGAAGTTCTCTTCAATTCTGAACGTACAATGGTTGTAATTGGATTGTTCGGAGCATTAATTTTCGTTGAAAAACTGGTGCAAACAATCTGTAAGGTCCATCGCTAAAAAGGTACCTGGGCTTCTATTTTCGCTTCGAAGGCAATATTCGAACGCAGTGAAATGTCAATTCCGAGGAACATACTGGAGTGACATCTGTCGATTTTGCAGGTAGAAAGTTCTTACAAAATGTTCGATACCTTGCTATTTATTGTACTGTGTTCTTCTGGCCATGGCAGCTCCGCGAGTATTCGGGAAAATGCGATTTTCATCCACAAATTAAAGAGTTGCTTTCACGTTTACAGCAAGAAAATTGTGACTCGAATATTGAGTTGGCCGAACGATTTTCTTTTTAGCACGAAGTTAAAAATTATTTTAAAATGGTGGAAAGTTTGTTAAGGCTGGGATGTTAAAACTACAAAAAAAGCAGAAAATTTTCGAAGCATTAAACATAATGAAATAAATTGTAGTAAATCATACTGAACAGTCTCTGAAAAATATCTGAAACAATGTCAGAAGAATTTAGAACTATTAGACTCTCATTTTTCTAATTGAACCGACACAGATAACCCTTGAACTTCTGTGTACATGAAACATATTTGACTAAATACCTTGAAAACTGGAACTGGATTATTTGAATGCAACGAAATTGCGCTTCACTCGTAAATTCACATTTAAATAATTACGTGGGAACGTAATAGAGAATATTCAGTTTACAGCATCCGGGCGCAGAAAATTGAATAACTCGCTGAAACAGCAACAAAATTGGCATCGCTTCGCCACTGGCCTTACAAGCACCGTCCAATTAAGGTCGAAACAAATCGACGATTCGATCTCCGTTCGTGAATCTGGTGGTGCGTTCGAGACCGGCCGCCCCTTATATTTGCGCGCGGAATTGCGTGGTCGGTGGCACGATAAATCATCCCCGGATTAATGGAACCGTAACAATATTATCTGCATTCCGGTATTTCCGGGAACGACCACACGTTTTACGACTGCGATAGATTCCGGCGATAAGCTGATAAATATCAACGCGTGGGTCGGTTTCAGGGCTTGTACGGATTGAACCCCGATCGTCGTTTTCATCGCTTCCGCCGCGTCGGCGAGAAAAGGTTGGAGCATCGAAACCGTAACTTCATAACTGTACACACGCGCTTTTAGTTTCGAGTACAAATTGCCATTTCTGCTCAGCGAGGTGCACAGATTGTTCTATTTGAAGATTGCAAACAAATGTTTTGGATACGACCTACCATGTTCCTGGTGGACAATTTGCGATGGTCAAGGAAATCTGGCAGGAAGAAGATGTTTGATTCACAGGGAGAATTATTGCGATGGAAGAGATTTTTCTCCGAAGCTTATATATTTTGAAATTTCATCGTTGGTTTTATTAATGGGATGACGTACTTTTATTAATATAATGAACTGAACTTTCTTTTGGAGGACCAGATGTTTTCAACTTTTTGGAACTCTTTTTTAACTCTTTTTATGTAATTCTGTAGATATCGATGAAAACATTACGAAAATGTAAGTATTATTGTTAGGAATTCACTGGTTAATAAGTTATATGCGTGTAAACATGAGCAATTTTAAGCGTTTTTGACAGGTTAGAGCGTCGCCATATTGGATATTCGTTGGGTGGTAGAGGTAGGACTGTTGAGCGCATGCGCTGGATAGGTGGTGGGTGTTCAGCGGTATTATAGTTAATGAAAGGACAAACTCAACCATGTATAGTATGTAGACGTTCAAATGATCTTCGACAGCGTTATTTTCCAAATGTTTCTTTACTTATTCATAGAAGTATGGTAAATTTCATTCAAAGGTTGACATATTGAACACAGTTCAATTCGTATTTTCATTAGCCATAATATTATTCCAATCAAAATACATCGTCCCATCTAACAAAGCAACGATAACCTTGAAATTTCGGGAAATATAACTTAGAAGAACAATTTTTTCTATCACAGAAATTGTCACTCTGAATCAAACATTTTCTTCCATACACATTTTCTAGTATCGCCAAAAACAACAGAGATATTTTAGGTGGAAGTCTCAGGGGACTCACCCTGCATACAATAATACTGCTATAATTGCGTATGAAACTTCAAATTTGCCACGCTGTATAAAGAATAAAGCAACACTTGCAAGTATGAATACAAAAGAACTTCGCAAAAGAATCCAAGTCGTTTGATCTGTTAGCATAATTTCGATGGATCGAATGTAAAGTGGATTCAAATAGTATTTAAACACTAAACACCCGAGTCTCGAAAAATGTCCTATATTTAAACTATGATAATTTCGTAAAAAATTATTAATATTATATAAAATTATTAATTATAATTGTTGAGACGCGCTTATTGTATGGCCGGCTTGAATTTCGGTTTGGATCTACGCTGCGGTCGACTTTGGACGATGTCATTATTGAGAGTGTTTTTAGAGTGTCTCTTTTACGAATTTATTGCTTTACAACTTGGGTACGGCTGGAAAGTATCAGCTGTTTGGCGATATTCATGGCGTCGACGTATTTCGCCTATAGGCTTTGCCTTTTTTCAGACTTCGTTTCGAAACCTCCCTAAAATTGTATAATTGGCTGAGGGCCCACTATTTTGTATTTGATGAAGGGAATTTTCAACCCCACAATGTTTCCTTGGTCGTATGCCTTCGTGGAAGGCCAGTCGCGAACTAGAGTCGAAAGTTGGAACGAGTCGAACTTCATATAGTGAACCTCTGTTCATATCCTTCTTCACACCCATTTTAAAGTTGTGCAGTTATCCGGAAACCCAATTATTCTATCTATTTTATATATTACCTCTCCTTGAGGTGTGTATCTCAGCGGGTCACTAATTACAGTTTCAGCACTGACTAGTCTCATAATCCGTAGTTCTTCATGATGTAGCGGGCGAAAAACTGAAGACGCGTTTCTTCTCGAAAATCTTGCACATTCATATGTATGTGAAAGTTTCGAAAAATTTTTTCCGTGTCTGAAACCACCATAAATTTAATAATTAAAGTTTTCTTTTTATAACGACACCTTAAAAATTGATTTACGATTTTTTTAGCCGTTTTGTCGTGCTTCGTGTGAGAAGCGTGCCGCCAACTTTACAGTAGTACAAGTTGCACCATAAAGGTATTACACGACCGAACTTGTTCCTCCTTTCTGTTCCATAAAATAGTGGGAAAAAATTGTACAGTAATTTTTAAGGAGTCGTTGTAAAGAGGAAGCTTCAATCTTCAAATCTATAGCAGTTTTATTTAGTAGAAAAATGTTTCAAAGTATTTGGAAAAGTTTGAATTTGCAGCATTCTTAAAAAGAATGGACCTTCGGTTTACCTCCTGCTACATTTTGTAAAAGTATCTTCCATGAAAATGAACACTGCTTTGTGAAAGTGGAGGTTTCAAGCTGTAAAGTGAGTTCAGGCTTACAGCTATACCATTCGTTTTTAAAAAATTATAATATTTAAATATCGACCATTTTTCGAGAATCGGAAACGTAGTGTTTAAATACTGTTTGGATACACTGTGTCTATTGTCCCTGTGCAACGAAATTGTGTACCGAAAAGGTAAGCATATGGATTAACCCTTTGCACTCGGAGCTATTTCAACTAAAAAATCAAACATTTCTTCTAACCTAGAATACTTCCATTGTACATAATTTTTTTTCATTATATGCGTACGAAACTGATATAGTACCTCATACAATATTTAAATGTTTAGTAATTTATTACATATAAACAAATGTAATCATGTAAACAATATTCTGAATAATGGAGTAACAATTTGTAGCGGCGCCTCGGAGTCGCCATTCGAGTGTTAAGGCTTAAATGATGGGGAAAGCATTAATTGCCGAGCGATTTTGGTTGGTTTGGTTTCCTGCGCCAGAGTCAAATTGTCTGTATTAGAATCGCATCATATAAATCTGTGTATACTGGACTTTATACAGTATTTAATCGATAAAAGTCGTAACCACGGGTCCGGCCGGCGACACTTCGTGTTCAAGTATACTATTCTTTGACTTGTGCCGAACGTAGAAAAGGACAGCGAAGCTCGAGAGGCCTCGGTCGCCGAGAATTGTAACGTAATACGGGTCGAGTATGTCGGTGTGAAAATAACACCTAACCCAGTGACAAAACTTCTTTATTTTTTATTATTTTTTTATGGAACTGTCACCAACATATTCGTGGCATTTTTCTAATGAAAATGATACCAAATAAAATATAATTGCGATGATATTTACTTGTATAATGGACGATGAAAGTTTCAGAAAAAGTTTTGTTTTGCGACACTTCTTGTTCAAAATTTGGCGACATTTATCGAATAGATACTGTACTACTAAAAAAATATTGACATGTTCGCATGCACAATTATTATTTTAAAGCACTATTCTAATATTAATTGCTACAGTTACAAAATTATAAACGTTATTGTTTACGACATTTACGTATTTTTAACAAATTCGATTGCGACGGCCAGCCATAACCACGATGCGGCGTCTTTGAAAAGTCCAGTGTGCTCAGTAGTGTCCACTAATGCAGTCTACACATTAAGTAAACATCTATCTGATATTTTTCGAGGGTAATAATTTCTTTAACACTAAGACTGCCAGTGCCGGTCAAATAGACCGATCTCAAATTTTTATTTTACAATTATTAACTATTAATAATGATGCATTCAGGGATAATAATTATATGAATTTCCTTGTCATTTTTATAAGGCAATCCTTTTAATGCTCGCTGGGTTTAGTGTTGCAAATTGTTCGCAGTCACGGAACGATAAAATTGCTTGGACGAAGGGTTGAAGAAGAATACGAGTGCATGTAGTTCGCCAAATAGAGGGAATTACTTCCGATAACGTAGACATGCATGGTTTTTCGAAGCGTCTTATATTGTATCATGGGGTGTATAACCTTTGGGCTAGTTCGGATAGAGGTTCGATCGTCGGTTTCGCCGAAAAAATGGAAGGTGGAAACGGGGCTTGGAACGCGTCCCCTAAACGATCGATTATCGTCGGCGGAGGGATGTCGAGGGTTTCTAGGCGGGCGTGGTATCATTGGTCTGTTTGCCAGGCTCGTGAACATCCCGCTAATACGGACGATTATCGCTCCGAAATTGCTCCGACTCCTCGGAAACCCGATTGTAGTCCATCTCTAATCCTATCAGGTACGGTCACGGATCTGCGACGTCCGCGGCTCTGCATATATCCTTTGCCAACCGATTCGCCGGGATAACGGTGGAAACTGTGCGGAGAGCTCGGTGACACGTCGATTTTAATAATTTAATCTCGGAATCCCTGTCGTCGCCAGAGCCCGGCATGTATATCATATTGCATCCGGCCGCGTCAACCAGGTCACGGTGCACACATGTATAGAGGGTGACGCCTGGAACGTCGGCAGTTCCGTGGCATTGTTTGACTTCGACCCGTTAAAGTTCCATTTACCGTCCGGAGACTCCCGAGTCTATTCTGTTTACACTGGTGTACGTGGACTGTGCAGGAGGGGGTGGGGGGAGCGCATGTTAGTAATTTTTGTTTATTCTGGAGCCACCCCGTCTCCCTCGGGGCACCCAGAAACCCTCGCAGATCTCGGTTTAATTCGGGCACTGCCATTCAAACGAGGCGGAGCAAGTTTCACAGTGAGAGTGATGCCGAGGCGGACAATGCCGGCTCTGGTTTTCAATGGGAACCCCGTCGAGGATGATTTGTATCGGCGCGAAGAATTGTTAATCTGGTTGGCGATGTAAAAAGTGCACAACGACGCGAGACAATGACGTATGAACACAGTTTTTCGGAGCTTTTATTAAGCTGTTGATTTCAACAATCATCGAGAATATGAGGTGCCTCGCGTACAATCAATCGACAAATCCATTTTTTAATCAGTAAATTGTCTTGTTACGAACTTCGCTCTCTATGTCTTGAAAGTATTCCAAATTGTGCCCAGACATTTTTCCAATTTGATGTAATTTCATTCAAACCATCACTGTGTACATTTGTGTCTTGCCGTACGTACAGAAAATATTTGCACCGAGCCTTCGCGCTGTTAAAATAATTTTCCAACAGGACGAGGCAAAAAAAGAAGTAAAACATGTAAAATCTTGCTGTGCAATTTTTGCAAATGTGTATTCGTCAGTGGCTGTAGTACATTAGAAAAATATTGAAGTGCATCGGGCACAGTGAACTTGCAGATTGATGTACTATATTGTCAAGCACAGTAAACTAGTAAACTGGACACTGTTTCTCAAAAGTATTTTAAATTGGCTCAAACATTTCCCCAATTTCGCTCAATGACACTATATGCATTCATGCCTTGTTAAATTATATAAATGCAGTAAATCGAAGGAATTAAAAAAATTGTAACATGCCAAGTACAATGATCTAGTAAACTATTTATGTCTCAAAAGTATTTGAAATTGGCTCAGACATTCTTCCAACTTGATTCGATAACACTATATGCACTTACGCTTTATGAGATTATAGTAATGCTGTAAATCTAAGAAATTCAAAATATTGAAACGTGCCAAGCACAATGTTCTAGTAAACTATGTATGTCTCAAAAGTATTTGAAATTGGCTCAGGCATTCCTCCAACTTGATTCGATAACACTATATGCACTTATGCCTTATGAGATTAGAGTAATGCTGTTAATCTAAGAAATTAAAAATATTGAAGCGTGCCAAACACAATGTTCTAGTAAACTATTTATGTCTCAAAAGTATTTGAAATTGGCTCAGACATTCCTCCAACTTGATTCGATAACACTATATGCATTTATATCTTATTAGATTAGAGTAACGCTGTAAATCTAAGAAATTAAAAATATTGAAGTTTGCCAAGCACAATGAACTAGTAAACTATTTATGTCTCAAAAGTATTCGAAATTGACTCGGACATTTCTCCAACTTGATTCGACAACACTATATGCATTTATATCTTATTAGATTAGAGTAACGCTGTAAATCTAAGAAATTAAAAATATTGAAACGTGCCAAGCACCATGAACTAGTAAACTATTTATGTCTCAAAAGTATTCGAAATTGACTCGAACATTTCTCCAACTTGATTCGACAACACTATATGCATTTATATCTTATTAGATTAGAGTAACGCTATAAATCTAAGAAATTAAAAATATTGAAGCGTGCCAAGCACAATATTCTAGTAAACTATTTATGTCTCAAAAGTATTCGAAATTGACTCAGACATTTCTCGAATTCGATCTAACGTGACTGTACGTATTTGTGCCGTATTAAAATAATAGCAAAGTATAATTAAAACGATGGAGAGCAGAAGGAATAGAAAGAGGTATGAAAAGTTTAAAAGAGAGAATGTGTTATTGTGATCGTAATAGAACTTCTGAAAGCGAAGATCGAATTGTGTGCACGCGATTGGTGGTACAGCTGTCCAAGGGTGACATTACGGCGCTGAGCGCTCCAATATCCCGTGGACATGGACGCCTACAAAGGGATTAGAAGCAATAGTTTGTCGTATATTTGTAAACAGCCTGCAGCCGACGATCCGGCACGCCTTTGATTGCACGTTCCAAGGAATTAACGTTTCAAATCAACGCGTTTGTACGTACGCGACGCGCTCCAATCTCTGCGGTCATTAGTCCACGGAACAATTCAGTCCGCGTTGCTTAGCATTGCGAACATGGGACTCTATGATTAAAGGGCATTGTAGGACAATAATACTGAGGATTGTCGCCATTGAGTTACTGACCTATTGGTTCGTTAGGGCAGAATGCAGCACAGTGGATGAACCCGGCAGAATCTCGCACATCGGTGGCCTCTCCGAGTTCGGCAAGGTGAGTACAAAAATTATATTCATTCAGAAAACATTTTCCAAAATCTATTTCTACCTCCAATCTCACCAAGATCCTATCGTACACCGACAAGTCACATCGTCTGACGCGAAACACGACCAAATTGAAAAACCAGTTATCTTCTTTCAATCAAACTACATTTAATCCTTCGTGGACGAGGATTTTCCAAAATATTAAAAACATGTTTCTAAATGAATGGATCCTATGAAAAAATCTCGACAACAGGAAGAAAATTCAATACCCGTACTGACAGTTTGCTATTTCAATAATTGGATATGGCAGTCTGATGTCAATATTGTGACATTCAGCCTGAAAGAGTGAATTAATTGAAATATCACCTAAACTAATGGTTTTTTCGATATAAAAGGATTAACAATTTCATATGAAGAACAGTGAACTACATCGATTGGTGTATAAAAAAGAGTGTGATTCCATTAAAAAAATTGGGAGTGACTTTCATATGACCTGTACTTCTCCACCTACACAAAGATCATTGGCGTAAAATTACGTCCCCCGCAAAAACATATAACTTTTGTTTGATCTGTTTTTTCGATAGCATTAACAAATCCAGAGGTATTCGAATGGATCACTTTAAATGGGACATTCTGTATAACAGTTAGAGTGGGATACATTTCAGTACTACACTTCTGACAAACTAATAGAGAGACTTCTAACATAGGAAGTAACTTCGTAATCGATCCAATACCCGCAAGTAAACATTATTTCTAGTTTAACTTTTACATTATTTCTATTTTAGAATGATAAATAAAAATTGATTAAGATTGCAGAGATGCAATAAAGGGAAATTATTCAATAAATCTATATCTTTGAACGTACAGGATGATCGGTAACTGATGGTACAACCGAAAAGAGTGCACTTTATTATATGTCATAATTAACAAAAAAACACTTGAAATACCCTTTGATATACTACTAATACGATTATTATAGTATCACTTGTCGTGTTTGTTTCTCTGAATATAACAAAATAAACCACAGTAAATTCCACTTTTAGAAGCACGTGTAAAAATTTCTAGTATGGTCAACTCATGAAATTTTTGGTAAACAAAAAGAATACTTAACAACGCGGGTTGCTAAGGAAAAGTGTTTTAGCCGGTATATGTGCTGTTGCAACTATTCTTAAAAGTATCAATATTGTGTATTAGTCAAAGCCTTGGTGTCTCATTTTCTATCATACCTCATATCCCTACCCTCTTCTATACATAAAAAGTCATCCAAGGTCATGCTTGGCCACACAGACAGAAAACACTTCAACTGCTATGCTTAAGGAGAATAAAGTGTTTTTTAATGCGTAATTACACTAATTACTTATAATGCTCAAAATTATTGCTCTCCGATAATAGTTCTAGCTGGTAACATAAACGACTTCTACTAATGTTTACATTTGTACACGTGTGAGACTTCGTTTCCACGAATTTGTCGATGTGCAACTACACTTGGACAGGCGTTTCGACAAAATCGTATCAGTTATAAGTTGTTTGCTGCGACAGAAACATAGACAATTTTTCGAACAGAATTGATCTCAGCGAACAAACAGAAAGAAACAACTTTGAGCATTATATATAATAACGCATTAATAAACCCATTACTTTCCTTAAACATATTAGTTGAAGATTTTTTGTCTGTGTGGCCTAGGATGCCCTTGGATGACCTTGTGCTGTTATTAACAATCTCGTCACACACGACACTATCAGACTATAGGCCAAAAAATATGGGGTTCCATTTAAAAAACTTAAATTGACCTCGAGATCACCTAGGTATCTCCACCTAGAACGATAACGTACACATCAGAGGATGTCCCCCTCGAAACGGAAATTTTTCGTTCAATCGATTTTTCGTAGGTCTGTCCATTTCGGAGAAAACTAAATCACTTTATAAGAATTACACTGTATTTCACTTCGACCCCCATCGGTTTAAATCATTTGCGCGGCGAGCGTCTGCGGTGTGAATGTAACCACTTCCGATAATCTTCGACGCATCCGAAGTAATTGACACGAATCGTCTCGCACGGTGTAACAAGCCGACGAGCCCGGGTGTCTCGGGTCGGGATAGTCCGGGACTTTTTGTCTCCCGTGAAGACGACGTTGGTCCCGGAGGTTTTCCGAGGATGACGAGGAACATCCGTGTCTTACACAGTGGATTATAGCATCCTGCAACTGTCTATCTCAAGCGCGGCGGTTCCGTCGCAAAATGAACGTCGCCGCTCTGCCCCACTCCTCGTTCCATCCAGATCGTACGATCGTAAATCTACCCTGCCTTGTAACCTCTGCCGAAATCGATCGGCTCGTAAATATCGGAAGTTCGACTGGAATTTCAGCGAAAGATAGATTTTCGGTGCGGGAGGAGAAGCGGTTCAGTGAATGGCCTCATTGGAATCGAGTGTTATTGTATCCATTACGTGGAAAAGGTGGTCTCGAGTGCCTCGAAAAAGGAATTCCAGCGAATTCCACTGACGACACGACCAACGGGATTCTGGTACCGTCGAGTCTGCACCTTGCCGAACGTATTTGCCGAACGTTCTTAATGAATTACATGGATTCGAGCAGACGGTGGCTGGAAAACGAAGAAGCCGGGTACGCGGAGAACCTCGTGTCTTTGGGAACGGCAAACCACAGTATGCTTGCTACAGTGTTACCACTCATGCCACTCCCGTGTTTCATGTCTTTCACTTCCTATTTCACGCGGAATTTTGTTCCTTTGCTGCTATACCAATCAGTTGAATTCCTTTGCTTTGTATCCTTCTGTTTCGGGCTTTGTATCTGATCATTAGACTGCGGATTTTATACGTTTATAACAAAACCAGTAGGTGAAACACATAATAGTGGCAATATCGGGAGATTATAAGAATTCCAATTTATTATGTGTAACTGGTTAGAATTATTGAGAGAACCAATGAGTGACCGTGCTGCTCCCGTTTCTTGCAATCGATGCATAACAGTTCTATTTTGCATGAAGATGCGCAACCTTACTTCTAATACTAACCTTTAATTTTCTGTTTTTAATATTCTGTTTGGACTCCCCTTTAGTGCTTCACTACTTAAGTTTTTATTTTCCTATGGATTTTTGTATCCTTC
This sequence comes from Sphecodes monilicornis, assembly GCA_913789915.3. NCBI lineage: Eukaryota > Metazoa > Arthropoda > Insecta > Hymenoptera > Halictidae > Sphecodes > Sphecodes monilicornis. The sequence goes on from OU565290.1 coordinate 12,074,641, forward strand.
GTCTTCTTCGGTAAATATTTCGTTCTATTTGAGTCATTTGTTTTTGTCTCCCTTCCTTTTTGAGGACAGCAATCTTTCATTTTTTATATTATTAGTTTATAGTCGTATCAACATTATAGGTTATTAGCGACTACTTTACCAACAGGTTATACATACATATATACACACAATTTATATATAATTCCTGAGATATGTATATCATTTATAAATAAAATAATTGCAACTTGAAGTTTTTCGTCGTTGAGTAAGTCTTTTAATTTGAATGGAATTTTATATTTATTTCTAATGTGGTTTGTGGCTAGACAATCTTAGAGCATATAAGTAATTGTGAATTTGACGTTACAGCTGTTAACACAATCTTTACTTCATATGTTTATTGAATTTATTAATCTATTCTTATTGAAGAATTTAATATTAGTATGTCAGCTATATATGTTTTTGTAAGATTTTATAAACATCTCTTACTTGTTATTCATAACAAGACTGCAGGTTTTATGTATTTGCTTTTGTGCAGACTAAAATTCTGTATTTTAAAGTATTTGATACCGTTCAGTACACCTTTTATCCCATTTTGACGATAATAAAACTGTTGATACAACACAATTTTCCTTGATTTTAATTCCTATAAATTCATGTATAAATTCGTATCTCCGTTCAAACACGCAGTCCTATTTTTCATTTCATTTCACACACCTCTTTCCACTTGTTTCGCAACAATTAATTATAATTCAACTCATTTCGAGCATATTCGCATTACACAAACGTGTTTTTAACGCGGTACATCAACATACATGTTTAAAAATATTAGTAAAATTAAACATTTTTGTCAGGGGCCTTAGATGGCACCCAGCACCAAAAGATACTGGAATATAGAAGGCAACAAATTAATTGAACTTAATCAAGAATAAATACTTTTCAGTATAGTGTACGATTTTTTTTATATTTTAATTTATTAGGTTTTTATAAATATTTAAACTTAATTATTCTTACATAAAAATTTTTGCATACTTTAAACAGCCGCCATTTTTTTACTTATTAGAATTGTTAAAATATCATAGTTACATTAAAAAGTATTCGTCTTTTAGTTCACATACCATTCTTTTTGTCGTCTATATTCCAGTAACTTTTGGTGCTGGGTGCAATCTGTTGTGAATAAACGATAGGAAATACATATTACTTTACTAATATACTTTAATAATATCACTTGTAACTGGATATGAAACATTATTTAGCTCTCACACGTGCTCGCCATGCATCGTGCATATCCCTCTCTACGTTGAACCCTAACCTCAAACAATCTCACTCACGCGCATTCCGGACTCTCACTCACTCTAGCGCTCACTCTTCCATCTGTATCATTCATTCTGAACTCTCACATACAATATAAACAATCATCATGCACACGATCTACCATAATGGTGCGTTTAGGCCAAACGAACGAAAGCTCGTTCGGTACCTGCATCAACAAATTCGTGCTCGTTTAAAAGTCGAACGCGAGCGAATGTTCGTCGAGAACGGGAACGAATATTTAAAAGATAAATAGAATACATCAGGGATGGGCATTTTTGTCTCAATTGAGACAAAACCGTCCCCACCATGGCGCCGACTGCCCCCCACCAGCATCCGCCGTTACCATAGAGGAAGGAAGTGCTTCGCCCGTTGCGAACAGTGCGCAGGCCTCGCGCATGAAAGAGAGGTTGGTCGGAGAAGCAGGCGTTTGAGGGGGCCCTAACATGCCCTCACGGGAGTACATAAATAAATTTTATTCATACTCCAAACCGTACTCTGCGTCGTGACAACAACGATACCTGAAAGAGAAATTATAATTGCGGCTGCTAGTTTTATTATTAATTTCACTATAATCTAGAATGCTCATTTGAATTTCAATTTTTTCGGAGTGGTGCCCGAAAGAGCATTTGTTTGTTTCGTCTAGACGCAACATAAGAAGGACTCGCCAACATGGTGATAGACGATATTGTATAACGTCCCCATTTTGTAATTATAAATAACAAAAAAATGTGAAAGTATAGTCAAGGTGTTACTACATATCCTAAAAAAAGATATATCCATTTTATTTAATAATTACTGAAAAGAGAACTTTTATTTTACCAATAATTTTAAACTTACATGTGTGTTGCCCCCTTAAATCGTGATCGTCGACATCGTTTTTATTACTGTCGCAAATAAATCGAGCAGTCAGAAGATCAATATCTCCCGCCTCAAAAAGACACGCTTCGAAGTTTCAGGAAGAGTTTTCAAACTCTCCCATGGCATCTCGTTGAAAACAGGGGCTGAATCGCTGCAGCTCCGAAAACGAGAATTCAAACCGCGAGTTATTTATGAAAATTGGCCGTCGGTATCCGCGGAATTCCCGTCGGAGTATTCATGAATTGCCGGCCGACGTACCGCTTATGCGAAAGAAAATTATGGCCGGCATCGATCAGCCCGGCGGAACAATCGTTCGCGTTTTAAACGCGCATACTTCGAATGCTAAGGGCGCCGGTGCGCCGTTTCGGAACCGTGACTCGAGCCAGGATTCCTGATCACGAACGGCCTAAATATCGTTTAGCGGAAGGAACGACCGTTCCTGGATCCTCCTTTTATTTCTTTTAGCGGAGGACGTACGGAAGCAATTTGTTTATTCGAGGCACGGGTCGCGAAAAGCGGGCTGGAAACGAAAGAAGAACGTACAATCTCCTCCGGCACCTTCCATGGTCAAAAGTGCATAATTTCACACCTACGAATGAAGAAAAATGGTAACTATTACGTTTAGGGGAGGCACCTCCGATGTCTTTGACCTTGACATATGTTGTCAAGATCACCTTTCTGAGTAACCCCCAAGAGGTGTCTGACGGCGCTCGTTGTTTATTAAAAAGTTATAAACAAAATAAGTTTTCAAGAAATAGCAGTTATTTTAAGTATTGAAGGCTAAAACAATATGCTGTATTTACATATGCTACTAAGGTCACCTTTCTAAGTAACCCCCAAGAGGTTTTAGCGGTCGCTCGTTTTTTATTAAAAAGTTATGAACAAAAATATACCGATGCTACCATATTGCAATTTGCACGTATTTAAATGAATGTGATTTTGGATTGGACATATGTTATCGAAGACATTCTCTGAAATTGGACGACCTCAAGATGGTGTTAGGTCCGGGTTAGGTCTGGTAATCTAACCAAACATAACCCAGACCTAACCCAGACTTAACACCATCTTGAGTGTTTAGCCGTCGCTCGTTTTCTATAAAAGAAGTTAACAAATCAACTTGGACTATGTCTCCTTTTGACAGCTTGTACGAGAATAAAGTGTACTTACAACCAAAATTTAGCGAAGGTTTTTTGCAATTATCTCGGAAACTATGTCCGAACGACGGTTAGATGTATAGAGGAAAGTTGTTCAGAATATTGCCCTTGAAAACATATATGAAGGTCAAGGTCATCCGAGGTGCCTCCCCTAAACGTAATATTTACCAGAAAAATATTAATTTACGTTTATAAATAGGCTGCGGATTTTATGCATTTATGAGAAGAATGAGTAGATTAAATGCAAAGCAATGGAGACGTTCGGGGGATTTCGAAATGCTATTGGATTATGTAGAGGTTGGTGAACAAAAGAAAGATGCCCAAAGGTTTGAAAGCAAATAAAAAAATAGTTTAATACGACTTTACGGCACAATGAAAAATATTGTATAATATGCGTGAAGGGAAAAGAGAAAAGCCGCCCGCGGAGAAAAAGTGGCCCGCGCGATGTATCGCGAGAGGTTACACTCGAGGGGAGAGCAAAATTGCGAGTGCGAATTAAGAGCTTCGCGGAGTATTATTTCGTTGGACTTACGGCTTGAACGAGACTCTTCCGTCCTCAAGAGTTCTTCTTAAAATACGGCCTCGTGCAACGACCATGGAAACCGTTTTAATACCGGTGTGTTTATAATTGATCGCTCTTGCGCCCTTTACACCTACTTTCCACCACGACTTTACGGCACAATGAAAAATATTGTATGACATCGTATCCATCTGCCAACTAATCTTACGACGCGCTCAAGGAATCGTAAAGGGTGTATAAGAATTATATGTGACGAATACAATGGCGAGATTCTATGTCTCTGGATCGGTGGAGATCTATTAAAAAAATAGTCCGCAAAATTGTCCTTGACCCCTTTTTCAAGGTCAAAATTTTTTTATTTCATCGTATAGTACTCGTCGCGAGGGACAAAAGTCTCAAAGAAACCATGGGTCTGAAGTCAACTGTTCTTATAAAAAAACGACTTTTACGTTTCGTAAACTATTTCATTTCACATGTCTACTGGGTGTCCAAAGATACTATAAACTTGGAGGGGCGTGATTCTACATGAGAAAAGAAGTAAAATATAGAATAATATTTTTTCATTTGACGCCCCGTTTTCGAGAAATTAGAGTGTCAAAATCCGTCAAATTCGCGTTCCTATCGTTTGTATGAAGTAGATCAGGTAGATCATGAACAGACGTGTCAAATGATTCATATTCAATATCAAGCGTATTTGCCGAATTTTCAAACTCTAATATGTCGAAAACAAGGCGTCAAATGAAAAAAAATTATTTCATATTTTAGACTTGTTTTCTCATGTAGAATCATCCCCTCCACGTTTATACCATCTTGGGACACCCAGTAGACATGTGAAAGAAAATAGTTTACGAAACTTTAACACTAAACCTACCACGGTCAAATGACCGGTTCTCCATTTCGCAATTATTGAAATTATGAAAACGCTTTTATAAAAAATTATTCAACAGACTTCTTCATTTAAACACAGATTATAATGAAAATCGTAAAAAGTTAAAGTAAATTAGATCTTTTCACCTCTATAGGGCATTTCAATTTTATATGTTTTGTGCTTGGTAGGTTTAGTGTTAAAGTCGTTTTTATGAGAATGGTTGACTTGGGACCCATCGTTTCTTCGAGACTTTTGTTAATCGCGACGAGTACTATACGATGAAATACAAAAAAATGTTGACCTTGAAAAGGGGGTCAAGGACAATTTTGCGGACTATTTTTTTAATAAATCTCCACCGATCCAGACAGATAGTATCCCGCTATGGTAGTCGTGACATATAATTTTTATACACCCTGTACAAATCGTAACTGACTGCGACTCGGTTATTCGAAATTTACATGGCCAACGTACATACCACCAACACTCATTCACAGGCACACTTACAGTGAAATCTAAACACCAAAGTGTTAGGGGACAACCGCACATTCACACAAACGCAAATTTTAAATATATCCAATAGATTATTTGCAGCTCATTAAAATCATTAACCCATTGATATTCAAAGACGATCTAGGATACGCCATGTGCCTTTTACGACATTGCACACATTGTAGTAAAATGTTGCTAAATATTAACTGCAAACATTGCCTGCAACATGTCTATTATCAGCTCAGGAACACATCTGCCTTGAATTCATACGAAAATTGATTATTAAGCTTCTACACATGCTAGTTAAATAATAAGTGGCACCTTTGGTCACAACAAAGACGTTGATCGATTTCGCCTCCTTCAAGTGAATTTATTCAGTAAGAAATATCGCATAATACATACCTACATATGTACTACATACCCGAAAGTTTCATAATTTTTCGAATTTCCGGGTTCGGGATTATTCCTTATAAGATGCGATGGAGCAAACTAAAGATGATAGCGCAGTAATAGAAATAGTAAATGTTTCTTTCCAGAAACGAGATAGAAAAGAATCCGACCGTTTCCGACAGCTCTTTTTAACCACTTGCCGTGTTTTAACGAGTCAGACTCGCGATGAAGATTTCCAACAAAGTCAAACAAATATGAATTTTAAGCCTTTCTTTTTAGACAAAATAAAATTGTATTTTTTTATACGCAATATGTAAGCATTAATGCCAATGTACCCATACGAAAAATATAAATTTTCTTTCATCATCTATGAAATTTTTGGGGATAGAAATGTTCTAAACACTATAGCCGTAAAGAAAATGGTACGGCAAGGGGTTAATCTTTTTTGATAGCTACGACTTAGCAACGAACGTAGGAAGCAATTTGTTAAATCGTGTAACGTGTCGCGCGATATTCTATGAAACGCCAAGCGTCCCGGAGATGAAAGAGAAGTGCACCAGGCTCCGAGGCGCACATTTGAAAGTCCATGATAAATAATTTCCAAAGTGACGCTGCGACATGCCCGTGGATACGTGGAAGGATGTAACTGATCTCGTATTCGAGGAGAGAAGGCGCCACTTTTTTTCAAGTGAAAGTTTCAGTCGAGCAGATGCTCGCCGAAAGTATTTCTTCAATCTTGAGAAAACGCGGGGGTGGCGGCAAGCAGGGCTCGGACTACATGAGCCTGAAGATACGATCTTGCTCCTGGAGGCATTTCTTGGGATGAGAGCCTCGCTCGTAGCGAGAGAGTTTACGGTTATTATGCGCGCCGGAGTTTTTCTTGATTGTTTCTTTCGCTATGAGAACTGGTAAGAAGTAGTGCGATGCTTTTACCAGTTTCTTATGACTTTGTAACGTTGCTCGGTAATAGACTTTCAATTTTTAGTTAGAACTGTATTTAACAATATTTTTTATAATCAAAACACGTGTACACTTTAGTGTGTTTAAATATTTTGTTTATCTGCGCGAATCACTCGATGACACTAATCTTTCATCGCAACCTTATTAAATTATGCGTATCAAATTTTCGTTAATATCTCGTTAATTATTAACTTTAGCACAAACAATTTTTAACACTTTTCTACTTGAGAATTAACGAGTTTTCGAACTGCCGTAAAAAATAAGGTTTCCCATTAAAAAAAAACAAAGTTGACCTTGAAATATACTAAACGCCTCCACTTACAAAAAAGTCATGTACATCACGTGATATCCTCTTCATACTATGTAATCTTTCTAGAAGAGTATCTATTCGGTGTGGTCAAGGTAGGTGCCCCACCCTGTATAGGTTGGGGCATTTATCTTGGCCACCTGAAATATCTCAAAAACTAAATTCCAGAGAAAAAAATGTTTCAAATAAAAAGTTGAAGTCAAGGAGGAGCTGATGCAGCAATCATATCCATTTTTAATTTTCATCATGTTTTCAAGGTCATACCAAGGTCAACTTTCTTTCTTTAAATAGAAACATATATTTTTCATTACAGATTCTTAATCTACGACTTGTAACAAATAACTTTTATTTGAAACGTTTTTTTCTCCGCTGATTATTTTGTATAATAGTGAATTTTCAAAGAAAAAATACACAATGTCGTTTTCACGGAGAAAATCATTTTATTTATGATAAACGAAATTAATACGCAATTAAAATAGTATCAAATAAACATGTAATCTAAATGAATAATTAAATAATAGCTAACTATTGAAACAGGCAAAACAATTAGATAAAACTTGTCAAAGAAATTCAACGCTGAGCGTACACAACTTGTTCATTACGCGCAGGGATACACCAGTTCTTTACTGTCTTTTCTTTGGAATAAGATAACACATTCTCTCGCATGCAATGCAAATAACATTAGAATGTTACTGAATACTTGTTAAATTGAATTTCTTGTAATTAAGTTGCAATTCTCCTGTATTATTATTAATAAAATAATTGCCTTTCCGTTTAATTGAGAATATTTTTCCATAATAAAGTCAATATTATACAAAATAAACGGCGAAGGAAAAAACGTTTCAAATAAAAGTTATTTCTTTCAAGTCGGAGATTAAGAATCTGTAATGAAAAATATATATTTCCATTTGAAAAAATAAAGTTGTCCTTGGTATGACCTTGAAAACATGATGAAAATTGAAATGAATATAACTGCTCCATCAGTCCCTACTTGACAAACTTTTTATTTGAAAGATTTTTTCTTGGGAATTTAGTTTTTGAGATATTCCAGGTGACCAGGATAAATGCTCCACACTGTACAATAACCTGTAGATTATACGAGTATCTCTTCATTAAATGACTTCATAATATATATATATTCTGGAATCGGACATTTCATATGCAACGACCTGATATGTATCCATTAATTGATAAACAAAGCAATGAGCAGCCCCGAACATTACCAATTATGTGGGATTAGGACCCCCCAGACCACAAATACCGTAGGAAATTAGGAAGAAGGGGGGAGGGTTCCGTGGGTGAGCGCGTTAGTCGATCGGCTACCACCGCGATGGCCCGGGTTCGATTCCCGGCGCGGTGCCTTCCTTTTTCCTGAGATCCTACAATTATTCAATTGTATATTTGTAAGAATGGTTCGCCGTCCGATGATTAAACTAACATAGTATAGATGAAGAACTGACTTCAACGACCGACACAAAAACCCGATTGCAATTCTCAAAACACGGGGAGCAAGAAAAATGCAAAGAACTGGCGTCTCGAGTTTGTATCTCTAAAGTCGTGGCCGGAGGCAGCTGAGACTCTAACGGCAAATTGAAGCTTTTCTCAAAGTCGCACAAAAGAATATCAGCTTTGATCAAGCAGGGGCAAGATATCGAACGTATCGTGCGACAGAAGCGTCGGTTTTCTCGGCGATCTTTGGACGGAACCGGTCAAAGTTCATTCGTTCCTTTCTCCGCGGCAGGTTACGAGTGCTCCGGCAGAACCTGCTCTACTTACTGAATGTCAGAAAAACGGGAGACAGCCCCGAGGGGGGTGCTCCGCTGGCAAGGTGAATGTATGAGAAACGACTTTGGGGCCGTGGTCGCGATACAAACCAGAAGTGCGCCCCGGGGGCAAGAACCGAAGAGGATTCGGGGATAAAATATCGCGGCCGCCGTTCAGCTCTCGCGTCTCAAGCGTTTAGCCAGGCCATTGTAATCCAATTACCAGGATCGAACGTTTTGCCCCGGCGTCGCCCGGCCAGGAGACTCGTCCTTTAAAAAAATAACGCGCCGGGAGTGAGGTGGTCAGAGTAAATAATCCGGAACGACGTTCATAAGTTACGCGGCTAAAATATACTGCGTCAAGCAGTTATAAGCACTTTCTTTGTATAGAAAAGCCATTATTTGGACGGCTTCCCAGATTGCATCTGTATACTCTTGTCATTCAGTCTGCTAAGTTTCATCGAGGTGAGAATGTACTAACATGAGCTGCAAATGATTTAGTGGAACCGCGATCGTAGGGCTTTGCGATTTAGTATTGAATGAAACTGAACCTGAAACTGAAGCGTGGAGCGAACGTGAAGATTTTTCTATTGGGTAGATGCAACTTTAAACATTGAATAAAAATGACATCTAGTATGCTGTGAAGAATGGAACGTCGATATCAATCCTTTAGGAATTATACCTAAATTAACGACAGTTAACTTTGCTCTGAATATACAAAATAATTGAAGACGTCCTGTCCTTGAAATGTAGTTATTAATGTTGCTATTTGTATACCGGGTGAAAAGGCAATCATCTAGTATACTCTGGAGAGTGTAACATTGCTATCAATCCACCAGGAATTATGTATGAAGTGAAGATAGTTGCAGCTTTGCTCTAAATATACAAAATAATCTAAAGATGTACTACAGTTTTATCGCGATTCTGACTATTTGTACTCCCAGTCGAAAAACGGTCATCAAGTATGCCGTGAAGATTGCAACGTGGTTAAATTTGAAGGTGCGCTGTATTTTTGTCACTGACTGTATGAAACACGACAGCGAGGGAGATACCAGACGTGACGGTTGTTTAAATATTCAATGAAGATATTCCCGCGATTGTTTTAGCATAGTTAGAAGCTGCCAACCTGCCAGTGTTTATTTCACTCGCCTCCTCGAGCCACTGTAAGTATACAGTAATATCTTGGTATGTGCGAAAGCTATGTGCAGGATATCTGCGAAAAATGTATCCCAACTACCACAAACGTGTCACATGAAGAGTCTACAAGCTTGATCAATGATTCACCGACATTTTCCCGATTAAACACACACGTGACGTAATTCAAAACACATTTGCTTATACAATTGACGATTCAGTAGAACATCGATTATCCGAACCGATGATATCTAAATAGTTCAATCTAAAACGATCCACATACAACAAGGTTCATTGTACAAATCGATAATGATTTACTCTAACACCGAAGCTAATTAATTACTTTATTATCCGGAGACACATATTCCACCGACTAGTACGGATAATCGAGGTTCTACTAAGTCGTCAATTGAACAAGCAAATGTGTTTAATAATAAATTCATATCGTAGATTAAACAAGTAATTACGATCCAAATTGTGTCACGTATGATGTCGTTTTAATCCGGAAAATATAACTGTCTGCGTTGGTTTTATAAAAGAACGATCGGAAACAATCAATTTTGATCGGATCGCGACAGAACTGTGTTCGTGTTTCTACTAAATGTCGTCATTTCCACGCACGAAGATTTTCCTTAGGTCTTCCCCTGTGGAGAACGCGAAAAATTCAGTGTTCGGCGATTGCCGAGAAGAATGTCGGCACTGGAGTCCGTTTCAACTTTCCACGGGGAAAATTTCCGCGGCCGATTGTCCTGCGACGGTCCCCTGTTCCCTTCCGTTCCGCAACTTCGCCGCATTATCCGCGAAACTTCCTGTCCATTCTCGCGAAGACAACACAGAAGGGCTTAGGCGAAAAAAAAAACCCGGGCGAAAAAACGTTCTCGGGAAAGTCCGCTGTCTCTCGCCACGGCATGAAATGCTGCGCGAAGGGAAAAGAGAAAAGCGGCCCGCGGAGAAAAAGCGGCGCGCGCGATGTATCGCGAGAGGTTACACTCGAGGGGAGAGCAAAATTGCGAGTGCGAATTAAGAGCTTCGCGGAGTATTATTTTGTTGGACTTACCGCTTGAACGAGACTCTTCCGACCTGAAGAGTTCTTCTTAAAATACGGCCTCGTGCAACGACTATGGAAACCGTTTTAATACCGGTGTGTTTATAATTGATCGCTCTTGCGCCCTTTACACCTACTTTCCACCCATTCTCGCCAAGCACGATCATCTTTGTTTCTACAGAGCGTCTCTGCTAACTTGATCATGTCGAATAATAACTTCACCCCTTGTCGCACCCGTTAACCTCTTGCCGTACCATTTTCTTTACGGTTACAGTGAGTAGAATAATTTTATCCCCAAAAATTACACGGATGATGGAAGAAAATCAATATTTTTCGTATGGCTACATTTGCTTTAATGCTCACATATTGAGCAGAAAAAATACAATTTCATTTCGTCTTAAAAGATATGCATAACATTCATAATTGCTTGATTTTGTTTAAAATCTTCATCGCGAGTCTGATTCGTTAAAATACGGCAAGGGGTTAACTCCCGATTGCTCGGGCCATAATAAACAAGAAGGTCGGTCACGCTGCGAGACATTTAGCTGTTTAGCCGTGTGCTCGAACTTGCGCAAAATGTGTGCGTCTTGTGACATGTATATTTCGGCGCAACGAAAGGAATTGTGAAATAATAAACACGTTTGGGCAGAACTAATACTTTTAAGATGTCTGGGAAGTAATTAGGATCAATTCACCGGTGAATAAAAACGATTTATAATTTGAAAGTGGATAATGTATCAGTAACCATTTGTAAATTAATACTTAATTTAAATTAATAATGTTTTGAGAAAACTCGTAGAAAATTAGTAATCTTCGTGTTAGTGTTGTTTAAGTTTGTCACGAACGAAGTACCACGAGTCAGGCTCGTCCTTATTGTTTTTGGCCTAAATTTCTTACCACGAGTCTCACTCGTTGTTGGAGAGCAAGGGGTTAACGGTAGACTTTATGAAAATGTTGAGACGTAGAATTTAAATTAACTTTCAGGGGAATGGTTTCCCCGAGATTTCAAGGTCACCTTGATTATTTTTTTAATGAAATCGCCTATTTTTTGTACCATAGGTCGATAGAATATCAAATTGTGAGTAAACCTGTGTTGACCTTCATACAAAGGCGTGCAAAAGTATCCGGACACCCTTTAAAAACGAATAACTTTTTCAAAATTAGTTCAAACGGCTTGAGTTTTTTTGAGATGTTAGAAGGATTAGTTTACTCGGTAGCGTGTAAATAATTATTTATACAAATTGCTAATGGTCGAAATTGTGAAGAAAAAAGTAAGTCATGATTTTTAACTTTTTTATCAGTGCCTGTAATGAAAATTTAAAATATACCTTTTGTAGATCTCCATAGGTTATATACATGCGCAAAGTTTCATCAAAGTCGGTTAATGTTGTTATAAGCTACGAACATTGCAAGATGTGAGCTTAAGGGTGAATGTCGCAGATTTTCGGTCTTTCCAGGGAATTTTATCCTTATGTAATCACCTTTAAATGTTTGTAACTCATAACGACGTTAACCGATTTCGATGGAGAAACTTTGTACATATACATAACTTACTTAGACCTATAAAATGCGTCTTTTAAATTTTTGCTACAGTCACAGATTAAAAAGTTAAAAATCATGACCTTTACTATTTTCGTCGCAATTCCGACCAATAGCAATTTTTAGAAAAAATTATTTACACGCTAACTAGTAAACTAATGCGTTTAACATCTCAAAAAAAAACTCAAGCCGTTTGAACTAATTTTGAAAAAGTTATTCGTTTTTAAAGGGTGTCCGGATACTTTTGCACGCCACAGTAAGTCCTGAACTTGATAATTGACGAGACATTATCGAAATAATTGTCAATACGTATCTATTACCTGAAAGCTGAAGTAGGTGCTCGTACTGATTCCCCTCAACCTCAATACAGCACTTTTACTACAATCGCTTTCCTAACGTTTATGGTTCAGTATTGTAGAAGATAGGGTAGTAGTTACTGTTCCACAATTGTTGAAGGTAGTAGGTACCTACTGAAAATTATTCCGTTAATATCTCGTTAATTATTAGGTTTAGAACGTATGAAGGTCAACACATTTTTACTCAGAATTTGATACTCTATCGATATAAATATTATAAAAAAACATAGGTCATTCTATTGAACAAAGAAATCAAGGTGACCTTGAAATCTTTGAAACGCCACCATCCTCAAAAACATCACGTACCTCGTAAGATATGCCCCTTCCAGCCATTCAAATTCCACGTCTGCAAATTTTCATAAAGTGCACCGCTAAGACATTATTCGAGGTGATCAAGTTATCTGAAACACCCTGTACGCACTTGAATTAAAGTTTTCTCTTGCGATTTTTGTACTCTGCCTCTGCACACTCGTCCTTTTATTTATGACACTCGTTTTGTTCGAGCAGAAACTTGTGGCTTACATAAATGAATCCAAGGGAGTTGTGCAATTGCACTTTTCATTTTCTCTGCTTCTGTTTGGTTAGATCATGGCTAGACTGATTGTGTGCATTTATGACAAAAATAAATACATGAAATATAAAACTGTGAAATTAGATGAATTTAACAATATTTTTACATAATTTTCGACTTCCTACAGTTATAGACAAAAAAGGAACACCTTTATTTCATTTCTGTTTTTGACAATCGACTTCAAACAATTTTATCTTGCATGAGAATCAGCAATTTAATCGTGACGCTGCAACTGAGAAATATTTACCGAATTTAACGCTTGTACGCTTCTCGGACGAAAATTAATCCAAGAAATGTCATAGTGTTGCATTCTGTTTTTTTATTCGTTTTATTTGGCAGATGTTGTTATCATTTGTAGAACAGTATTTAGTAAGACAATGTGCAGAAATATCTAAATTTTTCTTGTAACTTCACGCACTTCTCTAAAATATGAAACTGCGAATAAAAATGGAAGAAATAGGCCCCAAGAATCTTTTTCGTAGCTATTTCTAACATCAAACCTACCATCACTAGTCAGATGGACCGGACCCAGATTATTTATTTTAGAGTTGTTGAACTTATAAAGACTCTTTCTGAATAAATTTCTTAAATGAAACATACCGTTATAAAAATAGCAGAAGGCCTATATAGACTTAATCTGTTCACTTTCATAAAGCAATACATGCCAGTCACTTTTAATGCTCGGTACATAGATTTCAGATTAAAGAATGAATAACATTTAAATTTTTTTTTTAGAAGCTAACGAAACTGTGAAAAACGAAACAAATCCCTTTTCGGCTCCAAACTCGGCACATTATAAAGGGAGCGGTATAAATAAAAATTTTAATCTGAATCTTTTTAGTGCGAAAGACCGAGCCCGAAGGTAGGGTGCGAGGACCTTGAGCTTCACTCGGTTGTGCTCAAACCACAGATCCGTAAACCACACGGACCCCCTCTTATCCGGCAAAAGAACCGATCTCCGGCACACGGTCGTGTTAAATTCACTCTGCATGAATTTCCCGGAATATATACGCGCGTCCAACCCCGAGAAGAATCAGCTCTTTTTCCACTCGGCCTCATCTGCGCACCGGGACGTTTTATATACGATCCTCCACTTTTCTTTTATATCTCATTCAGTAGACTACGCCATTTCTCAGCCGTGTGCTGGTCCTGTAATAAACAGCTCTCGCAAGTACTCAATAAAAATTCCGCGTGGTCTCGCCGGAAATAGAAAAGACATGCCAGGACACTCTTAGCTGGGTGTCGTCCTCCCCCCTACATTTCCGCTTTTCATTTCGCGGCACGAGCAAACCGGTATCGATTTCCATGTATCCGGTGACATCGCGAAAGCCCAAATTCCTTTGCAACACTGGCGCACAGCCGGCAATTTTTCTCATTGTCAGTGCCGCCATTTTTTCTCGCTGGTGACATTTCAGCCGAGTCAGCGATTCTCAACGCGAGGTACGAAATAAAATGTTTGTAGATGTTTCACCCCTTCCACTATAACGACGAGTCAGACTTGTGATACAAGTTTTGTACAAAGTCCACTAAATATGTATGCTACTAACTTCTTTTGACCTCCTGACCACTTGCGTTGGGTGCCACGCACGTTAATTGATTTCTTTCGTTGTGCGAAGTGCGTTCTTCAATGGCCAGTTTTTTTTCGCCGCTACCGTATATACAGGTTGTACCAACTAAAATGTTACAAGCTGTTTTCTCAGAATTTAATAAAGATACCAACTTCATATATTTTTAAATTCAATTATGAAGGAAGGCTGAAGTTTTAGTATGTGTTAAACTTTTTTGGGATAACTGCTGAGGAAGAAAGTAGTACCTCCCAACATTTTTTTAAATGGGAAGTAGTATTGATTTTTTGTTATTGCGATACCTGTTATTAAACTGAATAGCATTTACTTGAAACATTTTTTTTATTGTGCATATATAATAGTTACGGAGTTATAACGAACAATTCGTGCTGAATTGAAACTATGAAGAAAGGAAAAAGAAAACTAAAAATATTGTAGGATCTTAAGAAAAATGAGGAATTCCGCGCCGGGAATCGAACCCGGGGACCCTCGCGGTTGTAGCTGATCAACTCTTACACCATACAGTATTTGGTCTTGGAGGTCCTGATCCCACACTCGGCTATCCTGCTCCGGCATTCGCCCTCGAATGTCCGTCGCAGCCCCATCGTCTTCTTGGCCTCAGCGCCATCAACACAACTCGTCACCAACTTCGTCACTTTTCGGGAACACCATCCTACTGCCCTCTCTAGCAGTTTTCCCTGGATGTGCCCCTTACTTCACTTCGTCGTCCTTTCGCTCACATGCGACCGTCTTCGCAACGCTTGCTTACTGCGTTCGTCGTCTGTCACAATGCGGGAATCGGTGTTCCCCCCATCCTGGACGGGCCCACAAATGTAGAATCTTAGGAAAAATGAGGAATTCCTCGCCGGGAATCGAACCCGGGATCCTCGCTGTTGTAGCTGATCAATTCTTACACATACCCACGGAACCCTCCTTCTTTTCCTAATCTTCATACAGTATTTGGTCTTGGAGGTCCTGATCCTACAATATCATAATAGCATTACGTACTATTTTCTTAAATATTCAATATTGGTGTTGACAATAACAAAAACTAAAAATATCATAATAGTATTACATACTGTTTTCTTAAATATTCTATATTGGTGTTGACAATACCAAAATAAAAATATCATAATATCATTACATACTATTTTCTTAAATATTCTATATTGGTGTTGGCAATAACCATTAGACAATACAATGGTATCCAGTAGATATCAACTTTCTTTCTCATCTAGCAAATAACGAATCTTTGTAACCATCAAATAAATCGTAACACGGGGGTTAACCCCTTGTTGTAATATTTTCTTTGCGATTACAGGGATTAGAATGTCTTATACTCGAACATGTCGCAGAAGAGGAACAAAAATGTCTACTCTTTGTATGGAAACATTTACTGCAGGGAACATAAACTGCTTTGTTTAAACATTGATTATAAAAGAATAACATTTTATTTCGTTTAAAAGGAAAGGCAAAGCTCTAAAATGGCTGAAAACGAGTAGTTCATAGAATTCGATTTAATTCTCAAAAAAATTACAAAAACATTTCTGCCGGGTGACTGTAACTGCAATGCACAAGGAAATGATTTTATTAAAAACACTTTCTGTAGAAACAACTCGCTTTCAGTTAAAGAATCTCCACGAAACTAACTCAGTTTTATCCAAAGGTTTTCTACAATACGAAAGCAGCTCCATTTTATACGAAGGTTATCTACGTATAATACAAAAGCAGCTCAGTTGTATCCAAAGGCTTTCTACAAAAGCACCCTGATTTTATTTTAAGATATTGCATGGAAAGTAGAAGGCGCCTACGACCAAAACAAATATAGTAGAATTATATTCAGACGATAGATACTTGCCTCAAATTTTCGATTACAAGGTGTCAATACGAAGCGAAATTGCGCGGTATTCGACAAGTTTTAACCTCATCGCAGCGGAAGCGGTTTTTAAAAACCACAAAAGAAACGGAAATGAGGTGACGAAGGGTGCGAACGGAGGGTGCACAAACGGAAATAAAGCTGAACGACCGTAAGAAATGGAAAACTGTATCTGCGAAAGAGAATACTCGAATCGAGAAATGCCAAATAAGGCAAAAGCCATTCCTCCAAAATGCTTCCGAAAAATTTGCACCTTTGTACCCGCCAATCTTTAACAACAACTCACTGTATTCCCATAATCTTTCCATTGTAGACGACAATCAGAATTTAGGTTTAGGTTTAGACCTGGATTAGGTTTGGGTTAGATCTGGGTTATTAATAGCACATTTATGAAAATTATTTAGTTAATAACTTTTTAACAAAAAACAAGCGATGGCTAAAACCTTCAGAAGGTCACTGAGGAGTGTGACCTTGACAACAACATATGTCAAGGTCAAGGTCATCGGATATGCCTCCCCTAAACGTAATATTTAGCCTTAAAAAATAAAAGAAGAGAACGACGAATAAGTTTTATCCTGGAAAATATTTATTGAAGTTGACCTTTGTTAAAAAGGTACGGTTTGTCCATTATACTACGTAGATGAATTTATTTCTTACTACAATATAATGGACAAATCGAAACTGTTCTGAAGAAAGGTGGACTTCAACAAACATTCTTTATTTTCCTAATTTGGCAACATTTCAGTCATATATCAAAAATTGTTCTTCGCTCAATCTTAAATTTATGAAAAAAAAATAATCGAATATTCCCATCGTGCACATGTTCGCATATTCGATCCCGTGACGTTGCAACATTCTCCCATGGATAAGAGAACAACAGGGGCCCGGATAGCCACGAGAAAGAAACAATTTTCTTTTGTTGCACGCTTCGGACGGCCGAGGAGGAGTTTGCTTTCTGGGTTAAATCGTTATTATACGTGAGGTAAATAGAAATTCGTTTAGCGCCGAAATTTCCATCGGTTTCGATCGATCGTGACCGGCATCGATGAGCTTCTCCCGCCGATTCTCGCTGCCCTACGGCAAAACTAGCCCCTAACCGGTCGTTCGTGACCGCTTAAACGCGCGCCGAGTTTTGATCGACTATAGGATGATCACGAAATAGTGTACGGCCATAAAAGCAAGGATTCCTCAATCTAAAATGAACTATAAACTATTGCAAGGCGAAACATGTTCTTACAATTCTGCGATTCTGAGACCACCGAATACTCTTCTTGTTGTCTTCTTTATACATTCACCTTTTCATTTTACCTCGTATAATAGTTTTTGAAAAACAAGATTAGACCATGTACGATTATATGATTAATTCCTTGAGGATTATTATTCTATTAGGATGTCGCATGTGAAATGTCCGATTTTTAACAATAATGTTAGACAAACATGACTTTTTCTAAATAAAACATACCCATCAAAGTAAGCATTATTGTACTCAACCTATTCTGCCAGGAAACGCGTTTGTTTATCATAATATAATGAAAATTGAATTTCTTGGTTATTCATGTTCTTCATTTACAAGAGTGTCATCTCCATTTTTTAGTTTTCCAGCCATCGACGAATAGTGCGTTTATTTACAACTACATTTTTATCATAACATCGCTTAATACTGTATAATACTATAGTATAGTCCATATATTTACTTCTCTACTCATTTAAGAAGCATACACGACAACCACGTTTGTTGAGATTGAAATAAACATTACTTAAAAGTGATATTAGATAGGTGTGTAAAAAGAGAACGTCAAAGATCAGCTATGTGTCTTATAATGGGGAGAGTACGATTTCCGTGGCCCCTCCTTTTGAGGTTATATTTGTGTTCTTGGGGTTATTTCAAGAAAAAAAAGTATATATAATATGTTGTCAAATTGGCCTGGTTTAGCCGGTAAAGTAGGTTTCCTGTTTTTTATAAATTTGCAAATATCTCAGTAACTATGCCAAATATGGCAAAATATCAAGAGACCTTTTTCGTAGAAAATGAAAAATTCTGTCATCCAGAATTTGAACTAGTAATGGAAAAATCATGTAAATAGAATGAGTTGTGGTAGGTCGTGGAGGGGGCGGAAATCGTACGAGGGCCACGGAAATCGTACTCGTGCCCTGATAATGGTAATATAATAAGCCTGCAGGTTGTTATAGTATTTCTCAACAACCTAATAAAAAATCGACAGCCACATTTCACCTCAAAATTTCATTTTCTAACCTTAAAATGACAGGCCTCTACATTGACCCATAATTACAAACGTGCCATCTAGATCCTAATTTTCTAGTGTCGATTTACATCACCAACTATTTCTATGAGATCCAATAAGCAGATCAATATTGATGCCAAAAACGACAGGTGCCAAAATATGTAAGATAAATTTGTCAAATAAAGATTTCAACGAATCTAGGCTGCCATAAAATCGTCAATAGCATCCGCCTTGCGAGGGTTAAAGAGTTCACCTCGAAAGTGTTCACCAAAAAACAAAGATTCCAGAATAAAAGTAAATCTAAGTGGTATCGTGCAATTGTGGAGTGCTCGCACAGAGTTCGGTATTAAGGGGAGCGCATTTGGCAGCTCGTAGCTAACAGGGTATCGCTTAGCAGGCTACTCGAGTGGTTCCGTAGGGGAAGTCCTAGCGCTCGGCTCACCGACAACACAGGCATGAATTTCCGCGAATAGGACATTTAGTGTATCCGCGGCCGACTGCAGTTCTGGCGAGATATTGGTCTCCAAACAATGTGGGTGCTCGGAAGTCGCGGCAAATTCAAGAAAACATAACTCGGGAAGAGCAATTAGATCGGGACCGGTTGCCGGAAATGCCTCGTGCGCTCTCTCGAGGCACGATCGAAGCTTTCGTGGTCTCCCTTCAGGGAACTTTCTCATCTCTCTCTCTCTCTTTCTCTCTCTTCCATTCTCTCTCTCCGAAGAAGCATCGTGTTTCTTCTGGACTATATTTTTCCACGAGGTACGTGACCCCCCTGGCTATCGATACTCTCGTCGAGCGAGCCGCACGAAAAATGCCTGATGGATCGGATCCAAACGCAAGCCCTTCGTCTTCGATCGATGCCGAAGGCTAATTGCCTGGTCGACTCTCGATCACCGGAATCGGGGAAAGAATAATAGTATTTGTCGAAGAAAGATAATTGTCTTACTCGACGATTCCTTGAAAGCTTTCCGAGTAATGAACTGCTATATCATTAGAAATTTGGTGCTCGTTTCACCAGCACATCGATTGTCGTTGGAAGAGTCTCGGAGAGAGGAAGTAGCGGAGAGAGAGAGAGACATGCAATTGATTGGTTTCGCAATCCTTCGAAAGCTCTTCAATTAATAATACTGGGAAATTAGCGATTTGGACTTTGTTTTCGTGAAGTGCACTACGAAGAAGGACTTCAAACCATTGTGAAAGGAGGATGGACAGTTGTGTCCTGAAATTGATAGTTAGCACAGAAAACAATTTAAAAGGGGAGCAGATATATAGATCATAATATTCCGAAGGAATAGAATCATTGATAGAGGTGTCGAGAAAATAAAGAATTAAAGTAAAAGGGTAACAATACTTATTAATCAAAAACAGGTGTTTGAGGATTCTTTCAAAGCTCGCTAACTAAATTCGCGACCTTCTGTTTTGTGCCTTCCTCTTTTGTTGCTAAGAACCATATTTGTAACAACCAACTTCCACAGTCGAGGAATTGAAAAATTTCCCGAATAAATGGACCATACTTCGATTCAGAATTGTTAAGTGTAGAAACATTTAAAAATAATTCTGTTCATGAAAATGTGAAGGTCGCGGACTTAGTCGTCAATCTAATAATTATTGGTAACAAACAATTTGTATTAGTACATTTCTTTATATTTCTTCAATTTCTGATTAACAAATAGAACAGTTCCAATGAGGAACAACAATAGAAATCGTAATACCTGAAGTAATGGAATCATAAATGTTGAGAAATCAAAGGAATAGAATAAAAGAACGATAGCATTTATAAAAGGCAGATGGTTGATTCGCGTGACAAGTGCTTGAAGTTAATCAGCGAGTCGTTAAAATATCGGCGTCCACAAATCTTTGAATTGCCACGAGGACAAAAGGAGAAGCCACTTGGACGTCTGGCATTCCCGGTCATCTTCTAGAAACTCTCCGCTCGATGACTTACCACTTTCCCACTGCAGGAGCTTACAAATTAAGCGCTAGCCTCGGTGGAAAGCGCAATCGAGTCGAGGGCGAGAGTCAGAAGCTGATCGATTATTTATTTCCATGATTAATTGCCCGCTAGAGGTTCGCCAGACTCGAGGACGCGCTGTAATAAACGGGACAAAAGCGAGAGTGAAACAGAAGCGTGATTTATTATATCTTGGACTCCAAAGAACAATAGGATAATAACGCCCGTCGGATGAAAAAGGAAAGGAACTGCGGAAGAGTGGAAAAACAAGAATCGCGTACACGCGAACAGAGTGTCGGGCGGTTTCTTGATGGAAATCGTTTGAGTGTCGAAACATTAATTGCGACGACACGGTTCCCCGGATTACGAGCCGGAAATGAACGGTCGGGGGATGTCTTGCCGACGGCTTAGCTCGGTTCTTAAGCATCCCACCACCCCTTCGCTTCCCTTCTTTGCCATAATTTCATAAAGTTTCCGGCGCTAAGTGAGTATTAGCCCGCCACGTGAAAATCCTTTAAAACTGCATTACCATATCCGCTTGGACCTGATCTTCATTTCGAGAATCTATAGACCATCTCATCAACGCCGCTAAACTTTCAAACACCTGGCCTTTATTAACCACCGCCACCCTTCGCCTCCTTCCCACGACCGCAAATACCCTGAAATCGATTCGCATTTCAACGCGGACAACACATCCTGCAAAATTGTTTACCCCGAAACGTAAATTTCGTTGGAAACTATGTTATCGAATTAAAATCTCCTCGTTTCCCCGGATATTAAATTAGAAGTTCCAGCTTTCGAAAGTTTCTTTCGTCTTCTGGAAGGCGGTAAATTGTTAAGTACCGGCCCTAATAGGATTTAATATAGTTCCACTTTGCAAACTTCTTCTTTGTCTACGATATTTTGCTCATGAAATATAACAGCCTTAGAAGAACAACACATAGCGATGCATCCCCGTAAAATAAGAAAATAAATATCGGTAGACCGTGGATCTTGCAAAATAAAAATTGTTTACATCCTCTACAAGATGTGGGAACCACATAGGAATTTGTTTTAGCCTTTAACAATTTTAGTAGGTTGATTTCTTTAATCTTTCTACCTTTTCCAATTTGCAGCCACTAATTTTTCTGATAAAATCCGCGGTCTATGATCAGAGTTTGAGCAAATATTAATTACAAAGCAGTTCGTATAAATTGAAGTCAAATAAAAATTACCAGCTTGTCTAGTCTCGTTTCTCGAAAATGAGCCGAAGCTAGCACTAAATATTGTAGGATGTTAGTAAATGTCTACAGCGAAACATGAATGCGAGTGCCTCGGGCGCATAAAATCCGCAGTTTGGTTATCAGGTGCACTCAAACGGGGCGAATTGCTGAAATTCGCAATCAAGGAGGCGATTTACAGTTTCTAATCGGACTTAACGCTGTTAAAGAGTACGCAGCTATCGAGAAACGCGAGTGGTATTCCGCCACGACGCTGCACTCGGGGCATTTGCATACTAAACAGACGTTAATCCAGACTAACGGAAGGAAAAGCTAGTTGGAAATTACATCGAGTGGTGAGCCGCATTATATGTACGTACTGACGTACCGGAAGTGCAAGCCGGTAGCTGTAGAATTCCGTGGCACGAGCAAAAGGAAAATATTGATCCCGTGTATGTGGCTATCTGCTTAAAATGTGAGAACTTACAAGCTATACTCCTCTACAGTGAGCTTACTTCCGCTTTTGTTGTTCTTTTTCTCTGCATCACATTTCAAATTCCCGCTTTGATTCGAACGATAATTCAAAACGGATTCGATCCGACAACAATATAATTCGTCTCTTATATATTTATGAAAGCCATAAATTCTACCCCGACGCAGCAGACGTTAAACGAATCGAAGTGGGCGCACTGTCGCGTCTTTTCAATGCTTTCTAGCAGATCAAGTCGAATAATTCAAAGAAAGATTTATTAACAGACTGCGGATGTTTATGCAAAATAAAAATTGTGTCACCCAGTTGTCAGAAATGGAACATAAGTGAAAATATATTGTCGCTTTTAATCGTCTTAAAAAGTCGAAAGTAGTGAAATACTAACATTAAATGATTCTAATGTCTCTTTAGTTTTATATTTGTCCCATTCGATTTACCATAAATGCATAAAGATCCGCAGTCTATTTATTAATAATTTAAATGGGACTTAGTGGTTCTTGTTTGATGAGGACACATATATCATTTCATCGTTTGACGTAAAACGACACAACTCGAAACCTCAAAACTTTCTAAAAACCAGTCGCCAAAGTGAAAGCCCATTACTCCCCCTTTCGCACTCAGTCTTCCGAATCATCCCTCATTATAGCCGAACGGCGGCCATTGGAAACTTTCCCATCGAGGGAGTACCGAGGCCGAAAGTGTTGAAGCTTCCAGCGAAGCCTCGGTAACTCGATTAAATTTGACCATCCTGATGGGTTGCTCTGGAAAAGGCGAATTTTCTTTACTTTTAAAAACCAGATACAGTCAGTCAAAACAGTTTCCGTACACACTTTAAAATGAAATAAGTTTCTTAAAATGAGTTCTGACAACTTTAGATTTTTTGAGATCTAAGAAGAAATAGTTTACCAGCTGATGTACCAAAACAAATTTGAAAAAATTCACTTTTGTTGGAATAGCAGAGAAAATACGAAAAGTTGCTTTTACAAATATTTTATGTGTGTCTATATTGAAAATTTAAAAAATACGTGTTGGAGATCTGTGTCATTTATACACACGGTGAAAATTTCATCGAAATCCGTCAACGTTCCTATGGGCAACAAACGTTTCAAGATGAGAGCTTAAGGGTGAAATTCTCTAACAAGACCGAAAGCTCTCATCTTGAAACGTTTGATGCCCATAAGAACGTTGACCGATTTCGATGAAATTTTCACCGTGTGTATAATTAACACATATCTCCAATACGTATTTTTTAAATTTTCAATATAGACCCACATAAAAAATTTGTTAAAACAACTTTTCGTATTTTCTCTGCTGGTCCGACAAAATTCAATTTTTTCAAAGTTTTTTTGGTACTGTAGCTGGTAAACTAATCCTTCTAAGATCTCAAAGAATCTAAAGTCGCCAGAATTCATTTTAAAAAAGTTATTTCATTGTAAAGTGTGTACGGAAACTTTTTTGACTGATTGTACATCGAAATATGTATCGTTACAATTTGCTGCTGATACACCGATTATTTCCGAATGCACAGCCTTGTGGAGAGAACGAAGCTAACGCTTTAAGTACTTAAGACTCTCACTTTTTGATAGTCACTAAACAAATGATTTAAAGAGAATAGAAAAAGTTGTCTCGTAACCTCCTTGGATACTATAATAAACATAAAAAAATAGGAATCGTTCCACGCTTTGTGGCCGCTAAAAAAGATTCTTAAAGTATGTTTGTTCTACTTAAAGTAGAATTATTCGCTGCACTTCAAAGTTTTTTTATGAAAACTTCGAAAAATCTATATTTTTTTTCTCATTTTCCCATACGCAAACACCTCATGTTCACCTGTACATGTTATCCCACCCTCTATACACATTTTATAATAAAAACAATTTTCAAGAAACGAACATTTTTTATTTTACCCTATTTTTCACAATTCTAGGTGTATATGTAGCTCCTTAACACTAATCGTACCGAGCACGCAATGTAACTGGTATACGTTGTTTTATAAAAATTACAAAGCTAAATTTATAAAGATTTCTCGCAATTTTTATAACAATCTCTCTCTCTCTCTCTCTCTCTCTATATATATATATATATATATATATATATATATATATATGTAGGATCTTAGGAAAAATGAGGAATTCCGCGCCGGGAATCGAACCCGGGACCCTCGCGGTTGTAGCTGATCAACTCTTACACATACCCACGGAACCCTCCTACTTTTCCTAATCTCCATACAGTATTTGGTCTGGGAGGTCCTGATCCCACATATATATATATATTTATTTATTTATTTATTTATTATTTTATAAAATAATAATAATTGTGGTATCGGGAATATGTGGGCACCCGGTATATAGTTTTAAGAAGTAGGCTCTAAGGACACTGTAGGACAGACATGCAGCGAGGGCCGGAAAAAGGCCATAAAAAGGGAAAGCGGCATTGACCAGCGTCGAGTTGCGAGCGACGATGGGCCTTCGGCCCGTTGATGATGTTCATGCCCATATTTGGGCATGGTGAAAACTCCGAAAGGGGCGAGCGTGGGGATGAACCGAGTCTTGCTAGGCAAGGGATGAGTTGGAGACGAGCAGTCGTTGTCCGAAAGTTGTCGTAGCAAGTTGAAAGAAAGTTGTATAGTTGTCGTGTAGCTTAGTAGTTAACGTTAGTAGATAATTATAATCGCGTAACCATTATACACTTAAGTATTCTCCTCTCTTTTCCAAAAATAAAATAATTAATTATACGTATTACCACATAATAAAATTTCTATTCGAAGCATGTTTACAATTTCAATAATAA
Source organism: Sphecodes monilicornis (assembly GCA_913789915.3). Classification (NCBI taxonomy): domain Eukaryota; kingdom Metazoa; phylum Arthropoda; class Insecta; order Hymenoptera; family Halictidae; genus Sphecodes; species Sphecodes monilicornis. The sequence goes on from OU565290.1 coordinate 12,099,996, forward strand.
TAAGATAAAAAATGCGAAACCGGTCGTTTGACAAGTCGTAGTGCGATTAGTGTTAAGCTAGAGAAAATCGTATTCAAAGAGTTAAAAATGTCAATCAGGAGAAAATAGCACTGGTAGAATGGTTTAAAAATGACATCGATCCAAAGACGTCACAAAAATTCATCGATTCGTCGTTCGATAAGGTAAAATGTGTGCTTAATTATGATATGGACCGCTTATTTTGAAAGTGGTGTAACGCCATTTTTTCTTCTCTCGAGATGTTTAAAGGTTTGCATTTTATTCGATTCCAAAATATAAATAGAATGTAAGTTTGACAATGTTTCTATGAATTTAGAAATATTTTAACTGATTACATAAATGAATTTTATGTGAATTTAAATAAAATAATATTTTCATTCTGGGACGTCAATAGAGTTACACCACTTCCATAATCAACAATTAGGCAATTTCATTTGCTGACAAGTTTTAAATTAATCAAGACATATGTATATTTTAAAATACTAAGTGTGAATTGTGTATAACTAAAAAGTTCACTCCAAATTATTTGTTTTTTTTTTGTGATTTCTCAATTTTTTCCAAAAATGGATTCACACCACTTTCGTAACCAACCGTTAGGCAATTTCATTTCCTGATAAATTTTAAATTCATCGAAACACGTGGATATTTTAAAATTCTAAGTGTGAATTGTTTATAAACAAAAAGTTCACTCTAAATTATTTGTTTATTTTGTGACTTCACAATTTTTCCCCAAAATTGGCCTTACACCATTCTCAAACTAAACGGTCCATATGTTGCATCGATTCTTCGTGACTCATGAGCGTCGGAGAGTAGGCGGGCCGATCGACGAGTACTCGTTTCGTCTCGGAACGCCGAGTAATACCAAGTTCTCGACACCCGGCCTCATCTGACCGATAAGTTCCGCAGAAACGGTCCGCGGAATGGCCGGCCGACCTTTTGATGCCAGCTGCCAGCTTGTTTCCGAAACTTGCTCGGCTAAATAGGCGACCCCCGAGCATCGACAGTTTCGCGGGGGCGAACTTGCCCGATAACACCGGCAGCTTGGCTCTTGGACAGAGGCGTCGAGAAGTTTTCACCGTCGCCTGCGAGGAACAGATCGCCGGATGGACAAGTGGCAGCTGACGACTACTCCCAACCTCGATCAAAAGTCCTGACGAGATCTCGCTCCTTTTTCTCCGCTAGCGTAAAAAGAGAAAAGCCGCTTTGTTTTATATATCACCGGACCATCTGGCCGCTCGGCAACTTCCGAACAAAGGACACCGGCCGCCGCTGCGCCGACAACTTTCGACTGGACTGCTGCCCCGGCAGATGAGACCAGCTTGTTGACTCCATCTCCGCATCGCTCTGGGTCGTCAAAGTAGTTAGATCGTGTATTAGAGTTCGTGTGTGATTTGTACGGGGCCGAGAGCTGCTCCGCGAATTGGTTCGCGCAGACATCGCAAACGGTCTCCTGGCGATTTTGAAGCCGGGCAATGGACCCCTTTGTGTCTGCGTTCGAGAAGGAATTTAATCATTCCGCTTTAAGCAATATATCAAAAGGAAGTATTAAGTCATGTTGCTCAGGAGGACTTGTTAGTTTCAGGGTGATTATGAATGATAGGCGTACCAGATTTGGATAATGGCCTCTAACAATTTGGCTGCCAAAAAGGTTCCAATGAGCTACTTTATACTAATGCTACAGGTGGAAGAAGCTTAATAATTTTCTTTAGCTGTAGATTTACGGAATGAAAAAATTATGGATAGACACATTCTTGTTATTTTTATAAGGCACTGTAAAGTAGTCACTTTTAATGCTCAGTACACCTCGTGTTAAACAGATACTTCAAACAAAATTACTAAATTAAGCTACTGGGGATGACTTGTTAACCCTTTGCATTCCTCTGGCACTGATAATATCAATGTTCGTCGTTGAAGAATTTAAAACTTACGACTAGACTGCGGATTTTATGCATTCATAACGGAAATGAGTAGGCACAATTGTGAAAAGATTAAGAGAAGCTAGAAACGTCAATGATTAGTTTCAAGTTACTATAACTGTCAAAGAAAGAAAGGACTTTTACCTTGGCTACTGTTTCTTATAATCGATGCACAATATTTTTATTTTGCACAAAGGTCCGCAGACTATTAATGAGGAAATACACTCGAGTCTGTCGAAGTAAAAATTCGATTGTACAGAGTCATAAACTATTATTGAGAAAATAAAACTTTCAATTGTTAAAGGTGCTGAAACAGGTTAGGACTTCAGCGCATTGGCTAAATAGTACTGAGTGGTATAGTCCAAGTTGGTTTCGGGTTTGTTAAAAGTGCTCAACTTTACACGCGTATAACTTCTGATTCAGTGGACTCCTGGCAATAACACTTTCATTCTTGGTGTTTTCTCGTCGAAATCTATAGGACTGCATAAAAAAAAGCGTAAAAAAATTGGTCCACCAAAAGAAAGTTTAACCCGGAACAAAGTTATGTTTGAAAATGACAAGAAGTAATTAAAATTTTTAAACTTCAACGCAAATACGGCACGAGTTTTTGTCCGATTGCTTCCAAATTTTGCACACATTATTATCTCACCAGATCTCACAATTTACAGGGAGTAGGACGAAACAAAATGGAAAGTCAAAAAATAAGGACCACCCTAATGCGCAAGGACCACGTGGAAAAGTAGTCTAATGAGCGTGTCGCAAGCGGTTCAAGTTGGCGACGTTAACAAATGGGAGACGTCATTCGCATAAAATGTAATCTAACATCCCGAGCCGAACAATATAGCAGAAGCCCGTCTAATGAACCGGAGCAGCAATAAATGAAAGAACCGTATCCCTGATACAAGGAGCGAGTGCGTTTCAAAGTGGAAGAACGAGGTCAATTTGTCATCCTGTCGGAGAATAGGACCGTCTACACGTTGTTACGCCACCTTTACCTCCGGATACACGAGGGTGGATTCCTTCAATGGGGAAAAAATGTAACTACCCTCTGACTTATGGAAGAAGAAATTGCCTGCGTGGCGTGAAAGGCCGAATCAACGTCATGTGCCTAACTCCTTTGACCTTTCTATGCCACTTCTCATTCGTTAACACTGAACCTACCACAGCCGGTCAATTGACCGGTTACAGATTTTTTATCTTACAATTATTATAGTTACAAATATGTCTTCGTGAGAATTGATTCAATAGATTTCTTTATTCGATCATAAATTGTGTTAAAAATTGGATGTAATCGAAATGAATTAAACCTTATTGTTTTTATAAGTAGACTGTGGATTTTATGCATTTATAATAAAATTGAGTAGATGGAATTTAAAATATAAAAAGGATTGAAAGAATTTAAGAATATCGGATCGAATTCAAATTATTAAAGAAAGAATGACAATTTTGTTTGGCTTCCGTTTCCTACAAATAATGCAGACAATTTTTATTTTGCGTAAAGATCTGCAGTCAATTTATAAAACAATACTAGCCAATTTGAATGCCCGGTAGGTTTAGCGATAAACACCACTTTGCGCGTTCTCGTGGCAGCCTCTTCTCGCGAGATCAAAAGAATCGTGGAGTCCTCGAGAGGAAAAGGATTTCGAAGCGTAATGGTCGATGGTTGTAGTTACTATCGCGGTTTCCGCCGAAATTGTCGTAGTCGCAACAATTTGTTTATTTAGATAAGTGAAACTCTATAATCCTCGTGCATTTTTCAGGAAATCGGGATATACAACGTGGTCCAAAATTCGTGGTACAAATTAGGTCAGGGAGATAATACAGCTGAGGAGCAACGGAAGCTCTGTGTGCTATTACTTAACTTTATTCCATCGACATTTAAGCATCCTGGAGATCAAGAGTCAGTAGAAACTGAATATTCTGTATGTCCTGCTCATATCCTTCTTACTTTTATATTCCCCCATGTTTGCTAACTCTATTTGCAGGTCAAAAGCATTCTCGGTTTTCTAATACCAACAATAATTCTGTAATCCCAGAGCAAAATGGAATTAGAGGAATATGTGGCTATTTCTAATTTCTAATAATTTTTTAGGACAAAATCTATGTTTAATGTACAAAGACATAAACTTTTGTAAAAAGTGTTAAAATTGAAAAAACCCCTTGTAGTATTTTGGTCGTCGCATAGAAAGAAAATGAAAAGATGAGATTAAATATTCTTTGAAAAATGAATATTTTTAATTTGAAGTATTATTTTCAAGCGCTGTGGTCTCGATATTTCTGCGAGGGTCTACAAACATGCAAATAAAACTTGGTACTACAGCCTCAGAGGGTTTTCGAGAAAAACGGTACACAAAGTTGGCTCGAACACAGGTAAAACGTGCCTGCCCGTCTGCTCTTAAGGATCTGGGTGTCCCGATCCTGTATAATGATAAAAGTTTCAGCCTCAGGGCTCTCCTTTGGCCGTCACTTTCCAGAAACTCAGTATCGCAAAGCTGACAGCAGAGGAACAGCTTGAACCGTCTCGGTCTTGAAGGCGAGTCGTCTCTTGCGAGCCGAACCGGCCGAGCCGGCACAAAGTTAGAAGGAAGCGACTTCCGAAAAGCGGAATAACACCGGCGCAACGGAATTATCACAGGCATGATAAATTGCACGAATAATTGAAGAAAAGCCCTCGACGAGGAAAAAAGTTTGGAGACTCCGCGGAGCTTCGATGAAAATGCCGGTTTCAAGGCGAACGCTGAGCATTCGCATCACGCGTCACTCGCACACGTCTGGCTGCGTTGCGGAATTTTATTGGTTCTTCCGTTCCGTTCAGACGGCTTCCATTACCAACAAGCAGCTTTTCACTGATCCCTACCGAGTTACGCTCCTTGGGTCCCGTTATCACATTTTAATCGAGCAAAGCGATTAAGGAGCACACGTCCGATGATACGATTTCGCTTTTCTTCATTTTCTCCGTTTATCGTTCCATAGAAATGATCATCGTCGTAGACCATTTTTAGGAAAACAAAGTAAAGCACAAATTTATTTCACCGACAAGATGGTTCATTGTTGTAAACGTAAAGTCACCAAGGTGGATGCTTCTGACGATTTCATGACAGATATGGTTAGTTCCATTCAAATTTTTATCTTCCTTCGTATCAATGTCACTGTACGTGTTTCTCCGAGACCAGCGTTGATCATCCTATTGGTCCTTTGGCGGCTGATGAAAATGTTTTAGAGCGCTGGAACAGGAAAGGGAGCGTCTCGTCCTGGGCCCGTCAGGGCCCACTAAACTCTGTTCTACGAGAGAATAGACCCATTTCGCGCAGCTTGGAAGATGGTAGAGGGCCCAGCGAGCCCTTCCACCGCGCACTCCCACTTTCTTGATTGCGAATTTAATATACACAGTGAAACAATAGTACGGACAGAGGTACGGATTAACATGCAATTTAACCCCGAAATCGTTATGTGGTAACACCTGTTAGAACGGTACGAATGACGTGGATTGGCGCTGTACATTGGGAAGGAGGAACTATCGCGGAACAAAGTATAGGGCCCGCTAGAGGGGACTCGTCGGTAGGGCTATCTAACGAGCCCTGCCATAGACAAAGGAATATCGTAAGGACTGTTTAGAACGGTATATTGGGTTGGCAACTAAGTGATCTCGGATTTTAAATAAAAAGGAATATTCAAAATTTTTACTTGAAAATATAGCTTTATTAAATTAGGTATTGTCCGTTTTTGTCGATGACCTTTTGTCATCTTTCAGGCAGTGTTATAATTCCATGTTCATAAAACTAAAAAAATGAAAAAAAAAATAAAAATTTGGCAAACCAATTTTGACACTGCCTTTCTTTCAAGCTTCATTCCCATATAGGGCATATAACTTCTTGCATGCTTGCGATGCGTTCCTGCCTTTTCGGAAATAATAATAAAATATGTCTGAAATGCGCGTTTTGTTCTTCCATTTTTAAATTGGGGTAAAAACGAAACTAAATAACTAATCAATACAATTTTCTTATTAATTAAAGGTGGAAGTCGAAACAACAAGAAAACAATATAGGTTAGGCGCTTTGAACACGTTGACAAAGCAAAATAATGTGCTAGAACATCTATCGACAAAATCCGCAATCATTTAATTGCCAACCCAATATATACGAATGTGTGACGTATCAGGTAGTAGCGGGAAAAGCGATGTCTGTTTATCCATCTGATGGCGAGCGTAGGAGGTAGACTTTTCTCGTATCCGTCACTTCCGGCTTGGTTGCTTACAACCGCGCTGGATGATTAATAAAGGTTGAGATGTTTTAGATAACGGTTTAAATAAATATGTAAAAACAGTGTATTAATAACAATACAGTATATTAAACTATGAAGACTGTACAAAGTTGATGTAGTTTCTGTGGGTAATTACTGAAGACTAACTGTCGGATAGGAATAATGCCTGTTAAGAGATGAGAAATTCGTGGTGAAGAATAGTAAAACATAGCGGCAGAAAATTGGAGGTGAACTGTGAAAATGGTGGAGACGCTGTCTTAGGGTATAAGTCTTATGGCGCCAGAAAGTCGCAGAAAAAATCGGACGAGTACCGTCGCGTGGGGCTCAAGAGCGTTTGACTCTTAGACCAATTTACTGTTTCGGGTCGAGTGGTCGAAGTCTTTGGCATTTAGAGTCAAATTCTGAGGAAACTCTAGTGGAAACCACATTACGTTGCATCTCAAAATTTAATGATTTAAACTGGCTACTAGACAATTGGAATTGTGGTTGAACGTTTATAACTCTAGGCTGATCTTGGTTAATGCAAACGTCTGCTTACATTTAAAAAAATTTGCAAATCTCATAAATGCACAAAGATACGCCGTCCAATCACGAATAAGAGGAAGATTACTTTTTAACCAATCACCTTGGCATCATTCGTTTTTAGCATTAGAATCATTATGAAATTGTTACAGATACTGCTTTGGACCAATGTTCTTTCAAATTAAAATTTAATGTCGTGACATGAAAACCAACTGTATCTGTCTCAAAGGAAGATATGCATTTGTTAATGTCGATGCAATGTGACAGTAATGAAGGATCATTAATTCTGAAGATATCATCATTTTATAGCGTAGGAACGGTCCTTTTGCATCAAAATATAATAAACACGATTTTCGTCCACGTTTTCGCATCAAAATTGCAAGGAGGCAGCTCGAACAGGTCGCATCTTCGGACAGTAAATTTTATCACATTGTTACATTAACGAAGGATTTCCGTTCAGCGGATGCTGTCCCGACGATAGCACAGAGGAATCGGGATTCATGTGATAACTGTCCTAACCGCCTTAACGAGAACTGCTTTACCAAAAGGTATAGCAACTTCGCTAATTTCGTGATAATGGCTAACGTAGTTAACGATAAATCCCTCGGCTAATTTCTCTCGAACGCAAGGACGCGGGGAAGCGTTCGACGACTATCGACGATGAAAAAATCCACAGCCCGTCACCCCCTCGGATGTCTGTCTTCGGGGGAAAAGGAATTCTCCGTGTGAACGAACGGGAAATGAGAACGATGACCGAGAAGCATCGAGGTAAAATGGAATCTTGAAAGGAATAGCACGTGATTCGGTGTTCGTGACGTTGCTGATTTAACAAAGCATCCCCTGTTTAATGGATGCAAAGCGCTCCAGGAAGAAGAAATGCTCTTGGAATGCGAACGATAACTCTGTTTCCAACCGACCCCAGGTTCGTCGCAGACTGAATTGTTCGCGCAACGCTGTCATTAGCGATTGTTCCTCCATGAACGCGATCCGGAACCGTCACTCTCAGAAATGTCCTTAAAGAGAATTTCTTGCGGGCTCTTGATATCGTGCAGTATCTGTCCGTTTAGTCACCGATGCGCTACGACGAGATTTTTCGACTACTTTGGCTAAAAGTTTCAATTTCTGGATTTATATACGAAAGCAGCAATCTTTATATTGACTGCGCCTTCTCTGAGTGTGGTTTAAAGACACTGAGCACCTTGGATAAATAACTGGTACACACGATGTGCTATGCACACTTTATTTACAGTTTATTAAAATAGAACTCGAGGTTAAACCTTTTTTTGGAGGACCAAATTTAGTAAACGTTTTTTATGCAGCCCTATAGATTTCGACGAGAAAATGCCGAAAATGAAAATCTTATTGCTAGGAGTTCACTGGTTCAGAAGTTATACGCGTGTAAGGTTGAGCACTTTTAAGCCTTTTTGACAGGTTAAAGCGCCACAATATTGGTATATTTGCAAGGTGGTACACGTAAGATCGGCTAAGTATAAAAATACTAAAATCAGCTTCATTTATCCACGTGCTCCTATCTAGTAAATATACCGGGCCATGTAACGCATGCTCAGTACTACTTAGCCGATCCGCAAATATACTAATATACTGATACTAATATACTAATGTGACGACACTTTTATTTGTGAAAAACACTTGAAACGTCTTGTCGATGTCTTGATTTATGCGGTCCTCGCTGTCGTTTGTTGTACTGTCACACGTGGTGTCCGGCTGTTTTATGATAGGGTCTTGATGGCCCTGAAGAAATATATAGACTACGGAAAATTCGGAACCAGTTTGTACGGTTCCTGCGCCTGCTATCGGGTTGTAAACCGCTCGGTTTAAGTCGCTGTAACGTTTCGGCACGCCTTTTTCATTGTTGTTGCAATCCGCAACAGGATTCTTATTTGAAAAATTTGACAAGTACTGTCCGTGGCTATTCATAATTTGATTCGTTGACATAATCATTTCGACCAATAGCAAAATTATGCGTACCTAATAACCAATTATACCTGCATTCCTTCCAGTCGCCATTTTGTACAGACACAGACAGTGTATGCTTCACCTGTTTCCTTCGTAGACACTTAAAAATCTAAGGTTGTCCCAAAAATGTTATACTTCCTTGAAAGAGGTAATTCCCGAGTTCAGTAAAAATAACTTTTTCCTTTGCGAAAATGTTCTCCGCGGCTTTATCAAGGAGTTATCAACGAGAAACACGGACCAATCAGAGCGCGGCTACAGCGAACGGATCCCGGCTCGGCCAACGCCAACGTCACAAAGGAAAAAGTTACTTTAAATGACCTCAGGAATCGTCCCCCTCAAAGTGGTACAGCAATTTTGTACACCCTGTATAAATTGGAACTAGAAGTCTTACAATCAACGAAACAAAAGAGAAACAAAGATTACTGATAGTTTATAGGCGGCAAAATATTTTTGTAAATAGTCTTTTACTGAACCTTAGATAACTGTAGACACTTATTGCATCCGCGAGCCTCGAAGTGAGACTTCCAATAAAGTCTAAAAAGATTTTCCTTTCCTTTGCCACGGGAAAGAACTTTAATAAAATCGAGGTATTTTTCCAATACTAACTTTGACAAATTAGTTTGTGAAACTTATCTACGTGTATTCGGTAGCCGGCTAAGGCGCGCACGGTGGTTTGCACACCGCAAACACAACGCAACGATGTTCCAGCAGAAGAGGGTGGGCCGAGCAGTCGGAAGCTGTTTTGTTCCAGCGAAATGACAAGTGACAACGGTGAAATCGAATTTTATATTAGCAGCCGTATCGCGGAGGCCTGACGGCAGACATCATGGACGATAGTTCACGTCGCAACGGCATGCAAGCTCTTTCTCTGTCTGTCTCTCTCGGTAGAACCTATCGGAAATCTCTTATCCGAGCGAAATACAGGTTTCTGGACTCGATTTCCGTGGAATTGCTCTCTCGAACTCGATACATCTGTCGCTACCTTTATGCCCCTAAATATACCGTTTCAGATCGAAACGAAAAATCTACCTGGAGGAGAGCATTGGCATTTCTCTAAAAATTCACTGAGCGCTCGACGAGAAAGCCCTCTGCGTTTTCTCGAAATTCCTTGCAAACAGGCGGACTCAGGAAACCGTCTTCCTGCCGTGACTTTCAATCTGATTGAACGACGCCGGCAATAAGTGTCACGGATCACGCGTGAGATCGCTGCGAACCAGGGAGAGCACATGTCTCGTCTTCGAAAAAGAGAAACACTTCCTTCCTCCTTGATAGAAACGAACCAGCCGAATCCTGCTTGACTTCGCACGAAGAAACTATATCGACGTAACGAATAGGTGTCGGTCGGTCTACGAAAGAATCCTCCATTCTTATCGGCACCTTCTTTCGTGGAAGAATCGTTATAAGCCCTATTAATCCGGGTTTATCGAGTTCGGTGGGAACCATCAGCGTGAATTTCTTTCTCGAACTGCTTTGCATATAAATGTATCTCAATTTCTAGCTCTCTTAGCCGAGCAGAAATTCTCCCTCTATTTATATTATTTGATTGTAAATTAATCTTACTCAAAATTCTTGAAAACGTTGTCCTTTTGTATCTTTAAAAATTCCTCAACAATTTAAGTCCATCTTATCTCTCCCAATTCCCCGGAAAGTTCTTGTAACAATCGCTGCCATTTTTGTAATGAAATTATTTATTTTCTTACTTCCAGAATTACATCCCCCCTTTCGCGCATTCCTAAGAAACCATGAGAAGAATTCTAGGAATTTAAAGGATTTCCGATTACCTTATAATAGTGGACTCTCTCATTTTCTAAAAGCCTGAGGAATCTAACCCATCGTATTCCTAATATCCTTGGTAACTGTAGCCCTTTGGACCCTCAATGAAAAAATGTCACACCCTTCCGTATTGTGAGAACCTCTCGGAATGACGACAGTTTAAAATCAATAGTCTTAGGATGTCCCCTCTCTTTTAACATCCTAGAAAGTTAATTGACCCTTGCAAACCCTCTGGATATCCAACAATGCACTGACGAATTGGGAGACGTCATATAGACTTGAGAATATCCGAAAAAATCTGCGGCAACCCATCTTTATCTTGTACCGCAATGTACGTTGCTTAACCTGTAATACCATACAACGAACCACACCTCGACGTACTTACTCACTGCGCCGACTATATTACAATTACTTTCTATACACATAGAGCAACTTTTGCTTTTGTCCTACACTCCTCCTTACTCACTTCTCCACGTCTCATCACCTATTGAAGAAACTCACAGATCCTCTATTACACGTCAAGTCTTTTCCCAAGCATCTCGAAGCAATATAATACGTTCTCGAGACTCACCAAAACCGTCGAACATTTCCAGAGCGTCGTCCTCGAGATGAATCGTCTGGGAATGATGGTGGACCTGTCGCACGTCGCTGTGCCCACAATGCTGGTCGCTATGAGAACATCGAGAGCACCAGTAATCTTCAGTCACAGCAGCGCCCACGCTCTTTGCAATTCCTCGCGAAATGTACCTGACCACGCGCTGCGACGTTTGGTAAGTTACTATCATCCCTGCAACCATTCATTTTCCAACATGTTTAACCTTAGACAATTCGACATACCAAATAATCTTTATTTATTCAGCTTCGCAGCTAGGAATCGGAGTTGTTTTTCCAATAGAACTTAACCTAAGCATTCTACACTTCATTCATTTCCATTCACTCATTCTTTCTCCTCATTTTTGCTACTCCTAATTACCTTATCTAACCTATCTACCCTATCTATCGCACACTTTACCAATCTTTGGTTTCTCCCTCCTTACTTTCTTTCTTTCCTTTTGTATCCTGCCAGGCCAATGTATAATCTTTTTGTATTGCTTTCAATACCTCTATCGGTTTCTTTACAATCCTTTATTAAATGTTCTAAATTACCGAACCTGTCTCCGTATAAATCGCAACTACTTTTTCCTTCTACCTACCAATATTTGTTCCTATTTCCTTGGTCAATTAAACTTAACTATTAACGACGATACTGCTGAACATTCCTGAACATGAAAACGCCAATATAAAGACATCAATATAGTCGAATATATTTTTACTCAAAAATACGTAATCTAATAAATAATTGAAATACACGAAATTAAAAAGTCACATTTGGTATAAAATGTACCAACTGAATGATAAAAAGACTCTATCAGTAAAGAGAGCAAGGACGCCAGTGAAGAATTACAATAGTGCTCGGATAACTGTCACTTTTCACCCCCACAGTCTATCGAGACCAATCAAGTCTCGTTTAACTTGTTTGGGTCTGTCATTTTGTTGAATATCTTTGAATTTAAATATTAAGTTATACTAGATGGCGTTATATTAGCTTCCGGTTTCCGGAAGCGTGTCGAGCTGTTCGCGTTTCTCGGTCGATGGATCATTGCGGTAAAGACTGCCGTGATCTAAAAATGCGTTCAATTAAAGTTATACATATATTCCTACGGAGAGTGACGCAAAGCACTGCAAAGACAAAAGACGATCAAAATCCGTTAAGAAGGTTAAGCGCGTTGAGCAAGCAGCGAACAGTCTGCAAGCGTCCATCGAACTATTCAGTATTGTAGCCATCCATTTTATAATTTATTTTATCCAAATATACTGCACTTTTATAAGTGACATTAATTCTTTAACTCAAAAACCCTATCTGCGATCCCACATTCGAGTTAGTTTCCTTTGTATGAGTAAATAATGAGTAAATAACGAATTCCACCTAAATATTCGGATCATCCCTTTCCCAAGACTTTTGCTTAGAAAAACTGAACAAAAGTAAAATCTATATCTCACTTTCCGCGAACATTTCGTAACCCAAGTCCTCGAAAGTTGCGAAAAGCTCCACTCTGTCACAGATTCTTGTCGCAGCAATCTTCCGAATCTGTGATGCAGCAATCTTCCGAATCTGTGACAGTTGCAGAGGCGTCACTGTACATCGGACTCTTTCTCTGTTTCAGGCGCAGATCGATGGTATAGTTATGGTATCCTTCTACCCTCATTTTATCAGCTGTGGCGAGAAATCGACGTTGAAGGACGTGGCCGGTAAGAGCTTTCGAAACTCGTTTCGCGATATGTCACGGCCGGACACCGTTCCGCTGGAAATAACGCAGTAATTTCTGGAAGTTCCTTCGGACATACTCCCCCCGCGGATGCGTTTCGACATGACAGATTGTTAAATCGTAGATGTTCCCCTGGTCTTTTTTCATCGAATTTCAATGTGTCCAGCGAAATGCTGAGCACTTCACGTTTTTACCCGAGTTATATTTTACCGATATTGACAAGCCAGGATCGATCGGTTGTATCCTCGATGTCTTCATTAGTCTCGAGTGGAATTTTTAGTGTACAGAATCTTTGCATCGATCAGAATGAATTATTGCTGGCAATTTTATCGGTGGGTACAATTTAGAATTTTATTATGTACGATACTAGGAACTCTCGTGCGTTATTCGCGTGTACAACTTTTCAGTGAGTTTGTAAAATGTTTTAAGCAGTAGTAAGTACATAGTAATTCATTTTCCGCGATGTAAATAAAGAAGAAAAATGGAGAGGATATGTATATCTGATCGGTGTAATTATGGAAAGGGTATTAGGGGAGAGTTATGTCTCCACGGTTTGAAATACTTTCGTAAACGACTACACGAGAGAAATTTATAGTTTTATGACATATTTCGGTAGTTTCGAGTAAATGGGGTAGCGGAATCGATAAAGGGGAATAATGGAAAAAGTTCATGCACGTGTTTACGGCAAGCCAAAGTTGCGAAACCTCTGGCCTCTTGCACAATAAAACACGAATCTATAATACTTATGAACTTGCTTATCGGTGCGTAGTTTGATCATTAATACAAAAGCGTATTAATCTACGAAGGTTTAAAGCACGTTTTTTATTTTCAATAACCATGACTCGATAAGTTCAATTTAATTAAAACCTTCCAGTCTCTAATTAATGTAAAACTTAGCCCTATAATTATGACCGGCTCACAGTGGGGTCAAATCGCAAAAACATGCCAAACATAGAAAGGAGTACTTCAATTTAGTTCAAAATTGCTACTCTGGAGTTTTTGGGTCGCTAATTTTAAATCTGATATCAAAATTACAAAAAAAAACAAAATGGCAGATTCAATATCGCGGACACTGGAGCCTATAGTGTTCAATTTTTTATTTGATTTTACTATGACATCTTTACCCACAGATCAGTACATTATTTTTCATTAAATTTAGATATTTATTGTTAGTATCTATACTGTAATCGAAATAATCATGTACTCATGAAATAATGTTATGTCTTCAGTATAAGAATTATATTTCCCTAAATGAAGTAGGTGTCCGAATGCTTCCGCGCTATTGTTTAAAACGATTATGCATACGTATAAATGCTGCTATCATAACGTAAAAACAATTTTGCGCATGTTTTTGGCATTTTACTGCTGATATTTTAATTCTTATTCTTTCAGTATCGGGTTCATCAGACATTGTTATATCCAAAATGACTCTATTTGTTATAATGAGGAATTCTGGAAAATTGGCACCACTATGCGATGGTACATTCGCTGGTCGATTTTGTTCTTCGCAGCTTCATTATTATACCCCTTGATCAATCTTAATTAATCACGTCGATCGAAACTTCCAATGAAGTCTGAATTAAAGACGAAGAAGGAACTTTCTCGGTGAAAACACGAACTTAAAATATCACCAATATTTTGACGATTAATGAACAAGTTAATGCCTAGAGCGTTATTAAAAATGTCACGAGTTAATTATCTCGGTTTAATTCATATCGATCCAGCGCCTTCTGAAACCACTGTCAACCTATTGAACAATTTAAATCTTCCATTTTGATTCAACGTGAAATATTTTTACAATAATCCCGATTTTCTATATTCTACGTTTAAAATATTCTACCAGAACAAGAGATATCCCATTTTCGAGCTTGAAACAATCAGAATAAATCCCTTTTACAAACGTGATCCCTTCGGCAAACGCAAAATCCAAAACCGGAAGCTGCACGATTAAAGTCAAACAGGATCATCCCTGTTTACGGGACCACTTTTTCTCATCGTGCGCGGTGAAATTAGGGCAAAACCACGGTGGCTGGTAAAGAAGCACCCGGTGGAGCTTCTGGCCTTACGTTTCCGGGAGTGTAGAGGCGGGAGTCGGACCGGTTCGGCTTGATAAAGTTCCTCGGCTAATTCTTTTTCTTTTCTGGGCCAATCAGAGCTCCCTTCGACCTCCGTTCCGCGTATTGTAGCTTCGACCGCGCCACTATCACCGTCCCATATTCCAGGATAAAAGCTAATTGAAGGGGACGCTGGAATCGCGTCTAAATTGTTCTTTTTTTCTGCCGCCACCGTTCCCCGTTAATATGGTTTCCTACGGCTAAGCCGCGGCTTTCATTCGCCCGATATCTGGAGACCGAACGTCCCCTGGATGTCCCCCATATGGACGCGACACCGCAGAGAAGATCCCCCGGATAACCGGCAATTTTCTTATACACCGAGCTTGTTCTCGCCGGGACGTTCGGATCGTACGAATGGCGTATAAAGAGCAATCGCGAGCGAATGAACCCGCGGGAGACTAATAGCTCCGTAGACTGAGGGGACGGGAATATGGCGATACCTCACGCCGTGGCAAATCGATGCTTCGCAAATATATCGCCCTCCATCTAGAACCTCTACGTTCCCACCTCAAAGAATCTCGGGAAAATTAGAAACTCGTTACCTAGGATTTTCCTTCGTCACTGGATCTCAATCCGCGATATTCGACCGAATCGTTTAATATTCATAATCGAGATAGCGCATGATGCATTGTTACTATTTTATACCTGTAGCTTCTTATAATTCGATGATCTTGGAAGTTATACTTTGAAAGAGAGAAATTCGTTGTATACACTCGAATTTTGGTTCCCACTTGTTGCTAGATATTCTTATTTTTCTTTTCTTTTTCTTTTAGTTCTTTGAAGCTAAGCTTTTGATATGATAAGTTGAGGGCTAAGCTTCCACTTAGACGACTAAAAATGTTCAACTTTTCTAAATGTAATATTATACAATTTCAACAGAAAATGATATAACTGTAAGTTTTGATGCGCGGAATTAAAATTTCAGTGTGCGGAGTTCACTCGTTCAAAAGTTATACGCGAGTAAAGTTGCTCGATTTCAAGCGCGTTTAACAGGTTAGGATGCCGCCATATTGGTTTTCGGACATACAAGCATGCAGAATGTAGTGAGCGGATCCACTAGGTGGCAGCACACACAAATAAGTGGCGATTTTTTAGTAGTAATTCGGATTCCTACTGCTTGGGTTTTAACATCCGGAAATGCGATTATAGTTCAGTTAAAGGATACTGTGTTGGCCTTGGTTAGTTTACGGTTTTTCGGTTAGTCTAGCAGAGTCCCTCAGCCACGCAACCGACTAACAATTGCAAGTGATCCGTGATCGTAAGCTTAACTAATTGCGGGTTTTTCTGAAATTAAGTATCAGGAATTCGAATTGCCGCTGTAAAATGGCTGCTTCTTTGTGCTTGTGGTGTCATGTAGCAGCTCGGCTGATTGGATAACGTGCAAGAACAAAGCAATATGGCAGCGTTCTAACCTGTCAAACGCGCTTGAAATCCAGCAATTTTACTTGCGCATAACTTCTGAATCAGTGAGCTCCGCAAACTGATATATGTATATACTATGGATACGGTATTCGGATTCTGGAAATGTCCCGAATTGAACAGTAGATTTGGATGCCAGCGCCGCTATCGTTCGACCGGTGTACTGTACCCCTCGTACTCCTCTTCACCCCGTCATCCTCTATACTTCGCCTTGTGTTTGCGTCCCTCTAGATGGCGCTGCTTTCAATCGAGTTGATTGGACGTCATCGACACTTTTTATTTCGTAGCGTGTCAATGACGTCCAATCAACTCGATTGAAAACAGCGCCATCTAGAGGGACGCAAACACATGGTGAAGTATAGAGGATCACGGGGTGAAGAGGAGTACGAGGGGTACAGTACACCGGTCGAACGATAGCGTCGCTAGCATCCAAATTTACTGTTCAATTCGGGACAAAAAGCTGGGTAGCTGGCTTATGGCAATACCGTATCCATAGTAGATATATATATATATATATATATATATATATATATATATCAGTGGCTCCGCGTACTGAAACTTGGATTCTGCGCACTAGAATTTAAAGTTCTATCATTTTTTCGTCGAATTGTATAATATTACATTCAGAAAAGTTGAAAATACTTGGTCCCCTAAGCGGAAGTTTAACCTACGTTGAGTTCATTTCAACTGAATATTTGGAAGAAGACTGTGTATACTTTTGGAAATTTATATGTTTATGAATTCATTTGCAAGCTTATACATTAATGTGTGTTCTGAGTATATCCATTTTATTTTGAATAATAATGGTGCAAGAACGTTTTTCACGATATTGCTGTTGTAATTCTGATGTGCAATAGTGTTGGAAACGCGGGAAGCAGAGGTATTTGTAACAATTTTCTTATACAGTAAAACACTAACTTAGCTATGTTAATCAAGATTGTGCAATCTTAATAAAAATGTAAATGGCTAAAACAGGACACAAGAAATGCAGCAAGGTTAAACTACGTCTGTTAAAGTTACATTGCTTATCTTTTACAACTTGAAACATGCTATAATTGCATCCAAATCCACTATCAATTTATAACTATATACTATAATGTTCTTTAAAATCAATGTTTTTTCATTATGTCTCGTATGAACTATTGCCAGTTTGGAAGAATTACCATAATCCAAAGAATCCATTAACTTCCTTACAATGATTAAGTAACTCGGACCCGTTCGAAGATTATACTATAGAAAGTTACCTCAATCGAACTAGAATATGTTGAATGTTTTAACCCCTTGACGTATTTTAACGAATCAGACTCGTGATGAAGATTTTAAACAAAGTCTAAGAATTATGAATATTACGGCTTTCTTTTTTGACGAAATAAGATTGTACTCTTTTGTAATCAATATTCAAGCATTAAAGTAAATGTGGCCATACAAAAAATATAAATATTCTTTTTGACATTTTTAGAGATAAAGACATTCTAATCACTGTAACCGCAAAGAAAACGGTACGGCAAATGTTATGCATCTAGGAACTTTGCAAAAATTTGACGAATAAACTGCGGATTTTAATCATATTGTTGCAAAAATGGGTAGGCGCAATTTGAAATAGTACAATAATTAAAAGACCTTAAGGGTATCGATGTATCATTTTCAACTGTTTAAAATTATTAAACGGGGAAAAACATTTCTATATGGTTTCAATTTCTTGCAATTGATTTAGTTAATTTCTATTGTGCATAAAGATCTGAAATGTATTGATGAAGATAGTTGATCTCAGTAGTATTATAACTCAGCACTCTGAACAGTCCCCGATCATATTGCTACCAACGATGATTACCATCGAGTTATAATCCATCAATACACCGCGAAACATCCACGAACGTATTTTACCAATACCGAACGAAAATTTATTTCGATGCCGCTTTAATCCCATAACGTGACGCTGGACGAATTGATGCGCGGTGGCGTAACTGTATTAATGAGTATGTCATTGATCCCGTTCAATCACCAGATTAGGGTATCGGCGTTGACGCTGCGAATGTTGCTCTCCTTTCGAGCTCGGAATGAAATTCGAGGCAAAAGCGAATTTATGCGGCAGTCTGTTCTCGTGCCACGATTCTCGCCGGAAAAAAAGAGACAGCGAAAGAGAGAAAGAGAGGAGGGGGGAGCGGCAGCGGCAACGGGCAATTGCACTTTCATATCCTCGCGCCCTTTGTGATTCATGAGACGGGAACCCAGGTAACTTTAAAATTTCAACATGAACGCGAAACTTAGCATTTCTCCTTGCTCCGAGCTGTCCAACCTTCCTCTGTTCTCGCGATACACTTTCCCCGCTGTTCGCATTTCCGTTCGAGTTTCGTTCGAGTGTGCACCAACCGGGACGGAAAACAGCTCTGATCACTGAAACGATTCCGCGATCTCCCCGCTAATTATACTCCGCAAGAACCGGAAACTCGTCAAACTTCTCTTCGCGGATTTCTTCAGGGATTGTTTGCCTTCCACCTTTAGCCGAACTATGCTCGCGCTCTTCCTTTTTGCGCTCGATAAAGGAGAACTGCCTTGGAGCCGCTATGATTGACTTGTACCACTGAATTCGTACGGAGAAACATAGGGAACATTTTTTTTCATAAAATGAAAATATGGGGTGAAATATTTATTTAAAGATACGTTTCATTAGCTTCAATTATTCATTTATTCGTTCAATAAAAAAATGGTAAATATTACGTTTAGGGAAGGCACCTCGGATGTCCTTGATCTTAACATATGTTGTCAAGATCACCTTTCTGAGTAACCCCCAAGAGGTTTCTCATGGCGCTCGTTGTTTATTAAAAAGTTATAAACAAAAGAAGTTTTCGAGATATAGCAGTTATTTTAAGTATTGAAGGCTAAAACAATATGCTGCATTGACATATGCTATCAAGGTCACCTTCCTAAGTAACCCCCAAGAGGTTTTAGCCGTCCCTCGTTTTTTATTAAAAAGTTATGAACAAAAATATACCGATGCTACCATATTGCAATTTGCCCGTATTTAAATGAATGTGATTTTGGATTGGACATATGTTATCGAAGACATTCTCTGAAATTGGACGACCTCAAGATGGTGTTAAGTCTAGGTTAGGTCTGGTAATCTAACCAAGCATAACCCAGACTTAACCCAGACTTAACCCAGAATTAACACCATCTTGAATGTTTAGCCGTCGCTCGT
The DNA here is from genome assembly GCA_913789915.3 of Sphecodes monilicornis. Taxonomy (NCBI): domain Eukaryota; kingdom Metazoa; phylum Arthropoda; class Insecta; order Hymenoptera; family Halictidae; genus Sphecodes; species Sphecodes monilicornis. The sequence goes on from OU565290.1 coordinate 12,119,500, forward strand.
TTTCTATAAAAAAGTTAACAAATCAACTTGGACTATGTCTCCTTTTGACAGCTTGTACGAGAATAAAATGTACTTACAACCAAAATTTAACGAAAGTTTTTTGCAATTACCTCGGAAAGTAAGTCCGAGCGACGGGTAGATGTGTAGAAGAAAGTTGTTCAGAATGTTGTCCTTGAAAACATATGTGAAGGTCAAGGTCATCCGAGGTGCCTCCCCTGAACGTAATATTCACTAAAAAATTAGTTTCGTATTCATCTAAATAGTTAAAATAACTATAAAAATGATATCTTTGACTACCGTTGCTCATACATCTGGACTATAAAGTCACGAACTCATTGTCAGTGATGAATGCTTTGAATGCATTTCTTAATATATGGAACATAGTAAGATGAACACTTTAAATAAACTTTAATTTTGATTTCAACCGATTGTGGACGAGAATTGTTTAAAACATTAAGAATATCTTCCTCGGAGAACTAAATTATGTATGACAATCTTAAATAACATAAAAAATGAACAATATTTTCTCAAGACGCTTCTCAGAAATAGTTGCATAAAACATCTTAGGATAACGTTTCATCCATTCTTGTTTTACACTTTAAATCAACTAATTATGCTGTATTCATAGCGTCATATTTTAAAGTATGACACATTTGGATATCATTTAAATTAACATTTATCAAGTATATCATTTTGCAATATGTAAATACAGTAAATCAATTAAGTGAATTATTGGAACCGATGCAGACTCTTTATGCTAACAATTATTTAATGTAACTATTAATAATGTAAATATTTGCGAATTACGCCGAAATTTTACTATTTCACTATGTGAAACAATGCTAACATGTTTATAACGCTAAATGCTAACAATTATTTAATGTAACTATTAATAATATAACTATTTGTGAATTACGCTGAAATTTTACTATTCCACTACGTTTCTATTTAGTATTACGATAGAGGTGAATATTAAATATAAATTCTACAATATTAGATATAAATTAATTGAATTATCGCATTTTTAAAGTATACTTTTAAGATCCACTTAAGGATTACAGTGAAAATCGTTCAAATGGATCCGAGTGTTCAGAAGTCATTCTGTTTTCTGTTCGTTCGCTGATACGTAATTAATGTTGCAAATAATGCAGGATTTATAGCCGGGGCTTTCGACAACTTATTCGAGCAGGGACATCGTCAGTGTTGAAATAAATAATCCCATGGACCGTAAATGTGTCCGAGCGTAACCCGCCGCGCTCTACGATGTAACGTTCGATCCGGGACTCGGGATTCGCAAAATTCCCTGGGTGAAACGCCGCCGTATCCCTGGGGTTTGTTTGCGCGGTGATTTTCGCACCCCCGCAAAGTGAAATACCGAACGCGGGGATTACCAGTTTCGCGCGATCCCGTGTTAACCTCCGTGCCTGCTCTGGGAATTCCAAATGCGACGAGCACGAGGCAAATATCGTCGCTCGTCAGTGAGAGAACAAAAAAGAGAGGAGAAAGAGAACGAAAGCGGTAAAACGCTGGAACACCTCACGCAGGAGTTACGAATTTCATCCGGCGGTTGATCCGATGTAAATCCCTCTTGCGTATTTTTTCACCGAGTCAGTTCTTTGCCGACATTCGTCTTCGGCCGGTCTCTCGGAATTTCAGAAGTGTTGCTCGAGATATCCGGTGACGATAAGAAAAAGTTAGACACTGAAGAGGGCCGTTGCAATAAGTAATAAGACAACGGAAGGGGGCGGATCACGAGAGGCCTGATTAAATCGTAACGTTCGTTTCAAAGTTTTACTCTCCCGTCTATTCCTTCGTCGACAGTTCCACGTTTTATTGGACTGTATAACGAGCCCGAATTTAGACGGGACCTCTAGAAGAATGGACCCTCTGACCTCCTTTTTGGACGCGAATAGCACGGTGGAAGCGTGACTCGTAAATGATATGGATTGGTTTATTGTTGCGCAACTATGTGGTGGTGCGAGGCGTTTCGGGATGATTGGAACTCCCCGGGGAAGCTAACACGGAGATTAACGCGTTATCGTGCTCCGTATATAGGTCACCATTTTAAGAAAATGTTGATCCACGCGCAATTTGGGAACAGTGAGTGCTGGGGACGAGATTGATCGGAAAGCCTCTTTGAAACTAGTCGAATAAACGCTGCGTGTTTGATATGTTACGAATATGGTAAATGGCACGTTATCATTACCCGTTATATCTTCGTCACCCAAATGACGGCGATATAACAAGGACAAAGAACGAGTCGCTTGACAAATAACTTTGACGAATAACAATTTAGCTACTTCATCGACCGGAAACCTATTAATCGGTTTCTCGTTAGACTAAGTTAAATGTAGCAGAAGTTCCATAATTTTCCTATAAATAATAATTTCCGAAGTAATTTTGACACTGTCTAAATACCAAAAATGCGTTAAATGATCAATGAAATTCCTGTCGTTTTTGAATAATTTATTGAAACCTTCTCAACCGTTGATTTTCGATTTAAAAAAGACCAGCGCAAAATAGCCGGTAGGTGAAATATTATAATATTCGCCAAAGGTTGCTACTAAGGTAGCAAATTTGTTAATATTTTAAATTTTAACAAAGATATTTTTAATTTTTTTTCTTCATTAAGAAATGACATTTGCGTATACAATTGACATTGGGGCTAACCCAGACCTAACCCTTTGCACTCGAATGGCGACTTCCAGGCGCGAAAGAAAGCCGTACTATTATTCAAAACAGTCTCCATATCATTAAACTAATTTGTGTTGAATAAATTGTTAAAAATCCTACTGTTATGAAAATATAAGTTCGATTTTATGTGCACAAAGCGAAAAAGATCGTATAGAATGGAAATGCCGACAGAAATGTCTTGATTTTGGAAATATTGGGTTGTTCGGAAAGTAATTTCGTTTTTCGTGTAAAGATGACATTGCTTCCACTTGTTATTACTTAACTTTAGTCTAAGTCGCAAAATCATTTTATATCTTGGCAGCTGACATTTCGGACGTCGTTTCGTGCCTATAGTGTTTTATAACCTTTTGTTCATTCTTTCTGTCATCGCATAAAATAAGAAAGATCAACGAAAGCATTCCGTCACATTTTGCTTTCTTATTACCGCAAAAGTAAAAATGCTGTGCATGCAAGGAAAAAGTTGTATACTGTTTACAGAGAGAATGTACCATAAGATTATCATTTATTTCATTCTCTTCAACACTATTTAAGCGATGTATGTATGTGTGTATTTATATCGGGTTACACGGACTTCCGCCCCATTACATTGTTACACTGTTTTTTTTCTTACATCTATCTTTTCTCCTTACATTCATCCTCATTCATCCACTCACTTTCTCTCCTCCTCACTCTCCCACTCTTCCTCTTCTACCATTTTCTATCTCTTTCTTCCTCTAACTTTTTAACCATCCTTCTGCCCTCCCATCCACTGCTAAAATTTCTATTACCCTCTCACACATACTTCCGTCCTCTTCCTTCCACTCTCTACAATATCCCAATACATGTTCCCATTCCTCCATGTCCACCCCGCATATCTTGCATTTCTTATTCTCCTCTTTCTCCCAGTATCTCCCTCCTTTCATCTCGTTTCCTAATCTGAACCTCGCCATTCTCCTCCATCTTTCTTCCTTCCACCCTTTTGTTAAATATTCGGATACTTCCTCTTCTCTTATCTCTTTATACCATTTGTTGTATCTTCTTTCTTTCGCTTTCTTCCAATTTTCATTTTCCTGCATTTCCTCCTCTCCTTTTTCCATCTTATGCCATTTGTCCTCTCTTACTTCTTTTCTCTCGTTTTCCGGTTTTTTCCTGTCCCCTCTTCTCTCTACATATTTCTTCCTTCCTTCCTCCCATTTCAATAACTTTCCTCCTCTTCTCGATCTTGCTTAAATCTCTTTTAGGCACACTATTTAAGCGATGTAGATATCATTTTAAATGAATGCATAAAAAGTATTGTAACTCAAGTTTTTGCCAATAAAAAACAGGAAAGACCATAGAACAAAATGGTCACCAGATTAACAAATTTCTAAATAGTGAAAAATCGTCTTTCATTCTCCCTTGAAAAAAAACGAAATTACTTTCCGAATAACCTCATAACTTCGAATGAAAATGTTTAAATAACCGGTGATCCTATCCGATATCGAAACTATATCATCTGGGAAGCGTAACACGCATTTTCGCGCGGTGTCACAATTCGTAAGCTCACGAAGCTGATTATCGTGTATCAGGCAAAAATGTGTCCTCTTTAATATGCATACAATTTCCCGAGCAAACACGTACGGCATCCTATTACCCGCATTTTCCAGGAGCCAAATGAGAGACCATAGATCCGAGTAACAATCCATTTCCACGCTTTCAATCTCGCGACTCAGAGAGAGGAAGCGGCGAGAAAATTATGCTTGCGAGCAGGAAGCTTCGCGTTAAACCGAATCGCAATAATAATTCGAGCAGTTCTCAAGCGTATGTTGTCGGTTCGTCCTGTTTCGTTGACAATATTATAGCGGATCGATGTATCTCCACGTTGCTCGTCATACGCCGCGCAGCAACAATTACGAGTTAGTTCATAATAACGCGACACGAGCGTGACCGCGAGTCGAGTTCCCAGAGTCGAACGACGCAATTTCAACGATGCATTCGATGCAACGCGTCAATAACACCGCGTTTACCTTTCGCGTGTTACTGACGTTTGCACTTAACGCGCGGAAGACGCGCTATTCCCTTGTTTGCGAAACGGCTCCTCGTGATACGTCGGATGCACGCCGAAGACACGTCGTTCGATTCGATGAATCGCCGATGCGACTGCGACGACGTTCCACTTCAAATATTTTCCGCAAAACGAGGACTGCGACAAACATCTTCAAATTTATTCTTCTGGTGTGAACCACAATCAGCAACTAATGGGTTGTTCGGAAAGAAATTTCATTTTTTTTTAAGGAAAATGCAAGACAATTGTTTCACTATCTAGAAGTTTTGTTCGATAGTTAGTGACCATTTTCTTGAATTATCTTTCCCCATCTTTGTGGCAACTTGGAGATCTCATGCTCGTAGAATTCCTGTTTACAATTAACAAAAAATTGAGTTACATGGCTTTTGAAGACTTCATTTGAAATTAGATTTACACCGGTTAAAGAGTCTTAACGAGAACGAAATAAATTGTAATGCGATGGTAATTTCATTTTTTTAAGGGAAGTTGAAAGACGATTTTTCGCTATTAAGAAGTTTTGTTCGGTGATGCAGTGACCGTTTTGTTCTACGTTCTTTTGCCGCCTTTCTGGCAACTTGGAGATCCTATGTTCCTAGACCAGGCAGTTCCAACCAGTAGCTCCGGAGCTATTCGAGGCACCTTTCCCCACTCTTAGACTTCATCGTTATAATGCAGTGGTGTCCAGCGTAGGGGCCCCTCACGAGCCTGCTTCCCCTTCCTACTGTCAGTTTGCGCAGCCGCGGTGTGTTCTCACTCCGACGACCAAGAAACCAAGTAACCGATCCGCGTGTCATAAAACAATCGACGATCATCTTTTTAACACGGGAAGCGAGCATATTGGTAACCGGTTCAGCGCGTCACGGCGCTATCGAAACGGCGAAAGGTGGTGGGGACGGCGTTCTGCTCCCGGAGCCGAGTTTGGACACAGTGTCGCCAAATCGGTTAAATCGAGAGGAATACAGTTTACTACCTCTCTGATGACCAGAGTAATATGTAACATGTTGGACGGCACGTCACGTGACCAGTCTACGGTCTTAGAGGGAGACGTTGGAGTGTGCTCATGGCACTGCGGTAGTGGAATGGGATAGGGAAGGGGAAAATGGGGAGAGGAAAATCCACCCAGTTTTGGGTATTTATGGCATCACTGTTTAGACATCGCTGTTATAAAGTATAGTAGTGGGAAGCTCCCACCACGACCTTGGGGACCTTGCAGTTCTCGAAGGGGAATACGTTAGAACTCCCTGTCCTAGACTCCCTGTTTCTTATTAGCAAACAATTGAGTTATAATACTTTTGACACATTCATTTAAAACAATAATTACATCGCTTAAAAAGTATTGAAGAGAACGAAGTAGACGGTAATCCGATGGTACATCCTCTCCGTAAACAGTACACAACATTTTCCCTGCTTGCACTGTATTTTTACCCTTGCGGTAATAAATAAGCGAAATGTAACGTAAATGCTCACTTTGACTTTCCATATTTGATGCGATGACAAAAAAAAATGCTCGAAAGGTTGTAAAGCACTATAAGGCATGAAATGACGTCCAAATTGTCAGCTGTCAAGATATACAATGATTTTGCGACTTAGAATAACGTTAAATAATAACAATGAAGGAAAAAACGCCATCTCTACACGAAAAACGAAATTACTTTCCGAACCACCTAATAGCAGCGCGATTTAACCCCTTCTGCTATGATTTATTTGATAGTTACAGTAACTCGAATTTCTTTGGCGTTCGTTATTTACTAGAAAAAAAAGAAAATTGATATCTACTGGATGTCCACGGAGTTTATAATGGCTATATATTGACAACAACAAAATAGAATTGTATTCCGTTTTAAAAGAAATTATTAACATTAATATTTAGCAGACTTTGTACAAAACTTGTATTGCGTGTCTGACTCCGTGTTATGATAGCGAAGGGTTTCAGCCACTCTAGAGTACGAAAAACAAGTTTAATTTTGAGAATATTTTACGGGAATGTAATGAAAGAAATGAAAAATTTTCAGGTCTTTTTAATTCCGACTTTGAAGTGTGGAAACAATTTTCTTATAATAATTATTATAAAATGACGGCGCAACTGCGCTGTAATAAATATTCTTTAACATTCTCACTTGCTCTCTCACTATTCTCTTAACTAACTCACGAAAATGTTACATTTTGTACAATGTTAGTGGGCGATTATTCAAGAAGAGTGAATATACGTGCCGACATAGTATATCAAATTTCCTGTGTTCCTGTACTTAACGTGCACATAAGAAATTGCTGACACCTCAAAATCACAGCGCACGCTTTTACTTCATGCCCTACGTAGCATGAAGGTTCAGAAATATTGAAGCTACACTATAATATGTGACACGTGTTACATCGTTGGAAGGTGATTTACAGTGAAACAACTTTAAAGCCATCTTTTAAACCAAACTTCGCCATTTTACATGAAAAATGGCTATCCCCGATTTCCGTCCTTCTACTACTTGCATTCGTTATTTTTATTACTCATATACAAATAAACGATTTAAACAGACAGCAAAATCAATGAACCCCACTTTCAACCAACTACAACAGTCAATATTCAAGTAAAAAATTATTTTACGGTCATTCGATGAATATTGTGCTATTAGCAGTTCTACAAAATACAAGATTTCTTGAATATTACTAAACTGCTGATTCTATGGTGAAATTTCAAACAGTGAAGTGATTACAAACATTTAACCCTCATACAATGGTAGTCAAAGATATCTTTCTTATTTGTATAAAGATTACTTAGATGAATATAAAATTAACTTTCACTTATTGTACGAATAAATACATAATTGAAGTTTATGTAACATCTTTAGATAAATATTCCACCTCATATTTTTATTTTATTATAATTATTGCTTAATTGACCGTCATTACTCCACTCTTCTTGTCAGTGCTGTATTAACCTAATAAGAGAAGGGAGCATCGTAGAAATTATCCTGAATTTTACATCTTTCGCACAGTAATAACATTACGAAATGTTTGTGTGCATGTGTGTGCGAGTGTAAAGAACGAAAGAATAATGGAAAGATAAAAATCTGTAGCGGACGAGTAAAACTCTAGCTTTTGTTAAAAATATTCTTTAGTCAAATTCGCGAAAATGACTAAAAAATCATATACTACATAGGTTCACCCTACATTGCGTTGAGGTGATCATGTATAATGGATCTCAAAATGATCTCAAAATGTTTTAAGTACTAGGGACTCTAAAGGTTTTAACACTTGGGTTACGGAGCACTAAAAGTGGCCATTTTACATTACTTTATAAGAATAACGAGAATGCGTCTATCCAAATTTTTCGCCATATTTTGTAACAGTATACAGGATGTGGCCGGTACAACCGGGCACGAGATGATTCTACATATAAAAATAAGTCCAAAAAAAATAACATTTTTTTGTTTCACGCTTCATTTTCAAGAAAATCATGTTCCAAGATCCATCGGGTTCGCGTGCTTTAGTATACGCAGGAAGTAGAATCGGTTGGTCATGATCAGACGCGTCAGACGAGTCCATCCAATAGCACGCGTATTCGTTGCAGTTTCAAACTAGATTTTCTCGAAAACGAGGAATCAAAAGAAAAAACGTTATTCTTTGTTTTCGACTTATTTTGACATGCAGAATCATCCCCTGCCTAGTCTCAACACCCGTCCGGCCACACCATGTATAATCAAATAAATAAATTTGTTGAATAATTCCTCATGGATGCATCTTTAGAATCTCAATAATCGTAAATTAAAAATATTAGAGCGTGTAATTTTGAAGCGTCCCATAAACCTAGTGTTAATCCGGCATTGCTCCCCGTCAAATAATTGCGTAAAGCGTATCACTTACTACCAGCATAAAAACTAACGCAGCCCATAAACTTCTGTTACAGCGCACATCGATCACATTCGCAAGATCGCCGGGATCGACCACGTGGGAATCGGAGCCGGCTACGACGGGATCAACCTGTAAGTGTTCAACCCTCTTGCGGACATCACGTTCCGCGGAACATCTCGCTGGATTATCCGCGGAGCTTACAAAAATATGCTTATACGGCTTACGGCGCGGTAGTGCCTCGCGATAAATTCCGGGGAGCGCACACGCGCGAACGCTTGCAAACAAGTGAGCCCCGGGCTTTAACTAACGCACGGTGAATTAGTGCCGTGAAAAAGGAGCGGAACGGTGTAATTCCTCGGACGCCTTTTCTGTTTTCTCTATAGCCAGCTCGCGCGATTTACGAGGTCCACCCGTGCAACACCCATAAAGCATGCGTTCGCCTTCCACAACCCCGTGCCTTTTTTTATGCTCGCTCGAAGCGTTGACCAGCGCCCCGTAAAAACGTAATACGACGGAACTAAAACGTACGACGAGATGCCCCGTACTCCGCGAGCTGCATCCAGTTCTTAACTGCTGGCGTCTTCTTTGAGAAGATTGTGCCCGCTGCGCGTCACGATACTCTTTTTTTAAGGCTGTTCAGCGATAAATTTATTCTCGGAGACGGCAACACTGCCGACAACACGGAGCCTGTTCTCTCCGCCATTTTGCTTTATATTAACCAACCGATGGCGCGGTCCTTAGACGAAATAGGCTTCTTTCCTTGTACTTTACAAGAGACGTACGGAAGGGTTTTTATTAAATATGCGGGAAGTAATGGACTGGTTTCCTCAATCTGTTGTACGGATTCTTTAATTTTTTACGATTTCGTGGCTGAAATAACAAAATTCGTTCAAATCAACTTTTCTTTTATGTATGTGTGAACCTGCTTCGGTGATAGGAAAGTTTGGTAATTATTTACATTAGGGGCTTCCTCACCGATTTTGATGACGTTGAAATATGTTGTCAAGGTCATCATTCTGAACAACTTTTTCCTATACATGTTACCGCCGCTCAACTTTAGTTTCCGAGATATTCGCAAAAAAGTTTCAACATCTCAAAAAGTGATCGGACTAGGTGTGAGTTAGGTCTGGATTAGGTCTGGGTTATTTATATATTATTTATATATTTATATATTTATATACTGGGTTATTATATATTTTCTTGATTGTTGCAGATATCCAAGAATTCGTATAGTTTAATGCTTAATACTCTGTATGCTAACACAACTGACAATGAAATGAGTTCGCGTACGACACGATTCATTTCACGTTTCAGTTCGTAAACATAAACAGACAAGACAGTGGGTCTCAACTGATTGAAGTCGTTTTAAATTGTGATCGGCAGCCACAATCTCAAATCTAACCCAGACCTATTCCGATCACTTTTCGAGATGTTGAAACTTTTTTGCGAATATCTTGGAAACTAAAGCTGAGCGGTGGTAACATGTATAGGGAAAAGTTGTTCAGAATGGTGACCTTGACAACATATTTCAACATCATCAAAATCGGTGAGGAAGGCCCTAATGTAAATATTTACCGAAAGTTTATTACAATTTGTTCCGTCGCAAGGAGCCGTACGAAGGGTCTTTTCTTTATATTTCGTTCATGGCGCCTACGTGACTCAGAGGCCCCTTACAAGTATTAAGCAATCGTTGCACATTTAGCGACCAGTCGATCCATTGCCTAGTCTTCGTATTTTTTCTTGCCTCCTTAAGAGCGCGTCATAAATCTGTACCTGACGAAGGATATTCTCGACCTAGAAGTACGGTTCTCGGGTTACCTAGCTTCGCCCTCGGATGGAGTCCGAGGTCCCATACTTTCTTCAGGGCAGGCTCGCTTAGGGCCGATCTAAGAATCATTAAGAACGCACTGATTGGGGCATGCAGCGCTCGCCAGCAATCAAGCAGTGCACTTCTTGAGCATGGCAATGAGTGTCACCGTCTTGACAGCCAGAAATGAGGACCGCCTTCACGATACAAAGAAGGGTCCTCCCGAAACCGCGACGGTCAGTCAGTTGCAATCGAACACCAAAACGTATAGAACTACGAAAGCGAACGGGGACACATTCGAGTGAGACCAGCGAGTCTTTTGAAGTTGACGTCGGGTTCAATCAAGATTTAGTACAGTCTTTGAGAATTTTTTTCTTCAGAGAATTTTCTTCAGAGAAAACTTCAGAGAATTCGAGAATGGAGTCATCGTCGCGAACTTCGTGCGTATAAGGCAGGGCCTGCTAGATTAGCCTTACTGACGAATCCTCTAGCAGGCCTGGGACGAAACGCTTTTCTCTCAAATTCACACGTCGCACTAATCATTGAACTGGTTACCCAATATTAATTTGGGGGGTAATAAAAACGGCGATTTCGGGATCGACGCGTCCATTACGATCGGGCGTGAGATTTACAACCTCAAGCGGGCACGAGTCATCCGCGCGTTGCTCTCGAAATTCGCACCGAATACAATTAATTATCGGGATGATGAGATTTATGTGCTTATCGGGCGTTTATCGGTAGTTTATCGGGCACTGTTCTTTTTGTCTCGTCATTACTTTGTTTAGACTCTAGTCAACCCTCTTCTGTTCTTACAGCGTACTCATCGATATTAGCATATGATTATAAACAGATGATTATAGATATGCATGGTGTATAAATCGATACAAATTTTGAGACAAACGTTAATCTTCTTCTTAGAGTCGATATCAAATATCTCGGTGGTAGAGAGGGTAGCTATTATATCAGCTAGCATGGAATGGTATCTCCCGTTTAAAAAATTAAACAAAAATAGCTGACAATGAGTAAATTTGCACCAAAGTACGGTTGTTACCATTCAAAATGCCGAGAAATAGGACCGACTTATGTTTTACATATATAAATGCTAAATTTACGTTTTATAAATCACAGACATTGAAATATTTACATCAGTAATTTGGAAAATGGATGGTCAACAACAATAGCGATTTCAATCGTAAACCAACAATTGCACCAATAACATATTCTATTAATTTCTGGAATGGACTTCCGATATATAAAATGTTAACACGATTCAACGAAATCACTTTTAGGAACGTAGAATCGCAAGATACAAAATAGCTTATGCTATTTCTTTGGCTTTACATTTCCCAAGTTCCCCGTCGAATCGCCATTTCCATAATTCCAGGAAACGATTCGGCAGTCTGAGAGCTCCTTTTTAGGTTAGGTTCGCACATAGTACAGCGGCGAAAGGCGCGCAGAAGGGGTGAGTGAGGTCGCAATAGCAAGTTAGGCGACGCGACGATAGGAGTTACGTCAAAGGAGAGCTGCGAAGCGAAGAAACTGTTACCTCACTCGCACGTAGAATTTACAGTCTCCTGGAACTTTGAGGAAGTGTAACAAATTCGGGGGTGCACGGGGGTGACTACCACCTGCGACGGTTATTAATATGCGATGAAACGGGCGTCTGCTTGGGGTTAAATACTGAGAGCACCTCAGACACCGTGATCCATGAAGTAATTTATAACGTCAACGTCTGATAGAAAACTATTTTCTCCCGCTGCATGCTTGAAGTATAAATCCTGGTAGAATCGCCACGAACATGCTCAAAATAGGGAAGGGAAATATTGAAAGAAAAATTCGCCACTAAATTCTGCTCGAGCCTTCCCGGTATTCGGATTCAAATTCCGTTGGAACTGATTGTACCATAAACCAGCGAGCAGAAAATCCCCGAAAGCAAATTCACCAGGTTCGCCAGCGTTATGTTCAATTTATGTCGCATTCCCCCCTCCCCCCGGTGTCTCTGCGCTCTCTTTTCGGTGATAAAAAAATATTTAATAAAACAATCGAACAAGGACAGTGGGATAGACGAACAGCTCTGTCGACCATGCTGTTCGTCCGTGTTTGCGAAACGGCGACATGTTACACCTCCCCGTGGCTGAAACCGGGACGTCGCCATTAAGCCGGGCCCCGGGAAAAAAAGGTGCGAGGAAAAGAGAAAAAGAGCGCGGACAGCAGCTGCTAAAAAGTTGTCGGGTTTTTCGAAGCCGCGTGAAAAACGCTCGGGCGTGACGATGAACGAGGGAATACGGGGCTGCGGATCGGGCACAAGGGGTTGAAAAACAACGCGTACGCAATGAATCGCGCATTTGCACAAAAAGACGAAACGGAGGAAAAGAACAGCCGCGAACGTCCATGGATTTTTATGGAAAATCGAATGCCATCGAACGCGGACGAACCGCGGGTGATTATTAGCCCCAACGAAGAAAATTTCTTTTCTACAGCAAATAGGATCACTCGAACCGTCGCGAAGCGCGCGACTGAACTTCAATAATTTTCGGATTCTGGCGTCATTATACCTACAAAAATACTAAGTGCTCGCGCGAATGACCCACAGTTTCGTAGCTAGACGAAAACTTAATTTTTATATTACGTTTATATTAAGTCTAAAATTATAAAAAGTACACTTTGCTTGAAAAACTTGTTTCTGTTTCTTTTCAAATATATCTCAAGTTTCGCTGGAGAAAATTGGCTTATTCATTTGTATGTTTAATGATAATGGCAGTGTAAAATACTTAGCAGTATGAGGGTTTTCTAATGGGAAACAGTAACTGTGAGAACGAAAAATATTTATAGAAAGGATCATTTTATTCAAAAATTCACTTTTGGGTAGCACTAAAAAATGTTGAAAGATACAATCATTGTCTAATATAGTGACAATGCATACAGCCGTCAGAAAGAACGTTTAGAAACAGACAAACTTTCGAAAAGAATCACACGCAGAAAAACGTTATGTTAGGAAACAATGATGTTAAGAACAATGATGAGGCAAGATTGGGTAACAGGCTCTAGACGCTAATAGTTAACAGAATAGAACTTGTAAATATTTAAAATATGTTGACACATCTTCAAGTAGTAACAAAAAAAAGGAAAATAGTAAAAGCGGTATAAAACATTTAAATTTAGAAGAAAAGATCATTCACCAAAGATAGCAATTGCATCGAGTGTCATGAAATGATGAAACAAAATTACATATACCGCCTAAATGAATGACATTTTTTGTATACAGCATTAAAAATATAACAAAATCATTCTGTAGCTCATATAAAACTTGAGATAATCTTGAGCAAACACTATATACTATTTACACTCAACTATAACATAACACTATTTACTATTTTCTATTTACATTCGAATATAGGAAATAGGGAATTGTGTCGAAAAATGTGTACCTTTTAAGGCAAACAAACCAGTTTCATGGAATATTTTCATTTATTTATAAACAAAATGGAGAGAGTACGATTTCCGTGGCCCCTCCTTTTGAGGTTATATTTGTGTTCTTGGGGTTATTTCAAGAAAAAAATGTATATATAACGGTATCAAATTGGCCTGGTTTAGCCGGTAAAGTAGATTTCCTGTTTTTTTTATAAATTTGCAAATATCTCGGTAACTATGCGAAAATATGGCAAAATATTAAGAGACCTTTTTTGTAGAAAATGATATTTTATTCGCATAATCTTTGCATTGAAGCTGTCATCCAGAATTTGAAGTGGTAATGGAAAAATCATGTGAATAGAATGAGTTGTGGTTAGGTCGTGGAGGGGGCGCATCAAAACGAGGGGCCACGGAAATCGTACTCGTGCCAACAAAATAAATGTATTATATTATAGATAAACCTCTACCTACATGTTCAAGTTAAAAAATGCTGTCTTCAATAATATTATTTGAAATACTTTTATATTATATTTCCAAAAATTTCTCTTTCTCAAATAGTATTTGTAGGAGTTGAGATTAAAATATATATTTGAAATATCTATTTCTTTACACAATTACTATTTCAACAAAAATTTATTTGCCAAATCTTGCGTCTCTCGAAATAATAAAAACATTCATTTCTGTTTATCTATTCGAAACATTTATTTTTCCACAGCACTGACCGACGACCATTCAAAAATAATTACCCAAAAGAGCGGGCAGAGAACAAAAGTCCGCGAGAAGCGTACAGGAAGGTGTCAAGAATTTACAGCGCACTCTGCGCCGAGTGTTATGTACTCGCGGCACAAAGCACACGCAGCGTTCCATAGCAAATGTTTACGGCGCGACGCAGTTTCCCCCGATTTCAATGACAAATGCACCGGCCGTTCAAATACTTTGCTTTGTCGCGTGAGCGTCGACGTCGGCTTTCATCTCGCCGCACAAATTCGTATAATTAGCAATAGCAAGTAGCCGGGCCACTTTCTCCTCGCAGCAACAGTGCTCTTTGACTGTCAGAGCGTGAATTAAAAAATTCGTGCTCACGCGCGCTTCCTCGTTGTAATTATCCCGGAAGGATGAAAAGAGATGAGTACGTCGGGCAACGGTCGCGACGCGTCGGGGAATCTGGGAAAGTTCGCATCGGAATGAAAACAATGTCCGATTCGAGCCAAGCCCCGGACGTCCACGACAATGTGGACAGCTCGTAATAGCGCGGAGCCAAAATTAAAAATTTCACCGTGGCTCTGGAACCCGTGGAATTCCGTTGACGAAGCGCGCAGAAACCGACGGCGAAACTTTGAGGAACGGTTTGCCGCACTCGAGAAAAACCAGTGCGAAAACGCTGCCGGTGCAACTCGATGGGCAAAAATTGAACGCGTCCGGCAATCGGCGAAGATAGATGCGCGGCGTCCCGGCGCGGCGCTGGCAATGATCGATCAATTAACAGACGCAACGATTTATCTTCCGCGCGTTTTCCATCCGTCACGGTGCTCAACAGGAAAAAGAACGTCATTAACTCGACCGGAAAATTGGGAGATTCGACAACAATGAACCGTGAAAATGTTAACGACTATGAGAAGTACCGCCAATAAAAACTACCAACCAGAGGTCCGTTTGTTTTGTGGACAAGGATCCGGGTATCTGCGGCCCGCGGAATTAACGGTTCCTCGAGAAAATTGTCGAGTTAACGGAGAGCTGCTGTTAATCCAGTAATTGTTTGTCGTCGCGAGATCAACTTAATTTTTTAGTACCGAGCAAACGCGTCTCCTGACAAAGAAAGTCACGGAACCGCGGGAACGTAAACTAATTTTAAGCAAATACTCGTCAAACCGCTGACACGTTTTATTTCAATGTTTGAATAACCTTTTTCTTTATTTCTTGAAAAAAAATTTGTGTTTATTACTGAAGAATGTAGAACCTGGTTTATGTTGACGACATTCGTTACTTTTTTTCTTTAACACAACAGCAAGAAGAACGTCGTTAAACCTCACATGTACCTCGAATGAAAATTCACCCATTTCCTGTTGTGGATACTGTCAAATCTTTTACTCCTTTCGCATCATGTTGTACAATAATTTCACTATCGGGAGTCTTGTCCTTAACTCCTTGACTACGATATTTTTTACGATCACAGGAATTAAAACCTTTCAGTTGTTCATAATTTCTTAGAAGAAGAATGAAGTTTATATTTCTGCAACGCATACTTCCATGTATTATATGTAAATTAATCTGTGATCATTAGACTTCAGCTGTTTTGCGTTTATGAAGAAATTGGCTAGGTGAAATATAAAGCAGTAAAGGACTAGAAAAATCTAAGAATATTTTTATGATGTTTTCATGATAAAAATTCGATTAATCCCTTGTCCTACAAGGACGAACCTGACTCGTGGTACTTTATTCGGACCAAACGTAAACAACACGAGCCTGGCTCGTGGTACTTCGTTCGGACCAAACGTAAACAACACGAGCCTGGCTCGTAGTGACAAACGTAAACAACACTAACACGAAGATTACTAATTTTCTACGAGTTTTCTCAAAATATTATTAATTTAAATTAAGTATTAATTTAAAAATTGTTATTGATACATTATCCACTTTCAAACTATAAATCATTTTTGTTCACCGATGAATTGATCACAATTACTTCATAGACATCTGAAAAGTATTAGTTGTGTCTAAACGTGTTTATTATTCCACAATTCCTTTCGTTGCGCCGAAATATACATGTCATAAGACGCACACATTTTGCGCAAGTTCGAGCACACGACTAAACAGCTAAATGACTCGACGCGTGACCGACCTTCTTGTTTATTATGGCCCGAGCAATCGGGAGTTAACGGGCAGGACAAGGGGTTAATGGATGAAACACATTTTTATTTAACCCCTGCTGCTCACAATCGTTGCAAAATATTTTTGTTATGCATAAAGATCCACAGTCTAGTGATCATCCATGAACATAAAAATCTACAATAATTTAGCAATTTGTGAACAAATATATAACATTTAGTAGATTCTGTTCGAAACCTTCATCACGAGTCTGATTCGATGTTATAGTGCAAGGGGATAAAAACTAATGTCCAAGGTACCGTTTGTTTGCGAACAAGAATCCGGGTATGTGCGGCCCGCGGAATTAACAATTGCATGAGATAATTGGGGAGTTAACCGCGAGCTGCGTTAATTCGCCAATTGTTTGATGTCAAGAGACTAATTAATTTTTTTAGTTCAGAACAAACGTGCTTTCTTAGAAAGAAAGTCACTGAAAAGCAGGAACGGAAACTAATTTTGAACAAATATGTGCTCGCCAACGAAACCGCGGACGTTTTATCTCGATATTTAAATAACCGATTCGCCGCTGCAAGTAATCCGTGGGTAGACAGCGAGAAACGAGAGACCCGGCTCGTATTTAATTATAGCCATGTGAAAGAAATGGGTCGAGAATATTCGCGGACGAAACAGACTCCAGCGGAACGTATTTAGCTGAAGTCGATATTATACGCGATCGCGTCTTTTTAGAACGTTCAAATTCGTATTAGCGGAACACTTAACCCCCGAGAGCTAAATTATATATAACAATACATATTTTTTTCGACATTTTAAAATGATCAAAAGTAAAAGTACATTTTCATTTAACTTCGGTTTCTTACGAATAACTTGGACAATTTTTATTTTGCATAAAGATCCGCTGTCTAATTATACATACATATATTATGCAGGGTAGTCCACGCAATTGTTTCAGGCCATATCTCCGTTATTAATGCATTTACGAAAAAATATCAAAAGAGAAAGATAAATGGTTTCAAGAGCCTTACATTCGTAGGTCCTTAGATGTTCTTTTATGTGCAACTGTGCATGTGCAATGAACAATTGCATAATTTATGATCTAATATCACTCGTATCCGCTGCATTTTGAAACTCGATTTTCTCGAAAACAAACATACTATTATTTTCTAACCTTTAATTTCTTCAACCATACTATTTGCTTTTTAAATGTAGACTCCGGATTTTCTACATTTTCTACAAAATGATTAGGTAACATTCAAACTCGAAAAAATAGAAGCAGATTATCGGAATATCATTATTTTGGAATTGTTACAATCTTATGTCGCTTACGGTTCGCTTAGAAACTTTTTATTTTGCCGAAAGATCAGCAGTCTACTTGTAAAACATTCTCGATTCTCATTGTACAGATTAATGGAAAATGAAGCGACCTTTCACGGCAATGTAATATTTTTTATCTACGGCGACGTTTAAAACCAAGCGGCAGTACAAAGTGCCTCCGCTTTTGCATAAATCGTGGAGGCTACATTATTTCGCGGCGTCTCGTTTAAACAAGCTCCCAGATCGATTTTTTATTCCCGCTTTCCTCGAAGATTTATATTCGGGAATAAAGAAAAAAAGTAGAGGAATTAGAGGAGGAGGATGAAAAAGAAAGAGTTCCGATGCGAGGTCCCTTGAAGCCACGCTCACTATTTTCGATCTACGTTCCCGCACCCGTACATTTTTATGGAAATTCCGTA
The DNA here is from genome assembly GCA_913789915.3 of Sphecodes monilicornis. NCBI lineage: Eukaryota > Metazoa > Arthropoda > Insecta > Hymenoptera > Halictidae > Sphecodes > Sphecodes monilicornis. Next base: position 12,137,834 of record OU565290.1, read on the forward strand.
TTACGGTTTTTTTATGCTGTCGTCGGCGCTCGGCTCGCCCGAGTCGCTATAAATCACCGTCAAGTCCCGCATCGAGTACCTTGACTATCCTAGACCCGGTGAGAGAGACGCAATTCCATCGATACTCGATGAAAACGTAAGGAGAGAAGGGAGGGGGAGTGAGGCATCGAGCTCTCGGGCTTCTCTCGCGTCGGAAATGCGAGTTCCGTGTAGAACCAAGAAGCTTCCCATCGATTGCCGATTGGCGAACTACGCACAACAAACTTCCGGATGCAATTAAAATTCATCCGACGACGAGCTCTGGTAACGAGGATGTCGTGCTCGCGGTCAACCTCCGAGCAATCGTTAGTCTAACGGCGTAATTAGCTGTGCCTGCGCAGCCCCCGTCGCGGCGTCCATGCTAAAACCGGCCTGATAACTGGAATCATCAAAGATATCCTGGCTCCTATCCGTTTTTGACGCCTTTGGGTAAATACTTCGTTAGGCGATTAATCGCTGTTCGTTGCAGAGACTCTCGGCAAAAGCTTTTTTCCGGGATGATCTGGACTACTAACACGATTAACCATTTGCACTCGAATCGTGACTCTGAGTAACCAGTAAAAATTGCCATACCATTGTTTAAAACAGTTTTCATATTATTAAATTCGTCTCCGTTCTATAAATTGTTAAAAATTCAATTGTTGTATGAGAAAACAGGTTTAATTTCAGGTTTAATTTATTTGTTACTGATACATTATCCACTTTAAAATTATACATCATTTTTGTTCACCGATGAATTGATCATAATTACTTCCCAGACATCTGAAAAGTATTAGTTGTGTCCAAACCATACTATTTCACAATTCCTTTAATTGCGCCGAAATATACATGTCATAAGACGCATACATTTTGCGCAAGTTCAAGCACACGGCTAAACAGCTAAATGGCTCGACGCGTAACTGACCTTCTTGTTTATTACCCGCCCGAGCAATCGGGAATTAGTGGGTAGGATAAGGGGTTAAGTCTAAGTTAAAAATCTAACGGAGGCCAATAACATCAAGACAAATTAGGTTTTGCGTTCTTCTTGGTGTTACCAAAATTAAAAGGAAAATACTTTTACTAGGTGCAAAACCACTTCCACCAGAACCTGCATTATGCACCCCAGACCCAGAACCACCGACAGCTGTTCCACATAGGAAAACTGCAACCTACATTCGATTTCATGAAGATCGAGCGACGAGAGCGTCCAAAGAGGCTGTCGACGATATCGATACAAGTCTCGAAGCTCCCCAAAGTATCTCCAAGTTTCCATTTCTCGTCTAGACAGCATCAATGGAGAATAAATGCGGCAGAACTGCATCGAAGCGCCGCGCCGCACCGCACCGATAATTACCATCAATTATTCTGTCCGATGATCCCGCGATCGACGTAATCCACATCAACACCTAGGTATAGCCTCTATGGAAAAAGAGAGACCACGTGAAAAGCTTGGGATCTCCCATCATTTCCCTTCTTCGTGTGCCCCGGTTGCGTTTTCTCCGCGTATCGATCCTCCTGAGAGTTTCGTGGCCGTTTTTCCTTCCGCTGCCTTTCATTCCCGCCTATAAATCACTGTTAACTGTGCTGGACGAGATGTGTCTTCGCGTGGGAATCGGATTTTCGGTTTCGACGGGAGTCGGTCTCGTTCGATGCCTCGGGAACAGAAAAGACGGCGATGCGGTTCCGCTGTCCAGATCGAATGGAGTCTTCTCTATTCCCTTCTATTTCCCCCATTCCTCTATGGGGAATTCGCCATGTTTTCGCCACGGACTTATCCGTGTTACCGCAGATCCCACGGGTTCGATGAGAATCCGCAGCACGAGCCGGAAAACAACGCGCAGCGGTCCAGAAAGCGACAATCCGTGGCCAAAATCCAATTTCTTCAACTTCAACTGTACAATGAAATTTTTCTTCGTAAATATTAACAACTTTCCAGAGCTTCGAAACTTTTTCTCGTTTTTACAACAATTTTTTTATGAGATATAATATAAGAAACACGAAATCGTGAAATTGTATTATTGCTTATAACTATTATTGCTTTAATTTCATAGTAGAACATCAAAATGTGGCTTTATGTTATACCATTGTATAAGTAAGTATACTTTAGACATTTCTTGATGTTACACTTACTATATATCCCGTGTACGAATAATGAAACGTTTATAACAATTTGTTTTTCAAGAACAGTTATGAAATAACAATTAAAAGTAATTGACGTCAAACTCTTTTAACCCCGTTGTCGTATTTTAACGAGTCAGACTCGTGATGAAGATTTTAAATAAAGTCTAACAAAGATAAAAATTATACCTTTCTTTTCAGACGAAATAAAATTTTACTTTTGTGTAATCAATATTTAAGCACTGAAGTAAATGTAGTCATGCAAAAAAATAAATTTTCTTTCCTCTTTGGTGACATTTTTGGGGATGACGACGTTATAATTATTGTAGCCGTAGAGAAAATGTTACGGCAATGGGTTAAAATGAAAATTGGCATATTTTTTATCAATAAGTATATCAATTCAAAGTGCAGTCTCCTGCAGTTTACAGTTTTGTGCATACTTTAAGAAGTCGACGCTCAGAACATTTTGAGCTTTTGAACCAGTGTCGCGGCAGGCATTACCGCAACGAACACTTATTTGACGAAGCGGCTCTTGTTTGCTATTCTATTCAGATAGAACAAATGTGCTTATTACAAAAATATAACTGCAAACACAACCATTCGATTTTAATTCTACAATAAAACACTAAGTAAGCGCAGAAAAATTAAAAATTTAATTGTAATATAATATTTACTATAATAACATCATTTTCTCCAACAATTTGCAATAATTAGATCAATTATATGTTAGAAAATAAATTTGTCTACATACAACGTTATTGCACATATCTAGTAGAAGTTAGTCATAAAACCTGATTTGTATTTGGAAAAACGATATATGTATAGGTATACCGTTATTTCAGATTACTGTTTATTGTATTGAAGTTGCCATTTGTAATTTTGTGTTTTTAATGTCAAATTCGTCATCAACAACCCCAAAAACGTTTTATTACATAATTTCAGAAAGTCGTGATGAAGACTTGAATTTTTGCCACGTTTTCGCGGTTCCTGGACCACTGTGCGACTGCCCGGACGGAAATTCCGCGAATTGGAACAACGCGGTGACCGCGCCGCGGCTCTCGGGAACACAATACCCCGACAACTTGGTGCGGGTTAAGTTCGAACGCCGCCAATAAATCTGCTCGTCCCAATTTTCCGCCGGCGATATTTTATCACGCGCGATATCACGTGAACCTGTTCGTAGCGATCGTTTTGCCGGTCACCTGCGGCTCGCGTAATTGATATTCGTTCACGCACGGATTACCGGCCGATCGGCAGAAGAAGACGCGACAAAAGCAACGGCAACAGGCGTACGATCCTATGAAAAGACTCCTCAGGACGAAGTTACACTATTTTAAGGGACAAATAAAGAAATATTTAAAAAAAGAAAATTGTCTCGATCCATTATGATTATTTTTGCTCAGTCATGTCAAGGTCAAAAAGATCATATCTACCGAATTAAGTTTTATCTATCGTGCTATCGTAAAAATAATATACCATTCCATTTAAAGAAGAAAAAAACACCGATGACCTTAAAATCTTATTAAAATATTACCTAAAAATGTTTTTGTTTACCATTAAAATAGTGTAACTTCGTCGTGACGAGTATTTTCATAGAACCAAAATTAGGGAAGATATTCTTGTGTTCCCATTTTTATGGTTCACCCTGTACATGTATATACTCGTACATATTAGATTGATAGCTTATACCAGGTATGGGCAGGGTAGAGGCCCCTCAAACGCCTGCTTCTCCCACCAACCTCTCTTTCATGCGCGAGGCCTGCGCATTGTTCGCGACGGGCGAAGCACTTCCTTCCTCTATGGTAACGGCCAATGCTGGTGAGGGACAGTGGGCGCTATGGTGGGGACGGTTTGTCTCAATTGAGACAAAAATACCCATCCCTGGCTTATACCAAGGCACGAATTGATGCAAATTTTCAAGTTGACTGGATTTCCGAGATATCAGACGTTCAAATTCGTTACCACATCAATCTATAACGTACGGACTTTTAAGTTATTTCAGTAACTTTTATTAGTTTTCAGGCATTGTATAAATGTATTATATACAGGATGCCCGGCTAATTTGGTTACAAAGCGATATCTGCGCTATTTTGTATACTACTCGTAATGTTAAAAGGACAAATTATTTGGTTTCAGTGCACACATTATGGTGGGAATAAATTTTCCTGAAGGTAATTTTTTTCGAGAATTTGAGGTCATCGATGTTTTTCGTATGTAACCACATGTTTTGAATACTATGACGTGATAGCTGAGGTCAAGTCGCAATTTTTTTATTCTTTATGTTTGTATTATATTGTCATGGAGAACCATCCCTTACATTTTCTCCCACCTGTGGACAAACACCCTGTATATCAGGGATTGCCATTTTTGTCTCAATTGAGACAAACCATCCCCACCATAGCGCCCACTGTCCCCCACCAGTATCCACCGTTACCATAGAGGCCATAGAGGAAGGAAGTGCTTCGCCCGTTGCGAACTGTGCGCATGCCTCGCGTATGAAAGAGAGATTGGTGGGAGAAGCAGGCGTTTGAGACGCCCCTACCGTGTCCATCCCTGCTGTATATATTCCAGAATACGTTAAAACAAAAACGAAATAAAGAAGACAAACAAAAATAAATTGGAGCGCGACGAGTGTGAGCAATAGAATATTTAAAATTTGATATGATCCACTTTAAAAATCGAGCTACATAGCTAAAAGATTAACTATCCACAATAAATTGGAGACCGTTTACCGTATCTTCGATTACGGGTTGTGAGCCCGATCGAAACCGCACGTCGTTTAACACTAGCCATACCACTATCGGTCAAATGACGGCTTTCATATTTTTTATTTTATAATTACTGAAATGGCAAAGATTCTTCCATGAGAAATTACTAAATAAATTTCTTCATTCAAATATCTATTACTATAAAAATTGCGAGTAATCTAAATAAATTCAGTCTTGAAATTTTTTTAAAACAACATGTACCAGTCACATTTTGTGCTCGGTACGGTTAGTATTAAAGCAGCTGTTAAACAAGCAAATAAATGGCTCGATGTTGAAATCGACGGAAACCAGACGCTCGAGAATTGCGATACGCCGCGCCGCGCCGGGGTGCGTCGGGCTGACGCAACACAGCGAGATATTCACGGTGAATTAGAGGAATGACGGCCGAGTTGAGCGTTAAAAGGGATCAGTCTGAATTTCGACGTCCTCATTACACGCGTCATAACGAGCATCAGAGACGCGGGACCGTCGACAACGAGCGTTACAGAACATTTGAAAGCTACCTGCTGACAATGTCGGGCCAACAAGAGCGGTTAGAGACTTATTCATGGCGCGTCATATCGCGACTGAAACTGGCAGTTATGCAGCTGTATACTGCGAGCAGAGATCGAGCGTCGGCGGTCACGAGCGTTGTTTCAATCTCGGGAATTTCCAAATCGAGTGTGTCCGTCATTAACGCGACGACTACGAACCATACCGCGTCACGTCGTCGTGTGCACGCTTTCTACGTCCTCGTCTCTTGAGCTCGAACACTGTCATTGTGTGCAGTTTCCTGCTATCGATAGTGCATTCGGAGACTAATGCTTCCGCTTCGAATATCTCATTAGGTATCGGCTTTGATGCTCTAGCCCCAAATTTTCATTTTCCGATACACAATACTGGGGGACTTGGACATTTTCTCTTAGAATTCTATACTTGGGAAGATTTGTGACAATGATGGTTTCGGGAATATTTAGTACAACTTTAATAATAAAGTATTTGCGTATCACAAAAGTAAGACGGTCAAAAATTACAGGATTTTAAAAAATTCATTTTTAACAGTTCTAATCAACGCGAATGAAAGACGCTAGCTAATACATGCCCCACTTAGCATGGGCGTTCAACCACCTTTTAATGTAGACACACTCATAGCGAAGCCAAATATTGAGGCGTATCTATGTATTAATTCTTTTTTCAAAGATTGTAATCTGCATATTTAGTGTAAACGGACATTGTTACTGTATTCACTTGTATTATTATTGCATTGTACTGTATTATATATTATTTTCTTTACTTATATTATTCCTGTAAAGCGAAATAAACCCAGAAGGCTTTAAAATGCTTAAAATAAAAAAAATTGATGTGTGCTTAGACCACATGGCTGAAGTGAAACTTCTTTCTTTAATTCTTTCGAATTTTTATTAATACTTTATGACATTTAATTTTCTATGAATGTATTATTGAAACAATTGGCTTGTGATAGATAAAATATGATATAAATATTCTCAATTCAATTTTGTCTAAACGTCTTGCAAATATTGCATCAAGAGTTGTTCCTGATATTGTTGTCGCATCATTAAGATTATTTATCATTTACAATCTTAACTTACTTCTAAAAAATTCTATTAATAATTTCGATTGTTCCGATGCAAAGTTCACGTTGAAATCTGCACTTAGCATCATCGTAATTTTATCATAATCTTTATTAAGCAATGCCGCACCCTCAACCGTATATGCTAATAGAATAGAATTTCGTTACATCGTTTCATTGTTTCACCGCCAGATCGGTTTTACTGCTACCGTGTCGAGGTTTTACTAAATTGTTTCATCGTATCATTGTTTCATCGCCAGATCGGTTTTATTCCTACCGCGTCGAGGTTTTACTAAAGCGTTTCATCGTTTCATTGTTTCATCGTTTCATCGTTTCATCGTTTCATCGTTTCATCGTATCATCGTTTCATCGGTTTTACTCCTACCGCGTCAAGATTTTACTAAATCGTTTCATCGTTTCATTGTTTCATCGTTTCATCGCCAGATCGGTTTTACTCCTACCGCGTCGAGGTTTTACGCCTACCGCGATGAGGTTTTGCGCCTAACGCGCCTAAAGCAATTTCACTTCAAAAATTCTCGTAACCAATTGATCTTTTCCGGAGATTGCCTGTAAACGGATTGTGGAACGGTGAAATTTCTAATGTAACTTCTGGTGCTGGATCTAATTTGAAATTATTATTCAGAATTACTCATTTCATCCCCGAAAAATATATCTTGAATTCGCGTTCAGTTTTTTGCTTTTATAGGAGAAATTGCATTTTTAGGATTTTCCGAATCGGATAACGAGAATGATTTTTTAATTGCGAGCTATACTACCATTCTGTTCTACCAAAACGAGATCGAGAACGCGCACACGATACTGCAGTGTTTTATTTCATGCGGGGAACATTTCATAGGGTTTATTCGTTCTCGTTAGAAAATAAAATATTATATGGACCATAATCGAGTATATAACTGAACGACACAGTTTATATCTGCTGCGTTAACACGTTCACAACCATTTGGGTGAAACTACGCTCTATATAAAACAGTATCTTCATTCATTAAGATAATGTTCTTTTAGAATTCGCCAAGTAAAGAATGGGAAAATTTATCTATCGCGAGCAAGTTTAGAGATTGCAATTTCCTGAAACCAAATGTATTTTCTATCAGTTTCATGCACAATCTGATGTTGAAAGTCAAACTAATGTCATGCACGTTGTTAAAAAAATTGGCGTTCTTGTCACTCGATGTTCGTCTATCTTTGTTGGTCCATTTTTCACTGAATCTAATGAAATATTTTAGCAAATGAAAACGAGGACGAAACAATCGTATGTAATCCTCCTGAAACTTCTCGAATGAAAATTTCTCCATTTCCTGTTCCGACATTTCATAAAATATTGATATTCTCTCTGAATTTACTTTTTAACCCAATAAATTACGAATAAAAATCACCGTTTGTGCAGAAAAATATTCGTCTTCTCTCCGATTGCTTTGCAAGTCTACATACACGGTATGTTCAAAGAGTTCCAAAACGAATTTTGTTACCATAGTAACAATAGCTATGAATTTTAGTATAGTACTATCTAATTTTAACCTCTTTTAGTGACCCAAAATTTGCTTGTTTCACAATGCTCATTTGTTCTTTAGTATTGCGTTGTAACGACGTTTATTTGTTCCTTTAGTACTGACACGATTACAGTGGCGTAACGTGCTCCACGACAACACGCTTGCGCTCAGTTGTCGTTACACAAGTTTTGTCAAACAAAGTATAACTGTTATTGACCACTCACCATATTCGCCAGATTTAACAGCTGCTGACTGTTTTGTATTCCCAAAAATCAAATTGACAATGAAAGGAACACATTACGAAGAGGTGAGTGCAATAAGACAGGCAGTGACCGAGCAATTAAAACAGATAACAAAAGAGAAATTCCCCGAGGCTTTCAAAACACTGTATGAACATGGAATACCAAGCGTATAGTTAGAGGAGGGCTGTATGTAGAAAATTAAAAAATAAAAATTCATTAACATGTTAAACGCGCAGCAATTTTGTCTCGCTTTTCATTTCACTTTTCATTTAAGATGAAATATAAAAATACGACTGTGCATAAGCAAAAAACTTGCTTATCCCATTTCTGTTTAATCTGTATCAATTAAATCTGTTAAGACAGTTGAACATTTTTTAATATCATATGAATTATACAAGGTGGACCACAGAGCGTGATCTGTTTCGATTATTCTGCTGTTAGCGGTTCGATCGGAAGTTTTTTTTATATAAAATAACGTAATTCGAGGAGAGCTTTAAGATGACCGTACCAAATTTTTGGTCAACCCTTTCTTTCCAGAGTTATCAAGGTAGCCTTCAGTTTTTTATAGGTAACCCTACAATTTGTTAGACCCATATTTTAAGGGATACTGAGGCAAATTCGGTAAGCATCATAACAAATACATGTTTCTGAATCTAGAAAGATTGACGAAATTTTGCAAGATTCTATTAAAGAGAAATATGAAGCCACACTGTTGTACATTTTCCAGAGCTGTTGATAGATTAGTATTATTCATTATTAACTTGATCTCTGGCCTATTGTTTGTAAACATTTCGTTCTGTACCTTGGACGACATTCGATGATATCGAACGTGAGCTGTTGGTAGTCTTTCATGATCTGCGTGTAAATACGTGCACTACGTTCCAGTGCATCATAATGAGATTTCGTATCAACATGACGGTTGCCCAACACATTATGCAATGGCAGCACGTCAAGTACTCGATAGAAAATTTCCTAGACCTTGTATCGGTCGTTGCAGTGTAGTCAATTGGCCAGCACGCACTCCCGATCTTACTTCGTTACATTTGTTTGTATGTTGTGTATTGAATGAAAAAGTTTATGAAGAACCTCCAACAACGCCGGAAGATGTGCGACAGAGAATTGTGGATGCATGCTTAAGCATGAATGCAGACTTCATAGAAAGAACCAAGCAGTCACTTCTTAGCCGTATTGCTAATAGTGAACACCATTTTGAGCATCGATTCAATTACTCTAAATGATACTTCTTTAACGTTTCGTTGGTTTGGATGAAGAAGAAATATTTGTTATGATGCTTGCCGAGTTAGCCTCAGTATCCTCGGAAAGAAGGGTGCAAAGAATTGTAGGTTTGCTTATAAAAAACTCAAGGTGACCTTGATAACTCTGGAAAGAAAGCGTTGACAAAAAAATTTGGTACAAACATCTTAAAGCTCTCCTTGAACCTTGTTATTATAGCTAAAGAAACTTCCGATGGAACGGCTAACAGCAGAATAATCTAAGCTGATCACGCTTCGTAGTTCACCCTGTATATTGTTTTGTAAATTCGATACCGTCTGTCCCCAGGTATTGACATAGCGTTTAACCCCTTGTCTTACAACAACGAGTGAGACTTTGGGCCAAAAACAGTAAGGATGAGAATTGCGAATCGCGAGCGATAAACAAATCGAGGGCAATCCGGGTTAAAACGTCGGATAAACGCTACATTGAATGTTTCACATTTTTATATTGTATTTAATTACCATTTCTTATTTATCAATAAACTTATAATTTTGATTAAATACGAATAACGGTTGCTTATCAAAAGTGCACAGCAAATATATGTAGGAACGTACCTAATGGATAAATGTTAAAAAATAGCCATTTTCATTAAATAGGAATCATGGCTTTTTAACCCTTTCTGGACGGGAATTACTTTCAGCATACAGTTTCATCGATTGATTGTATGTTTTTCACGGTAAAATGAAATTCTATATTGAAAAACTAAGTACCAGAATAAAATAATACAAAAAGTGTTATGTTGCGTAATGTTTGACATCGTGTGGGTATTGGTAATAGTATGTTTAAAAATTATTCGCAGTCACATAATGGTGAAATTGCCTGGGCGACTGTCGGCAGACATGCGTCCGCAAAGAGTTAAAAAGTACTTTTATTTTTTTTAAAAGTAATTACATTAATTACACTAAACATTAATTACACCAAGTAGTACTACTTAACTCTTTGTCCTACAACAACGAGTGAGATCGTGATATGATAGGACCAAAAACAATAAGGACGAGCCTGACTCGTGGTACTTCGTTCGGACCAAACGTGAACAACGTGAGCCTGGCTCGTGGTACTTCATTCGTGACAAACGTAAACAACACTAGCACGAAGATCATTAATTTTCTACGAGTTTTCTCAAAACATTATTAATTTCAAATTGTTACTGATACATTATCCACTTTCAAATTATAAATCACTTTTGTTCACCGATGAATTGATCATAATTATTTCCCAGACATCTGAAAAGTATTAGTTGTGCCCAAACGTGTTTATTATTTCACAATTCCTTTCGTTGTGCCGAAATATACATGTCATAAGACGCATACATTTTGCGCAACTTCGAGCACACGGCTAAACAGCTAAATGGCTAACTAAAAGTGACCGACCTTCTTGTTTATTATGGCCCGAGCAATCGGGAGTTTGCGGGTACGACAAGGGGTTAATGTGTTAATCGACAGAATTAAATTTTTTGTTACGTCAGTCTTGGAACTTTTCGAACATACGGTGGTCTAGGAAATGACGAGTGAAACGCGACTTATAAAGCGAAGATAGGTGAAAAATCTCTCGAGACTCTTTTATACGAGCATTTCTGAGGACAGTGCACGAGGGTTAACTGTGATCGTCAGCGTGTCTCGTGTCGTAGGATTCGCAGAACGAAACGGTGCAGTGTACCGAAAGATCAAATCAATCGACCCACCGGATTCGAGAGACCGGAGTCCCGCCGGTCTTAATTGAGTCGCAATAATCGCGAATAAAAATAGTCGGAATCGTTAATTCTCATTATCGCAGCCGGTTATCTGTGCTCGGCCGTCGACGGGTTTGTTAAAACATGGAGGGCTCGACCTCGTGACACATTTAACCTTTCGGATGGTGCGCACGCGGGTCATCCGGGTCCGTTGAAAAGCGAAGTCGTATTCTGACGTCTAGAATAGAACTCGCGCTACTCGCCCGGTAGCTCGCTATATAGTAATTAAAGTAATGAGGGATAAACCGCCCGAGGAGACTCATAATTTATCCGCGACTGTTCCTCCCGACAAGTTCGTCATTGTACGCGAGCTTTGCCCTGGGCCCGGGTTTGTCTCGAATAGAAAAATGGAGGCGTCCGTACCGGCCTTTCTCGCGATCCTTTCGTGCTCGCCTGAACTATAAATCTCCTTATTGTCGGTGTCGTCGTATCAATCTTCCGTGTTTCTGAGGAGGCGAGAGTATATTTAAAATGGCGAGCGTGGAGGTGGTCCGTTGAGGATGGACGGAGATACAAGATAAGAAATGACCGTCACGATACCGATATTACTATTGTTATTGTATTAGCATCGCTTTGTGGGAGAAAATTAAAAAATAGTTTGTATAAAATTTATACGCGGGAGAGTAGCCGAATGTAGACCAGCGTCTAAGTTGACCTAATTTATAAATATACTGGAGACCTTTATGCATTTATGACATTCTTAAATTTGCAAATTACAAGACGCAATTTGTATTAGCAAAATTAATAGTATGTTTATTTTATTTTTACCATTAGACACTCTCAGGGGTATTAGAAATCTTAGCAGGGACGGGAGTGGAGAGCGATGGATAAAAAATTTAGAGGAAGAAAGAGATAGGAAAGTGTAGAAGAGGAAGAGAGAGAGAGAGAGAGAGAGAGAGAGAGAGAGAAAGTGGGAGAGGACGAGAGAGGATGAATGAGGAGTAATGTTATAATAAAAGATAGTTCTAAGGATAAAGCAATGTAATGGGACGGAAGTCCATGTAACCCGTAAGGCAGGAATGGGCAATTTTGCCTCAATTGAGGCAAAAGCGTCCACACCGTAGCGCCCTCTGTCCCCTTCCACCAAGCGCGGTACAATGGGGCAACGAAGACACGAAACATCAGCGTAAGCAACGAATGTGCGCGCTGCATGAAGGGAGGTTGGTGGGAGAAGCAGGCGTTTGAGGGGCTCCACCAGTGCCCACCACTGCCGTAAGGGATCACTAAAGTAAATATACATACATACATTAGACACTTTCCGGTCAGAAAAATATACGTTCCCCTTCATCTAATTTTTATAAGATGGCTTGCGAAAATAGGAATGTGCATAAAGATCCGTAGTCTATTTATAAATCATAGTTAATTGGTACCACTAGTAATACTATAATTAGTTTTCTAGAAAACACATTGGCATCGGGCCATTTTTGGAACGGTTGCTGCACAATTGCACTTTCTTGCAATTAAGGCAGACAATTTTTGTCTTCCATAAAAATCCACAGTCTGATCATTGCTATCATATTAACTTGTTAATGTAGGACAAAATGAAAGAATATTTAAAATAGTGAATTGGTGAATATTGAACTGGCGATTCAATAACGGGGGATGGGAATAACAAACACGATACGATCATCGGGATATTAATAGATCTATGTGTTCATCTTAATTGCAGATGCGTATGCGTAGCCTGCAGATTTTATGTATTTATGGCAAAAGTGTCCCGCGACGTTCGAAAGAAGATCAAAGCGTAATTTAATTTCCCTGTGTAAGAGCGAAAATGCCTGAGGAAGATTGATATAATATTTATTTCTACGCAGATCGTTACTCTTAAACAGTTCTACCGAGAGTGTTCTCTCCTCGTACAGCATTGGTGGGCACGGGTGGAGCCCCTCAAACGCCTGCTTCTCCCATTATATTCTTTCGCAAATAGATTTTTATACTAGTCAACGTTCCACCTTCAATTTGCTCGCGGGTCGCGGGCCAAAGCTCGCGGAAAGAGTTGCAACGAGCAAGCACTCACACGTACACTCGTGTACAGCAACGTCGAGTAACGATGGTCCGCAAAGAAGATTATTCGTTCGCTACCGAGGTATAATAAATTAAATTTCCCGAGAAGAATTACGCGCCAGCGAAATTGCACGGCCGCGGCACAGGATCGGCGGGCCCCGTCAAAAACTTTTGAGCAGCTTTTGTAATTTAATCCTGAGCGTCGCGTCGCCTCGCTTCATTAAAAACTTATTCCATCGTGCGGAAATATTTTTGTAAATAATGGCGATCCGATTTCGCGGCGCGACCGCTCGAGAACCGACTTTATCGAACCGCTGTTAGACCGACGGTCTATGAACCCACTTAGCAGCCCTGCGAAGGGCGAAAAAGGGCCACTCTCATCGTTAACAATAACATACAATTAGTCTGGTGGCTGGTCCACGCCCAGATAGCCGACGAACATTTTCATAAAAACGCTTTACGGTTCGTGTGTTTCAGGACACCGTCGGGCCTGGAGGATGTTAGTAAGTACCCGGAGTTATTCGCGGAGCTGCTGGCGAGAGGATGGTCGGAGAAGGACATCCAGAAGCTGGCGGGCCTCAACCTGATTCGGGTCTTCAAGGCGGTCGAAAGGGTAAATTCTTCTAATCGAAATTTCTGTTAAGAGAAAGGTCTACGAAAGTCAGTCTAGCTTGGTCAAGGATACCTCAACAAACTCTGAGGTTCTGTAGCATGCTCTGATATAGTCCACGAAGTTAATTAGCTAAGGATACATCCAGAAAAGAACAAGCGATGGACGAGATGTAAATGTTCTACAATGAAGTTTTTAATTGAAAACACTGCTATGTCGAATCTGTTCAACTTCTCCTGAATATCTTGTTTACAATATGGTCCCAAGTATCTTAGCATACTGTAGGGACCCATACACGCAGAAGTATAATCGAGAAACTTAATTAACTCTTTGCGACACAGGATTTCAGATAATAAAATAGACCCATGTTGCATAGAAATTTTATTGCGTTTTAAATGAAACAAAATTGGTATATTTTTATTAATAAAGGTATCACATAATGTAAAAACATAAAAAAATAGTAATAGTTTAATTAAATTTGTTGTTATAGGGTGGGATTCAAATAGTCCCACCGTGCCACATAGGTTCATGAATGGTACTTATTAAAGCACATCCTTTTCCCTAAGCACAGAGGCACTTTGCACACAGTACAAGACCATAGTGTTCGAACTACCTTTTTTTTGTACGACTAAGCGCATATCGTTTACGAGACGAACGTTCTGGTAAATGTTTTGAATCTTGTCTTCTTATTTCTAATGAAACGTTACGTTTGTGTTTGCTTATTTGGATTGATAATGACTTATTGTTAGATTCAGTTGTTACGTTATTATCTATTAATGTTTGACTAATAAATCCTTCGGCACATTGACCTTTAAGAATATTAAAACATAAACAATAAATAAAAATTTATTTGTTTGTATTACTCCCCAAGTTTCATGGTGGGACAAATAAAATCTCACCATACTTTCATTATTTACAAACAAATTTATGCTTTAGTCTTTATTATAAAATTTTTCACTTGCTTATATAGAACTAATTTTTATAAAAATTAACTTCTACGATTTTTCACAGAAAACCAGGAAAAAAAGATTGTCGCATAAACCTTCCGCTTGCAACAATTGATGAACCTGTAATGACATGTTGAATGTTGCCAACACAAGTGAATACATTTGTAACATTTCTTGAAGATATTACCAACTGCTTTACGTAAATAAGACGATATATAAACCTATGCGCATGCAGGTATTGCAATATTTGGAGGTGGGACTAAAAATGTTCCACCATGCATTACGGTGCATCAAAAAGATGGGACACTTTCAATCCCAGCGTGCCCTAAAGAGTTAACTAAGGAAACATCCAGAAACTAGCGAGTCTAAATTCTGTTGAAGTTTTTAAAACGATGAAAAGGGTACCAATGTTTGCAAATAAAGTTGCTACTTTAACAGATCGGCATATCAAATTAATTGAAGTTGGTTTAGGATGTTTCAGCAAGCTGTAGCTTACTCGCAAAATGTAAAGGAGGTCCTTAATTTAATGTAAATCTTGAATCTAGTGGGAATAGTAGACATTGTTGGATTAAACTCCTGTTTTAAAAACCGAATTAAGTTTACGCTGCATCAAATTATCTTACATTGATAATTTAAAATTTCGAACAATTCGAATCGAATAGAATTGCATGAGGTAAAAGTAACTTCATATACTTGTCGCTGAAATGAAGTCGATGACACGATGCATGTATCTCGAATTCAAGACAGTAAACAAGGGCAGACGAAGTTAGAAACGCACTGAATGCGCAATCGGCTTGATTTTGCAGCCCACGATATCCGAAACGGTGGAAAGCGACAGATTCGCGAAAAAATCATCCGGACGACGTGGTTCCTGGCGCGAAATAACCGATGGTCTCGAACCAGGTTAGCCGAGTCGACCAATATCGAATTTAATAAAGCACACAAATCATGCATCCGTCGGTGCATCGTTCAGCGAGACGGCTGCGGAGCGTACGATTTTTGTTCTCTTGGATCCCCGCCAATCCCAGAACCAGCTGGCCCGATCCTCCTCCACCGGACTACCATCCCGCTGCCATCATTTGTACCTATACGAATCGACTATGTGTACGCTACATGTACTGCGAGAATCGTGTGTCCCGTTGCTGTCTCCTCTAATGCCGGGTTTGTCACTTGCTAGGGTTCATCTATATCGAGGCTCCGACCGAATAGAATCGAGCAACCACGAAAAGATCTCTGGTTAGACATTGAATGGAACGTAAATATTATTCATTCATTCATTTGTGAGTTTGAGCATCACGTTGAAGCTTCGTTTCAATCGCTGAATTTTTCTTGGACAATCAGAATCGTCGAATGCAGCAAGTATCATTCTATTAACATTAGGTTCACTGAACTCGCAAATAGAATCGAGCAATCAACAGAGAGATCTCTGGTTAAAATTTGAATGGAAACAAACATTATTCGTTTATTCACTTACGAATTTGAGCATCAAATTAAAGCTTCGTTTCAATCGCTGATTTTTTCTTGTCAAATGCTGCATTTTATGTATTATTCTATTCTAGGTGTATTTCTAAATATTCTATTAATACTTTGCCGTCCGCACGTCTCGTAAAAATTTCTTCGCTTGGCGCCGGCCGTTCTTGAGGTTATCGGGTGATTATAAATTTTCAAGTTTTACTAATGTCATCGTTAGCTCTCATGAGTTTTCAATCCTGCCCCCTATTTTCATGAAATTTGGAAGATATACATATGTAAATAAAAGTAAAATTTGTTTTCTATATTTCTTTATTTACCTTTTCTTTGGTGATAACTTAGTATTTCTCTTTTAAATGATATACAGCAAAACAATCTTTAAGATGTAACGCAACTCTACAAGACTTGCACATTAAATTTGTTGTCCTTTTTTTGTTTTTGGAACATACATGGCAGTTTCTTCGTTTTCGTTTGTTAGTTTCGGAAATGAATGTTAGCTGGTGTTGTTTTAGCTGACCGGAAACTCTGTCGATCGAATCATGATGGGACGCACGCGATGTAGTAGCGACCTCCGAGTTTTGCTCAGGAACAGGTACATGATCTTTTATCCACGATTCAGACACTTTCAATAAAAAATCATGAAATCGGAGACTCTTGCGTTCTGTATTGAAATGTTGATATGTCCTGAATGCATTAAATAATGCGCAATTAACACTATGCCGTCCAGTTCACCACTGTGGTGTCGCCGGCCGTTGAGCAATACTTTGTGCGCGACACCACTGTGGTGCCGCCGGACGGCAAAGTGTTAACCTTAGGTTCACTGAACTCGCGAATAGAATCGAGCAATCAACAGAGAGATCTCTGATTAAAATTTGAATGGAAACAAACATTATTTGTTCATTCACTTACGAATTTGAGCATCAAATTAAAGCTTCGTTTCAATCGCTGAATTTTTCTTGAACAATCAGAATCGTCAAATGCAGCGAGTATCATTTTACTAACGTTAGGTCTGGGTTAGGTCTCGCTATTTACGGAACTCGCGAATAGAATCGAGCAATAAACGGAGAGATCCCTGGTTAAAATTTGAATGGAAACAAACATTATTCGTTCATTCACTTACGAATTTGAGCATCAAATTAAAGCTTCGTTTCAATTGCTGAATTTTTCTTGTCAAATGCTGCATTTTATGTATTATTCTATTCTAGGTGTATTTCTAAATATTCTATTAAGACTAAATTAGCGGTACTTATCAAATTCACGGGGTCTGATGCATCCGTGAGAAATTATTCATCAAATCTATTTCTTTGGGTATATAATATTATTTAAAAAATAGCTAAATATTTGAATAGACACACACTAGTTATTTTTATAAAGTGATGTAAAATAGTCACTTTTAGTGCCCCGTAAAAATAGTGTTAACCAAATTTCTTGTAATATCGACTCGTGGTGAATATTTTCAACACGATCTATTAAATATGTATGTGATTAACTTCTTTTAGCCTAGTAGCCATTGGAGAAAATATAGGTAGCAATAGATGTCCGTTTTCCTTTTCATTATAGGAAACTCTAAAAGACGTTCTAATCAATGTGCATGTAAAATATATTGGCAACCAAGTTCGCGAAATTCACATTTCCTTCAACAGAATTATTTATTAAAATTGCACAATTAACAATTTTTCATTGAAATATGCTCGGTCTGATTTAATCCTTACCACTCCAACCGGCAGTGATGCTGCCAAACTTAAGCGAAATCATTCCCTAAAATTCTGGAAGTGATAAGGGTTAATAATCCTTCACCGTATTTCAAACAATTTTTCAATTTCTCGTCGGACTAGAGAAATAAAAGAAAAAGGCAAAAAAAAAGATCACGAATTTAAATGCCACCCTCGTACTAAAAGTGACTTGTACGTATTGTTTAATAGAAATTACAAGACTGAGTCTATCTGGATTTTTCCAAAATTTGTAAAACCTTGTAACTTCATTAATGGTAAAATGTGAAATTTGAAACCGGTTATTCGTCTAGCAATCGCACGTTTAGCGTTAAATTAAACTTCGTCAAATCTGTGAACTGTTCATTCAGTTAAAAAACGATGCATAATTTCTTTTAATATTAATTTTTGTGTGATAATACGATCATCAAACAGAAAACGTGACAACTCGGAAGCTGCGAGATGCTCGTGTTACATCCCCCAGTATCATGCCGTTAAAATGCATTTCACGGACAGGAAAGCTGCCCGAAAATAGTCCGAATAATTGAACTACAGCCTGTGCCGCGTCGTCCTGAAAATATTCGAGCTCGCATCCCGTTTTTTTCCGTGTGCTTGGTCAGCTGCAGGCGCAGGCCTCCTGGATCTGACAAGCACCCGAATAAGAGACGAATAGTAATTTGTATCGCGTCGTGACGTTGCATTTAAACCGACGGTTTTTACCGGGGGAACATTAATTTTAAACTTGCCCGGCCTTGCACGTCCGTCGCTTCAGCGTGTCTTTTTGTCGGCCGTTCGCGAGCAAGCGGGCGCGTGCCTCCGCCCCCGCACGGTTCTGCTCCATCGTAAAATATCCATTTGACAGCGAATGAAATCAAAAGTAGGAAGCCACGCGTTGCGAGAGGAAGAACCCGGCCGGATCCTCCGGTTCAACAGAATATTCCTCGCATTACACGGGCCGCTCGTAACGCGAGAAATTACGCGCGTAAATAGCGAGCGTCACGTTCGACGATCCTCGCGGGCTAACTGGCAGGAAATTACCGGCGATAATTTAATCACGGCCCCGAGGTGCGAACGACAGTCGCAAAACCGAGTTTATTGGCGCATGATTGTAACGAGGCTGACGTAACGGGAAGGGGTGCATTGTAATTGGGGTTACACCGCCACCGACGCAACGCCCACCCGCTCCGAAGAAATTGGAACCGACTCATCATCGACGAAGGGCCCACTGTTTCAAGCGACAATGGCCGAACCATCCTGGATCCAATTAACAGTCGCGTCGTTTGCCGCTGAATAGTAGGCACTGTCTTCGGGCTTATTCGAACGCGACGCGGGCGCGGACTCAAACACGGACAGCGAGAGAGGAAAAGGAATTACATGACCGTAGTTGCGAAAGTAATTCAAATGAATTCTATTGAAAATTTCGAGGGCAAAATTAAGTGGATTCCTTTTAAAAATTATTAACTTTTTTCAATTTGGATCAAACGACTTGAGTTTCTTTCTTTCTTAACCCCTTGGCCTCCAATAACGAGCGAGACTCGAATCGCGAGCGATAAACAAATCAAGAGCAGATCGGGTTAAAACGTCGGATAAACACTACATTAAACGTTTCCAATTTTTATATTGTACTTAATTACCATTTCTTATTTATCAATAAACTTATAATTTTGATTAAATATGAATAACGGCTACTTATCAAAAGTGCACAGCAAATATATTTAGGAACATACCTAATGGATAAATGTTAAAAAATAGCCATTTTCATTAAATAGGAATCATGACTTTGTGCATGTGAATCACTTACTTCTAGAAAGAGCATATTTTAAATTTTCCTTACAGGCACAGATAAAAAAGTTAAAAATCGCGACTTACACTTTTATCTTCTACATTTCGAGAAATAGCAATTTCAAAAGAAAATTTCTGCACATTACCTAGTAAACTAATGTTTCTAACATTTTAAAAGCTCAAGTCGTTTGGCCTAATTTTAAAAAAGTTATTAGTTTTTAATGAATGTCCATTTAATTTTGCCTCCGACTGTATGTATGAGTAATTAGAGGACCCTTTTGTACTTCTCTATAAAACCCTAGATATTATACTCCCTCGTATTTACAAAGACCCTTAAAATTGTTACCGTTTGCATTCTTAATGATAACCTTCGGACGTTTCTTTTTCTCATCTCCTTTTCATCTCCTACCACCGTAGCCCTTCTGCATTCTTAAAGCTCTCTCTCTCTCTCTCTCTATCTCTCTCTCTCTCTCTCTCTCTCTCTCTCTCTCTCTCTCTCTCTCTCTCTCTCTCTCTCTCTCTCTCTCTCTCTCTTGTTATTTTGTATCTTTGCATTCCCTACAGACTGTTAATATTATATTGTCCTTTCTTTCCATTTCAAATAATCTAGGGAAATTTGATGGCCCTCTATATTCCGAGAGACCCCTGAAATACCTTTTTCCTATTCCCATGATTCGAATTGTAGCTCTTTATATTCCTAAGACCTTCGGTACTACAACCTTTTTATATTCCTACGATTCTTTAAAAACATTTGCTTTTTGTATTTCTAAATATTCAAGCTGAAACAGCCCTAAGATTTTTCCTATTCTTTACGTTTTCATAATCCTTAGGAACCGGTGGACCTTTGCATCACTGAAACTCTTTGAAAGGATAGATAAATATTGTGGTTTATTTCATTGACCTTAAAAATATTCCCAATAACCTTAGAAATACATGTTTTTTTCTACTCCCCTATGATCCTTAGGGCCTTTTTCGTATTGCCAAAGGAATTCTAAAAGTATTCTTTGTCATTGTTTACATTCCTGAGGCCTTGGGAGAGTTATTGTAATCCTTCACAATTACACGTTTTTTCAAAACAACCCTTTAGATCAGGCCTGGCCCACCACGTTAAGATGTGTGACCCACAGTGCGATATTTGCGTCCACATCAAAAATTAATTTTTACAATACTCATGTTACACCCGAGAGATATTCCAACTTAAGTTATTTTGTACAACGAGTTGTATGTGCTTTTGGATCCACATATGTTTGTGAAACATTTTTTTCGGAGATGAAATTTACAAAGAGTTCATCACATGCTTCATTAACTGATGCCAATTTAGAAAACTATCTAAGATGTACAACGTCGAACATAGATTTACAAAAATTAAGTGAAAGAAAGGATAAGCAAATATCTCATTAATTAAGACTCGAGAGTTAATTATATTGAATTATAGTATAACAATAAAGTTTCATTCATTTTGTATTCGTATTACATTTTTTAAAAGCATGTTTACCTAAAGTGCGACCCGTTGTAAAGTTAAGCGTCATCAAAGTGGACCGTGAAACCATTTGGGTTGGCCAGGCCTGCTTTAGATGATCAAGAATTCACTGATAAATTGAGAGGATGTTAATATAACTACAGTACAATTGTTTAGTAGGCGAGTTTTGGCTTGAGTGAATGGGTGCCAAATTAAATTTTGTACACGGTTTAAAAACAGTCACACGTTATTTGCGTGGTCGCGATGCGAACAGTAACTTGGCGGATTATTCTGCGTAAAAATGCACGCGCGAGAATGAGCGAGAGTACCACGTGGTGGTAATAGCGAAAAAGTTGAACAAAGCTGTCTGTCGATCTAGCGAACTAGAGAACGGGCGAACAACGAGAGCGAATTGCTCGATCGGCGGTGTTTTATAAACCTACGATTTTTGGCGATCGATAGATCAATACCTATTAATATAGAACGCACGATTACGATCGATAGGTCGCTCGCGATTAAACGCATGCGCAATGCGGCGACGCGCCGCGATTACTCTTCGATAGGTCGCTCGCGGCTGCACGCATGCGCGATGCGGCAACGCACCGCCACACAGTGGGACGAAAGTACTGTTTTGCTGGACATCGAGTTTAGCACCCCTTTCAGTTTAGGTGTCGCCTTGAAATTTTATATACTCACGTTTTAAATAGTATAGAATAGGAATCTGAAGTCGAAAAATTTGTTTGACCACCCAAAAATTTTTTTTTCCATATGTTAGAAATAGGGAAAAAATGACGTATTTATTAAAGAAAATTCGTTACAAACAGGATGTATTTTTAATATTCTATAGTTTTTCCGACATGTTCTGTTGACAATTCATGCTACAGAACCTCGGAAAATAATTTTTAAATTAATATTATAAGATATCACTGATTCATTACATTTATAGAATTTAATTTTTGTCAGATAGGTTGGTTTTAAAAAATTCATGATTTTAGTATAAGTACGTGGTTTTTTAAATTTATTAACAACTCTATTAATAATAATAATATATAACATGATAATATAATTGTAATAATAACCTGTTATACAGCTTAAAAAAATAAATAAATACAAAATATATATACATATAAATATTATATTAATACATAAGTATATAAATAAATATTATGTTAATAGACAATTATTTAAATGAACATAATATTTATAAATACATTTAAATAAATTATATTCGCTATGAAATTAATTAATGATCGTCGATCTCCATTTCTTCGTCTCTTTCACCTTCTTCATAAAATTTCTTTTCTGTTGCTTCTTCTTCTTCTTCTTCTTCGTTCATGCATATATCATGTTTAAGGAGTTTTAGTGTTTCAGGAAATAAAGGTAAACTACATTTTTGAGTGTGACGTGGTCTTAATGATGAAATTCTTGGGTCAGAGTTGATCAAAAGATTGTGGAGGATATCTTCATTTGTCGCCTTTCTATCCATTTTCCTAGATCTAAATTCTCTGACCTGCCGAAACACTTTATTAAGAGCCTCTTGCGCTTCTTCAGAAAATTTGTCAATGGGGTGTATGAAGTACTTCATGATTTTTTCTCCATGAAGCAAGACTTTATGCACGGTTACCGACATGTAGTACCATGAGTAGTACTTCTCGGAGTCAGGTATGCCAGTAATAAAAGCAATATTGCCTAATCGGAGGTTCCCGCCACTTTTTCAAACCTAAATGCCGGCCGCGGTCGGGTCTCGTCGGGTGTGGTCGCAACGAATTTCTCTCATATAATACCCAAGGAAAAAATTCATGAAGTCCGTTTTCCGGCACACCCCGGCACACTTTTCAAAAATAAAAAAGAAGCCATTTTTTGAAAATAAAAAAAAATGCTGAAAAAAAAAAATGTTTTAATGGCTTTATAGACGAAGAACGACAAATTCGTCAAATTTTTTTTCCTTCCAATTCACGGTTATTGTAATATAAACGTTATAAAATATAGAAATTTTTTTTTTCTTCGACTATAAAGCCCATAAAAAAATTCTTTTTTTCAATTTCTATTTGTGAATGACATTCGTCAAGGTGCACTAAATCAAGTATATATGCCATCAAAGCCTTATAACAAACTTCAAATTTTGGTCAATGTCGCGGGATTTCGTACATTCGTCCCACTGTGCGCCACTAGCATGATCGGACGACACGACGCATGCTCCCCGATCCTTAGAATTCGAAACAACAATCAATAATTAATCGATATAACGCGAAAAACGAGAGGTAACCCATCCCATCTTGTACCGCGAAGCTCGTTGCTTTAGTTGATACATCTAATGGCTGTCTACATCTCCAGGTACCCAAAGTCTGCTACGACTACAGTAGAATAAGTTTCGGTATACCTACAACAACTGTTGTTCTTGTTCTTTGCTAATCGTTCCTGTTTCCTCGTAGTTCCTTCCTCAAATCTTCCCACCAATTCACCCTAAACTTTTGTTCTATTTAAATTCCCGGTTCATTTACCTGTGGCTATTATTTAATTATCTTCTCATATCTAATACTTATTTTAATCTTCTAATATTTTTTATTCGTTTAGTATGTTTGCAAACAGAGACAAAAAGGACCCTGTTCTACTGTTCTTTCCCCATAGTAAATCACCAAATATTTTTAACTCTTTGCACTCGACTGTCCATGGTGAGAGGACATACAAAAATTACTAGCATTTACAGTACCTACAAGATCGACAACTTCGCAAAATCTGTGTGTCAATAAAATATATTAATTTAACACTATAACTACCGATCCCTAAACGAGACTGATGTATATTCTTCTACAATAACAACAGGATTGAATATATTGAATTTATTTATAGATTTCATAGGATTTCTATGGTATAAAAAATGTTGAATTTTTTCTCAATTTTGTCATTTTGACGAGGTCGGGAGTTCCAGTATTAAATGGATTAATTATTTCCATAAATAATAAATAAATGCATTTGAGTTACGGATAGGTAACTTAAGAAAAATCTCGGAGCGCAAAGAGTTAAACGAGTTTTTCACAGTTTAATCATTACCACGACCAAAGAATTCTTGACCACCAGGTACAGTAATTGGGATCTCAAACAGTTAAATAAAATAAATTACAAAGAAAACCATAATCGCGTTCTCCCCAGAGAAATTCTATTAAGTCGGGACTGGCCAATAGCGACATTAGAAATTCTAGTGTCCTGGTAAATTCGTGTCGGACAGCAGGGAAGAAATTGGACAATTTCCTGTGAAGAGAATGTTTCTCTTACGAGGGTGGGTTAACAGCGTCCACAGGTCCAGGAGACTGCGTCAATTTTCAGCTCAAAGGGCCGACAAGAGCACACCTTACCTGCAGCACACCTAGCCGTTTCTCTCAGTTTTGCGGGGTCGTGTTCCAGGCGGGAACCTTTGAACGATTTTAATTCCCAGCCTCGTTAGAATCCTCGGGCGCCGACTGCTCGTTACCAGCAGCGAGAAACGTCGTAATTGTTAAAACAATAGAGCCGCCTACCGCGGGAACCAGGCGGTACGATGACGGAACTACCCCTCGCCGTTCTGGAATTGGATTTCGACAGCGTTCCGACGAAGCAACAACGAAATTCGAGGACTCTTTCGGATTATACCGTTTCCCGAAGACGGTCTCGCCGCTCTGAACCAACGGAGACGTTATCAGACATTGAATATTTATAGAACCTTCGCCCCGGGGAAAATTCACTGGAAAATTGAAACTCTTTAATCGTATTCAAGCGACGCTGTACTCGTCCCGGTTGAAGTACTGGCTGTCCACAAATATCCTCCGCGATTACGAATCGGTATAAGTTTGCAATGGCTCGTGGAATTGCTGATTCGTCGTAATGGTGTGCCTCCTTGCAGCAAAATGGCAGCGCTGCAACGTTGGATAAAATGTAATTGTAGATTAACACGAGGATTACGGGACGCGTCATAAATGGCGCGTTCTGCTATTTTTAGTTTACAATTATTGAGATTGTAAAGATGCATCAATGGAGAATAACTCGACAAATTTATTTTTTTGAGTACAAATTATTAGAAAAATGGCTAATACTTGAGATAGACACAATCTCAATATTTTTACAATGTAATGTAAAATAGTCACTTTTAACACTAAACCTACCACGGTCAAATGACCGGTTTCTTATTTTACAATTAATCAAATTATCAAAACGCTTTCATGAAAAATTATTGAAGAGCTTTCTTTGTTGAAGTATACATTTCAATAGAAATTGCGCAGAACCGGAATAAATTCAATCTTGCTAATTTTAGAAAGCAATATGTACCACTCACTTTTCATGTTTGGTAGGTTTAGTGTTAACGCGCCGTAAACCTAGTGTTAACAAAAGTTACACGATGTATGTATAGATTGCAACGATTCGAAGTCATTTGTAAATGATATACTTCGACAATTTCAAGGCGGTATTTTTTAAAAACGTCTACTACGTTTTAGATATTTTGGTTCAACTAACATCTTTCAACGCGTTGAAAACCATGTCGGTTATGTATGAGTGACACTATCCTTTAACGAAGTCTAATAGAGTAATTTTTATTGTGATATAATCGAGCAACTTAAATTGAATTAGGATATAAAGGATGTAGAAAGATTTTTAAGGAGTAGTATTTGAGTTTTAGTTTCATAAATGACATTTCATTGATTTTGTGGGAGATTTCTAGAATTGTGATCCGGCAGCCATCGTGTTAATTACACAAAAAATATCTGTACGAATTAAAAACGTGGGAGGAGTATGTGCTGGATAAAAATGCTAGCAGCATTTCTATACGGTTGAAATGTGTACCAAGTTTTAATGAATAGTCTTTATTTACGCCGATAGCCTTGAAAGGGTTAAAGAAGAGAGTCTACAGTTGCTCTTTAAAACTTCGTACACTTTAAAACTTTTCTCTTTAAAACTCTTTAACTCTATAAATTAGAGCACGACTCCATCGGTAGTTGATAAAGCTGAAATTATCCTAGGAATGGGATTATTCAAGTTGTTTTATCCAATACTTATTAACCCTCTGTCGTACCCGCTAACTCCCGATTTCTCGGGCCATAATAAACAAGAAGGTCAGTCACTTTTAGTTAGCCATTTAGCTGTTTAGCCGTGTGCTCGAACTTGCGCAAAATGTATGCGTCTTATGACATGTATATTTCGGCGCAACGAAAGGAATTGCCCCTTCCTTTTTCCTGAGATCATACATTTGGGGGCTCGTCCGTGGATGGGGGGAGCACCGATCACCGCACAATGGCGACGATAACGGACGAAGACGAAACAAAGCACGAAATATGAAGTTACGAAACGAGTACAACTTGTCTTATAAAAATAATAAAATTTGATGTATTTAAATTTTGTGCGATATTTATTACAATATGTGATTGAATATAGAAATCTATCGAGTCAACTCCCATGAAGGCATCTTTATAACTTCAATAATTGTAAAATAAAATATCTGTAACCGGTCATTTGACCGGTTGTGGTAGGTTTAGTGTTAAATCCCAGACAGTTTAAAGCCAACAATCGAATAATAAGCAAATTCTAACACAGAAAGTAAGATAGTGGGTGATTAAACTACTGAATAATAGCTGAAGCTACGGAAAGATCGATCTCAGGATGATCATAGGATTCCGTGAAGTTTCTGCGGACCTGCAGCAACGTCAGCCGGAATTTCGATACTCGATACACGCCGGTGCTCTGATAAATGTGCAAAGCTCCTGGGGATCGTTGCCCAGAGAGTTTCCAGTAATCTGAATAGCATAGAATACAATTATTCCGATTTCTGTAGAATTAGCAACCTAAAACGTACTGATAAAGTACAATACATACCGATAAAGGATTCGCCTACAGAATGATTTTAGTGGCATTAAGTGGAAGCAGTATCGATGCAAATTTTACAACGAGACTTCGTATCTTTATGACCTCGAGTGAGCAATTCGGAAGGAGAATTTTTGAAGTATTATATTCAAGCATCATTTTATCGAAAGAGTTTTGGTATTTGTCCTCGACACGCTTCTCAGAAATAATCGCATAAAATATCCTAGTATAATGATTCACCCAGTTTTGCTCCACTCTTTAAATCAACGAATTATGTCTCATTGATGACGTCACATTTTAAATAAATACGTCTCACAACACCAACAGAAAGAAAAAAAATGATGTGTATAATAAATTTGCAGATTATTATAATATTTCTTGATTAAACAGCTTCAGATTGGACATTTCATAAACAACAACCTGATATCAAGTGTTTATATCGTTCCATGGGTTGTAGAAAATTAGTTGAAATGTGTACCTAATGATATAATCATCCTCCAAAAATATAAATGGAAATTCGCATTAGTTGTGAGATGACCTGATATATTAACAAAAATGAATGTAGTCATTCGTTTTCTATTTAATAATAAATAATAATAAAGTATTTTTCCCTAACGTCAAACATTCATGCCATGTCATTCTACACACATCCTTATTGGTTTTCTATTTATCACTCTATATACAGTATTTCATCGGTAATTGTCCCAAATGTCTCCGACATAATTGTCCCTGAGATATCCCCACTAGTACTGGGTGTAGCCCCTTGAGGGGCCGTGAAGCTCGAGAGGCCTCGGTCGCCGAGAAATATGACACCATGCGGCTCGGGTATATCGGTGAGACCACACTAATCCGAATTTCCAACTTCTTTATTATTCATTATTTTTTTATGGGACTTCGATGACCATATTTGTGGCATTTTTCTAATAACTTACTCTATCGTCAATTAAAAAAAATAGATATGTATGTATAATCAGAAAAATTTTGATCAGAGAAATATTACAAATATGATGGTAAAAGTCTCCTAAAAGATTAATTAAAAATGAAAAAGTGTCGTCATTGCATTACTGTTGCCTCACAGATGTTATGTGCCTGACCTATACATAATGACCATACACCTGTATATGATCCGAATTATATCGTGTTTGGTATCATTTTAATCAGAACAATGTCACAAATCTATTAGAAAAAGTCTCATAAAAAAATAAGTAATAATAAAAAAGTGGTAATACCTTTGTGAGGACGCGCGAGTCTTTGAACTGTGCTGCCGACTGCGACTCTCCGCGTCTCTTTCTTTCCCATACGCTATCCTTCCTCGCGCCCGAAACTTTAATCGTCGATTACACAAGTAAATATCATCGGAATTATGTCATATTTGGTATCATTTTTATTAAAAGAATGCCACAAATATGGTCATCGAAGTCCCATAAAAAAATAATGATTAATAAAGAAGTTGGAAATTCGGATTAGGTATGTTTACATTTCTCGGTGACCGAGGCCTCTCGAGCTCGGCTGTCCTTCTCTACGTTCGGCAAACCTCAAACAATGATATCCCTCGCGCATAATTGTCCCTCCGCAGACCCGTGTTGTGGACAATTATCGATGAAATACTGTACTATGGAAAATGAGGGAAAGCATATAAAGCACTAATAGCTGTGATTTTATCTTCACGATGTCTCCTTCCAAAAGTAAGAAGGAATTTCGTATTACTTCTGAACTGACCAGATGCAGTGAAAATTAACGTGATTTTCGTTTGGCCTCTAACAAAAGACGTCTAATTGGTTTAGGAAAGCCTTCTCCTATTCTGTTTTTCAAAAAATAATAAAAACCGTGATACTACGTCTACTTTCAAAAAATATTTCCGAAGAACATCTCCACAATAAATGACAGTCTTTCTGTCCGCAACAAAGTAGCCGCAATCATCTCCACGAACCATTCGTTGTCAGAGGGATCTTAAATCAACTTTTTATTAAACTGAATCTCTTGGAGCGCAAAGGAAGCGAAGTAAAAGAAGTTTAAAGAAATTCATCGTTCGGAGAGCAGTCGCCGGAAGGGAAGATTCAGACGACGCACAGTGCGTTGAAAAGCCTGTTTTCTGGACAAATTTCCACTACTCCAAAATTACAAGTGATACGAAGAAATGTCTCAGACGAAAGTTGTAGGATATAGAAAAGAGTAAATGATGATTGTATTTGTTTGACATTGCAGTTACCTTGAAAAGCTCTGTAGAGATACAATTGAAATTTTTCAGTGGAAACTTACATTTATGATTACGTATTCGTGGAGGTGACACCAAGACGTTGCCAAAACACTTTTGTTTTTGCATAAACTATTATCGAGATATAAGCGTGCAAAGTTGATGTGTCGACATTAGGCAGTGTACATCGCAAAATTATACAATTGGATTTTGCACGACACTATTCTCCTCTGTAACTTGCTCCTGTAAACAGTTAACGAAAGTACAAGATTTCAAAGAATATTCGTGTTTTCTTTTTTTGGATTGTTTGAAAACCATATATCGAAGATAGGAGTATTCGTAATAGGTAGTCGCTGACATAAAAACATGGTTGACAATTAACGGGCAGCTAAATCTTTTTTTATTTTTTACAGCATACATCTACCCATATTTCTGTCAAAAATTACGAAGAAGTTTTAAGGAGTATTTTTTGAAACCTTAATTAAAGTTATCGATAGCGTTTAAATTTACATTGTTAATTTGATCTGAAGAAAGTAGAAGGAATAAACAAACTAACGTCAAAATAACAAGCACATACAAGTACATTTTTATAAACGAACTAGCACACTTGGTAAATAAATTTGAATAGAAACTTTTCAACTTGCAGGTGAAGTATGCAGACTTAGTTAATACTTGTTTATTGATTCCAATATCATTACTTAACTTTGTAATTGATATCTTGGAACACTTCTATGGAGGTTTTAAATACCAATATGAAAATGGATTTCTTTATTTTTGTCCCATGACAACGCACTAAAAAAAAAAGTTAAAAATTTCCGGGCAGGTAGAGGCAGCGAAGCCTTGTATAATTGTTTACATTATCGCATTACATTTTACATTTTTTGCACTTTGAATATGTTTTTGATCGTTGTCAATTTTTTATCCATAACAACACACTATGCGGTGCGGCGCTGCGGTTAAATAAAACGCGGTATATACGAGGAAAATGAAAATGATCTGGTCTGATGGCGAAACGGCACGTTTTACGGTGGGCACGGGCGGTGCGGCGACTATAGTAATTTACAGGGCCGGCCATAGTTCGTCACGGGGAAATATGCACTGTCTTCAGAAATAAATAAAAGGCAGCGACGCGTTAAAAAAAATATACGGCGCTCCCGTGCGCTATCTCGTGACTCCGAGTGGCCGAGATGACCGATGACGCGTACAGCCGCGAAATAAAGGGCCTCGTTACGGCTCAAAAGGCGTTGTAGGGAAGCGAAAAAAGAACGAGGATGATGCCGCGTTTGATTAAAACAGTAGAGAATTTATGGACAATATCTTCGGAGGGACGACCTAGGCGGCCACCGTTGTCCCGGGAATCATCTCGGCGACCATTAACATTTTAATTTCCCCGACGATTCCTCCGGAGCGTTCCGGGCGCGCTGGTAAATGTTACCAGGCCGACGACGACGACAAGAGGAAGGAGAGAGAGAGAGAGGAGGAGGAGGAGGGAGCAGAAAAAAAAAAGGAATTCAATTTAAAGATAAAACGACGGGACGCCAGAAGCACGCATTACAACACGGAGACGTTCGTAATGTTGCCGGGCGATGGTTTATCACGAAGTTTCGTGAAACGCGAGGCCGGAAATATAACGGTATTTGATTACAGCTGGAATTGTCGCATCAAACGTGCGACTTGTCCACCATAATCCCGTTTCTTTGTTCACGGTTAAATCATTCGGATATCCTTACGGGCAACGGACCCCATCTTTTTACGTCCTCTCGACCTCTTTGCGCGGAAAATACACTTAAATCGGTATTAGCGTGGAGATCTGCAGTCTGAATGCAAGCTCGAACCTCTGGAGACACCGTGTTGATATTTTTCCGGAGAGCTCGGGCTGTAAAGGCTCAACGGAAATGACCATAGCCGCGGTCTTTCTGAGGGATCCTCCCCTTGATGGACTCTCTTAATTCCTTTAAAAGAGGAATGTTCTGGGGAAAATTTTCTTACGGATGGTAGCGCCGAGCGAAGTTTACGTAGTTGGTTCAGTGCGGAGGGCTATGTTTGGAAACGTTCTGCGAGTTGTTGTTGCTCTTGTGTTCGGTTTGTTAGGATGTCTTTCACCGATGTCTTTGATCACGAGACTGTTCTTTCATGGACTACGTTTTCGTGGTAAATTCTCGTGTTCATCGTTTTGTAAAAAGGAGTTTAATGAAATCATGGTTGAATCCACATCCTGTTTTTTCTCACAAAGCTTGTAGTGATTATGTAGAATTTATCCATCAAAAATCTATCATTAGACTTCTCTGTCGCATTTTCAAGAGAAATTTAATCATTTTCCTTCGAATAATAATTCCAGATAAACTTTCTACTTTACTAGTAAAAAATCTACTTTACTGCTACAACTTATCAATGT
This sequence comes from Sphecodes monilicornis, assembly GCA_913789915.3. NCBI lineage: Eukaryota > Metazoa > Arthropoda > Insecta > Hymenoptera > Halictidae > Sphecodes > Sphecodes monilicornis. Next base: position 12,169,458 of record OU565290.1, read on the forward strand.
ATACAATATAGTAATACATAATATGGAAAATGTATCTCTCCTTTCTGACCTTGCATAGCCGTGAAGGTCATGATATTACACAAGAATTACGCCATACAGTTTCGTATGATATAAAAACATGGGGTATGGCGTTTAAAAAAAAATTGGGGTTCAACTTCGTTTCTCGAAAAATATTGGAGATGTAAAAAATGCATGTACACCGTTAGCATATCACATAGAAAACAGAAAAATTTGTCCTTGTAATACTTCTTTCTAGTACTCACTGTTACTATAAAAACACTGACCAGTAACTCTGAACATCCTATATATGAAGTTTAGTACTAATTGGTTCGCATAAACGAGGTTCTACCTGCAGGGATCAGGCTGGCGCGAACAGTAGATTTGACTGACAATAGCGTCGAATCGCACCGCGAAACACAATGTATCTGGTCGACCGGTGTCGACGACGTAATAGACAAAAAGCGGCGTGCGTAAAGTCCAGGGTAGTTCGATTATCTAGGAGGAAACTAACAAGGAGAAGACGCGGTCATGGAGTCCCAGATTTTCTCGAAACTTTGCATATCGGTAGATTTCGTTCTCCTGTTTATAAAAATGTAGCATTATAGGCGTCGATACTCAACAACTTTTGAGATACGGTAAGATTGATGAAGTTAGTGTTTCTTTCATATTATGTTCTATTTCAATAAAATTTTTATATTTTGTTTCCTGTAGATATCATGAGTGTATTTTTCATGTGAAAAATACGATTAATTAAAATAGATAAACTGAACTGAAAAAAAAATGGAAAAAAAGGAAAAAGGAATTTCAACACTGGCCTTCCCGGTAATGAATCTAGTACGTTACCATCATGCCGTTTGGCACTTGATAAAAACTTCAACCAAAACTGTACCTAACGGCTTAACGGGTATAATGAAATTTAAATTGTAAATATCTAAAAAATTATTGAGTATCGACGCCTATAATGCTATATTTTCATAAACAGGAGAACGAAATCTACCAGTATGCAAAGTTTCGACAAAATCTAAGACCCGATGACCGCGTCTTCTCCTTATAAGAAGAAGTGGTGATGTATCGAATAAAAAGCAATAACCATCAACCTTCGTCTTCCGGAACCTTTGGCCTCCCTATCCGTCGCACGATGTTTGCAGAAATCGCGCATCAGGCTCCGAGCAGGATGAAACGCCTATGCAAGGGCTGTTCAGCGATTAAAAAGCAAAAACACGAGACAGAATAGAAAAAAGGCGGGCTCGGGCCGGAGAAAAAAAAAACGTTGTGAACATCGGTTACGTGTTCGCCGAGCGTCGAAAGCTTCGGGCCGACCGTAATGGCCGTGGAAGGTTAATGGGCTTACCGAAAATTGATGGTGGCTGTGCAGGGTCGCATGAAATACGCGCACCGCGAACTTTTTCCCTTGCCGGATGGCTTTCCCCATACAATCCCTCTCCCCTTTTCTTGTCTCGCTCTCTCTATCTCTCTTCTTCTCACTCATTGACTCACTCTCTTGCTCTCTCTTTTTCTCTGCTCTACATTTCCTTTTTTTCCCGCCGGCCGACGATGGCCAAGCGTGATTTTTCCTGAGAATATTCGCGACGCCATGTGCACCGTACGAGTTTCGAGCCGACCTCGCTCTACGAGCTTTCAGGAACCCGAACCTCCGTGAAAATTGATTGGCTTTTTTCTGCCCCAGCCATCGGTATCGGGAAAATTTCCGTTCCGCTTAAAAAATCTGTAGAGCACGCTACCCAATACACAACTGTCCTGGCCCTGCTCTCTTACTGCTCGTATTATAGCACGCTATAGAACGATATAGAGTGTTCTCGGATATTTCTGCACTAGTTTACGAGATGCAGAAAATTATTAGGGAATTGTTCTAGAGAAAGTAAAAATTGGAAAATACGAGGAGATGAAGTTTTAGTTATTGCCAGATACTTTGCCCCACATCTCAAGCGGCCTTTAATATTGGTACACCTAAGGACTGTTTATTGTATTGTGTCGTAACGTGAATACGTTCGGTTGTATTTGGTATTTCTTTTTATTTATTATTGAAGTATAGAATTATATTCGATCACAATCTCAAACTGATCGATAGGCTGCAGTTCTTTATTTCTTATTCTTTCTTCTTTATTATATACAGGGTGGGGCACTATAAACAGGTCACCTGAAAAACTCGCTTACTTTTGAAGATAGAAGAAAATGCATCATACCAAACTTACTTTATATCGAGGCGCTCGTAATCTGATGTCATTATATATTTTTTATAGGCGGAGATGTCAAGGCGATATGAAGGTCAACTCTGTTTTTTTTTAAATGGAACGGTATGGTTTTTTATTTACATTCTGATAGTGTGTTTCAAGACAAATAGAATGACCTATTATGAAGGCCATTAAAGGTCACGCAAGGTCAACTGCAATAGGAAATAAAGTGTCTCAAAGCACTCTTCAAATACTTTTGTGTCTTCTCTGGTTGTTGGCATACCGCTCTTGTAAGTATTGATAAGGGTCACAGAACATAAATAAACATACAATCACATTGTATGCTTACCTGTATCCAGAAATGTTATTAGTAGTTTGACTACCGACTAGAGTACGGCTTCGTAATATTCAATCTGAGTGTTCAATTTTCACGAATGCGTTGCACAATACCATAGAAAGAGGAAATAGTTATCATTTATGGTGATTGTCATAGAATTATGAGGAAGGCGGTACGCGTGTATGGTGAAAGATTTGCCTTCTTCATAATAAAATTATGGTCCATATTTCATTGATGGCGCGCTAAATAGTCATAAATACGAGAGAATCTTAAAAGACGTTTTGCCAGAATTTTTAGAGGACATTTCACTAGACATGCGACAGTCCATGTGGTTCCAACAAGACGGATGTCCTGCTCATTCAGCACGAAATGTTTCAGAATTACTGAACAGGACATTTGAAGGTCGTTGGATTGGTCGATCAGGAAGTAATAAATGGCCAGCACGTTCCCCAGACCTGACACGACTAGATTTTTATTTGTGGGGAAAATTGAAGGAACAAGTGTACCACGAAAAACCAACAACCACAGTTGATATGCAAGAACGTGTAAAAGGAGCTTGCTCTGTAATAGATACAACTGAAATTTGTCAGGCAGTATCATCAGTATTGCAACGTTTTAGATTATGCCTCCGTGTCCAACGTCGTCCAATTGAACACTTGAAGTAGCAGTGAATATGTAAATAACATGTTACATGTAAATCGTCGTAGTGTTCGAAGAGTGCTTTGAGACACTTTATTTTCTATTGCAGTTGACCTTGCGTGACCTTGAATGACCTTCATAATAGGTCATTGTATTCGTCTTGAAACACACTATCAGAATGTAATTAAAAAACCATACCGTTCCATTTAAAAAAACTGAGTTGACCTTCATATCTCCTTGACGTCTCCACCTATAAAAAAATTGATGACATCAGATTACGAGCGCCTCGATATCAAGTAAGTTTGGTATGATGCATTTTCTTCTGTCTTCAAAAGCAAGCGAGTTATTCAGGTGACCTGTTTATAGTGCCCCACCCTGTATATAATTGCTTAATTTTTTCGAAAACTTTCTGTAAAACTTAATAAAAACTGATACCTAAGTGAATAAAAATTAACCTCTTCCTAATGATCTGTCAAAAAACTTTCCAAAATAATTGATATTTCTGGTCTCTGGTAGGTGTAATTTCAAACAGTAAAGACATTAGAAGAATTTAAAAATGCTGTAGCATTATATTCACCCTGTTATACATATTAAAAAATAATTATTTTACTTAAAGATCCGTAGTCCAGTAATGAGACAAAACCTCGCTTCAGAAAAATCGCTGAAGTTTAAACTGATGAACGCCGCAATTATATTGACACAATCCTAATCAAATTATTTTAACAATTTTATCATGAAAATAAGAATGTGCTGCCGCAGAATATTTGCTGCGCTCCATTACACTAATCACGGAAATCTTTTAATCTACAGGTTCGTGACGAGATGGCAGCGGAAGGGATCGAGCCTCTCGAGGAAGAAATTCCATACGCTGACATAAGAGGTCGAGATTACTGCCGCTACAACGTGAAGCGGCTGATGGAACCGTAGGCGGACGTCTTTCGACCGGAAGAAAGAGGGCGAAAACGGAGAAGTAGGAGAATCGCGAGAATCGAAAGATCGTTGTCTGAGAGAGCGGAGACTGTTCTTCGGAATGGTCTCGATTCGCGCGACCCCGCGTCAGCGAATGTCTCCTTTCTCTACGATCTTTTCTTCGCGTTGTAAGTAGATAGGCAAACTCGATCTTCGCCGATGATTTCGGAGACGCGGACAATGTCTGCCAGGGACAACGACGTGAGAACGGAAAAGGACGAACTCTTTCGAGAAGGAAAAGAGCCGAGGACGAAGGGTCCCGCGTCCTCGAAGAGCAACGCGCGAGAACGTGTTTGAGCTGCACTCAACGACTTCCTCGTCGATGCTGGAACCAAAACTGTTCTAGTCAATAATAATTAATACTATTATATGAAAACAATGTACACATTACGACCGATCTCGCGAGCGAGTGAGACTGTTCCGTGTGCGAGTGTGAGTGTAAGGAGCAACGATGCTTGTACATATGGTACCTGAAGTCGATGAACATATTGATCCTCCGGTGTCGTGCGGACCGGCCGGCGAAAGATTCGGAATTTTCGGGAGTCGATTCCATGTTGCTTTTTCGGGGAGTCGTTTGTTCGAAAGGTTGCGAGCGAGAGAGAGAGAGAGAGAGAGAGAGAGAGAGAGAAAGAGAGAGAGAGAGAGAGAAAGAGAGAGAGAGAGAGAGTGAGAGAGTGAGTGCGTGTGAATCGTCGAATATCTGTCTTTTAGAGAATCAATGACGTGGCCGGTTTGGTTGCATGGCTAGAGGAGGGGACTAGATATGGTGTTAAACTTTAAAGGAGCTGAAACAAAAGACAAAGAAGATGATCGTTGACTAGACGTCAACGCGTACTGCCAGTACTTTCCTACGATTTTGCACGATCGAAGTTGACCATGCGCGTCGCTGTATATCACGTTCACGATTCGATGACTATCGACACGCGTCTCGTTAATCGTAAACCACCACTTTAAGACTCGTATATTGTATTAAACGCACCAGAATAATATCCTTTCTTAACGATGTTTTTACACTCGAGAACTTTTAATATAGCCGAGAAAATTTTAAGGACTGCATCAAGAATAAAAAAGAAACAAAATAAGAAAAAAAGAGAAGAAGCAGAGACATATTGAATATGATGACGAATCATCAACTTCCCTCGTGCCATCGATACCATACATCCATCGGTCGTTGATACATTTCACTCGAGCAACTCACATCAATTTTCCGTTCCGATTCTAAAAACAAAAGAAAAATGTATGAGACTTGTTTCGTATCGATCGATCATTTACGACCATTTGTGTGCAAGTAGTCGTGATCAACGAAGCGGCCAGCCTCGTGAGTATATGCTAACATTTCAAACGTTACTGATACCCGAAATAAATGCGACGACCGAGCGAAAATGCGGTCGTTGTTCAACTGACATTGTTCGTCTGATCTTTCTTTTTATTACCCCTCCCATGCAATCCAATTTCTGGACGATACTGCAGCTTCCAAACACGTACAAATATGCATCGAAAAATATCTTCGTTCGTTTCGGAAATCGCTGAGAAAACTGGACTCGGAATTCTATGAAAGATCGATCTAGATTGTATTTCAATCGATTTTGTTTTACAAATTTTTTAGAGACTTCTATGCACTGTAAATGCATCGGAAGAACCGCAGTTTAATTCTTCTTTGACCAAAGAGAATATAAAAAGTTATAAAAGGAATAAGTTTGACTATTTCTGCTGGGTAAAATTTAATATAGAATGATAGAAGATATTTTTCTTTGATTTTGAATTAACTCGGCGTTTTATAAATGTCTTAAAGTTTGCGTATACAGTACACATATAAAAGGATTTACAAACTGGCAAGAATTAAACGAATGCCTTATTTTCTTAACAAGGTAAATGTATTTAATGAGATTATTTCTATTGCTTTCTATAAATTTTGTGTTTCATAAACTTCTTAAGATTTTCATATACTGTCCATCCGCTAAAATAATTTCCGGTCTAATTACACTAAACAAGTTGACTGTCATGTTACCCATATGTGGATGTCGGAATTATTTCTCCCGTTTGAAAAATTAATTTCCATACTAATAATTTCGATCTTTTTAAGATCTAGGAAATGCGACAAGATTGGAGGACTACTTAGTACTATACATTTTATCTTTTAAATTTTTAGTTTCTTAAATACATTTCTTCAATGTTATGGAATTTTTAAGATTGCTGCTTTGGCAGTTAAAGTGTTCATTCTTCCTCCTATCTTTCATCAGACAAGAAATTCTATAAATTTCAAATTTAGTAAAAGCATTGGTTTCTCAATGAGATAAAAATACAGGGTTGCAAATAAATTGTCGGCATCTCCTGCTCGGAAATGTGATACAGGACGACGAAGGATAGTTCTTTTTCCTTGTCAGGATAAAAGTGGATGAGAATGGAAGATTACGGGAGCTACAAGAGATACAATAGTGATGCGGAATACAAAGCTGGCGCCGGAAGTCACTGCCCAGCGAAATAAACGCCGCGCCGCGCCGGTTGTAAATGAAGCGCAACGATTCTCCAATTTGCGAGTAACAAAGGGCCCGTGCTCGTTGCTGATTCACGCAACGCGTAGGAGCCAATCAAGAGCAAAGCACACGCGTTGAAATCGTAAACGCAGGCCCGGTTTATTGGCATTTCGGGATCGTACGTGCTGTAAATTCCGACCGGAACTTGATTAGATTCTCGTTCCCGCGGATTTGATGATGGCTGATTACCTATCAATCGGATGAATCAATCAGGCCCCGAACAAAGTTTCGCACAATGCAAACATCGATCGTTCGAATTTTATTCTTGATCGGCCTGACGTGCCTCGTAATTATCGCCGAACAGTCACATTCCGGCACTGAAAGAAAAAATTGAAATTAATCATTTTGATATTCGACAATATTCAGCATCCTTTGTACTGGGTATATTGTTTTCGTGACTTATTATAGACAGCGGATTTTATGCATTTATAACAAACATGAGTAGGCGAAATTTAAAACGGTAAAAAGATTAGGTAAATTTAAAAATACTGTTTCATTATTTTCAACCTATTAAACATATTATGAAAAAAAATAAATTTCTATTTTGCTCCAGTTTGTTACAATTCAGGTAGAAAATTTTTATTTTGCAAAAATATCCGCTGTCTACTTATTAAACAGTGTGTAGTATAACTAACACTATTGATTTAAAATTTTATTCTTTTTGCGAACTTATATTATTCAGTAAATTCGGTTTCGGTATCATTCACATAAAAGTGAAGGTGTTCTACGTTGAAACCGTTTATATCTTCAACAATCCTATTTGTTACTGCTCAAATTATCATAAAATAGAAACAATCTGCTGGAACGAGATGCTTCATTTCTTGTAAATTTTTAAGCTTTGCCTCTGATATGAGTTTTGCTATTTGGCCATAATATTGATAGATTCGTAAAAGTATCCATAATGTTTGAATATCTGCCGCGAGTAACTTTCTTTAAAAGTATGTCAAGAGTATGAGAGAATTCATTCTGTCTTATTATAAGGGGATATGGTCCTTTCTTTTTCATCCTTATCGATCTTATTTTCAGCCAAGTAGTGGCGATGTTTTTTTTTCAAGTAGTTTGTAAGGTTTCTGCAAAATACCTATAAGACAAAAAGGTACTATGGCTTTTTAGATTTAATAATTTTATGAATTTTGAGAGTTGGTAGGATTCTGCATAACAGGGCTTAATTGAAGGGTCCATTGCAAGAAGGAGCCATGCTACACAATGTTAAAAAATGAGACTTTCAATCATTCTGACTAAAAATTAAATACTTTCTCATATACGTTTCTATTATTTACCTTAAATAAATAAAAAAGTAGCCCTACCTTTAAGATTTCTACTGAAGTACAACCATTCACCAACATCTTAATATCTCACAAAATAAGTACCGTGGCATAGCTCCCTTTTGCAATGGTCCCCTCAATTGTCATGTTTCAATTTTTAATTTTTTGAACGATTGTTACGTCGGTACTTAAGAAATTTCTGATTTTATAAAGCTTGGAATTTTCTTGTTCAATTGTTTAATAAAAAATGAAATCAAACAGCAGTAAGGAGTAAAGTGAATAGAGCAATGGATAAAGGCAGGGATGGGCAGTTTTGTCTCAATTGAGACAAAACAGTCCCCACCATAGGGCCCACTGTCCCCCACCAGCATCCGCCGTTACCATAGAGGAAAGAAGTGCTTCGCCCGTCGCGAACAGTGCGCAGGCCTCGCGCATGAAAGAGAGGTTGGTTTGAGGGGCTAGGAGTAGGAGGCGTTTGAGGGGCTCCACCCGTGCCCATGTCTGGATAAAGGTAAAAATCGAGCGAAATCGTACGATTTTCTCGTACACACATAGATGCTGTTCATAATATTGAAGTATCTTTTAGAGGACTCAGGCTGTTCAACAAAGGAGTTCCTGCTTTTAAAATTATCGTTAATAATTTTCATAATAATGTTCAAAAACGTACTCGTTTCTCAATGGATGCATATCTCAGCATATCTCGCTTCACAAATATTGAATTCAATAAAAATGTAGTCACTGAAAGCTTGATTGCAAATTGGAATATATAACGTGCACCTACCAAATATTATAACCTAATATTAACCATTGAATTTTATTGTACCTATTGCATAGTTGGTTAACTTACTGAAAGTTTGATCTTATAATTTTTTTTTTTACCGTAACTCTTTCTCGTTTCCCTTATTACTCGATACAATGAAGGCGGCCACTTTTATGTCGCAACGTTCTTAGAAGAAAGCACGTTAACGTCATCCAAAAGTCACGAAGCGGAAGTTTAAATCAGATTCACGGGCCGCAAGGGTAACGAGTTTTCGCTTTCTAATCGTTTAAAAGTGGCCAGGACAAAAGTGTCCCGTGAAAGTTTGAAAGGCGGGAAAAGAACGGGGACGAGCGAAAAGGAGTGCTGGAGGAGCAACGTTCCCCCGGTGATAATTAATTTCAACCCCCCGCGTCGCTCGCCCTAACGAGCTCGTTAAAAAGTTTTGACACATTTAGACCAGGATTCGACTGTGGAAAAACCATTTAAGGTTCTTCTCTCGGCGGCCCGTCGCTGAATGAACAGTCTGTCTGCTGGTTCAGGTCCCATCGCGAACGGACAACCCTCTGTCCATTTCGCTGTCATCCTCTCTCTCTCCCTCTCTCTCCCTCTCTCTCTCCCTCTCTTTTCCTCCTTCTCTCCCTCTCCCTCCCTCTGTCCCTCTCCCGCCCTCTCTCTCCCTCCCTCTCTCTCTCTCCCTCTCTCTCTCTCCCTCCCTCTCTCTCTCCCTCTCTCTCTCCCTCTCTCTCTCTCCCTCTCTATCTCTCTCTCTCTCCCTCTCTATCTCTCTCTCCCTCCCTCGTTCTCTCTCACGCGAAGCTGGTCTTTCCGCGTGCAATAAAATATTGCTCGCTTAAAGGTGCCGACGAAGATACAAAATTACTTCCTTTCATAAAACCGTCCTTGGAACTGCAAACGAACTTAAATATTCTGTTCCATCGCATTATTTCTCTGTCCTTATCTCTCTTCCTCTTGAGTGAATTTCTTTATTCTCGATTCGTACATTCGCAGTTCTAAGGTGTTTCGAAAGAAGGTCTGTAAATCATTGATTTAATTGCGTTTCAAGCGACGTTGAATTCAAGACAAGTCAAGAAATGTTCATTTAAGATTTAACGTCTGATCAGTAGACTGTTCATTTTCGTGCAAAATAAAAATTGCATAGTTTAATTAGAGAAAAAAAACAGGGACCAAGTCATCGTTTCTGTCTTTTTTCACAAATTTAATACGTTGGAAATAATACGTCGATGTTCTTAAATTATTTATCTTTTTATTCTTTCAAATTGGTCCTACTCGTTTCTGTCATTAACCCTGGGACGGAGGACCATTCATGTATTGCGGATCCTTATGTAAAATAAAAATTGTCCAAATTAATTGTAAGAAACAGAAGTTAAATAAATATGCTTTTCCTTCTTTTAATCATTTTAGCAAATCGAAAATGATATAACATTATTCGATTCTTCTAATATCTTATGGTTTTATATTTAACCAGTCTACTTATAACTAGACAGCGCATCTTTATGCAAAATAAAGATTATCTGCATCTGTTGCAAGAAATAGGAGCCACCTAGGATTTTTTTCCTTTTTTAATGAGTTTAGTAGGTCGATAGTAATATATATTCTTTTAATTGTTTTACTATTTCAAATTACAACTGTTCATTTCTATCATAAATGCATCAAATCCTTAGTCGACTTATAACTATATAATCGAGGATATTTAGAATCATTTCAACTTTATTTATCAACTTTTTAAACGATATTTCACTTTTTAAACGATAGTTCACCAATGAATTGATCTCAATTACTTCCCAGACATCTGAAAAGTATTAGTTGTGCCCAAACGTGTCTATTATTTCACAATTCCTTTCGTTGCGCCGAAATATACATGTCATAAGACGAATACATTTTGCGCCAGTTCGAGCACGCGGCTAAACACCTAAATGGCTCGACGCGTGACCGACCTTCTTGTTTATTATGGCCCGAGCAATCGGGAGTTAGCGCGTATACCAAGAGGTTAATACTACTATTAGTAGTATTAAAAAAAACACTAATATACAGAAAAAAATCCATAAAAATTCTCTACCCAGTCACAAAAAATCTCAAAGCATTGCTCCACCTGAAACTAATATTTGCATCTAATCGCAGATTAATTTCAGCCGATGATCGCGACGCTATGGAGGTAAGGAGGCCGTAGATCGACTTACAACCGAGCAGTGGAAACAGTAGAGTGGATAAGGGGATAGAAGAAGGAAGAAGTCTCTCGAAACAGCGAGAGCCCGGCGAGAACAGACTCATTGTTTCCCCTCTCGGCGAGATATCGGCCGGGTTTATGGTGGAAACTCGACCTATAAATCTCATCCTTTAATACGGCCGGCAACGTATTATACGTAACCGGGCGGGGTCATGTCTCGTGGCGGCGGTTCAAGAAATTCCGTGGATCCGCGATACTTTTTAGTTACCACGGGATTTTTCTTAAAAATTCTTACAACTGGGTAACGGCAGTTGCGAGCCACTCGAGAACTTCCGGCGGCCCATAAATCAGAAAAAGGATTCACAGCCTGGGGAAAACTTCATGGCTGGCCTGGTGACATAGCGGCGCTGGGAAGACGTTGGAAGACACTCGGCATAAAGTTCCCGGGGAACGTAATTGCTACGATTAGTGCAGAGATCGAGGCGATGGCAGATCCTGGAAGACGCTCTCGGACACTGTGACTAATGAGGCTGGTCGCGATAAATCGACAGAGGGAATAATCGGGATCTGTTACTGAGGTGCAGACTTTGTAAACAATCGCGAAAAGTGTCTCGCTAATTATTCCTCGATAGATTAACCCCTTACGTGACTATCCCGTCGCAATCACAGGCTCGCTCGTTTTTTCTTGTTCTTTTACTTTTTTAAAATAAAGAACTACCATTTACCAATAATATCGACTTTTTGCACCACTTTCTCGACTTTCGCGGATTACTTAACCAGTTAGCTGTTTTTGACGAGTATACTCGTCATGAAGAAATGGCACAGTTGTTTGTTATGACGAATATACTTGTCATGCGTAAAATGTAGCTACAATTTGCTGTTTACATTGTAATTTTAGTGAAAACTAAATTATATTCTTAAATTTCAAGATGTTTTGAATATTTGGAGGCCAAAACGAAATAAAACGCACAGATACGAAAATATAAAGAATTATTATGAAAAGACTGTATACAGTGTACACAAAATAGTTCGCTTACTTTTTGCGACACATTTTAGGTACACACTTATCAAAGAGGTCGCAACAGCTAACTGGTTAAGGGGTAGCACTATGTGACTGTTTCATTTAGAAGCTATGAAATAACCTCGATGATTTGCGTCTGTTAGGGTATCGATAACAGAAAAATGAATTCGGTACCTACTTTCAATTTGTCCTTAAAACTTGTTATACGTTCTTGCCGACATATAGCAAAATTGGTATAAACACTTAATTTCTCGGTCATCTATATATTAATTTATTGAAACTATGCAGTCCAACAATTATAATGTTAGTGAATGTCGTAGAAAATTTTTGATGCTAATGTAAGGGTTAAGAAGGGAAACGTACAACGCAAGAAAGCAATCTTTACGAATTTTTTTCTGTAAAATTATTAACAATATGGGAATAAACATTTTTGGGATGGCATAAAGGCCTTCTTAAGCTACTAGAAGAAATTTTGTTTAGTTGCCTTTCTACATCGATTTATCGGATACCGTAGAATCACCATAATCTAATTCATGCAACAAGACTTTTTGAAATCGTTACCTCAGTGCCCCCTTAAATTCAGTCTGTAACAAATACAAAGTGGGCCACAAGTAAGTTCATATTTCCCTAATGAGAGCGTTTTACTTAACGTCGATTAGTTGTTAGAAATATAATCACCATGGATCGCTTTAGAGGACAACAGCGTGCATCTTGTGTACCAGTGTTTTATCAAAACAATAATTTTCCTACAATTGCAAAACGTCAATTTTGTCAACATTATGATCTTCATAGCATTAACGATACTCCGAGTATTCAACTCATTAAGAAATGGATTAAAAAGTTTTACGGCACAGGTTCAACATTGATTGTTAAACAAACGGGCCGACCAAGGACGTCATCCATCTTGGATTTAAAAGTAAATATCGTGAATGAAATTACCACCACCATATCAGAAGCAACTTGTTGTAACGTCATGCTTAGTTTTATGCACCGCTTAGACAATCACCGAATGAAAAACAATTTACGTTTAGACAACGTTATCTTTAAAAAGTGGTTTTCCGCAGATGGTACAGCATTTTCCGATAAATGTTTTAAAATAAATTTCATTAGTTTCTTTTAATGTGCCTGTTTCAAAAATGAATTTAGTTATGGCCCACCGTATATAAAGCTAATTTTCTTAATTTTTCATCGCTCCGGTTGTTGTTGAAAGGACCAACCGAGAGTCACACATGCAGTTAATGATTAAACCATGAAGGAACGAAAGGCTGGTCGCGTTGCCGCGGGCTATCAATTCTACCGGCTCTGGAGTATTCGTGCAACTTGAATATTTGAAAGAAAAAAAGAAAGAAAAGATGGAACGAGAAGTTGAAGGAAGAACGACGAACGGTATTGAATCGGGGACGGGTATCATCGAATATCGGTGACCTGAATTCCGTCGCTCGAGCCCGTAGGAAGATGAGGTATCAAGTGGAAGACAGAGTAATGACCGAGGCCGCGTAGGAGGGAAAAGTTACCGGAGGGGTTGCGGTATCTGGCGGAGGGTGAATTAATGCCGCATTTGCGTGGAATTTGCTGCACCGTCGGGACCGGTTCCGGCTTACACGATCAAGAATCAAATATCGGCTGCGGGTTGATCGTATCCACGCCGCGCGCTGCGGCACCGACGGCTTTACGATTCGGTCAATCGTAAAGCCTGATAGCCTGGCCGTAGCATCCAGCTCCAGGGGCGACAGCGGGGCCCTGAGCTCCACGGGAAAACCATTTCCAGCGCCGAACCGCCAGACCGCGCGGCCAACGTTTGACAGAATCCCTCTTCGTGAATATTATATCGTCGCCGTGATTGAATCAGCGCTGCCGGAAGAATTCGATTCGAGCCCGGGATCGAAAGAGCCGCGAGCTCCAAACACAACGCGTTCCGAAACAACCGGCTCGAAAAATTACACCATCCTTTTTTAATGAAACGGGACTTCGTTCGCGGTGCCCTTTCACGAAATCCTCCGGAAATCCGGGAAATTGCGAGACTTTGGTACATTTCTAGGAGTGAAGTTAACCCCTGGAAAAGGTATAGCCGAATAATGTGAGTAAATGTGCCCCCAAACCAAATTGACCTTTCTTCGTACCAAAGAAAACCGTCTGTTCAATTCGGTACCGCTATCACAAGGATAATTATAGGGTGAGCACGGTTTAATGAATTCTGTCATATTTCTTTAGTTCTGCTTACCAAACAATTACGAAAAAATTCACGAACATTCTACCTTATAGCACATACAACTGTAAATTTTTTCCGAATTTTTGACTGCAAAATTGATTTTTAAAAAACTGCAGAAAGTCAATATTGCTGATTTTATATCAAAGTTTATATTATGACCACGTTTATATTATTATGATAGTTGCGATCTGTTACAGTTGTTAATGCGCATTTCTTTCAGATTAGGCAAAGATGTTTAAAAAAATTGAAAATCTTGAAAAATCCGAAAAAATGCATATTTCTCATAAAAGTTTTAGAGATACCAGTTTTAAAAAAATTCAGTAGTGTAATATTGTTGTCGACAGCCGTGTTGTTAGTTTTTTAAAAAAAATTTTAATAAAGTGTATCATAGTGAATAAAGTAAAAGATCGATTTTTTTCGATGTTTCTTTACTACTCTGTAGGTATATTATGCAATATTGCATACTTCTATATTCAGAGAAACAATGTACATAATTAAAAATTCATTTAAAAATCATAGAATTTTGGAACACGCGTTAAATTCAAACATACGAACGTAAGATGTCCGACTGCGAAACCTCTGTTGACCAGGATATTACTACCCCTTGTGGTAAGGGTACCGACTTGAAACTTGCCACAGAGGATTTACTTTAGAAACCCTACTGAATGGTGTGAAGGAAGATCAATTTGGTTTGGGAACGCATTTGTCCACCTTATCCGGCTATACCCATTGACTATTTTTCTTAGCAAGTTTTGTCCCGAAACTTTTGTTTCATAGCTCAGAGTTTGTGACTTGCGAGTTAACGTCGAAAAACATCTGAATTTTCTAGAATTAATTTAATCTACTTGGTGTGAGTTTGGTCAGCTGGAAAAATTGTGTAATGTATACCTATGCATTCCATGTGCCCTACGTGTTCCTAGAATTTCATACTTTCTCCATTTCGGAGATGGAGTTATTCCCGTGTAAGTTTTCATCGACTACTTTAGATCTCATGTATGGTAATAAATATTAATTTTAGACTTAAGTAGCAGACATGAATAATTTTTAAGTAAGCGAAAAAGAGAGAAGAAACTGGAGGTTGATAGCTTATATTCAAAGAGTGAATGAAATCATTTCACCCTTTCTTCACGCCATTTTTCATTTTTTACTTATTAAGCGTCCGAGTACTGTGCCGGAGTCATTTTTGACCCGCTACTTCAGGTCAACATTCAGAAATGACCCCTGCACAGGATCGCAAGTCCCAGTACTCGGAGGGTTACCGGAGGAAAGTAGATCGAGTAATCTTCTTTTGCAGAAAAGTAATTTTCTCTATCAAAGGGCCAGAATATCAGTATAGCTACGTACCGTAACAAAATTTTGATTTTCTAGTGTATGACATCGCAATTTACATATCCGAAAAGAAAGGATCCTCATGAAGACATATTGTGTAACCATTAAAAAATAAGTTCCTTAAGCTAAAAATTTGTGTGTATGTTCTTAGAAACACTGTCTAAATATATTAAAAGTGTCATAAACTGATTTCCATTTCTGTTAATTAATAACAATTCGTGAAACCAGTCCTTAACCCTATGCACTCGAAGAGCGACTCTGAGGTGCAATATCCTTATTTAATACAGTTTTTATACAGTAGCAGCTCGATTATTCGTACCAATTAGTAGAACACAAGCGTTCAGCTAATAGAAAAATTACGTAGTTTCACTGCTGAAAAATTCTTGACTCGTTGTACAATAAATCGTTTAGTATATGGATTGCTTTAGATCGAATTATTTCCTTGTAGCAAGTATTGAGACTTAAGAGGTTAAGATAATCTAAGCCATATCATTAAATTGGTCTTCAACAAATTGCTAAAAATTTATGTATTGTACGGGAAAGCACACTAATTTCATATTCACAATGTAGAAAATGTCGTATAGAAAGAATATGTTGTAAATCAAAAGAAATGTCTTGATGTTGGAGCGAAACAGCTTCGAAGGCAAATGGTTAAATTAAAAATGATCAACGAAGCATCGTTCCTCCGCCGTTTTCGACCGACTGGTAAAGAATTTATTTAACGCTGACGAATCCGATCATTCCGCTGGTTAAACGGTGAGGATTCGAGCCAATCTGAAATATCTATGCGCCTCGGGCCGTTGAGAAATAAGGCTGGTTTCCACTTGGAGACGGCGCGCCGTCGAATTTCTTTGGGATTTTGTTTCGTGGGAATGGCCAGGCAGGCCGAGCTACCTGGCAACGTTTCGGGATCTCCTCACGAGCACCGTGAAATTTCGAAACGGACGCAAAGCGGAACGAGGATTGGCCCACGGAAGTTTTAAACGGCGCTTGCCTTTCTTGCTCCCTGGCGACCACGCAACCAAACTAACCCCCCCCCCCCCCCCCACGCTGAATCAGAAAACAAAACGGTCGGTCATTGAATAAATTACGAAGTAAATGAAACGCGAATCAGGTCGCGCCGGTCGTAACCGTAACGGCATTATCACACAAATTAAATGAACCCGTACGCCGGCCGATTTCTTTCGCAATATCGGTCGGGGTAGCTGCGTAAGCGACTCTTGTCGAGCCTAACCCCCTTGCAACTTAGTATGCGTGATACTGCTAACAGGATTCCCTTATACTAACTTCGCTCTGAGACATCGAAATTCCGAAAGCACAACATTTAATTAAAATTTGGTTGTTAGACATTTCTAAAGAAATTTTTTAAGCGCCAATCGAGAGATCCGCTTTAAACCTTTGCGATGTCACGATTGTATCAAACAGGCTTCCTTTTATGAATGGCGGTATTACCCCATTCGTAAAGTTTTTATAGCTTCTAATTGAAGGTCATTAAGAAGGTCTACAGTCTACAGCTAAAGTGCGGTTTTTATGCATTTCTGGCAGAAATGGCTGTGGCCGCAATTCGAAACAGTGAAGAAATTAAAAGAATTTGAGTATATCGATGCATTGCTCGCAACATATTGGAACTATTAACACTAGATTTACCAGACCAGTCAAAATGACTGGTTTTGCAATTTCAATTCAAAATTCCTACTGCATGTAACATTTTCTTTCCGAAATGATATCATGACTTTTGTAGCCATAACTAAAGAATCAGTTTTATGAACTTTATATTATTTTATATGTATTCTTAACAAATATATTTTTTGTTATTGACACTTATACCAGTACCAGACAAAATGACTGGTGCATGTTTCTATGTGATGAAATGACATTGGGGCAACTACAACAATTGATAAGTACTGCAACGTTTTTTCGGGACAGAATATATGATTCCGGGAAAATCATGATTCTGATGCAGTACGCTTTTCTCATGGTTTTGGGCCGCACATAAGGTTGTCCTTGGGTACTGTACACTTAGCTATCTGTAAGTGCGAACTCGATACTCGGGGTTTCCGAGTGTCTTGGCCGTGCTCGGTGGACTCGCTTTTGGGCGAGTTGATTGAGTTATGGCCCGTAAATTTCTAGCACTGGGCCTATCAAGCTTTTGATTAATTGGTAATGTCTATAAATCTATTTTTGTATTACAATTAATTTTATTCAACGTTTTCTCTCATTTTTTAAAAGTAAATAAAGACTGGAAACACCACTAAGCACTTTTTCTAGTTTCAGAATGACTGGTCTTGGTAGAAATAGATACACTTAAATAGTCGGCAAATCTAGTGTTAAAGAGAGAAATAAATTCCTATTTGGTTTCTATGTCTTGCAAACGATTTTTATTTTACATAAAGATCCGCAGTCTAAGTCCAGTATATTAAGACTTTGCTTACCGAAAATTTTTTAATAGTCTTGTTAACCCTCAGTTTAACCATAGTATACTGTTTCCTCAAACTCCGATCTATCACACTAGAATCTTCCTAAAAATTTACTGAGATACTTCAAAGTAGATAGTTTATTAAGGTTACAAAGTTTAAACGTTCCAAAGTAAAAGAAACTTCATATTTTCAATTATTTTGCACTACATCAGCGAAATGTAGTATATAGAAAATTTAGCTGGGATCACGAAAGACCCCAGGGTACCATTCGAGGGTTAAAGTATAAAGATCAATAGTTAAGCAATTTCTGAAATTATTACTTAAAAGAAATTTATCGAACTTCTTTCTTATATAGCTCTGTCATTAAAAAAACTATTGATAACCTCTCAGTAGATGAAGTGCTAACCGAAGGTAAGACACTTAGACAAAACCGAGTGGTTACGAGAGATAACCACTCGCCTTAAAATTACGCCTCAAAGACATCATATGTTTCGTACGTCAAACTTGATAATTTTATCGTAAATTAACGTATGTAACGACAATTTAAGCATCGTGCATTGATTTTGAAGCGATACAAATTACTTTATTTTCCATTGCTGCGTATTCAGAGCGCTAGACGAAATGATATGTGCACAATAGTATGTTTTAATCTAAAACATATTGTAGAGATTTTTAATCTGAAACCCTATTTCACATGTATGTAAATACATGTGTATAAATTGCGAGAAAAAGAACTAATATAGAAATAAGTAATAAGCGAATTATTACTGTCTCTCTTTTAACATCAACAGAAAACAAAAAGCGTATCAATTGCAGGAATCGAATGTGCGCATGGAGAATAAAATGTATAATTACACGTGTATTAAGAACATGGATATTTACTTCTTAGTTCACGGATTCCCTCTAGACGTGCGCCTTCAGTATACGTCCAAAATCATTAGATTCTAATCTAAAGCCTTTGACTTAAATTGTGAAGCAAGGTTAAGGAACAAACAACAGAAACTGAGTTACCGCTCGCTGAAAAAAGAGTACAAGAGTACTCGACGGAGCTATAAAGTTACAGAAAGACGTGAGATGTTTCGGCAAAATGGTTTATCGTGTGATAGAAAATTGTCGAGTGAAAAGACGGGCTGAAGCGCCTGGAGCACACTTTTAAGTCGCGCCAGTCAAACTGCAGCGGAACGCTACATTGTGGGAACGAGAGGATTACTCTGTTAATAAATGCGCTCCGTGAGCATTCACAGGGGCCGTTATACTCGCGTAATAGCGTTAAACCGGCTTGATTCCGTTGGAAGCGCACAGAAATTTTTAATCTACTTGGAACACCTGAAATTCATAACGCGAGCGAGTTATGTTCGCGTGAACGCGGAAGCCGGCCGTGGCGCGGCCGCAACCATTGTACGGATTATCGAATTACCATACACTTTTCCTTGCTGCTTCCGTGTCCTCTCGCCGAGGGGCTTTTATTTTCACCGTCTGAACCCGCCCACGTGTTGTCGTGTGTATCCGCGTGTACACGATGAACTTTATACACTCGGTGGCCAGCACGCGCGTCCACCGGGAACGTGTGTTTCCACGGAAAAGGAATTGAATGAGCGAGGCTCATGGCGCGTGAAATTGTCTATCGTCAGCTTAATGCACATATGATTGCATCTTTGCGATCGTTGCGTGTGCTGATGATAATGCATGGGCGACTGCCCTTGCAATCTTGCTTCGAAGATGTTCCTCGAAACCATTGGGCAACTGACTATTCTACTTTTCAACCCTCGTACGTCCCTTCGAAGGAATTGCACCAAATGTTCTAGGATAATTAGACCAGGCATGTCCAGAAGTAGCTCATTTGGAGGCAAATTCGGGGGACACGCCTACTTCACCCGCCCGCGCGTCTCGCTCCCCATGGCGGCCGTAGTCCTCCGAGCTACTCAGACCCGTGCCTACCGTGGGTCCGAGAGTCCCCCCAATGCGCCACACGCAGTACATGCCGCAAGCGGTAGGCACGGGTCTGAAGAGCTCGGAAGACTATGGCCGCCACGGGGAGCGCGACGCGCGGGCGGTAGAAGTAGGCGTCTTCCTCGAATTTGCCTCCAAGTGAGCTACTTCTGGACATTCCTGAACTAGACTGACGATATGAACCCCTTGACCTACAACAACGAGTGAGACTCGTGGTAAGAAATTTGGGCCAAAAACAATAAGGACGAGCCTGACTCGTGGTACTTCGTCCGGACCAAACGTAAACAAGACAAGCCTGGCTCGTTGTACTTCGTTCGGACCAAACGTAAACAACATGAGCCTGGCTCGTGGTACTTCGTTCGGATCAAACGTGAACAACACGAGCCTGGCTCGTGGTACTTCATTCATGACAAACGTAAACAACACTAACACGAAGATTACTAATTTTCTACTAGTTTTCTCAAAACATTATTAATTTAAATTAAGTATTAATTTACAAATTGTTACTAATACATTATCCACTTTTAAATTATAAATCATTTTTGTTCACCGATGAATTGATCACTTCCCAGACATCTTAAAAGTATTAGTTGTGCCCAAACGTGTTTATTATTCCACAATTCCTTTCGTTGCGCCGAAATATACATGTCATAAGACGAATACATTTTGCGCAAGTTCGAGCACGCGGCTAAACACCTAAATGGCTCGTCGCGTGACCGACCTTCTTGTTTATTATGGCCCGAGCAATCGGGAGTTGGCGGGTACGACAAGGGGTGAATTATTCGACATGATCAAGTTAGCAGAGACACTCTGTAGAAACAAAGATGATTGTGCTTGGCGAGAATGGGTGGAAAGTAGGTGTAAAGGGCGCAAGAGCGATCAATTATAAACACACCGGTATTGTGTTTTTTATTTTATTAAATAAACATTTTCAGCAGCGACTGCAAGAGGAGTTGAATAAGAAATCATCGTTTAGTATTAGATTGTTGCATATGAAAAGAAAGGGAGCACCGAGTTTAAGAAGAATTTTCAGACTAAAGAACGTACGAGGTTGAAGCAATTTTCTGAAAGTTTACCGATTCTGCTGACGATTGTACCATATCCCTGATATGCTTGCATCTTCTATCTCCTTGCTTTTCTGCATTAGATGCACAGACGACTGGAACTCCACCGTGGAACTGTCTGAAATAGGTTACAATTAAGTATTCGTTTCTTATTTATTTCTGTATGGTTATTACTACAGCATAGTTACCTACAATCAAACTACTATTAGTAGATTGCGCCTACTGTGCACTGCATATAAAATATTAGTAGATTGCAGACCTTTATACAAATTCCCAGTTTATTAATTGTTTTACAAAGATCTGAAGGAAGGAACAATTTCTTGTTCTCATCTAGCAGATACTTTATAGTACTTTTTGTACACATACTATAAATGTATAAAGATTATCCGTTTAGTTATCAGCAAATCGAGAATATGATGAAAATATTTAAATATTTTTGTTTGTACATTTTCCATTGCAGTTAATCCTTTCATAGCCATGAAATTTTTGAGAGGACAACGGCTGCGGTTCGGAGTGTTGAAAATTAAAAATTTTAACCAAATGTTTCAGCTTTGTATTAAAAATTATTTTATTAGTATTAGAAATATTTATTATTCCAAACTTCGTAGCTACGTAACCCATTAAATAAAGACAAACATGTACAGGATGTCTAAAATATCTAGGACCATCCTCTTTGTCAAAGCTATCCGAAACCGAAACCTGAGCTTACAAAATAATAGGCAACTATTCCCTTTATATTTGCATGAAGGTTATGTAGATTTCACTGGATCCCATGTATATGCGACACCCTGTACGTATCCACAGCAGCAGAAGGGCCCCAGAGAAAGCTCTTGCTCTAAGTATATCGATAATTATTGCCGAACAGCAATTTTGTCATCTGATAATCTCTAGTATACACTATCCACGCAAGATTTTAAATGACTAAGCTCAACGATAGTGTACACAAGAACGGTTCTATGGTCGCTTAACCGGGGCAGAAAGATGAATGAACATTTTCGAAGCACACAGTGCCTTCCAGCACAGCTTAATATTGCACGATACTCCGCAGGAAGGGAAAAATCAGTTATTCCTGACATGCGGGTCATCCGATATCATTCAATTATAATTGCCAAGACCGTTGCCGTTCGGCCTGGCCTGGTTCCCTCAAAAGGGACCTACAAAGACTCCGCAGAACACTGGTCGGAGTCGTCGGTGCTCTCTGCCTCGTGTGCATTCGCTCCCTTTTTTCCTCTACTCTCCTTTTATCGAACAACGATAACATCGTTGCGCCGCGCCGCGCGCCGTATAGTATCAACGGTTGAGATTGCGCTGCAATCCGCGCGAATCGAAACAGAGATTTCGCTGTCGAACGTATTTCACGGCGAAATATGCAAATTCGAGTTTCGCCGCAACATATACTACGTGAAATCGTTCTGTCAAAAAAAAAAAAATATGATAGCCTAGTGACTGAAAACCAGTGTGCACCGCGCGCAGTATAGTCGGAGGAAAAAATGATGGACGGAGAGGAAGGAAATTCGAAAACGAATTATGGTCGCGGGCATATAGAGAGCGTTCAACGTGAAAAATAACTGGGATTGATATTCCTTGAAAAATATCAATTTTTATTCGATCTCTAGACATTTTCCAGGTGTATATAAATATATATAGATACATAGTCCGCGTGCGTCTGTATATATATATACGAACAAGTTCACGCGATATCGATAATATCTGTACAAAGTGGATAGCGTCGTACACAGTACAAAAATACCGTTTCTCGCACAGACAAACTGATTGTGTCGCGAAAGATCGCGACAAACACTGAAAAACGGAAAATGTGGAGACGCTTCTGGCGATTGATTCGCGAAACAAAATCTCTAGATCGTTCTCGACGATCCACGGAATCTCGTGGCTCGTCGAAGATTGCGTAAATTTTTTTCTTTCGGTTGACTACGAGACGCGTCGTCGTTCGTCGACCGTTCAACAAGGATATATTCATCTGTTTTTCATTTTCTTATTCTCTTTCTCCTTACCGAGTAATTTCTCTAACAATCGCACGGCGAAAAGGTACGTGTAGTAGGTACATACATACGCATGAGCTTGCGAGCGTTCGAGGCTATGTCAGCAGTTCAACAAAAATACATCGTCTCGGGACAACAAGGGACAACTTCTTTTGTTCGCTTCGATCGAAAACAAAAAAATAAAAATGATATAGATACACATAGATAACGCGGGGAGAGACAACAATACCGAATCAATTTTTCTAAGGAGACGAAGATGGCGACGGGAGGCGCGAGCCACCGCCAATCGGCTCAAATCGGCGGACCAGAATCAGTTTTCTTCGTTTTATCCACGGTCGTCGAAAACAAAGTATAAAAATAATATTTTCGGAGAAATAACAATATCGAAACAATTTTTTAAAGGAAAAGAAAGCAAAGATGTGCTAGTGACCATCGTTGAGCTAGAACCGTTGGAGTTGCAATAATCTTTGCTTTCCTTTATCCGAGCCTGTTGAGAAGAAAATACAGAAACGATAAAAGCTGGAAGAAACAACAATGCCGAACAAAATTTCTCGGAAAATGAAAACGATAGCAAAAATGGTTGCAAGAAACGTTATCAGCCGTCAGACAATTTAAATAATCGAACAGAACAATTTTTCCGTGTTTCATCATCGTTTTATCCGCCGAAAAACACACTATGAAAATAATATGCATACGCGGAGTAAAAAAACAATAATTAATTTTCCAAAAGACAGAAGAAGCGCAAATAACAATGAGAGACGCCGGCAACCACCATTTAGTTAGAATCGTTGATCTACAACAACTTTCCCTTGGCTTTCGTCCACGTATTTCGAACGGAAACTATAAAAAACAATATTTATAGACAACGTGTCGCAAAACAGCAATGCCGACCTAATTTTTCTAGAGACAGAAAAAATGTAAAAAAATTTCTCTTGCATTTTCATTCGCGTCCATCGAAAATAGAATATAAAAACAATATTTATAAATAACACCGAGAGAGCAATACTGCGGAACCAATTTTTTCAGACTCAGAAGAAATAAAGATGGCGACTGGAAACGCTAGCAACCACCATTGAGTTAAAATCGCCAATCTACAACAATTTTTCCTTTCCTTTAAAAAATGTATGTCCAACAGAAAGCAAATATTAAAACAATATTTATAAAAATGCGGAGGAAAACTAGTTTATCGAATCAATTTTTCTAGAAACAAGAAAAGCAAAGATACTACTTCTCCTTCTCCCTCATCCGCTTCCATTGAAAGGAAACTCCAGAAACAATAAATCCTGAAGAATCTCCAATGTCGAATCAGTTACCCGGAAGATAGAAACATGACGCCTGTCAGACGCCACAGAGTAGTAATAGTCGAACAGGATATGCCGACTTCTTTCTTCTGTCGTCGATGGAATCCGGACGTGGCGGAAAGTTCGAATTCGAAGTAGTTCGCATTTACTTAACTTCCTCGGTTCGTTTTAGGGGGCTACCTAGAAGAGGTGAGGAGTCTAGCTCGCGGCTACCAGAGCCGTATCGTCGCGCGGAAATAAAATAGGGACAACGAAGTATGGAGAAGCCGGGGCTCGTGAAGACGTTGTTCGTGACTCGTGTTGCTATTCGGTTAGTTGACCATTTTCTCCCGTTTCAGGGAGCCGAATTCCTCCAGCATCGTCTGTAGCCCGTCGGGAACTCGTCCGGCGTCCAACTCCTGTCCCCACTGTCGATACTGAAAGGAAAATAATGAATGACGGTTACACGACTTCCAGTAGACACGCGGCCTGCGAAAGCGAGTCGTTTGTTATACCTATGGGGAACTCGTACGAGGAGAAATGGATCTGGGACATGGTGTGGAGTGGCGCTGGGCTTGTGAAGGACTCCGATGGTTTTCCTTTTGCTCCTCAGGCGGAACGGGAGGCGGGATCGTGGACGACAAACACGAATGAACGTTTCTCGATAATGCTGAACAGGGAACCGGCACGGGTACGAGTTTCACCGTGTTATTTTAAATTTGGTTTGTTATGGCGGCTGAGCCACCGATCTACACCAAGTGTTTGCTCGGCTTCATTTTTTAATGCCCGGATCGCGGACGATCGAAGGCAAACACCAGAAGTCCGCTGAACGAATTTCACGGCCCCGCGTAATTCCTGGTATTAGGGAGCTTTGTGAAAAAATAACTGGTAATGGAGAACGCCTTTTCCAGGACTTTTAGAGGAGATTTCCATTTTTTGGATTATCTGGCAAGTGATGCTTGATTTCGGTGTCTGATTAAGACCGCTTTCTTTCACAATTTTGAACTATTACATCGATTTACATCCTTCAATGCACAAACAATTCCTATAATTTTTTATAGGAATATCTATAGGAATTTTATAGAAATATTATCTGTAATGAGACTGCTACAATGACGAAAATGACTATCGTATAAGCAAAAAATAGTTTATCTAGCCTATTGACTCGCCAGAGAGGACGTTTAAGCATCTGATTCTAAGAAATGTTTAAAAATTGATTACTCGTGCTCAGACTATTAGAAATGATGCACAAATCTACTATTGCTTCCTATCTGGGATATGAAGAAGCTATAAAAAATATCAGAAAGTCTACACATTATGGTAACATTTGTGACATCGTATAAAAACAAAGAAATGACGCCAACAAAACATTATTCCTGAAGGGTTAATCGATTTGGAAAAATTTCCTGACGGTCTTTCGCTAATATTGCAGATGGCTCGCTAAGGGATGAAAGAATAAATACTCCTCCAAAAATCTTTGTACTTCGCATCTAATTACTACGACAGCCTAAAATCCTGCTTCTAGATGGTTCGTGCGACAGCGATAATTTATCCGGTTCCGTAATTCGGGCCTCTTTCACAGCCAGACGTTTTTCGAGTCGTGTGTGTTCTCGACTAAATAACCGTCTTCCATCCCCGTGGGGCGAGAGTTACAATTTCTGTGGAATAGTGGCGTTCCATCTGCTATTTTCCCTACGCTAATATCGTAAACTTCAAACGGGACGCCAGCCGCGTAAACCAGCCGCGTTTTTTACATTTTCTTTCGTCCTTTGCAAAGGAGTAACGCGAACTTCGAACTTTGCGGAATTAGTTCTGGCACCTGCAACGTGCTTGGAAGACTACTACGAATGCACTGGGAAATCATGTAAGTTTCGCTCGTCGGTGCCACTATTCAACCCCCTGTTACAAGATTATTCGACCTGAATTTCTCATTGATTTAACACTAGATTTACCAAACCAGTCAAAATGACTGGTTTATCAATTTCAATTCAAAATTCCTACTGCATGTAACATTTTCTTTCCGAAATGATATCATGACTTTTGCAGCCATAACTAAAGAATCAGTTTTATGAATTTTATATTACTTTATATGTATTCGTAACAAATATATTTTTTGTTATTGACACTTATACCAGTACCAGTCAAAATGACTAGTGCATGTTTGTATGTGATAAAATGACATTGCGGCAGCTACAACAATTGATAAGTACTGCAACGTTTTTTCGGGACAGAATATATGATTCCGGCAAAATCATGATTCTGATGCAGTACGCTAGCGGCCCTTGGAATTTTATATTTACTCAGTGTTTTGGGCCGCACATAAGGTTCTCCTTTGGTCCCGGACACTTGACTATCTGTAAGTGCGAACTCGATACTCGGGGTTTCTGAGTGTCTTGGCCGTGCTCGGTCGACTCGCTTTTGAGAGAGTTAATTGAGTTGTAGCCCGTAAATTTCTAGCACTGGCCCTATCAATATTATTCAACTTTTTTTGTCATTTTTTAAAAGTAAATGAACACTGGAAACACCACTAAGCACTTTTTCTAAAGAAGTAGAAATAGATATACTTAAATAGCCGGTAAATCTAGTGTTAAGGGATAGTCCATACACACTACCGCACATGGCATTATGGACACTTGAAAATTAAGTAAAACGATAAGTACGAAAATTGCTCAAGGCAAAATAATTTTAGGTTTTCATTTTATTAGTATAAAATTAACGAATTATGCATGAATAATGAAATAATGTGGAAACAGAAACAAAGTGCAGAGAAAATACTGAAAGTTGTATTTTACAACTTTTTAATATAGGCCTATATAGAAAATTTGAAAGATACCTTTTGTTGATCTGTATCAATTATACATACACTAAAAATTTCATAACAATTTATTGATGCGGGATACAACAATAGGCATTGAAAGATGTGAATTTTTAGATTTATTACAGTTAATGGCTGAAAATCACGAAAACTTGTAATTTTTACCATCTTTGAATGTAACTCATTGCAACGTTGACCGATTTTGATAGAATTTTCAGAGTATGTACAATTGATACAAATCTACAAAAGGAATTTTTTAAATTTTTGATATAGGCCCATGTTAAAAATTTTTTAAATACAACATTTAGTATTTTCTCTGCACTTTGATTCTGTTGTAACATTATTTAATAATTTATGCATAATCTTGATTCGGCACAAGGACGCTTTTACATCCAAAAATGAAACTTTTCAAGCAAAGCTTCATATTTGCCGAAATATAATTTGAAACTTTGTGTATCACACGTGCACTCGAATACGGTTAATGCGTCTGATCACGGCTCGCTTATTCTGAACATGTAATAAATCCGAGTAACGGAGCCGTACACATATTACTGGCCTCCCCCGCGTTCTATGTAATAAATAATGCCGTAACACGGTGAATATTTGCAACAAGATAAGGAACTTCAATCGCAATCACATTTTTTGCTACTTCCTGAGATCGGTATTCGATAGAGTGTTGCAAGGTAAAACTACACCGGGCTCTGTTCGAATTTTATTTCATCATCCCTGCAAACAAACTATTTACATTTTAACGCAAATGGAATAGTCGGCACGAACTGTCCTGTGCATTTCCTTAACGTAACCTTCAATCGTCCCTCATGTTTTCTACTTCAGTGACCCCTTATAATTGCATTCGCAAATTGTTTCTGCGAAAGGTAAGAAGCAATTGAAATAAAATTATTTGTTTACAAAGAAAACTGTAAAGATAAAATAGTTAAAAAATATATATATGTATAAACTATTTTACGGACAGAAGCTTCGACGCAACGAAACACGAAGGTCTCAAATATCAAACCGAGATTTATCAGGACTTTTATTGTGATCTATGCGCGGGTTACGCAGACAGTGACAAAAGAAATAGACAGGATCGTGCGAAGAATGAAGACGTGAGGTAAGTTGGAGCGAAGGAGGAGAGATAAGACGAATGGGAATTTTAAAAGGGGTCTCACCATCTCCAGCTCCTTCCGAAGTGCGAGCACAGCCTTCTCGCGGTCGGTCACCAACTCTTCCAGGTATTGATACCTCAACTTCTTTCGAGCACGACACTCCCTCGCGCTCTGCCGACTTCGCTCTGCAAAAATAAATGAGGAAACACGAGTAAGTGAGAGAGAGAGAGAGAGAGAGAGAGAGAGAGAGAGAGAAAGACCGCTCTCCAAGTTCCATTAAGACCATCGCACGCTTGATCGTGTGTATGTCGGGCGGCGCAGCACCACTCGCCGTTCTAATTTCGTGCTTCTGGTTCCACCTACACGAAGATGCACGAGCATTTGAATTTTAAATTTCTTTTGCTTTCGTTATGCCCAGTCAGTGATGCGAGAAACCACCAGACCTGGTTGTTTTTTCCTCTCCTCCTTTTCCCCTTCCACTATCCCATTCCACTACATGAGCACGCTCCAATGTCCCCCACTAAGACCGTAGACTGGTCACGTGACGTGCCGCGCACCGTGTCACATATTACTCTGGTCATCAAAGAGATGGTAAACTGTATTCCCCTCGATTTAACCGATCTGGCATCACTGTGCCCAGTACATCTTGACTTCACGTGCTACTTCTCTATTGAATTCGGCGCTCCTCGTAACGTATAAATGCGTGTAAGACTCGTACAGATATTATCAGATTTTGATTGAGATCAGTACACGCCCGAATATATGTGCTAATTCACCCTTAAATTTGATCACTCTTGTAATACTCGAGTGTGTATAAGTTGATTACAATATTTTGTTAGAGTCTTTATTGAAATACGATCCGATGTATTGAGAATAAATAATTTCGTTTAATTCTATCGTCCCTGTAACTTTAGACTTCATCGTGTGTAAGACTCATTTAAGTATGATCTTTTTCAGTCAAGAATTTTGTTGGAACTTTATTATCATTTCTTATTCTACTTATATACTATTATAATTCGGCTGCAGATCTTTATACGACAAAAATCGGTTGGTTAAATACGAATTGTAAGGTCATTAGAATAATTAGAATGATGTTGTTCTACTTTATTGTTCTCGATTTATTAAAATTATTAAAAGAGGAAATGCATTTTTATTTAACTTCAGCTTCATACAATTGATTTGGACAATTTTAATTTTTGCATAAAGATCCGCAGTCTAATTATACTTCATAACCAGATGAGACGCATGAAACTATAAATTTAATCGCGCGAAATTCGACATGATTTTATTCAGTCTCATTTGCTGTTCATTTTATTTTAATATTCTCTAAAACACGCGTGTATTGCAACATACACCTGATCAATTATTATAAAAAAGAATTTGTTGAGCTTTCTTAAGCCTCGTACAAATGTGAGGCTATTCATACCATTTTGCAGTACTATTATACACTTCGTACAGAAAATTTATTGCGACTTTTGTTGTATACCAACGTCATTTCATTCTACATAGATAACCGGCTCCCTGTTCTCCACCCAAAATACTACACAAACTCTTGATTTCATCCTTGACTCATCCTCAAACTGTACCTCATCCTCGACCTCTGTCCTTGGCGCATCATATTCGAATCTTTGCCTGACCACGTCACCTTCAAAACTCTGACCTTATCATTCTAGCCCTTACAATTCCCAAAACCCGCACCACTCAAGGTAGCACTCATATATAGGGTGTCCCACATAAATGGGAACACCTAAATATCTGTCGTATTTACAGTCCTATCAGAAAACTTCAGAGGACAAAGTGACACTATTGCAGGGGGCAAATATGATGGTAAAGAAAAAAGTTTTTTATGTCGTGTTTTTTAATGAAATTTCAAGGTCACCGATGTTTTTTTAAATGGAATAGTATATTTTTTTACGATAGCATGATAGACAATAAAAAACTGAATTTAGTGGATACCACCTTTTTGACCTTGAAATGACCGTGAGCAAGAATAGTGGAGGTTTAAAACTTACGTGTTTCAGCAAAGATTACGCGTTGCTTACG
Source organism: Sphecodes monilicornis (assembly GCA_913789915.3). Taxonomy (NCBI): domain Eukaryota; kingdom Metazoa; phylum Arthropoda; class Insecta; order Hymenoptera; family Halictidae; genus Sphecodes; species Sphecodes monilicornis. The sequence continues at coordinate 12,199,573 of OU565290.1, forward strand.
GCGGATTGACCTTTACATATCATAATAAATATTCGAAATCCTCATTTATGCAATATTGCAATCTTGCATTAAATGATCTGTAGGCATTGTCGATTTCCTGAGACGTAATTGGAGCACATGCTGCAGTAATCCTTTGCCGCATATCCTCTGGCCTTTCACGTTTCGAATTCGAATAATGCAGAAGGAACAACGTACTTATTCTAACCCATTAACCTTCTGTTAACGATCTCAATGATACATACTTTAACATAAACATACGCTGTTTACTATGAAAAATATTTCAAACATTTATTGTGGTTTGTATAGGTCAACCCGACGTAAACAACGCGTAATCTTTGCTGAAACACGTAAATTTTAAACTTCCACATTTTAACCGCTCCAGCATGATCATTCTTGCTCAAGGTCATTTCAAGGTCAAAAAGGTGGTATCCACTAAATTCAGTTTTTTATTGTCTACCATGCTATCGTAAAAAAATATACTATTCCATTTAAAAAAACATCGGTGACCTTGAAATTTCATTAAAAAACACGAAATAAAAAATTTTTTTCTTTACCATCATATTTGCCCCCTGTAATAGTGTCACTTTGTCCTTTGAAGTTTTCTGATAGGACTGTAAATACGACAGATATTTAGGTGTTCCCATTTATGTGGGACACCCTGTATACCCCGTTTTCCTCAAACTTCTCTGTTCCCCAAAGCACGCGTTCATTTCGAAGTCTACTGTCATATTCCACAAACGTACAATATATTGTCAAAGTGTTTCTAATTAAGTTCCGTTGTATCTTATTAATCAAATACCATTTAACGGAATACAACACTTTACTAAACCTCATTCGCAATCATATTACTCGCTAATGTAATTCTATAGTTCACACACATTGTTCTCAATGCATGATTCAAAATCGCAAGGCAACTATGAATTAGAGACTTTTTTTTTATGAAAAAGTTGTTAAGATTTTATTAAACTATATACTCTGAAATGCAATTTAGAACGCCACACGGTGCTTCATACCTCATAAATATTTATACGAATTTTACAAACGCTTCCATATTTGATGCAAGATATAAAATGCATCAATTTCGAGACTGACAAATGCAAGTTACACTGTGACTCGCGGTCACGCTTCGGCTTCAGGGGGTATCTTTATTTTCGAAACCGTTTCTGCGCGAATCTTTAGGAAGTTTTTCAGAAAAACTATTGGACTTTTTGCATTGGAATGTTGCACACTTATTTATTGGCATTTGAAGTACGACGGTGACTTTTTTCAAGTAAAACTAATCAGAATTACACGGATCACATATTTTTGTATAGAGTATGTTTTGAAAAACATGGGTCGACCGTCATCCTGATGCCAGTCTTTCTACTGATCGGAGACAAAACAATGAAGTTGTTTATTAATCAGTCTGAATGCAAATGGCCCGAACTAAAAGAAATGAGAAATCTTCATTGTTTACAAAATGGCGGCATTTTGAAGTCAAATTACCGATTTTTTAAAATATTTTTCGACCTTTAGTACGATGAAGAAGGAAGAAAACATTGACGGATTTTTAAACAAAAACTTTAGTTCTTGAAATGATAGGATATACAGTGGCCAACAAAAGTGTTCGTACGCCCTTTAAATCAGAATAACTTTCTTAAAATTTGACCAAACCACTTGACTTTTATTGTGCCATTTGAAACATTGATTTAGTAAATTATGCGCAAAAAAGATTTTGAAAAAATTGCAATTAGTGGGAATTACATGAAGAGATAAAAATGGCACTGTTTAAAACTTCTTTATTTTAGTCCATAATGAAAATTCAAAATATGCTTTTTGTAGATCTATATTAGTTATATATATATGCTGAAAATTTCATCGAAATCGGTTGACACAGAAAAAAACGACACGGATCGAAGATGTAAAGAATCTATGGATTTTAACAGAAACTGACCAAAAGTCGAGAAAACCTGCGATTATCACCACTTTCAACCGCTTGTAGCTCATATATTTGTTAACTGATTTCGATGAAATTGTCAGCATACGTGTAAATAACATAGACCTACAAACGGCATATTTTGAATTTTCATTACGGGCTGAAATAATAAAGTTTTAAAAAGTGCCATTTTTATTTTTCCATGTAATTCCTACTAATTGAAATTTCTTCAAAATCTTTTTTGCACATTTTAAAAGGAAATCAATGCTTCTAATTGCTGAAAATAAGTCTTGGACCAAACCTGTCAAGGTTTGGTCAAATTTTAAGAAAGTTATTCTGATTTAAAGGGCGTACGAACACTTTTGTGAGCCACTGTATGTTGAAGATCCTCTCAAAATCTCAAGTTAGTTAGTCAATTAAAACTTGAGATATCGCCGCAACCATTTCGAATAAAGTGATTTCGAGAAAAACGCGTTTAAAGATTTAGCTATTAATTCCTCGCAAAGCGAATTGCATTATTCAAGCACCTATTGCTACGTTAAGTTTCTGAATACAAACAAATCTTGTTGCGCGCATATTCTACAACATTCTTATACTTAAAGAAAATGTAAAAACGAAAGTCTTTTTTTTGGAGATGAAAAACCAGAATTCCCCTTAAGGAAAGGATCGCGAAGACTACAATGAAGAGATGTAAGCGAAACCAAACAAGAGGTCACGCGAGCACTGTACTTTCGGTGAATTTTTCACGCGTAATCGAATCGCTACGGGCGGGAGTCGATAACGTCGACTTAATAATTCAAAACGGCTCTCTCTCTGGGGGAGCCTGCCGCCCCTGCGATAAGCAGGATGGGAATTCTAATAAAACGGGAAGGTATCTTTTCAAGCGATGTTTTCTTGGACGATTTCCCGCGATCATGGTGCCCACGTGAAACGCGAACAACGCAAATCGTCGACGTCGAAATGACCATCGCGAAAAGTACAATTGTCGAAACGGCCGGCTGTAAAAATTTACCGGTTAAAGATACCTGGAAAAAAAATACTATCGCGCCGCCTTCGCACAGCGCCTGGTGAACCAACGCCTGACAGAGAAGGTATTTTTCCTTCTGTATACATTCCCATGCGTGTCTCAGCGTGTATGATAACGCGTAGGAATTGCAAATGCGTGCCTGGGCGAGGATGATGTATAAACTCTTGCTGAAAGTGGCGGACAATCGTGTTCAACAATAATGCTGCGACACACATGCTATGTAACAAAACAATGTAAACGCTATGATGTATAAGAATGACATCAATTTTTATAAAAATGGTAGAAGGCATAAGGCTGACATATGTATACTGTATTAAATAATCGCTGTTGAACTCATGGGGCTATTACAAGTGATTTTATTTCATTTTCTTGAAAATACAAAAGTAAGCAAACACCTTTAGTTTTCTTTTATATACATTTTTTTATTGAAATATCTCATCATTTGATGAACTTTGAACGTTTTTCTCGATCACCTTTGAAATTGTTTTGTATTATTTGAGGTTGTATTTCAGGGATGGGCATTTTTGTCTCAATTGAGACAAAACCGTCCCCACCATACCGTGCACTGTCCCTCACCAGCATCCGCCGTTACCATAGAGCAGGGATGGGCAATTTTGCCTCAATTGAGACAAAACCGTCCACACCGTAGCGCCCTCTGTCCCCTTCCAGCAAGCGCGGTACAATGGGGCAATGAAGACACGAGACATCAGCGTACGCAACGAACGTGCGCGCTGCATGAAAGAGAGGTTGGTGGGAGAAGCAGACGTTTGAGGGGCTCCACCCGTGCCCACCGCTGCCATAGAGGAAGGAAGTGCTTCGCCCGTTGCGAACAGTGCGCAGGCCTCGCGCATGAAAGCGAGGTTGGTGGGAGAAGCAGGCGTTTGAGGAGCCCCTACCGTGCCCGTCCCTGTTGTATTTCATTGTATTTAGAAACATATTCTACCATTACACTATTTTTGTTTCAAAATCGTTATTAAACATGACTAGAAACAAACACTTGAGAAATGCAAGAAGAAGAATTGTAAAGAGATTAAAAGAAGAAGGCAGTTTAGGCTAAGTTTTTGTAGTAGTAACCGTTTACGTTTTTCTATATTAATATATTATTAACTAATAAAATTCTACTGTTTAAATCACTAGATTACCTGTACAATAAATCGTTTCAATCTATTACTGACGGTTTACTTATTATTATTGTTACACAGTGTATTTGGATGACGAAGTGGTTAAATTACGTTTGGCATACAAGCATACTTCACGAATTACTTCACCGTGGGAGTTCTACGATGTTCTCAGAAAATGATTGTTGCGCTTTTTATCATAAGGAATAAATTGATCCGTTAATGATACCTGGAAAAAGCGATCGAGCCGTCTTCGCATACTGGCTCGCCAACCAACGTCTGACAGAGAAGGTATTTTTCTTTCCGTATAAATTCGCGAACACGTCACGGCGTGTATGATAATGTATTGGAATTGCAAATGCGAGCCCGAGCCGAGGAAGATGTATAAACTCTTGCTCAAAGTGGCGAACAAACAAGCGGAACAATAATGCTGCGACGCGTACTTGCGTGACGAAGTGGTTAAACTTCGGCAGCCATTCAAGCACACTTCGCGAATTACTTCACCGTAGGAGTCGTCCGGGCAGCTCAGGAAATTATTGTCACACTTTTTATCGTAAGGAATAAAGTGAAGCGGTGCCACGTAAAGTTAATACGCAAACTGAGCGCGAGCTGAAATGGTGCAAAGGACTAGGTTGCAATTCTGCCCGGTGGAAAAAGAATGAAAAATGAAGTGAAAAATTTGCTCGTAGCAAGGTTTCAGTGAAAATTCGGTCAGGAAATTCGGCGGTCGTGTGAGCTGCTAAATACCGTTTTATTCGTGTGTCTGACCATTACTGATCGCTCCAATTTGCATTAATTACGTTGCCGGAAGAAAATATTTGACCACGTGGCTGAAGAATATTTCATCTTTTGTGTTGGTATATAAACAAAACTTTTATGCCTTCGAAAATCTGGTATACCTGAAGAGTTATTGTAGTTATTCCGAAATGGTGTACTCTACTGTATTATATTCTCTTCTTCCCGTGGACTATTGCACGTATTTTATAAACATAGTTTTGGCCAGTGTACACGAATAGCAACAGCGCTATACCCTATTAACATTTTTCAAGGAAGATTGATGTAAGTAATCCACATTTTTATAATTAGATTGCGGATTGTATGCACTTATAGCAAACATGAGTAGCTGTGGTTTGAAACAGTAGAAAGGTTAAAGCAATTTAACAATTTCAATATTTAATTTTGAACTTACTACAATTATAAAAGACAGAAAAAAAATTTCATTTGACTCCGGTTTATTACAATTGATACAGTAAACTATATTTTGCATAAAGATCCGCTGTCTATTTAAATAGTTTCCGTTTTGTCAGACGAAAGTCGAACCACATTTTGTTTTTTTGGCAGCATGGCCGAATAAAGAAAAAAGAAAATTGTGTCCGATACGCTTTCCACTGTTTTCGTATGCTACAAGTGCATTACACTGTCTTTACTCTCGTTAAGTAGAAACGGCCAGAATTGATCAGACGCGTTTCTCGACCAATGGAATTCCTCAGCGTGCAGAATCAAGCAACGTGCGAAGTTCGATTGTCCCAAAGAAAAAGCTTCGAACAAAAACTAAATTATCACTGTTTTATTTTCGTGTATCGAATCATTCAGGATCGGTCCATTTAGAAAGCAGCAGACGGGTAGACACAAGTGCAAATAACAATTCTTTTCTTGGCAAAATGCGCGGAAGCCCGACGGCGCGGTGGCGGCAATCGAGCGTCACAATTAACCGAGCAATTAAACGAGCTATTCATTAACCGAAATTACGGGATCCGGCGTGTTCGTCGCCCACCGGAAACCGTTCGATGCTGGAAAAACGGGGCTCGGTAAATATTCCCGAGTCCCGTCCGTCGGAGCTGCCATAAATTTCGGGAACAAAAATTACAAACGATAGCGAAGGACACGCGGTGCGGGGCGGCACGGTGCGGCGCGGCCGCATTCGACATAACCATCGGACGATAAATTGGCGTGACTCAAAATGTGACGCGTGATTTTTCACCGGGTGGTCGGGACCAGCGATCGTGGCCACCACCTGTCCTGACGAATGGGGGCAATGTCATTGGCTCGCTAGCAAGACGACGCGCCGCTTCACGGGATTGAATCGATGATAATAGCCCGCGTCGGCGGCAGTGCATCGCGGGTATTGCTAGTCGGCGCGAGTCTGCGCTGCGATAAAATCTTTTACGATCAGCCGTCGCGGTTATTATCGCGTCTACGGCTCACTAAGCCTGCCTTTTACGCGCCAGTAAATGCACCGCCCTCGCACAAGACCTGCTTTTTCGCCAAAGTATCCTGGAAGAGAGCTTCGCGAGATCCTCCAGTCAAGACGAGTCGAGACGAAATTGGTGTTCGATGAACCGGCAGGAGAGCTACCTACACCTTCGATTTCGATGATTTTTCACTATATTATAAATCTCAACATTTTTAACAACTTTTTCGTTTACATGATAGCGGCGGTCACGTTTAGTTTCCGATTTACACGCGAAAAACTGTCCGTACTACTATAGTGAATTGTCTATACTTGAGCGTCCGTGGTAGCGCACGCGTTAGTATTGGTGGCCACTTATCTTCTGTTTATGATTTGGGTGAGCTTAAAGGTCCCGTGCACAATTGAAAATGTATCATTGGAAGTAATGTCTGTTATAATTATTTCACACAAGCGCAAGAGTTAACCCAAACCTAAAAGTCACCTTTTAATCAAATAATAACTAGGCTGCGGAGTTTATGCATTTGTAGTAAAAATGAACAGGTGAAACACAAAACAGAAGGAGTATTAGATGAATTTAATACTACAGGTACATTATCTACGACCTACTAAAATTATTAAAGAAAGAAATCAATTTTCATATAACATTCCTTTCTTATAATTAATGCAGTCTAATAATTGGAATTAAAAACAGAGGAATGCTGTTGCATCTAATTGTACCGAACAGTACACGAGGTTGAAAGACATCTTTTCAAACAATTTTTTCAACACACCTAAATATGTATAATGTTATAACAAAATACACGATTGTATTCAAGCGAGTGTACAGAATTGTTCCACGTAAAAATGATTCGTAAATCTCTTGCGATTGAGACAGAACAAATTCCCAAAATTAAAAACTTGCCATTTGCTTGTACATTAATTCTCTTAGAAACCGAGCGTGATAGAAAGGCAAGATCGGTGTCGGACAGTATGAAGCGAGAAGAATCGCAGCAGCGTGACAGCGGTCGGCGAAAATTGTCTGGGCAAACTCACGGAACCGTGACGCCGGCAGTTAATGCGTCCGCGGACCACGTTAAAAGCCGGTGAGAGGCAAATTTGCGACTTCATTTAGAGATAAACCGCGTTGTCTAGACGGTTCCGAGAAATTGAGCGGGACTTGAACAAAGTCCGGCCGTTGTCGCGTCGGTGGAAAAACGGAACCGCTGCCGTCCGTCCCGACGGGATCCCGTCCACGCGAATGAAATTACGGGAAATTGGATTTACGACTCTTACACGCCATGTGGGAAACAGATCGATCGGCGCAACGGTAGAAATTGCGACCGACAAGATACCGGGGACAAGTTGTGGGCCGTGGGTGGACCGTTGCTTCTACAGGCTCATTCACTGCATAGTACACTCAAACAGTGATGCCAAAACGGTTGAATCGAGGGGAATACAGTTTACGACCTCTCTGATGACCAGAGTAATATGTGATACGTTGCGCGGCATGTCACGTGACCAGTCTACGGTCTTAGTGGAGGACGTTGGAGTGTGCTCAGGTAGTGGAATGGGATAGCGGAAGGGGAACAGGAGGAGAGGAAAATCAACCCAGTTTTGCGTGGATCTGGCATCACTGCACTCAAAGGCTCTGCCGTATGCCGCCACCAAAACGGAAAACACGTTTTTTGGCTATGCTCAAGTGTCAGCGAAGAGGACAAGTTTGTATATCTGAGGTAATGGTGGGGGAAATGCTATAGTCAGAACCCGAGTAACGTGACGAAACTATAGTGTAGTGTCACTCAAATAGTGACTACGCGATTGATGCTCCTATGGAGTGTGGTAGGAGGGTGCGAGGTCTAAGAATCTACAATAACAGACGAAAGTTTAAGACCACCCTTCAAAAACTTTTTTAAAATTGGCCCAAATGACTTGAATTTTTTAAGATGTTAGAAGGATTAGTTTACTAAACAATGTGTAAAAACTTTATTCCAATTGCTATTAGTCGGAATTGAGAAGAAAAAAGTAAAGGTTGCGATTTTCAAGTTTTTCATCTATGCCTACAATGAACATTTAAAACATATCTTTTGTAAATCTAAGTGAGTTGTATACATGTACAAAGCGTTACCAAATCGAGGAATTTGAGTGATAAATAGTGGAGAACCTGAATGACGTCACGAAGCTATAGTGTAGTCTAACTCAGACAGTGACGTTGCTATTTGTGTTGAGGGTGGGCATCCTATCGCGATCCTACGGTTCAAATCGCGACGCCACTAGATACCCCTACATGTCATATGATCCTTCTGAGGGACTTTTTCGGGAATCACAGTAGTCGTCGTCATCAACCCGCCAATAACGGAAAAGCGACATCGGTACCTTCGTCGACATTTAAGTGCAGGCAAAAAAACGCGTTACCTGCTGCGATATTTTGGTGGCGGCACTGTCTCTGAGTGCACTACCCAATGTATCACCCTGTATATACGACGACGTCGATTCAACCGCTGGAAAAGCGGGGAAAGCGTGAAAAGCGTGGCAACCCGGCCGCTCGCGAGAGAAACGGATACGGAATTACGGAATCGCGTACAACAAGAATATAAGAGGAATCGCGCGGTTCAGCCGCAGAGCCGGAAATAGCACGGGATTGCGGACGCGAAAGTTCGTTGGTCGTAAAACGAGCTTAGAGCCCGACGCCCATCCACGAAGCTTTCTCTCCCGACGTTAGAAACCAGTTCAAATGTGCCCAGGGTGAAACTCCAAAAGCTATGGCCACGCCGAACGACTGCAACGTCGAATCCGCCCGATGGTTTCAGTCAACGCGATTTTCTTCGGTGCACCGGCCAGCGAGAACAATCTGGAGCGACGTTTCTCAAACTTTAGGACGTATTTAATCCTTAATGGACAGCGAAACGGTTGCTTGCAATTTGTGAAAGCTTGTCGGAAAGTTGTCGTTGAATATTCTTACGAATTCAGACAACAAGTGCAAAGCTATCAAAAGTTAAATGTTGTCTTATATCATTTTGTTCATGAATCATACAAAGGTGCTTAATATACAGGGTGTTTCCTTAACATCATTATCTCGAATAACTACTAAACCAGAAACTTCATGAAAATTTTCAAACGTGTAAATTAAATGACTTTGAACAACACTTTTCATACGGTACGTGATTTTGTTGGGGGGCGGGGGGAGAGGGGGAGACATTTCAAAGATTTTAAGGTTTAATGGTTATTTGAGGTAGTCAAGTTACGTGAAACGCACTGTATACTATTTTTTTTATCATTCTGTAACAGCTTCGTTTAAAATTTGTCATTTTACATTTCTTCATAGTTAAACTTCAGTCATTAAGAATGCAATTGAAGTGTTTGGTATAAACTGATGTAAATTGCTCTCAGGAAAAAGTCTGCCAAATATTAATTTAATATACAGTTCCTCAAATCCACCAGGCTCTCAAAAATGTTATATTACGAACATCTTGGCCGCATTTCCTTGACAAAGTGAAGGCGTTCACAAAAAGATTGAGAACCGCTGACTACAGACCTTAAATTTTGTCAAAAACTGTACTTCCAAAAAGTTCCGCTTAAATTCCTTTAATTTCCAGGATAAAGGAAGGTTCAAGATTGAGAATGAACAAGTTATACACTGACCGAATAAACAGAAAAGCTACAGTGACTCTTAAACAGTGTATTTCGGGTTGTCTGACTAATGCCGATTCTACTTAAGGTAACCAGAACTAGTTTTATGGGTATACACTGAAGGTAAAGCGAAGTTAAGGACCGACAATTTCTAGGAAACTTGTGACCTGTACACGATGCCCTCAGTGGATCTAGAAACCCGCATAATCTTAAGGTATACTAAGTAGGTATGTTCTCGTAACTCCCAACTTCTAGCTACCTTAATCGAAATGGATAATCTTAAACGAAACGTAATCTGCTTTCTACATGGTTTCCTAAAAATATGAGACACCCCGAAATGCGCATTCCATTAACAGAGATGCAGATCGGAATGTTCTTTGCCGCTTTGCGAATTGTCAGTTTATTTAAGTCGGAAAAAACTGTGCGTATAGTATGCAGCTACACGGTACGACTTTCAATGTACTCTATTCTCTTCTTTCTAATAATATTTTACAAACCCCAATTAATTCTCAGAAATTCAACAGGATTTCTACTCGATACGAATCCTCAACTAACAACACGAGAAAAGATCTTTCAACACGCATATCCCTGAAGGATGTTCCATATTTTTGAATCTGCTTGTACTTGAACATCCGTCACTGGAAATACAAGTCTGAGTTTCCCGAGAGCCCCAAAGCCCTGATTTCGCGACCAAGTTCGAGTTACAACGACTATTCCGAGCACTCGAACGCCCGCGTAACAGGATTCCAGTTCAGACCTACTTCAATTGATTGAAGCAGCTGCGAGGTTCGCGAACAGTCTCAGGGCAATTCCGGAGCCGAATTCGTTCTCGTCAGCGCGGTCTTCAAGGTTCACCCGCCGCGGAATTGCAAAACAAGGAATATTCCATCGTCTGAGAATCCCGGAACACCGGGATCCAAGACATCGGTTCCCTGGGCCAGGTTGACCCGACATAAATATTCATTCCGCGGCGGACATAAATATTTGTAGAGTGTGGCGGGGTTCCCGGGCCACTCGGCCTCCTCTGCCGCGCAATCAAAGGACCTGTATTTCTCACCTGGCCCGTGTAACTCGACCAGTTACATCCTGTTTTCGGGCTTAATGCGTCTGGCTCTCGCACACCAAACCGACTTTTTGGCCGAGCGTGTTCTCGGGTTTCCGGGGAAATGAAAGCGGGAACGGTCCCCTTGTACCTTTTCGAGCGGTTAGCCGAGCTACATCAACGCGGTACGCTAATCGGCCGGGACGTGGCTCGCAAATGCTTTTCTTCGGAATCATGGTCCTCGAAGGCAGCGTCGGAACAACCGCGACCATCCCCGCCCGTTGTCGTTCCGCTGGGTAATGGGAAAGTTTGGCCAAACACTTCAGAAATCCCCTGTTTATGCGGGATCAGGTTCTCGAAATTGCAACCCTGATTTACGTCGATATCGGAATATCGCTGGCCCGGACTATCTCCCACGATAATTTTGAATTATTTCGCTGCCATAATGCACCCCTGGGCTATGCCCACTGGTTACCCTGGATCGCATAGTTGTATTCGCTCATTCCTTACAATCTAACATTTCTAATCTTTTGCAGATCAAACTACTAACACCACTCATACAAGCTGACGATTTCACATTGAAACAATTAATTTTGTTATGAAAGGCTAACTACACTGAATTCCTATCATTTTTGTACGAAGTATTGATATTTACAAATCACAAAATACATGTAGCAGAACTGTAGACAACATAGTTCATTGCATAATAATTTGATCGCCCACTGTATTTTAATTCCAGAACCTGGACATTTGTGTGACCGATTTTCATTACATATGTCTTCTTTTGTTGTTGCGTATGGAATCGTGAGTCTTTATTTATATCATATGTAGCCCTAGACTTTCAAGATAGCTCAATTGTTTTTTTGTATAATTTTGACATTTTTATAAGAAGAAAGTAAAAAACTTAAAGAACCACACGGTATGATTAGAAGTTAGTTTGCAATGAATATACCACAGTGTATTTAAAAATTTGTACGAAGTCTCAGAAACCGTAGCTCAATACAATTTAGTAATGCAAAAATTGTTTCGAAACACAGTATTGTAATTTTCGAATGCGATGAATCGAATGTTTAGAGCGACTAAGTAGACACTCGAGAGTTTGCCAGTCGACGTTCAACTTCGGTTTAAACCGCGATGTTAATCAAAATGGTAATTTCAGGCGTCTCATCTTGGATATTGAACTGTCCTTTAAGGATTAGAAGAGTTAAGTTGGATTATCAAAATGCGTTACCTAGGATCTTACCAAGCTTGGCTTTCATATCCGACTTATCGGAAGCTTTCCTTCCAGGCTTGCGTCCCCTCTTACCCCCCTCTTTCCGATCACCGCGAGATCCCTCCTGCAAAGACAGAAAATTATTATCAATCAATCCGCCAGCCATTTGCTCATGAAACTTAATATCTATCTCGCGCCGGAAATAAAAGCGAGTCGATCGAATTTATCTTTTCTTATCTGCCTTCAATGCCTCTTGCTATATTTTGGCATTTCTATTCTATGCAAATGTGCAGTAAAAAGTTCAGAATTTGGCGCCAGTTGTTATGGACTCATATTCGACAGATTACTATTCCGACAATTAATTTTACATTTTTATTTCAATCCGTATTGGTTTAAAAATGAAAATCGTCTTTGATCACAGACATGGAGGATAAGTCCTTTTGGATACTAGGATTGTAGAGGATTGTTTCTCTAGATTATATTGTTTAGAACGTGTCTTTTTAACAGATCTATCTTTCTATTAACACTAGATTTACCAGACCAGTCAAAATGACGGGTTTTGCAATTTCAATTCTAAATTCCTACTGCATGTAACATTTTCTTTCCGAAATGATATCATGACTTTTGTAGCCATAACTAAAGAATCAGTCTTATGAACTTTATATTATTTTATATGTATTCGTAACAAATATATTTTTTGTTATTCACACTTATACCAGTACCAGTTAAAATGACTGATGCATGTTTCTATGTGATGAAATGACATTGGGGCAGCTACAACAATTGATAAGTACTGCAACGTTTTTTCGGGACAGAATATATGATTCCGGCAAAATCATGATTCTGATGCAGTACGCCAGCGGCCCTTGGAATTGTATATTTACTCAGGGTTTTGGGCCGCACATAAGGTTCTCCTTGGGTACCGGACACTTGGCTATCTGTAAGTGCGAACTCGATACTCGGGGTTTCTGAGTGTCTTGGCCGTGCTCGGTCGACTCGCTTTTGGGCGAGTTGATTGAGTTGTGGCCCGTAAATTTCTAACACTGGCCCTATCAATATTATTCAACTTTTTTTGTCATTTTTTAAAAGTAAATAAAGACTGGAAACACCACTAAGCACTTTTTCTAAAGACCAGTCATTCTGACTGGTCTTGGTAGAAATAGATATACTTAAATAGCCGGTAAATCTAGTGTTAAATCTATCATAAATTAGTAGCTGAACTTTTCATTTTAATGAGCCACTTTAATAATGTGATATTGTAGAATTCAACATCTCAGGCCACAAAGACAGAATCATTTCTCCTAGTCATGATACCATTTCTAACCAAATATCCACCTCTTCATCAAATGTATCGTAGAGTAGCAGCACCAAGCTGCCACAGTTTCACGAGTTACCTAGACCTGTTAAAAGTTTCACAGAGAGCAGACACCCGACGATTAACAATTATACCGTCTATACCTTTCTACACTCGTTGACTCCCGAGAGGCTCTTAACTTAACCATCGCCCACACTCAATACCGCAAATTCAGGCCAGTTCATTGAATAGACACGAAATCTGTTATCCTACATCATACTTCCATTATCGTGGTCTGAAATTATTGAACGCGGAAGACTGCAAGTCTGCCACCCTGTCGTCCATGCTCCACCCTCCGTGGGCAGTCGAGATGAGTATCGACGTCCGAGTAATCGAGAACGCGACACGAAGGAGACATTTTAAACGACACTGAAAAAGCCTGGATCATCTAGCGAACATTGAACGACGAAAATCGAAAATGACTTCGAGATAGACCTGAGAATGCGAGATGGACAGACTTGAGAGTTTGAAAATGAACGATACGAATCCTTCGTGTGATGCTACCTCGATCCGTCGAGATGGTATCCGCTGTTTCTTGCGCAGCGTTGGTTAATAACTGGAACGAGTTGGTTCGAGCTCACGGGGAAATAACGGGCCCGATGTTTTCAATGGAGACAAAAGCTTATCGAGTCACGAGGAACGGCTCGTCGTCTGGGATCCGCTAAAAGCTCCGCGCAGAACCTATCTATCGGGTCTGCCTAAGCGTTCGCAACCACAGACGTCGACAAATATCCACCGACGGATAACCTATACGTCCTCGACTCACGATCCAGGCTTACTCGACTTTGCGACGCTATGTCTCTACTCAGTCTAACGATTCAGCTTCCATACGGCTTGAACGAAGAGTTGCTTCCGCCATTTTCAAACAATTAATTTCTCCGAGAGGACCGGTCGCTGCCACAACTTTCATAACAGGTTACAATCCAGTGGCAACAGCTAGTTCGCAGTTCTAGCGTTAAGTGACCCATGGATGGCTGCTGGTAACAAGCACTATGACCATTCGGAGCCGGGTAGCACCCATAGACAAAGCTAATCGAAATCGCCGGACTCCCGTAACGCTGCACTGTTACAAGTGCAAGTGCAGTCGGTGCGCAGCACAGCGCCCGACTGTGCTATGACAAGCTTAACAAGACGACATCAACTGATCCGTTAAAAAAGCAAACATAAGAACAGCGGAGTCCACCGGGGACGATTGAAAGACCGATTCGCCGGCCCCGAGGGCGGAGAAAGAAAACGATGGACGGTGTGGAGCGTGGGCGTGTCCAGACCGAGCTCGCGTGAACCCGTTAAAATTTACACGTCTCTTGGGCACGGTTGTTACGACCAGCAGAAGCGGCCGCAGGCTTAGCTATGCATGTACTCGCGGGTGACAAAATACAAATTCAGCCCCCTTTTAGAGGAGCTGTTTACCTTCGGCCCTATCCTTTCCTCTCAATCCTATCTGGTATTAAATCTCCTCGAATCCTCTTTCTTTCCCTCGGCCGCTTCCGCTTTCTTTGCCCAACCCCGCTCTCACCCTCTGTATCTATCTGCGCCTTCCTCTCTCTATTTCTTCTACCTTTCGTCTTCTTCTCTGTCTAGCTTTCGCTCTTTCTACCTCCTCTTGCTTCCTTCTTCCACCCCTTATTGTCCCGTGTTCCTGCTTGGGTTGAAGAAAATACTGGAAACACCTAGCGCACGAAGATAATTCTTTATTAATTTCAGAATTGTTCTTAAACGTTGTTCAATAGAAGATCATTATCATATTCATCGTTTGAGAAGGCAAGTTTATACTGGCGAGAAAGTGAAAGTATTTTGGAAGAACATCAGTAGACTGTCTTGAACCTACCCTTTCGAGGCTATTGGTACTGGTACGAGCAGATCTTCCTGCCACACTTCTAATTGTGATAGATATTTTTCTTATAATACACATAAAACATTATAGACATTTTTCAAAGGAGACCATCAGGAGAATGCTATGGATTGTACAATGTCGCTTCGTTAGTTTCAAAATGGTTTCGTAGTTTGTAGTCATTATAGTTCATGAATAGTTTGTACAATTTCGTGGCTAGTAATCTTATAAGCACACGACTCAAATGTTTCCAATATTCTGACCAACCCTTGTATCTTTAATTCTGTCTGCATTTTTCTCCCTCTATGTCCGTCATTCCCTCAATCTTCCTCTCTGTCTACATCTTGCTGCCTACACCCCTTACTCTCTTTCTCTCTATCGCTAGTTTATGTCTTGCTTCATCTATCTCTACTACTGTCTGTCTTACTTTGTCTACCTTCTGCTTCCTCTACCTTACTCTGTGTCTATCTTTCGTTCTCTCTAATCTTGTTACTTCCATCCCTCTCTTTAGCTACTTCTAATCGACGTCTTGCTCCCTCTAACTTGTACACTGCATCTTGCTTTGTCTACTATTCGCTTCCTGTTTCTTACTGTCTGTCCATCCTTAATTCCCTTAATCTTCCTCTCTATCTACATCTTCTTACCTCCATCCCTTGTCCTCTCTGCCTCTGGTTCATATCTTGCTTCCTCCATCTCTACTACTGCCTACGTTTTACTTTGTCCACATTCTGCTCCTCTATCTTACCCTGTGTTTACATCTTGCTACCTCCAATCCTTTCTCTATCACTAGTCCACGTCTTGCTCCCTCCATTCATCTATCTTTTGCTCTCTGTCTTGCTTCCTCTATTCACTGTTCCGTCCTTCTTTCCAGGCCGCCGCGGCTCTTTGTGGACAGAAAATGTAATCGATGTTCCGCGATGAGTAGCGAGATACAGGAACAGATGGAGAAGGAGGAAAATAGAGAGATAGGGAGTGAGAGAGATGGTCACGTTCGCGTAAGGATTCCGCGTGTGTAAAGGTCTGGGTTAAGTTAGGACTATTGCGACACTGTCGACCACGTCTTAAAGCCAAGAGTATAATTAACTCTCGCCAGGTGATGTCTGTGAATGAACAACGCAGCGCTGCATGGCAACTATGTGTTTAAACGAAAAAATTTGATTCAGCCGCTTTGTAGTACTTCCGCGTGCGCGATCTGGGTCATGGAACATGTCCGTTGTCCCAGAAGCCGGGGAACTGCGTCAATCGACCACTGACGCTGACACTTCCGTCGATTCTCTGGCCCGACACATCGCGACCAACGATACGCGATTCCTCCTGTGCCTGACAATTTTCATCGACGACGGCAAGAATTTTGCCGATTCGCGGAGTGGTTTCCGTCGTCGAACGTCCCTAAGTGTCACCCCAAAAACTCGCTCCTCTTGGGACACTTGATTTTGGAACTTTATTCTGTGCCAAATGATGGCTAATATCAAGACATGAATCAGTGTAAATTTTCAAGTTGAGTTGACAGTTAGCTTCTGAGATGTCCGAGATTAAAGTTCATTAATCCTGATGACTTCCAAAACTGTTTCCAGGTTTCTCCAATTTTTAATAACGAATACAAATACGGATTTTAATTTGTGGGTCACTCTTTTAAGGGACGCTTAAAGAAGCACCAGCAATTTGGAATTGCAGATTATTTTGTGGAGAGGTGGCTAACCAACCCGAATAGGTTACAGAGCTTTCGTCAACCTTCCACAAGTCAAGATATTAGAACCGACAGTCGACGACGTTTATCCGGTCTCAGGACGGCATTATGGCTTTGCAGATAGGAAACGGAAGTCTTATTTGAGAGACAATAGACCCCTCGTGAAGTCTGGATCCCAGTGTAATCGCTAAACTGCGGATGTTTATACAAATTTTCATGTTCCCTACTCGAGCATTGGAAAACAGAGGTAACGGTGAAATCTTATTTTCCTAGCTTGTCCTAAGAAGACTGAGCTTTGAGACTGACCTACTTAATGTACATAATACGTAGATCTCTTTGCTTTGGCTGAAACTTTGTAATCTAAGTTAAGCAAACCCCAATTCTTCCAGAATAATTTTGGTGAATAGTAGACGACGTTTAAAAATAACGTTTTAACACAGATAGTCCTAAGAGCTGTCTCTCTAATGGTAATCCAAAGCCAGAGATGTAAATCGAACTTCTGAGAATAATATTGTCTGAAGTAAGGTCTGCCACAGCTAATAATTTGGAAACATGGTTCTATCCTTGGCTCTGTCTTACTAACAAGCATATTAATTATAGCAGCTAGATATGTCGAATGTATAGGGCCTGAATGTCTTTAAGAAACACTAGATTCCCAAAGACGACTGAAAATCTACAATGCTCCGTATGTCAAAGTTAAGCCTGTTAGGACTAATAAATCGAGAACACTTGGCTCGAGCTTACTTTCTGCAATCGCAACAGCTAAATAGGACGACTGTGCCAGTAAGTGACTGAGCACCAATGAGTGACCATTTTCAAAGAAATACCATCAGAAGGACACCGTTTTGATACTGTTTGGAAAATACTTTTGCAACCAGTTGCACAATGTTTCAGTCAGTTTGTTTACATTTATATATCAACCGTAACGTTAAGATTGTTCTTAAGTTACTCAGCTCGAAAATATAAATACATTTTCGATTTATGACAGTGTTTGATGAAGTGGTCGAATGTAGTAACCCTTCCCGTATCTACAATCGAAAACTCGTGCGTGGTGGGTAATTTATAGAGGGATAGGGGCCGGGCATAGTGAACCGTAACAGAAGAAGAAGTCAGACACCGGCCAGTAACTTCCAGGACAGTGGTCGTGTACAAACGAAGCGCGGCGGAAATCAGTGTGGATCTACGTTCAGAGATTGGCTGAATGCAGCCGATGCCGTTTGAAGGTATATATCCATTTTAGAAAGGCACGGGATGGAGGACAATGATCCTGTTGGCGAGGCACGGGCACGAGATTTGAGACCCGGTCCGACGAACCGATTCATCCTCCGGGAACGAGATAACGGAGCGAAGAGGCGTGCGCGATCGCTGCGGGAGAAATTCTATGGTGCGGAGCGGTGCGGAGCAGAGCCGGATGCTCGGTAGGAGACCGGAAGCTCGTAAACCACACTGTACACAATCGAGAGCGGAGGCTTTGTAGTTTCGCAGCTCGCCGGCCGATTCCCACTTACGCGTATTCCTCGAGCGCAAAGGCCGCGTTACGCGGCTCGCTTCGCGCCAGTCTGGCCTCTTACGGTCCGCGCGTAACCGTGATTTAATCTACCGGCGTGAAACGCACCTCTTGTCGCCACACCACGGCACGCCACGCCACCATGGCTTGGTTAATACGGAACGAGCGACGCGAACACGTAACCGCCGACCCGATCCTCACAAAGCCGATCTTCCGAACGCGTACACGAACGATCGAAATTAGTGGTCCGATTAATCCTCTTGTTTTTACACCCTGTAACAACGTGTTTGTCGCGAGCTCATCCAATGTTTCTAGGCCATTTTAATTAACACTTTGTCTAGGTTCTATTTTTTTTCTACTAAAATTGTAAGAGCTTAGTCCAAGCAATTTGTAGCCGCTCTTGTCTAGAAACCGTCAGTGTGTGTTTGTAGAGGTGGGTACCCAAATATTTGGTTTTGGGTCTGATCGGGAAATTTGCTCGGTATCTCGAAAGTTTGCAATGCTCGTTACCTGAAGGTGCAGTCGGTTGGAGTCAAGTTTCGGGATCGATAAAAGAAAATAATTCCTTTACTAATGGCTTTTAAAAGCAAGACTCGCAGAAATCCCTTTCTTGTTAAGGGTTACTGATAGACCGCGTATCTCTATGTAAAATAAAAATTTCCTACATCGATTATAAAAAACGAGAATTTAATAAAAATGTCTCTCTTTCTTTCACACGTTGAACGTCATAGTGGCCACCGGTGACCCATTGTATTGCTTAATAATATAGTCATAAAATTAATAATATTGAATATCAATTTATTTCTACCAAAATTAACGAAATTATAGTGTAAGATGAGAACTTCATTATCCAGTAACTAACAATCGTCCTCAATGACGGTGATCACTTTTATAAGATAAAATAAATTGAAACTTGTGTGAAGTACACAAAATTCGCACGGCATTTAACGTGTTAATAACTTCAAAGGGTTGGAAGTAATATATTAGGGATTCGGAATTCTTTTAATCTTTTTGCTATCTGTAATTGTACCTACGCGTTTTTATTATAAATGCATAAAATCGGCAGTTCAGTTATTAGTATTTCTCAAAAGAACATTTACATTTTCGAGAATTGTGGAATAAGAATTGGGTCAGTTTGGTTCATCCGGTAGTTCGAGAGCTAATCAACCGAAGATGATTAAAATTAGCCGCACTAACGGCGTGATTACAATAATCCGCCCTCATTACGATAGTCCCTTCCATCATCGAAACGGATTCCGGATAGAGATTGCAAACGGAATCTAATAAACCCGAATATTATTAAATTTAAAATAAACGTAGATTTGCAAAGAACAATTTTCTTGTCATTCTAGTGAATTATTAACGTTGGGATAGCTGCAATTAGCGCAGCTGCAAGAGGAGTCGTAAGGTAAGGAGATAAAGCTGCAATGGTCAGACAGCAGACATTGAAAGACATAAAGAAGAAGGAAAATTGCAAGAATGATATTGTAATGTAGTAACGAGCCAGACTTCGCTGGCTACGACTCTGTAGTCATTAAAAATTTCAAAAGATCTTAACAATTAAACCGAGGATACGACCACAAAATACGAGTATACGTCAAGAATCCTTGAAATTTCGTCGAATAGTACATTGAAACATCTAAATGATCTACATTTTCAGCAAAATACACATTCCAAAGTTTAAAAATAGCAACGTAGCACCGCATTAACTTGTTAACGTTCTCGTTCCACATCAATGACTCTTTTATGTTAATTTTTCGCAGCCGGCGCGGTCAACGAAAACTTAACAAAACGAATGTGTCGAAGAAATAGGTCGCCAGGCGTTAATGGGATAAAATCCTCGAAAAAGAGCGAGGTCGGGACCAAGATGAAGTGGTTATCTAACTCAAAATGGTCGTCAGGGTTGAAAAGGAGGAAAGAAATAGTGGGGATCAGCGGCGACCATAACGCAGCCGAGAGAGAGAGAGAGAGAGAGAGAGAGAGAGAGAGAGAGAGAGAGAGAGAGAGAGAGAGAGAGAGACCTAGCTGAGGGACTCGGGGAGTAATTCCGTTAATAATGAAAATTAATTGACCGAACCAGTTCTTTCCGTGAAAGGCGCGAGAGTGGGGACCGTGGACCAACGGGATAGAGCAAGAACGGTCCCTGTGCCTCTGTAATTAAAGGCTTTCCACTCGGAATGTGATCGTCCGAAAGTTGTTCCGCGAAGTAGAAGGAATGGAATACGCGAATTAGCGAATGGATGCTCGCGTGGCTGCGGCTTCGAACCGTCCAAGTCCCATAAAAGACGCTTTAAGTTCGCGGCAAGTCGTTCGAACAACCATTCGAGCAATATATGGGTCGATCGGAAACTGCGTTCTGTTCGACCACAATTCTACGAACCGTGGACACAAAAATCGCATTCGTAAACATTTTTTCTAAAACACACCGACGACGTGTCGATGCAACTAGGTTAATTACAATAATCAAGAAGTACAAACCCTATCTCACGAATTTAACACGGGGAACGGACTCGAATAACCCGAACGAATCAAATCCAGAGCAAATACTACATCAGTGAAGGGAAGTGTCGGGGAATCGCGAAGGAATTTGCTTGACCGACGTCTCAATTTATGGAACAGATTCGCGAAGCTTTTCGGTCCCGGTAACGCTAGTACATAATGTACATTTTCCGAAGAGCGGGGGCGGACATTATCGCGGCGAGAGAGCGCGCGCTGCGATTACCGGATCCAACGAGCGTGCAACCTTATTATTACCTCCGTTCGGCGAAGGTTGTGCGATCCTCGTAGCTTGTTCAACGACGACCTACAAACTGAGTCTCGCAAGAGGAAATCATGGCTCGGACGAGCGCTTTCGTGGACACGCCGTTCAACCTGCTCCAGCGAACGCCGACGAACAAGGAGACGTTCGGCTGATTGTCTTTCTGAGCTTTCTCGAGCCGCGTTTAACGGTACGAATACGGTAGGCTGAGCGCCGGTGCAAGAGTCATTTCTGACCCTACACCGATAGGCTACTAACACAGACTCGCGGCGGCTCGAGCTCGAGACCCTCACTGTGTACTGCACTACCACACAATGACGGTCGCTCGAGCTCGAGACCCACACCAACATTGCATACATCGTGATCCTCACCGATATACATATTTGAATTTTCGTTGTACTTTTGGAAAAATAATAATTTCCGAATTTGAAGAAAATGTATTATTTTATCCAAAAGTATAACGAAATGTCAAATATCGGTGAGAATCATGATTTCCGAATTAGAAACAAATTATGTTTATTCATTATTATTTGTATTACTCATGTGTGTACATGAGCGACAAACATAGTCATTGTCTTCCATCTCAGGTGCATAAAAAGAGTTTTTGCTTGTCGATGGTACAGATATTCTGTCAATACAACAAAACAATAAGGAAACAATACGACGAGACAATAAGACAACAAACACAACACAAGCAGCAAATACTATAAAAATTACAAAAATAATAAAACAATGACTTTTGATAGAATATTTAAATTCATCGCACACGTCTTTCTCCTCTAGAGCGTTGGAATAAACTAACTTGTTTGTTTCAAGTTTCCATGTCTGTGACCACCTTTATACATATATCAACAAACATCGTTGGTCACGTTTCGACTTGCAACTAATTCTGTCAATGTGTGCGTGTCGCTCTCGAGACGCATGCCTCCACCGCAGATTCTGTCACTATGTGCGTGTCGCTCTCGAAACGACGGGTCAGAAATGACTCCGGCACCGTATTCGTATCGTTTAATGAAATGGAACGGCGCCCATATTCTTGGGAATGTAAGGCGTTATGAGGCACGGCTTCGCGAGATTCTAGGTCGAGTTTCAATCCTTTCAAACCGGACTTTTTATCAAAAGCAACAATTATTATTTTGATTCTTTAACGAGGCTGTTCGGAGTGTACGGCAAAAATATTGGACTTCGTCTGGTCTGTTAATGATTCGCTTTATGCGCTGAGTTTTTAACGACTGCCCTAATTTTTTTGGCGTTTGATTCATCAATGCTGAGCCGAGATGGAGTGTAACCCGTTCCAAGTAAGAAAAAAAAGTGATCATCATTTTTAGAGCGAAACGAACTGATCTAGTGAACGTACAGCGAATTCGGAGCAAACAGTACAACCTTTGAATGCAGAAACGTTTGAAAATCGTTTGAGGTTTTGAGGATACAGAAACAAGAAAGGTAATAGAAACAAGGTGCACTGAATAACGTGGCACAAACTGTATGTACGTACATACATAAAGTTAGATGTTGTTATAAAGCTTTCAGTCTATTATGGAGCTTTTATAAAAGTTAATACCCCCATTCGCTGTTTTCTTGGCTTGAGATTTAGAAGTTCAATGATCGGTACATTTAAAGCAGTTGAAAAAAGAATGGTTGCACAATAGTTTGGCAATTGCGCAGCTTGGAATCAGGATAGACGAACTTGAGAGGTAGAGTGACCAAAGTGAGCGAACTAGAAGCTTATGCTTCCCGAGAAACATAGGTCTAATACCTTCGCGATTCCCAGCAGACATGGAACTCGATTACCACGATTCCTAAAAAACCGCAGGTGCACAGTTTACTTCGACCAACGAGTCGTCAACATTTGCAGGTAGCCAAAGACAAAAAGCCCTCGTCAATTTTCACTGTGCTCGAATTTCCTCGAGGGTTCATCGACGCGAAAATTCGATCGGCGCTCTGTCGTCGGTGTCACACGTAGATTACTCGATTAACAGTACGGCAAAGAAGACTGGCCTCTATGAACCCGCGGATCCAAGGGCCAAACGCGTGCTGCTCTCGACAAGCGAGTGGCGTCGAGGCCCGCGAAAGCAAGAACAGAAACGCGGAGGAAGAAAAAGAAAAAGCAATACGCAGGAACGCGCTCTCAAGCCTCCTTAAGCTTTTCCACATCATTGTTCGGCGGATACTAACCCAGACCGGATGAGGGAACGCGAAAGAGGAAGAGACGAAGGGAGCCTCGTAATTTTCCAGCCGCGCTGCTGTGTAACAATGAACGAAACTGGTACCATGAATACAATGGCAACGCGGTGCGGTGAAATCATCGTGCGCCCGCGAAAATCCCGTAAATTTACCTTTACGCGAGGAACTCCCAACCAGCGGCCGAACTTTCCGTTCAGGCTCGGACACATCCGGCTGGAATGCTGTCGCGGACCAATAAATACCGGCCGCGATCAAGAAACGGCGAATCTCAACGTGGAACCGCGACTTAAAGGGAGTGAAACTTTGATTTTCATGAACAATTTTCACTTTCGACGTTTCAGCTGACATTCTTCTATGTATGCTCAGGTTTAATTTAACACTAAACCTACTGAGCCTTAAAAGTAACTGGTACATATTGCCTTGTAAAAATTACATGATTAAATTTATTTAGACTTCGAGGGGGTCTTATTGTCATATATGATCTACTAAAGATATTTATTCCATCATTTTTTATGAAAGCACCTTCATATTTTCAATGATAATAAAATAAAAAATCTGGTACTGGCCATTTTGACCGGTGGTTGTAGGTTTAGTATTGAAACCAAGATCGCTCATTTCTCATGAGTAGTCCGATCTTTAGAAGCACGTTTGTATCGTGAGGTCACTGCATCACTACAGTTCTTGCTTTCTTTCTTAAATTTTGGATCGACTTATCCGAAAATTGTGTTTTTTCTCAGAAAATATACCTTCTCTCAGGAACTACTAGGACTATCTTCAAAAACTCTTTTTCTTTGATTCTTTATTTTCTCCCGCATATTGTAACATGAGAGCTTTTCGAAACACTGCTATCTCAAAAAATTATTTTGCTGTAAGTGGAATTTTATTTTAATTTTCTCAGAACCAAACTTGAAAAGTCAAAAATATATTTTAAAAAAGCTGTATATAAAAAACACTGATTACAAGAAATCGATAATCAAGGATTGTACTTTTATTTTGTTATTTATATTTTACTTTACAAATTCAATATTTGTGTCAACGTTTCCTGTACACTCGAAATGTGGAGTGGCAGTATTGAAGAACTGGTTCCTTTGGACAGTAGTGTAGAAGAAAGTAAAGAAAGTGATATAATTTATTAACTATGTTTGTATAAAAGAATTCAATGCAAAAACGTATATTATATTTTTCCTAAAGAATGACATACTCAAATATTATAAAATGTGCCGTAAACAACAATTTTCTCCACGACAAATATATAAAAAGAATTGTGAGTTCGAGGAGCTTCACCTCCCCCCAAGATTTACGCGTAGCAGCTCATGGCCCAGCATTCCTAGGGTTACTGAACGAATTCCGACAAACCGTTTAATATGATGGACATACCACTGTGCAGCTCATCTTCGCAGTACAAACTATAAAACTCAATAGTGCCTCAACTAGTAGATACGTGAACGTGCGTCTGTCGATAGCTCTTAACAATGGTGCAATTCAATTGACCGATGAAGAAGATAACACAAATATTTGAGCATCGGGTAACGAGATCACGTGTTTCTGATCGTGAAGAAACGCCGATTCGATGGAAGTGCCGTCGCGACGATTTTCGACCGGCGTGGCTGCAGTTGTAATGCAGTCCGTTTCGGCCCTAGTGTAGAATTTATGGAACGAAGGCGAAGGAGAAGGTGTCGAGCGTGGCGCGTGCCGCTATCGATAAGCAGCCGTCGTAAAAGATTTACTGCGAGAGGAACATCTGTCGCGACGATGTCGGCGTTTCGCCACGCTTCAATTGCACCGCGAGCGTATCGAGCTCTTGGCAGTAGCCAGAAATTCGGTACGAAGCACCTTGCTGCCACCGTTTCTTCGAAGCGTTATAGGTCTCATGATCGAATTTGTCGGTGCGATTCTTGCGATGTGGGTGGACATCCGAGTCCAACTTATTTGGATGGGAGTGATACCGACCGATAACGTAATTACTTGGTAAAGCAAAGACTGCTGAAGTATCGACTGGCACTGATATACAGGGTGTCCCACACAACTGGTACAGGCTGTACCTCGTAAACGATTGGAAATAGAAAAAACTGTTACAAATTAAGGCTATAACGCGCTATGACTACGGTGATCATATTTTTAGGAGCGAAATAAGGAACAACAAAAAAAGGAAGCAATTGCAAATCTTTTATGTTAAAGGATTTAATGCATTATTTATTGTAAGCAACAAAAAGAAAATAACGTCACCCAAGGATGGTACCCAAGATACTAAGGTAGGCATGATATATTCAAGGTAGAGAGCAAACTACGAAGTACCTAATTCATTACTGCAGCGTTATCGAGGAACTAGCGACGCGATACGTTGACCTAGCGTTTTAAAATCATATTCTCTTTATCCAACATGTAGCGGTAGATTAAAATGTGCAAATGCTGAATCAGATGCTCGATTGATAAGATGATGCAATGTGTGTAGAAGAAATTACTTGAACAATATGTATAAAAGAATTGATGAATAAGACTGTAAATGAACCTCAACTAACCGTGTAGTAGTCGGAAAAGAGAGCTCTTTGAGGATTAACTACAATCTTTCTGGGTCTTTTATATTCTCACATACTCGCTAAACTAGTGTGCACATAAAATGCCGAAACTACTAACGCGACCGTAAAGTACCCAAGATAGTAATCTAACTATAAAGTACCTAGGGCAATAAAGTGATCATAAAGTATCCAAAACGTTAGCATGTTCAGGAAGTGCCTAAGATGCTAATGTAACTATAAAGTACCTAAGCCCCTGATATAACCACAGAACACCTAAGATGCTAGTGTACTCATCGTTCGCAAAAATGTACAGAGTGATCGAAGAAAGAATCCAAAAATCTGAAGTTAGATAAACCTGCACCAAATGTTCGTATAGACTCCAATTAGAACATTTTCGAAGTTGCGAACAATTTCTCATTTCGACTGAAGCAAGTATGATAAGAAAATAAGGAACTATCTGTTGTTTTCTGCGGAGATTCCTCAAGAACGGAACATTCTCATCAACAATCGATAATATAGAATAACGTCAGAGAATACACAAAGGGAAGTAGGCGTATAGAAAATCTTCGGTAATCGTGGAAAGAAGAAGCGGCATGATAATCCATTGTTATATACGACATGAGATAGCCCCTGTAGTGGGTAAACTAAAACCATTCGCATTCACTGCGTTTTTCCATTCTTACATATTGTACGAATTCTTCTTGAACAATTCGTACATTTTAATTCAGACGAAACCTAACACTTTTTAGTTACCGAATGCCTTTTAATAGGCTCTGTGAAAAGTCTACTATATCTAAACGAAGCTTAATCATTTTCTTTCAAATGATAATCTGGAATGGAGTTAGTATATGAAATCACTGCAAACAATTTGTTCCTCTACGAATAAAATTGCTGTGGCCTCTGCAACCCAATTTTTCCAGGTCTGAAGAAAAAGTATACAATATTACAAGAATTTGAAAAATGTATAACATAATTGCAGTTGAAGGATCTGTGAATGACTTTTGAGGACTATCAAGTAACTGCTGGTAGGTGATGTGTTCAGAACGTGACTACAGGTCGACTGCGAAAATTGCGCAGTGGATAGCGTACAGTAATTCACAATACCCACAGAGAGCAATGTTTCAAGTGTCGAATATACTGTTTAATCAGCTAGACAAAATTCGAAACTGGGTCATTCCTAACCCAACATAAAATATACCATTTACAGACTAAAACCTAGTAAAACGGATTTGGTATTCAATATTTCGATACTTGGATGTTTATCTTTCGTGGATTCGCTTTTGGAAATAATGACGACTTAGGCAAAGGGCGGAGCTGGGTCCCCTTTCAACCACCAAGAAATTTACCCTCCCGAACTAAAAACTGGTCCAACTGTATTTATATTTAATAATTCGGTACTTGAAGGTTTATTATTCGTGGATTCGCTTTCGGAAATAACGATGTTAGTTAATCGATGACCCAGCTCCGCGTCGTACATCGCTCCTCGGCGTTCTCGTCGGAGAACGAGCGAATCCGTGCGTCGCAGTTGCAAAACCGTGGATGTGCGAGGCCTGCGACGCAGTCTCATAGAAACTTCGAATTTATATTAATCGAACGGTCTATTCAAGCCCGTAAAATCTGTAGAACCGTTAGCATTATTTCGCGATGCGTTTCGCCGGTTGTAGATCAACAGTAGATCGGTGCTTATAAAAGACCGAATAGTTATAATTTGATGACTGGGCTCGCTCGCGGTGAACGAACCGAGCGGTGCATGCGCGACCCAGTCGTCGCGTACGGGTCGCCAAACGACGGTAAATTGAGAGGAAAAAAAGGAGAACTGTGTCTCTGCTGAAAACTCACCGGTGCTACGCGACGTGCGGGCTGTGTCAACTGCGCAGTTGACGGGCTATAACGCAGCGTTCAGGGACGTGGTGCCGCGGTACCGGTGCCCGAACAGTGCAACCGGTAGCGCTAAATGACCACAACGCCATCTAGCGAGGCTCCACGCGCATACGCACCCGACCTCGCGGTTCAAACCGCGTGGCGAATTTGCAAACAATCTACGCTAAAATATCAACTACAGCTCTAACCAACAGCGATCCACTCCATTTGAAATGCCGCGGATATTCCTGAAAACTAGATATCTTATTCGTTGGACCATCGAATGCATACTGGAAGCTTTCTCGTGCAATGATAGTGCAAAAATTCCTTTCTTTCAATTCCGAAATTCGGCACTTTGTACGACGAATCCGCGTTAACCTTTAGCGGGCCGGCATTTTTCCATTGAAAACTTCAATTTTCTTTATGAAAAATGTATATGTATATACAACCAATATGTTACGCAAAATTCCGAAGTTTATAAGTGGCCGTTATAGTGGTCACCGCGGCACAGTAAAGGTTAATATACGGGATTCCACTGTGACTGTACTACGCATACATTAAACGTTCATAGGAACTTGTGATTTCCACTTTCTTTTGATTTTGATGTATGTTTGCTACTTGTTAGAATGCATATAAAAACACAAAATGTGCAAGCAAAATGAACAAAGAATGTGGTCAACGACATTCAGATTTTCAGCATCCGATAATTAGTCGGCGTTAAATGTGTTAACACAGACGAACAATAGATGTTCTCTAAAATGATATATAGCAAGTAATGTAAATAATGCGTTTTATTAGAAAAATGATTTGTAAAACATAAAGCGAAAGAGTTCAGATACTATTTTTGCACCAATCTAATAGCAGAGGTTCAATTTCAAATGTTTCTATGCAACTTTGTTGGAATTGCTCCGTGTTTGAGAAGCAAATACCTTAATTAAACATTAATTTACTATAACCTGTTTTTCTAAGGAAGACAGTTGAAATGTATGGTTGTAATAACTGTCAATTTCACTTCTATATTGCAGACTTGAAGTAGTAGGAGTGGCATGGAGGTCTACTATGACCACAATGTATTTGCGACAAAATGATTCGATAAAAACGTTACTTTGCGGTCAGATTGCGTTCATTTCTAGTTATTGTAACTTGATCGTGGTTACGAACTGTACATACCAGTACCTCTGTACTACAAGAAATCTCAACGTGTCGGCTATTCTAATTTCGTATTGTATCTGGCTAAAATTAAAAATCTATTTAACGTGACACTCTGAAAACTTGCTTTCAAATATTGAGTTTAATATGAAGATCGTCTATCGATTACTTACTAGCCTCCAGCTGAATCATGACTAAAAACAACCTCTGTTTTCGTGATCCCCTTGCACGCAGATTGAACCAACTTATTTACATACACTGTTTACTCCAGCAAACGATAATAACACAACAGCTA
The DNA here is from genome assembly GCA_913789915.3 of Sphecodes monilicornis. Lineage (NCBI taxonomy): Eukaryota > Metazoa > Arthropoda > Insecta > Hymenoptera > Halictidae > Sphecodes > Sphecodes monilicornis. The sequence continues at coordinate 12,228,826 of OU565290.1, forward strand.
CTCGAGATATAGATTCAATGATATCAACTGCGTCGGATACAAGCGTTTGATATGAAACGACGTTTTACCAGTGTAGTCAGACAGGGGAAATTAAGGGGAATAGAGTTACCCTCTCTCTGTTATTAGCGGATTAGTCACATGACATGTGACAACGTGCACGACGGAGACGAAACGCGTAACGTGTCCGGTCCGCGGCAGACACACGGTTTGTTGGGGGATACTCGCCGCTGTAAAAGGAGTAAGGTAAAGTGGGAGAAAAATCTTGATCTCGATTCACTGCGTTTTACCGAAGCAAGCTCCCGTAAATTCCGCGCCTGACGATCACGTGACCGAATTTAACGACGACAGAGCCATCGTGGTGATATCTATGGAACTAAGATGGACCGTGGCGCGATCAGCCGACTGGAATGCCAAACCATACGCAAGTAAGCAACATCGAACGACACTAAATAGTCCAGTACACGAACACCCACGACGACAGTGCACACAGAGAAGCAATAACAGCTACCCTTCTGCCTGCCCCCCACCCGACGATCCCTTGGCAAACCCTCGATCCTACAGGTCCTGACGTCAAAGAATAGAAACAACGCCCTTTACCGTCGGTTTTAGGGACAAACGAACGTCGACGGAAAAATGTCGAATATTTTTCCCGCGCGCCCTCTTTACACAACATGGTGTAATCCGTTTTAACAAGAGTAATCCCGTCGCCAGTTTTCCATGGCAGTTTGCGTCGCGCGAGCACGTTGTCACCTACTCGTCAGCCAGAAATTGTTGACTCACCGTTTCGTTTTCCGCGATACACGCGGGCTCTACCTCCATGATTTCCGTGGCTCAGCTTCCTCGTCGAGTTTCCCAGGCGAACCCTCGATGACACAGCTTTATTCGATCCGGATTCCGTTCTATCTTCCGAGACTTCCGAAACGACAACGTGTGTCTGTTTACAAACACTGCAAGGTCACTCAGCAGTCCCCTAGACCTCCGACTGTCGAGTGTGTCATTACGTCACGACCAGCGTGCTCAGCGCGCCGCACGGTAAAATCAGAAAGCGAGATGAACTTTGATCACAGACTCAAGATCCCCCACAGAATTTGCATCTTATGTGCAGCACCGACGAGATTTCGTCGGTGTGTGCAGTTATGGCACTGATATATATATATATATATATATATATATATATATATATATATATATATATATATCAGTGAGTTATGGGCTTTTCTCTCTCCCGATACCATTTCAGTGTCGCGCTCAACGTTACCGGTAACACAGACAAACTATGTTAATAGACGAATCACCGATTGTATTTTTCCGTCACCCGTTCGTTGGCCACAGACTTAAGATACCTACAGACATTGCATGCAATGCATTTTTATATCTACGGTTCTGAATTACCGACTCTGTAGAAAATGTCCTAGTATGATAGCGGACTCTATCGAAATGGAACGGTCAGGTGGTGAACTACATTAGGTTGCAACACATAAAGTATGTGTTTGAGGAGGCTCGATTTTACAGCGTTGTCAGCTTTAAAACGCAATTGTATTCGTACAAAAATACTCCACGTGTTATTCACTTGTGCCGCCTATTTTTTTACAGGACTTCGAACCCTCTGGTAAAAATTTGGCGAACATGATAAAGAAGTTTGTATCCGACAAGGACGAACTTATGCACATTTAATAAAAGAAAGAAAGACAGACACAGAGCTGCTGAATACTGTGCACACTCGACAGAAAATTTATTAGTAACGCACTTGTGAGGAATTGTTTACAAATATTTGCAGTTAGGAAATATAGAATAGACCTTCAGCTACTTTCACATATAGTTTATCGTCACATTTTATTTCTGACTAAATAGTTATAAACAATTATTCTAAGTCTCGTTCTAAAATAAACTCAAATAATTTAACAGATCTCTGGTAAAAAATAATCTTCCTTGTGATCGGAGGATCTAGAATAATGTCTCAGCTACATTTCTGTTGCAGTTTTATGTAGATTCGACGCCTAGTTAATTAGTTATTTACGATTTCCAGAGAGGTGACACAACGATTTGTGTGTTTACCTTTGGCAAATACTCGGACTCTCCTTGTCTTACTCACTGCGGGCATAGATGATAGAAGTTACCTCCGCAAAAATTGTTGATAAATTACTTCAGGTAATTTTTATAAATATTACCTCTCGAAGAATATAGAATGGACCTTCGGCAACATTCATGTATAGTTTTCAATTCGATTCTGGAAGAGGTTAATTAGTTATAAATAATTTTTGTTTCTCTTGTTCTAATGAAACTGTGCATACTAGTGAGAATTGAATATCTTGTATACTCCAAACTACTATTACCTATTTTTACTAAAAAATTGGGTGGTGAGGTAACCAAACATATAATCGTTGTAATCGTTAAACAAACAGAGATAATAAATTCATTAATTACATTTTTTCAATAGAATTATGTTTAGTAATATTCATGTATCATAAATTATTCTGGATCTCGAGTTTTATTACTCACTTCTACTAAAAAATTAGATGGCAAGATGGTCAAGGGAGTGCTTGTCGACATCATCGACAAAAGGAATTGTTACAAAAATTAACCAGCTAGAGATAATAAATTTATCAGTGAATTGTGTTCGATAAATTAATGCGCGCGAATATTCATGTGTTAAAAGATATTAAATATCTCGAGTTCCATTACATATTTTTACTAAAAAATTAGATGGTCAGATAGTCGCGGGAGTGCATGTCGACATAATTGGCAAAAGCAATTTATATAAACATTATACAGCCAGAGATAATAAATTTATTCATTACATTTGCTGGATATAATATTGTTTGGTAATATTTATGTATTAAAAGTTACTCTGAATCTCGAGTACTGTTAGCAATTTTTATTAAAAATATAATATGGTAGATAGTCAAGGGGATGCTTGTCGACATCGTTGGCAAAAGGAATTGTTATAAACATTAATCAGCCAGAAATAATACATTTATCAATAATTATTATCACGGCAATCGAGATCTACCGAAGTTAGTTGGGGTGGGGAACGTTGCGCTTCGCTGCGAGCTGCGCATCCTTGCCTACCTAAGCCCACGGAGCGCGCTCAATCAATCAGTCGGGCCGGGCCCTCCGGCAGGAGCGGATGGGCTCCGGGACCAGGAGGGTCTTCGGCTACCTTGGGCTGACCAGGGATCCTCCAGCGGTATCCTGGCCTCTCCTGCCTACCTTGGGGATGACCAGTGATCTTCCAGTGCTACCCTCGTCTACCTCCTGCCTACCTTGGGGTTGACCAGTGGTCATCCAGAGCTACTGTGGCCTACCCTTGCTTACCTTGAGGCTGACCAGTGGTTCTTCAGAGCTGCCCTTGCCTACCTTCGGCTGGCTTAGGGTTGACCAAGGGTCCTCCACCAGTGGCCTACCCTGGGGATGACCAGTGGTCATCCAGAGCTACTCTGGTCTACCCTGGCTTACCCTGAGGCTGACTAGTGGTTCTCCAGATCTACCCTTGTCTACCTTCAGCTGGCTTAGGGTTGACCAAGGGTTCTCCACCAGTGGCCCACCTTGGGGTTGACCAGTGGTCAGCCAGAGCTACTCTGGCCTACCCTTGCTTACCCTGAGGCTGACCAGTGGTTCTCCAGAGCTGCCCTTGCCTACCTTCAGCAGGCTCGAGCTTGACTAAGGTCCTCCACCAATGGCCTACCATTGTCTACCATGGTCTACCTTTAGCTAGCTTAGGGTAGTCCAAGGGTTATTTGAAACTTCCTTGGCCTACTTTAAGCTGGCTCGGGGTGGGCCATGGTCTCCTCAATCACCTTCAATGCCGAGGATGCCTGAGATACTTGTTCATTCTGGATCTTCTTCGGCCTATGCAACTTCATACTGCGTGGAGGGCATGTCAACGCTTCCGATGCTGGCGACGGGCAATCATTACTCTTCGTGTTGGAGTGGCGGGTATCGTGCTGGTCGGCTGAGAGAGGGCGATCATTGCAGTGGCTTCGCATCTTCGGTGAGTCGTTTCGTCACTACCTTGTCACTGTAGTTGTTTGTAGCAATAGAGTAGTTGTAGAGTGTAAAAGTAGTTAGTTTCATGCATGGGCAGGCCTCGCCGCCCCAACGATCAGCCGAGATGGGAACGTCCGCGATTTGCACTAGCGTTGCGAGAAAACCACGCGTTGCATTAGTCGATTTTGAACAGAGATTAAAGTTAACATTACGATATGGATTGTTTAGAGCGTAGCGTTGCGGATCGAAAATAGTCGCGGTTCAAAATTACCTTTCATTTTGATGACTGCGTTTTTAAAGTTCATATTGTTGTTGTTTTACAAATAATTAAAGTAATCGTTTTTTGGATCTCTGTTCGTTGAATTAGTGTTGCGCAACAAAAGTTCGCGTTTGCTTTAGAGTGCTTCGACTTTTCAGGCTCCCATGCTCGAGCTGCAACGATCAACTGTGAGATGGGCGCATCCGCGATTTCAAGTAGTGTTGCGAAACAAATTGTTACACGCGTTGTACTAGTATCAATTTTTAAAGTTGATGGAATGTCTAGTTAATGTGCAAATAAATAGTCGTAATTTTAAGTAGTTCTAAAGATACCTGTTTAGAATTTTAGACGTTAGAGTTTTAAATTTCTTATTTAAACAGCATTTTAAATTCGATTTGTTGAATTAGCGTTGCGCATCAAAAGAATCGCGTTTGCAATAGAATCGTTCGATATTGCAGGCGCCCATGCTCCAGTTGCAACGATCAACTGTGAGATGGGTACTTCCGCAATATCGAGTAGCGGTGCGAAACAAATTGTCGGGATGGGGCCGAAGGAGCAGACGAGGTTTTATGCCAAAGATGCCGGACAAACTGTCATTCAAAAGGACAATCATTGCATCGTCTTCGCATCTTCGAGTGAGTCATTTTATCACCACCTTGTCGTTACATTCGTCTGTAGACATAGAGTTGTAGTAGAATGTAAAAGTAGTTAGTTGCATGCATGGGCAGGCCTCGCCGCCCCAACGATCAGCCGAGATGGGAACGTCCGCGATTTGCACTAGCGTTGCGAAAAAAGTACGCGCTGCGTTAGTCGATTTTGAACAGAGATCAAAGTTAGCCTTTCTTCTAAATATAATAGTAGTCTCTATCAGCGATATAGCTTGTTTAAACTATAGCGTTGCGAAACAAATAGTCGCGATTCGTTTTGCAGAAACTGTAGAGTAATCTTTTTTGGATCTCTGTTCATTGAATTAGCGTTGCGTACCAAAAGTTCGCGTTTGCTTTCGAGTCTTTCGACTTTTCAGACTCCCATGCTCGAGCTGCAACGATCAGCTGTGAGATGGGCACATCCGCGATTTCGAGTAGTGTTGCGAAACAAATTGTCACACGCGTTGTACTACTATCAATTTTAAAACTTGATTAAATGTGTAGTAAATGTTGCGAATAAATAGTTGCGATTTAAAGTAAATCTAGACATACAGATGTACAATTTTAAACGTTGGAATTTAAATTTCTTATTTAAATAGCAATTTGAATTTCGATTTCTTGAATTAGAGTAATCTTTTTTGGATTTCTGTTTGTTGAATTAGCTTTGCGCACCAAAAGTTCGCGTTTGCTTTCGAGTCTTTCGATATTTCAGGCGCCCATGCTCGAGCTGCAACGATCAACTGTGAGATGGGCTCATCCGCGATTTCGAGTAGCGTTGCGAAATAAATTGTCACACGCGTTGTACTAGTATCAATTTTTAAAGTTGATCAAATGCCTATTTAATGTTGCGAATAAATATTCGCGATTTAAAGTAATTCTAGAGACACCGATATAGAATTTTAGACGTCAGAGTTCTTTTCTTATATAAATAGTATTTTGAATTTCGATTTGTTGAATTAGCGTTGCGCATCAAAAGGATCGCGTTTGTATTAGAATGACTCGATATTTCAGGCGCCCATGGTCCAGTTGCAACGATCAACTGTGAGATAAGAACATTCGCGATTTTAAGTAGTGTTGCGAAACAAATTGTAACACGCATTGTAATAGTATAAATTTTCAAAGTTGACTTAATGTCTAGTTAATGTTGCGCATAAATAGGCGCGATTTAAAGTAGTTTTAGAAGTACCGATCTAGAATTTTAGACCTTAAAGTTTTAAATTTCTTATGTAATTTGTAAGAATGGTAATACATAATTTTGTAAGACTTTCAAAGTTCAACTTTACCAAATTGATACAATATTTTTGTCTAGAAATTGATATTTTTCAGGAAATTGATATTTTTCAGGAAATTGATATTTTTCAGGAAATTGATATTTTTCAGGAAATTGATATTTCTCAGGAAATTGATACTTTTTCAGGAAATTGATATATTTGTCTTGAAATTGTTATTTATTTCAGGAAATTGTTATTTATTTCAGGAAATTGTTATTTATTCCAGGAAATTGTTATTTATTTCAGGAAATTGTTATTTATTTCAGGAAATTGTTATTTATTTCAGGAAATTGTTATTTATTTCAGGAAATTGTTATTTATTTCAGGAAATTGTTATTTGTTTCAGGAAATTGTTATTTATTTCAGGAAATTGATATTTATTTCAGGAAATTGATATTTATTTCAGGAAATTGATATTTATTTCAGGAAATTGATATTTATTTCAGGAAATTGATATTTATTTCAGGAAATTGATATTTATTTCAGGAAATTGATATTTATTTCAGGAAATTGATATTTATTTCAGGAAATTGATATTTATTTCAGGAAATTGATATTTATTTCAGGAAATTGATATTTATTTCAGGAAATTGATATTTCCCTAGTAGCATTTATGGTTGGCATTTCGTTGGGCCTGCGTTGCAGTATTCGTTGGCCAACTGTTAGAAATGTCGCTATTTTTTTCGTTGTGCCAACGATCGCGGCCAACGTAGGGCCAACGATCATACCCAACGTGGAGCCTACGTCGCTATAATACGTTTGTTCTGATCTTCTCTTTTACGGTTGTTTTCACAGAATATAATAAATAATACTTAAACAATGTATCTCCACGGTAAAAATTGGAACAAAGAAAAAAAATTTCGTAACATCTTCTGACTTGAACCTGGATCCTCTGCGTAGTAAGTTGATACGCTACCGCCGTAACTATAGAGATTTCGTGGTTGCATATGCTATGATTTGGGTTACTAGATACGTCGACAAATGTAAATTATAATACATAAAGGGTTTCGTTACGGTATACGAGCACTAAGACCTACGCATACTGTCGTTTTAAAAGCGAATGCAACACCCGTACTTTCCCCTTGTCAAATGGAGAAACTTAAAGAAATAAATAAACTCCAAGGCTGCACACAATGAAACTTTGGTGCATCAACTATCGCGCAAAAATAACAAATTGTGAGTATATTTAGAAATATGAAAAAAAATGAATTTGGAATATAACATGTTTTTGGTTGCAGCAACATTACATTTCTGGTGTCTGTTAGATGACATATTTCAATGTTGGCAGATTTTCGTTGGGCCAATGTAGTATCACCGTCGTAAATTTCACGTTATTTAACCGACCATAATATCTGTAGGCCCAACGTTGGATATTCGTTGGCAAATTCACATCATTTGTCGTCGTCGGCCCTACGTTGGGGATCTGTAGGCAAAACCACTAACCATATCCCAACTAACTCCCAACCGTTGGCCACTGTTGGCCAACCATAAATGCTACTAGGGTTATTTCAGGAAATTGATATTTATTTCTGGAAATTGATATTTTTATCTTGAAATCAATATTGCTCGGATCGGAGTTCCCTCAGGGACTCACTCACAGGATGGGGCCCGTGAGTGGGTACGGGGACTCGCGTCCCCGGGGGCACCCGAATCGCCTATAGGTCGTTGCGTCCACAAATCATTGGATTTGGGCTCGATGTGGTTTCGGTTTTGTTTCGACTGGTTATCGATTTGGTGACGATTTTGTTTCAACTGGTTTTCGATTCTGTTTCAACTGGTTTTCGATTCTGTTTCCATTTTGCTTCAACTGGTTTTCGATTCTGTTTCGATTTTCTTTCAATTGGTTTTCGACTCTGTTTCGATTTGGGTCGTTCATCTTGCTCTTATTAGTCAGAACGAACGAAGAAAATTCATCAAAGGAAAAAAATTCATCGAAAGAAGAAAATTCATCGAAGGAAGAAAATTCATCGATCGAAGAGGAATCATCGATCGAAGAGGAATCATCGATCGAAGAGGAATCATCGAACGAAGAGGATTCATCGAACGAAGAGGAATCATCGACCGAAGACTCCATATTATTTCTAAGTTAGTTTAAGTGCGTGCGTTAGTTATTAAGATTATCAATCGTCGTTGTAATTATGTCAAGTAATTATTGCCGTAACTTCACTTTGCTCGCCCCGTTTTTTGACTCTGACACAGCCTTCTGCTGTGTCGGCCTTGCTTGCAGGTTCTGAGCCCGTCCAGTTTCGGTATCCGGCGTGAAGTCATTGAGAGGGATGTCTAAGAGACTCGTTCACTCGTCTTCTGACGATCCCCTGTGTTAACGTAATCCTGGGCTAGTCATGTTAACGCTTGCGTTCTCATGGCCCCCAGTTGCGCCAGAAACCGTTTGAGCGCATCTCTTTGCCATCTTTCTTGGTGATGGAGTGTCAGGTATCGGGCTGGTCGGCTCAGGACTTGTAAGCACTGAACGCGTCGCGTCACCCTTGAACCAGAGCCTTCTGCTCTGGTTCGATCTTGTTTGTCTCTTTGAAAGAATCAGAGCCTTCCGCCTGATTCGCCCTTGGTCCCTCGTGGATCGGAGACTTCTTCTCCGATTCACTCTTTGCCCCGCAATAATTACTCGACATACGCTAAATGGAAAAGAAGTCTTTTCCGTGAAAAAGACTATTTTTCCATTTAGCGACCTGCGAACTTAGTTTCTAAGAATCGTCGTTGTAAGAAAGGGAGACAGAACGAAGGAAGACTTCGTTCTGACTCCCTTTCGGGTCTCTTGTGCAGTAACCTCCTCGTGGTGAGACCTGGGCAATCGATATTATCCACAATTCGCAAAATGCTATAACTTATAAATTATAGTATCTTGCATGTAGTGGATAATATCGAGCTAATAGCTGCACATTTAGAATTTGCGTAAATATGTATTTCATAGTAGAATGTAAGACTTTTAATACTTTCTTCCTTTTCCTATGTCCCAGCTTCAACAATTATTTTCAATTAATAATCCAAATACAAAGTTTTCGTTTCAGAATACATGTACCTCTTGCTCTCGTGAGCGAGTGTTAAATAGATCTGCACTCCTGCAGTAGATTGTAGGTTCTGATGTAGTCTAAATATGATGTACGTACTGAGATGTACGTTACATATCGCATATTATTTCGATACTGAAACATTATTTTATATTCAAATAATTGGTTGAAACTAGTTCTTATCCAGACTAAAAGTTAGTTCTGATTCATGTGTTAGAGGGGGTAAAAAGATGAGGCAGGATCTGTTCCAGACTACAGTCTGTGTCTACTTTATCCATTCCACGAAACCACCGGCGATGCCATGGGACCCGTTACCGACCGGTTTGAGAGCCTATCAGAGCCCACTTTTCGGCGACACGGAATACACGGGGGCTGGCTGTCTTTAATAGCAGAGAGTACTCTCTGTTAATAGTATCTCGTCGGTGGTACTACTCATCGCACGAAGATTACTCGCCCACCGAAGACTCCATAGTAATTATAAGTTAGTTTTATTAGCCAAACAATTATTCCCTTAGCTTCACTGTGCTAATACATTCTAATACTAAGTGTCTCTGTGACAAGATGCCACAATTGTATTGCCTTATGGTGCCTTATGCATTTATTGTCTCGAAATCATATTGAAATTTCGTAGTAGAAATGGAGTAAACAACATACTCAATTCTCGCTAATGTGTCCGGATTCATGAGTCATCGGTAATGTCGAACGCGACACGAAATTGGTAATGAAGCTGTAGAACCCCTCGTACGAGTAACAGAAAAATGCATTGGGTGTTTCGTCTATTAATATATATATGCTTTGCCTGTGCTCTTAGATCTCCCGCGCTTCGACAGATGGCAGTGCCTGAAACTTTCATGGTGTCAGTGCCTGTAATCAACGACTGTCTACAGCCAATGACTGTGCTTGTAAATCCGTTGTATTCAAAAACTCAACGTAAAACAATAAAAAGGAGAAGTATTATTCAGAAATCTTATTCGAAGTATATCGATATTCAAGATCAAAATAATTTCTCTATTTGAAATATGCATTATCTATCTATACGAAGTTCACGAAACCCTGTGGTCTTATGGAAAAGTATACTCGTCATAAAGGTTACATAGCAGACCCCCTGCCTTAGACACTGTATTACAAATATTTTCGGTTCTTACATACATATACAGGGTGTCCCATTTTAATCAATATATGCGATTATCTCCAAAACTATTCGTTATTTGAAAAAATATTTCATACCAAACTTTTTCTGTTTCGAGGGGGGCGTAAATAAAAAATTACATGATCCCATTAAGAAAAATAACAATGAACTTCACATGTCCTTTATGAGTACACTTACAAACAAAACAGCGGCACTGGATTACTGGAATAGATAGTTGTGAAGATAATCGTATATATTGATTAAAATGGGACACCCTGTATATAAATGGTTGTGAGAAACATGATTAATTATCAGTTTATTTGAAATTCGATTGGTCCATTTGTGGAGGTCGCTACATGGCGATTGTTCGGAGCCCTCTGGTGGCAGATTTGAGAGGTACGTTAGCATACGTTCGCGTTGATTTTTGCACCTCTTAGGAACGAATTTCTGACCAACGGTCTTTATACCCAGATTTCTGTGCGTGCTTGTTTCGTCTTCGTTCGCCGCCATCATTACGAAGACGAAAGAGGTTGGTTTTACTGATTTTTCCGTGGTAGTGTCGTTTTACGAAATCTAGCACAAATGAAGATGGTGGATAAAATAGAAATGAGCCTGGACGACATTATCAAGCAAAATAAAGGGACTAGACCGCGCGGCGGCAGTAGCAGGCGCGGAAGAGGTGCCGGTAACTCACCTCGCAGAGGAGCACGCAGAACTCAAAGAGTTGGTGGTGGCGTCATGCGGGGACGCAGTCGTGGTGGCATTACACGAAGTTCTCTTCCGTACACACGGGTAAGAAATTCTCTTGATTTATCCTTTTCACCAGTCTTTCCCTATCTGGTATCGCACAGGCACCATAATATCGGACCCTCTCATACTACTTCCGCTTTAAACGCTCGTATATGAATTTTTTTAATCTTCTACGGAATAATGATCAATTTTCATAGTAAAACAGTTTCGTGGCGAATCAGAACGCCATTTATGCGTCTCTTATACGACTTCTGATAAAAACGATTTATCAGTTACTGAAATATCTCTTAGAATCGTTATAATTCGTATTACTGTAATAATAGGTATATTAAATGCTTGATTCTAAGGACGATTACAGGCATCTTTTCTTACACGTTTAGTCGCTTTTGGAATATCAGTGATGTAAATTGTTGAAACTTTTAGAATTTTACTTAACTTCTTAGCCACTTTTCTGGTTAATTTTGAGGAAAGTGTTGTATTTTAACGGATTTAAATTTGTTATCAAATTTTGTGGGGAAATGGTAATAAACAATTTATTTGATCGTAGGGCGATGTAAACAGTGCATGGAAGCATGATATGTTCGATGGAGTAAGAAAGGTTGGCCGAAGTGCGATAGGCACTGCAGGCACAACCAAACTTCTCGTATCCAATTTGGATTTTGGCGTATCAGATTCGGATATTCAGGTACAATCGTTGAATAACTCGATATTAGATATCTAATCAACGAAGACTTATAATAATTTGATATATGCGTGTTTGTATTTTCAGGAATTATTTAGTGAATTTGGTCCCTTGAAGTCGGCTGCAGTACATTATGATAGGTCAGGTCGATCCTTAGGATCTGCGGATGTTATATTTGAAAGAAGAGCAGATGCTATTAAAGCAATGAAACAGTACAATGGTGTACCGTTAGATGGTGTGTAGCTTTATGCTTAGATTACAAATTTTTCTTTGAGTGTCTCTTATTAATTATAAAATTCCGCCTATATTTAGGGTTTCAGTATCACTAATTAATCTGGTCTCCAGTTTATACCTAGTAACATACATTTTGAGCATTTTCTCTTTTATTCTTCCATAAACACTCCAACATGGGATGAAATTAAAGAAAAACAAAAATTTCAAAGAAGTTCTAGTGAATTATGATTTGCATAAATATTCACGTCTATTATTGCAATATGTGATGTACATCGGCAGGTCGTGAAATGAACATACAAGTTGCTACCTCTGAAATACCAGTCACATCTATCCGTGGAGGCCCGAGACTTACCGGCAGTAATTATACACAGAGACCTCAGTCCCGCTTTAGAGGTAATCGTGGAGCAGGACCCATCAGAGGTACGTAATCATCAGTTAGAGATTACATGAGAAATTTATTTAATGAAGAAATCGATGGATGGATGGATGGAAGAAATTAATGAACGTGTGTAATGTTTCTATTTAAAGGACGTGGAACCGGTCGACGTGGTGGCAGAGGAGGTAGTCGGCAAGCAATGAAAACTCCTACCGCTGAAGAACTAGATGCCGAATTGGAAGCTTATGTAAAAGAAGTAAAGTAACAACGTCACAAACCTTTACACTCTTAAGATTTTGTTCTGATCTGACTTAACACGATACAATGTGTTTTCCTAATTTTCATGAGAATATATAAAATAAGTAATAACTGTATCATTAGCAAAATGTTATAACAAATTTATTTTAAATAAGTCTTTTTTATTTTTGACGTTTTCTCTGGAAATTGGCATACAAATTTTACAGACTTAAGAAAGATGATTTATAGAAGTTCATAATTTTTTTTATGGTACCGCAACAGACAGGAAAAAAGAAATAAAAAAGTTACGATGTAAAGACTGTATGGATTTGTATGTACTATCGTGCGTGTGTGGTTATCAGATGAAAAATACAGTAAAATTCATCTTTAAAAGTTGTTGTTTATCAAAGTACAGAACGTGCTTCTAGCCCTCAATCTAATTTTTTATTCATAGAGTAATGAGTGGTTTAAGATATCCATTTTTAAACTTAGTTTACACCTTGTAGAAGATCCTATTATACACTGTATATGTCAATTACTATTATATATTAATAGTACCATACCTTTGTACATTATGTTTACCGAATTGTTTTCTTACCATGGATAATGAAATTTACCACTATGCGTAGTTAATAGCTCATAGTGGAATAAGGCTGTGACATACTGTTATCTAGTCAACAACTAATGAAATATTTTATTGTGCAGTAATGGGCTTGTAAGACAATGTATACGCTTCTAAGTATGCAGCGTTTGAATGGCAATGCAGTGGCACAAGACTGAAGCAAACAAACTGACGAGTCGTTACCTAATAAATAATAATGCTCTTGACAATGAAATAATATTTATTTCCCACCTAATCGTAATTTCGTGTTTTGATGAATCTTTTATTTCGTTCAAATGCGTGAAAGCTTCTTCTTAAACGCTTCATTTCGAACACCTTGATTATGTCATTTCAATATTAAATATACAGTTTGTATGAAAGGTAACTTTTAAGAAGGAAAACATTAGTTTGAAGAACATTCTTTATTTATTTAAATAATCACACGAGGTATTTTGTACATATGTAAAAATATTTACTAATAGATACCAGAGTGGACTAAATTAATTTCCACTCGTGATTGTAAAGTAGATCACTACAGAGTTGTACTTGTTTGCATCTTAGGAAGTCATTCATCAATGCTTCTGGAATTATTAATTTTCTAAATACTTAATAATAAGATCAGTCGAGTTTAGATAATAAACTTTTACTATGCAATAATTGTGTACAATATGAGGCAACATTACCACACCAGTGTTTTAAATTATAAAAGATAGATAAACGACGTTGATTTCTCTTATAATCTCTTTAGTGTCCTTTTTTTATCTTTTAACATTTTTTTCTTTTCCGCTGATAGTTTTTTATCCCCCGCATGCTTTTTGGGGAGAGGTCCTCCGACTTCAGAGGAAGCACAACTTTCCAGACCCGCTTTGCTGCCCTTTCCACCTCCCTGAGGCATAAGTTCATCACACATTATTTTATATTGGGTATGCGTATGAACGAATTTAATGTTTTCATAATACTTTACCTGTGCATGTATTTCTGTCATCATCTTTGCTCGCTCAGAGTAATCATCGTACCTTTCTAAGAGTAATTTACCTGCTTCTTCGTTTAAAGCAGATTCTGCATTTGGCACTATTAAGAGACACTTTACAGTCTAAAAATTACAATTTACATTATGAACTTCCATAACATTCCTTCATGATTATTGATTTATTGATTCATCATAAGTAACTTACTAATAATATATGTTTAATTCCGAGATCTGATTTCCAATCCTTCTTTAATGTATTGACACATATTTCTCCATTTTTCGCAACGTTTGGATGAAAGATCTTTGTAAGGAAGAAAGCCTTTGGTGGTCCTTGAGGGAAATCTTTGCCGAGAGCTAGTTTTACTCTAAAGAAACCACCCGTGTATGGTGTTCCAGCTAGTATAATAAATAGATATTATTTTCATTAATAAGTGGTATAGAATACAATATGTAAAAAGTCACACGTAAAACTAAAATCAACGCTAAATGAATCATTCTTTTCACACATTTATATGTACAAGAGATTTAGAAACTAATCGGCATCCATTATAAGGATAATTCTCCACAATATGAGCTTTGACGATGAACATTGTCCATGCTAACAGATATTTCTAGAATTTGATGCGACTCAGTTTCACTGTCACCCGTACTTATGATACTTCAAGATTGCATGCCTAACAGATGTTCTTTTGATAACTGAGAACCTCCAGAATTTTTATCTCGTTTTAAATAAAAAGATTTAATTTTTTCCGAACGTCTACGTAATGTGTTATAAAGAATTGTCCATAGAATGGATGGCCATTACGTTTTCGACACCCTGTACATACATAAATGACATATGAACAGAGGTTATGGTGTAATAATTACAGAAATGTTTAATAAACATTATATGATCTAAATTTAACAAGCATAGTAATTACGTGAGCATCAATCTTACAGGGTCCTTCGATAATAGCTTGGATATCTGTAACATCTTCTTCATTTAAAATAACACGAATACCCTCGGGTGGTTGTGCAGCTAATTCGCTCATTTCCTTGGCCACCCGTCGGATGATTTGTGGGGATAGGTTTTCGACATTTGATTTCTAAAATGTGAATCATGATAACAGGTTTAATGTGCAGGTGAGAACGTCTACAGCGAGAAAGCCTATCCCCTTAACCAGAGGATAAACAAGAAGCACCGCTGTTAAATGTTCGCAGTTATGGAATAATATATGCCATCGGATACTTACAGAACTTACAGCAGCCATATTTAACAAATTTTAAATGAAATATCAACTAAACGCGCTCGGGACGCGATTATTTAATGTATACTGTTAGAAAATCTTTAACGTCACAACATCAGCACAGTATCGCCTGCAATAACCAACATTTTGAACTGACAGCCAATCGCGTGCGAGTTACAATAATCTCGAAGGCAGAAGTCGATTCTTCGTCGTTTCGTGTGTTTTCAAGCAAGAAGAGTATCCGGCGTCTTGGACTTTTGTTGAACGAACGTCATCGTAATTAGAATAAAGGACGAAGAAATGATCGAATCCAGAACTACATAAAACTGGATAATGCAAGGAAACTGCAGCCGTGTTCGACGATAAGTTTTACTTAATTGCACATTCGCGTTGCAGTTACTCTGTATCGTCTGTCAGAGCGAATTTAAATATTTCGTTACACATTGAACAGGATGACCGACAGCGCAACGATAGAAAGGGTCAGATTTTATTCATTGTATTTGTTTTTTTATTTAATCAAATATGTGGTTTAACTTGTGTCCGGAAAACTTCATTTTACGCATTAAATCATAGTTTCATTATGGTAGAAAAATCAATGACAGTGACACTCATTTATCCTCTTTAACAACACAAATGTATTGTAGGAACAGCACATGAAACAATTAAAGCGCAGAATGGAATGTTGGCGTGAAGTAATACTTCCAATGAACTCCATTCTATTATGGGAACGATCTTGGTATCCTGGACTTATATTTGGAATAACAAGTACAATATTCTTGTAAGCTGTTTCACATACATACTATTTGCTTCGCTATATTTTATAAAGCAATTTATAAAGAAAATATATTTTATTTATATTGATAATATTTGATTCAAAAATTTATATCATTATTTATTTAAATTTATAGAACAATAATATAAATGCTGGTTTCTTTTCAGGTACTGTTCGTATTTGTTAATGGTATCTTCCAGTGTTTTATGTTTCATTGAATAACTGTGTCTTTTTCCTTTTTGCAGTTTAATATGGATGTTGGAACCTGCTTTTCTTACAATAGTATCTGTATCCCTTCTTGTGTTAGCCTTGATTGATTATCTTGTACCACCTGTGACATCCTTTTTATGCACTGCTAATGGTTGGACAGGTCAAAAAGAGAAAAAGCTGAACGAAATTTGCCAAAATCTGTCTAGAACAATTTTACAGCTCCAAGATCTGTGGTCATCAATGTTACAAACACGAAATGATCGTCCAAATTTTGTAAGTTGAAGAAAATAAATAGTAACAATATTCTGTTCAATCTCTACTCAAATAGCTTACTTCAGACTGATGGTTTCTATGTTTCAGTATTATGCAGGAATAATAACTTGCTTGCTTATTTGTACATGGATTGGGAGTACAATCAACAATTTACTTCTGTTTTACATTGCAGGTAATAAGCCAGAATCACATTTATTTGTGTAATACATTTTTATATAACATACAAATTTTAAAATTCTCTATAAAACTGTTTCAGTGAATGCAATTTTGCTTCTGCCAGGGCTCAGACATACTGGACGTGCAATGTCAGCAATAACATTTGTACGTGAACATCTCTCTCATTCTAAAAAATCATAATCATTAGTTTGTATGTATAATCATTCTTTCACTTTATTCTCTGGATAACTTGTTATCTAAGATAAATTAATACTTTGCGTAATTAGTCAGAAGTAATATAATTAATATAAATATAATATAATAAATATATCATAAATAGAATTATGCTTGTCTTTGTTTTGTCATTTTGTATAATATTAAACGTAACTCATTGTCAATGCACTTTTACACCGTGAATGTATTTTCACGTTGCTTCTTCATTCGTCGTTAGTAATGTAAGTAATTCATGCTTTACTAGTGTTCGTTTAATTTAAAAGAAAAAATATTACTTAAGTAATGTTCTAAACTGTTTTAATACTTACCGACGTATTTTTATTATATGTATTGTTTATTGCATAATGCATTGTATAATGTTAAATATATTTATGATAATATTTATGTGACATTTCGAAGATGTTTAATACACTTTCGAATCATACATACCCGTGTAAGCACAATTAGTATTGAATAAAATCGATTTATGCATCATGCTCAGTAACAAATACTAGTATTACGGAAATTATTTTATCATTAATTTTATGCTATAAATATGGAAGATTATGATTGATTTAACCATCGACGAGATACCTCGTCTGTGATTTAACTTTATGGAACCATCCTCGATGGTTCATTAGATTAAATTTCGCGGGTACGTTCGATGAAAGATGGCGCTGATGTGGATATGTTTTTGTTGTTTATTCGACACACGTCATGTAATGTTGTTTTCATCAGAGAGAAATCTGTTTTTATCAAGTTTTTATCAGAGAGGAATTCCTCTATGTTTTTAGTCACAGTATGTGCATAATAATATGGGAATGACAAGTAGTTTGTGATTATGTCGACTGTCATGACTATATAGTTACTAATATAACAATCTTATTTGTAATCATAAGCGAGACGTATTTAATCGACTCTTTACTTCGATTAAATTAAAGTTTCTGTTAAGTTATTTACTAATCATGTTCATTAAAATTGTGTAATTATATATCAATTTTGCATTAATAAAGCATATTTTTAATGTACATATAATACGAATTATATTGTTCTTATAATACACAAATGAATCATGGAGAGGATTGTAAAGCTAAATGAACAAACAGCAGGCAGAGATAGACTTATTAGGTAAGCAATTTATGTAGTATTTTTAAATATTTATCAATGTATTATATTGATTTATACTTTGCATAATAATTACATCATTTTTAGTGTTCTGTTGTCTTTTTGTAAAATTATTCATTAATGTATGCGTTATTGTATAAGTAAAAATATTGAAATATGAACTAATTGATTTATTCAATTTACAGATTGCTACAATATACAAGTCGTGCTTATTGGTATTATGCCCAGAACATACGTGCGACACAACATTCTGCAGAAATTATAAGAAGTTTGGAATATACCTTAAGTTCATTTAGAAAATGTACTTTTCAGTTAATGTCAAAGATTTTAAAGCAATTTATGCATTTGTTTATATTAAAAATTCCTGATTTTTTTTAGTATTACGCTTTGGACGATGTTTGGATAGTATATATGGTGCCCTAAAAACAATGAAACATCCAGATATGGTTTTAAAGATCATTTTAGTAACATCAAAAATTGCTAATGCTCTATTCCTATTTGCAGACCACATTGTTTGGGTTGGTCGTGTGGGATTACACAAAATAAACATAGAAAAATGGAGTAAAACAGCTAATAAGTATTGGTTACTAAATATTATTATGAATCTGATAAGAGATATTCATGAAATTATTAATATTTTGGAACATGAAGGCAAGAATGCATTTGTGAACACATCAACATTTTCATTGGATACTTGGAAAAAATACGAAATGTTGTTGCCTATACGCACTTACAGAAAAGTTGTAATGGACACTGTTAAAAATGGATGTGATTTGCTAATTCCATTGACAGCATTAGGTTACACTAAACTTACTCCTGGTACAATAGGTTTATGCGGTGTTATATCTTCATTTTTAGGTCTTTATACAATAATTTATCCATTATATAAGTTAACCCCATCTTAAAATGCATTTGTACATTCTATTATGGTATGTCCATAGTTAAATAATATTTTTACACAGATTATATAGAATTTTATATATTGAGATGTGTATTATGTATTTTTTACAAAAATTTTTCCTGTGATACTTGAAGTTTTTAGGGATTGGTATAATGAAGAATGCTTATATATGTATTTGATTTTTTTATATTTTTATGAGAATATATTTTGTTAAGAGATTCTATTTTTATTTTGTAACAATGTATAAAAAATCTTATATGTTAAAACTTTGTTTGCTCTTATCAATATAACAAATTTTAGGCAATACTTTCTGCTAATATTGGTGCTCGCTCTTCTTGAATAATTAGCTTGTATTTATGCGAATGGTATGTTAATAAAACACCCCACTTACCACAAATCATTGCATAAACGGATGCTATTGCTGTACTCTCAGAAAGTGGTTCAATAGCTGTAAAAATCGTGTTATACAGTGTCAGGCATTCCATTAAATTCTAAAAATGGTCCATTTTTCGAAAAAGATGCTTCAAGTACACCCATAGTCATAATAGCTGCCCATCCCATTTCAAATACATCAGACTTGCAACATATGAGAGGGGTGGACACCTACTATGACTATGAGTGTATTTCAGGTATTTCCTTCCATAGAATTGAACATACAAAAACCCAAAATAAAATAATAGACTTACGGATATGATAATAAAATGTAAGGAAAAGGTACCAAATCACTGCTGCAAAAGCACTAAGAGCAGTCAGAAAACCAATAAAATTCAGATGGTTCAATGTAGTATTCGAGTGCCATCTTCCTAAAGTTCCCTTGCCTTTGACCCAATGTAAATGAAAACAAACTGCTGCTATAATACCTGTGTAACATATGATCAATATAAGTTTACATTCTTATCAACTTCAAAAGTAAGAATCCGATGTAGTGCTATAAACTTAACAGGAAACAGTCATTTATATCTGTGAAACAAACAAGAGAGAAAATATGTAACAGCAAGTTGTGTTTAATTCATACAAAATATTCGTATACAAATTTCGATTGCCAGCGAAGGTCTGAATGATTTGCGCAATTTGTTATGATTTTCGTGTTATCGGTGATTGCATTATTATCATGCATTAATCATCGTCTTATATAGGAGCGATGCTAACCTGATAGGATTGACCAAAATCCAACCTCAGGATTCCCGTGGATAACGAAAAAGAAGATACAGGCTGATATGCCTATAATTACGCCGATGCCACATATTATTAAATGTATTAAAATATTTCGTGACATTTTTCAATTGTTGATTTCACTGTGTGCAATATATATAAGTCGGCTGCACTGTATCCGTATGTCTTGCAAAAATGATTTTTTAGTTCATTATGAAACCGTGTTTTACGTTACTATTACCCACAATATCTTGAAGTTATATAAAGTTTATAATCAGTAAATAACAGCTAATTTTATATGAAATTTTTACGTTCTTTCGTAGACGAACAAGTAAAGAAATAGCTATCGAATATCATTTCCTATTTCCTAATAAACTATAAAATGAAACTAGAATTTACGGATTTATCGCATGCGTTTTGGCATGAGCAAACTTTTCTTTTATGCAACTTCAAAAAGATATGAATTCAAAATTGTCATGAGACAGATATATTATCGCAGCCGAAATATGTTGTCTTGAGGATAAAGTGGGTCAATTGCATTTTGTAAAAGTATTATCTCTCGAGTTCGAAGTATTTTGACTGAAATGTACAAAATTTTGTCCAGATGGCACTTGTGGACATTTCTAAATTAAGATACCAATTCAGATACTTGCTGCCTAAACTTACGCGAAGAAATCGTTGTACTAACTGGTACTAACAGTTTTAAAGGTGTTTGTATGTAGAATATACTTACTTGCAGCAACAGTTGGCAGCTGACGTACATATTACAGCTGACTGGTAATATTATTTAGATCTCAGTGTGTCTCAGTCTTTTCGCTGTTGACGTACAGTTATGGCTCGAGTAATAATTAAGTCTTCAAGTAGCCGTAAGTTTTATTCAATGTGGACTGAAGTGTTATATTTTGATTAATAGAATTTTTTACAATTATTGATAAGATTAAACAGGTCGTATATGAAATTACCAACTCACTCTTTTTGTCTATACGAAGATGAGTTGGATAAAAAAGTAATTTAATCAATCCAGTATTTTATATGTGTTATTAATTTTTAAGTATATATATTATTTGAACTGTACCACACGATTTTGCGTTATTTAACTGCATTGTATTTTATAAAAGTTACACTGTTGTGCAGAGCATTTTAGTAACAAAAATGGTTTAATAAAATGTACGTTCTAAATTTTAAATGTTAAATACGATATCTTTATTAGATTATCTTATAATATACGTAATGCAAATGAACTTTGCTCTTGCGATATAAATATACATCTACGCATGTAGGTATGTAGGTACATTAGTTTATAGTTTCGTTTTAGCAAGTCAAGTAGAAAAGTATAACCATGGTCAGACGGATTGATAGAATCAAGTGCGAGGTTAGAGTTCATTTGTTTTTTTTTTGTTGATGCTGTCTACGTAGAACTATGAAATTTCACGTGACAGATGCTGGAGTGAATGTACATTTATGTTTATAAAATACGTAGATAAAAAAATTGATGTACATATTGTCTAGATGTAAATTTTTTCGAAATTATCTAAAATACGATATCATAAAAATTTGTTTACCGAGTTTTATAACTATAAAGAATATAAAATTGATTTTAACTGTGAAATGATTTGGGTGTTCTTATTCTATTCAAACTATACTACTGTTGGCAGTACAGAGATTACAATGGATTTTTCAAAGGACGTATTCGCAAGAACAGTTTCCAAAAATCACCAGCCATTATACGATTGTACCCAGAGAAACCGATCCAAGATGGAAAGGTATGTGTAAAATAAATAAAAATGTTTTCTACAAGTTTAAAAAAAAAGTTGCATACTTAAAGCATCTAATATGTTTCACAGATGTAAACATGGAAAGATACGTAGATGAAACAGATATCTTAATTGTTGGCGGAGGACCTGCTGGACTATCAGCTGCTATTCAAGCTCGTAAACTAGCTGAAAAACATGGGAAAGAGCTTAGGGTTACTGTTGTTGAAAAGGCTGCCACTATCGGAGGTCATATTCTCAGTGGAGCATGTTTGGATCCAATTGCTTTAAAGGAACTATTTCCAAACTGGAAAGAATTAGGTGCGCCATTAAATACTCCTGTTACACACGATAAGTTTGCAATACTTACCGAAAAAGGCAGGATATCAGTACCAATTTTAAAAGGAATGCCAATGTACAATCATGGGAACTATATTGTTAGGTAATACATTTTAATAATTGCAAAGGTAGCCCTATTTGTGTTATAATTATTATTTCATTCAGATTAGGCCATGTTGTAGCTTGGCTTGGATTACAAGCTGAAGCTGCAGGAGTAGAATTGTATCCTGGCTATGCTGCCTCAGAAGTACTTTATCATGAAGATGGGTCTGTTAAAGGAATAGCTACGAACGATGTTGGCATTGCTAAAGATGGTTCCCCTAAGGATATCTTTGAACGGGGAATGGAACTGCATGCAAAGTGTACAATTTTTGCAGAAGGTTGTCATGGGCACCTTACAAAACAAGTTTCAAAGAAACTGAATCTTAGAAAAGATTGTGAGCCTCAGACCTATGGTATAGGACTGAAAGAGGTAATTAATAAAATATTTTGATGGCTGTTTAATTCTTGTACATTGAAAACACTTGCAGTAAATATGTTTTTTACTACAGGTTTGGGAAATTGATCCAAAAAATCATAAGAGTGGTACCGTTGAACATACAGTTGGTTGGCCACTTAAAAGAGACACTTATGGTGGTTCTTTCTTATACCATCTCAATGAAGACACACCTCTTATTGCTATAGGTTTTGTCGTGGGACTAGATTACTCGAACCCTTATTTACATCCATTCAAAGAATTTCAAAGATTTAAACATCATCCGAGTATTAAATCTGTACTTGAAGGAGGAAAACGGTAAACTGTTATGCTTTGCAAATTCCATTGTTTGTATTCTGCTTTTATAATTGCAATTTTTATTTTAGAATAGCGTACGGTGCAAGAGCTTTAGTCGAAGGAGGTTTACAAGCTATTCCCAAGCTTCAGTTCCCTGGTGGTTGTCTAGTTGGTTGTACAGCAGGATTTCTTAACGTTCCGAAAGTTAAAGGAACCCATAATGCAATGAAAAGTGGAATGCTCGCAGCAGAGAGTGTCATAGAAGCTATTATCGATGCAGAAAACAATCCTTCGCCTACCAAAGGTTTAGAACCAAAATCTTACACCGACAAAGTAGAGAATAGTTGGATTTATAAAGAGTTGAAAGCCGTAAGAAATGTGAGACCAAGTTTCCATACAAGTCTTGGACTCTACGGAGGCATGATGTACTCCGGATTTTCTATGTTGATTGGTGGAAGAGAGCCATGGACTCTGTCCCATGGAGGTACGATAATTTATAGTAAAATATACCAAAACATTAGAAGTTCAATTACTGCGATTATTACAAATGGCAATATCCGTAGGTCCAGATTATAAGAGATTGAAACCGGCATCCGAATGTACACCAATCGTTTATCCGAAACCTGATAACGAAATATCGTTCGATTTATTGTCTTCGGTAGCACTTACTGGCACAAATCATGAAGCTGATCAGCCTCCTCATCTTACTTTGGCCGATGATACTGTACCAGTAAAAAGAAATTTAGCTGTCTTTGCTGGACCGGAAGGTCGATTTTGTCCTGCTGGTGAGCGATGAACTTGGTTTTTTGTTAATTCTTTCTTGTTCAATATGTATTAGAGGAAGGAAGTGGCAGATCTACACAAGCTAAAATATTCTTCTACAGTTTTCATATATGTTTCCTTTTAGTAATTACATAAAATATGCATAAGGTAATCTTTTTTTTAAAAACACGTGTTTGACGTTTTTAAAAGTAAATTAAAATATAATATGCAGGTTCCAATGCCAATGAAAAGTATATTTTGAATTTCTTTATTATTAGAATTACTTTTTATTATTGTATGTTATACCTTGATTTTGGTTAACGTGTCTGATTATTACTCACATTTTCCACTTCTAATGGATATTGATCGAAATGTTTGTCAATTCTTGACCTAAAAATTAAATCACGTGTAAACAACAGTTGAAATAACAAGCAATGAGCAGACATTTAAGGTAACTTAGAAATAAATATTAATGAGAGAGTGTACAAATAATATGAAAACATATAAGGTAGATTTGTAAAATGTTTGGTAAAACTTCCGTATGGCTTTTCCGAAATATAGGTAGAACTTCTTTTATTTTGGCTTAGAATGTCCCACTTTTTGAAAAATTTATAAAAAATGTGGGGTTGGAATTTATTTAAATTTTTATTTTAGTTATTATTTTCGGTTGAACTAGCGTTCAGCGGACCAAAATTTTTTAACTTTTCTGGATGTAATATTATACAATTTCATCAGAAAATTATAGAATTGAAATTTCAGTACGCGGGGGTTCACTCGTTCAAAAGTTATACACGAGCAAAGTTGCTCGATTTCAAGCGCGTTTGACAGGATACAATGTCGCCATATTGGTTTCCGAACATAGGAAAAACTTTTAAAAAACTGCAAATTTGTTGGATTTTTCAATTAGATCGAACCTTGCGCCAATAGCATCTTATCAGATTAACACATTTTTCGATCGATAGAAATTATAATTATAGGAGAGTGATTTGGAATTTGGGAGTAGACCCGGTGGGACGGAGCGCCGTATATTTAATTAATATAATTAATTAAACCAGGAAAGATGGTTATTCGATCAGTAGTTATCAGATCTAAATCTAGACTTAACCCAAACCTCCTCCGCTTCATTTTTTTCCAAGTTTTTCAGAAAGTGGGCCATCCTAAGCCAAAATCAAAAAAGTTCATTCCATTTTTCAGTTTGCTTATCTTTATAGAACAACCTCGTCTTTAAATTGTACCTTAAAGTGTAAATACTAGATTGCATAAAATGTAATGCTCAATTCTTTTTGAATCCATCTTTAGAATAATATACGAATAATATTATCGTATTAAATATTTTCTAGCACTAAAGTATATGTTTCTTGCATTTATTAATTAATCTAAGATATATCAAATGATCATTCTTATAAAAATGTTTTTTTATCTCAGATGAAAATTATATTAACAGCATATTATCATTAAAACCTTATGCTTCGCAGTAACAATATCAATCACTAAACTGCTAACATAACTTAATGTTTTGGTATTATTATTTATAAAAAGATTTGTATTATTATGAAACTTAAAAGCAATTGATGTATCATTCATTAATAATATAAGCCGATTTCCCGAAGATCGATGAAGAATTTCTGTCAGGGTTAAGCAACGATGTGTGTTTGCTTAATTTGACATCCATTAGCGACGTGTATGTTTAGCATTTCCCGTGTCTCTGCAATTTCGATTAGGACTGTTCGCTTTCATCCACATTTCCCCTCTCCCATCTTTTGCTCCTTTTCTTCTCCTTCCACGAATCTCGTCTGGGTTTATCGACCGATGTGTCCTTGAACTTGAGCCATCCGAACACCCCTCATGGCTAGACTACCCTCGACCAAGCACAAGTCCCGAATTCAGGGTGTGCAGTGCTGCGGCCATCAACCCTCCTTCAGAATTTTTTCTTCCGATCTTTTCTAAAGAAAGCGGACATCGTCTGCACGCCATCCATCAGTAAACCGACGATTCGACGCACCGATATAAAAAATATCGAAAAATCTCAGAGTGTAGCAAAATGAGAAATACTCAACATGTTCATCCCCTATTTTTAATTTAACAAATCCTCCAATTGAGTGAATAAAATTCTTCTTCTGACCACTTTTAAAGAAGGTAGTCATCTGCACACTTTTCATCATTAAACTGGCATTTCTGTGTATATATAAAAAAATATAAAAATTTCCAGAGTGAAGTAAAATGAGGAATACTTAGCACCTTCAACTCCTATTTTCGTAATTCAAGAAATTCTCCATTTAATTAAATAAATTTATTCCTCTGACTATTTCTAAAGAAGACAGACATCGACTGCACATTATTTATCGCTAAACCGACGATTCATTATATTAATAAAAAAATATGTAAATTCCCAGAACACAATATAATAAATATCCGCTGCTCAGCGTGTTCATCACCCATTTTTTAAAATCCTTTCAATTATTTCTGTATGATTCTAGATTTGATTAACATTGGTTTAATTTCAATTTTGATGCAGGTATAGTAACTGGGAATTTGCATGAACATTCGCAGTCGGGAGATTGGCAGAGTTATTCGCAGTCTGGTGATACGCAGACGTTCGGCGTAGTTTCTCAGACAAATTTGATACAAGCCAGCATCTGTAAGCGGGCGAAATTTATACGTCTGCCGTGCTTACTACCCTCCCACTACCTTTGATATTTACTGCACTCTACCTTCTTTCTATTTCCCTCGCGGAGCAACCTCTTGCTTTCCCCAGGATCGGTCGTCGGGGAAACGGGGCGGAGCTCGATGGGGGTTGTTTTCCTACAGGACAATTCGAATGTCTGGAAAGTGGAAGGGAACAGGTTATCGACTGTCTGGCGTGGCGGGCACGATTTGACCTTCTTCATGGAACTTTGATAATTTGCCACTAGAAGAACAGAATTACTCACATTTTTCATTTGAAACGAGACATAAATGTATCTTAAAACAAAAAGTCCGTTTTAAGTTATCGAATTTTATAAATTGAATTTCCAATTAATAGCATAACAAAATTTCAATTTTTGACGTTTCTGTACAAAAACAAAATATTCAAAGGGATTCATCTAGTATTAAAACGACCTTGTTTATCCTTTCTATTTGGGGTTTGTCATGAGCCTAGTATAGTAGGTATGTTTCTGAAAAGCTTTGTACTAATTAAGCGTTAATTTTGTGAGATTTTTGCGACATTTTACAAGTACTCGGATTGTATTGTATGCGTTAATCATCCCTTAACACATTATTTATTAGCGATTATCTCATAATTTTTAGAAGAGTCTATGGTCCATGGCTCAGGATTTTTTAATAGATCTTTCAACAGCAATAGCAATTTCAATCGTGAACCAACATATCACTCCCCGTAACGTAATCTAATAAAAAAAATGTATTATTAGTTCTCTTATTTTCCACAATCTATAGAATGATTTATATTTGTGATTATGTTTGTATATTTCAAAAATCAAATATATAGAAACTGGATTCGCATTATTTATTGAATATTTCATAGAATGTTAATATGTTTAGTTATTTTAATAACAGTGAAATATTGAGTCCAGTTAATAATTTAGAACTGAAAGTAACTAAATAAATTGTCAATTAAATACTTTGAAAGGCGAAATATTTAAAGAATGAAAATTGTTATACATTTAAATAATAAAATAAGTTTCGTAGGAAGTTTTTAATTATAAATTAATTTTTATTGCTTTTCAAAACTTAAAAACGGAAAAGTATTTATTTTTCATTTAAGAAAGCTTGATAATTTCGATCGACAGAAGATGAAAGTAAATCTTTAAATATTCCAAATGTGTGTATAAAAATAGCAGTTTATTTGTACAATTTAGCTATTTATTAGAGAATAACATTATGCGATATAAAGAGACATTTTTCATGTATTGTTGTTTGCAGGGGTTTATGAATTTGTACCGCTTGAGTCCGGAGAGGGAGAAAGACTGCAAATAAATGCACAAAATTGTATCCACTGTAAAACATGCGACATCAAAGATCCCAGTCAAAATATCAACTGGGTTGTGCCGGAAGGTGGTGGTGGTCCAGCGTACAATGGGATGTAAATCGCAATTGGGAATTTTTATGATGTATTCAGATTATATTTTTTTACGTGTACTCACTGTTCGTGTAAACGACTGAAGATGAAATAATCAATTAGCATATTTTGGAAAATTATAAGCACATAATATACACATTTTATTACTGTACATAGATCTATAAATGGATTGAAACGACAGTAATTGGGTATTGTTAATACTCTAATGTACAGTAAAATTATCGAATTTATAAGTTTCTACTTATAAATTCTTAAACAATGAGTAAGATAAGAGTTGCGTGCAATAAGACATTGTTTTGCGTCGGGTGGAGAATATATAAAATGAATTTTTGCATTTGTACAGATACAGTAGATTAAATACAGAATCATACTATTAGCGTTTTCCACCAAAGTAAACTTTAATGCAGAAAGTAATTAATAGTTATTAGAATTTTTAAAATGCATTGCGTAGCAAATTTCACTGCCACTTTACAATCTTTGTTGCACAGTATTTCTGCTTGAGACAATACTGTGCATATACTGGGGAAGTAAAAGTTTTAATAATTTTGTATTGCAAAATTGTTTTATATGTTTTAAAGCATATACCTTTATTTACAAATTCTGTAAATTCCATTAAACAAATATCGAGATTAAAAATTTTGCAGCTACCTCATTGAAATGTGATGGTTATTACGTAAAATAAAATAAATTCTCTCTTAAAGCAGATAAAAAAAATAAATTTATAAATTAATTTGATATTTTATGTTTTGCTGCATCATTTGTTACAATAACTAAAAGATATAGAATAATAGTAACTAAAAGAAATTAAAAAATAAACAATGTATTGAGAAGAAATTTTGTATTTAATACAATGTCTTCCATATTTTTAGAAAAAATTTTATATATATTTTTTAGTGTTATACGCACAGTTCAAATTCTATTCTTGTACATATTTAAGTATAACAATAATAATTGCTCAGATCAAGAAAAATGTGATACAAACTCGATATACATGATCCTTTTTATGGATTTATTTATATATTATGATATATAAAACACGAACTTCCTGTAAAGAATGTAGCGATATTCAAATAAAGCTTGTTGCTATAACACCATAAAGATCATAATAAAATATCAAAACATTTATACGCATTATAAATAAATATTCCCACAAAAAATTAGCACTAATTGGAAACAGCCACCGTTTCTTGAGCAACATTTAATCTACTGAACAAATATTTTTTTCTACCGATAATAAAATAACAGAATGTCACATTATTTTCCTTCCCAGTAGTTTTTAACCGTTCTTTTATTATTTGTTTTATTAACACATGCATCACTAGTCCTAAAATGCAATGACACTGTTTTCTCATTTTGTTTTAATAATGATTGAGAGCATGAACATTTTATATAGTTTATCTTTTATACAAAAATAATATAGTCAGCATGGAGGTGTATTATCAAGAAAATTTGGCATGCATATAAAATTATGCAGCTTACATTCATTTTTTAAAATTAATCCGCTGTTAACTATATAATCTCTTTTATTTCCATATTATTTTATATGGACTGATAATATTTAACAACCTCCAATTGGCTAACTTAGAATATTAAAAACATTTCTTACTCAATTTAAACACTTGCCAAGAAAATTTGTTTTCAACTGAAAATTGGCTTCGGTACACAGAAACGTCATTGTCGGAGCTCAATGATCGAGGTATTGTTGTACTTCTCTTGAAACAACGTCTGCTGTCAGTAAAACGGTTTCTACCATGAACTCCGTTATAGTTTTTTTCAGTTTTCTGTTACATTATAGAAAATTGCCCGGGAATACGCAGCTGGCAGAGTTCGCAATTTTGGATTCAGTTCGAAAAAACAGCTCAACTTTTGCTTTACTTTTAATCATGTTCTATGCTTACATATTCTATGTTGCAACTTTTGTTTCGGTATTAAATATTTTATGGTAGCCAATGCGCAAGTGCTCTCGGTGGTTTGAGCACATCTTACAATCAGTGTACTGTTGTTCGTCGCTCGTGAATGATCGGTAAATATTTATATGATACAATAAAATTCTATTGCGATACATATACAATAATTTCTCAGTAGATTTATTGCTGCTAGGCAAAACAACAAAAGTCACATTTTTAAAAAATTTTAATTTATGCTCCAGCTAAGATATGGAATTGTGATTTTAAAAGAAAGAAAATGCATTAAAATAACTTCTTCTGTTCTTGGAAATCTAAAACGTATTCTATTTACTTCTATAAAGTAAGTAAATAAAAGTCTAGAGATTTCAGTCGATCTAATTCATTACATGGAAAAGTTGAAATTTTAATTCATCTAATTTATTATATAAACGTTAGCACAAATTAATGTTCATGTCCATTGAAACAATTGAAAAAATTATGCAAGTATAGATAAGATATACATTTCTACTGTAATAATGATAGCAGCAAACTAATGTTTAAAACTCTAAATGCCGATATTTCCAAATTATTATAGAAAAATATGATTTATGTTGTTTTGGCTTGCAACCACAGATACATCGGAAGAAATAACTGTTTTAAAGAAACTTTGTGTTTTGAGGTAATCAAAATTATTGTCCAGAAGGATGGTTACGAGCAGCTTCAGCCGACTATTAGAAAATGGCCTACGATTAATAGGAATATGGCCGTCGCCTTATGAAAATGTATTTCGATTTTTATGGGTAATGAATATGGGCCCAACAGTAATTTTTCAATATTGGTACATAAGGAATCATTTCAATCAAGAGAGCTTGGCAGATTTGATAGAGTGTGTGAGCACTAGTTTTCCGTACATGCTCCTGTTTTTAAAACTGTTTGTCTTTTGGAAAAAACGCGGGTAAGCAAAATAATATTACAATTTTACTGCGGATTTTTATGGAACATAAATGTAATTGTAAATGGAAATGATGTAATTGTATTAAAACACAATCAAACGGTTACTATATATTTACAAATAAATGTATTATGTTGTAATAGTTTAGAAATTATTGAGATAAAATGGTAAGCATAATTGTTGTAATACACAGAGTGTTTGTAGATATAATTTACTAATCTTACTATCGCCACAAACTATTGTAGACTATAAACTAGCGAATAGATATATTCAATAGAATAGAGATTATTCAATGTGCAGTGCAACATTCTCTACAGGAGTGTAATGAACGTTTCAATCACATCGAGTTATTGGAATCTATTCAATGCTGCCAGATGCAACGAGGTGTGAACGGCTTTGTGTTAGAATTAAAAATTGCCTAAGCGGCAGCAGCTCGCTGTGAACTACTCGTCAGCCATTGCTTGTCAGCGTTGTGGGCGAATTTCCGAAAATCGTACATTATGCCTTGTCTAGTACACATGAACGATTCATTTTGAAACTTAGTACAATTAGTAGTAGCAAAATACAAAATTCTAAATTAATTCTATTGTTTTTAACATGGTTGATACGAAGAACATACTGTAATCATTATAAAATTGAAAATTGTTATTGAGCCTGAATCTTCCTCAAGATTATATTGTTCAACTATGTACATTGTCAATAACGATTTATGTAGTGATAGTACTATTACAATTACTAATAAAGATTTATAACTTTTTTGGTATTTAACATAACCATTACCAGTTATCAAAATACCATTAATCAAAATGGAGGGTATTTTAATGTAATAAGGCAGTAAACTTAGGGTCATAATTATTGGAATTAATAGTAGTACAGTACACATTTTTATCCGAAGTTAATATCTTTGTTTGTAACATGGCTGACATGAGAAACATAGTGTTCTTATAAAATTGAGACTTGTGATTGAACAACAGAACCAACAGAAAAAATATTTTTATCAACTGCTATATATATGTGCTGAAAGTAATATTACAATTACTAATGACGATTTCTAATTTTCCTGCTATTATTTCTAGTTACCAAAATACTATTAATACAATGGAGGAATGTGTTAATGGGATGAGGCAGTAGACTTAGGGTCATAAACGGAAGCTCTTCTTGAGGGTTCAAACCAGCTAGGGTCTTCAGACCCAGGACTCGGAGACGTTCTTAACACTTGAAAAATTCCCAGCAATCGCCTGAGAGGCTGTTTTGTATATTCTTGACTGAGCTGCCATTTCCCACTATCATAATAACCTTTATTTACCGTCGGACCCAAATTCATGTTTAGGGCTCCGCATAAGAGTTAAGGCAGTAAACTCAGCGGGACCATAAACGGAAGCTCCTTCCGTCAGTTCGGGCCAGTTAGGGGCCTCGACCTTCGGGTTGGTGTCACATTCTTTACGACTGCGTGACGAGGTCGTTGCATATAGGAATCTTGTGCAATTAATGCATGCTCAGCAAACATATAGAACATACTACTGTAATAAAATATGATATAAAAATATTACTGATTATTAACACATTATCTACTGGTCGATATCTAATATTCTTTGAAAATCTATAATGAGAATTTCTTATTCAATTTCGTAATACCAGTTAATTATTTCTCATGGGAATGTTATTTGAAAGAAGATCTAAAATTACTTTTTAACATGTAGAGTAGGGATGTCGGGTCCAAACGGACCCATAGCGAAATGTTGCTTCTATTTTTCTTTCAATATGGAATACTCATTAGAATTCTATTATATTTACTTACTAATCCTATCATTTGATGCAATATAAATATGTAATAATTTAAACCTGCTGCTAAAAGATTTTAATTTCAATCGAATGCTTACAACTCTGGGCAAAATTGAACCTAACTCCTGCTATTCGATGGTTAATATGCTTTTGGTAGGTAAGTTATTAAAATATGATAATTTAAGAAATATTTTGAGGTCTTTTGGACGATAGTTCATTGAGCTTAACTATTAGGTCGTCCCATAAGTTCTTACCGTTTATTGTTATATTATTTAGATTAATATTTTAAATAATCTTTCAATGCTTACGAAAAAATGTAATTGTTCTATCGTTCTACAACCCCTTGCCACCTTTTTGGTAAAGACATTATTCCGTCACTATAAAATTCCTGTGGTTTTTTCATTAGAAGACGACATCTGCGGAACGAACTTATGGGACAACCTAATATAAAAAATCCAACAAAGGTGAAGTAATTTATTTAATAAAATAGATATTGGCAACAGCGCAGCGTTGTATTATCATTGGCAAGGTATTTAACGTATTAAGGGAGGTTGCTTCGCCTAAAGCTTAATCGTTGCTCTCAATGTTACCTTCATGCTATCATAGCATAGTTCTACCAAGCGTAGCTGATAGAAATTCTGCGCATGATCAAAATGAGTGGGAACAACACACTATACATGGCGGGGGAGGGTTGAATGTTGCGTTTGCAAGAGTTCCTGGAGACCTTTCTGGCATGCTTGAGCCATGTTGCCGCCATATACTATTATAGTTTTGCGAACTAAAAATCTCCTTACAACACTTCCACCATTTTCTTTCTAGGATTACACGTTTTCACAAAAATTTCAAGTCCCATTTTTACATGTTTTTACTGTTGGTTGGTTCACTTTACTTGTTGTCACATAGCTAAATACGTGTAAATTATATTAGATGCCAATGCTGAAACATTTCTGTGAATGTTATAATTTTTTCCTACCAAAAAAAAGTTTGCATTTCTACTATCAGGCTATTGTATTCATTTTGGTTGAATTTTATTATTAAGTAGACTGTACATTTTTATGTATTTATAGGGTCAGTGAATTTATAAGGCGCAAGAAAATCTGTACACTAACAAAAATTTCTTCTATTTGTACTAGAATTGCTCTAGATGTACTCTGCGTGCCTTACAAGAAGTCCCACGAAAGGAATGTGGGGCCGATTGGTCAGAGTGGAAGGGATACGTCTTGTTTCACACGCATCTTCGGCTCTAGCGAACTATTGGCTACAGCGGTGACACATACTATGTAGTGTGTGACGTCAAAGCCTAAACATTGTTACTACGGGAGCGTCAACGGTGGAAGTGGGCGGAGCGAGCAAGGTCCTTCACACTTGAGCGGACCGTCCAGTAGTGCGTAGGGAAGTGTTGGGTAACGTGAGCTGATGAGGTAGCAGAGCCCTGAGGCAGTTATATTGGAGTCGAATGTGCAATATTTTGTATATATATACAGATATATATACAAATACACTTGTTATGCATTCATTTTTCAGAATCAAATCATATCAATGTTCCCGCAACGTTATATATATGTATAGATGGAAACACTAGTTTTGCCATCCAATATGGCCGCAGTCAACCATTCCTCCCCGCTCGCGGCACGACCCCTCTCAACCATAAATTTACTTTACGCTCAGTCCTTTAAATCCATGGTGATAACTTACATTTTTTTTAATGGAACTCTGTGGCGCGGAAACCGCGGGCGCTGAGGAGCCGTGGGGACGCGCGCGGACTTTCCGCTGAACTGTGAAAGCTCCCATAACATCGTACGTAATTTGCTCCGCGCTCCACGCGTAGATCGCGGACGGTCCGCTTCAGTGTGAAATGGGGCTTACTGTGCCGTCTCGCTAGACTTCTTGTGAGGCACGTACAGTACAGTAAAACCGCGAAGAGTGCGACAAAGCGGCTTGTACTAGCAACGAAGATAATATCCCTTCTACTGCGGGATATACCCCTCGAGGGACCCAGAAACACGACCGCTCGACTCAGCCGAAAAATTGTAACATTATACAGTTCAGGTATATCGGTGAGCAAATACTAATGCAATGCCAAAACTTTTCTATTTTTTATTATTTTTTCATGAAACGTTTACCAACAAATTCGTGACATTTTTCTGATTAAAATGATACCAAACGCGATATAGTGTGGATCATATTTACATGTTTAATTGGCGATAATAAGTTCCGGGCCCAGCGAAGGCAGTGAATGAAAAAGAAAGAGAGACTAGAAGTCGAGTAGTCGGCAAACATCAAAAGTATCGACAGCTGAAACAGATAAATGTAATTGTAACACTTTTTTGTTTTTCATTCTTTTGTTATGAAACTTCTACCAACATATTTGTGACATTTTTTTATTAAAATGGGACCAAATATGACATAATTCGGTGCATATGTAATTAAACATGTAAATATGCACCGAATTATGTAATAATTGTCATTGCATTAATATTAGCTCACCGACATACTGGTGCCGGTTGGAGTTCGGTTGCACGGCTCGCCGCGCCGCGCCCCTGGCAACAAACGATAAAGGGACCTCGAGGAATCGTGTACCACCCACAGAATGCGAAGTTTCGGACACGAAGGCGTCGCACTATTCGCGGCTTTATTGTACACGTTTTTCTAGTTGTTCTAGAATTTCTACTATAATTCCGATTATCACTAAATAAGCTGTGAAAATAAAAATTTGCATAAATATTTGCAGTCTAATTATATGAGATAGCTTTACATTGAAATGAATGAATAACTGTTGAGATAGGTAGAATAGTCGTATGTGCGTTCGCTGTGTTTATGATGCTATTTTTCCAGATTATTTAAAAATATCCTGATCAAGGTGACTGCCGATTGGACTGACACTTCCATTACGAAAGAGAACATAGTCACCATGGTTGAAAAAGCTAATCTTTCGAATCGCTGCTCCCAATTACTTATAGGCCTGTACGCTTTAGCAGTGTTCCTGTACAGCATTGTGTACATCGACGTTTTCCGTAACGCTGGGCGCAACGGTGTTCTTACAGAGTCTGCGGAATTGATACTCAAAATGGAATTTCCAGCGGCAGCTTACAATAGGCTGAATTACCAGTACCTAATGATCGCACAATTTTTCCAATTATTACTTGTCGGTACTTCCATTGCTGTTACGGATGCTCTAATGATCGCGCTGGTGAGAGTCGAAAATTGAAAAATGTTTCCAAGCACTCTTTTTTCCTGTTTATTCATTTAATCATGATTCGATTAATGTAAATTTCGTTCTATAGATACTACACGTTGGAGGACAGGTAGAAGTACTGCATCAGACTTTGGCAGCAATTCACAAAAATAAAAAGCAACGCAGTTTGCAAAAAAGTACTATTACATATTTGTTGGAAAAACACCAGAAAAACATTGACCTCATTGGTCACATAAACAACCTCTTTTCGCTCATTTCTTTAATGCAAATATTGTGCAACACAATCATTATTTGTGGTATAGGCTTCTCAATGGTCATAGTGAGTAAAACTTCCGAATATTATGCTTTCCAGATAGTAAAATGGCGTCGCTACTCCCATTTTGATGTTTTATACTTGTAACGCATGATGAATTTTGAGAGTAAATTGAAAATATAGAATGGAATTTTAAGTTAAAAATTTGGTTCAATGTAAGCTTTCTAGAAAATCCGATTGAAAATTTGTATTATATGTATAATTTTTGCAATGTAGAAGTGGTACATAATGAGAAAATAATGCTTAGGCTGAATCTTGCCATTACAATTATCTGTACAGTATTTCATCGATAATCGTCGTCATCACGGGTCCGGCCGGCGACAATTTACGTTCAGATAAGAATAGGACAGTGAAGCTCGAGAGGCCAAGGTCGCCGAGAAGTGTAACATAATACGGGTCGAGTATGTGGGTGTGAAAACAATGCCACAAATATATTGGAGAAAGTTTCATAAAAAAATAAGTATTAATAAAATAATTTTTTTTTATTGGCATTACACTGTGAGGACACGAGCGCCTTTCTCTCTGTTTCCCATGCGCTGCCCTACCTTGCGCCCGGAATTTTATTTGGTATCATTTTCATTAGAAAATGCCACGAATATGTTGGTGAAAGTTCCATAAAAAATAGTAAAAAATGAAGAACTTTTGTCATTGGATTAGTAGTGGTCTCACCGATATTCTCGACCCGTATTATGTTACACTTCTCAGCGACCGAGGCCTGTCGAGCTTCAGGGCCCCTCACGCGGTATAACCAGCTGAAGGAGGGATTGTTTTGCGACAATTATAATTCAGAATTTCACGACAATTAATGATGAAATACTGTACCTACAGGGTGTCTTAAATATGTTGCATATCCTCGTAATGGGCGGTTCCTGAGGTTATTTAAAGTAACTTTTTCCTTTGCAAAAATGGCACCGTCAGATTTTTCAAGGAATTATTAACAGAAAACACGGACCAATCAGAACACTGTTACAGTGGATGGATTCCGGCTCAGCCAATTGTAACGTCGCGCTCAGCGGGTTCTGTCGCCGAGCTGGAGCCCGTCCGCTGTAACAGTATTCTGATTAGTCCGTTTTAAAACATTTTTGGGACACCCTGTATACGCATATCACTTTTTCATATGAGGAAATTATACGATTTCTTTGAACAGACATTGTGATTGAAATTGCATATAGTAATGTTAGTTTTATTTCACTTCGATTGCCTGTAATTGCATATGATGTATGAAATTGCGTACAAATGGTTATAATTGATGCAAATATCTAAAAAAAAAAACGCAATAAAGTGACCATAGAAATACAGTAGACTACGGAATCCGTTCTTTTCTTTCGTTTCGTAAGAAAAGACTGTGATTAATCCGATATTTTTTAGCGTTGCGTTATCGGCGAAGTTTTTAGAGGGAAGAAATGCAGACTCTTTTAAAGTTAGCCCGTTTTAAGAACAGGAACTAAATTTTCTTTCACGACAAAAGAGTTTGTAGATCCACGGGGTATTTCATATAATCGCGCTACTCGGTTTACGCAGCACGCTTATAGGGAGCAGGATATACGATTCTATGGTCTTCCATTGGCTGGTGGCTATGGTGAAGTCAGTAGGGGTTACCAATGGACAAATAAGAAGGGTCGGAACCCGTACAGTATGGAGAGTGGTACCATGAAATGGGAGAATATAAAACTCTGTAGCAGCTTCAACTTCATTGCAAAATTTTTCACTTGTATTCTACTCAAATTTTTATTCTTCACGCAATTATTGTTTTAAGTATTATTAAAGTTCTGTCTGGTTATCAGTCCCCTCACGAACTATCGTGAATTCGTAAATAAACTTTAAGAATGGAGAATTATGTCGAATTTGATTTTCTTTAATAATATTTTCAAAGAAATAACGTAAAGCTGAGATTCCAGTATAACTTTATATTTGATTGGTTTTCGAAAACTTTCTAACTTAAAAACGTGTAAATATCCGCAGTCTGCCCATGAAACTTCGCACGTTAACTTGTGTATTTAGTGCTTTGTTATTTGTTCGAGTTTTCCGATATTTCTTATATCTTCCTCGTTTTTCAATTCCGCTCTCTTCATTCATCTTAGAACTCGTGCGAACTTTCGCGGACGATCAGTATTCAATATTGCACATAAACTTTTGTTGTGGATTTATCGCCTTTGAAGACATTTATCCCTCAACGTAACTCTATGGAGACTTTCTGATCTGTCAAGAAATACAATGTTAAATTGTATGTTAGTCACATATAAATTTTATGAAAATTATCATAGTTCCCGTGAGAATTTAGTGTAAAGCGAAATTCAAAATCATTTCTAATAATCAATAAACTCGATCGATAGCGCGGAGGAATGTGATGGGATATTAAGGGCATATTTTGAATTGATTTTAAAATTTATTTACGAGGAAATTTTTGAACTTTTGATGGCACAAATTCAAAGCTAGGAAACCACAAATTATTATAGATCATTTAGGTTACTTTCCATAAAAAGCTATGCCTGTCAATGCATTAATATAATAGAAAAGTTTAAATCGGTTTGATATTCTTTTTCAGAAATTGTTAGTATTACAATTTTGTAGCACTGCATAAAAATTGTAGTAAAAATTTATAAAATGTCTCTAGCATTCATAAAATGTCTCTTTCATGTGATAATACAAGAATGTTCTACATTTACGATTTACTTTAGCACGTACAAGCACTTCCTTCGAGATTCCATCATGAATTACGCATCACCCAGTGCATGCGAAATCTTTTTCACAGATTATTGAGTTAGCCAAAAAGATTTCTCGAGTCTCTTTCAACATGACGTCTGAATTTTGATAGGCGAATAAATGTGCTGAAAGATGGCAGAATGTTGTCAAACAGAAGTATCATAGTTTACGAGCTTTAATTTAATAAAGCAAGGCTCATCTTTCAGCTTCCTCGACAAGTGAAGGTTTTTTTAGACAACTCAATAATAATTATAATCCACCTGCAAACTAATATTTAATCGGTTATTCCAGTTATTCGATAACGATCCGAATATATGGATGATGACAAAACTTTTTTTCTTTTATGCCTGTATCACATCGGAGATGTTCATCTTCTGTTTCTCAGGAGAGTACCTTGGCAGTAAGGTCAGCAAATGCTTTATAAAATAGTAATAGTTCAATGACGAAATATTTGTTGATCGATTTTAGAGTACGTCGATTAATATCGCAGCATACAATTCACTCTGGTACCTTCTGGAACCGGCTGATAGTCGTATAATGATACTTTTAATGCTGAGATCCCAAAGGCAATCAACAATCACAGCTGGGAAATTTCTCGACTTGTCATTGCAGCGCTTTACCGCGGTAAGCGTCTTTGTTTGCTGTCAACGTAATTTGTTAGAAAATAAAATTAAAAAATAAGTGGACGGAATCATTAATCGTTTTCAGATTATGAAGGCTTCTGCCTCGTACATATCTATATTATATGCCATGTACTAACTCCGGACGTATCTTTCACAAAGTCGAAAATAGAAGTTGATCATCATGCACGGAGATTATATGATACATAATTCAATAAACATCTGAGACCACCGAAACTCCTATTCACTCTTACTCTCCAACTATCGTCTGATAAATTTGTACACTGTAGAATTATATTATTTATAATTATTTATACTATAATTCTCGACAAAATTTAATTATCATTCTGCAATCAATTATCCCGTGCATTTACCTGTTATGTTTAACACTTCATTCTCATTCTAGTTACTCGTTAATGAAATTGTAGAAATCAATTTACAGAAAGATGAGAACTTCAAAATTGGGAAAACCTATATTGTTATTGTTAAGAAGGTTTAATGTCCTACATTATCGTTCTTACATCTTTACCTATAATGTTTCAGGACCGTTTAAGTAATATTAAAGTTCATTTTAATATTACAATTATTAATAATAAGTGTTAAAACGTTAATAGTACTAAATCTATTTGAAATAAATTAACAAATAATTAATATAACTAGATATAAACATAATACTTGCTGAATACTGAAGTTAGATTACAGTTCTAAAAATTTCCAACCTGTTTTTCATTGCCTGCTTCAGGTACCGATTCAAACTACGAAAACGAAGCAAATGTTTCTCTTTCCCTTCCTCCGAGATAGAATTCATAGAAACATTGATGCGCACGTGTCTATTTATAAACGTTTCTCTCTTCGCTTTTGTAACTCGAATTTGATACAACTGAATCAATTTAACATGTCCTCGCGTGTTGTCTACCAGTTTCGATGGGTATCATTTATCGTTGCAAGAAAGTTGTAACCACCACCAACTTATTTCTTCCGTGTTCTCGATAAGCCTATGATCTATGCAGTGTTATTTGAAATATTTATACAGATCATGCGCGTCGAACGGCCGCACGAATATACTACCGGCGCAGTTCGCTTTTTTTCGCAATATTTTCGAACCTGGCGAAACGCTGCACCGCGCGAGAGTGGTGAACGCGAATATCGTCGTATAATAGAATTTTGCAAATCAAAGGGGAAACGGATTTAGAAGAATAAAGCACACGTTGCGCGAAAATGAAATCGCCAAACACAGTCAGTAAGTCCGTTAAGTTCGGCCTTCATTTCATCGGTATCTGGCCGGGTACACCGCTCCCAGGTTTGCATAAAATCCTCTGGGTGATCGCCATGGTTCTGTTTCAAGGTTATCAATACAAATCTATTATATCACGCTGCAGAACTGATAGCCTTGTATCACTGATCGACAGTTTGAGCATCGTTCTGCCGGTCACTTTAGTGTCCATTAAATTGTCTGTTTCTTGGATACAGCACACGTAAGTTTCCTCCTACAGCAATTACTTTTTCGAGAATTCGAAAAATGTACAGCAGTAAAAAGGCATCTTCACTTTTTTTCATATTTTTTGTTATATCATTATCTAAATAACTGTGCTTTTCTATTTAATGTCGCACAGAGATTGCTCTATAATTTTGTTTCATCGTGTTCAAACGTATTCGTTTTTTAAATTTCTTTTATAAGTACTTGTTACTTTCTCTTTTACTCTGATGGAAGAAGGAGGCTTTAATATTTAAATAGTATTTGTTAATTAAGAACGATATAGGTTTTATACTCAGTGTGACAGTTTATTAATACGAATATTAGTTGACCATTATGGCACGTTTGAAGCACTGCATGATTTTTAATTGTTTTTTGTTGGTTTGCTCAAGTTACTCGAAACTGGAGCTGTCTTCTACTTGTAGCAGTCTTTTCAATTTACGTTTCTGATAAAAAGAGAGAACTATCAATGCTGTTGTAGAGATATAATGATCATTCTGTATGGAAATGTTATCACTAGACTGTGGATGTTTATGTCAATCATAATTTTTTTACTTACTTTTACGGAAACCGAAAT
Organism: Sphecodes monilicornis; assembly: GCA_913789915.3. Lineage (NCBI taxonomy): Eukaryota > Metazoa > Arthropoda > Insecta > Hymenoptera > Halictidae > Sphecodes > Sphecodes monilicornis. Next base: position 12,270,228 of record OU565290.1, read on the forward strand.
AAGGCAAATATTTTTTTCAGGAATTAATAGATGTACTGAAAAATAAAATAAAAGAAAATATGAATGCATCAAGTTCCGTAGTCTAGTCATCGATATACTCTCTAAGTAATAAGCTGTTGTTAATTGTGTGTAACTACTATATCGAATCATAAGTAATAACAAACTCCATTGATAACTCGTCATATTCGAGCTGATAAATGGCGTGTGCATATAATTATTGTTTATTTTGTTGACAAAAACGGAAATGGTGTATAATTCTACTTAATAAAAAGGACTGATACCTGAAATATTGATATGTTGTAGTGTCTTGTGCAAACTTTTATCAACGATGGAAGAGGACTGTGAGAAATATGCAGCTATCGATGCACATCAATTGATACCGAAAATAGCCGATCTTTCGTATCGTTTAACAACCATAACTGCTGTCCTTTATCCGGTATCAGCGGGCTTGTACGCAGTCGGTACCTTCGCATTTCAACAAAGCAATGATTCGACGACACGTCACCTTCTTTTGGCCATGGATCTGCCATTCGACACAAACGAGTCACCCGTTTACGAGCTTGTGATAACGACACAATTTCTCTTTCTAACGTCATCGGCATTTACCTTTGGCATCTTTAGCGCTCTTCTTCTAATGGTGGTAAGTAAAAACGAATGTATTCAATCAATATGTATAAATTGTGGATCCTTTTGCAAAAACAAGTTCTACATTGATTGCAAGAAGCAGGAGTCGAATAGAAATGTCTATCCTCCTTCAATAATTTGGGAAAGTACCTTGTACAGTAAGTAACGAACATATCCTTCCGACGCGAGACTTCCCCGCCCCACTTCCGCCTCCGCTCGACAGCCCGCGGCCGCGAGATGGCCGCGCGCGGCAACCGATTCTCGCTGCACAAATGTGCGGAAGCGAGGATATAGGCCACCGATCGAGCCGAGATCGGGGCGGCCGTTGGGACCAGTGATGGGAATGTACAACAATGGTGGGCACGGGTGGAGCCCCTCAAACGCCTGCTTCTCCCACCAACCTCTCTTTCATACAGCGTGCACGTTCGTTGCGTACGCTGATGTCTCGTGTCTTCGTTGCCCCATTGTACCGCGCTTGCTGGAAGGGGACAGAGGGCGCTACGGTGTGGACGGTTTTGCCTCAATTGAGGCAAAATTGCCCATCGCTGATGTACAACATGTGTACGTATATATATATATATATATATATATATATATATATATATATATATATATATATATATATATGTACGTATGTATGTATGTATGTATGTATGTATGTATGTATGTATGTATGTATGTATGTATGTATGTATGTATGTATGTATTAAAATGTAATATATACATACGTACATAGAATATATAATATATAAATATATAATATTTATGTATCTATGTACAATATAATATAACTTACTCTTCTTCATCATCTTGGGAATAAGGAAGGGAAGGGTACTAAAATAACTTTAAACGAAATATATAATAACAAAGCTACTACTTTCGCCCCAATAGTTCCCCACAAACTTCGGACGTAGCTTCGGTGCTGCCGAAACTCGCGCATGCGCGTGAAAAGCGCCAACATTACCATCAGTGTTGGGATGCGGTGCATCCTTTCTCGCGCATGCGCGGCCAAAACAGTTACGTATCTATATCATGATGACGAGGTAGTGGAGCCCTAAGACAGTTACATTGGCGGGAAAGTATCGAAACAATCTATTCCGGATAAAAAGACTTCAGGACGTGTCCTAAGAGTTACAAAATGTACACAAATACACATGTTATACATTCATTTTCCAGAATCAAATCATACCAATTTTTTAAAATTCTGCTGGGTGCTCAAGGTACCCCATTTTATCGAGAATCTTACTTTACTGAGGCCAAAATCGCCGCGCATGCGCGAGAAAGGATGCACCGCATCCCAACACTGATTACCATCACTGGTTGGGACACGTCACTTTTTGGGCCAACCCGACAGCGTTAGCTGCGGGTTGTATAACGGCTCCAGGTGCCTTCGGGCAATGTTACCGCCTGGAATCCATCCGGTCATCCATCCACCCCGTCACTCCGTCGCGAACTCCGCCGCGACCATGTCGCGCCTCCGCCGCGTACCGCCGGGCCGCCACCGCGAGGCCGTCGTAGTCCGTAAGTTAGCCAGTAAGTTAGCCTGTAAGATGTAAATACCGGACCCGTTCCCGACTCTTCCTTCTGCGGGCCGCGAGTGGATGGTGATATCATAGTCCCTCGCCGGTGTACTCGCAGTCGCCTGTGAAACCGTGCGGCAACGAATCGTTTCACAGGCGCCCTCCTTGCCCCGCTCGGACCGTCTAGAGCGTATGTTAAGGCACCGAGCACGAAGGGGCAACCGGCGGCGCCCTGGTGGATGAAGGGCAAGCCAGGGTCGCGGTATCGCCTCCCGTCCGCTACCTGGCCGCCGTACCGACCAGATCAGCATCGTAGGTTAAGTTAGATTTAAGACCGTCTTAGCATGTAAGTTTAGCTCGTAAGATCACCGCGGCCAGTACCGCCCGTCCGAACCGGCCGAAACCAGCCGATCGCCCATTCGCGGGACCAGGAACGCTGACGTACCAACTGGGTCGGCAAAGTCTCCGCGTTGTCGTTACAAGTATTTCATCGTTAATTGTCGTGAAATTCTGAACTATAATCGGCGCAAAACAATCCCTCCATCCGCTGGTTATACCCCGTGAGGGGCCCTGATGCTCGACAGGCCTCGGTCGCCGAGAAGTGTAACATAATACGGGTCGAGTATATCGGTGAGACCACTACTAATCCAATGACAAAACTTCTTTATTTTTTATTATTTTTTTATGGTACTTTCACCAACATATTCGTGGCATCTTTCTAATGAAAATGATACCAAATAAGATATAATTTCGATGGTATTTACTTGAGTAATGGACGATGAAAGTTTCGGGCGCAAGGAAGGATAGCGTATTGGAAAGAAAGAGACGAGGAAAGTCGCGGTCGCTGGTGTAGTCCAAAGGTCCACGTGTCTTCACAATGTAATTCCAATAAAAAAACTTGTTTATTATTATTTATTTTTTTATGAGACTTTCTCGAATATATTTGTGGCATTGTTTTCACACCGACATACTCGACCCGTATTATGGTACACTTCTCGGCGACCGAGGCCTCTCGAGCTTCACTCTCCTTTCTACGTTCGGCACAAGTCAAAGAATAGTATTATCTACACATTAATTGTCGCCGGCCGGACCCGCGATGTTAGTAATCTTTAGACAATGATCTTGGATCAATTTTGATCTATATTATCAGAAACTTTATCATTCAACTGCGTCATTTTTTACTACGAGCTTAAGTTTACGATTGTTTGCTCTAAGTTTGAAGTTAAATGGCTCAACTGTTTCTTTCCAGTTGTGATCTCCCCCATAACAAAGTTGTCGATCAATTGATATAAAAAAGACAATTATTAGGCTTTTTATTGGTTATGTCATATTGAAGAGAAGCCCAATAATTCTCTTTTAATTAATAATCTCAAATGAAGTCGATAGATTACATTACTCAAGATAGTTTTTTGGTTCACAAATCAAATTGCTATTGTTATTGAATAATTTATTAAGACATCCTCAATAGTTTGACTTTTGAAGGACTATTAAACAATTACCGGTGGATAGTGTGTATGACTGGTTGTGTGGGACTTTATTTTTCCAAACTTTCTTTAATCTATTATTTATTTCTGCGGTTTAACCACAAAATTGTTATTTTTAGGTACTCCATCTGGGATGTCACGTTGACATATTATGCCACACACTATCAGATTCATCTCAGATCAGTAGTAAGCACGTAGGTTTCTTCATCAGCAGACAGCAAGAAATCATTTTGTTTGCGGAGAGAATTGAACAGCTTTTTACGTACATAGCTTTGAGCCAACTGTTCTCGAACACTTTAATCACATGTTGCTTAGGTTACCTTATTGTTATTGTATGTAATGGAATACATTAGTATTATATGACATTCGAATTTAATATTTCTTAATCAAAATAATACATTTCAGACAGTGAACACCGAAAATGGACTTCCCATGTTGATCAAATCTGTGCTTTTCTATTACGTTATTTGCCTGGAAGCGTTCATATACTGCTTCGCTGGAGAATATCTCGACATTAAGGTTGTTCAATAGTATAATTTACTGTATGTATGTGCGCTAAAAACGCCTCGGTGTATGTATCATTTTAGTTACTTCTACAAAATTTGTTATTTGAAAAATGGTTCAGATAATAGTTGTAGGTGTGAGCAAGGTTGTGTGTATGCACTTTACATACAATGTAATGATTAATTTCTTGCTATTTCGTTCTTTTTTTATTTAAACATTACACATATCGTGTAGTTGGAATGAGTGCTGAACGCCGAGTAAAAATCTATAAAGTTGTATGAGTCCATAAATTAATAGTTACCGAAATTTTCTTCGTATCTTGATAAAAGAGCAAAGTAACAGTATTGTTTCCACATAACAGAATCTTTACATGCTATTTGTACGGTAGATTTTAGGCAAATCGCCACTGTTGAAAATAATGGCGGCTGAAATGTGTGAAAGGAGGAAAAGGAAAGGGAGCATTTCGTCCTGGGCCTGCTGGAGGATTCGTCAGCAGTGTTCTCAGATCAAGACTTGTCTCCAGAGATGCCAGGCGGGCTTGTATTCCCCTCAAAATGCTTCCCCTTCTACTATTAAATGTGGCTCGATTCACCTCTACACAGCGACGACTCTCTGCACGATGGGGAATTCGCTTTCACTCTCTTTCGTGCAGAGAGTCGCGAAAGGTGAAATTACTGGTGGAAGGGGAGCGCAAAGACTCTACGCTTGTCTTCCACTCTACGTTACCACGCAATTCCCCCATTCCCCGGCGGCGAGCATCCTCCCGCTTCCGCCACGGACCGGCCACGTGACGTGATGCATTCACCCAATTCGCAGTGCGTCTGCGTCTGCGTCGTGACTATCCCGATAATGGCAGAGAGAGGGTAACTGTATTCCGTATAATTTCCCCTATCTGGCGACACTGCTAGTCAGTACTGTTGCCAGCGTACAGTCTGTACGCTTTCCCGTCCACCATCAGATTCCCCTCTAACGATTCTCTGCACGAGGCACATATCAGTGGCTGGAGGGGATACGTGACGTCACATTATTCGCACTACGAGGAGAATCGAGCCACATTTAGTTGTAGAAGGAACATAATTTTGAGGGAAACATAAGCTCGTCTGGCAACGGTGCTCGGGAATAAGGGTATCCAGCAAGCCGTGCCTTAGATTAAAAGGCTTAGACGCGGGGATGCTCGTAAGGACGGTTAACAGTGCTGGATTAACCAATAAGCAAAATGAGCACCTGTTTACGGCCTCAGGAGAACGGGGGTACCATAGAAATTTTCTGAATTTTACATCTTTTATATGTTAATAATTAGACTGTGGATCTTTGTGCAAAATAAAAATTGTCTGCATCAATTGCAATGGACAGTAGCCACGTAGAAGATTCTTTCTTCCTTTAATAATCTTAATAAGTTGAAAATAATATATTATTATAGGCTAATAAGGACGGCACAGTCCTGTTCCGATATTAGTCGAAGGGTCGGGACCCCCTTTCAGCAGTGATGGTATATGGTCTCGGTTTTTTCGCGCATGCGCGACTAAATGCAGGAACGTACCGTACGTCTTATGTTTGTGGGCAAAGTAGGGGAGAACTGTTATTGGCGGTAAACCAGACAGAAGAGTGCAAGACGACACGACGAGACGATCGTACTTCGAAATTTTGGTAAGTTAATGTTAATATATTCGATTTCATAATGGCAACTAGTATTGGAGAAGGAGCTACTTGTCAATTCATATTTGAAAATCGAAAAAAAATTTGCGAAACTATGCCGGGTGACTAAGGTACCCTATTTTAGCCCAACTTTGTACTTTACTGACGCTAAAATCGTCACGCATGCGCGAGAAAACCGAGACCATATACCATCACTGCCAGGGGTTCCGAATGCTGGCCCGCGGAACAGATGTGGCTGCTTCTCCTTTTTCCCTGCTCGCGAGTCAGTCCCCACTATGTCCACTCCGACATTTTCCTACCACGTGATCTCGCATTAGTGTGACTGGAACAGAGAGATGTGGTAACGCTGAGCGGCTATGTCAAGAGTGGGGACTCGCTGTTCCCACTGCACCCCACTGACGAGATTCTGTGCCAAGTCTCGTCGGACGAGCAATGCATGTGCATATATAGAGGGTTTACGAAATCGTGGTACCTGTGCATATACTAATACACGCTAACCCGACGAATCTTTAAACTCGATTTTCTCGCAAATGAAGCCCCGTATGAAAAAACTATATTCCTTATGTTCGACTAGATTTTATGTGAGGAATCATCCCCTTGCCGCTTGTACCACGATTTCGCAAACACCCTGTATATGTAGTGCCGATAGGTGCAAGCAATGGTGGGACTCGTGCCGAAAGAGAAATCGGAGTGTACATGGTGGGGATTGACTCGCCGAGCAGGCGAAAAGGAGTGCTTCTACCACATCTGTCCCGCGGGCCAGCGTTCGGCACCTCTGCGGTATGCTATTCGACTAGACTTTGTTCTCGAATGGGCCCAGAAATAACACGAAAAATAAGCGGAATGCGAGAGGTAGCGGCAAACCATAAAGTACTGTCACTGACTCTCAACCAGTGATGCCAGAAACACCCAAAACTGGGTGGATTTTCCTTTCCTCCTTTTTCCCTTCCACTATCCCATTCCACTATCTGAGCACACTCCAACGTCCCCCACTAAGACCGTAGACTGGTCACGTGACATGCCGCGCAACGTGTTACATATTACTCTGGTCATCAGAGAGGTGGTAAACTGTATTCCCCTCGATTTAACCGATCTGGCATCATTGCTCTCAACGTGTCGCGTGACGGCATTGGGGGTAAGGGGAGCGAAGTTCACAAAGTATAGTTCTCAGTGAATAGCGAGAAGCCTGTGACTCAACTGTGTGCGCCTGACCAGTCAGGCGGTTTCTTTGGGAATTCCTTTCGCATTCCTTCTGAGTACCACCTTGAGATTCAGTGACTATATATTTCCTTGGAAATTTATAGATTACGAAATATCCTCTCATTCTGGCACTAAGCGATGTCCAGCAAACAACTTCAAAAGAAGAAGAGCGGATACCGATTTTCTTATTTCGAAACAGGCACCGTCACTTTATACCGGAACAAGACTGGACGTATGTATACATATTACGGAATGGTGACGGGACAGGTAGTTGCGGGAAAGGTGTTGGCTATCTTTTCCATCTGCTGGCGAGCGTAAGAGGTAGCCACCACACATTCAAAAACATATGATAAATGATAAGCCTTTTTAGTATGTTGTTTGAGTCGTTTGAGCTTTTATTAACATTATTAAAATTATTAACATTATAATTAAGCTTTCATGAAAAAAAGTAGCGAAGATATGGAACAGTAGAAAGATTAAAAGAATTGTATCAATGTATAATAGCCAACTGATTAATATCATTGAAGGAAGGAACGAATTTTTCTATGGTCCCTTCATTTTGCGTTTGGTGCAGAAAAATGTCTATTTTTCATAAACATCCACAGTCTAGTCATAAATGGAGTCTTTGCCTCTTTGCTGGAATATTGCTATTTTGTATTTTAGAAATAGTACTACTATTTTGTATTTTAAAAATTGTACTATTATTTTGTATTTTACAAATTATATTACGAACGAATATGGTCGAATTATCATTGATATAAAGAGTTCTACAAAAATTTCGAAACTCTATCATGGCTTGTGGTGATTGCCGTTGTTGACAGTTAATGTCGGTGTCGGTCAAACTTCAGAGCAGTGCCGGCGAAAGCCGCGACGGAGATTCAATATGATTCAGAGCAGTGAACTACGGCTCTGTTTACTGCTGTTATGATATCCTTTGTTGACCGGCGCACCGGAACTTCTCTTTGTGTTCTCCCATGGTTTACGACGTCACCGACATTATCGTTTCCAAACACATTTATAATTAGATTTATAATCACCTGACGCGACCACCTCAATTATTTTCGTTATTAGATGTTAGAAAAATAACGAACACCCACAAATGACGGCGACGAGAGTGAACACCGGAAACGACGGGCCCCGACAGCGTGGCGCCGCGACGGTCGTAAATTGTCTCGGACCCTAGAAGATGTCATTGAGGAAAGGGACTTTTCCGGGCGGGACGACACTTTCGATCTGCGTTTGTCGAAGAGTACACTCTTGTCAGCGACCTCCGAACTCTAGAATATATTTTGTTAAATCTCTCCGCTCATCTTCGTTATTATTCGTCTTACATAGAGGATCGGTGAACGTTTCTGTTTTCTCACTGATGATACGATTTCGAAGGATCTTCGAGATGATTAAGATGATGACTAGTATCCGGATGTTCATGCAAATGCATATGTCGACAGACCATAGATTTATTTTACATGCATTGCATATTTATTTTTTATGAACATGTGTTTAAACATACTGCATATTTTGTATATATGTACATAGCGTGTTTATTTCACAAGATTTAATTCTTTTGTTGCCAACCATTTGTTAATATCCATGGAATTTTGTCGTTAAAATAGATTATTTGAGATACGTATAGGTAAACAGTTATTTTAATTATTATTTTAAAACGTAATCGCTTGTGTCTTATATTCAAATCGGTCACGAACGTCTGCAATCATCTAATATTTGTTCAGCATCGGTGAAGAATATATCAAACTAACACGAGGGATGAATGAGGGTTAATTATACTTTATATTCGATTGCGTTTTTCGTATTTGCGTCCGACATAAATGTATATACGTCTAATATTTTACAGTTAACTTACCGATCTGTTTGTTATTAAATTTTCTCCAAATTTCTAGAGTAAAATGATCGGCAACGCAGTATACGAATCGCTTTGGTACAAGATGCAACCGATTAACAGTCGACAACTGGTACTTCTAATACTAAAAGCTCAAAAGGGATTGCCTCTAACTTTCGGAAAGTTCTCGAATCTCAATTTGGAAAGCTTCACCAGTGTAAGATTTTCATATAATACATAGACAATAGTTGTCATTTGTAGAGAACAGTTACCGATGCAATTATTCATTGTTCGCGAATAAAAATACATATTATAGTAATTTAATGGTAAATGGTATTTTCTGTTTATAGATTATGAAAGCGTCGGCGTCTTACATGTCAGTCCTTCTCGCAATGTCTTGAAACCTAAACTTCGCAAGTATTGTATATATAGCATATGATAATTTAAAATTTAAAGTTCATGGAATACGTTTGTAAGTGGGATAATGAATTGTCGTTTCATTAGCATTCACTATTATTTATTTTTCTACACACTTTCTAGTATTAACAACCTCATAAATACATATACAATTTTTGTAGCTCAAGTAATAGTTCTGTCTTGCTGTATGTCATTTAGTTTACATTTTCATTTTCATGTTGCAATCGTATTCAACGACAAAAATAAAGTATTATAAATTAAATGTTTAGGATTTTAAAAAGCTATGATACAAAGGCTCAGCAATTATTACTTATTGTACATTGAAGAAACAAGTTTTGTCAACTTTTACGAGGCTTGTGAACAGCTGTTGTCACAATAATTTGAATTACTGATTGCTTGTGCAGTAGCATGTATTCATGTATAACTGCAACATAAAGTGCCTTGTTATTGCAACGACTATGGCAAACGCAGAAATAAACAAAAATCTGTTGGAAAAGTAAACGATTTAAAGAAAGGTATCTACACATTATCTGCAATAATATTTACCAAGCTACACTGATGGGGTACGGAAATATCAGAAACATTTTTCTCAAACTTCACTCTCCTCGCTATGAAAACATTCTGCGTATAGGATGTAACGAAAATCTCGAAATAAACATTTTACGAAACCAGTAGCGATGTTTAATCTTTACAGAAGATCGAAACGCGCGTTATTACTTTGTTACGTGTTTTTGTTTTCAGTTTTCAAACTTCAATTTCCTAATGTGAATCATTCATTTATACAAGAAACTTGATGGCACGGATCATCGGACTATGGCACCGACGAATCTGTCCTCGTCCGTGTCTGTGTTCTCGGTAAACTAGCAATCATTTATTTTGAATATTTATGCAGGCCACGCAAAGCGAAACAAATGGTCGGGGACCACGCTCGGAAACTTTTACTCGAGCATCGTTTTCGAGTAGGTTTTCAGTATATTGTAGGACTTCGTTGATGTCCTGTCGAGTGCAACAGTGACTGACACGATGGTTCGAATATAATAGATTCCCAGCGAGTCGAAGAAAGGTGAATTTTCGAAAAAACAAAGACGAGAAAGTTAGTTCCGTGCGAGATGGCGATTCGGAGCACGATCAGCAAGTCCGTCAGATACGGACTCCATTTTATTGGCATTTGGCCGAGTACACCGTTCCTGGGTTTGCATAAGTTTTACTGGATCTTCACGTCGATCATATGGTAATTCTACGAGTTCAAATACATGTTCACACATTTCAAAACCGAGGATCTTACAAGCACGATCGACTGTTTGAGCATTACTCTGTCGTACACTCTGCTGATCGCTAAACTGTCCGTTGCTTGGAACAATCATAGGTAAGTTGTTCTGTTATCACTAGACTGCGGATTTTATGCATTTATAGCAGAGTCGAGTACGTGAAATTTACAGTGGTTGGAAGTTTAAAAGAATTCAACCATATCAACACGTTATTTTCAATTTATTCAAATTATTAAAGAAAGGAACAACTTTTTATTTCGTTCCTACTTGTTGCAATTTTTATTTTGTATAAAGATCCGCAGTCTAATTATCACGTTGACTGCCGCTGGAATTTTTAGTACTTTACTTGCTTATTTCATTCATGTAAAGCAGGCTTTGGCACGGTTGGGGTCCTCAAACGCTTACTTCCCCCACCAACCTATTTTTCATACAGCGCGCACGTTCGTCGCGTTCACTGATCTCGTGTCTTTGTTGCCCCACCGTACGGCGCTTGCTGGAAGGGAACAGTTAGCGCTACGGTGGGGACGGTTTTGCCTCAATTGAGGCAAAATTGCCTACCTCTGATGTAAAGTGTAAGCGATCGGAGTTACTAATGATCACCCAGTGCATGAGAAATCTTTTTCACAGATTATTGAGTTAGCCAAAAAGATTTCTCGAGTCTCTTTCAACATGACGTCTGAATTTTGATAGGCGAATAAATATTGCGTGCGAATAAATGCGCTGAAAGATGTCAGAATGTTGTCAAACAGAATTATCATAGTTTATGATCTTTAATTTAATAAAGCAAGGCTCATCTTTCAGCTTCCTCGAAAAGTGAAGGTTTTTTTAGCCAACTCAATAATAATTATCATCCACTTGCAAACTAATATTTAATCGGTTATTCCAGTTATTCGATAACGATCCGAATATATGGATGATGATAAAATTTTTTTTCTTTTATACCTGTATCGCATCGGAGATGTTCATCTTCTGTTTCTCAGGAGAGTACCTTAGCAGTAGGGTCAGCAAATGCTTTATGAAATAGTAATAGTTCAATGACGAAATATTTGTTGATCGATTTTAGAGTACGCAGATTAATATCGCAGCACACAATTCACTCTGGTACCTTCTGGAACCGGCTGATAGTCGTATAATGATACTTTTAATGTTGAAATCCCAAAGGCAATCAACAATCACAGCTGGGAAAGTTCTCGACTTGTCGCTATATTTGCAGCGCTTTACCGCGGTAAGCGTCCTTGTTTACTGTCAATATAATTTGTTAGAAAACAAAATTAAAAAATAAATAGACGGAATCATTAATCGTTTTCAGATTATGAAAGCTTCTGCCTTGTACATATCTATATTATATGCCAAGTATTAGGTTGTCTCAAAAGTTTCTTTCATATTTATTTAATATTGTTTCTTTAATATTGTTAAATAACACGAGCATAAACAAACAACATGATTATCTGTTCGTTAACGTTTTATTACTCTCCATCCTTCCTTTTACATAGTCACGGAATTTGCTTTCTTGAAAAACTAGGTTGAATTTGCATTGTGTGCATTAATCGAAAACGAAACGAACTTTTGGGACAACCTAATACTAACTCCGGAGGTATCTTTCACAAAGTCGAAAATAGAAGTTGATTATCATGCACGGAGATTACATAATACATAATTCGAAACGCTGCACCGCGCGAGAGTGGTGAACGCGAATATCGTCGTAGAATAGAATTTTGCAAATCAAAGGGGAAACGGATTTAGAAGAATAAAGCACACGTTGCGCGAAAATGAAATCGCCAAACACAGTCAGTAAGTCCGTTAAGTTCGGCCTTCATTTCATCGGTATCTGGCCGGGTACACCGCTCCCAGGTTTGCATAAAATCCTCTGGGTGATCGCCATGGTTCTGTTTCAAGGTTATCAATACAAATCTATTATATCACGCTGCAGAACTGATAGCCTTGTATCACTGATCGACAGTTTGAACATCGTTCTGCCGGTCACTTTAGTGTCCATTAAATTGTCTGTTTCTTGGATACAGCACACGTAAGTTTCCTCCTACAGCAATTACTTTTTCGAGAATTCGAAAAATGTACAGCAGTAAAAAGACATCTTCACTTTTTTGCATATTTTTTGTTATATCATTATCTAAACAACTGTGCTTTTCTATTTAATGTCGCACAGAGATTGCTCTATAATTTTGTTTCATCGTGTTCAAACGTATTCGTTTTTTAAATTTCTTTTATAAGTACTTGTTACTTTCTCTTTTACTCTGATGGAAGAAGGAGGCTTTAATATTTAAATAGTATTTGTTAATTAAGAACGATATAGATTTTATACTCAGTGTGACAGTTTATTAATACGAATATTAGTTGACCATTATGGCACGTTTGAAGCACTGCATGATTTTTAATTGTTTTGTGTTGGTTTACTCAAGTTACTCGAAACTGGAGCTGTCTTCTACTTGTAGCAGCCTTTTCAATTTACGTTTTTGATAAAAAGAGAGAAATTTCAATGCTGTTGAATAGATATAATGATCATTCTGTATGGGAATGTTATCACTAAACTGTGGATGTTTATGCCAATCATAATTTTTTTACTTAATTTTACGAAAACCAAAATAAGGGTAATATTTTTTTCAGGAATTAAAAGATTCCCTGTACTGAAAAATAAATTAAAAAGAAAATGAATGTGTCAAGTTCCATAGTCTAGTCACCGATATACTTTTTAGCAAAATATATATATATATATATATATATACAGCAATTAGCAAATATATAGCTGATTAAGATATAATTATTGTTTATTTTATTGACAAAAACGGAAATTGTGTATAATTCTACTTAATAAAAAGGACTGCTACCTGAAATATTGATATGTTGTAGTATCTTGTGCAAACTTTTATCAACAATGGAAGAGGACTGCGAGAAATTTGCAGCTATCGATGCACATCAGTTGATACCGAAAGCGGCCGATCTTTCGTATCGTTTAACAACCATAACTGCTGTCCTTTATCCGATAGCAGCGGCCTTTTACGCAGTCGGTACCTTCGCATTTCAACAAAACGATGATTCGACGACACGTCAGCTTCTTATGGCCATGGATCTGCCATTCGACACAAACGAGTCACCCGCTTATGAGCTTGTAATAACGATACAATTTCTCTTTCTAACGTCATCGGCATTTACCTTTGGCACCTCCAGCGCTCTTCTCCTAATGGTGGTAAGCAAAAACGAATGTATTCAATCAATATGTATAAATCGTGGATCCTTTTAAAAAAACAAATTCTACATTGATTGCAAGAAGCAGAAGCTGAATAAAAATGTCTATCCTCCTTCAATAATTCGGGAAAGTACCTTGTATACTTGATAGGTCCCGAAAATTGAAGGGAAAACAATAAAACAATAATGATGTATCATTGGTTACATGTTACCTTTTACTTTCTTTCTCCGGAATTGAAAATCTAGAATGTTTGATCGCTTATGCTTCAGGTAAACGATGCTAGCGATAAACATTTATTGTATTTGAGTAAATAAAAACGCTAGAAATACTTTTTTATAGATTAACAAATATATTTTTGCTATGGTTTTTAATACGGAAGTCGAAAAGCAACTAGCTAAGAGGTGCGATGACTACTGGCTTCGTTCAAACATATTCAAGCCATTGCAGCCCGGGATTCTTGAACATATTCTTATATATAATCGAATTCTAGATGTTAGTAATCATTAGACAATGATCTTGGATCAATTTTGATCTAGATTATCAGAAACTTTATCATTCAACTGCATCATTCTTTACTACGAGCTTAAGTTTACGATTGTTTGCTTTAAGTTTGAAGTTAAATGGCTCAACTGTTTCTTTCCAGTTGTGATCTCCCCCATAACAAAGTTGTCGATCAATGATATAAAAAAGACAATTATTAGGCTTTTTATTGGTTATATCATATTTAAGAGAAGCTCAATAATTCTCTTCTAAGTAATAATCTCAAATGAATCTCAAGCTAGTTTTATGGTTCACAAATCAAATTGCCGCTAGGGTAATGCGGAGGTGGTGTATGAGTGGTTGTGTGGGACCTTATTTTTCCAAAATTTCGTTAATCTATTATTTATTGCTGCGGTTTAATCACAAAATTGTTATTTTTAGATACTCCACCTAGGATGTCACGTTGACATATTATGCCACACACTATCAGATTCATCTCAGATCGGTAATAAGCAAGTACATTTCTTCATCAGCAGACAGCAAGAAATCATTTTGTTTGCGGAGAGAATTGAACAGCTTTTTACGTACATAGCTTTGAGCCAACTGTTCTCGAACACTTTCATCACATGTTGCTTAATTTTTCCTAATCAAAATAATAAATTTCAGACAGTGAACACCGAAAATGGACTTCCCATGTTGATCAAATCTGTGCTTTTCTATTACGTTATTTGCCTGGAAGCGTTCATATACTGCTTCGCTGGAGAATATCTCGACATTAAGGTTGTTCAATAGCATAATTTACTATATGTATGTGCGCTAAAAACGTCTCGGTGTATGTATCATTTCAGTTACTTGTACAAAATTTGTTATTTGAAAAATGGTTCAAATAAAAGTTGTAAGTGTGCACAATGTTGTGTGTATGCACTATACATGGTACATACAATGTAATGATTAATTTCCCGCTACAGTAACCCCGCGATTTAAGTCCAACGGAACATTGCGATCTATGTCCCTTGGCCTACTACTTCCACTGCGGGGTATCTCCGGAAGGGCCGTGAAGCTCGAGCTGCCTCGGTCGCCGAGCAGTGTACATATTCCGCGTAATCTGATCCTGCGTCGGGTATATCGGTGTGAATCGCTACTAATCCAATTACAAAACTTCTTTATTTTTTATTATTATTTCATGGAACTTTCACCAACACATTCGTGGCATTTTTCTAATAAAAATGATACCAAATATGATTTAATTCCGATGATATTTACTTGTGTAATGAACGATGGAAGTTTTTTATTGGCATTACATTGTACGGACACGCGGGCCTTTGAACTGTGCCGGCGCGGCGGCCGCGACTCTTGTCGTCTCTTTCTTTCCTATACGCTGTCCTTCTTTACGTCCAAAACTTTCATCGTTTATTACACAAGTAAACATCATCGGAATTATATCATATTTGGTATCATTTTCATTAGAAAAATGCCACGAATATATTGGTAAAATTTCATTAAAAATAAGTAAAAAATAAAGAAGTTTTATTATTGTACTAGTATTGTCTCACCGATACGCTATTTTTTGTTGCGCCTTCGGTCACGCGGTCCGTGTTTGCATGCTGTTCTTTTCTACGTTCGCCGCGGTCGACGCGGTCACAAGAGAACAGTGTCCCTTCACGATGTAAGTCCCGGCAGAGAACCGAAAAAGGACTTAGATAGCGGGGTTACTGTATTTCGATGTATTTTTATTGAAACATGGAGGTCACCATTAGCTTTTTAATCGTTATAGGTAAATATCGTGTAGTTGGAATGAGTGCTGAACGCTGAGTAAAAATCTATAAAGTTGTATGGGTCTATAAATTAATAGTTACCGAAATTTTCTTCATATCTTGATAAAAAAGCAAAGTAACAGAAAAATAATTATTACCTTGGGTGTCTCGTTTGATACCATACAATTCTTGTTGAAAATAATAAATTATGATATAATGGATGTTATGATAAACATTTTTGGCGGCGGCTAAAATGTGTGAGAGATAAACATCCACAGTCTAGTCATAAATGGAGTCTGCCTCTTTCCTGGAGTATTGCTATTTTGTATTTTAAAAATAGTATTATTATTTTGTATTTTAAAAATTGTACTATTATTTCGTATTTTACAAATTATATTACGAACGAATATGGTCGAATTAACATTGATATAAAGAGTTCTACGAAAATTTCGAAACTCTATCATGGCTTGTGGTGATTGCCGCTGTTGACATTTAATGGCGGTGTCAGTCAAACTTTGTTTCCGTTAACTCTTGTTCGTCAGAGCAGTGCCGGCGAAAGCCGCGATGGAGATTCAATATAATTCAGAGCAGTGAACTAGTGCTCTGTTTACTGCTGTTATGATATCCTTTGTTGACCGCTGCACCGGAATTTCTCTTTATGTTCTCTCATGGTTTGTGACATCACCGACATTAAACCGTTTCCAAATAGATTTATAATTAGATTTATAATCACCTGACGCGACCACCTCAATTATTTTCGTTATTAGAGGATCGGCGAACGTTTCTGTTTTCTCACAAATGATACGATTTCGAAGGTACTTCGAGATGATTAAGATGATGACTAGTATCCGGATGTTCATGCAAATGCATAAGTTGACAGACCATAAATAAAAGTTTGTCACCTACACGGAAAGTTTTGTCATTGGGACATCTCAAAAATGTGTTTTTTATTTGACATGCATTTCACATTTATTTTTTATGAACATGCGTTTAAACATACTGCATATTTTGTATATATGTACATAGCGTGTTTATCTCTCAAGATTGAATTCTTTTGTTACCAACCATTTGTTAATATCCATGGAACTTTGTCGTAAAATAGATTATTTGTGATACATATAGGTAAAAAGTTATTTTAATTATTATTTTAAAACGTAATCGCTTGTGTCTTATATTCAAATCGGACACGAACGTCTGCAACCATCTAATATTTGTTCAGAATCAGTGAAGAACATATCAAATTAACACGAGGGATGAATGAGGGTTAATTATACTTTATATTCGATTGCGTTTTTCGTATTTGCGTCCGATATAAATACATATACTGTAAATAAATACAGATCTGTTTTTTATTACTTTTTCTCCAAATTTCTAGAGTAAAATGATCGGCAACGCAGTATACGAATCGCTTTGGTACAACATGCAACCGATTAACAGCCGACAACTGGTACTTCTAATACTAAAAGCTCAAAAGGGATTGCCTCTAACTTTCGGAAAGTTCTCGAACCTCAATTTGGAAAGCTTCACCAGTGTAAGATTTTCATATAATACATAGACAATAGTTGTCATTCGTAGAGAACAGTTACCAATGCATTTGTTCGTAAATAAAAGTACATATTATATTAATTTAATAGCAAATGGTATTTTCTGTTTATAGATTATGAAAGCATCGGCGTCTTACATATCAGTCCTTCTCGCAATGTCTTGAAACCTAAACTTCGCAAGTATTGTATATATAGCATATGATAATTTAAAATTTAAAGTTCAATCAACACGTTTGTAAGTGAGATAATTAAATTGTCGTTGCATTAGCATTTATTCTTCTACACACTTTCTAGTATTAACACTCTTATGAATCATACGTATACTCCGGAGTGTCATCAGTGATGGGATTCGAAAAGATGAGTTCGTCAAGATACTTTATGACTTTATGACTATAATGCAAATTTTACACATTTACAAAATACGTAAAATACGAGACATTGAAATTATTTAAAGGATATAAATACACTGTCTGCATTTTTTTTAATTATTAAGAGATGAAACATAGTTCTGTTTAACTACTGCTATTGTTTGTGATCGATGCAAACAATTTTTATTTTGCCTAAAAATCTGCAGTTTATAACAGTAGTATACCACATGTGTAGTATAACACATAATTTTTGAAAGTTTAATTCTCAATTTGCAATAAATCCATTTCTCTTATTATCTTCATTGTACAAGCGATATAAATTATATATAATAAACATTTGCGATTTGCGTTGAATTTATCAAAAGAATACGAATCAGTTCCTAACTGTTTTGAGACCCATCGGTGGATGATATTATAGATGAAAATAAATTAAGGAATATCGTTCCTAAAATGTTGATAATATTTTGGAGAGGATTAGTGTATAACATCAATCAAGAATTTTCAGTTATACTGTCGTAAACGGCATGAGGGTATTGTATTTATACTATCAGAGGGCTTCTTTATTATCTGCCCTCAATCTTTCGGTATTTTGAAAAACGAAAACCGATGACCTTAACGCGTTTGCTGTGGGTGCCATCTATTTTCAAAAATCATACTTTCGGTTCTACTATGCAAGGAGATTCAAATTTTTATTTTAGAAAGAACGAAACTTCCAAAAAATCAATATTTCGTTACTTATAGGTACTGTTTAGTTACTTATATCTTTATAGTTTATGACAGTTACTCGTAGATCTATTAAGCTTCTTTTAATCGTTTCCGATAGCGGAAGTATTAAATTCACTCTTGTCATTTTTATAATGTAATATAAAAGAACCTGATTCAGACCTAGGGTTAATTTACAGGTACTTTGAATTTTTTTAATTCGAATGTACCACAAGCGTATAGAAATCCGCGGGCTAGTTGCAATTGCTATTCACAAAAGGGATGCTGGTAGTGAGCATGTTAATATCTCGCAGCGTGCTGAGCGATATGTTATCGACCATGGAGGAAGATTGATACAAACAATATGATACCGAAAACAGCGGAGTTTTCATATAACGGGCATAGTTACTACACTCTATCTGACATCCGCGAGCGGCGTCGCAGTCGGTAATCTCTCGTTTCCACGTTACAACGAAACGGAGGATCGACAACTTCTTTGGAAACATGGATTTGCCGTTCGAAACTAATGAATCTTCCACTTATTAGCTCGTGGTGACTGCTCAAGTGGTGCATCAAATGGCCTCGGCGTACGTGTTTGATTTGTTCAGTGCTCTACTTGTAATGTTGGTAAGCGTGAGTCATAATAGCACAACCCTCTTTGTCCCACAGCCCCCTTTCCCACATTGTAGTGTTTATACATTTTCAAACTATATTTTCCCATATTTCCTCGTAATATGCAAAATTTGTAGTGTAATTTTAAATGTTACGGAGGCACAAGCTATTCTAAATAATAAAAGGACAATATTAAATGCACGTAAAAAGGTGTGATATAGTAACGTACGCAAGGTACGATGCGTCCGAAACGAGAGCCACGATTAAACCATGGAACTCGTTTCATTTTTATTGTGTCCTCTGTTTACTACAGACGTAAGCGCGTTACAATGTTATATAACATTTTTAGTCACGTTCGAATGTACTCAAATCGAAATGCAAAATACAACGTTTGAAAGATCACTTCTTTGATAACAATTCCGCTTTTTTGGTAACGCTTATCTTTTCAGAATAAAAAAACTTTCCCACGCTCGACCTCTCGCGACAGTAACAAAACTGCCATTCCAATTTTTCGTTGAACGACGCGGTCACTTTTCTTTTAGTTAGTTTCGAAACTTTGGTTCGCTTCAATCACTGTTTCGATCGATGCATGATAAGCCCACGCGGCCTGCACTTGCTTTGTATTTTTAATGTGAATCGCTTGTTTATGCAATAAAGTTGAAAGCACGGATCATCGGTGCAAAAACTGTAGTGCCTAGGAATCTGGTCTTGTCCGTCTTCGTTCTCGGTAAACCTGTAATCATTTATTCTGAATATTTATGCCGACCATGTGAAGAGAAACAAATGGCTGAGGGCTGCGCTTGAGGATGCTAAACTTCTGTCCGAGTATGGTTTCGAGTAAGTTTTCAGTATACCGCGGGACTTCGTTGACGGCTCGAGTGTAACAGCGACAGACATCATGCTCCGAATAGAATAGACTTCGTCGAATCGAAGAAAGACAAATTTCAAAGAAACAAAGACGAGGAAATCGGTTTTGCGCAAAATGACATTCCGAACTACAATTAGTCAGCCCGTCAAGTATGGCCTTCATTTCGTTGGAATTTGGCCCGGCGCACCGTTGCCCGGTTTACATAAATTTTACTGGATAGTTTCCATGGCAGTGTGGCAATTTTGTCAGTACAAATACATAGTTACGCATTTTAAGAACGAAAATCCTATGCAAATGATCGAGTGTCTCAGCATCACTCTACCGTACACTTTGCTGATCGTTAAATTGGCTATTATTTGGGTGAATCATGGGTAAGTGCGAAGATTTTAATCAGATTGGATGGGAGGAATGTCATTGAAGAAGTAGTGGAGACATTTTCTAGATTATTAGTGCGCCGTCTGTGTATGATAGATATTTTTCTAGTACGAAAGAAAAGTTCATTGTGCAAACGTGTTTAGTAGAGATCACGGTTTTGAACGTGTTAATGAATACACGTGTACACGTGGCACGTGAACCGTGTAGTAAGGAATAATGGATTCGTGAATACGGATCCATGAAGACGGATTCGTGAACACGTAATACGTCCGTGATGGGCACGGTAGGGGCGCCTCAAACAGAGGCCTGCTTCTCCCACCAACCTCTCTTTCATGCGCGAGGCCTGCGCACTGTTCGCGACGGACGAAGCACTTCATTCCTCTATGGCGGGCATGGGCGGCGCTGGCTCAAAAAACACATGTTGCTGCTTTTCTCCTTCGCCTGCTCGGCAAGGCAGTCCCCACCACGTCAATTCCGACTCTCCCTTCAGCACGAGTCCCACGATACTGCATCGGCAGGTAGGTGCAGCATCGTGAGGCCCGTGCTAAAGGAGAGTCGGAGTGGACGTGGTGGGGACTGCCTTGCCGAGCAGGCGAAGGAGAAAAGCAGCAACATGTGTTTTTTGAGCCAGCGTCGCCCATGCCTGCTCTATGGTAACGGCGGATGCTGGTGGGGGACAGTGGGCGCTATGGTGGGGACGGTTTTGTCTCAATTGAGACAAAAATGCCCATCCCTGTGATACGTGAAGGCGGATCCATTCGGCACGTTCTAGTCCGGCAACTGATGCGCTTTTGTTTTTCGATCGAATTCTTTTCGATTGTTGTTGTTAGGAGTGAGACAGGAATAAATTCGCGGCAAATTGTTCGACGTTATATCACCGTGTATTAAAATACCCGTGAAAGTAAATACACGAATATTTGTGAAATTAAAATTCACAGGTACCCGTGTAGTTAATATGTATTACTTAGCTTAAGATTCAGATTCGTTTATTACACGTGTACACATGTATTTATATACACGTGAAATAGTGGCTTCTATTAGGTTTCATTCTGGAAGCGTGTAGCGCAAAATGAAAGAGATACTGAATAAATTAGAGGAAATAGCGCAATAAATAAAACAGTTGTTAGAAGAGCGATGCGTTTATTGCGAAATAGAAAGCGATATTGATGAGACAGATGACAAAATGTAAACAATTTAATCTAACGCTTTGTGAATACAACTCTTAGCTAAAGAAGACCGGTGGTTTTAATAACGATATCTCGCAGTGTGCTATATGAAATAATATCAACCATGGAGGAAGATTGTGTGAAATATGCTGTTGTCGATAAAAATAATGTGATATCGAAAACAGCGGATTTTTCACATCGTTTAACGAGAACAATTGCGTTCCTTTACCTGGCATCATCGGCCTCTTACACAGCCGGGGGTCTCGCGTTTTTACGATCCAACGACACCATACCCAGAGAGCTTCTTCTGAATATGGATTTGCCGTTCGACGTCACCGAATCGCCTTCTTACGAGCTTGTTGTCACTGCACAAGTTTTGCATCAAACTGCATCGTCGTTTGCCTTCGGCATGTTCAGTGCTCTGCTTGTTATGATGGTTAGTGTGCACGAGCATGTTCTGTGCAATCGGTTTTGCGATTTTAACTAGCATTCGAAAAAGTTATGGAATTTTCTAACACGTTTCTAAACAGTTTAAAATAATTCGTTTTTATGGAAATTTTATTACGAAGTTTATGAAACACTTGTGGCTTTCAATTTCGAGCTGCGCCTCACGCAATATAGTTTTCGTAGTTTTATTTTTACACGTTTTACTAATTCAAGTGTACTATATTATGGTGGTAAACATTTTTTTAATTGTTACACAACGAAACGTCATATTGTACATAAATAAACGACGCTAATAGCTGAGTAAATTCGCTAATGTTATATTCAACGATAGCTAGGAAATAAAATAAATGTTTAACAGAAAATGAGGTTAAACTTTACTTTGGAGGACCAATTTTTTTAAACTTTTTTTATTCAGTCCTATAGATTTCGACGAGAAAACACCGAAAAATGAAAGTCTTATTGCCAGGAGTTCACTGGTTCAGAAGTTATACGCGTGTAAAGTTGAGCACTCTTAACTAATCCCAAACCAACTTGGACTATACCTCTCAGTACTAGGTACTACTTAGCCGATGCGCTGAACACCCACCATCTATCCAGCGCATGCGCTGAACAGTCCTACCTCTACCACCCAACGAAGATCCAATATGGTGACGCTATTCCAAAAAGCTTAAAATTGCTGATGTTTACACGTGTATAACTTTTCAACAAGTGAACTCTGGTAACCAAAACTTGAATTTTGTGTACTAAAACTTACGCCTCTATCGTTTTCTCTTCAAAATGTGTAGCATCACATACAGAAAACATGGAAATTTTTGGTCCTCTAAAGTACAGTTCAACGGAAAATGAGTAAAGATTGTAGATATAAATTTCATTTTATTTTATTGATGTAAACCTTAACCTTCTCTTGGGTTATGCGTATTTAGAATTAGAATTCATGATGATTATTGCCACAGTGTTTTAACATTTGTATCACTGCTTTCAGATACTTCACGTAGGATGTCTCATCGATATATTGTGCGATATTCTAGCGCAGACATCCGTTCAAGAGACAGACAAATTGCGATTCGTTACTATCAGGCATCAAGAAATCGTCGATTTCACTGAACGAATTGAGAAACTCTTTACGCATATCTCTTTTTGCCAACTCGTGTCGAACACTCTTGTTACATGTTGTCTTGGATATCTTGCTATAACAGTAAGTAATGCTGATTGAGTATGCAGGATATTTTCGATCTATTAGTATAACTTGACAGAGAGTTGATTCACATTGTTATGTCGTGTCAGTGCCCAAACAGTATTTTTGTGAGCCGCTGAGGTACACGCCTCAAAGAGAGGTAATATAATAATGAAATAATCGGGTTTTCGGATAGCAACGTAACTCTAATAAACGGTGTGAAGAACGGTATATAAAATAGTATTATATCTTAAGACTCTAGATCGCAACTCTTACTCCGCGACTCTGTTTCGCAACTCTTAATCTATGACTATTAATCTGCGACTGATATTACAACCAAGCCACAAGAGGCAAGAAACCTCGTGGGATTGAAAATTCCTTCCACAAAATACAAAATAGTGGGGGCCTCAGCCAATGATATAATATTTGGAAGGCTACAAATGACCTTCCAAAACAAGGGCAACGCCCATAGACGACATACGTCGTTCCGAATGTCGCCAAACAGACGACACTCGGTTTCCCGTAATTTCGCCGGAAACCATAATTTAGGCTTAGGGCCACAGGCCCCCCTAGCGCCAGGTGTGGGCCTACGCTCCGCCAAGTACCATTGAGAGCGGCACGGCTAGGCTGACTTTTCCATGGTCAGCTGATACTTTCCAGCCGTACCCGAGTCGTAAAACAATAAATTCGTCAGAAGACGCTAGAAGACCCCTTCGACAATGGCACTGTCCAAAATTGACCGTATAGAATAAGATTTTACATCTGTTCATGAACTGCCAGTTCTACTTTTAAATATGATTGCACACAAACCTGACAAATTTGTATTTGGTACTACCTTAATGATATTAAAAAATGTCCCGATTTCCCAAAATATTATGGTCTAAATACTAAATATTAGTATTAGTCACTGTATATAATAGGTTTAAAAATAAGTTCGGTGCCTTTTTATCATATATTCGATGTTTATTTCTGCCAAGCTTCTTCAAACGAACGGAAATTGCTTGTCGAGTTACACCAACTTCCTCAGCAAGTTCCTGTTGCATTTGGCAAGGATTATTGTTCAACAAATGCTCTAATTCTTCGTCCTCCACTTTTTTCGGCGTTCCGCTGCGTTCAGCATCATTAAGATTAAAATTTCCACTACGAAACTGTGGGAACCATCTTTTGCACGTCTTATGGGTTACAGCATTTTCACCTAATGCAGAACAAATCATTTTCGCAGCGTCAGCAGCATTTTTCTTCAATTTGAATACAGAAAGAATACAGTGCCTAATATGCTCTTTCCAAAACGCCATGGTGCAAAGTATTGTTTTTTGAGGTTATGTAATAATTAGTGTAAAGTTATATAATGCATTTCGTAGGGTTAATACTTTAAGATACCGAAGCGGCGGCAAAACATTTTAATTTGAAACGTAATAGCAGTTGAATGTATGTAAAGGCACGGAATTTTTATTTATACATCTAATAAATTGTTTCTGAATTGCTCCATTTTCAAATTATTAAAAATTGTGGCCCTCTAATCGTAGAGGGATCTTTAACACTAGAACTACCGAGCACTAAACGCGACTGGTGTATATTGCATTCTAATAACGACAAGAATGCATTTATTCAACTTCCGTACAACTTTTGTTTAAATATGTATTCTAATAGAGAATTTGACTAAAACATTACTCCGGAAAACATTTTTATAATTTCAATATTTGTAAAAGAAAAATTTAGAAACCAGTCATTTTGACTTGTCCGGTAGTTCTAGTGTTAATGCCTAATAATTTAAAAATGAAGCCTCCGCTACGATTTTGTTACTCTCGATTTTGTATCTCATTTTGGTTTATATACAGAATCACCCCATACATTTTTATGATATATACAGTGCCCATTCAAAATTTTCAACGAGTATCTGGGACATGTGGATACTTGTATATATGCAATACATGTACGTAAATAATTTAATAGAAAAATCTTTCTGTATTTCAGGCATTGAGATCAGATAATGGACTTCCTCTACTGTTAAAGTCTTTTTCCGCCTACATCGTAATATGTTTAGAAATATTCGTGTACTGCTGCGCTGGAGAGTATCTCAACACTAAAGTAAATAAGTTTCATGAATTCCATTAAATATACAGGGCGCGGCCGAATAACATGTACAAGCGGGCACGAAGTGATTCATTGTAAATAAATAAAACAAAAATATACAATAAAATTGTTTTATTCGAAGCCTCGTTTTCGAGAAAATCGAGTTCGAAAATGCAACGTATACACGTGCTATTAGATGGAACCTGTGTCGCCAGAAACACCCAAAATTGGGTGGATTTTTCTCTCCTCCTTTTCCCCTTCCACTATCCCATTCCACTACCATGAGCACACTCCAACGTCCCCCACTAAGACCGTAGACTGGTCACGTGTCGTGCCGCGCAACGTGTTACATATTACTCTGGTCATCAGAGAGGCGGTAAACTGTATTCCCCTCGATTTCAGCGATCTGGCGACACTGGATGGAACCAGCTGACGCGTCTGATTATCACCAACCAATTCTACTTCCTGCATATACTAAAGCAGCGTTGGACTTTATTTGCTCGCGAGGACCGTTTTCCGAGGGCTACTCCTCCTCGACCCGGCCGCGCATCTCGCTCCCCGTGGTCGTCTACGTGCTCAGACGGGCTCAGGCGCGGTCATAACAGACAAATGAACGTGGCGCATAAGGGGCGACACTCGTCTCAATAGATTTCCACATTACCATCGAGGTACTATTGCCAATGCGTTTTTTTTTATTAGTGGTATCCCCTGTAGACTTATTCCACTATGTCACACGATAATTTCGGACAATAGTTGTAGAAAATTAATTAAAAAAATAAATTCATAAGATAAATTTTAAAAATAGTTTTTACTTCTATTGTTTAAATTTTAATACGGTCCAGAACAACTTGATCTTCGTGCACGTTTAGAAGTGCTTGGCAAATTGTTAAGGTCTATGGAAAGTTTGGACCTGGATATTCGCATCGCCGACGCAAGCGAAGAATCATTTAAACGTGTACGGTGATCCGATTTAATATAACGCATTGTTGAAAATGAGCTTTCGCACAAATAAGTTGATCCAAACATTGAGAATATTCAGGTCGCAAAATTTCGAAGAATAGGGTACTTTGATTGGCTACGTAGCGCGTAGCCCTCGGAAAACGGTCCTCGCGAGCAAATAAAGTCCAACGCTGTACTAAAGCATGCAAACCCGAACTATCTTTAACGAAAATATATTATTTCTTTTTTTATATTTATTTTGAGGTGTAGAAACACCCACGTGTATATGTTATTCGACCGTACCCTGTGTTTGAAATAATTAAGTATTGTTGTATGAGGTGAATAAATGGATATATGGACATATGTTACCTCAAAAACACTTTTAAAAAGAAAACAATCCCTTTACCGATAATGTTTACATGACATAAAGGATATAAATCAACCATATAATACTAATATTCAAAGTAACAATTTTTTTTACATCAAAATATTATTTGCTTCGAGATTAGTTGTAATGTATTGAATTCTGGTATTAAATGTTTAAACGAATATACCTTAAATTATACCTACAGGATAATCATGTAAAGAATGATACAAAACATCGTAACTAATTACTAAGTTAACAATGAAGAAAAAATCTTTACAGGATTATTAAACGTTACTTACATTTTTCCAGATTTATTGGACGCAGATAACGAGTACACTTTTTTATATCTCGTTTTTAAAATTTGTCTTTATGTTGTAGAGCAAGATGATGATCGAAGCAGTATACCAAATGACTTGGTACAACTTACATCCTGACATCAGTCGGCAATTAGTACTTCTAATCTTAAGATCTCAGAAAGGATTGCCGCTAACTTTTGGAAAGTTCTCAACCCTTAGTTTGGGGAACTTCACCCGGGTAAAGTTTCTATTTTATTAATGACAATGTTGACTGTTAATTTTGTATAATTTTTCTCTTTATATGGATGGTGTAAAGCACGTTTCAACAAGTAATTCTTTATTCGTTTTCTGTGTTCATAGATAATGAAATCGTCTGCGTCTTACATGTCAGTACTACTTGCGATGGTTTGAAAATTACGGTTCGCACATTTTCCATTAAATATAATGCACATATCTCAAGAAAATTCGCAATTCTGCATGGTACCAGAGAATCAGACAAATTTTCACCAATTTCTCCTAGCCATAATACCTCGGATATTTCCGTTGTGAAAACAAATGTAGGATTTGATGGACGAACGAGTGCGTGTATGCGTGTACATGGGTGAATGCTAAAGAATTATATAAGCAAGACAGCGTGAGTGAGAGAGCATGAGCGAGAGAAAGACGGAGAGCGTCAAGAAACCAATGAAGCGGACGACCGCAGTGTGGACGCGTGCCAGTGATGCCAGAAACTCCCAAAACTGGGTGGATTTTCCTCTTCTCCTTTTCCCCTTCTACTATCCCATTCCACTACCATGAGTACACTCTAACGTCCCCCACTAAGACCATAGATTGGTCACGTGACGTGCTGCGCAACGTGTTACATATTACTCTGGTCATCAGAGAGGTGGTAAACAGTATTCCCCTCAATTTAACCGATCTGGTATCACTGATGCGTGCGTGCATCAGAGTCAGTCGAATTATGAACGCATAAAGAGTCATACGAAATTCTATTTGTTTTAAATATACATCTTATTTCGGTTACTTTTTATTATATCGGAGGTCCTGTTATTTCACCCGATTCTTATCCCACACAAATAAATGTTAAGACATATCAAAAGCATATAATTTAAATATGTCTATAATTATTTGTCTAAAAAACGGCAAAAATTTGTCTAAGCAATTAAAAGCACACAAGCAAGTGTCGTTTACTAAAGCGTACAAATTTCTGCACGTCGCCTATTGAACTTACTTGTTAATCCGCGTATTTTATAACGAGTCACATGTTTATACAATAGAATTATAAAATACAACAATTGTAAAGACTCAACTTACACTGTATGTTCGAAATGTTTCCGCCCGTTCTCTCGCCAATACTTATTTCCATGGAATAAAAACGTTTCCATGCTCGGATCTCAGCGACAGAAACGATGTGAACCCTTTAATTTCTACAAATTATTATTTCATTTTAACACTAAACCTACCAAGCACAAAACATATAAAAGTAAAACGCCTTAAAGAAGTGAGTAGATCGAATTTAATTTAAACTTTATACCGTTTCCATTACAATATGTGCTTAAATAAAGAAGTCAATTCAGTCATTTCCTATTAAATCGTTTTCCTAATTTCAATAATTGTAAAATAGAAAACCGGTCATTTTGACCGTGGTAGGTTTAGTGTTAAGTTCCAGCGACGTTATAGCTTCATCTTTATAGTTATAGTTCGCGAGCAGTTTTGTTTTCAGATACGTATGTGTTTCTCCGCTCGAAGGTTACCATCAATACAGTGTACGTCTCGGCTAATATTAGCAGAATATTCGTCGTCGTGTTTTTGGTTCTGCATTTTTTATTCAAGTCGAAGTTACCACTTCACTGAATTTTCCCCCATCTCTCTAGAAACCTATAATCATCGCGGAATATTACTTTGAATATTCATGCAGATCATGCCTGCACGCATCAAGTAGTCGCGAACTGCTGTTGCGGGCTTTTCTTTTCGCATAGTTTTCGAGAAACTTTTTTTCAATCTATTGTGGGGAGTCTATGAGGCACTGCCGAGTGCGAGGGTGACGAACGCAAATTTTCAAAAGTAATAGCTAGTTCAAAGAAAGCCGCGGATTAGAGAAGAAAATACAAATAAATTAATGTGCGAAAATGACATCGTCCAGTACGATTAGCAAATCCGTAAAATTCGGCCTTCACTTTGCTGGCGTTTGGCCTGGCACACCGTTCCCAGGTGTGCACAAAGTTTTCTGGATATTCTTCATGGTTGTATTACAAACTTATCAATACGAATACATAATTACACACTATAAAACTGAGAGTCTTGTGATACTAATTGACAGCCTGAGTATAGCTATGCCGTTCACATTACTGTGCATTAAATTGATTGTCTTTTGGACGAACCCCGGGTAAGCGTTTCAATAGAGATTACGTTAATTGTGCATGAAATTGCCTGCTTTTTTAACGAGGTGGTGTGTTTTTGGAGGTAATGAAGTATACGTTAAATCTGTGCCTTTTTGCGAAAGATTGTACCTTTGACAATAATAAAAAGGACATACAATCTGTGCCTTTCTTGCGATATTGTATTCGTTACAACAAATGAGAGAAAGTCAGCAATGACGTTCTATTAAATATTTGATATTGTGTCTTTTGGAAATCATTTGTAACATTTTAACATATTGATGAAGCTTTGGAGTCATTTTTTAGCGTTCCTTGAACTGTAGTATCTGTAAGACATTTTTTAACGTGGCACAATGAAACCGTTGTTTGTTTAAAGATTTTAAGTTGCACTCAACATTTTCTTACTAACTAAAACGACGATGTTTAAATTTTATATTCAACATATATTTATATTGTTGTGTATAACATAAACGATGTAGAATTTTGGTGAACAATAAAGTAACATTTCTTCCATTATCTTTGGAATAATATTATTGATACACTTAATGAGCACTCGTTTGGTTCATTTTGTTCAAATCATACGTAACTAAATTTTAGATTAGAATCAACATTTAATTATCTTATTTTGAATTTATTAAAACGTGAAGAAAATAGAATTCTTTAAATTACAGTTTCTTTAGATTCACGTAAAAAATGCACGTTTACATCCCTCAAGAATAGCATAATCGACGGTAACACGACACAAAAAGGTGCAAATCAATTTTGAATGCAGTGGTAAATAAAAAATGTGTCACAACCTTATCTTTTTAAAATGTTCCCTTTTCGAAATACTTAAGCTTAAAAATTTCATTAATATATTGATTATTGCGTGACTCATACGGATGATCATTTAAAAATAAATTATTCTATGACGTTTATTCGTTTATTCTGCAATTGCACTTCGTATACATAGAACATCGAATTGCTATACATTGTTTCGCTATCACTAGATTGAGAATTTTATACATCTATTACAAACACGAGTAGGCGAAATTTAAAATAGTAGAAAGATTAAAAGAATTTACTATAAAATTGCCGTTGCATTATTCCCAATTTATCAAAATTATTAAAGGAAGACATAAATCTCTATTTGGCTTCTGTTCCTCGCAATTGATGTAGAAAATGTTTATTTGTTTAATCCATATATTAACAAAAATTAATAGCATTTTCTTATACATATTCTTACAATGAGGAACATTTCAGTAGATAAATGAAATTCCTACTTTTGTTTTTTATTAAATAGAAGTGAGAATTCATATAAAGATTTGCAGTCTAGTTATCCCAATCATCCGCATGCATCTCGTTTCAAGTATCTCTATGCATTAGACTGCGGATCTTTATGCAAAATAAAAATTGTCTGCATCAATTACAAGTGAAAAAACAGTTACACAAGAATTAATTTCGGTAATTATTTAGAAAGTACCACTCATCTCCGATTTTGATGAAATTTAAATATATTATAGATTTCGACATTTTGAACAACTTTTTCCTTTTCCAATATAGGGGTGTCGCTTTTGGTTTTCAAAATATTCGCAAAAAACTATTGCTAATACTCTATTGAATTTTCTGTATTGTTGCACGCTCCGTGGCTACGTAAGGCTGCTCCGATGCGGCGTCTGTTTACTTTTTTTTTTGTAAACACGTTGTGGGGATGAGAGATAAAACAGGGTTTCACTCTATATAGGGTGAGCTTTCAATTTTGAAAGACTACTCCTGAATTGCCGGCCGCCCCTCTCCGCTCCCTCCACGGCCTGACCAGAACTCATTCTATTCGCATAATCTTAGCATTGTAGCTGTCATCCAGAATTTTATCTAGTAATGGAAAAATCATGTGAATAGAATGAGTTATGGTTAGATCATGGAGGGGCGGAGGGGCCGGCCGTCAAGAAAATCCAAGAGAGAAAATTCAATACAGTATTAGCAATAGTATTTTGCGAATATCTCGAAAACTAAAAGCGGCCCCCCTATATTGGAAAAGGAGAAAGTTGATCAAAATGTGTAGCTGCATATTTAAATTTCATTAAGATCGAAGATGAGTGGTACTTTCCAAATAATTAGCTTAATTTCTTCCCCTAATAATTGTAATAGCTTGTAAATAATGTACCAGTAATATTTAATTCATATGATATTTCTTCTGTTTTGTGTTTCATCTAGTCATTCTTGTCATATATGCATGAAATCCGCAGTGTACTTACTAAGCATGATTCTCACGATCAGCTGAAGCAGACTGACAATGTTCGCTCTCGATGCCTCGCAGTGTGATAAGTGAAATTTTGTCAACAATGGAAGAAGAGTGCGAGAAATACGCCGCGATCGATACGAATAATTTCATATCAAAAACGTCGGTGCTCTCGTATCGTTTAACGAGCGCGATCGCTTATTCGTTCCTGGCCTCCATTGCTTTTTACGTACCCGGAACATTGGCGTTTCAAGCAGGTAGCAATTCGACGACGCGAGAGCTCCTTATCAAAATGGATCTGCCCTTCGACACGAACGAGTCTCCCGTTTACGAGCTCGTGGTAACCGCACAGATCCTTCATCTGGCAACATCTGCGTTTACCTTCGGTATTTTCAGCGGTCTTCTTTTGATGGCGGTGAGTCTAAATGATTGCGTGCATGCGATCGTCACGACTGTTTCAATTAAACTCGGATTCCTTGGTATGATCTCTTGCAAGGAATCTGTTGATTAACATTGCGTTAGATTGGCCACCAAAGTCTTCAGTGGTTTCTTTTCAGTGGTTTCTTTTTAGTCTATCCATATTTGCAAGAATAAATACAGGATGGCCGAAACATCATTAAACCATTTTCAAATAGAATACCCTGTTTCATTTTTAACCTGTTTGAGTTTGTAGATCAAATTCGATAACTTCTACTTGTTGCTCAGTCGTAAATTTCTTCATAATTAATCGTTCGCGGACGAGAAGATCTTCTAATTTATTTTTCGATAGGTATGATAGGTCAATAAACATTTGTTTCATACTTTATGATAGTGATCATTTCTTTACAAACGATTAGTAGTCACAGAACGATGGAATGCTTGGGCGATTGTCAGCTGACACGCGTCCAAAAAAGGTTAGTTTTCAAAAATTATATTTTAATAATTTGAAACAGAATGTTTCAAAAAATGAATTGTAAAAGAGACATTCGAATTTTAAACGATCTACTGACTCACGGACCACCCCGTATTAACACTGCAACTAGCGAACCAGTCAACGAACTTGTTTCTGATTCCTTCTTATACGATTATTGAAATTATAAAAATAATTTCTTGAGAATTGGTTGAATAAAGTTCTGCATTGAAGTGCCTATTATAATAAAAATTGTATTATTCTGTAATTATCACAGGGTGTTGCATCTAAAATGGGTCATGTAATTACCATTTTTATTGAGAATTTCGAAGTTATCGAGGTGCGAATTTAATGAAAGGAAAATATTTTCATAAATGTCATATGGTAACGTCTCTTTTAAGGTCATTTAAGTGTACGTACACTAGATAGTTAAATTCTTAGAATTACATTTTTCAACCACCTTGTGAATAATATTGTCTACAAGGCTGCTACATGTACATTTGCAATTTTCAAATGTTAATACGCCATAC
Organism: Sphecodes monilicornis; assembly: GCA_913789915.3. Lineage (NCBI taxonomy): Eukaryota > Metazoa > Arthropoda > Insecta > Hymenoptera > Halictidae > Sphecodes > Sphecodes monilicornis. The sequence continues at coordinate 12,303,120 of OU565290.1, forward strand.
AAAAATGATCAAAATTAAATGTAGCTAGTCTTTCATTTCCAAATTGACGGTTTGAATCATTTGATCACCCACTGCAATATTTCTACTATATTACGTACATTCATTCATATATGATAGCATGACCTTCAAACGACCTTAGACACTATTTTGTGTACAACATTGTTTCATTACTTTATAATATAATTTTTAATTTTAATTCTTCAATTTAAGTCCGTATTCTAAAACTTTTAAAATTCAGCGCGAAAGATACTTTGAGTAAGACTTTAGGAGTCAGAAACATTTTTCGTACTACCACAGAGATATAAGAGACAATTTGGTGATCTACTTTTTATTCCAGCGATTTAATGTTTAACTTAAACATTACTTTTCAGACCCTTCACGTCGGCTGTCACGTCGATATACTGTGCAACAGAATGGCGGATCCGTCTTTGACAGACAAAGAGCTAGTGCGATTCTTTATCAGCAGGCAGCAAGAAATCACTATGTTCGTAGAGAAAATTGAGCAATTGTTTACGTACATCGCTCTCAGTCAGCTTCTATCGAATACTTTCATTACATGTTGCGTGGGTTATATTATTGTGATTGTAAGTAATGCAATTGCGTTTCTGTGTGCATAATACTAGCAGAACATTGCAGGATGGGTAATATATTCGGGTGTGTAGAAAGTAAGTAAATCGTAGAAAAAGATTCGAATATTATCCTTCGAGACATCGAACAATCTCGTGTTTGAAAATTCTAGCTTTCTTCTGTCGGATGTCTTATATCTCCTCGAAAACAAATTCAACGAATAGGTAGACGTTATTCATTTCTTCGCGTCAATTTTAAAACGCATTGCGCACAATTTTTACGACAATGTAACGAGTAAAGCAGTGGTGGGCACGGTTGGGGCTCCTCAAACGCTTGCTTCTCCCACCAACCTCTTTTTCATGCAGCGCGCACGCAGTGATGGTATATGATCTCGGTTTTTTCGCGCATGCGCGACTAAATGCAGGAACGTACCGTACGTCTTATGTTTGTGGGGAAAATAGGAGAGAACTGTTATTGGCGGGAAACCGGACAGAAGAGTGCAAGACGACACGACGAGACGACCGTACTTCGAAATTTTGGTAAGTTAATGTTAATATATTCGATTTCATAATGGCAACTAGTATTGGAGAAGGAGCTACTTGTCAATTCATATTTGAAAATCGAAAAAAAAATTTGCGAAACTATGCGGGATGAGTAAGGTACCCCATTTTAGCCCAACTTTGTACTTTACTGACGTTAAAATCGTCGCTCATGCGCGAGAAAACCGAGACCATATACCATCACTGCGCGCACGTTCGTTGCGTACGCCAATGTCTCGTGTCTTTGTTGCCCCATTGTACCGCGCTTGCTGGAAGGGGACAGAGGGCGCTACGGTGTGGACGGTTTTGCCTCAATTCAGGCAAAATTGCCCATCCCTGCAGGAAAGTGATTCATTCGGAGTAGTTTAGGGAAGGTATTAACTGAATTAAATTATTGCATATCACGCATTTTTATAATAAATGTCTGTTTTCGCCCTTGTCGACCATTACCGATGTACCAACCTAATATTTGCAATTTATAAACATACATATACACGCATGAGTTACACGTCATATAGAAATCATTTCTTGTTCCAGTCATTGAGCGCGGAGAACGGACTTACCACGCTATTGAGATGTATTCTGTTCTACTGTGTAATCTGCTTGGACGCGTTCGTCTATTGCTTCGTCGGAGAATTCCTCGACATTAAGGTCATTGTATGAAACTACTTGCATTAGATATATATCGTAAATAATAAATTAGGTAGAATAGAGAAGTGCTAAATTGCGTAGCAATTTTAATTATAGATCTTTTAATTCGTCGCGTTGCTGTACATATTGCTAGAATTTAAAAAATTGCTCAAAGTCAGTCAAGAACAAAGAACTTCAGTTCGAGTTAGTCAGTTTAGTATAGGTCTAAACGAGAGTAGTCTGCTCATAGATGCCATTTTATCCTTTATCGATCGCTGCACTCGAACCTCTCTTTAAATCTCATCATGCTTTATTACGTTACTAACATCATTGTCTGCAAATATGCTTGGAACAAAATGTACAATAAATATGTATATCGGGTTAGTCCATAACTTCGTAAGAATTTTTATACGAACATAAAATATATCTTACTTTTCACGAAAGCAAATATTACTCAATGATAGATTTGCTATTTTGCTCAACTTGTATACGTTATATTTGTTTCTTTGTTAAAGAAGAAAAGCATAATTTACCAGGAAAATTCGTTATTCGTATCTATTTTCAAATCAAGTAAAAAATAGTTACAATTATTCCAGTATTCAAAAAGAATTGTTTGAAGTTAACTTTAAACGTTGACACAAAGGTGTCTCTCATGTAAGTTAGTTGTCTATATGAATTTATGCCAATCACATGACAATGTAGCAATATGTAACTTCTGTATCATTTGTTCGCGTGCGTTAATTTCAGTGCACATTTTCCAAATATTATACGGTTGAGTGCGTAACACCTTTCCACACGTCGTTGTTGAATAGTTCTTGTACTTCCAGAGCAAAATGATCGCGCAAACAGCATACGAAATGCCATGGTATAACTTACACCCGAATGTCAGTCGACAGTTAGTGGTGTTGATTTTAAGAGCTCAGAAGGGACTGCCTCTCACATTCGGAAAGTTTTCGATGATGAATTTGGAAAGCTTCACCAGCGTAAGATTTTTCTATATTTTACATGCGATCGTGTCTGTTATCCTCAGTAAATAGTTTACACCATAATTGTTTATTCCTTCATAAATAAAAATGCAAACGTGTTGTCAATATTATAATATAACGAAGATAAAAAGAAGGTATAGCCCGCGCAACGAGAGTTGGCACAGAGAAACTTGTGGGTACCACGTGATGCTCCCACTACGCGCTACACGTCTTCCGCGATTGGCCGAATTGCTTGAGGAAGACAGCAAACGAGCGTACTGAGTGCAGTGATGGTATATGGTCTCGGTTTTTTCGCGCATGCGCGACTAAATGCAGGAACGTGCCGTACGTCTTATGTTTGTGGGGAAAGTAGAGGAGAACTGTTATTGGCGGGAAACCAGGCAGAAGAGTGCAAGACGACACGACGAGACGACCGTACTTCGAAATTTTGGTAAATTAATGTTAATATAGTCGATTTCATAATGGCAACTAGTATTGGAGAAGGAGCTACTTGTCAAGTCATATTTGAAAATCGAAAAAAAATTTGCGAAACTATGCGGGGTGACCAAGGTACCCCATTTTGGCCCAACTTTGTACTTTACTGACGCTAAAATCGTCGCGGATGCGTGAGAAAACCGAGATCATATACCATCACCGATTGAGTGTGACTGTAACAGAGAGATGTGGTGACCATGCAATAAGATGGCGGTGACGCTGAGCGCCTATGTCGACCGTTCCCGCCAAAACGTAAGCGTAAGAGTGGGATCCACTGATCAGTGGTGGGATCCGCAGCCTTGCGTCAAGAGTGGGGACTCGCCGTTCCCTCTGCATCCCACTGACGAGATTTTGTGCCAACTCTCGTTGCGCGGACAATATCTTGGTCATCATCGGAGTCAAAATAAAAACTATTCAATAGAGGAAAAGGTTGGAAAATATGGGAACGTCTATTTTTTCATCACTCACTTTATCCATAAATTCACCGGTGCAGTTAAAAAATGCAAATGTATTTCTTTTTAATGGAATTAGTACCCTGTTTTTTAAATAAATTGTTTTTTTTTAATCTTGTGCGAAAGAAGGTTAGAGAGAGAATTTTTAATAAATCACAGTCTTTGTATACTATTAAGTGCTTTATAAGTAATGTTTCTCACAAGGTAAAGAAGGTGTATTTCCATTGTACAGGGTGGAAATTATAAATCGTTACAGACAAACATCTCCAAAAGTATTGATTATACGCAAAAATGTTTCAAATGAAAGTTGTTCAGTACTTGGGGGGGGGGGGGGAAATCATGTGCTGGAACTTTTATTCTTCCCGGTGAACACTCCAAGGTGAGGTGAAGGTCAACTAAATGACGATCACACCATTTCTGCATTTCTCTGCAAGTTTGACCATGAATGACCTTGAGTCAAAGGCAATTGAACTCATCTTGAAACGCACTATTTGATGGGGGATAAAAAAACATCATTCTATTTAAACAAAGAAAGTTGACTGTCACCTTACCTTGGAGTGTCCACCGGGAAAATTCATCTGAAACATTTTTGCGTATAATCAATATTTTTCGAGATATTCGTCTGTACCGCTTTGTAATTTCCACCCTGTATATAGACGAATCATTGCATTTGTTACTACACACTAAATTTTTGTAATTTATTGTCGTTACATTGTTTTGATAGCACGAATAATCTCACATTCATACATTTGTAGATCATGAAGGCTTCAGCATCTTACATGTCGGTGCTTCTTGCGATGTCTTGAAATAGAAACCTCGCACATGTTGTTTACATAGTACGTAAAAAATTAAATATTTAAATTAAATCAAACTGTTATCTGAAATGAAGTAAACGTTTATAATTCTGCGATGTGTATTGGTTTTTCTGAAGGTGTGTGCCGATTTTCACAGGCTGTTAAAATAAGATCCGGTTTAATTGCTAATTTCGCGATAGTATGCAAATTTTAATAGTCGTAGAGCGCTCTCTCTAAAGGTTACCGTTTTAAGAAGCGACACAATGCTAATGAATTGGGTCGCCGAGCCTTCGTTCCGAGCGACATATTATAGGTTTTTGATATTCGACTCCGACGGGGGCCGAGGCTCTTTCGCTCCAACCAATCGACCATGAAACCGTCCATGGATCGCGGGGACCCCCGAGGAAGGATCTACGGCCATTGCAGCGTTGAGAAGAGGTGACAGAGGACCTAGTCGACGACGAACATCCAAAAATTTGTCCCGTCGTCGTCTCCGCCGCCGATTGGAAAGAGACCGAGTTGTCAGCCGATACAGATCGACACCACCCGAAGATCGTCGACGTTGCGCCAGTCTGAAGGCGAGGATTCCGGCGCAGGGGGGGGGTCAAGGGCACCTATATCCGCGCAGTTTAGGGAGGGCGGCCGTGATATTAGTAGGGGGGGGGGGCGGGGATAGGACGAGAGGAGGGGACGCCCAACTTCAAGCCCCCGAGCTCGTAATTCGGAAGTATCACTGTTGCATTGGCCGTTTTGACGAGTGCCGCAAAAGGTATCGATAAGGGTTCCAGGGAAGTCCATCTGCTGGAGAAATGTTATGCTATCAGCGATACTATCCTCTTTTACGTTGGCCCGGGGGGGGGGGGGGGGGTGGGGTCGGAAGGGTAACGATTACCGTACCCTATTGGTGGGCCCGTGGGGCCTCATTATTGGTGACAGCGGATGGCCCCGCTTTATGGGATTATTGGTTAGGGTTCCCGCCGGCCAATATTCCGCGGAATTTATTGGGGAAAGCCCTTGAAGCACCTTAGGAGGAGAGTGACGTAGGTGGCGAACGGGTCGCACTTTCGCGTAGTGTTTTCGATCGGCTCAGAATTGTCGGTCACGTAGAGCGAAGGACTTTGGATTTGGCCTATTGTAATCCCGTCTAAGATATTGTCATGTAACGACTAGTGTTCCGAAATTTTTGAGTCCCGTAACGGTCACGCCAATTCGTGTATAACGCGTCCGTTACTGCCAACTCCACCGATCTTTCGCTTTGACGGTAAAATCTGTAAAACTGCGAGGACACGTCAATCTCGTCATCGGAGGTAGACTACGCGGTCCACTTCTAAATCTCGTTGTACCGCACATCGACACTTCCATCTCCCCGGCACCGGTATCGGAAAATTGTACATTGTTCTCCCAAGGCGGTACGGATTCGTAACCGGATCGCCCATTAAACGTCTTATATGAGTATCTGTCGTGCGTTCTTTACACCCGTTATACCAGTCGCTTCCCATGTACAAATCTGGCCACGAGTGGTCATATCATCTTGTGTTTTCCTAATGTGTTCATTTCGTAAATTTCTGAGTATTTTGAATAAAGTACAATTGACACCCTTTCGGTGTCTGGCATCCGAACAGTTCGCGCTTAGAATTTCATGGGAATTTATTCTTTGTCTCGCGTGGGCTGCGTACGCGCGGCCTCGACGCCTATAAAACCCCGGCGTGACAACAAGACATCAACTCCTTGCTTTTAGTTAGACTGGAAAAAATATAATATATTCGACCATTATCCATGATGAATTGTAATTAATATCAGTACTATCACAGCTTTTTAACTGTATTCACACCTGCAGCTTATAAAAATTTGATTTTCACCGATTACAACTTAAACTTCTGCAATATTGGAAAATTCAACTCACATTGTGTATCAAAATGATTTCTGTTCTTCGATTAACGCGTTCACGTTTTTTCGAATATAACTATTTTCATACTAGCTTCTGTTTGAAGGGAATGATACTAATAAATTTTTCTTGGACTTCAGCGACATTACAATCTTATGGACCTCCGAAGCAATCATTTTTACTTCAAAAAGTTTTTTTTATTCTTTTTTCTCTGCACTAAAATGATTTTTCCAGTCGTGCCACTCTGCTCCTGCATTTTTTACGAAAATTGTTCGTCGATACAGGAAAGTTGTAACTACACCTTCGGCGAATCTTCCCCTATTTTTATTCGCTCACGGCGTGCGCGTAATCAGTGTGGTATTTGAAATATTAATGCGGATCATGCGATTGCGCAACAAATGCTACATACTTGCTGCTTTTTCACCTCGCATAGTTTTCGAGAAACTTTCAATCGAAGAAAGTTGATGCCACTGTCGATTGTGAGAGACTAATCTACGCAACATTGTGACAGTATAATGGACCTTGTGGAATCAACAGAAAAATAAATTTAGTCAAATAAAGATAACAATATTGTACGTTTAAAAAATGTTTCGAAGTACAGTGAGTTGGCCTGTTAAGTATGGACTTCATTTCGTTGGAATTTGGCCCAACACACCGTTTCCGGGTTTGCGCAAAGTTTTTTGGGTGCTATCTATGACTCTATGCCAAATTTATCAGTACAAGTTTGCGATCACGCATTTTAAAACCGACGGAATCGCGGAGATGGTCGACTGTTTGTGTTTTGCAGTGCCGTACACAATGACGATGGTTAAATTAATTATTGTTTGGACGAATTATGGGTAAGTCAAAAGACTACAAGTGTCTACAGACGACAATTTTGGACGAAGAAATATTATTCACAAAGAAGTCAACAAATTTTATGATGTGTCAATGCGATATTAGTGTATAACATAAATTATTCTGTTGTAAAAACATTTGGATAGACACTAAGAAGATTCTTGGTTAGTATATAAGGTGAAGAAAATTTTAATTGGCTATGCAATTGGTGCACAACATTTTTATACTATATTTTATACATTACTTATAATTAATTAGCGCAGGATCGCAAACGCGTAACCTTTTTCTTGCTATAGTAATAATTATTGTTACTATAGTTAGGGTACTGCAGTAATAATATCACTGATCCTTCAAACAGTCATAACTTCGATAATCTAAAGAGTTCAGCTATCGAAATTCGTACATGCACTTTCGAAGCAATGTTCTTTAAAGAAATGCAAACACAAATAGATTTTCTTAGAACGTTTCGCACTAATTTTAAACTGGTATTTTTTGGATACTGGTAATTCTATCCTTAAAAGCTATAGTTTGGGATAGAACCATTAGGCTAATGGGTTCTATTCGATTCTGACTTTACGTATAAATGTAATTCTCAGTTGAAGGAGACTGGTGGTTTTAATAACGATATCTCTTAGTGTGCTATGCGAAATTTTATCGACCATGGAGGAGGATTGTGTGAAATATGCTGTTGTCGATACAAATAATTTGATATCGAAAACAGCGGATCTTTCGCATCGTTTAACGAGCACACTCGGTTTCTTCTATCTGGCTGCTGTGAGTTGTCAGTCGGCTACCACTCTCGCAATTGCATCGTCCAACAATTCGAGGGATGGACAGCTTGTCATGAGTATGGATTTGCCATTCGACATTAGCGAATCTCCGACTTATGAGATTGTGGTCTCCGCGCAAGTTATTCATCTGACGGCGACTGCATACACGTTTGGGCTGTTCAGCACTTTGCTCGTGATAATGGTGAGGTTACGAGATGATGCGAAGATGCTTAGGTAGTCCTTCTACAATGATTTTAATTTGTTAAATATTTTTAATAAGCTTCACTTAAAACATGGACCACAGAACTATTCAAAAAAATATTTTCATAGTATAAGTTCCAATGAGAACAGATAATGAAAAATTCTTGTATGCAGAAATTTTAGTCTAAATAAAACCTTGTAAAATGTAAAAAATGTAAAATTTTATTGTAACGGGGATTTTATTTTATATATTTTGTTCACCAATATTGAAGAAAGCTTTCGATGATTGTCACAAATATTGAATACTGTTCAATGGATAGTATGACAACGATGTTAAATCAGTACTGTTGTTATTCATATGAAATATTTACAAGGATAAATCATAGGTTAAAGCTTGTGTTTGTTTTCCGTATAAAATCTGGAATTTTTGATAGACGTACTAAAGTAAGTTGTTTTTAAAATTCTAAAATATCTGTTTCATGAGAATATTTGCTAATATAAATTTTATTCTATTCAGACACATCAAATGTAAGATTTTCTTAGGTTACAATGATTACGGAGTAAGTCTGCCTTTGTTTTAAACATAGTATCGCTATTTTTAGATACTACATGTAGGATGTGTCATTGGCATATTGTGCGATGTACTGACACATGTATCTGCTGAAGAGACAGGACAATTACGATACGTTGCTATCGAACATCAACGAGTTATCCTGTTTACAGAGAAAATTGAACAGCTCTTTACATACATATCCTTCTGCCAACTTCTGTCGAACACTCTGGTCACATGCTGTCTAGGATTTCTTGCTTTAATAGTAAGTAATAATGATATTGATATGCTTCCACAAGTTGATTAGCGCGGGTGAAAAGCAATTTATTTCATAATACAGTAAAGGAGACGTCAACATTTAAGATGTTAACTACTTTCTCAATGCTCTTACATTTCACAAACCACAAGCAAAAACACACTTTGTCTATCAATGCAGAAAGGAATCTTTAATTTTCGAGAAATAATTTTGTCAACCAAATATGGATAAGATGACAGTCAACGTGTAAAAGGATAATGAAATTTCAATGGGACAAAGAAGTTTTAATAACACATTAAAATTGAAGATATAGTAACAGATATTAGGAGCTTGGAAACATTCTATTATTCTATTTTTATTTTACAAACACGATGATTTAACATTAGAACTGCTGGACAAAAGTTTACTCGTTCGAGTGTCCAATAAAAATCGTGCAAAACCTGAATTACTGCAATCTTATTATTTTTAAAATGCGAATTAGTTACCTTTAGCTTTAGGCAGTTCTAGCGTTAATCTACGTGAATTTTTTCCACAGACTAATAGGATCCAATAGTTAAAATTTCGCGACACTGCGAGAAAACTCATTTTATAGGATTGTCCTAAAGGCCGCGGACGAACAGTCCCACTAGAACTAACAATGAGCTCTCCGTTAATCTTTCACTACATACATATGTATACGTGGATATACTACGCCCTGAAGTGTTTCAACGAGTACCGGGGACGACTTTTACATATGTGCACGGAATACATGTCGATTTTGTATTTCAGACATTAGAAGCAAAAGACGGACTTCCCCTGCTGTTCAAATTTTTCATTGCCTACGCTGCTATTTGTTTGGAAATATTCATTTACTGTTTTGCTGGAGAGTACCTCAACATTAAAGTAATTAAGCTTTACGAATGATTTTTTCTAATCGGTCTTCTTACTATAATATTGTTCGTTATATATCATTTTGACGCTCATCTATTTATTTATCTATCTGATCGTAACGATTAATGAAATCGATTAATAAAATTAAGCTTGAGCCGAGTTATTGTACTTCAAAGTTACCGTGTTCAAACTTAAGTTAAATAACCTAATACACAGGACGTAATAAATAAGCAATTTTACAAATAGTAGAAAACAAGTGATGCCACGAATTTTATGGTAAAACGTAATGTTAGTGTCCGAAAAGGCATGCATTGTTTTTAAACAAATAAAGACTATAAGGATTTTCTTTATATCTGTATCTATCATGATTCGTTAATGTTTGCTTAATATTAAATTCTCTTTTGTTTATCAGAGTCAAATGATTGTCGATGCAGCATACCAAATATCATGGTACAAGCTACAACCTAATATCAGTCGGCAATTGATACTTTTAATCCTAAAATCTCAAAGAGGATTGCCACTAACTTTTGGAAAATTTTCAGAACTTAGTTTGGATAGTTTTACCAGTGTAAGTTCTTCACAATTAATTTACAACAATATTAGTATCATTTAATAGCGATGAAAATTTTAACATTTGTAAAGTGACCACCAATTGTTCTTTAACAATTTGATTCTGATTTCTGTATTCGTAGATCATGAAAGCATCGGCGTCATACATGTCAGTTCTGCTTGCGATCTCTTAAAAGTTACATGTCATATCTTATCTATACGTAGTGTAGCATAATTTAGAAACTATGAAGAAATTAGCATTTCCAGACAGAACATTTAGAACAATTTAATGCACATGATTTGGGGTGCATTTTTAGGGTACTGTTTATTGCAAATAAATTCTATACATCAAATACTGTTCCCCGTCTGTTCGAAATGATTTAACCAGTTTGAAATTTTTATTTCACAATTGTTGAAATTATGATGATACTCTCATAGGAAACAATATAGTACTCTTCTTTAATCTTTAATGTTATAATAAATATCGCACATCATCTAAATAAGATCAATCTTGCCAGTTTTGTAAGACAACGTTACGTTTAATGCTCGCAGGCTTATTGTTAATTACTGAGATGTAAATTCGTTTCGTTGCAAATATGAGTATGTTATAATTTTAACGATATAATTGTGTCTTATAGCAAATGCAGAGAACTGTGATTAAATAAGGACGATTTACAGTCAACAATTTTATAATTAAATGCTCGTAAATAATTTTGTTTCCCATGTTAGTCGTATATAAAACGATCACACCTTTTCTGCATTTCCCTGCAAGTTTGATCTTGAATGACCTTGAGTCATAGGTAATTGAACTCATCTTGAAACGCACTATTTGATGGTGGATAAAAAAACATATCATTCCATTTAAAAAAAGAAAGTTGACCTTCACTTCACCTTGGAGTGTTCACCGGGAAAAATAAAATTTCCACCCTGTATATGTACATATATTTGAAACGATGCCAGCTGTTCCCTCGCGACCGCCATAAGTTTTGAATAAATCCATGTTCATAGACGATATTCTGCAACAAAAAAGAAACCAATGTTTTAGCTTCTGCTTAACCTTCGTAACAGTTCGTAGACCTTCGAAATACAGAGTTTGGTTTCCGGAAGTTTTTTCTTCGCATTCGAGACTTCAATGTAACAATTCGGACCACATCAATTTAACACGATACTGCATCTCGTCTCTCTGCTCTTATATTTTTCATGGGAATCGTTCGTCAGCGGAGTGAAGCAGAAACTACAACTTCAGCAGATCCCCCCTCGCTTGGTACGAACCCGTAATCATAACCGTATTATTTCGAATATTCATGAAGGTCATGCGTGTGCGCATCAAATGGCAGAAGCATGACATCTGTATGCTTTTGTCCACATTACTTTGAACATAGCTCCCAGTCTTCCGTAGGAAGTTGAAGAAGGTCTACCGAGCGTGCCACTGACAAAGGATCGATCATAATGGACTTTGAGGAATCGAAGAAAAGTGAAGTCTAAGAAAATAGGAATTGACACTGCGCGAAATGTATCGGAGTACAGTTAGCAAAACCGATTAAGTTAGGACTTGATGTCGTTGCTTTTTGGCCGGATACACCGTTTCCGATTCTATTTGATGCTGCCCACGGTGTTCTATTGCTAATTGGTCAGTGCATATATGTGGTTACACACGCTTATACCACCAGCCTCCCGAAACTGTTCGACTGCTCGAGTCTTACCGTCACCTACAGTCTGCTGATCATCAAGTTTAGTGCCACGTGGATGTACCGCGGGTAAGTTATTTCGTAGCTGGAATCAGTTAGTATGGATCAGAGCGGATTTGATCGAAGATATTATTTTTGAATCGATCAGTTTGTTTAGGAGCGCGTTAAGAAATTAAGCGCGCACTCTTTGTAATATACAACATTTATTTTCGAACGCGATCGTTCGACGTACAAAATATGTACAAGAGTTGAAACAAAAAAAGAACAACAAGAATGTCACGACACCGAACTGTACACAATGTACGAAATTAAGTAATAAATGAAATGATGCACAAAAATACACGATGAGGAGGATGAATTGTCTTAAAACTGAAATGAAACGTAATAATTTTGCGCGGATCGCGACTTGAGTTTGAGTAATTCGTGACATTCGGATCTAGCGTTCGGAGAATTCTGTTCTCGATTTTCGGAATTTAACGGTCGACGGGCTCGCTGCCGCGAAACACGATGAATCGTCGCGCGTGACGTCAGATTCACGCGCGACTTTAAGCCGCCCGATTCCCAATTTGTCAGGGAGATGGCTCGTCATGTGTCTCGCGGTCGCGAGTCCGCCGATCCGCTGTGATCGTGTAACTGTTCGACGGTGGTAGGGCGCAGGCGTCGCACAGGACTCCTTGTTCAATCCTAAACAAATGTTATATGTGCAAATACATCGTTAGTGTATATAGACTTTCCTACTTCATGAGAAAATAAAGAAACATTATAATAGGACATTATCACATTATTTTGAGGAAGGCCTATTAACAGGTTTATTAATATTCGGGGATTTCCGGTCATCTTGCGACGGTGCTGTGACCTCGTCTTAAGGACGTAGAAGGGGAGGCATACGCTAGGAAAAAACCCTTAAAATGCTTGCAGGCGAAGTACCCTCGGCAATGAGGCAGTGGAAGTTTCTCGGAAGATTCTGGAGAAAGTGGGTTTTGTCTTCGGGACGGGCGGCAATGCCGGTCGCTTGATCGCTGGTGACAGGCCCAAACTGTAACCAAATGACAGAGGGACCCGTACCAAGACAAACGTGATCCTGTCTGTGCCGTCACTATTTTTTGCAAGCAGCCGCTACAACCACCATATCGCCAAATTACGAGCTCGTAATAATGGCGCAGTTTACTCATTTAATATTGACTGCATATTCGTATGGCGTTTATACTTCTCTCCTGTTGATGATGGTGAGTATAGATTTAGATTATTAAAATCATTAAAATTACTAATATTACTAAAGAACTACAGTTGGTGACTAAATGATTAGAGCCACAGTATACAAAATATTTACTGTGCGTGTAATAAATACCGTTGTCTAAAGTATTGTTAAATGTATATTTACAACTTACCAGTATCAGAATTTTCCTAAGAAAATAATAAGAACTCAGTCAAACGATTAAGAAAACGACGGTGACCTTCAGAATTCGCAAAGATCACGTGTAAAAGAAAATATTTTACATGCAGTTTATAGCAGACTTAAAACCGTGCAAATTTGTCTTATTAAACTTTCTTGTAACTTCAACCAGTTACGAAATATTTGCTCTGACATTTATAGACGGACACCCTGTATACGTATTATAAGTTACCTTTCACGATAATTATGGCCAAGATTAAGCAACGATAGTAGGACTATTGTTTTGCATAACTCACGCGAGATGTCATGTTGACATATTATGCAATATAATAATGAATATAGCATCATCTAAATACGAAGAACACTTCCGATTCGTTGCTATGAGACATTAAGAAATCATCCCGTTTTCAGAGCGAATTGAATCGATTTCTACGTACATATCTCTCGCACAGATTGTTACGAATACTGTAGTTGCATGCTGTTTAGGATATATTGCTATATCGGTAAGTAATTTAAACGATTTCGTTAAATTCAGACAGCCAATATAATGTAACGTGCACGTGGAACACCTTGAACATGTGTATTACATTGGGTGCGGCCGAATAATATGTATAAACGGGCAGAGGATAATTCTACATGTAAAAATAAATCGAAAAAAGGAATAATATTTTTTCGTTTGACGCCTCGTCTTCGAGAAAATTCAAAGATTCATCGGGTTCGCGTGCTATAGTATACGCAGGAAGTAGAATTGGTTGGCCATGATCAGACGCGTCAGACGACTCCTAGCAAATAGCACGCGCATTCGCTGCATTTTAAAACTCGTTTTTCTCAAAAAAATAAATTTCGTATGAAAAAATGTTATTCTACACTTCTTTCTTACTTTTTCATAAGGAATTACCTCGTGTCAGTTTGTACATGTGATTCGGTTGCACCCTGTATACTGGGTGTCCCAAAAATGTCTGAGTTCCTTTAAAGGGGAGGTGCCTGAGGCCATTTGAACCGACATTTTCCTTTGCAAAAATGGCCGTTTCGGCTTTGTTAAGGAGTTATTAGCGAAAAACACGGACCAATCAGAGCGCGACCTAGAGGCGTGTTGGCAGAGACGGCCGCGCGCGACAGAAGTCGAGCGATGGTGATACACCGCGGTCGAAAGCAAGGAACAAACAAGAGAAGAAAATTTTTCGAGTCCTATGTCGGCTAGTTCAAATTTGAATATGTTGTAGTCTTTAGTAGCCTATGAAAGAATCTCGAAGGATTTTTCGAAATCTTAAAAAATGTTGGTTTTACAGACGTGTAAAGAATTTTTTTTCATTAAATTATAACACTAGAACTAACGTACAGAGGAGAATGAGTTTTGAGGAGCTTTTAGTGAACACGTAAGAGTATCTATTGAAAATATTTCGATTTGGAAAAAATGGTTTTTTCACCATTTATTTTGCAAATGCTTTAAACAAATCCAATTTTCCTATAGCCGGGACTGTTTTAAAAATTCGAAAAAAAACGTGGTGACAGCTTCAAGTCTCCTCTTTACGGACCTATTTGTTAAAAGGTTGACGCTTTAAAATTGACGGAATTAAAATTATTTAAAGCGAACGCTGCACCGCGATATTACGGAGGAGCGCGACCCCGAAGGCGCGCGGCACGAACAGCACCGCACACTCTAACACCGTCAATACATACTGGTAAAACTGACTCTTCACATTTTAGTTATTAATGTTAAAAACTGAGAAAACCTTGCTTACCTTGGTTCTCCTGTAGAGCCCCAGCGAGGTGAAAATGATTCCTGTATTCACAAATAATCTGTGTGCAACATTGAACCTGCCTACTCGTTAAATTCACAAGAGCATTTTAATTATTCGCTCTATGAGATTATCGAGCAGAAGGAGTCAATATCCTTTCACTGCATGATCCGGCCCACATTGTTAATTTATTCACGATCACAGTAAAACTATTCACATATATCCATTGGGTCCACAAACGTTGAATGAAATCCACACAAATGATTCACAGAAGTCCACATATCACGCACAACTAGTTCACATTTGTTGCACGTAAATCGACTGAGCGTGGACGTCCGTCTATGCTCGCGATCGTAGGAAGACTAGTTCAGAACAGCTGACGAGGTTAACGGCCTTTCAACAGCACACTGCCGATTTTCATTTCAGCAACTGTTCGATGGAACCGTGTTTTCAAATGGAATGGGAAGAGTAAATGACCGCCCCTCTTCAAATCGGAGGTCATTCAGGTACGCTTCTACCCCCGAGCGTGGCCATAAACCAGCGCTTTGTGTCGAAGCTCGACCTTGACGATGGCTCGACTTCTGCTTACCAAATGTGTACAATAGGTCAATCAAATTGCCTCAGGCACCTCCCCTTTAAAGGAACTCAGACATTTTTGGCACACCCTGTATATCTATGATATTTTATCTGAATGTAATTAATTTTACTAAATATCTATGGTTTTTGTGTTCGTAGATTATGAAAACGTCAGGGTCTTACATGTCAGTATTCCTTACGATGTCTTGAAAACAACGTTTCGCAATTGATTTTACATGTAAAAATGAGTCGAAAAGAAAGAATAAAATTTTTTTATTTGAAGCTTCGTTTTTGAATAAATCGAGTTTGAATAGTATCATTAGATTGTTACGATTAGAGAACGAATTCCCGTTCGACTATCTCACAAGAATCCCTTCAATATCGTCTCTGACAGGAAGCGTCCTAGATAACCTTTCGTATCATAATTGACCCTTTTAACGAAGAATGAACTCTGACCCGATTTTAATGGAAAGTGACCAAAAATGAGATTCTGGCTAACGCATTTCCACGTAATTTACAGGCCACCCCCACTCATTTTTGGGGTATATAAACTCTTACATTTTTACTCTCGCGGGCTAGTACTAACGTAGTTACGAATTGCATAACGTCGTGCTGCATCTCGTAGAGTCGACTTTCTTAGTGAGGTCGGGCTAAAGTTCCCCTTCAAATCAAAGTAAAACGTCATAGATTCCGCGTTATTCGGTATATATCTATCTGGCATTTTCGAAAGTTACTCCGAGACCCCGCACTGCCTGTGCGTCAACATTGTGCATCCATAGGTAATATTATCTTCTTCCAATTCCATCATTTATTCGCGACAATTCCAATTGTATTACACTCTCTAAATATTAAAATATATATTTGTGTTAATTGGTAAATTCGTGCAAATTACTAAACCCATAATTATCCTCAAATCCTTAACGAAATAATCGAACGTCCCCACATGATACAATCTTACCGCTCCGATTGTATCAATTAAATTATACTAGTTACGAGGCTCACTACACCATCCTAGCGGCTCCCTGATTACGCACCAGGTTCGTCCGCATCCTAGCAGCTCCCCAATTTCGCATTGGGTTCGTCTGCTTCCTAACTGCTCCCTGATTACGCATCAGGCTCGTCTGTGTTCTCATCCAACCTCCCAGCAGCTCCCCGATTACGCATCGGGTTCGTCTGCGCGTCGCTCCTAGTGACTCCCCAATTTCGCATTGGGTTCGTTCACGAAGTCCCACCATTCTAGCAGCTCCCTGATTACGCATCAGATTCGTCTGCGCTTGATTCCGATCATAGAGGCTCCCCGCTTTCGCATTGGGCTCGTCCTCTCTGTCTATAATCCTAGCGGATCCTCAATTTCGCATTGGGTTCGTCCGCGTACCTTAACACTAGATTTACCGGCTATTTAAGTATATCCATTTCTACCTTTTTCTTTAGAAAAAGTGCTTAGTGATGTTTCCAGTCTTTATTTACTTTTAAAAAATGACAAAAAAAGTTGAATAATATTGATAGGGCCAGTGCTAGAAATTTACGGGCCACAACTCAATCAACTTGCCCAAAAGCGAGTCGACCGAGCACGGCCAAGACTCTTAGAAACCCCGAGTATCGAGTTCGCACTTACAGATAGCCAAGTGTCCGGGACCCAAGGAGAACCTTATGTACGGCCCAAAACTCTAAGTAATATACAATTCCAAGGTCCGCTAGCGTACTGAATCAGAATCATAATTTTCCCGGAATCATATATTCTGTCCCGAAATTACGTTGCAGTACTTATCAATTGTTGTAGCTGCCCAATGTCATTTCATCACATAGAAACGTGCACCAGTCATTTTGACTGGTACTGGTATAAGCGTCAATAACAAAAAATATATTTGTTACGA
The DNA here is from genome assembly GCA_913789915.3 of Sphecodes monilicornis. NCBI lineage: Eukaryota > Metazoa > Arthropoda > Insecta > Hymenoptera > Halictidae > Sphecodes > Sphecodes monilicornis. The sequence goes on from OU565290.1 coordinate 12,320,750, forward strand.
ATACATATAAAATAATATAAAGTTCATAAAACTGATTCTTTAGTTATGGCTACAAAAGTCATGATATCATTTCGGAAAGAAAATGTTACATGCAGTAGGAATTTTGAATTGAAATTTCAAAACCAGTCATTTTGACTAGTCTGGTAAATCTAGTGTTAACTAACAAATTGAGACCATATTCCCAGGATAACAATCCTTCGCCGGCCACTCGTGCTGCTCGCGGCCCTGGTGCGTAACATTATAGAAATCAGCTGTCGCGTCTGATCATGACCAACCAATTCTACTCTGTGTATATGATAATTAGACTGCGGATCTTTATATATTTTTGGCTTCTGGAAATTTCTCTAAAAATGCTAGAATATAAAATTCGACAGAATTCGGTACAACTTTTATATATTTCAGATTTGCAAAGATTACTTCCGGTGAAAATAATATCTTATTTGATTTTACTTTCTTAAAACTCGTCTACAAAAGTTGCAAATTGCATACACTTCCGCAGTGTAATGATAATGCAAGCGAACCCGACGAATCTTCAAACTCGATTTTCTGGAAAACGATTTTTCAAATGAAAAAATTTTATTCTTTCTTTTCGACTCATTTTTACATGTAGAATCACCTCCTAATCGATTGACCATGAGTCGCGGGAAACCCTGTATATGTAAACCAAATAAAAGCAGAACACCTTTGTCTACTTTACGTCTAGTCAAACGATAACGTATACAAATGAAAAGATCAAATATAATGTGTGGAACTTCAACTTACATTACATTTTGTAGTTACATTAACTGCTTTCTTGGAAACACTTGTCAATTTAGAACAAAACCATTTGCTACCTCGGTACTCGGGGAAGAAAATGAAAACAGTATCACAACTTTTCTCCCATTATAATAACGCCACCAGTATCATTGAATTTCGAAGGAAACAGTTTTACGTCTAGAAGTTTTTCCTACAGATTCGATACTTCAATTCAACGCGATATCTCAGTAAATCAATTTAACATGATCTTGCAGGTCGTCTGTCTGCTGTTGCATTTTTTATGGAAATCGCTGGTCGGTGCATCGAGGCAAGAACTTTAACATCCACAAATCCTCCCTCGTCTTCTCCTGTTCTCGGCAAACCCGTAATCATTGCGGTATTATTTCGAATATTTATGAAGATCGTGCAAGTGCGCTTCGAGCTACTTTTTTCATATTGTTTTCGACAAAGTTTCCAGTCTGACGTAATAAGATCAGGAAGCACAACTGAGCGGACTATTGACAAACGTGGTTCGATCATAATGGACTTTGTGGAACTGAAGAGAAGTGGAATTTAAAAAGTAAAACGAGGATATAAATTCTAACTGAAATGAGATTTCGAAGTACAGTTAGCCAATCGATTAAGTATGGACTTCATATCGTTGGTGCCTGGCCTGGCATACCGTTTCCAGGTTTTCGTAAATTCCTCTGGATATTGTTTACAGTTGTACCCCTATTTTATCAGTATATGTACGTGATTAATCATTTCTATTTTGAAAGGATCCCACAACTGTTTAACTGTCTCGTTGTCTTTTTCTCGTATATTTTGCTGTTTGTTAAATTGGTCGTTGTGTCGGTGAATCGTCGGTAAGTTGTTTCCTAGTAGGTATTGTTTATTACTTATGCAAAGTGAAAATGTTCGAAGTCGATTGCAAGTAACAGAAATTAGATAAAAATGAAATTTTTCTTATGATAATTGTTGCATGGCTGAAATGATGCAACAATGTTTTTACGTTTCCATTAAGCTTTCACAGTTTTGTACGTATTTCATCAATTTATTTTTGTTATAAATGCATAAAATCCGCAGTCTACTTGTTACAAATGGTAGCAAATTTTGTAAAATTTTACTACGTTTACGCTCCTCTTACCAATCTTTGCATTTGTGTACGTTTGAAATTTCTTGTGCTATTATGTAGGCAGGGTGTTCATTTGAAAACTTTCCAGCCGAATATCTCGAAAAGTATGAAAGATATTAAAAAAGTGTAAAACACCTGTCCAAGGATTTCGAGGGGGAAAGAGGAGGACAGCATTAGTAGTTCATTTGGATGGCGTTTTCAAGGTCATTTGACGGTCATCTATGTTTTTTTCAAATGGAAACCTATATTTTTTATTATGGGATCTTATTGTACGTAAAAAGACGTTTTTTTATCCGCGCACTAGTTTCGGAGATATTTAAAGAGAAGTAGGGCGAGGCATATTATTGTGTAAAATTCTTTGACGCAAATCGTTGATGTTTTCCAGTTGTACTTGCACGTACCGTTTGAAAACAAAATTGTCCTCTATTGATCTCTTGTTTATGTTGTCGGTCTATCAATATAAGATTGTACTATTTAGTCAAGTGTGAATCATCGTAATAAGAAATACTATATTGTAGTACAATTAATTGTATGTAGAGCTTTTCCTTGGACACGTGTTTTACACTTTTTTTAATATCTTTCATACTTTTCGAGATATTCGGCTGGAAAGTTTTCAAATGAACACCCTGCATACATACATATGAAATCGTTTTGTAACAGTCAGTGTAAACAAACAAAACTTTTCTAAAAAAGTAGCTAATGAATTGTAGGCTCCTTAGTGCCTATGCAATACAAATGACAACTTTTGGCTGTCCACATTTTTTATTTGCAAGATTGCCATCTCTAACTTTATTTTCTCGCATCATCTTCAAAATATTGATTTTATCAGCATCGTAATCTAACTATCTAACACCATCTCAAGCAAGCTTCCCATAGAATCTATTTATAATGATGAATAATACAGTTCTATTAAACAGCAGGATTTGTATGTTTTAGACGAAATATTGTCTTTATAAGAATTTGAAAAATCACACATTACAATTGCCAGATTCATCCGTTTCATTTTTATTCTTAGAAATAACGATGAAATCACATCTTTTTCATTGTCTCAGAAATAAGTAATGAATTTGGCACACAACAAGTCAATGCATACTTATATTATCAATATACAGGGTGTCCCACGCAACTGGAACAGGTTGTAATTCCTAGACGATTAGAAATAAAAGAAACTGTTGTAGATCAAAGTTAAATGCTAATATGCAAATGACTTTTGTGCAACGGTGTATAAAAAAAGGCAAGAGCACCTTTTTTCAATCAGAAACCTAAATTTTTTATTACACCCATTAATGCAGTTTTCTGTGCTCCACATAAAAGTGTTAACATACTTAAGACCTAAACTTATTCGTTAGGAAGTATCGTAACTAAAAGTTACAAATATTCTAATGGAGCATCACGTAGAGCAGTGATGGGCACGGTAGGGGCCCCTGAAACGCCTGCTTCTCCCACCAACCTCCTTTTCACGCAGCGCGCGCGTTCGTCACGATTGCGCATACCTCGCCCCTTCGGTGACTCTACCACACAGTACTCTCATAATGACTGCGCGAGTACGCACGCGCGATATGAACAAGTCACCGATGTCAACAAGTAACGATTAGTAACGGTTGGCGAGAGAGCGAAGCGTCAAAATACAATGTTCCGTTTTGTTTTGTTTCACTTCGCGCCGTTCCGATGAGCGGGTCGCGAAACAACAAAATAGAATCTATTTCCTTTTTTGTCTTTCACGTGCTTTCGAATGTGCGCGGACGCGATGCGCGCGGCCTGCGCACTGCTCGCGACGGTAGAAGCGCATCCTTCCTCCATGGTAACGGCGGATACTGGTGGGGGACAGTGGGCGCTATGATGGGGACGGTTTTGGACTCAATTGAGATAAAAATGCCCATCCCTGACGTACAGTGACTGATATTCGGACACTTTTAAAAAGACGATAGCTTTTTCAATATACGACCTGGATTTTTTTGAGAAGATAGAACTAAAATTAATTTACTAAAATTAATTGCAATTGGTTGGAATTGCAGAGAAAATAGTAAAAGTTTTATTTTACAATTTTTTTTGGTGTATTGGAAATTTAAAAAATATGTTTTGTAAATTTGTATCAATTATACATATTCTGAAAATTTTGTCAAAAGTAGTTGATGCGGAAAAAACGAGAGGCATTAAAAGATTGATTACAGTTAGAGGCCGAAAATTGCGAAAACCTGCAATTTTTACCATCTTTAAATGTTTGTAGTTCATTACAACGTTGACCGATTTTGATAAAATTTTCAGAATATATATAAGTGACACGGATCTACAAAACGTATTTTAAACCTTTTTCTAAAGATGCGAGTTTCAGTATTTTCTCTGCCATTCTGTCTAATAGCAATTTTTTCAAAATATTGTTTTCACGTCTTGTAGCAAACTAATTATTCTAACTTCTCCAAAAATTCAGGTCGTAGGATCCAGCAATAAAAAAAGGGCTTATCTTTTTAAGAGTGTCTGAATATTTATGTGAATCACTACACTTGCTGACAGACCAAAGTAATTCACAAATCTACAACAATTTTAGCTACAATAATTTTTTAACTAATAAGTTTAGGGCATAGGTATGTTCATACTTTCATGTGGAGCACATAAAACTACATCAATCGATGCAGTCGAAAACATAGGTTTCCAATTTTAAAAAAAATTGGTGTGTGCTTAGACCGCACGGCTGAAGTGAAGCTTTTTTTCGAATTTTTTTCGAATTTTTATTAACACTTTATGACATTTAATTTTCTATGATTCTATTATTGAAACAATTGGCTTGTGATAGCTAAAATATGATATAAATATTCTTGATTCAATTTTGTCTAAATGTCTTGCAAATACTGCATCGAGAGTTGTTCCTGATCTTGTTGTCGCTTCTTTAGGATTATTTACCATTTACAATCTTAATTTACTTCTAAATAATTCTATTAATAATTTTGATTGTTCCGATGCAAAGTTCACGTTGAAATCTCCACTTAGCATCATCGGAATTTTATCATAATCTTTATTAAGCAATGCCAAACCTGTAACCTTATATGCTAATAGAATAGAATTTCGTTTCATCGTTTCATCGCCAGATCGGTTTTACTCCTACCGCGTCGAGGTTTCACTAAATCGTTTCATCGTTTCATCGTTTCATCATTTCATCGCCAGACCTTTTTTACCTCTACCGCGTCGAGGTTTCACTATATCGTTTCATCGTTTCATCGTTTCATCGTTTCATCGCTTCATCGCCAGATCAGTTTTATACCTACTGCGTCGAGATATCACTAAATCGTTTCATCGCCAGATCGGTTTTACTCCTACCGCGTCGAGGTTTCACTAAATCGTTTCATCGTTTCATCGTTCCATCATTTCATCGCCAGACCTTTTTTACCTCTACCGCGTCGAGGTTTCACTATATCGTTTCATCGTTTCATCGTTTCATCGCTTCATCGCCAGATCAGTTTTATACCTACTGCGTCGAGATATCACTAAATCGTTTCATCGCCAGATCGGTTTTACTCCTACCGCGTCCAGGTTTTACGCCTAACGCGCCTAAAATGCTTCACTTCAAAAAAGGAGTTGTTACATTTTTCTGATGTACCGACGCACAAAAGTGCATCAAGTTAATTGCATATTATGCGCCGTCCGATAATATTTAACTTTTATCTATGTATAACGGTTTCTTCTATTTCTAACCGTTTAGGAGGTACAGCCTGTTCCAGTTGCGTGGGACACCCTGGGACACTTATTCTTATATGGCTAGTTTCTTCAGACACTTCGTATGTGAAAGCAGTCATTTACGATTGAAACCAATAGGCCAGTTGGTTTCATCCTGGTCGACTGGTGCTTTTAATAACGATATCTCACAGTGTACTATGCGACATTTTAACGTCCGTGGAGGAAGATTGTGTGAAACATTCTGTTGCCGATACAAAGAGTTTGGTATCGAAAGCAGCGGACCTTTCTCAAGTTATAACAAGGACAGTTGTTATTCTCTATGTGGGGACCACAGGTTTTTATGTGATCAGCACTGTTGTACCTCCACGATTGAACGACACGTTACCTCGACGTCTTCTTATAAACATGGATTTGCCTTTCGACACCGTCGAATCGCCAAATTATGAGCTCGTAGTGACTCTACAAATTATTAGCATTATAATGACATCGTACGCGTATAGTATTTTTACTGCTCTTCTTTTAATGTTGGTAAGTGTGATTCTTTAAAAAATTGCGGTAATTATTACGTTTAGGGGAGGCAACTCCGATGACCTTCACCTTGACATATGTTGTCAAGGACAACATTCTGAACAACTTTCGTCATTACACCTACCCGGTGCTCGGACGTGTGAAGTTGTGGAGATCAGCAAGAAAACAGGATCTTACTCTGGTCATACATATGTATATAAGATAAGCTTTTAATTTTGAGAGACTACTCCTGGATTTTCGAGTGCGTGGTCGAGCCGGCCTTCTCCGCCCCTACCAACCGCCTAATCCAAACTGATTCTGATCGCATAATTTTTGCATTCTATATAGCCGCCATACAGAATTTGATCTAGTAATGGAAAAATCATGCGATCAGAATTAGTTTGGATTAGATGGTGGAGGGGGGCGGAGAGACCACGCATACGAAATTGCGAATATCTCGATAACTAAAAGCGACCTTCCTATATTGGAAAAGGAAAAAGTTGTTCAAAATGTCGAAATCTATAACATATTTTAATTTGTTAAATATCTACATTTCAAAATTGAAAGCTCATCTTATACTATATCCAGAGTCATTCAGTCACCAATGGAAATAAAATACTTAGCAATAATTAGCAATAATTTTTTGCAAATATCTCGAAAACTACGACCGAGCACCAGGCAGATGTAATGACAAAAGTTGTTCAGAATTTTGACCTTGACAATATATGTCAAGGTGAAGGTCATCGGAGAAGCCTCCCCTAAACGTAATAATTACCAAAATCGCTTCTAGACTTTAATCGCGAGAGAGCTATGTTTATTATGATTTCGTATTTTGGGTTGTATTTGAGCCAATTTGTTGTGTCTAGCTGTTATAGTGTTACTAGTAGATCTTTATAGGAAAGCTACAAATTTGGAAATCTATTTTTTTGGTACGGCTATTTCAGATACTTCACATGGGATGCCACATTGACATATTGTGCCACGCAATGACAAAAATTGCAACGTCTAAAGACGAGAAGCAATTTCGGTACGTTGTTGTGAGACATCAAGAACTCATCCTGTTTTCAGAACGGATCGAAGAACTCTTTGCATTCATATCTTTGGCTCAACTTACGTCGAACACTATAGTTTCATGTTGTCTAGGATATCTTGTTATAACAGTAAGTTATGTTCTTTCCATGGTTTGTGTATTAATTGATGGTACGGAACACGTTTCGCAATACCATATCAAATCAATTGAACCATACATAATCTAATTAATATTTTCTCGAGAAAATAAGTAAACGAAGTTTTTAATCGGTCAGATTCAATATTTTCTGGGCATCTTGCAACTTGTGCATATGTACATATGATATTTTATTTAAAAAACATTTTCATATTGCAGGGTGTGCAAGAAGGAAGTGATCTTCCAGAACTGTTGAAGTTTGGCGTTTGCTATGTTGCCATTTGCGTAGAAATATTCATTTGTTGCTTCGCTGGTGAATACCTCAACGTTAAGGTAAGCTTGTCAAAATGTTTAGCAGTGCCGTTTTATTTCTATAAATCCTGTTTTTATCTTCAATATTTTGGGAGATATAATCAATTGTAATAAGAACTATAGACAACCTGAATAAGAGGCTTAAATTAACTCTTCTGTGAGATGATACCACCATTGATATCTAATTTTAATGTAGGAAGTTGCAAAAATATTGGTTGTCCCAAAAGTTTATTGACTTTTCGATTGATCCGTTCAATGCAAATCCAAACTAGTTTTAAATTTGATGTGTTTTTCGATCGAAATTTTTGACTAAATGTATGATGATTTCGGCGCTGATCGAACCGATCGAACCTGTGCGCCGAAATCATCACACATTTAGCCAAACTAGTTTGTTACAAAGGCAAATGGCATGGGCAAACAAGAGGAAGCTTGGAAAAAGATAAAACATTATTGAACAGATGATAATATTTTTTGTATATTTGCCCGGAATTATCTATCAATATTAAACGTGCATATTGCGAAAGAAACTTTTTGGACAACCTGATATAAACACATTAGATTTATAAAATTGTGTACTAAGAAAAATTTATTGTCGTGTATGTGTCTAGTTTTTTGTCTACAACGTGTTTTATACAATATATTCGTTGTTTGTACTGCTTCATTTTTGCGGTTATCTTTTTTGCGATTTTGCAGTTGTAATTTTCATAAGTTTGGATTATTCTTAGTTCTTAAAGTTCTTAAGAAGTTTTTTTTTTAATAGGAAGCACGCTCCACTGTATCTGGCTGTTAAAGTTTCTTTTGTTTTTTTAGAACAACATGATTGTTGAAGCAGCATACCAAATATCTTGGTACAACTTGCAGCCTTCTATGAGTCGACAAGTTATATTCTTACTTTTAAGATCTCAAAAAGGAATCCAGTTGACTTTCGGCAAATTTTCAGCCCTTAGTTTGGACACCTTTACCAGGGTGAGATTTTTCAATTTTATTTGTGTGAGTATCGGTGGTAAACTACGAATAATTCTGTTATTTCTGAAGTACTTCCGACTTCTGTGTTCGTAGATTATGAAAGCGTCAGCGTCTTACATGTCAGTATTTCTTGCGATATCTTAAAAGCAAAACTTCGCAAGTTTCCCGGTAGCGTATTGTGCTCGAATAATTACAAGAGAATTAGCAATTCTAAATAACAACTTTAGAATAAAGAACACATAAGTAGGTGAGCACAGCTAAAGTACAAATCCAAATCAGAGGAAAATCCATAAATTAAAAATGTGGAACGTGCTTGTACGAACTGATATAACTTTTTCAGGTCACCAGTTCGTTACAGGCGTGAGCTTCACATACGTACTAAGGTGCTTTATCTCCAGTCAAATGTTAATGTATTGAAATGAAACGATCAAATAGAATGATGTTTGAAAATCCAACTTATATTACACGTTGTAGCGATGTTAAGTTCTTTCTTGCCATCACACATCATTTTCGAATAATACTATTTTTTATCTAGGAAATCACTGATCGATGCGGGCAAGCAGAAACTACAAATTCAACAAATCCTCCCCTCGTACAGTACTGTTCTAGGAAACTCCGTAATCATTGCGGTATTATTTAGAATATTCATGCAAATCATGCGTGCGCGCATCAGAGGTCTGGATGACTGCTTATGCAAGCTTCTCACTTCACATTGTCTTCAATAAAGTTTTCAGTCTGTCTGTCGAAGTTCAGGACGTATTACCGATCATGTGCTTGATAAACGCGAATGTTCGATTATAATTGCCTTTACGGAATAAGGCAAACGTGGAATTTAAGAAATAAAAACGTGGATATCAATTGTGAGCGAAATGAAGCTCCGGAGTACAGTTAGTCAATCCATCAAGTATGGTCTTCATATCATTGGTGCTTTGCCTAGCGCAAAATTGCCGGGTTACAATAAATTCTTTTTGATCACATGTACGGCAATATGCCTATATTACCAATATATGTACGTGGTCAAACACTTTCATTCTGAAGGGACCCAAGAACTGTTTGACTGTTTTCCTTTGATTTGCACGTATATTTTGGTGTTCCTTAAGATAACTGTTGTGTCATTGAAACGTGGGTAAGTTGTTTCGTAGTGGGAATTGTTTGTAACTGCGGATTCTTATACAAAGTAAAAATGGTCGAAGTCGATTGCATGCAACAAAAATGATATAAAAATGAAATTTTTCTTTTAATGATTTTAGCCATTCTCAAACGGTGTAACGATGTTCTTAAATTCTTCTGGAGTCTTCATAGTTCTGTGTTTCTCCTATTCGTTTTTGTTGTAAATGCATAAATTCCGCAGTCTATTTATTACAGATGACAGCAAATGTTTTTGCCGGAATTTGATTATCTTTACACTCATGTTGTCACTATTGCATTTTTTTACGTTTGACATTTCTTGTATTATTTCTTTGAGTGTTTCACTTATATAATAGCACCTAATACATAGCACAGCAATGTATATGAAATCGGTTTGTATCAGTCGTTTTGTCTGAATAAAATTGCTAACGTTTCTTAGCTCCATTTTAGTGTAAATGAAAACTTTTGGTTGCTCATTCAATTTCTCGTGTCATATTCAAAATATTGATTTTATTAGCATCGCAATTTAACACCTTCTCAAGCAGATTTTCTGTAAAATCGATCCCGATAGCTTCCGTGTTGCTTTGACGTATACATTGTTGATCGGTAAATTAGTTGTCGCTTGGATTAATCATGGGTAAGTAAGGCATATTCTGTCGCCTACTTTAGAGTCGAATTCCATACTCGTTATATATTATTATTCTAATTATTATATCTCATTTTGTTGCACCTACGCAACAGAAACTTATTATCTTCACATATGTACTTATTACTGTTCTAATAACCTACCAATGTTTTTGGCGGTCTACTGAACCAAAGATCATTCTTTATACTTTTACAAACAAAAACTATTCCTAATACTTAGAAGCTATTTAGACGCTCTGACACACTTTTTAGCAAATTGTTTTCCTTATGGCAGGTAAAGAGATAAATATTAATATTCTATACTATCCATTTTCACATTTTATCATCGACTAAAAACTTGAAGATTCGTGTTTTCATTCTTTACGAATTTAAACCGTGTTGGCCGGCGATCATAAATATTCCCCCACTTCTATTTGTTTCGCTCTATTAAGAAATATGGGACACTTTTCAAATGAAGAAGCTCTTTTATAACAAGGAAGGAATAAAGTAAGATTCACGTTTAGTTGTTCCGAAATATTAAAGCGTAGTTTAAAATACGAAAATTCAATGGTCCCTTCAACTGCAAAACAAAATTTTTAAATGTTATGGTGTACTGAAGAAATCTTGTTATTAGACTGCAGAACTTTATGCATTTTTGAAATGTCTACATTTGTTAAATACAGAGGAACGTTCACGTTAACAAAAATTAGTAGCATTTTTGTCTTGCTTTAGTTTAAAGAAATCTTCCAAGAGACGAACGAAATTTTGTATTTATGTTATTTTTAACATAGCAGCTTATCAAACAGGAATTTGCATAAAGATTCGCAGTGTAGTTCTTACGTTCAAAATGTGTTGCTGATCCTGGAAGGGAAGCGCTATTGTTCAGTTGTAAATATAAATGTTTTAGTTTGAACAATCAGTTTTGATTTATTGCATATGAAGGTAACTGTGAACAAATAAAAACTACTTATAATTCATTGATTGTAATTCGTTACTGTCTTTACTAATTCTCTACTGACATTACCTAAATCTTTGATTCGTTAATTTCGCTTATTCCTTGTAAAAATCTATAACTGAGATGATTAAGGATTATAGATTTGGGGTGCCTGCGATCCCACCTGAGCAATTATGTGATTATATCTCGGCTGTGTAACGAAGACTTAAATCGAGCAAGAACTTTTGCAATATGATATATTTTGATTTGAAGGAAATGAATAATGTTTGATTAATAGATTCTGCTCGCTAACCTCATCACGAGTTGAGCTGGATATCATGTGACAACAAGTTAATAAGTTTGTTTCTCAGCTTGCTACGTGAAATCATATCAACCATGGAGGATGATTGCGCGAAATATGCGGAGTTGGACAGGAATAACGTGATATCGAAAACAGCGGGTCTTTCATTCCGTTTAACGAGTACAATTCCAGTACTTTACATGCTATCCGTGAGTTGCAATGCTGTGGGCACTCTTGCGATCCCACAAGCCAACGATTCGAATGCTCGGAAACTTCTCGTGAACATGGATTTACCATTCGACAGCACTGAATCGCCGACTTACGAGCTCGTGGTAGCTGCACAAATTATTTACCAAGCCATGTCAGCATATACCTTCAGCATCTTCAGTGCTTTTCTTTTGATGACGGTAAGTGCGAACAATTGCACTGGAGGGAATGTTTTAGACGTTATCTTTTGTGATGTGCGCTTTTACACTTTCTTGAAAATTTTATATAAAAATTCCGTATTGTTTCTACATACTTATCCTACATATTATATAATTTTAGCTTGATTGGTTTAGTAGATTTTGCGATATCATGCCAACCAGCAATATATTATTTTATATACATTTGTGTAAGCTGTTTTGTAGCCAATTTTAATTATTTTTTCTTAAAAAATTTGTAATTGCCCGTAAAAGTAGGATAATTTTATCGACACAAGTTTTACATTAATACCCTTTAATGAAATTTTTATACAAAATTTTGAAAAGTTAGCGTAGAAAAGGACCCCCATCGAAGACACCCTCTTATAGGGGCCATGTGATCTAAAACGACGGAAAAAACAATCGTTTGTTTGAATTTACTTAAAGAACACGTCTTTAAAAATATGCCTGCGAAATGATTTATTTAAATTCCTAAGAATAACGAAGTTATGAATGTTTGAAAAACGCAGCACTTATGGTGCATAACTGATTGTTTAAACATTGAACACATTTTTTAAACACTTTCATTACTTTTAGATACTTCACGCAGGATGTATGATCGATATACTATGCTACATAATAACGCACACATCTTCTGAAGACGAAGCACAATTGCGTTTCGCTGCGATGAGACATCAAGAAATCATTGTGTTTGCACAGCGAATTGAACGACTGTTTACGTATATCGCTTTCTGTCAACTTCTGTCGAACACACTAATTATATGCTGTCTAGGATTCCTTTTCATAACAGTAATTAATACAGATATCGTACTTTCTGTGCACAAAGTGTTCCAGTTATATGTCGATGTATTAAGCCATCATTCAAGTTATACCATTTTTCATTCATACTTTGGAAGGTGTGAAGTGTATACATCATTTTCTTACATGTACAGGAAACGGTACGGACAATAATACTATATATGAATTAATATTAATATGGATATACTTAAATTAATTGCAAGTTGAATTAGATTCAATTAAATTGGACAAAATTTTGAAATATGGTAACTTTATATTTTAAGGAACGATATGCTAACTTATATACTTAACATCGCGTAATGTTGATGATATTAAATTGTAACTAATAGCTCAGAAGTACATTACTTGAAACAGTGTCATTGATTTATTCATGTATATAAAATGAAGATAATTAACAGCAAGGACCAGCCTTGGTGGATACTGTACAATTCATCAGTACATATTGACGAAGCTGTGACAATGAAGTAGATCGTTCCTCGTAGACATTAATGACTAATTTGACAAATTGGCATTACCTGCAACAATTACATTTACATTTGCAACAATGACAATTTATACAATGGGATAGATTCGAAATGTTTAGCGTTATTGTCTAAAGAATTTAAACCTTAACTATAAGGCGAACAAATACATTTCATAAAATTGTTCTGAATAAGTCCCACTCGAATTAACGATAAATTTCAGTTAATTTTTTATTGTACACATACTTTCCTTTTAAATACATGAACCTGTTCCTCAAACAATTTGCATGTGATTTTATGCTACTACTTCCTCAAATGAACATGATTTCCTGTTTCAGGCATTACAGATTGAAGATGGACTTCCCTTGATCCTAAAGTCTTCTCTTTTCTATGTCGTAATTTGTTTAGAAATATTCGTGTACTGTTTCGCTGGGGAATACCTCAATATGAAGGTAATTCAATGTTTTCAAAGATCGTATTGTAAGTTTAATGAAATACTGCCTTATTGCTGATACTCAATATTATCGAAATATAACTTAAAGCTCAAAACGTTATAATAAAAATTTACATGAGAAAGTAATTTTTTTCCTATTAAACGTAAACATTGGTCGAAACTACTTTGCTTTATCCTACGATATTATCTAACAAATTATATTCAAAATATGCATGTAATAACACTGCATTAAAAAATGTAATTTTCGTATGTAATTGATTACGAAAACGAAAATGCTGTAGGGAAATATTTATCCTGCCTTGACGAAAGTCTACAGGAATTCTATAGCGATGAAAGAAACTTTTTCATTACATATCAAAACTTCCATTTACCTTACAGAGCAAGATGTTTGTCGATGCAATATACGAAACGTCTTGGTACGACCTGCAGCCAATTACCAGTCGACATTTAGTACTTTTAAATCTAAGATCTCAGAAGGGACTGCCGCTAACATTCGGAAAGTTTTCACCTCTCAGTTTGAAAAGCTTTGCAAACGTACGGTTCTTCTATTTTATTTATGTTACCACCGGTCGTTTATTGCAAATAGTCGTGTTACCATTCGACTTCGGATATTTATACAAAATAAAAATTGTCTACGTCAGTCGTATGGGATTGACGAAATGAAAATATGTTTCCTCTTTCGACAATTGTAATAAATTACATATGATATCATGGTTTTCTAAAATTCTTCTAATCTTTTTAGTGTTATATATTTTATAAAATTAGTTTTGTTACAAGTACACACCATCCGCAGTCTAATTATCATTATGATTAAATGTAAGTAGCTTTTAAATAAGCTTTAGTAATTTTGATTTTCATGTTCGTAGATTATGAAAGCGTCGGCGTCTTACATGTCTCATAGCTTGATTTTAGGATTTAGAAGAGAATTAGCTTGTTGTACTAAATAAAATGTTTGTACGTTTATACTTTTCTTCTAATGTTTTATTCCTCAACAATAGAGTATAAACAGATGCGATAAGAACGACAAAACTATCCTCTACTCTAATATACTTTATTTATATAACTCTAGTTGATTTTACAGGATTAAATAGGTGTATATTGCTTTCAAATATGTAATATAATTTTAAGTAGAATATGGTAATTTAGAAATTGCGAGGGAATTAGGAATACTCAACATCACCCTTAGAATGCCGCAGATCACATTAGTAGCGCGTACCAATAAAGTACAAAATCAACTGTTAATGCATCAAAGTAAAAAGATAAAATATTTTTGAAAGTTCAAGTTACAGACATTCTATCCTCCGAAGATTGAAACTGCTTTCTTCCTAGCGCGCATCTCTTTCGAATAAACTAGTATGCTGCCTCTGTACTCTGCGACAAAAATGGAACCAATATTTCAGCTCTTCTCGATCTATGTTAACGCTATTATGGATCGTGGATTATTTCATAGTTCGTGGAAAAAATGAGTTCTATTTCCTGAAGTTTTCCCTTCGCGTTCCACACGACTTCTGACTAAATCAATTTAACATAATCCTGGCAGTCGTGCGTCGGCCCTGCATTTTTCATGGAAATCGTTGGCCACTGCAGGGAGGCAGTGATCGCAACTTGAATAAATCCTCTCCGGTCTCTTCTTGTGTTCGGCGAGACCTATAATCATCGCGGCATTGTTTAGAATATTCATGCAGATCATGCGTGTGCGCATCAAAGTTCTGAATGTCTGTTTATGCAAGCTTCTCTCTTCACATTGTCTTCAATAAAGTTTTCAGTCTGTCGGTCGAAGTTCAGGACGCACTACCGAAACGCGAATGTTTGATTATAATGGTCTTTACGGAATAAAGCAATCGTGGAATTTTAGATATAAAAACGTGGATATCAATTTTGTGCGAAATGAAGCTCCGGAGTACAGTTAGTCAATCCATCAAGTATGGTCTTCATATCGTTGGGGCTTTGCCTACCGCAAAATTGCCGGTTTACAATAAATTCTTTTGGATCACGTGCACGGCTATATCCCTATTTTACCAGTATATGTACGTGGTCTCACACTTTTATTCTGAAGGGCTCCCAGAACTGTTTGACTGTTTTACTTTGATTTTCACGTATTTTTTGCTGTTTGTTAAGTTAACTGTTGTGTCATTGAATCGTGGGTAAGTTGTTTCGTAGTGGGAATTGTTTGTTACTGCGGACACTTATGCAAAGTGAAAATGTTCGAAGTCGATTGGATCCAACAAATATTATATAAAAATGAAATTTTTCTTTTAATGATTTTAGAAATTCTCAAATGATGTAACGATGTTCTTAAATTCTTCTGGAGTCTTCATAGTTCTGTGTTTCACCTATTCGTTTTTTTTTGTAAATGCATAAATTCAGCAGTCTATTTATTACAGATGACAGCAAATGTTTTTACCGGAATTTGATTATCTTTTCACTCATGGTGGCACTATTGCATTTTTTTACGTTTGACACTTCTTGTATTATTTCTTTGAGCGTATCACTTAGGTTGAATTTGCGAATAGTTTTTCCTGAATAAAATTTCTAACGTTTCTTAGCTCCATTGCAGTGCAAATGAAAACTTTTGAGTGCTCATTCAATTTCTCGTGCCATATTCAAAATATTGATTTCATTAGCATCGCAATTTAACACATTCTCAAGCAGATTTTCTGTAAAATCGATTCGTGTGAATGAAATATACAGTTCCATTAAAAAGCAGAATGCATTTGATTTTTTAGATGAATGGCTGACTTTATAAAAATATAAGCTCGCAGAAAGTCAAGAGTTCTATGACATTATAGTTTTTTTTGTGCAATTCTTTTCTGTCAAAATCGAAAAATCACACGTTCCGATTCACCATGTTCATTTTCACCCTTAGAAGGATCGAAGAAGTCGCATCTTTTTCATTGTCTAAAATTCGGTACGCAATGAGACAATACATGTGCCAACTATTGCTAATATCTACTTACGTGGTTAGTTTCTTCAGACACTTTGTATCTAAAAGCAGTCATTTATGATTGAAACCAATGAGACAGTTGGTTTCATCCTGGACGACTGCTCGCTTTAATAACGATGTCTCGCAGTGTGTTACGCGTCATTCTAACATCTATGGAGGAAGATTGTGTTAAATATTTTGTCGAAGATGCAAAGAATATGATATCGAATGCAGCGGACCTTTCGCAAAGTATATCGAGAACAGTTATTATCACCTATGTGGCGTCCGCGAGTTTTTATGCAGTTACTACTCTCGCAGCTCCACATTCTAACGATACTATACCTCGTCGTCTTCTTTTGAACATGGACTTGCCTTTCAACACCGCCGAATCGCCTAATTATGAACTGGTGGTGTTGCTACAAATTATTAGCATATTGATGACTTCGTATGCGTACAGCATTTTTAGTGCGCTTCTCTTGATGATGGTAAGTTGCCCTGCGATTTTAATTAGAAGAAAACTATGTTAATGTTACTACATACTTCGAGCCCTGCTTCATATTATTACTAATTTACTTCATGCAAACTTAGTATGTGAAATTTTTTGTTATATTTTTGGGTGCAGCATGACAGCCCCATGTCATGAATAAACTACAGATCTATATATAAAACAAACATTTTGTGCATTCATAGCAACGTCTCCCATCCCTTAATGATTTCAGTAGGTCGAAAGTATTTATACTCTTCGATCTTTTAATACTTTCTGCAGTTTCAAATTACAGCTTCCTATTTCTGTCACGAATGCATATAATCCACAGTTTAATCATGAAATATTTTTCTATGCTGCGAATAGATTTTTTTTTTTAATGACGGTGCGACTACTTCAGATAATTCACATGGGATGCCACATCGATATACTATGTCTTGCAATGTCAAAAATTGCATCTTCTGAAGACGAGAAACAATTTCGGTTCGTTGCTGTGAGACATCAAGAACTCATCATGCTTTCAGAGCGAATTGAAGAACTCTTCACATTCATATCTTTCGGCCAACTTATATCGAACACTGTAGTCTCATGCTGTCTAGGATATCTTGTTGTAATAGTGAGTAATGTTCCTTTTCGTATTGTTGTATATTATTGCTATACGCTGTGTTCTTGCATAGTCTGTGTCCTCAGAACCGCAAAATATTTTTAGTTATGTCTGGAACAATTTGTTCGTACAGCTACAAGATAATTTCTTTAAAAACACATTTTTGTTTCAGACAGTAGAGGAAGGAAGTGAATTTTCACAACAGATAAAGTTTGTTGTTTGCTATCTTGCAATTTGTATGGAAATATTCACGTATTGCTTTGCTGGAGAGTACCTGAACTTTAAGGTAAAATTTTTAGAATTTTTCGCTGCACCGTTTTTAATTTCATTAAAAAATCTGGTAATTATTTAGAAGTTTGACCTCCTCACCAATTTTTATGACCTTGAAATATCTGGTCAAGATCATCATTCTGATGAACTTTTCCCTATACGTGTTACCTCCGCTCGGTTTTAGTTTTCGCGAGTATTTCATCGTTAAATGTCGTCAAATTCTGAACAAGAATCGTCGTAAAACAATCCCTCCTTCTGCGGGGTATATCCCGTGAGGGGCCAGGAAGCTCGAGAGGCCTCGGTCGACGAGAAGTGTAACATAATACGGGTCGAGTATATCAGTGAGATCACTACTAATCCAATGACAAAACTTCTTTATCTTTTATTATTTTTTGATGGAACTTATTCGTGGCATTTTTCTAATGGAAATGATACCAAATAAGATATAATTGCGATGATATTCACTTGTGTAATGGACGATGAAAGTTTTTGGCGCAAGGAAGGATAGCATATTGGAAAGAAAGAGACGCGGAGAGTCGCGGTCGCCGACGCGACGTAGTTCAAAGGCTCACGTGTCTTCACAGTGTAATGCGAATAAAAAACTTTTTTATTATTACTTATTTTTTTATGAGACTTTCTCCAATGTATTTGTGGCGTTTTTCTGATTAAAATAATACCAAACACGATATAATTCGGATTATATTTACAATTAATTTCTGAAACTTTTATCGTCCATTACTAAAGTAAATACCATCGGAAGTATATCTTATTTGGTATCATTTTCATTAGAAAAATGCCACAAATATATTGGTGAAAGTTGCATTAAAAAGTAATAAAAGATAAAGAAGTTTTGTCACTGAGTTAATTGTTGTTTTCACACCGACATACTCGACCCGTATTATGTTACACTTCTCGACGACCGAGGCCACTCGAGCTACGCTGTCCTTTTCTACGGTCGGCACAAGTCAAAGAATAGTATCATCTGTACATTAAACGTCGGCGGCCGGACCCGTTGTGGCGACGATTATCGATGAATTATTGTATTCTCAAAAAAATATTGCTAGTACTCAATTGAATTTTCCGTATTTCTGGACGGCTCCGTGTCTACGCAAGCCTGCTTCGGCGCGGCGTCTGTTTACTGTTTTTGTAAACACATTGTGGAAATCAGAAAGAAAACAGGGTTTCACTCTGGTCATACGTATATAAGACGAGCTTTCGATTTTAAGAGACTACTCCTGGATTCTCGTATGCGTGGTCGGGACGACCTAACAACCGGCCATCTCAGCCCCCTCCGACCCTCCCGCGCCTTAACCACAACTCACTCTATTCACATAATCTATCCATTGTAGATGTCCTCCAGTCTTTTAAACAGATTTTTTATCATGTTATGAAGAAATTCACTGCACTAAGTAAAAAGTTCTGAAAAAATTTTCTTTAATAAGAATCACGTCCCGCTGTATCCAGCCACTAAAATTTCTGTTGTTTTTTAGAACGACATGATTATTGAAGCAGCATACCAATTATCTTGGTACAACTTCCAGCCTACTATGAGTCGACAAGTAATACTTTTACTTTTGAGATCTCAGAAAGGACTCCAGCTGACCTTCGGGAAATTTTCTGCCCTGAGCTTGGAGACATTCACCTGGGTGAGGTTTTTACATTTCTGTTAATACCCTTCCTTAATTGTAAATAATTATTTCTATTCAGATAAAATTCGTAACATTCATGAAATTACCACAATTTTAATTTACACCTCTGCTTTTTGTTTTCAAAGATTATGAAAGCATCGGCATCTTACATCTCAGTATTTCTTGCGATGTCTTGAGACCAACACTTTGCAAGCTTTCCATCAGTAGCATACGGTAATTGAGAAATGGCAAGGAAATTAGCAGTGCTAAATAACACCATTAGAATACATCTGAACGCGTAAGTAAGTGAGTTCTACTAAAGTACAAAATCTGATAATGAATAAAATTTGTTAATGTATCAAAGTGAAAAGATAAAATATATTTGAAAGTTCAAGTTACATTTTATCATACGATGATTGAAACAGCTTTCTTACCGGCGCACATCTCTTTCGAATAAACTCGTACGCTGCTTTTGTGCTTTGCGACAAAAATGAATCCAATATTTCAGCTATTATCGATCCATAATAATGCTATCGTGGGTCGCGGATTATTTCATGGGACGTGGAAGAAATCTTTTTTATTTCCAGAAGTTTTCTCTCCGCGTCCGACACAACATCTAACTAAATCAATTTAACATGATCCTGCCAGTCGTGTGTCGATCCTGCATTTTTCATGGAAATCGTTGGCTACTGCAGAAAAGTAGAGACCGTAACTTCAACAAATCTTCTCCCGTCTATTCTTGTGGTCGAGAAACCTGTAATCACCGCGGCATTATTTAGAATATTCATGCAGATCATGCGTGCGCGCATCAAACGGCCGGAGGCCTGCTTTCGCGGGCTTCCCTTTTTGCATAGTTCTCGAGGAAGTTTTCAGTCGATCGTAGGAAGTAGATGGAAAACCATCGAGCGAAGTTGAATGAAGTACTTACTGATCGTGAAAGTGTCAAAGGTTCGTTCATAATGGACATCGAGGAATCAGTGATAGCCGGAATCTAGAAAAGAAATAACAGAAACGAGGATACAGTAATTTCCGTGTGCAATGATATCTCAAAGTACAATTAGCCAGTCTGTCAAATATGGGCTCCATTTCGTCGGCATTTGGCCGAGCACACCATTCTCTGGTTTACGAAAAGTGTGTTGGTTGCTATCTACTATTGCTTGTCAAATTTGTCAGTACAAATACATGATTACACATTTTAAGAGTAGCGGCTTAATTGAGATGATCGATAGCTTGAGTATTGCTTTAACGTATACATTGTTGATCGGTAAATTAGTTGTCGCTTGGATGAATCATGGGTAAGTAAGGCATATTCTGTCGCCTACTTTAGAGTCGAATTCCATACTCGTTATATATTATTATTCTAATTATTATATCTCATTTGGTGCCCTACGCAACAGCAACTTCTCATCTTCATATATGTACATATTACTGTTCTAATAAGCTGGCAATGTTTTTGTCGGTCTACTGAATCAAAAATCATTATTTATATTCTTACAAACAAAACCTGATACTTAGAAGATATTTAGACGTTGTTTCACAATTTTTGGCAAATTGTTTTCCTTATGACAGGTAAAGAGTTAAATATTAATATTCTATACTATTCATTTTCACATTCTATTATCGACGAAAAATTTGAAGACCCGTGATTTCATTCTTTAAGAATTTAAACCGTGTTGGCCGACAGCCATAATATTCCCCCACTCCTATTTGTTCCACTCTATTAAGAAATATGGGACACTCTTCAAATGAAGCAGCTCTTTTATAATAAGGAAGGAATAAAGTAAGATTTATGTTCGGTCTTTCCGAAATGTTAAAGTGAAGTTTAAAATACGAAAATTCAATGGTTCTTCAACTGTAAAACAAATATTTCAAATATTATGGTGTTTTTTAAAAATCTTGTTATTACACTGCAGAACTTTATGCATTTTAGAAATGTCTTTTGTTAAATACAAAGAAAGGAAGGTTTTTGTCTTGCTTTAGCTTAAAGAAATCTTCCGAGAGACGAAACAAATTTTGTATTTATTCTATTTTTATCACAGCAGCTTATCAAACAGGAATTTGCATAAAAATTCGCAGTGTAGTTCTTACGTTCAAAATGTGTTGCTAATCCTGGAAGGGAAGCGCTATTCTAGAATAAATGTGTTGCAACATAATTTTGTTCAGTTGTAAATGTAAATGTTTTAATTTGAACAACCAGTTGTGATTTATTTCATTTGTAAGTAACTGTGATGAAATATAAACTACTTATAATTGATTGAGTGTAATTCGTTACTGTCTTTACTAATTCTCTACTTACTTTACTTAAAATTTTTGATTCGTTAATTTCGCATATTTCTTGTAAAAATCTACAACTGAGATGATTACGAATTATAAATATGGGGTGTGTGCAATCCAACCTGAGCAATTATGTGATTATATCTCGCCTATGTAACGAAGACTTAAATCGAGCAAGAACTTTTGCAATATGATATAATATTATAAAATATTTTGATTTGAAGGAAATGAATAATATTTGATTAATAGATTCTGTTCGCTAGTTTCATCACGACTTGTGCTTGATATCATGTGGCGAGAAGTTAATAAGTTTGTTTCTTAGCGTGCTACGTGAAATCATATCAACAATGGAGGATGATTGCGCGAAATATGCGGCGTTGGACAGGAATAACGTGATATCGAAAACAGCGCGTCTTTCATTGCGTTTAACGAGTACAATTCCAGTGCTTTACATGCTATCCGTGAGTTGTAATGCAGTGGGCACTCTTGCGATCCCACAAGCCAACGATTCGAATGCTCGGAAACTTCTCGTGAATATGGATTTGCCGTTCGACAGCACTGAATCGCCGACTTACGAGCTCGTGGTAGCTGCACAAATTGTTTACCAGGTCATGTCAGCATATACCTTCAGCATCTTCAGTGCTTTTCTTTTGATGACGGTAAGTGCGAACAATTGCACGGGAGGGAACGTTTTAAGCGTTACCTTCTGCGATGAGTGTTTTTACACTTTCTTCAAAAATTTTTTATAAAAATTCCGTAATGTTTCTACATACTCATCCTACATATTATATAATTTTAGCTTGATTGGTTCAGTAGATTTTGAGATATCATGCGAACCAGCAATATATTATTTTATATATATTTCTGTAAGCTGCTTTGTAGCCAATTTTAATTATTTTTTCTTAAAAAATGTATAATTGACCGTCAAAGTAGGATAATTTTATCGACACCAGTTTTACGTTAATACCCATTACTGAAATTTTTATACAAAATTTGAGAAGGCAGCGTGGAAAAGGACCCTCTTCGAAGACACCCTCTTATAGGGGCCATGTGGTCTAAAACGTCCGAAAAACCAGTCGTTTGTTTGAATTTACTATTAAATATGCCTGCGGAAAGATTTGTTTAAATTCCTAAGAATAACGAAGTTTTTTAAACACTATCATTACTTTTAGATACTTCACGCAGGATGTATGATCGATATACTATGCTACATAATAACGCACACATCTTCTGAGGACGAAGGACAATTGCGTTTTGCTGCGATGAGACATCAAGAAATCATTGTGTTTGCACAGCGAATTGAACGACTGTTTACGTATATAGCTCTTTGTCAACTTCTGTCGAACACACTAATTATATGCTGTCTAGGAGTCCTTCTCATAACAGTAATTGAAACAGATTTCGTACTTTCTGTGCACAAAGTGTTCCAGTTATATGTTGATATATTAGGGCATTATTCAAGACATACCATTTTTCATTCATTACTTGTGAAAGTGAATTGTGAAAGCATAATCATAATTTTTTTACACGTACATAAAACAGTATAGACATTAATACTATATATGAATTAAAGCTGAACTTTCTTTTGGAGGACCAGATGGTTTTAACTTTTTTGAACTCTTTTTGAACTCTTTTTTTGTGTAATCTTGTAGATATCGATGAAAACATTAGGAAAATGCAAGTAGTATTGTTAGGAATTCTCTGGTTTATAAGTTATACGCGTTTAAACATGGGCAATTTTAAGCGTTTTTGACAGGTTAAAGCATCACCATAATGGATATTCGTTGGGTGGTAGAGGTAGGACTGTTGAGCGCATGCGTTGGATAGATGGTAGGTGTTCAACGCATTGGCTAAGTAGTACTGAGGGCATGCGGTAGATGGCAATTCATTGGTTTAGAAGGTATACGCATGTAAACATAAGCAATTTCAATGTTACTCACAAATTAAAGTGTGGTCACATTAGTATATTCGCTGGGTGGTAGGATCTCAAGAAGTAGGAATAGTCCAAGTTGGTTTGGGGTTTGGTCGTCGTGGGAGCGGAGGGGGCTGGTCATTAGGCCGCGGTCGGCCCGTCCACGCTGACAATGTTCCGCATTTTGATTACGTACATGTGTTATTATTACGTACGGGCTTGTAACGCCATCTAACGGATCTGATCGGTACTACTTACCTGATCTTACGTCAGGCATGTCCAGAAGTAGCTCACTTGGAGGCAAATTTGAGAGAGACGCCAACTTCTACCCACCCGCGCGTCTCGCTCCCCGTGGCGGCCAGAGTCCGCCGAGCTCCTCAGACCCGTGCCTACCATTTGCTACATGTACCGCGTGTGGCGCGTTGGGGCGTCTCCCGGACCCACGGTAGACACGGGTCTGAGGAGCTCGGAGGACTATGGCCGCCACGGGGAGCGAGACGCGCGGGCGGGAGAAGTAGGCGTCTCCCTCGAATTTGCCTCCAAGTGAGCTACTTCTGGACATGCCAGTCTTACGTGTACAATCTAGCAAATATGCCAATATAGCAGCGCTTTAACCTGTCAATAAGGCTTAAAAGTGCTCAAATTGGCACGCGTATAATTTATGAACCAGTGAACTCCTGGCAATAAGACTTTCATCTTCGGTGTTTTCTCGTCGAAATCTATAGGTCTGCATAGAAAAAGTTAAAAAAAGTTGGTACTCCAAAAAAATGTTTGACCGAATTAATACTAGTATGGGTATACTTAAATTAATTGCTTAAATAGATTCAATTAAATTGAACAAAAATGTGAAATATGGTAACCTGATATTTTAAGGGACGATATGCTAACTTATATACTTAACATCGCATAACCTTGATAATATTAAATTATAACTAATAGCTCAGAAGTACATTACTTGAAACAGTGTTATTGATTTATTCATGTATATAAAATGACGATAATTAACAGCAACGACCAGCCTTGGTGGATACTGTACAATTCATCAGTACATATTGACGAAACAGTGACAATCAAGTAGACCGTTCCTCGTAGACATTAATGACTAATTTGACAAATTGGCATTACCTGCAACAATTACATTTACATTTGCAACAATGACAATTTATACAATGGGATAGATTCAACATGTTTAGCGTTATTGTCTAAAGAATTTAAACCTTAACTATAAGGCGAACAAATACATTTCATAGAATTGTTCTGAATAAGTCCCATTCGAATTAACGATAAATTTCAGTTAATTTTTTATTGTACACATAGTTTCCTTTTAAATACATGAACCTGTTCCTCGAACAATTTGCATGTGATTTTATGCTACTACTTCCTCAAATGAACATGATTTCCTGTTTCAGGCATTACAGATTGAAGATGGACTTCCCTTGATCCTAAAGTCTTCTCTTTTCTATGTCGTAATTTGTTTAGAAATATTCGTGTACTGTTTCGCTGGGGAATACCTCAATATGAAGGTAATTCAATGTTTTCAAAGATCGTATTGTAAGTTTAATGAAATACTGCCTTATTGCTGATATTCAATATTATCGAAATATAACTTAAAGCTCAAAACGTTATAATAAAAATTTACATGAGAAAGTAATTTTTTTCCTATTAAACGTAAACATTGGTCGAAACTACTTTGCTTTATCCTACGATATTATCTAACAAATTATATTCAAAATATGTATGTAATAACACTGCATTAAAAAATGTAATTTTCGTATGTAATTGATTACGAAAACGAAAATGCTGTAGGGAAATATTTATCCTGCCTTGACGAAAGTCTGCAGGAATTCTATAGCGATGAAAGAAACTTTTTCATTACATATCAAAACTTCCATTTACCTTACAGAGCAAGATGTTTGTCGATGCAATATACGAAACGTCTTGGTACGACCTGCAGCCAATTACCAGTCGACATTTAGTACTTTTAATTCTAAGATCTCAGAAGGGACTGCCGCTAACATTCGGAAAGTTTTCACCTCTCAGTTTGAAAAGCTTCGCAAACGTAAGGTTCTTCTATTTTATTTATGTTACCACCGGTCGTTTATTGCAAATAGTCGTGTTACCATTGGACTTCGGATATTTATACAAAATAAAAATTGTCTACGTCAGTCGCATGAAATTGGACAAATAAAAATTTGTTTCCTCTTTCGATAATTGTAATAAATTACATATGATATCATGGTCTTCTTAAATTCTTCTAACCTTTTTACTGTTATATATTTTATAAAATTAGTTTTGTTACAAGTACATACCATCCGAGGTCTAATTATCATTAAGATTAAATGTAAGTAGCTTTTAAATTAGCTTTAGTAATTTTGATGTTCATGTTCGTAGATTATGAAAGCGTCGGCGTCTTACATGTCTGTACTTCTCGCCGTGTCCTGAAAAATGCAACGCGTCGTGTTTATCAATCCATAGCTTGGTTTCAGGATTTAGAAGAGAATTAGCTTGTTGTACTAAATAAAATGTTTGTACGTTTATACTTTTCTTCTAATGTTTTATTCCCCAACATTAGAGTATAAACAGATGCGACAGGAACGACAAAACTTTCCTGTACTCTAATATACTTTACTAATATAACCCTAGTTGATTTTACAGGATTAAATAGGTGTACATTGATTTCTTAAATGCAAGGTAAAATTAAAATATATTATTGTAATATTATTTTAAGTACATGTACAATGAAAAAATTTGTGTGAACATGTTACACATTTACCTGTGTTAATGATTTGCAACTGGTTTTGCGAAGTAATACTGCGTCGCAACAATTTGAGCTTATTTGATTAAAGCTGATACATTTTCGCAGGTCATTCAGGGTAATTTCAAATTGAACCATTGACAGTCACTATTGTTTCTCAATACTGAAGTGAGCCTCTTTCAGCATTCTGTATGAAGGTAAAATATGAAAATTACTATACCTAATTAATTCAAGTCATATGGTTTAATTTTAAAAAAGATATGCTGTTTCAAATGGTGTTAATATACTTTTCCTCTACACTGTATATTTATCTATAGGCTTTTTAAACAGTTTTTTATCATGTTATGCAGAAGTTTACTGCACTAAGTGAAAAGTTCCTAAAGAGGTCTTTTTTTACTGAAAAGCACGTTCCGCTGTGTATGGCAATTAAAGTTTCTTTTGTTCTATAAAGCAATACGATTGTTGAAGCAGCATTCCAAATATCTTGGTACAATTTGCAGCCTTCTATGAGTCGATACGTAATACTTTTACTTTTGAGACCTCAGAAAGCATTTCAGTTGACATACGGAAATTTTTCTGCCCTAAGTTTGGAGACCTTAGATTTATGTTATACTCTTCGGTAATGCAAACATTCCATAATTGCAAACATGCAACATTTGTGGCATTCATGAAACTACCTCAATTTTAATACATATCTCTGCTTTCTGTTTTCAAAGATTATGAAACATCGCCTTCTTACACGTCAGTATTTCTTGCGATGTCTTGAAAGCAATCTCGCAAGTGTTACATCTTAGAATATGGTAATTGAGAAATGGCAAGGAAATTAGCAGTCCTAAAGAATACCATTTGAATACCGCTGAACGCGTAAGTAGGCGGGTCTCCCTATAGTACAAAATTAAATGATAATGTATCAAAGTAAAAAGATAAAATGTGTTTGAAAGTTCAAGTTAAATACATTCTATCCTGCAATGATGAAACTACTTTCTTGCCGGTGCACACTCTTTCGAATAAACTAGTATGCTGTCTCTGCACTCTGCGACAAAAAAGGAAACCAATATTTAAGCTATTCTCGAACCGTGATAACGCTATTATGTGTCGTGGATTATTTCATGGGCCGTGGAAAAAATCAATTTTATTTCCTGAAGTTTTCTCTTCGCGTTCCACACGACTTCTGATTAAATCAATTTAACATGATCCTGGCAGTTGTGCGTCGGCCCTGCATTTTTCATGGAAATCGTTGGCCACTGCAGGAAAGCAGTGATCGCAACTTGAATAAATCCTCTCCGGTCTCTTCTTGCGGTCGGGAAGACCTATAATCACCGCGGCATTGTTTAGAATATTCATGCAGATCATGCGTGCGCGCATCAAACGGCCGGGGGACTGCTTTCGCAGCTTCTATTTTTGCATAGTCCTCGAGGAAGTTTTCAGTCCGTCGTAGGAAGTTGATGAAGAGCCACTGAGTGCAGTTGAATGAAGTACTTACTGATCGTGAATGCGGCAATGGATTGTTCATAATGGACTTCGAGGGATCAGTGATTTGCGGAATCTAGAAAAAGAAAACAAAGACGAGGATACAGTAATTTCCGTGTGAAATGATATCTCAAAGTACAATTAGCCAGTCTGTCAAATATGGGCTCCATTTCGTTGGCATTTGGCCGGGCACACCTTTCTCAGATTCACGAATAGTTTGTTGGTTGCTGAGTACTATTTTTTGCCAAATTTACCAGTATAAATACTTGATTAAACACTTTAAGAGTGATGACCTCATTGAGATTATCTATGGCTTGAGTCTTGCTGTAGGCTACACTGTGTTGACTAGTAAAATAATTGTTGCGTGGGTTAATCATGGGTAAGCAAGGCATATTATGTCCTCTACTTTAGAATCGCATTCCATTCTCGTTAAATATTATTATTGTAATTATTCTAATTATCTTGTTTTGTCTTATATTTTGTTTGTTTGTGTGCCTTTAGGTAACAACAATTTCTCATGTTTATATACATATTTCTGTTCTAATATGCGAAACCACTTTCCATATTTTTATAAACAAAAACCATTCCTGATACTTAAAAAATCTGTAGAGCTTGCTCAAGTTTCCCTTGTGCCCGGTACAGTGTTGAATATTAATATTCTACAATATTCATTTTTACGTTCCATCATCCAGGAAAAACTTGAAGATTCGTGGTTTCATTCTTTACGAATTCAAACTGTGCTGACCGACGGTCATAAATATTCCTCCACTCCTTTTTGTTTCACACTATTAAGAAATGTGGAACTCACTTCAAACAATGCAGCGTCTTTTCAATAAGGGAGAAATAAACTTCAGATTTTGTTTCACTGATTTCGAAATTTTAAAGTGGTTCTTCAACTGGAAAGCAAAAAATTTGCAACATTATTGTGTATCACAAAATTTTGTTACTAGATTACAGAAATTTATGGATTCTTAAAATGCTTAAATTTGTACAATAAAAAGGTACGTTCACATTAGCAGCCGTTAATAGTATTTTTGTCTTGCTTTAGATTAAAGTTATATATCAATAGACGAACGAAATATTTTAATTATTCTATCCTTATCTTAGTAGCATATGACTACTGGAATTTGCATAAATATTCATAGTGTAGTTCTTACGTTCATGATGTGGCACTATTCTAGAATATATTGTGTTGCAACATAATTTTGTTCAGTTTGTAAATATAAATGTTTTAATTTGAACTTTCAGTTGTGATTTATTGCATTTTTAAGAAACTGTGATCAAATATAAACTACTTATAATTTATTGATTGTAATTCTTTACTGTCTTTACTTAGTCTCCACTTACTTTACTTAAATTTTTGTCAAAAACCTACTACTGAGATTATTAAGGATTATAGAAATGGTGTGTGCAGTCCCACCTGAGCAATTATGTGATTATATCTTACCTGTGTAACGAAGATTTAAATCGAGCACGTAAAATATTTTGATTTGAAGGAAATGAATAATGTTTGTGATTAATAGATTCTGTTCGCCAGCCTCATCACGAGTTGTGCTTGATATCATGTGGCGAGAAGTTAATAAGTTTGTTTCTTAGCGTGCTACGTGAAATCATATCAACCATGGAGGATGATTGCGCGAAGTATGCGGCGTTCGACAAGAATAACATGATATCGAAAACGGCGGATCTTTCATTGCGTTTAACGACTACAATTTCGGCGCTTTACATATTATCCGTGAGTTGTAATGCAGTGGGCACACTTGCGATCCCACAATTCAACGAGTCAAATGCTCGACAGCTTCTCGTGAACATGGATTTGCCGTTCGACAGCAATCAATCGCCCATTTATGAGCTCGTGCTAGCTGCGCAGATTATTTTGCAAGTTATTTCGGCATTTACTTACAGCATGTTCAATGGTCTTCTTTTGATGACGGTAAGTGCGAACAATTGCGTTAGAACAAACGTTCTACGGTCTTAAAGCGTCGTCTACTGTGATGGATGTCTTTCTTTACGCTTTTACGCAAAGTTTTTAATAAGAATTCTGTAAAAAAGATTAACATGGAACTTGTGACCACATGCTTATCCCATTTTGAAGAGTAATTACAAATTGTTTTGTTAAGAAGTAATTGGTGCTGGTTCACATGATATCTCAAAAACTACTGAACGGATCATGCTAAAATTTGGCATATCTTTTCAGCACATGTACCTGTGGCCCGAAATAGAGTAAAGAAATATTGAAAATTAAAAGAGTGACGGCACTTCGAAATCAAATTTACGGTTTCCTGTATTTCTTTTTGTCTTTAAACATATGTGGAGAGTACAAAAAAAATGTTATTTTGGCATTATTTTAGTTTAATTTGCTAAACTTAAAACAGTCTTCTAGTTTAGATGTTGGAAAATAATAGATTTTTCTTTTGAATTTTCGTAGAGAATACGTCTTTAAAAACATATCCGCGAAAAGATTTGTTTAAATTCCCAAGAACAACCAAGTTATGAATGTTTTAAATATGCAGCTCTTATGGTACATAACTGATTGTCTAAACATTGAACACATTTTTTAAACACTATCATTACTTTTAGATACTGCACGCAGGATGTGTCATCGATATACTGTGCTACATAATAACGCATACATCTTCTGTGGACGAAGGACAATTTCGATTCGTTGTGATGAGACATCAAGAAATCATTGCGTTCGCACAGCGAATTGAACGACTGTTTACGTACATAGCTCTTTGCCAACTTCTGTCGAACACATTAATTTTATGCTGTCTAGGATTCCTTGTCATAACGGTAATTAATACAGATTTAGTTATTTCTGTGCACAAAGAGTTGCAGTTATATGTCGATGTGCTAAGCCAGGCATGTTCAGAAGTAGCTCACTTGGAGGCAAATTCGAGGGAGACGCCTACTTCTCCCGCCCGCGCGTCTCGCTCCCCGCGGCGGCTGTAGTCCTCCGTGCTCCTCAGACCCGTGCCTACCGTGGGTCCGGGAGTCGCCCCAATGCGCCACACGCAGTACATGTTGCAAGTGGTAGGCACGGGTCTGAGGAGCTCGGTGGACTTCAGCCGCCACAGGGAGCGAGACGCGCGGGTGGGTAGAAGTTGGCGTCTCCCTCGAATTTGCCTCCAAGTGAGCTACTTCTGGACATGCCTGTGCTAAGCCATTATTCAAGTCATACCATTTCTCATTCGTACTTTTAATAGGTGAAGTGTGAAAATATAATCACAGTCGTAATATACACCATTACACATTTTTCCTTATTTTTTTGACACGTACTTAAAACAGTAAGAACATTACTGAACAAAAATGTGAAATATGATAACCTCATACTTTATGGGACGATATGCTAACTTAGATATGTAAGAGGTTCGATGCTTTCTGTCTGGGTTTTATTGTGCGACCGCCGTTCCGTCACGCCAGGCCCAGCGCCGCTGCCGAAAACAAAACGCTATTGCCAATCGAGCGACATCGACGCGGCTCAGCGTCTCGCGTAGAGAAGCATAACCGCTTACGCACACGTGCATTTCGTATCACAGATACTCAACGTCTCCTAACGTGGATAATATTGAATTAAAACTAATAGCTCAGAAACATGTTACTTTAAACAGTGGCATTGTTATATTCATGTACACAGGCTCACGAAATAAACCATTTCACTCTTTTTTAGCGATAAGGAGCATTGATTTACTAATTGTCGTGAAAAATAGAATTTGAAAAAATTGTAATTGGCTGGAATTACATAAAAAAATCGAATTGGCACTTTTAAAAACTGTTTTAGTTCAGTCCGTAATGAAAATTTAAAATATGCGCTTTGTAGATCTATGTTATTTATGCACATGCTGAAAACTTCATCGAAATCGTTTCACGTAGAAAAAAACAGCACGCAGAGAAAGATATAAGAATCTGTGGATTTTAAGCAGAATTTGACAAAAAATTTTCACCACTGTCAACCCCGTGTAGCTCGTGTGTACATTAATCGATTTCGATGAAATGTTTAGCATATGTATAGTTAACATAAGTCTACATGGCGCATATTTTAAATTTTCAATACGTGCTGAAATAAAAAAGTTTCAAAAAGTGCCTTTTTTATTATCTCATGTAATTCTTAACAATTGTAATTGTTTAAAAATCTTTCTTTGCACGTCATTTAGTAAACCAATGCTTCTAAATGCTCAAAAAAAGTGAAGTCGTTTGATGCAATTATAAACAAACTATTCTGATTTAATATGCGTTCGAATAGCTTCGTGAGCCTGTGTATATAAAATTGTTCTTGGTTGTTACCGTACAATTCATCAGTACGTATTAACGAAGCAGTGACAATCAAATACATCGTACCTCGTACAGACAAGTGACTTATTGGACCAAATGGCATTACTTGGATTTTAGGTACACTCACGACAATAACAATTCTTACAATGAGATAGATTCGAACTGTTCAGCGTTCTTTTTTAAGGAATTTAAACCTTAACGAACGGACGAGCAAGTCCATTTCACAGAGTTGTTTTAAATAATTCCCACTCGAATTAACGATGCATTTTAGTTAATCTTTTGTTACATATATATTTTCCTTTCAAATACACGAGCTCTTACGTGGAACAATTTCCATGTGATGTTACATAAATAGTTCCTCAAATGCACGTGATTTCTTATTTCAGGCATTACAGATCGAAGATGGACTTCCCTTGATTCTAAGGTCTATGGTCTTCTACGTCATAATGTGTGTAGAAATATTCGTGTACTGTTTCGCTGGGGAATACCTCAATATGAAGGTAATTCAATTTTTTCAATGATTTAACTGTAAGTTTAATGAAATACTGCCTTACTGCTGATAATCAACACTATAGAAATAAAACTTAAAGCTCAAGACATTATGATAAAAATTTATATGAAAAAGCTAATTTTTCGCATTAAACGTAATCATTGAGTGAAACTACTATGGTTTATACCTCAATATAATCTAACAAATTACATTGGAAATATTGCATTAAAATATGCAATTTACGTATGTAATTGATTATGAATATAAAAATGTTGAAGGATAATGCTTTTCCTGCCTTTGCATACAGTGTCTCACGAAAGTATTCGAACGCCCTTTAAATCAGAATAATTTGTTTAAAATTGCACCAAATTACTTGACTTTTGGGAGTAATTATAAACATTGATTTAAGAAATGACGGGCAAAAAGGATTAGGAAAAAATTGGAATTGATAAGAATTACATGATAAAATAGAAATGGCTCTTTTTAAAACGTTTTTAATTTGACTTTTTAAAATGTAAAATATGTGTCTTATACACTTATATTAGTTATACACATACCGAAAATTTCATCGAAATCCGTTGACGGAGAAAAAAGGGATACGCATCGAAACTTGCAAGAATCTGTGGATTTTAAGCAAAAGCTGACCAAAAGTCGTGAAAAAACTTGATTTTACCACTTTCAACGGTTTGTAGCTCGTGTGTACGTTAATCGATTTCGGCGAAATTTTCAGCGTGTGTATAACCAACATAGCTCTACAAGACGCATAGTTTAAATTTTCACTACGGGGTGAAAGAAAAAAGTTTTAAAAACTGCCATTATTATTTTTTTCATCTAATTCATACCAATTGCAATTTCTCAACAATTTTTTGCACGCCATTTAGTATGTCAATTGCTAAAAAAACTCAAGTTTTCGGTGCAATATTAAACAAATTATTCTGATGTAAAGTACATTCGAATACTATCGTGAGCCGCTGAAAGACTACAGGAATTCTTTAGTGTTGAAAGAAACATTTTCATTAATTATCAAAACATTCATTTACCTTACAGAGCAAGATGATTGTCGATGCAACATACGAATCGTCTTGGTATGACATGCAACCAATTACCAGTCGACATTTAGTACTTTTAATTCTAAGATCTCAGAAGGGATTGCCGCTAACATGCGGAAAGTTTTCAACTCTCAGTTTGCAAAGCTTCGCAAACGTACGGTTTTTCTATTTTATTTATATTCCCACCGATCGTTCATTGCAAATAGTTGTGTTACCATTAGACTTTGGATCTTTATACAAAACAAAAATTGTCTACGTCAGTCGCATGAGATTGACCAAATAAAAATTTGTTTCCTCTTTCGATAATTGTAATAAATTACATATGATATCATGGTTTTCTTAAATTTTCTAATTTTTTTAATGTTATATATTTTATAAAATTAGTTTTGTTACAAGTACATACCATCCACAGTATAATTATATCATTAAGATTAAATGTAAGTAGCTTTTAAATTCGCTTTAGTAATTTTGATGTTCATGTTCGTAGATTATGAAAGCGTCGGCATCTTACATGTCTGTACTTCTCGCCATCTCCTGAAAATTGCAACTCGTGTGCTATTCATACATAGCGTGGTTCTAGGATTTAGACGAAAAATAGCTTGCTATACTAAATAAAATGTTTGTATATTTATACTTTTCTTTTATTGTTTTCTTCCTGAATATTAGAGTAAACAGATGCGCGTAGAACGACGGAACTCTCCTGTACTCTAATACATTTTATTTATTTAACCATAGTTCATTTTACAGGACTAAATAGGTGTACATTGACTTCTTAAATGCAAGGTAAAACAAGAAATGCGCATACGCGAAGATTGTGCTAAGATAAATATAAAAATGTTGAGCAAAGTTAGAGAAACATTTAAACAAAGAATTGTTAAGTGCACTGAAGTGAGAGGTAATCATTGTGAACACGTACTAAACTGAAGTACAAATAAAATGATCACACCTTTTCACCCTGCAAGATTGACCTTGAATAACCTTGAGTCATAGGTAATTGTACTCATCTTAAAACGCACAATTTGATGGTGGATAAAGAAACATATCATTCCATTTAATAAAAGAAAGTTGACGTTGTTGACGTATAATCGATGTTGACGTATAATCGATGTAAAGTTGATTGATGTATAATCAATATTTTGGAGATATTCTGTAACGCTTTATAATTTCCGCCCTGTATATTTGTTAGAGACCGCGGTAGAAAATAAGCACAATCTTTGTAAAAGTTCTGTATTCGAAGGAGGTCGTTCAACGGTCAAATATATGTACGCGAGTAACACAAAGATATCGATGTCAAAATGTCACGGTTACAAAACACTGTATGAAATGTACTGAATTTATGCAGTAAATGAATTGTACAAGAATAATGTAGATGAAATGAAATGCACTTTTAGGTGAAATGAAAAGATCTAAGTAGAGCTAGAGAGATTGCGCGGATCGCGACTTGAGCTTTTGAGAGATTTCGTGCCAATCGGATCAAGCGTTCGGAGTATTCTGAGCTCGATTATTGGAATCTAACGATCTACGGGCTCGTTACCGCAAAACTCGACGACTCATCGCGTGACGTCAAATTCGCGCGAGAGTGAGACGTTAAGACACCTAATTCCCAAATTGTCTGGGAGATAGCTCACTAAGTGTCTCGCGGTCGCGAGTTCACCAATCCGATGGGATCGTAAAACTGTTCGTAATTAATACCGCGCAGGCGTCGCGCAGGACCCCTCGTCCAATCCTAAACAATATTTTATATATATATATTTTTTAATATTTCTAGTACAACATTGTCAGAAACTACAAACAGTGTGGTCAGCAGAAGTCAAAAATGCATTCTTGCTAATGGAAGTCATATTGAAATGTTAAATTTATTTCTTTTATTTCTGCCTTAATGGCCGCTTTCATATGATGTAAAACGAACATACCATTCCTTCTATTTTAACGGAGGTCACCTTTATTTCTTTAAAAATGGTAAAAACACATAAAATTTGAGATAGCTGTCATGTTGATAGTAAAGTATACTACAACTTCCCCCTTCTTCCGTTTCTTTCTAATGTTTACCGTTTACGAAAAAACGCTGGTACAAATTATCGCGAACACCCTGCATATCTAGAATCGTTTTAAGAGTCTGAGAAGAAAATCTTGCCCCACAGCCCAGGGTGTTTTTGGTTACTATATCGTAATCGATATGGTCTTCTTCGGAATATATTTATACTAATTTAAATAAGCAAAATAAAGAATTATCTCTAGATCAAGGACATGCTAGCTCAACAATACTGTCCATTTACAAATTTCTTCCAATACGTTATCATTAGACTGCGGATCATTATGCATTTATGGTAAAACGAATGGGACAAATAAAAAACGGAAGAGACATCAGAATAATTTAATGTTAGTATTGCACTACTTTCGACTTTTTAAGACGATTAAAAGAGACAATATATTTTCACTTATGTTCCATTTCTAACCACTGGGTGACACAATTTTTATTTTGCATAAAGATCCGCAGTTTGGTTATCATAAAATGATAAGGAACGCGCCCCGCACATCTGCTTCGGTGAGCTTTGCGAACGGTTTCGTTACGACGTATATATGCGCTGCTGGTATAGAACGTGTTAATAAGATGCACGTTCCCCCGAGTATTTCTGTTAAAGTTTCTTTTGTTGCATGCACATTTTATAAGCAGCATACCAAATATCTTGGTACAACTTGCAGCCTTCTACGAGTCGACAAGTAATATTTTTACTATTGACATCTCAGAAAGCATTCCAGTTGACATTCGGAAATTTTTTCACGCTAAGCTTTGAGACGTTAGACAACATTCGTGGCATTCATGAAATGACCTCAATTTTAATACATATCTCTGCTTTCTGTTTTCAAAGATTATGAAACATCGCCTTCTTACACGTCAGTATTTCTTGCGATGTCTTGAAAGCAATCTCGCAAGTGTTACATCTTAGAATATGGTAATTGAGAAATTGCAAGGAAATTAGCAGTCCTAAAGAGCACCATTTGAATACCGCTGAACGCGTAAGTAGGCGAGTCCCCCTATAGTACAAAATTAAATGATAATGTATCAAAGTAAAAAGATAAAATGTGTTTGAAAGTTCAAGTTAAATACATTCTATCCTCCGATGATGAAACCACTTTCTTGCCGGTGCACATCTCTTTCGAATAAACTAGTATGCTGTCTCTGTACTCTGCGATAAAAATGAAACCAATATTTCAGCAATTCTCGAACCGTGATAACGCTATTATGGGTAGTGGTTTATTTCATGGGACGTGGGAGAAATCAATTTTATTTCCTGAAGTTTTCTCTTCACGTTCTACACAACTTCTGACTAAATCAATTTAACATGATCCTGGCAGTCATGCGTCGGCCCTGCATTTTTCATGAAAATCGTTGGCCACTGCAGGAAAGCAGTGATCGCAACTTGAACAAATTCTCTCCGGTCTCTTCTTGTGGTCGGGGAGACCTATAATCACCGTGGCATTGTTTAGAATATTTATGCAGATCATACGTGCGGGTATGAAACGTCCGGAGGACTGCTTTCGTGGAATTCTATTTTTGCATAGTCCTCGAGGAAGTGTTCAGTCCATCGTAGGAACTTGATGAAGAGACACTGCGCGCAGTTGAATGAAGTACTTACTGATCGTGAAAGTGGCAATAGTTCGTTCATAATGGACTTCGAGGAATCAGTGATCGGCGGAATCTAGAAAACGAAAACGAAGTCGAAGATACAGTAATTTCCGTGTGAAATGATATCTCAAAGTACAGTTAGCCAGTCTGTCAAATATGGGCTCCATTTCATTGGCATTTGGCCGGGCACACTTCTCCCAGATTTCCGAGTAATTTGTTGGTTGCTGAGTACTATTTTTGGCCAAATTTGTCAGTACAAATACTTGATTAAACACTTTGAGAGTGACGACCTCAATGAAATGATCTATAGCGTGACTCTTGCTGTAGGCTACACTGTGTTGACTGGTAAAATACTTATTGCATGGATTAATCATGGGTAAGCGAGACATATTATGTATGTCCTCTACTTTAGAGTCGCATTCCATTCTCGTTAAATATTATTATTGTAATTATTCTAATTATCTTGTTTTGTCTTATATTTTATTTGTTTGTGTGCCTTTAGGTAACAACAATTTCTCATCTTTATGTACATATTTCTGTTCTAATATGAGAAACCACTTTTCATATTTTTATAAACAAAAACCATTCCTGATACTTAAAAAATCTTTAGAGCTTGCGTCAAGTTTCTCTTGTGCCCAGTACAGTGTTAAATATTAATATTCTACAATATTCATTTTTACGTTCCATCATCCAGGAAAAAACTTGAAGATTCGTGGTTTCATTCTTTACGAATTCAAACTGTGTTGACCGACGGTCATAAATATTCCTCCACTCCTATTTGTTTCACACTATTAAGAAATGAGGAACACAATTCAAACAATGCAGTGTCTTTTCAAAAAGGGAGAAATTAATTTCAGATTTCGTTTCACTGGTTCCGAAATTTTAAAGTGGTTCTTCAACTGGAAAGCGAAAATTGTCAACATTATTGAGTATCGCGAAATTTTGTTATTAAACTTCAGAAATTTAAGGATTTTTGAAATGTTTAAATTTGTACAATAAAAAGGAACGACGAAAGAAATTTTTTAATTATTCTATCCTTAACTCAGTTCATAGTGTAGTTCTTACGTTCAAAATGTGTTGCTAATCTAGGAAGGGAAGCACTATTCTAGAATATATTTTGTTGCAACATAATTTTGTTCAGTTGGAAATATAAATGTTTTAATTTGAACAATTGTGATTTATTGCAAATGTAGGTAACTGTGACCAAATCCGAACTACTTATAATTGATTGATTGTAATTCTTTAATGTCTTCACCAATTCTCTACTTACTTTACTTAAATCTTTGATTTGTTAATTTTGCATATTTCTTGCAAAAATCTACAACTGGGATTATTAAGGATTATAGAAATGGGTTTTGTGCAATCCCACCTGAGAAATTATGTGATTATACCTCGCCTGTGTAACGAAGACTTAAATGGAACACGAACTTTTGCAATATTATACAATATTTTGATTTGAAGAAAATGAATAATGTTTGTGATTAATAGATTCTGTTCGCTAGCCTCATCACAAGTTAGGCTTGATATCATGTGGCAAGAAGTTAATAAGTTTGTTTCTTAGCGTGCTACGTGAAATCATATCAAACATGGAGGATGATTGCGTGAAGTATGCGGCGTTCGACAAGAACAACGTGATATCGAAAACGGCGGATCTTTCATTGCGTTTAACGACTATAATTCAGGCGCTCTATATATTGTCTGTGAGTTGTAACGCAGTCGGCACTCTTGCGATCCCACAATTCAACGATTCAAATGCTCGACACCTTCTCGTGAACATGGATTTGCCGTTCGACAGCAATCAATCACCCACGTATGAGGTGGTGATAGCTGCGCAGATTGTTTTCCAACTTACGTCGGGTTATACTTACAGCATATTCAGTGCTCTTCTATTGATGACAGTAAGAGTGAACAATGCGTTGGAACGAACGTTTTGCGGTCTTACAGCGTCTTGTAATGTGACGGGTGTCTTTCTTCACGCTTTTATGCAAAGCTTTTAATAAGACTTCTGTATAAAAGATTAACATGGATCTTGTGTCCATAAACTTATCCCATTTTGAAAAGTAATTACAAATTGTTTTGTTAAGAAATAATTAAAATTCGCTGCAGTAGAGCGTACTAAAATTAGCTCTTCTTAAGAAAAGTATGGCGCCGTTTGACATGATATCTCAAAAACTACTGAACGGATCATTCCAAAATTTGGCATACCTTTTTAGTACATGTACCTATGGCCCGAAATAGAGTAAAGAAATATTGAAAATTAAAACAGCGACGGCACATTGAAATCAAATTCACGATTTCCTGTATTTCTTTTGTCTTTAAACATATTTATGGAGTATAAGCACAATGTTATTTTGGCATTATTTTAGTTTAAATTGCTAAACTTAAAGTACTCTTTTTGTCTAGATGTTCGAAAATAATCGATTTCTCTTTTGAATTTTCGTAGAGAATTCGCCTTTGAAAACATGTCCGCGAAAAGATTTGTTCAAATTCCCAAGAATAACTATGTTATGGATGTTTGAAAAACGCAGCCCTCATGGTACATAACTGATTGTCTAAACATTGAACACATTTTTTAAATTCTATCATTACTTTTAGATACTTCACGCAGGATGTATCATCGATATACTGTGCTACGTAATAACGCATACATCTTCTGAGGACGAAGGGCAATTCCGATTCGTTGCGATGAGACATCAAGAAATCATTGTGTTTGCAGAGCGAATTGAACGACTGTTTACGTACATAGCACTTGGCCAACTTCTGACGAACACAATAATTATATGCTGTCTAGGATTCCTTCTCATAACGGTAATTAATGCAGATTTCGTTATTTCTGTGCACAGAGTGTCGCAGTTACATGTCGATATACTGGGCCATCATTCAGGTCATACCATTTTTCATTCATACTTTTAATATGTGAAATGTGAAAGCATAATCACAATCGTAAGATAGACCATTACACATTTTTCCTTATTTTTTTTACACGTGCTTAAAACAGCAAGAGCATTACATTAATTGAACAAAAATGTGAAATATGATTAACTCATACTTTATGGGACGATATTGCTAACTTAGATACTCAACGTCTCCTAACGTGGATAATATTGAGTTGAAACTAATAGCTCGGAAGCATGTTACTTTGAACAGTGGTATTGGTATATTCATGTACACAGGGTCACGAAATAAACAATTTCAATCTTTTTGAGCAATTAGAATCATTGATTTACTAATTGTCGTGCAGGAAAGATGTGGAAAAATTGCAATTGGTAGGAGTTACATGAAAAAATCGAATTGGCTCTTTTAAAAACTGTTCTAGTTCAGTCCGGCATGAAAATTTAAAATATACGTTTTGTAGATCTATGTTATTTATGCACATGCTGAAAACTTCATCGAAATCGGTTGACGTAGAAAAAGACAGCACGCATAGAAAGATTTTAAGCAGAAACTGACGAAAAATTTTCACCACATTCAACCGCATGTAGCTCGTGTGTACGTTAATCGATTTCGATGAAATCTTTAGCATGTGCATAACTAACATAGATCTACATGGCGCGTATTTTAAATTTTCAATACGGGGTGCAATAAAAAAGTTTCAAAGAGTGCCTTTTTTATTATCTCATGTAATTCTTAACAAATGTAATTGTTTAAAAATCTTTCTTTGCACGTCATTTAGTAAACTAATGCTTCTAATTGCTCAAAAAAGTGAAGTCGTTTGATGCAATTTTGAACAAATTATTCTGATTTAAAGAGCGCTCCAATAGTTTTGTGAGTTTGTATATATAAAATTGTTCTTGGTTGTTATCCTACAATTCATCACTACATATTGACGAAGCTGTAACAATCAAGTACATCGTACCTCGTACAGAGAAGTGACTAATTGGACCAAATGTCATTACTTGGATTTTAGGTACACACACGACAATAACAATTCTTACAATGAGATAGATTCGAAATGTTCAACGTTCTTTTTTAAGGAATTTAAACATTAACGAACGGACGAGCAAATCCATTTCACAGAGTTGTTTTAAATAAGTCCCACTCGAATTAACGATGAATTTTGGTTCATCTTTTATCGTACACATATTTTCTTTTTAAATACACGAACTCGTATCTGGAACAATTTGCATGTGATTTTATGCAAATAGTTCCTTAAATGCACGTGTTTCCTTACTTCAGGCATTACATATTGAAGATGGACTTCCCTTGATTGTAAGGTCTATGGTCTTCTACGTCATAATGTGTGTAGAAATATTCGTGTACTGTTTCGCTGGGGAATACCTCAATATTAAGGTAATTACATTTTTTCATAGATCGTATTGTAAGTTTAATCAAATACTGCCTTACTGCTGATAATCAACACTATAGAAATAAATCTTAAAGCATAAAATATTATGATAAAAATTAATATGGAAAAGATAATATTTCGCATTAAACGTAATCATTGAGTGAAACTACTTTATAAATGCTACTAGGGTAAGAAATACATGAAAAAATAAAAATGGTTCTTTTTAAAACTTTTTTAATTTGAGCTCGTAATGAAAATGTAAAATATTCGTCTTGTAGACTTATATTAGTTCTACACATACCGAAAATTTCATCAACATCCGTTGACGGAGAAAAAAAGGTACGCA
This sequence comes from Sphecodes monilicornis, assembly GCA_913789915.3. Classification (NCBI taxonomy): domain Eukaryota; kingdom Metazoa; phylum Arthropoda; class Insecta; order Hymenoptera; family Halictidae; genus Sphecodes; species Sphecodes monilicornis. Next base: position 12,362,751 of record OU565290.1, read on the forward strand.
TCGAAACTTGCAAGAATCTGTGGATTTTAAGCAAAAGCTGACTAAAAGTCGTGAAAAAATTTGATTTTACCACTTTCAACTGTTTGTAGCTCGTGTGTACGTTAATCGATTTCGATGAAATTTTCAGCCAGAGTATAAGCCATTCAGTATAACCAACATAGTTCTGCAAGACGCATAGTTTAAATTTTCACTACGGAGTGAAATAAAAAAGTTTTAAAAACGAAGTAACGAGAAAGAAACTTTTTTATTAAATATCAAAACATTCATTTACCTTACAGAGCCAGATGATTGTCGATGCAATGTACGAATCGTCTTGGTATGACATGCAGCCAATTACCAGTCGACATTTAGTACTTTTAATCCTAAGATCTCAGAAGGGATTGCCGCTAACATTTGGAAAGTTTTCACCTCTCAGTTTGCAAAGCTTCGCAAACGTACGGTTTTTCTATTTTATTTATGGTCCCACCGATCGTTCATTGCAAATAGTTGTGTTACCATTAGACTTTGGATCTTTATACAAAACAAAAATTGTCTACGTCAGTCGCATGAGATTGACCAAATAAAAATTTGTTTCCTCTTTCGATAATTCTAATAAATTACATATGATATCGTGGTTTTCTTAAATTTTCTAATTTTTTTAATGTTATATATTTTATAAAATTAGTTTTGTTACAAGTACATACCATCCACAGTCTAATTATATCATTAAGATTAAATGTAAGTAGCTTTTAAATTCGCTTTAGTAATTTTTATGTTCATGTTCGTAGATTATGAAAGCGTCGGCGTCTTACATGTCTGTACTTCTCGCCATGTCCTGAAAATTGCAACTCGTGTGCTATTCATACATAGCGTGGTTCTAGGATTTAGACGAAAAATAGCTTGCTATACTAAATAAAATGTTTGTATATTTATACTTTTCTTTTATTGTTTTCTTCCTGAATATTAGAGTAAACAGATGCGTGTAGAACGACACAACTTCCCTGTACTCTAATACATTTTATTTATTTAACCATAGTTCATTTTACAGGACTAAATAGGTGTACATTGACTTCTTAAATGCAAGGTAAAACAAGAAATGCGCATATGCGAAGGTTGTACTAAGATAAATATAGAAATGTTGAGCAAAGTTAGAGAAACATTTAAATAAAGAATTGTTAAGTGCATTGAAGTGAGAGGTAATCATTTTGAACACATACTAAACTAAAGTACAAATAAAACGATCACACATTTTCTGCATTTCTCTGCAAGTTTGACCTTGAATGTCCTTGAGTCATAGGTAATTGTACTCATCTTAAAACGCACAATTTGATGGTGCATAAAAAAAACATATCATTCCATTTAATAAAAGAAAGTTGACCTTCCCCTCACCTTGGAATGTCCACCGGAAAAAATAAATGTCCTACCACACAATGTCCCCCTCGGTACTGAACAACTTTCATCTGAATCTTTTTTGCGTATAATCAATATTTTTGAGATATTCTGTAACGCTTTATAATTTCCGCCCTGTATATTTGTTAGAGACCGCGGTAGAAAATAAGCACACTCTTTGTCAAAGTTCTTTATGCGAACGAGATCGTTCAACGGCCAAATATTTATACGCGAGTAACACAAAGCAATCGATGTCAAAATGCCACGGTTACAAAACACTGTATGAAATGTACTGAATTTATGCAATAAATGAATGATACAAGAATAATCAGATGAAATGAAATGTACTTTTAGGTGAAATGAAAAGATCTAAGTAGTGCTAGAGAGATTGCTCGGATCGCGACTTGAGCTTTTGAGAGATTTCGTGCCAATCGGAACAAGCGTTCGGAGAATTCTGACCTCGATTTTTGGAATCTAACGGTCGACGGGCTTGTTACCGCAAAACTCGATGACTCATCGCATGACGTCAAAGTCACGCGAGAGTGAGACGTTAAGACACCTAATTCCCAAATTTTCTGGGAGATAGCTCACTAAGTGTCTCGCGGTCGCGGGTTCACCAATCCGATGGGATCGTAAAACTGTTCGTAATGACTACCGCGCAGGTGTCGCGCAGGACCCCTCGTCCAATCCTAAACAATATTGTATATATATTTTTTTACTATTTCTAGTACAACATTGTCGGAAACTACAAGCAGTGTGGTCAGCAGAACTCAGAAATGCATTCTTGCTAATGGAAGTCATATTGAAATTTTAAATTTATTACTTTTATTTCTGCCCTCGTCTAACCCTGAAGACCATAGTATACCATATGGTTGAACTCGTCTTAATGCCCGCTTTCATATGATGCAAAAAAATGTACCATTCCATTTAAAATAATGTACGTCCCCTTTATTTCCACAAAAATAGTAAAAGTACAAAACATTTGAGATAGCTATCATGTTGCTAGTAAATTATACTACAACTTCTCCCTCTTCGGTTTTTTTTTTCTAATATTTACCATTTACACAAAAAGGCTGGTACAAATTATCGCGAACACCCTGTATATCTACAATCGTTTTAAGCAGTTTTTTTATCGTGTTATACAAGAGTTCGCTGCACTAAGTGAACAGTTCCTAAAAAGTTTTCTTTAACAAGTTCGCTACCAGTGTCTGAGAAGAGAATCTTGCACCACAGCCCGGGGTGCTTTTGGTTACTCTAGATCAAGGACATCCTATCTCAACAATATATTTCATTTACAAATTTGTTGCAATACGTAATCATTACACTGTGGATCTTTATGCATTTATGGTAAATCGAATGGGATAAATGCAAAACTGAAGAGACATTAGAATAATTTAATGTTAGTATTGCACAACTTGCGACTTTTTAAGACGATTAAAAGCGACAATATATTTTCACTTATGTCCTATTTTTGACAACTGACTGACACAATATTTATTTTGCATGAAGATTCGCAGTCTGGTTATCATAAACTGATAAGGAACACGCACCGCACATCTGCTTCGATGGGCTCTGCGAACGGTTTCGGTACGACGTATATATGCGCTGCTGGTAAAGAACGTGTTAATAAGATGCACGTTTCCTCGAGTATGGGTATTAAAGTTTCTTTTGTTTTTTAGAACGACAGGATTGCTCAAGCAGCATACTCAATATCTTGGTACAACTTGCAGCCTTCTATGAGTCGACAAGTAATATTTTTACTTTTGAGATTTCAGAAAGAATTCCAGTTGACTTTGAGAAAATTTTCGGCCGTAAGTTTGGAGATTTTCAACCGAGTGAGGTTATTACACTTGTATTAATACTCTTCGTTAATTGCAAACAATTATTTCTATTCAGACACAATTCGTGACATTCATAAAATAACCTCAATTTTAATATATATGTTTTCAAACATTATGAAAGCATCCGCGTTTTGCATAACAGTATTTTTTGTGATTTCATAAGAGCATCACTTCGCAAGTTTTCCATCAGTAGCATATGTTAATTGAGAAATTGCAAGGGAATTAGCAGTGCTGAACATAGTAGTGAGTTCCAATAAAGTACAAAATCAACTATTAATGCGTGAAAGTGAAAAGATAAAATATACTTGAACGTTCAAGTGACATACCTTCTATCCTGCGATGATGAAACTACTTTCTTGCCGGTGCACAGCTCTTTCGAATAAACTAGTATGCTGTCTCTGTACTCTGCGACAAAAAAGGAAACCAATATTTAAGCTATTCTCGAACCGTGATAACGCTATTATGTGTCGTGGATTATTTCATGGGTCGTGGAAAAAATCAATTTTATTTCCTGAAGTTTTCTCTTCGCGTTCCACACGACTTCTGACTAAATCAATTTAACATGATCCTGGCAGTCGTGCGTCGGCTCTGCATTTTTCATGGAAATCGTTGGCCACTGCAGGAAAGCAGTGATCGCAACTTGAATAAATCCTCTCCGGTCTCTTCTTGTGTTCGGCGAGACCTATAATCACCGTGACATTGTTTAGAATATTCATGAAGATCATGCGTGCTCGTATCAAACGTCCGGAGGACTGCTTTCGTGGACTTCTATTTTTGCATAGTCCTCGAGGCAGTTTTCAGTCCATCGTAGGAAGCTGATGAGGAGCCACTGGGAGCAGTTGAATGAAGTACTTACTGACCGTGAAAGTGCCAAAGATTCGTTCCCAATGGACTTCAAGGAATCAGTGATCGGCAGAATTTAGAAAAAAAAAAAACAAATACAAGGATACTTTATTTTTCCTGTGAAATGAGATCTCAAAGTACAATTAGTCAGTCTGTCAAATATGGCCTCCATTTCGTTGGCATTTGGCCGGGCACACCATTCTCAGGTTTACGAAAAGTTTGTTGGTTGCTGTGTACTATTTTTTACCAAATTTACCAGTACAAATACATTATCACACACTTTAAGAGTGATGGCTTCATTGAGACGATCTATAGTTTGAGTGTTGTTGTAGCTTACACTTTGTTGACTTGCAAATTAATTGTTGCTTGGATTAATCATGGGTAAGCGAGACATATTATACTGTCTACTTTAGAATTGTATTTCATACTCGTTAAATGTTATTATTTTAATTATTCTAATTATCTTGTTTTGTCTTATATCTTATTTGTTTGTTGTCCTTAGGTAACAACAATTTCTCATGTTTATATACATATTTCTGTTCTAATATCCTGACAATGTTTTTCCCTGTCAACTAAACCAAATACCACTTTCTATATTTTAATAAACAAAAATTATTCCTGATACGTAAAATATATGTAGACGTTTTCTCATACTTTTTGGCAATTAGTTTTCCCTGTGCCAGGTGCAAAGTTAAATATTAATATTCTACAATATTCATTTTCATATTCTATCATCGAATAAAAACTTGAAAACTCGTGTTTTTATTCTTTACGAATTCAAACTGTGTTGACCGACGGTCATAAATATTCCCCCACCCCTATTTGTTTAACTCTATTAAGAAATATGAAACACACTTCGAATGAAGCAGCTCTTTTATAATAAAGGACGAATAAAGTAAGATTCATGTTCAGTCGTTCCGAAATTTTAAAGTGAAGTTTAAGACACGAAAATTCAATGGTTCTTCAACTGTGCATCAAGTATTTTAAACATTATTGTGTGTCGTAAAAATCTTGTTATTAGACTGCAGAAATTTAAGCGTTTTTGAAATGTCTATTTTACAATAAAAAGGAACCTTCGCATTAACAATAATTAGTAGCATTTTTGTCTTGCTATACCTTACAGAAATGTTCCAATAGACGAAAGAAACTTTTTACTTATTGTATTTTTAACACAGTCGATTATCAAACAGGAATTTGCATAAATATATTCGCAGTGTAGGTCTTATATTCAGAATGTGTTGCTAATCCAGAAAGTTTGAGAAACGCTATTGTAGAATATATTAAGCTAACATACATTTGATCAGTTGCAAATATAAATATGTTTTCATTTCAAACAATCAGTTCTGATTTATTGCATATGGAGGTAACTGTGATCAAATAAAAAATTCTTATGATTCATTGATTGTAATTCTTTAGTGTCATTACTAATTCTCTACTTACATTACTCAAATGTTTGATTTGTTAATATGGTACTTTGTAAAAACCTACTATGTACTGAGATTATTAAGGTTTATATAAATGGGGTCGGTGGAATCCCACCTGAGCAATTATGTGATTATATCTCACCTGTGTAACGAAGACTTAAATCGAGCACGAACTTTTGCAATATGATGTAATATTTTGATTTGAAGGAAATGAGGATATTTGTGATTAATAGATTCTCTTCGTTAGCCTTATCATGAGTTTGGCTTGATATTATGCGGCAAGAAGTTAATAATTCTGTTTCTTAGCGTGCTACGTGAAATCATATTAACCATGGAGGATGATTGCGCGAAGTATGCGGCGTTCGACAGGAATAACGTGATTTCGAAAACGGCGGGTCTTTCATTCCGTTTAACGAGTACAATTCCGGCGCTTTACATGATATCCGTGAGTTGTAATGCAGTGGGCACTCTTGCGATCCCACAATCCAATGATTCAAATGCTCGGCAACTTCTTGTGGACATGGATTTACCGTTCGACAGCAATCAATCGCCCACTTACGAGCTTGTGGTTGCTGCGCAGATTATTTTCCAAGCCATGGCAGGATTTACTTTTAGCATGTTCAGTGCTCTTCTTTTGATGATGGTAAGTGCGAACAATTGCGGTGGAGCGAATGTTCTGCGGTCTTAAGGCATCTTCTACTGTGATAGGTGTTTTACTTTACGCGTTTTAGCAACGTTTTTATAAGAATTCTGTAAAAAAGGATTTACACGGTACCTGTGTTCACATACTTATCCCATTTTGAAGAGTAATTACAAATTGATTTGTTAAGAAATAATTAAAATTCGCTGCAGTAGAGCGTACTAAAATTAGCTCTTCTTAAAAAAAGTATGGCGCCGTTTAACATGATATCTCAAAAACTACTGAACGGATCATTCCAAAATTTGGCATACCTTTTTAGTACATGTACCTATGGCCCGAAATAGAGTAAAGAAATATTGAAAATTAAAACAGTGACGGCACATTGAAATCAAATTCACGATTTCCTGTATTTCTTTTGTCTTTAAACATATTTATAGAGTATAAGCACGATATTATTTTGGCATTATTTTGGTTTAAATTGCTAAACTTAAAGCACTCTTTTTGTCTAGATGTTCGAAAATAATCGATTTCTCTTTTGAATTTTCGTAGAGAATTCGCCTTTGAAAACATGTCCGCGAAAAGGTTTGTTCAAATTCCCAAGAATAACTATGTTATGGATGTTTGAAAAACGCAGCCCTCATGGTACATAACTGATTGTCTAAACATTGAACACATTTTTTAAATTCTATCATTACTTTTAGATACTTCACGCAGGATGTATCATCGATATACTGTGCTACATAATAACGCATACATCTTCTGAGGACGAAGGGCAATTCCGATTCGTTGCGATGAGACATCAAGAAATCATTGTGTTTGCACAGCGAATTGAACGACTGTTTACGTACATAGCTCTTTGCCAACTTCTGTCGAACACACTAATTATATGCTGTCTAGGATTCCTTTTCATAACAGTAATTAATACAGATTTCGTAATTTCTATGCACAGAGCGTTCCAATTATATGTCGATATATTAGGTCATCATTCAATTTATACCATTTTTCGTTCATACTTTTCGAAGGTGAAGTGTGAAAGTATAATCACAATCATCATATAGTCCGATACACATTTCTCCTCATTTTTCACACGTACTTTAAACAGTAAGAACATTAAATTAAATTAATTGTAAGTTGAATGAGATTCATTTAAAGTGAACAAAAATGTGAAATTTAGTAACCTCAGGAACGATATGCTAACTTACATACTCAACGTCTCATAACGTTGATATTTATTAATAATTGATATAAAATGAAGTTAATTCACAGCAAGGACCAGTATTGGTTGTTACTCTGCAATTCATCATTACATATTAACGAAGTAGTGACAGTCAAGTATATATGTATATTAATTTGACCAATTGGCATTACCTGGATTTTAGGCGCATCCGCGATAATAGTTCTTAAAATGGGATACATTCGAATTTTTCAGAGTTTTTTTCTAAACAATTTTAATCTTAACTATTAGACGAGCAAATACATTTCATAGAATTGCTCTTAATAAGTCCCACTCGAATTAACGATGAATTTTAGTTAATTTTGTATTGCACACATATTTTCCTTTTAAATATATAAACCGGTACCTGGAACAATTTGCATGTGATTTTATGTAAATAGTACCTCAAATGAACATGATTTCCTGTTAGGCGTTACAGATTGAAGATGGACTTCCCTTGATCCTAAAGTCTTCTGTATACTACGTCGTAATTTGTTTAGAAATATTCGTGTACTGTTTCGCTGGGGAATACCTTAATAATAAGGTGATTACATTTTTTCAAAGATCTAATTGTAAGTTTAATTAAATATTATTTTATTCCCGTATATGCATATAATAATACTGCAGTAAAATATGCATTTTTGGTATGTAATTGATTATGAAAACAAAAATGTTGAAAGGAAATATTTTCCCTTCCTTTGTATAAGTCTACAGGAATTCTTTGGCGTTGATAATAACTTTTTCATTAAATATCGAAACGTTCATTTACTTCCAGAGCAAGATGATTGTCGATGCAATATATGAAACGTCTTGGTACGACCTGCAGCCAATTAACAGTCGACATTTAGTACTTTTAATTCTAAAGTCTCAGAAGGGATTACCGCTATCTTTCGGAAAATTTTCCCTCCTCAGTTTGAAAAGCTTCGCAAACGTACGGTTACTCTACTTTATTTATGATCTCACCGATTGCCCATTGCAAATGGTCGTGTTACCGTTAGACTTTGGATCTTTATACAAAATAAAAATTGTCTACGTCAGTCGCATGAGATTGACCAAATAGAAAATTGTTTCCTCTTGCGATAATTTTATTACTTATGATATCATGGTTTTCTTAAATTCGTCTAATCTATTTATTGTTTTATATTTTATGAAATCAGTTTTGTTACAAATACATACCATCCGCAGTCTAATTATATCATTAAGATTAAATGTAAGTAGCTTTTAAATTAGCTTTAGTAATTTTGATTTTCATGTTCGTAGATTATGAAAGCGTCGGCGTCTTACATGTCTGTACTTCTCGCCATGTCCTGAAATTTGCAACTCGTGTGTTATTCATGCATAGCGTGGTTTTAGGATTTAGAAGAGAATTAGCTTGCTATAATAAATAAAACGTTTGTATATTTATACTTTTCTTTTATTGTTTTCTTCCTGAACATTAGAGTAAACAGATGCGCGTAGAACGACAAAACTCCCCTGTACTCTAATTCATTTTATTTATTTAATCATAGTTGATTTTACAGGACTAAATAGGTGTCCAATGATTTCTTAAACACATGGTACAATAAAAAATATTATTGTAATATTATTGTAGGTATAAGCACAATGAAAAGATTTGTATGAGCATGTTTCAAATTTACCTGTGTTAATGATTTGCAATTAATTTTGTGGACTAATACTTCGTCACGACAATTTGAGCTTATTTGATTGATTTTACTACATTTGTACAGGCAATTCTAGGTAGTTTCAATTTGAAACATTAACAGTCAATATTGTTTCTGAACACTGAAGTAAGTCTCTGTCAACACTCTACATCAGGGATGGACACGCTAGGGGCCCCTCAAACGCCTGCTTCTCCCACCAACCTCTCTTTCATGCACGAGGCCTGCGCATTGTTCGCGACGGGCGAAGCACTTCCTTCTTCTATGATAACGGCGGATGCTAGTGGGGGACAGTGGGCGCTATGGTGGGCACAGTTTGTCTCAATCGAGTCAAAAATGCCCATCCCTGCTCTACATGCAGGTAAATGATGATGACTACTATACGTACATGACGTAGATGATATTAAGGTTTTCTTTTATTTTAGGATTATATGATATAAAGGTAAAATAAAAAAGTCATTGTACACAATATTTGTATAAGGTAAAGTATAAAAGGTTCTACACTATATAAAGTAAAATAGAGAAACTATTATACATCAGGAACAAATACTAAGCATTATATTATGGCGGCTTTGAATTATGAAAAGATGGAAGGAAAAGATGGAAGGAAAAGATGGAGAAGGAAGCGTTTCGTCCTAGGCCCGCTAGAGGACTCGTCAAGTAAGGCTATCTAGCGGCCTCGTGCCTTAGACGCGGGATGTCGTAAGGACAGTTTAGGTCGGTATATATACAAACAGAGGAAGATTCATGTAGTAGCGGGAAAGGTGTTGTCGTAATGTCCCTCTGTTGACGAGCATAGGAAGTAGCCGCCACAATATGTTGCACATACACCGAGATCTCCAGTGTGTTTATACCACAAATTTTGAAGTGCTATATGTAAAATTAAAGGGTTTGTATTGCCTACAGAAATTTGAAACCAGTAGAATAATGGAGAAATAAAAGCCTGATTCTTTTACTTATCGAAAGTGCCCCGATTTGCTATTGATCTGGACATAATCTGCGACTAAAACGTGACATGGCATTAGAAAATTAGCCGAAAATTGTGCGTTGAGTCAGATGTCCCAATAGGTTGAACAAGTAGGGGTTGGTTTTCGCTTCGCTCGCAATTTCAACCCTCGTTTGTTCGCACCCGGTCGCATGTTCAAGCCAGATGGGCCGGAAGAGATCAAGTTGGCACGGATCTGGGATTGCTTATCAAGATAATCTTCGTATCTCAGCTTTTCATGAAACGAAGAGCTGATACTTACAACCGCAGTCCCAACAGGCTTCGTTTAGCAAATTAAAGGTCTGGCGAACTCAAGTATCATTATATTTTAAACACGTCCCTTCGACATTCGTTCACATACAGATACCAGCAAAAGTATTGGCACAGATAACTTTGAATCACATGCTACTCAATCAATGTATTTAATATTCGAAACAATTCATTTGATGCATTAGGCGTACATGAATGAAGCGTCGATTTTATATCGACTAATTTTATTTATAATGTTCAAATCTTGTGCTACGAATTAATCAATACAATGTTCTTCAGTATCTATGACATTTTATCGTCTCTCGGATAAAACTTTATTTCCGCAATGAAGAAAATAATATCTTGTCTACTTCGAACTTTTTTCCCAAAAAAATTCCATCGCATTCATCTAAATACATGAATGTTGATATCAAGAAGCTAGAACGGGTACGGTGGAATTTCAACATTACTTGTTCTTCAATTGAAAAGAAAAAGAACGCTATAATAAATTAATATGCAATTTGTACTGTTCCATGTCCACGATGTCCAAACATACTAAAGTAAAACGTGATTTTTCAACCAACAAGAAGCCTGTTTAAATTTATTTTGTCGTACGAGCATCACGGTATAGGTCCAATGACCCAACATTTCTTGTTATAATTAACAATTTAAGACGTCTTCTTTCAGTGACTAAAAAACATAGGGTCTATGTGAAATATGTATAGGCTGCCGTTGACGGCTTTAAGAGTCTCGCTAGTTTAACAGTTTGTAAAAATCATTTACTTATTTTTAATTTCCTATCTTATTCAATTCTTAACAAAAAAGATAAAAATTTGTCTTTCAAATGATTTTGTTTCCTTTGAAACCCAATATTTGTTATTTATACTACTTTATAAAATACATGAACTGATGCTGTAGATTAAGAAATGTTTTGCATTTTGCGTATCATCTTAGCACAACGGTTAGAATCATGTTCGCCAGCAAAAATTTCTTGTGCAAAAGAAGAAAAAGAACGTTTACTACTGTCTCTATAACTCTGAAGTTACTGTAGCTTGAAAACAATTGAGGGTAATTATATAGAAAAGGTCTGCGTACTCCGATTTTCATGAAATTTTAATATATTATAGATTTCGACATTTTGAACAACTTTTTTCTTTTCCAATATAGGGTGGTCGCTTTTAGTTTTCGAGATATTTGCAAAAAACTATCGGTAATGTTAATTTCATAACGGAAATCTTCTTTTTAGAAACACTGGGTAGGTGTGTGTGTTATTGTCGCTTCTCATCTCCACATCGTGTTTACAAACAAAAAATAAACAGATGCGGCCCGAAAATCCAGGAAATGTAATTAAAATTATTACAGATGACTCGAGTGTTTTTGAGAAGTTGGAAGGATTATTTTATTACAAGATGAGTAAAAAACTTTTGAAAAAAATTGCAATTAGTCGGAACCGTGGAAAAAATAGTAGTAATTGCAGTTTTTCACGATTTTCGACTTATAACTGAAATTATTACCACTTTCAATCGTTTATAACTCATAAACTAATTAACCAATATCGATGAAATTTTCAGCATATATATAATTTATTTGAGTGAACATTAACAATTTTTTAAATTTTCAATACAGGCCCTGATAAAAAAGTCGTAAAAGTTAACATTTACTATTTTTTCATCGGTTCCGACTAATTGCAATTTTTTGAAAAGTTTTTTTACTCATCTTGTAATAAAATAATCCTTTCAACTTCTCAAGAACACTCAAGTCATCTGTACCAATTTTTAAAAAGTTATGCTGCTTCAAATGGTGTTGATTCAGTTTTGCTCTTCACTGTATGTACGATCAGAGTTATCTACAGGAGTTAATTCTGCTTGTTTCTTCTGTTATTCCATTTCCTGGATTTTCGGGCCGCATCTGTTTATTTTTTGTTTGTGAACACGTTGTGGAGATGAGAAGCTACAGTACCACACACACCCACCCAGTGTTTCACACGCACCCAGTGTTTCTAAAAAGAAGGTTTCCATTATGAAATTAGCATTACTGATAGTTTTTTGCAAATATCTCGAAAACTAAAAGCGACCCTCCTATATTGGAAAAGGAAAAAGTTGTTCAGAATGTGTTGCTCCATAACATATTAAAATTTCATCAAAATCGGAGTACGCAGACCTTTTCTATATAATTACCCAATTGAGTTCATGCCTCGAACGATAGTCAACATGTGTACCAAGTTTGGAGTTATAATATTCAATATCATCCTTTTCAGAAATTCCTAAAATTTGCCTTTTAGCATCAAAGTAGAGACCCATGAACCATGAAGTCCCCCCCGTCGGCTAACGTAAGAATCGTCGCGGTACGTTTCGCGTCGCATTAGTTCAATGCACACCGGATCAGTTGACATTGCCGCGAGCATGTTCGATAATCAATTTCCTGGTGTTCGTTTTTCCTGTGTTTACTGTTTACCCGCTCGTCTCGCCGAATGCTCGTGTGTGCGCGTAGATTAGAGAGACGATGGACAGGGAGGGGGGGGGGGGCGATGGTACGAAATTAGGCAAATACCACGCGTCGAATCGTTAACAGAAACTTTTTGAACTTTGGGTGCAGTGCTATTTTCCGGGGGATCTGGCGCATCGGTTGCACCGGCGCAGTGTGCTCTAGATCGAAGAATTTACTCGCATTTTGGTATGGCTTTCAAACTATAACAAACACCAAAATGAAGTTTTCACTGAAAAATATCAAAAAATAATTGCATGTTGATTGTATACAATGCAAGATATTTTGTTTGTTTTAAAACCATTTACTTATTTTTTCCAATTTTGTAACCCTGAAATAGTACTCGATGTCTTTGCTGTGCTTAGTTGTCCCTTAACAGTTCTTTTCGTGTATGAGCATTTGATATTGTTAGACAACGCGAATACATATGTATAAACAGCGCGGTTATGGTTTTATTATTGAACAATTTCAAGAATTTATCGTGTATCGTTCAGAACTATTTTTCTAATATATACATGTAGAACCTCGATTATCCAAACTTTCGATATCTGAATTTTTTATTGTCCGAGTACATTTCACGCAAAAACGGTTTAGTCTAAAACGATTCATATTTAAAACGATTTATTGTTCTATATACTAACGATTTAGTTCGGTACAGTAGCTAATTCTAAGTAATTGTTCTATTATCCGAACACCTGCGTCCGTATACCTGAGGTTCTACTGCGTTAGACATCGGATTTTACGCAATTGTGAAAAAACCGAATAGGTGAAACACGAAACAGTGATTATATAAACAGATTTTAAGAATTCTATTATACTATCTGTCACTTATTCAAATTATTAACAGAAGAAATCGATGCCAATGCAGCTTCTGTTTCATGCAAACGATGCACACAATTTTTATTTTTCATAAACATCCACAGTTTAGAACTTACTAATGAAAGTAAAAATATTCATTACATAAAACAGATCGAGAGAAAATATGTAACAGAATGATTGGAGCATTTCGAAGTATGTGAACAGTTTTCTCAAGCGGTACATACTGTAGTATTTCATAGTAAACGCTCAACCTTAACAGTTCATAGCAATTAAGATATCTATCTAATTTTCGTTTCTTTATTTTTCAGGTTCATGCTACGTTGGAGAGTGTTACGAATTGATTAGGCATCGATTCGAGAAGGTTATCTTTTCGACAAAATGTCAGTAAATTCTTCAATTCGGAAAGTTGCACGGCGTGGCAGCGTTGGCGGCGTGGCAGCGTGGCGTGGCAGCGATGGCAGCGTGGCGGCGGCGACGACTTCCCCGGGCCGAGCGAATTGGTCTCCATGGAAACCACCCCAAAGCCAATCTGGGGTGCATTCGTACGTACATTTACCCTTGTCGAGGCGCGTCTGCAGCACCCCCCTCAACGTCCCCCGTCCCCTCCATAAACTTGCTGAACCCCCTTTTCAGCCCCTCGCAGTCCCTCAGTATTGTCCCCGGCCCTCTCTTTCGCCCTGTCTCGGGGGCTATCTTTCTCTCTTTGACCTCCACCATCTTGCCTCCCCTTTCATGTGTTCCTTCGCGCCTTTTCGTACTCCGCCATAATCTTCGTAGCTGCTTCATTCTTTTATCTCCATAGCCTTCGTTTCCTTCTCCGTTCCATTCGCTTTATTTCACTTTGCCCGACACTAACAAGCTGCCTAGGGCTCTCACGGCTCTCGACGTTTTCGGTTTCCTTCGATCGCCGCCAATTCCCGTTTTTTCGTTTATTCGCGATTATTTTGTTGTTGCTCGACCGTTGACTCTCGCAAGCGCCACGCCGGTTGATTCTCCTGGATTTATTCGCTTGTTTGGCTGTGTCCTCGGTGTGTACTGTGGAATTACCGTGAGCCGAAAATGCGCTCGAATTAGCATGCTGTGGTTTTGTTGGTTCGTTTGCGCCGTTTTGTGATATCAACGGTTTACCGTTGTCCTGCTCCGTTGCCACGCGAGTTTCTTAATTGAAGAACCCTTGTAGAAAACGACGCGAGAAGTTGAAAATTATGTTTTGTTGGTAAGTCTACGTGCCACTAGTAATACCACCAAGATCGTTTTTACAGATTGTTGAAGATCAACAGGTAATTAATAGACTGCGGATACTAGGCATTAACGACGAAAATGTGTAGATGAAATACAAAACAGTGAAAGCATTTAAAGAATTTGAAAACACTGTTGTATTCGATCATTAAAGTTATTAAGTACAGAAATAAATGACCATGCAGCTCCTGCAACTTACAATTAATGTAGACTTATGCAGACAACTTTTGTCTGGTGATTAAATTATAAGTACCGCAAGTATTGGGTTGTTCGGAAAGTAACTTAGTTTTCGTGTAGAGTTGGTATTGCATCTATTTATTATTAGTTAACATTATTCTAAGTCGCAAAATCATTGTATATTTTCAGAACTGACATTTCGGACGTCACTTCGTGCCTTATAGAACTTTATAATCTTCCAGGCATTTCTTTTGTCATCGCTTCAAATATGCAAAATCAAAGTGAAAATATCCGTCACATTTTGCTTTTTTTATACGGGTATGGTAAAAACGCAATGCAAGCAGGGAAAAAGATGTATGCTGTTTACAGAGAGGGTGTACCGTCGTATTACCATTTATTTCGTTCTATTCAACACTTTTTAAGCGGTGTAACTATCATTTTAAATAAAGGCGTCAAAAGTAATACAACTCAATTATTTGCTAATGAAAAACAGGAATTCTACGAACATGGGATCTCCAAGTTACTAGAAAGATGACACAAGATCATAGAACAAAATTGCCACTACATCACCGAATAAATAAATAAATAGTGAAACATCGTCTTCATTTTCCCTTGGAAAAACGAAATTATTTTCCGAACAACCCAATATAAACTAGTGCGTATTAAAACGATCAATATTTAAACGAAAGTCTAGCTATACTGCGTATGTACACGTTACTTTGTTATGAAGTTGTTATCTACATATATTGTAAATCTACATTTAGCAACACTGTGTACAACATTATCTATCACATGGACAATAAATACAGTCTTAGTACTGTATCTCTTTGAGCCCAAAAGTAAAAGTTACACATGCAATTTATTTCCAGTAAATTGCATTGAAAATGTCTGTTATAACAACGAAGCTGAAGATAACATTTAAATAGCTACATTAGCTACGTGTTGGTGGACTAGGCTGTAGTGTTGATCTAACAAAAATGTTTTTACTACACGGCGCAAGTTGTTACGGAATTCATATTTCTAAAAAATGGTGCGGAACAATTCAAATTTGCATAAAAGCTCGCAGTCCACCGGCAACGCACACGCGCAGACTGATTGCTATACGTATAGCGTAAGACCCGTCAGAGAAGGGAGGTAATGTCTTTGGCTTTTAGTGACCTTTCACTTGCTCAGCTTTTTCGTGTCAACAAGCGAACGGGCAATTTCTCCAAGCCTTTCCTGTTCCACGGGAATCTGAATCTTGTTATTCAACAACTCTTCGTAAAGTTGTACTCTTTTGTCACGTTTCGAAAAGCTAAGTCGTAAATTCCGTAGCTATTTTGACGGAACTGAATTTCTTTACGAAATTCGCAAACATTTGCCGAACCAAATAGCAGTAGTCGCTGTACTATTGAACGTAGTTCTTGCAAAGGCCGTGCTATGACGTTCTTGCAAAGGCCGTGCAAATTGTTGCAAGGGGAGAGGATAATATCCCGACAGCAATTTTATAAACTTCTAATTTTCCTAAAATTACGGAGTAATAAAAATACCTTGCAGATATTTGTCCGCTAACTTTAACCCATGGAAAGATTAACACAATTCTCTGACGGAGTAGAGTGTTAATAAAAATATCTTGCATGTATTTGGTCACTAATTTTAAATAATCAATTTAGAGAATAATTTTAGAGAAAAGATTATACCTTATTATTAAGTTTTACCTTCGTCAATATTACATTACTATTGTCTCTTTTAGACAATCTGAAATATTAATAAAATTTCCCCGCACGCGTTTGGAAATTTGTTGCAAGGATTTTCAATTAAGTTGCGTTCCTATGAAACTCATTTACCAGTGACATTGTTCTTTGTCTTTAAATGCTTGAACGTAACAGAATCTGTTTATACCACGTTTGCTCCGTCGCAAGTATTAAAATGCATTTTCGTCTCAAAGAAATCGTGCTTTTACTCATTTCAAACTTGCAGGAAGTTTCTTAATACATTCTGCTCGAAGTATTCCATCTTATAAAGCACCCCGTGTGTTGTAAACGCACAACAAAATGCCATTTACTAAGTAAAAGGGATTCTATTACTTCAGGGAAGTGGAAGACTATATTGTGCATATTGAAAGTAGACACGGGTGTACCGCGACAGCAATTAAAGCGAATTGCAATTACCTATGCTTTCCCTAGTACAAAATTTGCTTTGTGCATAGTCATTTTCAAAATTGATTCTGTCGATCACTAATTTTATTTTCTCACTTCGAGGTAATAGTGTGACTTTTTGAATAAAAATCTCCAATGTAATACAAAAATCCTCGGCAATAATGAGCTACAATAATTGTAATTAATCTAAAAAAAATCTTACATTGTTTTATGCTTGTCGTTAATTTTCCTACATCAGTCGACAAGGATGAAATTTTCAGACTATAATTAAATAAAGATACAGTATAACTGACACAAATCGTTCGCAAATTGCACTTTTTAAAATTTACTCTTAAATGAACAGAATGTGCAATGTTTTCTTTACTATTATGACCAATTAGAATTTTTAAGAAATTTCTTTTATACATCATCCGGTAAACTATTAGTTCATTTGACTTCTCAAACAGAACTTATTAAGTCGTTAGGTCATAATTAAAATATCAATTGTAGCGTTTAAATGTAGTAATTATGTACGATTAAATAATGATTGGAACGAAAAGAGCATCGAAAGATCAGCAAATTTTGGCATCAGTTTGCACGCGGGTAGTCTAAATACATTTATATGTTGAATAGCTTGCGTTCGCATTCGGTTTGTTGTTTGTTTTCTGGTAGAACTGCAATTGCGCCCAAACGAAAATTACCGGAGCAGCAACCAATAGGAATTTCGATTTTGCTACAATGCCCCTAATCGTCTCGGAAACTAATGGATGAAGAGACTGTGGCCAAGATTAGGCGCTCCACTTCACCCATGCAATTTTGGTAGAATTTGCATACGAATCACGGCAACGCGCTGCGAAATGAGGCTCTGTAGCTGTCAATCGTTGTGTACCGAAAGCCAGCCGTCGGAGGAAGGACAGACATCCTTCCACGGATAGATCCGAGGGTAATGAGCTGCGAATATCTCGCGATCTAGTTACCACGCGTCAAATCGATGGGTAATGAACATCGTCTGTTTGGTAATTTACGATGCGACTGGCTCCACTTTGATCAGAGCAACGGAAAATTCTTTTGCGAATTGTAAGCTGCGTTTCTAGCAAAACGTTCTCAGCTGTGGACATTCAGAGACGTTGCGTGATGTGCCAGATGCTGGACAAGACAAGCATATATCTACAGTGGCGTGCAAAAGTATCCGGACACCCTTTAAAAACGAATAACTTTTGCAATATTAGTTCAAACGGCTTGAGTTTTTTTGAGATGTTAGAAGGATTCGTTTACTGGTAGCGTGTAAATAATTTTTTCCAAAAGTTGCTATTGTTCGGAATTGCGGCGATGAAAGTAAAGATCATAATTTTTAACTTTTTTTATCTGTACCTGTAATGAAAATTTGAAAGACGCCTTTTTTCGATCTAAGTTATGCATATTTACAAAGTTTCATCGAACTCGGTTGATGTTGTTATGAGCTACAAACATTTAAAGCTGATCACATAAGGGCGAAATTCCCTGAAAATGCAGAAAATCTGCGACTTCCACTCTAAAGCTCTCATCTTGCAATGTTCGTAGCTCATCTGCTCATAGCAACATTAACCTTCTAGCAAATGAATTGCGAAAGTTGATCACTACGGATATGGACTGCGGATACCATGAATTTATAACAAAACTGGGCTCGACTGCGTTTTGGAGGACTCCGTGTTCTTAACTTTTCTAAACTTTTTTTTATGTGATCCTGTAGATATCGATGAAGACATTCCGAAAATGTGTGTATGTTTGTTAGAAATTCACTAGTTTATAAGTTATACGCGTGTAGAGATGAGCAGTTTTAAGCGTTTTCGACAGGTTAGAGCGTCGCCATATTGGATATTTATTGAGTGGTAGGGGTAGGTAGCTCTATTCGGCGCATGCGCTGGATAGATCGTGAGTGTTCAGCGCATGTGTTAGATAGTATGGTATATTTGCGGGATCGGCTAAATAGTACTGAGCGTATGCGCTAGATGGCAATTCAGTGGTTATACATACCTTGTAAACATAAGCAATTTCAAATGTTTTTCACAAATTAATTATTAATAAGTTAATTGTTGATTTTCAAATGGCTAGTTCAAGTATTAGAAATTTTAACTTTAGAGACATGCCAAGTAGTAAAGAAGAAGCAATTACTTGGGCTCAGGTTTGTGGATTGTTGCTGAAATTTAAAAAATGTCGTACTCATCGGTGCGAAATGAAAATTTATAACAATAATCATGGAATCGGTCGTTTTCGGTGTCCAGTAATTAAAATATACAGAATCACATACAGGATTTCAAAAAGTAGGTACAGTCCAAGATGGTTTGGGGTTAGGTCGTCGTGGGAGCGGAGAACGCCGGCCCGACCAGTGTCGTCAGATCGGCTAAATCGAGGGGAATACAGTTTACCACCTCTCTGATGACCAGATTAATATGTAACACTTAGCGCGGCACGTCACGTGACCAGTCTACGGTCTTAGTGGGAAACGTTGGAGTGTGCTCAGGTAGTGGAATGGAATAGTGGAAGGGGAAAAGGAGGAGAGGAAAATCAACACAGTTTTGTGTTGACCTGGCGATACTGCGTCAGTAAGGCTATCTAGCGGGCCCGTGCCTTAGACGCGGGATGTTGTAAGGACAGTTTAGGACGGTATATAATATACAAACAGAGGAAGATTCAGGTAGTAGCGGGAAAGGTGTTGTCGTACTGTCCCTCTGTTGACGAACATAGGAAGTAGCCGCCACAAGATTATTAAGAGAAAAAGTATATTTTTATTTAATTTCTGTTGTCTGCAGCCTATTGATCACAGATCATTCAGTTGAATTAACGCTTAATATTAGACTGCGAATTTTATGCACTTATGGCAAGAGTGGACGAGTACAAAAGAAAACTGTGAAGTCGTCAAAAGAATTTGAGAAATCTGACACACTGTTTACGATTTATGAAAATTATTGTAAGTTCATTTAATTTCTATTTCTTACGATCGACTCGGAAAATTTTTATTTTGCATAAAAATCTGCAGTCTAGTTATTATATTTGTGTGTAGTGTGATCGAAAGATGAATAGTTGAATTTCTAAACTGTCTCATTAGAGAGGAAAGAATAAGAAAGATGAAATAAAATTGTTCACGTTGTTTATAAATAATAATGGAATTTGCAGAGCACTCCGTTCGTGAAGAAAGAACACTATGGCGAACAGATCAACTGACGAGCTCCTACATTACTTTATTCAAAATGGAGGAACGAGATGAGATGAAATAAAATTAGATAGAATTGTTCATAAACAATGAAATGAAATGTTGAACATACTCTTCAACATGCGAAGAAAACTGTGTTAAAGTAATACGAGGAATGAATGAGGATTAACGTATATACAGAGTGTCCCAATAAATTGATAAAGCTACGTTTTCGAGAATATCGAGTTTCAAGAAGAAACGGTCAGCCATGTACAGACATATTAGACGATGATTATTCATGTTAGAAATGACTACAATCCTATCAGGTGTCTGATTCACTAGCCAATTGATCATGGAAATAAATAAACTTTATTATTAGAACTTAAGTTGTAGTAATACTTATTTGTGTAAAAATATGCTCGGAATATACAATTCATAATATAACTGATAATATAATAATATAATGAATTTACATTACATCGTCGCAGTAATGTTCCATTTGTATTCATAATCTTTCCATTCAGTATCACACTGTTTGTGTCGTGTCTCTCGCGCTTGGTTTTTGTCTCCACTCCCCTGTTCTCATTTTTGTCTGTTTTTCGTGTGCATAGACAGGGAAACAGAATGAAAAAGAGTGCAACAAACTCTCGTCCCTACACCTGTATTATGTAGAATACGGAAGAAAATGCAAATCACGTGAATTCTAATATGCGTCTGGTTATAATGCACCTTGCATTCTTTGATGCGAGGTTCGGATGTAGGGTCAATTTGACCCATGTTAAAGCTTGTTCGAGGTATTGCACAGTTTCAAAAGGTTGCGATTGCTTTATGATTATATTTTGCAATTATACTAAAAGTACTTTATTAATGTTTGTCATTTAACAACTACAGTTTTCACATTTAATATAAATATTATTTTAAATTTCAGTAGAACTGATTCCATTGTACTCTCTCGAGAATTAAACAAATGTATAATCTATCTTCTGGTCATTACAGTTTGCTGAAATTTACACACGCGAATATTTGCATTTGCCAATCAATTTCCAGTTGATTGGCAAATCAACGAAACTTTGATTGAATCCACGAAACTTTGTTTTATGTAAGTACCTCGATAAAAGAAATGTTTTTTCTTTCTGTGTATTGAATAATGTATCAATGCGACCGTTATTAATATTCCCAAATAAAATTAATAATTTCATTCATTTCGGAACGGTGGTCGAGAATAAAAGGAACACTGTGTAACAGAATATGACTGCCACGAAACTGTCTGATATACAGGGTATTTCACCTAACTTGACCACCTTAAATATATCGTTTATTTTGTATGATAGAAAAAATGTCAGGGGGAGAAAATATTCTGTTCGAAGGCGCCAATACGGTGATGGGCCGAATTTTTTTTCTCAAGGTTACTTTTTTCGAGATCTCAAGGTCATCGTATTCTTTTTAAAATGGGACTGCATATTTTTACTACAACAGTCTTATAGCTTATAAATAAAAAACGAATCCAGCGAGGTGCAATATGTTAACCTTCACGTGACCTTTAGTATATCGATACCAATACCGTAGCTTGTTATGCTGATACTGATTGTAAAGCGATAATTTTAGCAGAAGATTTTCCTCGCTAAAGGTCACGTGAAGGTCAACATATTGCACCTCGTTGGATTCGTTTTTTCTATAAGCTATAAGACTGTTGTAGTGAAAATATGCAGTCCCATTTTAAAAAATACGATGACCTTGAGACCTTAAAAAAAATGAACTTGAGAAAAAAATTCGGCCCATCACCGTATTGGCGTATTCGAACAGAATATTTTCTTCGCCTGATATTTTTTCTATCATACAAAATAAGCGATATATTTAAGGTGGTCAAGTTAGGTGAAATACCCGGTATATGTATAACATTTCGCAATGTCTCGAAGGAAATATCATTTAAACAGTGGGGGACGGATGTCACGGGTTTCGACCCTCGATGCGAGAGCATAAAGTCGTTATTGTAATTTTATTCAGTTCCACTTTGAAATTCGGGAATTCCTGGATTTATGAAATATAAAAGTATTGCTTCCCCGAGGGGTTACTGCCACCCCCTACTGTTTTTCGCCCCTACCTTAAAATAGAAAAGGTTAATGCCAACAGCATATGAGTTTTGTGACATAAGCCACTTTTATGCAGCGGCATTCTGTCTGCTATGTTCTTACATCGCATTATGTAGGATGGCGCAATGAAAACAACGACGTTCGACACCTCGAATACATAGCTCATATGTAAATGTAACTGTTTCCACTGAAAGCTGCTGTGCTCTTGGCTTTTCTCGACTCATTCAAATTCTTATTCATCCATTAATCTTTTTATAAACCAAATACACATCAAGTTGAAGTTTTATTTAATATTTTCTCTGTCGTTCATGATTTGTTAGATGGAAAAGAAAAATCTATGTCGTATGTCTATATTTTCTGTATTGGCTAAGTATTGGTAACAGCACTAGAAAAATAAAATTTTATCGTACCAGGAGATAATAACAAACATATTTATTAAATAATGGAAATGGTTGAAAATTCTATGAAACACCAAACGATTCCAAGAGATCAAGCATGTTATTGATCCTTTATACATACTTGTTCTTCATAAAGAATAATGATTACTAGGTTACAGGAATCAAATACAAAAATTCAAAATATAGTCACCGGTTGTCGGCATTTACAGAAATAGGATAGAACAGAAATAACGACTAACTTAATAAACACTGTTAATCATAACTAATCTCTTAGCTGTTTAGTTCGATTTTCGAAACTGCGTGTCTATGTTATGCCGCGAAAATTTATAAATATTTAATCAATACTGTGCGAACTTTTTACTCTTCTTTGAAATTTACAAATACGTTTCAGTTTGCCAAATATTGTAATTGAAATGGCTAATTATTACATTTCTGCAACGAGTATACACGCATCCAATATATGTATGAAACGTTACTGCGAATTCCATCGCATGCAACTCAATATCAAAACTGCACCATAAAATGGTTTGAGGCAAAAACAGAGGATGTAAAGGGTGCAAAGGAAATGATGAAAATTCGGTTTCCACTTGCGAACGCCGACCCGTAAAAGGCTGAATAAGATACAGCGTAAATTTTTGTGATTCGCGGTGTAAACCCGTGGACCGTTGATGGAAGCGCGAGGTGTAAATCAGCGGACAAGTTTCCCGCGAAAATGTGAACTACAGAGGAAAAACTGTTCAGTCAGGCAGAGACAATAAACAGACGGAAAACACGGAACGTGTGCGGTGGTAGTTTGTTGCCGGGAATAATAAGTGTTTGCCTCCCACGCGTTTTTTTTTTGTTGCCGGCGCTCGTGCATTCATTTCCTGGTGAAGTACCACTAACGAACCAGAGGTGGTGTCCCGGGGGCGTTTAACTCTTAATTTTTCAAACATTGCCAAACGTCTCCGGGGAATCGAGTACGCGAAGCCCTGCGGAAATTCATCGTGCTCGTCTTTCACTGCCTGATCTCGAACGGATAAATTAGTCAAGATTATGGTCATCACACCGCCGCGTTAACTTCGTTTGCGGCTCTCTTTTATACGAAGTTTGACCAAGCTTGTACAAACAGCGCTACAGTTTGCTTTATACGTTCACAATCTCTTATTACCATACCTACAGTCACTCGCGATAATATTCGGTCACTCTTCAAAACACGATAACTTTTTTAATATTCGATTTTGGGGTTTTTCTAAGAAGCTAGAACAATTACTTTACTACATAACGTGAAAAAGAAATTTTGCATAAATTACGATTGGTCAGAATTGCGGAGAAAATACTAAGAGGTGTTTTTTACAACTTTTTATGAGGGCCCATATTGAAAATTTTAAAAATTTATTTTGTAAATCTGTATCATTATATACGTTCTGTAAATGTAAACAACTTTTAGAATTAATCTGCAATTCCGACCAATTGCAATTTATTCAAAATTTCTTTTTCACCTCATGTAGTAAATTAATTGTTCCAACTTCTCAAAAACAATCCGTCATATGGTCTAATATTTAGAAAGCTATCGTTTTTAAGAGTGTTCGAATATTGGGAGTGACTGTATACGAGTCGTGAAAATAGTAAATAGAAATTCAATAAATCATAAATTATTGAAGACGACAAACTTTACGAATAAAATTCAGTATAAAGCTTTTTTGAAGTTTGTAGAATAACGCTATAATCTAGAATTAATATTGGAACACTTTTTTTCGAATTGAACCAAACGACTCGAGTATGTTTTAAAAAGTTAGAAGGGGTTTAGTAGATAATGAGTAGAAAATGTTTGCTAAATTAGTTGAAATTCTGGAGAAAATAGTAAGTCTTTCAGATTTTATTTAGTCATTTTTATTAAGTGCATAAAATCCGTCTTCTTATAGTCAGTTGATCAACAATATTCTTACGGCTATTTTAAAATGCTTGGCACCATTTAACGACTGTTTGATGTTTAATAATATTCTGCAACAGTCTTTTGCAAATATCTCGCTTAGAATAATTTTTTTCTCATACAAATTTTTTACACAAAAGAGTATACTAGCTTTATAAATAAAAGCACGGATTTCAAGCTTGGACGAAATCTATTGAAAATAATTGGAAATTTTGGGATGTGATTGCTAATAAATTTTCGTTAGCCTCCCACAATGCGCTTCTCGTGCTCGCCTCGATTGGCCATCGCTCGACTCCCATGACCTTATTTTAATGAAGTTACCACCGCCGCTCGCCCCTGTCCTCACGATAGATATTTCAGAGCAGATAATACCACGCTGTTATCAAGTGATATTAAATTATTTGAAAATCATAGTGGAACGATAATGGTAGGTAGATGGGTAACGTATCGCCGCACCGGTGCGCTTGTCGTAAAATTGTTAGGAAGGCGTTCAGAAAATTAACTGAATACGCTGGCCATTGGAAAGTGGTGCAGCGAAGACCATAAGTTTATCGACAACCTTCGCAAAATGTAAAATATCCTATCCCATTAAAACATGCAGCTAAATAATTATTATCAGGGTCGGAAATATGATAAAATGTCTTATCTATGTATGTGAGTTACAAGCAGCTTTTTTAAAGAATCTTGTTATCCAATTATACAAAATACAACTGGGCTAACATTGACAAAAAACATTCGACTTGTATGCTACATTATATCGGATATGACATTTATGATTTTGATAGAATTATTTGAGTGTGTATTGTAAACCACAAAATGATTATTCATATACGAGACAAATATGATAAACATAATTGAACGCAGTGTTCAGCAATATGTAAAGATTATAAAATATTTAGTTGGGGTAACAAACTTTCAATTACTTCTTAATTATTTCAACCATGAAACCATTCCTATCGTGTAATTTTTAAAAAAGACAAACATTACAATAAACAAACAACACAATACATTTCTTTATATCTTTTATATTTTATAAGTACTATGTTTAAATTTCTTCTTACAGTAAAAAATCTTCTAACTGCTGAACAACATTTTTCATCGATTCTGATTTTTACGGCATAACCTATTAGAATAGAAATTTATGCAGTCGCTCGAGATGTATAGATGTGTTTTTAATCATTTTCCAATAGAGTTTTTAGAGAAATGTCGTTGAAAATAGTTATTTTATGGATATCTTCAAACCGTGTTCAAAAGATCGAGAACACCTTGTTTGAAACGTCTTAGATAATACTTTAAGATGAAAAGAAGATTATCTATCCAGTATTTCTGAAAAATGATCATAGTCTGCGGTAGTGGACACCATATTTCCAGCATCAAGTAGACAAACACTATTGCTGTTACGGATCCTTTCATCCATTACCATCTGGGATTCCGGTTCCGCGTGATCGCTGCTGTAAAATTTAGGGATGCATTTGCAAATAGACAGATACATATTTAATCTGTGGAGAAGTTGCAGCCAGCGAAACTCGGCCAGGGGTCGAGCAGAATAATTTTTCGAAAAACGTCCGCAGCCAGCTCTGTAATCCTCGGACGGGGATCAGTGATTTAGCTATTGTTGCAACCCCGTTGTCGCGTGCCGGTTGCGTGTGTACAGGCCCCCACGCCTTCGGTGGCTGTTATGGTAATTTCTGTGCAGCTCCCCAGGCCACAAGGCTGTAACTGAAGCACGTTGCGCAAGAATGACGCGATGAATACAATTTCCAGCGCCCATTGTTGCAGCCCGAGCTGCCGTGAAAACATTAGGGCTCCTGGATATGAATATAGTTGTTATGCCGGCTCCAGATAGGCGCAAAGAAGGGATTTCTATTCGAACGTTTTCCAGCAGCCAGATACGATGAAAACCGGCCGCGAATATTTTTCCTTATTCATTATTATAAAGGGTAATCAAATAAGAGCTATATATGTTTACATTGAAATGAAAACATAATGGTATAAGATATCGACGTAATCTTTTTCTTTTTATGTATCGGTATATGCCATTATGTTTTAAAAATAATTCCATTTAACCCTACGATTGCGGTGCCCGAGTTTATTTTGACTCAGAATATTAAAATCGTCATGTAGTTACCCAATTTGTGGTAATTCAAGTAAATGAATAGCTGTTGCGTTGGAAATATCCGAAAGAATGATGTGTCTACAAGAAATATCTTTAACAATACATTTCTAAAAATTATTAATTAAAGCTGTGGACGGTTCTACGCATCATCAATTATTCAGTTGTACGATTGGTTCGCCGTCCAAGGGTTAAATGGCCGCCACTGAACTTCTGTAAAAAATTGATCCGTGAATTTTTACACACTTTTTCGCATAAATCAGCACCTATGGCAGCAATAACACAAACGTGTTTGGATTAAATTATCTAGTGTTGTCGGCTGATTGGAATAAACCAACGATTTAACATAAGCTCAGAGAAAGTAATCTAATGGTGTTATGCCGAATGATCTTGGGGGGCCAGAATAAGACTTTTCTGTCTCGATTGTAACAAACAGGAATTAAATAGAGATTTATATCCTTTCTTAACCTCTTCAAGAATACTGACATGTATCAACATACATCTACATTTAATTCTAGCTTCTTGTAATAGTATTAGCGTAATAGTATTACGATTTGCCACGTAACATAATGCTGATTCACGTGAAACATTATCAAAAGTACCATAGCAAATGTGAGGGAACGTCGTACGCAAACATTACGAGAATTTGCATAGTTTTCGAACCGTCACAAACAGTGTGAGAAGGATCAATTATGCAAATTTTTAAGAGGTACGGTTTTTTCATTGACCCGTAACTACCGATTTAAGACGAATGCATTTCAAGGAAAAAATATCTGCACCGACTAAAAGAAGTAGGTGGTTTCTGTAAAAATGACGGTATCCGTGTTAATTGAGACGAATACAAAATATTTATGAATGAATAATATTTTTTAATCTTTAAAAAATCTAACAGAACGTTAAAGTACCTAAAGCTGCAGCGATTAACCAAATCGAATATTAAATTTGCTACAAAGTTTATAGATTCTTTTCATCCGTGTTAATTGAGACGAATACAAAATATTTACGAATGAATAATATCTTTTAATCATTAAACAATCTAACAGAACGTTGATGTACCGAAAGCAGCAGCGATTAACCAAGTAAAATATTAAATTTGCTATAAAATTTATACATTCTTTTTTTAGCCTAGCCATGGCATTATTTGCAAGAATAAATTAGTTTCAATAAAGTAAAACTAAATAAAGACAGGTGCAAGATGCCAGAACGTTTTCGGATAGTATAGACAATACCTCTCTTTTATTAATTTTTAACTTAACGAAGTACAATTTATTTGCATGTAATAAAACATGCAAAAATACTTCCTGGCCAACCTATACATTTTTATTAGTTTTTCGAAGCAAGTATCCTACGTTATCCCCACTTCCAATAATCTGACAAAAAAATGTTTCAGATAAAATTTAATCGGTATACAGTCGACTATAAATTACAATATACAAAATTTAAAAAATAATTTCATTTTGATAAAAATTGAGGTTATGCTTGATATTTTCGAACGATGCTACATAACCTTAGCTTCATGGTACTGTAGCTAACGTCAAGCCGAATTCAATGACCTATTAGATCATCATTTTGAATCATGAAGTAATGCTAGAACAGTTTTGGCTAGCTTTGCTGACTATATGCTTCACTATTTTCGAACGACAGTGCATACTTTCTGCTTCATAGTATTGGGGATGATCCCAAGACAAATTCAACGACCCAACACATTATGATCTTGAACCTCGAAGAAACGCTAAAACGGTTTTGGTCAGGTTATTGGATTAAATACTTCACTATTAACCAATGGTGGTGCATACTTTCTACTTCATACTGCGGTGGATGATGTTAAGACCAATTCAACGACATACTACGTCAGGAACCTTGAACCTATTGAATCTCAGAGGTTGGTAAAACAGTTCTGAACAAATTTTTAAACTAAACACCCCGCTATTTTCCAACGGTATTGCATACTTTCTGCTTCATAGTATTGTGTATGATGTCAAGAAGAATTCAACGAGCAACATTATGATCTTCAACCTATTATACCTAGAAGTAGCTAAAACATTTTTTGACATTTTGTTTTAAAACACTCCACCGTGTATCTCGACGTAATTCGTTATGGGGGGTCTGAGGGTCTTCGAAATTCTCCGCGGCGTTGTTTCAAATGTTTTCCATAGATTCGACGAACTCGATGTCGGCCCGCCGGAAGCGGCAGTAGAAAGCAACGACAGGATTAAGCATTTAACGCGATCCTATCAAAAGTTCGACACACCTGGTATTATCACAGAACCACTACAGATCTTGGGGACTCGTCTGGGAGCTCGTGTGTGCATGCGTAACCTCTAATGGCAGATGGCATGGGGTCCGTGTGACGAGCAGCTGCAGCCGACGAAGAGAGTCAAAGGCACGAAGGGAGAAGAAAGATGGCGGAACACAGAAAGAGGGGGAAAAGGGCCGTGGAACGTACTCGTGTTCGCGAGGACCAGTCAACCCCTCTGATCCATGTCGAAAAAAGCCCTTGATGCGTGACCTTACTGTCCAAAAAACGACACGGCGAAAAAGGAATCTGAGGGAAGCAGGACGCGTCATCACCTTAATGATGACCCGGCCTCGGAGGAGGTCACCGGAAATGAGCAGTCGCTCTATGTACCAGATACATGGAAAAGGTTTGTCATTTTCGTACCTGGCTTTCAGAGCTTTGACCCTATTGCAAACACCTTTATTCTGTCCGTTGTGTTTTATAAAGTTTCTGTCGTTTATACAGGATCAGGAGAACTTTAACTTGTTTTAAAATTGGAGTAATTGAAAGATACAATTAGACTATAGATTTTTATATAAAAGAAAAAATGTCTGATGAATTTGAAATAATAAAACAGCATGTTTTTACTCTGTTGCATCTGATCTACTCAGTTTCGTTGTAAATGCGTAAAGTCCGCAGTCTAATCTTTATAATTGCTCATGAGTTATGGTCTTCGGGTTTATTTTGTTCAGAAAGATTACATTATCAAAAATCTAATGGATGTTTAATATTATGATTTAAACGACATTCATCAAATACATATATCAGCAGCTATCTGAGTAAATTTCATTACAAAAATTATATTAATTGGATTATTCAATTGAATAGACTTTTTATCATGAATATTCATTTTGTCTGGTTTATTTAGATTGATTCATTTATTATATCTGTTTAGTTATGTACAACATGGTAAATGTACGTTCATTTATAAAAGTTAGGATAAAAGACAAATGTTGAGACAAAAATGGAATATAAGTGGCGTTAATGTTTATTAATATAAAATTTACAAATACTATGTTTAAATGCATTAGGGCCGGTAGTATTGATTTATACTTCAATTATGATGACGATAGATTTGCATTTATTCATGAAAGTCGCATAAACCTTGCGCATATTGGTGATCATGTTTGGTAATATAGGCAATAATTAAATCAATTAGAGATTATTATATAATTACTATTAATATTGATCTTGATGCGTAGTTGCCTATTGAGATGAAATTATATGTTTACGAACATTCTCATATTTTCTTACAGTTATATTAATATGTTTGTTTCCTGTATAATTGGATATATTTATTTCCATTTTTGGTACAATTTTAGTTTGTTTCACCAGATTTCAGCTGATTTACAAAGCAGGCATTTTTACAGTTATCATAATTGTATTTATAATAGTATGAATTGAATAACAGTTTACAAGGTTTTAGTTATTTCGATCCTATTACTGCGACGGCTCAACGAAATTACAATTACAAATTACATTCCAATTTTCCGTGACAAATATGTATACCAAAACGACACCGTAGAGAATTTACTGTATGCTGTTCATATAAATAATTATAATTCATGTCGAGTTGATAAGTTTGCTACCATCAATTACTTAGCTAGCAGTATTCATCGTTGCAATTGTTTATTAAATGCAATGTATTCCCTTTATGAAACCGTGTATATTACCCTTTCATCTGCATGGAAGCTTAGGATTCTTTTATGAAAATTTTCATCACATATTAATTATTTATATCCCTTGTGATTTTGCAAATATGCAATAATACATATTACATTTCACCTAATGTCTTTTTTGTAAACTTAACCATTGACCACTGCACAATTGTTGAGCTAAATGAAGAAAATTCACTGTATCCTTATTTCAGTCACAATTCCATCTTTCTTGTTAAAACTAATGGACACCAAGATATCTCTTTCATTCTAATTTATTACTTGCTTGGTCTTCTGCCAAGAGACGTACTCCAATACTTTTATCCTAATTAAACGCGTTGCTACAGATTGCGAAGATCCAGTCATAAGTGAATTCAAGCATAAGACATTTTTAAACGATATTACTGATCGTTTCTATTCATTCATGTACAAAAATTTGGCAAAATAAAATTATAAATTCCTTGAATATTTCATCCTGATGTAACAGCCTACATAAAAACTGATGCATCAGTTTCAAGAAACAAGGATTCAATAAAAATTTATTCCTTCTCTGAATACAAATCTTCACTTAACACCAACAACCAAATGACTAACACTAGTCATATTATTATTCATTCTTGTCTTACGTAAATGATTATAGTTTCGTTAAATCGAAATGAATGAAAATAATTCCTGAACATCGTTGAAATCAGTGGCGTATTACCCTATGGGCAACTTGGGCAAATGCCCGGGGCCCCAAGCAAAAGTGGGCCCCGAACACAGAAACCATATATATTGTATTTTTATGTAAAAGGTTTTCACGAATGAAGGAGAATTCAATTCACTTTTTATGCAATAATAAATATGTAGATGTTTTTACAATTTTTTATTTTTTTTCAACGTGAAAGTTATTTAGTTGAGGTTAAGGGCCCCGAAATTTTACTTTGCCCAGGGGCCCCAGTCATAACGCGCCACTGGTTGGAATATTAATAAATTGCAGATAATATAACATTCAATTGAATATTGATAAATTACAGATAATATAACAGTATTCTTAGTTGCCTTGCGAGGCCGCCATTGGACATCTGAGCGTGAAATATGGAATCGGCATCCGCAATTCCAAGGTATCTATGACTCGAATGAACTAAATGGTCCAGTGATTACCGTAAATCGCGTGCCGTTTGATTCGACCGTACACAGCTGATACAACACACTTTTACAATAGGAAACGGTGACCGCTGACATCTACAGTTACGATCGGCCGATCATCCGCGTCATTTAGTCTCCAAAGTCTGAAGTGGTTGGAGCGGTAGCAGTGGCGGTAGCGGCAACACTATACATATAGTGACAGCAGCTGCAGGGTCCTCTTGCCGGAGCAGCTGTTCTGTCTTGCCACTCCCGAATCAGGATCCGAGTTCTAGTTTCAGTTCGGTTCTGCTTTTTCGTCGCGTCTCGAGCCATATGGGTGGGTTCATTTCAAGTGGGCCTGAAAAATTCCACGAAGTGGCTTCTTCAAATCAAATTACCGTTTCCACTGTTCGTTTTCGACTTTTTCGGCGCCGCTGCACTTTAGAGTGTTCGTTTGCACAGTGGTTTGGCCTTTATTGATTCTTGAACGCTAGCTGCGCACGATAACAATAAAAGTTTTGTCTGTAATTGACAATCATGCTTTTTGGCCGGAATTGCGACGTCGTTCGATCCGGGCGCGGTTGAAGAATTTGTTTTGTCATTATGCTGCGACTTTCAGTGAATCATGCGAGCGAATATTAATTCTAGCTTTTTTAAATCAATCCACGTGTTATAATAAATTGTTTACTTCTGAAAGAGAAATATTTACTTTAATACACGCTAGAAAGAAAGTCTGGAGCACTGAAGAATACCTAATCTACTCTGCTTCGTCAAGGAATAAAAATTGATAGATGAAATATAACAAAATATCAATGACTATTGAACATCGTTAACAACTAAGCTGCGGATCTTTACGTAAAATAAAAATTGTTTGCAGCAATTGCAAGACACAAGAACTAGTTAGTTATATCTCTTTTTCTTCAATAATTTAAAAGTATGGAAAACTACATATCAGTGTCATTTTTTTTATTTATTAAGCATTTTAAACCCTTCTGGATTTATTTCGCTTTACAGGAATAACATAAGTAAATACAATAATATGTAATACAGTACAATACAATAATAATACAAATGAATACAGTAACAATTTAACTGTTTTAATCTTTCCACTGTTCTAAATTTCTTTTAGTCACCTATCTCACAAATGCATAATATCTGCAGTCTACTAATGACTTTGGCAGTTGACGCGACGTTAAAAAGCTATTAAGAAGATGTTCTTTGGATGTAATTACAATATATGCCTCCGTGCTATCTTTTTAAAATGTCAGCTTACGTATCTTCTTCTCATACTTTTTAAAGCATGAGGATATTCTAGAAAGTACGAGGCAAATTCCTTTTTACATTATTAAATAAAGGGGCACAACAGTCAAGCTTCATTTTTTAATACGTTGAATACTGGCTGTATCGAATGACTTAAAAGTGATTGTTAGACTGCGGATTTTTATCCATTTACAGTATGCACACATTTTTAAAATACAAGAAAACATGTGTAGCAATAAACATTAATTACATCTCTTCTCCATATGCTTACCATAAGAAATTTTCTAGTTGAGAAAGTAAACTTGTTCCTCAGCCTGGTTTTTATAAAATGCGCCACGGAATTTAGAATTTGCATACAAATCCGCAGTCTATATTTGCATTTTAATACTTTGTATAATACTTTATAAAACCAACAAGAATTCAGTGTAGCTATACCTCCGCGTAAAAATTGATTGTTTTAATGCTAACGATTCGACCACCTACATTATCTCCAGCAAGTTGCACGAGTTTCCCAGCGATGCAACAGCTCGAGAATGAATTTCTCCATGGTTACCCAATAAAAATCTGGATTTGCATAAACCTAGTGCTCAAGTCTACGCATAATAGTTCCCGACAGAATAATTATGTCCTTGGGCGTCTTGCAGTTGCAGGGAGCAGAGTGGTTGTTCCGAGTTTTCAAAAATTCAGTGTAGCTAGGCGTTAATATAACAATTGATGGTTGTAACATATATTAACGTATTATTGACGGTACACGGTGAAATCAATTTTGCCTCGGTTGCCGTACATTTTCTGAGTATATGAAAAATAAAAGGTGTCGCTCACTTTACTGCACCGCACATGAACGACACCAGACCAACGTCGAGCGTCTAAGTTATTATATTGTGTAGTTCAAATGTGAATGCGTTCACCTATCCGTAACAGTATAGCATCGATACTCCTCTTTTTCCTGTTCTCTCCTTTCGATACGAATGAATACGTTTGCGTTGGTCTGGTGTCGTTCTTGTGCGGTGCTGTAAAGTGAGCGACAGCCTTTAAAGTCGATTTATACTAACCGCGCAGAAACGGAATGTACTCATTCAGCACCGATCAGACAAACATTCTTTAACCCATTGTACACGAAGAAATTTTCATTCCAAAATCTAGACAGAACCAAAATCTAAACCAAGAACATTTTCATTCTGTGAAATCTTTGTTCCATTGTGTACGAAATTGAACCTGTTTTCTGACACAACATTTGAAGTTTTAGTATGTTAGACATAGATAATATGTAACTATAAGTTCTACATATCGATAAAGCTGAAAGATCGATTACCATGTGATGCGCAATAAGCGACACTTGTACAATTAACCATCTAATGACATGCGTCTAGGTTCTACTTGTCCCAGACGTAAAACCACTCCCGATCTGTTAACACTAGGGGTGTGCGGGTACCCGAAATTTCGGACAATGATCGGGTCGGGTCGGGCCAGGATCTCGAAAGTTTATAAACTTCGGGTACCCGAAATGGTAGTCGGGTCGGGTCGGGTTGGGGTCCCGAAAGTTTGCAATATTCGGGTACTCGAAGTTAAAGTTGTATTTATATAAGCATAATGCTGTTAATAACGTCTTAATATGCACAGAGTCACAGAGTTATACAGGGTGTTTCGTCTAAAGCAGGACATCTAACTATCTCATTTACCTTTGAAAATACAAAAAATGTTTCTAACGTAATCTAAATGGTTTCCAAAGACGAATCAGATGGAAGAATCGTTTTTTATAAATTGTAATTTTTTAATCGTATTTTCAAGGTCACTCGTATTTTTTTACATATGTACACACATTTTTTGTTGTTGCATGTTATAGCAAACATTATTTTGCATGCATCCATGTTTAATAGCACGACCTTGAAATGACCGTGAACTCTAAAATTTGCTAATTAATGCAGAACTTACCTTCAGCGATATTTCAGATTTCAACGGTAACAGAAATTCGACCATGAACTTGAACTTGTAAATAAACACATTGTATCATTCCTCTGTGTACATAGAGAGTGAGAGAGATATGTATTTAAGAGTTTTCTCACTGCTAGATTTCTCAGTGTATCGACAAGCGATTCATATTGTGTTATTCAGAACAGGAGAAAATTCAAATGGTTTTAGTTTACGGTGAAGCTCGAGAGTGTCTAAGAGCAGCAATACGAATTTAAAAAGACAGATTTCCAGAACGTTCTTGTCCATCACGTTCTGCATACACAAGTATTGTTATAACATTTTGTGAGACTGGTAGTGTCAACAGAAACATTCGTGTGAGACGTAAGACTGTTACTCATGAAGCAAATGTGAACAATATCATCGCTAAAGTAAATCAAAACTCGCATGTTAGTATGACCGATATTAGTGTGACAAGCATATTCCGGATTCTTCATTCACAAAAATTTCATCCTTTCCATTTATCTCTTCATCAAGAGCTCCATGGAAGAGACTTTGAAAACCGCGTACACTTTTCTCAATGGGGTATACGGAAATATGAAAGTGATGAAATGTTTTTCCAAACAGTATTGTTTACGGATGAAGCATCCTTTACAAATCATGGTCAGGTGAACCTCAAGAACATGCATTATTGGTCGGTTGAAAATCCACGATGGTTTAGACAACTCGATAAGCAGAGACCATGGACTTTTAGAGTTCACGGTCAAGGTGGTGCTATTAAACATGGATGAATGCACAATAATGTTTGCTATAACATACAACAACAAAAAATGTCTGTATATATGTAAAAAAACACGGGTGACCTTAAAAAAACGATTAAAAAATTACAATTTATAAAAAACGATTCTTCCATCTGATTCGTCTTTTGAAACCATTTAGATTACGTTAGAAACATTTTTTGTATTTTCAGAGGTAGAGGAGATATTTAGGTGTACTGTTTTAGACGAAACACCCTGTATATTGCTAATTTGACCGCAGACCTGTCCAACTTTAACTTCGAGTACCCGAATATTGCAAACTTTCGGGACCCCGACCCGATCCGATCCGCCTACCACTTCGGGTACCCGAATATTGCAAACTTTCGGGACCCCGACCCGACCCGATCCGCCTACCATTTCGGGTACCCGAAGTTTATAAACTTTCGGGTCCCGTACAAATTTCCCGACTCGACCCGAACCCAAAATTTCGAGTACTCGCGCACCCCTAGTTAACACGTTCTTAATAAACTCTCTTCTATTCTTTTCACATCAGTAATATCCACTGCTCATTTAATATCCGCTCTGCTTCTAAATCAACATAGTAGTTTATAGAATACAGACGAATATAGAATAATATGAAAACTGTTTCGAATAATGGATGGCAAATTTTACTTGTGTCTTAGAATCATCATTTGATTGCATAAGGGTGCAAACACTAACCGTACCGAGCACACAATGTGCCTTGTATACATTGTTTTATACAAATTACTAGGTGGTGCGGGCTCCCGAAACTTCGGGTCGGGTCGGGCGAGAACTCGAAAGTTTTTCCGATCCAAAAATACATTGAACCACGAAAGTATTTAACACTAGGTTTACGGAGCACTAAAATTGATTATTTTACATTGCTTTATAAAAATAATAAAATTGTATTTATTTAGATCTTCAGCGATTTTTATCGTAATATGTACACAAAAAAATAAATCTATTTAATAATTTCTCACGAATGCCTCCTTACACTCTTAATAATCGTAAATTAAAAATTTTTGAATCCGTCATTTAGACGGGCCCCGTAAATCTAGTGTTAAACGGTTTCAAATAAAATGGTTGAGGCTTTCAAACATGTACTTACATTTTTCGAATGAATTTCGGGACCCGAGACTCAATTGGGATCCGATATATTTCTTTTTTTATTTAAGTTTACCCAGACGCCTATATGGAGTATATACAGCTGGACGTAATTTACATTATGTTACAGAGTACAGTTTGACTGACGTTATTGTTTAACATATCTGGTTATATACGCAGGTTGCATTATTTCAAGAAATTAAAAATACGCAAACACGCCCGAATGTTGTGTCTGACAAAGAACATATCAGCCCTGAGAGGCAGAAAGAACCCCATCCTGCGTAAATCATCCGTTAGTCTAGTTCAATGTTGATTCGAAACATAATTTCTCAAACTGATTTGTTGCATAATGTATCAAATTGCAATCACTGACTGAATGATGAATCCCGTCAACAACGTGTTAAGTTTCTACTTACTCGCCGATATACCCCCGAACTTCGTAGCAGCGCGAGACTGAATCTTTTCACAGTTACCCAATAAAAATCGGGATTTGGATAAATCTAGTGTTCAAGTCTACGCATAATAAGTCCCGACGGAATAATTATGTTCCTAGGCGTCTGGCAGTTGCAGGGAGCGGAGCGGTAGTCCCGGATTTCGTCGAAAATGAAGTGTCATTAACGATATGCCTCCCCTCGGGTGCAAGTGGTCCACGATTATATCATATAATACAGATGGAGGATGATCGTAAAAGCGTGCGCGCGTGCACGTCGTGTGCTGATTGGAACGCGTCAGAACGGACATTCAGACGAAGGGTGCAAGGTTGCAAGTAGGGGGTTTACGAAGGGAGGGGGGGGGGGCAAGACCAGGGGGGTGATTTGGCTCCAGTGTCGAGGTCTCATTGTGCTCGCCGCCGATTCTCGTCCCGGTGCCAGCTGTTGCTATTTTTTTCTCTCCGTCTCTCTCGATCTCTCGTGTGGTGGATCCGCCCCGTCGGAGCTTTTCCCAGAGCTTTTCTTTGTCGAGCATCATCCACGTTCGTGCCAGTCGATCCGTACCGAAATTAATCAAAAGAGAACGATCGCGAGCACGTGGGCAACCCCTGCCGGTCGCCGTACGAAACGCAGACGCTTCTCTACGATCAAAATATTAAATAGCGCGACAAACCCTCGGGGGCACCGGCTCCCCAACAATAAGAGGTGGCGGGGTTCTGGGTTTTGAGGGGATATCGAGGGTACCAATGCACGGCCACGTGCCAGCCATGGGAATATAATGCCGCAACGGCCACGTGCCCACCACCTAACGGGTGTGCGCTCAAGAAACGGCCACCGGTTGCTCCCCGAGGAGGGGACATGGGTCTGAGGATAGTCTCTGCTTCGAAACTGTTCCAAGTTTGCGGCACTTGCGGAGGACCATTCGCCTAACGCTGCACACTGGAATATTTAGCCTGAACAGCTGGCCAAAATGTGATTTCATATAGTTTGTCTGAAACGAAAAATGTTTGTTTGTTACGATAGTTAAATATTTGAGAAATAGTGCAGCGATGTTGTTTTTTCATGCTTTAACTCGTGACTAGACTGTGGATTTTATGTGTTTATGACCAACTTGAGTAGGAAAAAGACAAAATAGAAGAAACATCACATGAATTTATTTTTATTGGTACATTACTTACAAGTTATCAAATTATTAAGAGAAGAAATCAATTTTTATGTGACTCCCTTTCCTTGTTATTGATACAGTCACTTTGTATTTTGTATAGAGATCCGCAGTCTATTCATTACTTATTACTCGACTGCAGATTATATACATATATATATATTATAAAATGGGTAGGCGCAATTTGAAGGTTCACAATGATTGAAAGAATTTGAAAATATCGATATATTATTTTTAGTCTTTTGAAGCTATTAAAGAAGAAAGGTAAGTCCTAGATGGTACCAACTTCTTGCAATTGATGTATGCAATTTTTATTTTGCATAAAGATCCGTAGTCTGCAGTTATAACAATCTGTAAAAAGTGGAGTGTTTTTGTAGTACATGCGTCTCTCTTAATCGTTCTCTGAAACACCGTTCGCTCAATAGTGAGCTTTATATGTCGTAAAAAAATAATGTTAATGTTTAGACTGCGGATCTTTATGCATTTATGGCTTCCGAAAATTTTTGAAAAACCCTAGAATATCAAATTCGACAGAATTTCGTACGAATTTTATTTATCTCAGATCTGCGAAGACTACATCCGGTGAAAACTAGATCGTAATTGATTTCATTTTCTTAAAATTCGTCTAGAAAAATTGCAAATAGCATAAACTTCCGCAGTCTATTAATGTCATTTTTACAGATATTTTTCAGATAAGAATGTACAGCAGAACCTCGATTATCTAAACTAATTGCGTTCAAGATGATCGGATAATCGAACAATGTATTATAATTACATTTCTTATAAAAAATGAAAACTTATTCCATAGTACACGCATTCAGCGGAAGAACTATATTTCTGGTCATCGTACGAAACTAAAGTCTTTCGCGGTAACGATTTCCGTAATAAACCCGTTTCATCTACGTTATTCACATTTTCTAACAGATCATTTTCTTGCGTTAATAATTCTATGAATTCTGTTTTAAACGCCTCAGTTGCTGGTTTATCCGATGAAACTCAGAGGTGGGAAATATTTGGCGAAACAAATATTTCAAATTCTATGTAATGCGATTTTATATTTTAAATTAGATTCAAAAATAAAATATTTTTATTTTAACAATCTAAACCACAAAATAAAATATTTCCATTTTAAATATCTCAAACACAAAATAGAATATTTTATTTTTTGCGTCGTTATAATACTCCTCAGAAACCGCATTATTTATGGATCATCTAATATTTCAAAATTCAAAATATACGTTTTGTAGATCTATGTTATTTACACATATTCTGAAAATGTCATCGACATCAGTTAACGAACACATGAGCTACAAGCGGTTGAAAGTGGTGATAATCGCAGTTTTTCACGACTTTTGGTCAGTTTCTGCTTAAAATCCATAGTTTCTTACATCTTTCGATGCGTGTCTAGATGGATCTACAAAAGGCATATTTTAAATTTTCATTATGGGCTGAAATAAAGAAGTTTTAAAAAGTGCCATTTTTATCTCTTCATGTAATTCCTACTAATTGCAATTTTTTCAAAATCTTTTTTGCACGTGATTTACTAAATCAATGCTTCTAACTGCTCAAAAAAGGTAAAGCGGTTTGGTCAAATTTTAAGAAAGTTATTCTGATTTAAAGGGCGTACGAACACTTTTATGGGCCACTGTATCTCAACCATTGGAGTGAGAAAAATGTAATTACAGAGGTATGGAGCTTCGTCACTATCTAATCGAGTTAATATTGCACCTTTCGTCTGAACTGACAAGACGACACGCTTACGCTTCGTAGATATGGTGGTATACGGTGCAAAGATCAACTCACAATGGTATTCCAACTATGTATGTCCTAGCTTAAATTTGACAGACACATATTCACAATACAGTATTTTATCGATCACTGCCCACAACACGGGTCCGGTCAGGGACAGTTATCGGCCAGGAATACTATTCTTTGACTTTTGCCGAACGTAGAAAAGGACAGCGATGCTCGACAGGCCTCGGCCGCCGAGAAGTGTAACATAATATGGGTCGAATATGTCGGAGTGAGACCACTACTAATCTAATGAAAAAACTTCTTTATTTTTTATTATTTGTTTACGGAACTTTCACCAACATATTCGTGGCATTTTTCTACTGAAAATGATACCCTGTAAGATGTAATTGCGATGATATTTACTTGTGTAATGGGCGATGAAAGTTTCGGGCGCAAGGAAGGATAGCGTATGGAAAAGAAAGAGACGCGGATGGTCGGCACAGTTCAAAGGTCTTCGACTCTTTGCGTTCGCAATTTTTATCGTTCATTACACAAGTAAATATTATCAGAATTATATCATATTTGGTATAAGTTTCATTAGAAAAATGCTATGTACATGTTGGTGAAAGTTCCATCCATAAATAACAAAAATTATAGAAGTTTTTTCATTGGATTAGTAGTGGTCTCACCGATATACTCGACCCGTATCATGTCACACTTCTCAGCGACCGAGGCTTCTCGAGTTTCTGGCCCCTCACGGGGTATACCCCGCGGAAGTGAGGATAGTTCCGGGACAGTTATCGGCCAGATATTTGGGACAGTTGTCGATAAAATACTGTATACGAATAGGCGAGCAACCGATGTTCGGATAATCGAATGTTCAGATAATCGAGGTTTTACTGTGCTTTATTTTCTAACAATTTTTGCCTCCTTATTACGTTGTGCTTTCGTGATTATTAACGTTTAGAAGCGACTAAAAATTGAGTGAAGTATATTACGATTCATATACTTCACGAATGATTTTGTTATCGTTCCAATCAAGTCTGACCGCGTAACGAGCAAGATTCATAAAAATGTATTGTTATTAAATCTGACCTTGCAAGCACGAACTGTCCAATCATTTTGTCCTGCACTAGAGGAAGCGTAGCGATCGCATATCTCGGCCGTGCTCGCTGGAAACTCTGCAATTACGAATCGCGGTGAATTTCTCGGTTGCTAATTTCAAGCAATCAGCAGTTACCCTACATGCACACGTTGGCGGGATTACGCGTGGAGAGCCCATTAAATTCTGATTTGGAATGCATTTTGTCAAATGCAGAGCATTTCGGACAGAATAACTCATCGATTGAAAGCTGCTGACAGATTTCAGTGCAAAGAATTTCCATCGAAATGAACACTTTAGATGAAGTTAATAAAGCAAGCAATGTCAACGTGATCATTTCAAGAACCTAACGCAACTTAGTATGTGAGATTAATATTGGTAATACATATAATTAACCGGTTTAAGGGTTTATTATGTTATAAAAATAAATACCATTTCATTTGTGAGGTGATGAACAAATTATCTTTTCCAATTCATTATTTAGCAGGTTTCGATTTAATAAATGTTTTCACTAGATTTTGATGATTTATTTTTTAATGATGCTACAATAAAATACAGTATTTTATCGTTAGTTGTCGTGAAATTCTGAACGATAATTGTCGCAAAACAATACCTCCTTCCGCGGGGTATACCCGGTATGCCGAGGTATACAGAGGCCTCTCGAGCGTCACTGTCCTTTTCTACGTTCGGCACAAGTCAAAGAATAGTATCATCTGAACGTTAATTGTCGCCGGCCGGACCCGTGGAGGCGACGA
The DNA here is from genome assembly GCA_913789915.3 of Sphecodes monilicornis. Classification (NCBI taxonomy): domain Eukaryota; kingdom Metazoa; phylum Arthropoda; class Insecta; order Hymenoptera; family Halictidae; genus Sphecodes; species Sphecodes monilicornis. The sequence goes on from OU565290.1 coordinate 12,404,765, forward strand.
TTATCGTTGTCTGTCTGTACGTCTGTAATACTCGTAATTCGATAAAGCATTAGCAAACAACAACTGTCCCTACTATTTTATGCTTCTTTTTAGAAAATGTTTTATATATTTCGAAAATTAATAAACGCAGATATACAATTTAAGCCTGGAATGTTTATTGGTGTCATCTTGGCATCAAGTGAATTACAGTTGGACAGTCCGGACAGGTAAAAAGAGGTGTCACGTAATTACCAGGCTTGCGTTTGGAAACCACTTTGACTAACGATTCTGTTTATACTCAATCGAAAATAAGTACATAATCCGTCGTGCGTTCGCAGATGATGTTACGGAATAATTTCATTCGGTTCATAGTATAGGAATTGATAAAATCAATGAGACGATCTGCATTTCGTGTGCTTGAAAACTGAAGCTCATTCACCTAACAAAAATATTATTTTTTCGCCAAATAGATTTACTTTTTCTATACCTCCGCACATTCAAAAACACACACCGATTTATTGTCTTATTTAAACTAATCTCAGCATAGACTTTGAACTATGCACTGTTCATTTTGTTTCTGCAATTCTATTGTTACATTATGCAATTTTGCTAAGTACGAATTTCTATAATCTCCATCGAATTGCTATAAAAGTTCTAAATACAGTAATTCTATTGTAAGTTCACAGATGTCGCGCTAAAGAGATCTCCGTTTTGTGTAACCTATTCGGCACCAAATTAATTTATTTAATGGTTGATCGAACGATATCCCACATAATTAAACTGAGCATTGTTATCGTGAGTTCAGTAATTTGTATTTTGAGATGGTTTAATAACTGTATCATAAGTTTGTTTATGTAGTTATCATTCACTGGGATACCGCTATTCATTCATTAGGGACTTATGTTCATTCATTAGTCATTTGGTCCATTTTCCGTTTAATGCTATGCTAGATTTTTAATACAAGCTGTAACCACCAAATATCGTTAGAATCGTGTTCGGAAATGTAAGATCTTAACAATGACGCAGCCTTATTATAGAAACAGCAGCCAGGAAATTAAATAACGATTTTTTTCAACGATAACTTCAACAAACTTGCAGCTTAAGTGTTCATTAACTAGACAGTTCACCCTATTTCGTTTATGCACCTTTTTGTATTTAAACTTAAAAAGTGAAATCGAAAAGGAGACGTAATCGGCTCCGCGTTTAACGTATTAATGTATTTCATGAACAACTTCGCCGATTCTTTTTTTTTTTATTTAAGCTTACCTAGGCCCCTGATTTGGGTCTATAATTTTGCCGATTCGATTGCATCGATACGAAGTTCACGTTCGATTTCATGCATCCGATGCATGACGCAGATTTGCATCTCACGGGGAAGCACGCGGATTTTTATTTGCCGAATTTTACGACGCAGGTGATTCATCGGGATAATGTGCTAATCGTTTTCCCCCTTGCACTGTTGGCGAATTCTGATAACTCGTCAAACATGCGAGACGATTATATTTCCTGGAAGGTGTTTACTTCTCGCCATGCTTGACGGAACTCGACACGGGATTCTCGATTAAATCGATCTACCGTGTCCCGTAATTTATTAGCTTTCATGGCGGCGATACCTGAGACTGATGGACGCGAAAATTTAGGCCAGCCCACATAGTGTTGCGATTCGAGCTGCTGGCTGGACAAAACCTTCTTTCACTTTCTTCCCCATCTTGCGTTCATGCGTTTACAGATATTGGAAATAATAACCCGCATAGATTTTTCTGCTTCTTCACATAACGTTTATATACACGATTTTCTCAAAACATTTATTGTTTTATTATTTTATGTAATATTATTAATATTATTATTTAGTTTTATTATTAATGGTATATTAACCATTGAGACGATTGTCTTTTCGAAAATTGCTCCATACGTCAAAAATTTCAGATCGTGAAATAGCGATTGTTTGCGCATAATACATGAAAAAAAAGCTTAAAGTCTGCTCTAACGCTACCAAGAAAAATTTGTTCGTTTTTCGACGTTTATTCCCTGCTTTCAGCTTTTTGAATATTGCATGTATAACCTTAATAATAAAAATAATTGACAGAATCAATTAAGACTACAAAACGTACCTGCGCCGTTAGGTTCCATTATAAATATTTACTTTAGAATATAAAAAATTGGTGTGCGCTTAGACCATATGGCTGAAGTGAAACTTCTTTCTTTAATTTTTTTTCGAATTTTTATTTACACTTTATGACATTTAATTTTCTATGATTCTATTATTGATTCTATAATTGGCTTGCGATAGTTAAAATATGATATAAATATTCTTGATTCAATTTTGTCTAAATGTCTTGCAAATACTGCATCGAGCGTTGTTCCTAATCTTGTTGTTGCTTCATTAGGATTATTTACCACTTCCAATCTTGATTTACTTCTAAAAAATTCTATTAATAATTTTGATTGTTCCGATGCAAATTTCACGTTGAAATCTCCGCTTAGTATAATCAGAATATTATCATAATCTTATAGAATAGAATTTCGTTTCGACGTTTGATCGTTTGATCGTTTCATCACCAGATCGATTTTACTCCTACCGCGTCGAGGTTTTACAAAATCGTTTCATCGTTTCATCGTTTCATCGTTTCATCGTTTCATCGCCAAATCGGTTTTACTGAAAGAAGTTTCACTTCAAAAAAGTAAATAGATACCTTATTTTAAAAATATCGATTAACATTAATTGGATATAGGTGAGAGCCTTTATTGACCTCTTTTCAAAATGTAGGAAAATGTGAATTTAAAGTGCTTACGCATTTCTGTCGATAAATCGGACCTTCGGAGTAGTATCAGCAGAGAAAAATTAATATTCTTACTGTCTAGACATTACTTCATATGACCAGCATCTATTTTTTACGAAATTACGTTATGAGTTTTGTCCAGGTAATTAGCATTGATCGCAACACTGTCCAGATCATCTCAATTCATTGCATCGAACGAATTACTAAATATCTGCGTTTCGTTCGCGATATGAACGTAAGCGACAAAATATGTATTGATCTTCAAATAGCAACTCCTACATGTATACTATATACAAGGTGGTCCACGCAATTGTTTCAGGCCACTTCTCCGTTATTAATGCATTTACGAAAAATTATCAAAAGAAAAAGATAAATGGTTCGAAGAGCGTTGCATTCATAGGCCCTTAGATTTTTTTAGGTGTAACTGTGCATGTACAATTAACAATTGTATCTTTTCTTTGAATAGAAATGCATATTTTTTGTTGCGCTAAACGATTCCTCTGTTCATTCTTCGTAAAAAATTATTAGGGAATTATGGCGAAAAAATGATTAGTTCTCGAGATATTTTCAAAAGCTGTGTTTATTGAAGATGATGCTCAAACGCTTCTCCATTACATTAGATTGAGCATCTTCTTCAATAAACACAGGTTTTGAAAATATCTCGAGAACTAATAATTTGTTCGTCTTAATACCCTAAGAATTTTTACGTAGAATGGACAGAGGAATCGTTTAGTGCAACAAAAAATATGCATTTTTATTTATGGAAATGATGCAATTGTTAAATGCACATGCATAGTTGCAACTAAAGAAATATGGGGTCTACGAATGTGGCGATCTTAGATATATCTTTTGATATATCTCTTTTGATATATTTGCGTAATTCTATTAACAACGGAGTTATGGCCTGAAGCAATTGCGGGAACCACCCTGTATATGTATAGTAGATATTATGACTCTCGTGCTTTGTTCGAGTTGCCTTTATTCAAAGTGGAGATTCAAGATTGAATAAACTAATAAGAATAATAAGTAAGACATAGTAAATATGAAAAAAAAATTTAATAAATAGAAATAAAAATAACAAGATTTAATGGATAGAAATAAAAATAACAAGATTTAATGAATAGTAATAAGAATAACAAGATTTAATACATAGAAATAAGAATAACAAGGTTCAATAAATACAAATTATTACAGCTACATGCATAATAATGCGATTCTGAAGCATCAGCTTCTCGAATCAATTCAAATGGTGAACCATCAATTTCCTTAATATGATTTCTTTCTCAACTGAGGTTAGTGTAAATTATAATATTTTCCAAACGACGGAATCAATTAAAGTTTAGTTTCTAGTTGTTAGCGCATAGGCTATATACAGTCAATAAGAGAATGTAACAAGACTTAATGAATAGTATAAAATACGATAATATTCCACGTGATCCTAAGAGATCACTTTTCGTTTCTGTGCATGGAAACTAGCACAAATAATTATGTTACTCAAACTACACCAGTTTACTTCTATCTCTCGGTTGTGATTGCTTAGGATACACAGTGAATAGGTACAATTATAATAATATCCAATGCAGTCCTGAATTATCAATATTTTTCTTATATGTAGAGATATGGAAATTAGTAGAATTCGTCATGTTATCTAATCTAGGTAACGATCCAAGATTCAATATGTTACCCCTTTGAATATTATTCAAGAAAATAATTACTCGAATAATATATGAAAATTGTCAAATGTAAAATGTAAGAATGCTTCTTAAAAGAAGTTGTACGGTTCATGTGTTAAACAGAATTGATTAAAAAATTCTAGGACATTTTTGAACCGTGAATTTCAGTCGTGAATGACTCGGACTTAAAACCGGCAACTTCTATTTATTTCGGCATGTAGAATCACCACCTAAAATGCGTGCTACACGTAATTGAGCACACAGTGTACAGGCCATCTGTCCGAAAGGGTAGTTTTAAGCTCGACCAAAGTACTTTCATGGGTTGGCTACGGCGAATTATATGCGGGGGAATATACCCCCCACCCCACCCACCCGATTCCTGTGATATCGTTGAACGTTGTTCCCTTTTGTCTTTTAATTTCGTCTTCCTAATCTGATTGTGGTTCGTTTGTACCGCAATGATATACAGGGTGGAAATTATAAAGCGTTACAGACAAATATCTCAACAATATTGATTATACGCAAAAATGTTTCAGATGAAAGTTGTTCAGTACCGATGGGGACATCATGTGGTGGGACTTTTATTTTTCCCGGTGAACACTCCAAGGTGAGGTGAAGGTCAACTTTCTTTTTTTAAATCGAATGATATGTTATTTTATCCACCATCAAATAGTGCGTTTTAAGATGAGTTCGATTACCTTTGACTCAAGGTCATTCAAGGTCAAACTTGCAGGGAAATTCAGAAAAGGTGCGATCGTTTTATTTGTACTTTAGTTCGTGCCTTCGAACGTTTACACCAAAATAATAACATGTGTTCAATATCAGCATTACTCAAGGCAACATCAAAGTCATTATCAATGAAATGAAAAGAAACGTATTTATATATTACTCTGTTCTTCTGCAAGATAGTCAGTTTACTTTCATTACTATTCGTGCTAAGGTATCCCTCGCTGAACGATAGTACTTAAATAAGAGGTGAAAATGGAAATGTATCACAATTGTTTTGATATGTTTATGGAACTAGGAGAATACAGGAAAAATTACAGAATGGCTGCTAATTTGTATGCACACCGCTAACCAGATCGACCATCAAAATCGAGTATGGCACTGAAAAGACCAGAACAGCGCTTTCTCCGTTCAGATTATGTGCTTTAAAACTGCGTAATGTCCATTAAGCCTACGACGCGTGAAAACAAGAAAGTCAGAATATGCGAAGCTTGTGCTAAGATAAATGTTGAAATGTTGAGCAAAGTTAGAGAATCATTTAAACAAAGAATTGTTAAGTGCATTGAAGTAAGAGGTAATAATTTTGAACACATACTAAGTTGAAGTACAAATAAAACGATCACACCTTTTCTGAATTTCCCTGCAAGTTTGACCTTGAATAACCTTGAATCATATATAGGTGAAGTTGACCTTGACCCCACCTTGGAGTATCCACTGGGAAAAATAGAAGTCCCACATGATAAAAGTCCACCTCGGTAGTGAATAACTTTCGTCTGAAACATTTTTGTGTATAATCAATATTTCTGGAGATATTCGTCTGTAACGCTTTATAATTTCCACCCTGTATATACAACGCCACCGGTGGAAACTCTGCAGCCACTTTTTCCTTTTTCAGGAACGCAGTTTAATTCAGCAGAATAAATCGTATATTCCTTGTCCGATTCCTTTGTGTGCCACTTCCCTCCCGCTTTAAAGCTCGTTTCTATTATCCGTAAATTGCACGGGTCCTCTGAGATCGTCTGCACGAAGTTCTCAGGGAATGTCAATCGATTTTCTGTTATTAACTGGACTTATGAATTTTTAATCGTAATTTTAATCCAAAAATGAAACTTTAAATAACTATTATAAATCTTCGCACATACTTTACACAGCAATTTTGTTGTATTGGCGTATCGACAGAAACAATTTTTTCATAAAAAAAGCACTGAATAAACCAATAGACATCAGGAGAAGGGGACGCCATAGAAATTTTCTGGATTTTACATCTTTTACATAATAATAATATTTCTAAGTTTTTATAATATTTCCGAGGTGTATGTATGTCTGCGAGCGGAAAGAACGAAAGAATGCTGGAAAGATGAAAGTCAGTGGCGAGCAAGCAACTCTAATTTCTCTTAAAATCAATTTTTCGTGAAATTATCGAAAATGCCTAAGAATTCGTACAGGTCCACCTTACATTGCGTTGAAGTGATCCTATATAAGGGGGCCACAAAATATTTTAAGTGCTTAGGACATCCAAAGGTCTTAATCCGGCAGTGAATACAACCATAAGAGTTAGATGCATAATTTAACATAAATAATCGTGATACTGTACGAAAACCTATTAACTTAAAGGGAACATGAGTTGAATGAATCAAAATTTTGAAACTGAGTTTTAACTTGCAATAAGCTCAAGAATCAAGAACTGATTTAACGGTACGAGGTTACATATTCGAAAAATAAAAAATGGATTAATCATTTACCCAAAGAACGAGGAGATTACAAAATATGAGATTGAGTGTAACCATTTGATTGTGATTATAGTTTATTTAACTGCAACAGTTCTAGTTGTACACAGGAATGAAAGTTCACGTTTTTAACACTAACACTAACACTAACACTAACACTAAAAATTACAAGACTGAATTTATTTAGATTGCACGCAATTATTGTAGTAATGTGTTTTCGGATGAAGAAATATACTTCGTAATTTCTAATGGAAGCATGTTTACAATAATTAAAGAATAAGAAATGTGAAATCGGTCATTTTACCGGTTGTGGTGCTGTTAGTGTTAAAGACATGACTACTTGAAAAGTGAAATTTATTGTGAAAGATTCTATTATAGAATGCGTAGGAATAAGTACGAAGCACCAACACGGCAAGATCTAGGCGAATGTGAAACAATAGAGTATATCGTATCTTCAAACGCGTAAAATATAGCGAGCGCTGCTCTAATTGTAAGCTGATAAAACAATTCCGACTGAATAATGGCGGTTGGTAAATGCGTTGCCGGCAGTCAATGCTACAAAAAGATTCATTTGTCCCGTGTAACAAAGCGTCAGCTTGACTTTGCGAACCTCGGCTTCCTTTCAAACAGGATCCACACCTAGCGAGCTAGAAATTCGTCCGTTCATTTTCTATTTTCTACTCTGCTTTAATTATCTTTTAACGAAGAATGAACCAGAGTAAAGATTTATTAAAATTGACATAAAACCATGGAGATTTAAAGAGGGCAATTGTTAAATGTTTCCCGGCGTTTGTCTCATTTTTGGATAGCTATACATTTCTTTATAATTGACAATCTAAAAGGATTACCTTATTTCATCATTAATTGTTCCATGTTTATTTTTCTACGTTTAGAGTATACTAATCATTAGAGTGCGCATCTTTATGCTAAATAAGAATTGTTTGCATTAATTACAAGATACAGGATACGTTTACAAGTTTCTTTCTTTAATAATTCTACTAAGTTGCACATAATATACAGATATTTTTGAATTCTACTAATCTTTCTCCTGTTTACAATTTCACTCATCCACTTTTGTCATAAATGCATAAAATCCATAGTCTACTTATCATTGGATTACAGATTTCATGCGTTTATGACAAATAGGAGTGGATGCGATTTGGAAAAATTAGAGAATAAATTCTCCCAATTTTTATATAGTCGATTGGATTTGTCTGCAGAGAGCCTCGCTCTTGATACAGCTATGGATATTGCTTTGCAAAATACCAATCAAGACTTTTCTGTTTTCTGTGATTCTCTGAGTTTATTGCAGAGTCTTTGTAATGTTAAAATAGACATTAAAGTATAATTTGTTCCTTCAAAAAACTTCAAATAATAGCACTATTAAGTTCTTTTGGATTCCCTCGCACATAGGTATTCGAGACAATGAAATTGCTGACAAGCTGGCTAAATCAGCTACTGAAATACCTGCCTGTACTTCTACTAAAATTCCCTTGTGATCTATTTGAGGGATTGAGAAAAAATGCTCATTTGCGAACACATGGCACCCTAAAAGAACAAGATCGGTTTAAAGGGCAAAAATATTTTCAAAATTTTTATAAAGAGAGCATGAGGCTGTGGTTTGCTTCTAAGGGCCTCTCTCGTGAATTCATCGTAACCATCAATCGATTTAGGGCAAACCATTATAGCTTAAATGCATCTCTTGCTCAAGCTGGCATTATAGATAATCCGAAGTGCCAATGTGGTTATCATAATCAAGATATTAATCACATAGTATGGCACTGTGAGCTTTTCGATGTGCAGCGTACTATTCTAATTGAGTATTTGCGGAAACAAGGAATGTGTTTGCCCTTGAGTATGGAAATGTTCATTGCTTCTCCTAAAGTTGAGTCGTGTGCGTGTATCTTTTCATTCCTAAAAAAGTGTTGTTTAAAGATTTAGATTAGATTATTAGATTATTATTAGATTATTTTATCCTAATTTAACACTTGATCTACCGGAAGCCTATTAATCGGCTTTTCAATATGTTTAGGATTAAGCTTAGAATTAAGTTTAGCTGTAAGATGTCGAAGGCGAGCGATATAGACCTCGATAGCAACCTGCGTTACACGGACCCAGGATATACGCTCCTGAGGATCAACTGTGCACGAGACACCTGTTTTTGGCGATTCCCGGTATCGCGCTCGCGATGCGTGATCACGTGATTACCGAGAACCACCGTTAATCGCTCGCATTTGTTCTAACGTTCCAACGCCTTACATGCTCTACATCGCGCCCATTGTTTATTTTGTCTTCTGCCGTTCGGGATTGCCAGTACACGCTTCTCGTTCGTGCCTTTTCTTGTCGTTTAGGCGAGTGAGTGTAATAAATTGGTTCATCATCCACGTGCAACGAAAATCTCAATTTCTTTCCATCTCTTTTTCTGCTCACGCTTCCTACTCGATTTCCCATTTCCGGACTCCCTTCTGTGTTCATACCCGATCCACGAGCATCTTTCCCATACAGTCCACTACCAATCCTACAATAGTCCCGGATTCCCGAACACAATAGCTGTGCTGTACTAAAAATCATCTTTTACATAATAATCCCAAATGAAATAATTAGATTACATTACTGAAGGTAACTAGTTGGATCACAATTGAAATTGCTACTGCTGTCGACGGATTCATTAAAAAATCCTTAGCCATGGACCATAGACGTCCGAAAATTATGAAATTAACGCCGGTAAATAATGTGTTAATATGCATTTTGGTTTAGGCCACTGCGTTTTGTGTTATTCTGTATTTACTTTAGAAATTATACTTTCATTGTAGCCAAAATGAATCGCCCATGAGATTTTAAGGTGCTTTAATAAAAAAAAAAATTGGATTTGTCCACATTTATTTTGTCGATATGCGTCGCATTTTCCTATTTACGCCCCCCCCCCCAAGGTATCGAATGACTCAAACATATTAAATACCCGACAATCCGTTTACCCCTCGGCCCATCCACACGGGACCGTGTTCCCACGATCGCGTGCAGTTGTCCAAAATCTGATTAAACTCAACAAGTTAGAGAAGTCCGTGCGCGACACGGCGTAGGGGCCATGATTCATCAGTTTTCACGCGGTGGTCCGGGTACATCGGCGAAAGAAGGGGTGCTTAGCCGCGTATCGTGAAAAGACAAACGTGACATCTTGCCCCGTGCGGTCTCTCGAGAGGGGATGGAAGGTCAGAAAGATAGGAAAAGAGAGGAGAGGAGAGGAGGAAGAGGGAGCCGCGTACTGGCGAAACAGAGCGAGAAATGGTCGATGATTCGGCGCGTTCCCTTTATTTAGACAAAACATTAGACAAAACATCTTTGCCTTTAACTATTGTTTTATGAAACTCTTATCGACGTATTTGTGACATTTTCTGGATTAAAATGATACCAAACACGACATCCTTCGGAGCATAATTGATTGTGCAATTCAAGGTTCAGTAGAACCTCGATTAACCGAACTGAGTATATCAGAACTGTCCATTATTTGGAACACGCGATTCGTTGTACAAATCAGTGACAATTTAATCTAGCAGTAAAGCTAGGTAACTGTCATATTATTTATCAAAACGGTCCTCTGATTAATTCGGATAGTCGAGGTTCTGCTGTATCGTGGATTAAACGAGTAAATACGATCCAAACTGTGTCGTGTTTGGTATCGTTTCAGTAACTGTTTGGCCAGGTTAATCGTGTATGACGCCTTTAAATTCCAGTAAAATTTTGTTGTGAATATTAGGCTTTGCCGTGGACGTGGTAGGTTCTCCGTTGCTAACCCATGATTTTTTTCATTTTTTATTATCATGTAGGGCCCATTTTCATCGCACGTTATAACTTTGTGCAGGATACTGGTCCTTTTAAACCGAGAAAGCAAACATCTCGCCGTGTCAACTCTGCGTCTTTTCATTTCTTCTCTCGGTTCATGGGGGACCCAACGACCAAGCTTTTGAATTTCACCTAACTTCTTAAGCCGAAGAGATATCGATTTCATGTAAGAAGATACTCTTAAAGCTGAAGAGCGACACTTTAACACTAAACCCACCGGTCCTTAAAACTAACTGGTATATGTTGCCTTATAAAAATGACAAAATTGATTTTATTTGGACTTTGTGCGGTTCGTATCATAATGTGTGCTCTACTAAATATATTTACTTAATTATTTGCAATGAAGCATCTTTATAAACACAATAATAAAGAATCTGGAACCGGTCCATTTGGTTTTTGGGGGTAGGTTTAGTGTTAGAACGCCACTAAGTGCGGGAAGAAAGTATAATTTAAACTAAAGTTACGACCGATTGAATAAAAAGGCACCGAACTTATTTGTACACCTAATAGAAAATGGAGTCCTGGGGCGCTTAGCTGTTTATCGTGAAAAGACAAACGTGACATCTTCGGTTGCCCCGCATGATCGGAAGGTCAGGGGGATAAAGAGGAGGGGAGAGGAGAGTAGCGGTGTCGTGGTGAAACAAAGCGAGAAATAGCTGAAGATTCGGCGCGTTTCCTTTGTTCGCTTTCACCCGCTAGCCGGCTAGGCGCGTCGCGTCGTCCCGAACTTTCCAGCACGTTGGAGGGGCTCGATTCCGGCATGGCGATGGATCGATACAGCACCAAGGGATAGTGTTATGGGGGTGGCTCGCGCTCGTAATACACGGGGTTGCTACCATTGCCCGATGGTGGAGAGAATGTACGTATACTCTGCTCCACCCCAATGGCAGAGCCAGAGCTAGCACCCCATTCGTCAATCCTTTTCCCTCGTTCTGGAGGCCCCTGCTCTCTTTGTCTGAGTTCGTTAAACTTCCAGTCGGTCGACGAAACCCTCCAGACTTTTCCGACGCTTTTTCTTGCCACGACGTCCTCTGCTTAATCTACTACCGCCTCGCGATTTCCTTTTTTGATTTTGCCAACGCCTTGCGAGATCAAGCGCTGCCAGCATTGGCCCAGAAAAATGTCAGTGAGAGAGGCTACAGTCGAAAAAAATAATTTGACTTTGGGACCGAAAGAATTATTACTTTTTATCAGATTACCGCGTCACTCGCATTCGGGCAACACAATTATTTTTTTAGAGTTAAAACATAACTCTTGTGTTCGTAGTCATGATTCACAATTTCTGTTTCATTAAAAAAATTATTCCGATTTTACTTAAGTTTTGCGGTTGTCGACAGTCAAAACGTTGTATTTTATTTTTAAATTATTATTTCATGCATTATATTCTATATAAATATTTAAAAGAAGATAAATAAAAATACACAATCTCGAATTTAATTGATATTCAATTTTTCCAACACTTGGAATAATACAGATTATTATTGAATTTTTCATTAATCAGTTTCCCGTTAATTAAAGTGACTACAGTTTCATCCATGTAATAGTATATTACAAAAAATAGCTCACGCAAACGCTCCACATGTTAAGCTATAATACTACGAATGCAAGCGGTATTATGCGGTTACGCGTTTGTCAGGCTGTCTGACCATATTAAGTGTCTCGCTACTTGAGCAGGAGGATTATGCGTTTGTTTACCACTACATTGTTCTCGTGTGAATTCAGTCATCAATTATAGTAAATTGACGGCTACAATAATATCTATTTATATGCAGATTAAAGCGTTAATAAAATAAAAGAATTGTATGAAAGTAGAAATATCTAGCAAAAAAAAAAAACTATTCATAACGAACTGAAAGCTCATAAATGAGGATGTGGAAATATGACTTTTAGAATCAACTAAATTTTATCAAAATGTGAAGACATTCTTCGTTTCCCATAAAACTACACAACTATTGAAAAATGTATTTATAGAAATTCAACAAAATAATTAAATCTAATATTCAGTACATTATAATTACAGTTTTTAAATTAATTACTTTGATAACAAAATTGGACATTCTTATTTTATTACTAATTAGATCTATTGTAAATATAGTAGAGTGAATGTTAATAATGAAATAAATGTAGAACGTCTCACTTGTACTATCAATTTTCAAAATGCTTCAGTGTTTGTAAGTGATAATAATAATTTTGATGATTGTTCCTCGAATCGATGGACATAGATGGTAACGTTCAAGGAATCTGGAAATTCTCGGTGCAATTTCAGAGCTAGCCGTGCAACGCGAATCTCCATTGTCCTATTAAAATGCACGGTCCAATGTAATAATGATGCAGAAAGCTTGCTTTCCTCCAACAAGAAGAGAATTGTACTGTTCTAGGTAAGATTTAGATCCGCGGAGGAAACAACGTTGCATTTTCCTGCTGCATAATCCGCTGCATAATGCAATAAAATCAACGACATAAATCTTCTTAATATTTTCAAATTTAAAACTATCAAAAATTAACCGCATCTCTCAAATTCTCATATTTAATTTAATTTTAATGTTCACTTCACGTAAAAATAGATAAAACCAAAAATAATGAAATAAAATTATAACGAGCGGTATGACTTTTCCAAATCTGCTCAATTTCAACTTTTAAATTTTCGTTAATTTATATTTGCTAACACATTTGCTTCGGTTTAAAACAATTTTTATAATTTCAATGCTGAACAAGTATTTCTGTGACTGATTATATATGAATATTCCAAAATAAACGTGATAATCATTATCAGTAATGTTAAACGCATGTTTGCAGTCAATCATAAATAGAAGATTGCAAGCGAATAAAATTAATGTCGATCAAAAATATTGTATCCATTCGATCGTATATTTTATGTGTGACGTAGAGATATTGATCATATGAAATTCACAGAAATTATTACGTTTATTAAAGTACCAAAGGTTTCCAACCTATAATTTTTGGTTGACATTGCATTGAAGCTCAGGATGCGTTAGACTGTTTAACATATTTGCCATCAGCGTTACACGTGTGTGACTCCCACATTTCGTGTACAGAAAGTCCAATTAATTTATGCACGTTGCTATTTATTGATGTACAAATGATCTTCCAAAATGAAACTTTCTTTGAACGAAATATTACGAATTTTAATCACACTAATCAATTTTATTGTTTTCTACGTTGAAATTCGATATTTATGCGTCGTCAATCTCACAATATGACAATAAGTCACTGTATAATATATAAAATATTGTATATGATATAAATTTTGCGTAATATAACAAACAGTAATAATATATAGTAACTCCAACTACTACATTATTAAAACTGTTGTTATAAACATTTCTACATATTTTTGACTTATTTGTGAACAGTCTTCCCAAAATAAAACTTTCTATGAATGAAATAATACGAATTTTAATCACACTAATCAATTTTATTGTTTTCTACGTTTAAATTCGATATTTATGAGTCGTCAATCTCACAATTTGACAATAAGTCACTGTATAATATATAAAATATTATATATGATGTAAATTTTGCGTAATATAACAAACAGCAATAATATATAGTAACTTCAACTACTACATTATTGAAACCGTTATTTTATAAACATTTGTACATATTTTTGACTTAATCGTGAATTAAAATGAATTGTAAAGAGATTAAATATTGATAACAATAAAAATAGTATCTCTTACTTAAACGGAAAAAATGTATTTATACTAAAATAAATCTGATTTGATATTATAAGGAACTAATTGTGAGAATTAAAATATTTACAACGAGTAACTACAAATCTCATTTATTACGCGTTAGCCAACATACAATAAAAAATAATTCGTCGCATCTGTAGCACCGTTGATGTTCGTGTATCGGCAATTTTCAAAATGCTCGAATTTTCAGGCGTCGTCTGAAGTTATTGTTCACCACGCAACATTTTTAATCTTTTAAAAGCAATGAGTAATCTCGTTACAGAGCCTGAAGCAAAGTAAAACCTGTTACCTGGCCGTCACATTGTTAAGGGGGAACAGTATTTGCATTTTTATCATTAAATTCGCCGCGTTGTTCCCGTTTCTCTCATTCGCGATACGAATTCTAACGCTGCTGACAAAGTCTGTGCAATTACCGCGCAACGGGCAACATTGTAGTCTTATTGCGAGAAAAGTAATAGTGCGACGCCATTGTGTTCTACGCAAACCGCTATCAGTTTTACTGCTTACGGAATATGGGAAGCGGTAAAATATGAGAACGTCCTCAGAAATCGCCTGTGCATTTCCAAGATTTTGTATGGTCCACTCTGATATGCATTTGAACTGGATTATTCCGGTCGTTTAGCTGGAGATACTGTTTCCCCCGTATTTTTCACCACGCAAAACCTGCATTCACCTTTGCGAAACCTGAACGCCAGAACACTATCACCAAGCAATAAATAAATTCACGACATCAATAATAAACTACACTCTCTATACTATCTCCTACAATATATTGAAAATCAATTCGATAATAAATTTCGGTCATTTTTGTTATACTAAGAAATTTATTTGTTGAGAAATTTATTAACTGTTAAACAGATAATTCTTTATGTTAAATTTTCGTTAAAAGATCTTATCATTGGAAACCTGTGTGCGACCTATTAATTAAGATCTCGATTTGTATGTCATTATAAAATAAAAGGGATTTAAATATATATAATTCTAAAACTGAGACAAACTTTGTAAGTTTATAACTGAAATTAAAATCAATAGACTATTAAACCGCATTCACCGAAGCAAAATTTTATCAGAATCTAAAATAAAACTTGGTTTTATAAAGTAAGTACGATTTAATACAAATTGTACACTTGTCTCGTAAATATTTTTTTCAGTCATTATAAATATCTTCTTTGACGATATTATTCTTTAAGAATTAAGTGCACCGCATTTCACAGGTTGGCAAATGAATTATTTGCCGTGCGAATTTCATTTTGCGATTTAGCGCAACAGAGAGCCTCTATAATTTCAAGTTAAATATATTTTAGTTGAATGCGAAACCGAAAACGTCGGCATCGCTGTAATAAGATTGAGTAAACTAAAATATTGGTTGTTTCAAGATGAAAGAATGATGTTGGCTCCATCTAATTAAAAAGGAGCATGGTTCAATAAACGTCCGGCCCGCTTCAAAGGGAATGCTCTCGGGACCTAAGATTTTTCCCTTCTATCCAACCAGGACTTTTATTTGCAAACTTAAGTCGTCCTTGAAATCCGTCTGCGGAAATCCGCTTTTTAGAGCAACGGATCAGTGTCGCAGATTCGGGACGAATAAGACGTAATAAAAATGGTACTCGGACACACGTAAGATGTAAAAGAGAGCTTTCCTTTCTATCTTAAGATATCAAAGCAAGATTTCGAAATAAAAGGGCCGAAAAATCCGTTTCAAAAACGGAAATGTAATTATTAGAACATTGTGCAAGCAATATACAGTGTGATACAGTTCCCAGTATCACTTTAAAATACATCACTTTCATAATAAATCGATAAGGTGGAATAAAATTGGTTATGCAGGCTCATTAAGAAAATTTATGTGATTCTTGATTTTAAAAACTTCTCTGTTTCATATTTTATATTAAAAGCCATATGATACTTTTATTATTCTTAAAATAGTGAGACATTTAAGTAGTAGTAGAGTAAACGACATTTAAGTAGTAGTAGAGTAAACGACATTTAAGTAGTAGTAGAGTAAACGACATTTAAGTAGTCGTAGAGTAAACGACACTTAAGTAGTAATAAAGTAAACGACATTTAAGTAGTAGTAGAGTAAACGACACATAAGTAGTAGTAGACTAAACGACATTTAAGTAGTCGTAGAGTAAACGACACTTAAGTAGTAATAAAGTAAACGACATTTAAGTAGTAGTAGAGTAAACGACACATAAGTAGTAATATAGTAAACGACATTTAAGTAGTAGTAGAGTATTCCTGAAATTATTTTTTGATTTTAAGAAAATTGTTCTTCGGTAAAATGGAATCAGTCGTATTTACACAGACATCCTGATAATCGTAAACAATTTCAATTATTTTGCCTACAAACAGCTAAACATGACCCTAAAATTGAGCATGCTGAATCAATCTAACGTATAAAACTAAAAGGAATAAGTTTTAAGTAGCGTGCGTTAATTATTTTGTAAAGCTTAACCTGGATGTTAAAATATTTGCAGATACTCGCGTTAATATAAGCTCACGAAGGAGACGAACGAGAAATTATTAATGGCGCGTTATATATTGCTAATTTCCTCGACCTAAAGCCATTTATCTCGGCATTTAATTAATCGAAAGCCTTCACGCTGCGATGAGAGACGATTTAGAACGATTTATAACGTGCGCTAAAAGCCTATTTTCTGGTCAAAATTCCACTACTCAAAAATTATAAGTGATAAAATATGTTTTAGACGAAAGTTGTAAGACATAGAAAAGGGTATATGATAATTGCATTCTTTTGACATTGGAGTAACCTTGAAAAGCTCTATAGAGATTACAATTGAAATTTTGAATGGAAACCTATATTTTGGATTACGTATTCTTGGTGACACCAAGACGTTTCCAAAATACTAGAATACTTTTGTTTTTGCACAAAACTATTATCGAGATATAAGCGTCCAAAGATAAATGCATTGAGATTGTCATTATGCAATGTACATCGAGAAATTATACAATTGGATTTCGCATGACACTATTCAAAAAAATTTTTGAGTTTGTCATTTTTGGTTTGTTTGAAAACCATATATCGAAGATCGATTTATTCATAATAGGTCGTCGTTGACCTAAAAAATGGTTAAAAATTAACAGACAGGTAGGGGCAGCTAAATCTTGCATATATTTTTACAAAAATACCGAAGGAGTGCTGAGGAGTATTTTTTAAAACCATAATTAAAGTTATCGGTAGCGCATAAATTTGCATTGTTAATTTGATCTGAAGAAAGTGGAAGCAACAAACAAACTAACGTCAAAATGACAAGTACATATACCTCCAATAATACATTCTATGTAGTGTTAATGAAAAGTTCCACTTTTATAAAACGAACACACTAACACAATTGTTAAATGAATTTGAATAGAAACTTTTCAACTTACAGGTGAAGTATGCAGGCTTAGCTATTACTTGTTTATTGTTTTTAATAGCATTACTTAATTTTATAATAGATATCTTGGAAGATTTCTACGGAGATTTTAAATACCAATATGAACGTTGATTTTTGCTCCATGACAATCTTTCTTCCATGATTATCGCATAACATTTTACATTTGTTATAGTTTGCATGTGTTTTTGATTTTTGTCCCATGACAACGCACTGTACGATGTGTCTACACTAAAATATCAGACTCGTATCTCATGTATCTCGATCGGCGAATCAGATCATTAGATAGCTCGCGAAGTTAGAAGCATTAAGTCTCTTACGCGACTTTGTGGAGCTTCGCTAACAACGCTGACTCTTCCTTCTATTCACGCTTGAATGTTCATTCGCGTGAAGTTTACAGAGTCCAGAAGAGAAGTTGAAAAGAAGAAATTATCTTTACGGTCGTATCAGTTTTTCGCGGAGGAGCCGGGAAAAGGAGAAGATGTGATATTTCAGCACTGTCGATCTAAAACTAGCTCGGAAAGTTTGCACGGCCGATGATAATCGTTGATACGATTATGAACTGAAAGTTTCTCGTTTACGAAGCTCCGTTGAAATTTCGCGAGACACAATGCGCCTTCGTTATCTCGATAGCGTGTAGAAGCAGCGCCGTCCAATTCCGGAACTTCATTTTTAAACGAATATTATAATATCCGGTCTAACTATCTCCGAACTACTCTGATTAAATGCTCAATAGATTTCAACGAAGCATTATGTTTATCGACTAGTCAAATTGTTAATTCTCTACAGGCTGGTGAAGTCTCGTACTGATATATCAATATGTTTGATATTTCAAGTTTCATTTTTAACCACAATATGACGAAAGTATGTTGTTCTGTTCTGATTCTTGTTGTCAGTTAACTATTGCTTCGCGGATTAATGTAAATTCAATTTTTGTTTTAAATTATGAATTTATTGCTAATTTGTATCTGAAGATTCTTGTTTACTGGTCTCAAATTTCACAACTCTTTTAATACAAAACAATTCTAATTACAACAAAATTCCTCTCAGTTTCGGTTTTTGTACATTAACTCTCGAAGATCGAACGTTTCTGACAACTGCACAATTGACAGCGAACAGTACACTGCAGATCTCTTTGCACTTTTGACACGTGTCAGCTTGTAAATCGCTGAAAAATGTTCATGCTAACCACAATAATGATTTTGGTTAACCGATTTCGTTGAAACTTTGTGCATGTATACAATTTTCTTAGGTCTAGAAACGGCTATAAATAAAAATTTTATAATAAGCACAGATAAAAAAGTTAAAAATCGTGACGTTCACATTTTTCTTTCAAATTCCAAGCAATTGCAATTTCAAAAGAATTCATTTTACACATTACCTTGTTAATTAATCCTTCCAACATCTCAAAAAAAAACTCACGTCGTTTGAAAAATGTTAAAAAACTTACAAGTTTTAAAGATCGTCAACTTAATTTCCGACTCGACTGTATTCCTTCTTCAGATTTCAATAAAATATTCTTCGTCTGAAGTTCATGCTTGTGTTACAAATTCGACTCCACATTAATTTAAAGGAGACACGGGATGAAGAAGTTTATTAATTAAATCTACCAGTTCGCTCATTTCGCGGGTAATTGAACAATTCCTTCGAACAAAGAAACAAATTCTCCTCGCTCTTACAGATTTGCCCGACTAATACAAATTCCCGTGAATGTCTGCAGTCTACTAATTACATCCAATTGCTTTTTGCTCTGTGCACTGAGTAAATTTTGCACTTGGCTTTTGGCAGAATTGCGTTTGCCGAATTGGTATCTGCTGGCGGTAAACGCGACTATGTTCGACAGTGACCGTTCAAATTCGATAAAAAGCCGGAAGGTACGGGCGTGGGCTTGCTCGAAAGGAAAATAAATAGGCAAACGCGATGTTTCCCTTGAAAACTTTCCATTAGCCGGGAGAAGATTTTATTGACTGTAACAGTCTCTGTGTGCGCAAAGGCAGGCCAGCCCCGAGGGCGTCGGCAAAGTAGTTAAGGAGAGGAGGAAGAGCCGAGAAGAATAATTCTGGTGAACGCCCTCACTGCCTTGACCTCGGCGACCTCTGCTTCCACTCACAGGTTTGAGACCAGATTCCTTCGATGCACCGCGAAGGTGTAGGTATCCTTAGGTGCATCCAGTTACTCCACATAACGTATAATTTATCGTATGTTCGCACTCGGTAATCGTTTTATCCGACGCTTTTCAACATCAAAAGCTGTTCGACAATTTATTGACGACCGCTGCGCTATACAGACACTTGTCAAACTTAAAATATAAACAAGAAACACGTGCATACAGTCGGGAACAAAATAGAATAAACACTCAAAGGAATCTTGCGAAAAACTAATAAATTCTTGAAGCATACAAAGTTATTCAATCGAATCTAAATTATAAATGACCACCTAATCTTTTAATGTAGATGCACTCACAGCGGAGCCAAATATTGAAGCGTGTCTATGTAATTATCCTTTTTTCAAAGATTGTAACTTGCATATGTAGTGTTAACGGGCATTGTTACTGTATTCATTTGTATTATTATTGTATTGTACTGTATTACATATTATTGTATTTACTTATATTATTCCTGTAAAGCGAAATAAACCCAGAAGGGTTTAAAATGCTTAATAGAAAAAAATTGTAAGCTTTTATTTGCTAATAACCTTTGTGAGGTTGATGCAACTTAAAAAAAAAGATAATTCTTTAATACTAAGCCTACTGAGCCATAAAAATAAGTGGTACATATTGACTTATAAAAATGATACAATTGAATTTATTTGGACTTTGTGCGGTTCGTACTATAGTATATGTTCTACTAAATATATTTATTTAATCATTTCCCATGAAAGCATCCGCATAATTTCAATAATCGTGAAAGAAAAAATCTGAAACCAGTCATTTTGACCGGTGGTGGTAGGTTTAGTGATGAAGGATTAGTTTATTGGATAATGTGTAAAAAAATAAATTAATATAAATAAATTAATAATTTAAATTTAAACATTGGAATTTTAAGAACATAGTTAATCATTTTGTATTTGTTAATGTCACATATATCATAATGTTCTTTTATCATCTAGTGCTCTGAAAATACTAACCGATTAAGATTGAGTGAAAAGATTATCAGTTTACGGATTGAAACTGTTAAAATATAGCGGAACCATTTTTATAGATAATATATTCTTTGCAATATTGCTGATTCAGTAATAGGTACGCATTTGTAATGTAATCGATAAGAAGTTTGTCGCGTATCGAAAGTGTGAAGGATCACGACGGCCGACCATAATTCAATAAACGATAACATTCGAGGTGCTATTCGACACATACGATACTGAGTTATGCGTATCTCAGGTGGTTCGTGTGGAGTTTAATTAGATCGTTCAATGTAGCATGACGGAGTGACCGCGATTGGATCATATCTCCCGGGATGTCCTCTAATCCTATGAAACTGCCTATTCTAGAACAAGACGTCTAACACGCCGCAATTGAATTCTTCCTCATTGATTGGGGCGAGCTGAATCCGACACTGATATCCAGTTCCTGCGAACGCTATTTTTACCACTTTATTTAACGTGTTATATACATCCAGCGAACTAGGGTGTACAGAATGTAGGTACACTTTTTTCTTTTTATTATTTACGGAAACAAGTAATGTGTTTGCCCTTGCTTATGGAAATGTTCACTGCTTCTCCTAAAGTTGAGTCGTGTGCGTGTATCTTTTCATTCCTAAAAAAGTGTTGTTTAAAGATTTAGATTCGATTATTAGATTATTATTAGATTATTTTATCCTAATGTAATATGCATTTTGGTTTAGACACATTGCGTTTTGTATTATTATGTTTTTACTTTCGAAATTGTACTCTCAAATGAGATTCAAGGTGCTATAATGAAAAAAAAAATTATTTGTAACATACAAATAATTAAAGCGTCATATCGATCTGTACTGTACTTTAACAAATGCTGGCATTAATCTTGTAAAGGTAAATGCTCCGTTTATTGAACAACACGAGTCATTGTTAGGTGTACAAATTAATTCGTGGATCATCCAATTGATCGTAACATAGTTTGACATTCAAAATTTTCTTATTGCGAATTCATTAGTTGCTTGTAAAATAGTGTAAATATACAGGATGTACGCGTTAAGTTATGTTACCATTTTTTAGGAATTTCCGGTATTGCAATTAAAAAATTGTTTTAAACAAATGTTCATCAGTACTTGGTGAGCTAAATGTCCGCAAATTCTTAAATCTGGAAAAATGCTTTTTGCGAAAAAAGTAAAGGTCATCTTGACTTTTTTAAATGGCACTACATGTTTTGGATGTCATAGGATTGTTGCTGACGTCGAGACGAATTCAACAGTGTATTATGGCCTTGAAATGACCTCAAACTCGAAAATTTTGTGCAAATGTAATTTTAATGAAAAATTATTTCTTACAAAATAAATCAGGTTACATGAGATGTTCAAACTGCGATCCATCTTCTATGATACAGAACTCCGCTCTTTGTATTAGATTTCTCGTTGCCGCCATGTGTGGAGCGGAGTTCTGTATCATAGAAGATGGATCGCAGTTCGAACATCTGATGTAACCTGATTTATTTTGTAAGAAATAATTTTTCATTAAATTTACGTTTGCACAAAATTTTCGAGTTTGATGTCATTCCAAGGTCATAGTACAATACACTATTGAATTCGTCTCGACGTCAGCAACAATCCTATGACGTCCAAAACATATGGTGCCATTTAAAAAGGTCAAGGTGACCTTTACTTTTTTACGTAAGAAGCATTTTTCCAGATTTAAGAATATGTTTTGTTTAAAACTTTTTTAAAACATTTTTTAATTGCACTCCCGGAAATGCCTAAAAAATGGTGACACAAATTAACGCGTACACCTTGTATAGGAAACGAGGATTTTATTTCCAAGATTTGAATACGTTCTCGTTGTTTGCAAACGAACAACAAATGTACGAAGACAAGACCACCAATTAATTTGTATACACAGTAGATGAACTAAAACTTTGCGTATTTATTAACAATCATTCCTGCCATATCCCACGGTTATTCCGCGACGCTCAATGGAGAGTGAAAACTGAAACAGGAAGTCCATCGACATCGCGTTAGTGAAACGACAAGGCGGCCACCGTATTTTTCGCATGTACGAATCATTTAGAGATAATGCTCCGGCTACCAGGGCAAACACCAGCGAGCTGGTGCTCTGATTTTGTTGTTAGTGTTTTATATAAAAAGAACCAGGCTTTATTATTCCGCGAGACAGCATTTGAATAAAAAGAAAGTGGCAGAAGGCTGGCGCGTACAGAACGAAGGGGGACAGAAATAGGGGAACAGATCAGGGTGGGGGAAAAAACGTGGAAAAAAACCGAGGGGAGAAAAAGTTAGGGTACGTAGACATCTGTCGCAGCAACATGCAAATTAGTTGACGAGACCAAAGGACTCCTCGCGGAGTGACGCGCTGCTGCTAGAGAGCTCCACCTCCTTCGTTTATAAATTATGTTACAGACGAATCGGGATCGAAATGAAATAAATATCAGAGCGTCGCGCGTCGCCTTTGTCTTGGATTGCTACAGTTATTTTTGTTTGTAATCTAAACGAGATTCTGTGTGAAGAGGACTCTATTAAGTTGTTTCGGATGAAGTATCTGCAGCAATGTTTAACAGCAATGTTAAACGGACATAACTTTCTTTTAAATAAAATTGATCGTTCTAAATAAGCATCATTGTAATCAACGTACACTGTCAACGAATTACAAGTTTCTTGATTAGTATTACCATAGAAATTAATTTGTTGGTCGTTCACATTCCTTATTTACAATATCATCTCCATTCTGGACCTTTTTTTATAATACTACAGCGCGTTCACTTAATATCACATAATGCTATGGTCAATGTTTATTTTTCCACTCGTATTTTGTTCATCAGTATTATCAAAGATCGGCTTCACAAGTAATATTCAATGAAATCCAATGGATAGTATTACAGCGATATTAAATCATTATCACCGTTATTTATTTATAATCTCTGCATGGATAAGCCATAGTTCAAAGTTTGATTACGTGTCTCATATAAGACCTCTTTTAATAAACGTTCTAAAATAGCTTGTACCCATAAAACTTTTGTTATACACATTAGAGATCACAAGTTTGAACGTGTATTGAACATTCACGTGTACGTGTATATGTGATTAAGTCCGTGTAATTTTGAAGTCACGTGTACACGTGTATTTTGATACACGGGTATACATTTTTGTATACGCCCACATATTAATTTGTGTGGTATTTTGTATAGTATAAAATATCCGAACATTCAAATATATAATTGCTATGTATGTAAGTAATTTGAAAAATATTTCCATACATGGGTACACGTGTATTAAATAATATATTGATTTCAATACGGATATACGAACTACATATGGACACGTGTATTTTACGTATACGTGAAATGGATAACTTTAATATACATTTTAAAATACTTGTTTCATGAAAGTGCATTTTAGATTATGGGAGCAATGGGAGGTTCCTGAGATCATTTGAAGCAACATTTTCCTTTGCAAAAATGGCGTCCGCTGCTTTGTTTAAGAGTTATTAACGAAAACCACGGACCAATCAGAGCACGGCTACAGCGAACGGAATCCGACTCGGCGATAGGTCCCGCTTAGAGTGGCGTCGTCGTTGGCTGCGTCCTAATTGGTCCGTGTTTTTGGTTAATAACTCTTAAACAAAGCAGCGGACGCCATTTTTGCAAAGGAAAATGTCGCTTCAAATAATCTCAGGAACCTCCCATTTCCGGATGTTGAAAGAATTTTGAGACACCCTGTATAGCCGATAAGAACCAAAAAATATCAGTTGCAGAACTGCAAAACCGATATGAGACTGATACAGGACATATTATAGGTTCTGAAGTCTGAAGAACCGAAACCGAAACCGAAACCGAAACCGAAACCGAAATCCAGAACCTAAAAATAACAGTTATAGAACCGTTATAATGTCGGTTCTCAAGAACCATAACCGTAACCGATATAAGCGAGAACTGATATTCTCACAACAGTTACAACATCATTGCGGTTCATCATAACTGTTTCAGTCAGGAGCGATATATAGCTGTTTCAAACAGTTATTTTCAGAACCGTTTCAACGCCTGTTTTTAAGGGATGAAACCAATTTAATCGGTTCTGTGGAACTCACCTTTTTACAAGAAAGACCAGGTTTAACACTACAACTACCTGACGGGTCAAAATTACTGGTTTCTAATTTTTCCTTTTACAAATATTGATATTATAAATATGTTTTCAGGAGTAACTTTTTAGTACACGTCTCTATCGAAGTACATATTTAAACAAAAATTGTACGAAATCTGAGTAAATGCAGTGTCGTTGTTATTATTATAATGCAGTATACGCCAGTCACGTTTATTGCTCGGTAGTTCTAGTGTTAAACTTTCTTTTGTATACCACCGTGTAAATAACGATGCAGACGACATTGTAGATTAATTTTAACTAAACATTTAAAGGAGAAACATTTTCAGTCTCTCATTTGACAAAACCACAAGAGCCAATGAGACGTCCGAATATTTTTCGTTGAAAGCGGTCAGTTTCTCGAGGACCACCATGTATGCAGACACGTCGGATGCAGGATACAGATACAGAAACTAGTGAAACGTGGTAAACGCGTAATGAAATCGGCACTGTCGTCTGTCTGTCAGTCGTCGCGAGCTATTCCCAGGTTTGAGTGTAACTATGCATATGCGTGTGCACAGGTGAGCGAAAAAAGCTCGCCGCGCCGGCTGGCTCCAGGAAAGAAATGACGATGAAATGTAAACGCGATGTGTCTGAGTTCGGTTACGTGAAACTGGTAGAGAGTGAAAGTCCCGTCTGAACCGGTTAAATGCGATATTGACGGTGCCGAAGAGGTCGAACGGTCGATAAAATCCCATTTGTTTTTACAGAATATTGCACACTGGCGCTGGGCACAATTTTAATCGGACCGCCAGCAAAGAGCACCAGTCTATTTTAAGCTCGCGCGATAATAATTGCGATTTCGAAGCACCGCACGGTGGTGCAAAATTCGCATAACGTGGCAGAAATTCGTTTACCACAGAAACGCCATTTTAAAACCTTTTGTAACAGTATTGAAATTCATCGATCATAGATAATAATAGAATCAAAAAGCAAAATCTGACATTGAAGACAAATGCGATATATGCTATTTAACGAAAAATTTCTTCCCATTTCTTTGTTGTTTTTGTGTAGACTCCTTGATTTTTTAAAGTTTTATCGCGTAGATATTATTCAGTGTGGTAAGTACATTAATTTCAATTTAAAAAAGAAAACAAATTTGAACGGTAATTATTTTTTTTTTACATTTACTGTTAAGGTCCTTCGAGTCCCACGGATTTTGATTCTCATTTAAAACTAGACGTAAGTGTGGACGTTATAATGCACAAGAAGTTTGCGTTCTTTTGCGTCCTTGGTAGAAACAAGGTCACAATGTTTTTGGAAAGCGCGTGAGATAAACGCGGAATATAATACTGTTAATTTGGAGCTGTCATTTGACTTCTTCTATTCTGTGTTTTTAACAATTATCTCATACGACTATTTCCCTTACTATTTTTCCTAAAATTGCTATCTGCAAATCCGCTTGTCTCACAGTCAAACTTGTACCCACACCGAACTGACATTTTTTCATGTCATGATCCACCAACTCAGTTCTCCATCATGCATCCATATTCAGTGCGATGCATAACTATTGCCCCACCTACACTTTTCGGTGTTTCGGGTTTTATAGTAAGAATGCGAAAATATCACGTACAGCCGTGATGGGCACGGTAGGGGCCCCTCAAACGCCTGCTTCTCCCACCAACCTCTCTTTCATGCGCGAAGCCTGCGCAATGTTCGTGACGGGCGAAGCACGTCCTTCCTATATGCTAATGGCGGATGCTGGTGGGGGGGGGGGGGGCAGTAGGCGCTATGGTGGGGACGGTTTTGTCTCAATTGAGACAAAAATGCCCATCCGTGACGTACAGTGACTCACAGCAATATTTGGCCACTTATAAAAAGTCGATAGCTTTTTTAATGTTGGACCCAACGATTTGAAATTTTTTGAGAAATACTTTTCTTTCCATACTTATTCAGCATAAGATTTTTAAGACCAAAAATATCCAAATGATGTCCTTCAATTATTTCAACATTCGGATGATCAATAAAATAATAATTGAAATACATAAAAATTAAAAATAATGTAATTTTATATTGTTTATCCCTTCCTCATTCTTTAATGTTTCCTGGTATACACTTTACTTTATATAACAAATCACAAAATACTATAATTTATTCTATAGAAACATTTCTGGAATTTTTGGAACGTTTTAAGGACTTTGCATCACTGTGCACCGTATCTCAGCTTGCGAATGTATGTATAGGCTGACCAATAAATGCGCGCCCTTAAATTCTTCATACTAACCTTGATTTATTCAGCGGTTACTGTGACCAGGACTTCTTTGTAATTCTAAGGATAAAAAGGGAAAATTTAGTTCTATCGTATGCATGTATCTTCTCGAATGATTAGATATCGATAATAAAAAAATTGAATTTTATTTCTGTTTGAAGGGAATTCTGGGTTTCTTTTGATCTTTTTTAAAGAATCCGTGTAATTCTCTCGACGTACTTAACACATTATCTACCGACGAATATTTTATAATTTTTGAAAGTCTACGGTCCGTGGAATAGTAATTTCAATCGTGAACCAACAATTATTTTCTAATAGTATAATCTAATAATTTCGTTTGGAATTAATATAGATACGATGATTGTTAAGCTTTCTTTTGATGCATATAACACGTTTATTGAAAATCCTATTAATAGGTTTCCGGTAGATAAAGTGATAAGTTGTTAGTTATTTTTATTAGATTTAAGAAGGTCGTCACAGTATCTCATGGAGGGAAAAAGGAGAAAATGTCGAGAAATATTTGTAAATCAGAATCTGAATGGATCTAGGCAAAACGTTCCGTTTTTGACAGTTACTAACGAAGACAAAATTAATATTAAACGACACCAATGTCTCCAATGTGCCAGAATGCACAAAAGTCTCTTTTGAATTCTCCAATGTTATGGAATGCTACAAAAATGTTAAAATTGCGAGATGGTATATAAAAAAATTGTAGTTTGTTAATATTGAGAAGACCGAAAGGTTGAATACTTCAATTGATTTGAATATTTGTGAAGAAATGTTTTGGAGAGAAGTGTAACACGGGAGTGTACACATAATTGGAAACCGAAGCTCATAGTCGCAGGCGCCATGTAAAACGGATGAATCTAGAGACTATAGTCGGTAGCGGAAAGTAGCCAGCAACAAGTGGCATAACCCACCAGTTTAAAAGCTTTATCTCACACTACAGGCATAGGCTATAAGCCAAGTATAGACCAGACACTCGTATCATTCATACACGGAGTTGCGGTTAGGTGATCCAAGTGGCATATGCCTGGGTTATCGTCAAAGACATTGTGGTGAGATTTAGATCGACACTGTTTGTAAAGTAGCTATCAATACAATGTCAATAAATGTTATACGTAGAATTCAAACCCACAATAAATGTAAATAATAAGGAAAGAAGTGTGAAAGTCAGTAGAGAATATGAGAAAAATAATTATCGTACAAAATAAAGGCAATTTCAGGATAATAATTTAAAAACTACAGAATCAGATGAATCGTGATGATTGGGCGTTGTGCCACGATGATTCGGACACCCAGTATAGTTGCTTAGAAATACCGCAAATGCATGGTTCACATCTAATATTATGACGAAGCAATTATATCGAACTTGTCGGCAATAACGTGACGGTAAATTGCACGAACGCACTCTTGAAAAACGGCCTTCGATGCAACTGAATTGCATAACCGCAGTATGAACGTCTAGTTCACTTCCGTTACTTTCACTGCTTCTTATTTCCTGTATGTTGTGTGACTTCTATCAGAGGAACTGGAACGATCTTATAGCAAGTATCGTAGCACACTATCTCGATCGTTGTCATTCAATATATTGCTAAAACTATTGGATCCGAATCAAAATAATAACTACACTCTTAACTCCCAATTTTGACATTTAATCTGAAATAGATTCTTACTTAAATATGTCCCCATAATAGAACATTACTAAACATTGCATCAATTCATGCAACCCAGCAATTCAGCATCCATAATGCACAGTTAAAGTCAATGTCTTGCAATACAATTTACACATTGTAGACTTAGAATTCGCATTTATTATAAGCAGAAGACGAAGTCATGGGGAAACTTTGCATATTGGTAGATTTCGTTCACCTGTTTATGAAAATGTAGCATTATAGGCGTCGATACTCAACAACTTTTGAGATACGTTAAGATCGATAAAGTTAGTGTTTCTATCATATTATGTTCCTTTTCGATAAAATTTTTATATTTTGTTTCCTATAGATATTATGAGTGTATTTTTCATGTGCAAAATACAATTAATTAAAATAGATAAACTGAACAGAAAAAAAAGAAGAAAATGTCAAGTAAGGAAAAAGGGATTTCAACACTGGACCTTCCCTGTAATGAATCTAGTACGTTACCATCACGCCGTTTGGCACTTGACAAAAACTTCAACCAAAACTGTACCTAACGGCTTAACGGGTATAATGAAATTTAAATTGTAAATATCTCAAAAATTATTGAGTATCGACGCCTATAATGCTATATTTTCATAAACAGGAAAATAAAATCTACCAGTATGTAAAGTTTCGACAAAATCTAAGACCCGATGACCGCGTCTTCTCCTTGTTAAATTCAGAAGAGTATAAAAGCACTGTCTAATAATAATATAAAAAAGAATATAATAATAATATAAAAGCACTGTCTAATAATAATAAAAATAAAGTATAAAAATGCGACCTTTTTGCTGTTTACCCCCACGTAGAAACGCTCTTAGAGTAACCAACGGAATAATTAAAACTTACCTAGCTGAAAGTTCATTTTATAGGTTTTGGCCAAGTTTTTGGGCTTTGGAACCACTGTGAGACGTCATCCCTGAAGGGTCTAATAAATATCCCAACGCTTAGGGGAGACCGGGGCAAGTTGATACAGATGCAATTATCTGGACACTGTGTATATGTAGCACAATCATGATTAGATATTTGAGGTTTGTTAGTATTTAATTGGATTCTATTCTTCTATTCATAGGAAAATGGTTCGAAATTATATTAAAAACCAAAACGTGGTGAAATATCGCGAGATTATTTTGAGAAAGCCAATGCCACAATGAAAGAAAATTCATTGGCACTGAGCAATGTTCAAGCATAATATAATATAGATAAAATGGTAATATTAAAATATATATATATATTAATAACAAAAATAGAATTCAAAAATTTTTTTAATAAAAAATGTATCAACTTGCTCCATCGTTCAGCATCTATGAAATAAACAATATGTAACTTATTTTATAATAATATAAATATAATAATATAAATTATGCTTACAATGTGTTAAGAGAAAGGTTCAAAGAATATTTTGGCATCCATTTTTCTACGCAATTGATTCAAACAAAAATTAGAGAAACAAGATTAATAGACAAAATTATTGATAACAACCGCTCAACGTTGCTGCTAAGCTTGTCGTTGATGCGACGTAAACTGTTATTGAAAAAATATTGCAGAAATGAAAATCTAAAAAATGGATCAACTTGCCCCGGCCTCTGCATGGTTACTGGTGTAAAGATGGCGTTGTAGAGCAGTAACATCATTTCATGGGGTTATTTTTATTATATTTTGTAATGTTGGTATCTTTAGGGTAATAAAATTGAGGTTGGTATGAGATAAGTGTGTGTGTATGTGTGTGAGTCCATGAGAGAGAGAGTTCAAGAGAGTTACGTGCAATAGTGTATTACATGTTATATTAAATATAAAATTGTTAGTTAAGGAAAAAGAGAAGGTTATTCACCCAACCGAAACCACCATTCCAATAACACATTTCGCCGATTTTTATATACTTCCAACGCTGAGATCCTTCAATAAAGACATGTTTATATAGATCTATCTATTTTTATTAAAAATACTGCTATGGTCCTTAGGATAGCATCATCTTTTCTTCTTAATATGTTGAAAACTTCCTCTTCTAGCTCTATATCCTTTTTAGCAAAGAGTCTCATTAATTTTCCTCTTTTCCCTTCGTATTTTGGACAATTCCATATAATGTGATCGATATCTTCACTTTCGTGTCCGTAGTGACATAGTGTATAGTTGATGTAATTTTTCCTAGCAAGTGAGCTTCCTAAGTTGTAATGATTGGCTCTGATCCTGCTCAGCATGTTTATGGATCGTCTTTCTATATTTTTCATAGAATCAAACCATGGTTTTCTTTTCCCAATATTATTATCCGCGATTTCGAAGTATTTTATCCCTTTATATGTGTACCTTCTCTTATATGTTTGCAGTCAGATTTTTGCCATTTGTTATCCTTGATATAATTATTTAAATCTTCTGTAGGAATTTTGATATCATCATCCGGGTCTTATAATTGTGATTTCTATCGATCGAATTTTGAATTATGTTAGAAAAGATGTTATTGGCGCAAGGTTCGATCTTTTTGAAAAGATCTTTTCTAACATAATCCGGGTCTTATCTCGTTCTTTCCTTAGCTATTGTATCAGTTCTCTCGGTGTCTTCAATTCCAACGTGCGCTGAAATCCATGCGAATGTGATTCTTTTATCTTCATTTGTATTAATGTTGCTGACAGGATTGCTTAGCAACCTTTATGATCCACGGATTGATTGTCTTGTCCGATGCAATGTCTTGTAGACTTCTCAGAGCGCTTTCAGAGTCGGTTAAAATGATTATCCTGTCCTTTTTATCCGTATATTTCCGATCTGCCGTACTTATTGCCTTGCTAATAGCAATGCAAGGCCTCTACATGTACCTGCCGCATTGTCTTCACTCGACTGTTTTATGTATTTCATTGATCGGTTGCGTCCCTTTTCCGCGTCGTTCGCCATCCCTGTTCAAGTCCAGTTTTCGCCGTTATCCTACGCCGCCCACTCCGCGATTTAGTCGACAACGAGCACCGACAATTAGCATTATTCGCGGCATCAATCATCCGTCGGTAAACAAGCATCGTCGGATTCTTGAGCGAGAAGGTGCGCCTCCTACCCCCGGGGTCGACATAAAGCAATTACACCGGGCTACGTTGCTCATTGCCATTACGCTTACGTCTCTCGCGGAATCGCTGCACCGTAGCTGATTCGGCGGAATTCATCATTAATTATATCGCCCTGCCTGCACAGATATAATGCGACCCTCGTCGCAATTGAAATCCCGGCGCCCACGGTCTCGAATGTTATTTTAATTGCGACGCGCGAGCACGCGATCGCTGCGACTTTCCGCGCCACTTTGGGACACCTGCTACGGAAACTTTAATGAACGAGGATCCGACCAGAGCCTCCCGTTAACGTAGTCCAGGGAACACAAGTGTTTCATTGTGTCGAAACCAACAGGTGATCGACAGTTCGATCAGTATTATTAGGTTGCCGCATTCGAACTTGTCGCTCCTCGTAATCAACTTTCCGCGAAGAGATTTTTCGCTCTTTGACCGTTTTATCTAACATTTAGAGGCGATGCTGAGGAGTTTAAATATGACAAGTTCATTTTGGCTATTGTTTAGCATTTTTCTTAACCATTGTGTTCATTATCAAAATTGTCTACGATGTTTGATCAGCCTTGTAGTCGATGGACTGCATCGTTTTAACGCATATTTTTACGTTGCAAATGTAAATCAATACATAATTATCACAGGAAAGTAGAAGTCTGCATGTATTGAAACAAATTGAAACTGGGCCTGGGTTAGGTGTTAAACATATTGCTAACTAGGAATGGGCAATTCTTGCAATAAAATCGATTCTGAATCGCAGCGTCAAAAATCGATGCAATAAAAAATTGAACCTTGAAAAATGGATTCGGTAAATATTTCGTTTAGGGGAGGCACCTCGGATGACCTTGACCTTGAAATGTGTTGTCAAGATCACCTTTCTGTGTAACTCCCAAGAGGTTTCTGCCGGCGCTCGTTGTTTATTAAAAAGTTATAAACAAAAGAAGTTTTCAAAATATAGCAGTTATTTTAAGAATTGAAGGCTAAAACAATATAATGTATTGACATATGTTATGAAGGTCACATTTCTAAGTAACCCCCAAGAGGTTTTAGCCGTCGCTCGTTGTTTTTTTTTAAGTTATGAACAAAAATATACCGATGCTACCATATTGCAACTTGCCAGTATTTACATGAATGTGATTTTGGGTTGGACATATGTTATCAAAGACATTCTCTGAAATTGGACGACCTCAATGGTGTTAGGTCTGAGTTAGGTCTGGTAATCTAACCAAGCATAACCCAGATCTAACCCAGACTTAACACCATCTTGAGTGTTTAGCCGTCGCTCGTTTTCTATAAAAAAAGTTAACAAATCAATTTGGACTGTGTCTCCTTTTGACAGCTTGTACAAGAATAAAACGTACTTACAACCAAAATTTAACGAAGGTTTTTTGCAATTATCTCGGAAACTAAGTCCGAGCGACGGGTAAATGTATAAAGGAAAGTTGTTCAGAATGTTGTCTTTGAAAACATATGTGAAGGTCAAGGTCATCCACCTCGGATGCCTCCCCTAAACGTAATATTTACCATGGATTCATTGATTAAATGCTTTACTTCTTATGGCAGTTAAGAACCGATTTACAAAATAAAGTTGTTTAATAAAAAAGTAACTCAGTATTAAGTGTATAACTTTTCTAGCACTTTGGAGATACCAATATTATCTCATGATGAGATACTCTATATAAACTTTCAAATTAGATTGATATTAATTAATCATTCATTAAAGATTCATTACTCATCATTTATTAACCTTTAGTCAATGGTTATTTATTAACATCAGTTTCCCGATCGTCCACATCTAATGTGCCTCCCCTTGAATCAAAGATCGATTCATAACTAAAACAATTGTTTCGTTTCAAAATCGAACATCCTAGAGTCAATTCAAATAATTGAAAATCGCTTCGAAAAAATCAATTCTTCAGAAAATCGATTTAGAATCATCCAACCCTACTGCCACTCCTTAAGTGACCAAGTAGATTCTTCCGCCATTTTGTTCCTATATACAGTGACTTTCTAGTATATTCTTCGGAACTTATAATTTTTAACTAGTTTGGCCAGTACGCTGAGAAAACTGTTTTTATTAGTTTAGAATACCTATACTTAAATTATTATTGGTTTAAGTAACTTGACTATGTTCTCCTAAAAGTGCATGTAAGATGAAAGCTTTGTTTCGTTGGTTACAGTGTAAAATTCATATACATAAATGCATTTGGTAAATGAACGTTTCACAAAATAACACAAAAATGAACCTTATTTCGAATTATTTAGAAAATTCGGTTTACGTCCACTTTAGACAAAAATCGTTTCACGCAGTGATTTCGGGACCGGAAGTTATTGGCGAATCATGTTCGTACTTACCGCCATGTCAGGGAACAGTAATATTGGCGTGTGCTTCATAAAATATGCCACTCACAGTGTTGCGCCGCTTGAATTCTTGACGTAGACACACGTGGAAACGTGGCTCGTGCATACACATCGAAAGCATAATGTACGAGTAGATAAATCGATAGAGAAGGTTGGCAGTACTAACAAGTTTCTAGCATTCCTCTTTGATGTGATCGCATGTACGCGAACATTTGCCGTTGAGTACCTCGTCATACAGTGACGAGCATAACGCCATCAATTGACCACGCGAATGCAGACTGAGAGGCCACATCGCGATGCGAAGTGTTTCGTAATGGAAATTCATTGTACCAGGTTGGAATGTGCGTAACGTGGATCTCCACGATATTGATCTGCCCATGAAAATTTCCTGCATCCGCATTTCGCATGCTACTTCACCCTTCGAGCATTCGTCTGCTACGCGATTCGCAAAAATCGCCGAAAACCTCATCGGAATTCGGAACACTAAGTTTTTAGCTCTACAGACGTTTTGCAACTTATGCAATTGCCATAGGAGATCTCATAGATCACTGACATTCGTTGTATTGTCGCCAGACTGATCTTCTTTATGCGGTTCCAAGACATGCAAATTTTTAATACGTTCACTTCCGAGCAATCACCCTCTTACAATCCCACAAAATCGAAGTAATTACGTCATTCTAATGAAAGCTGCAAAGCTTAACTCTCGTTTCGATTGTACAAATTCTAATGAACCTCGGTATGAACAACTGTGTTATGGGAAAAATTAATTTTTTAAGATGGTCGAATAATTACGTCACCCACATATGAGAGACGTAGAACATGTTAGACCACTACAAATAAGCCAATTTTGTTTTAATAAAACTCTCAAGCGAATCTGTTTGAAACATCTGTGACAATTTATGTTAGGCAGTTCCAACCAGTAGCTCCGGAGTTATTTGAGGCACCTTTCCCGCTTATGTTTTTTCCCCACTCTTAGACTTCATTGTTATAATGTATGTAGTGGGAAGCTCCCACCATGAGAACCGCGCGGCGCGCGCAGCACTAATTCTACGGCTGTACGTAGTAGTGGGAAGAGGTTCCATGGCGGGGAACTTGCAGTTCTCGGAGTGGAATAAGTTGGAACTCCCTGATTTATGTCATACATAAGAAGTATGTACTATCTTTTTTTTGTTAGAAAATATCTCACAGAAATGTATAAACATTTATGTAATGAGTTGTAAGTGATCTTTATAATTGCAGATCTTTCGAAGACACACCAGCAGCGACAATTTTAAGATTTTTTAGATAGTGCTCAGTCTACCCGTCAGGATATGTAGATACATCATGTTGTAGTATTTAGTATTATATGATCCATGTATACATTATATAGAAACTCTGTAAAAATGGTTATAGACGAATATTGAAAGCAGATACACTGTTGTTTATTGTTAAGCAAATACCACCGATCCAGCGATGTTTTCTTTTCAAATTGAAGCTGTAGGTATGCAGAATAAGATACCGTAGCAATTTTTAACAACAGTTCCTCATATCGACAAATATTATCATTAGACTGCAGATGTTGATGCAATTTCCAATTTTTGTAGGCCAATTTTAAGTAAGTGGAATGAAATAAAATCTTATTTTCAATGATAGTAGCCTTTGTAGAACAGAAATAAATAATAAACGTATTAAATTCTATTGAATTTTATACTCTAGCATTTTTTGAACATTTTCAGAAGTCATAAATGCATAAAGATCCGCAGTCTAATTATTATCATTTTTGTGCACAGAATTGCCAACGCAGGACGCGTCAACTGGAAATAATTTCACTGTGATATACAAAGGACGTTAAACGACTCTCTATTTTATTTACGATATCATTACGAATGATCAACCATGCATTCATGTCTGTATAGAAGTTGAGCTTTCCGACTTCATAGCTTTCATGAAGCGTTTCATAAAAAAAAACGAACTGTAATTTATTGCACATGTAATTAGCACAACTGTTGCCGAAGCTTCTGACTCTCGAACATACACAAAAATTACAGAAATAAACTGTGTTCATTACGGAATCACTTCCGAGGCGGTATTCATATAATTTCAACGTAGTTTCAAAAATACATGCTCAAAAACATCACAACATCAAAAATACAAGATAATTCTTATGACTGAATTCCGAAAATTCGTGGAATTATCACTGCTCAAAGGCTGTAATAATATTAATAAATATGTAAAATCCTGCAGTGACAATAAGCGTCAAGAATTAACAAAAACAGCAATTCTTTGTGAAATAAGAAAGTTTTCCCTCTTGTGCTGCAGAACTAACAAGTTAGCCGAACATATTATTTTTCATACTTGTGATTATTATCAGTACACAAAATGACGTGATCTACCCTTGCATTCTACCTTATCAATTGGCTCAAAATTGTTCTTAATGAATGATAATAAAAATTACTGTGAAACGCAAGTACCCTGTCCGATAATGCCAACATTGATGAGTAAAAGTTTGGTCCCGATTCCCGAATTTGTTTTAATTTAGGAAGTATTTGTTATTCACTTATATAAGCTTTATTGTCTCCCCTAAGGGTTGCAATTCTTTTAGAATCTTTTACGTCCTCCCCATTCTCCTTAACCTAGTCTTATTTACTAGCTTAACCTATTCTTATTGACTAACTTAACCTATCTTAACCTAGCTTAACTTAAGTTACTAACTTATCTTAATTTAACTTACTTAACCACTCCACTTATATCTAAAATTAACTAAAACTAAAGATAGAGAGAGAGAGAGAGAGAGAGAGAGAGAGAGAGAGAGAGAGAGTGTCTAGTGTATACAAAAGAGATCTTATAAACTACCTTAACAAGTTCCCCCCACCCATCCTAAACCTACCCATGGACCCCATTCACCCCTACCTTTCCTACTTCGTTCACCTTCCCATCATCACCCATTTGTTACTCACTTATTTATGCTATTCTACATAAACTACAAACTTAGTACTTTTAATACTTACAACTTTTTATGCTGTACCACAATAAAATCACTATTTTATTATCTTCTGGTGTATCACGATTTCTTATTATTTTCTACAATAGAAACGAGAAATTGCACTGTATCAGGGAATAAGACTTTCAACTATTATTTTCTATATCATAAACAAAAATTATTTTAATACTTTTGATGTATATACGAAGATGAAGCTTGAATTTTATCTTTAAAAATATAGTAATACTAGGTAAATACATCAGGTCATTTTTATTAATTTTTGAAAAATTTATTTTCTGTTCGGTAACCGGATGAGGGGCCCGCTCATAAGTATGAGAATACCTTTTAAAAACGAGTAACATTTTTAAAATCGTTCAAAAAACTGGAGTTTTATTTATTTTAGAAGGATTAGTTTAAAATTTAAGTTTTTAGAATTGTCGTTGGTCGGAATTGTAAAGAAATAAGTAAAGGTCACGATTTTTAACTTTTTCATCATTGTTTAAAATATTCCTTTGTTAGATCTAAGTAAATTACATGCAAAGCTTCAACAAAACTGATTAAGAAACTAATATTTTTAGTGCAAAATTGAAAATATGGAGTGCACCGGGTGAAGCCAGAAATACAAAGATTTGTACATCTTTCGATGTATGTGGCTTTTTTATGCGTCACCCGATTTCGATGAAACTTTGTACATGTACATTTTTTAAATTTTCCTTATAAGCACAGAAGAAAAAGTTAAAAATTTTCTTCGCAGTTCCGATCAATAGTAATTTAAAAAAAATTATTTTCGCTCTACCTAGTAAACTAATCCTTTTCACATCTCAAGAAAAAAACCACAGTCGTTTGGAACAATTTTAATAAAGTTACTCGTTTCTAACCAGTTAACTGTGAAGCTCGACTTTGTATGTGGCTACTAAAAATTTTTGAGAACTTTATTTATCACATATTGACCTCTCGTCAATTTCTTTATTTCGTTTCTTTACTTCGTCTTTGACTCGAAAAATTCTAAAATGTCGACAAATTAATAATGCGTTTTAATTTTCACTACAAAGTTTAACATAAATAGGAAGCAATTAATTGTATTCCATGACGAGTATACTCGACAAAAACAGCTAACTGGTTAAGGGGTGTCCTCATGCACGGGGGTGTACCTCTGCCCTATGTCTTGCAGAAAGTTGTGTACAGGGTGCAAATGATTTTTAGCTCGATCAAAACCGTGTTCGTGGAGCATTAATTTTCGTGGCCGGCGTGAAATCGCCAAAGCGACGCGGCTGGGTGAAAAAAAGGTAAAATGGGAACAAGGGAGATGAGGAGACGGTCACTTTTATCCTCTCGTAGTGATTACCGGTAAAGGGCTTCGGCCGCTCGCTTCCTCTGTTCGTCTTCTTCCCTCTTCGGCCGTCGGTATTGCGCCACTGTGCGAAGACCCGTGGCACTTTAGAGGTAATATGCTCTTAAAGATAATGGCACCGCAGTGTCCCTCCGGACATTATTAAGTCTTCCTTCCTTCTTTACTTCCTTTCCGTGGGACGCGTGCTCTCGCTCGGCCAGTGCCAGTTTGACCATGATAGACGCAAGTACAGACGCCGCGTAGAATAAAAACGATACACCATAATGTGCACACAACCAACAAATTATTTACATACGCGATTCTACTTTTTGGTGTTCCGCGATTTCCGCGCGTCACGTGGTGAATCGATCCAATCAGTTCAGGATTATCGAGATTATGTTCGAGGGCTGTTAGAACCCTGTCGAGTATGTCCGAATTAAAAAGGATTTAGACGTCCAAACTTCATTCATTTTAAACGCAGCTTGGATTAAATATGTATATTGTCTTTTGTAAACTTGTCGAAGCGGTACTTTCTCGCCGATTTCAATTAGCTTTAACCCCTTGTCGTATTTTAACGAGTCAGACTCGCGATGAAGATTTTCAACATAATCAAACAAATATGATTTTTATGTCTTTCTTTTTGGACAAAATAAAATTGTCTTTTTTGTACACAATATGTAAGCAATAATGCAAATGTAGCCATACGAAAAATATAAATTTTCTTTCATCATCTGTGCAATTTTTGGGGATGAAAATGTTCTAATCACTGTAGCCGTAAAGAAAATGGTACGGCAAGGGGTTAAATATTTTAAGGTCATCATTCTGAACAAGTTTTTCCATTGAAAGTATATAGCGGCCGACTTTAGTTTACGAGATATTCGCAAAAATAGTTTCTTAACCCCTTAGCTTACAATGACGCCTCAGAGGCGTCGTAAGGTTATCGGACCAAACATGAATAAGACGCTTCAGAGGCGTCGCAAGGTTATCGGCCCAAACACGGATAAGACGCTTCAGAGGTGTCGCAAGGGTATCGGCCCAAAGTTAATTGTACCGCGCACGTGTATATACAAATCATAGGAAGTTTGCGATTTGTACAGTTTCGAACGCTGAGCAAAGTTGTTTGTGTCCCCGGGCGCGACCGACCTTGTTGTCGTTTTTGGACCGCACATTTGGAAATTCGCTCGTAAGGGAAGGGGTTAAAGATGCTATCCGCGACAATGAGTATCTCGCGAGGGCATGCAACATTTGAAATTGTTTTCGACGAAGACAAAACACAAACAATTGTCGCACAATGCTTGTTGTCTGTACGCCACACCCCAGGACCTAATCTGAACTCACTTTCATTTTTTTGGGGTGAGCCTGGATTAGGTCCTGAAAGGGTGGTGAGGGCCAGCCATTACGCCGCACACAGAAATCTACGATTTCATCCATTTCTGCAATATTTAATATATTTGTTCAAGGTCATCGAGATCCGACCGACATTTGTTTTGTCTTTCCTATTGCATATGGATGAAAACAAAGTGATTAAAAAAAGTCCCGTTCAAATTTGAGGGGACGACCCTAATCGACAAGTTCACCCCTTTTTCGATATAGTTGTCAATTGTTACCATCCAGTAGATGACAATGTCAATGAGGCCGGCCCTACATTTGTATATTATTATTGTGTTATTCATTGAAGAAGCACTCTTAATTATTATTTGTGAATTTTCTGGCATCTAACTTGCTGAAACTTGGTATCAAAAAGTGATGGTTCTATTGTCGAATATGTTCGAAATTCGCATGTGGCCTCAGACCTATTTCTTTGCTGAACTGCGACACAGGAAGCAGGAAGCGCAACCAGTTGTTTCAATTCATGCCTTTAGATTTCTATTTCGATGTCAGTTCCCGTGGAGCCGGTATCGTAATTCATAGCAATCAGTCGTACATAGAAAAATACATCCATATACCCACAAAGGTAGGTACCAGCGATAACCCATAAAGCTCCACAACGGAATTATGGGCGTGTTCTACGGTCCACATATAAGGGAGGTACGTTTTTTATTATTATTATCCTTACGATAGCATCTGGCCGGAGCGTGGAAGTGTACAAAGTTACCCTCGCTGCAAAAATCTCTCGGCCAAATTCTATTTCCGTTTTACCACATCGATAAATATCGCCTTCTCCCTTGTGCCAGCCCTTCGCTCTTCTCGGCGAGCCCTTATGACCTTCGTTCTTTCTTCTCGTCGAGCAAGAACCCGCACACGCTCGCGAAAGTGTCGGTACATTTACATATGCAATTTTTATTATGAATAAATATTTAAACGGCGGCAACCGTTCATTAGATCACGTTACACTAGGGTCCGAACATGGCACGAATATATAAAGTATCGATTTAGCAAGAATTAGGGTCGAAATAATTAAAAAGAATCGACCAAAAGCGAATTGTGACGTTGCAAGAAAAGCGACAACTATGTATTATGTCATGTTTACACATTGTTTACCGGCGATTATCTCATAATTTTCGAACGTCTATGGTCCATGGCCAAGGAATTTCTAATGGATCTTTCAACAGCAATAACAATTTCAATCGTGAATCAACAAGTCACCCTCAGTAACGTAATCTAATTATTTCGTTTGGGATTATTATGTAAAAGAAGATTTTTAAGGTTCCTCTTAGTACAGCGCAACTATTGAAAAGCCGATGAATAGACTTCCGGTGGATAAAGTGTTAGAAGAACCAAAGGAGAGCGAGTTTTGAGATCACGAGAATCATAACCTCAAATTGATTAAACAGAAGTGTTAAATGTATATGTTAATGATTATAACTTTTAAATAATATTTGTGCTGTGTAATACGAAGAAGAGTGCTTATTATTCACTAACGAATTAATAAATTGTTGTTCGTAATTTGTATTAGTTCCAGTAAGAAATAATAAACGGAACGATGTAGAAGTTAAGAAGAGTCGTAAGTATGGGGAAGACATATGATGACCATGGGGAAAATAGGGTAAAGAGCAAGAAAAAGGAAAGTTTCTGGTTGTTAGGACACAGTACCTAGCTCCCAGAAGACTTTCCCATTTTCGTGGCCTCAGTAAAGTTGGACGCGAAGGACTCAGCTTCCGGGTATGTAGCCAATAAACGCTAGACATTGATCTCACCTTTATTTGTCTCATAGGTGGAATTCTACCCTGTTCGGGTACGATAATGTTGAGGCGATCGTCTTAGAAGGGTCCCAGGTGCTTTCCTACGAGGGATCTCTGCCACTCGAACCGTGTAAGCTGTTCTTTGCAAATAAGCTTTCAAACAATCCCCTTCTTTCGTTCTCTTCCACTTCATGTCTTTTATTATATCCGCCCCAGAATGTTCTATTCGTTTTATAGCGATAAAAACGATTGGATCGCGGCCATTCACATCATTTTTCGTTCCCAAATTAGAAACTTATACTTTTGGTTATCGCCCTCAATTTTTTATTATCCTTATTATTTTATGTGTTACTCTATATCAAAAATTATTTCTTTACCGTCTCCCTCCTTCATCTACAGCTTTTAACAATATTGAAATCAACTCGAAAAACATGGACTTCTCAAGTAATATTGTACAGATTTTAGTAGGCGCGTTAAAATGATGCAACTTTTGTTTAAACTATTTCCAGAAAGTTTTCATCCTTGACGTATTTCACGAAGAGAGAAATTCTATTGGATGTAGAAATTAATTCGTAACCTCATCTTAATTTATCGATTATTTACAAACAACTAAATTATATTCTTTTTTTCATGTTAATCTCTATCACTTTCTATGAATTATATATCTTACAATTAATGAATCTCCATTATGATGGTTGAAATTTATGTATCAAATACTTTAAGAGGTGGTTTCATGCATTAAAACTAAATTGTGGCACCAAATAAAAAAGGTAGGATTGTATTGTGGACAATATTTAAGTTTTTTTACCTGTGTCTATAATGAAAATTTAAAAGACGCCTTTTGTAGATGTAAGTAAGTTGTACACATGTACATAGTTTCATCGAAATTGGTTAAAGTTGTTATAAGTTACAAAAGTTTTAAAGTGATTACTAGACTGCGGATCTTTATGCATTTATGGCTTCTGAAAATTTTCGAAAAATCCTAGAATATCAAATTCGACAGAATTTCGTACGATTTTTATTTATTTCAGATCTGCAAAGACTACTTCCGGTGAAACCTAAATCTTAATTGATTTCATTTTCTTAAAATTCGTCTAGAAAAATTGCAAATAGCATAAACTTTCGCAGTCTAGTGATTACATAAGGGTAAAATTCCCTGAAATGGCCGAAATCTGCGACTTCTACCCTTAAGCTATAATTTTGTAATGTTCGTAGGTCATTGCAACAACAAACCACTTCGATGAAATATTGTGCATATTTTAAATTTCAATTATAGGCACATATAAAAAAGTCAAAAAATTGTGACCTTTACTTTTTTCTTCACAATTTCGACCAATAGCAATGTTTAGAAAAAAATATGGTAAATATTTACTTTAGAGGAGGCATCCCCGTTGACCTTGACCTTGACATACGTTGTCAAGGACACTATTTTGAACAACTTTGCTTTATACATTATCCGTCGCTCGGCCTTAGTTTCCGAGATATTCGCGAAAAACTTCAGTTAATCTTAAGTTACAAGTACATTTTGAGTTTATTTTTAAACGGCAATTTGATTATACAGATCGTATTCATAAATTTTTCAAAATTATGGTACATTTCTACTTATTGGATGAGCATAATATTAGCGAATAAATTAATATCTCAAATTGTTAATTGTACGATAACCATGCACCATACATTTCATCCCATAAGAGTGATTGGAGTAGGTCGGGTTAGTTTTTTAGGCGAGGAGGGGGTTTGACCAAAACAATAGACTAGTTTCTTGAGATGGTTCAAACTGGCTACAAATCAAACATACTCCAATCACTCTTTTTCGCGAATATCTCGGGAGCTAAGGCCGAGCGCCGAATAA
The DNA here is from genome assembly GCA_913789915.3 of Sphecodes monilicornis. Lineage (NCBI taxonomy): Eukaryota > Metazoa > Arthropoda > Insecta > Hymenoptera > Halictidae > Sphecodes > Sphecodes monilicornis. Next base: position 12,448,428 of record OU565290.1, read on the forward strand.
TGTATAAAGCAAAGTTGTTCAGCATAGTGTCCTTGACAACATATGTCAAGGTCAAGGTCATCGGGGATTCCTCCTCTAAAGTAAATATTCACCAAAAATATTTAAACGTTACCTAGTAAACTGATCCTTCTAACATCTCAATTTTAAAAAAGTAATTTGTTTCTGAAAGGTGTACGAATACTTCTTACACCCACTATTTCTTGTCAGTCAACATAATCAATAGAAATCTAGACGAAGTTTCTTGAAACTGTTTGATTCGAAGCGAATGTTGCAACAGTTCAATGGAATCAAAAGTCAAGCAGTTTAACAAGAGTTTGATTGTCTTTCTTTCAATTTCACCTGCCTTTCTAAATGGTTTCTCAGCAATCACCAGGGATCAATGATCACTTGAAACCCCCTCATCGCAGAAAACATGGAAAATACACGGTCGCAGAAGAAAGGATATGATATAGGGTTACTCGCGGGAGCCGTTTTATCAGCGAGAAAGAAAGATCAATAAATCGAATTTCGCAGTTATTCACCAGTGGCTTCGGAATGCTCTCTGGTGTTTTTCATATCCTTAGGCAATGGGAAATTGAGGTAAATCGGATTTCCGTGTTGCACGTGACGAGAGAAGAATGGGATTTCCGATTAGATGGTTAAACTGCAACCACTCCTCTGCGTCTCCGCTGAAAAGTAAATTGGGACCACGTGGAAATAATCACACACACACACACACACACATGCTTAAATTTCCAATCCGACATTTTTGCTTCGAGTTTACTCTGCAAACACGGGTGGAACGTGATCTCTTTAAAAGGTTTCCTTCGCTGATTGAAATCGCAGATTTTGCCAAATGATTAATATAATAATCTCGAGTAGCGAAACGTTGAAAAAGCAATAAAATTCTTTGAACGTGCAAATATCTGGATATATATTAAATCCACAGTTTAACTCTGCAGAAATTCTCAAAGTCCTAAAAGTACCTTGTTAATAATTTAAAATCTGTTCCATTATGAAAATGATGTACTTCGTAATCCGAAAATTCAATTAACAAAACCATTTTCCCTCCCTATTCATTCTCTAGTGAATAAATAAATAAATGAGCATGCAAATAATTTGGTTGTGTTATAAAATGAATAACTGATTTCGTTAGAACATTTACAGTCTGTGCGATGATTTATAGCAATTGTTCGGTGATAGTGGAGATCCTTCGGTTTCACTTGATCCAACGACGCAACGGAAATCGATAGAAATCTACACAATAGCGCAGCCACGATAGAACTGAATGATACACATTGATGCTAATAAAAATTTCAAGCCCTTTTGGAGAGCTAAATGAAACGTTTTCGTAATTCTAGCTGCGTTAATTCAAGCGAGCACTCCAAACTCCAACGAGAATAGCCACTTTAATTACATTCCCTCCATTTTTGTCCTACGCTTTCTACTCCTCTTAATTAGAATGGGTAATGATTATGATCTTTATGCACGTTGCAATTCGGAACAAAGCACCAAGGAAACGCTAAGGTACTTTGGAACACATAGCTACGGATTTTGCTCCTCGTTTTTCATAAAACTTCGTTTAACGCAAGCACAAAACAAAAGTTTAAGATCTCTCTCGCGGCGTCCTTTGAAGATAGAATAAGTTTTATAAAACAATCTACAAAGTCGTCCGAAAGTTTCTTTCGCCATGTGTATGTTTAACATATTGTTGAATAACGCGAACAATTACTTCCGAAGTTTCCTTTTACATAGCTATGCAGTTTGCTTTCTTAAAAATAACATGTTGAATTTTCATTGTGTGTACTAATCGTAAATGAAACAAACTTTTGGGCAACCGAATATTTCTTGCTGTATTTCTGTCTTAGTAACGTTGATTAGCTTCCAAACTCGTTTAGAAAATTAAACGCCAGAGCTTCTTTTTAACACTTATTTATTGTTATATTTGTATTTTAGGATGAAGACGAACTTGAAGATCGCGTTTCTGGAATCCTTTGAAGGTATAATACATGTTATGAAATAATTAATATATGTTTTCCACGTAATGCTATTTTAGAAACACTGGTTACATTTTCAAATTTGTTAAAACATTATTTTTATTTATTCATTCTTATCTTGGAGGAAATTAAAAGTGCAAGGTCTCGTTTTTGGAATCTTTATAACCTATAATCTATTTTGTAAAACAGTCAATTTCTTACATCAGAGATGGGCAATTTTGCCTCAATTGAGGCAAAACTGTCAACACCGTAGCGCCCTCTGTCCCCTTCCAGCAAGCGCGGTACAATGGAGCAACAAAGACACGAGACATCAGCGTACCCAACGAACGTGCGCGCTGCATGAAAGAGAGGTTGGTGGGAGAAGCAGGCATTTGAGGGGCTCCACCCGTGCCCACCACTGTCTTACATAAACGAAAGTTCCTTTAAGAATATTGTCAGGCCTCGAGTCGGTTAAATTTCTGTAGCAATGTAATTATATTTGTTTCGCATATCGAATATCATATAATCGAATGTACAGGGTGGGGAAAAATTATTGGTCATCCTTTTGGGAGGTGATAGAACTCGTCGAGATCGCCAACATTGCATCATAAACACGGTGCCGCAAAATTAACTTTCAAGGTAATTTTCAATGTAAAATTTTTTATTGACTTAGTCGATTCTACTCGCCGAGCTGAACAAAAGTTTCAAAGGGACCATATGCCGGAAATCAATAATTAATAGAGAAATCTTCGTTTGAAGTTTTTTTGTCTGAATTTTCAAAAAAAATCGATTTTCATTAAGTCAGAAAATAAATCTGATGCTTATAAAGTTCTTAAAATCATGTTCAGAATATCCTGATCATGATTAGCGAAAATCACCCCCCCTCAAAACTGATCCTGAAAAATTTGTACAATGTAGAGTGCATTTTGTAGTCTAATAATGAGTAGGTCACACGAAACGACGTCGGTTTATACATAAATGCGTTCGCAAATAAAAAGTTTCCACGAGATGTGCTCCTTCGCGACATTTATTCAAGTTGAACCAAAATTTAATTAACGAGCAACATTGGACCGAGCTTCAACAAAAACGGCTCAAGATGATCGACATAAAAAGAGTATGAACAAAAAGTTTCCACTCCGCTTTCACTTTCAATACTTATCAACGATCAATTTACTTCTCTCAATTCTCGAACGTAGTTGAATCTGAAACGACATTTAATCAGTGAAAAAAAGAGATATCAATTGCGGAAGAATTTCAATGAGTGAAAAAATACGATTTCAACGGACTAGAAAATTAATAACGATTGTACCAAATTAACGTGAAATATTTTATAGTTAAATATGTCTAGAAAAGACTTCTCAGTCAGGCTAAAGCTCCGTTGCAATACTTTAATACACATAGCGTTAATCCGCAATCTTTGATAACGCATTCGCAATTAATACAAATGGAGCTCGAGTTATAGGCACTGCATTTTACTTGTTAATGCTCGCCCTCGTTATACTAGGCAATGCATTCAAGGCAAAAATCAGAAATGCAGGTTATATCGAACGAAATGCAGTTCTTCCTGCAGCGCAACGATAACTACGTATGTGGATCCACGTATTCACGACGTATATAAATGAACGCGTCCACCGAGAACGCTTTTCAAATGAATTCATGATATTAAACACCACTGCGCCACTACTCTTCTTTCTGACGTTAACTAATATTCTCTGGCAACAGCACCATCGCAAATTTTCTAAATACGCGCGTAACTACTTGTTAAGTGTCTTGTTAGGCAACCATCTTTCTTTTTTATTTCTATTGCAAAATTGTTTCCTTCATCAAGGATTTTCCTCTTCATCAGAGGAGCAGAATACGCTGATAAGAAAGGATTTTTCGATTTAAGTTCGTTGCAATCACAAATTCTTTTTAATCTTTTAATATCTCAATAAATGAGCACTCTCTCTAGAACAATTTGATGTCTTTTGGAGCGAATTTCCTGCATTAAAATCTTCTTTCTTATTTGTTTTGTATTCTTTTTAATCTATTAATATCTCAATAAATCAGCACCTTCTCTAGAACAATTTGATGTCTTTTGGAACGAATTTCCTGCATTAAAATCTTCTTTCCTATTTGCTTTGTATGTTTTCTCTATTACTTTCGATTTTTTTTTCTTTTCTATCAATACAATTTCGTTGTAAAATAATCAGTTACCAACAAATGCTTAATTATACCAAATAATGAAACGTGAAGAGAGTTAAAATATCATTCAATTTGTTGAATGTACACTGCAGTATTATCATTGGTGTGCAGGCTTTCAATAAGTTCATCCCGCATGAACTTGTAAGTAACAAAGTAAATAAATGTTCATGTTTGCATAAAATCAGCTAGTGTCCCATTTTTTGAGTGACGGAGCAGATGCACATTTAATGTTATTTCGAGTTCGACAGCAATTCATGGAGTATCCCAGGCGTGTACCTTCAATTTGACAATAAAAACTGTGGATCTGCAAGCAAGGGTGGCTGAGTCAAATAAATTGCACCATCACTTTTGAGCATATTGGTCATTGAACCAACTCTACAAATGGCACACAATTGAAACAGTTTATTTATTTTACAAAACTTAATATAACAATAAGTGCAATTTTTATTCAAAACCCAATCCAATGTTTAATTTTATTGAAACTTTAAACGCGTTCTTGCCGAAATGAAGCTTCCAAAATCGGTTCCGGAAATATTTTCAAAATGGCAAAATCAATTTTTATACAAGTTTTCAGTAGCGTTCTTAAGACTATTATAAATGCATAAAATTGGCAGTCTACCATTTAGATATATATCTTGAGTCCACTGTCATTTCAAGGTCGTGCTATTAAACATGGATGAATACACAATAATGTAAGCTATAACATACAACAATAAAAAATCCGTGTATATACATAAAAAAACACGAGTGACCTTGAAAAAATCATTAAAAAATTACAATTTATAAAAAACGATTCTTCCATCTAATTCGTTTTTTGAGACCATTCAGATTACGTCACAAACATTTTTTGTATTTCCAGAGATAGAGGAGATATTTAGGTGGCCTGTTTTAAGCGAAACACCCTGTATATCAAGATGTGCACATTACTTTGTAAAGGAACATAATTTTACATATAAAAAAATTGTTTAATACTGTTGATAGCTACTAATGATGAATTGTTTAGCACTAGAACTCCCGAGCCCGTCAAAATGTCCGATTTCAGATGTTTTCTATTGCAATTCGTGAACTTATAGAAATATTTTCTATAACTTCTATACTTCTTTATTCAAGTACATGTTAACATAAAAATCCTATGAAATACGAATAAATTCAATCCTGTTATTACTATAATGGAATACACCTGAGTTTCGTTCAGAGGTCGGTGGTTCTAGTGTGAAAGGCTATCGAGTGAAGTGCTAATACGATTGATATGGTTAATATAGTTCAATGCAAATTACACGGGTAGTAAATCCATCAAAATTCTGACTGTGCGTATGTCAAGGTGTTCTGCAATACCTCAGTGGAAAGAAGCATAGGTTCTTCGCGTGTAACACCTCCGCTCGCGAATTCGCACAGAAGACCCGCGATGGTATTAATGTTCCTTTATTGGTCACGGAAGGTTGAAGTTTTTATGGGAGCAGCTGTATCAGGTTATGCCGGGATGTCGCACTGCGGTATGCACCGACGACCTCGTGAAAGAAACTGGGGACATTGCCACGAAACACCGAACGTTAAACTTACGAGAGACTTTCTTGGGTTCACCCTCGCAAGGTGGATGCATTTTGACGATCCCATGGTGGCCACTGCTAGTTTGAAATCCTCTCGCATTATAATTTTTTTTACATATTTTTGAACCTATTTCGTTAAGGAAGTATTTCTATTCGGAGCCGTTAAATTTAAATAATTTATGAAATAAAAAATGGTTAGATTACTATTTAAATTTTTGAATACGCGTATGGCTATAGTATAACACAGTGCAATTTTTATACAATTATATTCATTATTATTTAAATTATTGTATGAATCGTGCAAATACCGATTTTCGTGGCTGCATGATATTTCATTTAGTGAATTGACCAATCTTCTTAATATTTTACATATATATATATATATAATATAGAGGTCCCTTTATCTTGTGGACTGAAATCATGAAGAATATAAATTTTTAACAAAATGTTAAACTTTTTTAAAGTATATTCAAGCAATAAAAAAATTTTGATAATTGATATTGATATAACTTAAGTTCACAAGAGAAAAGGATCTCTATTTTGTAGTGTGTGTAAAATTTGAAGAAGATTCATAAATTCAGTATTGAGCAGCCATGAAAAGTGATATGTTCTGGAAATTGGAATAGTTTAAATAGTAATAATGATAATTACATAAAAACTACAACTATATTATCTTGAAATATATAGACAAACATGTATATCAAATTTCAAAACACTTAATCTATAATAACCTATTCATTTTTTATCTCATATACATATTGTCTAAAATTGACAACTCTAAATGGGAATATCCCTTGAAGGTGAACGTTGGTCTTCTTATTGGACTCAATCGAAATAAGGTGAAGTGAAGCTGGAAATGCCATTTTTCGATTAAACCTTTGTAAAATTTAATAATGCTAATACTAATTCAGCAATGTACAATCAGTAAATTAATCTATTAAGTCCGTTGGATATAGCACGCTCTTGCAGGTAAGTAAATTATGGGTAATAATTAGGTGATTAAAAAATTAATCAACTTCTTTAGAATATTATTTTCGCCCATATTGCAATTTCCATGTTCTACATATTAATATTAACTTATCTATTACCGCGTTTAATACGACACATAATAATTGTATATTAAAGTTTTTTGTATCCGCATAAACCGTGGAATATAGCTCCTATACTATGCGACTGAAGCATAAATCTAACCTACAGGATTTAATGAGTGCCGGTGAAAAACGGCTATTGTATACTTAGCTAACTGGAATGAGAATGAACTTGGCGCGAAGGGAATAAATTAGTCGAAATAAAAGTTACGGAACGAAGTTCGAAGTTAATCAATTTCAAATCCGGGTTTCGCTTTTAACTAATTTCTGAAATCAAACTCGACGAACGTCATCTCGTAGGATATTCTGAAGTAAATTAATTTCTGTATCAGCCGGAAAGTTTCCTGTATGCAAATACAACCGGTGAGGACCGTCATTTATTAAGTATAGTAAAATATTTTCCTGAATATTTCAATAAATTAAAAAATTTTCCTTTCGCGCTTTTACATCCGTCCAACAGTTTTATCAAATTATAGTGTACGACATAATTTGATAAGAAAGTGTTAAATAAGAAGTATCTTAATTGCATCTATGATTTTAATTGATTTTAATTATTAAACGATTCCTTTATTAAAATTTAATAGTTAGAAGACATTAATGTTTGATTATACATATATATTTGTGAAAGCAAGAAAATATAATATTATTTAAAATATTATAACATAAACTGTCGAACTCGATAGCAATTATTCGTTAAATAGAAACAAACATTCGAGTTAGCATTCTAGTTAGGCAGCAACGCATAGCGAGAAAAGGAAAATCAATATGTCGACAGAACGCAACCATCGTCCTGATATACACTAGCTCGGCTACATCTACAGGGTGATCCACTAAAAGCGAAACATCTAAACAACTCTTCCAATTTTCACCGTGCACAAACTTATGTAAAAATAATTTCTACGTTCTCTATCAGTGCTTTTCCATATCATTTTAAATATCGATCGTTTATAAATTTTTGATATTTCGAATTTAACAATTAATTTGATGCCTATTTTGCGCGTATACTAACATCGAACTTTGTGTTCGAAAAAGATTACTGTCTTAAACTTATAATATATATAATAATAATTATTATAATATATTAGTTATTTAATCATATAATTATGAAGAAATGAAGTTATCCTATACTAATATAAAATATAAAATTTCTTCTTCAATGATTGTACAAAAAAAATTCGAGACGTTAAGGATCGAAAAGATCTTCAATTCGTTCGGAAATATAATAAACATCGCGCAGTTCTAACCCCGTTTAATATTAACCTTTTCACGTAATCGAGTATGGATGACAAACCATTCGTTATTTCCTATCACGATGTGAGGTTGCATACTAAGACGTTGCTAACTCTGAGAAAACGTACTAAATTATGTTCGACGATAGAGTTTTCTCATACGATCTTCCAAAAAGTAGGTGAAAACTCCAGAAATTATAGAGAATAATTTAAACATTTCATCGAAAATCTGATTTTTTGAAAGCCTGTTCTAGTTATTAGCTATTTGTAGTGAGACTAATAAGATCAACGTTGATCTTATAAAAGTAGGTTTAAAAATGTGCAGAAACAATTGATGTTTAATAATTTCAATGGATCTTATTATGGTTGCCATCAAATCGTCTAAAGCAGACAGTTCCAACCAGTAGCTCCGGTGCTATTCGAGGCACCTTCCCCGCTCAGGTTCTTCCCCCACTCTATGACTTCATCGTTATAATGTATAGTAGTAGGCAGCATCCACCACGAGAGCCGCGCGGCGCGCACAGCACTCACTAACTCCACGGGTGTACGTAGTAGTGGGAAGAGGTTCGATGGTGGGGACCTTGCAATTCTCGGAGGGGAATACGTTCGAACTCCCTGGTCTAAAGCATCCATCATACAAGTGTTAAATACTCAATTTCTAACAATTGTGTTAATTAAGTAGCTGTTCCATTGAGAACAATAAAGAGACTAATATATCTACACGAAGTACCTTTAATAATCTATTTTAAAGATTGATAAATGAAGCTGTAAATGCTCTCAAGCATTTTCAATTTTATAGCCGTCAAAAAGGTCAGCCATTCGAGGATAACACGTTGGTTACCATACCACCCACATTTGGATGACGGAATTATTTCTTCAGACTTAAAAATTCATTCCTGCAGCGACGGAAGGAGTGTGCTAAATTTACTCATGGCCTACAAAATGTAAAAGGATTGAAAACGCAGAAACCAGAAATCCTAACTTCTCAATTTCAGTTTGATTAACCTTTGGAGGGCCGGCATATTTCCATTGGAGCTGAATTTTTCTATAAAAAAAATATATTTGCTGTGTACAAGATGTCTCAGCTAACTTGCTCACCTTGGGTAAAGACTTAACGGTACGCTTCATGAAAATTTTGAGACGTGGAATTTAAATGGCATCAGAAAGCACGTGCTTAGAAGGTACGTGCTTTTTTTGTGGGTGAAGGCGTTTCAGAGGTTTTAAGGTCGCCTTGATTTTTTCTAATGGTATGGCCTATTTTTGTGTACCATTGATCGATAGGGTATTAAATTCTGAGTCAAACTGTGTTAACCTTCATTCATCCTGAATCTAATAATTGATGAGATATTATCGAAATAATTTCCGATACGTACCTACTACCTGGCAAATAAAGTAGGTGCTCGAACTGATGCCTCTCAACTTCGATATAGCGTGTTTATTTGTCAATGTTTGTCAACAAAAATCTTCTCGACTAATAGCATGCTATAATCGCTTTCCTAACGTTTATGGTTCAGTATTCAAGAAGATACGCTGGCGAATACTGTTCTACTATTGTAGGAGGTAATAGGTACGTATTGAAAATTATTTCGATAATATCTCGTTAACTATTAAGTGTAGAACATATGAAGATCAACATTTTTGTGGTACAAAAATCTAGGTCATTCCGTTAAAAAAGATCAAGGAGACCTTGATATCTCCGAAACGTCTTTACGAACAAAAAAAAGCACGTGCCTCATAGAATGTACCCCCCGATGTCATTTAAATTCCACATCTCAATATTTTCATAATGCGTAAAGACCGTTAAGTCATTATTCGAGATGATCAAGTTAGCTGAGACACCCTGTGCATTCGCAACATTCATAGCCATCTCCTGTGCAGTGTTTTCTAGATCGCCCTGCGCGGATCCGGCCAGTCCCCTCGTTAGTCAGCTAAGATCGGACGTTTAATTATTTCCCTAAGACCAAATATTGAATCGTTTCCCCCCTCCGTTGTAAGCGATGTAACGATAGATCCGCCCGCTGTCTGAGGTAGCTGGTCGGCTATGTGTCCATGCGATCGTTTCCATGTAGCCGTGGCCGATCTCGGCTCACAATGCAAGGGAATCGGCCCGATTAATGGTGTAGCCATGCTTCATTGTCTCCGCGGCCGATGTTACTCTACACGTGTGCGGTATTCTCCAGGTCCACCGGTATTGTGTACGCAGCCCTGGGACGCCATGGGAGAGCACACGTCGTACTAACGCGGTGCCCCGTAATTGCTGATACGCTACGTGACAAGGAGTTCACAATCGACAATTACGAGGGAAATGGTTTATCTGCTAATTTCAAATGATTTATCGAGTGCCGGCCAAGTAACGGCGGTATAATTAGATACGTCCAAGAAGCCAGAAGTTCCTCCGCAGAATTCTCATAAACAGGACAACACAACGCTCGCTAATAATTCCCTACGAAGTATTTGTTAAAATCTGCCGGTCTTTACCCCTGGACAGCGGACGCTTTTGACTACTCATGGCAGCTACAGCTAGATCCATTCACATCCTTACGCAGCAATGTTCTTTTACATATTTGTGGATTCAATTTTTGAGGTTAAAGGTAATTCTCGCATTAGAGTTAATATTAATAAATCTAAACTGGGCGCCAAAAAATTAGAATATAGAAGGAACGTTTATAACTATGGGTCAACATAGATCTGCCACTCATCACATATTTGTAAAATTCGAAAACCGGTTTTAAATTATTGGAAATAATACGTATACATAAATTAATTGTTTATTTAAAACCCATAAGGTTTTGAATTGAAATCGCCGATATTTAAAATTGCAAGAAGCTGAAACTAATTAAGGTTTTATTCAAAACAAAATATTCGAAGCAATAAAGAATTGCTAACAAATCATGAATTATTCTTATTATTTGTACACCAACCTTCGTTTCCCGGAATAAGTCATGTTTATTTGATCAGTAAAAGTTTCCATTTTCCTTGCCATTTATTGTTTTCCCATCGTTCAACATACATACGTATAGTTCCCACAGATATACATATAATATACCTACAATGAAACTCCAATATACCTACTAATCATTTATCGTGTCTAGTATAGTATTACGTATCTCATAATAAGTAGTTTTTTATGTTATTTTCCAATGTAATGTATTTACGATTCCACTTCGTATCTATATCGATTAGTGTTAAATTACTGACAGAGATATCGACACGCTCTTGGTGAACAAATATTCATAAGCCTTATAAAAATTTTGTTTAAATTAGACAAGCAATGTGCGACTACCAAATGCTATAAGAATCTATGAGTAAGTTTAAAATTACTGTTTAAATCTAATTTCCCTTTTCAAAATGCGAAATGTTATACAATATATTATATAAAAGATATATTAAACACAATTGAAATATTCATTAAAATATTTTAGCAACCCCATCTTTCCTCCAGGTTTCTCGTAAAAATTTAAATACCAAATGCAATATTAACGATCTACATAATCACAAGCCTCTTTGCAATTAAGATTTTATTATTACAACATTACAACTTTTTTATTGTACAAGAAACTTGTAGTAACGGGGTTGTAATTATCCGAGCCCCAAGAACATTTAACTTATCGGGCTGGAAAACGTTCGGACCCGATAAAACGCGATCGTAAAATGGAAACAATTTTTGTTCGTTCGAAGGACAATCGATCGGGCAGACCACGAATCGAAGAAACTTCGTTGTTTCGACAATTTGGAGGGTTCATCGGTCAGGACACACGCCCCGCCATCATCCCCTTGTCGTGCTCTTATTCCTGAAGGAATTTAATCAGACCACCCTTCGAATTTAGTCCGCTCAGACCGAATTGAATCGAATGACTCGTACGGACGGGGACGAGAATTCCATCTGGAGGATGGAAAACCATGCCAGATCAATTTTCGTTAAATATTTCAAAAATTTCGGTACTCCGCCTTCTATTCCTAACTATTTCATCACCTCTCTCAATGCATTTTACGTTGCGTTCATCGTAATAACAAATATTACTGAAAATATTCAATCTTCTATTGCAAATATGCAGTTTTTAATCAATATTGTATATCGTACAATATATTGTTCATGCACTTCATTGAACTACCTATTGTACTTGCACTTCATTGTACAAAATACTGTACCTGTACTCTATGGTATTGTACATTGTATTGTAGTTGCACACCCATCGTACAATTAAATTCTATTATAAGACATTTACAATTATAAATTTTGAAGATTATTGCTTTGTCTCTCCTAAAAATTTTCTTACCTTTTTGCACTTCACAGTCGCTGTTCAATTAAGTGATTTAATATATAACAATCTGACAGAATTAACACAGTATAAATTAACAATAACCAAATGTATTTTAACGAACATTCAGCCAACACAATCAGTTATTTATATATTATTGTAAGCTGTCATTAAAATTTGACTTCATATTTACCTGAAATTACATTTCTTCTTTACTATAATTCAGGGATGGGCATTTTTGTCTCAATTGAGACAAAACCGTTCCCACCATAGCGCCCACTGTCCCCCACCAGCATCCGCCGTTACCATAGACGCCATAGAGGAAGGAAGTGCTTCACCCGTTGCGAACAGTGCGCAGGCCTCGCGCATGAAAGAGAGGTTGGTGGGGAAGCAGGCGTTTGAGGGGCCCCTACCGTGCCCATCCCTGCTATAATTCAACAGTTTGTTGTGGCGTTAAAAAGTATAATAAATCCCTGGTCTCTTTCGTACAAAGAAACTCAGAATACAGTTCAAGTTTTCCTAGAATTAGCATATTATTTTGAATTTGAACCAGTGGTAAATATTTGCTTTTTACATTAGTTTAGTAGCAACGATTACAGATGTGTTTTAATCTTATATTAACTTCTACCTTGTTTAAATCACAGTAAATGATCGTAAATTAGTAAATCGAAAGTAAATCGAACGAACAGTAAAAGCGGTGGTGGTAATTGAATATGCACGGGCAAATCGAGTCGCGAAAAATGACACGAACAATAAATTCCCATGATGTTTACTGTACTGTAAACAATCACCGTCGATCAGATAAAATTGGTGAAATTAATTATATTTTGGATGCCGTAACGACTAACGAAATGTCGGTGATGAGATAGCCGAATCTAATTAGCGTCTATCGGTGCCCGAGGGATTTTCAAATTGCTGTATTTGTACACTTTTCGCGAGCTCTCGTGACGCGGATGGGATTCAAATGAAATTTCGCCAGGTAATTGCGAATCTTCGATGCTCTCATTTCGCGCAGACTGCGTTATAATTCAATTCGACGAGTGATTCACTGTATAGCCGTGACCTACGCGAAATCCACACGGACGCGAGCAGAAATCGTAAGAAATAAACTTGTTATGTTCGTTTTAAATAATAACATTCTTGCTAATAATTCTATCATCCTCCTAGTGCTTCGCGTTCGTCGCGAAATTAAATGTTACGAGATGTTCCCTATTACAAACTTTAGATATCAAGTCTCTCTTAGTCGTTTCGTTGTTTCCCTTAAACTTCGCGGTGGTTGTAAAATAAAATTTTATGAGGCATCTGTAACGATAAACTTGGGGGAACAAATGTTCTGTCTTTCTTAACGATTTTATTATTTTCTTTGAACGTCGTCATATAATTAAACACTGAAATACATTTGTAATAACGAACATTAAATAAGAATGTCCTGTCTTTCCTAAAAATACCTTTATATTTTTGAAATAATCAATCGAAGAACATTCTTATAATCTTTCAATTACAATTCTAACTTTACTATTAATTGTATTGTTCCACTGAAACTTTATGCCGGTTGTAAAATGTAATTACATGCTCGAACAAATGTGCAATGGTAAATTTTCTACCTAATCTCAGAATATATTTAATATTTTGTACATTTGCTGTGACACAATGTTACACACCATTTTTTTTATTGTCTCGTTTTATTTCTGTTTTGCGGTTTATATCCTTTGCAATTTAAATTTCCTGAGTTATGCGAACGTGTTTCTTTTTACTTAATGAACCAACTATGAATGTTTTATTTAAAAGAATCCTCCGAAAACATTACAGACTTTAAAAGAGCCAAGAACGGAAGACAGGTATATTTTTTACCTCATATTTAAATGCGAAACTTGAAAATTTACATCACGCTAGTCACCTCTGAGACTTTTAAGCGTAAAAATAAAGCTTGTATAACGATGTATGAGTTTTTCTGTACAATGACACGTTGAAAAGAATGTTTTCAAAAATTGAAACTAATAGGGAGGGTAGTTTTATCTTCGAAAAGCATGTTTATTTTAAATTCCAACTCTTTTAAATATCAGCTAAATACAGGGCGGGGCATTTATCCTGGTCACCTGGAATATCTCGAAAACGAAATTCGAAGAAAAAAATGTTTCAAATAAAAAGGTTAAGTCAAGGAGGAGCTGATGCAGCAGTCATATCCATTTTTAATTTTCATCATTCTTTCAAGGTCATTCCAAGGTCAACTTTATTTTTTCAAATGGAAACACATTTTTCATTACAGATTCTTAATCTAGGACTTGAAACAAATAATTTTTATTTGAAACGTTTTTTTCTTCACCGATTATTTCTTATAATATTGACTTTATTAGAGAAAAATAATCTCAATTAAACGGAGAGACAATTATTTTATTAATAATAATACAGGATTGAATTGCAAATTTATTACAAGAAAATCAATTTAACAAGTATTCAGTAAAATTCTAATGTTATTTGCATTGTATGTGAGAGAATGTGTAATCTTGTTGCAATGAAAAGACAGTAAAAAACTGGTGTATCCCTGCGAGTAATGAACAAGGTTGTGTACGCCCAGCGTTAAATTTCTTTGCTAAGTTTTATCTAATTGTTTTGCCTATTTCAATATTTAGCTATTATTTAATTATTCATTTAGATTAGATGTTTATTTGATTCTATTTTAATTGGGTATTAATTTCATTTATCACAAATAAAATGATTTTCTCCGTTAAAACGACATTGTGTATTTTTTCTTTGAAAATTTAATATTATACAAAATAATCGGCGGAGAAAAGAACGTTTCAAATAAAAGTTATTTGTTTCAAGTCGTAGATTAAGAATCTGTAATGAAAAATATGTGTTTCCATTTGAAAAAATAAAGTTGACCTTGGAATGACCTTGAAAACATGATGAAAATTAAAAATGGATATGACTGCTGCATCAGCCCCTCCTTGACTACTTTTTATTTTTTTCTCCGGAAGTTAGTTTTGGAGATATTTCAGGTGGCCAGGATTATTGCCCCAC
This sequence comes from Sphecodes monilicornis, assembly GCA_913789915.3. NCBI lineage: Eukaryota > Metazoa > Arthropoda > Insecta > Hymenoptera > Halictidae > Sphecodes > Sphecodes monilicornis. The sequence goes on from OU565290.1 coordinate 12,463,711, forward strand.
CCTGTATAGTAACTATTTCGCGTATACATATAAAGCTGTATTTTATTCGGAATCCGATGCTCCTGGACGTTCGTCGTGCATTACATTAATAGACAATTATGCGCTGCACGTATTATGACTAGTTTAGGTTGTTACGCACAGTGTATGGTCTGGTGCTTTTGAAACAGCATTTCTCTTGCGTGCGCCGTGATAATTTATCTGTTCAGCGCTGCAACAGATGTAATGTGTTTCGTGTAAATTCCAGGTATCATGACAGATAACAAAACTGGGTGTAGAATTTATAGTGCCGAGAGCTTTAGCATTGTCTGACGACTACAACAAGCAAATTGCTTTCTTCGTCACGTTAATAATGAATGAGAACCTAGTCTGGGATCCTACGGACAAAGTGAAAGTTGCGAATATCGATCGTTCCGTTCTCGATTCGAATAGAATTGATCGATTGGATCATCGATCGAGAATCAAAAGATGTTTTCGGCACAAAGTAGAAAGCGAAGATCGAAAAAATAATGTTCGCGTTTCTAGTTTCCATCCGCTTTGATATAATAGAGTCGCCGCAGAACACCGAGATACGCGAATTAAAAGATCTTCGTAAATATTTGCATACTTTGTAATTAAGGAACTGCAGAATCCCGACAAGGGTTGCAAACTAAATGGTCCTGCTCGTAATACTCTGTAAACGGGTTTACTAACTGTGGGAACCTCATCCTGGAAAATTGCATTTCTGTTCGCTCGATAAATCTTCGAGGCACCTGTCTCTGGCAGCGACCACGGCTACGGAATAGACAGAAAATTCGATGTTCTATTCGCATGATCACCCTCCTCGCCTACATACATAAATTATGAAAATAACGTCTGGAAAAAATTGAGAACGCAAATTCGAGGCCATACGTGACGCCTTACAAGAGTTTTACAGTTGCACAGAGCGATTCACGAAAGACTAAACACCCAAGTAGTTCTGTTGGAATTTAATCTCTTTTGACTATCAGATTGCGTATTTTATGTATTTATGACAAAAATGAGCAGCTGAAATACGAAGTAGAGAAAAGATCAAATTTTCAAAAACTCAATTATATTATATATAACCTACTAAAATTGTTAAGAGAAGAAGTGCAGTTCTATGCAGTTCATATTCCTTGCAATCGAAGCACAATATTTTTATTTTGCATAAAGATTCGCCGTTTACTCGTCACTTTTGAGACCCCTCGAAAACTATCAAGAATGTGTAATTTGCGCTGTGTAGAATTCAATGAAATATGTATTCCCTTATGTTTGATAGACATTAACTCAAACATTCGTCAATTAAAATTATTCACACTTTATAACATTTAATTTTCTATGATTCTATTATTGAAACAATTGGCTTGTGATAACTAAAATATGATATAAATATTCTTGATTCAATTTTGTCTAAATGTCTTGCAAATACTGCATCGAGAGTTGTTTCAGGTCTTCTTGTCGCATCATTAGGACTATTTACCATTTCCAATCTTAATTTACTTCAAAAAAATTCTATTAATAATTTTGATTGTTCCGATGCAAAGTTCACGTTGAAATCTCCACTTAGCATCATCGGAATTTTATCATAATCTTTATTAAGCAATGCCGAACCCTCAAACGTATATGCTAATAGAATAGAATTTCGTTTCATCGTTTCATCGTTTCATCGTTTCATCGCCAGATCGGTTTTACTCCTACCGCGTAGAGGTTTTACTAAATCGTTTCATCGTTTCATCGCCAGATCGGTTTTACGCCTACCGCAGTCGAAGTTTTACTAAATCGTTTCATCGTTTCATGGCCAGGTTGGTTTTACTCCTACCGCGTCGAGGTTTTATGTCTTCCGCGCCTACAGAAGTTTCACTTCAATGGTACAGAATTTCGTTTCATCGTTTCATCGCCAGATCGGTTTTACTCCTACCGCGTCGAGGTTTTATGCCTACCGCGCCGAGGTTTTGCGCCTAACGCGCCTAAAGAAGTTTCACTTCAAAAAACAGAAAATGAAGAAAACAGATATTTGGAATATTTTTTTCTCAGAAGAATTGTTTTTAGATTTCGAATTTTTGTGCAAACGAGAATCCTGATGTTTCATTCTACAGATACTCGAGTGTGATAGAAGTTTGATTGTTTTATAAAGAATTTGATTAGGGTCCAGGCAGAAACTTGTGAATTCCATTTCTGGATATATCGAATTCTCGAATATCGAAGATATAATAAATGTATGCACTCCAATATTTAGTGATAGTAATTATCTCTAAATTGCCTCTAGTCGGTGTGTTCTCATTTTAGTTTGGTCCAGTTCCGTTAGAATTCGCTTTAATACTGTCAGAATGTATAATGTTTCAGAAACACACTGATAGATCTCAAATATAATGCAACCGCGCATGAATGCAGATAATTATTTGCATTGATGAGTTTAATTATTTCCCGAAAATATGAAACTAAAAAGTGCATTCATTATGCACCATAAATGATAATAATGATACATAATTAATGATAATAAATATTTGACAAACATATCATTTGTTTCATTAAACGGATTAATGAATTATTTAATTGAGATTATAATATAATAAGTAATTTAATGGTGAAAATAGAGGAAGTTTCATTTAGTAGATGAATTCATTACTCGAATCATTAGACTGTGGACGATCATAGATTTTATAATGATGATAAAATACGTGCAATACGATAGCATAAAAGCTGTAATTAAATTTAATGATGTCCTCGCTTTATTTTCGAAGGTACCGTGCCTTTAAGAGGAGAAATAAATTTCTATTCAAAACCTGTTCTTACAAATTATTCCAAGAAAATTTAATTTCACATGAACGTTTCCGTTCGCCGATTATATTAACATAATAACATCCAAACAGTGCTCAGCGCCATTCCTACAAATGTTGTTGCGACAACATTTGATTGCATATTCATCTTGCAGTAACACAATAATTGTGTGCAATTAATTATTATTAGATCTGTATATATAAGCTGTCGTGTTTATTGTGTATTATTAGCTGATTGAACCTCCACGTATAACAGTGTATTTTCAACGAAAATATTACTCAAACTTATTACACGTAATAATACACGGGTTTATAATTCAAATTGTATTAATATATTAATTATTTTTCCTCGAGTCTTTCCCGATTTAATTAACCCTACTTCGGCTGGAATAATATTTGACAAACGAATTTCGATTCAACTTCATAATTACTCATCAAGCACTGCTGCAAATGTCCCAATTTCCGAAATCCTTGATTGCGAAACAATAAAACCGTTTCGCAGTCTGAATTACAAGTTATCAACCAAACAACATAAGCCATTACGTAATATCCTGACCAGGTGCGACACCAAATTCGAAGTTTCCCTCTAACAAGCGTATAATTGCGTAATAAGAGTCTTATCGAACCGCGCTGCGTCACTACTTGTCCAAGATTAGTATTCTATTGTGAACACTAAACTCACTGGAACGTGAAGAAAAATGGGCAATAATAGAAGCTGAAATATCTTTTTTCTTCTCCTACACTGGATACTCGTGCACCCCCTGTGCGAATGCGTTCCTCGGGGGTGTAAATATATAGGGTGGCTCAAAAACTGTAACACACAAAAGAACAAATATTAAAATTTTTACCGCCCTAAATTTTCACTCTACTTTCTCCCTTAGCCTCTTCACGTATAATTAGAATGTTTTTTGCTATTAAAAACAAATGAATTGTCAGATATATTTAGTAGACTCAGTTCCACAAATCAATTCATTTCTGTAAATTACTGTAATTACTACACTGCGGATGTTTCTACAAAATAAAAATTGTTTCCGTTAACTGCAAGACATAGCAATCAAACACGAATTTATTTCTCTTCTTGGCGGTTTTATTAAGTCGTAAGAAATGTGTTGATTTTCTTAAATTCTTTTAATCTCTTACGGATTGAAATTATATTCATCCGGTTTTGTTATAAATACATAAAATCCGCAGTCCATTTATTACAAACGTATGAACTGGCAGGAGGAGATATTTCATGATATGTTTTAAGGCTTCACCTAAGATTACGTTAGGTTGCAAAAAATTTTTGTTTCCATCGGTTTTGCAAAGGTTGGAAAGATTATATGTTTTACATACACTTTAATACCATTATTGATCTTAATATCCTCATTAGCATCGTTTATGAAAAATGAGGGAAGGTGATGAGATAATTTAAGATAATTATATTTTATAACCCAAGGCGAGCGTAAACAATTGAGTATAATACCATTGTTAATGGTTAAACGCTTATAGAAAGCGGCCGTTAAAGGCATCCAACACATACTCGCATTGTAAAATTAGGCAGCATTATCTTGACAAAGGAAAGCGAATATTGTGTAGTCGTTAAGCGCAACTACGATATTAATAACGAGCCCATTTAAAGACGAAGTTCTACATTACGAATAATAGCAAAGACAATTTCGCGAAATTAATAGATCAAAATTCGACCACGTAACAATCTTTTAAACCTCGTCTCAATAGAATTTTAACATCGAGTGACATATGAACAACAATAACTAAACTTATGTATGTATAACTATATCGCAGATTTCTATGCAAAATACAAATTCTCTGCATTAATTCAAAAAAACAGGATCCAAGTAGAAATTTCTGTAAGAATTTTAGTAAGTTGCAAATAAATAAAGTCAATGGTCTTAAGATCATAAATATATAAGATCCATAATCTATTTATGATATTTAAAAATTTCCATTAACCTGAAAACACATTTGTGACACTTGTATATTGCAATTTTAAGATGCAATGGCTTTGTTTCGATGAAATCAATGTTTCTTCTCTTCCGGCCTTTGTAAAATATTTTATAAAAGTAGAGATTTGAGCAAATATAAAACACAGTTGATGCATACATGCTTCCCGGTTGTTCCATGTTTGCCAGGCCACCCTATAGACACACGCAGGAGGGTGAATTCGATTCTGACAGGTTCCCCAGAGTATGGCCGCCAAAATTCGATAAGCTACCCCACCAAATTCGAATCTGCGATCACTTGGGATTCGACGTTGTGTGGAAAACCCCCAGCAGGTCTAATTGCTTTATCGAACATCGATCGCTGTAAGCGAGAGCATGATTTTTTGCACGTCCTCTGCGATTCCTTACAACTAACTTCCGTTCGGAACAGCAAACTTCGTGTTTGCTCCAGCAAAATCAATCCTCCATTCATTTCACATGCGATACTCGATTATTAGCTTTTACGAAAGGTCTTTCTGCTTTATACGACAAAGTTGAAAAGGCTAAGAACATTTTTATTTTACATCTTATTTTACCATTATTTCGTTTGTCACTACGAATTGCCTCAAAGTATTTATTATAATTAGACTACGAATTTTATGCATTTAAGACACTTTAAACAGTTGAAAAAAGAAGCTTAAGAATGTCAATATATTATTTTTAATCTATGAAAATTAATGAGGAGAGAAAGAACGAGAGATCTTCCTAGTTGGTCTTCATTTCTTGCAATAAATGCAGATAAATTTTATTTTACAGAAAGATCTGCAGTCAAATTATATAATGCGCTGGGGTATTAATTGTTTTGTCTGTACCCATCTTATGAAAAACGAAAAAAGGACATTTTTTAAAGTAGTTCGATTAAATTATAAATACCTTCAAAATGGCGAGTGCATAATCAGTTTAGTAAATACTGTTGTACCGTGCATGCAATGGAGCTTAAAGCTTACTAATTGTGCATCCTTAAATAATAAAAACTAAAGTACTAGGTTGCTAATTTTATTCAATTGCATATAATTTTGAGTGGATACTGCCGACAAAATACATTTCCTGTGCCCAATGTGTGAAGAAAAGAAAGAAAACATAAGTATCTGGATAAGCAAACGGTGTGACATTAGAAATCCATTTCTACTGTGTTCGAACAATATTTTTTACTGGACTTCCTAGTCGATTGTCAAAGAATACATACCTCACTATGAAAACGTGCATCCTACTGTAATGAAAGTGTATTTCGTCCAGAGTTACGGGTATTTAAAGAAATGGGTCTTTAATTTAGTCTTTAGACGCGGTCATGGGGTCTCAGATTTTCTCGAAACATTGCATATTGGTAGATTTCGTTCTCCTGTTTGTGAAAATATATCATTATAGGGTCAGATACTCAACAACTTTTGAGATATTTACGATTGAAATTTCATTATACCCGTTAAATACAGTTTCAGTTAAAGTTATTGTCAAGTGCCAAATGGCGTGGTGGAAACGTACTAGGTTGGTACTAGGTTGGTACTAGGAAGGCCAAGGTTCAAATCCCCTGTCCACATTTTCCTTCTTTTTCTTTTCAGTTTATCCATTTTAATTGATTGGATTTTACAAATGAAAAATGCACTCATAATATCTATAGGAAACATAATATTAAAATTTTATTGAAAAGCAACATAATATGTAAATAAACACTAACTTCATCAACCGTGCCTGAAAAGGAAAGAAGAATAACATAGAATAAACATAGAAACGAAATGTAATACTCACTATTATTATTAGTTCTAGCAATGTAAAATCCAATCAATTAAAATAGATAAACTGAAAAGAAAAAAAAAGGAAAAAGAGGACAAGGGACTTGAACTCTGGCCTTCCTAGTACCAACCCAGTACGCGTTACCATCACGCCATTTGGCACTTGACGATAGCTTCAACTCAAACTGTACTTAACGGGTATAATGAAATTTCAATTGTAAATATCTCAAAAGTTGTTGAGTATCTGACCCTATAATGATATATTTTCATAAACAGGAGAACGAAATCTACCAATATGCAAAGTTTCGAGAAAATCTGAGACCCCATGACCGCGTCTTCTCCTTGTCAGCGAAGTGTATTATTACAATACTGTTGTAATAATTCGATGAAGGTTCCAGAAATTTTTTATATAAAATTTTTAAGTGAAATACTCTATCCTTGGAGCTCTATTTATAGATTTTAATGATGTGGGAACAACGAATGGTAGTAACAGGGTGACGAATAGGGACGTTCAACTCAAATGACAGGAAAATGCATTTGTAAGATTTCAATCGACCTCGCGTAATATCCTTGAAAGCTCGGTTAAGGAAATTCGTATGAAAAGTACTATAAGGGAGAGATGTTCGGTCGACAACCAATAGAATTCTTGTCGCTGATTTTTCAGGCTGTTCTATCAGTACATCAGTGGGATTGCTGGGAGTCCCGAAGTATTTCTCACGATTTTACTTATTCACTTTTCAATCGTGCTGTGCGGTCGACGATCAGAATCTTCTTTCCTTTCAAAAACCAACCCCGCTGCTCTCCGTGGGGAGTTAAATCCATTAGATGTTCGTCTTCTCTTCCTTTTTTCCCCTTCTCGAGTAGAACGAGGAAGTACAGGTAGTAAGACGCGAGGAGCCGAAAGGAGAAGGTCGGAAACCAGAGGGAAAAAGGGGAACGGCCACGTGAACAGGGGGAAGTGTAATCTATCCACTCCTCAGACGAAAGGAGACCTCTCTAGAAGGTCGAAGTAGAATCCAAGTGAGACGAAATTTCTAAGACAACTCATGTAAATCTACTAATTTTTGGGAGCTCCTATTTTCTGAAATGTTCGATTCGCGTTTCTGCCCCTCCTTTCCACATCACAGTTCACCTTTCAATTTGAAAATATCATCTACAATGGAGGAAAATAGTATTTGAACACTAAATTCCCGATTCACGAAAATTGTATACTATAATGATAAACTTGGATTCGTTCAAAGCATAAATCTTCAAATTGAATCGCTTGTAAAAACATTAAACAAATTTTTCATGACTGAATCTAGCATTCATTTGAACACTGAAGTTAGCCCTTTAGAACGACTGTTTTATGGAGCAAATAGGAGGAACATGTTTGGTCGAGTACCTTATTGTAAAGTTAGAAGTACACCTTTCATTCAAAACTCAAAATTTGACTAAAAATATCATATATCGATTATTAGTTGTAAGGAGAAGCTTCAATCTTCAAATCTGTGGCAGATTAGGTCATGAGAAAAATATTTCAATGTTTCTACAGACGTTTCAATGTGTAGTATTTTTTAGAAAAAACGTGTCATAAATTACTCATCTGCTAGACTTTTCATGTTCTAGCTGCTACACCATGAAAACACATATCTGTAACAAATAAAAAATGGACTGCAAATTCTATGGACATCATGCGGTAAATATTACGTTTAGGGGAGGCACCTCGGATGGCCTTGACCTTCACATATGTTTTCATGGCCAACATTCTGAATAATCTTCCTCTATACATCTACCCGTCGCTCGGACTTAGTTTCCGAGATAATTGCAACAAATCTTCGTTAAATTTTGTTTGTAAGTACACTTTATTCTCCTACAAGCTGTCAAAAGGAGACATAGTCCGAGTTGATTTGTTAACCTTTTTATAGAAAACGAGCAACGGTTAAATATTCAAGATAGTGTTAAGTCCGGATTAGGTCTGGGTTATGCTTGGTTAAATTATCAGACCTAACCGAGACCTAACACCAGCTTGAGGTCGTCCAATTTCAGAAAATATCTTCGATAATAAATGTCCAATCCAAAATCACATTCATTTAAATACGGGCAAATTGCAATATGGTAGCATCGATATATTTTTGTTCATAATTTTTTAATAAAAAATGAGCGACTGCTAAAACCTCTTGGGGGTAACTTAGAAAGGTGATCTTGAAAACATATGTCAAAATCAAGGACATCCCAGGTGCCTCCCCTAAATGTAGTATTTACCCATCATGCTTTAAAATAATGTAGCAGATAAAAAATAATTGGAACGATTCAGGTGACCAGTACGCATTCGCTATCTTTCCCCTACTTACGTGTATTATAAAAAAAATCTTAGCAACGTCAGTATTGTACTAAATATGTTCAGTAAGTTTGGTTGTTTCACTAAAAAAAAAGATCAAAATGTCACTATCAAAGGAAGTCATTATGATGCACCGTTACTCATCTAAATAATTAAAGGTTAGTACCTGCAAAAAAGTAAATATGGATATGAAGTTATTAACCATCGGATAACGGGACTAAACTCCGCTTTAATTTTTCAACAGCCAGTTTAATCATTAGCTACTTACATCCAGTCCAATACGAACATTAATGTTAAGATGTTGTTTACAATTATTCCGTTCCATTGTTTATACATTCGACAACCCCCTCTCCAAACCCCAGATCCTAAAGTATCATCTATCGCATCTCGCAAGCGATGTCCCTGAACTTTTTAAACGCGATATAAATAATTTAGAGTTGTACATATTAGACGTACAAATAAATTGGATGCCTTTTTTAGTGATATTTAGCTTTCATTCATAAAGGAGATATACAAGATAATGTTTCGATGTACCATCACCATCTATTTTGTAGTCATTTCTATAGTTTGTAGATTGGAGATGCCTTCCCCAAAAAATGGCAGCGGTTTCCCAGCTATGAAATCATCGATGTATTTCTTGATGTCTTCAATAGAATTGTAGTGTTCCAAGCAGAGGTGCGGAGTCGGTACACAAAATTCATAACTCCGACTCCGACTCCAACTCCTCTTTCTTTTTACCTCCGACTCCGACTCCGACTCTCGGATTTTGAGGAATTGAAAAAAATATGTACTCAAAATAATTAAAAGTCGTAACAGAACTGTATAGTTGAAATATTGTATTAAGTCTAAGAATATGGAACAGATAACTTTGATAAAACACAACACGACTGTTACTTTCTCACTTTCAGGAAATAGTTAGAAAATACGTATCAATTAGAGAAATGCTAACGATAAAGTTTCCATTTTCGAAAATTAATCTCTAATATTTCATAGAGAAACTTGTTGCTTTTAATGATTTATAAACGAATGAACCAGAGTTGGAGTCGTGGTCGATATATTTTTTTCCAACTCTGACTCCGACTCCAGGAGTCGTTATTATAGTTTTTTCTTACTCCGGTTCCGACTCCAGTGGTCAGCAATTACTCCCAAACTCCGACTCCGACTCCACGACTCCGACTTCGACTCCGAAGCCTTGGTTCCAAGGACAAATTGTGTTAGAGGGACGTGAACAGATAATGTTCATGTTTGGGTCATGTCTGAAGAGTATACCGCATGACGTATGACTTCCTGTCCTAACGCATAGAGTGTATTGCTCGCCCTTTGTGCAAAATGTGACTGAGCATCGTCGTGTTACAGAATTACGTGTCTACTCCCTTGGCCGGTGAAAGATCGTTTTCTCTCAAATTAATCGTTGCTGCTAATAATCTGCAGTAATTGTTTGGCCATGTTGAAACAGCTCATAATACATATATGACGCCCTTAAAATCCCACCAATATTGCAGCAAAACTTTTTTGCCGTGAATATTCGGTTTTGTCGTGGACGTGGAAAATTCTCTGTGGCTAACCTATGATTTTCTTCGTTTTGTGCTTTCATGCCGATTTTCATCGCGCGTTATTATTTGGTGCAAGAAACGCGTCCTTTTAAACCAAGAAAGCAAATATACCACTGTATCAATTCTGCGTCTTTTTGATTTCTTCGCTCAGTTCATGGGAGACCTAATGATCAAGCTTCCGAATTTTACCAAACTTTTTAAGGTGAAGAGGGATCGATCGAATATAAGAGTGGATTTTTAAAGTAGAACATCGAGACCTTAAAACGCCACCAAAAACGGGAAAAGAGTACAATTTAAAGTAAAGTTACGACTGATTGAATACAACGGCACCAAAATTATCCGTACATGTAATACATAACTTTTGGCGCATGCGTCCAGCGAACAAGTCGAAACTCTGTTGAAGGCAACACTTTGCCTTCTCTCGGTGTAAGCTGTCCACGTAATGCATGGGTTTGTTGCGGGTCACGATGAGGGCGGTCTGATAATTTCACCCTTGCACCGCCACGGTCAAGGTCATTGCCTCCAAAAGATCGTCACGGTGAGATCTGACGACCTTGCAGTGGTTGTGGTTCTTGCTCGACCAAGGTTCGATGCCCTCCCCCTCCTGACCTACGTCGTGTAGGTACGCGTGCGCGATGCTCGCTCAAACAACCTGAAATTATCGTCAATTACGCTAATTAAACTGTCGCGGAGAATTAGCCTGTCCCTCCTGCGTCGAAGGTTTTCGTCAGCAGAATCAGCCCTATTTTATTCCGGCTGCTCTAATCTACTCTCTCAAAAATGGAACTTCACGTAGACCCATAGCCATGAGTAGATTGCGGATTTTTATTTAAAATAAAAATTGTTCCTATCCATTACAATGAACAGGATCCAAACAGTTAATTTACCTCCTGCTTTAAACTGCACAGACTCAATTTTACCATAAATGCATAAAATCCACTGTCTAGTCGTAAGAGTCGTCCATCCCACTTCTAAAATCTATGCAATAGTCATAGCAGTAGCACTGACAGCTTTGTTGATCATTAGTGTGTTTAGGTTTCGACATTTTGCAAAACAGATTTACAAGGAGAAGACGCGGTCATGGGGTCTCAAATTCTCTCGAAACAATGCATATTCGTAGATTTCGTTCTCCTGTTTATGAAAATATAGCATTATAGGCTTTGATACTCAACAACTTTTGAGATACGTTAAGATTGATGAAGTTAGTGTTTCTTTCATATTACGTTCCTTTTCAATAAAATTTTTATATTTTGTTTCCTATAGATATTATAAATGTATTTTTCATGTGCAAAATACAATTAATTAAAATAGATAAACTGAACAGAAAAAAATGGAAAGAAAGGAAAAAGGGACTTGAATGAATCCCTTTGTAATGAATCTAGTACGTTACCATCACGCCGTTTGGCACATGATAAAAACTTCACTCAAAACTGTGCTTAACTGCTTAGCGGGTATAATGACATTTACATTGTAAATATCTCAAAAATTATTGACTATCGACGCCTATAATGCTATATTTTCATAAACAGGAGAACGTAATCTACCAGTATGTGAAGTTTCGCCAAAATCTAAGACCCGATGACCGCGTCTTCTCCTTGTTTGATTCTAAATGTAGAACAGAGTTGATTGAAATTTCGAGGAAACTTGTATGAATTAAAATATCGAATTCTATACCATTACTTTTGTTTTGAGTGGCATGAACTTGAAATTGAAGAGATATTAATAATTTGGTTCTAAGAATTCGTTTAAAAAATCGACCAACCCAGTAACTAATACCAAATAATTGTTCTAATAACACTGCGAATCTATGTGCAAAATGAAATTTTCTATATACAATACTGTATAATACACAAAGGCTGAAATCCTATCTGTAACGTCATCTGTCAATGAAATTATTAAGCTAGTATTTACATGAAAACAATATTGAATTTGATAGTATTTTATTTAATATTATATTCCTTATATTTGTACTTGCTATAAATACATAAACATCTAGTGCCGACAAAGGAAAAGGGAACGTAACAATAAAGATATAAAGAACTCTGGTTAATCCTATTCAAACAGCATGGAAAATTGCCACAGTAAATTAACTCGTTAATAACCCAGTTTACAGATTATTTAACAAAATCTTAAAAGAGAACGATGCCTGAAAGATTTTTTTATTAATTTGCTCCTAAGAGTGAAAGAAAAGGGAAAGTAATAACCGTAAGATGATTTACAACTCCTGACTGGAAAGTGATTTATCATCGGGTCAGCGTCAAACTGCACAAGTAGAACTTTCATAAAAATGTCACGAGTTTGATCATCATATTTTATAACATTCACTTTTCGACACCTGTCCTCAGATTAATCGAGGATTCTAACGCGCGACTAACAATAAAATAGCTTTTGCAATACCCTCTTGTGAATAAAATACGTAAATGCCTGTATAAAATGGTGCGATGTAAAAAAATGAAAAAGGTAGAAAATTGTAGCACCTGGTGGGTTGCTTTTTCGAACTTGAAGAGGTACTTACGGCACATTTATGCGGCATTGTAAAAATTGCCACAAAATGGAGCGATCCGGTATATGCATTTATACGACCATTCATAAATCTCCTGTCAGTTGTCTAGCCTGTAAAATGAAGTAAAATACAGTAGAATGAAAAATATGATAAACATAAATTTCTGCTAGCCACTTTTCTTATCTCGCCCCACTTTTATGCATTATTCCACATATTTAAACAAACCCGCTGAACCCGTAGATATTTTCGGCGGAGTGTATATATCTTTCAAAGATTGAATGTCTCACTGCTTCAACTATAACTCATGCTACGTTATGCTGGGCACGTTTAAGTTCGTTCTGGGAGTTACGGGGCGACGGGGTATGATGATTGCCCGGTATTTCGTTCAAATTTGCACTCATGACTGAGTAATTAACCAACAGGATTGTGCAATATTCACAGGTATAATAACGTGTATCGTTATACAGAGTAGCAGAGAGTATTATCGATTCTCGGAGACTCGGCTCGAAATCGACTTGTTTCACCGTGGGACAAAGTGAAACGAAAATAGATAGCGAAGCTGCGCCGCGCCGTGCCGGTAAGTTCGTTGAAGCACCCTTTTTAGAACGGAGAAAATTCTTCCCTGGTTTGTAAATTCCGCTGTGTGCGATTCGATTCGAGTTTGAATTTATACCAAGATTGAGGTTAATGCATAATACCTGTCGGGATAAGAATTTTTCACAATCCACAATATCCGAGTGTCTCTTTCCAAAGATACTGTGCGCGTCAATATATTCTCGTCGCGTATACTGCGACACTAAAGTCTGCAGCAATATTCGCTAGTTGAGTTTTTAGTAATAAATCACATTTTTAGAACGTAGATATATTTATTATAATTAGATTGCGGATGCTGTGTATTTATGATAAAAATCCGTAGGTAAAATGGAAAACAGTAAAAACATTTTAAGAAAATTAAAAATACTGCCACACTGTATTCAGCTTAATAAAGTTATTGAGAAAGGAAATAAGCTTCTACGTTTATTTTTAGTAGTAAATGAGAACTGCGCATGCTGTGTATTTATGATAAAAATCAGTAGGTAAAGTGGAAAATAGTAAAAACATTTTCAAAAAGTTAAAAATACTGTTACATTGTTTCCATCACAATAAAATTATTGAGAAAGAAAATAAGCGTCTATGTTTATTTTTAGTATTGTAGGGAGTGTAGGGATGATACTGTACCAAATTACCGTACCGAATACCGCCGATTACTACGATGATAGTAACGGTAACGACGCGACGATCTGTTAAAAACAATATTATCGATTGCGGTTTTCAGAATAGATAAAAAGTACGACGTGAATGATTCGAGACGAAAATTGTAAAATCTCAGACGGAGATTGAGACGTGATAAGTTGTGAAAAAAGTTTAATTTATTGTATCAGTTGTGATTTTTCGTGTTAAATTATATATTTTTATATTTATCGTCTTTGATCCTACAGTATTAAATCACATATCACCTTTTTGGAACGTCAACATGTTATAGATAGACTGCAGATGTTATTTATTTATGATAAAAATCAGTAGGTAAAATGGAAAATAGTAAAAACATTTTAAAAAAGTTAAAAATACTGTTACACTGTTCTCAGCACAATAAAATTATTGAGAAAGGAAATAAACGTCTACGTCTATGTTTAGTATTAAATTACATATCACCTTTTGGAACAATAATATGTTATAGTTAGACTGCGGATGTGTATTTATGTCAAAAATGAGTAGATAAAAAAGAACACAGTAAAAACATTTACACAGTTTTCAGCTCAATGAAATTATTAAGAAAAGAAATAAATGTCTGTGTACCTACCATATTGTGTAACGAATACAGACAATTTTTATTCTACACAAAAATCCGTAGTATGATTTGACTTCTGTAACATGTTTCTGGAGAAGCGTATAAATTTCAATCAATCAATTCAAGTTACTCGGATGATCCATTTTATGGAGAAAAATTTGTCTTTTAATTTTAATTGGATGGTATTTAGTATAACCGTTAGCACTTGATGTTTCACGTGCTTGTTAAAATGTAAAATACAGTTAAAGCAATGTAGTGTTTCTGTCATAATTATTTAAAGCAGCCACGATAAAGACTATTTCATTTAATTTCCTCACTTTCGCAAAAACAGGTCCAAAAATTAATATTCTACTGAGTTTGTTTAATTTATACTACACGAAACTTTTATTACCGGGGTGCTTATATCTCGTTAGTGGCCCGAGAGTTTAATGATTCAATAATTTTGAAAATTTCGGAAAATATATTGAAATCTCCTCTATGAAATACTCCATCGCGAAAGTCCGTCGGCAATTAATAACTGAGCACTGAACTATTAATTAGCATGGCCGTGGTATCTGGGCTACTCGCCCGGGTCGGACGACCGTAACACATAAAAGCCGTATTACTTGAATGATGTGTACAAATGAAATTATCAAGTTTCAAATTCCTTTCACAATGGAAGTCGGAAACGTAATTAAACCAAAGCTCCATCAACATTATACGAAGATATTATTCTCGGTCGAGTTTTACAGAATAATTGTCGATAGAAGTAAATGTGTCCATTATGCTTTTATAAATCGAACGAGCTCGCCTTATTTCAAATTCTGAACTGCAAGATACAGTAGGAGTTCCATAAAATTTTATCGATATTATGAACCAGCAGATAGGGATTGAGAATAGCGAAATATAAGTCACGTTAATGATGAGATCATTTTTTTCTGAACTGAGTGTCATGGAACTCGAGATATAGTCAATTCATTTTATAAAAGAATTGACTTCGTTAACGCTTTTTCGTCAGCATTTACATCTAGTTTAAACGGCTAATGTAATTTCATTTCACGCGTAATTTAACATTTTCTCTCACTCATTATTTTTCCTTTCTCGTGTTAAAAAATACGCGCCGAAAGTAGTTTCCATTTGGATACACTCCAAGCCCTGCAATTCGATGCAATAATACTGCCGATTCCAGTCATGAGAGAACTTTGACAATGCGAAAAATCTAATTTGCTTAAAATGAAAATGAACAGTTTTTTAAATCGTGCAATAGGCACCGTCGACAGAAGTGTAATTTTATTTTTCGACCCTTTTTCGATTCTCTAAGGCAGGCCTGGGCGCGGTTGGCTCGCGGAACACATGTTGCTGCTTCTCCGCTTCGCCTGGTCGGCAAGACAGTCCCCACCACGGCCACTCAGACTCTTCCCTTAGCGTTAGCCTTAGCCTAAGCCTTAGGGCCTAACGCTAAGGGAAGAGTCTGAGTGGCCGTGGTGGGGACTGGCTTGCCGACCAGGCGAAGCGGAGAAGCAGCAACATGTGTTCTGCTCTGTGCTCTAAGGTAAATCATCCCCTGAATCAGGCATGGGCACGGGTGGAGCCCCTCAAACGCCTGCTTCTCCCACCAACCTCACTTTCATGCGCGAGGCCTGCGCACTGTTCGCGACGGGCGAAGCACTTCTTTCCTCTATGGCAGAGTTGGGCAATTTTGCCTCAATTGAGGCAAAACCGTCCCCACCGTAGCGCTAACTGTTGACTTCCAGCAAGCACCGTACGGTGGAGCAACGAAGACACGAGATATCAGTGAACACGACGAACGTGCGCGCTGTATAAAAAAGAGGTTGGTGAGGGAAGTAAGCTTTTGAGGGGCCCCATCCGTGCCCAGGCTTGCTCTGTGGTAACGGCGGATGCTGGTGGGGGATAGTGGGCGCTATGGAGGGGACGGCTTTGTCTCAATTGAGACAAAAATGACCGTCCCTGCCCTAAATAGAGATAAGGGTCTGCCTACTTCTCTTACATATCTTTAAGAATACAGGTGATTAACTGTCGCTCACGGCACCGCATAATCAAAATGAACAATTTGTATACCATGGCAGCATGAATTTGTCAAATAAGAAATCTCTTACCATCGTTATTGTAAAATATTTTGAATATTCTGTTACTTCAAAAAATATATAAAACAAATGTGTAAAACTTGACGAATAACGGGGTATTTAAATCATTTTAATTTGGAACTGCAGTAGACTACGGATCCTTATGCAAATTAATAGTGGTCTAAGTTGATTGTAAGGAATAGAAGCTAAACGAAAATGTATATCTTTTTTTAAGAATTTTAATAAGTCGAGAATAATGGAACAATCATTTTAGATTATTCTAATATACCTACTGTGTTCTGTTTCACTTATTCTTTCTTCTCATGAGCGCATAAAATCCACAGACTAGTTATTGGTTACCAATTATCTGTGCAAACTTTTAGTACCATCTATTCTACTTATTTTTCAGCGTGACAGAAAATTAAAAGTTTTTCTGTGTAACAGTAGAAGTAAATTTTATTATGTGAACAACAAACTTTTATCAATTTATTAGCACCCTCATGCATAGTATAAAGAAGCGTTCAATTTTAATCATATCCATTTTTTAAATCTATTTAGAGATATAAAGATAAATAGAGGTAGCATCTACTTCCAAACAAGGGATCCTTTCACCCTGAAAAACCAAAAAAGAAAATTTCCAATCTATTATAGATTTAATTTGGGATATACAGAGAAACAGGATAACTATTGCCATTCAAGGGATATTTTCAGTTTGTAAAACTAAACGTGAAAATGACCAATCTACTATGGTCTTGATTAAATACAGAGGAACAAGGGTAGCACTAATACAAGAAATGTTTTCACCCTGTACACCAAACGATAAAATGACCAATATAGTTTTAAATACCTACAGAGAAATGGGAGTAACATCAATTCAAGGGATGTTTTCACCCTAAAGAACCAAAAAAAGAAAATTACCGATCTACTATAGTTTTTAAAAAAAACGGAAAAATTAGGGTAGCAATAATTCGAGACATGTTTTCACCCTGTAAAACGAAAAAAAAAGATCACCAATCTACTATAAATTTAAAGACATGTGGAGAAATAAAGGTAACAATTATTCAAGGGATGCTTTCACCCTAACAACCGAAAAAGAAAATTTTTTGAGGAAGCCAATACACCTGCAAACATTTTTTGAAAAATCGGAATCTCTACTGTACCTAGGAGAATAGTACACGCATACTTCGGGCGGTGGATAAATTTTTCGTAATTAAACAGGGAATAATGGCCAGCTCGGAACAAGATCTTAAAACGCCGACGATCTTAAAACTACACCCTAGGGATGATTTCACCCTAAAGACCGAAAAAGAAAATTTCTCGAAGAAGTCAATACACCTGCAAAAATTGTTTAAAGAATCGGAATCTTTATCGAACTTAGGAGAATAGTGCACGCATAATTCGGGCGGCGGATAAATTTTTCGTAATTATACAGGGAATAATGGCCAGCTCGGAACAAGATCTTAAAACACTAACGATCTTAAATCTTTAATCCCGGCGCTGCTCCATTCAGCAAGATGAAAGGAAATTTAGTCCAAGGAGAAGAAGCCAGCACGGCTTGCACGAGTTCGCGGAGGCAGTGTTTTCATTGGTATGGCAGGGGCCAGACCCAGGAGCCCTTGGCCTCGGAAAAGATCCTGCCACCTGCTAACCCCCGGCTCGCCTGCGTCGCGTCAATATTCGCAGACTGCTCTCCGAAAACGACCTCGCCGGTGCAACCCTGTGCCAAACCGAGCGCAGGCGCCCGCCCTGTCCGCTGCCTCCTCGAATCCTAGCAAAACCTTCCCACGAACACCACCACTATCTATCCGGCAGCGTATTTTACCCGGCTACAAAACGCTCCGGACGCTCGTCAATCTTGCCTTTCCTTCCTACTCGACGTCCCGTCTGGAATTGACAACGAACCCCAGCCGAACAGATCTTGCTTAATATTTCTACCGTACGCAACCCGCCGAGCTATGCACTCGGATTTATACAATAACCGACGACTATACAAATCGGCTCTCAGATTTTCGTTTCTCTAAATTTCAGAGATTGAGAGAGCTATGAATTTTTTTAATACTGTAGACTCCCGTATAAAAGCTGTGTATGCGTATGTTTTGTGACACTGTGATTGTTTCTTTTTAATAGACCATAGATTTTATATACAGTGGCCGAATTAATACTCGGACACTCTTTACAATACAATAACTTTGTTAAAATGAAACTGAACGACTTCAGTTTTTTTTGAGATAGTAGGAGGATGAGTTCACTAGGTAACGTGTAAATTATTATTTATAAAAATTGCTATTGGTCGGAATTGTGAAGAAAAAAGTAAAGGACACGATTTTTAACGAAATTTAAAGTATACATTTTGTAGATCTCCGTAAGTAATACAGGGTGTTCGCGCTATTACTAGCCAACGTTTTTCTTGCTAATAATAAATATTAGAAAAAATGAAAGTGGAAAAAGTAATACTGTTTTTTGCAAGCAACGTAATGGCTGATTTTTTTGTAATTGCACTATTTTCATGAAAATGTCGGTAACCTCCAATTTTTGTAAATGGAATGCTATATATTTTTTCATACCATATGAAAGCGTGTATCAAGAAAAATGCATTCGTATACGACACAATGACCTTCAAGATCATACAAGGTCAGAAATGGAAGAAACATTTTGAACATTTCGTACTAATGCGTTTACAAGTATACTTTATCGACGAGGCTATACTAAATGTTCAATATAACTTCCTTGTGCATGACTACATATTTCGGCTCTATTAATTACATTCTTGTTAGCTTCTTCTAACATTGTCCGAAATATTAATGCACATAATCGCGTTAGTTTCCTGTACAAGTCGTTTACATTTATGGGCGTTGTATATCGTGCATGATATCTTTACGAAATATTACGTACGAAATATTCAAAATTTTCCTGCCATTTCTGACATTGTATGACTTTGAAGGCCATTGCGTTGTATACGAATAAATTTGTCTTGACACACGCTTTCATATGATATAAAAAATACATAGCATTTCATTTAAGAAATTGAAGGTCACCTTCATTTCTAAGAAAATAGTACAAACACAAGAAATATTACATGCGCCATTATGTTACTTACCAAAAACAGTATTACTTTTTCCTCTATCATTTTTTTCTAATATTTATTATTTGCAAGAAAAACGCTGGCTAGTGATAGTGTGAACACCCTGTATACATGCGCAAGGTATCATCGAAGTCGGTTAATGTTGCTATGAGCTACGAAAATTACAAGATGAGAGCTTAAGGGTGAAAGTCGCAGATTTCCATCCATTTCAGCGAATTTTGCCCTTATGTGATCAGCTTTAAATGTTTGTAGCTCATGACAACGTTAACCGAGTTCGATGAAACTTTGTGCATGTGTATAACTTACTCAGATTTAAAAGGCGTCTTTTAAATATTCATTACAGACACAGATAAAGAAAAGTTAAAAAGTGAGATCTTTACTTTTTTCGTCGTAATTCCTACCAGCAGCAATTTTTGGAAAAAATTATTTACACGCTACCTGGTAAACTAATTCTTCTAACGTCTCAAAACAGCTTGTCGTTTAGTTTAATTATAACAAAGTTATTGTATTGTAAAGAGTGTCCAAATATTAATTCTGGCCACCGTAAATACAAGAATTATTGGAAATTTTGCATTAGTAGCGTTTCTGATGTAAATATGTCAGAAGAATTGAGTGAAGTTAGCGCATTATTTTCGACTTATTATAATTATTAGAAGAGGTATTTTTTTATAGGTCATAGATTTTATGTAGGCAGAAGAAAATTTTGTAATTTCACATTAGTAGCGTTTCCGACGTAGACGTGTCAGAAGAATTGAGTGATATCGGAGCATTATTTTCGACTTATTAAAAGTATTAGAAGAGGAAATGCGTGTTCATTCAACTTCTGTTACTTGCAATTAACGTCTGTTATTAATTTATTTATTATTTATTGATGCCGCAAACCATGTTTGCATTATGTAGCAATTAAGCTCTGCTTTATGAAGCAGAGATGGGGAACATGCTTGATTGTGTACAGCCCTTATAATGTACCCCTTTTAAAACTTTATGTACAATTTTTTTTGGTTGATTTATTGAACCACGAATGAAAAGTGTCCTGTCAATATCACAATAATATAAAGTACACCGTGAAGACTTTACACGATCAAATTTGTTTTTGATGTTTGTTCTGCATCGAACAACATTTAGTTTTAGTATTTCAAGTATTTCCTCTCATTTTTCTAAAGTTTTTTATACCTAGCCGTATTTCAAAGAAAATACGGAAACTATTGTTTGTAAAATCAAGGAAACTTTTATTTTCGGTGTCTGTTGACTGCAGCTTGTTGTCGAGTATAGTTTGTCATCTCTAATATTTACCAATTTGATACGTATGGAATTGTAGACTAGCGTACAGCGATTTAAATAAATAGTACCAGCCCCAATATTTAGTGAGGTGGGTATATTTACTGTGATAATTTGATTCATAATTCTTTTAATAGATCCCAGAGTATAACGCGTATGAATATATCACTCCGCGTCCTCGTATAGTTGTAATTTTTATAGAAAACGAGCAGTTTTCAAGTATTCCAATTAAAACTACCGCGTTTAAAAAATAATGAACTAGTTGGAATATGAGAAATGAGTTTTTATTCCACTCCACACGCCCGCATATAAAAATTGACTAATTAGCAACAATATCGAATAAAAATCATGAAAGTTACACAGAAAAGATTATTCTGGTTAAAAAAGGGGATATTAAGTTACTTTAACAAATTTTTACATTTGTATAACTATTTCTACATTTGTGAAATTTTAGATAACAACCCTAAAAGGAATGATTGAATTACAAATTAAAAATTTACCAAAATAAACCCATAACTGCAAAGCATAGATTAATGGAATTTAAAATATGTTCTGATAATTCAGTTTATTTGCACGTCCATTTAAAAATTCAGTTACATTGGAGAATGTAATTAAAACATATCGACCGTTTGTAACAATATGAATGGAATATTTAAATGAGGCAAGCTACTGTTTTTCACCATTCGCTGTGCAAACTTTTTAAGCAGGATTGGTTAAAAAGTTCAGGACATGTGGGGTAGATGCTACTCATTAATATGACAAGAGGGGGTTGTGAACTGGACGAAAGCTTTTTGGATGAAACTTGGCACACGTGTAGGGGATGCTGTATCCAAATAAACTCTAGAATATTAGTCGCTACCAACCCTCCTACAAAAAAGGGCTTTATATATATATATATATATATATATATATATATATATATATATATATATATATATATATATCATTTCGAACTCGTTTGATCAACTAGAGATGCAATGGAATGCATTACAAGAGCAAAGCTTATAATTGAGATGGGTTCTATGTTATATATCTCGACTCTGAAATGAAGAAAAATAGAGCAGGAACAAATTAAATGGAACAGAGAAATCCACATTTTAATTACACCAGTATATCCATCCGGAATTTATTTTTAATAAGGATCTTTATTCAAATACGGAACTTTGCGTTAGAATTTGTATCATTTTAGCAATTTGAAGATAATGTACATTGTTCCTATTAAAACTAATTCTTTATCAAAACTACTTCTATTGGATTACAAATAAAATTCACAAGTTCTTAATTATAATAAGAATTTAACAATACGATCTACATGCAATATATCTAATACACTAAATAATCTGATTATTCTTACAAAATCAGAAATTCGATTAACAACAAACAGTGATTTCTTCAACAATACTTTAACAGTACTTTATATTGAACAAGAACCAATTTTTATATTATTAATTTATGAAGCAGATACTAAGATATTTGAATATATTTGCAATTAGTGTGTCTGTTTCGCAAATTACCCGTAGGGGGTTGTTGCGGACGTAATTATGATATTACGTTTCAATCAAAGTATAATATTTCGTAGTACTG
This sequence comes from Sphecodes monilicornis, assembly GCA_913789915.3. Lineage (NCBI taxonomy): Eukaryota > Metazoa > Arthropoda > Insecta > Hymenoptera > Halictidae > Sphecodes > Sphecodes monilicornis. The sequence continues at coordinate 12,486,405 of OU565290.1, forward strand.
ATTTCTACACACCTCGTTGTATAATTAATATTTTAAGGGGCTGCACACTGCAGTATTAAACTATCAGAAAATTGTCAATCGATCACGTCTTTTCAGTTTAACAAGAACTGATTTTTATATTTATATGCGCTAGGCTCACCCAATGTATCTGATTACACATGTAATTACAATTTCTGTTTCTCAGATTACGAATAGGGGTTGTAGCGTACTTAATTAAGATTATCACGTTACAGTCAAAGTATTTGGTTACCCCATAAATCATGTCCTTCTTTAACTATCTTTCAACAAGAAAGTGAATGTACTTGCGTTCACTTTTAATCGTCGAAGTATTGATCATCATTTTCAACACGTCCCTTGCCGCGTGGGCCGTATGCGCCCCACGCTGAACTTTTCGTTCAAGCCATTGAGTATTGTCATTGTACAATGAAGAATTACTTAAAAATTTATTATGCAGTCAATTAGTGTCGATAGTGCTTATGGAATGATCTAACACAGGCAGGTCCAACCAGTAGCTCCGGAGCTATTCGAGGCACCTTCCCCGTTTAGGTTCTTCCCCCACTCTTAGACTGCATCGTTATAATATATAGTAGTGGGAAGCTCCCACCACGAGAGCCGCGCGGCGCGCGCAGCACTCACTAACTCTGCGGCTGTACGTAGTAGTGGGAAGAGGTTCGATGGTGAGGACCTTGCAGTTCTCGGAGGGGAATACGTTGTAACTCTCTGATCTAACATAATATTTCATGGTAAAGACTTCTAGATCCTTCGTTGTACAATGAATGATTTTAACACTAATCCTGCCGAGTACAATAAAGCGACTGGCATGTGTTGTTTTATAAAAAATGACAAGATTAAGTTTTTTATTGTATTATATGTTTGATTTAAGAAATTTATTCAATTTTTCTAATATCAACAACCCTAAAATAAATAATCTGTTAAGAAAATTGTCAATCGAACGTGTCTCCTAAGTTTAACGAGAAATAATCTTTGTATTTGTCTGTGCTAGGCTTGCCGAATATATCCGATTACACATGTAATTACTATTTCTGTATTTCAGATTACCCATAGGGGGTTGTAGCGAACGCCATCAGATTTCGTTACCGGCTGCGACCTATTTGGTCCCATCGCAGCTCTGCGGAGGAGCTTATACCAGCGGTGGGGATTTTGCGGTTTGGGGGTCAATGTTCGACGATACATGCACGCTTATCGAAAATTTGGCAAATCCTTAGAGAATATCATCGAGGGAGGATGAAAGAACAGACAAGAGTTGCCGAGAATACCGGCTGGGGAAAAGAAAATCGTTACCGCGGTGTTATTAGCTAAAAGCATCGCCACAGCGACACAAATAGGGAAACTCGCATCGTAAAAACAGGTTAAGGAAGTTCGTACATACGTTCTCGATGCATATTTGTAACTCGCTGTGCCATGACACCCCAGTAATCTGATGTGTATTTAAACCGACAACGACTGCCGGAACGATGGCCAAACTACCGGCAGAAATTATTTTGCGAAAAACATTCTCCTAACCGGAGAAATGTTTGCGATTTCGTTGTTGTGGAAACGTTCGAGATGCAGGATCATAATTATTCATATAGAAGCGGCAGCGGTAATTATAATTACAAGAAGCATGTAATTACAATATTCTATTACACGACATTGCACTGCCTAGTTTGTAGTACTAAGCTTTCGCGTTTGTTCTCGTATTACTGCAAATTATAATTTTAATGCACTTTTTTCAGAACGTTGAGAACAGTTATGTCGTGAAGAGTGGGTTGCCGTCACCTCTTGACAAATGAGTTTTGTTCATCAAGTCACTTTTTCGTATTGATTAAACGGGAGAAGTGTTTAAATCTTAATTTCCATTTTCAGAATATACAAAAAACAATTGTTTTATTGGGAAATATTTGTACGTACCACGATAGGTAGGGTAATTAGCTAGAATATAAATCAGGCCTGGCCAACCCAAATGGTTTCACGGGCCACTTTGATGACGCGTAACGTTACAGCGGGCCGCACTTTGGTTAAACATGCTTTTAAAAAATGTAATACCAATACAAAATTAATAAAACTTTATTGTTATACTATGATCCAATATAATTAACTCAACTCTCGAGTCTTAATTAATGAGATATTTGTTTATCCTTTCTTGTACTTAATTTTTGTAAATTTATATTTATGTTCGACGTTGCACATCTCAGCTGGTTTTCTAAATTGGCATCAGTTAATGAAACACGTAATGAACTCTTTGTAAATTTCATCTTCGAATAAAATGTTTCACAAACATATGTGGATCCAAAAGCACTTACAACTCGTTGTTTAAAATATCTTAAGTTGGAATATCTCTCGGATGTAATATAAGTATTGTAAAAATTAATTTTTGATGTAGACGCAAAACTTTGTCAACATGAAATACATACATAATACATGAAAATATTTCAAACATTTTATCATATTTTGCTAATTCTTGTGAAACGACTATCAAATGCAGTTATAAGTTTCTTTATTTCATTAGCAAATTTCGAGAAATTTTTAGGTTGGTTTTTTGGGAAGTTAATTAACAGCGGCAAATGGTGTTGGTTGCCGACCGATGGTTGCCTAACGAAACCGATTCTTTCAATAATATTTGGCGTTCGTGGATATCAAATATAGAACTGGAGTTCGTAGTCACACTTGCGCATTATAACAATGACACATGCAAATTTTCATTTATTTAATATTCTTTGTACACATACAACCAGAAACAAAAGTTTCAATAGAAATATAGAATCGTCCGGCGGGCCGCACAAAACAACGTGGCGGGCCGTATGCCGCCCACGAGCCGCGTGCTGGCCAGGCCTGATATAAATAACAGGTAGTTGTGCTTAACTGACGTAGAATCTCCTGTTATTAGTCGAATTAAATACACACAAACAGCTAAAAATTTCGCAATTCAGACTAAACTGACCACGAACTAAAGAAACTACACCACATGCTTACAACTCCCTATAAAAATGAAATATTGGGTCATCCAATAAAATATCGTTTCTTATCTTACTTTATATAATCATTTCTATCATGTTTCAACAACGCAGTTCCAATGAAAAAGAAAAGTCTGTATATCTCCCATTACGGTATGATTGGATGGTATGACTGTGGGTTGCATTCTTTAAACGTCTGTAACTAAACTACGGATCATTATGGAAAATGAAAATTGTTTGAATCAATTGCAAGAATCAAAAGACAAATTAAAATTTCTTTTTCTCTTTAATAATCTTAATAAATTGAAAATAATATATCGACGTACTTAGACTGTTTTAATTTCTTCATCGTTTGAAGTTGCACCAACTCGCTTTTGCCATAAATGCATAAAATCCCCAGTCTACTAACAATATTAATCACATTAGTCATTTGTACTAAATAAATGCCTCTATCATTTTTGAATCGAAATGGATTAAAACAGTCCATGAACCACAACCATTCGTAGAGATTGCGAGGTCCGGGGTAAGTCCGGCACTCACGAAAAGACAATGTATACTTGCATATAATGTAATAATACGTATTACATTAATTTTTTGTTTATCAATTGTGGAAGCAACTAACAATAAATACTGCCATGAACGTCAACGAAGGATAAAATCATAATTCATTAGACAATATAAGAAAGAACGAAAAGAAGGGTTGGGGAGGTAACGAAAGAGTGTTCGTGGCTCCCGATCGTAATCCGCGAGAAACCATAGCGGAGCAACATGTTTCTGTTGTCAGAAGCATTTCCGTAACGCAACAAAGTACATTCGATAGGCAAGTGTACTTGTCGAGCGCACGAACCTGCGCTCAGGTTCGCTTGACTCCCCACCCCCATCCACCGTCAGCACCATGCCCTCATTCACCCTCCTCAGAGTCCTCTAACCCTGCCGTGCATCCGCGCTCTGTCAACTGACATCGTCAGCATCGTTGTCGATCTGATCGTGACGGTTCGAAACGATCCGAACGATAAAAAGAGAGAGAGAAAGACTCTGACGAAACGAGAAAACGGGAGGAGCACGTCGCTCGTTAGCACGGTGCTCGAGACCGGTGCTCGATTAAACGTTCGTTCGGTGATAAAGAAATGGGTGTAAAGGGCGCGAACATCCGACGTTAGATAATCCGATTATCGGGCATCTGGTAGCGAAGCGATATTTTTTCAATTGCCAGCCGTTGTTGAACGGTTCAGTGTTTCTTGTTCACCTGAACTGCCGAGTACCCCAGTGCGCCCGTTAGTTTTCCCCGTGACTATTGTTCCTAGATCCTGAATCGCGATCCTGCACAATATTCGATCCGTTCGCCAGGCAGAGGATCTCGACCCTGTGTCTTTTCCTCCGTGAAACGCAGTGCTTCTCCGTCACGTGGTGAATAAGGAACGTTATCGCATGGCCGGGCCAAGGTAAGCAAGTTCAAGGCCGTTCTGATAGCTCTGATCAATCGTCCCAGCTCGGCGGCACGGTGTAATTACCCTCGAAAACGGGTAGCGACAAATGGCGAAGCAGCTCTATTAACCACTGCCAGTGCACCGATCGATCCGGTTAACGCCGGCATCGCATTTTTATTTTTTATCGAGGGACATTTATCGCGCTCCGTCGAACCGGCAGCCGCGAATGATTATCCTTAATCACGCGTTTCCGAATTATGGTTAGATTAAATAACGACGCTGCTAGCCACCGAGAGCGGGAGTGGGCCAGCCGCGAATCCGCCGGATGGTTTATTTAAAATCGACGTAATACGAACAGCCGGCAGAACAGGAAGAGTTACCATTCAAATTTTAGCGACGGATAATGCACGGATCCTGCGCTAAATTGTGCCCAATCTTTTTCAATATTTCCTTTTTGGCCATATTTCTGAGTTTTGATGATTCGCTGAACGCGAACCCAGAAAATCGTTCATTTCCGACACCATTTTTGTTTTGAGAAACATTTGGAGTTATATTTTCGATTTTTAAGATCCTCTCTGGTTTAATTGTGGAATTTCCGACTCTCCTATTTAAAAGATGGTACATCTTTTTATGACAGTATAAATTTTAAGATACGTTTAAACAATGTCTAAAGAGAACGAGATGCGTTGTGCACGCTTTGACACGTCTATTACCACAGACATTTGAATTTATTGTCAAAATTAAGAGCTTGAGACAAAATCTAATTACACCACGTAACAGAGCTGACATTCTTACAGAAACCGTGAGAAAAGTTAGAAAACGGATTTTATATTCGATTGACAAAATAAAGAGACAACCTTCGATGAACCTCAACTCCAAAAATCACCTTGCGTTCATTATAGTACCTACAATTGCTGAATTTTGTTGCAATGGTTACTGTTAGAATTTTCAGTGATTATTAGGACAAACACTTCGAATATAGCATTATATTAACTTTAGTATTAGTGTGCATAATATGTATTTTTCTACTATAGACATAGCCATCGCTGATGTTAAGAATCACTAAGGTAATAGCTTCTGGCCAGACTGGATTTTTATGCAAAATAAAAAATATCTGCTTTAATTTGAAGCTACATGTGTTACATAGACATTTAAATGTTTCCTTAGTAATTGTAGTCGGCTGTAAACAATGAAACAAAATATTTCAATTCTTTAAATGCTTTTACAGTTATGCGTTTTATCTGTACATGTTTATTATAATGCATAAAATCTGCAGTCGACTTGTAACATTCGGAGATATTTTGTTTTATCACTCACAAATGAAATCCGCCATCTAATATGTGTTAACGACTTCGAAAAAAAGAAGCTGCGATCTTTTCGTGGTATAGTTAAATTTCGTCTCAGATCCTTGATTGCAAAATTAAATTAAAAAATATCCTAAACACGTGGTGCATTAAATATCGAAGGATTAATGGTCTCGCGTTTAAACATCGTTTAATCCAGCGTAAATCTAGTTAATCAATTGTAGTTAATTCTGCAGAACGATTCACACAACTTTATAGAAGAATAAATTCTTGAACGGACCGAGCGCGCACGCTCGTTCAGTGCATCATAAATAAGAATCGCCTATGAATTATCAAAACGCAAAAGGAAGTTCAAACTTATTGGACAGTATAATTTCTCAGACAATACGCGCGACTCGTTTTTTGCTAATCTACAGTACTGCAGATAAAAGTACGAACTGTTATGAATAAACCAAAGATTTGATCCGGTAGGACTTACAGTTTATACTAATAAGAACAAAGTGAAATAGAAACTCCGAATCGTGGTATCGTTTTTGTTTAATTTTTAAGTGGCAAAGTCCCCCGACAGGGGAACGCACTTCGAAACTCTGAAATTAACAGATCGATGCCTATAGCTCGGCGAAATCTCGCAATTGTGATCGTATCGTGTCATTAAATCAATAGGATGGTTATTTGACAAAGACCATAATGTTTCTCGGCGAGGCAGAAAATATAAGCCGTTTAAAGTTTATTGAAACTTATCGAAATAGAAAATCTGTCTGTTGTAGCGAGGTATAAGATAATCACACGCGACGCTAACTTTCCCGTTTGCCTCCGGATATATCGATCAGGTTAATTCTCTCCTTCAGCTGACGTGTCCAATTTAAGGTAATCATTAAGAGACCGCATGAAACAAGTAGACGTGATTTGTCATCGAATGATAAACCCGACGAAACATGTAGGAACAAGCGAAGTTCGCCGTCGCGTTGTCCATTTTCGTGAAAGGCTACTTCTCTAATTTTAACTGCACTTTGACTTACTTTGTGCTGCGCAGTTCTTTCATCACGGCGGTTCTGAAACGCGCTAGGTATACGCGGTCACGTTTCATGCCAATCACGTCAAATTGCATGGAATATTCGCGATTACGTCCTAATTACCGACCGGTTGCTTCTCTCGCGTTCTTGACGCTAGAAATGCTGTATCGGTCGAAATGACTGGTATCCGTGTTCGAATTACATTACAAAGAGTAGGGGCATCGGCCACACCAGGAATCGAACTGGGGACCTCACGAATGGTAGCTGATCAGCTCCTGCACGTGCCCACGGAACCCTCCGAGTTTTCCCAATCTCCACACGGTATTTGGTCTGGGGGGTCCAGATACCACACTCGGCCATCCTGTAACATTCGGCCTCGAATGTCCGTCACAGCGTCATCGACTTTTTTTGTGTTTGTTTGGTCCCAGCGCCATCAACACACAAACTCGCAACTCACAACAACTCTCGCTTCGCTCACCTGCGACCTCTTCGCTACGCTCGCTTTGTTTTCGTCTTCGTCCGTCATCGTTATTAGCGCCATCGTGCGGTGATTGGTGTTTCCCCCCATCCCGGACGAGCCATCAAGTGTAGGATTTTAGGAAAAAAGAGGGCCAACCGGCCACACCGAGAATCGAACCCGGGACCTCGCGATTTGTAGCTGATCAACTCCTGCACGTACCCACAGAACCCTCCGACTTTTCCCAATCTTCATATGGTATTTGATTTGGAAGGTTCCTGATACCACAATGGTTTCGTGGGAAATTATTAACTTTCATTCATTGGGGACTATATTATAGCAAAAATCGTGTGAAATCTGAATGAGTGTGGTTGTGTTAAAGCGTCGATCACTTTTAGTGATTGGCAATGCTAGAAAACCGCAAATAGCCACTTAGGTTGAAAGTATTTTAGTTTTTCGCTCACTTGTTCCTAGCTGGTTGTTCACGTAACGCTTTTCTTAAAGAATGTCTTCTGTGAAAAACATAAATATCTTTAGATCCATTTGTTTTATAGTTTATTTTGAAATAATAAAACCACGTAATAATTGAACGATTCGATTATCCATTAAATGAAATAAAGACAGTATTCTTCATTCGTTGAGTTTAACTATTTCTTTTTATAGAAGCATCTAGGGCGTCAGTAATGGACACTAGACTTTAAGAATTTATTTAATGTCTGCCCTTTAATAAGCATTTTTACGATCCCGTAATTCGTAACTGTACAATGAAAAATCTGCAATTGTTATGTAAGTTGTGGGTAAACTTTTAACTCCTGGCTTTGTTCCTTTAAGTTGAAATACAATACTATTTTTTTATGTCGATAGTTGGACATTAACGAAATCGTAAATATACAATAAATATGAATGGACTCTATCGTCTAGGAAACTAATGCGGACAAAGAGCTTCTAATTATGCAAAAAAGATCGTGTAGCAAGGGTGATTTCATTCTAAAGTGGGAAAGAATTCATGCGATTGCAATAAAATAGCTCTAACTCCGTGACAGAGTAAAATAACCGACCCCGCAACATTCGTGACAAGCGACTGACACGTGAGATCTTCGAAAGTGGCATAATTCACAGAAAATGGCGAAGCGTTGCGGGGTTTCACGGCGAAATGAAACTTCGTTTAAAGCCAAGACAATGAGTTGGTCTAAGAGTCTCGCTTGTCTCTCCGAAGCCGAAGTCGTCCTTTGAAGCACTTGTTGTACTTCCTGCAGGCTATCAAACTACTCAAGGCCAATTGGTGCTTGTAACATGAGTTCTAAAGAGTACGCCGAAGCGAGAAACGTGCACCTCGCTGGTTGCGCCGTGTGTTTCCAATTCGGCGTAAGTTGCTTCTTCTTGCAGTTTGGCCACTTTCGTCCAGATGCATCTCGAGACGGTCTATTAATATGTAAACCCTATTTCGGGCTGCGATGTGTTTACAGGATCTGCCGGTTAACGGAAATACGCTGCATCACCGGTGCATTCGGCTGCACTATGCACGCAATGAAAATCGGAGTACTCCATCCGTGTGATTTACTTTTCTTTCGTCTCGTTTACTGCACCCATGGTATCCGCTATGGTATAAACTTCGTATACAAACGAAGTTTCTACCAGTTGAGATTCAATTTTTACTACGGGTCGAATCGATCTCTTGAAATTTTTGTTCAGTGACTGCAGTCATTTTATGACTATTCACTTTTCTACGCCGGGACGAATGTTATGAAATGCAGTGTATTAACTGTAACAGTTTTTTGTTCTTAGCTTTTCCGAAGTTGCATTGTGCTATTCCTGTTTTGTTTCCTTCAAGAACTTGATGAAGATTTTTAATTTGTCTTTCATCAAGTTGTTCTTTAGTGTTGTCTATTCCATACATTTTTGTGTAAATTAGAAACTTTTGCTTTCTTAAAAATGGAACAAATTCTACTTAAACAGGTGCATTTCTGGACACTATATTTAAAACAAAGCATTTAATCAAATGAACATTAATTTAGTTACAAAAAAACTGATTGTCGGTATATAGTCGATAGAGTACTTAAAATCGATAGGCTATTTAATTAAATGTACATTAGATTTTGAGCAAGGTTTTATCATTATCTCTGGCTTTGCAAGTTCCAACTAGAATAAAAGAATAAATATTGCATTTTCGGCTTCGTTTCCAAAATATTATCACAGTTAGCTATCAGTGACACCAATGATTTTACTATTTAGAGAGTTTTTTCACTGTCATTGAGTTATCCGTTGTAAAGATACACTGGTTATAAGACACGAAATACAGCTTCAACGCATGGATAGTCGAGGGCTTTGAAACACTTTTATTGCGGAAACAAAGCAATCGAAAAGCACAACATGTGTGGCTGTTTATGTATACCCGAATGGTTACAGTTACTAATTATACACATGCTGAGAATAATTGTGATTAACAACGGCTAAAAAAGCCAAAAGTGAATAATGGTAGTGTGAAATGTAAAAAGAATATCTTTAAATGGACGGAAAAATTAATCAATGTTTCTGGAATGGCAGCTTAAATTAAATTCAACTAAATCTTAACTTCTTCTTTATAATTTCTGTATATAAAGAAAAGAATTTGTTTCATTTATTTCCTGTTGATGTCAAAATGTTATAAAAAACAACGATTTTATACGATTTCTGCTGGGGGTGGGGAGGCATTTTACCCTTACTTTTGTGAGGGGTCCAAACATTTCTTATTTTCATAATACAAGTACATATTAATTTCAATAAAATTATTTGTCTTTTACATCCGTCTTTTATCACATGTAACCTTATCAGTTTACCTACATTTTAAGCAAAAAATTCAAATGAATTTTATGAAGAAATGCAGAACTATTATAGCACAGAAGGGCCCCTTTGCCACCACTTCCGGAATTTCTTGAACTTTTCGTAAATGCCATACCCAAATCACTCGAACTTCGGGCAGGGTTAACTCGAAGGACAACCGAAGCGACCAGCGACAGGATGCACCACTACATTTCCTAGAGTTATGCAATCGTGTTACCTTCCTGGCGAGTGGACCGAACGCCGACTGCAGTCTAAACAGCCCGAAACTCTCCAGCGCGTCCTATGTGCACTGTATTAAGTGTATCCCGGCATCCTTTTCTCATGACCTTTGTCAGTGTCATATCATAGGGCTGTAGTTGAACTCTGAAGCAGCTCGAGCACTTCCACGTATCCAATTTTTGTTCCCCACCCTGTGTTGTGCCACCGACGCGACGTACATACCTACATACAGGGTGAGTCATTTATGATTTTCACCTAAAATATCTCCGTTGTTTTTAGTGATACGAGAAAATATGCGAGCAATTATTGTAATAGAAAAGATTTTGTTCTCAAGGTTATATTTTCAAAAATTTCAAGGTCACTGTTTTTTTATTTAGTAGAATTCTATATTTTTATTGGTATAATGTTATAGCCAGGGTTTGAAAAGGATCCGCAAATAACTGTTTCAAACAGTTTCAAACTGTTTCAAACTGTTTCAAACAGTTATTTATCGATTCTGACTGACGTGTTACATTGGTTCTGAAGAACCGGAACCGTAACCGATATAAGTCAAAACCGATGTACCTTCTAACACTTTCTAACTATGAGACTTTTTCGGTTCTCCATAACTGTTTCAAGAACCGAAATCCCCCACATTTGAAGAACAGAGATCAAAATTTATCAAATGTTTGCAAAAACTTCGTCTTTTTCCTCCGCTCTCATGTAATGTCCTACTCTCCAGACCTACGTCGGAGATATATAAATTGACCTATTCGTTTCTGAATGACTGTAAGTTAAAGATTTAAGAAAAAAGTACACCCTTGAACTGCTTGTATAACTGACATACGAATGTTTATAAATATTGTATTTTGTAAAGTATTATAATGTATTGATATGTCTGTACAGCACTGAAAAATAATCTCTTCTTTGAGATTCAAATTGCATAGATAAAAAAAAAAGAACCGAAATCGATATCATAACTGTTTTCCACCACTGATTATGGCTAATGGGAAAACGAATTTAACCTATATTATATTATATGTTAACCTTCAAATGACCTTCAGAAGAGTTATTTTTCAAAAAGCGTAATTTAAAATACGAATATGATATTCAAGCTTGCCGTAATCAATTAAGATTCCATTAATGTTAACTCAGAAACATTTAAAGAATTAATCTTCCGAAGATCATTTGTAGGTCAACATACTACACATGGTTGAATTTGTTTTTTTAATTAGCTGTAATATTATGCCAATCAAAGTATATCACCCATTAAAACTGACACATTCGAAAATCAACAATCACCTCAAAATTTCGGAGAATATGACCATGAGATGAAAATTTTCCCGTATTTGCTAAGAAACAAAGGAGTTATTTTAGGTGAAAATCTTAGGTGACTCACCCTGTATACGCAAGTACCCGTCTGGCTTCTGGATCGCTACTGAAAATCAGGTTTGCCGGGCTGTTCGGTTACAAGCTTTGACTTTGTTTTCTACAAACTGTGCCAGACCCAGAGGTAAATACGTGTCCAAAATTTCGGAGCACATTTTGCCATCCGAAAGGGTCACAAATTACGTTTGATCATGCGGCAGTCGGGCAGCTCGTGGATGATTTTGTTTGCGAGTCATGGCTTTGTGTAAGATATACAATAGAGAATCGAGTTATTAGAGTAAACTTGAAATTCTATATTGGAGCAATCCATTTCTAAATGAATACCTAATTGTGCCTGGATTATGGAGATTTTTATGCAAATTCTTATTGTCTTCAATTGTTTTACAAAAATCTGGCGCAGGGAACAATTTCCTTCGTCAACCGAAAGATTCTTTGTGACGAATATAGAACAATAACGCAATTAGTTTTTGTTAATATGCAGGTTTTCTTGCACTTTTCAAGCCCATACATACCATAAATAGATAATGGTCCGCAATGTACCTATGACACGACCATCGAAGATTCGTACGTAGTTTTTTACTTGATTTTCCCATTATACTATATTTGTTATATCTATCAATATAGAATTAAAACATTTCGAAATATCAGTTTAATTGTCTACAGGAACTATTCCCTTGATTACATCGGTGAGACAATACTAATCCATTGATAAAACGTTTCTCTTGTTTCATTATTTGTTTATAAAACTTTTACCAACATATTTCTGTTCGATATTTCCGTCTGTCCAACACTTTTCTGATCGATATGACACCAAACACGACAAAATTTGGATCATATTTACTCGTTCATTCCACGATACAGCAGAACCTCTGTTATCAGAACTAATCAAAAGAACTGCTCGGATATTACTGGTTTGTACAGAGTGTATAAAAATTATATGTCACGACCACCATGGCGGGCTTCCATAACTCTGGATCGGTGGAGATCTATTAAAAAAAATGTCCTTCACACTTTTTTCAAGGTCAACAGTTTTTTTTTATTGCATCGTATAGTACTCGTTTCAAGGAACAAAAGTCTCAATGACACCATGGGTCTCAAGTGCACCACTCTCTTAAAAAACAACTTTAAAGTTACATAAACTATTTTATTCCACATGTCTACAGGGTGTCCCAAGATGGTATACATGTGGAGGGGGTAATTCTACATGAGAAAATAAGTTTAAAGTATCGAATAATTTTTTTCGTTTAACGCCTCGTTTTCGAGAAATCAGTGTTTGAAAATTTGGCGAACGCAATTTGAATCGTCTGACGCGTATGTTCATGTCCTACCTGGTCTACTTCTTACAAACGCTAGGAACGCGAACTTGACGGATTTTCAAACTCTAATTTCTCGAAAACGAGATAGCAAGTGAAAAAAAATTATTCTATATTTTTGACTTATTTTCTCATGTAGAATCACCTCCTCCAGGTTTATACCATCTTGGGACACCCTGTAGACAGATGGAATAAAATAGTTTACGAAACTTTAAAGTCGTTTTCCAAGAGAATGGTTGACTTGAGACCCATGGTGTCTTTGAGACTTTTGTTCCTTGTAAGGAGTACTATACGATGCAAACAAAGAAAATGTTGACCTTGAAAAAAGGGTGAAGGACGTGCTATGGTAGTCGTGACATATAATTTTTATACACGCTGTACAATTTATCATATCCATTATTCAGATATGCGTTTGGATAATCAAGATTCTACTATTACATCGTGTATCAAACAAGAAATGTTGATCCATATTGTGTCATGTTTGAATAGTGTTGGATTAATTAATAAGCATTAACTTAAAACTAATAAGCATTAAGATTAACTAATAATATGCTTTCTGATTTTCCTGTAGTAATAATATTGCTAAGTGTACATGCATGTGCGTGTCGAAAGACGAGAATTAGTAGCGACCAAGCAAAACTCTTTTGTTAAAACACCTTTTAGTCAAATTATCGAAGATGCCTAAGTAATCGTACAGTGTTGTGTCAAGTCCGAGAGCGTACATGCCGCGGATGACTCGAATCGCATATATGATTGAAATTGTACACTTTAATATTTTATAGGAACAAATAACTATATTGACTTATAGTAAATTTGTTGATCGTGAAATCGAATGGAGTTGAGCGGCGGTATTTGTCTGTTCGTCAATGTGAAAATGCTTACATTTATATGATTTTGTTGACTAGATAGCGCACCAATTGATGCTTTGGTGAAGTCGCAAAGTCGCCAGCAAGGGTGGGAGGTCTTCGTACGTAGGATGCGTCTAAGTGGTTTATTGTTGTACAGTCTCTGACATTTAATTCGGCTTAGGAAATTTCGTTTTAGCTGCTCTAGGCTATAGGTTTTGCATTGGCTATTTCTGAATGTACAATAGAAATAAAGAAAAGTAAAAGGAACTTCCGTTCAGGGACGAAACATACAGGTCATTACAGGTTCACCCTATACATATTGCGTTGAAGTGATATATATATATATATATATATATATATATATATATATATATATATATAAGGGGGCTCCAAAATCTTTTCAGTGCTTAGGGCCTCTGAAGGTCTTAATCCGGCACTATGTTTGGTATCGTTTCAACCAGAAAAATCTCCCGAATTTGTACAGTTACATTTTGTAGATAGAACTTGTGTCAGTCCTGTAAATAAAACAATTTGACTTGCTCTCTTCTATCGTACAGTAACTCGGGGAGAAACTTGGAATGTTGCGTTGGTATTTTGCATGGTTTCGTGTAGTTTATGGTGGTCCATTCCTTTTGTCATTTCTCGAGTATTTTGCGGAAATTTCTTGATGTCTTCGAACGGTATGATGATCTCGTTATTAGGCGGCGATAGGGTAGCTTGTCTAGCGGCCTTGCCTGCTTCTTCATTTCTCGAGACATTACTGCAAAGGCTTCGTGTAACGAACGGGTGAGCTAACACAGATCTTAGGAGGGGGTGTACATTAGAGCGTGGCGATGTGGGTTATGAGAATTAAAGAGATCGAATGAAATGTTTCGCAGCGCGAACGCGGATGATGAAAACAGGTCTGGCCAACGGCTCTCTGCGCTCGCAACACAGTAAAAGGCACAGAGAGTATGGTTGCGTAATGCCGCCTTATTGCTCGCTGTAGGAGAAAGTTGGCCTTACGACGTCTGCAGCTCTTTTATGCGCGCGGTCGCACGCGGTTTCTCGCGCGCGCGCGCGCACACACACACACACACACACACACACACACACACACGGCACACGTGTGGCCAGCACGCGTATGGGGAGGTCTATGCGCGTGTGTACGTGTGTGTGTTGGTTAGATCGTGCAGATCACGATCCGACTGTTCTGCGAACAACCACCTCCAAGCATTACATGATACGCGAATTTCCATCTTGAAGTGAATTTCTTGCCTCTACCAGGTATCTTCGCGGCTTATGCCTTCCACGCAGATAAACTTCGGGAAAAATGAACGTAGAAGTTGACCCTGAGGGGTCTCCCATACTGGGACCATCGGAGAGTAAAAGGGTTTTGAGAATTTCAAGGAGATCTTAGCAAATACATATGTGAACCTCTTCGCGGATGATACGTCAGTATTCGGGGAATATTGAAATGTTTGTATATTTGAAGAGGAGCGACGTTCATTGGTTGTATTTTGTAGTCGAGACTTACAATCAATGTGTATGGATGGACTACTAAAAATGAGTGGGGAAAACGTAAAACAGTAAAAGCATCAGAAGAATGTAAGAGCACAGACTTGCTAATTACAAACAATAGAATTTATGCACAAAAGAAATCAATTTTTGTTGTACATGCTTTTTTTCAAGATTCGCGGTATATTAATCAATTCTTGACACGATGTCTACCACTATATCAAATAAAAGTGATTAGGGGCTAGAATACAAATGTCAGAAGAATTAACTTTTTTTAATAAAAGAATTGTAAAATATATGCATAGATGCAATGAAATGAAGTTGTTATGCCTTTAAATTTCGCATTCAATGTTCTTTGAGAGATTTTGTCAAAAAATTAAAGAATTGTTTCTTGAATCGATAAACATATGTGAATAATGTGAAACCCTGCTCATTCATCATTTATTAGAGTATTAATTGAATATATAGATATAAAATGCAATGTACATATCATAAACTACGCATGATCAATACTCCAATTAAAAAATTGTAAAATGGGCCTGGATAAATGTCAATATTTATTGTAGACCGATTTAACCTTAGAGTGATGACGTACGTCAAATTGACTCCCTATCAATAATGGTGACTTAAAATCCGATTGACTCCGTATCAATTAATTATGACTTGACGTCAATTTGTTCAATTTGCCCACCAAAGATAAAAAGAAGAACGTCATATTTGTGCAAAAAGTGTGGAACACCTGCGTGTTTGAATTGTTTATTAAAAATGTGCTACATCGACGACTGAGTTCATTGTTATTCTGCTACTTATTAATTTCAATTATTCTTTGATGTACGAAATGTTAAGTTAATTTCTATTCTGCCAGTTATTAATCTTGTATTAAAATATGTAATGATTCATTATTGTTAAATGTATCGAAATAAAATTCATAATTGTAATTGTATTCACAAAAAAATACATTTTGTTTACGAAATAATATAAATAAAATAAAATTATCTATAACAAATAATAGCGCCTTCATACAAGTAGAATATACCTCCATCTAAGGATACGTCAAATTGATGTCATGTTACTACTAGCGATACGGAGTCAATTTGACGTCAACTTACCGTTGTTGATATAGAGTCAATTTCACTACAAGTCACCACTATTGATAGAGTCAATTTGACGTCACGTTACCACTAGTGCTATGCAAATAGTAGCCACCAGTTGAAGGTTAATATAATTGATATTAACAGAACTCTTGCCTTCATTAGATGTTTTTAGAAAATAGGAAATAAGATCTCTCCTACGATTGTTCAAAGATTTTTATGCACTGTTAATTTTACTACAAAGTTTCGCTGCCGAATTATGATCATAAATCATATACAGGGTGTACACGTTATATTATGCCACCATTCTTTAGGCATTTCCGGTAGTGCAATTAAAAATGTTTTAAATAGAAGTTCATCAGTACTTGATGAGCTACATGTTCGCATATTCTTAAATTTGGAAAAATGCTTCTTACGTAGAAAAGTAAAGGTCACTTTGACTTTTTTAAATGGTACCACATGTTTTGGACGTCATAGGATTGTTGCTGATGTCGAGACGAAATCAACAGTGTATTATACTATGACCTTGAAATGACCTCAAACTCGAAAATTTTGTGCAAATGTAATTTTAATGAAAAATTATTTCTTACAAAATAAATCAGGTTACATCAGATGTTCGAACTGCGATCCATCTGCTATGATACAGAACCCCGCTCCACACATGGCAACAACGAGAAATCTAATACAAAGAGCGGAGTTCTGTATCATAGAAGATGGATCGCAGTTCGAACATATGATGTAACCTCATTTATTTTGTAAGAAATAATTTTTCATTAAAATTACGTTTGTACAAAATTTTCGAGTTTGAGGTCATTTCAAGGTCATAGTATGATACACTGTTGAATTCTTCTCAATGTCAGTAACAATCCTATGACGTCCAAAACATGTGGTGCCATTTAAAAAAGTCATCGTGACCTTTACTTTTTTACGAAGCATTTTTTTAAGAGTATGCGAACATGTAGCTCACCAAATACTGATGAACTTTTGTTTAAATCATTTTTTAATTGCACTACCGGAAATGTCTAAAAAATGGTGACGTAATTTAACGCGTACACCCTTTATAATTACGGGCGTATAGCTATGATATGAAATATGTGTACAATGAAATTGCAATGTGTATTCATTGATAAAATAATAACCTGTTTAATCAGCGTTATCGATCAGCCGGGGCTTGTACAGGTCCCAGCTAGATAGCACCATAGATTTGAAGGAAAAGGGCGACTCTATTGGAGCTGGTGCCGTGAAAATGAATCTATCGATTAGATAGCTTCGCCGGGAGTGGAATCCGGATCTTTCGCTTCTCGGGTGATTGCTAGAACCAATTGAGCTATATCCAGGCCACCAAAGAATTCTTCTCTTCTAAGTGCAATATGTAGACTATAAATATTAATGCGTTTAATATCACTCGTAAGCTCATATTCTTATTCTATAAAAATATTTTCGCAACATCCACGAATGCATGGTAAAATTGAAACCAAATTAAGAAAACGTGACAATTAATGACTTCATCGAACCAAACATAATATAAAAGTACAGAAAAGTGCTATATGAATAATTGTTGCAAGTTAAATATCAATTTTAAGTCAAGCTAGCCTGAACGGTGCACCAGCATTAATAAACATTTAGATTGCAATCTATCCATTAAATTGCATCGTTACAGTAAATAAATATGTATTCAATATTTCTCTTTTAAAACTGTTGTTTTCTACAATATCGCGATGAAAATTAAACTAGCTGTCCTCGCTACCTTAAAAATAAAACCATCAATCCCATTTCTGTCTGTAATAAATATTCACAACAGTTTACGTAATACGAAGATACTACAGTCAATTTGAAATTTGATTACTTTATCCTGAATATTAAATCGTAGATGTTTTCGTTTATCTTCAGTATCTTCTTTTTATTTCTTAACAAAGTAAAGAATTACAACAAATCAATTATAAAATTGTTGACTATAGTCAATTTTATCCAATTATAATTATCTGCGTTTGCAACAAGTCATAACTGAATCGTCAAAACTAGAATATGTTGCGACTGAATGAAATTATGTTGTAAACAACATTTAACCAATTAGCTGTTTTTGACCAAGCATAGTCTTCATGGGATACAATTAGTTACTTGCTATTTATGTTTAAATGTTGAATGTGCACTTATGTGTATTTATGTTAAAATGTGTATGTTAAAATTGTAGGTGAAAATTAAAACACATTAGTAATTTGTTGACATTTTAGAATATTTCGAGTCAAAGACGAAGTAAACGAAACGAAACAACGAAATTGAAGTGACGTCAATGTGATAAATGAAATATTTAAAAATTCTTAGCCCCCACATACAAATTCGAGCTACACAGCTAACTGGTTAAATACATAAAATTCGTGTTGTACAAAATTTTATCGCAAGAAACATGATTTCATTATTAGGTAAAATATCATAATACACCAGCGGTTGACTCAAAAGTTACAAAGAGGGATAATTAGTCGAAGTAGGTTCAATGAATGTTGTGTAATCGAAGTCTCAGAAGGTTTCGCAAAATAATGTTCTTTATCCGTCGATACATAAATATAGTCGGCGGAGGAGAAGTACGCGGATTCGTTAAAATCTCTCTCTGGTCGATATATTGTCCGTGACTCAAAGACAAAGGACGCTTTGTCATGATGTAATTACGGTATGTTCATCCTTTTGTATGGAAAATTATGAAAGCCCTCGCTGCAGCACGAGAAAACTGCGCTCTCCCATGAAAGTGACTCATTAGACGACTTTTTCTTTGTTAAACGGAATTCTGGAATTCGACGTGTTACAATTAGACTCAATCTCGTTAGAATGAAATATGACGATGCGACCGACAACTCCAGAATTGCCTTTGCTGTCGACATTCGTCTTATGCGTAACAATTTACCAAGATAATTAACTCACTGTCAAATATACTGGGTGTCTCTCCAAAATCGAGCATCTTAAATATCTATCCTAGTCTTGATTATTAGAAAAATATGTTTTTATCACCATAGCTTAATGATCAAGATCAACCTAATGACTGGATGTTTATGCAATCTTCAATTCTTGTAACCAAATTTTCAGAAAGTGGAATCAAATTAAATTTGATTTTCACTGGTAACAGCCTCTGTATATCTAAAATAAGTATAAGACGTGGTAAATTCGGTTGTATTTTATATTATAGTATTTACTGAAAATTTTCACGCGGCTGTTACAATGCACGAAAATCCGCAGTCCTATGCAGTGATGCCAGAAACAACCACAACTGGCTGTTTTTTCCACTCCTCCTTTTCTCCTTCCACTATCCCATTCCACCACCTGAGCACACTCCAACTTCTCCCACTAAGACTGTAGACTGGTCACGTGACGTGCCGCGCAACGTGTCATATATTACTCTGGTCATCAGAGAGGTGGTAAACTGTATTCCCCTCGACTTAACCGATCTGACATCACTGGTCCTATGATACAATACGAAAGCGCTAACGTAAATGGAAAAATATGATTGGTTAAAATTAAACCGATCCTAAATATATCAATCCACTTACTTTTTTACTAAGGCGTGTAGATAAACCTGAAAAATATTATTGTAAAATATTCTTTTCATTAAATTTTTGTACACGTCAAGAAATTATGAACATATTATAACCACCATAAAAGAAAAGAACATAGTATGTATAAATAGAAAATCGTTCTCAGAGCAACTTTGGATGACATTGATATTTTAATTCAATTAATAATGAGCAATTTATTCAACTTTTTTATTTATTCGACAAAAGGAAAGAATACAGTACATGTAAAAAGAGAATTAGTCTCAGATTAACTTCAGACAACATTGATGTTTCCTATCCAGTCAATAATGAACAATTTATTCTATTTTTGTTGGAAAACGTTCACTTGTGTAAGAATATGTTCTACAGCTGTTTAACACTAAACCTACCGATCATTAAATGTGACTAGTATGTGTTCCCTTGTAAAAATGGCACGTTAGAATTTATTTAGATTTTGTGCCATTTTTACCGTAATGTATACATAAATAGAAAAGTATACATAATCATTTCCAGTGGAAGCATCTTTGTAACATCAATAATTGTAAAATAAAAAATCTGAAAACGGTCATTTGACTGGCGGTGGTAGGTTTAGTGTTAAGAAGATTCTTGTAATTGTAAGTTCTTGCAACGAAACATTCGAAAGTTATGTTGTCGTAAAAGCGTGAACATTTTCAGATTTGACAATATCTGATGCCAGTATCAGTGTTGCTACAGAACGAAAGGTAAACAATATATGTAAGTAATCTCAGCTCATTACCCGTGCACGTATGTGCACAACAGCCGCTTTAGATTCATATCGTAATGAAAATTTCCACTTTCGAATTCATTTCGTAATACGAAACGCACTGTTACGATACAAGCTCGAGCATTACACTTGCGCGGATACACAAGAGGAAGGAAAACATTGCTTTCACATTTTAAATTGCGTTGCGTGGAATTAACGCGGGCGCACACAGTTCTACTTAAAATACCTTATCGCGGTAAGTAGATCATCTCGGAATATGTACATTTCCGAAGAAATTTAACCTGCGAAACGCCGCCGGCAATTTGCAGAACGGTATTAACGACCGACACGCTGTAAGCTCGCGTTATTTTAATACTATAATAAATTGCCTTCTTAAATAGAACACCGCTGATAAGCCAAATATTATTCTACCCGGGTTCATTAACACACGAAAGTTAGGAGATAGCATGTGCTGATTGCATCACGCAATTAATTATTTTCTGCCATTTTTCTGAATGGAATTTCGTTTGCGTGGCACACCATCGATGCCTTTATTTAATGCTGCAATAATTAACAATGGCACGAACGTCGGTTAAAAAAGATTCGCGGTTGGTCATCGGTGGGTCATTTTTTACCTGGAAACTGAATTTGTGTAAAATCCGTGGCGATTTTGAACAAATTCGAAGATGTTGGACTCCCCGAACGTCTTAACAATTAGACCTTTAATTTTATTCATTTATAAGAAAAAGTGGATAGATCTATATTAAAACGGTGCAAACTTTAGAGAAATTAAAGATCACTGTCCCATTATTTTCCACGTATCACTATGGTAAGGATGGAAATACATTTTTATTTATTCTCTGCTTCTCACAAGGGCAGCAGAACATTTTCACGTTGCACGAGAGATTCGCGGTCTATTGACCAGTTCACTTTAATCCTTACATCAGGGATGGGCATTTTTGTCTCAGAGACAAAACCGTCCCCACCATAGCAGCCACTGCCCCCCACCAGCATCCGCCGTTACCATAGAGGAAGGAAGTGCTTCGCCCGTTGCGAACAGTGCGCAGGCCTCGCGCATGAAGGAGAGGTTGGTGGGAGAAGCAGGCCTTTGAGGGGCCCCTACCGAGCCCATCCCTGCCTTACATCAATGATCGTGTACTTAGGTACCCAGTTTCAATTCTTTTTTATAACTTCTTTAACCCTCATACGTTCCTCGGGGGTAAAATTTACTTATTTACAATTCTTGCATACTATAAAATGACCGATCCCTTTCTGTTGATGCGGTGAGACATATTTCTTTAATATATGACGCTATAAATGAAAGATAATCTGTAGATTTCAATTGTAGAGCAAAAATGTGTGAATTGTTATAATAGGATGTTTTATATGATTATTTCCGAGGAGTGTACTAGGGTTAATATTTTTGTTGACCAACAGCAAAATTATTAGTAGATTTTCAAGTTCTTATGTGATCATAGATTAATTTACCTTTGAGTCACAAAAATATGCGTTGAAAGTATGAAGAGCAACACTAACGAATATCGCAGTACGTCATCCATGATAAAGGTGAAATTCCTCTTGATCGAAAATGAAGTATATAATAAAATTTTGTGGTTTCGGTGCACGGTTCGATCAAATTAAAAAAGAAAAGAACTGTTCAGTTACGCAATTCAAAATTACCGCCCAATATGATTTCGAACTTCCACCGATCGATATCGACCAACCAGTCATGGAACGCTGTCGTCCTATAAGACACATTAGTTCTCACGTTTGCGCCAGCACATGGTTCAGTCACGTATCTGCCACCATGGACTAAAATAGTGTTCTCCGTAACTCCTTAATATTCTAGTTATTGTTTTCCCTGTTAGCATAGCAATTATGTGTGTTTTTTCTTTTCCTTTCTCCGCTCTCTTTACACGGCTGTGTTAAAATACTATTTTTTGTTCAACCTGTATTATATATATATATATTTTTTTTTTCAAACGCAAGAGAATAATGTAATAATTGCAAATTTGCTGTTTTCTAAATTTGATCGAACCGTGCGCCGAAACCACAAAATTTTATTATATATCGCAGTAAGTGTTGGTTATTGGTATAAGGATTGAAAAGTGGCTGATCGATAGGCTGCGGATCTATATGCAAAATGAAAATTGCTGAAAACAGCAATAACGAGAAGTACAACTGCGGAGATGCAGAGACGATCGTCCCGAGACAGGACTCCCAGGAATTTCAGGAAGAAGAGGCGAGAAAACGCGGTCCACGTTTGAGTATGATACGTTCTGTTGATTTCGCAAGGGGTACATGATAATGCATCCGCCGGTGCATCCGAGAAAGAGCAACCGCTTAGCTTTGTCTCAGCGATGTCTAGCGGGACGGTCGTAATAGCGGCTGTTATAGCGCGTGACATAAGGCCGTGCTTCGCATCGTGCCGTAAAAATTACATTTTCTCATGAAAGCCGGATGAATCATGGTATGAGAGTGAGAGCGCGAGCAAGAACACGCGCACGTACACACACGCGTTGTACCCAAGTCCTCTCTCCTCTCTCTTCTGTCTTCTCTTCTCGTTTCGTCTCTCCTCTTCAGGCAACGACTACGTACAGTAGGCATGTTCTTTTATAGAACGTAATAAGATTTCGCTGTTGCGCTTGCGAGCGGTCTTTGTGAAGTAAAGACAGCTTGTATTGTGAAAAAGAAATTGCTGCCACTCACTGGACCAGAATACAGCGGATCCTACGAGGTCCTGGGCAATTTCGACGTTCCACCACTCGCTCGTCCAGCTATGCACGCCCGAAAAGTGCATACGTACTGTGCTGCTCGCAATTAGACCGAGGATGTTTACGCGAATTTCCGTTTTATGCAAAAATTTCAGAAAACTCAAGGTTGCGAGTGTCACTGCATTAATTGATTACTAGAATGATTAGCCAATCCACATATGCTCCACAAACACAGTTGCATAAAAGATTCCAACATATCTCATGCATTTTCCCTTTACGCATCAACCCTTACGTCAATGACCAACATTTTCTACGATATTCAATGATGCTGAAATTTATAGTTTCAAAGCATACATTTATGCCTCAAATGCAGTGCCGAATTAAGACGTGTAGAGGCCCTGAGAACTTAAAGGATTTTGAGGGCTCCTTATTGGGATCTGACATTTTGAGTGGCGCCGTCTGCTGCCGAAAAGTAGAAATATTCTAAGCTTGGCTTGGCTTACGGCAGCCTACAGTGTTAACAGGTGTTAATTACAGTATAAATTTACAGAGTTAAAACAGGCGTTAATTAAAAATAATGTTATGGAAGCTCCAATTTTTCCAACGCGTAGCAAAAGAATAATTTGTCTGTACTCTCGTCACTTGTTATTATTCTTAAGTCTATTTACTCTCATCACATATTTTTTCAAATAATCAAATTTTATGTAACATATTTGTATAATAAATATTTTTTAATGTAGTAAACATTGGAAAAATAAAACTGTCAGTTCTTGTAACTTTTAAAGCTAAATATTTTTTATCAAACTTAGAATATATAACAAAATATGTTAGTTCTAAATGTAACATTGCCAACCCCAGCCGGGTTTGCCCATAATACAAAAAAAAAACAAAGAAAAGATATCAATACAATGTTAAGACCAAGCACTTCGTCGCCATATTGGATAGCTATATATATTGTCCACGACCCCATGTCAGATCCTAATGCAGCAGGGATGACCACGGTAGGGGCCCCTCAAACGCCTGCTTCTCCCACCAACCTCTCTTTCATGCGGGAGGCCTGCGCATTATTCGCGACGGGCGATGCTCTTCCTTCCTCTCTATGGTAACAGCGGATGCTGGTGGGGGACAGTGGGCGCTATGGTGGGGACGGTTTGTCTCAATTGAGACAAAAATGCCCATCCCTGCAATACAGGATCACTTCAACGCAATGCAGCGTGGACCTGTACGATTGCATATTTCTTAGGCATTATCGATAACTTGACTAAAAAGTGTTTTTGACAGGAGTTAGAGTTTTGCCTTCACACTACTAATTTTCAACATTTTATTCGCACACACATGCATATAAACACTTAGCAATATTATTACTATGTAAAAGATGTAAAATTCAAAAACTTTCCCTTCTCCTAATGCCCTAAGCATGAGCACAATTAATGGTTAATTCAGCACAGCTCAAATGTAATTTAATCTGTGATCAGCCAATAACATGAAAATATACACCAATATTGATATTTGTCAATAAATATATTAAAGAAGTTCTAAAAAGAAATTGAAAGTTGGTACCCGCGTACCTGGTTATTTTCATAAGGGTTATAAGGGTTATAACAAAGAAATCATTTTGCAGTATCTAACAGAGAAATTGAGTAAATCTTCACCCTAAGGGATGCATAAGTGTTAACGACGATTGAAGCATTTCCACTTAATTTTTCTTATAAATAGACAGCGCATCATTCTTAATATGCTTAATAGGTTGGAAATAATGTAACAATTGTTTCTTTTTTAAATTCTTCTAACATTTTTACTGTTCTATATTACACCTACTTATTTTTGTCATAAATTCTAAAAATCCTCTGTCTGATCATAAATAATCTTTTAATAGCTGAATGAAAGTTTTCTCTTATACTGATTCTTATAAGAAAGATTAAAGATTTAGTAATAACCATTAAATCATTTTTACTTCGTTCGTAAAATAAGGAATCCTGTTGATTGTTATGGAATCGTCCATGCAAATTGGAATTGAATAAAGATTCATAACCTTGTAATTATATTGCGTGAGCAATAAATGCATAAGCTTCCTTAATTAGGTTCAAACACAAAATATAGGATTATGCACCCGCCAAATATGAAACCACTTCATATAATATAATTTATGAATTTATGAGAAAAATGAGTAGGTGAACAATTATTGTTATTGTGGTATACGTATTATGGTAAAAATTACACAACACTTGAATAAATTCAATGTTGTCAATTTTATAACGTACCAGTTATTTCTACAGATATCATTATAGTTAATATAAAAAATACATAGATCACTCTACTACCCAGAGGATATCATTTGGAGCATTTGTATTAATTCGTCTATAGATTAATTCATCTTGTAAATTATTACTTTTGTAAGATGGTTTATCGATTTCTCTTGGGGATTACAAGGCACCAATTGTTGTAATGTTTGCCGCACAAAAATTATTACAAACTGTACCATATATGTTATACCGTATACTTTTGAATAAAGTGTCTAGTTGTTTAAAAACAGATCCATTAATTCCTTCATAAACAATTCCCAAAAATCGCATGTTTCTGATCGCTTAAAAAAAAAACAAGTTGCCTGTAAAACGCACTTGCAACGCAGCACTCTTGAAACAGTATCGCCGTGAAAATTTAGGTCTGTTTTAACCATTAATTTTCCAGCTCTAACATTTCTTTCTAATTGCGATGGGAAAAGAAATATGACTTGTTCCAGTTGCGTGAATCACCCAGTTGATAGAATTAGGTAAACGAATTTTCTCGTTGATTTGTGTTCCTCGCAAATTCGTCCCCGCGACTCTATGTTTGCATAAACATCCATCACGGATCTTGTAATAAGTAATAAGGCGCCGCGCGTGGTAAATGGTCTTTTAACAGCAAACGCGCGAGCTCATCGTGAGAAAAGAGCTGCAAGTATTCTAAAATTATCTTCTCAAGGAAACAGTAAACTGACCTTATTTCATGAATTCTTTTCCTCGAGAGCAAAATCGAGGATCACGTCGCGTCGCGACACATGAGCATACATATTTCGAGGCTAGCGAAAACTCCTCTGCTAACATTCGAAGGTAATGTATACAAAGTGAACTTTGTAAAACTTATTTTAGCTACCCAGTGGAACAAACTTTTATTCAGATGCTGCAATTAAATACTGCCTCTGTTACGTTTGTTTTCTATTCTCGTCTTTTATCCCGAGATACGCTGGAACGTTATTTTTATGATAATGAACTTGACATTAAACGTATACAAATATTTTCTTTCCCTGGAGATCATCTGTTAGCTAGCAATTTCTGAGTTGCAAGGAATTTATTTTATTATAGAATTTTTAGGTAGGATATTATTTCGTTGATATAAGAAATTGCAAGTTATGGAGCATAATACCATATAAATTCAAATCCAAGATATCTAACCACACAAAGTTATGATACTAAATTTAATATTTAACTACACCGTAGCAGAACGTTGTCGAACCAAATTCTGCGAAATTATATCACTGGTGGAAATTAATTTCCATGAACATTATCCATCGATAAATTGAAATACTTCGATATGCAATTAATTAACGTCCCTATTATTCGAGTTTCGTGCTGCACTATTTATAATTCATGAAACTCGATTCAATATACGATACAGAAATAGTTAATAAATTTAGCGTTTCTAAGAAGCGCACATTGATAGCAAGTATAATACATAGGTAAAAAAAAACCAAAATCAATTTTCCATTGAAATAGTCATATTTTAATATTACTAATATCTTATATACTATAAATTTAATTTTTAACATAAAATAATTGAGTAACAAATATTCTTCAAGCAGATAGCAGAAAACAAATGAAATACATACATTTCGTAATATATTCAAACATAAATAAATAATAAGAAAACAGAACAATTAGAAACAAATTATATTTAAATAAACTACAGTGATATTATAATTTTAATTATCATTATTATCACTCACTGACAGATTCTGAAAAGTAAATTATCTCAAGATAGATCACTCAGGGGCAGATCAAACTAATACCAAATTAAAGAAAATAGAGGGAACTAATTTTAAGAAAAAAGATTCGATATATTTCAATTTTTTTAATTCCCTCTGAAAGTTGGAAAATGTAACAACAATGTAATGTGGTATGAATAACTGGAACTCACCCATAACTGTAAATACGACAACTTTCAAATATATACAGGCTGTTCACGCTATCACTAGCCAGCGTTTTTCTTGCAAATAATAAATATTAGAAAAAAATGATAGAGGAAAAAGTAGGACTGTTTTTTGATAAGTAACATAATGGCTTATGTCATTTTTTTGTGTTTGCACTATTTTCTTAGAAATGAAGGTGACCTTCAATTTTTTAAATGAAATTCTATGTATTTTTTTATATCATATGAAAGCGTGTATCGAGACTAATTTATACGTATACGTATACAACGCAATGGTCTTCAAGGTAAACGACTTGCAAAGGAAACTAACGCGATCATGTGCATTAATATTTCGGACAACGTTAGAAAAAGCTAACCAGAATGTAATTAATAGTGCCGAAATATGTAGTCATGCACAAGAATGTTATATTGAACACATTAGTACGAAATGTTCAAAATGTTTCTTCCATTTCTGACCTTGTATGATCTTGAAGGTCATTGTGTCGCATACGAATGGATTTGTCTTGACACACGCTTTCATATGGTATGAAAAAATATATAGCATTCCATTTACAAAAATTGGCGCTCACCGACATTTTCATGAACATAGTGCAATTACAAAAAAATTACATACGCCATTACGTTGCTTGCAAAAAACAGTGTTCCTTTTTCCTCTTTCATTTCTTTCTAATATTTATTATTTATAAGAAAAACGCTGGCTAGTAATAGCGTGAATACTCTGTATAACAACTAAAATAAAACACTATTAACTTATTTCCGAAAGAGAAACAAATAAAATAACTTACATATACTATAAAATTTCACTTCATGAATATTGACTGTATATAATGTATGTTGGCTTGCGTGTCTTTACTCGAATTCTAAACTAGATTTCTAATCTTCATCGGTTATTTGTGTTGCTAAATTATATATTGTTCTCATATTGGAGGAGTGTTTACTACATAATCTATTATAACAAATATGAAATTTTAGAAGTCGATTTTTTTATATTTGAACGCGAACCGTCACACTGTGAAGCGTAAAGAATGAAATGTTTCCAGTCGTATTAAAACAAATCGAGCCGCGATGTATGTACGTGGAAGCGGAACATTTACGAGCAATGAAGCATTAATTTACGTTTTCTATCCGAAAATACTGCAGGCTGATGAGCACCGTGAGAAACGAATTAAAATTCCGCGGTGCGCTACACCTAATGAGACATAAACCGAGCCACTGAATCGACGATATATCCGAGTGATTCATTTTCACAAGCTTTTCCGATGCCAGCCGCTTCAGTGCTGCTCTCATGTGTTTGCACTCGAGATCTTTTTTTACCGAGCAAGTCAATTCCACGGTAGCAACATTCTCCGCTGACTTATGGGGGAAGTCCTTCTATAAAGTAAACGTTCGATCGTGAGAAACAAGAAGCTCCTTTAAAGCTGGCTTAAGAACGTATAAGTAAATACTTTCGAACATTCTGGAAAGTATGTGGTAAAGAAATGTGCTCAAGAATATCAAGTGCACAAGAATTTTCATTTTGGTGTCGGTGGAAACAATTTATTTCGTTGCTGCCATTCAATTTACAAACTGTAAAAGGATGAAATAAAATATTAGAGTTTGAATCCTGTATACTTTAATTCATTTGTATTCTAAGTTGTATTCTAAGAAACTAGTTGCAAAGCTATATAAATTGCAAGAATTTTCATTTAATATTTTTTAGTTAGTAATTCATTTTACGGTGATAATTGTATTAATCATTTTGAAATATTTCTTCCGGATTCTTGTTTTATAGGGCACAGCTTTGTTGTTGCACTTTTTTTTAATGCATTGCTCTACATTGGCAACCAGTAATGCACTCGTGCAATTTGACAGACAAGACGGAAAAAGTCCGAATCGAAAAAAGTAGTCGCCATTATACGACTTTCAACTTGTCTATAGGTGGTCTAAACATCGACTTCGACTATTTCCTGTGTCGTAAATCAATTTCACCGTGAAAATTGCTTTCTCTCGTAAAAGCGTCATTATCTGCATACAATTGCTCGCAGTTTTCCATTTCTTTGATTGTCGATGCATTCCTGACTCGCAGAATAGAACGAAGGAAAAAATGTCCCCATTGTATCAAGGGTAAAAAATATGTCACGTTAATAGATGTGATAAATGATCTTCGAGGATATTTTCACACATCGTCTCCAGGTACTATCATTGACAGAGAATATTCGATTAAAATCATGATTATGATTTTTGAATGAATTATTTGGACTTTTATTAAAAATGAAAAATAGAATTGTATGTTTGCATATGTTAAACAAATATGGCGGAAGAGTTGACATTTCAGAAAAACATTAATAAACGACGAATTCTCTTGCACTTTCATCAAATACAAAATAATGCACCGTCTACCGTCATGAGAAAATTACCCGAGAACATTTTTTATTGTTACAAACGATAAAAATTTCTTGGAGATGCGAGAATCCTTCCTGAAGTCAGTGTCAAATTTTCTCATCCTGTTTTTTATAGAATGGCAAATATATTAATTTGTGTTTTAATGTTCACTTTATACAGGGTGTTCATTTGAAAACTTTCCAGCCGAATATCTCGATAAAATATGAAAGATATTAAAAAAGTGTAAAACACGTGTCCAAGGATTTTGAGGGGGAAAGAGAGGGGCAGTATCAGTTTTTTATTTGGGTGGCGTTTTCAAGGTCATTTGAGGGTCAATTTTGTTTTTTCATATGGAAACCTATATTTTTTATTATGGGATCTTATTGTACGTAAAAAGACCAGCAATTTTCGTAGGATACTTTTTTTCATCCGCGCACTAGTTTCGGATATATTTAAAGGGAAGTACAGCGTTTGATAGTAGATACCTTCAAAAATGTTCGTTCAGAATTTGAAAATCGTCTGTATTATTGTTTAGAAATCAACGGAGAACATTTTGAAAATTTGTTACAGTTTTAAAGAAATTACAAACTTTCTCGCAGTATAAGTATGACTCGCTGTACTTCTCTTTAAATATCTCCGAATCTAGTGCGCGGATAAAAAAAAGTATCCTACAAAAATTGCTGGTCTTTTTACGTACAATAAGATCTCATAATAAAAAAAAATTGGTTTCCATTTGAAGAAAGAAAGTTGACTTTCAAATGACCTTGAAAACGCCACCCAAATAAAAAACTGATACTGCCCCCCTCTCTCCCGCTCGAAATCCTTGGACACGTGTTTTATACTTTTTTTTAATATCTTTCATACTTTTCGAGATTTTCGGCTGGAAAGTTTTCAAATGAACACCCTGTATATGACCAGTTTTATAAAAGCTTGATTTGTTCGATCGAATAATTTATTAGGGGTGTATTCGCTTTAATAAAAAGCAAAACGCAGTTGAATTATGTACATGTGAAACATATGTATGTTTAAGTCTTCTTAAAACTCTGTATTCGTAAATCCATCTTGTATATTTGGGCGCGTCGTATTGGTTTATTTGAAAATTGCTTCCTATAAAGAAATGATTTGCAACTTACGCAACGTTGTAGAGTCGTACTGCGATGTAATAAATTTCGTAACATTGCAATACTTTAAGGACCATATACAGGGTGTAGGAAATTAAGTGTTACTAGCTGTTTTCTCAGAATCTAATGGAGGGCTAATATTTTGGTATGGATTAAATTTTTTGGAGGGAGAAAGCGGGCCTCCAAAATTTTTTTAAAGGGAAAGTGTTATCGATTTAATGTTATTGAACCTGTTTTTTTATTGCGCTTAGTTACAGAGTTATAGAGAATAATTTAAATTGATTTTGCGAATATGTTTACAGGCAATGTAAGCAAGCTATGTACAACTTGGTAATGCGAGGTGTATTTCTACAAGACCTACAAAGTTCTTACAATTAGAAGTCCAAGGACATCATTTTCAACATTTAATGATGTAGTATGTGATAATATTATGACATTTTTCGTATATCTTTTCGTTTCTTCAACGTTTCAACCCACAACAAATTGTTCGTTATAACTCTGTAACTATTTACAATTAAAAAACGGTTCAATTAAATATTATTCAGTTTAAGGAGAGGTATCACAATAACAAAAAAACCATTAATACTTTCCATTTAAGTAAAATGATGAGGGCCCCTCCTTCTCCCCCCAAAAATTATCCCAAAAATATTTAATACATACTAAAATATTAGCCTTCCTTAACCACTTAATTTAAAAATAAAATATAGTCGACATTTTCATTAGATTCTGAGAAAACAGTTTGTAACGCTTTGTTTGGTACACACTGTATATTATTTATTTGAAATGTGCAGCCTATAAAGAATTTAATATTGAGAAGTCTTGTATAATTGCACTGTTTAAAACAAGCGTCGTGTAAAATATTCAAGAGAATGAAACACGGGAGAGTATTGCCATTTCATTTCCCTGTCACTATTGACACACAACTATATCAGCGAACATCATATGTAAGGATTGCAATACCGGTATACCAGTACACCAAATACCGGTATTTCGTGCTATTTTACAATTTCGTGAAACCGGTATTTGCTAAGGTAAAATACCGGTATTTTCGGTATTGGCTATAAATAATAAATATTTCTTTGGGGGTATCTACTCTTATTTGAAATTTACAAATTAATTTTTCAATATCAAAAACTGTATCAGCTCTACTTCCAATAAAGCTGGCTGTGGAAGCATTATGTCGGAAGGATTCCAACTTATTAACAGCGAATGCAACAATAAATTTTATGTTGCAATCACTTAAAGATCAGGATACGCCACTGTGTGAGGAATTCTACAGTGCATTGAAAATTCGTATGCAGAAAAGGGATAGCGAACTAGAAAATATTTTAAGGTATATACATAATTATAACGACTTTTAAAAAGAAAAATAAGACGAAGAAAAGAAGCTAAAAAGGTCAATCTTAATTAAGTTCGTCGTCAATTTCCACAAAAACATTTATGAAAAACAAACACAAACCTATCCAGAAGAATTCGTTGAAGATGATGTTGATGTTAATATCGAAAAAGAATTGTCTCTCGAGAAGAAGTTACAATTAGCTATAAATAAAAAAATTCCCACAAACAATAATACAAAAAATAGGTTTATCCAAAACCGTCAGACGAGAGACCGAGTTGTTAGAAGATGAAGGACATCGAGGTAAATATTTAGAAAAAGTATATCGCTCATTATTAACAGTACCACTAACCAGCGTGCATGTGGAAAGAGCATTTTCAACTGCAGCTAATTTTTGCAGAAAAATGCGTTCCAGGCTTAATAGATGCATTATGTTTTTTACAATCAAATTACAAAAATATGTAGTTAATAAATCAGTTAATGTTTTTTTCTTTAAATAACTGTGTTTTTGTACCTTCATGAAAATTCCTAATACCGGTATTCCGGTACAACGTTTAAACAAATACCGAATACCGGTATTGTCTTTTTGGTCCGGTATTGCAAACCCTAATCATATGTAATCATGATAGTCGAATAGAATTCCCATAGCCGTTTATGTGACTCGTTGCAGGTACTTACGATCTTCTCAATCGGTTAATCGGCGAGATTGCGAACATCGAACCTTACGAAGATCGCCATTAAAATCGTAGAATTTGATCTAAGAATTTTTCCTTGTCGGGTCTAAAGGCGACTCATAAACATTCATAGAATTACTCATCTTGGTATAATGAGCGACCTATGCGTCGATATCCTTGAAATATTCTGATGATTCTAAGCACACGAAGATTTTTTTCCATGCTTTTCTACTGAAGTCTACGATTCTACGCCTTTCTCTTTTCCTAACTTCTTATATGTAGATAATTTAACATCCTCTCTTTTGCAATATTGTATATCAACAACATTTTACTTCAACTTATTGGCTATTGAAACTGATAGTGGTTAAATGTTAATTTATTCGATTAGAAAGTAGATAAAATTGTAGAACCAGTAGTCAGCTATTTTGATTTGATAATTACAGAGGATAGTTATTTCCTCATAATCATATACACATTCTGTTAATAATCCCTTTCATTAATATAATTCTATGTAATTACAATCACTTGCGGATATTACTTAACTTTTCCATGACAGTAATACTCTTTTCAGGAAGTTTTTCATTAATTTTTATTAGTGCATGGATAATAATCGCTAGATGAGAAACTATTTTTATTATTGTTGATTTTGTGTCTTTTTCAAGGTTCTTGTATTTCTTTTAATAGAGTTTCGAAGAGGTGGATTAAAAAGACTAGTTTTCTGAACGCACAATTTTCTAGAAGGATTGTTTCTACGAAAACTTCAAATTTGACGGTGCAAATGTAAAGTGGCGAATATGTCTTTCAAATTAAAATGAGGGTAACATAGTATAACGACGAAATGAGAATTGAGCTGCACGTAAAAAAATTCTATTATTCGCATTCACAGAGAAAAATGCCGTTGTAAAAATCGTACGTCAAACACAGTTCGCACACTCAAATAGAACATATAATGAATCGGCCCCAAAAAGGGTAATCTGGTGTGTCACTTACAGTTCGAGTGTTCAAACACGACATATGCAAAGCGGTACTCGCGGAAGGATTAAATTGACGCTAACATTCCATCTGCACCGGAAAGGTTATTCAAAATTATCGATATCAATTTCACTATACTACATTGAATCCTAATTTTCAATTATTAACTCGTCATATGCATTGCACATTTTACAACGTTTACGATGACAAATAAAACCTGAAATGGAAACTATTTTGTACAAAAAAAAAGTATCGATGCAACAGTATACAGGGTGAGGCATTTAAAACAGGATACCTGAATAACTCCCTACCGTACCCATCCCTGCCTTACAACAATGATCGTGTACTTAGGTACCCAGTTTCGATTTTTTTTTATAACTTCTTTAACCCTCATACATTTCTTAGGGTAAAAAATTCGCTTATTCAGTATTCTTGCATACTGTAAAATGATCGATCCCTTTCTGTTGATGCGATGAGAAATATTTCTTTAATATTTGACGCTATAAATGAAAGATAATTTGTAAATTCCACGTACAGAGCAAAAATGTGTGAATTGTTGTAATAGGATCGTTTATATGATTATTTCCTAGGAGCGTACTAGGGTTAATGTTTTTGTTGACCAACAGCAAAATTATTAGTAGATTTTCAAGTTCTTATGTGATTATAGATTAATTTACCTTTGAGGCATAAAAATATGTGTTGAAAGTATGAAGAGCAACACTATCGAATATCGCAGGTTGGTTATTAACATAAGGGTTGCAAAGTGGCTGATCGATAGGCTACTTTATGCAAAATGAAAATTGCTGAATCTAGCAATAGCGGGGAGTACAACTGCGGAGATGCAGAGATGTTCAAACACGACATATGCGAAGCGGTACTCGCGAAAGGATTAAATTGACGCTAACATTCCATC
This sequence comes from Sphecodes monilicornis, assembly GCA_913789915.3. NCBI lineage: Eukaryota > Metazoa > Arthropoda > Insecta > Hymenoptera > Halictidae > Sphecodes > Sphecodes monilicornis. The sequence goes on from OU565290.1 coordinate 12,521,255, forward strand.
TGCACCGGAAAGATTATTCCAAATTATCGATATCAATTTCACTGTACTACTACATAGAATCCTAATTTCAAATTATTACTTCGTCATATGCATTGCACATTTTACAACGTTGACAATGACAAATAAAATGAAATGGAAACTATTTTGTACACAAAAAAAAGTATCGACGCAACAGTATACAGGGTGAGGCATTTAAAACAGGACATCTGAATAACTAGCTTGTTTTTGGAGATAGAAGAAAATGCTTTAGACCAAACTTATTTCGTATCGAAGGACTCATAATCTGATGCTATGTCCTAGATTTTTTGATAGGTCGAGGCGTCAAGGAGTTATGAAGGTCAACTCTGTTTTTTTTTAATGGAACAGTATGTTTTTTTACTTACATTCTGATATAGTATTTCGAGACGAATACAATGACCTCTTATTAAGGTCATTTAAAGTCACTCAAGGTCAACTGCAAGAAAAAATAAATTGTCTCGAAGCACCCTTGAATACTTTCGTGTATTTGTATATATCCGTGTTCAAGGACGCCAATTTGTAAACTTATACTAGCAGCGAATACGTAAATCACATGTTGCATCTAAATCGTCCAAGTGTTCGAAGAGTGCTTTCAGACAATTTATTTTCTCTTGTAGTTTGTTAGAACGCGAACATTCTATAGTAAACTAATCGCGACATCTCTGTTGATTTACTTATATGTTGTTTGTATCGTGTCATAACTCGGTGGCGCACTTTATAATATGTGTGAGTGTGTGTGCGTGCCTCGGTGAGGTACGCGTCCTTCCTCTCTAAGTAAACTTCACAGTGTAAACACGTATATTTCTATATACATTAAAGCATATGTCCATAAAGTACAGATAGATTATTTGTATCACTTGAAACTTTAAAGCCAATAAACGACCAATAAACTGGACAATTGAAAAAAATTGCAAAAAATGGTCACATTATATTAGTAAAAGTAATACAACAGTATTTTTAAACTGTTTAAACGTTTGTACTGTTTTCTTATCAACTACCAAGTGTTCTTAATAAACATGTATCATGGTAATATACAGAGTGTTTCTTCTAAAACATGACACCTAAATATCTCCTCTATCTCTGAAAATACAAAAAATGTTTCTAACATAATCTAAATGGTTTCAAAAGACGAATCAGATGGAAGAATCGTGTTTTATAAATTGTAATTTTTTAATCGTTTTTTCAAGGTCACTCGTGTTTTTTTACATATATACACACATTTTTTGTTGTTGTATGTTATAGCAAACATTATTGTCCATTCATCCATGTTTAATAGCACGATCTTAAAATGACCGTGAACTCTAAAATTTGCTAATTAATGCAGAACTTATTTTCAGCGACATTTCAGATTTCAACGGTAACAGAAAGACATTTTTTGTATTTTCAGAGGTAGAGGAGATATTTAGGAGTCCTGTTTTAGATGAAACACCCTGTATACAACCATTTTGTAATTTTATAAAGGTTACTTTATGAAGGTTACTTTATAGTTTTAAATTTATACTTTAAGTACCTTATATTGCCTTTATATTACAATTCGCATGTAATGAGATTCATTTTACTTAATTTAAATGCATTAACAAAATATAATTGTGCACATGCATAAATACATCGCACATATGCTTTTTGCCTGGATCTTGCACACACTTTGCATGCATGTTGTATATGCTTTGTACATTCGCTGGATGCTATATCTGCATCTACACTTGCAACTTCCACAGTTTACTCATAGCCACCATTTGATTAACCTAAGAATTCGGTCGTCGAAGAATGATCTGTCGATTCCGCATAACTGTGGCATTAGGGCATTTAGGGGTCTGCAGCAGCCGTATATTCATGCGTTCGTGTTTGCCTTTATGGTTGCTTAACAGCATCCGTTTACTTTCTTTCCTCGTTCCTTTGAACTATTACCGTTTTTCCGTGGTTCTTCCTGTTTGCAATGGCCCTGCAGACTGTTCGCGCAGCTGTCGCTGTTCTCCAGGACGCATGATGTCACGCATTGTCACTAACGAACAGGAACTCTGGTAATTAGTACGTTTTCCATTCCGGGGAAATTCTATGTTTACCAGAATACACCGTGAAACACTTGACATCCTTCGCGAACTTGTAAAACAAACCAAGGAAATAGCTCTGTTGAATTTTCTTTTCATTTGATAACATCAGTCGAGAATCTCGCGAAACCTTATTCAACAGAATCTTTTCTATAGGTTCATAAAGTTTATAAACGCCATTCTATGAAAAAGTATCTATAACAATCTGGGGCAAGTTATTGCTTCGCTTCTGCAAGTATTATGTTATCTTTCGTTCCGATTGAATACCCATCTGAATTTTATTTCGTCAAAATTCTATTGAATTATTTAATATACAGTTAATTTGGAGTTAATCACAGTAAGATTTCGTTCAATGAAAAAAACTACATATCATATTGTATATATTTGATAGAATGATTTTTTGTCCTATTCTAAAGTTAAAGTAAAATACACGTTTTATGTTTTCTTTATAATGAGGGTGAATTGTCACTCCAGTTTTTATAAATGATACCCAGTATGGTTTTAATTGAGACTATAAACTTTTTGATTTTATAATTTTAAGTTGAAATTGAAGTAATATCAATCCGAGGTGTCAAAGTTTCAAACCTTTAATTAATGTAGTTCTAAAGTTTTCGTTCTAAAGTGAATATTTTTGTTGAAAGAAAGTAGAATAGCTTCGCACTGCCTTAAGCATGGAAACTTGACTTTGAAAAATGGGTAGTAGTTTCCTGTAGACTTAATAATAACTAAACTTCCTTGGGAATTACATTTTCTCCACTGAGAGAATCGAAAAAATTTATAACTAAAGCTATACCATTTACAACATCATTTTTAAGTATCTCGGCAGGTTTTAACGAAAAAAAACTTTTGATAAACAAAAAGTATCATCTTCGGATGTTTTATTTACTTCGAATTTTATTTATCTGTTTATGAAACATATACCAGCGTATTTGTGACATTTTTCCGATTAAAGTGTCACCAAACATGACATAATACAAAGCATATTTGCTTCTGCAATTGAAAATTCAGTAGAACTCCGATTAACCAAACCGATGATATTTGAAGTCAATACAAAGCAGTTCAATCTAAAGAGATTCGTACACAATACGATTCATTTTATAAATCAGTAAGAATTTAGTCTAGCACTGCTGCTAGGTAACTGTTCTATTATCCGAGCACTCCTTTTTCACTCATTAGTTCGGATAATCGAGGTTCTACTGTATCGTAAATTAAACAAGCAGACATGATCCAAATTATGTCGTGTTTGGTGTCATTTTAAGCGAAAAAAATTGATGTGTGCTTAGATCACATAGCTGAAGTGAAACTTCACTCTTTACTTTTTTTTCGAATTTTTATTAACACTTCATGACACTTAATTTTCTATGAATAGAAAATTGAATAGAAATAGAAATATTGAAACAATTGGCTTGTGATAGCTAAAATATGATATAAATATTCTTGAATCAATTTTGTCTAAATGTCTTGCAAATACTGCATCGAGAGTTGTTCCTGATCTTGTTGCCGCTTCATTAGGATTATTTACCATTTCCAATCTTAATTTACTTCTAAAAAATTCTACTAATAATTTTGATTGTTCCGATGCAAAGTTCAGGTTGAAATCTCCACTTAGCATCATCGGAATTTTATTATAATCTTTATTAAGCAATGCCCAACCCTCAACCGTATATGCTAATAGAACAGAATTTCGTTTCATCGTTTCATCGTTTAATCGATTCATCGTTTCATCGTTTAATCGTTTCATCATTTCATCGATTCATCGTTTCATTGTTTCATTGCCAGATCGGTTTTACTCCTATCACGTCGATGTTTTACGCCTAACGCGACTAAAGAAGTTTCACTTCAAAAGAAATTTCACTTCAGCCATGTGGTCTAAGCACACACCAATTTTTTTCATCGTTTCATCGTTTCATCGTCAGATCGGTTTTACTCCTACCGCGTTGAGGTTTTATTAAATCGTTTCATCGTCAGATCGGTTTTACTCCTAAAGCGTCGAGATTTTACGCCTACCGCGTCTAGGTTTTACTAAATCGTTTCATCGTTTCACCGTTTCATCGCCAGATCGGTTTTACTCCTAGCGCGTCGAGGTTTTACGCCTACCGCGCCTAAAGAAGTTTCACTTCAAAAACAAAGATTTTGTACGATTTCTGTTGGGTGTGTGGAGGTATTTTACTCTTACTTTTGTGAGGGGTCCAAACATTTCTTATTTTCATAATATAAGTACATATTAATTTCAATAAAATTATTTATCTTTTACATCCGTCCTTATTTTGGTTTTTACTTCTACCGCGTCGAGGTTTTACGCCTAACGCGATGAGGTTTTGCGCCTGACGCACCTAAAGAAGTTTCACTTCGAAATTCTACAAATTGAATACTGGAAATTTCATAAAGAAATAATGACAAATACGGAAATTTCATCATATTAGAGTTTAGAATAAGACACTTCAAATTTCAAATCATTTTAGTGAGACATCTGTGAATGTTCAATAGAATTACTGCATAAATTTATGAATTACGTGCATTCATTGGACAGGTTCAGCCTACTCCATTTGCACGGAGACTTTTTTGACTGTATATTCAAAGTGTTTGAAACAACGATAGACACCGGCGCAGCGTTTGTTTCGAATGGGTAGACTGGCTGATGATTTAAGTCGACCGAGCAACTTCCAACTCTGTAGTTGAATCTATGACATTGGTTAGGTGTAGCGCAACAGTTGACATCTCATAGAAGTTTCCGCGAAGCGGAACAGCCAGGTTAAACAGTGATACTTGAAGATGCTTGAAATTCCCTTGCGGGGCAGCGGAGTCGGTCTGCGGGGACCATCAAAGATTTCTCGTCGCGCCGGTTTAGTTGCTACTTTCTCGCAGAATTTCTTTTCATGGATCCCTTTGACGGGGAATTCGCCCCTTTCCTGCCGTTGCGCGTTGCTTTAACATTCAAGCGACTCGAGCAACTCGACACTCAGGGCGCAATATTATTATACAATTCGTAGTTCGGTCTCCGCACGGCATATCGGCCCGACAGCAATAAAATTGCAACGAGAATTTCGAAACACCATCACCGTTCCGTCGAGAAACACTATGTATTGTTTGATCGACGTTTGTCATTCGGGGAATCATATTCAAGTTACACCGCCGAGCCTCCGTCTTGTCGAAATAATGAGAAACTGTTGCAAAAGTAAATTCAAGTACCTTGTTGCTCCGCTAAATTATGTACTCGGCGAAAAACAGTTCGCCAACTATTTGCAGAACACTCGTGAAACCTGAACGTCTTGACCGAGTGGGGATGCTTTGAATAAGTGGCTTCCGGAGAAATTGTTTGTCGGTTATTACTCCCGGGTTCGCAGCTTATTAACGACCTAAGCTCCTTCGTATAATTAATATAAATATTACTGTAATTACTGATTATTTGGACAAACTGTTTGCGATGTGGACTTCCAATGAACTGTGAAACGGTTCATAAACATTTTACTAGCTGTTTGGATTAATTTCAACTGAAACAATACAAGCAAAAATTGCGGCAAGATGTTCGTGTAACCCGGAAAATAATGCTTTTAACTTAAAACGTTTTTAAAATGAACATTTTGTTCATTTACGATTTTTATTGAATAAAAATATACACAGCATCGCTTAGAAGTATTTTCTGACCCTCGTTTGACTTTATTAAGAAATATAGGATATTCTTGGAATAAAATAGTTTTTTTTATAACGAGAGCGATAAAATGAAGTAAAATGTATATTCGTTTGCTAAAAAACTCTCAGATAGAATTGAAAATCAATATTTCTTTAACCCTCTGTCTACCAAGCGGGTCCATTAGACCCGACTGTATGTAGATACTGCGGTTATTTAAACTTTTAAAATTCTTGGGATCTTGTCGTTGCATGACTTTGTTACTTTTCTTATTTTTTATTATTTAAAGCTAAAAGTTTTTTTCATATTTACTACGTTTTGCGGTACAAATTTTCTATCGCATAATGAAAGTTTTTTTACGGTAGACAGAGGGTTAAGGAAACGGAAAATATTTCTGAATGGTAGTTTATGTTACCATTAACTGTTAAATTTGATTACACGTTCGTTTTCTTACATTTCTTATGAATCATGTTATGCGTGCATGAAACGCGCCCTTCGTGTTATATGTGCAGGGATCTGCTGTAGACTGTTATAGTTTCGATGAGGTGGCAGCACTGTTTAAATCCTGTATATCTCCCCATATTCTGCTTAATCAAAATGGCGTAGACTCAAGAAGCTGCATCACAAATATTTTCCACATAATAATCATTGACATGAACTTCTATCGATTTACTTTATATTTAAAATTACTATAGTACAGCAATCTATAACCTGAACTTCACTTCCTAAAACATCTATCAATTAGTTTCGGCCGAAAAAATTTACATGATTTTGCCATTTTCTTTGTATCGTTAATATCCTGAGAAAATTCTGCCATTTTTAATTGACACAGTAAAATTCATACAATCTATTTCTATTTTGTGCACTTTTAACTCGCGTACATATATTGCATTTTTATTACGGCTATCAATGACGCAAAAGTTTAAAATAATAAAATTTCAATTAAAATTTGTGCATGTCCGGAAGAATCGAAATTTCAATAAAATAAAGGCTGCTTTATGAGCATGACATGTTACTATCAGATACGTATTGCTACATTGAGATAATGGTGTCACGATTTCGAACGAACACATGCATATAAGTAATGGTACTGGAGCCATTTCGATCCATTGATAAATGTTGCGAAATATTTAATTAAACCGTGTGTTGCTGACAAGAGATGAAATCACGACACGCAGAACAGTTATAAGAAGGCATCCACCAGGTTTCCTAGCGATAGAACGGTACGTGCGGGCATTCGTGACAGTTTCGCAAATTCACGGTAGCGGTAAAGGGGCGTTTACGTCACGATAAAAGCCAATTAACTTTGCAAAGCTCACGCTTGCGTACAGCAAACCGTCAATCGACTTTAGAAACTAGTGCTTTTGCCTCGGGTGTTAATTAGCTAATTTGGTAAAGTTATACAGTGCCATACGCGGACAACCATGAAGAGATTGTAAAGATTATTCCGAATATTATCGTTCGCTGGAATTCGTAATTATAGTAACGTCTCCTATATTCGTTGCTCCACTTAAAATTCTGATTTCCACAATTCCAAACCTTACGAATTAACAAATTAAGAAATGCGTGTAGCAATCGTCGATTTCATTTTACATTTTATTTAATTACCTATTATTAGGCAACAGGTTTAGAAAATAAAGTGAGGAATAAATTATCGACTCCTACGGTTCGTAAGTACTATATCATTTTTGTTTGTTGCACTATTTAATCAAATTTTGATTGAAACCGTTACGAACCTTATGAAAGAAGAAATTCAAAAATGGACACAGCAATCACTGACTTTATTTTTCATTATATTTAATTACGTATTGTTAGGCAACAGGTTTTAAAAATAAAGTGAGGAATAAATTATCGACTCTTACGGTTCGTAATTACTATATCATTTTTGTTTGTTGCACTATTTAATCAAATTTTGATTGAAAACGTTACGAGCCTTATGAAAGAAGAAATTCAAAAATGGATACAGCAATCACTGATTTTATTTTTCGTTATATTTAATTACCTATTGTTAGGCAACAGGATTTAAAAATAAATTGAGGAATAAATTATCGATTTCTACAGTTCATAAGTACAATGAGATCATTTTTATTTATTGCATTGTTTAAGCAAATTTTGGTTTGTAAAATTTCACGCCTTCTGAAATTACAAATTAAAAAACGTGTATACCAATCACCGATTTCGTTATTTATTTTAATTAATATTTTCGGATTATGGGCTTAATGTAATTATTATATACATACAATACAAAAGAAAATAAATTCGTAATCGGATTTTATTGACATATGATGTTTACCATTTGAAAATCCCCCAGAAAACTGTACATTCAACTGAATATAAATTTAGCTAATTTAAATTGGTATTGTGCTAGAAACTATGATATAAATTCCACATTTATTGTGGAATTATACTGATTTTGCGAGACAGATGATCCGAGCTTTAGCATAGCAATTTCCTACTAGATGAAAGTACGCTTTATCTTGAGCTTAAGGTAGAAAATATGTAGTAGCGAAATATGTGCTGAGGTAAAGAATGTCGCGCAGTATTTCACACTTCAGTGTCTCTCAAAGTTAAATTACGGTAATATATGTATAACCTGACGTGCTCACGTTTGCAATACTATTCACCTTTTCAACCACCTGAAATTCGCAGATAACAAGAGATGTATAAAAGTATTTACACAATTGTTGCTCGAATTTCAATGCACCTAAATCAAAAATACTTATCATTATGCTCATCATACACGCTGAATTTAAGCTTAAGCATTTCAAATATTTCAACCATTTCAAGCATCTCAAGCATTTCAAACATTTCAAACGTAACTGAAAATGCAAAATTAAATAAAAGTTAAGGCGAAACAAAAATAAAATTCTTCCTGAGATTCTTCCTGAGAATCATTGTAATAAAAGAGAATAATTCCTGTAATTCCACAGCCATTGAAATTATAATGAATTTTAGATAATGATGATTGGCTTCTGGGTCTTCCATATTATGTTATAGATGAGACAAATAGTCAAGACAGTAGTCATGATAGTATTGAATAGATAGCGTGAAATGAATAATAAATATATTCAATCTATGCGCATATTGCAACAAATGCAATTGGACCAAGGCACTCATGGCTAGACTGCAGATTTTTATGCAAAATCAAAATAGTCTGCATTCATTTCAATATACAGGAACTATATATATATATATATATTTATTTATTTTCTTAATCATTTAAATATGTCCAATATACGAGTAAAACGATAGTATTTTTAGACTCTTGCCATATTTTCATATCTTTGAATTTGATCTACCCAGTTTTCTCAAAAATGCATAAAATCCACAGTCTACTCATGACTTCGTTTATTAACGCGATATTAACACGTAAAACTTAATATTGTGCATACAATTCGCTAAGTGTTATGTTGAAATAACTAATAACTGTTTGTAACATTATTTTGTTCATATTTGCCACGGTGGTCACCAGTGGACCGGCGCTATTTTTGCTTAAAAACAATTGTTATAAAATTAGTGGCCCTGAATATCAATTTATTCGTTCTCAAACGAACTAAATAATAGTGTAAAGTGTAAGGTACAACCTTTTTTATAACTGATAATAATTATTAATTGGTCTGTTCGTTTAATGAATGAAATTCGCAAGACTTGTGTGGAACACACAATATATTCACCCGGCAGTCAATGTGTTAATAACAATGTTGCAAGTGTGAAGGCCGTTGTCGAAAACAACTGCTAGTTGTTAACGATTCCGTTGAACCCTAAATAAAAATATGGAAGAGCAAGTATTTTTGCAAGTAATTAATATCTTCGAGGAATAAAGTGTTGAAAGGGACGAGCGGCGGACGTCGAAATAAAACAAATTGTGAGCTTAGGTTCTCGAAACGATCCGAAGGCGAGGTCAAGTTGGGTCCGGTATGCCGGCACGGGAACACAGGAAATGCAATTAGAGAAATGTGACCATGAAATTCCAAGAGGACGGAAGCTACCGGGGAATGAAAGACGATGCTAGTGAGAAACCCGGCAAGACCGGAGGTGCCGACAGGATTTTTCAAAGACTTTCCTGCGAGGAGGAAGCGAGAACGCGTTCCCGAGCAATAGGTTCAGCTTAACTTCAACCGGAGGAAATGGTTACATGTGATGGAGAGAGGTTTGCTCCGCACGGTCAGAATCGAACGTAATCCAATACTTTAGTTTCGAAGTCCCTGCCAGGTCTGGCCAGGCCGCCAGCCCGCTTCCTTTTTATTCGCCGGATCCACGGGGAAAGTCAAGATCAAACTGACAGGAAATTAATTTTCTCTTTGTCACGCAATTCCGCCGCATCCCCCCGGTTAACCTGTTTTTCTCCGAGCCACCTATCGACAGGAAATATGAAAAGGTGGTGAACAAGATCCGAGAATCATGTTATTAAACTGCAAACACCCTAGGTGAGAACCACTTGCATAGATCAATCAATTTTTAAATGAAACTCTAGCTACACAGAATTCATATCAATTTTTTAGAAGTAGAGGAAAGTTGCCTAATACGGGCAGGTTTTTTGAAGTGAAACTTCTGTGTTGAGGAGGCTACAATTTTCTAGTGTTACGAAAGTCGAATGTAACGAAAATCTTTTTTCATTGATCATAGATTCTATGTAAATAGAAGAAATTTTTGATATTTTATATTTATTGCTTCTAAATTATGTAGTAGAGGAGAGTTGTCGAATTTGGAGGCTTGCTTAAATTGGACCACCATTGTAACTTGACCGGTATAACACATTTGTTTTATAAAATAGACAATATAGGTTGCATGAAAGTATACTTGCCTGCTGCATCCATTTTTTCGGGCAAGCACCTCGTGGTTACGGTTAATAAAGTGATTTTAGTTTTTGAGAAGTCATTGATTAAAGTTTTTATTGAAAGTGAAGAAGCACTCATGCAATTTTAAAGTAAGTAACAAAATATATTATTAAAAGTAAGCAAACCTATTTACCTATGAATTGCTCTGATAGTTTTATTAACTTAAGTTAACGGTAAGGTCAAGTAAAAACTTTTTTAACAAGTTGCCCAAATTGGACCAGATTGTAATCTCCTAAATTGAAACGGTCCAATTTCAAGTATAATTCAAAATTTTATTAAAAAATTTTTAATTTCAGAGGAATTTTAAATTTGATTGATATTTTTAAAAAACTTCTAGAGGATTCTCAAGTTTAGTTAAAAATTTTTAACTTTAGAAGAATTTCAAGTTCAATTAAAAATTTTATCAATAACTTTTAAACTTTAAAGGAATTTGGCCACAGCTGAAATTTTGGTATTTTAAATTATGTTTATCACTTTAAAGATTAAAATAGTAACATCTTTTCCACTATTTTGTTTTTATTAAAATTATTTCCATTTCTATATATATCAAAAATTGTATAGAAGGTTCAAATTCAGCAACTCTCCCCTAGACAGTATGTGATGTAGTTCCATGACTCTTCACATTATTTTTATGTATTGTTATATAACCAAATCCCTGCGATCTCCCCTTATTGAGAACAGGGTGTACAAATGCATATTTAACAACACTGCAGGCGTCATTATTCATCGCACGATTCAAAAATATGTTTTGCATACTGTGTTTTTAATAATTTGATCCAACGTGCAACAAATGCAAATTTGCAAGAAATGTCGATGCGCCAATAATCGAAAATGTTTGCTACACTCACAATTTAACTCTTGTCCACCTCTCGTATCAATTTGACACATCATTCACTGATTTTGAATCACTATGCCCTGCACATCGTCCTACTATTCGTTAACAACAACGTTTTAATCACCAATTGCTGTTTTTTCAACCAATTAATTATTTTTTATAATAAGTTTTTACAAAACACAAACAGAAAGCAACAGAATACCGACGTAAAATTCACTTCAAGCAGTTTAATTCTCGCATTACGTGTACTTAGGAATAAAAAGTAATTTACACATGATCAAATACGCTTTTCAACAACGGCTAATACTCGAATTGTTGCTTGCCATACTTCTGACAACAATTCACTTTCCAAACGACTGATTTTTGAACAGTTGCTCCAGTTCGTGCAATAACTTTTCACATGTTCTGGAACAATGTTCCTGCACCGACAAATTTACAATAAAGACGCAACGAACAATGGAACTTGATCGCGGGAAACCAGAACAGAACAAACATGTTTGCAGTGTACAACGCACCGGTTGCAGTACAAAGCTGCTTTAATGTCACAGCGAGATGCATTCGAATCTCGACCGTTGAAATAGAAAAATGACGTTTCAGTTTTTACGTACGCAAATTACATTTTGGTAATAACATTTTTTACGTTAAAAAATTGGAAATTTCAAATTGTTTGGAAAATATGTCGATTTTGCTTGACGGTTGAATAATTTCATAGAAGCGTCGAAAATTACTGAAAAAAAAATGTGAGCAATATTGGTAGGTCGAATATCGAAGACATATTTTCGTAAAATGTTTGTAATGAAATGATGGAGACATATTTTACATAAAACAGTTGAACTAGAACGATCTGTTGTGAAAAGATGCTGACATCTCTCAAAGCTGAAGATCGTCTTGAATTTAATTATAAATATTTCTAATGGCATTATGATTTAAAGGTAAATTTAACGATCAGCAACATTATTAACTTGAGAATATCTGGTCTTAATATTTACACAAAAATATACTTATCCATTGCTAAGAAATACATATGTATATTCAGTAATCATTAATTACGTCATACATATACATTCTTCGTAAATAATTCTGTTTAAAAATGATACTTTATAAATTATTAATTCTCGAATGAAAATTTATTACACTTCGTTTAAAAGAATTTAAAGTGGCGGATACCTTTAAACAAGTGCTTATATGTATACGCTTACGAATAATAAAAATATTTGAAAATTTTATTTTTGTAAGTAATTGCCATTAGTATTTGGAAATACAATTAAATTCGAACAGTAATTTCCAAAAATTTCATCATCGCGTGGTACAGGTTTTCTATACAGGGTGTTCACGCTATTACTAGCCAGCGTTTTTCTTGCAAATAATAAATATTTGAAAAATATGAAAGAGGATAAAGTAATACTGTTTTTTGTAAGCAACGTAATGGCGTATGTAATTTTTTTGTATTTGCACTATTTTCGTGGAAATGTCGGTGACCCCCAATTTTTGTAAATGGAATGCTATATATTTCTTCATACCATATGAAAGAGTGTGTGAAGACAAATTCATTCGTATACGACACAATGACCTTGAAGATCGTACAAGGTCAAAAATGGAAGAAACATTTTGAACATTTCGTACAAATGCGTTTACAAGTATCCTTTATTGACGAGGCTATAATAAATGTTTAATATACTCCCTCGTGCATGATTACATATTTCGGCTCTATTAATTACATTCTTGTTAGCTTCTTCTAACGTTGTACGAAATATTAATGCACACGATTGCGTCAGTATCCTTTGCAAGTCGTTTACATTTCTGGGCGTTGTGTATCGTGAATGATATCTTTATGAAATATTTACGTACGAAATATTTAATATTTTCCTGCCATTTCTGACCTTGTATGACCTTGAAGGTGATTGTGTTGTATACAAATAAATTTGTCTTGACTCACGCTTTCATATGATATAAAAAAATATATAGCATTTCATTTAAAAAATTGAAGGTCACCTTCATTTCTACGAAAATTGTTCACACACAAGAAAATTACATACGCCATTATGTTACTTACCAAACAAGTATTACCTTTCCCTCTATCATTTTTTTCTAATATTTATTATTTGCAAGGAAAACGCTGGCTAGTAATAGCGTGAACACCCTGTATGTATAAAGACTATCACCCTGTCAATTTTCATCCGAGTAAAAATGAAATCCTGCTTCACAGTTATGAAATTGTATCTCTCGAAAAGTTGCAATCACAGAAAATGCGGTTTTGAGGTTAAAAAGATTGTCCATTTTTTATTTGAAAAAGGATATAACAGTCCCAAATATTCGTATTGAAATCACTACACAATTTCATCGAAAATAACTTTCAAATTCTAAATCAATCGGTGCGTATGTGAAATATTTTTTAAAGTTTATATTTCTCTTTTCTCAATCATTATAAAATATACAAGGTTCGTAGCACTCGGTACATGGGTTAAATGAAGATTTTCCCGATCCAGTGAAAATATGCAGCCAATTTTCTGGGGAGTTACGGTAACCGCCAGCTCGGCTAATGCAATTACATTTTTCATAAGATAGAAGATGTAAACGCGAGATTGTCTGCCGTGACTTTCGTGTAACAGAGTATTACCTATTGACGAGTTGTGCCGAGCTAAGCTGATTTAGGGCAAATACGCCGAAACTTGGTTCAGCGAGCTTAATAGTGCTCAATATTTTATCGATATTATCGATCTGGTCATTCGGTGGCGGATTAGACGGCGCACATTTTTTCCCCGAATTTATTAACTCAACATTGCCACTAGAGCCGAAAGAAGCGTGGCAATTTTTTAATAAATTATGATCTCGGATGACAAGAACTTTAGGTGCTCGCTGTGTCTGCACATTTTCGTTTTAGTTTATGCCAATATCATAAAATGAAATCTTTAAAATTCATATAATACTTTTCTATGTGTATTTTATTCATTATTCAGTAATATTGATACAATTGCTATTTTAATGAAAATGCTGTTTCTTCCTCCTTTCAGTCAGAATGTTCCATTTGCAATGGGTCTTACAATAATATTCTTTATGATTGTATGTTATATGTTACAACAGGACTGCAGATTTTATGCATTTATGATGAAAATTGGTGACATTTAGAACAGAGTTAATGATCAGAGTTACACATCTAGCCAATTTACATAAATGTAATGCACGCTACACGTGTATACATAATGAATGGCGTCTTTTCCAAGTATACATTCGCCAACCAATACTAATTTCATAAATAACGTGGTACATAATATTACATCATTAATATGCTCTTTATCTAAAGCTAGGTGCATAATACTTGTGAACGGCAGTACATGTACACAACGATGAAGCCATTACACGTCGCTGGTGGTGCAAAAAATTCCTGAGAAAAATCCTCAGAGGGATATTGAAAATTTGTTCAGTGATCCCTCAAGGTTGACCTTGTAATATCAGTCAACGTTGTAACATACGACAATTTATCAAGATCGTTCGAAGAGTATACTTACAATCGCGAAGTAAGGATATTATTCATCGTGCCGCGACGTTGATGGCGCCCGTATTTTAATGTTGATTAAAATGCGTCGTGCGCCGAACTTTGGGGCAGCCGTGCCGTTTCAATTTCGATATAAATTGCACAATGCAAATTTGCAATTAGCGAAGCGTTTCCGATATTGTCGCGGTACACGCGCTTGGCATGCAGACGGAAGAGTAGACGGCTCGCAAACAAATAAAAATGGCCGCGGAAGGCAACTCCCGGTGGCAACCAATATGGCGAAAAACACCGCAAGACCAACGTAAACATTGTTTTAAGTGCAATACATATGTTGTAGACGAGGTGTAAACACGGTGGCAAGTGCGGTGCAGGTGTACCGTAGTTGGTGCACGTGCGCTGAGATGATGTCATTACCGGTGCTTACTCTTCGACCGATATTTCCATGTTTGGCCTTCCATAACGATGTACTTACATGTATCGGCCTGCTCGAACTTACTATCATCGCGATTTCTGCGTCTAACAGTTTTAATCGCGGCGACATGTGCTCGCGGTACCACAGTCCTATTCGATCACCGATTTCACGAACTGAACAGGTAACATGACGCCGCGGTGCGTTGTCTCTGCAAGTAAGTATACATAGTTCCATTATTATAACCAGACTCCTGATGTCATGCATTTATGGTGAAACGAGTGGGAAAAATTTAAAGCAGTGCAAAGATTAAAAGAATTTAAGAATACCGATGTACTTACATATGTAATCTTCAACTTCTTAAAATTATTAAAGAAACAAATTTCTATTTGGCTCTTGTGTCTTCATATTAATACAGTTTGTGGTAATTAATTACAAAGAGATATACTCCTCTGATTTTTTGATAAAATTTAAATATGTTATAGATTCCGACATTTTGAACAAAGTTTTTCTTCTCATATAATAGGGGGTCTTTTTTAGTTTTCGAGATATTCGCAAACAACTGTTGCTACTACTGCATTGTATCTTTCGTGTGTTTGCACGGTGCATGCTCCGTGGCAGCGTTTGCGTGAGTCTGGTTCGGATATCTGTTTATTGTCTCTGTAAACACGTTGCGGGGATCAGAGAGAAAACTATAATGGCCAAATCTTTTAGAACCAATAATGAGATATAGGTTTTGAAACTAGACCTACACAGTTATCGTTAATTTGGTCGCTTGAAAGATCCACCCCAACTTAATCAATAAACTGCATTCATTCGAATTATTGCAAATCCATATATGTTTGAGAACGGTTTTTAAAATGCTTTCGACGTTGTAAACATAGATTAATTCTAGGTTAGGTCTCCGTTATCTATATTTTACACCAGTCTTTGGCTAAATTTAGTTTAAGAACCTTTTCATTTTTCGTTGCAAAGGGTTCGCCCGTTATATAATTCTTCTCCGATCCCCGCAACGTGTTTACAAAAGCAGTAAACAGATAGCTGGACCAGGTTTACACAACGTTGCCACGGACCGTACACGCATGCAGAAAATTCAATGCAGTAAAAGCAACAGTTGTTCGCGACAATCTCGATGCCATCTCTATCACCAAGAAAGAAGAAAATTCAAAATTCCAGGAAATAGCAAGGTTGCCACCGAATCAAAGGAATCTTGCGAAAAACTAATAAAATTCTTGAAGCACACAAAGTTATTCAACCGAATCTAAAATATAAATGACCAACGAATTGTAAGCTTGTAGTTGCTAATAACTCTTGTGAGGTTGATGCAACTTAAAAAAAAGAAAAAAATTCTAGAAAATTAAAAGAGACTTCACTATTATATGAAAAGGAAAAAGTTATATGTCGAAATCTATAACATATTTCAATTTCATCAAAATCGGAGAGGAGTACCTTTTTGTAAATAATTACTACAAATTGTATTTTGCATAAAGATACACTGTCTAATTATTACACTGTTCTGTACATCAGTACTACGTACTGATACGTATTACATCTTTGTGCCCGATTCATTTGAAGTTGAGATTCGGATATTCATGTTTCGCGAATTGACTTATTACCAATCGTATTCGAAGGTATAATTTAATCATTCTTTTATGAATTTTTAATTAAAAGAATAATTTTGAATTTCTATTTGATAGAATACAACTACTAAAAACTCTATCAATAATCTTGCAATAGGTCAAATGTTAAGTACCATCAACGTTGACATTCAAATGAACGAAACTTGTTTTTTATACATTCATTTATATATTTCTAGTACAGAAAATATAATTAAAAACAAAGATTTACAGTTGCATCATATTGGCTTGAAACTACAGACTCATCGAACGTTATACTTCAATGATAAAAATAAACATAAGTTTGCGACACTCGATGACACTTACAAAAATATAAGTCATAATTAAAGGCTAATGGAAATAATGACAAACGATTCATTTAATATAAGTCACGTAAGAACGATGTATGTTATTTGTACTGCCACATGTACGGCGACAGAGCATAGTCGTAAATTTTCAGATAAGCAAATACAAGCGAATACGAATGTGAATGAGAAGATAATTCGTTTTGGCCAGTTAACAGGCAGGACTTTATGAAAAACTTCTTCATTTTCCCCCTTACATGCTGTCTTCCCAATTACGTGAACGAATGCGTGTGCACCACTGCATATATCTTCATATTCTGATTGCACCCTTCATTTCCACTGTATTCGGCTTCCTTATATGGAGTTTCCCTTCATAATTCATCTTTATAACAGATAAAATATATTTATGTATCTCCCGTTTTACTCGGAATTTATGGCGGTGCTCTCTTTTCTCTCTATTTTTTATATCTCTCTTTAGTGTAACGCACACTTTTTACGTTCAAGCATGTATACATTCATTATACGACGTATTAAATCGTGTTACAACCAATAAAAGCATGCTCCTTCATACAGAAGCAAATGCAAATTGTAAAACTTCTTTACTACGCATGGCTTTATTTTTACACGACATTGGTATTATATGCACTACATATTTTGCTGCACTTTCACCAAACAAGCAGTTGGCATTTTATAATACTTTCAAATGTTACATCCAAAGTGCGCACTTTGAATGACACCATTTGCAATTTAGTGAGACACAAGAAACAATTTTCTTAGTAACACATGTAATCACTACAGCTCGACAGAAATATATTTCATTATTTTTTTATCTTTCGTATTATAACGATAAAAATAAACGTACAACGCTGTTCATTGTTCGTTGAATACATTACCGAGTTAAGTTTTATTTGAGCTTCGTCTTCTATTTAATTTGAAAATCACTATAACCAGCATTGTTACTAAAGATTTTTTATGTGAAGCATTTTAGGCGCTTTAGGCGTAAAACCTAGACGCGGTAGGAGTAAAACCGATTTGGCGGTGAAACGATGAAACGATGAAGCGATGAAGCGATGAATCGATGGAACGATGAACGATGAAACGATGAGTCGATGAAACGATGAAACGATGAAACGATGAAACGATGAAACGATGAAACGATGAAACGAAATTCTATTCTATTAGCATATACGGTTGAGGGTTCGGCATTGTTTAATAAAGATTATGATAAAATTCCGATGATGCTAAGTGGAGATTTCAACGGGAACTTTGCATCAGAACAATCAAAATTATTAATAGAATTTTTTAGAAGAAAATTAAGATTGGAAATGGTAAATAATCCTAATGAAGCGACAACAAGATCAGGAACAACTCTCGATGCAGTATTTGTAAGATATTTAGACAAAATTGAATCAAGAAAATTTATATCATATTTTAGCCATCACATGCCAATTATTTCAATAATATAATCATAGAAAATTAAATGTCATAAAGTGTTAATTTAAATCAATGTTAAGAATTTAAAAAATTCAGAATAATTCTTAGATTGACATTAGCCACTTAAAGAAATTCAGAAGCGCTTTTACATCGACTTTAACCATTTAAAACATTCGAAACACTTTTAGATCGATATTCACAATTCAAAAGGACTTCTGGATCGACAGTAATCATTCAAAGAAATTGAGAAGTGCTTTGAAATCAATCTTAACAGTTTCGAAAATTCAGAACGGTCTTCGGACTAATAAGAAATTAGACCAATGAATGATAGGAGTTATCAAGGACCATTTTTCAACCTACCGATAGCTCAGAAACGGTAGAAAAGTTAAAAATTCTTGCAGGAATTGGAACGACTTCGTCGCACTTGCCGCAAAGTCACGGTCAGTGTTAACATACGAAAATAAATCGGTCTAACAGCGAGCCAACAGCGTGCAGTTTTCTGCCGGCAACAATAAATCATCATTCACGCCAAAGTTTCATAGTGATTTATGATTAATCCTGTCAGATTTCAGTGGTGGTGCATCTGAAAGCGGTTGATTTATTCGATTTTCGATCAACCTCGGACTGATACTATTGACCGTGCCTTTTGACACGCTGCGTCGTCGTTCCGGACACGTTCAAATTATCCCAACCACTAGCCGGAATACCGTCCACGCCTCTTGAGATTCCAAGCTAAACAAACGGCCACCCTTACCGAGAATGGAATGGCACCGACCAGCACTCATTGTCGGACCAAAGGATTTTCCCTCGATAAGGGTTATTACGGTTTGCCGGTATTTAAAAACAGGATGTAACCCTCACACTACCAGAGAAAGGCATTGTTTCTGCACACCATGTCCTATTTTTCGTATATTCTTCACTAATCAATAGATTACGGTTATTTATGCAAAATAAAAATTGTCTAGGCTAACTCCGTGATATAGGAACTGCATAGAGACATTTATGTCTTCTCTTGATCAATTTATTCAGTCGGAAACAATGTATCAGGATTTTTATCATTTAAATGTTTTTACTGTTTTTCCTATTTAATCCACTCATCTTTATCATAAACGTATAAAATCCACAGACTAATTATAATATATTTGTGTTCTAAAAGGTAATGTGTTGTTATATCAAAAATAGACATAGACATTTATTTGCCTCTTTTAATTTTAGTGAGTTGGAAATGGTGCAACACTATTTTTAAATTCTTTAAATGTTTTGCTTTCGATCTACTCATTTTTTGCTATAAATCGGGTGAAATTCTAAAAATATTAATTATTGTTTACTGTGATGATAACAAACACACGAGATAAAAATTCTTTTTCAGCTGACACACTCTGTATGTACAGAACAGAATTCTGTTTCTATCTTTATCGGGGAAATTAATTAACAGTCACGTAAATAAAGTTAATTTTAATTAGAACGATATATAAGACAAGGCCAGTTACGCTCGATGATGCACAACCAGCAACTAAACTTAATTACAAAATGGAGTGTATATGTGCAGAAAAATTGACGATTGTTTACGAAGATAAACCGTCTGTTTACCAATTTTTAAAACGAACGAATAAACTAATAAACGTTTAACGTTTAATGTAAGGAGCACGAACCGTAGGACGTAGTATCGCTTTTTACCGACGATAGCAATATTGCTAGCATTTTAAAATGAAACGTTCTCATGCCATTGAGTGCAATGAATGTTAATATTATTTCTGTTCGGCGTAATATTAGACTTGAGATTATGGCACCCGAATTTCCACAGACAATGGTTGAACGTTCCCAGGAAATACTTAACTGCCAGAAAATGCGCGTTCATATACCTGCAGCCCGCATTATTTGTCTTCCTTATTTATGTAGTTTGTCCTGAACGATTTTCGGACTTCCCAGGTTGTTCGTTCGGGACCACGTTTTTCGTAATAAATTTCTTTATACATTTTAGCCTTTAGAGCGGGACAAGGCTACCCCTATCCTCATAATTGTCTAAAACTCGCTGATATTTATGATGCTGATATCATTTTTGAGAATCTCGGTTTTGTAACATTATTATCGTTGGGATTACTCAAGGAACTTCAAAATTTTAGAGCACTGGTCTCCCACAGGCAATCTGTTAAAAAATTATACTAATTGTAAGGGACGACATATATACATATCATGTACAATTATTGACGAGTATACACACTATATTTTATTTACATATACGTATATCATAATTAGATTGTTTGCTTATTTTTCCCTTAGACCAGTGGACCCCAACCTTTTCTACAGTGCAGAACCGTATTGTGAGTAAAATTTTGTTGCGGAACACTTACCTAAATATCTGGTAAAATTATAATAAACGGTTTTCTCTTTTCAAATAAAAAAATCTGAAGCATCTTTTACACGCAAACAGTAATTTTACGTACGATAATAATAGTAATACGTACCTCTTAATTTATCACTTTCGAAATGCTTAGCGGAACATCAGGTTGGCTACCACTGTCTAAGGGTACGGTCACAGTGGATCCGACTTCGTCCGACGTCCGACTTCAGCACTCACGCACGAGCGTTTCGAGCGCCTCGGGAGGCATGTGTTGGTGTCGGTACGGCCGATTTCGTCGGGCAATGTGCTCACAGTGGACCCGATATGGGATGAATCGGTCGAGGTCCGCGGTAGCCGAACATTTTCAAGTGCTTCGAGAAGGGTTTCAATGGGACCAACGGGCCCCATGCGGCTCCGACGGTGGACGATGGTCGGAGGAAAATCAAATCATTTTGTTTTTCGTCCGATGCGTCGGACGCGTACATGTTTCTATAGTAGAAATTATGATATTTTGTGACTTGTAAGGTAAAATAAAATATACACATGGAAATAATAATTAATGGAGAGGGGATACACAAGATAACATTATTTTTAATTGACGCTTATTTTAATTATCATTTTATTGATCATCTCTGGTTCTTGAAAAAACTGAAGGACATAATTTGGATATTGTTTCAATTTTCTTGGTTTTAAAAATCGTTAACTTCATAAATATGGATCTGAAGAAATCGTTTGTCTCGCGTTTTTAGGAAACTCGCAGAAAGTCGCAAACTTTTTTGGATTATAGCGTTCATATTTAGGTCTAGTTCTAAACCACACAAAAATCGGTGGTAGTCAAAGGTACATAATAGTAAACAAAAAAAGTTAAGAATTAGCGTCCAAATTCGTATTTTTTATAATGTACTCACCGCACTCGATAATATCTATCTACACTCTGTGATCCCATGTCGAACCGAGGAAAGGACAGTGAAGTTCGAGAGTCTCGGTCGCCGAGAAGTGTTATTATAAGGGTCGGGTATAACGGTGTGGGACCACTACTAATCCAATAGCAAAACTTCTTTATTTTTCATATTTTTTTATGGTACTTCGACCAACATATTTGCGGCACTTTTCTGATTAAAATGATACTAAATACGATGTGATTTCGATGATATTTAATTGTATAATGAACGATGAATATTTCGGACACAAAGAAGGACAGCGTGTGGAAAGAAAGAGACACGAAATTAATACGACGCGTCGGCCAAAATTGGAAGGGGCTCACAGACGGGCCTACCCACACATTTGAAATATCGGACCGATGTCCCTGACGGCACCAGAATCGTCCGACGTCGGTTAGACACTCAAACAACCTGTTAAAAATGATAGTAAGTGTAAGGAACAACATATAGATATACATACATATGTATAATTATTTAGGAGTATGCGTAAAACTATTTATGCACATCACAGCTAAATTATCCGTTTATTGCTATTTCATAACAAATAGCAAGTAAACGAAGACTTAACAAAAAATAAATAAAAATCAATCTTTAGATTCATATGGCACGATTTTTACTGAAACTGAAATATTAAACAAATTTTTTAGTGAATAATAATATTAATATACGATCACTGTATCTTCAAAAAGTTAATATTCGAGACAGAATATGTTCAATCAATATCAATTCCGTTCAACTAATATGTGCGCTTCTTCTATTTCATATAACAATTAATTGAATTGTTTTTCGATTTTCATTTATGATGGAACATTGATTGTGAAGCACGGAAATTTAAATACGATAACAGTCAGTCCACTAGTTGCCATAATGAACGAAATAATTAAATGCATATGTTTGTTGTCAAATTCGCTAGATATTTGAATGAATATTTCTATTCGAATGCTTTGAACAAATGAAATACAGAAACAGCATTCCAAACGACAACCTAAACAACGAAAAATTAACAACGAACATACTTAATCATTTATTCTAATGATTACTACATTAATTGCATCATAAAAATTCTAATAAAATTCAGTTTATTCGAATGTATCACAGGGGAGGATCAATTTCTACACCTGATCAAAAAATATTGATAGTCATATAATGTGACCAGCATTAAAATAAATGCATTACAATTAAAGTGTAAATTTTACTTAAACCATACTAACAATACAAAATCTAGCAGTATAAAAATAGTAATTACTAAACTATAGATTTTATGCATTTATGACAAAAACGAGTAGGTGAAATACAATAAAAAAATTGTAAGAATTCCAATTTATTATCTGTAACTCGTTAGAATTATTACGAGAAGAAATAAATGTTTCCACAACTGCTGTTTCTTGCAATCGATGCACAGAATGTTTATTTTGCATAAAGATCCGTGGTTTAGTAATTACATATACTATTATAATTTTCGTAACCTGAAAATCTGAATAAAATCAAGTTTATTCGAATATATCGCAATAAAAATTAACTTCTACACCTAGTCGAAAATTATTGTCATATTGACATAGCAGTTAATGTATCAGACAACTCGGCATCGAGATATTAGTAGTCATAAAATTTTACCGACAATGTGGAATTAATACGAGTGTACGAATGTACGCGTATAGCTTACCAGCAATTGTCGTCGGCGCGGCCATAAACAAAGGTGTTTAAAAAGCCAAAACATAAAAAAAAAGGAACGCTTAACGTTCGCCGTAAAACTGGAACGACGACAGGACAGATCAAAAGGTAATTACAGATATCGTCTTGTCCGCGAAGGATCTCGAATTGCTGGAAGCAGCTGTCCGTAAATTGGTCGCGCGTGAAACAGGGAGGACACTTTATTGCTGCCTATCGCAATGAGCGTCAATGACACGGATATTGGGGCAATCTATCGACCTGAAGGCGAGAGGCGAACGAGGTCTTTTTATTGTCGTCGGAGTAAAAGCAGGTGGAAGGAAAAGATGAGAAGAAGGATAAAGAAAGTTCGACTCGTGGTGGAAATAACTGCAACCGGGTAAATAGGAAAGCGAGAAGGGAAAAGGTGGAAGGAAAATGGGATAAGGAGAGGGGAAAAAGGCGAAAGGGGGAAGAAAGACAGCAATTGAATGGTTAATTGCTCGGTCCGTGGCGAGTCATAGACGGCCGTCTACGGGCAGGTATATATACACTTGTTTGAAACGGAACCGTAGGGAAGAATCTCGAAGAAGCCTTCGGGACAGAGTTTACGGTTGGCGCAGGCCTCAACAGTCGGCTAGCAAACTGTCGCGGCCAGGGTCAACCACTTGTAGGATCCTGGCAACTGCAGCGGACTATAACCGCAAAACGCCTAGCTCGGAATACCGGACTTGTATTCGCACACGACAGAGCACAATCATGCGAACATACGCGATTCCCTCGCGATAAACGCTCGATAAAGATAAACCGCCGCTGAAATTCCTGCTACTTTGTACCCAAAAGACTGCTTCATCGTTAAACATTACCATATTATTTGACTCCTTAGAGACCGATATCTGAGTTTAAATTTCTTCATGTACAATCCATTATACAGGTTGGGGCATTTATTCTGGCCATATAGAATATCTCAAAAACTAAATTCCGGGAAAAAAATGTTTCAAATAAAAAGTTTATGTCAAAGAGGGACTGATGCAGCAATCATATCCATGTCTAATTTTCATCATATTTTCAAGGTCATTCCAAGGTCAAGTTTATTTTTTCAAATGGAAACATATTTTTCATTAAAAATTCTTAATCTACGACTTGAAACAAACAACTTTTATTTGAAACGTTTTTTTCTTCGCCGACTATTTTGTATAATATTGACGTTATTAGGGAAATGTAATCTCAATTAAACGGGAAGGCAATTATTTTATTAATAATAATACAGGAGAATTGCAAGTTAATTACAAGAACATCAATTTAACAAGTATTCTGTAACATTCTAATGTCATTTGCATTGTATGCGAGATAATGTATAATCTTATTCCATAGAAAAGACAGTAAAAGACTAGTGTATCCGTGCGCGTAATGAACAGGTTGTGTACGCTCAGCGTTGAATTTCTTTGCTAAGTTTTATCTAATTGTTTTGCCTGTTTCAATATTTAGCTGTTATTTAATTATTCATTTAGATCACATGTTTATTCGACACCATTTTAATTGTGTATTAAGTTGATTTATCATAAATAAAATGATTTGCTCCGTTAAAAAGTCATTGTGTATTTTTTCTCTGAAAATTCAATATTATACAAAACAATCGGTGGAGAAAAAAACGTTTCAAATAAAAGTTGTTTATTTCAAGCCGTAGATTAAGAATCTGTAATGAAAAATATATGTTTCCATTTGAAAAAATAAAGTTGACCTTGGAATGTCCTTGAGAACATGATGCAAATTAAAAATGGATATGACTGCTGCATCAGACACGCCTTGACAAACTTTTTATTTGAAACATTTTTTCTCCGGAATTTAGTTTTTGAGATATTCCGGGTGGCCAGGATAAATGCCCAACCCTGCATAGACGAAAGTCGCCCAATATGAGAAGGTTATTTTTCAATTGATCATAGATTTTACATTAATTGAAGAAAATTTTAAAATAAAATAATACATAATTTAGAAGCGATACATGCAAAATCATAGATTTTACATACATAGAAGAAAATTTTCAAATATTGCATGTATCACTTCTAAATTATGTATATTTTGATTTTGATTGTTAAATAAACAACACTCTGCGATCTCCCGATTTTGGGAACAAAGTGACACTAATATGGAGAGGTAAGTGTTCTCAATTTGGGATAACGTTTTATAATGATAAAATCTCGTATATGATTTTTTTTACTTTTGAATGATTTTTATCCTTCGAACATTAAATTCTTTTCTGATATGTAATGTATTAACAGATGTGTGACAGCGATGTATTGACAGATATGTGTGGTATTGTAATGCGTTCACGAATCTTGTCTGTAATCTTCACTACGAATCTATCCTGATATTATCTGACAATAATTATCCTAGGTACTAGTTTAACCCTTTTGCTTTCTACAAATCTTAATAAAATTCAGTTCATTCACTGCACCACCATAAAAATGGATTTCAAAAAGTATTAAAAAATAGAATGTTGAGAAAATTTATGAGCTAGTATATCTACGTTCATTGTTGAAAGTTCTTTCAACTTGTGCCAATCGGCGGCATTAAACTAATTATTAAGAAGATTTACTCTCCATGTACCATGCTAAGCATCAATAAAGTGCATTGGCAGTAAAATATCAAAAAACTGGAAAGACAGTTAATCCATTTCGCCTCTGATTTTCCTATAATTGTTTTTTCGTATTTTATTTAGAGGAAGAGATGGTAACGCAGCCCCCTTGTAATTTTTTATATTACAACAAAAACATTTAGCGAAGAACGATATAATTTGTTGTCTACTGGACTTATATGTAAACAAGCAAATTTACTCTAGATAATTGTTTCTGCTAATAAGAAGCATAACCTGAAGAAGGAAAATTTTTCGTCGTCTCATAAAAATTACTAATTCTTGCGAACTAAATGAGTTAAACGACAAAAGATAGGTAGAATCGATATTTATAATAAACAGATATTTTCAAAGATAAAGTTTCTGAAGCTATGCGTGTTGACATTTTGGTCCATCATTACAGAGGAGACCAAATATCATGTGAATGAATGAAATAATGTGTATGATGAATGAAATAATTTATATTTTAAAAATATAACTGCATATTTTTTGGAAGACGTTATTCAATAGACCAACATGAAGAAATATGGATTCAATGCTTCTCATACGTAAATAATGGACTCATAGATTTTTGCATATAAAGAAAAAAATTTATTTTATTAATTTCCTGTTGATGTCAAAGTGTTACCAAAAACAATGAGTTTGTACGGTTTCCATTTGGGGGCCATATTACCTTCACTTTTGTAAGAGGTCTAAAAATGAATTCATTTTTCATCTACTTCCGTCTCTTATCACATGTAACCTTATTGGTCTACCTACATTTTAAACAAAAATTCAAATGAATTTAAATTAT
Organism: Sphecodes monilicornis; assembly: GCA_913789915.3. NCBI lineage: Eukaryota > Metazoa > Arthropoda > Insecta > Hymenoptera > Halictidae > Sphecodes > Sphecodes monilicornis. The sequence continues at coordinate 12,548,233 of OU565290.1, forward strand.
GAATCTTCTTCTGCTAAAAACAAAAATATCACTCGAAAACGAGTTTCAGCTTGTAAGGGAAACTGTGAACGCAACAGGGAACGCGTTAATAGATTTTCCCGGGGTGTCTTTAACTGAAACGACACGGAGGAGAGGTTGAAAAGAAAGGGCTAAGGAACGTTTCGTTCTGGGTCTGGTGGTTGCATTCGTCGTCGAGTTTGCCTAACAGACCCCTATGCCTTGGACTCCATTTACGGGATTTGCAACCTGGCGCGGAAAAAAGAAACCGCTCGAAACGAATGCTCGAGGTAGACTGAGAGGCAAGTGCATACAACTTGTATCCATCTTATTAATTACGGACGTATGTGCAGCCGTTGAAATACTTGTGCACGCGTGACGGTGTGTTTTCACGCGCACACTTCGGCCGACGACGGGGGCCGTTTACACTGAACACGTACATATATGCCTGCACGTGAACGTAGAATTAACATTCGTAATTTATGCGCTCCTGAAATTTCCGCAATGCGACGACTAGAAACTCAGGCCGAGGCGGACTCCGCAGATTACACGCATCTCGGTGTCTTACCTGCTAGCAAAGGACACGTCTATTTCTGGGGGTTGAAAATACCCTAACCTTGAAATAGGCGGCTTATTCGCAGTGATTCTATTTCTCAACCGCTTCTGTCCGCATCCAGTTGTTCATACATATTTTATGGTTTCGCGTTATTAACTATCAACGCGAAAATAGCTGACATAATCTTATCGCGATTGTTTATTCGACGTTAAAAAATCTTCAACCTATTGGCCGCCGGATTTTTTCATTCTCAATGCTTACTAGGTGGCGATGCAGGAAATTATAAATGGAACATAGTTTACACTAAATTATGAATTTTCGTAGAATTGTTGCGATATAATACATGTGTCTATTTTCAGTCTTCGATACATATTTTGCCGTTCCGCGTTCACAACCATCAACACGAAAATAGCTGCTACAATCTTGCCGTGATTATTGATTTATTCTGCGCTAAATAAATCGTTCCTCGATCTGTTGACCGTAAGATTTTTTCATTTTCAACACTTGCGAAGACGTAATACAAGAGGCAACACAACGTAAATACACCGTAAGTTACATCAAATTATCAATAAAATTGTTGCTATGTAATAGCTGTGTCTATATCGGATCGCTAATGCATACTTTATCGGTCTGCGCCAACAACTATGATCGTAAACATAGCTGTTAGATTTTTGTCATGCTTATTTATTTTATGTTTAATAAATCGTTCCTCAGCTTGTTGGCTGTGTGATATTTCTCATTTTCAAGGCTGAAAAAGGATGCGAGGCTATAAATGTCAATAAAACTGCCTATTTTATTGTGTTTCGTATTATATTTGTTATGTGCACTATTATATAACGATAGGAATGACCTCAAATCATTGGAGTATAATTGTCAGACTTCGAAAAAAATATTGTGGCAATGTTTAGAAAATGATAAGGTTTCTTGCTGCTCTTACATTTAACTTATGACTCTGTCACATTATTTTTCACAAGCATTCATTGCCAACTGCCTGAAGTATATTATAACCCATACATGTTAAATTCAATGAAACGAAAAACAATCAATTTTACATTTTCATTAAAAATAATGTATTCCTCTAGCGCACTTAAGTGAAATGTAATAACACATGATGATACCTTGCGGATATAATTATTCTGAATTCAAGTATTCCGTATTCTGTCCATACTGTTTGAACCTTAAATAGTGAAACAAATTATGCACTGGCACGTGAAAATTGTAGATTCCTAAACATTCTACCGTCAGCAACATTATCTTGTGTATACAGCTACAAACTTAATTAAATTGGTGCATAGATAAACATAAATTACGTGCATGGTTGCAGGCATCTTTAATATAAACCTTAATAAAGGAGTGAATGTTATATGGAGTACGGTAGATATCCTGTTCATGTAAAAGTTAACCTGAATTCGACTTAATTGAAAAGTTTTAATTTTATATTAAACGAAAAATTTGTATATATAATATAATGAAAAATACAGCTGTTCAATAAAGTTTCTGAAAGTATACACCAATAGTGGTGCAGAAGTTCCGATTCGTGTATATTGGTGATAATGTTATTAGAATTCCATCAGATTATGGAATATGCAACGAGTTTGCGCTTTCAGGAAACACAAATATACAGGGTGTTCACGCTATTACTAGCCAGGGTTTTTCTTGCAAATAATAAATATTAGAAAAAAATGAAAGAAGAAAAGTAATACTGTTTTTTGCGAGCAACGTAATGACATATGTAATTTTTTTGTAATTGCACTATTTTCATGAAAATGTCGATGACCTCTAATTTTTGTAAATGGAATGCTATATATTTTTACACACCATATGAAAGCGTGTGAGAAGACCAATTCATTCGTATACAATACAATGACCTTCAAGATCATACAAGGTCAGAAATGGAAGAAACATTTTGAACATTTCGTACTAATGCGCTTACAAGTATACTTTATTGACGAGTTTATAGTAAATGTTCAATATAACTTCCTTGTGCATGACTACATATTTCGGCTCTATTAATTACATTCTTGCTAGCTTCTTCTAATGTTGTCCGAAATATTAATGCACATGATCGCGTTAGTTTCCTTTACAAGTCGTTTACATTTATGGGCGTTGTATATCGTGAATGATATCTTTACGAAATATTTATGTACGAAATATTCCAAATTTTCCTGCCATTTCTGACCTTGTATGACCTTGAAGGCCTTTGCGTTGTATACGAATAAATTTGTCTTGACACACGCTTTCAAATGATATAAAAAAATACATAGCATTTCATTTAAAAAATTGAAGGTCACTTCATTTCTAAGAAAATAGTGCAAACACAAGAAATATTACATGCGCCGTTATGTTACTTACCAAAAACAGTATTACTTTTTCTCTATCATTTTTTTCTAATATTTATTATTTGCAAGAAAAACGTTGGCTAGTAATAGCGTGAACACCCTGTATATACAAAAATATCCTGCGTACCCTCTAGACAAGATAATCAACGGTTAGATACAAATCCTTGATAAAGAAGGTCGAGCCGAAGAGGATTTTCTTCTTGAAGAAACAAATCTGACCCAAGATTACATCCGAACAGGTTAAAGGATTTTTCTATTGTCAACATTCTCGGATATACTTGTTATTTTGGTACCGTTGGTATATTTGTTCGAGTTACCCTAACATAAAAATTGATTGAAACAAATCCGAACTACTGAAATATGTAAAATCGCTACAAGTCACAAAAAAACTATTTCAATGTACAAGGTTATTGAATTTTATCAGTTGAACAGTCACGGTGTCTAACAAATGCGTCTATTTATGCATGTGGTAGAAAGTCTATTATACAAAACGTGATGCACCAAGAAGTTGAAAGTTTTGTTAATAAACGATCCTCTCGAAGTAGTTATTCAAGTAGCACGTTGAGCAATACAATTCCGTCGTAGCTAGCCTGATAAAGAAACGTTCGAGTTTATGCAAAAAATACATATACGTATAAGCATAAGAGGTAAACTCGGGTAGAAGCTATGCATATAAACATGAGATGCATTTTAGGGGCAGAGACATCACCATATACAGTGACGATGCACAGACCTGTGATGCGTATTTGCAAACCTGCGCGGGTGCATCGGTTCCATTTACCGTTTCACTTATCAAAGGAATATCGAAATCGCGATTCTTATTGTGGCCGACGATTCTACGGAGCCGAATAAATAACAGAAACACGAAAAATCTATCAAGAAGATGTTTGCGAACATACAATTTGATAAAATGCAACTTTTTCACCCAAATATTACAGAAAACATTTTTCAACACCTTTGTGCAATATCGTGTTTTGAAATGATTTTCAATGGAGAAAGACTAGAATATTTAACGCATTTTTCAAAAATTATACATAGTTTATACAGGGTGTCCCAAAAATGTTGTAAATCCTGTAAAATGGGCGTTTCCTGAGGCTATTTAAAGTAACTTTTTCCTTTGCAGAAATGGCCGCCTCGGCTTTCTTTAGAAGTTATTAAAGAAACACACAGACCAATCATAACACCGTTACAGAGGACGGATTCCGACTAGGCTACAGATCCCGTTGATCGTGACATTATCATTGGCCGAGCCGGAATCTGTCCGCTGTAACAGTGTTCTGATTGGTGCGTGTGTTTCTTTAACAACTCCGTAACAAAGCCGAGGTGGCCATTTTTGCAAAGGAAAAAGTTGCTTCAAATATCATCAGCAAACGTCCATTTCAAGGATTTACAACATTTTTGAGACACCCTGTATAGAAGCCACAATGTAGTCATCATCCATTTTACTTGTGTCTTGCGCGACGATCATTTCAATTTCATTTGCAATTAATTTGATACTATCAGCTTAGAACCTAGCACAATTATACATTTAAACGGTGTTTTATATGTTTTAGAAAATAATAAGACAAATGATTCCCTTACCAACCGTACGAGAATGGCATTGTTTTATACTGTGAATTATATTGATATATATTATGAAAAGCATTGATAACTTTCATGTTTTTACTATCTTACTTCATACTGATTTCGAATATAAAGTGAATATTTATTATAATTTTATAATAAAATTGTATTTAGACTGTACGCGTATCTATCTGTTTCAATGAATGTATACACACGTGCCCACAAACTTTTGTTATAAAATAAATGAAGGAAAAATCATGGCAAATTTTACTAATTTCCGAACTGGTCATTCCAAAAATGTGGACCAAAAATGTTATTGTAATAATTATTATATTATACCAAAGGTTTTTGTAATAAACAACTAAAATGAATGTATTGGCATTCTTCTGATTTCACATCGATAGTTGACACAGAGGCAACCCAATATCCCCATTACGTTCGCATCAGACCACTAAAACGCTCGAACCATAAATGTTCATTTGTGGTTTTGAATAACACGAATTAGCCGTCAATTGTTACGCGGTCGCGAATAGGATCGTTTGCCTTCTGCTGTGGAAACCATTTGACTTCGGCAGAGACGTGTCCAATCGCAATTGTAACAGCACAATGACTAGCCTGCGGATTATATACATTTATGGCAAAAATGGGTAAGAGGAAGACAAAACACACAGGGGCAACCAAAAATACGCCGGCACACATAAGTCGGCCTAAGAAGATAGTACAGCGACCATCGGGGGGTCATTTTAAGGGTAAAACTTCAATCCTCAAACCCATGTTGGTTTTCATCCTTTAAAAAAATTTGTTAACCTCTGTACGAACGTTTGAATTTGCAAAATTTTCAGAACAAAAATATAGGTTTACTTTTTCACTCGTTACATAATGTAAAAAGCTTTGTTGGGAAAAATGGATAACAAACTTCAAAAATAGAAGATTCAAGCTTTAAAAAGAGGTCAGAACGAATATTCTATAACTTTTTTCATGAAGTTGCAACACTTTGAACATGAGCAAGTGTTTAACAAAAATTTAGCGATCCCTTGATTTGGCACGCCAGTGTAGAAGACATCAGCTAAATTTACTATAACTGGTACATTATTTACAGATAATTAAAATTATTAACAAAGGCAATCAATTTTTCTGCGACTAACTTTACTTGTTATCGATGCAGATAAATTTTCATTTTGCATAAAGATCCTTAGTCTAACAACAACTACAGTTCATTAGAACACCGACTCGTTTCATATGCAGAAATCGACTCGTGTTACAAGGAAATCCGAGACCCAGAACTTTCAACCTGACGTCGGGCGTCTGTCCCCCGTTGACGAAACTAAAATACATCGAAGATGGATGAACGAGCAACGGAGAAAGGTAGAACCGGAAAATACGTGTACGCGTGGTTGCACGCGGTTTACAGCTGACGCCCTGAACACTCCAGAATTTCGAATGACCTTTGTCTTCATTCACAACGATCGAATTAAGTTCATCGTTCCCCTGCGCGAGCAGAACTGCCATACTTGCGCACTCGGACGCTGTACAGAAAATGTACGCGTCGTTCTACACGCTACAATTTTTTCCATTTCTTGGTTCAATGAAAATGCCGTGTTCTTTGTGTCTATTCAACCTATTTATACTTTTTTTTAATATTGACATGTTTTGTTTCTTTAACCCTCGCGTGGTGGATGCTTAATAGATTAAAATTAAATTCTTATGTGTCAATTTCTTTTTTACATATTTTTGAAACTATTCTTTGAGATCAACGTTGATCTCCTTATTGGACACAATATAAACAACTAATGATTTAAATTGACTAGCAGAAAATTAAAATTTAGATGGAACAATTTTAACCCTGGTTAGGAACGCACCCAAATACCGCCATCCGAGGGTTTATTAAATCCATTTATTTTTTATACCACGGGTGATTTAAAATTATTTGTTTGAAATTATTTATTTTATTTGCCTTAAATTAGGCTACTTGCATCTATACCACATTCTTGTTATTATTTTTTATAAAGTACTTATGTTTGCAAATTGCAAATATACAGTTAGTAGTACTGTAGATAACATCATCCACCGCATGCACAATAAATATATTTTTCTTATTGTGGATCCAATAATTTGATCACTTACTGTACACTCAATGTGTATATCGATTGTATCGTATAACATTTGTTAAAGTCAAATCAAGTCAAGTCAAATCGACATCTTATTAAAAACGGCTTTTTCTTTTAGAAAAATATGAAAAATTTTTGCCACCATGCCAGTTCCCCTGTTCTTAACTATATTTCAAATATTCATTCCTATGCGGCCCACATATTAGAGGCGTGAAAATTATTTTTGATTTCATTAAAATAAGCTCAATTAAAATTTAATTTCAATGAGGTGGTTGTATCCTAACAAAATTAATGTAAACTAATTATATGTTAGACACAAAGCCATATTGTAACATAACCATATATTGTATAATTTGTAATGTATATGCTATATAAACCTTATATGGTTTAAAGCAATATAAATACATAATAATAATATATTTCAAATTAATGCATCACTCTACAGGAAACCACAGCAGAGTTCAATGAACGAATTTTCATTTTTTGTAGAATAATATCTATCTCAGAGTAAATTCAAATCTTTATATATTCTCTAATTAAAATCGATATAAGTAAAAAATGTATAATAGCAATTCAAAAATTTCTTGTGTTGAAAGTAGGAACGTGCTGAATGAAGTTCGACTAACGCGGGCTTTATTGTTTTCAATCCAATTTACCTACTTGTTAGTCATGTAATCGCTACAATTCTATACATGTCCCGTCATTATACTAGTTTTTTTTGCCATTCCAGCAGTAAATAATACTTCGTCGTCAAAGTCGGAACCAGTTTCGAACATGTGTTTTTACTTCTTTGTCCGGCTCATTGGTAAAACTTGTTCCGCCACTTTTGAATGTATCTACCTACTTATAAACATGTGCATAATTTATAAAAATTATATTACTTACGCGTCCGGGAGTACATTACAGATAATTCCGTATCCCTTAGAAACCAGATAATCTCGTCACTAAAGCGCACTTTTTAGGGTATTTATTAAGCTCGAACGAGCGCGAATATGGTTCAAGTACATTTGTCATTGTTACTAGAATATAAAATTCACAGACGAATGTTATGAAACGAATTTTATACAACAAGTTTTTTGTCTAGTGGTGTGTTTTCTTGTTCCGTGTAATCATTTAAATTAATTCGCCTGAGCATTCGCAAGCGGCAGAGGTACACGCGAAACGAGCGAAAACGGTGACCTTTTATTAAATGACTGAAATATTTTTATCTTTCAGAATACACCGACTGACAGACGCTTCAAATTGAAAAGCTGGAACATTTAACCGAACTGTGCGATCAATTTCACCGGTGTGAACATTTCCAAACATTTGACAGTTCAATTAGTTTGCATTTTAACCGCTGACGCAGTTTCACTTGCTCACACCTGCGCCTGCTGTTATTAATTCGCTCTTCGCGTCGCTTGCTAGACTCCGGTTTGTTCTTTTAACTAATTAAAATAACTGTGTATGAACGAATTTGCCGTGCTATGAATTTCGTTTGTCTTGTATTCGTTCGTGTCGGATTAATCGTGCTGATGTAAGAAAAGATATGTATACCTAAACATTTTATACATACATATCCATGAACGTATAAGGAAAACACAAACGACAAAAACAACGACAAAAAATTTTATCTTAGCTACTAAAATGTCAACCGAGAGAAAGTTAAGTAATAAAATGAAAACACAATATTCCAAGTAAGGGTGGATGAAAGATAATTAAAAATATATATGCAACATTAGTTCTAAAATCACGTGAAAGCTATCTAAGGTGATGCTTTGAATTGATAAATTTACTTTCATAATAAATGAGAGTATTTTGGTTGAAACAGTTAAAACACTCGACAGCAGTGTAAAACGACATAATAAACAAAGATTGCAGTAGAAAAAGTGCAGGTTATTTTATATTTAGTTTGATGCTGTATATATTCAGTGCAGCGAACAGGAATATGGGAAATTATAAAGTATAATAGCAAAGGAAGTCATAAATACATATACAATACTGTTTCAGGAATTAAGTGTAAACAAATAGAAAATGTTACACAAGAACAGATTGTTGAAACAAACTCGAATTGCAAACTTGTACTTATTGAAATTTCGTGAAACCATTGCTTTGGAGTACAAATAGATTTTTTATAACATTAGACACTGTATATTTTGCAAACACTGTGTAAATATACAAGTAAAATGATTTCAATGACATGCAAAACATTCTTATTAGATGAAAACACTTTGAATGTCACAGAAATTATAAAACACTGTTATCGCATACTTTAATGAATATGCATTAGCTCTCGAGTAAACGTAATATTGCGAATAATTTACATTTCAAAGCAATGTCTTATTATATTGTTGATTCTAGATTATATAATTGTGTAACTTGTTGTCGTCTTGCAGGCAACGAGTTATTATGCATCACATGTTGGCATATCTGTGATCACCTTAACAAGGTCACACCCGCTTTACAAAAAAAAAGAACCGTAATGAAGTTGTACCGCAAGATAGACACAATTAATGCTAACAACGCGAATACCAGAAAATGTAACCGAACTACTATTGTCTAATTAAGATTATAATTGAGATAATAAAATCGCTGTCTTGTTAGACACTCGTGCACCGTCGGGTTAGTAACAGGTTATAATTAAAGCCATGCTAAATACTAGACAATTGCTTCAATTAGAACTATGTCAGCTATTTACACGCTACAAAACTAATTCTTACTATTATCAACGATCGATTGAAATTATATTCTTCAATTTGTAAACGTGTTACGTTTTAAAATGATTTTTTGCTCTGGCAATACAATGATCTTCGTGTGACTATGAGTAACAGAAATGGATGCATATAAAAATAATTTAAAAATCTATAACGGAGATTTATTTTAGCAAACGTTCGACGAATAAACAACTATCTGATCACTCTTCTATATTTCTGACTAATGTTTGTATACATATACAATTCTAATGTTATTTTGAATACTCTAGGTTTCATGAAGATCATGATGTTAGGGATCGTTGGATTCGTATCGAGGTTGGCTAATTGATAGTAATAAAAATACATATTCCTATTTGAAAGAACGTCAATGACCTTGAAATTTTATCACAATTATTTCCTTCTCCAAATCTACTTCTTTTTGCACTTTTTGTATTATCAACAATAGACGAAATATTTTAGATGCTCTAGTCACATAAAACTGTCGTCTTGTCTATGACTAATATTTAATTAAATTTGAAGTTGAAAAGCTCAAATTGTATAACTTGTCCAACTATCCTCTATGTTAAAAATATTGATTGTTTCTTAATATGCAATCTTTAGTTTACTTATGTTCCTAATATAACCTGATTCACTCTAACCATAACTCATACATTTCTTACAAAAGAGGAATTCACTAGCTCGTGAAACGTTGGGAGACAATTGTAGAAAGTGCTAGTGACTATACAGATATTCGCGAATAAGTTCTGCCTTGCGTCCATGGCAGCGCATGCATTAATATTGGTAGCCGGTCGGTGGCCACTTCAGAAACAACGATAAACGCGAAAGTATAAGCAGAAATTTCAGCAGAATACACTGTAGTGGTACGGTTAGTTCTTCGTGTATATCTCGGAAACTAAGCGACACTGCCGCGCCGCTAGCGGTCTATCTATACAGGGTGGACGATTTATCTGAAGACATTGAAATACGTCGAGAACTATGCATCAAATAAAAAAAAGTGGGCAATGAATGTTGTTGGTCTCGAAGAGGGACACCCAATGATACCAAACTCGCTACTTTTATTTTTCTGATCTGATGTGTATTTCTCGAGATATCCCCAATTTTCAACACTGTTTACCCCTTTTGATTTTTGTCGATTACAACGCCATCTGTGAAGCAAAATTCAAAAAGTCGTAGGTCAAATTGGGGCACTTTTTTCTGGAGAATCCAAATCTGCAATAAAAAATGGGGGTTCCCATTTAAGTTTCTTATCTTCGTACACCACCACCCCCAGGGGGTGGCAGTGAGGGGTCGAGTTTGGTATCATTGGATGTCCCCCTTCGAAACGAACAACCTTCATTACCCACTTTTTTTTATCCAAGCATAGTTCTCGAGATATTTCAATGTCTTGAAACTTTTATGCATAATAGTTACGTGACAGAACATTACTCCTGATTTTTTTTAAAGGTGGTGACTGAAAGGGTTGTTTGCGAAAACCACCCTTGAAAAATAAATTATTTTCCCAACCCTTAACAACTGATCAAAAATTCTGAAAAATGTCTGAAATAAAGCTAGTTCATAGTTTCATTTTCGCTTTTATTTCGTCTAAACATCTTAAGTAATAAAAGGTAAAGTTGGGGCTTCTCACCCTCATCTTACCCTTAAACGAAGAGGTAGAGGTCTGAAATTTTCCAGTGTAATGTTTTAGATAAGAAACGTTTCGCAGCCAAAAGAAGAAATGAAAAATGGCATGGGGGCCGATTACCCATGCCTATCCTGCTAGACCCTTTGTGTTTCGTCATGTAATACAGTCTCTTTTCTAAATTCAAGGTTCCAAAATCGAAGTACAGTTTTCACTGGCAAAAAATGCTCACGGATGCGCTCGGCGAATCGGCTGGCAAGGCGAGAAACGGAAAAGAAGACGAAAGAAGGAGGCAGGTAAACCAGTTTCTTCTTGGTCGCGAGAGAGCATCGGGTCTGGGCCGTGGTCCTTCGGCGTCTACCCTCGGTTCAGGGATTCCCATGGCTCGGTCGAGCCACTATCCCTGTACCATGGCACGTCTAACGGTCTTCTATTGTCCGGGACGGGACCCCAATAGCGATCAGGAGGGGCCTCAAGGCCCACCGTCAGCGGTGTTCTCTCGTGCTCTGCCAATCGGGGGATCGGTGCCCCGGCTGCCTCCTTGAAAAATCCCGAGGAGCCTTCCTCGAGTCGTTGCCTTCTCTCCTCTCCTCTCCTCTCTCACTCCCTATCACTCTCTCCTCTCTTCTCCCCACTACTCTCCACTCTGTGACAAACTGCGGCTCGATGCAACGTGAAAGAGGGAAACGCGATCTCACGATCTCGCGATTCATCGCCGCAGGGAGTCAATGAGATTCGACGGGGGAATTAAACTAATGGTTACCATTGTCGGGTTTTGTCGCGCGGTGAATTTGTGTTTTCGAGTGCCGCGAAGGGGGATCGAACTCACCGCGAAATCTATACTCGGCTCCACGGAGGGTAGCCACGTTACTAATTGAGCTTTCCATGGATCTTGAAAAATGCTCGCCCATATAATTTCGGTGTGGCCCCGTTCGACAAGCTTGCTCAAATCAGTGCTAAGGGTAGCAACCCTCCCAGGCCGACGAAAAGAATATTGATGGTACTGATACCTTCAACTTTAAAACAATAGACACTCCTTTTTTACCGTCGTCCCTTTCGACAAAAAAGGTCGAAGTACGGGGAAAAATTTTGGGGCCACTTTAACTACTACCTTTCTCGTTTCACAGTTTAGAGTTTGCAGTTACGTTTTTAGAAAACGTCAATACACAGTTTAAAATTTAAACCCAGGTTGCAACATAAATACGTTCGGTTGTCTTCAATGTCTTTCTTCCATTTATTAGCAAAGTACAGAATTGCATTTAATCAATTCGAAAATCGTTGGCTAGAAGTGGCTTTTATTTAATCACATGCATTTGCAATGAGTCGCAACTAAATCATTGATATTAGAACATATTTATTCTTGCAGCCAAATGTGTTTAAGTTACAAGCCAATATTTTCACCAATAATGGTTTGAGCATATTTACACCAATAATAATTTGAGTACATTTTACAAACAATTATAATATCAACCGAACGTAAAGTCCCAAATTACATGAAAAATATTTTCCAAATTTTAATGTTTAAGTTCAATGCATAAACTACCACTAAAAATATATTTACAGAAATTGATGGATAACTACCTAAATCGAGCTGAACATCTGTGCAATCTATACAATCATCAGAACCGTCCATCTTTCAAGTATTAAAAGACGATCTGCGTGCATAAAAATTCACAGATTAATATTCGGTTCAAAATGAAAATTATAAAAATTATCTATGCGCAAGCTACCACCAGATTTTCAGGTAAAACTAGTGAGAGCGAACGCCTCGTTTCAGCGAAACCGATTTCGCGAATCGTGCAAAGACGAAATTGGCAAATCCCGTGAATAGTCGGATAGAAAAGAAGTTAACGGCGATGACCATTATCAGAATTGGCGAGTGACTTTTACCGAAGCCCGACGAGCAAATCGATGGGCTTGGCGTTTCGCAACGTTTCAAGAGTATATGTATACTTACCCGTCTAAGGATTCCAGTTCGGATCGAGGCTCTCGATTCTCGAAAGGGAAGTCTCGCCGGTGACCAACGAGTGGTATGTGTGTAACCAGCATGGTCAAACAAACAGCAACCGGCATGGGCAAAGATGCATTGTGGTGAAGCGACGGGAGTCGGTGTATGAGCGACAAGCAAGAAACACGCTGGAGCAAGGGACAGAGGAAAGAAAGGAAGAGCAAAGAAACGTCCGCGAAAGACCGGAAAAAACGGAAGGGAGCGAAGAGACGCGGTGACCGGTGATTATCGGCGCAACAAATATCCAAAGCGGGGTAGAGAACGATGCCAGGAGACCCGAAGAAGAGTTGATGGGAGAAGAGGGATCGACGAGAACCCTGGAGCTGAAGAAAAAGAGACGGAAACCAAGAGTAGCCAAGAGGAAACAGGGCCCCACTAGTTAGCGCGATGAGGATAGCACGACAAACGGGATAGCGATGGGACCAAGTGCATCGCAATCATTCGGTATGCGCGATGTCTCTGCACTTTCTTGACTTCAATTGGATCGCTCAAGTTTGTTCATCTTGCATGTTGTTTGGCAGATGCCTGGAAGAAGAGACTGAAGAGAGTGAGATTGAAGATACATACATGTCTAAGAGTGAATGCAGATAATATTTGTTGTGCATATAAAGTTACTATGTTAAACTGCAAGGTTTTGTGCATTTAAGATAAAAATGAATGGATCAAATGCAAAATAGAAAAAGCGTTAGAAAAATTTATTGCATTATTTTCATCTGATTACATTTATTATGAAAAGAAATTAATGTGTATGTAGCTCCTATGCCTTGCAATGAATATAGACCATTTATATTTTATTTAGAAAGTTGCAACGTAATTATGACTATGTACGAGATTGAGAATTTTATTCATTTATGATAGAATAATGTAGATCGAATGTAAAATAGGAAAAAAGTATAAAGAGTTCCAAAATGTTGTTGCATTCATTTTTATCTGATTACAATTCTTGAAAAACGAAGTAAACGTAAAAATTGAATGTTCTGATGCAAACTCGTTGGACTAATTGCGGCTGTTAACCCAGAAGAGCTGGGCAAATTCTAAATATTGAATCGATTGTTATCCGGCGGGCACGTATTGAACCTTCCACGGCTATGAGAGAATATTTGTGTGAAGAAACAGAAAGGGCAGAGAACAGCGAAGAGGAAGAGGAAAAATGAACGATAGGAGGATGGAGGAGGACGAGGAGGCGTCTGGCTGAGAGTGGAGACGAGGAAAGAGCGAGAAGAAACTAAAGAAGGACTGCTGCGGGAGAAAGAAGAACGAACTGGTGCTCTCTTCTAGTGCAGCCGTACGAGACTTCCACGAATCGGGACCTCCGCGGTCTTCTTCGCCAGTCTCTTGCCCGGTCGAGAGAACCCAAAACGCAGGCTTGAACTCACAGACGATATTATAGCTTAACTTCATATTATTGTGCTCCTTATATGGCAGCGCATAGTATATCGTGGTGCAGGCCGTTTAATCTTGCCACAGGAGTTGGCCTCGACTCCCCCGGGACGTGTCAGTGCCCTTACGTATTGCCAAGACTTCCCTTTCATTGCTACCCAATAACGGGCTCGATCAGAGGTGCTTCGTGTTTATTTCCCATCCGTGAAGTATTGATCCTGTAATTGCTTCGCGGATTTCATAAATAGTTTACGTATTTATCGACCTTGCCCCGCGGAAAACTAGTTTTGTCATTCTACAAGCGGATCGATAAATACGAGACTCGTCGCAAAACTTCCGATTTAATGTATTTATCGCAGAAATGTGATGACGTTAAAAACAGCAGAAAAATGTAGCAAGTTTTATTCTCGACTTATTCAAATTGTTTGCGAACATATTTTCTATTTCATACCCGGTCCTTGAGAATTGATACAAAACGGTTTCACTTTGCATGAAGATTTGCAGTCTACTCGTCATGATTGAAACTAAAAGCTGTTGTATATGTCACATTTGCAGAATGTAGATTGATTAATATATGTATAATGTTTGATATACAAACATACGTATGTTTATTATCGAACACTGCATCAAGTGTAATAACTATGAGTTTGAGGTAGGTTAAATCTTTTCAGCCATGATAAACGCAGCAGTAGAAATTATTGTCACTTTGTCTAATACCTTTGTACATATTCGATTAATTCAAGAAAAAAGAATGGATTTCATAAGATTTTTCTCAGAACAATTGAAACAATAATAAAATTTAAATTTAGAGAAATTTTTTTGCATTCGAGAACGTTGCGCATGAAATCTATAATTTGCATTACGTTGCTAGATGTCCTTTGGATGTATTTTTATGGACAATGATATAAAAATTGCAATCAGAAATGTATCTGTTCTCTAAAAGGATGTAAACTCCAAATAGAATGAAATCTAGTTAATCTCGGATTTTATTCGAATGAGAGATCGATGTGCACATGCAATGACATTCAGATTGTAAAGCGTCGAACTCGAAGAATACGTAATTTGATGTCGCTTTAGTCGCGACATTGTCGAATTCTTTTCTTGTTTCAATTGAAACACGTCATATCACTTTGGTACAAAGAATGCATTCTAGAATGTACGTTAGATCACGGATCTGCACCAAGGATAGATCTCTGACAAGGTCAAAACCAGTTTGGTCATCTTCCGAAAGAAAAGCAGTCACGTCGGTGCA
This sequence comes from Sphecodes monilicornis, assembly GCA_913789915.3. Classification (NCBI taxonomy): domain Eukaryota; kingdom Metazoa; phylum Arthropoda; class Insecta; order Hymenoptera; family Halictidae; genus Sphecodes; species Sphecodes monilicornis. Next base: position 12,563,747 of record OU565290.1, read on the forward strand.
AGGCTTTTCCATAACTAGTTTTACTTGGCCCAGATACGGAGTCGACGTGTTGGTCCTTTATCCTTGATCCTAGGCGAACGATAATCTCGAAATCGACTCTGCTAATTTTTTTATTACTCAAGTATTTCCAATATACCTCGAAGAAAATTGAAACTCGCTCGTCTAAAAGTGAAAAACTTTTTAACGTGTTCAAAGAACACGGAGCGAATCGTTAGGCATTGATGCACCATGAAATAATGAGTAAAGTTTAGTTTGTGATGGTCTTGGAAATTGAATTATTCGGTTCGTATTATATCGTTGAATCGTCGCGTCGTAGAAACTTGCACGGACCACGTCCGCTGAAAAACTTACGCGAAAGCTCGCAAGGAAACACGTTTTAATGAATCAGACGCAAGTACTTGATGCGCTTTTCATCCGTAGCTCGTTAGTTACACGAACTAACGGAATTTTCGCCAACGTTTAATAACTTTGCGGACATTTCGCAACGCCCTTACAGCACAAATTCTATCAGACTCAAAGGGTTAAAGGGAAGAGAATGCAAGCTCGTGACCTCCTTTACAACCACCGGTTGCTTCTGGCCTTCCAGATACTCCGTGAGTTTCATAGGGAACGCGAACTGCAGTTTACTGATTCGAATAAGTCTTTGAAACATAGTCTGCTAATATCAGACAGTTAACCCTGCGAACCCCGCAATTAGACCGGGAGCGATTACACGTGGCTAAATTCGTTTGCCTTGTGTCAATAGGCGAACTTTTTTGTGAAACAGATGTTAAAGAAAGGTTGAAGAACCATTTTGTTCTGTCGTGTTAGTAGAACGAGACAATTCAAAGAGGAAGATGTAGAAGATAAATATGCATTTGCAGTATTATAGTTAATTTAAATTCGTAATTCTTAAATATTCCAAATGGTTTTGAATAAAATAAAATACTAACGTTACAAAGAATTGCTGCTTAAAATATCTATTTCCACTATTCATTTCAAATCTGTCTATTGAGAACTGCTTATTCAATTATCTATTTGAAATAATTATTTCGACTGTCTATTTAAAGTATATACTTCCACCAACAATTTTTATAAAAGCAAACACGTCTAAATAGATTGCTTCAGTTATTAGGGACTGTGGAGGTATTTCTACGTTCTAAAAAGGTTTCAATTTTATGAATGCATTATAGAAATAGATAGAAATTGATCGAATAGCGTCTTGAACGATGCTAATTGCAGCTTGAGAGGGAAGAAACGATCCGTTTGCATAGTAGTGTTTCCTCGTTCGTAGTCGTTTCACCTCTCCAGTTTCCGGGGATAGAAATTTTACGTATCAAACGACTTCCGGCTTCTTACGCAGTCGATGCAGTATACGATACAGTGGTGCATTTCCAGCAAGGAAATGATTAAAGCAGACTGCAAGATACACCAGTTGGATACTGTCGAGGAGAAACCGATCCTGCACATGTTACTGATATCAACGATTAGGCTTTTGCGATAAAAAATTGCACTCGATAAATGTAAATTCAATTACTCGAACTTAGTGATGTTTTTTCAGAAGACCAAATCTTTTTATGCTTTCCCTAAGCCAACCCGTAAAAATGTACATTAATAGAAGAAATTGTCTTTAAATTATTACAAAATCGTAAAAACAGAAAGAGGGATGCCATGCATTTCTCCACAATTTCCGGATGAACGAATCTCTCGCTATCTATGTTTAATTACTGTGGAATTTATATGTTAGTAGTGTATCCAAATTTACAGGGGGCAGTAGAGTAAAAGCGAGCATCAAGTTACTGAATAGTTTGCTTTCATTGCCAGGTTAATAAGAACTATAGGTTGGTATTATTGGAAGTAGATTTCTGTTCAATTCTGTTAATTATAAATTCGTGGCAGAGAAATCAAAGTGCACAGAAAGATCCGACAGGCTGGTCGTTACTATATATTAAAGACGATAAGAATCTCTGTGGAATTTGATTATTAATTTAATTCTACGATATCGTTACGATCTCCCGGTAAATAATTATACCTATATCTGTTGATATAGTTTGCATAATGCGCGGCCAATCGATGCTACGAATTGGAACAGATTTTTGTGTAGTGCAATATTAACCTCTTTTCGCGATCGGAACCTTTCACCGCGAGTACACCGATTCGGATTACGATACAGAGTTATATTTATGACATCACGAGGCTGAACGAGTGCAAATGAAAGTTGTAGGATTACTCTTACTCTCGCCGAGCGCGAAAGGAAAACCCGTTTGTTTTGTGCCGCACCAACACTAATCAAGGATAAGTATGTACTTGTATTCTGAAATCTCGTTTCACTCTGCCAACGCTCGAGCAGCTGGCAATATGTTTCCTAATATGAACGTTGCGAATGACACAATTTTCTTTTTTCAAGTCCCGTCAACGTCAGAGATCATTAGAGGTATCTATTTAAACGTCAAGGCTCAGTAATGGTTTTTTTCAAATATTGAATTCTTACAATGAGATAGACCTAATGAACCCAACTTCCAGTCTCGCCGGTGGATTATGCAAGTGAATACATTTATCTACCTGCGAAATTATGCGCAAAAATGCCTATTATTTTGCGGAACAAAATACTGTGAAAAAATTCCCATCGATCACTTTTTCGCAGAGATGTTGTTAGCGTCACAAATGGAAGAAAACAATTAAAACTAATAATCTTTACAGGATTCCATAAAAAGTGTTTTGGGGTCAAGTGTTCAACAAGAACTATTTCATGTACGATCTATTTATATTAATCATGGTACAAACAGTAAATCCTGAACCTTTTTGAGAAACATGTGAAAAAGAAAAGCAACGCGCGAATTTAAACAAAATTGATATCTTTGTTCTCTTAATTATCGAACAAAAATTGTTAATTTCCTACAGCTTGTCTTACTAAAGCGTCCTTTGTAGGTTTATAATTTATGTACAGATGCCTGTCTCTACCCGTAATTATAAGGAATGTTTGCAAGTTTTTGTTTAAAACGATAATATGTATATCTGCACTTCAGTTACTTTGTTCGTCACCAAATGGCCACTGTGAAGTAGTTGAAGGACATGAAAATAATAGTGCAAATATTTGTTATCTAGATATGCATGGTAGTTTTTGAGTTTTCTATACATTACAGTATCGGTGCAGATACATACCCAAGTACCCGTAACATTTTAATGAAATCATAGATTCATGCATAGGTTGATATACTAGATCTAAAAAATTAAAAAGTTGCTAGACTATTCGTAGTAACGTACGGTCAATTCACAAGATTACGTGGAAAATATGCGTACACGTAACATAGAAACTAGGCGTAGAAAGTTCAACAATCGTGTTCGGCGCGATCAACCGTTAAATCACTGCAATCTTAACAAAGAGTCCTTGAACGGAAACAATCGGCTGCGCAGCATTCGATGAATTATTGGTTACTTAACGTTTTGCATGAAATTGTATAATGCTCATTACCGGTGTTAACATATTATATAAAATATTCACATTGTTTCCCCGTTAAACGATATACAATATGCGAAACGATACCAGTCCGAATATGTTTTGCGAGCCGCATGTGTTCTGCGCTTTTAAAAAAAACTGCAATGTCGCGGGCGGTGCAAAGAAATGCAAGCCCTCCCAGTTCGAGCAGTTTCTTCGGCTGGTTTTTTTCGGTTTGGCGCGGGACCATTTGCATTCCTCGGCAGGGAATCGGTCTGCGACGAGCAATGAAATTCTATTTGAGGCTTTGTTCCAACCCGACTGAAGATTATCGATGCTCCTCTGACATCCGAGAACACGCGGCCCTCGCGTGCCACATGCGCGTCACGTTCTTAACCCATTAAGCGGTTAATCCAATTTCTGATATTCAAAAAATTTATTCTTTTTGTATTTTCCTTAAGCGCAAGTGTCAGAATATGTCTGCAAAAAGAATCGTTTGAATTCGTAAAATTAACGTAGTTACAGTCGTTCGAAGAATGCAACTCGAATTTCATATACTTACATTTAAACGCGTTTTCCTCGAAACCACTTCTTTTCGAAACTATGGCCAAGTTCTAGTTGACCAATGGACTGGAAAGTTTGAGAAGATCTTGAAGTTTCTGAAATCCGTAATTTTTTTCTTATTTTTTTTACATAAAATATTTTAAAAATCAGTAATTTGTAGGGGTGTGCGAGTACTCGATTTATTCGAGTATTCGAATTTCGAGTCGAGTAATGATCGGTCTGTCAAGCCGAGTCGGGCGTTTGAATTTTCCGAGCTACTTGAAATCGACGAACTGCTTGAAAAGAATGCAAGCTACTTGAAAAAATCAACCGACTCGAATATTCGAGCCCTCGTGAAACTTCGATTTACTCAAAAATGAATTTTCAGCTCAAAATTATTCGATTTACTCGAACACATTCGAACAGATCTTTAGCTTTTGAGTTACTCGTAAAAATTCGAATATGTTTCGAATGTGTTTTCTTCGTGAAATCGTGAAAATAAAACAGAACCATTAAATTAGCGTCATATTTTTCTTCCTTATAGTTAGAATAGTATTTGATAGTAAATAAATGAATGTTCGAGTAACTCGAGCAATTCGAAATTTTACGAGTAACTCGAAAGTTAAAGATCTGTTCGAATATATTCGAGTAATTCGAAAAATTTCGAGTTGAAAATTCATTTTCGAGTAAATCGAAGTTTTACGAGGGCTCGAATATTCGAGCCGGTTGATTTTTTCAAGTAGCTCGCATTCTTTTCAAGCAGTTCGGCGATTTCAAGTAGCTTGGAAAATTCAAACGCTCGACTCCGCTCGAGCAATCGAATCGAGTTCAGCTCAGCTCGTAAATTACGGGTATTTGCACACCCCTAGTGATTTGAGTTTAAAATGCCGCAATTTTGTATATTATCAAGAGTTCTTTATTTCTTCTTAATTTATTTAGAAAGACCAAAACATGCTCTACACAAATATATAAAAATTGCAATATAATGCTAGACTGCACAGAAACACACTGCATAAAAATCATACAGTCTCTGTGATATAAGACAAAATTGGTTCATAACAGTTCTATTAACACTGCAATTTCTCCAATTTCTGGAAATATAAAAATTGCAATATAATCCTCGACACTACACAGAACCTCAGTACATGAGAAAGCTACATTTTCACAGCACAATTTTTACAATTTCCAAAATTGCTGAGGACCCTCATAAAAGAAGATAGAGCGATGAAAAATATATTAAACAATTCTTTTACAGCGGCAACGTGAACAACAGAATGCAATACTGTAAATTCGCGGAATTTACGGATCGTTGGGTCTTAATGAATTAATTACAGAACTGCCGACCATCTGAAGCAACTGATTTATCATTCAATATAAAATTTATATAATTCCATTCCGAGAGACTTCGCGCAAAAATTTTTTATTGCCGCGTACGATTTATCTCGTAATACAACTTTACACTGTCGTACATAATTGAAAACTCGCCCTCTTAAGAGGTTAAGTATGCCAAATGCAAATAAAACCAAAATACATTCAGACAATACTTAAAAATATCATTTCGATTTAAATCGTGCATGCACAAACCTCTTAAGAAATTTACTTAATATAATAATTTTTCTTTGCCGCATTACAATTTTGTTCGTATTGAAAAAATATCACACATGATCAGATATTATGTTGTTACTACAACATGTGTAGTGACGAAGAAGAGAATGAAGAATTCATACTTATAAATATCACACCCAGTGTACTTAAAACATGGGGTTGAAAACATGCATGTCTGGAGATGTATTTCAACATTTAGACAGGGAAAATCGGTTTTTATTGGTAACATAATGGACAAAAAGATGTATCTAACTATTTTAAAAAATAATTTACGAAAAAGTGCAATAAGAATAGAAATTATTGACGCCTCGAAGTATTATCAGGACTACAACCCTTAACATAAGACTCGAATTGTGCAAGAATATTGGCTGCATAACTACCCGAAATTATTACATCCACCACATTAGCCACCGGATTACAACCGCAATGAGAATTTATGAGACGAAGTAGAATGAACAATTAGAAAAACTATAATAGCTGTTTAAAAAATGTTGAAACGCTAATTACAAGAAGAATGGAATAATATTACCACTGACTGTTTGGAAAAAAACTTACGATATGCGTCAAAGCTTGAAGTAAGTTATAAGTCAAGAAGGTTAGTAATTCAGGATGCGCAGGATTTTTCATAGCAGCTTCTATTTATTACAACACGAATTTACATTTGAGCCTTAGAAAATAAATAAAAATAATACGGGTAGCCTTAATGTAATTTTAGGATGCACGAGACGGTTTTTAAGAAATTACTGAAGAAAATGTGAAAATTCTGAATTTAAATCGTGGCTTACTGTATTGAAGCACGTACCTGGCCGAGGAGAAGCGAAGCTACACGAACCCGCCACGAGAGTATGCGAGTAATGTCGGCACGCATATAACACGAAACGGTTGTAGCAAAGGGACGGTTTTACCATTAAACGAAATATTACACGTGTGTATATTGATCTGTTGACTCCTCATGATTCGAAACGACGTCCTGTGACTCAGTGAAACGGCGAACCGCGTACTAAGAGCAAAATAGGCTTGTGTATTGGAACCGGCGAAAACCTAACCTTCAAACTTTCACACTCAAGGTTTACCGGCCCGTTTGACAATTGCTGCGATACACACACGAGGTAAGCAGCGAACCGTTCAATTCGACGAATCGATGCGTGCTGAACATTTTTGGTACATCAAAATGTTACTTCTCCAATTAGCTATCGTTCATTTAGTCGTTTAAACACGCACACGTTTATTACCAAGTTCGAAATATCGACGTTGGAATTTGTGCAATGCAAATCTGCTCGGAACAAGGTTGTATAAAAGCGAGATACGTGCATGCACACATACATCGTTCAAGCAGTCATGTTCCTAGCTGCGTTGATCGAATAATTGAAAAATGGAAGTGTCCCTACGAATAACGTGTGACATAGCGATTGTTTTCGGCCCGGATATGCATCAATTTTAATTCCTTTAGAAAACCGTGGTTTATTGTTTCGTGATTGTAAAATGTGTGTTACATGCATGTGAGGTTTTAAACTATTTTAGACTACATAGCAGCGGTGTTTTTTTTCTTTACAGTGCACACTATCGGTATAAAGTATTAAATACTTGGGGGATTTTTTAAATATTTTGCAAATAGCAAGTAAACGTTATGCAAACACTATACAAATTTAAAAAATTTATATACTCATTGCGAAATAGGTATTTATTAATATATTGACAGTGTTCCGTGACAAGTGAAATATTTACGTCAATAATTTTTCATTTCAAGCCTGGACGCAGATATAAAATAAAATATTGTGGAGGGTTAAGTAATATCCGATTTCAATGAAACGGGAATGAATAACGTGCAAACGTGACAATTTATTGGTCTAAAATATTTAAATAGTAACGTGATATATTTTGGAGTATTAATTTACAATCTTTTATATGCAGAGCCTCGATGGGTCATAGCGAGACATATAAAGTAAAATGGCGGGAAATGGAAGCAGCAGTATCGATTTTTACCATTCTTACCGAACTTACCATTCTTACTTACATTGTAATTTCAAAAGCATAGTTAATGATCCCACTCAATTGTTCCATCATTTCATAATGTTGTGGCTACAATAGCAAATTAAAAATAAGCAGGTTAAGAATACAAACATCAAAGTCCTTGAAGGTCGTGGAAATGTGAAAAGACAAATAAGATATCAATAAATAATGAACCTTTCAATGTTTGCCCCCACAGATTTTGATGATTTTTGAGTATGTCATAGAACTCAACATTTTGAACAACTTTTGCTTGTTCCTGGAGGTGTGCTTTAGTTTCCGAGTTATTCGCAAAAAACTGTCAATACTGTAAGATTCATAAAACCTGAAAATTTTACAAAAATCAAAAATAACATAATGTTATATAATATAACCGAAACGTTCCCCAGATCAACACAATAGGTTCACAAAATATATCAAATGCATTAAAATTTACGGTGAATCTTCCTGTCACAGAATTGCTGTTAATTCTTCAAAGGAACAGTAGACAAGCGATCGCACTATATTGACGTATACGTTCTCTCGAGCATGCACACACAAACAATATTCAATGTATGGTACTGGCAGATTTTCGATAATATCTCAGAAACTAAAGCCAACTCCCACTGACAAACAAAGGAAAAATTTGCTTAAAGTGTTGAGTTAAACGACTTATCCAAAAATCATCAAAATCGGTGAAGGCGTCATATCGAAAAGTTAACCGAATTAATAAATAAATAATTTCTTTTACACGTCGTATAGTAAGTTCTAATACTAAGTTCATGAAGAAGTTCTCGTTTGGTTTACTTTTAAAAAAGTTGCTCCATTTTAGAGAATGTATAGAGGCTTTTTTTTATTGACTGAGTGTCGTTGTTTTCAGGTACGTACAGTGTCTTTTCCAAAATTTCCCCGAGGTTTCCTGTAAGGATGAGCCTGGCGTAGGCACGCTGATCACCAGCGAAGATTCTAGTAAGTAGAATTTCTATTAATGAATTCTGAAAGCTTCGCCCGGCAATGGCGTCTTCGTGTTATCCTCTTTTTTGTTTTTCGTCATCGTTTTTATTTTCTTTTCCTCGGGATCCCACGGCGGTCTGCCACGGCTGGTGACTGGTCGTTCGTTCGAGGAAACCGGCAAAAAATTTTAATTTCTTCAGCATGTGCGCCGGAGGTGACGGATCGGGGCGATAAACGTTTCTCTCGTTATTCTCGCCAGCTTTTGGCCTCGCGTATATGTCCAAACGCAAAAACATTCGATTCTCTGAAACTCGATCTCCCAGTTTGTCCTTGCATGGTTGACATGCTTTTATGTATATGTAGTCTACTGCACTCGTTAAATTTGCTTCATTGAAAGGCCTACGCGACGGCTTTCTCCGGAAGGCGTTAAAGCGAACCTTCATGGCTCCTTCAATTCTGTCTCCACTTAACCCCTCGCTGTACACATTTTTTCGCGAACTGCCTCGTCAGAAATGCCTTACGGTTGCCAAAAATGTCTTCTATGCTCCTCAAGAGCCTAAATTTACGTTAACCTTGTTGCCTCGCTGATGATTTGCGTATTGGAGTGCGGTAAAGTTGATATTCAATAAATGGAGTAGACTATTCTATTATTCAATCGTGGTATGTAACTAATTTATATATTTCTATAACATTAAATATAATAGAGAGCAAAGCTTCATTACGAGACTGCAAACCTTTATGCAAGATAAAAATTGTTTGCATCAATTGGAAGAAACAAGAACCGAATAAAATAGTTCTTCTTCCTTTAATTATTTTAATAGACTGAAGATAATACATTGATATGATTAAATACTTTTAATCCTTTAGCTAACTTAAATACCATTTACTCATTTCGTTATAAATGCATGAAATCCGCAGTCTATTCATTACAGATGTGAGTGAAAATTATTAGAACAGTGCACAAGGGTTAACCCTAGGAACAAAGAGATCAGAAATTAGCTATTTCTTCTGCTTATTCTTCAACATCAGTCTTAAAGATAAAAGTAATGTGTTTAAAACACTTTTAAGAAGGTAAATACTATATTTTTATTAAACATATCAAATAAGTAACGAGCTAAAGGTTTAGCCACCTTTAAACCTTCTATGGATCTAAGACAAGCAGTTTTTCCTAAATTACTACAAAAACAAAAAGCAGATTCATGCTCAAAAAGAGAATATTGGTAAAAGATGAAAAGTTTCCTTTTCATCAGCAAAACGGATCGACCTTTTCAGCAGATTCGACGAGTTCCGCGCGCTTCGGTTTCAATGATTAATCAATGTCCCGGTTATAGAATTATTAAGCAAGTAGTTTTGACCTTTATCGTTTAAAGTTTGACGCAAGCTTCTGTCAATCCAATAAACGATAATCTCGTATCGGACTAACCTCGTGGAGTTGGGGGAGTAACGATGATCGCAAAATGGCGGCGTAATTGCGAAAATCAGGATTGCTCGAGTTTCCTTGAAGTTGCGCAAAAGCTAGTAGAACGGTAGTGTTCGGGAGCGTTGATTGCACAAGAAATTGGTGCTCATGGACAACGAAACAAAGCGTTCCAACCTTGGCTTGTTTTCACCACAAGAAAAATCGTCAAAGTATCGCGGCTACTCTCACTCTCATTGCCGATAACCGAACTTCCTTTTTGCCTCTTCTTCTTGTGCCTCTTCTTCGCGATCGCGACGGCCTTGGCACCGGGAGAATAAGCCCAGGGAGGAGTACCTACATAACCGTTCGCATGGAACGATAGCCCGGTGAATAAAACTGCAATCGTATAGGTCCCGACTTTACGCTACCTCCTGTCGACATCCCCTATTCCTTTGTAGAGACGAGGCTGCGCGTAATTGGTATATCACTACAGTGAAACTTCATTTATATGAAGCTGTCGCAAGACAATTTGGTTCGCATAATCAGGTGGTTCATATAATAGGAGTTCACCTGCCTCCCATTACCGACTATGATTTTTCGTTCATTTAATAGGTGTTTGCGTTCATATAACAGGATTTCGCTCAACCAGAGTTTAGTTAACCAGTCCCTGCTAAAATTTAGTCCATTTAAACGGAGTTATACTGTATTTGATAGCTTTTGCGAAGAAATGATGAAACAAAAGAAATCAATCTCGCACGATCGGTCGCCTTCTAAAGGCTGATTTATACTAATTTATACTATCCGCAAAGTATGAGAATTAGACTGGATCTTTATGCAAGATCAAAATTGTCTGTATCAATTACAAGAAAGGATAGTTACATATAACTTGCTTTCTTCTCTTAATAATTTTAATAGGCTGTAAATAATGTAATATTAAATTCTTCTGATGCTTCTTTATTTTGCGTTTCACCTACTGATTTCTGTGATAAATGGATAAAATCCGCAGTCTAATAATAATAGTTATGAATGCTGTTCACTGACCATTGAAAATCAATGATGGCCTCTTACATCATCTGGGTATACAAGGTGTCTCGTGAATCCATGATCTTCTCAACAACTAACAAATTGAACCACGTATTAACTCTTACTTTCGTGCACTATAAAGATAACAGAATGGGTTCAATTAAGTCACCATCTGTAATGGTTTTTCATTAGCATGGCTACGCAACGGATCTCTCATTCCCAGCTCTGATTACTTGTTCTGGGCTCTTGAAAAATCTGAAAGAATTCACTTATTATAGTCTCTAATTTAATGTGCAAATGATACCCTAGCTAAATGTTCAAACCTTCTGCATATAAAGTGAAAATTGAACGAAAAATTGCGAAACAGTGGGAATTTAAAAAGAGGTAGAGCATCAACGAATAAACGATATCCAAATTCAATCTTGACGTTCCTTGCTTGGGTCTATTTTGACCCAGAATGCGAAAATCGTCATTTAAGTACTCAATTTCTGGCCATTAAACTGAACGAAGAACTGTTGCATTGTAAAGATCCGAAAGACTAATCTGTCTACAAGAGGTATCCTTAAAAATACATTTTAAGAAGTTAGTAATTAAAGCTGTGGACGTTCACGAGCATCGTCAATTATATTACTGTTATAAAAGTTCGTCGTTCAAGAGTTAATCGAGCGAACTTCTTACTAAGGACTTTGCTGCAGTCTCGATTGTCGGGAACATTTTATGAGAATAGAAATTTGATTAAGCTCACGCTGACAACGAATGAAGAATGTCAGGACGATTCCACCGCGCGAGGTGTTCACGTCATTTAGTATGGCAATGATCGGCGATTATTTCAGCACGGTGCGAGATTGAGCTCCATCATATGCTATTGCATTACAACTAATTGCTTTAATCGACCTCTCCCGCATATTTCTTGTAACACCTACGCGCGATAACAGCGCTCCTCCCGTCGTGTATAGTCGTTTAATATATCATTATCCTCCCGTGGCTCGTTCGGCCGTGGTTGGGGACGATTCGTTCGGTGAGACAAGACGGTAATTTCTTTTCCTTCACCGCGTATATCCCGCCCACGCTTCTGCCTCCCTTTTTCTTTTTTCTCCCCTCCCTTGTCCTGCTTGGCAAACACCGAGCGTCCCTTCGGTCGTAAACGAAATAGGAGAGAGAGAGCGAGAGAGAAAGAGAGAAGAAAAGCTTTTTAGTGTTTTTGTACCGAGTCCCGGATATGCAAAGTTTGCCCGTTTTTCAGATTTCTTTTTACAGCTGCTCCTTTCAAAACACACAGGACCTTTTGAGTTTTTCGAGTTTCGCTTTTCGCCCGGCCGACGCTGCTTGAATACTCATTAACTTCATTTTCTTCGTGGCGCGTTCCCGCCGACTCGCAATTTACATTTACTCGCACAATGGCCTTCACTGTCGGTCATACTGAAATACAAATAACGAGGCACCGTTGACAAGAACTGCGAAATAAATCTTAAATACGCCCGACAGAGACGCGTGTAAGTTAATTAATCGCGTGTTCGATCGTGTACGCCACTTTTGAAATCGTTTTGCGAAAGCCTACCATAAATATCCGATTGTTTTAATTCGCCGCAACTGTAGAATGGTTTTGTACGCATTATCTACCGGCGATTACTGCATAATTTTTGGAAGCATATGGCTGAGGATTCTTTAATAGATCCTTCATCAGCAACGGAAACTTCAATCACAAACCAATAACACACACCCAATGACGCAATCTAATAATTTCGTTTAGGATTATTGTGTAAAAGAAGGTATTTAAGCTTCCTTTGGGTACAGCACAATTATTGCTAAAAGCCTATCAATAGGCTTTCAGTAAATAAAGTTTTAGGTTAACACTAACCGTACCGAGCACAAAATGAGACTGATATATATTGTTTTTTTTAAATTACGAGACTGAATTTATACAGGGTGTTCACGCTATCACTAGCCAGCGTTTTTCTCACAAATAATAAATATTAGAAAAAAATGATAGAGGAAAAAGTAATATTGTTTTTGGTAAGTAACATTATGGCGTATGTAATTTTCTTGTGTTTACACTATTTTCTTAGAAATGAAGGCGACCTTCAATTTTTTAAATGAAATGCTATGTATTTTTTAATATCATATGAAAGCGTGTGTCAAGATAAAATTTATTCGTATACAACGCAATGACCTCTTCAAGGTCATACAAGGTAAGAAATGGCAGCAAAATTTTGAATATTTCGTACGTAATATTTCGTAAAGATATCATTTACGATACACAACGCCCAGAAATGTAAACGACTTGTAAAGGAAACTAACGCGATCATGAGCATTAATATTTCGTACAACGTTAGAAGAAGCTAACAAGAATGTAATTAATAGAGCCGAAATATGTAATCATGCACGAGGGAGTATATTGAACATTTATTATAGCCTCGTCAATAAACTACACTTGTAAACGCATTAGTACGAAATGTTCAAAATGTTTCTTCCATTTCTGACCTTGTATGATCTTGAAGGTCATTGTGTTGTATACGAATGAATTTGTCTTCTCACACGCTTTCATATGGTGTGAAAAAATATATAGCATTCTATTTACAAAAATTGGAGCTCACCGACAATCTCATGAAAATATTGCAAATACAAAAAAAATCACATACGCCATTGCGTTGCTTGCAAAAAACTGTATTACTTTTTCCTCTTTCATTTTTTTCTAATATTTATTATTGGCAAGAAAAACGCGGGCTACTAATAACGTGAACGCCCTGTATATATGTCTCGCAATTTTGATAATAATGTGTGTTTGAATAAAGAAATTTATTTAGTGATTTCTGAGAGAAGCATCTTTGTAATTTCAATAATTACGATATAAATTTTAGCTACAAAGAATTCTAGATACATGGATACAATGCTTCTGTTTGATTAAGGCAACTTGTGTCAAGCATTTTTAAACACCTTGCTTTCTGTTACAACACCGAGCACAATCGATAAAGATGTTTGTGCAAGTCTTACTTTTCTACGTAATGAAAAATTAAAGGAACGATTTAGTTAAAGTTTTTCTTTTGCTATTAATGTATGAAATCTAGTTAAGAAATTGTATGTTTCTGGATTATGCAATGTCACACTTATTGTTAAACATTTTCGGTTCTTGTTAGAGTGGAATAAAATATCTACAACGTGAAATTTCTCAACGGTGCCATTCGCCGCCGTTGAGTTAAAATCAGTTAATAGTTCATGGTCGGAGAAGGGCGTTTCTATCTTGCTGCTTGTACTGGTACCGCAGTGTCGACAGTTGGTCTTGTTTGCTGGCATTTTGCATAAATTTGTAGGTGTTCACTTTTTCCAGAGAAATATTGAAATCTTTTTTAAAAGTTTTTGTTCAGCACCTTAAATAATATTTTCAGGAAAATTCCATTGCATCCAAAAGATTAAAACCTGAGAAAGAGTTTGGAAGTCTCTGAACGTGAGAATATTAAAATGATATAACAGTTATTTCAGAAAAATGTGTGCATGAAGAATTTGCATTTAATATGACAAAACCCACAAATGAAATATAATTTTCTAATTGTTTCGAATGACAATTTCAGTAAGCAAGGTTCAAACAAAATCCTTTCGTTTATTCATATTTTTAATTTTGTTCATGCGGTTCTAAACTTAACAATAAAAAAGATTCTGCTTTTACCATTTTAATAAGCTAAAGCTGATACGTTGATGTTTCTAAATTTTATTTCAATTCTGCTGCATCGTTTTATATTTCTCTTATTCATTTTTAACATAAATGCATAAAATTCGTAGCCTAGAAATGAAAAGAGAATAATTCAAAATTGATTACAGAAGGTCAGCTGCGATGTGTTTTCATACATTAATGTTCGCTTTCTAGAGTTCGAAGATAGCTAGGGAAAATATTAAAAAGTCTAAATAATCAAGAAATTATTGTAACATCTGTAATCCGAAGGGTTAATGCAAACATGATGCAAGTCAAAACAGTTAGTCGTTGGACAATGAGGAATTAAGTAAAAGTTCTACAAAACACAATAATAGCGAAGGATTTTACGTTTGTCTTATGCAATCCACTCTAAAATTCAATCAAAAACGATTAAACCCTTGAGTTGTCGTGTTAAACCAAACAGGCAAATGTTAACTTACACCACTTTTGCATTGAACGGTTTAAATAATGATTAAATGTAAAAGGGTCGAATAGAGTTGTAGAAGGAGACTGTCCTTCGAGTTTTTTCCAGTAAAAATGTCTACTTTGTTACTAAAAACAGGGGAATGTAAAATACTGATGCTAAATCGAAGACTATGGTGGTTTAACCGGAGCGAAGCGGAGACAGCAAAAATTTATGTAGAGGAAGCGCTTCTTGGTATGGTTAGGGTATACTTCCGAGTGGATCTATTGTTCCGGTTTCTAATAGCTGACCGTCGGGAGAGCCCAGCACCTGATAGACATAATGTCAGGAAACTCTCTTCGGAAGTCACAAGAACGTTCTCACATTACGCTTGAACATTCTGCTGGCTTTGAGCATCCCCGTTCAAAAGACTATGATGACATCCCGTGATGTGCAACGATTCTACTCCGCACATACTTCTAGAGGATCACATTTATGCATCGTTGTCTCTTTGAATTGAAATTATTACTTGCAATGCGACACCGTTTAGTTACCCACGCCAACATCAACTCTATCAATCGAAAGCAGAAGGCAGCAATATGTAATTCATTTTTCTTTCGTTGTCCGGAAAAATTGTGAAACATTAAGTTATATAAATCGTTTGACACATGCAGCGTAAAATTTTTACGATTCACACAGGTTTACCTTATGGTCATAGTATTTTTAAAAACTAGTTGAAATATTTTCAATGATTATGATTCTGTATAGTGTACTCTGATATAATACCAATAATTTAGAGGCGGGAAATATGAAGTTGTGTTATTTTTACGACAAACATGCGATGTACAAATAAACTACATAATGTTATTTATAATTTCCAATTCTATATTATTATATTCACTACCAACATTTATTTTTTACTCCCTACTTTCATTATTAAAATATTTTATTAAATGCAACGCACCAGCTTTACGAAATATTAAAACAATTTAACGGCAGAAAATGCACGGAGTCCGCAAGTATTATGCTATACTATGTACTACGATTTCAAATAGCAAAGTATGTATATAAAATTGATTCGACTATCTACAGGATGTTCAGGCTATTACTAGCCAGCATTTTTTTGTTAAACAGTAAATATTGGAAAAAAATGATAGAGGAAAAAGTAGTACTGTTTTTTATACGCAACAAATTGGCATATCCATTTTTGTTGTATTTACATTATTTTGATAGAAACGAAGGTGACCTCCAATTTTTTAAATGGAATGCTTTATATTTTTTTATGTCGTATGAAATCGTGTATCAAGACGAATTCATCCATCTACTGCACAATGACCTTCAAGGTCATGCAAGGTCAGAAATGGAAGAAATGGAAGAAACAATTTGAATATTGCGTACCAATGTGTTTACAAGTATTCTTTATTAATGAGGCTAAAACAAATGTTCAAAATGGCTTCCTTGCGCATGAATACACATTTCGGCTCTGTTAATTACGTTTTTGGTAGCTTCTTCTAATGTGGTCCGACTTATTAATCCGCATGCTTGTGTTATTTTGTTTTTCAAGTCGTTTATATCGCTGGGTGGTGTCTCACAAACTAGTTCTTTAATAGTACCCCATAAATAAAAGTCCAGAGTCCGTATGTTTCAATCCATCGGTTTTGAAACATGTCGTTAAAAAAATTGGAGGTTACCTTCGTTTCTATCTAAATAATGTAAATACAACAAAAATGCATATGTCAATTTGTTGCGTATAAAAAGCAGTACTACTTTTTCCTCTATCATTTTTTTTTAATATTTACTATTTACAAAAAAAATGCTGATTAGTAATAGCCTGAACACCCTGTATAAGCAAATTACGAGATTGTGAACGTCGCGTATATTTGACGGCGGCAGCGAACGTCTTAAAATTGGTTTATTTAGAGAAATGGTATAATTAATTTGGTTTTTGTTAGTGGAACGATTTCTTGAATTTTTAATTTTAATTCCAGTTTGTAAATGGTGATTGTAGTTTGTTTTGGAAAGGTGAAAAGTATCGTGTTGTGATGATTGAACGAGTTTAATAGACGTGATGTCTTATGCGAGTTTGAACGGTTCCTTTACGAGCTGGCGTGTGCGATGAAAAATGTATTTGTACCGATAATGCTGGTTGACTTTCCGGCAGACATAGCGTATCGATCCTGGGGTTATTATCAGTAGATATGTTTAACAGGTCGCACGAAAGGGTGCGTTTAATCGCCGTAAGAATTTAACAAGCCGATTTCATGTACGGTTAATATAATTGGTAGAATTGCCACGCATCGTTGTACCAATTGTTTGGGAAATTTCTCGGGAAGATTAGAAATCGTGCCTTTGTCTTCCCGCGCTTGCCATTTCATGATCTATTTCAAGATTAAACAATTATGCGTAACATTACTCAAATATTTTCATTCAAAGCGTACCGACTATAACACGTCTAAATTTACAAATTTGAATCTAATCTAAATACAATTAACTTCCCGCGAACGCATAATATTATTCTTGTACCGCAATTACATATAACACGTTTCAGAATATCTAATACGGAATTTTAATTACAGTTTTCTCTATAGAAACCTAATCGTTGAACAGAACAACAATTGCTATAATAACAATAAAACTGACCTCAAAGATTCCATTATGAAATGGGAAACATAAAATCGCTAGCTGAAAAATGCCCATCCTTTTACCTCTACGACGTAATTGGAATTTTACCGAAACGGAAACGAAATTCTTTCGAATTGTAAAATTAAATAATTAGATCGAATGGAAATATCAAGTGTTTACTATTTCTGTAGTGTTTCTCTAGTACTATAAATATACGTATTTATAAGAAGAGTGTAAATAATAATTTATAATTAAATTATTAATAGCTTACATATCCCGTAGAACAAGAGCCTCGACTCGCTTTATGGTGTTGTGTTCTGTTACTATACTAAACGAGGAAACGTGCGTGAGATAAGGATAACCTTTTGACATAAATTTACATGCTATGATAAAATATCAATTTATTTTTATTAGACAAATAAGTTTGACAAATAAGGGTCAAGTAGTGGTTATAGATTAGATTTAATTACAATTCTGTGACACTTACGTTCACGAATACCGATTACAACAACATACTAAAACACTCATGTTTTCATGTTTTTCAATGGTACGCTTAATTTAATTTTGTTTTATTAAGACAAAAAAATGTATTTTTTTTAAATGCTTCATAGAACATTACGAAAGTTGTCAATATTTTTGATATTCTACTATTACAGAATATTACAATTACACTACTAGATTATAAAAATGATTCAATATTTATATGTATTCAGTTACGTATATTTAAAAACTGTCTTGTTTGTATGTATTATATCCTGGTTTTTTTACTGGTGGGTAATATAATTAGCAAGCGATTCTTTAATTCATTTTATTGATTTTAACAAGGTAACAAATTAATGATCATTTTCTTTCTAGAACTGTCTTTCCTATAACTGTCATTTTTCCACTTTTAATCGTTTATAACTCGTAAACCAATTAACCAATATCGATGAAATGTTCAGCATGTATATCATTTATTTGACTCTATAAAAACATTTCTTAAATTTTCAATACAGGCTCAGATGAAAAAGTTGTAGAAATCATCAACTTTTTTTTCGTAATTCCGATTAATTACAATTTTTTCAAAAGTCCTTTTACGCGTCATCTAATAAACTAATCTTTCTAACTTCTCAAGAATACTCAAGTAATTTGGTCCAATTTAAAAAAAGTTACGATGTTTCAAATTGTGCTAATCCACTTTTGCTTTTCACTGTATTACTGTTTCTCCGATATATCTAATTCTATATCATGTGCAATTTTTCAGCGATTGAACTTCTGGACTCCTTAAGGGGTAGGACATTATAAACTTGTTTTCCTATATCTTGCGGTGGTGGGGATAAACTGTTCGCAAATAGTGTGCACATCTCTTTCACACTTATAGAAACATTAGAGTAGAACTTGTTCTTGCAAGTCACTCTAACCAAGATTCATTTGCCGATACGGTACGCTGCCGAAGAATCGTCTAATAAAGTAATCTGCGAGTCGAACGTTATTTCGCATACCATTGCTGCGTGATCCTTATGCTATCGGACACCACATACAGCCTAACACACACAGCAACATTTTCACAATACTTCGTGGTACTTCGCGTGACTCGTTTCCCGGTTCGCGAGACCCAAGGTGGGTACTTGCTGACGAAAGCCCTATTTGGACAAGTCCGTAATAAACCAGTGATGAATTCCCCATCGACGACTCCTCCGCCCACGGAGACCAATATCATGGCAAGTAAATCGAGGAGCGTCGTGCTGGGAAATAGCGATTAAAAGTGTGAAACTTTAGTAATTACTGACCTAACCGAACAGCACTTTGATCTGTTCTTTCTTACGTTTCTATGCACGTACGGTTCTGAAATTCTCGCTTTGGGAGCACCTTACGTACCGATTGTCTTTGTCTTTAGTTCGCTGAAATCTATGATAGCATTCCGGTAACGGCGTCCCTGATCTCTTTACCGCACTGTATGCTTCATTTGTGCTCGCTAATGGCATTCATTTTATTTAATGTCGCTTCATCGAGGAGAATATCGATTTAAAACTAAACTACCGTTCCTGGGATTTTTTGTAGAAAGACAGGGATTTCATTTGAAAGCACATTAGTCTAATATCCCACTTATGTTACTTGTCGTGAACGCAGCTCTTTCTTAACACTTTACCTACCGGGAACCCATTAATACGATTTTCAATAATTGTGCCGTACCAAAAGGACGCTTAAAAATCTTTTTTTAGATGACGTTACTGGGGATGACTGTTTGGTTTACAATGGAAATTGTTGTTCCTATTGAAGGAGCCATTCAAAAGTCTGTAGCCACTGCCCTAGGACTTTTGAAAATGATGAGATAATCGCCGATAGGTAATGTGATAAGGAAATTTTTCCTTCGAAGGAAAAATCTGTTCTACGTGTATTGAAACAATAGTGTATTAAGAATTTTTTCTTGTGTACGGTCTCATGTACGATTGGTCATTATAGTGTCTGATTTCAAAAACTTGTATCATTTTATCAAACTTTCCACGTTAAAAGATTGTTTCGTGTGTGTCTTAAAATAACATTTACCTCTTTGCCCTGATGTTAGAAGTGTATCTTGTATATTTTAAATTGCTGCAATGTCCTGGGATGGACATTGTTTGAAATTGGACCTTCGTGTGAAATATTATTAATATTGAATATATGGCTGTGCAAATTAATTTTCTTTCATATTGGTGGACAAGAACAAAGATGAAACAAAGTCAAAGTCGACAGGGATTAAAGAAAATCAGAGCTCTAACTATTGGGATCTGACATTTTGAGTGGCGCCGTCTGCTGCCGAAAAGTAGAAATACTTTAAGCTTGGCTTAGCTTGGCTTATAGCAGCTTACAGTGTTAACAGGTGTTAGTTACAGTATAAACTTGCAGCTTATAAAACTGGTGTTAATTAAAAATAACGTTATGGAAGCTCCAATTTTTCCACCGTGTAGCAAAAATAATTTTAATTACTATTCAGTGAAAGATTATGATAGCACAGCGAACAAAAATTTGTTGCTCCGTTTCCACACTTTGACATGAAGTACGTGAAGTGAACTGCTTGAAATTTATAAGACCTCCATTTCTAAAATACAAGAAACAATTTAGTAAAGAACAGTCTACTTTAACAGCTAAAATAGCCTAAAGCTAGAGAGCATATTGAAAGATCTAACCAGATCTATCCTCTCAAAATTCCTGGTTCAGTGATGCCTGTGGCATTGGTGCCTCTAATAGAAGATATTTGTACAATTATTTGTGGAGTACTTAATATGTCCTCACCAATTATAAGCGATTCGAAATTTATGAATTTATAATTGTAAATTTAGAAGGTATATTAAAGAACAAATTTTCTTTGTAAAATCAATTATTTGATAAAAAACACTTTAAAAAGCCGCTCTCCTTCAATAAACTTTCTTTCTGCAGGATTTGTACCTGTCCACTTACAAGTTTCACCCATACTTACAAATATTTCAAGTAAAAACAAAAAAGAAGATATCAATACAATGTTAAGACCAAGCACTTCGTCGCCATATTGGATAGCTATATATATTGTCCACGCCCCCATGTCACATCCGAATATAGCCTGTATGATCAAAACGATCGAAATTCGTCGGAATTGTTTCGTTGTTCCGTTTTGTATATCGAACTGCAGGGAAATTGTTGAATGTTCACGATCCAATAATTACAAATATGGAAACGCGTGTACAAATGTAAAATTGATGATCCCTATCCGTGTTGAACGGGCGAAATACAAAATTATTTGTGAGTCTCCCGGATTCTACGGAACCCGTCGTTCATTATCGCGCAGATGATTCTTCTCCGAACGTTGATCGACGAGCCTATACAAAAATTCCACGGATTACAGAACCGACGTCGAGCTGTTCTTTGGTAGCTGATGGCCCCGTGAAAGGTGCGAGTTATTAACCGAGATGGATGGTTAACCGAGGGAACACCCGGTATAAGGAACGCAGACGGCTCTTGGCCCATGGACTGGGAGGCCAGCTGCTCCTCCAACGAAAAAGTACAAGTCAGCTGTTTTCCGGCATGGCACACGCCAACACGATTGCTTGCCTCCAAATGTTCCGATCGACGTGAAAGCCGACCGATGCATGGGGAGGAGGAGTCCTGGCGAGTACGATCTTGTGGCCAAGGTGAGAGGGATAGAAAGAGAAAGAGAGAGAGAGGGAAAGAGAGAAAGAGACGAAAGAGAGGAGATCCAGGGGAAGATCAATGAGTCAGCCGTTCGACGATTGATTCGAAGATTTATTCGGGCCGAGATGCTGGCACCTTGTTTCGAATCATAATGGAAACACATCGTGACAACGAACGTCGCGACGATAACATTGCTGCTGCGAAACCAACGAACGCGACGAACCAGCTGCCGCTTTCTCAAAGAATCAGCTGTTTCCCGAAGCACATGTCAGAAGCGGGTGCGCAGCAAGCCGCGATAATTACGAGAAACGCGATGGAATTGAAAGCGAGGCGGACGTGGTTTCCGAAAACTGTAATTTGCATTCAACACCGAAACCGTTACGAATTTCGACCGAGTCCGAAGTTTTATCCGGAGACCGCGACAGACCACGCCACCACTGATGGACAAAACTACTGCAAACTCGGGGAAAAAATATGTACTTCGAATACAGGAGACCGGGATCGAAAGTAACAATTTGGCTTCAGACTACGATTACGCGTGAATTGTGACATTTACAACAAAAATTTATATGCCAAAATGTTACCGAGTTACTTGACATTATTTAACCACGGTATTCTCGATTTGAAAATAAAACACAAGGGGTTATATTTTAAAATAACAATTTCATTAAATCAATTATTTGTTTCAATTTGTAATCAATTATTCTTTCGTAAAAAGTGCGTGGTTTTTTTCAGAGGGTCCTGAGGTCCGGTCACTCTGAAATCGGTGATGGACGACAAAAGCAACTTTCACTTTCAGCAAATTTTACTAAAAATTGGCGGACGTATATAATCGTCATTTGCATCTACAATCCCAAGCGTTGAACGCCTATAGACGACATTTACGTCAACATGTTACTATATCTTTGAACGGTTGCAGAATAAGGGAGCTTCGACCATCTTTTTAAGATATAAAATTATTTAAAAAAGCGATACGTATATCTCATTGTATAATGTTTAAGTAGTATTTGCTGAAAAATCGATCTAAATATGCAAAACCGGAAGGATGTGGCAGCCAATTTTGCAAATCACCATTTGTGGTACCGGATATATTTCCGTGGGATCTTATCTAATCCACATTTTGTTACTTTGTGAACTGGACAAAAAAAGTTCTTCCTTGTCAAAGCCAATTTTTAAAAGGACTATACTAACAAAATTTTGGAAAATAATGCTGTTACCTAAACATGCATGACACAATAATCAACATGTTAATGTAGCCGAAGTCGAAGTCGAAATTTACTAACTAATTTTTTGCCGATATATTGAGCACACTTTTGATAAATCAATGTGATATATTTTGATGTTCTGATTTTTACGTCATCGAATAACTCACCTTTGATTTTATCGCAATTTTATTCTGATTCGGCGAACGTGTTAAAATAATAAACTTTTTCTCCTGAGAAACGATATCCCGTTTGGCTGGATGAGCATGCACCTTTTCAGGAACGTTCCGCATATATTCTTCGTGTGAGTTGGATGACGGGTGTTAATTTTTTATATTTTTTATGAAAAAGACAGGAATAAAGTGCACTTCTATCGTGCCGTTTTTAACGGATAAAAATTACATAACTTCATAATTGAAACGTAATACGTTCGAGGAAACAGATAAACATGTTGTGTAATTACGAAATGAAACGGTAAAAATAAATTAAATTGTTTTAAAAGAGAACGTAAAGGTAAAGACAAGTGGAATTGTTTTAAAAGAGAACGAAATAATAAAATTAAATGGAAATTACGATACCTAGTGAAATAAAGTATTACATATAATAACACGTTTATTATAAATAATAAAGAACGTCGACCTAAGTATTTCACACAGCACTTTCGTGAATGAATACTCAACTGAAGCAAACGAATCCTCTTTGCAGGGCTTTGTACCTTCTAATAACTCGAAAAAGTTATTTACGGAAAGTATCAACTATAATGACATGGAAAGTTATTATAGGTGTTGCCGAATTTGGACGACTATTGTAGCTTAACCGGTATAAGACATTTGTTTTGTAAAATAGGCAATATACGTTGCTTGAAAGTATACTTGCTTGCTGCATCCATATTTTCGAACAAGCATCTCGTGGTTGCAGTTAATAAAGTGATTTTAGTTTTTGAGTTGTCATTGATTAAAGTTTTTATTGAAAGTGAAGAAGCACTTATATCATTTTGAAGTGAGTAACAAAATATATTATATCTTCAGAAAGAAAACCTATTTATATATGAATACAGTATTTAATAGATAATTGTCCACAACACGGGTCTCCGGAGGGACAATTATGCCGGAGGGATATCATTGTTTGAGGTTTGCCGAACGTGGAGAAGGACAGTCGAGCTCGAGAGGCCTCGGTCACCGAGAAATGTAAACATACCTAATCCGAATTTCCAATTTCTTTATTAATCATTATTTTTTTATGGGACTTCGATGACCATATTTGTGGCATTTTTCTAATAAAAATGATACCAAATATGATATAATTCCGATGATATTTACTTGTGTAATCGACGATTAAAGTTTCGAGCGCGAGGAAGGATATCATCGAAATTATATCATATTTGGTATCATTTTTATTAGAAAAATGCCACAAATATGGTCATCGAAGTCCCATAAAAAAATAATGAATAATAAAGAAGTTGGAAATTCGGATCAGTGTGGTCTCACCGATATACTGAGCCGCATGGTGTCATATTTCTCGGCGACCGAGGCCTCTCGAGCTTCACGGCTCCTCAAGGGGGTACACCCCGCACTAGTGGGGATATCTCAGGGACAATTCTGTCGGAGACATTTGGGACAATTACCGGTGAAATACTATAGCTATCATAATTTGGTTCACCTAAGTTAAAGGTAAGGTTAAATAAAATCTTATCAAATTTTTATAGAAGTTGCCCAGATTGGGCCACATTGTAGTCTCCTAAATTGGACCGGTCCAATTTCGAGTTTGATTAAAACTTTTATCAATAAATTTTAAACTTTAGATTAATTTGGTCACACCTGGATCCATACACGATGGTCTAGAGTAGGACGGAAAATAAAGATATTTCAAGATTCATCTTGAGAAACCATAAGTCCAAATTAGGAAACCAGTTTCTTAGAATACTCCGATGACTCTAAATTTATAAATGGAATTTTTCGTATTTTAAATTGTGTTTAATAAAAAACAAAATTTAGTACTTTAAAGATCAAACTAGTAACATTCTTTTCCACTATTTCGTTTTTATTAAAATTATTTCCATTTCTATATGTATCAAAAATTGTTTATGGGGTCTAAATTCGGAACTCCCTCTTAATTACGATTGCAAATTTATGTTTCAGTGATTTGCCTAATGGAATTACTTGTATGTGAATAAAATGTATTTTACAATGCAATTTTGAAATTTAAATTGGGGAAGAAGCAGCGAACAGAAAAATATATAATTTGGATTGAAATATTTACTAAATATTCCAGTATCGCAATCTTTTAAAATATTAATAATGTAATCATGACGTTCCGATATTGCCACTACAAAAGGGATTATACGTTTTCAGTACACGGACTCGCTAGATTGTAATTTTCCGATAACCGGAATCTGCGTCACTCGTTTTTCTTATCAATGAGTGCGCTGAAACACATGTTCGCGCTAAAAACGTCCGTGTCAACATTGTGGGAATTATCAATGTAAGTGCAAACAAGAATATTTCGTCTACGAAGCTTCTTTTGTAAACAAGAATTATCATTTGCAGCAGAATTTCGATTATCCGATCAGACTATGTGGTATATGGAATAAAATTTGATTGTATAAAATGCTTTTACAATAAAAGGTTGCAGCAAAGATGACAAAATAAACTGAAAAAAAATACATTCCAATACTGCATACGCATCATAAATTATTCTGGGCCGTATTTTCCATTGAAGATAATATTTAAATATTCTGGAACTTTTTAAAGTTTCAAAGATTATTCAGTACAAAAGCGAAATGTATCGCGTTTTATATGTGCATACAAATTTTAAGTTGCACACAAAATATTTGTAATATTTACTTACATAAACAAAACATTCGACTCGAATATTTTTACCATACAAAATACTTATGGTTTTCAACGAATATAAAAATATTAACAACTCAAGCGATGTTTCCATTATGCTTATGTTTGTTCGAAACAACTACCTCGGTTTCACCAATGTAATACATATTTACATCTTAAAGTTCTATTTTTATGAAACATTAATTACTCTTCTGTTAAAGAACAAAATCGTTCATATACTTGTAGCTCAAGCAAACATTTACCGAGCTCAAGAACGTTGTCGTTTCATCTCAAACATCATATGGTCCTTGGAGGGAAGATCAACAGAATTTTATATGCTCCTGGTACAAAAAAAATTTAATCGAGCTCAGGGACGTTTTTATTTTATCGCGGACCTTGTATAGAGTCCTTCGCGAGGCAAACAAAATTGCGTGTGATACCGATTCTTGAAACTTGATGTACGTGGTCTTGTATTAGCACGAACATCTGCCGAAGACACTTAAAACGATCGCAATTGTAACAATCAGAAATGGCGAAAAATTACACTTGTGGTTGGTTGATCGTGGCACAAGGTGAGAACCCCTGGCCTTTGTATCCGCTTGTCCGGAACAAGACGGGACGTAACTGGTCAGAGAAAATACACAGGGTGTGCTCGTTTTACGTATGTATTATAACGTCTTCTGGTCTCGAAGCAGGTGCTCCTTATTGCCTGCTCGTGGATCAGGAGCATTACATTTCCCTCGACAGGCTTAATCCAGTCTTCTGACGCCTTTTTCGCACCCACTGTGGCCAAAGTGCGCCATTCCACGCATTCGCATCAACATGATCCACCGGTGGCTCGAACTATAATTTCTTAAGATGATTGGCCATTTTTTCGGCACGTAGAAAATAAACCAACTGCATCTTTTATTTTTCTCAGTAACCATTCGACCAATCCGGTTGACATTTTCTAAACGTTTACTGCTAAGGGTAACACGTATTTTAGCCAAAAACTGATTTTGATAATTGTTTTATGTATTATTTACACAAAAATGTCTTTGACTGGTTCTTGCACCGAGGTCTTCAATTGCAGCAACTTTCTTTTTCACAAAGTGACACCTCAAATCGTGAATTTCCGTAAATATTCGTAGTCCAATTATGATGTATAACACAGACAAAATGTAACAAATTTCAAGAGAGATATACATACATACAAGTTGTAGCACATGTGATGGACGCTAAAGACACATAATACCCTAAAGTTCAAAACTACGAAGACGCGTGCAGCCAGAAAGTATCACAAAGTTGGATAAATGTCGCAACGATTTGCATAAAAAAATGCAACTGATAGATAGGCTAACTGCTCGTCGTCTAGTTCAGCTGTACTTGAATGAAGGGGTGGAATCGAAAGGTTTATCTACATCGTAGGGCTTCGGGAAAACATGAAAGGTAACTCGTGTGCGTGTATATCGCATGGCCGCCCAATATTTTATTTAGACAATGTAATGTTTCTTTTGTAACCGCTATACCAGTAATGTAAAAGTTTCCGCCGATATTCAATATCAACCCCGTAATATAGAAGATAGTATCGCGGCCAATTTGGGAGAAAACTGTATATTTTTCTTTTTTCGTAGGTTAATAGTTTACTTGCTGGACACGCGAGGCGATTCCGTCTTGATCGATAGTTACACTTTGTTCTCACAACTGAACATTGTCCATTATAGCCGTGACAAGAGACCGTTTCTAGGAAAATATGGGCTCGGAAATATGCTGGTGCTTGGAAACTGTAAATCAAACGTAATAGTAATTAATAGCGGTTCGAGAGAAATATATTTGTATCAATTTAAGAGATCGTAATCGATACTCGTTAGTCATTACATCAAAAACATTATATTTTAAATTATTTTTACTTCCTTTTGCCGGAAATGTTTTTCGAGCAAATGATATATTGCTCAGCGTTTATATAATTTATTTTTACATTGTGTGTGCGAACCCTCAATGAGTAGGGATACAAATGTCAATTTTTTTAAATAAGGTGGATGGTATTTAGTCACTCCACTCCGACGAAAAACAATGTAAACGGCTAATATATAGATTTCGTAAAATTATATTTTGCAATAACAAAAGACTGAAAACGCCGCACGGAATAATTGATTTAAGGAAATTATTCATAGAGTGTGCGTTGATCCATAAAAACTGTCGGATATAGAGGAACATTAAAAGTCACTGACTGAGACTATGGTGTTGCCAGGGGGAGATGAATGGAAAGGGAGCAGTTGCGCATCAAGCAGAAATCCCGAATACGATCTTCGGGCGTCTAGCATTTTCTCACAAACGTCGAACTACAAATTTATTGGAACTTCGTGGTGTTCCGTAGTTGCTCTTTTCATTAAATCATGGTTTCCATCTCATTTCTATGTTGCTTTCCTTTCGTATCGCATATTCATGACGAGGAGCAAGCCAAACTAGAGATGCTACGTTTGTACCATATACAAAGACAAGGTGGACAAAATTGATGGTAAAATATTAACAACGATGAAATTTTCGCACTTGTGCTGAAGAACATTTTTTTGGGATTATTACTCAGTTATTCGGTAAATGTGCATAATAACTGGATTTTAGGTTTTAAAATAAATAGATAAATTGAACACAATGATAAAAGCATCGTAACAATTAAAAAGTATGGTTAAATTTTCAATTTATTGTAATTGCGATACAATACAATTGAACGACTGTTTTTTTCAATTAATGCAGATGATTTTTATTTTGGACAAGAGCCCGCAGTCTACTAGGACAGTGTGTTATTTTATATTTACGAAAACAATAAGAGTGTATGATTTTATGAATATGTTCCTATGTATATGTTCCTTAATATTGTTAATTCTTCTGTCATTCAATTCATCTCATTTAAAAAATAAACAACTGAACGGTACAACGTTTTCAACTCAAATATATAATTTCTATTTAATTTTTCATCTTTTTTTATTAGTAAAAAGCGAAACAGGTATGAATCAAATATTCGCTTCGACAAGTTCTAGATAATAATATCTTAAAAACGTTTCTGCAAAATTTTATTCACATTGGTCCGATAGTCTTTCAGCTAATCCAGCAGTTCAACGAATGTCCAAATAAAACTTTATTAGAGTACCCAGAAGGATCCCGCTAACGGAATACATCAATTTTGAAAAATCGATTTTTGCATTTACCAATGCTACGTAACCCCTCGATGCAATTTGAAGTTCAAACGAAAAATATCAATTTAGATTCGAGCTGTTCAAATAATGGAATTTTGATAGCGCTAGATCTACTTAAAAAATCTGCCGATCCCATCCGCGTAAAGGGCAATTTCCTGCGCATGCCCACATAAACGTACAATCGCAGAGGACTCTCGCAATGGTATCTCGCTGGAATTCATTGGGTTGCATAAAAGCAATCGATCGTACTTATGCCACGCGATGATTAACTTTCAAGTGATTTCATTGCGTTCGCACATCCGTTGTCACGACCGGCGATGGGTGGTTGTGTTTCGTTGTGCGTGTGCGGAATATATCGTCGGGGTGTGGGGTATATGTCGTACGGCATCCCGAAGCGAAGGGACACATGAGGGGAACAGTAACCGGTGGTAGTTGCGTTCGTACGCCCCCCCCCCCCACTAAGTTCGTCGCGACGACGAGGAAGGACACGGCCACCACCACTGCCACCACTACCACCACCACCACCGTCATCACCACCACCGCCGTCGCCGCCGCCGCCGCCGCCACCGCCACCGACGTCGCGACGCCGTATGTGAATTCGCCTTGCATCGTCGGCGTCGTCGGCGTCGTCTCAGTTACCAACAGTCCGCGCGATCGTTCACGTCGAAGTATTAGTGAAGTGAGTGAAGCTCGAAAGATAGAGAGAGAGAAGGAAAGAGAGATATTGTGAGACGAGAAAAAAAGAGAGGATCGTGAATGATAGAGAAAGAGAGAGAGACGATAGACCGGCCGCGCGGTACACGTACGAGAGGGAAAACCGAGGGATAGAAATAAAAGTGGAAAGGAGGAGGAAAGGAACGTCGCGTCAGAGGGAGCCCGAGAGTGAGAAAGAGACGAAGAGAGTGAGAGTGAGTGAGAAAGAGTGAGAGAGGGGAAAGCACGCTACGAGCCATGCCGCACAGTCTCGCCTGAACAAAGGAAGGCTCCCTCAACCGAGGGTCGATTCCGATCGACGAACCGTTGGTCCCCCTTCGTTAGTCTTCGCCGCGCCTCGTGCGGCACGAGTGTGTACGAAGCGGTCAGTCACGTAGCAGCGGCCGAGCCGTGCGGAACAAAGAGCGGAATAGTTGGAAGGAGAACGGCAGGAGAGAAACGAGCAGCGAGCGTGTGCGTCTGTGAACCGGCTCGCCGGCAAGAGAGACATAGAGGAAAAAGGCAAACCGAAGAATAATACGCCCCGTGCTTTTTGACGGGAACGTCCGTTCCCATCGGTCGATACACGAGCACACACACATATACACGTATACATACATATACACACGCGTAAAGTCTCTTTTGAACGCGGAGGGAACTACTCTTGGTCCGTGTTGTAATTTTTCCATCGGACTATCGGCTCGGCTTGTGTGCAAGGTTGCTCCCGCGAATCGCATCGCTGCAAGTTGTATCCCCCCCCCCCCAGGTTGTTTTTCGAGCCGGGAAAACGCTTTCCACGCGTGTGTGCTTTCATCTTAAGGTGCTTTCGTATTTCAAGTTCAAGTCGCTCGGCGGGTCCACGCGAGCTTCAGAGACCGAAGGACACGGGAGTCGGATTTTTGACTGACAGGCTCTTGTGCGTGCATGCGTGCCGAACGTACCGGCAACCTAACCTAACGACCGCTCTCGCACTACGAACCAGCCCCCGTATACACAGTGACCAACGGTCGTGTGCTCGAGCGTACGCAAATCAACGAGAACCGATTTCATCGCGCGCGTGTTGCCGCAAAGTGCTACGAAGCCACCCGACAGTGCGACGGAAGAAGGATCCGGATATAGGGACAAAAAAAAGTGACTAGAGGCGACGTCTTTATCTCCCTGTTTGTGTGACATGTGCCGCAGGAACACGGTGCGAGTTTGAGAAAGTAGAGCGGTTCCCTCGGCGAAAAGTATAAAAACCGGTGTACATCCGTTCAACCACCTACGGATTATCCTCGTATTTACGGTGAGATATTGTTGTTTCAATCTAATTCAAATTAAACCGACGACGCACTGTGGAGTATTTGACCTGAAAAGCTGGCCAAAAATATTTTAGTGTTATCCCAATCTCGAGGTTTAATATCATAGTACAGTAGGTCGTTGGATTCGTCTTGAGAACCTGATTTTTTATAAAATATACTTTCTTTTTGAAATTTTGAATATTAAGTCGGGACGAAAAATGACGGAGGAAGAGTTGAGAAAACTGAGTACTAAATACAAAAGTCTTTATTTTCAATGCAGAATAAAGCTACACGAATACATAAGTAAAAATAATAATACTGGTACCCTGTTGTTCACATATTTCACTAGCTCAGCCAACCAAAATTTTCATCTTGCGTTAGATTTGAAAAATTGTATTTTGGCCAGCTTTTGGGCCTAATACTCCACTGTGCGACGCCGCTTCCAGCGACTCCATATTGAAGCGGCAAACCCAGCCGTTGTATCGTTGCTTAATTGTTTGCGTTTAAATTGATATTTAACATCGTCGAGTGGTTTTATGAAGGAATCGGAACTCGTGAAACTTTTTTTTTCGGAGCTTCCGCCGAATCGCACTGGAGCTATTATAAGATGGCGTACGTGTATCGAAGATTCTAGAATAATCTGACTGTAAAGTGCTTATTCAGGAAAATCGTGATTTATTTTAGACGATCGCGACACCAGCAGTTCTGTTTATTGTTCTTCTGACATTTCGCGTGTCATTGACGGTTTTTCGTGGGAATACTATATTCGGATGGCAATAACTGCGGATCGAAGTTCGATAGGATCGTTTCGAATAATATTAAGCGGGAATTTTCGTTCCCAGTGGTTTTGTTACATCATTTCTGCCGCTTTCGATGTTTAAAAATCGAGTGTTTCTAATTTTAGCGTTTTCAAGGTCTCACGGGTGAACAGGAAATTGATTTCGGTCGATGAAATATTTATTGTCGCAGTTAAATTTTTTCCATTATCTTAGGAAATCGTAACAGCCCACTGAAAACTAGCTGAAATCAATATAAACGAAGATGAGGCTGTCTGTGGATTCAAGGTCGGGCTCCGACAATATTGTGAGCCTTAGGATTTTCTGGACTCGGAAATTATAGAATTTGATATTTACGATTTGGAGTTTACCTCGAAATAAATTATATACGTTATTATGAGCCATAGTACCTATGCTATGTTTCTCTCTTAATTCATTATTATTTATTAGTTGGAAAATTTAATTGATAATTGTATGTTTAGTTGTAAAATATTGTTAGTTGTAAAATTCACAAGGCTCATGGCGGATCTTAAACGTTTTCTTGTGATTAAACCTTTACGACGTTTGTGCGTTTCGGAGAAGATCATCCTACTTCCGGTGACGTTTACAATACCTGCTTACATATTCAATTAACTGTATACATACAAAGCATACAAATCTAATTTATTATAAACAGTCGGACGTTGTTGGATCCTCTTGATATTTGTACTATTTGAATGATTCAAATGTTGGAGCACTTTTCCTTGCATGCTATAGTCTCGTAAAAAGTATTTCATATTAAATAGAAATTTGTCTACAGGATAAATTTCTTGATAATTTTATATTCTCTTATTTTACTCTTTAAAATAATCTTCTAAAATTTGCTTCAAATTTTTGCGTAATCTCTTCTATAATATTTTAGGAAGTGTAAAATCGTTTTTTTCTTTAATTGGTTTCCATGATTTCTGATATTTTTGGTGTTCTTAAATATTATAAATGTGAAGGCATCCCTAGAATCTTGACTTGCGCGTTCAAGGGCGCCACCATTTTCATCCCCTGTTGCTCTTATAACTCCAGTATACAGGAAGTGGATGAATAATGTGTTTCTTGTACGGAAGGCAATGATTTAAAATTATGGATACATTTATACAATGGTCATTTCGAAAATTATGTAGCATTTGGATTAGCAAAAATGGTATAAGATGTTCCAAAATTATTATACGCATTGTCCGATATAGGTAGTACTTTTCATTTTGTAGTTAGTAAACTAAAATTTGAAGAAAACTACTACTTCTATTTTTAAAAATTTTGTTAACACGTTAAACGCTATGTCAATCCCTGGGGACTTACTGTATAGAATGTACAAAATAATATATAATATTTAAAATTTGAAGAACACTAGCGGAAGACGCTTAGTAATATCTTATTAATACTTCTATTTTTTAAAATCTTGTTAACGCGTTAAACGCTATGTCAGTCCCTGGGGACTTACTCTATAGAATTTACAAAATAATATATAATATTTAAAATTAAAATAATATTTAAAAATGTTCACACTATCTTAATAGTTTTTATTGAAACAGATTAAATAGATTTGGGGTATCAAACTTGTTTGCTCATGCTGAGTCGTATTTTAAACTTAAATAAAAAGTAAAATGGAAAGTGAGACAAAATTGCGCCGTGTTTAATGTGTTCAGGGCATTGATTAATCCAAGATTTTCTTACAAATGACAAACAATTTCGTAAAAGTTTGCAGATTTTAAATTATTCACCGAAATAGTACAATATTCAGATTTTGATGCGAATAAATTCATTAAAAAATTGTTGGCGAAAGAAATTTCAAGAGTCGGTAATTCTGAACCGAAAAAATTGGAGAAGAAATGTTTTTCTGATATGATAGTTCTACCGTTAAGCACTACAAAATTGTATTGTTGACCCAGAAGTTAGAAAATCTGGATTCGCGATTTCATATACGCTGATATACGTTCATTTCTCGTGCAAGCAAAATTCATATAATAGAAAGAGCGGACTGCCGATATAAGCGTGCTCGAAGGAAACAGCTATCAAAATTCATCGAGAACAAGTGGATTTCGCTAAAACAAGCTGGTTTTGTACCCGTGGCATCGAGTATCTTCTGCTCACGTTGATGATTCATTTTCGACTAGAATAATACGCGTTCATCGATGCAGGTCGCACATCGATTTCTCTCGTAATACGAGAAGGTTTGACTCTTCGAGAGAGGGCAGATTAAACGTAGGTCGGAACGAGTCGTGGGTTCTCAAAAAAGGGCAAAAATTCTGAAAACCAATCTCCGCCATAATAGCACGGTTGACATTTCGTGACGTAAATCCGCCATCAACGCTAATTAGCAATTACAAAGAGAATAGGATCAAAAATATTCAACTCATTGAGAAGTTGAACAGTCTCGTTATAAGCAATGGTAACCAAACCCGAAGTTTATTCGTTTAAACTTAGGTATTAAATTTTGCTTTACTGCATGAGTTACAGAAATGCACTTATCGAGGTTTGAATTCTCTCCGATTGCATTCTGTGTACCAATAAAATAATATACAAAATGAATTCTTGTAGAAGAGTGTTAGGTTACAGTTGTAGGGAAATCATTATTCGAATCGGATTTCAATTTGTATAGGCAAATTTCCATTGTATTATTGACAACAGAATTTTCTACATTCATTTTTGCTGGTCTTGATCGTTTGCGTTCAATAGATTGCGTATATGCATTAATGGGTTCTGAAAATTAAAAAAAAATGCTAATATATAAAATTCGACAGAATTTAGTATGATTTTTATTTATTTGAGATCTACAAAGGCTACTATTACCGAAAATAAGATTTTATCTGATTCCACTTTCTTAACATTCGTCTCCAAAAATTACAAATTGAAAAAGATCCGCAATATAGCGTTCCAAAAACATAACAGAATATTTTCTACTGTTTCTAAACAAGCGATAAATTTTTGAACACTCAATTTGTGTCGAGGAGGAGAAGCTATACAAATTCAAGGTTTGAATATGTTTAAATCGTGTACACGGAGAAACACGGTATCAATTTCGCGATAAACGTCAGGGACTCGTGTAAACCGAATCAGAAATCCTGATAAGTAGCCGTCGAGGCTATAGAATCGTTTCATTCATAACTCGAGGATATACGCTGCTACGTGACAGCATGAGTCACTTTTACGCGATTCCGAGTAAATACGCCTCGCTTTAGAACGTCCACGTGTTTCACGTAGAACGTTACGTAAAAATTGCGGAATTTTTCTTCCGGGGTGATACAAAATCGCATATCCGAATGCGAATTAACGCGGTGCGTTCCCTGGTTATGGACTGAAAGTACAAACATGGCAGTGGATTTCACGATATTTATCGATACCACAGGTTTTATGCAATAACTGCATAAATGTTTTCGCTTTTAATGCAGCGTTTACGCGTATCATAAATTCGAACGAGCTTTTAATTTTATTTTGTACCCAATGAGACTGTCCATACAATGTACTCACTTTGCTTTCAGTTTTTATAGGTCTATAATATAAAAAGAATTTTGAATAAATTCCACCCTACTAATATCCACAGAAATGTATTTTTTCCGTAACGAAAAAGAAATGGTCTTTGTATGATATAGTCCTGTTTTAAAATACAATGCAAGAGTGGACGACTTCTGAACTTTCAAAATATATGCATGTGTGACAGCATTCTCGAAGTTGTAATTCATTTGTTGTGTTCACCGCGGATATTTATTCTGATTAATTAAAACTTGAGTGCTATGTCTGACTGGGGATGACTGAGCTGTATAAAAATGTATTTTTTCTTTGCTTTTTTTATAAGAGCTTTTTTTAGCGGTCGTTAAAAGTGTATAATAATTCTTCAATACCATAAATGGCCAGCAACTACGGTGGCTCACAAAAGTATTCGCTCGCCCTTTAAATCAGAATAACTTTCTTAAAATTTGACCGAAACACTTGACTTTTTTTGAGCAATTAGAAGCATTGATTTAGTAAATCACATGCAAGAAAGATTTTGAAAAAATTGCAATTATTAGGGATTACATGAACAGATAAAAATGGCACTTTTTAAAACTTCTTTACTTTAGCTCATAATGAAAATTTAAAATATGCCTTTTGTAGATCTACGTTAGTTATACATATGTTGAAAATTTCATCGAAATCGGTTAACGCAGAAAAAACGACTCGTATCGAAAGATGTAAGAAACTATGGATTTTAAGCAGAAACTGACCAAAAGTCGTGAAAAACTGCGATTATCACCACTTTTAACTGCTTGTAGCTCATATGTTTTCGTTAACTGATTTCAATGAAATTTTCAGCATATGTGTAAATAACATAGATCTACAAAACGCATAATTTGAATTTTCATTACGGGCTGAAACAATAAAGTTTTAAAAAGTGCCATTTTTATTTTTTCATGTTATTCCTAGTAATTGCAATTTTT
Source organism: Sphecodes monilicornis (assembly GCA_913789915.3). Lineage (NCBI taxonomy): Eukaryota > Metazoa > Arthropoda > Insecta > Hymenoptera > Halictidae > Sphecodes > Sphecodes monilicornis. The sequence continues at coordinate 12,599,904 of OU565290.1, forward strand.
TCAAAATCTTTTTTGCACGCGATTTACTAAATCAATGTTCCTAATTGCTAAAAAAAAAGTCAAGTGGTTTGGTCAAATTTTAAGAAAGTAATTCTGATTTAAAGTGCGAGCGAATACTTTTGTGAGCCACTGTATATATTGCATCGTTGGAAAATTGCTTTAATGCCGGCAAAAATGCGATTTTCTTTTGCCAGACGAGTGTGCGGTATTTATGTTTGTGTTTATGAAATGGTCGCAGGTGGAGGGTTTATTATACAAGAGTATTCAAACAAACCGATTTATCGTGATTATTCGCGGCTTTGCGTTGCTTTGCAATGGTTGTAATTCGCATATCGGTGCGTGTAAAAATGATGATGTAACGCCTAATGAGACATCATCCGATCCAACTGCTTGTGAAACGAAAAATCGATGAATATTTTCGTTTCTCTGAAACGGGATATGAAATTAAACAGTCCCTTATCTTCTGGTTCTTCATCTTATGTGGCTCTGAATCTTTTATTCTTATCTTTATAGTACATTAATTCTTTTTCTCTTTCTGATATTTTTTTAGACTCAATCTGTTAAATACACACGCTATTCTTAGTATAATTTTCTTTGAATAAATCTATTTCTTGCATATCGAATGATGTGCATATATTAATATACGTGGTTCTAATCAATATGTTCGGCGTACATGTTCAATAAACTATTAATACCAATATTCGGCTTGTTGTCGGCATTAATATGTCGTCGTTAGCACATTGCGTACCAGCGTTTAATCAGTTTCCGTTACATTAGGGATCCGCTGAATCGCCAGCTGAGGTTTAATCGATCAACGAATGAATGTCATAACGAGAACGCCGAGATTTCATTTTTACCGAATTTCAACGATAATCACTGCGGTAATGTTCGTTATACTTTTACAGCCGCTTTGAAAACATCATTAAAACCAATCACTTAATCTGCGAAATAGAGAATATATTGACCGTGTGCCCGGAAAAAGATTTAAAAAGTTTTCACTGGAAGAAATGCGGACAAATTTGTCGTATTTTTAGTCAGAATCTCGTACAATGAAACAAAAGAACACGCACCGGAAGTAAAACTCCGGAACTTCCGGGAGATAACTATCCCGCAGCCATTTTTCCTTTTCAAATTAGTTTTCGATTTTTTTACACGTTTTACACAACTGCATTATTATTTATCAAACTTCATGTTTAAGATACTCAAGTTTGTGGAAGAACCTGTTGCAAATTTGTATGAAACGATGCAACATCAATATTATCAAATTTAAAGAACATAAATAATTGCTGAAGTTGATTATGTGAAATGTTGTGTTGAATTTTTCATTGAATTTTCGAGAATGCTTTAGAGATATTTTGCAATATTTATTATTGTGTCATTTGAGTTATTCACGTAGCAACATAAGGTCATGGAGTTATCGCGAAAATTAATTCATCGAGCGCGAACGCGAGACCCTAATTGAACATCGATCGACTCTATCTCGTATTGCCAGCTGATTAATCTTGCAACGTGTGTTAGACGGTCGTGTTGGCTTTAACATTGACCCATTATCTTCGTCTTTTTTGTTAGCGGGAGTCAGCCTTCGCATGCTGCGGCTACTGTCATTCACAGAATTTAGATTCTGAGGACAGTCATGACAAAGAAGACGGTAAACAAGTGAATCAAGCACTTGGCATACTGACAATAATACCACACTCTTTAAACCGTTACAAATTAATATACATGCTAATTATACTATAGCAAATTGTAAACTGTAAACCATGTGGTCGCTAATGACCTCGCTGTTAATGCGACCACATTAAAATAAACTACAAATAAATAATAATAATAATAATAATAATACTACACTGAAGAGTAACGTGAAAACTCATGCATGTTATAATCTTTAACTAGTTAAATCAATTTATTTGGTTCCAAAAATATTAAGTTATATTTCTGCTAAAAATCATCACGATATAAAGGCAGTGAAATAAGTAAACCTGACAGTTGGTTTTGGTTCTATTGTAAATTAGAAGTAGACTGCGGATTTTATGCATTTATCACAAAAGTGAATAGATGTATTTTAAAACAGTAAAATCATTAGAAGAATTTAAAGACACTTTTACATTATTTTCAACCCATTAAACATAGTAAGAAAGAAATTTAATTTTTATTTTACCCCAGTTTATTGGAATTCAGGTAGAAAGTTTTTATTCTGCATACAGTTCCGCAGTCTAATTATAAGATACAATGACAACAGTGTTTTATTGGGATCTGACATTTTGAGTGGCGCCGTCTGCTGCCGAAAAGTAGAAATACTCTAAACTTGGCTTACAGTAGCTTACAGTGTTAACAGGTGTTAATTACAGTATAAACTTATAATGTTAAAACGGGTAATAATTAAAAATAACGTTATGGAAGCTCCAATTATTCCACCGCGTAGCAAAAAAATGTTTATTACTGTGCAATGAAAGATTTTGATAGTAGAGCGAGCAAAAATTTGTTGCTTCGTTTCCACACTTTGAAATGAAGTATGTGAAGTGACTTGCTCGAAATTTATAAGACCTTCATTTGTAAAATATAAGAAACAATTTAGCAAAGAAAAGTCTATTTTAACAGCTAATATCGCTAAAGCTAGAGTGCATATTGAAAGATCTAACCAGCGTATAAAAACTTTCAAAATTCTTGGTTCAGTGATGCCTGTGGCATTGGTGCCTCTAGATTCTAGATAGAAGATATTTGTACAATTATTTGTAGAGTAATTAATATGTCCTCACCAATTCTAAGCGATTCGAAATTTATGAAATTATAATTGTAAATTTAGAAGGTGTATCAAAAAATAAATTTCTTTTGTAAAATGAATTATTTGATAAAACATACTTTAAAAAGCCGCTCTCCTTCAACAAACTTTCTTTCTGCAGGATTTGTACCTGCCTACATACAAGTTTCACTCATACTTACAAACATTTTAAGGAAAAACAAAAAAGAAGATATCAGTACAATGTTAAGACCAAGCACTTCGTCGCCATATTGGATAGCTATATATATATATATTGTCCACGCCCCCATGTCAGATCCCAATGCTAACTGGAAATGGACAAATTTCTTCTAAAGGAAGAAATTTTTATTCTTATTGAAATTATAAATGTAAGCCACACGCTAAAATAAGCACAAGTCCTAAAAAGCGTCCAAACACGATCATTAACAAAAGTTGAGTCTATAAACATGTTAAACGAATAATGAGCAATAATCTCCAGTTGCGTAAAGACGCAGTTCATTTGTTACGAAAACAATGGAACATCTGGCAAATACAGAAAGTTCTTTCCCGTAAATTAATCTGTAGAAGTATGAACTTGCACGAGTATCGTCTAACTACGACACGATATTAATTTAAACATGTTATTATCTCGGCAAGACTTCGAAAATCTATTCAGGGCTGAAACGTGATCATAAGTAAAGGATCGTCGTGGGCAGCCCTCAGAACCCCTGGAATTGCTTTGTAACGGTGTTTCGTTCAGATTCCTTTAGAATCTTTGAGAAATCTTTTGTAACAGTCGTTCCCGTCCTTTCCCAGACCTTTTTCCTTGAGGAAAGGACTCGCATTCCTGGATGACGCGCAGAATATTCGGCTCTAAACGCCGAGGCTCCTTCTGTTACGGGGAAAACCTGTTTTCTTCGAATCTGACCGGTCAGTTTTCCAAACGAGCACGAGAAGCTGCGTGTGGCTGCATTCTTTTCCTGTGTCACGTACCATTTTCCTTCCCTTGGAGATGGTCGTCCATTTATATTCCCTGAATTGTTGAACTTTGGGACGGATGGGTAGCGTACAGTTTCTAAACATTCGATCCTTCCTTTCTAACTGGGTGCGGTTGAGAAATTAGATTCTACACAACAAAATAATAGAGAACCTCTCTGGGTATTCCAACTTTGATAAACTGCACACTTTCTTTTACAACTTCCAACATTTGTGTGATTTTTAGAAAATTGTAGCGATTTTGTATAAAACTGTTTTGAATCACTGCTGTTGCCTCTTCTTCGAATTCGAGCGAAAATAAAAGTTCAGTTATTTAGGAACGTATACAAGTACCTTGAAAAATGAACGCATCATTTGTCTTTTCTCCGACATGTCTTGATCTATCTTTCGCGTGGGCGGTGCTTTGCGACTCCAGTTTAATCAATTGAATATTTGGTTCAGTATCTGATGCTGAATCATAATATTTTCTAGGGATGTGCGAGTGCTCGAAATTTCGGTTCGGGTCGGGTCGGGAAATTTGTTCGGGATCGGGTCCGGATCCCGAAAGTTCATAAACTTCGGGTACCCGAAGAGGTAGTCGGGTCGGTGTCCCGAAAGTTTGCAATATTCGGGTACTCAAAGTTAAAGTTGGGGCAAGTCTGCGGTCAAATCAGCAATAAATAACTCTGTAACTCTCTGCATATTAAGACGTCCAATCATCGGATGTAATAATATTCCGATTTGTAATAAACACTGTTTACGAAACAGTGCTCTTATACGAACAGTGTGTGGACGAAGAGTCCTTGTCTTGTAAGAACAGTGTTTACTAGAAACACAAACGTCCTTGACGTACATTATATCAATATAATGTATTCTGAAATATTTTCGTCCTCGCGAAGTTTGATAATCGATTACACTTAAAATACAAAAATCATTCTGAACCTGCCAGTGAAGATAAAAGATTGTACTGAAAAATCATAAAACAGCATTATACTTATATAAATACAACTTTAACTTCGAGTACCCGAATATTGCAAACTTTCGGGACACCGACCCGACCCTATCCGACTACCATTTCGGGTACCCGTAGTTTATAAACTTTCGGGATCCCGACTCGACCCGACTCGACCCGAGGCTCGGGTACCCGAAATTTCGGGTACCCGCACCCCCTAATATTTTCCTATCGTCCGACACTTTATGCGAAATGCGAAATCTTGAGACCACAAAAATAGTGGAACCATCTGGTTCTTCGAGATTAAATCTTTCTCCGTCTATAAACAATACTTTGCTTCGTTTCGTGCCATCTTTAACACATTTTTTTATCACCTGCAACCTTTTCCGCACTTTGTAACGTGCGCCGTTTCCAGATTATTGTGGAATACGTCGTACATTCCTCGCGCTTGCAGATATTCCCGCCTGGTCTGCAATTTGATGCGTTGTCAGGGTACAATTTGACGCAATTCTAGGTGTAAATATACACCGCGATAACTCGCAGCACGAGATCGACCTCCGACTTCCTCTTTCTATCATAATTTTGATAGTTTCTTTATGATTTCATACTGTACACTTACTATAATACTTTTAGCAATTTTTATATTTTCTAACCTCTCGTATCGTTCGTTCCTTCTTTAATTAACCAATTAATAAACATGGATTATGTAAGACACGAGCTGGGCGCGGTCGATAAACAGAGTCGGTCAACATTGTTTCGCAAAATTTGCCTTGACCAAAGATAACGACTATGAAATGCGGTGGGTTTTCGTTAAAGAGGCAATAAATTATTGCGTTTCTCGTAGAAGCACCATTCTCGAAGAGAAAACCTGTATAAAATCGTGGTAAAACATCCGGATAATTATGCTCTATAAAATAAATTCTGCAATCAGAACAGAGCCCATTAAATGTTCTCGTAGTTTCCAATAATTTAAAATGATAATGCAGTAAAAAAATGAAATATCGGTACTGCTAAACTCGATAACAAAATGTGAGTCATGTCAATTAAAGCTTGAAATTACAGTCACAAACTTATGATAACATAAAGATTTCTTTTGTTTTTATTGTTCCTCTACTGTTTTTACGTAATTTTTAAATAATTCCTTAATCCATTTAAATAATAATATTTATAATTAATTTTAAATACGTAATTTTTAAATAATATTTTAAATAATTTTTTTTACATTTATTATCTACTTACTATATGAAGTAATAGCTGCAGATTTGATTATAACAAAAATGGCTCACTTACATATAAAACATTAAAAATTTAAAAAGAAATTGTGATAATCCGTATGATACTTTCAAGTAATTAAAGCTATTAACAATAAGATAGGAAATATATTTTTACTTGACATGTTTAATGCCACCACAGCGTTTGCGAATGTTATTGATTTGCTCAAGAACGATTGTCATAAAATTACTGCCACTAGATATCAATCTATTAACAATAAAATTTACTAGATTATAGTGTAATGTGAAAACTTCGTTATCAAGCAATTAACAGTTATTATTAATAAACTTCTATGAAATGTACAAAATTAGCGTGTTAACGAAAAAACTGTGGTAACAGTTGATGTTCTTGCTATTTTACTACCCTAAAGCTGTATTTTCTGGTTCTTAAACAATTGGGAACATATTCAATTCGGCAGAAGAGAAGTATGATTATTAAAATTGAAATAATTTTTAGTTATTTAAATTTTCAAAGATACAAATGAAATTCAATAATTGTTCTGTACCGAAAGAAAACTGAAACATAATTTTTTGCATAATAATCTCAAACAAAATTATTAAATTATTGTATCGGAGATGACTTATTGGTTCCGTATTAAAATTGCTATTATTGTTGAAATATCTATTAAAAAATCGTTGGCCATGGACCGTAAAATTTAAAAAATTGTGATATATACGCCTGTAGATAATGTGTTAATGAATCAAATTATACAAGAATTTTAAATTTCTAAAATATTTGTTTTTCTTTCTTATTTTTATCACAGTTTTCGTGCTTATCGACTACCGTGCGTCGTAGACACGAGCCATTGCGTATTTAATTAACGCGATTACCTTGCCGCGGAACCCGTTTCTGTGGCTATCGTACCCTTATTTAGAATCGACGTCTTATCTGTATGCGTTTGTGCGCGTTTGTGCGCGCGTGGAGGTGCCTCAACAGCGAAAGCAAGCGCTTTCAGCGTCTTGAACCGAGCTGCTTCAATTTATCGGCACCGTGTAGACGAAAGTGTCCCGCGATCGAGCCTCAAAGCGCTCGTACACCACGCTTACCGGCTCCGGTCTGCTCTTACATAACCGTGCAGACGGTAAGAAAGGCAATTACGTATCGCGAAACGTGTGCAGGATCATTAAGTTACCTCGCGGTATTAGCTCGGGCTAAATTAATCGTGATTCGATCAAGACTGTGGGAAAGTTACCGGGGCTACGTGCTCCGGATACTTTCGACTCTTAAACCTAGCTCTTGGATCGTGGGCGGATCATTTCCCTTCTGGAGAAGTATTTTCGCACGATTACGTTAAATATTAACCTTTAACCCCTTGGGGGCGACCTCTAGCATCATACTAACTCTGACTTACACGGCTGGGGATAATTTGAAATAGTTTATGATAAAATACTAAAAAGTGGTACTATCTCCATAAGCAGATGTGTTCTATTTTGAAAATATTAAATATTTAATTTCATGCTCGTATCAAACACTATTTGAACATACTATTTCATTCAGTGTTTTAATCTTGAGCAAATACTATTAACTATTTGCACTCGACTATAACATAACACTATTTATTATTTACATTCGAATATAACATAATACTATTTACTATTTACATTCGAATATAGGACCTAGGGAATTGTGTCGAGAAATTTGTTTAACACTATAACTACCGAGCACTAATCGCGACTGGCGTATATTGCCCTATAATAACGACAATATTGCATTTATTCAGATTTCGTACCATTTTTGTTTAAATATGTACGTCAATAGAGAAATTGACGAAAAAATTACTCTCGAAAACATATTTATAATTTCAATATTTGTAACAGAAAAAATTAGAAACCAGTCATTTTGACTGGTTCGGTGGTTCTAGTCTAAAGCAAATAAAGTAAATCGGTAACATGCAGAAATTACTTTTATGGAATATGTTCAGCTATTTATAAACAAAATAAATGTATTATGTTATCGATAAAACTATACATACATATTAAAATTAGAAAGCGCTTAATTTAATAATATTATTTAAAATAGAAATTGATGGAAATATTATTACTTAAAATACTTCTGGCTTGTATTTCGACGAAATACTCATTTCGCAATAGTATTTGTACGATTAGGAGATACGTTAACCGATCAGAAGGTGATTTTGCATGTAAAAATGAGTCGGAAAGAAAGAATAAAATTTTTTCATTTGAAGCTTCCTTTTCCAGAAAATTGCGTTTAAAGATTCGTCGGGTTCTGCTGCATTAGTATATGCACACAGTAGAATTGGTAGGTCATGATCAGACGCCACCGCCGATTTCTATCTAATGGTACCAGTGATGCCAGAAACACCCAGAACTGGGTGGATTTTCCTCTCCTCCTTTTCCCCTTCACTATCCCATTCCACTACCTGAGCACACTCCAACGTCCCCCATTAAGACCGAAGACTGGTCACATGACGTGCCACGTAACGTGTCACGTATTACTCTGGTTATCAGAGAAGTGGTAAACTGTATTCCCCTCGATTTAACCGATCTGGCATCACTGAATGGTACGCGAATTCGCTGAATTTGCAAACTCGATTTATTCGAAAATGAAGCTTCAGATGAAAGAATCGTATCACTCAAAATAATAAAAATATTCACTTCTATATGACTATCTCGAAAATCTATTTTTTCCCAGCTCTGTTAACTTGTGTTGACTTGTACTTCAGGAATTGATTACATCGTGGTCAGACTATACTTACTTTCTAGAATTCGAACATTGCTATGAAAATTATCAGAGCCTAAATCACATACAGATTGTCGCAACATCTGTAACATCGTACGATGATGATCGTTCAGAGTTGTCTCGTTACACAATCTCGCATTAGACAGGATTTCTACGAGTCCATTCTCGGGCGAATTTGTGTCATACTAAATACCAAAGATCATTCTATGTATATCCTGTTAATAAAGAATTTTGGCAATGTGTAAAGAATTTCCATTATTTGGTCAAGGTCTGTGTAATAATTGGTTTAGTTAGTAAATCGTAATAAACTCTAATATTCTTGGAGTGGTAAAGGGTTAATTTCCAGTAGATTTCAACCCCGTGGTACCTGATCTTATTTTGTAAGATTCGAAGTTCTCTAATATTTCTTTCGAATATTATTAAAAATAATGGAACATTTAAAAATAGTCTACGTCCATTCTAAACGCCGAAGGACATTTCATTTTTTGATTGTCGTTATTATAGTCTGTTTCCCGATAAAGAGGTGTGAGGTGCAATATTAAAAAGTTTTTATTACGAACACACTTCACGGTAAAATAATCGGAAAATCTTCATGCGAAGCGAAGTTTTCTCAGTAGGTACAATTTACAAAGATTCAAAGTTTAATTTGATTTTAATTTATATTTTGTACACGTCTGCCGATAAGATAGTAACTTTGTATCGGTTTCCGATATCCCATTCAATTTTCATTTAATATTTAAACACTCTAAACTTTTAATCGGGATTTTATATTATTATTTCTAATAACTTGTGGGAACGATCGCTTAGTAGGTTTTCAGTAAAAATAATACATATTCGAACAGTTCGAAACACACGGCGAAGAAACACAACGCGAAAATCCCCAGCCGTAACTTGGTGCGCCCTGGAAATGCTGAAAATTTATGATCTCTTTGTATACATCGGCGAATTACGTAAACTACCGGTAGTTTACAAAGTATGTCCGTGTTTGGAAATAAAACGAACAGATGCGAATCGGCCGACTCGAAAGTAGCTGATAATTGCTTCGCGATTAGAATCTTGTTTTTGAAACACTTCGAAAGTAGTTCGCGTTTCACTTTTGCGAAAAGGCATGGGACAATTGTACTTTTTCACAATTCCCACGTACAGCAAATCTAATACCACAGAGAGGTAGTCGTTAGTCACCAGCTAGACGATTAGAGTTTTCAATTTAAAGAAAAAATGCGAATCTTGAATGAGTCTTTCTGAATCGCAATAAATAAAACTCGAATTAAATTTAACCATACGATAAGATCGGATTAATCAGTTCTGACTCTCACTTAGCAAAAACTTTCTAACGAGGAATAATTTTATTCTATTAACATTAATAGGAGACGTGAATTTGCACTGCTTTCAAATTACGAATCCAAACTGCGTGTTTAGTATATTTGTATCAAATACAAATATGAGAAATACCTAATAGATTAACCGAATGCATTAGCTGCACAAATGAATTCGTGGCTCTCTCCGATAATCAGTTGTAATTTTATTTTGAATCCAAATCTTTCATCCTGCAAATTAAGGATTCATTAATTATTTCTGTAGAATGTAGAAGATGTGATGGAGAGCATTTCGACTGTAAAATATATTTTAATTGTTTGTAAATAATATATTCACGAAGAAAATGTAAAAAATGTACGATTAAATTGAATAACTGCTTTTATTTCAATGATAATGTGTTCCTATACAGGTTTTAATGATTGCGAAAATCAGAATCATGATTTGATCAAATTCTCAATGACTCCAGTTTCAGCGGCTAAATTCGCGAGCGGGAATTGGTAAATATACCTCGATGAAAGTCGCAAAGATTGATCGCACCTGAAATGGATTAATATTTCAACATGGGAAAAGATATTTCCGGTTCTTCGCGACACTCAACGTTGCGCAACCACTTTTTACACATTCGCCGGTTGTCGGCTTGAGCCATCCCACAATCGGAGTAGTCTCTCCCGCCGGTTTCACGAGAGTGAAATGCTAAAGTGAAAGGGTATGTCTTTCCGTGCGTGCTGTTACCTCATCTGTTCCTCGTAACGCTACTTCGAATCGAACCGAAACTCTACTCTTACAGAGACGTATTCCTACAAGTTCATGATCAAATTTTGTCTTTTATCCATCCTTGTTTCCTTTGTTCCTTAACCTCTTGCCTTACGATTTATTTTACGGTTTCAGCGATTAGAACTTCTTTGTAGTTTATAATTTCCTAGGAAAAGGAAAAAATGTATATCTATTGCATGTCTATATGTTCCCCAATGGCTATACATTAGCAACAACAAAATAGAATTTTATTTCGGTTCAAAGGAAATTAATAAACATACATACATACATATTAGACTGTGTTCAGAATCTTCAACCTCTAGCATTAGATTTTAGTTTAATTTAAAATTAGAAGAAATTAAAATTTTTTAGTTTAATCTAATTAGAATTAGAGACACTTTGAGTAATACTCAAAAGTAGTTAATTACCTCGTTAACACTAATAATCTATCGAGCGTAATAAAAAAGAAAATAAATTTTTAATTCACTCCAGCTCGTTGCTATTGAGATGAATAAATTTTTTATCTTGCATAAACATTTACAGTCCTTTGATCACAGTTTGGAGAATATTCTACTGTAATGATTAGAAGATTTTCATTTCAACAATTTACTTATCAGCAATTTTCTATCTTTTTAGAACTAAAGATGAAGAATTCTTGAATAAATTGTTTAAAAGCGAGTTTCATTCTAATTCAAAATTTTTTTTAGAATTGATATTTCTGTGCCTTTCTCTTTCTGAAATTATTATTTAAAATAAAATCATTGAGCTGCGTACAGCTCAGTCAAGCCTATTAAGCCTATTAGATTCCCGTAGGTGAAATGTTAAATAAACAGAGAATACACGTTATTGTCGTGAGATTCTCAATTTGTTAAAATCTTGAAGATTTCAGATTCCCGTAAACTCGTGAATAATTTTTTTCTTTAATTCTCTATGCAATGAACTCTTCAATTAAACGTTTTAAAAATTCAGAACAAATTCTTTCTCCTCCATCAATCTTCAAAATATTAAAAATGATTGCATGTGGGAAGAATTGCACGTACGAAATCTACATTTCGACTTCGAGCTTTCGGAGAGTAAAACATTTTTCTAAAATCTTTTCTGTACATATTACAAAGCTCAATTTACGTAGGCTTTTAAAGCGTGGGTTACCAGTGACCCAACGTTCGCCGGTCAGGGCCGAATGTTGTCCGAGAGCAACGAAACGAGTAAAACCAGTAAAACCAATGACACATTGGTTTCGGATAGAAATCGGGGTTGAAAAGTTGGTCGTGTGAAACTGATTCGGAGCGAAGTTTTTCCAACATCGGTCTACATAAAACAGGAGCGTAGTTCACCGGCGTGTAACGCCACTTCAGTTTTCCTTCCCCCCCCCCCCCGTTGCGAAAAAGTATTACGTGCGAAAGCGTTACGATGCGTCATATGCAACAACTCCAGCGGAGCTTCCGCATGACTGTCGCCGTTTATGCATCGACTCCTCGAGCCAGATTTCCGTGTACCCTTGTTATTACCTTGGAAAGTGTGTGTACTGCGTTCAGGCGTGCATCGATTCAAATCTTACAGGTCGATTTTAGATTCGCGGACAAACGCTCCGTTGTATCGATATCTTGTTTTGCGTCCAGTAAATCAATATCACGCACGAGTCCAGTTTATAGAACAGTATTTGATCTCTTACGAGAATAGTATAACAGTTCAAAATTTTTAATTGAAACCCTCATGAAAATATTCTTTTTGATTCGCGATCAATGTTGCAGCGAGTTCGCTTAATTGACGGCTCGAGGGAAGTCTCGAAACTCAAGGATGTGTGTTCGATATTGTCCTCTAAAAGTTACATAGTCTGTGTTTCCTCGGTTGTGGAGAAAATGTGCAAAAATTAAACTTGTGCTCGTTTTTGTTAGTGTTGAATTTATTATTGACGTTCACCGTACGGAGCAGTGATGCAAGTTCCACCCAAAACTGGGTTGATTTTCCTCTCCTCCTTCTCCCCTTCCACTATCCCATTCCACTACCTGAGCACACTCCAACGTCCCCCACTAAGACCGTAGACTGGTCACGTGGCGTGGCGCGACGTATCACATATTACTCTGGTCATCAGAGAGGTGGTAAACTGTATTCCCCTCGATTCAACCGTTCTGGCATCACTGATACCAAGTACAAAATGCGACATTGTGCTCAGTACGATGCATTGTCTTATAAAAGCTACAAGACTCAATTTAATTCTCGCAAATATTACAACAATATGCGAATAAAGAAATTTATTGAAACATTTCTAATGGAAGCATCCTTGTAATTTCAATAATTATAAAATAAAAAATGTGAAACCGATTGGAATACGATCAGTGTTAAAAAATGTTCATATTGCAACCCTGTGTGCAAAATAAAAATGATCAACTATGAGAAACAGAGACGAATGTTTTCACTACTTTGTATTTTACTTACTCCTTTTTGTCATGGATGCTTAAAATCCACAGTCTCTTCATTAAGATTTTTATTTGGTCGTCCCTTAAGTCGTGTTATTTTTTCATTCGGACTTTATGTGTAGAGTACACGTCCGCATTTTATTTATGCAGCATTTATATAGATGTGTCCTCTCGTTATTATAAAACCTGTATTCATAGCATTCAGAACAGTATTTTCCTTTTAAAAATGTCAAAGAACGACTGATGGTGAAATTCATTTTCACCATCGCATGCTGTATGAATTTTATAAATTTAACACGAACATTTTGAAGATAAAAAGTGACTAGATGGAGAATATGATATTATATTTTAAATATAAGAAAGCAACAAATCTGGTTTCCAAATTTCGAAATAGTTTTCTTCTTTTTTTTTGGTTAAACCAAGATCGTTTCCCATCAAAAAATTAAATCAGAAGTTTTCTAAAAAATGACTGCAAATGGCATGAAAAAAGTTGCTTGTTGCTTGTGAATATGTTCTGGAAAATGGTGATCAATACACATCAATTTTACGCTGCAGATTAATGTCAAAAAATGTAGTGGCTTATAGGATGTTCTGATAAAATATCCTATATTCTAACAAACTCGTTGCGAATAAATAATCAATGAATATGAATGGCGAAAGTACGAAGTGATAACATTTCCATATCTCGTAAAAAGCCGTGCTCAGAAGTTTCGGGGCTACGAGCAGTCCGAAAGCTTTCAGTATGATACATCGTTGCAGAAGTAGTTCGAGATATAAGTAAGAACACGGCGGTCGCTGAAGTACTGAAATAGATTGCGCATAAAACGAAGAATGTAAATAGAAAATGCACGGGATGCTTCGTTTTTGTTGTTCTAGGCTCTCGTGCAATTAGAAAATTCTCGTGCTTCGTGGATTTTCGCTATTTCGAGTGATGCGTTGATAAGATGACAAACGTGACTCTAATCGTCACGTGCATACGAGCACTACAAGAATTACCATTCACTCGATATCCGCATTAATCACCTCAGTCGATCTTTAGGAGCGATTTGCTAACGCTTTAAACAACCAATAAATCTTGGCCGAGTTAACCGCGCAAGTTTATCGATCGCTTAATTACTTTTTCCGCATCAGAGGAAAAACCACACGGCGACTCATAGTTTATTAGGTTCTTATTAAATCGGGGAACTTGTTGAGATTGTCAGTTTTTGTTCGGAAACGTTTGCCCACATTATTATCTTCTGTATTACCATTATGTGATCTCATATGTACCGATCTCATATCCGATCGACATTTGCCTTTGAGAGATTTACTCGTGTATAACTTTTGCGTAATGCACGAAAGTGTTACAGGAAGCAATATACACCGTTACGGAAATAACATAAAATTTTATCGCACATAAATAGCTTGAGCTTGGCTTACATATACAGAGGCTCACGAAAGTATTCGAATATCCTTTAACTCCGAATAATTTTGTAAAAATTGGGCGAAACAGCATGACGCTGTTTTAACAATTAGAAGCATTGTTTACTAAATGGCTTGCAGAAACGGTTTTTAAAAAAGTAGCAATTGGTAGGAATTACATGAAAAAATAAAACTGTACTTTATAAAACTTTTTTATTTCAGTTCGCAATGAAAATTTGAAATATTTGTCTTGTAGATCTACATTAGTTATGCAGGCGTTGAAAATTTGATCGAAATCGGTTACGGCAGAAAAAAATGGCACGCATCGAAAGATGTAAGAATCTGTGAGCTTCAAGCAGAAACTGACCGAAAGTCGTGAAAAACTTTTCAACCGCTTGCATCTCGTGTGTACGTTAATTGATTGTAATGACATTTGCAACATGTGTATAAGTAACATAGGTCTACAAGACTCGTATTTTAAATTTTAATTACGGACTGATATAAAAATTTAAAAAGTGCCATTTTTATTTTTTCATCAATACTTCTTACCAGCTGCAATTTTTTCAAAATCTTTTCTCCACACCATATAGCAAATCAATGCTGCTAATAGCTAAGAAAATAAGTCAAGTCGTTTGCTGCTGTTTTAAAGAAGTTATTCCGACTTAAAGGGCGTTTGAATAATTTCCTCAGCCACTGATTGTAATTCAAACGATCGATTACTGACCAGCATAATATATCATACATTTTTAAGAAATATATAGCAGAGGACCAACAGTTTGAATAAATACCCACTTGATTTAATAATGTAACATGTAGCCGTGCTTAATCGTGCTTAAAATCATATCATTCACGTTCGAACTGAATTGAAAATCTTTTCATATTTCTAAAAACTTCAATACACGCGAATTTAATATAATATTTAAAAATCCTTTGAGATAAGAGTGAAGTAAGAATGTATAAAAAAGATCGCGACATTGCAAATGTTTGCTATATAACGTAGGTGTGTGCGACACTTTAAGAATCAGGGCACACAGCTAAGAGACTGATCTACGAAGTAACCCTTAGCGAACTGGGATTATTTTCAGCATATTTTTTGATGGGTCGAATAAATTATCTTTGTGAAACAAAATTGTTTGCTGAGGAGTTTGGTGTATGAATTAAATGAAGGGAAACGCATTGTGTTCAGTAAAAATTTGTTTCATATTTTTCGGAAGTATTAATTGCTTCAAAAATTATTCACAGTCGCAGAACGGTAAAATTGTTTGTGCGACTGTCAGCAGACACGCGTCCGCAAAGGGTTAAACGCTATTTTTGTTAAATGCTACTGTTACGATTGTTGAAGACGAAATAATACGAAACTCTGATAAAACTCGACAAACGTTCGAGATCTTGCGAAATCCGGCTGATTACGGTTCCACGGAAGAAAAGGTAGACCGAGCAATTATGGTGCGACGGTGTTGGACGTTTCGCGTGTGTCCGTGGCACCTAATGTCTTTTCTTTTCTTTCTTCCGTTTCGATTTTTTTCCTTGTTTTTTTTAGGAAATTTCTACGAGCGTTTACACGGTTCCCGAGAAGGTTTGTGTCTTGACTTTCATTTCTTGCCGTTCACGTAATCTTGGAATTCGACGAGCGAGTCCGAGTGTGCCGGCTTCGTTCAAAAGTGAAAGTATCCCGGTCGGATTAAGAAGTTTCTTCAGGCGGCGGACGCTCGTCCCCTGCATGTAATTTCACCGCTTCGCGCGGAATCTGGCCGGATGCACGCCATAGGAGCGTAATTTTATGGGTAACGGGAACGGGGTTAAGGACAGGCACGTAAAAACTCGAGGCCCGAGAGAGTGGATCGATTAATTGTGAACCGGTCGTTTTTAATCGGGCGACCTGCGGCGGCGGCGGCGACAACCATCCAAACGCAACGCGTGTAAACGCTTCGCGCACAAAGAGAGTTAGGGCGAGCACGAGCCGCGCGTGAGTGTTCACGTACCGAATTACAGTTACAGAGTCGCGTTAGCTTGCCCTAAATTATCCGCCGGGCTAGGGTCGCCATCCGTGAAATCACTGATCTAGGATAAAGCATCGAAACCCTGGATATTTTCGCCAGAAATCCGGAAATTTTCAACCAGGGGTTGAATACAATTTTTATATCAGTTTTGGTCCTCGAAACAGTTACGGAGAACCGAAAAGGTCTTATAACTGTTATAAGGTTACGCTTTCAATTCTTAAAAACCATTATTATATCGGTATTAGGGTAAAATAATTATTGCGAGTAACAGAGAACGACTCTATCGCGCGTTCTCTGACGAACCCATGCTCTTCTCACCAAGCGCAATTCTTCATTTGTTTATACATACAGTGTATAAATAGTTAAAAGTATTCGTACACCTTTTAAAAACGAATAACGTTTTTTAAATTGGTCTAAACGACTTGAGTATTTTAGAGATGTTAGAATTAGTTTGGTAGATACTGTGAAATTGGTGGCTGCTGAAAATGTGTTAGAGAGGAGGAAAAGGAAAGGAAGCGTTTCGTCCTGGGCCCGCTAGAGGAATCGTATGTAAGGCTATCTAGCGGGTCGTGCCTTAGACAAAGGGATCTTGTAAGATTTTTTTTTGGTGATGTTCAATGGGTAGGCAGTCGTACCTGGGGGCAGAGAAACGCTCCTTTACCGACTAGAGTGATATGAGGTTGGAATACGGGAAAATTTTCAAAATCCGAAGGGCATGAGAATGCATAGGAATGAGATTCAAGACACAGTGATGTTGTAAGAACGGTTTAGGACAGTATATATACAAATCGGTGACGGATCAGGTAGTAGCGGGAAAGGCGGTGTCTGTTTATCCATCTGTTGCCGAGCGTAGGAGGTAGCCGCCGCCACATCTCCCCCTTTCCAGTGATCAACGATATTTGGACGAGTTCCTTTCCATGTCAGAATCCAGCGAGGACGATGGGATGCGTGTAGTTGTGACCCACTCGGTGACGTTTGCCCTGTCTATGAAGCTGCTCCTTCTGTTGGTCTCGTATTATCGTACGTGTGATGCTGAGACGTCGTTGTGATCGTAGGAGCTCTGTTGCTGGCCTCGTGTCGTCGCACGTACGATGCTGAGGCGTGTCGTAGGACTTCGGTGGTTCTGCGAGCGAGTTGCTCGGGCAGTTGTCGTGGCGAGGCAGTGAGTCTCCTTCAAGCCTTCTCGAGCCGTAGATGCTGCTGTCCTGGTATGGCCGTTTGAAGAGGACGTAGATTCGGCGCGCTGATCCTCCGTGAGCCCGCCGATCTGTTGACATGGTCGTAGGTCCGGGGTGTCGTGTCTTCTGGCGTCTGCGGCAAATCTTACGTATTCTCGGCCTATGGTTTGCAGTCACATTCATCATTCCTGGAGTAAGATCCGTAGTTGGCTCCTGGTTGTAGTTGTCGTCCCCTCTGGTTTCGTTGTGCCCGTTCTCGGGGTCACCAATTTGGCGGCTGCTGAAATGTGTTAGAGAGGAGGATGAGGAAAGGGAGCGATTCGTCTTGGGCCCGCCAGAGGACTCGTCAATAAGGTTATTTTATTAACCGACCGTGAAAATTGCGATTTTTACTCTTTTATTCGCAATTCCGACCAATAGCAATTTTTAGAAAATATTGTTTACATACTACCTAGGAAAGCAATCCTTCTACGTCTAACAAAAACTGAAGTCGTTTGGTACAATTTTAAAAAAGTGATTCGTCTCTAAAGGTGTACGAATACTTTGTACACCCACTGTATTTCTGTGTGATAGACAAAAAAGCTCGTGTGGTCGTAGCCGGAGCTTGTCAATAATACAAAGTATTACAAAGATGCGATCATACCGCACACATTTTCGACTTTAATATTGAATGTGTATAACCGAAACCCAGATTCGAAAAATAATAATTAGAGAACCGAGATAATATCGGTTCTGAATAACCGAAACCGTAACCGATATAAGTCAGAACCGATATACCTTATAACATTTATGAGAGTTTTTTGGTTCTCCATATTAAAAGGTAGTATCAGAAATCCCAAAGATTCACGGGAAACTCGAACACCCTCGGGAAACCCGAACACCCTCGGGAATCCGAAATATTCTCGGGAAACCCGAACATTCTCAAGAATCCGAAATATTCTCGGGAAACCCGAACATTCTCAAGAATCCCGAAATTTTCAAGATTCCGTCACGATGCCGAGAATCGTTCGCGTTCCTGTTCCGACCCGGTCTCGCACACCACTAGTAAGTACACTTTAAAGCAATGGACATGTTAACACCAAACCTACCGTGCATTAAAACTGACTGGCACGTATCTCCATTTCTCTTCAACGGGTGTTTCCAAATTGATGGTAAAATTTGTCGGGTTTTCGCGCATTAGTATTTCAAAGAATTAGATTTAGTAAGTCATGATCAGACGAGTCTCTAGATCGTGCAATGTTTCTGGACCTTGTCATCGTTTTAACTTTCCGAAGATTATTGTATGCTTGAAAAAGATTCGGACAAAGTATTACTAATGTATCAGGTCACTTTATAAATTAGAAAAATGAAATACAAAAATTGTCCACAACCTATAAGATAATGAGCACGCGAAACAAGAAGCAATAGAAAGATAAACGGAATTTAAGAGTACCGATATATTATTACCAATTTATTAAAATTATCAAAGGAAGACATACATGTTTATTTGGTTACAGTATCTCGTAAATAATGCACAAAAAATTTCTTTTTCTAAAAATTCGCTGTCTACTTGTAAGAATAGTGCTGATGGAATGTATCGATGATTTGTAGTTGGCTATGATAGGAATATGTTTCCGTTGATCATTGGTAATCAGGAAACAGGAGTTTCACTGTAAGTTTACAATGCGACCATTTTGGAGAGTTTCTCTTTCCAGAAAATGGTGTCTGTAGAGTAAACGGACGCCGAAAGTTGAGTTGCGTGACCATTAATTTTCTAGAAAGTCCGCGAGGTGTAAAGAAACATTCGGAAGGGTACCCGCGAGTTACGCAAGGTCCGAGAGACCGCAGGCACTTTTTTCCAGTAGTTCTTCCCCGGTTTTCGAAGACGTTCCTTTCGATAACGGAAAAGAAAGGAGCATAACTGAAAAGATTCCGGGCGCACGCTCTAGGGGTTCGCGCTGTACGAACGAACAAGAAAAGGAGGGAGGGAGGGAGGGAGGGAGGGAGGGAGGGAGGGAGGGAGGGAGGGAGAGAGAGAGAGAGAGAGAGAGAGAGAGAGAGAGAGAGAGAGAGAGAGAGAGAGAGAGAGAGAGAGAGAGAGAGATTCCTTTTGTGTCAACGTCTTAATGGCGCAGTTCTGAAAAGAAGGGATAAAGAGGAAGTAGACGAGATTGAAGTACTTCCGGTGCCGCTTGGTTCCAACCGCTTCATAAATATTTTGGCGGGTTTAAAAGAATTCTTTTCTCTTTTTATGGTGGCGGTCTGCGGGCATCCGCCGCCATGTTGAAACGCTCATTGATGGGGTTATTACACTTTCGAGCTTCGAAAACTGGCCTGGCCATGAACACGTTCATAGTAAAATGCAAAATCAAGCAAAAAATAGCCTAACCCTTCGATGATCTTTTAAAATACCAACAATATTTTCCTGCGAAATCTAGATCGTGTATCACGATTTTAAATAATGGAGGAAATGAACAACTAGATTATATGTTTGAAACTTCAAGAATTCCATGATTATAATTCTGATATCATCAATATGTTGTTATTCGTCCTCGGAGGGTTAATCTTTTAACCGAGAGACTTTTCAATCATGAATTACTACGAACACATAATGAAAGACAAATAAAATTAAGATAACAAATATTCCACCGTAATCAACGTAAGTACGATATAGTTTGTTCTAATTAAGCAGAAAAAGAGCAGCTTCTGAAAGGCGATGGCAAACTGGAATGATGAATGAACTCGTTATTCTCAGTTAAACGATGTGCTATAGACATTACATTGTTGTCCTTAGGATGTAGTAAAATAATTTGCCTTATTTGTCAATTATGATTCGATATAGAACGGCACAGCTTGACTTCACCGTTTACGCACATTATCCATGACTCATCCATTGTCATCGGTAGTCTATGAAGATGTAATAGTAGTATACAAGTGTGTGCAATACTGTTCTGCCTTCAATTTTTGCTGTCATTTAAATGCTACTCGATTAAAAGTAATTAATATATTTTTTTTAATTATTTTTACGTCACTTTCAACTCTTTTCTAAGGTTATTTCGCGACGGGACCTGTAGTTTATTAAGGTGGGTAAATTTAATGAACTAAGTAATTATATTTAATTATAATTAAATTATAATTAAATTATAATTAAATTAACGTTTTAATAGTTCTCATTAGTCGATCGATCACTCAACTATTGATCATCGCGAGGCTTTGCCAACCTACGTGTCCAAATTCGCGACCTTGACACGCTTTCCCTTCATTACCTTTCGTCGCTACGTTCTTGTCGTACAACGTGAACTTAGTATACAGCCCGCCACGTTTTTATTTCCGTTCTGAAGGAGTTTCTTAACAGGAACACAATACCGTAAACTACAGAAAATTAATCGGGGATCTCACAATGACCTGCTTTCTTAAAGTCTCTGAGTAGAACTGTTTTTTCGGTTACGCAGTAACGGTGCGACGCTAATTTATTATTGATCATAACGTATACGTACAGGCACATTCACACCGTTATTCCCCACAGTTCGAAAGCATCAATTCGGTGTGTTAAAATAGTAATTGATTCGAACCAATCAATTCTATCGAGTATTAGTTATGGTTTCGATCAAATTTAGTTGATTCGATAATTACATAAGGGTCATCGAGATTCTCGAGAAACACGTTTCATCGCTTGAACATACAGTAATTACTTGTATTAATGATTAATAAAAAACGGTTTTGTTCTCAATTGTTTTACACTCCCAAAATGTAAGGTCGAATGTCGTTTCTTTTGCTATTAGCCATGGATTCGAATTACGTGTACCATTTGAACTGCGCAAAAAGTTTTATGCATTCATCGTCGATATAAAGTTCTAGTTAATGCTTCTCGTGAATTACAACGCCAATAAATGTGAGCAAAAGTGAACGTATACTTCCTTATAATTAGACTGCGGATCTTTATGCAAAATAAAAATTATCTACCTGAATTGCGACAAACTGGAGTGAAATAGAAAGCTCTTTACTTATTTAACATGTTTAATGGGCTGAAAATAATACAGCAGCATTTTTTAATTCTTTTAATGTATTTACCGTTTTAAATTACTCCTACGCATATTTGTCATAAATGCATAAAATCCGCAGTTTACTTATAATACACATTAATCGATAACAGTCGCTATTCCATGCTCGCTGCGGTCATAAATAACGAAAGTTTATGGTAATAATTAGTGCTTTAGACATGTATGTTACCTGCAAATTTATGAAATACAAGGAAGCGTTTACATTATTAATAGATAACGATACTCTAAGTTTACTTTCTCTACAATGAATCTCTTGATCAATTTTTAGAAAATCAACTATGGAAATGGGAAATTGCATAAAGGTCCGCAATCTAGTAATAATAAACAGAAAGTTAGACTACAGAAAAATGTGTGGATACGAGTGGTGAGAATAAGAAACAGAAACATAATGCGTGAGACGAAAATGTATGAATGGTAGGGGTGTGCGAGAACCCGAAAATGTATGGATCTCGATGGTCGAGAAGGGATGATCGAGACAAGACGGGTCGGGTTCCCAAAAATTTCGTGATTCTTGATTATGTCGAGATCGAAAATGTTCGAGATTCTCGAATGTTTCGGGATTCTCGAAAGTTTCGGGTTCTCGAAAATTTTAGGGTGTTCAGTACCCGAACACATTTATGAGACCCGTTTTCGGAAACGTCTCAAATATCGGAAATCTCATACCACGAACGATTTTGAAGCGAGTCTCATAACTGTATCGAATGCTGAACACCGTAAAATTTTTGAGAATCCTGAAACTTTCGAGAATCTCGAACATTTTCGAAAATCTCGACATATCCGAGAAACCCGAAACTTTCGAGAATCTCGAACATTTTCGAAAATCTCGACATATCCGAGAAACCCGAAATTTTTGAGAATCTCGAACATTTTCGAAAATCTCGACATATCCGAGAAACCCGAAATTTTTGAGAACTTGTCTCGGTCTCGAAAAAAATTCTCGTGTCGTCCCGACTCGATGTGTTCGGATTCTCGCACACCATTAATGAATGGGTTTGGAGGAGCATTCGGGATTATGGTGGATATCGATTGAGTGCATGTGATAAATATACAGTTATTTATTTAACCAGTGTATTAAACAAACTATTTATTTCGTCCACTGTTTGAACAGAAAATTCAATCGGAAACTTTATAATGATGTTCGAATACTTCTTGAATTTAACTGTACAACTTAAGGATATAGGAATTTTTACACTACACTTGGTTTTTATTTTGTCCTATGGCGTAATATGAGAATCATGTCACGCTACTGACTAAATAAATTCAATAATGCCATTTTTATAAAGGAGCACACTAGTCACTTTATCACGATTCTGTACCTTTCTATCATAATATATGTTTGAATAAAAAAATATGCATAATCATTTCCAGTGAAAGCGTTTTCATAATTTCAATAATTGTAAAATAAAAAATCTGAAAGCTACCATTTGATCGGCGGTGGAAGGTTTAATGTTAATTTCTTAATATTGTCCAACTGTTTCATTATTGGAACGAGATTTTTGTTCACCTTCAGAAAATCTGTTAGAGCACACTCCGGGATATAAGTTGAATTGCTTCACGATCTCTATAGTCGATGCGAAACTTTCGTCGCGTGAATTCGGACTTGCGTTGATTTGCGTTGAATAACACGGCACCGAGAATGGACTTGCAGCAAAACTGTAGCATGAGCTCACCGGATATCTTTAGAAAACGTGCCTGCTGACAAAAACATAAGAACACAATAAGATCCATCGGTAAGCGTGGCGAGAGGAGGATGGCTTGAAAACGAGGTTCTGATCGTTCCAAAGACTCTGCTCTCGCTGCGTAATGTTGGCAGTCGATACCGTGACCCAATCGTTACAATTCGCTGAAGTAATTATTCTACTACGGAAACGTGAAGCTCAGTCATAATTGAATGCAGAAATCAAACAATACTCGTCGATGCGGCTGCACTTCTCTAAAAGAAGAATTTAATCTGCAAATGTCTACGAGCATTTCTTTTTCTCTATATTTTGCTTCCAGAAAATGTGAACATTTTAGCATTTTTTTGTGGAGATAGAAGATCTCATTAATTGACATAATTTTACGATACCCTCCTACTCGTGTATTAATTTATATTATTATTTATATTATAGAAGAGGTCTATTAGATTTTTGTTTCCTTGAGAACAAATAATTATTTTCCATCATTAATACGTGGTTTAAATTTTGGGAAAAGTACGTAAAATAAGTAAAGCCAATTTATACTAACTATTTGTGTTTCGATTTACTCAATCATCTTGCAAAACAATCGAGGAGAACACTGGTAAAGCTAGTTGATTCCAGTCTCACGTTTCTGTTAAACAAAAATAATGTAGAGCCTTTAAAAAGTGATAAGACACTGAATCGAACAGAATTTAGAACAGCTTCCATTTTGATTTATTGAAAACATCGGAGAAAACAAATTCCCCTGAATTTCAGATGGACCTTTTCTAAATTCAGCACCGGTCCCCATATATGAGTTCATGAAAATTTGTATTCAGATAACATCCACTGGCTAGCAATTAGTGTTTCGAGTATCGCGGTGGATTGTTATTGGGAACCGTTGATAGTGTTTATCGAACAATAGGAGCGTGATCGCGCCTAATACGGGAAAAACAACAGAACACGAATGAATGGTTGATATAGCTCGCATATACCAGCTGGATACATACATATGTGCAGGTTCGATCCTATACTTGCGTCACTTGATAGATTGTGTTACTTGCGTTGTTCTCTGTGTTTGAAATTGTATAATCGAACCCAGATCGGCGCGAAATCGTGTTACTTTGACGGAAGAGACGTACGTCATAGGTTCGAATCGATTCAATTACAGTCGCCCGAAAGAGTCTCCGTACAAAAAAATCAAAGCCTCCTTTTAAATAAAATAACTTTCTACAGACTGGGCCAAATGGCTTCAGAAAATTGTAGTAAGCATTTTATAGCTTCTTCATCTGAGCTTGCTAAAATACGTTTTATCAATATCTGCCAGTTCGTATACGGTGGCTCACGAAAGTATTCGAACGCACTTTAAATTGGAATAACTTTTTTTAAATTGGACCAAATAATTTGACTTTTTCTTTAGCAACTACAAGTACTGATTTACTAAGTGGGATGCAAAAACAAATTTGAAAAAATAAAAATGGCACTTTTTAAAACTTTTTTATCTCACGACACGCATCGAAACATGTAAGGACCTGTGGATTTTAAGCAAAACCTGACCAAAAATCGTGAAAACCCGCGATTTTTATCAGTTTGAACCAGTGTCGCCAGATCAACCCAAAACTGGGTTGATTTTCCTCTCCTCCTTTTCCCCTTCCACTATCCCATTCCACTCCTGCGCACACTCCAACGTCCCCCACTAAGACCGAAGACTGGTCACGTGACGTTACTCTCGTCATCAGAGAGGTGGTAAATTGTATTCCCCTCGATTTCAGCGATCTGGCGACAATGGTTTGAATCGCTTGTAGCTCGTGTATACATTAATCGATTTCGATGAAATTTTCAGCATGTTTATTACTAACATAGGTCTACAAGACGAATATTTTAAATTTTCATTACGGGCTGGAATAACAAAGTTTTAAAAAGTGCTATTGTTATGTTTTTATGCAATGCCTAACTATTGCAATTTTTTCAAAATCTTGTTTGCACGTCATTTAGTATATCAATGCTTTTAATTGCGAAAGAAAATGTCAAGTTGAGTGGTGCAATTTTAATCAAATTATTCTGATTTAAAGGGCGTTCGAATACTTTCGTGAGCCACTTTATATGCAGAAAATGTCATCAAGATTTAATAACTTTGCCATGAAACATATTGGGTCGGCAAAATTTTTACTTGAAAATATAACTTTATTCCATTCACGTATTGTCCGTTTTCGTCGATGACCTTTTGCCATCTTGCAGGCAGTGTCATAATTCCATGTTCATAAAACTAAAAAGAAAAAAGAAAATTTGGCAATCCAATTTTGACACTGCCCTTCTTTCAAAGTTTCATCTCCATATACGGCACATAATTTCTTGTATGCGTGCGTTGCGTCCATGCATTTTCGGAAATAATGATAAAATATGTCTGAAATGCGCGTTTTGTTCTTCCATTTTTAAAGTGGGATAAAAACGAAACTAAATAACTAATCGATACAATTTTCTTACTAATTAAAGGTGGAAGTCCAAACAACAAGAAAACAATATAGGTTAGGTGCTTGGAACACGTTGACAAAACTAAAGAATGTGCTGGGAACATCTATCGACAAAATCCGCAATCATTTAGTTGCCAACCCAAAATTTTCAAAATAGTGAAAATCGCAGTTCATAGCAGTTTTTAGCCAATAACTGTGATATCATAAATCTAAATTCAGCATGTATATTTTATTTAAGTCACAGATTAAAAAAAATTGTAAAAAGTGATCCTTTGGTACTATTTTATTTACGGGACCGAATGTAATTTTCTAAAGAATGTCGTTCTATATCAGCTAATAAAATGATCTTTCTAACATTTCACAAAAAGTGTCAAGTCAATTCGGATAAATTTATTGTGTTTTGAAATGGGTGTACAGAGACTTTTTTGACCGACTGTATATGTATAACGAAAACGATTGCGCATAGATATGAATAGCTCTGGTTAGCCTTACGCGTTTGACAATTGATGGTCGTCCGTTTTTACTTTTTTTTTCACTCCAGTTTCGTTTCGATAGCTTATCTGCGAGTTTGATCCTTGAACACGGAAAATTGACACGCACGGTAACCTTATCTGTTTGCCGACGATAGCTGGCGATCTACTATCGTCGTTAAATGGAAAATTACTATCCGAAAATTTCTTAACGCTGGTGGGGACCGTTCGACGATTCTGCGCGAATTTTTGTTCGTTCACTTACTTGGAAATTTCGTTCGGCCGACGAAAGTATACAAATAGCATTCATTTGAGATAAGAATATGTCTTAGGATCCTTGTGGAAAGTTTTGCGAACTTGCCATCAGTGTATGCCTACGACGTTTTATTACATAAGAACGTGATTCATAAGTCAAATTTGAAGTTTGTTCAGAAAGGCATTGTGTTCATCTCTGCGAACAAATATTTGCATTTCTAACGACTTGCGAATAGACTGCGGATGATTTTCTATACTTGTTTCACACAGGGATAGGTTTATTACGAATGTTAAATTCCAACATGAGTTTTTGTGTGTTTTGTAATTATCTATCCCCGCGGGTGTAATAGCTTTCTAAAAAATCATCGATTTCGGAATTGTTAAATTAGAGTCATGAGCGCGTGAACATTGTTTACGAGCCAATATTTCGCAACCGATGGAATATTTAGCAAACGTATTTTTCTTCAATTCCTGCTTCTGGAATTTATGAAATTTGATACTTGCATAAACATTAGCTGCCTACGGGAGAAACATAACGTGTGAGCTGAACGACGAGAATTGTAGCAACGGCATGCGCACTGGGAAACAGTATTCACGCAGAATAATAGTTACTTACCGAGCAAAGAATTTTCCCAGCTGCTATAGTATTCATAGCTTCTATCGAGTTTAATATCGCATTCATGCAAGAGAAATTGGATTATTCGGCATCGAACGCATTTGATTAAGGATAACGCTGAAGTGATGTAACTTCGAAGGAAAACTCTTTTTCTTCGATATCTTCGAACAAAGAAAGCTAAATGTAATGTTTAAAAGTGAAACAACATCATGCACAATATCAAAATTGTATTTTAATCCCCTTTTTATGTAAACTGCTCCGAAGAGTCAAGCTACATAGAAGAAGTATGCGGTTCTATTAACGCTTAAACTGTAAAGGGGGTCATTCGTGTCCGGACGATTTCGAATAGTTTGTAAAATTCGCTTCATACTATTTACAGCGTGAAATATTTCAACAAATTGTTACAATCATTTCAATAATAATCTGAATTTCGTATGTTCGATGGTACTATATGAGTTTTCCAGATTTTTCATGTGGCGAGTTTTTTGCGCCGCTAGCGTATGTACACGTCATAGGCATTAAGTCAGAAAATCGTCTCGTCATAGCGCTATAAATAAAATAAAAGCTATCATAGTTTTAAACTATCGTACGCATCTCATGGTTATTCTGTAATACATATACAGGATGTCCCGAAAAATTTGAACATAACTGAAAGGGACGATCCCCGAGGTGATTCTAAGCATCTTTTTCCTTTGTCGGTTCGCGTCGCAAGGCTTTGTTTTCGAGTTATTAACGAAAGACACGGTTCAATCAGAGCGCGGTTGATCTCGGCTCGGCAATAGGTTCTGCTGAGTGTGACGTTGCCGTTGGCCGAGCCGAGATTCGTACGCCTTTGCCGCGCTCTGATTGGTCCGTGTTTATCGTTAATAACTCGAAAACAAAGCGTTACGGCGCGAATTGGCAAAGGACAAAACTGCTTAGTACTAGCTCAGGAATCTCCCCATTTCAGTTATGTTTCACCTTTTGGGTCACCCTGTACTAATGGCGATTATATTCTTCATAGCCACTTACGAGGTTAAAGAACTATTACTCAATAAAAACTGCATCAGACACGAAACACCCAACCTTACAGTTTAAGAGTTAATAAAAGGTGTACTAACACGGATTTTTTGGATGCGTTATTACATGTATTAATTGTAGTTTTCTTTAACTAGAAAAAACGTACATTAATTATAAATACAACCGTACGCGCTATGGATACTAAGACAACACATAATTTCGCAGTAGGGCAATGTTGGGTATGCAAATACAATCGTGTAACGCGTGAGTAAACAACTCGCACAACTGTAACACACAATATCGTCGTTAATACGTAACAAGTTTGATGTTAAACTAATAGAGAAATAAGAGATTCAGTGGTAATTCACTGTAATTGGTCGGTTCGATTGATAGTTACGTGGAAAATTGATCAACGAGTCACAGAGCTCGGTTAGATCACAAAGCGGAAGATGTCATCAGAGAATTTCCCAACCAGCAACTATCGCTCGTACACGGTGTTAGCGTTTAGTTTGTAATCTCGATGTTGTTTTCATGGCGTTTTGCATTCCAGCGTGTCGCATCGCGCCATTTCCTCGCCTGTGAATAACCGCATACGCGGCGCAAATCGAAGCGACGATTATTATCCCGACGTGCACCGGATATACCAGTTCAGTTTACTGAACTGTTAATAGAGCTCTGTTGACTATAATACATGGCCTGCGATATGTTGATATCTAGGATGTCTTATAGTTACATCGATTACTGCGGCTGGCAATAGAGAAACAGTGACCCCCCCCCGGGGGGGGGGGGCTAGAATGAGGGAGTGCTTAAAAGGTGAACACTTTAACGACTGCCGTATTTCAACAGAAATAAACTCCATTTCGCAGCAACGGATCGATCGCACGCGGTCTTTGTTTAATTGTCGTCTTACACCGGCACTTTGTTTAACCCCTGCGCGCACCATTTTATTTTTAACTTTGTGGAAATAATGGCGCGAGGATCGTTTTTAGAAAATTCTTCTGGCTGGAAATATCTAAACAAAAATTCAATGCACTTTCTAAACTCGTAACAACCGAATGTATATTCGTATTTACACTAAATGCTGACTGCTGTTACCTTTTTCTCAGTCTTACTTTATTGGTATTAAATACCTTATTGGTACAACATTGCCTTATTTAATTATTTTATCAGTTTCACCTTACTATTATTTTTAGATTGTTACGTTCACTTTCATGTCAGTTTTTACATGATGTTTCTTCAGAGTGGGGGGGGGGGGGGGGAGATTCATTTACTTTTACTATCCTCACTTTATCATCTAAAGGTTGTTCCTCGTTCTTCATCTTCAATCTACATCTCATAAAATAATTAAATGCATGTATATTAAATATATATTAAATAATTAAATGCATATATATATATATATATATATATATATATATATATATATATAAAACTTCTTGAACGTGTGGGGATATCTGTGGTGAGAATGAGAGAGAAACATTTATGAATGAAACAAAAGTGTATGAAGTGAATGGTTGTATGTTAAATTGAAAAGAATGGACATGAAGAAGCGATTTTGTTATTAAAAGCATGGCTGTGATGTAGAATGGTTGTCATTAATATGTTGTGTTAAATATATAGTTACTTGTTAATATCTCAATGATAATTACAGTCACTACCTGATCAGAACGTACTAAAAGCGATAGATATGAAATATTAATGCATACGTAATCTCAATGATTATTATTATTTATTTAAAACAGGGAAGTGTAATGCAGCAAGAAGGTGAACACATTTTACAAACATGTTTTGTGTGTAGATGTGTTTACAAATCACCATAGAATTGAACAATTAAAACTGCTGAAACAGAGGGGTGTATTTACGCAGTCATCATCTTCGGCATAGAAATGAATGACTGGGTTATATCACATCAGCAAATTGAATCGATACAATACATACCGATGAATCAAGAATTATCCGCTCGATAGTTATATTTGTCTTGAGCGAGTCAATGATTTACAATGTAAATATTGCCGGATTCTGTGTTTGCCACTTGGAATGGTATTGTTGTCCTTCTTTGCGGAACAATTTAGTTCGACGAACAATCGTTCTGATTAAGAACACTGCAATATTTTATCTCAACGACATTGCCATTAACTTGATTAAAAGCGCAATGAATTGTGACGTTCGCTACCACTGAACGGTCGATTAACGGACGATTAAAATAACATTCGTGCGACGAGGTGGAAATTAAAAACACAACACTTTCCATTTCTTTTTTCACAGACTAATTTCACTTTCAGACTGACTAGCGCATAATTTTTTAACTTTTCATCGAATTTAACCATTTTTAACGCAGTGTACATTTTAATATAATTTTTCATATGCCGTTGTCACAAGAAATGTCAATACGTGCTGCTCACAGCTAATAATATTGAATTATGCACGTTAACATAGTACATTGTGAGTAGGTCATAATAGACATGCATAGTGGACATTGATAATAATAAAATCAATAGTACTTTAACACTAACCGTACCACGACCGATCAAATGATCGGTTTCACATTTTTAATTTTATAATTATTGAAAACACAAAGGTCCTTCTATTTGAAATAATTAAATCGATTTCTTTATTCAATCGCATATTGTTATAAAAATTGAGAGAAATCTAAATAATTTCATTCTACTGATTTTTCTAAAATAACTGTACCAGTCACATTTTGTGCTCGGTATGGTTAGTGTTAAAGAAAGAAGATAAAACATAGTTGTTTGATCAGGTCACTAACATTGGGTTCTGCATGGTTCGACTTGGAATCAGTGACGCCAGATCCATCCAAAACTGGGTTGATTTTCTTCTCCTTCTTTTCCCCTTCCACTATCCCATTCCACTACCTGAGCACACTCCAACGTCCCCCACTAAAACCGTAGACTGGTCACGTGACGTGTCGCGTAACGTGTTACATATTACTCTGTTCATCAGGGAGGTGGTAAACTGTATTCTCCTCGGTTTAACCTATCCGGCATCACTGTTTGGAATTTGGTTTGGAACACGTGCATGTAAGTTTCGCTTTTGCGTTGGTCAATTTTACGGTAAATTCGACACGTGATCGATACAGGATATGTATTTTATCTTCCGTCGACTTCGACAGAACGTCAATTTTGATGTACTCAGCGGACCCCTGGAGGACCAACGTGAATTCGTGAAAATGTCGAGTCTCTGCCTGCAAACATATGGTTATCTGAGCGTGTTATCGATGATAAGAGCAATCAATACACATTGCTCCCGCTGCATTTATTTTTCCCAGTTACATTTGTTCGAGATCGGTGCTCCATGTTGATTTATCCTAACATCGGCGCATTGCTAGTTCGAATGCGTTCCGCGGAGAAATTCAAATCCCGAGAAGTGAAACTTTATTTACATCCGCCACTGAAAATTGTTCTGTTGAACTTCATGTGATAGGATAACTACTTTAAATTCTGTACAATTTCTGAGCTCCTATGCTTGGCCATTGTTCGCCGCTGAGCGACAATAAACGAGTACTATTGTGCGAGATCTCACGGTGAAGTAATTTTTACTCGGATCTCATTTTAACACAAAACTTTAAGACATCTTCCACTGTTCGAATTTTTATTGTTATATTAGAGTTTCCAAAGTACAATTTTCGTTTTTAATTACAATTGAGAATTATTCTCGTGGCTGTGACAAAGTAATGTTTGCAATGAAGCATTAATTCACAATTTATTTGTTACATGTATAGTGTTTAATATACTTGTATTCGCATAAATTATTGATGCATGTGATTACCTGTTGATTTCAGACTTCCAATTCGTGCGATTGAACTTCTCTCACTGACGTTTCAATGAACTAATCAAGATAATAGTAATAAGAAGAACAAGAATAATTTAACATTACGGTACACGTGATTATTAAACCCATAAGCGAGAAGAAACAGAATGAAAAGAACAATCCTTGTGTCTATAATTTGACGTACGCGATAATGAGAATAATGATGGTGTGAATATGTGAGATTGAGGGCGTGTTAATAGTGTTGTTATTAAACCTAATCTTAATGAATATCCATTACAAACAAAATTTTAGTGCTGTTATTTCCCTCGTTACACCATGTTGCAGGTGAACATTTATGGCTTGTGCAAATTTGTGAAATTCCAAGAAACGCATATGCCAACAAAGATCAATTATGTTGTTATCTTGGTCTTCTTTATCTTAATTCTTATGAAATAACAGTAAAAATGTATTTGAACATCCGGTAGTGTCTTAGGTATTGCATTAAATTAACTACATTCATTTCGAGGAAATATACTTCTTAAATTGTTCAACCAACTTTCGTCGGTCCTTATCACTACAACTCAAAGAATAACGTCATTCGCAATAAAAAATTATTTTTCCCGACCAACGCTCGCTATCAGTATTTCCACAGCATGTCCTTGAATGCCGAAGATAACCGCATCGATTTTGATCTTGGTGAAAATTAACGCGTGTGTACGTTTATCCAGTTTGCGCAAAGATAGGGGATGTGTAATCGTTGTTCGAAAATGAAATTTTAAAGGAAAATTTACCGCGACCGCTGTCTACATACGTTGAGGACACGCAAGACGGAATTTGGGTAGCATTATCACCGGAAGTGCTCGGCCTCCATCGTGTCCAAGTCCTTGCTTCGTTATTATCAATTAGGCCACGCACAGAGCTAGCATGCGTATCGTTTGCCACGACGTGTTTTCCTTTCTTTGATATTAGTTTGAAATGTAAGACAATATTTATATAATAACCAAGATTATTTGATCACCACAGTCGAGTTCTGTTTAATACACGGTATTCAAAGTGCCATTAGTTGCTTCTTAACGGAGCACAAACTCATTAGATATTTTTGCGCTAATTGCAGAAACTAAAATTTTAATGTTCGGTTACAACAATGGTTTCTGAAATTTAGTTGAAATTAGACAGATTCTGAATATTCTCTGTACATATTTGCAGTTTTTGATAAATAAATCTGAGAACCGTCGCAATTTCTTCTAAATGTGTTTAATGTTAATATATTGATTTTTATAGAATGTTTCAAGGTCTAGTCTTTTTCTAAATTTAATGTATGGTTTGTAGACTAATATGGTGGACTCTGTACATATTGCTCTTCTCGTGTTTTAGCAGTACAGGCACAAAGAAAAAGTTTATTCAACCGTTCTCCAACTCGTTTTTCGTCAAGGAAAGCAACTGTGAGATTTCAGACGGATCAGCTATCGTTAAAGCTCGAAATGAGACGAGATATCGTTGCTAGTATGCCGTGTATGGACATTGCGAATCAGCAGTACGATGGAATTCGACGATTCCGTCGCAGTGACGTCATTTACTTCTTTGAAATCATCGTTAGGTCCGTACCAGATGGCAGAGATGTGCACTGTGGTCTCATCGCTCCAAGTTATTTTCTAAACGTTGGACAACGTTCGTTCCCTTTCTGGTTCTAATTGGTTTTCAAACATAATTCACATAAAGATATTCATTGTACCTTTGCAAATGTTATCATCATTTAAAGCAATTTTTATTTGCAATATTTCGATTAATGTACTAAATTTCGTGAATTTTTCTGTTTCTTTCTTCTTTACGCATTATACACTTGTAAAGATTTTTATGAGTGATGTGCATTATTGTATATTTTTATGTTTTCTATTCAAATTTGTATCTATCTGATACGTTTATTTGTGTTCAGGTCGTTTTATTCGTTTAAAAGATGTACAACATGCTTTAATCTCTTAAGCGGAAATGTATGATTGTACCAGATAACCAAGCGTCGCATGTTTATTCAATTTTCCGATAATTTCCAACGGTATAATCAATTTCATTCGGAAAGTGTCATGCTGTGCGCGGAATGCATTATTTGTATCAGTGAGAACTCATAATATAAATAATAATCAAAAACCTGACGCAAAAGAAGCTTGCATTAAAGAAAATTCAACGCAAGTTTAGATTTTTTTCGTGATTAAAAATTGCGCTGCAAGACTGAAAGTATTTGCACGAATAAAATCGTATAAAAATGATTCTATCAGATTCTACAGAAACAGAGATTTAGATTCCTCTGTTAATAATAAATAGATTGCGGATCTCTATTCAAAATCAAAATTGTTCAAATCAATTGTAAGAAGCTGAAGTTAAACGAAAATGTATTTTCTCTTTAAATCATCCTAACAGTTTATCTACCGGAAGCCGATTAATAGAATTTTGAATAATTATGCTATACCAAAATGAAACTGAAAAAATCATATTTTATATAATAATGGTAAGCAAAACTATTAGAAATTGCTATTACTGTTGAAGAAGCTATTAAAAAATCCTTAGCACTAAAACTACCACGGTCAAATGGCCGGTTTCATATGTTGCAATTATTGAAAGTATAAAAATTCATTTACGATGATTAGATTAGAATGCAAATGTTATGTAGCGTTATGATCAAGAAATACTATTACAATCTATGGCGTTATTATACATAATTTTAAGGTACAAAGCTGATCTTCAGGTCTTATCTTCAATTTTTATTTAGATGTTCAATTTTACTTTTAAATAAAGTTTGTTTCAATGTTAATCAATATGATTGTCGAGTATTTATGTTGTATGAGTGGAAAAATAACATTTTAACGACAGCATCATGTGATGTTTGTCCAAAAATTTGTCGATTAATCAATGCTCTATTCGTCGACGGTGAAGAAGACTACAAAATGGAGATGAGAATCTTGTAAATCAGGGATGGCCATTTTTGTCTCAATCGAGACGAAACCGTCTTCACCATAGCGCCCACTGTTCCCACCAGCATCCGCCGTTACCATAGAGCAGGCCTGGGCACGGATGGGGCTCTTCACCAGTGATGCCAGAAATGTCAGCTTTTCACGCATGCGTACTGCGGCGCGCGCGGAATCCAGTAACGTATACGCGCTAAAAAACAGAAACCTCTAGGTGGCGTGCCGGGACCTAGCACTGCCATAGACGAACTTGTACATAACGGACGTTATTTTTTATTTACTTCTTTATTTATGTAATTAGAAAATATATTTTTGTTATTTTGGATACTGGAAAGGTTTTTAGCAGTTTTCTTTTTTCTTGCAACAAATGTTGGTATTCTTTCTAGATTCTGCCAAATAAAATAAAATTTTATATTATGTTATGCTGTATAATCCGAACATTTTTAGGTAAAGAAAGTATGTGAATGTTGAATGAAAAACATTATTTCTAAAACAGGGCCTTAAAGAACTCTCAAAAATTTGAAATTAGTACATTACTGATGCCACGCGCGAATACGCACGCGCGAAAAGGTGACATTTCTGGCATCACTGCTCCTCACACGCTTGCTTCCCCCACCAACCTCGTTTTCATACAGCGCACACGTTCGTCGCGTTCGAATCAGGCGTTTGAGGGGCTCCACCCGTGCCCATGCCTGTTGTAAATGATGTACGTGAACGACAAAACAATCTGATTTCTACCTTAACACAATCAAGAATTTTGCAATTATTTTGCAGTATACATTGATTAGAATGATGCTTACTTTGATCCATAAGTTTATTTCTAAGATGATTATGTTTGCTTAACGTCACTGTTGACAATCGGACATTTCAATGCAACGACCTAATAAAAATATCCTTAGTTTTTTCTAATGTTTCCTCCGCTCTGTATTTCACCATTTTTGCGAAAAATGCCTTAACACTAAACCTACAATTATTGAAATTATAAAAATTCATTTATGAAAAATAATGGCATAAATTTCCTTGTCCAAGCATCTATTATATTGAAAATTACGGACAATCTCAATAAATTTAGTGTTGCCATTTTTATAAAACAAAATCCACCAGATACTTTTATTGCTTGGTAGGTTTAGTGTTAATGCAGTCTAGGAATAAATTACGCTCGCAACGCGATCAATCTTCGTGGACGCGTGGTACAGGTCGTTCATTGACTCGTTTCATTCACAATCCGCAGATTCGCCGATTTTATCGGCTCGAAAATAAATTTGTACGTTGGCTCGTCCCCATTGTTGCCTGTGAAATTGCATCTAATATATCATACGCTATCATCGACGTTCGCGTACTACACGTAGCATCGGTCGGGTAGCAATCAGCCGAGAGATAAAAAGTATGTGCAACGGTTGTCGCAAGTTACGTGGCTAAAGGACATCCACTCTCGATAGTGATAAACCCAAGGCACTTCGAAATAATGGATGAGTGTTTGTTCTATTTCTCCGCGAACAACCAGCGTTTTTGTTCGGAGCGCAATTAAGATCTACAATTAATCTTGCACTTATCTTAACGTGGAACTTGCTTTCTTGCATATCTGTTAGGGAGAAAGCGGGGAGAGGGCACACACAATTCATCCGACGTTTCCTTATTCTGTATGTGAGCCGGTGGAACTGCGAACTTCGCCGATAATTAATGCTCCACTGATTATTGTATGGAAATGCCGAGGAGAGTCATTTGTACGCGTGTAGCGTCATTCGTTTATTAACGAAAAAGACACATTTGTTTAATGCTTGATGAGCCTCAGCACTGGAATACTCATATTCCAAACACGTATTATTCTTCCGCGCATCTTTGTATTTCGACTAATTTTCGTCGCATATTTTAATACTTGTTTGACGCAATGCTGTGTCCTCCCTCATTAACACTAGCTTTACGGGACCCGACAAAATGACGGGTTCTAATATTATTAACACGTTCACTGCTATGTCACCTATATGTATATGGCTGACGGAATTATTTTTCCAGATTGAAAAATTAATTTTTATATTAATATTTTCATTACACCAAAGTTGATTAAGATCTAGGAAATACGAGACGACTGAAAGACTACTTAAACACATTTCTTTAATTGTATGGGTGTTTTGAGGTTGTTGCTTTGGGAGTCAAAGCGTTAATTTTCGATTATTGGGATTGTACAGAGGCATCGCACACATACACACATTCTCGTTGTTTTCATAAAGTAATGTAAAATAATCATTTTTAGTGCCCCGTAAACCTAATGTTAATATCTTGCATTATTTATTTTACGATTACAGCAATTAATACTACCTTGACTTTAATTTATGACTTGACTTTGAATTTAATAATATATTTAAGAGATTTTGCTCGAAATTTTCGTCGCGAGTCTGACTCGATATTACAGTGCAAGAATTTTTGCAAGAATGAAATTGATGTTATATAATATTAAAATAAATTTTTCAGAGAGTTTAACACAGATGTTGCATGTCTTGCAATTTCAGCTTGTTTAATCGTGTATATATAAGAGCGTAAATGTAAATTTCCGGTGTGAAGTTGTGTTTTGGGTGTGTAATTTTCCGCTAAATTGAGTTAATATACAGAAGCGGAATAAGTCAATATTTCCTCGCGCCACGACAGTATCTAACCATACAGTGTCTATTGTTTGCTGTTGCTGAGTTCCTTTTAGGTGTTAGGTTTATCTTAGCGCGTTCTCCGGTTGATCTAACCTTTCGGCGAGCGTCGTACAGGTTCAAAAACCGACGCGGCGTTTACTTTCTCACGGAGTTCCGATATATTTCGCCGTTCGGGATAAACAACAGGTTGAATGTCGCCAGAGAACTCTGGTTTATAGGTAGTTAACGATCTAGCGAATTGCTCTTAAAATCAGTCAAGTTAGGGTATAAACAAGGCAATCTTCAGAAATTGGTGAACTGGAACGCTGCCAATTTCGCAGTCTAACGTCGAAGCATCTGGTGCGGTCAAGACATTTCGAGTGTTTCCATCCCCTTCCATTGGGAACTTCGCGGAGTTGCTTTGATTTACAATTACCGGTTGAGGGGCTAATTCTTGCTTTTTGCGGTTTACCTTGGTCGCGTCGACCCCCTAGTCTTCCACTGAACTCAGACACCGAAACGGAACCCGCAATCTCGCGGATTGCATCTGAAACTTTGATGCATTCCCGGGTATCGATCTCTCGAATCCTGCACCGAGATCCTCTGCAACCGCAACCTACATATTTATTATGTCTGCATTCTGCCATCGTTAGCTCCATTATTCCGATACATATTTTTAAACACTGCAATCTTTTTAGACTTGGGACAAATAAATTTCACGACCATGCGACGCGTGTTCTTTTTAATGAAGACTAATACACAAAATTATGTGACACGTGAATTAACACTGGATGTGCAGGACCCGACAAAATGGCGGATTCTAATATTTTTAATTTGCGATTGTTGAGATTGTAAAGATGCATCCATGAAGGATTATTCTGCAAATTTATTTTTATAATGGTGTAAGAAAGATGGCTACATATTTGGATAGATATATTCCCGTTATTTTTATAAAGTAATGTAAAATATTCATTTTTAGCGCTCCGTAAAGTTAGTGTTAATAAATGCATTTTCTGACATTTGGTTCTTCCCTTCGCGAGAAAAGAATTTTCTTTTCTTATCAACCAAAGAAGTCTTTATATTAAATTATTATACATTAAAACTCGCTGTTAATTGTGTTAGAACTCTGACTTGCAGTTAACAGTAATTTTTTTGGCTGGAATGATAGCTGAGGGTTAAAAGCAAAGAAATACTAAAACAGAACACAGTTGAATTAAGTTGAACTAAACTTACATGATAAAGTATAGAATAGCAATAGATAACTAGACAATGGATCTTTATGCACAATAAAAATTATCTGCATCAATTGGAAAAAT
Source organism: Sphecodes monilicornis (assembly GCA_913789915.3). NCBI lineage: Eukaryota > Metazoa > Arthropoda > Insecta > Hymenoptera > Halictidae > Sphecodes > Sphecodes monilicornis. The sequence continues at coordinate 12,638,774 of OU565290.1, forward strand.
ATAGAAGCTAAATATAAATCTTATTCTTTCTCGAATGATTTCGGAAAAATGAAAGTAATCAATTGGTATTCTTAAATTCTTTAAATCTATTCACTATTTTAAATTGAACCTACTCATTATCGTCAGAAATGCATACAATCCGCAATCTATAGATAACAATAAATAAAAAACAAGAACCAAATAATGGAACCAGCGTTTCTTGCAATGTATTTCACAATATATTCTACTGTAATTATAAATTATTACGTACCAGTAATTTCATATTAATTTGCACAAAATAGTATTGGAAGAGTATGTGTAGGTTCAGCTATTGTATGATTGAAACAAGAGAATTAATCAAAGCGGATAATGATATTCCTTAACAGTATGAGAAACTTTCTGGTGCCAGTACGTGTACGAATCACTTGTTTTACATTTTGCATACGGGATTCATTGAAGCTGTGCAAAATAATGTTTTCTTCCTACGTTAATGGGGAAACCTGATCTTGCAGTTTTTTGTACACAGTTTCAATTCGAATACTGCTAATGCGTGAATTAAATAAACTCTAGTGACACTTCCGTGCATTTATTCAAAATATGATTTTTAAAATATATAAAATGTATAAACATTAAAACTAAATTATGATAGTGAATAAAATGTAGTAGAACGAAAACAACATGTGTGCCAATGTGCGCGATAATTAAAAATAACAGATTATACGGGTATAATTGGCATATGAGGCATTTTTCTAAAATAATACAACAAAATTGTAGTTGCTGAAGAAATTACAGTATGTATTTCTAATTATTCTTCCAAGAAATCCACTTCTGTGCAAACGCGAGGTTAGATATCCGTACGATGAACATGTTAACAATGTGTCGCAGTACATTAACCGCAAATTCACATTTTGTTGACGCTTCCCGCGAAAACGAGATCTTATCGTTTTGTGACCGCGTTTCTCGCACAGTTGTTCATGGTGTAATCGTGATATACTTGTTAGGAAAAACTTCGCAATATAACCTTAATTTTTCTTGCTCTAAATCGTGTTCAAAATGTCAAGACAATAATATAATGATTACAGCACGCCTATTAGTTTGTTAATTGTGTAATTTCTGAATTCTGAATTTTTACAAAGATACATCAGATTATTGCAATTTAAGATATTGTAGCCATTATTATAAATATAATATACTTTATATCAATAAGAATACTATTATACAATGAAGTGAAAAAATTGTCGATTGGGTAAAACCGAAAATGTTACTGACGATCAATAGCAAAGAAGAATATGAACTTGTCTTTCCCAGGTTAAAAGTCATCAGCAGATTTTTTGCATTTCTGAAACTGTACGAAAACCGAATAGTATTTAATAATATTTTTGCCTCTGCTCGACTAACTTTTTTCCAGTGTTCAGAAAAGCGAAAACTGCATAGTTGGTGCAAGCATTAAAACGATGAACTGCGGTATTCTTCTAAATTAAGTATCAGGTTTGCTTCGAAGTTTTTTGCCAATATCTCGAACTTACACCGAGCGACAGTAACGTGTATAGGGAAAAGTTGTTCAGAATGATGACCTTGACAACATATTTCAGTGTCATCAAAATCGGTGAGGAGGGCAACTTCTAAATAATTACCAAAAATATGACACTAATCTTGAGGTACTAAAATTTCTCAAAGTGAGGACCACTTACACAGGTATTGTTACGAATGTGGCATGGTAGTGGTACGGTCGTCGTTTGGGCAACGACGACATAATAAGGACGAAGGACGAGTTGCTTGACAGACGTTGAGAAGTGCGGACGCGTTGTGACACTTCTCCCTTCATAATAATGAGTTACGGTTTGCTGCTAAAGTTCTCGGTTCCTTTTCTCATAGTATCATGCTTAAATCCCGGGGTCGCACGCGTAACAGTATCTAAGTGCCATCATCATCTAAAAACATGAATTCTTCGGCTTTGAATTTAAGACTTTCACAAAGGCGTCGGCTTGAACCGTGCGAGAGCAAATATCCAAACGGAAAATCTATTTTTAACTAGAAAAACTCGTTCTACAAAGCGTGCAGTGGGTCTCGTGAGAGGCTCCAGTAGCTCGACGATTTTCGCTTTGCATTGTGCGTTTTGAAAAGGGATACTTAATTGCGAAAAAAAACCAGCGGGTCGATATTGCACGGTTAGAGGCCGTGCGGCGCGTAATAATTATCCTGCGAAAGATCATACAATCGAAACAAGGTTAGCGTTTCGACTCGTTACAAACGCGCGCAAAAATACCAGGGGGATTGCGAAAATTTGCCGGTTGAAGTGTCCGCGTTCCTTTGTTCCCTATCTATTCGTAATACGGTTGAACTCGTGAGAAACAACGGAAAACCGGAAGAGCCTGGAACAACGACTCGCCGACGCCTATGCCGGCTGGTTTCCTTTGAATAGGCAGCCAGCTCGCAACCGGCCGTTCGATTGTAAAACACACGTGCTCTCAGTTATTGAGGAAACGCGTGTGTTTAAAGGCGAGCACGCGTTTCGTCGCCGAGCCGCGCACCGCGTGATCCGTTCGATCGCGAATAAAAAAGAAAAAGGAAATTATAGTCGGCTCGCGGAAAAGGTCTGCGAGACGCACCTGCTTTTCTATTTTCCTTCTGGAAACGATCCACGAGGAATGAATTTTAAATTCTGTTCCTCCTCGGGATGTATAATAGTTAACAAGTTCACGAGCGATTTAATCCGTCGCGGAAGGATGTTTCTCGTAAGGAGATGCTGGAGCGACATCTTTATCACGACATCATCGTCGCTGGTTTTCAATCGATCTGATCTATGTAATTATAATCGACTAGTAGTTTTCAATACTGTAATAGCCATTCGCTTCAGTGTTTAAATGTCGCGTTAAGGCATCAGTTTCCAACCTTTATGCTACTATGCCTCCCGTAAACAAAATTTTTTTCACGCCCCCCTACCTTTTGTTTTTTAGATATAATAATGTAGACACGTTTTAAATAATAATAACTTTATTACGAAAAAAAACTGAAAACTACAATTAAAAACATAATAACAAGGTTCTGCTATAACATATATGGCACGTACATGTATATTTATTTTTATATTAAATTCTTTTCAATCATTTAAACCAACTACATCTATCGCATCAAAATTTAATGCGATGGTTGTTGTTGTTTATTGGCACAAAGTTTATCAAATCTTGTTGACAATGTGGATACTGCCACTCGTATCTCATTTTCTACTAATAATCTGGCTCGATATTTGGTTTTCATTGCAGCCAGTGCCGAATAGTCCGTTTCGCATAAATAAGACGTTACGAGCACTTGCATTGCTTTGTAATACAAAGATTCATACTCTCCGCTAAGATTCATCCAAAATTTAATTAACATTTTGAAGATATTATAGTAAAAAATATTTGTACCTCCCCTGGCAATAGTCCGCGCCTTTCCAGGTTGAAAACCGCTGCATTAAGGTACTCCAAATTTTTATAACACTAACTTGCTCGTTGCTAAAGCATTTAATTATAATTACGAGCTTGTGTGTAACACCGATTTTAAATACTACTGGTAAGCAAAATTAAAGGTGCAGCACTATATTATCGTTGAAAAATTGTTGGGTTTTGAACTATTACTACTGTATTTTATCGTTAATTGTCGTAAACCTCTCTACGATAATTGTCGCAAAACAGTCCCTCCTTCCGCGGGGCCCGTGAAGCTCGAGCGGCCCCGGTCGCCGAGAAGTGTAACATAATACGGGTCGAGTATAATATATCGGTGAGACCACTACAAATCCAATGACAAAACTTGAATGATCCGAATTACATCGTGTTTGGTATTATTTTAATCAGCAAATGTCACAAATATATTGGAGAAAGTCTCATGAAAAAATAAGTAATAATAAAAAAGTTTTTTATTGGCATTACATTGCGAGGACACGAGGGCCTTTGAACTGTGCTGCCGACTGCGACTCTGCGTATCTCTTTCTTTCCCATGTGCTGTCCTTCCATCGTCCATTACTTGAGTAAATACCATCGGAATTATATCTTATTTGGTTTCATATTCATTAGAAAAATGCCATGAATATGTTGATGAAAGTTCCATCAAAAAATAAAAAATAAAGAAGTTTTGCACTTGAAATGTTACACTTCTCGACGATCGAGGCCTCTCGAGCTTCGTTGTCCGTCCTTCCGTTCACCAGAGGTCGAAAAATAATATCTTCTATACGATAATTGACGCCGGCCGGACCCGCGGTGGCGACAATTAACGATGAAATACTGTACAACGCTATAAAAGGCGCACGTGGAACGATTACACTGGCCTATTTTTAAAGAACAGCACACTTTTCGTTCAATGCTCAAGAAAATGACAACGAAAAATTGTACGAAAAATTCTTAAAAATGATCGTTACAAAGGCGAGACTTTAATATTTAAGTCCACGATGGTTGTACTCCGTTAACAAAATTTTCAATGCCGATAGAATTATTTAAATGTCAGAAATCGTAGAAGAAAAATAGCAATTCTTATTTTTTGCCCACCCATATGATGGAGCAAGGTCTTCTGAAAATACTGACACAGCATTCCAGAAGTAGAGGTTTTATGCTTTGAAATGGACTCAGTATTTTGAGAATAAAATAATCTTTGCTTTCTTAGTGCATAAGTCTTCTGGCAAAAATCAATGCTGTGCACGTAGAGGTTTCATTCTTTGAAGTGAGCGTGGGTTGGTTTTTTCGTAAAGTTTCAACAGCTTATTTGGTTCGTCAATGTATTATAAAGTCCGCCATCGCGGAAACGTCAATAAGCGTATTTCTATTTGGAATCTGAATACATTGAATCTCTAGAGTAACAGAGTGAGCGAGGACGCGAGAGAGGCAGAGAGAGAGAGAGAGAGAGAGAGAGAGAGAGAGAGAGAGAGAGAGAGAGAGAGAGAGAGAGAGAGAGAGAGAGAGAGAGAGAGAGCGATTACTGAAATCGGGATTCAATATTTGCAAATATGTATATTGCGCACGTGACTAGTTTCTTTGGCTCCGCCTTGCAAATTTGTACGTTTATGAGAAATCCCCGGAGTGTAGGTATGTGAACATACATGCATATTATAGTAAACGTGGCGGTGACATCTTTCGTTTGATATTGGAGCAGATCGATACGAATCGCAATTTCATTCAACTAGGTCTCGAAAATCAGTTTTAAATTCAGTCGTGATCGAAATTTCAAAACAGGGTGAAAATTCAATTATCTTTGGATACTTTCTTAAAAGAAATTATTCTTTGTAGATCGTTATAAATTCTGCGACACAGTTCCAGATTTTCTAAGGTAGTTTCTGTTGCAGTTTGTTGTTAATTAATTATTCTTTGATGTCGCGCACTGACTGAAGCGTAAAGGGCAGCTGTTAAAGAAGTTAATTTGCCAACGATACGAGAACAAGTCAAGCCTTACGTTGTGTTTGGGGGCAGGAAGCGGAAGGTGGTGACGGTATACATTTACGTGTACGTGACATTCTGTATGCGTTAGGTTTCCCTCAAGATCGATTCACTGTTTCAATAAAACAACGAAACGAACACTGTTTTACAAACGTAAATAGAATGTCTATATCACCGTGCATTTCTACCATTGTTTTCATTACACTCTATATTCTAGAAGTTCTATATTTCCTATTCTTGTTCGAGTCTTCACAGTGATCTCTATTAGAAATACAGGGTGGGGCAATAATTTTGTTCACGTTGAACATTTTCGTTAATTGTAATAATATGAGAAAATGATATATACAAAAGTTGAACGGTATAGAGGGGGAAATATTGTGATATAAACATTTTTTATTTGCGTTACGACATTTCGGAGGTTTCAAGGTCAACTTGATTTCTCTAAATAGGAAGACCTACTTTTTGTATCATGAATCGATAGAGTATCAAATTATCGAAATAATTTTCTATATATGCCCATTATGTGCCCGGAAGCTTATCGAATTTGATGTCCCTAAACTTGAATATGGTTAAGAACATATGGAAAATTATTTCGATAATGTCGTTAACTATTACATTAGGAGATATAGAGGTCAAATACATTTTTACGCAGAATTTGATACTGTATCGATTCATGATACAACCAAGTAGGTCTTCCTATGTAGAGAAATCAAGTTGACCTTGAAATGTCATAACGCGCATAAAAAATGTTTACATCACAATATTTCCCCTTCTATACCGTGCAATTTTGTATATGTCATTTTCTCTTATTATTACAAGTAATGGAAATATTCAAGTTGGCCAAAGTTATTGCCCCACCCTGTATATACATGAAAATTACTAGAATTACTTAATTCAAATATAGCGGTTATGATTGAATAAGTATTTTATGTTATTTTTATCTTAATTAATTATTTTGTCAGAGTACTTCATTTATTTTGGTTTATTTTGACTAGAACTTAGGCTTAAAGGAGTGACGTGGTACGAATGTGTGACGTTAAGAAACAATCTAAACCGAGTTTCTTTTCATGGCCGGGAGGTGGAGAAAATTAACTTATTATTGTTTTTACTAGAATTACTTAGTTAATAGGATGATAATACAGTATTATTTAGGACATTATTTATTCCAGAAAAACTTAATATGGAATTTCATTGATCATACAAGCTTTCGAATGAGACTGACACTCTGTTATTCTCTTCGTCTATTTGTACTAAATATTGACGGCGCAGCGGTGCGCCATTGTCTGCGATCCATCAATCTTATAATCTTCCGTAGATTTGTGTAACAGTAACGTGGAAAACGAATAATACTATGGTACCGATAATATTTTAGGACCGTGACAAGATTGGAAATAATTTGCTAATAGTCGGACAACAGATGAATATATTTTTTTCCACCTATCTAATCATCAGTGAAGCTCAATTTGACTTTATTTAACTGAAGCTGATCATTTGTTAAGGAATTTTAATATTTTTATAACGAAAATGGAGGAAAAAGCGGATTGTCAGGAAACAATTCGAGAAAATAAATTTTTCAAATTTCCTGCCTCTGCTTTTAGCCGGCGCACGGAACATTATGTAGAAGTTTTTACTTTGTGAACCTTTCTGACCCAATAATTCTGTAATGCCGGTTCCCACGAATGGAATGCGCAGTCACTAAAAATGTACATTCCTCGCGTCCCTTCTTAGCTTTCGTTTGTTTTTCTCCGATCTTTTTTCCGTACTCCAGAAATAATTTATACATGAACATCTACGACCACCACTTCTTCCGAGACGCATTTATCTTGACTACGGGGTACAATCTGAAAAACATATGCAACCTTCGAAGCATATGGTCCACGCATGGTGACGCGACAATCAATTTTGAGCTTGAGTCATTTGCTCCACTGAAAATTGTATCAACAACGCTCAAACGACAAAAAACTTACAATATTTCAGACCTACCACTTGACATCAAGTAACCTTTTTATAATTCAGTGTTTCATTCATTATATCATATTTTTAACAACTACGTCAAACGATATCATAGAGAAATGCAATATTGTACGGTATTTAAAATTTGAAACAGAGAATGAGAAGCGTACGAAATTTAAAAATGAATATTTGAAATAAAGTTAATTGCTTTGGTTAAATGAAAATATAAAAGTACACGTTCAAAATAAATGTACCATTTATATAATTTAAAAATTGTATCTGAGATATATTCAGAAATTAAGGTAACTGTGTTTCCTTTACTTAGAAGTGATTTTAGTAAATTGAAATAGGACAAAAACTCGGAACGAATAACACTTAAGAACACAAGTTTATTTATTGCAAATAATTAAAGTACAGAAACGTGTCAGTATGAAGGAATCACATAATAGATATTATATGAAAGTAGTTTCACTTATCAGATTAGAGTTGCGTCAGCTGCAAAGATGATTGACGACTGTCAACAGTATCACATGTCAAGCTGATCTTATGTATCTACAAATTCTGCGAACAAGCGACAATGTGCAGTTGATGAAACTATCAATAATTTTGCAAGAATCGTTCAGAGAATTTCGTTGCGGTACGGTTGTTTCCAATGTAACAAAGGGAATAGCCGGATAAGATGATCAAAAATTCCATTGGACTCCGAAAAAATTCGATAACCATTTTTTCAACGTTTTTGTCGAAACGAAGCGGAAAATGGCGAAATATAGATTTTATAGATTGTTGATTTCATTGTGTAATTATTTTTGTGAATTGATAAGTGTTTAACAGTGCTGGAATACATGAAATGTAAAAAACTTTAACTTACATTAGTGCTTCGCGGGTGAAACGTCGAAAGAGTGGTTTTTATATATCCTTGCCACGTCGCACTTCACTCAAATGTCTGAAAAAATTCATAAACAATACTTATGCCAAAATATAAATGATGTCGCTCTTAAACTTCAATGTGAAATCTACAGTTTTCCGATTTTTGTTGAAGTACTCGGTTTTTTACAACCAGGATGTTCTACTTAAAATTTTGAATTAATTACAGTATATGTATGCGGTTATTTGACGTCTTTTAGATTTTTTCAGTATTTTCGCGTGTGACTAAAGAGAGGAAACAAGCCAAAAACTGATCTTTTCCATTTTACCCCATAGCGCTACCCCCTCGGTCGAGATACAGGGTGTCCCAAAAATGTCGTTTTTCCTTGAAAGGGGCAGTTCCTGAGACCATTTGAAGTGATATTTTCTTTTGCAAAAATCCCCGTTTCGGCTTCGTTAAGGAGTTATTAACGAAAAACACGGACCAATCAGAGCGCGACCTAGACGCGTATTGGCAAAGACGGCCGCTCGCGACAGCAGTCGAGCGATGGTGATACACCGCGGACGAAAGCAAGGAACAAACAAGAGAAACATATTTTTCAATTCCTATTTCGCATAGTTCAAATTTGAATATGTTGTAGTCTTTAGTAACCTATGAACGAATCTTGAAGGATTTTTCGAAATCTTAAAAAATGTTGGTTTTATAGACGTGCAAAGAAAAGTGTCAACTTTTTTTCATTAAATTATAAGACTAGAACTAGCATACCGAGGAAAATGAGTTTTTAGGAGCTTATAATGAACACACTATTCTAGTATAGAATATATTAGAATATTCTACAATATACTAGAATATTCTAGAATATACTAGAACATACAAGAATATAGTAAAATACACTAGAATACAATAGAATATACTAGAATATACTAGAATATTCTAGAATATACTAGAATATACTAGAATATACTAGAATATTCTAGAATATACTAGAATATACTAGAATATACTAGAATATTCTAGAATATTCTAGTATATTCTAGAATATACTAGAATATACTAGAATATTCTAGAATATACTAGAATATACTAGAATATTCTAGAATATACTAGAATATACTAGAGTATACTAAAATATCTATTGAAAATATTTCGATTTGGAATAAATGTTTCTTTCACCATTTATTTTGCAAATGTTTTAAACAAATGCAATTTGCTAAAATTGTACACAACATGGTTTTTCTTGATGCCTAATCGAATGGTCCATTAGACTTTTAATGTGGTCCACGGCAATTTTTGCAGGCCATCCTATCTGACTGTACTCTTTCCTTCTCTTCTTAAATGTATTCATTACATCTGGGTATTAGTGTTTTTTTTTCTTGGAAGTACAATGATAGGGGCAGTGGGTAGATTGCATTCTGAGAGTGTGAACCGATCTTTACGGACTTATCGGAACGACTCGGTTCGTTCGGCACGTTCTACCGAACGGTTAAGGAGGGCGTGGGGTGATATCCCAACACCCCGACACCCTATTGCACGAAGAAAAGGAGCAAAAGAAAAATGGCTTGAGTTCTCGACACGGGTCAAAAGGTCACCATTTTCATGCGAAATTCCCTGGCTCATGTCAATTAGACGAGCTTTTCCTAAAACGCTCACGATTTAGTTAGCATAACACTCAGATTTAATCCTTCTTTGGATTTCATGCTGTAGTTCCGTGGAATAAATTACCCATTTTGTACTTCTCGTACTACAAACATTTAACATTAAACGCACCACCAACGATTTCAGATTTCCTGTTTTAAAATTTTTGAAAGTACGAAGACAATTCCATTGAGCATTATTCAATTTTCTTCATTCGAGCATATATTATTACAAAAATTAAAAAAGACTAAGTAAATTCAGTCTTGTCATTTTTATAATTACATATACAGGTTTTATATTTTATACTTTTATAATTACATATACAGATATGCAGATTTGCATATACACATTTTTCTTGCAAATAATAAATATGAGAAAAAAAAATGATAGAGGAAAAAGTAATACTGTTTTTTGTAAGTAACATAATGGCGCATGTAATATTTCTTGTGTTTGCACTATTTTCTTAGAAATGAAGGTGACCTTCAATTTTTTAAATGAAATGCCATGTATTTTTTTATTTCATACGAAAGCGTGTGTCAAGACAAATTTATTCGTTTACAACGCAATGGCCTTCAAGGTCATACAAGGTCAGAAATGGCAGGAAAATTTTGAATATTTCGTACCTAATATTTCGTAAAGATATCATTCACGCTCTACAACACCCATAAATGTAAACGACTTGTAAAGGCAACTAACGCGATCATGAGCATTAATATTTCGGACAACGTTAGAAGAAGCTAACAGGAATGTAATTAATACAGCCGAAATATGTAGTCATGCACAAGGAAGATATATTGAACATTTATTATACCTTCGTCGATAAAGTATACTTGTAAACGCATTAGTACGAAACGTTCAAAATGTTTCTTCCATTTCTGACCTTGTGTGGTCTTGAAGGTCATTGTGTCATATACGAATGAATTTGTCTTGACACACGCTTTCATATGGTATGAAAAAATATATAGCATTCCATTCATAAAAATTGGAGGTCACCGACATTTTCATGAAAATAGTGCAATTACAAAAAAATTACATAGGCCATTACGTTGCTTGCAAAAAACAGTATTACTTTTTCCTCTTTCATTTTTTTCTAATATTTATTACTTGCAAGAAAAACGCTGGCTAGTAATAACGTTAACACCCTGTATATACATAAATCATGCTGCAGTACAATCGAATCGACATCTTATTAACACTTTACCGACCGGTAGCGGTTCAACATCCTATGTACTTCTCACGGGCCACTCGGCCGCAGATCTTCCCTAGCACCGGCTCTATGAGCGTTGGGGAGAAAACGCCGATTAATCGGCTACCGGTCGGTGAGTGTTGGGGACAAAAAGCCGATTAATCGGCTCCCGGTCGGTAAAGTGTTAAATATGCTCACCTTTTAGAAATAACAGATGTATTTTTATAAAATACCTTTTGTTTATACGAACACTTATTTTTTTTGCATCGTTTGCAATCACCGTACTGATTTTTTCCAATGCAATTTTTCGCAATATTTTGAACATGCCTGGTATTTGGCTTTTAACTATTTTCTGCAGCGCGGCGTGTTGTTATTGATTTTGGAACCCTTCTCGCGGTGCTAATTCGGGCCTGCGTTCGGTAGCTGTTGCGTGAAATGATTTAGCAGATGTTCGTATAGAAACTATTTTCTTCAAAACATAGAAAAATGCTAATGTTCACCACAATTAATCTAATAATGCCTCAATGATTTTTCAAATAATGTATTTATACATCCTCCAACAAAAAGAGTTAGTATAAAATAAATACAACGAAAATCTTTCGAACCATTGGGAACTGTTCAAAACAACTGCGTTTGAAAAGTTTTGCTATTACGAATCCACCATACCGAAAAATGGACTGTATCAAAATAAACACAATGAATTGAATATTGTAGAAGAGAAACAGTGCAGATAAAACTGTATAGATTTTTTTGTTAATCATGTTGTGTTTTCAAACCTGTTTCGGACTCTCATTGACCTTTTTTCCATTCATTGATTATCAATGGAGATATAGACGTCGAATTCGCTGTCGAGTTCCATTCTTACATTTAAAAATGGCGTTATCGATAAATCTATTTTAATAAATTTACACAGTGAATCATTTTTACGACACTCTCATTGTACCGGGAAAGGATGACGAAGTATCGTAAAGTATAGCTGCATATTATTAATAGACTGTGGATCTTTGGTATTTATAGCTGACATAGCCGGATAAAACGCGACAGAAAAAAATGCGAATATAGTTTGACAAAGAATTTGTCGTATTTTTTTCGTGCAACAAAGCTATCTGTTGAAGTAATCAATTTTTACGAAAATGTTCTCCATTTACACCAGGAAAATCTTTATCAAACACGTTTCTATAATTGTGCTAAAATAATCGAAATTTACATAAATTTCCGCAATCTAATCAGTATCAGACTATACCGTGAAGATAACAATGCTCTGCAATATACTTAGCAGACACCTGTGAACAGTTCGGCTTAACGTGTCTGTGGAATTATGCGATTGCAGTTGCAGTTGTAGAGAGTGAAGTTGAAATGCGATACTGAACAATGTGTCTACCTAAATACTCGGCTCAAACGCTTTTGGTTAATTGGCTGAGCTGTAAAATCTAGTAAATTGTCATTTTGTTGCTTTCACCTTTCGTTAATCTATTGCAATTACTAGGGGTGTGCGATTTATTCGAGTATTCGAATTTCGAGTAATGATCGGTCTGTTGAGCTGAGTCAAGCGTTTGAATTTTCCGAGCTACTTCAAATCGACGAACTGCTTGAAAAGAATGCGATTTACTTGCAAAAATCAACCGGCTCGAATATTCGAGCCCTTGTGAAACTTCGATTTACTCGAAAATGAATTTCCAGCTCGAAATTTTTCGAATTACTCGAAGATATTCAAATAGATCTTTAACTTCCGAGTTACTCGGAAAACTTCGAATATGTTTTCTTCATGAAAACATGAAAATAAAACAGAAGTATTATTGTAGAGTCATATTTTTCTTCCTTATAGTTGGAATAGTATTTGAGAGTAAATAAATGAATATTCGAGTAACTCGAGCAATTCAAATTTTTACGAGTAACTCGAAAGTTAAAGATCTGCTAAAGAGGGTTCAAATATTCGAGCCGGTTGATTTTTTCAAGTAGCTCGCATTCTTTTCAAGCAGTTCGTCGATTTCAAGTAGCTCGGAAAATTCAAACGCTCAGCTCGGTTCGAGCAATCGAATCGAGTTCAGCTCAGCTCATTAGCACTAGCAATTACACTCCTGGATAACAACAAATTATGGAATACATTTCGTTTGCAAAACTGAATCCCGTTCCGGTGAAGTAACTTTATTCTACATTTTTGGGAATTATTCATTTAAATTTTAATACAATTCAAATCGAATTCAAATATATTCGGAAAATTCACTCAGTTTGAAAAATATATGAAACTGTTCTCGCAAAATGTTTTGATAAATTTTTGAAATCCAAGGAAGACTGGCATTTTTCTTCGATGCATATTGATCTGAATAAATATTGAACAATTGTTTCGAAAACGTTCGCGGTGTTTGGAATTGTAACTAATGCGATAAAAAGATACTATTATTTTGTGCAGTGCACTTATCTATATTTTCAAGGATGCACGTTCGGTCTGCGAGAAAGAAACGCGATCAGGGGCATCGGTATCAAACTTAGATTGTTTTCGATGATTTTCTATAATGCAGTTTTACAGTATCGGCACGGGTAAAACACGGTAACTCGTTTACCGAACAATTTGTAGTATCAGCGCATAGAATATTCATGGAACGTCACGCTCACATCGATTAAACCGGATTAATGCAAGAACTTAATTGACACTAGATCACTCGTGAACTTTCCGTTGCAACATAGTCACGGTGAAACCGTGATTGTAAATTATCGTCGACGTTTCTTTCATCGACATTTATGGATACAGATTAATTGCTGACGATCTAATTTATGCGAAGTTCAGGCGTCTAATGAACTAGGTTTATCAGCTTCCGGTCTTAGAACTTCAATTGCGCATTTTTCGATTATGGTTTTCCCTGCTTCGCATCAAGTATCATAAATATTAAGTTTCTGTGGCAGGAATATTTTTCTCATTCTTACAACTCCCTAATGTATTATTTATGTGAACCTTTATGATAAATTACGAAGGTTCGTCGCATTAAAAACGTTATTTGGCATTTACTTTGTATCGTGAACTCATAATCAATACTGTATTCTTCATATTTTCCACTCACATGGCCAATTTTGTGTAAACAAGTCCTTCTAAAATCAGGAATGCATCGTATCATATTATGCGACCTAGAATAACAAGTTTAAATTTTCTTATCCTTTTTGTTACACATTTATAATATGTATTTTAAAACTGTGAGTACGCACTTCTGTAAACTTGTTACATTTGTCTCATGCATAATTCGTGTTACAAACGTTTGTGTTACATTAGAATTTCAGATTTAACTATTCCGCTTCTCGTTACATTGATTCTTATCATTGCTAACATTCGGAAGCAAGTCAATCTCGGGAAACGACGTACAAGTCGAGATTTAATTGCAAAATTCATAGAAATATTAAACAAAACGAATTTCATTGTATGTTGTTATTAGACTGCGGATTTTACTATGGTCAAAATGAGTATGTGCATTTTAATGCAGAGAACAGATTAGGAAATTGAACCAGTTAACTGTGTAGATCGACTTTGTATGTGGCTACTAAAAATTTTTGAAAACTTTATTTATCACATGTTGACCTCTCGTCAATTTCTTTACTTCGTCTTTGACTCGAAAAATTCTAAAATGTCGACAAATTAATGATGCGTTTTAATTTTCACTACAAATTTTAACATAAATAGCAAGCAATTAATTTTATTCCATGACGAGTATATACGGCAAAAACAGCAAACTGGTTAAAGATATCAAGGTGTTAATCTGAGTCGTTTAACACTATACCTACCACAGCCGGTCAAATGACCGGTTTCGGATATTTCATTTTATAATTATTGAAGTTACAAAGATGCCTTCATGGAAGTTGCCTCAATAGATTACTTTATTCATTCATGTATTGTAATAAAAATCTCACAAAATTTAAATAAATCAAATCTCGTTATTTTTATAAGACAATACAATCTAGTCAATTTTAATGCTCGGTAGGTTTAGTGTTAAAATCGTTAAAGGAAGAATAAAATTTCTATGTGGCTTCTCTTTGTACAATTTATGTAGACAATTTTTATTTTGCATAAAGATCCGAGGTCTAGTTCTTATATTAATACATGTTATAATAAACCGGTACAGTGCTTGTTATAGCACACAGAAACGAGCGTAACTTCAGATTCGCCGTGGACAAGGGGCTCGAACAATGCATACGGAACGAGACATGTATTATTTCAGTAGTTAAACTCTCCGGTTTACGACCACGAGTGTGTAAACCTGTATTTATTGTTTGCCTGCTGCTCGGAATGAAATTATAATTCGTAATCTTATTTGGTCCTCGTTACGGTAACGTTAAAGGCGGCGCGGCGTCACGCTCGGTCCGCGGGAACGGTCGTTCGCATACTCTACTCTAGAAAATCGTTGCATCGGGACACGCGATCTTGACGGGTAATTGCAACACAGCAGGAGACAATGACAGAAGGCGCAACGCGAATAAAAAGGAAGCAGATGGACGGATGCAAGACAATGAACGCCGATAGCTCGGACCTTGGGAACCTTTTCGCGCCCGACATCAACTTTCTATCGTCAGCCGCTCATAATTTCTATTCTCGGCGTTATTTTTTCTGCCCACCTGTATTTTATGCCTTGTTTCCGTTCGCCTTCCGCTTTTCCCGGTATCGTTATCGTCATCAGCAGCTGCCGCCTCGGCCACGCTCTCCATAATAATGGATTTATGCTTCTTTTATCCGTTCGCATTCGTTGCATTCCTTTCACAGTCGAACTTTAAGCGGCCATTTCTTACCACTTTCTGTCACTTGCGAATGACTTCTATAATTTTCGAGAAAATCAATATGAAAAAGCGACTGCAAATTTTCAATCATAAAAACGTCTTTTACTTTAACCATGACAGTTGTGCATTTCTATATTGCGCGATGCTGTATTTCATCGATAATCGTCGCCACCACGGGTCCGGCCGGCGACAATTAACATTCAGATAATACTATTCTTTGACTTGTGCCGAACGTAGAAAAAGACAGCGAAGCTCGAGAGGCCTCGGTCGCCGAGAAGTGTAAAATAATACGGGTCGAGTATATCGGTGTGTAAACAACACCTAACCCAGTGACAAAACTTGTTTATTTTTTATTATTTTTTGATGGAACTTCCATCAACATATTCGTGACATTTTTCTAATGAAAATGATACCAAATAAGATATAATTCCGATGGTATCTACTTGAGTAATGGACGATGAAAGTTTCGGAAAATTATTGTAAATATGATCCGAATTAATTCGTGTTTGGTATTATTTTAATCAGAAAAATGCCACAAATATATTGGAGAAAGTCTCATGAAAAAATAAGTAATAATAAAAAAGTTCTTTTTATTGGCATTACACTGGGAGGACACGTGGACCTTTGAACTGTGCCGCCGACTGCGACTCTCCGCGTCTCTTTCTTTCACATGCGCTGTCCTTCCTTGCGGCCGAAACTTTCATCGTTCATTACTCGAGTAAATGCCATCAGAATTATATCTTATTTGGAATCATTTTCGTTAAAAAAATTCCACGAATATGTTGATGAAAGTTCCATAAAAAAATAATAAAAAATAAAGAAGTTTTGTCATTGGATTAGTAGTGGTCTTACCGATATACTCGACCCGTATTATGTTACACCTCTCGGCGACCGAGGCCTCTCGAGCTTCACGGCCCCTCACAGGGTATACCCTGAGGAAGGAGGGATTGTTTTGCGACAATTATCGTTCAGAGTTTCACGACAATTAACGATGAAATGCTGTACTATTCTACGAATCGATTAACCCTTGTGCAGGCAACCGAACATGTAAAATATTTGAAAATGTTCGTAAATCGATGCAATAATATTCAAAGAATAGATCATTAAAGTGGTTCTAGAAACTAGGAATTATAGAAAATTTCTTATTTGATCAAACGTGTGAAATTATTTATAACATACCTCCTCTTGATCCTTTGTTTGTAGCAATTTTGTGAGCATGCAGTAGAGAGAAATTACATCGTTGTTATTAAATCTGTTAGCCATAACTAGATTGCGGATCCTTATAGGCAAAATAATAATTTTCTATATCAATTACAAGATTCACGAAGCAAATAAAAATTGATTTCCTCTTTTAATAATTCTATTTAGTGGATGCTAATATGCTGATACTGTTAAATCCTTTGTATACTTCTACTGTTTTATGTTCGTCTACTCATTTTTGTCAAAATTCTATAAAATCCGCAATTTAGCCATATAACAATATAATTACTGTTTCACAAACGCGGGAAACTCGTACTTAATTAAATATCAAAATAATAATGCTGGTATACCGGGGTCTTCTGGGAATTAATTTTCGCTACTGTATTGTACGATAATTGCAAATATCAAGTCTCTTTAGCTTCTTTAGAACATGTGGATTGTTTAGTCTTGAATTACATACTTAAAGCTACCTGTGAACATTTATACAGAATTTCAGAAAGGTCCTGTGATGATACTTTATAATCCGAGTGAACACCGTTCCATTTATGGGTTAAAAAAGAAAATGATATAGAAATGCAATTGTGTGAAAGCTGACGAGGTACCTCGTCGTTCTCAGTGCACGTAAAAAGGTAATGCCACACCGAGCCCTCAAATTCCAGCTTTTTATTACGTTTGCGAGACATATTTGCCCGTTAAAGGCCTCGGAAACGAACGTGCTATTAGATGGGTCGTTTTAAAGGTTAATCCCGATTCATCCAATATGTTTCCGCGTGTTTAGTTCCTTTCACAGCAGCCGCCTCGAAAAGATTAATTTACAGTGGAGCTCTTCAATCCGTCTCCTTCCGCGTTTTCATTTTACCACTATCTCCGGACGAGGAGTCCTCCGGATTGTTGAAATTTATCGAAGCGAATTTCCTTTCGCCGTTCTTTCCATTCGTTAACGGCGCCGCTCACCCCCGCGAACAACTAACTGCTCGATTCGTTTGTGAAAGAAATGAATTTCATATCTGTCGAGAGCTTTCTCGAAACCACCTTCCCGTTTCGCCTTTATTCCTCTGGATTGAATGGATTTTTCAACCCACACGAGAAAAGATTCTACGCAACGCTACCTTGTCGCCTGCGTTCACTCGTTCTCTCCGCGAATCATGGACGTCCTCATCGAAAAATAAAATGTTTTTAATTGTGCATCGCATTCCTCCGATGCAATCGTTCGCTTCATGCTGTACGAGGATCAGCTGCGATTTTATCGACATTTAACACGTTCAGCGCCCACTTGGCAATCATAAAAATTACGCAAAATCAAAGCAATATATTTAATAAAACAAAAACTAAGAAGTTTAGTTTTGTGATATTAATTACTGTTTCAAACCTCTTCTATTCCTCAGATCGTAAGGAAATTTTGTACACTCAATCTACCAATGTAAAAATTAATTTTCAATTTTGTATAAATAATTCCGTCACCCAGATATGGGTGACATGGCGCTGAACGTGTTAAAGATCGTAAATATCGCTGCAATCGTTCACTACGCTCCGGTTAACTTACTGTAAAATATTAATACTCTGATATGAACGGGTGGCTGTTAAAGAGGAACTTGATGAAAGTCTAGCAACGTTATATTTGTGAAATTTTTCCACCAAAGTTTGTTCCGCTCGATCAATTTTTAATACTTCCTATTTGTGAGGTATACGGAATATCGAAATATTAGGTTGTTGCATATGAAACGTCCGACTCTAGAATGCAAATGTTATGTACCGTTTTGATCAAGAAATATTATTACAATTTATTGGGTTATTATACATTAGGGAGTTCCAACGTATTCCAACGTATTCATCAAACCTCTTCCTACTATATACTACGTACAGCCGTAGAATTAGTGAATACTGCGCGCGCCGCGCGGCTTTCATGGTGGGAGCTTCCCACTACTACACATTATACGATCAAGTCTTAGAGTGGGGGAAAAACATAAGCGGGGAAGGTGCCTCAAATAGCTCCGGAGCTACTTGTTGGAACTGCCTGTTATACATAATTTTAAGGTACAATGCTGATCTTAAGGTCTCATCCTCAATTTTTATTTAGATGTCCAATTTTACTTTTATATAAAGCTTATTTCAATGTCAATAAATGTGATTGTCGAGCATTCATTTTATATCAATGGAAAGATAGTATTTTACCCACAGCATCATGTGATGTTTGGTCAAAAATTGTCGATTAATCAATGCCTTATTTATACAAAATGTAGAGGAAAATATTGTAAATGATGAACGTGAGCGATAAAAAAGATCCGATCTCTACTTTAATGCAATCAAGATTTTTGCAATTCATTCACAGAATATGTTGATTAGAATGATGCTTACTTTGATCCATAAGTTTATTTCGATGAAGATTATGTTTGCTTAACATCACTGTTAACAATCGGACATTTCATATGCAACGATCTAATAAAGTTTAGTAGATAGAATTAGCCTCTGTTATTTACAGTTTGATTTTTTAGAAGAAATCTACCGTGTCCACGGTTTAAAATTTACCCGAGTCCACGAAATTACGTTTTTAATGAATGGAAGATGGTGCCGGAAAAATCACCCTGTCTTGAGATTCAAAATCATCCTTACCCCTTTCATACTACCACAATCAACAGGCCATGTACATATTAAATTCGTTTATAACCTACTTATTTTATCCAGGCCAGCGATTTTCACATTTTTGCAATAAGTAATCCTTTAAATTTACGATACTAATATCAGCCAAGGTATACACGATAACTGCGTTGCATTATGCAACCTAATATCTGCTGTTCTTAACATGATTTAAATTTATCACGTTTTTCTGAGCAAGAGAAAAATTGCGTAAGACGTTGCAGAACATTTTCATGAAAGAACAATTTTATAGAAAACGAAGGGGCAATTTCGAACTTTCTCGAAAACATTGAAATTATAATTAAGCTACTTATTGCTTACCGATGCACCTCCCCGCGAGTAATAGATTATGACAGCCGGATTAATGGCAATTTAGGCGCGTCATTAACAGGTGCGGGCGTATTTGAATAAGACGACAGAGAAATTTATATGTAGAAATTCGCACAAGCATTAAGCCCGCGTTTGCAAGTTTTTCTGGAGTTTTTCGCCTCGGTTTTCCAGCGCTCTCGTTGGTTCGACAACTTTATGGCTCGTTACAGTTTATTACGCTCGCCTTCCTTGCCCAATTTTTTTCCACCCTTTTGCGCTACGTCGGCTCGAGCACCTGCATATTTTACAGCCTGCGTCCTTGGCTCAGTTTTTGATCCTGAGCTTTTCCCTTATTTATATGTTCAATTTCGCGAAACAGCACTCTCGTCGAACAGGTGATTGATTTGCCCCCGAAATTCTGGTGGACGATGGAACCTCTGCAACCATTGTTTTAACCAAATTAAACATTTTTATTCAACTCAAATCTACTTTGTCGTTTCCATGAAATTTTATTTTATATAATACTAGGTTTACAGGATCCGTCAAAATGACTGTTCTCAAAACGGGTTCTGGTCTTTCTAAATCGTGATTACTGAGATTGTAAAGATGAATCCATGAGGAATTATTCAACAAATTTATTTCTTTTAGCATACATTACAAAAAGAATAGCTAAAAGTTTGGATAGATATATTCTTGTTGTATTGGTAAAGTAATGTAAAATAGTCACTTTTATTGCTCTTAAAAGTAAGCCTAGTATTAATTGCATTAATCTGCGAATCTTTGTGCAAAATAATAATTTTCTGAAAAAGAAGTTTAATGAAAATGTACTTACGTGTTTCTCCTCTAAAGAACTTTAAAATGATGAAAATAATATCAGTTTTCTCAAATCCTTCTAATGCTTTTACAGTCTTATATTGCAACTACTCATTTTTGTCAGAAATCCATAAAACTCCTAGTCCAATTATTACTAACAAGAAAATAAATTTGAATGTCCTGTTGAGTGAAAGAAATGTTCTCACAAGTGAAAATTAATACGAGGAATACGAATCAAGCTGTCTTTATTTAAGAAATGAATACAAGTGATATAATACATAAATCGAATAAAAAGTTTCTGCGATTATGTTTTTCCTGTTTTTTTTCTCGATTTTTAAAATACAAAACATTTCTCTTCGTTTTCAAGTAAATGATTCATCTCTCGATCGTCTCCGAATATTGTTCACTGTGAATGCGTACTTGGATATTGTTTTTCGAACTTTGTTTCACAGGTTATGAATGAAAAGGAAGTTTGTTTGACCTCACAAACGTTCTAACCATATCACATTTTCTCGCCGTATAGAAAACAAGCGCTTCTCAGGCGAAGTTCAGTTTGCGCCGGAATCTTTCGGAAAGTTTTCCTTTAGAAATTAGATGTCCGACATGAAGGTTCGTTTCCATGCTAGTTTTATTCGTTGTTTGGCATTTTTATACGTGAAACACTACAACACTTTGTTCGCCGTGAGTGCGGGCTTCGCTCAAAACTCGCGAAAGCAGTTTTGCTTCGTGAATTGCGCTGCATCTTTAATCTTTTAATCATCATTTTCTTTGTAATCCTAGCATTAAGAAACAAATCAGAAAAAAGACGAATCTTTATGCGAAATAAAAATTTCTTTCTTTCTTTAACACTAAACCTATCGACCATTAAACGTGATTACTATGTGCTCCCTTATAATTGAATTTATTTAGATTTTGTGCTATTTTTATCATAATGTATAGTTGAATGAAAAAGTATGCATTACCATCTCCAGTGGAAGTATTTTTATAACGTCAATAAATGTAAAATAATAAATCTGAAAGCGGTCATTTGACCGGTCGGTTAATCATTGTAGTGTTAATCATTTCAATATGTTAAAAATGATGTACCGATATTCTCAAATTATCTGTATCCTTTAAGTTTTTTAAATTTGACCTACTCATTTTTGTCATAAATACATAAAATGCGCCGTCTACCGATGATTTATTATATCAAATGATCTTTTTAAATGAAACACTGCAAGTTTCGCGTCCAAAGAACTCGTTTTTCATTTTTTTCTCAAATGTCCTTCGGATTTTCTTCGAACTTCGTTTTAACGTCATAAATACTCTCTATTTTCAGTGGTAGAAATTGTTTTCGTGTTTGTCACGGGTCGTCGCGTCGCCTATACCGGGAAATTATGTTCGTGGAAACACAGGCTGTATACGTTCAGACTTGTTCCAGGATAAATCGCCTAAGACTAGACGTTACGTAACTTCGGTTTAATTGGTCGTTGATCCTCGTTGAAATATTGTACTTCGTCGGCTACAGTAGACGGATGAAATTCTATTGTTTCATCTCCTGCGAAACCTAAAGGACGCATCGAATAATCCTTTGATCCGTTCGCATTCCTTATATGCACTGGTAATTTTTAATTAAAAATTGAAACGTTTGAAGTTGCGTTTTTTGAAGATGGTCTCTTTTGATTTTCATTGAAATTACGACCCCATTGTCTGCTATTATTAACACTTTCTGCGATGATTATTAAATTTGGAATTGTATGGCGCCGAGTACATTAAGGATGTAGAATTTTTAAAGTGGTTGAAATGTGATCATGTACAATTACATTTATTCAATTGTTTTTATCGTTCAAACACGCTAAAGTCGATTATTTATTTTCTGATTTTAGGTGAGTCCTGTGCTATTCTCGAGAGGTGCCACTTCGATACACGATTAGTCTGCAACTGTCCATTGCAAGGTTTACAAGGGTTGCGCATTGAGGGTAAAGTATAGGATTTTTCGATATATATTCTTAAATTGAATACATACCGAACTGAATTTATCGATCTACCGTTCGACTTTACCGCTTCAAATTTTATAAAATATCGTGTAACAATTTATTACACGAAACAAAGTTGTGGTCGCAGAAGAGACGAGGAAAGGGAATATATGCACAGTATAAAAATACAGCCACTGTTATCAAAACGTTATCGCATTTCAATTAATTTTCTTCAAGAATTGAAAAAATAATTAAAAATATAAAATATACATGTTCGATTTATAATTTTTATTCAAAAAGGAATGGAATTATTTTTACGGAGAACGTTTATCGAAGATCCGATGTGTATTTATTAAATTGTCCACAGTTAACCGTCAGAATTTTTAATATACATGATTGAAATATATCCAGCCGATATCGTTATTGATAGTATCGAATAATGGTATTTTCTGCGGTTCAGTGAAAGAGTCAAGGGAAATGTTAAATATTATATTGACCCTCATATTGTATTCTTATATAGATCACGTATTGGTATATTGAATAAATAACACTAACACGCGAATGCACCCTTTATAGAGCGCAAGTCCTGGACATATAATAGCTTCAATCAATTTTACAATTCCTATGCTTTATACATCCTAGAATCTAACTCCATCTTGTAGTAGAATCATTTTTAAATATTTAAAAACCATCAGAAAACAATTAGTTCGCAATCCAAGGCATCATTATCGGTAGACCATTCTTACAAAAAAAAAAAAAAACAGCTATGAAACTTACCACCATGATATTCTGAAGATTCATTCATGTATAGTCATACAATGCAGTAATTTGTATACATTGCTATCATCACAATTTAGTAGTTATTTGTAGGGAAATAGAAAGAGGGATAAGGATAGAGGAAGTAGTGAGCGGGAGAAAGGACGAGAAGGCGGATAATTGGTTAAGGAATCTGGAGAAGTAAAGAAAAAGAAAAACAGGAGCGGAGCAATGCAAGGAAGGAACAGGGGAATAGGAAATCCAAATAGTAATATGGTAAAGGATGCAATAGACAGGGTAGACAGGGTAGATAGGAAAATTAATTAGTAATAGATGAAGTGAGGAAGAACAGGAAGTAAAGGGGAACGAGGGAATGAGTGAGAGAATTTAATTAGATTAGTCTAGATTTTATATAAAGCCAAGTCCCATCCTTAGCCGTGAGGCTGAATTAAATAAAAATATTATTATTATAGTAGTTATTTGTACCGAAAGGTAATCTGAATAAAAAATCGAAGAGGTTCTCAATTAGCACTTGTGTATCGTTTCGATTGCGGAAAATGAAAATACTAATTTTTTTAGACAGTGTGTCATTTTGAAAGATAGGAGGATGAAAATCATAACAGTGTAGACAAAATAGGGAACTTAGTGTGAACGTATATGTATAAAGGAGCTGTCGAAGTAGAATTATCGTGAAGGTATATTGTGCAGATTGTTATTTGACAAAAAAGAATATTTTCGAAATGCACTTTCAAAAATAGGCCGTGAAGGGGAATAACCCCTTAAGTGCATCGCGGAAACACCCTCCGGTCCGTTGAACCGTTCGTTCTTATTTGCATCGATGCACAATGACGCATTGTTTTCCGCTTCATCAGGAACGCGAAACAGTCTTCCGCCGCGGCCACATATTTTCCCATGCAAAAAGTAATAACGTACGCAAGGATGCTTTATTACGTCAGGGTACGTGCGTTGCATATCGCTCGGCCGTTTCTATGGTCCCGACGCACCTCGCTCGCTCCGCAAAACGTCGCCATTAATTATTCGATACACTCGCGGTGCACTCTTCGCCTGCGTTTTTCGCCGCGAATGATTCTTAACACGTCCACTGCCGAACCTGCGTCGCGAACAAGCACATCAATTCAAAGAAATTTAATTAACCCTCATACGCTCGTCGGAAATGGTATATAACACAAGTAATATATGAGTAATAGGTAATAGCATAAATGCTGATATGACTTTAAAGAAATAAATAAATTTAAAAAGAAAAGATTCTTTGCACACCTGCTATCTATTATTCATTTTAACAAGTACGGTGAGTTCGTTAAGTCGGTGTACATATGTACACATATATATATATATATATATATATATATGTATGTACATGGTTATAACAAGTTTTACTTACAATTAGTAGTGCTTAACACTAACACTACCAAGCACAAATATACATACAAAGAATATATTTCAGACTGATTTGGAATTTCGTTATAATTTTTTATTTTTAATACTGTTCCAATATTTGTGACATGTACTAACAAATCCGCAACATTTTTCTGATTAAAATGATTCCAAACATGGTACAAACAATTTCGAGCACATTTGCTTGTGTAGTTGAAGATCCGGTAGAACAAATTCGGTAGAAAACACTCATTATACATATTAGCAAATATTTAATCCAGAACTGCAGTTAGGTAACTTTCTATCATCTGCACGCTCATGATTAGAGTGGGGATCTTTATGCAAAAGAAAAATTGTCCAAGTCAACTGTAAGAAACAGAAGTTGTATGAGAATGTACTTCTTCTTTTAATAATTTTAATAAGTCAAAAACAATATAATAACACCATTCAATTCTTCTAATTTCTTTATAGTTTTGTAAATGACCAATCCATTTTTGTTATAAATGCATAACATCCACTCATGATCCACCGATTAGTTCGGATAGTAGAGGTTCTACATTATCGTGGATTAAACACGTGAATATGATCCAAACTGTGTCGTGTCTGGTGTCATTTTAATAAAAAGAAATGTGACGAATATTTTGGTAAAAGTTTCATGAAAAAGGAATTATTAATAAAAAAGTTTTGTTGCTCTTTATCAGTTTCTACGTTTGACGCTAGGGGATTGAGGAATTATGTTTGTACACGATATGAGTGACATTTTGGTCCCGAAATTTAAACTTGTGTTACGAGATACATATTGCTGTATCGAGTTGACCCGATGAAACTGAGTGGAAAAGATGCAACAACTCGTTCGGCCTCCATCTTCGGACTTCATGCTCCATTTTCTCGACGGGAATATTATTACTGGCTGTATTCCGGTCCTGTCAACGGGCGACAAAACTCGGCCGATGCACCGGCTCTTATTCTCCTTAATCATTGTGAGGCAGGTCAGTGCACCTGGCGAAGATTTTACGACCTTGCACGACACGCCATTTACTCACCAGCCGCCGTTTTACGCGCGTAGACCGACGCAACGCCCCGTAAGCAACTGGATCGATTAATCTCGCAATTAACGCCGGCCGGCATCGTCGATGAGGCACCGTAGCTCCTCCGTGCTATCGCGGAAATTAATCGACCCCCACGGGTCCACAGCTTTCGTATTGTTCAACGCGAGCCGGTTTCGCCGCGCGATGTCGCTCGCATAATTGTTCGGATGGCAAATAGACTCGTTCTCCGACCGTTGGATTATGCAGAACCGTGTTTATTAACGTGGATAATATTTCATACTCTCGCTCGCCTGTAAACGAGAGTCGTGCATTTGCGAAATTACAACCCCCGGTTTTCATGGATGAGCGCCGTTCAATGCGCGACGACTGATTTTCCTTTGCGACGTCGCTACTCTTCATTCTTCCATTAAATAAACCATTGCGCAAATGTTGCTATACATAAAATATGCGAAACACACGAAACGAAATCTTCTATACTCGTTTGAAACTTTGACGATCAAGAAAAAAATGACTAAAAGACTATTTTCTCTTCGTAAATACTTTTAACTCTGGTAGAATAATATAATAAATATAGTAACAAATATACGAAGTAAATTTAACCCTTTGCGAACGAGAATTTTCTAAAATTACTCGGTATGTATCTATTGGTTGTGTGAAAAAACTTTTTAATAAATTATGTAGCTTTTAAGGGACGCATCGAATGAGTACAATTTGATTTTTGTGTGTCATTTTTTTTATACATCAAGATGACCTTTAGTTTTTTTAAAGTCAACACACTGTTTTTTAATACCACAGCGTTGTCGACAGATGGACGAATTCAGCGACTTATAATATGATGACCTTGAGTTGACCTTGAGCAAACTCAATGTCACCTTGATATCTCGGAAATGATAAAATCAAATTGTACTCGTTCGGTGCGTTTCTTAAAATGCAAGATAATTCACTAAAAAGTTTTTTAACGCCACCACGAAATACAGAGTTATTTTATATAATAGTAGTCCTTACTAACTCAGTCTATACTTTTCTATGAGAACTATAGTACAAGTCAAAATTTTAGACACGGTAAAAAAGAAAAGTGTGTACTGATCTTGCGTTATTTGTAGAATTAAATTATTTGTTCAGTGCTTTAGGAATTAGATACAAGAGCCTAATGTCGAGGATATGTTGATTTAATTAATTATAAAATTAGGGATTATTGACATCTGCATTTATATAAAGACCAGCAGTGTATTTTTTATTAATATTTATTCTATTTTCCTTAAATCTCTGTTGAAATGTGGAAAATCAACGTTGACGTTTAATACATGTCAGATCGTTTTATGAATTTTTGTTTACAAATTGTTTTATAATTGCTAAAATTAAAAATTTCAAAAGCGTGACAGACAAACAGATGTTCTATTAATCATTTCGTGGTATATAAACGTCACAGTGTGATTTATCATTATTGTTAATAATTCATTCAGCGCGACACGAACGCGGATTAGTATATCAATTGAGATTGATTATACTCTTTTCATAGCTGTACCAGGTATGAAAATGTCTCCCTAATTTCAATTACAAACCTATCTTCTATAGCGACGTTATACTGAAGAATTTATGTTGACGGTTGGTAACACTTATAGCGGAAATGAAGCCGTTACAAAAAGGGTTATTACCTGATACTGATCGTAGAACGTATTGACGCTATAAATTATAATCAGACCGCTGGCTTTTACGAGACTTCATACTTCCAGGAAGTAATGTCTGACAATGAGACCCTGGTGTCAAGTGGTAATCTTCCATTGCCGAGTAGTATTAAACTATCGAGAACCTAATTTTCAATAGTAACACTTTCCGTATTGGTGCATTTTAGAATTTGTTCTACTTTTATCGAAAAGTCGTGTACCATGTTTGTGAATTTTTCTGAACAAATCTAATTGACATATAAAAGCCAAACTTTGTGGATTTATTTATTGGTAACTATAGAACAGATGGGGATTTTTGTATGCCTAAACTATGGTGCTTTTAACACTAAACCTACCAAGCACAAAACAAAATTGAAACGTCTTATAGAGGTGAGAAGATTGAATTTGCTTAAACGTTGTGCGGTTTTCATTTCAATTCATGCTTCAATAACGAAGTCAATTTAGTAATTTCCTATGAAAGCCTTTTTATAATTTCAATAATCGTGAAATAAAAAACCAGTCATTTGACCGTGGAAATTTTAGTGTTAAATATTAGAGCGATTGTAGCAGTATTTCTTAGAAAAAACCATTGTAATTTCCCAGAACAAAAAGTTTAAGAAAATTTCCAATGTGCACGAGTGTGTACTATGTTTTGATCCAAAAAAAAAACAAAAAAAATTCTTTCGTTTCTAGAATTTGTGTTTAATGTTTTCAGATGATATTTTGAGAAGTGGTAATCTAAGAAAGTATAGCGAAATCGGTTTTTGGAGCCGTCAAGTGTGTTTTCGATAGTATTCGTGTACCTCTTCTACTGAAACAGATTTTTCCTCGAACGCGCTGTGCTATCGATGGAATCACGAGAGGATATTTTCGGTAATGTTGTGTCCGTTCCGGTGAGTATAGCTCGACACTTAATTGGAAGCTTCTCCGGAACTTATTTACGGTGGTGCACCCGTGGCGCGTGGGACGCGAACCATCGATGCTGAAACTTCTATGGAAGAATTAGGGTGGAAGAAATTCCCCCGTGAAAGTGACCGAACCTTTGCACGTTCTACCGAACAATATCCGACAAATGGCATTCCACTTCGCACATTTGAATATCGAATTTTGATGTCGCTCCGATTCAATCGATACGCTTTCAGTCACGAGCAAGACTCGTCGATATGCGGCTTAAGGGGATATCCCAATGTAAACACCGTATTTCTATGTCTTTTATTCCACTAGCTATAACACTATCTGCAGGCAAAGTTTCATGGTGCATTTATTGTTTTGTTTCTGGAAAAGGATAGAAATCGGTGGCATTATAAATATGTTTTGGTTTAATTCAGATGAATTTGGCTACAGCAGGAACTAGAATCAAAGACATAATTTGAAGAATTTAAAAATTCAAGGCACTTTGAAGTTTAATTGTCACGCAAACATGTAAATATCACCCGTAATGAATCTTTGCATTGGTAAAATGTTTCTTCGATTTTCAATCTTGCAAAGTGAATTGGCAAAGATTTCTGATAATAGGAAAGAAGAAAATGATTTATTTATTTCAAATATTATAGAGTGTCGAGTTAGTCGAGAATTTAAGCATAAACTGGGAAAGACATAATAAAGAGATATTTATAATAATCGACATGAGAATGTTTGGAAGCGCGCGTTCAAAACTCTGTTTAGAAAACACCTACGCGAATGTAGACGACTGTATCCGAAGGTTCACCAGTCGCTCTCGACTCTCGTATATCGCTATAGAACGATCATGGTTCTCTTTTTCTTCCTTCTGCTCTCCCCTCTCCTTCTTTTTCTTCGCTTTCATCTCCGTCTTGTTCTTCTTAGCTTTCTTCCTCCTGTTCGTCTTCTTCTTCTCTGGCTCATGGAGCTTGGCTGTTGCCCTGCGAACCCTCGGTCATCTTCTTTTTCACCCTTTTGCATTCTCCGAGCCTTGAGAACGCGGAGTCGGGCGCACCTACACTTTTAAACCCGATCTGCTAGATCTCTTGTCCACAGGAGGTTAAACCGTCTTCCGTAAGGAAGACCAGAGTTTCTCTAATGGTTTGCTCTTTCTACTTGGCCGTCTAACGAGCTTCGCGTGTCGTCGTTCGGATTTTCCTTCGCTTCGCTTCTTTGCCCGCGACATTCGAAACTTTTTCGCGGATAGACAAGTCTGGTGTTTCCGAATTGATGTAATTTTAGGAGACAAGAAAATTCTACGTAGATGCTGCTCTTCTTCCTAACCACACATATAATTTCGTTGCCCTCGTGCGACATCGATTTCAAGTTCCACTTTTATACAGGGTGTTTCAAAACGTGCGGGTATAACTTCAACGATGGATTCAGTACGTTGAAATAACAAAAAAAATTCGTATAAATATATACCCGGTATGACATTGTTTCCGAATTATTCTGTTAGTATTTATTTGGAAATGGTCACGCAATTGTGCTCGGTCATTTACTGCTACACTCACCTTCTATTTCTACTTTAACTTGGTGTTGATCACGACTAAATCAAAAATCACTTTTTCCTGATATTTTCCTGATCACACCTTTTCTGCATTTCCCTGTAAGTTTGACCTTGAACGACCTTGAGTCATAGGTAACTGTATTCGTCTTAAAACGCACTATTTTATGGTGGATCAAAAAACATATCATTCCATTTAAAAAAAGGAAGTTGACCTTCACACACCTTCGAGTGTCCACCAGGAAAAATAAAAGTTCCACCACACGATGCTCCCCCTAGTTTCATAATTTTAAAACGCTTTATAATTTCCACCCTGTATAAATATTTTTTAAACAAATACTTGTAGTTATATAAGAAGAGTTATCACATTTGCGACCACAAGATTTACATCAGTCAATAGTCATTTGTGTTTTATAATTGGACTGTGGACTTGATGCACTTACGGTAAAAAAGGGCAGACGTAATTTAAACCAGAAGATAGATTACAAGAATTGAAGAGCTTCATGTATTAAAATTGTTATAAGAAAATAGAAATTTGTGTTCGACTTCTGTTCACTATAATCGATACAAACAATTTTTATTTTGCATAAAAATCCTCAGTCTACATGTAATAAATAAATGGCTCTAGCTTTTCTTTAAATTGAAATAAATTAAAATAGTGCTCTAATACTGCTATATACGATCGAACACATTGAGTGGTAGAATGTTTATGTATAAATATTCTGCTGCTATAAATTCTCCAATATCACTTTTACCGTATGAATAGTTGAGAAACGTCATATTTGGCGAATCGGGTTGAGCAATTACTGAACACTGCGATAATCAAAGAATTAATTATTCGTAAAAAAATTCCATCTAATATAAATACCGAACAAGCTGTGCATAAATTCGAGAGAAATGATTTTAAAGATACATACGAACATTTAATCACATCACTGGCTCAAATTGTAAATCTCAACGTTGAATTCTACTTGGTATTCTAACAATGATATTGATCTTGATATTCATTCTAACTTGATTTCTTATAGCTTCGTAATAATCGACATTAATTGTGATACAAATCTCGTCACAAGAATACTGAAAATACTAGCAAATATTTAATTACGTAATGGTGATAGTTTGTAATGGCGACGGTTCTCAAAGAATCTTGTACAGACGATAATAATTCCGCTCACGTCCCGGCAACTTCGGCATTCATATTTGCGCAAATTGTTCGGATCAAATTGTAAGTTATCGAGCCCATAAACTCTCTGTGTTTATTCAATGATTATAAACGTGTGTTTGCGTTAATCGACTGCAATGCGTTGCCGCGAGGTACCGAGCCGATGGTTTATTGCTCGCCGAGGGAAATTTTTCGGAGGTATGGATGCATAAATCGCGGGCCTGGCGGGTGCAGCGGCGTGCGCAACTCATTCCGGTATAAATTGCACCCTCCCGGTGGTTAGCCATCGGAGTTCTAAGACAGCATCACCATCTACTCTGCAACCTGTTCTCATAGAATCTCACCACACTCTGCTTGTCTACATGCAACAAAATCTAGTCACTAGTGACGGACATGCATATGTAATTTCATATTCCTTGCAACATTTTTCCATGAACCTGTTTTAACTTTGATAACTACCAATTCATTAGCTTCGCGTCATTATATTAACATTATATAGAAGTTGGTATTCATCACCGAGTTCGATGACCTTGAAGTATCTTGTCAAGGTCATCATTCTGAACAACTTTGCCTTATACACGTTACCGCCGCTCGGCCTTAGTTTGTTAGATGTTCGCAAAAAACTGTTAGCATGACTATAGCAAACTCCGCCTTTCCCCAATGACCGAATTCGTCGTTTAGGGCGGCGCAGGGACTTCACCCCACTCCCTGCACCTGAAAGATGTTTCCATTATCATTATTAGGAATGGATATTTCGCATTTTCAACAAAAACATTCCTGAGATAACATTTTATAGTTCAACTTCTTTTGATTAATTTATGAGGATATTGTACACCATTGATCGTGTAATTAAAAATATGAAAAGAGGATATCTATATTATCAAAAATTTAAAATAATTATTTAATAAATAGCTACTTGAAGTATATATTTCTTTCAAGATCGTAATTATAATACCTAAGACTACCATTAACTCATTTTTTCCAAAAGTAGATTTATACAGAATTTCGTTTAGGTCTGGATTAGGCTTTTTGCGGAGGGGGTGCAGGGAAGTGGTGCTTCGTCCCTCTCCCGCCCTAAGACACGTGTTCGGTCAATTCAAAAGTGCAAATTCGCTGCAGTGGGTTTTGCGGATATCTAAAAAAAACTACGGCCGAGCGGAGGTAACGTGTATAGGGCAAAGTTGTTCAGAATGATGACCTTGACAACATACTTCAGGGTCATTGAACTTGGCGATAAAGATCAACCTATATAATTACCAAAATGAATTTTCGCATTGTACAGAGGGTAGCAAATTTTACTAGAATGTTTGAATAACATGCTAGATTGTTGTAACTCTAAATGTCTCTGTGCATGCAATCAAAGGCTTCTCTTGTGTGATAGCAATTGAAACTTCAATATAGGTTTACTTTGCTTAGGTACATATAGGATGTACAATTGTATATACATATTTATGTATATACGAACATACAGGGTGTTCATTTGAAAACTTTCTAGCCGAATATCTCGAAAAGTATGAAAGATATTAAAAAAGTGAAGAACGTGTGACCAAGGATTTCGAGGGGGAAATAGGGGGGCAGTAGCAGTTTTTATTTGGGTGGCGTTCTCAAGGTCATTTGAAGGTCAACTTAGTTTTTTTTAAATGGAAACCTATATTTTTTATTATGGGGTCTTATTGTACGTAAAAATATCAGCAATTTTCGTGGGATACTTTTTTTATCCGCGTACTAGTTTCGGAGATATTTAAAGAGAAGTAGAGCGTTTGTACAGGAATGTAGAGCTATTCCAACAGATAGGTATTCCAGAGATTCAAAAATGTTCGTTCAGAATTTGAGAATCGTCTGTATTATTGTTTAGAAAACAACGGACAACATTTTGAAAATTTGATATAGTTATAAGGAAATTACAAACTTTCTCGCAGTATAAGTATGACTGGCTCTACTTCTCTTTAAATATCTCCGAAATTAGTGCGCGGATAAAAAATGTATTGTACGAAAATTACTGGTCCTTTTACGTTTAATAAGATCCCATAATAATAAATACACTTTTTTAATATCTTTTATACTTCTCGAGATATTCGGCTGGAAAGTTTTCAATTGAACACCCTGTATATACGTACATATATAATTTGTAAAATACTGTCTAATATTACCAGCAAATATTAGCAACAATATGATCAACTTAGGAACATGTATGTTTCGAATTTATACGAAAATTCATTGTTAATCTTAGATATAGAAATGATAAGTTAAAAATACATAAATGGCACCTTCGGTCACATCGAATTTCATTCAATACGCATGTGAAGAAGTTACTGTTAGTACAATACCCATAATGTTTTACAATGTTACAGATGTAAGAGTGCGAAAAATATAATGGTACCTATTCACTATTTGGCTACTTTTCTCTAACACAACCGAGCATTAAAAGTGAGTGATACATACCTATTGCCTTCTAAAAATTGAAAAAGATTTTATGCTTGATTGTGATACATGCTTGAATGAAGAAACTCAATAATTTCCCACACAAGTATGCTTATAATCGATGGTAAGATAAAAGATCCGATACCTGCGGTGGTACCGTTTACTATTAACACTATTTCTATCAGAAGACATCTTTTAGAACTTTAAATAAAAATTAATTAGCCTGCAAATATGCATTGAAGCAAAATTATTCAATAAATCTATTTCTTTGAATATACAAAATGATCAGTAAGTGGTGATACAGCCGAAAAATGGGGTTATTCTATGTTCAAAAATTATTCGAAATAAGTATACATAAAACCGCGGTAGAAATGGTGTTAATAACGCGTCCGGATTGAATTTGAATATTTTTTCGACCTGCCAAGATGGTTCTGTCGGACTGTTCGCATACTGCACAGAGGGGATTCGTGCATGATTCGCAGCACGAATCGGGTACATACGTGACTATTGAAGGGACGCGTGTAATCCCCTAATTCCTCATGGTGGTTGCGCGTAGCCCATGTAACCGGCACACGAGCACGGCCATAGACGGTCTTAATCTTTTAACCGGGAAATATTTATGGAGACCCCGGACGAAAGGATTTACATTTACGTGTCGCGGTATACACGGGCCTCAACTGTTGCTTCCCTCGCGTAAATATTACCATTCCTCTTTGTCTCTCGCGACGGTCCTGGTTATCCGTTTTCACACTGCCCGCTATTCGCTGCCATTTAATATTTACAATTCCTCGAATATGTAAATCACCGTTGGCCGACATCAAAGCGGGAACGGTCGTGTCTGCGTGTGGCTTGTCTACGTATAAATTCTATATTTAGTGAGTCACAGTTACAGATACGTGGGTTCTATCGTTCTGCTTCGGGAACCAGTTTCTACCACGCGGCGTAACCGCGCCGAGAGAAAGGAAGAGAGAGAACTTCTTATCATCGCCAGTCGAGGCGTTTAAAAGGCCTTTTAGATTAGCCGAGACTCGCCGATCTTTTTGTTCCATAAACGCAACTAACTGTACTTACTTCACTTTGTACCGGCCATCGTGCGATTCGAAGATCGTTATTCGAGAACTACGAGTCGTACGGCCGATTCTCCGTTTCTTTTTGTACCGACGTTGTGCAATGCCGCAGATGTTGCCATAATATGCTGATTAATTAGACTTTTTCATTGGTTTCATATCTGTTTCAAGTTCTACAAAGTAATACACTATATCATACTATTCATAGTCTGATATGCTGTAAGAACTTTTGAAGCATTACTTCGAGTCAATACGGTACACAGACGTTGTCCTCGGAAAATCAAGAAGTAGGGGAAATTGAACTTTTTTTATAAACAAATATTGGAAATGGTTTATGAATAACTGTAAAAGATTCGTAATTTTAGAAAACTCTGGTTTATTACTAGCTCAGAAGGACGTCTTTACACTTTGAAAGTCGTATAAGAAGTGAAGAGACATTATTTCGAGTCAATACGGTACACAGACGTTGTCCTCAGAAAATCAAGATGTAGGGGAAATTTAACTTTTTTTTATAAACAAATATTGGAAATGGTTTATGAATAACTGTAAAAGATTCGTAACTTTAGAAAACTCTGGTTTATTACTAGCTCAGAAGGACGTCTTTACACTTTGAAAGTCGTATAAGAAGGGAAGAGACATTATTTCGAGTCAATACGGTACACAGACGTTGTCCTCAGAAAATCAAGATGTAGGGGAAATTTAACTTTTTTTTATAAACAAATATTGGAAATGGTTTATGAATAACTGTAAAAGATTCGTAACTTTAGAAAACTCTGGTTTATTACTAGCTCAGAAGGACGTTTAACGCTTTGAAAGTCGTATAAGAAGTGAAGAGAAAATACAAGGGCACAGAGGAAACTCTGTTCTCACTTAACAGGAAATGACCAGGGCTGCATCTTGACTCTACCCCGAGAGTCCAGGCATAAACAGTCACAGGCCTATGGGCCTGATGACATCTGGTCTATTTTATCACTCTAGCTAAGCGCAGTGATTCTCAAATATAACGAGATTCATTTTTGCATCTTAGCAGACGGATTACTACAAATAATCCAACAACATAATTATGTTTCATTAAGAAATCAATGTACACATCTTACTTTGTGATGTTTAAGCAGTGTCGCCAGATCGCTGAAATTGAAGGGAATACAATTTACCACATCTCTGATGACCAGAGTAATATGTAACACGTTGCGCGGCACGTCACGTGACCAGTCTACGGGCTTAGTGGGGGGACGTTGGAGTGTGCACAGGAGTGGAATGGGATAGTGGACGGGGAAAAGGAGGAGAGGAAAATCAACCCAGTTTTGGGTTGATCTGGCGACACTGTGTTTAAGTAGCGTTTGCTGAAATTTGCTCAGAGCTATGTCGTCAGAACTACGAAAGAAAAGAAGAAAAGCTCGAAGAGAGTACATCATGCTCGTCGCAGAAATATTGCAGCTCCTTTTCAAACTAAATTTTCCGAAAATTGAAGATTCAAAATTGAAAGAAACATTTTCAACTTTCTTTGCTAGGAAAATGAAGGAAAATGCACGTATAATGAGTTTTATTCGGCAAATACTAGCAGTATATAGAATTTTTTACGAATCAGTGTTTCAAGATTTATCAAAGGCATGAAACCCCTCCAGTTACCTTTAAAAGTATTGATTAAAGTGCACAGGTGACGTTTAGTGGGTTTCAGAGTTGAATAGCAACCCGTGGTAGACCTCAAGTTTAAATTCGTCATAGCACTCTCGCCAGTTTTCATTTAATAAGGATGCCTACCCCTCGTCGAGGGATTAAAATCACCATCCGATCCATTATAACAAGTGCTTTCAACGGATTTACATTTGGTATTAGAACTTGCCAGACCCTAAACCCCTCGAGTTTGGTAAACACGAGTGGTATTAGCTTCGCTGAACCCTTCCGATAAAACAGGGAGCGTTTCACCTAACAGTGATTTTTCCATAAGCACTGTCTAAACACTTCTTGCGATATCCTCGAAACAATGTAATTTCCGGAAGTCTAAATACAACTTGGATTATAGTATCATTGTTAGTTACTTTCTGAAAAAATATTTCAACATGATGTGAACAGAGATATGATTCAGAAATTGCAAAATAAAATCTCTTTGCAATTTTCCTTTTGTAAGAATGTTAAATACATTGCGTAAGAACTTCAAAAGAATTAAAAACATTTTTGACAGAAACCCTCATTCTAGTGATAAGTACACTTGGATTAAAACGTGACTGTCATGAACGTGGTAATCATCGATTATGAGTAGTTCCGAATTACTTGCAAACCTATGGAAATCATATTTTAACAAATTATTTAGTAACATTTGCAGCTAGATAATAGTATAATATGAAAGCATACAATAAGAACGTACTTAAAACTCATCGGCTTATGTTTTCTGGTAGTAATCAGAGGAACATTAACTTAAATCAACTTTACATCGAGCCAATTAAAAAGGCAATTACCCGAATCGTTTCCAAGTCGCTCAAATAATGAGAAAGTATATTTGTCTTACCGCAAAATCGAAAATGAACATATGCCCAGTAACCCGAGTACATCCGCTGACCTTAATAAGCTATTACAGTCTCTTTTTTGTAAATTCGTGTTTCGATCGTTCGTGTTACCGATACTTTGAACAATTTTCTCGCTTGGAGCCGGCGTCTGCATGCAGATTGACTTGCACAATGCGTGTACATTGCCGCAAACGAATCGCGTGTCGACCCGCAGTTATTCGTATGACGTAAATACAATCGCCAGAAAATTACTCCCGGACGAATCGTATCCCGAAGAGTACACTTTGAGCATACACAGAAACTAATTTGGCGCACGAGAACACCGAATACGCATATTGTCTATCTTAAATATCGCGGACACGAACCATCCGCACGATAAGTCGCAACTCGAGTCACACAGTTGACGAGAAAGTGGTCCACGGTTTTCGTCCTCTCCCTCCTACCAACCGTGCCGTATCTCGAACCGCTTGCCATAATTTCCGCAACCATAAGACTGCATCTCGATGCTCCCCGTGCAGCTCAATTACTCTCGCGAACCAAATCAACCATGGAACTGCGTTCCGAGCACTGTTTCTATTTACTCGAATCGATTTATTTCTGTCGCGCTTCTAACGCCCCATTGCCTTCGAAAGTACCCAAATCGTTATTATATGTCGTTTTTTTTTAAATCCAAAATAAAAAACGATTGTTCACTATTTAAAAGTTTTATTCGCGGATGCAGTGATCATTTTGTTCTATCCTTTTTTTGTCATCTTTCCGACAACTTGGAGCATCCTGTGCTCGTGGAATTCTTGTTTTTTATTAGCAAACAATTGCGTTATGACTTTTGACCGCGTTTATTTGAAATTTTACTCCCCCTAAAGTGTGTTGAAGAAGTATTTTCTTGCCTGCACTGTATTTTCATCCTTACGGTGATCAAAAAGCAAAATGTGCCGGAAACGCTGAATTTAATTTTCCATGTTCGATGCGGATGACAGAAAGAAACGCTTTAAAGGTTGTAAAGAACTATAATATAAGGCACGAAATGTCAGCTGTCAAGATATACATTGATTTTGCAACTTAGAAAACAAATGGAAGCAATGCCGTCTCAACACGAAAAACAAAATTACTTTCCGAACAACCCAATACTTACATAATTCTGGATTTCTCTGAATCATTTAATAAATCTAATTGATATACTAACTAGTCTCTCGTGTTGAACGCTGGACAAGATTAAATCGAGTATTGATACGAAACTGTCTAAAAATATTTACCAAAGTTGAAACATCTTTAATCATAGCTTGAATAATTTTAAGGTAAATGAATTTATCCTTGTTTCATACAGGGATTGAAACGGTTCTGAAAATAACTGTTTGAAACAGTTATATATCGGTTCTGACTGAAACAGTTATGGAGAACCGAAATTATGTTGTAACTGTTATGAGAATATAATAATAATTATAACATTTTGTCGGTTCTCGTAACTGTTTCAAGAACTGGAATCGATATCATAACTGTTTTCAACCCCTGGCTTCATACCAGTACATAAATTCATTTAGTCTTTCGATCATAGTCTTTAAATGTAGTTTCTTGTATTATGAATAGACTGCGGATTTTATGCATTTATGACAAAACTGAGTAGGTGTAATTTAAAACAGCAAAAACATTTGGAGTATTTAGAGCTACTATTATATTATTTGCAACCTATTAATATATCAAGAAAGAAAACAAACTTGTGTTTCGCTCCAATTTGTAGTAATTCGGGTAGAATAGTTTTATTTTGCATAAAGATCCGCATACGTGCTGTTATCACTAAGAGCATGTATTAAACTGATTGAAACAAATCTCAAAATATTGTTTACGTAGCAGACCAGAAGGTCGTGCACGAGATAAGAAGCGTTACTTGTAAACAATTTAAGGGAGCAGCCAATAGAGCCATAAGAATTACTAGAAGACATAAACATCTATAATTCGGAAACAAGGTCATATGGAGTATATGTTTATATGATATTTTTCTTATTTTTTCGCACTAAATCCATCTCTGAAGTTATGCCCACACGGTTTGAAACACCCTGTATAAATTAATTTATCTATTTTTTACGCGAGTATGTCAATTCATTTAATTCCCCCACACACTTAGAATAAAAATTCACCCATTTTTAATTTCTAAACATAGTTTTTTATTTTTCTCTGTATGAATCGCACTTTTCCACGTATTTATATTTAAAAGATCGTACGAGTAATACACAGTTGCCGAATTAAAGTATCAGTGAAAAATAAGAGGGTTTATTGAGCAACCATTTTTAGGCAAAGTAGGGCGATCAATATCGATATTTTGCCTACACAATAATTTACTTGAAGTTCATTTTTCTCCGTCTATTGTATGTTGCGTTTGACTTGCATCACAAAATATTGTCGTAACAGTTATTTGAACGTGACCTTTGATGGCAGCCGCTTAGAGTTGCAGGGTTAATGCTGAGCAAGGTGATAGAGTGTCGCGCAAATTGCAAAAGTTAGACAGTCGGTGCTGGAGTCGCAGCAGCGTGAAAAGATTTCATTGAACCGTAACCCGAGACGGTGACACAATAGCAGAGGCATCCAGATTTGCGGTCTGCACTTTGCGAAACGCAAGAAGGTGCTCTCGCAGCTGGATGAACTGAGGAAAGAGCAGAGGTCATGGGTGAGGAGAATACATCGTCGAATGCATACAAAAACTCTAGAGTGCCACGCGGAGAATGCACACAAATGCACATATGTTCCACAATATGGGTTTATTTCATACATGACGGCTACAAAGAGAAATGAAAACTGATGGATATAAGCGAAACACGACAACCTGATAAAAATATGGTTCGTTGTAACAGTGTCATAACCAGTGATGCCAGAAACGCCCAAAACTGGGTGGATTTTCATCTCCTCCTTTTCCCCTTCCACAATCCCATTCCACTGCCTGAGCAAACTCCAACGTCCCCCACTATGACCGTAGACTGGTCACGTGACGTACCGCGCAACGTGTCACGTATTACTCTGGTCATCAAAGAGGTGGTAAACTGTATTCCCCTCGATTTAACTGATCTGACATCACTGGTCGTAACTCGCGATTTTATGGTGAATGATTTCGAAACTATTTCGTCACTATAATTTAAGAAAATTAATACACTGCGGATTTGTATGCGTTCATGAAGATATTGACTGAGTGAGATATAAAATAGTAAAAGATTAGAGAAATCTAATAATATTGTTTTATTGTTTGCAGTACATCAAAATTATTAGTAGGTGAAATTAATTTTTATTTGACTCCTGCTATGTACCTAAAATTATACTGAAATATCAAATTATTCAGTGCCACCAGTTTGAAAGAACCGTTTGAAATTCAATTCGCGTCATTGTTGAAATGTTAGAAAAACACATTGACATGTTCAAACTGAGGGGATCGTGTTCGGTCATCGCTCAGAAGGACCATTCTGTTAATCATGCAGAAAAGTTCTCGTTTATTGAACTATAAATTTTGGTCATGTTGTTTTCAGTCACATTTTATTACACCAGTCGTATATAATTGTGATAGAAAAAACCGGTTAATACGATAATTTCAATTGCGATTTCCGTCAAGAGAAATTTTACATACTTCTCATTTAGAATGTCAGACACTTTCTTATAGTATTAATTTTAATGCTAATAGTTAATCAGCTTAACATTTGCAAATGGAGATGAAGAAGTGAAGGGAACTTTAAAATTTCCTGACCAGATAAACCTCTTAAACTTCTCATATATTGCAGAACAAGGCTAATCGCTATTCAATGACGGTTTCTTTTTCGTTTGTTAATTCGTACTTCCCGTCGGATAATCGTTCCTCTGTTCTAGCGAGTAACAATGGTTAATTGA
The DNA here is from genome assembly GCA_913789915.3 of Sphecodes monilicornis. Taxonomy (NCBI): domain Eukaryota; kingdom Metazoa; phylum Arthropoda; class Insecta; order Hymenoptera; family Halictidae; genus Sphecodes; species Sphecodes monilicornis. The sequence goes on from OU565290.1 coordinate 12,679,785, forward strand.
TATTTCAGCGAACGTTGAGAACGTTCTTTACACTTACAGCTACCGCAGGCTTATCTGCTAGTTCTTAAAAAACGTATTTATAACTATTCGAATGTTATTCGAAGCGTTAGTTTTGTTTACCTTTAACTCCTCGGACCCGACATCACTACGCCGTATTGACTCTGAGGAATATTTCAAAATTGATTACAGATGGTCAAATTATTACATGCAACATGCATTCATACATTATTATTAGCTTCGTAGAATTTGAAGATAGTTAGGAAAAATATCAAAATGTCTAAATTATCAAGAGATTATTCTAACATCTCTAACATCATATAACCCAGACCATACAGAAGCAAACTGACAATCCATCGTCGTCACTGAGAGTTAGACTCTCTAAACAGTTTATCCAAATCAGTAATGCTATCTTGTTGTTAGTATAATACTGTGTATGCTTTCGCTAATACTGCGAGCGCGCACAGTATTAACTCTTAGACTGCTAAAACCACAACCTCAAAAATTCCAGAAAAAACCAAAGCAACTTATTTAATAAAATAACTCTTCAAAAGTTAAAATGTGTGACACTGAGTAGTCCTTCAACCTTCTTGCATTTCCCAGATATTAACCAAATTTAGTACAATGATTATATTAGCATAACAATTAATTTTTAAATATACACACAGAATTTCGTCGGTAATCAACGTGTTAATAGGTAGTTAAATTTCGGCCTATAAATTTGAGAATATATTTTCGAAATGTTTTAGAAGGGATTTATGGAAAGAACATACATTTAAAATTAAATAACTTTTTTAAAATTAGACCAAACGACTTCAGTTATTTTGAGATGCTAGAAGGATTAGTTTCCTACAGGGATAGGCACGGTAGGTGCTCCTGAAACGCCTGCTTCTCCCACCAACCTCTCTTTCATGCGCGAGACCTGCGCACTGTTCGCAACGGACGAAGCACTTCCTTCTTCTATGGTAACGGCGGATGCTGGTGGGGGACAGTGGGCGCTATGCTGGGGACAATTTTGTCTCAATTGAGACAAAAATGCCCATCCCTGGTGTACTAGGTAATGTGTAAATAATTTTGTCTAAAAATTGCTATTGGTCAAAATTGTGAAACAAAAAGTAAAGGTCTCAATTTCCAACTTCTTTACCTTTGTCTATAAATGAAAATTTAAAACACATCTTTTGCAGATCCACGTAAGTTATATACATGCACAAAGTTTCAACGAAGTCGGTTAACTATGAGCTAAAAACATTACAAGATTAAAGTTTAAGGTTGAAAGTCGCAGATTTGCGGTCTTTTCAGGGAATTTTTGTCCTTATGTAATCATCTTTAAATGTTTGTAACTCATAACAACGTTAATCGATTTCAATGAAACTTTGTACACGTACATAACTTATTTAGACCTATAAAATGTGTCTTTTAAATTTTTATTACAGGCACAGATAAAAAAGTTGAAAATTGCGATCATTACTACTTTCGTCGCAATTCCGACCAATAGCAATTTTTAGAAAAAAATTATTTACACGCTACCTAGTAAACTTATACGTCTGACATCTCAAAATTGTTGAAGTCGTTTGACCCAATTTTAAAAAAGTGATTCGATTTTTAAAGGTGTACGAATATTTTGTACACACCAGTATTCGATCGATTTATAGGGTCTTCAACCCTTAATCGCCACACGAAAGCAGACATCGGTTGTCAGCCGAAGATTCGAGATAATGTGGTATTTTAGGCTCGAAGTAAAATTACGCCGTAGGGTGGCGTGCATATCCACGGTAATGTTTTACATGGGAATGGTTCGAACGTGTTGGACCAGTCCGGAAATGCGTGACGCGTCGCGCAGCCCGCTGGTTCACAATAGAATGGGACAGCGGGCGCAGGAGGTAAACGCTCGAGGGTGGACAACTTCTACCGCACAAAAGTATACTGCTCGATCGTGAGCAAGGATGCATCGATCATAATGGGTCTCCTATTGTTTGTGGAAAGCTGCGTTTACATTGCCGCAGTATTCTGTGCCAAAGTATATGCGCGAAATTTTCCGAACGGCCGCGCTCGCTGGTTTGTATAATCAGCCGACTTGTTTACTCGTAATTAGATTGCGGACCTTCATGCAAGTCGCAATTTTTCGCCACTGTTTACTCTGGAAACAGGACAAGGTCCAAGTTTACGGCAGGCACCATGAAACTTTTTTTAGGTGACTAGAAAATTTTATTCTCGTATGTCCCTGGTTTTTCATCTAACTGTTCAACATTGAATTCCGATGAAAATTGTGATAAATGTAGAAACTTATACATATACGTGTTATTCGTGTTTTTTAGATTGAAGTAGAATTGTAATTTTCTGTAAATTTAAGCGTACAGCGGGGATGGGCATTTTTGTCTCAATTGGAACAAGACCTTCCCCACCATAGCGCCCACTGTCACCCACCAGCATCCATCGTTACCATAGTTGAAGGAAGTGCTTCACCCGTTACGAACAGTGCGCAGGCCTCGCGCATGACAGAGGTGGGAGAAGCAGGCGTTTGAGGGGCCCCTACCGTGCCTATCCCTGACGTACAGCATACATTTTCTTTCTCTGAATGATCAAGGATAAGGACATCCTAGTTATTGAAGTTGTGAAATGAATTGTTCTACAAAGCGTTAATTCGCCCCTTAACACTAGATATTGTATATTGCTTTATAATAATGACGAGATTGCATTAATTTCGATTGCATACAGTTTTTATTATAACAGATGATTTAGTGAATTCAAAGAATTCTCATGAAGCTATTTTTATAATTTCAATAATTGTAAATGAAGAAATCAGGAACCTGTCATTTTGACTGGTTTGGTAGCCTTAGTGTTAATGTCAAATTGACAGATAAACGATTGAATTAGTAAATTCTTTCGCGAGATTAAAACCAAATTATTCGCGACGTTGAAGGATAATAAATTGACACGCAAATGCTGGCAAATTGAAAAGACTAAAAATAAATTCTTTTGAAGATTAACCTGTTAAACGAACGAGATTTCAACCACGATCGCCCACAGAAACGAGATTAATTTTAAATGAAAATGATGTGACATTTTGCATAATAGTATTCACTCTATATAATCGCGTTCCATCGACCACATTATAATCGCGCGGTCATCCTCGATACATATATCGCAAGGCAAGTTGACAATTTTGCTTGTTACAGAATTTTGCAATAGGCGTACATCAGCGGCTAAGTTTTGAACAACAGTATCGAGTAATTGTTTATTGTTACTACATTCTGGCCGTCTAGGGCGAAACAACCTCTTGAAAACGTTAATGGTTATTCGCTTGCTTTATTGTATAACTTGGAAACTTTACTAGATATAAAAGACTGTTGGAAGTACGATTTTATGGCTTGTTATTCTTTGTAAAAATATCTACAAAAATTGTTACAAAATTATCGTTTAAATAACAAAAATTATCCCATCATCTTTACCTGAAAACGTTTCTTTAGGATTTATGGAACATCAAATGAAAAACTTTCATTTTAATAACTTTTGTCCACATTAGTACTTGCACGTAGATACACAGAAATTATTTAATTTGTCCATGTAATTTATGAAGTAATTATTTACGATTGCATAAATGATTGTATACGTATCTCTTAATGCATTGATGCTCTTATGACATTAGAGAAATTTTTATTCAATTCTTACTCTTGTAAACTATTCTAGGAAAAATAACTTTACACTTAAATAATTATAATCACCACGACCTTTAGAAATAAGAGAGAAGAATGAAAAGTTGGAAATGCTGTCATACTACACGGATATCTGTCGTCAACCTTCACGAATACTTGCAACGTTGGATGACAAGAGAACAAAACGCTCACTAATTTCGTGTACACCCAGGATATTTTTAGGCACGTTTCTCGTTTACAGATCCGAATACAGTTTTCATATGTTTTCACAACTGTCGGACTGCTGATCTTTAGCAGTTAATTACGATGACAGGCGGAAGGCAGTCGTTAATATTTTCCTTAAAAAAAAAATGGCTCTTCGAACTGTTACAAATATATCACTCTCGCGCTCGTGGATCGTGAGACTCAAACACCATTCCTGTCAGTCCAAAACATATGGTTTCCTCATAACATTTTTAGCCTTCCTTAACACCGGTTCCACGTATACTTTTTCATTCCTTGTGGTACTTTTTCACAATATTCGTAAATAATTCTGCACCGTTATGGCAATTTTAATATGCGTACTCGTGACGACCAAACCGCTACTTCTACATTTTTGATACACGCAAATGATCAAAGTACAATGAATCAGAACACTCGTGCAAGATAGATGCTGTCAATTTTTAATTATTAACACGCTGACTTAACATGTTCTGTTTCCAAAATTAATTTTTGTAGGTTTAAACCCTTTTGGGTTTATATTTCAACTGAACGTGATATTCGTAGGATCTAAAAGAATTAGTCTTATTTACCAAATTATTGATGAAATTTATTTTAGCTGCATTTCAATAAAATGGTTTAAGCCAATAGGTAATTTCATAAAATATTTACAGTTCGATTTATATGTCCAGTTGTTCGCTGATGGTAGAATCGAGCTGAACGTTCGTGTGAATAAGAGTTTACTACGGTGCTGTGTATACGTTTGATATAAAAATACGCTTCCTAAATTTAGTTTAACATTAGTCTAAAAAAAAAACCGATACATTAAGGGTAAATATAGTTCTCGGGGGTTCCCAGTGCTAAACTTTATATTTCATTGCATCATCGGTTTAAAATTGTTTACAGCACTCTTGCTTGTATTTATTGAAATAAATCATTGTAACCGTAAACCAGATCTCCACGATAGGACTGTAACTTAGAGTTCGTTACAGTTCGCATGACTCAAAATGAGCTTCGAAGCCCATTGGCCGAGGGTTGATTACGTTATCGTTCTATCACTTCGCCGTGCACGCTCGTAGGTACACGTTCTGTATTTCTGAAAGGGAGAACACGTTAACCATCGTGTCTGGCATGATTCATAATCAAGGAAGTATACACTCCCGTCCATAAGTACCGGGACACCTAGTAAATTCATATGAATTGTGTATTTATGCTACAATGGCACGACTGTCGTCCAGTAATAATAATAACTGTACAATTCTTACCATATACATTGTGCAATTCTTACCACCAATTAATGTAAGAAAAATATGTTAACTATTTTTTCCGTCTACATATCCTCTTCTTTTTGAAGAATTCGCTTACACAAGTACAATCTTGCGCCAGCTAATTTTTAACATTGTCCACAACTGTTCTGTGAACTCTTTCTTTTGACACTTTCTAGTTGATTTCACCATGAAAAAAATGGACAAGTGAAAAAAACAGTTTTGAACTTTTGATACCCTCATATCACTTCTATGTATACAGGGAAAATCCCAAAAATGTTGTAAATCCTTGAAATGGGCGACTCCTTAGATCATTTATAGTAACTTTTTCCTTTGCAAAAGTGGTAGCCTCGGCTTTGTTAATGGACCAATCACAACACCGTTACAGAGGTCGGGCTCTGGCTCGGTGACAGATCCCGTTGAGCGCGACGTTATCATTGGCCGAGCCGGAGCACGTCCGCTGTGCGGTGTTCTGATTGGTCCGTGTTTTTCATTAATAACTCCTTAAAAAATCCGAGGCGGCCATTTTTGTAAAGGAAATAGTTACTTTAAATAACCTTAGGAATCGTCCATTTCAAGGATTTACAACATTTTTGTTTACCTATATTTGTAAATTTATGAATATTATAGTGTACAGTATTTATTATGTGATAATACACATTGGCTCTATCATCTGGGAATAATATCAAAATTTTTGAATAATATAATACTACATTTAAAAGACATTTGCGCAAAATCTGCAAATCCGTATAAGCGAGGACAAGATACTTCTGGATGGGGGTGTACGTAAGTGGAAAATTGGTTGTAACCGTAATACTCGTTGCACCAGTAATATTGAAATTTTTCTAACATTTACATGTAATTACGTTAATCTATTCCTTGCTATTTTATTGTAATTTCACCTACCACGTGCAACGAGGAGGTATTATTATCATATTTACATATACTATTTACGTAGATGTGAAGGATTGAATTCTTTATAGAAACTACATTTTCGAGATTCTTCAGATCGTTGGTAATTCTTCTAAAATTGTATTTAATTGTAAAGTATAAAAGATCTCGATCGTGTTATGCGATGAACAATTTTAATAGCAGACAATGATAATTTTTCATATTTTCATGTATATTACTTTGTACTTCACCTTTAGTCTGAAAGTTAAGCTGTGAAACAGCCTCTGAATGCATTTCGCCCTTATGCATCATCTTAATCCTTTGCTGATCCTGAGTCCAGAAAATCTCGACGTTTAATTTTGATCCAGTTACTACATATTCTGCTGACTTACGTTGTATTATGACATAATTTCGTCATATGTAGGTACGTTTTTACTATCTTTTAAGTCTTGTAAATAAATTAGTAGTGTAACGAAGTCGGCACGTATATCCCAATTTTGCGCCACAACTCGCAAACTATAAGAATTAGGAGAAAAGATTCCAGGTAAAAGATGTTCTTTTTAACAAGGATTATCGTCTGGTAAATCAATTGTTCATATAATTAGAAAGAAGGTAAAAAATATCCGTATTTTCAAGGATCGATTTCACCCCCTTAAAACAAATATTGGCATATTCTCAAAGTTTCATAAATTTTAATTTTAATTTCGGTATAAATCAAGCATTATTCCCCTTGACACAAAAACGAAAAACTAATGGAGTAAATGGAGTTACACCACTTTTGCATTAAGGAGCTCAATTAACCAAATTATCATGATGCTTCTTCTGGAAATTATTAAATGAATTTCTCCGTTCGAGAACATATTATAAATATTGCGAAAAATCTAATATTTAATTTTGTAATTTTACAAAACCATACGAAATCACTTCTAGTGCTCGGTATGTTTAGTGTTCAGACGTTATTTCGAATTAGATGGCATTGTTGTTAGTTTTAGTTCGAGCAACTGTACGACGAAACGGCACCGTATACATTGAGCCCTGCCGAATAATAATAATAACGATAAATTGTGAGTCACAACTAACTATGAAGTAAGTTTCACCCGCCCGTTGGAGAACTGCAGACATATCGAATCGAAACGAGTGACGGAAAGGGAACCCGTTCTCCCGTTCACGCGGGCACGGTTCACGCTCTAATATGACGCACGCATGCAAATATGCCAACCACTCGCATGTCATTCCCTCCGTCGAGGTTTCTCATATACTCCGGTTAAAGAAATAAGACCTCTGCCGCGCATAAAATATCCGCGTTTGAATCAAATTTACATAAACCCTGAAAATTATTTAACAGCCTGGGAATACAGTAGTGCTCACTTAACACTAGATTTACGGAACCTGTCAAAATTATGGGATCCAATAAACTTTACGCTTATTGAAATTGTAAAGATGCATCCATCAGGAATCATTCAAACAGTCTATAATGGCCGAAAGTTTGGACAGATACATTCCTGTTGTTTTTATAAAGTAATGTAAAAAAGTTTAGTGTTCCATAAACTTAATGTTAAATTTTCAGAGTTTTATTCGAGTACTTACAGCTCGATAAAGTTGAAGAATAGATCTAGTTAGCGAAAGTGAGATAGAAACTTTCAAATTCTCCAATCTTACCTTTCCAAAAGTGGTGGCAATGAGTTGTTGATGTTCTTCCGATTCAAATGAGTCCAAACATGACGTGTGAATTAGTCTACTTTCATAGACTTCATACGTAGAGCACGTCATTCATTTTGTTATTTACTTTAAGTTATGCTTGGGCAACTGGTGTCTGACGAGCCACATGTCCTCTTCCCACTTCTGAGACTCCCCACCCTGCTCCTATGGAGCGTGGGAGAAAGATGCGTGGGGGCTAGGAAGCTATAGAGGTGGCCGTGTCTTGAGGAGAGATGGTGGGAAAACCTGCACACTGTTAGTGGGGGGTCGTGAAGCGATGGCGGGGAAGAAGTTGGCTAGGCCTGCATGAAATATATAAAACTAGTCCGATTTAGGTCGTGTGACGACTCATTTTAATCAGAAAAATTTCAACATTCCACTGGTACTGCGTTTGAAAAGATAAGAACAAATTCATTGAACTTGAAATTTTCTTTATTACATGATTACCTTTTAGCGTCACCTCTTTGAAGTCTTCTTTCCTCTAGTAGTGTTATCCTCTTTCATTGTCTATCGAGATAAAGCTACACAGAGCTCGAAATTGGTAGACAAAGAATGGCGATGGCTCGTACAAATTTGAGCGAACACTACTGTAATTTGGTGGTTATTTAATTTTGTGAAGTATTGTAGTCAATTAGAGTTTACTTTCTGGATATCTCTGGTCTGGTTCGAGATTCCCTGGAAAAAAGCTCGATTCCATTGCACAGTAGACGATCGTATGGTCGCCAGTTGTGCGGCAGAAACACGTGGGTGGGTGTCGTCGTGTTTTCGCTTTTTCCCCCCTTATGCACGGCATCGTTCACATGCCTCGCGTGGAACGTCGGCACGTGCGGCGCCAAGCGTCGAGACGCCCCTTCGCATTGGAAAAAAGAAATAATGGGACGGATACCATTCAATCGTCTCTGACTCACAAGGAGTGCTTCAGATGTGGCCCCCTCCGATTTCAATGAAATTTACCACAGATGATAGGACTACACCTATAATAAACGTCAATAACTATAATTACTGCTTCGGGTAGACTGACAATCTTGAGAAAATTCTGTAGAAACTTGTAAAAACCCTGCCAGTCGACATATCACATTACTGGAATTGTTCGTTCAATAATCGCTATGGGGTATAGGCTAGTATAGCAGACGTTCAATACTTTTTTTATGAATGTTTTTTCTGATTGTTAGAAGTATTCGTTGGAAATGTTTTTGTATTATTGGAAATAAATATATTAACTACAATACATAATTGGGACTTTCAATACTTTTTTTATAAATGTTTTTTCTGATTGTTAGAAGTATTCGTTTGAAATGTTTTTGCATTATTGGAAATAAATATATTGACTAAAATACATAATTGGGTGGCACAATTTTGTATCAAGGTTTAAAAATTAATTCTTTTTATGATATATTCGTGTAAACAAAATTTTATTGGGGTCTGTAGAAACTGAAAGAGTAAGATTAAGGAAGTAACTTTAACTGTAAGACTACTTTATGCTTCATACTTTTTACGGTAAATTTTATCCACTTGTATACATATACAGGTTCAATATAAAATTGTATTTCTGACACAATGTATGTATTCTATAGTTCAGCTATTAAATTGTTCGTTTAATAATTGGGAAATCAGTAATTCACGTACAAAATCATTTTTTTTAGATACCTCTATTTAAATAATATTAGAAGATTTCACGGTTTAAATACACGTATCTATTTACGTTTGAATGTTTTAAAAATACCACATTTGTAAACGGTAAATATTTCTTTAGAACTATCACGCTTTAAGCGATTGGAAGATATATCTTGTCGCTGTATTTATTGGAATTGATAGAAAATTTCGGAAATCGTAGTGCAATCGGCCAAAGAGTGATTTTATACGAAAAATAGTTCTCGACAAAATTGAATTGTACAATTGAACGGATCAGATGCACTCGGTGCGCTCCCGACCGAATGCAAGTGAAAAAATAAATGTGCGGTAACTATATTTCGTTCGAAACCACCGCGTTCTAGAAAATTCAATTTGAAATTTGTTCGAATTTACCTGTATTTGACTAAATTCCGACAGAACGGATTGAAACTAGAGTTTGTCGAAAATGGCGTCCGAGGAAGTAAGTTCTATTCTATAGTTTTTGCTCGTTTTCGCATGCAGAATAACCTTCTGTCGAATGCACCGGCTGTTTTTAGTCGGGAATTATCTAAGTCCGCGTGTACTCAACAAATATTCAAATTTGATGTTTCTAAAACTGGGTCACACACGAGAAAATGTTACTCCGATGTTCATATCATAGTATTCAATGGTTCGAAAATCAAATAAAATAGAATTTAGTTTTTCTGAATTTTTATTACAAGGTTTTTCCTTACGCATGTAGCAAAGAAATATAACGAGCAGGATTTCTCTAAATATTTCTGGAAAATACGAATCAGAAAAATTTGTCGTTTTGATATTTAAATGAAACAAACTTTTCGGTCGGCACATATTATAGTACGACTAAAACAAATGAGTGAAAATGAAATAAAAATAAATCATCGTGAAATAATAGTCGCATTTATTTGAAGGTTTTATATATTTTATTTTTACAGTTCGAACAAAACATTTTGCTTTATTATTGGTGTAGGTAACGTTGAATTAATTTCAAGGAATCTGCACTTTCTCCTCTGCAGAGACAGGAAGAGCACGTAAATCAATTTAAGATAATTAGCGCCTAACCGTGAGTAAACGCATAATATGATAATCATTAAAATTGTCTTATTTCCTAAGTTCCGTCGCGTCGGTGAGTGTGTATAGAACGTATTACTCCTATATTGTATGCATATGTTTCGTACATATATGCAAATTTTATGTGCATAATAACATATGTTCTTCGCATATATTGCGCGCATAAACTTCTGCGATTCAGTGATCATATGCTGTTCAGCTGTGAGCACCGAGAACCGTGGCTTGACCATTCTATGTATAAAACCTTAGAACGAATTTCATAGGTTTCAGTTGATTGCTAATAACCAATGGAAAAGTAAATGCAACTAAAAATCATTAACTCGAATGAATTCTAAGAAGTGTTTTTACGAAACGACGGAAGTGTAGAAAGTTAAAATTAAAAGGGAAAAAGAGAAACGACGATTATGAGACAGTGTCTGTCAGTTTCTTTTGTACACGAATGAAGCATCTACAATTGAATATTAACTAGCATTAACAGTTAGCACAAAACTTATAACTAGTTTATTGATTGAATAAAACTAAAATTGGCTTGAAAACCAATAACATTAAATTTTTATAATTGAATATTTGCACTTTCGTTTATAAATTCGTTTACAAAAGGGCACTAGTTTTCACTTAATATTCAAAGTATCTTAAATGATTAAAATATTTTTACGTTTTATTTTTTAGTTTCGTTTATCCATTTATCTGTGGGCTAACTTTTTTGCTCGGTTATTACATAATTATGATTTCCATCTATAAATACGTATTATGTAAGAGTACTGGCAGTCCATCAGGAGATGGCAGTGATTTTCGACAGTGGGATGCAGGGGTAATGCGTAACCCCACTCTAGACACCAGGCTGCGGACCCCACTCTTACGCTTACGTTCTGGAGGGAACGGTCGACATAGGCGCTCAGCGTCACCACATCCTCTGTTCCAGTCACACTAATATGCGCGTTTCCGTCTTTGTCGCGCGATTCGACCAATAGCGGTAGACGTGTAGCGCGTAGAAGGGAGATCACGTGGTACCTACAAGTTTCTCACTGCCATCTCCTGATGGGCGGACGGTATATGTTGTAATGGTGAGGAATAAAAAGTATTTGTTAATTAATCTGCTGGTAACTTGTAGTTTTATTTAAATTAGCATTCTCTTTTCGGTCAATGTGTCGATTATTGGACTCGAGTAAATGATGCAGTATTTAAAGTTGCAAATTACAAATTCCCTGACCGTGGAGAACCAAAAACATTTTCGTTAAGCGTTTGAACCGACGTGCAAACACTTTGAATATTTCAACGTGTTCCGTAAGCGATAATAAACAAATTTCCAAGTGTCCATTTACGGTAAACGGAATTGTTAATTACACGTGCGAACCGATATTCCGAAACGCTAGTACCTACTTTCGCATTTTCATCGATTCGATTTCCAGAGTTTAACTATTTTATAATTTAATATTGATTCCATTTAGATGAACAGTAGTTTAAATTTGTTGGATAAATGGAATATAACCTACCGCTCGAAAGACGGAATTTTCGTTCGGTAATGAATGTTCGGTCGTACAAAAATACGTTGTTTTGACCGCCATAGCGAAAGTTAGAACACGGAGTGACGCGGAGACAATACAAACCAAAATAACGTACACTTTCGCGAAATCTTTCAATCGAAAAACAATGCGAGCATGTATTCGTACCATTTTCACATTTAAATGCGATTACTTTTTATTTACCAGTTCGGAGTAGCGAATCTTTTTTAGCTCGAAAATACTCGAGTCAGGCGGAAAAACGATGGATCCAATTTTATATCTACAAAAGTCATAATGTTTATATTTCTACGTAGCAGTCTCTCCGCGCCACACAAATCTCTCAACAGTAAACCAACGTTTCAACGCGAAAAGAGCTAAAAATAAACTCGGCGAATAAAACGTCGAACCATTATGTTTGCTCTTCATTCACCGAAACGCTTGATTCTCGTCGAAATTACAAATCGAATGTTCTGGCCCTTGGGCCCTCGGTAACGGTTGTAAAGCGAGTGCTCGAAATGTCGCGTAACTTTTTTGCGAAAAATTCATCTGTTCGAGTTACGTTTCATTTAATTTCGAAGCAGAGTGTGCGCGCTCCGGATCCCTAGAATAGAGCAGAAAAGTTGAAAGAAAAAATCGAAGGGCTTTGAGCCGCCCTTTTCCTATGGAACAAATTACTCGCACATCGTGCCGCGAACTCGGAACGACCATTTAAGGGTATAAATTTTGCCGAAGCGTGTCTCGTCCGCGGAAAGGAGCAGGGCGTTGTACTTCAGTGCATAGAAGCGCGGCTTAAAAATACATTGACGTTGCTCGGGGAAAGAAGGAAAAAAAAATTGCGCGACACGGAAAAGGGTGATACGAGGGTCATCCGTAGAAGAGGCCTCCCGGTAAGAGGAGAACGCTCAGGCCTCCTTCACGTCGCAAAGAGGGTGGTCTTTAACATCGAGGAGAGCGCACATACGGCCGAAAAGATCCATGAAAATTTATGAGCAGTCTCGAATATTCCCGCCCGAACGAACAAACGCCCTCTGTTTCGTTAAACATATTCTCACAAGCCTCGCTACTCTTTGCGCCAGCGGTGCCCAGCTTATTTCTACCGTCCCCACCCTGCTCCACCTTCACAACCAAGTTTTAGCCCTTCGAAGACAGACATTTTTAACATCAAACCTGCCACCATCAGTCAAATCAACAGTTTTATATTTCTTACTGTACAATTATTGAATATCTCAATCTTGTCATCTTAATTTTATGTTTTTATGAACAATAAAGTCTAGGACCATTATTTAATTTTTGTTTTGCGTGTGCAGTGGTTCCAAAAAATATTCGAACACTAAATTTCTTTCTTTTTTTTTGTAAATACGCCAGTGGTTCCCAGCTTATTTCTACCGTCCCAACCCTGCTCCACCTTCACAACCAAGTTTTAGCCCTCCGAAGACAGAAGTATATGAACCATGAAGTATAGGACCATTATTTGTCAATTTTTGCTTTGCGTGTGCAGTGCTTCCAAAAAATATTCGAACACTGAATTTATGACTTTTTTTTTTAAATACGACAGCGGTTTCGAGCTTATTTATATCGTCCAATCCTACTCCACCTTGACAACTACTTTTTAACCGTCGGAAGACGGACATTTGTAGCATCAAACGTACTTCCACTGGTCACAAGACTGGTTATTAGATATTTTATTCTACGATTGTTGAAATCATGAAAATTATTACGTGGGAAGTGAGCGAATACATTTCTTTGTTCAAGTATTTATTATGATAAAAGTCTCAATCTTGTCATTTTTATTAGGTCACACGTGCTAGTCACTTATAGCGATCGGTACGTCTAGTGTTAAAGATCTTATAGGTCATGCACAGTGGCTCTAAAAAGTATTCGATCAATATATATCTGATTTTTGAAAAATTCTCGATATTTTACCCATTAACTACAACAGTTCGTCAATAGGTATTGACGTAGTATCTGTCTGCAAGAAAAATCGAACTAGGGTGTTCTACAATAGATACTATACGTAGTTTATTCTCTAATTCTTCTATAAACACTTGACGTATCGTAAATATTGACAATGTTCCTATTAATTAAATATTTTCTTGTATATACGTTTATACCATTGCTTTCTTTTCAAATCATAAAATGTTTTCTCTTGTTCAGCATTTGAAGGATCAGTGTTACGAGTATATAGAATTACTCAAAAAAGAAGAAGAAGAAGAAGAAGAAGAAGAGCAACAATAAACTTGAATCATTTTAAAACTTGATCCCTCTACTTTTGCAACCCATGATATTTTTACATGAAACAGCGGATGGGAATCTGAAGACTTTTTCCCTTGGAACTGCTACAAATTGAAACGTCTCTAAGAACATTGAAAAATCTTTATCGTGGTTAAATTTACCACGGACTAGAAGATCAGAGCAACTCTCTTTGCAACGACTCCTCAAAGCTTCATATCCAACTTTTTCTAATCGTATTATTGAATTTTGAACGAAAGAAGTACTTTTGTTCGTTTATTAGTTAATTGTTACGTTAATTTTGTAATAATGCAAGGGATTCTATGAGGACTTACGCTGTTCCTAGCTATGACCCACTGAAAACAATCGTACATAAAAGTTCAAAGAGTCGTTATAAAAGTGAAAATGGTTTTTATCGATGGAATCTCGGGAGTTTGTGGAACAGAGGTTGAGAATCTTAGCTTCGCGGCCTCCGTCGATGACCACGAAAAAGAAATCGATTCTGTCTTGCTAGATTCTCCTAGAATCTAGAAGTTTTTTGCACTCTTTTTCACTTTCATTTCCACCTTTGTGGCGCTTTGTACAACAGGCGAGCCTCGAGGAAAATTGGTTTCTCTGTGTTTTATAATTACTATATCTTCTCCGTTGCATAAAACACTTTACAGGAATTCTATTCGAGTAATGCTTTACCACCGAGTATTTTTTATATGATTTATTTTATCTTCTTTATATAATAATTTTAGACGTTCTGCTAGCTAAATGTAGCTATAACTACAGGGTGTCTCAAAAATGTTGTAAATCCTGGAGATGAGCGGTTCCTATGGTTATTTAAAGTAATTTTTTCCTTTGCAAAAATGGCCGCACCAGCTTTGTTAAAGAGTTATTAACGAAAAACATGGACCAGTCAGAACACTGTTACAACGGATGGACTCCGGCTCGGCCAATGGTAACGTCGCACTCAGCAGAACTTGTCGTTGAGCCGGAATCCGTTCGCTGTAACGGTATTCTAATTGGTGCGTGTTTTTTGTTAATAACGCCTTAACAAAGCCGAGATGGCCATTTTTGCGAAGGAAAAAGTTACTTTAAATAACCTCAAGAAACGCTCATTACAACATTTTTGAGACACCCAGTATAATCGCTAAAACTTGCTTTTAAAAGGAAATGCTTTAAGGCTTATGGTTTGGGCAGACAGGCATTGTTTCTCAAGAAAGCGCATTCTTTACATTAAGTGACTTTTTAATAAGATCCATAATTCCGCACGAAGTTGCAATTTTCTTCTTTAGTATAAAAATGAATGTCCTTTAGCAAGGAAAATGAGATTGTAGCTCGAAGTAAGAGATTGAAGTACGTACTTCAAAATATAGTGCCTTTTTAATAAAATCTGTAATGCTGTACAAAACTTGTGTTTGCTTTGCTATAAAAATAAATGCATCTGCTTTTTAAAACAAAAGATAAGATTCTAGTTCATGTGTTTCAAAAAATATCTTCAATTTCGTCACAACTTTATAGTTGTAATTTTTCGCAGTTGAACAACATTTTGGAATCTGTAAAATATGGAAAATTGCACAGACATTACGCTGTATGTTCACAGCACAGAATGACAAGACTGCTTCGTAATTGTGATCGGTTTTCACATTTCCTGGGAGGAAAGATGTCAAAGCAATAGCTTGATACTTTTAATTTCGTTGTCTGGATTTGCCTTCGACGTTGCTGGTTTCTTTTCAGCACCGGTCGATTGCAACCGAATCGTCGGATACGAATGTCTCGTTTCCGGTTCTTTCGGTTCCCCTCGTCAATCAGTGAGCTAGACTAAATTTAGCTTTTATCGATTTGCCCGCAGAATTTAGCTCGCAGTTTTCCGTTCGAATACGAACGAAGGGAAAGTGCGCGAGTACTCGAGGACAAATAATCGAATTTTATACGCAATTGATTCTGCCATTTCTCTATTCCTAGAACGATAGTGAAATGGGCGATCGAGCATGTCGATGGAAACGAACGAAAGGATCAAAGATATTCGTCATTTATTTTTCAACAACAAAGACATCGGACGGTCGTCTTCAATCGTTTACGAATAACGACTTATAGTAAAAATGGTCGTAAGCTTTTTTAAGTAACAAACTTCATTATCAATTGTTAACATATTATGTCGCGTGTCGTGTATGAATAAAAGAAAATTGGAAAATGGGCTAAAACTTTTGAGTACTCCTAATGCATGAACGCAGCATTTTGTAATTTATTAACCTGCGTTCATAAAAAAGAAAACGTTTTGAGATAAAATAATAATTCAGGCGTTGCTTTAAATTTTCTGTATTTATTAATAATGGTTTATTTAATCGATGAATTTTAAAATGCCGACATTAATACTACGTTGTTTTTAAATTCTTCCTACGTTTTCACAATTTTATGTTTCAACTACCATTTTCTGTGAATGTAATTTAAAACAGTAAAAACATTATCCTGGATGTATTAAAATCGTTCAAGATAGGAACAAACATTTTTACATGGTTTTTATGTCTTGTAATTGACGAAGACAATTTTTATTTTGCATAAAGATCTGAAACCTACTGATTATGTTACGGAGTTGCGCCAAAAATTATATTAGATGATACTTTGTATTTTTTTTTGCTTTACTTGTATTTCTAAGTCCGTGATATTTAACTAATCAGAAAGGAAGTGTTTCAAACAATTCTATCACATCGAGATTCGCAACTGACATAGGAATAACGAAGACAGGGCCGTGAATGGTGCCATAAAAGCGAGCCAGGTAATACAACGACAAAGGGGAACGTTGAGCAAGCGCTATAAACTGTTGCGAATCGTTTTATATCCTCTATTCGAAATCGGTTGGAAGGAAACCGCTGTACTTACCGGGACGACGCGACGCTCGAACAGGGGCGAGCTGGAGCGCGAAGAGATCTTACAGGTTGCGAATTCATCCGCGGAAAGATCGTTCGCGGGTGACTGAAAGTGCTAAAATATGTTTACCACCTTTATAAAATATACCGCGCGACGTTAAAGCGGAATCCACAGTGCATCGTCCCGGTGACGTTTCGAAACATCTGGAACGGAAAGTAGCGCGGTTCGTTTCGATATCTACGATGCTCAAATCTCAAACACCTCCTTGATTGCATGCAACAGCGAGCTTATTGTTAGACGGGATCCTTTCAAAGCTACATACGTGACGCGAATTCAATACAGTTGGTGTGCATGTTACACTCTGGAGCATGGTTCAAGGTAAAATCAGTCGGCTGATTTTCGGTGCCGGAGACATAGCTGGGATAAAAGTGGACTTTGTGTTTCGGGGAACGATCAAATTTTGACGTTGAAGCGCACAACCGTTTGTGCTTTGGCAAACAAACTTCTTTCGACGAGGTTGAATGAAATTTCTGGATTTATTTATTGACGTTTTTCCCAACAAAATTTATTTAGAGATCATTTTATTAATTCTTATGGAACACTCGGAACGGTTAAGAATTGTTTCAAATTTGTTGGGCTTTCCATGATGCACATATTGGGAAATGCACGTTAGGGATTTTGGAAGATTAAAGTTGATAAGTAAGGAAATGAATTGAAAATTTTTAATCTTAATTTCTTTTCTATGTACAGGGTGTATAAGAATTATATGTCACGATTACCATAGCGGGATTCTATACCTCTGAATCGGTGATCTGTTCAAAAAATAGGCCGCAAATTTCTCTTTCAACTTTTTTTCAAGGTCAACATTTTTTTTTGTACTGTATTTTATAGTACTCGCCACAGGGAACAAAAGTTCAACCAGTCTCAAGTCAACCATTCTCTTGAAAAACGACTTTAAAGTTTCATAAACTATTTTATTCCACGTGTCTACAGGGTGTCCCAAGATGGTATAAATGTGGAGAGGGTAATTCCACATGAGAAAATAAGTTTAAAGTATACAATAATATTTTTCGTTTAACGCTCGTTTTCGAGAAATTAAAGTTTGAAAATTCGACGAACGCGCTTAATATTGAATATGAATCATCTGACGCGTTGTTCATTACCTACCTGATCTACTTCTTACAAACGCTAGGAACACGAACTTGACGGATGTTTAAACTCTAGTTTCTCGAAAACGGAGGTGTCAAATGAAAAAAAATGATTTTATGTTATAAACTTATTTTCTCATGTAGATTCACCCCTTCCACATTTATAACATCTTAGGACACCGCGTAGACATGCGGAATAAAATAGTTTATGAAACTTTAAAGTCGTTTATCAAGAGAATGGTTGACTTGAGACCCATGGTGTCTTTGAGACTTTTGGTCCTTGCGACGCGTACTATAAGAGGCAATACAAACAAATCTTGACCTTGAAAGAAGGGTCAAGGACAAATTTTCCACATTATTTACTTCCATTAGATCGAAATAAAATTCTATTGTACCGAAACCTTGACTACGTTCGTATCGAATACTGTTTTTTATTCTTAACTAAAAAATTATTCCTTCGTTGATTACAAGTAGGTTTTTATCAAAGAGATTAAAAATGATTTTATATTGTTCATAGCTGTGAGCATTTGTAAGGAGGAAATTGAAAATTACTCGACTTTCTTCGTTACGAACATTCGGCCGTTACAGAGAAGCGATTATAAAAACGATCAAAACTATGAATGTGTGCACATGAAATATGAATTTATTTCATCTTTCAGGGGAGTATTAGCGACAAAGAAATTCCAATTACTGAATCAGTGGAAGAAATTTCACGGGATTATAGTTTTTATTGCGCCGCCTGCACGAAAGACGCCATAAATGCTTAAGCATCCGCAGTCAGGTAATGGGCGCGTGATGAATACGCAACCACCGCACACATAACGTGAAACGATAATAACGCCATTGGCGTTTTCTAGACGTGTACGAAACATTACCGATATTTTCGGACAGATTAAGAATTCATCCCATGTTTACGTGGCCACGATAGTCGTTCGAATTTTTAGGATCGTTCTTGACGTGTGCGCTGCACCATTGCCATTCCGTTGCCGACCAGTAGAAAATAAATTTTAAAGTAGCCGTCTCGTTGAAAGATTTACCGTGGTCGTAGTCTATAGATCCAACCTAGAATTCTCACCTACGGTCCATCGGGTGTTGTATTTCTTTCTATACTCTACTTTACTGGAAACGTATAGCGTTGCTTTGCCGAGACAAATAAAGTTACCTTGTTCCGGAAACCTTGCATCGTTACGCGGTTGGTTCTTCCCTCGTACAGCTTCACAAACAAATTGTTTTGCGTTGCTCATCCATCCAATTCAAACTAACTTGCTACTGAGAACGACAGTTCTGCAAAATACGTATTAACGTTAAGTCGCACAAAACAGAATTTGACTTTGTTACAGTTAATCTGCGGCTCTCCATGCAAAATAGAAATTTTCTACGTCAATTGCAGGAAACACATTTAGCTACAATCGAATATTAATTAGCATTAAATTTGCACAGTTAGCACAAAACTTATAACTAGTCTATCGATTGAATAAAACTAAAATTGGCTTGAAAAGCAATAACGTTAAATTTTTATAATTGAATATTTGCACTTCCGTTTATAAATTCGTTTATAGAAGCGCACTAGTTTTCACGTAATTTCCAAAGTATCTTAAAAGATTTAAAATATTTTCACATTTTATTTTTCAGTTTCGTTTATCCATTTATCTGTGGGCTAACTTTTTTGCTTAGTTATTACTTAATTAAGATATCCATCTTTAAATACGTATTATGTAAGTACGTACGAAATACGTATTAACGTTAAATCCCACCAAACAGGATTTGATTCTGTTATAGTTAATCTGCGGCTCTTCTTGCAAAATAGAATTTTTCTACGTCAATTGCTGGAAACACAAACCAAACAGAAATTCTTTTATTTCTGTAATAATTTCTGTAAGCTCAAAATATGTTGTTTCAAACGTTCCTTTCACAATGCGCACGTTTAATATTATTAAATAACACAAGACATATACAAAAAACATGACCATCAGTTCGTTAATGTTTTATTACATTCTAAGCTTCCTTTTAGTCAATCCTTAAGTGGTACTGTGTTTACTCAAATTACGAAGTATCATACTAGGACCTTCCGAGAATTCTGCATAGATTTTCTCAGACATCTTTAAGTATAATAATTTAGGACTAAATAATCCATGTGTTCTAAAGAAGTTGAAGAAACTTGATATTTGCAATTATGTATAATTAGCAGTTGTATAATTAGTAGGCTGTGGATCTTTATGCAAAATAAAAATTGCCTCCATTAATTGCAAGATATACGATTTACATAGACACTTATTTCTTGTTCCAATAATTTTATTGAAATGAGAGTAATACAACAAGATTTTTAGATTTCTTAAATGTTTTCACAGTTTTGTATTTTGTTTATCCATTTTTGTCATAAATGCATAAAATCCGCAGTTTAATAATTAGCAATTGAGTATAATTGTTGGAGTTATAAGAACCCAGTATACGTGTATCTGTTAGAGGTTAAACCCGCCATTTGCTTTATTAAAAAATTAGTCTGCATTTATTACGTTCATCATTTTCGAGAAAAACGTTGAACAAAAATAACGCAAACCTTTTAATAGTCCTTTAATAGAACCTTTTAAAAATTTACTAATATTATTTTTATATAATTTAAGACTGAAACCCTTAAATGTTTCAAAGAAGTTAAAAAAAAACGTCCTAATTACAATTGTTGCGCAATACAGCAGTCAAAATTGGTGTACAATTATTTTGTTAGTTTCGTGTGAGACCTCAGGATTCCATTGCAGGGTTAATATGATATTTGAATGTGTTTTGAAATGAACAAAATAAGTGTTTCAAGTTTTCGAGGCTCGGGAGCGGTGAAAGGCAAACGAAGCGGTAAAATAATTGGACGTAGATTCGAATAGGCTACACGGAAGAAGTCAGAGAGGAGATCTTTTCGGAAATTTGGTTGAAGTTGAATAAAGCAGTCCTTCGCTCGGTCCGCTCCAATTTTGGTTAATCAATGCGTGAAATTACTGTGCGGTCCGGTTTTTCCGTGGCTAGCCAGCCGAGAAAAAGATCTGGAAACATTTATTTTCTCCCGAAAACGTCGAACCAGTCGCCGGCCCGGGGATAGATCCAGAACTTTCAAAAGAAACGTGGAAATTGTACTCAGACGGATGAAAAAGTTGATCCGCTTTCCTGGCTCAAAGGGCATTTCTCTTCCCTTAAAATTAAAGTAGTTGCGCGTGCTTCCTTCTTTTTCGTTGACCAAGATAGAAACGGGGATCCTTAAACGTAAGAAATTTCATTTCACTCCTAAAAAATTCTCTGTATCTCTTCCCATCCTTACGATTGTTCTGCTTTGCCGATCCAGTTTTTAATCAAGTAACCTCGCCTGCAGATTAAAAATTCATAATTAAACTGCGCGTGTTATTTTTAATCCGCGGGAACTAATAACTTATATGCGAGAGTTACGTAGGTGGTTCTTTTATTTTCGATTCTCCTTTCAAAATTGAATATCCCCGCTAACTTGGAAATCGTTTTTCAATGTATTTTAGCGGTAAGAAATTGGGGCAAGGTTGCACAAATTATACCCCATAAGGTAGGTATAAATTGTAGGATTTATCAAAGAAATATAAATTCTTTGCGCCACTCAAAACTTGTGTGAACATTGTTGATATTTATTACGATAAAATTCCAAACAATCTACTCTCTTAGATATAATTAACAAAAGTTATAAAAGCAAATTCAGTGCGACTAAGGACACCAGTGTCCTAAATGGTACCACCTATAGCTGAAGTCTTACTTGAGTATAAAATTAAACAAACATAACAAAATTTTCTGTTTCTTCAATAATTTATTTAAATTATCAGTTAGTACAAACATCACAGACATACTTGTTTATTTTTTTGTCAACACCAGCACATAAATCATGAACCCATGTCTTGCATTTCAAGCACTGTATCATATTTTCTTCGCGGAATTCTACACAAATGTTACAAAACTCTTTTTTTAACTTCTATTGTTTGTATCTTTCTTTTAACGGCTCCTTTATTTTTATAGGTAATAACAAAGAGTATACTCTTAAGTGTTCCGACACGATTTTGGAATATCATGTAGGTACGACGTCAGATACGGCACAATTTAGACTTCAAACGAACATAACGAAACACTGAATAAAGCTAATACTATTTTGTTTGCAGTAAACAACTCTATAAATGATACTGAATGACTTCAAAGTAAGACGCTTGATTTTATCAATAATTTACTTGCTAAATAAACGACTAAATATGTACAGAAAATTGTAAGACAATGATGATAAACTTACTTAGTGGGAGGTTACGTTTCCACAGTATCGGTGACAGACTAACAATATGTGAATCAATATTGTTCACTAAATAGTCAATCTTTTTGTCGTAGGGGCGCAGATATTACGTTCAATATACAGGGTGTCCCAGCTAACTTGACCACTTTGAATATCTCGCTTAGTGTTAGTAATAGGAACAAACGTTATAGGACAATATTAACCTAACCGAAGGGGCAATATTATGAGGAAAAGACTTTTTTCAAGGTCATTTTTTTCTAGATATCAAGGACATCAATTTTTTTTTAATGGAATTATATTTTTTTTATATCGCGATGTAATAGTAGGAATGAAGACCTCTTCAATGACATATTATACAATGACCTTCGTGAGACCTTGGGTATGAAAAATCCAAAAAGCATTACAGGTGTTATCACTGATTAATTTACTATACTAATTGGTTTGATTGAACTACTTGTGTTTCAATAAATATTCGAAATGATGACCATTGTTTTCAATACATTGTTGTATACCAGAGAACCATTTATTTTCCGTATACAACAATGTATTGAAAACAATGGTCATCATGTCGAACAATTATTGAAATACAAGTAGTTCAATCAAACCAATTAGTGTAGTAAATTAATCATTGATAACATCTGTAATGCTTTTTGGATTTTTCATACCCAAGGTCATACGAAGGTCATTGTATAATATGTCATTAAAGAGGTCTTCACCCCTACCATTACATCGCAATAAAAAAAATATAGTTTCATTAAAAAATAAATTGATGAGCTTGATATCTAGAAAAAAATGACCTTGAAAAAAGTTTCTTCCGAATCATTATATTGCCCCTTCGGATAGGTTAATATTGTCCTATAACGTTTTTTTCTATTACGAACCCTAAGCGAGATATTCAAGGTGGTCAAGTTAGCTGGAACACCCTGTATAATAATATTTAAATGGTACGACTTATGCAGTGGCATGACTTGAGCAACCTTACCCTATTCTTTTCAAACATTCGATAGAGTTGACATACTTTTAATCTTTTAGCACTTTGCTTAATTGAAATTATCCTAATGTTACTAAAAATTCGTGTATTTTCTGTTCCTGAATATTGTGAAATGTTTAATCCCTCTATACCAAAATGGCAACTTCGTGTGTCCATTTAAAATTTGAGTACCCAAAGTACAATTAATAATTGAATTAAAGTGAAAAACATTATTCCAGCGGTGAATGAACGCAAAAATTTCGCGCGGCCCTCGACACGTCAAATTTTATAATTTAGTATCGGTCGGCGTCCTGCGGTTTCGTTTATTATGGATATGTTTTCGAGAATTGTTCTCATATTTTCCGACCGTTAAATCGTTAAAAAACTGAATCACCGCCGACAAAGAGCCCGGTACACCCTTTCGCTTGTTCATGTGTGCATGTGCAAACAGAGGGAAACACGCAATGCGTTCACGGCACGTTGCGAGTTCCTTTATTACCGTGTTCGCGATGCACCGTGAGAAACGATTCTTATGACGAATCGCATCACAATCAGTAATTAGCATCGGTGGCAGGTGTATGTTAATTAATGATCGTAACGAGTCGAGGAACCCGAGCCGACAGGGCGGACGGGAAAAGCACGGCTCACCAAAGGAGATCGTTAACCACGCCACGAGTAAGAAAATGACGATAAGAAAACGCTCATTAATATTAAATACTCCGCGAGAAAAGTATCGCCGTTAACGGACGATGGTTATATCCTATTAAAAACGTGTACTTTTGCAGCGAAAAAAAGAAATGTCCCGGCTTCCACGTAACGAAAAAGCGACTTTTGGAAATTTTATTTCTCGAGATCTCTAACAATATCTGAAAAACGTTTTTGTACTTAAAATACTCTATTGCGGAGTACCTCGTAATTCTTTTAGTCGAAAATGATTAATACTTGCAAAGCTATAGCTAACTTTCCGGCGGTCCTAGCAAGGTACCCACTATACTATACATACAGGGTGTTCATTTGAAAACTTTCCAGCCGAATATCTCGAAAGGTATGAAAGATATTAAAAAAGTGTAAAACACGTGTCTAAGGATTTCGAGGGGTAAAGAGGGGCACAGTATCAGTTTTTTATTTGGGTGGCGTTTTCAAGGTCATTTGAAGGTCAACTTTGTTTTTTCAAATGGAAACGTATATTTATTATTATGGGATCTTATTGTACGTAAAAAGACCAGCAATTTTCGTAGGATAATTTTTTTTATCTGCGCTCCAGTTTTGGAGATATTTAAAGAGAAGTAGAGCGAGTCATACATATACTGCGAGCAAGTTTGTAATTTCTTTATAACTATAACAAATTTTCAAAATGTTCTCCGCTGTTTTTTAAATAATAATACGGTCGATTCTCAAATCCTGAACGAACATTTTTGAAGTTATCTGTTGGAATAGCCCTACATTCCTGTACAAACGCTCTACTTCTCTTTAAATATCTTCGAAACTAGTGCGCGGATAAAAAAAAGTATCCTACGAAAATTGCTGGTATTTTTACGTACAATAAGATCCCACAATAAAAAGTAAAGGAGGAGTAAAGGCATTTGAAAAAAACAAAGTTGACCTTGAAATGATCTTGAGAACGCCACCCAAATAAAAAACTGATATTTCCTTCCCCCTATTTCCCCCACGAAATCCTTGGTCACGTGTTTTTCACTTTTTTAATATCTTTCATACTTTTCGAGATATTCGGCTGGAAAGTTTTCAAATGAACACCCTGTATATTACTTGAACAAAACGCGCGACTTTCAGTTTTGAATAAGTTTATGTTTTGGGGAGGTTAGTATGGTTTTGAAAAAATTCCTACAAATTTGACAATAATTCCTGGAAAACAGAGTAATGTAGCACATTTGTACTTGAATCACGTAGCACAATTTATTAATACGTATTTTTTAAGGTATTTCTGGTAGACATGTCAATCTGTCTATTATCCCTAATGCAGCAGCTGTTCATTTAATTAATTCGCCATAAACTGAGCAATTGAATGACGATTATTGTAGTCTGGGCTAAAATCGAACCAGATTCTGCCATTGAAAGGTTAATCAATGTGGCAGTAAAATGATCCACATTGGTCGATATATATGTGTTAACATAAATATAAAAGAATTAAATGCATATTAGAAGAGGGTGTCGAATTATTGATATAAAGCAGAAGTAACTTTATTTCTTCATAAGTAGACATTTGCTACGTAAGCAACAACAATTATTACAGCTTTTATTTTGAACTAATAACTGGACAGCGGATTTTTGATGCATTTATAACAAAAATGAGTAGCTGTAATTTGGAACAGCAGAAAAATTGAAAGAATTGAAAAGAATCAATACATTACGTTCGACTTACTCAAATGATTAGGGTTAGAAACACATTCCTAAGTGGCTCTTGTGTTTTACAATAAACGCAGACTATTTTTATTTTACATATAGATCCGCTGCCTACTAACCATTCACTCTAATTAATCGATATATTTGTATATTCGATGTTGGTGTTGTACATAGTGTGATCGATTGTATTTTTATATTTGTGCTGTTGGTAGCATCATTGGTCACCGACACAGCAACCTGTTCAACAATTTTTAGAGGGAAAATTGAAGCGGTATACTAATGACAAAAGTGTAAAAGGTTTTTCGGAAGGACAGGGGGGCAAGTGTCGTGGCGGATGACGGATTATTGATTCGGTGACGACAGGAGAACGTCGCGTCGCGTCGGTTCGTGGGTTCATTTCCTAGTACATCCCTCGGAGCCGGCTGCAATAACTTGTATTATTCACCCTTCGTTCCTCGTTTGTCTTCCTTTATTTTCTCCCCTCTATCTTCTGTATCTTCCCGCGTGATTTCCCATCTTTCGATTACCATCGTCCCGTTATTATTCTCAGCACGTAAAATCACCGCGAGTCGGGTAACACGGGTACTTGATGTATTCGTTCTCTCGTATAATAACAATAACGAAGAACGCCCTCCTCCAACTTCCAACAAGATCCTGAAAATAATACCATTGCATCGAAACACGTGTATTATTTCCGCATCAATTAACCTGTTTACTTTCCGTCCAACGCGTCCGATACGTTCCGCCCTCGACATGTATTTTGTTTAATTATAAAACGTCCGCGCAAATCCTCGCATTCGCTGGTAACGTTAATAACAAATGCCTTTTATTATTTAACGGAGGTTATGTGTGCTTTTAAACATACAGAGAAACACGCGAACACCTCCAACAGTAATTAACTTCTGACACACACACACACACAAAAGCTTTGAAATTCTTTAAAATTATGGAATGATTAAAATGAACGGAAGACACAATTTACTAATTAAAAATAGAAAAAATTCTCTAACTCCTTTATAAATCACTATTTTACTGGTCCGATCGATGCAAAGCTTTTATTAAAAATAAGAAGTTAACAGTGGAAAAAAATTATTAAAAGCGTGCCTTAACTATGCAATTCTCGTATTTTGAGACTTTTTATTATACCTCAAGCATTGACCAACGTAATTGAAATTTTTTAAGAATAACATACGAAATTTCATTCTATGCTGTATATTCGGGATTTAAAAAATTATTGAAATACATACCGACTAATGAATTGAGTTTTCTAGAGTATTTATTTACAGCAGCATCAGTACTGACACAAAATATAGTTCTAAATCATTTTGATCATTTAAAATAAATGATTTGGATAAGAATTAAGAAGTACAAGTACAATTGTAGTATGGTGTGCACAATTTTTGCACAGAAATTGTATTGAATTCTTACAAAATTGGGTTATTGCGCTATTGATTATTCAACGGCTCCTTTATTATCGTGCATGTCGATTCGACGCAATGCATAACCAACTAGCTAGATGAACCAGGGTTTTTATGGAATATCTTTGCGTACTAATTTCACATGCAATCGGCTTTCCATTCAGCCCATAGGAAGGAAATTTTTATATAACGAATTCGCGCTCGGTAATTTTAGAATGTCCCCGAATTTAACAATGAGTTACACCTAGGGCCATCGTTAAAATTCATTTCGATGTGCGACCGGTTGAAAGAACATCAGCCTTTTCAAATATAATTGCCAAAGTCGTAAAAAGAGACAGTGTTAAATGTCTAACACTCAATCTCGTGAAATTGTGAAAATTTGTAATAATTACCACACATCACGTACACCTTACTTCATCGTAATGATCCAGCTTAAAACTAAAACAAATGCGAATTAAAATTTTGTTAATAAAATTCGTTATTTCTTAGTGAAACTATAATTTTGAATGGAAATAAGCTGGAGAGGATAATGCGCGGTCAATTAAATATAGTATTAACAAAATTGTAGCACACAATTTTTCCTAAAATTTTTTTTTAATAAAAGGAATACACATTTCAAATTGTACTTCTTTAAATGTAAAATCTATTGAGCCAAATACGCGAAAAAAGCACGTGACAAAAGAAATGAAGTTTTTACATTAAAAAATCCGTGCAATTTATCAGTAAAATAAGCAACAATAATCACAGTAAATACTAAAATATCTTTTCAACTTAAACACCACCCCAATTAAATCGTTAAAAAATAATATCGAGACAAGGTAATATCGTTAGTAATTTCACCCAAGAAAAAGAAATGAAAATTCATTTTTACCGTAGATAAACAATGTCACACGCATATCTTTCGCAGCGACAGATGACAAAGAATATTCTGGGAATCCTGTCGAAACGCCAGTTGGTTGTCTGCAATGTCGGCACGCGTGATACTTACATTTAATTTATTTAAAATCTGCATGGTTTAATTTGTAGAAAATGCCTGATTCGCTGTATTGCTCTGCGGCTGTCTCGTGTGTCATTAAGGGATTTGCATTTGCATTTTTGAGTAAGTTCTGGGCATTGCGCGTAGATTTCATCGAGACAATTTACAATAATGAAGTAAAATTTGTGTTTCTACCTGAAACTCAAAAAATGTGAGAATAGAGTGAACGTACAAAAATGTCTTAAAGATAATGATTCTCATCTACTCGTAATGGTATATTTAATATATGAGACATTTGTCGAGGGAGCGATTTATTTATGATACATAGTATAGTATTTGGTTTATTTAATTCTCGGAAAAGTATTCATATAAAAAATTTGTACGGATTTCCAATTATTAAGATTACAACACACTTAGGTGACATTGTTAATACTTCTGCATCGTTTAGGATGTTTGTATCAATTTTTATGTGATTTATAAATAATCAAGTAAATCTTGGTAAATTGTGGCCACTTCGTTATTTTTCGACCAAATGAAAACATCGTACATTGAATGATCGACAATTTAGATTGATTCAATATCCTATCCATTCCATTTTGCATGGAAAATCTGTTCACATGAAATCGCGAGTATCATACAGCCGTATATCTGATACTCTTGATTGTTATTTTGACATCACGAAAAAATTGAAAATATTATTCATCTACGTTTCTGTCACTATTTACCCTGCAGCGAAGACGTGTGTGTGTTAGTTCTGTTTTTTCACAACCAACTCAGTACGATTTCGGAGACGTTCCAATAATTTATTGAAAGTTTAGACGTTTTGATATTTTTCCACAGACATCTTCGAATTCTAGAACCTAAGAGTCATTCTTAAAAGTATATCGCTCTTAATAAATTGTGTAATAAATTTTAAAATATGTTTTAACCCTAAATTTACGGAATGTGTTAATTTACCATTACTGAGATTGTAAAGATGCATCTGTCAAGAATTATTCAATACATTTAATTCATATATTACAGTAAAAATCACCAAGAATCTGAATCAATAGATTTCTGTTATTTTTATGAAGTAATGCAAAGTAGTTACTTTTAGGGTCAAACTGTACTTTGGAGGACCAATTTTTTTTAACTTTTTTTATGCAGTCTTGTAAATTTCGACGAGAAAACACCGAAAATGAAAGTCTTATTGCCAGGAGTTCACTGGTTCAAAAGTTATACGTCTGTAAAGTTGAGCACTTTTAGCTAAACCCAAACCAACTTGGACTATGTATACCGCTCAGTACTTATTAGCCGATGCGCTGAACACCCACCATCTATCCAGCGCATGCGCTCAGCAGTCCTACCTCTACCACCCAACGAATATCCAATATGGCGCTCTAACCTATCAAAAATGCTTAAAATTGCTCATGTTTACACGTGTATAACTTTTCAACGAGTAAACGCCGGTAACCAAAATTTTAATTTCGTGTACTAAAACTTACACGTCTATCATTTTCTCGTCAAAAAGTGTTGCATCGCATACAGAAAACGTGAAAATTTTTGGTCCCTTAAAGTACAGTTCAGCCACTTTTAGTGCCCTGCAAAGCTAGTATTAATAAGGTGCACATACATTTCTGAATGGTTCAGAAAGTATTCGAGAGAAGCGGTTTCGTTGTTGAGAAAAGAATTCTGAAAAATGCGGTACATTTTCAATCCGTCAAGCTAGTCTAACCCCGTAAAGCTAAATATAAGGGTGGAAACGACGGAGCTCGGTGCAAAAGGAACTATACTATTCTTTCTCCTGTTCGAGCCTCCTCGCAACCGCTTCCCCTTGAGCAGCTCCTTTTTTCGCGTCCCTTTGTCGCGTTACCTTCACGCTCCGCGTGTGTAAATATCGACGTTAAAGACCGCGTACGCGTGAACAGCCGTCGCATACATACACGCGTGCTCTTGCACGTTGAGTTACAAGAAGCTCACACGCATGCGGGCGAGCTAACAATGTTCCCCCATATTTTCGTATTACGTTTCTATCGTCATTAAGGAGAGCCCCAGGCCGTAGGAGAGGCGGGATAAAAGCGACACGTATTGAACGACACATTGAAATTACCTAGGATACGAAGGACCTTCCCACGAAGAAGGTATCCTCGTTTCATTGCAACTACGGTGGTTGTACAAAGTATTCGTACACCTATAAAAATCGAATAACTTTTTTAAAATTGGATCGTACGACATCGATTATTTTGAGATGTCAGACGCATAAAGTTTACTAGGTGTATTACATTGGTTTTTGGTAATAATTAAGTGTATTTAATAAATTGTATAGTCTTGGTGTGTTGCGCTTCGTTTGAAGTGCTATTGTACAGGAGTGTTGTCGAGCCGCGTTTCATTTAAAGTGACCTTTCTAACAAGGAGAAGACACGGTCATCGGGTCTCAGATTTTGTCAAAACTTTGCATACTGGTAGATTTCGTTCTCCTGTTTATGAAAATACAGCATTATAGTCGTCGATACTCAATAATTTTTGAGATATTTAGAATTTAAATTTCATTATACCCGTTAAACCGTTAAGTACAGTTTTGATTGAACTTTTTGTCAAGTGCCAAACGGCATGATGGTAACGTACTAGATTCATTACCGGGAATGCCAGTGTTCAAATCTCTTTTTCCTTTTTTTACATTTTTTTCTTTTCTTTCTGTTCAGTTTATGTATTTTAATCAATTGTATTTTGTACATGAAAAATACACTCATAATATCTATAGGAAACAAAAAATAAAAATTTTATTGAAAAGGAACATAATATGAAAGAAACACTAACTTCATCAATCTTAACGTATCTCAAAAGTTGTTGAGTATCGACGCCTATAATGCTACATTTTCATAAACAGGAGAACGAAATCTATCATATGCAAAGTTTCGAGAAAATCTGAGACCCCATGACCGCGTTTTCTCCGTGTAAGTGAATTCGGTGTGAGAAATGTCCGGTATTTATACCTTTTTGGTGTTCGTTTAACGCACCAATCAGGTGTGACATCGTTTGGTCGCTGCATCTTCGGTCGCAGGGTGTGTGTTTGGCGAATGTTAGATATTGTCGAAAGTATGAATGACTGACGGAAAATACATGTTGTTCAGAGAGTGACCATTAGGTAGCGTGTAAATAATATTTTTCTAAAAATTGCTACTGGTCGGAATTGCGACGAAAATAGTAATGATCACAATTTTTTACTTTTCTATCTGTGCCTGTAATAAAAATTTAAAA
Organism: Sphecodes monilicornis; assembly: GCA_913789915.3. NCBI lineage: Eukaryota > Metazoa > Arthropoda > Insecta > Hymenoptera > Halictidae > Sphecodes > Sphecodes monilicornis. The sequence continues at coordinate 12,711,160 of OU565290.1, forward strand.
GACGCATTTTATAGGTCTAAGTAAGTTATGTACATGTACAATATTTCATCGAAATCGGTTAAGGTTGTTATGAGTTACAAGCATTTAAAGGTGATTACTAGTCTGCGGATTTTATGCATTTATGACAAAAATGGATAAACAAAATACAAAACTGTGGAAACATTTAAGAAATCTAAAAATCTTGTATTACTTTCATCCGATTAAAATTATTGGAACGAGAAATAAGTGTCTATGTAAATGGCATATCTTGCAATTAATGGAGGCAAGGCTAGTGATTACATAAGGACAAAATTCTAATGGTTTTAGCTCACAGTAACATTAACCGACTTCGATGAAACTTTGTGCATGTAACTTACGCGGATGTGCAAAAGTCGTATTTTAAATTTTCATTATAGGCTAAGATAAAGAAGTTTGAAACTGAGACCTTAACTTTTTTGTTCACAATTTCGACCAATAGCAATTTTTAGAAAAAATTATTTACACATTACCTAGTAAATCAATCCTTTTAATATCTCAATAGAACTGAAGTCGTTTGGCCTAAGTTTAAAATAGTTATTTGATTTTTAAAGGTGTACGAATACTTTTTACACCCACTCTATGTTCCACTAAAAACTACTGCCGTTCCGAAGACGCTACTGATACGAGATTAAATTTTTTCCTGCTTGGACGCTCAGAATTTATTGTGCTCCCTCGATGCGTTTCATGCAATGCGTTTACGGTCCATTTGTATGAACTAAATTGTAGCAGTACATACCTGGTTAACTGGATATTAGCTGAGCGAAATCATAGTCGGTAATGAGAGAAAGGCCTACTATGTGAACCAACTTGTCTCCCGATAGGTTCATGTAAATGGAATTCAAATTATTGGAGGAACAATTGGGACAATAACGACAAATGTAAACTATGGTTTGTTTAATATTGGCACAAGAAAGGTTCGTTTTCAATTTTGATGTTACTTACGAATAACTTTCTTAAAATTTGACCAAACCACTTGACATTTTTTGAGCAATTAGATTTTAAATTAGATTTAGTAAATCACGTGCAAAAAAGATTTTGAAAAAATTGCAATTAGTAGGAATTACACGAAGAAATAAAAATGGCACTTTTTAAAACTTCTTTATTTCAGCACATAATGAAAATTCAAAATATGCCTTTCGTAGATCTATGTTAGTTATATATATGCTGAAAATTTTATCGAAATCGGTTGACGCAGAAGAAAACGACGCGCGTCGAAAGATGTAAGAAACTATGGATTTTAAGCAGAAACTGACCAAAAGTCGTGAAAAACTGCTATTATCACCACTTTCAACGGCTTGTAGTTCATGTGTTTGTTAACTGATTTCGATGAAATTTTCAGCACATGTAAGTAACATAGATCTACAAACCGCATATTTTGAACTTTCATTTCGGTCTGAAATAATAAAGTTCTAAAAAGTGCCATTTTTATTTTTTCATGTAATTCCTACTAATTGCAATTTCTTGAAAATATTTTTTGCACATTTTAAAAGTAAATCAATGCTTCTAATTGCTCAAAAAAGGTCAAGTGGTTTGGTGAAATTTTAAGAAAGTTATTCTGATTTAAAGGGCGGACGAACACTTTTGTGGGCCACTGTAGTATTTTACCCAGCTCTGTTCTCGAGTTATTTCGTCGTGTAAGCTAAGCAGAAATGTCTCTTTCATCCTGCTCCCCTGGAAGTGGGTGCGCGCGCGCGCAAGGTCTCGTTTCCTTACCCTTCTTCCGATCCACGGAGCACGAAGATAGGGGCGCGGTAGACAGCCCCGAGCTTTATAGGATGGGTTATGTGGACGCCAGGACGATCCGTTGGTCGTCTGGTGCTCATCCAGCCTTCCAGGAAGCTCGAAGACCGGTTAATTAATGGATGTTGCCCCGAGCGGACCGACCGATGATCTATGCCACGTTCTCTGATACCTTCCAGCTGGTTGTCTCCCGATTACAACGAAGGGATCGGGTTCACCGTGCAATCACGAAACACGGATTCATTCGATACCCAACGCGACGTTCACTCGCGCGATCCAATGAGTTACGAAAGAACAGGGCACGGTGAATACGGTAAATATGGTAAACAACACTTCGAGACGTCCAAAATGCCCCGGGAAAGTTCAACGCGATTGCATCGAGTTCCTTGGCTTCACCGATTGCAAAGCTTCCACAGAGAAAATCATTTTTAATTCCTTTTTTCTCGAATTTGTAGTATGTTTGTTCACGCAATATTGGCTTCACTGCTTCGAATGAAACAGCTTTGCTCTTACCGAGAGAATCCGGTGTAACTATTTTAGAAATCGGTATTTTTATTTTTATCCGTAGCTGCACATGTAGGGATTGCATTCGTGAAGTTGCAGGCAGAAATTCGAAATTGATATGTATCCACAGGCGATGAAAATTTTAAACGCATTTTTCTTGTTGGCAGGACTAAGAAACAATTACTAAGCTGATCAGCTTTGACTGTATATGAGCCGTTTATTTTGAAAGTGGCCTAACTCCATTTGTCAATTATTTTCTGTTGACCGTATTAACGTGTACAACTTGAAGTTATCTGTCATAAACAACATTTGCTGTTAAGTATATTCAGAGTATACACGATAATTTTGGACACATAAGTTTTCGCAGTTAGTTCAATAATTAAAACCGTTACTTTGAAAGTGGACTAAGTCCAATCAATTATTGATAATGTCCGAAGGCAGTGATGACGGTAATTTTAGTCAATTAGTATTTAACAAGATAACCTCGGTTTTTTGACAGTTGCTTTAGTTGAATAATCAGTACATTTAATTAATGCAGTGACAAAAAATTCACGCGATACACACTTACAATTGAATATAAAACTTAAAATATTAAATTATATAAATTATTACTCTCGCGGGCAAGAATAAAACAATAAGACCATTTAATTCAGATAGTGAACACGAATTCGTAACTAATGATTTCAACAAAAAAAGTTCGAAAATATTTTATTGACACCACATTATAAAAATATGAGACGAATTACAACAGCGAAATACAAGGACATGATGGACTTACTACGATATATACCACCGGTGCACCACGACATCCCTCCCGCATACACAAAATGTAGATGAGCAGTAAATTCTTACGTAATTTATGCAGTTAGAAAATTTCCCGAATTGCATAAATTGTGTTTTTGAAGAATTGTGAAGGAATATAAAATAAATTGAGTATTGTTTTTTCAATTTGAAGCATTTTAAATTATGTCGAATGGACTTGGGCGCTTTCAAATTTTATAACGAATCTGGTTGTTAACTTTGAAAGTGGCTTAACTCCATTTTTGGTAAGAAAACACATATTATTCACTTAATAATTGTTATTATTTTAATAGGAATTGTAAATTTAACTCTTTTAGATATACTTAAGCAGTATGACACATTGGTAACCTATACGTATATTTTTAATTTTATTGAAACGCAAACTCTTAAATTTAAGTATAAATGGACTTAGGTCACTTTCAAAATAGACGGGTCATATAAAATCGGTCCTTTCATTATTTAATCTTGTAGGAAAGGCGATAGGTTGCATATATCTTGTTCCGGGCATGTTTCAAATAAAATTGAACATCTACGTTGCAACAGATACCATTTCTTCAAAAATAATTTTTCGTTGTTGATTGTAGGTGAAACAATAATTATGTATATTTAGAATAAAACATTTAGCAAGTTTCAGATTAATTTCAATTTTTTACTAAATACTACAGACCGATATCTTTCGTTGCAACGAAAAAGAAATTGCTGTGATTTTGTCCTTTCTTTGAGAAGCTTTGATTTGAACGTCGAACTGTTGGAACGGGGTCTTTGAGATCACAGAACTTTTTCAACCAATGATATTTATTTGAATATTCATGCTGAGGCGGTTCGAGTGCTCGGTTCTCCATAAACTGTTAATCATTTTCTGTGCAAACGAGAAAAATTGTAATACGTCGGCAGTTATAGATTAATAGCATTGTTTGTTAAAGTTTCGAACCTTTTAAAGGCTGCGTATAAATCGAAAAAGGTTTGAAAATTTCCCGAGAATCTAACATGTTACAATCTGGTTACTGTACGGTGTATTACGGGCTAATCAATTTTTCCCCTTGATTCGATGCAGGTTAATTCACTGAACATTGCTTTTTGAAGTGCAGATACTGTTTGTAACAGCGTTGACTACATTTTTCGATTGTTTTCGTATGTAAAATATATTTTAAAATACCATTAAACAATTTGATTTTAAATATGTATAAGGCGGTGGTGGGAAGTAGTTATCAGAAAGATAAACACTGTACACGTTTATGGAAAATTTTGATAAAAATAAACCCAATCATCGATGTTTAGAGATTAATACAACAATTACATGAATAATGGACTAGTAAATTGTCTGCATCATTTGTAAAAAGTAAGAAATAATAGATCGAAACATAATACACCGATATTTTCAAATTCTTTGAATCATTACACCGTTTTAAACGTTACGTACTCAATTTTGGCATAACTGAGCATGAATACGCAGTCTAGTTATCGGAAACAGTAAAATTATACACGGCCACTGAAAATTGAGATCCAAATAGACTCAATTATCGGCATCCGGGGCTTAAAGCAACAATTACATGAATAGTGGACAAATATTAATTGATTTATGTATTCACTATAATCGTTCGCCTATTCAGCGTGAGTTTCGCGCCGGGATGATATTTTTCGCGGATCTCGCGCGATCGATATTTTGAATTTGCGGAACAGCTCGTGGAGCGTCATGCAACGATCTATAGAAATTCGTAGAGCGACTGTGCATCTGATTATGTAAAGTATTTCACGTGCAACGTGTTGCGCGAATGCCTGGATTGAGCATGCGTTTGTAATATTAATTACAGACATTAGGTTATTAGAATTGATTCGCGCACAGAATCATCTAAATGCTTCGTATTATATTCGAAACGACCGTAATTAGAGCGACAGCTGGATAAAATTCGCCGGACGAGAATTAATTTCGTCGACGTTCCACGCGCATTTTCTAATTAAGCATCTTCGGAGGAATTCTTCTCCGTTCTCTGTTTTTACCGAGAACGAGGTAGTTCGTAGAAGCTCATCCGTGAAATGTGCATTTATTTGCAAAGGTCACGCCCACCTTTCGGTTATTATAGCTTCTAAAATGGCTGCTGATTATAGGGTAGTGTGTCGTGGCTATTTCTACCACTACAGGGCAAATGCACTTTTAGTTACACGTAGGGTTTGCAATACCGGACCAAAAATACAATACCGGTATTCGGTATTTGTTTAAACGTTGTACCGGAATACCGGTATTAACCCTTTGCGGACGCGTGTCTGCTGACAGTCGCCCAAACAATTTTACCGTTCTGCGACTGTGAATAATTTTTAAAGCAATTAATGCTCCCGAAAAATATGAAACAAATTTTCGCTGAACACAACACGTTTCCCTTCATTTAATTCATACACCAAATTCCTCAGCAAACAATTTTGTTTTACAAAGAAAATTTATTCGAACCATCAAAAAATATGCTGAAAATAATCCCTGTCCGCTAAGGGTTAATAACGGTATTAGAAATTTTCAAGAAGGTACAAAAACACAGTTGTTTAATAGAAAAAAACATTAACTGATTTATTAACTACACATTTTTGAAATGTGATTGTAAAAAACATAATGTATCTATTGAACTGTCCTTATGCCTGGAACGCATTTTTCTGCAAAAATTACCTGCAGTTGAAAATGCTCTTTCCGCATCCACGCTGGTTAGTGGTAGTGTTAATAATGAGCGATGTACTTTCTCTAAATATTTGCCTCGATGTCCTTCATATTCTAACAGCTTGGTTTCTCGTCTGACGGTTTTGGATAAACCTATTTTTTGTATTGTTTTTGTATTATTGTTCGTATAAATTTTTTTATTTATAGCTAATTGTAATTTCTTCTCGAGAGACAATTCTTTTTCGATATTGACATCAACATCATCTTGAACGAATTCTCCTGGATAGGTTTGTGTTTGCTCTTCATAAATGTTTTTGTGGAGATTGACGACGAACTTAATTAAATTTGACCTTGTCTCAAGGTCAAGGTTTCAGCAATGAAATGTTGTAGGAGACGTCAATCAGCAGTAACACCGGAAGATGGCCATTGTTTATGTCAGAATCCCTTTTAGAAAGAAAGGCTATAAGGCTGCCCCAAATGTTCGCTTCGTTTTTTACTAGTGTGCATGGTACGAATGCAGAATACGTTTTTAACTTTTTCGGTACGAGCGCTTTGTATTTACGAGGCGCCGCACAGTGGTCCAATTTGACCAAAAAACGGAAAAAAAATCTATAAAAACCGAACTATCCAACAAATCTGTTTGAAAATTTGTGGAAAGCATGCCACAGGTACAACGGTTATGTGGCAAAAAATTTAAAAAAACGTTATTAAACATTAACTAAAAATACACTTTAAAAATTTTATTTATTTTGAAACTGCAAGGTATTTTTAAGAAAATCGATCTTTTATAGAAACGGCAGCAGTTTGAATAGAAGAAATCGCTTGTTACGTTGAAAAATCAACTTTCATCATATGTAACTCAACAAATACTAGAGATAACAAAATAATCCAAGTCTACATTTTAGAGTAGGTACTGTATGTAGAATGTTCGTTTAAGGAAGTGTTCTAGTTGCCAAGATTACTTTTACACGAATTTTCAAGAATTCTCTAGGAATTCTCTATATAACTTGATAAACAATAAGAGGGATTGAAGTAAACAAATTATTTTTAGTAAAAACCCTAAAAATTCAAGCCCGAAATCGGCTTAGTCTCGTATAATCAGTATTCGACATATAAAAAAAATCATAAAATTCGCTAACATTTATTGTAAATACACGAGACTTCCCTCTGAAGTTCGTTCGTTAGATAGGTGATACTAGCTACCGACGAGTAAAGTGTTGAGCGTGATCGTCCGATTTTGAGTGACATAAGGATAAGTTTCTGGGAGGATGGATATCGAAACCGGGCGCGGTATCTTGTCGTCATCGGGCCGCAAACAGAGAGCATTCTTGCAAAAACCTTCTTTGTGTATAATCGTTAGGCGCTCCACAGGTGTGTGCTTTTCGCCGATGCCTCTTGTAAAGCTTTCCGGCTCTTCGTCTGCTCCGCTTCAGCTCCTCCTAGTACCCCTTTGTAACTGCAGAGCCAGAGACACGGCGGACGGCACGGCACGTCTTCTGACAATCCTTTTCACGCTGCTCGAACCTGAAAGCCTAATCTGTTTTTCCATTTCTTTCGTGCCCGCCGAAGAATACAAACGAATAAACGCTGGCCAACCTACGCCCCCTCCTCTAACAACGTTTTCCCACTGGAGCGATATTTCTTTTCATTTATTTCTCTCGAACGATTTTTATTCCGCCGCACGGAACCAGAACAACAAGAAAAGTTCACTTCGAGCTCCATTACCGAACAACGACGAGCAAAACACTCCATAGGCGTACACGCAGATTAAACAGCGAAAAACGAGACGATTTCCGCGGGCTTTTCTCTCTCTCTCTCTCTCTCTCTCTCTCTCTCTCTCTCTCTCTCACACTCTCTACCCCCGCCACCTCTGTCTGACTGTTTTTAATCGCGAAATGAAACGCAAAATAAATTTGGAACGACTGAAATTTTTCATAATTTAGTCGTAGTCACGAGTGGAATTTCAATTATACGAACTGGACGGGACCACATGAAATCGAATTAATTGTTCGGTAATGCTGTGGTATGAGAGTAAGTTTAATAAAAAAATTTTAATTATTTCCCTTGATGTCTATTGGCTTTATTATCAGCTGTGAATCATAATAAATTAATCTCTGTTTCGTTGCCGCTTTGAGAATTTAATAAACACGATTCCGCGTGAACGTTTATATATATGTACATAGTTGGAATTTGACAGGATATCAATTCATGGTTCGAAGGTGCTTGGCTCGTACGCCGGCAATAAAAGAAGTAATGAAACAATTTTATATCGTAATGAATATGTATAAAATTAAAAGCATATTACTTATGGAACGTAATTATTTATTAACGGGTACACGGGGCAGAAAGATCCTCGAACGAATGAAGGGAACGCGAGCTTTGTCAGAATTAATCCAATGCTAATCAATTAGTACAGTGGATCTAAAAAGTATTTGAAGGTCAAATTTGTAATTCGCGAGAGATTGACGATATTTAACCCCTTGTGATTTCCCAAAACACAGCTGTAAATGTGGACGGATTTCAATGCTTGAAAATTCTACTCTCGCACACCATCATTAATTTTCCTCGAAGATATTTTTAGACTAAACTTCCCAAGGCGTCCAATGCTCAGAATTGAATAAAATTTTGACTAAAATGATGATTGTCAGGAGGATTTCTGGCGACTCGGAAAATTTCTTTTACAATTTTAATGTCACTCTCTGTCTTACCGACAAAGTCGTAAGCGGCCCACCTCTATTTAGTGATTCCAGATCGGTTAAATCGAGGGGAATACAGTTTACCACCTCTCTGATGACCAAAGTAATTCGTGATACGTTGCGCGTCACGTCACTTGACCAATCTACGGTGTTAGTGGGGAACGTTGAAGTGTGCTCTGGTAGTGGAATGAGGTAGTGGAAGGGGAAAGGTAGGAGAGGAAAAAACGACCAGTTCTGGTTGTTTCTGGCATCACTGCCTCTATTACTAATTCAATTATTTGTTTCACATACAAATCCCTAGCTAGTCCTAGCCGAGACCTTTTTTCAGAAAATCTCCCACGATTTATTATTAAACTAAATCCACTTCCAGATTAACAACAACTTCAGTCATCTAGCCAAACCTAACTCAGACTAATATCATTTCCGCTCGATGTTAAAATAAACTTTTCGGGTTATCCACAATCGTTTCTTCTCAGAAAGGTAGAGAATGACATTAAAATGGTAAAACTATTTTTTTCGGGTCGCTAAAAATCCTTCTGACAATCATCATTTTAGTCAAAAAGGAACCTATTTCCAAAATGTCATCCAATCCTGAGCATGGACGTCTCCGAAATTTAGCCTATTTTTATATGATGTAGCAGATGAGAAACCAATTTTTTTAAACCATTTTTTTCACAAAACCATTTTTTTCAAAAAAATGCTATGTTTCGTAAACGGATCTTCCACAAATTTGAATATTGTAATCTCTTTTAATTTATAAGCGTGTACATTAAAGTATATGCTAGAAAAGCGGTTGCATAAAATTAATTGATGTAGTTTTTGTGAGACAGGAATTGTACTGGGAGTTAAATATTACGCTTTTGGTCGAATGAACTCGAAGAGTGCGCACGGGTTAATCCGTTTCACAGAAACTCATACGTTCGTTGGCGGTCTTAATTGAAATTCTACCGGGGTAGGCAATTGAAGGCTCGTTTCTAAGATTAGTCATTTCCGTTCCTTTCCCCGTCGCATCTATAGACGCCCCATTGACACGCGTCTTTGCAGACCGCAATCGATACGACAGAGAAGTTGCACAATGCTAGAATTCGTGTGCGTGCAAATACCGTACGCACTACGCTGCACGCAACTCGAGTGCAGATATTAAACCGTCAGCGATGATTTGCTTCGCTTTGCAGCGCGATATGATAAGTTTCTTTCACACTATACTGCTAAGCAAATATTTTATGCTCCCTGTCACATTTATATTATATTATTCATCATACGATTTCCAAACATTTTGCCTAACAAAAATCAGAACAAACTTTTCTTCGAACTCAAATTTTATTAATTGCAATGCTCGTTGTTCGGAGATACAGAGAAAATATCGAATCGAGCTATTCATTTACTATCTCTAATCGCTATTGTTATATTATATTAAAGAAATTAACTATTGTTATAATATCTGAGGATAAATAAAATACTAATAAAGAGGATGTGTTTTCTAACGAAACCATAAATAAGAAATTTGAGAATACTTTTGTTGCCATATTTAGTGATTTACAGATGTCATTTTGTTAGCTTTTTATAAACTTTCATGCTTCAGTGAACTGCTCGATTATCTTATATTTTATAACGAAGCACCAATCGTTACTATCTTGTCTAAATGTTGTTAAATTTTCTATTGTATTCTTCTATGTGAATATAAAATAGCTTTTAGCTTTCTAATATGTTTACTAAAGACCTTTTTATTAATCACAATAATGGTTCGATTAAAAGTCATATGAAACTCTTATCATTATGTGTTTAAAAGTCGGTTATAGACGTATAAATGCAAATTATCAATACAAATAAATAACCAAATTTTTTCATGGTACTTGTCTTTTGAATTAATAATAATTATCATCGACAATGTTGCTTCGCGAGTTATGTTTGATGGATTTCGCTGAAATTCAATATTCTAATGGGGGAGAACAACAAAGTACAAATACAAATTGCTGAATTTGTATTCGAAATCAAATTAATTGAAATGGAATATCGAAAGAGAAAAACAATCCATTCAAAATTTATTCTAGCTTAATCGTCTGAAAACGTTATCCTGATTAAATAGACATTAACACGTTCAATATTCACCATGTGAATTTACATTTTCACGATTTCCATAAAATTGTGTATGACAAGTAATTTACGTTACATTAAATTGTCTACAACTATGTTGAACTTTGGTCTTTATGCATCGAAAATAGTGAAAGGGTGAAACAAATATAAGAATATCAATATAACGTAGGAGAACATGAATCTTTCTTGTAGTTCGTGATGAAGAACGTGTCTATTGATTTTCTGAAAACCAATGTAATCAGTTGTGCAAGAAATGACAAACCGAAGGCATTTGCATGAATTTAAAATTCTCTGGCAGGTCAACTCTTATCGGGTATATGTCGGCGAATCGATCCACGAAATGTATCGAGTTCCTCCTACAACATTACAGAATCGCACAGTGATCCCAAGCAATGTCGCCAGATCGGTTAAATCGAGGGGAATACAGTTTACCACCTCTCTGATGACCAGAGTAATATGTAACACGTTGCGCGACACGTCACGTGACCAGTCGACGGTCTTAGTGGGGGACGTTGGAGTGTGCTCAGGTAGTGGAATGAGATAGTGGAAGAGGAAAAGGAGGAGAGGAAAATCCACCCAGTTTTGGTTGGATCTGGCGACACTGTTCCCAAGTCAAGATTTAGCAGTTCAAAAGCAATATAAGAAAGGAACATCGTTAGTCTAAATGTTTGTTAATAACTTTGGCAGTTATGCTCCACCATAAAACAGGACATAAAAGAAAAGAATATACAATGAAAATAATCGGGACTAAAAGTTTCTGTTACGTTTAATTATTATTGTTCACTTGGTGGTACTTCTATTCTTAATTACATCGAATTACTCTACTATCTTTACTAGACCGTGGATTTTTATGCATTTGCGGCAAATGTGAATAGAAGGAGCACTAAATACTAATAAACATTAGAAACATTGCTTTCAACTTATTAACACTTTGCACTCGAAGCTATTTCAACTAAAAAATCAAACATTTCTTCTAACCTAGAATATTTCCATTGTACATAATTTTTTTCATTATATGCGTACGAAACTGATATAGTACCTCATACAATATTTAAATGTTTAGTAATTTATTACATATAAACAAATTTAATCATGTAAACAATATTCTGAATAATGGTGTATTAATTTGTAGCGGCGCCTCAGAGTCACCACTCGAGTGATAAGGGTTAAAATCATTAAGACAAAAAGAGAATCTCTATTTGACTTTCGGTTCTTAAAATTAATGAAAACGATTTTTATTTGTCAAGGTGCCACGCAGTTTAATTATTCCAAACAATAATTATATGAACGGCAATTTTTGTATGTAGTCTTTACTTGATTTTAACGTTAGGAAATGATCTAACAAAAAATATTGGACATTTTCTACTTCGTCATAAAAAGAAAAGAATATTTAAATGAAACACAATCTCTACACAAAGTAAATATTATAGTTAATAATTCTAACGGACAAGGGTCAGGAAGAAATTCCATTGTCCCTTCAATAATTATAGTGACATGAAAATATTATATTTATAGACATTATTTCTTTTCATCTTTCTAAACAATGACATAGATATTACAAACCATTTTCCTTAACATTGATTCGAGTCGATTTGTTTTTGCGTAGAAATAAAAGCCTTGGACAGCTAAAACGATACTTGTGGGATTACTGTGCGACGTCCACGATATCCGAACGGACACGTCCGTCGTGGTCCGAGCTACCCTTGAAGTGGTTAACGTTCAAAGCAATAAAAGGGGGGAAGCGAACAGTTAATTTTTTTTATTAGCAACCACATAAAACAGAAGCAGCGCGGTGAGTGTATGTCTCTGCAGTACTTGTAACGTCGGACTTCACGTCGTCCGTGAGATCGGCAGTTCCAAAGAGGGAGAGTAAGAGAGTTGAAGAGGGAGAGAAAGAGAGAGAGAGAGAGAGAGAGAGAGAGAGAGAGAGAGAGAGAGAGAGAGAGAGAGAGAGAGGGTGAAAGAGGTGTAGAGGGGCAAGGATCGAGGAAAGGATGAAAGCGAAGTGTAGTAGAAGAGAGGAGAGGAAAAGAAAAGGAGGGGAAAGGTTCAAGCACCATTTAACCGATCTCTGAATCATCGTTAAGCGACCGTTACACGACGGCTCGTTAAATCGTATCGTAATGTGGGTGGGTCAGATGATTCGCACGGTCGAAACAGTAACGTTCATAGAACTGTTTCGCCGATGGTCAATCTCCTTATCAGAAATATGCATGCTGGGAATTATGCTCAGCACTGTTCGATGCATCGTCTCTCAACTTTTCAAATAACTGAACAATTCATTTGCATTTATTAATGCATTAAATATATTGATCTACTTGTTGCATTTTTAAACACACTTTATAAACCTGTTCAATCTTATACGTTCCTCAGGTTGAAAACCCACCAATTTTTCTTTTGTAAATACTCTAAATCATTTGATTTCGTTCTACTGTATATTTTATATTGATTCAAAGTGTAAAATAGAAACTGGTGATGTATTAGAGATTAGGAGAGAATTGGAAATAGTAGTGAAATAAAGAGCAGTGGAGATATCAAAAGAATTTGAGAATATTGTTATATTGTTTTCAGTTTCTTAAAACTATTGGAAGAAGAAATACACTTTTATGTATTCCCTGTTTCTTATAACTAGATCTTTATGTATTTATAGCATTATTGGGTGCATGAAATTTAAAATATTAGGAGAATTAAAATAATGTAAAGATTTCAATATATTATTTTTCATCTAATTATTGAGAGAAGAAATAATATTTTATTTTTGGTTTCTATATCTTGCAGTTCATGCAAACAATTTTTATTTTCCGCAGTCCATTTATAAGTTTCATGGAAAATAGTCTACCAACATGTACATGAATCTTTTATAAAATATAAAGAAAAAATTGAGTAAAAAGAGGTCGCAAACCCGTCGAGTAAATTGTGTCGCAATATTAAGCAACAATGTGTGCAAAGGCGAGTTGACGTTCTTTACGCGATACAGAAAACAATGTCGAAGCGAAGGGTCGTCGTAAATATGTGACTAGCTCGCAAAAATCTTAGAGTAGAGATGGTAATAATTTGTTTTTCTTCTCGTAGCTGTAGGCGAGCTTTAACGAATGTAATTTCGCATGAACGTCCGCAGTCCACGGACAATTAATGTATATGTGTACGTCGATCTCGCATATTTCCTTTACGTTCGTGCAGAGTAAATAATTCTTGACTCTTGACACAGTTGAAAGCAAGAGGCAATTGTGTCTGAACATTTTTTGCTCCCGCTGCGCTGCTGAGATGCACTTTCGTTGCAACGTTTCCCGGACCCCGAGACCCCGCGTGCACGTTGAACAACTACTATTCGGAAATTGAAGTGGTACGCGATGATATTGATTTTCAGTTGGGTTCCAATTAAATTGCTAATTTCCGGAATTTGATAAAGGCGCGTATCCGCACGGACTTCGGGCATATTATTCGAAAATCATAAATTACCATGCCTTCGGAACCGTGTACATACGTCTGTCGAATTCGGTTTAAATGTTATTCCATGCTGAAAACCAATTCCACTCGTATTTACGTTTTAAAAATCAACGTGAAATATATTTGAATACGAATTTGCTTCTATAATTGATTAAAATGCGGAACATTTCGCAACAACATGATGTATTGCGTCTACATTTTTACTCGTGAGCATACTTGTAGAGAAAAATTTGTTTTTCTACAAGAAAACGTAATTTTAACTGCGGTTTTAAATGTCGGTCGTGGTCTCTAGAATGCGGTAAAAGTAATTAATGGAAGATATTCTTAATTTTTAATTGTGCATGCAAATTTGCTTACATTTTCTAATATAATACAAATTTCGATTCAGTTATTCGTTTGAGCTTTTATTACGAATAGACTGCGAAGTTTATGCATTTATGGCAAAAATGAATAGGAAGGACACGAGACAGTAAACGCATTAAAAGAATGTAGAATTATTGTTATACTATTTTCAACCCAGTGCATCTATTTGCTCTATTCACTCAAGGTAGAAAATTTTTATTTTGCATAAAACTCGGCAGAGTCTGGTTGTGAACATGGAAGATAAGAACACGTCCACATTTTACTCAAATGATAGAAAAGGTAGGAAATTTACAAAGAATTCTAAAGAAAAGAAGGAACGAAATTAGCTTTTTGCTGAACAGTCGCAGAAAATATTTATTTTCCTCAACATCGACAGTCTATTCGCCACATAAGCAAATACAAAAGATTCAGCGCAGAATCTCGACGGCTACAGGTCGAAATGGCGTGTGACACATTTGTCATTTGATAAAGGCTGCCTCACGTCTTGTAGTCGTGAAAATATATTGCTAATAAAAATAGACGAGACAGCGACGAGTTAAGCGTGACGTTCGACTGAAAAATTAGTATTCGGACGATCAGATAGAAATAGGGGGATGGAGGCTGCTGGACGCGAAAACAGAGTTGGAAAGCATGAGAGAGAGAGAGGGGGGTGGGGTGGGAGAGAGAAAGAGAGATAGAGCGAGAGAGTGGAGAGCCGGCTCGTGCTCAGAAAAGGTTGCGCGTGAGTTATCGAAAGAGGATCGGCATTGGAGCTGGAATCGATTTTCCGTATCGCGTGGCGTTACAGCGACCTTCCGGCATCGCAAAGTTCGCCGGGTACAGTGACCCCTGGCACATTCAGCGCACAGCCGGTGCTCGGCGTCGTAAACCATTCCACGGCGAAACGAGCGCCACTTCCGGAAAGCTGGGCTCTCGCTCTCGTATGTTGTGTGCTCTGTTCTGCTCTGTTCTGCTGTGGTCTGCTCGGCTCGGCTCGACTCTCCTGTCCTGTGCTGTTCTCTGCTCTACTCTGTTCTGTTCTGCTGTGCTCTGCCGTGCTCTGCTGTGCTCTGCCGTGCTGCGCGCCGCTGAGAGCGTGGCGAGCTGAGACGAGGCGAGGCGTCTTGCTCGCGCCGAGCTCGACGACGCGGAAACCGTGCACCGAACTCTCCGATCTTATCTCCGACGGTTCTCACGGCCGAGAAATGTTTTCAGGTTACCGGCGATTAATTTTCAAATGCCTAGAAGACTCGCGGAACACCCTCTGCGCGCCTCCGCATCGCTACGATTCTTCCTAGAAATCTCGTGTAACGATGAGACGACAAAAGATACAATCTCATATAATACATAGAATAGTAATATATTTATACCATATTCATAACAATTTCATATCAACGTGTAATGCAATCTCTCTTCTAACTTATATAGGTACATAGTAAGAACTGGAAGCCAATAACAACGCTCTCTATAGTTCAGTGATGCTTTAATTGCAGCAACAGCAATTTTAATTGTGTACCAACAAGTGATCCCCAGTTACGTCATTTAATAATTTTGTTCGGGATTATAATGTAGACATAGTAGGATCCGGAGGCCGACAACAACGCTCTCTATGGTTCAGTGATGCTTTAACACATTACCAATCGGCGGTTATTTCATAATTTTTATAAATCTATGATCCGTAGCCCAAAGACTTTTTAATGGATTCTTCAACAGCAACAGCAATTTTAATTGTGAACCAACAAGTGATACCCAGTTACGTCATTTAATAATTTCGTTTGGGATTATAATGTAGAGAAAGATTTCTAAGCTTCCTTTTTGTACAGCACAATTTTTGATAATCGTATTAATAGGCTTCAACAGAAGTTTATATTCATGTCGACAATATACGTGATGCGCAACGTTCAATTGCTTCAACAATCCGTTATTTATTAGTAGACAGCGGGTCTTTATGCAGGATAAAAATTGTGTAAGTCAATTGTATGAAACTGAAGTTAAATGAAAATTTATTTTCTCTTTCAATCTTAAGAAGTTGAAAATAATATAAAAATATCTTCAAATTGTTCTGTCTTTTTATGTTTGTGTTTTGCCTATTCATTTTTGCCATAAATTTATAATTAAATGGCTCATAAATTAAATTAAATTATATTATATTAAATTATAAATTACATCGCTCATAAATCCGCTATCTATTTATTAGGTTGGTAACTAAATTCGCGATCTTCACATTTTCTTCAACACAATTATTTATTGAAGTTATGCTGAATTACATTGTCCAGTTAATTTTCTTGTCGTTTTACCGAGCTCCGAATAAAAAGTGTAACGCCAACTTCAAAATAATTTAAAGTACACCATAAAGACGTTACTTGATTGAACTTATTCTTCGCTCCTGTTCCGTTACAAACAATTTTAGAAGTTACTGGAGCATTGGTATTTTAATAAAAATAACAGTAAGATAATTCCCCATTTTTTAATAAAATTTTGTGTTTCGTTTAAAATAATCCAGACACTCCATTCATAGTATATTTATATGTTCCAATGGAAAAAAATTGTATGATTCAGCCAAAGAGACATTTTCCGTACAGTATAAAAATGCAAAAATACCGAAATTTATTTTTCTATTCAATTTATTTTTGTCTGCAAAATTATCGCATTGAGAAAACAAAAAAATGTTGGTACACGAAATAAAAAAATACGGGACCTGTGTGCACACTCCGTCTCGTACATAGAAAACAAATGATGAAAATTCCGCGTCGGGTCAGCGAATTCATGTACGAAGGAGAATCTACATTTTAATTTCTACATTTCAAACTATAAAATACTTGACCTGAAAATGAAAAGAACTGGAATGATCTCGAGAAATAGCAAAATTTATTCGGCAGTGACTGTCTAAAATGTGCTTGAAAATCATATTTCAGAGGTAAATTAAAATATTCTAATGGTTTGATATATACTTTCGCGGAAGTAATAAATAGTTCAAACTGCATAGTAAGAAAAATGAGGACCCTCTCAGCCGGTTTATGCTAAAAGTTTCGAGACAAGCATTTCCATATTACGTTCGAACGACCTAAATACATCTTCAATGTTACAATTAGACAGCTCATTCTCTGCATTCGTGACATATTCGTCAACATACTTTCATTCAATTAAATTTATGTTCTTTCAAAATATGTTTAATATGTATTACTACTTATAACAGTTATGAGACTTTTTCGGTTCTCCATTACTGTTTCAAGAACCGAAACCGATATAATAATTGTTTTCAACCTCTGAGCCAAATCCAGATTATGCTAACGAAAGAAATGTCGATTACGGACGACCATGAATAAGGAGCAAGCAATTTGCTTACGAGGATTTTAAACGAAAAATGGTTCGATCTCGTTACGCGAGTTGGGAAATTAAGCGGTTTCCACGATTGTTTCCGCTTCCGTTCAGACACGAGCAGCAGACGCGATCGATTTGGCTGCCGTACGCGTATACGTAGTCGCGCGTATTGTAAATATTCGTCTAACTACAATGTAGCTGTAAGACCACGAAACTTTATACTGCATTTGCAACAATACTTTCTCCTCGCATTATTCCATCCGTGTCCCCTTCCCGTTCGCCCCGAAATATTGCACAACTGCAGAAACTCGTTGCAATCGATCCCTGCACCAAGTTGTCAACCGAGTTCCTTGCCATTCAGTTGACTGGTAATTTTGTTTCATTGTCAGCGACAGTCATACGTTACTCAATTCGACCGGAGTCCTTGAAACCGATTACACTACAAAAGTTTCTGTTCTTTAACGCTTTATCTACCGGAGGTTTATTAATAGGCATTTCAATAATTGTGTTGTACCAAATGGAAGTTTAAAAATTTTTTGTTATACAATAATCAGTGTCGCCAGATCTACCAAAAACTGAGTGGATTTTCCTCTCCTCCTTTTCCCCTTCCACTATCCCATTCCACTACATGAGCACACTCCAACGTCTCCCACTAAGACCGTAGACTGGTCACGTGACGTCCCGCGCAACGTGTTACATATTATTCTGGTCATCAGAGAAGTGGTAAACAGTATTCCCCTCGATTTAACCGATCTGGCGACACTGACAATAATCAGAAACGAAATTATTAGGTTACGTTATTGAGATTGAGTTGTTCGTTTCTGATCGAAGTTTCTGTTGTTGTTAAAGGATCTGTTATAAAAACCTGAGCCATCGGCCATAGACGTCTAAAAATGATTGAATAATCGCCGGCAGATAATATGTTGAAATAGCCTACGTCACGATAAACTTTACAGACACATGTACCACATTGTAGCGTTTTCGTCACATTTTTCGATACATTTATTTGTTCTTGCGTTACAATACCAAAGCTACATCAAGTGAAAATACTTTCCGTCTACCTAAATATTTTAACAAGGACCGTCCAATCTTTCTTTGATCGAAATCGGGATATTAATGTGGTAACATTATGGACGAATAAATCAAAATGAAAATAGTATGTCATCGGGTTAATTGTTTAAAAAGTGGCACACTTTCTTGTCTCTGAGGACTGCCAAGGTTGTCTTCGCGATAACTGACAAAAAGAAATGAGAAAGTCTGAATGCAAAAATAGTTATTACCAGACTGCGGATCTTTATGCATTTATGGCTTCTGAACATTTTCAGAAAATGCTAGAATATAAAATTCGATAGAATTTAGCACAATTTTTATAGTTATTTGAGACCTACGAAGGCTACTACCACCGGAAATAAGATTTTATTTGATTCCATTTTCTTAGCATTCGACTACAAAAATTAGAAATTGCATAAACATCCGCAGTCTAGTTATTACATTTTTATATCCCTGGTAGACCCGTTTGGTAGAATGCGTTCGAAAAGAACGCGTCTGAAGACCGCTTCGCGACTTTTCTCCAACCATGTATAAACGAATGACGAATACAATACCTGCAAAAGCAGTTGACTGTTTCCACTTCCATCAGTCGATATCTAATCAGTTCTAAATGGGGCCTCGTGTTAATCATAAAATTTGCGCGTCACTGTCTACAGTATCGAGATGAAAGGATTTAGATGTAATAGCTCGAGCTATTCTCTGCAATTAATTCGACTCATAGTTCCCAATTCACTGTTCTAATGACGTCGAATGGGTTCCATCGTGATTCCATGGCGGGACTCTCCGTTGGAATAAGGTTCGAGTTGATCATGTTTTGCCTTGCGAACCTAACCCACCAAGGAGGATGCTAAACAGCCAAAGCTGATTGGCATATACCCACTTACGAACGCTCGCTGATCAAGCGGAACGTTCATTAATGAAATGGACGAGCGTGGATGAGCTAAAGAATTACGCTAGGAAATGCATACAGCTCTATCCGCGTTGCTTTTGGAAGGCAAATGTAGATTCCAGTAATGCCATTGAAATTGCTAATGAACGTCGGCGACAATTACGAATTGCCTCCGCGGTGTATACATAATTTGGTAATTGATATTATCCCCGATAATTCGGAATCCATGCCAGGTAAAAGGAACACGTTAAGCATTAAAATTAGAAGGGCCACTCGTTGCGCGATTAACCAGTTAACTGTTTCGACCTCTTTGCAAAATGCGTATCTAAATTGTGTCGCACAAATTTAGCGATGACGAGTATACTCGTCAAACACAGAATATGTGTAATATGAAATTATGTTGTCATAAAATGACTTTTATTTTTTCATTTCATTACACAAATTTATTTATTTACTTAAATTAACATAAATATTTTGCATATGAACGAAAAAAAACATGAAAAATCAATTTCTTATTTTAATTTACTGCTAGAGAATGGTATTGTGCAAAGCATGGTACAATGCATAATGGAACTTCGCAAGTTGAACACCAATATCGCGATTCTTTCCGAATATTATTTTTAAAACAATGTGCACATCTTCGTGTAGGATTAGCTTTTGAAGCTGAGGTTATATAATCCGGGACAACGATATATTTACGAAAAATGATTCATATTATATGCGGTTTTTTATATTAAGTATTTATAAACTTTTATTTCGATGGGCTTCAAAATATTTCAAACATCTTGAAGTTCACGAATATATTTTAGTTTTTACTAAAACTGCAATTTAAACTGCAAATTGTCACTACTTATTGCTCGTGACGAATATACTCGTCATAGCACAAACTGTTGTACTTTTTTCATGACGATTATACTCGTCAAATACAATTTCCATGTTCACAAAATACCCAGGAGAATAGAGTATTCGTAAACAGATCCGCAGTTTAATTCTAAGTAATTCATTTTTAAGGCCAATCATGTTTTCCATATCGCGAACAAATGTCTGTTTAATCCCGAACTCCGTGAATCAGCACGTACATACAAACGAAAATTTGCATAAATATCCACAGCCTATATATTACGCATAGCAACTGGAATTAATTATGTCCATTGTAATTAAACCCGCACTACGCGAACCACGGTCGTTCGCTCGAGTGTTAAGAACACACCACGAATCCTCGACATCAGTAAAAATGTTCTGACTGTATCGAATGGGTCGGTTTTAATTACTTAAATTACTTGTTCGAAAGTTTACTGGCAAAAACCTCCGATTCGAAGACACATAATCATGTAAATGGAACCTGTCTAAGAAATCTCTTCCACTCAGATCGCC
Organism: Sphecodes monilicornis; assembly: GCA_913789915.3. Lineage (NCBI taxonomy): Eukaryota > Metazoa > Arthropoda > Insecta > Hymenoptera > Halictidae > Sphecodes > Sphecodes monilicornis. Next base: position 12,732,077 of record OU565290.1, read on the forward strand.
ATCGAAATGAGTTACTTTCGTTCACGATCCGGACGATATTACCTTGGGAAACTAGTTGGAAAAAGTTCGCAACGTCGACGGCAGCGTCTTTCCTCCTGAAATTAACTAAATCACGTATTCCCGGAGTGGCGAAGCATCGATATCGGGTTGGCCGCGAGTAGAGTAAGTTACTGTGTTTAATTGGAACTATTTCCGAGTTGGGTCTATTTTGACCCAGAGTTATCAGGCTTCCATTTCAATTGTAATCTTCTAATAGCAAGTTTAACCCTTTGCACTCGGAGTTATTTCAACTAAAAAATCAAACATTTCTTCTAACCTAGAATATTTCCATCGTAAATAAGTTTTTTCATTATAAGCGTACGAAACTGATATAGTACCTCATACAATACTTAAATGTTTAGTAATTTATTGCATATAAACTAATTTAATCATGTAAACAATATTCTGAATAATGGTGTAACAATTTGTAGCGACGCCTCAGAGTCGCCATTCGAGTGCTAAGGGTTAAACGATTAGCTATTTATATTCAGTCGAATAAGAGGATTGATAACTATAATAAAATTGAATATAATAAAATCCATATTTCACATTTCTGTGGAATTTGTCTGGTCCCAACCTTCATATTCAATGCATTGCATGTAATCTTCGTCAAATTACTAGACTGCGGATTGTTATGCAATATAAAAATTATCTGTATTAATTCCAGGATACAGGAGCCACATAGACATTTATTTCTTTGCTTATTAACTTTGTACAGTTAAAAATAATACAACAATATTTTTATATTCTTTAAATATTTGTACTGTTTTGTATTTGTTGTATTCATTTTTGTCGCACATTCATAAAATTCGCTGTCTACTCATTACATACTACACAAATATCATCTAATAAGATGTTCATATTGATGTTTTACAGGAATATAATTTTATATTTTAATGAAATGTTGAAATACACACTAAGTGCACGTATTACATACTACACAAATATCATCTAATAAGATGTTCATATTGATGTTTTACAGGAATATAATTTTATATTTTAATGAAATGTTGAAATACACACTAAGTGCACGTATAGATAAATACAGTGCTGTAAAAGCTTTGAACTATTAGGTATTAGGGGTGACTTCTTAATAATTTCATCGTTTAATTCCAATTTAAAACATGATCTCGTATTAGTATTTTTTTGAAACATTTAATTTTTCACTTTAGTATCTTTACGAAACCACAATTTTTCTCAAGTATGTACAGAGCGGGCCAAAAATAACGAAGGGTTTTTAGTTACAAATTCACAATGTCGTAGTATGATATACAATATTAATAGGAAATTATATTACACTATGTGTGAAAAATTAAGTCTTGTAAATGATGTGTATTTTCTGCTTCGCACAAACATGCCTTCCGTATGGTGTTTTCCACGATTTCAGGACTGAAGTGTATGTGGTTTGTTAAAGTATGTCTTTTCTTCGAGAGAGCCCCACAGAAAAAAAAAACCGGAGCGATAGACTCTGGGAAGGAGGCGGCCAGTTTGCGTCACAACCGTGGGAAATTGTTCTTCCTTCGAAAATGTTGAAAAAAAAATTTCACAATTCGCGTTCCCCGTTCGGTTGTAAATTTTTTCTTGGCGATTCTCCAAGGTTGTCTTCGCGATAACTGACAAAAAGAAATAAGAAAGTCTGAATCCAAAAATAGTTATTACATTTTTATATTCCTGGTAGACCTGTTTGGCAGACTCGTTTGGTAAAATGCGTTTGAGAAGAACGCGTCTGAAGACCGCTTCACGACTTTTCTCCAACCCTGTATAAACGAATGACGAATACATGACCTGCAAAAGCAGTTGACTGTTTTCCACTTCCATCAGTCGATATCTAATCAGTTCTAAATGGGGCCTCGCGTTCTGGGCAGCGTTGCTCTATACTCTATCGTACGGGGCGCCGTAAAGCCGGTGGAAATTGGCTCGCAGTTTTATTTATTCCTCAATACTTTTTGATCACCCTATAAACGAGAGAAATACGCATTGCCGCGTTGCGTCGAAGGGCGATGCACCGGCAGTTACCGTTCTCTTGGGGCGGTTACCCCTTCCTCGTCAGTCCCACCACCATCGGTGACGGACTCGACCCTTGCCGACTCGGAACCCGGTCGAAGGGTTGGGATGGTCGATGCAGTGTTTCCATAGAAACCAGACGCGTCGTCCGCCACCCCTTCCTACAATGCATTCAACCGAGGGTTGCAGTCTTCGCTTGAAAACGTACCGCTATTTCCCGACAACAGTAGTCATCTTCCCGATGAGCCGCCGCGTTACTCGCTACCCTTCGCCATCGAGCCATAGACGGCCCAACGTCCGATGCATTTTTTTTATCACTATGTGTTCCACCGACCGCGTTCGGTCCCCGTTACCATTTCACTGTCACGTCTAACCGTCGCCAGACCGATTATCAATGTCGGTCGACGTTCACACGAACAATTGCTTTGCCCGTCTTAGCACGTTACTGCCAACCCTCGACGAATTTATTCGCAACCTGTACTCGAAAAGCTCGGTGACTCTGTTCACTATCTTAAAACCGACTATTTTACATTACATTATCAAAATAATGAGAGTGCATCTATTCACATGTTTAGCCATTTTTGAATTATATATACTGGAAGAAAAATATTTGTTGAATAATTTCTCATGGCTGCATCTTTATAATAATCGTGAATTAGTCCAGTAAACCTAATGTTAATGTGTTAATGTCTTCTTTAAATACTATACCAGGAAAAAGGTTACCTCATGTGGGAAGGTTTACTGAAATTGACCATATGTTCTACATAAATTGAAGAAAATTTTGAAATTCTGCATTTATCGCACGACTGTTCGAATATTAGAACAGTTACTCGATCATAATGCTGGATCCAATTTTTTATCAATCTATACAATAAATTGCATTGCGCGTGGATCGCTTTAGATTGAGGACAGTTTCAAAATAGTGTACAGGATAGTTTCAAAGGATAACATGTCTTTGATTTGACTTCGTTTTTTTAAACACAAAACTTACCAACCACCGAATGTACCAGGAAATCGTAGCCTCATAGAAATGACAAATTTAATTCAATTCCAGTTGATATATATATATATATATATATATATATATATATATATATATATCATCTTCTGAAATTCATAAAGTCTATAGTCATATGAGATGAAATCCAAATACCGATATAGTCGTCGCTAATGACTAGACTGCGGATCATTATGCAAAACAAGGTTTGCATTGATTGCGGAGGCAGAGGAGCCAACTAAATATTTTTTTCTCCTATTAATTATCTTGTTAAGCTGAAACTAATAAACTGATGTCCTTAAATCTTTGTAACATGCCCTATAAATTGTACGTATCCATTTTTGTCATAAGTGCATCAAATCCACTAATAACTGTCGATGCGACGTTAAAGAATGATGAAGAAGAAGATCTTATGTCATCGATAGAGGTTTAAATAAAGACATTTATACCGTCATTTTTCATACATGTATTTTTATAATGTCAATGATACATGATCGAAGAAGCGCAATTCGACCGTGGTGGATAATCCGAAATGTCCGAAAGGATGCCGGCAAGTTTCCTTTGCATCTTCCGATGCTAATGAACGTGTCCTCCAGTCGCGCTCGCCTATTTCATCGATAAATAATTACCCACGGCGGATCGGCGATCTATTCACGACGCTCGATCGGCGCGGCATGGCATCGGAAGTGTATGTATGGAGCGTGCAAAGCATCTTGTCGTTTCTCGCGATTTCCTCGATGCACTTAGGCGCGATTGCTAAGTACCGGCTTACAAAGGTGACCCGGCGAGGGGCGACAAGATTTATGGTCCGCCCTTGAGTGTTCTTCCGAGGAGGAGATCCGATCGCCTAGACAGCCAGCAGAATTAATGCCATTGCCGTGTACATAGACGCTGGACCGCGCTGTTATAAAAACCCGCGGGCCCAGGATACACGGCTATCTTCCTCCTCGGGAGCAAAAGAGGAACAAGAAGAGAAACCTAACTCGGGATATACCCAGCCGCCTCCCTCAGGACCTTACCCTTGGCTGCCGCGTCTGCATTACCAACAACTGGTTATTCTATTAACGAGAGAGGATAAGTAATTTCAGTCGTTTCACCTTCGTGAATCGCCTCACTAAATCACCGATCTATTGGTTTTAACTTCGCTGGGGAACTTCTTCCACGATTCGATTGCATTCCTATCCGTTTCCTTCCTCGAAGCAAACGGACGACCGGCAAACCTGTCCGTTTCGCTTTTGCGTTTGTTCGCGAACGCTAAACTCACGATATCTACGTAGCTCTGTTCGATGGGAACCGAGAGAGTTGCGAAGTTTCGTATTGCTGGTATTTTTCACCCGAACGAGATCAAACGACTCGCCTGCTGCGATAACGGTGCGCGCGGAACATTATGCAAATCGACATCGCGCACGAAGTCAAAGGAGCTGATATTACAGAAAATCTTACTTACTTCTCCGGTCGTTCCGACGAGCTACAAATAAATGAGATATTTAAATTTTCTTGGAGCTTTGTGTCACATTGCTTTTAGCACATTTTTCGAAATTACGTGTAGAAGTTGCACGATCCATTGGTTCTCTATTTTCTTCTTTCTTAGCCAGTCAGTTAGTTGACAGTGCTTTCCAATTATAGGCAAATCTCAAGATGCAAATGTACGTATGCGTAAATTAGAAACAAATAATATTCACATCTCTCACAATGTACGAAAGTATTTCGCAACAACGTGACGCGCAAGTTAAAATATTACAACATTAACGTCACGTGTTTCGCAAGAACCGCAGGGGAGGGGTTGTTATTAAAAAAGTTTATTAACCCCTTGCACTACGATTTATTTTATGGTTGCAGTGATTCGAATTTCTTTCATAATTTCTTAGAAGAAGAAAGAAGTTTGGGTAATTATCAAGGGACACCTCACCGATTACACTGACCTTGAAGTATGTTATCCAGTTCACCATTCTGAACAAATTTTTCCTATACATGTTACCTACGCTCGGCCTTCGTTTTCTAAATATTAACAAAAGATCTACGGACCCCCACTACAGCGAATTTTACCGTTTTTAATTGTCCGAACACGTGTTTGGTGGGCCCCGCCCATTTTAAAGGGTTCCCTTCACTGCATCTCCATCCCCGAACCTAACCCAGACCTAACCAAAATGCGTTTAAAATGGCGGGGTTCGTTGTAGTGAACCTACCTAACAGCTTTTTAAAAATAACTCGGAAACTCGGCTCGAATAGTGCTCCAGATATTATATTCAAAGCTCATCAAAATTGGTGAAGAATCCCGTTTCTAGATTGTTAACCCACGGAGGGTTAGGTTTGTACAGTTTCGAAACGAATTTTGGTTAGGTTTAGGTTAGGTTTGGGTTAAATTTCTTGGGGCGGGTGGAGCCCCTCCCACGCCTTAAAGGACGAATTCAGACATTGGGAGAAGGCGAGGTTTGCTATAGTCACCCTAAAAGTTTTTTGCGAATATCTCAAAAATTAAGGCCGAGCCGTAGTAACCTGTATAGGGAAACGCTGTTTAGAATGATAACCTTGACAACACATTTCAAGGTCATTGAAATCGGTGAAGTGTACCTTCTTCTGTATAATTATCGAAGTTTGCATTTATTGTATGTCTGTGGGTTCTTCAATGGCACTATATCGGCAACAGCAAATTAGAATCTCATTTCGATTCATACGAAATTAATAACAAGTTTGCGAATTTTATGCATTTATGACAAAAATGGTCAAGTACAAAATTGTGAAGCCATTAGAACAATTGAAGATGTTGGCACATTATTCTCAAAAAATACACTTTTATGTAACTGTTGTTTTCTACAATTGACTTGGACAATATTTATTTTGCATAAAGATCCACAGTCTATTAATAATTTTCGTATTTAGTAGGTTCTGTTCGAAATCTTCGTCACTTTTAGTCTAACTCGATGTTATAGTACGAAGGGTTCAACTTCTTCGCGATATAGCTCAGTCGTTAAAAAGCTGATTAACAGACTCACACAGTTAAAGCGTTAACGATGAATTTCTTTGGCTAGTATCTAGTAAACGTGTTCGCCATTGAATGGCCGATTGATCTTTACGGCAGACCTTGAAGAGTTTCGATTAGATATGCTTGTTCCACAGCTGGAAGAAGCAATCGTTGTATCGATCATCGGGCAGATATTACCACCCACGGGAATGCACGGGAGCGTCGCCCTTAGTTAGGAGGTGATTTGAGACCTTTCTTGTCCAAGGTCGTAGATCGTAGCCGGCGAATGAGCTATAGGCATCGTTTCCGCGTGTGCGCGTGCGCCTCCATCTGGAGTAGACAGCCTGTGGATGAGAAACGTGACGGGGAAGTAGAGAGTTGATACACTTCAGGGACCTGGTTGTCGACGAGGGGTAGTAAGGGGAGAAAGCGGCGTGACCCCTGAACGACGTTCATCGATCGGGGTGTACGCACCCTGCCTGCTCCCAGCACTGCTCTCTTCTATCTTTGCTTCTCCTTCCTCGCACCCCTCCTCACCTTACATCTTGCTCCCTTCTTGCTACGTTTCCACCATCTTTCCCACCTACGCACGACGTTTTCTCATAATTCATTCTCTCGATGCTTTCACATTTTAAATATTTCACCGTATCCTACCGAAGTCACGAAGCCGCTGCAGCCACCATGAAAAATATCAGAGCACCTCGAACGATCGGCGGCCAACGCCGAGAACCAAGATCAAGAGCTTCCCTCCACAAAACTTCGATTCTTCCGCCTGTAATACCGCGTCGAAATAACGCGGTTTAGGAAGGAAGCGATTCTATCCTTAGGATTTTAGAATTAGTGATTGCATTCAGTAATAATTCTTACAGTTCATGGAATGCGAGCGGACCACTTTAACTTACAATCCGATTCCCTGGCACGGATCGGTATGATCAATGACTGTAAACGTAAATGTAAACTGACGCAATCTGACAATGCAAATGCTGTAACTCAAAGAGAGATGAAGTAATTAACTCTCTACACAATCTAGGATTTTAACTACCTCTAAACATAGATATGTTCATAGCGAAGCCTAACGTTAAAGACTATATGAATATTCACCTCTGCCTCAAAGGTGGCTATTGATTTAACAATATCTTATGTAATATTCTTGCTACATACTCGTAAAGCTAAATAGATCCATATGGGGGTTCGAGGAGCTTAATTAAAAAAAAAGAAAGAATTTAATAGTTATGAGACGATAAAGTTCATGCGTCTATGGTAAAAATGGTTAGGTGAAAAATAAAACATTGGGAACATCGGAAGAATTTAAATGTGGCGCAATACTGTCTTTGATTTATTAAAATTGTTTTAAGACGAAAACAAACACCAGTCAGTGGTGAAAACTAGTATCGGGAGCAACCTTTGACGAAATTTCGGTTGTTTCTTTTGTAAAACTCGTTTTCGAGGTATTGCAATAAAACATAGCGACATGTAACGAAACATAGTAAAAAAATTTAAGTACAATGTAGATCCGTGATGGGCACGTTAGGGGCCCCTCAAACGCCTGCTTTTTCCACCAACCTCTCTTTCATGCGCGAGGCCTGCGCACTGTTCGCGATGGGCGAAGCACTTCCTTCCTCTATGGTAACGGCGGATGCTGATGGGGGACAGTGGGCGCTATGGAGGGGACGGTTTTGTCTCAATTTTAACGTATATTTCTAATCAGCAATCGTCCATGTTAAAGTTGTGAAAGTTTGGTTATGAACTTTTCGGGAGTACCATTATCGTGAAAATTACATATATTGAATAATCTTAATTTCCTCGTTGGCATTTGTTTAAAACAACATCATACTTATTCCTTTCCTCTGAAATTGTATCTCATTCATTCAAAGAATATACTTTTAATTGAACCCAATATTATTAAAGTAATCCGAATTTACAGCCTCTACGAAAATCTAGACGTTTCATTGAAGGAAAAACAAAAATGTGACTAAACATTATTCCTTTCATTGCCCTTTCTACTTTTCTACGTACTCGCTCCGCTGCGTTTTTGGACGACTAAGTCTTTGAAAAGCGGTAGAATTTACTTCTCGTTCTATGCCTTCAGCTACATCCGTAGCACAATCATCTTCGAGCCTTTTCGCGAAGTTTCGCAAAGGATCTCATCTTCTTCTCGAGTTGAAAAGTTCCCCCTCATGCTGCTTATTCGCTTGATATTGCTGATATTGACACCAAGGATCCATTTGATTACCATATCTTGAAATCGTTTCAACATTACTTAGCAGAGTCACGTTTTAAATCAGCTGACAATGTGCGAACATGTTTTTAAATTTTGATGAGCGGCATTTTTCCTCGGAAAACTTGAATTTTGTTTACGAAAAATTTGTACATATATAGGTTGCGGCGGAATAAGATGTACATGCGGGCAGGGGGTGATTCTACATGTAAAAATTAATCTAAAAAGAAAGAATAACATTTTTTCGTTTAATACCTCGTTTTCGAGAAAATCGAGTTTCAAGATCTATTGGGTTCGCGTGGTTTAGTACAATGTTTGCAGGAAGTAGAATTGGTTGGTCGTGATCAGACGCGCCAGACAGTTCCTATCGAATGCACACGCATACGCTGCAGTTTTAAACTCGATTTTCTCGAAAACGAGGCGCCAAACGAAAAAACGTTATTCCTTTTTTCGATTTATTTTCACACGTAATATGAAGCTCTGCCCGCTGGTTTATGTTATTTGGCCGCACCCTGTATATACACAACCAACATGTTACTCAAAATTCCGAAGTTTATTCCTTATTATAGTGGCAATTCCGGCCCTCTAAGGGTTAATATTTATTGGCTGATGTCTGGAATGGTTTTACGACGACGGTGTATAAGAAGTGCCAGAAAGTTGACACGATATAATTAATAACTGAAATTCGCGAGCAATTTTACGAAAAGAGTTCGCCGTATGAACGCCATGGTCCAGCTGGCCTGAAATATCACGTTGTTCGTGAATAATGCCAGTGTCGCGGATCTGCAGCTCCTCGCCGCGGCCGAAGTACGCGTTCTTCAGCATTCGCTATGCTAAATGTAGCTTTCCGGCGACCTCGAGTCCGCGAGTACTTCCCTCAGGAGCATTCACCTTTTATCTTGGGACTCGATCGAAATTCCTGCACGAAGGCATCGCGTACCAGAGAGAAGAGTAGCTAACCCGACATCAGAAGTATTTCCTGAAGCGGCGAGACGCTCTTTGTTCTACCCGTTCGATTATTCTCTTTTTCTCTTCTTCCTTCCTCCTTCTTCTGCCCAGTCTCCTCCTACACCCCCACTTCCACATCGACCTTTCGCGTTGTCTCTCGCTCTGCTACACCTGGTCTCTCCTTCTCGCTTTCTCCTACTCTTTTTTCTCATTCCCTCTCTCTCTCTCTCTCTCTCTCTCTCTCTCTTTCTCTCTCTCTCACTTTCTTTCTCCCTCAGCGAGCACGGTGTCTTCGTTTGTTCCCTGAAAAAGCGAATGCGTCGTCGCGTGGAACACCATGAATTCACTCGTGCCAAGTGGAAGAGGTACGATAACCTTCGCATTCATGACCTTGGACTTAGAGGGGTACCAGGGTCCTCCCTCTTCTCTTTCTCTCTCTTTCTCCCTCCCCCCCTCTCTCTCTCTCTCTCTCTCTCTCTCTTCGTTCGCTGTTTTTCTCCCGTTTTGCTCCTCTTCTATCTGTGTCTATCTACCCACGAGCGCTCAGGTGAAACCTGACTGTTCGGTCGGCCCGATCTAATTAGAGGGACGACATCCTTTCATCGTCAGTCGTTCGCGGGTCATAGCCAACGAGTCAGACCGTTCAGGAGAGGAAGAGACAAGGGAGTGAGAGAGAGAGAGAGAGTGAGAGAGCGAGAAAGCCAACGTTGCGTGGGAGCAACCTCGTGAAGCCGATCTAACGTCGAGACGAGAACAACTTCCGGCTTGTACTGTCGTGGGTGAAGTGTCGCCGAATGGCAGCCAGCCAGACCGATCATCAGCCTGCTTTTCCGCCGATGGTCGACCCTAATCGACGTGTTCTCGAACAATTATCCCGATGTTTGGAACAATCCAGAAAATTCCAAAGAAATCGTTACTATCACTGCGGTCGCGTTAGAATTTGGAAATTTATATTTCTCTTCCATCGAAAGAAGCGTTTACATTTACAATCGCTTTTCTATTTTGTTTTTACCGATACACAGAATCTCTTAGACAGCTAAATTGAATATTCTGATTTTGATCTTTGCAAACTTGTTAAACTTACGCAGGAGCTTTATAATCAGTAGTCTGTGGATTTTCATGCAAAATAAAAATTTGATCGATCACAACGAATGGGAGCAATTTCTTCCTGTTTTTAATAATTTTTATAAGCTGGGACTAATGCAATGAAGCTCTTAAACTCTTTTCAAATTGCATTTACTCATTTTCACCGAAAATGCATAAAATCCGTAGTCTAATAATCACATTGCCGACTTTTGTCGTTCATAGCGTTCCTGTGTATGAGATGCAATAAAATAGGCAATTCTAGCGACATTTCATAATTCGAAGCAATTTTCACATTATTAAATTTGTTTTGATGCAACACATTGTTGAAAAATCTCCGAGTCGGAGTTCTTGGGTTGAAGAGTGAGAAACAGTTTCGAGTGTAGAAAAATCCATTAGAGAGGAATTTTAAAAGTTCTATTTGTCTAAGAATATGCATCCTATTTGTAGTTACCAATTTGAGTGTCTGTTTGCAACTACTCTCAGAGACGTCAACTCTACCATTTCTTACACCCACAATTACTTAGCGATTGAAGTGATGAATAAATTAGGTCGCGGCTTTTAGATCGGTTCAGTTTACTCTGCTTCGTTCGCATTGTTAAGAAACTGTTTTTCGTGAAAGTACTAACAGAAGGAATCTAACCAGACATTCTAATTCTTGTCACCTAGAAATTAATGCAATTATTTGCGTTATAGCTACTTCAGTTTGCTAATTCAATGAGAATTAATAAATGAATAGGTGAAATAGGAAACTGTAGGGACATAAACGAATCTAAAACTATTGTTCTCTTATTAAAATTCTTGAAAGGAGAAGTACATATTTATGGGTCTTCTGTTGCTTACAATCACCTTAGACAGTTATTATTCTGCATAAAGATGCGCTGTCTACCCATAATTATTTATGCGACTTATTCAAGCTGTTACTTATAGAACGTCTATATGTAAACTGTACGACAATTTTTAGTACTCGTCTACTCGATTTTATCAACACTTGTGCTAGTACTTCATTGCTTAACTTTTGACAGTTTGAGCATTTGCTGATGTTCTTGGCAAATGCAATTGTTCCAATTAAAATTGGCAACAATTTTATTCCAAGAAGAGAACATTGAAAATATTCAGATGTTTCCAGAAAATTGATAGTTTAAAATAGTATTAATATTACTATTCTTGAGCGGTACATTATGTGTGTCGCAATAGCGCAAAAGGAGTAAAAACGGTGAAGATTGACGAAACCTAGAATCAGCGTGAAACTTTGGTAGTTCCTTGATACTGTATCGCGGCCCTTTCCTCGTAGCATAACTTTTATCTTACCATTTAATTCGGTCTATAAGATTCCAAGGAGAAGAGTAAATCAAAGAATTTGGGATGTAGGGTACAATAAAAGTAGTCTTAATTATTCGGATAACGTAAAAAATACTAGCGTCAGCGTATCGAGAGCATCCCATTTGAAGTTCTGCACGCAATTATTATATTTCCCAAAGTATAGCTCGTTGTAAAAAATATTTCAAGTGAAACTTACTCTGTTTCGGTTGCGACATCTTATGGTGGTCATAAATCTTCTCTATGTAGACGTGCTAGCATCTAGCTAACTAAGCTTTTCGAACGGCATTAAACGACCGTGGATGACCTTAGAATACGAAAGTGTTATAGGTCAGTGAATTTATCTCGGAATAAGTTATACGTTTACTTAAATAAAACCATACATTTTCGTATAAAAAAAACAGAGGTCACCTTGAAATTTAGGAAGCACGTTCACCCAGAACAGATTTGTGATCACCATAAAATATCTCTTCCGAAACGAAGCAAGTTTTATTTGAACTATGTTTTACAACGAGCTGTAGTTTGGAAAATATTTGGGTGCGAAACTTCAAATGAGACACCCTGTATACGAAGTGACGCGAACAATGGTACACAGAAAAAAGAACGGAAAAGGAAAGAAACGAAATAGCCTATTCTGCGGCCGCGAGTGTTTGAATACGTAATTCAGCCGACGAAAGACGTCGGCGTAGGTAATGGAGAACGGCCCTTAAAACGAGCTTTGCTTTTTGTTCACAGGGATGCCGGTTGACTGAAGATGGCCTCGCCGACACTCTCGCTGGAATCGCGTGCGAATTCCATCGGGTCCTTGGCCTCGCTGTCCCCGCTTACAGTGAGCGGCAGTTCTCCGCCTGCAAGCGACTCGGCGATCTGCGACGTCGACAGCTGCGATCTTTGCCTCGACTCACAGAAACCTGGGGAGGCGCCCTGCCCGCGGTGCCGATTAGGAGGCGCCGGCGGCGTTCGCTGCACCGGCTGCAAATCGACCGAATCCGACGCGGTAGCCCGTTGCTTCGATTGCGCAAATTTCCTCTGCCCCAACTGCGTGATGGCGCACCAGTTCATGCACTGCTTCGAGGGCCACCGGGTTCTGAACCTGGGCGACTCCAAGCTAGAGACGGTGAGCAACCCGACGAGCACTGAGCTCCCCAAGAACAACCTGGTGATCAACGGCGGGAACGGGAACGGCGAGAAGGTGCCCTACTGTCCGCGACACAAGCAGGAGCTGCTCAAGTACTTCTGCCGCTCGTGCACCGTGCTAGTCTGCAAAGAGTGCACCATCACTGACCATCCGGCCCCGTTGCACGACTGCTCGCACATCTCCGAGGTTGGCACGCAACAGCTCGAAGCGATGGCAAGGATGGTCCAAGAGTGCAGGGCCAAAGCAGCGGACGTGAGAGGTGCGGTGAAGGCAGCCGACCACGGAGCAGCACGGTTGCAAGTGCAGTACCATAAGGCACAGAACGAGATCAACGACACCTTCCAATTCTATAGATCCATGCTCGAGGAGCGCAAGGGCGAGCTGCTGAAGGAGCTCGAGTCGGTATTCTCTACGAAACAGATCTCCCTCGGCGTGCTCACGCAGAAAGCCAACGACATGGCCGAGAAGATACTCCAGACCTGCGACTTCGTCGAACGAGTGACCAAGTGCACCACCGTGACCGAAGTGCTGATGGTCAAGAAGTACCTGGACTCGAAGTTCCAGCAGTTCCTGAACTACACGCCGGACATCGGCAGCCAAACCGTCGATCTCGAGTTCGTTAGCAACTATCAAGCGATTCAGGTGGGCGTGCGGAACACGTTCGGCTACGTGCGAAGCAACAACGAGAGCAACGCCGGACCGATCGGCAAACAACCGCCTATCGCTCGTCCAACGGCGCTGTCCAATAACGGCAACAACGGAAGCAACTCCAGCAACGGACCCAGCAGCGCTGGATCCTTGGGCGGTCTTCTATTGGACCGGCCTTACAGCAACGGCCTGATACCCGCTACCTCAACCTGCGCTTCGTCCACCTCGCCGTCGTCGTTCGACACCAACAGCAGCGTGATCACGAAACGCTTCAGCTCGGCCAACAGCCTGGGCCCATTCTCCACGGCTATCAGCGACCTGAACTTGAACGGCATCAACGCGAACCCTTACGAGAAGTGGAGCAACGGGGGCGGCGATGCTTATCCAGTAGTCACTACGAACGATCACTTTTCCATGCCGACGTCGGCAGCGGCCGCGGCGAACGCGGCTTCTGGAGATTCGGTGCTGGATCTGACCTCGAAGCTGATGTCCGCGGCGGCGATATTCCCGCCCAAGTCGCAGATCAAACGGCAGAAAATGATTTACCATTGCAAGTTCGGCGAGTTCGGCGTAATGGAGGGCCAGTTCACCGAGCCGTCCGGTGTCGCTGTGAACGCGCAGAACGACATCATCGTCGCGGACACGAACAACCATCGCATCCAGATATTCGACAAAGAAGGCAGGTTCAAGTTCCAGTTCGGGGAGTGCGGCAAACGGGACGGTCAACTGCTCTACCCCAACCGCGTCGCCGTGGTGAAGACTTCCGGCGACATCATCGTGACCGAACGATCGCCGACACACCAGATACAGATCTACAATCAGTACGGTCAATTTGTGCGCAAGTTCGGCGCAAACATTTTGCAGCATCCACGCGGCGTCACGGTTGACTCAAAGGGACGCATCGTGGTCGTCGAGTGCAAAGTGATGCGTGTCATCATCTTCGACCAGGCCGGCAACGTGCTGCAGAAATTCGGCTGCTCGAAGCACCTCGAGTTCCCGAACGGCGTGGTCGTGAACGACAAACAGGAGATTTTCATCAGCGACAACCGTGCCCACTGCGTCAAGGTGTTCAACTACGATGGCGCATACCTGAGGCAGATTGGCGGCGAGGGGATAACGAACTACCCGATCGGTGTAGGGATCAACGCTATCGGCGAAATACTGATTGCAGACAATCACAACAATTTCAACCTGACGATTTTCACGCAAGACGGCCAGCTGGTCTCCGCCCTCGAGAGCAAGGTGAAACACGCTCAATGCTTCGATGTCGCATTAATGGACGACGGATCGGTCGTGTTGGCCAGCAAGGATTACCGGCTCTACATTTATCGTTACGTACAAGTACCACCGATCGGCATGTAGACCAACGACACACAGCGACGCCGACAATGATCGTCGACCGTCGTTCTCATTGTTGTCGTTGTTTCTTTCGCCGGGATTGTTTTCAACGTTGGCCGAACGGCCAGGATCTCATCGATCTTTTTTTACTTACACTTGCCTATCTTCTTCTTCGTCCACCTACTACCACTGCTCGTGCTCACTTCGCCTATCCACCTTCGCCCGCTCGACCCACCTCACTCCCGTTTACGAGACGCCGATTACGAGAAGCCAAAGGCAAGCGCACGCGAGCGAACCATATGCTAATCGAGTTGTCGAAATTCAAGGTGACAGGCCTTACCTTACACGAGTATACGCGAACGGGCTTGCAGCAAGCGTTGAATGCACGCGACGTAGACCAGAGAGTGAGAGAATGAGAGTGACAGAGAGAAAGAGAGAGTGAAAGATTGCGTTAGAGAGGGGTTGACTGAATGAGAGACATAAAGAGAGGAAGAGAGTGAGAGAAACGCGTCGATTCCGCGGAGATAGGGAAAAACGCTTCTTTGAGCGTCTTCTCTATCCAGAGTCTACTCGCGCCCGTTCGCGCGTGCTACGCGTCCGCCATCGAGAACGGACCTTGAAAAATATCCTCTAAGACCAGCAGTTCTTGTTCCGATCATCGTTTCAAATCGACGGAATGGCAAACAGGAATGCGACAGATCCGGATGCAACCGATGCTGAGAGGCGCTCGCGTGGCTTGCACGCATACGATGCTCTTCGAAGCGCATACGCGCTCACGTGCGAACCGATCGTACAAAAAACATGAGATACAAGGAACACGGAATGATAGAAAGAAAAAGAAAACAAACGAAATGAAACGGAATAAGAAAAAAAAACAAAACCGCCTGGCGACTTCGGAGCGCCCACTTTGTTGCGTGCGCGTCACGTTTCACGCGCGCTCGCGACAACACGAAAAGACACACGAGACGTGTAAGCGCATATACGCGGAAAACTTACTTGTTAATGTTGTTATAACTGAAAATACTGTTGTTGTTGTTTAGTTGTAGAGCTCGCCGCCGCTAGTCACTGTAACCCTGTCTCCCACGGCCTATCTTATCTTAACCCACCTGGATAACAAACCTTTTCACCTACTCATTTTCCTTTCATCAATTTCGAACCTTCCGCGAATCCTTTCCCAAACCTGTTTCTCCTTTTTCGTCCAATCCTCTCGATCGAAAACCGCGAGGAACGTATTTTCGAACGTATCACGTTTCCGCACGCATCTCTCCTGGGTTGTGCAAAATACGATCATAAGTTACCCGTCCGTATCCAACGTGATTCTTCCGATTTCGTTATTATGGGCCTTTAAACTCGAAATCGACGATCATGCTCGACGAGACGAGCTCGTCGAGGTTGTCGAGGTTGTCGAGCACAAAAAAAGCGAAGCGGAGGAAATCTCCGTAACCGCGAGGGCTCGTCTCCGTTGCGTTCTATCTTTTTTTTCGCTTGCTCTTTCTCTTCCTCTACGTCTGTTTTCCCGCGTGCGCGCGAAAACAGCGCAGAAACGAGGCGAAAGCAGCGCGCAGTTTTCTCGGTCGACGTCTACACCCTCGGTATCAGCCGCGGATCGTACAATTGCCATTGCGCACCCTTAAGTCCCGGAGGTACGACACGATCTTGCGATCGAATGGGACGAGCTGCATCCGGTACCCTTCTTTTTACCCTCGCACGTCGTTTCCTACTCCCTTCGTTAGGTGGTTAAGCAAACGTTCTGTTAGTAATCCCATTTAGTTGATCCTATTTAGAGTTTTGCTATTTTCGTTTCCTCGTTTTCCGCGAGAATCAACGACAACTCCGATCCGCGCCAACTCGCGTTTATCATATGACAGCGACGACGGTCCAGCACCGTCCTCGTCCACTCGTTTACATCGATCCTACCGACACCTTTCCTTCGTTTGTTTCTCCTTGTTTTATTCACATGTGGTCTGTCCTACATTTATGTTTTGTTTGACTTTACTGTGCACAATTGGTTTCTTTCCCTTGACGATCGGCAGCGCGGGCACGATCTGCCGTGAAAGAGGTACGAGAGCTCGGAGAGAGATTCTGCGTGAGAAGAACGAGTTGTGCGAGGAATATGAGAAGTTCTTTCCTCGACCAATCCTCGCAGGGCGACCGGTACAAATGCTCGATCGACCGTCGATTTTCTAAAATATCAACGCGAGAAGCTTAAATATCCTCGTCACGGTAACTCTGTCGAAAAGACGCGGATCTCCTAATAGTCCGCCATATTATTCCCCAATCCTGCCCCCCCCCCCCCCCCCCGTTCTACTCTCGAACCGAACTATACTTTTAATCGTAGTGGTGTTAACGTAGTGAGTAGTCGTAGTGAGTTTTTTCTCTTTTTTCTTCTTCCTCTCTTTTTGTTCTTCTTTTTTTAGTAACGACGTGGGGAATTGATTATTTACTCTGTCCGTTTGCTTCTTGCTCCATCTTTCCTTTTCCACACCGTTTTCGTTGCGCTCTACCGCTTGGGTCTTCCTCGATCCCATTCAACAACAGACGCTCCCATGTGTGTGTATGTATGTGTGTGTGAGTGTAACATCTCGATCGTCATCGATCACCATACACTGATCACCGCCACTACCGTCAGCCGCTCTCATACTCTAAAACGAAACGAAAAGAAAATACACGCAAAACGATGACCAACTCTTCTCCCTAAAGAAACTGATTTTTGCGCTAGTGTTCTTTTGACTTTGAATTATACATATAGTATTAATATATTTTGTTGGATGAGTCGACGATGACATGAGTCTGATCGGGGCTCTATGACGCGACCTCATGCATGTTTACTATTACAATATTATTTTTTATTATTATTATTATTATCATTATTATTATTATTATTAATATTATTGTATGTATGTATGTATGTATTATTATTGTATTATTATGATTTTTTTATTTTTATCTATTCATTATTTAAATGCCTCACTCTGCCAGGAGGCGCCGGAACAGTGTTGACGAATTTTTCAAAGCATATCTCCGATGCAACGATATCGAAACGATTTTTTTTGATGCGACGCGTCGTTTGGTACGCGACAAGGCTAGCTGGCGCGTCAAGTTGCTCGAGGTCGGACAGGCGACAGCCACGAATACCGAGGATCTCCTGCCGATCGCTATATATATGTATATATATATATATATATATATATATATATATGTATATATATATATAACACAAGCAAGAAACGGGGAAAAAAAACTATTGAAACACGAGAAATCTCTTTTGCTACCGAGGTCGAGATCGCGAAATTCCAATCGCGCCGCCCGGAAGTTCTGGAAAGCCCCGCCAGCCGGTCCAGAATTTTCGGGCCGCGTTCGAAAAACGTTCGTGCGATACGGTGATCGTCGTGCCGACGGTTGCTCTCACCGGCTCTCGCTTTTGTTTTCTTCTAGAATGGACCACGCGCGACACACACGCACGCTTCGTTGATTTTAATGATTCTGAAACTGAGCCGGCAGGCAACTTTCCTTCTCGACGAGTACCGCCGTCGATCGGACGGTTTACACGAGATTATTATAATATTGTGGAATCGGGGGAAAGAGAGGCCAAATTGCATTTATCGATGACGATTACGCGAGAGCGCTCGCTCTGGACGAACGAGAAGACGATCGACTTTGAAGTTCATTGTTACAAAAAGACTTGCAAACGCGTAGAATTGTAATTATTATGATAAATACTGAGGAGTAATTGTTAGTCGTATATATTGTTTGCGCTGTGAAATAATGTTTAGTGTTGTAGAGGCTTTGAACTTCGGGAATCGTGAAACGTAAGTAAGCGCGCGGCCTATCGATCGTCGCGCCGGAATCAGAGACACACTGGAGAGAGAGAAAGAGAGAGAGAGGGAGAGAGAGAGACGGAAATCGAGGATCCTCGGCAATTCGTCGCCGCCATTCTGTCGCTGTCGTTCGGGACTCGAGGTTTCTTGCTTGTAACTACTTACCTTCTCCGTTTTACCAGCACTTTGACGCTCCGCATACGCGCGATCGTTAGTCAATCAACTTCTGTCGGCTGAATCGTGCGTCGTGTCGATCTCCCGCTCGTTATTCACCCGCAACCACGGGACGATCGAACGGAACGTCTCCTTCGTTCCTTCCCGGAAACTTTCAGACATCGTGGACAGTCGAACTGAGCAGTTACACTCGTCCCCTTGAACGTTTTCGGAAAGAAACATTAAGGGAACGCGGCGATTCGATCATTTCCGGCGAGCGCTCACCAACGCTCGTCACAATCTCGTGGCCGAGAAGATGATCGCAGCACGTTTGCAGTATTCTAGCCAGTTTCCAAGCGGCGATTTTGCTCGTCGGGTGAATAAGAGCGACAAAAATATCGGTGTATTTCTCGTCGAAAGAATATACAAGTGGAAAAAAAGAACGGAAGAGGAAAGGGACCGCAGGTTAATCGAACGCGTTCGAAAGTTCGCGACATTTTCCGATACTTTTTAGTTCCCCTAGAAAAGTTTTCTCCCCCCTCCACGCCGCGCCGCACTCGTCGGATATCCAATTAAGTTGTAGATCACCGACGCTGTTTTCCGCTGTGTACACCGTCGAGCCAAGCTGCCGCCTCCTTTTTCTCCGCTCTTCCGCGACAAATTCGAAGCGTTTGTATTCCATTTTCGAGATCGCATCACGTCGCGCCTGTCCATTAGTATTTAAATCGCGTATGCCTGTGTTGATTCTGTAGTTATTATTAATGATTACTCGTATACATTATTATCATTACTATTAATTATTAGTTATTGTATTAATATTATTACGTTTATTACGATTCTATCGCCCCAGCATCTGCCGGCAAACGGGAAAACCGAAGACGAAATACAAGTCGAAAATCGGGCGAAGCCACAATCCCGCGATCGTCCACCTTGCCAGCTAGCCGCCACTACCACGTATCTAATTTTTTTCTATTCTAATCCTTTTTTCTTTTCTGTTTTTTCTTTTATTTTTTCCAACGCCGCTCCAGCACGCGCGCGCAAGCGCGATGCACGAACAAACACAAAAAGGAAAAGAACGAAATAGTTAGAAAACAGCGCCTACTTTTTTGATATGCATTAGTCCCAAAGTAAGAAACGATATGTGTACATGTGTGTGCGTGTGTGTGTGTCACTGTGCGTTCACTGTATGCGCGCAAAGCAAGCACAAGAATGAAACGAACATTGCGACTCTCTCTCCTTTTTTTTGTACTGGTTTGTTATGTTATTATTTTTAGACGATACAACCCGATTGTTCTTAATTTAAATGTAAATCGTATTTTTGTTTGTTTTTTAGTTATTTTTTGTTGTAAAATGCTTTTTAATAATATTTTCAGTTCACATTACACGACATCGGTTGGTTTTGGTCTCACTTTATTTTTTTTTTTCTTCACGTACACTCTCGTACACTACCGCCCATGCCAAGTTCTCCTTCCACCACGTGTACTCAAACGAGCCGCCATCTTTTTCCTCCCTGATCATTCTGGAGTTCGTTTCATACCGTGGAAATTCGAGGATCACTCGAAACATCGTTCTCCTGCGCGAATTTTCGCTGAGCTGCAAGTACAATCGAATATTTTCGTAGCTCATGGATCGCCATCTTTTAACGATTCCTGCGAGCTATTTTCACACGGGTACCTACGCGCTGATCATTGAAAATGCGAATTGTCTTTCAATTGTCCAGTTGTTGCAGTAGTTCTTTCGGGTAATTGCGACGTCAACTAGCTGCGATAAAACACGCAAAA
The DNA here is from genome assembly GCA_913789915.3 of Sphecodes monilicornis. Lineage (NCBI taxonomy): Eukaryota > Metazoa > Arthropoda > Insecta > Hymenoptera > Halictidae > Sphecodes > Sphecodes monilicornis. The sequence continues at coordinate 12,752,524 of OU565290.1, forward strand.
AGCAATCTACTCAACGAGTTTAATTCTAGTCCAATACTTGTTCAAACACTGTTGTTAACGCATCGTGAAGTATACGAGCTAACGTGAGATTTATTTTTTTAACTGTCTTAAATCGAACGTTTCCTGATATGTTTGTTTTCTATGAAATTTTATTAAATTCGGTTTGAATAAATCGTGTCGTTCAAGTTACTCGATATTCATTGCATTAAATTCGAACGAATCATCGAAAGATTACGATATGCGTATTCAATTTTTTATTTTTTGTTTGCAATTTGGATGCATTTATCCACTTTCTCGTCCAGACTGGATCGAATACGATCACCAAACATTCCTCGATCCCAAACCAAACATTCCAATTTAGTATTTTATATTGCTGTGTTCTTTCTTCTTATTATTTTTGTGGTGTGCAAAATTATCGATTCGTTCTCTTTACAGAAACCTCGCGTAAATGATTGATACACTTTTAATACGGTACGATCAATAGAAACTGAAAAAAGAATTTAAGAAGGAAAAACTTGTATTTCATTGTTGAAGATTTCGAAAAGTGTGTCGGTCATTTTTGCTGTATATTCGTATTCAGAAATTATGGAATGTTGGTATTTGCTCGAAATTTTTGCACGCCACTTGAGCTTGGTAATCAATAATAGCTAGACTGCGGATGTTTGTGCGAGTTTACTCTTTTGTAATATAGTCTAGATCAACAAAAATATGCCAGACGTTTTCCTTTATGGCAGCGATATTCCTGTGACAACATTGCGCAGCGCGAAGCTTTGGTTCACCAAATCGCGAGCACGAAAAAAAAGATTATTATAATCGCGAAGTACATTCCATCACAATTTTTGTTATCCCATCATTGTTCCACAATTTTACCTCTCTGTTACGCACAAAACGAGCACCGGAAGAATTATGGTACATTAAGGAACAAGATAAAACATTGTCATTCGCCATTTTTATTTTACCGCATTATGCACGCTACAGTCTGCCACAGAAGCCTAAGAATCCGTAGTCTAGCAATAGCGTACATAGGCCTGCTGTTTGAAATGCGTCTTTCAAAGTACAGTAAAGCCTCGGTTGTCGAACATAATTCGTTCCTGGAACCATTTTCTTATAGAAATCTGTGTGAAATTAATTTATCCGTTAATTCGTTTCTGAACCTCCGACAGTTGCGTATTTAATCATTTAACACTAAACCTACCAAGCACAAAACATATAAAACTAAAATGCCCTATAGAATTGAAAAGATTTAATTTACTTTAACTTTTTACGATTTCCATTATAATCCGTTTCAATGAAGAAGGCAGTTGAATAATTTCTTATAAAAGCGTTTTCATAATTTCAATAATTGTGAAATGGAGAACCGGTCATTTGACCGTGGTAGGTTTAGTGTTAATAGCAGCACTTTGTGCATAAAATCTTAAGCAATATGAAGGAGCACAATTGTAACAGCCAGAATTCTTCATCGATCTAACAGACTGCCGATTGGGAAATACATTTATCTTCAATGTGGTCTACGGTAACTGCCAACTATTTCTTTCAATTTGCAAATGGGAATACTTCATAAACGACTAGAGTTCCATTGCAAAATTTCATTGTCTTACACTTTGGCAGTCTCAGCAAAGTGTGCCATTTCGTTCCATGGCTAGTCACCATTTATCTGACCATTTTTCGGGCAACATCTTAGTTTAACCGTATTCGAATAATTCTAACAAATAAAACAACAGATTCAGCCTTGACATACGACCACAAAGGGTTAACGCAAAAACACGTCAATTTGTTCAAATGGCTCAACTTGATCGCCTATTGTATGCTCGTTCCCGGACTGCCTTCGGGAACGGATTTTCGACAATCGAGGTTCTACAAGCATCTAGTCCAGTTGTTAATCTCCTACTTTCCTCGACTTTTCCTTGCCTGTTGAGAAGAAACGCATCCGAGGCCCATCTAATCGGCATCGCCGTGGAAGCAGCGATTATCTGGGGTGGTAAATCGCGAGGAGGCGTTTACGGACGAGATCGAAAGCGTCGAAGAGCACCGTGACCGTGAGAATAAACGAGGGGATCGATGCTCGCCGCAATAGTTGAAACCTTCCGGGACTTGAAACGGATGGAGTTCTCTCACAGTCCGCGTCGCTTCACGCTTGGTTACCGTTGCTCGGGCCCTCTCCAGGGAGGAAGGACCTGGCTCTCATTGTGATCGAGAGACCAGCGTGTTGTCGAGCCACTGAACTGGCAACACGATTTCGTGATGCGACCGGGACCACTTCCAATCCGCAACCAAAATATCGCAGGACCGAGTTCTCTGCGTGTCCTCTTAACCCTCCAGCTGCGGGCAACTTACATATCGTGCTTTACTTATTCTGTACAATTTCGCGGGGTACTATTATTCCGTTGCGCATATTTTTTAGGGTATTTAAGCGTCCGGAGACGCTACTTGTTCGTTGAATCCAGTTCCTTTATTTAACTTTATTTATTTATTATCCCTTATTTCCTTTATAAAAATCGCCCGCAGCTGGAGGGTTAACTGCACGCGAACAGCCCCAGATATTAACTTTTCGTTCCGTGGACAAGGAAACAACCATCTGTGACGTGAATATCCTTGAACATCCGCGGCAAATCCGCGACCGACAAATGCCATATTTACCATGATCGAATTTGGTGAATTCTAGTCGACTGTTCGCTTTTGTTAACCCTTTCGCTGCGACCCACGCAGTTGTTTGAACGACGCTACGGTTTCAATACGTTATCTATCGGTCAATATTTTATAATGTTTTAAAGCCTATGGCTCATGGTCTGGTTTAACGTTAATACAACGGTCCAAGTAAAGGGGAATCATCGGAAAGCTCCAGATCCTAGCGCGAACTAACCTTTGGCGAGCCAGACCAGCTCTAACGATACCAATTAGGCTACCAGTTTCGAAAAGAGTTACAACCTCAGCTAATCGTCCCTTTAGCATAACTAGTACGCTCCAAGTTATAGCTTCTTCGACGGGAATAACAATTTTAATCGTGAACCAACAATACACCCACAATAAACAGTTAAACTGCGGATTTTGTACGTGTCCCATTCGGTCAACTAGTTTCGACGTGGTTTAATCAAACTTTTATCTTGTATTCGAAAAAAATAAGAATTTCAATCTTGTTGATTTTGTATAAACATCTGCGGTTTTCATTCGACAAAATCGTTGTTGTCGTCAGTAAGTATACGAGTCGTCTGTATTCAAGTTTAACATATCGATTTCATTGAATTTTTATAGAATATTTTTATTCATTATGAATACAGGAAGTGTTGAATTCTTATTCAGGAAGCGTTTTTCAGCGAAAGGGTTATAGAAAACGTCTTTTAAATTAACCGTCATCCATCTCTCATTTTTCCAATAGAATTTGTATATTCCTTCGAAAACTACAAGAACAGGATGAGATAAAATTAAAACAAAATTACTCTCACTGTTCACAAATAAAACTGCAATACTACCGTTCAAAAAGCAAGGCAATGAAACACATTGACACGAGGGAAGGATGATGGTTAATCCTGCTATTCATTGTGAATCTAAAAAGCGGTCTATTTAGACTCGATGTTCTTATTCGAATTGTCAACTCTATTATCTTTCACAACAAAAGACGTTTTCAAAGGGTTAATAGTTCGAATCCAGTATAAATGCGAGGGCAAACGGGAAACGAGGCTCCGAGATAAAGGTGTCGAGGGCCGTCATTTTCTAAGCGAAAAGTTTGAAAGAACAAAATGGCGGAGGGAAAACGAAGGGTCGAGGACGAGAAGCGATTCGCGCGATTCTTCGAGATGCTCGGCGGTGTCGATTGCCGGTAAATTAATATTAACGAGAACGAGAGATAGAAAGAAGAAAAAAAGAAACGTGTTTTTAGAAACCTATAGCGGATTATAGATGTCGCATAATATATTTTTGTACGTTCGCAGTGTGCGTATTTGTGGCGAATGCGTCGAGCAGCTTCGAAGATCGGCGACAGGAGAACAGAAAAGGGGAAAGAGAAAGAGAAAGAAGGTAATAGGGGTGGTTGGTTAAGGGACAGATGGGAAGAAACGAAGGTTTCCTTTTCCAGTTTGTCGAGATATGTGCGAACGTGATACGGTTTGGAGATCTTTGTTCGGGGCGATTACTCGCGATCAAGTCCAACTACGGACAACACAAAGCAACCGACATTACCGGCGTACGACAATTCACTCGAGACGATATTAGCGGCGCGCGACGACTCTGTGTGTAATCAAGAGAGAAAACAATGAAAACAAAAAGTTAAACTCTCCCCGGGCCCAACTAATGTTACTTTATGAGATGAAAAAAAAATGAAACGAAGAACAGAGAGACGACTAAAGTGAGATGAGGCGAAAGAGACGCGAACGAGCGAGCGAGCGAGCGAGAGAATCGAGGAGAAAAAGAGAAATAAATAGAGAGAGAGAGAAAGTGATTGCGTGTGTATGTGCTGAATTGTATGTGTGTGCCTGTATGTGTGCGAGACATCGTGCATGCGTTCGACGGGCGTGGGTGAGCGAGGATGCCAAAGAAAGCCAGGTAGTACGATTGAGAGCACTATTTTTAACTCGGAACAAAAGTAATTACTCCAGATATTGTTGCATGCTTAGTTATCGTATTATAGTCGTTAAAGAAAACAGACGACGTTTAAAACACTGGTGAAATAACACACGATTGTAACGAACTAACGATTTAAAGGAAACGCAGAAAGAATGACCGATCGGCCGACGCTGTTTCGGTCGGTCGTCTCTTAGACCGTAAGCGGTATACACGTAATTGATTATTATTGTACACGTATATCATTACGACTATTAATTATCATTATTATTCCCATGATCGCAATTACTACGGCGGTGTGCAAAGCACACGAGTATCGTTCGACGGGAAAAGAAAATGACGAGGAATGGGGACCGTATATGCCGAGATATACAAGGAGCAAGGTTGAACGGAGACTTCGAGTATCGGAAATACCAGTCCAATTGTTTTGTTTTTCTACGGGACGCTTTGAAAAATGTATCTACGGTCATGACAGTCGTCGAGATCGAGCCTCGTCGTCGGAGAAAGGACGGCCAACACGGTGTCGAGGCGCGAAAGACTATATCAGATTTGCGAATTTGTTCGAGAAGATCTACGAAGACGCGACGCGGCGACAATATGGCCGACCATGAGCTGCGAGCCTAATCGGCTACCGTTTCTGTCTATCGTCTTTCGATTCAATCTTCCTTCGTCCGAAAGGAAAGCGTCGAAAATCGCGCGGCAACCTTGGGGTACTGCATCGAGCTTAAAACGGTTTGGCGAAACCGACAACTGACTAACCGCAAATCCTTCGGAATCCTCGTCGACAGGATCATTTCGAGGATCTTGCGTGCGAGGCAATAATACCACGAGCACGAACCTGGACCAAAAGACAAACCTTATTAAACACTTTTCAATAATCGCTTTCGATCGAGACGTAGGTACGGTAAGGATTCTTATATTACTACGAATAATCGATGGCTAGACGGCTAACGTTCGCGCAATCTTTGGAATGGAATCGTCTTTTCCCTGATCCTGCGAACAGTTTTTTTCAACCGTTCTCCGATTCGCCAAAGCCGGTAATTGGTCGAACAGAAAGACACGAAACGAACACGCGCTCGTCGAGGAACACGCGCGTCCTCTGTTCGCTTTCTAAAATAGGAACACGCTTTCCGAGACCGTTTAACGAGAACGTCCTCGCTCCCTCTTATTTTCGACGACTGCTAACTGTCATTTTACGATTTTACTACATCAGAAACATGGTCCTCGATTCTGTGAGAATCGGCCCACGATTTTGAAACTTTGAAGGAAATATTTTTTAATATCTAGATTATCAAACGAACAAACAAACAAACAAACAAAAAAATGAACTAAAGTATCGAGTTAGAAAATTATTCTTGTATTTTCGTGACTACGTAGAGTGTACTGAAAACTCCACTCTGCATTCTTCGTGTCGTTTGTGTGTACAATTTATCCCCTGTAGAACACGATCTTCGTGGAAACGATACCGAGAGAGTGAGGCGCCAGTAGCCGTGTGTGGCAGCAGCTATCGAACAGCTGTTCCACCGAGTGAAAGGACTCTGAGGACGTGGGATTCGCGGGAAACAGAGAGGAGCACACGGTGAGGATCTGTAGAAAGGTTTGGCCGAGGAAATCGAGAACGACCAACCAAACGGGGTCCTCCAGTGGAAACTGACAAATCAAAGTAAACCGTCGTCGGCGACGTTGTTTCTTTTGCAATCAAACGTTTTGCATCGAGAATGCTCGAGACTGGCAAGTGGACGAAAAAAAAACCGGCTCGATCGCGATCCCTCGTTTTCGCGAATAAGGTCTCAAGGCCGGGTTTTCGGTGAAATCGAGGAGATCGGCTCTCGGTTCCCGTAGACATTGTCGGGAACGTCTGGGCGTCGTTGTCTCGCGAAGGTCGAAAAAGGTCCGCTTTGTTTCCAGTTCGCGAGAAGAGCGGAAAGAGCAGACTCGCGAAAGAGAGCAAAACGAGGAAAGAGGAAACGGCGGGACGCATCGATCGCCGTGTCCACGATTCATTTCTTCGCTCACAGTCCTTTCTCGTTGCGATGAACACCGGAAGACTGGAATGGGGATGTATGTGGCTATGCACATTGTAAAAGTACATACAGTGGTTCGCGAAAGTCGTAGGACGCTGTCGTTAAAGCTTTCAACAATCACATTATGCACGTCAGACTTCAGTTTTCAATAGAAACCCTAAACATTATAATCATTGCACCGTCGTTCATCCTGAAGGGTTAACATTTAATTGGGCCTTTTTTTGCATTTAATTATGGTACCAACCCTTGTGTCAATAACCGAATATAAGGCTTACACTGGTTGCTGGATAATTGTAATTTGAACTCCACAAACATTGTTCGACCACCTCGTTTCAAGAGTTTCAGTACGTACACCTCTCCAACAAATGTTTTACATTTTTAACAAATATCATTCGATTTACTTCAAATTTGGTGTACGCAATCTCGATACTTGTATCTTCAAGTAGTTGCACCATTGTTTACAGAACTGCGGTCTAACATACATATGTTGATTGTTGAAAATTCCAATGGCGAGTGTTAGAATATTTTCTTGAGCCATTGTATGTATTTATACATGTATATGAATGTACATAGACGCGTACGTGTAAATATATTTGTGTGTGTGTCAAGGAGGAAGGGTAAACGAAGGGCGAACTAGGTTATCCGTAGAATCCGTTGATTATACAGCCATGTAGTTACGGTGTGTGTCGTTAAAGTTAAGGTACATTTCATAGGATTAGATGTCGTTCGTTTTTAAGGTTTAGCTTTACGGGGTTGGGTGCGAGCATCGCAGGGTGCGTTACGATAAAAGGTTTGATAGGGGGCCCGTGGTCGAGGACATGGTTTTCAGAATCGCGAACGGGACAGGCGTTATTTATGCTGTGCGGTGTAGGGTTAAAGAAGAAAGAACGAACCGCAAGTTTCCAGTATTCTATGATGTTTGTAAACGTAAACGTGATTGTATCCGTTTTTTCCACCTCCTCCCTGAATGACTCTTATTTTTTGATCGGGACGCCTAGAAAGAGAGACTGTCTGAGTGAGTGACAGAGAAAGATAGAGAGCGAGAGAGTCGTGAGTTCTTTCTTGGTGATCGAGTCGTTGGTGTAGATTTATCTATTGATTAAGGACGTTCGAGGACTGAACGATTGAAAGTATGGTTGCCCGCGTTCTATGGTGCAGAGACGTGCGGCGAAAGTCAACCGAAATTGTACTTAAAACACGCGTATATTATACCCACAGTAAGTTTCATAGTTTTGTTTATTCTTATGCTTTCTCGCGATTCTTCATTATTTTTTCTATTTAAGTTTTTCGTCATTTGCTTCGTTGGCCAATTTGCCCGGTGCCGCCCGCCATCTTGTTGTTTAGGTACGGAAAAGGGGACGGTATTAACACGTGTGTGTGCACGCGTGTTGCGCACGATTGAATGTCTAGTCATGGCCTCTTTATAATACATTGCTTCGCGTTGGCGTGCATGCGTTGCCGGTCGGTATGGAGTACGTTGAGGACGCGATCCCATCGAATCATCTAAGTCATCGGGCGAAGACGTCCGCGCGAGTACGCGCGACCGTGCGAGAGATACAATAATGACCCGGAATGACGCGTCGCACGATGATCGAGCACGCTCGAGGATCGTGTGTACACACCGTATGTATTTACGTACGTCGTTCCGTGTGCCGCCGTGACGTCGTCGACCCAATTAATCATCGTGTAATCGCTATTTATTATCTACTATTAAATTATTTTATCACGCTCATGATCGTCATCGTCATTATCGTAATTATCATCCCCCATCGTCGTGATCGTTGCTAATATTATTAGTCACATTATTAAATGACGGTTTTTCAGGATCGGTCAGCAATGATACTTGCCAAATATCATTTTATTATTCAAGAATTTTGCTATTATTATTATTAACATTATTATTATTATTATTATTATTATTATTGGTGATTATATCGTCTTTATGGAGACTATTGCCATTGGCGAGCATTTAGTATTAGTATTTTATTGACGAGTATTTATGAATTTTGTCTATTTATTACACGAATTTGCCGGTATCCCTTGATACCTCGCTCTACTTGTACTTATTGCAGATTTGTAGTTTCTATTGAGATATTGATGGATTCGCGATTATTATTGTCATTATTATGAAGTATTCTCACTATTATGAACTATTGTCATTATTACGGTATTCTCCATTATTATTACTATTATTATTATTATTATTGCTAATATTTGTCGCCGGTCACTATTGTGATCGGTGCACGTTTCGCCATTACCTCGCGATCGTCAGTCATTCTTATTAACGTCTCTATTTATATTCCACGTAAGATTCAACTCATATCTATTTGCTAATTGATGTAATTGCGAAAGAAGGTAACAAAGAGACCCATGTAATCGACGCGCGCCTGCGCGTATGTGTATACGTATACATAAAAAGTGATCGTGTATGTATATATACATATATATATATATATATATATATATATATGTATATATAAATACATATATATATATTTATATATATAAATACATATATATATATTTATATATATAAATACATATATATATATATCTTTATATATACATATATATATAAATATATATATAAATAAATAAATATATATATATAAATATATATATAAAAAAACGCATACTAAAGTTATATGTATATGTATAGTATATGTATTGTATATGTATAGTATATGTATATATATACACATATATATACATACATACATATATACACATATTAATATAAATACTTTATTATTACATATTATTACTATTATTACGATCATCAAACCTGATCATCATTATTGCTATTACTGTATTATTATTACCATCAACATTATCATTACCATTTATTATTATTATTATTACTGCATAGATTATTGAACTAGGGTTTTATCGAGGAAGTTAAATATGTGTGTGTATACGGTGGGGTGCACGGATGAGACACGTTGTTTGACAAGTTATACGAAAAAAAACGCAGAGAAAGGAGGAAAAAAAATAAAATACCAAAAAAGATTGGGGGAGAGAATGCGAGAGAGAGATAACGAGAGATAGCGAGAAAGAGTGGGGGTGAGGAGAAAGGGGGCGAAAAAAAAATAGTTAGTTCGCGCGGCTGTCGCGGTCCGGTTGAGAATATATATGTATTTTTTTAAATTTTAAACGGTAACAAAGAATAAAAAAGAGAGAGCGTTGAACGGAGTGGAGAGAAGGAAATACGAGACCTGTGCGCGCGTATCGAGTGTGAAATTGAAAGCACGGGGAGAAGGGGGGTCGGGGCGCGACGATTTGTAATAAAACCTGGGAACAGAAATCTATTTGTAGGTTGTACTTACTATTTATTATCGCGATTAATATATTATTTTTTCTATTATTGCTATTATCATTATTATTATTAATAATATTATTATTACTATTACCTATTATTACGATTATAATGTACGAGGTGATGATAAAAAAGAAACCGGACGCTGCCAGTTTCCTTGCGACGCTATCGGATCAAATTTGATGAGTTTGTTATGGTCACTTCACTATGCTCTATTACTCTCCCAATTTGCATCATGCTGCGGATGTTTTAACGCGTTCTACATGCAATTTAGTAAAAGCAATATCGCGCTGCTCCGCGATTCGACAACGTACACTAAAATGGAGAGAAGCCAGACTAAATTCAAAAGAGGTTCTATTAATCGGCCAACAAATTTAACTTCCATTTCCTTCGTAGCAGTTCCTTTCTGCGTTAATATAGCGATCCCAACAGTTCCGCAATTCCTTAAATACTTGGTGGAATTCAGAGTCTTCGCGTCAGTTTCTTCGTGTGTCTGTTGCGATTCAACGCGAACTTCTTCTACAGTGTCAAAGCGTCGTCCTTTGAATTGCGATTTCACTTTAGGAAATGAGAAGTTTCACGAAATAGTCATGCTGGAGGAAGTTCAAATGTCTCTGTGGCAGATTTGCAAATTAACGAAAAATTTCACGTCCAACTTTTGTGCTTTTAAGCCTAATGATAAATCGTAAAAGCCACGCGAACACAATTCTACTAAATTGTTTATAACACGTATCGAGACAGTCGCAGCTTGATGAAATTTGACAAGCTGATGCACAAGGATACAGAGAAGCTATCAGCAAAGCCATCGAACTTATACCTCCGCACGGAAACTGAGACCGGTTTCTTTTTTATCGCAACTTACGTCATCAGGACCATCATCGGAAATTGCGCCGTGGAAGAATCGAACTTCCGGCTCCTCTGAAACGTCCACCGATGATCATGCGCCCACGAAATTTCTCGCGTTCGTCGACGAATCGAAATCGATATGCTCCTCTCACGAAAAACGTAAAAACGTTCGTTCGTTGTCGCAACGTGACCACGAAGTTTTGTATTTAATATCTATTTTCTGTTATGTGCCAAAAAAAAGGAACCCAGAGCGTTGCACGCACACATACCACGAAAAAAGAAAGGTTTCCGCAGCAGCTTCAGTTCGTTTCTCCCCCGGATGGACATTGCCGACGCCATAATCGAACGCCGGCGAACAACCACGCAGACTTGCTTTGACTACTCTTAGTTCGTACCGTTGGTGACTAGATAAGACAAATTTTGTATCGGTATTTTTGACCGCTTTTATGTAAAGTTACCAAATATATTTTTCTTAAATTAATGGCCGCTTATCGTTCTTTTTTCCGGGCGTTTCACGTTAATACGAGCTCGAAACGATATTCGACGATACTCTCCCGGTTGTTGTTTGGGTCGTTTCACTTACCGAGAACAATCCAACCGAAGGTTGTGCGTGTTCGAGACGTGGAATCGATTGTTTTTCGTTCTTTATTATATCGTATCGTCGTTGTTGTTTGTAACCGATCGTTGTCGGATCACGGACATTCATGCGTAAAAGGATTTCAAACTACAAAATCTGATTTCACGGGCGAGAAAAATGAAAACTGTGAGTTAAATTACAGGACGATTGATTGTGCCGGAAACATTCAAAACGCATACATGTTTGTAGTCCGGCAATAGCGTTTCGACAAGTTGTTGCTGGAGTCGTAACTTCAATGAACCTTACATCGATCTTCCGGACAGACGTCGATTCTCTAAAATACGAGTAAGTGAAACGAAACACAGAAAGTAGACACTGATTTGTCTTCTCTGAGGTACTCGAGATGAACGACTTCGATACTTCGTCGGTCACCTTTTCAAATTACGAGAACGACTCGTACACTCGTGTTAACACGCTGAATTAGAAACTACAGAATACACGCACACAAGTCTATCCTCGAATCCCGTCGTTGACTCGTCAAAGAACGCAATTGTCCGACAAATTCGACCCATTCTCCACTGATCCGGTGGAGACCAGTTTTCGTTCTCAATGAGCAATAACGTTAAACGATTCGAGGATGAGACCGGAAGCGTTTCGAACAGCGGCGAGCAACCTTCGCGATATCAACCATCATGATCATGTACCACGATAATATAAAAATTTGTTGCAGATTTCTGCAGGGTTGATTGAAAAGTTTGTTCTGTTTTTGTACGAGATGTAAACGATTAAAATGGCGTATCAACATTTACTCACGTTCCTTTGTTTGCGTTATAAGATATTATACTTTCTTAAAATCTGACACGATAAATGAAACATAATTTATCGATTTAAAATATAGGACAAACATAGGTGATGATCCCAAGATCTTTATGCAATTCTTTCGGAAAAGTGCGTGAAAATAAAGATTATTTACCTGGTTTTCTTATTATCTTCAAATTAAATCGGAAAACGGAACGAATTTTCCATTCAATCTATATAAATCAAGCCGTCTGACACTGGAACTACCAAATACTAAAAATGAGGTCCTAAAATGATTTATGAAAATTGCAAGATGTGGAAAATTGAGACTACAACTGGTTTTTATTATGACACGAATATGAGTGAATCTGCTGAACAATTTCCTACAAAGGCATCTTTATAACTTTAATAATCGTAAAATAAAGAACTTGAAGTGGGCCATACCGACTTCTCAGGTAGTTCTCGTGTCACTGCTGAGGTTATTCATTTGGATCATTGGATTTTCAATTTGAACCATAAGTCTTGGCTAAGAAAGGTTGATGGGTCACCGCAGGAAAAGTTGTTCATTGCTGTATGGAACCGTTACTAAAGGAAGGGACGTGATTGTATCTGGTGGTTGTACTGTGCAGCCCTTCGGCAAGTGGTTAGCAGGCTAAAACTTGCTGTTGCGTGTTTCGACTTAAGTTTTAAGGCATTGCGTACGAAGGGTGCAAGGACGGCGTCCCTATGATCGTCGTCCCTGGTTGACGTCGACGTTCAACTATTTTGCTACGGCCTTTGCGATTCGCAAAGCGATTTGTTTCAAATACTCCTCCAAAAACCAAATCGCAACTGAACATTTTTACGTTGGTTCCTCGGCTGCAACAATTGCACTTTTTTCTAAGTTTTAAGGTTCACGCGTCGATGTTCTATATCTGCACTTCAGAGTTTCCACGTTCGTATTTTTCGAATGAAATATTTCTGCGCTAGTTTTTTTCCCTTTAAAAAAAAAAACACTTCCCACCTGTTGGATCTCAACCACCGTGTGATATGAAATTTGTTTTGGAAACTGTGCTGTTTCGCCTTGCGATCACAGAAAACGGTCGATACGAGTAGCAAATACTTTGAGGATGAATTTGTTCGGCAATTAAAACGGCAGTGGATTTGACGTGTTTGTGATAAAAATCAACAGATAGAGTTAGAAAACATTGAAACGCTATTTTCAGTTTATTCAAAAGTATTCAATGAAGAAGGTAATTTCTTTTTATCTCGTGCAATTGATATAATTATTATTTTTCATAAAGATCCGCAGTCTAATGGGGATTCAATTATCAGATCATATTTAACATTAAATACACACTGTGTTGGATATTATCCTTAAAGTGGTTAATTTTCATTAACTCTTTGTTTCAATTGTTCTGAAAGAAATAATATTCATAAGTAATCATGAAGTTGTCCAAAATTTTGGAATTCACTTACACAACGAACAAGAAGAGAATTCAAGATTGTCCATTAAAAAAATTACTTAAAAATGGAAAAAGATGCATTGAAATGCCTAAGAAATTAAAAACAAGCTTTTTAATTCTTTCAATCCTTTTGTCATCCTGTAAAAAGTAATTTTAACTCTAATTTAACTTTAATTAAAACATCATGGTTCTTGAGGTACAGGTCCTAGTGTATCGAATTATAATCTTAAATAGGAACGTCATACTAGAACAGTGAGTTCCAACGTACTCCCCTCCGAGAATTGCAAGGTCCCCACCATCGAGCCTCTTCCCACTACTAGGTACAGCCGTAGATTTAGGGAGTGCTGCGCGTGCAGCGCGGCTCTCGTGGTGGGAGCTTCCCACTACTATACATTATAACGATGAAGTCTAAGAGTGGGGGAAGAACCAAAGCGGTTAAGGTGCCTCGAATAGCTCCGGAGCTACTGGTTGGAACTGCTTGTACTAGAACATCGTACAGGGGAATATTGAATTAAGACAACTGTTCATTGATTACCACGAATTCTCAAGAACTCGGTCCTTCTTTCAACCTGTATGAACGTTAACTCAAAAGCCACGATTATCGAGGTACTATTTTACACCAATTGGATCATATTCTTGAATACGACCATCATACTCAAACATCGTACAGGGAATAGAGACAACTGTTCAGTCATTGCCACGAATTTTCAAGAAATCAATCCTACTATCAGTCTCTGTGACATTTAACTAAAAAATCATGATTTTTGAGGTACAAGTGCAACTCTATCGAATCATAATGTTAAATAGGAACGTCATACAAAAACATAGTGCTGGGAAAAGTTGGATGGTGACAACTGTTCATTGATTAACACAATTTCTGAAGGACTATGTAGTGTACTATGCCGATAACAATAAAACGAAGACTTGCATCATTGTTGCAGCGAGCGAACTAACTAGTCTTGAGTGCCGAGCAAAATTTGAGCGACTAATAGTCGCCTATAGTGCACTGAGGTCGCTTTGTGGCTGGCGAATAATTAGTGTAATAACTCCCTTGTTGCGCGTGACACACGGATGCTGTTAACGTGATTCGACAAAATTTATTTATAGCGGGAAAACGCAGAGAGCGAGAGAGAGAAAGAGAGAGAGAGAGAGAGAGAGAGAGAGAGAGAAAGAGAGAGAGACACATACACAGTTTATGCGCGGTCCGAGACGGTGCGTTACAGCAAGTTACATTCATTTTTACGACTGTTGAACGAAAACTGTACGTTAAGATAAGATTGAACATTATATTTCAAAGCGTAGGCGTACGGTGATTAATTAATTAATATTATATAATACTATATGTGTACGATGTATATTTGTTGCTCGCGAGGTTTCGGTAGAAGATGTTCGTTTCCAAAATTTGACACGCGTTAAACGAGTGGGAAAAAAAAAGAAAACACTGCACCACCAGGCAGGTATTATAATTTCTTACGAGCCTGTAAAAGCACTTTTTATAGTTAGTGCTATTTTTTTATATATAAAATATTGGTATTTTTATATAAACCGCTATTTATTATAGCCGAACGAATGCGCAAATTGAATAAACATTGGTGAATCAGGATTTCGTTCGTTTTCATTGTTTTTTCTGTTTTTTTTTTCATTTTTTATTTGCGTTTGCATTACTGCGTTACGCTGCGCACAAACTCTCCTTCATTCTGACTATATCATACAATATTTTCTATCGTATACAGGTGGTTAATCCAAGAAACGTTTACAGAAACTACTCGACAATCTTTATTAGTCTGATACACGTCGTTGATAAGTATATTACATAGAACTATACGTAGTCTACTTCTCCGCGAATTTCCACGAGAGAACGGCGTCAGAAAAACGACTCCACAGGCGAACGTGGTTGATCATACCGATCGATTCTCGGACAGGTGAGATCCTCGAGAATCAGCATCGAGATTGAAACTTGCGAGAACAAAAGCGAATCGAGCGTAACGAATAATATTTCGTTTCAATTTGCTCCGGGGTTCGGAAAATGTCATCGGTGGACGTTCCGAGGTAGAAAAAGAAATACATTATCAGGACAAACAAAAAATCAAATAGAAACGCAACGTTTCGTAACCTTATCGAGCGAGCAGCTTATCGAACTGCAGACATTTATGCAGATTCGAACGTTTCGAACAAATTGGAACTCGAATCGGTGGATTAATCGGTTCGAGGGAAGGGAAATTACGTCTCTGTAAAAGTTGTACAGCATGAAATCCGCAGTGGATGCGATCTGCCATTTTTACGAGGCCGGGAAATGGAACGTCGTTCTTAGGATCCGCTCTAATCCGTTACTTTCACCATTATTTTTCTACGAGTTCGATAAGGGGAGACTTTCGGGGATCGCTGTGGGAGGAGAGGTAATATTGTAAAGCATAAGTATCTTCATGTCAATTACTCTAGGGAACATCAAAGACAAGGGTAACACTAAAAAAAACTACCTTTGCACCACTAACCTTTTATTCCGGGAGTGTTTTTTCTACCACTTAAACCGTACTTTCTAATGTGCATTCACTTACGAAATCATTCGTCCACCGCTTCTGCTTCTTCTTCGCAGAGAAAATGAGAAAGAAAGAGAGAAAGAGAATGAGAGGGAAACAAATTGTCTGTAAAAACATGTGTGTGTGTGATTGAGTGTGATAACCGAGAGAAAGAGAGAAAGAATGGCGTCGCGAGGCCAGAAACTTTTTTCATTGCTCGAGAACTATTTAAATCGATAATAAACACAATTCGTGGCATTTGAAAATGAAATTCGGGATGTCGGATAGCGTTTTAAGATTTTCGTTTTGGTCTTGGTGAATATTTTTCCAACTCAACGAGATCGTAGACGTTGCTTCCTTCGCGAATCTGGCCATGTATGTAATCTAAGAAACGTTTTAAGGGTGTTCGTTCCGCTTTTCTAGTTAATGTTATTAGCGCGTGGACGTCGTACGAGGAATTTCATTTTTAAGAAATTGTACCGCATAGGAGTGTCGTTAGGTCGGTGTCGAAATCGCATAGTGAGGCAGTTGCCGAATCTTGCCTAAACCATGGGGGAATTGAGTCGGAGGCGGACAGACGGTGATACACAGTCTCAACACGTGCGGCTGTGTGAGCGCATGCGTGTGCCTCCTGTGTGGAGCAAGCAATCTCTGACTTTGGGGATAAAGCACGGCATGGAAGAGACAATGCTAGGTATCCAAGTGGATTGTTATTCAGCACTCTTTCCGTTCGACGTAACGAAGTAACGCGAGTTCGTTCAACTATCTCGCATCGTTCTAAAAAGCTTGAAAGTCCAAACCAATTTTCTCTCTCTACTTAACATTTTATCGATCAACTGTGATTGCGTATCGGTCGATTATCGAGGTGACATGTTTGCAAAAAAAAAGAAAAAAAAATCGTTTCACGATTTCTATCAATCGTTAAAAAGGGAACGTTGATTCGCTCGTAAAACATTTTGCTTCGCTTTTACAATCGAAGACTCTCTCGCACCCTGATTTGTCCCACGGATCTGTTTTTTTTTTGCAAATGTGTGTCTTGAATGTGCTGTCGTGCGAAATAATTGAGATACGCGGATTATATTCTTGATACATTGTTAAAATTTGTACGAGTGTTAGTTGTTCGAGGTGCCGAGACGATCGAGACGTCATATTTTCGCCGCTGTGTGTCCTCCTATTGTTCGTTTCGAGTAATTGTTTTTGAAACAGACGACAGCCGCGTCTTACGGTTACACTCTCGTTTCGAGCTCTGGCGTTGCTCCGGCATTGTTGTCTACTAATTTTATTTTTGCATACCGTTAGAAATAAGGCGATTCATATTTCAGCTAATAATATTATCGTTCACGAATTTTCGACGTTTGTAGCACTGTTCGTGCTGGCGACAATGGCGGAACAATGCCGTCGCGGTATATTGCTTATATAAGGCTTCAGACGTTAGTATAAAGAACAAAATTATTGTACCATTGTATTAGTGTACGTGTCGTAATTAATCTTTCTTCAGAGAAAAGAAGCAAAATAAGGACGACGATTGAAGGAGTAACGTGTAGTTGCGCGGTTCATCGTTTCGTTTGCGATTCAACCTCGATTTTTAGTGTAGAGAGTACGGTGACGAAGAGATTATTTTTCTCGACACCGCTCGTGTTCGAGGTTTCGAAGTCAATTGACAAAGTTCGTAACTATTTTCTTAATTAGAGTATACAATCGCTCGACTTAACCCTCTCGCTGCGCGGCCCTGCCCGGACCCAACTATTCACAAAACCATAAGTTAGGCAAAATTGAACGTCCCATGGAAGCTCAGCCCAAAGTGTTTGTAGAAGGAAGTCTCCAAAGATTAATTATCATGTGTTATACTTACGAAGAATGTGTAGTTTATCGAGGAAAAGTTAACGAAAAGTCAACGACGCACTCGACGTATTTCGTGTGTTTTCTGGTCTCTTCTTATTTCAAACCAGGAAAAGATCTAACTCCACTGAAAATCGTTCCCGTTGTTGTTGCGATATTCTCGTTATTTCAAACACAGCGGATACGTTCGCGCATGTCTTTTAAATTATTCGAATTCGCGACTGAATTGAATTAAATTCTTAAAGAACTGGATCTTCTCCGAGAGCTAAAGAACGAATTACCGATTTCAATGAAGTTGCTTCAATATCCCGGACAAAGGGGTCCTTCTATTTTCTTCTTACTTATAAAAGATAAACTGACCGAAGACCGTTCCCGTGATAGCACTACCATTGTGCCAGCTCGTTGTTTTAGACTTCTTCCGAGTCTCTTTCAGACCTCGAGGACGCTGAATACTATCTTTTACGGTAATCAAATTGTCGATGAAATTTAGAATTTCTTTTAATCAGCTAGTTCAAGGTCAACAATATTTATTTACTGTTTCTATGTTTCATATTTATTCCTACTCAATGTTCAATTAGGTAGGTGAATTAGTTAGTGGTTCTTTCTTTGTAAGTCCGTTGTTTATTTACAAATAATCGAAATAAAGAAGGAAAATTCAGCTACTTTATTGAAAGATGCAGTAATTTTTTTGTTTTCACGGGTTCCATATTGTTTTTCTTGGTTGTTAACTGAAATAGTACAAAATTAATGATACATGCCACAACAACGTACAAAAATAGTGACTACTTATGTTACTACTACTTATTCAATTTATTAGGTGTACAAGTTAATTCGTGTTTTTTTTCTTCGTAAGTTTGTTGCTCACATGTTGAAAGATGCTGCCTTCTTTTTATTCTGATTATATGATCTGCTATGACTGCGGATTTTATGCATTTATGACAAAAATGAGTACTTGTAATTTAAAACAGTGGACAGATTAAAGGAATTTGAGAGTGTCAGTGTTTTCGTATCAGCTTATTAATACCAATAAAGCAACAAAGAAATATCTATTTGGCTCCTATTTCTTGCAATCAATACAAACAATTTTTATTTTGCATAAAGATCCGCAGTCTAATGGTCATCAACATTTTGTAGTTATTGAATCAGATTAGCATGAGATCAGCAATGAGTCGATACACACATCAACAACGTGCAAAAACAGAGACTACTAAACAGCTAAAAACAAAATTAATTATTTGTGAGGAAGAAGAATGAATTGGTTGTGCGTTCATTTTACATCGTTCAATGTTCAAGTACTGTTATAAAATCCAATTTCATTTGATAGAATCTTCGCGTTTTCTCCGCGAAACTTCCGAGGTGTATCGAGGCAATTAAAAATTGTTTTCAAGCAACGTTTTCTGAGTAATCTTCGCGCGAACAATTTCTGCGGCGGACGTTTAACATGGCTGGCAGTTGAATGGAAAATGGCGAGGTCGTTCGTTTGGCGACGATGACGGTGCGAACACACAATTGGGTTAGACGAGGACAGAAATTGAATTAGATGCGGCCGCAGTTTTGGATCCATGGAAACGCGTAAGGAATATCCTAACTGCAGCATCGACATGACAAACGGTTGCAAAAATACACCCCTGGCAGCCGACAATGACATCACGCGGGAGAATACGCGACAGAAATATTTTTTTGCGGGAAGAAAATGTTCGCACGCGATACCGTCGACATGGCCGTTGGAATATTGAAGCGATTCAGATATTTCACCACGTATTTGTTGCCGCGATAGAGAAACAAGAAATTCACTGGTGCCATTTTGGCGATAGCCTTCGTTTTCGACACTTGCTTGACGTCCAGTCGGTTTTTAAACGATTTCGCGCGTGGTCGTTGCTCTTTCCGTTGACTCGAATGAAAATATTATCAAAGTTTTTATAATTGTTGCAATCGATGCACGGTTTTAGAAAGAGATCTATTTCGGGCCCGTCACGATCTTACGGAATAATTATGTTCTGATCGACGGAGCTTTCCAGGATCGTGTTTCCAATCGCGATTTTGCTTCAATCACTTCTACTCGCATCCACGATGAACAGAAAAATGTTTTCGGCGCAATCCACATGATTATATTAGACAAAGAAGAGAATTCTTTCCGATTTCAGGGTAAAATCATAATTTTTGTTAAACAGTATTTACAAGAGCTCAATTATCGTAATATTTGCTATTGTTATTTATTGTTTGATGGCACTTTTGTGGCACCGTGACTGTATCATCGAATACGACACTCAGCTTTGAACTGTTTAATACGTTGTAGAATTTTCTGATATTGCCAACTGATTGAAAAAAGTATAACCTGACTAGAAGTAAAAGTTAATGTTCTAAAGAAAATAAAACTGAATGCTCCGTCAGCCACAGATTTTTGACAAAAGTTAGCACAAATCGTTTGGCTGACTTCGAGAATTTAATAAACTAAATCTTTAGGTTCTGTAAAGTTTATAGGTCTATTACGTTATTCGCATGATTATATAAAACTGTTGCATAGAAGTTGGATGCTAAATCAAGGACTGCTACGAAGCAAGTCTCGCTACTTGGTTAAATGAATTCTTCTTTTGATTTTAGTATATACAAACGTACCAATGTTTGGTTTAAATCCAAGGCATTTTTATTTTTTTGTTCGACAGGTTCATTTTACCTGAACGACTAAATCTTGATAGCTTACGCAGCAAGATGGATTTCCCATATTTCTTTTATTTCTAATTAATCATCTCGGTCGGTAAACTTTCCCGGAATGTTTTCCCGCTGTTCGTTCTATTCTTTGTCGTTCGGGAAAGTTCGATTCAATCCGGAGGTCTGAAAGGTGACATCTCAGAACGGGATTGGACGATAACAGCGAAAAGTTCATCGACACTGAACTCCTCTGCGCGAGCAAAACGAGCGATAATTCAATGGCAGGAAATAGCTCGTATTACGTCCTTAACGCAACGGATTGCTGTTCGAAATCATTATAAGCCGCCGACTAATCGCGTTTTTTCGATCGCTCGTATCCGGCGCCGATGAATCGTAAATCCCACGATTAAAACCGTCATTTATGGTACTCATTCTATGTGACAAACATGAATATTGACGGAACACACTGATCCCTAGACACCGAAAGTCCGCAGAAATTTGCATGTTCTGGACCGGGTTCGCCAAAGCGAATAATTTGACTAAGTTTTTCTTCGGTTATTATCGAGAAGAAACTACTCTCGTTACGATCCAAAGATCAGCAATTGTTCACTTTCAACGTTTCCCGATCAAATTTACGTTTATTAATTAAACCGTTAAAGCGAAGCTAAAGTTTGTTGTGTTAAAAGGTTTTCTGTTTTCTTTTCTTGCTAAAGAGTCCTGATGTTTTCCGCTAACCAGCGATACATCTCAATAGTTGTCGCGACTGTTACGAGCGGAACTTTGCGCGCGGAAAGTATGTAAAACTGTAAATTGATCCAACGCGATTTAATCACCTTGAAAAATGTACTATACGAACGATCTTCGAAGTTCTTGTAATATGTAACACTTATTTCCACCGGATTTATTTTTCTCGAAGTAACGCGGATTTGCGTTACATATATATTTTGTTAATGTCTTAGAAAGTCTTAGGGGTTAAAAAGGAGTGTCGAAGTATAATCGATTGTTATCATTCTCGTTGTATCTACCAGTTAAAATTAGCCGACAAATTTTCCTTAATCGTTTTCTCAATTGTTTCTTGACAATTTGAAACTCAAGAAGCAACTTCTGATCCTCATTTTGCACAGTTCTGCTACGTCTCTTATCGATCTTCATTATTCAACCCTTTCTCGGAGGGGTGAACTCGCCAGAGTTAAAATTGGTGGTCTCCAATTAACGAAGCAACTGATTTCCACGTCAGGACTCTTTCGATTTCTCACGTGTCATATTAGATTAACGCCAAACCGATAATGATATAATTAACCTGGATATAAATGTACAGTCACGTGACTTCGAGATCACGCGACGCCATAGAGGGTTAACGCACGATTGTCCCGGTTAATTACAATTTAAAACTAGAAGTTAGTCATCGTTCATCGATGTTGTATCTTTCTACTCGAAGGTGAACGTTGTGCGAATTATGAGGTCTCCCTAGTTTGACAGTTTGTGAAAATTGTTCTCGTTTTACATTTTGCAAATGCTCCTCCTAAATAGGAGAAAACAAAGAGACTAAAACGTATTCACAAATCACTGAAGCTGAATTTGAATGTTTGATTGGAAGCTGTGGAAAGTCAATTAGAGTGCGTGTCACTTGTGGTGAAGGCTGACCATTGCATTAACCATTTGCACTCGGCGCTATTTCAACTAAAACACCAAACATCTCTTCTAACCTAGAATATTCCCATTGTACGTAATTTTTTGCATTATATGCTTATGAAATTGATATAGTACCTCATACAATATTTAAATGTTTAGTAGTTAATTACATATAAACAAATTTAATTATGTAAACAATATTCTGAATAATGGTGGAGCGATTTGTAGAGGCGCCTCAAAGTCGTCGTTCGAGTGCTAAGGGTGCCATTTTGTTATAAACACCTCTCCAGATGCATTAAAGAGTATGCATTACCCTTCACGGTTCTGGAATAGCCGATTAACAGTAATTACTTGTTACGCACTCTAAAACAGTACTCGAAGCTTGCACTATCTCGAAAACTAATCAACCAATTACCTTGAGACTTGCTAGGAACGTTCGATAGTATTCGATACATATCCTGTTATCGTACGAACGAATATTTACAAACTTCGAATTTTGCGACACAGAAACCAACAAACCTTTTACCGAAAAATAAGAACCTTCTCCGACGCCATTTTTTGATCTTTCAAAAAATGTTTTAATTCGTGTTCGAGAACAATAAACGTTCTTCTTTTCTTAAAAATCGTTTTGCAATGACAAACTAGGGGGCGCAGAATGCCATGAACTAGGACCACGTCTCAATGACAGAGTCGAGTACCAAAGATGCACCAAGATTAACGAGAACAACCATTGGACAGCCTAGACGGCCGTGTTCGCGTGTACAGGATAAGTGATCAACCAATTAATATGGAAATGTTTATGCTACTGGTTATATGTATGTTCGTAAAACAAGTTACCAATGAATGTTTGCTATTATAGTGTAACTGTGTGTTCTAATAACAGCTCGCGAAAATCCAGTATTCCGTGGCCGTATCAGACCTTTATCCGGGAACCGTGAGAATTGTTCAGGATAAACTCACTGTGCTGATTCAGGACTTATATAACATCAAAGTACTTGTATACAATTATTATCTAATGTTACACGCATATATGGTATTTATATACGCGCGGACAGATTAATATTATTATATACGCCAGAGAGAAAACGTGAGCTACGTACGCGTAATTAAATCCAACAGTTAATCGATAAGTAATATCGTGAATTGTGGAACCTTCTAACAATAGAACTGTAAATATCGGTGTAGGAATGGCGGCGGCCATTGGTAGACCATACGATGCCCTGTCGCGTCGTCGGTGTGTACTATACATATAGACGATCATTTTTACGACGTTCCTCGATTTTTTAACGACGCCGACGATCGAGAAAATCATCGAATTCTTCGATAAACTTCAGGCATCAACATTCCTGCGATCCTCGGCTCGTTGAGAATGTTCTTTTCTCGTCGCGAAATTTCCACCCCTCACCCCTCCCCATAAGAATTGTTGAATGTCGCGGTTAATCAATATATCGATACAATAATAACACATTTAAAGTCGTTCTTTAGCGGTAGCGGTAAGTGGCCAAATAGTCAACTCATTTAATCGACTTAGGTAGGGGATGTTAAGGCACCCGAAGAGGAAACGAAGATAACATAAACTGTAATCGAACATCAATATTTTAATGCTACGACGTCTTGTTGACTGTTCTCGTAATAGCTTAAATGTCCTCGTCGGACGAGATCATTTTAATCACCCCCCTCCGCCCCCTCCCCTCACGAACTTTGCTCAAGCGAATAGTCTCATTTGAAAAGTTTCCCGGTTAACGGATTGATAGACTCTAATACAGTTGTTTCTGACAATTCCATGTTCGTAAGAAGGTTGAGTTTTCATTACGGAGTTAATGTCACGCACTTCCCGCCTATCTTTTGTCCGAGGAATAAAATGGACAGCTATTTTGTTACATCGGATTAACGGTACACGAAATTCATCGAAAACAACGCACGTTGAAGTTGCACTCGTCGCACCGACTGTATCTCGAAATCTCTTAGTTATCGATACCGTTGTTATCGTTTACTTAAAACAAACGGGTCACATCGGTATTGGTAAAGAATTTCACAAAGATCGTCACATACATGATATATCGTTGCACTAAACTACACCTTTGCACCCGTTGAAAGAGGTTCGTTTCAGTGTTGAAATTATTCCGAAATTTTTCTGTTAACGTACGAGACGATTTTTAGTAATATCAAGGTATACCGATGAGACTGGTAAATAAATACGAAAACGAGGTCCTTCCAAACGATTTCGCGCAATCGCGTAACAAGCTCAAGAAATGGTACGCACTACCTACAGCGAGCCTTTATCCTTTCATTATTACTTCTGGCACTAAGGAGGATTAATTGAAATAGGACTTTCTTGTTAAGCTTCGTGCACACCGACGAGTATCACGAAAGCGCTTGCAGAATCTAATAAAATGCTTTTAAGCTAAATCTTAAGAGAACCAACACGATTGATTTCACCGAACACCGAGTCCCTTCTTCGAATAATGAGTTCGACATCCCGAGCATTTATCTTGATCGCGCGTTTAAGATAATTTACAAATTGCAACTCGTAACTAAACGATTTTACTAAGCAAGATTCTCAAACAATACAGTCCTTCATCTTGTATTTTGTCTGAAACATCAAAATCCCATATAATCGTTGACTAGATTAATTTTTGACCCTGTAAGAGAGAACGGGATAAAAAGGATAAAGCTTCTGCTTGTTTTACGGATTGATAGAATTTATATCGTCTAATTAACACTGGGACGAACCTCTTTCACATAAATGTTTATTAACGCACTCCAGAATTTTATAAGCAAGTCAAGAATTGTAACCGATTAGAGACATAAGGATTAATTGTTCGATTTTGTTCTTGTCGATAGATATTAGACGAGCTCGTCCTTAGGACGATCACGGTCACGTGTGTAGATTGGCAATAGTGATTCATAGTGGTAGGGATCTTCTCACTTGGGAAACCTCCTCGTCGAGTCTAACAAGTAATGGATTCTTCGATCCTGCTCTAGTATATTTGGAATACATTCGAGAACGGTTTACATTGGGGATCTAATCGTGAAAACGAACGGGATAAAGTATCGTAATCACTGGTGATATTATTGTCGATGATCGTGGAAATATTTAGCAAATGTTTGCACACCGTTTGCGTTTGTTGACCGTTGTATGTCGCGTTACACGTTAGTCAGTGACAACTTGTTGCTATGGTTGGCAAAATCGGATGAAATTTGGAAAGAGCTTTTCACTAAAAACTTTATTCCGTGACAATGGCCCATGATTGTCTTCGCTATACAGGGTGGGGCATTTATCCTGACCACCTGGAATATCTCAAAAACTAAATTCCGGAGAAAAAATGTTTCAAATACAAAGTTTCAGTCAAGGAGGGGCTGATGCAGCAGTCATATCCATTTTTAATTTTCATCATGTTTTCAAGGTCATTCCAAGGTCAACTTTATTTTTTCAAATGGAAACATATATTTTTCATTACAGATTCTTAATCTACGACTTGGAACAAGTAACTTTTATTTGAAACGTTTTTTTCTTCGTCGATTATTTTCTATAATATTGACTATTATGGAAAAATATTCTCAAATTAAATGAAAAGGCAATTATTTTATTAATAATAATACAGGAGAACTGCAACCTAATTACAAGAAAATCAATTTAACATGTATTCACTAACATTCTAATGTTATTTGCATTGCATGCGAGGGAATGTGTAATCTTATTCCAAAGAAAAGACAGTAAACAAATGTTGCATCCCTGCGTGTAACGAACAGGTTGTGTACGCTCAGCGTTAAATTTCTTTGCTAAGTTTTTTCTAATTGTATTGCCTGTTCCAATATTTAGTTTTACTTTAATTATTCAGTTAGATTACATGTTTATTTGATACTATTTTAATTTGATATTAATTTCATTTATCACAAATAACATGATTTTCTCCGTTAAAACGACATCGTGAATTTTTTTCTTTGAAAATTCAATATTATACAAAATAATTGGCGGAGAAAAAAACGTTTCAAATAAAAGTTATTTGTTTCAAGTCGTAGATTAAGAATCTGTAATGAAAAATATATGTTTCCATTTGAAAAAATAAAGTTGACCTTGAAATGACCTTGAAAATATGATGAAAACTAAAAATGGATATGACTGCTGCATCAGACCCGACTTGACAAACTTTTTATTTGAAATATTTTTTTCTTCGGAATTTAGTTTCCGAGACATTCCAGGTGGTCAGGATAAATGCCCCAACCTGTATACTGTCATATGAGTCAGAAAACAATGACTTTTTTCATTTACAGGATTCGTTGGAACATTTTCTTCTCGCGCGTGTCCCAGTCGGAAACGATAAACGGTGACAAATCATATATTTTTTTCACGAAAAATGAAAATTCTTTTTCGCAACTGATACTGCATGGACAAAATGTCGTAGCCAAACCATTTGACCCCGGTGTACTGCTATGATTTCCCCTCGGCGTAATAAAATTTTTTCTGTCGGCCAACCCCCTTTTTTCGTGTCACTGAATTTTACACGTTGCCGCGATCAAATGCGATTCAATACTACACCCCAAAACGGATACAAAAATATTACAGCCCCTAGCTACACCATAAATCATCCCCCGGGAGCCTGCAAGCAATTACATCACTTGTGAACTAGTGGTTTAACAATTTATAGTATCGCGTGTCGTTCTAATGCAATACTGTTTTTTTTCTGTGCTTTGTCGAGCCTGGCGAAAATAGTTACCCCATTCGACAGGGGCGACGATACTCTCGTGTGGGTATGACTGCGGATGTTCGTTCGAATTCACGATTCTAGCTTCGTCTGCAACAATTCATAAAGTATAAATGTGCAAATATAATGCTACAATGAATTGCAGAACTGAGTAAACAGATGAAACTTCAGTAGAATGCAAATAACAGGAAATGTTCTAGTCAAAATGTTGCAAATTTGATACGTTGTTAAACGATGTACTGCAGAAATTAATAACCATATAAGAGGTTAGTAAAGAGTGCACATAAATGCAAATAACGAGTCAACCTGTCTCTTCTAGTCAAAGAATTGCAAATTTGTCAGATTATTAAACGACGCAGATATTGACAAAAATATACGAAGTTAGTGCAAACTGCAATTAAATGCAAATCACGCGTTAAGTGCAAACTGCATTTAAATGCAGAAAATGGATCAACTTGGTTTTTCTATTTATCAAATAGTGAGTTATGAGAAATTAATAAAGATATAAAAAGTCGACAGGTAGCACAGTTAAATGTAAATAACTCGTCCTTCTAGTAAAAGGGTTGCAAATTTTTGTTTCAGTGAATTGTGAATAGTATAAATACGCAAACATCTGCAGTCTATCCACAGTAAACAATTTTATTCGTAGGCTTGTTTGCAATAAAATTTTGGAAGGCAAATCATTGTGTACGTATGCGCTGGCATGTACAAATATTGAATTTTATTTAAAATTCTGCTTTGGATATTCTCGGCAAATGATCATAAATTTTCATTACTTTATCTTTCTTGTTATAATCTCAAACCTTCCTTTGAGAAATGTCTTAAATTTTTTTGATAAACTGAAACAAACGAGAAAAGGTGTACGCTTATACACTGCGCAGTTCATTTACATACGTCTACCCGAGAATTATATTAATCGTAACAATTTGTTTTTTTTTAGTCGAGCAGCGCGTACGTGCGCAAGAAATGCAAATTCTGAAAACAAGTGGCCTCGTTGCTGACACGTTTTATGAAATAATAAAATCTAATAGGTCTAAAGCGAGAAGTGGTCACTGAAACGTGATAACACGACTGTTGCAGGAATTACTTGATATTTAACATGGAAAACGCTGTCGCGTGTATATCAGGGGGATAGCATAGAAGAGTTGACTATATTTAAAGAAAATTTTAACAAAATGATGAATATTCTCGTTTACCTTCTACAGATGAAATAATCTAACGTTTACTAAGAAGTGACAATTATTGAAAACTCTGTGAGCAGTATTACAAATTGTTGAGTAGAGGACTTTTCATTTTCTGAATAGGAAAGGTAATCGTCGGAGCTAATATAATAGGCTGCGGATTTTATGCATTTGTTGTATACACGAATCCATCATTCTGTCTGTTCATTTCCATCAATTATTTTCTGAAGGAAACATTCTAAATATTATTTTATCACTGTTAGTTTGTAGTTATGAATCAGTTGCGCGTGTTAATCTCAACTGACTGAGGATTCAAGCATTCGTTCGTGTCCTTTTCACCAGAAAATCGAAAATTACTGTTCATCCAAAAAATGATCAAATATGTATTTTCGAACGGTTATACGAGAAAGAGAGCGTAAAAATTAACTTTTCTACTTTCTGCCGGGACTATCTCACGTACAGTATACGAATACGTTGTTATCAGGGAACAGTTTCGTCGAAATTTATTATCTGGTTGAAATGTGATCACTAGACTGCGGATTTGCGTTTCCTCGAGTTATTGCATAAAAAAAGGACGGTGGGCAACGGGAATATATATCTCTTCCATGAAAGCTCTCGAAGGGCTGAAAATAAAACAGAAATTCCATTAAACGTTTAATGTCTTTTTTGCGTTCCATACACTTGCGCGAACTTCGATATAAACGCGTGAATTCCGCAGTCTAGTAACAACGCTTGCGAGAGCATATTTTCCTATCTTGATTCGCGTTCGAAGCACAAGGGCAGATCGGTCGACTCGTCTCTCACTGGGCAGCCATTTTGTGGAGAGGAACACAGTGTTACGAATTGCCAATTTAACTAGAAGAAAATGATTTTGGTGGTCGTCATAAGATTTTCTAATTTTTGTTACAAGTTTTGTAACAAGCT
This sequence comes from Sphecodes monilicornis, assembly GCA_913789915.3. Lineage (NCBI taxonomy): Eukaryota > Metazoa > Arthropoda > Insecta > Hymenoptera > Halictidae > Sphecodes > Sphecodes monilicornis. The sequence continues at coordinate 12,781,531 of OU565290.1, forward strand.
ACTTATGTTACAAGTTATTTGTTTAGCTATTAAGTGTAGAAATGAATTCAATGCCTTTTCATTAAACTAATTACGAAACTAGTTTGAATTGAAATCTTCTCCGTAAATTTTGAGATTTATGCAATTTTTTAAAAGCACTATATACCTTCAAAAAATATTACTTAGCAGATACAAATGTTAAAACATTGAAGAAAACGTACAAATTGTTTTTCGAGAAGGAATTTGTCAATTGTTTGAATGAAAAAACATGATTACTTGATAATTATGACAAGTGGCTTGAGGATTGAAAGATTTAAGGTGTTGTTCTATAAGGAATGAATAAATTTATTTTTAAAGAAATTACTTTTTACATCTAATGCATTAGCGATTCGTAACATTGTGCGGATCTAGAACGTTCTTTCGACGAAACACATTTCTCGCCTACGCACAATATTTTGTTCATTAGCATTTTGTCTTACAACTTCTCCCATGATTTTTCGCGGTTCATTGTTGATCAGTTTCTAAGAGAAAGAGTAATTCGTTCCATATTCGTTAAAAGTCTACGTATACTCCAAATATTATATTTTAATATCAGAAACATGATACCTCGTTTCGAATCAAAAGAAATAAATAATTGTCGAATTTATTAAAGTTATCGAACCATTTTACTAAAACCAGTTTAAAAACTTTCTTCAAGAGTCTATTTCAACATTAAAAGCCAAGGGGTTGACTAAACTCTCTGTCATATTTGAACGTAACAAATATGTTATAATCAGACTGCAGATGTTTAAGCAAAAACACACCTTTTTAAACTAAATTGTAGAAATTGAAAGCAGATGGAAGTTTATTAATTCCTTGAAAAGCTTCGCTGAATGCTAGATAAAAATAAAAATTGAATAGTTTTTGTTTAAACGTCACATTTTATCGTGTACACTACTAATACAAAAGATCGGCAGTCTAGTTATAATGATTTGTTATTCGAGTTTTCATGGATTTATCCTGAAGATACTTCTAACAAAAACTTCTTAAAAATGATACAAATGGCGGAGGACGAATGAAAATCGTAATTCTTCACGATTCTCCTTACTTCCAGTTTATCAAAATCGTCAACGCTATAGAAATACGATCGACGCAAAAATTGTTCTCTTTTATAAAATACCAAAAGTAAGTCGCGCCGACCGACACGTTTGATTTTAATTCGTGAAGAAAGGTTCATAAATCTAATTAACAATCCCTTCATTCGCGTGTTTTAACGTTTAGCAGTTTAGACATACACATTTTAAGCTTCGTTACGACTTTGCACAAAAGAAAGAGAAAGTATTAGAAAGAAGGGAAAGAATCGAAAAGAAAGTATCAGGAGAATATTGTATTACCTGGTTAGGAGGAGAAATTCGCGTTTGAATGCACCGAATGAATTCTAGTCTATATACGAATATTTATAAACGGGCGACGGATCAGTTCCACTTGAAAGAAATTTTTTCTCTGTGCGTGTATGTATATACAAATACATGTATTGTATAGTACAAATGCGTATTTAATGGAACAGTATACTCGACCGGGCGTTAACGCAGTACAAAAACGCAGTCGATCATCATTAACAGGAAACCAACTTATCCGACGCCATTTTCGGGGGTATCGCGCTGTTGACACACGGTTGTTTATTATATTTTTTGTTGTACGAATACCACGCGAACAACACAATTTTATTACATGCCAGTAATTTTGTTACATCCTGTTTGCCGAAGGAAACGGGATGCTGAAGAAAGCATAGAACGATCACGTCGAAGCACTAAATATCCGCCATTTTGTAATGTGCGACAGTAGGCTGTGGGTCTTTATGCATCAATATAATCTATACGAGTCTACCGAATACAATGATCAAGTTAAAACCACAACGAAAAATTAAATAAACATCGTGAGATCGAAAATTGAAGGAAAGATTTCGACGAAAGAACTTTTCACTAAAAAATCTATCTCGTGACAATGCTCCGCGATTATTTTCGCACTACGCTGCCACAGTATCAAGAAAACAGTGATTAATACTGGGTTCACGGGACCTGTCAATATGACGAGTTCTAATATTTTTAATTTGCGATTATTGAAATTGTAAAGGTGCATCCATGAAGAATTATTCAATAGATTTATTTCTTTGGGTATATATTATTTTAAAAAGTAGCTAAAAATTTGGACAGACACATTCCTGTTATTTTTATAAACTAATGTAAAATAATCGCTTTTAGTAGTCCGCAAATCTTGTGTTAAAACGAAGAGGTCGAAAATCGCATAGAATAGAATTTTGCGATGAAAATCGAAATTTGCATAAAGATTCGCAGCCTCGAAGTCTGCGAAACCACGTTTATTTCTCCCTGTCTGTTGTTCTAGTATTTAATGGAGTCACCACTTTCCCAGTGAAACGGTCGTATTATTAATCTATTGAAGAATTGAATAAGTTGTGGACGAGCTGAATCTATGTTGAACCGATGGCCGAGCGCAGCTAATTACCGTAAGTTTTCTAAACTCCGTTCGAGAGTGATGGATTAAGAAGACGCTCAGTACGATACTCAGTACGAACTTAGTACGAACTTATCCCGTGATCCCGATGATCCTCCGGAGACCAAACTCGCACACGGTACTCTATTCGTTTTATGTATGTACGACGCAGCCCGTTACTCAACGACAGATTCGCGAAATGTTCTTGCGACGCGGACAAAGTGACGAGAGAAATCGATTATCTCTCACTCTCTTTCTCTCACCCGCATCGTCGCGTCAATCATTTTTGATAGAGCGGAGAGACAAATGTTCGCGAAGATCGATGAATGGCTGTCTCGTTTCCATCGATACTGACCGAGCAACGCTTACAAAAAGCATATTACACCTTTTGTTTTGACCGTCGGATGGGATCGACCACACCGGGAGAGAACTTCAATTTTTCCTGAATGTATTGGGTGCAGAAATTAATTCGGTGCATTTTCATTGTATCAATTGCAAATTGAAATATTCTAATATGATTTTGAGATTTTAACACTAGATTTATGGGACCCGTCAAAATGACAGGTTCTAATATTTTTAATTTACAAGTATTGAGATTCTAAATACGCATCCATGAGAGATTTCCCAACAGATTTATTTCTTTAGGTATATATTGTAAAAGGAATGGCTAAAGTTTTGGATAGCACATTCTTGTTATTTTTATAAAGTAATGTAAACTAGGCATTTTTAGTGTTCTGTAAACCTAGTGTTAAAGTATTAATTTTATCATTTATAAACTACTATATATCTTGGAAAAATATTATTTAGCTGATAGAAATGAGAAAGGATTCATCAGTTGCTTGAAAGATAGAATAAGATGATTAATCGTTACGGCGAACATTTTGAGGATTCAAAGATTTACTGTTTTCTCGGTAAATAAACATTACATTTTAAAAGGGTACGGAATTAATTTTTACAACTGATGTTTTCAAAAGATTTATAATGTTACATAAAAAACTGCCATATCTTTTTCGTAATTCATGTTTTCAACTAATTTTCATACTTCTGTTGTATTCCCCGTGATAGTATATAAATGGTGAGCCTAATCTAAATCGTCAGTAATATTTCCGGACTGATTGCCTTGTTTTATTTGTTAAAATGTGTTTGTTTCTTGTACTTTTTATTCGAGATATGACAACACAGTTTACAAACGACAGAAAATGGTGTTATTAACATTAAATTTCATAGCATTTACGAATCGTACCAATGACCAGTGGTTAGGGGTGTGCGGGTACCTTAGCCTCGGGTCGGGTCGGATCGGATCGGATCAGGTCGGGTCGGGTCGGGTCGGGTCCCGAAAGTTTGCAATATTCGGGTACTCGAAGTTAGTTGTATTTATATAAGTACTTTAGTATTTATATAATATGTATAATGCTGTTTTATGATTTTTCAGTTCAATCTTTTATTTTCACTGGCAGGTTCAGAATGATTTTTGTATTTTTAGTGTAATCGGTTATCAAACTTCGCGAGGAAGAAAATATTTTAGAATACATTATGTGAAATAATGTACGTAAAGGACGTTTCTGTTTCTAGTATACACTGTTCTTACAAGACAAGGACTCTTCGTCCGCACACTGTTCGTATAAGAGCACTGTTTCGTAAACAGTATTTATTACAAATTGAAATATTATTACATTCGATGATTGGACGTCTTATTATTTGACCGCTCCAACTTTAACTTCGAGTACCCGAATATTGCAAACATTCGGGACCCCGACCCGACTACCTTTTCGGGTACCCGAAGTTTATAACTTTCGGGATCCCAACCCGATCCCGAACAAATTTCCCAACCCGACCCGAACCCGAAATTTCGAGTACTCGCACACCCCTACCAGTGATACATATTCCACAGCTCTTGTCTAGCAATCCATTTTCTTATTTCAATAAGACTGCTAAATTCTATAATAAAAGGGAGAATAATTAACACAGATACTCTTTACTTCTAAATTACGCGAATTGGCATCGAACTTTTGCGCAACGGTGTGTTTGCACTCGGCATCGAATTCCTGGCAAACAGCGATAAGGGAACGTACACCAGATTTTCGATTCGTTTTTGCGCGTGGAATTATCCGCTGTCCGATTGTGCTACTTTCCACGTGACATCGCATATTTCTCGAACGTCCGAGGGACAATCCGCGAGAGCGTTGAACTATATACAGATAAAAAAAGGAACGAACATTGTCGAGCATCTTTCCACCCCTAAACTGTGCAAAGAAAATCGTATAATTTGCTCCTCCGAAGAGGCAAGCACCGCAGAAGCTATAGTCTGTCCGACGAGACGAGGCAGTAAACGTAAACATAGCCACTCGAGTGCGACAGTGTTGATGTTACCTTTCTCAAATAGTTAGCAAAAGACGCACACTGATGCTTCACTGTTTCGTCTCGTTGGGCAGACTATTAGATGCATTGGCAACAGCACGGTTTGCAATCGAACGAACGTAGAAAGCTGAAGACGAAGAATAAAAAAGGATCGTAAAACACTGTGTTTAAATGTGTGCGAGAACGAGAGGAAGAGTGCGAAAGGAAGGGAGAGCTTGGATGAACGAATGACACACGTAGGCGTTAGTGCGTACACTTAATTACCGAATAGTTATGAGATTTTTTAATGGCAAGACTTAAATAGAGACATTCCAAACGAAGAAACGGTGGGAAGGGGGAACGTGAGGGAGTATCGACGCTAAATCGATACAAAATGAAAAAAAAAATAAAAAGAAAGAAAAAGAACCATTAATTCTAACTCTATTCTATCTCTATATTCTTCTACTGACTATATTTTTCTAATTGTATTTGTACGTTGAATTGTAAGCTATAACTGACCAAGCGCTGCTCCGTGCTTGCGGGAGATAAGACAAAAAAAAAAAGATTGAGAAACCCGACAGAGAGGCGGGAAAATGAAGAAAAAACTAAACGACGAAATGTCGATGAACGAACGAATACGTAGCGCATAAACGATTCGATGAGGGATAACTGAAGGGAGGAGGAAATAATGCGGAAAACCCGACAAAAGAGAGGAGAGAAAACGGCTCATGTTATTTTTTTGACGTTGAGATTACGTTGCTCGTTTTTTCTATAAGATATCTAGTCTATTTTTTTTATCGATCCTGATTTACGGAACGTTTTGTAACCGCGCACATACATTGTATGTACGTATACGCCATGTACGCTCGTGCGTGAACATCGCGAAACATAAAGGAGAGACAAAGAACTATGCGAGAAGCGAGAAGAAAAATCGGGAAAAAAATAATCGAGCGTAGAAATTCTTACGCGAAAGAAAAAAAAGAAAAGAAAGAAAAAGGAAAAAGAAAGAACGATCGCGTTTCGATAAAATTAACAATGTGAATCGCGACGTTGCACTGTATAATATCAATCGCTTAATCAATTTAATCGTACACTTAACGTTATCGATGTAGGTTTAAATATCTCGTAACCGCGTATGCACATACTCGAAAGGAAATCGATTAATTGGGACGTTTCGAGAGTCGAAGAGTGCTTCGCTCTAGATGTTCGCTCTGTATTCGGTTTTCCTATCTATAAGAGCGTCGCTGGGTCTCACAGAGAGCTCGTAGAGAACAGTGATACACGATTTTCTCTATTCTGTCTTGTCGACGACGGAGGTAAACGGAGACGGTGATCATATTCGCATTTCTTTGGCACACGCCGGTGTACAGAGTACACGGGATGATAAAAATGTAAATATGGCTTTGATTTTCATTGGACCGGATCCATGATAATCCTTGATAATCATCGAACGTTGCGTCATCCGCAGTCTTCCGTTGAGCAAACTGCGGGGTTTACGCTTTTATGGCACACGTAAATATTGCAATGCACCGTGAAGTAAAGTTCGCAACAAAGATTTCCATGTTCGTTTAGTGTTTAACTTAATCACTTAACAGACTGAATACATTTGTCTCTGAGTTTCTCTTTTGTAGAATAACAGAGGCGCGAGAGATTTTAAACGACGATTACAAGATGGCATATCAAAAGCGATTTGCATTTCTGAGAACCATGACCTAGCTGGACTTCTATTCTGTGCTGGACATTCGATGTACAAATTAACTCGTGTCCCCCATACTTACTCAATTGTTCAGTGTAAGCACACGCGAAACACTATTGTATTCCTTTTCACATTTAAATGGAAAAAATGCTCCTGACGTAATGAAAATTTGTTGAACAGCAACGTTATCTCATCAATACGTACAAGTAGATAAAAAGGAATTCATCTATAAGATGGAGCAAACGTGTAGTGTGCGATGGAGATTGTTTTCAGAATGAAGGAAGCCCCGCGAATTAGTTTATACACCTAAGCTCTTGTGCAACAGCAGGAAATTTGTACAAACATTCGCAGCCAGGCGACAAGCTTGTGAAAGTAAACAACGATAGGGGGAGGCGTGATTATAAATGAAAATATGAGAAGATTATCAGAGCGCGATCGTACGGAGGAAAGTTCGTAATCTATTTTCAGTAGTGGTTCTCAGCGAATACGTCAACGTCTCTCGCTTCATCTTGTTCACGCGACTCATCCGTTCTCTACCGAAATCTCGGTTGACCGTCTTTCCGAACTTTTCACGTGGACCTGAAGAAAACTATTTCGTGGGCCATTGACGAGCAAATAAAGAGAGTTCGTTTGGAGTAGTCTGTTGAGATTGTAAAAAGGGGGAGGCAGGCAATTTTCGTATTGTCACACCGAGCAGAATTTGTTAAGCAACATGTAAAGAGATCTCGTATGATCTTTCATTTTGGCAGACCAATTTCTAAAGTAGAAGATTGAACAGAGACTTCATCGCTCCATTGAGGGTTTTTATCAAGTTCGAGATATATAACGAACATTTTAAGAGACTTCTCCGAAGTTGTTACCATATCGTATTTTGAGTGTTTGTATCTACTATAAATACATGGAATTCATAGCCTGTTGATAACAATCTACTTCGATAATCCTGCAACTGTGTCAGTAGGAACACCGATATTACTTTTTCCAGATGTTTAAGAATTTCGTCGGATGTGCCGACCAGTGATTCGCCTACGGTTTTTAATTGACAACAATCACCCTTCCTATTTCTTCTGCGACGATGGAGAACAAATGTTTGATTTCCAACAAAAAGAGAGAGAGAGAGAGAGAGAGAGAGAGAGAGAGAGAGAGAGAGAGAGAGAGATTGCCTCGGCGAATCACTTATTGGCACGCCTAACAGCGATGGCGGCTTGAACAACGCGACCTTCATTGACCTTCGTCAAGCCGAAATCTAGTCGGTAAGAAGCTTTTTTTACTCGAAGCTTTATCGATCATTCTCTAAAAGCACATTCTTGGTCTTTTATACTTCGACTAATCAACAGATCTTCTAAACTAAAGATAATGAAAAGATTCTCGCACACCTAACAGCTCATACAATGAGTCCCTTAAGATGCATAAGACGTTGTTGTATATAATATTATTACGATGAAATTTCTCCCATTTGATTCGATGCATCTTGAAGCCGTCATTCTTTGCCGGCTTGGATGTTCAAAGCGTGTTTTCCTCGATTGACGATCCCGAAAGTTCGCATCTTTAGAATTTCATCGAATGATATATAGCAATAATGAAAAAAATGAACAATAAGATTAGAACTCGACGAAGGGAGAAGGAGAAGAAGAAGATGAGGATGAGGAGGGGAAGATGGAGAATAGAGAGTGAGAGAGAGGGAGGATGTGGAGGAGAGAGAGAGAGAGAGAGAGAGAGAGAGGGATAAAACAGAAAAGCGGAGAAAATGGGAAAAAAGAGAAAGAGAATCTCATAATGTATTTATCTTGGTCCGATTTGTTTGTAAAAAGATTTTCTATTTTTCTACGCGAAATTCAATGTTCGCACAAAATGTTACGCGTCATAGCCAGAAAGTTTCAACTGTTACTTGTTGCCGAATCAACTACTTTTCTAAATTCCTCGCCTATTCCTCGTTCGAGGAAAGATATTTTTCAGTTTCGTGAGAGTGTTGAAGAATAACTTAAGAAGGTAGAACCTCGAGAAAGAATCGTCATCCAGATGATTGACACCTGTTCGAACGGTGCGACGAATAATCAAAAACAAAACGAAGATAAGAAAAAAACCAAAAAAAAGGAAAGAAAGGGAGTGGGGGGGGGGGGGGAGAAAGATAAAGAAGAAGAAGGGACGGAAAAAAGCTTTCCATTGCCACTTTAAAAAAAAGTAAATAAGTACATAAAAAGGATTTTAATCTAATAAAAAAAACACGAGTTCACCGTTCCGGTAGCTGTAGGCAGTCTGGAGATCCACGATGCACTTGTTACGATTAACATTGCACGAAGGAGAATCATTGCACGCGATACTTCGTCAATTAAAGGGGTTGCGGAAAGCAAAGATGGTGCTCGCGTACAGCTGCACCGAGCAACACCAATCAGTTATAACCTACCAATTGCAAAAATAAGAAAAGCGTAACGGTGATCATTCAGAAGTTTACCCTCTTCGTCGGTATCAATGACATTGAAATATTCTGCCAAGGTCATCGGTCCACACGACCTTTTCCTGCATATGAATGCAAATTATAAAATATTATGGATTACATAATACAAGAAAATGTGTGAAGACTTGTTCTACACGCTGTTGATGTCTTCTGATCTCCTAATAAGTAGTTCAGAGATCAAAAATTCAAAATGTTGTATACAGATTATGTTAAAAAAATGTGGATATACATCAATAGATGTCTTGATTATTTTAGTAGCTTTTCTCTTGATAATAGTACTGAAGCTTTTGCATTTCTGTGAATAATATATTCATGTATAAACTTTTTACCTAATTAATTAAACTTTTCCATGAAGTATTCCGAATTTGTACAGTCTATGATTTATGCAGTTATGAATTGAAATACAATATTTCACTACACCGTTTTCAAACCCGAGCAATAACATGTAAACGACATACATAATACGATCATTTTTCATAAAAGATCATTCGACCACGGATTTTATGCATTCATGATAAAAACGAGTAAATGAAACATACAGCAGTAAGGATTTTTGATGGTATTGAAATTATTAAAAGAAGAAATACATTTTCATTGAGCTTCCGGTCCTTAGAATCAATTTATGCAATTTTTATTTTGCATAAAGATCCGCAGTGCAGTAATCGTGTTAAGTTTGACGAAATCTTTTCGTGAATGTCTCGAAACGTAAAACTGGGCGGAATATAGGAAAAAGTTTTTTAAAACGATGGCCTTGGCGGCAAATTCGAGGAATTGCAATCGACGGGTAGGGTAAACTTCAAAATGTTTACTTAAGTAACATTTACCCTACTTAAACGTGAGCGCAGAAATAATATTCCCGGGGTTCTTAGTTCCGTGTGGTGTTTAGTCGAGACAGTACATGCAACAATTCTTTTATACCGTGTTTTTCTGATGTTGTTAAGCCTTAACATTAAATATCGGCCAAAGGAATAGCACACACAGACACAAACAAACAAACATACATACGTACATATACACAACACAGACAGGAACCACACCGATCGCCGCACAATGGCGAGCGAACCTATTTTATATACACGTGGACGCATAGTAATTAACAGATACACGACCATGCGAAACAATCATACGCAAACAAACACACACACACACACCGAGAAGGAGAGATTCAGAGGAACACGGATACGGAGAATACAGGGCACACGACACACGCACAAACGTTTCCGTGACTCTATCGGTCTTTCCAAACAGAAACCAAAAAAAAACGAAACAGAAAAAAAACCTGTTGTTTCTTCGTCGATTACGCATTTCACGCGCGCCGGACCGAACCACACTAATTAATCAAGGAAATTATTCAAGTCAGCGCGGAGACGCAGAGAAACAAAATAAAAAAATGTAAAAGATAAACAATTATAGGTTACACGTACATGATGAACATACATCGATATCTACACAAAAAAAAAATGTAAATTATTTACATATTATTTACGTACCTATATACATATTCTAAGTATAAGAAACACGTACACATGTATGCATACCGTTCGTACAGACATACATACATACATACGTACGTAAACCACGTGCGTATAAATATATATACGTACATATTACATACATATAATATTTGCATATATATATATATATATATATATATATATATATATATGTATATGCATATATATGTATATGCATATATATATATATACACAGACATGTATGTATATCATTATATATAATTATGCAATTATATATAATACTATATATATGAAACAATATATGTGTATATATATAATATATAATACAATATATATGTATAATATATATGATATATATTTATATATATAATATATATAATACAATATATATATAATATATATATATTATTATCAAAAAAGGAAAAAAACAAATGCAGAAGTAGAGTGTAAGTTGAATGTAAACTATTTCAAGGAATCAAATTTGCATGTTACGACGATAAACGGGAATGGTATATTAAGTCGGACATGGGGTGAGAGATTAAGAGATCGGAGTGGTAGTGACTGAGACTGATAGAGAGAGCAAGAGAAAATGATAGAGATTGAGAAAGAGAGGGAGAGAGTGAGAGAGAGGGAGAAAAAGAGAGAGAGCGTGAGTGAGAAAGAGAGAGAAAGAGAGCAAAAAGGATGTTAGGAGTAACAATAGCGAGTTAACAACACTGTAAACGATTAAGGGATGCGTTAAGGGGGCGCGAGTCGACACGCTAGCGGAACAATGTTTGCAAAACGCGAAACTGACTCCGATTCTCACGGTCCGTGGAGAAGTATCGGACGCAGATGAGACATTTCGAATGCGAGGGGCAATCGAGAAGTGTCGATATACATATATACGTCGTTCGCATGATCGGTGTACCGTCGCGGTCGCGAAACGCAGCCCTCTTGCTCGCGGATTCACGTTTGTTTGGTTTTTATTGTCAGAAGTTTCTATTTTTCCATAATACGATAAGGAACGATAATATTTACTATTAACTATGTGCGTATGTATTTGTGTGCTAGTTCACGTACGTAAACATGGGGTGAGAGATGGAGAGTGAGAGAGAGAATCAGAACGCGAGAAAGAGTGTGCGAGATTGGAAAAAAGAACAAGGGTTGTAGAACAGCGAAGATTGAGAAACGGTGATGTGAACGGTGAAACAATGGTTGAACCGTGAACGAACCGTTTACTCTCGACGTTATGTAAGTTAGACGGTGCAAGTGATATCAATACTTATTAATATTATTAATTAGTAACTTTCGATAAGAGGAAAACCAAAGAAAACGAGGGAAAATCAAGAAGCGAATTGATATTAAATCTGCAAGTCCATGGAATAAATTGTGTGTAAAATTCGTAACGACGCATTGTGTCGTTAAAAAATATTCGATTGAAGATGCACTGACAATGACAATGGGGAAAATGGCTGCGCTGTCCGTGGGTTAAACTTCGTTTGCGAGTTCTGCAACACTCTTCATACAAAATCCTGGTTGTATGAAACACGCACATGTAGTACAGTGTTCCCTTCGATGCAAGCCCTTCGGTCAAATTACGTGCTTATCTGGAGAAGTGGACACGATTTTACGATTGTTTCATTGGCTGATAAACAGCAACATTTTTACAGGTTACTTTCTGTAAACAAAGGCTGCTTTCCTAGAGATTCTAGTAAACTAGAAACAGTACAGACTTGATTACAAAATAAAAAACGAACACACTAAAGTTTAATAACGTTTCGTAAAATAAACATTTGCACAGGAAAAGAATTCCAGAAATTTTATTTCGATTACAAAATGAAAAGGACCTCATTCAAGCTTCAGCCATGAAGTGACAATATTTCATTGGCGCAACTACATCTTTTGTAAATTATATAATTTGTTAAATATATAATAAAAATTTGTAAAATACATAATAATTTGTTAAATCAGTGCCCACAATAAAGATAAAATTTCAATAGATAAATGAAACAATAGAAGAGCAACACCACAAAAATATTTAAAATAACGGCTTCTTCAACACCTTGGTGACGGATCCTTGTGCTAACAACTTGTATTTAGTATCCTGTATGTTAAAATTTTATATTAGGAACATACAAAATAATTGTTTCAGAATGTGTAAAACTTGTTTTATATTTTCAATCGATGTTCGATCGACGCCATATTGAATCATCTGTTGTTAAGGTGTTTATGAAAATGGGATGTGGAACGTTGAAATTCTGAATTGTTAAATGACGTGTAAAAACGCAAAAACATGAAAAAAGGACTACGAGGAGGGCATACTGTGACTACAGAGAGAATGTAGAAGGTAGAATGGCGGAACCCACGACGACAGCAAAGTGGAAAATCCCTGGGGCAGCGCCGTTGAAAGGAATGGCGAGAACGAGCGGAAAGAGAGCGAGAGAATGAGAGAGAAAGGGAAACAATTTTTTTCTTGTTATGAACTAAGTGTGCCTAGTCAATAGAATATATCTGGTCAATTTTAATATTATATATATTATATATTATATATTATTATACGATTATATTATTTAAACTTGATACCGTAATATAATGTGAAACCTATCGGACATGAAAAAAAAAATAATGATACGACAATGATTGTGCTGTGTTGTACTACGAAATGTTGGCCTGTGACTATATTTGTAGCTATTATACATACGTACACGCATACAACCAAAACAAAGAAAAGAAAAAAATGAAAAATCACCGCATACGTACATATATATACGTGTCTATATATGTAGGTTGTGCAAACTTTTCGGAAACAAGCCGAGGAATCGAATCGTGAAGTCGCAACGATACGCAGAATTATTTATGGTCTCGTGCACACCCGAAGTCGACTATCGAAACGAAACGAAGATGAATGAACTGTTCTTTACATTTCTTTTTTTCTTAATCGAGTTGATTTCAGCCTATACCGTATTTCTTGGGAGTATTCGCTTCGATCGCTGTGATAGTTGGTAACTTACGATAATAACGCGTTGCGTCGTCGAAACAAAATGAATGCGTGGTCCCGATCGTGCGGACTCGCGTGTCGAAAACCGACCAATCTCCTTCTATCGCGTTGGACGACGATCGAGCCTCGCATATCTAAACGGTTCTGTTACCACGACAGCGATTTCGCGATTCGAATCCATCAGTTTCGCGACTGCGTCTCACTGCGAATTTGTTTCCGAGCGAACGACTTGCGGGGATGGCAGAGCAAGACAAGAGTGGAGACTAGGGGATCGCTTTCCGTGGCAGTGTTCCCTCGTTTTGTTTCCCCAAAGAGAACGAACCGGAGCAAGAAGCACAAAGTTTCGGAACGCTTCAATTACGAGACGAAACAGCGAGCGAAATTAGGATGCTCGAAATTCGAAGAATTTCCGGCGACGAAATTCTTTTATTTTTCGCTCGTTCGTTCCCGCCGCGAGGATCTCCGCGGTCTTTCAACGATCCGAGACGAGTTTGCAATTTTTCGAACGTGTTTGCGGAACGAAAAGCGATCCCGAAAATGGTATGGTTCACCATAAAAATTGAAGAATGACGGTGTGACGAGAGGGACGTTGGAAATAGGAAGAGACAGGTGAGAAAGGGAAAGAATGCGAGACAGTGAGAAAGAATGGGAGAGAATGTGAAAGAGAGAAAGAGAGAATGAGAGAGAGAGAGAAAATGTGGAACTTCAAAAAAAAACAGAGAGAAAGATGCGTCGGGCGAAATTTATTTTTTCTAACGAAAACTCGTCTCACTAAAGCAGTACTAACCTCCTCCCTCTACCTTGTTACATGCGAAATTGATACTGTTAACAATTGGCTTATGAACAATGTTGAAGAGAACATGGGAGAAAGTGTGAGTGGATCTGATGTTAAGCAAAAAGGATCCGTTTGAGTGTGGATATTTGCGTGCGTGTCTGTGTGTGTGTGTTTGTGTGCGTAGGAAGGAGAGAATGCAAGCGAAAAGGAGCAAAATGGGAATGAAAGATAAGAAAGAATCACGGGTCATATCAAGGTTGGTTATGGAGTAAGAGGGCTATTTATTTAGGACGTAACTAAATGGTCTGTTTTAATGTGTCACGGGCTACACGTACTGTACTATAATATCTGATAATAAAGTATTTTGTTTGCTTCAAAATAAATACGGTTATTTGTCTACCTTGGAATCCACCCATCCTCGTTTTGATTCTTACCTTCTTTTTGTTGAGAAAAGCCAATTTTAGCAGATCTGCGGAGTCGATAGACAAAATTCATAACTCCGACACCGAAACCGAATCCGACTCAAAATCCGAATCCGAATCCGACTCCGACTTTCCAAATTGAAGAAATATGTACTCAAAATAATTAAAAGTCGCAATAGAACTCATAAAATAGTTGAAATATTGTATTAAGTTGAAGAATATGGAACAGATAACTTTGATACTACACAACACGACTGTTACTTTCTCACTGTCAGGAAATAGTTAGAAAATACGTATCAATTTGAGAAATACTTACGATAAAGTTTCCATTTTCGAAAATTAATATAATCTCTAATATTTCATAGAGACACTTGTTACTTTTAATGATTTAGAAACAAAAGAGCCAGAGTTGGAGTCGGAGTCGATATATTTTTTCCGACTCTGACTCCGACTCGAAGAGTTGATATATAGCTTTCCTTACCCCGGCTCCGACTCCAGTGATCAGCAATTACTCCCAAATTCCGACTCCACGACTTCGACTCCGACTCCGAAGCCCTGAATTTTATGGAAGGTAAGTGGTAAATATCCCTAAACACGTATATTTATCTGTTTATAAGTGTAGTACATACCTTGTAAAAGAGATTGCAAACGTTTGAATTGATATATATATATATATTTATTTATTAATCAACTATAGTTCATTTTAGATGATATAGTTTCTGTAAAATTTTTTGGACCAAGAGAAATTTTCACATTTTGTGTGATACAAAACATGTAAAAAGATCCGTAAACTTTATTGATTTAATAAACATTATTAATTTTTAGCAATATCTTTTAAGTAATCGCTTTTATGTCAAACGAACTATAAATTCTCGCTCAACTAAGACGTAGTAGATTCAACGTTTATCGCTCCTAGTAGGTATATACGTGTTACTATCTAATAGCATAAGCAACGTGAATTGTTGAAGTATCGACTTTTATACTTCGCATTATAGTACAAACTTATTTATTAGTAATATTTATTATTATAACTTATTTATAAATATTAGTTATAATATTTTTTATGAATAATAATCATTGCATTCGTTTATATTGTTTAAGTTTGGAATGTTGTATGCTGTTAAAATAATTATTACACGAGCGTTCAGCAAATAACATTGATTCCCTTTTAACTTTCACGCCATTACGTCTTTATCTTAATCGTAAAAAGGCTCGTAAATATGAAACATGATTTCACATCGAAAGTATTGCTTTTAGCACCCACGAATCACTATCAGTGAGTACTATAAGCTCTTAAAAGTCATACACCCTTTTTTTATCACCTGGTGAAATAGATTTTCAGATTTCCATCGAGTCGTTTAGGTGCTCGGATCGAAATGGTTGTTATTCTGTTGTATTAGATAAAAGTTGTCAGGAAACCTAGTTGGAATTATAATTAGATATCAAAGCTCAAGAGCCACACATGATAATATTGTTTTCATAATGTGTTCTTTAATATTTTCATCCTCTCTTCTCTTGCCTAATTTTCATTTGTTTAGATAGTATAACATGTAATTAATGTGAAAATATTCATTCTCAAAATAATTAACCCTCATACGTACTTCAGGGTTAATATTAAACCTATTTACTCTTTTTACATACTGTACAATGATAAATTTCTTTCTGTCTATGTATTAATGTATATTTCATTAAAAGAATTATAAATTGTTGATTTAGAGGATAGAATAAAAATGGATGAAATATTATCCTAAGATCTATTATTCAATTATTTCTGAGGGTTGTATAAGGGTTAAAAGAAGAACATCTTCCACTTTTTAATGCACGCATGTTCCATTTTCTAGACCTCCAACAAATTGTAAAACTAATTATGCATAAGCTTTTAAATTACCATTATGAATAAACTGAAGTTACTTGTTGTTAGCCACATTGCCATGGATAAACCACCAGAATTATTATTTTCATAAATAGAATAAATTACATAAAAATAAATAGATAATTTAGTGTGGCTTCAGAGACCATTTTACTTTTAAATATGCTGCCGATGCAAAATAAAATTGTTTTACATCGATTGCAATAACGGGAGCCAAATAAAATTCATTGTACCTAAAAATTAATTGTTACAAATTAATTTCTATATCTGTGTATAGTATATATGTGGTATAAGAAGCTATAAGTGGTGTTGTTTCACATAGCAGTAACAGATTCGAGGATAAAAATCATATTTCTTACAGGTTGATGCGAGAACCGATGATGGCCGAAGATTCTTAGCTATCCTCCATTTCCCACTGACCTCGGTTCCACATGTTTTAGTAATTATAAATAAACGGTTATGATAAAGAAAGAGTATGAAATTAATTTGTATAGCTGATAAACAATATTATTTCGCCCAGCAGCGACACGTTCGAGGATAAAATATATATCAACATCATATTTCTTACAGGTTGATGCGAGAATCGATGATGGTCCAAGTTTCCTAGCCACCCTCCATTTCCCACTGACCTCGGTTCCACGTGTTTTAGTAATTATAAATAAACGATTATGATAAAGAAAGAGTATGAAATTAATTTGTACAGCTGATAAACAATATTATTTCGCCCAGCAGCGACACGTTCGAGGATAAAATATATATCAACATCATATTTCTTACAGGTTGATGCGAGAATCGATGATGGTCCAAGTTTCCTAGCCACCCTCTATCTTCCACTGATGGTGCCTGGACACCATTTGTTTCAGTAACGACCAATGATCGATTATGTTAAAAAAAGGGAATTGTAGATCGTACGAAGAGGGTTGGATGGAAGGAGCGCACACCTATACACTCACGCTTGAAGTTCCAAACTTTCAGTTCTATTCTCGATTGTAGTTGGCACTACTTCGAGGATGGCGCGAGACAATCTATAGTCAAAGCTCAAACTGCGGCCCAATTTATAACCTGTTTCCTCTCCGCGATTGTGACCACCACCCCGGCAAGAGCGGCCCTCAAGTATTTACACTAATTAAGGTATACGCTTTCGTAAACAACGCAAACACAGTATCGAACGACAATTCGACGACGAAGAATTATCGAGCATTTAACAGGCATCGAATTAATTTGTACGCTTGGTAACTGATATTGTTTCGCCCAGCAGCGACAGGTTTGAGGATAAAGATCATATATCTCGCACATTGATGCGTTAAGTACCTTCGACATCGGCAGTTTCGCGAGGGAGACGATAGCTCGGTCGAAGCTTCGTAATCGTGCTTCCCTCTCCTAAGCCACCCCCTGTCTTCCACTGACTGTCTGTGCCTATGATTCTACCCCCTTGCAAGAGACTCGATCGATGGAGCGTCGTCCGCGGTGACTAACCCGTCGGCGGGCTCACTCGTCAGGTAATCTACTGACGTGCTCTTGTGCACGCAAACCAGACACACAAACACACGCAATCATGTCTTTGAGCAACGGGGATTACACGAATGGAGAAAACAAAGGGATAGATGTGCACGAGAATACAATTAATTGCGAACCTCAGGATATATCCACGCAAAAGCGACAACGAGCAACTTTTTGCCGTCTGTTGTGTCACTGCGTGCTTCTAGCCGTTCGCAGCAAACAGCAACTTACTGAAACGTTTTGTTATACACGATCTAACGACCTCTGTACACGTTGAAACGTGTCGCAAAGCATGCAATTTGCGATTGTCTGATTCAGAGTTGTTAAAAGAGTTGAAACTAAATGAACCTCCTTTTTAGGCACAAAATCTTTATTGGTAGCTGGAAATTTTTCTTTGCAGTTTTATTTAATTGATTCGGCAACTAAAGAAGTTTAGCTTATTTAAAAAATGAATTTTCGAAAGTAGATGTTGTAAACCATAATGTTAGCGATTGAGAAAAGAAAACGTTAATTTGATTTGATTTCGTCAACGACAGAAGTGTATTAAATGACATAACATGTGTTAATAAAATTCTAATGTTGTTGGAAATGGTACGGAATTAATTTATACGGTTAATAATATCAGTAAAATATTTTTCGGTGGCCATTTACGTAAAGATAAGACAATATGAACCAGAGAACGCAGTATCTGTATCTGATCCCGCTGGGTTTAACAGTCGGCTATGATATTTGCGCTAAATATATATTTTTCGCCGACTGTACTTCTGTATTTTCGCGAAACACTGTAACAGATTTGCGCAACAAATTCTCCATACGACCCCAAATATTTTCACTTCTCGGAGCACTGGAACAGTAGAGATTACCGTAGGTTAACACAAATACAGAGCCAGATCATGGGAAAGGAAAGGAAAAGAATTCTTTTACCGTCTTGAAAATACTATAACACATTCCCTGGGGAAATCAGGTGTACGACTGCCAGCGCAGACGGTCGTCGGATCGTTCTCTGACTACGCATAGTTATTTTCCGAATGTGGGATTACAAAAATGTTTATTGATCTATGCGGACCATTTTGTGCGATGAGTGGTGTTCTTCGGGGAAACGATCTTCGGATTATTGTTGATTAAAAGTGAAGATTTATTTTTCATGCGTTGACTACCGAGAAACACTCGAAATAATTTTCCGAAGTTACAGCGATTTATCTAATAAAAGTTTAACCGATAGGTTGACATTTCTCGTCACGATTTAATTCTTTAAAGTAAAGTTTAGCTTACACATTGTAACTAAAATTAATTTTGAAATTAAGACACAAAATTGTGTTGTCCAATTACGTCCGACATGCTAGTCGACGTCTTAATTACGTTCTTGTGACAGAAATAAATACATAAAATGAACGTTCTAATTTTATAAATATAAGGACAATCTAGAAAGACTCTTTCTTTTAATGGAATGTCTACATGGACTCTTCTTAATTTACAAGACTGGAAAGTTACAATTGCAACAAATTTGAGTGAATTACATGAGGAATGCATTGAGGACTACCAGACTAAAAACTATAAAATTACAACAGTCTTAAAAAGATTCGCTGAACAAAATAAAGAATAATTGTTATCGCTTTGTATCTGGTAATATGTAAATAAATTAAATTCAGTCCGAATTTATCGATGTTTCGGAGTGTTCTTCCCATTTTTCTATAATGCAAAATGGTTCTGGCATAAGGGGCGATTTAGCTTCCATTTGAGGTCTCAAAAGTTGATAACATTTATTGGAAAAGTATTCAAAAATTATATTTTAGTCAAGTGCGAATGATTCTTGTTGTTTTTGTCGTAAGACACAATGCAAATTCCGGAAAGAATTATTTGCTTCATTCGAGACTCCGTATAGCGCCGTTCTATGCAGCGGTAAAACGCTCAAATTTTCAGCCAATCGTTACCGACAGAGAACATCTGGCACAGACTTAAGATACCTACAGACATTTCATGCAATCACCGACGAGATACTGTTAACGACAGCCAGCCTTACGGGAGCTCGTGTCGCCCGAATAATTCAAGGGTTCTCTTACGCCCTCTAGAATATATTTTGGCTGGAGTAAGAAACAGAAGGCACAGACTTAAGATATCTACAGACATTGCATGCAGTGCACTTTTCTGTCTACGGTTCTGAATTACCGACTCTGTAGAAAATGTTCTAGTACGATAGCGGACTCTATCGAAATGGAACGGTCAGGTGGTGAACTACATGAGGTTGCAACACATAAAGTGTATGTCCGAGGAAGCTCGATTTTACAGCGTTGTTAGCTTTAAAACGCACTTGTATTCATACAAAAATACTTCACGTATTATTCACTTGTGCCGCCTATTTTTTTACAGGACCTCGAACCCCCTGGTAAAAATTTGGCGAACATGATAAAGAAGTTTGTATCCGACAAGGACGAACTTATGCACTTTTAAGAAGAGAAGCAAAGACAGACACAGAGCTGCTGAATACTGTGCACACTCGACAGAAAATTTATTAGTAACAAACTTGTGAGGAATTGTTTACAAATATTTGCAGTTAGGAAATATAGAATAGACCTTCAGCTACTTTCACATATAGTTTATCGTCACATTTTATTTCAGACTAAATAGTTATAAACAATTATTTTATATCTCGTTCTAAAATAAACTCAAATAATTTAACAGATCTCTGGTAAAAAATAATCTTCCTTGTGATCGGAGGATCTAGAATGATGTCTCAGCTACATTTCTGTTGCAGTTTTATGTAGATTCGACGCCTAGTTAATTAGTTATTTACGATTTCCAGAGAGGTGACACAACGATTTGTGTGTTTACCTCTGACAAATACTCGGACTCTCCTTGTCTTACTCATTGCGGGCGTAGAAGATAGAAGTTACCTCCACAAAAATTGTTGATAAATTACTTCAAGTAATTTTTATAAATATTAGAACTCGAAGAATATAGAATGGACCTTCGGCAACATTCATGTATAGTTTTCAATTCGATTCTAGAAGAGGTTAATTAGTTATAAATAATTTTTGTTACTCTTGTTCTAATGAAACTGTGCATACTAGTGAGAATTGAATATCTTGTACACTCCAAATGTTCATGCATAAAAGTTAATCTGTATCTCGAGTACTAATAGCTATTTTTACTAAAAAATTGGGTGGTGAGGTAACCAAACATATAATCGTTGTAATCGTTAAACAAACAGAGATAACAAATTCATTAATTACATTTTTTCAATATAATTATGCTTAGAAATATTCATGTATCATAAATTATGCTGGATCTCGAGTTTTATTACTTACTTTTACTAAAAAATTAGATGGAAAGATGGTTAACGGAGTGCTCGTCGACATCATCGACGAAAGGAATTGTTTCAAATATTAACCAGCTAGAGATGATAAATTTATCAGTGAATTGTGTTCGATAAATTAATGCACGCTAATATTCATGTGTCAGAAGATATTCAATATCTCGAGTTCCATTACATATCTTTACTGAAAAATTAGATGGTCAGATAGTCGAGGGAGTGCTTATCGACATAATTAGCAAAAGGAATTGTTATAAACATTAAACAGCCAGAGATAGTAACTTTATTAATTACATTTGCTTGATATAATATTGTTTCGTAATATTCATGGTTTAAAAGTTGTTCTGTACCTCGAGTACGATTAGCAATCTTTACTAAAAAATTAGTTGGTAGATAGACAAGGGGATGCTTGTCGACATCGTTGGCAAAAGGAATTGTTATAAACATTAAACAGCCAGAAATAATAGATTTATCAATAATTATTATCACGGCAATCGAGATCTACCGAAATTAGTTAGGGTAGGGAGCGTTGTGATTCACTGCGCGCTGCGCATCACTGGCTACCTAAGCTCGCGGAGCGCGCTCAGTCAATCAGTCGGGCCGGGCCCTCCGGCAGGAGCGGATGGGCTCCGGGACCAGGGGGGTCTTCCAGCGGTAACCTGGCCTCTCCTGCCTACCTTGGGGATGACCAGTGGTCCTCCAGAGCTAACCTTGCCTACCTTCAGCTAGCTTAGGATGGACCAAGGGTCCTCCACCAGTGGTCATCCAGTGCTACTCTGGCCTACCCTTGCATACCCTGAGGGTGACCAGTGGTCCTCCACAGCTACCCTTGCCTACCTTCAGCTGGTTTAGGGTGGACCAAGGGTCTTCCAACAGTGGTCTACCCTGTGGTTGACCAGTGGTCATCGAGAGCTACTCTGGCCTACCTGTGCTTACCTTGAGGCTGACCAGTGGTCTTCCAGAGCTACCCTTGTCTACCTTCAGCTGGCTTAAGCTTAACCAAGGGTCCACCACCAATGGCCTACCATTGTCTACCATGGTCCACCTTTAGCTAGCTTAGGGTAGTCCAAGGGTTATTTGAAACTTCCTTGGCCTACTTTAAGCTGGCTCGGGGTGGGCCATGGTCTCCTCAATCACCTTCAATGCCGAGGATGCCCGAGATACTTGTTCATTCCGGATCTTCTTCGGCCTATGCAACTTCATACTGCGTGGAGGGCATGTCAACGCTTCCGATGCTGGCGAGGGGGGGGGGGGGGGCATGGACTCTTCAATGCTTCCTTCGTTTACCTTGGGTTCTGAGCTGGTCCAGTTTCGGTATCCGGCATGCAGTCATTACCGTGCTGATCGACTCAGAGAGGGCATTCATTGCAATGACTTCGCATCTTCGAGTGAGTCATTTTGTTACTACCTTGTTACTATATTCGTCTGTAGAAGTAGTAGTATACCGTAGTAGTAAAGTGTAAAAGTAGTTAGTTGCATGCATGGGCAGGCCTCGCCGCCCCAACGATCAGCCGAGATGGGAACGTCCGCGATTTGTATTAGCGTTGCGACAAAACCACGCGTTGCATTTAGTCGATTTTGAACAGAGATTAAAGTTAATGTTACGATACATTTTGTTTAGAGCGTAGCGTTGCGAATCACAAATATTCGCGGTTCAAAATTACATTTCAATTTGATAACTGCGCTTTTAAAGTTTATATTGTTGTTGTTTTACATATAATCTAAAGTAATCGTTTTTTGGATCTCTGTTCGTTGAATTAGCGTTGCGCACAAAAAGTTCGCGTTTGCTTTCGAGTCTTTCGACTTTTCAGGCTCCCATGCTCGAGCTGCAACGATCAACTGTGAGATGGGCACATCCGCGATTTCAAGTAGTGTTGCGAAACAAATTGTTACACGCGTTGTACTAGTATCAATTTTTAAACTTGATGAAATGTCTAGTTAATGTTGCAAATAAATAGTCGTAATTTAAAGTAGTTCTAAAGATACCTGTTTAGAATTTTAGACGTTAGAGTTTTAAATTTCTTATTTAAATAGCATTTTAAATTCGATTTTTTGAATTAGCGTTGCGCATCAAAAGAATCGCGTTTGCAATAGAATCTTTCGATATTTCAGGCGCCCATGCTCCAGTTGCAACGATCAACTGTGAGATGGGTACTTCCGCGATATCGAGTAGCGGTGCGAAACAAATTGTCGGGATGAGGCCGAAGGAGCAGATGAGGTTTTATGCAAAAGATGCCGGACAAACTGTCATTCAAAAGGACAATCATTGCAACGTCTTCGCATCTTCGAGTGAGTAATTTTATCACTACCTTGTCGTTATACTCGTCTGTAGAAATAGAGTTGTAGTAGAATGTAAAAGTAGTTAGTTGCATGCATGGGCAGGCCTCGCCGCCCCAACGATCAGCCGAGATGGGAACGTCCGCGATTTGAACTAGCGTTGCGAAAAAAGTACGCGTTGCGTTAGTCGATTTTGAACAGAGATCAAAGTTAGCCTTTCTTCTAAATATAATAGTAGTCTCTATCAGCGACATAGCTTGTTTAAACCATAGCGTTGCGAAGCAAATAGTCGCGATTCGTTTTGCAGAAACTGTAGAGTAATCTTTTTTGGATCTCTGTTCATTGAATTAGCGTTGCGTACCAAAAGTTCGCGTTTGCTTCCGAGTCTTTCGACTTTTCAGGCTCCCATGCTCGCGCTGCAACGATCAGCTATGAGATGGGCACATCCGCGATTTCGAGTAGTGTTGCGAAACAAATTGTCACACGCGTTGTACTACTATCAATTTTAAAACTTGATTAAATGTGTAGTAAATGTTGCGAATAAATAGTTGCGATTTAAAGTAAATCTAGACATACAGATGTACAATTTTAAACGTTGGAATTTTAAATTTCTTATTTAAATAGCAATTTGAATTTCGATTTGTTGAATTAGAGTAATCTTTTTTGGATCTCTGTTCGTTGAATTAGCGTTGCGCACCAAAAGTTCGCGTTTGCTTTCGAGTCTTTCGATATTTCAGGCGCCCATGCTCGAGCTGCAACGATCAGCTGTGAGATGGGCACATCCGCGATTTCGAGTAGTGTTGCGAAACAAATTGTCACACGCGTTGTACTACTATCAATTTTAAAACTTGATTAAATCTAGACATACAGATGTACAATTTTAAACATTGGAATTTTAAATTTCTTATTTAAATAGCAATTTGAATTTCGATTTGTTGAATTAGAGTAATCTTTTTTGGATCTCTGTTCGTTAAATTAGCGTTGCGCACCAAAAGTTCGCGTTTGATTTCTAGTCTTTCGACATTTCAGGCGCCCATGCTCGAGCTGCAACGATCAACCGTGAGATGGGCTCATCCGCGATTTCGAGTAGCGTTGCGAAACAAATTGTAACACGCGTTGTAATAGTATAAATTTTCAAAGTTGACTTAATGTCTAGTTAATGTTGCGAATAAATAGCCGCGATTTAAAGTAGTTTTAGAAGTACCGATCTAGAA
The DNA here is from genome assembly GCA_913789915.3 of Sphecodes monilicornis. NCBI lineage: Eukaryota > Metazoa > Arthropoda > Insecta > Hymenoptera > Halictidae > Sphecodes > Sphecodes monilicornis. The sequence continues at coordinate 12,806,308 of OU565290.1, forward strand.
TTTTAGACGTTAGAGTTTTAAATTTCTTATGTAATTTGTAAGAATGGTAATACTTAATTTTGTAAGTCTTTCAAAGTTCAACTCTACCAAATTGATACAATATTTTTGTATAGAAATTGATATTTTTCAGGAAATTGATATTTCTCAGGAAATTGATATTTTTTTCAGGAAATTGATATATTTGTCTTGAAATTAATATTTATTTCAGGAAATTGTTATTTATTTCAGGAAATTGTTATTTATTTCAGGAAATTGTTATTTATTTCAGGAAATTGATATTTATTTCAGGAAATTGATATTTATTTCAGGAAATTGATATTTATTTCAGGAAATTGATATTTATTTCAGGAAATAGATATTTATTTCAGGAAATTGATATTTATTTCAGGAAATTGATATTTATTTCAGGAAATTGATATTTATTTCGGGAAATTGATATTTATTTCGGGAACTTGATATTTATTTCAGGAACTTGATATTTATTTCAGGAACTTGATATTTATTTCAGGAACTTGATATTTATTTCAGGAACTTGATATTTATTTCAGGAACTTGATATTTATTTCAGGAGGTTGATATTTATTTCAGGAGGTTGATATTTATTTCAGGAGGTTGATATTTATTTCTGGAAATGGATATTTATTTCTGGAAATTGATATTTATTTCAGGAAATAGATATTTATTTCAGGAAATTGATATTTATTTCAGGAAATTGATATTTATTTCAGGAAATTGATATTTATTTCGGGAAATTGATATTTATTTCAGGAACTTGATATTTATTTCAGGAACTTGATATTTATTTCAGGAACTTGATATTTATTTCAGGAACTTGATATTTATTTCAGGAACTTGATATTTATTTCAGGAGGTTGATATTTATTTCAGGAGGTTGATATTTATTTCTGGAAATGGATATTTATTTCTGGAAATTGATATTTTTATCTTGAAATCAATATTGCTCGGATCGGAGTTCCCTCAGGGACTCACTCACGGGATGGGGCCCGTGAGTGGGTACGGGGACTCGCGTCCCCGGGGGCACCCGAATCGCCTATAGGTCGTTGCGTCCACAAATCATTAGATTTGGGCTCGATGTGGTTTCGATTTTGTTTCGACTTTGTTTCGACTGGTTTCGACTCTATTTCACCTGATTTTCGATTCTGTTTCGATTTTCTTTCAATTGGTTTGCGATTCTGTTTCGATTTGGGTCGTTCATCTCGCTCTTGTTAGTCACAACGAACGAAGAAAATTCATCAAAGGAAGAAAATTCATCGATCGAAGAGGAATCATCGAAAGAAGACTCTAGATTATTTATAAATTAGTTTTAGTGCGTGCGTTAGTTATTAAGATTGTATATCGTCGTTGTAATTATGTCGAGTAATTATTGCCGTAACTTAACTTTGCTCGCTCCGTTTTCCGACTCCGACACAGCCTTCTGCTGTGTCGGCCTTGCTTGCAGGTTCTGAGCCGGTCCAGTTTCGGTATCCGGCGTGAAGTCATTGAGAGGGATGTCTAAGAGACTCGTTCACTCGTCTTCTGACGATCCTCTGTGTTAACGTAATCCTGGGCACGCCATGTTCTCATGTCACCCAGTAGCGCCAGAAACCGTTTGAGCGCATCTCTTTGCCATCTTTCTTGGTGATGGAGTGGCGGGTATCGGGCTGGTCGGCTCAGGACTTGTAAGCACTGAACGCGTCGCGTCACCCTTGAACCAGAGTCTTCTGCTCTGGTTCGATCTTGTTACTCTCTTTGAAAGAATCAGAGCCTTCCGCCTGATTCGCCCTTGGTCCCTCGTGGATCGGAGACTTCTTCTCCGATTCACTCTTTGCCCCGCAATAATTACTCGACATACGCTAAATGGAAAAGAAGTCTTTTCCATGAAAAAGACTACTTCTCCATTTAGCGACCTGCGAAACTTAGTTTCTAAGAATCTTCGTTGTAAGAAAGGGAGGCAGAACGAAGGGAGACTTCATTCTGACTCCCTTTCGGGTCTCTTGTGCAGCAACCTCCTCGTGGTGAGACCTGGGCAATCGATATTATCCACAATTCGCAAGATATTATAACTTATAAATTGTAGTATCTTGCATGTAGTGGATAATATCGAGCTAATAGCTGCACATTTAGAGTTTGCGTAAATATGTATTTTATACTAGAATGTAAGACTTAATAATTTCTTCGTTTTCCTTTGTTCAAGTATTCCAACTTCAGCATTTTTTTTCAATTAATAATAGAAATACGGAATTTCAATTTCAGAATACATGTACCTTCAACAAACACCTCCATTATTAATTTTTGGATTCGTAATTGGAATGTGCTCCTGAACTTTTAACGACCAACTTTCTCTAATTGATATTTGTCTTGAAATTGATATTCCTCCGATCGGAGTTCCCTCAGGGGCTCACTCACGGGATGGGGCCCGTGAGTGGGTACGGGGACTCGCGCCCCCGGGGCTACCCGAATCGCCTATAGATCGTTGCGTCCACAAATCATTAGATTTGGGCTCGACATGGTTTCGATTCTGTTTCGATTGGTTTTTCATTTGGTGTCGATTTCGTATCAACTGGTTTTCGATTCTGTTTCATCTGGTTTTCGATTCTGTTTCGATTTTTTTTTCAACAGCTTTTCCATTTGGAGATAATTTTGTTTCAGCTGGTTATCGATTCTGTTCAAGAAAATTCATCTTGCGAAGAAAATTCATCGTGCGAAGAAAATTCATCGTACGAAGAAAATTCATCGAAAGAAGAGGATTCGTCGAACGAAGACTCCAGATTATTCTTAAGTTAGTTTTAGTGCATGCGTTAGTTATTAAGATTGTCAATCGTCGTTGAAATTATGTCGAGTAATTATTGCCGTAACTTAACTTTGCTCGCTCCGTTTTCCGACTCCGACACAGCCTTCTGCTGTGTCGGCCTTGTTTGCAGGTTCTGAGCCGGTCCAGTTTCGGTATCCGGCGTGAAGTCATTGAGAGGGATGTCTAAGAGACTCGTTCACTCGTCTTCTGACGATCCTCTGTGTTAACGTAATCCTGGGCACGCCATGTTCTCATGTCACCCAGTAGCGCCAGAAACCGTTTGAGCGCATCTCTTTGCCATCTTTCTTGGTGATGGAATGGCGGGTATCGGGCTGGTCGGCTCAGGACTTGTAAGCACTGAACGCGTCGCGTCACCCTTGAACCAGAGCCTTCAGCTCTGGTTCGATCTTGTTTCTCTCTTTGAAAGAATCAGAGCCTTCCGCCTGATTCGCCCTTGGTCCCTCGTGGATCGGAGACTTCTTCTCCGATTCACTCTTTGCCCCGCAATAATTACTCGACATACGCTAAATGGAAAAGAAGTCTTTTCCGTGAAAAAGACTATTTTTCCATTTAGCGACCTGCGAACTTAGTTTCTAAGAATCGTCGTTGTAAGAAAGGGAGACAGAACGAAGGAAGACTTCGTTCTGACTCTCTTTCGGGTCTCTTGTGCAGCAACCTCCTCGTGGTGAGACCTGGGCAATTGATATTATCCACAATTCGCAAAATGCTATAATTTATAAATTATAGTATCTCGCATGTAGTGGATAATATCGAGCTAATAGCTGCACATTTAGAATTTGCGTAAATATGTATTTCATAGTAGAATGTAAGACTTTTAATACTTTCTTCCTTTTCCGATGTCCCAGCTTCAACAATTATTTTCAATTAATAATCCAAATACAAAGTTTTCGTTTCCGAATACATGTAACTCTTGCTCTCGTGAGCGAGTGTTAAATAGATTTGCACTCCTGCAGTAGATTGTAGGTTCTGATGTAGTCTAAATATGATGTACGTGCTGAGATGTACGTTACATATCGCATATTATTTCGACATTGAAACATTATTTTATATTCAAATTAAATAATTTGTTGAAACTAGTTCTTATCCGGACTAAAAGTTAGTTCTGATTCATGTGTTAGAGGGGGTAAAAAGATGAGGCTGGATCTGTTCCATGTTGCCGCATTACGTTCGTACAAGAAGCTATCGATGCTCGCATCGAAATCGTTCGAACGGTTTCTATCACAAGCAATGAGATAAATGTTTTGTCCTGCTTTTCGAAGCTGTGGAAATTCAGAGGCACGTTGCTTTTTAATCTAAACCACAATTTTATTGAACGATCATTTGAATATTCGATGACTTCTTCAAAAATCATTATCATTTTTTAAAATTTTTTATGCGAATATAAAATTGTTAAAAATTTTGCAATTTTCAATTCGTGGTTTTTTTATTACATGTATGTACACCTGATTATATAGATAAAAACCATGTTCACCAAAGCAATTTGCAGAACACATGTGTAGTTTTAATATTATTTTCATCATTTTTATATTATTAACAAATGTTAACTTACCAACATAACTAATTTGAATTTTAACACGAAATGTATTGTTTTCCGATATGAAAATGTTAAGAAATGTATAAACTTTCGCGGCATGATAATTGTTGCAGTGTACACGAGCATGTGTAAACTGATATTCATATATTAAAAATTATGCAGATTAGAATACGTCGTCGAAAGCCTCAAATAAAATTCTTTCTTACATATTGTATAATAAAGCAATGTCTCTTTGCACACTTTAGAATTAAACTAATACAATAGAAAATTTGTATTACTTTATACATATTCATTAAAAATATTATAACGAAAATTTAATTTAATGAATTTAATAAATTTATGAAAATTTCAAGTACTTATTTTAAAAACAAGAAAACACAAGCATAGTTAATATATGTGTAATGTGTACGCACTCATCAACTGCATAGAATTTGTATTGATTTTAAGTGTAAAGAAAGTAAACTATTTGTTTAAAGTGTATAAAACTATTATAATATACATTCATTAGTGACACGAGTAATAAAAATAATATTAAGTATAGAAACCAAATTAATTTTACTACAATTCGTATTTTTGTAATACATTCTTCATAAATATTATTTTCACCGTTCAAATACACGCGCCCTATACATTAGTAGCCTCCCAAACACCCGTAGTAAAAATAAAGTATACGGAATATTCAGTTCTTGCTAATACGCCTAAATTCGTGAACTATCGGTAATATTGAGCGCTACACCGAAATGGTACGGGGGCCACTGTGGCCCCCCGAGGCCTAAACAGAAAAGCCCATAAGATGCAATGTCTGTAGTAGTCTTAAGTCTGTGCACAGACTTAAGATACCTACAGACATTTCATGCAATCACCGACGAGATACTGTTAACGACAGCCAGCCTTACGGGAGCTCGTGTCGCCCGAATAATTCAAGGGTTCTCTTACGCCCTCTAGGATATATTTTGGCTGGAGTAAGAAACAGAAGGCACAGACTTAAACACCCGTAGCAAAAATACAGTATACGGAATATTCAGTTCTTGCTAATACGCCTAAATTCGTGAACTATCGGTAATATTGAGCGCGACACCGAAATGGTACGGGGGCCACTGTGGCCCCCCGTGGCCTCAACAGAAAAGTCCATAATATGTAATGTCTGTAGTAGTCTTAAGTTTGTGTCTGTGCTCTTACATATCGTTTATGCTAATAGCAGCTCGGGAACTGAAATACCGATAAGTGAGAACAGCCTGCAGTAGAGCACTAAATTATCGATGACTAGTAATTGCAATTATTGGATTATTAGCAGTAAGTAGACAAGGGTACTTCCTCTTCCAAGTAATTTCTACCATAATTTTTGGAAACTGTTGATAAATGTGTTGTAGAAAATATAAATTTTTCTATGCGAAATAATTTCTATTTTAGTTCATCAGTTTTATTTTCTGACAGAATAAGAAAGAATCATGTCTCAATTAATTATACGTCCGCAATTATTTGCAATGACTCATTGTCATTTATTAGACAGTACGACTGTGATGAGTCATTAGTATGGTAAATGCATCAGTACAATTTGTTAATAACGCGAGAACTATTTGTGTCACAAGCTAACAAGTTTAGAGTACAGCAATTTTCATTTTAGAACTATTTGATCTTATCGTGAGCATTAGAAGTATAATTCGTTTATGCTCGCGGAACGTAAATATTGCAAGAAGGCAGTATATTAATTTTTTAATTTGACTAATGAATTTTGTTTAATAACGTAGTGCTAAAGCTTTCTCATTTAGGTAATTTACGTATTGTTGCTGTTTTCACAAGTAATGTGCAATATAGAAAAATTTTCTTATACTACTTTTTTGTATTGTCAGTGTGAATTCCAAGCAATCATAATTTTTAATCTCTTACTTCTATTTTATGTTTCTGTGAGTGAAAATACTGCTGAAGTTACTGATGAAAAATAGCAATTTATTTTTTACATTACCTTGAATGGTAAGGCAATTTAAAATTAGTCATAATCCTCTCAGCGAATACTGACAATGAGAACGCGTGTGACTGAACTGTGTGCGTCTGGCCAATCAGACGGTTTCCTTGCGAATTCCTTTCGCAAAAGGAATGTGTAAGAGAATGCTTATGAGACGCAAACTATACTGTTGGCGAGATAATTTTCAATCATTAATACAGGATTTAATTTAAAACGGGTATTAGAGAAATAAAATGGAGCAATCGATTGATGAAACTGATTTCGGCGCGAAGTTGCGATCTTATTGAAAGTTAGCAAATTTGCAATTTTATTATTATCCCAACGTTTCGATCCGTGTGCGGATCATTCTCAAGAGATTTTATGCGTTTGCTGTGCACTAGTTACAATAAAAGAAAAACAAAGTTACGTATCTGCCACGATGGTTTCAACCACGTTCCATCGTAACTCGTATTCATAAAAATATTTTGTTTTTCTTTTATTGTAACTAGTGCACAGCAAACGCATAAAATCTCTTGAGAATGATCCGCACACGGATCGAAACGTTGGGATAATAATAAAATTGCAAATTTTCTGACTTTCAATAAGATCGAAACTTTGCGCCGAAATCAGTTTCATCAATATAATTCATTTCGATCGAAAGAAATTACATTTATAAAATGGAGCAATGTTGATTACGAGCGGACGTTAATGATTATTACCTTCTCATTGGTCTCATTTAAATAAATTGAAATAATATTTATCCAAAACTCCGAACTAGGAATAAATAACAATTTCCCGTTCCGGCATTTCATGAGTCAATAAGACCACGATTTGAACAAAACTATTTGAAGTATTTTAGCAAAAATTACCTTTCAACATCAATCATTTTACTTGTTAATTTATTAATTCAATAATTTTAAGTTTGACGAAATAATAATTCAATAAATTTGATAAATTTGTGATTACCTTCGCGATCATTTTTTATATCAACAGTTTATATCAGATTATAATTTTGAGTGTTTCACATACTTCATTTTTATTCAGTATTATTTATTGTGTATAATTATAGAATACTATACATACATACCAAGTTTCAAATATTTGTTTCAAAATAGAACAATAGGTCTTAACATTCTACACACAGTAACTTATTTATTACTCATGATTAGACAGTAATTTATATTACAAAAAATATAAATGAATGAAATACACAATCTTATGAAAATTCACAACCAGTCATTCTCAATAAATCTTTGAGTAAAATTTATCAGTGTAATAATCATAACAATCGCAATAACAAATTTTATTTACAATACACGTTATGATCGTGCGTTACTGATTTATTTACATTTCCTGGCAAACAAGTGTAGGAGTTATCGCCACTTTTTCAGAATCCGTCCATCTTTAATTAAGTAATGAGCTAACGTTTATAAAACGTTAGCGTCCCTTGAGTCTTAATAAATGTTGTAAATGTAGCAGATGTCTTTAAATTTGTATAAGTGACTGTAATGCCAATGCTTCAATAATAAAAATTGTCTACAAATCAAATAAGAAATATTCTTTCAGTAATCAATATACAGGGTGTTCCGTAACTGGTGGTACGAAAGGGGAAAGGGGGTGATTCTACATGAAAAAATAAGTCGAAAATATAGAATACAATTTTTTCATGTGAGGCTTTGTTTTCGAGAATATTGAATTTAAAGATTCGTCGGGATCGCGTGCATTGGTATATGCACAGAGTAGAATTGGTTGGTCATGATCAGACGCGACAGTCGATTTCTACCTAATGGTACGCGTATTCGCTGAATTTTCAAACTCGATTTTCTCGAAAACAAAGCTTCACATGAAAAAATTTTATTGTATATTTTCGACTTATTTTCATGTAGAATCATCTCCTTTTTGCTTGTACCATCAATTACCAAACACCTTGTATATGCAATACGTTTGGCGAAACTCAACCGGTAAAAAGGTAATTTGAAAAATGGCAAAAAAGTTGTATTCAAATTTAATTCAACCTAGCTTAACATACAGTATAATATTATAACATATAATTTACAGACGCAATTATTTCTTGAAAATGATCTAAACTAAGATCGAAACGTCGAAGTTAATGTGGTAATTTACAAAATTGCTTCTAAATAATAATTATAAAAGATCGAACCAGTGCGCCGATAACATCAATACATTTTTTATTAAAAACAAATCTGCGATCGATATAAGGAAATATTTGTTGTATTCAAATTTTTGTGCTGGCTACCTCCTAGGCTCGTCACCAGATGGACAAACAGACAAGACAACACCTTTCCCGCTAGTACCTGATCCATCACCGATTCCTATTTATACCGTCCTAAACTGTCCTTACGATATCCCTGTGTCTAAGGCAGGGCCCGCTAGATAGCCTTACTGACGAGTCCTCTAGCGGGTCCAGAACGAAGCGCTGCCTTTCCTTTTCCTTCTCTCACGCATTTTCAACAACAGCAAAATGTTCAGCATGCAAAATCCATCACACAAATATTCCCCATAAGAATACGATATTAGGTATCACATTGTCACCCGGCAACAGAGCAGCAGGCATTCAAACCTCCTCATCACTCTAGAAAATCTCCTTTAAATACCGTGATAAAAGCGCCTCCACGTCGCCGGTGATCATCTTGTCTCGTCGCAACAGTTGATAAGAGGGCGCAGCGGGACCGACGCAACAATAAAATAACATAAACAAACCATCCACAAATATTCCAGCCATCCAGCCACCTTGATCCCTCAGATCAATCATTTCTCCCTGAATCCCAGCCTACGAGCCAAGAAGAACAGCCTGTTATTAACAAATTCCATTCATCCCTGGCGCAACAAGTACCGAGGCATATATGCCCGGTGCTACAATATTTTCTTCTTTGTTCTAATCGAAATGATGACCAAGAGCATCGTTGATAACCAAGCCGATGGTAGCATCGACGACACAACCGCCGTTTACGTGGCACACAGGTCTCCCTCGGGCAAAGACCGTAGAGCGTCGTTGACGATCGGTAATTCGTTAGTGCTATCATCGTTAATGTTCAATGCACACAGGTGCGAAATCGATCGATTTGTTCATCAACCGTGTCACCCCGGCACGTTCTACTTATACCGAGTTCGCTTTAGCCGGTGGTGGCAGGACTCAACGAAGCGGCTCGACGCTGTTGATCTGACATCGGTCTTAGGATCCCGGACGGACCGGTGTGGTGGGCTAATCCCTCTCGTTGGTCTTGGATCCATGCTTCGAGCATCGTTCTTGGACCGTCGTGTCGTGTCGCATCGTCGTCGCTACGGAATCAACATGCTGCATACATAGAGGGGCCGCGCACTTAACCTACACACTCCAGTGGTACATATGTAAAAGTACTTCCGAGTCCACGCATGAATCCATACACCTCGCGGAAGGTGCGGAAGGGGGTTACACGGTATGGCACGGCACGGGCACCCACACCTTGAAAGTTACACGGTAACGGGTGGATGAGCTATGGGGGTTCGTGCGAGACGTGGCCGGAGAGAGAGAGGGAGAGATAGAGTGAGAGAGATTCAGAGAGAGAGAGAGAGAGGAGAAAGAGAAAAAGAGAAAGAAAGAGAGAGAGAGAGAGAGAGAGAGAGAGAGAGAGAGAGAGAGAGAGAGAGATGGGGGAGGTAGACAAGGATCCAGCATCCAGGGGACGTAGAAAGACAGAGAGGAACAGAGTGTTCTCCGGTGCACGGTGGTGGGCAGAATATTGATCTGTGGGGTGGGCTTCGGGGATGGTGTCCTCGAGCCCTCCAACCTAGGCCACCCACTCTTCCGATGCTTCTTCTCTGTCTCACCAGAGCACCCGGCTGGTAGCCGAACCGGTAGTGGGGAGGACGCTAGTTGCGTGGTGGTCCAGTTCGCAGCTTCCCGCGAAATCGTGGTGGGACTGAATCTCGGGGGTAGGGGTTCCCGTCGAGGAAGGGATGTAGAATGTATAGGGGATGGCGGAGGGTAGGTTGTACCCATCTCAGAGAGCCTTCCTCGTGTCTATATCGCGGCGGCAGCTGCGAGTCGCGAGAGCTCGACCGGCAGCTCGTACACACGACCCTGATCGCCTCTCATTTCAGGGTATTTTCAGTACCGTTTGGGTACCCGATCGCAGAACGAGGCGGTTTTCTCTCCTATTCTCTTTGTTACTCTTTCTCTCTTTCCCTCTCTGTCTCTCGCGCACACTTTTGCGCTCCCTCTTTCTCTCTCTCTCTCTCTCTCTCCCTCTCTCTCTCTCTCTCTCTCTCTCTCTCTCTCTCTCTCTCAAACACACGCACATACACACATACACATACACACGGTGCAATCATTTCTCTCACCCCTGCAATCACCGACTGACTCTCTCTCTCTCTTTCTCTTTCTCTGTTGCTCGCACACATGCACACAGAGCTTCTCTTTCCCGTTTTCTCGATCTCCCTCCCTCCTCTCGCTACCATCCGCCGAGCTGTTGCCCCTTTGGCTCTATCCGCGCACACGCCTCGCTTCTGTCCGCTTCACCTTTTTCTCGACCGCTGTCTCAGTCTACCGCGAGTCGCCTACGCCTGCCTGTAGACGACGACGCCGCCAACGTGGTCTCGCGTGTGATACAGTGTTTGCCGACGAAAACGCAGGCCTGTTTGTTCTCCGACAGTTCTCACCACCGAGTCCAGCGAGATGGACCCCCACACACCGGCCTGACTTTATCCTCGTTATAGCGGCCGGTGCGAGCAGCGACGTTGTATCACGTCCCCACGTCTCGTTGCACATCCTCCGTGTATCTGCTACACCTGGCTATCTCCGGGTCGCGCGTTCACCTGAGTGATCGAGCGGAGCGGGGCTGAGTCGAGCCGAGCCGAGCAACGCCGAGAACGAGAGAGGCGGCGGTGTTTGTGGGGTCCAGCAACAGGGTAAAGAGCGAAACGAGAACGGGAGCGGTAACGGGAAACGAGAAACGTTAATCCCGGTGTTCGTTCCGGGTTAACGCGCACCATGGCGAGATGATCATCTGCCAACGTGAAAGGCAGAGGAGACGTCGCGTCGTCGTGTTCCGAATATTTTTCGGGAACCGAAGGATGTGATTGAGACGGAGGGAAACAAGAAGAGAGAGGGTGGCGGCGGCGGTGGTCGGACCAAGCAGCAGCACCTGCTCGCGAGAATGATTTTCTATAGGAGCAAGGGAGGCGGCTGTGCGAGCAACGAGCACAACGGAAGATGAAGTGTTCTGCGAGGATCTGATGCGAGTGGAGACTCCACGGAAAAGTGGGAGAGAGCACAGCACGCTTGGCCAAGTTGCCTGGATACGGGCAGCACCGTGTTGCGCTCCAGTGAAGTAGGAGGCAGACCGATGGAGGTGGAAGGTGGTGCTAATACCCAAAAGGATGGAGGATCCAGTGGACAGTGGCAGAACGAAGAAGACGATGCACGAGGCTGATCAGCCCCCGAACGCAGGCTCGTGATGCATCCGAGAATTGCGATAGCATAGCTGTCTTCTTCAGTAAGGATCCCGTATGATAACAGTGCCGGGGTAAGGTGCGACCGCGGCTCGACGTCCAATCTGATAGCGGGAGAGCTGTTCGAAAAACTCCTCTCTGATTTCTCTCTGTCTCTCTATCCCTCTTTCTCTCTCTCTCTCTCTCTCTCTCTCTACTCCTCTTTCTCTCTCTCGTTTACGGAATCGAACCTTTCGGAGCTAGATATAGGGTATCCGGGTCGACGAACCTTGTCGCGTGAAACGTCTTCGCTCTCGCGCTCCGCAGGATTACTAATGAGGAATTTTAATAAGATCCGAGCCGAGGGAACCAGAGTGCGACGGGAGAAGAAACAGGTGATCGATTTCGTCGGTTAAACTGCACTCGAAGCGGATAGATATAGTGTTAACCGTGACAGTGATCGGTTGGTGAATCAACACCGGCAGAAGAGGAGCCAGCGTTTATCCGTTCGAATACGCGCATCTAATACGGACACCTGTGAACCGAAAGATTCGGGGACCTGTCCACGGACCGGGCAGGCCCGGCTACCAAGGCCAGAGAAACACTGGCGTTGTTACTGATAAATGATACCCGGCGACAGTCTCGCCGAACGAAATCCGTAGGTACGTTCGTATTGACAAGGTAGAAATCAGTATTGAAATTTCCCGGACGTAGTTCCGACCGAAACATACGCCGCGGCAGGTAGAAAATGTGGTTTCCATGTTCCATGACTTTTTTTTTCGACATACCGGTGTTCCATCTCCATGCTCACCAACCAATGAAATCCGTGAAATTTGCTATCCCGCGACAGGGTATCTCGGGAATGTAATTTCGGTGAACTCCGAAACGGCCAGCGTGTGCAGAACTTACCGAATTACCGATTCCATTACGGATAATGCCAGCTAATGCTTTTAATTGGAAATATTCTTGGTGATTCTAGTGTCCGAAGTGGAATCTTTTATTTCCATTGTGTTCCTACGAGCTGATTCGAAACGGTTGTATTTAAACGAGAATGCATTTTTTCGATTTCAAAGATATTCCTTAGGTAAAGGTTTCGTTAGGTTTGAAGTTCTGTACAGATTTCTCGTTCTCGTGAAATCCTTGACTCGATCACGACAGTAATGTGTGGCGGTTCGTGACAACAGTTACTGACGGAACGGTACAAATTGTTTTTAGTCGAGGCACGTTTTTCCGATGGGAACACGCGAAATCCCTTTCCACTTATAACGAAATAGTAAAGCATCGTATTGTGAATCAAAAAAGTCTACTGCGGTTCATCTTTGTTCCCCGAAAAAATATTGGAAAATTTTATTGTGCCCTGGGATTTTCAGGGATTTCAGGAAATACTGTTGCTGTTGAATTGTATTTTTGAATATTCTACGGTTTCGGATAGGACTTTTATCTCGACTATTTTCAAACGTTTCGGAGGTAACTAATAAAGAAAAAGTACAATGCATATAGTCTGGTTCAGGTATGAAAATGTAAAACCTTTTTTGTTGGAAATCGTTGAAAATCGTTGAAAATAGAATGTTCAGAGTTTCGAAATAATCGACGAAGTCACGGAAAATAATGTATAGAATATAATTTACATTGATATTGCAGGTATAGATTCGTTATGTTAAATAGATTTACAGAAAAGTGAAAATAAGTTTGCTGGTAGGATGTGTTTTCCGTGAGGAAATGTATTGTATTCTCCTAAAGCGGTTAGTAGTATGAGTCAGCCATATGTCGGACCAGTAACCTACTGCGCTCCGGCAGACCTATTATAAATACTCTACACTTCCTGCTTCACTTTGTTCTCAATGATCATAGAGTGTTGCGCGTTTATTGATCCACTGGTTGTCAATTTGATCATGTTCGAATATTATTATTATTATAGAAACCAGTTTACATGTCGTAAAAAATTGTAACAAATCAATTAAATCAGGATATCTTTTAATCGTTGCGTTGTTGGATTTATAAAAATGCAAAAAATTTCTATCTAGTCTGCACAATGTTACAGTAATAAATATTGTGTTGTAACTTTAAAACGTCTCGCAAGGAGTACCGAACATAGACGTTTAAAAATTTTGAAAGTTGAACGTCGAATTCAATTTATAAAAATGTTAAAGTATTGCTTAGAATTATGGTGCTCACTGTTTTTGTTTCATATCATTAAAATAGTCGAAAATGTAAAACAACGTTTGTTTAAAAAAATTATTTTTCATTGAAACAAATTTTACTACATGTTAGTTTTATTTATCATATTGTAATAGTATCCGATGCTTGAAACTCGCAGTAGTGGTAACTGTAAAAAATTTTTATTTTCGTTAGATATTTCAATTTTCCGATCGATCGAATTTATGTTCGTCAACGAATTATCATATAACAGCAGACAATAATATGTCCGCAGCTCTGGCAAGATTTAATTTTCCCAGTAGCTTTTTATGTTGTAGAATATATTTTATATCGTGAGTATCGGTTACATTTCCTAGTTTGACGTCAAAGTTTGACAGATCACAGTAAATTTGATGCATTACACAGTAGTGAATTTTGACAGCGTGCGCGGTAGAAATGAATTAACTAATCGTCATAGTTACGAGAGAATTATTTTCCATAAGACGTACGTAGAGATATTTAATGCGCAGATATAAAAACATAGGTTGCAATAAAAACCTGCTTCTTCGAGGGCAATCAAATAATTTGCATAGAGGTCTCGAATTAATTGCCACGATAATTATGGTTTACAGCTCAGCGGGAGGATGTAAGTACCGAAATAAAAGCATTCGCGTGTCACTGGTCATGGAACAGCGAAATCACGGAACGTTTGAATTCTATTAGAATGGCTGAATGCGGGTATTGAAAGAAGAAGAGAGAAAAAAAGGTCGTAACGCTTGGTAGAGCGAATGAAAATATTAATGAAAAGCACACAGCGGTGATTCGACAAGTCGGTCTGCATTAGGGAACAATTATTTTCAGGGAGTTAAACAGGAGCATGCCCGAGGCGTGGGAAAATTCGACGCGGACCTAGAACTCCACTGTCAATACGAACGAGGACTTCGCCGAAGTTCCCGATGTACATTGTCGTGCGCGGAAAGTGATGGGGAGACATTCGGTTGTGACGGCTGAGTAGGGTGAACACGGTTAATAAATGCGCTCTTCGTCTGGCTGGCGAACTGTTTCGCGATCCTCACCACTCGGCCGACACCCGGTGGTGTGTCATGATTATAATCAGTGAAAGAGTACGCGACGAAGAGTTCCCGGGCGACGTGCGAGACGGTGATCGCAGCTAGAAGTGACACACGGTATTCCGCAGTGCCGCGCGACAAGAGAACGGACAAACGTTCCCATTCGGAATACTAGAAGACGAGCAGGCGAATTCCGGTAGTCGACCTTTTGCGAATAAGAGATGTCGACCGCGACGAGTCTGCAAAATTCATTTGCCATGGCGGACCAGACGAGAGCCCTGCCGCAGATGCGAATAAACCTTTGTATGGTCAGCGCCGGTCTCCAAATAGTCCTTTTGCTCACCGTCCTACCTCAAGGTAAGTTCTCTCCGACTGCGGATTTTACGATCGGCAATTTCCAATCGGAATCGGAATCTCCGACCGGATTTGCTTAAGCGAAAACTGATGGACAGCCACCGACACATCAAACGTCTCTTTTCATTCCACTTTGAGATCTATTAGGTGATTGTAAAAGTTCGTGTCCGATTTCAATGACAGTTTTATCAATCAAGATTACGGGGTGTCACTGATACGGTGGTATAAGCCGCAGGAAGCTGAACCCACAGTAGCGGATAAAAGTTTGAAACCACCCTTTAAGAACGAATAACTTGAGCATTTTTAAGAAAGATTTGAGCTTTTTTTAAGATGTTAGGAGAATTAGTTTATTAGATAATGTGTGATAAAACTTTTTTTTTTAAATTGTTATTGGTCAGAGTTGTGACAAACAAAGTGAAGGTCACGATTTTTAATTTTTTTTACCTGAGCCTACAGTTGATAAGAAAATGCGATATCAACCTGAAATTCAGAGATTTTTACATGTTTCAATACCTATGGCTTTTTTATGCGTTATCCGATTTCAATGGAAATTTGTACATGGATATAACATTTAGATTTACAAAAGGCTTGATTACAATTTTCGTCATAGGCACGGATAAAAAAGTTAAAAATCGTGTAAAATAAAAAAATAAAAAATCGTGTAAAATAAAAAAAAAATAAAAGTTAAAATTCACTTTTTCCTTCACAACTCCGACCAATAGCAATTTAAAAAAAAGGTTTCACACATTATCTAGTAAACTAATCCTTTTAACATCTCAAAAAAACTCAAGTCAGTTGAACCAATTTTAAAAAAGTTATTCGTTTTTAAAATGTGGTCTCCAACTTCTGCCCGCTACTATAAATGGAAAAATAAGTCGGAAAAAATGAATAATGTTTTCAGGAAAATCAAGTTTGAAAATACGTGTGCTATTGGATAGGAATCGGCTGATGTGTCTGAGCATGACCTACTGGTTCTACTTCTTACAAATATTAGGGCACACGAACACAACTTACAACACACATTGAACTCATTTTTCTCGAAAACGTGGCCGTAATTGTGTAGACACCATTTCCTACGATTATCGCGTTTTAGAAGCTGGTGAATACCTTTTTCCCAAGAACAGCGCGGTTTTTCTTCAAAGGTCTTGAGGTTTCTAAAAATCGGGCACGAAATTTTGCGACCGTCCAATACTTAATTGTTGGTCACGTTGACTCATGAATAGTACGGAATTCAGTTTGAAAAATGATATCGATATATTTAATTGTGCTGGCAGGCTCACATCTCTGCCAGTATCGCTAAACTGCGGAAATTGAAAGAAGAAACTGAAACTAATAAAATTTTGATTTGTTTTTGCCTATTTAAAATGAAACGAGACTATTATATTTAGAGATTTCTTAAATTCTTTCATGCGTTATAAGTAGGCTGCGGATTTTATGCATTTATGGCAAAAACGAGTTGGTGCAATTCGAAACAGTAAAGAAATTAAAATAGTCTAATGACGTCGATGTATTATTTTAATTTATTAAAATCATTAAAGAGGAAAAGAAATTGTAAACTGTTTTCTGCTTCTTGTAATTGATCCAAACAATTTTTATTTTTCATAAAGATCCGCAGTCTAGTTATAAATGTATAAATTGTCACCTGAGTTGAGGTATAATAATAATAACAATAATTTGATTATCGCCTTGCCTCTCGGCTTTGGCGAGGACTCCCCTTTTTGCTCACATACATGTATATTATACGTTATATAAAGTACATGACACAATACAAACTAATGTTGTACGATATAAATATATTGTAACCAAGTATGATACAATATGACATACCATAACATAATATAACGTTGCCGAATTTAGTACAATATACTATATCACAATATAATACGACATAATGTAATATAATATAATAAACCATAACATAACACGACATCATACAATATACCTTTCTGCTTTGCGATGTCAGTTTAGGTATAATAGTGTCAATAGGATTTTCTTGATAGATAGGCCACCGCTATTGGCGCGGCGAACGTTTCTTCTCATTCTACTTTGAGATCTACGACCACTGAGTTGTAAGATCTCAGTCACGTTGCTTTGCAAATAGCACAGAATCCAGTTTCAAACAAGATATCGACGTAATAATCACACAGGCGCACATCGCTATGAGCATCGCAAAACTAGGAATATTAAAACTGAAAGAATTTTATTTATTTTTACTGCTTGCACCATTCAAACTAACAGAATATACTATATTTTGGTATATTCTAGTATATTCTAGTGTGTTCTAGTATATTCTAGTATATTCTAGTATATTCTAGAGTATTGTAGTATATTCTAGTGTATTCTAGTATATTCTAGTATATTCTAGAGTATCCTAGTATATTTTAGTATATTCTAGTATATTCTAGTATATTCTAGTATATTCTAGTATATTCTAGTATATTCTAGTATATTCTAGTATATTCTAGTATATTCTAGTATATTCTAGTATATTCTAGTATATTCTAGTATATTCTAGTATATTCTCGTATATTCTCGTATATTATCCTATATTCTCGTATATTCTCGTATATTCTCGTATATTCTCGTATATTCTCGTATATTCTAGTATATTCTGCTAGTTTATTCGGCGTACAATTTAATTCGTAGTCTTCATAATCAATCACTGGTAACATTATTTAAGATTCCAATCTGTTACACAGCAAATTAAAAATTCGTTAATTATTTTTAAGACGACGAAAACGCATAGACAGTGATGAAGATTATTTTCAACGGTGGAATATATTTTAATGGTTTGCAAATACGCAACAAATTCACGAACAAAAGGTTACGAATCAATTTGTGCAACTGCTAAAACAAAACTAATATATTTTGAGATTCCTTTTATGTGCTATGAATATATAAATGCCCTATAGACATAAAACTTTCGCCCGTGTTGGGGTATAATAGTGTCAACGAGATTTTATTGATGATAGCTGGGTAACGAGGGATTTCTTTCGTTTTTCTCAGCGTCTATTATCCGACATTACTAAAAATACTCTCGGCAGATTTTCGCCGGTAATATCGTGGAGCCGCGTGCGCTGTTATGTAATTTACGGATAGCTGGTTATATTGAAAATGTAGTTGGCAACATGTATAATACATCGTCTCGTCAATCATGATTACGAGCAGCTCGCTCGGTGACAGTGTAGCGTATAATGAAATCAGTCTCACTTCTCTTCGTTACTACCTACAAGTTGAATCGATATGCCGTCACGGCGAAACCGCATTTCACTTCTCTGCAAATGGCAAACACTTAGTTTTTATTCCGATTGAATCCATCAGGGTATCGCTGGCCCTATGTTATTCTCTGTCTGCGGTTTTTCTGACCATGGTTTGGTCCGAAGAATCTACGGTCGTGTATTTTCTAAATGGCCTGTCCTCTTTGTGTGTATGAAGCGCTTGTTGAAAAATTGAGAAAAAACATTTGATGAATTAGGTTGTAACATATAGCAAATGTGGTCAGTTGTTAGTATAAATAGGTTATAGTTGTGAGTCATTACTAGACTGCAGATCTTTATGCAATTTGTATTTTTTGGAGACGAATGTTAAGAAAGTGTAATCAGATTAAATCTTATTTTCGGTGGTAACAGCCTTTGTAGATCTCAAACAAATAAAAATCGTACTAAATTCTGTCGAATTTTATGTTTCAGCATTTTTTGAAAATTTTCAGAAGCCATAAATATCCGCGGTCTACTCATTACAAATTGTATATGCAAGGTGTTCACGTTATTACTAACCAGTGTTCTTCTTCGAAACAATAAACATTAGAAGAAATGAAAGAGGAAACAGTAATACTGTTATTTGCAATCAACGTAATAACGTATGTAATTTTTCTGTATTTGCACTATTTTTTAAAAATGAAGGGGATTCTACGATTTTTTAAATGGATTGCAATATATTTTTTATGTCTTACGAAAGCGTGCGTCAAAACAAATTTATTCGTATACTATACAATGACCTTCAACGTCATATAAGGTCAGAAATGGAAGAAACATTTTGGATATTTTGTACTAATGCGTTTACAGGTATTCTTTATTGACGAGGCTACAATGAATGTTATACAATGTTGAATACGACATTCTTGTCGAATGAATTAATTACATTTGGTTGTATTAATTACATTCTTGGTAGCTTCTTCTAATGTTGACCGAGATATTAATGATTGCGATATTTTGCTTCTCAAGACCTCAAGCCGTTTACATCTCTGGGCGGTGTATCCTAAACGATATCTTTACGAAATATTGCGTACTACATATCCAAAAAGTTTCTTCCATTTTTGACATTGTATGACCTTGAAAGTCGCTGTGTCATATACGAATGAATATGTCTTGACACACGCTTTTACATGGTATAAAAAATATATATAGCATTTCATTTAAAAAATTGAAGGTCACCTTCATTTCTAAGAAAATAGCGCAAACACAAGAAAATTACATACGCTATTATGTTACTTACCAAAAATACTATTACCTTTCCCTCTATCATTGTTTTCTAATATTTATTATTTGCAGGAAAAACGATGGCTAGTAATAGCGTGAACACCCTGTATATAAAAATTTGAAGGAAATTGTTGCCCATCGAGATGTACGTTAAAAATGGCTACATTGGCCAAAAAAGTGCTAAAATTGCGAACTGTCAAATCTGTAATTAGACGAGTTAAAGTAAGTAATTCTTCCAGAGTTGACTCTGTAACAGCCCACCGAGATGTACGTTAAAAATGGTTACATTGGCCAAAAAGGTGCTAAAATTGCGAAATGTCAAATCTGCAATTAGACGAGTTAAATTAAATAATTCTTCTAGAGTTGGCACTGTAATATAGTTCACAAGAATTTGACTTTGAAATGATTTGATAAAAGCATTTTTTTAACACGTTCACCTATGTCATCGCATTTTTATCGGAGAAACGTGTCTGAAATTCCAAATTTTTTCATTTTTCCACGTTTATACAGTAACAAAATTGTGGATTAATTCTTCTATTCTTAAATTTAATTTATTGAGTATTAATTGTGTTATATGAATAACGCGCAATTATGTGTATGGTATTTTACGTGAAGTACGTAATCGCGAATCGTGAAAAATCTTGATGAAAAGAGTGTTGTACGAACGCTCATACAATTTTCGATGAATTGAGCCACTCACGATGCTGTTGGGATGAATAACTATTGATAGGATGTTGGTTCTCACATTTGATCCCGTGATATTTAATCTTCCGGTGGGCGTGCTGATAGTTAACCTCCTTCTGACAGCTTTGGGCGTTTTGGGTATTTTTATAATTTTGTTTTGTCTTTCAAAACGTCTTGTTATAAATCATATATAATTAAACGTTCAAATGAGGATAATTGGTTTAGCAGCCTTCCTTTGGCGACATATTTTGTGGAGAAGAAAATCAAATTCACTGAGACCATGCGCAAGAACAAACGCGAAATTTCTCCAGAATTTCTTCCAAGAAATAGTCGAGAAATTCAATTTTCTTCATTTGGATTTGGACAAGAAGCAACGCTGGTGTCATACGTGCTGAAAAAAATAAGGCTGTTATTTTATTGTCTACAATGCACGACTTACCAACAATAGACGAAGCATCAAAGAAACCGGAGATAATTCTGGAGTACAACTACACAAAAGGAGTAGTAGACACCGTGGGTAAAATGTGTGCTGCATATTCTGTATTCAGAATTACTAAAAGGTGCCCTCTATTTTTATTTTTCGCAATGCTAAATATAGCAGGTAGAAACTCGCAAATATTATATTACGCGAAACATTCTTAGCGAGAACAGTATCGTTTTTTTATATATAATTCAGTCCTTTCTCTAATGCAAGGACAATTTAAATTACGCGCCGAAATACTTTCATTGCCTAAAGATATTCGAGCATTCCTACACACCAGTAAACCTGTTGAAGAAGAAGGAAAATCACAGAGTAATCAGAATCGAGACAGATGTAAATTTTGTAAAAATAATAATACCACATTGAAATGTTTTTAAAGCGACCGATTTGCTTGTAAAAAGCATAGTATAGCCTGTGTGTCAAACCCCAAAATCTGGTAACAACTCTAAAAAATACGTAATACGATTATAATCTGGGAACTTTATTGTAATAAGTAGACTGCGGATCATTATGCATTTTTGGCTTATAAAAATTTTCAAAAAATGCTGTTAAATTCGATAGAGTTTAGTAAAATTTTGATTTACTTTGGATCTACAAAGACTATTACCACTGAAAGTGAGATTTCATTTGACTCCACTTAATTAAAATTCATCTACAAAAATTGAAAATTGCACAAACATCCGCAGTCTAGTAATAAGTCAGTATAACATATCGAATACACAATTTATACACGGTGGCTCACGAAAGTATTCGAACGCACTTTAAATTGGAACAACTTTTATCAAATTGGACCAAATTATTTCACTTTTTCTTTAGCAACTACAAGCATTAATTTACTAAGTGGGACGCAAAAAAAATTTTGAAAAAATTACAGTCGGTACGAATTACATGAAAAAATAAAAATGACACTTTTCAAAACTTTTTTATTTCAGTTCGCAATGAAAATTTAAAATATTGCCTTTTATAGATCTATGTTAGTTATGCACATGCCGAAAATTTCATCGAAATCGGTTGACGCAGAAAAAACGACACACATCGAAAGATGTAAGAATCTATGGATTTTAAGCAAAATGTACATTAATCGATTTCGACGAAATTTTCAGTATGTGTATTACTAACATAGGTCTACAAGATGCATATTTTAAATTTTCATCACGGGCTGGAATAAAAATGTTTTAAAAAGTGCCATTACTATTTTTTTATGTATTCCTAACTATTGAAATTTTTTCAAAATCCTTTTTGCACGTCATTTAATAATTCAATGCTTCTAATTGCGAAAGAAAATGTCAAGTTGAATTGTGCAATTTTAAACAAATTATTCTGATTTAAAGGGCGTTCGAATACTTTCGTGAGCCACTGTAGGTCAAACATCCTTTATATAATGGTTATTTGATGATAAAAAGCTAAATTCTTTGAAATTGTCCTTTATACTCCTTTCGTCCACTGTGTGCAATAAATGAATGCGCCAAAACATTAAGGAAAAATGCTGAATCTAAACTGAACATCGAGTATTGACAGAGAAAATATTTAGTCGACTAATCGGCTAGAAAACGTTGTCGACCCTTGAGAATGTGAAAATCTTGTTACAAGATCTTATTGATCTTATTAACCCTTTGCACTCGAATGGTGACTCTGAGTCACTAGTAAAAATTGCCATACCATTATTCAAAACAGATTTCATATTATTAAATTTGTCTCTATTCTATAAATGGCTAAAAATTCAACTGTTCTATGAGAAAACAGGTTTAATATCAGGTGTACAATGTAAAAAAGATACATAGAATAGAAATGTTGTACATTCAATGAAATATCTTGATTTTGGAATTAAAATTGATTCGAGATCAAACGGTTAAAACCAATTGGTAATGAATTTCTAACATGGTAATACTGAAGGTATTTAGTAAAGAATTCAATCTCTGCGATACGTGGACGTTTTAAAGCGAATCCCGACAATAATTACATTGAAATACGCTTGAAATTAGCTTTTCCTGTGGCCGAACAATCGTCGCAAACTTTTGAAGTTTGATGAGACAGGATGATGATTGAATGAGGTTCATCATATTAATCTATTTGGAGCACGGGGCAATCAAATTGACCACACTGTGAAATCCCGAAAGAAGATTGTCACTTTTTGCATTATTCACGATTTCAGTCACTTAATCATCGATCAGTCCCACGGGTAACAATGAAAATGCGAGAACGCGAGAGAAAAAAAATTTATTTGATAGACGACCAGTGAAACTGGAATAATATTCACTTTTATATTTGCACAACGACTGAAATTTAATGTCATAACTCAACAAACAAATTAACGTGGTAGAGAAGACATAAAAACATCTAAAAACAAGCATCCCTGTATTTAATACATTTCTTGCATACACACAGAATTAGTTGCATTGAAATAAACAAGGAAATCTGTTACTAAACATCATCATTAAAATATATAATTTAATGACAATAATATACTATTAAAATAAATAAAGAAAAATATGCATTAAATTCATCCTGTTTGAGGGTGGCCACGTAGAATGTCTGAATTCAGTTTCGTTTCTTCTAATAAAATAATACACTTTTTTAAGTGAACTAAGAAGAGAATTGGGAAATTTGTCGATATAAAACTGCATTTAAAAATTTATTTGGGTTGTACAGAGAATAGGCTTTACATATTAATACAGGTACACTATAAAAATTAATGGAAGCTAAATCTGACAATTAAGATCTAGGGTACGTGCAACAAAAATCACCAAAGGAATTGTATTAAAACTAACATGTAGCATTCTCTTCCGAATTGTCGAAAGCGGAGGTTCAGTGGAAAATCTCTGTCAGCCAAATAATCATGAGCAACATAAATATGTTATACAGGATTGAAGGTACATATAACGCATTCGAGTCGGTCATAGAAAAATTATTAGTTAAATGCACTCTTGAAAAGCACTATATTAAAAAGAACATGAGGCATTTATTTCTATTTGTTGGAATTTGGGGTAAAGTGGAAAATCTCTGTCACGCAAATAATTGTGAGTAGTATAAGTGTATCATATGGGATACACTGAAAGTAGAATCGGTCATGAAGTCAGCGATATCAACGTTGTATTTAATACTTTGTTTCAGTTTCCAATAGTTAGGGAGCGTTAACAAAGATAAAGCGTTTTCTTGCGAAGAATATATTTTCCGTGCACATTTCTTCCTTTAGTTGGGAGATTACTCTCGATAATAAGTCATCCGATTTATCGCCATGCTTCGGCTGAAATATCCTCTCGGTGGGACCAGATTTCAGGGGTATGTATCTCGGTAACGTTCACGATCGTGAGTTATTTCCGCGCGGAGTGCGGAAAGCTTCCTGCAAAACCGACCGGGCACTGCGTATTTTTCCATTTTAAGGTTTACACCGACCGATAGCTGTTTCTCAATTATTTACTCAGACAATAGGGTACGTGGCACGTTCCACCACAATTTTTACACAGAGACAAAGTGTCTCCGGCTTGGCACATATCGTGTTATTCGGAATCACGAATCATTCGTTAGCAACAATCCGAGGCTCAAGGGGGCCTTCTTGTGTAACGGCAGTGAAAATAAGCGATTTTTAAGAATTTTTGTTGAGATTAACTTTTGGATATATGGGACTGGGTCCTTTTAGAATGTAAACAAATATCCTTAAAGTACAAGTTTTTTTTAGGTCAATTCTTCAATTCTTCTATTGTATAATACGCGCGTTTCTCAACACTATGTTTTTTACACTGGTGTGTACGATAACTAAAAAACGAATAAAGTAATCAACTTCGGACGAAGCTCATTTATTTCTTTATATATTTCTTTAGGGATTGGACCTAAAATTTATATTTGATTTTTTACTAATAACTTCTTTTTGAACAATATAAATTTAACTAATCGATCAAAAGAGTAAACTTCTCTTCCCAATCCCTTTTACAGACACTTCATATTCTTCTTTCAAAATAGATTCAACTCCAGCACGAAGTGTCTACCTTTACGAAAATTTCTTATTTTTTGGGATTTGGACAATGTGACAGATGCTACATTGCACACTAACAATGTTTACACTACCGTAGCTGTTAAGAAATGTTGTAGGTATATTCATTTCATTATGAAGAGAAGAATGTTGACTACATTCGTTCATATAAAAATTAATATGAATATACAGGGTGTTCATTTGAAAACTTTCCAGCCGAATATCTCGAAAAGTATGAAAGATATTAAAAAAGTGTAGAACACATATCCAAGGATTTCGAGGGGGAAAGACGGGGGCAATATCAGTTTTTTATTTGAGTGGCGTTTTCAAGGTCATTTGAAGGTCAACTTTGTTTTTTCAAATGGAAACTTATATTTTTTAGGATACTTTTTTTTTATCTGCGCACTAGTTTCGGAGATATTTAAAGAGAAGTAGAGCGTTTGTACAGGAATGTAGAGCTATTCCAACAGATACCTTCTAAAATGTTCGTTCAGAATTTGAGAATCGTCTGTATTATGGTTTAGAAAACAACGGAGAACATTTTGAAAGTTTGTTATAGTTATAAAGAAATTACGAACTTTCTCGCAGTATAAGTATAACTAGCTCTACTTCTCTTTAAATATCTCCGAAACTAGTGCGCAGATAAAAAAAAGTATTCTACGAAAATTGCTGGTCTTTTTACGTACAATAAGATCCCATAATAAAAGATGTAGGTTTCCATTTGAAAAAACAAAGTTGACCTTCAAATGACCTTGAAAACACCACCCAAATAAAAAACTGATACTGCCCCCCTATTTCCCCCTCGAAATCCTTGGACACGTACTTTACACTTTTTTAATATCTTTCATACTTTTCGAGATGTTCGGCTGGAAATTTTTCAAATGAACACCCTGTATATCTCCCATTCATCCATTCATATGAATATTTAATTTATAGGCCCCATGAATACAAATTTTTTAATTACATTCGTTCTGGACACGTATAAGTTAATTCAACGATCTTAATTTATGCATACTATGAGCACGTTGTAGGAAAATTGTCATCTTCAATTGAATCTCAATGTGGAATAAATTAATTAGAAAAATATTATATATAACACGATCTAGTGTATATGTGGTACTAAGTACAAGGACCTTAGCATGTTTACTACAAGTGTCACTGGTAATAAACGTATTCTGCTTTCATATTTTAAATCCTATACGTCATCTCTACCCGTGACCTTGAATGACCTTGAGTAATTATAGTCACTGAATTCGTTATGAAAGGGACTATCATTGTAGGTGTTTAAAAAAGGGTGGTTCCATTTAAAAAAGTGAAGGAGACCTTGATATCTCTAAAAAAAATTACATAAAAACAAAAATTTTTTTGGTATCGTGTGAGCCCCATTCAACTTTGTCCTGAAGACATTTGAAAACAACAAAGGTATTTGAGGTGAAAACGTTAGGTGACTCACCCTGTATAATACATAATACATATGACAAAAAAATATGCACCCTGTCTTAATCGATTTAATTGATATAGATTAAACAGACATGGGGTAGGCAAGTATTTTGCTTGTGCACAGTCGTATTTTTGTATTTAAATTTAAATAAAGAATGGGATTGAAAGCGACACAAAATTGCTCCGCGTTTAACGTGGTAATAATTTACATCAAGAGAAAATTTTGATACCAGTTTATATTTCAGTATCATATGGAATGAAATGGGGAGTGTGTTGCACAAAGAAACAAGAATTTCTTTTAAACGAAAAAAGTTCCAAGAGGCAAAAACTTCATATATGCATATCAGGCTTTTAGTTTTTAGCGAAGCCTAATC
Organism: Sphecodes monilicornis; assembly: GCA_913789915.3. NCBI lineage: Eukaryota > Metazoa > Arthropoda > Insecta > Hymenoptera > Halictidae > Sphecodes > Sphecodes monilicornis. The sequence goes on from OU565290.1 coordinate 12,833,010, forward strand.
GTTCTTGAATCGTATTACGGTAGTTCGCCATTTTTCTGGCTGAAGAAACATATTGCGGAACTCTAAAATAGCTGATCATATTTCACTTTAATGAGACATGTCTGCACCGTGTGTGTCCCACGAAATTATTAATCTTTATTGGATTACATAAATCCCTCGTATTATTAGCTGCTTTGTTCTCGCGTAAGTTATGTTATACAGTATTGCACGGTCTTTACGTAATTGTGTAAAAAAAAACAGAAACTGGACATTGATTCTCCAACTGAAAATCATGCTAAACACAGTTCAGCATTTTCGAATCGTATTGTTAAATCACTGCCGCTTTTCGTTGCTCGTTAATTAACTACGTTGATGAATTGCTGTTCACCAACAATCACAACTCGATGAGTGTTCGTACCAGTTTTAATTGCTCGCAATTGTAACAAGCGTCTGTAATTTATTTGGAATTTCAAATCAATGTAAACAGTCACAAATAGGGAACGAATTGTCCGGCGGTCTCGAACCATCGATAGTCTTCATCAAAACGTACGCTAATCAAGACAATTGTGGAAACGGACGAAGCTAAACGTGTCGAGAGCTGCTAGTTTGAAGAAATTAATTTTTTGGCAATCGACTGGAGATGAACGTGGAAACTTCGTGAAGCAATTGATACTAGAAATATTATAAACTCAGGATACCCATACACGTTTTTATAATTTTTAAAAATGTACACAAATCATGGTTATAAACGGGAGGGAACACTAGTTTTATCAGTTTCCATGTTGTTCTATTACTTATTTAAAGCAGAGATTAAACAACAAAGCTGTTTAACACGGTCCTTATTATTTTATACTATAACTGATAAGGAAACGTATGGTTTCTGTTATTGTTTCCTTTAGAGTTTTAATCATTCTGTATGCAGTGCAAACACAGTGGCTCACAAAAGTATTCTCTCGCCTTTTAAATCAGAATAACTTTCTTAAAATTTGACCAAACAACTTGACTTTTTTTTAGTAATTAGAAACATTGATTTAGTAAATCACGTGCAAAAAAGATTTTGAAGAAATTGCAATTAATAGGAATTACATGAAGAAATAAAAATGGCACTTTTTAAAATTTTATTATTTCAGCCCGTAATGAAAATTCAAAATATGTGTTTTGTAAATTTATGTTATTTACACATATGCTGAAAATTTCATCGAAATCATTTAACGAACATATGAACTACAAGCGGTTTAAAGTGGTGATAATTGCAGTTTTTCACGACTTTTGGTCAGTTTCTGCTTAAAATCCATAGTTTCTTACATTTTTCAACGCGCGTCGTTTTTTTCTGCGCTAACCAATTTCGTTGAAATTTTCAGAATATGTATAACTAACATAGATCTACAAAAGGCATATTTCAAATTTTCATTATGAGCTAAAATAAAGAAGTTTTGAAAAGTGCCATTTTTATCTCTTCATGTAATTCCTACTAATTGCAATTTTTTCAAAATCTTTTTTGCACGTGATTTGCTAAATCAATACTTCTAATTGCCCAAAAAAAGTCAAGTGGTTTGGTCAAATTTTAAAAAAGTTATTCTGATTTAAAGGGCGAGCAAATACTTTTGTGAGCCACCGTAGGTATTGTACCTTACCGAATATGATTGCTTGAAAAATTTTCATGTTAAAATTTTGTGTTTATTAATAATGATCACAATATATTGTAAAACAAGTCTCATCATTCTGTTTAACCTAGCGGCGTATTTATTTTAAACCGATCGATTCTTCTCGTTACATTGCTTGTATACGTATTAGATGAACTGACTCGAGAAACAAACAATTAAGAGTTATTTCAATCTAAAGCAAATAAATCGTAAAACTATTTTGATTAACTGGTACTTTTCTTTCGTGAAAAAGTATAAGAATTACATCAAAATTCCTAATATATAAAATACATAATTATCATACAATTCTTTTGAAAACATGTGGCGCCGCTATTGTATACTCGCAGTTGTTATAAATTCAATTTCACCACGGGTGGAAGATTTTTTTTGTCGGAGCGTAAACGCATGATATAATCGTTTTACCGTAATTAGACTAAATTTTTAACATTCTTTCACAGTGTTGCTCTGTATCGTATTTTAGCTATCAATCTTGGAATATTTGGGCGCGGCGTGCAGCTTTAAAAATATATTTAAGAAGAAAATCTGACATACTTTTACTTTTTTCAGTGAAAAGATGAACTAGAGGATGAATTAATGCCATAACGAAGTAATTTTTACGTTTTTGTGTATCAAGATTTTCGAAGTTTTTTATACTTTTTATATACGTTTATTCATATTACCCTTAAAATTATATACACTATTATATGTTTTGAATCCATGTTATGCCATTCTTAATGGCTGCCATGGTGTAGATTGGAGTTTAGATTCGACCTATAAAGCAAACGGCAGAAAAAGACGAGAAAATCAACCATAATTTTATATATAAAATAATTTCCGCTTTAAAAAATTGGTATGCACATTTTACTATAGGATATTTAAGTAGTTAAAAAATTGAGGTAAATATGTTAAACTGGAAGAACGTGACGATCATTTTACTAAAGCTACGACTGCAAAACACCGTTAATGGTACCAGACAAATCTCCTTTGCGGTTTTATGTAATATACATCTAAAATATTGTTTTTTACTTAGGTAAACAAGCTACACGATATTAGCTAATGTCAATATAATCAGTAAAGAAAATTGTTTAAAATGAATACCGATCGAGAAGCTGTCTTTTTAAGTATATTTCAACTAAGACCCTTAAAGTGATACTGTTAGGAGTGCAATTAAAAAGAGTTTGTGGCTCAAAGTGTCAAAATCACGATAGAGAATAAGTACAGCTCCTGAGAACTGCATTGGAACAATTTAGGTAATCTTTTCCATATCTTTCATGTCATATTCCACGTGTTGTCACAATCAGTGCCGGATTAAGACCTTTCGAGGCTCTAAGCCCGTGATGGGCACGCTAGGGGCCCCTCAAACGCCTGCTTCTCCCACCAACCTCTCTTTCATGCACGAGGCCTGCGCACTGTTCGCGGCAGGCGAAGCACTTCCTTCCTCTATGGTAACGGCGGATGCTGGTGGGGGATAGTGGGCGCTATGGTGGGGACGGTTTTGTCTCAATTGAAATAGAAATGCCCATCCCTGCTCTAAGCACTAAAGTATTTTGAGGCCCCCTTATACAGGATCTTCTTAGGCAATTTCGATAATTTGACGAAAATGTGCTTTTAACCATAGTTAGAGTTTTCATCTCAAACTGCTGATTTTCATCTTTCCACTATTCTTTCGTTCTTTCCACTCGCACTCATACATGCACGTAAACTCTTAGCAATATTATTACTATGTGACAGATGTAAAATTCAGAAAATGTTTATGGTGCCCTTTTTCCCCTGATGCCCCAAGCACAAGTATATTTTGCTTATTGGTTAATCCAGCAGTGCTCACAAGTCATAAAAGATTTACTATCTTCTTTATTACATCGTGGTGCCTGAAGACGCGTAGACTCTTTTATACATTTCTCATAAAACGAGCGTGGGAGACGTAAGATGACAGAAGCGTCAGAGAGATTTAAAGTGTTCAGTTCTTCTGAATTGATTCAATTCTGCGTACACACGCAAGGTGGAATCATTCATCGCATCAGCCGCGACCTCCGCAAGGTTAAGGGTTGAGGGTTAAAAGCGGTTAACGCGGTACTGCGAGTGCAGAGGCTGGTTCTCGGTCGTCAAGATTTTTCCGTGATACTGGGAGAGACTGGAAACAACATTCATAACGGCCGATATTGATTCGCAGAAACACAGGCCCCACCCTTTCGTCGGAGCACACATGTGCCACCGCGTGCGCGAGTACGCGAAGGAGTACTAACTCGAGAGGCTTGCGACCGAGGCTTGCCAAGAGGAAAAATGTTTTTCTGTTCTATGATAGTAAGCCTTGTCGGCTTAACCTATCGCCCCTCTCGTGTTCTTTGTGATGCCGGGTAGCTCGCACTTGCAATTCCGCGGATAAAGTTGCTACGTCCACGGTTTTGCGTTATGGCTCGCAAAAGATCTGTTGCGTAATCAGAATTATTTTTTCGTTTCGATTTTGTTGGCCACGTTTGGTTATTTTCGTAAAGAAATTGCACGATTATTTTGTATTGACGTGTCACATATTTACCTATTTTCTAGCGGAAGTAGTCTTATTGTAATAAACTACTAATAAGTAGACTGTGGATCTTTATGCAAAATCAAAATTTTCTTTCTGGATTGCAAGATACAGGAGTCACTTATTATAATAAAAATAATAATATTCAAATTACAACTACCCATTTTTACAATAAGTGCATAAAATCCGCAGTTTAATAAAAGTTTACATGTGATAAAAGGTAGAAATAAAAGAAAAATAATTTCAATGAATTTAATATGTTGTAAGATTAATTTAATATGTAAGAACAACCCTTAAAGGAAACATAAACACGATTTTTGAGATATCTCGAAAACTACAGGGCACAGGTTGCAAAATTTGTCTTCAATTATGGAGGTTTCGACTGGAGAATATAATCGTATAAGGAAATTTCGGAAAAAGCCATTTCTTTAACCTTCATACGTTCTTCAGGGTGAAAATTCATCCATTTACTATTTTTATGCGTCCGTATTGTGAGATGTATTTCTTTAAAATGTGACGTCATAAATGCTACAAAATTTGTTCATTTAAAGTGTAGAGCAAAAATGGATGAATACTTGGATCTGTTATGCGACTATTTTTAAGGAACGTATGTTCTACTAAAACTACATGGCATCAATAAATCATTGGAGTGCTAAAATAATTAGAGAACTTTTATGATAATCAGTTAGACCAGTCAGGAAAGGACGCGTCTCTCTCTCTCTCTCTCTTTTTGTTTCATTCATTTTAATTCTGCAAATAGCGTATAACGAACAATATTGTGGTTAGAAAATAATGTTTCAAATTGAAATTAACGAGTGTACTCGGACTTTTTCCCGGAGCGTATATATCATATCTGAACGAAAAATATTATCAGTTCATTTAATTCAGCTCCAAACACGTCCTACAGCGCTATTGTATTATATTTTCACCGATTTCTATACGTAAAATACATTACGTGTCAAATAAATTTCGAACATATTTGTTCCGTCTCCCTTTCCATTTTTATTTCGTTCAACTTCAGGCATCATTCGAAGTTGTAAATATAAACATACAGCGGAGCCTCGACCATCCGAACGCTTCATTGGCTAAACACGCGTGAACAGTTCTAAAGAAATTATTGGCGATGCAAGAAAATTTCACTTGTAAATCGACTGTTTTAATTGGAATTAATGCGTTCTTGGGAACATATGTATGTCTACTTTTATCACGAAATGTGGGTCTGTTCGCGCATAAATTTTTAAACCGGTGAAACCGTAAACATAAATATAGGCTACGGACACACCGAAATACAAAATACGAATAAATTAATAATGTGATATTTTTGTAATATTTTGAGCATTTACAGCGCGGAACGGAATTATTTTGTTTGTTGAATAAATAAAATGAATGCTGCATTTGTCGTGCACACGAGGGTTTTGTAAATTTCTCTATCGGCCTATGGATTTACACGGATCCGCATTGTATTTGACACGAGCGGCAGAATATCTGTAACACAAGTGGCGGATTTGTTTTTGGACGCGTCTGTATAAGTAGGTAGCTGTTTCATTTAATTGAGAAGAGAGCTCACGTTGATAAACCAACCGCCGGGTATCGACGCGACGGTGAGGATCGAATCGATCCGAGGGGAAACTCAATTGGCAGTACACCGGTGAAACATATTGACCGCGGATCGAATAATGAAAATTGGACCTGAGGTTTTATGACGAGTTATAATTTCCACCTGCGCGAAGTAATTGCGTAACAGGGGTAATTGAAAAGCTGTTCGTTACGGCAGCAGCAAATGGACTTTAGTTTGAACGGAAAAAGAAGGAAAAAGAAGAGAGAGAGAAAAATGATAGTGAATATTCCGCGTGTCTCGACAGGAATTCCAGCTCTTTCTTTCTTACGATGCTTTCAACGAGCTGATTAATATTCTTCGCTGAGATCGTTCGATGCTTCCGTGTTTTCCATTGATGTTCAGCTTCCGAAAGTTATCAAGACAATGAACTGTTCCCTTTATCTTTGCGTATCTCATCTGTTCAAAATTAATTCTACCTATCTTTTACTCTGGAAAATTATTCAACGAAGCACATACTGAAAATTTATAGTTCGTTATACATTATCTTATATTAAACGTGTTGAACTCGTTTAATTTTGATTTTTTGAAATTAAGATATGAGAACTATATACAGGGTGTTCACGCTATCACTAGCCAGCGTTTTTCTTGCAAATAATAAATATTGGAAAAAACTGATAGAGGAAAAAGTAATACTGTTTATGGTAAGTAACATAATGGCGTATGTAATTTTCTTGTGTTTGTTATATTTTCTTAGAAATGAAGGTGACCTTCAATTTTTTAAATGAAATGCCATATATTTTTTTATATCATATAAAAGCGTGTGTCAAGACAAATTTATTCGTATACAACACAATGACCTTCAAGGTCATGCAAGGGCAGAAATGGCAGCAAAATTTTGAATATTTCTTAGACTTAGACTTGCAAAGGAAACTTACGCAATCATGTGCATTAATATTTCAGATAACGTTAGAAGATGCTAGCAAGGATGTAATTAATAGAGCCAAAATATGTAGTCGTGCACAAGGGAGTTATATTAAAGATTTACTTTAGCCGAGTCAATAAAGTATATTTTTAAACGCATTAGTACGAAATGTTCAAAATGTTTCTTCCATTTCTGACCTTGCATGATCTTGAAGGTCAATATGTCGTATATGAATGAATTTGTCTCGACACACGCTTCCATATGGTATGAAAAAATACATAGCATTCCATTTGCAAAAATTGGAGGTCACCGACATTTTCATGGAAATAGTGCAAACACAAAAAAATTACATAAGTCATTACGTTGCTTGCAAAAAACAGTATTACTTTTTCCTCTCTCATTTTATTATAATATTTATTATTTGCAAGAAAAACGCTGGCTAGTAATAGCCTGAACACCCTATATATTCATGATATAAAAATTCAGTGAGTTTTCGTACAAGTTGAACTATTCTCTTCCACATTCCTATTCTTTCCATTTTTACCAGCACTGTGGCCTGTCCGTACGTCAATAAATATCTAGATTTGTTTCTAAAAAATATGCAATAAAAAGCATACGTAGCTTCTGAATACTTGAGCCTCATCTACTTCCTGTAAACAAAATTTAAAAAATATCCGGAAATTTTATTGAACTCATTCTCAAAGAAATTCATTAGGAAACCAACCGTTGAACGAACATTAAAAAATGAGATAGGCATCTCGATCAAATTTTATGCGAAGGACGTCGCAGATCGCTCACAGTTCATATTCATTGGCACGATCTCTTTCGTGCCGGCAGCATCGAATAAATTTATTCTACAGCTTTCTAAGTGCCAGTCTCCCGCGGGACAAAGAAAGAACTGCAACAAGTATCGGTGCAAAATCGGAAATACCCGCTGGAGCGTGGTTAATGAAATTTTAATTGATACCGGCGATATCGAATCGTGATCTTGCAAGGTGTGCGCTATGAATTATCGTACCATTCGCCGGAGACGAGGCGGGACTTATTAAAATTGTATCTCGTATCAACCTAATACAAACTTTTGTCGTTTCCGTGCCGAAATGGAGATCACGATCCAAATTAATTCGCTCCCTATACGTTATTCTAGATGACAGTATAAATTTTATTCCCGAAAGTTCTAAATACGTTCCTTTGGGTGTTGGCCTCCAGCAGCATCGAAATGATTAATAATCTGTCGTGAAACTAGAAATACCCGTGGGAGTTGGATATAGAACGTTGCAGCATCTTCATCATCTCGTTCTCGCGTTCGCAAACTTCCCCGAAATTTTGCGGTTCGGGTGAGAAATGCGAACAGTTTCGGACCGCGCGTCGTCCGTTTTTCGGGCTCATTTCAAGAGAACGATGTGGAAGCCGCGCTGCCAATCCATTTTATTTAAATCATGGCTATTCATAACGTTCAAGAACGTTTTCCGCGTGCCCTTTAATGGTGATTTATGTCCGGCTATCCGACACCTCTGCTTTTTAACAATTTCGGAGAGGAGCCCGGAAGGTTTTCGCTGACAGTCAACGGCACCGACGAAAATATCGACGAACTATTCCCCTGCGCTCTATAGAACCTGTCTCTATAACTCGCCAGCCGAGATAAACGCGTTCCAAGACAATGTTTCGATTTGAACTGTTTATTCATAAAACGACGCGGATCCAATTCCGTTTCTTCACGTATAGCTTACCGCTTGTCTCTCGTTCCCGAAGACATTGATGTCGAACATCTCGGCGATACAATCAAAATAATAACATACGACTTGCACACAGTAGACCTCCGTATAAACGCGAATTCCTATAACGTGTCAGAGATATTGCAACTACTGTTTCTGTATAATGTAACTTGCAGTAATATTCGGACACTTTTAAAAAGATATTAATTGTTTTAATATTAAACCACACGACTTGGATTCTTTTGAGAAATTAGAACAATTAGTTTACTACATGATGAGAGAACAATTTTTTGAAAAAATTGCAATTGATCGGAATTGCAGAGACAATACCTAATAGTACAGAACGCCAATGACAGACGTAGAATCGCACCACTAGGGCACTCACAGAGCAACCTAGATCTAATAATCTCCTCGCCAGACACTGGCCACCTAATAAACACAATTCAGCTAGACGATAACCTAATAGTGCAGAGAAAATACTAAATGTTGTATTTTACGATCTTTTTATATTGAAAATTTAGAAAGAACGTTTTGTAGAGCTGTGTCAATTATATAATAGAATATATTGGAATATACTAGAATATACTAGAATATACTAGAATATACTAGAATATACCAGAACATACTAGAATATACTAAAATATACTAGAGTATACTAGAATATACTAGAATATACAAGAATATACTAGAATATACTAGAATATACTAGAATATACTAGAATATACTAGAACATACTAGTGTATACTGGAATATACTGGAATATACTAGAATATACTAGAATATACTGGAATATACTGCAATATACTGGCATATACTGGAATATACTGGAATATACTAGAATATACTAGAATATACTAGAATATACTACAATATACTACAATATACAAGAATATACTAGAATATACTGGAATATACTAGAATATACTAGAATATACTAGAATATACTAGAATATACTAGAATATACTGGAATATACTAGAATATACTGGAATGTACTGGAATAAACTAGAATTTACTGGAATACACTGGAATATATTAGAATATACTAGAATATACTAGAATATACTAGAATATACTAGAATATACTAGAATATACTGGAATGTACTGGAATATACTGGAATATACTGGAATATACTTGAATACTCAAGAATATACTGGAATATACTGGAATATACTAGAATATACTAGAATATACTAGAATATTGTGGAATATACTGAAATATCTAGCAATATACTAAAATATACTGGAATATAATGGAATATACTAGAATATACTAGAATATAGTAGAATATAATAGTATGTACTAGAATATATAAAATATTTTGAAAATGATTTACACATAAATGTAGATACAAATAAAAATTGAAACGTGCTAATCTTCGTTAGACAAATCAAATCTTCGGTAGCATTAAGTATACAGTGTCATTAAATAATTGTTTATACATTTACTGTGCAGTTACTGCCGCATAAAATATATACACTGGGTCCATAAAGTATTTGAACACTAAATTTCTCATTGTAAAGGAATAGTCGATATTTGGACCGTGATAATTTCGTTAAAAAAATAGTGCAATGATATATCTGTACGCATTTTTAAGATTAAAGACTCTACTTTTGCCAGCCATCGTTTATTTCTGTCTAAGATATTTTTGCACGATACAGCGGCTGGGAAACTGCAGACACTTTCTGACCCAGAGTTTTACACATTGGAACGTCCGTGAAAACATTGAAACATGTTTCTCGTCATTGAAACTACTATAGATTTAAAGATTGAAGCTATCTCTTTACAACGAATGATTAAAACTTGATCGACGATTTTTTCTAGTCGTTTTACTGCGCTTTGAACGAATGGTACATCGTCATCTTTGCAATTAAAACGTGCTTAATTTATTAATTCTATTATGTTACATTATGTTTATCTTTATTTAATTCTATTTTGTTCATCGCCATTTTTTGTGAAGTAAAATATTGTGTGATTCTTAGCTTAAAAGCTTAAAAAAAAAATAAGGCACACCATGAAGGCCGTACACGACGAAACAATGTTCCCCATTTGTTCTATAAAATAGCCAAAAAGAATAGTAAATTAAATTTTAAGCATTCGCCGTAAAGGGAAAATTTCAGTCTGTAAATCTACGGTAATTTCAGTCACGAAAAAAATTGTTCAATGTTCTTACTAGTCACATTTCAGACCAGATAAAGTACTTTACAGAAAAGATTTGCTATAAATGTTTTACCAAAGCTTGTTATAATTATGAAGCAAAATCCATTTTTGTATACTTTTTCTAAAAACTACCCCTAGAATATTTTCAAATTGATCTTGTTATACATTTGGTGAAGAACCAGCTAGTTTTTCTTCTTATTTGGTTACCAAAAATCGTTAATATTTAAAGGTAAATATTTCCTGTTTCCGTTTCGAGTATCGGGAGGAAGCCTTAACCCAGCGTTAGCGGTTGAATTCACCCCCATGATTACAGGGGAGAAGTCCTGTGGTCCCTTAATTTATGGGCCCCGGTAAGGTACCGTAAATCTTGTTCCGAACCGGTTACAGTACCTTGTTCGCTACAGAAATTTCGTAGTCTGCATGTGAAGTTCCGGCAACCGATGTTCAGATGCCCGCAATTCGAAGTTTCGAAGTAGCTGATAAAAAGTTCTCGGTTAAATTTTCCCATAGATACATTGCTTGAACATGTCTTGCGCTGAAAACTCCAAATAAAGTAAAATGTTATCTTGGTAAAAAGTATTACAATGAAACATGAAATATTGCCTTTAAAAATGGTTTAAAAAATAGTATGTATCTTAAATATGAACTGGAGCTTTAACTAAATTTTTAAAGCAGCTTAGAATTTTTATTCGTCCAGAAACAAGTTTCATGGTAGTATATAGACTGCGGATCTTAATGCAAAAGAAATATTTTCCCAGTCGATTGTGAAACGTAGAAATTACATAAAAATCAAATTTATCCTATCAATAATTTTAACGAGTCTGAAATAGGATAAGGATATTGTTAAATTTTGCCTTCACAGTTTTATATTTTGCCTGTTCATTTTTGTCATGAATGTATAACATCTGTAGTCTAGTAACAATTAAAAGATTGCTACTCCATCAATACTTCAATGGTGGACAATTTTGATAATGGTAGCCATCAGAATCATGGCAACCATAGCAAGATCCACTTAAGTCGTATCAATTACCTTTTACACCTTTTTGAACCCACTCCTTGCCTAGTGCAGTTGTTGATTTTCACCACTTACTACAATTTCATCAAATTCGGTGTGCCCAGAATAGGTATACTAATGGTAAATAATATTTAAAGATTTTGTATGTTCCTTGAAAGCAACACATAAATCTCACAATTATTCATCCAAGGCATTGTCTTTTACTCAAGAATGTGTAACGATATTTCAAAAATAAAAGAATACAGTTATGTTTGAAAATGACATGTAATCATACAAATTTTACAACTTTAACGCAATTGCGGCACGGGTTCCCGTTGTGCGTGTGCTTCCAAATTTGGCACACAGCATTTTCTCACGGTCTCACAATTTAGGGGAGTAGGGTGTTACGGGCCTGGTCCGATCAGTTACGCGCGTGGCCGGCGAGCGGTTTATGGTTTAAAGAGTAATATGGTTTTTAATTGTTAGTAAGGTGCACGGACAATCCCGATGCGAAATCAGGGTGCCACAAAGACAGGCATGTCCAGAAGTAGCTCACTTGGAGGCAAATTCGAGGGAGACGCCTACTTCTCCCGCCCGCGCGTCTCGCTCCCCGTGGCGGCCATAGTCCTCCGAGCTCCTCAGACCCGTGCCTACCGCGGGTCTGAGAGTCGCCCAACGCGCCACACGCGGTACATATTGCAAGCGGTAGGCACGGGTCTGAGGAGCTCGGAGGACTACGGCCGCCACGGGGAGCGAGACGCGCGGGCGGGAGAAGTAGCCGTCTCCCTCGAATTTGCCTCCAAGTGAGCTACTTCTGGACATGCCTGCACTAGGAGGTAGACGCTCAGACGAACTCGATGCGAAACCGGGGAGCTGCTAGGAGGTTGAATAAAAGCACAGACGAACCCGATGCGAAATCGGGTGGGGGGTGTGGGGGGGGGGCGTAGGATATGAACGAACCTGATGCGAAATCAGGGAGCAGCTAGGATGTTTGAGAGACTTCGTGGACGAACCCGATGCGAAATCGGGGAGCTGCTAGGAAGTTGAATAAAAGCACAGACCAGCCCGATGCGAAATCGGGGAGCTGTAGGATACGGACAATCCTGATGCAAAATCAGGGAACCGCATAGATTGGATAACAGTTTTGGGTTCCTGATACAAGATCAGATAGCTCCTAGGATATGTTAGTAACGGCATCGTAACTTTAATATTATAAATTATTTGATACAACCCGAGCGGTAAGATTGTATCATGTGGGAACGGTTAACTAAGTATTACTGGATCTGAATGGTGGGTTAAAATCAATTGTTACTCAAAATTACCTTGAACTAAATTGTATATTACAGGAAACTGGTTCTGTTACAACTGTTACTGTCGCGGTAAGAATCGAGTGTGTATGAACAATGTTGTGCAGTTATCTGAGTACTGCTGCCTTTTGGATGACGCATTGGCGATACGGGGAACACGGAGAGGTTGAATAATTATGTCAAGATAGATTAATACCGTTCTCGCGGAATCTGTAAGGTTACTTGATTCGAAAGGGTGACTAGGCCCGGTCTCACTAAATACAACCAGCTCCAAAACGAGATTTAGCGTAACGACGTGTATAACCCGTTTGTACTTTAAGCGCTGCCCCCGAGGGTTAAAATTCGAGGGTCTATATACTGTAAAATCTAAGTGGGGATGCTCTCAAGATTTCCATATTAGGGAATCTTATGGAACTGTCCCTGTACTGAATAATGCTTTGTGTCGGCTGCATCCAGCTGGCGCATAGTCATCGCTTCTATAAGCAAAGGGATGGAATATGGCGTTTTCCGTTCTCAGGAAAGAGATTAGAAAACTCTGATCGAAATAAAGCAGCGAGAATTCTCTGTACGTAACAAGGGCTAGAAAAAATCGAAAATCGAAAAATAAGGACCACCCTAATACACGTATTGACATCTGCCTCGTGACTTTGTAGGCAAGGATCGTGCAAACTAGCTGCTAAAAGATTACTTTGCAGCTCCTTTGGATCGGGTATTACAATTAAAACTTAATTCGCATAGAAGCAGCGCAGGTAACAAATAGAGCGAATTTATTTGATTGTCGTTCCGGACCACTTGCAGAAATTGAATTGAAACCAGTGCGTACCCGAGGCAATGGCGGAACCGATTGCCGGGGTAGCTTTTCAACTAATAGATTCCGCTGTTAGAGCCACGGGTTGGAAAGGTCCTGTAGTTTCGCGCTGTTGAACTTCGTTCACCGGAGATCCCCGAAACTTTGCGGCAATAATTCTCGAGCAGCTCGGCTTATTTACAAACCGCCAAACGTATGAAGTAAATATGCAAGAGGCTGGAGTCCGCCCTGCTGGAAGATGCTCAAGCAAGAAATATTACCGCGTCCCAAGAATAAATATACGACTTACACACCGATCGGTGCACCGAATAACTTTCCATGTAGTTCGCCCAGTTGTGTGAAACTTGAACTGTACGCACGACATCCGATGCTCGACGAAAGTTCACACGGGAACGCAACGCGGGAGCAAGTGTTCAAAGTTAACGGCTTGCGAAATGCCAGCGGACGTAAGGGAGCAGCGGTTAGAAAAATCTTCGGGAAGTTTCCCACAATGGCCAAAACCGTTCCAATGGCCACCGAAAAATTTAAATGTCGTCCGATGGTTAGAAACGGTCGGAAATGCTGAACGCGAAACGGGTGCTTCGACACTCCCCCCCCCTGGAGAAATTTCGCAAGCCATATCTGCGGTCTAACTTCGATACTCGCTGTAATTTATGTTCACACACGGTGCGGGTTAAGAAGCTATTCCAATTTCTTGGCCTGCTACTAGGATGCATTTTGTAATATTTTTGCAATATTCTAAATAATCTATCATTATGAAATTGCAAACTGATACATACAAAGTTTTTTTTTAACACATTAAACGCTGTCAGTCGCTGGAGACTGACGGTATCGAATTTACAAAACAATATATTATATTAAAAAATGTTCACACCGTATTAATAGATTTCACAGAAACAGATTAAACATACATGGGGTAAGCGAGTCTTTTGCTTATGCACAGTCATATTTTTGTACTTAAACTTAAATAATAAGTGAAATAGAAAGCGAGACAAAATTGTTTTTGGAGAAAACTGAAATCGTTTTGTATGTTTGAAGCATTGCCATTGTACTGTTTGTATGTGTTTTAGTTTAATTGCATAGCTACTCTTGTTTTAATGATTACTAGACTGCGGGTTTTGTGCATTTATAATAAAAATGAATAGCTGCAGTTTGAAACAGGTAAAAGATTAAAAGAATCGGAGACTACCAATATACGAATAATTAGACTGCGAATCTTCATGCTTTTATGGCTTCTGAACATTTTCAGAAAATGCCAGAATATAAAATTCAACAGAATTTAGTACAACTGTTATCTATTTTACATCTACAATGGACAATACCACCGAAATATGGTTTTTATTTTATTCTATTTTTTCAACATTCGTCTACAAAAATTGCAAATTGCATAAACATCCGCAGTCTGCTAATAATATACTTCTGAGTGGCCCCTGTTTGTTGCAGTTCATGTAGAAAATTTTTATTTTGCATGAAGATCCGCAGTCTAATAATTACTTTTTTAGGTTATACAGTTGTTTAAATTCATCGGTTTTGAAGACATCAATATTATAAACAAAGCCGTGGATGTCAATTAAAAACACATTTCGTATTATTACATTATCAGATAATAAACAATAAAATTGTTTGTCTTAAGAGTTTAAGAAAATAATGAAAATATATGGTGGTATTTAAAAAATGCAAAATAATACTTGCTTCAATTTAAAACGTTCTTTTGCATCTACAAATTTCCTTATTTTGTTCCACTGAAATGTTTGAAACATTTTGTCGTCAAATAATATACTTGTGATTTTGCTCATTATGTGGCTGACATTGTATAATAAAAAAGAATAGAAACAAGACGATCTTCAACAAATGATATGGATGCTTTACCGATTTCCATGAAGACATATTTGGACACAGTAATGGTGTTGTCTTTTGGTGGCATATAGCTTATTTTAGAGGGACAGACGGAATTTTGATTAGAATGATTCTATTTCGGCGATGATTACGCTCACCATGGAAATGACAGATATTCCCTGACCCGGAAAAATTTGACGTCAGTGTCTTATGTATGCTGTTTGATGAATGAAACATTTTTCCAGGGCAAACAGATCTCGGGAGGATGGTTCACCAGGCATTAGAATTTGAATTTCTTAACACTTCGAAGGGTTGTATGGAATTGAGTGTCGAGTATGGATATCTCTGGGAATTGTCTTTGCATTTCTAAAATCGTGAATAGTTTTGTATTCATTTTCATTCGCACGTTTGTTCATTCAGCTTATTTTTAGATAGTTTTCTGTACGAGTATACATCCGGAACATAATGTATTTTCGGAAATTCAATGGATACTTCACTGAACAATTTCTCACTGCGAATCGTTTCCGACAGTTAATAGCGTCTTGTAATCGAGATCACAGTCTTCTATTGAAGTCCAATTTACGTTCATGAGAATTTTGGTTTACTTTAAGACTACTCCAAACAGCTAAGCAATCAATTCGGGTCCTCATTGTACATTGCCCTCAATCCCTACGTCTCCATTAAATGGGGGCTCTCGAATGTGTGTTTTAGCCTTGAGACCACTGGCCATCGAAGCTGTTCAGGTAATTTCATGCAAATGCTAAAGAAGCTTGCACCGAGATTACGGTCCAAGTGTTTCATTGTATGTCGAGTGAAACTGTTCATAATTAAGAATAATGACTGTACTGAATTAAGAATAATGAAAACCCGTTTGCGATCGGTTCATTCTTATTACACAGTTTAATAATGCAATAATGAATAAATGAATATGTATATGTATTGGGTTGTAACATAAATTCGTCCCGTTTTTGTTGGTTGGTAGCGTGATCGACTTATTAACAACTTCACGCAATCAAGTCTCATACGTCATTTTAAAGGTTAGATTTCAGTGATTATTTCAGTAAAAGTATTTTACAATCGGTGGCATCTATAGTTGTTTGCAAGATTTTTCAAATATCCGGAGATAAACAACATTTTCGGCATATTTTGTTTTATTTATTACCGAAAATGTAAAAAGGCGTCAAAAGCATCTAATGAAATATTTTCTTACGCGTTTTTACCCTTTCGGTAATAAAAAAAGCAAAATATGCCGAAAATGTTGTATATCTCTGAAAAATCTTGTAAATAACTATAGATGCCACCGATTATAAAATACTTCTACTGAAATAATCACTGAAATCTAACCTTTAAAATGACGTATGAGACTCGAGTGCGTGAAGTTGTTAATAAGTCGATCACGCTACCAACCAACAAAAACGGGACAAACTTATGTTACAACCCAATACGTTGACTAAAATTATTTAGAGGATATGAAAAACAATGGATAGATTACAGTGTAATACTCCTTAATACTTCACACTGTACTATTTCAGAACATTTAAATTCTGTTGACAATATCTGATTTCTTATTCCATAGTTTAACAATACGGTAAACAATTATTCAGTTTAAGTATAGTGGTACAAATTATAAAATAATATGAAAAATAAAATAATGAAACCTGAATCGTTGCAAATTTCTGTAGATTATATTATCGCAATGCAGTTCGGTCGACTGATTTCATTTTCTTTATGTAATTTGAATAACTTAACATATAATGTACTTTAATAATTGGGATTTCCTAGCATTGTATTGTTCTGTAATATTCACCTTATATTTTCATTATCGTTTCATAAATCGAGAACAATTGATTCACGAACCTTTTGAGTGATTTTTGTCGCCATCGATGCAAAAAATTTTATCGCAAACCAAAATGTTTAATTCACAAAGTAAAATTACAATATCTGGGGATATAAATATTTCAAATATTATTTAATATTTTAAATTTTATTTGGCTTAAAAAAATGGTATTGTAAATAGGATATGTAATTTCAAAAATACATGAAATATTTTTATTTTGACCATCTAAACCACAAAATACAATATTTCTATTTCAAGAATTTAGATCATAAAACAAAATATGTTATTTTAATAACCTGCATAAAATACTTTAATCCTACTTGAAGTAATGGATCATCTTATGAGTAATGTGCTTTTTAAATTCATTGTCTAATATAAAATTCAAGAGGTTCTATCATCGAGTTATTACAAGACATTAAAAAACAAGATTTAAATAACGGTGGTAAAAGGTATTTCTGATAAAGTTGAAAGTGTTTCCTTGCTTCGTTCTAATATTCTGAAAAACCGCATTATTTAAGACTGCGGTTTGTTAATAAATAATAAAAACATACAATGAATCTTGCAATTAGGAGGCAATTTATACTCAGAAATGTATCGAATACAAATCATTATTTTCAACAAAAATATTTAACATAAAAATATTAATGTTTTCAATATTCTTCAAATAAAATCTTATTGTCAAATACTATTTTAAAACCTTATTGTTAATGAATAAAATATTTTATTTTAATATTTATTTTAATTTTATTTTGTTTAATAAAATATTTTATTTTAAAAGTTGCACGCATATTTTAAAATAAATGAGATTATTTACTATTTAGTATTTGAAATACTACTTTACCCAATTCTGCTTACGAGCAGAGAGACTTACAAATTAAGATATGTATAATAAAACTTGTTGAGAAGAAGTGGACAACAGTGCGTGTCGCGTGAGGGTTCACGACAGTAATTTCCGCGCGGCAGACATAAGATTGATTTTCCATCGGGTTTGTCTGGTCATAACTAGCTGGGCAATTTGGTTGTGTTATACCGGGGACAGGAATGGTGAAAACTTACGTGATAGCAGCTATCGGCGGTAATACCGGTGTCGCGTCTTTAACGCCACTCAATATTCCAGCGATCAGCTCTGGCGCACACGCGATCCACCGCATCGCACTGTGCCGGGTTCAGGGAACGTCATTTACCCAATCTCTTGGCACTGCACACGAGCGTAGCTACCAATATTAGCTCCCATTTTCATGCAAAGGCATGGTTGTTAACCGATAGTTGAACGATAGACCGGATGGCGCGGCGCGGCGCGGCGTCGGTCACGATGGGATATATCGATACATCATAATCGGTCAGCTTGGCGGTAGACGTTTTGCACCTGGTCGCTCTCGCCTGCCGCCATGAGACTGTTCCCTTCCTTTTTACTCCCCCTTGTTCTCCTCAAGCGTGGACGTCGAAGTTGCAAAGGGAAAGCAGCCTCTGCTCCGCTCCGAGAAGAGAGCGACGGAAATAGGCTGACGAAGAGAGAAGCGGAAAGATCCCTTTTATAATTAGGCCCACGGGCGAAGCGTTGCTCCTCTAATTACCTGTCCAACAATCCGGGGAGCGAATGAGCAAGTGGCTTCCGCCTCGAGACTAGCCGCCTTCGTTGTTACGGAGCTTATTCAGTTATACGAACGGATCCGTGGCAACCCGTTACCGTCCCTGTACGCCATTTTTTTTTGTTAGCCAGCCGCTTCTGAACATTCCGGCCGACCTAGAATCCCTTGTGCTAGCCAGGTTTTTACGAATGATGCGAGTCTAAACGTCGTCGACGCGCCCCCACAACCAGTTCAATGAACACACCTATTCTGCGACCACGAGAACAGGCCACACAGAAATGTCTAGGTATCTGTGCCCGGCTACCTGTTATCATCACTTCGCGTTACAAGTATAGTTCGTCCATGAGAATGGGGCACGTAGAAAATAGTATACTGCGTGCCTCAACAAAAATTCTGTGAAAGGAATGCGAGTACCATTGGTCAGTGTGGAAGAGGCACGCCTTGTTTCACACGTATTCTTGACTCTAGCTGCTTCATTTGCTAAAATGGTCATTATAGTAGCATGTAACGTCAGGCCTAAACATTGCGAAGTGTCAGCGGTGGGGATAAGCGGAGAAAACCTCGGCCTTCCTTGCCCTTCTGCCGTTGTGCGACACTTCTTGTGAGGCGCCAACAGCAGGTGTTTGTGCCCCACCACCTGATACGCCCACTTCGAGTTACAAGCATAGTTCGTCCCCGAGAAGACTGCACACAGGAACTTGTAGATATCTGCGCCCCACCACCTGATACTCCCACTTCGCATTACAAATATAGTCCATTCACACGAAGAGTACAGATAGAAACGTACAGTTACAGTGTAATTGTGTTTATCCGAACACTTCGTGGTACATGATCAATCGGATAACAGAGAGTCTGACGACTGCGTTGACGGTATCCTATTATAAGCCCTGCTACGCTAGGCGTTAACTCTTAGAGGGCAGGACTAGCCACTTGGCCAGGGACAAACTTGAGAATGTTGCGTATCATACGTTGGTTGTGTAACGACACAAGTATAGCGAGTGAATGTGGTACGACTGATGAGAGAATGTAGAGTAATAACTGAGTGAGAGAGAGAGAGACAGAGAGAGAGACAGAGAAAAAAGAGGGAAAACATTAGGGGGCCACGTGCGAGCGTGAGAAGTGTGTGAGCAATTCGAGCGAATAGAGCTGAAAGAGGTGTATAAACGCACAGTGTAATCAAGAAAATTCGAGAAAGGAAGCACGAACTATTCCAGAAGCTTAATCACTCAACCAAGTCGAAATAGTTGTATATACAGTGGCGTACAAAAGTAACCGGACACCCTTTAACACGTTCAGCGCCCACTCCACAATCATAAAAATTACACAAAATCAAAGCAATATATTTAATAAAACAAGAACTAAGAAGTTTAGTTTTGTGATATTAATTACTGTATCAAACCTCTTCTATTCCTCAGTACTTAAGGAAATTTTGTACACTCAATCCACCAACGTAAAAATTAATTTTCAATTCTGTATAAATAATTCCGTCACCCAGATATGGGTTTCATGGCGCTGAACGTGTTAAAAACGAATAACATTTTCAAAATTAGTTCAAACGGCTTGAGTTTTTTTGAGATGTTAGACGCATTAGTTTACTAGGTAGCGTGTAAATAATTTTTTCTAAAAATTGCTGTTGGTCGGAATTGCGACGAAAATAGTAAAGGTCACGATTTTTAACTTTTTAATCTTTGCCTGTAACAAAAATTTAAAAGACGCGTTTTATAGGCCTAGGTAAGTTATGTACATGTACAAAGTTTCATCGAAATCGGTTAACGTAGTTATGAGTTACAAACATTTAAAGGTGATTACATAAGGACAAAATTCCCTGGAAAGACCGAAAATCTGCGACTTCCACCCTTAAGCTCCCATCTTGCAATGTTCGTAGCTCATAGCAACATTAACCGACTTCGATGCAACTTTGCGCATGTATATAGCCTATGGAGATCTATAAAAGGTATATTTTAAATTTTCATTACAGGCACTGATAAAAATGTTAAAAATCATGACTTACTTTTTTCTCCACAATTTTGACCATTAGCAATTTGTATAAATAATTATTTACCCGCTACCGAGTAAATTAATCCATCTAACATCTCAAAAAAACTCAAGCCGTTTGAAGTAATTTTGAAAAAGTTATTCGTTTTTAAAGGGTGTCCGGATACTTTTGCACGCCACTGTATATACATATGTATATAGATTTTTCGTAAAGAAAATTCAAATTTCCCATGGAAAAATGCCGACCCTCTAAAGGTTAAGACTGCTTTGTTTGTCCCTTTCTTATTTCACGCGGAATCTTCGCGAGAACGGACAATAGAAGTCCCCGGATATTTCTGCTTGTCTATACTTACTCGCCAAGCGATAATCGCCACGGACTTAACTTCGCGTCCAGAGAATTATGGTAACGCCGCGTACCTTCTATGCGTTTCGGAGATCCAGGTTTCTATAATCAGCCAACCACTTCAACTGCGCAAGCTCCTCGAAGTGAATGAAGCCTTCAGTCTAGCGCAGTTTGCCTGCCTGCTAGAAGAGCAGGGTAAGCTTGTTTCGTTTGTTTTGAATCTTATTAATCGAGCGCGTGTTCTCGATACGAGAAGCATACTTACTGGCACAAGTTTCGCGATGGTTTCAGCAGTTATGGGTTGTTTTTCCATCTTGAGTGTTCCGGCGTTTTCCGATGCTTAAGTAAAATAATAATTCAGTTACGTTTAATCCTGGCGTGATAGACGATCTTTTGATAACTAGGGAGTTGATGAAGTTAGGATGATGGTCTATTTAAACGGTGGTTTTGGAGATACTTCTTTGAGATTGACACTCACGTTAACTTTGCATTCATTCAAGAACAACTTAATGACTAGACTGCGAATTTTTATGTAAATTAAAAATTGCCTGTATTCATTGCAAGTTATAAAAGGGATGTAGATATTCATTTCTTTTTTTAATTTTCAACAATATTTTTAAATTTCTTGAACATTTTCACTCTTTTGCATTTGATCTATCCATTTTTATAATAAATGCATTCAATCCGTAGTCTATTAGCGACAGTCATTCTAATAAACGTATTACAGTTCTGAAATTTCATACAAGTTTTGGAATACGTAATATTTCGTAATTGTCATGTCCATAGCCGGGTTCGAATAACCGGGAAAGTTTCAGCATTATAATGATCTATCCGTCAGATATTTCGTTGGATGGAACTGCAAGTTTAAAACATAACTTTTGATTAACGTCGTAGAAAGGTTTCGGATTTTTTATTTCGCCGATCCAATATCGCGGGAACGATTTAATAGCGCCATGAAATGGATACAGAGGAGCATAAAAAGAGCATGAAACGGTTCAATTGTACATAGTGAGGGCATCGGACTATCGATACGTTTCACAAGCATACGGTTTTGATGACATTAGCAATGCGTCGTCTGAGCGGAAGACATTTAATGCGCAAAATTCTCCACAGAGACGCAACGCGAGGCAGAACGCGAACTTAATTGAAACAGAAAATTGCATTTAGGTTAACGAGTGAGCTTTAGATCCTGCGAATGTGCCCCCGGGGTACATATGTGTTCCTTAATCACCACCCAATTATTACATTTCATCTAATTATGCTGGGAGTCTGGCCTTTCACTATCAGCGGAAGCTCTTGAATCCTTCTTTTCCGGTGCCTTTTGCATTTTTTTTTGGTTGCGACAAAGAGCAACATGGCGTCGAGAACCGGATCCCCTCGATACTCGTTGAAAGCTATGCGGTCGTTCAGCGTTGGCTCCGGCGGAAAGTTCGCGTAATTTAATATGCGAATACTTGTTCGAATAAATAATGTATTCAGGAAAGAGTAGAGAGAATGCTTAGCTTCCTTCTACCGGTTACGTTAATACAAAACGTGCTTCGAATTTTGTCATGCAATTCCAGGCTCGATCGGAAAGTCAAATTTAATATGTGTTCGGACAGAGTGGGACGTATTTGCCAGAAATAAAACAGCGTGAAAATTGAAAGTACTACTTTCATTGCATCCTTTATTGTTTTTAATTAAACGTGGGAGGAAACTCGTACACAGAATAGACGATTTTTTAAAATATTTGATTTCGATGATTGGCTTTAAACTACAATACCTGAATAACATAAAGGCTCTTTGTAGAATTTAGCGTTTAATGTCAAGATTTTAAAATTTTATCTTCTTTACGTAGCGAAAGGAGTGTTCTTAAATAAATGATGACATTTTTTGTTTAAATATTTTACGATACAATACGATAAAACATAAAACATTACAATTTTTTCAAAATTTCTGTTTTGCGCAATGTGGTAAACTAATTGTTCAAACTTCTCAACAAAATCCAAGTCATATGGTTCAATATTAAAAATGTTGTCTTTTTAGGAGTGTCCGTATATTAATGAGAGTGACTGTACCTTTTCGCTTATGTTTCAAGTGTCCATACTTCCACGAGCGGTAGTGTATATCAATAGATGGGCGATTTTAAATACAGTATTTCATCGTTAATTGTCGTGAAATTCTGAACGATAAATGTCGCAAAACAATCCCTCCCTCCTCGGGGTATACCCCGTGAAGGGAATTGAAGTTCGAGAGGCCTCGGTCGCTGAGAAGTGCATCATAATACGGGTCGAGTATATCGGTGAGACTACTACTAATCCAATGACAAAACTTCTTTATTTTTTATTATTTTTTGATGGAACTTTCACCAACATTTTTCTAATGAAAATAATACTAAACACGATATAATTCGGATCATATTTACAATAATTTTCCGAAACTTTCACCGTCTATTACTCAAGTAAATACAATCGGAATTATATCTTACTTGGTATCATTTTCATTAGAAAAATGCCACGAATATGTTGGTGAAAGTTCCATTAAAAAATAATAAAAAATAAACAAGGTTTGTCACTGGGTTAATTGTTGTTTTCACACCGACATACTCGACCCGTATTATGTTACACTTCTCGGCGACCGAGGCCTCTCGAGCTTCGCTGTACTTCTCTACGTTCGGCAGAAGTCAAAGAATAGTATTATCTGAACGTTAATTGTCGCCGGCCGGACCCGTGGTGGGGACGATTATCGATGAAATATTGTACTTTACTCTGTATGGCACGAAGAATTTTTTATATATTTTGGAATTAATAATTATATTCTTTCATTATCTTTTTCTTTGTATTAGTTCAACTATTTCTATTGCTTATCCTTACTTATTGCACTTCTTTTTTTCCTGTCGTCTCTATGGCGTCTATGTTTTCCATTTTCTGTACAGTCATTTTCTAGGTATAGGAAAGTTACGATGTGGGAAACAAAGGGACTCAGTTTACTGGAAATAATATTTGAGTTCAAGTAGAAACAGCTCATCATAATAGACAATAGAGTTTCGGATCTAGACAAGCGATATCTTGATTGTATTCTCTGGTCCGCCATTATAAAGCTAACCCTGTTCTATGAAAAGCTTGCGGGTCAATGAAGGAAGGTGAGGGTCTTCATGTTTTTGGTAGATTTCGAGTCAAGGTTATTGCGATAACGTATTATCTAAAGTTGCTAGTATCTTGTACAATGGAGACGTCGTGTGTACGTACAACGCAACCTCGGGTTCAATAAAAGTTTTGCACTCGTTACGAGCCACAATAACCGAACAATTTTAGAAACAATGTGTATTCTTACTCGTTGTCAACGTGTTTTAAATCATGTGAATTGTAATACGTATAAAAGCGTTATTAGCATTTTAGATCTACGTTATTGGTCTTATAAAATCTACCACATTCATTGAAGAAGCGATTTTTTGAAGAATTGATTTTCAATATTTTTGAATCGATTATTGCATATTCGCTTTTGAAACGAATCGATTTTTTTTAGTTATGAAATCTTCGATTCAAAGGGAGGCACAGGAGAGTTTCAAATTAGAAGTGGAAGGTCTGGAAACTGTTGATGTTAATAAATGGTGATTAATGAATACTTAAATTATTGTTAATTCTTCCTTTTTTTAAGTTCTAAATAAATATATCAATCTACTTTAAAAGTTTATATACAGTATCTCATCATGAGATATTATTGGAATCTCGATAGTACTATAAAATTTGTACACCTAGTATTGTGTTACTTTTTTATTGAACAATTTGATTTAGTAAATCGGTTCTAAAGTGACAAAAGAATTTTTTTTTATTAAGCTATAAAACCCCACATGGGATTATTAGTAGCATGCACGTGGCAGTGCATGCTAACATTACATTACTTAGGTAGCTTATAAACTAGGATTGAGACAATATAATTAACATTTTCGAATACATTATTAACACTAAAGATATAAACAATGAGACTTAAGAAACGAATGTATGAAAAATAGAGGACAAAGAAAGGGTCCGCACAAAAAGGAATCTATTGTATAGGGTGGAAAGAAACCTTTGCTGCAAAGTTTGCGAATCAAAGCGTCTCTATTATTGTCATAGATCGGACATTGCCATAGCACATGATTAGGATCCTGTACTAGACAACCACATGGACAACCCGTGTCAGCAGCAAGTCTAATCTTAAAAAGGGAAGCCCCTAGTTGAAAGTGTCCAAATCTAAGTCTATTAATCCAACAAATGAATTCTCTAGGGAGCCTCAGATGTGTAAACCAAGGTTTAGGCCCAGCATGATAATATGAGCTGAAAAATTTTTTGCCCTTGAACCCTGCTTCAGCAAGAATATAATTTTTGGTTAGCTCCCTAGCTTGCTTCCTAAAGCTGTGGGAAAAATCAGAGTAGGGAATCAGGATATTAGAAGAAATAGCCAACAAAGATGCTTCTTTAGCTAATACGTCAACCTTCTCATTATGTGTGATTACAATATACGAAGGGATCCAAAAAAGAAGCAATTTCTTGGATTCCGTGAAGTGGGAGTTTATCAAATTATGGATGTCAAGTAGAAAAGGATTGAATTTGGTATTGCCCGAGTAGTTATTTAGTGCTACTAAAGCACTCGGACAGTCAGAGTAGATGTACACATATTGATGGGAACAGTTAGAAGCGAACTCAATAGCGGTTTTAATTGCAATACATTCAGCAGAGAAGATAGTCATATTTTTGTGCAGACTTCGAGTCGGTACCATGGTCTAGAGATGTGTTAGAGATGTCTTTCCTTATCTTTCTTATCTATGATTCTATTTTTAATAGATCTACTAGAGAGACTGGAGTAGGTTTCCCGAAGCATCTTCACAAGTTGAGATAGGTCATCAGTGAAGGAGTGGGCCAGTTGAATGATGTTTGAATTACCCTTGGCTTTTGATAGAAATTCTTTGTATTGATCGTATCGTAAAACATATGTGTCAGGATGTTGAATAAGAATATGCCTAATTGGATCCAATGCTTGGTCCAATTCATCCATTGTCTCAGAACTAATCAATTTACAAGAGTTATCAATTTTTTTCTTTTTCTTAGCTGGAACGACTGACCTTTTGGCTGAGATAGGATTTGAGAAGCTCGTATCAGCTAACTCATTACCTGGAGTAATGTTCAAAAAAGCAGTAGAGAGTTCTTTGTTGGGATCCTCCGAGATGTCGTGCGGAGTATTTGACGTGGTAGAGGAGAGACGTCTTTTACTAAAGCCTTTGGTTAACCAAAGATTTTTAGTTTCACCAAGATCAGGAAAAGTTTCTTGCGAATCTTTTTGGCTGATTAATTGAGGAAAGTTCATCGTGTCCAAGTCAGGATCCTCTTCATGAGTCAATAAGGAAGGAGCATTATTCTGTTGAATTGGATTATTGATAGAGGTCGGGCAGTGTTTAGCCACATGACCTTCCTTCTTACACAGGAAACAAGTTAGACTATCCGTTGAGATGAAAATCCAATACGAAGTATCCTCGAAGATAACTTGTATTTGCTCCGTAAGTTTACTTACATCATCTGGATGGATGTAGATTTGTCGACGAAAACTGAGGATATGTGAGAAGCCTGGTTCAGAGAATCCCACTCTAATAAAGGACATGGGTGAAACTGTTCTAATACCCATTTGTTTTAAAAGAGTCCAATATCACTGAATGTGGGATACCAAGGCACACATTAGAAAGAATAATGCGTTTAGATTTCATGACACAAGATCTAACAGATACTAGTGGTAAATTGTTACAAGAAAGATATTATACTATCTTATACTTTTCCTGAACTATTTCTGCAATACGACTGAAGAATATTTACAAAATAAATGTAGACTCAAGAAATTAATCAATCAATCGTGATTTTGTTTTAAATTCATTTACTGGGTTCATCAGTTACTTGTAAGATGATGCACATGTACAGAAAATGTTTATAAATGAACAACTATGAAAATATGATCAGGAATTAATATCACGTCGTATGGGAGTGAAAATTTCTCTGTCGAAACTTCTCTTGAGCACGGATTATTGCAGGGCAAGTCACGTGTCGTTCGAAATAAGATAACAAATAAGCATTTGAAATAGTGAATATTTTAAATACTTTATTATTTGTATTTTACACATAACATGCAAAATTTATTTCATTTGGCATTTAAATCAAATAAACTATTTTCAAATAATTTTCTATTTCATTAACATTGTTCACATAAAATAATAAATAATTTCTCCTCAAGAATTTCTTCGATTGAACTAACTAAATTAATTATCAAATTTAGATATTCTAACTTTTGTAAGTTTAAAATCGTTATTAAAATCTGACGAAGTCGACGATGTTGACACAAAATAAATAGGATTTTGTAGAGTAGGAATTACATGATGAAATGAAAGATAAAAGGAAAAATTATTTAAATTTCATTCGGAATCGAGAAAATTATTTGACTGTTCAAATAAACTAACAGATGATTATTTCAAATAATATGTAGCCAAATAGGATAATATATTATCTTCACGATCATTTTTCAAATAATTTATTTCGGTAATGCCCAAACCTGATTATTGCTTAGGTTGCCTGTGAGATACAAAAATTGTAAGAAGGCTCGGTTTTTCTTGTTGTGGCAGCAAATGGGTTTCAATCTCGGCTTACGTGACCTATGCTTTCGGTAAATAGGGTGTATGTAGGGTAAATTGCCTCTTCCATAATAGGAGTATTATGGATAGCAACATCTGTCGTCTGCTACGTCCAGAGTTTCCTGATGTTCGTCATGACTTAGCAGCCTCCTACAGGGGCACAATTATGTCTTGGTTACCGAGAGATTGCTAACAATAGCCTTTTACGCAATCTGGACGGTAAGAAATTAATGACTCTCCCGTAAAGTGTAATTTCTTGCACGGTAGCTTGGCGTCGTGCGA
This sequence comes from Sphecodes monilicornis, assembly GCA_913789915.3. Classification (NCBI taxonomy): domain Eukaryota; kingdom Metazoa; phylum Arthropoda; class Insecta; order Hymenoptera; family Halictidae; genus Sphecodes; species Sphecodes monilicornis. The sequence continues at coordinate 12,861,130 of OU565290.1, forward strand.
AAATGAACCAGAAACTTTGTATACGGGATCATAACAATTTTAATACCTCGACGTCGTTTCTAATTAGTTTGTGCTCGTAAAGTTTAATAAACAAATCGCTCTTCGTGTTTTTACATTTGACGCGGACTCGACGATTTCCACGAATTTTATTAGACATATATAAACTATATGTCGTTGAGCGAACCATATTTGCAGAGCGTTAAAGACTCTATTTGCATGTGTGCGTTACATATTAAAGTTCTCCGCCTCCTCGTTAAATTCATTCAGTGTAGGTGCAGCGTATTCTACGAAATATGTGCTTACAAAAATGGGTCACAGGGGTAAGATTTCATAGTAAAAATGCACATCGCGCCGAGTGCTTAACGTTATGATTAACGTCTCATTTTTATTCTGATTATCTTCGTTGAGCAGCCTGCTTGTATTGCGATTAATCACAATCTACTGTTATTGCTGCAAAAATGTTGCGACTAGGATAAAATATACCACATTACTATTAGCACAAACGATGCTAGATTCGAGCATCTATCACACCTTTTAATTATGAACACAATAGCGCGTAACCTAAATCTCATTCGCCAGTCCGTAAATCTGTACAACTTTTAGTGGACACGATACATAATAAAATTAAAATGAAGATTTCTATGAGGAAGAACATACATGAAAGAAATTAGAAAATATGTCTAGACAATGAGATATGAAAATGATTCTTTCCTTCAGAGCAATTTTTGACGAAGGATATACAGATCGATAAACAAATATTTTTATTGAGAAGTTGCTGTTTCAATAAGAATTACACTTTAATTAAAAAGAACAACTATTATCAACCTCAGACCTTTCTTTTTCGAAAAGTAAGCTGCAGTCAATCATTTCTGAACCGACAGTGAGTACTATCCTATTGTAAGGTAATCTGAATAAGCTCGTCACGTAGAATGGCTTTATATGTCAAGATTTGATGCATTCGTGACAAAAATGAGTAGGTTAAAATTAAAATAGTGAAAATATTCCAACAACCTTAAAGTACTGTTTTATTATTTTGGACTTGCTAAAGTAATTAGAACAGAAAAAAATATATGTAGCTCCCGTATGTTAAAATGAATGCAGACATTTTTTATTTTGCATATACATACAAGTAAATTGGTATAGATATAATAGATACGAATAACGTGAAATTAAGTAAGCTTTCGTTCTTTTAATTTGTAATTTCAGAAGAAAGAAACTATTTCGTGCATATTTGATTTTCTATAATTTTCCCTTGCGTACGAACAAAATGTACTAGAGTGTGGGATCTGTTCTTTCGCGTGTTTCACCCTCCGACAGCGGAACCTGGGTCTATTTGAGCGGTTTATTTTGAAAGTGGCCTAAATCCATTTGTCAATTATTTTCTGTTGACCGTATTAAAGTGTACAACTTGAAGTTATCTGTTATAAACAATATTTACTGTTAAGTATATTCAGAGTATACACGATAATTTTGGACACATAAGTTTTCGCAGTTAGTTCAATAATTAAAACCATTACTTTGAAAGTGGCCTAAGTCCAATCAATTATTGATAATGTCCGAAAGTGCGGATTTTCAAATGTCCGAAGGCAGTGATGAAGGTAATTTTAATGAATTAGTATATAACAAGTTAACTTCATTTTTTTGACAATTGCTTTAGTTGAATCATCAGTACGTTTAATTAATGTAGTGAAAAAAAATTCACGCAATACACACTTACAATTGGATATAAAACTTAAAATATTAAATTATATAAATTATTACACTCGCGGGAAAGAATAAAACAACAAGACCATTTAATTCAGATAGTGAACACGAATTCGTAACTAATGATTTCAACTAAAAAGTTCGAAAATATTGTATTGACACCACTTTATAAAAATATAAGACGAATTACAACAGCGAAATAGAAGGACACGATTGACTTACTACGATACATACCACCGGTGGACCATGACATCCCTCCCGCATACACAAAATGTAGATGAGCAGTAAATTCTTATGTAATTTGTGTAGTTAGAAAATTTCCCGAATTCCATAAATTGTGTTCTTGAAGTGTTGTAAAGAAATATAAAATAAATTGAGTATTGTTTTTTCAATTTGAAGCATTTTAAATTATGTCAAATGGACTTGGGCTCTTTCAAATTTTATAACGAATCTGGTTGTTAACTTTGAAATTGGCTTAACTCCATTTTTGGTAAGAAAACACATATTATTCACTTAATAATTGTTATTATTTTAATAAGAATTGTAAATTTAACTCTTTTAGATAAACTTAAGCAGTATGACACATTGGTATGCTATACGTATATTTTTAATTTTACTGAAACGCAAACTCAACAGCAACATATAATTACTCACTTTCTGGTGATTAAATCAAATGGACAGCTGTTACATTAGGAGAAAGAAGACTAACATTTCTACAAAAAATACTTTCAACATTATGTTTCTAAGAATTGAAAAATAAAGCAGTGAATAGTCATAATCATCATCAATTATATAATTGTTAGAGCGGTTCGCTGTTCGAGAGTTAATGGAGAGGTGCAAGTATTCTGTCGTGCTCTCGACATCTTTCATATTATAAATTCGCTGATCAAAGCTGTCGCCTTTTCCTTGCACTTCCGCGATAGCAATCGGAGTGACGGCAACAAGACGTGGGAATCGATAGAGGAGTACGTTGAAAAGCGGTAGCCAAGTGTTTATCCGAGAGACGTAAGCCTCTGTGATTTGAGTAGCCAAGGCTGCCTCGATATCCACAGGCTTCTTAAACGTCGATGTTCATATATCGGTTGACCCAATAAGGGGCTAGAACCATTACTTCAGCCTCTAGGATCTGCCCTTAGAATCTAAAGACCTCGTTCCCTTTGCGCTTGATAATAATTCATTATAAAATCAAAAGAAGAAAGTAGTTGGTAGGTTTAGCGTTAACCTTTGGAGGGCCTCCATTTTTCATTCAGGATGAGGCCGTGAGACGTGCTATTTAAAATTTGATTCTTTATATCTGATTTTCTTCGAAACATCAAGGTGACCTTCTGTTTTTCCAAAAGTAATTTCAAAGTCAACTCAAGGTCATCACATTATAGATTGCTGAATTCGTCCTTCCATCGGCAACAACGTGCTATCAAAAAATGGTGCATTGACTCCGAGAAAGCTCAAGTTCATCTTGATATCTCGGAAAAAATGGGATATAAAACAATAAAATTTTACTCCTTCGATGCGTTCCTTAATATGTTACAAAATTCGTTAAAAAATTTTTGATACAACCAATAGATATCTAGTTATTTTAGGCAGAGTAGGGTACAAATCAACTAATAATTAAAAATGACTAATTGTCTCATTGATTGTTAGTCATAGCAAAGTAGTCATTAGTAAAAACTAAGTATGCAGTACATTACATGTATGCAAAATTTTAAAACTCGTATTACGGACACGGATACAGTGAACCACTATTGATTGAGTTAGACTTCTTATTACGTGGTCCGTTTTCGTAATCTTCCGTAAAATAATAAATTTCATACTTTGTTTTGACTAATGACTACTTTGCTATGGCTAACAATCTTCTTCTCGTTGATTGTGGAAAACCTTATTGCATCGAAAATAGTCAATCTCGAACGGATTTCGTAATCAAATGAGATCTTAATATTTTTACAGTTGAATAAAAGAAGAAACGAAAGTTGTCTTAAATAAAAGAAATTAATATTATATGTTTTTAAACAGAAACATTATTCACAGTCACTTTTCATGCAATGTTTGCGAAGTCTGTTCTAAGGTTTGCAGATTTTTAGGCGAAATAAGAATTGCCTGCATTAATTGCAAGTCACACAAGCTACATAGACACGTGTGTTGTTGTGAAAGATAAAACTGTAATTATTTAAATATTCTACACAATATTCTACACAAATCAACTAATAATTAAAAATGACTAATTGTCTCATTGATTGTTAGTCATAGTAAAATAGTTATTAGTCAAAACTAAGTATGCAAAACATGTATGCAAAATTTTAAAACTCGTATTATGGAAACGGATACAATGAACAACTATTGGATGAATTAGACTTCTTATCACGTGGTCCGTTTTCGTAATCTTCCGTAAAATAATAAATTTCATACTTAGTTTTGACTAATGACTACTATGCTATGACTAACAATCAATGAGACAATTAGTCATTTTTAATTATTAGTTGATTTATGCCCTACTCTGATTTTAGGTAGTAGCTCTTACTGACTAACCTTGTATGTACAGCTAACATGTCACACAAAATTTCTAAGTTTATCCCTGACCACTATAGTGGTCACCCCTCTAAAGGTTAAAGAGAGAAAATTTCAATAAAGAAGGACGAGAGCACGAAGTCGAATGTAAGCAGCGTGTATCGTGTCAAGGTAGGAGCACCTGAGGAGAACAATATGCGCGTGAAACAAAACCCAAAGAAGAGGCAGGGGTCTCGGGTTAACCAAATGCTGGTGAACACCAGAGGATGAGGGAGGCGGCTTGGGGAGCGAAGCAAAGAAACACCGAGGGGAAAAAGCAATTGGCTACTGGAAGCTAATCGGATGGCTACGAGGGATGTAAGGAGGCAAAAACGTGTAGGATCGGTGGTTGAGAAGGGATTTCTGCTCATTGCAACAAACAAAACGCTTAGAAAACCGTATAGGCACAAGTTGGCAGTTAAATCTTGTTGCATCGTAAACAGGAAGCTTCACTGATTGCAAACAAAATCATTCGCGAAGTGTATGAATCGCAATATAGTTCATGAAAGTTTTAGTCGCATTTAAACGTTACTAATCACGAAAGCACAGTTTAGCAGCTGTTGAAAATGTGTGTGAGGAGGAAAAGGAAAGGGAGCGTTTCGTCCTAGGGCCGCTAGAGGACTCCTCAGTAAGGCTATCTAGCGGGCCCTGCCTTAGACACAGGGATATCGTAAGGACAGCTTAGGACGGTATATACAGGAATCGGCGACGGATCAGATACTAGCGGGAAAGCCGTTGTCTTGTCTGTTTGTCCATCTGGTGACAAGCGCAGGAGGTAGCCGCCACAACAGTGTAATAAGGAAGTCAAAATTATTGGAAACTAAAGTACATACCTATCTGAACAATAACTGTACAAAATACATTAACATTATTTCTTCACGTACTACATGAATTTTTTACTTTTGATGAAGTGCAATAAGTAATAAGTGAATACATAACAAAACAGTATTGCAACACTATTTTTCAGGTATTTATTGTAGCTGTCTTAGCAAACAAAAATGTTTCGTTTTAGATAAACTATTTGAAATCACATTTTGGCCAGCTATTCTAGGCCAAATACTCCACTGTGCGTCGGGGACGAGGAGAATTTTTATGTAAAAGGGGGTGAAAAATGACGGATGCAATTGGCTACTGTAAGCTAGTCAAATGGCTGGGAGGAAAGTAATAAAGTCGATGTCCTGCTTGGTCGGTGTGTATCGCAGGCAAGAGGTGTAGGATCGGGGGTTGCCGAGGGGTAGCTACAACAGTGAACCATGGAGAATGAGAGGGAGGGCTGTGGACCTGTGGATGTAACGCGTGTAGTTGTCGTCGGGGGACGTGGAGGGAGCCGTCTTCGCGAAAGGGGGTGAAAAGTGCAAGAGAACTAAGCGACCGGGTGACGGTGGAACGGTTCAGAAGGGTGTCGTTCTGACACACTGCTCCACATTCCGGTGCCACGCCAGCAACAAGCCCACCGCCATTCCGTTGCCTCCTCTTCTTCCCTTCTTTGCCTTCGTTCGCTGGCGCAGGGCCGACGCCACACCGCCATTCAACCGACGATTATCGATGTGTGAGTAGCGACTGGCGATAAAACTGGTGTAGCAGCAGCGTCGCTTGCAAGGCCGGTTGTATCGGATTCGTTAGGGTGAGAAAGCCTGACTACGGCCAAACAGCCCCGTCGACGGCGAAGGTTACGATCGTGCTGCTCACTTTGCGATCTGCTCACTCCGTAAATCCGTTTCTTTATCTCCTACTTCTGCGCCACTATCCGGCTACCCACTCTTAATCTGCCCCTAACATTTTCTACATATAGTCGCTCGCGTAATTGCACGAACACCCTTCGAATCGGACTAGCATTTTCAATCTTTTGCGGTCTAGAATGTTGCCTCTATTTTCTTTCAGAAATTGCATCAATCACATATACAGTCGGGGACGAAATTACATGGACACACTTTAAAGATTAATATTATTGGTGAACTTGTCGATTAGGGTCCTCCTCTCAAATTTTAACGGGACTTTTTTTTAATCATTTTGTTTTCATGAATATGCAGCAGGAAAGGTGAAAAAAACTGTCGGTCCGACCTCAATGACCTTGAAAAAATAGAAAATATTGAAGAAACGTTAGGTAATTTCGACAACGCATACGAAAATCCATGACCAACCCATACTGCTTCCTGCGTTACTAAAGTACGCTAACCCGACGCGACGGATGTTTAAACCCGAATTTCTCGAAAACGAGGCGTCAAATGATAAAATCTTATTCCTTTCTTTCGATTTATTTTTACATGTAGAATCATCCTATGCCCGCTTATACATGTTACTCTGCCATTTTTGCACTTTCCCTGTTACTTGCAGGTTAAAACAAAGTGATTAAAAAAAGTCCCGTTAAAATCTGAGGGGAGGACCCTAATCGACAATCTCACCATTTATTTTTCAAAATTGGACCAAACGATGAGTTTTTTTGGGATGTTAGTAAGTTCATAGAAATTGCGAAGAAAAACGTAAATTTAACGATCTTTGATTTTTTTTATCTGTGCCTATAATGAAAATTTGAAATATGTCTACGAGCCACAAATAATTAAAAATGGAAAAAATTGTGAGAAATTGCGTTTAGATCAATCTTAAGCCCACAATTCAAAGATCCTTAAATTTTTCAATGTTTACAGCGTTTGTATGTGTCAACCGATTTCGACGAAACTTTGGGCATGTAATTGACTTACTTTGATCTACAAAAGGCATATTTTAAACTTTCATTAGAAGTATAAATAAATTCCGAGCAACAGCAATTTCAAAAATAATTTTTACTAGACACTACCTAGTAAACTCATCCTTCTAACATCTAACAAAAACTGGTTTTCAAACGGATGTCAACTTAATTTTGTCTCTGACTACATGTAACTCAATTGTTTGAGAAATTAGAAAGATTAGTGTACCAAACAACGTGTAAGAAAAATTGTGTAAAAATCGTAATTGGAGGGAATCGTGGAGAAAATGTTCAAGATATTACGACTTTTTTAGCTGGGCCTGTGTAGAAAGTTTAAAAGATACGTTTTGACTTTCTGGAGTTAAAAATTTAATGGTACTTTCAAGTGCGTTATAATACAAATGACTTAATACTTGGTTCAAGCAGTTTTCACATGCAGTTTTCCGTTTTATTTCGTAATAAGGCCAAACACAATAAACAAAACTTTAAGCTCTTCACTTTAATAGGAACAGCTGAAGTACCGGTTTGACGCTTTATAATGGTTTTATCGGACACTTCAAGTTTCTAATAAATGGACGTTTTATTTAACTGCTTATTTCACGTCTCTAAAAGTGAAAAACTATCTATCAGCATGGTGCCAGTCGGGGGAATGTACGAGGAGCGGAAATCGTTTTACTATTTTTTCTTGATGCTGACCGTCCCTTCAGCATTCATTTTTCTCATGTCAGTCCTCTTGCTTTCCCGTTTCCCCATATACACACATACACGCTGAGAAATTCGTAACTCCCCGTATACTCCTCGGAAATCCATTTACCGAAATACGACCGTGCCTCATTCTGCAATAAATCTACGTGAAAGGATGTTTTGAACAAACGTGGGCAGCGTCGCCGAAGGGAAAGGCACTCGTTTCAGAGAACTTCTGCAATATATCGCTGATTGAGTCATAAACTTGACCCGTTGTTGTCCCCCATTTTATTCGCATCTTATTTAACCATTTCGCGATAGAAGTGGCCGCTATCTCGCGATAGAATATCGTTCGTATGTCGCCACAGGCGCGATTTTCCGCGTATGTAATAATGAGGATGAGAGTTTTAACCCCTTAACAAGTCAGACTCGTAATGAACATTTTAAACAAAGTCTAACAAATATGAATAGTCTAACAAAATTCACTTGTAATCAATACGTAAGCATTGGAGTATATGTAGTCATACATAAAGTATAAATTCTCTTTTCTCTTCTGTGAAATTTTTGGAAATAAAGACATTTTAATCACTGTAGCCGCAAAGAAAATGGTACGGCATGGGGTTGAAGGAATATCACAATTAGAGATTGCAATACCGGTATACCAAATACCGGTATTTCCTGCTATTTTGCAATTTCGTGAAACCGGTATTTGCTAAAGTAAAATATCGGTATTTTCGGTATTAGCTATAAATGATAAATATTTTTTTTTGGGGTATCTACTCTTATTTGAAATTTACAAATTAATTTTTCCAATAGCGAATTCGATTTAATATCAAAAACTGTATCAGCTCTGTTCTCAATCAAGCTGGCTGTGGAAGTATTATGTCGGAAGGATTCCAACTTATTAACAGCGAATGCAACAATGAATTTTATGTTGCAATCACTTAAAGATCAGGACACGCCACTGTCTGAGAAATTATACAGTGCATTGAAAATTCCTATGCAGGAAAGGCATAGTGAACTAGAAAATATTTTAAGGTATTTACATAATTGTAACGACTTAAAAAAAAAACTAAAAGGAAGGAAAGAAGCTAACAAGGTCAATTTTAATTAAGTTTGTCGTCAATTTCCATAAAAACATTTATGAAAAGTAAACACAAACCTATCCAGAAGAATTCGTTGAAGATGATGTTGATGTTAATATCGAAAAAGAATTGTCTCTCGAGAAGAATTTACAATTAGCTATAAATAAAAAAATTACCACGAACAATAATACAAAAATAATACAAAAAATTGGTTTATCCAAAACCGTCAGACGAGAGACCGAGTTGTTCATCGAGGACATCGAGGCAAATATTTAGAGAAAGTATATCGCTCATTATTAATAGTACCACTAACCAGCGTGGATGTGGAAAGAGCATTTTCAACTGCAGGTAATTTTTGCAGAAATATACGTTCCAGGCTTAAGGACAGTTCAATAGATGCATTATGTTTTTTACAATCACATTTAAAAAATATGTAGTTAATAAATCAGTTAATGTTTTTTCTATGAAACAACTGTGTTTTTGTACCTTCTTGAAAATTCTTAATACCGGTATTGACACCGGTACAACGTTTAAACAAATACCGAATACCGGTATTGTATTTTGGGTCCGGTATTGCAAACCCTAGTTACAATCCAACAGAAAATTTTTGCTATAAACGGAGAAAAATGTCATTTTCATCCTTTTCGTTTTCAATCCCGATGTTCCCCCAAAAGACTGCGCCCAATAAAGTACAAATATCATCCGACAAAACGTTGTGTATTATGCAAAGCTAAAAATGTACGAAAAGAAACAGGTTATTGGTGTAAAAATTGTAATGTAGCACTATTTGTGGTTTCATGTTTCAAATCATTTCATGTACAAGAGAAATAAACATTATTCTTTCTAAAAACAGTGGTTTTCCGAATTAAAACTCTTGCCCCAATAATCAAATACGCAGGATATCATCTCGTCAGTGGCGTTGTACGAACGAAACTTTGTCGCGTACAAACTCGACAATGTCATATCGCGAAATATCTCGTCGATGGTAGTGAAGCGGTTAAATGCTTGTTCGTTCTATTTTAGCGCTTGAACTTGCGAACATTGAAAGCGAAGCTATGCGAAATCTTGCTAAAATGAAAATTTATTTAGATTTTCCGTGATTTCTATCATAATTTTCGTTCGAACGATTGGATTGATTCAGTAATTTTATACAATCGTATCTATATAATTTCAATAACTGTAAAGTAAAAAATCTGGTACTATAGATCTAATTGTTAATTTTATATTCAATTCAGGGAAAACGGAGTTCAGAAACTTCCCAAACTTTTATTCCAGTCCAAAACAAATATTGTCCGTTTCCTAATTATAATTATAGCAACGCAACTCTTCCGTATATTCTCTCTTCAAGTATTTGAATTACATGAAATAGTTATGGCTGTCGTAGGTAGCAAGTTAATTTGGTTGCTAGGAAGTCAGAGCACTTTATTTGTGATAAAGACACTGCTAACCTTTTCATTATAATAACTAATTTCTCCTTTCTATTCCAGTCGGACGAAAAAGCGAAATTATTTGTCTGTCTAATTATTTGTGAGATACTCTAAACGTGTGGAAAGTGATGGAGATTTTGTTTTTAGAGTAGAATGTATTTTGGTTGTTTGTAAGTAATTAGTAGACTGCGGATTTTATGCATTTATGAGAAAAATGAGTAGGTGGAGCCTTAAGATACTGTTACATTATTTCCAACTTATTAAGATGCTGAAAATAGAAAAGACCTTTTCATTGAACTCCCACGTGTTGTAATTAAGATAGAACTAAAAATCAATAAGTTCACGAAGAAAGGGCTATGAATTAAATTTGTACACATTCTTCTTCAATCTATTTTAACCTTTTAACTGGCAGACCTTTCGATCATGAACACATATGAATACGTAACGATAACTATGATCTACAAACGGTTAAAAATGTTGGAAATTACAGTATATCACTTTTTCAAGAAAAAAAAACTCTTAGTACTTTCTTCACAATTCCGACCAAATGCAAGAAAATGTTTCTTGCATTTTGTGACCTTGCATGACCTTGTACGACCTTGCAGGTCATTGTGACGTATACAAATGATGTTTGTCTTGACACACACTTCCATATGATATGAAAACATGTATAGCATTCCATTTAAAAAGTTGGAGCTCACCTTCATTTCTATAAAAGATAGTGCAAACACAAAAGAATTACACATGCGATTACGTTGCTTGCAAAAAAATAGTATTGCTTTGTCCTCTTTTATCTTTTCCAATATTTATTATTTGAAAGTAGAAGGTTGGTTAGTGATAGCGTGAACATCCTGTATAGCAGATGGGAGACTGGCAAAAATGGCCTTTGGGAACAAAGAAATGTGCAGATAGCGTTCTGCTCGCCGAAAGACCTACAAATGTTTCCGGCGATGCGTGCTCGCAGTTACAGACGGTCAAAGTGGGAGTATCAGTAATGATGGAAAAGCGACGCGGGATTAAACGGCGAGTAATTACGCGACAAGGTTCACCGTCCGTAGATAGCAATTGCCCTCCGGAGGTGGGTGCAGTATTTTCTTTGGAGGCGCGCGCAACGCCGGAAAGCACACGGAGCAGCTGCAGTTGCAGGGAAAACGAAATTGCCTCGATTGCTTTTCCGTCGCAGCCAGAGTCGGTGAAATATTTTTTTTTTATTCTCCGACCTGCTCTCTCCTCTCCTTTTTCTCTCGCAACCACCACCTTCCCGTGCGATCGTTCTCCTATCCCCAGCTTCGATACGTTCGTTAAAGCAACGCCCAGCTCTTTTCTCGTGCGCAAAATATTTCCGCGAAGAATACCAAGCCGTCTCTCGCAACATCGTGCTCTGATCCCGACGATGCTGAACTACTGGGAAATTACCGGTTACGGAAGAAATCCTTATTGCTTGCTGATTGCGATACCGTTCGATGCGGTTCGAAAACGATCTGCGATTCGCGAAACGTGAAATCACAATTATTCCATGGGTTGGATGGCAAAGCCCGTTTCACTCTTCGTTTTAGCGATTGCAATTTCCGTAACGAAATGTTGGAAACAAATGAATGCACTACAAAATGGCAGTATTTTACCGAGCAAAATGAACGATACACCGTTCACTATGCTTGCGTAAAAAGGGAAAAAATAATTTCTCACGCTTTCCGATTCAATTATAATTAGACCGGATTTTTATGCAAAATAAACATTTTCAGCATCGATTCGGAAAAAACAAGAGCTAAATATAAAGTTCTTTCATTCATTAATCATTTTAATTAGTTGAAAATGATACATCGACGTAATTTAAATTTTTGCAATATTTTTACTGTTCTAGTCGTAACGCATAATATAATATTTAAAAGATCACTTTTACAACTATTTTATGAAAACGATTGTTGACTGAAACGTTAGTTTTACAAGATTTGTGACAATCAATTGACATTGAAAGCATGGAATTTCTGAAAAAATGCAATAAGAATTTCAGCCAGAACTTATAATCATGACATAGTTTATGGTGGTACGAATCACATGTTTTTCGCGAGCTATGAATTGATTCAACTGTTTGTACTAGATGTTTCGCGTACGATGGCTCGTCTGCCCGGTGTATTCCTGTCGAAATCGAACATTGAAAATTTAACTGTCCATTAACGGAAACTAGTGATTTATTCTGGGGCTAAATTGTTGCTGTTTTTTGCTGCCTAGAACAGCGACTATCCATTCGTTTCAGCTTTCGAACGTCACTTAGATTGTGAGGATCCCACTCATCCATCTTCTTTACGTCGCCAATCTTCGCTTTACAGGCGAACGGTCCAAAAGTAACTATTATTAATTCCCGGAGCTCTCTCCCTTGGAAGTTTGTCTGCTTTACTCTTGATATATCCTTTCATAGTTTTAATATCACTTTTTTTCAATTTATTCCTCTCGTTGATTGTGACAAATCTCATTCCATCTAAAATAGTCAATCTCGAATGGATTTCGTAATCAAATGAGATCTTAATGTTTTTACAGTTAAATAAAAGAAGAAACGAAAGTTGTCTCAAATAAAAGAAATTAATATTCTGTGCTTTGAAACAGAAACATTATTCACAGTCGCTTTTCATGCAATGTTTGCGAAGTCTGTTCCAAGGTTTGCAAATTTTTAGGCAAAATAAGAATTGCCTGCATTAATTGCAAGTCACACAAGCTACATAGACACGTGTGTTGTTGTGAAAGATAAGACAGTCATTATTTAAATATTCTACCCATGTTAAATGTTTTTACTATTTTGCGTTTCTATTGTGAACTACTCTTTTCTGTCATAAACTTATAAAATTCATAGTAAGTAACACGATTTCGTTGTGGCCCGAATTAATCTTTAACTCGAATTACAAGATTCGTTAGACAACATCGTAGCACAACGTTGCCAACGTTGAACTCATTAACTAAAATAGTGAATTCGATTACTGGGAAAAGTTTCGAAATGGTTAGTCACGTAAGAAAGTTCGAGAATTAAAACAGCGGGTGTATGTAAAGTTGATGCCTCGGTATATTATGTTTATGTATATACTTGTTGTGTATATTATATTATGTACGCTTCATATTTTCTCGTATCGATCGCCTCTCGCTGAGGGCCCAAGAGAAAGCCGGCTGCAGGATAGGGAAAGAGAGCCGCCGCAGTTTCCTCTCTTGTATAACTACTACAATATGTTTAGAAAAAAAAAGGAAGGTTCAAGAGAATATTTCAAGAGAGTGCTGAACAGAAAAACGAATTTTTAATGCTCGGAGAAGTTTCTCGCGGTGAGAATACGTTTACAATTTCAAAAAAAAGGACAGTCGACGATTGAAGTCTGACAGTGTCGATCAACGATAAAAATTATGCATAACAACAATCGTCACCTCGGAAACCTTCATTAAAACTCTGTGCTATAAAGAATCTTATTCTCTGCTTTTTACGAACGAGTGGCTCTTTCAAAAGTGAAGAGCTGTTCCCAGAATATTTGTAGGCACAGAGCAGCTCGAGATAGCATCCTTTCATTTCTGTTTCTTGTCAAATAGCTGCTGAGAAGTCTCGTATAATCCGTTTTTAGATTAAGAAGGAATTACTGGAGGCGAAAAATGCGAAACCATTGTTGCCACTTGATGTTTCCTTGCACAAATACGAAATCGCTGCTGAAATATAAATATAGTGCTGTGTCAAGATTTTCTCTGACATGTTGAAATAAGACAAAGTTGGTTTTAACTTTATCGTTAGTTTTATTTTCTAACTGTTCTGATATAACTAAAAGATGTTCTAATCTTAAAAAATAACAATTTGACTTCTTAAGTTCTTTTTCTGTCGAATGAATCCCTAACTCAACAATTACAGTACAGATACTCGATTATCCGAGCTGAACAAGAAAATATGAGAGTTCGTATAATGGAACAGTTATTTAATTACAATGCTACATTCAATCTCATTTGATTTTTACAATTAACAGTGTTGATTACGTATCGCTTCAGATTGGCTACTTAAATTTAAAGTTTGTTACAGAGAGATTGACGTGTGCGGAAAGACATTTAATAATTTGTGACTTTGAGTCTTCGCAGATAAGACCGGCAAGCATCGATTTGTGTATTTTCACCGAACAGATACGTAACGAAGTTAGATAGGGACTCTGGGGAAATTAGAAATCAACGGCGAAGATCATTAGGTTATCTGCTGGTAAATATCAGCGTTTTCATCGCCTTCCTTCCTCCTTAGTCTTCGACGTCAGAGCACAGGTAATGATAACGTAACTCTGTTCAGAGTTCTCGACCAAGAACTAACTCTCGGCTGTCGTCTTAAATGTTTGCAAGAAATAATTAAGTAAATGAAACTATTACGTAGTCGACGTTCCTATTATCTGTCGCCGATCATTCAATTTATTTCAAACATTTGCTTACCAATGATTCTTCTTTCTGAATTTTTCGATAGCAATAATCCTACCAATCAGGAACGTAATATTAAAGAAAATTATTCGATTTATATTATTATTCAATTCTAACACTAAACTTTCTTTTACATATTTTTTAACTTCCTTCTTTGAGACCAACATTCAATATCTAATTGAAACTAATATAAACAACTATACTGCTGATTTTTGTAACATTTGCAGAATCCACGTATAGACATTTATGTCTCCTCTTAATAGTTTTAACAAGTTAAAAATAATACGAGAGTACTTTTAAATTCTTTAAATGTTTCCACTGTTTTCCATTTGGTCTATTTATTTTTGACTAAAGTCTGCAGTCTACTAATTATTTGAACTGACTGCTCGACAATTAGAGTTTAGATGAAACGTTTGGAATTCTGATTTACTCGTTGCTCAACGGCATCCATAGTTTTTACCATTAGAGAGTATTAATAGAATAAAGTTGTTTCGATTTCAATACTAATTAACAAAATCATACACAGATTTTTTAGAGTAAAGGCAAAATTAGATAAAACCGTGGGGATGACAAATAACACACGCCATAGTGGGGAAAAAGATTCCTGGGGTCGTTTACGCTTCCCTAGTGGCAAGAGTACAGGAAAAATATGACCAGATCGAATATGCGATGGTGTAACCTATCTATCCCGCCGAGCAAATAATGTCGTGCATCGTTGATATACGTGACGAGCTCACTGTCGACAGCACATGCGCGTTGCCGTTCGAAAGATAAACTTTTTCAAAGGTAACTACATGGCATTATGCATGCGTAAAAATGTCTTCCGTTCTTGCGTCATCTCAGGATTGAAATTCTGCAAATGTTTTCCAGCAGCGCTACAGAACAAAAATGATTTTATTAGTATTTCTAAATTAGGCCCCAATCATTATTTCCCCATACAAAATGAATAGGATTGTATCGTCCTCAAAATAATAAATTGATCGAACACGTTGAATTTTTAAATTGGTGGAAAGTGTGTCGCACTGACACAAAGAAAGAATTTCACAAAATGTTGTATTCGCTTTTGTGTTAATATGCAAAACACGTTGTCAGTCGTAAAATATTCTAATGTTGAATTTTTTAAATAATGTACGCGTAGATTAGGTAGGTAATGTAACAAGAACATGAGAGAATTAATTTCAGACATAATAATACCGAGGCTATTATTTTCGTCGGAACATGTTTTTCTTTCTTTTGTAACGTAAAACGTTCTTCCAGTTCAACATAGAAATTACAGTGCACGGTATGCAACACTAATGCACAGCTATAGTAAGAGCACCGACATTGTTGTTCCAATCGTTCTCAGACCTTACACTATCGCAAAAAAAATATATTAAAAATTTACTAATAAACCACATTTAGATATTGTCTACGCCGCATCGTAAATTTGTAGAATGTGTTACTGCAAATTTTAAAACGTATGTTGCACCACGGGAGAAAGCGTAGGAGAGTATTAAAACTCAAAACTTTAACCAGACATGTCTACCTACGAAAGCAGAGCGTTCCCGTAGAACAGGCCTGGGCACGGTTGGGGCTCCTCAAAGGCTTGCTTCCCCCACCAACCTCTTTTTCATACAGCGCGCACGTTCGTCGCGTTCACTGATATCTCGTGTCTCCGTTGCCCCACCGTACAGCGCTTGCTGGAAGGGAACAGTTAGCGCTACGGTGGGGACGGTTTTGCCTCAATTGAGGCAAAATTGCCCAACTCTGCCGTAGAACTTATAGCGCTGAGTTTCCGCTGGATCTTTGAAATTTTTTGCGTTTGGAATAAACGCAACGTTTTTGGTGTACATACTGTTTCTTTGTAATCTATTATGTGGGATGCGAGGGCCTCGGTAAAAATAATAAGTACTGCCTAATTCATAGTTATATCTTAAATTTAATTGCTACCAGCAGAAAAAGCGTGTAATTTCCTACAAAAACTTAATTTTTAAGTCTCCGTAGGAACAAATAGGTAAACGGGTGTCTATAAAAGGAGAATTCCATATTAGGGCAACCAACACTTTGTGGATGAGACAGTAAGCGTCTTAAATAATGAATGTCTTCGAAGTTGAAAATACCCTCTTTGAAGTACGATTAAGAACATTTCAAGCAAGTTTTGAAGCATTTAATATTTCCTATTAATTTGTCGATCGCGCGTCAACGATAATGTTCGAGTGAACGATATATAGTTGGACGCTCCTCTTCAGAGAGGATTATATGATTCCAACCAGGAGACGTTGGACCGATATTAGAAGTAATCGCGTCAAACGAACGTCGCTGCCGTCGAGCTTCATAATTTCTTGAACTTTCAAACGTTCGGGCCACTGGACTCCGTACTTTATTAACGCTGCGAAACTTTTCCTTTCCCGTTGGAGAATTGGCAGTCATGCATCGACTAATATTTTTTCCCTCGAAAATTGAGAAGAACGAACGTTGGTAGCGATGGGTTGGAACATCTCGCGAGTAGATACGCGTCTACTGCAAATATTTCGAAAATAAATGCAGTGGTGGAAAGTTGCCTAATATGGGGAGGTGTGCTAAATAAAAATTTTGCATTTATTGCTTCTAAATTGCGTATTCAATGATATTGTGATGTATTTCCATGAATCTTTACATTAGTTTTTTAAGTATTGTTACATAACCAAAACTGTACGATGTCTCCAAATTTCGGAAACAGGGTATCCCTAATATGGGGAGTTAAGTGCACTGATTTCGGGATAATCTTTTCTAACGACTAAATCTCGAATATGATTTTTTTTTATTTAAATAATCGTTTATTTTTTTTTATTTGAAAATTTGTATTTTAAATTTAATTTGACAGCATTTATAGCCGCTTTTATCTGGTCAGGACACAATTCTTTTCTATTCGAATGCATTTTATATTAAATACTTAAATTCTGTATAAGTATTACTTAGTCGACGATGTTGACACGACATAAATAGAATTTTGCATAGTACGAATTGCTTCATCAAATGAAAGACAAAATGAAAAATTGTTTGAAATTAATTTGATTTGATTTTTCAAAATACTGAAATAACTTTAAACGTGTTATTTGACAGTTTAAATAAACTAACATATGATTATTTCAAATGACATGTAGTCAAATAAGGGAATGTATTATCTTAACAATTATTTTTCAAATAATTTATTTCGATAGTACCCAAGTCTGTTTGAAACCAACTTGTATAGCATGACTACGTTGCAAGTGTGCTCATTGAAAATTTACTGCTTTTGAGCAGTAACCAAACGTAATCGAATGAAACTTCGGACTCGTGAATAGACATAGAGCTTGAGTCCATTTGCAGTGATCGGTCTTTCCAGACGAAATAGATGGTGACGTGCACTCGACGCGTTGGCCGATTTTAATTTCACTATCGACAATTACGGAGGACCCCGGCGCTCATAGATTGGCAGCAAGTAAATTGGGATTATCGTGGACAGGACGCGCGGTTACCATGAGAAAAGAGATCAGTCGGAAGATTAAAGCACCGCCGTTCGACGACTTCGCTTCGAGTTGAATTAAAACGGTCTTGTCAGCACAATATTTTTTCCCGATTTTCCTTTTACGATAGGATCACAGGAGGAACTAATTGATACGTCACTCAGAGGAAAGACACGGATGTCCTCTGTCAAGACCGTTAGAACGGGATTCGTTTTTGATCTGGCGTTTCCATCGCGGCGATCATAATCCTATTTTATAGGACAAGTTATACGCGTTCTTTCACTCTGACGTTTATGGTTGTTCGGCGAACGTTTCGCGGCTGTAACTGTCCGGGCCGAGGTTTTTAAACTGGCGAAAATTGGAAATCCTTGATCTTCCATTTTTAATCACTTTTCAATCGACGTTGGATAGACTATAGGCGACATTAGATAGATATATTTATTGGTGTGTAACAAGGAAAAGATTTGTTCAGATTTTGTACGATTTCTATTATTATATATACTTCAATGAAGAAGTGTACTGATCAACTTGTCATCAAAATGTCTTCGTGGTTTCAATAATCAAAAGTGAAGAAAAATCAGGGACAAGCTATTTTGACTCGTTTGATAGTTCCACTGTCAGAACAAATTTTGAAATAAACACATCCATGTTACTTACCAGTATAAGTATGTAGTAAACGTATATAGTGAACAACTCTATTCGCATAATCTTTGTATTATAGCCGTCATCCAGAATATGAACTAGTAACACGTACGAAAGACTGGATGACATCTACAATGGAAAGATTATGCGAACAGAGTGAGTTGGGGTTAGGTCGTGGGAGGGGGCGGAGAGAACCGGCCGTTAAAAAGTGAAACCCTGTTTTCTTTCTGATCTCCGCAATGTGTTTACAAAAACAGTAAACAGACACCGCCCCGAAGCAGGCTTACGTTGCCACGGATCGTGCACGAATACGGAAAATTCAATTCAGTACTAGAAAAGTTGTTTAGAATGATGACCTTGACAACATGTTTCAAGGTCATCAAAATCGGTGAGGAGGGCAAGCTTCTAAATAATTACCAAAATTATGAACGACAAAGAAATTCAAATCACTGTAAGATGTTATGCGAAAAATAATCAAATAACAACACCATCGAAACAAATTTCATGAATAAACGAAATCCGACATTCCTTGTGCACCAATCCTACAGTGGCCCACAAAAGTGTTTGTACGCCCTTTAAATCAGAATAACTTTCTTAAAATTTGACCAAACCACTTGACTTTTTTTGAGCAATTGGAAGTATCGATTTATTTTTAAAATATGCAAAAAAGATTTCGAAGAAATTGCAATTAGTAGGAATTACATGAAAAAATAAAAATGGCACTTTTTAAAAGTTTGTTGTTTCAGCACGTAATGAAAATTAAAAATATGCGGTTGGTAGATCTGTTATTTAAACATATGCTGAAAATTTCATCGAAATCTGTTAACAAACACATGAGCTACAAGCGATTAAAAGTGGTGATAATCGCATTTTTTCACGACTTTTAGTCAGTTTCTGCTTAAAATCCATAGTTTCTTACATCTTCCGATGCGCGTAGTTTTTTTCTGCGTCAACCGATTTCGATGAAATTTTCAGTATATGCATAACTAACATAGATCCACACAAGACATATTTTGAATTTTCATTGTGGGCTAAAATAAAGAAGTTTTAAAAAGTGCCATTTTTATTTCTTCGTGTAATTCCTACTAATTGCAATTTTTTCAAAATCTTTTTTGCACGTGATTTACTAAATCAATGCTTCTAATTGCAATAAAAAAGTCAAGTAGTTTGGTCAAATTTTAAGAAAGTTATTTTGATTTAAAAGGCGTACGAACACTTTTGTGGGCCACTGTACACATTCACCGTCACATTAAGTTCGTAAAATGCTGAGGCGTACATTAGCGCAAGATTGTAGAGAAAGCGTACAAAAGTTGCAGACATTTCCGATCGGTTTGCGCTTCATTTAAATGCGAATGGTTCGAATTCATTACAAGCAGGCAGGGCAGCTCGTTTTTTCCTCGTTTTGCCAGAACAGAATCGAGGTCAATGCTGATGTTGCGCGTAATATCGTAGCACGACAGTCAGTCAAGTGCCACTTCCGTTTCCGAGAGAATAACTCTGTTAGCTCAGGTCGATAACACGTCGGCGGCAACGTACCGTGGCGAGCAGTCTTCAAGATTGAGTTTCTCGAAATGCCCGGCAAAAGGACAAGCAAAACTGTGTCCTGCTGGACGACGAAGACGACGACGTTGCTTTTCATGTTCTTTTCTATTCACTGCGTGGTGCTGGCCCTCGCTGTTGCTATGGCGACGATATCGGGGCTGCTCGAGGGACCAAAGTTTCCCCTCCGTTCAAGTAGAATGATCCCCGAAAATATTTTGTATCAACAAGGGCCAATGAACGTGGCCCCCGATCGATTTTACTTTCGGCGGTTTCAGGCCACCGCTTCCATTCAATTACCTTTTTCATTAACCTCGCCTTTCGATCTCCTTTCGGGACTACCGTCGGAGCTGTTTTATCGTCAAGTCATTACTCCCGATTATTCAATGGTTTTTTTTTGAATTATACACTGCTGAACAAAAGTATTCGCACGCTATTTCACACTTTGACCAGGAATTCAGGAACCACATAAATTCTATAAAATCAAAGTACTTCATTTAAATAAATACAATTTAAAAAGTTAAGATATATAATACGGAGTACTTCTCCAACCTCCTTATATTTCGCGTACACAAACCAAATTTAGTACAGTGAATACATCAGCGAAAAAAGTTATTTTTAAATTTGTACAAACGTTTCCGTCACCATGGATGTATATTCCATAAGTGACATGGCAATCAACTTGTTAAAAAAGAATAACTTCTTTAATAATGGACCGAACGACTCGAAATTTGTTTAGATATTAGGAGAATTGGTGTGCCAAATAGGTACGGGACGTGAAGGAGAAAGTTAAAGTCAAGAAGTGCAAATGAAAGAGAAGGCCACTTAATTTGATTGCGGATATTTATGTACAATAAAATTTGTTCGGTTAATGATCTTAATAAATCGAATGTAATATATCGACGTCCATAGACTGTTTTGATTTCTTTACTGTTTTAAATTGTACCAACTTGTTTTTGCTATAAATGCATCAAATCTGCAGTCTAATTATAATATAATAGGGGCACACGTTTATTTATTTTCAATTTATTTTAACTTTAGAAACTAGGCTTGAAGGATGATGTCCAAATGAATGAAGAGATGTGTGTGTGTGTGTGTGTGTGTGTGTGTGTGTGTGTGTGTGTGTGTGCGCGTGTGGGTGGAAGGACATGGTATGAATGTTCGAAAGGAAAATTTATTAATTAAGGAAAAATTATTAATTATCAAATTAAAAAATTACCAAGAAAGAAATGAAGGTCCCTGTCTTGAATTTTCTAATCTGAGCCAGTAATGAGGATTAAAACATGCCGTTTGTCAATCTAAATATTTTTACATTGCCAGTTTGTATTAAAACTGTACAAAATTTTGCCAGTACATTGTCAAATATTTTACATAGGGTCTGTCCATATCTAATTAACGTAACCGCACGCGTCACACCTTTGCGTTATTTTTTGTGTATTTATGTCTACGCCCGTACAATATTCTGCCTCGTCCAAGAGGTCTGTGTGCTCAAAAAATAGGGAATACAATACGGAATACGAGTTTACGTTAGAAACGACTCGCCTTGCTATTAATTTGCCGACGAGAATGTTTTATTTACCCGGAGCCGGACCAGGAAAGCATTTTATTGTAAGCGTTTATTTTACGAGATACCGAATCCGCTGGCGAGCATTTAGAAATCCGTGAAAGTGTTCCGCGCGGCTATTGGTAATCAATACGTTGAAGTGGCGGGTAATTATGGAAGGGAGATCATTCTGAACGTATCCAGTTTTAATCTCCACCTGAAATTTTCATGAGGATCTACCGACATGAGAAGGCCGAAGTCGATTACTTATTTAAAAGTGGCTCGGAATAGTTCGTATTCCAAACGCGGTCTTAGGAAGTTTCCGCGAGACATCGCGAGAGTTGCCGAGGAATCATATTTCTGAAGGGAATTGCTGAATTAATTAACCGGTAACAGTTTCGCCGAGTTTGCTGCCCCAAGGAATGAACAACGAGTGCGCGAGGCGAAGACGAACCGCAATGGTTCACCGAGTGCAGAAACTTCTGCCAAGATTCATAATGGACTCTTTAGATTGTTGATTCAACGAATATGTCGATCATTATTTCGTGATTTGTTGGGTACACGTGCTGGATTAAGCAATAAGCAAAATGGGCATGTGCGTAGGGCAGTGATGGGCGCGGTAGGGGCCCCTCAAATGCCTGCTTCTCCCACCAACCTATCTTTCATGCGCGAGGCCTGCTCACTGTTCGTGACGAGCGAAGCACTTCCTTCCTCTATGGCAAGCATGGGCGATGCTGGCTCAAAAAACACATGTTGTTGCTTCTCCTCTTCGCCTGCTCGACGAGGCAATCCCCACCACGTCCACTCGGACTCTCCCTTCAGCACGAGCCCCACGATGCTGCATCGGCAGGTAGGTGAGAGTCAGGGAGAGTCGGAGTGGACGTGGTGGGGACTGCCTCGCCGAGCATGCGAAGAGGAGACGCAACAACATGTGTTTTCTGAGCCAGCTTCGCCCATGCCTCTCTACGGTAACGGCGGATGCTGGTGGGGGACAGTGGGCGCTATGGTGGGGACGGTTTGTCTCAATTGAGACAAAAATGACCACCCCTGGCGTAGGGCATCGAGAGGAAGAGCAGTTCATTTTATTTAACCCGCAAGATTTATAATGAACTTTTTAGATTGTTGTTTTGACACATATATTAGGTTGTCGCATAAGAAATGTCCGATTTTAGAAGCGTTATGAAGCGTTTTAGTTGAGAAATGCTATTGCAGCCTGCATGTTTATTATACATTTAATTAAAATAGATTAGAACTTCTTTGTAGTTCATAATTTCCTGGAGGAAGAAGAAAATTTATATGTATTCTATATGTTTTTCAATATCTGTACATTAACAACAACCAAATAGAGTTTAATTTCAGTTGAAAGGAAGTCAATAACATACAGGGTGCCTAAAAAATATTGTAAATCCTTGAATGGGCGGTTCCTGAGTTGTTAAGGAGTTATTAAAGAAAAACAAGCACCAATCAAAACACTTTTACATCGATAAAGAATTCGTATATGAGATGTTTGGATAACCGAAGTTCTGCAGTAATTACTAAACTGCGGAATTTTTTGCAAAATAAAAATTCTTCGTATCGCTTACTACGAACAGGTACTATGCCACTTACTATGCCAAGTAAAAATTTCATTGTTCCTTTATTAATTTTATGATGCTGGGACTTATACATTGCTGTTCTTAAATTCGTTTAATCCGTCTTCTGCTTTAAATTGCACCTACTCATTTTTACCATAAATGCATAAAATCTGCAGTCCAGTAATTAATAATCCTTAGTATTGCTTAATTTTCAACAATTTAACACTCGAATTTAGACATCATTTACAACCAGTCTTAGAAGATTAAAAAAATGTTTGCCCAATTTTCAAATTCTCTGAAGAAAAGCCACGTAGTTTCTACGAAGAAGGAATTCGCCATCTTGTAAAACATTCAGACGCCATTGTAGAAAATGGCAGTGTATGAACAGGGTGTTTCGTAAATGGTGGGCGAAACTTTAGGAATAGATTCCTAATGCTTAGAGAAGAAAAAAGAAGTTATATCAACATAAGTCCGGAAGAGATTAGTTTCTGAGTTATTAAAGTTTTTGTGCCACAATTCTCGTTACATCGTCTCAAAGGCCCGTTTAAAGGCATCAACAATGTTTTTGAAGTAATCACCGCTCTATGTTTACGTTATCGAGGTGTAGTATTCTTTTTTACAGTTTGTACTGTACTTCATGTATACACGAACACGTTACCGTAGACGACGGGCTGAGGGTTGTGTTGAGACAGGAGGTGGA
Organism: Sphecodes monilicornis; assembly: GCA_913789915.3. Lineage (NCBI taxonomy): Eukaryota > Metazoa > Arthropoda > Insecta > Hymenoptera > Halictidae > Sphecodes > Sphecodes monilicornis. Next base: position 12,885,129 of record OU565290.1, read on the forward strand.
CATATTGAACATTTCCTCTAAGACGATGTGACGAGAATTGTGGCACAAAAACTTCAATAACTCAGAAACTAATAATTTCCTATGTTGTTAATTTAACTTCTTTGTTTTCTCTATTAGGAAATTTGTTTTCTCTATTTTCGCATTAGGAATCTATTCCTAAAGTTTTGCCCACCATTTACGAAACACTCTGTATATAACAACACTCTGTGTAACCGCTTGCGTTTTACTCTCAAATAGAACACAAGCTTCAGCAATCGTTCACTAGTTTCAGTGACTGCATTCGAAAAAGCAATCGCGAAACAGAAAGTCAATCGTATCATCCTGAGACCGTCTTGCATCAAGTGCACCGTGTACACACTTACTTGTATGTAAGTTCCTCGCGCAAGTGTTTCCATTTCTCGCTTAAGGACCGATCGAAGATCGTCGAAGTTCGAAGAGGATCGGTGTTCGGTGCTGAAAGGGTTACGAGTAGACCGTGGATTTTATACATTTATGATAAGAGCGAGTTGAAGCAATTTAAACAATAGAAACATTGAAGGAATTTAAGAATGTCAATATGTCTTCACCTTTTTAACCCTTTTCACTACGATTTGTTTTACGGTTGCAATAATTAGAACTTCTTTGGCGTTTATAATTTCTTAGAAGAAGGAAGTTTACATTTACTGACTTACACTTACATTATTTTCAATTTGTTTACATCAAAGATTTTTATAAAATATTCAGTATTTTTGTGAATCCTCACCACAATTTATACACTATACATTTCTTGTTTTCCTTGAATGCACTTTCTATATAAACTGTTTACAGTCGTTATGTTTTTAAAATATTTACCTTTCCGTGGTACTATTAGGAAAACTTCAGATGCAGTAAGATCTCAAGTGGGCTCCAAGAGAGTAGGATATGTAGATGTTACCAGATACGTTGAATACATCACGCGGAAATAATTTAATGTTATCAGTAGACCGCAGATTTTATGCAAGATTGTCTACATTTGTTATAAGTAGACTAAGGAATTTATGCATTTATGACGAAAGTTTGTAGATCAAGTGCAAAACAGTAATAACATTTAAGTATAACATGTGAAGAATAAAATCTGACAGCACACAATAATCGATAAAGGAAAATTCTATCGAACAAATGTCACATCGACATAGTTTTTCAAGGTCAAAAATTGTTTATGTTGCTGTCTCTATAATTTCCCCATGTTCTGCAACATTTCAACTTTAACCTCGTCCAAGAATTATCTGGCTATCTCATTTCTATCAAAAGTTCTACGATTTTGACGCATAGGTTTTCACAATGTTCATCGGTTTGGCGCATACTGCGTCGCATCGTAGCGAGCGGTATGAATTGCAGAGTTGTAATAATCATTTTTTTTTTAATGTTCCTTTATTTAATCAACATCTCAGGTTATTAGCGACTGTTTTATAATACAACACATTACCTTATATTATATTGCGTTACGTTATATTACTTTATATTGTTTTACGTTATACAGGGTGTTTCGTCTAAAACAGGACACCTAAATATCTCCTCTACCTCTAAAAATACAAAAAATTTTTCTAACGTAATCTAAATGGTTTCAAAAGACGAATCAGATGGAAGAATCGTTTTTTATAAATTGTAATTTTTTAATCGTTTTTTCAAGGTCACTCGTGTTTTTTACATATATACACACATTTGTTGTTGTTGTATGTTATAGCAAACATTATTGTGCATTCATCCATGTTTAATAGCACTACCTTGAAATGACCGTGAACTCTAAAATTTGCTAATTAATGCACAATTTACTTTCAGCGACATTTCAGATTTCAACGGTAACAGAAATACGACCATGAGCTTGAACTTGTAAATAATCACATTTATTAATGCAATAGATGTTCGAAATGATGTCCTTCCGTTGTGATACATTTCGTGAAGCGAAAAACGACAGATTGTACAGCTCTTTCGAAAACCCCATTGAGAAAAGTGTACGCGGTTTTCAAAGTTCTCCATGGAGCTCTTGGTGAAGAGATAAATGGAAAGCATGAAATTTTTGTGAATGAAGAATCCGGAGTATGCTTGTCACACTAATACCGGTTTCACGTCCAAATTGCCTTATACTAACATGCGAGTTTTTATTAATTTTAGCGATGGTATTGTTCACATTTGTCTTAGGTCTCACACGAATGTTTCTGTTGACACTACCAGTCTCACAAAATGTTTTAACAATACTTGAGTATGCGGAACGTGATGGACAAGAACGTTCTGGAAATCTGTCTTTGTAAATTCGTATTGCTTCTCTTAGACACTCTCGAGCTTCACCGTAAATTAAAACCATTTGAATTTTCTCCTGTTCTGAATAACGCATTATGGATCGCTTGTCGATACACTGACAAATCTAGTAGTGAGCAAACTCTTAAATACATATCTCTCTCACTCTATATGTACACAGAGTAATGATACAATGTGTTTATTTACAAGTTCAAGTTCATGGTCGAATTTCTGTTACCGTTGAAATCTGAATTGTCGCTGAAAGTAAATTGTGCATTAATTAGCAAACTTTAGAGTTCACGGTCATTTCAAGATCGTGCTATTAAACATGGATGAATGCACAATAATGTTTGCTATAACATACAACAACAACAAATGTGTGTATATATGTAAAAAAAAACACGAGTGACCTTGAAAAAATAATTAAAAAATTACAATTTATAAAAAACGATTCTTCCATCTGATTCGTCTTTTGAAACCATTTAGATTACGTTAGAAACATTTTTTGTATTTTCAGAGGTAGAGGAGATATTTAGGTGTCCTGTTTTAGACGAAACACCCTGTATACGTTACTTTACATTATATTACTTACGTTACCTTGCAATGCATTGCATGAAAATACAGGTACTATTCCTTAATCCGTGTGTAACATTAGTTTAAGTAAATTGTATAGTTTCTATAAGTTCTAATATCGCACATTATTTTGCGTAAAGATCCACAGTCGAGTTCCGAGTCTGTGAAATCTGGTGCGCGCTCCCTCAAGCAGTGTAAACTGTGTTGGCCTAATTGGTAGCTTCGAGATTAGACCGAGGGTGAAGATCGAAGGACAAGGTTGAGGCTGAATGGGCTCGAGTGTAACTGATGGAAAACCACGGCGAACGATGAGATTGAGAGAGCGAGAGAGCGAGAGAACGAGAGATAATGAGAAGGAGAGAACGAGAGATAGAGAGTGAAAAGATGAGTTTCGAACGAGAAAGAGGAGCGCAAGATCGTGAAATACGGGGACGATAACGAAATCGGGAGATGTCTGCGGAAAGAGACGGCAAGAGAGTGACGTTATGGAGGGGAGGAGGTTTGAAAGAAGCACCACGGTAAGAGTATCTCGAGCTTAGCTGCTTTGGAATCGAGGAGGACGGGAATTGAAGTTTCTCTTTACCTGTTCATTCTCTCTGTTCGTTTCGGAGCTAAAGGTTCCTTTCTTCTCGCCCCCTCAACGTTCTCGTCGTTTCTTCTTCTCTCTCGACTCTCTCCGTCCGTTTTGTTTCTTCTTCTTTGCGCTTCCCGTGCCCTCGATCCGATCCTGACAAACTCGCCGTGAAATGCGTTGCGGGTAAAGGCTGAAGAGAGTGCGGACAAACGGAAAAAACACAGAAAAAGACAGAGAGAGAGATAGTAGGCGAGCAAGAGAGCGAGCAAGAGAGCGAGCAAGAGGGCGAGCAAGAGGGCGAGCGAACGGTAGAACTATCGTTGAAGTGTGTTTGCGCGGGGGTGGTTCGAAGGGGTAGAGAAATTGCGGCGGATTGACAGGGAGGAACGATAACACTGGAGGCAAGGATGCGCGGCGGCCCCGGAACCGAGACAGCAATGACCGAATAAATCGAGCGGGCTCCAGAGCGAGAAACGCCGTTCCACCCCTCGAGAGAGAGAGAGAGAGAGAGAGAGAGAGAGAGAGACAGAGAGATCTCCGAGAGAGGTAAAGATAGTGGAGAGGAGAGGAGAAGGGGCTATGTGTAGCAGCAGAGTTCGAGGGATCGGGGGATCGTGAGAGATTACGAAAGAGAGGCCAACTGTGTATATACGGGGTCAAACCGTGCCTGAGGAAGATGACACGGAAGAACAGAGCGCTCTAGAAAGAGAAGAAGGGAATTTTGGGGAATGCCTGTTGCTATGGCAACCATCGGGGTCTAAACGGCCGATGATAAAGGCACCCAGCCATGTTTCGTACGGTATCGTTATCCACGTGTAAAATCTACACCTCGTGCCGTTTCTTCTCGCTACCGCATCGATCTCTCGGCTTCGGTTCTCTGGTTGCTGCTTTTTTCCTCTCGTCCTCTTTTTCTCCATCTCTCTCTCTCTGTCACTGTCTCCGTTATTCCACCCGTTTTTCGCGACTTCGCAGCCCGAACGGACGCCACCGAGCATTCTTTCCGCGCGGAACTGTGCGCTTTGCATTCTTTTTCGCACGGACCAGCGCTTCATCAAAGACCCATGGTGTAATATTCAAGCATGGAGCGCATGGTAATTCCGAAATGCACAGCGCGCCGTCACGCGAGGATCAATTGTTCGTGCTTGACGCCAGAAACAGCCTCAGCTTCTTTGCCATCCTTTGTTACGAGCCTCGCGAAATTATTTTCCGATACTTCTCCCTCTGTGCCACATTCCCGGCGCCAATTTCTTTAGGATCTTTGAGATGGCAGCGTAAAATTGATGCGAAGAGACTTTCCGAATTTGTTTGTGCCACGTAAAATTGACTAGGGCCATAGATGCTCCTCTTAAGCCTTGAGATTAGACATAATATAATATCCCTGTGTGCGATTATAGTTCATATGATTGGAAGAATATGTAAAGTGATCGATTTCTTAATAATACTATGGATTTTTATGCAAAATAAAAATTGTCAGATGCAGGAGCTAAGTAGACATTTATTTCTTTTCTGAATTATTTTATGGAGTTGAATACGGTATAGCAGTATTTTTTAAACATTAATGCAGTCTACTTATTAGCAGGCTGCGGATTTTATGCATGTACATGAGTAGATGCGATTTAAAGCCAGAGGCAGATTAAAAGAACAGACTATTATTAATAGTGCTTATTCAAATTGTTGAAGAAAATCAAATTTCTGTTTGGCTCCTGTTTATTACAATCGATGCAAATAATTTTTATTTCGCCAACAAATCTAAAGTTTAACAATTACTATTTTATGAAGAATTTTCAAAAAGAATTGTGTGAAATATGCAAATAAATAATCCACATTATCGTTTCAAGTATAACGTGTAAAGGCATGTCAATTGCACTTGCAAATATTCAAATAAACTTCAGAAATTTAATCATTTTTATCCTAAAACCATAATACATAAGGTTTTATTAAAAATTCGAAATCTATGTTCTTGATTACCTCTTTATCTCAAACATTAGCTGTTTCAATTCCGTGAATGTTAAGAAAGATTGCTCCTGTTATTCACATCCTTTTTAATAAACAGTGTCGTTATCACGTATTTTAAAATTTTTGCAAGTGAAAATTCTACTGTCCACTTAATCAAACAGCCAACTCATCACTTTTTGACTGCAGCGTCGATCATGTGCGAATAACACAATTCTTTATCCAGGTTTAGAAATTGATTTGCATTGTGCTATATTGGAATAAACCAATTTTGATTAGGATTTGAAGGGGGTTAAATTATTAACACTAAACCTACCAGCACCGGTCAAATGACCAGTTTCAATTTTCTTATTTTGCTATTAGTGAAATGATTGAATACAAACTTTTATTTGATCATAGATTAAAATAAGAACCACACAAACTTTAAATAAACTCAATCTTATAATTTTTATGAGACTACAGTTACTAGTCAATTTTAGTGGTCGGTAGGTTTAGTGTTAAAGAAATAATTGCTAGGATAAATTTAAATTTTCTAGTTTCAATTTCATCGACAGAATAACAATGATTATGTAATTCAACGCAACACAATCGTGCTTGAAACGTTTGTAGTCTGACTTTGCCTATAAAAATTGTATGGGAACAGGGAAGGGATTGTTCGAGATTTGTTCACTTCGTACAGCCGTGAATTTCCTGTGTGTTTGCAGCTCTTTTTAGCTCTGCAACTACGATTTGCACCCCTTTAAAGTTATGGCATGTTTCCAAGTGCTTTCACCGGTTCCGAATGTTGACCACCGAGATTCCTGTGTTTACGAAACAGTGTTGTGTCACGGACTGCACACTTGCCCCACATTTCATCTTTGTGAAAGTATATGGTACACACAAAGGGCAACTTTCGACAAAACAGTTTTAATTAGTATATTGTATTATTGTTTATTATGACTTTGCCTCTCAGCTTTGCCGGGGATTCCTTTCTTTGCTCATATACAATTTTATATATCACAATGCAGCACAAAGTAGTACGTATGTATGTAGTCCTATATGTATAACATAATATATCACACGATACTATAGGGGTCCGATGCATCTGGAAAAACATTTGATGATTTTGAAAAACGATTTCTTCTCACGAAGTTTACTTATATTGTAGAATTTGCACACAATAATATATAGTATAATATAATATCTGTGGTTTTAAAGGAAGACGCCGTATGTGACATGTTTTCGCTTTCGAGATTTGTCGTTTATAGTTCTGATCACTAATTCTTCGTACTAATAACGTTTCCTTGTCTTCCTTTTATAATATAAGTGTGAATTTCCTTCAATTTGCATTATATTGCATATTTGTATAATTAATGTAAATAATAATAGAAAGAATAATAATTTTAGTTTTTGACCATTTGTTTTGCCTAATGTGTATGAATTAAACGGGTCCCATGAAAATCACCGACACAAGTTTCACCGACATAGATTTCATCGACAATATTTCACTGACTCTAGATTTGACAAACAACGATTTTGACCGACAACGACTTTGACCGACAACGACCCAGACCTAACTCAGACCTAACCCAGACCTAACTATTCTGCACTGATGCGGTTGCTTTTGTATAAAAATATAATTTTTACACTATATAAAGTTAGAGGCAGTCGGCTAACGTTGTTGTTGTAACACGATGTTACTACTGGATAATACTGTCGTCGACTAAAGTCGTTGTCGGTCAAAATCGTTGTCGGTCAAAGTCGTTGTTGGTCAAATTTGGAGTCGGTGAAATATTGTCGGTGAAACCTGTGTCGGTGGTTTTCATGGGACCCGAATTAAACATTGAACTCCAGTTGAATTGCATTATTTTTTGATACTATAAAATTTGTTTTCATGACTTAATTTCTTGGTAAATATGTAAATTCTATATTCTAAAGCTATATAATGCTTAAACCTAAATTTTTCTAAATTGTGACATGCGGCGTTTTTCTTTGCAGCCACAGATATTTCATAGTACAGCACAACATAATATAATATAAAATAATATTATGTAGTATAATACAGTATAATATAATATGATACAATATACCATAATATAATATTATGTAATATAATACAATGTAATATAATATGATATAATATTACATAATATAATACACATGTAATCTTGGGCTTTTTAACAAACTATACTAACTATAACTATCCCCTAATTTTAAACCAAACAACTTAACTACCGTTTTAATTAGGACATTATACATCACTGCTTTCAAAAAGTCAGCGTATGTACAGAGTGTTTCAAAACATTTCATAGTACAATAACAGGTGACCCATAAAAAACGGCTATAATTCAGAAACATGGTAATAACAAGTATATGTTTATATAAACTATTTTTTCTTATTTTAGCGCACTGTATCCATCTCTGAAGTTATGCCCTCAGATTTTGAAACACCCTGTATATTTGCCACTTTGGTATCTTTCATCATTTGGAACGATTTACGTGTTCGATAAAATGAAACAGGCTTTATTTGGAACAAATTGCACACAGGTTGTTTGTGCTACGTTTAATAACGGTGCTTTTGGTGGGCGCTAAATCTTTTGTGTTTTTGTGACGCCACTGTTTTCTATTAGTAAGTGTGGGCATTTTTTCGTACGCTCTACGTGTGCGATAAAACGGAACAGGATCTATTGAAAACAAATTCCATGAACGTTATACGTAGTGAATTTAATAACCGTAATTTTAGAGAACGTTAAACCTTAATATATATAAGGCGATTCTAGATGTAAAAACGAGTCGAAAATAAGGAATAAAATTTTTTCATTTGAAGCTTCGTGTTTGAGTGAATTAAGTTTGAAAATTCAAATGAAAAATTCTTTTCGGCTCATTTTGACATGTAGAATCACTGTTGTTATGTACCTTTTTCTTTGTTACGATTGATTGTCAGAATCAATTGTCAATCAAACCCACTTGGAATTGTAAGCGACACTCCATGCAAACGTTTGTTTTATCTGAAATAATCGAAATAATCGATCAGTTACGTTTGAGACCGAGGATAGTATAACTATCGTATATCAGTCAGTTTCAACTTTTTCGCCAGATACATCATGGGAAATTAACATAGGATATCTTTCGTGTGTTTGATAAGGACCTCCCCTCCAGACGTTCAACCCGTATAACGTGCTCGTGTCAATATGGTCCTCCAAGAAATATTTGCATTTCTGTTCTTTGCTCGACACAAACTCTTAAATATTCTTTATACATTTCAATACAATCACAATCAAATCTATAAATACGTGGATAATCATTAAAACTCGCAAACGTAACATTATAAAAAAATAATACATTTTATTAAAACGATGTAGTAATTAGTCGAACTCAATAGAAGGATTAAGGTGCATACGAAATGAGGAGAATCCAGAGGGTTTTGCGGTTGTTAAAGCATGGCTAGCTATTTGAATTTAGAGATCGCTGGTCAGAGTGCTGCTTATCCTCTTTTTCCCAAAATCCTCTGTACCTAGAAACGCTGTTACACAAAGATTAGGTTCATTTCTACGAATGAATGAACAGTCAAAGAAAGGGAGAATTAACGGGTTCGCAATTATTCTAGTATCTTAATTGTCCAAACGGGTCTTGTCTTCCAACTGGTCCGGGCAAATGGAGTTTTAACTCCACAAACGCTTCGAACACGCGAATGTTTTCTATGTCGTACAATAAACGATAGATAGCATACAATCTAATCATTGGAATCAATCGGCTGGTCGCGTTTCGCGCGGCTTGCACCGGATGAACCTATATTTCCGTCGACGTATTAAAAATTGTTCACCGATTCTGTCATGCCTTTCATAGCATCTCGAGCATGGTTTTCTTTTTCACAATAAAATTAAACATTGTTCAGTTGTCAATTGAATCAATTCTCAAAATACTGGACATCTGTTTCTACATTATAATTTGAAGCTTCATCAAAATGACCAACTTAGCGTACCGGAGCTGTATGAAAGATGTAGGGTAACCTGTCCAGTGAATGAACACCTCCCAACGAAGGAACATGATTCGTATTAACCCCTTGTCGTACCCGCTAACTCCCGATTGCTCGGGCTATAATAAACAAGAAGGTCGGTCATGCGTCGAGCCATTTAGCTGTTTATTCGTGTGCTCGAACTTGCGCAAAATGTATGCGTCTTATGACATGTATATTTTGGCGCAACGAAAGGAATTGTGAAATAATAAACACGTTTGGGCACAACTAATACTTTTAAGATGTTTGGGAAGTAATTATGATCAATTCATCGGTGAACAAAAATGATTTATAATTTGAAAGTGGATAATATATCCGTAACAATTTGTAAATTAATACTTAATTTAAATTAATAATGTTTTGAGAAAACTCGTAGAAAATTAGTAATGTTCGTGCTAGTGTTGTTTACGTTTGTCACGAATGAAGTACCACGAACCAGGCTCGTGTTGTTTACGTTTGGTCCGAACGAAGTACCACGGGTCAGGCTCGTCCTTATTGTTTTTGGCCAAAATTTCTTACCACGAGTCTCACTCGTTGTTGGAGGCCAAGGGGTTAAACCAAAAAATAACATGTACGATGTCCTCTTCATGTTGAAGTTTATGCAGTATATTCACATATGTCTCGTTAAAGAGATCTAACTTTTTAAAACATATTCACCACTACATTAATTTATTTATCACATTATTTACATCTACATTAATTAGTCAAGTTTTAAATTTTGCAAGCATACAAAATTGCATGAAATAGTTTTGGAAATTTTGATAATAGGAACGTTTCGCACAAAAGAATGCCGAATAGTAAAAACTTTGAAAAAAAGTTGAAAAGACTGCGAGCTTAAAATTTTTTGCAAGAGTAGCAGATAAATTGATCGCTCGAATCGATTTATCGTCGTATGAACGGAACGCCATGTATATAAAATGCAGTTTAAATCGGGACACAAGTGTATTCATATTCTACGTATGCCATGCTTCACGGAAAATGCTTGTCTAGGCGAGTCAATTCAAAAATATTGAAGCCATTCGAACGTTTTATATGCAGCACGCTAAACTCTCGTACATGTTCGACTTCACAAATGTTGGATCTGTCTCCAAAAGTAAGGCGACAGGCCGTCACTATTTAGCAAAGTCAAACAAAATTTATTTTACCTTTTCAATTTGTTTTAGTTCGCGGAACCGTCCGAAATGTTTTTTAGTGTAGCGCCGACTTAACCGTACTCCGGATTACCGATCGTTCTTGTGCTTTATTATACCTTTCATGATGCGATGTATTCCTACTCATAAGTCAGAGAACATCGGGTTTTTATGGTTTTTCTATTTTCTCATTTTCCTGACTTTTCCAATTGTTAAAGCAGAGAATTGGTTTAATCTCTTACCGGAACGCGAATAAATCACGTAGAAAAATCAGCGTAACTTTTATCCTCTATACAAAAAAGGAAATATTTTGAATAGCATTACCATAATTTCCATAGTTGCACGATGAAAAATTTGAGAATAGTCTTTAAATTCTTACAAAGAACAGTTTCGTTGATAAATAGACTAATTTCAATATAATAGATGCTCGGGCAGGGAAAGTTATTCCAATATTTTCCATAAATTAATTTCTATAATTTCAATAATTGGAAAGTATAAAACCGGTCATTTGACCGTGGGAGGTTTAGTGTCAATTAAATTGATCGAATATTTTATGCTAGTAGAATGTCTTAGAATTAATGCGTTAATGCGGACACAGTGGGTTTATTTAACAATATAATACTACATGAATAACAAGACGCTACGATTCACGAACAACGTTCTGTCGTGGTCTTAGACAATATATACTTATAGACCCGGCATAGGTATAGTGTGTGAATAGGATGCAGTGTTCCGAGATATAAGAGTATCTGGTACCCACAAGTCACAGTTCGAGATAATTCAAAATGGTGGATAGCGCATGAGACGAGAATTTATCCGTCGAATAAAGATACCTTTTTTATTCGAACCTGCGAATAACGAATAAAGATAAAGTAACTTTTATTCGAATCGTTATTTAAATAATTTTTTATCTAAATAATGCTCAACTCTGATTGTATTCAACATATACATGTATACTGTTCTTACTATTCTTTTTTTAAATAAAGTAAGTTGCGAGGAAATAAATACAGATTTCATATTATCAACTTCTACATTGAAATTTAACTTTTTCCAAATTATAATCAACAAAATGAGTTAGCCATATTTAAAATAATAAGAGCAAAGTAAAAATGAACGAGCAATGAAATGAAATACATGTATGTATATTACAGTTACGACGACGACGATTCCTTTTTCCCTTCTAACATTTCACCTTCGCGGTACTGCGATTTCTTAATAGACTATAGCACTTTGCCCACAAGTGTCGTCTGCTAGGCGATTTAATCTCGGAACATAGCTAACTATCTGAAGCCGGGTCTATAAGTATATATGTTCTAAGGTCGTGGTCGTGTGTTCTTGCTCGGCGCTAATAGTTCTGATTTCATGCACAAAATGACCCCAACAGAAGAGCGCGCATTACAAACTCCGTTTCCTAAGAGAATGCCTAATGCCGAAAGAAATTTAATCCCGAAGCACTGTTTGCGAAGAACAGATACCAATTCGGTGTGGACCCACGTCCGCAGATGTCCGGTAAATTCTGTCCAGGGGAGTGTACGTGTCGTAATGCGATGTTCTCTAAATTTTCAAGGAAGACCTTAAGACGAAACTACCTAAGTTCGCGTTGCTTTTACGGAAACAACGGGGCCGCTTATCTCGGTGTTCTCCGGCTCGTTCGGGCCGCGTCTACGAAATCATGGCTCGCTTCCAAATATACCAGCCACCGTGTTCTGTTAGTCCGTCGCTACGGTGCACTGTCGTCGATGACACTTGTGGCACGATTTAATCTACCAGTCGGTTGCATCGTTCGAGTAATCGCGGGGCGAAGAAAAAAGGCGAAATGGGAATGGGAATGGAAGGAGCAGACGACGACGACGACGGCGCGCAAGGTGTTCTCCATTTTACGTGCGGATATTCATTTGAAACATCGCGTCCAATTCAGCCCAGTTAGAAAGTTTCTACTCTCAGCACCATTATCTACATTACTGTTGCGAATTTTCATGTCGTTTCTTCTCGCAGCATTTTTAATGAACGCTTTATTCGCTAGTACACTAGACCACAATAAGTCCTTTTGTAATGCGATCAAAATGTTGTGTAAGATGACTAAACATTTACTGATATGTAGGATACATATTTATGACAAAATTGAGCAGGTACTATTTAAAGCAGAATAAAAATGAAAATAATTGAAGAATATCGACGTACTGTTTTCAACTTCTTAAAATTGTTAAGGAGAGAATGAAATGCCAGTTTGGCTCCTCTCTCTTGCAATTGATGCAGACAAATTTTCATTTTGTATAATCATCCGAAGTGTAATTGTGATGAGAAAAATTGTATATTATATATTACATAATCTGTCCCACAAATGTTATATTTCTTTGGAGGAGATGATTTCTGAGGTGATTTGAAGGAACTTTTTCCTTTACCGAAATGTTGTCTGCGGCTTTGCTAAGGAGTTATTGATGAAAATCACGGACCAATGAAAGCACGCCTACAGCCGGCTGATTTCGGCTCGGCCAATGGCAACGTCACGCTCAGCGGGACCGCGCTCTGATTGGTCCGTGTTTTTCGTTAATAACTCCTCAACAAAGCCGCAGAGAACATTTTCGCAAAGGAAAAAGTTCCTTCAAATGACCTCAAGAATCAGTTCCTTCAAGGAAGTATAACATTTTTGGGTCACCCTGTATCCTACATATTATCATGGTAAAATATTATTTAATCAAATCAAATGCAAAAGTCTAAGTACCTCGATAAAAGAAGACATGACTTCCATAATCACCGGCAGATATGTACAGTTTCTTATCAACATTTTTTGATGTTACGAATATAGTATTCACAGTTTCACGTTCCCACTGCCACTGGCAAAAATTATTCGATCAAACAACTCAAGCTTCAATCATCATCATTAAACTGCGGATTTGATGCATTCAAGACAAAAATGAAAGTGGAAAAACAAAACTGAGAATATATAAGAAAAATTTAAGTATCCTATATTATTGTTGACTGATTAAAATGATTGAAAGGCAAAATACAATTTCATATAGCTGCCATTCCTTACGATCAACTTTGAACATTTTTATTTTGTATAAAAAACCCCCAATCTCTATCAACACGATATCTTTTTGCTTATTTCGCGAATTCGTCGATTCCGTTGTTGTTAATATGCATTGCTCAGATCGCGTTGTGGCAAGAAGTTGTATCGTTCTTGATGTACTGGAATGAAAAATGTAGACTTTCATAACTGAACCATTTCAGTCGGTAAACGAACGTTGCACGGTTCGTTCGATCAAGATAAATATTTGAGCAGAAGAATAACAGCTTCTCCCGGGCAGCGGGATACAGAATTCGGTACGTGACAGAAAAGAATCAATAAAAATTCTGTTTGCCGTGCGGAACGGTGAATAAAATTAACGGGGGATAGATATGGACGATTTCCGTTTCAGTGTTCCTTCAGAATATACACCTCGGGAGAACAGAGATCGATTTTCATTAATGAAGTGGGACGAGGGTTCCGTCGACTCCGTGAGTGGTTGAAATATTTCCTTACTCTGCCTTGACCCGTTTAAGCGGATCTACCAAGTTTCTGTTTGCTAGGCTTGATGAGCTGGCTCCCCGGATAAGTGTGTATTTCCTTACATAATTTTAATCCCACCCCCGCAAAAGCCACCCCTTGCGGACGAAACATCGATGGCTCTATTGAAGCCGAAGCAACGACCTGCTGGCTCTCGATTTTGCAACAAACGCCCGGGAGAGAGAACAAGAGGGAGAGAAAAGTGAGAAGGAGAGGGAATGTGTCAGCAAACACTTTTAAAAGAGTTGCCGAGAGAAGTAAAGTGACGTTTGACTGGGGAATTGTGAAACGTGTAGCGTTCGATTCGAAGTAATTTCATAGACGCAGCACTCGACGTTCCACGGAACATATACACAGTCGCAGCAGACACTCCGCGAAATTGTTGCACACGCGATGGCTGTGAAAATATTCTGTTTATTTTATTTCCGACACCTACTGTTAATTTTTACTGTCAACCGGAGGACGATAAAAAATATGGCGACACGGTGCTTGGACGATGCTCGCCATTGCTCTCGGCTCGCAGTACGCTTTTTTGTACGAATTTCAATTGAAAAACGTTCGTGTGTAACTGCGTTGCGAATTGAATGGTAGACTAGTATAGGTTTCTGAGAAACGAACATATTTTTAGCCGCATTTATTAAGGATTTATAATAAGTTGAAATTATCAAAGGGGGAAATAAAGTATTATTTAATCCTTCAAAAATCTGTTTTTATATAAAACAGTTTAATTCAGTGAAAGGCAAAACGTGTCGGCTGCGGATTTTGCAAATATGCGAATTTCAAGGAGTGAGAATTAAAGTACAAATTGACAGTATTCATTTTAATTTTATCTACAAACATTTTTTAATTAATGTCATATATTTTTCTGTGGTGTTGTCTTTAAAAAACGCAGCCTTTAAATATTGAAATTTGCCTTCAAATACATATTACAATAATAATTCTAATGTGATATTCATAATGATAGAATCGGTTAGTATTACACATATTACGATCCAATTTTAATACTATTATCGTCATCAATGTGCATACATAAGTATATAAAACAGCTCGTTTTGGCTTTTGTTTCGAGAAAAAATTTTTTAATGTCACTTTATCTTCTACTGTAAACATTTATTCTATATTGATATCATTAATGTCTATTCCAATGATTGCATATCCAAGCAAATATAATATCGTTTAAAACTATGCAATTCCAGCAGAATATATGACAGTCCAGGACAATAATATCGTTAGAAATTTGCATTTTAAATGTTAATTAACTTTTGTAATTCTGTCCTTCATTAACTTCTTGTTGGTATTTTGCAGCGAATAACTGAAATCGATCCTACGGACTGCTATATGAAGTTTCAAACAATGTACAGCTATTAAAGTACAGTAGGAATAAAACATCGTTCTGATTTTTAATATCGTCTTGTTAATTACGAAGACTTTCTATTCACATAAGCTCGCGTAATAAGGAAATTTCATGTTAGAGAATGTATTTGGGTATTTACTACCAGAATATCATCGCAAATAATTTGCAAATGATTGTATAAAATAAATAGCTATGTCCACTTGTGGTTATGTGTGTAAACATCTACATGATTTCGATATAAATTCTTTCTTAGTGGAAAGTTCGACGGAAGCTGGCAATACCGTGTAAACGTTAATATCAGTAGAAGTAACGAGTAATGGTCAGACTCAAATGTGTGTTCGATAAATGTCCGATATTAATTTATTGGAGAACGAAGCACTATGCTACAAAATATTGTCTGAATGTTCGATTTTAAGCAGCATGATCTAGTACCGTTTCGTACTACAAAATATGGAAATGTGTTTCTGCCCTGAAAATGACGATCGTTTTATTCGTGGCATTATAGGTAATGCAATACGGTCGAAAGAGCAGATTAGAATTGAATTATGGCTATATACACGCTGAATAAGTTTCTGATATTTATAGATGGACTAGTAGATCAACTCGTTAACGCGTTAACAATTTAAAATCAATTTGAAATGTTCAGAAACTATTACGGAAACTGTGTTTGCAGGCAACGCTGTGTTTTGTGTATGGATTGTTACGCGCATCAACGAACTTCCTGTCTGCCGGATTAAGTTCAATAGAGATCGGTATCGCCACAATTTCGAAGTTCCACGACGATTTAGGAACAATCGCCGTTTTGTCGGGTATCTCTCAAACTGTTCCCGAATTACACGGTAAAAGGAAGTCTGTGCAGTTTCATGTGGCGAAGCTTATGGTGTCTTATCGCGCTCGTTCAAGTGTACGGTACAATTGAGGCCACGGATGCAATAAAGCTGTGAATCCTGAAATATAATGCATAAAATATTTGGGCTAGTGAGAATTCCGATTTATGAAAAATTTCTAAACGGAAGGATACGCACCTTATTTTTCAATTTTGTTTGTGAAATATTATAAGGATATACTGTATCAATCGAAGTGAAACATTTGATTCACCGTCTTCCAGCAAGTTTCATTTCAAAAAGAGATATTTCTTATGTTAGAACAGAAATATTTATCGACGATATTGCGAGGGAATATTGCAGGAGATCCACAATAATTGTCTACCATTGCTCGAGATAATATTAAATAATTAGTCAGTGATTAACGATTTTGAACGCTCTGACAGGAAATTTCATTCACGTTTAACCGAGTCCATTTGTAGGTAGAAACTCGTGGCCATTCTATAATTAATAATCTGCCCTAAAGTCATTATTGACATTCTGAGTATGTAACTAATGTGTTGATCAATCAGGATGTATTTTTTTCCAAGAAATTATCTTTGATTATTTAACAGAAACATTACATCTGATGCATAGCATACTATTTTGTTGTTCACAAATTCGTGTACAAATTGGATAATTTTAACGTTTTACTTTGCAATATTTCGAATAAAATGAGCTAGATGAATACAATATTATTGTTGGCAGTATGAATATAGCGGAGAAAGAAATGTATCGTCACATCATATAAAATTCTATACGTAAAACATAATAATACTGTAGTGCAAACGTAGACTGGATATTTCACGCATGTTTCTTTACTATTCAAAGGAGAATAATGCAATACCAGGCTTCTCGATATGAACTTTTTATTCGTCGATCGTATGAATGCATTTATTGGCAGTGGTTAGAATGAATAGTAAGTGAACATGTAATTTAAAAGATACTATGAAACAGTAGCATTGAAGAACTCGGTGTTCATAATTCTGAAAACAGTATATTAGATAATAATGTTAAAATCATGGATTTAAAGAACTAGCTTTCACTGTTCTAAAATTTTAAAATACCAGCTTTATGCAATTAAATAGCTTAACAAGTTTGAAGGCAATTTCGCACGAATATATAAAATGGAGACAGTTCCAAAAAATTCTTTGATACAGATTTTGAAATCTTATTTCCAGTAATTATTAGGTTGGTCGGAAATTAATGTCGGTTTGTAAACTTTATCTTTAAAATCGCATATCTTGACTCAAAATAAACTTTATCAACACGTTAAACGCAGAGTAATTTTGTTTCGCTTTTCATTTCAGTTTTTGTTTAAGTTTAAATACCAAAATACAATTTTGCATAAGCAAAAGATTTGTTACCGCATTTCTGTTTAATCTGTTTCAATTGAATCTATTAAGACACTGTGAACATTTTTTAATATAATATCGATACCGTCAGTCCTCAGGGACTGACGTAGCGTATAACGTGTTGATCAAACCGAGATCCATTGCAATCTATACATTTTTGCCAAAGAGAAATCAGATTATTAATTAGAATTGCGTAAAACTCTGGTGTGTCTGAGTTTATACGGACGTCTGTGGCCATCGTCATCTTCAAGACTCTCATCTCCGCTCCGAAATTTGTTGAACCACCGTTACACCATGCGTTCACTTACAGTATCTTGACCAAATGCATTGTTAATATTGCGTGTCGCTTCCGCAATCATATTGATTGAAATCAATATAACATGAAGTGAGCAGAAATTAACAGTAAAAACAAAAGCATATGGTGGAGGCTCAGGCGAAAAGAGCATTGAGGGAGACTACCGAGTCACTATGCTATATATTGTAGAAGCAAGTAGGAGAAGCAGAATCTCTCCCCACCAATTCGTCAATTAGGAAGAGAGAGCACCACTCTTGCTATTGCTCTCTCTCTCTCTCTCACTCTCTGACCTGTCCCGGCTTCAGCGCCTCATACAGGCCGCGCAGTGTATCTCTAAGTATTCCATCGTTAATTGTCGTGAAATTCTGAACGATAATTCTCGCAAAACAATCCCTCCTTCATTAGAAAAATGCTACGAATACGTTGGTGAAAATTTCATCCAAAAATAATAAAAAATAAAGAAGTTTTGTCACTGGGTTAGGTGTTGTTTACACACCGACATACTCGACCCGTATTATGTTAAACTTCTCGGTGAGCGAGGCCTCTCGAACTTCGCTGTCCTTTTCTACGTTCTGCACAAGTCAAAAAATAGTATTATCTGAACGTTAATTGTCGCCGGCCGGACCCGTGGTGGCGACGATTATCTATGAAATACTACATAAGTCTTAAGTGGTAGAACGACATTCGCACTGCAAAGTGATATTATATAAGATAACTAGAATGGAATGAAGTTATCTCCAAATTAAGCGTAGAAGTGTTAGAACTGAAAAGCCGACATTAATTTCCTACCAGCCTAATATATTCAGTAGACTTCGATATTATTTTTTCAACGTTCGATAATCTAAAAATTACTCAAGGATTCATGCATATTAAAACTTCTAATAGTTGCTCGGAGCAAAGTGCTCCACATAATATTCCGCATAAATTGATCGTTTCATCTTGTGATGTTCCCATGTGAACGACTTTTTATTTCTAGCTGTTCGGTTTTTTTTTCAATTGGAGCTGCCTATAATCACTTTGTCTGTCACTCGTTCCGTCTCTACGTTTATCGACACTTCCAATTCATCGGACACCGTCGAGATCAAAGTTAATGTAATGAACTTTCGAACCAGTTCTCTGTTTGAGATTGCGATGCCGTTCCCCATACCCGATTATTTAAATAGATCTGTAGCAGTTTAAAAAGTATGAGAAACTATATAAGTAGACGCCAATTACGGTTGCTGATTTCTTGTTCTTCTTAAACCGAATATTATTCTACAATAATTTCGATAATCAGAAATCTCACTTCGAAACTAGCCGCTGTGAGTTTGACTGATTTGATCATACTAACATTTAATTTCTACGTACAAGTCGATAATAAGTCTTCGTAAGCCAAATGTCTTAGTCCATGCCAACCTAGAAGCAGCATACTACAATTAGGTCATTTAATAATCGATGTAGAAACCCGAATCTAACGAGACATTCAAATCAAATCAACCGCAGACTGAAGAACTCAAATTCGGTCAACCTAGAATCTTGAGAGCTGAATTCGTCTAATCCAAAGTTCAATTTGAGTTAGACTTATTTTAAATGGGGAAACATGAATGGTACCAATATGGGGTTAGAGGATCAAATACAAACTAAATTGAGACAGTATAAGGCACAGAATTAAATACTAAAATCTAAACACTAAGAGACTAAGTATACGAAACTGAAGATTAAGCCATAGAACATTAAAGTCTTAAGGTCACAAGATTCCAAAATTGAGAAATAAATGCTATAAGTTAAAGAGGAGGAATATGATATTAAAGACTAAAAGAATTGAAGATTAGAGACTGAATACTGAACACTAAAAGATTATAGTCTAATGATTAAGGACTGAAGATTAAACTCTGTAAAGATAAGAAACTGAACAATAAATGTCTAAGGACTGAATACAAGGACTATAAATTCTACAGTGAGAAATTCCTTTTGTACTAACCAAGAATCGAAGGCTACCATCCAGAGTTCTCCCAAAACCATGACCTAGCGGTCTTGAGAACCCATGAACACATACCAGAAGCTCCACTAACAGAATGACTGAAACCAAAGGTACCTGCGTGCAATCCAGACACTTCAGGATGCAGATGCTTCGGGTTCCATTACAACCATAAGTTCCTTGAATTATAGTCAACGTGGGTTTCAGATTCTGGGTACCTGGATTTGGTAATTTGTTCGAAGTACTTTGTATTTAATTTCCAAGTTTTGAAAATCTTGGTCCGTATGTTAAGGATCTATAATAAATTGTGAGAAATCTTCATCATTATGCCTCTATCTCCAAAAGTAATCCAGCTTGGAATACTGTGATTACCCATCTAATTAATTTATCTAGCTCCAAAAGTAATCTAGCCTGGATTAGTATGTTCACTCTTCTAGCTTACGTATCTAGCTCCAAAAGCAACCTAGCTTGGATTATTTTATTTATTTATTGATGCTGCAAACCATGTTTGGTTTATATAGCACACATTAGTATAATACTTTAAAATACAAATGGAATATACTGGATTAGTATCTGGTATACTAATATTATGATTAGTATGTTTAGCCATCTAACTTATGTATCTAGCTCCAAAAGCAACCTGGCTTGGATTAGTATTTTCACTCTTCTACCATATGTATCTAGCTTAGAATATTATGTTTAGCCATCTCACTCATGTATTAAGCTCCAAAAGTAACCTGGCCTGGATTAGTGTGTTCACTCTTCTACCATATGTATCTAGCTTGGAATACTATGTTTAGCTATCCAACTTATGTATCTAGCTCCAAAAGTAACCTTGTTTGGATGAGTATGTTTTTAGCCATCTAACTCATGTATCAAGCTCCAAAAGTAGCCTGGATTGGATTAGTATGTTCACTCTTCCAACTTATGTATCTAGTTCCAAATGTAATCTTGTATTAGTATGTTAATATACGATTCCTTTGATGTGAAGTCATTTGATTGGAACACTACGGTCCCTCAAATTATTTAGCTTAGGTGTCCGTAGGTCCTTTGATTTTGGTACGTAACTTCTCGATGACGTGACTCGAGCATCCCAGCACTGATGGTCCTTATTCGTGCTTAAGATCATCTGTTTGTCTAGTGCGAGCCCCTTGTTGCTGGGCTTAATCCCATCCGAGTTTATTGGTTCTATCTTGAATCGCGTACATAACCTTTTGTCCTGAATTGATTCAAGTCGAATCTCCAGGTCTATAATTGATCCATCTCGAATCCCATAGTCCCAGGATAATCTTATTCGGTGCTTCGATATTAGATTGTTTAAACTTTGGTGCTCTCTGGATGCTGTAAGCCACTGTAACACACATTGGTCCATTCTCTTAACGGTTGTCTCTCACTGAGTTATCGATCACTCAAAAGATGTGTTATGATATCGTTACACTGCAAATTTTATGCATTTATGGCAAACATGAGTACACCAAATATGAATCTGTAGAAATAATGATAAAAGGGATTTAACAGTATCAATACATTATTACCAATTTATTGAAATTATTAATGGAAGAAACAAATTTTTGTTTGGTTCCAGTACCTTTCAACAGATGCAGAAAATTTTCATTTTGCATAAAGATCCACAGTCCAGATATCATTTATCGATGATACTATGCTGTGAACTAGTTCATAAACTGGATCAATATATTATTTACCAGTTCGTTTTCTGTTGTATTTCTTTGTTATATACAGAGCGCATTTAACACTACACCGTCTTGCCTTATAAAAGTGACAAGACTAAGTTTATTTAAACCTTGCGAGTTTAATGATTAACAAACAAAAAATCTGAAACGTAGAAGTATAGATAATTTAAAATCTTCACTACTTAACATTTTTTGCACAGATTTTTAGTTTGAGATTACAAAGCGATATAATTGCGTACAAAGAATGGACATTCAGGGCAGTTTAAAAAATTGTTGAAAGAAATGGGTAACCATATACTCGATTGTCTAATTAAATATTTATGGAAAAAACGATCCTGCACAATTTGAAAGAGAACAATGATTAAGAGAACTTAAAGAGTATAGATGTATTATTTTCAGTTTTTCAAACTTATTACAAAAGTAAAGAAATTTCTGCTCGGTACCAATTTCTGGCAATTGATGTAGACAATTTTTATTTTGCACGAAGGTCCGCAGTCTAATAATAACAATAACTGTCAATACGTTATTCTAAAAACGTAAACATCCTCTGTAAAATTATTTTCATTCCCGTTGCGCGTGCTCGTTCGATAGCAGCCATAAAATCTGCCGGAAATGCAACAGCAGTTAACGCGGCGCGAAGTGTAATCAATTTTACAGTTCGCACTGTCGGGAATCATAGCAAGTTTCCCGAACTGGAATTGCTGGCAATGTTTCGTTCAGTTCCCATCACGCCGGGCAGAGTACACGCCTAAAGGCCAACTATACTCAATGAAGTCATAAATATTCAATGTGCGTCCGGAGTCGACTTAAGGTGATCTATTGAAACGTCGATATTCGATCACGTGACTGTGTGAAGCTCGTGGAAAACCTGCTCAGCCTCTGTCGACCCTGCCTACCCACTCCACTAGCTATCTCCAAGTATCAACAAGTCACTGTGCGCTGGCAGAAAACCAATGAAAGGGTTGCCCGATGCCGCTGCCGTTCCATCGAGGCACGAGCTGGCAACTCTCCCGCTTCAAAGGGGCCAAAGCTACTGATCGTCGCCTCCTGCTACATTTTCACGATATTGATATTCGGCCCTTTCCAAAAATTTCGCCGCCGAATGGAGCATGGACGTGCCCCTTTTTATCATTTCAAACGTTCGGTGGAGAGACTGTCACTAACACGCTCTCTCTCTCTCTCTCTCTCTCTCTCTCTCTCTCGCTCGCTCTCGCTATTGATTCAAATAGTTTCTGAAAACATTTGTCAAACTGTACATTCGATACATTAGGTGTACAAATTAATTCATGGTACTCACAATCAATCAGTAGAGGAAGGTGGTTAACCTGTACTTTAGAGGACCAATTTTTAAAAACTTTTTTTTATGGAGTGCTATAGATTTCGACGAGAAAACACCGAAAATGAAAGTCTTATTGCCAGGAGTTCACTGGTTCAGAGCACATTTAACTAACTCCAAACCAACTTGGACTACATATACCGCTCAGTACTACTTAGCCGATGCGCTGAACAACCACCATTTATCCAGCGCATGCGCTCAACAGTCCTACCTTTACCACCCAACGAATATCCAATATGGAGACGCTCTAAACTGTCAAAAATGCTTAAAATTGCTCATGTTTACACGTGTATAACTTTTCAACCAGTGAACTTCGATAACCAAAACTTGAATTCCGTGTACTAAAACTTACACGTCTATCATTTTCTCGTAAAAATGTGTAGCATGTGTAGACTGTATTTTGATTGTACATAAATAATCTGCGAATTCAAGAAGAATCTAATAGATGAAATTATTATAGCCACAGTACCAAACGTATGCATCTGACAAAGAATATAGTTTGCAGTGTTCTTAAACGTACTCATTTTTGCAATTTCAAAGCATCAATACTCCAAGAAAGAAGATAAAAATTCAGCGCAGTAAGGTTTTCATTTAACAATTAACTGTTTCAATATAAAATCGTTGATTTATTTAACTTGCTCTAACAATTCGATCATGCACTGAGAATATAATTTTAACACCTTAAAGTGAAATAGCTTAATTTTGCATAAATATCATTTTCCACCTAAATAGATAGCTCATCAGCTTCATCGCTCAAAGAAATATGTAAAAGTGAGGAGCATGAAATTGTTGTTTCCATATATCAGGCAGTTCCAACCAGTAGCTCCAGAACTATTCCAGGCACCTTCCCCGCTTAGGTTCTTCCCCCACTCTTAGACTTCATCGTTATAATGTATAGTAGTGGGAAGCTCCCAGCACGAGAGCGCGCGGCGCTCTCAACACTCACTAACTCTACGACTGTACGCAGTAGTGGGGAGAGGTTCGATGGTGGGGACCTTGCAGTTCTCGGAGGGGAATACTTTAGAACTCCCTGACAATATATTAATACTTTGAATGGCCTTTTTTAACCGCGTATCTCACAAATGGGAGAATAAATTATTTGTCTATATTTAAAAATGAAATTTTAAACTAATATATTCAGTGTTTCAAACATTTCAATTTATGAAATGCAGGAAGATGGAAAGATTATTCATTATTATCTTCATATTTCGTTCCACTAAATAAAATACTTTAATTTTGTGGAACTTTTGATATTGCTAAATTGACAGTCAAAGGATAAAATGAACTTCTACACTATCATACTCAATACACCAAATGTTACAATTTGTAAAATACAGGAAGGTAGACTACTCACAGTATCATCTTAAAATTTTCTGTGTAACACAGATGTGGCAGTGTATGTATTATTATACATGCTAATGAAGTCCGACACAAAGATATGTAACGCTCACTCAGCTTCTCTTTTTCATTACTATCAGAATTCGCTCGAATATTGATTCAACAGGCAAAGGAAAACAGAAACACCGATCCATTGTTGACTTCTCATTCGAGTTTTCGTTTTTGAAAAGGCGGCTCGACACACGGGAATCTGTGGAATGATTTATCCGTCGGTTATTCGTAAATACGTAAATAGAGCGGTGGCTTGTTTTGATATTTGAATTGTAATGAGTGTGGCCATTGTTATGCGATTCTCCGCAAAACCGCCATTGAATGAACGTATACAGATCCTCTAGAAACGCGAATCGGAGAACGACGTTTTAATGCAACATGTTACCTTTTAATTGGTATCGACTCGAGAATACGAATAACCGGTAATAGCTGAAGATATAAATTACCCAAGCCACTAATAGTGCTTCATAAATAGCATGACACGCGATACTTAAAGAACTTCGCCACTTAAGAATTTATCGAATCGATTATTCATCTTCGTGCGGCGTCGTTAGCGATAGTAATTCGTCTAACTTTTTCTCTTTAATCAAAAGCGGAGGTAATTACGAAGATCGAAATACTCAGTTAACGTACCAAATGAATTTCGTCGAATATTTGCACTGAAACTACCCTTATCAACTGGCAACGTTGAATAGTGCTATCGTTCCAATGATTCGTCTCGAAGTTCCTTCATTTCTGCTGGCGAATTCGAGATTTTCAAATAAGGTATTAATTTACTAAGCGTGTGTTTTACAAATATATAGATATTTACAGAAATATCGCCGACACGCTTTTATGGGACACGCTGTATACAGTAAAGATTTGATCTAAGCAAATGAGAAGTGCAAGTTCTTCGCAAAATGTCTATCCCCACCACTACGGGTAATGCTCCGTATATCGGCGTGGAACCACTACTAATGCAATTACAAAACTTAATTGTTGATTATTTTTTAATAGGTCTTTCGCCAACTTATTTGAAGCATGATTCTGATTAAAAAGACACAGAACACGATATAATTTGAACTGTATTTAGTGGTTTAATTTTAAGTGTAGTTGCGCCTTCGGTTGCGCTGTCCTTGTTTACTTTCGACGCGCTCAGCAAGCTCACAAAAAAATAGTGGAACTGTACGATCTAAGCAATGGCACGGTCCCTATAGTTTTGCTTAGATCGAATATTTACTGTAATTGAATTATACGATATTGTATAAAGTCTCAAGATAAAAGAGAGCGAACGCTTCGGTCCGCAAAGTAGGCGATACAGGTTGGTCTTAAATTCTCGAAGCCTGGGAAAGTAATTATGTTCTCGCCAAGGCCCCCGTTACAATCGGTGACAATTAAACTCGGTAGACAGGCTTCTATTATTCTCCGACAGGCCGCGAACTAAGAATGATTTTGGGGGGGAAGTTTGGCGGTGTAACGAGTTTAAACTACGTTTAACGTGAGCTCTGCCTCACGAGTTACGCTCGATTCGCTGTTCGTGGTAATGGGGCCACGATAAAAGCGTCGGTGACTGAGCCTCGTCAGATTCAAGCACATACATACAAGCAGAATCGTCGACAGGAGAAGAGAGTGAGTGCGAGGGTGTGAGGAAGAGAGAGAGAGAGAGAGAGAGAGAGAGAGAGAGAGAGAGAGAGGGTGGCAAAGGGGGATAGAAGAGGTCAAGGGACACCATGTATTGTTTATGCCTGGCGTTGTCAGCGCGTTATCCGTAGGCCACCGTCCCTGTCCTCTTGCATATTTCACGTTACGCTTCTCTCCCTAACGACACGATGCGCTAACGAGATGATAATAAAATATTTGGTGACCTGTGTCCCCTTTATGGAACGACTGTTCTGACATGATACAGGGTCAGCCCATGGACAGTGTATCCTCACAGGAGATGTTATGAATTAGTTGAACGATTGGTGCGCCACGTCTCCAGTTTCTGGCGATCCGCTCAGCACCGACCAATCCTTTCCTTACCCGCGAATTTAAACTTTCAAAGCAAAACTATCCAGGTCCGCAACGAATATTCTGTCCGTTTTTCAAACTCGAGCTTCTATATTTATGATAGAAAATGTTGGCAGGACCGGAAAATGATTGATAAATATTTACAGAGAGTCGCCTACAATTTGGGATGCTGTGGAATATAGTGGTGCTGTTGAAAACAGTTTACAGAGATGCACATCATTTTTCAAACTCTACATTTGATGGAGATATATTATTGTGGAAGCTAGTTTTTATGACTACAATATTTCTGGTTAACTTAGAATTAGATTTTGGTTAGGTCCAGGTGCTAAACATGATAAAATGTTGTGTGCATTTTGGGGAAATCTCTGGTGATAAAATTTTACAATAGTTTGAATGATTCTCGTGTTTCTCAAAGGCTGCATACGTGTACAATGCACATTAAAACAGACAGTCGTCGAATGTAAATATTCTAGTTAGCTCGTATAACCCTCTTATTCATAAAATTTACTCTAGCAATTGTATTCAAAATGTAGTTGACACATACAAATCCTATTGAAGTTATACTATTTTATTAAATTTTCTGTAATACATTTGTACAATAAATTGTCACAGCATGTGATGCTATAAGTGCCGAAGCGATAGGAAATACTACTCAATCCGTGATAAGAAGATTGCAGCATTGCATTCATACCAATGGCAATCACTTTGAACAACTTCTGTAAACGCAAGTTTTTTCGCCGTTTTTGTCGTAAGTTGCACCCCATATTGCACCTCGTTCGATTCGTCTCAATAGCCGCTATCAGAAAACAGGTACCAAAACATAGCGTTCTACTTAAACAAATAACGGTGATCTTCACATCTCTGAAGAAACTCCACCTAGCAATAAAAGATTAATCCCTTCCCGTGTCCCAAGCGGTAGGCATCGACGCGCGCTAAACAGACCAGACTGATGCTTGTAAACAGTACCAATACGAACTACAAACTATTGGTGTGTTTTTTACTTTTTGCCAAATCCATGATTGTTGTGTCGTACTTTCCTCTTCACTGCTCTCATCTATAATCATACGCCTTATACGCTTTACGACTGGCACAAGCGCGTCACTATCAGAGGATTCGTTATCACTGCCTTCATTTAAGATTTTTGTATCTTGCATTTTGAAGGGGTTTCTTAAATTTCAATAATTGAACTGCTTCGTAACAGCAACGATAAGAATTATGACTAACTGTCATGAGGTACTGATAGGAACTAACATTCAGTCACGATCGTAATGGTCAAAAAATCAGTCCGCGAGCTCGGCTTGATATGTTTACGTTTGGCCCAAGTATCTGATCGCGAGTCTGACTCGCGATATTCATGTTTGGCCCAAGTATCTCTTCGCGAGTCTGACTCGCGATATTCGTGTTTGGGCCAAAATCTTCATCGCGAGTCTGACTCGCTAAAGTACGGGAAGGGGTTAACGCCACACTACGCCCCCTGTTGTCCGATGCAACTTTTATTGCGAAAACTTTTCTACTACTATCATACTTTCGGAGTTATTGTAGGTGGCAATAGTGTAGGATTTTAAGAAAATTGAGGGCACCGGCCACACCGGGAATCGAATCCGGGCCTCGCGATTTGTAGCTGATCAGCTCCTGCACATACCCACGGAACCCTCCGACTTTTCCCGATCTCCATACGTTATTTGGTCTGGGGGGTCCTGATACCACACTCGGCCATCCTGCAACGACATTCAACCTCGAATGTCCGTCACAGCGTCATCGTCTTTTTTTGTGTTTGTTTGGCCCCCGGCGCCATCAACACACAACTCGTTTTGCTCACGCGCGACCTCTTCGCGACGCTCGCTTTTGTTTTCGTCTTCGTCCGCCATCGTCATTAGGGCCATCGTGCGGTGATCGGTGTTCCCCCATCCCGGACGAGCCACCGAGTGTAGGCTTTTAGGAAAAAGGAGAGTACCGGTCACACCGGGAACCGAACTTGGGCCTCGCGATTTATTGCTGATCAGTTCCTGCACATACCCATGCAACCTTCCGACTTTGGGGGGTCTGTGGGGTCCTGATACCACAATAGTTAGTGCCTCAACCTGTATAAATCGAGTTTATTTGGTATTGACGTACGTTATAATATTCGGTAATGCTGTGGGAAATTGAACCGCGATATTCTATTGACAATTGAGCCGTTTAAACAGAATTCAATTCGCCTAGGAACGCGAAGCTTTAAATACATCGAAACGAAAAATGTACGACTCTCGCGACCAATCTACATCACACGCGTATTTCTGTCCGTTCCAACTTGCACAGCATACCAGAGCCGCTTCAAATTGAAAATAAAACAGTCCCTTTTTCAATAATATTAATGATCTGTCTTCGGAATTATCTGACTCGCCGAAAAATGTATGGCACGCTTCGAAACTTCACTTTAAATTTACGAGCAATCGTAAACTTTCGTGGATCTATTTTCCGAGACTGGAGTATTGACTGGGAAATTGTTCACTCTATTATTCTTATTCGGTGTTCTATTATTAATTTTGATTTCACGAGTACATTGATGAAATTTCCTTGTTCTTGACGGTTATGCGTGCAGACTGTGACGTCATTGGTGCATTAACGATAGTTTCCATTGATTTCGTTTGCATGAGAGTAACGCAATCATTAAAGTTTATTCGCTTTGCAGGGTGCTTTGTAGGTTACACGTTCCCGTGTCAGGATCAATATAGTTCACTCGGTTGATGAAGAAGTTTAATAGACGGCTAACTTCGGAAATTTCCCACTGAATCATTAATATTAATGGAAGGAAAGGTCAGATTGTGTCTCGTGCGAATATTCAAAAGCCGGCTTAGGCGTTGCTCGAATAATACATTTAGAAAGTGAAATTCTTCTCTAGGTAATTTAATTATGTAGCAATTAAATGAAATCACTCTTTCTTCTATTTAATAATTTGATTATTCTATTTAATTTCAGTCAATGCAAATTATAGTTCTGCTAAGTACTTTGTAAATTTTATAAATAGTAAACATTTTAGAATAACTTAATAAAGCTATGATCTTATTTCCGACTTACCGGAGTTCTTTGTGTAAGAACATGTCTATTTGTTGCAGATGCTTCAAAAAATGTAGATTTTATATAAAGATCAACGGTGCAATGATTAAGAGATGCAATGCAGACGAATAAAGAATTCTTGAATATTCGAGGGAAGCTAATTCTGTGGTACCGCAAATCAGTTTCCATTTAATGCAATCTCTGAAGATGGTGTTGCCAAAATTAAGATTTACATGATGAGTCTCAATTTAATAGCAAGCAGACTTTGAATTTCATAAGGAGTAAAAGTTATAGAGGAACTCACGGACGCTACGGTTTAATTTTCGACTTACCGAAATTCCTCGGATAAGAAATAAATATTTGTCACTCCTGCTTGTAGTAGCTACTGAAAACGTTCATTTTGCATACAAACTCGCAGGGCAACAACGAGCAGCGGATAAACTAATTGCATTTTCGTACATTTCAGTGACAGAGCAGAATTAAATACAATACCGATATCTTGGATATCACAAATGAATTGTTATTTAATGCAATCCCTGCGGATTGTTCCTTCAAAATTGCCGCGAAGAGTTGCAATCTGAATGACTTCGCATGTCCTAAACAGTAAAAACTACAGAAGAATTTAACATTAACCATACCGGTTTCACATGTTTTATCTTATAATTATTGCAATTACAGAGATGCTTCCACTAGAAATTATTAAATAAATTTCTTCCTTCGTGTACATATTATTACAAAAATTGCGAGAAATTTAATTTTATTATTTATTTTATTTATTTGCAGTTTATTTTAATATGGTCGTATTAACAGCGAGCTCATTAGCGTCCACATGGTTTACAGTTTACAATTTGCTATAGTATATTTAGCATGTATATCAATTTGTAACGGTTTAAAGTTAATATTGGAACTTGGATGGAAGAAAATAAAATATGTTTATAATATATTATGTTTATAATAATTTTTACAAAACAACGTATGCCAATTATATTTTGTGCTTGGTATAGTTAATGTTAGGAACGGTTTTATTTTTGACCGGCTGCAATTCCTTGGACGAGAAATAAATATGTCACTTCCGTTTGTATCATTCGCTTCGTAAATCGTTGCTTTGTCATGAAGATCCGCAGTGCCAACGACGAGTAGCAGACAAACGCAGAACTCTCGAATATTCGTGGCAAGCTAATTGCATTTTCGTGCGTTTCACACGATAGAGTCGGTTGCACGCCCAAGGGAGTACTTGATCAAGAATCACGGCATAAGAGGAGAACAAAGGCGTTACTGGATAATATAAATTCCTCGTCAGTTAATATACGCTCTCATGACGTGCCACGTACGCTACGTGACATCAGTTGTCCTCCAGACGCCGTGGAAGTTCTCGCATGAAATTTCTTGCCTCGGAGATAGCTGTAACACTCTTGACACGTCGGAAAAGGCGCTCGCAATAAATAAGGATGTTATTACCCCAACATCTCATAAATTTTCATGAACTTAACGATCAAGCGCTAATTTGTTAAAATGAACCCGCTTCGGTAAAGCGAGCACTAATGACCTGAATTATTCAGAGCTTCGCGTTTTTTTTATCGCGATTCCTCCGTTTAACTATCAACCCGCGAATCTTTGCGATTCCATTCACGATTCGGGGCTACCAAAGCTTTTTCGTCCATAATAATTTATTATAAGAAGCGGGAATTCTAGTTTTACTCTAGAGATTCATTATCCGAAATGGGGGAATAATATTTTAGCATTCACCGAGAGAAATTTTCGCGAAACCACAATTCTGGCGAAAGGTAGAAAAAGTAAGCGTTCATCGTTATGATCTTTCTTTGAACCTCGTTTTCGAGTGAAAATTCACCTATTTTATGTTTTACATCCTGCAGATTTGATTAATCCTTTATTAACATTTCTGTGTCGATATTTCGTACTTGTCTCTATTTAATTCGATACTGCTGTGTAAATATGACGTTACGAATAAAATACAATATTGATGGCGTTACTATATAAAACAGAAGTGAATGTATTTTAATCAAGAACTTTTTGCGCAGTTATTTTTGAAGAACGTACGAGGGTTTGGTAAAACCTCTAAATGAAGTATATTCTGGCATTAATCTATTAATATATACTGCTGTGTAAATATGAGGTTACGAATAAAATACAATATTGATGGCGTTACTATATAAAACAAAAGCGAATGTATTTTAATCAAGACTTTTTGCGCAGTTATTTTTGAAGAACGTACGAGGGTTTGGTAAAACCTCTAAATGAAGTATATTCTGGCATTAATCTATTATTGCAAGCAGTTTCCTAAATTAACACTGCCCAACTTAATAGGTATACGGTAGAGACTCATTATCGGGTTGCAACTTGCAACTCCAGCTGCGTCTAGAATTACAGCTGCCCAACTAACACTTCAAGCTGCTTTTACTTGGCACACAAATCTACATGAAATATTACATTGCCCCAGTGGGAGAGTTAAAACTCACTTGTAATATTAAAAACAGAAAAAAAAGTATGTAAACATCCAATGAAATCAATTATTTCTACACTATTTCCCTTCGTTTTAATTCACAAAAATTGGTTTAAATCGGAACAATATAAATGAACATCTCATTTAATTGAAATAGCAAAGCAAGTACCAAAATTTCAAAGTTGTAGATTTTGCGTTTGTTGCGTCAAGTCCGCGAGCGTGATTGCCGCAGATTACTTGTTCGCTTTAATAAATGTGTACACTGGTTTTCTTTTATTGAAAGCTTAAGTGGAACTCCCCATGGGGGGGTTATAAAGCTATACATTAGGATTAATATAATGTCTGATATACAATTGGTAATACGTATACATCTTACAGTTATACATTAGTAGTGTAGGTACAGTAGAATAAAACGCATTAAGTACATAACTTTAAATCTTTAAATTACATTGCTTGAAAAAAATTAAAAAGAACATGACATGCCTGGATATTCGGTTTATAAAGTAATAATCCGATATTTAAGGATAGAAACAAATTGAACTTGCTTAATCTTTTCATAAGGTCAACTCTTTGTGATTCCAAGAAGGTACATTGCCAAATCATATGGTTAAGATCTTGAACCTCATTGCCGCAGTTACATTTGGAATCTTCTATTATATGTAGGCGTGAAAGGGATTCTGCAAGATGGTAATGATTTGATCTACAACGATTGAATGTTACAATAAATTCTCGTGACAAACCTCTGCCGGAGAACCACGGTGCAACACCGTCCCCAATATAATGCTGAAAGTACTCCTTGCCTTTAAACTGGCCTTGTTGCATTGTGAAGTTTGATAGTGAGTAAATGTATTTAACAATTGTATATAATCTTGTCATGCTGCGTTTCGTTTGAATTGCTATTGTATGTACAGTGTTGTGGAGCTGTGCTTCGTTTCAGGTGACATTTCTAAGTGCCTTCGGTGCGAGAAATGTCCGGTATTTATACCTTTTTGGTGTTCGTATGGCGCACCAATGAGATGCGCTATCGTTTGGTTGGAGGTAGTTGCAGGTAGTCGCAGATAGTTTGTAGGGGGTCGTGCGCGGTTGCTGCATCTTCGGTCGCAGGGTGTGTGTTGGCGAAAGTTAGATATAGTCGAACAACTGACTGAAATAAATGTTGTTCAGGGACTGAACAACATTAATTAGAATCCTCGTACTGTCTTCAAAAAACGGTTGCACAAGAGATCCTAGGTTAATACTTCGCTCATTTTTGCTTTACACTTTACGCGAACAACTGTAATCAACATACAGACAGAAATTAAATATTTTACAGTTATGAGGAATGCATGATTCTAAATTATGGAAACTCATTAATTTGAACGCGCCGAGCATCGAATTTTTTTCCTGAGAAATTCATTAATACGTTTCGATTAAACGGATGTCTGGGGGGAGACAGTTTCAGCGGGTTCGCTTACACCTCGCCGCAGAATTTCTAGAAAAGATTCGGGCTTTTACTTATTTGCGACCCCGGGGCTTTTTCAGAGGCGCTCGGAGATTTAATATCAACAGGATATTTGACAAGCTTGTCTGGCCCGGTCTGAGCACAAGCTGGCAAAATACGGCGTGTTTATATGCCTGGCCTAGGGAAATCCGGGGAAATGATTACCCACGAGGTTTAAATTGCAAATAGACGCGCAGCGAAAGGATATTCACGCGGAATCTAAATATAACCGTGAAAATCAGCGCAACGTTCCGCGCAAATCGCACTGCCAAATTAATAACTTTCTGTTCCGGCCAGTGAATTTCATTTCGCCGTGATGATATTCGAAACGCACCGCCGCGCCGTTGCAGTATCAGTTTCTGCCATAAGACAGACTATTAATCATTACACATTACCTCCAAGAGTGCTTATTCGAACCTGTGTTTCAACGTTTTAATACCGGCGAATATTAATAGAATTATGGGCGACCCGTGTCCACAGCGGGAATTTTTCGCACAATATCTCTTGGCAACCAGAGAACCTGCATTAGTTCCTCCTGAGATATTCAACACGTCTTATGGGCTTTCCTTATCCCAATAGCTCCAAAAATTTGATTCTATTAATACTTTCCCACAGCTATATTTTAGAAAAACAGTGCCAAAATGATTCCGATGAATTTTGCACAGGCAGAATTTTTCACACGATATTTTTGCGGAAATGGAAATATTATTTCCTCCTAAGGAATTGCACATTTTTTCATCAGCTCTCTTTATCCGTGTGGTTCCAAATCTTTCATTCTTTTAACATTTTATCGCATTTTTACGTTTTTATTAACATAGTCCAAAAGTGATTTCAGTAAATTTTGTAAAAGCAGAATTTTTTGCATATTTTCGTGGAAACTGAGAAATTGCACATGTTTCATGGACCTTTCTGATGGTATTAAAAATTTGAATCTTTTATCATTTTCTTAGTGTTTTATATTTTAAAAGAAGAGTCTCAAAGTGATGGGACGATTTCTGTAAATTAACAATTCTACAAGCTTTGGAAAGATTTCTCTTATAACTTATAGCTAGATTGCAGATTTTTGTACAAAATAAAAGTTTCATTCACCAATAACACGACAACAGGGTCATATAGAAATTTCTTTGTGTCTCTAATAATTTTAATAAATTGAAAATAATATATTGATATCCTTAAATTTTTGTAATGTTTCTATTTGATATTTCACCTATTCATTCTTGCCATAAGTGCATGAAATTCGCAATCTATGACGTAACTAACTAATCGATTATATGTTTTGATGAAATCCTAAGAGTACTATTTTTCGATCGACACAGTATGGGAACTTCTCGAGAAATCTTAAAATGAAATAACAAGTATTAAACGTTTCAGCGTAACTAATCTAGTCAAAGTTTGGGAATAGCAACAAAATTCCAGCGATTGAGATAATAGAGCTGGTTTATAATAAATGATTGCGAGAAATCAATTACGCTAATTCGTATTGAATGCGGCCAAGTGGAATGGATTCCCACTCTCCATTAATGCAATTTTGGTCGCTATCGATTTACAGTGCATAGAAAAAGTATTTCATCTGCCTCTGCATAATCTAAAATGCATTTTTACACAGTCTAAATTTTCTACCGCTATAAAATCCGATATTCATATTGCTGTTTATAACGAAAAACAAAACATTCGTTTTTCTATCAATACACAACTTTTATACGTATCCCAAAAATGTTGTATTCCATTGAAAGGTATGATTCCTGAGGTCAATTGAAGTAACTTTTTCCTTTGCAGAAATGTTCTCCGCGCCTTTGTTAAACAGTTATTAACGAAAAACACGGACCAATCAGAGCACGGTAACGGGGGACAGGTTCCGTATCAGCCAATGCCAACGCCAAGCTCAGAGGGAGCTGTCGCCGAACCAGAATCCGCCCGTGGTAGCCATATTTGATTGGTCCGTGTTATTCGTTAATAACTCCTTAACAAAGCTGCGGGGAACATTTTCGCAAAGGAAAAAGTTATTTCAAATGATCTCAAGAATCATATCTTTCAAAGAAATACAACATTTTTGGGACACAGTGTATTCTTCAGTGTACAAGTACCAATACAATTTCAATTATTTCAGTTTTGTAAAAAAGAAACGTTAGAGATAGAATAATTATATTCGAGCACCGCGTGTTGCTTTTCACTGATTTGACAGCGAAATGTCAACGACGTTTTGTCAACTCCAACGTAAGTAGAATCCGCTGTGCATTTCATTTAGAACTACAGAGTTTATCCGGGATTTCCATATTTCCTGGACAGTCGCCATTAAAAGTCGACTGTCCACGGCAAGTATTAAGAAAGCTATCGAACGGGTTCGTATCGAACTGGATGCCACTCGAGAAACGATTCGGAAGTTGAACGATTTCGAGTTAATCGCCGCCGATCGACGAAGAGGCGTATCTCTTCAATTTATTCCGGAACAGCCGGCTTTTGTTGTAAGCGGATTCGAGAGTCCGTCGATTTGCTGGCGGAAGAGTCTGCCACGGATAGAATTCATTCTGTTGTGCATACTATCGATTATTCACAGGTCCTATTCACCGCTCTTACGTGTCGTTTTGACTTTGAAAGCGCACTACCTTTCATTATCTGGGCCTTGACTTCGACCGCTTGCCGACAGATCGACGCGATCGCGCGGGTACGTCTAGTTCTGCTGCTGTGGATCAATTTTAGTATTATAGTTTAGTATTAACCTTGACAAATTATTTCCCGGCGATTATTACATAATTTTGGAATGTCTATGATCCATTGTAAAGTATTTTTTAATGGATCCTTCAACAGCAATAGCAATTTGAATCATGAACCAACAAGTCATCGTCAGTAACGTAATCTAATCATTTCGTTTGGGATTATTATGTAAACCAAGATTTTTAAGGTTCCTTTTAGTACATCATAACTATTGAAAAGCCGATTAATAAACTTATGTTATATACATATGTTAAGGGGGACTTCTCGTGTGACGGTAATGAAAAGAAGCGATTTTTAAGAATTCTTTTTCTTGAGAAAACTATTGGACATATGGGACTAGACCTTTTGGAGATGAAGACAGACAGTCTTGTAGTATCAGAGTTTTTTTTTAAGATGCGTTATGCTGGGATTGAACTTATTTTAAAAGAAAAATATGAAAAGTTCGAAAAGTTTACTTTTCTTGAAATCGATAAGTGAAATTTATACTGTTCAAGAAATATTATAATTAAAAAATCAAATATAAATTTTAGGCACAATCCCTAAGAAAATATATGAAGAAATGAATGAGCTTCTTCTGACGTTGTTTACTTTACTAATTTTTTAGTTATCCTGCACGCCAGTTTGAAAAACATAATTTCGAAAAACATGTGTATTATAAAGGATGGGCCATCTATTGGTTTCTTTTTGAATTATATGTAAATTCGTCATAATAAACACTAACGAGTTTGAAATAAACACAGAAAATTAGTGTCAAACCTCCACGATACCAAATGGATCGTTTTACTCTTGAGCAGCGCTGGGAAATATTAAAAAATTATTTCCAGAGTGCGTGCTGTGTTGGCGAAACTGTGCGAAAATTGAGAAAAGCTTTTGGCGGAAATCAAGCAACTTAAGCGGCGGCGGTGAAAAAATTCGTAAAGAGCTGCGATTTGACGCCGTTGGATTTCTTTTTATGGGGAACTGTTAACCACAAACAGCACAAGCCTTGAAGGAAAATATCCATCGAGCTATTCGCGAAATAGAACCACCAATCATCGAAAATGTATTGAAAAATTGGGTCGAGAGGATAAGCTACTGCAAAGCCAGTCATGGCAGCCATTTGAATGAAGTTATTTTTCATAGTTAATCGGAAGATATACTCTACAGCAGGGATGGGCAATTTTGCCTCAATTGAGGCAAAGCCGTCCACACCCTAGCGTCCTCTGTCCCCTTCCAGCAAGCACGGTACAATGGGGCAACGAAGACACGAGACATCAGCGTACGCAACGAACGTGCGCGCTGCATGAAAGAGAGGTTGGTGGGAGAAGCAGGCGTTTGAGGGGCTCCACCCGTGCCCACCACTGCTCTACAGAATAAAGCAGAAAACATTGACAAATATTAAACAGTTTTATTTTTATAACAGTTTCAAAAAGAAACTAACAGATGACCCACCATTTATAATACGCATGTTTTTCGAAACTACGTTTTCCAAACTGGCGTGCAGGATAACTAAAAAGTTAGTAAAGTAAACAACGTCAGAAAAAGCTCGTTCATTTCTTCACATATTTCCTTAGGGATTGGGCCTAAAATTTTGATTTTTTAATTATAATATTTTTTAAACAATATAAATTTAACTAATCGGTTTCGAGAAAAGTAAACTTTTCGAAATTTTCATATTTTTCTTTAAAAATAGGTTCAATCCCAGCATAGCGTATATAATTCTGATAAAATAATAAATAAAACAACCGCAAAAAAAGAACATTGCGTTTTAACAATGTTGAGAAAGGTAACGACATTTGTGATTATCTTAAGTGACATCAACAAAATTTCCTCTCTTCGGTGTGTCTACCTTACATTTTTATAGTCTTTGGACTCATCTCACATACTTTGTCAAATGTTTATGCAATCTTCAGGTTACAAAACAAATTGGAGTTCATTAAATGGAAGTTGTTTCTACACGGAGACTCAATGCATTGGTAGTAGTAAAATTATTACAAGGAATTTTATATGAGCATACGTATCTGTGAATTTGCATACTCAACTATATATGCTATAAATGCATAAACATCCAAAATTTATAAGTAACATGTTTGGAAATACTTTATTCTTAAGAATGGTTGGTTTATGTGATCCTTGTTGTTGTTTTTGTATTTATATGAAAAATAATTTTTATATATTTACTCCGAGCGACTACTTTTGTATTATAACGTTAATCGATAACATTTTGATATACTTGATCGCATCTTTGGATGCATTAATGACATGATTGTTAATTGTTCTTTGCTTCATGGAACATCGAAAGAGCATACAGATGAAGTCACCCTTATTTAAACTTTTCCAACAAAGTAGCGCGAGATTAAAAATGGCACACATTCGTAATCTGAGCTTAACTCTAAATGGATGGGCAGAGCAGATTTACATTTTTCCATGTCACGTAAGCGGGAGGAGTCGTGCAGATTTATGTTTGTGCAGAGTGGATGATTTCTCGGCGCTTCTTTTTGATGTTTGATCGTACATAGCTTGAATAAAACTATAATGTTTTCACTTTTTCTTCTAAAACTCCACGAAATAGCGAGGATAGAACTACAAAGAATGTTCCATTAAAATATTAAATACTAACTGTTTATTATACTACTTGTCCGACAATTGTTATTCTAAATATATTGAAGCTCTTTCTTCTCAGAAATGCAAAACAATATGACAACAGTATGACAACCTCATACGTATGGATTTATATTTACGCAATTCAATACTAAAATTCCATTCATTTTGCCACCATTCGTTTTAATTGCACACAATTTAAATAGCGTGGGTGAAAATCCATGTAAAAATTTATTAACTTATTCGATGAATACGGGCACGCTTTAATTAGAACATGGATATATTTTTTGAATCATTACATGATCGATGTTTCACTATATCAAATATGTATATTACATTACGTGCGATATATTAGCTCATTTATCAATACAGTGTGTCATTAATTACGATAACAGACAAGGCATCATTTCATAAGTGTTCCATTACAGTTTCGGATAAGCCTAAATTTTAATTTCAAATATGTTTTCTAGGAAATGAGTTTGGCATGATGGACTATGAATTTTAATGGACTACGTGAACGATGTTATTAATAATCCAATGTGTCAGTTCTTCTTCGCATAGAACGGAGCACGGCCGTTGAAGAGAATGAACATCAATTTCTCGCCACGGCGTGCTCAGTTTAACGCCATTCATCAGTATATTAGAAAGACCTAAACTGATGTTTTGTTACTTTCCTCATTAATTCTGCTTCTGTACGCCGATAATTAGAAATATATTGTTAGCTTTTCGTATTATATTATTGACTGCTTTACCACCTAATGTGCAGAAACATTGTAACACATTGAAAAGAGTTTGGATAAGTAATAAATATTGCACAGAAAACAAATTTGACTGAACTGTAAGAAAATGATTGATGAAATGTATCCAAATTTGATTCATTCTATTTGCACAACAAAAATTCAATATCAATGTAAATAATAATATTACACGAACGTAACAGCTTAAAAAATCAGAAATATGATTAGGTACACAAAGACTCCAGAAATGTAGCAGGATTAATAATTAACAGATTATTTCTACATGTGTATCTCTCAGATTATGATATAAAAATCGGCAATTTAGAGGTCAAAGGATATTCACTCAATTTGATCTCACGGATGGAGAATATTTAATTAATTACCGTTTAATGAGAATTTCCTGAAATCAAGCTGGCAGTAGTGTTTTTGAATTTTACGCGTTCCTGCCTCCATTATTTTAAAATTCACTGCGCCGCGCCGGCGCTTTTGATGCTGGGGATCGCAGAATCGCGAACTTTTGATCGGCCCTCATCAGAAAATAGTGATAACTCGGCCGTAATTGCGGGTCATGGTCGCACAGG
Source organism: Sphecodes monilicornis (assembly GCA_913789915.3). Taxonomy (NCBI): domain Eukaryota; kingdom Metazoa; phylum Arthropoda; class Insecta; order Hymenoptera; family Halictidae; genus Sphecodes; species Sphecodes monilicornis. Next base: position 12,924,969 of record OU565290.1, read on the forward strand.
GAGCCAATTTCACACGTACGATCATGCGTGTCCTAAATTCCCGACAGCGGTGGAAACCAATCCAATCACACGGAATTCCAGTGGTGACCGATTTGGTAATATCGAACTGGCTCTTGGAGTACAGATGCTCATTATTCCTTCCACCTACTGCTTAATGCCACGTACATATCTCTCATTGACCGATAAATCTGTGATTCCAATATCGAACAATTGAACAATTGATAAAATCATTTCTCCCACCTAAGTATTCTTATTTTTCAAAATTAGTACGTATTGTAGGTAGTGTAGGGTGATACCGTTCGTAACGGTAACGAGGCGACGATCTGTTAATCAACGTGATTGATAGCGGCTTTCAGAATATATAAAAAATACGACGTTTGTGATCCGAGACGTAAATCTCAGACGGAGACTGAGACGTGAAATTGTAATCAATTGTATATGTTATGTCTTTCTCTAATTAAATTATATATTATTTTCGTATTTATCGTCTCTGATCATACAGTATGCATATCATCTGTAGTGTATGCATCTGTACCACTGAACTGTGACCTCCATTTTCATGGAAAATATTACGCGTTACAATGAAATATTCCTCGAATTAAGACGAACGAAAGTCTTCATTGCAGTTTACGAAATTAATCTGCTTATACAGGGTGGTCCTCCTAAGTAAGACCATCTAAATATCTCTTCAGCATATTGTGATGCAAAACATATTTTCTACGTAACGTGCATGGTGTCAAAGGACCAATATCTGGCAAGTATGTTTTTTCCCCAAGGTCATTTTTTTCAAGGTGTTTTTTGACACAATAATATATTTTTCTATTATTGCATCGAGTAGCTGATCGAAAGATACATTTAGCTATGTATAATAACATGACCTTGAAATGACCTTGATCTTCGAAACTTAATGTTTAACGTGAAACTTATTGTCGAATATCTTTGGCCAAGATTCTTTTCAAAAACCTGTGAATGCGAAGAAAATAATTTTTATCACACTAAAAATATCGATCATCAGTTGTGTTAAGACAACACTGACTTTCTCATAAGTTATCATCTTCAGAGATGTGCAATGACCGACTGTACGGATCTTTCAATTGTTTCGGAATTAATATCACCATAAGCTCTGTTTATTCAGTTTTTCATGTCGTCTGGTATGTAGGTGGTCGTTCATGATAATTATTTGATTCTAGTTCTAGTTCATTACAAACAGTATGTCGATTCACTGATGAATTGAGGATTTTAAACCGTTAAGTATCAGTATTACGATAGTAAACATGTTCATTTACATTCACGCTTTTGATTGTCGATCCTTGGTCAAAGACTGCGATCTCGATAGACATCAGTTTCACTTAAAACTTTAATTTTCGTAGATCAAGGTCATTTCAAGGTCATGTTATTATACATATCTGAGTATATTTGTCGATCAGCTACACGATACAGTAATAAAAAAATGTAGTTACGTGTCAAAAAACACCGATGACCTTGATAACTCCGAAAAAAAACGACCTTGGGTAAAAAATATTCTCACCAGATATTGGTCTTTTGACACCATGCACATTCCGTAAAAAATATTTTTTGCATCACAATAAGCTGAAGAGATATTTAGGTGGCCTTACTTAAAAGGACCACCCTGTATATGATCATGAAAATCGATTTGATAATTGAACGCGATCCAATCTTAGAACATTAAAAACACAGATTTTTACAATATTTCTTTGGAGACAATAATTTTGTCATGTACGTTTTAAACGATTTTATTTATAAAATGTATAACCCAGTGAATTCGATGAATTTAATTCTTTCATACGATACGGTACAATATTTTCTTGAAATGTGAATCAAGTTTTCAAGTGAATCAAAAATATCATTATTATAAGGAATAGTTGTAAATATTGAAATAATTTATGGTATTATATATTATGCATCAAAATGCTAAATCGATTGCTTAATTCGTCGAGAAATATTCGTCATCGCTCTCGACAAAAACGCGTACAAAGTTTTAAACACCGTTACAGTGATCGATAGGGTGGCATTCTAACGCAGAATATAACCTCGTTAGTTTTATGAATTTTTGTGAATAGAACTCTCATACGATGAAGATTAAAGTGTTCTTAAATTGAAATATTTTTTAAGAATCGCACTAAAATCACTTCACACTACAATTTTGCAACTATAAAATTCTTCCATCGCTCTCCATAAAGATTTGTAAGATACATCTAGAAAAGAAAAGATTAGTTAATTTAGGTAAACTTCATCTTATTTTATGTGTACACATTATACATCCATGTAAAATAAACAATCGTCCTTTCAAAAGTTAAATACATTTCACCCTGTATCTTCAAAATCGAATTTCATCTTATTAAATCTCGATTATTCTTAATAACATGAATAAAACAAAACGTTTGGAACTCGAAAATCCTTTCGTTCTTTTCAAATCGATTTATCCAGTTTCACCTGCATTTTTAATTAAAATTTAAAGAATCAGAGGCTGTCGAAGCGAGTGTCTGTCGTTAATTTATAGTAAACTAAATAACGAGTAACGGCAACTTGGTCATTTAATATCGCATGTGTAAATCGTAGATGGAACGGAGTCAGTCACAGGAAGCAATTGCACGTTAGCTTTCACAATTAGTGAACTCATTAACCGCGGATGGATATTGATCTGCGCTTTGGGGAGTGTAAAAAAAATCGAACAAGGTATCCTGCGAAGCCGTGGGAATGATGACCGTTCGGTAATTACCAGTCGCGATATCTGAAGCTGATCCAATTTCGCGTATTTTGTCGTGTAAATTCGCAATTCTCGGCTGGTAACCAATCCGGATCGTCGAAAAGATTCGATCGGGAACCCGCCTCGATATCGCTGACAGACTTTTCGACGTTTCCTGACGACTTTTCTTCCGCTCCGCGATAAAGACTTTTTCTTTCCGAGACATTTCACTTTGGATGTAGGGGAGAATAGGGTAATCGCGGTCAGCGGACAACGGTGGTTAGTATTATTATTACGAAATAATATGTCCTAATTTTTTAATTCTTCTTGTTTACGTCTTGCTGTATGAAACTATTTTTTTTGTTGTAGGAATGAATGAATAACTTAAGTTCACGAAACTTAAATGAGTATTTTACCCGATATTTTCGTTTTATCATAACTATTGCTTAAGTGACTACCATATTACCCCATTTCCACTACCATTTTTCATTTTCCACTAAACATTTTATCTACGTTTCGCCCAAAGTGATGATTAGACTGCGTATTTTTAGGAAAAAATAAACATTGTCTACATTAATTACTACACCCAGAAGCAACACATACATCTATTTCTTTTTATTAATAATTGTAATTGCATGAAAATGATACACCATTTTTCTTTAAATGTTTCTACTTTATTGCATTTCATCTACTTGTTTTTATTATAAGTGCAGAAAATCCGCTGTGTGAAATCCGATGAGTGAACAAATTAGGATCAGTTTGGTTTAACTGCGTTTTGGAGAACTCTTTTCTTCAAGTTTTTTTAATACAATCTTATAGATTTCGACGAGAAAACACCGAAAATGAAAATCTTATTGTGCGGAATTAGTTGGTTGAAAAGTTATACGCGTATAAAGTTGAACACTTTTAAGTGTTTTTGACAGGTTAAAGCGCCGCCATATTGATATATTTGCTAGGTGATACACATAAAATGGGCTAAATACTTCCGAACAGATCCGTTAGATGGCATTACGTACGTAATAATAACACATTTACTAAATCAAAATGCGAAACATTATAACATGGTCGGGCCCGGCTTTTTCCGCTCCCACGACGACCTAACCGCAAACCATCTTAGACTGTATCTTCTTTTTGAAATCCTGTATGTGATTCTGTATATTTTAATTTCTGGACACCGAAAACGACCGATTCCATGACTATTGTTATAAATTTTCATTTCACACCGATGAGTACGACATTTTTTAAATTTCCGTAACAATCCACAATCCTGAGCCTAAGTAATTGCTTCTTCTTCACTACTTGGCATGTATCTAAAGTTAAAATTGCTAATACTTGAACTAGCCATTTCAAAATCAACAATAAACTTATTAATAATTAATTTGTGAAAAACACTTGAAATTGCTTTTGTTTACAAAGTATGTGTAACCACTGAATTGTCATCTAGCGCATACGCTCAGTACTATTTCAGACCTACCTACCTCTACCACTCAGCGAATATCCAATATGGCGATGCTCAAACCTGTCAAAAACGCTTAAAACTGCTCATCTTTAAACGAGTATATCTTATAAACCAGTGAATTCCTAACAACCATACACACATTCTCGGAATGTCTCCATCGATATCTACAGGATCACATAAAAAAAAGTTCAAAAAAGTTAAGAACACGGAGTTCTCCAGAACGCAGTCGAGCCATCAGTTTCAACATTCGATCATTTGATTTCATGATTCAGCCACAATGTAACAGCGAAGCAACGGTGCCAAACCTAAACCTGTCTAAACAAACGAACAGCGTTCATCGCCACCGTTCATTTTCATTGCTACCTGAAAAATTAACTAATGAGTAGACAGCGGATCTTTATGCAAAATACAAATTTTCTACCTGAAGTATAACAAACTGGAGTGAAATAGAAATTTATTTTCCTTCTTAATATGTTTCATAAGTTGAAAATAATGTCACAGTATTTCTAACTTCATCTAATATTTTTACTGTTTGAAATTGCACATGTATATTTTTGTGAAAAATGCATCAAATCTGCTGTCTACTAATGAGTTAAATTCGATCGTTACGGAAGTATAAATTCTCCGGTTTTCATCTTATACATTCATTGTGGACGATGTACATCCAAAGCGAAGATTCATCCACGACGTACGTCCAAAGTGACGAAGTGTACGCCTTAACGCCAAATGTTTTCCACGCGTGTTCGCGTGCTATCGATTTCATCCACTTAATTCCGAGCTCACCTTCGTTCCCACGAGCCACGGAATATTCGTGAACTATGGAGATGCACAATCTCACGCACGAGCCGTAATAAATTGCAATCATGATACCATAAATTACGTTCCAGGATTTATGCAACAAATTGTTCTCCGTGTACAGAGGAGTGGCGGCCTATAGAATTCTCCGAATTTCTTCTTCAACGTATACGAAACTCCGTATATTGTAGGCGCAACACTTTTTCAACATGGCAGATTAGACGGTGTGGATTTACCGACTAAGCTCGGAAAATAAAATGTCACCGAGTTGCCGGTCTAAACCCAATGGCAGTCGTTCTATAGGAACATTTAAATCGGAGATGCAGTATACGTGTTTTTCTTGGGTCTGACATATGCCGGTGGTTTCTACTGCTGTTCTTATTTATGAATGTAGCGGTTGCGATTATCATCCGAATTGGACCCCAAAGTTTTATGTGGTCTGTTTTACCTACCACAGCATTTTTTTTTAAAATCGTGTTCTTGTGTTAATTGTTTCTTATGTACTCTTAACAATTGTTGATGTTGATATCAATATGATTAATTGTTTGACTCAGTGCAATTTAAATCGGAGATCTGGGATACGGATTTTTCTTGCGTCTGACCTTTTACGGAGGTTTCGATTGCGGTCCTTATTTATGAATGTAGCGAGCGCGATTATCACCCGAACTGAAACCCAAAGTTTTAAGTGGTCTATTTTACCTACCACAGCATCTTTTTAAAATCGTGTTCTTGTGTTAATTGTTTCTTATGTACTCTTAATAATTGTCGATGTTGATATCAGTATCATTAATTGCTTCGCACAGTGCAATTTAAATCGGAGATCTGGGATACGGATTTTTCTTGCGTCTGACCTTTTACGGATGTTTCGACTGCGGTCCTTATTTATGAATGTAGCGAGCGCGATTATCACCCGAACTGAAACCCAAAGTTTTAAGTGGTCTATTTTACCTACCACAGCATCTTTTTTAAAATCGTGTTCTTGTGTTAATTGTTTCTTATGTACTCTTAATAATTGTCGATGTTGATATCAGTATCATTAATTGCTTCGCTCAGTGCAATTTAAATCGGAGATCTGGGATACGGATTTTTCTTGCGTCTGACCTTTTACGGAGGTTTCTACTGCGGTCCTTATTTATGAATGTGGCAAGTTCAATTATCATCCGAACTGAAACCCAAAGTTTTATGTGGTCTATTTTAGCTATCACAGCATTCTTTTTATCAAATCGCTTTTCTTGTGTTAATTGTTTCTTGTGTACTGTTAACAATTGTCGATGTTGACATTACTATGATTAATTGTTTCACTCAGTGCAATTTAAATCGAATACGTGGAATACAGATTATTCATGCGTCTGACCACCGCCGGAGGTTTCTACTGCTGTCCTTATTTATGAATGTAGCGACTGCGATTATCATTCGAACTGAAGCCAAAAGTTCGATGTCATTTTTCTTATCCACATATTATGTGTATTTTTTAATCGTGTTTTTGTGTTAATTGTATATTAATTCATGTGTTAATTGTATGTTAATAGTACGTTAGTGAATACTGCATTCGTGCATCTATGTTCACTTTTGCGTTCGCGTACAAATTTATTTTTCCGGATGCGTGCGTAGAGACGGAACAGTTCGCGTTATATTCAGAAATTAACTTTATAAACTTATCTTAACGGATAAAAGTACTGTGCATGAGGATATTAGGTCAGTTGGTGAACAACAGAGGGTGCAATCAGCAGGGCTCTCTTGCTATCATTGTCGCAGGTTGTTTTGCGAAACAGAAATTACTGGTAACTAAACTTTCTCCATCACTTTCATGGATAAAATTAATGTTTTAAACATATCCTGCATATTTAGCAATAATAAGCACGTGTTTTCGAAAACCAAGATTTTTGTATATTTTGACGTATACATTAATTAAATGCAATTATAATATCTGGGGAATAGAAATATATCCCAATTTCTTAACATTTGCTTTAACGTAGTCATTTCTATATGACATATATCAAAATATGTCAAAGATTTTTAAAAATTATAAATACCTTCTTACACACTGTGGCCAATTCATTAGATTGGCCATAATTCATTCTATTCGCCATAATTGCACAAATTGTTACTGTTAATAATTAACCCTCGCAGATGAAGCTACAAACCCATTATTTAAGCAAGCAATCTAGTTGTTATAGCTACTACATACAAAATCGTTTGTATGAGTGTATATAAATGAGCGTCCACATATGTTGTACATGAAACATCATGCATATACAGGGTGGAAATTATGAAGCGTTACAGACGAATATCTCCAAAAATATTGATTATGCTAATAACTAATTAACAACTAATATTTTTTAAATGGAATGATATGATTTTTACCCGCCATCAAATAATGCGTTTTAAGATGAGTTCAATTACCTATGACTCAAGGTCATTCAAGGTCAAACTCTGCAGGGAAATGCAGAAAAAGTGTGATCTTTTTATTTGTACTTCAGTTTAGTATGCGTTCGAAAAGATTACCTCTTACTTCAATGCTCGTAACAATTCTTTGTTTAAATGATTCTCTCACTTTGCTCAACATTTCAATATTTATCTTAGCACAAGCTTCGTATATTCTGACCTTCTCGTTTTCACGCGTCGTAGGCTTAATGTATATTACGCAGTTTTTAAGCACAGAACCTGAACGGACGAAACGCTGCTCTAGTCTTCTAAATGCCATATGCGATTTTGATGTTCGATCTGGGTAGCGTTGTGCATACAAATTAGCAGCCATTCTGTAAGTTTTTCTGCATTTTCTCAGTACAATAATCATATCAAAACAATTTTGATACGTTTCCATTTTCACCACTTATTTAAGTACTATCGGTCAGTGAAGGATACCTTAGCACGAATAGTAATTAAAGTAAACTGACTATCTTGCAGAAAAGCACAGTAATACATAAATAAGTTTGTTTTCATTTCATTCATAATGACTTTGATGTTGACCTGGGTAATGTTGATATTGAACACATGTTATTGTTCTGGTGTGTAAGTTCAAAGGTACGAACTAAAGTATAAATAAAACGATCACACCTTTTCTGCATTTCCTTGCAAGTTTGACCTTGAATGACCTTCCGTCATAGGTAATTGAACTCATCTTAAAACGCACTATTTGATGGTGGATAAGGAAACATATTATTCCATTTAAAAAAAAAGAAAGTTGACCTTCACCTCACCTTAGAGTGTCCACCGGGAAAAATGAAAGTTCCACCATATGATTCCACCCTTCGGTACTGAACAACTTTCATCTGAAACATTTTTGCGTATAATCAATATTTTTTGAGATTTTTTTTATTATACAGTTGTAACCTCCAATGAGAGGTTATTCTGCTATATTCGTCTGTAACGCTGTATAATGTCCACCCTGTATACTTGTATACATTTCCACAGGAGCATATAGGTGGTACGTATAGGTGTATTTGTGATTCCGAAAGCCATTCCTATTCTGCTTCCGGGCTCTCGAACTGTCACATAACACAAAGATTTCTTGTCTACATAAATGTGGCATTTGCCCATCTCGCGTCAGGAGAGCGATATAGCACCCCTCTATTCTCAAGGTTGATAGTAATTCAATGACTCGTTAGACATCGATTTAGGCGAATGAAACTCGTAAATCCATCATTACAGAAACACTGATCAATATTGTCAAAAGGAAACGTGCATCTCGATTTTTAACTTCAGGCATTAACTTTGTCAATTAATTCTGATTTATTAAATTATATTCAAATTATACAGGGCATGGCCGATTAACATGCACAAGCAGACAGGGGGTGATTCCACATGTAAAAATAAATCGAAAAAAAGGAATAACATTTTTTTGTTTGTCATCTCGTTTTCGAGAAAATCGCCTTTCACGATACGTCGTGTTCGAGTGCTTTAGTATATGCAGGTAGTAGAATTGGTCGGTCGTGATCAGACGCGTCAGACGGTTCCTATCTAATAGAACGCGTATTCGCTGCATTTGCCAAATCGATTATTTCGAAAACGAGTCGCCAAACGAAAAAACGTTATTCTTTTTCTTCGACTTATTTTTACAGGTAGAATCATCCTCTGCATGCTTGTACATGTTACTCGGCCGCACCGTATATACAATTGGACATTAAGTAAACAAAAGCGATGGTTTCCTAGCAATACTCAAATTGCAATGTCTCCTGAACTAATTATTTTTCGATGTACATGGATGAATTCTTTACAGAAAATACATCAACAAATTTTTTAAAAGAACATGTCATTAATTTTCATTATCCAATATGTAGGTAGAAATTGATCACACTGTGCACAATTGAAAATGTAGTACATAAAAGTGGTTGCTTCCTAGCAATACTCAAACTGGAATATCTCCTAAACTAATTATTTTTCGACGTACACTGATGAATCCTTCATAAAGATTGCATCAACAAATTTGTTAAATGAACATATTTTATGTTATCATTCAAAAGGTATTTAGACATGGAACAAACCAAGTACAGTTGAATATAAAGAACACAAAAGTGGTGGTTTCCTAGCAATACTCAATTTGTAATGACTCCTGTCCCATTTTTCGACGTACATGACTGAATGCTTTATAGAGAATGCATCAACAAATTTGTTGAAATAAAATTTTCTTTTTTATTATTCAAAAGGTATTTAGACATGACAAAAACCATGTAAATTGAAAATGAAGGACACAAAAGTGGTGGTATCTTTGTAATACTAAAATAACAATGTCTTCTAAACTAATCGTTTTTCGACGTACAGGAATGAATGCTTTATAGAGAATCTATCAACAAATTTGTTAAAAGAACATATTCTTTTTTATTATTCAAAAGGTATTTAGACATGAAACAAACCAAGTAAGTTGAAAATGAAGGACACAAAAGTGGCGGTTTCTTTGTAATACTAAAATAACAATGTCTTCTAAACTAATCATTTTTCGACGTACATGAATGAATGCTTTATAGAGAATCTATCAACAAATTTGTTAAAAGAACATATTCTTTTTTATTATTCAAAAGGTATTTAGACATGAAACAAACCAAGTAAGTTGAAAATGAAGGACACAAAAGTGGCGGTTTCTTTGTAATATCAAAATTACAATGTCTTCTAAACTAATCATTTTTCGACGTACATGAATGAATGCTTTATAGAGAATCTATCAACAAATTTGTTAAAAGAACATATTCTTTTTCATTATTCAAGAGGTATCTATACATGAAACGAACCAAGTAAGTTGAAAATAAAGGACACAAAAGTGGTGGTTTCTTTGTAATACTAAAGTAACAATGTCTTCTAAACTAATAATTTTTCGACGTACATGGATGAATGTTTCATCGTGAATAGCGGTCAGCAACGTAACTCATATAATGGGGTGAAATTAACTAGAAAGAAACGGATCAAAATGAGTCCTCATTGAAACCATTTGACTTTAATCAGCAGTATTCGCTTCAGCAGATGACAATAACGAAACAGAAACTGGTAACAGATGAGACACTTCGAGCGCTGTGTGTAATCAACAAAAATGCTCATCGGAACTACGAAGCGAAACGTGATTGCGCCGCGGTAGCTACAGTTGAAACAAGGGAAGTAGTATAAAACGGTTATCGTTTGTTTAAAGTCTAAGTAGAGTAAGTGCACGATGCAGAGATGCAACGTGAACGTGCACGCGCGGTGGTTGGCGGTCGATGCGCCGTTGCAATCTCATTTACCGGGTGGATGGCGGGGTCTCGTCTTCACCTCTCTGCTCAATTCGTTAGTGTCAGGTCAATTAAAGCGTAGACAATGCCGCGGAAGACATTGGCGTAACTCCTTATACGTAAACTTGCCTAACAAAGAACAAAGTGTAGCCGCAGACATACAGCTTGTAACTTCTTCGGCAAGAAGCTACCGACGACTAACGTTATAGTCCTTTGTTGTGCACCGTTCGCGGCGAACAAGGGTGCAGATACCCCGAGAACCCGACTTTGGCAGTGGATCCTGCCTTCAAAGACTTCCTTATCAAGGCCGCGTGACTCGAGCTTGATAAGGAAAATCAGCGTTAAGGTACCTGACAGGATTAACGATCGACAACAATAGGGGATAGGGGTGGGGTGGGGTGGAGAAGAACTATAGAACGAGAGCAATCGAGTTGTTTCCGAAGTTCACAGCTCCAACTTTAGAACCCAGTTTGGAACAACAATCGGAAGAAGACAAATAACGTATGTGCAGAATATCGATTCTACTCCTCGGATAGAAGAACGTGGTAATACCGTATTTTCTGTTTTCCGGCCCTTTGGGAAGCACGGGTGGAGTAACGGGGCCGCGAAAAACTGGAATTTTCCAGTTACTTTCCGGCAGTTTAATCTTGAGCGTGATGTATTACGGTATCATCGAAATTATGGATATTCGGCAGCCTTATGCGGATCAGGTTAGAACGTGGATCGTGACAATTCTCGTTGGCTGATTGTATGCATTTGCGACGGTAATCAAAGTGAAACTTAGAATTTAGGAATTTGGGCACGTCGCACACTGGACCACGCGCTCGATCTAGCTGTTCATTAACCAGTCAGCTGTTTTTGCCGAGTATACTCGTCACGGAATAAAAATTAATTGCTATTTATGTTAAAATTGCAGTGAAAATTAAAACGCATTATTAATTTGTCGACATTTTAGAATTTTTCGAGTCAAAGACGAAATAAAGAAACGAAACAAAGAAATTGATGAGAGGTCAATATGTGATAAATAAAGTTTTCAACAATTTTTAGTAGCTACATACCAAGTCGAGCTACACAGTTAACTGGTTAATATTTTAGTACTATTTGAAAGTTTAAAGGTATAGTAATTTAGGACGTTGGATTCGTTTTGATATCAGCTACAATATTATGAAGTCAAAAATACATATTGACTTTTAAAAATTCAAGGTGACTTTAATTATTTATGCATTAAAAATTTCTTTTCTAATTTTTTGGATTGAAATTTGTAGACTGCTGAATGTTGATTAAGTTTTGTTTAAAACATTTTTTCTCAGATTAGTGGAAGTGTCTGATAAATCAGGTTCAGGTTTCAAATAAACACAATAATCAATCATTCTTGAAGTTATGATTTTATAAACATAATTAAAAATATTTTATTCAAAACTGTGCGAAAAACATAATATTAATTATAAAAAACAAAAATATAATTTTTATAAACAACGATAACAATTGACATTAGATCATATTGGCAAATCATTATTGTGACACATACGCTTTAAACAATAATAACTTGTGTACCGGGGCCGAATGGGATGTGATTCTTGCATGATTTTTTGATACAATGAGGGACGATGAGGGACTCGAAAGATATCCTTTACCAAAGATTGAAAACTTTGAAGATTTTCTTTAGCTTATTGAGCATGTTATCTGAATAAATTATAAATATTAAATCTTAGTATAAAATATATACTCTAAATATAGACAAATACTATTCATTTGAAACAAAAATGGACACATAATATTAAATAGATTCCCCAGGGTATCAATAAAAAAAGAGGTAATTTTTTCGGTGGCAAATAGGATTCATAAAATGTTGATTTTTAAATGCTTGTTCTAATCACAATTTTTAATAAATCTAATTAATTTCACCGTTTTCGGATATCATGGACATTTAAGAAACAATAAACATCGATTTGGGCAAGTTTCTTTTTTACCAAATCAACAACTAGATCGAGCGCGTGGACCAGTGTGCGTCGTTTCCAAATAACTGAAATCATTGATAGAAGAAATTCGTTTTTGTTTAACACCTTTTTCATGCTAACGATGCAAAACATTTTGTTGTGTCGTGTCAGTGCTCAAACAGTAATTTGTGAGCCTCTGAGATACACGCCTCAAAGAGAGGTAAATTAAATAAAGAGATAATCGGATTTCGGATATCTAAGTAACTTTAACAAACTGAATGTGAAAGACGGTATAAGAGAGACGGTATAATAACGACAGATAATTCACGACTCTTAGTTATCGACTCTTAAACTGCTTACTCTTAAAACTCTTAAACTGATCTTACAACGAACGCGTAAGAATCAAGTAACCTCGTGGGGTTGATAAATCCCTCCACAAAGTACAAGTAGTGGGGGCCCCAGCCAATGATACAGTATTTGGGAGGCTGCAAATGACCTCCCAAAACAAGGACAACGCCCATAGACGAAATACGTCGTAACGAGTGTCGCCAAACAGGCGATCACGACACATGTCGCGACACTCGGTTTCCTGTAATTTCGCAGGAAACCATAATTTAGGCATAGGGCCATAGGCCCCCCTGGCGCTAGGAGTGGGCCTACGCTACGCCATTGAGAGCGGCACGACTAGGCTGACTTTCCCATGGTCAGCTGATACTTTCCAGCTGCACCAGAGTCATAAAACAATAAATTCGTCAGAAGACGCTAGAGGACCCCTTCGACAATGGCACTGTTCAAAATCGACCGTAGCATAGACCCAAACCGAAATTCGAGCCGGCCGTACAATAAGCATGTCTCAACACATTTCATAGAAGATTGTAAAAGTATAGGCACGACGTTTTCGAATGATTGAAATTAGTGACAGAAGAAATAAGCTTCTGTTCAACCCTATTTTCTGGCAAATGGTAGAAAACATTTTACAGATAGCAGGATGTAATAATAACATTATCAAATAATTCTGCAAATAATTAAAATTATTGGCAGGAGAAATACATTTCTGTTTAACACCTTTTTCTTGCCCACGGCGCCAATGTATAAACATTTCATTTCACATGAAGACCTACTTCTTGTGCTTTGTATACAGAAATGTTCATATTTTGTTCGCGTGATGAGCTCCGTATGAATTCTCATTTTGTCGTGGCCAGATTAAATTGTTAGTACGTAAAAGAAAACTGGTGCTGAAATCGTCAAAAAATTGCGTCAATCTAAAATGTTCAGTCGAAGTATTTAGAAATATATATTTTATTTAAAAACAAAGTTAAGGAATGAATATGAGAAAGACGAGTTAATAATAATACTTTATTTGATATTATAACAATATTACTGCTTTGCAACAATAACTAGCTTTGCTAAAGATTCTGTCACAATAAATCCTGCTACAAATTCTGCTCCATAATTTGCAATGAAATTGATAAATGAAAAAGACGAGTTAATTGTAAAACGTTAGGTACGCTTGCTAAAGATTCTGCAAAAGTAAACCCTGCTAAAAATTTGAAACATTAATAGATAAAGAAGATGATTTATAATAGAATGAAGCAAGATTTACGACTATGGTCTATTGTATCCATAGTGCGAAAGGACTGTGACGAAATTGCATAATAAAGGAAGTAGTAGAAGTTAGACTTTATGCCTCCAATAAATTGAAAGTGCTCAAGGCATGCGGCTAAAAATGTAAAGGAAAGTAACCCTCAAGATACTATGACATTGTACAAGTTTTTAACACTAAACCTACCACGGTCAAAATGACCGGTTTTCTATTTTACAATTATTGAAATTAGAAAAACGATTTCATAGGAAATTACTGAATTGACTTCTTTATTTAAGCACATACTCTTATGGAAACGGTATAAAGTTTAAATAAATTCAATCTTCTCAATTCTGTAAGGCGTTTTATCTTTATATGTTTTGTGGTTGGTAGGTTTAGTGTTAATTAAAGCGAAGAGTTACTTAATTTCACAGTCGGGTCACCTTCTAATTCGTCATTTGCCAGCACAACGGTTCGTTTTTCCTGAGGAGAAATAAAGACAATGTAGACGACACAGTAAGTTGCAGTCCCACATCTTACACTCAAAGTCACTGAGAGCAATAAGCAGCCGCAGACCCCGTGTACACCGAATATGAGTTTCCTGGTTACAAGCACCAAGCAGTTCCATATTCTACGGAACGTAATATCAGTGGAGAGTAACAGAAGTAATAGAAGTAGAGGGTAGTGGTGCGTCGACGATGTGTAACACACCGACCGAACAGGTACGCTCGTATAAACTTTAATAAATACAATTGTTCGATTTTTCGGACGGGGGTAGAGACTCGGCAGACGGCGATAAAAAAAGATTGTTGCCTATAAAGTCCCCGCAGAATTCTGAAATTCCAATTGGCCACGATGGTGGCGCGTACTTTTTCTACTTTCGTTTCGCTTTCACGCGGTGCGATATAATGAGTGTTATGGTGTCAATGGAATTTAACGGTAACGTAACAAGCCACGAAATTTAATAAACGTATTGTTTCCAGTATCGAATATAGCCGAACAAGTGTAGCTGTCTCGATAAAAATTTCCCAATATAATACAATTTATCCGATTCAATAATGTGTGGTATCCAATATCGTACCGCGTTAATAATTTTAAAAACATTTTTCCAAATAATTGAATCTCCGGGTATTTAATGTAAATGTTGGACTAAAATTGTAAAATCAGAAAAATGTAGGTATATATGTATTTCATTATACCGGGTGATTCACGAGTGTTCCGTCGCAAGAGAACAAGATATAAGGCCCTTATTTCGGATTTATTTATGACGTCTTCGTGACTTGAGGCCGTTCTCGAGGATTAGGGAACCGATGCACATTTGGCGACCAGTCGAGCCATTGCTGGGCCTTCCTAGTTTTTTTCTTGCCTCCTCGAGAATTACGCATCGTAAATCGATTACCGACGAAAGACATTCCCGACCGAGAACGGTTCAAGTACGGTTCTCGGGTTACCTGACTTCGCCCTCGGAGGCAGTCGCGTACTGCGTCAGGCTGGATGATAGAAGAAAATGTTATTGAGAAAAGAGATAGAATCAATTTTAAGAATTTAACTGTGTAGGTATTGTCCTTGTTACTCATTTTTCTGCAGTTGATCAACATATTAATATGCCTTTGCACGATATGTATTATTTATATGTAGTAGTATTCATGATAAATATTTTTGTCACACACTCGTCCATATAACGGTGTAGAACAGAGGTGGACATTTTTGTATCACTTGAGACAAAACCGTCCCCACCATAGCGCCCACTATCCGCCACCAACATCCGCCGTTATCGTAGAGGAAACAAGTGCTTCGCCCGTCGCGAACAGTGCGCAGGCCTCGCGCATGAAAGAGAGGTTGGTGGGAGAAACACGCGTTTGAGGGACTCCACCCGTGCCCATGCCTGGTGCAGGAGAAAAAGCATTGAAAGGAACGATACTTGATGCAGAATAAGGGAGTATGGTAATAATTTCATTGATATACATGGAAATGGAATTTTTAAAAATGGTATTATTTAATATATATTTACTAAAAGTTACGTTAGTCTTTTTTGATTTTTGTAATTCAATTTAGAGAGCACTAACCATCGCGTTGCTATGAAAAGAACGATTTCTATGTGACTGAACCATCGAAAAGAATTCTATATCATGATTTAGGGTATCATTTGAAAAAGGGAAGCTTTAAGCTTTATATCTATGGCAGATTGAACCGTGGACAACATTTTCCAATATTTTTAGAGACGTTACGTTTCAAGCTGTATTTCCGAGTAGAAAAGTATCTTCAATTTTCCATCTGCTATGTCGTGCAAAGACATCTCAGAATGAACGCTGATTTTAATTTGGACGTCTTTTATTTCTCGTACCGCTCATTTGTTCCAATATTCATTTATTGATTGCAATTTGAGTTATTATTGCAACAGCGGTACGAAGAAATTATGACTGAACGTGTACCTGGCTTCGGAATCCTCAGGTACCCGAAGACATTTATAGGTCGAACAAACTTTCGGGATCCTGTACGACCCGTCCCGACCGGAAATCTCGGGATCTCGCACACCTCTAATCAACAGATATCTTTGAACTCTTGGACATGCTTGTTATTTTCGGTAGTCAGAGCTACAGTACGCTTGTACACGACCTAGTTAGTCCATGTTGAATAAACACAATTTTTCGCGGCAACTCTTGATGTTTATCAATTATATTGTATTCAACAAATTACAACTGGTCTGTACTATATGTTTGACAACGACGGCTGGCTGATATTGATCGGTATCTTTCTTGTCGATATACAGTCGGTCACAAAAAGATTCGGACACTTTTAAAAAGACGATAAGTTTTTTAAGGTTGGATCAAAGGACTTAAATTTTTTGAGGAAGTATTAGTTTACTATGTGACAAGAACGTTTTGAAGAAACTGTAATTGATCGGAACTGCAGAGAAAATACTAGTTGTTTTTACAAATTCTTTATATGCGATCTACATTGGAAATTTAAAAGATACATTTTGTAGATCTGTGTCAATCATATGTGTATTCTGAAAATTTTATCGAAATCGGTTGATGCAGCGGGTGATTATTACGGTTAGTAGCTGAAATGCGTTAGAAAACTACGATTTCCAACACCTTTAACTGTTTATAGCTCATCTCAATGTTGATCGATTTTAATGAAATTTTTAGAATGTATATAATTGACACAGATCTACAAAATGAATTTCATAAATGTCCAATATTAGGCCTACATAAAAAATATTTCGATGTATGTCGTAGTTTTCCGCATCAACCGATTTCAATGAAATTTTCGGAATGCACATAATTAACACAGATCTACAAAATGTATTTTCTCAATTTTCAATTTAGACCGACATAAAAAAGTTGTGAAAACAACTTTTAGTAATTTTTTTTTCTGCCATTCCGATCAGTTACAGTTTCTTCAAAACATTTTTTCTTGTCACATGATAAATTAATCCTTCAAACGTCTGAAAAAAATTATAGTCGTTCGGTTCGATCTTAAAAAAGTTATCGCCTTTTTAAAAGTGTCCGAATCTTTTTGCGACCGACTGTATTCATTCATCTCTCGACCCTTTATTTCACTCACACAACACACATCCAGACCTTCCGCAGCTACATTCTTGCACGTACAAGACCAAGTTATAGTTACTTGTCTTTCCTGCACAAGGGAAGGTGGTCCTTCGAGTATTTAGCGAATAGTAAATTAGTCGGCATACCGCGTGCAAACCGGGCAAAGTCTGCAGGATTGAAAAATCCACCACAGACCGCAGCATAAGGGAAAGGAGCATTTCCAAAAGTGTAATGGAATCCTCTCTGGATCACGCAGCAAGTTAAATACAACTGCTTAAACATCCTCGCGGGGATGCATCCGAGCTTCCGCTACGTAATATCTCGAGTCGAGAAGTAACGAGAACATCAACGGCACAGTGGCGCGTAATACGCACGTTACAAGCTACCCTCATCCACGATATATGCGGATACAAAGAGAACAGGGGCGTGTATAGGTTATTCAGGTATTCCATGCTGGGTGGAATACCTAGCTAGTACGCTTTCCTAGCTATACCGCACGCGTGCACCCTTTAAACGTAACCAGTGACGGGCCTAACTCAAATACTGCTCACGAGTTGCCGGAGATATTTGACTTAGTCGAGTCTATTCGATTGCGCTCGAATACTTGAGCCAAGTTCAATTTGATAACGAGCCTGTGTTGCACGGTCCAAAGCCTTTATGAAGAGACTACCGCAATCCCTGTGTGCCCGGTGATGCGTGCTAAACGCCTTGTCCGTCATTCTTCGCGGTCGTAAACGATTCCTTTTAAAACGAGTGTTCATCGTGCGATCGCAAATTCTATGGCAAACCGCTTGGACATTAAATAATATACAGTAGAGTAATACAACGTATGACACGGCCGATACGCTGCTTAAAAAGTCCTCGTATAAATCTGGTAAAAAAATTGTGCAGGAAGATTGCACGTTTATTGTCTTCCTGTTTTGACATATGTTCTTCTTGTTTTGAGATATGTGTGCATTAGTTCATTCACACAGGAAAACGATTATTTTCTCTAATGTGTTTCATTATTTGGTTATGTCTGAAATCATTTCTGTTTTTATGTCTGAATATGGTTTCAAATGCTTCCTCGTGAGGAAAGTTTTCCGTATAACTAGACAGCAGGTTTGCTGTATATGTGACAAAAATGAGTATCATAAAACAGTAAAAACAGAAAAGAATTTAAAAATATCGTTATATTAGTTTCAACCTAGTAAACATATTAAGGAAGAAAGTAGATTTCTATTTCAACCCAGTTTTGTTTCAACTCAGATAGAACATTTTTATTTTGCATAAAGAGCTGTTTACTTATAACACTATATTGCCATCGTCTGATACTAGTATTTCCAATTAAATATTTAAAGAAAAACTTCTAAAGTATACGTGGTATACTAAATTCTAAATTCACCTTGCCAAATCTTGACATGCATTTTTATTTACGTACAGACAAACTGAAGAATGCACAGGTGCAAAATGCGATGCGCATAAGGGGTTATCCAAAATAGATTATAGCAAGTTTTTTTTAAATAAAAAACATACTATTTTTAATGTTATTGGTTTTTGTATTTAATGATCAGGTATCATCTATGACAATTATCTGTGAAAGACGATGTCTGTCAAATGACCACCACGACCACGTTTACAGACATAAATTCGAACAATAAAATTTACGATGGGTATTTTTTATTGAACACTGATTTGCAAAATAAATTTTAATAATTTTAGCACGCTCCGCAGTGGCTCAGTTGATAGAGCGCGCGACTACAAACAATGTGGCCGCAGTGATGGTATATGACCTCGGTTTTCTCGCGCATGCGCGACGATTTTAGCGTCAGTAAAGTACAAAGTTGGGCTAAAATGGGGTACCTTAGTCACCCCGCATAGTTTCGCAAATTTTTTTCGATTTTCAAATATGAATTGACAAGTAGCGCCTCCTCTAATACTAGTTGCCTGAACTAATAGGCTGAACACTGGCGTTAGGTGAGAGTGGTCAAAGTGGAAGAAGGGGGAGAGTGGAAGAAGGGGGAGAATGGAAAAATGGATTTGAAACCCTGAGGGGACCAAATATCAGTATAGTTTTAATTAATATGTTTTAATTAATCACCACATTCTCACCAAAATTTCGATCAAATTTTCAGAATATACAGTGTTCTCGCTATTACTAGCCAACGTTTTTCTTGCAAATAATAAATATTAGAAAAAAAGGAAAGAGGAAAAAGTAATACTGCTTTTTGTAAGTGACGTAATGGCGTATGTAATTTTCCTGTGTTTGCGCTATTTTCTTAGAAATGAAGGTGACCTTCAATTTTTTAAATGAAATGCTATATATTTTTTTATATCATATGAAAGCGTGTGTCCAGACAAATTTAATCGTATACAACACAATGACATTTAAGGTCATACAAGATCAGAAATGGCAGGGAAATTTTGAGAAATGATGAACGACTTGACTGATGGCAGAAATGTAAACGACTTGCAAAGGAAACTAACGCAATCATGTGCATTCGTATTTCGGATAACGTTAGAAGAAACTAACAAGAATATGTAACTAATAGAGCCGAAATATGCAGTCATGCACAAGAAAGTTATATTGAACATTTACTATAGCCTCGTCAATAAAGTATACTTGTGAACGTATTAGTACGAAATGTTCAAAATGTTTCTTCTATGTGTGACCTTGTATGACCTTGGAAGACATTGTGTCGTATACGAATGAATTTGTCTTGGCACACGCCTTCATATGGTATGAAAAAATATATAGCATTCCTTTTACAAAAATTGGAGGGACCAAATATCAGTATAGCCCGCGCAACGAGAGTTGGCACAGAGAAACTTGTGGGTATCACGTGATGCTCCCACTACGTGCTACACGTCTTCTACGATTGGCCGAATCGCTTGACGAAGACAGCAAACGAGCGTATTGAGTGTGACTGTAACAGAGAGATGTGGTGACCATGAAGTAAGATGGTGGTGACGCTGAGCGCCTATGTCGACCGTTCCCGCCAAAACGTAAGCGTAAGAGTGGGATCCACTGATCAGTGGTGGGATCAGTGATGCCAGAAATGTCAGCTTTTCGCGCATGCGTATTCGCGCGTGGCACCAGTACTGTACTAATTTCAAATTTTGGAGAGTTCTTTAAGGTCCTGTTTTAAAAATAATGTTTCTCATTCAACATTCATATACCTTCTTTATCTAAAAATATTCGGATTATACAGGATAACATAATATAAAATTTTATTTTATTTGGCAGAATCTATAAAGAATACCAACATTTGTTGCAAGACAAAAGAAAACTGCCAAAAACCTTTCCAGTATCAAAAATAACAAAAATATATTTTCTAATTATATAAATAAACAAGTAAATAAAAAATAACGTTCGTTATCTTCAAGTTCGTCTATGGCAGTGCTAGGTCCCGGCACGCCACCTAGATGTTTCCCTTTTTTTGGCGCGTATACGTTACTGGATTCCGCGCGCGCCGCAGTACGCATGCGCGAGAAGCTGACATTTCTGGCATCACTAGGTGGGACCGCAGCCTTGCGTCAAGAGTGGGGACTCGCCGTTCCCTCTGCACCCCACTGACGAGATTTTGTGACAACTCTCGTTGCGCGGACAATACCTACCTACCTACTTTAGCACGCTCTTCAATCGTATACGACTCCATTGTTAAAATCGTCTATCATTGTAAGTTAGAAATACAAGAAAATGACAAGAAACAAACATGGCGTTTGACAGATATTCTCATTCAACATCCTAAAGGCACTTTTGGACAACCCTGTACTTAAGAGAACGTTCGCAAACGAATAAACCAGAAAAATTTCACAGACTGCAAATTGCTCGCATCAAGCCAGCTTTTGTCCTCAAATCAAGATACGTGTAAATAGGCTTGATAAAAACCGGCAAAAACGTAGGTTGGATGCTCAATCCGGAAGACAGAGAAGAGAAGTCAAAAGAGTAGCATAAACCGGGCTAAACTTAATCTCACGTGTCTGGAACACTCGTAAACCGGGAATGAGAAAGCTGAGTCAAATATTACTCGCGCGAGAGTACGGGCATCATCAGGTTAAGCCCGATGCTGTCCACGTAATTCGATCGATGAACTGCAATAGGATGGACTCTGTGATCCAATCTTGAAGAGTTTTCAAGCGGACCCGCACGGTACGTGGCCCCGGACGTTTCTATTGAAGAACGACATCAGAGGAACTGCGATGCGAAACGGAGGAAAGTATGCGAACAGATCGATATCCAAATGTTCGAGGCTTCTGGGATCCTGCGGATTTAAAAGCATATCTGCTCGCGAACCAGTGGATCGCGTACACGCCGCTCCGCTGTCATAAACTCGACGAAACTTACAAGACAAGCAGTTGTCGTAAAAGATTTTATTATCCCGGCTATGAAACTTTGTATTACGATAAACATAGTCACCAATACGAAAAAGGAATTCGAGCGTTATTAGGTTTCGCCCGAAACGCGAGTTACCGTTTTTTCCATTTCTGCGGCTACGCTGGTTGGATAACGCAGGCAAAATGGTTCTCTCTTAACATGTTGCGCGGGAATTTGTTGTACTAGGCGATGCACAGTGGATTATTTGCCCGATTTCAGAGGCAAGAACTGAATTTTTAAAATTTTACATAAATTTTAAAATTTTTGTTGCTTGAGTTAGTTGAATATCTGAGGAACAATCTCCTATCATTCGTTCCCCATTCATGTATCCATTAAGCACTGAAATTTGTCAGAAGTTTGAAATTCTGTTAACACGCTGTCATTTCTCAACGAATTCACCTATTAGTAATTTTTACCTTATTTACATAAGTTAAATAGATTTTTGTTTTATAGAAGTTTTTTTTAGCTAATTATAGGGTGTACTTTTAAAAACATTCACTTTTGTACCATATAAATTTTTGTAGTTATTAATATTTAAAGATAACCAACGATTCAGTCATCTTTTTTTATGTTTCTAAGACTTTGGTAATAATTTTGTTATACTTCAGAGTGCGTCCCAGTGTTAATTTCTGTGCCATTGTATTCTTTGAAGTTTTATGATTAGATGGAAGAAAAATTGGTTACGTCCGACACCGTGTTTTATAGTTGATTTATGAAAAAATGGCGATCGCGAAATGACGCGCGAAAATAGCAGCATTTCTCACATCCTGCAAGTACGCATCCGCTACATCTCCGTAAAGTGAGTACTTACTAAGGAATTATTTAAATTTTTTGACTTTACACCCCTGCATAATATTAAATAATTGTTTTCGCGGAATAACTTTCATCCTAGATGATGACATATGTAGAAGATATTCGATACATTTTGAAATTTTATTACAAAAAAGGAAAGAATGCGACTCAAGCTGCTAAAAAACTTGCGATGCTTATGGACGTGATGCAGTATCACAGTAAGTGTGGCGCAAAACTGGTTCAGACGTTTTCAATCTGGAAATTTTGATGTCAGAAATACACTTTGTTCTGCTCGACCAGTCACTGCACATACTTGTTATACTTATTATAGATGTATAAAATCCACAGTCTAGTCATCAGTGATTGAAACAATCTTTATGTAATTTTCCATTTTCATATTCACCTTTTAAAAATTGAATTGAGAGGACCATCTTTTTCGCTGACTGAGAGATTCATTGTGAAAAGACTAATCTATAAATGCCAGTATATTTTAATAACATAAATGCTTTCTTGCATTTCATAAATTAGCACGTACAGTAAATTGTAGCTCTTAATGTACATTAATTAGTAGCCCTCGCAATTAATCATTTGAAATTACTTAGTTTCAAATTGTAATTTCTTACTGGCTTTATCAGGCATTTGTAGGGTGGAGAAAACGCATAGAAAATAATTGAGACTTTTTCTAGACTGTAGAAGACCAGAATAAATATTGGTTGTTCGTCAATGAACAATAAACTGTGTGTTCATTTCTATACCCATTACGATGTGGAACAGTTGTCGCACGAATGAACCCCAACGTGGTAGTAGAAAAGACGCAGCGACGCCAGCAAC
Organism: Sphecodes monilicornis; assembly: GCA_913789915.3. Classification (NCBI taxonomy): domain Eukaryota; kingdom Metazoa; phylum Arthropoda; class Insecta; order Hymenoptera; family Halictidae; genus Sphecodes; species Sphecodes monilicornis. Next base: position 12,948,679 of record OU565290.1, read on the forward strand.
GTGCAATGCAGGCCTTTTCTAAATTACTTTCCCTTTCAGACAGGTTCTGAAAATTTCTGAAAATTTAAGGAGGTCTCGTGCTCGTGGGCACTGGCTGGACCGTAAAGAGTTTCTGTTTATGGTCCGGCTGGGTCTACCGCCTCATTATAGCGCGCACTTTGAAGTGGTGCACAGTGCTCTGGAATTGGGTCTACCACCTGCACATCTGATAAGGCTACTGAATACGCACGGTTTGACATACAGTTTACGATACGTCAGTTAGCGCAATGGACACTTGGCTAGGAAACTGGAAGGCGCGCGTGCCGACTGTAACGTTTGGCAATGATAAATTGTATCCACTTGGTGATCCACAATTATGGTAACCTTATGGAGTTGGATGCAATTAGGTATTAGGTCGTTGTGTATGAACTGTCCGATTTTAACAGTAACGTTTAGCAAGCACAAATTTTTTCTAGCTAAACTTGTTGATTTCATATCAAACAACATATTTTGTCAATGAATCAAATAAATTTCTTGACTGTATTACTATAGAAGTTGAATCCTTTGGTCGGTTCGCGCCCTTCATTTATAAGATTGTCATCTTCATTCTGTAGCTCATTTTACCATCGACGGAATAGTGTTTTAATTAATCGCCACATTCTCACCAAAATTTCGATCAAATTTTCAGAATATACAGGGTGTTCACGCTATTACTAGCCAGCGTTTCTCTTGCAAATAACAAATATTAGAAAAAAAGGAAAAAGTAATACTGACTTTTGTAAGTGACGGAATGGCGTATGTAATTTTCTTATGTTTGCGCTATTTTCTTAGAAATGAAGGTGACCTTCAATTTTTCAAATGAAATGCTATATATTTTTTTATATCATATGAAGCGTGTGTCCAGACAAATTTAATCTTATACAATACAATGACATTCAAGGTCATACAAGGTCAGAAATGGCACGAAAATCCTGAATATTCCGTACGTAATATTTGACAACGATATCATTCACGATACATAACCCCCAGAAATGTAAACGACTTGCAAAGGAAACTAACGCAATCATGTGCATTAATATTTTGGATAACGTTAGAAGAAACTAACAAAAATATGTAATTAAAAGAGCCGAAATATGCAGTCGTGCACAAGAAAGTTATATTGACATTTACTGTAGCCTCGTCAATAAAGTATACTTGTAAACGTATTAATATGAAATGTTCAAAATGTTTCATCTATGTGTGACCTTGTATGACCTTGGAAGTCATTGTGTCGTATACGAATGAATTTGTCTTGGCACAAGCCTCCATATGGTATGAAAAAATATATAGCATTCCTTTTACAAAAATTGGAGGTTACCGACATTTCTATGAAAATAGTGCAAATACAAACAAATTACATACGCCATTACATCACTTGCAAAAAACAGTATTACTTTCTCCTCTTTCATTTTTTTCTAATATTTATTATTTGCTAGAAAAACGCTGGTTAGTAATAACGTGAACTTTCTGTATATGTAACTGCCATAAATCTGTTGATCGGATGTTTTAAATTTTCAATATAGGCCCAGTTAAGATATTTGTAAAAAGCAATTATTACTCTTTTCTTCACGATTCCGACAAATTGCATTTTTTCAAAATCCGTTTTACGCGTCATCTAATAAAGAAATCCTTCTAACTTATGAAATGAACTGAAAATGTTTAGATCAATCTAAACAAAATTATTGTATTGTAAACAGTGTCTGAATATTGATTCCGTCCACTATTTTCACTAAATATGTCATTAAAAAATGTATACAAACGAAATTTCTGTTCTGGTATTAAAAAGACATGAAGAAGAATCATTTTTCTTCAGAAAACATATTAAGAGGGGAGACTAATGAACTAATTTAGCTAAAATTTTGTGTAGGTATTTTATGATATAATTATTTAGTCATTGTGATAGGATTTTTTTAATATAGATTGTAGCAATAAGTATACATATATCTGAATGCTTGTCTGTCTGGCCATTGCTTGCTTATTCTACTTAGAGTGACACTAGTGAGTCCATTCAATTTCCTACCGTCATCCATCAGTTTTTATTAATACTAAAATTATCGGACCATTCAAAATCGGACCATTCCAGACTGGTTTCAGATGTATTATTGTATAATTACAATTAAATTATTTTTCTATTTATTTGTGCACATAACATAATAAAAAGTGCTCATATATTTATACAAGTATGTTCTCGTTACTTATACAATGCGATTTAAATCAGCCTAGATTATCGAATACTATAACATTAACCATTTTTAATGAAAATCAAGAATCAATGCGTAGCTAATGCATCAATCAGATAATCTCTAAGCAATAACATTTAAGCTGAATTTTTAAAATCCACTTCCGACGTGATCTGTGAACAATATAGAGAAAAATGGTACCCCAAGTATAATTGTACGATATTTCATCAAAATGAATGCTTATAATCCAGTAGTATTTAACCATGTTATAACAAACGAATGCATTAAATTCTCCGCTTTCATAATCTGCAAATCCCTGTCAAATTAATATTGCAGAGAATTTTTTGCATTATATTACTTTTGCGCATGGTAAATTCCCTATCTGAAATTTTCATTATTTCTATTTGGATACGATTTTCGCCCGCAGATTTTCTAATTTCCTTCTCGCACGATGGATTCGCGAAACGCGCAATGTATTCCCGATTGCTTTCCCCAGAAACATTCGTTTCGATATGCCAGATACATTTGTTTATTTTAATATCGAGTGCCTCGCGTATTTATCTCACGGCCGTGTGCCGTGCCAATAATGGATGACCGGTTTATTGATATAATCGGCATTAATGGAAACAAACGAAAATTGAATTTGTAATTCTATTGCATTTCTCACCTGTATGATACTGGGAATTATGCGAGATTGTTGTCTTTTGTACATTGATTCCGACAAAACATTTTCGAATGACCCAATTCCGAATCTCTAAACATACATGGTTGCAAGGAAACTAGGTCATCGTAAAAATATAAACATCCGGCTTGCTATTGATGTTGCCTTTTCCACGATGCAAGAAAAACATCTGTATTTGCATTGTCCGGAAGCTATGAATTGCTCCGGAGCTATTGATGGAAAATGTTTAATCTTTTTCATTCGTACGCAACACCGTTTAATTGCAAAGGTTACAATCTTTTGCCTTTTTGTAAAAATGTTTGTTTGCTATCGATGTGTCTAAATAATCAACGTCATTCAACGACATACCTCGTATGGTGCGTATAAACAAAATAACATTGAAATATAGGCTAAAACTTTTGCAACTGACGAAAAACTATATTTGTTTCATATGAAAGAACTAATATGATTCGACTGTGGATTTGTATGCTATAATTTGTAGTACCTAAAAATATATTTAAATAACTGTGATATGAAGTGACAAAGAAAATTAATGTGTAAAAATATTTCAGTTTGACAACGAAAAATTGTTTCATTTCCATTTTAACGTCTCTCTGATTTCATAAATCGTTTTCCAATGAAACATACCAACGAACTTTACTCTGTAATTCGTAGTACCGTGGATTTTATGAATTCATGACAAAATGATTAAATAAAATTAAAGCAGTAAAAGGATTGAAAGAATTCAAGGCCATTGATATATAATTTACATCTTGTCGACATTACTAAACAAAAAGAACTAAATAAAGATTTGCAGTATGTGGATAAAATAGTTAACAGTTGTCAATGTAGTTTTTCGTTAATGAAACTAAATTTAATTTTAATTAGATGTTTTCCGTTAAATGATTCCGTATATTTATTCAGATATATTGTAAACCCAGTTTGGAAAATCGACGATACTAATGGTCCTGGAATGCAAAGCGAGCAACACGCGTTTATGGATGACGCGAGATTCTCGCAACGCGCCGGAAATCAGTCAGTGCGGTATCCTGAAGCGTGAAGTCAGTCATGGATAATGAACGCAACCGGCGCAGAAACAATACAGGTGAAACGTGCAGCATAATGCGACGTTACTCGCTGCTGGAAACCGTTCATACACTGTAAACATCAGCTGCGAATCGAACGGTAGTGCTTTGTGTAATGCATAAGCATTTGGGCTACCTACTGCTTTCGTTCGAGAAGGTTTCACGATCATTTTTGTATCAACAAAATATTTAGAGCATATACGCAAACTACACAGGACGAAATAAATAAATTTTTTTCGAAGTATGAATTAAAAGATTTATATTTAACATGGTAATTACTAGACTGCAGATCTTTGCGCATTTATAATGTAACTGCATGCAATAGAAAACTGTGCAAACATTGCAAAGTTGCAATACAAAACTGTGTGAAAATTGCAAAACAGAACATTGCAAGATTTTAAGAATGCTGTTATATTATGTTCGACTTACTAAAATGGTTAGAAGAAAAAATACATTGTAATTCAGCTAGCGTTTCTCACAATCAACGTAAAAATTTTGTATAACTAGACTGCAGATCTTTGTGCATTTATAATGTAACTGCATGCAATAGAAAATTGTGCAAACATTGCAAAGTTGGGGTACAAACTGTGCAAAAATTGCAAAACAAAACATTGCAAGATTTCAAGAATACTGTTATATTATGTTCGACTTACTAAAATGGTTAGAAGAAAAAATACGTTGTAATTTAGTTTGCGTTCCATATACAATCAACGTAGAAATTTAGTATTTTGTATTAAGATCCGCAGACCATATAATAAAAATGATCGATGTCAAGTGTTCTATTAAAAAACAGAAGTTAAATGAAAATGCATTTTCTCTTTCAATAATTTTAATAAATCGAGAATAATATAAGAGCATCATTCAATTCTTCTAACGTCATCAGAATTTTATGTTTGACTACTCCATTTTTGTCATAAAAGCATGAAACCTGGGGTATAGAAATTACTTTCGTAATCTCCTCGCACACTAGAGCGTTTAACGAAGTTTGATCTACTCAATGCATTAGCATAGAAATGAATTGTCTGAGGTGAACAAAGAATCACGTTACTTATTCATGAATTACGTGATTCTTAAGTGGTTAGAATGAAAGTAGATGTACTTGTTCATTAATGAAGTATTACATTGTTTGAATACTGATTTCAGAAAATATGCAATTTTTTGCTATAACAAAATGCAAGTGTTAAGGAAGCTTAATATTAATAAAAATATTTTTAGTAATTAATATTAATAACAACTTTTACTGGCGTCGGTCTAGTTTAAACTTTTAAATGTGTTCTTATATTTCTTATGTAGTTATATAGTTATATTCTTATATAGTTTTTATATATATATTTTTTTTTATTTTATATTTGATTAATAGAAAATAACATACCTTAAATATTGGCAAATTTTGTCAACTAATCATATGAACATTAAACATCACGGGTCAAAATTACCGGTACCACATTTTTTATTTTACAATTATTGAAATTATAACGATGCTTTCATAAGAAATGATTGAATAAATATCTTTAGTAGATCACATATTACAATAAGAACCACACTAAGTCTAAATAAATTCAATCTTCTAATTTATATAAGACATTCTCAGTCAGAAACAGTACCTCGAATGATTTTGTGTAGCGTATATTGTGTTGATTGTCAAGGAATTTTATACAATTGTTACCCACAAATACATCATATTGGTTGGAATGGGAAAAACTTGTTTCTGGGAACATTGCGTATAGCTACCCAAGTTACACAGACTCTGACAATCAACGGGGACATTGCGATTTGATGATCGATCTTCGATAAGTTGACGGCTCTCCTACTGGGAACTGTGTGTGTACACAAACATAAGTTAGACGTAGGTACTCAAATGATATAGTACCTATCAAGTGACCGGGATGTCTGTTAGGGCATTTGATTGGGTTGAATAATGCAAGGCGAACAGCATTGCTTCCTTCAGACATTGTCGTCTGACAGTTCCACTGGGTTCTGATTTTAGGGTCGAGACCGAAGTGACTTCAGCATGTTAGCCCTTTGCACTTGAAGCCATTTTAACTAAAAAACCAAACATTTCTTCTGATCTAGAATATTTGGATTCTACAGGGTGTTCACGCTATTTCTAGCCACCGTTTTTCATCGCAAATAATAAATATTAGAAAAGAACGAAAGAGTGAAAAGTAATACTGTTTTTTGCCAGCGACGTAATGCCGTATGGAATTTGTTTGTATTTGTATTATTTTCTTAGAAATGTCGATGACCTCCAATGTTTTGATAGGAATGCTATTTATTTTATCATATTATATGAAAGCGTGTGTGAAGATGAATTCGTTAATATACGCCACAATGACTGTCAAGGTCATACAAGGTCAGAAATGGAAGAAACATTTTAAACATTTCGTACTAGTGCGTTTACGAGTATACATTATTGACGAAGCTGCAGTAAATGTTCAATATGACTTCCTTGTGCAGGGATGCATATTTTGGCTCTATTAATAATTACATTCTTGATAGCTTCTTTTAATATTTTCCGAGATAATATCGCAACATGATTGTGTTATCTTGCTTTTCAAATCATTCACATCTCTGGACGGTGTATCGTAAACGATATGTTCACGAAATATTCAAAATGTTCCTCTCATTTCTGACCTTGTATGACCTTAAAAGTCATTGTCTCGAATGAATTTTTCTTGACACACGCTTTCATATGATATGAAAAAATATATAGCATTCCATTTAAAAAATGGTACGTCACCGACATTTCAATGAAAATAGTGCAAATACATACAAATTACATACGCCATTACATCGCAGGCAAAAAACAGTATTACTTTTTCCTCCTTCATTCTTTTCTAATATTTATTACTTGCATGAAAAACGCTGGCTGGTACAGTAACCCCGCGATCTAAGTCCAGCGGAACATTGCGATCTATGTCGCTCTCACTCCTTCCGCTGCGGGGTATCCCCGAAAGGGCCGTGAAGGTCGAGCTACCTTGGTCGCCGAGCAGTGTAAAAGTGTAAACATGCCGCGTAATCTGATCCTGGGTCGGGTATATCGGTATGAATCACTATTAATCCAATTACAAAATTTCTTTATTTTTTATTATTTTTTCATGGAACTTTCGCCAACATATTCGTTGCATTTTTCTAATGAACACACCAAATATGATATAATTCCGATGATATTTACTTGTATAATGAACGATGGAAGTATTTTATTTGCATTACATTGTACAGACACGTGGCCTTAGAACTGTGCCAGCGGCCGCGACTCTTGTTGTCTCTTTCTTTCCTATACGCTGTCCTTCTTTACGTCCAAAACTTTCATCGTTTATTACACAAGCAAATAACATCGGAATTATATCATATTTGGCATCATTTTCATTAGAAAAATACCACGAATATATTGGTAAAATTTCATTAAAAATAAGTAAAAAAAAGACATTTTATTATTGCACTAGTATTGTCTCACCGATGCGCTATTTTTTGTTGCGCTTTCGGCCGCAAGGTTCGTGTTTGCATGCTGTCCTTTCCTACGTTCGGCGCCATCGACGCGATCACAGAAGAATAGTGTCCCTTCACGATCTAAGTCCCGGCAGAGAAAAGGAAAAGGACTTAGAAAGCGGGGTTACTGTAATTGTGTGAACATCTTCTACACGATTTTATTCTACCGGCAATTATTTCATAATTTTTGAAAGTCTCCAACAGCAATAGTAACTTCTGTTGTGAAATACAATATATTCAATATAAATCGTCACTATTTTTTTATTGTGACCACAAGGCATTTTCTACAGAGCAGAAGAAATAAAGTTTTATTAATTTATGTATAATAATCGAGATAAATGGAAATTTGCATGAAGATTTGCAAACCCTATGGATCAGATTTTACAGTATAATATGAGTATCGAATTATGAATTATCGTGGGAAATTGTATTCTACTTGTTTCTTGACAGGGTAAGAACAATACATCAATTAGGGCATGGTCATAGACAAATGTAATAAAAATTAGGCTAGTGAGTGGTTATTGGGGCAGTGGTTCTGATTGTGAGTAAGATATAGAAGATCTCATCGACCTCATCAAGCTCGGGGACCCCTCGGTCACACTGGGATTTCTCTAGTACAAGCCAAAGGGGTGAGTTCGGACGTTGACACGTGGTTATCGTTTCCCTCTGTCCACACGAACCGTAGGTGCACACATCCTCAGGACGAAACAATTAATGATCAATCAAACCCGGTAAAATCTAAACGATTCGTTACTTCCTCCACAGTGAAACTAGGAAACATTGAAATCCCTTGAAGTGAGCAAAAATATAAGCGAGTCAACCTCTTGTCTTTAAATATTAGGTCGTTGCATATGAAATGTCCGATTGTTAACAGTAATGTTAAGCAAACGTAATCTTCTCCGAAATAAACTTATAGATCAAAGTAAGCATCATTCTAATCAATGTATTCTGTGAATGAATTGCAAGAATCTTGATTGTATTAAAGTAGAAATCGGACTTTTTTGTCGTTCACGTTCATCATTTACAAGATTCTCATCTCCATTTTGTAATCTTCTTTACCGTCGACGAATAGGGCATTGATTAATCGACCAATTTTGACTAAACATCACATGGCGCTATCTTCAAAATGTTATTTTTCCACTCATACAAAATAAGTACTCGACAATCATATTGATTGACATTGAGATAAACTTTATTTAAAAGTAAAATTGGATATCTACATAAAAATTGAAGATGAGTACTTAAGATCAGCTTTGTACCGTAAAATGATGTATAACAATCCTATAGATTGTAATAGTATTTCTTGATCGAAACGGTACACCACATTTGCATTCTAGAATCGGACATTTCATATGCAACAACTTAATAATTATCAGATAATGTCTTAGTTCATACAAGTATTTTTAATTTTCATTTTGCATTGTCTGCATAGTAATGTTTTTTAAGGCATCCTTGTAGGTGCAATTTAGATAGTGTAGGTGCACTACCGAGTATTTCTAAAGTTCACTACAAAACAACATTACAATGTCGAAATAGTATTAATTATGTATCCACAATTTGGGGAAATGTTCATTGAATCCTTTAGTTTACCGAATGATTAATAAATCAGTACATCGATCCTATATATTTATCCATAATAATGCTATAACATGTACGTTTGAACTTTTAGTTTTTATAGAAAGCAATATTCTATCCAAATGAATGAAATTTGTGGTATATACTCAATCCATGTACAAAATATTGTACATCATATTATTTGAGAATATTTTTTTTTATTTATAATTTATGTCGGAGTGGGCTTTTAGAGATTATGTGGGAGTGTGTTATTTTCGAGTGTCCAATTTTTATTCTTGAGATGGCCACTTGTTCTCCTCTCGATGTACCAGGGATCGATTTCTGTTCTTCGAAGAACTTGTTGGTGATATTTTTAATATGATTAGGAGCCTTTTGTTTCCGTTTCCATTTCCCTTTCCATTGGAGTATCAGTCTATTTTTTGTTTCCCTTATCCGGTCTTATAAATGTAATTTGTCTTGGTTGATTATGGTTTGGAAATTTGCCGCTTTTTTAGCCGGTTCGTCAACTTTTTCCTTGCCAGTTATTCCAACATGGCTAAGAATCCATATAATTTTGTTATTATTTCCTTTCTGTAGGATTTTTTAGTGAATTTCGAATATTTGAGTTGCAGTTTCGTTATTTGATATATGGTTTTCTATTTTCTAGTTGTTATTATTACATTTTTAGAGTCAGCGAGTATTGAGGTTTTTGAAGTGAAACTTCTTTAGGTGCGTTAGGCGCAAAACCTCGACGCGGTAGGAGTAAAACCAATCTGGCGATGAAGCGGTGAAACGATGAAACAAAATTCTATTCTATTGAAATGAAACTTCTTTAGGCGCGGTAGGAGTAAAACAGATCTGGCGATGAAACGATGAAACGATGAAACGATGAAACGATGAAACGATGAAACGAAATTCTATTCTATTAGCATATATGGTTGAGGGTTCGGCATTGCTTAATAAAGATTATGATAAAATTCCGCTGATGCTAAGTGGAGATTTCAACGTGAACTTTGCATCGGAACAATCAAAATTATTAATAGAATTTTTTAGAAGTATATTATGATTGGAAATGGTAAATAATCCTAATCAAGGGACAACAAGATCAGGAACAACTCTCGATGCAGTATTTGCAAGACATTTAGACAAAATTGATTCATGAATATTTATATCATATTTTAGCTATCACAAGCCAATTGTTTCAATAATAGAATCATACAAAATTAAATGTCATAAAGTGTTAATAAAAATTCGAAAAAAAATTAAAGGAAGAAGTTTCACTTCAGCCATGTGGTCTAACCACAGACCAATTTTTTTGTATTTTAATATTGCAATGCATATTAGTAGACTGCAGATCTTTATGCATTTACAGCATGTACAGATTTTTAAAATACAAAAATACATTTATAGTAATCATCATGAATGACGTTTATATTCTATGCTTATGGTAAGAAATTTTTTAGTTGACAAATTAAACTTCTTCCTTATTCTGGTTTTTATAAAACCGGTCATGCAATTTCGAATTTGCATAAAGATCCGCAGTCTATTAGAATTACTACGAGAATTACAAAGTAATTCCACTACTGTGCTCGAAACACATTGAAATTCAGGATTGAATAAACACAAAGTTATGATGTCGATCTCTTTCCGACATTATTATACAATTAAATAATAAGTAATAGATAATAGATTGATAACCTGGTTTTTCTTCGAATCCAATTTTTCGCCATAATCTTCGACCATAATTGATCGACGCCGTCCTGACCATCGTTTTCAAAGGCTCTTGAATGCTGATCGACTGCAAACTTATGTTTCTTCTTCCATGGAGTTTCCGTTGTGTCGGGAAAGAGGATTTTTGTGAAAGAGATAAGTGAACCGTCACAAGGATATAGACCCTTGTTGGTAATGGACAGAACTTTGGTGACATCAGAGAACTTCCTCTAGTTTCTGTTTTCTCTCGAGCCAGTTCGTGCGAACCATTAGAGTCGAGCGCATGTTATCTTTTGAAAATCTAAAGTTTATAACGAGGTCTTTGAACATTTCACAAACAAATTCCCAGACTCTTGACACTTGCGGATTTCGCACGAAGTCACTAATCAAATTGAAATTCTACAATACACGCAGAAAATTATTTCATGAATTAATATCTACAGTGTGTTCACGCTATTACTAGCCGCGCGTTTTTCTTGCAAATAATAAATATTAGAAAAAAAGGAAAAAGTAATACTGCTTTCTGTAAGTGATGTAATGGCGTATGTAATTTTCCTGTGTTTGCGCTATTATCTTAGAAATGAAATTGACCTTCAATTTTTTAAATGTTAGCTATATATTTTTTTATATCATATGAGAGCATGTGTCCAGACAAATTTAATCGTATACAACACAATGACATTCAAGGTCATACAAGGTCAGAAATGGCAGGAAAATTTGGAATATACCGTACGTAATACTCGCAAAGGAAACTAACGCAATCATGTGCATTAATATTTCGGATAACGTTAGAAGAAACTAACAAGAATATGTAATTAATAGAGCCGAAATATGCAGTCATGAACAAGAAAGTTATATTGAACATTTACTATAGCCTCGTCAATAAAGTATACTTGTAAACGTATTAGTACGAAATGTTCAAAATGTTTCTTCTATGTGTGACCTTGTATGACCTTGAAAGTCATTGTGTCGTATACGAATGAATTTGTCTTGACACACGCCTTTATATGGTATGAAAAAATATATAGTATTCCTTTTACAAAAATTGGAGGTTACCAACATTTCTATGAAAATAGTGCAAATACAAACAAATTACATACGCCATTACATCACTTGCAAAAAACAGAATTACTTTCTCCTCTATCATTTTTCTAATATTTATTATTTACAAGAAAAAACGCTGGCTAGTAATAGCGTGAACACCCTGTAAAGCAGAATAAACCGATGTGAGCATTTAATCATTCTTATTTCATTTCAGTTGACATATACCATTTTCTGCAAGAATTTGTTTAACTAACGTATAATTTATTAACCTTGAATTCCTTTTTCAAATTAAATTTCTCACAAAAGAGCGGCGATAAAAGATCGAATTAAGTTGTGAATGACGCAAAAAATTAACAAAATGAGATAAAGATCGTTTCAACATTGAAAGCAACATTTGGAATTAATATACAGTTAAAAAACGCGAGTAGCAAAGAAATTTTCGCAGAAAATTATTTGAGTTGCCTCGTTTTGCAAGGAGTTTAGTTTGCGATGCATTTTATGTTATTGTGAAATCACATGGAACGATATGCATTGTAAATTTATTCTCTGACAGTGTGCGAACGACGATCGGAGCGATTCCTTCTAAATAATTGACTTCGTGATGCGAAAGATGTTGCTTATATCTGACCCGATTATTCGAGCGGATTCCCGTGAAATTTTCTCGGCACGTATCATCATTTAATAAATTTAGTTTACGAGGTTATGGCTACGTGCGGCTGTGGTGAACACCACATTTGTGATGTTATAAAACGAAAACTGGTATATCCGTTGTAACGCGTGTGAACAATCGTGCCCATGAATTTAAAGAATACAGCGGTCTTGTTGGAGTACTATTTGCTTTCACGATCTTACAATTTGTTTTATTTACACGCGTGGTACATTTCCCAAGAACTAAAATATTTTTCGATCAATCGATGATCTTGATTGTGGATAAAATAAAATGGAAGACATCAATCTTTCCGAGAGATCCTTACTTGATCATTCAGCTGTGGATGCTTGTAGAAGTTGACGTTGTTACAGATTAATTTAGAAAGAGACCACTACATTAAATTTTATGTTGTTTATTTCAGAGCTTCGAAAAGAAAACAGAATTGTTAATCACATTTATTGAGGCGATATTTCAGTGTTAGTGATGACAAAAGTTTGTTCTTTGCACTCTCTTATACTCTATGCTCTAATGATTCGTTTATTTCTTAATAACTCCCAAAATTATTAATAAAATCCCTTCAAAAAATGTGTGCTGTTATTTCATACATATGTGAATATACATGCAAAATTTTAGCTTACTGGCGCAAAATTAAATTTTCCACATATATTGTAATTCAAATTACAAACACGTGACTATTATACTGATAAAAATAGGTATAGTATTTTATAAATTGTTTAACATCTTCATTTAGAAAATGTACTTTATTATTCAACATAATTCTCTACTTCAACGAACATACTCTTGAATAAGTCAATCTTTTACACCGACATCTTGCTGAACTGCAGAATATTTTACGGCAATTTCCCAGTTCGCAGAAATTTTTCATTTAAGCCACGGTGTTAGGAGAATGTGATAAAAGTTTAAATAAATTCTGAGACTTGACTCCATCTAGAAACGTTTGTTATGGGGTCACAAAATCGCCAGTCTACGTAAACATTATCTCCCATAGCACTCATAGTACGTCGAGAACCTCTCGAAGGAACGTTTTACATATATTTTGAAGTTATTCAGGTTAATAGCTGAATCGGTATCACATAAGACGAAGTTCACTCTCGAATTCGAACTTCGAAAATCGTTTCGGTACTTGCCGTGTGCTTACCGTTGAACTGTTCTGCATGCAAATGTGCTATTCTCATAATTTCGCGAAGATAGTCCGTGTGGTAACGGTCGGATTAATATCCAAGGCGTTCTACGAAACCACGTTTCGCTTCCCTCGACCCATTTTCGAGAAGAATATTTCCGTTTGGTCGAAGACAGCTCATATCGGTGGTAACTCCACATTGATTTCGTGTTTTTTGAATTTATGCTGGAATGCCGCAGTGTATTTCAAATGGTAACTATGCTTTAATAGAATTCGTACGTGAGCAAAGAGATTTAATGGTTTCTTACTCTTTATATTATAACTAGACTGCGGATTTTATGCATTTACAACAAAAATTGGCTGCGGAAATATAAAACAGTGAAAACATTAGAAGAATTTCAGAATGTTGTTTATTGTTGTCGTACTAACCCTTTGCACTCGAAACTATTTCCGTTCCAAAACCAAACATTTCTTCCGACCTACAATATTTCAATTCTATCTGATTCTTATCAATTTGTGCATATGAAACTGATGCAATTTACTCGAACAATATTCAAATATTTAGTCATTTATTACATAGAAAGAAATTTAACAATGTGACAAATATTTTGGATAGTGTATAGCTATTTTTAATGGTGACTCAGAGTCTCCACTCGAGTGCAAACTGTTAAAATAAGTGGGGGGCGAAACTAATTTTTATTTAGCTCCTGTTTCTTGTAATTAATGCACACGATGTTTATTTTACATAAAGATCCAGTTACCAATTATAGTAAATCAATTTTTCAGCATTTATTACGATTTGTTCGTAAATTGTAATATTTCACTGAAGATGCGGTAATTTTCCTGCTGTTAAAATTTATATTACTACAATTACAACACTCCATGAAGTCAAAGATTCATATTATTATAGTTTATCACCGCCAATTTGACACAAGTATTAAAGTTTATTGATCGAAATTTGCTTTTACAAAATATTGTCGTTGTATATATAATAATTGTATTTATGGATAATGCAATGAAATTACAAATGCACCTGTAATCGTTTATTAATCCCCGAATCATATCGGCATTTATTTCATATTTTCTACCGCCTCTTGACGGCTGAAATAATTCCACATTGTTTCCGTACACATGGAAGCTTCGTACTACCCAAACAAAAATTTTTTAATAATCACGATCAAATTACTTTTATATGCATTTTGATTAAAAGACACAAAGCGTTAAAATCAGAAAATCAATAACTCTTCGCGAATTGTAATATTCCTTACAAAGGACACGTTGTATTTCATACAATATTTGTAATAATTATTAAGAAATAGCAAAACTGGAAACTTTATAAAGACCACGGGGAAGCTCTTCAGTTATAAAATAATATACTTTTGTTATTCTTCTCTTCTTATATTTTTTTAAAAAATTGCGTTAGCGTCCTTGTAAAATTGGTATTCAAGGATCAGTTTCGGATTAACATAATTTACTTATAATGATTCTTTTGATTTGTACATTAGTTTTAATCTTTTTGCATCTCACAGATTCAAATATTTAGTTCATTCAATACATTGGTACAAAAATAAATGATCAAGTCTGCACAAATAAAAGACGCAGTTGTTAACATATAAATATGTCTTCTTAAAAATACGTTCAAAATAAATAATTATATTTTCTAGGATTATTGTAGCCATTCAATGTTGAATTACAAGCATCCTGAAAGTTTGTACGAACCTTCTTGTTTTACGTACATCTAGAAAATTGATTCCGCGCATTCAACAAAATGATACAGTAAAAGAAGCTGTAATTAAAAAACAACTGTGTTCATAGATTTGTAATTCGTATTAATAAGACAACAAATGTATTGCCGCAAAATTCGATTTACAAATCTGCACAAATAAAAGACACAGCTGTTAACATATAAACAAAGATAGCATCTTTTATCAAAAAGTGCATTGAAAAAAATGCCTACATCCGTTAGGGTTATTGTAGCCCTAGATATTTAATACGAGGCTTACGGAGCACTGAAAGTGACTATTTTGCTTCATAAAGATAACAAGAATCTTTCAATCCATCGTGTTAACAAATCTTTGTATAATATATACCCAAAGAAATAGATTTGTTGAATAGCATTCTTCATGGATGCATCTTTACAATATCAATAATCATAAATTAAAAATATTAAACCCACCTTTTCAATGATAATGTTAATTACAGCTTCCACGAGACCTCTTGCTTTATTTCTAAATTGGTATTATCCATGCAACAATATGGTACTGTAGAGACACAAGTATTCTATAATTAATAGACCTCGTGACTTACATCAGCAAGACAACGGAAAGTACAATGCGGCCGAGCAGAAGCGTCTCTTCAAAAGAAAAATTCCGGGAATATTTTACCGGCCTCAGTTATTAAGAACACGCTCCCAGGTGAGTATAAATCTTCAGGAACGAATGGTGTCATCGAACACTCGAGCAGATGGCAGCACGGAGGGGTGAGTCGAGGAGGAAAGGACGCTTCTTGCGCTGGCGAATGCAAATTGCGGCTGGTCCTCTGGGAATCATTCGAGCGGGAATGGTAGAATTGATACCCGAAGCATGGCTAGGGATAGCGGCTGGTCAGAGGCGCCCCAGTATATCGAAATACAAGACTTTATGATCGTCGAGTGCTGGCACGTTGCCCGTAAATCGGCCTGACCTCGGAACGGCGAAGGGAAGTTCGCGGCTTCTATCACCGACCCGATGGCTTCTTGCCATCCACACGTGGTTGCAGACACCTGTAATCTGACCCTGAAGCGGCCCGCAAACTTTCCTCGTTTTGCACGGTTTCTTTGCCAACTTCTCATTCATTCCTCCGTCCGCCACGCAACCATTTTCCAACTTGTCCGCTGGAATTTCTGCAAATTCACAGTTCTATGGAAATTGATTAAACTCAGATGATTACAGACAAGCTATTATGCGTGAAAATGATGATACTAAATAAAATTGAACCGTTCTTCTATCTACACCACAACTATTTTGTATTTAGCCTTGCAAGTTTGCGCAATCGCACAGATTTGTGGGAATTAATAACCCCAGATGGCTATAGACAAGCTATCTATGCGTACAGCCTAACACTAGATAAGCTATTATAAGAGAAAATGATAGTACTAAATAAAATCGAACCGTTTCTTCATTCATGGTGGAACCATTTTCCAACTTGCATTGCAGATTTGTACAAATACACAGTTTTGTGGTGATTGATTAAACCTAGATGTCTATAGAAAATCTATGTGTGTATTCATATTACTCCTAGATAAACTATTATGCGTGAAATCATGGTACTAAATAGAATCGAACCGTTCCCCCACCCATGGTGGAATCATTTTCTAATCAGCCTTGCAAGTTTGTACAAATGGACAGTTTTTATGAGAATTATTCAAATAATTATTCAATTATTTATAGAAATATTCTCATGTGTATATCTTAACCCTAGATAAGCTATAATATTATGCGTGGAAATTGTTGCGTCGCCAGCTCCAATTTCCGTCTGGGTTTACGCTACGGTCGAATTAGCTGAGGTCATTTTTGAGAAAGTCTCCTATTACCGCTCTCAATGGCACGTGACGTAACGTAGGCCCACTTGTAGCGCCAGGAGGCCCGTAATTTATGGGTCAGGTTCAAGGAACGAGAACTCGTCTTCCTTCTAGTGTCTCCGAATGATTACCCCCAAAGCAGCGTACCAGCTCGTGGGCGTTGCACAATATCGAAAACCACCCTAAATGCGCCGATTGGTTAAGGACAATTTCCCACTATCCGAACCACCGTGGAGGGAATTTCTAGTCATCCCCAGTCGATTCCTTCCCATTTTTCTTACATGAGATCTATTCGAACTCATCGCTTTATTCACTTCACTCTTCGTTCATATCAACACTGTAGTAGCTAGTCCTTTCGTTAAATACATATATTGGTACCAGCAGTGTCTGATTATTTGCTGTGATAAAATATCACGAAAATCCATAAACCAGCTCGCATACTTCCTAAAGATTGTGCAAGCACGCGTCACATCGCGAACACTACAATTTTCGCGACGTCGGTGACGCCACAACAGAAATCATGGTGCTAAATAAAATTGAACCGTTCCTCCATCCATGGTGGAACCATTTTCTAACCAGCCTTGCACGTTTGTACAACTGCACAGTTTTTGTGGGAATTAATGATCCGTAGATGGCTAGAGGCAAGATATATTGTACATGTGTGCATCTTAACCCCAGATATGGTATTATGCGTAGAAAGCATGGTACTAAGTAGGATTGAACCATTCCTTCATGTCTAGAGAAACCACTTTCTAACCAGCCTGGCAAGATTGTGCAAATGTACGGTTTTGTAAGAGTTGATAAACAGTGTTACAGGAATTAATCCCAGATGATTAAATAAATGAAATTTCAAAGATTAAAGGGTCTTGATAATATTCAATTCATTGATGAACAACATTAAGCCCTGCTGTTTCCCAAATGTTTGTTATTCATTCATTCTATATGCTTTCAAAGATCTATTATTCCACTTCTGTGCTCACATTGATTTTTTTAAATTGATTATAGATTTTGTTTGTTTTAGAATAAGTACTATAATCCGATGGAAAATACAAACACTTTTGACATAATTCTTATCAATGGCTTTCGGACAATTACTTTAACAGCTTACTACACCAAATGCAATATTTGACGAACTAAATGTTTAGACATTTTTTACTTAAACACATTAATACAAACCTGGAACCGGTCATTTTGACCAGTGGTGATAGATTTAGAGTTAACAGTGGTATTGTGTGTTTTAGTTTTGAGGTAATTAGTATTTAGAATAGTCAACTACTCATCCCCGTTTGCGAAATATCATTTTTACCATGGAAGACCGGAGCGTGAAATCCGATGTGCTTCATATGCCTCATGGTGCTGCTAGGCAGGACAAAATGCCTCCAACTGTCGATGTAAATGAGGCGTAACAGTTGAATGTAAAGTGGCAAAATATGCGGACATTTTCTTGTTGGTAATGTGACTTTACGACGCGTAGAAAAGTTAAAATTGAAACTAGAATCGTATGGGAGGAAACGCCTGGGAAAGTTCTTTTCTGCGAGACCCAGTTATTTCTGCTTGAAATTTGTATGTGAGGAGAACGTGTTCAACAAGTAGCGGGCATTGGACACTAAATTGGATGCGTTAGAACGATCGTTGAGTTTTGAAACAATTGTAAAATCTACTTTTGAGCTATATATTTAAAAATTCTTGCTCTCTTAAGTCTCATTCACGGTAAAATACTTCGCATTGATTACAAAAGACTAGTACACTTTTCGCACTCGTTTAGAACAGTCGTTTCAACGATTCTGCTACATAAAATATACGATATTCAAATTAATTTGTATGAGCATAGTGAGTATGAATATTTCTTAGTATAAATTTATATTTTTACATTGAAATCTATAGTTTTTAGCGAAGTTTATACTTTCACATTAAAATCGATAATTTTTAATGAACCTCATGCGTAGTAAATGTATACTTTTACAATTAAATATCTATAATGCTTCATGGGTCGTATCATAAATTTATACTATTATATCAAAATATGTAATTTTTAGTAAATTTTATAGTGTACACAACTGTGCAAATAAACTGTATCACTCTATTAATGACTATTACAAATGAAGCCAGCATTCTATGTTGGATAAATGTTGCAAATATTTTGTTAAAAATACGGTTGGCCTGTTACAAATTTTATACAGTAATTATTTATCGAGAAATTCGACCGATTGAATGAATAATATTATTACTTTTATTAATATTTCATGTACCTGCATTTTAGAATAGTTGCGGGATGTACACGCTGTGTTTCAATGGTGATGTTGCTCATAAGCATATAAGATGATAAATTTCGAATACTCGGCCATGGTAGTCACAGTACATAATAAATAAATGGTAAACATCTACCCTGGGCACATGAAGGGAAAGCACTTGTGTACATTCAGACTCGAATGGTGTAACGCTTTCGACGCGTAAGTTTGTTAGAGCGAAATTTCGACCTTCTAATGACTTAGAGCTAACAGAATACTAATTACCCAATTTCTGCCTTAATGAAATGCTGGAACTACTACATATGATTCACTTGCACGTGCTGCAGCTATTCTTTTGTCCTTTGATCTTTCTGATGTGTTAACTACCGACAATTTCCGGAAGTCGTCTTTCTATTCACATGAATGTAATTAACAGGAACTCTGGAATTCTGTGCAGGTACTAAAAAAAAATATTTTTTACATTATGTTTTGTACATACCCATAAATAATTCGCAAATGATTAAATACAATCTATCCCACCGAATATCCAGATATCAATGGACTGAAATGATCTATTTAAAAAATTTATGAAATGATTCAACTGATTCATCTCTTACAATATAATCTGTACAAAACCGTAATAAGTACGCGGTAATAATTTTTAGAAAATATTTTGAATTAATCAGTCTAGTTTTCAATGATCTCAAATATAGTGTCTATGTAATAATGATTTTTTATCTTCACTTTTAGAAGCAAATGAGAAAAAAAATTATTAATAAAGTACCTTAGAATTTTTACAAACTGAACTTGAGCATTCATTTTTCTCTAATTAACACCCCAACAATTTGAAAATTACAAACGAAATTTTACAGGTGTACATCTAAGCAGTGCAGTGACCGCCATCTATAAATTACACCACGACAAGAACTGCAACAAAATTTTTTTTTCTATACTAAAAATATTGTAAGAAAAAATTGGTGTGTGCTTAGACCACATGGCTGAAGTGAAACTTCTTTCTTCTTTTTTTTCGAATTTTTATTAACACTTTATGACATTTAATTTTCTATGATACTATAATTGAAACAATTGTCTTGTGATAACTAAAATATGATATAAATATTCTTGATTCAATTTTGTCTAAATGTCTTGCAAATACTGCATCGAGAGTTGTTCCTGATCTTGTTGTCGCTTCATTAGGATTATTTACCATTTCCTTTCTTAATTTACTTATAAAAAATTCTATTAATAATTTTGATTGTTCCGATGCAAAGTTCACGTTGAAATCTGCACTTAGCATCATCGGAATTTTATCATAATCTTTATTAAGCAATGCCGAACTCTCAACCGTATATGCTAATAGAATAGAATTTCGTTTCATCGTTTCATCGTTTCATCGTTTCATCGTTTCATCGCCAGATCGATTTTACGCCTAACGCGCTTAAAGAAGTTTAACTTCAAAAAGATTCGTAAATATCATCTTTATTTTAAATGATTTGATGAGAATGTCCTCTTAAGTGACGTCTCTAGTAAATTAAATCTGTCATCAAGCTAGTCTCTAATCATCGAGGAGAGTACCAAAAAAAAGAAATAGTTCGACCCAATCGATAGGGTTTTGAAGTTCCGCGTGAAGCATTTATCACGGTAGATGGCGGTGGAAGAAAAAACGTCGTTTCGCTACAAAGATTCTCTCGGCGGGTAGGAATAGAAAAAGAAACAAAGGAAGAATGCTTTGTGTCGTACGAGAGAGCCTTTATTCTCTCGCGATGCTTCAGGTAATAACTCATCACAGAAATTTCCCTCTCGTCGTGAAAACATTATCCACACGCACACACACGATGCCCGTGGCTGCCCGTTCCATTTATATCGTCATATCAGTTTCTCCCGAGACGGCTGTTTCACGACATTTCGTTAAATCTCTTTAACGGCGGAACCCTCGCGCAAGCGGGGAATATAGGCTATTTCCAATTTGCTGGCAGATACATCTAGAAAGAGGATAATTCTTCTCAAAGAGGCACGTCGAAAACGTTGAATGATATTATTTCTAACCAGACTTCATTTTCGAGAAACTCGGCTTTAACAATTCTATACTGGATGAAACAACATTTGAAATAAGAACATTGTCAGAGAGTATTTTCTAAATGGTGTTGCATCAATTGATTTGAAATAATAATTTGCTTTTTTGTTAATGGAAATACTATTTGAAATGTTTATTTGATCCTATAACGTAAGTAACATATATTCCAACATGTATTTGAAGTCATATACCACATAGTTTAAAATTACTTCATTTTCGGAATTTTTTCTTTCGCAATCCTTACAAAAATATTTTTTTGAGGAACAGTTCGATAAACTTCTTTGTTCAAGCATATATTATAATACGAATCGTATGAAGTCTCGATAAAAACAAATCTTGTTATTATTATAGAACAATCTACTTACAGTAATAATCGTACAAGTTTGAAAGAACGATAATTTTTTTAAAGTGGACCATACGACTTGGATTGTTTTGAGAAGTTGGAAGAGTTTACTACGTATCGCGAAAAAGAAATTTTTAATATAATTGCAATTGGTCAGAATTGCGAAGAAATAGACGCATGAAACACAGAAAACAACCACAATCTTAAATTGTAGAACCTCAAAATAATATTATGCATATCATTCTATAGATTGTAAAAAATGAAGGAAAATATTCTCCTTATAACATTATTGATTACGATTATATTTTTGTATTATTCCTCTCAAATCATGAAAAAAGTCACACTCCTCAAAAACGACCTGATACTTACAATAAGTAGAATAGTCAGACAATGGCCAGACGTACCAGCCGATTCTTCAAACTCGATTTCCTCGAGAACTTTGCACAACAAAACTTGATTCCACGTTTTCGACATATTTTTGCATGCAGAATCGTTTACGGTAGACCCTCGATTATCCGAACTAAACAAGGACACGTGAGAGTTCGTGTAACAGAATAATAACTTAATTAAATTGGTACCTTCAGTCTGTATAGATTAGTACAATAATCAGTGAAGCATATGGATCGCCTTAGACTGAGCTACTTGTCCCTCGGATGTTACTGTGGGGTCTCTTGTGACCCCAGCAATATTTTCTGTATACAATTTTTATTATTGTATTGCAAGATAGTGCCACACATAGAATTTCCTTAACTTATTTTGAACATTTGTATTTCGTAGACATATTCTATTTACCCGAAGTGTATTAGTATACTTTGACAGCATTCTTAAGAAATTTCTTGTGTGTTACTTTGTAGTCCGACAAGGGAATATATTCAAGTTACACAATTCGATTTTAATGAAACTTTCGTGAGGGGAAGTTCTTAGAAAAATATGCCACACATCTGTTTTTTATCGGTCATCGTCCACATTAAAGGGATGAAAACAGTTCTCAAAGTTAATAAAATACCTAGTTACATCTTGTTACTATTGAAACAACAAGTAACGATACAGTATTATAGTTCAAGATATTGAAAAAGATTATGATTTCATCTACAAAATAAGTCCAAATTCTTCCGTCCGCACGCAATGGGGAAATATTATGAAATAATAATTTTCGTTAAACTATAGAAAAGAACAATTCGAAAAACATATAACCCACATTTTTATTCAAAGATCGTAGATTTGGTATAAAAATCGAATAAAAATCAAGGAAAATTGCAAGAAACTTGCGAAAATATTCGATTTTTATGATAGTGTTTAAACAACTAATGATATTTGAAATCTGTTTTCGCAGATCCCTATAAAAAAGAATACACAACTTTGCTACCTAAATCATTCCGTTAGCACTAATAGTTTCTAAGAGAGTCAATAAAATATGTTTTTGACCCCATAGTTTGAGGGCTGTTTGCACCTCTTCAATATGGATGATGGTGGATGAATATTTTACTAAAAACTACCTCTTACAAAAGTTGTATGAAAATTCGGTGTGACTTTAACACTAAACCTACCTAGCATTCAAATTGACTAGTATGTATTGTCTCATAAGAATTATATTGAATTTATTTAAACGTTGCGTGATTTTGAGTATAACATATGCTTGAAAAATAATAATAAAATAAATAATATTGAAACTTTAATAATTGTAAAATAAAATATCTGAAACCGGTCGTTTGACCGGCTATGGTAGGTTTAGTGTTAATACATTCTCTTGTACGAAAATGCCGTACCACTTAAGGGTTAAATTTGAAATTTGTAGGAATAACAGAGACTTCAGATATCATCGGTTCGGATAATCGAGGTTCTGTATTGCATTTTCTGCTGCACGAAAGTTTTTGCGTTTTGTCGCAAGGTAAGCACAGGGAACGAACATTAATCCGCCTACGTACCGACTACTTGTGCCGCGGCTCCGTTAATGTAAAGTCGGCTAATTAATTTTTTCACTGAGCCGTACGTGCATCCACGGAGAAAACTGTGTCACGCGGAGTAATAAAAAGTTGTTACGATACGTTCGTTCTAAACCACCCCCTCCCTCTCCTCCTCCTCTCCGCGACGGCCACCGTAGAGCCGCGAGACTGCGACAAGAATGGATTTTTCGTGGGTTTCCACGGGAAAATTTTCCCCGATACAACGTCGGATCGCGAATTTTCGAGGTACTACGCTCTGGAAACGCGGTGCCGCGACTTTTCTCGTGCCTCCGAACACCCTTCGTTCCAGCAATAAAATTTTTCCCTTTCATCTGGAAATACTTCGCGCCAGCTACGCTACGTGACTTGAAATTTTTCTTTGGAGATCTATCGTTTCTACAATTTTCTGTTTGCTTTGTGTTAGTCGGAAAGTCTTTTCCGAGGCTTCAGTGTTATCATGGAAGCTCTACTTCATTAACCATTACGACCACACTGCGAATTTTTATACAAAATAAAGATTGCTTGGATTAATTGCGATATGATGAAACGCGTAGATGTTCAGTGCTTTTTGTTCAGTATTTTTCAATTCTCTGAACATTTTGATTGTTTCGTATTTGATTGCATTTTTGTCATAAATTCATGAAATACACAGTCTACTTATGGCTGCACTGCGGATTTTTGTCGAAATAAAAATTGTCTGAATTTATTGCAATACGCTGGAACCACATAGACGGTCACTGCTTTTGTTAACCATTTTAATAAATCGCGGAATGGTTTGGCGGTATTTTTCAATTCTACCAACACTTTCACTGGTTTGAATTTGATTGCATTTTTGTCATAAATGCACGGAATACGCAGTTTACTCACGGCCACACTGTGAATTTTTATGTAAAATGAAGATTGCCTGAATTAATTGCGATAAGCAGGAACTCAGTAGATGTTCAGTGCTTTTCTAAATTATTTTAATAAATCGGGAATGGTACTACGGTATTTTTCAATTCTCTAAACGTTTTGATTGTTTTGTATTTCATTGAATTTTTGTCATAAATTCATGAAATGCACAGTCTACTTATGGCTGCACTGCGGATTTTTGTCGAAATAAAAATTGTCTGAATTTATTGCAATACGCTGGAACCACATAGACGGTCACTGTTTTTGTTAACCATTTTAATAAATCGCGGAATGGTTTGGCGGTATTTTTCAATTCTATGAACACTTTCACGGGTTTGAATTTGATTGCATTTTTGTCATAAATGCATCGGAAAAATCGGGAAAATATTTGGTGTTTAGAATATTTTGACCAAATCGTTTCCAAAATAAAGTTTCTAACTTTAATAAAATCTCTCACCTTTTGTGTTTGGATCATTATGGCAGTCGCTACGTTGCACGTCAACAATGCTTACACTGTCAAAATGGTTAAGATGTATATCATACAATAAATAATATCACACAATAAATAATATGAATGACTGAACTGAAAAAAATCACTTGCGCTTCGAAACTATCTGGGCTGAACTTTCTTTTGGAGGACCAGACTTTTTTAACTTTTTTGAACACTTTTTTATGTAATCCTGTAGATATCGATGCAAACATAACGAAAATGTAACTATTATTGTTAGGAATTCACTGGTTTATAAGTTATACGTGTGTAAACGTGAACAATGTAAGTGTTTTTGACAGGTTAGAGCGACGCCATATTGGATATTTGCTGGATGGTAGAGGTAGGCTGTTGAGCGCATGCGCTGGATTGAAGGTGGGTGTTAATTTTATTAAAGGAACGGTGAGGGTAGAATATAAAGCAGCACTTCACAAAACAGTCGAAGATACGAAATCACAAGAAAAATATATTTTATTATTATGGTCTATACAGAGATGGAAAACCGTCAAACTTGTACGATATCTATTGCCTAAACTATCCGCACGTCGCGTATACTCGTGAACTATGTACTGTAATCCTCCTGCTGCTCCGGGGTCAGCTCTATTTAACGCGGAAAAAACTGGGCGGAGGTATCCGCTAACGGGGGAAAGATCACCCTATTTGCTAGACGACTTTGAGGGAGGAGGGTCTTCCTGATCAATGGAGGAGAAAAGTCACTCCCTCAAGTCGTCTTAGTGAATTTCTAAAACGTATGACCCCCGGAGCAGCGCGTTCACAGTGCTCCTAAGTGGGGCCCCTTAATTTATGTCCTCTCGACATGACGCAGGCCAAGGGTAGTGCCAAATGCCTGGATTGCACGTGTTGCAGGCCCCACTCTGGCCGTTCGGGGCCTTCGCGTGCCACTTTATGGAAATTACGAAAAAAGGGAAGGCCTCTTCTTAAAATACGCTAAAGAGTCGAGAGGCCATCTGTGCCGCTTGTGAACGAACGTGCATTTCTCACAGTGGGTGTTCAGCGCATCGGCGAAGTAGTACTGAGCGCTATAGTCCAAGTTGGTTTGGGGTTAGTTAAAAGTGCTCAATTTTACACGCGTATAACTTCTGAACCAGTGAACTCCTGGCAATAAGACTTTCATTTTCGGTGTTTTCTCGTCGAAATCTATAGGATTACATAAAAAAAGTTTTAAAAAAATTGGTCCTCCAAAAGAAAGTGTAACCAATATCTGTTTAAAGATCACTTGTCCTCACTGCCGTTATACGAGAAGTCATTCTTAACGCTTTGATTGCTGTGGTGTCGAATCGGTCACCTCGAATTAGACAGCTTGTCTCGACAACTCGTTTATTTTAGTTAGATCTAAGCTATACTCGGCTATACTTAGAGATATCCATAGATCGATGGTCGAGAAAGTTCTGATTTGGTGGAGTCACGTAAGATTTTAGGAAAGCTCGGATGTAGGTGTGGTCTTGGAAAATTGTATATGATTGGTTCTAGGGTGTGTCGGAAAAAGTGGTGGAGATGGCGGAAAGTTAGAGTGGGAATGGAGAAAAATTGAGGTGGAGTAGTAGTACAGTACGCAGGATAACGAAAGGCCATTATTGTAAACAGTCGTATCTTAGCGCGGCGTAGTGCCTTCAAAACACGTGGCTATCAGCTGTACGCTGGACGAGTCCTACGATCATTATGGTATTTATGATCGGTACATAGCCAGGTAGTATACCTGGCCTCGATCACGCGTTTGTCCCTGAGCACGGAGGGTTTTTGCGACGGAACAATTCCCAAAGCAGCAATCTCAAATATTCCGTAAAATTCATCTGTACTTCATAGAATAAAAATTTAAAAAATAAAATGTATGGTACTGAGTAGTTCTTCAATCTTCTTGCATTTTCTAGTTCTTAACCAAATTTGGTATACTCAATATATTATTGTGAAAATTCATTTTTCAATCTGGACAAATAATTCCGTCAACGTGTCAAAGTAGAATTGAGTAATAAGTTCAGAGCCATTAGCTTGAACTGCCGATTTATAATACTTCGACGAGGGTAATGCTGATTGACCAGACCTCGCTACGGGAAAGTTAGCATGAGTGCCGCCCCATGGGGAAAGAAATGGAGCGATGTCCCGCCGATAGAACCGAAGTTCCATCAATGGAATCGAACTTCAATCTACTTCTTTTTTTAAATCGATTTTACAATTATCCGACAATCAATTTAAATCTAAACGCGTTAGCACCAAATGCTCCCGAAGGATGCTTTCGTTCTCGAATATAAGTCAGGGTAAATTAAAACTCTCCGTTGATCGATCGAGCGTCAAATTTTTGCTAGTCGGTGCTCTAATTATAGCAAGGGAAGAGAATCGAATTTAATGATTCTCTTCAAGAGAAATCAACGAAAGGCAAAGGTCCATCTCTTTATCCGTCCTTTGTCCGCCTTGGAGCGAACGGTAGCCAGATAAATGCACTGAGACACGGGATTCTTCTTTTTGTTTGCTGTCATGGTGACGTTGTGAAAGTTCCGCATTGTGGACGGTTTGTTATTAGTTCGACGCTAGCTTCCGTAAAAGTTGTATGGACGTGTCTACATATTTCAAAACATAGACACGCGCCCCAAGTTTCTGAATCAAACGTCACTTTCATTCGCGAACGTTTGCGCGCTGACGTTTTCCTAAAACGTTAACGAGATAAACTTCATCTGTTGATGACGGATAAACAATGAGAAGGTATAGCAAGCATTCAATCGTTTCATAAACGAACGAATGCTAAATTATAATTGTTCATCAACCACTCTATCATATTGCGGTTTATTCAATCTCTGCAATGATGGTATGAGGATGACGTTCACCAAAATGTTTTCGTACTCCAAAATAAACCGTATTTTGTAGAATGTCTCTTGGAAAATTTTAAACTGCTTGACTGAAGCTTGATAACAAGTGACGATCTGAATCGATGTGTATGCTTTAATTTAATTTCTTTTACTTTGTATGCATAAAATGGTATTACAAAAGTGCCAATTTAAAAAATTAGAAAATTCATTAGATTTTGCCTGTGGACACCACTATCGGGTTCGTGGTTACTACTTCAGAGAGTGAAATATTGAATATGATGCACTATACTTTGAGGTTGCTCCTTTAGTCATAGTGTTGGCACTTTACGACAAATAAAGGTATCATGAATAAAGAACCGTGCGTTGACATAGTTTGAAAGCTTGTGTCACCAAACACGTAGCAAATTATGAATAATAATAGGAAATTTCAAAACGACAGTCGTTCCATGCACATCTCTAGTGCAGTAGAGAACGTCATAAACGTGGATGAAATGGTATTATTTTATATCCGTTTGCTTACATAAACCTTTGAACAAGTTAAACACAGTCTACACAGCTCGTTGAATTTCGAGATTGTATTTCATTGTGTTTACATTCTTGGTACGTTTATTTTATAATTTCACTTATTCGATGCAATTTCATTCTGATCTCCGCTAATTTTTCAATCACTTCGATGTACAACAGCAACTCCATCTTGTAACCGTGTGGCTTACACCACACGGTTCCATATATCGAAATATGTATAGTGATCGATATATGTGAATAGTGTGGATCGACTCGTCACCGATATTATCCCTCTGTACGAGGTTCGCGAAGAGATTCGCGATCCTTCTCTTAATGAAGGATCGCAGAAATCCCCACTAATTGGTTTGCACGCGCATCGATCCCCACTAGATCTGGATCGACGGAGATCGATGCGTGTCGAAAGCAGATCACTCTACGTCTGGGCGCGGTTCAGTTAGGACGGAATTTAGAAGGTTCACGGCGACAACCGGTACGCGAACAAGGAGTCAAACCGACTCAGTAAATTTAGCAAACCATCTAATTTACTCTTGACGCGTACGCGCCTCAAACCGAGGAGTCACATATGCAAACCGCATTGTGGCACGGCCAACAACCATCGAGGTTTCAAAAGCCGAACTTACCTGCGTAGAGTCATTTAAATCGACACAATTTCTATCATTAAATTTATAATAAATACACTGGAGATTTCATGTCTCTTCGAGATATCGGGAAGTCCGGTGTATCGGTTTCGTCGTGACGGTAATTATCTGCGTACGAGTCGCAATTCCGTTTGCCGTCGGATAAATTAGAATCTCGCGTCGCGGTCTGGTCGTAACGTAAACGGTAACTTGAATCTTATCATGATTCGTATTCCTGGGACTCATCTTGCAGGATCATTCAGGCAACCGAAGTGACGCTCAGCTCTCGTACCTGCCGGATCTTGCGGTTGTTTCCTGTTTGCCCTTGTAAGGGGTGGATTCAGGGACGGTATTGCGATATAGATTCTGCTGTCCAGTATCTAGACACTCTTCGTAGATTCATTCAGGCAACCGAAGTGACGCTCAGCTCTCGTACCTGCCGGATCTTGCGGTTGTTTCCTGTCTGCCCTTGTAAGGAGTGGATTCAGGCGCGTATTCACGAGATAATTTCTGCTTCCAAGTATCGAGGCACTCCTCGTAGATTCATTCAGGCAACCGAAGTGACGCTCAGCTCTCGTACCTGCCGGATCGTGCGGTTGTTTCCTGTTTGTCTTTGCGAAAGAACTGACGAGATACTTGTGGCATCTCCGCCACGTGATACAGACAACGAATCATAAAACAACCGTTGTGTGATTAACCGATAGGCAGGTTTAAGCGAAAGCAAGAGAATAAACGTCGCGAAAGTAATAGGTAGAACCAGAAAAAGAGTAAGCTGAAGTGTGTCAGTTAAGAATCGGTTACAATGTCAAGGATATCACATTCGATAAACTGAATCGTTTAAATGCATCAAATAATACTTCTCTCGTCCAAATCAATTTGTACCATTTCGTGTAAACGGAGATCGACAGTGAACGAAATTTTGCGGGCTTCCTCGTACCAAGCAATTATTAAATAATAATCGTGTAGCGTTAACTGCGCGGAATTTGGAACTTGCAGCCCATACGGTACCGCCGGGATTAGGGTTGCAGCTCCATAATCCCTATGGTGGTTGATCCAAGGGAAATACGTCAACAGTCTGAAGTCAGAGCCCCCACTTGTACCTGTGACCTGGTACGAGCTATACCATTATATGAGTTGACACGATGACAAAGATGATTGATTGTGCAGACAGCCTTGCATATTCTGTGCAGAATATGTATGACCATTCTCTAATATTTATTTCATGGTAACAATCTACTGCCACTTTAGAGAAATGTTTCTGATTTCAGAAAATTTACTTTAATATTAATATTACGTTAATTCTGTTTCCTGTTATTGTACACGAAGTATACAATAATTTATAAACCGTTCTGTACAAAATACGAACATCCTCTAATATTTACTTCATGGCAATAATCCAGTGCCATTTTAAAAGAATGTTTCTCATTATAGAAAATACATTTTGATATTAATATTATATTAATTGTGTATCTTGCTATTGTATGTAAAGCAGACAGTAATTTATAAAGCATTCTCTGCGAAACTTTAAAGGGTGCGAAATTTTGAAAGAAATATACAAGAGTTGTTGTGCCGTGTCAGTGCTCAAACTGCGATTAGCGAGCTACTGAGATACACGTCTCAAACAGAGGTAATAAATAAATAAAGAGAATAATCGGGTTTCCGGGTAACTGTACAACTTTAATAAAATGGGTGTGAAGAACGGTATAAAACAGAATATGCGTGTATCTTTTCATTCCTAAAAAAGTGTTGTTTAAAGATTTAGATTACACTATTAGATTATTATTGAAGTATTTTATCCGAATGTAATATGCCTTTTGGTTTAGGCACACTGCGTTTTGTATTATTCTGTATTTACTTTCGAAATTGTACTTTCATGGTAGCCAAAATGAATCTCAAATGAGACTCAAGCTGCTATAATAAAAAAAAAATAAAACAAAATATAAAGTAGAGGTTGACTATGTATATAAAACTCGACTTGTTCCGATTTCGACTATATTTCGCGACTGATCTTGCAACGAAGGCATGAGAATCAAGAAACCTCGTGGGGTTGAAAATTCCCTCCACAAGATGCAAAATAGTGGGCCCCCCGCAAATGATACAATATGTGGGAAGTTACAAATGAGCTCTAAAACAAGGGCAACGCCCATATTTGAAATACGTCGACGTTATGAGTATCGCCAAACAGTGACGACACTCGGTTCCCTGTATTTTTTCCGGAAAAGCAATAACTCAGGTTTAGGGCCACAGGCCCCTGGCGCTATGTGTGGGCCTACGCTACGCCAAGTCCCATTGTGGCGTGTTTATAGAATAAATTAATAATATAAATCTTCCACACTTATGACTCCGTATTTAATTCGGCTATTAAATTATTTATATTTGAATTATTTATGGATAAATTGTTTTCATAAATATTTAATGAATTTGAGACCATGCTCCTTTGAAGTTTTAATTCGATCTGTTTATTACAAAACACGTTTGTTAATAGGAAACAACGAATAAATGAATTAATATTTACAATGTGTCCAAAATAGTTTAACATAATTTACAATTGATCGATCTTATCATTGACGATAAAATATAAATCTAACAAAATCGAAATAGAAATTTACATTGTCTACATCCGCCACACCATTGAGAGTGGTATGGCTAGGCTGACTTTCTCAAGAATCAGCTGATGTATTCCAGCCGTACCAGAGTCATAAAATAATAAATTCGTCAAAGAAACACTAGAAAGACTCTTCAAAAATGGCAATGTCCAAAATCGACCGTAGCGTAGACCCAAACCGAAATTCGAGACGGCCATATTGGCCTGAAGTTTCAAGCACGTAGTTGATTTTTCAGTTTTAAATAATTCTTTACTTTCGCTCCAGTTAATTTTATTAAATTATATTACGGCGTTTTCATCACTTTCTCCATTTTCTAAATGTGTGTATTTTAAAATTGAAAGTCACAATCTGTTTCTCTAATAATGTTCTGTAACACATGTTAAATTGTTATTCAGTCAGAGATATTATTCTTATAACATTTGGAACCATCAATATTTATTATTTGCGATCAACCATTCTAATTTGATCGTTGTAGCATCTTTAAACAACGTTTCAAGCATTTTTTAATAAAAAATGCGTCCAACCTATTTTTTTCAAACGCAATGGACATTTTCAGTGTCTTATTCGCGCCTAAAATAAAACGAACATGATAATTGCAAAATTCGAGCGCTGAAACTTAAAGTAACATTTTCTTGTAAAATCACAATTTTCCTAAAAAATGAATAAATCTAGCTACAATATCAAAGATTGAAGCTTTCATTATTTTAAAGTCAGTCTATAAATCACATCAACGTTGGGCCAGCAGAAAGACACTTTAATCGATAATCTTTTGTTACAATCGAATTTTCCATAGTAAACGAGTATATTCTTCGCGAAAGTATTCTCAGTTGTCAGCAGAATGAAATTAATCGAAGACATAGTATTTAGGGAATATGCAAAACTCATTTCTTTCCAATACGGCTCATAAAGCATATTCCACATTTCTGATGTTCCCGAACACGAAGGCGCATTCCGCCCGGCACACTGTTTAGACGATATAAATTGCAAAAGCCTGTAGCTGGGACACAGTCACGTTAATATTTATGAGATGCCACGGGGAAATAAGCTGAAAGTGCATGACACTAGTCGTCTGTAATTCGTCCTTCACGTTGCTTTTAATCCTTTAAGATGTAGAGAATTATTCGCGCGAAATGAAGGAACGCCGGAGCTGGTTCTTTTACTTAATGAACATGTCGAGTATTTTATCAGTTTCAACGACATCGTTAAATTTTTTGCAGAAAGGTCGATTATGCGACGTATCTAAGGTTGCGCCAACGACGTTTGGCTGGTTACAATTTTTGACAGGAAACCATACGCCAAGTATCATGTACTAGCACACAATAATTACATCCGACAGAAACGAGTATATTGTGTTACAATCATCACTTATTTATATTTTATTAGTTTTTTCAGTATTGAATACATTGTCTATTTGCAATTGCTCGAATGATCTGGTTACTTGTGTCCGAACTAACTTTTTTCATACGTTCACTCTAAATTTTATTATACAGTTACTATTATAGTTATATAGTTCCAAGAACACTTGACACATTCTTCTAACGTTGCAGCTGCGACGTTCCATTTTAATAAATATTTATATGTGAAACATGAATACAAATTGATAGCGATATACATTAACTAAGTCTGTGTCTTCATTTTTATGTATCTATATCATTTTAGTCTTAACATGTGGGAATAAGTATAAACAAAAGTAACTTGCATATCGTGAATCTCGAACTTCAATTACGGAGTACGTAAATCGTAGTAAATCATCACTATTCGTTCTCAATCATTTGGTTATCAGTACACAGCGGATCTTCATTTTAAATAAGAAGTTTCTAAGTCAACTGAAGGAAATGAAAGTTAAATAAAAATATATTGCTTCGTCTAATACAATTTTAATAAGCTGGAAATAATAGAACAGTGTTCCTGAATTCTTCTAATGCATGTACAGGTATGTATGGGAAGACTTCACTTACTTATTTTATTTTAAAACATGTAACAGCAGCTCTTCAATTATTTCTTATATAAAATACATTTTCTAGAAACTGCTATTGTAAACTTATTTGCAGCAATCCACAATTTTAAAAAATGAACAGCGTCTTACAAATTTTTCGTTCGAAGCGAACTTTAGGCTTTCGCGAGCGTTATCGGTCGCTAATTTATGTGACACGCTGTCGTTAAAGTGGTTATTCAAATTAGTCGGGATTGGGAGCCATAAATTTGAAATGAAGTCCCGAATACATGGTAAGTCAGTTACAACTGTCGAGTGATTTAAAATTCGCGGTACGAGCGCGACACTAACTAGGTCAAAGAAGGTCCGGAACAATCTGATGTTCTTTCGAGCCGACTTTGATTTCTTCGGAAACCAATGAATATTCAATTCCATTATGATAACCGCGAGGACTCGGCTCCCGTCCTGTTATTGTCTCCCGCGTGGAAACTTTAATTTCAGTTTCGCGAAAGCGCGCCACATTCAATTTTTCTATTCGAGCAACGCACAGTGGTCCCAAATCCCGAAAACGTGGTGAAAACCTTAAAAATGAATTTTCTCGCGGAGTCATTTTGACCGTTGTTTAGGGTACTGTATTGATGGTCCTATAGTGGGGTGTACGCGAAAATGGTCATATTTTTATATCTGAGTGACAATTTCGGCGTCAACATCAGTCAAGCAGTTGTCGCCAAGGTGAGCAAAAGTTTGATCTATTCAGTGTGAACTGAATAACTTTTTTGAAAGTATTAAAAAACTCAGAGAATATATTTGACCTTTATATTGTTGATATTATGCATCAAAGAAAGTAATCAAATTATGCAATTTGGACAAAATATTAACACTTTACCTACCAGAAGCCTGTTGACGCTCTCCATGTTTTTGTCAAGTATTTTGTAAAGTTGAATTTGGTTAAACTGTACTTTGGAGGACCAATTTTTTCCTATAGATTTCGACGAAAAAACACCGAAAATGAAAGTTTTATTGCCGGGAGTTCACTGGTTCAGAAGTTATACGCGTGTAAAGTTGAGCACTTTTAAGTAATCCCAAACCAACTTGGACTATAGCGCTCAGTACTACTTAGCCGATGCGCTGAACACCCACCATATATCCAGAGCATGCGCTCAACAGCCTTCCTCTACCACGCAATGAATATCCAATATGGCGACGCTCTAACTTGTCAAAACGCTTACAATTGCTCATGTTTACGCGTGTATAACTTTTCAACCAGTGAACTCCGGTAACCAAAACTTGAATTTCGTGTACTAAAACTTACACGTCTATCAGTTTCTCGACAAAATGTGTAGCATCACATACAGAAAACTTGAAAATTCTTGGTCCTCTAAAGTACAGTTCAGCCTTGAATTTTGTTTATGACTCTCAATTTAATTGTTCAGAAGGAGACCGCTGCATTTCATATTTGTTATCGCAGTAGTCGGTTGACTGTTTTATTCAGTTATTTACGAGATGAAGTGCAAATTACAAATTACAAATTACAAATTTTCAGATTTTTAGCTCGACGTAAAATATTTTTGACCCGGAGAGGGTTAATAGGCTTTTTAATGACTGAACTGTATGTAAAAAAATCATAATGGTTTTCTTTCAAATAATGATTTCAGATGGAGTTGTTCTATTATATTAATTCCAAAAAGAAGTTCAATTATAAATGAAAGTGTCGTTTTTAGACAGTTTATTAAGGAATTCTCAACTGTTGAACTTTAGTTCAACACGCTATTAGAAACTTTCTGGTAAGTAAAGTGTGATATATATATATATATATATATATATATATATATATATATATGGTTGTTAATATTTAGGATTGGAGCAAAATACAGTCAAGAATAAAATCCTGTAACCAGTAAATTACATGAGATAGAATTAGAATATTAATCGTTTCTCAAGCTAAAATAAATGTAAAATCATATGTTTCTTGAAATCTGTGGGACTTCGTTTTAATATATAAATAAATAATGATTGTTTAAAAAATGCTTTTGGTGGTTCAATTTTGTTCCTCATTGCAGGCTGAAAGATATTCCGTGAATCTTCCAAGTTTTCAACGTAACAGTTCTTCTTTTTCAACTCCGTCATTCCATTCGGAACTCGTCGGCCCTCGTTCCAACCGGCACAAGTGTCCAGAGGGCACAGAATGAAATTATTCATGCAAATGATTCCCGCATCGCATAATTAGCCTTACACATCGTTAACTAATCAAGGAAGAATTGCCATATGGAGCAAAGAACGAAAATATTTGGAGATAAGTAGACTGCGGATTTTATTCATTTATGACAAAAGTGACTAAGCGCAATTAGAAACATTAGAAGAATTAAAGAGATTTAATGGATGGAAGTTACTAAAGAAACGAACAATTTTCTACTTAGTCCCTATTTTTTTAAATTAATGCAGAAAATTTTTATTTTGCATAAAGATTTGCTGTCCTACAGATTTACGTAAGTTCCAATATTGTCCTGTGTGTATTGATTAAATTCACATTTTAAAAACTGGATTTTGCTACATTGAAGCAACGGTTTATACTTAATTTTCACACATTGAAGAAGGAATTAGAAACAAAATTATTAGAAATAATTGCTAGTATATATACATATGGTAATAAATTCGTTATTTGGAAGAAATATTAGGTTATTCCAGAAATCACGTGAATTTCATTTCGTATTTTCATAAGTGAAGTGCAGAAACATAATCACAGACATTTATCTTCTGTATATCGTTTTATATGTAGGATCTTAGGAAAAATGAGGAATTCCGCGCCAGGAATCGAACCCGGCACCCTCACGGTTGTAACTGATCAGCCCTGGACATACCCACGGAACCCTCCTACTTTTCCTAATCTCCATACAGTATTTGGTCTGGGAGGTCCTGATCCCACATATATGTTATAGAAACTATGGGATTGGGTGTATAATAGAAGACTAATGATTGTGATAACGGTTTTGTATGTAATCTTATAAAAATGTTGTGAATCGCTCGATACTATCAAGTATACCTAAACGATTAAAACGTGTGCCATAATCAAACATTTATTCCACAAAATATTAAGAATATATAGAGTCGAATCGATTTACTCGAAAACGAAGCATCAAATGAAAAAATTGTATTGTTTCTTTTCGACTCATTTTTACATATAAAATCACCTTCTAATCGGTTGACCATGAGTTGCGGGACATCCTGTAGATTTTGTATTCTGTGACATTGAAATTATTATATTTAACTATACAAAAATATTTTTACGATCTTTACGACTAAATGTAATAATGTGATGTACAACGATAATATTTGTAATTTACATATGTTTTTCCAATTTGCATAGTAATTGCATGATGATATTTTCATCGGTTCGCGAGATGTTTCAGCATTTCTAATTACTAACAATTAAATTAAACTTATTGTGAAGCTAGAGTATTTGAAGGACTATTGTATTGTGCAAATACGGAGTATGAAATTGTTTGGGCAATGGAATCCGTGCATTGAAATGTACACGATGTATCATTATATCATTTATGGTACTTGAGCTGCTGGTGAGAATTCCGATACCCTCATTTACCAACGCACTGTACATGTTTTCAGCAAATAATTATTAATTAAACGCATCTCTGAAAAACTTGTTTAACGGTGCAAATATTTAACTTTATTCAATAACTTCACACGTAAGCAATGGTTTTATATCGCGTATTCTATTTACAAGGTTTGTTACTTTTTAAATAGAAGGCAGCTTAGTAACACTTAATAGGATGGCGGTTTTAATTATAATACGCAATATCATACCCTTTAGTAATTTAATTAAAAACAATGTTATATACGCAGTGTTATTATCGGGGGAACGAGATTGTACACGACTTAAATTACTGAAGGTGAATTACGTGTAGCTATGCATGTTATTATTTTTATGAATGTTATCATTATAAATATAATAGACAAACATTTTATTTTCATGAAAAGTATATTAGTCTTATTGAATGATAATATATGTTTATGTTTTGACATTTATCAAAAATTTGTATTCTATTGAATGGAATACTGAGATAACAAACTTGTTAGTATACCTATGCAAATTATGACAAGTATATATTTCACGAAGCGGATCGACGAATGTCAGACTTCTGTTTAGTGAAATCCAATTACGGGGTTTGACTTGTTCAAGCTGAAATTTGAACTCACGCTTGCTGACACCCTCTTCCGGTGTCATAGTTAGTATATCAACATCACGCATGTCGCTGATTATAATAACAATACAAGCTTATGGCTTTGTGGGTGGACATAGAGTCATCGTATTCGAATGCAAAATGTGTACGCCCCTGGCGAAAAGTATTTTACCAAAGCAGTCAAACGTATATATTACTACAATTGCATTATTCAGTTTGAATAAACCATTATAGTTTTTGACTGAGCTCACGAAACAGCATAAGGAACTAGAAATATCAACTTCATCTTATAAAGTATTGAATTTTTTTGGTTCAGATAGCATGTAAAATTGTACGATATTTTATTGTCGTTTTTGTATGTATAATACTTCATCTCATACAAATTATGAAATATAACTTTAAACTAATGATTAACAACATTTGATTAAACAGCAAAATTATTAGATTATACTTTTTCCCTATTCAAATCATCATGATTTACATTATTTAACATGTTAGTGTGTAGCTGTAAATACAATAAGGATTATTTTTAATGTCTCTGTCCACATTAGAAGGTACTAATTAAAAGTTTTGTTTATTTTTACCACAAAAAATTGATCTGAGCTTACAAATGAGAATTGACACAAACGTACACATTCTAAAAATTGGTCATGTCTTATGGCAATGTCCTATACATGACATTCACAGATTGAAATTTATACATAGCCTGAGATTTTTGTTTTTTTCTTCCCATGTCATGCAATGTTCTATTCCACAGACCTTCAAACATTTTATTGTAAGATCTAATGTTCCTTCCTGAAAGATTGTGGATTACATATATAACATCGCTATCACGTCCATCACAAATTAAGTGCCTCTAACTAGTATGTATTCATTACATTACCTACACATTAGAATAATGTTATTATTGTAATATTATGTATGTAATACAGACTGCAGAATAACCTCTCATTAGAGGTTACATCTGTATAATAATGAAAAAAAAGTAATAAATCATTTCCCGTAGAGCGTATGCCACAGATCAAAGTTTTGAAATGAAGAATGTTTTTCTGTGAAAAAATGTATAATTACATTACTATTTCATATTGTTATTACAAGACCACGTGTATTATAAAGGTGAAACCCCACTGTACATCCTGTAAACAGAATTATAAATGAAGAATAATAGATAAAGAAATAGAAAAAATAGAAAATAGAATAGATATAGATAATAGAAAATAGAATAGATATAGATAATAGAAAATATTATAGATAAAGAAATCTACCATTACTAGAGGTGTGCGAGATCCCGGGAAGTCCTGAAACCCGATGCTTGGGACGGGATGGGAAGACGAGTGTTGGATCGGGACGGGATTCCGAAAATGTTCAGGTCTCCCGAGAATATTCGGGATTTGTGATACTGTTCGGAATCTTTAAATATTGTTTTTCCTACTCTCATAGCATAGATAAAGACTAAAAAACAATATTAAAAGATTCCGTACAATATCAGAAATTCGAAAGATTTATGGGAAAACCGAATATTCTCGGGAAACTCGAATATTTTCAGGAATCCCGAATATTCTCGGGAAACCCGAATATTTTCAGGAATCCCGAATATTCTCGGGAAACCCGAATATTTTCAGGAATCCCGAATATTCTCGGGAAACCCGAATATTTTCAGGAATCCCGAATATTCTCGGGAAACCCGAATATTTTCAGGAATCCCGAATATTGTCAGGAATCCCGGAAGTTTCAAGAACCTGTCCCGATCCCGTTACGATTCCTTGTGGATTCACTTTCACGAATATATTTTTTATTGTAGACACAAATCGATGTTCTTTTTTTAAAGGTCTGTAATCACTTCATATGCTGTGAACATAATTATGGATGAATTGTATTGTACATATTGATCC
This sequence comes from Sphecodes monilicornis, assembly GCA_913789915.3. Lineage (NCBI taxonomy): Eukaryota > Metazoa > Arthropoda > Insecta > Hymenoptera > Halictidae > Sphecodes > Sphecodes monilicornis. The sequence continues at coordinate 12,988,323 of OU565290.1, forward strand.
TTTTTTTTTTAAACAATTGGACTGTATATCGTGCCGAGAATAGAACGCGAAAGTGAGAAACGACGTTGAATTTCAGGTGAAAGATATGGTTGCGGTACGGGATTAATATAATCATGTGACTTCCAACCAGCTGGAATAATCGAATTTCCGATAAAATCGTGGCATCGTTGTAGAAAATCCATGCGCCGACAGATCGTGCGCAGAGCCAGTGTCAGATCTACGCTGGCAGAAATCCAATTAAGGATTTTGATTAGTCTGGACCGAAATCCGAATTCCCGTTTGTTAGATGCCTTCCGGTGGCGTAGTTCCGGTCCGCGGCCGTGCAACTACTGTACGTGGTCAGTAAGTACACGCCGGCCTGTAGAAATACGTTCGGGTCGGGTTAGTTTCACCAAATTTCTCTGCTGAGAAGTTTTGTCGCCGCCATCCTCGTCTCAGACTTGTCGACCGAGTACAGGTTGCATGTTTACAGTCCGTGGTAAGCTTTGCCTGTTTGCGAGCACAGTTGCACGAAATGCAAATTTTGTTATCAGTTTTCATTCGTTCGAATTTCAACGCCGAATCTGCCCGACACAGTAGTTTCGACCAAATACTGCGATTCTCATTAATATTTCTACATTGGTTCCATGCAGAAGAACTTCTCTAAAAGACCAAATTATATGAGTTAGTTTTTGAGAAGTTAGAAGCATTGGTTTAGGGGAGAATAGGGTAGTCACGGTTAGTGAGCAATAATGATCGGTACTATTATTACATGACACGTTTTAAATTTTTAATATTGCTCGTTTACGTTTTGCGCGTCTTGTTACGACTATATAACAAAAGAACTTAAACAGCTTCCTTCAAAAAATAAACCCGAAATTATTATTGGATTATGTGCCTTAAATTCTCTGGTGCGCATCATAAACGTTTAATAGTTTATTTTAATTGGTAATTTTAATAGTTTAATAGATTAAAGAGATTAAAAATTGATGAAATAGTTTAATAGATTAAAGAGATTAAAAATTGATGAAATAGTTTAATAGATTAAGAGATTAAAAATTGATGAAATAACGATTGCTCCGAAATTATTTTTTTACGTATTTTACCTTAAAATATTTTCTAAGTATTTAAATATTGGTTCTAAAAGAATTCTACAAAAATATCATTGATTATTACATAGTCAAAAAAAGAAAAACAAGGAATTGATTAAATAAAGAAAAAAGTAGACTTACAGGCCGGGCGCGAACCTAGTATACGCATGGTCATAGTCGAGAGCCTGACGCGCTGACCCAATCGGGCTGTTGGAAACATGGTTAATATTTTCAGGTGTTATGCACTGGCGTAGTAGAATACTAATTAAGTTAATTTCATTTTTTCATTATTTCTGTGAAATGTTCAAGGTTAATCAGTATCCAATAAGCTCACAGAATGAATAAAATGTTACAAATTGAAGGTTAGCTTCGTTTTTCACGGAAAAAATGGCGAAAAAATCGGTTTTTATTTTTTTTAACAACGGCGCAGTATTTTTAAAAATCTGAAAAAAATCATATATGATACTTATAATAATATATCAGTACTGTAAAAATATAAAGTTAGTCACTCTAGAACTTCCATGTGAAATCTGCATTTTTTCAATTTTTTTGAAGTTTTTGATGTTTTACAAGCGGGATTTTCAATTTAAAAATCTAAAACGAATTGCAGAATATGTATTCGGGTGTTTGACATGTCTCAGATTTTTTTCAGAATTTCTAAACTCCGTTAACTAGGGAAAATAGGTCAAAAACTGATTTTTCATTTTTACCCCATAACTACCCTCCCGATCAAGATATAGGGTTAAAATTTTACACAGTATGGTTTTTTTGGATGCCCTATCGAATAACCCATCCGCGATATAATTCGGCTCAAGGGCAGTTTTGACCATCTTATCCGGCTATACCCTTTGTAGTTGATGTAGGTTATGACCCGAAAGCATCTTTCTCAAAATAGTGCTTGATCTGAACGCTGCTATTTCACGAAATACTCACTGATCAAATATCAACAATTCTTATTGTCCAAAAATCACAAAATTTGTAGTCGATGTAGGTCATGACCCGAAAACATCTTTCTCAAAATGAGTACTTGTCTGAACATTTGGTGGTGCATCGTCGAAAATGTAAACTTCAGAATTTTTAGACGATGTTGTGTTACATTATCGAGGACTTAACAGGTGGAGCTCTGAAAAAGTTGCTTTGTGAAAAATGTGACGGAAGTTGAAAGCCAAGGTATTGATTTTTTTCTAGAAAGCAGCTCGCTTTTCGTGTGTCAGAGGCGGACTAAAGTTTCTTTTGACATTATCGACTAATTGATAATAATAAGCCAAGAGTTCGAATTCACTGATGAAAATAGTCGTTTCAGGTTTGAATAATTACTAGACTGCGGATCTTTATGCAAAATAAAAATTTTCTACCTGAATTGCAACAAACCGGAGTGAAATCGGAAGTTATTTTATCTTTTAATATGTTTAATAGGCTGAAAGTAATATAACAGCATTTTTTAATTCTTTTAGAGTGCTTGCTGTTGTAAATTATAGCTACTCGTTTCTGTCATAAATGCATAAAATCCGCAGTAATCCGCAGTAATCTAATAATTACTAGCGTTCCAAATCATCTTTTTTACCAGGACGTTCATGTCGAATTCGATTCTCGATTCTACGTGGGAAGCCATTGTTGTGTCGTGTCAGTGCTCAAACAGTATTAGTGAGCCGCTGAGATACACGCCTCAAAGAGAGGTAAATAAGTAATAGATAATTGGATTTCGTATAACTTTTAATATAAGAGAGACTTTTAATAGAGAGATGTTGTAACTATGGATTCTACTTCGCAACTGTCTTACAACTAACGCACGAGAAGTAAAGAAGGCTCGTGGGGGTGAAAAACTCCCTCCACAAAATGTAACATAGTGGAGGGCCCAGCCAATGATAATATTATTTGGGAGGCTACAAGTGATCTCCCAAAAGAAGGGCAACGCCCATAGACAAAATACGTTACGACGAGTGTCGCCAAACAGACAACACTCGCTTTCCCGTGATTTCACCGGAAATCATACTTTAGGCTTTGGGCCACAGGCCCCCCTGGGCGCTAAGCGTGGGCCTACGCTATGTCAAGTGCCATTGAGAGCGGTACGGCTGGGCTGACTTTCCCATGGTCAACTGATAGTTTCCAGACGTACCCGGGTCATAAAACGATAAATTCTTCCAAGAGTTAGAGGAACCCTTCGACAATGGCACTTGTACAAAATCGGCCGTAGCGTCGACCCAAACCGAAATACGAGCCGGCGATAATATGCACGTCTCAACAGCCATGACAATCGTTATCGACTATGAAGACGGTTAGGTTACTCAATATGGCAGCGTCAATACATATTATATTATTGCTAGGGTACGCGCGTAATCCAATTGGTAATACCTTCACATTCATTATCGATCTAGGAGTTGCCCCTTATTTTATAGAAATAGGAATCAGTAGATTTACATATGTATGTACAGGGTAGGGCACTAACTATTGTCACCTACAATAACTCCGAAAGTATGGTAGTAGTAGAAAAGTTTTCGAAATAAAAGTTGCATCGGACAACAGGGACTGTAGTCTGGCGTTAATCTTTTGTTGCTAGGTAGAGTCACCTCAGAGATGTGAAAGTCACCTTTGTTTTTTGAAATAGAACGCTATGTTTTAGTACTTGAAGTTTGGTACTATAATTATGGTCATTGAAAGTCAGCAAAGGTCATTTATGGCAAAAAAGGCGAAATAAACTCGCATTTACGGAAGGTGTTCAAATTGATTGTCACTGGTATAAAGACAATGGTACAATCTTTTTATCACAGATTGAGTAGTATTTACTATCACTTATCGTTGTCATAAATGACCTTTGCTGATTTTCAAAGACAGCCGCTATCAGAAAACAGGTACCAAAACATAGCATGCTATTTAAAAAAACCAAGGTGACCTTCACATTTCTGAAGCGACTCCACCTAGTAACAAAAGATTAACGCCACACTACTGCCCCTATTTTCCGATACAACTTTTATTTCGAAAACTTTTCATCTACTATCATACTTTCGGAGTTATTGTAGGTGGCAATAGTTAGTAGACTGCGGATTTTATGCATTTATGACAATAATGAGTACATATGTACAATTTAAATCAGTGGACATATTAAAGAAATTTAAGGACATCTGTGTATTATTTTCAGCTTAATAAGATATGTAAAAGAAGAAAGAAATTTTTGAAAGAAACAAAAAAACAACTCTCTTACGGGAGTGCAGCGTCTGCAAAATTCTCAGGAATTTTCTCCCAGATGCACGACTAGCCCCACCAAAATTTCTAGACAATTTTGGGTTATATAAATGCCACGATTTCAGCCACGAGCGGGCCCAGTTGAAATTCAGTCACGTCGCGTTACATTACGTACAGCAAGATCGTGTATTAAAGTCCCCTTCAAGCATAATATTCACTAGTACGTATTCTATCGTGCAGTCAGTATAACCACGGTTACTCCCGCATTTCTCAGTGCGTCAAAACCGAGAGTATGTATGTATTTGCTTTATTTCAGCCTTACAGCCAAGAAATGTGACTTGGTTTACATTAACCTAACTGTAAAAATCTATCTTAGTTCACGCATTTGGTCCATACCTTCTTTCACACTTTTTCTTTGTCCCACTCCTTCCTACGCTGACCCACTCTGGTAGTCTCTTAATTACTACTAACCCAATCGTTGCATCCTTCCCCATTCCCTAACATTTGTTTTTTAGTTTGGTATATTCTTTGGTATAGAAATGCTCTCTTTTATCTCTTTCTCCTCAAATTCTCCAACCACTCTTCGACATTTCTATCTTTCTCGATTCTATATCCTCGATCCTGATCATTTCTCCCATTATCCTGTATTTTCTTGTTAAATGATCTAGCCTTCCATACTTGTCCCTCAAAACCGAGAGTAAGGGATTCAGTATTTGCGAGTGCAAGTTGCACGAAACAATTCTAAACCCATTTTAATTATTGAGTACACTATACTTTATTTTAGAGCAGTTCAAATCTCTTAAATTCCGTATTCACATCATATTTCTATTAAAGTACTAGTATTCCCACAACGATGTACCTTAGTTACTCAAGGTGTATCAACTTGTATTCGACGTTACGAGAGCCAATACCAAGTTCAAAATTAAAAATCTAATAAAACGTCGTTCACGCCTCATCCGCTTAGCCCTCGGCTCGTAACACAATCAATTCAAACATTTTTTAGTTTGCATAAAGATCCACAGTCTAACAATAACTATACTGTGGATTTTTAAGTAAAATTAAAATTATTTGCATTAATTGCTAGATACAGAAGCCACATAGACATTTGTTTCTGTTCTTAATAATTTTGTCGTGTTTAAAACAACATAACAGTGGTTTTCAATTCTATAGGTTTTTCTGCTGTTTTGCATTTGACCTATTCAGTTTAAATCAATGCATAAAATCCACAGTGTAGTGATAGCATAACATGTTAAAAGATGTCTATAGAATTTGCTCATGATTGATTGTGAATATTGATGATTGTTCATGGTTTTTCTCTAATAAGTTAACAGTAATATACCAATATTCTAATACAAAATTTTCAAATACAATTAGTTACACATGCATATAACATGCGACAGCTAATTTAATTGAAAGTGTTTTGGAATTCTCAAGAAAAATTTTATTGGACATCGTTGTCTGACGTCGAATAGTTAAACAAATAAAGTATACAAATACTTTATGAATCTATGAATAATAATTAATAGAAAAAAACTAATATTTAATAGTGTAGATCACATCGTTGTCATTCAAGATTGAAAATAAAAAAAAAGAAGTGAACATAATAATTTGTGCAGAGTGAAGACATTATTAATTACATTTATTCGTCAAGATATATCTACTATCGTACTCTGCTAGCATTATAATGAAATGCCATGCAGTGCAATTCTAATGCATAATAACGTGTGTTCATTTTCGCTTATTTTGTGCGCCGAGGTGAATAATATTATATCAAACCAGTGCATTTAATTAATCTTCAGACTTTGTTGTCCCTTGTGCAACTAATTATGCGCGTTTTTATAAAATCAGCGTACAAATTGTGCATTGACAAGCGAACGCTTATGAACTGCACGCCAGTCGATCGATAATCCGAATCCCTTACACAGACCTATTTGAAGATTTCTCGCCCTATAAGGGGCTTTCTCGCGAACTTATTATGACCATAAACCGCTGCAGGGCGGATCACTATAATCTAGCTCCATCACTCTCACGCATAGGTATTACTCGTGATGCGAAATGCGAACGGGTTAACGCAAAGCAAGAAGTCAATCGTATCACATGACAGTGCGATCTGTACAACTCGCAGCGATTGAAACTAATAAGAAAATTACAGAAAATTAAATTATATCTTCCTTTAAATACAGACATGCTAATCGCCAAACCAAACGTACCTGCTTGTACATATATGTCAATAATATTATCAATAATTGTACATATATATCATAACTTTTTCAAAAAGTGTAAGCTTAAAATTTAGAACAACCAAATATTAAGTATAAATCTAAACGATGCATGGCGTAATCGAAGTAATGTATATACAGGGTGTCTCACCCTGTGAAAAATGTTTCAGATAAGAATTAAATTGTGCTGAGTGCGGCATAATGTGATGTTATTAGTTTATTCGTGGATGAACGCGTTAAGGTCATATGAAGGTCAACTTCGTTTTTTAAAATGGAATTATATACTTTTTAATACATCAATCGATGCAGTTGGACATTCTTTATAAAAAGTTATTAGCCTATTTATGTTGAAAAATTAGTCGTTCGTTTAATACATCGATGGATGTATTAAAAGGTATATACTTCCATTTGAAAAAAAACATAGTTGACCTTCATATGACCTTAACGCGTTCATCCACGAATAAACTAATAACATCACATTATGCCACACTCAGCACAATTTAATTCTTATCTGAAAAATTTTTTCGGTAAGACTAACAATAGCGAAGGAATGAAGATGTCAAAATCGAGTGAGACACCCTGTATAATTTACATCACGGTACCAAATATTTGTGGTTGTCAGGAAGAACGCCGCTTGTCACATACTGTCACTTTCGGGATATCGCCGTTTAAAGTTTTGATCACTAATGCTTTCACATAGGACATCAGTTAACTTGCATTATTTTTTTGAGCCTTTTTTCTGGTAAATACGTAAATCCTTTAACTATAAAGCACTATGAATGCATAAATTCAAATTTTTTGAAATTTGTGCCATGCGGCGTTTTTCTTTGAAACCACAGATATATTTGTATAGCAGAAATAAGTCTTGCATGAGACTTCAAATGCTTAATAAATAAAAAAAAACAATAAAGATTTCTTGCCACGTTTGTAACGAATGCTGCGTTACTTGCCTTTTGATAAAACGTTGTTATTCGCAATCAATGCTGTCGGCAGGAAACGTAAACCTGATGCGCACATTATTTACAGCCCGCTGAAAGTTACATTGTAGGTGATATGTATAACTTGGCCGTTGGTGTTTAACGGAGCGCGAAACTTTTTCTAGTAAAAAAGTGATTCATCGATCATTACCTTTCTTGCACAATATTTTCCCGCGACAAGAATATATCACACCACCTCCCCGCAAAGTTATGTACAGCGCAAACACATATGTGCACACGAGCCTGCGTGTACCAGTGTCCTAGTCTATTCGCAATCAGTGGGATATTGGAACCTGTGAATATCACGTACACTGAAACTTACCTCATCGACAGTCCTCGAATGCTAATTTATTATTAATTATTATTTCTTATTAATGTACACACGTGTATGTACAAAAAATGTTCAAACACAGATAATTTATTTAATTGTAATGCGTGCTGTATAACTTTTTTCATCAGACAGACTTCGTTTCAATCAGATGAATGTGTCCGTTACAGTAGCTCAACAATCGGCTTTAATTTCGTAAAAACGAATCGCACGACAATAAACCAGGATTTATTTTAAAGCTTAAAGACTATTTTGGCAGACCATCATTCATTTTTTTCTACAATGTTTGCGAAACTGAATATATCGTTTCTGTTACAAAATACTACAAATTGGAACGTCTGTAAAAACATTTAAAAAATTTTTCAAAAAATAAATCAACCACGGATTTAAAGATTGAAATTTCCTCTTCACAAAATCCCCTTAAAAATGAATATACGATTTTTTTCTGGTCGTTTTATTGAGCTTTGCATAAAAACTTGTTTCTCATTTTTGTTCGATAAATCACCTAAAAAGAATCGTACGTAAAGTTTTGAAAGATTATTTTAAAGGAGAAGGTTCAATCTTCGGATCTATAGTAGATTCAGACTTGAAAATTTTTTTTTAATGTTTTCACAGACGTTTCAAATTGTAGTACTTTCTAGGAGAAAACGTCCACCTCTCACCTGTTAATTAACAGGAAGGATTCAGGTTTAAATTGAATAGAAAAGAGCTAATGTTTTTTTGTGCAGCTTGTTTAAAATTTTCATAGTACGCACAAGTAGTTTAACGAGAGGGGTATTGAGTTGGTTTCATTTAGCTTTGATTCTGACCTCGTTAAAAAAATTCATTTCGCGTTTGAAAACTGTCTGTACGAAGAACGCAGGAATTTCAATAATTGATGCCCGGTGAAAGTATCACAATGAACGATGTTTACATTGATATTTATCTTGCTTCATTTAAATTATTTTTATAACTCGATAGACGATAGATTGCAATTATCATCGTGTTTGTTCTGTAGAATATTTCTACGTTTTCCATTCATCATTTGAAACAATAGCCCAGCAAGCTCGAACCTTTCGCAGCACACAAATTCGCAGAAGTAATTCAATAGTCTTTCACATAACACAATATTTTATGCAGTGACTCTGTGAAACTATCAGTCCCTTTGGCAACTTCATTGAAGTTTGATACAATAGCATTGCCGACCAGTTTAACGGCATGTATATCCGCAACCGTGTCGCTTGTTCCAATAAAGTTCCAGAAACCAATCTTCTGAACGTTACCAAACGACTATTTTCCTCCATTCATTTTCATGGGGTGCGTTTCGGTCGCGAATGTGATTTTCAAGGACTTAATGTTTGCCCACAGGAATCGAACCGAGTGCACCGAATGCGCTGATTCGTAAATCTACTGCATTCTCTAATGTTTAAAACGTGGTTCACAAATATACAACATTTGGTATTGGGGCATTAATATTTTATACAGGGTGTTCATTTGTAAACTTTCACTTCAATTTCAAATGACGAGAGTCCATGGAGGAGGATGTGTAATGGTTTGGGCTGCATTCGGCAATAACGGTAAGACTCCGATAATGTGGTTCCTGCCAAAAGCCAATGCTGAAAAATATCAGGAACTACTAGAATACGTACTGGATGAATATGGCGACGAGATTAGTGGGTCTAATTTAATATTCCAACACGATAATGCAGCGATACATCGTGCAGAAACAATTCAAAATTGGTTTGAGAGGGTAAAAGTTGAAGTTTTACTCTGGTCATCAAAGAGTCCGGACTTAAATCCCATTGAAAATCTTTGGGGAATTCTAGCACGAAAGCTATACGCCAATGGAAAACAGTATTGCACTGTTTCCGAATTAAAAAATTGGATTAGAGAGGCGTGGTCTGCAATTAAATTAGAAACATTACAAAAATTAATTGAAACCACGCCACGCAGAATATTTGAAGTGATAAAAAGGAAAGGAAGTTCAACTAAATATTAAACTATTTTTATTTCTTTTATTATTATATTCTTTATGTAAAAATACATAATGAACCTATCTTTATTTCGTACATCAATTTTACAGTTTTCAATACAAAATTTGTAATTGACACAAATTATATTATGTTATTCATTTGAATTATGTATTTTGTAAATTATATTAGAAAGAATAAATAATAATAAATAAATTCAAAAATACTATATAAAACACATGTTTATGTTCACAAATTAAAATGAACTTATCATTATTTCGGCCACTGTACATTCGTGGGACGGGGAAGTTTTCCACGCGACAGTCATCGGTGACTAATGCGGCATTTAACGTGTTTAGTCGCCGGATATAGAAGGTACCCGTACACACAGGTCGTCGCGTGGATGCCGGATATATACGGCACCCGTACACACAGGTCGTCGCGTGGATGCTGGATATATACGGCACCTGTAACGAAAGGGTTAAATAAATGCGTGAAGTCTATTCTTCAGTGGTGTTCGTACAAAAATTCTGCGATCACATTAACTGCAAGCGATCTAGTTATCTGCAACAATTATCTGCACTTCTCGGCGTGTCTCGTACAAATCGATGATCTCTTTGTGTCACCAACATTTTCTTCCGGTGTTCTCCCTTGTATTATTTGGTGATGCCAACAAGCTGCATTTCTCTCGTGTGACGCAATTGCTATGCGTCGGTGTACAGTGTGCAGCAACTTATGCACATCGTTAACGTTCCTCGTGGAAAGGCACATTTGGAGTATCGTAAATTGAACAAGCTGGCACTCTAAAACTTTGTCGTTGCTGGAAACTTGTTGAAAGAATGAGCGTGTTGCAACCGCCGGAACTTTAAAAGTAATTGTGTTTATCACGCGGAGGTGATAAGTTTTTGTGTTTACGAGGCTAAAGAGTTTTTGCGCCTTTTTAAGATGCTTCCCGGTGATACAGAATGTACCCTTGTTTGACACCTGAATGTTTGAACTAAGCCGTGTGTTAGTCATTGTTTTGTGTCTGAGAGCTGTTTGTTAACGAAGATAGTACTTGTAGATTGTATAAGCAGGTGCAGCTGTAGTAATTAAAGTTTAAGAATTCATTAGGCATTATCGAGTAGAATTTTTTATTACATTATACCATTCTTTTGTTTATGCTTTTATGTCGAATTGCTTCTTTTTGGGTTGCATCTTTGTTAGACTGCCATTTTATGCATTTAAGGCAAACAATGAATGGGTGGGGAAAATTAAAAGAAATTAAGAATATCGATGTTCGACCAATTAAGTATTATTAATCCGTCGAGTTATTAAAATTATTAAAGAAAGAAAAAAATGTGTATTTAGTTCCTGTGTCGTACAATCGATGCATGGAATTTTTATTTCGCATGAAGATCCGTCAGCTACGCATCAGCTACAGGATAACCTGTGTGACGTAGGCACTTTTGTGTAAATAATTATGTTCAAAAATGTTGTATTTTCTTGAAAAGGACAATTCCCGAGGTGATTTGAAGTAACTTTTTCCTTTGCGAACATGTTCTCCGCGGCTTTGTTAATAAGTTATTAACGAAAAACACGGACCAATAAGAGTGCGAATACAGCGGACGGATTCCGGCTCGGCCAATGCCAAGGCCACGCTCAGTGGGACCTGTCGCCATGTCGGACTCCGTCCGCTGTAGCCGCGCTATGATTGGTCCGTGTTTTTCGTTAATTACTCGGAAACAATGCCGCGGAGAACATTTTCACAAAGGAAAAAGTTACTTCAAATGATTTCAGGAAACACCTCTTTCAAGGAAGTTTGTTCAACAACATTTTTGGGACACACTGTATAGAAATTAAATGTACTAAATTCTAAAATACTTCAAACTGTTTAGTTTAGAAAATTGGAAACCTAGTCATATTTATACAAACTAAATTGAAATAATTATAATTGACAATTTGATATTTTATGGGAGTTTTGAAAGAATTATAATTCTATGAGGAACCAGTTGGATTAAATGTTTTAAAGATGATAATGTATTCTTTACCGAAATGTGTATATTTATTTTAACGGGTATGTATAGTTACTGTAAAATGCAGTTGCATCGGAGTTTAACTTGGAATTGAAATTGCGTGATTCTGCTCAAATAAATTAATATGTAGGATGATGTAAGACGTTTTAACGAAGCAGATTTATCAAACGATTCTAAGAAAATCAGGTATTTTTCAAATTATTAATGTTACCAAGTTATTCGATAATGTAGTGATTGACAATATTGCCACGCTATTTGTCTTTTCATTTACTGCATGAGCTTCCTACGTATCTAGACGGTATTCGCAGCCTTAGCTATATGTTATAACCCGAGGAGAATCAGCTACACGGTTTAGCGGAGCGATTGGAATGTGAATCTTCTGTTCGCTGATTGACTGCCCTAATCAATTGACCTGTGTAACCAATAGCCATAAACGCTCTCCCTGGCTTGGTGGCTCCCATTTCACATCGAATAATATCACCACCTTCCAAGGTAAATCTGGTGTGCTATGTTATCTTCCTATATATCATCAATTTCGTTTAACCCGTTAACTATGAAGCCAAATATTCGAAGAATCCTACGAAATCATAGCAGTTTATTGAACGAAACACGAACCCAAAATTTTGAGATTTATCATTGCGAAGAATCAGAAACGATTATGCATTCAACGTCTCTCTATCTCATAAAGTCAAACAAAATTTCGATTGCTTTTTATTGTAAAAATTGAATTTATAATTTGGATAAAATATCGTGACATATTTGAGGTTTGTAGCAGTCAACGTTACAAAGGTTTATCAGATGTTTTATTTTACAGTTGAAGAAATGTTTGAGACAAATTTGAAGTTATTAATTTGGTATTTTGACGACTCGGTGAATAAGTGTTAAATAAAGATGAGTTTTATAGAGAAACATCTCAAATAATAAATATTGGTTCTGCCTACGCACGGCATTTCTAAAATGTGCAGCTTACGCGCTTGAAATGGCTTATCCTGATGTATGCAGTACCAAAATGAAACAAAAGTTTACACAAACCCCTGGTATATAGTCTGATGAAAGCTATTCACACAATTCGTTACGAGCATGCTTTGCATTGTTAACAGCTCTCGCAATTTATGAATGATTTTCGTCACAAATCCGGTGTTGCATTATCATAATAAAAACATGTGTTCCAGTATGAAACATTCACACGAAATGCATTTGTTTTGAAGCAATTTCTCAAATGTAATGCCCGTATTAGCAAAAACTAATGATCATAATGGCTGTTAAAGTATTAATTCTGTTTTAGAATGTCGCTTCTGGAACGATTCTATTGTACATTATTAATTCAGATTTATTTTATATTTCTAAACAAATGCTGATAGGATACGTCACTGTTACATATTCTTGTAATACGTGGATATTTATAGAAATTGCTATTTCTATTAAGGGGGTATTATAGTCTACAATTTCATTTTTTGGTCTTTTAAGTTTCTTAATATTGACATTTTGCATACACATTTATTTGTTTTACGAATGTTCACAATTTTTTTCTCAAGTGAAAATAATTAAAACTGACTTTTTTATTCAAATATAAATTTCATATTCAGTCGTAAATGCACTTGCTACTTCGAATTCTTTTATACGACGATGCTGATGTATTTTTATCTAATACCGAACAATAATTGCTCGCATGCTGGCTCAGTATTTTTATCTAATACCGCTCAGTAGAATCGACCGCCAAGCCGGAATCCGTAAGCTCTAGCTGCGCTCTGCTTGTCCCGTGTTTTTCGTTAATAACTCGAAAATGAAGTCGCGCATGACATTTTCGCAAAGGAAAAGCTTCCTAGAATAACCTCTAGGAATCATCCCCTTCAAGGAATCGAACATTTTGGGACACATTGTATAATCTAAGGGGTTGTGATAGGGCGTTTTCCGTTGTCAAGAAAGAGATTAGAAAATTCTGATCGAAATACACGCAGAGAGAATTCGTGTTGGTAACACGTAATCGTTGGCACAGATAATATAAGTACAAACCGAACGCGTTTGATTCATTAAAACGAAGAATATTCAACAACGTGAAATCCGGGCTAAGAAGGATGAAAACTATATTTGTTGATGCTCGAGGCGTGTATAATTCAAAACAATGCAAAGTCTGCGAGGAGCATACCTTCGAAGCATTTTCCAGCGGTCGCATTGCAAGGTGGTTACATTGCGAAACGGCCGAATGTCGACCAACCAGAAATACATGGATTGAGCATACTCTTACTCGAATGCAGTTCTGTATGAATATATTTGTGTATATAAATTTCGCACATTGCTCGGATATAATGGTTCGTCTTTGTTGCTGGACAGCACGGATCCCACTCGAAACATTCTCAGCATTTAGTTGGTGCAGTTCTCTAGATGTTCCGATGCCCAGCATAGTCCACGTTCCCAGACAGGAGTTTGCGTTTCGTTCCCAACAAAGTGATTATGGTATTATGTATCGCGAAACAGTAATTCTCGCTGATACTTAACGCCTTGAATGAAACGCAAAATAGCGCAGATTAAGTAGCCCGTGCGGCTTTGACAAGCAAACGTACGTGAAATACAATGACCTTCGACGCATTCGCTGTGCTGCGAAGAAAAGTCGCCATTGTAATTCGGCACGTAATAATTGAATTTATGTTAAAGCATCGTCCGACACGCAGTACGATGTTATAAAATAGTTGTAAACGGTGAGGAGCCTAAACTTTAGCTTTCTCAACACTAGAATTGGTAAAACCTTTTTTTGGAGGACCAACTTTTTTTACCTTTTTTTTATGCAGTCCTATAGATTTCGACGAGAAAACACCGAAAATGGAAGTCTTATTGCCAGGAGTTCACGTGCCATTTAGCGCATGTGCTCAGTACTATTTAGCCCATCCGCGAATATACCATATTATCAAGCGCATACGCTCAACACTCCTACGTCTACCATCCAGCGTATACACTAATGTGACGACACTTTAATTTGTGAAAAACACTTAAAATTGCTTATGTTTACACGCGTATAACCATCTATCCAGCGCATGCGCTTAACAGTCCTACCTCTACCACCCATCGAATATCGAATATGGCGACGCCCTAAGCTGTCAAAAATGCTTAAAATTGCTCATGTTTATACACGTATAACTTAGAAACCAGTGAATTCCTAACAATAATACTTACATTTTCGTAATGTTCTCATCGATATCTACAGGATTACGTAAAAACAGTTAAAAAATTGTTCAAGAAAGTTAAACAATCTGGTTCTCCAAAAGAAAGAACAGCCCTAGCATTAGATTAGATTTTATATTGATTTATAAAAAGAAAGAAATAAATTCGTTGAATACTTCCTTATCGATGCGTCCTTAAAATCTCAATAATCGTACATTAAAAGTATTAGAACTCGGCATTTTTACAGGTCCTGTATAAAACCTAATGTTAATGATAAACATTGGATTTCTATAAAGACATTGGGCGTTTGTAGATTTGCTTGTCAGTAGACTGTGAATTCGCCATTGTTCCTGAACGTGATAATTAAATTCTTGTTACAACATCCGCCGGAACCTAACACGTTGTTATAAAATAGTTGTAAATGGTGACGAGAGTGGACTTTAGCTTTCTTAATGAGAAACATTGGTTTTCTACAAAGACATTGGGCGTTTGTAGATTTGCTTGTCAGTAGACTGTGAACCCGCAATTGTGTCGGCACAGGATAATTAAATGCATGTCAAAGCTGAGTCCGAAATGCAGTACGAGGTTATAAAATTGCTCTAGTAAATGTTTATGTAGATTCATGAGGAATTATACAATTAGCAAGGTTAATAAATGAAATATGAAAATTTCTCCGTACATTGTACAGCTTGATATTATTTAAGTAAGCCAATACTTTATTGGCTAATATTAACAAGAGTATTTTATTGTGAATTAAAAATATGGTATGGAAACAATGTTGATTAAATTAAGAAACTTGTATGTATCTGCGTTTTGTATTATTCTGTATTTACTTTCGAAATTGTATCTCCTGGAATGAAATTGTTATTTCATGGTAGCCGAAATGAATCTTAAATGAGATTCAAGGTGCTATAATAAAAAAAAATGTTCTCTTGTTCTAATAAAATTTGTTTGCTCAAAAATGTATTTTGAATACACCATTTAGAAGTTTTTGAATTTAAACTGAACTTTTTCACATTCTGGTATGAAGACATAAATTTTCATAAACTTCCTCAGTATTAAAACAGCAGCCCCAACAAACTATTAGCTACGTTCGAAATGAATTTAGAGGATACAAAATATATAAATGAATGGTTGAATTTTCGAGATTTAGAATGGTTGAAACGCAGCCTTGCAAAACTAATTGCTATTCTGACAGATCCTTAGGTTTCGTGTATAATTATTGAAACCCGTTAATGTTTAAACAATAGAACAGATCTTGAACCTATGCGGGTATAAGGTTCCGTAATAACACAATAGCAAATTACTATTGTTCCGCGTCTGATGTTTTACACAAAGGCGCAAACGTAAAGTTTCCCGAGATTCAGAATTAGACATCGAGATAATCAATTCTAGCACAGTGTGTGTGGTTTGTTTCGACTATGCTAGCATGATAGACAGGATAACAAGAGCAGTATATTCGAGTTAAGCTAGTGAAACCGCATGACTCGCGGATCTTCAGCTCATGAATGCAACTTACCCAATCACAGCTGCCAACCTGTACATCTGATCCGCTAGATGGATTAATTAGCGCATTTATTCACGATGATCATCATTCCCGTTAAAGATCTTCCTCTGAAACTGCTTTATTAACAGCTATACATTTCGAGATGCTGTGTCCACCTTCTCGCAAATTGACATGATTGTTACACCTAACTAGGTTTAACTGCGTTTTGGAGAACTCTTTTTTTCGAAAGAGTTCACCCCAAACCATCTTGGACTGTACCTTCTTTTTGAAATCCTGTATGTTATTCTGTATATTTTAATTACTGGACACCGAAAACGACCGATTCCATGATTACTGTTATAAATTTTCATTTCGCACCGATGAGAACGACATTTTTTAAATTTCCGCAACAATCCACAATCCTGAACCCAAGTAATTGCTTCTTCTTTACTACTTGGCATGTATCTAAAGTTAAAATTTCTAATACTTGAACTAGCCATTTCAAAATCAACAATAAACTTATTAATAATTAATTTGTGAAAAACACTTGAAACTGCTTATGTTTACAAATTATGTGTAACCATTGAATTGCCATCTAGCGCGTACGCTCAGTACTATTTAGCCGATCCCGCAAATATACCATACTATCTAACACAGCGTTGGACTTTATTTGCTCGCGAGGACCGTTTTCCGAGGGCTACGCCTCCTCGACCCGGCCGCGCGTCTCGCTCCCCGTGGTCGTCTACATGCTCGGACTTCATAAGGGGCGACACTCGTTTCAATAGGTTTCCACATTACCATCGAGGTACTATTGCCAATGCGTTTTTTTTTATTAGTGGTATCCCCTGTAGACCTATTCCACTATGTCACGATAATTTCGGACAATAGCTGTAGAAAATTAATTAAAAAAATAAATTCATGAGATAAATTTTAAAAATAGTTTTTAATTCTATTGTTTAAATTTTAATACGGTCCGGAACAACTTGATCTTCGTGCACGTTTAGATTAAAGGTGGAAATAAATTTTTATCACACAGAAAATTTGTAAATTTTCTGGAAACGCATAACGCTTCTTACACGGATGTGTCGTTGCACTGTGAGGTGCGTTGGCTCAGTGCAGCGAAATGTTTAACGCAGTTTTTTATTGTAAGAACAGAGATCTCCCTTTTTCTACAAGGAAATCCAAACATCAGCTTAGAAGAATATTCCTCCTTCTTAAAAGATGTAAGTTTCCTTTGCGAACTTTCATTTGTAGTCGATTTAACGAATCATTTAAATTCTTTAAATTTAAAATTGCAAGGCCCCAAGCAAAGTATTTCGGAATTATGCAGCCAAGTCGATTCTTTCCGTGAGCAGCTTGCACTTTTTAAAACAGATTTGCACTCTGAACCAAAAATTTGGATCTTCTTTCCCTCGTGTCAACTAATTTTCGAAGAATTCGGCACTAACTGCGATTTTGATAATCACTTATATATTCTTCAATCGATAATAGATCAATTCGATACGCGTTTCAGCGACTTCGACTCGTTTAGAAATGATCTAATTCTCTTCGAGAATCCCCTCAGTGTCAAAATTGCAGATCAAGCCCTCGAGTTTCAACGAGAACTGTGCTATCTTCAGCACGACATCACTCTGAAAACAAGGGAAGAAAAACGAGCCGAATTCTTCAAAACGCTGGAAGAATCAAAGTACCCTATTCTTCGAAATTTTGCGACCCGAATATTCTCAATGTTTGCATCAACTTATTTGTGCGAATGCTCATTTTCAACAATGCGCTATATTAAATCGGATCACCGTACACGTTTAAATGATTCTTCGCTTGCGTCGGCGATGCGAATATCCACGTCCAAACTTTCCATAGACCTTAACAATTTGCCAAGCACGTCTAAAGATCAAGTTGTTCCGGACCGTATTAAAATTTAAACAATAGAATTAAAAACTATTTTTAAAATTTATCTTATGAATTTATTTTTTTAATTAATTTTCTACAGCTATTGTCCGAAATTATAGTGTGACATAGTGGAATAGGTCTACAGGGGATACCACTAATAAAAAAAAACGCATTGGCAATAGTACCTCGTTGGTAATGTGGAAACCTATTAAAACGATTGTCGCCCCTTATGCGCCACGTTCATTTGTCTGTTATGACCGCGCCTGAGCCCGTCCGAGCACGTAGACGACCGCGGGGAGCGACGCGCGGTCGGGTCGAAGAGGCGTAGCCCTCGGAAAACGGTCCTCGCGAGCAAATAAAGTCCAACGCTGATCTAACACATGCGCTGAACACTCACGATCTATCCAGCGCATGCGCCGAACAGACCTACCTACCTCTACCACTCAACGAATATCCAATATGGCGACGCTCTAACCTGTCAAAAACGCTTAAAACTGCTCATCTTTACACGCGTATAACTTATAAACTAGTGAATTCCTAACAACCATACACACATTTTCGGAATGTTCTCATCGATATCTACAGGATCACATAAAAAAGAGTTCAAAAAAGTTAAGAACACGGAGTTCTCCAAAACGCAGTCGAGCCCCTAACTATTCAATCTGTTACGTTCAGTCACACATATTTTGTTCTAACGTTTAATACAAATCATTATTCTCTAATTTAAGTTATTTTCTTTATTTAATTTATATTCTGAGTTATTTTCTGCGTTCCGTACAAGTCACGTGCATATTTAACTCATAGAAGCGACCACCGTTCTTAATAATAATTGTTAATGTAATAACGGAGCTTTCACCTTACAATTTAATCTAGTTAATGTCAGTATTAATTTTACAACAATTATTTTTAAGTAATTCATTATTAAGTCATCCCCGCGGTATTCAACGAGTTAATATAATAATATTATTGTCCCCAAAAGTTTGTTTCGCTTTTCAATTAAGGCACACAATGCAAATTCAGAGAAGTTTCTTGAAAAATAAATTACGTGGTTAAGTAAGAGGAAGCCCAAAAAATAATAAAATGTTAATGAAAAGATGATCGTGTCGTTTGTGTATGCTCGTATTATCGAACAATATAAAATGTCTCCAGAGCAAAAGAAACTTTTGGGGAAAGCTATTATTTGTCGCATAACTTTTTATTTATTCTGAGTGTATTTAATATGTGAAGTAATTCAAGTTGGCCTCTGATATTTGGAAAATTGCTCTTATTGTTACACATATATTAAAAATTGTTGAAAGTTGGAAGGGCTTGGCGAAAACATCCTCAAAAATCTCGAGTGCACTAAAGCTCAAAATTTACGGAAGTTTCTGACAAATTCGCGCAAAACGAGTAGGTGTTGGAAGTTCGAAACTACCCCGAAGTAAGTTTTTCAGAATGCAGCTACTTGGCGCGAAATTCACGCTTCTACGTAACCCGAGAAATTTTGAAAGCAAAGGAAACTCCTCCCGTGGCAGTCGTATCTACGTGACAGGATTCCTATTCAAGTAAAACTATAAGGGCGAGACTCTTATAAATCGAGATTTCGTTAGGTCGCAGCCATCTCTGTCACTATTGCAGAATGATCAACATTCTCTTATGAAGATAGAACTTCTGCAATTATTATTAAACTGCGGATTTCATGCATTTATGGCAAAAATCGTGCAAGTTCAAACAGTAAAGAAATGAAAACAGTCCAAGATAGTGGATATATTATTTTTAATTTGTTCAATCCATTAACCCTTTACACTATGATTTATTTTACGGTTTCTGTGATTAAAACTACTTTAACGTTCCTAATTTCCTAGAAGAAAAAGAATATTTAAAAAAAATAAACATTTTCTACGAGAATTATAATATTAATATGTTTTAAAATTAATATGTTTAACAGGTAGAAAATAATATAACACTACTTCTAAGTTATTCAAGTGTTTTTGCTGTTTTAAATTTGACTTATTCATTTTTGTAAAAAATGCATAAAGTTTAGTATAATACAACGTACGACAACAGCGAAATAGAATTTAATTTCGGTTCAATGGAAATTAATAACATACATATTTAGTCAATTCTGTTCGAAATCTTTATCAGGATTCCGAATCGATATTATAGTGCAAGAGGATAGAGAAACAAAAATTGTATGTGTCTTCTGCTTCTAGCAATTGACTCAAACAATTTTTATTTTTCATAAAGCCTCACAGTCTAATTGTTATTTACAGACTGCGGATCGTAGTGCAAAATAAAAATTGTCTAAGTCAATTTTATGAAGCTGAAGTTAAATGGAAATGTACTTTTTCTTTCAATCATCTTAAAGAGCTGAAAAAAATATAACATCATTTTTAAATTCTCTCATTGTCTTTTCACCGTTGTATTCACCTATTCACTTCTGCCATAAATTCATAAAATACATAGTCTACTATCTATTGCAAATCCATCAGCATATACACATGAAAAGCCTAAAAATACGGTACAAACATAAAATTACTTTCAATTGGAATTAAAGGATCAAACCAAACTCCACGAATTTTCAATTTGTAATTACTTGGTGAAGAAAAATCGAACAACCAATTTTAGCTGATTTTAAGAAGTGAAATGTCTACTTTCATATCCCCAAGGTTTTTATTTGAAAACAAATCGAGAAGCAGTTTTCTCTTCAGTCAGAACGGCAAAGTAGCAAAGATAGTATTTTCCTCGAGAAATTTACATATTCAAACAGTTGTACGAAGTTTGTAAAATCTTCTTCGCGGCTCTAATTACTATAGACTCGTAGACTGAAGCTCCCGTTTTTCGAACGATTCAATAAAATTTAATCTACGATTTGTTGTCACCATTTTATCGCACTATGATTGGAAAGTGTCGCGCTAGCATTAGAGTAATCCAAGGTACACTGCTAGGAGATTATGCGCTTGAACTTGTACTTTGTGTTTATATGTTTTGGATACATTTAGTGCATGTGTTTAGAAACAAGTGTTACCCCTTCGTTACCATACTACATGTTGGCTTCATCGTCGCTGGATTAATCCTTCGAGGATGTTCCAGAATTCTGTGGTTGAATTCAGAATTCAACAAAATTTGAGTTTATGCATTAATTGAGCTTTACGGTATAGGATTTACGTATTTACCAGAAAAAAGTCACGAAAACAGATTCTAACGGCTCAATTAGATAATGCAATTTAACCGATATCCTATGTCAAAGCATTAGTGTTCAAAATTTTAATCGGAAATATCTCGAAAGTGAAAGTATGTGACATACGGCGTTCTTCCCGACAACCACAGAATTTACCTTGCTAATTTAGTTTAAACCCTCAGCCTTCAACAACGAGTGAGACTCGTGGTAAGAAAGGGCCAAAAACAATAAGGACGACCCTGACTCGTGGTACTTCGTTCGGACCAAACGTAAACAACACGAGCCTGGCTGGTTGTACTTCGTTCGGACCAAATGTAAACAACATGAACCTGACTCGTGGTACTTCGTTCGGACTAAACGTAAACAATACGAGCCTGTCTTGTTGTACTTCGTTCGGACCAAATGTAAACAACACGAGCCAGACTCGTGGTACTTCGTTCGGACCAAACATAAACAACACGAGCCTGTCTTGTTGTACTTCGTTCGGACCAAATGTAAACAACACGAGCCAGACTCGTGGTACTTCGTTCGGACCAAACGTAAACAACACGAGTCTGGCTCGTTGTACTTCGTTCGGACCAAATGTAAACGCAGACAATATATACAATCTTGTAATTTTTACAGGGCAACATACAGTAAAAAAAAATCTCCGTACACACTTGCAAACGGAATAACTTTTATAAAATGCGTTCAAACGAGTCGAGATCTTTTTGAGATGTTGGAAAGATTAATGTAGTAGGTAATGTTTAAATAACTTCCTCAGAAAATTGCCATTTGTCACAATTACGAAAAAAAAAAGTAAATATTCCGATGAAACGTTGCAGATGTGTAAAACTAACTTAAAAAAGGTTTAAATTTTCATTGTAGGCACAGATAAAAAATTTAAAAATCGTGACCTTTACGTTTTAATACATCGCAATTGTGACGTAACTTGCTGACCCTTCTACCACCTCAATGAAACTCGGTAAAAGCAGTTTGGTCCAATTATAAGAAAGTTATTCGTTTTTAAAGAGTACTTTTCACACTGATTGTAGATCATAATATACACGCTGTGTTGTACCGATTTGTTAACCCCTTGTCCTACAACAATGAGTGAGACTCGTGGTAAGAAATTTGGGTCAAGAACAATAAGGACGAACCTGACTCGTGGTACTTCGTTCGGACCAAATGTAAACAACACGAGCCTGACTCGTGGTACTTCGTTCGGACCAAACGTAAACAACATTAGCCTGGCTCGTGGTACTTCGTTCAGACCAAACGTGAACAACACTAACACGAAGATTACTAATTTTGTACGAGTTTTCTCAAAACATTATTAATTTAAATTAGGTATTAATTTACAAATTGTTACTGATACATTATCCACTTTCAAATTATAAATCATTTTTGTTCACCGATGAATTGATCATAATTACTTCCCAGACATCTTAAAAGAATTAGTTGTTCCCAAACGTGTTTATTATTTCACAATTCCTTCCGTGACGCCGAAATAGACATGTCATGAGAAGCATACATTTTGCGCAAGTTCGAGCACACGGCTAAACAGCTAAATGGCTCGACGCGTGACCGACCTTCTTGTTTGTTATGGCCCGAGCAATCGGGAGTTAGCGGTTACGACAAGGGGTTGATACAATATTTCAACTATTTATTCCGTTCTATTACGACTTTTAATTATTTTGAGTACATTTTTTTCAATATTGAGAGTCGGCGTCGGTATTGGAGGAGTTGGAGACAGATTCGGATTCGAAGTCGGAGGTAAAAAAAAAAAAAGAGGAGTTGAAGTCGGAGTCAGAGTTATGAATTTTGTCTACCGACTCCGCAGCTCTGCGAAAAATACTATAATTAACGGATTACACAGAGATCAATTTAAATAGAAATGAAAAGAAAATTAAACCGCTATGATTTTAATAGATTGATGTTACAAATTTCGGTTCACTCTGGTCGGTTTCCGAGGTCGGGAATTGTGAGAGAATAATTCAGAAATAAGTAACTTGGTTTAATTTTAAGTTTCAGTTAATTCTAGAGTGAAACGAGTATAAAATCTCTCGGCTTATCATAACTTTTCAAGAGCCCCGGCTATTATTAGGCTGAGTCTATACGCGGCGTAGAACAGGAACTCGTAAGTATGAAACGCGTTTGTCCATGCTAACCGCATGCACGTGACCCGTTGCATTCAACGCTCGTCCGAGCGTATACTACGAACAAGAAAACGCGTTCATAATACCAACGCCTACGAATCTACTTGGGTGTGTTCACGTTCAGAAGTGCCTCTTTCCCCCCATGGGTCGGGACACTTCCATGATGAGATCGGTGTCACGTAGAACCCTGTAAGTCCTTCACTACCGCAGAAGCAATGAAATATTGACAATCTACGTCGTATTATGTAATACGTACATTCTCGAAATTGTATGCGGGAAATTGCGAGAGAAAATTTTTCTCTCGTTCGTGATCCTTCCCTCGAGATTTGATTATCGTTAACAGCTGAAAGTCTAAATTGAGGACCGCTGCATAATGTTTCAGTAAAAATTTACTTGTCAAAGTTCTACGTATTTGTTTATATTGCTGACTGTTTGAAGAATTTATCCTCTGCGCCAATAAAAACATTATTCTCAAATGATGTCCAAAAAGTTTTTACCACACACGTCTTATTTGTTATTTTAGCCGTTTCATTTATATCATCGTTATATAACCTCGTTTTACAGAAAAAATAGTGAATTTAATCCACAGGATAATTGGAAATATGATATATATAGGAAAAACATCTGTAAATATTTTACGCAAAGGTCTTCAATTCGATGGAAAAAATTTATTTAGAGATCTCTTGTAGCACATTAATCTTGTAATGCGTTTTGTAATAAGTGCATTACAAATCTTGATATAAATTGAATTATTTTAAGTCACCCTTGCAGTCATTAGAATTAATTGTTAAAAATAAATTAGAAATATATTATATAAATTATGCAGAACAGTAATAACATGAATATATTGAGAAACTTACTGTGTTAGTAGGATGAATTATGAAAAGTAATTTTGCTTGGTACAAGTTAATGTAGAGAAGATTTCATCGGAACATTATACTTATTGATATTACCTTTATAAACGAGAATAGATGAAACGTCATTACTTATTTATGAAGATGCATTCAAATCATTGTTCTGAGTAGAAAACAACGAAAACAATTTTAGACGATGTCCTGTTCTGTTCTAATACACAAGCCAGGATGGGATGGTGGTATTTACACGTGTAACAGAGATAAGCAACGTCTATGTCATTGTCATCACCTCCGGCTTATGTACGGGAGCTCAATCTTGACATTCTACATAATGTACCTAATCCATCCTCCTGGGATTCTGGGAACAAGTGACCATAGAAAGTTCATTCAGCATCGCATTGCCATCTTCTGCAAAAATCCATCTTCTTCTTCTGGTGAAGGATAAGAAACGACAGATGTTTTATTTGAGCTGTTACGTTGTAACTGTCGAAACGATAATGTCGCCAAATATGTCAACACTTTCTGAATGATATTAACAAATTCATCAAGAAAATTCGTACCGTTTCCAATAATATGTTCTTTCTTTTCAACGATTTAACACTGAACCTATCGAGCCTTAAAAGTAACTGGTATATGTTGTTTTATAAAAATAACAAGCTTGAATTTATCTGGACTTTGTGCAGTTCTTATTATAATATGTGTTCTACTAAGTGAATGAATTCACTTCTTCTAAGCCTAATTGAATTATATCAAATTTAAATAATTCAATATACGATCGTTTGTTAAATTTCCTGTTAAATAAGATTTAGGGCAGGCAGTTTCCACCAGTAGCTCTGGAGCTATTCGAGGCACCTTCTCCGCTTAGGTTCTTCCCCCACTCTTAGACTTCATCGTTATGATGTATAGTAGTGGGAAGCTCCCAAAACGAGAGCCATGCGGCGCGCGCAGCACTCACTAATTCTACGGCCGTACGTAGTAGTGGGAAGAGGTTCGATGGTGGGGACCTTGCAGTCCTCGTAGGGGAATACGTTGAAATTCCCTGATTTAGGGTTTAGTCTTCCCAAATGCTGGACCGTTTTTGGTTAGCTGATAATTTAATTTATTTATGAATGACCACAAAATGAAGAACGTGCCTGATTAAACGAATTCAAGAATTAAAATATTTAAAATGGAAAAAAATAAAATCAGAACAGTGAAAAATAGAAAATTTGGCCGTTACAATTGACCATTGCCAAAAGTATGACAATATTTCTCTGAAAAATAAAATTTCTTCTAAAATTTGTGTACATGTACTCAGGAAAGATAAATGAGTCTAGATGAAATATCTGCTAAAATGTGTTCTAAAAAATTAATGGACAATATCATAAACAGTGGCCCGAATGAATATTCAGACACTCTTTACAATACAATAACTTTGTTAATATTAAACTAATCGACTTCAGTTCTTTGAGATGTTAGAAGGATTCATTTACTAGATAGCGTGTAAATAAGTTTTTCCAAAAATTGCTATTGGTCGAAATCGCGACAAAAAAAGTAAAAATCACAATTTTCAACTTTCTTATCTGTGTTTGTAATAAAAATTTGAAAGACGCTTTTTGTAGGTCACAACGTGTTATACACATGTACAAAGTTTCATTAAAATCGGTTAACGTTGTTATGAGTTACAAACATTTAAAGCTGACATAATGGCGGTATTCCCTGAAAACGCCAAAAAATTGCGACTTTCACGCTTAAGCTCTCATCTTGTAATGTCTAGCACATAGCAACATTAACCGATTTCGATGAAATTTTGCGCATGTGTATATATATATATATATATTGTATACATATATATATATATATTGTATACACATATATATATATATATATATATATATATATATATATAACTTACGGCGACCGACAAAAGGTATATTTTAAATTTTCACTACAGGCACAGATAAGAAAGTTAAAAATCGTGACCTTAGTTTTTTCTTCACAATTTCGTCCAATAGCAATTTTTATAAATAATTATTCACACGTTAACTAGTAATTTAATTAGTTTAGTTTAATTCTAACATGGTTATTCTATTGTAAAAAGTGTCCGAATATTATTATTATATAATATTCGGCCCATCGTAAATAGAGGAACTATCTATGTACCTACAACTGTATGCACAATTGTTAACAACATCTGTCTTGTATGACGTATGAGTTGTAGCTGGTGATCAAATATTTAGCGAAAAAGAGGAAGAATTGATGGATTTGGCGAACATTTAAATGATCTTGTTCGCGGCATACCGATTTTCGCTGTTAAATGAACAACAGGCTCAATCAATTCCTATCATTGTCCCATATTCCGTCGTTACATTCCCAAGGGAGTACCATTCATACCGGTGGTTCCCGCAGGCAGGGTACGTCGACCAATGGCACGAGGAACGTTGACATCGGGGCTGTGAAAAAGCCACCAACCACCCATTCACGTTGACACCCGTTATCACACATATTTAGCCGAGGCATATAACGCCTCGTAACGAGTCGGTAAACGACGTATATCGGTCTTTTTTCTATGCTCTCTATATTCTCCACCCTCTCTCTCTCTCTCTTTTCCACTCTTCCTCTCTCTCCCCTCTCTTTCTATTTTCCTTTCTACCTAGTTCCCTTGCTTCACCCTTCCAACGACTTTTCCCCAACCACTCGCAAAGTCATTCTCATTAATCTAAATCGACGCCGACAACGTTCGTCTGAATGAAGCCGCCGCGATCCTCTTTCAGTCAGCCTTTGTGACCAACTATTAAAAGGCTCATCTGCAGTCTGGTTAGCGGGGCTCGTGGAATATTCTACAAAGCGCCGCGCCCCGGAACGGAGGCAAAAAAAAAAGAGGAGGGTTGCCAAGGAATATTCGCGGATCCGTCGATCGCGAGATTTATCGCAATTTATTTATGTTTCAATACGCGGCCCAGATGTCGGGTGCGTAACACGTGCGATCGTAAAAATATTTATTGCTCCTCTATTTTTTCTGTTTTATCACCTGTCGGTGTTTAGTCGTATTCTCATGAAACCGATTATCCGAATTATTTTTTTCAACGAAAAAGCTAAACAGATAAATCGAGGCCAATTGTACATATAGTTACTGTTTTAGGTATTGTACTTTGTTGATGGATCGCGTGAATTATTTTAAGTTTGTAATCGTTCTAAATATATGGTATACAGTGGTCATAATTTGCTTTGAATTTGTGTCAACGTGTTGCAAATTGCAACTTGCAATACAGTATGCGTAGAAAGGAAAGAGAAATACAGTTACAAATATAGTCCTGTGCTGTGACTTTTCATTAGAGAAAATTTCAATCCATTCAAAGTATTACAGAAACACTACAAATTTGTATTTATTTAATTACAATTGTAGAAGAACTTTGAAATGAAATTAAGGGAAGAGCTAAATGATAAGTATGAATTAAATCTCATGCTGGAATTATATTTATAGCTCAATTTACTGTCATAAATATTATAAGGTTGCTAATGAGTAGATTAGATGTTTATGCAAAACGAAATTTTTCTGCAGCCTTTGTAAGAAGCAGAATTAATAAATTGACATTAATATTATGCAGTTCTTTAATGCGTTTAAAATTGTATGTTTCGTATGTTTCACTTAACCATCTACGTCACAAATACATAAACTCCGCAGTGTACTAATGACTAATTTGTAGATCTCTATGGAAAATTTAACTTCTCTGCATCAATTGTAAGAAACAGGAGTTAAATAAAAACTTATTTCGATTTCCAATATGTAGCTTTAATAAATTCACAATAATATTATGATATTCTTCAATCCATTTAATGATTTAAATATTTTATATATCATTTAGCAATTTATGTTATAAATATATACAATCTAGAGTTTACGAATGACATGAACAGGGATGGGCATTTTTGTCTCAATTGTCTACTGTCCCTCACCAGCATCCGCCGTTACCATAGAGGAAGGATGTGCTTCGCCCGTTGCGAACAGTGCGCAGGCCTCGCGCATGAAAGAGAGGTTGATGGGAGAAGCAGGCGTTTGAGGAGCCCCTACCGTGCCCACTCCTGGACTAGAATGTGGATATCTATAGTTAAATAAAAACTTATTTCGATTTCTAAGATGTAGTTTTAATAAATTCACAATAATATTATGATATTCTTCAATTCATTTAATGATTTAAATATTTTAAATTTTATTTAGCATTTTGTGTTATAAATACATACAATCTACAGTTTACTAATGACTAAAATGTAGATGTCTATGGAAAATGAAACTTTTCTGCATTAGTTGTAAAAAACAGGATATAAATAAAAACTGCTACGTTAAAAATATGAAAAGAATTGAAGAATATCATAATATTATTGTCAATTTATTAAAACCACATATTAGGAATCGAAATATTTTTAACGTAGCAGTTTATGTCATAAATACATAAAATTCACAGTCTAATGCTAAAAACAGAGATATATGCAATCTAAAGTAGTTAATTAAAAGGAATATAAAATTCTTCTTCTTAAAGTAGCCAGGCATTTTTAAAATTTATTTGTAAGACTGGAAATTTGTAGAAGCTTCAGGACTTTTTCACGAACGGCCCACATTCGATAACAGAAAGAGCGAATAGCCTTTTTGTCGATGTCTGAGAAGCCACTCGGTATGCGTCCGCGTTGGTAGACGTTCATTTCCCGTAACTCATTCGTTAACGCGTGCACTCTGTTTACGTGAACGAAAGTAGAAAAAGAATTTTGCGGCTTTAATTTCCGTTTCATTTGTCACCGTTCAGCGATGCGGTTGCATGCAAATCGAGAGCCTCTTCAGGGCGAAACACAGTTCGCCGATATTTTTCTCTTTGGTCTCTGTTTCGCGAAGTTTCAACTATTACAAGCAACTTCTTCCGGGCGAACTAGTTATTCTGCAGGCTTCCCGCTTCTTGTACGTTCATCCAGGGTTTCGGGGCGAACTTTCAATCGAACTAATCTCCGGAGGAGGATCGTTTACAGTGACCCAGAATCAATCGATCGTTATCGTCTTTATTTATAGACACACGTTTACCTTGATGGAAAATAAGACTAGCTTGTCAACTTGCACACGGTCAAAGATACACGGTAAATTGCCCGGCATATTAAACTTTCACAGAATTGTGAACTGCATATTTGCACACTGTTTTCATCGAAATTTTCTATATATGATACAATCGTTTAATGTCGGGGACGAACTGTCCTGTAACGTTTTCGACGCACGATTAAACATGTCTGTTATGTTATGACTAGACTGCGGATCTCTATGCAAATTCTAAATTTCATGGCTTATTTTATAAATATAAACCAGGATAGGGAACAAGATTAATTTAACATCTCAAAAATTCCTTTTGTATGCATAGAGTGCAAATGTAATTAATATTTGTTAGTCAGCATGGTTTCTTGTATTTTACAAGTGCGCACATACTATAAATGCATAAAGATCAAGATCACAAAATACGATATACAGTCAGTGTAGAAAGTATTCATACACTCTTTAAAAACGAAGAACCTTTTAAAAATTAGTTTTTAAAAACAGCTTGAGATTGTTTGAGGTAATAGGAGGATTATTTTACTAGCTAATGTGTAAATAACTTTTTTGAAAAATTGCGATGCAAGAAGAAGGGTCACGATTTTTAAGTTTCTTGTTTGTGCCTATAATAAAATTTAAAATATGCTTTCTGTAAATCTAAATATGTAGCTATAAGCAGTTTCCATTTAATTATATTTTTAAAATTGCATCAACCTCACAAGGGTCATTAGCAACTACAAGTTCTTACATGACGTATTTTAGATTTGGTTAATTAATGTGTTGCAAAATTCAAAAATCCTTAAATTTAGGGTTTGCTATTCATTTATATCGCAGTTTCTTGAAATTTTTGCTATTTTCAATTAATTATGTTTCATAGCAACCTTGATTAATTTCAATGAAACTTTGTGCATGCATGTGACTTTGTTAGATTTACGATCGCGCACCTTCTAAATTTTCATAACAGGCACAGATAAAAAACTTGAAAATTGTCACCTCTACTTTTTTCTTCGCAATTGTGAGCAATAGCAATTTTTTTAAACAATTACATACACATTACTTAGTAAATTAATCCTTTCGATGTCTCAAAAAAGACTCTAGCTGTTTGGACGTATTTAAAAATATTTATTCGTTTTTGAAGGGTGTGAATACTTTCGACATCCACTGTAGTATGACGAATGATTTCTTAACGTTTCTCAAGCTATGTTAAGCTATGTCCACACTGAAGCAGCATCGAGCGAATTTTTGTCGACTCTTCTTTTGTTCGGTAAAACCGACCACTGTTACAAGAAAACTCTTAATTAAAATTAGCTCGTTGTTGCTTCAGTGTGAACATAGCTTTGCGTGTTCTTTGAATCCTCCTACGATTCGATTAATAACATGACTAGACTACGCATCTTTATGCAAAATAAAAATTTTCTGCTTCAATTACAATGTACTGGAACCATATAAGAATATGATTCATTCTTTAACAATTCTAATAAGTTGAGGATAACGATTAATTAAGTAAATGTATAATAATCGGCTGTCTAGACATGACCGACCGTGTATTGAATAGCGTTAACGTTTCAACAAATCTGACCATTTTTATATCGTAAACTTCGTACGTCATAAAAATCTGTTGGAGTCGTTACAAAATGTGGAATACCAAATGCGAAAGCATTTTGACTGTGTCAGTGTGTGAAACATTAGTCAATGTTGCAAACGCATTTCTAATTCCCAGCTTGGGCATCATTGTCGCGATTAACAAACACACAATTAATTCATTTTTGCTTACCTGTAGCATTAAACCAACTGAAACGTGGTCGCGATTCCAAAAGGAATTTAATACCGTCATAAACACTTTCACGAGTGTCATGACGAGGTATGAAACTTCTCCCATGCTCGTCGGTTCTGTCAGCATTCATACGCAATTTACTTTAAACCCCTTATACGGTTTTTCATGAAAGCGGGATTAAAAGATTGCTATACGGCCGCTACAGATTCATCACAGTCAAACGTAAGCCCCTGTTTAATTAGTAACTGTACCTTCCCTGTTATTCAGAGCATAATGTTGTTTTCAAAGTGTTAGAAAATGAATACGAAAATATTTTGAACAAAATATCAAAATCGTGACTATTACATTGATTCTACATACAGTTTAGTAACTATAACGATCAGGTGATTTTTCACTTAGCTGACAAAAATGGAGATTAAAATATTCTGATGAAAACAAACGTGAAATTTTTAATAATATGAATGAAGTACTGTAATGTGAATATGTTTAGAACAATAGTAGGATCATTTAATACATATTTTTTTTTATTAGCATAAACGACATTCAGAATTCATTTGATCACGTTCACAATCAAAATTCTTACGCTCATCGATATTTACGTGAAAGCTGTTGTCAAATATTTTCGAACTTGAAATTGTACATTGTATGTGAACGACTCCAAAAGATCTTTATGATCATTTTTGATGTATAAATGTGCAAGCTTAAAATGCTTGGCAATTTACAATATATTTTTCAACATGTGTACTACGTTCCCAATTAAAACTCGTACGTTCATTGAAATTTACGTGGAAGCCATTGTCAAATGTTTTCGAACTTGAAATTGTACATTGTATGTGAACGACTCCAAAAGATCTTTATAATCAGTGAAGATTTTAATGTAAAAATGTGCAAGCGTAAAATGCTTGACAATTTACAATACATTTTTCAGCATGTGTACTACGTTCCCAATTAAAACTCGTATGTTCATTGAAATTTACGTGGAAGCCATTGTCAAATGTTTTCGAACTTGAAATTGTACATTGTATGTGAAGGACTCCAGAAGATCTTTATGATCATTTTTGATGTATAAATGTGCAAGCTTAAAATGCTTGACAATGTACAATACATTTTTCAGCATGTGTACTACATTCCCAATTAAAACTCGTACGTTTATTGAAATTTACGTGGAAGCCATTGTCAAATGTTTTCGAACTTGAAATTGTACATTGTATTTGAACGACTCCAAAAGATCTTTATGACCAGTGAAGTTTTTAATGTACAAATGTGGAAGTTTAAGAGCCTGACAATTTGTACTACGTTAAGGATGAAAATTCTTACGTTTATCAAAATATACCGAAAGGAGACTGTTCGAGGTTAGAACGAAATCAATGTACATCGTTAATCAGATTAGGCAAATGTGTTACGCGCTATTGATCCAATGTTGAACTCTAGTTTATATAGTACCGACATATTGCATTGCTCCGATTAATCACCTTTGTAATACCATACACGGAACACGTGCTCCGATCTCGATACCTGTCGTTAGCAAACAATGAGAACTACTCGAATCTGAATCCACATGCCCACCCCCAAGCTCGGACGTATATACAGTAACTTTCAGCGAATGCTACCACGATTGTGTAATAACGAAATTGTTGTATCTTCTGCAAACGTGCATCCGAGTGCGTCAATTCGTCGAGACGAGCAGAATCATTTTCCTTCCACCGATCGTTTCGTTGAAGTGCATCAAAGATTTAATAGATTCACGATTTACGAAAAGTATTAAATCGTGGTATGTAAATTATTGTAATAATAATGTGGTATCGGGAATATTCGGGCACCCGGTATACAAGATGGAAATTATAAAGCGTTACAGACGAATATCTCGAAAAATATTCATTACTTTTTTCGTAATTGATTATTTTTCCCGATGGACACTCCAAGGTGAGGTGAAGGTCAACTTTCTTTTTTTAAATGGAATGATATGGTTTTTTATCCACCATCAAATACTGCGTTTTAAGATGCGTTCAATTACCTATGACTCAAGGTCATTCAAGGTCAAACTTGCAGGGAAATGCAGGAAAGGTGTGATCGTTTTATTTGTACTTCAGTTTAGTATGTGTTCAAAATGATTACCTCTTACTTCAAAGCACTTAACGATTCTTTGTTTAAATGATTCTCTAACTTTGCTCAACATTTCAATATTTATCTTAGCACAAGCTTCGCATATTCTGACATTCTTGTTTTTGCGCGTCGTAGGTTTAATGGACATTACGCAGTTCTTAAGCACAGAACCTGAACGGAGAAAACGCTGTTCTAGTCTTTTAAATGCCACATGCGATTTTGATGGTCGATCTGGGTAGCGTTGTGCATACAAATTAGCAGCCATTCTGTAATTTTCCCTGCGTTCTCCTAGTACCATAAATATATCAAAACAATTTTGATACATTTCCATTTTCACCACTTATTTAATTACTATCGTTCAGCGAAGAATACCTTAGCACGAATAGTAATGAAAGTAAACTATCTTGCAGAAGAGCACAGTCATACATAAATACGTTTGTTGTCATTTCATTGATAACGACTTTGATGTTGTCCTGAATAATGCTGATATTGAGCACATGTTATTGTTTTGGAGTGAAAGTTCGAAGGCACGAACTAAAGTACAAATAAAACGATCACACCTTTTCTGCATTGCCCTGCAAGTTTGACGTTGAATGACCTCGATCATAGGTAATTGAACTCTTCTTAAAACGCACTACTTGATGGTGGATAAAAAAACATATGATTCCATTTAAAAAAAGAAAGTTGACTTTCACCTCACCTTGGAGTGTCCACCGGGAAAAATAAAAGTCCCACCACATGATGCCCCCCTCGGTACTGAACAACTTTCGTCTGAAACATTTTTGGAGATATTCGTTTGTAACACTTTCTAATTTCCACCCTGTAGAATTTCATGTACAATACTTTAGGTAGACTTTAGGTATACTTTAGGACTTCCGCGCGGCGAGGGCCGTAAAAAGACCATAAAAAGGGAAAGCGACGTTGATCAGCGTTGAGTTGCGAGCGACGTAAGGCCTTCGGCCCATCGACGATGTTCATGCCCAAATATGGGCATGACGAAAAGTACGGATGGGGCATGCGTGGTGAAACCCTAATTTTCGTTACGAGAGGGTTGAGCTGGGGGAGGCAGTCGTTGTCTGAGAGTCGTGAATGGAGTAGTAGAAAGTTGAGGGTTGAAGTCGGAAGTAAAGTCGTATAGTCGCTGTTGTTAGTTTAGTAATTAGTAGTAGTAGTTTAGTTTAACAGTTAGCTCTTAATCGCGCAACTATTGTAACACTAGGTCTACTTCTTTTCTTTTCCAATACCTAGGATTAACAGTATAATATCGATATTGTTTAATATGAAAGACTATGAGCGAATCGCATAAACATAGGCACAGCAGGTGTGCGGCAGAAGCATCGCAAATTTATGACTTCTCATGGAATCGATGGTGCATTGGCCAATATGCAAGTATCAATACGAAGATATTTCCGCCACGATTGATAGGATCAAAGTTTCTGCACCTGAATTATGTAGGAAAGGATTTAGATGTGAATATTCATGGCGTCGAGTTCTCCAGAATACCGATGCAAGCTCTACGGCAATTTATGCGAATGTTAGAGACGAAAAAATGTTGTCAGCGAAATAGCAGACAGAGGGAATACAATATTAGGTCACTCAACCAGTAATGCCCAGACAGAGGATGTTTATGCAAAATTACAGTGGCGAAACGTTGGGAAAACGAAGTTGTGAAGAATTTCAATAAATTGTTCTACCATTGCTTTTTGCAAAAAGAAACTGAAATTGCATCAAATTCTATTTATTTTCTATTTAC
Organism: Sphecodes monilicornis; assembly: GCA_913789915.3. Classification (NCBI taxonomy): domain Eukaryota; kingdom Metazoa; phylum Arthropoda; class Insecta; order Hymenoptera; family Halictidae; genus Sphecodes; species Sphecodes monilicornis. The sequence continues at coordinate 13,023,419 of OU565290.1, forward strand.
AATACTAGGTTTGATTCAATTCAAGTATAGTATTAACAGACATGAATTTAATTTTAATCATGAATGTACTATCATTTTCTGTTCTTCGAATGTTCTTCTAAAAAAATCTTCACATTTTGAAATTAGATAGTTATTCAATACCTTTCATTACCGTTTATCAGCATTGAATTTTTGATTGGTTACGGAATAATTGTTTGATGTAAGATTAGGGAAACGTATACGTACATTTATTCAGCGTGCGCCAAAATTCATGGTACATATGAGATCATAGAGAATACGCGCGGTATTGAACAGAAATTAGTTGAAGGGTCTGATAATGACCGGTCGATTTTACATCTTGTTGATACTAATATGCAGTGGCGTATTGCCCTATGGGCAACTTGGACAAGCAAACGGTGGCCCCGAACACAAATCAAATATTTTGCATTTTTATGTAAAAGGTTTCCATGGATGAAGGAGGATTTATTTCACTTTTTATGTAATAATAAATATGTAGATGTTGTGACAATTGTTTTATTTTTTCCAACGTGAAAGCTATTTAGTTGGGGTTAGGAGCCGCGAAATTCGACTTTGCTTAGGGGCCCCAAGTAGTCATAACGCGCCACTGCTAATATGTATGAGAACCTGATGAATTTTGAAAGTTAATTTTCTCGAAAATGAAGCCTCCACCGTTATTTTGTCATTCTTTATTTTCTTCTCATTTTTAGCTGTACTATCTTACTGACCTAATTTGTAGCATGAATTTTGACGTACAGTGTATAATAATTGTGCAGTAAATACTCAATTTTGTTTGGAAATATAGTATAACCATAGTAAATATCTCCTATACACGATGTTGCTCCTCCATCCGATGAAGTTTTATGATTATACATTATTGTCGTCCTCCGCGGTCTTCTTGAAAGCACTCTCTTCATTCAACATAATGAACTATTGTACTTAAATTAGCTTCCAAATAAGTCTGTTTTCATCGCAGTTTCACTGAATACTGTTTCTATTAGGTCTGCAGGAAAGTTCTGACTACCGACGACGATAGCATGCCGTCCATTGCAAAGTACTTACAGACACTATCCTCTAGTTGATCGAACGTGATCTCAAGTTGTTTGTTGAGCCGCATTTAATATTTCGCGGTTTCGATCTTGAGCACATAAATTCCTCGAAACTTGACTGTGGAACATCGTCATCGGCTTTCCTAAATTGGGTTTATCCACTAAGCTCAAATCTCCATTTCTACGATCTTAGCGAACTATCGTTCCTTCCAAAATGGCGTCTTCGATACGGCGTATAGTAACTCCCATAAATATTCAGACACTCTTAAAAAGACGATCATTTTTTAAACATTTGACAATTTGGACTTGAATTTTTTTGAAGTTAGAACACATAGTTTACTACATAACGTGAAAAAAAGAATGTTTGAAAAAGTTGCAATTGATCGGAATTGCAGCGGACATACTAAAAGCTGTATTTTATAACTTTTCGATGTGCGCCTGTATTGAATATTTACAAAACACGTTTTGTAGATCTGTGTCAATTATATACATACAAATGTATATCGATTATACATGTTGAATGGCGTCCGCGGCTTTGTTAAGGAGTTATTAACGAAAAACACGGACCAATCAGAGCGCGGCTACAGCGAACGGAGTCCGACTCGGCGACAGGTCCCGCTTAGCGTGGCGTAGCCGTTGGCCGACCCAGAATCAATCCGCTGTAGCTGCGTTCTGATTGGTCCGTGCTTTTCGTTAATAACTCATAAACAAAGCAGCGGACGCCATTCTTGCAAAGGAAAATGTCGCTTCAAATGATCTCATGAGGAATTTTGAGACACCCTGTATAGCCGATACAGAAACAAAAAATATCAGTTGCAGAACTGCAAAACCGATATGAAACTGATACGGGACATATTATAGGTTGTGAAGTCTGAAGAACCGAAACCGAAACCGAAATCCAGAACCTAAAAATAATAGTTATGGAACCGTTATAATATCGGTATACAAGAACCGTAACCGTAACCGATATAAGCGAGAACCGATATTCTCATAACAGTTATAACAGTTTTTCTGTTCTCGTAACTGTTTCAAGAACCGGAATCGATATCATAACTGTTTTCAACCCCTGTTTTACTCCATAGAAGGGAGCTACGGTTTATAATGTAGTTACAAAAGTTGCAACTTATTCTGTTGTATCAAAATCGCTATTTTTGTTAGAATGAATGTATGACTTAAATATAGAACGAAGCAGACGAGCAGAAAATGATGGAGATTATTTTCAAAACGAAGGAAGCTCTACAAATAATTAATTGGATACTTGAAGGAATGCTTCGCGGACTGCTGTCTCTTAGCGGCACAGATTTTCCGGCACGTTATATTCAGTTATTTATGCAACAGAATGGAGTATCCTGTGGAGGAAGACAAAAAGATGAGCAGTTCTTATATAAAGCATCGCGTCAATGGCCACGATCAACCGAGCATGTCGAGGCACAAGGAAGGAAGGTCCCTTGAATCTGCTGAAGCTAACAAAAAGAAAACGCGGAACAAAGGGGGGAAAGAGAGGGGTCGAAAGAGGGGGGAAGAGAGGGGAAAAAAGGAAGATGGCAGGAACAAAAAGTGCGAGGCGTATTGAATCGTGTTCGTGTGGTCGGACGTAGTAAGAGAGTGGTTCGCGAGCAAGTGCATTTGTTCTTAAGCCCACAATATTTCGGTCTGTCTTCAATGGGTGCACGTGCGCCGAATTCGGCCCTGGCTACGGCCATTATTCTCTCGACAGACACAATCCTGTTGCATTTTGCATTCGACTGCGGCACCGTGCTCGGATTCCGAACCTGTTTAGGCCGACCTTGCCCGTAACACAATATCGTTGCAATAGAATCGACGGCACAAACGTTTGATTAAGCGAAGGATTAAGCGAAGAATTAATTGTCGTTTCGTCAATAGCCATCGATTAAACGAAGCTCTTCCTATTTCGTTCTTTTTACTTTTCGATCGTCTGTTAAGTCACTAGCAATGAAACCATGCGACTTTTATTTGTACAATTGTCTTCTGGTCATGGAAGTGTACATAAAAGTGTCCAAAATACTGCTAAAGAGATTTTTGAATGCATCCTCTTTCTGAAATTAAATGTATAAACGCACATTAGTAAACATATAAGTAATGTAAAAAGTGTTTTTATTTTTCTGTGGTCTGTTAAATCATTAACCATGAAATCAGACGATTTTTATTTGTATGATTGTCTTTTAGGCATGACAGTGTACATGAATGTGTGAAAATGCTACTAATGAGATTTTTGAATCACTATTCTTTCTGAAACGAAATGTATGAACGTACATTAGTTAATTTACAGTGGCTTAAATAACTTATCCTTTTCCAATATAGGGGGTCACTTTTAGTTTTCGAGATATTTGCAAAAAACTATTGCTAATACTGTATTGAATTTCCCGTATCCTCGCACGCTCCGTGGCAACGTAAGACTGTGTTCCGGCGCGGCGTCTGTTTACTTTTTTTTTGTTAACACGCTGTGGAGATGAAAGAGAAACCCGGGTCTCACTCTGGTCATACATATGATGGCTCACAAAAGTATTAGCTCGCCCTTCACATTGGAATAACTTTCTTAAAATTCGACTAAAGCCACTATAAGTGGTTTCACTTGACTTTTTTTGAGCAATTAGAAGCATTGATTTAGTAAATCACGTGCAAAAAAGATTTTGAAAAAAATTGCAATTAGTAAGAATTACATGAGAAATAAAAATGGCACTTTTTAAAACTTCTTTATTTTAGTCCATAATGAAAATTTAAAATGTGCCTTTTGTAAATCTATGTTAGTTATACATATGCTGAAAATTTCATCGAAATCGGTTGATGCAGAAAAAACGACGCGCATCGAAAGATGTAAGAAACTATGGATTTTAAGCAGAAACTGACCAAAAGTCGTGAAAAACTGCGATTATCACCACTTTCAACCGCTTGTAGCTCCTTTGTTCGTTAACCGATTTCGATGAAATTTTCAGCATATGTGTAAATAACAGAGATCTACAAAACGCAAATTTTGAATTTTCATTACGGGCTGAAATAATAAAGTTTTAAAAAGTGCCATTTTTATTTTTTCATGTAATTCCTACTAATTGCAATTTCTTCAAAATCTTTTTTGCACGTGATTCAATGTTTCTAATTGCTCAAAAAAAGTCAAATGGTTTGGTCAAATTTTAAGAAAGTTATTCTGATTTAAAGGGCGAGCGAATACTTTTGTGAGCCACTGTATATAAGGTGAGCTTTCAATTTTGAAAGACTACTCTTCGATTTCTGCATGCGTGGTCGGGCCAGCCTAACGACCGGCCCTCTCCGCCCCCTCCGCGACCTAACCACAACTCATTCTATTCGCATAATCTTTGCATTGTAGCTGTTATCCAGAATATGATCTAGTAATGGAAAAATCATGCGAATAGAATGAGTTGTGGTTAGGCCGCGGAGGGGGCGCAGAGGGCCGGCCGTTGGGCCGGTCCGACCACGTATACGGAAATTCAGGAATAGTCTTTCAAAATTGACAGTTCAACCTATGTAGAGATAAAACCTGTTTTTCTCGCATTTCCACAACGTGTTTACAAAAAAAAGTGGTAATTATTTACATTAGGGGCTTCCTCACCGATTTTGATGACGTTGAAATATGCTGTCAAGGTCATCATTCTGAACAGCTTTTTCCTATACATGTTACCGCCGTTCAGCTTTAGTTTCCGAGATATTAGTGAAAAAGTTTCAACATCTCAAAAAGTAATCGGAGTAGGTCTGGGTTAGGTCTGGGTTAGGTCTAGGTTATTTATATATTATTTATATATTTATGTACTGGGTTATTATATATTTTCTTGATTGTTGCAGATATTTAAGAATTCGTATAGTTTCATGCTTAATACTCTGTATGCTAACACAGCTGACAATGAAATGAGTTCGCGTTCCACACGATTCATTTCATGTTTCAGTTCGTAAACATAAACAGACAAGACAGTGGGTCTCAACTGATTGGAGTCGTTTTAAGTTGTGACCGTGGCCGAGTTATCGGCGGCCACAATTTCAAATCTAACCCAGACCTACTCCGACCACTTTTCGAGATGTTGAAGCTTTTTTGCTAATATCTCGGAAACTAAAGCTGAGCGGCGGTAACATGTATAGGAAAAAGTTGTTCCGAATGATGACCTTGACAACATATTTCAAGGTCATCAAAATCGGTGAGGAAGCCCCTAATGTAAATATTTACCAAAAAAGTAAACAGACGCCGCACAATACGTTAAATTCAATACAGTATTAGCAATAATTTTTTGCAAATATCTCGAAAACCAAAAGCGACCCCCCCCCCCTATATTGGAAAAGGAAAAAGTTGTTTAAAATGACGAAATCTATAACATATTTAAATTTCATCAAAATCGGAGTATAATGACTTTTTCGCAATTATTACCATTGTCTGCATCAACTACAATAAACTAGAACCAAGTAGAAATGTGTTTCTTTTGTCTAATGATTTCAATAATTTAGAAATAATACATCCATATTTTTATATTCTTTTAGTCTTGCTATTCTTTCAATTTACATCTACTCATTTCTCTCACGTATGCATAAAATCCGCAGTCTAGTGATTAAAAATGCGTATGGTTTCAATTTGGTCGAGGCTGAATGTGCTCTAGCTTATCAGGTTTGCCAGGGGATTATGGTGGCTTACTCCCTATCGTTGCTCTGTAATATATAGAATCCGCGTCTGCTACACGATCTACGATGCTCGCCAGGGTTCAAGGAACTTCTGAACAAACTTCCGCTGAAAGGAGGATTTCACGCAACTGCAGAAGTTAATATAAAGGACTTGAGCAATTAATATTGTTAGGAAGAAACTGTAATCCGAGAAATTCCAGAGAATCTTGTGATTGACGCTGTTATGCACGGCAAGCAACGAGACACTCACTTTAGTCGAGACAATGTTGTATGTATTAGCGATTGTGCCCGTTTCTAATGTGAAAATGGTATAATCAGTTTTTCAATGATCAATGTAAAATATGAACGTCCTGCGATAATGAATGGCACAAATGAGACAGAATGTGGGAGACTAATAAGCTTCTAGAACCAATATAATTTTTTTAATCATTTATGAATGTTTGAAGATTAAACGAACAATCTTAACAGCTGATTCATAGAGAGCTTAACCACGTTTCTGAATGTGACTTTTCTTATTTATTTAATTTATTTCTTGAAAAATTCTATCGTATTACAAATTACATTTAGGATAAGATAGAATATATTAGTTTGTTAAAGTAAACGATAAAAAAAACGAAGAAGAGGTCGTCATTTATAAAATTGAACTTTAAGTAATTAGATTTACGCAACTGAAAGATCAAATACTAATAAAAACCACTATACTAGTCAATTTTAATATAAAATAAGCTAACTGTTCCCTAAACTGAATCTTAGTACGGTAACCCCGCGATCTAAGTACAACGGAACATTGCGATCTATGTCCCTTGGCCTACTCCTTCCACTGTGGGGTATCCCCGGAAGGGCCGTGAAGCTCGGGCTGCCTCGGTCGCCGAGCAGTGTAAACATGCCTCGTAATCTGATCCTGAGTCGGGTGTATCGGTGTGAATCACTACTAATCCAATTACAAAACTTCTTTACTTTTTTTTCTTTTCATGGAACTTTCACCAACATATTCGTGACATTTTTCTAATGAAAATGATACCAAATATAATATAATTCCGATGATATTTACTTGTTGTATGATTGTGTAATGAACGATGGGAGTTTTTTATTGGCATTACATTGTACGGACACGCGATCCTTTGAACTGTACCGGCGGCCGCAACTCCTGTCGCCTCTTGCTTCCCTATACGCCAGTAGTGGGCGCGGGTGGAGCCCCCCAAACGCCTGCTTCTCCCACCACCCTCTCTTTCATGCAGCGCGCACATTCGTTGCGTAGGCTGATGTCTCGTGTCTTCGTTGCCCCATTGTACCGCGCTTGATGGAAGGGGGCAGAGGGCGCTACGGTGTGGACGGTCTTGCCTCAATTGAGGCAAAATTGCCCATCACTGCTATACGCTGTCCTTCTTTACGTCCAAAACTTTCATCGTTTATTACAAAAGTAAATATTATCGAAATTATATCATATTTGGTATTATTTTAATTAGAAAAATGCCACGAATATATTGGCAAAAATTTCATTAAAAATAAGTAAAAAATAAAGAAGTTTTATTATTGCACTAGTATTCTCACCGATACGCTATTTTTTGTTACGCCTTCGGCCGCGCGGTGCGTGTTTGCATGCTGTCCTTTTCTACGTTCAGCGCGGTCGACGCTGTCACAAAAGAATAGTGTCCCTTCACGATCTAAGTCCAGGCAAAGAACCGAAAAAGGACTTAGATCGCGGGGTTACTGTAGTTATATTCACGACAATATTATTCTCAATGAGCTGTTCTACAAACAAATTTACAATTATTTGAATTAGGCTCACAGAAACATAAGCTAACCGAGTGATAAGTTCCTACATAATGAATACTACTTTTTAATAACTTGATTAACTGACTAATAGTATTAAACCTACCTGTATAGCATCGTCGTCAGGTATATGACCTATAGTGATGCGGTCAGGTCGGGTCATTTATGACCCATGATAAAATGTTCACGATACTGTAAACCCCGGAATAATTTTCTTAATTAGTGACTTTATGACGCTGGATGTTGCGCTGAACAGGTTTCATGAAATTTCTCACCGTCATTCCGAATAATTTGTTCTGGTTGCAGGAAGCCTGTGTGGACCCCATGAGAAACGTTTATTGAATGAGCTGCTGACGTCGTACAACACCCTGGAAAGGCCGGTTGCCAACGAGAGCCAGCCTCTTGAGGTGAAATTCGGCATCACGCTGCAGCAGATCATAGACGTGGTAAGTTATTTTCTTGGTGACCATAACGGCGCAAGCCACCATATTTTCTTATCAATCGTAGCAGGTTTCTCGTGCAAAAATTTTACCATAAACTGTTCATTTTTGGTCGTCGAATTTTGTAAATTACGAGGGGTCACGTAAATCGGATTTTTCTTCTAATTTTCTGTTTCGGTGGACTTTTTCGAAAGTACCAAAGAATTATTTTTCTATCGGGTTTGTCGCATATGAAACGTCTGATTTCTGAATGCAAATATTACGAAGCATCTGCAGGTTACTTATAATAACTAGACTGCGGATTTTATGCATATACGACAAAAATGAATATGTGTACTTTAAAATAGCACAAACATTTGAAGAATTTAGAGGTACTATTATATTATTTTCGACCTATTAAACATATTGAGAAAGAAAATAAACTTGTGTTTCGCTCCAGTTTGTTGTAATTCGGGTAGAAAAGTTTTATTTTGCCTAAAGATACGCAGACTAATAATAACGCTTGAAGGTACAAAGCTTATCTTTAAGGACCTATCTTCAGTTTTGATTTACTTTATCTAATTTCATTTTTTACTAAATTTTAATTTTAATGTCAGTCGATGTGACTGTCGCTGGACCTTTTTTCATAATTCAACGCTCTACTAATATAAACGCTCTATCTGAAACAGAATTTTTTCTTTTCGAAATGTATTTTTTCCCATTAATTATTTGAAGATTTGACGTTCCCATGACTGAATATTAGAAGAGGGACTTCGATACGTATTCCAGGATTTTATTAGACTTTTTGAAAGCCTAGAGTAATAAAAAAATTAGTCGTGAACATAAGCATTTTATTCAGCGATAACTAAAGTAAATGTTTGGCGTCTTGGCAAGGATTATAAATTTATAGATACTCGCACTGTTCATTTCTCGTTCGTACAACCTTCTTTCGCCTACTCAATCCTTCCAATTCTATCCGATTGGGTCATTCTGCGCGAAATAGGATACTTTCGGAGTAAGTTTTCGGATATTGTTCAAATTCGAATATTTTGTAGTCTCTAGTGATTTATGAACGTTTCAACGCTTTCAACATTTGACATTCGAACGATTGAATATTAAAATAGGGACTTCGATACGTATTCCAGGATTTTTTTAAACTTTTCGAAAGCCTAGAATAGTAAAAAAATTAGTCGTGAACATAACCGACCCAGTATTAGGACGGCGTTGATAAAAATAGGGTTGCAGATGGAGGGTTAAATTGAAAATCGGGGAAGTATGAAACCACCAAAAACACAATCTGCTGAATTGCACTGTAATGCGAGTACAGAAGAAATATCACCCAAGCACCATTGGGTACCTCTGTCTCTTTGTGGAGCATATTAAGATTAATGGAGTGTAGTAACAGTGCTGTTGCATTTTAGAAATGTAGATAAAGTAATTTTATTTATAGCGCACTGCAGTACAATTCTCAAAATATATCAACAATAGAATATTCTTCAATTGAACATCGAATCAAGATTTTATTCTAATATAACCAATTATCAATTTAACTTTCATTTATGTTTTAATAAGCTGAGGTTTTTATGAATTTATGAGAAAAGCAGATAGGAGAGAGTTGAAACAGTACAAAGTTTATAAGAATTAAAGGATATCGATATTCAATTCACAGTTTTTAAAATTATTAGATTAAGTAGCAAATTCCTACTTGGCTCCTATGTCTTTTAATTAATGAGGACAATTTCAATTTTGCATAAAGATCCGCAGTCTATTCACGACAACACTGCGGATTTTATGCATTTATAGCAAAAATAAATAAGAGGAACACAAAACTTATGAGGACATTAAACGAATTTGACCATGCTATTTTATTATTTTTGACTTATTAAAATTATCAAACGAAGGAATACATTTTTATCTAACTTCTGTTCTCTAGAATTGGCTTGTAAAGTTTTTATTTTGCATAAAGATCCGCAGTCTATTCACGACAACACTGCGGATTTTATGCATTTATAGCTAAAATGATTGAGAGAAACACAAAACTTATGAAGACATTAAACGAATTTGACCATGTTATTTTATTATTTTTGACTTATTAGAACTATCAAACGAATTAATACATTTTTATCTGACTTCTGTTCCCTAGAATTGACTTGTAAAGTTTTTATTTTGCATAAAGATCCGCAGTCTATTCACGACAACACTGCGGATTTTATGCATTTATAGCTAAAATGATTGAGAGAAACACAAAACTTATGAAGACATTAAACGAATTTGACCATGTTATTTTATTATTTTTGACTTATTAGAACTATCAAACGAATTAATACATTTTTATCTGACTTCTGTTCCCTAGAATTGACTTGTAAAGTTTTTATTTTGCATAAAGATGACATGACATTTGCAATCTTATACTTTCTCGGCACGAACATGGTACATTTTCTAGAATTATTAAATTGCTCATACGCTCTTGTAAATATCAAAAAGTGGAACACACAGCAAGCTTTGAAGTTACACAATGATATAGTAGATTTCAATCGCCGATTTGTAAAATGTAAGTTCTCGTTAAATTTCATTGGTAACCCAAGCCTTTTACGAGTGTGACTATGTGTGGCGAGAATGAGAAAAAGAAACACTACGAGTGAGACGAAAACATACGAATTAAATTGACATGTAGGAGCATTCGTGGTTATGACGGATATCGATTGAGTGCGTGTGATACGAGTGTACAGTTTATTATATTATGTTTCATTAAATATAAAGTTATTTACTTAACCAGTAAATGAAACAAACTATTTATTTCGTCCTCTGCTCGAACATTACGTGCATCGAATGCGGACCTCATGTTGCAATATTCTAAGTTTATCGAACGATTACAGCATGCCATACTCGCGCAATGACGTTTATGTATATACGGTGGCCCGAATTAATATTCGGACACACTTTACAATACAATAACTTTGTTAAAATTATACTAAACGGCTTCAGTTTTTTGAGATGTTGGAAGCATTCGTTATTAGGTAGCGTGAAAATAAATGTTTCCAAAAATTGCTATTGGTCGGAATTACGACGAAAAAAGTAAAGATCACAATTTTTAACTTTTTTTATCTGTGTCTGTAATGAAAACTTAAAAGACGCCTTTCGTAGGGCTAGGTAAGTGATACACATGTACAAAGTTTCATCGAACACGGTTAACGTCGTTGTAAGCTACAAACATTTAAAGTTGATTACATAAGGGGCGAAATTCCCTGAAAAGTTCGAAAATCTACGACTTTCACTCTTAAGGTCGCGTCTTGTAATGTTCGTAGCTCACAGCAACATTAACCGACTTCGATGAAACATTGCGCATGCGTATAACTTACGGAGATCTACAACAGGTATATTTTAAATTTTCATTATAGACAGAGATAAAAAAGTTACAAATTGTGACCTTTACTTTCTTCTTCACAATTTCGACCAATAGCAATTTTTATAAATAATCATTTACACGGTACCTAGTAAACTAATCATTCTAACATCTCAAAAGAAACAATAGGCATCATTTTCATTACAGATACAGATAAAAATGGTAAAAATTGTGACCTATACTTTTTTCTTCACAATTTCGACCAATAGCAATTTTTATAAATAATCATTTACACGGTACCTAGTAAACTAATCATTCTAACATCTCAAAAGAAACAATAGGCATCATTTTCATTACAGATACTGATAAAAATGGTAAAAATTGTGACCTATACTTTTTTCTTCACAATTTCGACCAATAGCAATTTTTATAAATAATCACTTACACGGTACCTAGTAAACTAATCCTTCTAACATCTCAAAAGAAATAGAAGGCGTCCTTTTCACTACAGACACAGACAAAAAAGTTAAAAATCGTGACCTTTACTTTTTTCTTCACAATTTCGGCCAAGAGCAATTTTTATAAATAATCATTTACACGTTACCTAGTAAACTAATCCTTCTAACATCTCAAAAAAATACTGAAGTCGTTTAGTTTAATTTTATGAAAGTTATTGTATTGCAAAGAGTGTCCGAATATTAATTCGGCCCACTGTATATCGAGGAAACTGTGTGCGTAGTAGACAACATTGGCTTTTCTGGTTGTCTTAAGAAAATCGTATTAGAGTGGATTTACGTCGGAAGCATTTTCGCTTCCATTACCGGGAAACTGCACAATGCAGTCGGTTCACACACACATGCACACATTTCCATCGATGGAACTCCGATATGAAAGATTTCTATTATGACCCTCTTCTTTCTTTCGCCACATATGAGAAGTTACCCGAATCGTATATGAATGCTGTCTGTTACCATTCGATCGGATTTATTTTCTCCTATATATTCACTTCACGTGCCACGGAAAAACGTAGAGAGCTACAATGACACAATACTAACACTATATAATGCTTTAAGAATATGCGGTGGGTTTATTCTCGACGTTAATGCCAGATTCCGTAAATGTATTATTATTACTAGACTGCGGATTTTATGCATTCGTGACAAAAGCAAGTAGATCAAACACAAAACTATAAAAACATTTAAAGCATACGAAAATACATTTATATTGTTTTCAGCTCGTTGAAATCTTGTTAATGGCCCTGCAATTCTTATTTTTCAATTGCAGTTTAATTTTCAGTGGTGATCAGTTATTTTATACATTTACTGGAAATGTGGAATTAAAATATGCGGTGGGTTTATTCTCGACGTTAATGGTAGATTCCAAAAATGTATTATTATTACTAGACCCCGGATTTTATGCATTCGTGACAAAAGCAAGTAGATGAAACGCAAAACTATAAAAACATTTAAAACATACGAAAATACATTTATATTATTTTCAGCTCGTTGAAATCATGTTAATGGCCGTGCAATTCATATTTTTCAATTGCAGTCTAATCTTCAGTGGTGATCAGGTATTTTATATATTTACTGTAAATATGGAATTAAAATTTTCAATGCGCCAAGCTTTATCAAAGCAGCTGTTTCTATTTGAATACGTTACATATTTGTAATTTGGATCCAAAGAGTATTTGAACATAATATGAATATAATACCTAATTCTCGAAAAATTGCATGTATTACAACTGTGATAATTTCGTAACATATGATCGTAAGACAACAAATTTCGACTCATTTAAAAGCTAGAAGCCTCTAGTTTTATAATCCATCGTTCATTTTACTCTAAGATTTTTTCATGATGTTGCGGACCAGAAATCAAAGATGCGTTTTTTCTCGAAAATGCTATACATTCAAACGTCTGTAAAAACTTTGAAAAATTTTGTTCCTGACTGAGAGGTGTTCCGAAAGCTCCAAAGTTGTATAAGTGAAACAATGAAGGTTTTAAACGACCAAATGTGTTCCACGTTTTTGTTCCATAAAACAGTGAGAAAATCGTACATAAATTTTTAAGAAGACTTTGTAAAGAAGTGGCTTTAATGTTAAAATTATGTTGGTTTCATTTACAAGAAGAATTTTTGAAAGCTTTTGGGCGACGTTTGAATTTGCAGAATTTTTCAGAAAAAATGGGTTTTCAGTTTCCCAGCTGCTACATAGTGTAAAAATAGCCCATAGGAAAATGGACACTTCGTTGAGAAAGAGGCTTTAAGCTTTAAGATGAGTCGAGACTTGCGGCTGTACTATTTGTTTTTACGAATTTATCACAATTTAAATATTGACAATATTTCGAGAATCGGAAATTAAGTGATTAAATACTTTTTGACTCTACTCATTTATTGACAAAATTTCTTACTCAGGTTTAATGTTGAATTTTTAGTGTAGTATATTAGAATAAATCGATTTTTATTAGGACAGTTAAAAAAGTAGGAAAGAGTGAAAAAGTAATTGCTGCGACAAAATTTTGATTTTCTATTAAATTGATCACAAAGTATGTGCGTTTATCTATTGATGATATTATTTGCAAGAATAAATATTGAAATAAAATAAACACAATCCAAGATGGCAGATCGTTTGTAGAAAGAACAGATGATATTTTCCAAATTTCAATTTGATGCAATAGCACTTGTCTCTAAACATTCGAACACTTAAAAAGACTGTCTGGCCAATATAATTGTTGCGGTTTAATTTATTGATGGCATTATTTGCAAGAATGAATACTGTAACAGAATGAAGATACTAAAAGACAAACAGAACGGTTTACAATAGACAATATTAATTTCAATCTGATGATGTAGACTTTCTGACCAACTCAATCGTTTCGGTTACATTAGATTGGTAAATTATTTTGACTTTATTGGATAATTTGTGTATGATAGTCCAGCATGCAATGCCGTAAACGCAGATGATAACAATTCTTCATACAGGATAAAATATAACCAATCTCATTTGAATAGAGCGGCCGTCGGAAATTTCTTATTAAAATGTCTATGTCCCGTTTCGATTGATTTGACCAACTTTTCCTGTCGCGAGAAACGACCTCTTTTCCCGCTGCACGATCAGCCAATCACGTTCGAGCTATTGCACAAATTTTAACTATTCTTTGGATCTTTAGCGAGTGAATTAGAATTGGCGTAAGTACGCTTTTCCTTGCGGAACGTCTTTAAAAACCTATAAAGAGTTCTCTAAGAGGTCTATAAAAGTCGAGCATTGTTCTGTCACTCTTGGCCGTTCAGAGATTTGAGCCTTTCGCAACTCGATGTGATGGTATTCAAAGGAGCTTCCAAGTGTAAGCCTTGTCTGAGAACTCCTATGAAGTACGCGGTGTTTATTATCTGGCAATTGAATTGCACAATTTATTTACCAATGAAGCTGTACGATCTATTAGGTTAGTGCAGACATAATTGTGGTTTTCATCGGTTTAAACTTAACAGTAACAAAGAATTGTATAGAAAAAAAAATTCAATAAAACATTTGAGTGGTTTCAATTCGATTTTATGAATAAGTAGTTTATGTAGAATAGTGCATTCGAAAAATAATGCAGCTTAATGACTAGACAGCCGATTTTGTGCATTTATGACAACAGTAGATGTAATTTAAAACAGTAAGAAGATTAGAAGAATTTGAAGGTACTGTTATATTATTTTCAACTTATAAAACATATTAAGGAAGAAAATATATCTCTATTTCATTCCAGCTTGTTGCAATGGTTTATTTTGCACAAATATCCTCTGTCTACTCATTACATTCCTATTGTACATCAATGAAGAGTGCGAAGCATCGTTTGTCGAATTGTGCTGTGTCTTTTACCGTAATTTATTGACATTTATACACTGATTCGTTAATACTATACGTATTTCATACTTACGCATCGTGCAAATTTACATTACTGCGATCGAATTTCATAAAACATGAACTAAAGAAAGGTGCAACTATTCTATCAAAGCATTTTATTCAGAAATAACTAAAGTAAATGTTTAGCGTCTTGGTACGGATTATAAATTTATAGATACTCGCAGTATTCATTTCTCGTTCGTACGACCTTCTGTCGCCTACTCGATCCATCCAATTCTATCCGATTGCGTCATTCTACGCCAGGGATGGGTACGGTAGGTGCCCCTCAAACGCCTGGTTCTCCCACCAACCCCTCTTTCATGCGCGAAGCCTGCGCACTATTTGCAACGGGCGAAACACTCCCCTCCTCTATGGTAACGGCGGATGCTGGTGGGGGACAGTGGGCGCTATGGTGGGGACGGTTTTGTCTCAATTGAGACAAACATGCCCATCCCTGTTCTACGCGAAATAGGACACTTTTCGGAGTAAGTTTTCAGATATTGTTCAAATTCGAATGTTGTAGTCTCTAGTGATTTATCAACGTATGTCAAATGTTTTTCCGATATCTTGTAAGTTGTTGGTTTCACAGACCTGCAAATTGAAGTGTCAACTTTTTTCAGTAAATTATAACCTCTGAACTATCAAACCAATGAAAATTATATTTTTGTGGTGTTTGTGGCGAAGATATAAGAGTATCAAATAAAAATTCTTTCAGTTGACAAAAATGTTTCTCGCGTCATTTTGCAATTGTTTTAAATAAATGAGGTGTTTTTCTAGTTGGGAAATAATTAGAGTTGACAAAAGAACTGCATTGAATATTCAATAGTCACATATTGTTTTTCAAGAATTGTTACATAGTTGAAAAAGTGGCGATAGTCCCGGCGCAATTTCCACGACTAGGTCTTGCAGAATGGCGGGACACCATAATCTTTGCGTGAACTTCAAAGATAAGGGGAGGTTCAAGATTAGCTGTACGAGTTTTTGCACGTCAAAATATTGGCCTTATCTAAATGCGAGAGTGCTTAACGGGTTACGGGGGACATAACGAATGGTATCCAAGCCGGTGAACAAGATTGCGTTGCGTTCTACGTTTTCGCGAACCATTACGTTCGCCATTTACTTCGCAAACCCCTTCTTTCGCCAATTCGCCATCAAGTTACATATTCCTTCACGCTATACGTACGTGTAAGTGCATACAGTGATCGAAATAATGTTCACTTTGGTTTTGTGACGTAAATGTGCGTTTTTGAGTTATTTCTAATTTTATTTATCACTACGTGATTCTTCATAATGTAATTAGTAACAGTTTTTAGTAATTAGTAACAATATTTTAAATTTTATACGTTATCTCTGTCCGTGACCCTGAATAACCTTGAGTAATTACAGTCACTGAATACGTAATGAAAGAGACTATCATTGTAGATGTTTAAAAAAAGGGTGGTTCCATTTAAAAAAATGAAGGTGACCTTGATATCTCTAAAAAAAATGATATGAAAACAAAAATTTTTTTGCTATCGTGTGAGCTCCATTTTACCATTCAACTTTGTCCTGGAGACATTTAATGTATCTTTGAAAACAAGAAAGATGTTTGAGATGAAAACGTTAAGTGACTCACCCTGTATATGTACACATTAGTATAAATAACATACCTAACTTTTCAATTTATATTTTATTAGATAAATTATTTTGATTTTATAGAATTTTTGAGGTTGGCGGTCAAAGTATTAATCATAACTAGACTGCGGACTTTGATGCGAAATCAAAATTTTCTGTATCGATTGCAAGAGACAGGAGCCAAATATGAACTTCGTTCTATCTGTAACAATTTGAGTAAGTTGCGAACATCTTCCAACTTTTAAACTGTATAAAATTTTACCTTTTCATTTTTGTCATGAACGCATAAAAGAATCCGTTATCTAATTGTACATCGTAACAACGAGACTTCTAGAATAAAATATGCACTGTAATTAGAATCGGAACGCAAATATCCCTCGTTTCATTGTAAGATTGCACAGGGCGATGTAAACAGCGTCGGCAAATTCTGATATAAGATGTGTCTCGGTATCTAAGAGTACGTGGAACGTAATTATAGCAGACAACAAGCGTCTCTTTGTATCCTATATTTGCCTGTGCTTCCGTATATGGGTCTGTTTGCTGAGCACACGCACGGGAAGAGTGGAAATTCTAATGTGAAACTGCCGGAACAGACGAGTTCGTTGCAATTCAATTGAAAGTAATCGTGGACCACATAAATGCAAAGAAAAGAAAATGGTATCTCTTTACCCGAGGAAACGCGATATAGTGTATACAGCATACACAGAGCCTCGTTAAATCCGACGGAGGCTCATTCGATGTGCTTCGTTAATAATGTATCCATGGTTGTTCACTTTTCAGATACATACAGGGTGAAGCACTAACTATTGCAACCTACAATAACTCCGAAAGTATGGTAGTAGTAGAAAAGTTTTCGAAATAATATTTCCATCGGACAACAGGAGCCATAGTGTTCATTTTTTGTTGCTAGATGAAGTCGCTTCAGAGATGTGAAGGCCACCTTTGGTTTTTTTAAATAGAATGTATGTTTTGGTGCCTATTTTCTGATAGCGACTATTGAGACGAATCCAACGAGGTGCAACATTAAGGTCGGCAAAGGTCGGCAAAGGTCGTTCATGATAAAAAGGCGAAATAAACTTGCATTTACAGAAGGTGTTCAAAGCGTTTGCTATTGGTATCGATGCAAAGCTGCAATCGTCTTATCACGGATTGAGTATTATTTCCTATCACTTATCGTTGTCATAAATGACCTCTGCTGACCTTCAAAGACCTTAATGTTGCACCTCGTTGGATTCGTATCAATAGCCGCTATCGGAAAACAGATACCAAAACATAGCATTCTATTTAAAAAAACAAAGGTGACCTTCAGATCTCTGAAGCGACTCTACCTAACAGCAAAAGTGTTGTTGTCCAATGCAACTTTTATTTCGAAAACTTTTCTGCTACTATCAATCTTTCAGAGTTATTGTATGTTGCAATAGTTAATGCCTCACCCTGTATAATTTCGGCTTTTCCTTAGGATCAATACCGTATGCAGTACACTGCATTTGTATGCGAAGTTGATTTATTAACAAGTGAAAATCAGTATACTTTGAGCTATTGTTATTCTGTGCATCGATATAAGAAATTCATTTAGATACAATCGTTCCTAGGCAACTACAGTGAAAAATCAACAATGGTTATATTATTGAAACATTTTTTGAAATTATTTGTGATTGTGTTTGAAAGATATGAAGTTGTATAAACAGCATAATAAATAGATTTTGTAAAACAGTGAGAGTAAAGAGCACACTTCACCCAGAATTGTGTCTGACCATTGCTTGAGGTTTCTACTTACGACGAAGGAATGTGGTGTTTCATTATGCTATGTAAAATTGATAAATTCTGATATACTTTGTGTTCTTTTTTTCTATGAATTGATCGAAGAAATTCATTTAGACACAATCATGCTAGTCAACTGCAGTGAAAAATCAAACAATGGTTATATTATTGAAACATTTTTTGCAATCTGTTGTGGTTGTATTTGAAAGATATAAAGTTGTAAACACTGCACAATAAATTGATTTTGTAAAACAATGATAGTAAAGAGCATACTTAAACGATCATCATGTCTGACTATTGCATGATGTTTCTACTTATGACGAATGAACGTGGTGTCTCATTATGCTATGAAAAATTGATAAATTCTGATATACTTTGTGCTCTTTTTTTCTATGAATTGATCGAAGTAATTCATTTAGATACAATCGTGCTAGACAACTACAGACTACTTCTAATCCTTTGGAATTTGAAACACTTTGTGGTTGTATTTGAAAGATATAAAGTTGTATAAACAGCACAATAAATTGATTTTGTGAAGCAGTAATAGTCAAAAGAATACTTATAGAAGAATCGTGTCTCGCTATTGCTTGGCATTTCTACTTAGGACGAATGAATGGTGTTTCACTATTCTTGTATTTAAGTTAAGGAGTTATTCAATGAAAAATTGATCAATTCTGAAGTTCACTAGATATTTCATGTTTCGTGATTATGAATATTTCAGCTTTCAGTCTTATCTTTACGAACAGATTTGACAATACATGTATCTTTATTATAAATTGTAATGGAATTTCAGTGAACACGGAACAAACCGTTCAATTATTTTCTGAATAATTAAAGTCTATGGTCATAGGTTTTCCATGCATCTCGTTTTTTCCAAACATTGTTCATACATTAGTTAATTATTCATGTTACATATCTCCATGCTGATTAATCACTTTGTCACTTTCATAATTCTAATTGCTTACAATATTCCATCTTATATATTCTTACATATTTTGTGTCTACGGAATGTTTTTATAATTTGATTGCGTTATTCCTGTATTTGTATGTTCCATTTTGTATTAAAGTTTTCTACAGAAATCGTTGAATTCAATGATGAATTATGGTCTAAATGCGGGCTTGGAACGGATTACCTCTAAATACATAGCTTGCTCTCTGCTGGAATGAACATATGCTATAACGAACGAGATTCTAGATCCAATTATGGTCATTTCAGTTTATTCGAATGTGAACGCAACCTAGCTCGTTTGGAAAAATGTACCGTTATGAGCATGCAACTGGCTACTATTATCTTATCTCACTACTATTTCAAAATTTAACAGCAATAGAAATAAGAACACACATTATATTGCAATCTGACATACTATAGTTAACACGTTGACTGTCGTGTCACCCATATACAGGGTGAGGCATTTATCCTGGCCACCTGGAATATCTCGAAAATTAAATTCCGGAGAAAAAAACGTTTCAAATAAAAGTTATTTGTTTCAAGTCGTGGATTAAGAATCTGTAATGAAAAATATATGTTTTTATTTGAAAAAATAAATTTGACCTTGGAATGACCTTGAAAACAGGATGAAAATTAAAAATGGATATGATTGCTGCATCAGCCCCTCCTTGTCTTAAACTTTTTATTTGAAATATTTTTTTCTCCGGAATTTAGCTTTCGAGATATTCCAAGTGGCCAGGATAAATGCCTCACTCTGTATGTATAGATGACGGAATTATTTGTTCAGATTGGAACATAATCATTTTTACGCTAATGTATACATTATTCTAAATTTGGTTAAGAGCTGGAAAATGCGACAGGGTTTGAGGAATTCAGTATCAAACATTTCAAATGTTCAACTTTTATTTCTGTACGGTCGCGTAGATCACCGTACAATAGTTAACTTTTCCCATTTTTTACGATCTGTGAAATCGTGGCTACGTGCCGAAATTCAAAACACCTAATTCGTTAAGTCCATCTGCAGTTTCCTGGCCACTTTCTCTCACAGTCCTCCGTACTTGACCATCGCATCTGTTTTTCCTCAAAATCACCAATCCTCCCGTCATCCTTGTCTCACAGTAGTTTCTCTCTTCTTCAGTCACATCCTTCCCTCACTTATTAACCTTTCCCCTTCCAATCCTTTTCTACCACTAGTTTTTATCCCCAGAAAAGATCATACGACAGAACATCGAAATCTTTGGCACCACCGATTTTCTTCAGAAACGCCCCAACTCTCGAGAACCTCACATCGCTTTGTATTAGAATCGCACCAACTCTCGAGAACCTCACATCGGTTTTGCATCACGACATTGTCATTAAAGATTATCGATCATCCATCAGGGAAACCGAGTCGGTTTTAACTAGGGGTGTGCGGGTACCCGAAATCCCGATCCTCGGGACGAGTCGGACAATGATCGGGTCGGGTCAGGTTGGAATCCCGCAAGTTTATAAACTTCGGGTACCCGCGATTTCGGGTACTCGAAATTAAAGTTGTATTTATATAAGCATAATGCTGTTTTATGATTTTTCAGTTCAATCTTTTATTTTCAAAGGCAGGTTCAGAATGATTTTTGTATTTTTAGTGTAATCGGTTATTAAACTTCGCGAGGAAAAAAAATATTTTAGAATACATTATGTGATAGAATGTACGTAAAAGACGTTCCTGTTTCTAGTAAACACTGTTCTTACAAGACAAGGACTGTTCGTCCGCACACTGTTCGTATAAGAGCACTGTTTCGTAAACAGTGTTTACTACAAAACGAAATATTATTACAACCGATGGTTGGACGTCTTAATATGCACAGAGTCACAGAGTTATTTATTGCTGATTTGACCGCAGATTTGCCCCAACTTTAACTTCGAGTACCCGAATATTGCAAACTTTCGGCACCCCGACCCGACCCGACTACCTCTTTGGGTACCCGAAATCGCGGGTACACGAAGTTTCTAAACTTTCGGGATCCCGACCCGATCCCGAACAAATTTCCCGACCCGACCCGAACCCGAAATTTCGAGTACCCGCATACCCCTAGTTTTAACCCGTCCACCACCAATCCATAACTAGTCGTCATGACCTTAATTAAGCGTCGAGCACATTCGGTCAATCGCGGTTTAGATAAACTCATATCAGTGAAGCCGCGAGTATAAGACCGTACAATTTCATTAAATAAATTACTTTGATTTTACACCTTTTTGAGGTTGCTGTTTTGGCAGTCAAAGTGATCAAAAAGCAATAATTGTGAAGAACAGAAAAAACACAGAAAATTAAACAGGACAGAAGAGAAATGTAAAGCGTCAATTAATACTACTATAAATTCACGGTAGAGTATTCAAACGTAAATGAAGTTTAAACAAACTTGAAATTAGAAAAGTGTAAAATGTCAATTTAGGAAACTCGTGTGTAAATGTTGTTAACACATTTTCCCGTGTAAACAGGGAAGAGGATCTTGTCATTTGCAAAATACAACGCCCTGTAATTTCCACACGACAATTACACATGAGGTACGATACAAATAAATTAAAGCAGTTTGAAGGTTTAAATAGTTCGTACGTTCCGAGGCATTGTTCCTCACGAACTCGAGCGCACTCTGTTATCTACAGCATGCAAATTGTCCGACCGTGACACGTCACATGCGTTGACAAACGAATTCACAAGAACAGACGTTCTGTTTGTATTTCGGTTATATCGGTAGTCCGAACTTTTTTAATTGGATATTTCGTGGGGCAGGGACTGAACTCTAGTTGACCAATCTGTACGTGCTGTTCGGAAATCCGTCCGAACTCGTGACCAAAACAGATGGCGCGTGATAGGGGGCACAACGCTCAGTCTCTTACACAGAAATCGCGTTTGCATGCTGTTAATATGTAATACTTTTTCCGAAAATCTTCTAAAACTATACCATATTCTACAGGAATACAAATATACACTAGAGAAATGTAAATTTCTTAATTATCTTCGTGTAAATCGTAATTTTAAACATTTCAAAGACAGATACACCAATACATGAAATTGTCCATTTGTATCCAAACAGATACAATTCATAATTATTAATTATTATTAGAATGAAGATTTTATGCATTTATGGTAACCACGAATGAGTGAAAAACAGAATAATGTTGTGTAAGAGGGAAAATGCCTGAGGAGGATTATTATAGTATTTATTTCTACGTCGGATCGTTACTCTTGAACAGTTCTACAGAGAGTGCTCTCTCCTCGTTCAGCGTTGAAAACGAAGCCTCGACCGATCGTCTTTTGTTAATAGCGCGATCGATCTCGCGAACGGACGATTCGCGCCCGCTGATCGCGTGATTCGTGGGGGGCCAACGGACACTTACACGCACGCACACGTACATTCTTACGGCGAGTCTGTCGATCGTCTTTTCCCTAAAGTCACGTTGATTCCGCTAACGGACATTCGCGGGACTCAACGGACATTCACGCACACACGCACACAAACATACATCCTCGCCTCTATCCTCTATATACAGTTGTAACACTATTTGACGCTCATTAACACGATTGCAAGAGAACTTGTAAATGTTTTCTCCTTAAATCTTGTAAATCACTATATAACATTTATTAGAATCATTAAATGGACCGTTTATTTTACAAATTGTGCAGGTCCATTTTTCGAAAAAATTGAGAAATCACAAAATAAACAAATAGTTTAGAGTGAACATTTTATTTAGAAACAATTCACGCTTAGTATTTTTAAATATCCATATGTTTTGATCAATTTAAAATTGGTCAGTAAATGAAATTGCCTAACGGTTAGTTATGAAAATAGTGGAAGTGCATTTATGACCTAGAAAGAATATATTATTTTAGTTAAATTCACAACAATGTCATTTTAGCAATCAATTTAAATATTACTAAATTCATAGAAACATTGCCAAACCTAGTACACTTTATGTGTATTTTTGAATCGAATAAGATGCAAACCTTTAAATATCTCGAAAGAAGAAAATATGGATTTACACCACTTTCAAAATAAGCGGTCCAAATATCACTAAAAGTGCGGGAAAATAGTGAAATCAAATAGTAGAGTAGTGTTTAATTACAATATACAGGGTGGGGCAATAACTTGCCCACCTTGAATATTTCCGTTACTTGTATTAATATGAGAAAATGATATATACAAAAGTTGCACGGTATAGAGGGAGAAATATTGTGATGTAAACATTTTTTATATCCTTGCAGACATTTCGTAGATTTCAATTTCCCCCTGATTTTTTTAAATTAAAAGATCTACGTAAAAAACCTACCTAAAATGTATTTGACCTCTATATTAGACAAACGAGATATTAGCGAAATAATTTTCCATATGTTCTCACCATATCCAAGTTGAGGGACATCAGTTCCATAAGTCACATAGTGGGTATATATTGAAAGTTATTTCGATAATATCTCGTTTAGGACATATAGAGGTCAAATACATTTTTACGTAGAATTTGATACTCGATATCGATTAATGATACAAAAAGTAGATCTTTTGATTTAAAGAAATCAAGGGGACCTCGAAATCTCCGAAATGCCTTCACAAACGTAACAAATGTTTACATTTACATCATAATATTACCCCCTCTATACCGTGCAACTTTTGTATATATATTATTTTCTCATATTATTACAAGTAACGGAAATATTCAAGGTAGGCAAAGTTCTTGCCCCACCCTGTATGTATATTGGTTTAGATGTATGGTTCTTTTTGTAAATATACAATCAAATTTGTCAAATTTCACCTCACGTTCTTAAATGCTGGGTGTATAAGAATGTTTCAAACAATCTTCTTTACTAAACTATGATTAAATGTAAATAAACTTCAATTTGGGTTTAGCAACTGTTTGTTAAGCGAGACATGGAAGTACGAATTCCATTTTGATATTCTGCACTTGTTAGGAATGCATCGATTGGAAGCAAACCAGTGGCGTGGCTTAAGATTCGGTCAGACATGCTGGTAGGAATGCCGGATAAACTGAAACTGCGGAAATTTATAGACGAACGTGGATCGCAACTCGATTTTTCCACGTGGAATTGTGACTATAGTCGCCTCAGACGTATAAGGATAGGAGTGGTTGTTAAAAGTGATATTATTGATGTTATCGATGATAAAATCACTTTAGAAATTGCAATAAAACGTTTTCGAGTTTTAGCAATGTAATCTGACATTTAATTTATATGTCGATTATCAGATACAGTATCAATTACTACGAATTATCGTTTAATATTTCATCCATTTTGTGCAATTTTACACGCGCGTAAACATTATAAAACGTTAAATTATATAAAACAAATTCCATGAATTTACGATTACTCCTTTTAGACTTTTATAAATAATTAAACTGCAAATTGTTGTATGCTAGTTACTAAGTGATGCATATATAGTGGTTAGAGTGCAATATTATTTATACATTTTTATGATTTTAAGGAATCTTTCAATTTGAGAAAAAAAGTCTTTCTTTCATTATGTTCTTTTTCTATTGCACGTTCGTTGAGGTTTAAATACATTCACTGAGAATTTTGACTGTTTCGTATTGAACGGAAAAATATTTAGGTTATGATTAGACTGCGGATGTATATGCAATTTGCAATTTTTGTAGACTAATTTCAAGAAAGTGGAGTTGAATTAAATCTTATTTTCAGCGGTAGTAGCCTTTGGAGATCTGTGATAAACTAGAATCGTACTAAATAGTGTCAAATTTTATATTCTAGCATTTTTAGTAAATTTTCAGAAGCCATAAATGCATAAAGTTACGCATTCTAGTTATGATTAATAGACTGCAGACTTTCATGCAAAATAATTTCTCAAGTCGATCCTAATACATGGATGTTGAAAAATTTTTAGTTTACATGAGAGTCTGCAGTCTATTAATCATAACTAGACTGCGGATCATTATGCATTTATGGCTTCTGAAAATTTAATAAAAATGCTAGAATGTAAAATTTGACACTATTTGGTACGATTCTAATTTATCACAGATTATCACATTTAAGATTTAAGAAAATTTAAGTCGATCCTAGTACATGGATGTTAAATGAAAATGTATGTCCTCTTGCAATCATTGCAATGAGCATAAAATAGTGTTACAACATTATTCTGTTTTCCACTCATTCGTGGTTTGCCATAAATGCATAAAATCCGCAGTCTACTAATAACCACTAATTTAGAAAACAATTTGCCCACACATAGGTTGCTTTCTTTAAACAGTTAAGCACTTGTTCAAGAAGTTACGAGAGTCGTTGCATATGCAAACACCAAGAAAACAAACTTGAAACTCGTTATTCTCTCCAGAATTTCCAACGCGCTTATTTCAACTATCAAGCAAGTTTAATTATAATGCCATACTTCAACGTATTCTTTAGATTATTTTTACATAAAATATGATTACAGACTGTAACTTCCGTCCAATAGTCACGAAACAGTTATTAGATACATTACTTCTTGAAGAATTATTTCTTAGGCGTTAAAACACATGTTTTCAATCGCCGTCTTCATTTAAAGCCTATTTTATCAATCTTCGTTAACAAAATAGCTATCAAAATTTATATACATTTCTGTGAAAGATAAAACTGAAAGAAAATGGACAATAAATCTCTTTCAGCTCTCGGTAACAGTGATAAATGCAGAAAAATTATACGTTGCTCGGGAATCACATTCATAATATTCTGGCTATACAATTATTGTAAATCCTTCTACTCAAATTTATTCAGAGCATTGATTCATTTGTTCACATACTACAATACAAAAGTTAAGACAAATCTTGATAATCGTAAATTACACAAAAATTATATAATAATATAATACAAATGCATATAAAGTGTAATACGTAGATTAGGTTAGTTTTACTTATAATCCAAATATGGTTAGGAGAAGTAAAATGTAAATAATTACAGTTTTAGTTAGGTGGTTCGGAACCCACCGTAATAAACAGTAGGTCCCGCTGAAAAGTAGGCTAAAATATGATGAAAAATTAGGCGATGGTGGAGAGTGGACAAAGTAGAATAAGGGGGAAAATGGTAAAATGAATTTGAAACCCTGAGGGGACCAAATATCAGTACCTACCAGTGTCGCCAGATCCACCCAAAACTGGGTGGATTTTCCTTTCCTCCTTTTCCCCTTCCACTATCCCATTCCACTACATGAGAACACTCCAACGCCCCCCAGTAAAACCGTACTGTCGGTCACGTGACGTGCCGCGCAACGTATCACATATTACACTGGTCATCAGAGAGGTGGTAAACTGTATTCCCCTCGATTTAACCGACCTGACGACACTGGTACTTACCTACAGTTTTAGCAGTTAGGATTTAAGGAGTATGGTATAGCTGAGAGTGTGTGTGTGTAGGAGGGCATGATATGAATGACTCAAGTTAAGAAAAAATGTAATATTGTAAAAATGAGTCCTTTTTCATGTTCGATAATCTGAAAAATGAACTTATCTATCTTTCTATTATGAAATAAGCTGTTCTGATTTGATGTGACTATTATGGGCATTCGCGTGACAGTTACGGTATTAAGTGAACGGTTTCGAATAAAAGACACTTGATCTCGGGAAGCTCGGAATCACCGAAGATCGTTCGGAAGATACGAGACAAAACCTGAGAGCAGCTTGAGTAATGGCGACTTACAGGGAACGGTGGCTGGGACGCAGAGAAAGCCAACTAGGTAATGAAACTGGTTTTGCTCCACTTAGAAATATCTTTTGCTCCGGTGCACAGTTTCTGTTCAGCGCATCTTGTTTTACGTTGGAAAGCGTCGGATTGAATGAGCGGACAAAAAGATGACACGGACTGTCAAATAATGGGAGAGCTAGTGTAATGTGTTCCGTCGAAAAAAGCCCATCACGGAACTTGTGCTTTTAGCAAATGGCATTAATTAGCGGGTTCGTCGTACTCGTCGAATTACTATTGCCTTTTTTTCAGCGCGAGACCAGGGTGAACCTGACTGTGCACCGGGTAATCAGCTCATTTAGTTATTAATGCTTTACGGTTTAAACCAGAATTCATTTTTCACTCGTAATTAAGCTGCGAGCATTTCTGAATATGAAACCTAATTTAATGTACTTATAAAACAAAGATTTTTCGCCCGGAACTAAAACAAATCGATTAGTTGGTGAAATAAATCTTTATTTTTTCGACATTTTATAAAATAATTTTAAGATTTTGTATAAGAATGATATTTTATTTTTTAATGTCTGAATGAGTTCATATATGTTCGATCTTTTTTTCATTTTATTATTATTTCTACTCACAACTGTGTTCGCGTATTCTGTCTAATGTTTTGTTCTTGAATGTTATATGTTCTATAAAATTATGGAAGCAATGTTTTTCGAAATAAAAGTCGTTTATTTATATTTAAACATCAAACACAGGCAGAATCGTCAAGAAGAAAATTTTACACAATTCCAACTGGAATTAGAATGGTATTCATGATATGTTTGTTAATGAGACGTAAAACTACTTGATAGCAAATTAAAATTTGTACTGTTTCAATAATACTAAGCATAGTAAACTTGAAATGAGAATGCCAAATATTTTGTTAGAAAGAGATGACTAAGTCAATATAAAATATATGGTAACAATGTTTTTAAATATGTTCCAATGAAATCGTAGTGAAGCTGCTTGTTGATTACTCGAAAAATTTTAATAGCACGGAAATGCTCGACTGAAAGCCCAAATACGATGCACGAAGGAACCCAGAAGATTCTCGCAATGTAGCATAAACGTTTATTACGTTCCCCAGTCTAATCAACATTTTCTAAATGTTTACAATTACCCTGTTTGCTACGGAACTTAGATAATGTA
The DNA here is from genome assembly GCA_913789915.3 of Sphecodes monilicornis. Lineage (NCBI taxonomy): Eukaryota > Metazoa > Arthropoda > Insecta > Hymenoptera > Halictidae > Sphecodes > Sphecodes monilicornis. The sequence continues at coordinate 13,051,694 of OU565290.1, forward strand.
CAATATTGGGAACAATGGGCATTGTACATATTTCAATAAGCTACAAGAATGAAGGGAATTTACAAATTATTCATACTCCTATCGACCACAATGTGCATCGAAAATTTTCCAAGTTCCGCGAACAATTAAACTCAATTATTGAAGTAAAACATTTGCATTTGAGTCGTGTACAGTGCAATAGTAATTAGAATTTGAACTTTAACGAGTAGCAAATATTTTTAATCGATGTAATAGTATTTTTATCAGGAATGAGTATGCAGCCACTTTACATTTATATGTTCATGTAATTTTTACTACCTCTAGAATGCATCGGTTATGAATTTTCATCAATTAATACAATCCATTAATACAAGTTCCAATATTATACAAGTTTGTTGTATTTTCATTTTTTATATATTTTTTTAAGTTGCATTTACCTCATAAAGGTCATTAGAAATTACGAGTTTATCAGTAAGTGGTCATTTTTGTTTCAGATTCGGTTGATTAATTTTGTGTGCTTCAAGAAGTTGATTAGGTTTTCGCAGGAGGCCTTGGAGTCGGTGGCATCTTTGAAGTTTTTTGTTTTTCTTAATTAACTTGTGGCTCTTCTAATCAATTGAAACTTCATTTTGAATCTGTCTTTCAGCCACCATATTGGAGGTTGATTAGAACGCCCTTTTAAAATAGAATAACGTTTTCAAAATTAGATCAAACGACCTGAATTATTTTGAGCAATTGGAAGCATTGATTTAATAAATATCGCGCCACAAATATTTTGAAAATATTGCAAATGATAGGAATTACATGAACAAATATAAAAGACATTTGTTAAAACTATTTTATTTGAACCCGTATTGAAAATTTGAAATATGAATTTTGTAGATTAGTTATACCATGAATCTGAGGATTTTAAACAAAATCTGATCAAAAGTCCTGAAAGACTGCGATTTTCACCACTCTTGTAACTCGTGCGCACGATTATCAATTTCGATTTAAATTTTCAGCATGCGTATAACTAACATAACAGGTCAACAAAATGCAAATTTGAAATTTTGATTACAGGCTCAAATAAAAACAGTTTCAGGAAGTGTCTTTTTTATTTTTTCATGCAATTCCTACCAATCATAATCACAAATATCTCTATCATGAAGAAAAAAAGAGATACAAAATTCCAGGAAAGATCAAAGATGCCACCAACTCAAAGGAATCTTGCACAAAACTAATAAAATTCTTTAAGCACACAAAATTATTCAGCGGAATCTAAATTATAAATGACCATCTAATTGTAAGCTTGCAGTTGCTAACAACCCTTGTGTGGTTGATGCAACCTGAAAAAAATGCTTCTATTTGCTCAAGAAAAGTCAGGTCGTTTGGTGCAATTTTAAAAAAGATGTTCTGTTTTAAATGGCGCTCGAATACTTTCGTGAGCCACTGTACATAAAAGTCTGCTATTCATTGGAAAAACATTTTTGAACCTGCTCCAAATATACTGCTTTCATTTTTTCATCTTCTCGCTATTTTTTTTAAGAAAATGCATTGCGCTATAATAATCGCGTGACAGATGGCAGCTCAGGAACATTCGAACGCTTACACATTTCCATGATAAAACTTCGTCATCCGCGAATACTTCGAAACTCTTCATCGCCGCGGGTATTTAATAGAAGTGTGAACCGTTCATCCGAAACTCGTATTCAAACCAGCTCAAACATTTGAATTTCCGTGGCGCTGGAACGAAGGGAATCGCGCGAAATCGAAAATTCATTGGCGCCGCGTTATCTCTATTTTCCATCGATCTTACAGTCCCGTGGATTCAATTGACTTCTTTCGGGTTAATGTGCCGGAAACATGAGCCGAGGGAGTTCCGCAATAATTCGTCGAGCTACAACCTCGTTAATGTCGCGCGTTCCCGAATTAAACTGTCGTTTTATACGGGACTGCAGAAATTAGTCGGAAAACATGAAACTGGAATGGGGTCAGCATGGTGGTTGGGAGAGGGGTTTAAGGAGGGAAAAGTAAAAAGTAAGGATGCCGCGGTAGAAAATTTCGCTGATCAGTCTCCTCATTGAAAGCGGTGCGCAACGTCCACGCGAAACTGGCGTAGGCCGAGGTAACATGATGAGCACGCTTTACCATTTTATAATTGCGATGCTGATGAAAAAGCTTCTCGTCACTTTGCGTTGCTGCTGTGGTGACTGTGCGCCTTTGAACGGACCCGGGCCTCTGTCAGTGTACAAGGACTCGTTCGTGTGCCTCGAAACAAGAATGCGTAACGGGGACGTGGTGGGCGGGCCGAGGAGATCGGGTGAATGAGGAGCGGTGGGGGATCGAGGAGGCGGGGCACGGAAAATCGGCGAGAAATCTCGATAGATTACGAAGAGCTGACAGCGCGGCTGAGCGCGTCGCGCCAGCGAATGAAAAGAGAAACAGGGCCGGCGCAATTTCCATTATGCCGTCCATAAATACGGAGTTCATGGTCAAACGGCACCGGGTATCGAAACGAGATTTACCGTTTTCATTTATCGACCAGGACAAGCGCCGCAGTCGGGAATAATGTACAACTCGTTGCTGATCGACTTGTCCCGCATCCACCGATGTTTTCATTTCTGCCCATCGCGTAATTGCTAGCCATTCTACTCCTACAACCCCTGACCCTTCACCCTTTCCATAATAGAATTCCGACGGCGAATATACTCTTAAGTATATTCAACGCATTTAATCCGAGCAGCACTGGGTTACTGCTTTGAGAGACGAAACGATCGAACGTGTCTGAATGGTGGGTCTCGGATGATCTGGACTGTGAGAAAGTAGCCTAATGTGGGGAGGATTCCGAATATAGGGCGGTCTACAATTTATGTAGAATCATCACCCGGACGGTTGTATTACGATTTTTGGTACACTATGTATGTTTTAAAAATCAAAACTTTCATAAGTATTTACTGTTGTGATTTGTTTTTAATTTTTGGTGATTTGTGTTACAAGAATAATAATATTTTTGTATGAAATGTGTGCCAATTATGGGAAGGTAACCATTCATGATTTATTAGAATATATTTTTTCAAATAAATTTGCCAACTTAGCAAGATTGTTATGAAATATTTAATTATTTGAAGTTAGATGCCTATGAAAAGAAATAAATGAAATTCTCACCAGACGAGAATGGCTATAAATGCTGTCAAGCTAAATTTAAAATAGAAATTTGCAAATAAAGAAAAATAAGAAACTATTCAAGCAAAGAAAATCATAATCGAGAGTTTTACTTCTAAGTAAAATAATTTTAATAATTTTAGTCAGATTGGAGCACCGCAATTTGGATGCGTCTCTTTATCGTGTAACTGTCATGGACGATGCAGAATGAGAATGTACTTACGACCATGAGGACATTAATAATATATTATAGCAGTGCGAACTTTATGAAACTTAAAGGGTGAAATTATTGAAAGACTTACGAAAAATAAGATTACAATTATCCTTGAGTACAGAAATTAATTACTGAACCTATTGTTGCCTGTTTGTAAAAATAGTTTGACTGTTAGGAATCCACAAGAACAGTTTTTATGTTACCTCGTCGAATTAAATTTCCTTGTACGATGCGAATATCGAATTAACTATTCCCGTGAAAAATCGCATTCTAATTGTTCGATGATATTTCCCTAGGGTCTGATACAGAAATTTCGACGTGATGCGACGCCGTCGTCGGGTTGATTCGGTCTAATCGATATCTTCGATTGATGTCTGGTTTGAGGTAAATGGAGTCGCAGATTAAGCTAGAGCGACGCACACGCCGTGACCAAAGGCGACCACGTGAAACAATTTCGAATACATTCTACACTCGGCGCGCTCTGCTTAATGATGTATACTCAGTTACGTCATACTTGAATCGAATTGATCAATACAATATGTAGGATGAGAATCGGGTGAAATAATAGACTTCCGATATAATAAAAAGTAACCAAAAGAATATGTATATTTGAAACAAATAGAATTTCGTGTGGTTTTTTATACATTCATAATTCGACTGACTCTCCTCATCCTCGCCAGTGATGGTATATGGCAGAGATGGGCAATTGTGCCTCAATTGAGGCAAAACCGTCAACACCGTAGCGCCCTCTGTCCCCTTCCATCAAGCGCGGTACAATGGAGCAACGAAGACACGAGACATCAGCGTACGCAATGACCGTGCGCTGCATGAAAGAGAGGTTGGTGGGAGAAGCAGGCGTTTGAGGGGCTCCATCCGTGCCCACCACTGGTATATGGTCTCGGGTTTCTCGCGCATGCGCGACGATTTTAGCGTCAGTAAAGTACAAAGTTGGGCTAAAATGGGGTACCTTAGTCACCCCGCATAGTTTCGCAAATTTTTTTTTCGTTTTTCAAATATGAATTGACAAGTTGTTCCTTCGTCAATACTAGTTGCCATTATGAAATCGAATATATTACCATAAATTTACCAAAATTTCGAAGTACGGTCGTCTCGTCGTGTCGTCTTGCACTCTTCTGCCTGGTTTCCCGCCAATAATAGTTCTCCCCTACTTTCCCCACAAACATAAGACGTACGGTGCGTTTCTGCATTTAGTCGCGCATGCGCGAAAAAACCGAGACCATATACCATCATCACTGATCCTCGCACGCATCCACACCGCGGTCGTCCGCTTCATTTGTTTCTTGACGCTCTCCGTCATTCTCTCGCTCATGCTCTCTCACTCACGCTCTCCGTCTTTCTCTCGCTCATGCTTTCTCACTCACGCTATCCGTCTTTCTCTCGCTCATGCTCTCTCACTAACAATGTCTCGCTCGTACTCCCTCGTTCGTAGAATTCTCTAGCAATCACGCATGTACACGCATGTTCACGCATACACGCACTCGTTCGTCCATCAAATCCTACAAATATATGAACCTCCATTATCTGCTTCATGCAAACTTTACACCGAATCAAAAACCCTGTCACTGGCTTCTCAAATAATTCTTACCATCGATAGCTATGTCCTGTTCATCTTGTTGAACGATTTTCAATTGTTTCTTCCAATACACTTTCCAAGAAAGAGGAAATCTCATTCGTAACATCAGCTTCGTAATCGAATGAAATTATTCTCAGGATTCGCGGAAAAGTTTTGATTTTCGGAACCATTTATTAAGCAAAATTTGATCTTTTGGCTGTGGACTTTGTAAATAAAATTTGCTTTTTATTCAATCTCTATGAAATAATTGTCAGTTTCGATACATGATTAATAGACTGAGGAACTTTATGCAAAATAATAACTGTCTGTAACAATAACAAGAAAAGGGAGTCACATAAAAATTGATTTCTTCTCTTAATAATTATATATAGGTTGAAAATACTAGTAATAATATGTCTATCTGACGTTTCTTCTATTTTGTCATTTTCCTACACATTTTTGTCACAAATGCATAAAATCTGCAGTCTAATGATTAATCTTTGTGCAATTTGCTCTGTTGGAATTACATCAATAGAGGTTGAACGATATAGTAAAACTTATTTAGATATAAGTACAGATCCCTGGCATGATGGGAAATATTGTGTCGACAATAATTACTCGATTGTTTCATGGATAGAAATGAAGCTCATACACATTGGTTATGACGGAAAGTATCTAATGCCTTCACAACCAGTTTAGTTAGAGTAGACAACTATAGCGTGAATTGTTTCGCGATGATTGATTGGATAATTCGACGGCTTATTGATTTTCAATCATCCTGCTTGCTCTTTCGCATCAGAACGTATCTATTAAACACCAATTAATCATGCTCACGTCGATATTTACATTGTGATCACGGTACAAATTTTTATATTGAAATGCAAATCGCTCTGTAAGCCCGGTCGACTTTCTCTAAAATTCTTTTACTTATTCCAAATTTCAATACTTTTTTCCTACTTGATCGAAGAACATGGAATTTATACTTAAACCTAGAACCAGGATCTAACTAAAAATTTCTTTTCTTTATTTTATAAATTATAAAACGTTAACGTGTGATTTCTATCATCCATAACGTTTGTAAAATTTGTCTATCGTCGCTTGCGTTCTTAACACGTTGATCGCCCACTCAACAATCACAGAAATTACACAAAAGCAAAGCAATTTATTTAACAAAACAAAAATTGGGAAGTTCAGTTTTCTAATATTAATTACACTGTTTCAAACCTTATCTATTTCGCAGATAGTAATCAAAATTTTTACACTCGATCTACCAATGTAAAATTTAATTTTCAGTTCTGTATAAGTAATACCGTCACCCAGAGATAGGCAACATGGCGATCAAACTGTTAAAATTCGTATTGAATTCATGTTTTCATTACAGTGTAGATATTATTTTATCATCTTCGGAATACTATTTAATCTTTTATTTTTTATTTTCGTGCTAAGGATCGTGGCTGTAGCTATTATTGGACTGCGGCTTTTAAGCATTTATGACAGACACCTGTAGATGAACTGTAAAACGTAATAAAGATTGAAAAGATTTAAAAGTGTCTGTACATTGTCTTCACCTTATTAGAAATATTAGTGGAAGAATTAAATTTCTATTTTGATACCTGCATCGTGTAATGTATGTAGACAATTTTTATATTGCATAACGAACCGCAGTCCACTTATCATACGAAGGGAACGATTTCAATTGAAGCAGCCTGATTCCATAAAAAATTGATGAACGAGGTAACATAAGATTGATAAGAAATGCAGTGATAATCTTGTTCCGTGGGTATGTGCAGGAACTGATCAACTACAATTCGCGAGGCCCGGGTTTGGTTCAGTGATGCCAGAAATGTCAGCTTTTCGCTCATGCGTACTGCGGCGCGCACGGAATCCAGTAACGTATACGCTCCAAAAAAGAGAAACATCTAGGTGGCGTGCCTGGACCTAGCACTGCCACAGACAAACTTGAAGATAACGGACGTTATTTTTTATTTACTTGTTTATTTATATAATTAGAAAATATATTTTTGTTATTTTGGATACTGGAAAGGTTTTTGGCAGTATCCTTTTGTCTTGCAACAAATGTTGATATTCTTTATAGATTCTGCTAAATAAAATAAAAATTTATATTATGTTATCCTGTATAATCCGAACTTTTTTAGGTAAAGAAAGTATGTCAATATTGAATGAAAAACATTATTTTGAAAACAGGGCCTTAAAGAACTCTAAAAAATTTGAAATTAGTACAGTACTAATGCCACGCGCGAATACGCATGCGCGAAAAGCTGACATTTCTGGCATCACTGGTTCGGTTCCCGGTGTGCCGCGTTCCCCCTCCTCTTTCCTAAAATCCTACACTTAGGGTGGGGGGAACACCGATCACCGCACGATGGTGTTAATGACGATGACGGACGAAGACAAAAACAATGCGAGCGTAGCGAAGAGGTCGCACGTAAACGAAGCGATTTGTGAGTTGTGTGTTGATGGCGCTGGGGCCAAACAAACACAAAGAAAAAGACGATGACGCTGTGACGGACATTCGAGGCCGAATGTTGCAGGATGGCCGAGTGTGGTATCAAGACCACTTAGACCAAATACCGTATGGAGATTGGGAAAAGTCAGAGGGTTCTGTGTGTAGGGCTTTATAAAAATATAATTTATTAAATCTGAGTTACGTGTTGTTCGGTTTACAGTAATAACTCAGATTTAATAAATTAAATTTTTATGAAGCCCTACTGAAGGGTCTGTGCAGGAGCTGATCAACTACAAATCGCGAGGTCCTGGTTCGATTTCCGGTGTGGCCGGTGCTCTCCTTTTTCCTAAAATCCTACAACGGCTGGCTTCTCAGTGTTATGGGGTTAATGGTTCGGAACATGGAAACTTGTTTGCTGCGGAGACCTTTTTGTGGGGGTACCGAAACTACTAATATCGGCTAGAATATTGAACGGAGTTTCCCTAGCCAATATTTCCTTTATTTTGCGTCCAAATTCACCTGTTGGTTCTTGGAAACAGATCTAGAGTCCCCAATGTGCGTACAGATGAAATATGGATCTGGGTAAGATGGGACCGTGAAATGGATGAAGTCACCACGGAATATGAGTACTCATATTTCAATCTATTAATTTTAATAAAAAATAAAAAACTAGACAAATATTTCGAGGTCTCTCTTTTGGAACAATATTAATCTTCTATCATTAGCCATTTCGATACGTTCATTTTCCACTTCTAAACTGAATAAAATTATAATAAACTCAATTTTGCTTTTTCATCTATTTTATAAATTTGCAATGAAGTAATCCCAAACTCAGTCTTAACGGCATCTGATAAAATACTTTTTTAAACCTATGCACGTATGATGCAAGTACGATGAAAATATTATATTTTGGATTAGGAATTTCTATTATTGTTTGAAAATAATTAAAATTAAGTCGAGACCAGTGATTCAACGTTCCTAAAAATACAGTGGAAGCAAATATGTAAATGCACGTTTTTGTAGAGTCGTAATCAATATTTAAAGATGACGCACTCTGCGCAACTTGCCAGCACTTATTGCTTCCGATTAATCGCAAGAACTGCTTCAAACGAAGCTATGCTTCGAAAAAACGAATTTTGTTGTGCATTGAATAATTCATCGCGAGCTACCCAGAACTAATAAATTGCAGTTTACTGAAAATGATAACAAAGACCACGGCAATAATGTTTCAAACGAGTCGAGTTTAATGGTCAACCGTTACCAGTGAATCGACCATAAAGCAAGCATCGATTTCAGGCCGAAACAGCAGACTATTGGAAGTTCAGGGAGCAAAAAAGCGGGCGTATAATTTTCATGCTACTCGATTTAACGAGCGGTTATTCTATTAAACCAGCCAGTACAAGTAACAAACTTTATATGGGATTCGTTCAAAACTGACATGGGCTTAAAGTATGCGCGGAACATACGTAATTTACTTAACCTAACGAATTCTCGACAGATAATTTCGTAATCTCTCGTATTTTCGACGTCGTGTTTTAAAAAGAAAGAAGAACACATTTCGAGGCTACGTTGATATTTTTAGAGGATGTGCTGTTTGACTGGAAAATTGCGCACGCCAGTGGTCGAGCTAATTTCACTTTGAGCCGGATAAAAGATGGACCTTGAGTCCAATTAAACTTTCAGCTAGAAATCGAGCATGAAATTCGATTTAACTGCGGTACTTGGCACAAAGTTATGATTATTCTCTAAGCATTCAATTTTATATACCGTTGGTGCAAAGTATTCGTGCACCACTCAAAAACGAATAAGTTTTTTAATATTGGATCTAACGACTTCAGTTTCTTTAAGACGCTTGAAGGATTAGTTTACTAGGTAGCGTGAAAGTAATTTTTTCTAAAACTTGCTTTTGGTTGGAATTTTGAAGGAAGTAGTAAAGATCACAATTTTTAACTTTTTTATCTATGTCTGTAATGAAAATTTGAAAGATGCCTCTTGTAGGTCTAAGCAAATAATATACATGTACAAAGTTTCATCGAAGTCGGGTGACGCATAAAAAAACTACAATATTTAACATTTTCGACACTTTGATCGCCATGTCGCCCATATCTAGGTGACATAATTACTTATACAAAATTAAAAATTAATTTTTACGTTGGTAGATCGAGTGTGACAAAATCTGCTTACGATCTGCGAAATGGAAGAGGTTTGAAACAGTAATTAATATCAGAAAACTAAACTCCCAAGTTTTTGTTTTGTTAAATAAATTGCTTTAGTTTTCTGCAATCTCTCTGATCGTGGAGAGGGCGATCAACGTGTTAATCATTTATGACTAGTAGCAACTTCAGTCGACTTTGTTGAAGCTTTGTGTATGTATATTTCTTACTTAGACCTACAAAAGGTATATATTAAATTTTGATTATAGTACACAGATAAAAAAGTTAAAAATCGTGCCCATTACTTTTTTCTTCACAATTTCGACCAGTATCAATTGTTAGAAACAATTATTTACACGCTACCTAGTAAATTAATCCTTCCAACTACTCAACAAAATTAAAGACGAATGGTGCAATAAAGGTGAACAAATACTTTTTCTTTTATTCCCACTGTATTAATACATGGATGTCCGAATTACGATGCGGTGACGGACCACTAATCTGTGAACATAATTTGTTTTGGACAACCAAAATATCATATTTTACTATTTAAAACAGAATGAATTTTTATGTTGCCAGTCTTCGTATAAACACATTGTAAATCAGAACTTGACTTGAGTTTTCCAGAAACTTGTATTTTTTAAATTTTCCAACGATCCAGCGATTACAAATGGATGCACTATATCTTTTTGTATTCCATATGACTAAATACAGCGTATACATTCAGATTAGACTGCGATCAAAGCATTTGAATGAAAGATATCACGATTTTAATACATTTGTTCACTTAAATTGCGTTCTCCTTAAAATTCTGAAAAGACAGATAAAATCTGCCTCCCGAAATCAATTTAGCATCACAAAATCTATAAGAAATAGTGGCACATTGTGCGGCTTTAGGGGAACACCTCTTACAATGGTTTGCAAGCAGTGTTACTTGATACTCTAACGAAGTTCCAAACGCGATTTATGAAGTGAATGTGCCAAGTGTGTTGTCTGTGAAGTTTGCGGTAACTAATTCGTTCGGAGTGATAGCAGGTGTACAAAGCGGTTTGTTCATTGACACTAACGATCAGAGTATATTCGATTTATAAATCACTTTGAAGTTTGGACGAGTCTGTGATGGAGAGCGACGCGTCTCCCTGCAGGGCAGTGGAAAACGAACGGTTGCATTGGCAATTTGCGGTTATTGGCTCCAACAGTTTTCGGCATGAATTTTACGAGTTGCTGGCCATGCTCTTCGCTTCCCGCCCTAACGCTTGGCTTCGTTTTCGCATAGATTTTGCGCACCTCTCCGCAAGTGCTGATTGGACGTTTCATTAACAGCGCACATGTACCGCCTAATCGATTCAAATCGCTTCTTGAAGTTCGACTTCCGATTTCTGATTTTCTGTGGAAAGTTTTTGTTTTCTAAATTATTTAATATTTTGTGCACTAGAGTATTTATTGTTTTGTGCGCTAGAGTATTTAATGTTGTGTGCACTACAGTAATATTTTGTGCTCTAGAGTATTTAATATTTTGTGCACTAGAGTATTTAATATTCTGTTCACTAGAGTATTTAATATTTTGTTTACCAGAGTATTTACCTAATACAAAGTCTGAAAACGTGATTTCCAAAAATTACTGTCATTAGGAAAATAAATAATGCCTTCGGTAAAAAGTTGCAGAATATTAAAGAATTTTTCCCCGAGATCACTATGAAGGTCACGTCAAGGTCATTGTAAAATTTATGATATACAGCTACAATAACTCTACACGTGAAAACGGAACGAACTTTTCTATCATGGATACGATGTTATTAAATTTTAAAGAACAATTCGATCCAACTAATATTAATATAATTAATCATTGGTTCTTTTACTATGTTTTAGGATGAGAAGAATCAAATACTGACGACAAACGCGTGGCTCAAACTGGTGAGTAGAATAATGCTGAACTATTTCACGGTTTATAAAACGGAATATTATCTTCGACGTTAAATGAACAAAATTTTAATATCTAAAATTTAAAATTTGCAAAACGTTAAATGAATGATAACAATTTTTCTCGAACAACCTGTTAAAATGATGACAATTTCATTTTGTTGGATAATAAGAGAAATGCTCAACCTTCGAGGCTATACGTAATTATTTTATCATACTATTATTGCATAATGGATTAACAACAACATGAAGGACTAAAATGGTACACCAGATTAACACTAACAAAGAATTGTTTAGAACAGAAAAATTGAATAAAACAGTTGAGTGTATTAATGTAAACGAATACTTTCTTAACTGATTTTATGCATCAGTAATTTATATAAAATAGTGCAGTCGTAAAATAGTATAATTTACTGACTAGACAGCGGATTTTCTGCAGTTATGACAGAAATGAGTAGGTGTAATTTGAAACAGTAAATACATTAGAAGAATCTTAAAATACTGTGACATTGTTTTCAATCTATTAAACATATTTTGATAGTAAATCAATTTCTATTTCACTCGATTTTGTTACAACGCAGGTAGAAAATTTTTATTTTGCATAAAGATCCGCTGTCTATTAACGCCAGATTTACGAGATCCATCAAAATGACGGATTCTAAATTTTTTAACTTACATTTATTGGTATTGTAAATATACATTCATAGGAAATTATTCAAAAGATGCATTCAAACAATACATTTATTCTTTGGAACATATATATTATGGTAAAAGCCGCTAAAAATCTGATTAAACATATTCCTGTTATTTTTATCAAATAATCCAAAATACCTGCTTCTAGTGCTCTGAAAACCTAGTTTTAATGACCCTTAGATAGAAAAGAATGAGAAAAATCGGATTTACAATAGCACATTAATTACACCGGCATTTCTTAATGAACATTTCGAATTCGTGTCGCGAGTTCGGGGACTAGCAAAACAATTTTTCCAAGTTTCGCGTTTTCTATCTGTACCGCGAATCAGTCACGATCGGTTTCGCATCCCCAGCGACGGAAGTTTCATTTGTCGCGTTCTGGATCAAGTCGAGATTTCAATTCCGTGAAAATATGAATGCCCGGAGACCTCGAGCGACACGTGGCGAATACCATTTCCATCTTTATGCAAATGGCAGATTCCACGGGATAGACTGGAAGGAGAAAAATATAAAAAGGAAAGGAAGAAAAGAAAATGTTGCCGACTAATAGAATCGATTTTGCATTTACATCGCATTCGTCGGACGGTTGGCCGATGAAGCGGAAACGCGAGAGTGGTTGTCGGTGTTAGTTCCTTTCGTATCGGATGCTCGCTACAGTTTTCTTCGCTTTTCCGTGGAAGGTGTTTCAGGTTGCTAGATCGATTAGGTGGGAAAATGAAAGCTGTTACTTTTTCGTTCTCTGTCATCCTTTTGTTCCAAAACGATGCAACTGCCAGATAGGTCGTGCTCATTTCTTCCTGGCAACCAATATACATCTATAGAATGGAAACTGTTATGTAATTCATGTTCTTCAATGTCTGATATGGTTGCAATATTGCGTGTATATTTTTTTGGTTTAACCCTCCAACAACGTAACCTGGGTCCATTTGACCCAGAATATAAAAATCGGCATTTATCACACATTTTATGGAGAATTAAATTAAATGGACAGCTGTTAGGCGAAGGAAAAGAAGATAGACTAACGTGTCTACAAAAAATACCTTCAAAAGTATGTTTCCAAAAATTGGTAAATAAATAGTCGTAAACAATTATATAGTTGTAAGAACAGTCTGCTGTCCGAGGTCTAATATTTATATTTTGAACAAAAATACAAAAATGTTGAACAGAAGTTCGGAATTTCTTTTCTGTCGAGTATAATAGTACGATAATAATTTTTATTGAAAATAACAGACAATATGAGACATTGAAGAACATGAATTGCCTAACAGTTTTTATTTTATAGATGTTACATTGCTTGCCAGGATGAAATGGGCACGATCTATCTGGAAATTGCATCCATTTGGAACAAAAGGATGACGGAGAACGAAAAGGTAACAGCTTTCATTTTCCCACCTAATCGATCCAGCAACGTGGAGCACTAGTTTGGTATTAGTGTTTAAACAGATAACGCTATAAGACCGTCTTATTATTAGACTGCGGATTTCATGAATTAATGCAAAATTGGGTGTGTGTAATTTCAAACAAAAAAAAGATTACAAAAATATAAGAGTATCATTACATTCCTTACAACTTAGTCAAATCACTAAAGAGAGAAATAAATTCCTATTTAGTTACTACGTCTTGCAATTAATGCATACGACTTTTATTTTGCATAAAGATCCGCAATCTACTCGTTATTGTAAGTAGAAACTTCACTGAATTCAGGTCTTCAGGGCTAGCACGTCCATGTAAATTGGTGCAGATTATTGATTATGTATAATTACACGTATTTTAATGCAGTTTTCTATTAATGAATAATCTTTTATTAGATATTCGTAGTGCGGAAAGATTTATTGTCTTATTTGTTTTCACGACAGATGTTATACATAGTGTCCTAGTATTGATTGTAAAATCGTGGAAGGGAGGATTGTACATGAGAAATCGAAAGTACAGAGTAAATATTTTTTATTTATGGCTTTGTTTTCGAGAAAATCGACTTTGAAAATCCGCCAAGTTGGCGTGTCTAAAATTTGTAAGAAGTAGAACTGGTTAGCCATGAACAGACGCATCAGACGATTCTTATTCATTCGCACGCGTGTTCGCCGAATTTTTTTTAAAACTCTATTTTTTCGAAACCGAGTCGTCAAATGTAAAACATTTATTTATATTTTCGACTTATTTGCTCATGTAGAATCGCTCCCTTCATGGTTGCACTATCAACACTAGGACATTCTGTACATTAAATATTCATAAAAGATAAAATATATAAAGATAAATATATATCTGTGCTTGAAAACTGCGGAATGTCCATTAAGCCTACGACGCGTGCAAACATGAAAGTCTGAATACGCGAAAGTTGTGCTAAGATAAATGTTGAAATGTTGAGTAAAGTTAGAGAATCATTTAAACAAAGAATTGTTGAGTGGATTGAAGTAAGAGATTTTGAACACATACTAAACTGAAGTACAAATAAAACGATCACACCTTTTCTGCATTTTCCTGCAAGTTTGACCTTGAATGACCTTGAGTCATAGGTAATTGAACACATCTTAAAACGCACTATTTGATGCTGGATAAAAAACATATCATTCCATTTAAAAACAAGTCCCACAACATGGGACTTTCATCTGTTTTGCGTATAATCAATATTTTTGGATATATTCGTCTGTAACGATTTATAATTTCCACTCTGTATATAAGATAAAAGATTTTGAACTCATTGGGAATCGAAACGGAAAAAAGCTCGGCCGCGAGATCAACGAGGTTATGAGCACAGCTAATCATTATTAGTAGATGACAACCTTTCCGTATGTCAACTGATCAGTATCTTATTTTATTAATATTTTAAAAACGCTTCAGTGTTGGGCCCAACTGTAGATCATATGTTCTTGTATGACGTCTACAGTACAACATACAGGGTGTCCCGAAAATTTTGAAGTCCATTGGAAGGGGTGAATCCTGGAGTTATTTTAAGTAGCATTTTCCTTTGCGAAAATGTCACGCGCAGCTTCGTTTTCCAGTTATTAACAAAAAACACGGACCAACCAGAGAGTATCTACGGTTGACGGATTCCGTCTCGACGACTGATTCTACAGAGCGGTAGCGTTGTTGTCGCGCCGTGCTCGAATCGTGAGCAATACAATCGAGTCAGCATGCGTGCAATTATTATTCGGTATTAGATAAACATAATTCGCTATTATCGTATAAGAGAATTCAAATCAGTAAGTGCATGTACGGCCGAATATGCGAGTTTCCTTTAAATAGATTGTTACTCCTTTTCTTGCTTACGACTCGAGCACGTCGCGACAACAACACTACCACTCAGTAGAATCGACCGCCATACCGCACCGAGCCGGAATCCGTCAGTTATAGCTGCTCTCTGGTTGGCACGTATTTTTCGTTAATAACTCGAAAACGAAGCCGTGCATGGCATTTTCGCAAAAGAGAAAGCTTCTTAGAATAACCCCAGGAATCATCCCATTCAAGGAACTGAAACATTTTTGGGACACCCTGTATATCAGACTCGTCCAAATCCGTGTACCATATATCTCAGCCTCTACTTGTTAGTGAAATGAGTTCAATCAGTGAACACTACAAATACTCCAGCTTTCATCTTTCACTTTCACTTTGGACGATTCATTCACGATGTATACCCAAACTGAAACAGTGTAAATTCGCCTTTACGCTTGACTTAGGGAACTCCAATCACTCTTATCATATTTTCTTTCGCATGGTACAAGCTCCATGTTGCACGAGGGATACGTCACGTGGACAGAGAGAGAGAGAGAAAGGGGGGGGATGGTGACTGCCAGATATGAGTGGTAAGAGGGAAAACATGGTAAAAGGGTACGGGTGGCTGCAGGGTGAAGAGGATTTGAGAAAATCGAGATAGCAGAATGATGCACCCTTGTATCTTTCTGTTGCCTCGGTTGGATCGAGATGAAAAGGACCGGGTACGTTTTCTGACGTCGCTGCTTCAAGGAATGGCAACAGAAACCTGGGGGAGGCAGGCCGGGCTGCGTGTCGCTGACATCTCGGTCTTCTTGTGATGCGCAGCGTAGTGCTTGGAAATTTATTTACATATCTACAGTGCTCTCCGAGAGTCCGCGACACTATGCATTATTTATTATCGGCCCTGTAGGAACATTTCCTACGGATATGCAACCTCTCGCGACGTCTGTTCTCTATGACCGTGGCTTCGCGAAAAACGCGTTTCCGTCGAGTAATGCAAGTTTACTCGGACCTGCCAGATCTTCGCGCGTGCACGCTGCCGAATGTTTACTTTTACGACTTGTCAACCGCAAATTCGCAAACAGCTCATCCCAAATTCTGGTAGAATACGCAGCCGGTTGTCACAAAAGTTCCTTCCGTGATATGAGCGTTTTGATGTTGCTAATAGGTGCATTTACTCTTAGATTTTTGAAGTGAAACTTCTTTTGACGCGTTAGGC
This sequence comes from Sphecodes monilicornis, assembly GCA_913789915.3. Lineage (NCBI taxonomy): Eukaryota > Metazoa > Arthropoda > Insecta > Hymenoptera > Halictidae > Sphecodes > Sphecodes monilicornis. The sequence continues at coordinate 13,068,266 of OU565290.1, forward strand.
GCAAAACATCGACGGGGTAGGAGTAAAGCCGATCTGACGATGAAACGATGAAACGATGCAAGGATAAAACGATGAAACGACACAACGATGAAACCATGAAATGATTTAGTAAAACCTCGACGCGGTAGGCGTAAAACCTCGACGCGGTAGGAGTAAAACCGATCTGGCGATGAAACGATGAAACGACAAAACGATGAAACCATGAAATGATTTAGTAAAACCTCGTCGCGGTAGGACTAAAACCGATCTGGAGATGAAACGATGAAACGAAATTCTATTCTATTGAAGTGGAACTATTTTAGCTATCACAAGCCAATTGTATCAATAATAGAATCATAGAGAATTAAATGTCATAAAGTGTTAATAAAAATTCAAAAAAAAATTTAAGAAAGAAGTTTCAGTTTAGCCATGTGGTCTAAACACACACCAATTTTTATTTTAACCTGTGGCGATCTTTGTTACGAGAATAATACAAGCTTCATATGAAATATTGTGCGCTTATTATGGGGAAATAATCATTCATTATAATAATGGTATTTATTGGAATAATCATTTATAAGAATAACTCTTTCCAAATAAATTTGTTGATTTATAAAGATTGTTATAAGATATATAATTAATTAATATTCGATACATTTGAAAAGAACGAAACGGAATCCTGACCAGATGAAGGTGGCTATAAGTACTGTCAAAATAAATTTTAAATACTTTTCAAATAAAGAAGAATAAAGTATCATTCGAATAAACACGCATTTCCGTCGAGTAATGCAAGTTTACTCGAAACTGCAAGATCTTCGCGCGTGCACGCTGCCGAAAGTTTCCTCTTGCGAGTTGTCAACCGCAAATTCGCAAACAGCTCATCCGAAATTCTCGTAGAATACGCAGCCAGTTGTCACAAAAGTTCCTACCGTGACATGCGCGTTTTAATGTTGCTAATAAAAGCATTTACATACAACGCGATTAGTTGTATTTTAATTATTTGCTATTTCTTAAGGTTTTGATTAGGAAACTACTTTGAACTCAATGTTTGCAAATCTGTTGAGAACGAAATGTAACGAAATAAATTTTTAGGACAACCTAATACATAGATTCCCATATAGAAGTGAACGAAATTTCTTTGATGGGAAAAAGTCATAGCTGACGATGGCCAATACTTCGATTAGTAATTTAATTTTTTTGTTATGGAAATAAACGCACGAACTTTGCGAAAAAATCGACATTATTAACCGAAACACTTATTAGGTACACATTTTTTGAAGAGGTCGCAACAGCTAACTGGTTAAATACGATTTTCTCGAGAATAGAAATTCTTATAAAATATTTTACGTAATTTTGTGGTACTAGAAACTGCTGGGTGAAGAAACCAATTGGGCTATTAAACCGAACGATATCCGCACGAACGATTAAGTCGTATTTAGCCTAACGGCTCCGTAAACTTCAAAGACTCGTTCCTCACACTCAGCTGTAAAATCTACACCGTTCAGACATTACTCATACCTGTCGTACTTTCAAACTACTTCCAGCGTTATAGTTGAAGCACAAAATGAAAACATATTTTCAAGAAGTAGTTCTCGTAAGTTCGCCAACTTCAAAACGCTATCAAAATTTTCTACGTTCAATCAACTTTCTCATATTTTATGATTAAACCTGTTCGAACAAAATTCATGAAGATTGTTCAAAGTTTGTAGCGTTTACATGGGACAGGTTCCTTAATTGATTGCTCACGGAATTTTTGGTGACTATTTTACGAACTATTCGAATCTTGTGGCTGTCTTCAGAAGGATTTCGATGCTTTCCGGAAGTTTCCCCAACGATTGCCGAGGAAGAGCGGACAAACAAAGAGCAGAACAAAAGGGACTCGGATACAATCGGATTCCAGGGGAGGTTCGAGGGAAGAAAAAGGGTGACGAAGTGAAAGGGGATAAGAAACTATGTGACGAATTGCTCGAACGAACGTAAGAAGGAAACTACCGTGGCTAGAAATCAATTCCTCGGAGACAATAAAATAGCTATAAACCCAAAAGCCGGATGATATCGACATCATGTGATTTAAGGTGCAGATAAAGAGTTGAAACGGTGATGGACGGGGGATCATTAATAAACATGAATCGATTCTATTCACTCGGATCGCGAACGGAGCTTGAATAGGTTCACGATAAACTGCACGCGAAGATGTTACTAACTGAACAAAACTTTTTCGTGGCAATCACTGGTGTCAAATAAATCAGCTTTCCTTACTAGCGAAAGCGAAAACAAGGTAGAGAAAAGGCTATAATTGTAATACTTGTGCTATATAATAAAGTATAGGTTTTAGATAATATAAAAATCATAGAAAATAATATCAATCATAATTTAACGATTTGTTAAATCTTTTAATTTAACCTTTGAGTGATATCGATTTGTACAAGAATTTCAATCACTTTTTACTTACTGTCATGGCAGTCTGCCATACTGTCCGCCATCAAGTGCAACATAACCTATTTTATTTTACGATGTTCTCGACAAGTACCTGGGTGAACAGTGAGTAGCTGCAATAAGTACGAAAAAGAGAAGATTCCGATATTGTAAAGAGGATGTACGAAATGATGTAATGTATATCAAATCCGAAATGTCTATGAAAGCGGCTAGTCAGAATATGAAGAAATGCTCTTGAAACGTGCATTCTCGATATACAGTGTCGGCTAGGTACTTAAGTACACCCTTTAAAAACGTATAACTTTTTTAAAACTGGTCCAAATCACTTAAATTTCTTAGAGAGGTTAGAAGGATTAAATTACTATATAATGTGTAAAAAGAACTTTTATAAAATTGCTATTCTTTGGAGTTGTGAAGAAAAAAGTGAACGTCATGATTTTGAACTTTTTTATCTGTACCTATATCGAAAATTTAAAACAAGCTTTTTGAAAATTTAAGTTTAATTTATACATACACAAAGTTTCAACGTAATCGGTTATGGTTGCTACAAGCTATTAATGATTAAAAATGGCAAAAATTGTAGGAAAATGCGATTTAGGCCCGAAATTTAAAGATTTTTACATGTTTCAATGCTTACGGCTTTTTTCAATGACACTTTGTACGTGTACATAACTCACTAAGCTTTTCAAAACGCCTGTTTTAATTTTTCGATATACGCACCGATAAAAAAGTTAAAAATCATGACCTTCACTTTTTTCTTCAGAACTCCGATGAATAGAAATTTTATAAAAGTTCTTTTTACACATTATCTAGTAAATTAATCCTTCTAGCATCTCAAAGAAATTTAGGTCATCTGGACCAATTTTAAAAAAGTTATTCGTCTTCAAATGGTGCACTTAGGTACTCGGTCGCGACTGTACGTAATATTGCCGCTCTTAACTATACTAGGACCTCGATTATCCGAACCTCCGATGTCTGAAGTCTTTAGTATTCCAACATGGTTCAGATGTAAATGTTACTCTAAGACAACCTATATGCTATGTTATTTATTTTAAAAATTAATAAAAATTTAATCTGGCATTATAACCGACAATTGTGAGTAACTGTTCTAATATTCGAACTGTAATGTTTCTCCATTTAGTTCGGATAATCGAAGTTCTAATCTACTTTTAAACTTTATTGAAGTAAGAAAGGCGATTTATGAAAATAGATTGCAAAATAAATTTTTGAAACAAATGAATTCATAAACAAAAGGAGAGGTTCGGAATGTTACAGAAAATTTGTTCTTCTATTAAATACATTCGATAATGACAGAACAAGGTGTGGTTGGAAGTCAACAAATAATAGTGATACGCATAAAGGCATCCACTATGAGAAAACTATTTTAATCAATTTTAAGGATCTGTACATCAATGTGTAGATGCTCTGTCGCCGAGTGTGAGCGTGTATGCGGTGATAGTCATATGTTTGATCATTATATCTATCGACTGACGCGTTGCATTGTCTTTTCGGACATCGTGACCACAAAGGAACGTCATAAAAGAGTTTCCTGCGAGCGATTGAACGGACCGTACGGCCGTTGCCAAGTCCCCGTGTCGATAATCTTTATAATATTGACAAACTACGGGATGACACAAACGCGTGCAGATTTCGCTGAATCCAAAAACAGCTGGCAGCGACAAGAATAAGATAATTATTAATGTTCAAGAAAAAGGACGGAGGCGCTATGCGCGCATGTTAAAATCATAGTTTCTCGAAAAGGGGAGCTAATTGTAAATTCCATGAATTTCATGAAACAATAATAAATGCAAATCGAATCTCATGGTTTTAGTGAATTAATACAAAAACTATGCAATAATGTCAGTGTCAGTAATTGGGTCTCTTGTCCTATACTCTCTCTGCTAGACAGTTCTCAGTGTCACTGTCGAAATTAAGTGTCAAGCAAAGGTCAAACGGTTTGCTTTGGCCGAGCAACTTGGTCTGTCTCCTTAGACATTCGCTCCTGAAATTTCCAAGGCTTGATTCTCGGCTAATGACGATGTTCCGCGGAAGAGTACATACTAATTCCTGCAGTGTCGGCCTCTTTGACGTGCCCAATCAACACTTTCGAACCCATTAAGCTAAATAGAATTTCGAAGCTGGTCTAGAACGTGACATGGCTGGCCTCATTCATGTGATAGCATGAAATATTCACCGCCTCGAGATGGACACATAATCTCACATATACGCACACTGTTTCAAACAGGCGTATACAGGGTGTTAGTTTTAACTCGAACACCTAACTTATTTCCGCTACTATTAAAAGTAAGAAAGAATAACTAAATAGGATGTACAGGGTGTAAAGTAATGTTTGGTCTTGGCTGCCATAGGCTTATTCTACATCTTCGGATCGATGAAGATCTGTAAAAAAATGTTGTCGCATAATTGTTCTTGACCTTCAATTTCGAAGTCAACTTTTTTTATTGCATTGTATTCTACTCGTTATGGGAATAAAAAGTGTCACAGGAACCGTGTGTCAAAACTCAATAGTTTTCATAAAAAATAATAGCAAAGTTTCATTATATTATTAGTACTTATTATCTTAAAAATTGTTTATATTTCTAATAAAGCAAGTAGTTAGTGTTGTTGTTTATGTGCTGTTTATCAGAAGTCTTACATAATCAATCATAATCAATATTACCTTCTCAGTCTTGAAAAATGTTCATCTTCAATTTCTTGTTCTACGCCAAAGAACCGATCTATTTTTCCTAATATTTCTTAATAGAAGATGATTATCTTTCAAGCCTTAGAAGGTAATATAGATTATGATTGATTATGTTAGACTTCTGATAAACATCATATAAACAACAACACTAAATACTTGCATTATTAGAAATGTAAACAATTTTTAATGAGAATTATTTTTTATGAGAACTTTTGAGTTTTGACACATGGTTCCATTGACACCTTTTATTACCAAGACGCGTGGAATACAATGTAATAAAAAAAAAGTTGTCCATGAAATTCAAGGTCAAGGAGAATTTTACGGCAACTATCTTTTGCAGATCTTCATCGATCCGATGTGTCTTACTGCGGACGGCCAGCATTTTGAGCAACTAATAAAATAAAGTGATATTATCCTTTTCGCTTTATTACTTTTGTATTCTTCAAACTGAAACTGATTTTTTCGCCTCCAAGGTCACTTCAAGGGCATGGCGTGTAGGTCGTTGAACTCATCTTGAAGCCGACTATCACATTGCATTATGAAAAGTACATGTTAATATACAAAAATACGGTGACCTTGAAAAAATCGTTGAAATGACCTACAAAGGATTTTTTTTTATTGCCATCTGATGCACGCCTTAAAACCATGTACATCCTATTTAGTTATTTCTTCTTACTTTTAATAGTAGCGGAAATAATTTAGGTGATCGAGTTAAAATTAACACCCTGTATATGTATATACATATGTACTGGGTATTTCATTCAACCCTGCCACTTCTAATAACATTGTTATTTATACACATACAAAAATATGTTTGGGGAAAAATTTATCGTATTTGGAAGTGGACATAACCTTTGTGAGTGAAGGTTATTTCATGGTCATATTTTCAGAGATCTCACGAACAATAATGTTTTTCTTAAATGGAATTACCTACTATTTTTATCGTGAATCGATAGAACATCAAATTTTGCGTAAAAATATATTGACCTCCATATGTCCAAAATCTAATGGTTAACAGCCTAGATACTTGGATGCTAGTGGGTGCTCAAACAGATGTCCCTCAGCTTGAACATGGGAAGTACATCGGGAAAATTAATTCGATAATATTGTTACGGATGTTGGCAGAAGGAACGATATCGATAGATATCGATGCGCGAGTGGTCTTTTTTGACAACGTCGTTTGGGTAACGACGATGTGACAAGGACAAGAGGAAGTCGTTTGACAGACGTTGAGCTGGATAGACCTGCCGAAGCTAAGTACTCTTCCTCTCATAATAAAGGGATTACCGTTTTCTATAACAGGCCTTTTATTATAGTTAGAAATACTTAGAGCACGCGGTCGCCCACGTAACAATATCCTGTTAACTTTTAGATTTAGGACATATGAAGGTCAATACATTTGTACAGAGATTTTAATACTCCATCGATTTACTATCCAAAAAAAAGGTGGGTCATTGCATTGAAAAAATATTACTATTTGTAAGATCTCGAAAAATATGACCTTGAGATGACCTTCCCCACACAGACTTACGCCCAGCTCCAAATACGATAACTGTCTCCCCAACATTTTTTCGTATTTGTATAAATAAGACAGTTATTTGGGGTGGCAGAGTTAAATAAGACACTCTGTGTGTATATACATGGGAGTACATCTAAGTGTTGCCACATAAATATCTCCTTCAGATGTTTTAATATGAAAAATACAGAGTATGTAAGTAATTAGAAAAGAATTTCACATATTTAATTCTAGTTTTATAAGCGAAAGAAAATATACACTTACGGTAAAAAAAATAAATGATTATAGCCACTGTACAAAAAATATATTTATTGTCGATGTGGCGGATAATGGTGCCTACAGTATTGCTAAACATACATTTGCAATTTTCAAACACCAATACTTTATAAAGATAATAAGAATTCAGTGTAGCTAGATTTTCATTTAGAAGTTGATTGTTTCAATGCAAATTTGTCTATTTATGCAGGTAACTCTAATAGTTTGTTCTTACAGTGAATACTGAGAGAAATATCTGTGAGTGAAAAAGCTCGAAAAATGATATTGATATACAAATATTCTCTGCAGCGGCTTTGTCCATCGGTATTAGTAAAACTGCATAAAAAATGTTTTTTATACGATGACAACTGAAGGAAATATTTACGTGGCTACCTTTAAGTGGACCACCCTATATACATATGTATACAGGGTGTCCCAAAAATGTTGTAAATCCTTGAAATGGACGATTCCTGAGGTTATTTAAAGTAACTTTTTTTCTTTGCAAAAATGGCCGCCTAGGCTTTGTTGAGGAGTTATTAATGAAAAACACGGATCAATCACAACATCGTTGCAGCGGATGGGCTTCGGCTCGGCCAATGATAACGTCGCACTTAACGGGATTTGTCACCGAGCCGGAGCCCGTCCTCTGTAACGGTGTTGTGATTGGTCCATGTTTTTCATTAATAACTCCTTAACAAAGCCGAGGCGGCCATTTTTGCAAAGGAAAAAGTTACTGTAAATAACCTAAGGAGTCGTCCATTTCAAGGATTTACAACATTTTTGGGACACCCTGTACACACTCATATTCGGACCACTGTGTGTCTTTCCGTTTAGACGGCAACTGGTTGCGGAACTTCAGGACCTGTTGAAACTGCTGTAAGTCATCTGCGGATGAGGATATTTCGACTGAATAGGGACCGGGTTATTTCTGTTCTCTCACTATGAAAAGAGCAGGAACTGCGCAGTTAAACGAACGAATTGATGCGAACTTAATCCAAACTGGCCCAGTGGAATTTAATGCACCAAATCTACCGAAAATTTCGAATATTCTGCGAGCGGAGCGCACGAGGCCGAGGCAAACACGTTCTCCGCAGCGAGAATTACGTGTCAGTCCTCGTGAAGCGACAGCTGCAGTAAGGATTAATTATTGGCTGGGTATTTCATAGTGACAGATGCACGACGGTTGTCGTTCCACGTGCCCAAGAAACCGGCTAATTAAGGAACCTCGTTACTTCGATGTCCGGTTTCACGTCCCTTAGGAATTTTAAAAGCTTCACTTGTCGGCCCTCTTTAGTTACCGAGAAAAATCGTTACCTCCTAAGCCACAGTCCTCAGATATAGTTGCACAAATAATCGGCCATTTTTCATCTATTTTCCTTTTCTATTTTGTCAGCGGAGCTATCAACGTCAGTCAAATGACCTGCTTCGTGTTTTTTTACTTTCAAAGTGTTGAGATTAGAATAATTTTTTCGTCAGAAACTAGTAAATGAATTTCTTCATTCAAGCATATATTCTGATAAAAGTATCGAAAAATTTTAATAAATTCAGCAATTATTAAAGCCACACTTGCTAGTCAGTTGTAGTGCTCGGTAAGTTTAGTATCACTTCGACCATTGTTTTGGTCCATGAATGTTTTCATTGTTGAAATAAATTTTACAATTTAATTGATCGAATGGTGTCTTGATTGGAATAAGTTAAGAAATTGTACGTCATTCTTGTGCTTACTTAAATGTTATCGATTACTTTCCTAGAAACATACAACCCTTAATCTTTAGAGGGTCGGCATTAGGGATTGCAATCAGGGTATACCGGTATACCGAATACCGGTATTTCGTGCTATCTTGAAATTTCGTGAAACCGGTATTTGCTAAGGAAAAATTGGGGCATCTACTCTTATTTGAAATTTACAAATTAATTTTTCCGATAGTGAATTCAATTTAATATCAAAAACTGTATCAGCTCTGCTTCCAATAAACCTGGCTGTGAAAGCATTATATCGGAAGGATACCAACTTATTAACAGCGAATGCAACAGTCAATTTTATGTTGCAATCACTTAAAGATGAGGACACGCCAGTGTCTGAAGAATTATACAGTGCATTGAAAATTCGTATGCAGAAAAGGCATAGTGAACTAGAAAATATTTCAAGGTATTTACATAATTATAACGACTTTAAAAAAGAAAACTAAAAGAAAGAAAAGAAGCCACCAAAGGTCAAATTTAATTAAGTTCGTCGTCAACTTCCACAAAAACATTTATGAAAAGCAAACACAAACCTATCCAGAAGAATTCGTTGAAGATGATGTTGATGTTAATATCGAAAAGGAATTGTCTCGTGAGAAGAAATTACAATTAGCTACAAATAAAAAAATGTTCATAATCTGAAAAATCTGAAATTATAAAAATTTTTATAACCTTTTTTGAAGAACTATGGCTCTGTTAGAAGAACGATACAGTCTTGTTATTTCCACCGTTTTCATAGCCTTTTACGATGAAATTTGCCAGCATTTCCATGATCGATACAGAACTACCCGAGTGTATAACACCTCCTTTATTTTCTAGGAGGTGGGTTCATATAACTTTCAACCGTTATTGATTCAAAACTAATTTAACATTCCGCGAATACCTCGTGAGAGACCAAAGAAACCGGGAGTAGATGCTCCCAAAGATTATTCTAGTAATAGACATTGTTTGGAAAGTGTTTTTCTTGCTCTTTCCCTTCTATTAAACTTGTACACGACTCGTTAAGAAAAGATGTAAGCAAGCACAAAAATCTTCGGCATTCTACTCATCTGCATCTACATTTCGAAGCTACAATATTCGCTTTCTACTTCACATGAAAAAATAGAACACATTGCACAAAATATCAACTTGATCTCGATTGCGATCTCGAAAAACGTTGACAGAGAAACATGTCCCATCGAAACGGCAGAAATGAATATTTTTCAACTCGAAACCAGTCGAATCCCATCTAGATAATAGTTTTCGCAACAATGTTCGCGAGCAGCGCAGCTGCAAAATATCTTGATAATAGAATCGATGGCTGTCAGCTGTGTTAGTAGCGAAAAATATTCGGGGAAAAAGGGTTGCCCGACGAAAGGGTTGTTGTATCGGGGCTCAGCAAGGTATGGGCGAGCGCAGAAAAGCGCGGTGGAAATATTAGAGGAGTAATTGTAATAATTCTGTGACAGCCACAGAGGCCAGGCGAATATCGTCTGGTGAAAAGCGGCGCTTTTGTACAGGCAGGAGCGAAAGGCCGCATTTAATCGGCCGCTTGTGCGCGCGAAAAGTCGCCGAATAATTCAAGCCCGAGGTCTACGTTCTCTGCCTGCAACACAAAACGTCGAATTCGTCCGGTGAAAACAGTCTCGGGCACAAAAGGTTTAGTTTCAAACTACGGCGACTCCGATGCGCACGACAGTCCGACAGCCGAACTGCCAAACAGATTCCGGTTGAATACGTGCTTTCAACTTTCTCCGAAAAATTTCAACCATCAACCTACCGCGAGTTTAGGGACACATCCCATTTATCGCCTGTCTAGACGCACAGATAAATGAAATGCAAGACCCAAACAATAACCCGACCAGCCACCCGGCAAAGACACGCGTTTTCAAGATCGAGCACTGTCAATGTGCCCCGCAGAATGCGTAGAGAAAGGGGTAGGGTAATGTGGACTCTCAGTTTTACGTTTGTTCCTAACGCTTCATTCATAGCTTAACCACATCGCAGCATTGCAACATCGAGTCAGGCTCGTGATGAAGATTGTGGATATAGTTAGGTAAATAGACTGCGCATGTTTATGCAAACGCATATTTTTATAGAAAATAGATAGACCAATTGGACCTAGACAGAAATTTATTTATATATTCTTATTCTTGCATATAGCATATGTTTCGCATAATACATATTCTTCCATATTCTGCATACTTTTTGTATATCACTCATATATTAATAATCGAAAATATAATAATTTCTAATAAATACCTATCTCGCTAAGAAACGGTTAAACATAATATATGTCATATTCATATACGTTTATAAAAACCGTTCCAAATATATAATCTGTAAAACATCAATGTAAAACTAAAAAATTATAAAATAATCCAGCTTTTTAATGACAATTTAACATTTATTTGAACGGTTTCAACGAAAAATTATTTAAAAATAGATCATTTGACTTCAAAATACCGCCATTTTGTGAATAATCAAGATTTTTAATTTCTCCTAGATCAGACCACTACCTTCATGGTCGTTGACTCATGTTTTCCAAAACATACTCTACATAAAATTATATAACTCATGTAATTTTTTTTATTTTTACTATGAAAAAATCACACATGTTCTTCACGTACCAATAAATATGTGTGAAAAATCAGAATGCAAATGATTCAACAGTTTTTCTGGAAAAAATTCCTACACTTCCGTGCAAAAACAACCTCGAATACCACCTTAAATTAACTCGAATTTTTGCATACTGATTCGACTTACCTTTTATTGAGAATTTTCCTGCACATAACAGTTTAACCCATTTATGTCATTATCTAGTATCAGTACAGAGAACACTTACTACGGTAACTAGAGTAAATTTGTTTCCCTACAGAAAAATCTAATAACAGGTTTTGCTGTAATATTAAAAATTAAAAGAGAGTCGCCTTACCAGCACCGTATACACGGTATGAATGTGCAAAGGGTTCCAAAACTGGTGCAATAAAAGAGGGAAAAATACAGGATTTACTCGAGTTTATTAAGGAAACCGGAATAATCAATCAAATAATGTAAACCACTCATATATGTTCTATATTATAAATTTAAAAAAAACATGGAATTCCGTTGATTAAGAAATTTTTACCGTTTAACTTTTTACATAAATACATCCCTCTCGTAACTGCGCACACATTGTCATGTTCATACAAAGCTTTGAAAGCTTTGGGGAATTGCTCTTTCGTTATCTGTTCTAATTGCTCGGTTACTGCCAGTTTTATCACATTCACCTTTTCATGATACGTTCCCTTCATTTGCAATTTGATATTTCTAAATAAGGAAATATCAGCAGGTGCTACATTCGGCGAATATGATGGGTCATTAATATTAGTCATATCCTTAATATTTTTCGACCTTTAGAATCTGTGAATAAATAATAAGTGTTGTATATACAGGGTGCCCGCAATGCATGATTAACCGATTAGGAGGTGATTTTACATTTAAAAAGGAGTCGAAAAGAAAGAATAAAATTTTTATGCAGGGTGGTGCACATAAACTTACTTGATATCGAGGCGCTCGTAATCTGATGTCATTAATTTTTTAATAGGTGGAGACATCAAGAAGATATGAAGGTCAACTCTGTTTTTTTAAATGGAACGGTATGGTTTTTTATTTACATTCTGATAGTGTGCTTCAAGACGAATACAATGACCTATTATGAAGGTCATTCAAGATCACGCAAGGTCAACTGCAAAGAAAATAAAGTGTCTCAAAGCACTCTTTGAACACTACGACGATTTACATGTAACATGTTATTTACGTATTCACTGCTACTTCAAGTGTTCAATTTGACGACTTTGAACACGGAGAAATAATCTAAAACGTTGCAATACTGATGATACTGCCTGACAAATTTCATTTTTATCTATTACAGAGCAAGCTCCTTTTATACGTTCTTGCATATCAACTGTGGTTGTTGGTTTTTCGCGGTACACTTGTTCCTTCAATTTTCCCCACAAATAGAAATCTAGTGGTGTCAGGTCTGGGGAACGTGCTGGCCATTTATTACTTTCTGATCGACCAATCCAATGACCTTCAAATGTCCTGTTCAGTAATTCTGTAACATTTCGTGTTGAATGAGCAGGACATCCGTCTTGTTGGAACCACATGGACTGTCGCATGTCAAGTGAAATGTCCTCTAAAAATTCTGGCAAAACGTCTTTTAAGATTCTCTCGTATTTATGACTATTTAGCGTGCCATCAATGAAATGTGGACCAATTATTTTATTATGAAGAAGGCAAATCTTTCTCCATACACGCGTACCGCTTTCCTCATAATTCTATGACATTCACCATAATTGATAACCATTTCCGCATTCTTGAAAATTCAACACTCAGATTGAATATTACGAAGCCGTACTCCAGTCGGTAGTCAAACTACTAATAACATTTCTGGATACAGGTAAGCATACAATGTGATTGTATGTTTATTTATGTTCTGCGACCCTGATCAATACTTATAAGAGCGGTATGCCAATAACCAGAGAAGGGACAAAAGTAATTGAAGAGTGCTTTGAGACACTTTATTTTCTATTACAGTTGACCTTGCGTGACCTTGAATGACCTTCATAATAGGACATTGTATTCGTCTTGAAACATACTATCAGAATATAAATAAAAAACCATACCGTTCCATTTAAAAAAACAGAGTTGACCTTCATATCTTCTTGACGTCTCCATCTATAAAAAAATTAACGACATCAGACTACGAGCGCCTCGATATCATGTAAGTTTGGTCTGATGCATTTTCTTCTATCTTCAAAAGCAAGCGAGTTATTCAGGTGACCTGTTTATAGTGCACCACCCTGTATATGCAGCTTCGTTTTCGAGAAAATCGAGTTTAAAGATTCGTCGGGTTCGCCTGCATTAGTATATGCGCAAAGTAGAATTGGTTGGTCATGGTCAGACGCGACAGACAATTTCTATCTAATGGTACCTGTATTCGCTGAATTTTCAAACCCGATTTACTCGAAAACGAAGCTGCAAATGAAAAAATGTTATTGTTTCTTTTCGACTCATTTTTACATGTAGAATCACCTTCTAATCGGTTGACCATGAGTCGCGGGACTACCTGTATATTTATTTATCCCAGTCCCAGCATTCGCGTTCCTCTATTTCATTCCGGTAGTAAAAGTTTCGATGCACGAAGTTGCAAATGAAATTCTGAATCAATTTCCCTCAATTTTCTAACCGCGTTAGAGAAACGATGTTGAAGTGACGCGTTACATGGAGTTTGACCGTATAAATGCTCTGCGAGTATTATTAAGTTTGAAACTACGTCATTGCGTTTTTGACCCTAATTTATCGATTCTGCAAGCCCCAATGTTATTTATAGTAGAATGTAAAACATTGGTTGATGGAAATCACCTAAATTATGAGGGAACAAAATATCATACAGAACATTGTCGACGGCATTTTTACAAAAGAAAAACTGGATATAGTATCTGCTTATCTCTATTGTATAGTCATATAAATTATTTAACTTTAACACAACAAGCACAACAAAATAATTTTGAACCTAACTGCTTGCTCTATTATTTATTTTGTGGTTACGGTGATTAGAATTTACCTGCGTAATTTTCAAAGGCTATATATTGGCTGCAACAAAACAGGATTCCATTTAGGTTTAAAGGAATTTAATAAAATACTGATCTAGAAGGTTTTATTCGAAATTTTCATAAGTAGTCTGACTTTATATTATGGTAGTAGTGATTGACAATGTCCTCTTTCACAAAGAGATTAAAATTGAATGGGAATGGAAATATTGACATGTATTACAAACATTACAAAAAGCTGTGTCCAGTTTTGAACAGCTCCCAATTGCATTCGCATTTGTGCAAAATAGCTTTGCATTCGTAATAAATTTTGCTCATTTTCAAAATGAAGTCGACATAGTAATGTGTTTGTAACCGCAATTTCGACATTAAACATACCAAATGGCTCTTGTGTGCTGTGAATCAATAAATGATTGAAAAAATGCATTTGACATCATTTCCATTCTCGTTTCAACAAACTCTGTTGTTTTTCGACAAACATTATTCGTTTTTAATCGATTTATTCCAATATTTTCATATTGACAAATTCGGTTTACAAATAGTCGCCAGAAGCAAAATATTAATTACATTGATAAATGATCTTACCGAGAATATGCAGCAACTCATAAATATATTATAAATTCAGTTCTCTGCCAAAGTTCAGCAAATGTATAAAAGCGTGAATATAACTGGGGGCAACAACAAATTGACTAGCACGTTTCACGAGAACGGTTATTTGAAATTAGAATAATATTTGAAATTCAAATTCTTCTATCAATGATTAGCAAATGCAAAGAGGGCGAGATCATAACTGTGAAGAACAGTTAGTATTAGAATTATTATTGCTTAGTATTAGAATAATGTTTAAAATTCCAATTCTTCTACCAAGTTCAGCAAATCGAAAATTGCTGGCACATTTTCACCAGAACGTTAATTTAGAATTTGATTAATATTTGGCTAGCAAACAATTTGCGGTACGCAATAATGAATTTCGGAACATGTTAGGATTGTTGGAACTGCTCCCTCGGTAAACAAGTGGTTCCGCTAAGCTTCCGCGCTCCTGCGTTTATAACAGTATCTGTAAAAACATCTAAAACGAGGATTCATCGTTATCTGTTTTGTCGTACCCGGCGACTTTGGGTCGCGACAGATTGTGGACATTGTAGTCGTAAAAGTTTTCAGACAAGAATCTTACTCCGGATGCATCACTTCATTTGATTTCGGTATGAAAATTTAGCGTCATCATTCGACCCACGTAAACATTATTTCTCAGTGGAACAGTGTCTGCCTTATCTCTGCCTTTTCTACTGATGGGTAAACTCTTTTTCTACAAATATATATTATCGATCGTATTATTTAGCAAATAGTATTCTATTAAGCTATCAAAAATAGAAAACATCTTGCTCTTTCACTCTTGATAATTTAAAAAAAAATGGATTCCTTAAAAATGTATATTTCATTTTTTTAGACATATTGTACATTATCCTGTCTAAATACCAATAATTACTTTTTCTAGTTTTATAATAAGGCTGTTTTGTAATGCAAAAATTATTTTTTCTTATTGCTGGAACAAAATAATACAGATGTGCACGCGAATGTCAATTTTGTAAGAAGATTCACTAATTATGTATTCAAGTCGAACTTTTTGTAGTATCTTATAAAAATAATGTAATAGCCACACTATCATTGTAAAATTCTTAATTTCCTTGGAACGTAGTGTTTTCATTTTTCATTTGCATCGATGTCTATTGTTCATATAAAATAAATCAGCAACACTATGCATTGAATTTTCCTAAAAAATTGAACGCTACATTGTTCAATGAATTAATAAATCTACAGAAATTTTTCTTGAACCTAGCAGTATGTATACGCAAGAACTCAATTTTAATCCATTGAAGTGGTGTGCACCAACTCAGTATATATTTTACGATTCAAAATAAGAACCATTTCCTGATTTAGATTGACGGGAATCAAGTGGATTAATTCCTGTATCGTTGAACTCTGAAATTCTACATCACCCGAAACCTTCGAAAATCTTCTTAACACCTCTTGATGAAAATCCTGCCAAGATACATACCAACAACGACAAAATTGAAGGAATCGAAAAAAGCATTTGACTCGGCATAGTTTGTTCTTTGTGAAAGCTAATGAAGCAATTTGTCGAATACTGTGTTTAATTGCGATTCGAGATAAAGAAATTGAAACCACAATAGATGATTGTAGAGAGGCTGAGACGTTTTCCCCGTATTATTTGCATTGCATATCGTGCAGCGTTATCTTGGTATGGTAAGCACTTTTAGGATTAACCAACGCTATCTGCTTTTCGCAAAGAGCGCGGAACGTTTATTCGAGCTTTACTGTATATACTGGGTGGAAATTATAAAAGCGTTACAGACGACTATCTCCAAAAATATTGATTATACGCAAAGATGTTTCAGATGGTAGTTGATCAGTACCGACGGGGGGGGGGGGGGTCATGTGGTGGAACTTTTATTTTTCCCGGTGGACACTCCAAGGTGAAGTGAAGGTCAACTTTATTTTTTTAATGGAATGATATGTTTTTTTATTCACCATTAAATACTGCGTTTTAAGATGCGTTCAATTACCTATGACTCAAGGTCATTCAAGGTCAAACTTGCAGGGAAATGCAGGAAAGGTGTGATCG
This sequence comes from Sphecodes monilicornis, assembly GCA_913789915.3. NCBI lineage: Eukaryota > Metazoa > Arthropoda > Insecta > Hymenoptera > Halictidae > Sphecodes > Sphecodes monilicornis. Next base: position 13,085,116 of record OU565290.1, read on the forward strand.
TTTTATTTGTACTTCAGTTTAGTATGTGTTCAAAATGATTACCTCGTACTTCAAAGCACTTAACAATTCTTTGTTTAAATGATTCTCTAACTTCGCTCAACATTCATCTTAGCACAAGCTTCACATATTCTGACTTTCTTGATTTCGCGAGTCGTAGACTTAATGGACATTACGCAGTTTTTAAGCACAGAACCTGAACGGAGAAAACGCTGTTATAGTCTTTTAAATGTCATATGCGGTTTTGATGGTCGATCTGCTTAGCGTTGTGCATACAAATTAGCAGCCATTCTGTAATTTTTCCTGCATTCTCCTAGTACCGTAAACATATCAAAACAATTTTGATACATTTCCATTTTCATCACTTATTTAAGTATTATCGTTCAGCGAAGGATACCCTAGCTAGAATAGTAATGATAGTAAATTGACTATCTTGCAGAACAGCACAGTAATACATAAATACGTTTGTTTTCATTTCATTGATAATGACTTTGATGTTGCCCTGAGTAATGCTGATATTGAACACATGTTATTGTTTTGGTGTGAAAATTCGAAGGCACGAACTAAAGTACAAATAAAACTATCACGCCTTTTCTGCATTTCCCTGCAAGTTTGACCTTGAATGACCTTGAGTCATAGGTAATTGAACGCATCTTAAAACGTAGCATTTAATGGTGTATACAAAACATATCATTCCATTTAAAAAAAGAAAGTTGACCTTCACTTCACCTTGGAGTGTTCACCGGGAAAAAGAAATGTCCCACCACATGATCCCCCCCCCCCCCCCCTCGGTACTGATCAACTTCCATCTGAAACATCTTTGCGTATAATCAATATTTTTGGAGATAGTCGTCTATAATGCTTTTATGATTTCCACCCTGTATATAGCTCTGTTATTATCGTTTGGCCGCTCGATAAAAGTTCAAAACAAGCAATTCCATCGAAGCAGAACTACCTCGTCCTCTTTGATTCTATGTGTGAGACACTGCCATAGACACACCCAAATAAAGCTATTTGTAGTAGAAATTTCATTGCGTTGTTAAACCGAGGAATTTAAACGCCAAGGAGACTTTCAATAACAATCTGATCCTCCTCCTCATGCTCGGCGCTGTAAAAATGCGATTTTATGAACGTGTCCAAACTTTTTAACTCGTGTTCTTTCGTTTCAATAATATCAAGGAACTCGGAAAGCAAACGGGACTTTCCAAAACAAATTCATTCCTCGCTCTGTTATCGTTGGTAATCTGAACTAGTTTCTTAGATGTGTCAGACATTTTCAACATTTTTAAAATCTCTTCGTTTTGTGCTCCTTTACAGCTTTGTTACTTTTTGATTTCAGAGAAGTCGCGTGCATTATTTTCCAGTAAATATTTCAGTTGCACTTGAATAGCCTGCTGTTTAATTGAACGAAGCCAATCATTTGTTGCATTTAATATTGGAACCACGAAGATATTGCAGTTTTATTTTATACTTCATTCTAAACTTTATAGTTTGTTATAAAACTGGCAAGAGGCCTTCATCGAGCTATGCTATTCCTGTTGCTATTCCTGTTTCTTATTACGAACGAGTGATTCTTAAATTAATTAAGATTTCTCCTTAACTCGCCTTTAATGTAACATTACAAATCTGGAGTGGATAAGTTCTACTGGTTTAACAAATCGTGCATTAAACAGTGTCTTTGATGCAACAGAACAGTTAGTTAAACAGGCTATCTTATTCTGAAGCTTATAAATGGAAGTTATAAGAAAACAGTGTTCCTAATGTAATAAAAGAACGATATCTGTCATAAAATGAATGATGTCCTAGTTTTCCTTTCATTACTAAAGTCTGTAACTATATACCACCATTATCCTAAGCTCATTTCAGATATTTGCATCTTCTTTCGGTATCAAACATCCATTAATCTTAAGAAATATCTTATGAGACCTAAAAAATTTGATGACTTCCTTGGTCTCACGAATTGATGATTCAAAATATTCGTGTAAAAACGTTGTACCTGTGGTTTGGAACCTGTAACGTGGTAATAATTTCGATGTTTATATTTTTCAATACTAGAAGTAATTAAAAAGTCCTCTGAGAATATATTCACAATTTTCACAGACTCAAAGAGTGCTACTATGGCCATTGAAGATTCAGAAACAACCGATGAATGTATTCAAGAAATACAAGAAAGTTATAATTCGGCGGTTGAAACCGGCAAATCCATTACTTTCTGCTGGATTCCATCGCATATGGGTATACAGGGTAATGAAAAAGCTGATAGAGCAGCCAAATTAGCAGCCTGCAACACAAAAATGAAACAAATCACTCATTATACCAGACTAAACGATCTTAAAAATCACCTAAATGAAATTTTTAGGAAACAGGTATTTGAAAAAATTAAAAGGAATTACATACAAAAATATCAAAATGAAGGAGCGGATCTTTAGTGGCAAAAATTTCCAAGCCCAGTAGATCGTCAAATTCAAACTTCAATTTCTAGTATCAGAATTGGGCACTCAGAAATAACCCATTCATTTTTGTTAAACATGAAAGAAAACACGATCTGCGATATATGTAATGTACCAGTTAACATAAATCATTTAATAATAGAATGCAAAAAATATGAGAATGAAAGGAAAAATGCTAAGTTGCCTGGATCCTTACCCATTCTGTTAGGTTCTAAGGAATATATCGCCGGTCTTGCCTAATATATCAAGGATACAAATATGTATAAAATATTGTAAGAAAATGTACCGTGTTGCTAATGGCATTTGATGTTGGAGCAACATTAAATAAATAAATAATAAAATAATAATAAATTATAAAGTTATACGCGCAACTATTTGTGGTTGTAGTTCGCGAGATGCTGTTAAATGGAACAATTTATGAACAAGATTCGAGTAAAAACGTTTCAGTTGAAGTTTGGAGCCTGCAAAGCGGTACTCGTTTTATTATTACAACACCTCTGCTTGTGTTTATATTATTCAATGTATAATCGCGTGGTTCTGGCAACAATTTGTGGTTGGCGAGATGCTGCTAATTGGAACAATTTATGCACTTTAATAGTTATCTGCGAATTTGAATCCGCTGGCATTACGACGCCGCACATTAATCCCACTGACGATTCCCTCGGCCAATTTCCACGTAGTCGACAATAAATTTTAATGTCATGTTAATGCTATCGTCCTTCAGCTGTGTTATCAAATATTCCTGCGATGGGTATCACGGTAGAGGATCGTGAAAGCTCTTTGATAAACTTCTGTTTCGTGCAATATGCACCGCAATCAGGTCATGTAGTCCAATGCTAAAGTAAACGTTATTAATATTCGAATTCTCGACAATGTCTTGTTTTCTTGGGAACAGCAGAATTCGAATCAAGGATAAACACGGTCAAAGGAAAATATAAATAATAGAAGGAAGCCTTCCTAGAATGATTCACAAGGTTTAATAAATGAATTTGACTGATTTCAAAATTAACCCCTTGGCCTCCAACAACGTGTGAGACTCGTGGTAAGAAATTTGGGCCAAAAACAATAAGGACGAGCCTGACTCGTTGTACTTCGTTCGGACCAAACGTAAACAACACGAGTTTGGCTCGTTGTAGTTCGTTCGGACCAAACGTAAACAACACGAGCCTGACTCGTTGTACTTCGTTCGGACCAAACGTAAACAACACGAGCCTGGCTCGTTGTACTTCGTTCGAACCAAACGGAAACAACACGAGCCTGACTCGTGGTACTTCGTTCGGACCAAACGTGAACAACGCGAGCCTGGATCGTGGTACTTCATTCGTGACAAACGTAAACAACACTAACACGAAGATTACTAATTTTCTACGAGTTTTCCCAAAACATTGTTAATTTAAATTAAGTATTAATTTACAAATTGTTACTGATACATTATCCACTTTCAAATTATAAATAATTTTTGTTCACCGATCAATTGATCATAATTACTTCACAGACAACTTAAAAGTATTAGTTGTGCCCAAACGTGTTTATTATTTCACAATTGCTTTCGTTGCGCCGAAATATATGTATATGTTATAAGACCCATACATTTTGCGCAAGTTCGAGCACACGGCTAAACAGCTAAATGGTTCGACGCGTGACCGACTTTCTTGTTTATTATGACCCGAGCAATCGGGAGTTACTGGATACGACAAGGGGTTAATGTCTTTCTTTAGAAGCAATGCATGTTTGAAGTTCCTTCAGCTAATTATATCTTGAGAAATTGAAACGGGTCACTAGATGCTCCTTTCCACAAATGTTTTTCAGACAGAACCTCACTTTTTTAGTGGTCCTAATAAATTCGATACGAGCAGAAGAATATAAAAATTTAATTAAATTACGAGAAACGGTAACAACTTCCAACATATACTGGAGGATAAAATTTATGTTGATTTACATTACAAAAATTTACTACAATTCATTAAAATGCAAAATCACGAGAAGTTAAGATAAATTTATATTAATACAGGAGTGACAATCAAAACGAATTTAAATTACAAGAACTAATTAAAATTAAAACTGAAAAGGATGAAAATTAATTATAATTGAAACGGAAGGAAATAAAATTCCGTATCACAAAGTTAATTGCAACTAAAGTGAAACAACAAATTGTGAACAGCCTCCAGGCGTCTCGAACATCTGATAATCTAACAATGTAAATTAAATGTCAAATGCACAGAGTGGGGCTATAACGTTGTCCACCTTGAATATTCCCGTTACATGTAATAACATGAGAATAATTATGTGTACAAAAGCTGGATGGTAGAGAGGGGGAAATATTGTGATTCAATCATTTTTTATATGCGTGAAAATATTTTAGAGATATCAAAGTTACCTTGATTCGTTCACATGGAAAGATCTATTTTTTGTATCATGTATCGATAGAAAATCAAATTCTGCGTAAAAATGTATTGACCTTCATTTGGCCTAGATCTAATAGTTAACAAGGTATTATCAAAATAATTACCCATAGTTTGTACTCATTAGACTGCGGATGTTTATGTAAAATATGAATTTTCTCCGTCATTAACAGGACACATAATCTACATCAAAATTTATTTCTATCTGTAACAGTTTTAACAAACTGAAAATGATATATTGATGCTCTCAAATTATCTTAATGTTTTTACTGTCTTAAATTACGTCTACCCATTTTTGCCATAAATGCATAAAATCCGCAGTCTAGTACTCACCATGTTCAAGTGGAGAGACATCAGTTCGAGCTCCTACATACCTTCCAGGTACATAGTAGGTACGTATTCAAAATTATTTCGATAATATTTCGTTAACTATTGGATTTAGGACATATGGAGGTCAAATACATTTCCACGCAGAATTTGATACTCCATCAATTTATGATACAAAAGGTAGGTATTTCCACTTAAACAAACCAAAGTGACCGAGAAATCTCAGAAATGTCTTCACGCACATAAAAAATGTTTACATCACAATAATTCAACCTCTATACCATGCAACTTTCGTATATATCATTTTTTTTTATTATTAGAAGTAACGGAAATATTCAGGATGGACAAAGTTATTGCCCCACCCTGTATATATTGGTTTAGATGTATGGTTCATTTTGTAAATATACAATAAAATTTGTCAAATTGCACCTCACCTTCTTGTACGTACCCACTATGTGTCTGGAAGCTTATGGAACTGGTGTCCCTCACCTTGAATATGATGAGAACATATGGAAAATTATTTCGTTAATATCTCGTTACTTATTACATTAGGACATATAGAGGTCACATACATTTTCACGCAGAATTTGATACTCTATCGATTAACACTAGATTTACGGGGCCCGTCAAAATGACGGATTCAAAATTTTTTAATTTATGATTATTAAGAGTGTAAGGAGGCATTCGTGAGGAATTATTAAATAGATTTATTTTTTTGTGTACATATTACAATAAAAATCGCTAAAGATATAAGTAAATACAATTTTATTATTTTTATAAAGCAATGTAAAATAATCAATTTTAGTGCTCCGTAAACCTAGTGTTAATGATGCAAAAAGTAGGTCCTTTTATTTAAAGAAATCAAGGGAACCTCGAAATCTACAAAATACCTTCACGCACATAAAAAATATTTACATCACATTACTTCGTCCTCCATAGCATGCAACTTTCGTATATATCATTTTTTTCATATTATTAGAAGTAACGGAAAAATTCAAAGTGGACGAAGTTATTGCCCCTCCCTGTAGATTCTGATGTCACGTTTGTGAAAACAAATTCTTGGTTGATAAAGGGGCCATGGGGAATATTAAGAGATGTTTTTCACGGCCGCCATTTCTCCATGATGGACGACACTGTTCGAAAGATTCGAAACTCTAGAAAATGCACTTGGAAACTCGCGTCGCCCGCTGAAACCCCAGTTCTTCCCGAAGACTGAACTTCAAGGTAGCATTAGCACGCGATTCAGCAGAAAAAAAAGGCGAATGAAATGTATCCGCAGCTTTCCTCCGTCCAGCGCGAATTCTTTTTCGTCATTGCTAAAGGTCCTGGATGCAAATGAAGTTCACGAACGGACGTGACCTGGATATCGACGCCGCTTTCGAGTTTCTGCGATGGAAAAGGAAATCCGCTGGCATCGAACGATAGGCCTCGATACTGACTTCGGTGCAACAGGTTCTGTTCGATGACAATGGAATTTCTATCGTTAATTGCTACTTACATTGCGCACGGGCATGAGCACCGCGACGTAGTTACAATAACCCGTCCTTATAATTACTTCTAATAATAAAATAGTGTGTGCTTAGACCACATGGCTGAAGTGAAACTTCTTTCTTTAATTTTTTTCGAATTTTTATTAACACGTTATGACATTTAAGTTTCTATGATTCTATTATTGAAACAATTGGCTTGTGATAGCTAAAATGTGATATAAATATTCATGATTCAATTTTGTCTAAATGTCTTGCAAATACTGCATCGAGAGTTGTTCCTGATCTTTTTGTCGCTTTATTAGGATTATTTACCATTTCCAATCTTAATTTCCGTCTAAAAAATTCTATTAATAATTTTGATTGTTTCGATGCAAAGTTCATGTTGAAATCTACACTTAGCATCATCGGAATTTTATCACGATCTTTATTAAGCAATGCCGAACCCTCAACCGTATATGCTAATAGAATAGAATTTCGTTTCATCGTTTCATCGTTTCATCGCCAGATCGTTTTTACGCCTACCGCGTCGAAGTTTTACGCCTAACGCGCCTAAAAAAGTTTCACTTCAAAAAGAAATTTGAAAGCTGCAAAAGAAAAGCTGACACGTGCAGTTATTCCCAATAATATTCAAACACTAATAAAAATACGATAACTTTTTTAATATTTAGTCATACGACTTGGATTTTTTTGAGAAGTTAGAACGATTAGCTTACTAGATGATCCGATAAAGAATTTGTGAAGAAATCGTCGCTAATGTAGACAAAATGCTAAAAATGGTTTTTTACTACTTCTTTATGTAGGCTAATACTGAATATTTAAAAATTAAGATTTGATTTCCCACTCCGAGCGTGGGAAGAAAGGATCTTCGGACGCGGAGATCCTCTCTTTCCTCAAGTGCTCGCTGTAGGAGGCCGGGCCTGAAGACTGTGCAATAAAATTGACGATTGCCAGAACCCTGGCCCGGTCCTCATGGAGTCCCCGATTGCGTGTTTTCCTCGAGGGTAATTTTAGGATAAACTTTCGCATACCCTCGAGAAATTTTCCCAAACGACGATTCTGGGGGTCCTCCTCGGACGACGAAAACCCCCGGCCAGAGAACGCCAGAAAGACACGAGCGTTAGTACAGAGAACATCGTTTACGAGTACGTTACGGACTATTTGGTTATTATCTAAGCCGTTGTACATTCGTGCTTGTACATTGTTTATTATCGTTGTGTTTGTTTTCGCGTTTATTATTATTCGTTATTTGTTTATTGTTTATTGTTTATTTGTTACGCGTCTTATTGGGTGAATAAATTATTTGTTATGTTCCCCATACAAACATTTTATCAAAACTTTACCGCACTATTTCCTAAAACTTCATAAAAATCGGTCAACGTTGTAATGAGCTACAAAGTTTAAAAATATCAACCAAACATCAACCGATTTCGATGAAATTTTCGGAATTTATATAATTGGCACAGATCAATAAAATGTATTTTTTTTAAATTTTCAATATAGATTCGCATAAAAGAGTTGTAAAAAGGATCATATAGTATTTTCTCTGCAACGTAGTTTGTTCGCAATTTTTTCAAAATTTATTTTTCCCGTCAAGTGGTAAACTAATTGTTTCGACTGCTCAAAAAGAAATCGAAGTAGTATCGTCCGACATTAAACAAGTTATTGTCCATTTCAAAGTTGTTGTCCGTATATTATTGCGAGTAACTGTATATGTTATATTTTTCTGTGATCTTAATAATTGTAGCCATTAATAATTGAATGAATTAATGGAAAGTATAAGCGAAGAATTTCAATGGCCGTTTCTAAAATGATCGAATTAAAGTCGGAAGGAAATCAATCGTATGTAGACTGTGGATTCCGCGTATTTATTACCCGCCAAATTAATATTGGGTAACTAGTTCAAATGATTAGGGTTACGTGTTAATTCGTGAGATCAGCGTTTCATCCCAGGCCTGCTAGAGGATTCGTCAGTAAGGCTATCTAGCAGACCCTGCCTTAGACGCGTGCGGATCCGATCACGATGATCCGTATTGTTACTTGCCTTGTCTCGATACGTGCAAGGAAGTAAGTGTTCGTTTCCGACTGTTCGTTTCCGACTGTTCGTTTCCGACTGTTCGTTTCCGACTGTTCGTTTCCGACTGTTCGTTTCCGACTGTTCGATCTCGACTGTTCGATCGCGACTGAGTAGATGCGACTAACTGACCGTCGCGGTTTTCGGGAAAACCCTTCGTCGTATCGTGAAGGCGGTCCTCCGTTTCTGGGTGTCAAGATGGTGACACCCATTGCTATGCTGAAGAAGTGCACTGATTGGTTCTGCCGAGTTATGCATTTCCCAATCAGTGCATTCTTGCGGACCTTCAGATCTGCCTTCAGCTAGCCTGTCCTGGGAAAGCGTGGGACCGTACGGACTACCTCCGAGGGCGAAGCCAGGTAACCTCAGAACCGTACTTGAACAGTTCTCGGTCGGGAATGTCTTTCGTCGGTAATCGATTTACGATGCGTAATTTTCGAGGAGGCAAGAAAAAACTAGGAAGGCCCGGCAATGGCTCGACTGGTCGCCAAATGTGCATCGGTTCCCTAATCCTCGAGAACGGCCTCAAGTCACGAAGACGTCATAAATAAATCCGAAATAAGGGCCTTATATCTTGTTCTCTTGCGACGGAACAGTGCAATGTAATACAGTGAACAGATTAAATTCAAAAATGACAATGTTTCAGTTTTAGCTTATTGAAATCATCGAAGGAAGAGAGAAATTTCTATTTGGCTAATTTCCCTAGCAATTGATGCATACAATTTTTAGTCCATTCATATGATATTATTATACTGCATTTACATTTTTCTAAGATTTTAATTTTCCAGTTCTTAGTGTGTATCTGTTCTGTAGTCTTAATGCAGCACGTTTTAATTCAAATATGCTACAAATAGACCTGTGTAAATTAAGATATGATTTTCAATAGTAATAGGAATACTCCACAAGTCAGGAAAAAACTTTGAATCGGTTTTATGTTAGTCGCATCTTCGCATAAGAAACGCGTTTCAAGTAGAAAGTCACGAACAGATACAAGCCCTCTAGTGCAAAGGGTTAAGAAACTTGACAAGTTCGTATCCTGAATACAAATTGGCTTCGTTGCCCTTGAGAACGCCTATCTGCATCTGCGGCGGCTAGACCGGAACGGAACGAATAGTTCCGCCGATAGTAAACTCATTTTGCAAGTGATTAGCACGGAAGTCTGTCTGATTGACTATTGATCGGCCACCCTTTCAATACAGCTACTTCACTGTAGACCGTAAAAAAAGCCGACGGAAAGTTTCATGACGTCTTCTTTACTTGACTTCACTGTTCTTATTGTACTGTATATTCTTCTTGTTAGTGATCAAATTATTATGAACAGATGGAAAGTTGCACAAAGATAGGTACTGTCTTTACGCACAGCATTGTACTATAATGGTATAAAATATTAGGTTAAACCTTTTTTTGGAGGACTAATTTTTTTTTAACCAGTGAATTCCAAACAATAATACTTACATTTTCGTAATATTCTCATCGATATCTACAAGATTACTTAAAAAAAGTTAAAAAAGTGTTCAAGAAAGTTAAAAACATCTGGTCCTCCAAAAGAAAGAACAGCCAAATATTATACTATATTTCGACATACATTACCGTTTAACTTAATAATTAAAATATAGTATACTCTCTTATAAATCTGTTTAACGAATGATTACTATTTCACCACTTTGGTACAAAATTAGCTCCAAGCTGTTCCAATATTGAATTGCATTAATTCGAGCAGTGAAAATAATATAGGTTTCACATAGAATGTAAAATTTACCTACAGACATGAATTGATCATAAATTCATAACAAATTTGATACAGTCATTTATTTTGAATTTGCTTTTCATTGATTTACTCAAATTATTCGAATGTGGAAGTACCTCTTTATTGCAGCAACACATTCAATTGCAATATATGTATATAAAATCATCGCAATATATTATTCGAAACATACAAATATGTCTTACAAGAAAAGAGGTATTACGATAATTGCAGGCATGGGCATTACTAGGCAACTGACGCTCCTGAGCTGTGTCGTCAGACAGGGGAAATTGAGGGGAATACAGTGACTCTCTCTCTCTCTCTCTCTCTCTCTCTCTCTCTCTCTCTCTATACCATTACCGAGTTAGTTACGACACAGGCGCAGAAACAACACGTGACCAGTCCGTGGCGCAAACAGGGGATGCACGCCGTCGGGGAATGGGGGAACGGCGTCGTAGAAGGGGAAAATAGAGTGGGAGACAAGTTTTCATCTGGCGACATGGAGGGTAATCTCCCATGTATAAAGTGTGGACCTTAGCAGTGCCATCTAGATTAGTTCCCTCAACTAAAACCCATATATGTAGCTATACAATCCTGTACCCACACATATACATACTATACACACACACATATACCTACTATATAGTATGATTACTACTTAAAAGTAAGCTTAAAAAATGGTAATATATTTTTAAAAAGTAGTTTATTATAAGAATATTTTATTTCACTGTAAGTATACAATAATACATAATACAATAATAATAGTATAATACAAAATCATAAAATAAATACATAATAAAATAAATACATATAATAATTAATAATACATATGTAAGGAGGCTCGATGCTCGACACGACATAAATCTTTATTCGTTGCTCGCTCGCAAGGAACTTATTGAAGTCACTGACAAAATGTAATCATCGTTTGTTAACAGAACACGCAACGCTTAAATCAATAGAAATATACATAACGTAAAAATCAATTAAAACATACATAACGGTATAAATCAATAAACATATATACTAATAGTAACAGCGGTCTTGCATACAGTGGTATAAACATTCTCTCACAAAAAATAATATAACTAATACATAACATAATAATACATAATAGTAACACTTTATTATATATAGTATAGTCACACCCGATAAACACTGTCGAACTGCACAAGCTTTCACCATTTTATTGTAATGTCTAAATGTTCACACTAATTGTTTATGTTGTATATTGTCTGTATGAACTGTATGTACTTATGTCTCTTATGCACTTATATGTCTTTGTCATGAAAAAAATTTTATTAGTAATGCACAAAGCGAGATTTGAAAAATAAGCTCAAAAATAATCTCAAAAATAAGTGCACTGAGTGTCGTTCAATTTTGGAAGGTTATTTCTAAAATTGATTTGACACTGAGCAAACTTTATTTCTTTCAATATTTTGTGAGCTTATTAATCAAATTTTCAACACAATTTGCAAAGCGTCTTCTATGTAAAAGCAGTATTTTCGAGAATTTCGCAGCACAAGAAATGACAACAATCAACAACAATGCCGAAAATCGAAATAAAATATGAATATTCGTGTAGCGCGCAGCCGTGATTCTGGGCTCATCCTGGCGGTAATAGTTAGTAACAGTAGAGTCCAATAGTGTTACAGATTGGAATATCAGTCACGTGATGTGCTGTGATGGAATGCATTAAAGGTGCCATCTACATTAGTTCTCTCTGAAAAGGAACTAAAATGTATAGTGTCCAAGGTCATACATAAGAGTTTACTCCCCCTGGATCTGGCTCAAAAGAGCCACATTCTGGAGCTACAGATACACAAAACAATAGTAATCTAATCTAACGTTGAAAAAGAGATTCATATCCATACGTTGCTAAAAGCTACAATTTCTCTTCACTCCAGATACTATTACGTGGGCAACCACATAACAATATTTAGACATGATATATCCATGTGTCAATATTATTTAACGGTAATGGTACCCTCTTAATTGAATTGTTCACCTTTATACAAATTAATAACGATAATATACGCAACAAATTAATTTTATTCTGAAAATAAGCATGAAGACGGATAATGGACATTATCTACATTACAACAAATGATAAACAGATAGTTCAATAAACCGATGGGGCCGATAAAAAAAATATGTGTCCAATATTTTTCTAAGAACTACGCATTCCCAAAAGTTTCATAAAAATCGGCGTAGTGTTACTTCGGTATGTTCGGTTGTAAGAAAGAACACTATGAAAACGAAAGGGAAAGGATTTATCGTGGTACACCGTTCACTTCAAATAATTTTCATTTCGCCAATTTCAAAGTATTCGCATTTTTAAAAATTGGTGTGTAAAGTGAACATTTGCGGCTATATCCTAATTTTTCTTCAAATTTTTCAATTTTTTCCTGCTGTGAAAACATTCCATTTGTTTCAAATAATTGCGAAATAAATGGTAAAAAAAAATATTATTTTGATTGAAATAATATTTAATAGAATCTCTTACGTTTTCACCAGGAGCACCTAAAACTCATTTTCTTCAAAACGTGAATACTTTATCTTACACGTCTGTAAAACTATCAATTTTTAAGATTTCGGAAAAATCTTTTGAGAATGACATTAAATTTGTACTGATATTTGGAAAAAGGTTTATTTATAGAGAAACCAACGAAACATTAAAAGGAATTTTTAACTTAAGGTAATACATCATTTGACTGCGGATTAGATATATTTGTGACAAAAATGAATAGCTGAAATTTGTAAGAATAGAAAGATTAAAAGAATTTAAAAATATGGATATATTATTTCTCGATTATTGAACTCATCAGAAAAATATGGTAATTTCTACTTGATTCCTGGCAATCGATGCAGTTAATTTGTATTTTGCATGAAAATCCAGAGTCCGTACAGTATATTTGCAACATTTCATACGTGTTTATGATCTTCCTGCAATTATGCCATTTTTGTTCCAAACTCGCAGTACGGAAGTGTAATCACTAGATTTTTGTTTAGACTTCAAGCCATTGACGAATTATATTTTATATAAGATTGTAGAACACAATTTTGACATACATCCGCTTCGCTATTATTCAGAACAATTTTATTAGTTAAATGAACATAAAATTAGAAGCAGGGACGAGAAAGAAAATAATAATTATTAATGTTAAGAAAAAGAACGGAGGCGCTATGCGCGAATGTCAAAAACATCGTTCCCCCTTAAAAGGGCGCTGATTATAAATTCCATGAATTACATCACTGAATTACATTACTGAACAAAACTAACAAAACGAGTTTCAATCCAAATCTGAAAATCTAGTTGAACCGTACACGTCTATAAGAGAAAAACAATGTCCCGAAATTACTTGAACGTTCAAAGAAAACGTCTGACAGATTTGTTCGAAGATTTAGAAGATTCTTCCCTGGAGTCTCGAAAATCTCTCTCACCGAAGTTACGACTCTCCTTCCAAACGTTCTTCGAAGGTAGATGCAATTGCGTCCCAATAAGAAGGTGAACGCTTCCCTCGAACCTACAACGTCTGCAGATACTTGGCTCGAAGACGAACAAATCCATATATCCTTCCGTGTGTTCTTGAATTGCAGAGTTTCACGAGATGCTGGTAATTGTCCTCGAGAATGGAACGACGAAAAATAGTTCAAGTACTATGTCGCTAGTAAAAGATGGTTCTACATGAAATAAGAAATCCAGGAACATATTTAAATTTATTAGACCTGGTACACGCTACGAGCATTTGAATCGCCGCGCTGTAAAATGAAAGTAAAAGTTGGAAACATACAATACAATTTGTTAGTTTTTCAGAGAATTTATTTCAAAAATTTTCAGCTATACGTACAGTTAACTTTCAGTAGGTCACGACGGAACTCAAATTTTTCGCAAATAGGATACGGCGTTGGTTCGACAAATATTCAAACTATATTTCTTCGAAAATGATATGTGAAACGGAAAAATGTTATTCTATACTTTCAACGTTGTTTTTGAAATGATACTTCTTTGGGCGCGTTAGGCGTAAAACCTCGACGAGGTAGGCGTAAAACCTCGTCGCGGTAGGAGTAAAAACCTCCACGCAGTAGGAGTAAAACCGATCTGGCGATGAAACGATAAAACAATGAAACGATGAAACAATGATACGATGAAACGATTTAGTAAAACCTCGACGTGGTAGACGTAAAACTTGTACGCGGTAGGAGTAAAACCGATCTGGCAGTGAAACGATGAAACGAAATTCTATTCTATTAGCATATACGATTGAGGGTTCTGCATTCCTTAATGATTATGATAAAATTCCGATGATACTAAGTGCAGATTTGAATTCTCAACAATCAAAATTATTAATAGAAATTTTTAGAAGTAAATTAAGATTGGAAATGGTAAATAATCCTAATGTAGCGACAACAAGATCAGCAACAACTATCGATGTTTAGCTATCACAAGCAAATTGTTTCAATAATAGAATCATAGAAAATTAAATGTCACAAAGTGTTAATAAAAATTTGAAAAAAATTAAAGAAAGAAGTTTCTCTTCAGTCATGTGGTCTAAGCACACACCAATTTTTTCTATAGACTTCTTTTTCAATTTCAGCAGGATATATTTTAATCAAAAAACGGAGAAAAGTAAGGAATTTTCTATCCTCGAAAAATTCTCCGCGTTGCAACGTCCATCCGTGATCACTCGACCATCAAATCTGATAGACAGCGCCGCGATTTACGCCGTTGTTTCTGTCGAATACCAATGACCAACGGAGGGAACTTTATTACGTGGCTTTGACTTATGGAAGAAAGCTCAGCTGTACGTCAGTCCCTTGGATAACGTGTTAGAATTCTCGAAACATTTTATAAAGTGCTGTAAATCCTAGAACAACGACGCATCGGCCTTTCTTTTGCGACGAGACAAAAGTGCATGGTCGAACTCTGTGTGGTTAAATATTTGCACAGCAGTCTTAAAAGTAAAACGTGCAAAACCGAGAACGTAGATTTATATTGCCTTGTTGTTGTTTTAAATTCCATGAGGTTAGCTGAGAAAGTATACAAAGTCTTTTATCTATTACGTCACCTGTACACTGATCGATTTGTCTGTAACCTTTTCAAGGCAGCTGTTTTTGACGATCCCATGGCTAGATACTTTCAAATTATTATATTATTCTTTTTTGAGATAAAAAAATTTTGATGATCTTGATTTTCCTATTCGATCCAATAGAAATAGCTAATGCTCTGAATTAGCTTCTAGAAAATTAGAATTTGAATGGAATCTTTATAACTTATTCTAGGGATAAGTAATTGTTACTATAAAGTTACACAAGTCCGTGGAAGATCCAACGGTCCACTTAAAAATTTAATAGCCTAATTTATGCATCGATAGAAATTCTTGGTTAAAAATGGACCCAATCTTCCGAAAGTTAAGTGTTACATCTTTTTTGTACTTGATACTGATTGTTTGAGCAGTATTATCAGATTTCATTTATCTATTTCCATCTATGTGTACATTGATAGAATTAATTATGTTAGCGAGGCTGTAGGAACGTGTTGTGAACTTTCCTCCAATAAATTGTTTCACAGCTTCCACTCTTACTACATTCAAGATTTAACACCTCAGTTTCCGAGCTTCGGTCTTTTTAATCGGTCATAGCTCTGTCCATAATCTTTACAGATTGCTCTGTTCTTTTTAAACGCAAGAATAAAATTTTATATACGACGTACAGTATATGAGCCTTGAACGAGACACGAGATTTGAGTCACGGTAATGCCGTAAAAAAGTTTCATCAAATTGTTCACTTATCTTGTACATAAATGTTCAATAAATATTAATGCCGGCGTTTGAACATCTGTGTCAAGCAATTTGAACGGCTCTTAAATAATACTGTCGGTCTAATTAAAACTCCTTTCATTTTCATCAACTTTATTGGATGATATACAACAACAATCTGGGCACTGGAGAAATTAAAGAAAATTTCTCCGGACCATAAATTCGAATGCAAATTTATACAAATTTTCAGCCATATTCTCTATTCGTTTATACGTCAATTTTGAAATAAAACATTTGTCACTGATTCTGAAAAAATAGTATTAAGGAATAACAGTTAAAATCTTATTTGAATTGTATCCCCTTTTTCCACAGTGCTTTGTTTCCAAGGACGAAGTCAACTTTCATTATTTATCTTCTCGTGGCATTAATTCGATTCCATTTTTGAGAGCAAAGGGCAAATTAAAATGGAAAAGTGAAAAGCAGATGAGAATTGAATTTTAAACCGTTTAAAATTTATTCGAAGAAAGACTGTTAATTTTACGGATCGTTTTAAGCGTTCAAAAACGATTGTTTAGTGTAACTTGGAAATTCCTCTGCTCGTGCTGTCGTAAATTCAGATGTAAGAGATTCTATCGTATTTCTAGGTAACGCTTTGGTATTGTCTGGTGTACGCCGCTGTATCCGTATTCCCAAGCGACCGGGATAGATACTAAAGGGAAAAAACAGTAAATTTTGCAATATATTTAATACCACCGATATCGACAAGTCGACAAGACTTAGGCGACTAAAAGGGAACGTTACGTAAAATTTATACAGACCGGCGCACACTGAAATCAATATTAACGAGACAGAGTTGATCGCCACAGTGTAACGTATGGCATGGTGACCGCCATGCTAAAATTTTCTTCGTCGCTCCTGGACCGATCCAGCCATTAAAACAAAGAAATGCGAAGAATTACCTCTGGCTGGGAAAGTGATAAATAAATCTCGTCTTGCTGGTGCAGTTCCAAAAACCTTCACGGCACCGTGAGTGTCATCGAACGTTTAGCAGCTACATAAAGTTTTGGTGAAATAAAAAATTCGATTTTTCAAAAATGGTCTGTTAGCACGATTCTTCTTCAACGTTCTCCTAAAGTTTAATTCGAAAATTCGCGAAACTGCAGAAATCATATCTCCGAAAGTGATCGCATTGCTCAGTAGGCGCAAATAAAATTGAAACTTAAAACGAGTTTCTCTCGAAATGAAGTTTTCAAGATCGGTACTGCAAATATGTATCTTAAAAATTACTGGACCACGTTAGTTCAAATTTTGTAGTGACATTTTTAAGACTATTATTTAGTTTTTGTCGAAACGGAATTTTGATTGATACATTTTTTCTTTTTGAAGTGAAACTTCTTTAGGCGCGTTAGGCGCAAAACCTCGACGCAGTAGGCGTAAAACCTATCTGGCGATGAAGCGATGAAACGATGAAACGAAATTCTATTCTATTAGTATATACGGTTGAGGGTTCGGCATTGCTTAATAAAGATTATGATAAAATTTCGATGATGCTAAGTGGAGATTTCAACGTGAACTTCGCATCGGAGCATTCAAAATTATTAATAAAATATTTTAGAAGTAAATTAAGATTGGAAATGGTAAATAATCCTAATGAAGCGACAACAAGATCAGGAACAACTTTGGATGCAGTATTTGCATGACATTTAGACAAAATGTTATAAAGTGTTAATAAAAATTCGAAAAAAAATTAAAGAAAGAAGTTCCACTTCAGCCGTTAATAAAAATTCGAAAAAAAATTAAAGAAAGAAGTTCCACTTCAGCCATGTGGTGTCTGAGAACACATCAATTTTTTTATAAACACAAGAAGCTGAACATTTATATTAAAGATCATATGTTTCAGTTCAAACGGCTGTAACTTTTTGAAAAATTGATTTTTTCCTAACTTCCTTCGTCTAGCTTAATGTAAAGTTTAAAAGATTCGAATTACACAAAGCCTCACGGAGATATAGCTCGAGCCAAAATCGGTGTTTTGAAAAAATTGCTGTAGGAAAATAGTTGCCACATCCTCCTAGTTTCAATTGTTCAGCTCAATTTTTCAACAAATAATACTTAAGTGGCATATAATAGGACGTAGATATTGGATTTTGAAAGAAACATAATTTTATGTATAAAAAGGATTGTTGGACATCTCCGACTTTTCGAACATTCGAAGGTACAATGTAACCCCTTAAGCGACGCCAGAATAAATAGTCCTCCGTCCACCTGAAACATTTCGCTAGCTAAGGAACCTTCCATCATTCTTTGTTAGACTTCCGCGGGCCAACGATTTACAGGTTGGCCGAGCGGCGATATCGACGTGAGAATTCTTACGTCGGTCAACCTGATCCATCATGGCTCCCGTGCAATGCTGTGTTTCAGTTTAACGACCCTGTAGCCGCGATATTTCAAGTTGGACGGCGTAACTTATTTTGTAATCGTGTATCCTGTCTTCTGCAGTATTTATCGCCCTGCTACACGAAGAACAAAAAGAGAAACGGGTTACTGAAAAAAATTGCTTCGAAACATTACATTTGTGGATTGCAGTGATAATATTTGTTATTTATGCGATGAATTAAGTGCAGTGTGGATGAATCAATATTCGTAATTCTCAAATATTTTAAAATCTGTCCTAGACTGTTACAAGACACTTTCGTGGACGTTTGTGCGCTTTGTCGATTAATGATAGCGCCGCGTCATGGATCAACGAATATCATGCACAACTACGCTCAGAGATGCGCTGTCTAATTTCCATCCCTGCCCTGACCTTCCGTAGATTTTTACCTTCCTTCCTCATCCCCTCCGTAAGTCCATTATCCTCTTAATTGCTCCCCTTCTCTTCCCAAGACACCATCCTCCTTCCTGTACCCTTCGCTGCAGCCATTTGTCTTCACCCTTTCCCTACATTCTACCACCCCTACACTTCTTCCCCCTTACCTACATTCTACCTCTCCTACACTTCTCCCCCTTCTCTAGATCATTCCCCATTCCTCCCCCTTCTCATTCCCTTGTGAAGAAATCCTCTATTCTCCATGCTAGCCATTTAACCTCTAGATCACCTCTCTCCCACCTTTCTTCCTTTCTCTCCTTTCCCTCCCTGTCCTTTCATGAATCCTTTCCTCCCCTACCTTTCCTTAGATCCGTTTTTCTTTTCCCTTCCTTAGATCTCCCCTCCTTCTCTACTAAAGATCGCCAAAATTAACATTACCATTTATATATTTTTTCGAACGCTCACAACACACGGTTAGCAACCGCAATGTCAACAATCTAGAATCCTGCCTTTATACTTATTGTTAGCGACATAAAAAGCTTTTATGCAGAGAAGTTATAGGCTATTGCGGGTACCATAACATTCCAGTAATCAGATGAGAGGGAGAGTTTAATATGACACTTTTATTTTCTCGAACAGCAGGCCATAATTTCTTTTTATCACTAATAGAGTAGCGGATATGTAGACGATCACAATAACTACAGTACAGAGTCATTCAACGTAAACGAAGAAGTAAAACAACGATTGTTGGAGCATAAGCGGTGTCCATTTGCGTCGAAACAAAACTGCACTGTTGAATGACCGAAATCAGTACTTCTTGCGACTTCCGGTTGGCTGGTATACTGTAATATTACTGTAGTATACTGTAATAATTCTTTCCACCATATCTTGTAGCGCCGTTGGTTGTTCCTGGTATACAATATTCTTCAATGCTCCTCAGAAAAAGAAATATAGTGGGATTATGTCGAGCTGGCTACGAAATTGTCCTGCCATATCCAGCAATTCATATAAGGTCGATTCGAAACAGTTTTATTTAGTGTTGCTCTTAATGTACAGGGTGTTCTAAAATTATTTATGGCGACTGAAATATCTTTAAACTCTAATTCAGTTGTACAGGGTGTTCCAAAATGATTTGTGGCGACTGAAATCGAATCTTTAAACTCAAATTCAGTTGTACGGGGTGTTCCAAAATTATATGTGGCGACTGAAATCGAATCTTTAAACTCTAATTTCCCTCTCTCTCTATCTCTCTCTCTCTTCAATAAAATTACTTTATATTAACGACTTATTTTCTCATGTTGAATCACCTCCTCCACGTTTATAACATTTTGGGACACCCTCTCAACATATGGAATAAAATAGTTTACGAAACTTTATAGTCGTTATTTTAAGAGAACGGTTGACGTGAGACCCTTGGCTCCTGTGACACTTTTGTTCCTCGTGATGATTATTATAAGATGCAATGAAAAAGATTTGACCTTGAAATTCAAGGTCAAGAACAATTTTACGGAGTTCTGTTTGACAAATCTCCAGCGATCCAGAATCATGCTATAATGATCGTGACAAATAATTTTGATTACCCTGCACAATTCTTAATAAAATATTCACATCGTTCCCTTTAATGTCCGTTTCATCCGATGAGTGTTTCCTTTACGATATACAACCCGATTACTTTGTTATCTGTTCGTCTTTCAATAAATTCAGAAAACGTACCAAAGTGTACAGACGTACGAAATTTTCTGGTTGAAGTTCTACATCGCTGTAAACACTTATGATTGTGAGCAAATTTATCAACGCTAAGCAAGATCATTGTTTTACACCCTAATGGTTCTTCTCTTTTCACGGTGATTATATTATTAGAAGGTTTAGATCAACTTTTACTATCTCACTGCGTTTCTAATACAACAAAGCAACATTGATTTTCATTCAACAATTTGGTAAAAAGGAATGTTACATATATTGGTTAATTTGTTGTATTTTCGAAGTTCATTTTCAAAGCTCATCTGAAACGTTGTATTGTTATAGTAAAGGCAGCTCGAATTTTATATTGTCGAATAATTTTTATACGGCGTTGAAGACTAGTTATCTCTATTGATCGATAATTCTATCGTTAAAATTCTCAAACACAACACATTCTTGAGCAAACCACCTTTGCGTTATCATTGTCGTTTCTTTTTAGCTCGAATCGCCTGTGTGACGTTCAATTTCATTCTATCTCATTCCATTGGTGGGGCGATATAAAAGGGCACAGATCCTTAATCGATACATCGTGAGAAGAGATTCACACGGAGTAAATCTTGGCATACAAAGGAATTCGTTCCGTTGTACCGCTTCCGATATTCGCAGGAGAATTCAAGTAGTCGCGATAGACTGATTTATGAGCTTCTAAGCGCAATAGTGGAAAGAAAGATCCACCTGAATATCCCTTGGGATTTGGACGAAACGAATTGCTATGGTGATTCTGGTCACTCTAATTCCCCTGTATCGTGGATTATTAATACTTGTCGCTTTAAACACACCATGCACGCTTCGATTAACCCTTCGACGACGGTGTCCGAGTCTATTCTGACCCAGAGTAATAATTAATTAATTTCTGATTATTCAATTAAATAAATAGCTGTGATATTCCGAACGATATAAAGACTAATATACCTACAAGAAGTTCCTTCAAAAATGTGTTTTAAAAAATTCATTATAAAGCTGAGAATAGTCTCAAGCTTTATCAATTGTAAAACTGCGAAAAGAATTCGTCGTCCGAGTGTTAAGAATGACAGATCAGTCAAAATACTGACGACTCATAAACAACATACCGTACACCAGGGATGGGCACGGTAGGGGCCCCTCAAACGCCTGCTCCTCCCACCAACCTCTCTTTCATGCGCGAGGCCTGCGCATTGGTCGCGATAGGCGAAACACTTCCTTCCTCTACGGCAGGAATGGGCATTTTTGTCTCAATTGAGACAAAACCGTCCCCACCATAGCGTCCACTGTCCCCCACCAGCATCTGCCGTTACCATAGAGCAGGCTTGGGCGACGCTGGCTCAACCACGTGCTTCGCCGATCGCGAACAGTGCGCAGGCCTCGTGCATGAAAGAGAGGTTGATGGGAGAAGCAGGCGTTTGAAGTACTCCACCCGTGCCCATGCCTACTCTACGGTAACGGCGGATGTTGGTGGGGAACGGAGACGGTTTGTCTCAATTAAGACAAAAATGCCCATCCCTGCCGTACACTTAAATCCATACAAGAAATTGTTCTTGATAGGTATCCCTGAAGAATTGTATGCAAAGTGCGTAAAATAACTATTTTATGTATGAGGAAATTATGGCACCTAACAAATTCAACAATAACAATGAAATTATTTAACGAGCAATGTACACTTACGCTCAGAACTTTGTACGAATTTTGCTTGAAAGAACGTTTACCAAATACTTCCAGAATAAAATATAATTTTATATAAAGAAAATATTAAACTGGTATCTAAAAGTATTTAAGCTCTTAACTCTGAATTATTCTATACGTTAATTTGTAACTCCTGAGTATCGGCGTAAAAGTGAATAGAATAAATCAATAAGAACATTATTTGAAGAGAGCAAGAAATTAATGGTCCAAGAAAAAATTAACTCGAGCTACTGCTACTGAATAATGGAGGGGGACAGCATTAGCTATCGAAATTCGATTCTCACGATATTATTGTATAAATGTTGAAGGAATAATTGGAGAATGCAATGCATGAAGCAATAATTGCTAAATGCAATTTCAGATCACGTATTACTTATGGTAACACGAATATTGACTTAATACCTATAATTGACTTAGTATTTACGAAAAGCGAACACAATTAAAATACTATTTAAATGCTGAATTAAATGTGTCACAGCAGACGATTAAATGCATACATTTACGAGCAACATTTAATTCCACCGCTTTATCTGATGATAGATTATTTTCAGAGGAGCAACCGCGCACATAAAACCCTCTCTCGAATAATTTATTTTCCTCGTTTCGTGTCAGATAACTCTCGTTGTTTTTGAGGCGCATGTTATTCATTATAGCGCGTAAGAATGTAACATTTAGTTTACAATCGTAATGTAGGGAAATACCGTTTTGTATTTCTGTTGTTTACAAAAAAAATCAACACGAAATATTTTAAATTGATACATAAGAAAAAAGCATTCCTAAAATCTACCACGTTCAAATATTGAAACGTTGTACTATGTTTATACAAAACAGTAAACACATTGGAAGAACTTAGAACTATTGTTACTTAATTTACAATCTATAAAACCTATTACAAGAGATCATATTTAATTTGTCTCCAGTTTGTTACAATCGAGTTATAGAATATTTATTTTGCATAAAGATCTGCAGGATAGTCATAAGTATACAGGGTGTTCGATAACTGGTCGTACAAGTAAAAAGGGAGTGATTCTACATGAAAATACAAGTCGAAAATAAAGTATAAAATTTTTTTCATGTGAGGCTTTGTTTTCGAGAAAATCGAGTTTGAAAATTCAGCGAATACGCGTACCATTAGATAGAAATTGGCTGTCCCGTCTGATCATGACAACCAATTCCACTTTGTGCGTATACTAAAGCACGCGATCCCGATGAATCTTTAAATTCGATTTTCTCGGAACCAAAGTCTCACATGACAAAATTTTATTCTATATTTCCGACTTATTTTTTCATGTAGAATGAAAAGCTTGTACCACCAGTTACCGAACACCCTGTATATTCGAAAGGTTGAAATTTTCAATCTTTCAGAAAAAAGACTGATTAGGATATATTGATTTTTGCCAGTTTTGTATCCTTTTAAATATCGAAGGAAACAAACTGCAAGATGCAGGAGTTACGTCGACATCGATTTCTTTTCTCAATAATTTTAATCAATTGTAACTAATACAACAATATTTTTCAATTGCTTAAATGTTTGTACTGTTTTGGGCTTTATATAGTCAATTTTGTTATAAATGCCATGACATTGGTTTCCAATCATTCTGATATATTTAGCCATGTCCTAACACCAGCTACGGAAAATCGCTGAAGAACCCAATAATAATAGCAGTTTAATGCAAAACTGGTGTAAGTTAAAAAAGTTAGTTCCGAGATAATGAGGAGTGCAGCAAAAGTTTTGCAAAACACTATAATATTACAAAATGTTACATCTATTTTATGTAAATCACTATAGTAGTTATTCCTGAAGATAATAATGCCGTTTTTTTTTCGAAAACTCAACTAAAAACAATGAAGGCTTTGCATTGGAGACGTGGTGTAAAACTAAATTGTTAAAAAATGGTCTTACACTAATTTTGCATTGAACGGCTAATTTGTGCACCTAACGGACAATGAGATCAAGAAGTAGGGGAGAACAAGTTCCAACCTTACCTGTTCTTTAGTAAACTATTGCTTCTACCATGTTAAAAAGTTATTAGTTCTTAAAGGGTGTCCACTTAATATTGTCCTCGACTGTATTGTGGTATCGGGAATATTCGGATACGCGGTATATACTTTTAAGATGTAGACTCTAGGTATACTTTAGGATGTTCGCGTGGCGAAGGCCGGAAAAAGACCGGAAAAAGGCCATAAAAAGGAAAGCGACGTTTCTCGACGTTAGGTTGCCAGCGACGACGGGCCTTCGGCCCATCGACGATGTTCAAGCCCATATATGGGCATGGTGAAAAGTACGGATAGGACAAACGTGGGGTGAACCCAGTTTTCGTTACGAGAGTGATGAGTTGTGAGAGCCAGTCGTTGTCTGGTGGTGTGGTGGTCGTTGTCTAAGAGTCGTGAAGAAAGTAGTAGAAAGTTGAGGGTTGAAGTCGCATAGTCGCTGTTGTTAGTTTAGTAATTAGTGGCAATTTAGTTTAGCAGTTAGTTTGTAACCGCGTAACTATTGTAACACTAAATCTATTTAATTTTCTTTTCCATAAAATAAATAATTAATTATACGTGTTACCACAGTATCATTAGATACATGTGTACTACCACCGCGTAAAAGTATATTAACCAGTTAGCTGTTCCGACCTCTTTGATAAGTGTGTACCTAAAATCTGTCGCAAAAAGTAAGCGAACTACTTTTTGCACACTGTATACAGTTTTTTCAGAATAATTATTTATATTTTCGTATTTGTGCGTTTTATTTCGCCTTGGCCTTCAAATATTCAAAACATCTTGAAATTTAAGAATATATTTTAGTTTTCACTAAAATTGCAATGTAAACAGCAAATCGTAGCTACTTTTTACGCATGATGAGTATATTCGTCATAACAAAAAACTGTGATATTTCTCCATGACGAGTATACTCGTCAAAAACAGATAACTGGTTAAAATCGAAGACGATCACCTCGGGTCCTTCCCTTGTAAGCTCGTCGAATCTATTAAGTGAAGAACTCTGGTGAACTTAACGGCGAATAAAAACTTCCTCGCTCGCGCACACAACGATCGCTTTTGTCTGGCATTGAATGTGTCGTTACCCGATGGAATGGAAACGAGGTTTCAGACACAACATTCTTGAAACTGCCGAAAGAAGTTCAAGTGCATCTCACTCGCTGGGAGTAAACAATCCCCGGCTCCTTCCTCGTCATTGCCCCGGCCCGTTCCGCCTGTGCGTTCCGCGCCGCTTCTTTGTCTTTCTCCTCTGTTTCAATTATTCGCTTTCGTCGTCCGCCTCCATTCTGTCGCAATGCACTTTGCCCTTCTCCCCGGGGTGCATCGGGGAGAGTGCAACGCGGGCCTGCACAGAGGGACAAAGAGACGAAAGCGTGCAGCCACAGTGGCCCACTTACATTCGAGGTCTGCATTTGAAGCCCTTAACGCCACGAGGACCACTCTCACCCGCGGCACTACCAGGAAAACTGCCTACCACACGACGTCCCGACGCTCTAACTATAAACATTGATAACCACGACTTGATAGACCGCTATTGCGCTTTATGAGTTTCGCGATTTTCCTATCTTCCCTCGACGACCACCAACCCTATCCGCTATTGTCTTCCGCCGGTATGAAACAATACGAGGAAACCGGCCTGGTCCAAGTTAAGAGCTTAGAACGCGTGACCAATAAACTTACAACGGGACAATACAAAACGTAAGCCTGGTTTTTCCATCGATCATGCTCAAGGTGAAACACTGACACTACACTGGCATGTAACCGGAACGATGCACAGTGGGGCAACCCGATGAATTCTGTGTAAAAATCAAAGAACTTTCGATAGAAATGAGATAGAGCTATGAAATTTTTTTTAAATGAAAGCTGAAACTTTGCAGAATATGGAATAATTATGGATATTGTGGTGCAAACGTTTTTTAACATTGACAAAAATTGGTTGAGCTTGCACAATTTCAAGAAAATTGTAGTTTTTCCAATACTACGCGCGGAAAATTCTTTTTTTAACATGATATACATAATCATACACATAATCTCAAAATTTGTCTCCGTCCTCAGGATTTTTCAAAAAATCGATTTTTGTGAACAAAATCAATGAAATGATCATTTTTTCATTGAAATGATCTGATAACCCACTAGTTTGAAGGTATATTGTATTCTCGTATATAAAACATTAAAAATAAACATAATGAAATATTTGAGCTTTACAGTATTCGAACTTTACAGTTGCGAAGCAAGAAACACTTCAAATCTCGTGAGCGCTTGACGAACTGCTACCATTGTCGCTGGCACTGCTTATATTTAATAATTATATTATATATATTTAACATTTATTTATTTAGAATATTTTTTGGAAGTGTCGAGATATAATAGGACAGTTCCATTACCCATAGATTACTATTCAGAAGCTGCAAATGAATCGTGGCATAAATTGTACAGAAAAAATATGATACTGCATTCACGACAAAATGGCCGAAAAAACAATGCTAGACGTTTTTAATCGTGCATTATACTTAATCGACCTGAAAATTTCACTTATATTAATAAAAAATCGATTGAACTTGTACAAAAACATGACATCAGCAGAAGTTCAAAAATTCGTTGATGAGAAGTAAGTTAAAAAGATTAAATACTTATCTTACCTCCTGTGTAAATGAAAACATAATTATGGAAAATACAAAGTTCAAATAAAAGTTCAAATAAAGTTCAAATACTTCATTATGTTTATTTTTAATGTGTTTTATATACGAGAGTACAATATACCTTCCAACTAGTGGATTATCATATCATATCAACGAAAAAGTGATAATTTCATTGGATTTGTTCACAAAAATCAATTTTTTGAAAAATCCTGAGGTCGGAGAAAAATTTTGAGACCAGAATTGATATTAGCGTGAAAAATCTCTGACTGAACAACATAACATATCGTGCTTACATATCATGCTACTTTTTCAAAATCTGCGATATAAGTGCCAAATTAACCTTAAATTGACCCGTAGCCTAAAACGTTCCATCTAAATTCTAATTTTCTCGTCACCAATTGAAATTATTAGCTACTTCGTTAGGTCCAACAAGAAGATCAAAGTCTATTGATAAGAAGTAGGTTCAAAAACATGCAAAAAAGTTTATGCGCAAGAATTTGGATGGGTCTAGTCATTGTTGTCATGAAACCGTCGAAAGCTTCCGTCATGCGAGAGTTTAAATTCCAAATTATTTTACACTGCTCTCTAAATCAATTAGTACAATCCAGATCGATTTGAACAAACATTTGACCGATCGTATAAATAATAAACTCTAGCACAAACGTCCAAACGTACGTGCGTATAATTTAAAAAAATGGAAACAGTACAATGGCATCTAAAAAAAAGTCTGGTCGCTATAAATTCAAAGTTTACGACCGGCGCGGCGGAAAGTTCATGCCGCATCTCGTGACGTGCCCGGAGCAGCAAAATGTCTTTACAGGGATACTAATCCGTGAGAATTATGTGAAAAAATATACGCACCCGGACGAGTTATACGAGCGTCCACGTTTACGTCAAAGTTCGCAACGCCATCGGGTATGAACCCGCTGGAGATCTCGTCTTTATTGTCTGTGGCGGAAAGTTTTTCGACTTTCTTCCTATTTTTATTCTCGTTTTCTTTTTCCTTTTTCCGCCGTGACGGCGGGAAGTTTCGACGAGTCCTTTTCGCGTCCCCGGCAATTCTCTCTTAACAAAAATCTCATTGTACAGCTCCTGCATAAATTCATTAGTCGCAACTTCACCGTGATAACGTTCGGTCTCCTTTCATAAATTGAATTTTTCGATACGCTCGCCCCGGTGCGGCGGACTCGCCGTCACGTCGCAAATACCGCGATTTGCATTTCAAAATTAAAAGTAACTGCGAATGGACACTGTGAAGGCTGACGGTGATTTATGTCGCCAAGTAGGAAACAAGAGATGGATCTCTTAAGCTGTCAGTTTAAAAAGTTCTTCCGTAGTTCCTGACACTTGGAAGTAGACGTCTATGAGGTGAAAGAGACGCCGAGCCGTGCGCGAACTTTGAAGAGTTGAATAGTGATCGCAAAGGTCCAGTAGCTTCACATTTTTGGACAATTCGTTCATTTGGTACCTTCTATATAATATCTATTTTATTTATTTGTTTATGGTTTATTTTAACGTGGTCGAATTAACTGCGATGTAATTAGCGACCACATGTCGAATTTGGTTAGTTGCGATTTAACCCTTTGCTGTCGGAGCTATTTTAATTACAAAATCAAACATTTTTTCCCACCAAGAATATTTCCATTCTACATGCTTTTTTTCATTTGGTAGATATGAAACTGATGTAATACCTCGTACAATACATAAATGTTTAGTACCTAATTTATTAAATACAAATTTAGTAATGCAAGCAATATTTGGAATAATGTTATAGCAATTTTTAGTGGTGCCTCAGAGTCACCACTCGAGTACTGAGGGTCAATCTTTTCTATGAAGAATCCTATATAATATTCACCTATAACGTAATAATCAAATCCTGTTTTTGTGAGTGTCGTTACGGATTTATTACCATGCATAATTCTAAAACTCGGTCGACTATTAAACGATTTCAGATAGATAAATTACATTATCTCTGTTAGTTACACTTTGATTTATTAGTCCCTTCATTGTGCATGGTGGTTCTTCGGACAAGTATGTGGCACACCGTGAGCAAACGCCACCAAAGCCTGACCTACCGAAAGATCAACCACAAGCCGCAACACTATCCCTCGTTATTCGGTAATAGAGATGTTTAAGGTGTTGTATAAAGCTGGCAACGACACAAATAAGATTATACAGGGTGTCACGGTGTTTATAGTACAACCGGAAAGAGAAAAATTAAATTCAGTAATTATTTAGAGCGCGCGGGCATTGCCTTGCACAGGAAGTAGAAACGGAAAGCTATGGCCAGACACACCAAACTTATTGATTTATACTACATATCTTGTAAATAGGCTGCGGATTTTTATGCAAAATAACAATTGTCCAAACTAGTTACAAGATACATTAAGTACATAATCATTTCTTTCTTTCTTTAATAATTTTAATGAGCTGCAAGTAATACAATAACAATTTTAGATTCTTCAAATGTTTTTCTTGTTTTGTATCCAATCTATTCATTTTTGTCATAGATGCATAAAATCTATAGTCTACTTATGAACTTTAAGCCCCGTTTTTCTTGAAAATGAAGCCTCAAATGGACAAATTTTATTTCACTTTTTCAGCTATTTTACGTGACAAATAATATGATCTTCTTTTTATTATATTATACTATGAGTACTGGGACGGCCTGTATTTGAGAACTCTTGGTGGAGGTGCAAAGTTTTTGAAGGGAAAAATGCTAATTTGAACCTAAAAATCTTTTACCCTATATTCTTACTAAATACCTACGGTGGCTCACAAAAGTATTCGCTCGTCCTTTAAATCAGAAAACCTTTCTTAAAGTTTGATCAAACCACTTGACCTTTTTTAAGCAATTTGAAGCATTGATTTAGTAAATCACATGCAACAAAGATTTTGAAAAAATTGCAATTAGTAGGAATTACATGAAGCGATAAAAATGGCACTTTTTAAAACTTCTTTATTTTAGCCCATAATGAAAATTTAAAATATGCCTTTTGTAGATCTATGTTAGTTATACATATGCTGAAAATTTCATCGAAATCTGTTGACGCAGAAATAACGACCCGCGTCGAAAGATGTAAGTAACTATGGATTTTATGCAGAAACTGACCAAAAGTCGTGAAAAACTGCGATTATCACCACTTTCAACCGCTTGTAGCTCATATGTTCGTTAACTGATTTCGATGAAATTTTCAGTATATGTGTAAATAACATAGATCTACAAAACGCAGATTTTGAATTTTTATTACGGGCTGAAATAATAAAGTTTTAAAAAGTGCCATTTGTATTTGTTCCTGTAATTCCTACTAATTGAAATTTCTTCAAAATCTTTTCTGCACGTGATTTACTAAATCAAGGTATTCAATTGCTCAAAAAAAGTGAAATGGTTTGGTCAAATTTTAAGAAAGTTATTCTGATTTAATGGGTGAGCGAATACTTTTGTGAGCTGTACGTATGATTTCGAATCTGTTTGTTATTCCTGAAGATATTTTTGGTATTCCCTAAAGATTGCATCATGTTTTTCATCTTGAAATTGATGGGCCGTTAATCACCAGTTACCCATGGATATCATGCCGTCAATCGAATGGAAATCATGTGGAAAATACATGTTTCAAGTCGGGAATACTTCCTCTGTGAGGAGAAAATTTCGTTTTGCGATCATCCGATCAAAGCAATCACTCTTCGAATCCGTCAAAGCGGCATCTGAACACTATGAACGACTCCGAATAGTAACTAAAGCTCAGCATCTGCCGAGAGTCATACTTTTCGATTGGGTGGATTTTTGATCAATCATCCGTTTCTAATCAACAAAATGGAATTTACTGAAATATTTAATATAACTTTATTTAGTGAGTCAAAAAATACATACTATAGGTAACATAAATGACATTACCATAATATGCATCACATTAGCTCAGATGCAATTGCGAAAAAGAAATTGTGAATGACAAATGTCGAATAAAGATTTTCCCAAATGAATAACGAACAAGTCGAATAATAAATAATCGAATAACGATTAATTATTTAACAGTTCTTTAGTGATTCAATAAATTACAAACTATAAGTAATGTAAATGACATTATTTTAATATGCACCACATTATCTCGGATGTAAATATCATTCAGAGTTCACTAGAAGGCGCCTGTAAGGAATGCGATGGGAATGCGGCAGCAAGACGTCCGATTGGATCACAGTGGAACGCTTCACGAGCATTTTCGATTCTAGCCGAGCCATTGGATAAAGCGGTCACACATACTATGCAGCGTGTGACGTGAAAGGCTATCCATTGGGTGCGAATGAGAATCCCCTATTGCCACTTTGCCGTCCCGGGAGACTTCTTGTGAGCTCTGAATAATAATTACAAATAAGAAATTATGAACGACAAATATCGAATCAAGATTTTCCCAAATGAATAACGGACAAGTCGAATAATAAATAATCGAATAACGATTAATTATTTAACAGTTCCTTAGTGATTCAACAAATTACCAACTATAAGTAATGTAAATGACATCACTTAATATGCACCACATTAGATCGGATGTAAAGACGCCCGATTGGATCACAGTAGAACGTTTCACACGCATTTTCGGTTCTAGCCGAGCCATTGGATAAAGCGGTCACACATACTATGCCGCGTGTGACGTGCAAAGCTAAACATTGGGTGCGAACGAGAATCCCCTATTGCCACTTTGCCGTCCCGGTAGACTTCTTGTGTAAGTTAATTAAGACCGAGGGGTGAATAATGCTATATGTTTAATTGAAATAAATGTGGGCGTAATACCAAGAGTCTTTATTCAAAGATATTATACAAGACGACAGTCAGAACAAGAATGTCCTGCTGTCCCAAAAATCCTAAGCCGTGAGAACGCCTTCGACAGTATGCCTCTTTGTTTATGACACCCCCAACCTAAAGGACTTTCCCTTAGGAGGGGACAACGCACTGACAAGAGCCACATGGCCTGCCTCGACCATTTGCTTATTTTCGACTTTTCTAACACTTGTGAGCTCTGAATAATAATTGCAAATAAGAAATTATGAACGACAAATTACGAATAATGGATCTCCCAAATGAATAACAAATGATGGAAATAACGAACACCTCGAATGATAAATAATTTCGTATTTATTTATACTCGTATTTGAATCAACTTTTATTCGAATAATTGCCAACAGTGGATATGTGAGCGGCGAAGGTGGTCTAGCCCACAGGACCACAACAGATCTCTCCCAAATGATCCAGAAACCGGGATCGCGTACAAAAGCTAAAGGGCGACACGTTTAGATTTACGCGACATTTATGGTCTCGCGGTCGGCTTTAAACGCCCTACACTGCAGCAAGGGAACAATAATCTCGATCGTGCCGCGTTTAACGAGCAACCAGATTTACCGTGGACCGGAAGCGCCACTGTGACAGTATACTTGACAATCCTTACAGCCGGCCTACAATACTTGTAGCCATTTACATGTTAGCGACGAGCCTGTTTTTATTGATAATAGGAGGCAGATATACCGACGCTACCCTGTTTTCGGTCAAACCAGGATGGCCGATACTTTGTAAGCACGGGGACTTCTAAAGTTCAGCCGACGCTTTAGGCGCGACGACCTCTGAGGTTCGGCCGATACTATGGAGTCGGCGGCAAAGAGACCGGCACCTTATTGCCGATCGCCGAAGTGACCGTTGAACCGGCGTCATCGGTGACCCAGTTGGGGGGCAAACCAATCAGAATGATTGGTTGGCTGATCTGACCACGAAATGGGAAAGACGGTGCGTCTTTTGGCGAGAGGGCCGCAAGAGAACCCTTGCGGCGCTTACCAGAGATGCCAGAAACAACCAGAACTGGTCGTTTTTTCCTCTCCTCCTTTTCCCCTTCCACTATCCCATTCCACTATCTGAGCACACTACAACGTCCCCCACTAAGACCACTGACTGGTCACGTGACGTGCCGCTCACCGTGTCACATATTACTCTGGTCATCGGAGAGGTGGTAAACTGTTTTCCTCTCGATTTAACCGATCTGTCATCACTGGCACTTACCCCAGAACCGTCAAGCATGACGTTGCTAACATACATTCGCAGAAATCCTTTCTTAGGTAACTTCTCTGCAAAGTTGCAGTAAGATCCTACAAGTGTTCTAATATGGAACACCCGAGTCTCCAAAAATTGCCTATATTTAACCCCTTATCCTATGATTTGTTTCACTCCTACGATGAATATGGCTATCTTCGACTAATATTACTTCTTGTAAGGAATAAAATATTTTTACCTAACGTGTGCCTCTGTTTATTCAAATGAATAAGTATCGGTACCAATGACATAGAATTTTATTTCGATTTCAAGAAGAAGAGTATCCTCCATATTTAGTAGATTCTGTTCGTTTTCGTCACGAGGCCAACTCGATATTATAGAACAAGGGGTTAAATTATGATAATTTCGTGAAAAATAATCGTACAACGATGAGTTTGAACTCATTTTAAAGCTAGAAATCTCCAGCTATACGTAGTTCATTATGTTTTAAGATATTTTCCACAATTTAGCGGGCCAGAAACCGATGACGCGTTTTTTCTTGAAAATTCTATACATTCAAACGTCTGTGAAAAACTTGAAGAATTCTTATTCAGGTCTGAAATTGCCATAGTTTTAAAGATCGAAGCTTCCTCTTTACAACGACATCTTAAACATTGATGCACAATTTTTTTAGACGTGGTATTGAGCTTTAAATGAGAGGTGTGCCGTCATCTTTACAGTAGTATAAGTTACACGAGGGCTTACACAGTCGATCTGGTTCTTCGTTATTGTTGCTAAACAGTGTGAAAAAAATTGTACTTCAATTTTTACGGAGACATCGTAAAGAGGAGGTTTCAATCTTGATAATCCATGGTTTCGAGAGACCTTTGAATTTGTAACATTTTTTAAGGAAAATAGGTCTTCATTTTGGAGACTTCTCCAAAAATGTATTTTTAAATACTCACGAATAAGTTTCATAAAAATCAGCAAATTCTCATATTGATTTTCACAAGTTGAAAACTCAACGAATATTATTACAAAACCTTTAATTTAATCATGCAGATGCCGCCTAGTTTTTGTATTTCAAATTTCTCATTGTTAACTCAACTGAAATTGGGTAAAAAGATTAATGGCAGAGCTGGAGCCAATATGAGAATCGATATGAAGCTATAACTGAAACAATAATAGAAATTTCAATATCTTGTTGATAAAAAGAAAAATAATACAAGACTGTTTCAATATTCTATTTTTATGAAGGTTCCGTTTACTTTTCAATCAAATGAGTTTTGGTTCGAACGATAAAAGATCTGTGCAATATATTTACAAAGTTTCAGATAAAGTGAACGATTGTTTGAGATATCGTATCAGCTAATTACAAAAATTTCATTTTGTGAAAACTCATACGGCGTAACTTGAAATATGGCAATTCGTTTTCCGAATATCGAGTCGTAAATCCTGTTATGATTACTCTCGGCGTTACCATTGGATACTGGCTATCGTGAAATTAATCACAACGAGTCAATATTGTTGTTTAATTTATATTCTCTTCAATTGAAGACCTTAGTGCAAAAACGGAGTAAGTTCAGATTTTGAAAATTCTGTAATTCTTACTTCAAACAATCAGCAATATAAATATGTGAAACTTCAACAAGTATAATTTTGCTGAAAAATGAGCGACGTTTGAAATCATGCTTGAATTTTTTTATTGGATAATGAGTGTATGTGTCAACACGAACCGACTATCTTAATGAGAAATTATCATTAAAAATCTGCTCTATTGTTTCATATTGTGAATGCTGAGATCAATCGCAAGAAATTTGTGTCCGCAATGGTTATAAACCGATTTGATCTGCTGCAAAGACTAACCCAACGTTCGATTTGTTTGAGATCGAGCAACCAGTTTAGGATTTAACGTTGTTGCTAGATTATGTAGTAGATTTATCTATCTCCTCGTAGAAATTAAATGCTACTAATTATATATAATACGATTTCGATCATTCGATATTCGGCGGTATCGAATTTAAAAAAAATTGGCCATCAACTAGCAAGATTAATATACCAAATTGATGGATTCAATCATTAACCGTTAATTGCAAATATTAATCATCCGTCAGGCGCAACTGTGCTTGTATGAAATTGTTGTACATTAAATTCTGTCTCTCCATTTTGTTAGATTTTAAATTATAATAAAGAAATGTGAAATATATTTTCATATCTTAACAGTTGATTAATGATGCAATAAGTGATCGAATACCAACTTTCATTCGTAATTGTGTATCCGTTAAATAAATCTCTAATCGCTAATTGTCCATGATGTATTTCAACTGTTAATTATATTCTTGTCGAGCACAGTGTTCGAAAAGTTACAAAATTAACATGCGATTCGGTGAAATAGAATATTCTAATGGCATTTTGTCTAATTTTTATGATTATATGTGCGTAAATAAAGAAGTTTATTTAACCGTTTCCAATAAAAATATTAACCCTCAAGAATCCTACAGAATCGAAATAATTTAATTAATGAATTCGAAACTAGAACATTTTTTATCATAGTGATTGCTACTTAACCCTTCTACATCCTAAAAGTCCCAATAATATTTGGTTTATTTAGAAAGTTTAAATTCATGATAGTGAGTGTTACTTTAACTCTCATGCATCCTAACAATCCCAATAAAATCTAATTTATTTAAATATACCACAATGAAAATGAATTTCTGAACTTGGTCGAAAATCAATGTTAATAACTTCAAATAATTAAATAATTTAAAAAAAATGTTTGGCTGTTCAATTCAACTAATAGGTGATTATCTCAAATGACATGCATCCAAATGGAGTAATAAGTATATTATCTTAACGATTATTTTTCAAACAATTGATTTCGATAATGCCCAAGGCAGAATTGGGTCAGGCGAATTCGAAATTGTTCGTTAGGTTGTTCCTAGTAGAATACGCGGTACTGTCGAAAGGTAATTTAAATCTAAACTTTATTTTTCGCCTCTAATAAAATCATAAATTTAAAATCCATCTCTCATTTTTATTTAATTGACCCCCTAAATTTTTTAAATAATAGTTTCATATTACTGTACTACAAGTGTACGACCTCGTCACGTATGAAACGCGAAGTACCCATGCGTCGACGCGACGTCCCCGTCGATATCAATTCATCAGAAATAATTGAAAGCCTGTTTCTTTTTGTCTGCCAACGAATCCGTTCGACGAGTGTCGTTATCTGGTTATCAGGAGATTTCACGACCCCATGCTTCCAGATTAATCAGCGAGAAGTAAAATCGATTAGCTTTCGCATTTGACTCTTTACAGAACTCGAACGATTCATGAAATAAAAACGGCTCTTCGCGGTTCGAGAGTTATTCTACTCGAAAAAGCAATGTCCCGAAATCACTTTACGCGTGTTCCACCGAAATCCTCAAAAGCAAACGGAAAACCTAACCTAACAGCAGAACCACGAAAACCTACCGCACACTAACTGTGACAGATCTTTTGCTACACAGGGTGTTTCCGAAATCATGGCACTGGCGGACAGGCGGTGGTGATTCTACAAGCAGAAACAAGTTGGGAGTATTGTCCGCGCATCGAGAGTTGGCACAAAATTTCGTCAGTGGGGTGCAGGGGGAACGGCGAGTCCCCACTGCGGATCCCACCCAGTGATGCCAGTAATGTCAGTTTTTCGCGCATGCGTATTCGCGCGTGGCATCAGTACCGTACTAATTTCAATTTTTTGAGAGTTCTTTAAGGCCCTATTTTACAAATAATGTTTTTCATTCAACATTCACATACTTTCTTTACCTAAAACAGTTTGTATTATACAGGATAACATAATATAAAATTTTATTTTATTTGGCAGAATCTATAAAGAATACCAACATTTGTTGCAAGACAAAAGGATACTGCCAAAAACCTTTCCAGTATCAAAAATAACAAAAATATATTTTCTAATTATATAAATAAACAAGTAAATAAAAAATAACGTTCGTTATCTTCAAGTTCGTCTATGGCAGTGCTAGGTCCCGGCACGCCACCTAGATGTTTCTCTTTTTTGGCGCGTATACGTTACTGGATTCCGCGCGCGCCGCAGTACGCATGCACGAAAAGCTCACATTTCTGGCATCACTGATCCCACCACTGATCAGTGGATCCCACTCTTACGCTTATGTTTTGGCGGGAACGGTCGACATAGGCGCTCAGCGTCACCACCATCTTACTTCATGGTCACCACATCTCCCTGTTACAGTCACACTCAATACGCTCGTTTGCTGCCTTCGTCAAGCGATTCGGCCAATCGCGGAAGACGTGTAGCGCGTAGTGGGAGCATCACGTGGTACCCACAAGTTTCTCTGTGCCAACTCTCGTTGCGCGGGCTATAGGTGTAAAACCTCGACACGGTAGGAGTAAAACCGATCTGGCGATGAAACGATGAAACGATGAAACGAAATTCTATTCTATTAGCATATGCGGTTTAGGGTTCGGCATTGCTTAATAAAGATTATGATAAAATTCCTACGATGCTAAGTGGAGATTTCAACGTGAACTTTGCATCGAAACAATCAAAATTATTAATAGAATATTTTAGAAGTAAATTAAGATTGGAAATGGTAAACATATATGAAGCGACAACAAGATCAGGAACAACTCTCGATGCAGTATTTGCAAGACATTTAGACAAAATTGAATCAAGAATATTTATATCACATTTTAGCTAACACAAGCCAATTGTTTCAATAATAGAATCATAGAAAATTAAATGTCATAAAGTGTTAATAAAAATTCGAAAAAAAATTGAAGAAAGAAGTTTCACTTCAGCCATGTGGTCTAAGCACACATCAATTTTGAGTATTTTTCATTTGACCCATTATTAGAGAAACTAATTGGCGTGCAGGAAATACATTCAAAAGTGTGTTAAAAAAATTTTGTTATTCGTTTAAAAACAATATATAAAATTGAAAGGAGTCATTTAAAAATATTGTTGAACTTTAGTGATCTATAAAAGAGGAATAAAAAATTGTTTTCGCTTAACTGCGGTACTCGATGTAGCAACAAGTATACCGAAGATACTTGTGTTGTGAAAGTATACACCAAGTTTGTCTTCAATCGGTCGTGAAACTTGAGGTACTATCACAGCCAATTTGTAAAACATAGTTACGTGTAAAACACATTTAAAAGTTTCGGTATTTATTGCGTTAATAGCTTGCTCGCTGTGCGTTACCTTTTCGAAACCACTTTAGCAACTATTCTTCCATGGATTATAAAAACATAGATTTTTTTAAATAATGGATTAGGGAAAAAGAAATCCATTATTTTTTCGCTAGATTTGTGCTCGTTGGAAAAGTGACATTCCGTACTAAAACAAATTCTATTACAGTTTTTTGATTGGTCGATTCAGTTGTAAGTTATAGGGTGTAAAAGATGGAAGTTAACAAAGAGAATATTTTACAATTTTGCTTTGATGAAGGCGAAAATGCAAGCCAGGCGGCTGAAATTGTGAATGGTGTTTATGGTCCCCTTATTGTCATAGCCAAATACGCGCAATTTTGGTTTCGTCGATTCCGTTTTGGTATTTTTTATGTTTAAGATGCACCTCGCACAGGTAGGCCCATCGTCGAAAATGTCGATAAAATCATGGAAATGATCGAAGTAGACCTGTTCGTACGATGCGAATCTCGATCTCGACGCGCGGTTGACTCGTGCCCGCTTGAGGTTGTAAATCTCAAGCCCAATCGTATGGACGCGTCGATCCCGAAATCACCGTTTGTATTACCCGCCAAATTAATATTGGGTAACTAGTTCAATGATTAATGCTAAGTGTTAATTCGTGAGATCAGCGTTTCATCCCAGGCCTGCTAGAGGATTCGTCAGTAAGGCTATCTACCAGGCCCTGCCTTAGACGCGTGCGGATAGGATCACGATGATCCGCATTGTTACTTGCCGTACCTTGATACGTGCAAGGAAGTAAGTGTTTGATTCGGACTGTTCGATTCCGACTGTTAGAACGCGGCTGTTCGATCGCGACTGACTAGTTGTGACTAGCTGACCGTTGCAGTTTTCGGGAGGACCCTTCGTCGTATCGTGAAGACGGTCCTCCATTTCTGGGTGTCAAGACGGTGACACCCATTGCTATGCTGAAGAAATGCACTGATTGGTTCTGCCGAGTTTTGCATTTCCCAATCAGTGCATTCTTGCGAACCTTTAGATCTGCCCTAAGCTAGCCTGTCCTGGGAAAGCGTGGGGCCGTACCCGACTGCCTCCGAGGGCGAAGCCAGTTAACCCGAGAACCGTACTTCTCGGTCGGGAATGCCCTTCGTCGGTAATCGATTTACGACGCGTAATTCTCGAGGAGGCAAGAAAAAACTAGGAAGGTTCGGCAATGGCTCGATTGGTCTTCAAATGGGCATCGGTTCCCTAATCCTCGAGAGCGGCTTGAAGTCACGAAGACGTCGTAAACAAATCCGAAATAAAGGCCCTCGCAACAGACCGACATGTTAGCAGTCGTAACATCGCCCAGGAGCTAAAGATCAACCACAAAACAGTTTTAAACCATCTGTATAAAGTAGCGATTGACCAGAAGCGGCCAGAATTGGCCAACAGGAGAGGGGTTGTGTTCCATCAGGACAACGCCAGGCCACACGCATCTATAGTGACTCGCCAGAAACTCCGGGAGCTTGGTTGGGAAGTTTTGATGCATCCACCTTATAGTCCGGACCTGGCACCAAGCGATTACCATCTTTTTTTATCATTACAAAACTTCCTTAGTGATAAGAAATTGGTATTAAGAGAAGATTGTGAAAATCGCCTAGTCGAGTTTTTCGCCAATAGCGACCAGGGCTCCTAAAGTGTGTCCAAAATTCTCGCAAGATTTGAATTTTGCGCCATTTATGCGGTAATGTGTTGTCAACGGAAAACAAAAGATAGCGTGACAGGTGACAGTTCAGGGTTATTAAAAATGAAGTGCTACACCAAAGAACAATGCGTTTTTATTGTTGAGCAATATTCTAAAAATAATGAAAGTTTGGAAGCTACAGTTCGCAATTTTCGTACAAAATATGGTCGAAACAGTGATTTAACTTCATCAACTGTGAAGAGATTAATTCAAAAATCAGGGAGACTGGATCAATTAGTGATATTAGACACTCTGGCCGTCCTTCAACAAGTCGTTCAACACAAAACATCGAAACAGTTCGTGAGAGTGTTGCTGAGAGTCCAAGAACATCAATTCGGCACCGTGATCAAGAATTGGATATTTCGAAAAGCTCTCCACAGCGTATTCTCACGAAAGATTTGAATCTTCATGCTTACAAAGTTCAATTGACTCAAGAACTTGACTCATTTCCTGGTCGTGTAATTTCCTGTTTTGGTGATCAGAATTGGCCGCCCAGGTCATGCGATTTAACGCCGTTGGACTTTTTTCTGTGGGGTTTTTTGAAGTCTACGGTTTATGCCAACAAACCCACGACCACCCACGCCTTGAAGGAAAAAATTAAGCGCTGTATCAACGAAATTCAGCCAAATTTATGCAAAAAGGTCATGGAAAATTTCGATAAAAGAGTGCATATGTGCCACCAAAGCCGTGGAGGCCATTTACCCGATATGCTATTCCATACATAACCCTATACTGTGTACTTTATGAATCGATAAAAAAATTGCAATTGTTAATAAAAAAAACCTGTGTTTTCTATCAAAATTACTTCTTGCGTGAATTTTGGGACACCTTTTATGAGAGCGTTGCTTTAAAATGGCAACAAATTATAAAACAAAACGCTGCATATTTGACCCAAATCGGACAATCCGAACCATGTTCAATAAAATCTTGAAATAAACGTAAAAATAATGGATTTCTTTTTCCCCAACCTAATATATATTTTTTCTTTAACAGCAGAGATCATTAGCAACGTGGAACAATTTTAAACTAATTGATAGTAATATCTGTATGTGAATTTCTAGAGGCGATTAGAGACAAAACGTGATAAATATAGATGCAGAAGTTAATGTTCGGATATCTCAAAGCTAAGCATAAATGCTAGGAAAGTGGAATAACGAAATTGTCCCGAAATACGCGAATATCGTTTCCGGGAAGAAAGAAAGCTTTCCCGTAAATTGTTTTATTACGACACGAATCAACTGAGGGGGATAATAATGCCGGAAGCTGCGAGCACAGTCGAGAGAAGAATCAGAAATACTTCTAGGAAGCGAGAGACTACGTTAACTTGTTAATTATTTAATTTAGGAGCTGCTTGCACTCACCTCGGTAGTAAACGCATTCTTCCTTACTCCTTCCGGATGAATTTAAACAGAATTCCAATTTTGACGATCTAAAAGCTTTGCGGAAACGGAATTTATAAGAAATGTGGACCCGATTGATCTGTAAGTAATACAGAATTCTTTCACCGGTATAGACAATTACACCGTAAAGTAATATCTTACTGGAACAATTCTTCAAATGTAATGAAAAATATGTTTTTCCGGTATGCAGCTCGTGATTGAATGAAACAAGATAGTTGATTTTTAGTATTGCTCACCAAAAGAATCCATTAAATGGCTCATTAATTTTCTAAGCAGCACATACAGCCTACAACTTTAAATATTTAATAAAATAATTGTTAAAATGGCATGAATGAAGTGTAGCAACAGAAAACGATTTTTTATTACATGAATGAAGACAAGGTACTTAAGAACACATTTTTCCTTTTAAATGTTTTTGTTAGTATATTCATAGTGTGCTACTTAGAAAAGATTTCGAAGGGAATAATATTTGATTCATTCACATCGCAATGGTATATTCTGGAACTTTCCCGGGTATCAACGACAGATTATTAGAGAATAATTGAAAAAATGAAGAAGCAAGTTGTTACTATTGATTTTCTCTAGAATAATTATTAAAATTGTGAAGAAATCGTAAACTAACAATTGTATATGATTAGCAATATTTGATGAAAGGTGAAAGAAACGAAGGTTCGCCGTTTTAAATCGATTTTCTTGTATGAAAGATTACGAACAATTCGTAAACGAGAAATCGATACAATGTTGTTGTACAGCATCAAAATGCGCATAGTAACAACGATATTTCGTTATAGCTACTGTGGAATCGCGTTTGACATTATAGAGACATTATACGTACAAGCATAATGATGAGCTTGCTCAAGAATATGTGCATGGATTTGCCTCGTACAGTTCGAGCAGTGATTGGACATCTGTTCGAAGTGAATAAGGATGTGGAGTTCATCTTTCTGTGTCAGCTATGTCACAGACATTCTCTTTTAAAAGTTACAAACTGGGATTTCAGTACTTTTTATTTTTCTCTTGCGAAAATAGAACTCCTTAGAGTCATTTGCTTAAATGGTTGTTCCTACAGTTTGTGTGTGTTCGGTTAATAAAAGATTCGAAAATGTAAATTATTTCAT
This sequence comes from Sphecodes monilicornis, assembly GCA_913789915.3. Taxonomy (NCBI): domain Eukaryota; kingdom Metazoa; phylum Arthropoda; class Insecta; order Hymenoptera; family Halictidae; genus Sphecodes; species Sphecodes monilicornis. Next base: position 13,127,606 of record OU565290.1, read on the forward strand.
GGCAATATGTACAATAACGCGAAAATTTTAATTCATTATTATTTCCGTGTGCGTAAACTTTCGCATAAGCGCCATCTATATAATCTGCACACAGTATCGGAACAAGAGTAGTGCTCTATTATCACAAGGTTGCAGTTTGATCGCATTAATGCACGTGCTTCGAAAGTCGTAACAGTGTTTTCGTCTACGAGGGCTCGTAAGTAAACCTCGTGGGTGCTGCGAATATGAAAAAGATAAACGCGGAACGTTCAGAGCTTATTGTTTAAAACCTTCAAGTACTTTCAATCTTAGCTTTTATAACACTATTGATCAGAGGTAATTTCTATTTTCTAAATTATATTCGATCAAACTTTACATTCGATATCTTATTCGCGTCTTCATTCAAATTCATTTGAACTGGTGAGGTTAAATTAATTTGTAGAACTAAACATTTTTTGCTAGAAATTTGGTCTAATTCTACGAGTATTCGTTGACAACATATTCACTTTCGTATATTCTACTTCCCAAAGTTCAATGAAATATGCTCAATCAATTGTGAAACTAGTATAAAACATTATCAAATCTACAAAACAGGGTTTAATACAACCTACCAACCATTAAAGCTGACTAGTATGAGTTGTCTTATAAAAATGGCACAATTGAATTTATTCAGATTTTGTGCGACTTTGTGTATAATCATTTTCAGTGGAAGCATCTTGATAGTTCCAATAATTGTGAAATGAAAAATTTGAAACGGGCCATTTGACCTCCAGTGGTAGGTTTAGTGTTAACAAAAATGATTAAAAAATGTGTCCTAAAATCGAGAAACCGTATAGAATCCAAATAATTCTCGATCGGATGAAATTCCTGGGATTCTGCACTGTTAAAATCGTTCTAATTTGCAAGATCTAATAGAGTTTTGTGTTTTGTTTTAACTTTTTCGTACACCGTCTTTTAGTCCTGTGAAAATATGCAATAAATGTGATATAAATATTCTCTTTACCCTGACTCTTGTAAAACACTACGAAAATTAAAAATTTGTTTAAGAATGACAAGTCTATTTGTGATTCACACAAAACGTGAAGAGTAACTTACAAAATATCGAAAGAAATTGTAGTGCGATATACTCGTAACTGCATGCGAAGTTGCTATGTGATGGCACATACACAATATACACGCATTTGATGAAAATTGACGCTCTTTTAAATAAATAGCCGAGAAAATGAAAACATTAACGGCTGAGCGCCAAGGTGAGGCAATATCTGGTTAAGGTATTTAAGAATCTTCGTGCCCGCAGACGGCGACCGAGAAATGAGAAATTTTTCATCATCTTTCGTTACACAAGTGCGAATAATAGTTCCCGTGAACAGGAGGGGGGGGGGTGGATCGGGAGGTGAATCCTTCAAATATTTGTTCCGATGAAAAAGCTGTAATTTAGCGGGAGTCCAGGGGAAAGTAATTTTTCGATGCCGCCCGATAAATTCTCGACATCAATGAGAGATTTTTAGAGTCACCGGGGCTGAATTAAAGTCTTCTACACTGAATTTCACTTACGGTTTTCCCCCGGACATCTTTCAACTTTTTCACCGATCTCAGCAATCAGGACCTGGGAGCTTTTACGAAGAGTTATAGGCTATTTCACTTCCGGCACGGAACACCGTCTTCGGCTTTCAACCAATTACGCGAATTGCGCTTTGCCGAGGCCGCGTCGCGCCGCCGCCATTCCTTCGCAGCTTGATATTCATGTTTCACCGCGGTCTTGGCTTTGAAATGTATATAATTATTCCTCGCGGTGCCCAGTATAAATGACACGTTGGAGATACATAATTAACATCGTAATTGAAAATTGAGCTGTAGACCTGCTGTTCTTCGGAAAAATCACGGAAATCATTTTCCTACTTGGTGGTTCTCACAGTTGATCAATTGCAACTTTTTCATTCAAATATTCCAATCACCATATCAGAGATTCAATTGCTTGTAAGAATGGCAAAGGAAGTGCATAGAAAACGATGGAGATTATTTTGGGAGAATTAACACGTTCAACGCCACGTCACCCATATCTGGGTGACGGAATTATTTATACAGAATTGGAAATTAACTTTTACGTTGGTAGATTGAGCGTACAAAATTTCCTTACGATCTGAGGAATAGAAGAGGTTTGAAACAGTAATTAATATCACAAAACTAAACTTCTTAGTTTTTGTTTTATTAAATATATTGCTTTGATTTTGTGTAATTTTTATGATTGTGGAGTGGGCGCTGAACGTGTTAAATGTATTTTATATGTATTTTAGTTGTTTGGAATAGTAATCAATAAATTCGCGAAAAAATGGGTACGAGTTGATTCGTAAACCTGATACTATTAGGTTGTTTCATATTTCGGATTTTATAATGCAAACATTATGAAGAGTTTCGATCGACAATTACTATCATAACCGCCTACAGGATTATTAATATAATTTTAAGATACGAAGCTGATCTTTAAGGTCCTATCTTCAGGTCTTAATTAGATATCTACAATTTTACTTTTAAATTTAGATTACTGTTAAGATTAAGAGAGGAAATCAATTTTTATGTAACTCTCTTTTCGTGTAATTTGGCAGAACAGTTTTATTTTGCATAAAGATCCGCAGTCTAGTGACGAGTATAGTATTTAAGTAGCTGTCCCACATAAATGGGAACACCTAAATATCTGTCGTATTTACAGTCCTATCAGAAAACTTCAGAGGACAAAGTGACACTATTGCAGGGGGACAAATATAATGGTAAAGAAAAAAATTTTTATGCCGTGTTTTTTAATGAAATTTCAAGGTCATCGATGTTTTTTTAAATGGAATATTATATTTTTTTACGATAGCATGATAGACAATAAAAAACTGAATTTAGTGGATACCACCTTTTTGACCTTGAAATGACCTTGAGCAAGAATAATCATGTTGGAGCGGATAACATGTGGAAGTTTAAAACTTACGTATTTCAGCAAAGATTACGCGTTGTTTACGGCGGGTTGACCTTTACATATCATAATAAATGTTCGGAATGTTGACCATCCTCATTTATGCAATATTGCAATATTGCATTAAATGATCTGTAGGCATTGTCGATTTCCTGAGACGTAATTGAAGCACATGCTGCAGTAATTATTACGATTTTTAGAACTTACACTACCGGTATTTTTAAAATATGTTACCACAACGGAAAATGCGTGTAATGAAGGACAAATACGATTCACAAATTTTTCATGATACAAATGTACTGCTTGCCTCAGAGATTGATGGATTTCGCCATAAGTGAAAACCATATCGATTCGTTCCTGTGCAGTATAACGCATTGTTATCACTTTCACGTTTCGAATTCGAATAATGCAGAAGGAACAACGTACTTATTCTAACCGATTAACCTTCTGTTAACGATCTCAATGATACATACTCTAGCATATACATACGCTGTTTACTATGAAAAATATTTCAAACATTTATTGTGGTTTGTAAAGATCAACCCGACGTAAACAACGCGTAATCTTTGCTGAAACACGTAAATTTTAAACTTCCACATTTTATCCGCTCCAACATGACTATTCTTGCTCAAGGTCATTTCAAGGTCAAAAAAGTGGTATCCACTAAATTCAGTTTTTTATTGTCTATCGTGCTATGGTAAGGAAGATATACTATTCCATTTAAAAAAACATCGATGACCTTGAACTTTCATTAAAAAACACGGCAGAAAAAAATTTTCTTTACCATTATATTTTCCCTCTGCAATAGTGTCACTTTGTCCACTGAAGTTTTTTGATAGGACTGTAAATACGACAGATATTTAGGTGTTCCCATTTATGCGGGACACCCTGTATATATGTATATCGCTTTTCGATATCAATTGCAACATGCGTGGCATGCAAGATGGAAGTATTTTTACGATATAATAATATGTTATATGATTTATGCTGTAATATAATGAAAAAATACCATATAATTGACGTAAGAATATACCGAACGATTTATGGTAAATACTTGCAAAAAGTATAAAGCATTCGCGAGGGCGGATGCACCTGTACTCATTTCATTTTTCAGTATAATGATATACATTTCACTTTAGCCGCTTCACTTCTACCGAAAGCATGCTCAAAGAGAACTAGTGTAGCATGTATAACCACGTTGCTGTAACTATTTGGAAAGCGCCGACTACCATTTGAAGATTCATTCGGATAAATTGTGGGTTAACCGACAACAGAGGCAAATGTACCGAGTTTCATGCGAAAATGATACACCACGGAGTTCGTTAAAAATTCATACAATCCTGAATCGACCGACCAGTTGCGAATGAAACCGTTTTCCATATATACTCGACCTCTTAGCTATTTTGCGTGGTAATTAACATTTGATGTATATCCCATTTCCTTTTGTGATATTATTCGTGAACATTCCAGTGCTATGTTGAATGATAATACCAATAATTTTATATTCTCTATTCACCGTTGGATTAATAAAACGGAAAACCAGATAGAATAAGAAAAAATTCATATGTTCCGGACGATAGCTCAAAAAAACGATTTTCAATCACTTTTCAAATGAATACCCGTAAATATTCTCAAACTTTTAAGGGCCGAAATTGAAGACGCAAGGTCGTACACCCTGATAGGGACACTCGTGTTTAGAAAGAGCTGCGAAATATGAAATCATGTCGAAAAATCAGGAAATTCCGATTGGAAGAGCTCGGACAAAATTAACTCGACTTTAACGGAATTCTTCGAATCGATTTTAGATTTTATCCTGGATTTTATATTGGAATTTAGGAACGTTTAAGGGCTTAAATTGAAGATGGACGATCACATTTTGCGATAGGAACCCTAAAAAGAAATACGAGATCCTCTTGAAAAATCAATATATCCCGATTAGAAGATCGGACAAAACTGACTTGATGTTAGATTGTATTCCCTTAGGAATTTTCAAACGTTTGAGAGCTTCAATTAAAGGTGGCAGATCGCACTTTATGATAGGCGCTTTAATAAGAAATACCAAATCATGTTGAAAAATCAAGAAATCTTGATCGGAAGCTCAGACGAAATTGTCTCGATTTTAAGGGGTTAATTTGGGAATAAAGGTGGTAATAAAGATTCATTTAGTTTTAAAGAAGAGTTTGACACCACTTTGAAAAATTGATAAATCTAGATACGCAGCTTGTAAAGAAATTCTAGTTGTAGTAAAAAAAAATCAGTCTGGGTAGCTGAAGATAGTTGTGAATGATCCCAAGTCGAGTTCAAGGTATCCTACGGTAGCCCAAGGTAGCCCATGGTGTTCCTAGAACCCATCTGCAACAGTTAGAGGTACTCAGCTCAAGCGACTAACGCAGAGCGCTCTCTGGCTAAGGTGCGCATCGAAGCGCATCCAATCAGCGCTGTGCTCGAAGGTTGATTTCAAGCTCGACTGATTTTCGCCGCACCTGATGAGCGTCGTAATAATTAATGATTGATCAATGTATTATTTCTACGTGCTTAATATTTACATCAATTGCGTTTGCTGTCAATGTTATCGACCACTCTTTTGGCTGTTTTACCATGTCATTTTTTAATGAAAATAGTTAATAGAAGAAGGGATACAAAGTTACTTTCAATACATGAATACTCTCAAGTATTACTTCATCGAACTAATTTGATCGATAAATTTTTCATATTTGGTTGCTTAATATTTACAATTCTTTTCGCCAGCGATATTATGCAACATTCTCTTAGCTATTTCTCCATGTGATTTTTTTAGTAAAAATAACTAATAGAACAAGAGATACAAAGTTAGTTTGAACACGTGAATATTTTATAATATGAAGCTAAATGAATTTATTATTTACAGCTGCTTAATATTTACAACAATTCCTTTCACAAGTGATGTTGTTAGACATTCCTTTAGCTATTTTTTCATATGATTTTTTAATAAAAATAACTAATAGGAGAGGAGATACAGAGTTACTTTTAACACATCAAAGTAATCTGATCGATAAATTTATTATTTCTAGTTGCTTAATGTTTACAACAATTCCTTTCACCAGCGACATTGTTAAGCATTCTCTTTGCTATTTTACAACATAATGTAATTGAACTTTACGTACACAGTAACTTTTAGCATATGAATGTCTTAATGGAACGTATAAGGATGTTTTTAGGACACTTACTTGATACACAAATAATCGTGGAATGTCTCGATAAATGCAGTCTCGTTATTCTTAAAAGGTAATACAAATTAGTCACTTTTTGTGTTAAACCAAGCGGAATTCAAGGTAAATGTTGCTTTTCTATAAAACATTCATAGAAAACAAAGAATTTTGTGTCCTCAAATGTGTTACAACAAATTTTTTCTGCAAAATATGAGAGCAAGTTCAAGACACACGATTATTGCTTAAAATAATAACTGCCTCGTTCATTAAGTTGACAAGACGGAACGGAAACAGAGATGCATAATTCATGTCAAAACAGGATCCGTATGCGCACATTAAAAAGTCCGTGTTTGCATACGTAATACACGTTGTCACGTTGTTTTTAGAAATCTCGTGACCGCAACACGGTTTTCCACGTCGGACGACTTTCGTGTTACCAAAAAGCGCAAAGTATTCACAGGATGATAATGCATCGAAACACCATAATGTTTTCGTGTCAAACGCAAGAACGTATTTACGGACGGAAATGCACTAACAGTGTCTTCCAGGGCACCACCATCCCCAGAGAACAATTTGCAAATAATTTTCTGTTTCCTTCGCAAAGAAGAACGAAACAGGCAACGTTTGTTACAGAATCATGATATCGTTGCATTCTCATAATTAATTCCAAGCTAACATTGCAAAGCAGCGATTAAGTTCCGATAGAAACGAACAAATATGTGTTACAAACATTTGTTAATATGATAACTAGACTGCGCATTTTATGCATTTATGACCCAAAAGAAGTTGGTGCAATCTATTAGGTTGTTGCATATGAACTGTACGATTTTAGAATGCAAATGTTATAAAACATTTCGTCCAAGAAATACAAGTTTATTATAGACCAGGTTGAACTGTAAACTTGATCCTTAAAATCCAATCTTCTAATTTTAATTCAGATTTCTAATTTTACTTGTCAATCAAGTTTTATTTTACCGTCAATCGATGCAATTATTGTACATTCTTTTTATATGAAAGGTGAAAGGAATTACAAAATGGAGATGACAATCTTGAAAATGAAGAAGATAACTGAACTGAAAATTCAATTTTGACTGTGATACGATTATGAAACGTGAAATTTATTGACAAAATGCGTTAATGATATTGGTGCTTACATTCGTCAATAAATCTGTTTGGATAAAAGTTGCGTTTGTTTAAATTCACTCTTCAAAATCGGACATATCATATGCAACAACCGAATAAAATGGTACTAAAATTAAAAGGATTTGAAAATATAATTATATTATTTGCAACTCATCAACATTATTAAAGAAAAAGAGAAACTCCTATATGGTTACTGTTTCTTGTAATTGATGCAGACAATTTTTATTTCGCCGAAAAATACATTTAATCATTTTCCATATATACTCACTATACATATTCAAGTTAAAGAACATCAGTTTGAGCATTTTCTAGCTTCCGGTGTAGTATCCTCATATTAAAAGTTACTTTGACAATATCTCGTTAACTATTAATAGGTGATGGATTTTATGGATTTATGACAAAAATCAGTGTCTATAATTTAAAATGGAAAAACATTAGTAGAATTTTAAATTACTGTTATATTATTTTCAACCTATTAAACGTATTGAGAAAGAATATAAATTTCTGTTTCACTCCAATTTGTTGCAATTTTTATTTTGCAAAATGTTCTGCTATCTAACTATTAGGTTTAGGACATACGAAGGTCAATAAATGTTTACGCAGGAACCGGTACCCTATCGATTCACGATACAAAATGTAGGTCATCCCATTTAACAAATTGATTGCCAATGTGACCGATCGGTCACATGTGGATAATATTGTTGCCGACGTGACCCGTCGGTCACAAGCTAGTTAGCAAACTCAAAGTCTCACTTCGCCGCCGCGCCGGTAGTTATGGAAAAGTTTACGTTTTCATATCGAGATTGTCAGTAGCACTCCTTGATCGGTCTATGTTTCTTTCTTCTTTACGATACAACACACCAAATTTAAAACTAGCATTATGTTATTGAAATTTTGCCTATTAGCAGGTGTATTCCAATTAAAAAGACTTGGATACCAGACGTTTACTCAGTCAGATCAGCTGGCAACGTTAGATATTTTAAAGAAATCAGTGTGACCATGAAATCTCCGAAACACCTTCATCCATATAAAATCGTTCGCATCAAGATATTTCCTCCTCTATACCGTGAAAGTTTTGTATGCTTCATATTTTCGTATTATTACGAACCACGAAAATATTGAACGTGGTCGAAGTTATTGATCCACCGTGTTTCCAGATTGAATTGTTAGGCGACTCGACGCGTGCATATTTTGTTAGCATTACAAACATATTAAATCCGGTGTGTCGCGAGCGCGGTGCGTTGATTGCTTTTTAAACCGGCAGCAGTAAAAACAACGCTGGAAACAATGAAGAGGCGGTGGCACGAGGAAAAAGGCGCTTTGACAAGTGGAAATCTACCGCTGTCACGTGGCGCTGGTTCGTGACTGCGCTTGGTATAGGGGCGCAGAAAATAAACAGAGGACAGTATGACTTCTCCGACAACAAAGCTCGCTCTTTTCGGCCCTATACACAAGGCTCTCCTTTCGAGCTTGCTGCCGCTTCCTTCGTGCTACTTCCCCAAGGAAGATCCGCGGACTGCATGCTCGTATACACAAACACGTAGCTCGCCTGTATGTCAACGGAGATCCGTGCGCTTGCATTTCGTGCAGCCGTTTTGCATACAGTAAAAATATACGATAAGGTGAAATGCAATTTCAACCGGCCATTACCATCGCGTTTACACCCCGTTGCAGCGCGGTTCAGGAACCTCGACACATTTTATTTAATCAATTGATAGAATGCGGGGACACCTGCACCTATGCAGTTCTGTCGCTTTTTTGTGCGATAGCTTACTATCGCAATATTGTTCCTCACCATATTAAACAATGTTAAACACGTTAACAATATTGGCAAGATTACGATTACCGTGGGCCCTACTTTGAAGGTTAAATTTGTGTTCTTGAGGTCATTTTAAGAAAAAAACTGTATATGTTATAGATACCAAATCGGCCCAGTTTAGCCAGTAAAGTAGATTTCCTGATTTTCATAAACCTGCAAATATCTCGGAAACTATGCGAGGTATGGCAAAATATATACAGACCTTTTTTGTAGGAAATTGAATTTCCCATAAAAAACATTAAAATGATGTTAAAATTTAAATATATAAGCTAACCTAACCTAACCTAACCTAACCTAATACGTCAATAATATTCACTGTTAATTCAGTTTTAATACATAGACATTTCTTGAGTCTCGTATAAGAAGTTGTAAACGGAGCCTTTACGTTCCCCCGACCATCATTTCGGGAGGAAGGCAGTTGTTCTGCAACTTCTCCGAAATATAAATATACTCGGAAACTGCGCAACTGATACAAAAATGTCATACGACATAAATTGTTGTAAATTTAATTTTTTACAAAAAAGGTCTCTTGATATTTTGCCATATTTCGCATAGTTACCGAGATATTTGCAGATTAATAAAAAACAGGAAATCTACTTTACCGGCTAAACCAGGCCCATTCGATACCTGTGGCATATAAATTTTTTTCTTAAAATGACTCCAAGAACACAAATTTAACCTCTAAACAAGAGGCTACGGAAATCGAAATCTCCCCACAATTTTATAAGAAAAAAGTGAAGGTCATGATTTTTAACTTTATTATCTGTGCCTGTAATGAAAACTTATAATATATGTTGTAGATTTCCGTAAGTAATATATGTCAGAGATGAAGAAGACTCTCGCATAGGTTTTTCAACCATTCCTTTGGTTCTTGACGCATCCATCTGGACGGGGAATTCGGGCAACCCGTCAAAACACTCGTAGGCAGAAATAACGAAACACTTTATTAATCAACTACAAAAACGAACTAGCTTCATCGGATGCTCGTCGGGGAATGCGGGACTATCTGTCCCTCGGTGAGTAATCAATCCACCTATCCCCCTCGATCAATCCAGGTAGGAGAGTGAGGACCGATGGTGTCCCAAGGGTACTCGGACGCAAGAGAGACAAAACAAAAATCCCACATGTTGACAAATCCTCCGACTTTCCCCGATACATGCGCAAATTTTCATCGAAGTCGGTTAATGTTACTATGAGCTACGAACAAGTTGAAAGCTTAAGGGTGAAAGACCCAGATTTTCAGCATTTTCAGGGAGTTTTGACCTTATGTAATCACTAGACTGCGGATCTTTATGTATTTATGGCTCCTGAAAATTTAAAAAAATGTTAAAATATAAAATTCGACAGAATTTAGTACAATTTTTATTTATTTGAGATCTACAAAGACTACCACATCCGAAAATAAGATTTTATCTGATTCCACTTTCTTAACATTCGTCCCCAAAAATTACAAATTGCATAAGTAAGTCTAGTAATCACCTTTAAATGTTTGTAATTCATAATAACGTTAACCGAGTTCGATGGAACTTTGTACATGTGTATAACTTACCTAGACCTACAAAAGGCGCCTTTCAAATTTTCATTACAGTCACAGCTAAAAAAAGTTAGAAATTGTGATCTTTACTTTTATCGTCGCTATTCCTACAAATAGCAACTTTTGGAAAAGATTATTTACACGCTACGTATTAAACTAATCCTTCTAACATCTCCAAAAAAATTGAAGTCGTTTAGTTTAATCCTAACATAGTTATTGTATTGTAAAAAGTGTTCAAACATTAATTCGGACCACCGTATGTAGAATCTATGATCAATTAAAAGAAACCATCTCATAGTAGGCAACTTTCTCCCTACCTTTCAATTAGAGTTCAATATTCAACTGAAAAAAGTTAATAGTTCGAACCTAGAAGTGAAATGGAGGTCATATAATGAGACCACAGTTCAACTTTTAGTTACCCATTAAATACAGACGAATGTAGAAGTGCAACCGTTGCTTTGAATTATAGCATGGACATTTTTATTGTTACTGACGCCTTAGAGTCGCAATTTCAGTGCAAACGGTTAAAATTATATCTCAGAGGCGTCATGTGTTTCGGACATCAAACCTAACCATTTCACATTAATTTTGAAGGGATGCAACAGTATTTTTAAATTCATTAAACCCTTTTTACCGTTTTACACCTTGCTTATTTCATTTGTACAAACGATCAAAGTTATTAACAATTACTATTATTTACTTGGTAAAGAAGTTTGCACCGTACACTATAAGTTAGATCTTTGCAGAACGAATAAACTGATATTCAGGACTACTAAAATTATGACAATCGTTCTTAACGCTAACTGTATCGTGCACAAAATTTGACTGGTATACGTTGTTTTATCAAAATTACAAGACTGAATTTATAGAGATTTCTCGCAATTTTTATAATAATGTGTGCTTGATTGAGGATATTTAGTTAATAATATCTGATGGAAGCCGACTGAATTTATAGAGATTTCTCACAATTTTTATAATAATATGTGCTTGATTGAGGATAGTTAGTTAATAATATCTGATGGAAGCATCTTTGTAAATTCAATAATTACTAAATGAAAAATGTGGAACCACTCGTTTGACTGGTTGTGTTACTGTCAGTGTTAACACTTTATCAACCGGAAGCCTATTAGTAGACTTCTCAATAATTCTGCTGTAACAAATGGATCCTTAAATATCTTCGTTTACACAACAATCCCAAACGAAATAATTAGATTACATTATTAAGAGTGCTGGTTTATTATTAAAGTTTCTGTTGAGGGGTCTACTAAAAAATCCTCAGTTATTGATCATAGACCTCCAAAAAATATGGAATAATCGCCGGTTGATAATGGTCTAAATAAGACAATACCGCCGGTCACTGGTGGCTACCACGGCACTCAAAGTGTTAATGCATAAAACCCGCCAGTCTAATGACAAATAACGAATACATGTTCCCCAAAGGAACAACGTACAACGAAAAGAACGAACAGCTCGAATCAGAAATAATCGAACAACGAATTTATTCCTTGCTCTTGCGCGAATCAAATTTTCTTCGAACAATACACAGTCGATTGAGTTATTCTTCCGCGAAGCAGAGTAGACAAATCCTTCAATTTCGCTTTCGCGGGGAATTGATTCTAGACACGCCTGTACGTTACGTCAGTCGGAAATGCATGCAAATAGGTGTGTGATGCCAGGTGCACGCGTATATTCTATCAGTGCACGTGCGCGTGTCGGATCTGCAATCGTGTTCACCGATATCCTTTGGGGGGAAAAAATTAAATCCACCGGCGTCACGTGCTGCATGCTAAGGTCGTCGGTGAAAAAAGATCCCTGTCGGCCGCGCGCATCCTGTAAAATTCAGCATCACAGGGACTGGCGTATTGCACACGAAACAAGGATGGACAGGGAAGAATATCGTGGGCGGTACAGTTTACCCGATCGTGACTTTCGCAGGTGCCTCCCATTGCGTTCCAGAGAAATTGCACATTTGAAGAGAAAGGGGGAGGGCAGAGTGGGGGTGGGGAAAAAGAGAGAGAGAATGAGGAAAACCGTTGCTCGAAAATGAAATACGTCACAGCGAGAGACAACCGGCGCGGCGGCGACGGAAACCTTCTGCGGGCGGGGTATAAATGTTGAAAGTTGCGACGATTATTTCGTTTCTGTTTTACCCGCGAACCTCATCGGCTATTTGTCCCGGCAAAAAAGTTTCATCGACAAGGACGGTCTCCCTGTTCCCCGATAATTACCACTTCAGAGTATACTTTACGGTACGTTGCCTGTTATTTCGTTTGCCAGCGAGTGCTCAAAAAGTTCGGGAGCGGGAGAACAGTTTCTTGCACGCTTCTATTGGCCTGGTAACTGTACCATTAACAAACAAATTGTACAGTTGTACATAACCTACTGAATTGTAAGTATCGAATATGGAACACAGTTCATAAAATGTATAATCACATTTGTTAAAAACGACAGTAGACTAATAAAAATGGGTCGTGGAAAATGACTAAGTGCGCGTGAAATATATGCCATGTCGAAACTAAGAAATTAACAATATTCAGTGTAGTAAATGGTAAAAGGCACAAACCGAAGTCATAAAGTTATAATAGATTTAAGAGGTAACAATAATAATAATTCTCAAATTGCTGAATCATGAACACCTCGTGGTGGGGTTCACTAGTAGGCAACGAACGAGGATTCCCTGCAACAAACAAGGTTGCAACTAGCGAGGTTCTGCCGTACTTCATAAAAGTACTAAGAATTCAGCCAGATTTTTAATCATTTTCTTGATGATACCTTTCCAAAGCATGTCCAACGAGATCGGATTAAATCGCGACTTAATTCTTTCGCCAGTTTGTACTCTGTTAAAACCATTTAAAATTTCAAACTTTTATCGAAAATCAATTGTAGAAATGTCCGTCATTAAGTAAACGTCACTACTTTCTGTGTTTATTTAAAAACTCTCGGTTGAACGACAAACAGAAATCCGTGCTGCTACAATTAACAGGAAATATATTCCAAACAGTCCGCGCTTCTTAATTTAATTTCAAAGCTTGGATTGTAATTTTAATTTAAATTGCACGTCACCGTGCGAAGTTGCATCGTAACGTGTTTTGTGTTCAAAAACATCGGTTTCGAATATATGCGCACAATTATTGGTACTCTCACTCGCGATAAACATTTTCACTCGATAGCTGCATGGATTTCAGCGCGGAAGCAGTGTCGTGCAACGATTCAAATTATTTATAAAAGTGTCACAGGACGCATGTTATCCGTCTGTCTCTCGGAGCGTCAACTCTCGTATCCATTGTTTTGACAATGAGGTTTTGAAATTTTTACTAATTCGAAAATTAGCTTCCGCCACAATTTCGCCACAACTTGCCGCATGCTTTGACACGCGTGCTCGCCAATTACATGATTGGCCACCTGTAGTCCAGTGAGTAACTTGCAGCCAGGTTTTCGACCGCGAACACAAATTTATTTCCTGCATTTGAAACGTAAACGGTTCCCAACGTTTGAAGTCTTTCGCGAGAGACACGATTTTACGGAATTATTTAAGGTGCCTAAATATGCCTTTTCCGGCCGCGACGCCACTCCCCGTCATTAACTACTTTAGGGGAGAAGTAATGATCTTAATTACAGCGTTTTGCCTTTCGCGAGGACGCGATCCCCATCGAGCAGTGTCTTCGTTTTCCTGCGAAACGCCTGAATAATTGAAAGCGTTTAAAACGGTGAAATTTTTTATATCTCCTTGCTCGCTAATTGTTCTATCATTGTTCCCGACGCACTTGATCTCGTATTGAAGTATTGATCGCGCGCAGTACAATCGCGTGTCTGCTCGGTGAAATGTTGTATAGCTGATGAATCAATTATTGGTACCTTGATTATGTGAACTAATCACGACACACATTGTTCTTGCGATCGAATTACTTTGTTTTCTTCTGCTATTATTTCGCTAGGCACGCTTCTCTGTTACACATCCGTGTCATTTTATAGTTATCATTGTAACAATGTTAGTTCATTGTTAGAAATTTTGCAGATTCCTGTACAATTTTTGTAATTTTTCCTTTATGCAATGGATGTTTCGAATGCTTCTCTTTTGTAAAAGAAAATTCGATTTCTTCTATCCGCCTAGATGGTACATTATAGAGACCCATTCCTACTACAATCATTGAATTCATTGGGAGCCTGCTATGAACAATAATGTAAAATGATATAATTGATTGGATGTAAGTCGGTACTTACATTCGAAAATTCGTTGGAAAAATTCCCAGGCTTCAGGAAATTCTTATAAATGAATTCATTTTTCATCAACATTAATACATTAGAACAGGCAGTTCCAACCAATAGCTCCGGAGCTATTTGAGGCACCTTCCCCGCTTAGGATCTTCCCCCACTCTTAGACTTCATCGTTATAATGTATAGTGGTGGGAAGCTCCCACCACGAGAGCCGCGCGGCGCGCACAGCACTCACTAATTCTACGGCTGTACGTAGTAGTAGGAAGAGGTTCGATGGTGGGGACCTTGCAGTTCTCGGAGGGGAATACGTTGGAACTCCCTGCAGTAGAACCAGTGATTGGAATTCCGTGGGCGCTGGGCGAAAATACTACCACTACTCGGACGTACCATCTTCCCCTACTTTGGTTCTATCGCGCACGCGCTACACACTAGCGTACCTCTACTCTACACGGACAGAATAGTAGAGAAGCAAAGTAGGGGAAGACGGTACATCAGAGTGGTGGTAGTATTTTTGCCCAGCGCCCACAGAGTTCCCATCACTGAGTAGAACATCGATCATCCGAACTAATTGGGAGACAAATCCGTCTGGTTACGCAGTTTTTCGAATAATCGTTCAACAATAACCAAATTTGTGAGCAAGTCATAAATGAATTAGAGGTTAAACCACTATGTAAAAGAATATGTAATAAGACGGATGCAGTACAAAAAGTTAGCCAAACATTCTTGGATATAGAATTGTATGTAGAATGTAAATCCGTGGTGGGCACGGGTGGAGCCCCTCAAACGCCTGCTTCTCCCACCAACCTCTCTTTTATGCAGCGCGCACGATCGTTGCGTACGCTGATGTCTTGTGTCTTCGTTGCCCATTGTACCGCGCTTGCTGGAAGGGGACAGAGGGCGCTACTGATGTAAATAAATACGTATGCGGCGGGCGGTGCCAGGGGGAGCGTCCCAAGGAACGTGGCCTCTCCTCTAACTCGTGATTGTCGCTTGTCAATGGCTCGGGGCTTCGCATATTGCCTTATATGGTCAAGGGACGGTTTCCGTACCATATAAGGCTCGGACGATTTGACCGTTGGCGTGTTAATGCCGAACGCGCAGTTCAAATGTTTTTCCGAAAGCCGGGCGTTCGAGAACGCTTCTACAAGCGCATAGCTGCGAGGGCTTTGAATAACTGTACTTCGCGAGGCGATGGGTGCGTGAATGAACACGATTCAATTGTAAATAAATGTACATACGTTGAGATCGTTCTGAAACGATTATTCGCCTACCGGGCTTCCCAACCACACGTATATAAACACGTAAATACAATGTATTGTTAGATGCGTATGTACTTTCACTGTGTACATAACGTGATTTATCCTGTATTCGGATAATCGACGTTTCGGATAATCAGTATTCGGATAATCGATGTTCTACTATACCCACTTCCTATCCTATATCCATCAGCCTATAATAGCTATTTCGCTTTTGTGGCGCGACGTCTTGCCCTATTTCCTCGACAGAGGAATCGCGTGCCCGTTTCAGCAACGAAAAACATCCGCGCCGTGTGCAAAAATTCGATTTGGACGAGAATCGCGCCGTGCTCCTTCTTTATTCCTCCGATTTATTGCATTCCGGGGACGCGTTAAGTTGAACGGCGGCGCATTTATTTCGGCCCCTAAGCAATCGTTCTTCGCGTCTCTCCTTTGAATCGGGACACCTGTGACCCGTGTTTAACCGTGAACGTCAAGAACGACGAAGCGGTGGGGGGGGGGGTGGCGGTGAGGTACGCGCGTTCATGATACAGTTGTTGGAATCCTCCTGCAGTGATACATGTACGCGTGCAAATGTGGGCGTTAATCAAGCCGCTAATTGCGCTCGAATCAGAGCGCAGCTTAGCGTGAATTCTTGAACGATTCGCGCAGATCGACAAACGTCGCTGATCCGGCATAGTGTGCACATACACATACACGCACGCACAATAGCTCGTGTATTATCGTTCATTCGGAAACCCGTACCCAGCATAAGGATGCGTCGCCCCGCGAGTAATCCTCCTCTGTGGAAGGAATCGTGCTACCGCACCTGCAAACGAATTCACTTGGTGTTCCGGTTAATTTTGAGGGCTCCCTATAGGCGACTATGCGGTAGTACCTCGCTCGTTGCACGAAACGGGGACAAAAATGCGTGCAATAATCAGATCTGGACACTTCCGACATGACGTTATTTGAAATATCATTTCAAATCATATTTTTCAAAGACTCGAGTATTTTGTAAGGAAGGTTGCGGACGGTATATAGGGTGTCTCATTTAACTCTGCTAAACCTAATAACTTTGTTTTTTATATAGACACAAAAAATGTTTGGTTCATCAAATTTGGTGGGGGGCATAAATCTGTGAGAGTGAAGGTTATATTTTCGGAGATCTTATGAAGAGCAATGTGTTTTTTTAATGAAAGAACCTACCTTTTGTGTCGTGAATTGATAGAGTATCATATTCTGCGTACCATTGTATTGACCTTCATATGTCCTTAATCGAAATGTTGACGAGGTATTGGCGAATTAATTTTCCGTATGTACTTACCATATTCAAGTTGAGGGACATCAGTTCGAGTACCAAGTAGCCCCCAGGTATGTACATAGGTAGTAGGGAAGTAGGTATTGAAAATTATTATGATAATATCTCGTTAACTACTATGTTTAAATATCGCGTTAGTTTGAAACGTGCTTGAATTTCGCGATTATCGCGATCTATATTCGTTGGTGACCTCCTCGATGTTATTCTTCCGAGGAGCCAAATAACCAACAATATTTCAAGAAAAACGGCGTGACTTTCTGGCTACTAGCTAATGTCAGCCGATAAACACGGCGATCGGTGGATCAACGTACAAAACGTTCAAATCAAACTCGTGTCGCGAAGGTATAGAGAGACAAAAAGAACAACATACATACGACGTTGAACAGAGACAGGCGAGTAAGAGAGAGACAGCGCCGCGTAGCGGGTCAGCTGACACTCTCGCGACGCTTCGTTGCCGCTAGCAGTTCGCGTCGTCACTTGCTCACGAGACGTGCGAGGAGTAACTCGCTCACGAATCGTGCTGGCGAGTCACTTGCTATCGAGGCGCGCACGCGAACACTTCTTCTGAGTCTTCGCTGCTGTCAAAATCTCCAGTCGAGCTATCGGATATTTGTAACAAGTATCCGCCAGCGAGCTTTTGCACGACTGTGCGACCGGAATCGAGATCGTTTACGAGATCGTTCCTCCCGCTTTAAGAGAGCTGACAAGCCCGAGCAAGAGTTGGCGAATTCGGAATTCATCTAGATTTTGGATATTTAACCTGTCGTTTCCTCTCCAGTCGAGCTATCGGATACTTGTACCAAGTATCCGCCAGCAAGCTTTTGCACGACTGTGCGACCGGAACTGATCTCGTGTACGAGATCGTTCCACACGCAGTAAGAGAGCCGACAGGTAGTACAAATACATAAATCGAGCTCTGAATTTTCCGAGTTTCGTACTCAAACAGTGCATGGTTGTTGTTTCACCGCGCACAAGTGTATTTCGGTGTGATTGACGCGAGATTCGTGTTCGTTCCCCGAATTCACTGCCCGCCGTTCAAGAGAAACTCTTGATTACGCTTACGTTATACGCCGCTTCTACTGTACGCAGATAGTCGATCTTGTGCGTGTAAGCGTGCAAGTGAAACTCTTGGAAGGAATCGTGTTTTCGATTCCGTACGGCCACCCGTGTAACACGGAGGACACTCTTTTCGAGTCCTGTAACTGTAATAAGCCCTGGCATACGCTTTGACGTCCCAGCGCAGCAGATACCGGAGACTCGAATTGTGAAGGTCAATTTCCCTTACGCCCTTGCCTTTTCTACGGAAATCGCATATTATACGGTGTCGGAATTGACTGGTCCAGCCACAGGTCTCTACTTGTAAGTCCTGGCTTCGTCCCCCTCCTCTGAGTGAAAGAGCGCGACAAAGATCTCGGCAGGCTTGACCCGTTCAACCAATATAGTCGCTCCTTCCGTATACGCCGTCGTTATTACGTCTGAGCTAAGATTACGAGTAGGAATAGTGACTGGTTGAACACGCTTACAATATACGCCGTTTCTATTGTGCGCAGATAGTCGATCTTGTGCGTGTAAGTGGTGAGTTGGACTACGTCTTCCACCTAGATTTCTATAGCCGCGTGACGTATTGAGTCACTCGCGAGCTTTGAATCAAGGTTGTCGAAGCACGGGTTAATTCGGCTGGATTATCGAACTTGGAGCCTTACAAGCTCCCTGTAAGATTAACCGCCACCTTTACGCTGACGCCCACGCAGTAGAATCGGTTTAACCGTGACTATGCCAGTGCGAGCGGACGGATTCTCGGTTATCGAGATACGTCAAAAATATACAGTCCACTAACTCTGCATTCTGAGCAGTTTGGCTGTACTCCCCCTCCTTCGATAGCGGTTTGGGCAGTCAGGAGCGTATGGGAAACAGCGTCACGAACGGATACGTATCGTATCGAATAGGTGGTTTCACACCTTCGTTCGTTATTATTATTTTTCAGACGCCAACGTCGCGAGATGTCCAAGGGACCACCGGAGGAGACGGAGGAGTCGCGAACCGCCATCTTCCACGGGGATTATTTTGATTCAATAAACGGCCCACTATTAAGTGGGTCACTATCAATATAACCTCGCTGTACAACAATTTACTTTCCCTCAAATCTTCTATCTCCTCATATTCGAGCCACCGTTGAAAAGTCGTTGAATTGTATTATACAGTCCACCTTTTTAACAACGGTAGGTTTAGTATTTATATAAATAGAATACAAAATAAGAAATACTGACAATTGCAAATAAAAAGTAGACAATCCAAGCAGCATCTATACATACGTCTCAAAGTTACTTTTGTCGGTTTAAACAAGTATTTTGAATATCGAACAACTGATGAATTAAATTAGTGTCTGATATTTTATGAGAAAAGAGGATCTCTTCAGCGAGTCATCGGTGGTGGATTTCCAAGAGAATTGCTGTATATTTGCAACATGTATTATTCAGAATGAATTTCATCACGTTATTTTATCGTTTGACACGAATTATGTTCATTCACCGAGAGCCGTTCATTCACTCAAAAGCTCACCCTACGTGAAATTTTTGAAGAATAGCAGAACTGGCAGGGACACGTGAGCCAGCGTTACTCGCAGAAATACGCACAAAACGAGTGGTAGTAATGGTGAAAAAGCGCTGACTCAATTTCTACGCTGACCATGGCACAGGTGCTTCGCTTTGGGTAGGTCAATGAATCCATGAGAACGGGAGGCACGACTGAGCATGCGGGATGAAAGTGGCAGAGTATAATAGAACTCCCAGTACTCGCATTAATCGTCCGAGCTGGATCAATTTGTAATCTGCCATGCTATTTTATGGCAGAGTTATTATGTCCTCGAACTCCTTCGCGAAAGTTTTGCGCAATAAAATGTCAACTCGACGGAATGCATTATCGCTTTGCTATCCGAAATTCCTTTCCACTTGTTAGCGGAATTTATCATTTACTCTGTGCGATATACAGGGTGTTTCAGTACATATTAACACTTGATTATCTCCGCTGTTTTAGCAGGTATGAAAAAGTTTTCTAAACCCAATAATTTCAGTATAAAGAGGACTAAAATATTGCAGTAACAGCTCTTTTTTTGTAGATGAAAGAGTTTCAAAGATTTCAAGGTCAGCTCGATTTCTTTAAATGAAAAGACGTACCCTATGTATCAGAAACAATAGAGTATAAAATTCTGCATTAAAGTTTATTCATCTTCATATGTCTTAGGGCTTATAGTTAACGAAATATTATTGAAATAATTTTCCATATGTACTCGCCATATTCAACATGGAGGATATTGGTTTCAGCACCTACTATTCCGGGTAGTAGGTACGGATCGAAAATTATTTCGATATCTCGTTAACTATTGTCTGTATCGTGTAAATAATGAGAAATTGATCAATTTCCATGAATTTTCGTCAAAGTGGCGGTACGTCTTTAATTTCGTTTCTAATTGATTTCGTTACTCTTTCGTCGTCCAGAACAATAGTTCATATAGTTTTAATTACTTGTGCCTTTGTTTTACCTCGCCCACAATAAACATATATATTTAAGAACCGCATCTTATAGTCGTCGTTATCACTCCTATCAGAATTATCTTTTAAATTATCTTAAAAATTAGCATAATTTTGAATGCATTCACCTTATATTTCGAAATTTCATACATGTTTCGGTATTATTTTATAAAAAATGTATGGCAAATTGAACCTAAAAATATGGATGTGGTAAGAGTATATGGAATAGCTTGTTCAAATTTCGCGTCAAGTGGAAAAGGGACATGTCGAGAAAAACGCGTTAAACACTAGATTTACGGAACACTAAAATGACTACTATCCATTACTTTATAAAAATAACAAGACCATGTCTACACAAATTTTCATCCAAAGAAATAAAGTTGAATAATTCCTTGTGGATGCATGTTTACAATCTCAATAATCATAAATCAAAAATATATTAGAACTCGTCATTTTGACGGATCTCCTGACACCTAATGTTAAAGTTTTATGCAGATGCCGCTACTCCTGTAATAGTCATAACTTCATCATTTCGATGAATCTCATTAAGCATAAAATTTATGATATTATTTCTACTACTCTATACTTTCGAAAAATGCAATGAATGATCGATTTTTCGTCCCGTGTACATGAGACAATTCCCTTGAACTTATGCATCATTCAGCTTGGCGATTCGGCCGGCTCCTCGTCAACAAATTATCCACATAAACGTCATTGTATTCCGGTCAACCGGAACGGTCATAATTTCTGGTGTTACGTGGTCGATAATGAAAGCAGGTTTCGTTGAACCGTGCACGCCGGAGCCAGAGCGGTTTGAATGAAATACGATCGATAATTGAATATATGATCCAGGCCGTTCGAAATCCCGTCTATCCCAGAGCGGCCTGTTTCTCCCTGTGCATGTACATACCTGTGCAGGTGTACGTGTGTGTAATCAAAGTTACCCCTCCGAAGATCAACGAAACTAGGCTAGCACGGTCGCCGATAGAAATCTCTCAGGACGATTACGCGTCGAGGCAGTGTGCGCCGCGCCGCGCGCCTCGTCGAGGCCGACAGAAATTATTGATCTTGTTAGGGTAATTAAAATTATCGGGTTATGTGGCGAAGGAGATTGCCTTGGCGAAAGGGGGGCAGATAACTTGTGTGCAGCTTGGCGCTGGATAGATTACGAGGTGACGGGATTCGGGATGGGCAGGAAACCCGGGGACATGCTGTATGTCGCTCGAATTGTTCATCTGACGACGCCCTCTCCTGCCCAGGCTACAGACTGTACACGCCCTTCTGCCTTCCGATTAAATGCTTTCAGTCAGAGAAGATCTCTCGAGTTTATTAACCCTTGGCACTTCGAGTGCACGCTCCTCTAGTCTCTCTATTGGTTGCTGTCTACAGGTGCCTTCCTGCGATGATTGCCAGAAAAGTGCAAGGCGGCCATTCGTTACGTACGAGCTCGTGTTTGGGAGCTGTTGGGCCATTGCAAAAGTCCTGATACGATTTTCGGTTTACCCTTAATTTATATTTTAATAGAGGAGACCGGGGCTAGTCGACTAATTTCATTTTACTTTTATATTATACAATTGATGGCATCCTCATTCAAGATTTTGAACATTATGATTGTTTAGCCCACCATGTAATGCGTTACCGTGTTGAAATTTGCGTGGTATACATTAACTGTAAGTAAATATTTTTCTTTTGACTAATTCTAAATTCTTATCCATTAGGTAATGCTTGATATTTTTTTTATCAATGTTTCCTAGAAGGATGATACATTGATTCATTACAACATATCTTATGGTATTTACAAATTTGTTTTGCATTTTCTGGATCCAAAATGGCGGCACTACCGCTTACAAAATCTAATACGCTTTTTTAGAAGTGCCCCGGGGTCATCTAGCGTTGAAATGTTTTGATCTAGAACGAAAAAAGAATTTCTTTCGAATGTACATTAAA
This sequence comes from Sphecodes monilicornis, assembly GCA_913789915.3. NCBI lineage: Eukaryota > Metazoa > Arthropoda > Insecta > Hymenoptera > Halictidae > Sphecodes > Sphecodes monilicornis. The sequence goes on from OU565290.1 coordinate 13,150,470, forward strand.
ATGTCTAGAGAAGAACTTAGGGGTTTTAAGAAATATTGATTTTTTCTGAGATGGCAGACATTTGAAGTCACAGTTACAATTTTTGCGACTTGAATGTTTATTTTCCATGAAAATCTACAGCACATTTACCACACAATATTTCAGTACACATATTTCATAATCTGGTTTCTTACAATATATAGAGTGTTCACGCTGTCACTAGCCAGCGTTTTTCTTGCAAATAATAAATATTAGAAAAAAATGATAGAGGAAAAAGTAATACTGTTTTTGGTGAGTAACATAATGGCGTATGCAATTTTCTTGTGTTTGCAGTATTTTCTTAGAAATGAAGGTGACCTTCAATTTTATAAATGAAATGCCATATATTTTTTTATATCACATGAAAGCGTGTATGAAGAGAAATTTATTCGTATACAATACATTGACCTTCAAGGTCATACAAGGTCAGAAATGGCAGCAAAATTTTGAATATTTCGTATGTAATATTTCGTATAGATATCATTCACGATACACAACGCCTAGAAATGTAAACGACTTTCAAAGGAAACTAACGCAATGATGTGCATTAATATTTCGGACAACGTTAGAAGAAGCTAACAAGATTGTAATTAATAGTGCCGAAATATGTAGTCATGCACAAGGAAGTTATATTGAACATTTACTATAGCCTCGTCAATAAAGTAAACTTGTAAACGCATTAGTAGTACGAAATTTTCAAAATGTTTCCTCCATTTCTCGCCTTTTGATCTTGAAGGTCATTCTCTCGTATACGAATGAATTTGTCTTGACACACGCTTTCATATAGTATGAAAAAATATACAGCATTCCATTTACAAAAATTAGAGGTCACCGACATTTTCATGAAAATAGTGCAAATACAATAAAATTACATACGCCATTACGTTGCTTGCAAAAAATAGTATTACTTTTTCCTCTTCTATTTTTTTCTAATATTCATTATTTGCAAGAAAAACGCTGGCTAGTAATAGCGTGAACACCCTGTATTCACTATGAATATAAATATTCATCAAATATTTCATAAACGATAATAAAATACAATTGTATTTTTTTACGTCACCTACGTACGTTTCTTGATAAAAAATAATATATAAATGGAACTTTAGTACTTTGTCTGGCACGGTAAACAGATAAATCAGTTTGCAGCAGTACACAAACATCGTGCCCGTGTAGTGTATACATGCAAATATGCACAAGAAATGAGTTTTGCGTGCACGCCAAACTTTGCACAAAAAACTTTCCTGAAGTAACGCGCTCCAGAAGAAATAGGCAAAACACATATTAAATTGGTCTCTTAGCTTGAATTATTGTTCTGCTTTATTTATGTCAGAGCCAGGTTTTACAAGCAGATCCCTCTGAATATGACGTTTCCATGAAAGCAACGTTTCCTCGTCTTTCGAGCTATAAAAATTCATGAATAAACTGAAGACTTTGGACTGCACTTTACACAGAAAATTTGCATCTTCGTTCTTTTCGATTGTCGTTCAATATTCTCATATGAGATGTCTACAAGAAAATATAAAACAGCGGTACGTAGTATAATATATTTCTTATATTGGCCAGATTCCTATATAGACTGCGGACTTTACTCATTTATGGAAAAATTAGTAGATATGATTGGAAGCAATAGTCAGATTAAATGCATTTAAGAACTTCAATGCATTAGTTCCAGCTTATTGAAATGATTAAACAATATAAAACAATATAGATGTAGAAAACAATATAATACATATAATTCATGTAATATTAAAAACTATTCACAAAACCTTTATAGATATGATTGAATCAGATTAAATAGAAATGGGGTGAACAAGTCTTTTGCTTATGCACTATTATATTATGTGAATCATATGTGGGAATTATACCTGGGAACGATATCTAATTTACAAAACAATATACAATATATACATAAATAATTTACAAAATGTTGTGTAAATTCTATACCGTTCCCAGTATAATCCCATATATAGTATATTTATAAAACGATCGCGACTTTTGTACATTTCCCTGCAAGTTTGACCTTGAATGACCTTGAGTCATAGGTAATCGAACTCATCTGATTAAATCAGATTATGGCGGCTGTAAAGTGTGTGAGAGGAGGAAAAAGGAGAAGGAAGCTTTTCGTCCTAGGCCCGCTAGAGGACTCGTCAGTAAGGCTATCTAGCGGACCCGTGCCTTAGACGCGGGATGTCGTAAGGACAGTTTAGGATGGTATATATACAAACAGAGGAAGATTCAGGTAGTAGCGGGAAAGGTGTTGTCGTAATGTCCCTCTGTTGACGAGCATAGGAAGTAGCCGCCACAAGATTAAACAGAAATGGGGTGAGCAGGCTTTTTATTTATGGACAGTCGTATTTTTGTATTGGAACTTAACTAAGAAGGGGAATGAAAAGAGAGACAAAATTGCTCCGCGTTTAACGGTTAAAGGAACAAAGAAATTTCTATTTGGCTTCTATCCATTATAATCAATGCTTCTAATTTTTGGTTTGCATAAAACTCCGCAGTTTATTCATACGTATTAAATGATTGTAATATGAAATAACAGTTTCGTTAATCGATTACATAGTCACAACAATTTTCTACAATTGTCTCCCCACGATGTACTTCGGTGGATTACTTCTTTTTTTTTAAAACCGCGGGGTTTTTCTACAATTGTTTTGAGAACTCTGAAAATCGGGCAACTATTTATGTCATCCAATATGAATTACGAAATCGTAGATGTTTCACACGGTGTGACGGCGGCAGTTCTTAAAAATTCGAACAGTTCTCAGCACGGTATTCCCTTCACTGTGTAATTGATCTCCGATCTCATCTCGACAATCTGTTGAGAATTCACTGACCACGGGGACCGGTGATAAAATAATTTCTAGGTCTTCCATCGGGCTTCCACAGTCCTTTGAATTTCCGATGCGACGCTACCTCCCTTCCTCGCCTTTTCGAAGATAAAGGAGTCAACTAACAATAAAGAGACTTGCCCGTGGCGTCGCGTCGTAAAGAGCGATCGCTCGAATAAAGACAAGACACAGCCAATGCCAGCAGCCAACGAGACCGTTTCAGAATCGTGTCCATCCCTCTGTAAGGTCGCGTCGCTGAAACCAATCGGCACAAAGAAAGGAACCTGCCGTGTCCTACGGTGTAATCGCGACCAATCGACTATTAATTAAAGGCGTTCTCGATGAGAAGGAACGTGCTCATTAAGCGGGTATTCTGGTTCCGAATACAGCATTTAATCGATAAAAGTCGCAACCACGGGTCCGGCCGGCGACACTTCGTGTTCAAGTATACTCTTCTTTGACTTGTGCCGAACGTAGAAAAGGACAGCGAAGCTCGAGGTGCCTCGGTAGCCGAGAAGTGTAGCATAATACGGGTCGAGTATGTCCGTGTGAAAACAACACCTAACCCAGTGACAAAACTTCGTTATTTTTTATTATTTTTTGATGGAACCGTCACCAACATATTCGTGGCATTTTTCTAATGAAAATGATACCAAATAAGATATAATTACGATGATATTTACTTGTGTAATGGACGATGAAAGTTTCGAAAAACTATTGTAAATATGATCCGAATTATATCGTGTTTGGTATTATTTTAATCAGAAGAATGCCACGAATATGTTAGTGAAAGTTTCATAAAAAGATAATAAAAAATAAAGAAGATTTGTAATTGGATTAGTAGTGGTCTCACCGATATACTCGACCCGTATTATGTTACACTTCTCGGCAACCGAGACCTCTAGAGCTTCATGGACCCTCACGGAGTATACCCCACGGAGGTGGGGATTGTTTTGCGACACTTCTTGTTCAGAATTTGGCAACACTTATCAATTATATACTGTACCATCCCTTCACCAATTTTCAGGAATTTTATTCAGAAGAACTATTAAACTTTTTGCACTTGGATTTTGTTTAAGTAAAAAGTTGCTATGATTTCCGTTTTTCGTGATAAAGAATATGATACGATCCAAAATACTATTCCCAGCAGTTGACGCAGAACATTTTTACTTTACTTTAAAAATCCACAGTATAGTGATTCTAGTCATCAGAAAGTTTGTCGATGTTGTTCATAGAGATGTTTGAATTCATAAAATGTTTAAAAATATTTAAAAATGTTTACAAACCGCGTTCTAGTACCAGAAAATTATTAAAATTCTATAGAGACTCGTGAATTTGTAGAATTCTCAAGCAGAAAACGATTTTCACTCACTGAAAAAATCACTTGGGAATGTAAAGAAAGGAGGAAGGAAATATCACTTCAGCTTTTCGGATACGATCGCGTAGATTGTTGTCCGATATTCTCTTGTGAAGTCAGAGCAGGTGAAACATCGAGACAGTTTACTTTTTAGTGGACATTAAATTTTTGTCGCCCGTATTTTTAATTCTCGCACGTTCCTCAATGTGAAAATGCACACTTTCTTTGCATAAAATAAAAAGAGTAATCTCTTTCTGTCAATATTATTAATTTATTTTCTTAAAATGTGATTTTATAATTGAAGCATAATTTGTTGATGTAAAGTGTAACGTCGAAAAGGGTGAAATAGTACATTACGGTATTTTATGCAATTATTTATGAGGACGTGTGAGGGGTAATGATTAGACTGCCGATTACATCCATTTTTGAGAAAAATCGAGTAGATGGAATTTGAGATAGTGGAAAGATTAAAAGAATTTAAGAGCGCCAACATATGTATAACTTCGAACGTATTAAAATTATTTAAGGAAGAAATAAATTTTTATTTGGCTGTCACTTCCTATAATCCATTCAGAAAAGTTCGACTTTGCATGAAGATTCGCAGTCTATTATTGACTGAGAATCACGGAAACGGACAATTCGCGAAATTGTCGTTCGTTTCTAGGTCCAGGCGTCCTTGCAACGGTAAGACCCCCATTTTCATTACTAGTCATCTAGGTTTGATGGCCTATAGTAGCCCTGTGTCACCAATACTTCAGCTTTTATCCCGACGACCCCTTGACCCAAAATACGCCTCCTCCTTCTCATTGCAAAGCTATTCGGTCCCCTGGGTCCTGGCGGCCCTCCAACACCAACACTCCTTTTGCATGACTTTCTGCGAGTATTCGTGTTAATTTGTGAAATTGAACCTTCTGTTTTCTAGTCGACACAGCGTGCACCAACAAAGCAAGAAACGAAGTGACAAACTATACAGTTTTGTCTCATCTGTATTACTTGATCTCCTAACAGTTTATCTCAAGAGAGGCTCAAGCAGAGCATAATTGAATGACTGACCAGTGGAAGAACGTGTGATACACTTCGTGAAATTTACAGGAACACTTCGAAACAACTCATTGCTTTCTGTAGCTTTGAAAAACTCGGCTAATGTAACGGACGTCTTTCTTCTACTTCCAATAGTGAAAATTTCATTCACTAACCGATTCTCTTGTTGCAGCATTGAGCTACGAAATGTTCTTACATATTCCTGTAATTTTTATAAAATGCAATATACACCCATCTCTTCTAGACACCTATTCAATTATTAAAAACTTATCGAGCCCGTACTTTTATATACATATTTGGTAATTATTGCGAAAAAGTTATTATACTCCGATTTTGATGAAATTTAAATATGTTATAGATTTCGTCATTTTAAACAACATTTTCCTTTTCCAATATAGGGGGGCCGCTTTTGGTTTTCGAGATATTTGCAAAAACTATTGCTAATACTGTTTTCTTTCTCATCTCCACAGCGTGTTAACAAAAAAAAAAGTGTAACAGACGCCGCGCCGGAGCAGACTTACGTTGCGACTTATCGTGCGAAAATACGGGAAATTCAATACACTATTAGCAATAGTTTTTTTGCAAATATCTCGAAAACTAAAAGTGAGCCCCCCTATATTGGAAAAGCAAATAGTTGTTCAAAATGTGTTGCTGCGTAACATATTTGCGCAGTAATTATCACATATTTTATCGTGTACAGAAATATTGAGCACGTACTTTTATACAAATATTTTATCGTGTATGGACATATTTTGGAATAGATCAGAATTCTGCACATTTTTATCAAAATTTCATTAGACTGTTAAAACGTTAATGGTATAAAATCAGTCAAATATCCCTACACTAGACATTCATACTTCAATTAACACTATCGTAAAGCGTTTACTTTGATTGATTGTACCGTTAATTATTGTTTGAATACTTCCACTATTTCATGACTGTATACTGCGTTACTTCGTTTCTAACTTGTGCGTAGCTCTTATTTTAAATGTTATGAGAAAAACAACATTTTAATTCGATCGATAGCTTAAATTTTGCATTTAGCCAAGGACTTTTTGGAGATACAATTTTTAAGAAGTGAGACGAAATAGACGTTTTGAACTGATGCATCTACAATTCAGGGTAACTGTCGATTGACGTTAATAGAAGTAGAAGCTTCAGTGTCACCATTGCCAGTAGTTATCGCTAGTATCGGTCTGTGATAGGAGAAGCAAGAGATATGGCAACGTCGATTATCGACTTGTCTTGTGACCGCGATGTCAATGCAGAATCCTCTCAGTGTTGTAGGTAATTTGTCAGGTGCAAACCAGACTTTGAGAACATATTGTAGAATCGTGTGGGAGTTACCGTATCTAGGAATCAAGACAATACAATGTCGTAGTTAATTTGTTAATTTTCTTCTGTAGAATTGTGTAAAATTTCACCTAGCTTTCTAAATTGACACTTCATCTAGCGGAAGCCAATTAATATTATTTTCAATAATTATGCTGTGCCAAATGGAGGCTTAAAAATATACTTTCACATAATAATCCGAAAGGAAATTATTCTATTACGTAATTGACGATGAATTCTTGGTTCACGGTTGGTTTCTGTTGCTGTTGGAGGATCTATTAAAAAATCCCCAGCCATGGGCAAAAGACTTCCAAAAATTGTGAAATAATCGCTGGTAGATATGTGCTGCACATATTTATGCAAATTGTACTCATCAATTGTTAGACACAAAAACCACGTAGTTTGTTTCTCGCTTTAACAATTTTATCAACTTAAAAATAACACATAGGTGTTCACGAATTATTTTAATCTTTCCACTATTTGAAATTACACTCTCCAATTTTTGTTGTAAGCACATAAAATCCGCAGTTTAGTTAATAATGTACCTATGACTTTAAATAAACTGTCTATTTCTGGTAGGATGAGTGAGCCAGTAACCGCCTGAGGACGAGTGAGTGAGAGTTTTCAATTAAATACTAAAAGCGATACAATTTTGTCTCGCTTTCCAATTTACTTGTTATATAAGTTTAAATACAAAAATACTTTTTCTTTTATCATTTCTGTTTAATCTAAATCAATTAAATCTGTTAAGAAAGTGTGAACATTTTTTATTATTATGTGAGTTATATGTGGGAATTATACCTGGGAACGGTATCGAATTTACAAAACAATATACAATATATTATGTATATATAAATTATATAATATTATATATTATATATATATATCAATTATATATTATATACATAAAGTATATATATATTATATACATAAAGTATATATATATTATATACATAAAGTATATATATATTATATATATCAATTATATATATTATATATATATATATCAATTATATATATAGTTTACAAAATGTTTTGTAAATTCTATACCGTTCTCAGTATAATCCCATTGGTATAATCCCATATAAATATATGCACCTTTCGCGCATTCCCCTGCAAGTTTGACTTTGAATGACCTTGAGTCATAGGTAATCGAACTCATCTTAAAACGCACTATTCGATGATGGATAAAAAGCATAACATTCCATTTATAAAAAGAAAGTTGACCTCCACCTCACCTTGGAGTGTCCACCGTGAAAAATAAAAGTTCCACCATATGATGCCTTCCTCGGTAACTACTGAACAACTTTCATCTGAAACATTTTTGAATATAATCAATATTTTTGGAGATATTCGTCTGTAACGCTTTATAATTTCCATCCTGTATATATTGTTTTGTAAATTCGATACCGTTTCCAAGGACTGGCATAGCTTTTCATCATATAATTATCAAACAAAGTTTGAATTTCCCAGATTGAAACAGCCCCTACAGACAGTTTTCCATTCCAGCAAATAAGTAGTACCAGACTTAGACTCTACGACCCTAAAATCCCCTAAAACTGTTCTGTTTGTAATTAGTACTATATAATTAACGGAGATATTTGTCCAGCTTTTAGCAATTCTGGTTCAGCGTGCGTTGCAGCGAAAAACGTAGTTCCACGTTAGCGACGAGCGTCATTTTTCAGTTTGTGGATTGATTGCATTCAATATTCCCCGAGTAAGCTGATTTCCTCGGTTCAGCTCCTTCGATCAGTATACAGGCAAAGATATAGAACAGTGATAGCGTTGTGGTATCAGAAGATCGCCACCCGTCTCGGCCTTAACCGAAAGCACGCGTTGCATTAATGCACACGAGAGAGCCAGTCAAGCGCATACGTCCACTATTGTGGTCATCCGAAGATGAATGCGGCAATCCATTGCAGCTCGAACGACGGCCGTTTACAGAGACTAACACGATTGAGATATGCGCCCTTTTTCTACGTGATCATCGATCCTACCGCGAACGGACTGTCGCAATTCCCGTAGATGTTCACGAAAATTGATGGCCCGTTCCGAATGGGAAGCTTTTTATTATGTAAAACATCGCTATTGTTCTCCTAATACAAATGGCTCCCCATATGCACGAAAGTCTCATTGAACTGTTAATTGTTGCGATTTATTACCGTGTATGTCCGGCGTATTACCAAGCTGAACGCTATAAACATTTGTTCTAAACATTTTTCTTGTTTTTATTCCTAAAATAATTCCTCTCTACTTAGAGAGATTTAAACACAAGTTTCAGTTCATTTGATGGAATTTTGGAGAATTAGGTATTAGTTTATTTTTAGTGTCTTGAATAGAGGGACAAATTTTTTTTTAGAAATTAATTCGTAACGCAGGACAAACAAAATTGGCGTAAATTAAATTAACGTAACATTGATAAGATATAGTTTACATCAGTGTGAATTCCATGGTACAATAACGTGAAGAAATTTTTGTTTGTATTTAGAAGGAAATGGAAAAAAGGCGATAACAATCATGAATGACGAGTCGGTCCCAGTTAACAAGCAAAACATTGTTAGTATTCATCAAACAAAGTTGAAAAAACACTCCCTTAAAAAAATTGTTTTCAATTTTCGTTTATACCAGCATATATACCAAGGAAGTAAAAAAATTCGTTAATATTTATAATGTTCTTGAAATAAAAATTTGTTTTCAGGAAGCCTCATTGATAACGTGAATTGAATCATATTAATTGAAATGCTTGAAATAACTCTTTAACAAAGCTGATATTAACTTACATTTGTCAAGAAAATGAGAATGTATGATTATTAATCATTGATTAAGTTTGATTCTCAATTAAATGAATCCTATCAAAAGCTACGCGGAACGCGGAAGGTTAATGACCCATCGATTTTTGTAAATGTAAACGGCGGTCGTACAAATATGATTTTACATAAAAGCGTAAGTACACTCCGCAAAACTTTAATGAAAGTCATTTCATCGATGGTGCCTTGAACTTTAGGCACGTTGCTCGCGAACTTTTAATACTCTTCCATATAATCAAACGCGACGCTACCCAATCGTTTTTCCATAAAGTTTTCCGGCGCATATTATTGCAGGAACAGGGCACCTGAGACCGGAAGCCCCTTAATAGCTCCGGAAATCAATTGCTGTAGTAACCGTACCCACACAATCTGAAATTAAATTCGATGATAATGGTTTCCGTTCTATAATATCCAGTGATGTAATGCAAATTCAATCACAGCTTACTAATCCATGCATAGAAATAATTTTTTAAAGGGATAACAGTAAATTCACGCTTATTAGGGGTGTGCGAGTATTCGAAATTTCGGGTTCGGGTCGGGTCGGGAAATTTGTTCGTTATTGGGTCGGGATCCCGAAAGTTTATAAACTTCGGGTACCCGCAATTTCGGGCTTATATAAATACAACTTTAACTTCGAGTTCCCGAATATTGCAAACTTTCGGGACCCCGACCAGTCCCGACCCGACTACCATTTCGGGTTCCCGAAATCGCAGGTACCCGAAGTTTATAAACTTTTCGTATCCCGACCCGACCCTACCCGATCAGTGTCCGACTAGACCCGAGGCTCGGGTACACGAAATTTCGGGTACCCGCACACCCCTATTAGCTACATTATAAACCAATTTGAGAAGTGAATGAATCTGTATTTATACGGACCGAACGTCGGTGAAAGGTTTATAATATTAATCGAGCTTCCAGTATTTCTGTACTTTATAAAATGCTGACCCGAAATATATCTTCTTCCTAAGAATAACTCGTGCTTTTTTAAAAAATGTGTTCGTGCACAAGATCGAGCACCATAAGGAACTTAAAGATACTCATAACGAATCTTCTACATAGATACGGACTTTTTTCTTCCTTCTTAAAGATAACTAGCCTTTGACAAATCCTGCGTATACATAAAGTACAAAGGGTAAGATAAAGAGAACAATTAAATCCTTATTACTACATACCATTAATATTACGCAGTATTCCATAAAGTATTAGGTCAGTACAAAAGTTCATGTCGTCTTAAAATACTTTCAATACTTTAATATCATGACGTTCACATGTCATGTCATGTGAAATATGTCGATTTAGATATTGTCCAAAATTGGAACTTCATTAAATTATATTAATGTGTCGTAGTAAAATTTACAGATTTCATAGATATTATACAGTTCATATAATTTAATAAGCACAAAATATTAGAAACTAAAAACTATGAATTTCATAGACTACAGTTCGCATCATTAATTCGACAAGAACTTACCTGTTAAGGAAGTAACGTTTAAATATATCAATTTACTAACATTAACATAGAATTATGGGAGCATCCTAATAGAAAAATTATTAAGCAGGATCGTTCCATGGAAAAGTGATTTGTTAAATTGATTTTAGTATTTATGATATTCCAATAATAGTGTCATTCTATAAGCTAACTATAAGCGGTTGTTCACTATAATGTGGGTACTCTGAAGTTAATAGCAGTATCGAACATTTTTCCGTTATTTATTCACTATAGTTTAGTCTGCAAGAACTTTCCAAGTTTTACCATAAAAGTATTATACAGCACACCGAGTATAATGAGAATTTAATTAGCTATATTTTTGTTAGATTTAAATTTCGAATAGTTACTAAACCCGTAGATTTATTTTTATAGTTCTTGTATGGAGATGATATGGCCAACCTTTCAGCCCAAGTTGCATTTAGCTATACATAATGCATTATTTGGTACGAGGAAATATTTGGAATGCGATGCAATCTAGACTGGAAACTGTTACGGTGAAATTCTAATACAAATGCCTCTTCATAAGTCAATATCCAGTTTGTTTAAGTTGGAGTCTTGATTGGTCTTTTAATGAACAATTATCGATAAAAAGCATACGTAATATTTTTCAACCGAACTATTTCATTAAAATTGATAGTTGGAGATGGTTTCTTAATAGCATATTAAAAAATGATTATATGAAATTATTTGCAAGCTAAAATTAGAAGACAGATAAAATTACAAAACTCTACATATTATCTAGAGAAACGCTAGACGATTTTAATTAAAAGGTGTGGTGTATTTTATGACCTATATTGTCACTATTACAATTATTAATTTTTCAAATATAGGCCATACAAACCAATACAACTTTTAATTTAACTTCTTTCTGTATCTTACACATGGTGTTGCGCCTAAATTTAGCATTAAAAATTTTTTTTTATAATATGTGGGATTAGAATCGGGTGAAATAAGAAACTTCTGATGTAACAAAAAGAAAACCTAAAGAAGATGTATATTTTAAAAAAAGAGTTTCGTGTGGTTCTTTATCCGTTCATAATTCGACTAACGCTCCTCATTCTCGCACGCATCCACATCGCTGTCGTCCGCTTCATTTGTTTCTTCACGCTGTCCGTCTTTCTCTCGCTCATGCTCTCTCACTCACGCTCTCCGTCTTTCTCTCGCTCATGCTTTCTCACTCACGCTCTCCGTCTTTCTCTCGCTCATGCTCTCTCACTCACGCTGTTTCGCTCGTAGAATTCTCTAGCATTCACGCATGTACACGCATACACGCACTCATTCGTCCATCAAATCCTACATAATATGAAAAATTTCAAAGGCCAAAAAGATTTGATCTGAGAGGGCAAACTTAATGATTTGCAGAAGCAACTGTTTTAACTATGGTGAGCAGTATGTGTCAACACATGAACATTGAATCCGAAGAAAATGGGATCTAAACAAAATTGGTGGGAATCCAAACAAAAACTGAAAAATGTTAAAACTACAAAATGCTGGCCAATACTTGGAAGCATAACCTTGTATACTTTCTTCACGAATAAATATCACTGAAAAAGGCATCGAATTTATTTGCGCGCCTAATAAATGTCTATGCAGCTCCTGTACCTTGCAATGAAAACAATTCTTTTTTACATAAAAATCCTCAGTCTACCGATTGGTTAGAAGTTTGCGTCGTTTCGATGCAAGTGAAATAAAAAGAGAGGGATGGTTTAATTTCCGAAAACGCGGAACGTCTTAGCGGCAGTGTCGACTGTGGCGGCAAATGGAAAGCACTCGGCGCGGCTCGGTAGGACGAAATTTTCTTTCAGAGAGGAGGGAAAGCGTCGAAGGATCGTTCGTTACGCCCCGTTTCCATGGCGGGTTCGTACAGACTGCAGAGGAAGGCGTCGCGACGCGTCTTCGTCGGATCGGGGGAAGGAACTCGAGAATCTTGAGGCTGACACGGCCGCGACTCTGTGTCCCACTCCGTGTCCCGCTCTATCCCCGGGAATATAGAATGGCGAAACTTTCACCCTCTGAATTCCTCGTTTGTGCAATTCAGCCGCGTAATCTAATGAGCAAACGCCGAGACTCACGGCCCGGCCCCGGAAATTGAAGTATACATTATAAAACGTCGCGCTTTTCTATGCAGTTTGCGCACCACCTTCATAAAACCAGGTCGCGCATTCCTCGAAAGTCGCTGCACTTAAATATACAGGACTTTACCCACCGCGCCCTTCTATATACTCGTTCACTGTGTAGTGGCCACGTCGTCGCCGCGCTGTAATTTCACCGGGAATCTGATATTAATCTTAATCGCGATACTCTTTTGTTTGGCTACGAACGCGCCAGAACGCGGAGACCGGCCGACGATGATTTACGGTGTTTGCCCGAGTTTCAAATGGCTTTCCGCAATGCTACCATGTTGGAAACTACTGTTCTCTAGACCGCACAATGCCGCGGATTAAAAGGATTCGTATCCGATGTTGAAATTGTTTAACGATTCCGCAGTGTCCTCGCGAACGCGAGTTAAACCTTCAGCGCGAATGTCGACGTCTTGACGGTCAGGGTCGTGTATCTTGTTCCTGAAATTGCTAACAAATAATTTGATGATTTAAACAACGAAGGGACAGTATATTCCCAAACAGCAGGAAAACATCTTATGCACGTCCTAAGAACATCCATAGGGCATCCCTAGAAGGTCCACAGGTCCCTTGTACGTCCTTGTTGCGCTCTTTAAATGTCGTAGGAAGGTCTCATTTACAAAGATGGACGTTCGGAGGACGGTCTGTGTCGACATCCCCAGAACATTTTCTGTACGTTTATGTAACGTTTGCAGAATATTTACAAAACGTTTACATAAATAATAACGTTGTGGCATCCTCTCCAAAAACGCGTACGAAACGTCTTTCGAATGTTTAAAATTGCTATACATCGTTTGAAACAGCATAACTTTTTTAAAATTAGACCTAATGCCTCGAGTTTTGTTGAGAAGTTAGTAGGATTAGTTTATTAGATGACGCTTAAAAAATCTTTTGAATACATGTAATTAGTCGGAAACACGAAAGAAATTAGTAAAAGTTGATTTTTACTACATTTTTATCTGGGCTCGTATCGAAAATTTAAAAAATGTTTTTCATAGACTCAAATAAATTATATACATATTGAAAAGTGCACCGATATTGGTTAATTCGTATATGAGTTGTATACGATTAAAAGAGGACAAAATTTCAGTTATACCTGTTTTAGGGTAGGACGGGTTCCAATTAAAGGAGGGAACACTATATTGAAATCACAACCGTTTATTAAGCGTGCGCGTGCCTTAGCGGCCATCTAACCAGTGTCGCCAGATCGCTGAAATCGAGGGGAATAAAATTTACCACGTCTCTCATGACCAGAGTAATATATAACACGTTGCGCGGCACGTCACGTGACCAGTCTACGGTCTTAGTGGGGGACGTTGGAGTGTGCGCAGGAGTGGAATGGGATAGTGGAAGGGGAAAAGGAGGAGAGGAAAAAGAACCCAGTTTTGGATTGATCTGGCGACACTGCATCTAACATTCTCACTCCTCCCCCCGCGCGCTCCCAACTCTATCACCGGCACGCAGGCCGATTCACGTCGGTCTCCCGATCGTCGGGTACCCGGCCAATTCATATCGTGGCGCGCAATCCAACAGTACCTGTATGTCAAAAATCGTGAAAAACTGGTGGTAGTTAAAATCGGACTTTAACTAATAATAAAAATAGTTTCAGGAACATCCGAAATTTAAGTCCAAAGATGATCCATAAGACTTAAGAAATGGGCGTTCCTAGATCGCACGAAATTTAAATCTTGCAAACGTCCGGTGTCATAGGGACGTTTCCCCTTGAACTTCTGTGAAGTTCATAATTTCCTAGAAGGAGAAAATTGATATCTATTGTATGCCTATATGTTCTCAAATGACTGCACATTAACAACAAAAAAATAGAAATTTATTTCGGTTTAAAGAAAACTAATAATACCAACTCTGTTCAGAATCTTCATCACGATTCTCACACGATGTTATAGGGCAGGGCATTAAAATAGACGTAGGATGTTCGGACATATACTGAATATGAAACGGACGTCTGGATTTAGGCGATCGCCACACTTTGTACAATTACAATGTGGATCTATATAGGTCAAAGGACATTGAACCATGAATCACTTGCTGTACGATTTATTTCATAGACAACCAGAATTATATTCTTGTTAATAATCTTGTAAAAACCGAAGAACATTTATATTAATATTCACTTCACTGCTGAAATTTCGAAACTGCTATCTCCTATTCAGGTTTATCTCTGAAAATCAGCGTGAAAAATAAAATTATCATCCGAATAATGGGAATATACTGCAGGTACCCGCATTTTGAAATATCATCGTTTTTAAGCAGACTATACGTCTATAACGTTTTCCAACGATCCATTTCTCTGCGTGGAGGGGGATAAAAGTTACAAAGATTATTTTAACAGTTCCAGTTCAAAAGCGCCATTTCCCGTCCCATCGCGGCACACTCGTTTGCTTGATACCTTCAGATTGTATTAATAGCAACGCAATTACCCAGGCTCTTTGAGTCATCTTGCTGACGTTAGATCGTAATACGCCAGCGCCGATTTTCGCCATTCTCGTGCTCGCGGCGAATTTATCTCCCCTAATCTCGTACTTTGTGAATAGCTCACGAATACTCTTAGGCCTTTTCATTTGTGTACCACGTTCGAACGATAGAGGGAAATGAAAGGAGAGATAATAGTTTAACGGTCTTACACAAGCTAATACCAACAAATCCCGACAAGAAAATTCATGGTTCGACGATGCGCGTTCCTTCTTTCTTATTTTTTTAGCTGGATTTGTTCGATTACGTCCCAAAGCGACTTTCGCCTGCGGTTTCCTCCGATCTGTTCAAAGAAACGAATCTCCGCGAATAATTAATCTTCCTTTTAACGAGGATTAATTAATCTGACCAATTTTGTGTCCGAGCGAAGTTTCCCTGGCTTTTCGAGCTTCATTATCCTCGGCAGACCACAGAAAATTGATATTCCTCTTGGTTGAAATTATACCCAGTGCCGGACGTGAATATTAATTATATCCAACATTTCTCTTCTGTCCATTTCGGATTTTTCATCGCTCCTCGAGAATAACTATGGTCGAATTGGACATGTCTGGTGCCACGGTCTAAATCAGGACACCTGAAAAACTTTTCTTTCGCAGTGGAGACATAAAGAAATCTTTTTTTGAAACAATAAATTTTCAGGCGAAACTGTTGCGAGAACTATTCTCTTTAAATTCATTATTTCGGAGAATTTATTATCAGCTTGCTATTACTGAACGAAACGATGAGAGGAGCTTTTTTAAAAAAAATATACGCAGTGGTCGTAATTAATATTTGGACACTCTCTGCTTATTAAATGATCAAATCGATAGAATTATTTTTTAACAATTGAACCTTACAACTTAGATTTTTAGCCACTTCATCACTTGACAATGAACTTTCATATTAATTCCAAACGAATATAAACCTGGAATAATAATAGACATATTGGAAAATATTAAATTTTCTAAAAGCCTGGCTAGAGTTAACATTTCTCACAGAAGTTAATCTTTTATCACAAGATCACTCCTGCCAAATAAAAATGCAATTCTTTCGCTTTCAATCGCAATTCTTTCGCTTTCATTAATATTGAATTTATTGCTTTCGGTAATATTAGTGCTATAAATTAAATACTTAAACAGTAGCCAATAAAACTGACTACGTAGTCTCCAAAAATAAAGAAAACAGAAAGGGGAAACACATTTTCATTGAGTGTCAGTAGTTCACGATTGCCTTAAAAAATTTGTATTTTGCAAAAAAAATCCGCTATTTTCTTATGATTTAAATGTATCTTATTTTCAAACCGTTTGATTGTCAACCTAAATTAAGTTAACGGGAAGATTGTTAAGTTAAGTTGTGTTATGTAAAGTTGTCGAGTTATGTTAAGTTGGGAAAGTATTAGTCCTATGTAAAAGGATTCGTTCTCAATACTTCGAAAGTTAATTGTGGCAGTTACTTTCTTGACATATCGGTCCTGTCTTTCGTTACTAAATTTTTGAAACTTATAAATGTTATTTTATGTCGCAGGAGTGGAAGGACTACAATCTCCAGTGGAACCAGTCCGATTACGGCGGGGTGAAGGATCTTCGAATCACTCCGAACAAGATTTGGAAACCAGACATCCTCATGTACAACAGGTAATTCGATCTTGCCCGATTCTCATAGAGAATATTATGCTTCCACGTGATAAATCGACGAACGTAATAAATAACACGTAACAACGACAGTCGGGATATAAAACGTTAACCAAATGCTCACCATTAAATAGAAACACGAATCGATTCTAAACGCGGGATAAAATTCAATTAATCAAGCGGTAAACTCGTTTAATGAAAATGGTACCGCCTCTTTCGAGATAAAAGGAAATTACTAATAATATTGGTCCACAACGTGCGCCTCATTTTTCCGCGAGTATCCGATAATAAACTCGATCACGCTTTCTAACGTGTTTTTAAGCAAATTTCATCGCGAGACCCGTCAAATTGCTTTACGAACGTTTCGCGTTCGCGTCCAGGCTTCTATATCTCAGGAAAAATCAACAAAACACGGCCATGTTAAACTACTACGCGTCGCTTATATGTCGTGTATCACAAGCTGCCCGATTTTGTTGGACGCGAAACGAACGTAGACAAACATTTGCACAGCCGCTGTTAACGCGTAAAAATGTGTGACATTTGTGAACAATTCTATAACATTTTTCCAATACGATTTTTGCATTTCCGATTGTATAGATGAATCGTGGAAAAACAACTGCGATCAAATTTGTTAAACAACATTCAAACATAAATTTCGTATACATTTTTATTTTGTGGAATGTACACAATGACGCGAACTCGAATTAATTTCTGTACACGTTAATACTAGTACTGTTACGAAACATGAATCACTGTAGAGTTGAATTTTCTTTTAAAATTGGAAGAATTTACCGCGCATTATTTACCTGTTCATTTAGAAATGTCGTTCACTTTTGAAAAAAGTAGATTGCGGATTTTTATGCGAAATATAAATTTTCTGCCTTATTTGCAAGATACAGGAGCTACATAGACTTTTATTTCTCTTCTCAAAAATTTTAATCATTTGGAACTGGTTACAGAATTTTAAATCTCTTTGACTCTTTCTACTGTTTTCTATTTGATCTATTATTCGTCGTCATGGATGCTTAATGTCCACAGTCCTTGTAATGAATAAACTGTGGACCTTTGTGCAAAATTAAAATTGTCTGCTTTATTGGCAAGATACAAGAGCTATATAGACATTCATTTCTCTTCTCAATCATTTTAATCATATAGAACTGATGTTACAGTATTTTGAAATTCTTTGAATGTTTTTACCGTTTTGTATTTGATCTACTAATTCTTCTCATGAACGCATGATATCTGCAGTCGTTGTAATGAGCGAACTGCGGATCTTTATGCAAATTAAAAATTGTTTGTATTGATTACAAGCAAGAGAAGTCGAGTAGAAATACTTTTCATCTTTTAATGATTTTAATAGGCCAAAACTATTACATGAATATTCTTAAACATTTTTAGTCAATCCACTGTTTTAAATTGCACCTTCTCATGTTTTTCGTACATGCGTAAAACCCGTAGTCTAATCATAAATGCATAAAACCTGCAAACCAGTCATGAGTAAAAAAATAAAAATTCCTTGCATCGATTACAAGCAAGAGAAGCCAAGTAGAAATACTTTTCTTCTTTTAATTATTTTAATAGACCAAATCTTGCACCTTAGTATCCTTAAACAATTTTAATTTGTCCACTGTTTTAAATTGCACCTACTCATGTTGAATCTAGTCACGAATGCATAAAATCCGCAGTCTAGTTATGAGATTAAACATTTTACGGCGCGATGCAGCGGTTTTGCAAGAAGTGCGTACAAAGTTTATAGATTGTGATTTGCAACTAGCGTTTCCGAAGCTAGTGGTATCGATCTTCTGTTGTTTAACCGGCCCGTAATTTTGAAACGGTGGAGCAATTGAACGTCGAACTGGAACACACGCGGCGAGTGAATTCCGTTGTATTTTTGCGAGCGCGTAATTCGAGATCGACAAAATCGAGCTAATTTGTGGTACACGCAAAGCGCGCGCGCGTGTAATCCGCTGCATTCGTGCTGGAACTGCGTGCACCGGCTCGCGGACGTTACAGTGTCGGACTTTAATGCTCGTATCAGAGCTCGGATCATCAATATTTCACGCGGACAGTCGTTATCCAAATTAGCTTCGGGCTTCGGTGTGCAAAAGTTGCGAGAAGAACCTTTTGGAAACGACGCCGACACGACGAACGAAACACGGTTCCCTCGGAAGGAAGAAGAACGGTCTAAAAATTGTTAATAACACAAAACCGAGACGGGTATAAAAATACGGCGACGCTAAAACCGCGGAAGTCGGCGAAATTAAAGAGCCGAGGGACAAAGACTCGTTAAAAGCCTTGAAGAGAGGAATTAAAATTTTGAGAATGTTTCAGAAATCCACGGCAGCTAAATATGTATGTCGTCGATGCGTAAATCGAATTACGTACGTTCTCTTTCTTTTTCGCAACCTGTTTTTCTGATTGCGAGTTATAGATTTTAATCGGCCAGGGTACGTAAACATTATCCCAGTATACTGCTTCGTATCTTAAGACGCATTTTAATTATACCTACACGCAAATACACGCATACATACACTTGCAAACACATGTTACACATATGAGATATAATCTATATACTATATACATATATATATTAGATACCTACACGTTATATACGTATATGTAATGGAAATGTCGAAAGTGCATGCGTTTTTTTGAACCCGAATACAACACAGTATTTAAATCCAGTACGTATTTTACCTGTATATTTTTCGAATTTTTTTTTCTCTATATTTCATTTTTGTACATATTTATACATAACGATAGTCACATATATATATATATTTTTCCCACAGAAGTTTTTCGATCCTAGCCGTAGATAACGTTCTTCGACGCGAGACGACCGGCTTTGCAAATCAAGTTTATAACACGCGTTCATTCCTTCATAATTAAAATAAAAATAATCAACTAAGATGGTCGACTCGCGTGAATTCGTGCATACATTTTCTACATTAATTGTGATCACGCTAAAAACATTAATTGCATATACATGAGTCATGGTCATCTTTTCAGAAGCAAAGAGTGCCACGGCGTCGTGCTCGATGGTTTGCCAATAAACTCGAATTTTGATAAACAAACAATTCAACTAATAGTCACGTAACGATGTTGTACAGTCCTGGTACACTGTTGCAATTAGTAGAACGAAATTGACAACATGTTATCTCATAACGAAATCTTTTCACGTTAATAATGCAATGTCATTGAAGGGTATATAGCAGCAATCCATTGTCTTATTTTCGAGGAAACAAGGACACGTGCATTATATTTTAAAGCGGCCTTTTATAACCGGAACAGGAATGGAAGTAATAATCTTCACGGTATTTATGTCTATTTCGTATTATTATTGATAGTATGTAACCATATTTTATTGTTTTATACATTCGCTGGACGTAAAAGCAAAACTTAACCTTTAGACTTTTGAAGGTCGACATTTTGCCAATGAAAACTTGAATTTCCTTTACGAAAAATTTCTATATAAAAATTCATATGTATATACAGGGCGACTCTCGTAACATGACAACTTCAAATGACTCGTACGTTATTTGTTGTACGAAAAAGTTTTCAAAGAAATGTTGCATAACGAAGATGACCCTCATATCTTGGTAAAAAAGCAAAGTAACAAAATACAGATTCCATCACTGTATGTCCCTCTGGAAACCTGTTCGACAAATATGTGTACAGGTTGAGGCACTTAAAGCAGACCACCTAAATAACTTGGTTGCTATTGGTGACAGAAAAAATATGTTGGACGACGCTTTTAGGTGGACGCGTAGAGGATATATGTAGGTCATCTTTGTTTTTTGAATGCAATGATGTCTTTTTGTATGTACTATCTGATAGTAGAGTGGTGTACGTCTCAAGGCCATTCATGATCGTTGAATGTAAATTACGATGGAAAATATTTTACTTTTACTATCATACACTACCGCTTATAAAAGTAGGGACACTTGAAAATTAAGCAAAAAAAAATAAGTACATAAATTGTCCAACGCAAAATAATTTTATTTCTGATCAGTTTTTCATTTTATTAAATAACATTACGACAGAAATCAATTAATAACTCTTAAATTTAAATGTTCTTTTCGTCGAAAAATCCTCCTCTGGCCTTTATTATATCCTTCGTTAATCGTGTCATTCGCTGTGTTATTTTCTTCATTTTTTCATCTGGTATAGTCCTTCACGCCTCTTGTAACAGTGTCCAGAGCTGTATTTTAGAAGTGGCGCAACATTTTCTACCGTATAAAGAATTTAAGAAGAATTTAAGAAAATAAAATATTAGTCACTTATGATTCAGTAAATAAGCAGCGGGATGCTAATGCAAACACATTTTATACAAGTATGTATAAATACTTGTTGTACATTAATACAATGACTGATTATTAATAAAACAAAACTTTTTAAGGAAGTGTCCATACTTAAATGAATGGTAATGTATGTCCTGTACGCATCCAGCTAAAAAAAAATAAAACTGTCAACACGAGATTAAACTACCCTCGAAACCAAGCAAATTTCGTTCGAAACATTTTTTTCTACCGATAGCAACCGAGTTATTTAAATGACTCGTTTTAAATGTCTCACACTGTATACAACCAACATGTTACTCAAAATTCGCAAGTTTGTCCCTGGCCACTGTAATGGCCAGTCTTCTAAAGGTTAGGTAAAATGAGTTCGATTACGAATCAGATTGAAGAGAGAGAAGAAGTGATAGACTATTAGCCTTTCATATTGAAGGAAGTATCAGGGTAAAGTGTTATTAGTAGTACCTCTTGGAAAGTATCATGTTATCATGTTAAATCGTTTTACTGAATGCATACAGATTAATGGCAAGAATTCGAAGGAAAGATTGAGTTTTTGGAGGAAAGGAAGGAGTTTTGGGCAATGCATTGAATAACGACGCCGTGGCAGACTCTGAGTCGTAAACCACTGATCACACAAACTCTAGATAATATACAATAGTTATAGGTAATAATTGGTCGTGTACAACGTACACGGCGCGCGGTGCCGAGTAGATCGCGGAACGTCTTTGCGGTTGTTCCACGATCCGCTCCTCTCCGCAAAATTAATGGGCCGCTGCTCCGCTGCCAACCGATTTCCCATCGCTGCCGGAATCAGCCGTCACATTAAATATAGTCGCCATCTCTGCCATTCTGCCGAATTAGTATGTCTCGTCGGCGAGACCGTGTCACATCTTGCGCGCGAATCGCGCGGAGACGCCGGTTCCGAGCCGACCGTTGAATAATGGATTAACCAAACGAGCCACCCTGCAAACCGCTGCGACCCAGGATTTGACGGTTTCTCGACTAACAGAACACCTAGGATCAGTTACCCTAAGGCGTCACATCTAATCAGAGGTTTCAAGCTTTCGTAACCCCGTTGTCAGGCGATTCTTACTGCTCGGGTTTTCGGGTCTGAGGTACCCACGTTTAGAATTGTTTTAACATCGTACTGCAAGCATTCATCATACCGGTATGAATCAATGTGTCTTCCGATGCTGACGAAGCTTGCGTAACGGTGGGAAAACAATTCTAAACGAACACGGTTTACATATGAAAGTATTAAGTATAGAAACTGGGTCGTGTCTAGTTAACGATCTAACAAAAAACCGTTGTTAGGAATTTATTTTCTGAAGAAATCAATAGACTTTTCTTTTAAACAAGCAGCTGGTTTAAAAGTACATGTATTGTAGTATTTACAGGATTTTTTTGACTCCAGAATCTTAACGAATACCTGAGTTACAAGCTTTCTTCCAGAAGTTGTTTTCTTGAAAGATTCACGAAGATTCTGCTAGTAGAATGACAGAAGGTTTTGAAAAATATTAACAGCGATGATTTAACGGAAAAACGCGAATTTTTAACAAGAACATTTTCTTTTAGAAAAATCATTCGTTGTCCAGAAAAGAAAATTATATTAAGGTCATTTTAACAGAATCGTCATGGATTCTTTTTGTTTCGGATAGAAGCTGTTACTGAAGCGTTTTTGAAGATTTCAGAGTAAAACAATTGCTATGAACTATGCAATGTATGTACTTTCATACATAGTAAGAAGATGCTTGTGCGAAAGAGAAGACTCTTAATTTTTGGCAAAAAGAGTTCTTTAATATCAGAATTTTTCGGATTGTTAACTAGGCGAGACCCATTAAAGATTTGTTGCTTATCCATTTTAGTTAGTATTCCTCGCGACATTGTATTAAGCAGTGGATAAAGTGTACCGCAAAATGGCGCACCGTCGACCGAAAAGTTAGCTAGTACTCAGAGTGTCCATAGTTTGAAACTGCGCCACGCTTGTTCCTGTTTTATGGCTGTGGAGACTGTTTGTCGATGAATTAGAATGATTTTGATGATATTACAGGGTGAAAGTATTTTCAATGTACACGAGAAAATACTGGTACAAATGACTGTAATTTTATTTCATTTGTACAGCGTTTATACGTCATCATTGATACTTGACATAGATTCATTTAACAGATCAATTAACATAACCGAAGCACTACGTTCATATTAAATTAACTTATAATGAGAATAATGCTACGTATAAATTACCTTATATGATCATTTTAAAATAATTTCGTCATATATTACAAATTGAAATAAGTTTTTCAGAGTGCAAGTATATTTACTTATCTCAATTCATAAATATTGTGTAACGTTCGAATAATTTTTTCTCGAACTTTCATTTTTTGAAAGTACTCTTTGGAGTTATGTAAATATCTACTAAAAACATTGACCTACATTTTCCCTTTGTTTCAGGGAAAATATTTAATATTTCCCTGCCTTGTTCTCGTAAATTAAATGAAGAATCAAAGCACATTTAAGTCGAAAGGAACAAATAAAAAAAAAACAGTACCGCTATTAGGTACAATAAACGAACGAAACAAAATATGGTATGCACTTTTAAAAGTCTTTCGTCATTATTAATTTTGGAAAAACCATTCTCGCATCCTGCAACAACTGCGCCATAAAACTGCCGTTTTACAGAACACTCTCGCGAAGTTCCAAGAGCAGGGTGTATATTATACGATAAAATGAACTGAGACATTCTGTGTACCAGCACTTAACAATGAGTAAAGTTTCCCTCGCAACATCGATTTCTTGCTCCCGAATGATTCTTAAAGCTGAGTAATTACCGCCCTTAACGGGGAAACTTTGACTATAACGCCGCGAATGTAATTCCAAAGAGTCAAACTCGAGTATTACGTTAAATTCAATTTAACGTTAATGCCGGTAGTGTGGCAAGACGTCGGGGCAAGCCCCGTTCAGCTTCATCAACCCGAGAATTGGTGGATTCCGGTAATCGCGTTGATCCTCCAAATTCCGGGAAACTCCCTCGAACCTTGATAACTCGCCGAAAGTCCGGAAAGCCGTGAAGTCGCGCCGGAGAATTGTAAAAAGCACAGCGACCTGCAGACGCGCCCGCTGCATCGTTGCATCCTTGCAACGAGAGCAATGCCAGGATCGGATCACCCGGGGACGAGGACACGCTGAATCCTATTTCAACGACTAACATCTGACCAAGTTGGTCAACCGGGAGCTAACGAGACTCGCGAATTTCACGTGAACGGACCTACCAGCCACGCAATTAATTCAATCTCACGGAGACACTCTGTTCCCTGGCTTTACTAGGAGACGAAGAAATCGAAGAAACGTCCCAGCTATTTGAGTCGCCATTTTATCTTTTGTACACGCTGTTTTCGATCTGTGACGGTACAGACTAAAAGGGACGATTCTGTGGGAAGATTTAGGTCGAAAATATGCAGCAAAGTTTGTTCGAACGAGTCTTCGTTTTCGAGAAAATTTGGGTTTGAAAATTTGTTAGATTCTCGTGTGTTGGTATTTGTGAAAAGTAGAATCGGTAGAACGTTGTCGGGCACATGATTGCTATATTATGAGATGCGTACTCGATTAATTTTTACATTCGATTTTTCTCGAAAATTAAATCTTGGATTACAATATTTTGTAACACGTTTTCGACTTATTTCTGTATTCAGATCTACTGATTTTTTCTGGTTGTACTATTAGATTTGAAACACACTGTATATTGATTTTTGGCTTTGTTTTATCGAGGCATTGTGTTCCCTACTTACTTATTTTGTATAAATACTTCCTCAATGTGTGACCAAACATAGATTGCAACCTTAATCGTTTTGATACCCTACAAGTTTTCAGACATTGGTCTTAAACACGTTGAAAAGTGATTTAGGGGATATTTATTAAAATAGACATACTTTTTTTTTAAAAGATGAATGATAATTTGTATATGTAGAACTTGATTTTTGGATAAATCATATTGCAAAGACATTCACAAGTGCTTTTCCATGCGGTTGTTTCCGCGTCTGACCACAGCTGGCTGTTTCTACTTGAAGTAACTACTGATTACTGTAAAGTAACGATTACAGTAAGATTCGTTGCAGTTTCTACTTATGCGTGTGAATTTTCAAATAATCCAGTATTTACTACCAGAAAATTTTTCATTAAAAATTGAAAATTACATAAACAGTTATAGCTATTATAATATTTACGAACATTAACGGATTGTACTTGCAATAAAAAAGTAGTGGATTTACACTTCTACTGTTTAATAGTAGTCTAATTCATGTTTTTAATAACAGAAAAAAACTGATCCAGACCCGATGTTACAAAATGATGTCAAGAACGAAATCTGACATAAATTAATGTCGGTATGTGATCTTGACTACTGTTAGGTTAATTTAGCATCCTTGTACCACCAATTTAGTGAAAAACTGTGTATATATATACACAAGTATAAATTAATAAAAATATGCAATATATATTTATATTCGATAAATTGAATAAATTCCTCTTGATAAGTGAAAGAAAAGAATGCAGACAGTATCGGCAAAAGAATAAAAAGAAATAATTCACGAACGTTCCGACTAACGAAATTCCTGTAGTTTGTGCTGGTTCTTTTGCGGCTTTGTCGAAAGCATTTCGTGTGAACGAAAGGGGCGGGCAAGGACGCCTTGAATAGCAGGTTAATCAAGTTTGGATAGCGCCGTGTCAGGGTTAACTTTCGTGAGCCTGGAATTGATCCTTCGTCTTTCCACAGATATTGGAATCCGTTTGTAATGGATACTCATTGTTTCCAATACGAAGCACGACAATATACTATTGTGGGCCATTCGATTGTATCGTTGAAAGCGACTGGACCAGAATTTCTAATGTACTAAATCGTGGACGGTCCCTATTCAGTATCAGGGCGCAAGGAATGATTTACGAGACCGATTTGCATTGCCAATGGAGAACGAAGTTTTGCATTCTAATTGTTTATGTAAACCACTAGCCGAAAATGCTATTGCTGCCTCGCGTTCGAACGTTTAATTGAAAAATTAACGTCGTTGGTCTGTTAATCTCGTACTTTAATCTTAATTGAACGAAGTAGTAATTAATGGCTTGAGTTGACGAAAAAGACCGATCTTCATTATGGCTTTGAGGTATGAAAATTGCATTCTTGTAAATGAATATAAGATTCACAGAATTGAAGAACTGAAAATAAAACGATAAAAAATGAGAAAATGTAGTGTAATTTTCAAATACACTCGACGCTCTATGTGCAGTTTTTATGTTTCAATTTCTCCGAGTTCAAGAAAATTTCGACTTCAGCAAAATATTGAAATCGACCTTTTATGTTTAATTAACACTTTGATTGCCAAAGCAGCGACCTCAAAAATTTCATAAAATCAAAACAATATATTTACTAAAATAATGATTACAGAATTAAAATGTGTGACACTGAGTAACGTTTTAACCTTCTTGCATTTTCCAGATATTAACCAAATTTGATACAATGATTACATTAGCCTAATAATTAATTTTTAAATATGAACAAATAATTCCATCACCCATATATGGGTGACACGGCAATCAGTGGAAAATGATAACAGCTAACTGAATATTTTGTAAATCCAGAAGTAGAGTTTTTATTTCCAGTATCCTATGACTTTTTGCGACGAGTTCAACCAGGTGCAAAGCGAGGCATTTCGATTCAATAGAAGGTCGTAAATTAGTGAAGCCTTAAAAAGGGTCAAGTTGGCTCTCCGCCCAGGTGAACCCTTCTTGACCGAGTAGTCATTGCAGACTAGACGACTCAGTTTTTGATGTTTCTGCTGTGACAAAATTAACACAGTCACAGGAAAGTACAAAATCTGTTGAGAACATTGGCAAACATGACAGAGCGTACATGAAAGAACACCTAATTTGACAAAATCTTTATTAAACGTAATACTTTCATCTCTGGAGTACAAAAACCTAAATAGAACTAAATTTTACTTACAAGGTACAGAGTCAATTAATGTACAATTAATTTTTCGCGATTGGTAATCAATTTTTAAACATACTTTTTTACATGTTAAATATACTAGGAACAAAACAATACTGAAAGTTGATCGACACATCTAATTTTCGATGTACAGTAGACTTTCGCATAACGCAATAAAAAAATTGTTTAAAATTACTGTACATGTGTACTTTTTATGGTTGTAAATGTACAGTTTTGATTACAACATTTTTTTGTAGATTTAATGTATACTGACCGTCACATAAAATAATTATATACATTTTTTTTAAACAATTTGTTAACCTTCGTTATACGGGAGTCTATTGTATTTCTTGAATAAATAACATTTCTGAAAGTCTGTACATAGTCTATATAGAAAGGTAGAATTTAAAAAGCTTGACAAAGTTTCGCAAAAGATATTAACATTCGCATCAAAGTTTGAATCGAATATGATTATTGTAAAAATGAAGAGACAGAATATTTACAAGAGTATCACGAGTACAGAAGGAACAAGTGCTTAACCTATTGACTATTTGCGCTCGAACAGTGATTCAAAGGCACCGGTGAAAATTGCTATACCATTATTCAAAACGGATTTCATATTATTAAATTCGTCTGTATTTTATAAATTACTAAAACTTCAAATGTTGTATGAGAAAAGAGATTCAATTTCATGTGCACTATGCAAAAGAGATTTCACAGAATGAAAATGTTCTTGGTTGAAAGAGATGTCAAGTTTTTGGAATTAACATTTCGTCGAGTGCAAAAGTTTAACTGTTTATGTCGAGTATACTCGTCATGTAGAGAAAAACTTGCATTTTCTACTAAATAGAATTTAAGATAGTGCGCGGTATAGCATGAGAAAAGCACAAAAATAATGTCAGCTTAAAAATAATTAAGCAAACAAGTGCGCGTTGTTAAAATGAACCAAAACAGTTAACAGGTTAAAAAGAATCTTACGCAATCTCTTATGTCCTCAAAAATCTCGAAGAGGGCGAAAATAGTATCGGGGCATGTGCTCATTTAGCAGCACATTGTACATACCCTGGGGAATAGTTACTACGAGTAGTTCTTCCAAAGAGAAAGGTGTTTCCTGCGAAACCGTAAAGCGAATCCCGAGCATCCCGCTCCAAGGTACTTTTAGGCGGTACTACTGAATTTAAGCTGCTATAACCTGGAGGTTAAAGCTTCGGGACTGGCGTATAGCCCGTAAAATCCGTTTCATCCGAACACCTTCGTACATGTACGTAACCCTGTCTCTACCATGACACGACCGCCAACTACATGGCTACTTATGAAACTTGCAACAGCTGAATCGGAAACGAACACTGCTTTCTTTCGCCGAATTGTTGCTGCAACGCCTAACACATATTTCCAAATCTCATTCCGATCAAATTAAGATCATATTAACCTTTACTGGGCCAAGCATTCTTTCATTGAAAAACTTTCTCTTTTTTATGAAAAATTTATATATATAATTTGCATACGACAAAAAATATAGATTACCATTTACAAAATTAAATTGATCTTGAGATATACACCAGAAAATGTCCCCCTCGGGACAGAACATTTTTCGTGGAATTGATTTGTTCGTATATCTATCCATTTTGGAGAAAAATCAATCAGTCACTTTATTAGAATCACCCGGTATATGTTTACATAAATTTTTCTTGTTACCAATACAAATTTATTGTATGTATTTATTATTCAAATATTACGTGTATATTACACAAAAGCAAAGTCGTTGATCACTATACAGTATTTCATCGTTAATTGTCGTGAAATTCTGAACAATAATCGTCGCAAAACAATCCCTCCTTCCGCGGTGTATACCCCATGAGGGGCCATGAAGCTCGAGAGGCTTCGGTCGCCGAGAAGTGTAACATAATACGGGTCGAGTATATCGGTGACACCAATACTATTCCAGTGACAAAACTTCTTTATTTTTTATTATTTTTTGATGGAACTTTCACCAACATATTCGTGGCATTTTTCTAGTGAAAATGATACCAAATAAGATATAATTCCGATGGTATTTACTTGAGTAATGGACGATAAAAATTTCGGGCGCAAGGATAGACAGCGCATGGGAAAGAAAGAGACGCGAAGAGTCGCGGTCGCCGGCGTAGTTCAAAGGCCCACGTGTCTTCACAGTGTAATGCCAATAAAAAAACTTTTTTATTATTACTTATTTTTTTATGAGACTTTCTCCAATATATTTGTGGCATTTTTCTGATTAAAATAATACTAAACACGATATAATTCGGATCATATTTACAATAATTGTCCGAAACTTTCATCGTCCATTACTCAAGTAAATACCATTGGAATTATATCTTATTTGGTATCATTTTCATTAGAAAAATTCCACGAATATGTTGATGAAACTCGCATTAAAAAATAATAAAAAATAAACATGTTTTATCACTGGGTTAATTGTTGTTTTCACACCGACATACTCGACCCGTATTATGTTACACTTCTCGGCGACTAAGACCTCTTGAGCTTCGCTGTCCTTTCCTATTTTAGGCACAAGTCAAAGAATAGTATTATCTGAACTTTCATTGTCGCCGGCCGGATCCGTGGTGGCGACGATTATCGATGAAATACTTTAGCGGCTATCACGTACCTCTGAAGGTTAGGTTTTAAATTCAAACTTGACATTTAAACTTGATTGATTACGAACGAGATCTGGAAAAATTTCTTTGAATCTCATTTGAAACACTTAAACTTAAAATCAATATAAATTTATTAAGTTTCTGTCGTAATGAGAGTTCATAGTTTTAAATGCAGTTGCAAGGAAACTTGAATATCATTCTGTCGTCTCCACGAGTGGTTTCAGTAAATCAAAAATAAAATGGAGCACTGCTTCCGTCCTAGTTTTTGAATGATTTTATGCGGTGTAAATGTCTTCAGTTTCCCAGTTGAATTTGTAATAATAGACGTACATTGTTGGTGCCATTTTTGAGATTTGGTTGTCAGATTGCAATATTTTTGAGAGTGCACAGAGGTGAAAGTGTTCTACTATTCCTTATGAAATCGATACGGTGTCATATATTTCTTATGGATAGATTGACGAGGTGTTCGTCACAAATATTACTGATCAACGTTTTCGACGGTGTGCTGTAAGAAGCGAGCAATATGTTAGCAGATATTGTTTCAAATAGGTCGCAATTTCAGGTAGCTAAAGGGTCCACGTGTTTCCTTGCGATACGCGAAATTGACCTCTTCTCGTGTACATGCGCGCACCGTCGAATTCGTATCGGTGAAAAGCGATTATGGAATTCAATCGGACGGTGTCAGATTGAATTTATCACAAAATTCCCAGGGACCAAGTCGTTACCTGGGGGTACGTTGTATAACGTTAATATGACCGGGTACACACGGGCTTTGATCAAATGAATTTCCCTGACCATATTTGTCGAGGTAAATTTCATTTCTGCCTACATGCAGACGTCCGATACGAAAATATTACAAGGATTATACGTCAAATTTTGTTATTCGACTGCGCTGGGTGTAGCAATATTTATTCAATTTCATGGCCTTCGAACGGCCACCAATCTGACATGCGGAAAATGAAAACTATCGGAAAGTTTCTACAGTACACCTACGGTGCATGTGTACCTTGAACAAAATGTTTCCGCGATTCGACTAATCCGTTTTCTAAGTGCTGACACAATCGTCGTCAAAATGTGCTCGTGTTTCTATTCGTTGCGTCGGAACTTGTTTAAAATACGCAACGAGTTACGGAAGAATAAAATTCATAACCACTTGTCGTATAATAACGAGTCACCCTTGTAATGAACATTTCAGACAAAACCAAATAACATTCATACGTTTCTCAAGGTGTAAATTCACCCATTTGTAGTTTTTACACATGGTAAATCGATTGATTTCTTTCTGTCTGTGTTGTGAGGCGTAATTCTTCAAAATGTGATGTTATAAATACAGCAAAACTTGTAGTTCTAAAATGTAATTTACAAGGTTTTGACGAGGATATTATTTACAAGGGTGCGAAGTAAAATGTAAAAACAAAATCCCTTTAACCGCTTGTCCTACCCGTTAACTCTCGATTGCTCGGGTCATAATAAACAAGAAGGTCGGTCACGCGTTGAGCCATTTAGCTGTTTAGCCGTGTGATCGAACTTGCGAAAAATGTATGAGTCTTATGACATGTATATTTCGGCGCAACGAAAGGAATTGTGAAATAATAAACACGTTTGGGCACAACTAATACTTTTCAGGTGTCTGGGAAGTAATTATGATCAATTCATCGGTGAACAAAAATGATTTATAATTTGAAAGTGGACAATGTATCAGTAACAATTTGTAAATTAATACTTAATTTAAATCAATAATGTTTTGAGAAAACTCGTAGAAAATTAGTAATCCTCGTGTTAGTGTTGTTTACGTTTGTCACGAATGAAGTATCACCAGCCAGGCTCGCGTTGTTCACGTTTGGTCCGAACGAAGTACCACGAGCCAGGATCGTGTTGTTTACGTTTGGTCCGAACGAAGTACCACGAGTCAGGATCGTCCTTATTGTTTTTGTTCCAAATTTCTTACCACGAGTCTCACTCGTTGTTGTAGGACAGGGGATAAGGGGGGGATTCTCGTGCAACTGGTCGAAAAAAGTCCGTTTTTTATTGTGATTTCGAAAGAATAGAATTTTAAAAATGCTTTTCCAATTTTCTCTACGAAAATTCATTGAAATGAGAAAGTTACGACGATTGTAGGAGAACTATTCTTCGGAGTAGCAGTGTCAGTTTAAACACGATGTTCTTGAAACTTCAGGTATGTTTTAAATAGGCGTTATGGACAAGTGAATAATTATTGACTAATCGTGTCCCACCAATGCTTATTTTGTTCCTTATACATGTCTCTAGGGATTATACTACAGATGCTAACTTTATTTTTCATTTATAATATTTTTGCACTTCATCCAATCTTTAAAATGAAGAAAGTTAATTTTTGTATTAAGATTATGAAACTTGTCTAGTTTTCGTAATTTTTGTCACATTTTTAGAATAATCCCGGCACAGACTACCTAACATTAAAAACTTTTTTACCTTTTTGGATCTACTAATAGATACAAGTGCTACAATGCACGTCGGTAATGGTTGCACTGCCGAAGAGAATAATACCAATTGTATGCAACTTGATGCGATAGTGTTAAACAGCTGAATACAAAAAGTTTTTCTAGTTTTTTGGATGTACCTTCGTACCAATAAAATAATAAACTTATAATGTTAATAGTTTTCTAGAAAATAAATGTTAAAGTATTAATCGATTTTCCTTTTACACGAGACTCCCGTGACCCATCGCACTATAACAACGAACCAGACTCGTAATAATGATTACGAACATAATCTACTAAACATGTACGTTAAAAATTTCCTTTAAACCGAACTAGAATTCTGTTTTGATGTTGTCGATATATAGTCAATAAATATAAACTGTCTTCATCTCCTAAGAAATTACGAACGATAAAAGTAGATCTACTCAGTGTAAGCGCTAAATAAATCGTAGTGCAACGCATTAAATGCTAATTTATATTATAAGTGTCGAGAAAATGAGATTTGAATATTCGTTGGGTTCGCGTGCCTTGGTATTTGCAATAAGTAGAAACTGTAGGTCATGATCAGACGCAGCAGTTGATTTCTATCGAGCCAGAACATTCTTTGATCGGTTCTGATTGAAACAAATTATGCAGAATCGAAATAATGTTATAACTGCTATGAGGTCCGTTGTGGTTTATAGCAGTTATGGTTACAGTTCTTATGGACCGACATTATTTTGGTTCTATTACTGTTATCTTTCGTTTCTGCATTTCGGTTCCGAAAAATAACGGAAAAATTCCCGTAGAACCGAAAAATGACAGTTATAGAACCGAAAAATAACAGTTATAGAACCGAAAAATGACAGTTGTAGAACCGAAAAATGACAGTTATAGAACCGAAAAATAACAGTTATAGAACCGGAACCGGAACCGATCAGGGCCAGAACCACTACCTTAATAGCAGTTATAACAGGTCTGCGGATCTTTGTGCAAATGTCAACTTTCGTGGATGTTTTCATAAAAACCAGAATGAGGAACATGCTCAATTTTTCAACTACGAAATTCCTTATGGTAAAAGTGAGGTAGAGACGTCATCAATATTTGTTACTATACATGCTTTCCTATATTTTAAAAATTCACGAAGATCCGCAGTCTAGTTATAACGTCATTTCGGTTCTTATTACAACTGTTTTCTTTTCTTAATCAAGCCAACTGACCCACTGCTCTCCCCAATTTACCAGACCATTTCCCCGAACAGTTATTCCACAATGCCTCGGTAATATAATTTCGCGAAATCCTGGCATGACAACTCGAGGATCAAAAACTCCGGTCGAGTACTTCCGGCGATCGTTCGAATATCCGGGAAACTGTATCGCGGAAATCAATTCACAAAGCCGGTCGCAGTGCCGTTGGCCTTCGGTCCTGCGAACTTCTCGCGCAGGGATCGCATGAAATTTTCAACGACTTGCAGTTCGGCTCGTAAACCCGGCGGACTGGAGCATCTCCCGACGTCCTTTCCTTGAAAAGTTAACGCGTCGATGCAGCAACATCGTAGCCCGATCGTGAGTTCGACGTAATCGCGTTACTCACCGTTCCAGCGGTAATCACTCGGCTTGATCGGCTTAATCGGCTTAAACATGCGAGGCCTGGAATCGTTGGTCGCGGCGGCGGAGCGGAGGTATCGAAGTTAGGCGAATCTGTTCAATGTCCGGCAGCAACCTGGTTATCCCAGGCGTACAGCAGTGCTCGTTTAAATTTACAAAGTTTGCCGCAAAAAGTCCTTCAAAGGTATAATTGACGTCACCAGCGGTACCAGATCGACGGGATTTCTCAGATAAATAGCGGAGGAACCGCTACAGATATAACCTAAGTGATGTGACGACGCTATACAGGATATCCGAAAATGTTGTACTTCCTTGAAAGGGGTGATTCCCGAAGTCATTTGAGGTAACTTTTTCTCTTGTGAAAATGTTCGCAGCTTTGTTTTCAAGTTATTAACGAAAAACACCGACCAATCAGAGCGCGGCTATAGCGGACAGATTTCGTCTCGGCCAACGGCAACGTCACTCTCAGCGGTTCTTGTGGCAGAGCCGGAGTCAGTTCGTCGTTGCTGCGCTCTGATTGGTCCGTGTTTTTTGTTAATAACTCGAGAACAAAGCGTTTCGGCGCGAATTGGCAAAGGAAAAAAGGTGGTCAGAATCACCCCGGGAGTCACCCCTTTTAGTTGTACTCGATGTTTTTGGAACACCCTGTCTAATGTAGTGTATAGAGTGAGCGTGGAGATCCTATCATGATCCTACAGTGAGGATCGTGATGCCACCAGGTAACTCCACCATTGGTGCGTCGGTGAGGAAATTGTCGTCACGTGACCTCCAGCGTTGCGCAAATAGTCCCTCAAAGGGATCACATGGC
Source organism: Sphecodes monilicornis (assembly GCA_913789915.3). Lineage (NCBI taxonomy): Eukaryota > Metazoa > Arthropoda > Insecta > Hymenoptera > Halictidae > Sphecodes > Sphecodes monilicornis. Next base: position 13,185,326 of record OU565290.1, read on the forward strand.
GTCATGTTCCGGGAATTGTCCTACCAACGTACCTATGGAGGGGGTACCTGGTGGCCCCACGATCCTTACTTTAGTATCGCGATAAGACCCACAACGTCACCCTATAGACTGCACAACATAACTTCGTGACGCCACTCAGGTTCTGCCTAAAGCATTTCCCACAGTATTTATTCTCCGAATTCCGGGATCTGGTAACGCCGGGATCAGGGTAGCATTCCTCTCCGAGGAATCGACTCGTGCACAGCCCGACAACGTAAGGAGAATAGATACAGCGAGCGAAAGCGAGACAGACACAGTCCGTCGAGGTTCGATACTTCAAACGGACGCCGCGAGCGTAAAAAAAATGAACGCGCGATGAAGCAAATTTTCTAATGCAGTTAGTTTCGTCTTACCTTATGAAACATGGTACCAATGGATCGTCGAGATTCTACCCATTAAAACGAGCCCAAGCACGACGTACATCGGCCTATTTTTACAAACTTCGTACATAACAATCATACGTATGTCCTCCATTTTGTTATTCATATTGAGTCTCTAAAATTAGTCCGATTTGTGTCGTGTTTAGACTTGTTTTAACAAAAAAATCTCAACAATCCACTGACACTACGTTCGGATAGATACGACAAAAATGACTGAATTCAAAATTTTCTTTGACTTTCGCGGTACCTCTTTGAAGTTGTCTCCTTTCCTTTATTAGTTTCATTCTCTTTCCTTGTCTAGAGAAATATAAGGCTGCGCGGAGGACGAGTAGGGGATGTGTTGTGAAAATTTAAGTGTAACGGACTTAGCAAATTCGAGCGAGCACTACCGTATACAGAACCGATAAACCAACATCCTCCCGTTGCGATTCTATTAATCGTACAGCTCGCTATCTCTGTCTCTATCTAGTCTATCTATGTGTCTCTATCGCGGTCTCTGTCTTTCTCGCGCGAGTGCGGGCTCGTTCGGCAGCGACGCGCCGGCGAGCACGGTTCGCAGCGGGCGGCGGCTGTAATTATGTGAATAATTAATAGAGATGCGACGTCAGGCCACCCCGTCACTGCGGGCCACCGCAGCATCGGGCCCGGCACCCAACCCCTCCAAACACGCGCAACACGTAGGAACGTTTCGGCATTCCTGCGGAGCTGCTAAAATGCTGGCAAACGCGACTATACTAGAGCATTCGCGACCACGCTGAACCGAGCCATGAACCTATCTACACGCGGCACACGTTCACCAGCCGACATACAACGACATACACCAATGACGGTCCGACTCTCTGCAGGTATGCAGATCGACGGACCGATTGGCCTCTCGTGAGTTCGAAGTCTGTTAGCTTTGCAGACCGAAACATGCGGACTGCTTTCATGATGGTGGAATCACCGCTTGGCGATTTTGTAGGAAATTGACCGACGAGAATCGGCCTTTTTGTGCGTCGTCAGCCTCTTAATGTCACCAATTTTAAAAGGAAATGGGCCGTTGAAAATGTAGAGCTACTTGTATAACAACAGAGTTTTATTTCTAGATCCACAGAGATTTTGGCAAAGGATTGTCTGTAGAGAATCGGGCTTTTTGTGTGTCCTCTGTCTTGTAATGTCACAGATTTTGAGAGAAAATGAACTGTCGAAGTTGTAGAACTTCTTATATGACGTCAGTCTTTTATTTTTAGAGTCACAGAAATTTTGGGAGAAGAGTGTCTGCCGAGAATGGGGCTTTTTGTGCGTCGTCTGTGTCTTAAAGTCACCAATTTTAGAAGGAAATGGGCTGTTGAAAATGTAGAGCTACTTGTATAACAGCAGAGTTTTATTTCTAGATCCACAGAGATTTTGGCAAAGGATTGTCTGTAGAGAATCGGGCTTTTTGTGTGTCCTCTGTCTTGTAATGTCACAGATTTTGAGAGAAAATGAACTGTCGAAGTTGTAGAACTTCTTATATGACGTCAGTCTTTTATTTTTAGAGTCACAGAAATTTTGGGAGAAGATTGTCTGCCGAGAATGGGGCTTTTTGTGCGTCGTCTGTGTCTTAAAGTCACCAATTTTAGAAGGAAATGGGCTGTTGAAAATGTAGAGCTCATTGTATGACATCAGAATTTTATTTCTAGAGCCATAGAGATTTTGGAAAAGGATTGTCTGCCGAGAATGGGGCTTTTTGCGTGTTCTTTGTCTTCTAATGTCGCCGATTTTGAGAGAAAATGGACTGTCGAAGTTGTAGAGCTTCTTATATGACGTCAGTCTTTTATTTTTAGAGTCATAGAAATTTTGGGAGTAGATTGTCTGCCGAGAACGGGGCTTTTTGTGCGTCGTCTGTGTCTTAAAGTCACAAATTTTAAAACGAAATGGGCTGTTGAAAATTTAGAGCTACTTGTATGACAGCAGAGTTTTATTTCTAGAGCCATAGAAATGTTGGAAAAGGATTGCCTGTCGAGAAGGTGGAGCTTCTTGTACGTCATCAATCTTTAGAAGTCATAGAGATTTCGAATGGACATTGAACGCCGAAGATGTTAGAGCATTTTTGTACGTTGTTAATCTTTAAAAGTCGCAAAGATTTTGGACAAAAATGATCTGTCGAAAATGTAGATCTGTTGAAAAGGCACAGCTTTTTATACGTTGTCAATCTATAAAAATCATGGTGATTTTAGAAGAAAATGGTTTTTTGAAATTACAAAGGTTATTAAATGTCGCCAATCTTTAAAACTAATATAGAGTTTGGACGAAAATGATCTGCCTGTGAAGCTTAAAAAATTTATAAAGTTTTCCGTCGTTATAATTATCGCAAAAAACTCTGAAACTCTCGCTGTTTCGTTTGAAATATTTGAAATTTGTCAGAAGTTTGTGAACGTGACTGACTGACCGTACGTCCATTCGCGTTTGCAATACATAAGTCATGAACAGACACATTAGCTAATTGCGAGTTCCATTTTATAGTTCGCACGAACAACATGTTTAATTGTCTTTAAAACAACATCCCCCAACAACTTTCTATTTTTACTAAAAAAATTTCCAATGTTAAGCTTGTACTAGCAGATTCACAATATTTTGCATAAATTTACAGATACATTTGCAATCCTTACTCATAGGCGATTAAAAGTTGTCTTTTCTCTCAAATTGGGTCAGTATAAAAAGATCTGATGACTTGGTAACATTTCGAATATTAAAAAATCAGACAATCTTCTCATATTTAAATGTACAGCTCCTTTCTCTAAATATGTATTTAAGAGAATCGCGATTGAATTTTCAAATCCGATTAGTCAATTATTAAAAATAGTGGAAAATAGAAATCCATATGTTGGAAAAATATTCTTGGAATTGCAGTTTGCTTCTTGATACATTTGCAGTTCTTCCAAATCCTTAATCATGTTGTTCACAGTCTTATGTCTGATTTTTGTAAGTTTTGAGTAAGCTCAATAAATTGTTAAACTTGGTGGCAGTTTCTCATGTTTGTATATATTTTGACTTTGTTTCGCAAAAATATCTGAAATGAACGGACTTCGATCTCACTATCGCTACATTAAACGAACATGTACACTCTATGATACGCCTCGCACGATAAATGGCGTACTCGATTGTGATCGCTATTCACGCTTCCGGATAGACGCGCGTCACCACTGATTCGGGGCGTAACAAACCCCGTGCACGTTAATTAATTGAGAAAGGTTAACGGATTACACAGCTGGCTCCAGTGTTTAACGAAAGAACAGGAGGACGTTGAGATTACTTACCGGGTGAGTGTACTCGTCTGGATGATACCCGGGCAATAAATTCTGAGCCTCTGACGTAGCAGAAGACTTGCGAATATAAGTAGGCTGAGAATTATTCAACACTGTTTACGTTCGAGTAAGATGCATCGCGCGATCTTTTCGAATGTTTTTCACGCCTGACAGGAATCGAAAACGCGTGAAAATTGATTCACAAAACTCAGCGTCACACTTCAATACATCGTTCCTCCGAGTTATCAAACTCTCATTTGTAACGAGAAGTTTTGTCTTCATTTTGTTCATAGACCACCGATTTAGATTATTCATTACTTACTCTTCTAGTTAGGACTAACAAACTCGAACTACGAGTAATTCTCCAACATTGTCCACCATTTTCTCCTGTTTCCATCATATCGATCATACGCCTGCATCTAAGCATCCTGAACCTCCTTGTACATAGAATTATCTATTACTCTCGAATACATAGAGTGCTTCATAGAATGTACAGATAGCTTCGGCAATGACTTTCGCTCATCAAAACGACCGTGAGAGCTTCTACTAAATAGTTGCATTGTATTATTGCATTCTTGGATCTTGAGTTTTTACTTTATTACGTTAGAATACTCTATTGCGACGCTGTACATTCCTCGAATTCTGAACGCAAGGATATTCTCTACAGTAATACTTCGAATGTTTTAAGTACTGTCTCACTATGCTCTAACTTCAAATTGGTAGAAAATACGCACGGCACCACTCGTGATTATTCAAACGACTTTGGAAGTCCGAAAAACTCCCGGCTGGAAAGATTGAACTCTGTTACGTGTTGAGATCATAGACCATAACATAGTAATACTTGGTTAAAAAAATTGTTTCGTAATCACCAGGTTGCGGATTTCGTGCATTTTTTGACAAAAACGAATAGGTAACATACGAAAATAAATTTTTGAAAAATTAAAATTACAGAATTTTCGAATTGCTAAAATTATTAAAAGAAGTACAAACATGTAAAGAAATTAGAAGAATTAAAGATCATTCTCACCCTATTTTTGAATTGCTGAAATTATTAGAAGAAGTACAAACACGTAAAGAAATTAGAAGAATTTATGTATTTTCGAATTGCTAAAACTATTAACACTAGAACTACCAAATAATAAATGCGACTGATGTGTATTGCTTTGTAATAATGACAAGACTGCATCCATTCATACTTCACACAATTTTTATTGTAATATGTGCTTCAATAAAGAAGTTAAGTCGCAAAATTTTTTATGAAAACAATTTTGCAGTTTCAGTAATTGTGAAAGAAAAAATTAGTAACCAGTCATTTTGACTGGTACGGTAGTTCTAGTGTTAAAAGAAGTAAAAACATGTAAAGAAATTAGAAGAATTTAAAATCAATCTTACACTATTTTCGGATTGCTGAAATTATTAAAAGAAGTACAAACATGTAAAGAAATTAGAAGAATTAAAGAATATCCTCACATTATTTTCGAATTACTAAAATTATTAAAAGAAGAAATACATTTTTCATTCTATTTCTGAGAATTGAACTAGAAGATTTGTATTTTGCATAATGATACATCGACTGCTCAAATAACGGCTTTAACCAGTTTGGTATTAATCTGGCAGATTTCACTAACGATTCTCCTGGTGTTTAATTATAACTTTTTATTGTCTCTCTTGTACGTTCTTTTCTCGCAGGAGGTCGTTCTCTAACTCTGTAACTCGTCCCATAAGACTTTACTACGAGTAAAACTCGGCAATCAAGATTTCAAGTTATAAAAAAGAGTGTTAAGCAGTCCGTTAAAGAGGCTTGGTAGTGTCAATCAGAGACGCATCAAATCTCTGTCGTTTGAATAATCACGAGCGATACCATGGATATACTTACAATTGTATAATTATAATTAGAACGAATAATGCAATTAATATGATCGAACAATGGACGACGCATGACTAGTATCTTGTGCACTGTTGATATAGTAGAACCTCGTTCGTTGCACGAAACGGGACCGGATGCGTGCAAAAATCGAGATTGTGAAATGAAAGAAGTGCAATCAGAGGTCTGCAAGAATCCGAAAATATCGGGTCGGGACAGGATGAGAAGCTTATTCGAGATCGGGAGGAGACGGGCTCTCGAATGTGCTCGGGAATCCTGGGGAATCCTGAATATTCTCGAGAATCCCGATATATTCGAGAATTGCAATATATTCGGAAGACCCGAAATTTTTGCGAATCCTGATATATTCAAAAATTGCGATATATTCGGAAATCCCGAAATTTTCGAGAATTCTGCTATCCGTATTCGAGAATCCCGATGTACTCGAGAATCCCGACGTACTCGAGAATCGCGAAATATTCGAGAATCACGATATATTTGAAAATCGCGATATATTTGAAAATCGCGACATAGTCGAGAATCCCAATATATTCAATAATCCCCAAATTTTCAATAATCCCGAGATTTTCGGGAACTCGACCCGTTTCGACCCGAGCCTACCCAACCCGTCCCGACTATTGGGTACCTGACATTTTCGGGTTCTCGTACACCACTATATGCAACCAATCACGCGATCCGTAGTGTCGGTCTTCTTTTGTTTCCGCGTAGCCACCACAATCCCCACCACGAGTTACAAAACATCAAAAAGCTTATGGTGGGAGTTGCTGGTATGCAACAAACAAGGATTCCGTGGGATAAACGAGGTAGCAACGAGTGAGGTTCTACCGTATTAGGTTGTTGCATATGAAATCTCCGTGTTTGAACAGTAAGTAACAGTTCGTCGAAATAAATCTTATTCGATCTTATTCTGTCAACGAATTGCAAGTCTCTTGATTGTAGTACGGCAGCAATTTTTTGGTTATTCGCGTTCTTAATTTTTGAGTTTTTTGTACCTTCGAAAAATAGTGTATTGATTTACCACCACATTTTGATCAAACATTGCATAATGCTGTTGTCGATATGCATATTTTTTCGTTCCTATAAAAAGCATACACAACAATCACATTAACATTATGATGGTCATGCCACCCATATCTGAATGACGGAATTATTTATCCAGAATTGAAAATTAATTTTTACGTTCCCAGATTGAGTCTACCAAATTTGCTTACGATCTCCGAAATGCAAGAGCTTTGAAACAGTAATTAATATTATCAAATTTTCTTTTTCTTTTTTGTTTTATTAAATAAATTGCTTTGATTTAATTTAATTTTCATGATTGTTGATTGGACGATTGGCGTGTTAAGTCACATTGTAATAAAATTGATTGAAATATGAAATTGGATATCTAAATAAAAACTGATGATAGAACCTTAAAACGATATACAGGGTGGGGCACTATAAACAGGTCACCTGAATAACTCGCTTGCTTTTGAAGATAGAAGAAAATGTATTAGATCAAATTTACTTAATATCGAGGCGCTCGTAATCTGATGTCATTAATTTGTTTATAGGTGGAGACGTCAAGAAGATATGAAGTTCAACTCTGTTTTCTTAAATGGAACTGTATGGTTTCTTATTTACATTCTGATAGTGCGTTTTAAGACGGATACAATGACCTATTATGAAGGTCATTCAAGGTCACGCAAGGTCAACTGCAATAGAAAATAAAGTGTCTCAAAGCACTCTTCAAATACTTTTGTGTCTTCTCTGGTTGTTGGCATACCGCTCATGTAAGTATTGATAAGGGTCACAGAACATAAATAAACATACAATCACATTGTATGCTTACCTGTATCCAGAAATATTATTAGTAGTTTGACTACCGCCTAGAGTACGGCTTCGTAATATTCAATTTGAGTGTTCAATTTTCAAGAATGCGTTGCACAGTAGCAGAGAAAGTGGAAATGGTTATCATTTATGGTGAATGTCATGGAATTATGAGGAAAGCGGTACGCGTGTATGGTGAAAGATTTGCCTTCTTCATAATAAAATAATTAATCCATATTTCATTGATGGCGCGCTAAATAGTCATAAATGCGAGAGAATCTTGAAAGATGTTTTGCCAGAATTGTTAGAGGACATTTCACTGGGCATGCGACAGTCCATGTGGTTCCAACAAGACGGATGTCCTGCTCATTCAGCACGAAATGTTACAGAATTACTGAACAGGACATTTGAAGGTCGTTGGATTGGTCGATCAGGAAGCAATAAATGGCCAGCACGTTCCCCAGACCTGACACCACTAGATTTTTATTTGTGGGGAAAATTGAAGGAACAAGTGTACCACGAAAAACCAACAACCACAGTTGATATGCAAGAACGTATAAAAAGAGGTTGCTCCGTAATAGATACAACCGAAATTTGTCAGGCAGTATCATCAGTATTGCAACGTTTTAGATTATGTCTCCGTGTTCAAGGTCGTCAAATTGAACACTTGAAGTAGCAGTTAATACGTAAATAACATGTTACATGTAAATCGTCGTAGTGTTCGAAGAGTGCTTTGAGACACTTCATTTTCTATTGGTTGACCTTGCGTGACCTTGAATGACCCTCACAATAGGTCATTGTATTCGTCTTGAAACACACTATCAGAATGTAAATAAAAAACCATACCGCTCCATTTAAGAGAACAGTTGACCTTCATTATCTCCTTGACGTCTCCACCTGTAAAAGAATTAATAACATCAGATTACGAGCGCCTCGATATCAAGTAAGTTTGGTCTAATGCATTTTCTTCTATCTTTAAAAGCAAGCGAGTTATTTAGGTCTCCTGTTTATAGTGCTCCACCCTGTATAATAATCCTGCTGGCTGTAATAGCAATTCTTGACTTAAACGCTTCATAGCATTTCTGTTCTAAAATCAGATATATGCAACAACCTAATGGTATGATCGCATCTTGACTACGGTAAACGGGAAATTCGAATTCCCTACGAAATATCCGATGGAGAAGCGTTCTTCGGACGTGAACGTGATAAATCGAACGAACGAAAACGGGAAAAACCGAGAGCAGAGAAGGTCGCGCTACAATCGCGAATCCGTACCTCTCGTCGCAAATTACAACTGCGTGAGGTAATGAAATTAGCCTGCAACACGCTGGCGCATAAAGTGCTCAACTTAACGATGTGTAATATCACATTATCCTTTGAAAATATCCAGGCACGCGTTTGGAGACGTTGCTCGCGGCGGCAACAACGACGGCGGATCCGAACACCGTCCAAGTTTCGAACACGCCCTCGCGAAATTAATGCGACGCCGGTGTGCATAGGCGTGTGCCACTGGTGATTTGCCGCCGTTAACTTTCCGACAGTTTGCCCGACATTTATGACGGTCGCGTTAGAGCGCGGCCCACCGCAGCGCCCGGTTATGTCGTCGGAACTGTTTGCTCAAGGGAGTATAACAACTTGAATAAATACACATATCCGCGCTGGCGTACCGGGAAATTTGCGTGTGGTCGTTGCGAGCCCGTCTCTCTATTGTCGAAGACGATTAATGCCGCTCGGAAAGATGCGACATTGATATCTGCTGCTTCCTCGAGAACTGTGTTACGAGAGCTGAGAGCTAACTCGACGAAACTGTACTGCGAGTGTCGTAGATAGACTGTCAAAATTATTATCAACTGGGCTACACAAAATAGGATTTATTGTGCAACTAAATTTTTTCCGACGTAAGTTGCTTGGACCGTTTGAGCGACAGTGCGCAACGTTTATGGTACGGTTGTATTACATTCTTGCGCAAGTGAAATGGCCGATTTTCGGATGCAAATATTACGAAGCATTTCGATCAAGAAATACTATTATAGCCTGTAGGTTTATTATACTTTGTGAATCACCTTAGATTTTTGCCTGAAATATCTCCGTCGTCTTTAGTAGTGGTAAGAAAAAATGTGCGAGAAAGAAAATGTTTGACTTTAAGTTGCAATTATTGTAATAGAAAAGATTTCTTTCTCAAGGTTTTATATTCCAAAATTTTAAGGTCACCGTTGTTCTTTTAAATATCGTGATGTATTTTGATTGGTATAATGTTATAGCTAATGAAAAAACAAATTCAATCAAATATGATATGTTCACCTTCAAATGACTTTCAGAGGAGTTATTTTACAAAAAGCGTAACTTGAATTTCGTATATGATATTCTAGCTTACCGTATTCAAGTAAAATTCCATTGATGTAAGCTCTGAAACATTGAAAGAATAACTATTTCGCTGGCCATTTAGAGATCAACATATTGCACATGGTTGAATTTGTTTCTGCATTAGCTATAACACTATACCAACCAAAGCAAAACGTCCCATTCAAAAATCAACAATGACCTAGAAATTTCGGAAAATGTGACCATTAGAAAAAATCTTTTCTATCGCAAAAATTGCTCCTATGAATCAAACAAATTCTTCCTTATTATACTTCCCGTATTGTTAAAAACAAAGAAGATATTTTAGGTGACAATCTTCATGTGACACCCTGTATACAGTTCACGCCATTACTATCCATCGTTTTTCTTGCAAATGATATAAATTAGAAAAAAAATGAAAGGGAAAAGAGAAACACTGTTTTTTGTTAATATGTTTTGTGTTTACACTATTTTTTCAGAACTGGTAACTTTCAATTTTTTTTTTCATATAGAATGCTATATATCTTTTTATATCATATGAAAGCGCGTGTCAAGACAAATTCATTCGTATACGACACGATGATCTTCAAGGTCACACAAGGTCAGGAATGGAAAAACATTTAGAATTCGAATTTAGAATTTGGAATTAAGAATTAGAAAAAACATTCATCTGTTGATAATAATTTGATCATCCACTGTAGTTTATACGAAAATAAAGTCCATGATTTAATAAAGTGATTGTATTGAGAGAGCAGAAAACTACACAAGGGAATTCAATCGAACAGTACAGTTTCGTAAAAACACTTTCACATCGCAGCTTAAATTAATTATTGCTAGATCCACGTGCCCTACCGAGAAATCCGTTATCCTCGAGATCGCAGGTTACGGTGTCATTAGGAAATTAATAATAATAGTTCAGGAAGTAAGGTACACACGACGAGCTTAAGCGAACGATCTCAATCAACGGTTTAGGTCAGGGATCGCAGAAAGCCCCGAGCATTTGGGGAAACCATCTAAACGATTTGTCGGAAGACGAAAACGGCATTTCACAACATTTTTACGTGACGAAGCGTACGTGTGTGGGTATCATCCAGCGAAGAATACTGCCGGATATAAATTTCTGCCACAAGAGCAGCGGCCGTTTCCGGGAGCCGGAAATGAAACTTTTTAAATCGAGAAACGTCTTCGTTGCCACCGGATCCTCGATAGCAACGAACCATCCGGGAAATAGTTACGCTGCTGATCTGTGCTTGTTCGTTAACCTTAAAAATACTCCTCGACGCGGAAGACTGAAAAAGTGGCTCCCCGAATCCACAAAATGGAAAATGTTGAATAATGTTATTTTGATTGTTCTTAAAGATCTCATAAAATCGTTTATCGTAGTCAATGCTTTCAAGATCGCTACTGTATTGTTCATATTAGTTTAGTTAAGGTGTCATAAAAAATATGGTTAGAATAAGCATACAGGGTGAACAATATTCACTTGGTTATCCTAAGCACTTTCGAAAATACTTCACTGGTTTTTTGGTGATAAGAAGAAATGTTTAAGAACAATATTATCAAAGCTGGGTAGGCAAGTGATATGATAAATGATTAATTTTTCTCACTGCTATATTTTTCGAAAAGTCAAGGTCATCGACGGTTTTTCAATGGCACTTCATATTATACGAATGTCAGGTCATCATATGGATCGGCTTAAGCTATTATGATAAGAATATGCACGATGACAAAATTATGCACTTCCATTCAAAGAAACAGCGATGATCTTCAGACCCCAAGAAACATTGACAAAAATTGTTTGCTTACTATACTGCATTTTGGAACCAAGTAGTGTTCTCTTTTCACATTATCATCTATCATACAAATTAAGTGAAATATTCCAGGAGTTTTAATGTGTGAGTTATATGAAAATTTTCAAATATTTCAAAAAGTATATAAACGATACAAACAAATGTTCAGAACAAAAGTTGTACGACATCAAGGTAGACATATTACAATATCATTTATTTGACCTTGGAACGTCCTGTAAGCATATACTCTATCAACATCTTTAGTAATCACTTTGTTAAACCGAATTAAGCGATTCAGTAGTTATCTTGAAGAAATAACCTACGATAAATAATTGAATGGATTTTTCGGCACAAGTTTAACGTTATCTATTCGCTGTTCCTCCCCAGTCATTCCAGGGTTAATTCGTGCATGCTCACAGACACGAGACGAACGGGATTTGATAGCGATGTGGCTCGGATTCGCGTGGGCGCGTCTGGAGATAAGTTTCCGCGAAGGGAGAACGTAAAAAGGAGGAGGAGGGAGCGGGTGCCTCAGCATGGTCGATGAAACCTCAACCGCCCGAATTTCTAAAGGAACCATCCACTTAAAACTGTACGCGTCTTCTGACGGGAGACGGACTTAATCCTCGCGGCAATAGCAACGTCGGAGAAACTCGAGCTAAATCCCTGAAACACGACTCGCGTCGGACGTAAACCGACACAAACGAAGACGGGAGATTGCAATCGAACGCTAACGTGAAAACGCCGCGCGAATTCGCCACTAATTCTGCCGTGGGAAACGTGATTGCGCAGCACACGCCGCGCCGGCCAAAGTTCACTTCTGCGAGATAGTTTCTTTGAGATCGCACAAGCGTCGGCTTCACTCGTTTCTCTTAATTATTTCAGGCAGGAAAGGATAAATTGTTTCGCGTGCGTTAGCTCGATAAGAGCTGCCCGAATCATAGTTTGATGCTTCGATTCGACTTGGAATTCGATCGAGAAAAATTGATCGAGCACTGATCGAACTTCCTTGAGCCTTTTGATTTGGACGATTGAAGTTGCCCACTGCGATGTCGAAGAACACAGCTTGTAACAGTTTATTTGGCTCACTTGTGTGACAGCCTGCATCTGGTAACTGCTGGCAAGAGAATTTCGAGTGTTTGTTAATCTCGGAGTAAACTTGTAACTGGTTGGGGAGTTTCCTGATGATATTGTCAGCAGATTTTTTAGCATTCGTTTTGTGGTATAATGTATATTGTACGATTCTTGTGGTTTATATTGAAAATTGAGATTTTAGAGGTGGGTTTTTATAATTTTACTGTTGTTTGGAATGTGACAATAAGTAGTGAATGTGCTTTAAATCGTATTTATACATCGAACCAACGAGAAAATAGATGGCAATGTTCTCTTTTAGATTTATATTGTCGGTGTCGACATCTTTCTCCGACAGCATTCGTTCGAGTATGCAACATGTTATACTGTTCTTCTCTAGAAGCTACAGAAAAGAAATGTATACTGAAAATTGCGAAGAGAATAAGTTCTTAAGTAAGAAGCAACTATAAATGTGAGAAATATGGGCCATTTGCGTGGTAATGTTAACGCTTTGTCTTGCACAATAAGTTTACTGGAACCTTAATTTAGGTTCATCCTTATTCGATAATAGTTTTACAGTGAAGTTTAACAAAGGCATTATTTACTACTAAGTCAATCACTCGTTTCGTCAACGTTTTATACGAAATATACCGGGTGATTCACGAGAAACAGGCCACCTAAATATCTCCGTTAGGCTTAGAGATAAGAGAAAATGTGCGAGAGTAATGTTGTACTGTTAAAGCGGGCAAATATGGTGATATAAAAAAATGTTCCGATTGTAGTCGTTTTCAAGGTCTTTTGAAGGTCATCGATAATTTTTAAATTGCACCATATATTTTTAACTTCACAGTGTTGTAGCTGATGTCAAGACGAGTTCAATGATGTGGTACACTATGACCTTCAAATGACCTTGAACTAGGAAATTTATGATAAATCAATGATACCTTCAAAATGTGGAATCATTTTATTTGATTTAAATTAAATGTTCGACATTATGACCTTGAGCAGTAACACAAACAGTAACACATACTATAGTTTCGATTGTCTGAGTGTATTCAGAAAATACAATTTAAGAAAAATAGGTTCATATAAATATATTTTCAAATATACTATTAAGTCAGACTCGTGATAAATATTTCAGACAGAGTCTACCAAACATATTTACCTATACTCCATTATTAATAGTCTGCGGATCTTTATGCAAAATACAGTTTTTTTGCTCCGATTGCAAGTTTCTGGAACCAAATAAAAATTTGTTTCTTCCTTTAATAATTTCAATAAGTCGATGGTGATGTATCGATACTCTTAAACTCTTTTCGTTTTTTTATCGTTTTATATTCCACCCACTTATTCTTGTCAAAAGTGCATAAAAACCGCAGTATAGTTATTAACTTGTTATAATCGTAATCCGAAGATGACTGCTAACGAGCATTGGAAATATTTGAATTATAATAGAATTTATATGAACATATAATACACAGCATATTATATAGTATAATATATTAGATAGTCATGTAATTAATCATATACGTATTTTTCTTTTTTTATTGAAAAAACACAGGAATTTTATAGTGACCGCATAACGTTTTTACCAAATAGGTGGGAAGAGGTCGTGGAATGCTCGGTGATTACATTTTTTCGTAAACGTTAAAGGTATGTTTCGAATATTAATATAAACAGTAGAACATTGAACGGCGCGAATTTATGGGACAAACTGATACTACTCCAGCGTACAATCCGAAGTATAAACCTTTCGAGTACATTACACATAGCACAAGCTTTTAATTATTGACACGAGTGTTAAACGCTGAACGACTACAGTAATATCCGCTACATTTTCAACAGCTCAAGTGCTATTTCGTTATAATTTAATTTACCTGTACTGTACTTACATACTCCATGGTCGAAGAGGGTGCTCGTCGCCTTTTTATTTTTGCAACGCGGCATCGGTGGTGTACATTTTCAAAATTGTACTCCACAGACGAGTGGGTAATTTTTCCGCTGATCAGCTTAACAGTTTCAATTGCAAACTTTCTGCCCTAGGTGGAAACTGTTTCGCGAATCGTCTATCATACTGATTGCTTCGCGAGAAAAGGAAGATGATCGAGCACGGGAACGGATTCCGAAAGAGGTTTGGGGGTAGGGGTAGAAGATTAATGAATTAATTCCCTATTAATTTTACAAATGATTAATTTCAATTCCGGGGTCCGAATGGCATGGCGGTTCGCGTTGAATCGATGCTAAGTGGCCATCGCGTTAATATCGTTTAAGGATACACAATGTCCGCGAATAATGGAAGGCGGGCTGGTCGTTATTCGCGAAACAAAAGCGGAGAATGCCTCCCCTAGCACGACTTACTTGTTGCTCGGTTGGGTCTCGACGCCTTTTCTCTGGTGAATATCGCCATCCAGAAGCGACAGTCGCGCATAAAAGGGGGAGATCAGAATGGGTGACAGAGAAGAGGATGGCAGGGTCAGCGATCTTGGATGACAGGGTTCATCCAGAAGCCAGACAATACCCGGCCATGCAAAGATCGTCACGGCAGGACAATCGTCGAAAGTACACCCCTTAGAATTCATAAACGGTGCCGGCACACCGTGTCACTTTAGAACAGCGCGAACGCAGCTGAACCACGAGCGAACCAGCAAAAATTCTCGACGAAATGTCCCGGACCACTTCGCGCTAAATCTACCGAGCATCGACGCTAGAACAACCGAGAACTTAACCCTTAATTGTATTGATACTTTTCAGAAACGTAACTTGTCGTGATTTCGTGACTTCCAATGACGCGCCAGAGATTTTGCGACCAGGGATTGAAAACAGTTATAATATCGGTTTCTTGAAGCAGTTATGAATAGACTGCGGACCTTTGTGCAAAATAAAAATTGTATGCCTTACTTGCAAAAGTCTAGAACCAAATTGGCATTTCATTCTTATTTTAATCATTTTATTATTAGCACTAGATATCAGCTAGAGACGATATCCTCATAACAGTTATAACTAGACTGCGGAACTTCGTGCAAAATAAAAATTGCATTCATTACTTGCAAAAGTCGGGAGCCAAATTAGCATTTCATTCTTATTTTAATAATTTTATTATTAGAGCTAGATATCAGCTAGAGACGATATTCTCGTAACAGTTATAACTAGACAGCGGATATTTATGCAAAATAAAAATTTGCTACCTGAATTGCAACAAACTGGAGTGAAATAAACATTTATTTTTTTTCTTAATATGTTTAATAAGTTGAAAATAATATAATAGTATTTTTAAATTCTTCTAATGTTCTCACCATTTTAAATTACATCTACTCATTTTTGTCATGAGTCTAGTTATAACATTCTTTTCGGTTCTTCATCATTGTCTCAATCGGAACACATATACAAGGTGTCCCAGACCATCCGTCCATCTCTATTAAACTGGTGGAGAGTGATTTTTATTGAAATCTAAAAACATTTTAGTAACTAATTCGAGTATGCTCTATCCAATGGTGGTAGTTGCAATTTCCGGTACTAACCGGAAATAGGATTTTCAGACCAGAAGTCGTTTTTTTTATGGAACTTGGTATTTTTAATGTACATTTGGATTTAATGCAAAAAAATATAAAAGTTTTGTCTCAAACATTTTTCATGAAAATGCCTCCCTTAGACCGAAAATAATCTCCAATGTATGAATTCACATTCTTCATATTAAAGATATAATTTTTAATAATCGATTTGCATAAGTTACAGGACAAACATTAAAGGACAATACCTTTTCTTAAATAAATTAATAAACAACTTAACAGAACTAAACTATGAGAATAAACGAAAGAATAACAACGATTAATTTTGCAAATATACAGGAAATAAATAGAAAAAGGAAAAGTACTGCAATTTCGAGAAAAATGTTTGAGACAAAACTTTTGTATTTTTTATTATCGTTTATCTTTGAGTTTGCACTATGATTTGTTTAACGGTTACATCATAATTTCTTATCGAGCTTCGATCATCCACCGGTCTCAATTCTTTCATCTCGTTTGTTTTCCAATTAGGCCAGATAATCGAGGTTCTGCTGTAGTCGGAAACTTTTCCGCCCACAGTGTACCGCGATTCCATGCATTAAAACACTTTAATACGATTAATGAAATTACCTTATAATCGATCAATTAGCCGATAGCGTCGAATAATTTCCACGTGTACGTGAAGGATTTCCATACTTTTCCAAGTATTACTTCACATACTGATCCGAAACTTTCGCGCAAATGTAAAGCCGATTATAAATGTTAATTGAACTTCTCTTTGCTGATGAAAATACGCGTTCTGATCTTTCGTTATCGAAGATTATTAAAGATCGTATAAGCGATGAAATTTAATTTTTGCAGAGTACGAGATAAACGATGCATTTTGATCTTTAATTACTAGACTGCGGATCTTTATGCAATTTGTGATTTTTGGAGACGAATGCTAAGAAAGTGGAATCAAATGAAATCTTATTTTCGGTGGTAGTAGCCTTTGTAAATCTCAAATAAATAAAAATCGTTCTAATTTCTGTCGAATTTTATATTCTAGCAATTCTTGAAAATTTTCGGAAGCCATAAATACATAAATATCCGCAGTCTATTAATTACATACGTATTTACTTACGCGCATGGTGCCCTATCAACTGACTTCTGCATAATACAACTCGCTTTCCACAGTCAATCAAATACACGAGAAGCGCTTCTTTTAACAAATCGTGAATCTAACTACGAACCACGTCAACGTAAAAACTGAATAGTATTTTATCCGGTATCCACCGCAACGTATGCAAATTTGCATGAAAATTGACAGTCAATTGATTACACATTTGAATCTGTCACGCATCGCAGAACTGTTAACCAAATTGCATTCAGTGAATACGTCAGCGGAAAAATTAAGTTTTAAATCGGGGCGCATAATTACATCCCTATTTTTTGTGTGACATGGCAATCAACGCGTTAATTGGTCCCAATAAAACTCCAACCGTGTGACAGGAACGTGCAGAATCAGTCGTCGATTACTCTGCCGGGCGATAACGTGGCGATATAAACAGAGAGCATAACATCTCTATAACGAGCCAGCCCCTTTTCTGTTTTCTAACTCCCCCCTCCCCAAGTCTTTCTCTCTCTATGTTTCTCTTCCAGTTCGTTGTATTGCGCGTTTTTATTTTTCGAAACGTACAACGCTCGAGATAAATGCACCGAGATATACCCATGCGATGCATCGCGATTGTTTTGCCGTGGCGCTATGCATCCTCACACCAGTCGAGAACAAAAGGGAAGGCGGCCGTTTATGCAATGGACGCCGGTGTGAAAAACCGAGGAATCCTCTGGTGTCAATTACAGCCGTTTCTCCGTTTCCCATTGAATTACTCCAACATTATACACACACACATACACACACACTCTCTCTGTCTCTCTCTCTCTCTCTCTCTCTCTCTCTCTCTCTCTCTCTCTCTTTCTCTCTCTCTCTACGCCCCCTCAAAATGATGAAAGAATTTTGAAACTAGAGAGTTTTGAGGCATTCTCTGCAGCCCGGTCGGTAACCGGGATTTTTACAGCGGATGAATATTCCCGAAACACGATAAACGAGCAACATGGATACTGTGGGGTAATTTTTGTACCGTTTCAACACTTCGGTAAAGCTGGAAATCGAATTTAATTGGCGTTTCATATTATACAGCGGAATCAAGACTATTCGAACTAATTCTGTACGGGGTGAAGGGAAATCGAACACTCGTGTTGAGACTTCATTGCACATGGAAAATTATAATTTGTTGCATGGATACGTCTATTACGTTTGTGTTCTTTAACCTCTATTGTTCTTTTAATTTTTCTGAGGGCTTGATGATTTATTTTTTACAGAATAATAGTTATGTACTGAAAACATCAATTTACAGTGGTGTTCGGATAATCGAACCATTCATGTAGCAACTTCATTACACATGTAAAATTATAATTTGTTACATGGAGACGTCTATTACATTTGTGTCCTTTAACCTTTATTGTTCTCTTAATTTTTCTGAGTGGCTAGATGATTTATTTTTTTCAAAATAATAGTGATGCACTGAAAACATCAATTGACGATGATGTGTTCAGATAATTAGGGTTCTACTGTACTATTTTTAATGGATTTGATTAGTGTCGCAAAAACATGTGTGTGTATGATCTAAATATTGCAAAGAGTTGACAATAAATTAAGATACTTGCATAGTAAGGAAAAGGGATTAAAACTACTTAACAAAGGACTCAGATTACAATGTAACTCAGACAATCGAAACAAGTATTTTCTTTTTGACTGCAGATCATTTGAGATTATTGATGTAATTACATATGCTACGAGCACTATGCAGTTCAGGATAAATACTCCTGTTAAATTTCACAACTACTGGTCATTCACTGTTATTTGTTTCTCATTGCATTCTGTCGTATCCATTAAATAAGGGATAACATTTTTATAGCAGTTTAAGAAGTGACGAGTATGCATTATTTTATATTAAATCTTTGTCAACTTTAATACAAGAAATATTTTACATGATTTTAAACGTCATCGAAGAACACATACGATATTGAGTTTGAGACTGAAAAATGCGGTCGATTTTAGTTTTACTCGTAATTTCAATTTTTCCTACTAAGCGTATCGCAACTGATATTAAAATTGAATTAGCAATGCACAACAATACGTCGTTGAAACATCTTTTCACTTTTAAAAATAAACTGGAACATAAATTTTATTTCTATCGATAACTCATGCTTCGGCGGCGATAGAACACAGTCGTAAAAATGGCTCGTAAAAATGGCTGTGAAACCTGCCAAAAGAATATTCGTCTTTTCATACCCACAATTCAAGCTTCATACGAAATATTTCTTGTATAATAATAACTGGAGGAGATAACTAGTGGTCTGATTTGTTTTTAGTGAAATATCCTGTACTCAATACAGTAAAAAGTAAGATACAAATGAAGAACGAAGATTTAACACGTGGAAAAATTAAAGACAGTGTTATGAGACGCTCGATACAAGGAATATGCTAATAGAAGAAATTAAATTACATGAACATGAAAAGAAATTAAATTACATAAACTGCACTAAGAAGACACTTTTGCCTTACAAAATTGTGATACAATAATGATTTGTCATAAAACTTCTTAAGATTTAAAAATCAATTTCAAAAAAGTGCTCATTACGTAAAGTCCTAATTTTTCACTTATTGTTTCATTTAACAACCTGCTTCATAAATTGTTTATGGTTGCTGGTGCGGTCAAAATAAGATAGAGAAAATGGCAAAAAATGGATTGTTACACTATTTAACACTAGATATACCGAATGAAGCAAAATGACTTGTTCCTGATTTTTTCTTTTAAAAGTATTGAAATTATAGACATGTTATCGCGAGCAATGTTTTAATACATTTCTTCATTCACACACATATTATAATACAAATCATACAAGATCACAATAAATTCAATCTGGTTCCAATTACAACGCAATGTACATACATCAGTCGTGTTTAGTGCTTGGTAGTTCCAGTGTTAATACATCGAAATATTATTTTAAAAAATTCAAGCAATAACTGCGCGAGTCCGAAATCAAAATGTCATTGCAAACAATTATTACTAGACTGCGCATTTTATGCATTTATGCCAAAAATAAATCGATCGAATTCAAACTCTGAGAACATTAGAAGAATTTAAGAATATTATTACACTATTTTCGACTTTTCAGAATTTTTGAAAAGGGAAGCACATTTTTTTTAAATTTATGTTTCTTACAGTCGAATTAGAACAACTTTATCGTGCATAAAGATCCGCAGTCTAGTTGATTGATACTTAAGAAGTGTAGTACATTGAATGATGAAATTATTACGTACTGATGGAAAAATTGCACAAACACAGCTCTTGCCTTTATGAATATTATTGTACAATAATAGTACATTTCTAAATACATTGCTGTTTATAGTAATGATTAAAATAAAAGATAGTCTCTTTTAAATCTTTTTACTGAGTGATTACTAATTTTTTCTACTTCGGCATAAAAGTAGCTCCAATACTTAAATTGCATGAATTGGAACAGTAGAAAAGTAACTTCTATATCCAATGTAAAATTTTATTAACTGGAATATTAATTGACCGTACATTCATAACAGGTTTGAAACAGAACTGAATTTTTAATTACTTCCTTGTTGATCAATTAAATTACTCGAAAGTGGAGCTGCCTCTTTCTTGTAGTGGTTTTTTCACTCTCAAATAATATAAAATTATCATCATATACTATTGAAAACATATTATTGTAAGTACAATATTAATTGAATTTATTAGTAAACTTCAAACAAATAGCAGTTTCGAAGCGTTCGATAATAATTTGTTCACTAGACTGCGGATCTTTATGGCAAATAAAAATTCTCTACCTGAATTGCGGCAAATTGGAATGAAATAGAAAGTTATTTTCTCTTTTGGTATGTTTAATAGGCTGAAAATAATACAATAGCATTTTAAAATCTATCTGATGTATTTACTGTATTAAATTAGGCTACTCATTTTTCTCGTAAATGCATAAAATCCGCAGTCTATTGATCACCCACCGTAGACACTTATTTTCACGTTGCTTTGCTCGAGAGCAGAATAATTCGAATTAAAATGAAATTAATCGAAGTCAGCGAGTGAAATTTTTCGCATCGATTCTCCTGTCCTCGCCGTTTACAACTTCCCCGTTTTGCTTAAGTAGACGTGACCGAACTTATTTGCTCAACAGGCAATGTCGAAACTCCGTTACACAAAAGTAGTACTCGGAAGTACTTAATTCCTGTTGGGAGCGCACTTCCCGGCCGAACTTAGCCAACTATCTGCACGATCGAAAGTATTAACGGCGGGAAATACGGAATTCAAAAGTTGCCGGTGATTCGGTAATGACCGCCCGGCACGAACCGGCAATCGCTTTAAACTTTGACGTTATCCTTATTTTCCCGTGCGACGCGTGGGATTTGCATGCATATGAAAGCGTGAAATTTACAACGACATCCGCCTGTTAGTTCGCTCCGTGGAACTTACCATTACGACGGTATTGAGGTCTCTATTTTTATTTCCACCGCCACGCGGTCCTTTCATTCTCCGCACTGAAAATTTCATTATAAAGTTTACCTCAAAAATTATTCTGCCGAGCTAAATTACTGTGACTTGTTAAATCTCCGTTCGCTCCGCGTTATATAATTCTTGAGCAAACGTTCCACGGTTCCTTTTGTTCTTTATCTCCTCCGCGGAAATGTCTGGTTGTGGCGTGCACTGTAATAAATAACGAGAATCGAAATGGTCAGAGTACTACAAGCATTTTTTAATCAAACGCGTTCCTGCAACTTTGGCTGCATGAAAGTCGTAGTATCGGAGATTTCAAACCGTAAAACGTAATTTACAGTTCTAAGCGAAAGTTTCGTATTCGTGTCAAGAATTCTTGAAATCTCTAGCAGAGTGATCTCAATTTAGTAGCTTTTATAGCTATATCTTCAGAAACAACAGAAATACTTCGGGCAGTTAAGATAAATATAGAATATTCTGTAGGTTGACAAGAGGATTGAATGATTTCCTGCAATGGCCAATATTTCTCAAATGAAATTTGTATTTAAAATAAATATAAAAGACACTTCATTTAATTCAGATGAATGTACATTTTTAATGCGCATTGAAGATAACGATGCACGACCGATGAAAAAATCCACTTATTCTACTGAATTCTGAAGCTCATCGAAGCTAACTGCTGCTCGTCCACCAAAAAAAAGCAGTGAGAAACTTCTAGGGATCTCCGCCCCACTACCTGATTTCCCTACTTCGCGCTACACGCCAAGAGTGGGGTCGCGCAGATCCCCCTGCACCCCACTGTCGAAATCACTGCTATTTTTTGGTGGAAGTGGAGTACACGCAATTGATTAAAAGAACGGGGAGATTACAATTTCCGTGACCTCTTGTTTAGAGGTTAAATTTGTTTTCTCGGGCTCATTTTAAGAAAAAAATATATATGTCACATGTATCGAATGGGCCTGTTTAGCCGGTAAAGCAGATTTCCTGTTTTTTATAAATCTGCAAATATCTCGGCAACTATACGAAATATGGCAAAATATCAACAGACCTTTTCCGTAGAAAATTAAATTTGCGACACCCGAAATGATGGTCGGGGGAACGCAAAGGCTCCGTTTGCAACTGCTTATACGAGACTCAAGTAATATCTATGTATTAAAACTCAATTAGCAGTGAATATTATTTACGTATTAGGTTAGGTTAGGTTAGGTTAAGTTCCGAGATATTTGCAGGTTTATAAAAAACAAGAAATCTACTTTACCGGCTAAACCAGGCCGATTTGGTAAGTATAACATTTACAATTCTTTTTTTAAAATGACCCCAAGAACACAAATTTAACATTCAAAGTAGGTGCCACGGAAATCATAATCGTGCCGAAAGAACTATGGAAACATCACTTGTATTGTCTACTGACACTATTAGACTGACAGCATATCGGTACAATAGCACTAATATCGTAAGAAAACCACTTTGTTTTTAACTATTTCTTTACGAAATTACTACTGTCGTATTGTTGACAGTTTTCTGGTTAAAATGACAACAAACACAATGCTATTTAGATCACATATACATACCTGTTTAATTCACTATACAGTAGAACAGGCAGTTCCAACCAGTAGCCCCGGAGCTATTCGAGGCACCTTCCCCGCTTATGTTCTTCCCCCAGTCTTAGACTTATCATTATAATGTATAGTAGTGGAAAGTTTCCACGACGAGAGCCACGCGGCACGAGCAGCACTCACTAACTCTATGGCCGTACGTAGTAGTGGAAAGAGGTTCGATGGTGGGGACCTTGCAGTTATCGTGGGGGAATACGTTGGAACTCCCTGCAGTAGAACGTCAGTTATCAGAATTAATCAGTGAACCAGACGTGTTCGAATAAAAGAATGATTACCTAGGTACAAGAGTAAATTAAATGTTTACTGATTTGCACAGCGAATAGCGTGTTGTATTTGTATTGTTTTCGATCAAACTGTTTCAATTAGCATAACTGCAAATTCAGATATTATCGGTTCGAATAATCGGCGTTCCACTGAATCGTGTATTAAACAAGCAAACAAACTCCGAATCATACCATGCTTAATATCATCTTAGTCGGAAAACTGTCACAAGTACGTTAATGAAAGTTTCATTAAAAACAGTTTTGTCATTGTTCATTAGACTGTGGATTTTATGCATTTGATGACGAAACTGAATCGGTGAGACACCAAATTATGAAGACATAAAATGAATTTGAGATTGCCATTGCATTATTTTCGACTTATTCAAATAATTAGTAAAAGAAATACATTCTTATTCAATTTCTGTTTCCTACAATTGGATCGGAAAGTTATTATTTCGCACAAATATCCACAGTCTATTGATCATACAACTCCATTTATATGAATTTGTCGGGAGACAAGTTGGTTCACACAATCAGGTGGTTCATATAATAGGATTCCACCTGTCTCCCATCGCTAACTATGATTTTTCGTTCATTCAATAGGAGTGCACCCCCATATAAGCGGATTTCGCTCGGCTAGAGTTCAGTTAACCAGGCACTTCTGAAATTTAGTTCGCATAAACGTAGTTCATATTAACCGAGTTCGACTGTATTTGAAATATCAAAGCACATTGAAGGTGGTATCAACCACATCTGCCTGAAAGATCTACTTATTGTCCAAAATTCCACAGTGCAAGCCATCGAATCGTTAACATTTACCAGTAAACAATATTTCTGCAACTTCTGCGTATGCAGGAGATACATACTTCCAGTTTAGCGGTGAACGTTGAAATAAATCTGCCGCGGTATCACATAGCCGACGTTTATTAGGCGCGCATTAACAGTTACCACGCGCAGCTGTTCGCAGGGCGGCGTGGCGCGCAAGAACAAAGAGAAGCGTCAATCGATACGTTAAACGAGCAGAATCGCGCGACCGTAATTTCAATGATCCGCCATCGAAAGTTGGAAACGCGTCCTGCAGTCGCGCGGAAATAAAATGCGCGCGGGGTCCGATAATAAAGCTGAAACGTGATTCTAAACGAAATTCCGTGCGATAACGATAAACCGTTCGCGCCGGGGGAATTTTCTTCTCCGTGAAACTATTCCGTCGAGAACGCCGATATATATATATATATATATATATATATATATATATATATAAAACATATAACAAGATCAAGTTGAAAGGAACATAAAACGTGATTTTGATGGAGCGCTCTCTCGGGCTTGCGCCCTTTGTTACAATTAATCGAGCACACTTTTTCCCCTGGTCTGCTACTCTCATATTCTTCTCGACGATCATATACTTCCATCGCGAGGGTATTTAATTTGCTTCATTTTTCTCGAATATACGATCATTTTACTTGCCGGCGAGCAACGACACTCCCGCCCAGGCGCACGCTTGTCTCTGAAAGGTGTTCCGCGACAAAATTCCATTTGCTCCGGCGCCGGAGTGCTTGCTTTCGAACGGCGTATCATATCGTTCCCTTTTCTCGCTTCAGTGTTTTCATTGAGCGATTCAATGGACCGAGACGACCAGAACATACCGCACGGTTTAATCTACCATGGTGTCGTATTTGTGTCGCAATAAGCATCCGACGTAATGGCTCAAGTATCCGCGAGCGCGCCTTCAGGAACCGACATACTGCCGGCTCGCTCTACGACGATACTAAAACGCGAGCCGATGCCTGTAAACTGGAAACCCGATTGGCTCGGGGACAATGCTGAAACTTGGCATGGCTGGCTCGGAACACCTGGCAGAATGAGTATATGTCTGTCATGTAGTACACGCCATCAGAAGATGCGCAGAAGAGCTTTGCCGGATGAGTAACTTTTAGAAGTTTTACGATTTTTCTTAACCCTTTGCGGTCCGAAGTTGTTTTCTCTCTTTTATTTTAGAATTTGCTTCAACATCATAGAATTCGGTTGTATTCCCATATGTAGCTCTGCTTACCTATGTAGATCAACTGAGAAGGAGTATTACAATTATTCTTACCGTAACAAATTGTCATGTTATTCATGAATGTACTGTTAACCCTTTGCACTCGGAGCTATTTCAACTAAAAAACCAAACATTTCTTCTAACCTAGAATATTTCCATTGTACATAGTTATTTTCAATATATGCGTAAGAAACTGATATAGCACCTCATACAATATTTAAATGTTTAGTAATTTATTACATATAAACAAATTTAATCATGTAAACAATATTCTGAATAATAGTCTAGCAAGTTGTAGTGGCGCCTCAGAGTCGCCATTCGAGTGCTAAGGGTTAATCAGTAGAATATTATAAAATAGTGGTGCAAATGTAATGTCGAGGTTGGCTCGGCACAGGACCAGAAAGGGCTAAGGTAGCGGTTTCCAACCTTTAGGCTCGACTGCGTTTTGGAGAACACCATGTTCTTAACTTTTTTGAACTTTTTTTTATGTGATCCTGTAGATATTGATGAAGACATTCCGAAAATGTGTGTATGGTTGATAGTAATTCACTGGTTTATAATTTATACGCGTGTAAAGATGAGAACAAAATTTTAGTATACACGTGTACAAATTAAAAGAAAGGCAAAAATGCTTCTTCCTTTCCAAAATTCTTTAAATTCATCAAGTTCGATTGGCTCCGACGACATTAAAATATTTTTTGAGAAATAAAATCACCACGTATTTGAGAACTGGACTCTCATTTACAGCAGCTCTTACAAAATCAATGCGAGATTTGATCTCGTCATTTTATAAAACTTTGAATTCTTTACAATTTAAGTAAGTGTTTTATGAGACTAATCTGGGGATCTAAAAAACTCTACGCTTTATAACGATACTTTTTGCCACGAAACTGTAACTTTGATATTATTAATATTACAGTAATAGTAATATTATAGTAACTACATAGTAACTATAATAGTCTTATAGACGAAATTTCTCGACGAAGATTTAGCACTCCTTTAATTTTGCACATCAGTGTACTATTTTGTTATTGAGGAAAGAGGGAAAGTAATTAAATTAAAGTAATTAATAGTGTACTATCGCCGATCTTAATAGTTGTTGCAGTTAATCATTCTTAAAAATTTTCAAGAGCCAGTAAAGTGTAAATTAGTATGCCAATAATTGCAATAGGAATTAAAGTTATATGTAGTTCCAAAAATTCATGAGAGGAATATGAAATTAATTTGTACAGAAATTGCATTTCAATATAATATGTCTGCTATATACTTTTTCTTACTTCTTAGAAAAATGAAAGTATGTTCTTAAATTCTTGTTTAGTAGCGAAAGGAAAAATAATTAAAGTTCCAATGTGAAGTTATTTACAATGTTACTTACAAGGTGTCTGAAGAGACAGTGTGGATACGAGGATCATTTACACCTCGCAACATCACCAGCCAGAAATTCTAATTAGCCAGCTATTACGCAGTCGTAATGACAGCTTCGGAACGTTGCGGGTAAACAATAATTGTCACATCAAATCCCTAATATCCTGAGATAATGGTTGGCAATTGAACAGTCTCCGACAGGTGTTTACCTATTTGTAAGCGAAGACCATTCCAGCGTGTTCAAACGGGAGGAAAGTCGATGGTTAAGCCACTTTGTTTGCGAGTATGGCAAGTTTAACTACACAATTATTGATTCAGAACGTTTACAACTAGTAGAGGATTCCACGTTACGCAAATCTGGCCACAAATGGCGCTATAAAGCGATAACGCAATTATAATACATCAGTAACGATTTTGCGCGAAAGATTCAAGAACAAATCTAAATTTCTTAACGTGAACATATTCGTTGCGTTATCATTAGACTGCGGATTTGATGCATTTATGACAAAACTGGGCACGTACAATTTAAAGCAGTGGGTATATTAAAAAGATTTAAGGACATCGGGTTGTTAGTTTCAGCTTAATAATATAACAAAAAGAAGAAAGAAATTTTTATTTGGGTCCTGTGTCTTGAAATCAATGTAAACAATTTTCATTTTACGTACAAATCCGCAGTCTAATTGTCATAAATAAACTGCGGATTTTATGCATTTATGACGAAATTGACTAGATAAAATTGAAGTCAGTAAGAAGATTAAAAGAATTTAAGTATGCCTATGTATTATTTTTGATCTATTAAAATTATTAACGAAAGAAAGGCCTTTCCATTTGGATTCTAGTTCTTACAGTTGACGCAGGAAATTCTTATTTTGCATAAAGATCCGCAGTCTAATTATAAATATGCTGAATAAATTCTTTGCTTGTGTGGAAACACTAAAACAGAACATAAGATTTGAAAAATGCTATAAAAGTGAATCTTTATAGAACAATATCTTAAATTAGGATAATAATAATAAATCAAAATATTGTATTAGAAAGCAACTTATGATTTTTGCTCTAGAAATGAATTTTTTGTGTTTTAATATTGGACATTTCAAGAAGCGAACTTGACGAATGCAACAATAAGAAGTATCAGCATATTCGATTTATTTTGCTCAAAATCGAATTCTGAGTAAATAATTCCACTATAAATCGCGTTCGAGTATTTCACACTTCCGTGCACCCTCTGTCCTCGATCGAAGGACGTACTAACAAAAAATTGTAAAATTACGCTTTCGCGATGCGTAGTCGACAGAATATAAAAGAATTTCTATGTCCGCGGTGTCTCGTGAAAAGAATATTACTGTACCGTTTCTTGGATGCATTTCATTTGAAATATTCCCCAGACTACGCTAAGAAGCATTTGCAAATAAATCTTCCGAAAAAAGGCACACGCTGTCGTGATACAAAATTCATTCTCTGAAATTTTTTATCTCACGGAACAATAAAACAAATTCTGAGGTCGGAAATATAAAAGAAGAGAACGTCATAATTTCTTCTTGTTTTCCTTATCAAGGATGATATTGACGAAATATTAAATATAGTAATTCATGAACCTTTCGAAATATCAATGTTCCATTTATTTAAAAAATTCAACGATGTCCATTGTGAATTTATAATTAAAGATATCTGTGTCAGATGAATGATCGCAGATGGAAAGGCAATAATATTTCAATGTCGGTTCATAAATAACTTGCTACACAGAATATGAATCTTTACGAGATACCATATTTATTCTGTCGCGAAATGTTTCATCTTTCATTAGCAAAAGCCATTTGCAAAACCTCTCTTATTAAAATGTAAACAACTGAGCCATTAGCACGTCTAGTTAGCGTGAATTTCATTTAATATTTCTCGCTGCAGATTATTATCATTTTTAGATGGAATATAATAATCATACTCGAAGCTATAGGACTTAATCAGCTTACACTCGAATTAACTCTTGCTAACACTCGGAGTATGTGAATGAATTGCTGAAATGTTAAACGATATGCATAACTAATTAAACAGAGAACGATAGTTCCTATGCAATTAATGCTTCAAAGGATCATTTTGCTGGCTTGGAATTCTTTTTCTTTTTACGGGGGAGAGATAAGTGTGGAACGAAAATAAATTGTCAACACTGCCAGAAAGTCGTACACGAGCCTGTCGTGTTCGTTCGTAGATAACGTCAACAAAATTTATTGAATTTATTGAATTTCTTGGCAAACTCTTCGCGTCGCGGCGTTCGAAACGAGCTGCAATCTTCGTTTACTGTTGACAAGGTTGCGCGACCATAGTTTTCTTTGTGATTCCGAAAATCTTTTGTCGACTACGAGATGAGTTAAATAGAATGGAGAGTGTCCACAAAGGAAAATTGGCACGGGCGAGTTTATAATTGCCCTATTTTGTTAATTTGTGGTATCCCTCGATCGATCCTGTGTCCCCGCGGATAATTTACATTTAAATTCATAAAGGGCTTGATTGTAATTGAATTAATCTCGGGAATGGCTTTCACGGTGTTCGCTGTTTGCATAAGTCTGGTATACGAACTCTTACATTACGCCGGCTATAACGAGCACGGGACGATCTTTAATTATCTTCGCTCTAGCGTGAACCGACAGGTGTAATCGTTTTGACGAAACGCTCATGCCCGGTGAAACGAGCCAGAAAGACGTCAAATGGGTCAGAAAACCATTATAGTGGCGAATTCTCATGAATAGACTGCGGATTTTATGTATCTAGAACAGAAATTGGCACTTGTAAAATAAAACAGTGAAATCGTTAGAAGAATTTAATATTACAGTATTATTGTCGACATATTGAAATGATTAGGAGTCGAAGTAAATTTTTATGCAACCCCTGTCTCTTGCAATCGATTCACAAGATTTTTATTTCGTACAAAGATCCGCAGTCTACTGATTAATTTAGAAAATTGATACGACACTGTTATGGCACCATGGAAGTAACAACCTATTATAGTTCACGAATAAACACGATATTTAGACTTGAAAACATTCTCCTCATGCCTCAGGAATTTTACCTATAACGGGAGCTAATTATAGTTTGGGTCGAATCGATTAATAGAGTTTATGAAGAATAAAAGACGAAAGAATCATGAAGTACAATGTTCATTGTGGATAGTATAGGACAGGAAGTTCCAACCAGTAGCACCGGAGCTATTCGAGGCACCTTCCCCACTTAGGTTCTTCCCCCACTCTTAGACTTCATCATTGTAATGTATAGTAGTGGGAAGCTCCAACCACGAGAGCCGCGCGGCGCGCGCAGCACTCACTAACTCTACGGCTGTACGTAGTAGTGGGAAGAGGTTCGATAGTGGGGACCTTGCAGTTCTCGAAGGGGACTACGTTGGAACTCCCTGGTATAGGAAATCAGACTTTTACGATTGTTTGATTTAGGTGTAGAAATTTATTTGGCAATCGTTTAAGATAAATTTACCGTTCATTTACAGAAAATGTATTTATTCAAATGTTCATCGTAATTATATATTAATAATCTTGTTCAAACAACATTTCTATATCCTTTCCAGAAAAGCTCTTCTCCCTTTTCTTATCTTAATCAAATTGCGGATTTTTATTCAAAATAACATCATCAGTTTTAATAAGTTGTATAGATTACAACAAAACTGCCAAACTTTCTGATGTTTTCACTGTCTCGAATTTAGCTTAACTAGTCTTGTTTATAAGTGCATAAAATCCGCAGTTTATTAATAATCTCCTAGTGTGCAAATAACATATGAACCTATAAGAATATAGGCTCCTATATAATGAGATATAAAAAAAGAGATAATTTTAGCTTGGCTCGCGTACCGTAACATCCTTCGAATGATTAATTGTTTTGTCTTGCGCTATGTTTGCATTAAATGGCTTGTATAGCCGAACAGAACTCTGTTCCTTCAACTTGATCTTGTTCACGCGAAATTCGGTGAATTAATAAAAAGAAAAAAAAATAATATGAAACCACGGGACCGTTGATCACGAGAATTAATAACGATGTATGATGTGAACACGTTAGTGCGGATGAGGGTTTCGACGGGACGTATCAAACGAACGTGGTGGTCACGCATAACGGCAGTTGCCTGTACGTCCCTCCGGGCATCTTCAAGAGCACATGCAAGATAGACATCACTTGGTTCCCCTTTGACGACCAACACTGTGACATGAAGTTCGGATCCTGGACCTACGACGGCAACCAGGTACACTACTGTCTCCACTACACAATAAACACGATCAAAGTACACACCGAGCACCAAAGTCTCGTATTGGTCCCGAACTTTTCGACTGTACTTGTCCTTGGAGGGTACAGCATATCCGAAACTTCCAGCGAACCATTCAAAAGCGCCATTTCAGAGCGACAATGCCACCGCCATAGAGAGAATCGGTGTCAAAAGTGCTTCAACAACGTTCGAACAGTTTCCATCCGCGAACTTAGTTCCCCACTGACTGAATCGTTGTCTTCTTCCGTTGGGACTAGCAATACCATAACTTATTATACACAATTACGCAATAAAGTACAATCGTTTTCTGGACACGTTTGCATGACAGACAAATGAAATAACCTGGAGTACCAGTAGACCCTCGCACGCGATCAGAAGTTTGCTTGAAAATACTGTACATATAGTACTTTCGTGCGATAGTAAGTCAACAGTGAGCGTACAAAAATTTGTTTCACACTGCATACTTACTACCACTAAAGACACATGTATACAGTCTTTTGAAACAATTTTTTAATCGCGTTATACGTGATGTTTAGTGCACTCGTCTTCTACACCCGTTTGGATGACAGTCGAAAGGAACAACTTATACCGATTACAATAGACTCCCGTTTAATTTGACCAAATAGCTATTTAAGAAGATTATGAATGGACGTCTTAGGTGACAGTAAATGTACAGTAAATGTATAAGAAATTGTTTAAAGACTGCACAGTTACTGTTACAGAAGACACATGTACAAGGGTCTTATTAAACAAAATTTTGTGATGTAATGTGCAATCGTTTTCTAGACTCATTTGGATCATAATCGATAGAAACAATTCACAACGTGTATGGTTCGAATACTCGGATGGACATGTTGATAGGTGAAGTTTACCTCAACTGTATCCGACTTGGAAATATTTCAGTTCTAATGAATATTTAAAATTGTGATTATAATGTTGATATTCTTGAAAGGTTTGGAAGAGGTCTCGAAGCAAAGTACTTACTGCCACTAAGTGCATTTCACTAAGCATCTGATTAGTCTGCAGTTATGTAGCGGTTCTTAAGTAGGAATTTCATTTCGAAGAGGTTTCGAATCAAATTCATACTTGAGGAGCGCTGTGTAATTGCACGACAATTTCACTTTTTCTGAAATGAAAAGTGGAACAACGAATTACATAATACCATAAATCTCCTCACGAAATTCCAGTCAAAATAATAACGGCGATATGTACGTGATCACAACCGAAATATTTAACCGATGAACTCTTTGCCCTACTCATATTATAATCATTTGTGAAGAGATATAATGGTAAAACGAGTACTGCCATGTGCTTAGCCGAACTACTTAGTTTATGTTCTCTACTCACATTAAAATTATGTCTGCAATGATTCAACTGTAAAAGAAAAAATTGTATGTCTCTGGTCAAACTATTTAGATTATATAATCTTCATTCTATTTGCTTCACGATTGTTTCTGAAAAGATATGATCATGGAACGAACAGTTCTACATTCATAGCCAAACTATTTAACTAATCCACTTTATTCTGCGCATATTAAAATTATTTCGGAAAAGATATGATCATAAAACGAATAGTTCTACATTCATGGCCAACTATTTAACTAATCAACTCTTTATTCTGCTCATATTAAAATCACTTCTGAGAAGATACAATCGTAAATCAAGTAGTTCTACATTCCTAGCTAAATTGTTTAACTTTTGCACTTTTCATTGTACTCGCAATAGAATCATTTGTGAAAAAACAATCGTGAAACAAACAGTACTACATTTCTAACTAAGCTGTTTAACTTGTGGATTTTTTATTCTATTCAAAATACAATAATTTCAGAACAAAAATGATCGTAAAACAAATAATTAGCTTTACTATTTATTCTATTACGCCTTGTACAAAATATACGATCCAAATCGCGAATATAGTTGTTGAATTGAATATTATTTAAAAATAATACTGTATATGCGTTAGCCAAATATGGTACAAAAGCTAGTTCCATAAAAATGTTAATAAAATTATGAATTCTTTTACCCACTTACAAAATGTAAAATAATAAACTGTTTCGCCTTATGTGAAAACTATAAAAAAATTGAGTTAGCATATCATGGCAGTAGATCACTTTTTAATATCTTTAACGATGAAGATGACGACAGACGTTGCCAAAAAAAGGTTCTGAAAGCTCGGGGATGATCAAACTCTTCCCTGAATCAGTGTCTAATTAACACAGTCTGTACATTATGAAAAAACAAACATATTTATTTTTACATTACCATTCTCTTTATATATGTCTTTATATATAAGTGTTTATGGAAACACTTTTTACTATAGAAATACGAATAATTACAACGATAGATATTCAGCGTGTTGAATCGAATAATTTTTGGGGTTGTGATCATATTAAATATTCAACTCTTACAATCATTTTCGAAAATGCATAATCACGTAACGAACATTTCTGCATTCTCAGACCTAGTCTCGATGAGATCGCTAAAGAGAGATCATACCTGTAACTTACGAGTCTAGAAACGATCGGGATCGGCGCAACCACTTTTCCTTGAATCCGTCGAATAGATTTCAACGAAGGGTAGAAGACATTTTCAGCGTCACGAGGGGTGACAATGTCTTATCGTCGGGAAGTCAACGAACGCAGTCAGTCGGTAAACGGCGTCGTTCGGTCGACGATTACCGTGAACGCAATAATCGAATCAGCGGCAGTGTGCGATTCAGCGAGAACGTTGCCCCCGGTGAACCGGGGGTGGTTTTCGCGCGGCTCTATGTTTCTCGTCGATGGAATGGCGGTGGTGATTCTGTCGCGGCCCTCTCCCTGGCCAATGGAGACGCTTTTGGAGACGTTCCGGCATTAACGAATCCTTATTGCCGCGATATTCGATCCGTCTCTGCCCGTCTTTGCCCGTCTTCACCCGTCTTTACCCGCTGAAAGAAAAGTCCCCTTGATCCTACGCCCGTGAGAAATCCACCCCAGCCCGCCCCTGAGGCTTCTTTGTCCGACACAAGAACTCTGTGCAACACAATAGCAACGCTCCATAGATAGCCGTTCGTTCTCACGCTTCGTAGCTTCAGCTGAGATCTATATATACGTAATATATATAATATAATATAATATAATATTTATATGTATATTACTATACACACGCTCTGTATAATAATATAATATGATATTCATATATATTGTAATACGTTACCGCGTCATCACCAATCCGACGCAGGATTCTACATTTATATATAGATCTATATTATATATTTATATATAATATGAGTATATTACATATGGTACTAGTTCACAGTGTTGCGTACATGTACAGTGTGTTCCCTAAATCGTGATACAAGTGAGTGGTGATTCTATATGAACAAAGACATCGAAAAGAAAGAATAATAATTTTTTTGTTTGACGCCTCGTTTTCGAAAAAAACGAGTACGAAGATCTGTCGGGTTCTCGTGTCTTAGTATCTAAAATTAGTAGAAACGGTCGGTCGTGGTCAGACACGTCCGGCAATTTTTATTTAATAACACGCGTACTCGCTGAATTTCTAAACTCGAATTTGCTCTAAAACGAGGCGTCAAGTGAAAAATGATTTCCTTTCATGTCGAGTTGTTTCTGCATGTAGTGTCACCAGGCCAATGCTTGTACCATGATTTCGGAAACACCCTGTATAACGTATAAGTGACGATACACGTGAAACGTCGAGAAGTGTGGGAAAACAGAGATTTCAAGACGAAGGTGGCCGTGGTCGTGTGCAATGGGCTGGAACCTGAAATGTCCTCTCTCGCTCTGGGTTTTATTCTTGTTTCTCAGAGCCTTTTCACGCGAATGTGTATGATTCGCGTGTGGCATACGCGTTGGTTTTATACCGTGGCACCGAAACGTATATGATCGCCTAAATCTGATTCGAACCTTTGTGTAAGGATAAGTGAGTTGAATTGTGGCTAGTGCATTCAACGAGGCAGCAAAGCTACGTAAAATAATCAACCTTCATTTTTCATCGCGAAGAAATAGTTTAGCGGAACTAGACTGCGGATGTTTATGCAAAATAAACAATTTTCACAAGTCAACGATGAGAAACCGAAGTGAAACGAAAATGCATTTTCTTGTTTAACTCTTCGGTGACGATAATGGATTATCAGTTTGCTTTTGTATGACCTACGTTAGGGATGGGCATTTTTGTCTCAATTGAGACAAAACCATCCCCTCCATAGCGCCTTACCATAGAGTAAGGAAGTGCTTCGCCCGTTCCGAACAGTGCGCAGGCCTCGCGCATGAAAGAGGGGTTTGTGGGAGAAGCAGGCGTTTGAGGGACCCCTACCGTGCGTATCCCTGACCTGCGTTATACGGGGTGTTCACCCTATTACTAGCCAGCGTTTTTCCTGTAAATAATAAATATTAGAAAAAAATGATAGAGGAAATAGTAATACTGTTTTTGCTAAGTAATATAACAGCGTATGCAATTTTCTTGTGATTGCACTATTTTCTTGGAAATGAAGGTGACCTTCAATTTTTTAAATGAAATGCTATATATTTTTTTATATCGTATGAAAGCGTGTGTCGAGACAAATTTATTCGTATAAAACACAATAACCTTCACGGTCATACAAGGTCAGAAATGGCAGGAAAATTTTGAATATTTCGTACGTAATATAGCCCAGATCATGTGCATTAATATTTCGGACAACGTTAGAAGAAGCTGACAAGAATGTAATTAATAGAGCCGAAATATGTAGTCATGCACAAGGAAGTTATATTGATCATTTACTATAGCCTCGTCAATAAAGTATACATGTAAACGCATTAGTACGAAATGTTCAAAATGATTCTTCCATTTCTGACCTTGTATGATCTTGAAGGTCATTGTGTCGCATACGAATGAATTTGTCTTGACACACGCTTTCATATGGTATGAAAAAATATATAGCATTCCATTTACAAAATTTGGAGGTTACCGACATTTCCATGAAAATAGTGCAAATACAAAAAAATTACATACGCCATTACCTTGCTTGCAAAAAACAGTATTGCTTTTTCCTCTTCCATTTTTTTCAAATATTTATTATTTACAAGAAAAATGCTGGCTAGTAATAGCGTGAACACCCTGTATACTGTTATAGATGTTATAATAATCTCTTAGTGATTTATACTTTTTGGAATTTTCCCTAGCTGTCTTAAAATTTTAGAGAGCGAACAACAATTTATGAAAACACATCGCATCTAACAATTCGAGCTTCTCTTAGCAATTTTTAAATATTTCTCAGTCAGTACGCCACATTGATGTCGGATCCGGGGAATTAATCGATTTTAACACTAAACCTACCACGGTCAAATGACCGGTTTTCTATTTCACATTTATTGAAATTATAGAAACGCTTTCATAGGACATGACTTGATTGACTTGTTTGTTTAAGCACATATTATAATGGAAGCGGTACAAAGTTTAAATATATTCAATCTTCTAACTTCTTGTACAGCGTTTTACTTTTATATGTTTTTGGTAGATTTAGTGTTAATATTTCAATTATTTTTGTAGTAAATCCATAAAATCTAACTTGAGACACAGGTGTCACAAGATCGTACGAAAATGGAGATAACAGATAATATTACGTTGTTATTAATACATCTGTAACCGAGCCTCACAAGCATGTGAGGTTCGCGATTTTGTATTGCACAGAAAGAAAATGAAATTGACGGAATACGTGTCGTTGTTTAAATTGTTAGTTAGACTGTGGACTTTTTTATCATTCAGAAAACCTACATAGACATTTATTTCTTTTCTGATTAATTTGAATAGATTCGAAATAATATTTCTAATTACAACACATGATATTCAAGGAATTTAAGACTTTCACGAGACAATATTTTCTTTCACATTTTATAAAAAGATACGTTGCCTTTAAGAGAATCAGTGAAGACTCGCAAACACTGATAAAGAACTGCAAGAACACCGTAAGAAAACACCGTGATATAAACAGAAATTGGATCACAGAAATATAAATGCAGAAATAATAAAACGCAGGTTTATTGCACGAGATGAACAGTTTTTAATAAAAAGAACTGTTCTTGAAAATACTGAAACGAACGTTGAACTTCTGTTCTGGTCTTTGCCTAGATAGCAGACTAAAATAACAGCTTCCATACAATACAAGGTGCTTTGCATCCTCCAATTATGCAGTCAGGGTTTCATTAATGATGCAGAACCGTGGTATCGAATTTGTTTCGCCGAACCACCGTCGACCAATCTATTTATGCTCATGTGAACGTATAAATTCTAAAACACCAAGTGCATCTGGTCCGTGGACTCTGGTGGACCGTGTTCGTGTACGTTAGCAACGTATCCCGAAGAAGGAATTAGACTAATCCGTTGATTTATTATTTTGGAGGAAAGATGAACGCAAAGATTGACCGTTCTGGAAATTTTACAGATACCTCTATCAAGCGATCCAGAGTTCATAAAATTATCGAACTATCTCTTGCTCGTCTAACAATTCCATTTTCTGATGTTTCAATTTACATCGAATATTCGTAAACTGTCAAATTCCCAGATGGTGAAACCTACAGAGTGCAAAAATAATGTCCATATTCTTTCATTTCTTTTTTTTTAAATATTCTTACCACGAATCTTGTCTTCCTAATAAATCAAAAAGTAAGCCAGTGTTACATTTCTTAGTTCTCTTCAAATTATCATAAAATTTTTAGATTGAGTCATGCCAAGAGTCAAAATACCTATAATATATTCTAAATATCAGAATGTTTAAAATCCACATTCTATAACCATTTTATTTTATTTTCTTCAACTATTTATTAATCGTTTCGAGTTTCGAACTTTCACGGATAGTTTCATCCCTCGAACTCGGATTACCGTGGTTAAAAAAATGGTGTATTTATTGATTTTCAACTATTCTACAAAGCCGTCAAGTTTCATCAAAATTGGAGTTTGATAGTTCGTGATCATTCTTCGTCAATAATACACAGAAAAGATTCGACAATCGTATCCGCCACATTTTAAATATTTACATAAAGCAGACAAGCTGAAAAATTGTCAAACCTTCGAAGAAGTTGAAACGTCATCTTCTTATTCTGAAAATTAATATTTTCGGACCGTAGACTTTGCCGTGAAAAATTCGTTCGTCACGTGACGTACAATTCTGTACGAGTTATCTTGTTGCTGCACTTGTCGTGGCATCCTGCTCAATTAAATTTCAATTAATTAAACGCTACACGTTAAATTTAACTTTTTGAGCGGTTAGGATGTCAGCTGGCCCGACCGTTTTGCAGTGGAACGAAAAAATTCGTAAATGATTTTGTTCAAAATAAATTTAAACATTTTGGAACTTGCACCAAATTCTTTGTTCTTTAATCTAGAAAGGTTAACGATGTAACGACTGTAATAACTCGATTGCGAATTCTTATGCGGAACAGAAATTTTCTAAGTCAATCATAAGTAGATTGCGGATTTTTGTGCAAAATAAAAATTGTCTACATCAATTTCAAGGAAATTTCTTACCTTCTTTAATAACTTCAAAAAGCTGAAAACAATACGTAGATATTCTTAAATTCTTTAGAATTGCACCTACCCATTTTTGTCATGAACGGAAAAAAGTCTGCTATCTAATCGTAACAAGCAGAAATTAAATAATAATATACATCCACTCTTAATAATTTTAATAAGCGAAAAATGGCTGTATAGTGTTCTATAATTCCTCTACCTTCGCACTTTCATATTTGTCCGATTCAGTTTTGTCATAAACGCATAAAATTCGTAGTCTAGTGAGCACCTTTGCAGTTTCGGATTCATGAACTAAATTACTTCGAGTATGTAGGACTTCAGAGTGATGCAGTCAACGTGTCAAACAAAAAATTTATAATTAGATTACTTAAATCTTCTCCCAGCCCAAAATAAATGCAAAATATCGATTCCGTGCAGTTCAAAGATTCGATGCACTCGGTTCTCGAGGCAAAACGTTGACTAATCTAATTCCGAGTGGTCTCGATGGCTCCGGTAAACATCGCGGAAGCCCTAGGAGACATATTGGTTCGTTTAGGCGAGTTTTTCCACTCGGAATGCTTATTCGTTCCACTGCGGCGAGTTTCACGGGATGCGCGGGGGGCAACGATCGTTCCTCGTCCGGCCGGGTAATTAAATTCGCCGCATCGCGTCGTCAACGTTAAACACTCGCGTATATTATTTAATGCTCGATTTTGTCGGAAGCTTACGCTCGGCCGAACTGTGCACAGAATCTGATAGCACGGTATTTGCAGGTGCGGTTCCGTTAATTGTATTCCACTTTCAGGGCGGGTTTGCCGCTCGGAAATGTGGTAATAGCGTGAACCATCGCCGGATTAGAACTCGTCCTATTCAATTATTTCCGAATTGCGGCCAACTTGAGGCAATCATCGTTAACGGAACATTCGCCGGCTCTTACCGATGCGTCGATGGCCAAACGTTAGTTTCTGAACATAATTGGACGCGCAAGAAAATCGCTTCATTAGAAGAAGCTGCTGCTTGAGATAATTAATTAACTCCGCGCTGCTCGTCCGCAAGCACCTGCTGCAGCTTGTCGCGCTCCTAGTTGCGAGTTTCGATATTTCCGAAAACACACGGTACTCGCTGGTTACTGTGGCGGATCGAGACATTTTTAATTTTCAATCCTAATAACTAGACTGCATTTAATTCGAAAAACTAGGAGCAAGATATAAATTGATTTCGTTGTTCAGTCAGTTTCTTATGTTAGATATAATACACCCACAATCTTCACATATTATCTACCGGCGATTATATCATAATTTTTTTAAATCTCAGGATTTTTGAATGGATCATTCAACGCCAAAAGTAATTTTAATCATAAACCAACAACCGTCATAATCATAAACCATCACCGTCAACAACGTAATCTAATGATTTCGTTTGGGATTATTGTTTAAAAGAATATTTTTAATGTTTTTGGAACACCACAATTATTGAAAAGCCTATTAAGAAGTTTCCGATCTTTCGACAGTTTTAAATTGCACTTAGAATATTCTTGCTATAAATACATAAAATACGCAGTCTGCTAATAACCGTCGCGATATCTCAAAAATAGTTGTGTGAAAAATTGTAGGTTGATATTCGTTGATTATTGTTTTACAATTTTATTCGACCAATTGCGGGTTATTTGTGATCTCATATTTTAAATGGATATATCGAATATACAATAATGGAGGAACAGCAAATTTTATAGTATTTAAAACAAGGAGTTGATCCTTTAGTTCCACAATATTAAACAATTCTTTTGATATCGATATACATACTAGTCATTTGTTGAATGCAGTCATACATGTTTAGTAAATATTAAGTATATTTTATTGTGTTTTTTTTATTGCCAAACAACAACTATGCGTGTTTAATGAACATTCAGTATAGTTTATTGTGCTTTTTTATCTCCGAACGGCAACCATTTTTACACACGTTTAATGAATATTAAGTGTGTTTTATCGTGTTTCTTTATTTTTAATCATATATCAATTACTTGTGCAATCAATTAGAAAGTTGCGCTTTCTGATGAAAAATTATTAATATAAACAGCAGTTGGGAATTGAAAATTATATGTCACATTGTGAAGACGCACCATAAATTCATATTTATTTGTTTCGCGTATTTGGAAAATTGCAAACTATCTTTCATAATGTTTGCAACCGACAGAACGTCATATCGAACTTCCTGATTTAATTCAACAAAGTGGTGCGTAAAAAATAAAGTCTG
Source organism: Sphecodes monilicornis (assembly GCA_913789915.3). Classification (NCBI taxonomy): domain Eukaryota; kingdom Metazoa; phylum Arthropoda; class Insecta; order Hymenoptera; family Halictidae; genus Sphecodes; species Sphecodes monilicornis. The sequence goes on from OU565290.1 coordinate 13,226,251, forward strand.
GAGAACAATGGACTTGTAGTAAGAAATAGCATTTTTAAACGAACTTTTAACGTCTTCGTAAATTCTTAAATGATTTTCCATTCTTTCAAGCAAGACTGAAAGCAAAATTTAAAATTCTCGTAGCCATGTCCATAGTAGCCACTAATAAGGAGAAGACGCGGTCATGGGATCTCAAATTTTCTCTAAACTTTGAATATTGGTAGATTTTGTTCTCCTGTTTATGAAAATGTAGCATTATAGGCGTCGATACTCAACAACTTTTGAAATACGTTAAAATTGATGAAGTTAGTGTTTCTTTCATATTATGTTCCTTTTAATAAAATTTTTATATTTTATTTTCTATAGATATTATGAGTGTATTTTTCATGTGCAAAATACAATTAATTAAAATAGATAAACTGAACAGAAAAAAGGAAAAAAATGGGAAAAAAGGAAAAAGGGATTTGAACACTGGCCTTCCTGGTAATAAATCTAGTACGTTACCATCACACCGTTTGGCACTTGACAAAAACATCAACCAAAACTGTACTTAACGGCTTAACATGGCTAATAATTTATTATAACGGCTATAATGCTATATTTTCATAAACAGGAGAACGAAATCTACCAGTATACAAAATTTCGACAAAATCTAAGACTCAATGACCGCGTCTTCTCCGTGAAAGATAAAATCTTTGAAGTACATATTGAAAGTATTCTTAAAAAATGCAACGAACGATGAAATCGGGTTTGTATATTTTTTCGGTACAGATGTGTTGCTTGACTATTTTATACGTGGTTTGATGTGCACAAGTTGCCACATAGGTGTCGTTTACAACCGAAGATACAGATTTCCTTCGCTAGACAAACTGCGTGCTACAGCCTTCACAGTGCAGCAGATTTCGTTCGACGTTAAATCTCGTTAAATGTGCTCTACTCGAGTGTAACCGAATTTCGGAGAAGTTGAGATAATCGCCGTTAATGGAACGACGTCTGCATGCGCCTACACGCGACAGTGTTTCATCGTTAATCACAAAGTTTCATTCGCGATTCGAAGAGTACTCGTCAATTTCTAGTCCAAACGATCTCTAATAGATTTTCAAGGAAGAACTGGAACACCTTCCGCAGCGTACACAACAACGAGTTTACTTTTTGAGCTTCTAAGCAAAAAGATAATTATAGCATTTTTACATTGACTACAGTGTAGTAATTCATACTTGTTAAAATGTTCCTCAAGTATTATTACTCTGTTGAATCATCTGCATCAACACAGCAAATTGCAACAAACCGAGGTGAAATAGAAATTGATTCTCTTTTTTAATATGTTTAAGAAGTAGAAAATAATGTTACAGTATTTTTAAATTCTTCTAATGTTTTTACTGTTTTAAAGTACACCTACTCATTTTTCTCAAAGATTCATAAAATCCGCTGTCTACTAATGATATTTAATTCTTGCAAAAATTAAGTCAAGTAAGTGAAAATCATTGATTGGGATGTGCTTCTATGAAATAATCTTAACGTTTTCAGAGTCACAGCTATGAATTATTTATTTATAACTGAATAATCACGCTCTTTGAATATTAAATTTTATTCCACAAATGATTATTAGCAGTGTTTGGAAATGCACACAAAATTGAAACGTGAATAAGATAGTCTTATATTACAGCATATTTTTTCAACAAATTGATTACTCTGGAACTTTTCTGCACACGTAGATTCCTCGTTGAGAAATGAACAATTTAAGTGTCCACGTCGTTCTCCTAGCTCTAATTATTTCAAGATATTTCAATATGTATGGCCAACGATAAATAAAATACGTGCCGAATAAATTTGTAAAATCCACATTCCACCAAACTTTTATAGATATTGACTATCACAATTTATATGTGGGAATAATAAGTGAAAAATAAATAGACAGTATGTCATTACAGACACATTACCAAAACATGCAATTTCTCTCGCACGTCGGATCAATGGTTGACACGAACTACTTGCGAAATACATTCAACTTAATGTACACAAACAATTATTTGTGGAAACTGAAATTTCTTATAGAATATTAATATTTAAAGCTATATATATATATACTGATTAATGCAAAATGAATAGCGTTTCCATTACAGCATGATCTTAATTAACAAATAAAGAGAACTACAGCTACTCTTTTATTTGGAAATATTAAAACGCAATCATCATGAAATTTCTAGAAAATAATACTTATTGAATTTTGTAGTAACGTTATTAAATGTGTGGAACAGATAGCAAATAATTATTTCATAATAAGATTGCAATAATTTTCTTTCTCTACAAATTATGAAGACAATACTATCCAAATGTGTAGTTCGCGAATTCCAGAAATTTCAAAGACACTCGCGTTCTATTCAGTATGACATAACATAATGAGTGACTGTTACGGAATGGTCGGTAAATTAATTACGCCTGCTAATTAACGGTAATAAATACAAGCGAATATTTTCCGAAGTATCTGATGCCTCTCCATATCAATCGGAATCAATTTAGCGCAACTCCGTCGGCTCTGCAATTCAATTCGTCGCGCTCGGGTCTCTTTCTGACACATTATAATTATTTCGTTTGCTTAAATCACACTAAATTGAGCACAACAAATTGTCAGATAAATGGGCAGGATTATTTCACGTGCTCATTCGACACGTGCGGGCACACTTCAACGTTGCGCAATGTACTTGTCAAACTGGAAATATTTTCGCAAACTCGTGCTTTCGCCTGGTATTGCTTGAAAATAAACATTTAAAAACTTTATGCTTATAAATTTTATAAAATTGACTAAATATTTTCGTTCTACCGACTGTTTATCGTGACTACGTTTTTAATTATTTTTTACGCTAACTGTCCTGCTGTAACATACTGTAAAATTTCTGTAAGACCAATAGTGATTTATGAAAATTCTTACGAAAGTTCACGTTGGACACGAAACAAATACTATTCGAATAATTCGATACAAATAGTATATAATAAAGAAATAACAGTCATGGAATTTTATATACGAATTCGATGTTTATTTAACTAGTCAAAGATTTTTTGACCTTCAGTACGATTAAAAAAAATAAGAAAAATGAACGGATTGGCTCGACTGCGTTTTGAAGAACCCCGTGTTCTTAACTTTTTTGAACTTTTTTTTATGTGATCCTGTAGATATCGATGAAGACATTCCGAAAATGTGTGTATGGTTGTTAGGAATTCACTGGTTTATAAGTTATACGCGTGTAAAGATGAGCAGTTTTAAGCGTTTTTGACAAGTTAGAGCGTCGCTATATTGGATATTCGTTGAGTGGTAGAGGTAGGTCGGTCTGTTCGACGCATGCGCTGGATAGATCGTGAATGTTCAACGTATGTGTTAGCTAGTATGGTATATTTGCGGGATCGGCTAAATAGTACTGAGCGTATGCGCTAGATGGCAATTCAGCGGTTACACATAATTTATAAACATAAGCAATTTCAAGTGTTTTTCACAAATTAATTATTAATAAGTATATTGTTGATTTTGAAATGGCTAGTTCAAGTATTAGAAATTTTAACTTTACGACATGCCAAGTAGTAAAGAAGAAGCAATTACTTGGGCTCAGGATTATGGATTGTTGCGGAAATTTAAAAAATGTCGTACTCATCGGTGCGAAATGAAAATTTATAACAATAATCATGGAATCGGTCGTTTTCGGTATCGAGTAATTAAAATATACAGAATCAGAGAAGGCCGGCCCGACCATGGTATAATGTTTCGCATTTTGATTTAGTAAATGTGTTATTCTATGGTACGTGTTCGTGTTGCCATCTAACGGATCTGTTCGGAAGTATTTAGCCCATTTTATGTGTATCATCTAGCAAATATATCAATATGGCGGCGCTTTAACCTGGCAAAAGGCTTAAAAGTGTTCAACTTTATACGCGTACAACTTTTTAACCAATGAATTCCGCACAATAAGATTTTCATTTTCGGTGTATACTCGTCGAAGTCTATAATATTGTATAAAAAAAACTTGAAAAAAAGTGTTCTCCAAAACGCAGTTAAACTCATATAACAGTCATTGAATTTTGTTTATGACTGATGTTTTTTGAACTAGTCAAAGATTGAGAAACGTATTTTCTTGTAGTCGTCGGGGTTCCGAAATGATCAAAACGCATTTGAAATCAAATTAAAAGTGTCACTGAAATATTAATGAATCGCACTGGACATTAATCATACCACGGCTGTGGCGACTCCATTACTGGCACATTCAATAACAGTTTACTGTTGGATGCAGGAGAGAGATACTAGTAACCTCGAGAGATTCGAATAATAATTATCGCTATATGTGAAAGAGACATCTGAATTCTAGGCACGAGTGCAATGTGTTTGTGTTAAAACGGAAGAATTTCAGGCTGCAATGAGACTTCCCATATATCAACGTTTAACGAAATACGTCTCTTATTTACACACATAAATTTGCTTTATCACAAACATACTGCGTGCACCTCCAATTGTTGTATACGCTATTCAAAACTATTACATTTAACGAATATTTTGCTAATAATCTCATTTTTAAATATTTCATTAAATACATCGCATCCTCTCCATGAAACTTGAGTTTAATAAAAAAAACTCGTTGATGCCATAAATGTTATGAACGATGCAAACAATATTACATTTCGGCATTTTCTCTGCGTACATATATTTCATAAATTCCATTCCATTGAGAAATTGTAGCAGCCATTTCAAAACACGTAATTTCATTCAAAAATTGAAAATAATACAGATATGTTGTCATTGAATCACGACAGTATTTGAAAACTCTATTTGCATTATCAGGAATATTTCTCGGAATTTATTAGCTAAATTAAGATATTTCAAACCAGCATTTGTAGCTGCTGTTGACAATGATTGTCCATTTGTGTGCATTGCGAGCATTGTGTGCAAAAGTTCGAAAACTTCGATTGTCTAAAAATCATATGATCATTGGAATTATAATGCACATATTTATTAAACTTTATTCCGCTGATAACGGCTCGAATTGATCGAATCCTATGTACGCGAGCATCGAAAATCGCGAATGATTGATTGGAATATTTTATGTCGAACAAAAATACTATGGAATGGCAGGTACGTCGTAAAGTTAGGTAATTGTTTCAAAAGACCAAAGATCGTGCTCGCACCGATGATAACGCGTGGGTGACGGAAGCGACGAGTGCAGAACATAAAACGCGGACGATTTATTGTTCGAATCAGGGTTTTGATACAGTATCTCCATGGAATTCGCAAAAGCCCGTTTGAGTTATGCTGTTCTAAATCACGACTTATTTTTCGTGTCCAGTTTCAACTTTTTCATTTTAAGACACGTCTACGTTACGGGTGATAAGCAATTTCTGCTCGAATCACACTGATACCCAAGTAATTTGTATCACTTACACTTTTGGAAAGATGTTTCTAATTTCTAACAATTATAATCTAGTTTTTAATAAATATTGCCAATGTCGAGAAATTTTTGTTCATTAAATAGAAATTTCTTTCTTTCTTCGGTGGTATTGTTAAGTCGTCAGAAACGTATCGATATTCTGAAATTCTTTTAATCTTTCCACTGTTTAAAACTGCATCCACCTATTTTTGCTATAATTAATGAATATTATTTTCGTTAGAGTTTAACGGTGATATTTCAATGTGTTTAAATAAATTGTCGTGTTTCTTGATATAATATAATATAATTTAGAATATATTGAAGCGGGCAAGTTGATCAAATAACTAGTGTTCAACGTCCATTATCCTCACTGTTACAGTCATATTAGGGGAACAACAATAGTTTGTTTATTAGACGAAGAATTTCATGGAGAATTACATTTCTTTAAGCCAGGTTTCATTTGAAAATGAACCATTGTAAATATCTTTTTAATTTCAATAAACTGTATATCAAAATATGTTCAGACGTTTAGGTCTGTTTTATTATTGACTTGAACTACTACTATCTTCTCTGCGAGGACTATTACACTATAGACGATGTGAATACTTAGAAAACGTGTTTAATGTCATTAAATACATTCAATTGGGAAATTGAACGAATATAATTACGATGAATTGTCATATTATGCCTTATTATAATTGCGATTAAGACTTATGAGAGCTACATTTAATATTAGATTCATCTTACAGTTGTCTACATTAAATCTAGGAAGATGATATGATAGTTATATATTTTTTAATTACTGTGGTCATGTACGTTCCATATTTTATATATTCTATCATTCATGCTTTTGAAATATTAACAAAATGATATCATTGTGCGTTCCATATTTTATATATTCTATCATTCATGCTTTTGAAATATTAACAAAATGATATCATTGTGCGTTTGGTGAATAATTGATGTTCAAGAAAGAATAAACGGAATTAAACCTAGTAAAGTATAGTCTAGTTAACCGATTAAATGACTGAAATAAATGAGACATTAAAATTATATTCACCACATAAAAGCCGTTCAAGTCTAATTTGAAAGATATCGATTCAAAGATTGCAGAATTACTCAACGTTTGTTCACCCACTGGACTTCGTTGTAAAAATTTATCTAAGTATGCCACAAAGGTTTATGATATTCATTTTGTGTTTCTACTTCAACAAGTATAATTTGTTCGTCCGCTCTGCTGAAATATTGCACGTATGAAGCAATAATGATTACACATAAAATGAAATTCCAGAGCGTAGAATATACTTAGCGAGACAACAAAGGAAATATTTCACATTGTACAATACGATAAAATGATCAATGTAATCGTATAATACTTCGTTCTAGTTAAAATAATATGCTGAGAAGTTATATACGAATTGTAATAATTTCAATGTTTGCTAACAAAATCATGACTGTTTTTAAAGTTTAACATAACCGTTATTTCGGACTACAAATATAGTCGCAAAAATACCTTTGTCTGCACCATTGTTGACACTGTTGAGTGGTGACTTTGACAATATATTTCAAGGTCATTAAGTGGAGAAAATTCCCTTTGCTGAAATATGTTTTAAATAACAAATCTGAAAAGATTATTGACTATAAATGTCAATTGACATACAGTGGACCACAAAAGTGTTCGTATGCCCTTTAAATCAGAATAACTTTCTTAAAATTTGATCAAACCACTTGACTTTTTCTGAGTAATTAGAAGCATTGATTTACTTTTAAAATGTGCAAAAATGATTTTGAGGAAATTACAATTAGTAGAAATTACATGAAAAAATAAAAATGGCACTTTTTAAAACTTTATTATTTCAGCCCGTAATGAAAATTCAAAATATGCGGTTTGTAGATCTATGTTAATTACACATATGCTGAAAATTTCGTCGAAATCAGTTAAATAACGCATGAGCTACAAGCGGTTGAAAGTAGTTATAATCGCAGTTTTTCACGATTTTGGGTCAGTTCCTGCTTAAAATCTAAACGTTCTTACATCTTTCGATGCGCGTCGTTTTTTATTACGTCAACCGATTTCGATGAAATTTTCAGCATATGTATAACTAACATAGATCTACAAAAGGCATATTTTGAATTTTCATTATGGGCTAAAATAAAGAAGTTTTAAAAAATGCCATTTTTATTTCGTCGTGTAATTTCTACTAATTGCAATTTTTACAAAATCTTTTTTGCACGTGATTTACTAAATCAATGCTTCTAATTCGTCAAAAAAGTGGTTTGGTCAAATTTTAAGAAAGTTATTCTGATTTAAAAGGCGTACGGACACTTTTGTGGACCACTGTAGTTCGTATAGTTGTTAAAAACATGTATCCATAATGTATCCTTACATACGTAATATAATACGATTTAACGTTGAAACACATATTTTACTATAAAACAAATAAGTCATCAGTTCAATAACTATCTGTCAAAGCTATTGGCAATGATAGCAAACATGATCCCTCAAACGAGGTAATGTTAAGAGTTCCTCAAAGATCAGTCATTATTTACATGAAGAGTTATCAATGCCACAATTTGAACTAAAAGTTTAAGGATCGAATTGCGAGCTGTGCTGCCTTTGTAATCACTAGTGATAATGAACACAATGAATAAAAAATCATTTGAAAATAACCATTCAATATTCCTTTCGAAATGACATTTTCTGTTACATCGCGAAAAATTCCAATCGATGCATTTGCGTGCATACCGGAGCCACTCGTTGCAAGCTGCAGTACCTATGCTGTGCTTCGAAAGTCGTAAAAAGGCAATTAGGTGTTTGTCAATGATGCCAGTAACTCTAGTGTTACATACGGATGCCAAGGGATCAAGAATCTCTTCGATATATCAACATTTTATCCTGAATCGTTCGCGCCACGATGGGAACATTATTAAAACTTCTGATTCTACCGTGTTCCCATAATATTTTTTATCTCCGTTAATTTTTAAATTGCGAGAGAGGACTATCGATCACCCGCCGATAACAAAAGGAAGTTATTAAGCCGACAAAGAGATGATGAAAGTCAGTGCAAAGACTTTTGCCAATAAGTTCCGCCCACTTTTCGAAGGTTTCACGTCTGTGAAATGTCTAGAGTATCAATTTCAATAATGCGCACTCGTTTAATCGTGAAAGGTCTGCTTCAAAGCGGTGTCTGGCGACATCTTTTTCAAACGGCTGGGAAAATTTGTTATGCGTGCATTCCTTTACCGTCCTTTCGTATGCTTAAACGTTTCGCGTCTCCTGGGAAATGAACCTTCCTCGGAAATTATCTACAACATCGCACAAAAAACGAATTGAAAACATACAATTCGACGATGTGAACGTAATTTAAACCATACAAGTTATCTGAATTTAATCTACAGATACAAATTGTTGGTTAAACTACTCGTTATGTAAAGAATGGTTTCAAGGTATTCGTAATACGGTGGATGACGTAGAGGTCGTACGAAGGTCAAATATGTATATGTTTTCCCGATATGGAGTCGGATAATTTTTAATTCGCTAAACGACACTCCCTTTTACTTCATACAAAATTGTATAATGTAAGCTATTCGTGTTGAATAAAAAACATTAATTTAAGATGAATTTTTATCTTAACATATCAGAGTATTCGTGCTTCCACCACTTCTGTAATGTTGTGATTAGTATTTTCTTTTATCGAATTTAGTCATAACATTACAAAGAATCCATACTGCCGCTACTTCATAATGTTGAGATTAAAGTGTCATCTTAAACTATTGAATTTAATCATACCATTCCAAAGTATCAGCTCTACAACCACTTTATAATGTTGTGGTTGAAGTATCGATTTAAATCACGACATTTCAAAGTATTCATAATACCATCACTTCATAATGTTCAGATTAAACTATCCTTTTAAAATATTAATTTTAATTGTAACATTCCACAGTACCCTATAATAATATTGCGATTGAAGTTTTTTCCAAACTACTGGTTTTAGACAAAAAGGGCTTCGTACATTTTTGCACGAAACAATCAGCTGCTACTACTAGATGAATTAAAAATCATACGACTCCATTTGAAAAACGTATATCACCTTCATGTGCCCTCTAACTTGTGCACCACATTATAAATCATTTGAGACCGTCAATTTTCTGTTGCTTCATATACCGAGTGATTTACCAACAATGCGGATTAATGGATTGAAATCCGTACACTTTGTTCAACGTGGACAAGAATATCGTAATTTTCCAGTGAATTAATTTTACATTTATCTCTGGAACTATTTCTGGAACTAATGCTTGTAAAATAAGTGTTAAAGCGACTCGTTTAAGAGGTCGAACGCTATGTCACAGTTTAGAAGATGGAACATTGCGGCAACGCGTAGTCCGGACGCGTTCCCGGCAAGATAGCACGCATAACAAATTCGTGAATGCAATCTCGGCCCCATGAATTGGCTCTAAATGTGGTGTACATTATTCGTACTCTAGTGTTCAGCATTAACCCCGTCGGTTACGGGGCCGCTACGATGGGCTGATGTCGCTTGCCAGTGTCTCCTGCTTTCACGGGCTTTTCCGCGGAACGTATCGAGCGAGCTTTCACTATATTATGTATAGACATAATACGTGTGTTACACGGGAAACGATATACGGCCGTGTACGGGAAGCAGGCTTAAAGGAAAAGAGAAAAGAAGCAAGCGAAGAATAAAGATACCGGTGACCCAGCCCCCCCCACCCCACGCCCCTGATCGCCCACACCTGCCACCCTCGGGAGTATATATATATATATATATATATATATATATATATATATATATATATATATATGTATGGTACATATATGTATATCTCCCGAACCACCCACGCCTAACCCCCCACACCCTCTCTCTCGTGGAGATGGATAAAAAAGAGAAAAAAAATAGAAAAAAGAAAAAGAACGAACAGAGAGAGATATGTAGCGGACGTAGGATACAGGATGACCGAGAACACAATGACCCAGAATATACTTATACATACCTCACACACAAATACATCGACCAGTCAAAGCCGGGACCACGTGATTATGTCTGAGCTGGGAATTGCGATTTTGCATGGAACGTCAATGTTTCTCGTCGCTCTACTATCGACTCCGCAACGATTATCCTGAACCGGTCCTCCCACGCGGACACAATCCTGACACACCTGGTTCCTTCTCTCTCTCTCTCTCTCTCTCTCTCTCTCTCTCTCTCTCTCTCTCTCTCTCTCTCTCTCTCTCTCTCTCTCAATCTGTAGTTTCTTGTTATCTATATTCTCGGCTTTCCGTTTTACCTTTTCTTTCATCGATATTGTTCCAATCAAAGCGAATTCTCGATCTGTTCCCGCTTCAACCAGTTCTCTGACGACCAAAGATGCATGCCTGAGACTCTGGGAATTTATCGCCGCATGCATGCGCAAAAGCGATCACGATTTCGCCGGAGGAAGGCGAGCCTTGCGTTTGACGCTGAACTTTTGAATTTTGTTTGTTTTTATTTTTAAGAGCGGTTCACACAGTTACTCGAATTTGTTTCCCTCGCATTGAATCCGTTTCGCAGGATGATACTTTTGTATTTTGTTGGGAGGTACACCAGCATGTTTCATATTTTTACGAATAGATGCGGCTCACTGGTTCTACTTTGTATACAGGGTGTTCCTAAAGCGCTTGGCTGTCTACCATTTACCAGCAGGTGGAAGTAATCGTTGATGTAGATATAGGAAAGATGGTGATTTTTTTTTAGCGATTAACAGTGGAGAGAGAGGTTGTTTCGATGTTTGAGTAGAATCTTTAGATAGACGTGGTTAGCTTTGAGTTTGAGTTTGTTTTGTTTGAATTCGTTAAATTACAAAGACAACTAAATGTTACTTTTCAGTTAATTGTTATAATGTTTTTGGTAAATCTCTTGCCTTAATTCACTATTTTTATAATACAGTGTACGATGTGAATTGTATATTTATATAAATTCATACAGAATATATCTGTTTTATTTGAAAAATGGTTTTCTTGCAAACTGTACAACAAAATACCTTTTCTAACGAGTCAACTAGCTCTTCTAAAAATAATCGTGTTATATTTTTAATTAATCACAATGCATTCCAGTTTGTCTAAATAAAAAAGGCACTGTATATGTATACGATTCAGTTACAATCAGTTTTTCTTATTTTTGTGTTTCTTACGTCGCATACAGTTTTAAAATTTAGCACATAGGAGTTCGTTCACGTTAGATACTGTTTATTTAATTAATTCGTGTGTTGTAATAAATAATGTCTCAATTTGATAATCAGTAGAATCGAAGTTTACTATACTCGTATTGAGTGTATTAAACCAGATGACATATCAAATATTAAAGAGAAAGATTGTTTGATTCGGCATAGCCATTTAAGAAGAAAAATAACTTGTTAAATAACTTAGATTTGATATAACCTCGTTACTATGATAAACGATTAAAGGGAATCGTAAGTCGGTATGACTGAAAAACGGTAAGAACAACACCATTAGTTATACATTAGTGCTTATGGCATGGCATAGTAGTCGCAACTAGCAATAAATAGCAGTGATACAGAATTTTTATGCAGACATCGATGAAAACGTTTACAAAAATAATAAAAGTTCCTATCGTTGTTAAAACACAATTTATCGATTACTTTCTGTCTTCGATGCTGGTATACAGTGTAAGTATATTACGTCCACTATTAAAACATACGATTATTATACTTTTCTAAGACAATCCTGATTAATAAATCGCGCCAGTAGTGTCTGGCCAGACACTTTGGGAACACCCTGTACATTTCGATCTATGTTGTGTAAGTCCTGCTTAACATAAAATGAAATTACAACTGTTAATGTTAGCCAGTATCAAACAAATAATTTGTCCTTAGTAAATATAATAAAAACTCTCTCACGAGACCGTACAGTATACTTGATGTACAAACTAGACGTATCAGTACTAAACTATTCTAGTATCGCTAATTATACTAGCTTTATTACACAAATCTATAATGTTCCAATTGAGATAGTGCAATATATTCTTTAGTAATCAATGTAACCAATTAACTCCGCGTTTTCCAAGTTAACTCCTCTTCGAAACAATCAGCGCCTAGCCAGACGCTAGAAGTATCGAAAAATTAACATTCTAATGCAAGAAATAATGAAATGCCAAGACTCACTTTCCTCTAAGATTCAACTGCCCCCGTCCCAGTCGAAGGGGGCTAGATTTTGCGCGACATTTCGCAAGCTCTATCGCTGATCTCCGTCATAAAGTCACTAGCACCCAGATTCGCAAACAGATCTCCATCTTCAGCTAAATCACTCGGGCTTTCGCACACTTTTCCACAAACTCTTTCCTCGTTTCTCTACACTCTTTCTCCACGATTCTCCTCAACACCGAGTAAACAGTCTGCGAGCCAGGCATCAAGATCAAGTTAATTTCAATCTGTCTATCCGTTGTCCAGAACCTACACAAAGTTTCCCTCGCGGAGTCGATAGCTGAGTGACGTTTCCATGCCCGCCAATAGCGAACACTCGCTCCTGACATTTTCCAGGTTCCGAGATACATATATGCTAACGAAGCTTGCATGAATCGGTTTCGCGCGTAGAATACTTGCCGATCATTCTTCTCCCGTTGGTACAGGTCACAACGAGTTCTCAGTTTCTGTTCTATTCTATATTGTTTTCTTTCATTGCGTACAGCAATTATTCTTTCGTTACGTGTGCGTTGTTTTGTTAGTTCGATGTCTTTTGGTGTTTGATCGACGCAGCACTCGCTTAGAAGTTAGTGTCGTAATCAATCGGTGTGAAATTAGATCGATGTTTTAGTAAACAGATGATTTTGCGGAGAAGTGCTGCTAGTCTGACCACTTTTTACCAGCCTCTTCGTTGTCGACTGCTTGTTGCTCGTTCTCAAGAAGATTCCTGCGAATATTCACTTGTAAAATGTAAAATTGTGCAGACTGATGAGAAATTTTGATTGTATGAAATACGACGGCTTTTCTGAGAGAAGCAGTTTTTAATTTCCTGTGGAAAATGTACGTAGAGTTGTCCAGAATAGTCTTATCCGTTTCTTTCATTCATTCTTTGAATATAGAGTTAAATGAAAGTACAGTTATCTTTTGAGGACATTAAATTAAAAGATTTGTGGAGTTGACTTCGAGTGACCAAGAATTAATTATTGTGACAAATAAATAAATTATGAACATATTTTATAGTGTTTTCCAGATGAAGGTGCTACATAACACATAACGCATACCACGTCGTGTTCCGAAACAGCTCATCGAAAATCTATTTCGTGACATGGAAATTTTTGGTTTGACTCTGGGGGTGTTCTGGATTTCGAGGCCGTTTTTGTACGAATTTTTAGTAATTTTTTCAGATAAACTTTTGAACCTTTTTCATTAAAATTTATCACACATATTTATTAGTATTTGAAGTATACGTGTGATTTTTTAAAACTAAAACTAATCAAAATTACATGAGTTATATATTTTCTTAGAAAGTAAGTTTTGAAAAGCATGGGTCGACGGTTGCCATGATTCCAATCTTTCTATTGCTCGGAAGCAAAAAATGAAGTTGTTTGTTAATGAAAGTAGTTATGTCCCGAACTAAAAGACATTAAAAATCTTGATTACTTACAAAATGGGGGCATTTTGAATTCAAAGTACTGAGTTTTTCCATCTTTTTTAATCTTCAGGACGATAAAAAAAAATAAGAAAATTGAACAAATTTTATAAATTTTGTTTCGTGCGATGACACGATGTGTTCTGAAGATTTTCTCAAAATTTGAAGTCAATTGGTCAACTAAAACTTGAGATAATACGCGTTTAAAGAATTCATTTTTATTGCGATATAGTCGAGCAAATTAATTTGGATTGAGATATAAAAGATGTGGAAGGGTCATAAGAATATGATAAATTTTGTCTTTCCAGTTTTGGTTGCATTAGTTAAATTATTTTGAGTTTGTGGAAAATTTTTAAGATTGTGATCCAGCAGTCAACGTGTCATAGATTTCGTATCTGTGAAAATCACCGACACAGGTTTCACCGGCACAAATTTCACCGACAATATTTCACCGACCCCAGATTTGATCAACAACGACTTTCACCGACATCGATTTTTGACCGATAACGATTTTGACCGACGACGACAGTATTATCCGGTAGTAACATCGTGTGACAACAAACACAACGTTACCCAACTGTCTCTAACTTTATATAGTGTAATAATTATATTTTTATACAAAAGTAAAATTGTCACTGCAGAATAGTTAGGACTTGCTTAGGTCTGGATATATCAAGAAAAAAATTACATAATCAATGAGGTAGTACGTGTGCTGGTCAAAATCATTGTCGGTCACGATCATTGTCGGTCAAAATCTTTGTCGATAAAAATCGTTGTCGGCCACAATCATTGTCGGTCACAATCATTGTCGGTCAAAATCGTTGTGGGTCAAAATCGTTGTCGGCCACAACCATTGTCGGTCACAATAATTGTCGGTCAAAGTCGTTGTCGGTCAAATCTGGAGTCGGTGAAATCTGTGTCGGTGAAACCTGTGTCGGTGAAACCTGTGTCGGTGAAACCTGTGTCGGTAATTTTCATAGGACCCCACAAATTTAACTATCAATATATCGCATTGTTACATTCTTCAAACGCCTATTACTACGTTAATTTTACGAATTCAAGCAAGTCCTTTGGCACACATATGCTACAATATCTATACTTACAGAAAATGCAAAAAAACGAAAAATCAACCAGAATGTCCTAGTGACACGAACGGTGTGCATTAGCGGGGCGAAAGTACGAAGCGATCTGACTACGACGATGAAAATTAATTTAATCCGTCGGATTGTCGTTCGTACGTCCGTAACGGGAAGGCAATTAGCGTTTTACGAGAATTCCGACGCGTGCGATCGTAGTTCGGTTTACGATTGTCACAAGACCGCTGATAGACACCTCGTAAATCCGCGAAACTGTGCGGCAGATAGCGCCGTTGTTTGTTGGCCATATCCGATCGCCGCTATTCATCATAAACTGTTAATCACGTTTAACCTTACCGAACAGTGGATGGTTTTAGTATTTCGGCGCCGAAACTGACAAACTATTCGTCTGATGCTGCACGCGATCAGATCAAGATATTTGGCGCCTCGATCTGTTTGCGATACACCATCCGATTCATTAACTAATCACGGTTCAGCTAAACCGACTTCAATGTGATAGACGTGTAATCGATTGATATCGCATTCCATTTTGCCGAATAATTGCCTAACGAGAGACGTATCGACGCAATCGTCACGGATTTCTGTGCAGTTTTAACGTTGCGCACATTTCACAGCTTTATCCCGCATTTTTTGAAATCGATTCTGAAATTGAATTTCTGTTCGTTTTACGTAATATAAAGACTATCAAATTCCATTCGACAAATCAATGTATTTGAAACTAACATCTTTTCAACTAAAAATATGATCTAGAGAAACATACTGATCAATATGAACTTTTATTTTAGAATTGTAATAAAAGTAATTTATTTGTTAGCTTTACATTTCTTTATTCAGATATGCAACAGAATTGTAGTAAATCCAGATAGGAAAGCTAAAATATGGACATTCGCTGTCAGCATGAAGTATCCTGATTATAAAATGAAATGGGGAAAAAAATAAAAATTTGACTTTGTCCGTACCGTAAACTCAGTTTGTACAATTTCAATAATTTTCAGGTAGAAATATACCGGGAAATGGATTAACATTTGTTTATTTATAAGAAAATGAAAAGAGTGCTGTACTTGAACGTATTATCACAGAAATAAAGATCCTTATAAGTTGCTTGTATTATTTTCCACTGCAACTAGGATTAAATCAAGATTATCATTTTACTATTTTTATTGTAAACTATATGAAATCCACGAAATTTCAACTCCTCACAGTCGAACATAAATCGATAATAGTTGTATAAATTTAATATCAGACGAGGTTGAAGAGCGATGAACAGAAAAACGAATTTATCTGAAACAGATCGGAGCACAAATGCGCGCCGCAATAGAAATCGATGAGCTGCCAGGAGGATCGTGTATGTGTGTGTATATATATATATATATATATATATATATATATATACATGTATGTACGTATGTATGTATATATATATATATAGCAATCAAGATACAACGTGTCTTCGTATTCGTAAGTCCTTTAAGGACAGGAGATAAATTGAATATCAGAGCCTGCATCTGGATGAAACTTATCTACACTTCAATAAACGATCGATTTTTATTACCCATAATGCATTGTCCGTGAGAGTTTTACGACAGACTAGTAATATTTCCCGCAACTTTCTTACACTTTTCTGCTGTAGAGAAGATACGACACTTTTCGACGAGCATAAGCGGAAATGAAGAAATTGATCAGCCGTGTCGCTTTTACGATGAGTTTTCCTTTCGTTGTCGCGTAATATTAAGTTCAATCGAATGCATTTCAACTTTTATTTTCGTTTGTTCATTTTCAACACACTCTTTTCGTTGGTAGTCAAAAATTATGTTCTGCATTTTCTTTGTTCTTACTTTTTTTATTTTTCGACTGATTATTCTTAGTAAGTACAATGGCGAGAAGATTATCGTGATAAGTTTTCGAGTATCGAAGGTCCAATTTCACGGAAAATTTCAGGAGTGGATGATCACTGGCAAAGCTTAGGCTTAAGTACGTATTTGTTTCGCACACACTCATTACTATATATCACGATGATGTTCGTTTGGTATGGGAAAAGTTATCCTCGATGTCACCCCACTGTGTACAAATTAAAGCATTTGCATTGCAATAAGTGGATCGTCGAATGTTAAACTTCTATGGTTGTCCCTGTCATCGGAACTGTTTCCGTCACACAATTCTTACAATTAAGTGCAAATATAAAGAGATAATTACTTCTCCAACGTCTTTTTACATAGGTATAATCCTCACACATGAAATTACGTATTCAGAATACTTGAACCTGTTCAGAATTGAAATTCGATTTTCAATTCTCTTGTAGACTTGTACAAATGACACGCTCACAATTTTATATTCTTATCACATTAACACATCATGGGTTTTGTGATCGGTAAGATTGCAAATACGATAAACAGCCGAAAGTATTCTGAATAGAATTATACAAATAACACGCATATTCTCATTTTTCTGTTTTTAGTATATTATCTGGTTATGAGTTTTATGGTCGGTATAATTGCAAATATGGCAAACAGAAGAATGTCAATATTTCCGAAATAATAATTTCCTCGGTGATTTTAGCGACGTTACACTTCTTCTATTGGCGACCCTAAATATGCAAAGTGATAATGTACTTTGCTGCGGCTTACTCAACCCATGGGATAAACATTTACATTTCATTAGAGCGAGGATACTTTGAAAATTGTTGTAGTAGTAGAATTAATTTCCTCGAGATTTTCATAATTTGCATTAACCATCTGTACACTTACGTTATGCTTCATCAAAATGAAACAATATGTCTCGAAATTTTGAATCGACAAACCAGCGTTTATTATTTTATTACACTCAGTTTTAATAGCAATTTTGATTTCGTACTTGGAAAGTACTTCGAATAATCGAGAAGGTCCATACTAGAATCATCAATTTTGTAGAATTTGTTCGAGAGTATCATTTGAATTATAACGTTGTTCAAATATTACGTTTGGATACAAAGTTAAAATTTCTATTCTCATTCGCAAATTTTCATGTTGAAAACATTGATGTATCAACGTCGTACATCAAACACAACGATTTCGTATAAAGTTTGAAATGAAATTTAAATATTCAAGGCAGACAAGCTTTAGGTGATCAACTGTGTGGACCTCTGTGTATTTTCCAAGAAACTAGCTATGAAACACATTCTTCCTTGTCAAGGGGTGCACAAGCAACAGTAGAAAACACGCAACTGAAGTTTCATCTCACTTCATCGAAAATTCTATCATACTACGGAGTATGTTAGCCCGGTTGAACGCATCCTTATCGTAATAAGCATACAAAAATACCTTGTTAAAACTTGATAAGGCAATGTTCTTTATCCATAGAAAGTTTCCACAAGACAATTTAATTCTGTACATTTACTGTAGACTGCGGATCATTATGCACAATGAAATCTATTTTCAGGAAAGACGAACCTCTTCCCCGCTTTAATAATTTTAATTTAATATTCTTAAACGTTCGACATCTTAAAATATAAAATTTCGCGTAGCGGTTTCTGTGATAAGTGCATAAGATCTGCAGTCTATTGATTGCATTTAACCGTTTGCAGATAAGAAAACTAGATTTTGTATCAAAGCCTTCAATAATGTGAGAAATGGACAATTTTTACATTTCTAATGTACCTAATCGAAGCATCTATTCGCAACTCCAAGAACTAAATGTACAATTCTGATGTCGTCAAAATGTCAAATTTCGACCTCGAAAAATTATAGTTTCGTTAACACTCGACGAACGCAAAAATCCGCGACTGAATCGTCAGCGAGCAGACACGTTCACCTAATTTTTCATGCAACCGATATTTCGCGCGAATCGGAGACGACTCGTTCGCACACTATGCCCAGAGCTGGGTAACATATTATTTAATATATATTAAATAGTCTAGTTTATTTAAAATCATATGCGCACTTATAAAAATAAAATTTGTTAGAAAAAGTTTTTAAAATAGTATTTTAACTGAAGGATTCTCAAAATAGTGTGAATTTTATTTGAGATGGTGATTTTCCACGAGAAAATAAAACAAAAATATGGAATAAATTTTTTTCATTTGACGCTTCGTTTTCGAGAAAATCGACTTCGAATATTTTATGGTTTCTCACATTTTAACATTACCCGTTTCCTCAATCCATTTTCATCGTCAAGCAATATTTTAAATACTATGTAACGCAAAATGCAAGTATTTCATTTTATGTTTCAGATTACCAAAATTGAAATATTTTATTTTATGTTTTCAATTATCAAAATAAAAATATTTAATTTGCAAAAATTTTACTTTTTATTTAATACAGCATTTCATTTGAATTGTGGTGCAACAACTATTTGAAATAGTATTTGAAACGTTTGTTCTTCAAAATTTTACCCAGCTCTAACTATGTCACGCACTGCACTGATCTCGCACATAGAGGCTGCGCAAATATTTGGCGATCCCTAATAAAATGTTTCTAGCCCCCACGACTGAACGTCGTGGAATAAGCGAGACATTCAATACCTAACTTGCACCTGTTGCATACATGTTCCGACCGGTGCGACAGCGTCTCGAGATGCTTCATTCTTTCCACGTTCTAGTGGCTCGTGCCAGTCCCAAAGTACTTCGTAGTTGTCGCGTATCATCCTTCATGAGAATTCGCGAGTTCGTTACCTGTGAAGTCGTTTCTTGTGACGTCGCCCCGAGGAAAGTTTCATTCCCCCTCTACCAACGTCCGAATCTGTTTCTCAGTTTCATCCAAGACGTCGTTCGCTAATCCGATTCGACTCGAGTGCACATTCCTACGCCATTGTGTTGTATTGTCTGTCTGTCTGTCTGTCTGTCTGTCTGTCTGTCTGTACAAGTGTACCAAACTCGATGGCGTGCAAAAGTTTCCCACCAAATCGATTTTGTAAGCGACGTACATGGGGGCAGTCTATGTAAACGCTGCTGAATTTAACAATTTTCATTGGTCTCCTTCAAGGTATTAAATTATAATTTTTTTTTAATTGATTTAGGTACTCCTTCGTCATATAGATCAATTTTTTATACAGTTTTAAACTATATTTTATTAGCGTAGATGATTATAAATCTCAGGGTGGACTAAAACAACATTAAGATACATGAGGTGCAAGAATGTGACAAAATAACTGTTACAATAGACTATTATGGGCATAAACGTGGCACTCAAAATGTTAAGGGGTTACATTGTTGTTTTTGGACTTTTTACAAGATATCTTTGCATCCATTTTATGGTGAATATATTAAAATAATTAAGAAGTATTAATATTTGTGAACGCTGTAGGTCGATAGACATTTTTGTCTGAATTCAGACAAAAGCGTCCCCACTATAGCGCCCACTGTCCCCCACCAGCATTCGCCATTAACGTAGAGGAAAGCACGTGCGAGGACCGTCACGCACGCCGCGGTCGCGCACATTCGAATTCACGTGAGAGATAAAAAGGGAAATAGATTCCGTTTTGTTATCTCGCGACCAACTCATTCGGAAAGGCGCGAAATGAAACAAAACGAAACATTGTTTTGTGACGTTTCGCTCTCTCGCCAACCGTTACTAACCGTTGCTTGTATATATCGGAGATTTGTTTACATCGCGGGCGCGATCAAGTACGAAGATACGTAGGGTGGGGGCAATGAAGGCGCAAGGCATGCGCGATCGCGACGAAGGCGCACGCTGTATGAAAGAGAGGTTTGTGGGAGAAGCAGGCATTTGTGTAACCCCTACCGTAATCATCACTGCTGTAAAAGAAGCGAAGATCCTCCAAAAAATGTAGACGAAACAATCATATTTATAATTCATCGGTGAAAACTATGAAATTGGACAAGTAAGAATGGTTTCTTAAATTATACTTAGCTTCGGTTTAGCCTAAGGATTTTCCATAAACTTGATTTTTTACAAAGCACTGATGTTTTGAAGAAAAGGGTACCGAAAATCACCAAAATAATTACTTCACAAAACCCTACGTTTAGCTGACGCTATTGAATTATATTAGATAGAATTATAAGAAACCATACTTTTAATTCTTTGTTTTGTATACAATTTTTTAGAGAGAATTTACTTCATTGGTTACTATGTTTATGAATTTTCTAACGGTTTATACTGTCTTTCCACTTTAAGAGATTTTTTACCGAGCGCGTGGGAAATGATTAATAAGTAGCATTTGTTTGTTGCAATTTTCACTTCTGTTGTCACATTCACGTTGTAAAAAATTTCTCTGGATACCAGTTTTGAGTTATAATTTTGCAAATATCTTATCAGAAACTTTTGCACTCCATATTTTAAGGCACCCCATATGTGTTGTCCGAAATTGTTGTATTCACCTAAGGTAAACACTATTTAATATGTGTATCACAATGATTATTTATATATTGGACGTGGAAAATGTTTTCGTTAATCATAACGGAAAATATCAGTTTCTTATCATGCATTCATTGGATATAAATGAATTTTTTATTATATTATTGTTTAATTAAACTTACTACATCACTTTGCTATTAGTTCATGTGAAATTTAATAATACTTTTTTGTAATACAGATTTTATCTTTCAAATAAGTTCGATGTGTCTTATATTTTTTGATTACCATACTATCAAAATTTAAACATACAATTTCTTTCATTTTCAATATTATTCATTCTTCTCTATTCTGTAAAATTTATAAGTATTCCTGTTTTAGCACAATGCATAAAATAGGAAGTTTAAATGTTCAATCATTCCAGCATTTTCCATCGTCATTTCCTTTGTTCGTAGTATTATAAATGTTCCCATGCTTTGTCGTTTTCCTTTGTATTAATAGAATCTTCTGATACAGGTAAACGGTTCATCGTCTTAAATTTTGGAGGGGTAGCTGAAACGATAGGCGCCCATAGGCGTCCATTGGAGTCTATTTTATATCGAGAAGTGCACGCTGACGAAAAATTTGAGCCCCGTGGAAATCACCGACGCAGATTTCGCCGACAACAATTTACTGATAATAGTCTTGATCGATATCAAAACATTGACCCACTGTATTACCAATAATGATCCTGTAACGAACAATTTCTTTATATAGATATTAACACCTACCTATCACAGAGATACAGGGTGAGTCTCGTAACATGATGACTTTAAATAACTCGGAAGTAATTTGTTGTATGAAAGAACTTTTCAAACAAATGTTGCATAGTTTCCAGAAGGGCATATAGTGCTGTAATTTGTTTTTTATTACTTCGCTTTTTTATGGAGATATGAGGCTCACTTTCAGTTTTTTCAATGGAATACCATATATTTTTCTCAAATTCGGATAAAGCACCAAGTTCTGCATAGAAAAGTATTATACGAAATACGGCTTGAAATTAAATTACAAAAATGACTTACTCTTATAGACGAAGTCGTGTTAATAATCATGTTGACCGAGTATACGAGATTTTTCCTAATAGAAGATTATTCATTTGAGAATACATTCCTCAGTACTCATTAATTTTAAGTCTTATTTGGTGTAATACTTTTTTACGCAGAACTTGGTGCTCTATGCGAATTTTAAAACATATTAGGCATTCTATTGAAAAAACTGCAGGTCACCTTCATATTTCCATAAAAAAGCAAAGTAAGAAAAAACAGATTACAGCACTGTATGTCCCCTTGGAAACCATAGAACATTTGTTTGAACATTTTATTCGTACAACAAATAACTTACGGGTTATTGTAAGTCGTCATGTTAGGAGATTCATCGAGAAATTAATCGAAATTAACAGCCATTAATGTAGGAGTGTGAGACATGATTATTTATTTATTTTGCAAATTAGACAGTATAATAAAATTTAATTGAAATACCATACGATATTGTGTATAGACGTAACAACACGTATACATATTTTCCATCTTGTTATTAGTGTAATCTACATCCTTATTGTTGAAAAATGTCTCGCACTCCTACATTGTTGGTTGTTACTTTCCCCAAATTTCTCAATTAATCTAATATATTTCAAAAATGTGTAATTTAAATGTTTTTCTGTGCTAAATAGGTGTTCGTTATTCGATCATTATTAATGATATCGTCGATCAATGTTTTGTTATCGATCAAGACTGGTGTCGATGAAATCTGTTGTCGGTGAGTTCTGGTGTCGGTAAATTGTTCTCAGACAAAATCTGTGTCCTTGAAACCTATCTCCGTGCTTTCCATGGGACCCAAAAATGTCACCGTTCTCGGTGCATTTTGAATTCCTTCCGTATGGTGCAAACAGTACGAAGCAAAATCTGCCGTAGCGAAAGGGTTAGAAGCGATAAGAATACGTCAACAATTTCAAGTCGTATTTACCTCGCGACAATTATTTCCGAGTTAGCATTCCGAAAGAGATACTTCGCTGGTTTAATCTGCACGCGATAACGGGAACGGTTCCGAGTGCACCGGAAAAACTCAAAACAATCCGTCTTCGGGCCTGTAGTTTTCAAGCGTTTCTCGCCGGGCCGGAAGTAAATTGAAAAAATAAACTTCCGCCGGATCGGCGGAGCTTCAGAAATAATCCGACGATCTACTTAACAACTCCCACCCCCACAATCTTCTTCCGTCCGCTCCCACACCAAGTAGCAAAGTCCAAGAACACGAGGCATGAGTATGTATACATACATACATACATATATATATACATATATATATACATATATATATATATATACATATATATACCAAGCCTGCCGACTTGCCCGTGTGTGTGCGAAGCAAATTCATTCCGTTCGGATGCGCTCTTGCTTGCGTGCCTCTCGCTGCAATCGAGCACGAGTCAACAGTAAAAGAGAGCAAAACAGGAACTACGTGGTACGTGATAAAACCAAAACGAACAAACAATAAATAACAGAAAGAAAAAGAAAAGAGAAACAGACAAAAAGATAAGAAAGAAAAAACAAAACCGAAAGAGAAAACAAGAAAACAGTAGAAAAAAAAGGGGGAGTGGAAAACAGCTCGAATGTGAGTCAGGGCATTCACGCAAGATAATATTCCGAAGACCTTAACGACCTATCTCGATAATACATCAAACATTGTGTTCACCCTAGACCATAAGTGTGTTTAATCGAAGTAACTCGATATAGTGAAAGAACCAACCGTTCGAAAATCGACCGTTTCCGGCTTCATCGGCCTGTCCTACGAGCATTAGACTCGCACCGGTTAATTGATATCCGTGGAAATCTAGTGACATGAGTTCGCGCGCAGTCGACTAGATCGTTTTTGACTTTTTTGTCTGTTTTTTCCGGAGAGAGGATTCGCGCGATAGCCACGTAACGAGCCGCTTCAAACGCGTCTGTTAATTAATACGGGATCCGCTAAATCGCTAGGAGCGCGTTCGGCCTCGGGGAACTTATTGTTTCGTGATCAGCTTTTAAATATGGATTCTCCCGGTCGAAACGTTTCGCGGAGCTAATTGGGACAAATAACGAGAGGATCGTTTCATTGGGATAGAGATGAACGCCGAAACGGACGACTTTTTGATCCCGAACCCACCTCCAAAACACGCCACGAAACCCATCTATATGCGTGTCAGACAAAAATCAACTGCGGATCTTGTAGATAAAATTGTTAAATTCATCTCCCATGCCTCATCTGTGTCACCGGCACCATTAGCCGCCTGCCTCTTTTACGTGTTGGCGCGTCGTCACAGCGGCTTTTTTCGATGAATTCTTTGTTCTTTTTTTTCGATCTTACCCCGCTCGAAATAACGCTAACTGCGGATCGTCGAATTCCCGAAGAGTCGAGTATCGGTTGTTGCAGCCATGAACTGCGCCAGCTTCTCTCGTGCACGTCCCGCGAGCTCGTAATCCGTGAACCGAGAATGCAGTTCGAAATTCAGCGATAACCAATTCCGATCCTAAATTGGAACGTGTTTACTCTTAAACGATTGGACTGAGAATTTTCCGATCAGGATTTTCGCCGAATCGACGCGCGTTTTGCAAAGAGTTACAGAGCCTACACGCGTTTTGATGCTGTCATGTGTTCGTAGATCTGAATTCGTAGAGTTTCCGAATCCGGTTATATTCGAGATCCGCGAACGAAAATTAAACTTTCAATGGACGGAGCTACCTGTATTGGAAACTGGGAGGCGAATTTTCTTTTTAATATACAGGGTGTCCAAACAAGTCAGGACCAAACTTATACCACTTGTCAGTGAGGTCAAGGAAATGTTTTATTTGAGAGTTACGAGCGTTCAAAGAAAAAGCCAGTTATTTATACGGTTGAAGGTCAAACGGACGTTACAACGAGTGATACAGGTTTTCAAGCTGTAGGTCAAGTCATGTAAACAATAACTGTCAACGAGAATTATTCGTGTCCGTCCGTTTTGTATGACGAGTCGCAACACGTCTAGCCTCCCATGTATAGGTGACGGAATTATTTATTCAGATTTCAAAATAACTTTTTACGTTAATATATTCATTGTACCAAAGATTAACATCTAGAAAATACAAGAAGGTCTAGCTACTCAGTGCCATACATTTAACCTTTTCAATTTTTATTATATGAAATAAATCATTTAGATTATATGGAATTTTTTAGGTTGCCGGATTTGAATAAACCATTTCGGGACATAAGTTTATATGAACTTTTTTTACCCCCTTGACCTCACTAACACGCGGTGCAAGTTTGGACTGGACCTTGTTGCACATCCTGTATTGCTTTGAGAAAGTTGCGTGTGTAGGTAGAATATAGTGGAAATCAATTGGTTAAGAGTAGTTCTTTATTTTTTTTTTAAGTTGTGTCAACCTCACAAGGAATATTAGTAACTACAAGCTTAGAATTAGGTGGTCATTTATAATTTAGATTCGATTGGATAACTTTGTGTGCTTCAAGAATTTTATTAGTTTTTCGCAAGGTTCCTTTGTTTCCTGGAATTTAGTATCTTCTTCTTTCTTGATGATAGAGATGGCACGCTGTAACTATGTGTTCCACTGTGTTTACTGTGTAGCATCTATTACATTTAGGTTTGTCCTGGTTTTTAATTAAGATAAACCTAAATAGCTGTATGCAATCGGGTTCTTATAATCGTGCTGTTTAATGCAGAACGGGTGCAAGTTCATATGGTACGTTTGTCTAATGCAAGCCACGCTAAAAGTATATAACAATTATTTTATTGAATGACGATTAAACTCTGGAGACGTGGTGTTGAACCAATGAAATAAATATTGATTTACACCATTTTTGCATGAAACGGCTCAATTGCAAACACAGTGAAAAATTTTACTGTACTCTTGAAGTTATATAGTACAAGTGCAGCTATTTTATAAATAAAAGCAGCGTGTACCAAATGTTACAGCGAGCATGATTGAGCGAATAAAAGGTAACATAATATTCCAGTTTTCTTCGGAAATACAATTGTAATTCTTTATTACTTTTAAGTTATTACTTTGGTTGGTTTAGTTCACTTAACCGACAGTGATATTCTCGATACTGTTTACGTCGACACTGTTTCCACAATGTGTGTTTTCATCGGCATTTTGTTTTCTCCGACATCAGTTTTCACCGACGTACAGTGCCGGCCAAAAATATGCGCACACCGTTTAAGAAGGAATAATTTTTTAAAACTTGCGACATTAAATTCTTTTCAATATTGGAAGAAACAGTCTGCTAGCTAATGTGAAGAAATATTTTTTTCAGAGGTGTGCTCATATTTTTGTCCGACATTGTATACACAATCATGTTCATTCAATTCACGTGATTTTGCGTCATTCCTGGGAACAAGATTTCAAAATGGCCGGAGCGGCGAAGAAAATATAAAAAGAGCTGGAGTTCAGCAAAAAGAGAACACACAAACCTAAAGCTCACCCTATTATTAGTCAATATGTATATGTCGGTGAGAACAGAATATCGAGAAAAACAGAACGAAATCATATATTGGGTAAACATTGTGGAGGAAGTCACTGTCGATCAAGTAGAACGAACTTTTCCCTCGATTTATTTTTTCACGTAGATTCACCTCCTTGCGGCTTGCATTGTCGCGCCTGTTCGTTTATGAGATCCGTACAATGTTAAACAGCAAAACGGTTTCGAACGCAACCGAAAAGCAAAGGAATCTTTCCGGCATGTAGGAGGAGAAAATCGGCGAAGGTGTTTACAACCTCGTAAAAAACGAAAGCACATTGTCCGTCGACGGGACGGCACGAAAGAACGCATGGCAACAATTGGTTCGGGTTTTTCCGGCCTGGTAATAGAGTTCGCAAACGGATCATTCCCGACGTCCCGCTTATCTGTTTTAATTACCGTGGGCCGCGTCCGTTTATTCACCGGCATTTGCCGCGCGGACGCTCGCGTGTACACGAGCATTAAGCGGAACGGTACGAGCGCGTAAACAGAGGAAAGAGCCAGCTCAAACACGCGGGACACGTAAATCCGGGGTATAAATACAGGGCAACATCATAATCAATTCATTGATTACTGCGCGTCGCATATTACTGACCCTCATGCCCCAGCCCCACCCTCGGAACCAACCCCACAGCCCCCGAAGCCCCCGTCACCGCAAAACCTCATCTACCGTATTCCCGGGAACACAGGGGGCACAGGAAACAAGGGGGAAAGGGGAGAACGAAAGATTCTTCCGGAAACACCGTTCACACGTACCCCCTGACACTTGTTCTACCGGAATTCGCAAACCCTGTAGCCGTCCCCACCGCTTCACATTGCTACGACAGTGCAGGGCTTGAAAACTATTAGATGATATAGATTTCGGTTGTCAACACTATTTCTACCGCCATTTTATATATACCTATTTCGTTTTATCTTTTTTTATTTAGAATAACCCTGGTTTTGCCACCAGTTACCGAACATCCAGTATTTTTAAAAAAGTAGATTCATTTAATAATTTCTCCTTAACGCATCTTTGAAGTCTGAAACGACTTTTGTTGAAAATTTTAAATATTTCTTTTTGACCAGGGATTGAAAATAGTTGTAATGTCAGTTTCGGTTCTCGAGAAAGTTACGGAGAACCGAAATAATGTTTTAACTGTTATAAGGATATCGGTTCTGGCTTATATCGGTTTTGGTGTCGGTTTTTTAGTCGATCCTTGTCATTCTTCGCTTATACATTAATTTTTCGGTACCGAATGCAGAATTGAGAAGTAACGGTTATAGAACCAAAATAATAGAAGTTCTAACATTATTTCGGTTCTAAATAACTGTTTCAATCAGAACCGATATACAGGGTGATAGAAAAGATCCGATACACGAGCCTTATAATACCCGCCGAAAGGAGTAAAAAATGATTAATCAGCACAGGCTCTACAAGCAATTCTTTCCCTTTAAAATCGAAGTTTAATATTTATTAGCGTTCTATATCGTGATCATATTATTTCGCTTCCGACACAGAGAAGTTCGAAATATTAATTCAAGATTATGAACACGAGAGACACATGGAAACACAAACACATGTCGTTTATGAAGTGTATACATTCAATGTATTGCGAAGAGAACTAGTTGTGATATGGAAGAGTAATAAATAGTAAAAGTTGATTTTACGAAGAAAGGATTGCATCCAGGACCCATGTTAATTCGACAGTTTTTACTCCTCGCGATGAGTACTATAAGACCTACAATTATCGGACCTTGATTTTATCATCCTGTATAATAGTTTGAAACAGATATTTTCAGAATCTGATTTTGAAACCTTTGGTAGAAATAGTGTTAAAGCAGCTACGAATCTTTTTTTCGCATAACTGTTACGATCAACCGAGATTTCCATTCTAGTATTTGTTTCGTCTACGGTTCCCGTTTCGCTTCCTGTATGGGTGCCATAACATTTACTTTTTCGGTTTTTAAATTGTTACAGAATCGATTCCTGTATAGGTTTTGTTGAAATTGAGAAAAATGTTTTGTATATCATTGATTTCTAACAAAGCATTGACATAAATATCCTTCTTTGACATCGAACAATATCATCCAAAGACTGTGAACTCGTTTCCTAATCACATCTGAGCCACGATGTCCAGATCGACAAAAGATACGGCGATAGATTCTGTAACCGTTTAAGAGCCGATATAGAACTGGAAAAATAACTTTTATGGAATGGATATAAGAATCGAAATATTATCCGTAATCGAAGTTAATGTTACCAAGAAATTTCGGGTTTTCGTTACAATCATTCGAAATAAAGATTCTTCATAACTGTTTTAATCAGATCATTTGTATTACAGATTTAAACAGTTACCCTCAGAACGGTTTCAAGCCCTGCACGAAACACGCTCGACGCCGATCGAGCGAACAAACGCACTGGATCGATCAAGTATTGCCTCACTCGGATTTCTTATAACAATTTAAGTTACGAAGATAGCATGCGTATGCAATTTACGCTTTCCATACACGATGTGTTGCGTTAAAGACGCATAAGTGGATGCGTTTCGGTCCACTTTTTCTTTTCAGTTGTTTATTGAAAAGTGTACAGAAAACATAAATGCTGCAAAAGCAGAGTGTGTAGAAATTATAATTTTAAATGTCATGAAATCGCGGAAATCGTGATGGCGACGCTTGGTGAATGGTTGCCTTACATTGGTTACGGCGTTAAAGTGTATAACAAGCGCCATTTTGTCGCATCCGCTAACGCTACGCGTCATTGATTGAAAGCCTAAGTTGCAGAGGTAGCATGTTATAGTCTTTATTGTTGAGGCTTTTGAGGCAAGTTTTCATGTTCTTTTTGAATCGTCTTCCCAACATTTTGCCGGCATTGTCGCGAGGTTATGTTCCGATCAATTGTTTACCAGTCAAGAAAGAGACTGTCTAATTGGTCAGCCGGGCAATTAAGAATTCTCTGTCTTGCTTTGTGAGCTATGGACAGAGCTATATAGCTCAATTATACTAGTGGAACGTCGCAAGCTATACCTCAAGAACAGTGCGTTCTGTGATTCCTGATGGAGCTGGCTAATCTAGCTGCAATGCTTGCGAAACATTGGAAAAAGAGTTCCGGAAGAACAATGTATGCTTCTGAGGTCTCAAATCTCTGATAAAGTAGTTTAATGGTGCAATTTAGTTTTTGCAGTTACTTTATTGTATGCGTGAATGAAATACTGGTTTAAATATGTGAATGATTTACTATTGAAAATGAACTTGTACGTGGCGATGCTTCCACCCTAAAATTATAAATGAATCCATTATTCGAAGAAATACCACTCTGTTCATTTCTGTGATAGAACAGTCAATACAAGGATACACGTGAACAATAAAAAGAGGAAAGAATTAGTTCAGATTAATAAAATTCGATATAAATTAATAGACCTCTAAAAAGATTTACAGGGATAGTAGTATATAATTCTTGTGGTGCGACCACTAAAATTCTTCCTAGATTTTGATGCGATATAATCGGATAAAATGCACCAAAGATGGACTATGTAGCATCGAACATGAATTTTATGCTGTTCTTCGAATCAGTGTCGCCAGATCAACGCAAAACTGGGTTGATTTACTTCTCCTCCTTTTCCCCTTCCACTATCCCATTTCACTACATGAGCACACTCCAACGTCCCCCACTAAGACCGTAGACTGGTCACGTGACGTGCCGCGCAACGTGTTACATATTACTCCGGTCATCAGAGAGGTGGTAAACTGTATTCCCCTCGATTTAAGCGATTTGGCAATACTGCTTCGAATAACATAACACTTCTAAATACATATTACAGTTACTATACAAATCGGCAGTCGGCCAATGTTTTCTCGATCACGAGATTTTCATTGTTTGCACATTGTCCTTTAGTGATAAATCATTAACATTCCTTATCATTTTCTTTACGTGTACAATGAAACAATTCAAAAATCCAGATTGCATCGATCTCTACCTTTCAAGCTTACGTTATAGCAAGAAATTCGAGTGACAATACGCTTTTGATCCATCGTACGTGTATATAAGTGTACAGCGTGTGTGTCGCATGTTTCTGTTTCTATATGTACATATATATGTATATGTGTATACAAGTACATACGCCCCCATCGGAGCGCATCTACACGTGTAGATTACCTACTCGATCGATGTGCCACTGCATGCGCTCCCTGTGTGGATCTAGCCGGTTCACAGCACCGCGTTGTTCGTCGATGTAACCTTTTTTTTCTGCTCTGTGTGTCGGTGTGTGTATGTGTGTGTGCGCGCGGTTTTACCTGTCTTTTTCAGTGTGTACCATCGGCGTGTCGATACGCGGGACTAGAGCAATTTCGGAAATTCTCCGGCAGACAGTTTAAATCGGTGATCGCGTTTTGTCCGGGGACATTGAGATACCACGTTTCGGTCGCCACTGGTATCCCATTGTTATCGATACGAGGTTAAAAGGTTTGGGATTTTCTAACGCGCATTGCCAGGGTGTGAGCAATGTTTCTGTCGTAGATTCGGCCGATGTATGCGCACGTCCAGATGGATTCTTAAGTTAGGCACGTACTTTGACCTTGAAATCGAAGAGCCGCAGTATCTTAGCAGGATCTTCGCAAGACAGAACTGTAAACTATTTTTCTTGGGCATTTGTAGCGGTAATTCAATTAAATCAGCACCTTTTTATGGATTTGTAAAGGTAACTTGTGGACCAGCCAATTTGTTTTGATTGAGCCTTTGGATTGATTTAATCTATTTGAGTTTTTGTTTTGATTTACTTTGTATGAGTCTTTGGAGAGATTTAATCTGTTTGAGTGTTTGGTTTGATTTAATTTAGTTGAGTCTTTCATTTGATTTAATCGACTTGAGTTTTTGGTTTCATTTAATTTGTTTGATCCTTTAGTTTGATTAAATCTTGACTGCTCAAACCATATATGCATAACATTGTACACTAAAAACTTGCGTCCAAAATCTTCAAAAAAAGTATTCTATTTCAGCTGGCCCTATTTAATTCCAAAACAACGTAAAAGAATGAAGGAAATATTTTTAATTGGAACACATAGGATTTGTGCATCACGCAGGTTGATTTATATATACGGTAAATTCTTTACATTTTCCACAATGAGTTTAAAAATAATCAAAGTAATTGTGCCTGTTCGTCACAATGTAAACGAACTTTGTTTCTTGTTCTCGTTGAAAATCAATAAGTACATAATCGTTAATGGATCAGTAAGTTGATGTGATTTTAAGAAGCTTATGGATAAATGTATTGCTAAATTGTTTATCGATTAAATCTGGAGTCATTCTGTCAAATAAAATGGAAACGAAGTCATTTCGTTTTTCGGGTGAAGTACGTGTCTTGCTCTAAACTCTGGCAAACATACATCGATCAAATACAACAAAGCTACCATAAATATTGTTTCCACGGCCTGCGTGATACAATATATATATATATATATATATATATATATATATATATATATATATATTTCTGTGAACACTGCAGGATAAGTAAATAGAAAGTACTATTCTAAAATATATCGTTGTTTACTGTTTTAATAAAGAAAATGTTTGCTATGAAATACAGTGTGTTCGAACAGCTTTCGAAGTGACTGCATTTTAGTTTATTTATGCGTTGCACACTATGAAATATCATGGTAATGATGAGTTTCTCTGATATCTGTACATTTTCCTTAACATTGTGCTGCAACCAAGCAATTGTAGAACCAAGCGTTTGCATTCGGTCTAGAGATTCAAAGTTCCCGTTATTAAATAAAAAATATAATAGCATCAAAGAAACTCGAGGTTTCATAATATTTTATAAATTTTTAGATATGACAGGAACAAAATGCTTTCATAAAATGAATTCGATCCATAACAATTTATTTTCCCCAAACTATTTTCCTATAAAAATAATAAACAACGATCCATTCTAGATAACAGTTCTTAACGACTCACGTTGCATACAACACCGAGAAAAATGTTTAATCTGTTTAAATACTCCGAACAATCGATGCCGTATCTGTACAATGAACACCGTTCACATACTATGAATATGTATGTATATACATATCTAGAAGATTGATATTCTGCCAGCGCAGAATCTCTCATTCACTCGACGAGTTAAGTTGCTGTACGATATAGGGGGTGTCTCAAAAATGTTGTACTTTCTCGAAAGAGGCGATTCCCGAGGCCATTTCAAGTAACTTTTTCTTTTGCGAAAATGTTCTACGCGGCTTTGTTAAGGAGTTATTAACGAAAAACAGGGACCAATCAGAGCGCGGCTATGGCGTACGGATTCCGGCTCGACCAACGGCAAAGCCACGCTCTATTGTAGTCGCGCTTCGATTAGTCCGCGTTTTTCGTTAATAACTCTTTAACAAAGCCGCGGAGAACATTTCCCTAAAGGAAAAAGTTACTTTAAACGATCTCGGGAGTCACCCTTTACAAGAAAGTGCAACATTTTTTGAACACCCTGTATTTATAATATCATGCTCACTGCCCTACTCAACTGTGTGCGCGCATATGTGTCGTCGATAACGTAAAGTAGTCGATCGTCCTCATCAGCGAGCTCTTCGCAGTATGATCCATGTATTTAACAATGCAAATGTCCCCTGCGAATATTCGTAAGCGAGTGAAATCCAACATCCATTATGCCCCATTGTCTGATCCCGTACACATACATATATATTATATCAATGTGCTCGTATAAAGTCTCCTTGGCTGGAAATCCCTGCAGATAATAATTACGTTTCGCGTGCACGCGCTGTTAATTCTAAATCGGTGATTTCCATTCACTTTACCCGCACCCCTAATCACTGCCAAACCTGGCGCGTTCGCTACCGATGGCGCACAATCGCGACAATCATTACCACATACATTGTACGAGAAATTAAAATTTATTTTGTACAGGCATTGTCAGAAGTATCATCACTACTCGCTCTTCATGCAATTATATATAAATTTGAGGAATAAAATGACGTTGGATTAATTTCTTTGAACGTTATAATTATTGTACTATCGTTGTACTATACTAACGATTCAAAACTGTATAGTAGATTGTATTAATTACATTAATGTATATAGTGTGCCAATGTTTTGACAATATGTTTTATTCTTGTGAGACTGGTCCGTAATGTTCATAATATTGTTCCCCTCTGATCTGCGATTAGTTACGATGCAATATGTATAGCACTCCAAGATTATAAGCATAATAGATTTTCTTACACTTATATGCATTTTTGTGCAGTCGTGGATAAAAGTGTTGGAACAGTGTACAATTTTTATAATATGCGTATCCATAGTTACGAAAAGGGTTGTACTAAATATTCGTTCTTTAAAACAAATGTATTTTGTACATTATTGAACACTGTATGCTAAAGAATAGCAACAAGATGCAAAATACAATGCATTTTTTTTCTCGTTACGTTGACTCGATGCCAAAAAAATTGTTAGAAATATCTATGAAAAAGGAAGTAAAGTATTAACATTTTCTTATTTCTGAAGCAATTATTTATGAACGTTACTGCCCAAATGTGCTAATATTTTCTCCTTACAACACACGTTCTCAACAAATGAACATTTTTAGCTCAATTTTTCTTTATAACTATGGTAATTCATCAAAAATGTTTCTGTGCCAACACTGTTATGCAGCATTGCAATTAAAAGTTAGTTGTGGCTATACAGCGACCTTTGTTCATGGTTATACAGCGTGTCCCAATATTGGTGGTACAACCGTGGAGGGGGTTATTCAACATTAGAAAATACAGTTTATTCCTCACGAGCGTGTCAGAAATATTTCTGTAAATATTTATATATTTGTAGAAAACTGTATACGGATCGAATGTACACTTAAAACACTAACAATCTTTTACTTAATAATGGACCCAATTTCCTCTATGATCGATTATAGTTTGACAACGTTTTGGTGTGCTTTGTACCAATTTTTATTCGCACGAAACAACTAGTGACTATTTTTCGAAAACGGTGAATTAAAATTCTAAATTGTAAAATACATTTTCCTTTATGCTTCTACTTCATGAAAGACCAAAAAGTTTTTATGGAATTTGTATCTGGTGGCCGAGATAGTCAATCGTTTTCCATCGTGCAAATTCAAGTCATTCTTCTCTTACAAAATCCATTTGTTTCCAGTGTCGGAGCGTGTTGGTGTTCGAAATGTAATTTCGATTCATATTACACTTTTTCCAAATACATTAACTTTTGCAGCGATATCGCCAACACGTTCTTGTAGGACAGACTGTAAGTCGAAAATACCGAATAAAATGTTTTCATTTGAGGCTTTGTTTTCGAGAAGTTTGACTTTAGAAATTCGTCAGTTTCGCATGCCTAGCATTTTTAAGAAGTAGAATCGGTCGTTAATGCGCAGACGATTCCTATGCAATAGCACGCGTGTTCTGCGAACGTTAAAACTCGATTTTCTCGAAAAAGAGCTATCAAATGAACAAAATCTATTCGATATTTTCGACTTATATTCTCATGTAGAATCACCTCGTTCGCGGTTGTTACCAAAAATGCTGAGACACTCTGCACAAATCATGATTAGACTGCGGATTTGATGCGTTTTTGACAAAAATTCTGAAGGCATTGAAAGAATTTGAGAATACTGAGAGAATTTGAGAATTTGAGAATTTCTTAATCGAAGAAATACATTTCCATTGAATTTCTATGTCATATAATTACTGCAGAAAGATTGTATGTTTCATAAAGATCCGTAGTCTAATTTACAGAAAAAATCTGCGACATTCTTTTGATGTTCTACTTTCTAACAAAATATCGGCACGTGTACTAATCGTTGACGAAGCAACGACGGTAGCGACCGCGTTGGTTGACGGCGATCGTTGAAAAGACGTCAGTGGATCAGAGAAATAGGGCAGGTTATCGATTTAATATGAAATTGTCAGTTTCTCTGACACATCTCTTTTTGACTGGAGATAGTGTTAGTCGATATTATCGAGGACCAGAGTTGATCGTCCGCCGTGACGGACGTGTCGGGACAAAAACCCGAGGGCTGGACGACGTAGATTGCGTTCAAGTCATCTGTCACCGGTTTAGGATTAATTACCGATCGCGCGTGCCGCGATAAATTCCAGGCTGGCGGAGTTCGCGGACACGGGCTTGTTACACTTTTTCCTCGGCCGCAGTTGATAGCGACAATTAGATCGATACACGTGTTTTACCGTGAACTGTCGCGCCGTGACGTTTATGGAAACATCTTTTTTAAAATGCCGCGAAACAACCGATTGCTGTCGAGTTTTTATCGCGGCCGGAGATTCGAATAAAAGTGCGTGGGCGGTCGAATTAATGTTGCAAAAGATTTTCTGATCTCGTGGATTCATGTGTAGTAAATTGACGAGCGAATAACGTTTTGTAGGATTATTTGTGAACCTGAGGCAGCTAATTTATGAAATAAAATATAAATAAAATTTATATTCATCTTTCTCATATGCTGTCACTGTGAATTAAGATAGAAGTTTTCTTTTAATTAATTACATGGAATTTCCTCTAATGACAAATATTATTGTTTTTATTATGTACATTTATAGAATTATATTGTTCATAATCAGGAAAGTTTGTATTTTAAGGACATTTTTCTTATAAGAAAATAAGAACATTCAGAGCAGATAAAATTTAAATCACAAAATAGAGACATGTGAAAATAAAAGAATGAATATTTTCTGTTGCCTCTTTTTATTATTCTTCGAACGTAAAAAGATGCAACACACAAATTCGGCGAAAAGAACATTGGGCGAACAATTAAAAGAAATATTGAAAGTTCGGTTAAAGCAGCTTCGAAGGCAACGATATTGAATGAAAATGTCTAATATTCTCGAACGCAACTCGTTTAGGGAAGTATGAATACTATAATATAAAGTCAAGTTTGTTAAATGCAATTTTATATTTAATATTCTGGAACTCGCTTGTTCACGAGAAAATTTGCATTTAGAAGTCTCTTTACGTTCCCATTGAAAAATCGCTTCTAAATTCTCATTTGTTGAATAATTTTACCTTCTAAATTCTCATTTGTTGAAAATTTCATTTATCGAACATCCCGGAAAATTCTGATTCCCGATATAGCAGCCTAAGTAAAAATTCATGTCGCAGATTCTATTCGCTTTGACACGCATAATCTCCGCATTGATTGTTTCCTGTGGTACGTACACTATCGACTATAAGTCACTGGACATTGATTTGTGTGCATGCAAAATGGAACGGAATCGATCTTCTGAAATTTCATAAAATAATTTCTCATTCTCTGTGAACTTAATTTTATATTGCAGATAATTTTGGACATCGTTTCATTGATGTTTTCAGTGTGTTTGAACATAATTGAGCTCAAGATAGTTACACCAGCCTTTTGGTGAACTTTTAAAATCTGTTTTAACGAATTTTTCTTTAAACTTCTTGTGATACTTCGTATAATATCTAGAGATATTTGTAAACTTCAAATTCAGAAATATCGCCTTTATTTCCCAATTGTTTTTACATTAAAGTAATTTTACATGATTGGTGTCTGCAATATTTAATTGAATGTACATAAGTATATTGCAAAGGCTGCTATGAAAATACTATAAAGTTTTGGACGTACCTTAATTATTTATTATATTAAAGTGATACAAGATGGTGTTTAACACTAGATTTACGGGCCCGACAAAATGACGGATTCAAATATTTTTAATTTACGATTATTAAGAGTGTAAGAAGGCATTCGTGAGGAATTATTAAATACATTTATTTTTTTGTGTACATATTACAATAAAAATCGCTGAAGATCTAAGTAAATACAATTTTATTATTTTTATAAAGCAATGTAAAATAATCAATTTTAGTGCTCCGTAAACCTAGTGTTAAAGTAGCTAATGCAAACATTGAAGTATATATTGGGCTGTATAGGAAGTAATGTCGGAATTTTCGGTAAGAAATAGTGAATGCAAATGGTTCTCAACGTTTAGTATCCATATTCCTAATGTCTTGACAATCTCTCGTATAGTATAACGTGAATTATTTCCAATTAGACTTGATATTTGAACATTATCAATCTGGATAATTCTGCCAAAACGTTTGTCATTATACTAGCAAATCAATCATTGTAAAATATTTTAATAAATTTAATTGGTTAATTTTCATCCTGAGTAACGTATAAGGGTTACAAACAGCATAAAGAATGTCTTGTGGAAAAATCCGACGTTACCAATTGACAAATCCAATACTTACAATAGAGGATGTGATGGTAATGTGGCCCACAGTTTTATATTTCTTCGTACAGTATGATTCATAACTTAAATTCATTTGAATTCTTTTTGATAAAACAAATTGTTTTCTTTATATGCAAAAATCGCACGCGTATTCTTCGTTCTAGCACGAAATGCATTCATTATATGCCGGGGACATTAAATCCATATTTCACTATGTTCATCTATTAAATAACGTCCTCTACAAAATATGCATTTATATTGTTGAAATATAAATTATTTCATTCATCATTAACTTCATCTTTGAGAATATCAATGATTAAGTAATCTCACTTATGAACATCAATTCTCCGTACCTTCCATAGATTATATTCCGGCTCTCAACAGTTTAACTCATATAATTCGCAAGAAAAAATTCTTTCATGAGACGACGAAAAACTTTCGTTTTTCAGGATGTGTTAGTTATGCTTCTTATAAGCAGAAACAGTACCTACATTATCTATAGTATATTTGTTTCCCTGCATATAAATTCAGTAGACGCAGCAAATTATACCGTTTTCCGCTAAATATTTTTGTTGTAATATCAAAAATTACAAAGGGGCTACACTACCACCATTCTGTAGCCGTTGGATGCGTTCGACCGTTAGCAACCGGTCGTTGGCAACCGGCAGTCGATGACTTTCGAACGTTCGAGAATCATCGGCTTGACGGTTGGCCGTCTCGAACGTTCCAGAATCATCGCCAAATCGAACGGCCAGGGAGAGTACGATTTCCGTGGCCCCTCGTTTTGAGGTTATATTTGTGTTCTTGGGGTTATTTCAAGAAAAAAATGTATATATAACATGGTACCAAATCGGCCTGGTTTAGCCGGTAAAGTAGATTTCCTGTTTTTTATAAACCTGCAAATATCTCGAAAACTATGCGAGATATGGCAAAATATATACAGACCTTTTTTGTAGAAAATTAAATTTCCAACAATTCACGTCCTATGACATTTTTTTATCAGCTGCTCAGTTTCCGAGTATGTTTATATTTCGGTGAAGTTACAGAACTGCCTCCCTCCCTAAATGATGGTCGGGGGAACGTAAAGGCTCCGTTCAAAACTGCTTATACGAGACTCAAAAAATGTTTATTTATTAAAACTCAATTAGCAGTGAAGATTATTGACGTATTAGGTTAGGTTAGGTCAGGTTAGGTCTGGGTTAGGTCTGGGTTATCATTTTAATGTTTTTTATAGGAAATTCAATTTTCTACAAAAAAGGTCTATATATATTTTGCCATATCTCGCATAGTTTCCGAGATATTTGCAGGTTTATAAAAAACAGGAAATCTACTTTACCGGCTAAACCAGGCCGATTTGGTACCATGTTATATATACATTTTTTTCTTGAAATAACCCCAAGAACACAAATATAACCTCAAAACGAGGGGCCACAGAAATCGTACTCGTGCCGAACGGCCAACCGTCAAGCAGATGATTCTGGAACGTTCGAAAGCCATCGACGGCCGGTTGCCAACGACCGGTTGCTAACGGTCGAACGCATACAACGCCTATAATTCCATGTATAAGGACTGTATTATAATGAAGGTAATCTCCATGGCAAAAGCCGGCGTACGGTGACTTATAGACGCGAGTGTATAGTGTATGCGTACTGCCGATCTCGCGAAACGCAAGCCTATTTACACTGTTTAGGTATGGACATGGAGCATATACAGACGAAATCGGTAGTCGACGATTAGTCTCAGTGCGTCGGGCGTAGTCTAAGCCGCAAATCCCTCGAGAACAAACGCTCGAATCGAGCTGCTTTCATGAAATATACGTCTGACGATGAATTATGAGAACGTGTCGAGCCGCGTGTATCCGCCGTAACGCTCGGCGAATTTCAAGTCCGTGGAACGCAAAGTTTGGCCTGTTCAGCCTCCCTTGAATTATTGCAAAAAGTTGAGCAGGTCTGGCAACGCGGGGAGAGAGAGGAAGAGAGAGAGAGAGAGAGAGAGAGAGAGAGAAAAGAGAAAGCAATAATAATATAGAGCTCGTTCACGCGGAACATAAAAAAGCCCAGGTCTTTCTTCCACGCGGAACAAATACCGGTTCACTGTAGATAACTTTCTCTGCACTTTTTTCGTGAAAACTCTCATCCGGTTGACCGCCGTCCATTTTCGGTGACGTTCCAAAAATATTGTCTGCCTCTCTTGCTAGAAGCGCGGAGATTTCTTTCGTGTTACATTAGCTTAACCGAGATTAAGGGCTCTGCACATTTTCACGATCTAATTATGAGATTTAGAAATTACAAATGTTTTAACAAAAAGGTGTTGACTATCATAATAATTCCTAAATACATACGTTTATTCACTAACGTTTGACAATTGTACTCAACATTTGTCAAAGGTATAATAATCAGTTTCTTCAATGCTACAACGGTTAGTAGCAGTTAATAATGGTTTCGATTAATGATAGTCTTCTATGAATTTTGAGAACTTTTATTTTTAAAAACCGTAAGATCGTGTTCAAAAACATTCAGCGTTTTTTACGTGGTTTACTTGAGTATGCAGTAATTTTTTCAAATATTTATTAATTACAAAGTCATGATCTCTCGGAGGTCTTTTTAAAAATATAAATTTACAGGGGCCATTGCTACTCAGTATGTACTGGCTTATCTAATATTGAAACTTTTATAAGATTTATGTAATATACTATATTGTATACTTATAAGTCTTCGAACAAAGAACGTTTCGTAGTATTTTTTCGAGTCAAAATGGTGGGCGTCTTAACGTAGAGTTGTGATTTGTATTCCACAAATCTTAGTGATCTTTTCATTTTAGATGAATTAACACTTAGCTACAATGGTCACCACATTTTTAACAGGACCTTCAAAAGACCAGCTACAATTTTTTAACGGATAAATATTTTTGAAGATAAAAAGAACGAGTTACTCCACAATATAAACCATTTGAAATGCTCCAATATTTCGTCGTACAAAACCTTACAGTATTCGAGAAAAAAATTGCAATAATCGCTCCGTCTTCGACATTCCGACAGAACGCGAGCCCTTAAGGAAACAGCGGGCATAGCGCAAAGTTCTTGGCCAATAACCGTATTCAGTGAAAGTTCGAATGTAATAACTGCGCTTTTGGTACGAGTTCCAGGGGCGCCGTTCTTTTCTTATGAAAGAACTTCTTACGGTTCGTCGACAAATTTATTGAATTTCACTGGGAAAGTGCCGACGGCTGATCTCTTCCCCCTCGATATAAGCTCGCCTTTATTGTGCAAGAGATATCAGTATGTCCGAAACAAATGTCTTCATCCGTAACGACTACAGCAAATTGGATGCCGAGGCGGTTAAGGAGGTATTCTGATTTTCGAGGCCGCTTTTGCACAAATTTTAGTAATTTTTTTCAGAAAAACTGCCGAACCGGATTTTGTACGCACATTTATTGGTATTTGAAGTACATGTGGGATTTTTAAAAGTACAAGCTTTATTTTGTAAGAGGTAATAGTATAGAAATATAGTAATAACTATATTTTTCTATAGAGTATGTTTTGAAAAACATGAGTCGACGGTTGTCATGATTCTGGTCTTCCTACTGATCTGAAACCAGAAAATGAAGTCTATTAATCAGTATGAATATAGTTATGATCTTACTATAAAGAAATTAAATTTCTTGATTGCTTACAAAATGGTGGCATTATGAGCTAAAATTACTGATTTTTCGGCCATTAGCATGACAAAAATATTAGAAAAAATTCACGGATTTCAAAATTTTTGTTGGTGCGATAAAAGAGTGTCTGCTGGAGATTCTCTCAACATTTCAAGTCAATTGGTCAACTTTCGAAAACATCGCGTTTGAAGATTCAACTATCAATAGTCTCGCAATTCAAGTTGCGTTCTTCGAACGCCTGTAACCACGTTAATATTACAAGTTGAGAAAAATCCTTTTGCACGCATATTCTACAATGCCTAAAGATAATGCAAAAGGAAAAGAAATCGATTTTTAGAAATTGAAAAACCAGAATAGCCCCTTAAGGACGGTTTCCTGGTAGGAAATGCCAGTCATGCAAGTTAAAACGTTGAACCGCATCTCGTTTGGCTCTCGATCAAAGAGCAACAGATAAACGAGGGGGTGGGTGAGCCTGTAGGGATGCTGGCGGAATTGGAGAAATCAGGAAACCGTTTAAAAAGCGTTCCGGAAACGAATAAGTATCTCTCTCGAAGACTTTTTTCGGTAGTAACTTCTATTTCTTGCATCGAGGACGTCGGCAGAGAAAGAAAAGAACAGAGAGTGCGCCGGAATTTTTCTCTCTCACTCTCTCTCTCTCTCTCTCTCTCTCTCTCTCTCTCTCTCTCTCTCTCTCTCTCTCTCTCCGTGTGTCTCCCATCCATGTATAAATCCGATGTGTTCGCGAAATGTTCGCTCATTGTTCAACTTTCGCCGAGCATGAAACAGTAATCAGTTCGCGAACGAAATTTAATGAAATGCCTCAGTCTCGGTTACTGTTTTAATTGCTCCGCTTAGAGAGAAATTTCTGAACGCTCTGATTTTTTGAGAATTTTGCAAACTCGCGGGAAATTTTTGTTTCTTGCTACAATTTGGTTTTTTGTGGAAGATTGCTCTTTGAGGATTAATACTCGTTTTTCCGTTATTCTGTGGGTCTTGAAAATTATAGGTACTATATGCACAAATATTTTTTAAAGTGAATTTCATTGATATTGTATGTCCAGTACCATTGAACATTTTTTGAATCGTTAAAATGTAGCATGTTTAACTGATACTTCATAATTTGTTTAATTTCGATGCACCATTTTGTAAAACAGTTTAAAACATAAAATTTTCGTTTTATCAATTTTTGTATATCTTGTTAATACTTTCAAAGTATGCGGTACAAGATGGACAAACATACAGTTAATTATTAAGGAATGTTTTTATGAAAAGGTATAAAAATGAAGCAAAAAATAAACATCTCTAGGAAACCTTTAATAAACAGCTTCTGTAGAAACTTGCGAAATTGATAGAAAATTGAGATATTTAAAAAATCGTTCTCGTCGGCATCGTAAATAGGTAAAATAAAATTTCGTTGGTATCACTTACGAAGATAATGATCCAACAAAATGTTATTCACTCGGTCAACGATATCTAAATAAGTAGCAAAAGTTTGCATACGCCTGTCGAGTTTGAAAAATTAAAAAATATTATTGATTTTTCACATTCAATGGACGTCCATTTATATGTTGGTTGATGCTCTAAAGATTAAGAAAATATAATGACGTTTCTTATATTTGTTTATTTGAAAGTATAAATCAGAAACAGAAAATTATGAAATTTACTATACAGTCAGAATGAGCGTATTAAAACAAGTAACACTGTCTGTAATGGTTATTATCATTCCTACAATAACAAACATTATTTATTCTAATACACCCAAGACAATTGTATATAGAATTTCGTATGTGATCATTGACAGTGATTTTATACTTTCTCGTAATCAACGGTGAAACTATTATCATTTCTCAGAAGAAATTCAACTTTAAAAAATAAATCAATATCCATAAAATGTCCATAACTGCTTCACTTTAAACATTCTTAATCTGGCAGGTGTATATAAAAATTTATTAATGACTGTAAGCAGACTGAATTTCACAAACTACACTATGCAAGTAAGAAAAGTTTATTTTTCCGCTAAATGAACGGTACATTAAAGATTCTTTCAAACTTGAATAAACTCGTCTTCATTTGTACCAAACATTAATAGTCGAATTGTACCAACTTTCGTTATAACACAGCTTCTTATCAGCAACCTAAACGCAAGACGTAAAAACGACAAGAAGTATTTCCAAAACGTCACGAATGGACTCACGGGAGGATCTTGCTTCCAGCCATTTTTCCAAGAGACCGTTGTCTCAATGACAAAGAGGAATGTTCATGCTCTGTCTGTCGATGTTCGCGAACCTGCCATCCGTTTTATGCACCAGATAAGAATAAGAAACACCGTTCGCGACATTCCATCCTCCCCAGTGTCCTCTCCTTTCGCGATTTATCGCGTCGCAATCCCCAAAGGTATTCGCTGCGTAATCTGTGTTGCTACAATAGTAGATCCTAGGCCCCGTAGAAACTCTAACAAAGAAAATCTGTCGCATGTCGCATGTATCTGCTTCCTGTTGCCTAGCGGAACACCCGAAACGTAGATATGTGCGTGTCTTAATCAATCTTTGACCTTGGTAGCTCGATCTGGTACTCAACTCGAAGGAGGGCGGTGACTTGTCCGATTTCATCATGAACGGGGAATGGTACCTCATCGGTGAGTTTCTGTGAACGTAAGTTCGTTAGGGCAGTCGTAAGATATCAACGTTGCCGCGCGAATAATCACGGACGATCGTTTCGATAAGTCGCGGTTAACTTCTGCGACGGAGATGCGGAGGTCAATTAACGAATTAATTAGAACGTTCTGTTTAAACGAACAAATATTGTGTTTAAAATTAAGCTCGCTTGTGCATCAAGGTGAAGATAAGTAATTTTTGTTAGTATTGTATACATTTAGCGACGTTCTGTAACGAAATAGTGTGAACTTGTTCAACAATTGTTGAATTTTTTGTAGTTCCTACTAATTGCATTTATTTCATTCATAGAAGCGATCAGAATTATTAAGGACAATGGTTAGTAACTGAATAATGAAGTTCTAATCATACGATATAATTTAGTTAACTTCGGCAATAAGCAATTTATGTTCAATGCCGTTATTGTTATGAGAATTATTTTTAAGCAATACAATGATGCTATGGTGACCATCATGGTGTTCAACGTCTCAATGGCATACAAATATTCTGGAGTCTGTTTAGCAAATTAAGAAGT
This sequence comes from Sphecodes monilicornis, assembly GCA_913789915.3. Taxonomy (NCBI): domain Eukaryota; kingdom Metazoa; phylum Arthropoda; class Insecta; order Hymenoptera; family Halictidae; genus Sphecodes; species Sphecodes monilicornis. The sequence continues at coordinate 13,271,201 of OU565290.1, forward strand.
AAATACATCGTTTCTCATGCAGATATTTAAAGAAGTCATTTTTCATCGTTTTACAAAGACAAGGTTGTGTTCCATGTCGTTATGTGATTTATTAAATGAATTCTTGGTTGAACTTCGTTTTGGAGAACTCTTTTTTTTCAGGTTTTTTTACGCAATCCTATAGATTTCGGCGAGAAAACACCGAAAATGAAAATCTTATTGTGAGGAATTCATTGGTTCAAAAGTTATACGCTTATAAAATTGAACACTTTACGTTTACGAACTAGAAACAATATTTCCGCCATTAAAAATCGTTCAACTATTATGTTGACGTCAAGCCAGCTGGTAAAATAGAGATTTATAGCATTGAGCGATTATTGTTCAATTGAACAAATATTACAATGGGTCCTTATGCTTTTGTTGTGATTTCTTTATCGCCTTTAGACCCTATTCTATAAAGTTTTGATTGGAGGTAATAATGAACGTCGAGAACAATAAAATCTTGAAGAAAAAGAGTGCACAAATAGCCATCCTTGAACACCATCTGTGCTATCGGAGATTGAAAAAACAGCTTCCTATTTTTTCACTGTGATACCTTAATATATATTATACTTTTCAATTAATTTACGCATTATTTGTAAACCATTCACGAGGCACTCTACAACGCAATTACATTGTGAATCGTAGCCATGCTTGGCGTAATAGTAGATTATCGAAAAACCATATCCTGTTCTACGTCGATTTCGACACCTTAATAGACTACATGGATTGACGTCGAATTTCAGCTTTCACGCGAAACATGACATAAACCGTGATTAAATCCGGCGACATGTAACTCAATTTTAAATCTGGTCGAGAACGCCATATTCTATCCTAATTTTAGAATGCTTTGATCTCACGACTGGAAAACAATTCACAACTTTTTAAATTTGAAATTGAAAATTTGAAAAATCATAGTGATTATAAAAGTTTATAACAGTTGACAAGTATGACAATCCATCTGTCCTATAGCGAATCACTGATACAGTAATTAGTGTGGCATACTCTCGCGTTGCATGGAAAGCTAGTAGTACGAATCAGTGTATAACGAAACGACGAACAGATTTCATGATTAAAAATCAAATGATTTTGTGGAGATTTTTATGAATTGTTTTTATTTAAACGATGAATATTCTCCTCTGATTTGTTGCCCAATGACATGCCCATGCAACCATTTCTTTCATTTATTTTGCACAACTACGAAAAATGACCCATCTAATCATTAATATGAAGTCTAGAATTATTGAACACTTTAATGGTTAGATTTACTTTTCAAAAACTTCTATGATCACCTAAAAATCCGTACGTTTTAGGTTGATGCGATCTGTGAAATCTCATAAACTAATTGTCAACTTAACTTGAAAATTTGCACCGACTCATGTCTTGATATAAGCTACCATTTGGATGAAACAAATTTTAAAATCAAGGGACCTAAAAGGAGCGATATTTTGGAGTCACTCTTTGATTTTGTACAAGTATAACATAGATAGTAAAGTGCTTTCATATTCGCGCTCTGCTGAGTTTTTCAATGCAGCGTCTTCAACGTGAGACTCTGCTCGCGAATTCACGTGCTCCGCGTACCGTTCTTTTGCACTTCGGTACGTCATGCGTCATACAGCTCGCAACGTGCAGTGTCACCGATGCGCAAAAGAATGCCGATAGAACCCTTTAAGAGTTTCCCACGAAGTGGCAATCAGGAAGACGATCTCGTACTTGAAAGGATTCACAGCTCTCTTTCAGGCATACCATAAACTGTTCAATCGACGCCGCGATTGAACGACCGCCAAATGACTAGTTTCGCGTATTTGTCCCCGATTTGATGCTCCTCCATGTCTATAAACCGGCAAATTGATTCCCTTAACGTCGTCGCCTCTCGTTCTTAACGTCACCGTTTCTCTTAACATTCCATTGTCGCCGGTTTCTACGCTATGCATTTCCGTAACCGAACAACAACTTCGACGAAACCCCTATATGGAAACTCTTCTCCCACTTCCACGAAAATGAACCGGGAGGTATTCGAAACGACACTGATGAAGAATGGCCGATGGCGGTGAGAATCTCGGTGAACTTGTCCGCGTGAGATTGCATAATAAATTTAGATTCCTTCGACACTTCCGCGAAAGTTTCACGTCCAAACTTACCATTCATTCTTACGGTTACGTTCATATCGAACGCGGATATACAGGGTGTACCATTTAAGTTGAGATTGTAAATAATCTCGAAGACATATGATTTAAAAAAAACAAACTGACACATGTCCTTTAGCGTTTCGAGCGAGGAGTCAAATGGCACTACTAGTTTTCTAATTCGAGGGCGTTTTCAAGGTTATTTCAAGGTCATTTTGTCTTTTTAGTCATAAACCCATATTTTTTATTTCGGAATCCTATTCTACGTAAAAAAAAATGCAAAACTTTTGTTTGAAACATTTTTTTGTAAGTTTGTAAGAACTTTATTATGTGTTCATGAGTCTTTTATTAAACGAATTGTTCAGTGTCTAGAAGTTGAGGGTAACAATTTAGAGCGTTTATTATGATGTTGTTAAATAAAATAAAAAATCTTCCAGAAGAAAGTAACGTTGTCATTTTAATAGAAAAACAAAATTATCCTTGACATAAACATGAAAAATCACCTAAATATCTCAAGAAATATTGAACTTACAAAAAGATGTTTCAAACAAAAGTTGTGCATCTTTTTACGTGGAATATGATTCCGAAATAAAAAATATGGGTTTATGATGAAAAAGACAAAATGACCTTGAAATAACCTTGAAAACGCCCTCGAATTAGAAAACTAGTAGTGCCATTTGACTCCTCGCTCGAAACGCTAAAGGACATGTGTCAGTTTGTTTGTTTTAAATCACATGTCTTCGAGAGTTTTTACAATCTCAACTTAAATGGGACACCCTGTATATTGTGGATTTTATGGCACGTCATATCGTTACTTCTCCAAACCAATTCATAAGATTTGATCAATTCCATTGAACGAATTAATATCTACTGGTATCCAACTATTCTTTACATTTTCCAATTTATTTCGTCACAGTGTTCGCCGATCTTAGACATTTGTATGTTCAATTTTTCTCTCTCTCTCTCGAATCTTCCCATTAAATCAGTTTTTTTTAGGCTAAATGATTCTTCTGTGGCGCCCAAAATTTGTTCACATAAGCGTCGGTCTTCTTACTCGCATCATTTTTAAAACGTTAGAAGCATCTTTTTTGTATTGCCTTTAATTAGATCGTTATGGTTTTTAGAACCTTACTTATCATAAGCAGGCTACGAGTCGAATAGAAATGTATTTCTTACATTAATAATTTTAAAAACCGAATAATAATGGTGTTCATAATTTTTTCTGACGTTTCTATTTTATATTTTATGCACTCATTTTTTCCGTAAATAAATAAAACCCGCTGACTAATCCAACGATTTCAGGTAAACTTGTTGTCAGATGACATGTTCGAATGGAATAATTGCAAAATAATTTACTTCTAGCTGTAAAAAGATTATATGTAATTTTCTGTTGAAAAATCGTAGATATCTCATCTTGATGCACGAGAAAGCGTACGGACGTGTTCATTAAACGTATTAAACCCTCATACGTTTCTCAGTGTGGAAATTCAGCAATTTACTATATTTACATATTGTAAAATGATTGATGTCTTTCTGTTAGTGGTGCGAGATGTATTTCTGTAAATGAAATATACCTTGTTGATTTAATGTCCGGCCACTTTTAAAAACACGTTTAAGACGATAACCTTTTTAACGTTGAATCTTACGACTTGGTTTTCGTTTAGAACTTAGAACAATTCGTTTACGACATGAAGGGAAACGAAATTTTGATAAAATTGCAATTAGTCGGAATTTCGGAGAATATACTAAAACTTGTATATTTTACAACCTTTTTATGTGGGCTTGAACATTTAAAAGATACATTCTGCAGATCTGTTTCAATAATACAAGTTCTAAAAATTTCATCAAAATCAGTTGATGCGGAAAAGAACATCATGCGTAGAAATATGTAAGAATCCTTAGATTTATTACAGTTAGGCCGAAACCAGCGTTTACCAGCATTAAACGTTTGCAGTTCATTGCAACGTTGACGGATTTTTGTGAAATCTTCAGTATATCTATAATTAATACAAATTCGCAAAATGTATTTTTAAAATTTTCAATATAGACCCACGTAAACAAATTGCCAAATATACAACCTTTAGTATTTAATGAGTCCTTTTTCTCGTCGTGGAGTAAACAAATTGTTCTAACTTCTCAAAAAAATCCATGTTGTGGGTACAACATTAAAAAAGTTCTCGTCTTTTTAAAAGCGGCCGAATATTACTGTGCGTTACTGTACTAGGATCTTTTATGCTATTTCTGCCACTATTTTTGAGGAGCGTACGAGGGTTAAAGGTCCTACTTGTGCAGGAACATTTCTAAGGTACCATAGCATCGTGCAGGGAGTCAGAGAGCAGAAAATTAATCCGCATCTCCCGTACAGGGTTTAAGAACGGATGTACAACAACCACCGGAATAAAATAGTCGCAGGTGTAGCTTTCATAGCTTTTGCTGAATAGAACAGGCGCACTACTTAAAATAACCGGAAATCGAGCTCAGACGGCGCAGCAACAAGTGACCGAGTTGCTTTCTTATCCGAATCATCGGGTCCGATCGGAACGACTCCGTTCGAAAACGAAATTAATTATAAGCAACCCCCTTAACGCAATTATTGATGTGCTTGACCATGGACGAGTAAGTATGTGTCCTGTTACTTTAAGGACATTCGAGCGTTAATTGATAAGTATTCAGCCGTAAGTACGAAAGAAACGTTTAATATTATTTATTGGTTTCACGTTGATCTTCCCGAGTTTTGTTCGAATACATCTTGAACCGTTCGTATAATTATGTCTTTAATTATTCGTTGGATCGAGAATTTTTCAAATGCATTTTCTGATTCTAGAGAGACATTTTCTAATGGATGTGAGTATTGTCTGTGAACCATACTGTTTTTGTTAGTTATTACACTCATTTTTCCAAGATTTCAAACACGATCATTATTAGAATCGTTCAAATCCAAGTGAATGGCTGCCATTTAATTTCTAAAGCTATTTTCGAGGATGTGAAGCTATGTGAATCAATGATCAGAAAAATAAGGGCATTGATGTTAAAAATGATTAGTTTTAAATGTTAAAGACGGTAACCTAGAAATATGTTCAAGATTATGATTTCTTCTCGAAATAACTATACAGAACCATATATGTAATTTTATCTAACCCGTACAATGTTTGAAGGTTGTTTCCCATTAAGCAAAATAGTAAAACAACTTTCAATCTTCATTTTCCAGACAATTGTACATTTATGTGTACAAATACTACAAACTTATTGAACATCATCGAGATTTGAAGATTACAAATCAAGGTTCATTATGTAAGACCTTCCTTGGGAACAGAGAATGATTTGAAACATTTTTTTGGAATAACGTAAAATTAAAATGATGGTTGTGTTGGCTGAAGAAAGTAGGTGACTTTGTACGTTTAATACAATTTAGAAGCATATTTCTCCGCTTTGAAAATTACGACAAGAATCAACGTGAAATCAAAAATCGTTTTCCGCAAGACCACGTTAAATCGTACAGGTCCAACTGAATGTAAAAACATTTCACAAATTAAATTAACTCGAACCAAAATGTGCACTGTAACCTTTTTGAAATTAGTTTTGTTTCACCAATGATTGCACAACATTTCTTGTAAATGGTCATCCGAGGTTTAAGGTGGTCTTCTATGAAACGGTTTGCAGTTCGTGTTAGGAAACAGTCGTCGCTACGTTCTGAAACCGAGACAAAGTAATGATTAAATTCCGAAACTTTTTTACGAGCGCAAACAACAACGCGCGGCGGGAGCCTCTGCGGGCTAGAATGCAAACGTAATTTCTTTGTATTTTTAAGGTAAGTTCGTCGGTTAGTCCGGTAGAGTTTGCGGTTGCACTTCGCGATGCGTGCGCCAGCACATTGTAATTCACGTTAGCGACGAGAACACGTGCTGCGTGCGCGACATGTTCAGAAAGTATTCGCGTATACCGAATGAATTCGCGGTGCGTGTAATTTGTGGCGGGGAACGTGAGACTCGAACTTCGACTATAAAATTGCTTTCTGACACAGAAGTTGGTTTTTTTTACCGGTAAGTACAATTTGCGATTAATCTTGAATATGCGAACAATTCGAATTTCACTGCTTTACGGTCAAAAAATCGATGAAAGAAGATACTTCGCTATAGTCGATTTATGTGTGTCTACGGATTGTGTAGGGAAAGTTAAGGTTAAACTTTACTTTGGAGGACCAATTTTTTAAAACTTTTTTTTATGCAGTCCTATAGATTTCGACGAGAAAATACCGAAAATGAAAGTCTTATTGCCAGGAGTTCACTGGTTCAGAAGTTATACGCATGTAAATTTGATCATTTTTAACTAACCCGAAACCAACTTAAACTATACCGCTCAGTACTACTTAGCTAATGCGCTGAACACTCACCATCTATCCAGCGTATGCGCTCAACAGTCCTACCTCTACCACCCAACGAATATCCAATATGGCGACGCTCTAACCTGTCAAAAACGCTTAAAATCGCTCATGTTTACACGTGTATAACTTTTCAACGAGTGAACTCCGGTAACCAAAACTTGAATTTCGTGTACTAAAACTTACACGTCTATCATTTTCTCGTCAAAATGTGTAACATCACATCAATGATTTCCAAACATTATGGAATAATCGCCGGTGGATAATGTATTAACACTGGAACCTAAAATATCTCCGTTGTTTTTAATAATGTCAAAAAATGTTTAAGGAAAAGATGTGTGCAAACATTTGAAACAAATTTGCAGAATTCATGTACCTTTTTGGGGTGTAAAATGTAACATCATTTTTTTATGAATACTGATTTTTATGAAAGTAGACGCTTGCATTTTTCAAGTTCATGTTTGTTAGTGTATATTTCATTTGGAGTGCAATAATTTACTGCTTTTTACAAATAACGATAAACTACATTCACACTGAATGTACTTTTAAGATATTGCAGCTTTGTTCTAAGGAATTTTTTTGTACGATTATAAATAGTGGAGATATTTAGGTATCCTCGGAATATGAATTTACGATTAGTATTAACACAAAATGTGACTCTGTTCTTTTAAATAACTTTCTTCGGGTTTGCTTAATTTTCTTGGGCACCGATGATTAAAATCATATTAAAGAAACACGTGAAGACTAATTGCTGAACATTTATGAAGGCGTTTGCAATCTGTGCCCAGACAAAGCATCCGATTAGAACGATGGGCGGCCTTAATGAAACATTGGCTAAATAATTGCGTCGTGTACAATCGGAGGTCAATTACGGTGTAATCAATACGCTGCACCGGGTGGAGTATTAATCAATAATTAAAATGGTGTCACACTCGTATCAAACTGTTGTAATAACTCATGCAATTCGAATCAATAGAAACCAGAATGAATGATCAGAACAGAGTGCACGTAAGCTTGACCAAGAAACTGTTACGACCGTTTTCTTCAAAACAACAAAATGCACTTTGATTCTTCAAAAGTACACTTCAATTTCCTACAGTTTTTATTTTTTTTTTCAATTATTTAATTTATTCAAAAAATTGTTGTCTTTAAACGTAACCTAATATTAAAGACATTTTCACGTTTTCAGAATTAGTTCAACTTCACTTGACGAGTTAATTAACGTTTGCAAAAGGAACAAAATAATTACTAACTACAATGACTAACTGTACTTGATTTTAATCAAAAGCATTTACTATAAGAACGTTTTCTTATTATAACATTTTACCTATACAAAATAAAAGAAATGGTTCGTATAAATAAAAGCTGTTCTATTTAGACATGCTTATGGTTAGTAGCACACTAAACGAGTACTAGTTTCATTTTGTTTAAGAGGTAACGCCCACTTAGAAAATTCAAAATTTCAAACTAACTACGTTCTCGGAAGCGTGCTTCCTAGCACAACGAGTAATTCAAGCTGATGTTCCCTAAAACCACATCTCCAGAAACTGTGGCCACAATTTCTCAAGGACTACTGTATCGATTTACTTCAAACTTTTGTAGCTTATTTCAGAGATAAAATTCCAAGATCCACAAGGAGCTTTTCTTTATATTTTGTCCAGATTTCATTTTAGCCTCGAAATAGAGTCATCCTTCCAAAATGAATTTTCAAAGGAGCTCTCCTGGAAAAGGAATCTTAGCATTATTCGTTATAAAAAGAATCCCAGCATTATTTATTATTAGACTACGGATTTTATGCATTCATAAAAAAGATAATTAGATCTAATACATAAGTGAACAGACATTAAAGGAATTTAAAGACGTTCTTACATTATCTTCAACATTTTGAGATGATTAAAAGAGAATATACATTTTCATTTAACTTCAGTTTCTTACAATCGACTTAGACAATCTTTATTTTACATAAGGATCCGCAGTCTATTCATTATAAAAAGAAATCCCAACATTATTTATTGTTAGACTGCGGATTTTACGCATTCGTTACAAAAGCGAGTAAATGTAATTAAAATCGCTGGTAACCTTAACACGTTAATCAATTATTTAATTGGACCCGTAACTGATAAGTCAAAATTTATTGTAGTCACTGGTATTATAACTTTCTTATACTTCTCAGGTTCTAACAGAATTTTGAATTACTCTACCTACCACCGTACTAATTAATATTGAAATATAGTCAAACAAATGGCGTCAGTCATATATGACTGATAAGGGTGTGCGGGTACCCGAAATGGTAGCCGGGTCGGGTCGGGTCGGGGTCCCGAAAGTTTGCAACATTCGGGTACTCGAAGTTAAAGTTGTATTTATATAAGCATAATGTTGTTTTATGGTTTTTCAGTTCAATCTTTTATTTTCAATGGCAGTTTCAGAATGATGTTCGTATTTTTAATATTATCGGTTATCAAACTTCGCGAGGAAAAAAATATTTTAGAATACATTATGTGAAAGAATGTACGTAAAGGATATTTCTGTTTCTAGTATAGACTGTCCTTACGAGACAAGGACTCTTCGTCCGCACACTGTTCGTATAAGAGCACGTTTCGTAAACAGTGTTTATTACAAATCGAAATATTATTACAAACGATGATTGGACGTCTTAATATGCACAGGGTCACAGAGTTATTTATTGATGATTTGACCGCAGACTTGCCCCAACTTTAACTTCTAGTACCCGAATATTGCAAACTTTCGGGACCCCGACGCGACCCGACCCGACTACCTCTTCGGTTATCCGAAATCGCGGGTACCCGCAGTTTATAAACTTTCGGGATCCCGACCCGATCCCGAACAAATTTCCCGACCCGACCCGAACACGAAATTTCGAGTACTCGCACACCCCTAATGACTGGCGTGGCAGTTAACGTGTTAAATGAATTTAAGAATGTCACTGTATTATTTCCAACTTCTTCAGATTATCAAAGATGGAACGAATCTTCTGTGTGGTTACTGTTTCTTGCAAATGATCCCGACAATTCTTTTTTCACATTGTGAGAACGTGATCTACACGTAGTTCTGTCAAGTATTATGACAAAATATAATTGTGATTTCTATCGATCGAATTTTGAATTATGTTAGAGAAGATGCTATCGGCGCAAAGGTTCGATCTTCTTGATTATGACAAAATGTTTGATGAATAGACAGCGGATCTTTATGCAAAATAGGAATTGTCTACCTGAATTACAACAAAATGAAGAGAAATAGAAGTTTATTTTCTTTCTTAATACATATGTTTCATATGTTGAAAATAATATAACAGTATTTTTTAATTCTGCTAATGTTTTTACTGTTTCAGATTATACCTGGTTATTTTTGTCATAAATGCATAAAATCCGCTGTCTATTGATGAAATACAAAACTGCAAAAACATTTAAGGATTCTAAAAATCTTACTGTATTAATTCCAACTGATTAAAATTATTAGAAAACGAAACAAATGTCTTTGTAGCTCCTGTGTTGTGCAATTAATTCAGATAATTTTTATTTTGCATAGAAATCCGCAGTCTAATTATAATACACATATTAGTCAATAGAGTTATTTTTTTTTGTTTTTTTTTTTAAGTTGCATCAACCTCACAAGGGTTATTAGCAACTACAAGGTTACAATTAGGTGGTGATTTATAATTAGACAGCGGATGCAAAATAAAAAATGTTCGCATTGATTACAAGACACAGAACTAGAGTAGACACAAGACTTAAAACTTGTTTATATGTTCACTGTTTTAAATTGTGTGTACGCATTTTTGCCATAAATGCATAAAATCCGCTATTTATAATTTAGATTCGGTTGAATAATTTTGTGTGCTTCAAGAATGTATTCAACCGAATCTAAATTATAAATAACGGATTTTATTTAAATTTTGTGTTCTTCAAGAATTTTATTAGTTTTTTGCAAGATTCCTTTGTGTCGGTGGCATCAGAGTGTGTTCTCAGATGCTTCCGTATAAAAAAACTTTTGTCTATTGTACACAGTTCCCTTTTGTCTCTTGGTCGTTACCGCACCACCGCGTGCCGTATCTTTATCATATTCCGCTTTCATAGATATCAGTCGCGTATTGTAAAATAAACGTATTGATAAACAATTGACGTGTGATAGCCTCATATGCATAAAGATCCGCAGTCTACACATTGTAAATGTTACCCGTCAATTATTCCCCAAAAACCTGTGAAAAGCACGCCTGTGGCAGAAAATGGCCAGAAATCCTTATTTTGTTGATAAAATTTTGTTGGCGCGCTAAGTGGTTTTGGAGAAATCGGCTCGTAACGCTACATTCGATCCGACCTGTCTGCGTATATGCATATAATATAAAGGGTTTTGATTTAGTCGAGCAATCGACAAGTTTCAATGATCGGGCACGAGATTAAACGCTTATCGAAATTTCCCCGCAACAAATTACACGCTCGCGTTAGCTGCTCGCACCCTCTGAACCTTTGTTAACCACAAACCAGAGCAAACCGTCGTTTCGGTGTTCCTCCGCAGCTGGTCGTTCGAGCGGCCATTAGTTCCCGTCGTGTTTAGGTTCGCGCTTGTATCGGACTCGTGTTAACGTTCCACGGCGATTTCGTTGCAGGTATGCCGGGCAAGAAGAACACAATAACGTATCAGTGCTGTCCCGAGCCGTACGTCGACGTCACCTTCACCATCCAAATCCGAAGGAGGACGCTCTATTATTTTTTCAACCTGATCGTGCCGTGCGTCCTGATATCGAGTATGGCACTCCTGGGCTTCACGCTGCCGCCGGATTCCGGGGAGAAGCTCACCCTAGGTAACGTAACTCGTAGCATGCCTTGCCTGCATATTACACCAGCCAGACACGTCTATACTTTTTAGTTCGTATCTCTCTGTCCTTCAACTATCTCTTCTGTGTCTCACTATCTTATTTCCATTGATTCTTTCCCGACGAAACTACTCGAACGTGGACCGCGAACGTTTCGTACGCCGCCAAGTGTTTTTTATGGGATTATTCTGGTTTTTAGAAAAATCGATTTTTCTTTCTACGCATTTTCTTTGACTATAAGAACTGTGGAATATATGTGCAGAAGGATGAGTTTGAATTCGTAAAATGAACGTGGTTATAGGATCTTCTAGAGTGAACTATAAAATAATATATAACTTACGTACTTTTGGTTATTTCTACTTCAAAAAAATCATATATATATAATTCAAATACTACTAAACATATTTGTGAAATCGCAATGTAAAAGGTTTAATAGTTTTTCTGGAAAAAATTCCTAACAATTCCTGTATATGCGTTCTCAAAAACCAGAATACTTTCTTAAACTGTACGATCACATTGGAACTAAAATAATAACAATAGTATCTAGGAGAAATATATACCCTTACTTTTGATAATATTTCTACACTCTAAAAACTTTTTTGAAACTTGATTATGTGACTAGAATTATTTTTTTTTACAAGTTAGAGGGATTGGTTCACTAGACCAGGCCTGGGCGCGGTTGGCTGGCGGAACACATGTTGCTGCTTCTCCGCTTCGCCTGGTCGGCAAGCCAGTCCCCACCGCGGCCACTCCGACTCTTGTCATAGCGTTAGCCTTAGCCTAAGGCCTAATGTTTTCGTTTGGGAAAATGTCATACGCCGGTTCATTTTCAAGTTATTAACGAAAACACGGGCCAACCAGAGGACAGCTATAACTGATGGATTCCGGATCGAGGCAGCAGGGCGGATGATTCTACTGAGCGGTAGCGATGATATCGCGCCATGTTCAAATCGTGAACAAGAGAAGAAGTAACAATTAATCCGAATAAATTGGTGTTTCGAATGCTCTTATACGGCACTACCGAATTATTTTTACCTAATACCGAACAATAATTGCCTGCGTGCTAACTCGATTGTATTGCTCACGATTCGAGCACGGCGCGACAACATCGCTACCGCTCAGTAGAATCAGCCGCCGCACCGCGTCTAGCAGGAATACGTCAGTTAAAGCTGCGCTCTGGTTGGCCCGTATTTTTTCGTCCACCCCTTGCAATATAACATCGAAATGGACTTGTGATGAAGATTTCCTTTAAAGTGAAACAAAATTCTATTTTACTATTGTCCATACATGGTCACTGAAAAATACATAGACATACAATCGTTATAAATTCTCTTTCTCTATTAAGAAATTATGAACAACAGAGAATTCTAGTCACTGTATCCGTAAAATAAATAGTAGGACAAGGGGTTAATAACTTGAAAACGAAGCCGCGTACGACATTTTTGCAATGGAGACAGCTTCTTAGAATAACTTCAGGAATCATCTCTTTGAAGAACCTCGAACATTTTTGGGGCACCCTGAATGAAGCGTGTTTACGAAGATGATAGTCAATCGTCGAGACGATACTCACAGAGATTATTCGTTCGAGTATTTTCGTCACCTCCCTGTATGTATTCAGATCTGTCTATATCTATCTTTCTCTCCCTCTATCTCTCTACATATATCTGTTTCTATCTGTATATTGTATGTATGTACTCATACACTTGGAGTCTTGCGACTGTTTGACTTTAATCGGGTTATGTTCCTGATACTTTGAACCTATCGGCAACTAACGCTGACTGTCCTGCGTTTCTTTTGTTTGGACGATGAAAAGGAGGTAAACGGGATCGTACCCAATCCTCGTTCACGGACGGCCGGACGACATTGCGAATGTACATTACCGTCGGACGACGTTTTCGATTGATTTCGAAAAACAAGAAAAAAGAAAAGCTGAAAGTCGAACGAGCCTCGAACGGCGAAATTCGAGAGACACGCCTCTTACGAATCGTAGATCACAGGGGACACGGGGATAGTCGATTCACGAATCGGGGATCGATCGATCCGATTTGTTTCACAGGAATCGGCTCCCATGGCCAACCGCTTTCTTCTTCGAGCGGCGTTGATGAGAGTGGATTCTGACGTTGCAGTTTATTCCCGCAACATCTGATTGTTTCATCAATCTTCGTTCGAGACTAGTTCAGCATGGTGTCGGATTTCTTCGATCGCGAAACCCGTTCGTTAGCCGATCGACGTTGCTTGACCGTCGTTTTCTTCGCTACGTTCAATCTGAACTGGGGTATTGTTATTGCTAGACTGCGGATCTTTATGCAACATAAAAATTGTCGAAGTCAATTGTAAGAAACACGGGATAAATGAAAATACATTTTCTCTTTTGATAATTTGAATAGGTCGAAAATAATGTAACAAGATCATTCAATTCTTCGAATGACTTTACAGTTTTATATTTGACCTATAGATTTTTGTTATAAATTGCATAATAAACGCAGTCTAGTTATTACATTAAACGGCAGAACTCTTGGGGTAATGAGAAATTCCGGTTTTCTTGAGGAGTTGTGAACATTATTGTCGTGCACGAATAGTCAAACTTAGGATTTAGTCTTAACGGAACGCAGACCTTCGAAAAATCCTGTTTGATACTTGTGCAAATTGTAGTTTCAATAAATGTGTTGATACATATGTGGATTTATGTATCTACCGTACCATTATAAAAACTTAGATTCCTTGAGAAATCGTGCTAGGTTAACAATCTGAAAAGTAACGTGACTTTTAGGAATTTTTCCTGGAAAAATTGATGGACTCGTTTCTTTAAGCAGTACGTTATTTAAAAGTGCATATAATTGCATAATTTGTTGTAATCTTCTTGCGGCAAGATCTCAAAAAATTTTTGAGTAACAGCCTCTCTTCCAGACGTTGTTTCCTTTGAAGACCCTAGATCAGCGGTGTCCAGCGTAGAAGCCCCTCACACGCCTGCTTCCCCTTCCTGCTATAGTTTGCGCAGGCGCAACGTGTTCTCATAGCGCCGACCAAGACACCGAGTAACCGACCCGAGCGTCATAAAACAATCGACGATCATCTTTTTAACGCGGGAAGCGAGCATATTGGTAATCGGTTCACCGCGTCACGGCGCTATGGAAACAGCGGACGGTGGTGGAGATGGCGTTCAGCTTCCGGAGCCGAGTTTGGACATCGCTGCCCTAGATGAACACAATTTCTTGGAGCTAGATCGTCTGAAGTAAACGAATTCATGAAAATTCCGCTGATATATGATTTTATCTAGTAAATGAAGGAGGGGGTCTCTTTTTCAATGGAAACTTCTTTTAATTAAAAAATTTAGAAACCTTGCGTCTTTAAGAAACCATATTTTGGTAAAGAGGCTGTTACTCAAGCTTTTTATAAAATTGAGCTGCAAGACTATTTACAATGATTTGATTCAAGACTATTACTACAACATGGACAATACATACACTTTTAAACCAGGTAGTCGCTTAAAATAAAATTCATTAAATTTTTTAGAAGAAATTCCTAAAGATCACCTTATTTTCAGATTGTTAAGTAAACCTAGCCCCCTGAAGGATCTTATCTTACTCTTCTATTGCACAACAATGCTCAATCACGATTTATCTGCATCACTATCAGAAATTCGTAGAGTTATTCACAATAAAATAGTAAATTATAGTTCTTCAATACTTACTTCATCTTCGAAGTTAGAATTGTGTGTCAGTGTAAGAGGTCGTCGCTCCAGTCAAAATGTAATCATTCAGGATCTTGAGGAAACTATAATTTTCATAGTTATAAGTAACCAAAAAGGGACCTCACTACATGGCCATAACGCATGATATAATTGTTACAAAGTGCATAAAGGACCACTGACTTTATACGAAATTCATTAAGAGACGTGGTAAATGTAATTACTAGACTGTGAAGATTATGTACAGTTATAGCATACAGAAATCTTAAAATATAACAAAAGCAAGATTTTAATTAACTCTTATAATATGGGGAACACGTATTCTTCAGGGTAAAATTTCACCCAGTTTCTTTTTCTGAATATCATTGAACACTCAAGATCTTTGTATTTTGTCGTAAAATGTCGTTTAAAAATAATGTTCTTCAATTTCTGATTATATAAATAAGATCGTCCCAAAAGTTTGTTCCATTTTTGATTATTGCGCACAATGCAAATTCAATTTAATTTTTTAAGAAAGCAAATTCCGTTGCAATGTAAAAAGAAGCTTAGGAAGTAGAGAAACGTTAAAGAAAAGATGATCACGTTGATTGTGTATGCTCGTATTATTTAACAATATTAAACATACATATTGCGAAAGAAGCTTTTTGGACAATCTAATATTTCTAAAGAACGTATGAGGATTAATTTAGTCTTAGTAGACTGCGGATCTTTATGCAAAATAAAAATTGCCTGCCAAATTGCAAGGAGCCAGATAGACAGTTCATTCTAACTTCAATAATTTTAACAAGCTGGGAATAATAAATTGGAATTATCAAATCATTGTTTTAAATTCCATCTACTCATTTTTGAAGTAAATGTATAAAATCCGCAGTCTAGTAATTACAGAATAAAATGAAATATTATCCTTCAAGTTTACGTATGAAGGAGTGCAAGGATTTTTGCAGTCTATTAGCTACTGAGAGTCACGTCAACACTTTCGAATGGAGCGGTCAATGGAATAATATGTTCATCAATTTTCCTCCACGGGAGGTTCTGAGAGTTCTATCACGAATTCTCTTCGCGGCAGAACGATATCTCGGGATCCCAGAATTTTCGTGATTGTCCCACTATCTGCGGTGCATCCCGTCGATATGTCTCGGGAATAGGAGACGCACGTAAACAGGAAAACTCGGCGAGTTGCATTCGTATTCCGTGCACGCTGTGCATCGATACCCAGCGTACATCCGGCGTCAGGGATTCACTCCAATAAGGCGAATGTACCTCCTCCTCTTTTTGTATAGAAGATTACGCTGATTTTGAGTGCCATCCTACATACTATTAAGTATACAAATCAATTTGTGGTCCTCGCAATCAATTAGTAGTAACTTTATATTAAATCCAAAGTTTTTTATCCACCGAATTAAAGATTCAGTACTTTATTATATAAGATGAAGTAAGTGCACAATTAGTATTTTATAAATAATCGACGGGTTCACAGAGAACGGGCTACGAATTAATTTGTATATAGCTCAAACAATTCGATGGTAAGAAGCAACATGCAGGACGATGCACAATTGATTTCGAGAAGAGGACTTCTAACAGAAAAATAAATAAAAATACAAAACTGACGTTGTGTAAAAATGCCCCAGTTTTGGAGAAGATGATTTAGAAAATTTATTTCACAAGTCAGTTAGTATTTACAATGTACTTTTTGAATGTATATCAGAATGTAATTTTTAAAAGTCTGAAACTTTCAATGTCTTTAAAGTGACTATTACTTTTATTCATCCTTGGAATACTATTTGTTAAATTGAAGACAAATTTTCGCGGCTTGTGTGTACATTTTTTGCGAAATTTATAAGCGTTTGTCTTTTTACATTCAGAAATAATACATCCAAAGTAATTAGATCTCGATTGACATATTCTGAGATTCTTTTTAATCATTTCAGAAAGTTCGAGGACAATGTTAACTGTGCATTTGTAGTAGCATGGTTGCTTCATACTTTTAATAATAGTATAATCGAATTTATTCATAAATATTAAAAAGCATACAAGAAGAGAGGACTGGGCCTACTTGAAACATCATTGCAGTTAAATATATATATACTGCCGTTCATGAGTATTAGGATATTTGCGAAAAATTCCTTGGAAAATACTGAATATTTAACAGCCAGTCATTAGAAAGTCAGACAATGGAACGAGGAAGGAAATCGAGTTATTTTTTACGTACATTCAATTTATTCTTCAGACGTTCAGCAATAAACTTTGCCACATTTTTGTCTTGGAACAATAAAATAGCACATTCCACAAAATTTAAGTATACAATTTATTTACAAAATTGTAGTAATTATTTAGACAAAAATATTGAACACAAATACAATCTATACAACTAACAATCTTTAAACTCGATTTCTCAATTCAACACGTTGATGTTGTATGTATTTTATAAGTCATCTCGTGACGCGATCATAAAACGAATCAAAACTGAATCATCTATGAACAATTTATATATTTAATATATTACAATATAAATCTTCTCGAGTCGATGCAGAAAAATTACATCTTTCTTTTATCGATATTTATATCCATCGTGTCAAAGAAAACAGTGCTTTAATTTTTAATTATAAAAAAATAGCACCTATAAGCATTGCTTTCACTACCATGCTAATTTAAGCCAATTTCATTTAGATTATTATTTTCTCTCGAATTTAAAATAGTGATACATGCGTTTACACAATGGTTGTAAAACATACATATATTTAACATAATATATACTATTTTAACAGTCCTGAATTGTATAAAAAAAGCAGCAGTAAAAAATAGTAATAATAATTCAGAAACAGTCAATTACTTCGATTCTGACAGATCACAAGCAAAGATCTATACTGAAACACTGAAGACTAATTGTCAGCAAATTACAGATAATATTTCTATGAATTAAATGAAATTAAAATTAAATTTAAAATGAAATTTTTGAAATTAAATTTCAATCTCTTGTAAAGCCTTCAAGTATCCTAAGCTTCTGGATGGTGGTGTATGCTCACCTTTAAAGTAATCCTATCTGCAGAAAGACCTTCTGTTTGGTAGCCAGTTTCCGCTGTGTGACGTTCGATCAGGAAACGTGGTCGGCTCTCATCGAGAGGGTCACGTGATTTCAATTTTGAATAGTATCTATCCCTCCAGCTCTCGTAGCCTTCGAAAATCTGTATACCGCACACCACATTGTGCATTATACACACCGACGCAGCCAACTTTGATATATCTGATGTGTCCTTGACGGGGCTGAATCGATTCACTCGAATATGCCTTCTGGGACGCTAGTCTGGATTTGTTGCTGCCAACGCGTGGATAGCGAAATTAACCGTTCGCAATGACACGTCGCTACCGTTGCAAATCGTTCCTTGGATCACGTCCAAAAGAACGTTTCCCATATTCTGGCTGCACCTCCACGTTTAATGAACTCGAGATAAATCAAAATATGAGAATCAAATTAGATGAATCAGAATTATTACCATTTCGAATGGAGGCGAGGTTCATCGAGTTCGTTTCACTTTAATGGTAATCAGTTTTGTTGATAGTAAGTGTAGCAGTATATCTTCTTCTTCTTCTTCTTTATTTTAAATTGTATAGTGTTGTATACTAGATAGCAGTAGTCGAAAGAAATATGCAATTAGGGTAGAAGAATTTTAAAGGGAATTTTGAAAGGTGTGCGATTAAAATGATCCTGATTCCTTTCATTACTTTTTTTTTGGATATTATAATTAAGTCTATTTTAGTGTTGGTATGTACGAGGCGGTCTGTCTAAACGTCTCCTTCAGTTTTGATAATTAAACATTTTGTGTGCAATTTTAATGGTATCGCTGAACGAGTTTTTAAAGTTTTAAAAAGTTTTAGAGTTTTAAAGTAAATTTTAAAGAATATTTTTGTATGAAGATCATTTTGTTCAGAGATTGCGAGATAATTCATAGATTTTTACATAGTAAGTAAGTTTTGGTTACCGGTGTTCACTCGTTGAAAAGTTATACACGTGTAAACATGAGCGATTTTAAGCGTTTTTGACTGGTTAGACCATCGCCATATTGGATATTCGTTGGGTGGTAGAGGTAGGACTGTTGAGCGCATGCGCTGGATAGATGATAGGTGTTCAGCGCATCAGCTAAGTAGTACTGAGCGGTATAATCCAAGTTGATTTGGGGTTCGTTAAAAGTGCTCAACTTTATACGCATATAACTTCTGAACCAGTGAACTCCTGGCAATAAAAATTTCATTTTCGGCGTTTTTTCGTCGAAATCTATAGGACTGCATAAACAAAAGTTAAAAAAAATTGGTTCTCCAAAGTACAGTTTAACCTATTTCTTGTACTTTGACTCTAATAATTGGATCATCCAATGTAAATGTGTATTTTCTTTGACTTCCAACATAGAACTTAAATACATCAATATTGTACATAAAATATATAAATTTCAAAAAACATTGCACACGAAACGTATAACAATATTCTACATATTATTTAAACTGAAGTAGATATCTTTTCAGATGGCTACCTTTAAATGGATCACTCTGTGCAAATCTATATTCAGTATTTCTTTTATTTATTCGATATGAATTTTCAGTATTTTAATGAAAGTCATTCATTATATTCATTATATTTACTACATTCATTATATTCATCTGGCCAAAACAACGAAATCGTGCAATAAAAAGGATCGAGTTGCACAATATCGGCAAGATTAATACAAATTTGTCTACATTACACACAGCTGACCCATGAATATATACATGTGTCTCTTTGGAAGAAAGCAACAATTGCATTTTGAAAAATCATCTTACACCTCTCCGTTTAATGAAATTGTCTACGCAATACGACAATTGAATTTTCTTCGAAACAAGCATGATATAAATATTGGTGCAAGACAAACGATTCAAGGGCGTATAAATCTTCCCAAATCTATTCCAAGGAATTCGATAATGGAATTCTGCAATAGAATTCGCCGAATCACTTTGCGACCCTTTATCTTCCATAAGTCACTTAATCACCGCAACGGTTAGCGCGGCGCGAACTTGCGAATTACACGGACGAGGGGGGTTAGCATTGTACTCTTCCCAACGAGTCCTTGAAAAGTGGAGCCGGTTGGCAAGTTTTGGAACAACGAAGCTGGATGCTGATGTTCAGAAGTCGGGATCCGGGGTTAATTACACAAAGTCTCTGTCCTCGTCCGACTCATCTTCTTCCTCATCTTCACGGACGCAAAGAAACTTCTTCCCCGAATAAACGGTCCGAGAGTTTCGTGTTTATCCATGGCTACCAGCTTGTCTTCGTTTTCATTCAGGAGGTACTGGTACTCAAAATTTCCGGTGCGGGTTCGGGTCGGAGCGGGAAAGAGTGACCAAAAATGAGGAATCTTCCCACCCCTTTCGAGTCCCTCGAATTTAGCTCTAATTTTTGTGCCAAATGATATTTATGTCAAGACATGAATTGCTGCAAATTTTTAAGTTGAATTGACAATCAGATTTTGAAATATTACAGTTAAAAGTTCATTAAGGGGTCATATCGCACTCTGGACTGCACGGCCTTTCACACCATTTTAATAAAAATAGCTAACACAAAACGAAGCGATTTTTTCTCAATGTTTATGAGTATTTCATTCTTTCCGGGATCGAAACAAGATTTTTCGAACATATTTTTGAACAATGAAAATAAAATTGGGTTCTTTACAAACTTACATGTAGTAGCATCTTCAACGACCAAGTATAACTAGAATAAAGAGTGACTTAAAAATGAGATTTATCTTGCCCCATTTGGATCCCTCGAATTTAGCTCTAATTTTTGTGCCAAATGATATTTATGTCAAGACATGAATCGCTGCAAATTTTTAAGTTGAATTGACAATCAAATTTTAAGATATTACAAATCAAAGTCTATTAATACGCCATATTGTAGAACGGACACCCTGTTAGACAATTCTGCTGACTTCAAAAACCGTTTCCAGGATCATACGATTTTTAATACAGAATTTCAATAAGGATTTTCAGAATTCGTAGGAATCGATATTTTTATTCTTACAAAACATTGATTATAAATATTTGTAACATACACAAACATCGTGGAAGTTTTATCTAAAACATTTTCTCACATTGTTCGTGCTTTTCGACATGTTTGACGTTCGCAATATATCAGGTCGTCCTATAAGTTCGTGCCACCGAAATTTTATAGTGACAGTATAATGATTTTACCAAAAGGGTGGGAAAGGAATGTGGAACGAGGGCGTGATTACATTTTTTCGTAAACTCTAAAGATAGGTTTCAAATATTAATTCAAATAGTAGAACAGTAACCGGCACGAACTAATGGGTAAACCGAATATTAAATATTAATATTATAGTATCAATACACAGCATTCGATAATAAGGAAAATAATTTGGAGCTTCAGTTTCTTAAGTTCACAATAAATGATTTATATTTTCTGAGCCTCGAGCCATATCAAATACAATTTCATATGATACAGAACGCCAAAAAGAAGGAAGTTTGAAACACAGAGCAGCAGCTTTGAATTCTAGTAAATACGGTATTTCGAATACGGAAATACCGTTGCCACAGCGGAAAACAGCACCGTATTTTTATACTTCTTGATAACGGCAAAATCGGACGAGGAACAATTATAGAATATTTTTGTACATGTAAAAACGGTTGGCTGTGGATTTTTATGCAATTTTTAATTTTTGTAGACCAATTATAAGAAATAGGGTTCAAATACAATCTTATATTCCGTAGTAATAGTCTTTGTAAATCCAAAATAAATAACAATCGTTGTGACAATTATGACAATTGTGTGATACCTTGGATATAGTTAATATCATGAGATACAGGTACTAAACCCCGTTATATTTAGTATATTTATAACAATATCTAAAAACTAGAAGGAGTTACTGAAATTACCAAAAACTCCGTACGTCTTAGGTTGATACGATAGCGAACTTTAACCTCTGATATCTCAGAAACTAATTCTCAGATCAACTAGAATATTTTCAGTGTTTTGATTCATGTCTCGATATAAGCTATCACGTGGTAGAAGAGACGTTCCAAAATTTGAGGAGCACAAAGGGACGAATTCTTCGGGTCATTCTATGCTCGGGATCAGATCGTAACCCCGAAAGTTTACAAATAAACTGCGGATTTTATGCAAAATAATAGGAAAGACACTGAAAGGTAATCTTGGCGGAGATAAAATACAAGACCTTCTAGAATTGATTAAAGAAACCGAAATCCTGAAAGTTATACTGTAATGATACACCTTCCCGTCGCTAATTATCATGCAGTTGATGCTACGTAAAACCGTCATATAAAAAAAGAAATTGCCTTCATTAATTGCAGCACACAAAGACCAAATAAAAATGTCTTTACATCTTCAATAATTCTTGTCAGTCTAAAACTAACTAAAAACTAGTTAACTAGTCGAAAAATCTACTGTTTCGAGTGTCATGTTCTCACTTTTATCATAAATGCATAAAATCCGCATTGTATTTATGAAAATTAGGTACCCGCGATTTCGACTACCCGAAATTGTAACCTCGTCGGGATCCCGGAAGATTGCAACGTTCGGGATCCCAAAAATTTGTAATCACATGAGAACGACGCTATTTGCATTTAAAATTTTCGTATACTCGAATATTGCAAATTTCCAGGATTCCGACCCGACCCGACCCGTGGCACGGGTACCCGCACACCCTTAGTTTTCGTGTTTCGAGCCAGAATTATCGACGTACCAATCACACGATTTTCGATATCACGTATAATCGAAAAACGGCGGTCATGTCTTCGGTCAAGGCAGGTTCTAATGGAAGCTGTCTCGCTCGAAACATTGACGGAACCTAAACGGTTAGTTCGCACACGAGGATAAATTTCATTCTCGGTTGAGTACAAGATGTTCAAAAATTGTTGGGCCGCAGTCTAATAATTATGTATTGCAAATAAAATAGATTGAGTGTTTTGAGATTGTCAAATCAATTATTTAAATTTTCAGTATTGTCTTGAATACAAAGATGTAGTAGTATGTTATAAATATTATTTCGAGTAGGTACAAGATGTTAGAAAGTTTCTCCAAAAAAATTGTAAAGTGAATAATTTCATAAAATTCAATATTGCTTCATTTTATTTATAATCTACTGAAACCTCTATTGAAGAAAATAGGATTTATTTTATTTTAGTTGAATGCAAAAACAGATTCGAATTTTTCCAACGAGAAACCAACTGTTTAATTTTTGCAAAACGATGAAAAATTATGGGAGATAACATATGATATATGTTATATGTATATTTTCCTTTCCTGTTTATGTATGCAAAGTGGAGATGGTAAGTGCTCTCTGTAGGACCACACACGGTCTATTCATTATCTTTACCACTCCCGAGAGCCATCACGTGGAAAACTAAAGAGGTTAAGGGATGTTCTTCAACCTATACTTCCATTACATATTCATCTTGAAACCATTGTTTTTTTAAAAACAGTCTCACAACTGAACTTATATAGTTGTAAGTATATGTCGAAGTATATTGATCATTGCATATTTATTAGTAAAGAAATTCATTTTCTGTTTTTGTTGATCTACGGAAATTTATATCCGAAAATAGAAATCGCTAATTCATACTAGACGAAATTTCTATTTTGACTACATGTTTAGAAACAGAATAAATGTTTACTATAAAATATCTCAGTCAAATGTTTGATTGTAATGGAAAATTTTTAATTGTTCGATGTTAAATTATTGTGCGTTACAGCAATTGTAATTTAAGATTATCACAATGATACGATGCGAATGTTTCATTGAGGATTTTTCACACAAACGAAACAGTATCAATTTGTAATTTAAAAATGTTTGAAAACTAAAAGCAAAAGCAGATAGCAATACAGGCGCAATTTTCATATTATAGTTGAGAAAGTAGATAAAAGATCAGTGTGAAATTTTGCATTTGATAATTCGTAAACAGATGCATAATTATAGACTTGCAAGCGAGCAATTTCTCACATGACCCGTTTAACTACTGATAGTAAACTACTATTTCCCTAGCTTGGAGATCTTCCAACTATTTTATGCTCTACTTGCTTGAATGCAAATGCATTTCACGTGTTTAATGCAATCTATAACGCCTGGCAAAAAGTATGAAACCGCATAACTATTTTAAAATTGAACCAAAAGAGTTGAAACGTTTTGACATGTTACAAGAATTAGTTTACTAAATAACGGATGAACAAAATTTTAAAAAAATTGCTATTGGTCGGAATTGCGAACAAAAGAGCAAAAGTCGGTTTTTGCAACTTTTTGATCTGATCCTTTAGTGAAACTTTAATCAATGCATTTTGTAAGTCTATGTCAATGCTGTGCACGGTAAACATTTCATTGAAATTTTTTTATGCCGACAGCAATTTTTTTCAAAATTTTGTTTACCCGTTATTTAATAAACGAATTCTAAGATGTCAACAATGTGAACTTACTTGGTTCAATTTTAAAAAGATTATGCGATTCTTGAATGTGAACCCATATTTTTTTCCAGGATTATATAATACAAAAGCAGAACATTCGAGAAACCATATTCTTCGACTTATATCGGATTATATATATATATATATATATATATATATATATGCGTTTAATTAAAATTGTCCATTGTGTATTTCATATAAATTCATCTCTTTCATCGATCAAAAACAAAAATTTTATCGCGGAGCAACAATTTTGAAACAGCCTGTACATCGATGACTGTAGGTGGCTGGACTCACTTATTGACGTAATATGGGTCTGTCACTGTTTAACATGAAATTACCGTCGTTAGGGGGTATTCTGGTTTTTCATTTTCAAAAAATCGATTTTTCCGATGTTTCATCAAGTGCAGGTACTGTCGAATGTGTGCGAAAGAATTTTTTTTCTTTGAATTTTTAAAATGAACGTGGTTGTACGGATTTGAAGAATACACCTCCCGCTGCGAGTTCTAGTTGACTAAATGACTTGAAATTTTGAGACAATCATCAGCACACACCCTGCTATCGCACCAACAAATATGTTTAAAAACCGTAAATTTTTTCTTATTTTTTTATCGTACTAAAAGGCCGGAAAATATTTAAAAAATCCGTAATTTGACTTCAAAATGCCGTCACTCTGTAAATAATCAAGATTTCTAATTTCTTTTAGTACGGACTATAACTAAATTCATACTGATTAATAACAGCTTCATTCTTTTATTTTCCATCAGTAGTAAGTCCAGAGTTATTACAATCGTCGACCCATGTTTTTCAAAACACACTCTATAGAAAAATATATAACTCGTGTAATTTTCATAATTTTTACATTTAAAAAATCATAATTATACTTCGAATACCAATAAATATTTTTGCAAAATTCCAATACCAAAGGTACAGAATAACAAAATTTCTAAATATTCTTGCGAAACGGCTTCGAAAATCAGAATACCCCCTTAATCGAACATTGGCTTGGTACATCGGTTTTCTTCTGAAAATAAAATGATAGGATACATATCGCGTAGCTACAATTTTGGAACAGCCTGTAGATCGATGACTATGGGTGGTTGAGCTAATTTATCGACGTAATCTGGATCAGTCATCCTTCAACATGAAATACTACGATATTATTGGCGTCGTTAAGGGAGCCAATTCTCGATACTTCAGTCTTCTGGAAATAAAATGTTTCTTCGTCCGACATAGCTTATTTACGGCACGTTCATAATTATGGCGGTCTTATAGTGGAAGACGACGTACTTTCGACGTGCTCTCGGTGTTTCCTCGTATAGAAGGTTTCTGACGGGGAGATAGTATCACGATTTCTCGTATAATCATCCACTATCTAGTCGACAGCGTGCATCTACTGGAAATGGACTTACAGGGTTACGACTTCCAAGTTTGGAATGCCGGGAACCTTCCCCGGCTGATACTCTGGTAATGACTGGTTATTTGTGTTCATATTGGGAGATCGCATCATCAATTTTGATGTATCTTCGCCAAGAAACTGTGCAGGTCAATCTCGTTGTCGCTGTACGACAGGAATTCCATATTAGAGTCGTGCTAACTTGAATGAAACTTGAAAGGAGCTCGAAATTACTCAACGGAAGTATGAACCGCGACCGTTGTGTTATTTTTGGAACGTATTAGAGCGAATTAAGAACGCGTTCTCTATACACATCACTCTAGTAAAATACAAACTCACGGTTTTAAGTATATCGTCGTGGTCTAAGTTCACTAGACTGACAATGGAAACGTTGAAAGGATCGAAGCCACGTTCTATGTTGTATTTTATTAAGAAAATAAAATCCCTGGGCTTCAATCAAGCCCATAGGACAGAGTCCATAGGAATATACATATGTTATATCTGGTTACATATACTGCTTTGGTAACATTAGGTAACATCGTTAA
Organism: Sphecodes monilicornis; assembly: GCA_913789915.3. Classification (NCBI taxonomy): domain Eukaryota; kingdom Metazoa; phylum Arthropoda; class Insecta; order Hymenoptera; family Halictidae; genus Sphecodes; species Sphecodes monilicornis. Next base: position 13,297,637 of record OU565290.1, read on the forward strand.
CATTAACCTTAACCTACTTATGCTATTGCACAGAACATATGTTGCACTAATCCCTTTTGTTTACATATTTATTAAGATTTACGAAAATCTTAGTAGCTAATGACATTCAGTCTTGTTCAGATTATATAAAATAGGAATTACATTAATACTAATACTAATTAGCAGTAGCCAACGACCATTGTCTCGCTGTAAAATCCGGTTCTCGTCAGATCACCGAAGTAAAACAGCGTTGGGCGCGGCCAGTACGGTATTTCATCGTTAATTGTCGTGAAATTCTGAACGATAATTGTCGCAAAACAATCCCTCCTTCCGCGGGGTATACCCCGTTAGAGGACGTGTAGCTCGAGAGACCTCGGTCGCCGAGAAGTGTAACAATACGGGTCGAGCATATCGGTGAGACCACTACTAATTCAATGACAAAACTTTGTTTTGTTACTGGGTTAGATGTTGTTTTCACACCGACATACTCGACCCGTATTATGTTACACTTCTCGGCGACCGAAGCCTCTCGAGCTTCATTGTCCTTTACTACGTTCGGCACAAGTCACAGGATAGTATTATCTGAACCTTAATTGTCGCCGGCCGTACCCGTGCTGGCGACGATGACGAATTAGGCGATAGTGAGAGTGGAACAAGGGGAGAGTGGTAAAATGGATTTGAAACTCTGAGAGGACCAAATGTCATTACTTATCTACTAATTAGCAGTTATAGACTACAGACTGTAGACTATGTTATTACTAGACTGCGGATTTTATGTGTTTATGGCAAACATAGATCAAATACAAACTTGTCAATGTGTTAGAAGAATTTAAGGATGTTGTTACATTATTTTCGACTGATTGATATTCATGAAAAGGAGAAATACATTTTTACTTATCTTGGGCTTCTTACAGTTGATTTGGAGCATTTTTCTTATGAATAAAAATTCGCAGTCTAGTTAATACTACTTATTATAGTTTGGATTTATTAAGAGAATATTCTGCTGTCCAAAATAAGCGTCTCCCACTACACTTCGTCAATTTTTGTATTACGGCAGCGATGGGCATTTTTGTGTCAATTGAGACAAAACCGTCCCCACCATAGCGCCCACTGTCCCCCACCAGCATCCGCCGTTACTATAGAGGAAGGAAATGGTTCGCCCGTTGCTAACAGTGCGCAGAACTCGCGCATGAAAGAGAGGTTGGTGGGAGAAGCAGTCGTTTGAGGGGCCCCTACCGTGCCCATCCCTGTATTACGGTATTACTGAATTCCATGTTATCAGTGTTGGCTAATCTTTAAAAAGAAAATACGTTATATGTTGAACCTATCTTCACAGATGTTTTATTGTATCTCAATTACGACAAGAAGGAGAAAAAGGAAAATAAAATATGCATATAATACTATGCTACGTGTTAGCTATCGTAAATAATGTTTCAAAATACAGTGTACATTATTATACATAATTTATTGAACAGGAATGGTCACTGCTTATCTGTACGAACTGTATTTAACCAATGACACTGTAATAATAATGTAGTCTATTTTGTTATATTTATACTGCAGATGTTTATGGAAGATATAAAAGTCTTGAGCAGATTGTCGGAAGCAGGGATTCGATGAAAATGTATTTTTTTTAAATGATTTTAATAAGTTAAACGAGTAATAAAATACTAATATCTTCACAATTTCGAATTTTCAACATTTTAGTCATAAATACACAAAATCTGCACTGTAGTTACATAATGTCGAATATTTAGTTATGTATAATTTATATTTATTAAGTTTGTCATTATGATTCATTATGTATGGGTTTCTATAATATTTGATAAATTCATCATATAATTCATTATAAAGGTAATTTATATTAAATTAATTATATGTAATTATATATATTGTATATTATGTAATAGAGTAGAAGCAAGTAATTATTGCAATGTCATTAGTTAAATAAAGTTATCATATTCACACCATGACGCCTCGCACAATATCCAACACGCTACAACGAGCAACAACCCTAAAACAGCTAGAGGCCTTCGCCCGGGAGGGCAGCACCCCCAGAGGCGATGACACCGTAATGACCGTGCGTGATGATCCGTATATCCATCTAGCAAAATTATACATTCAGCGTCGCTCATGATTATTCAAACAACAGAGATTTTTCACTTTACCCTGCTTTTAAGAGACGAATATATGTAAACGTCCCGCGCTATCGTTGTTATACACGGTACGTTATTAGAATAATTAACACTTCTTTTTAATGTAAAATGACTTTAATCGCACCCGTCCTAAGTCCCAGCTGCCGGGTTTTGCTTCTGCCAACAATCTTATGGTACAAATTAGGTCGTAAAATGGAAATTAACCTTTCCGTAGAGCGGGATAACACATTAAAGAATTTTCATTTCACATTCCACTAATATATTTTTTAAATAATAATTTGAATAAACTATAGACAGTATAATTTAAGTGTGAAACATATTAATGAAAATAGAGTTACTAAAGGTTATTAAAATTTTAATAGGTCATTCCACGTCCAGTCTATCATTTTCCAAGAATTTTGTTGAAAATGAAACATGATGTATATATAAAATTAAGAGAGGTCTGTTAAGGGAGGAAATGCTTGTTAATTTTCATCTTGAGAAACCCTATTTCAAAAATATAACACGATATGATGACATTCTTTGAAGTCATGGCAACAAAATAAGCTTTGATTCAGGAAGAGGCTATTAAAATTAACGCCGTAATGAGCTGTTAACGTCTCGTGTGCCGTATTTCGCTGTCAGCCTCACTTATACCCCTTATTACCTTCAGTATGGTCCACGGACAATTTTCATACCACTCTCGAGAGTCTAATTTACGTCTGCAGAAGATGTTCAGCAATCGATCGTGACCGAAAACAGTTCCTGTTTGTTCAAGAAACTATAAACAATTGTGTGAAACTATAAACATCAGTGGGCATAAATACTTTTAGAGTACATTGAAGACAATATTGAATGCTATCAGTGGTGAGTAGATTGCGAATTTTTATACAAAATACTATGTTTCTACCTCATTCGCAACAAAAACTTTTTAACCCCTTAACGAGTCAGACTCGTGATATAAAAAACAATATCCACTGAATATGAATATTACTTCTTTATTTTGGGACGAAATAAAATTCTATTCTTTTGTAACCAATATTTAAGCGTTAATGTAAATATAGACCTCTTACAGAAAATCTCGTGACAAGGAATTAAATACAAAATTCCATTTTTTAACTCTTTATATGTCGAACCAGACATAGTTGTTCATTCTACTGACTAACATTACACTCATGGAGAATACCATAGTTACATGGTGTGTAAAAATAATTGTAATGTTTCTCAATTGTTCTAAATATGTTAGTAAAGACATATATTTATAAAAGAATTATGTGATGTTGTAGCAAATTCTGAAATAAAAGAAAGGGAATGCTATTATCCTGAAAAGAGTAATTATTCTAAATTAAATATATCTCTTCATATATTGACAAAGTACTGACTCACTTCCAACAGATGTATTATTTTCATTATTATTCATGTTTTCCAATCAGTGCTCATCTAGAGATGAGCAGAGTTCATGTTGCAACTAGAACACATGTAATCCTTAGCGGATGAACATTAGGATTAAATGATTTTCTAAAATATTAAGAATTTGTATTTCACAATTTCTATTCAACTTTTCTAATGTACACAATTAAATGATTTGTTTACAACATCAGGAATTAGATATGCAATCCTAAGCTAGTGAAAATGTCGACGTTCGTCCTACAAGGGTTAAATTTGCAATCGAACGAGCATACCTACAATCGGGGACAAAATTAAGTGGACACCCTTTAAAAACTAATAACTATTTTAAAATTAGACCAAACGACTCGTTTTATTGAGATATTAGAAGGATTGTTTCACTAGGCAATGTGCAAAATTTTTTTGTGAAATTATATATTGCTCGGAATTTCGAAGAAAAAATTGATGGTTACGATTTTTAACTTTTCGGTTTGTGCCTATAATAAAATTTTAAAATATACCTTTTGTAACTCCAAGCAAGTTATATATATATATATATATATATATATATATATATATATATATAAACACAAAGTTTTATAGAAATCGACTGACACATAAAAAAGATATAGGCATTGAAATAAGTTAGAATTTCTAATAAAAAGAAAGAAATACAAAAATTTTTGCCATTTTTAATAATTTGTGGCTCATGGCAACCTTAATCGACTTTGATGAAAGTTACTTAGATCTATAAAAGGTATATTTTAAATTTTCATTATAGGTACAGATTAAAAAGTTCAAAATCGTAGTCTTTATACATTACCTAATAAACATATCCTTGTTATATCTCAAAAAAAATTTCAGTCATTAGGACCACTTTTAAAGTAGAATTAGTTTTTAACGCTTAGCACTCGAGAGGCGACTCTCTTCATTCAAAATATTGTCTGCATTGTTAAATTTGTTTGTATTTAATAAATTAGTAAATATTTACGTATTGTACTAGATATTGTATCAGTTCCATAATTATGAAATGAAAGAAATAATATAGAATGAAAATATTCAAGGGTGGAAGAAATGTTTGGTTTTGAAGTTAAAATAGCTTTTTGGAAAGGGTTAAAAGGTGCCCAATTAATTTTGTCCGCGACTGCATATTACAACCGAATACTCTCGTCTCGAGCCAAGTTACTGTTCAACAAATTAGTTTTGAATTACTCTACGGATAAATATATTGTTCGATACGAAGCTTCCTCGAATCCGGTAGAAGAAGGAAGAGGAACTCGGGGAACACGGCTTCCTTGTGATGAACAATTTCACAGGGGTCGACAGGTCGACCTGAAAAACTGATCCCAAACAGGAAGCGGGGGAAATTCAGTTTTCATTCGAAACTGCGGGATGTTTCGCGGATAATGACAGGTCAGATCGATTCTGCCAGGGATTCGAGCTTTCGTCGGTGTTGTTCCTAATGTTGAATCGCAGCTATCCATACGGCCACGCGTATGTACGGTGGCCCGAATTAATATTTGGACACTCATTACGATACAATAACTTTGTTAAAATTAAACTAAATGACTTCAGTTTTTTTTTGAGATGTTAGAAGAATTATTTTACTAGGCAACATGTAAATAATTGTTTCCAAAACTTGCCATTGGTCGGAATTGCGACGAAAAAAGTAAAAATCACAATAATTAACCTTGCTATCTGTGTCTGTAATGAAAATTTAAAAGACGCCATTTGTTGGTCTTAATAAGTTATGGGACAAGTTTATTATTCTTGATTGTTATCTCACTGCATCATACACACAATAAAATTTTTAATTTGCATCACCTGTTATGCAAAATTTGATTATTCGAGATACTTCTTAATTTGAAAAAAAAAATTATACATACTGTGTTACGAAGAACATATAATTTTCTTCTCAGCCTTTTTATTTCATTGATGAAAATAATTATAAATTATGAAATATTGATAAGGGTACGTATAGTATAACTAATGGTTTCTGCGGAATTAATGAATTTAGTTTCGCTCGTTTGAAATCATTTGCGTTACCATAATCCATGTGCAGAGGACAGACGGTTTATCAAATTGATGGCTGTCAACACAGTTATCGGTGGATATCTGAAATCGTGGGAATAATTTACTAATTAGTTTGACACAACATGTTAGCCGCGACGCATTTTAGTGACAGTAGGAAGGCAGATATCCCGCTGCTATTTAGCTTTTCCATAAATTATGGCCGAACTGAAGCTCGACGCGTTATATCAGCATGACAAAAATGAAAAAAATCACCTTCCTGGTAGTACCAATTCATTTTACGGACTGTCGGTATAATTGAAGCAAAAATGAAATGATTTTTACGCAGATGATTCTTACTTCTCATGTTACAAAATAATGTTAGGAAATTTGGACATTTGATTCTTCTGTTTCATTTCTCTTGCCCTTACTAAGCAAAATATTAGGTTATTTCATATGAAATGTCCGATTTTTAATAGAAACGTTTAACAAGCTTCTTTCTAAATAAACTTATTGGTCAAAATGAGCACCATCTTGAGCACCATATTCTGTCAATGATTCAATTTTTGGTCGTTCACGTTCATCACTCATAACAGGCAGCTCCAACCAGTAGCTCCGGAGCTATTTGAGGCACCTTCCCCGCTTAGGATCTTCCCCCACTCTTAGACTTCATCGTTATAATGTATAGTAGTGGGAAGCTCCTACCACGAGAGCCGCGCGGCGCGCGCAGCACTCACTACTTCTACGGCTGTAGGTAGTAGTGGGAAGAGGTTCGATGGTGGGGACCTTGCAGTTCTCGGAGGGGACTACGTTAGAACTCCCTGACTTATAAGATTGTAATTTCCATTTTGTAGCCATTTTTACCACCGACGAATAGTAATTGTTCTTCCACTCATATAGAAAGACTGCACGAAATCCGCATTTAAAAACGTTGAAGTAAAATTTATTTAAAATTGAAATTAGATATCTTCATAAAAACTGAAGATAGAACCTTAAACATCAATATTGTATCTTAAAATGATATACAGGGCGGGGCATTTATCCTGGACACCTGGAATGTCTCAAAGAAATTCGACGCTGAGCGTACACAACCTGTTCATTACGCGCAGAGATACACTAGTTTTTTACTGTCTTTTCTTTGGAATAAGATTACACATTCTCTCGCATACAATTCACATAACATTAGAATGTTACTGAATGCTTGTTAAATTGATTTTCTTGTAATTAAGTTGCAATTCTCCTGTATTATTATTAATCAATATTATACAAAATAATCGGCGAAGAAAAAAACGTTTCAAATAAAAGTTATTTGTTTCAAGTCGAAGATTAAGAATCTGTAATGAAAAATATATGTTTCCATTTGAAAAAATAAAGTTGACCTAAAATTTTATATCACCACTTGTGTGATAATTTAGTACATAATTCTATATATTTCTCGCATTATGAGTTGTAAAATAATTCGATTAAAAGTTTCATTGCAGGATACTAACATTTTATAATCAAATTATTTTACTACAGGTTGAGTGTTTCATTACGAAATACACAATTAGTATTGTCAGGTGTACGTTCAAAAGATATAGTACAAGAATTTTGTATATTTCTGGTAAATTTCATTTTTAATCAATTATATTGATGAGATATCAGAATGAATCATGGTCGGTCATGAATTATCGAATTTCCGAAACATTTTGATGATGCCAGTGCACGCCGAACCTTATCTAATACTACTACTATGGACCAATGAACGGGGGAGTGAGCCTGATATCGTAGAAATTCCATGCCAGCCAAGTTTCATCATTGCCGTAGTCTCGGGTAGACTCGATGTAAAATGAATTCCGCTCGAACCTTGCTCAAAAATAAGATTCCTCTTAGAAATTCCGATTAGTCAGCAGAGAAGCGCATCCTTTGGGAGATCCGAGGGATGAAATTACAACATCCTGATTCTTCTTCGATTTATTCGCAATGAGAAAATAACGGGTTGTGCTTCGCTTACCCAGGAGAAATTGTTTGTAGTCAGACTTTATTCCAATATATTTGTGCACACAATTGTTTTGTGATTTTAAGAGTTTGAGAGTCAGTTGCGGCAAACAGATTTATTGAAAATGAGTTATATGCTTTAATATAATAAACCTGTGTCACCGATTCTCAGACATATATTTCTCCATTTTCTCCTGTTTTCACTCTTTTAATATGAATGATGGTGGTTAAGCGGGCCGAAAACAAAATGAGTTTTGAGAATTTTTCTCTTAAAAACCGTAGAACTTTCTTCAAGAAATGTTTTCGTATTTAAAAGTCTTAAGGTCAGGGAGCTTCTCATAACTTTTGTATTTATTTTTTTGTTTTGTATTTGTTAAGTACAAAATTCAAATTAAATGTTTAGAAATTGTAGATTCTTTTCTGTTTTACTAAATCATGTCGAAAAGAATTTATTCTCGATATAATGAGGAGAATATGTAGAAAGAAATTGACGTATATCACGATAAAGTGTACAATTTTCATGACTGCTGCACAAAATTTCAAACAAAGTATTTAAACCAATATTTAAGAAACACCTTTGAATTACCATTAAGAGATTTTTGTCGTTTCTAAAGCACAATTAATTTTATTTCCAATGTTGTATTACCCATCAAACGAAATAAAACTATCTCAGGGGTAGATACGATTTTAGAGACAAATCAACACTATTATAATAATGTATGAATTATAAACAGATTATTTTCTTCAAAATGTCGCCCTATCATTTGATTTTCATATTTTTTTTTAAAGTGCAGTTTGAGGATCCTGAATTCCTTAAATGCTACGATACTAGCAATCTTCCTCGGTAGATCAAATATTTTTGTTAGCATTAGTTTTATTAATTTTCATCAGAATCGACGATCATTGCTTCGGTCTAATCCATTGACGGTCTCTCCGGCGTGAAAGTTGGCAAATTGACAAAAACTGATCGACGGGCCGCCATGATTTATTAGAAACACACCTCTGTTATCGACGCATGCATAAATCATGTGAACTGCATATCTTGGACGCTTTCCACACGGTCAAAAATGTAACGTCAGCCGTGGTATAATCAAATCCTTTTGAAGAATGAACGCAATATAATCGTGTGCCCGCTGCGAGCGCATTCGCCTGTTTGCGTGGGTGTGTGTTCGCGCGTTAACAAAGAAGAGGGTGTACAGAGTTGGGAATGGTTGGAGCAGGGCAATTAAAACGTAACTGCGGGTCACTTGTCAGACTGTGTACGTGTACATATACATATATCAGAACTACAGTCGGACGGTTAGAGAAGAGACTTATTAAAAATAATCGTCGCCCCGTGCGATTTACTAAATACGAGGCACCTTTACGAGCTTAGATCTCTAATGAATAACTATGCGCCGAAAAGAGAAACGAATAACTCTGCTTAAAAAGTCGTACACAATTAATTTATCACGTAGACTACATTCTGAGCACGCAGATATTATTTAATTACTCATGCAGCCACACATTTTTGTCATAAACGCGTAAAATTCGCAATCTGGCAATGACTCACAACTAAATCGTTAAAATGAGACTATGTTGACTTATATAGTTTATATTTTGGCTGTTCTTTCTTTTGGAGGACCAGATGTTTTTAACTTTCTTGAACTCTTTTTTAACTTTTTTTATGTAATCCTGTTGATATCGATGAGAACATTGCGAAAATGTAAGTATTATTGTTGGGAATTCACTGGTTTATAAGTTATATGCGTGGAAACATGAGCAATTTTAAGCGTTTTTGACAGTTAGGGCGTCGCCATATTGGATATTTGTTGAGTGGTAGAGGTAGGACTGTTGAGCGCATGCGCTAGATAATATGGTATATTCGCGGATCGGTTCGGTAGTACTGAGCGCGTACGATAAATGGCACGGTATGTTTACTAGATAGGAGCACATGGATAAATGAAGCTGATTTTAATATTTTTCTGCAGTTTGTTGTACATTTTATTGTTGATTTTAAGATGGCTAGTTCAAGTATTATAAAGTTTAACTTTTTAACTTTTAAGTTTCTACTTGAAATTATCTTCATTTGTCCTTGTAGCCCTATCCAGGAAACATATTGTGCCGTCTACTGTATGCGCTTAGTGTAACCGTAACCTGTCAATAAGACTTCAATGTGCTCAACTTTACATGCGTATAAATTCTGAATTTCCAAGATTGAATTAGCACAAGCTGTCACTGAACAGTAAATTAAAATATACAGAATCATATACAGGGTCTCAAAAAGAAGGTATAGTCCAAGTTGGTTTGGGGTTAGGTCGTCGCGTTCATTTCGTACATGTGTTATTATTACGTACGTGCTTGTGCTGTCATATAACGGATCTGCTCGATGCTACTTACCCGATTTACGTGTACCACCTAGAAAATATTCCAATATGGCGGCGCTTTAACCTGTCAAAAAGGCTTAAAAGTGCTTAACTTTACACGCGTATAACTTCTGAACCAGTGAACTCCTGACAATAAGACTTTCATTTTCGGCGTTTTCTCATCGAAATCTATAGGACTGCCTAAACAAAAGTTAAAAAACTTGGTCCTCCAAAAAAAGGTTTAACCTGTATTATTTTAATATAAGTTGCGTTACGAACTGCAAATATAATTCCTGTTTCTCGTAACAACAAAATTTTTAAAATGTTGTCCAGATGTATAGATTCTTCGTTTAATACTAACCCATGTTGATTTGAAACATTTCTCGTGTAAACCACTAAAAAAAAGCTCAAATCGCATAACCTAAATTCATAAATCACGTTAAGTAGACTTTTGAGACTGACAATATTTTTCTAGAGAGCTTCGGTAACATTTTACTATTTTTCTACTGTTATTCGGACCATCTATTCTCAGATAATGAACGTTTTACAATTTAAAGATTTTTTGCTCTTCCTAAAACCAATGGGCGACTAAAACCAAACTGCTTCATCAGAGCTCGTTGAACAGCAGTACAATATTTTAGAAGCAGTTGGCGTTCGGACACGAGAACCTCGTGCAGGAAGTTCGGTCGGCGTGCTTCAACCTAATTGAATCAAGGTACCACTCAAGACATATGTACCGTGAAAAGTCCCAATTGCTACGTCGGAATACAAGAATGTGTTGGTGGCGTGGTTACGTGTCGGGACGTAGCTTGAATTGTTAATGAGTCACCCGACTTGGATCACTAGCGTTCGCTTTATATGAAAAATTTCACTGATTCACCCGCCAGTAGCTTGCACACAGTTTTTACGATTCTCCTCTCGATTCGGAGAGTTTTCAACAGCAGCTCGAACTACAGGAAATTTTACAACGTTTCGAAACCGGATGCAGTTTCGATACTTTTACTGGTTCGGTTTATTTCTGCTGCGTGTGCTGCCGGCCGCATTTGCTGGCCAAAGCTTTCCACGAAATTGTCCGATGGAGTAACACTATTTGCATATTCTGTTAGTCGAGAGTGACCGAATGCAGTTCTGACACATCAACAGTGTTCAGTATTGAATTTAAACAACGCATATAATAAAGCGAAAATGGTAACGAACATAAAATAGGTATCTAAATATGGAACATTGATATCAGATACTTACAATATCCTCATAGAAAACAAACAGTACATGGTTTTATTCTGCCAATTCTTCTATCTGCGAAGCTTCTGCTAAGATAAATGTTGAAATGTTGAGCAAAGTTAGAGAATCATTTAAACAAAGCATTGTTAGAGGTGAACACATACTAAACTGAAGTACAAATAAAACGATCACACCTTTTCTGCATTTCCCTGGAAGTTTGACCTTCAATGACCTTGAGTCATAGGTAATTGAACTCATCTTAAAACGCACTATTTGATTCCATTTAAAAAGAGCAAGTTGATCTTCACCTCACCTTGGAGTGTCCACAGGGAAAAATAAAAGCTCCAGCACATAATGTCCCCCTCGGTGCTGAACAAATTTCATCTGAAACATTTTTTGCGTATAATCCACATTTTTGGAGAAAATAACTTAAGTTAAGTAACATCTTCCTATACATACAATGTGGTCTATTTTAGTTATTTTCGCAAAAAAACTGTTGCCGCTACTACATTGAATCTTTTGTATACAGCACGCTTCGTGACAACGTACGCGTTTACTCGGCGCGACTGTCTATCTCTTTTTTTTATAAACATATCGTGGAGATCGCTAAGCAGTCTATATAACGGGCGAACTTTATAAAATAAATAATAACATTTAAGTTCTGAATCTATATACATCTACTCAGTCATCGTGAATTTAGTCACTTAAATTACTTACCCCAACCTAACCCAGACCCAACATAGACTCACATCAATTTTAATCTAAATCTTAGCCAGACCTATATTATCTTCACGCTTTACAACATCACAAAACTTTAATATATTCAGAAATGAAGTTGTACGAGTTTGGTCTGAGTTAAGTTTAAGAACTTTATAAAATAAATAATAACATTTAAGTTCTGAATCTATATACATCTACTCAGTCATCGTGAATTTAGTCACTTAAATTACCTACCCCAACCTAACCCAGACCCAACATAGACTCACATCAACTTTAACCTAAATCTAAGCCAGACCTATATTATGTTCACGCTTTACAACATCACAAAACTTTAATATATTCAGAAATGAAGTAATGCGGGTTTGGTCTGGGTTAAGTTTGGGTTAGGTCTTGGTTGAATCCCTTAAGCTGGAAAATTATTAACTGATTATATCTAGTGCAAGAACCCAAATTTCATTATCTGTTCTAAAAAGTTCGCCCGTTATATAGTTTCCTTTGCGGTCCCCGCAACGTGTTTGTAGAAACAGTAAACAAATGGCTGGACCAGGATTATGCAAACATGATCACGGAGCGTGCACGTAGACGGAAAATTCAATGCAGTAGCAGGTCGAGTTTTTTGTGACGATCTCGGATACTAAAAGAGACCGCCTATTATATATACAGTGGCTCACGAAAGTATTCGAAAGCGCTTTAAATTAGAATAATTTGTTTAAAATTGTACCATTCAACTTGACAGTTTCTTTCGCAATTAGAAGCATTGATTTATTAAATGATGTGCAAAAAAGTTTTTGAAAAAATTGCAATAGGTAGGCATTACGTATAAAAATAACAATGGCACTTTGTAAAACTTTTTTATTCCAGCCCGTAATGAAAATTTAAAATATGCCTCTTGTAGACCTATGTTAATAATACACATGCTGAAAATTTCATCGAAATCGATTAATGTTTATACGAGCTACCAGCAGTTCAAACTAATAAAAATCGCAGTTTTTCACGACTTTTGGTCAGATTTTGCTTAAAATCCACAAATTCTTACATCTTTCGATGCGTGTCGTTTTTTTCCACGTCAACTTCTTTCGATGAAATTTTCGGCATGTGCATAACTAACATAGATCTATAGAACGCATATTTTAAATTTTCATTGTGAACTGAAATAAAAAAGTTTTAAAAAGTGCCATTTTTATTTTCTCATGTAATTCCTACCAACTGTAATTTTTTCAAAATTTTTTTGCATCCCACTTCGTAAATCTGTGCTTGTAGTTGCTAAAGAAAAAGTCAAATTATTTGGTCCCATTTTAAAAAAATTATTCCAATTTAAAGTGCGTTTAAATACTTTCGTGAGCCACCGTACATAGGAAAAAGTTTCCCAAATTGTCTAGCTGCATAACATATTTAAATTTCATGAAAATTGGAGACCAGAATCATTTTGTAAATAATTACCAAAAAGAAGACTATCCATCCTTAGCTGTATTAATTCTGTGGTTCTCAGAAAGAACGCCGCATGTCACATACTTTCACTTTCGACATATTGCAGTTTCAAGTTTTGATCACTAATGCTTTGACGTAGAACGCCGGTTAAATTGCACTAATTTTTTAAGCCTTTCAAATTTCTTTTCACGACTTTCTTCTGGTAAATACGTAAATCCTATACTATAAACCTCAATTAATGCGTAAACTCAAATTCTTTGACACTGTGACATGCGGCGTTTTTCCTTGCAAGTACAGAATTATGGCGTGGCTGAAACTTTTGGAACGAATACGTACATAGATCGTTGCCTTCGAAAAGTAAATTATTCAAATAATATTTCGCGCGAAGTTTCTGAGACAAGCCGACGATACGAAAATCTGTGAAGCTCTTAAAGCAAAAACGCTGCTCCCGTCAATTCCGAAACTCTTTGTTACCGTCAGGTCGACAAATCTCTCGTCGCGCAGGATTTTAAACGTGGCCGTACAATTTTTTACGAGCACTCACATTCGACGGGCACAGTAATTTCGAGTTAGCTTCGCCGGAAGAGGGATTCCCGCAGGAGATATCTGAATAAGAAAGATCGAATCTCGCGGTATCTGCGCCCTCGTCTTCGCCTCGTTCGCCTACCTCGCCGACATTGTTATCGGGCCCGTCTTTCAAATTCGCCTTTGTCCTTATCCTTCCGCGTTTTCTACCATTGTTGTCACTTCGCGTCGCCCGCACGTCTACCGACCGGTTAAACACTGGCCCGGGACTAAAGTAGACGTTCCATTAGCACAGGGATTCGCAAATCCAAGACTCCGTAACTCCGTGAAATCCGCTGGTGTTATTTCACCGTCGTGAAACAGTTTGGCTAACTACTAGGTGCTTCGATAAGTCTCTGCTGTTCTTTAGGAAAATGTAAGTCTTTTGTTCGAATAGAAAGTAGAGAGTATTTGATTCAAACTATTTTTCATCGTTAGCTGTAAACTTTCCCCAAAAGTTTCTCTTCTCCATTTATTTATCTCAAATTGCTCGAATGATTTCGACAGCCAATAGCGGTTACTTTAACACGTTCAGCGCCTACCCCACAATCATAAGAATTACACAAAATCAAAGCAATATATTTAATAAAACAAAAACTAAGAAGTTTAGTTTTGTGATATTAGTTACTGTTTCAAACCTCTTCTATTCCTCAGATCGTAAGGAAATTTTGTACACTCAATCTACCAACGTAAAAATTAATTTTCAATTCTGTATAAATAATTCCGTCACCCAGATATGGGTGACATGGCGCTGAACGTGTTAAAACCAATTTTTATAGTTTTTAACGGTTTTTTTTTAGGCCAATGTTGATCTTACTATTGGACCTAACTGTGGTAGTTGATTATTTAAACTAACTGCAAGATAATCAGAGGTTAGATTGAACGAATGAAATAATGCAGCTAATGGAAGCAGTATCTATGTTCTTAATCCATTAAGCCCCGAACAATAAAATAAGATGGTTTCTACGCATATTATAATTGTTTTTTACTAGCCTGCAGATCTTTATGAATTTATACCAAACTTGAGAAAATGAAATTTAAAATTTTAAGACAATTAAAGAAATTTAAAAATGTCAATATATTATTTTCTTCTATAAAAATTATTAAGAGAAGAAATTGGTTTCTATTTCTTGCAATCGATGCAGAAAAGTTTTATTTTGCTTAACACGTTAAGCCACGCCAGCATGTGACAAAATTCCAAGAAATCGAATCAATTATTTAATGAAACCCGTAACTGATAAGCACAAGATTTATTACAGTCACTGATTTTTTAACTTTTTTCTAATTCGTAGGTCCAAACAAAATTTTGATTTACTCCACCTGACACCCTACGAAATAAAGTTGAAATCTAGTAAAAGAATTGTTTCAGTCACGTATGACTGACGTGGCAGTGAACGTTTTAAAGATCCGCAGTTTATTTATTACATATGAAACTGTACAAGAAAGAATACAAATGGTACCAAAAACATTTATAAATTGATAACTTTCCCAAAACAAAATATCTAAACGTAAATGAAATGATTTATGCATACTACACAAGAAAGCTCAATTAAAAAGTCTATAATTTAAGATAAATTGGTTTATACCCGTACTATAATTGATACAATTGTAGCAAATTTGAAAATACCCTAGGACGCAGGTGAATGAAGAAATTTGATAACTGCAACATGAGCAACAGAATTCAATCATGCAAATTTCCTGAAAAAAAGTGCCAGTGAAACGCTGGGTTTACGCAACGTTGAGCCTTAATGGGTTAAGTAATCCGATTTTTTTTAAAACCATTTTATTCCTTCCATGTGGTTTTATATCGTTTAAAGATTGCTCAATATTTTTCGATTCTTTTCTTGTTTTTTTATTCCTTCATAGGAATATAACACGTTCTTGTAAGAAATATTTAACAGATAGTTCGGATTGGCTATTAAACACTGATGAAATAATCTAGAATGTCCTTAATCATGTTATCAGAATTTGAACTTTTCTACTCATTGGGATCATTGAAAACATTTTCCTTTATTTGAAGTAATTTTGTTTGTTAGATATTTATCTATTCTTAGATTCACTCGGTTATTATTATAATTGCAATATGTTTTTAGGCGTTCTTTAACCATTTACCATACCATTATCTTTACGGCTGCAATAATTAGAACATCTTCACCCAAAAAAATGTCACCGAAGAGGAAAGAAAATTTGTATTTTTGCCTGACTACATTTACTTCAATGCTTAAATATTGATTACACAAAAGTAAAATTTTATTTCGTCTGAAAATAAAGGTATAACTTTCATCTTTGTTAGACTGTATTTAATATCTTCATCACGAGTCTGACTCGTTAAAATATGGCAAGGAGTTAACAGGTTGACTGCCGTGTCACTAATATGTGGATGGCGGGATTTCACTGTACCAAAAGTTTAGATCTGAAAAATGCAAGAAGGTTGAAGGGCTACTCAGTATTTATACATTTTAACTGTTCAATAATTATTTTATGAAATAAATTACTTTGGTTTTATGGAATTTTTGCGGTCGTTGCTTTGGCAGACAAAGTTTCAAGGGTACTCTGACATCTGTGAGTTATTTAATCTCTTCTGCATAATTTATGTAGGGTACTTTCTTCGTTAACTCCTTCATCTAATGAACCAGTTTTGGAAAAGTTCAAACCGTAAATTGTTAATGAAAGGTGTAGTGTCGCAGCTTCCCGTAAAGTAGCCACTTTCAATGGACGTATCAATGTGGATATTGAACATCAAGCTATTCCGGATATTATGTCACGATTACCGTTTTAAGCAAACTCGTTTCAATTTTCAGCGTTAATTTACAACACTCCTGAATCTTCAGTAAATTTTCCGTTTCTCGAGTGGCCGGCTGCAGCTTTTTAACCGTGGACACTTTTACTCTCCTTCCCAGTGCTAAACCTCTCGAGCCTCTCCGCGTTTTCTTTCATCAACAGGCGCTCATTCTCCGCGCATGATTGCTTGGATACATAATCTACGGCGCGTCTCGGGGTACCGCCACCGTTTCATCAGATATCTGCCTAGAGACTTTTACGAAAGAGACTCTTGATTCTAATTCAATCTCTGTTAAACTGATAAACCATTTCAGCATCAAACGTCCGCGATGCGATGCATCGTTTCTCCCTCTCCGCGGGAGATTATTTAGTTTTATACTCCGCTGCAAACCGGTACCACCAATATCCGCGAGAGTTCGTTAAATATTTCAATATTCTTATTAACCTCTTCTCGGAGTCACTTCCCTCTGTTGAGGTAACAATTCTAATCAGTGATAAGTAGACTGCGGATTTTATGCTTTTATGACAAAAGTGGGTAGGCTCAATTTATGATAGTAAAAAGATAAGAAAAGTTTGGGAACATCAATACATTATCTGAAACCTTTTAAAATTATTAAAAGGCGAAAGACATTTTCATCTTGCTCTTGTTCCTTGCAATTCAGACAGATAATTTTTATTTTGCATAAAGATCCGCAGTCTAGTGATAAGCTACTTAGATCTCTGCGACACTTTTTTGTAAACAATTTGCTACTTCTATGTCTGGTTATTTAGTAAGTAACTTATTTAACTCTCATTCATCTCTCGTGTCAATTTGGCAAATTTTTCATGTGAATGATGATATAATGTATATGCTACGGTAAATATGATTTATCCGGTGATTATGTATAATTGCCGGTTATTATATATAATCCATGCCTAACCCAGACCAAACTTAGTGGTGATTATATATAATAACCGGCAATTATACATAATCACCGGATTAATCACATTTACCGTAACGTACAGGGTGGGGCAATATCTTTGTCCACCTTTAATATTTCCGTTAATTGTAATAATATGAGAAAATGATATATACAAAAGTTGCACGGTATAGAGGGGGAAATATTGTGATGTAGAAATTTTTTATGTGCGTGAAGACATTTCGAAGATTTTGAGGTCCCCTTGATTTCTTTAAATGAAAAGACCTAGTTTTTGAATCATGAATCGATAGAGTATCAAATTCTGCGTAAAAATGTATTTGACCTCTATATGTCCTAATGTAATAGTTAATGAGATATTATCGAAATAATTTTCCATATGTTCTCACCATATTCAAGTTGAGGAACATCAGTTCGATAAACTTCCAGGCACATAGCAGTGATGCCAGATCGGTTAAATCGAGGGGAATACAATTTACCATCTCTCTAGTGACCAGAGTAATATGTGACACGTTGCGCGGCACGTCACTTGACCAATCTACTACGGTCTTAGTGGGGGACTTTGGAGTGTGCTCAGGTAGTGGAATGGGATAGTGGAAGGGGAAAAGGAGGAGAGGAAAATCCACCCAGTTTTGTGTGTTTCTGTCATCAGTGGCACATAGTGGGTACGTATGGAAAATAATATCTCGTTAACTATTACATTAGAACATATAGAGGTCAAATACTTTTTACGCAGATTTTGGTACTCTATCAATTCATGATGCAAAAAGTAGGTCTTATCATTTAAAGAAATCAAGGAGAGCTCGAAATCTCCGAAATGTCATCACGCACATAAAAAATGTCTACACCACAACATTTCCCCGTCTATACCGTGCAACTTTTGTATATATCATTTTCTCATATTGTTACAAGTAACGGAAATATTTAAGGTGGACAAAGTTATTGCCCCACCCTGTACATAAGATATAGGATATACAGAGTGGTACAAGTAAATGTAGTCACATAAATATCTCCTTCAGTTGCGTTGATATAAAAAGTATATTGTACGTAATTGATTCGAAATGAATTTCAAATTTAATTCTAGTTTCACAAGTCAAAGAAAATATATAGATTAACGCCACTGAACGAAAATTATATTTTGTCTATAGTATTGCTAACCATATATTTGCAATTTATAAACAAATTCATTGATCCTACGTAAATTTGTCAATTTATGCAGGTGTTTCTAATAATTTGTTCATTCAGCGTATACACAAAAATATATCTGCGAATGATCAAGGTTGAAAAATGATCTTGGCTAGAAATATTCTCTACAGCGTATTCGTCCATCGATATGAGGCAAACTGCAGACAAATTGTTTTTTACATCAAGTATGACAACTGAAGGATATATCTTGGTGGCTGCCTTTAAGTGGGCCACCCGTGTATATATAATATACAAGGTGTCTTACTCAAGCTTGACATCTCGACATTCTTTATAAAAAGGTATTAACCTATTTATGTTGAAAAATTAGTCGTTTAGGAGATATTTCGATTTAAATAATTCCAAGACGCCATTACTGTCGCACTAAGACGTTCGCTTTTATTCCATACAGAAAAAGTTCAACGACCATTTGTATCACGGCAATTTTGAAGTCGAAATATCTCCTAAACGACTAATTTTTCCACATAAATAGGTTATTACTTTTTTATAAAGAATATCCAACTGCATCGATTGATGTATTGAAAAGTTTATAATTCCATTTTAAAAAACGAAGTTGACCTTCATATGACCTTGACGTGTCGAACCATAGGAAAACTAATAACACCAGTATGTGGATCTCTTGAAACCATTCAAAACATTTTTCGCTGTGAATAATAATAATAATAATGGCTTAAATCAAAATACTCTGTATACAAACTATTGATGTTAAATTAATATGTATGTTTAAGCAGGAAAAATAAAAATTGAAATCAAAGGTTCTTATTATAGCAACTGCTTTGTAACTTTCTTAGATCTCGTAGATGCTAAAAAATTTAATCACTTAATGGATCGTAATAAAAATTGATTTTCATCTTTTTCACACGGTTACCTGAAGCTTTTGATCGAATGAGGCTCTATTAGCGGTCTATTCTGTACATCAGCGTTAGGATTCTTATGATTTTAAGTATCTTCGGCTCTGTACTAGTAATAATGCACTATTCTTCAAAGATAATAATGGTTACCTGCTTTCACGGTCTCTGTGAGATTCAAACTTCTTATTTTATGTTAAGAATATGAAACTTTGGTAATTTTTATAAGAAAACATGTCGATGATACTTCGTATCAAATGTGTTGGTATGAAAATGAAAAAACTTTGCAAAACAAGTTGCCGCAAACCTTGCACAAAAGGAGATTCATTTAAAAGTTGCAATCTTTTATCTTGAAGGATGAGTAAGTAAGAAGCATTGTTACACAAATTGGTTCACTGATTACTACGTTATCAATTATTGGCATCTGGGTGTCCAATTATTGAATATTGGTTTGTTGGTTACTAGTTATTAACTATTGGTTTCCTAATTACTAGCCATCGATTTATATCTATGAACTGATATAATGCTCGTTTAAAATAAAAAATTGTAGTACCACAAAGAATTAACCATTTGTGGACGAGTGTCGGAAAATAGCCGCCCAAGTAATTTTACCGTTTTGCAACTATTAATAATTTTTAAAGATATTATTACTCTAAAAAAAATATCAAACCAATTTTTACCGAACTCAAGACTCCTCCCTTCATTTATATAATTGTACACAATTTTTTGTTTCACAGGGAAAACAGATTCGACCCATCGAGAAATATGCTAAAAATAATTCCTGCCCACTAAGGGATAAACAATATTAAACATTTTTAAATGCCGAATACTTTCGAATTGCATCTGTAGAATTTATAATTCTGCATATCCATACATTCAGCACAAATGTATTAAAATTTACAGAATGCAAAAAAGTTCTCCGTGATAATTGGTTGCAGGTCGATTTATCAAGTTCCATCATTCTTCATTCTTGACCCATTATTTATTTCTTAAAACGCTGTTACCTCTGATCTGTAATTAATCACTGGCAGAGTTCGTTCCTCGCCCGAACCTTTCTCTCCAGTTTAATGCCAGCTGAAACTTTCTTACATTAGAGGAGCAAAAGAGATTAAAGATCTTCAAAGTTTCTGTGAAACCTATTTCAGATTTTGTAGATCAATATTCTTTGCTTCGACTTCGACGGATGTTATCAAATTCTAAGAATTCTGCTGAACCAATTACACGTGCCATTTAATACTTCAAACAATGTGGAATTTTAAGTTACATATTGATCAGTCTATGAGAAGTTCTATTTAGTGACCAAATCAATGAATTTCAGATATATGTTCGTCTGTTTTGCAGTTCATTTAATCGAAGCTATAATATAAATTATTGAATTGAAATTATATAAGAGCAAAAAACAGAAGTCACTGTTGAAAAACAATGTTGTAGATACTATTCATATACTTCTCTGTTTTAAAACAACGACGTAGTGAGAAGTAAAATACTTTCCGTATGTATAAATCAATACTATTGAATAAATAATGTATTTATGTACGAAGATAACAACTTTTCTGAATAATGTACGATTTATTTTATGTGGACCACATTTATTTTTATTGATTAAAACAGCACGAACTGTTGTGGTTATCTAATAACAACAAGAGAAATTACTGAGAAAATAACTAACTGAAACAAGTGTCGGTTAAACCTTTTTTTGGAGGACCAATTTTTTTTAACTTTTTCTTATGCAGTCCTATAGATTTCGACGAGGAAATGCCGAAAATGAAAGTCTTATTGCCAGGAGTTCACTGGTTCAGAAGTTATATATGTGTAAAGTTGAACAGTTTCAAGAATTTTTGATAAAATTACATAAAAAAATGTTAAAAAAGTCGTTCAAGAAAGTTAAAAACATCTGGTGCTCCAAAAGAAAGAACAACCCAAGTCTCTGTTAATTATACATTATTAATTACAAACAGAACGGTTTTAGGAGTTTCATGGGATCGTAGAATCTAATTCTGGTATTGTTCATTTGTTAGAAATGGAAACCTTTATGACGGGTGTTTCAATCTAAGAAATTGAAACGTTGCCAGTTGATTTCGAATGTGATTTTAATCAATTAATATCATATGGACATGCTCTCGGAAGTAAATAGTTAAAGAGTTAATGTTAACGCAAGTTACATTTTCAGTGATTATGAGTTTGATGGGCGTAAACGAATGTTAATTGTATTATAATAGCTTAAAATAGCAAAGAACGTTATTTGAACAAAAGTCAGCGTTGAAATTTCCGACAGCAGTGTTTCCCAATCATAATAATAGAAAAATTTTTATATACTTAAATTATGGACTTAACCATACAAAAAAGAGGTACAGCATTTTATTGATTAATTATTTTATCATTATATTATAATTATGATTTTAATAGGAGCTAAAAATATAAAATGATTTCAATAAAAGCAGATAAATGCCTATAAAAATCCAATGTTAGTTGGCAAGAAAATATTCACTTAGAAACAGAACGTGACTTGAACTTGACTATTATTTGTTTAACAAATGAGATCAGATATTGTGTCTTTATCTGTCTACCTCAATCAAGCATTAGTTTACGAAAAGACCTATTTTTAACCGATGTCATGAAATGATCATTTTAAAATTAATCCTATCTATTTTACAAAAACGGTCCTTTTATTATTCATTAATTGGTGGATGTATTCGAGTCACCGTGAAAGAAAACTCGAGGCGGCAACCGGATCTTTCCGGTCCGAGTAGCCTCCATCCGCCAGGGAACAATTTTCACCGTGGTTGAGGGCTTATTATTATGGATAAAAATGTAGCTCTTTAGACGGGGCATTATTGCGACGTCTATGAATGAAATTTCCATAATATTATGCCGTTGTGAATTCCGAGGTGGCGCTGGCGGTGGCGGGCGATGCGAATTTCATTAACCGGATAAATACGGAGGAAACGCACAAGCAGCGTGACGCGTTAAGGCTGCAAAGCGGTGCTCTTCATGAAAAGTGTGTTTGATTGAACATTACCATGACAAAGGGCTTGGACCGTGAACATACACACACGGTAGCGGACTCGCTTGCACCGCTGCGCCATCGTGTATCGAATCTGTCACCTTGACACGATTCTCACAGGCCAGTTCCTTTCGATTTCCTGTTCTACATGGGCCCAGATTTTCGATTTATCACCTTCGTCGTCCTTAACACTAAATTTACGGGGCCCGTCAAAATGACGGATTCAAAAATTTTTAATTTACGATTATTAAGAGTGTAAGGAGGCATTCGTGAGGAATTATTAAATAGATTTATTTTTTTTGTGTACATATTATAATAAAAATCGCTGAAGATCTAAGTAAATACAATTTTATTATTTTTATAAAGCAATGTAAAATAATCAATTTTAGTGCTCCGTAAACCTAGTGTTAATCGCTCCCGTTTCTGCGAATTTAGAAAATTTACCCCTCGCACTGCGATTTGTTTTACTGCTGCCGCGAGTAAACACACTCATCACCTCAAATTACTAATTGATTACAATTAGATGATAGATTTTGTTAGACGATAGTAATACTTACCTTGAATTATATGGAATGTCATTCGAACCACTGCTAAATAAATGAATGTAGTGACGAATAGGTTATACAAAAATTAGATCTCTTTAGCGAGGCATCTGTGAATTTACAATACAGTCATTGCATAAATTTCAACAAGAAGAGGGCATCATAAATGTTATTTTTTCGTTTAATAAAAGGTTATCCAAAATAGACTATAGGAAGGTTTTTTTTAAATAAAAAACATACTATATTTAATTTTATTGGTTTTATAAATATTTATTAAAAACATACTATATTTATTTTTTATTTAATGATCAGGTATCATCTATGACAATTATGTGTGAAAGACGATATCTGTCAAATAACTACCACGACCACGTTTACAGACGTCAATTCGAACATCAAAATTTTCGATGACATTTTGGACATTTGAACATTTTGCATAAACTTTGCTTTTCATATAACCCCAAAGAAAAAAGTCCAAGGAGGTCAAGTCACACGAACGAGGTGGCCAATTCACATGACCATTCCTTGAAATTAATCGTGATGTTTTCACGCGTTGTGTGTGACGTAGCTCCGTCTTGTTGAAACTAAACATTGCCAATGCCGATTCCATTTAATTTCAGCCATAAATAATCAAACTTTATGCAAAATTCGCCACAAAATGCCATAAGAAATGCTCAATTCTTGAGAAAGACGTGGAATTGATGTTGATGGACCATTAGCAACACTTTCACGAACAGCAGCAATGTTTTCATTCGAACGAGCTGTTTTTGGTCTGCCAGATTTTGGTTTATCATGAACAGATCCAGTTTCATCAAATTTCTTAACCAAATTTCGAATTGTTAGCTCAGATGGACGATTATGTATGCCGAAAAAATTACGTAATTCATGATATGTATTTTTTATCGAACACTGATTTGCAAAATAAATTTTAATAACTTTAGCAAGTTCTCCAATCGTATACGACTCTATTGTTAAAATTGCCTATCATTGTAAGTTAGAGATACAAGAATGTGACAAGAAACAAACATGGCGTTTGACAGTTATTCTCATTCAACATCCTAAAGGTACTTTTGGATAACCCTGTACGAATTATGTTCATTCACTGGACAGATCACCCTATACATATTTAGTAGATTCTGTTCGACATTTCCATTGCGAGTATTGCGTCTTAACGTTGTAGTGCAAAGGGTTGATTTTTTGTTTTCATGAACATGTTTTTAGTTCAGAGCTGTGGGATGCGTTAAGTGTATGCAAAAATTTTAGACTTTTGCCATCTTCATTCGTAATGAGTCATTGAATATATGAATCTATGAGTTTATAATGAGTATCTTACTTAATTCCTGTTTTGTGTGCAACCAGTGGTAATAAAATGGTACTTCGGCAATTTCAATAATACTGATAACAAAATGGTAATTGCAAGTGTTTGGTCATCTCAAGGAGCCTGTACTCCATTTGCTGCTGACAATCTCAATCTGAATACCGTTGCTCCAGCATGTCGAACAAGGTGGTTCTCCTGATAAGATCGTGAATAGTTCGTTCGTTGACGTTATCAACCGCCTCTCCGTGTCGGGTGTAAGACATCAGCTAACCGGGCTTTTCATGTTAGCCCGACCGGAGGATCCTAATGGACTTAGGTCGAGAGAATGAAGTGGTCTTTCAGTAGAACCGTCCCGTTCACTCTGGCCTACTCGAAACTGTCAAACAAGATACGAAATAAACTATCGCAACGATGGCTCCTTCGTTTCGCCACGGCCACAACTAAACTTCTCGATAGAGGGTTGCACGACGTCTCTGAATAACAGTGCAAAGAACACCGCACTAATCATATGGAAAATTTATCCCGGTAAAATCAATTGGATTTTCCATATGTTGTAGCTTATGATCTACTGAACCAAAGATGTAATGGGCACAAAGCTTAATAATGGACAGTTATCGATTTATAATCAGTCAAACATGACAAATTCGAGCTGCCAAATACTCAAATCTCGGAAAGTTTTTATTTTTTGGAAAAATGTTTGAAACAAAAATAGTAGGGTTTCACAAAATCTGTTAGGTGGTGTCATTATTCAGAGCACGACGTCTCTGAATAACAGTGCAAAGAACACCGCACTAATCACATGGAAAATTTATCTCTTTAAAATCAGTTGGATTTTCCATATGTTGTAGCTTATGATCTACTGAACCAAAGATGTAATAGGCACAAAGCTTAATAATGGACAGTTATCGATTTATAATCAGTCAAACATGACAAATTCGAGCTGCCGAATACACAAATGTCGGGAAGTATATTTACTTTACACGCTTGCCGCACCCCCACTCCCGCCACCCCACTCCTTCGATTTTCAAGTTGCGCGACCCAAATGAAGTTGGCAACATACTAGCGTTATTGCTGTCGAATGCTATTACTTTCTGGCATTGCTACATCCGATATTTATATTATTGATATCAGTATTCCATACATTTTGGTCTCCATACTGTTTGGTAATACATAATAAGACCACTTTTTTATTAATCCACACACACACACAGCAGAGAGGGTTTGGAATAAAAAAATACTTCGGGATTGACGAACCGTGGGGTCCTTATCTCTGCTGTGACACGCAAAGATTTTTGTGAAAGATTTCTATTCACAGACCTTTTCAAGGTCATTCAAAATTCAAAAATAATGACACCACCTAACAGATTTTGTGAAACCCTACTATTTTTGTTTCAAACATTTTTCCAAAAAATAAAAACTTTCCGAGATTTGAGTATTTGGCAGCTCGAATTTGTCATGTTTGACTGATTGTAACTCGATAACTGTCCATTATTGAGCTTTGTGAACATTATATCTTTTGTTCAGTAGATCATAAGCTACAACATGAAAAATCCAACTGATTTTACAGGGATAGATTTTCCATATGATTAGTGCGGGGTTCTTTTTGCCTCCGACGTCTTCGATCAAACTGTGACAGGCAAACCGGATTCTTTTATTTTGCTTCCATTATTTTTCTTATTTTATTTCTGTACAAGCCAAGCATATTCTATCGTGTTTGTGGTGAAGCCACCTTTGAAGCGAAATACTTTACTCGGATGTATTTATGGGGTAGTTGATGGAACTGCTGTTGACATATCCTCGCGAGATCCTCTTCGAAACAGACGCAATCTCTCGTACATATTGATATTGAAGATCAAAGATTTTTCACGAGCATATACGCGGATAGAACAAGTGGTCGTAGCAAGTCAAGGATTACATTTTTTTCTCGGGGAAATCTGAGCGAACACATATTTCAGAATAAATATTTGAATTTTCTCAGAGTTTGATTCTAACGTTGTAGTATGCGTACAGTCACGAAGATATTGTGCTAAGAAATATTCAAATAATTGAATGAATTTAACGTTTCGAAGAAAATTAAACATAGTTTGTACTAATGCATACACTAACGATAAGACAGAATATTAAATCAATACTTGGAATGAATCAAAATAGCATAAAATTCTACTGTCCTGAGATAACAAATTTTGATTGTGCTAGAACATTATTTAATCATTGAATGAATTTAGTACTTAGAAGAAAATGAAATGTAGCTTTCATTGTTCTAATACATACGCTAAAATCAATGCTTAAAATGAATAAAAATAGCATAAAATGTTGCCAATTGGGATTCGGCAATCCATAGCAGATATTCAATCTTTTTCTCAATCAAATAGAAATATCTTTTGTACACAAAACGGTCAGCTCGCACATCTCAATTAATTCAAGTCTAGATTTACAGAATACCAAAAGTGAATATTTTACAATGCGTTATAAATAGCATAGAATAGTATGAGAGCATATGAAACACGCGTTTATTGAGATTTTTAGCAATTTTTGTTACAGTATATTAGGTGTACACATTAATTTGTGGCTCTTCTAATCAAGTGTACATTTATTTTGAATTTAGGTCTTTCAACCACCATATTAAAAGTTCTAAAATTAGTTGAAAGATGGAACAGATACATAGAAAGATGGAGAATTTATTTTAATAATTATAAATAATCAATAAATTCGCGAGGAGAAGCTTACGAATTAATTTTTACACCTAATACCGTGATGAGCACGGGAGGGGCCCCTCAAACGTCTACTTCTCCGACCAACCTCTCTTTCATGCGCGAGGTCTGCGCACTGTCCGCGATGGGCGAAGCACTTCCTTCCTCTATGGTAACGGCGGATGCTGGTGGGGGAAAGTGGGCGCTACGGGAGGACGGTTTTGTCTCAACTGAGATAAAAATAACCATCCCTCCGTCCATAGAAATAAATATATGAAACAGTGAATGAAAAATGTGACCGTAAATTAAAAAATTTCGATGTCAAAACTACAGGGAAAATCGAGTCTACATATCTCTTGATTTTAGAGAAAACAGTTGCTCACATATTCAATAATTCACACAGTACAAGTCCTTCGTCTAGATTATATATCGGCACGTTTACGTACAATCCACGTGTGCTAGTTATCGAATTAATGCAGAGGTCACAATTTTATAATAAGCCGAAACTTCTAAATGAATCTTGGACAATGGGAATCCCCATATTTTCACTTTCGCATTCCGCGATAAAAACCAGCACATCTCCGTTTCAATTTCATTCGAAATATTATCATGCGCCACGGCTGAGCGAAGAATGAACCATAAACGGAGAGGTGATCAAGCAAGCTTCGAAACTAATAATCGTAACTTCCTCGAATACCTGTAAAACTGCGTAACACGTCGGAGATTCGTTTTATTTAATACTCGCGTCGCACATTTGTTACTTTCGCAACAGTTCGTTAGCTCCACGCTCGTTGGGCAGCTTGGCATCTATCCCGGCGACATATTTACGCGGGAATTCACCGAATTCGAGCGTGATACGCAGGATAAAACTACCGGGGAATTTAAGTGGACGCCAGTTACTGCGACGCCAACCGAAGACAGAATTAAAAGCATAAATCCCCGAGATTTCCGCGGCGCCGCCTCAACTTCCGCGGAATCTATTCAGCATAAATAAACCCTATGCACTACTATTAATTCGCTCAGTTCATTCGATAAAAATGTTGCGTATTTTAGGTAAGACAATTGGGAGAGTAAAACAGTCAGTACTTACTCGTGTCACATACTGTATCGCTGCCTACGGATATTTCTTTGAAACCATTCCAACATATTTATCACATTAATGGTGTTCTGAAGATTCCAATCCAGGCATGTCAAATTTACTTTTTCTTTTACTACAATCTGCATTAAAAACAATACGCATTTTCTAATGAAAAATGTGAGTGACCTTGACAAGAACATGTAAGAAATGACCTGACAAAAAATTATTCTTTTCAAAGTATTCCGTAGCTGATACCATTCAAATTGTACTATGAACATTTCCCATGTCATAAAAGACAAAGGAGATAGTTAGATAACCTCTTTTAGCTGGGACACCCTGTATAATAGGTATGAAAATAAGTGCGGTAGCTTTTTATTCAATCGGTCGTAGCTTTAAATTATACAGTGATGTCGCGATAAAAGCTATAAGACTGTACACGATAAATGCAACAAAATTATCCCCACTATTGCGGGGTATCCCCCTGGAGCTCGAAAAATGTAACATGATACAGGTCTCGGTATACATGTTACATATTATACATACAAATAAACATGTGAAATGCATATAGATATAGTGACTATATACGTTTACAGTATGCTATGAAAAGTTTTACTGTTTGCCTCATTATTTTTTTTAATAAACTAATGTGTTGATAAGACACGAGGTCGGTGAAACCGTGTCGATGAAATCATTGTTACTGAAATTATTGCCGGTGATTTTAACCTAACTCCATTTTAAACTGAGATCGTTTAATCCATTACGTGAGGGTTAAAACTTCCGGATTTAGTTGGACACGTGACATTTCGTGGCATTGCGAAAGTTTCGCGCGATAGCGGATCCAATACGATTTCTATTCCGATCTGGCGAAATCCAAGCAAGTAATTCTGCACCTGTTCGATCTAACAGGTGCAGACCTCGATGATTCGGTTGACGCGGACTTCTGGTCGCCGCAGTGGCGACTTTAATTCGTTTAAAGTCTGTTTTCGACACGGGGCTTGGATAAGAGTTCGAGGTCACGTTCTCGATGAGATCTCGGCAAACAAACCGCGACAAGCTGCATCCGATGCAGGTGGCAAACCGCCAATAACATTCAGAGTTGTTGGCCGGCGAGTGGGATGAACGGGCTTCCGGATGCCCGGCAATTAGTTCCTTACAATTAATTCCGAGTGTTTGTCTAGCAAGCTTCTGTAGCCGCGGACCGATGAACACGCGCGGCAATGTGTGCGTAATTTATCGATACTAAATCAATTCCGTGGAAATCTCGGGAATTTATGATCTGTATACGATCACCGTTATGATTCGCACTAATTCTGATGTCGGCTCCTGCGGCTATTACCATTTACATCAGATGGTCTTCTACTGTTATGGGTGACATTTTTTACGATTTTCTGCAAATTATTTTATAAAAATTCAGTAGAAAGTATGACCACGAAACTTGATCTATATACTTATCCTACCGTTAAGAATAATCACAAATTGTTTCGTTGCGAAATAATTAAAATTGGCTGCAGTACAGCATACAGAGAAATCGAATTCCATTAATTTTTAATTGGTATATAAATGCGTAATGCTAATTGTATCTTTCCTCGTGATGTTATTATAATTATCATATTTTTATTTACATACTTAAAATATTTAATATATTTGTAATATTCATATATATTTATGAATATGTAAAAATGAAGATAGGAGGAATATTGAAAAAGAGAATAGGAGGATATTGGATGAAAGGCACAAGGAAGACTCTTCTTAAGAACTAATTGTTCACAGTTCAAATATATATACAGGGTGTCCACGCTATTACTAACTAGCGTTTTTCTTGCAAATAATAAATATTTTTAATAAAAAGATTGAAGAGAAAAAAGTAACACGGTTTTTTGCTGGCAACGTAACGGCATATGTAACGTTTTTTGTTGAAAAAATTTTTGTAGAAATAAAGGTGACCTTCAACTTTTACAAATGGAGTGTTATATATTTTTTTATATCATATGAAAGCGTGTGTCAAGATAAATTCATTCGTATACGACACGATGATCTTCAAGGTCATACAAGGTCAGGAATGGAAGAAATATTTTGAACTTCAATCATCTAACTATAATCCTATAGTTTTCCTCTATCCATTCATATTCAATATACAAATTTTCAAACATCTATAGAATTTTTCTTACTAAAAAATGAATGATGTCAAAAATTCCGAGTATGAGTCTCAAATAAATTTGATTGATTTTCATCTAGTGTGATTATTCATTTCCTGTTTTATGAAGCTCACAGGCGATATTTATAAGTATTCTTTTCATAACGAATAATATTTACTGTAAAACTGTTGCGAAGTAATTTGCATATTTATGCCTGTTGCTTCTCCGGAGTTAACGAAGCCGCGGCAAGGCAACGCGAAATGACGAACTTACAACTGCCTTAAAGCAAATTCACAGGCATCCGCAGGAACTTAATGCACACTTCAAGTCCCGGGGAACTAAGAGACCCGACGCGGTTGAAATGTCCACCCGTTCAAAATGCTATAACCGGAACGTGTTAATCCGTCTCCAAAGTTCTCCTTCGCGGGAATTATGCAAATGTAGTATATGCAGTTTCCTCTGTGCACGTGTTTGCACGATATCCGCAATATTTGTTGAACGTGAACAGGTAATTACGGTTTATCCTCCTTCGTGTAAATTCTTGAATAATAAACACGATCTGGTTAGTCTCCTAGGTTTTGTAATACACATTCGTGTTTGATCCTTGATGAAACACTTGTTCCGAATGAGCACTTCAATTATTATAGGAGTGAAAGTGTTTGAATTTGGACCAGCACCACGCAATATTATCATTTATGGTGCTATTGACCATAAATTATAATTTCGACCCGACTTAGTTGTGTATCTTGATGAAAAGAATCATTTGCAGTGTCACTGATGATTACTGACTAGACTGCGCATCTTTATGGCGTCTGAAAATTTCCAAAAAGTGATAGAATCTCAAATTCGACAGAATTTAGTACGATTTTTATTTATTTGAGATGTACAAAGGCTACTAGCACCGAAAATAAGCTTTTATCACATTCCACTTTTTTAACATTTGTTAGAGTTATCGGGATAAGTAATTGTTTATATGAATAGATGCGTGGAACAAAAATACTTTTATTATAAAAGGATTATATATCTAAGGACCCGTCAGGGTTTACACGTGGTCACATCTCTCTTCGACTGTCGCCATGATACTTCGTTTGTCGCGCGCGATTGGTGGCCGTATCCCCACCTTACCACAGTGCCGTAGGCACAGAAACTGATACGGGAGACATTGGAGCTCTTAACGACATTCGTCTCCAAAAATTACAAATTGCATAAAGGTCCGCAGTCTACTACTGACAATGAAGTATAATTGGGATCTGGTTTAGTCATGTATCTTGTAGAAAGAAAATATTTGCAGTGTCATTAATGGTGTCTGTTGACTATAAATTATAATTTGGACCCGACCTAGTTGTGTACCTTGAGCAGATCAAGCATTTCAGTGTTAATAATTGCGTCTATTGGCAATAAATTATAACTTGAGTCTTGTTCAGTTGTGTATCTTGAAGAGACAAAAGTATTTACAGTACCATTAATGGTATCAATTCAGTACGCATTACGCTTTAAATCTTATAGTTAATCATTAAAAAGCAAGGCGATAAAAATGAAAATCTTGTGACCAAAATTGAATTAACACACTGCTTATTTATACATATTCACAATTCATTTAAGAATATCATGTTTTAAATAAAGTAACAAAGAATTCATTACTAAATGTTAGGATCTTATCCACAGTTATTTTATCAGTGATATCGATGAAACGATTACACATTTCAAGTATGTGGACAAAAATATAGCGACTATAGCAAAATTGTAGATAGTAGAAAATTGAGCGCGAACAAAATCAACGATGAAGGGAATTGACAATGTAGAAAGAATTACGAGGACAGTTATCGCGTGTGCGATAACGTGCGAAAAAAGAGAGAAAGGGGTGAATTAAGCGCAAACTCAAATATACGACTAGAAAGGCATTCTGCGAGTTTAATGCGAGGCCATAAAAATTGGATGATTCGTGCAAATAGAATTGGCACTAAGAGAAAGTTCCCAGGACAGTCGAAATAGCAAGAAAGTAATGAGTGCAAATAACAGAACCAGCATAAAAAGTGTTAAAGACTACAAATGTCACCATGCACCCTTGGACAACAA
Source organism: Sphecodes monilicornis (assembly GCA_913789915.3). Classification (NCBI taxonomy): domain Eukaryota; kingdom Metazoa; phylum Arthropoda; class Insecta; order Hymenoptera; family Halictidae; genus Sphecodes; species Sphecodes monilicornis. The sequence goes on from OU565290.1 coordinate 13,329,994, forward strand.
TATTGCTTTTCTACAATTTGTACCCTACGTAAAATAGTTTTCAGTTCCAGTATTAACAAGTTAGATAGTTGAAACTGTTCATGATAATCCGCAAAAATTACTGTCATTTTCAATACGTTACCATTCCATCGGAAATTTATGATGGATGTTTCATCGAGTTATAATACAGCTGCTATATAAAGAAGGTGACACATAATTTTCTTAGCAGAGTCGCTACAATTCAACCCGAAGTAAAAGCTTCAAATCGTTACATCCTCTCTCTCATCTATGTATTTTTATGATTATGGTAGCAATATGGCGGAATAAATGTTACAATCACCCTATCAAAGAATACCTGAAGTTTACTTAGCTTTTATAGTTATTCACCTATAGTATAACGTTCCTTCCATATAACGTTTCAAATAACATGGAATTCAGACCTCATAACAATAGCAACAAACAAAAACCAACTGACATCAATCTTCGACGTTTATGTTGGACAGCATAAACCTAACATTAAACTTCAATTCCATATGAAAACTAAAAATGTTCATGAAGTAAAAATTAAAGAAATGAGTTGAATAATATGTCTACATACGGAGTGTATGCATTTATGACAAAAGTGGGAAAGCACAATTTGACACTGTACGAAAATTAGAATAATCATTAACCCCTTGCCGTACTATTTTCTTTGCAGCTGCAGTGAATACAATGTATTCATTCCTAAAAGTGTTACAGAAGAGAAAAGAAAATGTGTAGTTTTTGTATGGCTACGTTTCCGTCAATGTTTAAATATTGATTACTATATTGCCCCTTTTATCCAATGACTAGGTACAATTTAAAGCAGCAGATAGTTCAAACGAGTTTAACACTAAACCTACCGAGCACAAAACATATAAAAGTAAAACGCCTTAAAGAAGTGAGTAGATCGAATTTAATTTAAACTTTGTACCGTTTCCATTACAATTGTGCTTAAATAAAGAAATCAGTTCAGTCATTTCTTATTTAATCGTTTTCCTAATTTCAATCATTGTAAAATAGAAAACCGGTCATTTTGACCGTGGTTTAGTGTTAAGAGCATCAATGTATTAATCTCAGCTTATAAAGATTATTAAAAGAAAAAAAGTATCTCCCTGGCTTCTGTTCATTATAATGATGCAAACAATGTTTATTTTGCATAGTAATCCGCAGTTTATTAATCACAAACGAATAAAACTTTATTTTGTCTGAAAATAAAGGTACATTCATAATTATGACTCGTTGAAGTATGGCAAGGGGTTGAAATGATCAAAGAATGAAATACGTCACTACAAAAATTACTTGTATTGTCATTTCCTCAATTTGTCACTGGTATATGAACAGCTTGGCAGATAGGTGAAATGGCAGTCAAAGTGTTAATAATACATTATTAACGAGGATCACATGATATCTTAGAATTACAATAATGAAACAAAAAGAAAGAGGGTTACAACATTGCGGATACCCCTTTCCAGCAAAGTTGAACCTTTCTTTGACCCGTAGTATAGTAATGTCGCACTGGTAACGGTGATTAAAGAGCTCCATTCGTCGGCCGGCGTCTTTGTCGGCGTTGAGCGACTCGTTTATCAGTCACCACGGCCGGGGGCCCTTGCGGAAATAGTGGCTAATGGCGGAAAATATTTGCCTTTGATCAAGCAGAGACGCTCACGTGGAGTAGAATGGAGGTTCCCGTTGAATGAATTACCTACGGTTTTGCTAATGACGCGTTCCGCGGAACGTCACGGGTTCGAGTCGCAGCTTTCTCGACTTGCCGCTGATAATTCGCCCTTGCCGGGCTTCAATCTAATAATTACGAAAATAGGGAAACTCGATAGCCGTTTAATGCATCCAACACAAAAGCCCATTGTACCGCGAAAATGTCCGCCAAGAACCGGTCCTCTGGTTTTCGCTTATTCGCATGATTGCTCCCGCGAAGTTCTTTTCGACGATATAATCGCCTGCGAAAGTTATTTTGTCGTCAAAGCGGTGAAATACCGTGGAACTTTCAACATCCGAATTATTGTTGGGATTCTACTGGGATAATCAAATTAGGGGAAAGAAAGTTTATATTCATTGTATAGTTACATTTACTTGAATTGCTTAAATACTGGTTACAAAAAGATAGAGTTTTATTTATTTCGTCCCAAAACAAAGGAATAAGAATTCATGTCTCGTTGATTCTATTTGCAGTGTTCACCGCGAGTCTGACGCAGCATTTTGTAGCAAGCGGTTAATTTACAAGAAAAGTTTGTTCCTCCATCTTTATTAACTGTTTTTGGTACTCATTATCTTAATTAAAAGAATTTGGATTTTGATGACCTTGAAATATGTTGTCAAGGTCATTATTCCGAACAACTTCTCCTTATATATGTTACCGCCGCTCGGTCTCAGTTATCGAGATATTTGCAAAAATATTTAGTCAAATTTAGATTACGAGTACACTTCATTTGGTAATTGGTAACCCTCTCCACCCCCTACCACTACCTAACCACAATTCACTCTATTCGCATAATCTTTGCATTGTAGCTGTCATCCAGAATTTGAACTAGTAACACGCACGAAAGGCTGGATGATATCTACAATGGAAAGATTATGCGAATAGAGTGAGTTGTGGTTAGGTCGTGGGAGGAGGCGAACATTCAATTCAGTACCAGCAATAGTTTTTTGCGAATATCTCGAAAACTAAAACCGAGCGGCGGTGACGTGTATAGGGAAAAGTTTTTCAGAATGATGACCTTGGCAACATATTTCAAGGCCATCAAAATCGGTGAGTAGGGCAAACTTCTAAATAATTACCGAAAATTGGCAGGATTTTCAGACTTATTTTCAATTTTTCTTCAATGTTTATAACTTATAATATTATTATATGATGGAAATAGTTGATTTAATAATTTCAATTTGTATGCGGGAAATATTACACATTTTTTAAAAATACCAAACATGGAAACATTCGGATTCCTCGTACGTGTTTCGCGGTTCAACGGAGTCGACAGATTGTAAACTCCCGCACAAATTAACTAGTCCAATATTTGACAGATCGATACTGTATTTGCTAATAATAACAGGTGTGTTTGGCTTGCGAAGAAAAATTTGTAGATTGACTATACAATGAGAAAGTGTCGAACAATTGCGGAACGCTGGACACTATCTCGTGGCTCAATGGGTCGAATTAATTCCAAAGTACACAGTATGTTATTACTAGCTAGTGTTTTCCTCGTAAATTATAAACACACAGGAAAGTCTAAAAGGAAAACGATTTAGTGTATTTTATGACAGACGTAACAGCGTATGTCAGCAGCTTGCGTTTCGTAATTTTTTTGGTAAAAGATGATCCTTCATGTTCTTCTTATTCTACATACGTTGTAAATGTGATATTTGTGAAGTTTATAATATCATTCGAAGTCAGTCTAAAGTATACGTATGTTACGTTGTTGTTATAAACCACACACACGCTACTTTTCAATATATTTTATAAAAAAGAATAAAAAAATTAATATCCTTCATTATCTGGGATGAATTAAATAATTATTATGTTATCTAAAATTGACATATGTTTACGTTGTTTTATTACAAAACACACCAACGCAATCTTTTTTTACATCTTGTAAGAAAGTATAAAAAGATTAATATCTTTAGTCATCGGTGATGAGGCAAATCATTTTTACATCCTCAATTTTTAAATATGCTACGTTTCTTGTTTTATTTTCGTATTCTTTATGAGAAAAATTGAAAAATTCGCATCCTCAGTGTTGAGACAACTATTGTAGTAATGAGAAAAATAATTGTTGCGTATTCTAAAACTCATACTATGTTACTTTGTTATAATACTCGGTAACGCTATGAGGACAAATATCCGTCAATTACCGATACAATTATTAACATTCGAATAAAAACTGCCAAGCTGCAGTTATTTAATTTGTAAAACAATCTATTACTACAACAAGAACGATGGCATCGATCCTTCTAAACGTTTCCACACAGACAACGCGCAATAGTTTATTCGCATAGGAAGTTCATTCTTGGTCAAAGCGTTATGATAGTGTTGTGGGTTCATGTTAAGCGGCCATTTTGTCTTCGGATACGTCCGCCTGAAATGGGCGCAGTAAAATCAGCGTGCCATAAGGTGATGTAAATCTTTGATATATAATAAAATGTCGCTCATAACAATGGGTACCGTTACGGCCAGTCTTTTTAAGATGATTAGACATCGTACACTGTACTGAAAATCGTATCAAAAAGACAACATTCTCGATGTCGCAATCGACGTGACATACGATCGAAGCTAAAGGAAAAGGATAGTTGATATGACAAACCATAGTACATAAAAGGGCTTGACTGCGTTTTGTAGAACTCCGCGTTCTTAACTTTTTTTGAATTTTTTTATGTGATCCTGTAGATATCGATGAAGGCATTCCGAAAATGTGTGTATGGTTGTTAGGAATTCACTGGTTTAAAAGTTATACGCGTGTAAAGATGAGCAGTTTTAAGCATTTTTGACAGCTTAGAGCGTCGCCATATTGGATATTCGTTGTGTGGTAGAGGTAAATAGGTAGGTCTGTTCGGCGCATGCGCTGGATAGATCGTGAATGTTCAGCGCATGTGTTAGATAGTATGGTATATTTGCGGGATCGACTAAATAGTACTGAGCGTATGCGCTAGATGGCAATTCAGTGGTTACATATACTTTGTAAACATAAGCAATTTCAAGTGTTTTTCACAAATTAATTATTAATAAGTTTATTGTTGATTTTGAAATGGCTGGTTCAAGTATTAGAAATTTTAACTTTAGAGACATGCCAAGTAGTAAAGAAAAAGCAATTACTTGGGCTCAGGATTGTGGATTGTTGTGAAAATTTAAAAAATGTCGTACTCATCGGTGCGAAATGAAAATTTATAACAATAATCATAGAATCGGTCGTTTTCGGTGTCCAGTAATTAAAATGTACAGAATCACAAACAGGATTTCAAAAAGAAGGTACAGTCCAAGATGGTTTGGGGTTAGGTCGTCGTGGGAGCGGAGAATGTCGGCCCGTCCATGGTATAATGTTTCGCATTTTGATTTAGTAAATGTGTTATTGTTACGTATGTGTTTGTGCTGCCATCTAACGGATCTGTTCGGAAGCATTTAGCCCATTTTGTGTATATCACCTAGCAAATATATCAATATGGCGCCGCTTTAACCTGTCAAAAAGGCTTAAAAGTGTTCAACTTTATACGCGTATAACTTTTTAACGAATGAATTCCGTACAATAAGATTTTCATTTTCGGCGTTTTCTCGTCGAAATCTATAAGATTGTATGCAAAAAACTAGTTAAAAAAGAGTTCTCCAGAACGCAGTTAAACTCATAAAAGTCTTAAAAGTGTCTTATCAGAAACAATGAAATTCTATCGTGCTCCAACATTTTGTATGTGTACATAAACTTGTCATATTAATGTAAATACTTGCACACTCTTTACACACATATACAGGGTGGCCCACATAACTCTGAACAGCTCAATATCTCGAAAACTATGCCATCGATTTTAAAGTTCTTAGTCTTAAATTGCATGGAACTGAAGGGCCTTTCTGACTACATAAACGTGAAGTGGCCTCCCTTCCCATTTGACGGGGGAGGGGAGGTACCTTTGTAGTTTTAAATGGAACCCCCTATAAAATCTTACATATTTAGATTCTACAGGAAAAAACAAGTCAATTTTGTCTGAAACATTTTTTTGTCAGATACTTCCATGATGAGATACAACAGTTTGAAGTTTCGAGTTGTAGGTACTTGAAGCGCTCGGAAATAGCGTTATGGAATTATACGCGCTTGAGTCCTTTGCTTATTCGTGAAGAAATAAAATGTACTTTAAATTAAATGTTCAAAATGTACACCACGGGCTTGTAAACATTTATTTACTCGAAACATCAAAGTTGTTCTAACATTTTTTAACATTTCGGGAGTTACTGAAGCGCAAGCGTCACCTATTCTTTGTTCCATATCCTCTTTTGTCGTCTGTGGTTCAAACATAACTTTGTCCTTTACATATCCCCATAAGAAAAAATCGAATGTTGTTAGATCGAGGAGGCCATTGACGAGGTCCCCCACGACCTATCCATCCGTTCCCAAATTTTTCGTTCAAAAATTGCCTGGTGATGATTGCAAAATGTGGAGGAGCGCCGTCTTGTTGGAACCACATTTCTCTTCTAACGTGCAGTGGCACATCTTCCAAAAGCGCAGGCAAATGATTTTTTAATAAATCACAATAACTTGCAGATGTTACAGTTTCTTGAAAAAAATAAGGTCCAATCACAAAATCTCCTATTAGGCCACACCAAACATTTAAAGACCATCGATGTTGAAAGGGAACACATCGCATCCAATTTCGGTTTTCCACGGCCCAATAATGCAGATTATGTCTATTTACATGCCCTGAATTCATAAAAGTGGCCTCATCGGAAAAAAGTATTTTGCACAAAAAGTCATTTTCCACAACACCCTGCAGCCACTCACAAAATCTTACGCGGTGATCGTAATCTGCTATCGAAAGCTCTTGTGATAAAACCATGTGATATGGATGATACTTTTGCCGTTTCAAAATTCGTTGAATCGATGAACGACTAATATGTGATGTTTGTGCAAGTGTACGTTGACTAATATGAGGATTTAATCTAATTGCAGCAAGAATACTGGCACTATTATTTTCATTAGTGACAGCTTTAGGTTTATTGCGAGTTTTTTTACACAATTCACCGTGCTCGCGAAGCCGCTTTTCTAAATTATGAAATGTTGCATGACATTTTTTGATCCCATAAAGTTCAAAAAACATCACTGCTGCACGCCGATAATTTTTTAGCATTCACCTAACGTTAATAACATATTCACTTCTGTGTCAAAAGTAGCCATAATCACAATGTTACTGCTTGAATAACAGTTCTAAACTGAAAACGTTTTCATAGATAAGCGAGTCAAACTCAAGAATTGTAAATATTATTGTTTGTGTTTCTTCATGAATAAGCAATGGACTCAAGCGCGTATAATTCCATAACGCTATTTCCGAGAGCTTCAAGTACCTACAACTCGATACTTCAAACTATTATATCTCATCATGGAAGTATCTGACAAAAAAATGTTTCAGACAAAATTGACTTGTTTTTTCCTGTAGAATCTAAATATGTAACATTTTATAGGGGGTTCCATTTAAAATTACAAAGGTACCTCCCCTCCCCCGTTAAAGGGGAAGGGAGGCCATTTCACGTTTATGTAGTCAGAAAGGCCCTTCAGTTCCATGCAATTTAAGACTAAGAACTTTAAAATCGATGGCATAGTTTTCGAGATATTGAGCTGTTCAGAGTTATTTGAGCCACCCTGTATACTATTAAGAGAACATAAATCTCACTCTGCACTCATCCAGTGACCTATATTCCAGTCACCTTTGAAGTTCATACTGAGAGAACGTAGTGACAGATGACTGACAATTGTCAATACCTGCCTGCCACATGAGTTCTCGCGTATAGTCTACGTGTACAGAAAAATATCAACTTTCCTCTTCACCCGAAAGCTCCACGCACCAACGATACATCAATCTCCGTACACCTCTTAATGGATTGCAACATGAACACTACCCGCAGACTCTTTAGCCACCACGGGTTCCTCTTGGAGGAGCTCCATACACGAGCGTCCCTTATCCCAAAGTATCGTTCACGTCCAAGGTTTTCTATCCACCAAAAAAAATCGCGAATGCACTTGAAGCGGATGTAGATGTAGGTATGGCTGTGTATATTCGTCGTCACCGAAGTCTGATTGCGGACTGAACAAAGTTACGTGGCTCGTGGTCCCGGATCGGCTACGAGAAACGAGACCGCACGTTGGAACACTGATCCTGATACGTGCATATTTTGTTTTCGACTATCGCAGGGGTGACCATTCTGCTGTCGCTGACAGTTTTCCTGAACCTCGTGGCAGAAAGCATGCCGACGACCTCGGACGCTGTCCCTCTAATAGGTACATATGACAACCACAACACGATAATTAAGCATCCGGCTTTGGCAAGCCTGTGTTCTACCTGTTCTTTTCGATGTCTGTGTAAATATTTCTATATATATACATATATATATTATACCGTACACCAAGTGTTTGTGCCTGTCGTTCAAGCATCCCTTTTTCCGACCTGCAAAACGGGTGGCGAAAGGGTTGAAAGCGCGTGTTCGAAGAGAAATCATGCGGGACGGTAAGAACCTCGAAGGTCGTTCAGGCTTCCGGGACAATTTTGTTATTTTCGACGGGCCGGGAGACGGCGAAATCCACTTTACAGAGCCGAAGTCGCTAGAAAAGGACAATCTATCGTCGGACGGCCGTCGTTCGTCGCGGCGATCGTCGTCGGTAAGCTATTTTTCGGCTTCGACGGAGTCGAACCACTCCCTTGCTCGCTCCGAGGCCGACGATTACACGGCCATTTTCCACCGAGATACGATTTTATTCTTCACCTTAATAGACGACGGGTGAAACCTGCTTGACCCGAGAATCTTCGTTCCAATGGTTTCGCGCTCAACGATTGGCTGAACGTTCTTTCCTCGGTTTGCGGTGAGACTTTCGTATCACTCTCCCCAAAATTTCGGCTCCTTTTATCGTTTTATACGTTTCGATGTGCTGAATAGCGGAAATTGCAAATTATCGAGATATTTGTAAAAACGTTTCTTACTAGCGCATTGAATTTTGTCTCCAAGTGTGCATCTGTGACACAGTCGTAGCCATATTGGAAACCGAAATGAAACTAACCAACATCACCCAACACCAAGTAAGAAGGTACTGGACAAATAACGAGTTTAGGGCGTTATCTGCGCAAATGATACAGCAGGACTCGTTCATTGGCTAATCTCCTACTCGCGCTTAAGACGATACAAATCACCTGTCTCCCGGTACATCAGAATTCATGAAGTTTGGGTGATCAACTGGGGGGAGCGAAGACTTTACAACAAGACGACCGAGCAATGGAGATGCGCGAAACAGGTTCCTTGTTATTTGGTGTCAACTATAGTACATAATCGTTTAAGACCCATACCGTCGCTGTCAGCTTGTGTCTGTGTCACAGACGCAGAATTCCAAGCTAGTAAGAAAATTTCCTGCTAATATCGAAGGAACTTCGTAATTTCCGCGAGAAATGAAAATCGTATTCGCGTGCAGGGCGTCGAAACGAATAGAATGACGTACAACAGGTACCAAAAGCTTCAGAAGGGGGGCGGAGTGGAAATTGTAAAGTTCCGCCATGTTTGCAGTTATGTGACATGTCCCGTGCTAAGCAATTTTCGTTATTAAGTGCTGTGACGTGGCAAAAGAGAACCTGTTGAACCGTGTTATGACGACAATTTATTAAATTATAAATTTCCACTTTGTTCTCTACTATATTTTAAACGCCTTGCTTTATTCTGCATAATTACGACTTTTGCTGTATTACATACAGGCTGTTTCCGAAATCGTTTCCGAAAACCGTTTTCGAGAGAAATGAGTTTGATCGTTTGATAAATACAGTGGAAAATTACTAACCTACAGCATTACTTGCATTAAAATATTACTGTAAATAGAGTGTGCATAGAATCATTATGAAATTTTTTTAGATTAATCTACGCACTAATGAAATATAATGATTTCACAATAGATTTAGACCAATCTTGTGTGCTATTTGAAGAATTCCAAAAATATTCGAAATAATCTGAAATAAAAATGACATAATTGAAGAATATTAAATACAATTACATTGTTCACACAATATTAGTATGTTTGCCACATAATATTGTTCTCAACAATCTGAAAATGTAATAATACTTTATGAATCCGGCCATTTGTCCCTAAAATACCAATTTATCATAGAAAGGAATAGAATTCAAAGACAACTTTAATTAAATCTGTCATTTTTGTCATATTGTGCGTTCAGTTTTATATACGTGTTTTAATACGTGTACACAGTATTGTTACATATTTCACGCACACCGGGCGGAAGACTTTAATTTCATTCGGAGCTCTTCCGGTAAAAGAATTTAATTTTCATTGAAACGGACAACCCGTAAAGTACCATGGACGTCCGCCATCCATATTCTTCAATTTCCAGCAGGATAAAAAATGGCGTTACGCCGAAATACGGGGCTGGATCTGTCAGTTATGAATCATCTCGATGATAAAGTATGAAAACAAACAAGTCGGATGAAAATGCAGGAAACGTGTCGCTCGAGAGGATGAATTAATTGTGAAATATTATGATAGCCTAACAGCTGCAAAGCGAAGTTGAAAGGAGCACAGGAGATAAAAAGAAGTTTTTACAAATCATGACCGTTGTGAAGAAACCAATTTAGTTCCAATTAATAGACCAGGCGCGTGTCGTGTCTCCACATTGCATAATGAGGAAAGTTGATTCATTAAAATATACTAACTGCGTTCAACACGTTTTACACAATCGCGACGAATTATTATTATAACTGTTCTGATCGGTTCGCATTGTTCCATTAAACATTATTCTTTTATTCGTGTTAGTGTTGCGTGTTCAAAAAAAATATATATGCATTTTCGTTGGGTGTGTTCAATTTTGTGTACGAAATTAAATTAGTGTCTGTTCATAGACATAACTAGTAATTGAATGTAACGACTCATTTTCTTAGTATTTTGAATTGTTAATCGTGACGATACAGGATGTGTGATGAATCGTATATGCAGTAACTAGAATTCAAAATAAATTTCTCATTGGATAGGCTTCGTATGGAATTCTTGTGGTTAAACAAAATATTTTTCAAATAATTAATTATTACTTTTGATACAAATAGAAAATATATGTTTAATATAAATACAAATAGATTCAACAGACATGTAGTAACACCTTGATAAATCGAAGTTTCACCGTACGCAGTTTTATTAAAACCACGATTTAATATGGCAATTGAATTAATTCTTTTCTATAAAGAATGTAATAGATGTTTTAGATCGATTATCGTCTAAAAGATACACAGATTCGTTACAGAAAATACAGGCAACCTCGAAGTCTGGAGATATGTTTCTACGTTTCATTGTGCTGAAACACGATTCAGTTGAAACAGTAGAAGTTTTAAAACGAGAATTTTCTCTTGGTTATACCATGCGGCGCGTCTTCTACTGTTTTCAAATTAAGTCGGCAGTTTAACCAAACACCTTAGTTTCTTGCGCGAGTCTCGACAATTGGAATGCGCCGGCATTAACCAACAGTAATACAAGCAATTCTTGCTTTAATTAACAACGCACGCCTTGGTTTAATTAGCTCTCATTATCGCGTTTACACGGTGCAATAGAACCCAACGTCTACGAAATGGCGCTTGGCGGAATCTTCTCGGCAAAGAACTGAATCTCAAGAGGCGGAAAAGTCGATCAGTATGCTCACGGGAATGTCGATATTGTTCGATAAACGTGGAAAGCATTTTTCCTGTCATTGATCAGGCATTCTCGAGGATTCCCCCGTCACTCTCGTACCATTTTCAAACATTATCGGTTTGTATATTGTTACTTTAGTTTGTATAATACTATTTTTTGTTAATGTAAACTATGTTTATAATATTTTATATATTTTACAGAAATATACACTACGAAAATCTTACAAATCTCCACAAAGGTTTACAATTTTTTTTCTAGAAATCAGTTTCCCAGATTCGTTTTTATATCTGTTTTTGTTTATCGGAATTGATAATAGAACACGCAGGAAAATCCCAAGCAATAGTGTTTAACACTAAACCTACCAAGCATTAAAAGTATCGGTAAATGTTGCCATTTTAAAATAGGGACACTAAAATTGAAATTGTCCGTAATTTTCAATATAATAGATGCTTAGATCAGGAAATGTATTCCATTATTTTTCATAAATGAATTTTTATAATTTCAATAATTGCAAAATATAAAACCGGTCATTTGACCATGTTCGGTTTAATGTTAATAATTGCAGATTAGCTAGAAAAGAATATGTGTATTATGGTCTCCCGAGTGACCCACCTTCGTGTGTTAAGGGCTAACACTGAACTTGCCGTGAACTGAAATTGTTGCCTCGTAAAAATGACGATATTGAATTTATTTAGACTCGGATAAATCGCCTTTCGTAATAATGATGATTACAACACTTGAATCTTATGATGTCAGATAATCTGCGAAATGTTTCAATTAACAAATTTAATATCGAATACAATTTCTTCATTTCGTGTACCCCGGTTCTTCATAAGACCGAGTATTTTTGTTATTGAATACAAAATGTTCAATTATACCTGAGGTTACATTTTCGGTGATATTCATTACAATAAATGAATAAGGAAGTTTATTCCATTATTTTCTGTAAAAGCATTTTTATAATATTAATAATTGCAAATTAAGCAAAAACTGTCATTTAACTGTGGTAGGTATAGCGCTTAAAACGTGTCGATTTTATAGTTAACTGAAAAGTATTATTGTTAATATTTGTGATTTATACAGTCATAATGATTGTTAACGCTTACCATTTTAGTTGCTATTTTATCGAACAGTTTTATGCACCGTGTGCTTTTCGTTGAATATTTATTATCGATAGAGTCATTGCGATCAGAAAATTGCTATTTAATATTGACACTTAACGTAAAGAATAAATAATAGATTGATATTTAACAATATTCAATACTTGTAACGCATCTGTGTCTGACTGTTGCTTACTGTTTCTACTTACTGAAAGAATTCCTTTGTACAACCTTTTTTCATGGAAAATTGGAATCGTTCAACATTACAGTAACTGTTGTGGAACATTATATTACATTATTTACGTATAAACATAATTCACATCACCACCTTCCATTTCATAATTAATCTACACACACCAGACCCAAAACACGAATTTTCCCACGATTTCCAATCTTCGTAAGTCGTTCAGTAAAAATTTCAGTGATAAGATTAAATCGAGGACAACCTATCGCCAAAAACTATAAGTATTGGAAGATAAAATTTTGGCATCAGCAGAACGATTTCTCCGCGCATTTCCGCGCATCATAACTAGACTGCGGATTTTATGCGTTTGTGGCAAAAATGAGTAGGTGGAACAGAAAATAGATGAAACATCAATTGAATTTACTATTATTGATACATTGTTTTCGGCCTATGAAAATTATTAAGAGAAGGTAACTCCCTTCTCTTCTAATCGATGCAGACAACTTTTATTTTGCACAAAGATCCGCAGTCTAGTCGTAAGTGTGGGTCCTTGCGGTTTAATCATAATTCGACTGACCTTGAAACGTCGGAACGATCCTGTTCATCCTCCGGGTCGTTCAAAATTATTCGAGCTCGTTAAAACAGCTAGTAAATTCGCCGTTTCCAATAGCGACTCGTAGCCATGATCAAATATCCGAAGGAACGCAGTATCCGCGGCTCGTAAACGTTTTCTGGAACAGAAAGAGTTTCTCAGGGGCACGCGGCGAAGTACTGTTATGATATTCCGCTATCATATAAAAGCGCGCGCAAGTTTTAAGAGCGGGCACGATGGATCCGGGGCCACTATCTCGAAAGTTGTAACGCGTTTACACCGAACAACTTTCTCGTTACTCGCTGAAAATCCTTTCCGTGACGCGCCAAGCGCGAAATTCACGGCGCGGACGCTTGCAGATAACATGTAGTACGAAGTACAAATGGTCCGCGCGTGTAAACGTTCTCTGGTAATGCTCTCGAACGTTAACCCTCCATAATCGAAAAATTTCACACTGTTTCATGACTGCCGAGAGTAGTTGGTTCGATCGATATACAGTAAATATTCGATCTAAAAACAAAACCCTCGGGACCGAGCCATTGCATGAATTGCACAGTACGACTATATTTTGTGACTTTGCCAAGTGCGTTGAACGTCGACTCATCTACTTCCAAAAGTTACTGTACATGCCGTCAATTAAACCACTAAATACAGTTCAAATTATATCTTGTTTTGTGTCATTTTAATAAAAAAAAAAATATGCAACAAATAAGTTGGTGAAAGTCGCATAAAAAATAATTAAAAATGAAGAAATTTTGTGATTGCATTAGTAGTGGTTTCACACCGATATAGCTGACCCCGTATCGGGTTGCGCGGTCTACTACACTGCTTGGCGACCCAGACACGTCGAGCTTCTTGGCCCCTCGCGAGGCATAACCCCAGTGGTGGGGATAGGCGCTTCGCGACTATCGTACAGTTCTCGTTTGCCTAGATCGAATACTTACTGTATCTAAAAACGCAGAAGACGCGATTTACTTCCAACTGATTCTGCCGTAAAGCTTGATGATAACACTCTAGCGTTCATGTTTAGACGACCACACGGCGATGTGGTGAGTTTGAATTCATATACAAGTCGAATAGTACACAGTTCGGATATAAAATGACCAACGAAAGTATTCGAACGCCCTTTAAATCGGAATAACTTTTTTAAAATTAAATCAAACTGCTTGACTTCTTTTGGAGAAATTAAAAGCATTAGTTTACTGAATGAGGTGGAGAAATGTTTTTGAAAAAATTGCAATTGAAAAAAGAATTACATGAAAATGTAAAGAAGTTATTTTTTAAAACTTTTTTGTTCGAGCTCGTAATGAAAATTTCAAACATGTGTTTTGTAAATCTACGTTAGTTATACACATGCTGAAAATTTCATCTGAGAATTGGAATAAATATATATCTACTTATACACAATATATTAGGTATTGAGCATCAGTCCAATCCTTGTCTGTGAAGCTGAATAAACATACATATTATCATGGGTGGCCCATCAGATGCACCAGATTTAAATTTTCCATCATTATTTTTTAAATTCAACTTGACAACCCTAATGTTTGATATTTGTCATATGCAGTCATTGAGGTTATTAAAGATAGATCGCTATACAAAAGAAAAGCGCATTGTTATTGTTAAAACACATACAAAGGCCGACGTTTTGCGTATACTGTTCGAAAAGTTCGTGTAATTGTTGATATCAATATTTTATTTAATGAGTCCACCATTCTTCGAAAATTTGATCAAAAGGGTCGAGATATGCCTTCACAACCGCGGCGGCCATTTGGCCGACATGATATTGCATAAATAATCTAAATATGTCCACATTATAAATAAATAAAAATTGTAACATTATAAATAAATAAAAATAAATAGAAATTAAAATTAAATCCGGCGTACCCGATGGGCCAACCTTAGGATTGAAAATTACATTTGATGCAATACCACTTAATACCACATAATCAAAAAAGAGGGGGTGCATAGAAATGTGAATAAAGGGATTGATATAAAATAGTTCATCCTTAACTTGATAATTATCTTCGGGTTTAGTTAAATCTGAGTTTAGTAAAATGTATTCCATATTTAAATCAACTATAATCAACTATAATGTTAGAATTACTAGAATGCACAGTGGCCTAGTCGCGATGTTCATTAAAATATATGGAGAACGATACGTTTCCTGCACTTCCCGTATTTTTAACGGAAGTTGGCCAACCTTAATGCAATTCGGGACATTATACTTGAAAGTTCACTTCCGCAGCATTTCCCGAGGAGCTTTTGGAACGAAGATCGAGAACAAGCAGGCGGAGTACTGCAAGAGAACGACGATTCTTTCTTTTCATTCGCATCGGTGGTTTTCTTCCTTTAACGTTCCCTTCTAAACCCTTGTACAAGAACAGACCCATCTAGCTTGTTTTACATTAATGTTTAGAGTATTATCTCGTTCTACGATGTAATTCCATGTCGAATACCAAAAACTTTAAGTGCCTACGAAACTATCCTCTCTTACTTACGTGAAAATTAAACCGTTCGAAATCGTTTTCAATCGATACAAATATTTGATGTTACTGTGCTATTGCACGTAAAATTTGTTTCACGATGCAGGGAAACTTTAAATGACAAAATTATTATAATTAGTGCACAAAATAGTTCAATCAGATATAACTGACGTGACAACAGACAATAAAATTAATGTACATATTCTGCACATAGAAATAAAAATATTCAATGACATTGAGAAGAGTAGAATGATCGCAAATTAATGTTGATGAGTGATCGAGTTTCTTAGGCACCTGTAATGCTGGTACTCAAGTTGGTCACACCCTGAGACATGCACGGTCCCCGTTTTTTGATGTATTGTACTAATTGTTATTCTCGGACGAGAGTTCGTATGTTTAGAGGAGAACCTTTAATTGACTTTAATAGCCCCTGTTGTCCCTGTGTCATATATAATACATTTAGTGAATTACTGAATTTCTAGGTATATTGCTGTCTTAATTGCTTGTTGAAAGGTCCCATAGTTTACTCATAGTTCACCGTTTCCCCTTGAGGGTTTAGTAAGGGATATTCCATCAGTTCATCGGAAAGCTCCTGCAAACAATAAGTTCAATTTCACGGGCTGATATGCGCTACTTTCGTTTTAACGTCATCGAATGTTGCTCCGGGTAGTTTATTTTCCAACGGGGGAGCAAAGAGACGCAAAAAAATACACGAATAACATTTTCCCTCAATCAATATTGAATCTACGGTCCCGGCTGTGTCTGTTGAAACACAAACTCGCGAACCTGTCGTATGGAAACCAGCTCGATTCTGTTTCCACGATACTATTCCCGAGACTCGATTCCGTGAATTCTCTTTAAATGCAAAATTAGTGTCCTGGTACGCACGTTCGATGCGTTTTTATATATCGATGACTCGTTCACCGGACAATCACGATATAAGCGAAATATATACAGTCCCGGACAAAATTATGAGCGCACCCGTTGAGAAGAAATAATTTCCTAAAAATTGCATCAAACTACTTGAATTTTTTTATATATGAGGGTAACTAATTTACTAGCCAATATGAACAAATTTTTTTTTTTAAATTGCTATTAATCGGAATTGTGAAGAAAAAAGCGAGGATTTTTAACTTTTTTAACTGAGCTTACAATGTAAATTTAGATATTCCTTTTGATCAATAGCGATATAAAAAATATTTGTTCACATTAGATATATTATACGTTTTTAAAAAATTATTCTTCTATAAAAGGTGTGCTTAGATTTTTGACCAGCACTGTGTATCGCAAAGTTGCGCGCATTACAGAGTAATATGTATTTCTTCTTCCGTTCACATTGAATGGCCCCGTGTCCCGGCTCTCTGTAAATCGTTGTTGATCTGAACGACCTTCGTTGTATTCCCTTGTAAACATGTAAATTGTATTAAGTAGAAAGTGTAATTTATTTACAGCTCAGTGGTCGATAGCGAGAACTTCAACGACACAAGGTCTTTTTCTCGATTTTGAGGGAAAGAGGTGTTGGAAGTTTCTAGTTAGGTTTAATCCAAGACCAGGTAGTTACATTCTGTCTTAATAAAGTTAATGCTTAACCCCTTGCACTATAACATCGAGTTAGACTCGTGATGAAGATTTCAAACAGAACTTACTAGATATGTACCTAAATAAAATTCTATTTCCTATTATTCTCTAATTATAAATTTTCCTTTTCTGCTAGGCAATTATGAACGTCAAAGTCGTTTTACAGGTTGGAAACGTAAAATAAATCATAGTGCAAGCGGTTAAGAAATAAAACTTTTCAACCAAAAGTTTACGCTTGTTTAAATTTAGCAGTTTGAAATTAACAGAAACAATACAATTATCCTTAGTTTTAAGATGTTTTCTGTGAAGGTACTGTACGCTTTCTAAAAATAATTACACATATATTTTCATGACAAACATTGAGAAAAAAAAGGAAAACATTGTTGGGTAAAACTTGTTTATTTGAACCCGGACAGCCGCGTAAAAACTTGACGCGCTCACGTCATATATGTACACATATATTTCTTGGGTGCATATGCTTCATGTATAACTTAATTAATAGACATCCGAAAAACTTCATATCAATATATCTCAAAAACGTAGGCCCATTCTGAAGAAACTCCTTAGTGTTTCGTTATACTACATACATATATACTACCATCTCCACGTACTGACGTTCCAAAAGCGACAGCAACACCCGTGCGTTCTCCTTATAAGCAACGGTGGATAACAGCGGCAAGAGAAGGAGAGAGAAATATTAACCGTAGCCCGGCTTCCGTTTCGGAATAACAGCCGGCTCGACCCGGTGAAACTTTAATTAAATCCTACGAGCAGCGGGCTAAATGCAGGAAGAAGACAGCCGCCGTAGCGTCTCGGAACGCACGGCGTCTGCTCGCTAAACGGCTGTGAATGTGTTCGTGCAGTTGTCCTGCGATAGATAAGCATTTATTCGCATTTAGTCCCTATGGGATCGATACTCCTTCGTTCACCTGCCCGATAATCTTTTTACCTCTTGGTGATTCCACTGTGTTGTTCTTCCTCGTCTTGCCGATTGTGTCTGGCTCCTTCTCCTCTGCAGTGCGCGAAATCTCTGTAAGGATACTATAATTGACGAATAAATATTAACACGTTAAATGCCACGAGAATTTCTTACATTTCACATGTGGCGGATACCTCCTATGCTCGTCACCGGATGAACAGACAGCCATTCCCCCTAGTACCTGAACCGTCAACGATTGGTATATATATATATACCGTATTAAATCGTCCTTACGATATCCTTGTGTCTAACGCAGGATCTTCTATATAGTGTTAAAGACCTCGAGTCCTCTAACAGACCTAGGACGGAAAACTCCCTTTCCTTTTCCTACTCTGTAACACACATTTTCAGCCGCTGCCAGACACACGAGGTTTACGTAGTTCATTCATAGAAACGATCATAGTTATTAATGAAAATTCTTAGTTACTTGCTAACGAAGTCTTCATGTTACGCTATAGTCTATGTAATTTCGGTCTTAATAAATTGTTATTCAACGGCGTCAATTTGACAACAAATATTTTAAGCTATTCAATAGCGCCGAACTCCGGTGACCACTGTGGCCTTCAACGTGTTATTGCATTTCACAAGACTATGTCAATTGTACACCTGAGACTTCACGTATACTACAGTGCCCTTGTTATGGAACGATTACAGTCATCGCACTTCGAGTCTTCTGTTGGTAAACACAGAGGAGAGGTCAATACGAAATTTCTATGTGACTTACAGTGGATGAAGTTTTTTATCAACACTACGATTGAAGAAAAAAAAAATGAATGTATCTCATTATCAGTTGTACACCTGGAATTTCACATTTACTACAATGTCCTTATTGGAAAACGGTTTGACTCATCACACTTCGAGTCTTCCGTTGGTAATCGTAGAATTCATAACAATAACACGCTGGTCCACGTCAATGCGAGATTATTATAGGACCAGGTTTACTTAGATCTACCTCGCTTCGTTTTTCGCATCAACCGCTATGTGGAAATCGATAACCACGATGCGATTACACTCGCGATAATTGCTCCCAGCCGAGCACGAGCTATGACTCGCCAACACGAGCCCTGGAAAATGGCGAACTTTCTTTTCCAGACAATTAGCGACGCCCGCCGCGTGAAATTAGTTTCTAACGAGCGATCATTGAGAACTTCCGGTTTTTAGCGGCTCTGATAGCCGATAGAGTGTTATTCCTATCCCCCTGTGTCGTACCTCGATTTTCCTGTGTTGTTAATGAGAATTGAACCCCGCGGTCAATCAGTAACCGCAGATTTATTAGGTCCTTCTTTCAGCTCGTTCTACATACATATGTACAGCAAAACTTCGCTCGTTGCATGAAACGCGACAGAAAACGCACGAAAAAGTCAAGGTTGTACAACGACAAAAATAAACAATCCGGTTTTCCATTTTCCCATTTCGTATTTTCTCATTCCCCAAGTTGTTCGGGACATTACGTAACCACCACAATCGGCGATGCCGCAAAAATTGAGTCCGTTCTACTTGACCGACAGTGACTTCCTTGACAATATTTACGTTGACACTATTTCCCCAATTTTTTGATCGACATTGCGTTTCCACCATCGTTAATATCTCGTTAATTATAAATTTTATGATACAGTGTTTAACACTTTTCTACGTGAGAATTAATGAGCTTTCAAACTGCAGTAAAAAATAGGGGACTCTATTTCGAAAAACAGAGTTGACCTTCAAATCTCCTATACGCCTCCACTTACAAAGGTGTCGTGTATATCATGTGATGTCTCTCTTGATACCATGTTACCCATGTAGAAACAATTTGTTTGTACAACGTAAAATTTAGAAGTTATTAGAAGTAGTCACGTTGGATGCGTCATCCTGTATGTCGTTGAGAAGAATAGAATGTCGATGAAAGCATATATTGGGGAAATAGTGTCGATGAAAACATCGTCGGTAACGTAGAGCGCTCTAAAAAATTCTCTCTCAGACAATACATGACGTTCTGAGAACCGTCCCGCAACGTACCAATAAACAGGGTAACTATGGTTGCCGTCAGGAAAGAGTAAATTCGCGCAGTAACCAGTTTTCGTTCATTCTTTGCATCTCCTAACGGGTGTTGCCACATAACGATTTCGGGGTTAAGTTGTATGTTAATCCGTACCTCTATCCGTATTATTGTTTCACTGTGTATATTAAACTCTCAGTCAAGAAAGTGAGAGTGCGCAGTGGAAGGAGAGTTGACGGGCTCGCTGCGCTCCCTACCATCTTCCAAGACGCGCGAAACGAATTTTCTCTTTTCTGACGGCTACTTTAGTGACGTCAGGGTCTGGAGTGTAGAATTGTGATAGGATCCCCATCCTCAGCACGAATCGCGACGTCACTATTTGAGTTAGACTACACTATAGCTTGGTGACGTTACTCGGGTTCCAACTGTAGCATTTCCCCCACTATTTTTCCTTCAATACCGCCAATCCTGTAACGGTGACCAATCACCACAACGAGTGGCAGAACATGTAACAACTAGTGGTGGGAATCGTTAGTATGCAACGAACGAGAATTCAGTGAGGGTAGAATCGTGATAGGATCCCTATCCTCAGCACGAATCGCGGCGTCATTATTGGAGTTAGACTACACTATAGCTTGGTGACGTTACTTGGGTTCCGACTGTTGCATTTCCCCCACTATTTTTCCTTCAATCCCCTCAATCCTGTAACGGTGACCAATCACCACAACGAGTGGCAGAACATGTAACAACTAGTGGTGGGAATCGTTAGTATGCAACGAACGAGAATTCAGTGAGGGTAGAATCGTGATAGGATCCCTATCCTCAGCACGAATCGCGGCGTCATTATTTGAGTTAGACTACACTATAGCTTGGTGACGTTACTTGGATTCCGACTGTTGCATTTCCCCCACTATTTTTCCTTCAATCCCCTCAATCCTGTAACGGTGACCAATCACCACAACGAGTGGCAGAACATGTAACAACTAGTGGTGGGAATCGTTAGTATGCAACGAACGAGAATTCAGTGAAGGTAGAATCGTGATAGGATCCCCATCCTCAGCACGAATCGCGGCGTCATTATTTGAGTTAGACTACACTATAGCTTGGTGACGTTACTTGGGTTCCGACTGTAGCATTTCCCCCACTATTTTTCCTTCAATCCCCTCAATCTTGTAACGGTGACCACATTCATTACCACGAGTGCCAGAACTTCTAACAACTAGTGGTGGGAATCGTTAGTATGCAACGAACGAGGATTCCGTGCAATAAACAAGGTTGCAATGAGCAAGGTACTTCACTTGTCCATGTTGTCTGATCGTGGTACTGTCGTCTCGTTTTTGAAGATTGTCAGGGGTTCTGCTGGCAATTGGACAGCCAATAGGAACATCACGGCGTTTCACCTGGCATCTACTTACCGACGTTAGGGATTTGCGTTTAGATGGAGCAATTCGACTGCTATGACCGTTTGCTCCGTAATAGTGCGAATTAATCGTTCCGTAACAGACGATTGACGTACTCTGAACTTTATTTCGTGTTTCCTGAGGCCATTCGTGACTATAAGTCTCGCAGCCAGTGGCGCGTTTCGTGGGGAAAGTATGCTGTGTTAGTGTGGCGTTCTGTTTAAGAAGAAACGTGTTCAGTATTGTGGCAGCACGTTTCGAACGATGGAAAGTCTTGGAGCTTTCTTCTGTTCACGATGTGGTAATACATCGTTGCAAGGTTGTTCAGAGAAGGGAGTATTGGGAAGGCAATCTTGGGATTTCTGCGATGATACTATGATTTTTTGGTAACATGTTTCAAATGTTTGAATATCTTGAAATTTAAGGTTTGATCTGTTTACGATTCGATGATACGAGAGCATCGTTGCAGGTTTATTTAGAGTATCGGAAAGCCAGAACAGTCAAGTTTTGGGATTTCTGTGATGATACTGCGGTTCCATTGTTTGAATATCTTGAAATTTAAGGTTTCTTCGGTTCACGATTCGACGATACGAGAGCATCGTTGCAATTTCATGCAGAAGAGAGAGTTTTTATTGGGAAGCCAGAGCAGTATAGTTTTGGGATCGCCCATGATACTATGATTTTTCTATACGTTCTATTGTTTAAAAATTCTAAAGCTGTCTTCTGTTTATTCGATGATACGAGTGCATCGTTGCAAATAAGAGAGGATTGCTAAGCCAGAACAGCGAAGTTTTGGAATTTCTGTGATGATACTACAGCATATCATTTTTGTATCGATCTTTAGACTATGTCAATCCTTTGTATGTATTGTAAGCTCACTGCATTTATGTTCATTGAAATTGGAGAGTTTTGTCGTTAGTGGCGCAGGTCGATTATTCATACGTTGGATTATCCTGTTGACGATGTATCAGAGATGGTATTCAAACAAAATTCTATAGAATAGGCAAAGAATTTTTAGATTAATATAAAATTGATCTGAGAATATTTTTCAAGCTTATAAAAATATAGAAACAAGTGAAACTATTTTATGTTTTAAATACTGCGTTTACTATTTAGTGGAATTACACAAGAATACAAAAGAATATCTTCTAAACTGAAACTTACGTATATACACCTTTGGAACAACTGTCAATTAATTCATATATATTTTTAAAGCAATTTTTACATAAAAATCTACGTAAAAACTATGATGAGTAGAATTTAACGCAAAACACAATGTGAAACGACTTTTCGTTAACTTAAACTAATATTTTAGACTGACTGAAGCTAACATGTTCATCCCGCATATTATTTTCAGTAGAACAAAGAAGATAAACAATGTTGAACGAAAGTACTGACACAGCTTCCTTATTAATTTATCAAGATAAAGATGCTCAGATTTAATTAAAAAGCCAATTTTTCAATATATTCATTTTCGTACATTTTAGTTCATTATACAGTATAAATTAAATCGAAAAAAATTTCAATAGTATTTTTCAGAAATTTCAGTCTTCATTCTAGATCTTTTAATTCTTCTTCTACCTGATTTCATATATTTGATTTATTCTCAAATCGTTATACAACACTTCGGACTGTAAAAGGCTATCTGTTTACAATCTCTGCTATTCCGCCGTATGATTAATTTGGATTATATAAATTTAATATAATTTCCCTCGGTTCATTCTCATCTTCCTTTTAGTTTCCTCGACACTATCACTTCCCTTTGCATTCGCGTTTGCTAATTTCCTGAAATATTCATCTTCGTTAATAAAAATAGCATTCAAAGCACAGCGGGAAACATAACGATTCAAAAACACGGGAATTAATTCTATAAGATTAGTTGCTCAAATTAAATCGTCAATTTCACAATTAATTAATTTTAACTTTCCTTTAAATTCGAATCTTTTGACTTGGTTCAGTTACATCGAAATTATTTCCACGATCTGAAGATAATTTGACTGTTCCCGAATGAACAAAAAATTTATACAGAAAAATTAAATCACGAACTAATTTGTACACCTAACACATTGTATTTTGTATTCCTCTGTGAAACGTGATTCTATGTACAGGGTGGAAATTGTAAAGCGTTACAGACGAATATTCTCCAAAAATATTGATTACACGGAAAAATGTTTCAGATGAAAGTTGTTATTTTTCCCGGTGGACACTCCAAGGTGAGGTGAAGGTCAACTTTCTTTCTTTAAATGGAATGATATGTTCTTTTATCCACCATCAAATAGTGTGTTTTAAGACGAGTTCAATTACCAATGACTCAAGGTCATTCAAGGTCAAACTTGCAGGGAAATGCAGGATAGGTGTGATCGTTTCATTTATACTTTAGTTCGTGCCTTCGAATTTTCACATCAAAACAATAAAATGTGTTCAATATCAGCATTACTCAGGGCAACATCAAAGTCATTATTAATGAAATGAAAACAACCGTATTTACATATTACTGTGCTCTTCTGCAAGATAGTTTACTTTCATTACTATGCGTGCTAAGGTATCCTCCGCTGAACGATAGTACTTAAATAAGTGGTGAAAATGGAAATGTATCAAAATTGTTTTGATATGTTGATAATACTAGAAGAATGCAGGAAAAATTACAGAATGTCTGCTAATTTGTATGTAAAATGGAAATGTATCAAAATTGTTTTGATATGTTGATGATACTAGAAGAATGCAGGAAAAATTACAGAATGTCTGCTAATTTGTATGTACAGCGCTACCCAGATCGATCATCAAAATCGCATATGGCATTTAAAAGACTAGAACAGCGTTTTCTCCGTTCAGGTTCTGTGCTTAAAAACTGCGTAATAACCATTAAGCCTACGACGCGTGAGAACAAGACCGTCAGAATACGCGAAACTTGTGAAAAGAAACTTTGCTAATGTTGAGCAAAGTTAGATAATCATTTAAAGAAAGAATTATTAAGTGCATTGAAGTAAGAGGTAATCATTTTGAACACAAAGTAAAATAAAGTACAAATGAAACGATCACACCTTTCCTGCATTTTCCTGCAAGTTTGACCTTGAATGACCTTGAGTCATTGGTAATTGAACTCGTCTTAAAACGCACTATTTGATGGTGGATAAAACAACATACCATTCCATTTAAAGAAAGAAAGTTGACCTTCACCTCACCTTGGAGTGTCCACCGGGAAAAATAGCAACTTTCATCTGAAACATTTTTTCGTATAATCAATATTTTTAGAGAATATTCGTCTGTAACGCTTTATAATTTCCACCCTGTATAGTGCTTCTATTAACACATTAACAAACATGCCTGCAAAATTATAGTAGTTTAATTAACGGAATCGAAACAGAATTGTTAAAATCTATTATAGTGGGTGTTATTTTAATCCTGGTGCATTCGAAAAATCCTAATAAAATTCGGTTCGTGTAAATACATAATAACTAGACTGCGAATTTTATGCGCTTATGACGAAAATGAGTAGAATAAACGCAAAACGGTATATACATTAGAAGAGTTCAGGACTATTGTTATTTAAATTTTAATCTACGAAATCTATTAGAAAAGGCGATCAATTTTTTTTTCTCGCAATTGAGGTATAGAATTTTTATTCTGCATACAAATTCGCAGTCTAATAATAACAAAAATAAATTTTGCGATCTGATCAAAGTTTAGTTTCAGCCATATGTGACCGATACGCCAATTAATGTGTTAAGATTTTAATCAGTTAGCTGTTGCGATCTCTTTGAAAAGTGTGTACCTAAAATGTGTCGCAAAAAAGTACGCGAACTACTTTGCTCACACTATATACAGTTTTTTTCATAATAATTATTTATATTTTTTTATTTTTTCGTTTTATTTCGTCTTGGCCTCCAAATATTCAAAACATCTTAACACTTTGCCGTCCGGCGACACCACAGTGGTGTCGCGCACAAAGTATTGCTCAACGGCCGGCGACACAACAGTGGTGTACTAGACGGCATAGTATTAATTGCGCATTATTTAATGCATTCAGGACATATCAACATTTCAATACAGAACGCAAGAGTCTCCGATTTCATGAGCAAAACTCGGAGGTCGCTACTACATCACGCGCGTCCCATCATGATTCGATCGACAGACTTTCCAGTCAGCTAAAACAACACCAGCTAACACTCATTTCCGAAACTAACAAACGAAAACGAACAAACTGCCATGTATGTTCCAAAAACAAAAAAAGAAGGACAACAAATTTAATGTGCAAGTCTTGTGGAGTTGCGTTACATCTTAAAGATTGTTTTGCTGCATATCATTTAAAAGAGAAATACTAAGTTATTACCAAAGAAAACGTAAATAAAAAAATATAGAAAACAAATTTTACTTTTCTTTACATATGTATATCTTCCAAATTTCATGAAAATAGGGGGCAGGATTGAAAACTCATGAGAGCTAACGATGACATTAGTAAAACTTGTAAATTTATGATCACCCGATAACCTCAAAAACGGCCGGCGCCAAACGAAGAAATTTTGTACGAGACGTGCGGGCGGCAAAGTGTTAATACAAATATAGATTAGTTTTCATTAATATTGCAATTTAAACATCAAATGTTATCTTGCTCTACTTTTTACGCATCACGAGTATACTCTTCATAACACAAAAGCTTGTCATTTCTCCATGACGAGTATACTCGTCGGAAACAGCTAACTGGTTAATTGTACGATTGCTAATGTAACCGACGTTCAGCTACTCTGTTGAGTTCCACGATAAGGGAATGAAACGTCATTATTTCGCCAATTTGATTTTCAAATGGGCCATAGACGACAATCCATAGCCGGACCCCGACTTTTTTCGTATTGGCGGAATGGAAATGGCCATAAATCAAGACGCTTTCGATAACTACGGCTGGTGCAACGGGACCGGTAAACAAAGTCATCGATCAGAAAACGGAAAACGAGAGGAACGCGCAGAAAGCCGACCGATGACTTCTGAGGCTCTCGTTATGGCGCCAGTCCTGTGTAATTAATGTTATCCTGCTGAAAGCCGACCTCTGCCTTCCGCTATTGGAAAACGAAATACTGGCGATCGGGAAACTCGTCGAAAAATACTTCCTAAGGGGATTCGAGCCCCTCTAGGATATTTATCACGTTTGTTCCCATGTTCGTTTAACGAAAATTGCTTGAACTCGCATGCGAGGCCATACTCGAACCGCATTCCTCTTAAACACGCGTTTTAGCAAGATAATTCTAAAAGAATATCACCAGGATGTGCAACAAGGTGGGTTTCGCTCCGAAACTATTTGACAAGGCGTACCATTTTTATTTTGCAAAAATAACTAAATTACCAAACTTGTATAGGGAAAAATTCGATATGAGAATTAGTATGTTACACTCCTATATTCATCGATTGTTGCATATGGAAAAATTTTTACTTAACAGTAAAATTAAACAAATTTTTCTGTTTAATAATAGTAAAAGTAATTTAATCAACTCATCCATTCAACAATTTACGGGTTTCTTGATTGTATTATAGAGGAAATTGAATTTTTGCCCGTTCACGATCATTGTTTATAAGACATCTCTATTTTCGAGATTTATGTAGCATCGACGAATAATGCTTCTATTTATCATCAGAATTTATCGCATAACCAACAATACTATCGCCAATGTGTTTACCTCTATACCCATATAAGAAGAATACATAACAATCGCCTTGATTAACATTGAAATAAATTTAATTTACAGTTAAAATTTACTATCTACATTAGAACTGACCACAGGAACTTAAACATCAACTTTGTACCTTAAAATTCTACAATGCATTTTATAGTATAGTCAGCACAACTGACAAAAATTAAAGAACACCAATTAGAAACGAATAACTTTTTTAAAATTGGTCCTAACGACTTGAGTTTTGTTGAGATATTAGAATTAGTTTACCAGGTAATATTGTTGTGTAAAAAATTGCTATCTCTAAGTAAATTCCACAAGACTGCTCCCAGTAAAACGAGAATTCATCGTAGAATTCCATGATAATTTCCAGAAAACGAAAACGGTACAAATTCATTTAATGGATCTCGTAGATCTAATGCGTGCACCGGAGGGTTATTACCGAAACTCGAAAGAAGTTCCAAGTTGCACTTGCATCGATGCACCGACCAATAGAACCGCGGGAAGCAAGGGATCCGTCGGAACTCGAATCTGAGACCTCGGTATCGGGCCGTTTTATCAATATCGCGTCATTACGTGCAATCAGCCGAGATGGATCTAGGCGTTTGTACGCGAAAAAATTCATAATCATTCTGCAGCGCCATCTATCTGTTCCATTTGCTTCCTTATGGCGGTCTATTTATTAATTCGACACCGAGGGGGTGGGGAGAGATAAAAAGAGAGAAAGAGGGAGAGGGGGGGGTAGAACGGGATAACCCAGTTTCCACGGTGGACCCTGCTCGATACGCGATAGAATAATGCATAACTCCGGCAACGAAATATCGTCGAACGAAAAAGCTGATACACGGTCGACGAACCGGGCCGCTTTGTGCTGATATTTTTTTAAAGCGGCCCGTACACGGCCCTGATCGACATCGCATGCAAATTTATGCGGAGCCGTGCGCGCGACAGAGCGCACAACCGCTCGACTCGGAAGACAGGCCATCATTGTTGCAGTACGGGGGTGTAAAATGTATGCGCGCGCGTCTTCCCACAGCCACCGATAAAGGACTCCATACATACTTATCCGCATTAACATTATCGAATGCATAATGTAGGTGCCGTCGACGTCGCGTCGTTTCTGCTAATCTGAACGATCACTAATTTTTCTGTTTCTATACGAAGCAATTTTATTCTCCGTTGAGACTATTTAGCATAATTGAAATTACACGATCTTTACGTACGAGGATAGGTCAAATATTAATCGAATTTTGTACTGTACAACAGCATAATTCTTTTAATCTAGATAAGATCAAGTGGACATTCGGCAAGACGTGTCTGACTCTCAATCTGTATGATGGATTATTCTACTTGACTGTTTTCTCAATACTCAATTTGCTTGAAATTGTGGAGAAAGCACTCATTTTGTGAAATATAATTAACACCTTCAGTGGAGGATCTTTATGCGGTATAAAAATGTTCTTCATAGAACCAGGTGAATAAACGCAATTTAAAATCTTACTTGATAGATTTTATAGTAAATAGGTTCGGATTCACATAAATAATTAAATTGAAAAATTATTTTTCATTACTTTACTTATGTTTATAAATATGTGCTGGCTGAATAATTAAAAACCGGAATAATTAAATTTTTAAATGATTTTAATGAATAAATTAATTTTCCATTTAACAATTTTTAATAATGTATATGTATCCGTTTGTATTGTTATATTAGTACACCAATCCATTAATACATTAGTACAGTCTTATTATATTCAAAATTTCTGAAAACTGCGACATTATAAATATGAACACTACACTCGAGTGATAACTCTAAGGTACCACTAAAAATTACTATATACCATTATTTGAGATATTGTTCACACTACTAAATTTGTATTTAATAAATTGGGCTCTAATCATTTAAGTATTGTACGAGGTATTATATCAATTTCATATCTACAAAATGAAAAATATTATATACCGGGTATTTCACCTAACTTGATCACCTTAAATATATCGTTTATTTTGTATGATAGAAAAAATGTCAGGGAGAGAAAATATTATGCTCGAAGGTGTCAATATGGTGATGGGCCGCATTTTTTTTCGAGATCTTAAGGTCATCGTAATGGGACAGCATATTTTCACTACAACAGTCTTATAGCTTATAAAAAACGAATCCAACGAGGTGCAATATGTTGACCTTCACGTGACCTTTAGTATATCGATACCGATACCGCAGCTTGTTGTGCTGATACTGATTGTAAAACGATAATCTTCTGCTAAGATTATCGCTTTGATAATAATGCTTGTAAACATACTTCAACCGATGAAAGGAGAATACGAATATCTGTTTACAAGCACCAGGGACAATTACACGGTACACCGTTTCAATGAAATTTAAATTCCTTTATTTACCGTCCCCGAACGCGTACTGAAGTTACTGTTAAACATTTCATAATGTCCTCGCTAAAGATCACGTGAAGGTCAACATATTGCACCTCGTTGGATTCGTTTTTTTATAAGCTACAAGACTATTGCAGTGAAAATATGCAGTCCCATTTAAAAAAAAATACGATGACCTTGAGGTCTCGAAAAAATGACTTTGAGAAAAAAAATTCGGCCCATCACCGTATTGGCGCCTTCGAACAGAATATTTTTTTCCCCCTGACATTTTTTCTATCATACAAAATAAGCGATATATTTAATGTGGTCAAGTTAGGTGAAATACCCGGTAGAATAGAAATACTCTTGGTCGGAAAACGTGTTTGGTTTTATAGTTAAAATAGGTCCGAGTGCAGAGGGTTAATTTGGTAGAGCTCGATTGCTGAAATCGCACACTGTGCGACATTTCGACCTCCGCGAGAAATCTCGAAGCGACCGGCCTCGACCTCAAGGCAGCGGCGATATTCGAATCGCCTTTTTTTCTTCGGAACTAGTTGCACGTTTCCGGCGCTCTGTGCTCTCCTGTTCTGCGCCTGTGATACGTTTGAAAATTTCCATGACTAATTAGACTTTTACTTGAATGTACTTGAAAGTTCCCAGCTAAAAGTTTAATAAGTAATCGAGCGCGGCCGCGCCGCCATGAACGTTTAAACTCGAACAATTAACAGCTGCTACCTATCGAACTTAAATAGATTAAGTGCCCGGCCTGGCCGCGACTTTTACATTTTCTTCGTTTTACTACGCGTTCGAACGTGTTCGAACTTCTCCAATTACAGTCTCTTCTCCACCCCCTCCACCCCCCTCTCTCTCTCTCTCACTCACTCTCTTTGCCGTTTACTCGAATATTTACTCGGTCCCCGTGGATTACCTATAATCCAACACGAAAACGTGGCACGGTTCTGAAGTCGACCCCCTCGATCTTTTTCGCTTATTCGACTCGAATCCGCAAGGCATAGTGTGCAAACGGTGTACAAGCACGCGAGCGCTCGCCTGTACAGAAACGTTGCGCGTTGCAAATTTCAATTTCCATCACAGTTCGGGACCCACGATATTGAATCTGGAGATTCGGGTCGGTATGCCGAAATTGAACGGTGTAAAAACTTTCCGAAATATGGGCAACGCGACCGTATAAACAATCATGAGCCGACAGCGATATATCGGCCGCAGCTTAGAACAAAATAAGAATAAAACTAGGCCAGTATCACGACTGGTCAAATGACCGGTTTTATATTTTTCGTTTTATAGTTATTGAAATTGCAAAGATGCTTCCATTAGTAATTATTTTAAAAAATGTCTACATTCGAGTACATATTGTTGTAAAAATTGATAGAAATCTGATAAATTCAGTTTTGTAATTTTTATAAAGCAACGTATACTAATCACGCTTTGTACTCGGTACGGTTAGTGTTAATATTAGGTTTACGGAGCGCTAAAAGTGATTATTTCACATTACTTTGTAAAAATAACAGGAATATGTATTATATCTTTTTATTTTGTAATTAAAGTAATTTACCTTTGTAAATTTTGTAAGTAACGAAGCGGTCGCATTAAAGTCTTTCCAAACATAAATAGCGTAAGCTTCAAGCCATCATTCCCGTAATTTAAACGAACTAATTTAACTTCCCTAGCCAACTTTCATCAATCAGAACTTTTATCGAAATGTCACGCTTTTTTACGCTGTAACAAAATATCACCAAAAGTGCAAAAAATTTCTTGTACAGTACATTATGCTATATTCCCTTGCAAAACTTTTTCTGGTTCTTTTTCTGGCTGGTGAAATGTAATTCTGAAATTCCCCGCGTCAGCTGTAGCAACGAAAAAGGGTTAAAACGTATAGTGGAACCTCCCGTATCCAAATTAATAGGGAGATCAAATGTTCAGATAAAAGCATTTTCAGATGATACCGTAATCACTTTTCTGATCCTTTTCTTTATTTTAGTAGAAATCATAGGGACCGACAGTTAACTTAAATATTTACGAATTCCATATCTTTCTGAATTTTAAATTATAAATTTGTGAATCTACATAACTGCATCGACTTTTGGACTGGACTATTATAATTAAATTGCAAATCTTCGTGCAAATTCGTGCTCTCGTAATAGTGTAACTCAATATTTCAAAACAAAGAAGAAATATTCTTAAAAGGCAAGAAAATTGCCTTTGAGCACAATCAAGCGAATAAATACTATTGTTTTCTATTAATGTACATATTTTCTAGGAGTTGGATTAGTATAAATGCATAGAAATGCATAATTTGTTTACAATTGCTTTTTCAATTGAAAATCATGCATCTAATATTTAATTAATCAATCCCATTTATAAATACAGAATTTCCTATTAAGAATTGCAGTCCTTACTCACTAAAAGTTATTTAATGCAGTGGTGAAACTGTTAATTTAGATTTTAGTAATAACAAATTCCTAAGTATAAAGGTACATATTTAAGGATTACAAACAGCTGCAATTTAATTTTTTTTATCTAACATTATCTATCGACGATAAATTCATAATTTTTGTAAGTTTATGGTCCATCGATAAGGATTTTTTAATTGATCATTCAACCGCAACAGCAATTTCAATCATAAACCAACTAGTAACCAAGTTACCACCAGTAACGTAATCTAATAATTTCGTTTGGTATTATTATGTAAAAGATTTTTTTAGCTTCCCTTTGATACAGCATAATTATTGAAAAGCCTAGTTATAGGCTTTCAGTAAATAATGTGTTAAAACATACATAGCTTCGTTATTCTTACAAATTTCTATAAATCCTTTCCCAGAAATATTTTTAAAAACACATGCTTTAAGGAAATGCAAAAGAATCAGTTTTATAAAAGTTCTAGACCAGACGACGCTCTGCAAATTCGAGATTAAAAATAAAAACACAAGAAAGGAGTAGATATTTTTTGCAACTATTTTCACGGTGGATAAAACAGTTAATATGTAACGATTACGTTGTTTCTCCGGAACTGTGCGGATAGCAGAACATCCGGACAGCGAGGGCGCCCGGATATTAAGGCATTCGCGGTGTTCTACGGTAATTCAATCCGAAAGCCGCGCTTCGACCTTAAAATTACACGCAATTAGATTTTCGCTGACGCCCTCGATCCAGTTTAAACGTAATCAGGAAATCGCGTCCCTAACAGATCGCCGGGAGTGGCCGTGCGAAATTGAAACGATTAAATTGCGCGCGGCGGGCATTAGCATGTCGTGCCCGAAAGAAATTCACTTCAAGGACTGGAACGTGGAAACCTCTCCGCGGGAAAAGGTATTACTGAATCGTATTTCGCGGGAAATGCCCGGGAACAGATTCCCCTTTCGAACTTCCATTCGCGCGAAAGTTATTCGCTTGTTTCTCAGAGGACAGCGCCCCTCGACGACGTATCTCCTGGAAAACTTATTCGATTCTGACGACTTCGGTCCTTCGCCGTTTTCAACAATGCCTCCTTTTTGCGATCTATCCCCTCGTTCCCGCCGATCGTAATCCACGGATTGAGTTATTTTTCACACGTCTTTGGTGAACTCGTCTCGCGTCAGCGTCTCTAAGCTTTTCTGTTTGCCAAAGTTCCGCAAAGGCGTTGATTCAAAATCAGCCAAAATTACCCAAGACCAATTTTCCTGAAACTTTGCATATTGGTAGCCCTTTGAGTCTAACATTGATTCCGTGCAAAAACTTTTTCACAGAACTTCACGGTTACGGGGGGGGAGGGGGTCAAAGTACGTATTTTGCGAAATCTATTATGTGCTGTAACTTTTAATAAAAATACGATACCGACCCGGCACTGATACCAAAAAATCATATAAAATGCAAGCTTTCCAACGGTGTATAAGATTATGTAATTTATTTATTGCTAACAATTTTTTCGCGTTTATCGTGTTTTTCAAGGGGTGAAAAATTCAGAAAAATTGCAATTCCCCCAAAAAGCCTGGAAAAACACGAGAAACGTGAAAAAATTATGTTAGAAATAAATAAATTACATAAACTTATACACCGTTTGAAAGCTTGCATTTTATATGATTTTTTGGTATCAGTGCCGGGTCGGTATCGTATTTTTATTAAAAGTTACAGCACATAATAGATTTCGCAAAATACGTACTTTGACACCCCCCCCCCCCCTCCGGAACCGTGAAGTCCTGGGAAAAAGTTTTTGCACGGAATCAATGTTAGACCCAAAGGGCTACCAAAATGCAAAGTTTCAGGAAAATTGGTCTTGGGTAATTTTGGCTGATTTTGAATCATCGTCTTTGATACCAAAGGGAAACTGTAGAGCAGTGACGGGCTCGGTAGAGGCCCCTCAAACGCCTGCTTCTCCCGCCAACCTCTGTTTCATGCAGTGCACGCGGTAGTCGCGATCGCGCATGCCTTGCCCCTTCATTGCCCCTGCCATACGTACCTTCGTGCCTGAGCGCGCGTGCGGTATAAACAAGTCATTGATCTAAACAGGTAACGGTTAGTAACGATTAGCGAAGAGCGAAACGTCAAAATACAATGTTTCGTTTTGTTTCGTTTCATTTCGCGCCTTTCCGAATGGGCGGGTTACGAGATAACAAAACAGAATCTATTTCCCGTTTTGTCTCTCACGTGCTTTCCATAGACTTATAGAGAGACTGCGCGGCCTGTATGAAACCGAGACGGGTCAAAGAGTGAGAGAGGGGGGGGGAAGAGAGGGGGAGAGAGAGAGGGAGAGAGAG
Source organism: Sphecodes monilicornis (assembly GCA_913789915.3). Lineage (NCBI taxonomy): Eukaryota > Metazoa > Arthropoda > Insecta > Hymenoptera > Halictidae > Sphecodes > Sphecodes monilicornis. The sequence goes on from OU565290.1 coordinate 13,364,429, forward strand.
AGCAATAGCAAGAGTCATGCTCTCTCTTTCTAATTGACGAGAAGGTGGGGAGAGATTCTGCCTCGAGATACATACATATACAGGGTGTCCCGAATTTAAATGGCAAAACTTCAGGTTTTGGGGGGCCGAAAAACTAAGACAAAAAGTCTTTTAGTGATTTGCTCGTTTTTGCTTCGTTTTGGAGAAACTCGCAAAAAAGGAACAAAACAAGTTTTCATTTTTGCACTTATTTATTTTCATTTTATTTACGTTATCATCTATTCAATTTAGATATTGTTCAAAATGTTGCCCTCTTGCAGCAATGCAAGCATTACATCGAGCACTCACTTGATAAATTGCAGATAAACATTGTTCTGGTGATATTTAGTGCACTGCATCTATGATTCGGTCTCTTAATTACTCTCTTGAATTGATTGGCACCGAATACACTTCCTGCTTCAAGCAAGAATGTAAACAAACGAAAGAATGTAAAGGATAATATCAAGTGTTTACATATCCCACTGTCATAACTCACAACAATGTCAAAAAAATCACAAATATAAGTGTATACAACAAGTCAAGAGAGCAACTGACAACGAGATATTGAATTTTTGCGATTTTCCATTTAATTTTGCCATTTAAATTCGGGACACTCTGTATATTATATTTCCCCTCAATGATCTTTTCGCCTCAGCCCCCACCAACTATCGGTGTGCGAGTGAGATAGCATAACCCCGCGCCGCCATTGTTGTTTTCAACTTGCCCGTACGACGGCTCAGTCTATTTCTATAAGTCTATGGTGCTTTCCTTAGACCATATATACTGATAGACCCAGCATAGGTATAATGTGTGCATAGGATGCAGGGTCCCGAGATATAAGAGTATCTGGTGCCCACATGTCACGGTTCGAGATAATTCAAAATGGTGGATAGCGCATGAAACGAGAATTTATCCGCCGAATAAAGATACTTTTTTTATTCGAACCTTCGAATAACGAATAAAGATAAAGTATCTTTTACTCGAATCGTTATTTAAATAATTTTTTATCTAAATAATGCCTAACTCTGATTGTATTCGACATGTACATGTATACTGTTCTTACTATTCTTTTTTTAAATGAAGTAAGTTGTGAGGAAATAAATACAGATTTTATATTATCAACTTCTACGTTGAAATTTAACTTTTTCCAAATTATAATCAACAAAATGAGTTAGCCATACTTAAAAAAATAAGAGCAAAGTAAAAATGAACGAGTAATTAAATAAAATACATGTATGTATATTACAGTTATAGGTTCCATAAATATTTATACAGAATGAGATGCGACGACGATTCCCCTTTCCCTTCAAACACTTCACCTTCGCGGTACTGCGATTTCTCAATAAGCTATAGCACTTTGGCCACACGAGTCGTCTGCTAGGCAATTTAATCTCGGAACATAGCTAACTATCTGAAGCCGAGTCTATAAGTATATATGGTCTAAGGTGCTTTCACATTCGAATGCTAGTGGCCGCGGCGCACGTGGCGCTCCTCGCGGCAGCAATGCGCGAGGCATGGTAACGGCGGATGCTGGTGGGAGAAAGTGGACGCTATGGTGGGGATGGTTTTGTTCCAACTGAGACAAAAATGCCCATCCCTGCTGTGGAGGAAAGTAACATATTATGGTTAGGGTTTCAAATATGGGGCGGCTTAAAATCTATGCAAAAAGGGCTGCTATCTGCCTGAAAATTTTATAATTTGTTGCAATAAGATTTTCCGTTGTTATACGCAGAAATAAATTCGCATAAGGTCTTTTATTAGTGCTTTGCGATTCGATCTGGTAAAATAGTAGGTTAGAAAACTTTTACGTACTGCTGTGTTGTATAATTTCTTTCGAGAAATAAATAATTATATTTTCTAAATTATATGTACCTAATTTCCTAAAGCTTTTATTACCAGGATATTTTGTTAATCTTTGGTGATCTGTGTTCGATGAATGATAAAATTTTTATATAAAATGTTGTGCGAGATAATGATTCATGATTTATTAGAATAAATTTGTCAAGTAAATTTGTTGATTTACAAAGATTCCTCTTTACAAGGACTCCTTAAAAAGTGACGTACGATCTTTTCACTGTTTTATATAACGAACAGGAGGAACAGAATCGGTCATGTAAATCCCAAATGGTGTAACTTACGCTACTTCAAGCTCGATAAAATATCTAAAAGAAAATCGTACATAAATTTTTAAGAGGTCCTGGTAAAGAGAATGCTTCGATCTCCAAATTTATGGTAGTTTCGGTCACGAAAACAATTCTTCAAAGATTTCACAGACGTTTGAATGTATTCTATTTTTCAGAAAAGTCGCGTCTTTAGTTTCTCTCCTGCTACATTATGAAAACTGAGTTATGAAACTAGAGGCTTCCAGCTTTTAAATGAGTCTAAATTTATTGTTGTAAAATCATTTTTAATGAAATGATCACAGTTCAAGTATAAGCAATTTTTTGAGACATGAATGATTAATGTTCAAATACTTCTTGGATTCACTGTATTATACTATACATACCACGTAGGGAAAAATAATTACTAGATAAAGATTTCATTCTAACTAGAAACGTCAATCAATTATTGCATCATAAGAAAACGAAAATCGAATCTCAACATTCGATATAACGATTAATCCAAAATCTCTTTCAAATAACATTTTAAAGAAGAAAAGTTCAAGGATCATCAAGGAAATATAGATATCCTTCACTTTTCAAAAAGATGTATAAAGTGTCAAGCAAAATAGCTCTTTTGAGCGAAGAATTATGTAGAACGATATTCAATACAGTAACCAAAGTTCCGATAATCGAGTTTCATAATTCACTGTTTGGGCAGCGCGGCGCATGGCGCAATCTTCTCGCGCCTGGAAAAATATCGAGGGAATCGGGTAAAACGAAACTTCAAGACCAGTATATCGATACCTTGGCGACATGGCGTCCTTCAATGTCACGGAGCAATTCCCAATCGAAATACCTTTATAAGTCCCCGAGTACCTTTTTCCTAAAGTCCTCGCATACACCTGCCACGGCTATACACCGGTTCCAGTTAGATACGCCAAGAGGATTATATTTAGATTGTAACAAACCCACGGAGAGTAATTTCAAGAGATCGAGCAATTCTGAAACTCCTAGGGATCTCCAGGATTTCCCGTGAATTCTCGAAGTTTAGAGTTTCGTTCTTGAAACGCCATACTTCGTTGCCAAACGGTGAGCCTTAGCAACGCGAGAATCCTCATTTGGGGATTAACCCTTTGCACTCGAACGACTTTTTGCTGAGTCGAACCGACACCTCGACCCTTGTTTCAAGGGAAGTCGATGGGAACTTCTCGAAACTAATTAACTTCGCGATAAATGAGATCTATTCTCGATTTTAATATTGATTTGCTAAATATTTTATAAAATGCGTTGTCAAGATGTTTGTTTCTGAACAATGTTATGAATAAACTACCAATTTGTATGCAAAATAATGGTACGACTTGCATTTGCATGAAGCCCACGAACATTGGATGAGACAAGATTGGCAAAAAAAACTATTTTCGAGCGAATCAAAATGTAATCGTGTCTCTTCTGACGAATTTGCGAAGATTTAAGGGCACAATGTGTTTTTCTCATTGTTGAACGTGGAGATTGGAGCGTTATAGTATGACCGTGTTTCTCTCGTTGTTTTAATGTTAATAGTAAATTAACCCCTTGCACTACGATCGATTTTACAGTTACAGTGATTATATTTTCTTTGTCGTCCATAATTTCCTAGAAGATGAAGAAAATTTGTAGTAATCGTGTGCGTAGATATTCTCCAATGTCTGAATGTTAGCGACAACTAAACAGAAGGAAGAGACTTTGAAAACCTCGTACACTTTTCTCAATGAGGTTTTCGAAAGAGCTGAACAATCTGTCGTTTTTCGCCTCACGAAATGTATCACAATGGAAGGACATCATTTCAAACATTTATTGCAGTAATAAATGTGATTATTTACAAGTTCAAGTTCATGGTCGAATTTCTGTTACCGTTGAAGTCTGAAATGTCGCCGAAAGTAAGTTTTGCGTTAATTAGCAAATTTTAGAGTTCACGGTCATGTCAAGGTCGTGCTATTAAACATGGATGAATGCGCAATAATGTTTGTTATAATACACAACAACAAAAAATGTGTGTATATATGTAAAAAAACACGAGTGATCTTGAAAACACGATTCTTCCATCTGATTCGTCTTTTGAAACCATTTAGATTACGTTCGAAACATGTTTTGTATTTCCAGAGGTAGAGATATTTAGGTGTCCTGTTTTAGACGAAACACCCTGTATAACGAAGCCGAAATCGTAATTTTTTGTTCTTCATTTTCGACTGATATTGTCGTGGAGAACCACCCCTTAAAATTTCTCCCACCTGTAGTCGAACACCCTGTATAGAGTACACATTACATTATTTTCACTTCTTACATTAATAATATTAAAATGTGCCTATTGTAATGGAAAATTGAATTTTTTACCTATGTACTCGTTACTCTGTGGGATGGCGGTCTATTTTCACATATCCCGTGTAACACGAGAGTGTGCACAGCGTTTCCCTAACTCTGTGATCAATTGGTAGCATCGTCGGACAGTCCGGCCGGCAATACGCAGCGGCAACAGTCGTTTGGGAACCGCAAATAACGGCCGCCGAATCGATTTTAATGGCCGCATAGATGTCTCGGTAATGCAGAAACGCGACATTTCGCATGGAAAACTACTCTCGGGCCGATCTGCCGGGGGGAGATCAGTCCCGCCAACGTGACCAGCTTCCGTTACGCTCGTTTTCATACTGTCAATTGATCTTCGACGTTTAGAGATTTCCATCCGTTTTCCCGGCTGTTCTCCCGTGTTCCTTCGCAACAACGAACACGTTCCTGCGGCGTACGCGCTGTTGATTCGGATTTTAGCTGACAGACGATTGCTAGCAGCCCGCCTGTATACCATCCCGAGTAATAGAGACCGAGGAAACGAAGACAGACACTGACGGAACGGTGCTTCGAATATTTCGACTTAATGTCTCGTGACGCGATCGGTTTTACGCCCCGTTTGTTCACCACGAGCTCGAAACGAATTTCCTTCGTCCGAGAGACCGCCGAGGATTTTGCTGTTCGAAATCGCGCTTCTGCTTACCGGTATCTTGCTACGTTTCTATTGGGCATTCTTAGTATTGTGCGGAAGTATTCGATCATCCTGTAATGTGCATTTTGTTTCAAACTTTTGAACGGCGATACGTGCAGAAACAATCGGAATCGTTGGTCTTCTGTGTACGATTCTATGGGTTTTAGAAATTGAAAGAAAATGTACATAGAACACCAACTGTTGCGATTATGTTTCTATGATTTATCTTCCAAAATATGAGAAAGGTTGCATTACCTATTGGCAGTGTCGCGAGATTAACAACGGGAGTGCAAAGTCATGGGGTCACCGATTTGGATGAAATTTTGTGTAATTATAGAATTCGTTCTCCTGTTAACGAATGTTGCAGCAGATACTGGATCGTTTTTAAGATATTAATTACTGTAGCGTGAGGATGCTCGCCGCCGAAAAATGGCGGAATAGTATCGTTGGAGGGAAAAGGTGGAGTAGCAAGCAAATCTTACAAGCAGGAAGCTCATGGGGTCATCGATTTGGCTGTAACTTTGTACAGATATAGATCTCGTTCTCTTTTTAACGAGCATATACCATTATGGGGGAAAATACTCAACAGTTTTTAAAATATTTATTATTGTTGATTTTTCATTACCATGAATGCAGTCTTCACCCCTTGTCCTACAATAACGAGTGATACTCGTGGTAAGAAATTTGGGCCAAAAACAATAAGGACGAGTCTGACTCGTGGTACTTCGTTCGGACCAAACGTAAACAACACTAACACGAAGATTACTAATTTTCTACGAGTTTTCTCAAAACATTATTAATTTAAATAAAGTATTAATTTACAAATTATTACTGATACATTATCCACTTTCAAATTATAAATCATTTTTGTTCACCGATGAATTGATCATAATTACTTCCCAGACATCTTAAAAGTATTAGTTGTGCCCAAACGTGTTTATTATTTCACAATTCCTTTCGTTGCGCCGAAATACACATGTCATAAGACGCATACATTTTGCGCAAGTTCGAGCACACGGTTAAACAGCTAAATGGCTCGACGCGTGACCGACCTTCTTGTTTATTATAGCCCGAGCAATCGGGAGTTAGCAGGTAGGACAAGGGGTTAATTCCCAGGAATATGATAATTCATAATTGGGAATTAATATTCCCAAGAATTCCCCGGGAATGGAGATTGTATTAATGGCAATGAAAAACCAACAATAATAAACGTCTTAAAAACTGTTGAGTATCTTCCCCTATAATGGTATGTATTCGTTAAAAAGAAAACGAGATCTGTCTCTGTACAAAGTTACAACCAAATCGGTGACCCCATGACCCCATGACCATTCTCCTTGTAAGATTTGATTGCTACTCCACCCTTTCCCTTCTACGACGCTATTCCGCCATTTGTCGGCGACGTGCATCCCCACGCTTCCGCCACAGCCTAGTCATGTGACGCGTTTCATCTCTGTCGTACATATGTCACAGTGTCACGTGACTATTCCGGTAATGACAGAGAGAGGGTAACTGTATTCCCCCGCAATTTTCCCGGTCTGGCGACACTGCCTATTGGATGATCTAATAATTACAATTTTAATCCTTTGCGGACTCGAACATGTTCGAGCGTATTTTTCTGTAAATGGAATTCATCCGTTTCTTTTTTCTATGAAACAAAATTGAATGGCTGCTGGTAAATGTATGTTACACCTCTTAAAATTTATAGGAAGACTTGAAAACAATTCATTGCCCATTGTAACTCTGAAAAAATCGAATGGGTAACGTCGTTCTTCCACTTCAAAAAGTGAAAATTTCATTTATTATACTATCCGATTCTCTTATTGCTGCATTCAGTAATGAATTATTTTTACATCTTTCCGTTAATTTCATAAAATGTAACAATATGTCCTTTTTCTGGACACGTATGCGATTAAAAACTAAAGAGATCGATGTACGGATAAAATGAATATTTAAAATATTAGGTTGTTGTGTGTTAAATGACCAATTTTAGAATGACATTGTCATGAAACGTATTGATCAAGGAATACTACTATAAAATCTAGGTTTATTACATAATATTTTAAGGTGCAAAGCTGTTCTTTAAATTCCAATCTACAGTTTTTTCTCAGATAGCTAATAACCCTTTTCAATAAAGTTTACTTCAATCTCAGAAAGAGTGGTTGCTGTATATGCTTCTTATAGGAATGAAAAATTAAACATACTGATTATGCGATATTTATAATAATAATAATAATTTATATAAACGAGGTTCTACTGTACCGTGAAAATTTTGATGAGGGAAGAAAAAATGAAACTTTTTGAGATAGTTTAAAATGCATGGTAAATAAGTCCTCGTCCGTAGACAAGATTAAAATTTCATGGTGTCGCCGGCAACCTCAGGGTGTTGTTCGAGAGTTAAATAGGACATGGAGATTGTTTATTTAGTGTACAAGACATTTTTCCAAGATGCCTACGTTCTTAAGTAGAACGATAAGATTTATTTTACCAAACCTTCAAAATCATTTGTTTATTTATTCATATATTTTGACAAATATTTATTTATTCTTCCTATGGTATTGTTTCGTAGATGAGTCAATATGTTTCAATTTAATTTTGATTCTATTTTACTACTTAAGACAAAATTTCCACCATTGTTCTTTCATACAAAAACGTTTGAAATATACGCGTGAATGTTTAGAAGACCAACCATGCCGTTTTAATATTTGATAATATAATTTGTAATCCAAGAACTCGTTCGTTCCAGCTATCTTTCAATGCTTTCGTGAAATTTCCCTTGAGAACTTCCTTCAATTATAATTCTTTAGCCACTCAAAATAACAAGAATTGATCAAAGTAAAAATATTTCAGTTAGATAGGAACTGTCTAAATAGAAAATAATTAATATATCATTCTCTTTAGAGAAGACACTTTATTCTTCTAACAACCATCTCAGGAAACTCTATTGTCCTCGAAACAATTGATCCTCTTGTCCCATTTAAATTCAACTTTATGCATTTCTTTATTATATATATCATCAACATTTACAAATTTTCACCAATAAAAGCAGGTTCATTTATAAAGACATTGAAATCTTAATACCTGGGGTAAATGGTAGGCGCTTCGTAAACGCTTTTAGCTTCAGGCAGAGGCGTTTTCTTGGTTATTAAAAATCTTCTTCCGCAAGAACTTGTCTAGATGCTTTAAAAGGTAGTAGTTAGGTGGAAAGAGCTCTGGCGAATAAGGTGGACGAGGTAAAGACTCCTAAAGACTCGGTTCATTCAATTTCCGCAGAGTCATTTGCAAGACGTGAAGTCCGATATTGTCATTGAGGTGTATCAGATCTTTTCCCTTCCATCGACCATTTTTCCAAGTTTTTTAAAATTCAATTTAAGCTATATATTAATAAAATAGCTCCGTCATTCTTTTACATAAGATAAGTTTTTGAAGTGAAACTTCTCTAGGCGCGTTAGGCGCAAAATCTCAACGCGGTAGGCGTAAAACCTCGACGCGGTAGGAGTAAAACCGATCTGACGATGAAACCGTGAAACGCTGAAACGATGAAACGATGAAACAAAATTCTATTCTATTAGCATATACGGTTGAGGGTTCGGCATTGCTTAATAAAGATTATGATAAAATTCCGATGATGCTAAGCGGTGATTTCAACGTGAACTTTGCATCGGATTAATCAAAATTATTAATAGATTTTTTTAGGAATGAACTAAGATTGGAAATGGTAAATAATCCTAATGGAGCGACAACAAGATCAACTCTCGATGCAGTATTTGCAAGACATTTACACAAAATTGAATCAAGAATATTTATATCATATTTTAGCAATCACAAGCCGATTGTTTCAATAATAGAATCATAGAAAATTAAATGTCATAAAGTATTAATAAAAATTCGAAAAAAAATTAAAGAAGGAAGTTTCACTTCAGCCATGTGGTCTAAGTACACACCAATTTTTTGAAAATGAGTAGAAAATGCTTCGGTAAAAACTTTAGCTAAATCAATGAATAGATTGGCTATGTGAATTCTGTATTTTTAAAGTGAAATACACGAAAAAGACCATCTTGCTGATATATTTATTTTGAAGCATTTTCAGAAAATTTAAAATATTTAGCTTAAGCCTCTCCCCCTCAAATTGTTGGAAGTTATTATCCTCATTAATCGAAATATTCGACACGTATATAGGTACATATATTATTACACATCGTACAATAATTTCAGAAAACACTTTAGCAAGTATTATGCATTTTCTGACAACAGGAAACTAAAACGCGGAAACGGAGAATTATCCACCTCGTAAAAAGCAAACCAGGTATAAAAAGTGCCACGTAAATCGAGGATCGAGTATAATTATAAAGATCCTAGCAGTCTTAATTAACAAATTAATGAGAACTATCGCGTGTTGCTCTTTTTAACAAATATATCGTTTTACAATCGTTTCATTTTTTAGGCATCGCAAGCCTCGTCTCGTTCGCAATGAAAACACGAAATTGATTTAACGCTTATCAGTGACTAACACTATCATAAAATAATTCATAAAAAATATTCTATCAATTGATATTTCCATTGTTCGGTTTCGGAGAGGGAGTATTTTCATTCGAACAATATTAATATTAATTCGAAATGAATATCGCAAAGTGACTGACACAGCGGTTCGAGCGTGTGAGAAATCGGTAATATAGATTGCCGATCGTATTCGGTGTATCGAGTTGACCCAGCGTTACCTGGGAACATGGCGGGGGGTTTACCGCCAGGGGGAACGCGTGGCGACAGAAGACTAAACAGTTGCTTCGGAGATCTCTCAACGAAATGTACTAAAGATATTGTTGTTCTATTTCATTTTACAATAAAAGGCCGTAAGGTGAAATTACTGTGTCTAAATAAACCCAACAGAGCGAACGAATGTGTCGTACAGGAAAATACAAACTAGTCCGAGCCGTTGACTTCAAACGATTATTCAAAACGGCATTTCGGCTGCAGGCGCATGTATATTTCAACGCACAACCGGAAATGCATGTCGTATCCAACGAGACCAGACAGTACATGCTCCATTAAGCACGCTTGGTTAGAACTTTCTGATTAGCTAATAGGCGATTAGTAGAAGTTCCGCGTGAACTTCCCGTTAGTCACGTGCTCAAGTGTCTGGTACACGATTTTCTAATTACTCTCCCGCTCCGAGATTGACACCGGGTTCTTCTCGACCGCTGTCACAAGTTTCTATTCATGAAAGGTAAAAATTCATCTTCTTATGGTACACCTCGAAATAATGAATAGGATAAAGTGTCGCGTAACGATAATTCAGTGGGCGATTTTTATCTTTTCCAAATGTATACTAATATAATTGCAATAAATAAGAACATACGAGTATTTTCCCACATGACAATAGAATCAGAACCAGAAGCGATGTACGTTCGCAGCAATTTTCCTTTTTTTGTTACGATTTTCCAATACAGTTCGATTATTTCATTTCAATCCGACTTTCTGGTTCTGCGATAGACTTTCTCGCCTAAGGGATGTAATGTTGAAAGCCCGGCACATTCGCGCCCGAAGGCTAGTGTTGAAAGGGATCAGCTCTCTATCATTTCTGAATTGTACTCCATCGACATCTAAAAGCGTTTCTATCGGGCACCCATCATTTTTCTAAGAGTCTCTGTACCTACATAAGGTAAGCGACTACGTCCCTTTTGCTGACCAATCTCTTTCTCCGTCTCACTGAATTTTACAAATTCCGTGACACCGAAAACTATTTCAATACGGGCGTGTTACTTCGAATATCTATAAGAACAGAATTAGATGTATTAGATGTGCAAATAGATACGGTGGCTTTTTAACGATATTTAGCTTCTATTCATAATGGAAGTATACAAGATTATGCTTCGAAGTATTCACCGTCATTTTGTAGTACTTTTTCCCATCTAGTTGAAAGGTTATAGATACTTTCCCGGATAAAGGACAGCGGGTTTCCGGCTATAAAGTCATTGATGCATTCGTTGACCTCTTCAATGAAACTGTAATGTTTCCCGGACAAATTGTGTTAGAGGGATCTGAACAGGTGATAATCTGTTGGGGCCATATCTGTTGAGTGTGCGACATGCGGCACAGTGTTGCAAGATTAAGACTTGTCTCTCACTCTACTTTACCCCTTTTACGACGCCATTCCCCCATTCCCCGGCGGCCAGAATCACCACTCTTCCGCCACGAACCAGTCACGTGACGTGATGCGCGCACCCTATTCGCGGTGCGTCTGCGTCTTCGCTGTGACTGACTCGCTAATGGCAGAGGGAGGGTAACTGTATTCCCCTCAATTCCTCCTGTCTGACGAAGCTGATGCGGTACAACTTCCCATCCTAACCCAAAGAGAGTGCCCCCCGTCACTTTTTGTGCTCCGTAAACCTAGTATTAAAATCCCACAAAAATGACAGCGAAACAGTTTTATTCGTGAACATTGGGTTTTGCCGTGAATGCGGAAGATTCCCCGGAGTTTTTTTTTTTATTTACGCAATTTGAATCTCACGGAAGAGATTATTTTGCGGTACTATACAGACGTATCAATACATTATTATACATTACATAATACAATAAGCATCTTTATAAACATTCGTATGTTAGTTACGCAAATAGTTTAAACTCTTTTCTTAAATCTTTAGTTCACAGTCATGGAGAAACGAGTAGGTCAATTTACATATATCCGACGTAGGTCTGGAGAGTAGGACGTTACATGATTTTCCCCGGAGTTAATCCATGATTTTCTTTGTTTTGACAAATTCTCAACGAATGTCCAGTGTTCAGTCTTTTACTTTTTTCACTCAGTTCATGGGGAACCCGACGACCAAGTTTTGGAATTTTACCTAATTTTTTAAAGCGAAGGGACATTATAGTAAGAGCCTCTTATTAAAGCTGAAGATTGGCACTTTAAAAAGCCATCAAGAGCAGGAAGAAAGCGTAATTTAAAGCTGAAGTTACGACCGATTGTTACGACCAAACTTATTTGCTCATCTAATATTTCTATATACCTACATTTCTGGATTAAATCGCGTACTTACGGGCACACTATGGTAGCTCATCGCGGTTTATGCCACCGGGGAAGGGTGTCACGTATAAATTTAAATTCCGTCGTCGTTACAAATCGTAATACACACACAGAGAAAGACAGGGAGAGTGTGTCGTAAATCACGATAGAGCGGGCCCGATGCCACGAAAATCATGCCGACTGAAACTTTCATTTTCGCCCGGGGGTTGGCTGGCTGGCACGTTTAATATTTTCCGAAAGGTTTTTCCGAGGGGCTTCGTTTCCGGCGAGGGCGGATGAGAACCACCGAGAAATAGAGGGCACACGTACGTGCAGGAAACTTGGGGTTGAGGATGATAAACGCCATCTCGGAGAAAGTTCATGCGACCGGTCGTAATACTTCACAGATGTTAACGCATTACATACGTTACATTTTGGTCGGATTCAGTAGAAGGCTTTTCGAAAATCGTGGTAATCTTCTTCAAAAGCCACGAATTATATTTGGTTGTTGCATATGGAATGTCCAGTTTTTAACAGAAAAGTTTAGCAAGTATAAATTTTTTCTAAAGAAACTTTCTGTCAATGAATTACAAGTTTCTTGACTGTATCATATCAATACGGTCGAAAAGTCTGACGGTATAAATTGAATTGTCATTCGCCATTTTGTAGGTTTTTTTACCATCGATGAACAGTCTTTTGCTTAATCAGCACATTTCGACCAAACATCACATAAAGATATCGTAAAAAAAGTTTTAAAAGTACAATTTTATATCTCGATAAAAACTGAAGAGAGAACCTTAAAGAACAGCTATCTACCTTAGAGTGATGTATAATAAACTTGAAGATTGTAAGAGTGTGTCTTGATCGAAACGCTTCATAACATTTGCATTATAAAATCGGACGTTTCATATTAACATGATATTAAATTGTCCCAAAAGTTTGTTTCGCAATGTGCACGTTTAAAATTGTCAAATAAGACAGCATACAGACATGCGTCGCTTAACGATAATTCGATTTATGATGGATTGCATATGCGACGGTGGTGTAGCCGTTATTACTATTAACAGTATTAGGCATCCAGAAAAATTTACCAGTTGAACAAAGTATAGAATTGAACGATATGACGAGCCGGACCCTAAGTATGCCCAGACTAATGCGTTTGTATTATATTTTTCAGTAAATAACTATATAATAAATTCAAAAAATATTTATTTTTCATCTCTTATATCGTATGCTTATTTCACTTTTTGTATGTTACAATATTTGTTTACGTACAATACATAATACATATAATCTATTCTTACGCACACTATGATGTCGCTAATAACCTACTAGTTGATGCGACAAAAAACTCTAATTAAAAAAAGTATCTTTTGGGACAGTCTAATAAAATACTGTCTTATGTGAAACGATATCTACATTTCGATGGACAATAGATATACGAGAAAGATCTTGGCATGTGCCTCCATTCGCGGCTAAGAATTGTCTTCCGTGGCTTGACGATCTGGCTGATTTTCGACGGGAACCGACCTAATTGAATTAATAAAACGGTAGCTGTGATTAAGCCGAATCACTACTCCTCGGTTGACGGTTTCCATTTGATTCGCGGGTCACGTTTCGCTCCGTGAATTGTCCGCTTTCGCTTTATCTTCGCAGTTCGTTCGAGCCATTTTCCCCAAGATTACGCAATTCGTACAGATTATGCTATTAATGTTTATTACCGTTAGATTAATCCACGAGATATTAGTATTACTATTGCTGTCTCTTTTGCGCGCTAAAACTACAGTAAAAGAATTGGAAAAAAGTGTACCTCGTTGGAAATAGTAATACAGTAATGCCGCGAAGAGTGCGACGACTTCGGGTCCGAAACATAGCTTTCTACGGACGTGACACGGTTTCTCGAGATTCCTTTATTTTTTTTTATATCTCAGCGATATATCTGAAACGTATCATGCTGCAATTTCTTGACCGAGTCGAGCGGTCGAGTTTCTTGGCCCCTCGAGGGGTATACCCCGCAGTAGAAGAGATATTGTTGTATCACCTATAGTGAGCCGCTTTATTGCTTTCTTCGTGGCATTGCTGTAATTGGTAACAATCCACAATATCGTATATTAGGAATAGTACAATAATAATACAAAATAATACTGCTATTATTCACACTATTTTGTGAATGATTGCCAAAATAATATTACTATTATTATTACTATTTCGTGGATTATTATCAAAATAATATATTAAATTTTTGCGTTCGATATCTGCCATTAGAAACATCGAAAGACAATGGCGGGCAGTAACCGGCAGGCTATATATTGGCTATGCCGATCCGAGAGGTTAGATTTCATCAATTTAGGTCAGAACAATTTAAAATGGTCGGAACTAGCCCGGTGAAACTATTGACAGGCATTTATTTAGCAGCATTGGCTGAATTGTAATGGACAACAGTGGTTGGTTAAATTATATTAGGAAATAGTTTCAAATGCAGTTTCCACTAGCTCTCTGTGGTTTTCGAAATTTGCGGTGTCGTTCGGGTAGTTACATCACTGACATATATATTCTACTTTAATTATTTTTAAAGAGACTAATGAATGGGTTGGAAATGAATTTAGGAGACAAAGTATTATTACATCTTTGTTTAAACTGTTTTCATTCGACAAGAAACTTCATTGGTCTACCAGCAAAATAATTCAACATAATTTTAAAAGTATACCTTGAAAATATTTATGGTAAAGTTCTTGATGTCCATCTCACAATATTGAATTAATAATTTGCAATGAGTAACTCAGAATACGCAAAATATTGTAAGACAGAATGAAATTTTCTGACAACTTCTATTTTATTCTTTATAAAGATCTTGAAACATTTTACTACTAATCAGACGCATAATGAAAAATTTATATAGAATTCAGAGAAAATTTTATATTAATTTAATTTTTCAGTTAATTCATATAGTTGTGAGTAATTTTTTCAGATATTATTCGGGACGAAACACTTAAGCTAATTTAAACCGTTTATGAAAGTAAACAGAACCATTAAAATTGTCATTGTAACAAATATAGCCAGATTCCCATTTGTTTAAGCAAAGGATTACCTAACGACATGTACGAATCCAAATATTGATGCGAAATCGCGGTTACCCTGAATATATGATGTTCTAGTACGTTGAAATTAATTTCCAAATGGCGGCAAATATTTTTTAAAACAAGAAAAGAAAGTAGGAAATCGGCAGATGACACCGTAAAAGTTTTCTGCAACTTTCACGCCCGAAGAACGCTATTCGAGCAATATTTTTCCCGCAGAAGGCCACGTATCAGCGTTACGAAATTTAGAAACAAAATAGTTTCCTTCTCGCTCGGTGATCTCTCGTGTTTGTCATTTTTGTGACGAAACTTTCGACGGTTCCGTGTGTGTGAATAGAGAATTCTGTTATCTCGAAGTCTCCGCAACAGCTCTCTTTTTCATTTTTGGTCGAGCTAAAAGAGAATACGTTCCCAAAACTCGATGAATTTGTTGCGCTCGTTCAACCGTGACGCATATATACGTTCTCTTCCAATCCAAAATTCGTATTTCTTCGCGCAAAAATTCATAGGATTTCAACTTCTAACGATTTTAGCAACAATGTCGCGAAATTTCTCGCTTCTACACTTAAAAGTTCTACGCAGCTTAATATAGTTAAAAATTGATTAACGAGATGCGGGCGTCTCCTTTTCGCAAGTTAAGTACAGGCACTCCGAAATTAGAATGAATAATTTCGTACATTATTCACTCCCTACGTTTTAGCGTTGCAGCGTCTATGAAGTCTATAAAACGTGATGTCGCTGCGGATGTCGTATCCGGGTCTTGAAAATGAAGCGCAGAAAGAAAAATGATGGCAGGATTTTCAACGCAACGTGATGTGTATATGTGTGAACATAGATTGTGCTGATAAACGTCCTGGTTCGTTCTTTTACCAAAAATGAGAGAATACTCGATGAAAATAAAAAATGTGTCTGAATTTTGTATCAATAGGGAGATACAGTGGGTGTAAAAAGTATTCATACACCTTTTAAAAACGAATAACTTTTTTAAATTGGTCCGAACGACGAGTCTTTTTTTAGAGATATTAGAAGGATTAGTTTCCTAGAAATTATGTATATAATAAAAAAAAATTTTCGAAATTGCTATTGGTTGAAGTTCTAAAGAAAATAGTGAAGGCCGTGATTTTTAACTTTTTTGTCTGTGCCTACAATGAAAATTTAAAATATGTTTTTGGTATATAGAAGTAAATTAAATACATACACAGAAAGTTTCAACGAAGTCGATTGAGGTGGCTACGAGTCACAGATTATTTAGAACGGCAAAGATTGTGAGAAAATACGATTTAAGCTTGAAATTCAAAGAGTCATACATTTTTCAATGGCTTTTCTATGCGTCACCCGATTTCAAGGAAACTTTGTGCATGTATATAACTTAATTAAATCTACGAAAGACATCACGTAAATTTTCATTACAAGCACAGATAAAAAAGTTAAATATTGTGGTTTTCAGTTTCTCCTTTGCCATTCTGACAAATAGTAATTTTTAGAAAAAATCATTCACAAGAAGTTATTCGTTTTTGAAAGTTCTACGTATACTTTGTACACACACTGTACATTTAAACGATTTTATATGTTATTTATTATAATGGAATTTATGAACCACGTTTCTATTTGTAACTGCATTTTTCATTTGCTACGCTAAATTGATTGGATAGGCAGTTTTATAGAAATGTGGGATGATCTACTATTTCAGTCTACAATTCATGCTAGTGATTTTGGTTAAATTAACGTATACATTTTAAAACTGTGAAATTCAAGAATGGCGTTACAAATAACATTCAAATTATCGCAATATTTATGAACAAAGAAAAAGTATGAATTATTAATGAATGTTGGAATTGATATAAAGAATAAAATAAATCCTTACATCTCCAGAGAAAAATATAAATTTTTATATTATATATAAAAAGTATTTCCAATTCCCGAAAAATTGTCGACATTCAAATTACGATAATGTCGTAGAAACAAATAGTACAACCATAAGCCTGGACTCATTTTAAAGCTTGAAGCCTCTACTTTCGCAGAGCAGTGTTCATTTTCCTCTAAGATATTTTTACATAATGCAGCAGGTGCGGAATTGAAGACCCGTTTTTTCCTAAAAAAATGTTGCAAATTCCAACGTCTCAAAAATCGATCAAAAATTTTTCTAATAAATAATACTGCCATAGATTTCAACATTAAAACCTCTTCTTTAAAACGACTCCTTAAAAATTTGTTCGATTTTCTCACTGTTGACGAAACAAAAACGAGGAACAAAAATTCGTTCCCGTAAAGCCCTCATGGTGTAACTTATACTAGTGTAAACTTGTCAGCACACCTGCCATTCAAAGCTTGATAAATCGAATAAAAAAAATCGTACATCACTTTTCGTTGGTACATTCGCGAAAACAGATTTCTCAAATATTTGTATTTATACTATTTTCGAGAAAAATCGTGTCATCAGTTTTTCACCTGCTACAACATGAAAAATAATTTTAGAATATAATGAACGACTTATTATGAAACTAGAGGTTTATACCATTAAAACGAATTCAAATTTCTTGTTGTACGATCATTTTTTACTTAACATAACAATTTTTAAAGTGAACTATTTGTTTCTATGCCATGGTTGCCGAAAATTTTAATATAGCCCAATATTTTATTTTGAGTTTTGTATCATCAACGAACTTTTATTATATTATATATGAAATTGTGGTAAAGCTTCTACATGTTCAGACCATTTCAAAAGCACAAAAGTATAAATACACTTTTATGAGCGTTTATAATTGTCAATATTAATAATCACGTAATTGAGAAAATGCAACCGATTCGTCAAAATCAAGTGGATGGAAAACAACGCTGACGTACGCAATTTTCTCGAGAAATCAATGAATTGGAGAGGTTTAAATAAACGCAAAATTACAATGACTAGTGTACAGAAGATTCGAATAAACAGAAATTCATTTTGTTAGCTAAAGTCTCTGTTACGTGTCAGATAAACTATAAAACCGCAGTCAATTCCGTTAATTCTCTTAAAAATCTGAATTTTAGATACTCGTGTATTCAATAAATACGGTGAACGTCAACGGTTTATTTATTTATATCCAGATTTCGTTCCAACATCAAATGGTTAATAATCACGTAATTGAGTAAATGCAACCGATTCGACCAAATTAAGTGGAAGGAAAACAACGCTGACGTACGCAATTTTCTCGAGAAATCAATGAATTGAAGAGGTTTAAATAAACGCAATATTACAATGACTACCGTGCAGAAGTTTCAATTAAACAGAAATTCATTTTGTTAGCTAAAGTCTCTGTTACGTTTGAAATAAACTATGGAACCGCAGTCAACTTCGTAAATTCTCTTAAAAATCCGAATTTTAGATACTCGTGTATTTAATAAACACGGAAAACATCCTCGGTTTATTTATTTAGATCCAGATTTCGTTCCAACAGCAAACAGTTTTTCTGTTGTTCGAACATTTTTGATTCCGCACAGTTTGGTCTCCCAGTTTCGCCGGCTCCGCTGTAATATTATTCTCTTTCATTAAACATGAATCCTGGCTCTATACTTCCGTCCAGAAGTGTAGTTTGCTAATCCCAGCGAGAAAGTTTGTCGATAGACTGACAGTCCTTTATGCGGAAAGTCTCGATGGCACGCGACTGAAACTCGTGCTGCAGAGAAACAATTTTTCTGCGAGGTCAATAGATCGTACTGATGGCAATGTTGAAACTGAACAGTAACGTTTTCTTTATTATTGCCACGTTGCCATTTCCATGCAAAATCAGTAATCTAAATATTCTTTTCACCTTCACGTTATACTTACAAATGTTTCATAATCTTCGATTCCTTTGGCGGATCCACAGGACACTACCATTTTCATGAATTATGGCTTAATAATTATGGCTGTCATCCAGCTTCAATGTCGGCACCACCAGT
Organism: Sphecodes monilicornis; assembly: GCA_913789915.3. Taxonomy (NCBI): domain Eukaryota; kingdom Metazoa; phylum Arthropoda; class Insecta; order Hymenoptera; family Halictidae; genus Sphecodes; species Sphecodes monilicornis. The sequence goes on from OU565290.1 coordinate 13,383,554, forward strand.
GTCTTTTATGTCGTCTATTTAAGATTGTAAACTTGAGGGAATCGAAAGTCTGTACTCACAAAAATCGAAATTTTCCAGATGTTTCTCGAAAAATCATTATCTCCTTGGAAATGATTTCTTCTGTTCCAATCGGAGCAGAGTTTTCGCGCGGGAATCGCAAAGAACGCAGAAGTTTTTTGATGGTGATCGGAGTAATTCCTCGTTCGTTATCACCATTTCTAAAAGAATGTTGTGTAGTATTTAGTGATTGTGTAAAAGTGTGGTGTTTTGTTCGAAAATAGTGTTTACAATTTTAAATAGACGATATAAAAGACTGGTGATGCCCGTATTGAAGCTGGAACATAGGCACAATTATTAAGACGGATTCGTGAAAATGGTGTCCTGTGGATCCGCCGAAGGAATAGAAGATTATGAAACATTTGTAAGTGTACTTGAAATTAGTATTTTATCATGTAGGATTAATATACTTATGGTATAATAAGCATAATATAACAAGGTATATGTATAAAGTTTAATTCAAAGTATGCAAATTCAAATGTATAATCCGAATGGGCAGGGAGACGTTGACATGGTGCAGGTCTAGCGACGAATGTCTCTTTAAAGAACCCCGCACTAATCATATGGAAAATCTAACCCGGTAAAATCATTTGGATTTTTCATATGTTGTAGCTTATGATCTACTGAACAAAAGATGTAATTTGCACAACGCTCAATAATGGACAGTTATCGAGTTATAATCAGTCAAACATGCCAAATTCGAGCTGCCGAATACTCAAATCTCGGCAAGTATTTATTTTTTGGAAAAATGTTTGAAACAAAGATAGTAGGATTTCACAAAATCTGTCATTATTTTTGAATTTTGAATGACCTTGAAAAGGTCTGTGAACAGAAATCTTTGACAAAAATCTTTGTGTGTCACAGCAGAGATAAAGACCCTACGGTTCGTCACTTCCGTAGTATTTTTTAACTCCAAACCCTCTCTGCTGTGTGTGTGTGTGTGGATTAATAAAAAAATGGTCTTATTATGTATTACCAAACAGTATGGAGACCAAAATGTATGGAATACTGATATCAATAATATAAATATCGGACGTAGCAATGCCAGAAAGTAATAGCATTCGACAGCAATAACGCTAGTATGTTGCCAACTTCATTTGGGTCGCGCAACTTGAAAATCGAAGGAGTGGGGTGGCGGGAGTGGGGGTGCGGCAAGCGTGTAAAGTAAATATACTTCCCGACATTTGTGTATTCGGCAGCTCGAATTTGTCATGTTTGACTGATTATAACTCGATAACTGTCCATTATTGAGCTTTGTGCCTATTATATCTTTCGCTCAGTAGATCATAAGCTACAACATATGAAAAATTCAACTGATTTTACCGAGATAGATTTTCCATATGATTAGTGCGGAGTTCTTTCGTTTATCTCGAGGCACGCACACGATTATGTTCTGTCTCATTGATACCGTCGGGTGGAGTGTAGTAGTAGGCTTTTGTCTATACGTATAATTCCACACAAACAAATTTTGCAAAAACTTTAACATCTCAATAACTATTTGTTTGCGACATATAGCTCCTTTCAAACTTTTTTCTCTTCTCGATGAGTAGAAGGCGTTGATGTAAAAAAAACTCTAACAACAATCTTCTTTATGCTCAACAATTTTGCAGCAAGTTTCTCTCACAAATGTCCAGCGATCCAGAGGTGTAGATTCACCCCTAGGGCGGATTGCCATTACTTTTTATACACCCTGTACATTATTTCAGGAGGCGAGAAAATGAAGGCATTCTAAAAACTATTTTAATAGACGCCAGTACTACTGTCAATTCTCGTACTTTTCGCTTAGTTTCACCATTTCCTTCAATTAGTCGGTTTCCTCCAGTTCCCGATATTCTCATCACAACAATTCTTTGTTCAACGTTACCCTTTCCCCGCAATTTAATTGTCGTGTCGTTTCCCATTCTATTTTATACATTTTATTCCTCTTCCTTTTTTACCAGTTCATCTCTCGCCGCTTGAATTCGCTCTTCTGGCTGCTATCTCTTTGAATTCGATATCTCGAAATCTGGAGTCGCCTCTCTTTACAGGAAATATGATAGCGCGTCGGTATGTTTTGCAGTGGATCCAAAAAGTATTACAAAATTCCCATTCTCGAAACATTGTCGGTATTCAAACTTTGATAATTTCGTTAAAAAAAAAATAGTACAACAATAGATCTGAACTCATTTAAAAAACTGGAGTGGTTACTTTCGCAGTGCTTTGTATATTTTTTCTAGAATATTTTTGCATGATGTAGCAGATGAAAATCTGAAGACACGTTTTTTAGTCGGAAATGCTACAAATTGAATCGTCCGTAAAAACATTACAAAATTTTTTTTCTGAATGAATCCATTTCAGATATAACGAATGAAGCCTAACCTTTTCAACGACTGGTTAAAACTTGATCTATGATTTTTTTGGCTGTTTTATAAAATAAAAATGGGCAGGTTTGGTCATATCATGTGTACACTTTCTATTCCATGCTCAATGAATCCATTAAAAAAAATCGTACATCGGATTTTAAAAAGTGGTTTAAAGAGGATGCTTTAATCTTCAAAGCGGTAATGGATTCAGTCATGAAAAACATTTTTTAGTATCTTTACGGACGTTCCAATTCGTAACATTTTCGACCAAAATAGGGTCTTCAGTTCCTCATCCCCTGTATCATGAAAAAAAAATATATATATACATATACAATATATATATACATATACAATATATATATATATATATATATATATATATATATACTTTAGTTAATTCAGCATCATGACTAAGAATCGGACTTGGCTTTACATAAAATCTAACTTAATCTAATCACATTCTCTCACTCACTCCCTCGTTCCCATTTCCTCTTCTTCCTCTCTTCATCTATTCCTAATTAATTTCCCTATCCTATCTACCCTGTCTACCTATCATGCAAAAATATCTTAGACTGAAATGAGCGATGTAGTGTAAAAGTTGATGTATCAAGCTTTAAAATAAGTGCGGGTATATTGTCGTATTATTTTTTTTTTAACGAAATTATCGCAATTTAAATGTCGATAATTTTTCGAAAATGAGAACTTCAGTGTTCAAATACTTTTTGGATCCAGTGTGTATCGACTTGACTGCGTGAAATACGTATCCGCTGTTGGTAAACGTCGGATATTAACAAATTCCACGGCAAAAATACGTAAGCCCGAATGAAAATAGTAGGCTGTCGTCGAACGGGAAAACAACGCAGTGCATTCTGGTGTCGACGATTTTTCTCGCTTTTTTACGGACCGCCTAAAACCGCTTCCGATGCAAATGCGTCATTAATTCTACGACACTCGAGCACCTCGTTTACATAAAACGAGGAAAGCTTTCGCTGACTCTTTTATTTATTTCGTCTAAACATGAATTCGAAGGAATCAACGTTTATCAAACCTGACGCGCCACGAAAAATTTTCAAACGATGCGTTCGCAGCAATTAATTACTTAAGACTGAATTTGAAACATTTATAACTTGTACCACATGTACAAATCAATGTACAGCACAGTCTTCATTTTCTTTTTACTTTACAGAGACAATCAAGTTTTGAAAATAACTCCTAATAGTTTCTGTAAAATTACTGTATCTTAGAAGAAACTGATAAATCTAGTAATTAATTTTGAAATAAAATTGCGATTGATCAACTGTGAGGGCTACGAATTAAGTTGTAAATAAGGTGCATATTTTTTAGGGTACGAGAGAATAGATGCAATTTTGTTATTTATTTGCTTCCAAATATTTTATTTTATTTTCAAATATTAGTAGTTGAGAAACAAGTAGTGTTTAATCATTTTCTTTGCTGATGTTACATTTGAGTAGCTTTTTTCACGAAAAAAGAACTTTTACATGGACAGAATTGTTGGTTGAATAATGTTCGAAACATTTTTATTAAATCATGCACATTGGCACTGGTTGGTAGTACGAATATATTACAGGAAAAATCAAACAATTCAAATGCCAATTGATCGTTATGTTAAGCAGAGCTTATTAATCCTTAGCGCTCGAGTGGTGACTCTGAACTAAAAGTTGCTATATCAATCTTCAAAATATTGTTTACATTACTAAATTTGTATTTAATAAATTAGGTACTAAACATTTATGTATTGTACGAGGTACAATGCCTATTTCATATCTACGAAATAAAAAAAATCATATACAATGTTAATATTCTTGGTCGAAAAAAATGCTTCGTTTTGTAGTTAAAATAGCTCCGACTACAAAGGGTTAAAATTTTTAAATCATTTTATGCGTAATTGGAAATCGACATTTCTTTTTTAAAATGCAATGGTAGTTGAGTAACTTGTGTTTCTATAATTTTTTTTATTCTAACATACCGAAACCCTTTTTACTTTATTCTGCTACTGATCTTACTTTATAATTCTTATTGATTCATATAGTATGTTTAATTTACTGTGATACCATTCTACATAAAATTTTCCGTTTCTTTCCTTATCCAAAGGTATTACTGTTGTTAGTATTGTTAATGTGTACTTCCTTTGGTTTTTGATGGATAGAAAGAAATATAATATTTTCTCTCATTCTGCACTTGTTATTTCATGGAAACAACTGTACCAAATGCTCTACAACCAAAATTGCACAGAAACAGATATAACCCCCTTTATAGAAACGAATGGAATTAACTGTGAACCGATATCGATTGAATAACTTTCGAAATCCAATTTTATCGCATCGTATCGATTGCATAGTCGTCGCTTCCATCGTTAACGAACATACAAAAAACATATTCTCTGTAAATATTTCAACGTCTTCAGCAAGGATACCAACGAAAAAGGACATAAGTTGCCCGACATGAACGGCGATCATTCATGTCTAGCTGAATCCATCGGATTCTTTTTGCGCGCATTAAGATTCGAAAAGAAATGACAATGTTGAGGAATAATACGGTCGTAACGATAGTTGCGCCCGTATAAAAATGCTACGATCCCAAACTCTGCGACCACGAGCTCGCCTTGTTGCACAAGCTCCTTCCATGCTGTCGATATTATTCATAATTTAATCCAGGCCGCTGGAAAAAGAGTGGAAAAAACATAATTAGTCATTCCCTCTCTGCGTAGGAAATTTTCTGCGACATTTGCGCGCAACAAATTGTTACCGCGGAGGTTAATTTCGTCAATTGCTCCGCAGTTCCCTCAATTTGTCGATTGAAACAATAAATATAGTGGGAATGCTACGGTATTTTACTGTCAAATTTAGCGACTTGTATAAAATTTTTGTGTGTACAGTGAGTGATCAAATGATTAGAGTAATCAATACTTTACATTATGTGACAATTTTACATTATGACAATCAATGTTAAGCTGACAGTCCATCTATACTGAATTCGTATAATTTCTTTATGAAGTATTGATTATCGAAAATTGCAAATATACATTTAACACTGTAGATTAAGTAAATATATTTTTCATAATGTGGTTCTAATAATTTGATCACCTATTGTATAATATTGAATTGTATTAGAACACATCAGTGCTCTTTTCGAATAAACCTTATCGTCAGTGTGAAAAATGTAAGAGTTACCTTTCAAAGTATCGTGAAAAAGATAATACAATTTTCCAACTTGTATATAAAATGTATTACAGTATTTAATCGATAAATATCGTCAAATTCTGAACAAGAAGTGTCGCAAAACAATCCCCACTTCTGTGGGGTATACCCCGTAAGGGGCCGTGGAGCTCGAGAGGCCTCGGTCGCCGAGAAGTGTAATATAATACGGGTCGAGTGCATCAGTGAGACCAATACTAATCCAATAACAAAACTTCTTTATTTTTTATTATTTTTTTATGGAACTTTCACCAACATATTCGTGGCATTTTTCTAATGAAAATGATACTAAATAACATATAACTGTGATGATATTTACTTGTGTAATGGACGATGAAAGTTTCGGGCGCAAGAAAGGACATCGTATGGGGACGAAAGAGACGCGGAGTCTTCACAGTATAATGCCAATAAAAAAACTTTTTTATTATTACTTATTTTTTATTGAGACTTTCACCAATATTTTTTTGGTATTTTTCTGATTCAAATAATACCAAACAGGATATAATTCGGATCATATTTTCGATAATTTTCCGAAACTTTCATCGTCCATTACACAAGTAAATATCATCGCAATTATATCTTATTTGGTATCACTTTCATTAGAAAAATTCTACGAATATGTTGATGACAGTTCCATCAAAAAATAATAAGAAATAAAGAAGTTTTGTCACTGGTTTAGGTGTTGTTTTCACACCGACATACTCGACCCGTATTATGTTACACTTCTCGGCGACCGAGGACTCTCGAGTTTCGCTGTCCTTTTCTACGTAAAATTCAAAGAATAGTATACTTGAACACGAAGTGGCCGGGCCTGTGATTGCGAATTTTATCGATTAAGAACCGTATATGGTAATTGATGGCAAAGGTCGGCTTATGCGCTAGTACATGAAGCGAAAGAACGTCTTCTCATACTAATGAATGTATTTTTACATTAACAAACGTTTATTCCTTTCGCCAACGCTGAAATGGTATAGCCAAATTTCTTAACAATCTAACTGCAGGTTTGGTATATTTAGTAGCGTTTTGAATGCTATCGTTTTTACAGAGGAATCGTATGCTTGTTGAAATTCTGTACTGGAAAATTCGTTCGTAAAAAATAAAACGTCGCTGTCACAGTCTAGGAACAACCTTTTAAAACAAACAACTTCTTTTTACGATCAAATTCAAACATTTTACAGCTATTGTTTCTAGCAGGATACTACGAACACTATATTCGTTGGTGTATACAACATATGATTATCTTCGTCTATTATTTAAGTTCCCCCATTTTAAAAGAAAAATGATGAAGTTCTAGTGTTCTGAAATAAATCGAAACATTTTGAATCGCGTTTTCTGTGGTGAATATGATTTAATACGAATTTTGTTGAATTCAGTGGGAGAGTTTAAACTCGTAAGAATTGACAACATAACTATAAAGATTTACAACATGACCAGCATCAATATCGTCGTTTTTCGTACGGTGTGGGAAGCACATAACTGGCTTGGATATGATTAATATCTGATTTTAAAGACAACCATGTGTTTTATTTAGGTACATAACATACGGAAATCTCTACGGAATCTGCGTACATATTCTAATATCGATAGTTTCAGCAAGAATTGCAGATCATTTCATGATTCACTCCACTCGGTGTCTCGTGTCCGCTTTAGTCTTGGACGTTCAGGTTATGGTTTCTCAAAATCATCGAAGCTCTTCCGATTGTCAAAGTAATTTGTTAAAAGGCTGTAGAAAACATTTTGTAAAGACTTCTCATCGTTCGTTGGAAGCTCAACGAATCTCGCAACCTCCTCCGCAACAATCCAAAAGATCGGTGTCACAAGTCACAAAGATCTGTTCGTCAGCAACGAGTCTCAAGTAAGTGGCCATGCGTACTGAATTACAGGTCGACGACAAATAAATGAAAAACTGCACGGAAACATCGAATACATTGCATGCTTATTTTACAAACGAGCGATCGCTTCAATTATGACAATTAAACCCAAAAAGTCCACCTAACTTTGAGTCTGAAAGGCTGTCGCGCCTCCATCCTCCAATCACAATCACGATCCTCAAGAAACAATTCGACTCGGCCATGAACGCATCGCGTTCGTGTCTCGCATCGGGTCATTCCGAGCACCAACGACGCCATAAAGATGTAACGATCTCGCGTTCAACGTTGAAGAATATTCCCGTAACGGCGGGGAGTTTTAAGATCAATCTCATCCCCTCTTTCTCTTTCTTTCACTCGCACTCTCACTCTCTCTCTCTCTGGAGAATCAGACCCCACTCGATCCCCAGAAAAACCTCCTCGATTCCCATTTCTCGCCTTATCGGGCGACTGTTTTAAAACCCGGGGATTCACCTACGGTGATCCCCGGATTGTCAGCCGTCTATGGACGATCAAACGAAGGGTCGAGGAACGACGCTCGTGCCAATGGGTGAGCACGATCGTCGGCTTACTTGCTCCGGCCGCGATCATTGAACGGATCATTGAGCAAGCTGGGATACGATTGTTTCAGGAGTCACCATCTTGTTATCGCTGACGGTGTTCCTGAACCTCGTCGCCGAGACCCTGCCCCAGGTCTCCGACGCTATACCCTTGTTAGGTACATTGAGTTTCTGCAAGTTTAAACGCGTGTCAGTGTGAGTGTCTGCTGTCGTGGTTGGTAATGCTTCTCTCCGTTATCCTCTCGAACCCCCTTTCTCCTTCTTCGACTTCTCCGTTTTTCCCTTACAACAAGCCCGATCGGTCAGTTTGGCAACCGCCTAAATGAATGTCGAACAGCGACCGAATCCGATATCGCCTATTTCAATGAAACCCATACCCCAGCTGAGTATGAGGAGCTTTTTGTTGCCTCTTGTTGCTGCGCCATGCTGAAAGTTCGATGAGAGAATCGAATTGTGAGCAAATCCGAAGTCGCCAATTTGGATGGGTGATGCTGAAAATTAGGAGATTTTGTTGGCCCTTGTTGCTGCGTGGTGCTGAAGGTTTGTTTGAGAATAGAATTGTGACCATGTCCGAAGTACGCCTATTTGGATGGGTGCTATGTTCATACTGATGATTGGGAGCTTTCTGCTGTCCCTTCTTGCTGCGCGGTGCTAAAGGTTTAGGACATCTTTAGAAATGTTGGGCATCCGTGCGATTGTACCTGTTGATTGCAACAAGCTGATTATGTGAGAGTTAGTTTGTTGCAATGACGAGTAGACTGTGGATTTTATGCTTCTGTGACAACAATGGGTAGCTGTAATTTGAAACAGCAGAATGATCGAATGAATTGAACAGAAGACATTCCTACGTGGCTTCTGTTTATTGCGGACAATTTTGATGGTTTCATTTGTAATCTGGCTACAGAAATAGTGAGAAACTTGGAGCAACAGTCAGGAACGAGAGGCGATTTTTTTAAGATATGAGGAACATTAAGCTCCTTGCTGCTTCAGTGCAGATATCCATAGTAATAACATGTGCTGTGTTTGTTGTTTAGACGGACGAGAACGATTTTGTCGCTGTGTGGCGTTCAATTAGGGCACAGCCTACTAACTCGATTTTCGCAATTGAAGGGTTTGCAGCAATAAGGAGATAGCTTCACTTTTTATTTGTGTTGCATAGTCTGTTATATGAATAAAAATGCAGTGTTTTTCTTGGTATAAAAGCATTTTTTAGCTCCACTGTGCGAGCACTGCGTGTTTATTAAGTCTGATGCAATGGAGGCACATTTATGGCAAAAATGAATCAAATGGAAAACAGAAAAAACATTTCAAGAATTTTAGAATAGTGTTGTGTTCTTTTGACCCGTTAAAATTATTAGGACAATAAATAAATGTCTACGCAGTTGCTGTACTTTTCGATTAATGTGAATAATTCTGCATAAAAGTGTCTATTTACAACTGTGTCCATTAGTGTATCTACTGGAACAGCAAACAAGGTAGAGGTGTCGTATTTAAACTTTAAAAGTTAGCTTTTGAACCTTGACCTTAGCGTACTTGATTTTTAATTATCTCTTAGAGTTGTCTCATTATAGCAGCCCTTTCGATTCTCCCTTCTATGTCGCTCTTACGATTATTATTTGGCTTGAACCGTTTGCGTGCGATGTCGGTGTTTGCTATTGGATTATTCTGATTGAATGGTGGATTTTCTTTAGTTAACAGGAGCTCCTTTTCTTTTGATCCCTTCTTTCTTGCGCGCGGCGTTGATCGATGAAGCGTAACGACTCGCTTCGAAAGAATGTGGTAATTTTAATGGAATGTTGCACTCGTTGTCTTGACATTACTCTGATACAATGGACGTCGACGCGGAAACTCGAGACCTTGCGAAACTCTCTCTTTAATTACGTTAGGTTTTTATTGATTCGATGTAAGTGATCAATTTGATGCTGAGAGTAACGTTAGATCAATTGTGTACATTCGAAACCTTGATGTAGTGAAGAATTAATACATTAGATACATTAATTAGGAAACTGAGACGTTTCTGCAAGGAAAAGTATCATTTTTCTGATTTAATACAACTGTGAAGTAAAACTTTTTGCGGACATTTTATAGACATTAATTTGTCAAGACTAAATACGTATGATTTTAAATAATTGTGAAATTTGTTAAAGCAACATACCCTTTGATATTGTATAGACATTCATTGATATATTTGTTAAAGTTAAATAGCTCTTTCGAAAAGGATGGTATTGGCAAGCGTTAACTAAACAAACGATTACTAATATATAATTATAAAATATAAATAAAATATAATGATAAAATTTGTTTTGACGATACTGTTGACGATCATGATTTTCGTGATTTGTAATATGTCTTTCGTAACTTTACAGTAAGTATCATGATCTTATATTTTTCGTTTATTTCAAATAAAATGCATTCGCTCGAATCTTTAAATACTAAACGAATCAATTCCAACTGTAATGCAAAAGAAAATTAGTACAAATTTAAACGCAGTACAAAATGAAGAGAAACTTGTGAAGATTCGCATGAAGTATAGAGAAGTATAGTGTGAAGCATAGAGAAAATTGACAAGAATGTGATGAAAAACTGCAGGAGAACTTGTTAGCCCTTTCTTGGTGTTTCTAAACTCAATGTGCGATTCTTCTTGGACTCAATAAGGATTCTTTACAGGTGAAAATTCTTGGTAACAATGTTCGAGATCACACGTTGCTACTTTCCGCAAGGCACAAACAAACAAACAGTGTCGGCAGGAATTCCCTTTCTGTAGTTTCGAACGACTTTCCTTCAGCCGTAGTTCGAAAACTTCGGTGCGAACTTGCCAGGATTTAATTGAATAAGTTCGCGCCTGAAACGAGACAGGCCGGTGTCACCTTGCGCCATCGGAAATCCAGTAACCCGAGCACGCTCGTACACCTGGTCGGGCTTTATCGCACGTTTTCCTACCAAGTATACAAATCTGAAGTAGCAACAGCCTCGATCGGTTTCGTTTCTGTAATGCCGAGCTCGTATTGTCTGTACGGGAGAATTATTTCTCGTTCCCACATTCGCGAAACATTTACACAGTAATTTCCACAGGCTGAAAATTAAATCAACGTGGAACTGCAAAGGAATACGTAAACGAATTATCAATGATCATTCACACTAAAGAAATTGTTTAAAAGCAACGCAAATATTTTAATACTTGAATGTTTGAAAACTCTCACTCAACACATTCGCGAAATATTTGCATAATAATCCTCATAAGCTCAAAATTAAATCGACGTGGAAAAGCAAAGGAAAATGTAAATGAATTATTAATGATCATTTAGAAATTATTTAAAAGCAAAGCAAACGTTTTGATGAACATTTTTGAAAGTTTAAAAACTATCATATCATGTTTTATCCTATTCACTGTAAAGAGAATTATTTCTCACTCAACACATTCACGAAATATTTGCACACAAATAAGCGTTCTTGAAATTAAATTAACCTGCAAATGCAAAGAAAGGCGTAAAGGAATTATCAACGAGCATATATATACTAATGAAATTGTCTAAAATCAACGCGAACATTTTGGTAAAACAATTTTCAAATGTTTAGAAACAAATATATGTATTTATATAGAAAAAAAATTATGAAAAAAATAATAAAAAAATAATAAAATAAAAAAGAATAAATAAAAGAAAAATTTATATTTCAAATATTTAGAAACAAATATAAATGAACTCAAAAGCAGACTGTAAATAATCAACTGTAAATAAAATATAATGAATGGCTACAACATTTGATAATAATGGAAAAATGAATGGATAAACAAATGCAGAAGTAGTGCAGAAAATCTTCTATAAAAAATCACTTACTTATCGTCGAGAACTATTCCATCGTTCATTAAACTCTGTGAGAGCGAATTTCAGGTTCCTGTGGTACTTTGCTAGCAAGTAGATCAATACAGTTTCGGTCAGACACAAAATTTTCTACGCATTCCTGAACATTAATATTGGACCAACTTGGTAGCGAGATTTTCTAAAACTTTTTTTGTCGATATCACAACTTAAAGAAATCGTGTAAAAAATAATCCCATTATTTAACACAAATTTAAATAGTTATTCGTTATTATGATGCAAAGTGTATTTAAATTAAGTTGCAATGAATAGTAAAAGAAAATGTCTAAAACAAAAGCTACACTATTTCACATGGCAAATGTGATGATAAACATGGATTTCATGCTTGACAGTTTCCAAAGTCAGTTAAAAATCACATATACAGCTTTTTTGATCATTTGAACGTAATTTTATTACAACTGGTATCGAGGCGAGTTGAATAGAGACGAGGATAAGTTTGGATTTACTTCGCGATAAATGAATAATAGAACAATCTATTCTCTGAGTGGCACAGTGTTATACATTGTACCTATCCACAAACTGATATGAGTTTCCTCAAAATTTAATGGAAGTCATCTCCTGTTAACGGCACACGTTACTGCACGAATAAAACCTAATATCTCGGAATACCAAATTGCACACATTAATGTATCCATTGACCGAATTCGATTTCTGAGTAAAAGTCGCTCTAAATTCACAGTATATTACGTTATATATCACGAAATTAAAAATACATCTAGTTCAATGACGTCGCATCATCAATGCCCATAATAACGTTAATAAAAAAATTCTATTTTAGACGGTTTTTTCTTTGGCTCTAGCAGAGACATTTAGATATTCTTTTTTTCTGATTACATATAATAAAATTTTGAAGATTAATACTTTTTAAATTAAATATAAAGATTTTTTATTAAAAGTTACAGCACATAATATATTTCGCAAAATACGTACTTTGACCCCCTCCTCCCAATAACCGTGAAGTTCTGGGAAAAAGTTTTTGCACGGAATCAATGTTAGACCCAAAGAGCTACCAATATGCAAAGTTTCAGGAAAATTGGTCTTGGGTAATTTTGGCCGATTTTGAATCAACGCCTTTCCTGATTCTAAATCATTTTTTCTATTTCACTGCAAATGACCATCAGCTCGCACGGCGCTTCTAACAAGTCAAGCAAACGAACTAGGTCTCAATTACCATGCAAATACATGGAACCTTACTTAAAAGCTGTGGCCATGGTTCACTTATAGGGTGGTTTAAATGCAAAAGGATATCCCAACAAAGTTTGATCGCTCGTCTATCCCCTTTCTAGACCTGCCTGCTCAAACTACTGGGACCACAGGATGATCATATTCCCAGAGTGTTCTCTATCCATTATTATGCAAAAATGATTGCATTAAATTTTAGAAGGCATCTTGAACCTAGCACAGCAATTTCTATAAATTTTTACTCGATAAGCAGGCGCGATCGCCTATCAAAGTGAACATTTAGTTCTTAACTTCAAATATATGTACGTATCTCTGAAATGACTTTGGTGATGATAAAATAACGTGTTGAATATTTTTCGAAACTATTGCCACAAAATAAACATTTTGTATAGCAAACCGTATGTTTTTAAATGGAGAATCTAACTGTACATTTATTGAGTAACAATCAGAACCAGAGTTACCGGTCAATGCAAAGTTTAGACAAGCAATTAGTCACACAGTATGAATTACAACCGAATTTTGTAAGGACCGTCTTTGAGCTCCTGTAACTCCGTGTAAAATCATCATCAAATATTCTGCCTGTGCTGATTTCAAACGGGAAATTCTCTAGTTGAAATGATTGAAATGAACTTTTTTAGTTTCTTTTTTCTTCACACGTTGGCTGCCATTTCACCCACATACGGGTGACGGAATTATTTATTCAGAATTAAAAATTAATTTTTACGTTCATATATATTCATTGTACCAAATTTGATTAATATCCAGAAAATGCAAGATGGCCGAAGGACTACTCAGTGTCATAGGGAAAATTCTCTACTTGTACATCCTTGAAATGAATTTTTTAATTTTTTTTTCTAAACACGTTGGCTGCCATGTCACCCACATACGGGTGACGGAATTATTTATTCAGAATTAAAAATTAATTTTTACGCTAATGTATATTCATTGTACCAAATTTGATTAATATCCAGAAAATGCAAGATGGTCGAATTACTACTCATTGTCATACATTTAACCTACTCAATGTTTATTTCATTAAAAAAATCACTTCGATTTTTTTGGAATTTTTGAGGTTGCTGGATTGGCACTCGACGTGTTAATGGCCTATAACAACGAGTGAGACTCGTGGTAAGAAATTTGGACCAAAAACAATAAGGACGAGCATGACTCGTTGTACTTCGTTCGGACCGAACGTAAACAACACGAGCCTGGCTCGTTGTACTTCGTTCGGACCAAACGTAAACAACACGAGCCTGGCTCGTTGTACTTCGCTCGGACCAAACGTAAACAACACGAGCCTGGCTCGTTGTACTTCATTCGTGACAAACGTAAAAAACACTAACACGGAGATTACTAATTTTCTACGAGTTTTCTCAAAACATTATTAATTTAAATTAAGTATTAATTTACAAATTGTTACTAATATATTATCCACTTTCAAATTATAAATCTTTTTTGTTCACCGATGAATTGATCATAATTACTTCTCAGACATCTTAAAAGTTTTAGATGTGCCCAAACTTGTTTATTATTTCACAATTCCTTTCGTTGTGGCGAAATATACATGTCACAAGACGCATACATTTTGCGCAAGTTCGAGAACACGGCTAATCAGCTAAATGGCTCGACGCGTGACCGACCTTCTTGTTATTATGGCCTAAGCAATCGGGTGTTAGCGGGTACGACAAGGGGTTAAGATGTTTGTTACGCGAAGCTACAGGAGATCGGCGATTGGTAATTCTCCGGTGATGCTTTAATTTTTTGGGTTTAGAGTTTTTTTGAGAAGAACGCTGACATCGTGAATACTTTTCGAAATCGTAGATTGCGTCTATAACTGTGATATGTAGGCATAACGCGGTAGCACATTGAGAAACAGACACACGAAGTCGAATTTTAGCTTGTCGGGCAGCTGTCAATTCGCGCCGACCGTTGTTCCGTATTCTTTCACGGCGAGTCTCGCCACCGTTCAGCTTGACATCGGTTTTATCGTCGATCGAAGTAAATTAAAACGGTTCTGCCGTTCGTTATGAATTCGTTGTCAACAGACGTCTTTGTTTCGGTGAAGCGTTCCGTTGCACCCCGATCGCGACCCGGTCAATATTACGCGTTCTCACCACCCTCTCGCTACCCCTTAACCAACCCGTAACCATCCCTATCTACTATTCCACGCCTCGGTCGCAAAGAAACCGACTTCGCCTTCTTCGTAATGGATGACACTCACCGGTATTGAATCGCGAAACGATCGAGAAATTAATTAAACGGACTTAAAACACACCGCGGGAACGTTCACCGAAGAAAAACGAGACTACGGTTATTTATCTTCTTAAAAGACACTGTGCATCGTTCCTCGGACATACAGTAAGGAGCAAACTTGAACCCATGAAACCATTTTTTCAGAAAATCGTTATTTACATGTTTCTTCCAGAACTGATTAAAATTTTGGAGAGAAAATATTTCAAATACTATTTTAAATAATCGTTATTCTGCAATTCAATTAAAATACTACCTTAAAGAAACATTAAAATTTCCGCCAATAAAATATTCTTATTTTGATAATCTAAAACAGAGAGTTCCAACGTATTACCCTCCGAGAACTGCAAGGTCCCCACCATCGAACTTCTTCCCTCTACTACGTACAGCCGTAGAGTTAGTGAGTGCTGCGCGCGCGGCGCAGCTGTCGTGGTGGGAGCTTCCCACTACTATACATTATAACGTTGAAGTCTAAGAGTGGGGGAAGAACCTAAGCGGGGAAGGGGCCTGAATAGCTCCGGAACTACTGGTAGGAACTGCCTGATCTAAAACGTAAAATACAATATTTGAACTTTGCATTAAAAACTCTTTAAAATATTTCTTGATTATAAAAGTAGGTTGAAGAATTTTATTTTCTTAAAAAAATTGTTTCATTTGTTCAATTTTGCTCCTCACTGTAGATAGACTCGCGAAAGTTTGCACATTTAGATGATTTGACTTGTTGAATGCTAAATATCAATCCCAAAAATTAAAAATTAAAGCAATTCAGTTGGCAAAACCGAAACTAGAAACTTAAAGACAGAAAGTGAAAACCATACAGGATGTTTATTCGAATACATCACGTTTTCATCTTTTTAATATTTTGTTATATACGAAGGGAGTGTATTCGTTTAGGAACGTTAATAATTCGCAGTTAAAAAACTAACGTTGGATATTGACTATCATTTATGTTTGGACATTAGTGAACAAAATAAGGAAAATGTCGAAATTTATGGAAAATTTGTAAAATAACACATAATTTCGCATCATGAATCTCGTATTTTGAATGACATTAAGCTAACAGTTATCGAAATATTTCTATTTGTTGGTGATTTTTTTCATGATAAAATTTGCCTACATTTATTTGCCTCTTTTTTCTAATATCGCAAATTTGCAACAATCGGCAGTTTGTATTTTGGATACGGAAAGCCATATTAATTTGGTGTGTCGTTGCTGTGAAAAATTGCAACGCACAGTGCAAAATTCAGGTGAGCGATGGGATTCATTTATTATATTTTTTCAACATTTCACGCAGAAGTGCATTTAGCGGTTTACTAAAACTTTGAAAAGCTGAAATAAATGATGCCAGGAAGCGTGTCGATTTCAACGCAAAAGAACAAAATGCTGCGTGAAATACTTGAACAACTTTGTTAATACATCTACAACGCACCGAAGTTTTAAAACATTTTACCAGAATTTTATTCCGGCAATATTGTATCAAAACATTTTTGCATACAAAACGTTTAAAATGATCGATCTGCACAAAAAAGTCTGTAGTTGTCCATTATAAAGAAAGTGTTCAAGAAAATATTCAAACAAATGAAGTCATAGGGAAAGAGACTTTACAGTACTTAAAATTACAACATTAGCATTGCAGTAAGTAAGATTACAAGGATCTATAGCCATTATTCATAGATCCCGTTCGGGACAGCATGTTTGTGTGATGATTGTTCCCATGAAAATAATGTTACATGAAAGTCATAATCGCATAGTACGTATTAATTGGGAATTATAACATTAATGCGCGTGCTTATGCAATGATTACTCGTATAATCAAGTTCCCTGATTGCATACAATGATAATTACGATCCCCCAAGTGGGCCAATTCACGCATTCACAATGCAGAAACATAGATCCATGAAATAACAGAGTACATGGCTGTAGCTGAAGTTGCGAAATTGTCTCAAGAGGACATAGTCTTGCAGCTTCATTTCATTCGACGTTACGCTTATCGTCCGATAGAGTTGGCACAATTTCGCAGAAAATCATCTTCACCATTACAAAGTGCCCTTTAATTGACAATGTCGGACCATGCAGCTTCACGGAGAAGTTCGAAAGGTGTGCAAAGTGACGCGTCGCAAGATACGTTCACTTAATTATTGTACTTAACTCGAGAACGTGTACCGGCTAAGTGACCTTAAATGTGTTTACTCTTCATCTTTCTCGCGATTGAGCCTTTCACTGTAATGCCTTCGATCAAAAACTACTTTCAGCAATTAATGAAACGGCCGAAACTAATTGTATATTTTAATTTATCTTCTAAATTCAATTTTGCAATTGGTAGTCGCTATTTCTATCACAATCGTAACAACAGCCTAATAATTTCAAGATAAACACGCGAAAAAATGTTTAAATGAATTCTATTAAACATCAATATTATTCCTTTCTGTAAATTCGTTGATGTAAAACACGGATTTTCTGTTTAAAATTTTCACGATGGTAAAATGTCGATATGATGGAAGGTTGAATAATAAAATTTATAAATACTTTCTTTGAAAATGAAACGCTGCGGTAAGATGAGATTAAATAAGACTACTTACATCGTTTATAAATAATAAATCGATTTGCTGGGCGTACTGCTCTTTCGAGAGCAATAAAAAATGTTTCAAATTGATAAAAGAGATGGGATAAAAATAAAATGAGACATAAAATGGCTATAAATTTCTTATTTCCTCTAAAGGAAAGGTTAATCAAGACAAAATATTAATTA
Organism: Sphecodes monilicornis; assembly: GCA_913789915.3. Classification (NCBI taxonomy): domain Eukaryota; kingdom Metazoa; phylum Arthropoda; class Insecta; order Hymenoptera; family Halictidae; genus Sphecodes; species Sphecodes monilicornis. The sequence continues at coordinate 13,401,655 of OU565290.1, forward strand.
TCTATGATCAATTCTAATAGAAAACTGTTACTACTTCTTTCTATGAATGTTTCCTGTCATCCCTTCTCCGCAATGTTCTGTTGAAAGTATTAAATTACTAGTGCAGTATAATAGTTTAAACCAGGGAGTTCCAACGTATTCTCCTTCGAGAACTGCAAGGCCCCCACCATCGAATCTTTTCCCATTACTACGTAAATACAGTCGTAGACTTAGTGAGTGCTGCGCGCGCCGCGCGGCTCTCGTGGTGGGAGCTTCCCACTACTATACATTATAACGATAAAGTCTAAGAGTGGGGGAAGAACCTCAGCGGGGAAGTTGCTTCTAATATCTCCGGAGCTAATGATTGGAACTGCCTGGTTTAAAAAGAAAAACTTGTTTTTTTAAATTTTCTTTATTCGGTTGAATAGTAAAAGTCAGGAATGAATCCATTATTGCATTTCAGAATTAGTGATGGTTCTTCCACATAAAATATAACATTCATACGATACGGATTGAATTTTAGTTTTCGAATCTGTAATTTAAAATGAAATATTTTCTCATGCATATTTCAATATAGGTAAAGCTGCCTGCATACGCCGTACACATTTTTCTTTCATTAAGCAAATGTATCTTCAGCATTCGCGCTGAATGTTATAATTAATTTTTCATTAGAATCCTACTCAATATTGTGCTTTATTTAATTTCGTCGTCCACACACGAGAGTTTCGATTACAATAATATGACGAACCGGAAAATGGTTCAGGAAGTCTTTATTATTTCGCAATTAATATAAAATCATTCGGTGATCGTGCTGCAAATCATTCATTTAAATCGTTGAGAGTAATATTTTAATTCTATCCTGTCCTTTATTGAGGTACTACTACCAACAACAAATCAATATATAATAATAAAAAGTTTAAATTGATACGAGCTTGTAAAATATAAAATAAAAAATTTGAAACACCGAAGTAAACGACTATTAATCATTTTCTATAACACATCTGATAAAAGGAAATATCCTGCACAAGATAAAAATGTGATCTTTAATAATTTCGTTATAAAATCCGCACACAATGTTCCACACTATCGATATCGAAGGATCAGTGAGAGCATCTGGGTGGAACATCGTAGCGAAAATTCTCTACAGTGGTTCCAACGTGGCTTTCCCAACCCTCTTTCAATTAGTATTCTTTTTAGCGGCGGCCGTTACGCCGCACCATCTATTTCTTGGCGAATCTTGCCGTTTCCGCTCGGAGACAAGTGCTTTAATTATTCTGGCCACTTTGTTCGTGTGGGAATTTAAAAAGCACGAACTGTTTCGTCGCCCGTGCCTGAAGAGCTTCAATTACATTGAAAAAGCCGGCGCCACTTGCCACGAACCATGACTGACGCTTTCGTCCAGTATCTGATCCTTTTCATTCGAGCGCTTTCAATGACAATTCGTGCAAAAACCATCGTTCACTTTGTCATATGAATTCGTCCCGCCTCGATCACGTTTCGCTGGATCTCGAACACTTTTTTATAAATGATTTATTAACTTACGCTCAATGCGAAAATTCAAATTTTATAAAATATTTCGCCTAATAATAATCACTTAAATATCTCATTCAGTTGTGATGAAACAAACGATATCTTGTATGCAGTATGTTGGAAATGAACTTTATATTCAATGTTAATGTTGGAACACAAAGGTTATAGTAAGATCAAGTAAATCATATATTCGAATACAATATTAGCTATAATGTGCAAGGGAGAAATGTGTACTTGGTTGAACAAATTACTAGAGTCATAGTACAAAAAGTTATTTTGTTATGATTTCTATTGAAGCAAGTATGGATCTTGCAATTGAAACATTGTAGCTCCAATGCTGCCATATTCTTTCATATACGATCATGACGTCTTCAGAAAACTTCACAGTAAGTGTCAAATACGAAAAATAGTTGCAATATTACAATTTAGTTTAATGTACTTTAATGTTTAACATTGAAAAACGAGTGCATCATTCTATCCACAGTAATGTCTCGATGTATGTGCAAAACTCGGGACCGAAGTGTCATTTATATCGTGTACGGACACCATTCTTTGATTCTTTGAAAGCAATGAAACTACTTGTTTGTTTCTAATGATATTTTTATGAAACATTTGTCAACATATCCGTGACATTTTTCTGATTAAAAATGTACCCAAACAACAATTTGGACCGTATTTCCTTGTTTAATGCAGGATACAGTAGTACCTCGATTATCCAAAACAAACCTTAGAATATTACTCTTTAGATAACATAGTAGTTACCCAGCTCCCATGTTAGATCAAATCTTCACTGATTCGTACAATAAATCATGTTGTTTATGAATCACTATAGATTGAAGGATAATGGAAAATTCAGATTTCGGTTCGCTCAATTGTAGTCCTACCACATCGTGTATTATATAAACAAATATGATCCACATTGCATCGCGTTTGGTCTCATTTTAATCAGAAAAATGTTACAAATACAGTGGCCCACAAAAGTGTTAGTACGCCCTTTAAATCAGAATAACTTTCTTAAAATTTAACCAAACCACTTTACTTTTTTTAGCAATTAAAGGCATTGATTTACTTTTAAAATGTGCAAAAAAGATTTTAAAGAAATTGCAATTAGTAGGAATTACATGAAAAAATAAAAATGGCACTTTTTAAAAGTTTATTATTTCAGCCCATAATGAAAATTCAAAATACGCGGTTTGTAGATCTATGTTATTTACACATATGCTGAAAATTTCATCGAAATCAGTTAACAAACACATGAGTTACAAGCGGTTGAAAATGGTGATAATCACAGTTTTTCACGACTTTTGGTCAGTTTCTGTTTAAAATCCATAGTGTCTTACATCTTTCGATGCGCGTCCTTTTTTTTCTGCATCAACCGATTTCGATGAAATTTTCAGCATCGGTATAACTAACATAGATCTACAAAAGGCATCTTTTGAATTTTCATTATGGGCTAAAATAAAGAAGTTTTAAAAAGTGCCATTTTTATATCTTTATGTAATTCCTACTAATTGCAATTTTTTCAAAATCTTTTTTGCACGTGATTTACTAATTCAATGCTTGTAATTGCTAAAAAAAAGTCAATTGGTTTAGTCAAATTTTATGAAAGTTATTCTGATTTAAAGGGCGTACGAACACTTTTGTGAGCCACTGTATGTTCGTAAAAGATTCATTTAATAAATAGTTAAAAACAAGACAGTTTTATCATTGAAATATGTTGCGCTTCTCCGCGATCAAGTTTCAAGGTCCCTCAAGGGGTTCAAACCGCGATAGTGCGAATAAATTTTTCAGAAATATCGTCTCGACCTCTTTCACATGTATCGAAGCATTCCTGAAAACAATTACCATGAGACACAGTTTGCAATTTGTATGACATTCATTCCTCGGTGCAAAGATGAAAGAAAGGCCGCGAATGTATGCTTCACCTGTTAATGTCAGCCCCCGCAGTCTTATAATTGCTCGAACTCTACAATCCGGCCAATTATGAGAGGTTTAATTTAATGCAGCATTCTAAAGCTCGTTTCGTTTGGGGTCGCGTTGAATGTTTCACGGTGGACGTTGATCATTCCGTTGCCCCGTAACTAAATTCGCTGGGAAAACTCTGGGAACAATTGAAAGGGATCCTTCCGAGACGAGGGGGCCCTGTCGTTGTGGCGATGAGAATACAATTCCCGTTCATCCCCCCTCCACCAACTAACCACTGGTTCTTTACGTTTGTTTCATTGTTTCCATACGCGACCGATTGTTCCTCAACAAATCTTCGTTTTGTTATCTCCGCGGGAGCGATAATTGCCTGGCTTCGTGTCTCTCCGAGATGCAATAACAACGGCAGATGAAGTCCAGCTACTGGCATTTTTCAATTCGACTTTCAATCTTTGTCCCGTGATTACTATTCCAATTGCTCTTTTTCAAGAGTAGTCCCGGTGCCCGGGAAATGGCTCTCATAGGCGAAAACGTGATTTTTGTTCGCACTACATGATACTTCCTGGCGAGCGATCAAGGAACTTCCGAAGAAAAATTACAACATTACAGGCGTTTCGATTTGGTCGTTAACACTAACCGCACCACGACCGATCAAATGATCGGTTTCACATTTTTTATTTCAGAATTATTGGAATTACAGAGTTGCTTCAATTAGAAAGCTCAAAGCACATATTCATATAAAAATTGTGAGCAATCTAAAATAAATTCTGCTTTGTAATTTTTATAAAACAATTGTACAACAATCGCATTTTGTGCTTGGTGCAGTTAGTGTTAACAAAGTTTGTCGATGAAGGAAGTGTCGTACTTGCTTGAAAAGGGTGATTCCTCAGGTCATTTGAAGTAACCTTTTCCTTTATGAAAACGTTCTCGGCAGCTTTGTTAAGGAGGTATCAACGCAAAACACGGACCAATGGGAGCGCAGCTACTACCGACTGATTCCGTCTCGGCCAACCGCAACGCCACGCTCTACTGTAGTCGCGTTCCGATTGGTTCGCGAAATTCGTTCATAACTCCTTAACAAAGCCGCGGAGAACATTTTCGTAAAGGAAAAAGTAACTTGAAACGACTTCAGGAATCATCCCTTTCAAAGAATTGCAACATTTTTGGGACACTCTGTATGTATCTTTTGTGGCAGTAAGTGTGCAATCTTTTTAATGAATTTTTTGTACAGTCACTGTGCATTTACTGCCACATACAATCTACAAAATCTATATGAAATAAAATAAGTCGAACAGAAATAATAGTGTTTTTTCGTTTGAGGCTTTGTTTCCGAAAAAAACTGAGTTTGAAGGTCCATTGGATTAGTGTGTCCTACTATTTGCAAGAAGTACAATCGGACTGTCATAATCAGATGCACCAGCCGATTTCTATCAAATAGCAAGTGTATTCGCTACATTTTCAAAATCGATTTTCCTGAAAATGAAGACTTAAACGAAACAACATTATAAGAAACGACTGATGAACGAATGGAAGTTTGAGGTTCTATCCGCGAAATGCGAATTAAAGTGTCAACTCGCATATCTTTGCTAGACAGGCTTTATGCCATCGCGCAATTTTCGCGGGCGTAAAAGCGAAACAATCGGGTTAATGAGACCGAAAGTCACGTTCGTTTTAACTTTTCCAATAAATAAATTGAATATCTGTTTGATCTTGGTCCAATGGCTTTATGAAAATTGGCATTTGCGCAAACATGTACGGACTATCGATGGTCTTATGTACGAGTACGGCCGCTAATGGTGAAAACGTGTTTTCAGAGATAATATGATGAGACCAAACGTTCCGAGTGTCATATTTGATACTATGATTTAATCGCGGAACCGTTTTGCAGGCGATTTTTGAAACATTGTTCCGTCACTGGCCCCGAGTTCACGGTACTCGTACTTTCAAGTACGATGGTCCAAGAGAACAACATATTATTTCGAAGCGAAAGTTCATGTATCAATCAACGTTATTGTGAATCGCTTGTACCCTCTTCTCAATTTTATCGACTGAAAAAGTTCGAATCGTTGTCCAAACTATTATTACTACATGGTATAATGCAGTTCCCCTGAGATTGAAATTCAGTTTTATAGCTTTCAACATCCTGTGAACTGGAAAACAGGAGGACAAATACATTGAGCGCAAAGTTCGAAAATGTGGTTTGCTTAAAATGGGTGCAACAATGTTTTAACGCAAGTTTTAAAACTCTAGGTTCATAAATTTAGAAAAGTCTTCTTATGTTGGAAATTAATCTCGAAGATCATTAATTTAAACATTGGAATTAAGGTTTGGTAAATAAAAATGAATATGCATAAGAAACTTAAATTTGGAGTGTTAAGTATTTTTTCATATCGAAACTGTTGACTTTTATTGCAAGGATTTTGTTCAATTGATATGTGAACAGAATTCTTTGAAAATGTTCTGTAGGTCTCACTTAAAAAATGGAATGAATGTTTAATATGAGTGAAAAATGTTTTAATCTTAATGTTTCTCATAACAACCCATCAAATTCGCATCTCTGTTTACACAAAGATTTATTTAGGCTTTTTAGACTACATATTACGTCGTCGGTTTCTAAAATACGAAAATTGTAGGAAAATTTATATTGCACATACATATACAACAGTTCGTGGTATTCTTTTATGCTTTATTTTTCCAGTAGGAAACGAAACCCGAAAAACAAGAATACTCTTTCTCCCAACTTCTAAACAAACATAACTTTTACGGCTTCGAATTATGTGCCGCAATATATGGAAAATATAGAATTAGACAAAAAGTAATGTCGAAATTTCTGCTAAAAATAAATGCCAATACCCCTCAACCTTAGATCATACACTATAACGCGATCATTATTTTTAATTAGATTAACGATTTAATCGTTAACAGTCTCGGTAGGTCTGCCAAAATATTTATCATCGTTAAAACTAAAATCTCCATCACGAAACTTTTCGAACTATCACTGCACCGTTCTGCCATGCACAGCATCATTGCCATGCACATTAGAGAACTATGTTGCTGCTTTACTACATTTTCACCTTTGCAAAAATAAAATAGCATAATTGCATAAATATGCATCTTCGCGTTATAAAGAATCAGAAATACTAAAATATGAAATATAATGAACTTTGCTTAAATTGCAATTTTTTATTCAAGTTTAAAAATTTTAGAAATCTACTTATATTTTGATATATTTAAATGAATCAATTTTTACTAGGATTTGCTCACGGTTAAAGGGTTAAAGAAGAAAATTTTAATTTTCTTTATTCAATTTCATTGCTTATGTTACTGACGCTACTTCTTCTGAACGTTATTTCTACCACTCTCTCAAATTTTAAATAAAAATGGATTGAGACTAATGCAAATAATGCAAAGATGCACTAAAGGAAACTTATTGAATAAATCTATTTCTTTGAATATACAGGATTATCTGTAACTGGTGGAACAACCGAAATGCGGTGATTCCAAATTTCAAAAAAAAATAAGTCGAAATACGTATACATAAAACCGTAGTAGAAATAAAGTTAAGATTATTTTGCTTTCGTGAGATATTTGTGGATGAATATTGACCAAGCAACGTGTTAAAAACATCAACACTATCACTAGTATTCTACAAATTTTACCTTTCTGTATTTCATCTTACAAAAATACGAAAAAATTCACATTCCTTATGAGACGAAGTAATAAATTATGAATATCCCTTTATTTTGAAAACAGTATAAATGAGCTGTTACAGTAAATTCCGACATTATTTATTGGCCGACTGTGTAGACGTTCAGCAGCATAATTTGTTTAATTACGAACAGGCTACCCCGATTTCGTTGAATGCTCGAACAACACGGCTTAGAAGTTTATACGGTGTTTGCGCGAGACAAGGATCTCCCATCAAGTGTTCTCCGCTCCTGTGGGCATGGGTGACGAGCGTGTTCCTGGAACGGAATAATTCATGCTAAGAGCAATTGATTTTCTCGTGAAGCTAGGCCCCGTAGACACACGCGTGGTATTTGTGAACGCGAGGAGACCGCGAGGAGATCGCGAGGATGCAACCGTCGCGTCGCGTCTCGTCGAAACACGCTCCAGCACGAAAATGTTCGTCGCGATACCGTGTCGAGAGGGTAATCGTACCCTCTTAATATTCGCTAACGATCAAAAGTTCACGTACCATAGTTGTCTAGTTCCCCGCATTCCGCGAGTGGCTCTAAGGTTGCTTGATTAACCCTTGTGGTTAAATTTCCTACTTGAAATTTTTAGTTTACATTTCATGCCACATCTATGGATTCTCAACCCGTAAGTGGTACATTGTTGACTCAGATTACGAAGTATCATACCGGGACCTTTATAAAATTTTGCAGGGTCTCCAGAAAGAGTGTACGAAAAAGGAAGAGGTGATTCCCGGAGTTATTCTAAGCACCTTTTTCCTTTACCAATTCGCGTCGAAACGCTTTGTTTTCGAGTTACTAGCGAATAACACGGACCAATCTTTCGCGGACAAATTCTGGCTCGGCCAACAACGTCACGCTCAGTGGACTTGTCATCGAACCGGAATCGGTCCCCCATAGCCACGCTCCGATTGATCCGTGTTTTTCGTTAATAACTAGGAAACGAACCGATTTCTTTTATTACACCAATTCTGGAACACCCTGTATATACATTTTTTTCGGATACCTTCAAAGTATATGATTTAAGATTAAATAATCGAAATGTTCTAAAGAAATTAAAGAATCTTGGTACAGTATTTAATCTTTAAGTGTCGCCAAATTCTGAACAAAAAGTGTCGCAAAACAATCCTCACTTCCGCGGGCTATACCCCGTGAGGGGCCGTGAAGCTCGAGAAGTCTCGGTCGCCGAGAAGTGTAACATATTACGGGTCGAGTATATCGGTGAGACCACTACTAATCCAACGACAAAACTACTTCATTTTTTATTATTTTTTTATGGAACTCTCACCAACATATTCGTGGTATTTTTCTAATGAAAATGATACCAAATAAGATATAATTCCGATGGTATTTACTTGAGTAATGGATGATGAAAGTTTCGGGCGCAAGGAAGGACAGCGCATGGGAAAGAAAGAGACGCGGAGAGTCGCGGTCGCCGGCATAGTTCAAAGGCCTGCGTGTCTTCACAGTGTAATGCCAATAAAAAAACTTTTTTATTATTACTCATTTTTTAATGAGACTTTCACCAATATATTTGTGGAATTTTTCTGATTAAAATAATACCAAACGCGATATAATTCTGATCATATTTATAATAATTTTCCGAAACTTTTACCGTCCATTACACAAGTAAATATCATCGCAATTATATCTTATTTGGTATCATTTTAATTAGAAAAATGCCACGAATATGTTGGTGACAGTTTCATCAAAAAATAATAAAAAATAAAAAACTTTGTCACTGGGTTAGATGTTGTTTTCACACTGAGATACACGACCTGTATTATGTTACACTTCTCGGCGACCGAAGCCTCTCAAGCTTCGCTGTCCTTTTCTACGTTCGGCACAAGTCAAAGAATACTATACTTGAACACGAAGTGTCGCCGGCCGGACCCGTGGTTGCGACTTTTATCGATTAAATACTGTATTTGCAATTATTGTACGATATAGTAGCTAAAGTTAGTCTACAGAAATTTTGTTGAGGTCACGATAAACCCCAGTATTACAGTTAACGGTTTAGTATGTGATAGAAATTAAATTTGGTCCAGCAATGAGTAAAGTCCTAGACCACTTTGTGTGGTTTGATTTCTACTAACATTAGAATTATGGAACACTGAAAATGACTGATTCGTTTGTGAAAATAGGTGGGATACATTTATTCAAATTTATATGAATTTTTAATCAGAATGTACGGGACAGTGTTGCACTAAAATTTTCTGCCGAGATTTGCAAGAATTTTGAAACTTTCTTACCGGAAGTCGATCGGGAATAAACTAACGAGCTGTTATTACTTTCACGACTTTCACTGTGTTTTACTCGAACGATACTTTTCTAATCGAACCTGTGATGTCCTACAACATTATCACGCGATTTCTTTTTCATTGTTCAACGAAATACTTGCATGCAACAATTATACACATTCGCAAAATGGCTTTCGCTAGAAATGGAATTAGAGTATATAGACAATTTTTTGGTCAAGTGTATAGATCACATGTGTTCATAGACGGAGAAATTTCACACAAGCAACAGCAATGTGCGTAATTAACAACACGATCGCCATAGTAAGCGATTGGAAATCCGATATGTAAAATAATTATAAACAGGGAAATCATTCTGATCGAAATCTTCTAACGAGGTTGTATTTGATGAAAATTACATTTCAGAGCATATAAATTATTACATCAGGAGATAAAGATTTCATGAACATATTGGGTGAGCCACACAATTAGGTGTGTTTATAAAAACATATGCAGACGATACTATACTTTTCATAGTGTAACAGTACATTAGTAGAAAAAGATTGTAAACGTCAAATAAATAAAAAAAAATTATAATAGAATCCGTACATTAATTACCGTATACAGGGTGTCCCGTGACTCATGGTCGACCGATTAGGAAGTGATTCTACATGTAAAAATGAGTCAAGAGGAAAGAATAAAGTAAAGAAATTCAAACAGACTATCTTAAGGGTAGTATTCACATTTCAAAGTAATAGTCAAACAAATATTTGAAAGTCATTTTAAACTCATTCACTAATCAATACGACTTCAATGAGAAATTGAATGTAACGCTTTACAAATTTTATCTCCGCGACCGTGTTTCACAATAATGTTTTTTATTGTGTAAACTTTTTTATTTAGTTACTAGCCGAGTCAAATATATACTACAATGTTAGCTTCTATCATCTCAATTCAACGATGTATATATAAACATTTTGGATGAATATCATATATTTCAACATTACATCGTACAAACAACCTGACAATTGTTGAATTGCATGTTTTTGATTCGAAATTGCCGGTAACATATTTATGTTTACGTAAAAGTTTCGTCTATTTCTTAAAATTTTCGCTGAAAATACATTGTTATCAAGAAAATCTGAATTGCAGATTATACATATTTCAAAAATATAGTTCCATATCGCACAAGTACGTACACAACTTTAACTGTCGCGCTACTCGCATAGATTCGCGTTAGATTCGCGACAAGTGAGTTGAGATTATCGTAACAACAATTATGTTTAATAATAATGTGCTATCACGATTTATTTCGCTATAGGTCTCCATAGTTGTAATACATTATTAAATGAAATTCACCCTGTTAATGAAATATGAAATAAAACGGAGCAAAGTACTGTAATGCATTCTCCGAATATTACTCCATGCATTATGATTTCAAGTGCAGCAACGCGTGTCAAATTAATTTGACTCTATTCGCGTGAAATGCGACATCGTGATCGTCACAAATGCGTGGCGAACGTGTTGAATAATTTACGTGAATTTTGGCGAAATTTTTTGTTTCTAATTCGACGCGTTAATTACACCTCTGTTATTTAACGCTTCTTCATTTTGTATATTCTTGTGGCTTTGTCTAGACGGGTTTACACTCACAAGATATATTTTTAAAAGAAGATTATTTAAATGGTATATCACTTTATTTGATCAAAAAGAATTTTTCTCCAAATCATTTCATTACGGGGCTATCAAATGAAATAATTTCTGTCATCATTTTTCATTTTGTGTTCGAATAAACTTCTATTGAAATCATCTTTGTGATAACAAAAGAAAAGTTATTTTCTCATGTTATCCACAAAATGAAAATTATAAAGTGATTAAAAATTTTTACTTAAAATAATTCATTGCCTCAAATCGTTAATTTTTATTTCATTCCAAGAGCACAGTTTAAAAATGATTTATGAATTACACACAACAGAAAAGTCTCTTTCTCATGTTCTCCACAAGATGAAAATCATATAGATATTAAAAATTTCAACTTGAAATAATATCCACTTCCTGAAATTGTTATTTTCTATTTCATTCCAAGAGCACAGTTTAAAAATGATTTATGAATTGCACACAACAGAAACGTCTCTTTCTCATGTTCTTCGCAAGATGAAAATCATATAAATATTAAAAATTTCAACTTGAAATAATATCCACTTCCTGAAATTGTTATTTTCTATTTCATTCCAAGAGCACAGTTTCAAAATACTTCATGACATTCACACGAAATAAAATTCCTTTTACCATATAATTCACAAAATAAAAGTATCAAAGTGAATAGAGTAATTCTATGTCTTAAATCGATGTTTTTTATTTTATACCAAATGAAATGTGTCCAAGCTGCGTCTAGGTAGGGATTCAAATAATTTTTATTCGAATCATGTGGCTCACCCGGCTGAGGTAGTTTCAATTGCGGTGGGGCATGCGCGCGTAAATAAATACGAGCTCTTGGAGATAATAAATACAAGTGTGCAGAGTAAAAAGTGCATTCGTGGACTTGAAAGAAATACTGGCTCGATCTGCCTCGAAATTCACGGTGCTCTGAGTAAGCGGCGGACGCCATTGTTCGGTTACCAGTCACGTTCGACAGGTTTCGCTTCGGTTGCCGCTAAGAACACTTCACGTTCGTTTTCTTCCCTTCGTTTTCACGTACTTCCTTTCCGGCCATTGTATCTCTCGAATTCGCGGCATTCGTATTTTACACGTGCCCGGATCCGTGGCCACGCGAGCTTGTTAACGCGATCATAAACGCCGGCCGCATACGCACCTGCCCGTTTTTCGGGATCCTTGATCTTTCTCTAGTTGGCTTTGAAAATCAATTGCTCGACGCACTGCGCACTCGACCACCAACAAACGTTTACTCCTCCACATTTAAAACAATCAACAAAGTATTAGGTGTACAAATGAATTCGTAGTTAATTCTCAAAGTTAATCAGTAGTAACTTTATTTTGAATTCAAACCTTTTATCCTCGTATTATGATTGTTCGTAAATAATCAACGAGCTCGAGAAGAAAATGTAAAAATTTAATTTGTGCACCTAATATTATTAATCAGGGATTAAAATAAACAGCAACCTTCCGTTTTCAGAACAATTTTTACACATTTTAAAGCTTCTACGAATTTTTACAAAAAGAAACGTCACTCTTACGAACTTTTGTATGAAGTTCTGTGTAATAAAATTGGTAATGTATAAGTTCCATGTGAATAAGTTATTTTAAAACGTTCATTTGAACTACGTGTTGCTTACGTAGATATTAAAATACTATTTTGGCTACTCCGAATGTCAATTTAATTGTAATAGTTACTTAACATTGTTATATTCATTGAATGTTATTGAGTTTCAACGATGGTCGAATCTTATAATATAAGTAAACAAAATATCTGTTTCTGTAATAGAAGAATTCATACTTTTATATTTTATTAGCTATGTACGAACTATAACTACTACGTTGCCGAACTTTTTATTATCCAGTCATTTCGCGGCATGATCTAAAAAGAATGTTAATACTCCGTTTACACTGAGTTCATAAAAATCAAACTTGGTGCCCTAAAGGGACTTGGAAATGTAAAATGAACGACGACATACGAATGAGTTAAAAAGTAAAAAACCAAATTAATGAATATTGGAGATAGAGAAATATACTGTGACGTTGCAGATTTTGAAAAAAAAAATTTTTGGAAAGGAAAATGAAGAAAATGAGAGAAATTTTAAATTACGCCTTAAAATCTTTGACTATCTTACTTTGCATTTTATGACTAATGTTATCTTCATTCTATTCGATATTACTTTCCAAACAAATTTATCTGTGGTTCTTTGGTTGACACTTTTACTGCCACGTGACTCTCTTGTACTCAGAAATTTTCTCTCATGTCATTTAATTCTTCAGATATAGTGGAAGATGTAATCGAGAACCACCAGTGATCCACAGATTGTTTTACGTAAGATTAGTATCATGATACGTGGTAATAATTGGAAGAAATATTGAATTGTAATATAAATTTATTCGGTTTGCAAATATAAATATGTTCGAATTTACTGTGATCGAATACAAACTATTTATCGTCTACTATTTTGTAAGTAATTTGTTTAATGCTCTACTTTGTTAATAAATGAACAAAAGAGGTTGAAGATACCGAACGAATTTATGTTGCTACAATACAAATTATTACTACATATTGTGATACAAATTTTGCAAATTTTCCTTAACGGTTTCATTCAGTTTACAATTTCTTAATCTTTCGAATGAAATTAAACATGAGTCGTAGAACAATTAGCAGGAAAATGTGCAGACACGAGCCTAAAGTGCAAAATAAATCGTTCTCGTAGAAATCTCCAATTCATAAATATCCATTTTAAAAATTTGTGTAGCTCACGCAATTATCAGTATAATTTCCAGGTGTGTCTTACCAATTTTCAACTGTTCTACTTAGAACAGCGTTTCATAATTCGCCTCTCCGTTGTTACGCATTTCGTGACGATCTCTCCACTAATTTATATCTCATTACGGATTGCCAATATTAGCAAACAATTGTTAACATTCATAAATATTAATACAAGTAGATATAATAAATATATTAATTCGCGCGTGCTCGATGAATTATAAATTAAACCTCATCGAACATGAAGATTTTCGCTATAAAATTAACATTTGAAGTGTGATCGTGTGTGAAGAACCTTCACGATTATAATTATACCACGCACGATTCTCGCCCTATACGGAAAGAAATTTATAAATTTATTCAAAATTAAACGTTGCTCTCAGGCTAGACTTAATCATTGTTCAGCTTTTCATCGAAATCATTTTGAAACATGATAATTACGATTTCAAAACATGAGAAATATCTAATATTATAATTACAGCACAACCAGATTTTACGATGATAAATGTGATCATTATTTTACTCGAATTTGGTGGGTTCTGTGTGAGAAACGAATAAATTTAATGCCTTAGAATCACTTGAAGTGAATAGTATTACGGTAAGAGCACTTAAACACCTGAGAGTGAGCATCAAGATCTTTAAACAATTAGCAAATTCAACTGAATGCAGTAGAATTTCAGTTAAATACAACTTGTCGCTTCATTTATTCAGTTAAAGCAAGACTTCAAGTAACATCGTTTAAAATCAAGGCCCTTAACCGTGTATTACGTGTAGCGTAATATTCAACAGCCCCATTAAAGCAAACAATCATTTCAATTTGCAATCACTACGATTGAATACGTGTCCTATTTACAATTATCAGCAGTGATATCATCAATAACGTGATATTAATCGATTCTCTTACATAAAAGATGAATTCTTTCATCGAAGGGATCTAGAAGACAACCCAGAGTACAAGAATATACTTTCGTTTAAATTGCAACTTTCCTTCTTATGCTCTTTTCAATTACGAGTAAGAACAACGAGCTTATTCAGTCGGATTGGAATGTTTAATGAAAGAGGAGATTACAAAGTTCGTCTTTGAAATAACGTGTCACTGCGCTGAAAGTATAAGAGAAATTAATTAAAATAATGCAGTTCGAACGAGGACGAATCCAGGCTTACCCAGACAAACGACGCATTCTTTCTTGCTACACCGACTTACCTTTCCATTCTTGAAATTTTAAAAAATTGACCTGTCGCTTTTCTAATCCTCTCTCTTTATCTCTGTCTCTTTCTGTTCCTTTCTCATCTGTCTTTCTCATCCTCTCTTACTCTCGCTCTCTCTCTTTCTCTCTCTCTGTTTTTCTCTCTCAATTTTTCTATCACTTCCTCTTTGTCTTTCTCTTCTCTTCTGTCTCTTTCTCTTCGAATTGCGTAAATATTCGTTTCCTTTGTATTAGATTGTTCTGCACAATACACTCACATGCGCTGTTGTTTCGTTCGTTCGCTTCGTATTGTTATATTTGTGAAGCAATATGTCGCTGTCATATGAACACATTGCGAACACAATCGCATACGTATAAACACAATGGCTACGTTGCTACGAGGCAAACACAATTATCGTTGGAGACGTTTTCTGATAATTACAATTACCGGGAATAAACTCCGATAATTAGTGCATTAACTGTTTGCAAGTATTATATTGGCAAATAATCGAGTACCATTTTCTGTTAAACGAAGATTCACGGTGCGTTATTTGTTTCTCTGAAATGTTCCTTAGTTGTTCGTAGAAAGCAAATGTTCGTTAGAAACGAGTAGAGCAGAAGGTAATGAGGACTCTTTAATTACATGTATCATAAGAACCTCGACAATTAACGTAAATTTTACAGGATTAAAATGAGTGTTAAATATAAGTCACACAAGAATTTGATAGTGACAGAACGGAATTATAAATTGGAGTGTTCAATTTTAATCAAATATCGTGGTACAAACATTGACTCAAGACAAATTACAAGGTGTTACTGTAAAAAGGGTCACGAAGAATTACCAACTAACGTGAATTTGACAAGATAATATTAAGTAAAAAACACGATGAAGTTTATTAGGAATTATGGCTTATCAGCTTCATCGAAACTTATTTACTTTAATTTCAGAGTCAAGTTCCTTGACTTCCGAAGTTTGTATAACTTATAGTGAGAGTATTGTAGTTAAGATACAGATTGCAATTTTGTTGTGAAACTTCTTGTTCAAATGGCGCATGTTCATACCAAATTAAAATAATATCCAAGCTTCTCGATTTTTTTGAAATCTTAATATAAACATACATGACTCAGTGGATATTAAAATATTTCTGTACAAAATAAATGTTAAGGTACTGGACAGAAAAAAGTTCTATGTTTGAGAACTCTAATATAATTGTTATTCGCGGCCTTGAGGATTCAGGGAATTGTTATTTCCATACATAAATATGTCAAAGGAACATAATATGGTTTTCTATTTTGTATTCAGGATTGTGGCAACCAATAATGCGTCAAACATAAAGAAAAAGACGTTAAATCTCAAACAAGCAATGCTAAATAGTTTTTAAGAATGTGAAACACAGATGATGGATGATGAAAGCCGTAAATAACGACGAATTAGCGTTGCAAACACGCAGAAATGTAAATACTGGTACAATTACAGAAACGTTAGACATTCTTCGGAGAGTGCCCGTCTGAACCATTCGGTGCACCTTTTTCCGGTGTAGATAACAAAATTATTTCGTCGAACACTCATTAAGCGATACACAGAGATGCAAAATACAAAGAGCGGTGGACGAACGTCCGTCAGCGTTCGCCGACTTTTCATTAATAGTTAATGGCGCTAATGAAGCGCAATTAGCGTTCTACGAGGCTTCGCATCTTCGTGATTTCCTTCGTTATCCTGATCAATGCTCACCAGCTGGTAAAGCGGGTTAGTATCAAAATGTCCTGCCACCTGTTAGGGGCAGCGCAACAGTGTGTACGTGAGAGGTTTTAAGTTTTCATGATCTTTAATCGCCTGATCGAATACAGTTCGACGTGTCACGCATCGTAATTCCAAAATCGGATTCTTGAGAAGAATTTGTCAAAAGCGTATCTTAGATTCGGAGTGAAGTTGTCTCTCAAACACACATTACAATACATCATCCTGTTTCCTACCATAGCGACAACTTTTAAAGAACGAATGATATTCAATTTTTCCTCGAAATGTTAAATTATCTGCTCGCGACGGTTATCTTTCATTTATGTCGTGGTACGGTAATCGCGCGCTAGATGGCGCGCAGGTGAAGCGAGGAAGACGCATAGACTTATACCATAGACTTATAGAGATAGACTGAGCCGTCTTACGGGCGAGTTGAAGCCTACAATGGCGGCGCGGGGTATAAAGAGTGTGAGAAAAAGCAATAGTGATTTCTTTCTAATTAGCGAGTTGGTGGGGAGAGAGTCTGCTTCCCCTACTTGCTTCTATATAGCACAAAGTATATACTAGAGACTCGGTAGTCTCCCTCAATGTTCTTTTCGCCTGAGCCCCCACCAACTACCGGTGTGCGAGTGAGATAGGTTGACTAGCGGCCGCCATTGTAGGCTTCAGCGCTTCGTACAGGCCGCGCAGTCTATCTCTATAAGTCTATGGGAAGACGTTGCGTCACCTCAGCGCGTGGGGGTAAAAAGCGCGGGTTTTTTAGCAGATATACGGAATATGGAAAAGACAACACGCGTGGGTTTGTACCGCGTCGTGACAACTTCTCAATGTTCAATAAAAGTGGCTGGTTTTGCATAACATATGAGTGATTCGAAGTGAGTAATTATTCTCCCAAACCTGATTTATAACAATTTATGCAATTCTGCGATGATCTAGCAAATAGATGTAACATCTTTCTTATAATTACTTTTCTTCATTGGGGAAAAGTATTTTTACAACATCCAATTATTATATAAAGTATCTGTTTTAACCCTGTAATGGTATCCTGGAGTCTCTCATCACCCCAGTGAAATTTACTGTACACTGATTTTCGTATCACCATTGCAAGACAATTGTAAATATGAAATTTCTTTAACGTCTTTTGAACTTTTCAGTTTTGTAACCTCAAACGACGCACCAGAAGGCATTTTAAAAAATTTCCTAGTGTAGTCTTTTTATATTAAGGAAACAATATATCGCTTCAGTGTTAATGAAGTTTGATAGAAATAATTCGTGAACACGTGTGTTCTTCTCTTATAAAAGTTAGTATTTCAGGACAAATATGAAACGAGCTACTGATTTTGTTATTTTTTGAGATTGTATTCGTACTAATTTGTTTCGGTTGTTGGAATTGCATCCTATCTGGATAGGTTCGTGTCTACTCTCTCAACAACTGAGAAAGATTGCTGCACAATTAAAAGATACCGGTGAGCCCGCAATAACAGGAACTCGTAAAGTAGATTATACGATGCCACCTGAAATTTATTACAACATCGTTTACAGGAACCATTGAAGTTAGTATTAATTGCACGCCCGCTGAATGAAATTTAATTACACTCGAAATTCGCCAGACGCGGCGATTCGAGCAACAAGATACTGTTGCGAAAATAAGCGATGATGCTGCTCTGTGTGCGTTAAATAAGATACATTGTATCACAGTCTCCGAGATATGGAAACAGCTTAACTATATGGAAATTGCCTTGAAACCAATTAGTCCTATCTTCTTATTTTGTAAGAATTGCCGGAAAATTGCAAACCAGTTTTCTTTTATTTATATGCTCTTATTTGAGACCCGAAATATTCATTGGTTGTAACACGATTTGAAAATTATAATGTGAGGGTACTTAGGGTTATGAAATTAAGAAAACTATTTGAAACTTATGTCTGTGTTTTTCGAAAATATTAGGTGGCGAAGATTATTATTACACTTTATATAAATGTAGAACAATGAAACTCAAGTAATTTTAACCTACTGCGCAGGATGTAGAGAAAACCATGGCACTATCCTGATCGGTGTACAGAATGAAACGAAAATGCGAAGCCTCTGTTGAAATAATTTGATTCCAAGTACATATAACTACAATATTTGTACAATACAATATTTCAATAATGATACATTAAAACAAGAATACACACAATATCCTCAGTTCATTTCGTGAAAAATTTTAATTAAACTGTTTCCTTCTTCCAATAGTATCATGTACCCGAAGATATTACTAATTTACTGATCGTAGCATTATTAATGTTATTGTAAAAATTACTATTACCAGGTACACACATGAAATTCATTTTAAAGCAAATTTTCTTCGAGAAGATCGGAAGTCTGAACACTATGAAGTCGCTCAAATTTTTTTCTAACTAATAATTTCAACAATGATGGTTTGAATCATTTTTTAATAATCTATAATAAAAAGAAAGAGAAACGTGTAAACTTGGGGTTGTCGTTGAAGTTTTGGGAAAACCTTCTAACTCTAACTCGAAGTCATTGAGAGGTCGAACACGTCTGTCGGCGTTTTTGTTGCTCGCCGACGCCGAATCCATCTCGTTTATTCGGACGACAGGAAAAATAACATTGAATTCCAGTTCACAATGGCTTGCACGAGCACCCTCGACGAAGCGACGTTGCCGGATGTTTTGTTAAAATTATATCGGGCCGAAAAATTCGTTTTGCGACAGACTGCTGTTACGGTGGCGGCCAGCTAGAGGCGGCGGAGGCATCGAATAAAAATGAATTCGATGTTAAATACAAGCTCGAGGCGAGGCGTCGCCAGTGAAATAGGTCAGGGTAACGTTGCAGCTTTGAGCAAGGCAAAAAAAGATTGAATTTTTCGCTGTACTCCGTCGCACTTGCCCTATTTCCCAGGTTCTATAATGAGGAAAGAAAAGACGACGTTGTTTCACTTGGGAGAAAGGTGCTGCCTGTCGGTTTGGATCTTCAGCGGCTAGCTACCTAGAAATAATCGATGCAAGAATCGTGTCTCATCTTCGTTAATTGTAATTACGTTCCCGGGACGATAGACGCTAAAACGTTTCCCTCCAAAATTACTGTACTTTGTGTCCGCCTTCAATCTCCCTTTGAACGTTCCTCGACTCCGCGTCGCAGATGAAAAGATTACTTTCGAACCAATCGGCTGTGCTAGTACTCAAGCTGACCTATTATTACAAAATTACAAAATTTATAACACGATACACAGGGTGGGGCAATAACTATTAGCACCTCCGAAATATTTGTTAAAATAAAATAGCACAGTACGTGGCCATCCGGTGGCAATAATAGTTTTTTTGCAGGTGGAGGTACTTCGGACACTTGAAGGTCACCTCCATTTTTTTAAATGGATCGGTATGTTTTTGCTTCCGTATCATGATAGAGAATCTTAAAACGAGTTCAACGACCTTTTGCATAAGGTCATTGAAGGTCATAGAAAGTAGAGAAAGGCGATAATACTTACGGTTTTGGTAGTAAATGAAACATACGTATTGTAAACAGAAGAGGAAGGCGTACTGCTTACCATTTACTTCACTGAAAATAAACACTGCTTGAAGGATACTTTAACAAATTTTCAGGATAAGATAAACATGATAAGATTAGTATCATAAGTCGGTCAATCCGGCACGATGTATCCGTTTGAAGAGCAAGTCGATATGCTTCTTATTTATGGCGAATGCCAACAATATCCATATCGGTCTCAGCCAATATCGATATCCACATCGGTCTCAGCCTTCCTTCGCGTCAAACATTTAAAATTGTGTGATAAACTTAAGCAAACCGGTAGTTTAAGTGTTCGTAAAAGTGAACTATGACCTTCAATGACCTCGTGTAATAGGTTGTTGAACTCGTTTTAAGATCCTCTATCATGATACGGAAGCAAAAACATACCGATCCATTTAAAAAAATGGAGGCGACCTTCAAATGTCCGAAGTACCTCCACTTGCAAAAAAACTATTATCGCCACCGGATGGCCCCCTTCGTACTGCGCAATTTTATTTCAGCAAATATTTCTGTGAAACTTATTGTTTCGAAGATATCTGAGGTGCTAATAGTTATTGTCCCACCCTGTATAATGTGCTTCGAAATATTCATTCAATACTATACCAAGGGAAAAACAATGTAAAACCACGTAAGACAAATTTATGTATAAATCTCTACGAGTCAAAGAAATACTAAATTACTATTGATAAGAATAAATAGAAAGACAATTAAACCGCGTGAGACAGATTTTAGTGTATATCACTTTGAGTCAAACAAGTAATGCCATTGTTTAATAAATAGGACAGTACAAAACCACGAAAGACAAATTTTTGTACAAATCACTACGTGTCAAACAATTAGCAAACCTTCATGGATTAATCATCATAAGTATGTCAAAGAAATGACTCGTAAAATCGTTGTACATAACCGCTTGAATTATTTGAGAATTTAATCGTTTGGATTGGTTTATTTAATAATGAACGATAATAATTGATCTATGATTTCTATTAACATGTAATATATTATTAGGTGATAGCAATTCCACAGGAAATTTTGTCAAATTTACGTTAAAAATTGGTAATTCGTGTAACGAGGAACACAAAGGACACACTTTAATAGCCATTACCTTCTGCTTCTACAGTGATTTGCATTTTCTACGAGCTATTTTTCAAGAAAGGATGTTTATGCTATTAGGTGTAGCAACGTATAATCCAGTATTATATAAGAGCTTTTAAGTTTTATTGTTAATGAACAATTAAATTATATAGATTCAGATTGATTGAATAGAAAAATTCAGTGAAACATTGGTGAATTGTTGATTGCTGCATCTAATATAAAAGCATGCTCGATAAATGCATATTATTCGAAACGTCGTCCAATTTTGCAACACTCGACCATCGGTTCATCTAAGCTCCTCGATTCTCATAATGTCCACCACGTGGCTTGTGGCGATGTTCGATGACGTCTGAGAAAAGACATTCACGAATGAAACACACGCTAGATTTGATCGGATTCGCGGTGGCGTTCGATGTAGGAAAGAATCGTTTCTCTTTTATTCGTTTGAAAGCTACTCGCATCACATATACTGCCAAATAGTTCTGAGGATCTTTTGCTCACTTGCATGACGTCGTGCTGTACTACTATTATTATTAATTACACTGTTTGTCTTCTCTTATTATTATTAATATTATTATTATTATTGTTAGTGTTGCTCTTATTAACTCGAGACACACTCACTTAGCGTTTGAAAGAAGACACCCAGACTCGTAATTATGTTTATTTTGTTGCTGTTGAAACAAGAACGTTCACGATCATTCATGTAAACGAATCTGGTCATGGTCTGATCGATTTTTGTGTACCTGGACGAGCTGTTCTCTTCTTTCCTGTTGTCTCTTTATGTTCGTCTCGATCTGCTGTTGCATATTGACTGCCACATAAACTAAATATCGGATACTGTCGAACGTTTCTGTATTTTAAGTCGTCCTGTTTTACTTTGCGTTTCTCGTTCTGTAACCGCCTCTGTTTCACTCTGCCTTTATTTCTTATACCGATTCCGATTCTTTTCCTCGTCTACGAGATCTTCTATCGTTTTTTCTCTTGTCTCGTGCGCCTTATTTCTCTCTTTTTCGTTCACCCTCTCTCTCTCTCTCTCTCTTTTCTAACTCTGTTTCTCTATCGGTCTGTCCATTCTCCTCGCTAACTATCTATTCTGATTTTGGTTTCGTCTATGCAAGCTGCTGGCTCATTGGGTTTTCTGAAAGTGCCTGTAATACTCGGACATTGCCTGTAACACTATATGCTTTCCACATCTACGTTAAGTACTTATACACGTGTAATGTCTGTTGATTGATGTTGGTTTGTTTCGTACGAACGATATAGCATATTATAAATATATATACGACATATATGTATGGATAATATATACAATTATATATTTATAGCGTACAGTGCCGCTGGTAATTATTCAAACGACTCTAAACGTTCAGAAAACAAAAATTCTATGATCGAAGTGTGGTAAGCCTTACGATTCCAGTCACAATATGGAAACATCTTAACGAAAAAAAGGTTTGGTTACTTTCAAGAAATTTCAATACACGTGGAATCAATGTTATCAACCTTTTTTAGTTACTCTGATAAACACAATCTGTATTGAATCGCAATAAATTGCATAGTGTGCATTCCAAAAATGTAAAATCTGTCTGTCGTTTGGATACTTATGAACGGTCCTGTATCTGTTCAGTCATGCCATAAATATATAATCATATATATTATATGCAGCAGCTAATTTGTACTGGTTGTATATAATGTATGCTTTAATGCGTATATATTGCCGCGTGAATATATACCCATTAACTTGTGCATATTTAAGCATATCGAATGATATGATATCTAGGACTAACATCATGCACGGTATTGCGATATACTTTTTTGGATATGCGTACATACCTTGATGCACATGTCCTTTGTTCGCTGAACGCGAATGAAATGTCGCATAGCGCATCGATCGTTTATTACGTAACCGATACGGACGATCGTTTATTAATCACAATATAAAGTGGCCGCAACAATGCACAATGAAATATTTAGCGTCGGACAGATCGTATGAAGTATGAAAGAATCGCGAACATTTCCTACCGGCTAAACAACCCGGCGGTGGGGGAGGGGGGATGCAGTAATGAACAGCATTGGAACGCGATTTTTGTTCCTTTTTATTTTTTAATTCTCTCTCTAGTGGAGCTATCGGTAATGCGAAACATTTTAATGATTCCGGTAGAGAATAGACGCATCGTTCCGGACGATTAAATTGCAACGTTCCACCGAATATTATTTACACGCTTCGCAGAATCATCTTTTTTCTCTCGCGATTCTTGCAATGTTAACGATGCTAATTAACTGCAGCGAGACATTTCACTTCCACTCTTGAAAGTAATTCATCAAAGTGCTGAACAATTATCAAGAATAATTTCTAGCAGGTTAAACGAGAAAATATTCTCGGATGTTTCTTTGAATTTCAATCCGGGGCAACGATTGTTGTTCAAGAAACAAAAGTATATTCTTAGGATTGGGACTCCATAACAATTCCACCGTGGTGTTGATCTGTAAAAATGAACATTGACATCGGAATGTGTATAAAAAAATATTGATTCGTAGAATCGTTTCTGATAAACATTTTACCCAATGATGACTTTCAAACTGCTGTAGCTCCGATTGAAAATATGTTAGGACGTTCTAACAGGAATTGTTTTAAAATATGAAGTCTCTACTTTTAGGCCCTTGAATTCAATTTTTGTAGAACTACTATTGTGTTATAAATCAGAGCGAGACACTGATGTTATTGAGTTACAATTTCGTCGTCACACTTTTCGTCTAAATACGAAAAAAACCGTAACACAAAATAGCAAATCAACTTTTAAAATGGCATAGTAAAGAGGAGACTTCCCTTTATAAGATAACATTGAAACAAATGTGGGAAAAAGTTTTTCAACTTCCCCATGTCGTTTGAATTTGTAGAATTTTGGGAGAAACACGCCAGCCTCGATATCTTACTACATTTTATACTAAAAAATTAAGTTTTCGAAGAATGAGTGCATGCGTTTAAAAGTAGAGACTTTGCCCTTTAAAATGAGCATAGACAGAATGTTGCAAGATTCTTTTACACGAAGTTACAAGAGTTTGAAGATCATCAATTTTCCAGCGGTGAAAATGTTTCTTAAAAAAATTCTTTTTCACTAACTTTATCTATCAGTCTATACATATATCTTAATACACAATTGTTATCGAAAACAAGAGCAAAAAATAATAATCTTTATGCATTTGTGACATTTGCAAACTTTTTAATACAAGCAGAACTATACGTTAATAAATACTAATGATATTTTGAATCGTATATTCATATTTAATGAATATTGTTAATGATGATATTTCTATTTGTTTCTACTGCAAGGAAACTTTTAATTAACGAAATAAATCCGCTCATTTTCCGCAAAGATTACATACCAAAAAATTTGCAATTTTTGAGTTCGTAATACAAAACAAATAATGTTTCATCATTTATCATGTTTAATCCAGTTTAGATGACTTCGACGTCGTAGTTGTGTATTTCCATTTAAAATATAATTTATATTGAAATATCAACAATAATGTTATAATTGAAAGTATAACTGTAAGAATATTATTACAAGAATAGGTGTTGTTTTAAGAATATATAGGTGCATCCTTGAAAAAGCATTCGATCAAGAAAATAAATATTACTACGAAAACAAAAATATTCGTTTTTTTCTAAGGTATATACTGAGAAAAATTTGACTCGTTAAAAATAGTATACATATCTTTATATGGTTTCGATATTATAACATTTTTCCATTTTACCGTAACGTTATTCTAAAACCATAACAATTTAGAACATCCAAACTCTTTTTCTCTAAAATCTTGATCCTTTTAGTTATATGACTGTTGCGACAAAGAGCGAGTTCCTCCCTGATTCCGATTTTCACAAGATAGTCTACGAAACTGGGAATTTGCAGAAAGATTGCCAGTATAATTTGTAGAACAATGACTGCAGTGTCTGAATTTGAATACTATCTGCCTATCAAATACTAGTACACTAATCAAACGGATAAATGTCCGAGATCCATCCCCGCTCTTCCCCTACCACTTAACGCCCCGAGCTCAGTAGACAAGGAAAGAGAATAAATACAACGCCGCAATGCCAAATGAAACTCTACTCGTAAAAATGTCACCATTGGCTCGCGAACGTAGTTTTAACCGTGGAGTACTGCAATCCCAAAGTCGGCCAACTGGTATCATATCGCGATGGGCTTTGCAGTTGATCGATTATTCTCAAAATGGGATCGTTCGGTTCGGAACAGCTTTCCGTACGGGCAGAAAGTTTTGACTTTATGGCGCGGCGCCTAGGGAAATAATTACGGGATCCGGCCGCAATTACGCAGCGCTTTGATTCAGGCTTTATAGATCGAATCTGTCTTTCTCCGTCTCGACAGCGACGTTTAGTGCAATATCTCGCGGCGCCTTCCCCAAATTACCGGCGAAGGTAAATGAAATTGGCTCAACCTCCCCAATTTCTAGAGCCTTCTAACCAGGGATTGCAAAGGTTCCGAAAGTAAGTGTTTCAAACTGTTATACGGGGTGGCCCAAAAATAACTCCTTGAAATGGGCAGTTCCTGAGAATATTTAAAGTAACTTTTTCCTTTGAAAAAATGGCCGCCTCGGCTTTGTGAAGAAGTTGTTAACGAAAAACACGGACCAATCAGAACACTGTTACAGTGGAGGGACCCGACAACATTTTTGGGACACCCTGTATATCGGTTCTAACTAGAACAGTTATGGGGAACCGTAAAAGTCTTGTAACTGTTATAAGGTACATCGGTTCTGATTTATGCTGGTTATGTTCGGTTCTTTATATCATAAATATTATATTATATCGGTTCTATAACTGTTATTTTTCGGTGCTGAGTTAGGTTAAAATCGGTTCTGACTGACTGACCTAACCGAGAGCCGAAAAATAACAATTATAGAACCGACATAATAACAGTTATAGAACCGACATGATAACAGTTATAGAACCGACATAATATCGGTTCTGAAGAACCGAAACCATAACGGACATAAGTCAGAACCGAAATACCTTATAACTGTTATGAAACCGATATAATAACTGTTTTCAACCTCTGCTTCTAACCCTTTATCTCTCTCTCTCCTCTTCTCCATCCACTTCTCTCTCCACCTTATCATCTTGCTTCAGTCTTGATCACTCTTAATTTCTGTGTTTCTTCCTGCTTCCTTCCCCATTGTCCCTCCAAGGCATCCGGAAGCCATCTTAACTCGAAGACTTTTATCTCGCCAAAGACCCCCTCGCTCGCTGTTTGCCCGGGATGTCCTGTGACTGATAACGTCACCAAATAGAGAGCCATTTTTAAACGAAAACGCGAAACAAACTCTACGGTAAGCCTTCTTTGTACACACGGGGCTTTCTCTCGAGAAAATTGGTCAGAAAGGTACCCGCAGACTTTGATATATCGAGTTCCCAGGGATTTCAAAATTGTATACAAACATTGACTCGTAAATTCTTGAATAAATCCCCTGGAAAAATGTGAAGCAATACTGGACTGGTTTTTCAATGAGAAGATCAAGTTTAATGCATTTATACTTGATCTCTTACAACTCGCAATAGTAAACAAGATTTATTTTTGTCTTCTTTCAATTTGTATAAATAAATTCATAAAAATGTATGTCTACATAATAATCTACCATTCGATTACAACTTCATTGCAAATCTTTACGTATTTTGGTGTTTATAATACTTTTATAATATTCCTTGCAAAAGAAATCTAGTCAGCGGAAGAAATCTTGCTCGCATTTTAATTTTTACAAAAATGACAATTAGCAAAAGACAATCTGATTAAGTATAGGTAACTTCTAAGAAAGCATTTATGAACCTGTATTCATATAACATTTGTCGCTAGATGTTCGTACATCTTTTATCACACTCATACAATCGTCATTGAATTTCTGAAATTATATGTTGAATAATAATTTAATGTGAATTTGTTACGCACTGTAAAATATGAAACGAGGCACAAGCATAGCAAAAGATCGTTCTGAAAATTACAAAAAAGAAATTGTATCTAACCATTTTGGAAAAATGGCGCAGAATTCAATAAATTCAGCCTCTTCTAATTTAATAATCAGAGATGAGTTATTGATGAATTTCGATTCGGCCGACGAGGGACGTCCCACTTGAATTTTCCATGATCATTTTAAACTCTTTCAGTCGCATCTTTATTTCATTTCAAACCTATACCATTATCCCGGTTTCGCACGTCTTTGTGCTCCGCGCGCTGCATATTTTACCAGGCAGTTAATTTCCTTCATCATTAATTCCTTCCCCGTATCGGTCTTCTAATATTAACCTAGCAGCACAGAAACCTCATAATCACCCCCCCCCCCCCGTTAATACCTCTCCAATTGTCTAGTGCTCGCTTCGGTCTTTGATAACACATATTATCGTCTTTCCAATCACTCCATTTCCCAAGTCTCTGCTCGGAGAGCCGCGTCGCGCTTCATCCCTTCATGCATTTTACGTTTATACGATCCCCGGCGAAAGTTTCATTTCTACATTCTTCTACCGCGTGCTGAAACCACTTCTATCGTTTCCCCCGCTTAATCCTCCCTTTGCGACCCTTCATTTCCATCTCCGCCCTCCAGCGCGATCTACAGGGTGGATCGCCTAAGACAAGCCATCTGAATACAGTAGAACAACTCTGGACAACTTCTTCCCCGCCGTCACTCCACGACCCCATTACCATTGAACTGGTTTCCCCCACTACTGGTTACTTCATATTACCCCAAGCATGGGCAACTTCTTCCCCGCCATCGCTTCACAACTTCACTATTGTTTCGAGCTGAAAAGAAGTTTCCAGAGGTGGCACAGGGACAACGGGGGTCTCTCGCTCGGCACGCCTCTTCCCACCATCGATGCTTCCGTGAACCTAATGTTTTTGCCAGGCCTGGACACGGTTGGGTCTTCTCAAACGCTTGCTTCCCTGATGTCTCGCGTCTTTCTTGCCACATCGTATGTACTTTCATAGCTACTCACGACAGACGAAACACATCCTTTCTCCATGGTAACGGCACTTGCTGGAAGGGAACTGTGGGCGCTACGATGAGGATGATTTTGTCTCAATTAAGGAATAATTGTCCAATCCTGGTTTAGGCTTTTAACGGCACACGCTACATAGTACTTGTATGTCCGACCGCTTAGCTAATATTTCGCGGCACGATTCCGATTTCCGTGGCCCCTACTTTGAAGGTTAAATTTGTGTTCTTGGGGTCATTTTAAGAAAAAAACTGTATATGTTACAGGTACCAAATCGGCCTGGTTTAGCCGGTAAAGTAGATTTCCTGTTTTTTATAAACCTGCAAATATCTCAGAAACTATGCGAGATATGACAAAATAACCTAACCTAACCTAATACGTCAATAATATTCACTGTTAATTGAGTTTTAATACATGGACATTTCTTGAGTCTCGTTTAAGCAGTTGTGAACGGAGCCTTTCCGTTCCCCCGACCATCATTTCGGAAGGGACGCAGTGGTTCTGCAACTTCACCGAAATATAAATATACTCGGAAACTGCACAGCTGATAAAAAAATGTCATAGGACATAAATTGTTGAAAATTTAATTTTCTATAAAAAAGGTGTCTTGATATTTTGCCATATTTCGCATAGTTACCGAAATATTTGGAGATTTATAAAAAACAGGAAATCTGCTTTGCCGGCTAAACCAGACCCGTTCGATACCTGTGACATATACATTTTTTTCTTAAAATGACCCCAAGAACACAAATTTAACCTCTAAACAAGGGGCCACGGAAATCGTAATCTCCCCTATTTCGCTAGAGCCGAAAATACATGTGACTCGGGAGGCGTCCTTCACGCAATTCCTTCCAAGAGACTTGTTTTCAGCTCCCAATAACACCAGTATTCTGGTTTCCCCACTACTGGTCACTACATATTACCCCAAGTCTAAGCAACTTCATCCCCACCGTTGTTTCACGATCCCCACCACCAGCATTCCGGTTCCCCCACTATGGACACTTCTTATTACCCCAGGCCTGGACAACATCTTCCCCGCCACCGTTTTAGGACCCCCACGACTGCCCACTTCATATTACCCTACCGTGCGTGTGCTCAGCGTTGCCGCACAAATTCCCTGTGAGGAAATATATCGCCTTCCAAGAATTGCCCCACCAACATATCAATAGTGGGGGTACGATCCGTACTGTAGTAGTGGTGGTGACTAGCACGAATTGTGTCTTGTGACTCACCCTGTATATACTTCAGTCATTTTCTCGTCCGTGCCACCATCGTTTCATAGTATCTTGCTCCGTCGAGCGTCTTCCCTGTTTTCCTAAGGGCGCGTTTACACTTCCGCCGCCTGCCTGTTCGCGAGAACACGCTCGAAACCCTGTGTAAAAGCAGATGATTTTAATGGGAACAACGGGCGATGCGCGCGGATCCTGTTCCGTCGAAAACAATACGAGACAGTCACTATAGCCCGTTAGAAAACAAATAAATTGGTGTTTCTGTGTCGAGTGTTCATTTCCGAAGATGAAAGATGAAGAACCGTTCGACACTGATCGAGTCCTCTTCTTAAATATTCAATCTATAAACTCGTGGTTCTTTCTTCGTATGTTGTTGGATCATTGTAACAAATTTGTGACAAAACTTCTTTTGATTTCAATAATTACCTCCAGAGAATTTTACCAATATATCCATGACATTTTTCTGATTATAATGAGACCAAACGCGATACAATTGGGATTATATTTAGTTATTTAATACATGATACAATGGAACCTTGATTATCCGAACCGATACATGAATTCTCCATTATCACACAACACGATTTATTGTACAAATCTGTAAATATTTAATCTAACACTCTACTTCTATAAACACTCATGTTCAACTGCTTGGTCCGGATATTCGAGGTTCAACTATTTCGTAGATGAAAAGCAAATACGATCCAAACCGCATCGTGTTTGGTATCATTTTAATCAGAAAAATTTCACGAATATTCTAGTACACATTTCTTTAAAAATTCATTCGAAATCAACAAGTTTTGTCACCGTTTTATCCCTTTCTACATTCGACGCTAGCAGTAGGAGGTCATAGAACAGTGTCTGTATGCAATATACGTAACATTTCGGTTCGAAATCTATCATATATGCATATATATATCGAGACATTACTATATTGAGAATTTCCTATCATCGTGAACGGTAATAAAAAATAATAAAAATTACGTAAATGATCAATCAGTACGTACGATAAACGATTGTCAGAGTTTTGAAGAGGCTAGCGGCGACTTGAATGGTCCACTTAAGTGTTAACGACTGAAAGCGTTTTTTCCATGGCTTGTTAAAGCAAAGTGTCGAATATTCGTACCGGTCCCTTGTCGTGGTAGTGTAAACGTGCCTTTATGGAGCTGGTACAAGCGCCATGCCTTCTCCCGTCTCCTTAACTCCGTTACTCGATGCTGCTCCCTATTTACGCGCCATTTCTCTTTATCTCGACCACCCACTCTATCCAGCGATAGTCGTTCTCGACCGTCTATCTCCTCCTCGGCTCTTTACTCACACCTTCGCAGAGATAGTACGCATCCCTAATAACCGGCAATAGGAGGACGGATAAGGCGCCGTTCACGAAGATCGTTTCTGATAGGATTAACAGTTTCGCGAATGCCGAAGGTGCTCAACATTCATAGTTCTCGCCGCAGGGGTTATTAGAGTCCGTCGGCACACTGGGTAAGTCACGAAAGTCAGAATACTTAAAATTTTTGTTGACTTGATGTACAATCAGTGAGAAAGGTCTTCGTACATTTTGAAATGAAGATACTTTTTGAAAACTTATGTCAATAACCGGGTACCCAGGTACTCATTTCCAATTTTTAATTTTGAAACTTCTTTAATATTTTTGTTGACAAATAACGAAATCATTGTGGATTTTTATGTTTTTGAATGATCATAGATCAATTTTTGTTTGAGGCATAAAAATATGCAATGGGAACGTAAAGTGCAGCAACATTAAATATCATAGAAAATTTTGCTTATTGACATAACGAGTAAAGTGGATCAAATGACATGAGTTTTTTCGAAGGAGATGGATTCAGAAGGATTAGAAGGGCCATTTTCCTACGTGTGAAGAGAATTTTCGAGAAAATTGCTATTTTGCTTTTTACAGCTTTTCTGTCTGATCAATTTTCTTAAAAATTCTTTTATGCATTAATCGCTAAACTAATCTTTTTTGTATTTATAGTAAAAAGAACTGATGTCATTTGAACCAATTATGAAAAAGTAATTTTGTTTTATAGGTTGTAGGGAGAGTTTGATTCTGACTGCATCCTCGTATTTTACAAATTTGCAAATTTCATGCATACATAAAGATTCACATTCACTTTACAAATGTCACGTATTAAGTCGGTGCAAAAATAATTACGGTTTTAAACTAGTCACTTTAATATAGTTCATATTAACTCAGTCTAGTCTAATATACCTTAACATAATTCATGAAACGATTTATTTTTGAAAAAGGCTTACTTCATTTTCCAGTAGTTTGTATTTTTTCTACCACAACTTTATTTATTTTCTCACGTCGGTATTAAATCAATTTAATAGTACAGAAACCAGTAAGTACTCTTCTTATCTCTGCGATACGCGAATTCTACATCGCCCAGTATGTTCATAGTTAAAGCAATGATTCCATTTAGAATTAACGGTAACGAACCATCTTACAATTAGTAATGACAGCGACTAACGACTGTCGTTTAGCGTGCACATTGAACGTGCTATAGTTTCTAGTTTATAGTCATTGCAGAACCGTATCGCGTTCGTGTACATACTACTCTAATGTTTCTATAACATAGTTTATAGCTCATTTTATCGAATTTTCTTAATTGGCTCTCTCATTGAAAGTCAATTTATTTAGAGAAGCCTGCATAAAATGTTTCATTTAACCATGAAATAAATAGTAAATTGTTATGCAAGCAATGCATAAGCAATTTGAAATGTAGGAGCTCTAATCAATGTACAAGGATGTATATAATTGATTAATTTTATAGGAACGATATTGTTTATTGTGCAGGGTGATGCACCTAAGTGGGCCACCTAAATTACTTGTAAACTGTTTGTTGTACGGAGAAATAGTTTAAACAAATGTTGTATGATGTCAAGACATATCATGTAATCATTGAGTTATTGTATTTTTTAACAAAAACAAAAAGAATTACACAAAAAATTATTTAAAGTACATCTCATTCATTTTTTGTTTTTGGGATTCGTACATTCTAACAGATTTTTGTTATTTTTTGAGCAAAAATAAAAAGTATTATCTACATTAAAAATCATTTAGACAATACATCAATAAGTTGGGCCAATATACATTCAAATAGTATGTCGTTTTTTTACTTTTAATCCTATGGAGTACAATTTAGTACTGTAGTAGTAAAAATATAATTATTACATTGTGCGTTCCTCTTGATACAACCTCTTGATTAACACAACAACATTTTTTCAAAGCCTTTCTCCACGTAACAGTTAGTTAACAAACAATTTAACACGTTGGCTATCGTATCACCCATATATGGGTGACAACATTATTTATTCAGATTTCAAAATCAATTTTTACGTTAATATATTCATTGCATTCAATTTGATTAATATCCAAAAAATACAAAAAGGGCTGGGGCAAAAATAGATTTTTGAAATGAATAAATAGAAATGAATATTGTTATTATTTCGGTGACATTTTTCTTGAAATAGTAATTACATAAAGAAATAGTTATTTCAAACACATATTTTAATCTTAAGTCATACAAATGCTATTGCAAAATGAGTATTTCGATGAAATATAATATAGAAGTATTTCAAATAATAATAATTTCATCAATTTATATTTGAACTAATAGTATTTGAAATGATATTATTAAATTAAGCACTTTTTAACTTTAACATGTAGATAGGTCGAGAGTTTTATTGACAATATAATACATTTATTTCGTTTATAAATAACTGATAATATTCCATAAAAGTAATATGTACATGTTGCTGATTTACTTTATTTGCTTTAAACAGAAGACATTTCTCGACACAATCACCTATGTCCTATATTCGAATGTAAATAGTAAATGGTACTTGTTCAAGATTAAAACATTATACGATATAGTATTTTCAAATAATACTTAATTCAACCATTAATATTAAAATTGTATTTTCAAATAGTATTTGCTTATGAAAATATTTCAGGGTTTAGTATTGTCTCAAACTATTTCAAATTTTCTCCAGCCCTGCACACATGTAATCTTTTCAATTTTTATTTTATTAAATAAATCACATCGATTTTATGGAATTTTTGAGGTTGCTGGATTGGCACTCAACGTATTAAATAGCACACTCGGGTAAATCATCCAGTACAATTAACTCTCGCGTGTCTGGTGACATTCGCCAAAGCAATTTCAACGTTCTGTGACTGTGAATAATTTTTAAACAAACTATTATCTACTCCCAAAAAAATGTCAAACATTCCCAAGCACAACACTTTTTCTATTATTCAAGTCTTATACTTCGTTCTTTAATACAGAATTCCATTTCACCGAGAAAAACGTACGATCAACCTAATTACTCAAAAACAAAGCCTTCGACGCGAAATTGGCAAAGGAAAAAGTTGCTTAGAATCACCTCGGGAATTTTCCATCTCAGTTATGTTCAAACTTTCCGGGACATCGTATATTCGTCACTAGACGTCGCACACAATAAACGACAAGTGATTCACGGGGTACGATTCGAGTGGCCAATTTTGCACATCGGTAATGATTAGCAACTCTACCGGAGACATAATAAAATCCAGTGTCCACGAAAAATCGTCTGAAAACAGTACAGTGTTCACTGTGGCATAGTGGGAAATCCGTGCGCCGGCGATAGGCGGGTGTAAATCGCGGAGGAACGAACGGGCGAAATCGCGTCAGCGCAGTTTGCCAAAAACAATTACTCCACCGGGGGACAAACAATTACTTCGATCGGTCCCCCCCATTGTTCCCGGTCCGAGCACTCTAAATCCTGATTCGTCAACGATACACCCTTCACTGCCGTCAATCAGTCGTAAATCCTTGACGATGCAAGTCCATCGTTCGCAGTTCGGCCGAAAACCAACGTCAGCAAACAAAAAAAAAAAGGAAGCAAAAACAAAGAAAGAAAAAGGGAAACCGTTTAGCCGAGGTTCAATGAAAAACGCGATCGCGTTATCGCGCGACATGAACGAGCGGCTTGCATGAAAACTCCGCGTGTCGCGCCTCGTGCTGTGCGAAATTCGCCGATTTCGGACATAGGACTAACACGAGGGTACTGGGATAGATTGGACCACCGGTAAACAACCCTCCACCGTATCTTCGCGAAAGATAGCCTCAACATGCATTTATAGTAACCTGTTTTTCAACGAAATCGTTTTTCACTTGAATAGTTTGCGTCCATAACTATCCGAACATGTTCAAATTCATACAAATTGTGTATTCTTGGTACGGTAACGTAACTGTTTCTCGGTGAAAGCAATGTTCATTGTAATCATCATAAAGGTAATAGAATGCACGATGTACTGTTCGTCCGTCAGATAATATTGTTAGATAAGGGGTACGGTCTCACTATTTTGGGTGCTCTACCATGGCACATATTGTCGCTGTTGTCCGAATACGATGATGAAGAACGATAACGGATCATAATGAGATCCAGTGAAATAGCATAATTTTACAGCACGGCGTATTATTGGGAGAAGAAGATCCCTGGGAGGAATGCGGTGTCTTAGGGCAGCAGGGATGGCCAACTTCGGTATATACAAGGTATCCCAAAAATGTTGTACTTCATTGAAAGAGGTGATTCCTGAGATCATTTCAAATAACTTTTTTCCTTTGCGAAAATCTTCTCCGTGGCTTTGTTAAGGAGTTATTAACAAAAAACACGGACTAATCAGAGCCCTGCTATATCAAAGCGAGGCGTTGGCATTGGCCGGCCCCGGAATCGGTCCACTGTAGCTGCGCTCTGAGTGGTCCGTGTCTTTCGCTAATAGCTCCTTAACAAAGCCGCGAAGAACAATTTCGTAGAGGAAAAAGTTACTTGAAATGACCTAAGGAATCAACCCTTTCAAACAAGTACAACATTTTTAGCACACTCAGATCTGCCTACTAAAATCTTGACATTTTACACTGGATATTTGAATAATAATATTTATTAATTGAAAAATAGCCACAGAAAAAATGCGCGTTGAAATTGTCTCTTGCCAGCTGTGATCGACCAAAAATCGCTTCGTGATCGATTTGTAGGCCATTCCTGATATAGGGTACGATTGCGCGAGCAATTCCTCAGTGTTTTGGTTCTAGTCGAACTATTACCTAAAGCGGTCACACATACTATATAGTGTGTGATGTCAAAGCATTGGGTGCAAGCAAAAACCCCTTTGCCCCTGTGCCATCCCGGACTCTTCCTGTAATCTCACCACGGTATATGTGTGACCAATATTTCACTCGAGCGGTAAATACCATGACTTGGAGCGTGCCCTTCCCTCATCCCTTACAAGTTAGTTCTTTTTAGTTCCCAGTAATAGTCACTCAAGTCTGTAAAGTCATCGTTCGATCTCACTCAACCTCGGTACGACCGCTGTCGATCTTCGTCATCGTTTTCGACCAATAACAACAATGTGTGATGATAGGGGAATCAGAATAGAGTGAGAATGTAAATACTTTATGAGTTATCATCTGGCGGCAGTGTCGCTAGATCAATTAAATCGAGGGGAATGCAGTTTACCACCTCTCTGATGACTAGAGTAATGTGTAACACGTTGCACGGCACGTCACGTGACCAGTCTACGGTCTTAGTGGGGGACGTTGGAGTGTGCTTAGGTAACAGAATGGGATAGTGGAAGGGGAAAAGGAGGAGAAGAAAACCCACCCAGCTTTGGGTGTTTCTGACATCACTGTCTGGCGGATGGACAGTTCCTGCATGGTGGACAATTAAGTTAGGTGAACACCTTCCTTGTTTATATTTTTATAGAAATGTCCTCTGTACAAAATTGTATCATTTCAAGAGGCACGTGTACTACAGCAGCAAGATCATATCTTTAAAGTAATTTTTCCAGAGACATTGTGTACACTCTTTCAAAGTACAAAAGTACAAAGTCTTTCTTACAATCTCGATCATTGTATTTCGAAAAACTTGCATAAATTTATTTCCTGCAGTAATCGCCTCGTGTTGCGTCATTGTTTCGGGATTTGTATTAGAACGCATCGTAGCCCGATAACATTAAATGCAAAAATATTAATACAAATTTTTATAATGTACAAAGATAGTGTACGATAAACGGTATTTGATAACAGATATTGCTTGTATTAAATGATCAATGAATAATATCCAGATTGCAAGACAACGTAGATACATGAATGAAACTGAATCCGAAAGATACTTGTGTAAAGTGTTCGGAAATAATGAATTGTTCTGGTGCTTATGGACGAGGGGGTTTCCGAAGACGACGAAGAAGACAAGTCAAACCAATAATAGTTATCGATAGCCCTAGAAAAGGGTTCACAGTGATTGGTAATCCCGTACATTATTTTCTCACGAGAACTTAAGCGCGTAGACGTCGTCTGATTCGTGGCTTTTATCGACAACTGTGTCACACATTTTGCCGAAACTGCAAGCAGAAAACGGATTCGGATTGTCCGTTTGCGAAAGAGCCATTGACAACGTGAAGATAACAATCGTGAAATGCAGAGGCTCTGATATCGTATTTCGTGTCAATATTAACCCTTCCAAAATTGTCCAATATAACGGAGGCCCGGCGGAATTTCAAAGCGATTTTTCCGAAGGTATTGACAAGTCATAAAATTATACGTGTCCTCTCGTTCGATATTTCCCTCTGTCCCGGTGACAGTCTTTTCTATTCCAATTCTAATTACGTATTATTAAAATATGATCATTGTTCACGGTTTTACATCAAGCTTTTGATCTTAACGTGTCTGTGATTTGTACATTTAAAAAAAAGTGACTCGTTCTCTTTCGATATACGTTTGCTTAAAATCTCTCAATATCGTTTTTGTCAATGACAAATTTTGTTAGATACTGTTTAAAATAATCTGTAATGGTGAAGATTGGATATATTAACTATCAAGTGTGTACTCATATCTTAGATGTGCCTTCGAACTGCATAAAATTGCTTACAAAAAGAATCCAATCAATTCATACCTTTATGAAATGTGCTTAACATAATTATTTACACAGTCTTGGCACAAATATACAGAAAGAAGATAATGAAAAGTACAAATGACAAATTTCAGAATTGATTAGAAGAATCAAAATAGAATTAAACGATATTAGTGGAAAAGTTAATGTCGAGTCAGGCTCGACACAGAACCGGAAAAGGTTGAAGATTCAAGTACTGTTTTAAAGAATGCAATCAACAATTACGATTAATCGGTTGTTCCATGGTCACAGAGCTTGCAGAACGTTCCTCCGAGATATTCAATCATTTAAAAAAATGCAAAAAGCTGACGCTTGCAGCCAATCAAACCAGGGAGATCCTTGAAGGCGACCGATTCTCGTAAGAACAAGATTTGAAAGATGAAGGGCGGGCGAAACGAATTAACCGGAAGTTCGCGGGAAATTGAGGCAGAGGGAGAAGGAGGGGACGTGAAACTTTCGCGATGACCAATGTGAATCACGGTACCCGGAAAACGATCGTCTCCGACGCGTATCTTTGACTTTTCGATGCGGTAAATTTTCAAGTCCATGCGCGCACGCGCGGGGGTGTCCGGATCGGTTAGGTGAAGTTGGCAGATCGTGAATATAATCGAGGCACGGACCCTTTGATCCTCACAAAATTCCGTGGCAGAGCAACGGAATTACATGAGGGAGACGTTGGCGAAGTGTGTCCGATAAAGTTTAATCTAAAAGTCCAACGTGGCCGGCACGTTTCAATCCGCCGCGCCTCACCTCCGCGTAAAATCTCGATTCACGAATAGGAGGATTAAAATTGTCATACGGTATCACTTCCTACGAGTAATCGTAGAATAATGTTTTTGCAAGGGATATCCGGGCACGGGATTCTTTTGTGTCCGTTTCTACTTTCACTTTCGGTGATCTATTTTTTCCCCCTCCTCTTGCCCCTTCCAAACCGTTTGCTAGAGTTTCGCGTCTCGTTTTGTTTTGTTTCGTTGATTGGGCGCGCGCGCAGATGATCGCCAAATTGGAAAATTCGTGTTTGTTGGTATAACTCTCTCCCCCCTTTTTCTCTCCGTCTCTCTCTCTCTCTCTCTCTCTCTCTCTCTCTCTCTCTCTCTCTCTCACTCTCGCGGGCTCTCGTGCTCTTTTATTTTGTTGCCGCGTAAATTGTTGCACATGCTCCGTAAGTCCCGGGATATCTGACACAGACAGTTTTTCATGCATCAACGCTGACACGTGTAGGTAACGAATGTAGACAGTCGTAGGCGAATGGGACCTCCGTTAAATTTAATCCTCTATATCCTGAAATGTTTCTCTTGCAGTCTCGATTTTTGGAACGAAAAACGTTGGCCATGCACGGGGAGTCTTTCGGTCGCGACAAGCTGAAACGGAAAATGATGCTTCGAAAACGTTGGGAGGCAGCGAATTAAAGAAAAAACAAAATAGTAGGTTAATATTTTGAATCAATCACAGCTAATAAATCTATTATTTTTGAATATTACAAACAATGTGATATCGGTCAATTAAAAAATAAAAACACTGGAATAAAATATGCCGGGAAACTACAAAAATATTAGTGCGTTCCGTACCAGACAAATTGTAAACGATTATAATCAATATGGGATTACACACGAAATATTAGCTGTATAAAGTAAATAATAATATATTATAAACTTATAAGTGTGCCGATACTTTTGTTTCAATGAAAAATACTTTTAATGCATACTTTATGATTTATTTTTATTTCGTAATTTACCAATATCAAATTTGTTTTAATATTCGGAAATTATAGATTCAGTAGTTATGACTAACTCTCATACGATCCCAAGGGTGAAAATTCACCCATTTACTATTTTTACATACTGTAAAATCATTGATCTCTATCTGTCTGTATCGTGGGAAGTATTTCTTTAAAATCTGTCATTATAAATGCAACAAAATTTGTTGGTTTAAATTTCAGAGCAGAAATGGATGAATTGTTTATACTAGGATCTTTTATGCGACTATTTCTGAGGAACGTATGATGGTTAATAAACAAAATTAACCTAATATTGTGCTTTTTCTTTCGTTTATACGCGTTTGTATAATTAAAAGCCAGGTGTGTCAATACTTTTGTTCCTAACTGTACATTTGATAGTATAGATTTTTAGGAGATGTTATAGAGTTTACATACAGTTGTGACATACATTCCGATATATATTGTGATATACCATGAGTTATGTCTAAGAAAAGCACGGTCTTTGCACTGTCAAAATCGGATACGCTCAATCGTGTTTTAAATGCACAAGAATTTTCGCGTTCGTTGTCTCGTAATCCTGAATAAGAAATCATTCTCGTTGTAATGCTAAAGCAAATCGTTTGCTTCTATACAATCAAACATGAATTTTCGTATACTACCTACTATTGATATAATAATATAGCGAAATTATGGACTTCTCACCGTTTAAATATCAAACACATAATTCTCAATATCGAGCAAAGCACAGTGATAATGGCAGTAGTACCGTTACTATTTCCAATAATTATCATATTAGAAGAAGTGATTAGGAATTCAAGTCAGTTCGTGTCGCATTTAAATTATTATACTTCATTATTAATCTGTTCCTGCAGAATATGCATTGCATACATTCTATCAATTGAAAAAGACCTGATGTAAGTATAAATAAAAGTTTCATTATCAGAGACTTTAATTAATGAGTATGAACTTATATAACTATTAACACTTTACCTACCTGAAGCCTAGTTATAAATAGGCTTTTTAATGACTGAGTTGTATGTAAAAGAAGCTCGATGGTTTTCTGATAAATAGTAATTTCAGAATAAATTGTTAAACTGCATCAATGCCAAAAAATTGTTTAAATTATGTTTAAAATTACTGCCACTCTTGAACAATGTATTAAGAAATTCTCAATCGTAGAGCGTCGATTTTGAAAAGACTATGAAAATTCCCGGTAAGTAAAGTGTTAACTTGTTTAAATAGATAATCATTTACCAGGAGCAGAAATTTTTACAAAAGAGGCATGAAGCATAATTAGATCGTTGAGAAAGATAATAGGAGTACAGTAGAAGATAGTGAACAGTTTTTTGAATAAGATATTGTTCTTTTCTTGAAGAAAGAAGAATGATCTTGGTTAACGTAACACGTGACGTTAACGTTATAACATTTCGACTTTACTCTTGGATAATTACAAAACACTTATCTGAACATGTAAATCAAACATTATACTCTATATGTGTACACATATACTTACTTTTATAATTTATACATGTGTCTATAGAATATTTTCCTATTTCACTCTCATTAATATAAATTATCTTATACAAGCCGCAATAAGAGAAAAGCTTCTTTCTAAAATGTAACTTACAACAAAACTAAAGATAATACATTTACATCACTGATATACATTTTCTTATAACTTTGCAAATCTCAAATCGCAAATTTGCGAATCGTCATTAAGGCATCTTTTTTGTCGTCTATATACAGGGTGTCCCAAAAATATAGAAAATCCTTGAAATGGGCGATTCCTGGGGTTACTTAGAGTAACTTTTTCCTTTGAAAAAAATGGCCGCCTCGGCTTTGTTAAGAAGTTATTAACGAAAAACACGGTCTAATCAAAGCACGGCCACAGCGCACGGATTCCGGCTTGGCGATAGGTTCCACTGACCGTGGCGTTGCCATTGGCCGAGTCAGAATCCGTCTGCTGTAGCTGCACTGTGATTGGTCCGTGCTTTTCGTTAATAACTCCTTAACAAAGCCGAGGCTGCCATTTTTGCAAAGGAAAAAGTTACTCTAAATAACCTCAGGAATCGCCCATTTCAAGGATATTCAATATTATTAGGACACCGTGTATAGGTATTGCTAAAATGGACTTCTCACAGCTTTGAAACAGAAAAACACATATTTCAGTAACTTCAGCATACATTTTGCATACTCATGCTCACATATAACTAAACAGTTGTTGCCTGTTTCGTCGTACAAAAATACGTCCATAGCAAGTTTCAGCGCAGCCAAAGCACAGTAACGTGCAAAACCCTTCCCTTGAAGACCAAAAAAATAATCCAGAATCAAGCCCTGGGGAAAACAGTTTTCCCGTGACACGCTAAGTCAGGATGCTCAGTATAGCGCGCCCGCTGGTAGAACACCGGTCTAAATAGTTTCCGGGGCGGACCGGGCACGGATCATAGAGGATTAAAGTTCGTTATCAGCTGGCTGGCGAGAGACGTCGGTCGATGA
Organism: Sphecodes monilicornis; assembly: GCA_913789915.3. Lineage (NCBI taxonomy): Eukaryota > Metazoa > Arthropoda > Insecta > Hymenoptera > Halictidae > Sphecodes > Sphecodes monilicornis. The sequence goes on from OU565290.1 coordinate 13,443,392, forward strand.
AAGCCGTCCTTTGGATCTCTTCCTGGGTAACAAATCACCTTCGCTGGGTTCATTAGCGTTCCCGTGCCAAGCTAGATCTACCGGATCGCCGGATGGCGATGTCATTTATCCGTGGTACCTTGGGAATGGTTTGGGAATGGTCCTGGAGAGATCCTTCGTTCGGTTGCCGCGAAGGATTCGATCGTGACGCTTGACACCCAGAGAGGGGAGACGTGAGGAGACGTGAGGAGAAGAGACCGGGGACCTGAAAAGCGAGTAGACGAAGACAAAGGGAGAGGGAGATCGGGGTGAAAGTCGCGGGGGTGTTCAAGGGAGAAAGGAGAAAGGAAAACTGCGGAGGACTACGACGATAATATGCTCGTGTCTCTGGTATTATGGTCGTCGCGAGAACGGACAAACAACGCGCGCAGTCTTGAACAAATGGATCCTTTTCCGTCTCTCCTCTCCCTCTCCCTCTCGCCCTCCTGTCCCTCGTTCATCGTGCTCGTCTTTCGAGAAGCTTTCACACGGGAATCTCAACGGCTTCGACACAAAACATTTATCCGGAGCCGACGCGTGTTCCACGAGTCGCGTTTTTTTTCAACGTAGTTGCACGGGAGGATCGATCCGCGTGTAGATACGTATGCGCCAGCGTAGACATCTGCACAACCGTGCACTTCGTCTACGGTGTGCTGCTGGTCCGAGGACACCGAATCAGTGGTGTGTGTGTGTTTGTGTGTACGATGTTGCAGGTGTGACCATCCTGTTGTCACAGACGGTGTTTTCCCTGCTGGTGGCCCATGTGTTGACGCGAACCTCCGAGGCGGTGCCACTTATAGGTACCGATGCATCTCCACCTATTCCTAGAACACCTACACCCTCTCGCGAAATCTCACGCATGGCGAGGAGTTTTCTTGATGAACACAATCCTGCATTCGACGGTTTGGTTGACTATTCACAGTTGAAACAGTGTTTCCCAATCCGTGTGCCGCGTGAGCGTCGCAGAAGAATCAAATTAGTTGAGTTTTTGAGATTTTAGAAGAATTAGCTTACTAACGGGTAAACAAAATTTTGAAGAAGTTGTTGTTAGGGACAATTATCGGGACCAAGTTAATGAAGCGACTACGATGTATATCGTAGAGAATTTGGGGTTAGCCCTTTATTGCCTTGTGCTCTCTATGTTCCTCCAGACACTTTTCGCGCGCAATCTTTTCCTCCGTGTTCCGGTCAGTGATGCCAGAAATATCAGCTTTTCGCGCATGCGTACTGCGGCGCGCGCGGAATCCAGTAACGTAAACGCGCAAAAAAAGAGAAACGTCTAGGTGGCGTGCCGGGACTTAGCACTGCCATAGATGAACTTGAAGATAACGGACGTTATTTTTTATTTACTTGTTTATTTATATAATTAGAAAATATATTTTTGTTGTTTTGGATACTGGAAAGGTTCTTGGCAGTTTTCTTTTGTCTTGCAACAAATGTTGGTATTCTTTATAGATTCTGCCAAATAAAATAAAATTGTATATTATGTTATCCTGTATAATTCGAACTTTTTTAGGTAAAGAAAGTATGTGAATGTTGAATGAAAAACATTATTTTTAAAACAGGGCCTTAAAGAACTCTCAAAAATTTGAAATTAGTACAGTACTGATGCCACGCGCGAATACGCAGATGGCGCTGCCGTTTGCCGGCCGTATAAATTCACAACAGTTGCTATTGGTTGAAATATCGAAGAAACAAGTAGAAGTCATTTTATGCGTTTTGTAGATATGTATATGTATATCAATTATGTAAACGGTGAAAATGTCGTCGTAATCGGTTAATGTTGCTACGAGCAACAAGGATTTCAAGATACTGGTTTAGTGATGAAAGTCGTTGATTATCGGCCTTGTCAGAAGATTATTTACCCATTGTGTAGTAAATTAATTCTTCTAACATAGAAGAAAATCCCAAATCATTTGGTTCAATTTTAAGAAAATAATGCGATTTTGAAAATTTGATCGATTACTTTTTGCCAGCGGTTGTAGTAACACTAGATTTAGGAAGCACCAAATATGACTACTTTAGGATACAGTGTAAAAATAATGAAGATAATGTATATTCAAACATCTAACGATTTTGATCATTATCCAGAGAGAGTGATCTAAGCCAAGCCATTTGAATAACTGATTTTTTTTAATGGAATCATGTAATTTTCGACACCTACGATTACAGCGCCTCTGATGGCAATTCCCATGACTATAGTCACTCAAGGTTATTCAAGGTCATACTCGAAAGAAAAGATGTCAAATAGAAGGTCATTATGAATGCTTATGAAATGGATTGTTCTCAGCTTCATTAATTAAATCAAACTAAATCAATTCAAAATGTAATAATTCATAATAATCATAACAGTTTCCGAATTCTAGTATGTATATTTTGCAATGATTGAAAGTGTATCGCACCTAGTAATCTGATCTTGTTTAATAAATTTTTAAATAGTCTTCAAAGTCAATACAGTACACAAACGTTATCTCTACATTCACTTTTAATTTTTTTAAACAATTTTAGTTTAAAAATTATAATGTATCGCAGAAATTAAATTCAAAGTTCGTCGATAATACAAAAATATTGGGAAACACTGGTTTAAATTCGATGTAAGTTTTTGAGTTGAATATTAGCAGCCAAGAATCAACACTTCAATAGTACAATACTACTTTTAAATTTCGTGTGATCTATAGTAAAAGAAGAAAGAATGGGTTTCCTTATGTTTCCAATGAGATCTCACTATCAAAATCACTGTTAAATGCTTAATATCAACCACAAAAAGTTATCCTAGAACCAAAATAATTGAATTGGTGAAGACGAAACTAGAAAGTTGAAATTTGTCACAGTGGATGCTACTTTGACACTTTTGCATTCTAAAAATCCTTATAAAATTCAGTTTGTTTGAATATATCGCAATTGAAATTCTGAACTTGGTAAAATATTATTTTCAAATAATACATGTGATTGACGTGGCACTTAACGCATTAACAATCTCAGTACTCGTTTCGAGGGTGATTTTTTACTTTTGGGTGATTGTTATTTGTCTGATTCTGGTCTCAGAGTTGTTTCTAATATTGTATGATAATATTTTGGAGGTTTATCGTTAATGTACACTATATATTGTTTTATGCAACGATGTATTTAGAAAGTTTAAATGCACTTTTCTTCTGTCAGCATATCTTTACAATTACGTTTCAAACCACGTGTTTTTAATAGAATTGTTTATTTGAAGCAGATAAAACTAACACAGTTATATTCTTCAAACATAATGGTATCGATTCTATTGTAGAAAGCATTAAACATTGGTTTGTGATTAAAAGACTTCAATATTTTAAAACTTGACATATTTCACAAATTAATAACTTTTTCATCATTTACTTTGATATTCTCTTAAGCAAAATATTCTAAATAATCAATTAACGAATGTGAAATATAGATTATGAAAATATTTCAATTATTTTGGTCAAAACCTTGATTTCTGAGACTGCAATCTATTGATATATTCATACAAAATTGCACTGTATCAATGATCACATCTTATTAATTGATTTCTTTCTTGAACGAAGAAAAAATGAAGATTTTATTAAAAGTTAAGACACTTTCAATACAAACACTTAACTAAACGAAATCAACATAGAAAAACGATCGAGTTTCAACAAAACCATAAAGAAGCAAGACGAGAAATTAACTCGCAATTTGTCCGCTAAAAGGTTTCTGCAAGTAAACTCAAGAAAACTCCTCGTCCGTTCTTTTATTAACCTTTACGTTAGAACTACCAAACTGATCTGTCCTTTATCTTTCTGCGTTTCTTCTGTCAGTCGCTCTAAAAGTGACAATGGCTCCCATTGTCACAAGTATCTTGTATTTCTTAAGATCGACGTAACTTGCTTCCAATGGAATCGCATTATGGAAGTTGTCTCCTTCGCGATTCTACTATACATACAACACACGTAGAATTCGTGTCCTAGGCGATTCGTCATTTATTCTATCTCTGATCTGTTTACACGTAATCCTTCTCACCAGTAGCCTAAATTGTTTCACCTAACACTCCTGCGTTTTCTTACCGAACACGAGTATAATGTGGCTTTCGAACTACTCGAGAAATTAATTCATCGTAGTTCTACTTGAACTACTTTGAAACCATTACTATCGAAAGTTGAAAATTTTGGTTTATAAGATATCTTCGTGGCGAAAAATAGAAAGCATATCATAGGTCAACGCAAAGTCCCAATAATTGAGCCATACAATGCAAAAAAAATATGAAAATCAGAACAGTTGATCATCACATACTGGGGCAGTGAAAGTTCGGCTTGACTGCGTTTTGGAGAACTCCGTGTTCTTAACTTTTTTAAACTTATTTTTATGTGATCCTGTAGATATCGATGAAGACATTCCGAAAGTGTGTGTGTGGTTGTTAGGAATTCACTGGTTTCTAAGTTATACGCGTGTAAAGATGAGCAGTTTTAAGGGTTTTTGACAGGTTAGAGCGTCGCCATATTGGTTATTCGTTGAGTGGTAGAGGTAGGTAGGTCTTTTCGACGCATACGCTGGATAGATCGTGAGTGTTCAGCGCATGTGTTAGATAGTATGGAATATTTGCGGGATCGGCTAAATAGTACTCAGCGTATGCGCTAAATGGCAATTCAGTGGTTACACATAGTTCGTAAACATAAGCAATTTCAAGTGTTTTTCACAAATTAATTATTAATAATTTTATTGTTGATTTTGAAATGGCTAATTCAAGTATTAGAAATGTTAACTTTAGAGACATGCGAAGTAGTAAAGAAGAAGCAATTACTTGGGCTCAGGATTGTGGATTGTTGCGGAAATTTAAAAAATGTCGTACTCATCCGTGCGAAATGAAGATTTATAACAATAATCATTTTAACGAATGAATTCCGCACAATAAGATTTTCATTTTCGGTGTTTTTTCGTTGAAATCTATAAGATTGTATAAAAAAAAACTTGAGAAAAAAGAGTTCTCCAAAACGCAGTTAAACCCAATTATTTTATTCAATGGCGATTAAATCCTTGAGACGCGGTGTTAAACAATCGGACAAATATTGACTTACACCGCATTTGCAGTAAACGATTCACTTAATGTTGATCTCTAGTTGATAAAATGAACTAATTGAGCGCGAGACTTTCGAAACGATTGGCAACTTCTCTGTATATATCAGCACTGAATTTCGCCGACGTTATTTGTTTTAATACACTTCGTAAATTGGCTCGAATGCTTTGGCCTGGGAGGAATGTTAAAATTCTATGATCTAATGGGGAAACTTCTGAGTACCGAACCTAGCTCATCAATTAGGGATTAACTTACCCAACAACCTGACTCTAAATCGTAAAATATTTTACAGACTGGCATAGACGTCGTATTTTAGCTTGCAGTATGGAATAATCAATATTAAAGAATTCTGTTTGCGAAAAGCGAAAACTTTAACTTCTCATCATGTACGATATTAGTACAAAAACATCAATTACCGTCGTTCTTACAGGCAAACTGCGGATGCTTATGCAAACTCGCTTTCTCGTTGGAGCAACTGTGAGAAAGGTTGGAAGCATAGTAAACTGAATATTTTCACCATAAAATAACATGATAACATCAAAAGGATTAATGTACCTCCATACTATTTCGAATTGTCTCAAATTATTAGAAGAGAAACTACATTTTTGCTTAACCCCTGCTTCTCCCAATTAGTTGCAGACAATTTCAATATTGCATAAAAATGAGAAAATATAATATAAAACAGGCAAAAGCATCGATAGATTCTAAAGATACTGTTATATTATTTCCAACGTGTTGGAACTATCAAGATGGAAAGTACCATTTCATGTAACTTCTATTTGTTGTATTTAACCAGTTAGCTTTTGAGAAATGGCAATTTGCTGTTTACATTGCAATTTTAGTGAAAACTAAAATATATTCTTTTTCAAGATGTTTTGAATATTTGGAGGCCAAGACGAAATAAAACGCACAAATAGGAAAATGTAAATAATTATTATGAAAAAACTGTATACAGTGTGCACAAAGTTGTTCGCTTACTTTTTGCGACACATTTTAGGTACACACTTATGAAAGAGGTCGCAACAGCTAACTGGTTAAAGTAGAACAATTTTATTTTGCTAATTGTCTACAGTATAGTGATGGCAAACGACTGTCATCGTCTAACGTCTCGCTGTGAACGTCTGACTATAACTACGGGCAACAGATATAGCGAATATATTGATCCAGGCATTGCATAAAGATCCGCAGTTTGTTTCGAATTTTCCGATTGTCTGGTCGGATAAAGAGGAAAGGAACGAGGTGCAGGTGGTCGGGGATTTTTCGGAAAGGGAACAGCGATATTGTAGAAGCCGACGTTGAACAAAGGAAGCGTTGTTGAAACTAGATATGAAAAAGGCCGAAAGGGCCTGCAACCGCGGTTCGTGTTCGGTAAGGAGGCTACCGGAGTAACTAGAAAAGAAGGTGGCACGAGGAGAAGCAGCTTTCTTTCTGATCTCCTGAAACACCCTTCGCTGCGGGCTCGTGAAAAATCGCGGAATGGTGCGTGACCCTCTCTCCTCGTGTTGCCTAAATAAAATGGAGAAAGGGACGAGTGAACGGTACATTGTGAGCACGTGGGTATAGTTGATGGTAAGGGGTGTTTATGGTTGAATCACGCGCGAACAAGGACACACGTGTGCGCGGTGCTTGCGTTACAGGCAATGTCTGACAACATTGGTCAACGGTTTCCTCGCAAACAATATTTTGCACTTTGACTGCCGATCCAGCAATCTCTAAAAATCCATAAAATTCTGATAGGGGAGAGTGGGGAATGACTATCACTTAACACTTTTTCCACCGGGAACCTATTAATAGGCTTTTCAATAATTGTCTTCTACCAAATGGAAGCTTACAAATCTTCTTTTAGACAATAATCACAAATTAAATTATTAAATTACATTTATGGTTGGCGATTGAAATTGCTATTGCTGTTGAAAGATACATTAAAAACTCCGTAGTTATGAATTGGACTTTCAAAAATTCAGGAATAATCGTCGGTACATAATGTGCTAAGACAATATAGGGTGAAATACTTATTTAAACATACGTTTCATGAACTTCAATTACTCCTGTACTCTTATAACAAAATTAGTTTCATATTCATCTAAGTAGACAAATTTATAAAAATAAGAGTGTAGAATGGGGTAATGACGGTCACTTAAGAAAATATAGGACGAAATATTTATTTAAAGACATGTATCAAGAACGCCAATTATTTATTTATTCGTACGATAAAGAAAGATTAGTTTAATATTCATCTAAGACATATGACATATTTATAAAAATAAAAAGGATATCTTCGACTTCCATTGACCATATCCCTGGGCAATAGTAGTCATGTTGCGGGCGATGATGGTCTGGGGACTAGGAGTGTGCGAAAATCTGAAAATGTATGGATCTAGATCAGGCATGTCCAGAAGTAGCTCACTTGGAGGTAAATTCGAGGGAAACGCCTACTTCTCCTGCCCGCGCGTCTCGCTCCCCGTAGCGGCCCTAGTCCTCCGAGCTCCTCAGACCCGTGCCTACCGCTTGCAATATGTACCGCGTGTGGCGCGTTGGGGCGACTCTCGGACCCACGGTAGGCACGGGTCTGAGGAGCTCGGAGGACTACGGCCGCCACGGAGAGCGAGACGCGCGGGCGGGAAAAATAGGCGTCTCCCTCGAATCTGCCTCCAAGTGAGCTACTTCTGGACATGCCTGATCTAGATGGTCGAGATGGGTCGCGAAGACATCGAGACGATACGGGTCGAATTTTCGATTATATCGAGATTCTCGAAAGCCTCAGTAGTGATATTCGATACGCTGTGCTTTTCGAACTACTGAAGGAGACTGTCACGAGTTTGTTTACATCAGGTCACACATTAGATATACAATGTATACATATACACTGAACACCTTAAAATTTTCGAGAATCCCGAATCTTTTAAGAATCTTGGACATTTTCGAGAATCCCGAAATTGTTGAGAACTCATCTCTATCGCGAAAAAAATTCTCGTCCCGTCCCGACTCGACATTTTTGGGTTCTCGCACGGCACTACTAGGGATAGCTACAGTATTCGCATACATATTCTTCAATTGAATGTCATCCGGAACATTCCGAGTAGGCCCAAAGGCCACAAGAGGTACACCGAAACCACATTTCATTTTTGTGATCAAATTGATAGCAAATATTTGCATTTATATTCCATTTCGTCTATATCGCTATGAGCGTTCTTAGAAAGATGTAATATTTTACTTTTTCTTCCTTCCACCTCAATCTCTATAAGTTTTTTCTTTATTTTTTCTGATTTCTTCTTTTCCGTTCATTGGCCATCTTTGCATGCATATTCATTAATTGACAAAACTGAATATTAAACATACGTATAAATCAAGTTAAGCTATTAAAAAAAAGCTTTGAACTTAGTATAATACTAATCTCCTATATTCTAAACAGAAGATATTACATCTATCAGGCTGAAAACCAAATGAAGCTTGTTTCTCTTCGCTTTCAGGCAACGGTTAAGTGGGGGCCGTGCACACATGCGGCAAACGGTATAGTAAGACGTAAACAAGACAAATTAAAAACTTGGGACGTGTAATTTTATAATAAGAATACTGACCATCATTGCCCGCTGTCCGCAATAGCCCTATTCTCCTCTGCCAAAATTTGACAGTTTCTTTAAAATTAAATTTCTCAAAAGCTGAGGATGCTGATGAAAAACAATTTACTAATTCGTAACCAGCTAAATCTTTTAAAAATCGGCTGGTGAATACAAATAGGGAAAAGAAAGATTGATTTTGTCGGCCAGTTTAAGTGCAATCGCTGTTTGTGGCTGGCTTCGCACACGCTCATTTCTGTTGAAATTGCCCCAGACTACAGAAAGCAAAATTGATCTATTAATCTTTATAGCCCAATTTTTCTCAAATCTAAACAAGAAATACTATGTATAAACAATTCTATATAAATAGTAACTTCATAAAATAGCACATACAACTTGAATGAGGATTTAAAAACGTACAGAACGCATCATAACACGTGGGATCCACTTCAGGAGTGGATAAGAACAATGAAAAAGATTCTAAAGTCTTACTTATCCTTATTTCAACATTATAACCATTTTTTCGTTTTGATAATCCGCAACTGCTTACTTGATTACGAAATACTCAATATGCTTTCGTTTGTGATGTACTAAATATTTATACGGTCACATAATCCATATTGAAATTATTGAAACATTTTTCAAAATTTCACACGTATCAAAACGTAGAATAGTGCAAATCGAACGTAATATTACAGGAACGCTCGTGCAACGCTAACGCCTGACATGTATACATGCCTGACATGTGGCAGAAGCATTCCTGGTCGGAACAATTCAAACTATTGTAACTTGTGAAGGATGCAACATTTTGAAAACATTATAATTGTGACAGAAATGATGGAAATAAAGATAAATTCGCTGTACTGTTCAAAAATTTCGTCCAGATATTATGAAAGCTTTAACATGTTGTCAAAAATTCGAAAACAAGATTGACGTACCATGCAAACATTTTTCATTACTTTTGTGTAAGTTCATCCTTTTTAAAATTTGTACTACACTCGCAACTTCAATCAGGGTAATGGAAGGTTGACATTCTAGACAGTACTGAATAAAACCTTTGACGATATTGTAGATTAACTAATTTCCTTTTTATATTAATTATGACAAATCATAGTACACTATCTAATATTTAAACACAAAGAGGAAGCATTTAAGCTCTTTTTTAAAAGAAATCGGAATCGAAATAGAGTCATCACTAGATTGCAGTCGTATACCATAGATCATTTTACAAAAAGACTTCTATCGTTAACAAAAATACTATTTTCTACAAAAGTGAACAAAAAACACCGTAAATTTTGTTTAATACACCCACTATTATCTATTTCAGTTTATACATACCACAAACGGTTTCAAAATAGCAAGCTCACATGCACAGTGGTCTTAGGGCCACACTATCCCCATCTACCAATGCGAATCAGTGCAATCGCAGGCAATGTTACAACCATCAAACAGCTGAGCGTAGTCAAATGAATTCTCTGCAACTGTCAAATCGTCTAACAGCGATCGGATCGTTTCAAAAGCAAAATCGAATCGACTGGTTGCTATACGATATAAGCGTATGCGATGCCAGTTGTTACGTATTATATACCAAGATGCGCACACACACCGTGACTTGGTCGCATTAGCTCGGTAGTATTCAGAGATCGTAAGTTGCAGAGCATCCACAAACTGAACAGCATATGGCCAAGGGATGTAGGGTGCTAGCTCTAACCAATCTCCTGTAGGGAGCTTCAACTGCCGGATCGTTTACAACATTAGGTACATTACCTTGATATAGGCACCTTAAATATAATTGTGCTTTGTTATTAGGAATCGGTACAAGTCGTGAAGGATCGCGCCCGTCACTAGCTCGGCAACTTTCGATGTCTGCTAAGAGGTTTCGCGCGACTATTCCTGACACTTTTAGGATTCGGCCGGTGAACTCCGGTTTCCCAGTTCGTCGGTTTGATGTTGACTTACTCGTTCAACATCGTCTCGGGTCAAGATCGTGCTTAGTCGCGGATCACTGCGAAAAAAGTGTTTCGCTCGGTGCAAAAGCCGAGCAAAAGCCGAGCGAACGGTAAGACGACCAATGGCGGTTCCTTGCGAAGTCGCACTTCGACTTCCAGCTCTGTGCTTCTTCTTTCCGTTCCTCTGTTTATTCTCTTCCTCTCTCCCCTCTCTCTCTCTCTCTCTCTCTCTCTCTCTCACGCTCTGTCTATCTATCACTATCCCTTTCTGCCGAACGACATCTCTCTATCTATCTCTATTTCTCTCATTCACTCTCTATCTCTCTCTGCCTCTGTCTCGCTCGCTCGTTGTCTGACTCTATTTCTCCTCTGTCGCTGTCGGCTACTTTGCGATTAGATTTGTTACCTACACTGTCCATCTACAGACACGATGCATTCACGACACGCTGATAACATTAATCTTCTTAGGTCTCGCCGCATCGACACGGTCGAGACGTCCAGGTTCTGAGGAAAGAGTAAAGATCAGTTGGTCTTTGAAATGTTTCCCGATCGGGTAAACTCGTTGAAGACAGTAGCGGCTGGTCTTTTATACACCATGTCTTTCGTTGATTTGGTATTTTCATTTTTGTTGAGTTCAGCTGACCGTTTGATTGTTTGTTTTAGTAAGAATTGAGATACTGATTGGAGCTGATGGTTAGAACTATGTAGACGAAATGAGTACTTGGTTAACTGAGAAAATTGAGATGGTTGAGAGTTCTGGTTTGGGAGATGATCGTTTGTCAGTTGTTGAGAGTAGGGATGCCAGACGGGCTTGTATTCTCCTCAAAATGCTTACTCTTCTGTCATCAAATGTGGAAGGATTCTCCTCGTACAGTATTCTCTCCGTAAGAGTCGTAGCTTTAAGTCTGCCGCGCGACATTCATAGAATAGGGATTACATGCTTTGCAGTGAGCCGAACGTATAGAAGGATAACGATCGAAAAAGGAAAGAGGGACTGAGATTCGAGGATTCGGCAAACATCAAAGGACCCGTACCAGCTCAGCGTTTTAAATTAAAAAATCAAAAACTTATTTCTGGTTTTTCGTCAATGAAACTTCTACCATCGTATTCGTCTCATTTTCTGATCAAAGAGACACCAAACACGATATCATTACGATCATAGTTACTTGTGTAACAAGCGACTGAAGTTTCGGACTTGACATTTACAGAATTCGTGCCTCTACCATTAGTGTGAAGTCCGAAACTTCAATCGCTTGTTTGACAAGTAACCATGATCGTAACTATATTGTTTGGGATCATTTCAATTAGAAAAGAGGAGACGAATACGCTAGTACACGTTTCATAAAAAAATAAAAAATTAGAAAAATTTCAATTTTTTGCTTTGCTTGTTTTCGGGTGAGTCTCGCGGATACTCGACCCCTCACTGGCTCGGTCGTTCTGCGTGTTTATCGATTGACTGGTTCCAAGGGGGAACCGCCCCCCCCCCCCCCCCGTAGTGGGGATAAAACTTCGACATTCACGGCATAGACCTTTGGGACACTTACAGAGAGAATACACATGTCAGTGCCACTGGCCCAGTGTCGCCAGACAGGGGAAATTGACACTGACGCAACGCGAATTGGGTTGCGTCAGAATCACCATCACGTCACGTGACTCGTCCGTGGCGGAAGAGTAGAAGGGTAGTTATGTAACATCACGTAATAGATAAGAATGTAGTTTCAATAGTTGATTTTTCTTTTGATTACACTTTATTATAGCTCACTAGAAAAGTTGATTTCAGAAGTGCGTAAGTGTTATTCTCATCAATGGAAAGGCGATCAACTCTCAATTTAAAGATCTCGACTCGAGTGACAAAGTATGTCTTGTCTATCCAGTTAAAATCAGTATCAATGAGTCAGTATAAAATCATGATATACAATAAATGTACGTACAATGATCTGAGCGTTGTTTTATTTTAGTTTGAAATTTTTATATCACTGCTTCTTTTTCATTAAACAATATTTTACGAATATTGTTGATTTGAATACTATTAGAGTGGAGGAAGTATTAGTAATAACCAATAAGAGTTTCCACTAATTTATCATATTAAACTTCAAATAATCGTACGTTACGACAATAATATGAAATAACAAGTTTAGAATAAATTAAATTTCTTCATCGAGAAAATGAGTATTCCGTGTCGGATAACGTTTAAATAACTGATTTTATTAAGCATGTTTATAAAGTGAAGAAATAATAAAATTGCAAGTCAAGTTAAACAGACCAATTTATAATTAGAATAGGAAAACTTTACTACCTAAATTTCTTGTAATGTTAAATTTCAACGACTCAAAACCTCAAAATGATAAGTTAAACACTTCTATCATCTTTTCTTGACTTTCCATTGACCAAAATCGACGTAATTTACGATAACAACAGTAACAAATAACAAATATCCACGAAGTGTGCGACAATGCACTGTACTAAAAAGAGTACATATCATACTATATGTCCATACCAATATAATATTTATAGAATAATAGAAGTAGAACGTTCAATACGATTTATCTCCTGACCTAAATTAATCATTAATTGGCCTCGATATTCTCATTTTATACTTAGCATCGTTTCCGCTCGAGATAGGTACTAAACTTGAACAAATAAATCGAAATAAAATTCTAAATCTTCACACACGAAATGAACGTGACTGAAGAGAGAAACCAGAATCCAGTTTGCGTTCGAGGATTTTTTCAAGGCTCACCGTGTCGTTTCAATAAAATTGCATTCGCGTCTCTTTTACTTTCCAATTTTAGTTTGTCATATAAGAATGGATTACGCTTCAATTAAAGAATAATCCTGGGGATAGAATCGTATTCTCTGAGTAAACGATGGATTCAACTTGAGGCGAGAGTTCCGAAGAGAAGCACCGTACTTAACTAGAAAAAATGGCAACGTACGGACGGCCATATTCGTACCTCAGCGATTGCGTTCTCTAACCCGGATAACGAAAACGTGGAAATGTATTTCGTCTGATTTGCAATAGAGTGCAAATATTATTTTTCCCATGAATCTTTTAAATTTATTTTTCGTTTCGTTTCATGCTAGTGTCTAAAAGTTTTTCCTGCTTAAACATTGAAACTTTTCGTTCGTTTATTCCGAAACACTTTTCATTTGGAGGTAGAGTTTCCATATGGTATTTAGTGAGACTATTGAATTCGGGATTATTAATAATTTTTTCAGGGCTTTAGCTACTTTTATATCGACCATACTTTTATTTTAAAAAGCTGTTGGGATTATGTTACACTTTTAAAAGTCAAGTTTTTATTCTAATTGCTCCTGTTTTAGAAATGTAAAGAGAAATGTGTATTACGGATAAAAGCACAAATGTTAGGCTGACTTTCATCTATTTTAGAGAGTTCCAACGTATTCCCCTACGAGAACTGCAAGGTCCCCACCATCGAACCTCTTCCCACTACTACGTACGGCCGTAGAGTTAGTGAGTGATGCGCGCGCCGCGTGGCTCTCGTGGTGGGAGCTTCCGACTACTATGCATTATAACGATGAAGTCTAAGAGTGGGGGAAGAACCTAAGCGGGGAAGGTGCCTCGAATAGCTCCGGAGCTACTAGTTGGAACTGCCTGATCTACTTGATTGCATATAAATATGAGGCATAAACTGATATTTGAATAATTTCTTTAAAAATCGGAATTGATTCGTCTGTTACAAACAAAATATGAAATAAATTAATTGAATGAGATTATATTACTAAGGTAATAGTGTATCACAAAAATGGATCTTGATATACAAAGTATTGTTCTCCTCTGGTTTGCGATTAGTAAAGATGAAAACACCTTATTGTAAGATTATGAATATAATAATTACAGTTTCTTAAGAAACTAACTGAGTATGACATTGTTCTTTAGATTTATATTCAACTATGTGATTGAAAACTAGCTGAACCAATACTTTTGTTTATAACTGTACATATCCATACCAATCAGTGACAAAAATAACTTTTTAATCAATTCCATTAAATATTGAGACACTCGAACGTAAGTAATGTTAAACAATTAATTCAAAAATATTATCGTAAATAAAACAATTGTTGAAACGATTGAAACATAACATTCAACCTATCTTAAACGGTGGCAACGCTTCAACATTTCATAACGCGTGAAGAATCGCTTGAGAAAGGAAAGTTAACGAGCCGTAATTTCGCAAGGGAAAAAGTTTATACGATTATAAATTGAAAAATGTCGAAACTACGGAAGCAGTGGAACGCAATGATGTGGTTATAGATGGTCTCGTTATCGTGAAATTTCACGTGGCCACATATCGACAATGGGAACTCGAGTTTCTTCATTGCATTAATAATTGCGTCGCTTCGAGTTGCAGCACTTCGACGGAATACATTTTCCAAATTGCGTTTAAACTTTTCATATCTGCTTAAGAAATTTAATCGGGTGAAGCGAAACTGGCTGACTGACAACCAGCAATCCCGGACGTTATAGATTGAACCCTGGATTGCCCATCAAATTTGCAAACGTTCACTTCCAAACCGCAACGAATCGTTCTTTGAAATTTATGGCAGTGAACACTGTCATCAATAAACGGTCCACTAATCCCTAAAATTTATGTACGCAACTTTTCGTTGGTAAAAATATAAATCAACGGGTTGTGTCATTTTGTAAATTTTTTGCATGCGGAACGTTATACTCGAACAAACCAGCGAATGTTTACACGAGGACAATCTAAAATATTACAATTAAATTAATGCAAGCTGTCTATTCTGTTCGAAACTGAATGGAGGAAGGGGTGGAAATGTGAAATCCTAGTCAGAAGTTCATTTGGATTTTTGCTTAAAATGTAGGTAAACTAATAAGGTGACGGCGGAAGTAAAAAACAAAACATTGCATTGAATTTAATGAAAGTAAGTCATTTTTTAACTTCTTACCAAAGTGAAGGTAATATGACCTCGTAGTTGAAATCGTACAAAATCATTGTTTTTGGTGATATTTTTACATCAACGGGAAATAAATAAAACAAATTCTTCTTTTATATCAAAAAATCGCACGCGTATTCCTCTTCCTCGCTCGAAATGCACTCACTATGTGCCGATCATTTACAGTCAGGCGTGGGCATTTTTGCCTCAATTGAGGCAAGACCGTCCCCACAATGGCGCTCACTGCCTCCCAACAGCATCCACCGTAACGTTGAAGAAAGAACGCGCTTCGCCCGTAGCGAGCAGTGGGCATGTCTCGCGTAGGCCTCGCGAAGGTTTCGCGCATCGCGGCCGCGAGGAAGTACAGCTCTTATGATGATACGATCGTTTTGGAATCTTTAAAGATTCTTTGAATTTATGATCAATTTTGAAGAGAATTTTTATAAATACATTATACATTAATATAGGGAAGGAATAGATATGTCGCGAGTAACATCTGGTATTTCTAGATTTCGGAATCGCTAAGGGTACGACCACATTGGAGCTGCGATAGAAGCTAAGCAAGCGTCGATTAGAGGGGCGATGTGTCGTTGGTATTGTCCGCGCAACGAGAGTTGGCACAAAATCTCGTCAGTGGGAAGCAGAGGGAACGGCGAGTCCTCACCAGTGATGGTATATGGTCTCGCTTTTCGCGCATGCGCGACTAAATGCAGGAACATACCGTACGTCTTATGTTTGTGGGGAAAGTAGGGGAGAACTGTTATTGGCGGGAAACCGGACAGAAGAGTGCAAAACGACACGACGAGACGGCCGTACTTCGAAATTTCAGTAAGTTAATGTTAATATATTCGATTTCATAATGGCAACTATTATTGGAGAAGGAGCTACTTGCCAATTCATATTTGAAAATCGAAAAAAAAATTTGCGAAACTGTGCGGGGTGACCAAGGTACCCCATTTTAGCCCAACTTTGTACTTTACTGACGCTAAAATCGTCGCGCATGCGCGAGAAAACCGGGACCATATACCATCACTGGTCCTCACTCTTGACGCAAGGCTGCAGATCCCACCACTGATCAGTGGATCCCACTCTTATGCTTACGTCTTGGCGGGAACCATCGACATAGGCGCTCAGCGTCACCACCATCTTACTTCATGGTCACCACATCTCTCTGTTACAGTCACACTCAATACACTCGTTTGCTGTCTTCCTCAAGCGATTCGGCCAATCGCGGAAGACGTGTAGCGCGTAGTGGGAGCATCACGTGGTACCCACAAATTTCTCTGTGCCAACTCTCGTTGCGCGGGCTATAGACTGCTAAGCGTAGCTCTGTTCGCCACTTCAACGTGAACGTTTCCACAAAACGAAACATTGTATGTGTTTCGATGCTTCGTTCTCTCGCCAACCGTTACTGACCGTCACTTGTTTACACCGGTGACTTGTTTATATCTCGCGCGCGGTCCGGTACGAAGATGCGTATGGTGGGGGCAACGAAGGCGTGAGACATGCGCGATCGCGACGAAGGCGCGCGTTGCATGGAAGAGAGGATGGTGGGAGAAGCAGGCGTTTGCGGGGCCCCACCCGTGCCCATGCCTGATTTACATATACAGAATTGAAGCTATTTGGATATTGAATAACGTTCTCCACAAAATATGCATTTTCATTATTAAAATTTAAATTATTTAATTCATCATGAACATTATTTCGTTCATTCACATCATATTAGGCCCTCTCCGTTATGGGGGACCAAAATGTCAACACTCCTAACACCAGAGACTTTAACTTCATCTTTGAAAATATCAATGATTAACTAATTTCATTTATGAATATCGATTTTACGCACCTTTTATGGAGTATATTCCTGCATAAAACAGTTTAACTCATTTAATTCGCCAGAAATAGTTCTTTCATAAGAGGACGAAACACTTTTTTTCTACTGGTTATGTTACTTATGCTTCTTATTAACAGAAACAACAGATTATCTAAAGTAAATTTGTTTCTCTATATATAAATCCAGTAGACGCAAGAAATTATACCGTTCTTCGTCAAATTTTTTTGTTATAATATCAAGAATTGCAAGGGGGCCACATTACCAGCTCTTCCTCTAATATAGGCAAACGAGGAATAATGAACGTTCGAATATTAAATAGTATACACAATTAATCTGTGATACGCAAAAAGTCAATACAGACTATTTCGGGAAGTACTCCTTGGTCTCCATTTGGTTTCAGGTTATTATATTAATTAATAGACTGCGTTATTTTAATCACTAGACTTATAATAAAAATGAATAGGTCAAATACAAAACCATAAAGACATTAGGAGAATTTAAGGATACTATTGCATCTTTCCGACTTGTTAAAATTATTCAAATGGAAAATAAAATTTCACTTAATGTCTGCATTTTACAATGGACTTGTACAATTTTTATTCTGCATAAAGATCCGCAGTCTATCAATTAGTAGCTACAAAAGTATTACCGTTTGCATTGGATGATATAAGAAATGCATTATTAAATATAGAAATGTATTAATGAATCATTTCTGTACTGAATCGATAATAGATTTGGAAAATAGGAAGCGGATAATGTAGGAGAAAATAAAATGAAAGGTTTGTAATAACAATAGTCAACCTATTAATGCGAAATGATTTTAATTGTTTTTTCCCAGTGGCATAATTATTGAATAAGCGAATTTCTTACGAGGGAGAGCTTCCCGCAGTATTCCATTAATTATAATGAACCAGTGAACATAGGCAGAGTTAATGGAAGTTTTGAATTAATAAACTGGAAAGATACCGTTACAAAATCATTTAATTATATAACACGAAGACGTGTATTTGTATCTACATATCTTCTGCCGCAGTGAAGACTAACATTGAGTATAATTTAATGCTGCTTCCAATTTTAAATCGTAGTCACACCGTACGAGAATTAAAACCTCGGAACAGAGTTGGGTATACAAATACGAAGGAGCTAGAAAATATTGCCATCGTTTTTATTTTTCGTTTTGTTTTTTATTCTCGCGTCAATCAAATGAACTACAATACGAATTCAAACTTTTACGTCGAGAAGCACATCACAAAAGTTTCCTAGGATCTCTCATATTTCGTGAGTAATGTTCCATCAGTTTTTTACAATTGAAGAGCACGAAAGAATCGCTATTATTTTTGAAGTGCAACATTTTTATCGAATATCCTTTCCACAAGAAATAACTGTAATATGATATTAATACCTCCAGTAGATTAATTAATATTCATTTCCGTTGTGTAGATATTCATGGTGGTTACCAGGTCGACATTGAATTATTTAATTATTTCACCATTCCTTCTATTTAAAACATAATTTTTCCTCCATACAAAAATATGATATATTTGAAATGTATTTGCATTTTCATTCCCAAGAATTTAATTTTGGTAGTATGATACATTCTTTTCTTCAGTGAAATCAAACACACAGTTTTCAACACATTTATAAAAAATTGAAATTTATTAGTAACATTATGTCCGTGTATAGTGGCAAAAAATAGCGTCGTTCTAAATGGTGAACGTTATTCAAGTCAATCAACAAAGATTGATTGATTTTGTAACAGTTTCTGGGATGAAATTTTTCAGCTAACGAATGGATTTGAACAACAACTGTAACGATGGTAGGAAAAAAACTGTTTGAAATAGAAAGCATTATTTTCGTGAAAAAATCGAAGCATTTTTCTGTTTCTCGAGAGAGGTGCAATTTATGGAATAAAAAGTTACAATATCGGCGTAGAAAGATACGGTTACGCGGATAAACGGCGCTATCACGCCCATCGTTTTGAATAGAAAGTATTTCGAAAATACCGGTTTTGAAATTCTCACTGAAAGGTTAGATCAATTCAAATCATTTTGTTTGAGCTCCTGTAATATCGACAACTTGTTTGAACGAGATAAAATACAATTAATGTTTCATTTGAGAAAATATTTGATATGCAGCAATTTAATACATTCGAGTTAGTGACGAAGAAATTTTCTACTAACTCGTTGAGAATGCATACAACGTTGTACTTTTGTTTCATGTCTGAGTGTTTTCAATAAAAATTGTTGCCAAACAATTAAAGCAAATCGACAGTATCGATGCAACCACGCAAATAAAGCAATAAAAGTGACTATGGGAACCGTTTCTTTGATATATCCATCGAAAAATCGAATATTTCAATGACAATATATTGCAGTCAGTTTCCGGAGCAGTTCTCTTATTTTCCAGGTTGACACATACTATTGCATTCTTGTAATACTTTACAATTGTTACTGTACTATATTATATTACGTTATATTGAGCTGCAAACAGTACGCATTTAATATAAGAGGTGTGCGCTGCTATGTTGCCTTGCTTTCGTTAATCATTTGATCTTACTGGTTTACGTATTTGGATTTTCTAGAAATTGCTTTTGTTACGAACAAATTCAACTTTTCAATGAATTCACATAAAATTGTTCGAACAGTTCTTTTCATAATTAAAGGACATTAGACAACATGAGCAAACACAAACAGTGTAATCATTTGTTTTTCATAATATTTCATTCTTTCACAAGTTTTTACTTAGGTAACCGCTCCATTTGCTAGCTTAAATAATTTCTATAGTGTACGATAATTAGACCACGAAATGCACCTTCTCTGGATTTCCCTGCAAGTTTGACCTTGAATGACCTTGAGTCATAGGTAATTGAACTCATCCGAAAACGCACTATTTGATGGTGGATAAAAAAATATATCATTCTATTTAAAAAAGGAAAGTTGACCTTCACCTCGCCTTGAAGGATCCACCGGGAAAAATAAATGTTCCACCACATTATGTCCCCTTCGGTACTGAACAACTTTCATCTAAAACATTTTTGAGTATAATCAATATTTTTGGAGATATTCGTCTGTAACGCTTTATAATTTCCGGCCTGTATACAAGGTGTCCCACATAAATGGGAACACCGAAGTATCTGTCGTATTTACAGTCCTACCAGAAAACTTCAGAGGACAAAGTGACACTATTGCAGGGGGCAAATATAATGGTAAAGAAAAAAATTTTTGATGTCGTGTTTTTTAATGAAATTTCAAGGTCACCGATGTTTTTTTAAATGGAATACTATATTTTTTTACGATAGCATGATAGACACTGAAAAACTGAATTTAGTGGATACCACCTTTTCGACCTTGAAATGACCTTGAGCAAGAATAATCATGTTGGAGTGGATAAAATGTGGAAGTTTAAAACTTAAGTGTTTCAGCAAAGATTACGCGTTGTTTATGGCGGATTAACCTTTACATATCATAATAAATGTTCGAAATGTTGACCATCCTCATTTATGCAATATTGCAATCTTGCATTAAATGATCTGTAGGCATTGTCGATTTCCTGAGACGTAATTGAAGAGCATGCTGCAGTAATTATTACGATTTTTAGAACTTACACTACCGGTACTTTTAAATTGTTTTACCACAACGGAAAATGCGTGTAACGAAGGACAAATACGATTCACAAATTTTTCACCATACAAATGTACTGCTTGCCTCAAATATTGGTGGCTTTCGCCATAAGTGAAAACCATATCGATTCGTTCCTGTACAGTATAACGCATTGTTATCACTTTCACGTTTCGAATTCGAATAATGCAGGAGGAACAACGTACTTATTCTAACCGATTAACCTTCTGTTAACGATCTCAATGATACATACTCTAACATAAACATACGCTGTTTACTATGAAAAATATTTCAAACATTTATTGTGGTTTGTAAAGGTCAACCCGACGTAAACAAGCCGTGATCTTTGCTGAAACACGTAAGTTTTAAACTTCCACATTTTATCTGCTCCAACATGATTATTCTTGCTCAAGGTCATTTCAAGGTCAAAAAGGTGGTATTCACTAAATTCAGTTTTTTATTGTCTATCATACTATCGTAAAAAAATATACTATTCCATTCAAAAAAACATCGGTGACCTTGAAATTTCATTAAAAAACACGACATAAAAAATTCTTTTCGTTACCATTATATTTGCCTCCTGCAATAGTGTCACTTTGTCCTCTGAAGTTTTCTGGTAGGACTGTAAATACGACAGATATTTAGGTGTTCCCATTTATGTGGGACACCCTGTATATGTACGGGACTGATGCAGCAGTCATATCCATTTTTAATTCTCATCATGTTTTCAAGGTCATTTCAAGGTCAACTTTATTTTTTCAAATGGAAATACATATTTTTCATTACAGATTCTTAATCTACGACTTGGAACAAATAACTTTTATTTGAAAAGTTTTTTTCTTCACCAATTATTTTGTATAATATTGACTTTATTAGGGAAAAATAATCTCAATTAAACGGAAAGGCAATTACTTTATTAATAATAATACAGGAGAATTGCAACTTAATTACAAGAAAATCAATTTAACAAGTATTCAGTAACATTCTAATGTTATTTGCATTGTATGCGAGAGAATGTGTAATCTTATTTCAAAGAAAAGACAGTAAAAAACTGGTATATCCCTGCGCGTAATAAACAGGTTGTGTGCGTCCAGCGTTGAATTTCATCGCTAAATTTTTCCTAATTGTTTCGCCTGTTTTAATATTTAGCAATTATTTAATCATTCATTTAGATTACATGTTTATTTGATACTATTTTAATTGGGTATTAATTTCATTTATCATAAATAAAATGATTTTCTCCGTTAAAACGACATTGTGTATTTTTTCTTTGAAAATTCAATATTATACAAAATAATCGGCAGAGAAAAAAACGTTTCAAATAAAAGTTATTTGTTTCAAGTCGTAAATTAAGAGTCTGTAATGAAAAATATATGTTTCTATTTGAGAAGATAAAGTTGACCTTGGAATGACCTTGAAAACATGATAAAAATTAAAAATGGATATGACTAAAAATAGACTGCTGCATCAGCCCATCCTTGACTTAAACTTTTTATTTGAAACATTTTTTTCTCCGGAATTTAGTTTTTGAGATATTGCAGGTGGTCAGGATAAATGCCTCACCCTGTATATATACATATTATTGAATTATTTTCGAAAAAGATGCGTCAGAACGTGCGTGCACTGCCAAACGCAGATATTCTGCGAGGTTGAACGGTTTTTTGACACTCGGTAGCAATCCCTGGTGCGTTTTAGCGAAACGCATTAAACGGTCACACACACACACACACGCTGGTTTAATTATTATTACGGCTAACGAAATGTCCAGACCAGTCTGCGTTTTCGTGCCCGAAAATCCTGTAACACGTTTCCGACGCAATTTCGTGCGACGCGAAACCGATAATCAAACTCATTCGTTAGTGTTCCATTTGTTGGTCAACTAGTGATTCTGTCGTGAAATCAGAGTACCTGTACGATTTCCAAGTCAAGTAAACCTAGACTAGTTGATTCGATCATGCGCTTTGCATATTCTTATACATAAACTGAAGTTCCACAAAATAGTCCGTCCTATACTGTCAGACTGATCAGAAACTTTCATATAAACTGATGTATTCCGTCTTCTAGTATAACTTTCACCAATGTCTGCTGAATTAACAGAATTATGTAGAGGTATATCACAACGTCGTCTTGTAGAGAATACAAAAAAAATTGATTTTTAAATCAAGAATGATTTCATTGGGAATAAAATGATTAAACTATTGTAAAATTTTCTTGTTTATTGATTTGCTGAGGTTTTCATGAGCTGTAAGTGCACAAAGGTCTACAGTCTAGATAAAGGCACTGCAGCACGGTTTAATCTTAGAATACTAGTCACCTACGTGAAATTATATTAATTTTTATATCACTGCTGTTACATCGTATAACAAATTTGTTCAATATATAAGTACATCATAATATGATCCAGAAAATTTAGTTCGCTAAATCGAACATTATTGATTGGGAATCATAGAAAAGCTGCGCAATCGATCGTTTTCTTTCCTTGAACAAATTTGATTGCCTTTTAATATCAGTTCAGCTAACTAGACATTGTTGTCTTCGTAATCATAGACGTCTATAAGAATTAATAAAACTAAGTGGATAAAAATGTGCAATAGAAATATCCTGGTGGTATCAAAGAAGTACTAACTTTGATTTGTGTACCATGAGAATCTTTTTTGTATTCCCTCAACGTAGAATGTTTTTAAAAAATTATGGTAAATGGACTTTTTGAGTTCACAGATAGTAGTGGATGGAACTTTTTTCACACTCAAGGCGAATTAAAAGAAGACGTTTCTTTTTCGGGATTGTTTGAGATTTCTTTTTGGTACATTGCCTATTATGAGAATCTTTTTTGTATTTGCTCAGCGTGGAATGATTAAAAAATGATAAATGGACTTTTTGAGTTAGCAGATAGTAGTGAATGGCTCTTTTTACACACTTGAGGCGAATTAAAGGAAAACATTTCCACGTTAAGTCTTAATCCGCAAAGGATTGTGTCTTTCAATAGTTTCAAGAGAAGCTTTTCCTCTTTGGATTCCTCCAAAGCGAACAGCACACAAGCTGTCGCAGAAGATCAAAGGGAGAATGAAATTCTGGCTGTTTTTGCCGGAGCCTTTCGCACATCTCATCCATATTAACGCGCAAACGCATCAAGTTGGATGAGAATGTGTGTTGACTGTGAAAATCGCTGAGGAATATGGAACTTCGTTCATAAATAACAGCTGCACGACTGAATTTTAACAATACAAAAAAGAACCTCTCGAAATGATTAGTAATCTGTCTTTCACACAGTAACAATACACGTAAAGGTATATATTTGAGAATCGCTTTCATGTATCAAATTAATTTTAACGATCAATTGTTTGTTTCCAATCGAATATATCTGAAATGCAATTTGGCGGTAGGTTTTTGAAATTGTCGACACCATATTTCTGACAAATTTCATTCGATCAAAAATACTATTCTCGTAAAGCAACACCTGTAAAACTAGTTTTTTCCATAGCCAATCTTGGAAATTTCCAATTTTGCGGAGAATTGCGATTATTCAAATCGGAAAATGTGAATTTCTAGAGAAGAACTGCGACAAATTTTAAAAAACGTCCGCTCAATTATCCAGTAATTGTATTTAATACATACATACACAACCTTAATTGTCTAGTCTCACGAAAACATCGTGTTTTCGTAAGTTTCCGTGGATTCGACATTTTTAGGAATTTTTCAAAGAATATTCTTACCGAGAAAGAGGTTTCAATATGAAATATTTCCAAAACTTACTTCGTGGAGAAATCTTACTCGAGATTTGTCAATGGAAAGTCAGACACTTTGATAATTAAATCCGTATATTAATTCTTCGCAATTCCTTAAAATAACTATATTTAGTATAGTCGTCGACTAAAAAGACTGCTAACGTAAAATTAAAGACGATTAATACCAATAATTTTGAAATGGGTACAGATGAACCTGTGTATTAAAAAATTAAATAACAATAGTACTAAATCGTTTGATATTAAAATAAATAGGAAAATGTTGGTTACAATCTTCACGGTACCTGCTGCGACTTTTGAAACGATAATTATTAATAACTCTGCATCGTTATTATATTAAAGCAGACAGATTCGTAGGAAAAAATCACGGGAACAGAGAAATACAGCGCGAAAGAGGTGCGAACGCGTCAGAGTTGATGTAATTTTATAATTTATTCGCGATTAATTTGTTCGCGATTTCTCGAGCCAACTGAATCACGAAACATTTCGGACGACAAATTATTTCCGCGATGCACCGAGTTTGAATCGATTTATTTCCAGCTCGCAACGATATGAATTTATCGAAAATTGCGGAACGTACGTTGCCTCAAACCATTTTAATTTGATCACTGTGCCGTGCGCGATAAGTATAATTACGTTCGCTAATCGCTTATTTCGTTAACAGCGAAATTATTTGTTCTAGATTTTAACAGCTAGTTCGTACACTAACAGAAAATTCTTGTCACATACGTGCAACTAATTCCTACATTCGGGCTGAAAAATGTAAAATGCGAATTTGTAAATGCACACGTACAAATGCACGTTTGTAAGTACTTGATAAGTAGTAGAAAAGCTACTGCAATTAATTAAAAAGATACTAGTAATTTTAAATACTCTTTTATATTTTAGTTTCGGTGTTTCATAACATTTTTCTATTGTTTCATATGGGAGATGTATGTATACGTTTTTAATAGACACAATATGAATTATTCTTTCTTTCATAATAAATAGACTGTGGATTTGTATGCTAAATCAAAGTTTCGAGCATTAGTTGCCAGAACCAAATAAACATTCTTGTCTTTCTGCAATAATTTTAATAAGCTGGTGATAATATATTAATGATCTCCAATTTTTTAAATCTTTCTACTATTTCGAATTATACCTACTCCTTTTTATCATAAATGTATAAAATCCGCAGTCTAATCGTGATCGTTGGAATAGACAAAATTATAATCTTTGTAACTTCGCCCCCCCCCCCCCCCCCCCAAACAAAGTTGAAGACCCTGCGGGATTCAAATTGATTTCCGGAACGATAATAAATATAAAATAGCGAGCCGGGCGGCGTATCACGTCCGGAATTCGTTTTTTATTTTCCGAAGGGAGCGCGAGCGGCCCGTAAAACAAAGTTTTAGTGTCGCGGAACAGCGTCTCGCCGTAAAAATCGCCTACGTACGTTTACCCTAATCGCGTATTCTATTAATCTTTCATACGGCGCCGGATGTAAAGTTTTCTCGTGTCGTTAAATCAACAAAGTTGGATTGCGATGACACGGGGAACGGTGCGGCGCAAAGTGCATCGGGTGCAGCCCCGGCACCGTAAGATTGCATTAAGTTTCAAGTTACAAAGTTATCGCGCTACAAAACCGGGCTCGACTCGTGTATTTCCGCGGGCAATGCAACACCGGGGTATTTTCTCCTGTCGCTTCCTGTGTGTCCGTTTTGGTGCAGGTGCTGCCGCGGACGCGCATTTTATGGAAAGCAAACAAATTTTTATTTCCATAATTCGATGACAAATTGTTACGCATACGTTTCAACCTGTGTATCAGCCCTCGTCGCGGCGAGACCAATATTTGCGACGAATGCATACCGGTATATGCGAAAATGTGTACTGCGGAAGATACCTCGAAACGTGATCTAGCACACGCGGAATTCGTTTAACGTCGATGGAATTATATACACGGATCAATTTTCTATGAGACGAACGAATTGTCGTGAATTCAGTTCGCTCGTTATTCAAACGAAATGCGACTTCGGAACACAGTTGTTAGCTATTTAACATGTTATCTACCGGCAATTTTGTAGTGGATCTTTTGAAATCAATGATCAACGATCAATTAGAACTTCTGAAATCAATATTTGAGAGAAAATTATTGAGCTTCTTTTAGATACAGCTCAGTCATTAAAATGTCTACTAATATGTAGACTTTGGATCAGTAGATAAGGTGTTGAACAAAATAGATAAACCGGAAACGAAATTTTTACTTGGACATTAGGACAAATCCAATTTCTTTTTACGCCGGTGTTGAAAGAAAATTTATTTTGTAGCTTCGTGTGGAGCATCGTTTGAAGACTTTATGTGATATATGTACAGTGGACCTGAAATGTATTTTAACACTAAATTTCCGATGGTCGAGAAATTATCAATATTTGAACTATACAGGGTGTTCACGCTATCACTAGCCAGCGTTTTTCTTGCAAATAATAAATATTGGAAAAAAATGAAAGAGGAAAAAGTAATATTGTTTTTTGCAAGCAACGTAATGGCGTATGTAATTTTTTTGTAATTGCACTATTTTCATGAAAATGTCGGTGATCTCCAATTTTTGTAAATGGAATGCTATATATTTTTTCATACCATATGAAAGCATGTGTCAAGACAAATTTATTCGTATACAACGCAATGGCCTTCAAGGTCATACAAGGTCAGAAATGGCAGGAAAATTTTGAATATTTCGTATCTAATATTTCGTAAAGATATCATTCACGATATACAACACCCATAAATGTAAACGACTTGTAAAGGAAACTAACGCGATCATGTGCATTCATATTTCGGACAACGTTAGAAGAAGCTAACAAGAATATAATTAATAGAGCCGAAATATGTAGTCATGCACAAGGAAGTTATATTGAACATTTAGTATAGCCTCGTTGATAAAGTATACTTGTAAACACATGCGTACGAAATGTTCAAAATGTTTTTTCCACTTCTGACCTTGTATGATCTTGAAGATCATTGTGTCATATACGAATGAATTTGTCTTGACACATGCTTTCATATGGTATGAAAAAATATATAGCATTCCATTTACAAAAATTGGAGATCACCGACATTTTCATGAAAATAGTGCAATTACAAAAAAATTACATACGCCATTACGTTGCTTGCAAAAAACAATATTACTTTTTCCTCTTTCATGTTTTTCCAATATTTATTATTTGCAAGAAAAACGGTGACTAGTAACAGCGTGGACACCCTGTATATAAATTTGGACTAATTTTAAAGATCAAAGCTTCTACTTCCGTTGACCATCATTCATTTTTTTCCAAGATATTTGTGCATGATATAGCTTATAGACAAAAGCATCGGAAAATTTTTTTTAAATCTATTTATTACTTACATTTGGAAACCAAATCTTCACCTTTACAACGACTGTTTAAAACTTAATCTACGATGTGTTTTTATTATTTTGTGAGACAAAATCGAGGAACAAGTTTGGCTGTATATGTCTTTCACGGTGTACCTTGTATTACAGTAAATTTTGCAATACACTTTCCATTCTTTCAATCAGTCGATTAAAAAAAATTCGTATATTAAGTTCTGGGATCTCGTTATAAAGGGGAAGCTTCAATCTTCAAATCGACGCTGTAATCAGTCACCAAAGAATTTTCTAATGTTTTTACAGACGTGTGAACTTGTGGCATTTTCGAGAACAAACGTGACCTCAGTTTTTGGTGGTACTATTCTTTTTAACGAAATTGTGGCTGTTTAAATGTCCACAATTTTTCGTAATTGGTACATTCAGTGTTGAAACAGTTTTTGGATTCACTGTATATCTAATATAAATCATTTCCACGTAATTCTGAATATATTTTCCTATGATACAAATGTCAACGTTATTCTCAATTCAGATACAGACCGATGCCGATTGATGACATCATTTTAAAAAATGTATAGAGTTATGTGCAACGCAGATCGAGTCTTTATTTTCTTCATTCCTTTAAACCTGGAGATATTTTAAAAGGTAGATACAATGATGTTCAATACAAATTGTTTCTTTATTTTCTTTATTTCTTTAAACCTGGAGATATTTTAAAAAGTGAATACAATGATGGTCAATAGAAATTGTTTCTTTATTTTCTTCATTTCTTTAAATCTGGAGGAACGACATCATTTTAAAAAATGTACAGAGTCACGTGCAATATAAATTGTTTCCTTATTCTCTGTATTTCTCTAAATCTGAAATAATGGTATGAATTATCTATTTAGGAAAGTGTATAGAGTTATGTGGGAATTGCGTCGACGAAATATATCATAAAGTCAGGTTTAAATTGATTTTCATATCGGTTGTTTCCAATATTTGATGTTCAATCAAATTAATTCATCGCTTAAAATGACTCATCTCTTCCTTTGTGTGTTTCGTTAGAACAAATTTATGATCGGTACAAACATAAGTTTTCAATCTACTGATTTTTATGTTTTCGTTTAGCATGTTTGGGAGCATTGAACGAACCACTTTACTCCAATTTTTAAAAGTAAAATCGATTCTACCACGAAGCAAATATTCATTACTTCTTTGTCCTACTTTTTTTAATACATTTAAATAACCAGTAAAAGTTTTTACGACGACACTTCGGGTTTTGCTGGATTACGTATTAAAAAATAACTCGTAAAAGTGCGCATACATATATCCAGATTTAGGTTGCTATTATTAATATTCACGACTTCTTAAGTCAGGAAATTATCCGGAATAAATTAAATTTAATTAAAAATAGCTGAAGTAAATTCATTAAGATGTACCCAGAGATTTATACTTCGTCACTATTTAACGAGATAAATTCAAGCATACATGCTCGGTTTGACACGAAACGACTGATTCGAATAACGACTAAGGTCGTTCTTGCGCTGCGAATTGAATTTTAGATCGTTCCCTGACCTCGAAAATACTTCAGCTTTTACGACCTCAAGGTAAAATTTTATTTTATCTATTTACTACGGTGTTGCGAAAAAATATGGACAATATGTGCGGATCTAGATCCACGAACTCGTTTTTCCGCGGAGTTCAACGATGGAAAGTGAACGTCTCGATTCGGTTTAGTGCAAACGTAATTGCAAATTAGTGCTTCATGCATCGTTAATATTATAGGTATGCACTGAAGGCTCTGACAAAGAAATTATCTCTTCGCTCTAAGCACCGTTTGCTATTTCTCTTTCTTTCTCTTCTGTATCCTTCCTCATTCTGTCGATCTCTATCCACGCCTCTAACCCTGCGAATGATTACAATTTTGTTTATAAATATTTCGATACTCTGTCTCTAAATAAAAAATACTATTTCAGGTTTAATGGAATTGTCCAATCTCTCTTTTCTTTCCAAGTTTGATTTAGTGTAAATATATTGTTTGGAAGAATAAAATGTTAAGGTTCAAGTGTGTAGATACATTGCGATGTAAAAAGAAGTTTTAGATTGTCACCTCCGCAGGGTTAATGTGCATTTTAACTCTCAAGTGGTAGTTTTTCCCCAGACCATCAATTATCAATTAATGAATCACTCTAATGATGACTTTAAGTTGTCCAACAGTAAGTACGGTAGTACACTAAGAACACAATCTGTTTTCAAATGAAACGAATATTAATTTAGGATGGATTTCAAAAGTTGCAAAATTAGCGATGAAATATCAATCATTGTTTTTGAAACCATCTTTTTATACAAAATATATTTACTAACTCCGATTCTTGTGTTTCAATTATTTTTAATCGCTAAACGAGCTATGCGTGTCAATATTGTGTTTTCGTAGTAAATATTGTATTACCATTCATTCCTGTTAAACAATACTGTTTCAATCATTCCATTCTCCAGTCATCAACGTTCTATTGCACTATTAATAAAAATGTACGAAACCGAAGTAACATGATAATAGAATTTAAGTACAGGTAACCCTCCTATAACACGGTAAATAGATATCTAAACAATGCCGTGTTGTGTGAAACCGTGTTATATGAAACCCAGAGCCAGCATAAAAAGGGGTGTAACGTTCCAAAAACCTATTAAAAACAAACACTTTTTTTTAATTCCATATAAGCAACTTAATTTTTATTAAAAAATTTTTTAAGGTGCATGGCACATTATTCTTTTAGAAACGGCAGGGACTTTCCGCAACACTGTATCTCTGAGACGGCAAGTCTCGCCGCGGATGGCGCGTAAACTGTGCATGACACTTTTCGCTATAACATCGGAATAGAGTTATAAACGAGCAAATTATAATTTATTTATATATTTTCATGTAAGGACATTATAGTTCATTATTCCTTCCCGTCATTATTTGAAGGTAATCTAGTTTTTAAATATGTTAAACAAAAATCATGTTATCCAGTGCTGTAGAAGTACAGTGTTGTACAAAGGTTCTCGCAATTTTCTTATCGTGTTAAAGCGAAACCGTGTTATATGATGCCGTGTTGTATGAGGGCTACCTGTATTTAGATTGATATAACAGTAATATAATCAGAGCAATGGGAAATGATTCAACTTTTGATCAATTCGTCAGCCGAAGTATGATTTTGAACGTAATCTACCTCCATACCATACATATTTTATTGAACATGGTACTGATTAATGTACCTATCAATGATTCACTAAATGCGAGAGTCCTTTCCTCATCATTCGAATTATTTCTCAATTTATATTCGTGTTACATTTATTTACAACAGTAAACAGTTTTCAAATTCTTTAAATCCTCTACACCGGCTATTGCTATTTACAAATAATAATTACAAGCATTATCTATTTTCTACTATAATTTCGACATACGAGAAAAATTGTTACAACTAAAAATAGGTGACGATGAACAGGTACGTTAGTCGAAATATATAAATATATATTATACTACTTTAAAACTGATACAAATCGATTCAAATCGATGATCATGCCATAAAACATTTAACAAAATCTATAAAACTAAACGTTACACACTCCAACATTTACATCTTACATAATATACAAAATCATGATGAAATAATAATATTAATCTGAATAAATGAACACTTCATGTAATGTTCAGCCTAGCAAAGTATTTAATCCATAGATTCTAGAGTTGTGGAAGAACAACTTTTATTTGCGTAATATTTAACAGAAAAATTAATCTACTATATCAGTTTTTTAATCTGGATGATGTGATTATAATTGTACACAGTACAGTGGAATAAAGAAGATTACTTCGAAACTGCACTCTTCATACCACTCGAGGGTTAATCTCTCTTTCTCTCTGTCTCTCGCCTGATCACATACTTTCCTCTACTACTTGTAGCGCTACATCTCGTCGCTCTGTACTCGTAAGTTAGAAACTCTCATAGACAGTATAATTATTGAGACTTTGGGCTGAACAATCTGTATGTCATCGCTATTCTCGCTCTCGCTATGTTGCTAGTTCAATCACTCTGCTAGGCAATCTTTTCTCCTCACTGACAGTAGAAGGACTTCGATGTTAGTCGATCGCAAATCTCTCACTTGAAATATGCACGCGCGTCGTTCCGTCATCGAGGTCGATGCAAAGTGGTAAATAGGCTGCTCGCAGTTTGGCTTTTCAGACCTGCCCGCGAACTATGGCGTTTTGAATGTGCATCGATGTGGGGGCAATGTTGAACGCCAGCCCGAGAAACGTTTCCTTCTTTACTCTGCACCAACTTAAATACTTTTCTTTTAAAAAAAGGAAACAGGAAATTTGATGTCAATAAAAATAAGGAAAATATGTTCGTTCTTCACGTACAGAGTTTCTCTATTTCGAAGGAGATAACAAATGATCGAATAGAACGCTAACAATTAGTAAAACATGTTTGTTTCTTATGTACAGTGGCGCGTTATGACTATTTGGAGCCCCTAAAGTAAAGTAGAGGGTCGGCCGTAAAGTGGGGCCGGCAAAGTAGAATTTCGGGGCCCCTAACCCCAACTAAATAACTTTCACGTTGGAAAAAAT
This sequence comes from Sphecodes monilicornis, assembly GCA_913789915.3. Classification (NCBI taxonomy): domain Eukaryota; kingdom Metazoa; phylum Arthropoda; class Insecta; order Hymenoptera; family Halictidae; genus Sphecodes; species Sphecodes monilicornis. Next base: position 13,476,029 of record OU565290.1, read on the forward strand.
AAAACAATTGTAAAAACATATACATATTTATTATTGCATGAAAAATGAAATAAATGCTCCTTCATCCATGAGAATTTGTTACATAAAGATACAAAATATTTGGTTTGTGTTCGGGGCCCCGGGCATTTGCCCAAGTTGTCCATAGGGTAATACGCCACTGTTTATGTACAGTTTTTCGTGTCTAGGTGAAGGTAATGTGTACTATTTTTGGTAAAAATAATCATTAGATATGGAGTTATTTTATTCTGAAGATATTTGGTTTAAATATGTAAACAGGTGTACATGCGGGGGTGTTTGGTTTAGCGGTAAACATGTCTACACTTCATATTATTAAGTTAATGTAAACAATGGTAATACAAGCAATACGTTCATGTTACACACATTATTATATTCACATCTCGGATCACTGATAATTATTATGGTATTCTGTGAACAAGTGATGCATTCAAATGGCAATGGCTCGTTTAATGGTAATGACCATTACGTAATACCTTCATGAGCAGTGTAATAGTTGCGCCAATGGTTCGCACTAGAATCACACCCGCAAGTTCGAACGAAAACTTTTAAAGAAAAATAATAATGTAATGTTGCCCAATACGAGACACGTTTCTTAAGAAACACATCATTCAGAACCAGGAGTATTTTTATTAAAGTTGGACGCACGTTTCCAAAATAATTCGGTTCCATTACAATAAAATAAAAACGAATTATATAGTAGTATACAGGGTGTCCCATTTATGTTGAGATTGTAAAAAATCTCGAAGATATGTGATTTAAAACAAATAAACTGACACATGTCCTTTAGTGTGGGCATTTTCAAGGTTATTTCAAGGTCATTTTGTCTTTTTTTATCATAAATCCATATTTTTTATTTCGGAATCATATTCTACGTAAAAAAGTTCTCAACTTTTGTTTGAAACATCTTTTTGTATGTTCAATATTTCTTAAGATTTTTAGCTGATTTTTCTTGTGTATGTCAAGGATAATTTTTTTTCTATTAAAATGACAGCATTACTTTCTTCTGGAAGAATTTTTATTTCATTTAAGAACATCATAATAAATGCTCGAAATTTTTACCCTCAACTTCGAGACACATAGTAATTAGTTTAATAAAAGACTCATGAACACATAATAAAGTTCTTACAAACTTACAAAAAAATGTTTCAAACAAAAGTTGTGCATTTTTTTACGTAGAATATGATTCCGAAATAAAAAATATGAGTTTATGATAAAAAATACAAAATGTCCTTGAAATAACCTTGAAAACGCCCACGAATTAGAAAGCTGGTAGTGCCATTTGACTCTCCACTCGAAGCACTAAAGGACATGTGTCAGTTTGTTTTTTTAAATCATATGTCTTCCAGATTATTTACAATCTCAACTTAAATGGGACACCCTGTATAATAAGAAGCACGAATAGTTTGTTCCTAACACAGATCTTCTTGGTCTTTTTCCGTACATTGAGCATGGAAAATTGTGATTGTTGATACTGTTCTTGAAAAAAGGTGCCAGTTAATATTCATTACGGTGCAATTAAAAATTTCCTTCAAGAATGCTTTGCTTCCAAGATGTCTGACCGGTCCATAATTTTTGGGGGACCCTGTACAGGAGTTAAGCCGCAGTCTCATATCGAAAGTCTCGTATTAGGCAACTTTACGGTTCAGGTAGCAAGCAATCGTCGTTTTTTATTAAAAGCATCAAAGTTCACGTCGCCGAACATCGTCGGGCCGAAGAAAGCCCGACAACGTGTACAGAAAACGACATTTCCGAGACGCTCTGCGTCACGAACTTGTAGACCACTCGGCGTCGTTTTGTCTGGTGGTCGTGCAAAAGCCTGAGGGAAGTTAGTTGGTCTAGGAATTCCGGGTACCTTAGCTTGTGACACCGGCTGGTTGATAACCGGGGTCGATGCACATCCATCACGTGGCAAACTAGCCTCCGACGATACGGTTACTCGACGGTTATTTACGGGATTCTAGAACGTAGAGAGTTGTCGTGCATGGCGTGCTGCGATATTGTTTCCGACGTTGAGAGGACACACGGAGCATATCTGTTTGATGACGTATCGCTCTGCCAACAATTCTGCATCGCCTGGTCTCCTTCTCTTGCTGTTTCTCTTCTACCAGCTTCTTCTGACCTCCCTACCTCCCCCTTCCCCTTCCTTTTCTTCATGCAACCAGTTCTCTAATTAGTGTAACTGACGGCTTCAACGTTGAAGGGACACACGGAGTATATCTGTAAGATGAAGTGTCGCTGTACTAGCAATTCTGCATCGCCTTTTATGATCTCTCCTTCTTCTGCTTCTCTTCTACTAGTTTCTCCTTCTAAGCCATCCACCTCTTCCTTCTTTCGTTCATCTTCTTCCGCTGTGGCTGCTGCTACGTCCTGCAAGCAGTTCTCAGTAGTCTAACTCACGGCTTCGGCGTTGAAGGTTTTAAAGCATATCTGTAGGATTGGGTATCGCTGATCTCCTCTGACCTTTCCTTCTTCTTCTTCTTCTGTTTCGATTCTACCAACTTCTTCTAGCCTCTCTACACCTTCCTGTTTTTTCTTCTTCTTCCTGTTGCGTCCTGCAATCAGTTCCCATTAGTCTAACTCATGGCTTGGACGTTGAAGGCGCACATGGATCATATCTGAAAAATAACGTATCGCTGTACCAGCAATTGTGCATCGCCTGATCTCCTTCTTCTTCTTCTTCTTCTTCTCTTTACTCTCTACTTCTTCCTCCTTCTTCCGCTGTTGTTGCTGCTGCTGCCACCGCGTCCTGTAACCAGTTCTCATTAGTCTAAGTCACGGCTTCTATTCACCAAGTGGCACCGCCCAACTCTCGCAGCTCGAGCGGCTTTACCACCGTGAAGCTCGAGTAAAGTAGCGAAATTGCGAGATTGCGAAATTACGTCGACCGAGCGAGCGTTTCCGTTGAGTCCGCGCGAACGTTCCCTGTCCGGCGATGTCAGAGCCCGGCCCTCGACCCACTGAACAAATAATAATGTTATTTAACGCTGTTTAACTGTACTTCCTCGGCCGCCAAGCGAAATCGGACAGACTAATTGCGGGAAATCTTTTTGCCGACCGTCTCTCTGCCGCCTAAGCCCGGGAATTTGTCCGTTCCTGCGAACTCATTCTGTTCAACGGCCCGGAAAAAGCACCGCTGTTAGCGAATGTCAGAGAGAACCGTTCCTTCAAGTTCTTTTGCATTCGACCATTTGTTTTCTTTGACTCCACACCTCAATCCCCATTTCGTTCGTTTCTTTAGAAATTATTCGCGAAACGTCTGCTCGGTGACGACTATTATATTGCGCCGAGCGATATACTTGTTAATTTGTCGGTGGTCCTTGTTTGTTTATTCCGTTGCAAGGGTGTAAAGGGAATTAGTGGAACAATGGCCGTTGCAGCCGAAAATGTTTGAAACCCGCGTTCTTTAAATTTGTAGCGGTCGTTTGTGGCTTCGTGGACAGGAAGATATAATAAATCGCGAATTCGGTTGTTGTTTGTACAAGGTAATCGATAACTGGTGGCACAACCGAAAAGAGGGTGATTCTACATTAAAAAATAAGCCGGAACTGTAAAATAAAATTTTTTCATACGAAGCTTCGTTTTCGAGAAAATCGACATTGAACATTCGGCGAAAACTATTTGATACGAATATTAATTAACAACCTTTGAAAGGGTTAAGGTCTTTTCGGGGCTATTCGTCGCGTTGGATCGTTTTGGATGGGTCACGCTTGTTTACGAAGAGCTGAACATGATACTCCCCCCCACCCGCGTACAAGAAGGTTAGGTTAGGTTAGGTTAGGTTAGGTTAGGTTAGGTTAGGTTAGGTTAGGTTAGGTTAGGTTAGGTTAGGTTAGGTTAGGTTAGGTTAGGTTAGGTTAGGTTAGGTTAGGTCTGGGTTAGGTCTGGGTTGGTTTAGGTTAGGTTAGGTTGGGTTAGGTTAAAATCTAGTTTACCGGCTAAACCAGGCCGATTTGGTACCTATAAATATACAATTTTTTTCTTAAAATGACCCCAAGAACACAATATCCTTCAAAGTAGGGGCCACGGAAATCTTAATCGTGCCACACTCAGATCTACAAAAGGCATCTTTTAAATGTTCATTATAGATTCAGATAAAAAAAGTCAAAAATTGTGACCTTTACCTTTTCCTTCACAATTCCGAGCAACAGCAATTTAAACAAGAAAAGGTATTTAAAAATTACCTAATAAACTAATCATTCTAACCTCTGAAAGAAATCTCAAACTGTTTGGTTCAATTCTAAAGAAGTTATTGGTTTTTAAAAGATATACGGATACCTTGTACACCTACTATATTAAATTGAATACTGCAGTCATTTATATAGATCTTTAAATCGACTCTTGTTCCATTAATTCAACGATACATCCTGCAGCTCATATCGTTTGTTCCGTTGCTCATGGAGTCACGCGCGTCCGAATCACAGACTAAACAAACCGCGGTCGAACATTTCAATTAACCGGTAGAAAAGTTTACCACCCAGTGTCCTGTGCCGAGCGAAATCGTGCTGGATACCGTCTAAAATCAACAAGCTCTCTTACGTGCCGAATTGTACAGGGAATTCCATTCTCTTAATCGAAGGGAAACGATCCACGTGTGTCGCCGAACGAAATCGGAAACGGATCGATCGACTCGGCCGCAGCCGAGTTCCGCTTTCTGCGGCGCATTTCTGGGAATCAATCGTTAACTCAACCGTTTAATACAAACCTGGTGTAAGTCAATTTACTCCATTAATTTTTCGTTTTCGTACAAAGAAAAGCAATAGCAATTTTCTAAATTGGACTCCGCTTCCCCCCAAAACACAACGTTCTTCGACTTATTACTTTAACACGATGCCTTCTGCCTGAAGAATTTCTTTTTTTTATTATCCATCTCCAGTAATCAACTTTATTGACTTACACCACTTTTACGTTGTACCGTTCATTACTGTAGCACGTTGCCACTGACAGTGGTTAAATTTGTCTGGGGAGATTTTTAATGAAACGGTGAGATAGGGTCTTTCTCAATTACTAGACTGTGGATCTTTATGCAAATTACCATTTTCATGATCAATATTATAGGAATCAATTCAAGGGAAATTTTTAATATTTGCGAATGCTATGAATGCATAAAGATTCGTTGTCTACTAATTACATGGTAAAGCTTTGCGAACATTTTTTGTACAGGAAGAATGAGAACATTTTTAGCAATTTTCAATGTTCAGTTTAAAATCTTGAAAATTTGGGCTGGTGTGCTACCTCTGACAAAACGTATTAGATCACACAAGTCTATCGTGAGAACTAGACTGCGGATTTTATGCGTTTATAGCAAAAATAAGTAGCTGAAATACAAATTTGTATTTTAAGATAAATAAGTAGAATACATTCTTGTATTTTGAAAAGAGTAAGTAAAGTACATTCTTGTATTTTAAAAAGAGTAAGTAAAGTACTTTCTTGTATTTTAAAAAGAGTAAGTAAAGTACATTCTTGTATTTTAAAAAGAGTAAGTAAAATACAATACCTGTATTTTAAAATAAATATATAAAATACAATGCTGTCTAGTGTCCAATTGAAATTGTTAAAAAAGTTTCATTAGAATATAGATTTTGATGTAGTCAAAATACAAAAAATAAAAATTCTACTTAACTTCACTTTCTTGATACCATAAAAGTTCAAACTTGCATGAACGTCCACAGTCCAATGTTGAATTAAAATTATTGACGAGTTCATTAGAATAAGACAGGAACATTTATAAATTTATTACTCGTCCAAATTTTCAGGGAACAATAAAATGCAAAGTTTTAGGTTGATTTTATTCTATAGGAACCATTGCTACAAGAACTACAATTCTACTTAATTTCGAAATGGAAATTTGCATAATCATTCGCAGTCTACTGATCACGAATGAAATTTGAATATGTTAATAAACGAAATATATGTTGAAAGAATAGAATGGAATAATTTTCAAAATTTTAATAAAATTTTTAAAGGCAATTTTTAAAGGTAGTATTTTTAAAGGTAAATTAATGCCTGAATCTTATAAGAAACCTGTGAAAAGCGCATGGCAGCACATTGAAACATTTTTTACAAGTGTGAAATAGTTATGTTAGCAACAAAAATAATTAGAACACTTCTTCAACATTTTTCTTATTATTTTACTTTATGAATGAAAAGAAAACGAGGTAATAATTTTGATCCACTTTTCTTAACATTAATTAATAGATTTATTTACAATTTAATATGCGAATAATTTTGATAATAGATATGTAGTTTGCTCGTTCGAATACTTTTTGCCACGGGTAGCACACCATTTTCTCGGGTGAGATTACTGAAAATGGCCGCAATCTAAATTCCACTGTTGAAGCTTCACGATGTAAGCCATGTCCTTCTGAATATATTATTCCAACATTCCCATAATATCGCATCTGACTTGGTCAGAATATCGATCAGTACACTGACAATCAGATTGTTTCATTCAATGCCTTGGTCAACCTAGTTGCTATGTTATGGCGAACGTTGTCCTAACTTGTTCAAGAGGATACATACATACATACACATCCAGAAGTCTCTAGAGCAGTAATGGCGAGCCTATGACAAGCGTGGCAGAGGTGACACGCCAATACACTTTTGGTGACACGCGTCGTTTTGCGGACGTTCTTCGTCTTCGAAATCTATTATATTTAAAAGAAATACGAAATTTGTATTTACTTATTCAAAATTTTCTCATTTAAAATAAATATGATTAGAATGTAATTTAAATAACGCATTAAGCCCTCTTTGTTAGAGTTAGTTTCAGAATGTTCTTATACATTAACCAGAATATACAGGACGCGCATCGCATCAAACACGTGCACAGTCTACGGAGGCAAACCAACAAACGCACGAAGACGCGGGAGAAACAAAAACAACGCGATTCCAACCACACAACAGAATCGCCAACACAACACGACGCGCGAATTTCAATCATTCCAACACTTTTAACTCACAATATCTCCCTCTACGTATTTTTGTGAGACTTGATTCTCGGCTTTAAATGATATTAAAACCAATAAACCAAGAAACTGACTGACAGATGAAGTGAATGAAACCTTCAGTTGAAGATTTGGCAAATGCAAATTCAGCAACAAAAAGGTCATTAATATAGAGAATTATTATTTTCTGCTTTTCTAATAAGGCTGAAAATATCACAAGTATTAGGGAATTTCAAGATGTGACACAGTATCCTGTTTCAGCTATATTTGTCCCGAATTTTAACACACCGAGTTTAGGAGGTTCGCCATCGCTGCTCTAGTGTGAGACCAATAGGAAAAACACTGTTATACAACATTACACCCAGAAGAATTTCATAACAAAATTGTACTAGAAACTACAATTTTTAGACGAAAGAACGCTATAATTGCTTCAACGAGACAAGTCACCAGGGGCAAATAAACGCTCGTAACAGTACAGGGACGTATCCTTCAGTGTCCTTCAAACGTTATAATATTTTCTTCAGTTTATTACTATACTGTAGTCTTATTCATTGCAAATATAGAAGAAGAACAACACAACAAATATGAATACAGATACAGAAATCAAAAAATCAACATAAATACAGGTAAAAATAGGGCGTGATACGTTTTGTTACCTCATACACAATAACTGTGGCTGTTGTTTACGTCTGGTGATTCTTATCGTTGAACGAACTTCAGTAGAAAATTGCCGATGAGTAAAGCGTGGACTAGGAAAATTGATTTCTATATCAATTCAATCTTAGTTCGAACATAAACGCACCCTCAGTCGCGGTGTGCGAGAATCCGAAAATGTCGAGTCGGGACGAGACGAGATTTTTTTCGAGATCGGGACGAGTTCTCGAAAATTTCGGGATTCTCGATTATGTCGAGATTCTCGAAAATTTCGGAATTTTCGATTTTGTCGAGATTCCCGAAAATTTCGGGATTCTCGATTATGTCGAGATTCTCGAAAATTTCGGGATTCTCGAAAATTTCGGGATTCTCGAAAATTTCGGGATTCTCGAAAATTTCGGGATTCTCGAAAAGCTCGGGATTCTCGAGAGGCTCGGGATTCTTGAAAATTTTAGGGTGTTCATTACACGATTACCGTAATGAGACTCGCTTCAAAATCGATGGCAATATGAGATTTTCGATATTTGGGACCTTTCCGAAAACCAAATTATAAAATTCATTGATTGAATCTTTTTTTTTCCTCCTTTCTAGACTTTCAAGAATCCCGAATCCATCGAGAATCCCGGATCCATCGAGAATCCCGAATCCATCGAGAATCTCGCACATTTTCGAGAATCTCGACAAAATCAAGAATTTCGAAATTTTCGAGAACCCGACCCGTCTCGTCTCGACGTCTTCCCGACTCGTCTCGACCATCAAAATCCATACATTTTCGTGTTCTCGCATAGCCCTAATCCTCAGACGATTCACAGCGCATTGACAGAGTTCTGTTAAACGGTCTAAGTTAAACCAGGAAATTTGCCCGCATCCGACCGGTTTTGCCCCGCGTTTGCGGAACTCCGCGAAATGTAATTTTGCGACGTGTCTCGCGGAATCTCGGCGGTGAACCGAACAGATCATAACGAACCGCGGGAATAATCGTCACCCGGCCGGAAAACGCATTACAGGCACGATAATGTGGAATCCGCAGACATAGAATCGCGAACCGTGTGTCGTATCGCGAAATTCCGAGGCGGCGTTCTTAATAGCAATTAATTTCGACTGACGCCTCGTCCTAATTAGATGTACGACGACAAAATCATTGTCACTTAACCGACTAAGAAACGATAAGAAAATAAACAAAACACATCTTATGGTCGCGTCCAAATCGACGAGTGAGATGAAACGACTTGACGGCGAACAAAAATCGATTTTTGTAAATTTGTAAAGCAGAAAATAATTCATTGTACTTGATAAAGAATTAATTGTATTAAAATATGGTAAACTCCAATTTGTAATATTTGCTTTCGTTTTCTGGTGACTAATGCTTCAAGTCAGCAGGAAATCGCAATTGTCATCAAGAGTTTAAATTAATAACGTAGTTCCTTATATTTACAGTGGCTCACGGAAATATTCGAATGCCCTTTAAATCAAAATAAATAAATATAAATACATTTTTTAAAATCGGACCAAACAACATGATTTTTTTAAGCAATTAAAAGCATTGATTTACTGAATGACGTGCAGTTTTTGAAAAAATTGCAATTGGTAGAAACTACGTGGGAAAATAAAAATGGTACTTCTTAAACCTCCAAAAAAATTATGAAAATTTAAATCCCTATGTTAGTAATACACATGCTGAACATTTCATCAAAATCAATACGTATGGTGATCAATACGTATAGTACGGTGGCTCACAAAAGTATTCGAGCGCAGTTTAAATTGGAATAAATTTTTTAAAATTGGACTAAATAATTTGACTTTTTCTTTAGCAACTAAAACCATTGATTTACTAAGTGGGATGCAAAAAAAATTTGAAAGAATTGTAGATGGTAGGAATTATATGAAAAAATAAATGAAAATTTAAAATATGCGTTTTATAGATCTATGTTAGTTATGCACATGCCGAACATTTCATCGCAATCGGTTAACGCAGAAAAAAACGACACGCATCGAAAGATGTAAGAATCTGTGGATTTTATACAAAATCTGACCAAAAGTCGTGAAAAACTGTGATTTTTATCAGTTTGAACCGCTTGTAGCTCGTGTATACATTAATCGATTTCGATGAAATGTTCAGTATGTGCATAACTAACATAGATCTATAAAAATCATATTTTCAATTTTCATTACAGACTCAAATAAAGAAGTATTAAAAAGTGCCATTTCTATTCTTTTATGTAGTTCCTACAAATTGTAATTTCTTCAAAATCTTTTTTGCACATCATTTAGGAAATTCTTGCTTCTAATGGCTAAAGAAATATAGTTATGTGATCCCATTTGAGAAAAGTTATTCGGATTTAAAGGAGTTTCGAAGACTTTCGCGGGCCACTGTATATCGATCGTGTTAGGTCCATAAATTGGGACAAAAAGTTAATAACTTCTTTAATAGTAATGTTCAAGTCAAAAGTTACGTCTTAACAGAAGCTTCTACTTCTTCTAAACTTTTAAAGAGTTAACAGAATTTAGCATGAATGTAATTGATACCATATATCCAGGGCTTTGGAGTCGGAGTTTGAGAGTATTTGGTGATCACTGGAGTCGGAGCCGCAGTAAGAGTAAGAAAAAGCTATACATACATCGACTCCTGGAGTAGTGTGCCAGAAACACCCAAACTCTTCCTCACCCGTCCTCTTCACCTTTTCCCCTTCCACTATCCCATTCCACCACTGATATATATATACTATGGATACGGTATTGCCATAAGCCAGCTACACAGCTTTTTGTCCCGAATTGAATAGTAGATTTGGATGCCAGCGCCGCTATCGTTCGACCGGTGTACTGTACCCCTCGTACTCCTCTTCACCCCGTGATCCTCTATACTTCGCCATGTGTTTGCGTCCCTCTAGATGGCGCTGCTTTCAATCGAGTTGATTGGACGCCATTGACACGCTACGACAGTGGCGGGCACAGGTGGAGCCCCTCAAACGCCTGCTTCTCCCACCAGCCTCTCTTTCATGCAGCGCGCACGTTCGTTGCGTACGCTGATGTCTCGTGTCTTCGTTGCCCCATTGTACCGCGCTTGCTGGAAGGGGACAGAGGGTGCTACGGTGTGGACGGTTTTGCCTCAATTGAGGCAAAATTGCCCATCTCTGCGCTACGAAATAAAAAGTGTCGATGACGTCCAATCAACTCGATTGAAAGCAGCGCCATCTAGAGGGACGCAAACACATGGCGAAGTATAGAGGATCCCGGAGGTGAAGAGGAGTACGAGGGGTACAGTACACCGGTCGAACGATAGCGGCGCTGGCATCCAAATCTACGTTCAATTCGGGACATTTTCAGAATCCGAATCCCGTATCCATACTATAGAGATCAGTGCATTCCACTACATGAGCACACTCCAACGTCCCCCACTAAGACCGTAAACTGATCACGTAACATGCCGCGCTACGTGTCACATATTACTCTGGTCATCAGAGAGGTGATAAACTGTATTCCCCCCGATTTAACCGATCTGGCATCACTGTCCTGGAGTCGGAAAAAAATATATCGACTCCGACTCCAAGTCTGGCTCTTTTGTTTATAAATTAGAAACTTTATTGTTAGTATTTCTCAAATTGATATGTATTTTCTAACGATTTCCTGAAAGTGAGAAAGTAACAATCGTGTTGCGTTGTATCAAAGTTATATGTTCCATATTCTTAGACTTAATACAATATTTCAACTATTTATTCAGTTCTATTACGACTTTTAATTATTTTGAGTACATATTTTTTCAATTTTGAGAGTCGGAGTCGGAATCGGATTCGGAGTCGGATTCGAAATCGGCGTCGGAGTCAGAATTGGATTCAAAGTCGGAGCTTTAAAAAAAGAGGAGTTGGAGTCGGAGTTATGAATTTTGTCTACTGACTCCGCAGCTCTGCATATAACAGTGTAAACCTTTATCTCTTAAAAACAAAAATAATTGAGTGCTACATACTGCTACTTTTTAAGAAAATGGCCGTTATAGTAAAATATCACGGTCTGATTTCTTGTATCTATGTCTCGCTCGGACTTCATGCTTCTTATTCTCGCTCATGCACAAAGAAACAAAACATTATCCTGGAAATATTCTATTTTTGTGCGTTTCTGATCGTATCATCTGTCATAATTGAAGTATCGTGACAATTTATCGCGTGCTCCCTGTGTAATATATTTATAGGAGCCTTGTTTGTAATATATTATGTTCTTTCTCATAATTTGGGGATTGCCGTATGATATGGTTCAGGTCGTGGAAAAGGAATATCTGATAATAAAGTGAATATCTGGATGTTCAGTCCATTAATACCACTAAAATTAACGGAACATAAAGTCTATAATCAACTATAATGTAATGATTAACTTCTCAAAAATTCATAAAATATATAAAGCTGAAGTAACGTTGCAGATTTTTGATCGCCGTCAAGTCTTTTCGTCCCACTGTGCGTCGTATTTTTCGAATTCGTCGAATTTAAAAGTAGTTTGTGTCGCATCGGATGCGAGATTCTTCTGTGAAGGACATGGACAATTTCGCGGAGTTATCGATTTTCAAAGTGCAAAAAGACCTGTGTTATGGAACAAATGGATCGAAAATAATAAAACCGTATATTAGTGATCAAAGAATGAAAAAAAGTGGCAGTAGCATTTAAAAAAAACAGTATGTTGTTTGTACTTATTTATTTATCTGACATGTTTAAAATTTTAAAGATATGTGTAACTCTTGATTTATACAGATTTATTGATAAAGATTAAAGTTCTTAATTCTTAATTAAAATTCTTTGGTAATAATGAAAAAGCAAGTACGGCTGTAACAAAGACATCTTGAAAACTGACTAACTCGATCGCAAATAATATTCGATAGTCGGCTGTATGTGGACACTGCCGCATTGTCGTACGACCTCTAATTAAGACAAGGCGGGATAAAGAACATAGCTTTCTATAAGTTGCTCCATAGAGGCTGGCTTTCTTCGTAAAATGACTGACAATGGTGCAGAAAAATAGTGAATGTTATCGACGTGAAACGAAAATTTAGACTCATTTGGACCAGCGTCTAGGTTGAACTGAATTTACAACTCGTGGTCACTTAGTGTTACTAATGAGTACACTGCGGATTTTATGCATTTATAATAAAAATGAGTAGGCAGAAAACAAAATAGGAGATAGATAAAAGGAATTTAAGAGTGTCGATATATTATCGTCAACTTATTAAAATGATTCAATTAAAAACATAATTTTATTTCGTTCCAGTAGTTTATAATTAATGCAGAAAATTTTTCTTTTGCATCAAGATCCGCAGTCTACTAACGAGCAGTATAGAAACAATTTCCTGCAAAATTAAATTCCCTGAAACTCCTCTAAAATTTTCTCTCGACTTTCGCCGAACACACTGTCTACATACTTCCAAGTTTCTAATTTCATGCATTCAACAACGTAACCATTTAGTGATCGCGATTATTTAGTTGGTCGTATCCACTGATTACATTTGCTTTGATTACTTCACTTATGCAATAATCACGAATGCTGGATTATTTAGCAATCGTAATCATTAGTATTTATGAACATGGTTTCACATTGATCATAAAATTGTTAATTATGTATCGGATCACTGTTTTTCCAATTCTGGCCCAAAGCATGATTTATAATCAATCAATAACATGAATTACAATGCAAGTATATCTTTATTCCAAAGATACATAGTGGTTCAACATAATCGCAGATCCAAAGTACAGTGCTCTCTATGAAGTTCATAGTTTCTTTTGTCAATGGTGATATTTTAACCTCCTTTTTATTATAGTCATTGAAAATTCTACTAATAAAAACGCGTATGAAGTAATATCTTTATTTCGTAAACGATTTTCGGGAGAATGAACATCAAGAATTTATTTTATATGTATAAACATATATAACGCTCGAGATTATAATGATTCAAACTGGTATGCAGTGGGCAAACACACTATGTTATATTGTTATGCAGTATTTCTGAATAAAACACAAACTTAATTCTTTCGAAAAGGTAGCTATTTATTTAAAATAGTTATGATACTATTTCGATTTCTTTTACAACAGGCGATTATTAAACAGTAAATTTTTGTGATATTTGCAATGTTTCCACTTCCATTCCACTATATACGCCCTTCTCCTCAATGTGTGCCACCAGCAGTGAAATAATATTTTACTAATAATTAGTAATCCGTTAATGTGTGTGTAAATGGACATACCTTTATAGAATAATGACGACAGGCTGTCCAGTTTATGTATTTCTTTTCTTGTACATAAAGCGACATATAGGAAACTAATGCCTACTTTTCAAAACATCTACAAGAAAATTCGCATTACAATATTTCATCGTTAATTGTCGTGAAATTCTGAACAAGAATAATAAAAAGTAAAGACGTTTTGTCATTGGATTAGTAGTGGTTTCACACCGACATACTCGACCCGTATTATGTTACACTTCTCGGCGGCCGAGGCCTCTCGAGCTTTGCTGTCCTTTTCTACGTTCGACACAAGTCAAAGAATAGTATTATCTGAACATTAAACGTCGCGGGCGGACTCGTGGTGGCGACGATTATCGATGAAATACTGTATATAGGACAACCTAATGCATTACTCAAAACGTAAAATGTATTGCAACAATTGAAAATTGCTGATACTAGTCGCGACAAGTCGGACATTTTGCTTGAAACAAATTGGCAATGTTAAACATAAAATAGTTACTTTTACTGCTCTGTAGTTCTAGCATTAAGAAATCATTAACCCCTTTCCGTATAATAACGAATCAGACTCGTGATGAAGACTTCAAACAGAATCTATTCAACACGAATAGGACTAAATCAAATTCTATTGTCTTATAACCAGTATTTAACCAGTATTCATTTTCTTTTCTCTTACGAAATGATTAAAGCCAAAGAAGTTTTAATCGTACGGCAAGGGGTTGAATGTTATAATTCCATCTCTGATCAATAGACTGAGGATCTTTATGCAAAATAAAAAATTGTCTACATCAATTGCAAGACACAATAGTCGTTTAGAAGCTTTTTTCTTTCGTTAATAAACCTAACAAATTGAAAATAGTACATCAGCATTCTTAAATGATTTTAATCTTTCTATTTAAATTACAACTCGTTTTTTTCAGTAATGCATAGAGTCCGCCGCCTACTGATCAATCTTATAGTGGCCCGTTTATACCAAACGAACGAATGGTCGTTTTCCCTGTACTTCAACAAATTCGTGCTCTTTTAAATGTCGAGCGCGAGCAAATGTTTAAAAGATTCATTACTCCATTCCATATTCAACACTAAACCGACCGAGCCTTAAAAGTAACTGGTGCATGTTGCCTTATAACAATGGCAAGATTGAATTTATTATAATATGTGCTCTACTAAATGTATTTATTTAATCATTTCCCACGAAAGCATTACTATAATATCGGTTAAACTGTACTTTGGCGGACCAATTTTTTTTTAACTTTTCTTATGCAGTCCTATAGATTTCGACGAGAAAATACCGAAAATGAAGGTCTTATTGCCAGGAGATCACTGATTCAGAAGTTATACGCGTGTAAAGTTGAGCACTTTAACTAACCCCAAACCAACTTGGACTATGCCGCTCAGTAATACTTAGCCGTTGCACTGAACACCCACCATCTATCCAGCGCATGCGCTCAACAGTCCTACCTCTACCACCCAACAAATATTTAATATGGCGACGCTCTAACCTGTCAAAAACGCTTAAAATTGCTCATGTTTACACGTGTATAACTTTTCAACGAGTGAACCTCGGTAACCAAAACTTGAATTTCGTGTACTAAAACTTACATGTCTATCATTTTTCTCATCAAAATATGTAGTATCACATACAGAAAACTTGACAATTTTTGGTCCTCTAAAGTACAGTTCAGCAATAATTTCAATAATTATGTAAGAAAAAATCTGGAACCAATCGTTTTAACCGGTGGCGGTAGGTTTAGTGGTAATGAATGTCCTGTATCGCTGTAGGTCTGTGCCGTATGTCAAAATTCAACTGAACCTTCGGCGAGCGTAGCATGTGTTTATATTTTTAAAATCGAGTAAGAATTCTTCGAGCATTCTGAACGATCGGCGAATACTCTAATTAGCATAGACAGATGCTCCGTCGAATTTCAATTTTGTCGGAGTGGAAGCCGAACGAGCATTCGTTCATTTGGCCTAAAAGTATCATAATACCAAAGCTCAAGCGTGTGACAATACAGTAAAACTGCAAGACACAATGAAACAGGATCAGAGCTGCGCGGAGTTTCGCACGAAGGTAGTAGGATGATATGAAAGTGTCTCAGGAACGTCTTGTTTAATCGCACACGCGCCAGTCTGTCGTAGAGGAAGCGAGGAGAACAGAGGATTCGGAAAACGTAAAAAGCGACTCGGAAATCCGTTTCCGTCCTGTTTCGCTGTGGCCAACAGCTCGCTGTTGTCTCCGTTTGTTTGCGGTCGTGCATGCAAGCCTCCGACGAACATCTTCGAGGACGTTCTCGTCGAGGAACTTTGACGAAACCGTTCCTCGAACGTTCCCTGTTTACCCCGGGGTGCGCGTGCTAGTCGACAATTTCGTTTCCTGCTCTCCCATTTCCCCGAGGCGGTGGCTGCGACGATATGTGGCTGCAGCCGTGAAAAACGATCCTTTTCTCCCCTCGGAAAAGCTCCTTAAAACTCGTTCGGTGTTGCACTCGATATCTCGGGGAAAAAGACACTCGAACCGGAGAGCTGCGTTCCCGTAGCTTCGCGACGTTCGAGATCCGAGAAACTGATCGACGCCTGTTCCCTTCTCGTTACTTTCCCAGAAAATTCCTCGTGTCAAGCGATAATGATTCGTTTGGGTCGGGGATCAAAAGTGTTATGGAATTTTCTTATATAGAGGAGGATAGAGGAATGTAATCTAATATGGGACGGTCTAAGATCTATGCACAAAATGGTTGCCCTCTGGCCGTAAATGTTTTAATTAGTAGACTGTGGGTTTGATGCATTTACGACTAAAATGAGTGGGTGAAATATCAAACAGTAAAAAGAATCAAAGAATTTAAAGACATTTATGTGTTATTTTCAGCTTACTAAAATTTTATATGGTTCCTTTGCCCTGCACTTGACGAAGAAAATTTTTATTTTGCATTAAGATCCACAGTCTATTAATTAGTTACAGTGTTGTCTTTTATTCTTATAAGCGAAAGCAAATTCGCATAACGGTTACTATTAATGTATTGATAGTCGAACTGGTAAAATTGTAGGCTAGAACACTTTTAAAAGAAAAGAATACTTTTTGTCAGGAGTAGTAGCCTAATTTGGATCAACACCATGATCGGATCACTATGTATTTTGAGAAAGAAAAATATTTCAAGAGTGAATTACAGTACTTGTTGATTAGAAATTATGCTTTCAATCTGGTTTACATAAACATCTTGAACAAGAAAAATACTTACAGTATTACTGGTGGTGCTAATTAATTATGAATTATAAGTTAGGTCCAACCTAGACGCAGGCCAAAATTTGGCTAACCTAAATTCCCTAACCCTTTGCAAACTCAGGAATCACTAGATCTTCCATATTTTAGAAATTCTTCAATGAAATTCTCAAATATCACTGCTAAAAGTTTATACCTTTAAGTAGTAATAACAATTTTCAAATGAAATGCAATTTTGGGCATGAAAAACTTTACAAATATAATTCAGCTTTTATCGCATCCTTATGAATCGACCCCTTGATACGCCATAAAAGTTTTATCACATTTTAACGGAACACAGAAATTGTTTTAACAGATTAGGAGATTTCATTGAGAGCACAAATCCACACAAATACATCGAACATCGATGTTAATAAAATAAAACCGTAATTTCTCAATCGAAGTAAAAAAGTCAGTGAATCATAGTGTTTCTTTCAGTATTACGACCACCTAAAATTGTTAAATGAATTCTGTAGAACATGATGTGAACTGGGAATCCTTTAAAAAAATTACTTATAAAATAAAGAAACGAGAGAATTTAAAACAAACTGCTATACGATACGTTTCCAAAAATATGTACAGCAAATATGTGAAGTGTCTTCTTACAATAATTATTTATGAAGGAAAGAAATTAATAAATTTCAACCAAAACACTGTATAATGTATTTAAATACATGTATGTAAAATGTATTCTTCACAAAAATGATTTATAATGAAAAGAAATGGGTGAACTTCAAACAGAATGTTGTACGATGTGCTTAAAATATTTTAAAAAAGTGTGTTCTTCACAAAAATGATTTACAAAGAAAAGAACCGAGTGAACTTCAAACAGAATGTTGTACGATGTGCTTAAAATATTTTAAAAAAGTGTGTTCTTCACAAAAATGATTTACAAAGAAAAGAACCGAGTGAACTTCAAACAGAATGTTGTACGATGTGCTTAAAATATTTTAAAAAAGTGTGTTCTTCACAAAAATGATTTACAAAGAAAAGAACCGAGTGAACTTCAAACAGAATGTTGTACGATGTGCTTAAAATATTTTAAAAAAGTGTGTTCTTCACAAGAATGATTTACAAAGAAAAGAACCGGTGAACTTCAAACAGAATGTTGTACGATGTGCTTAAAATATTTTAAAAAAGTGTGTTCTTCACAAAAATGATTTACAAAGAAAAGAACCGAGTGAACTTCAAACAGAATGTTGTACGATGTGCTTAAAATATTTTAAAAAAGTGTGTTCTTCACAAGAATGATTTATAAAGAAAAGAACCGAGTGAATTTCGAACACAGTTGTATGGCGTGCTTAAAAATATTTCAAGTGTTCGAAATATTTCTGCTAATGAGCGGGAAACTATATTAAACAGGACAAAGTGTTGAGCAGGCGCAGTCGAAAACTGGCCGGAACAATATTGAAACGAATTTACTGGCTCGTCGAATTTCACGAAATTTCCCTTTGTCCCTGGCTCCCACAAAGAAAATTCATGGATCGAAAAGTTTTGTCTTCGCGCAACTAAGGAAAGTATCTCGATAACAGAATAGATTAAAGGCTTAAAGGGAAGGCTCGGAGGGATGAAAAGCGTGAGACAAGGATTCAACTAAGAAAGTCCTGATCGGTATTCAGTTGGAATGACAGAAAGCAGTTGATTGAAAAAGTGTTTTAATTTCAGCAGACCATTTGCTTCGTCCTTGCGATTTCAATGAACTGAAAAGTTCTTGTAAGAAGACGACAGTAAAAGTATAGGAACGAAGTCATTGCCATGTCTTTGAAATTGTGAGAAACATATTCGGTGGAACATTTTTGAAACTGCCAGAAATAAAAAATCTTGCTAACTTCAAAACTGTGCATTTCTAAGAAAAAATATAAAATATTGTTACCTGTTCAATATTTCATCTTGTAAAAAATGTAGAAGAATGTTCGATTACATTGACACCTTTTGTCAAGTAGAAATGAATTACATTGTTTTTACATTACAGTCATTTGAGGACAAAAATGAGCGAAAAATGATGCGATTAGTGATATCGCTTAATCATTTTTTAGGGATATCGTGGTCCCATTGAATTCTTTATATAATAAAGAATTGATTTATTTAATTAAGAACGTATGCAATTTTTGAACTTACAGTGCTGTTTCAGATGTGGTTTTGAAAATATTCAACTAAGTGTGTTCATCACCCGTAATTTCAGTGTCAAATATTTTTTTAGACGCTACTTCCTATGATATTTTCATACAAATTAGCAGATTCCGTCCCGAGATGATTGTTTATTGTGTAACTTTAAGTGTAATTTTTAAAAGTATGTTAAATAGGAATAGTTAGAAAGAACATGATGAATGAAATAAGAATACTTAGATAGGACATTAAAAATGGAAGAATAATACTTAAAAAGAAGTCCGAAATCGAGCCCCGCGTTCCAAATTCAAGTGATATCAAGCCACGAAGCCGAGTTCTAGAAAAACAAACCGCGAAAACAGGAGAAAAGAAACGGACTGGTGGAGAATATTGATGGTAGTGGGAATGAGGTAACGCTTTTACGTGAGGATAACAGAAGCGTGCGCACTGGACCAGAGAATCAAAATGCAATCAAACGATGGTAGAGCAGGCGAAATTCATGAGATTAAAGAATTCGTTACGAGCATTTAACGTTCTACTTCCATAAAATCACTGCCGATACTCAAAACAAGTGTAATCTAAACGAAGATAACATCAAGAACGTTCTTCTCTTCTTTAAAACCATCGACACATATAAATTATTATAAACATATTTTATTTCCTTCCATCCAAGTTCCAAAATTAACTTCAAACTGTTGCAAATTAATATACATGCTATTTGTACTTTAACAAATTGTTATCTGTAAACCATGTGGTCGCTAATGAACTTGCTGTTAATGCGACCACATTAAAATAAACTACAAATAAATAAATAAATAATCATTTTTTAAGTGAAACTTCTTTATGCGCGTTAGGCGTAAGACCTCGACGCGGTAGGAGTAAAACCGATCTGACAATGAAACGATGAAACGAAATTCTATTCCATTAGCATATACGGTTGAGGGTTCAGCATTGCTTAATAAAGATTATGATAAAATTCCGATGATGCTAAGTGGAGATCTCAATGTGAACTTTGCATTGGATCAATCAAAATTATTAATAGAATTTTTTAGAAGTAAATTAAGATTGGAAATGGTAAATAATCCTAATGGAGCGACAACAAGAAATACTAGATGCAGTATTTGCAAGACATTTAGACAAAATTGAATCAAGAATATTTATATCATATTGTAGCTATCACAAGCCAATTGTTTCAATAATAGAATCATAGAAAATTAAATGTCATAAAATGTTAATAAAAATTCGAAAAAAAATTAAAGAAAGAAGTTTCACTTCAGCCATGTGGTCTAAGTACACACCAATTTTTTCAACAATAAATGGCTTACACAATAAGCATGAAAATAAACGTAATTAATTAATTGATCGTGAAATTTCGAAATAATATCTTCTTCTGACAGAACTATACACTTGAGCTTTATTTTGCAAAAAGTGAAGGTATTTGAAAGAATCGGTAAAGCTATTTCGTTCTGAATTATTCTTAAATGAAATGCAACAAATACGGAAAGTCTTTAAAATTTTCCATGATTGACGATACGTCGCGACAAATAAAACATAAATACAACGCCAAACTGAAAATCGATTATCCGCGAATCACCATTTCCTTCGAGCTCGTCAAAGCGAAACCAGCGAATCGATTTCAATTTCATTTCATTTAAAATGATTGCTATCGCTTTTAACATATAAATATAATACGTCCGAAGTTCGTCTTATAATACGTCAGTTCGTTTTATGGTTGAAGAAGTTTCTCGTTCGGTTTCGGCAGAATGTTGCTTCGCTTAAATTAAAATGAATTCCACGTAAAAATTAATTAACTACGAAAAATATCACATGAAAATATTCGGTACACGTATAAGAAATTCTGCGGCATAAAACGCCATTTTTTCGAATCGTGTGACGCGACGAAAAAAAAATTAATTATATATTTGTTCTTTATTATTTATGCACCACCAAAACCGAGTGTGTTATGCGAAAACAGAATTTTAAAATCTGGCTTCTGGAAAACTAGCCTGGACAGCATATTTGCGAGATAGTGTTTCACAAAAATGATATTCTAAAAATGTTAAAAACTTTTGAGATTGTAATATTATAATCTATATTTGTTTTTATAGCACGGTACAGTTGAATGAAGTTCATTAAAGTTGTGCTCGTCAAATTATTTCACTTTCAGTTTTACAACTATTTTGAAGTTGTACTATTCAGTTCAAAATCTCATTCAAAAGTTCATTAACGGTGTATTTGTCACGGAGATTACTTTATTTGTCAAAATTATAATTGCTTTAAAGTTGTGTCGTTTAGAACAAAATTATAGAATTATCAATTCAACTAGCTAACAGTTTCAATTGTCGTTGCTGTACCTACCACAAGCAATTTTCTTTCTAAGAACGTTAACAAGCAATTAGCAGTTTCATAACTTCACGTGAAGTGTTCATTATGTTTCCAATTTAGAAATAACATCAAGAGAGTGGAACACTAAAAAATATTTCGAAACTTTCTGTTCTCCTTAATCATCAATGTATTATATTATTAATATTGAAAAAATATTGAAAAATATCAGAATATATTATTAATATTGAAAAAATTTCTGCGGTTCACTAATAGATGTGGGAACTAATTACGTGAAAAGGTAGAGATGGTTATAGCTACATAACTAGGCTTTTACGCATTTAAAACAAAACTGAGTAGGCGTATTTTCATGCAGAGAAACATTGGAAAAATTTAAAAACATTATTATATTATTTTCAACCTATCAAACATGTTAAGAAAGAAAATTAATTTCTATTTCACTGCACTTTGTTGCAATTCAGGTAGATAACTTTTATTTTGCACAAAGATTTACTGTCTAGTTACAGTATCTGATAAATATTCGGACACTCTTAAAAAGACGATAACTTTTCCAAAATTGGACTCCACGACTTGGATTTTTTATTTCAGAAGTTAGACCAATTAATGTACTACATAACCTGAACAAAAGTGTTTTTAGAAAATTGCAATTGGTCAAAATTGGTTGATGTGGAAAAAACATTGAAAAATGTAAGACTTTTTAGATTTACTACAGTCAGAGACCGAAGATTGCGAAAGACTGCAATTTTTGCTATCCTTAAACGTTTGTAGCTCATCGCAGCGTTGACCGAGTTTGAAATGTTCGGAATATGAATAATTCACACAAATCTGCAAAATGTATTTTCAAAATTTTCACTGTAGGCCCACATAAGAAAGTTATAAAATACAATTTTTAGTATTTTCCCTGCAATTCCGACCAATTGCAATTTTTTCAATATTTCTTTTCACGTCATGTAGTAAACTAATTGTTTTGACATCTCAAAAAAAGAAAATCGAACGCGTAGTGTCCAACATTAAAAAAGGTATAGTCTTTTTATGAATGTCCGAATATTTATCAGAGTCACTATATAGCTAACGATGGAAAAAACATTAAATAAAATGTTCTCCATTTTTCTATTCAAACGAAGGACTTGTTTTTGCCGAAAGAACGACAGAAACTGATTCGAGTACCTAATATAATAGAAACTCGCATAACAGATCAACGTTGGACACTGCTCCGCGTTAAACTAGATCAGAAGCGCAGTGTTAAAAATAACGCGCAATCGACAAAGCGAAAGTTTGAAGAGGAAGGTCTCGAATTTTTCTAATCGAGAATGAATTTTGAATTGGAGTATGGAAGTCGTCATCCGAGAGCAAAATGGGCCGAAAAAGTGTCGGAAGACGAGTCTGCCGAATTACTTTCAGCGTAAAGAAACTTCGAACCGCTTTGACGGCGAGATGAAAAATCGCGAAACGCACAACCCATTGAGCAGGAACTCGAGCGTACGATCAAAGAACCGCCACGAGCGTCATTAAAATCGCGAGATTAAGGATTTTCTCGGTCGAACTAATCCGGCCAAGACAAGCCTTTACTATACAGGGAGACGGGGAGAGGGTAAGCTACTTGAATCGAAGTAATCAAGGAACAGATTTGACGAATAAAATTCCAAGCGACTGCTCGGAACGGTAAGATTACCAAAGAAAGCTGGATAATAGCGGTAAAAAAATGGATGCAAGCGATACGAGACCAGAGAACATCTTCTTCGTGACCATCTAACGGAAGTAGACGTTCAAAGTAGCTGAAGAACGAAAGAATTAAACGAGCGTGATTAATGAAAGGCTCAGGACCTTAAGATATCAAACTCATGAAGAGGTGAAACTACAATTTTGGAAAATGTTCTTTGGGATACATGCACTAACCGCGTATTCGATTGAAAGCCGTTCCCATTTTTTTTTTTCGAGATAAAAGGCGTATTTAAAAGCAGTCGCGTATCAGGCATCGTATCCGTTGGATTTCTGAGTGAACTGGTTTGTACAAAAAAGATTGATTGGATTCAAATCTGGTCGTGAATTAAAAATGAACGTGTAACGAAATAAAGCACGCGCATTGAGTTTCCACAAAGGGATTTCACGTTTTAATCGACAACTGTCCCTCTTCGAAAAGGTAAAAAATTGTATCTGAAATTTTATTATCTGAATTCATCTATTGTTCTGTGTACATATAAAGGGTATTCCAAAATTCACGCAAGAAGTAATTTCGATAGAAAACACAGATTTTTAATTAAAAATTGTGATTTTTTTATTGATTCATAAAGTATACAGTATAGGGTTATGTATGGAATAGCATATTGAATTGGCTGAATTTTGTTGGTACAGAGCTCAATTTCCATCTTCGAGGCGTGGGTGGTCGTGGGCTTGTTGACATAAGCCTTAGACTTCAAAAAACCACAAAGAAAAAAGTCCGACGGCGTTAAATCGCATGATCTGGGCGGCCAATTCTGATCACCAAAACGGGAAATTACACGACCAGGAAATGACTCATGCAGTAATTGAATTGCTTTACCTATCCTATTGTTATTCTTTCGTGTAACATTCCATTTTTAATAACCCTGAACTGTCAGCTGTCACGCTGTCTTTTTTTCCGTTGGCAACACTTTACGGCACAAATGGCGCAAAATTCAAATCTTGCGTGAATTTTGGGACACCCTATATGCTGTGGTTAGAATATATGTGTGTATATATATATATATAAAATATATATAAAGAATATATATATATATACATAAAGAATGTATATACAAATATATATATATATATGAAAAACAATTACCGTGGTCACTATTTAACTGTTTTTACGCTATTCGGGTTATTAATATTACGAGAAAATATGGAGTGACATGTTTCAATTGTTTTTCGTTAAATGGTTCAACAAAATTGTTTCATTTACCAAGTGTAATGATAGTTCTGAATGCTGCATTGCACATAACATCGTTTACAAAATTTTCGTTTACAGAATTTTCACTGCTATGGATATACATTAAATACGTGATAATTTATATTGTACAATAGTCTCATTCAGATCATCCATTTTGTGCATTTTTCAAAGTGTAGCATTTTCTATATGCCATAGTACACACAAAACATTGTGCAGCATTTTTAATAGACCTAATATAACGTCAAAGGACGTAATATATTTTTAATTTTGGCAAGAAAAATTAAATTACCCGGACCCGTGAAGCTAATTTCAACTTTATACTACTTTAAATATGTATTCATGAATAATGCAAAAGTTTCCATTGTGTGTGCATATTTAAAACACGAAGTGCACGTGAAGATCTATGTTTTCTGAAATCTCATGTAGCAAAGCTAACGAGTGCTTTCCTTAATCCTAATAGTTCTGAAATATTAATCATGTATTACTTCTCACGTGTAATATATGTATATATAAGAACAGATTGTTTTGTTTTACTTACGATGGTAATACGCTTAAGCGATTTATGAACACTTAAAGTTGTGTTAACTTGTTATAACATTTCTTTCAATTTTCTTTTAGTGGAATGGAAATGTGAAATTAAATTGATGAAATTATACTTGCAGGTTCCTTAGAATTTTATAATGCTATTCTTTATCATTTTATATCGATCATACGAAATACGCGATTTCCAAAAGTCGTATATCCGAATTCTATGAAATGACGACATCACGCGGTTATGTACCTACCATTTCGAAGGAATAAATCATGGCCACTCGGAACGCGTAATATCGATCGTTGTGAAATGAATCGTTAAAGCCTCTGTATAACGCGAGCAAACATAGAGCGGTTTTGCATGTATCTGCTCGATACAATGTAATAAATATTACGTGGCCCTGCTGCTGTCCTAGATAGCAGATTCCGAATATAACTTTGCAAATCTTGCCCTTTATTCGTTTAATTTCCCAATTACAATAAATAAAAAGAAAGTCAGAAACATCTCTTCCGGTTAGTGCAATTTCTGTCTTCATGATAAAAGCAATATTAACAATTACTGTTATTCACGTTCCACTCTGATAAGAAATATGAACCGTCATACGAGAAGGGACCAATGATAAAATTCACTTGCACATTCGTATTTACATGAGCACGCGCATTTACAAAACGCAACGCGAAAGCCGGTATTTGAATGCAGAATAAACCACGTGTCGATTAAATCGTGCGCGATTCATGCAGAGGAACACCGGCAAATAACATCATTTCCGCTATAAAACAAAAAGTTGTAGTCCACCAATCAACCGGGAATTCGCTCATAATGGCGTTATTTGCTCGGGCCGCGTTATTTTCGACAGAAACACGCGTGATTTTTCAGCGGAACGTCACCGGTGCCAATTTTTTTCGTAACGGCTATTAATTTTTCGCGTGATCCCGCGACTCGAGTAACCGACTGCTCAATCGTTTCATTGCAGAAATATTTTTACTAGACTGCGAATTTTTATGCAAAATAAAAATTACCTGCAACATTTGTAAAAAAACACGTGCCAAATAAAATTGACTTTCCTCCATTAACCCCTTGCCCTGCAATTTATTTTTATGGCTGCAACGATTAGGACTCCTTCTCGTCGTTCATAATTTTCTAGAAGAAGAGAACTGATATCTATTGTATGTCTATGTATTAGCGAATACAGTATTTAATCAATAAATGTCGCCAAATTCTGAACAAGAAGTGTCGCAAAACAATCTCCACTTCCGCGGGGTATACCCCGTAAGGGGCCGTGATGCTCAAGAGGTCTCGGTCGCCGAGAAGTGTAACATAATACGGATCGAGTATATCGGTGAGACCACTATAGTTCTCGCAGCGAGAGTTGGTACAAAATCTCGTCAGTGGGGTGCAGGGAGAACGGCGGTCCCCACTCTTGACGCAAGGCTGCGAATCCCACCACTGATCAGTGGATCCGACTCTTACATTTACGTTTAGGCGGGAATGGTCGACAAAGGCGCTCAGTGTCACCGCCATCTTACTTCATGGTCACCACATCTCTCTGTTACAGTCACACCCAATTACTGATATATATATATATATATATATATATATATATATATATATATATATATATATATATATATATACTATGGATACGGTATTGCCATAAGCCAGCTACACAGCTTTTTGTCCTGAATTGAATAGTAGATTTGGATGCCAGCGCCGCTATCGTTCGACCGGTGTACTGTACACCTCGTACTCCTCTTCACCACGTGATCATCTATACTTCGCCATGTGTTTGCTTCCCTCTAGATGGCGCTACTTTCAATCGAGTTGATTGGACGTCATTGACACGCTACGAAATAAAGTGTCGATGACGTCCAATCAACTCGATTGTAAGCAGTGCCATCTAGAGGGACACAAACACATGGCGAAGTATTGAGGATGACGGGATGAAGAGGAGTACGAGGGGTACAGTACACCGGTCGAACGATAGCGGCGCTGGCATCCGAATCTACTGTTCAATTCGGGACATTTCCAGAATCCGAATACCGTAACCATAGTATATATATATATATATATATATATATATATATATATCAGTGCACTCAATACGCTCGTTTGTTGTCTTCGTCAAGCGATTCGGCCAATCGCGGAAGACGTGTAGCGCGTGGTAGGAGCATCACGTCGTACCCACAAGTTTCTCTCTGCCAACTCTCGCTGCGCGGGCTATACTAATCCAATGACAAAACTTCTTTATTTTTTATTATTTTTTTATGGAACTTTCAGCAACATATCCGTGGCATTTTTCTAATGAAAATGATACCAAATAAGATATAATTGCGATGATATTTACTTGTGCAATGGACGATGAAAGTTTCGGGCACAAGGAAGGACAACGTATGGGAAAGAAAGTGACGCGGAAAGTCGCGGTCGCCGACATAGTTCAAAGGCCCGCGTGTCTTCACAGTGTAATGCCAATAAAAAAACATTTTTATTATTACTAATTTTTTAATGATACTTTCACCAATATATTTGTGGCACTTTTCTGATTAAAATAATACACAAACATCATATAATTCGGATCATATTTACAATAATTTTCCGAAATTTGCATCGTCCATTACACAAGTAAATATCATCGCAATTATATCTTATTTGGTATAATTTTCATTAGAAAAATGCCACGAATATGTTTGAGACAGTTCCATCAAAAAATAATAAAAAATAAAGAAGTTCTGTCACTGGGTTAGGTGTTGTTTTCACACCGACATACTCAACCCGTATTATATTACACTTCTCGGCGATCGAGGCCTCTCGAGCTTCGCTGTCCTTTTCTACGTTCGGCACAAGACAGAGAATAGTATACTTGAACACGAAGTGTCGCCGGCCGGACCCGTGATTGCTACTTTTATCGATTAAATACTGCAGTTACATTTTCACAGCAATAAAATAGAATTTTTCTTTCCGTTTATAAGAGACTATTGCCATAGATATTTATTGGACTCTGTTCGAAGTCTTTATCACGAGTCCGACTCGATGTTGTAGTGCAATGGTGTTAAGAATTTACACGAGATAAAAATTCTGTATAGATTAGATTCTTGTATACATTTTTCTATATTAAATAGCATCTACTCATTCTTATGATACATACATAAAATCCGCAGTTCAATTATTGGTTATTTGAAGAAGTTTCAGCCGTTCTTTTGGTAAATAAAAGTCCTTTTGAAATTCCATTTATCAGTAATTTTATTTGTATAACACTGTCGAGAAGTATTAGTATAGACTGAATTTCTCTCTCGTTTACAAACACTTCAGTGGGCTATTATAAATATATTTGTTGCGCAGTTAGTGAGGGGAGGGGGGTATTGCCTCCTGTTTATACGAGGCGCAGTATTCGTTTTATGGCTGTATGATAGTCGTTGTTGTGGCTATAATGTGATGGCAAGTACGATCTCCATACTACGTGCAATCTGTGCATAGATAAAACACGTTCGCGTTTAATCCTGTCGGGGTTCATTAAAATCCCACCTGCAGTGATTAATTGTATCAAATTTTCCGATACAGCTTCTTCTTTTAAAAGTTAACAGTATATTTCCGAACAATGTTCGTGTTTTCCTTTTTTAGATAAGAAAATTGATTTTACTGGCGCGTTTAATAACCTTTAAAACGATAATTCACTGCAACATCGGTTATCGTAGAGCGATAAAAAAGATACAGCATACCATGCAGAAAATGTTTACTTAGAGTTGCATTCACTGTTCATTCGCATCATGCTAACGTACGTAATTTTGTGTATGTCAATCATGAATTTGTATCTAAGATAAATCGTCTAGAGTACGGATCAAAAGTATCCATTTTTTGTTGACATTTCTTCTAAAAACTCAGAATTATCTTACATGTTGCTACCTTTGCTATATTGCATGAAACAACTAGTCAAATAAGAAATGGTTGAGGAATTCCAAGATAATTTCAAGACAATTAAGACGGTACAAATTCAATTCATGGATCTCGCAGATCCAAACCGTGTACTGGATGGTTGAATGATTCTTATCGGAGGAGCAGAGCAGCAATTTTTCAAACTATTTAGCATGCGGGACACCTCGTGCGCTCGAGAAACAGAAATTCAGCCGGAAGTGAAAGATAAATCAATGTCGAGCCGCCTTAACGAAAAGACTTTTTCACTTAACAGCACACTGTGAAACCATGTCACCGTGTATATCCATTTTCCCCTTGCCCTACCCCGGTTAGCTAACTTTCCTGTACTGCGCGATGCAACCCTTCTATCTGAAAGAGGGCTAACAGAAATCTCCCCTCGTAAGAGACGGTGAAATTTCCGCTCTCGCGTATACTGGGTGGGCAACCTAAAATTATAACTGAAAACATCTGTGTATTAGATCTACAAGACATTACAAAATTACATTTCTCAAGAATTTTGAAATCATTCATATTTTTTTAACCCTTGAGTGGACTTTCGAAATATATTTTGATGCAATTAAATTATTTTTAATATTTATCTCTATCGAAATGGTACATAGAAACGTAATGAGATAGCAAAATTACATCTAAATCCACAAATACTTATATTATTAATAGTTACACATTAAATAATCATCAGCATAAATTTGAATGGGATCGCGTCGAACCCAATAGTTCATTTCAGGGTTATGAGGTACATACTCTGGTTTTCAAGGCCATTTTTCCAATAATTTTCGGGAATTTTTTTTAAAAGCACTGCTCAAATTGTGCTATTAGGATGTTTTACACGCATTTATTGCTATTTGAAGAGCACAAATTATTTCTTTTAAGTAATAGTATTCAAAATTAAATTAGTTACATATTTTAATGTAGAATAGGTTTTGGCAAACATTTGCCGACTGTTGCCACAATTCCGGTCCTACTGTTTATCGAAAACAAAAAAATGACACCTATAAATCATCGCAAAGCATTATTGTACCATAATTCGAAACAATTTTCACATTATTAAATTTATATATAGGGTGTTTCCGAAATCGTAGTACACGCGGCAGCGTGGTGAATCTACATGCAAAAACAAGACGAAAAAAGGAATAAAATTGTTTTCCGCCACGTTTTCGAGAAAAATGAGATTGAAATATATACAGGAAGTATTCGCTGCATCTTGTAACTTTATTTTCTCGAAAACACTGGGTCGAACCAAAAAATGTTATTCCTTTTTTACGTCTTCTTCCTGCATACAGAATCACCATCCGGTTGCATGTACCACGATTTCGGAAATAGCCTGTATAAAACATCACTCAAAACATTAAATACAGTATAAGATAATGTTTTATACTTTGTTTATTTATAAAATTGTCTGGTTCGGACAATATTCCTGAATCTCGATGGAGACGTTTTTCCGAGTTTCATTTTGAAAGTCGGCATAAGGGTTAAGAACTTAAGAGCCGACATTGATATCCCGGAAAATACGACATCGAGGGAACAATGTTCATCGCAACGTTTAGGTTCTTGAAGGGGATAAAACGGTGTTTCCGTTGCAAACTCTTTTTAGTGTCATTAAGAACAACGGCGATATTTCAGGTTCTAATCCTGGATGACTTAGCCTGGACGCATGCATACAGCTTGGGGTTGAATTTGAGATTCATTAATAAAGAGGATAGTGGGGGTAAACTCGTTCGTAGCCGACGATTAATCACGTCAGTGACGCCACCGGCCTTTATGGAGCTGTTAAACGCGACCGCGAAGATAACGGGGATTTTAAAAGCAGCCCTTCCTTTAACGCCGCCTCTTCGACGCTCGATTCGTGCCGCCATCATCGAGATTACCACTTCGTTTTTTCACCCCTCGTTTGCGACAACATCGTGTCTTGTCGAATTCACCGTGTTAATCACCGCGTCAGTGCGACAGCGATCAAACAGCCGCTCGCGACAATGGATTTGCACTATCAAGAATTTCCGATTGGCAGGACGGAAAAAGGGTGGGATTAAGTCTTTGAATACAAACGGAGAACAAAATGGAAAATACGGTACAGTAACAGAGTCCCATGTAACTGGATTCAAAACTTGAATGGCCACCTCGAATAAAAGCCTACGCTGCATGTACTATACGTATAACGCAGACCCTTATTCGAGCTTTCCATTCAATTGTTGAAGCAGACTATACAGGGTGTTCGCGCTATCACTAGCCAGCGTTTTTCTTGTAAATAGCAAATATTATAAAAAAATAAGAGGAAAAAGTAGTACTCTTTTTTATGCGCAACACAATGGCGTATGTAATTTTTTTGTGTTTCTACTATTTTGTTAGATATGAAGGTGACCATCAATTTTTTAAATGGAATTCTTTATATTTTTTTTATATCACGCGAAAGCGTGTGTCTAGACGGATTCATCCGTATACTGCACAGTGACCTTTAAGGTCATGCAAGGTCAGAAATGGAAGAAACTTCCTTATTCATACGAATCAAATAATGTTGTCATTCACTATCAGAGGGTTTACTTCTAGTTTCTTCTATGATGAGACAATTTCAGTATTACTTCCGACACCGATTAGTAATATCCCGTAGTAATGTATTATTATTCGATGGACGAGAAGGCGGATATGGTACGGATTTATCACCAGTGTAATGGAAATAAAACACAAAGTAAATTGAGAAAGGGAGAGAGATGTGAACGACTTGAAAAACAAAATAACACAAGAATGTGCACTGGTATCTCGGACTACATTAGAGGAAGCCACCAAAAATGTAATTAAGATTTAATACAAGGAAGTCATATTGAACATTTATCGTAGTCTCACCAATAAAGAATACTTGTAAACACATTGGTATGAAATATTCAAAATATTTCTTCCATTTCTGACCTTGCATGACCTTGAAGGCCATTGTGCAGTATACAGATAAATTCGTCTAGACACACGCTTTCATGTGATATAAAATAATATAGTATATTATAGAATATATAGAAGGTCACCTTCATACCTAACAAAATAGTATAAACACACAAAAATTATATACGCCATTGTGTTGCGCATAAAAAGCAGTACTACTTTGTCCTTTTTCACTTTTTTATAATATTTACTATTTACAAAAAAACGCTGGCTAGTGATAGCGCGAACATCCTGTATATAGGGTGGTCTATAATTTAGTCCCCACGCTCTTCGTAGCACTTCTCATGTTAATTCTTTTATTAAAAACGCACTTCTCTTATTAAAAACGGTTTTTAATGGTCTACAACTTGCGCCATTAGGAATTTGTAACAAGTTTCATTTCCAATGTAATATCAAGGTCACTTCGAATTTGACCTTGATCACTATATGTCCTTAATATTTGTTTGTGAATTTTAAAAGTTTTCTCGATTTGTAATAATTCAATGACGATATAGAATCGATGCTGAAAGTAATAAACTATATTTTGGTATATGCATAGGGAATTAATTCGAGGGGAAGCTAATCTGTAGGTACACTAATATCAAGTAGATACAGAAAACTGTATTAAAATACAGTGTCTATATGCTGAAATATATGAATGAAAATTGTTCAATTTGATTGTATTGATGTTTTAATAACGTCACGTAAATAATCGAACAATCAGAAAAGACCAATAATCAAATTCGATCATATATTATTTCATTTAACAATCTTATTCTGATTACAAGTGATTCACTTAAAACACTAATAAAAGATCAATAAAATTAAATGAGATCAATTTCACTATTGTATATAGACAATTTTATGAGTCGTTGGAGCTTATCTACTATTTCAGGAGATGTGGATATACCTTTCACGATGAATTCATTATACAAAAATAAAGAAAATGATTATACGTTCTATGACCAACGAGATTTTAGAATAAGCCGTTTTTTCTACTACACCAATGTTTAATGAATGAAGCGTTCATTTTATCAAAATAATAACAATGCAATAAGAAAACGACATTAATTTAAAGAAAAGTTATATTGAATATATTTATATGAACCTTTTCCGTATTTTTATGTGTTAAATTCAGCATTTCAATTCTGCCTAGATATTTTAAAACAGCCTGTGTAATTATACAAACTTCGATTCTCGTACGTTGTATATATTAACTCACCGTCAAGCCAAAAGATTATTCTTTAATTTATTGTGGTTCCTGGTTTCACACTTTGAAACAATATTGTAAAACATCTCAGTATATTGCAGTATACAACCTTTATAAATTGGACCCTCCTGAGCTATTGAATCTTTATCTTAACTGTGATCATCTTAAATATTCTATAGAAAGATAACAATTTTTAGATCTACTACTCTTCCTTTTAACACAACAATATATTATCCTTCTTTGTCGAACTAAATCTATAATCAATTCTGTTACACCACACAAAATATGGAACCTATTTGAACGTTTCCAGTGCATAAAAACGAGCCACATCCATCCAAACAAACCGCACAGAATGTCAATTAATGATCTTTAAACTACCACATCAATTAGAAAAGCTGTCATTCAAGGATATAGTAACATCTTTCCAGTAAGTCTGTCGCATACCTGCACTTTCAGCTTTCTTTCGAAGGACGAAACAAAGCACGATTTACTGTGACTAATAATTGTTGCTCTGGAACCAGCTTGGACACTTATGCCAGTCCTACGTTTCTCTTGGAGCGCATGCTGCCGTGGATACTGTAACAATATTCGTACCTTAATACGCACGATGCATCCTCGTAGTAATTGCATTCCGTAGCTGCATGCCAATGCATTAGATGTTTCTCTACCGAAGTAACAGTCTGGCCACCGCACCGGTGCTTATCGCTGCGGATTATTCCAGGGGACCCCTTATCAAAGCGATTCTTATCAGCTCTTGCCCCTACAATATGCAGAGATTCAACTACTCAACAAAATATTGAACTGAACCATAAACAAACTTAGAGACAATCTTAAATTCAGAGACACGGTTGGATTAGAATTATTAAAATAGTTTTCGAAAAGATTCAATTTTGGTTACGCTCAATCATTTCCTAACACGAAATCTAGATTATTTATCGATTTTTGCTACGTTAAGTTTAAAGAACAATTAATTAGACGATTGCAAAGTTTTGTTGCTGCTAAAAAGTAATAGAATGTCTGATCTTTGGTTACTGTTTCTACTTCGTACGTTTGAGCATCGATTTCGTGTATCTATTTGGTAGGTCTGATCACGGTTCACTCTTTCTACTTAAAACAAGTAAAAAAGATTAAATTATGACACTATTATACTTCTCCTGGCAAACATTTGATCAAAATCGTGAATATCATTGTTGAAAAAATTATTTGAGAGAATATTAAACATGGAAAATAGCATTATTTAAATATATTAGATATATATGTACGTGGTAAAAAAGTTGAGGGTATTTAAAAAAAAAACTCTTAATTCGAAATGGCAACGAATTCAAAGAGAAAAATTTTCAGAACAGGATGAAAATTCTGGCACGCACCTCGGCTGCCATAAACGCCATAAACGCGGCGAAGTTACCACAAAGCACGTAACTGTCGCGTTAACGAGTTTCCCCGAGGTCCGCAGCGAGAGCATGGTCGCGGCTGAACTTCCCTCGGAACTATACAAAATAAAATATTTGTGTTCGCGATGTGTACACGAGCACGCGAGTGACGCTTCTCTGTTTCCGTGTCTACGGCTAGTCCGATTCTTTCTACGAACTCTAGCCGTTTTGGCACATAATAAACGTACACACAGGCATGCACACTGTGCGCTTTCTCACGATCTTGCTTACGGTCTCTCCGTCCGCCTAATTTCTTTCTCTCTTTATTTCTCTCTGTGTTTCTCCCCCTCACTGTAACGAGGAACGATCCCCGCAAAGAATCGGCGACCTCTCCGGATTTAGGCGAGGAATACTTGTGCGCGAGACACCCAGCGAAAATACAAGCTTCGCGAGCTGAAAACGAACGATCTAGGATCTAGAAGGCTACCGGATATCCCGTCGAACACGAAACACCTCTTGCACGAAATCCTGCCGAGCAAATCGATAAGCTGTACGAGCGTCTGGGCGTCTGTATGCACGCGCTGCGATAGAACATCGATTAACCGGATACTAATTAGCCGCGCGTTCAATGCCGGACTCTTCATCATCGGGGCAAACGCTTCCGAAATTCTTGGGCTCGATCCACAAATTACGATCTTACACGCGCAACCGGTGGACAAACGCGTACGCCCTGTTGCGTAATTTACTGACTTCGGTTCCACTGTCTCGAGTACATTGTCGGTGGTCTATCGCACTGTCTGTTCAACGTACAGTTACACCAGTTTACATATATCTGGCTAATGTCACGAAGACTCCTTGTCGCGAAGAGAACTTTCCGCGGAATAGTTTGTTTCAACCGGAACCTCGATTTGTATGTCAAATATTCGGCCGAAGTGTGATCGATTTCAAGCAAACATTCGATTTCAATGTATGTATGTTTTGTTCGGTAAAAGACTTTGTTGTTCCTAATGATTTCCTCCATGAAGATTTTACTAAATTATTCGTGATAGTTTTCTGATTGAAACGATACCAAACGTGACGCGATTTGAATCGTATTTACTTGTATAATGCACGATACAGTAGGGCCTGGGCACGGTTGGGGCTCCTCACACGCTTGCTTCCCCCACCAACCTCTTTTTCATACAGCGCGCACCTTCGTGGCGCTCACTGATATCTCGTGTCTTCGTTGCACCACCGTACGGCGCTTGCTGGAAGGGAACAGTTAGCGTTACGGTGGGGACGGTTTTGCCTCATTTGAGGCAAAATTGCCAAATTCTGTCGTAGAATCTTGATTGAAGAAATTGATCGGTATAATTTGAGCGTTTAGATAATCGAACCGTCACGTCGCAACAGTGCTAGATTAAATTCTACAGATTTTTTGCTTTCGACGTGTAACACTGCAGAATTCGGATAATCGAGGTTCTCCTATATCGTGGATTAAACAAACAAATACGATCGAAATTGTACCGTGTTTGGTCTCGTTTTAGCCAGAAAAACGCCACGAATATGTCGATAAAAGTTTTATTAAAAAGTAATTATGAACAAAAAAGTGTTGTAAATCGAAAGACTACCTTTAATATTTTTCTCTCTACGTGTGTTCAAAATTTTAGTATTGCAGAGAAGGACGTGGAATGTTCATACCCATATAATTATTGTATCTCCAATATCCAGAGTATATGTAAACTTGTATGGCTGACATGTACCAAATAAATGCAGCAAGCAGAACGCGCAAGATTGACTGTTATCTCTGTCCATGATTGTGTGAGAATGAACGGGGTGAGTGGTACGTGTTTCAGTGTTTTGGGTGCGAGCGTGAGAATGGGCGTAGTCG
Organism: Sphecodes monilicornis; assembly: GCA_913789915.3. Taxonomy (NCBI): domain Eukaryota; kingdom Metazoa; phylum Arthropoda; class Insecta; order Hymenoptera; family Halictidae; genus Sphecodes; species Sphecodes monilicornis. Next base: position 13,512,286 of record OU565290.1, read on the forward strand.
TGAAACGGTGAAAGATCATCTGGGACGAAGCTGTCCGAGATTGCGAAAGTGGAGTATTAAAAACCGTCGAAACCCCATCTGTCTTTCATCGTTAGCGACTAATTGAGTGGATCTCCTAACCATTACCGTGACTAATCGCCTCCTTTCTGTGTTTCTTTCTTCGGGGGATCTTCGGAAACACCCCGAATTCAGGGTCGTACTTCAATTGCATCATGTTCATGGTGGCGAGCAGCGTAGTCCTGACGGTGTTGGTGCTCAACTTTCATCACAGATCGCCAGACAGATATACGATGCCGACGTGGGTAAGAAACTCGTTTACATGTTAATCTCTTGATCATGCTAGTGTCTGTGAAAATTCGTAATTACACAGCAATTAAGAGAAACGTCTTGTTTCGACCCATGGTGATTTAAATGCAAAGCAAGACCACGTCGTCGCTATGTAAACAAGTCATTCATGAATAATTGATTCTTTCGTTTCCATTATTAGTTCCATTATTAGTGTTGAGAAGTGCTTAATGTGTTACCGGCTCTAATTTCGGTTTGGGTCTATGCTGATGTCAATTTTGAACGATGCAGTAAATTTTGAGATATTAGAAGATTTAGTTTACTAGGTAACTTATGTAGAAAATTGATTAAAAATTACCATGGTAAATGTTACGTTTAGGGAATGCACCTCGGATGACCTTGACCTTCACATATGTTTTCAAGGACAAAATTGTGAACAACTTTCCTCTATATACATACCCATCGCTCGGACTTAGTTTCCGATATAATTGCAAAAAACCTTCGTTAAATTTTGGTTGTAAGTACACTTTATTCTCGTACAAGCTGTCAAAAGGAGACATAGTCCTGTAGATGGTGTTAAGTCTGGATTTGCTCTGGGTTATGCTTGGTTAGATTACCAGACCTAACCTAGACCTAACACCATCTTGAGGTCGTCCAATTTCAGAGAATGTCTTCGATAACATATGTCTAATCCAGAATCACATTCATTTAAATTCGGGCAAATTGCGATATGGTAGCATCGGTATATTTTTTTTCATAACTTCTTAATAAATTCGAGCGACGGCTAAAACCTCTTGAGGGTTACTTAAAAAGGTGACCTTGATAGCATATGTCAATACAGCATATTGTTTTAGCCTTCAATACTTAAAATAACTGCTACATTTTGAAAACTTCTTTGTTTATAACTTTTTAATAAACAACGAGCGCCGTCAGAAACCTCTTGGGGGTTACTCAGAAAAGTGATATTGACAACATATGTCAAGGTCAAGGACCTCCGAGGTGCCTCCCCTAAACGTAATATTTACAATTACCATTAATCGAAATTGCGAAGATAAAAGTACCAGTTATGATTTTTAATTTTTTTATGTGCGCCTATAATAAAAATTTCAAATATCCCTTTTATAGATATAAGTAAATTATACACATACACAAAGTTTCATGAAAATCGATTAAGGTTACTGTGAACTATGAATAATTAAAAACGGCGAAAATTGTGAGAAACTGCGATTTAGATGAGTCGTAAGCTCAAAATTCAAAGATTGTTACGTCTTTTTTAGATCTACAAAAGGCATATTTTAATTTTCAGTGTAGGCATAGATCAAAAAGTTAAAAATCATGACCGTTAGTTTTTTCTCCGCAATTTCGACCAATGGTAATTTGAATTCATTTTATTCATAAATTACCTAGTAAACTAATTCGTGTACCATCTCAAAAATACCCAAGCCGTTTAAACCAATTTTAAAAAAGTTATTCGTTTCTAAAGGGTATGCGCACACTTTTCCACCGCACTGTATAAACAAATTTTAGATGAAATGGAAAAATATGTGTGTAAGTTGTTCACGTAAAAGCGAAGTTGTAACAAGAAGATCTGGCAGATTCGTTCGAATTAAATTGATATAAAAATAAGCAGACCAGTTCTCGGTAAATATGTCGGCAATGACCGAGTGCGAAGAAGATAATTCTACTATAAGTTCCCTTTGGCTGTGCTCAATTAAAAAACTGCAAATGTCAGAAGGCACTCAAAGCAAATCGAGTAGAAAGCTTCTGAAATTTGTTTAACCCGACCGAATCCACGAAAGCATTTTACCAGCGGTAACCACCTAACACAAAACAGTAGAAGAAGAGAAAAAAAGGAAATGACTCATGTTTCAGTCCATAAAACGGCAGCCTTATCCGCGGTGGCCATTACGGCCTCTAAAGACAGCGCTTTAGTTGCTGAAAGTTTAAAAGCGCCTTCAAGGCGTTAGCACTTCCTCTTGACCGTTGATTACTAGAAGTTTCATAAACCAAGGAGAAACGTATTCGAAGCGGAGACGAGAATCCTTCAACTACAAAAAATTCCCGGTGGTAGTTTTTCGTGTTATTACGTTCAAATAGAAGTGAGCCCGGAAGAGACCTAACTTCATGTAAGGAATAGTAAAAAAAAATAGATATTGCGCGGTCACGTTGTTCCGATGATTGGACTGTCAGAATTAAACTTTCAAATTCACCGACCCCCTTCAGAGAATTGCGGCTTTTATTCATTTGCGGTCTGTGGGAATACCGGAATACACAACGTTTTTATTTTACATTAAAATTCTGGTTTTGCATTTTGAAAACGTCCATCTCTTGCATTTTCTTTGAATGCAAGTGTGTGGAATATGCGTACAAAAAGATTCGTTTGTATATAGTAATAAACGTTACCGATTTGCATAAACATCTCTAGCGTTATACTAAATAACAATGTCAATTTACTGTTACTGATTGTGACTGAACAGTCTTGAGGCCCTTCATGTGGTAAAAAAACTGAAGTTTTGTCATTTATCTATCATTTTGCCATGTCATATCATTTACTAGGTTGACGCAAAAGTAATTGTTGTTTTAAACCATCTACTTTGAAGCAGTACATCTCCTATTAAAATATATTTTATTAATAAAAATTGGTAACTATATATCTTTACTAACAAGAAACAAGTCTACTTATTCTAATAGTATGAACAGAGTCTCAAAGTTTTCAAGCGCATTAAATCTTCCAAGGAGTCTTTGCTGCTTCTTAATTACTACAAATCTCTGCTTGCATAAGATTACCGTAGCATACAGTTTATTTTAACAATGTCATTTACTTGCCAATTGATATTCTTTCTACATTTTGTTAACTATTATTTGAAGTCTGCACTAAGCAGTTTCTGTTACTTTATATTTAACATTTACAACGAAAACAATTTGCACAAACCAAGAAAGCGAGATTTACTACAAAATGTTACATTACATATTAATGTACATAGTTCACAATTTCCACGAATATATTAGATATGCGCCAAAGTTTTGCATTTATCTAATATTACAGACGCTTAGCATACTATTTGATAAGTCTGATGATTGTTCATAAATGTAATTGATTTCTCTGCGTTGTATATAGATAAAAACATTGTTTTTAAACTGGCTGCCATCTATACTGCGTATGAGTCGTCCGGGCAAGAAAACCACGAAGAAAAATATTCTCATGAGCAACCGGATGAAGGACATGGAGCTGCAGGAAAGAAGTAGCAAAAGTTTGCTGGCAAACGTTTTAGATATCAACGATGACTTTTGTCATAAAAATAGCGCAAACGCTCCTTCCGGATACATAAGGTAACGTAATCCCTGATAGTTCTGCTTCTTAAATTCTTCGCAACATTGTCTACATAATCTCATCCTGGAAGTTGCGTCGCGGAAGTTTCTGTCATAGATAGAGACCAGTCTAACAACATATCATGAAAACAAAATTGCATCAAGAAATATATTACGGTGTAACGACTCTTAACGTCTACTCACAAAAAAGAGAAAGTGGCACTTTCAACCTTGGGCGTTTCCATTTTATCTTTCCTCATTCAAAAACAATATTTACAATAGAACAACTAAGTTAGATCAACTTTTTTCATGTGGAAAATATATTTAAAAAAATATATTCCACTGTATTCAACAAAACTATTTCATATTCTCATTTGCTGCAATTTGAAACAACAATCAAGCGTGTAAAATATAATACTTTGACATGCAACTGTCTTTTTCTAGTTTTTAAATTATCGATAGAAATGTTAAGATGTTCTAATTAATGTTATGTATTGTAAATATAGCAACGTAGTCTAATGACAATCATATTACTTGTAACTTTACAATCGAGGTATGGAGAAGTTCTTTCCGAAAAAGCAGTAATTCATTTATCAACTTAGTTGCTCGAATTGTTGTAACTGCATGTATGATAGAGTAGCAAGTTCTGCATCAAAATCGTGAATATGTAAATGCGTTGGATGGGAACAGAGCGGTACCCATGCGTGATTTCGAATTAACATAGTTGAGATGGCGGGGTATATAGTTTTCGATCCAGAAGACACTTCATGCAAATTTAGATGCAGAAATATAATATTACATCAGCGGAAAAGTGATAATTACATAATCAGACTTGCGGATATTTATACATTTATAACATTCGTCAGTTTCGAAAATATAATAGAACCATTACACCAGAAGATATTCATTTATATATTATTTTTACTTTATTTATATTATATACAGGGTGGAAATTATAAAGTATTACAGACGAATATCTGCAAAAATATTGATTATTTGAAAAAATGTTTCAGATGAAAGTTGTTCAGTACCGACGGGGACATCATGTGATGGAACTTTTATTTTTCTCAGTGGAAACTCCAAGGTGAGGTGAAGGTCAACTTTATTTTTTATGTAGGATGATATGTTTTTTTATCCATCATCACATAGTGCGTTTTAAGATGAGTTCAGTTACCTATGACTCAAGGTCATTCAAGGTCAAACTTGCAGGGAAATGCAGAAAAGGTGTGATCGTTTTATTTGCAGTTCAGTTTAGTATGTATTCAAAATGATTACCTCTTACTTCAATGCACTTAACAATTCTTTGTTTAAATGCTACTTTGTTTAAAAGTTCGAAGGCACGAACTAAAGTACAAATAAAACGATCATTCCTTTTCTGAATTTCCCTACAAGTTTGACCTTGAATGACCTTGAGTCATAGGTAATTGAACTCATCTTAAAACGCACTATTTGATGGTGGATAAAAAAACATATCATTCCGTTTAAAAAAAGAAAGTTGACCTTCACCTCACCTTGAAGTTTCCACCGGGAAAAATAAAAGTTCCACCACATGATCAATATTTTTGGAGATATTCGTCTGTAACGATTTATAATTTCCATCCTGTATATATACATGTATTTTAAATTATATTTGCTGAATTTGCATACAGATCCGATTTCTAGAAAGAATACTAATTACTGTACTGCAAAGCTTCATGCAGAATGCAAATATTTCACCTTAATTGCAACAAACATAATAATTTTAACGGCATGAAAATAATATAATCATATTTTTCATCTGTCTTTAATTTGTCTGCTTCTGCCATGAATGAATAAAATCCGCAGTCTATTGGTTACAATGAGTGAATGAAGCACTGAGTTGCACCTTCATTGAAAAAAAGAAAAAATGGCTAGTTCCTAATTTTTCTTTCATAATTAACTGAAATTGTAAACATGTTTTGTGACAGAAGTTTTTGCATAAACTTTTTTAATGAAGCACATGTTACAATAAGTCTGTACGAGATCTGAACAGATATAATACAAACCGAAATATACAAGGTGGCTCAGTATTGTTGGTGTAACCGTGGAGCGACTGATTCTAAATGACAAAATAAGTCGAATATATGCAATAAATTTATTTCATTTTACGCCTCGTTTCCGAGAAAATGGAATTCGAAAATTCATCGAACACGCGTTTGATCATGATCTACCTATTCTACTTACATAAAATACTAAGCTCGCAAACCTTGGCGGGTTTTCAAAGTCGATTTTCTCTAAAACGATGTCTTAAATGAAAAAAAATGGTGTGTGCTTATACCACATGACTGAAGCGAAACTTCTTTCTTTAATTGTTTTTCGAATTTTTATTAACACTATAGGACATTTAATTTTCTATGATTCTATTATTGAAACAATTGGTTTGTGATAGCTAAAATATGATATAAAGATTCTTGATTCAATTTTGTCTAAATGTCTTGCAAATACTGCATCGGGAGTTGTTCCTGATCTTGTTGTCGCTTCATTAGGATTATTTACTATTTCCAATCTTAAGTTACTTCTAAAAAATTCTATTAATAATTTTGATTGTTCCGATGCAAAGTTCACGTTGAAATCTCCACTTAGTATCATCGGAATTTTATCATAATCTTTATTAAGCAATGCCGAACCCTCAACCGTATATGCTAATAGAATAGAATTTCGTTTCATCTTTTCATCGTTTCATCGTTTCATCGTTTCATCGTCAGATCGCTTTTACGCCTAGCGCGCCTAGGTTTTACGCTTACCGCGCCTAAAGAAGTTTCACTTCAAAAATGTTTTCCGTATTTTCGACTTATTTTCTCATGTAAAATTACGCGCTCCACGGGCGTATGTACCATCAATAATAAAACATCCAACAGATCAGTCGCATTGATTACTCGGTAGTTCCAGTGTCAATTTTGAATATGAATTCTATTTACGTTAAAGGTTAAATGTTTCACCGTTGTTCATTTACATAACAATAGGCCGGCGTTTGGAACACCGATATCCACAGGAAGACCAGCGACAGTCGAAGATACATCGGCGTCGTTACCTTTAAATGGTATGCAAGAGGAATTGCATATGATCCTTAAGGAACTGCGATTTATTACGGATCGTATGAAAAAGGCGGACGATAGCGAGGATGTTATTAGTGATTGGAAATTCGCCGCCATGGTGGTGGACAGGTCCGACATATTTTCATTTATTTCAATTACTTTCTGTTCGAAAGATCCTGCGTCGAAACAACTATCTGATCCGAGAACAGATCAACAACGTACGCTAGTAGTCAACGGGATTTTTAACTCTTCGACGGCGGATCATTGTTATAACATTGTATAACTGACGATTTTTAGAACCATTCATTCCTTTGTGTATCAATTCTTTAAAGCACACTTATTAAGGTACTTCTTTTAGACACGTTAATCTTTCTGTTGTTTTTAATACAGCAGCTGTTCATTTAATTAATTCGCTAGAAGACAGATAATTGAATGGCGATTTTGACAATCTGGGTAAAAATGGACCAGAACTTCGCCGTTGGAGGGTTAAATAATATATTCCTTAGAATTGTTTCTGCAATGTTTCAACGTATTTAATCGTGTTGATAAAATCGTACCACTTTAATCAAATAATTACGATCTGTATTCAAAATTATAAGTTGTAAAATTATACTATATTTCAAATTATAAAATATAAGATTAAACTACATACAAAATTAGAAGTAATCAAATTATAATACAGTTTTACAATTGATCTTTGAAATTGTTCTGCAGCAAAAGTTAAATTCTAATTGCTATTTTGTTTTTCCAAGAAAAATTTTTAACATTATATCGCACGGTTATATTGATAAATTTTCTAAATACATGTTTGTTTCTCTTAATTTCAGGCTTTGCTTGTTCATCTTCACGTTATTCACAGTCTTGGCTACAATAGTAATATTGTATCGTGCGCCACACATAATCGTCCAGTAAATAGACTGCCCCGGTCAAGCCACCGAACCAAAGCACAAAAAATACCAACGGTAAAGTTTCATTAAATAATAATAATATTATTTCATTCTTAACGGCCGAGGAGGGCTCTGAAATACCATAATCCTTTTTTTGCGAGTTTTCTTTCGGACCAAATGTTAACATTTCGCTTGCATAGTATTTGAGATTATACTAAGGCAGTTGAGAGTGAAAAAATAATTATCGTAATTAAATTAGAATTTTATAGTTAACATATTTTCACATATTCTTAATAGTATCGTTTGGGTTTTGAAATCCTTACAATACAATTCCTGAAATTGGCTGTGCGTCTAAAAATTGATAGTAAAAACTGAAAAAGGTTGAAACACTATGAAAACATAATAGGACAATTCCAACTACAATCGTTTTGTGCCTCTTGTTATGGTAGCTACAGTTTTCTTTACCGATGTAGTTTGAAGTTTTAATTTTGACGAGACATAGCCATTTGAACATCAATCTATTTAGAAATGAAGTTTCGTACAGAAATATATCACTCTATATTTTTGATAAATCTTTTTCAATTTGTCAGTGTCTGTTTCGCGTTGTTACATCAACTTCAATACAGAAATATTTTACATACATGCATCATTGAATTATATGATTTGACACTAGGTGATCAAAATATTAAATCACCGTTCATAATCCGATCGGTATTATTGTAAGAGATAAATTCTAGAAAACAATTGTCGGTCCATTAATTGTAAATGGATATTGACATAAATTTATAATAACATTGTCCACACATTCTGATCCATACGAGTGCCACGTAACGCAACACTTTACGCGTCACAGGAGATACGTAGAAAGCCTAACTGATAGAGTACGGGAACTTTAATTTGTTTTACGCGTAACGAGGTTAACCAATGTATTATAACGTTCATAAGTTCCACAGAGAGGTGTACAATTTTCTAGGAATAATTCACGAGTAAGATGAAACTCAACGTTGAAACGAAATTAAATCTTCGGACACTCGAGCTGCAGTTCATATGAACGACACAGAAAATTCCTCTTTAAATATTTATTCGTATATTTTTAAGTATTTATTCGCAGCATGTCTACAATTCATTGCGTTGCAACCGATCGGTCATTTTAAAAACGTGTTACTTATTCCTCTGGTGAAAAGACCGGTGGTGGCACACTGGTCGGACCACTGATGGACTTTTCCACTTGAAATATCTAAATTTTAGCATTCATACCTTTTTACCCTTGCATTTATTTTAATGTCGAAATGAGAACTGTTGAATCGCACATATGTTAAATTCGAAGATTTTTCGCAACTATACAGGGTGGGGCACTATAAACAGCTCACCTGAATAACTCGCTTGCTTTTGAAGATAGAAGAAAATGCATCAGACCAAACATACTTGATATCGAGGCGCTCGTAATCTGATGTCATTAATTTTTTTATATGTGGAGACGTCAAGGAGATATGAAAGTCAACTCTGGTTTTTTAACACGTTCAGCGCCCACTTCACAATCATAAAAATTACACAAAATCAAAGCAATATATTTAATAAAACAAAACCTAAGTTTAGTTTTTTGATATTAATTACTGTTTCAAACCTCTTCTATTCCTCAGATCGTAAGGAAATTTTGTACACTCAATCTACCAACGTAAAAATTAATTTTCAATTCTGTATAAATAATTCCGTCACCCAGATATGGGTGACATGGCGCTGAACGTGTTAAATGGAACGGTACCGTTTTTTCATTTACTTTCTGATAGTGTGTTTCAAGACGAATACAATTACCTATTATGAAGGTCATTCAAGGTCATGCAAGGTCAACTGCAATAGAAAATAAAGTGTCTCAAAGCACTCTTCGAACACTACGACGATTTACATTTAACATGTTATTTACGTATTCACTGCTACTTCAAGCGTTCAAAATGACGACCTTGAACTTGAAATTGGTCCATATTTCATTGATGGCACGCTAAATAGTCATAAATACGAGAGAATCTTAAAAGACGTTTTGCCAGAATTGTTAGAGGACATTTCACTGGACATGCGACAGTCCATGTGGTTCCAACAAGACGGATGTCCTGCTCATTCAGCACGAAATCTTACAGAATTACTGAACAGGACATTTGAAGGTCGTTGGATTGGTCGATCAGGAAGTAATAAATAGCCAGCACGTTCCCCAGACCTGACACCATTAGATTTTTATTTGTGGGGAAAATTGAAGGAACAAGTGTACCGCGAAAAAGCAACAACCACAGTTGATATGCAAGAACATATAAAAAGAGCTCACTCTGTAATAGATACAACTGAAATTTGTCAGGCAGTATCATCAGTATTGCAACGTTTTAGATTACGTTTCCGTGTTCAAGGTCGTCATTTTGAATACTTGAAGTAGCAATGAATACGTAAATAACATGTTTCATGTAAATCGTCGTAGTGTTCGAAGAGTGCTTTGAGACACTTTATTTTTTATTGCAGTTGACCTTGCGTGACCTTGAATGACCTTCATAATAGGTCATTGTATTCGTCTTGAAACACACTATCAGAATGTAAATAAAAAAATCGTACCGTTCCATTTAAAAAAAACAGAATTGACCTTCATATCTCCTTGACGTCTCTACCTATAAAAAAATTAATGACACGTATGACAAGTACGTTTGGTCTGATGCATTTTCTTCTATCTTCAAAAGCAAGCGAGTTATTCAGGTGACATGTTTATAGTGCCCTACCCTGTATAGTGATTTTCTATGGAAAAAATAAATTAAACTTTGAGAGATCCAGATGCACTTAATTTACAGTAATACTTGAATGAAAGTGGTGTTCTAAAGTGGCTGTGAGATATTAAATGTTAAATGGTAGGATAACCTAAGAACTTAATTCTTAATAGTTAGCTGCCCACATAAATGCCCACATTATTCTGTAACACATTTTCAAATTATTTAAAGTTCTCCCTCGTTCTTCGCCTCGCTATTAAATCTGTAGGAAGTTTCCATCCTTCATCTCTGTAAGTTCTGTGTAAATTCGCCTTATCCAATCTAACGATCAGCCAATTTCTTATCTACCCTTCTATATACGTAGGATGAGAATCGTTCGATTGGATTACTGGTCCGGAATTCGGATCCGGATATTTTTCTTACCGCTCTACCGCTCTGACCAATTGAGATACCCAAGCTGCCAGCAAATCCGTTCTCCCTAACAAAAGGAACCGGAAAAGGAACTTGCTTCCTTAATAACTATCCGCTGGCAGACACTCTCAAGTATTTCATTCATTTAGTATTTCTTAAAATCAAGGTACAAGTGACAATTTTTAACGCAATCAAGAAGTTTGTAGTTCGTTTGGTAGAATATATTGATCAAGATGGTGCACGCATCGGCGAATAAAATTTATTCAGGAAAAAGTTACGTTTGTTTAATGTTACTATCAAAATTCATTTCATCTAACTCATTTATTCTGTAAAAGCCGCGACTTTTTCAAGATACATGCAACATCAACTTAAAGTTGGTGTTGTTTCAGTGTGGACATGGATTCATAGTTGTACTCTTTGTAATCTACTATTCTTCGATGTCTGATCAAAGCGTTAACCCCTTGCCTTAATGTGACGTCTGAGAGGGTTTCGAATGACCAACTCAATTATCTTCAACGTTCCGTTCTAATGGAATATACAGGATGTCTTGTTTAAGTGAGTATACGCGGGACGCGCGGGCGGTTGGAGTGGGGGTAATGCTTGAAAATGGCCTCCGATCGAGCAACTTCGCTCCATGCCTGACATAAGCTAACAATTTACCTTTATCAAAGTCAGAATAATATCATATAGAACCTCTTTGGATTTTTCTCCGTGTCTGCTGTTAGTTTTTGAAGAAAAAGTATAGCATTCTGTTTAACACGTTCACTACCACGTCAGTCATACGTGACTGACACAATTCTTTTACCAGATTTCAACTTTATTTCGTAGGATGGCAGGCGGAGTAAATCAAAATATTGTTTGGACCGACGATTATAAGAAAGTTAATAAAGCAGTGACTGTAATAAATCTTGACTTATCAGTTACGTGTTTCATTAAACAATTTATTCGATTTCTTGGAATTTTGTCACGTGCTGGCATGGCGCTTAACGTGTTAAGAAAAGTAGATTGACCTTCAGATTTCCTCCACTACTCCACCCACAAGAAAACAATTAATACTACATGATGTAGCCTTCCGAGATATCCTGCTGTACTCACTTAAACGAGACACCCTGTATGTAATAGCAAACTAACCATCTTACGTCGACGTTAAAGCAACCGAAACGATTATATTTTTCATGGATGCGTGGTTGGAGCCTTAGACGAAATGAAATTGTTATGATTTAAGCAAAAAGCTTGTAGTGAAACTGTAAGGCAAGGGGTCGATAAGGTTTAATTGTACGATTATTAATATTTGTCACGGTCTTTCTCGTAGAAACGACGACGCGTGGGTTTCGAGGAGACAGCAACGGCGGGACGAAGCAACGAAAGACGAGGAGGACACGGATTCGTTGCTCTCCATTTCCTTTCTTCTCGGGTCTCGGGCCAGCTCGGGCCTGGCGTTCTTCGATTTTCCTCCGTCGACGGTGAAAACCTGGGTGGAAACGAGGAAAACCAAAGGCGAGGAAGTTAGAGTTGCGCGTGCAACGTTCCTCGGTTTAACGATCGGGTGGGAACAGCCGGCAAGCAGAGGAACAACAAGAGGAACAAGAGTGAAAGAGAGAAGGGGCGAGCGACGCGGCAAAAAGCAGGGAAAACGCGAGAAGATAGAAAGACCGGGAAGGGAAAGGAAAACCTGATTGGCGTGATAAGGAGAGGAGATCGTCGTCTGTTCGGTTCTCTTTTACCTCACGTTGACTTAGGAGTTAAGCGAATCGAAACCGGAATCGTTCGAGGCTAATTCCGTTCCGCGCCCGGCGTCGATCCGGATAAACGGCCGACGCTTATGGTACCCGGCGGACGAGCAACAGGATTTAGGAGTACGGATTTAGAGCAAAATGAAGAACACGAATGAATGTTCGAGAAGAGAGATCGCGAAAGAGGGAGGACGAAAATGGCGCCTCGACATACTGCTGACAATACACGGCCACGTTGTGCGTTCACTTCTTTCGGCTGTCTTCGTTTAAAGAAAAAAAAAAGAACAAAGAGAATAATAACAGAACAAATAACAAGATACCTAATTAATCGACCGCTGTCATTTTTCTCTCCTAAAGATAGGTAATCGATGTTTCGCCGTAAAATGCCGATCGTGTAATGTTTAATTGTAAAACGCGCGTAAGTCAAATACATAAAAACGAGGGACGAGTGTTTGGCAATTAGAAGAGGAGAATCCCGTGACGCGGTGTTGTATATTCCTCGAGGGAGCGTTGTCGCGGCCTTTTCAATAAGATAAAATAGTTACGATCCAAGCGGACGAGAGAGGAAGGACAACAATAATAATAATAGTAATAATGATTAAATAATAATAAGGATAACAATAATAATCGTAATAATAATGGTTGATAGAGAGCTAAGGGTAACGGATACGAATAATTTAATAAACCGATAATGATATACTATACGTACGTTAAGGAAACGACGGATGGGAGGACATAATTATTAACGATAATCGCTTTTGTGCGCGGACGTGTCACGATCGTTAGAGGGTCTCTCGTAGGAACGATACGGTTTTTAAATTAACTGCCAAATACAACAAGCTCGAGACAGGGCTGTCCAACCTTTTTACAGACGTGGAGGCGTGGGCGTGCAGTTCGTTTACGTTTACCTGGGATGGAAATGGTATTTAATTAGTGGACGATCACCATGAGGAACAGCATAATTGCGGCGAGAACACGCGGGCCTTTGGTTGGACTTATTCTTTGAAACGTGTAGATCGCACCAATTGAATACCGTTTCTTCGTCGCGATAACCGACGACGACTGGTAAGGGACTGGTTAGTAAACAAAACTGCCAAGTTGGACAACCTCTGCTTTCCGTACAGACACACGAAATCCGAGTTCTTGGAGGGTTATCGACGCCCGCGATAATTGGTTTCGTTGGCGCCCAGCAAAGTGGGAGATCGAGAGCGCTGGCAGACTTACCATCGCGCTTTTACGACCACACAGAAGCTTTCAATGACTGTACTATGATCAAGTGAACATTGGCAATCGTCTCGTTCCGGTTCCTCGTCTCGATCATACCGATCCTCTTGCCGTGGAATTTCCGAGGCCGTTTTACCGCATTGTTTCATATTAACTCTTAACTGGAGTCTCTGAAACTCTATGAAATTTTTGGAGAATTATTATTTGGCTATACATATTTATTGCAGAATACGTTTTACTGGCGTTGTTTGGTCTATTTGTTATGCAAGCTTGGATCTTTAGTTCAAAAGAGATATCTAAATATTACTATTTAATCCTTATGTTGGCAACCAGGTGGCCATTTACTACAATTCCTTTGACATTCATGAAACCTCTCTGAATGCCCATTCTATCGACACTATTACTTTAATTTATACTTTCAATATAAAGGTTGTAGGAACCTTAAATACTATGAATCTTTGAGAACAATGATCGCATTAGATACTGATATTACATGGCCTATTGTATTTGTTGTATTAGCTTGGACCTTTCAGTTCAAAGAAGATATCCAAATGCTATTATTAGACTCCGCAGTTTTATATACAATAAAAATTGTCTGCATTAATTCCAAGTTATAGGTGCTACAGAGACATTTCTTTCATTTTTCAATAATTTTACTAAACTGGAGATAATGCATCAGCATGTTTAAATTCCTTAAATATTGTTACAGATTTGCTGCATTTGGTCTACTCGGTTTTGTTATAAATGCATAAAATCCGAAGTGTAGTTATTAATTTCACTCTCAACTTGTCAATCGGATAACCAAGTACCCATCTACTATAATTGCTTCAACAATTATTTCTATATCCTTTTAAACTATTACTTCAATTTATGGTTATAAAATTAAGATTTAGGCGAGGAATCTTAAATACTAAATCTTCAAAATTACTTACTTGATTGCCAATATAGGAGTTAAGAGAGGAAATTATTGAGTAGTAACATAAAGGGTCAGTAACTTTTTTAATTTAGTAACAAAGTACAGAATTGTATTCAATCACTTGTATGATTTCTAGTCGCAAGTGGCTCCGTTTCAATCACAGTTGTGTGTCTACATTTACAATCAGTCATAACCGAATCCTTAAGATTACAACGCTTTTATGCTTCCAACTAAACCTGTATGCTTACAACGTAATAGAATACATCGAAAATGGCACAACCAGTTGAGAGTTAATAATGTTTTTCCTTTTAGCCTTTCTTGTTTTTATCTCAATCCTAAACGCTGTGCAGCAGCAATGTTTGCTTATAATCTATCACGTTTTCCTTATGGCAATTGCTGAATCAGGTTTTGCAATTCTTAAACGTTCAATAAATCCAGTTCGATTTTTCTTTTGTTAGTTGTATCACAGATTACGGAAATAGTTTGGATAATTAAGGCAACTAATACAATTTTAAGCTCTTCGATTTATTAGAACGATTTTCAACTGCCATTGACATAAGATACGACATTTCCATTTGTTACAAAAATGCAGAGATGAGGAGATGTAAAAGTAAGATGTAAGACAAATGAAAGTAAAATCAAAATTACAATTGTGAACGAAGAGAACATAGCGAACAAATAATCAAAAAGATCGGGTAATGTATTTAGGTGATTATTCGTCGATATGAAGTTTTAGATACTTGCAAAAATATTATTCAGTTTCTAGGCATTCTTTGAAAATCGCTTTATTTTAACGAATGAACATAGAAACTGCTTTGACACTGTGTTATCCGCGACTTTATCATTTTTGTGATTGACCAGCGGTAGTATGATCATAATTTACACAATAGAAAAGAAAACTTGTCTACTTTTTATACTAGTAAAGAAAGCATAATAATTTCGAGAGTCCTTCAAGCATCAAAAGCCAACACATATTTTGAAGATACGATATAGGTATTTTCTATAATCGTGCATGCAGATCAAAGCAATCTATCTTTCCCGTGCTAGATTTCCAGAAAGACAGCACATTTTATTTGTCTGTAATTATATTCTTTACATCAACACACGAACCAGACTAATTTTGAACATCGCACAAACTCGGTACTGAAAAGTTGAAATTCGAAAAGCAGAACTGTGAAACCCGACTTCGACCCATTTCCGATCTTAAAATCAAACAATTAAAGATCAAGAACTAAAGTAGAAAAAATCTTAAATTAGAACCAAACGAAAAGAGAACGAAAGAACTTCAGAATCGCATCAACCGAGAACGCAAGGATCACGAGTTAGTTTTTTGTTCTGCGAGTATAAAAGCCCGTTGCTTTAAATCCAATGATTATTTTTAATTAGGCATCTAACTTAGATTCTAGGATTTGAGAATCATCTAATTTCGATTCTTAAACATTGTATTTCTCTGATTGCAGTTTAGCTCTCTGAGATTTTGATCTTACACTGATTTTTATCCGGACTTAATCGAATTCTGGGTCTATTTGATTCAGGCCTCTTTGAACTAGATCAATATAATTTTAGTTCCGACTTTAGGTTGGTCTAGTTCGAGTCTATTGATCATAAAGTGATGTATGTCGGTATGGATTAGTCTGGTTCGAGTCTACCGACCTAAATTGGTTCTACTTCAGCCTCTAGATCCTTAACTTGCTTGACACAAGAGTTTCGATAAATAGTTGGCCTAACATGAGTTCCTTCGTCTTACAATAGTCTGATTCGGATGTAAAAAAATGTCTAACTTCAGCATTCGTTTTCATTGGTCAGAAATTTTCTTCTATCCTGTTTCTGTGAAAATTTTCGAAGATTTCAATAGTTTGCTTAAAAATTGAATGAAAGTATTCAAGTATTCTCTTTCTTACAAATTGTAGAAACTTGAAAATAATTGTAAGCTCAATATTTGTACCTTTTTAATTAATTTCTTAGTCGCAAATCTTATTGACTATTCAATATGGCATTTAACTGATAAGAACATAGTTTACTACATTTACCACATCTCACGAAGATAGAGACAAAAATGACACATGACTGTCAATGCATTAAACAATATACCGACTAGAAAATAGGATCCAATTTTTGATTTGCTATTGGATATCCGAACCAAAATCTGCCTGAAAAGATGATAACAAAGCCCGATATCTCGATCGTTCTTGTGGCAAAATCGGATTTCGCCAGACGTCACACACGATTATGATAAAGGCGCAATGGATCATGCGCACGTACATACTAAACGCGATCGCGCTAACAATGACATTCGCTGAAAATGACAACACTTAATGACGCGTTGCAGGTATAACACAATTTTGTAATAATCAGTGAACAGTGACAACTCTTACACGATATATCGTTCGCTATAATGCTGTATGTAACATTAGAATTGGTTAACGTAATTTTGAGCATCATTGATTGCGAAATCTACAACAGTGACTCATATTATTTAAAATATAAAAATAGAACAAAATTTGAAAATATTTTAATACACTTTAAACGAATATCTCATGTTTTTTCTGTAAAACTAGTGTAAATTTCTACAATTACAAATTTAAACAAGTATGTGAATGACATTTTTTTCGGCTGTTCTAATAAAAATTTAGAACAGAAAACATTTGCAAATTTTCCTACTAAAAGTATTCGATCGAACCAAAGTTTAAGTTAAATATATTACGGCAGAAATGATTGGGAATTTGTTGAGATTGTTTTGCTTAATCGTTGCAGAGTGACATTATACAAGATAGTAATCAATTCTAATGTCACCAGAAGCAACCATTGTTACTATTGCAAAATTTGTGATCTTAACTTCTTCATATGGTAACATCACCGACTTTGAAAATACCAAGAGCAGCTAAACTATGACGTAAAGAAAAATCAAAATGCTTAAAAAGGAGATTTCACAAACAAAATGTCCGATTCGAAAAGTTAGTTAGCAAAAATGATCGAGTGAAAATCTCATCGAAACAACACGGAAAATTCAGTGATCGACAATGAACGAACCGTTCAAAATCTTCCGTAAGAATGTCACGGAATTAATTGCACGTGCAGTTCATGTTTTTCGAGAAATTTGTTAAAGACACTGAAACATGAATTCTGCATATTGTGCAGCATTTAGGTACATCGTTCGATCTAGTGGATGCAAAGGGTAAATTTGAATGAAATGTAAAATTCCGGTGCATTTCTCCGATGGAGTTTCGCGTATGACATTTAGATAACTATAAGAAAGCGATAAATGTAAGAACATTTTGCAGTACACGGCAGTTGCGTTCCTCGTATCGTACAACGAATATAAAGTTAAACAATATACGAAGAAACAAACTATACGCGATCATCGTGAACACGGCCGCGTTTTCCATACGATCTCCGTGCACGGTAAAAGTGGCAAAGAGCAAAATGGTGGACGCTAACGTGGCGTGCGGAGTCACAGTAGTACAGTCATTGATCTAATCGCACAAAATTCGTTGTTTCTGTACGTATCTACGAAATGAACCTACTCTATTTTCCAAGTAGCAGAGCTGTACGGACTGTGAGAGTACTTATTTATTGTTAAAACGACAGGAAAAACATAATAATGAATAACCTCGAGGTGTTCGGATTAAATACTCAAATAAAATATGTACATAAAAACGTTTGCATGTCGTGGGACTCAATACATCATAGCGACGTAATAGGTATCAAAAATTTAAAAAAAATACCAGTATCAGATAAAGTCTAAGGAATAAATAATAAAACGATAAATATAAAATTAGTTAGAAATGAGAGTTTCGATCTGAGAACAGGATCGGAGGATTTTCCAATATAACGATTGATTGACATTTTTCCGGCGGTAATGGTAAACAAAACTGAATATATAATTAACAATTCTTTGACGTTCTCATGTTTTTAACGAAATCGTCGATTCCCGTTCGGTTGTCGTTTCGAGAAGAACAAATCGCCATACACGTACGCCGAGGGAGCGCGCGTTCAATCAAAAAGGACTTATCAAAATTTCTCGTCTCGGGAAAACGGTTTTCGGAGACAGTTGCTCGAACACAACCGACAATCATGTTACACAGGACGCGAGAAAAATACAGAAGCAGAACACAGTATTGTGATAGTTCCTTCCGAGGGGTTTTTACTCGTTGAAACAAATGGTATGGCGACGAGAGGACAGCTTCGAGAACAACGAACAAATGAATTTTTAGAAAATAACGGTTTCGAGCTCGATCGAACGGGGCCGGGATCGACGGTTTACGGTCGACGCGAATTCGAGGAACATTTTGAATAATTGGGACGTGCTTTCATCTACATAATCCTAACATAATTTTCTAAATCGCGGCGCGGCCTGCTGAGCACTGCTATACGTTCGTTGTCGCGACGGTTTTTCGTTCGAAGTTTTTCGGCGATCGTCGCGGTTCACGTCGAAACACCGAGTTCGAAGCATCGGCAAGACAGAGACGCGGTCGCAAAAAAAGACAGACCAACTATATAGATTAAAATATCGGTACGGACGAGATAAACCACGCGTAATCGTTAACAAGAATAGAATATAACGTATTCTATAATAGTGTATAAACACACACACATACACGGAAACACACAGGAAATTAAGGAACAATGTTTTATATCGTTGAGACGTACGACAAGGACTGCATTTTAAATACGAAAGCTCATTAATACAAGACTAGCGGCTATAAGCTGCAAAATATTTCGAATGTTATTTGTATTTATTTAAAGGGATTGAATATGCGTCTTCTTCGAAGAAAAATTAATCTATCGTTGCTCTCACAGACACACACATCAAAAATCTTAGATGGCGTCCGTGTAACGTACCGAGTAAGATTTAGAGATCGATATACGGTAATCGTTTCGCCGGTGGGAAAATTTTATCGTTTTTTGCCGGAAACGCATTCATCGTTGACGCTATTATCATTATAGATACTACTATTACCGCTGTTACTATTATCTATAATACTATTACTAGATACTACTAGTGCTATAGAACACTATTATTATTGTTATTATTGTTGTTGTTATTATGGTTTCGTTGTTACTCTTCTTATCACGCTCATCGACATCACTATTATTGCTCTTATTATTATTTCGTTATTGTTATTATTGCTAGCCTGCGGACTTCACGTGTTTACGATAGAAATCTATAAACGAAACAACAAAAATGTGAAGGTATTATGTCAATCTAAGATTGTTAGTATATGATTTATTGAAATTATTAAAAGAACGGACTTCGTTTAACTTCTGTTTTTTTATAATTGAATTAACAACATTTTTACTGTGCGTGAAGATCCGCAGTCTATTTGTTACCATTGCTGCTATTGCCATCGTTATCGTTGTTCTCCTGTTATCGTAACTATTATTATTCCTCTCACAACAAAATGAGAATCGCGCGAGTATGTACGCGTTACCGTTACGTTTTAATCAATTCCAATCAGTTAAATAATTTATTCAAGTGCATGGTAATGGCAGTGATTCTGTTGGCATATTTCACATACATATCTAGACACGGATCCAAAGAGATGTTCGTGAAATTCGTCGAAAAATTATGCTACGCGTTGGAACAGTAAAATGTTATCGGAGGCATCGTTGTCGAAAGTTTCATTTCGCGTTACGAACACTTTCGCCCCGGTTATGGGAACTACACCCGTGGAATGTATAGTAGGCGTAAGATTCTAAAAAAAAAGGTTTTTCGAATTAATCCCGACCATTCGGATCGAAATTTTTCACGGTTCGTCGTTAGAAACTGAAACAATTGACCCTCGGCTCGGGGTTAACTCGCGAATTTAAACTTTTCGCTTTGCTTGTTGTACAACCTGGATAATTCATCCACAATGAAAGATATAAAGGCCATTTTCGTGTCTGTGTTTCATCCGAACTGATTAGTGAACAAAGTAAAATCGAAGCGCGTTTACGCTTCTTCATTTTTTATGTACATCGCGGATGATTCATCATCAATGAACGATGTAAAGATTGTTGTCATCTGTGTTTCATCCAAAATGAGCATCCAAAATGAACATCCAAAATGAGCATCCAAAGTAATTAGTAAACAACGTAGGCTCAGTTTCCACTTTCGATGAAGCGACTGGACGATTCACCCACACTGAAACATTCAAAGAAACTGACAAATCCACCTGTCCAAAAAAATTGACCAATGTTCATTGGTTTGGATCCTACTGAATTGAATTCAATCATTGAAAATGTGTAAATACTCCGGTTTTCATGTTTCATGTTCACTGTGGATAATTCATCCGCGATGTCCATCCAAACTGAAGAAGTGTAGATTCGCCATCAGTTTCTACTTTCGATGAATTGACTGGACGATTCACCCACAATGAAAGATTGGAAAGGAACTGAAAAGTCAAAACCTGTCATTGAAGAAGTATAAATACTCCGGTTTTCATGTTTCATGTTCATTGTGGATAATTCCATCCAAACTGAAGAAATGTAGATTCGCCATCAGTTTCTACTTTTGATGAATCGACTGGACGATTCACCCACAATGAAACATTGAAAAGGAACTGAAAAGTCGAAACCTGTCATTGAAGAAGTATAAATACTCCGGTTTTCATGTTTCATGATCATTGTGGATAATTCCATCCAAACTGAAGAAATGTAGATTCGCCATCAGTTTCTACTTTTGATGAATCGACTGGACGATTCACCCACAATGAAACATTGAAAAGGAACTGAAAAGTCAAAACCGGTCATTGAAGAAGTATAAATACTCCGGTTTTCATGTTTCATGTTCATTGTGGATAATTCATCCGCGATGTCCATCCAAAGTGAAAAGGTGTAAATTCACCTGTAGCTCGCGAATTCTCAAATCACGCGTATATCATTACGGAGAACGAAACAAGGGGAGCAAAGTGTTTTTTTTTTCGCGTGCTCGCAACAAAGAAACGCGGTGAAACAGGACGAGAATGTGCAATGGCGACCGGCAAGGACGCGCAATTTTCTCGAGTCACTTTCCGATAGGACGACTAGATTTCTTGTCTCTGCTTCAAAATGGAGAAACATAATGCAAAGGAAGAAAATGAACGCGAACGAGAACGCGGAGGATAATCCGTTCGACGCGACGTGTCGTGGCCGCGAGGCTCTCGATCCTTTGAGAGATCGATAACGCGGGATCGTGTAAATAACTTCTGTGATAAGAATCGATTAATAACCATTTGCCGAACGCGAAACCCCCTGAAATGAATGCCTCAACGAGGCCGGTGCTGTCGGGCCACCTTGGTCTTCCGTGGAATTTTTCTTTTAGAAACAACCGTCTCCGGTTCCGTTCTCGATGCTTGTACAGATCGGAAACTTGTCTCGAATTTATCGCGAGTAACGCACACGTACTTAAATGTTTAAAAAGACTATATGGATACACTGAAACATATACTGCAGTAAGGAATACCTTCTAGAATTACTATTTTCTAAGGAGTATCTTTTATAATCACGGTTTTCTAGAGGATCGAGGGTCATCCGCTTTCCATTGCCGGTTTCTCATCAAAGTCGTTTTACGTTCCACTTCAACGTTTGTCCATAGTTTTATCAGAGCATTTCTTTTCGATTATTTCGACCCCTATTTTATAGCAGAATTGCTTCCTGCTCCAGTGTTATCCTCGACAAGCTTAGCGAACAGGAATTATTTTTAGCAGACTTCACCATGAGTCGAATATAGTTTCCTTGTCAAACAAAATTGTGTATTGAAGAGTTAAGTGTATGAATTAAATGAAAGGAAAAGTTTCGTGTTCGGTAAAAATTGCTTTGATATTTTTAGGAGTAATCATGTTTGTAACAATCATTTACAGTCGCGAAAAAATTGTTAATATATTCGTTGACAACTGATCTGGCTGAGTGAACGTCTCATCAGACGGCACCCCAAAGCCTTTCAAATTTGAATACTACTGCTAAGAGGCAACACTTCAATAATATAATACTACTATTAAATTTCGAGTGTTGTATGATAAAAGAAAAGAAACATGGACCGATCAAAGGACGCTACTGACACTCTCGATACGAAAACACAAACTTTCAACAAGTACCGACGGCGAAGTAAGACTTTGAGTTTTTTCGTGCGGCTGATGGGTCGAGTTGATTGCCATTTTCATTTAGGAACGCAAACTTTTAATCGAGAAGTATATAATACAAATTACTATCCTGTTCCATAAAAATGGCTTGGATTCTTGAATTTGTCAAGAAAGACTTTAACAAGCTGTTTTATGGGAACTAGACTAGAATCATATACTCAAATTCTTTTATTCTATTCACTCTTTTAAATTTGACTTACTCATTTTCATCGTAAATGCATAAAGTCCGCAGTCCAATGATATTAGGTTGTTCGGAAAGTAATTTCGTTTTTCGTGTAGAGATGGCATTGCTTCCATTTATTATTACTTAACATTATTCTAAGTCGCAAAATCATTGTATATTTTCAGAACTGACATTTCGGACGTCATTTCGTGCCTTATAGAACTTTATAATCTTTCAAGCATTTCTTTTGTCATCGCATCAAATATGCAAAATCAAAGTGAGCATATCCGTCACATTTTGCTTTTTTGTTACGGATATGGTAAAAACGCAATGCAAGCAGGGAAAAAGATGTATGCTGTTTACAGAGAGGGTGTACCGTCGTATTACCATTTATTTCGTTCTTTTCAACACTTTTTAAGCGGTGTAATTATCATTTTAAATGAAGGCGTCAAAAGTAATACAACTCAATTATTTGGTAATAAAAAACAGGAATATCTACGAACATGGGATCTCCAAGTTACTAGAAAGATGGCACAAGATCATAGAACAAAATTGCGACTACATCACCGAATAAATACATAAATAGTGAAACATCGTCTTCATTATCCCTTGGAAAAACGAAATTACTTTCCGAACAACCCAATACAATCACTGCTATCGGCAGTCTCAATAAGTATTAAACTGTGGATCATTATGCAAAATAAAAATATTGTGCGTCAATTGCACGATACGAAAGCTGTGTGTTATATATGTTGAAAATAGTGAACGAATATTTTTCAATTCTCTCAATCTTTCTAGTGTTTTAGGTTTCTTTCTTCTTTACCGATTCCTTTTTTAACACTCAAAAATACCAGAAAATTGCAGTGTTGTTTCGAAACGCGTACCTTTTCGCACGAGTGCAGCGTGCACTTTGTGTTGCATATATATGAACTGGATATCAATATCGCAGCGTTCAATTGCATATTTTCGGCAGACTGGTTCCAAACGATGCGGAGTGAGAGAACGTTACTCGGTTTGGAAATAGACGAGGGGGGCTGGAGAAAAAAAATATGTTGAACGTTGTTAATCAATTTTCCCTAATCCAATTTGCCCGATAAACAAACGCGATGAGATCAACTTCCAGTCGGAGGAGACCGGTTCTTTTATTCGCCGATACTGCTCTTCGATTCTGTGAATGCGTCGTCGCTCGACCGTTTTAAATCGTTTCCTCGATATGAAGCGTATTTGTTGCGGTCGACGTGCTTCGATATATCGAATCATTTGCCCGAGAAAACGCATCGCGCAAAACGGCATTGTTCAATTTCAACCGGCCAGAATTCGAATATTACTAATGGATGACCTCGACCAGGCCTGGCCAGTCGTGGACAGGTGTATTTCCAGCCCAATGCTCGACTCGTTAGATTCTAAGGCCTCTGCACATGATCAAACATGTTTCATCGACACAGATTCCGTAAAATCAGCGTCAGTCTCGATTTGTTTGTGATTGAAATACAAGAAAATTCAACAACCGTATATTCGTTGGACCGATCTTTAACCTCTTAGGCACGACGCGCCACTATAGTGGTTTTCACGGATGTCATCTTTCTGAACGACGCGCCACTATAGTGGCTCACTCTAGTAGCTCACTCGCTCACCGTTTGAATTAAATGATCGTCTTCCGATACGCCTGTGAAATATATCGTACCCAATTAAAATTATAATTTAATCATTAAAAACTTCATTCCAATGTAATCGCATAGAGAACAGCATTGTCCGTCACACATTGTAGGTTATATCGTTTACAAGTAATTCTCGTTGAACTCCGCCGTACAGAGAAACAGCCCCGCGCAAAATTCAGCCGTGCCTAAGAGGTTAATGAAGTTGCCTCTCCAATCACGCTCTCATGTTTTTACATCAGGCATGTCTATAAGTAGCTCACTTGGAGGCAAATTCGAGGAAGACGCCTACTTCTTCCGCCTGCGCGTCTCGCTCCCCGTGGCGGCCGTAGTCCTCCGAGCTCCTCAGACCCGTGCCTACCGTTTGCAACATGCACCGCGTGTGGCGCGTTGGGGCAACTCTCGGTCCCACGATAGGCACGGGTCTGAGGAGCTCGGAGGACTACGACCGTCACGGGGAGCGAGACGCGCGGGCGGGAGAAGTAGGCGTCTCCCTCGAATTTGCCTCCAAGTGAGCTACTTCTGGACATGCCTGTTTTACATTAATCAATGCCAACTAACGCCGCTCCAGGTGCCCCTCCCCTTGGATTCGTTTTTCTTTTGGGCGGCCTAGCATTTTCTCGAATATTGGTCGCAGGTCACTGGAAATCATTAAAAATGGGGCCCTGCGCTAACATCGTATCGTCGGTTCTTCTTGGTTAATCGACGATAAAACACGTGGTTCCGACTATTGGATTATTTTCTAGATTCAATATTATGATCAATAGTAAGGGATATGTTAATTATATAGAATAAAAATTTAAAGACCAAAATGAAATCGGCAAATTAATTTTATTCAGAGAACTGCAAACGAACGAACCTTTTCTTTAGTCACAAAATCCTTTTTGGGAACTAAAAATAATTCTTTTCGCTTCTGAACAAGTTATTTGTTATTCTGCACATTTTTATCTGAATTAGTCTTCTTTTTTATCTGAATTACTCTTCTTATAAATACTCCTTTGTTCTATAAATGTTAATGAACTCTTCCTACAATTCATTATCTATTTCCGTTTTAGATACACTTTTCTTATATTCGTGTTTCATGAAATATACGTGTAGATGCACACATTCCATTATGATTTAATCTGTTTAAGATACATGATCAATTTCTTTAATATGTTGTTGAACACATTCCGTCGAGGTCAGAGTTGATCTTCTCATTCGACCTCGTATAAATAGCCAATTATTTGATCTGGTTGCCAGAAAGTATAATTAGACAGAAGTTTCAAGCGTTATTGGATTCAATCTTGGGAAATATTATTTGTGTTGAAGGAAAGGTGCATTAAAACCATTTTTATTCTAAACATAAAGACTCAATAAGACAAAAGATTTACGCAAGTACAAATACTTTAGTTTCATTAATTTATTATATAGCAGACTTAATTACCAATGCATAATCTTTAAAAAAACTTCGCATTTTTTAAGACAAAACATTCGAAACAGAATTCAAATCCGAATTCTCTGTAGGAATACATACATTGAACAAAAATTAATATTTGCAATTGGAAAAGACTCGTCGTTTGTTTTAATTTTACGACTATTAATACCTATTCGTTTTCTCCTCTACTATTTAATATTTTTAATTGGAAAAGACTCGTCGTTTGTTTTAATTCTACGACTATGTATTTCCGAATTATTCTGTTTTTAGAGCTACTTTAATATTCGAGTATTAGCAATCATCGGGTCCTTTTGACCGCGGATGGTGAACAATGGTTTCACGTTACGTGGCAGAATTTAACGCGGCTTCATTTGTAACTAATTGTGTCAATTACGAGGAGCTCCGCTTGACGGACGAAGGCGAGCTGGATACAGGAAATAACGAGGCTTAGCGTGGAAATTGGCAATCGTCGTCTAATTAGTCAGCTTCCAGGCAATTTCGGGCTGTACTCTCAATACCGTACGTGCTTTGAACATTACCGAGCGTCAAAATACCCTTCAACGATGTTTCCAACGATAATAAGTATAGAACAATTTATCTGATATTCAGGAAATGTATTAGAACCTGTGCAATTTGGAAATATGACGAATCAGATACATACAACTGTGGATTAACATTAATTTCTCCGGTTCAAGTTGCTTTCAAAATTTCTTTTTTGCAATATCGTGTTAATATCTTACCAGTGTTCATTCAATTTTTCGTTTACCTAGCAATTACTCCCAAAAATTAAACACATTATAGATTTTTTAAACATTCCACTTGGGAACAATAGTATTGTATTCGTAAGCATTGTTCAGTATTCGGTATCTATTGTTTTTCATTGGATCAAGACAAATTCAAATCTTATTCTGTGAACAAAAATAACATGAATTACGAATAACCTCGAACAGAACAAATAGTTGAGTTTTCTCAAAAGAGCAATGAATTAGATCAGTTGTAATAATATTATTAACGAAAGGAAATTATTGAAAATTTATTTACTTGTTATTGACTGTCAAGACTGTCGTATAAAAACGCAAACATACATGAAAAACGTGAGATAAAGTATTGATTTTATTAAAAAACATTAGAGATAGAATCAGAGAGAATTTCCTGTTCCCATCCTTTCTAGACTCAAATCTGCAATAAATGTGGAAACTACAATTTAATCACAACATCTAAAGCCATTTTGCCAATAAGAAATCAATTATTTTGACAAGTTGCTGAGAAATAGAATTAAGATTCAGATAAAGTTGACTCACATAATTTAGCTCACCATCTTCGAGGAATGTTATGCTCACCTCTTGCTGCACAATTCTTCCTCGGATCTATAACGATTAGAGCTTCTTCACCATTAATAGTTCCACAAAAGAGGAAAGAAAATTTATACATATTGTATGGTAATGATTACTTTAACGCTTACATATTGGTCACAAATGAAGAGAATTTTATTCTGCCCTAAAAGAAAGGCATAGCTAGACAATTCCACAAAAGAGGAAAGAAAATTTGTATTTATTGTATGGTAATGATTACTTTAACGCTTACATATTGGTCACAAATGAAGAGAATTTTGTTCTGCCCTAAAAGAAAGGCATAGCTAGACAATTCCACAAAAGAGGAAAGAAAATTTGTATTTATTGTATGGTAATGATTACTTTAACGCTTACATATTGGTCACAAATGAAGAGAATTTTGTTCTGCCCTAAAAGAAAGGCATAGCTATAATGCGTATCTTTATGCAAAATAAAAATTTTCTCAGCTCATTGCAAAACAAAGAAATTAGAGGAAAGTAAATTTTGTCTTTCAACCATTTTAATGACTTGAAAACAGCGTAATATTACTCTTAGATTCTTCTAATGTCTTCGCAGTTTTGAATTTCATCTATTCATTTTTGTTATAAATGCATAACTATCCGCAGTATAGGCATAACATTCATATTTGGAAAAGTTTGTTCGAAATCTTCATCACGAGTCTTACTCGTTATTATATGGCAAGGGGTGAATATTCAATTAACTACAGCTTCTCATGAGAAGAATCCACTTTGTCCCGTTAACTCGTGTCAAGCACGGGATCATCCACTTTCTACATATATTACCCGGACCATCCTCAACACAAGAGGAGTAATGGATGATGACACGTAGCAACCATGCTCTTCGCACCCGCGACAAAGCAGGGGTCGGTCTCTTAACCAGAAATGCCAGAACGGTTGAATCGAGGGGAATACAGTTTACCACCTATCTGATGACGACAGTAATATGTGATACGTTTTGCGGCACGTCACGTGACCAGCCTACGGTCTTAGTGGGGGACGTTGGAGCGCGCTCTGGTAGTGGAAGGGGAAAAGGAGGAGAGGAAAATCAACCCAGTCTTGGGTGGATGTGGCATCACTGGTCTTAACACTAAACCTACCGAGCACTAAAAGTGACTAATATGCATTAGGGGAGACCGGAGCAAGTTGATACATTTTTCAGTTTTTCATTTCTACAATTTTTGTTCGAATCAATTCCATGAAAAGAAGTATGCTAAATTAGTCTTTTAAATATCCTCTTTACATATTGTATGTGAAACTTTTAAAAAAATGCGTATAAAATAAGCTATAAAATATTTACTTGAGCAATGCAGAATGCAAAATCAGTAATATACTGTTTGTTTGACAAATGCAAAACCCCAACACGGGGTAAGTTGATAAATCTCTATTTTTTATTAATATATCTTAATATTTCCATTTTGTCTGTATTATATTATGTTTACAAATTTCCTCAATGCCAGTGAATCTTCTTTCATTACAGCATAAGCTTCCTCAAAATAATCTCGCGATATTTCGCCACGTTTTGTTTTTTAATATAACTTCGAACCATTTTTCTAAGAATAGGAGAAAGGAATCCAATTAAATAAAGAAAAATAGTTACGGAAAATTTATACGCTATGCCGACAATCCCAAAATGAGATGTATCAATATACCCTACCGGTGATTATTACATAAAAACATCTTCATAAGAAATATAAACAAAATATCTCCAGACGGATCCAGAAGCAAACACGAATAACATTCTTTAGAAAAAAGATTCAATGACAGGTATCCACGTCTACATATACAGACATAAATTCCATCATAAAGAACGGTTAACTGACAAACCTCAAATATCTAGCCATAATTGTGCTACATGTAGACAGAGTCCAGACGATTGCATTGTATCAACTTGCACTGGTCTCCCCTACCTCATAACAATAACACAATTGTATTTATTTACACATCGTGCAATCTTTATTACAACATATACTTGATTTAAAAAGTGTGTAGAATCATTTTCAAATGAAGCGTCCTAATTATCTGAATAACTGGGGAATGAAAATTTTAGAAACGATCATTCGACTCGATGATAGTGTGGGATCAGGACCTCGCGGACCAAATACCGTATGGAGATTAGGAAAAGTCCCGGATTCGATTTCCGGAGCGGTATCCCTCCTTTTTCCTAAGAACCTACAGTAGGTTTAGTGTTAAATCGCGTTTCCCGGATGAAAATAGAGATCTGATAAACATATAGGATCTTTCTCGTAACACTGGAGCAGAGAGGCAGCCGTAAATCTGACTATAAAACTGGCCATGCCATGAATCCTCCGTTTCACCGTTGTTAGCCTCTGTATAGCGATCCGATTGATCCCAGCGTGAAACAAAGTCTACCGCGACAGTTGTTCTGATTTTCGCGAGCCTTCTTCGATTATGGTTGGACAGAAAACATGTGTAGTATACGTTTCGATGGTGGATGGCACCGGTGTCGATGGCGAGACTCAGCGCGTGGTCATAATTAAAGCACTCGTTACACTCGGAGCTAGATCGTTTTCAAACGTGACGAAGTATTAAAAAGGAAGAAGAAGAAGAGTTTCTTTGTAAAGCGCATCGTAATTGATATACATAACTATACATACGCATACTTTGAACACACGAATATACGTATATAAATAAAAAATAGTCGCGAGCGCATATGTATAGATAACATCTATATTCATTACCTATAAATACTATGAATAGGCGTTTTGCTTAGGTGATACGTTATATAAATATGAATTCTATAAATTCTATATACATAATTAACAAGCCCTCGAGCAGCGTGCATGAGTGCGCGTCCGATTCGGAGAGAAATTGTGAGGGAGAAGGGGAGAAAGAGAGAGGGATGGGTGTGTCTGTATGTGTGCATGGGAGAGAGAGAAAGAGAGAACGAGGGATTATCGTGTTACTCGTGAGAGAAAGATAGGAACCGCTACCACGATTTGAAACAAGTTAAACTAATGGATAACCGCGAAGTGTTGATAAGTTGTAATACTAAGAAGAGTCGTTAATGAACTAAATACAAAGGAATTGAATTAGGTTACACGGGCAACCAGGTAGTCTGTCCCCATATTTGTCTCTGTTCCTATTCTCTGCAGACACGTGTACGAGAAACGTGCGCGCGTGTACGCGGGGGTTAATTTTTGTATCGTTCTTCATCGTTTCTCGAGCCGCGGAACGGAACGCGAGTGCGTGTTGCGAAGAGAAAAAAAAAGTACTGTGATCGGTGTTTAATAGTGACGACTACGACCCGCATCCTCGAGATATACACTGGAAGCTGTATATACATATATACATATACATATATAGACTCGCTGGGATTATTTTTATTTCCGTACGGCTGCGAGCGTACCCTTTTCTTCCGTTCTTTGTTTCCTGGGGTAGGGGGATGAGCGTGCAGGGGTGTTTTGCGGGCTCTCGAGGATTACGTCGATTAAAAATAAACCAGCGAGTCCGACAGGATACCTTTGTTTACATTTATATAAACAAACAAACAGACACGATACCTACGTATGTTATTAACGGTAGGCTTAGTCATGTGAGAATGAACGCTCAGCCATACGAATCACGAGAAAACGACGAATCTACGGAGAATAAAAAGGAAACGATCCTCGGAGGACGAGTCTGTCTCTACGTACCTCCTGCGTTCCATTCATCGCTCTTCGTTCGTTGCTCGAAAACACGGGACAAAACGTTTATCGTACTGTATACTTACGCCATTCACGATCTCTTCCGCGCGAAGACGAGAGAAGAAAAGGAACGGAGGTCGTCTTGCGTGTATGTCATTCTTCATTTTTACATGAAACATACCTAAACCGTAGAGACGAACGAAACGAGATTACACGGAGAATAACCAAATCAAAGACCAAAAAGGACTACTCTCGTTTACCTACCAATCCTTCCCCGCATCTGCCCCCCCCCCCCACACCCTCGTCAATCCGAGTTCATGCGAATGATATCCACATAAAAGAAGCCTCATTGTATGCCACTCAAAACGACGCACAATGACGACTAATCGTTACCCAACCGAGAAGAAGAAACCTGCATCTCGGGCATTACCGACCATTGTATATATAGTCTCTGTACGTACAAGACACATACGACCATATTATGTATTATCGTACACGCAAACACACGCGAGGAGACCGCAATTGCGAAGCGAAACCGAGCGATACGGCGGCACGAATCGCGATCGCTCGATCGGAAACCGCGTTTCGGCGAGAATCTGTTGCGAAAAGTTACGACTCGGTTCATGAAAATCCGGTCTGTGCGAGAAGACAATGGCTACTCTACAGGGGTGAGCCTCGAAATTTGGCGAAATTCGTTGCAGAAACGATAGAATGCTATTTCTAGTGAAAATTGATATCGAAGATTTAATATTCGAGGTTTGTGCAGACATTGTAATGCTCTTTGCAGACGTTGTCATTCTCTTTGCTATCTAATATTAGCTGGATAAAAATATGTAAGTGCGATGAGAAACAATATCGGAGTGTGAAAAATGTCGTTGTACCCGGCTTCAGTTCTCCAAGTACGAAAATCATGTTAGAAATCGTTACCGATTTTGTCTCTATTATTTCTCTACTTCTGTTTACTCTAGAATAGATAACAATTCATTCTTTTATGACCAAAATAGTTCGGGATCAAACATTAATTTATTCAGAAAGGTAGCTATCTTAACCATTTTCCTATCCAATTTCTGGAAAAGTTCTTGTTTCTGGAATCGGGAGTCCATCTCCGTAGCGACGTCTGGACTACTTTGCAATTGCTGATTTTCATAGTAAATGTTAACTAAGTTTTCCATTAAATAAATCTTTCATTGTTGATTCTCCTACTCGAATGAGTTGTTAGCTAAGTTCTACGTTAGATAATCTTTCGTTGCCGATTTCCCTGGTTAAATAAGTTCATAATCGTTAGCAAAGTTCTCCTCTTCACGATAAATGCAATCTATAAGCGACACGAACATTCTTGGTTACCCGATAATTAACATAATTACTTTAAACAGTAATTCAGTAGTCAACCTATCCACTGATTCGTTCCAGAAAATTCTATTCTTAATTGTCAAGTAGAAACGATCGAATTCTAGAAAACATTGTCGGACGAAGTAAACTCGAGTCGAAACACTAGGAGCAACCATACTCTTCTCACAGATCGGGATACAAGGAAATTAAGTATTTCGAACGGAAGAAACGCGATGCATATTTTTCGCGACCGGTTGAATCGAAGATTGCGCACTTCAGAGACATGAAAACCAGAGTGCTTGCAATTCGCGCCACCGTTCGTTTTTCTCATACTCTAGTCGTTGAGTCGTTATAGGCGTTTAACGTGGTTTAGAATATTATGCCTATAAAAGAAAAACATTAAAGAGTTGCTCGTTCAGGCAGCGTGCGCAGTCTGCACGAAAGCGAAACCGAGAAGGGGATACATAATAAATGATAAAATAAGGAGTAAGAAATAAAGCCGCGCGGTATGCTCAAATTGTAGAGGAAAGTTTTATCTCTGTACATGCGCTTAAGAGAATCCTTACCTAGAAATATTAAAATTACTACCAATGTTAAAAATAGAGAGCGAGCGAGAGAGAGAGAGAAAGAGAGGGAGGGAGGGAGTGAGTGAGTGAATGAGAGAATGAGTGAGTGAGTGTGTGAGAGAGAGAGAGAGCGAGAAGGAAAGAGATTAGGCAAAGCGACATTCGTTGTGGTGTGAACAGACACGATCCAACATGTTTTTAGTGTTAAGTTGAAAGAGAGAAAGAGAGGAGAACCAGACCCTGATGGGGTTTCAATCGATTTAAGTGGAATCGCGTTCGCGCGGCACAAGAAAGTTCCATGACATTGTAAAGACAAACGAATAATAAAATGAATATTATAAAAAAAAGACAAAACAAACACGAAACAAAATCGATTTGAACGATGATCGATCGTTGCGTTTTGAACCTAATCAACTACGCGGTCGAAGCTGTTACGCTAGAGTTTATTACGATTTTTCATAGAATTATTGAAATTATTATTTCAACCCTTTACACTCGCATGTCTCACACTCACCTACGGCGAGTCAACGTTCCTCTGTTAGGGCATTTCATCGTCTCACTGCAACGGTATCGCTACTAGTGCTGCCATGTCGATCGGATCGCGCAATTACAATTTATTTGGAACATTTCACTAGACAGAAACCATTGCGATTGTATGAAGATCAAGCGAATAATTCAATTGTCGGTTGACTGAAACACACAGGGTTTAAATTGCCACGAGTCTAAAGGGTTGAGGTACATATGAATTTAAGCGAATAACAAATGACTAGCACGTTGCTAAATAGAGGTACGAAAATGCGGAAGGGAAATGCTCGAAAGCGTCAGAGAGCGAGAGAGAGAGCGAGACAGAGCGAGAGAGAGAGAGAGAAAATGAGATAGGGATGGTAACAGCTTGAAATGTTTAAGCCGAGGTGGCTTGTGCTGCGCGAATCGGGGTCCGAATGAAAAATAGTAAAAGAGATCGATAACATCCTATCAGCTCCGCCATTTCCGCCCGAACGGAACGAGGACGAACGAGAACAGAGTGTAAATGCGACAAACGGAAAGATCCGAATACGTACGTAGAGCGATCAAATAAAACATCTGTATTATCTTCCGGAACAAATATATACAATAATACGAAGAATTTATGGATAACATTAACGATTAACGGTTAACATAGTAGATAATAAACCAAAGATACAAATGCCCAATCGGAAAAGGCGCAGGATCGATTCGTGAATTCCGCTTCAGCATCGTTCGCAAACGTCTCGCAAGCCATTCACGTTTATTTTCGTCGAAATTCCCGTAACGTTTTCCTGCGAAAGTATTAGGTCACGCCATAAGTAATTCGGTTTTTCGATTTATCAAAGGATACTTTTACCATGCTAGTTAATAATATACGCTTGATAGACATTGCTTAGCATTCGATTACAAAAGTACTATTTCCTTTATTTAACGTATGTTTACTTTGTCAAGAATTAAGAGATACCAGTAACTTCGTTTGAATATATTCGTTTCCCTTGAATCACATAAGCTCGTCACAACCATACAGAATCCGAATTTAAAGTTGCATGTGAACTGCCGTGCAAAAATCTCGAGTACCTTCCGTTTCTAATTGCAGTTCGATACCATGTCATCGCTACGAAGAAACAATATATCCAGTGAAACGTTTGTTAGCGTAAGAGACAATTTTGAAACGGAAGTACGATGGTCAGTCAAATATACACGGGACTGTTTCTTTACTTTTACATTTCAGTGGAATTTTTGTTTAAAAAACACCAACGAGTTCTTTTGTCAGGTTGTTGCGTGTGAAATGTCCAATTTCTGAATTAAAATACTATGAAGCATTTTAATTAAGAAATATTATTATAATCTGCAGGTTTATTATTAGACAGAAACACAAAATAGAGAATATGTCGGATGTTTTTAAGAATTCGATTATATTATATGATTTATGAACATATTGTTATAAGGAGAAATAAATGCCTATGCAGTTCCTGTTCCTTGCAATCGATTTAAAAAAATTTTATTTTGTATAAATATCTGCAGTCTATTTATTATGTATCATTTGAAGGTGCAAAGCTGATTTGTACAGTTTTTATTTACACCATCCAATTTCACTTTTCACTAGTTCATTTCAATATCAATCGATGTGGCTGTCATGCATTCCTTTTATACGAGTGGAAAAATAATTAACGACAGCGTTATGTGATATTTGTTCAAAGTGGGATGGTAAAAGAACGTACTAATCGTCGATGGTAGAAAAGGCTCAAAATGTAGATAGTCTTATAAATGAAGAACGTGGTCGACCAAAAATTAAATTCCTACTGTAATACTTGTAATTCGTTAACCGAATATGTTGACTACATTGGAGTTTGCTTTGATCTTTCAGTTTTATTTAGAAAAATGTGATATTTGTAAAATCAAATACTCCACCTCTTCGTTGCTATTGAAACGGTATTCCCGCAATGTCTGCTTGAGAGGTCTAAACAAGCATATTGTTGAATTTGTAAACGTAGTATTTGAACAGATGTTCAAAAGTAGTTCAATGTAGTTTTCTCATTTTCTCTTGGGTTCAAACGACTGCTCAATCAGCTGACAAATGACTGAAACGGTTTCTTATGACGCTTGTCTTGATGCATTACGTTTTGATCGCGTTGGCGACCATTGTTCAAACGAATTATGCCAAGCAACCACTCGCGTCCTCGATAACGTCTCAGCCATCAATTTTTCACGTGATCCATGATCGATTTCAATGTATTTTGCACATTCGATAGTTAAAAACACCATAATAATACGTTACGCAATGAAAGTCGTTACTATTCTTACATTCGTCGTTCCTGTTATCAAGAAAACGGTTCAGCTGAATAGCTCATGATGCAAATCGAGTGCAAGACATGTAAACTTGAACTTCCACTTGGTTTTATCTAGGCATGAGCCGTTTGATGCAAAAATTATGCAAGTCAAAACAGTAAATCATTGGATAATAAGAAATTAAGTAGAGGTTCTATAAAACACATTAAAATTCTATTGCATTCATTTTATTTAATGACTAGACTGCCGATCTCCATGCAAAATAAAAATTGAAATCAATTACTAAACATAGAAACCAAATAAAATGTTCTATCTTTCTTAAATGATTTTAAACGGTTGAAAATAGTATATTGAGCCTCCCAAATTCTTGTAATGATTGTCCTGTTTTAAATTGCATCGACTTATTGTTATCATAAATGCTTCCGCAATCTATTAATGATGATGAAACTCTTTGAGATGTGGTGTTAAACCAGACGAATAAATATTGACTTGCATCGCATTTGCATTAAACAGCTCCCATGAGCAACTACCCTGTTATACGATACAAAATCCGGTTAATAGTTGACTGACCCTCGTATTGTCGGAACTTGCTTTGAGCGGCAGTGAACGTCGAGCAGGTAAGTGAAACCGTCCGTGGAGCCACGGTATTTTGACTTGACCTGTCCGAAAAACCGCATAACGTGTGCTACGACCTAATATATACATATTAATCTACGATTCTACTTTGCTAGAACGAGAAGAAAGTTGAGTTCGTTCGCGCGAAATTCTCCGCCAACACCTTGATGATCGATCCTGCGCACAGCGTTCGGGTCACATGCTCCTAATTTGTATTCAAGTTTTACACAAGTTTATCCGATGAATTTACCGTATTCTTTACTAAAGCTTTTATTCTATAATCTGTACACGATTTAAAAAAAGAAATGGAAAACGAGCTGGTGGCCAAGCTGCGACGGCCCCCCATGGTGTCGGGGCGCTGCCTGCGCCTGGAACGCGATTATCGACGACAAAATATACACATATGGACGTAACATACGATATATTTTGTGCTAAACTCATTTCCACCATGCAATGACGATGGCAGTCAACACCGTTTCTAAGAGTAGCTCATCAGATAGTCGGATATCGACAGGCGCCCATGCTTTGTTAACCATTATTTCGACGCGCACGCGCGCGCGCGCGTGGAGGATTTCGCGATACTCGTGCGAAACTCGCGACAAAACTATTGTAGAAACGAGAGACAAAAATGGAAAGAGAGAAGGGAAAAAGAGAGGTAAGCGAAAGAAAGGGGCAACGTGTCCATAGTTTGCTTGCTAAGCTCGACAATTGTTTTTGTATCAATCGAAACCGAAACGGGAACGACCGGACGGTTCTCGTCAAAACGAGAACATTCCGCGTCGATGTACAATCTCGTCACCTGACATCTGCCTCTGTGTCTTTAGCACCGAACTGCCGTCAACGGAAGCAGAGTATCTGACATTGCATCGCCTGGATAATTAACGCTTTCGCGACCGCTTGCTCGTCAGTTCGGGGAAACGGCTACTTAAAAAGACAGTTCCCCCATAGAGTCTTGAAACTTCGAGCATAAGGCTAATCTATATCGTATACCGGTCCTCTGTTTCGTACGCTCGGGGGCCATCAATGATTTCGCGATGTTGCTTTTCGAGTGTTCGAAACGACACACGCGCGAATCGGTTATCGAATAACGGGGAATGGAGAGGGGGGGAGAGAGAGAGAGAGAGCTTGACGTGTTTGATAACACTCGAAAAAGGTCTCGAAAGCGTCGATTATTTTAAGCCTCAATTATTTTTGTTGTAAATACAGCGGGGAATATGTAATTCGTGGTTGTCGTTATCGAAGAATGTATTCTATATGAATTTTATAACGAAGAACGAGTAATGTAATATGCATTTTCCTCTGGAGTTATTTAAAGGCGCGGAAACAATACTCGGATAATATTAGCCATTGCCGTGGTGGGTCGCAGGCCGTTGTATTTAATCGTTAACTTAGTCGACTATCTGGAAGCACGATATTCCGGAAATCTGCCTCGAATCATTGAACTCGTACACCCTTGTAATTTTCTTCCAATAGTCTTTGACTGTCGAGCCCGTTCTTTCTGTTTCGACTCTTTTTGGATTTTTCATTGTTATTTAAAAGTGCGCCCGCTCGCGTATAGATCATAAGTGGAACACGTCGTTCAACTGCGTCGCAAGAGCGATTTTATTTATACTTTGTAATGTAGGACAGGCCGTGGAACGTGCGCATTAAATTGCAAGCCAGTTATTGGATTATTTCATGCATAATCGAGACCGTGCATTGCCTTTGAGCGTTTCACGTTAAAGGACTAATTGTAATAACGACCGTCGCGGTCGTTTTTAAAACGACATGAGTTTTCTGAATCGTCGCCGACCGCCACCGTGTCTTACTTGCGTTTCTCATTCGCTATGCGCCATACTACGTTCCGTTTCTTCGGGGACACGGAATCTCGCTTTCTAATGGTTCTTTTCTTTTTTTGTCTTTCATTGTGTATCCGTAATAAGCGTAGTTTCCTACGATTGATTTCATCCGTATATCGCGTCGCCGACTCCTTTGTATACCGAGCTGATTTTTCTGTACATACATACAAAACACGTGCGCCACAGTTGTGTTAAATACGATGAATAAAATGATGTCTTACTGAAATCGGCCGATCAACTATTTTATTCCCTGTTCTGTGTGCCTACTATGCAGGTATGGCGTGTTGATCAACGACACAAGGGTAAAACTACTTGATATATTGTGGACAACTGCTCTACAAGATAACGCTTTGATCGGCATGTTACCTATGCATATCTGAATGATGGAATTATTTGTCCAAATTGAAAATTAATTTTTACGTTGCTAGATTGAGTATAAATCAAAATATAGAAAGATAGTAAGCAAAAATGCTTACAATCTGCAAAGTGCAAGAGGTTTGAAATAGTAATTGATATAATAAAACTTAACCTTTCAGTTCGTGTTTTATTAATTAAACAGCTTTGATCTTACATAATTTTTCTACTTGTTGAGTGGGTGATTCCATTGGTACCATTTGTGGCACCTATGCGATTCATGTCGGATTCACGAGCACTTTATGCACTTTATGTAAGATTTAGTAAATAATCTTTCATTGAATTTTAACGTTAATCTGTTTTTTAATGTGTACACATATGCAGCAAGAAAAATTTATGAATTGTGTTGAAGTATCCCAACTTTTAAAAACAGCTCGAAATAATCTTGTTTATGTTAACATAAAATTCAAGTTAATCAATTCAAATGAACCAGTGTTCTGATGTTATGAAAGGGACCATGTGTAAAATATCGAGGGATATGTATATATAGGGTGTATCGAAAATGATGGTACAACCAGCCGGTTCTACAAGCGAAAATAAGTCGAAAAAAAAGAATAAGAATTTTTCGTTTGACTTCTCGTTTTTCAAAAAATCGAGATTGAAAATGCAACGAGTACACATGCTATTGCTATTAGATAGGAATCGGTAAACGCGTCTGATCATGACCAACCAACTCTACTTCCAATATACACTAAAGCACGCGAATCAGGCGGATCTTTAAACTCGATTTTCTCACAAACGAAGGGTCAAACGAAAAAATCACAGTCACAGAATGTTCAAGGGATTTTCCTGCATCGACATGACAAATGAAGTTAACTTATTGTTGCGAATATCGAATATAAAATATTTCTTACTGCTACCAATGATTCATGCCGAATCACTCATAAGACGCTGTGAAAACAACAGCACAAATCATTTACTTCGTAAAATCTCAAAGTAGCACCATTAG
Organism: Sphecodes monilicornis; assembly: GCA_913789915.3. Taxonomy (NCBI): domain Eukaryota; kingdom Metazoa; phylum Arthropoda; class Insecta; order Hymenoptera; family Halictidae; genus Sphecodes; species Sphecodes monilicornis. The sequence continues at coordinate 13,551,678 of OU565290.1, forward strand.
ATGTAGTGAGAAAACGCTCAAACTGGTAGACACAATTACCGACAGTCGATTTACTTCACAGCCTTAAGATACCTACAACACAGTACTACAGACATTGCATCTTATGGGCTTTTCTGTCTAGGCCTCGGGAGGCCACAGTGGCCCCCGTACCATTTCGGTGTCGCGCTAAATATTACCGATAGTTCACGAATTTGGCCGTATTAGCAAGAACTGAATATTCCGTATACTTTATTTTTACAACGGGTGTTTTCGAGTCTACTAATGCATACGAAGAATGTATTACAAAAATACGAATTGTCGTAAAACTAATTTGGTTTCTATACGTAATATTATTTTTATTACTCGTGTCACTAATGAATGTATATTACAATAGTTTCATAAACTTTGAACCAATAGTTTACTTTCTTTACACTTAAAATCAATACAAATTCTATGCAGTTGTTGAGTGCGTACACATTACAAATATAGTAACTATGCTTGTGTTTTCTTGTTTTTGAAATAAGTAGGTCAAGGAAGTTTTAAATAACCCTTGGACTATCCTAAGCTGGCTAAAGGTAGGCCATGATAAACCATTGCAGGCCATTGGTGGAGGACCCATGGTCAACCCTACGCCAGCTGAAGGTAAGCAGGGATAGGCTAGGGTAGCTCTGGATGACCACTGAATGACCACTGAATGACCACTGAATGACCACTGAATGACCACTGAATGACCACTGAATGACCACTGAATGACCACTGAATGACCACTGAATGACCAGTGGATGACCACTGAATGACCACTGAATGACCACTGAATGACCACTGAATGACCACTGGATGACCACTGGATGACCAGTGGATGACCAGTGGATGACCAGTGGTTGACCAGTGGATGACCAGTGGATGACCAGTGGATGACCACTGGATGACCACTGGATGACCACTGGATGACCACTGAATGACCACTGAATGACCACTGGATGACCACTGGATGACCACTGGATGACCACTGGACGACCAGTGGATGACCAGTGGTTGACCACTGGGTGACCAGTACTTGACCACTGGATGACCACTGGATGACCATTGGACGACCACTGGATGACCACTGGATGACCACTGGACGACCAGTGGATGACCAGTGGTTGACCACTGGGTGACCAGTACTTGACCACTGGATGACCACTGGATGACCATTGGACGACCACTGGAGGACCACTGGATGACCACTGGATGACCAGTGGCTGACCAGTGGATGACCAGTGGCTGACCAGTGGATGACCAGTGGCTGACCAGTGGCTGACCAGTGGATGACCAGTGGATGACCACTGGATGACCACTGGATGACCACTGGACGACCACTGGACGACCACTGGACGACCACTGGATGACCACTGGGTGACCAGTACTTGACCAGTGGATGACCAGTGGATGACCACTGGATGACCACTGGTGGAGGACCCTTGGTCCACCCTAAGCCAGCTGAAGGTAGGCAAGGGTAGCTCTGGAGGACCACTGGTCATCCCCGAGGTAGGCAGGAGAGTCCAGGGTACCGCTGGAAGACCCTCCTGGTCCCGGAGCCCATCCGCTCCTGCCGGAGGGCCCGGCCCGACTGATTGACTGAGCGCGCTCAGCGAGCTTAGGTAGCCAGTGATGCGCAGCGTGCAGCGAAGCGCAACGCTCCCCACCCCAACTAATTTCGGTAGATCTCGATTGCCGTGATAATAATTATTGATAAATCTATTATTTCTGGCTGTTTAATGTTTATAACAATTCCTTTTGCCAACGATGTCGACAAGGCATCCCCTTGTCTATCTACCAACTAATTTTTTAGTAAAAATTGCTAATCGTACTCGAGGTACAGAACAACTTTTAAACCATGAATATTCATACGCATTAATTTCTTCAACACAACTCACTGAAAAATGTATTGTTTCTAGCTAGTTAATATTTATAACCATCTTTTTGCTAATGATGCCGACAAGCATCCTCTTTACTATCTACCATCTTATTTTTAAGTAAAAATTGCTAATAGTACTCGAGATACAGAGTAACTTTTAACACACGAATATTACCAAACAATATTATATCAAACAAATGTAATTAATAAAGTTACTATCTCTGGCTGTTTAATGTTTATAACAATTGCTTTTGCTAATTATGTCGTTAAGCACTCCCTCGACTATCTGACCATCTAATTTTTCAGTAAAAATATGTAATGGAACTCGAGATATTGAATATCTTCTGATACATGAATATTCGCGCGCATTAATTTATCGAACACAATTCACTGATAAATTTATCATCTCTAGCTGTTTAATATTTGAAACAATTCCTTTTGTCGATGATGTCGACGAGCACTCCGTTGACCATCTTGTCATCTAATTTTTTAGTAGAAGTAAGTAATAAAACTCGAGATCCAGCATAATTTATGATACATGAATATTACTAAGCATAATTATATTGAAAAAATGTAATTAATGAATTTGTTATCTCTGTTTGTTTAACGATTACAACGATTATATGTTTGGTTACCTCACTACCCAATTTTTTAGTAAAAATAGCTAATAGTACTCGAGATACAGATTAACTTTTATGCATGAACATTTTGAGTATACAAGACATTCAATTCTCACTAGTATGCACAGTTTCAGTAGAACAAGAGTAACGAAAATTATTTATAACTAATTAACCTCTTCTAGAATCGAATTGAAAACTATACATGAATGTTGCCGAAGGTCCATTCTATATTCTTCGAGAGCTAATATTTATAAAAATTACCTGAAGTAATTTATCAACAATTTTTGTGGAGGTAACTTCTATCTTCTATGCCCGCAATGAGTAAGACAAGGAGAGTCCGAGTATTCGTCAAAGGTAAACACACAAATCGTTGTGTCACCTCTTTGGAAATCGTAAATAACTAATTAACTAGGCGTCGAATCCGCATAAAACTGCAACAGAAATGTAGCTGAGACATCATTCTAGATCCTCCGATCACAAGGAAGATTACTTTTTACCAGAGATCTGTTAAATTACTTGAGTTTATTTTAGAACGAGACTTAGAATAATTGTTTATAACTATTTAGTCTGAAATAAAATGTGACGATAGACTATATGTGAAAGTAGCTGAAGGTCTATTCTATATTTCCTAACTGCAAATATTTGTAAACAGTTCCTCACAAGTGTGTTACTAATAAATTTTCTGTCGAGTGTGCACAGTGTTCAGCAGCTCTGTGTCTGTCTTTCTTTCTCTTCTTAAATGTGCATAAGTTAGTCTTTGTCGAATACAAACTTCTTTATCATGTTCGCCAAGTTTTTACCAGGGGGTACGAAGTCCTGTAAAAAAATAGGCGGCACAAGTGAATAATACGTGGAGTATATTTGTACGAGTACAATTGCGTTTTAAAGCTGACAAACGCTGTAAAATCGAGCCTCCTCGGACACACACTTTATATGTTGCAACCTCATGTAGTTCACCACCTGACCGTTCCATTTCGATAGAGTCCGCTATCGTACTAGGACATTTTCTACAGAGTCGGTAATTCAGAACCGTAGATAGAAAAATGCATTGCATGCAATGTCTGTAGGTATCTTAAGTCTGTGCCTACAATCACCGACGAGATACCGTTAACACAGACTTAAAATACCTACAGACATTGCATGCAATGCATTTTTCTGTCTACGCTTCTGAATTACCGACTCTGTAGAAAATGTCCTAGTACGATAGCGGACTCTATCGAAATGGAACGGTCAGGTGGTGAACTACATGAGGTTGCAACATATACAGTGTGTGTCTGAGGAGGCTCGATTTTACAGCGTTGTCAGCTTTAAAACGCAATTGTATTCGTACAAAAATACTCCACGTATTATTCACTTGTGCCGCCTATTTTTTTACAGGACTTCGAACCCCCTGGTAAAAATTTGGCGAACATGATAAAGAAGTTTGTATTCGACAAAGACGAACTTATGCACATTTAAGAAGAGAAAGAAAGACAGACACAGAGCTGCTGAATACTGTGCACACTCGACAGAAAATTTATTAGTAACGCACTTGTGAGGAATTGTTTACAAATATTTGCAGTTAGGAAAAATGGAATAGACCTTCAGCTACTTTCACATATAGTTTATCGTCACATTTTATGTCTGACTAAATAGTTATAAACAATTATTCTAAGTCTCGTTCTAAAATAAACTCAAATAATTTAACAGATCTCTAGTAAAAAATAATCTTCCTTGTGATCGGAGGATCTAGAATGATGTCTCAGCTACATTCTTGTTGCAGTTTTATGCAGATTCGATTCCTAGTTAATTAGTTATTTACGATTTCCAGAGAGGTGACACAACGATTTGTGTGTTTACCTTTGACGAATACTCGGACTCTCCTTGTCTTACTCATTGCGGGCATAGAAGATAGAAGTTACCTCCACAAAAATTGTTGATAAATTACTTCAGGTAATTTTTATAAATATTAGCTCTCGAAGAATATAGAATGGACCTTCGGCAACATTCATGTATAATTTTCAATTCGATTCTAGAAGAGGTTAATTAGTTATAAATAATTTCTGTTACTCTTGTTCTAATGAAACTGTGCATACTAGTGAGAATTGAATATCTTGTATACTCAAAATGTTCATGCATAAAAGTTAATCTGTATCTCGAGTACTATTAGCTATTTTTACTAAAAAATTGGGTAGTGAGGTAACCAAACATATAATCGTTGTAATCGTTAAACAAACAGAGATAACAAATTCATTAATTACATTTTTTCAATATAATTATGCTTAGTAATATTCATGTATCATAAATTATGCTGGATCTCGAGTTTTATTACTTACTTCTACTAAAAAATTAGATGACAAGATGGTCAACGGAGTGCTCGTCGACATCATCGACAAAAGGAATTGTTTCAAATATTAAACAGCTAGAGATGATAAATTTATCAGTGAATTGTGTTCGATAAATTAATGCGCGCGAATATTCATGTATCAGAAGATATTCAATATCTCGAGTTCCATTACATATTTTTACTGAAAAATTAGATGGTCAGATAGTCGAGGGAGTGCTTATCGACATAATTAGCAAAAGCAATTGTTATAAACATTAAACAGCCAGAGATAGTAACTTTATTAATTACATTTGTTTGATATAATATTGTTTGGTAATATTCGTGTGTTAAAAGTTACTCTGTATCTCGAGTACTATTAGCAATGTTTACTTAAAAATAAGATGGTAGATAGTCAAGAGGATGCTTGTCGACATCATTAGCAAAAAGATTGTTATAAATATTAACTAGCTAGAAACAATACATTTTCCAGTGAGTTGTGTTGAAGAAATTAATGCGTATGAATATTCATGGTTTAAAAGTTGTTCTGTACCTCGAGTACGATTAGCAATTTTTACTAAAAAATTAGTTGGTAGATAGACAAGGGGATGCCTTGTCGACATCGTTGGCAAAAGGAATTGTTATAAACATTAAACAGCCAGAAATAATAGATTTATCAATAATTATTATCACGGCAATCGAGATCTACCGAAATTAGTTGGGGTGGGGAGCGTTGCGCTTCGCTGCACGCTGCGCATCACTGGCTACCTAAGCTCGCTGAGCGCGCTCAGTCAATCAGTCGGGCCGGGCCCTCCGGCAGGAGCGGATGGGCTCCGGGACCAGGAGGGTCTTCCAGCGGTACCCTGGACTCTCCTGCCTACCATGGGGATGACCAGTGGTCTTCCAGAGCTACCCTTGCCTACCTTCAGCTGGCTTAGGGTGGACCAAGGGTCCTCCACCAGTGGTCATCCAGAGCTACTCTGGCCTACCCTTGCCTACCATGAGGCTGACCAGTGGTCCTCCAGAGCTACCCTTGCCTACCTTCAGCTGGCTTAGGGTGGACCAAGTGTCCTCCAACAGTGGTCTACCCTGTGGTTGACGAGTGGTCATCGAGAGCTACTCTGGCCTACCTGTGCTTACCTTGAGGCTGACCAGTGGTCTTCCAGAGCTACCCTTGTCTACCTTCAGCTGGCTTAAGCTTAACCAAGGGTCCACCACCAATGGCCTACCATTGTCTACCATGGTCCACCTTTAGCTAGCTTAGGGTAGTCCAAGGGTTATTTAAAACTTCCTTGGCCTACTTTAAGCTAGCTCGGGGGGGGCCATGAACTCTTCAATGCTTCCTTCGTTTACCTTGGGTTCTGAGCCGGTCCAGTTTCGATATCCGGCATGCAGTCATTACCGTGCTGATGGACTCAGAGAGGGCATTCATTGCAATGACTTCGCATCTTCGAGTGAGTCATTTTGTTACTACCTTGTTACTATATTCGTCTGTAGAAGTAGTAGTATACCGTAGTAGTAAAGTGTGAAAGTAGTTAGTTGCATGCATGGGCTGGCCTCGCCGCCCCAACGATCAGCCGAGATGGGAACTTCCGCGATTTGCATTAGCGTTGCGACAAAACCACGCGTTGCATTTAGTCGATTTTGAACAGAGATTAAAGTTAATGTTACGAAAAATATTGTTTAGAGCGTAGCGTTGAGAATCACAAATAGTCGCGGTTCAAAATTACATTTCAATTTGATAACTGCGCTTTTAAAGTTCATATTGTTGTTGTTTTACATATAATCTAAAGTAATCGTTTTTTTTATCTCTGTTCGTTGAATTAGCGTTGCGCACAAAAAGTTCGCGTTTGCTTTCGAGTCTTTCGACTTTTCAGGCTCCCATGCTCGAGCTGCAACGATCAACTGTGAGATGGGCACATCCGCGATTTCAAGTAGTGTTGCGAAACAAATTGTTACACGCGTTGTACTAGTATCAATTTTTAAAATTGATGAAATGTCTAGTTAATGTTGCAAATAAATAGTCATAATTTAAAGTAGTTCTAAAGATACCCGTTTAGAATTTTAGACGTTAGAGTTTTAAATTTCTTATTTAAATAGCATTTTAAATTCGATTTGTTGAATTAGCGTTGCGCATCAAAAGAATCGCGTTTGCAATAGAATCTTTCGATATTTCAGGCGCCCATGCTCCAGTTGCAACGATCAACTGTGAGATGGGTACTTCCGCGATATCGAGTAGCGGTGCGAAACAAATTGTCGGAATGAGGCCGAAGGAGCAGACGAGGTTTTATGCCAAAGATGCCGGACAAACTGTCATTCAAAAGGACAATCATTGCAACGTCTTCGCATCTTCGAGTGAGTCATTTTATCACTACCTTGTCGTTATACTCGTCTGTAGAAATAGAGTTGTAGTAGAATGTAAAAGTAGTTAGTTGCATGCATGGGCAGGCCTCGCCGCCCCAACGATCAGCCGAGATGGGAACGTCCGCGATTTGCACTAGATTTGCGAAAAAAGTACGCGTTGCGTTAGTCGATTTTGAACAGAGATCAAAGTTAGCCTTTCTTCTAAATATAATTGTAGTCTCTATCAGCGATATAGCTTGTTTAAACTATAGCGTTGCGAAACAAATAGTCGCGATTCGTTTTGCAGAAACTGTAGAGTAATCTTTTTTGGATCTCTGTTCATTGAATTAGCGTTGCGTACCAAAAGTTCGCGTTTGCCTTCGAGTCTTTCGACTTTTCAGGCTCCCATGCTCGAGCTGCAACGATCAGCTGTGAGATGGGCACATCCGCGATTTCGAGTAGTGTTGCGAAACAAATTGTCACACGCGTTGCACTACTATCAATTTTAAAACTTGATTAAATGTGTAGTAAATGTTGCGAATAAATAGTTGCGATTTAAAGTAAATCTAAACATACAGATGTACAATTTTAAACGTTGGAATTTTAAATTTCTTATTTAAATAGCAATTTGAATTTCGATTTGTTGAATTAGAGTAATCTTTTTTGGATCTCTGTTCGTTGAATTAGCGTTGCGCACCAAAAGTTCGCGTTTGCTTTCGAGTCTTTCGACATTTCAGGCGCCCATGCTCGAGCTGCAACGATCAACCGTGAGATGGGCTCATCCGCGATTTCGAGTAGCGTTGCGAAACAAATTGTCACACGCGTTGTACTAGTATCAATTTTTAAAGTTGATCAAATGCCTTGTTAATGTTGCGAATAAATAGTCGCGATTTAAAGTAATTCTAGAGACACCGATATAGAATTTTAGACGTCAGAGTTCTTTTCTTATTTAAATAGTATATTGAATTTCGATTTGTTGAGTTAGCGTTGCGCATCAAAAAGATCGCGTTTGCATTAGAATGATTCGATATTTCAGGCGCCCATGCTCCAGTTGCAACGATCAACTTTGAGATAAGAACATTCGCGATTTTATGTAGCGTTGAAAAACAAATTGTAACACGCGTTGTAATAGTATAAATTTTCAAAGTTGACTTAATGTCTAGTTAATGTTGCGAATAAATAGCCGCGATTTAAATTAGTTTTAGAAGTACCGATCTAGAATTTTAGACGTTAGAGTTTTAAATGTCTTATGTAATTTGTAAGAATGGTAATACTTAATTTTATAAGACTTTCAAAGTTCAACTCTACCAATTTGATACAATATTTTTGTCTAGAAATTGATATTTTTCAGGAAATTGATATTTTTTTAGGAAATTGATATATTTGTCTTGAAATTAATATTTATTTCAGGAAATTGTTATCTATTTCAGGAAATTGTTATCTATTTCAGGAAATTGTTATTTATTTCAGGAAATTGTTATTTATTTCAGGAAATTGTTATTTATTTCAGGAAGTTGTTATTTATTTCAGGAAATTGTTATTTATTTCATGAAATTGATATTTATTTCAGGAAATTGATATTTATTTCAGGAACTTGATATTTATTTCAGGAACTTGATATTTATTTCAGGAACTTGATATTTATTTCAGGAACTTGATATTTATTTCAGGAAATTGATATTTATTTCAGGAAATCGATACTTATTTGAGGATATTGATATTTATTTCAGAAAATTGATATTTATTTCTGGAATTTGATATGTATTTCTGGAATTTGATATGTATTTCTGGAATTTGATATGTATTTCTGGAAATTGATATGTATTTCTGGAAATTGATATGTATTTCTGTAAATGGATATGTATTTCTGGAAATTTATATTTTTATCTTGAAATCAATATTGCTCGGATCGGAGTTCCCTCAGGGACTCACTCACGGGATGGGGCCCGTGAGTGGGTACGGGGACTCGCGTCCCCGGGGGCACCCGAATCGCCTATAGGTCGTTGCGTCCACAAATCATTAGATTTGTGCTCGATGTGGTTTCGATTTTGTTTCGACTTTGTTTCGACTGGTTTTCGATTCTATTTCAACTGGTTTTCGATTCTGTTTCAACTGGTTTTCGATTCTGTTTCAACTGGTTTTCGATTCTGTTTCAACTGGTTTTCGATTCTGTTTCGATTTTCTTTCAATTGGTTTTCGATTCTGTTTCGATTTGGGTCGTTCATCTTTCTCTTGTTCGTCACAACGAACGAATAAAATTCATCAAAGGAAGAAAATTCATCGAAAGAAAAAAATTCATCGAAAGAAGAAAATTCATCGAAGGAAGAAAATTCATCGAAAGAAGAAAATTCATCGAAAGAAGAAAATTCATCGAAAGAAGAAAATTCATCGATCGAAGAGGAATCATCGAACGAAGACTCCAGATTATTTATAAATTAATTTTAGTGCGTGCGTTAGTTATTAAGATTGTATATCGTCGTTGTAATTATGTCGAGTAATTATTGCCGTAACTTAACTTTGCTCGCTCCGTTTTCCGACTCCGACACAGCCTTCTGCTGTGTCGGCCTTGCTTGCAGGTTCTGAGCCGGTCCAGTTTCGGTATCCGGCGTGAAGTCATTGAGAGGGATGTCTAAGAAACTCGTTCACTCGTCTTCTGACGATCCTCTGTGTTAACGTAATCCTGGGCACGCCATGTTCTCATGTCACCCAGTAGCGCCAGAAACCGTTTGAGCGCATCTCTTTGCCATCTTTCTTGGTGATGGAGTGGCGGGTATCGGGCTGGTCGGCTCAGGATTTGTAAGCACTGAACGCGTCGCGTCACCCTTGAACCAGAGCCTTCTGCTCTGGTTCGATCTTGTTTCTCTCTTTGAAAGAATCAGAGCCTTCCGCCTGATTCGCCTTTGGTCCCTCGTGGATCGGAAACTTCTTCTCCGATTCACTCTTTGCCCCGCAATAATTACTCGACATACGCTAAATGGAAAAGAAGTCTTTTCCATGAAAAAGACTACTTTTCCATTTAGCGACCTGCGAAACTTAGTTTCTAAGAATCTTCGTTGTAAGAAAGGGAGACAGAACGAAGGGAGAATTCGTTCTGACCCCCTTTCGGGTCTCTTGTGCAGCAACCTCCTCGTGGTGAGACCTGGGCAATCGATATTATCCACAATTCGCAAGATATTATAACTTATAAATTGTAGTATCTTGCATGTAGTGGATAATATCGAGCTAATAGCTGCACATTTAAAATTTGCGTAAATATGTATTTCATAGTAGAATGTAAGACTTTTAATACTTTCTTCCTTTTCTTTTGTCCCAGCTTCAACAATTATTTTCAATTAATAATCCAAATACAAAGTTTTCGTTTCAGAATACATGTAACTCTTGCTCTCGTGAGCGAGTTATTATGAGTTGAAACATTATTTTATATTCAAATTAAATAATTGGTTGAAACTAGTTCTTATCCAGACTAAAAGTTAGTTCTGATTCATGCGTTAGAGGGGGTAAAAAGATGAGGCAGGATCTGTTCCATGTTGCCGCATTACCGTAAAGAAAGTAAACTATTGGTTTAAAGTGTATAAAACTATTATAATATACATTCATTAGCGACGCGAGTAATAAAAATAATATTACGTATAGAAACCAAATTAATTTTACTACAATTCGTATTTTTGTAATACATTCTTCATAAATATTATTTTCACCGTTCAAATACACGCGCCGTATGCATTAGTAGCCTCCAAAACACCCGTAGTAAAAATAAAGTATACGGAATATTCAGTTCTTGCTAATACGGCTAAATTCGTGAACTATCGGTAATATTGAGCGCGACACCGAAATGGTACGGGGGCCACTGTGGCCCCCCGAGGCCTAGACAGAAAAGCCCATAAGATGCAATGTGTCAGTGGTCTTCTGCGCCGCTTCTGCACCGAAAAATATTTCCTAGAGGGCGTAAGAGAACACCGAAATATTCGAGTGACACGAACTCCCGTAAGGCTGGTTGTCTTTAACAGTATCTCGTCGGTGGTTAGAGGGAGTCAAGAGTGGAGACAGGTTCTGTTCTAGGCTTAAAAGTAAAAAGTTGGCACGGCCAAACCCCGAGCTTGAGCACTCTTATTCCTCTCTGATATAGGTCTGAAGCAAAATTTGTCTGCTGTAGCCGCGCTCTGATTGGTGCGTGTTTTTGTTAATAACTCGAGAACTAATCGTTTCGGCGTGAATTGACAAAAGAGAAGGGTGCTTAGAATTACTGTAGGAATCACCCCTTTCTTTTTCCGAGACTCTGAGACACCCTATATAATCCTGTAATAAAATAATGTAATAAAATTCTTATTCCTGTAATAAAATTCATGCTTATTCATTAGATTTAATTAATTTGGTTTTTGTATTAAACGATATTAAAATTTATCAAATCTTTAACCTTTTTAACATTTTTATTAATATCCAAGATCAGCTGCTGAAATTAACCTAAATATATATATACTGTTTTCAACACACACTTAACCTATGTACATACATATGTAATTTCTAACGAAACGTGCACGAATGAAACACGATGTATTTAGACATATTGTGAATGAAATTATATTTTCGATACATTTAGCCTTATAATTTATTAACCAACATGAGCTACAGGCAGCTTACTCAGTTTCAGAACTATAAATTTACTTCAAAATTAAAGAATTCAATCACTGATCTTTCACAAAAATTACAAAACTTTGAAACACCAGAAAGACTAAAAGGAACATTTCTTGAACGATGGGGTAAGTGAAATATAAATAAATTATAAGAACAAAATGTAGCAAACATCTCATTTCATTAATGTGTATTTTTAGGACAGTATTGGAAAAATGTTTACATAGATTATAAGGAAGTAGCAGAAAATGTTGTTAAAGAATGTAAAGAACGGCCATTAAAAGCTACAACATATACCACTAGTATGTATTATTTATAATTGATGAAATTACAATCAATTCTTTATCGGTTAGAGTCGGGTATATGAAACTAAAAATATTATTGTTCATTAATAGTGCATTTCATTAGTTGCAGCATCCTGTGTGTATTTAAATAAATGCAATCCAAATGAATGTACTTTTGAAGAACAATTATTACAAAATACTATGAAGTTAATGCAAGTTGGAGAACCAATACGTAATCCAGTATCTGAAAAGCATGTTAAATGGCTAGGACAATGTTACAACGAAGGAATTCTACGACGATTAAATTTTGGTGTCTTTTCAATAATGTGGGTGGACAACTATGACGAAGCATGTTCCTTATATAAAACACTCTGTCCTTACTTAAAACCACAGTATATAACATTGTATCAAAGAATAGTGGATATAGGATGCTTAGACAAGTGGTGGCTTTTAGACAATAAAATGAAAGATTATGATATAAATGAAGTAGAATTTAACACTGGAATATATGAACCAAACATTAATTTAATGTGAAAATAGACTGTAAAAACTGTGTGAATACTTAATATAAAAATACCAAAACCTGTAATTTTTTTAAAAAAGGGAGCTGATACAACTTAATATTACAAATATTATTTTAATAGAATGCAACTTATTTTTGATTTGTGAGAAGTGTATACTACATACATAAATAGTATGATATAATAAAATTTTATTTATTATACAACTCCATGAAATATATGATTATATATTTTTTATTTTATGAATCATAAAGATTATTTTTTAAATGATTAATATTGAGAATACAAATTAAATGAATTAAAATCAACTTTAGATTTTATATTATAAATAAATATTGCAACATTTTAAAACATACCCATTTTATTAAAAACATTTGTAGATGCTAAAAACATAGTATCTAAAAATATAAATTCTTTATTTTTGTATAATATATAGTTTTACATAACATTTTTAAATGAATATGATTTATAACATAAGTAGATTAATGAGTACACATGTGTATATATATATATTGAGTGTAGTAATATCGAATATTGTGAATCCGTAGGAACATGTTCTGAATAAATAATTGTGTATGTTCATGTTGAAGTATAATATGGTAAACAGTCATGTTGAGTTTCAAAAAAATTGTACTTGTTCTATGAGTATAAATTTCTCAAAAGATTTTGGTTGTAAACTTTGGTACAAAAAATAATTTCATTCTATTTGTACATAGGACTTAATATCAGTTCTTATTCCGGCTAGGTCCATAAAATGTAATCACGTTTCTAAAAGTAAAAGATTAACATTAATTAAAATTATTACAAACGGTAAAAGGCAATACTAATATTTATAACGAAAATACCTCGACCATAGACAATTGCGGTTCGACAAGGAATGTAAACCATCATTCTGTTTGAATACGCAGAATATCCTTCTGGCATCGTAAAATGTTTTACACTAGTATCGACACGATCGTCTCCGCCAAACTCTTTACTATCACTGCATAAAAGAATTTTATAAGTTCCTGGATTCTTTACACCAATAGTGTAATCAGGAAATGATTTTTCTGGATGGAAATTGAAAACAAATATAAGATCCGCACGATCGAAAACGATTACTTTGTCATCTTCGTGCTTCCAGCTCACATACGCCTGTAAAATTAATATTTTTTATTAGAGTACCATTAAAGATATTATTAGATGCAAATATGAAAGGTATGCGAGAATCGGGATCAGGACGTGTTCTAGAAAATTTCGATATTCTCGAATATATTGGGATTCCCGAGAATTTTCGAGAACCCAACTCGTCTCGACCCGTCCCGACCATTAGGTACCGTACATTTTCGGGTTCTCGCACACCTTTCATAAATATACTTTTCGGTAAAAATATGTAGTTAGACTTTACAGGGTGAGCATGTAACCATCCATATTTTTCTTCAAGAGTATTCACGGCACGGTCCCAGTTATTCATGAATTTATATTTTAACAATTCATCGTCTACCAAATTCCATTGTCGTCTAGCATAATGATAACTATCTCCGTTACCGGCTCGAGGGAAATCCAACCATTCAGGATGGCCAAATTCATTACCTAACAGTTTATAATTCTTTCAATCAACCATTGAGATAATAATTATTTGAAGCTGCATAATTTGATTTTGAAAACAAACCCATGAAATTTAAGTAAGCTTCTCCTCCTAGCACGTGTGTAATTAATGTGATAAGATTATGAAGAGCAATTCCTCGACTAATGATTCCGCTAGGTGGACTTATTGTACTCATATGTGTATACATTTCCTTATCCATGAGCCAAAATGCAATTGTCTTGTCACCCACAAGAGCTTGATCGTGAGATTCCGAATAAGCTACAGTTTTCTCCATCCATCTCCGGTTACTTAATGTCCAGACAATTTCGCCAACTTTCCAATCTTCATCTTTCACTTCTTTCAAAAGTTTAATCCATTTATCTGGAATAGCCATAGCTAATCGATAGTCAAATCCTAAGCCACCTTCATTAACTGGCCTTTAATATGAACAAAAAATAATTATTATACTATTAAAATTAAAATATTTCAATGCTTGCAAAACATTGCAAAAATCATTTAACAGTGGTTTATAAATACATATTTAATACCTGCAGACTCCAGGCATTCCACTGACATCTTCGGCTATTGTAGTGATTTCTGGATACAAATGATGCAACATATAATTTGCAAGCATCAAATAGACTAAACCTTCAACATCAACATTAAGACCAAAGTATTCATCATAATGACCACTGAAACCTTGTCCAAATCCTCTTGAGTGGTACAACATTGATGTAACACCATCAAATCTACACGAATATAATGTATTGTAATTAGTAGAAGTGGTAGATTATGATAAAACAAATTTTAAGGATCATTACCTATATCCATCAAAACCATACTCCTCGATGTACCAACGTAAATTCGAAAGTAAAAATCGGAGTACTTCGTACTCTCCATAATTAAACAGTCTACTATCCCAAAGTGGATGCTGTCCACGATGACCCGAATGGAAGAAACAATTATCAGTACCATCAAACATGTTTAATCCATCCAGTGTATTTTTGGATGCATGAGAATGCACCATATCCAATAAGACATATAAACCATGTTGATGTGCTGTATCTATTAACTCTTTTAATTCTTCTGGATTACCATAGCGAGATGAGGCAGCATAGAAAGAGGTCACCTTAAGATAATTGATTAAATCTTATATAAATATGCATGAATTCTGCATAAACTACAAAATATTATTAAACCCCTTTTAGATAGAACACAGTATTATTAGACTGTATATTTTATGCATTTATAATAAAAATGAATAGATCCAATACAAAATTATATAGACATTAGGAAAATTTAAGGCTACTATTGCATTATTTTCGACATTTTAAAATTATTAAAAAAAAATATATAATTTCATATAATTTCTGCTTAATATACAATTGACTTGGACAATTTTTATTCGGCATAAAGATCCGTAATCTAGTCATTATAAAACCTATAAATAGGCTTTTATCATCAAATATACAATCACTCGCAATAATATTCGAACACTCTTAAAAAAACAATGACTTTTTAAATATTGGACCATACGAATTTGATTTTTTTCAGAAGTTAGTACAATTAATCTATTATTTGACGTGAAAAAAAAATTTTGAGAAAATTACAATTAATATCTAAGGAGACAAACCTGATAACCAAAGCTGGCATAGTAAGCATGCTCCATAATAGCCATTAATTGTATAGCATTATATCCCTGTTTCACAATGCGAGGAATAACATTTTTAGCAAACTCCAAGTATGTACCAATCTTTTGTTCCTGAGTTCCAATGCCAACGTGACATTCATAAATTCTAAGACTCTCAGGTTTCTTTGGTTTAGGGTGTTTAAACTTATAAACCTGTGTAAAAAGAATATTATTTTAAGTAATTCATAATTACTGCAAAACAATTTACTACAGAAATAAAGATAAATGTTGTTATATATACATTTTCAGGCGATGGATTCCAAATACGTTGTTTATATAACAAGCTCTCGGCTTTGTTCTGTGTAACATACGTAGCCCATGGACTTATCCGGTCCAATAATTCATTATTATGATCTTTCACAATTAATTTCACTTCTGAATTATGCTTTATTGGACAACTACCATCAGCGAGGGGGGGTAAATGCAATTCCCATTTCCCATAGTCCAATTTCTTAAATGAATTACTTGTTCTATTCCAGCCATCTAAAAATTAAAAAGTAAATCAAATGGATTGAATAAATAATTTTTTTATAATCAACTGATATTATACACATGTTATTTCATTCATAAATTTAGAATTTTTAACAGATCACGAGTAGATTACCTAGTTCAAGAATATTCTTTCGTTACTTATTTATACAGATTCAAAACAAACTTAAACATTAAATATGAAAAATCAGATAATGAGCATATTAGAAAATGTAATAAAATAATAATTTAACATTGTTTTGTTACACTATAGCTCAGTAAAGTAGAGATTGAACTTCTCATATATAGGTATATAATGTGTAATTTTAGATTACTTACTAAAATCTCCTGTTAGAAATAGTTCCTGTGCTCCAGGCACCCATTCTCGTACAGTTACACTGTTATCTTCGTTTATATGGACCCCAAATTTAGTATATCCTTTTGTAAATTTTTCTAAACTGCCGTCGCCAGACTCTACTCTCTCAATATGATCTTTGAACAATGCATATCTGACAAATAAAACGATCCATTGAAACATAAAATAAATCCAAAAAACTGTTTAATTACCATGCTTTCACGACTGATAACAATTAACTTCGGTTTGTAGTGTAACAAATGACAAATAATCGCAGAAAGAAAACATTAAACAGTTCGTACCAATAATGATACAGAGAAGTGCAAGTTGGGAAGCGTAATTTCATATAACACACAACTTTGTTAATTAAAGAATAAGATACCTTTTACGGAACTCGTGTTCATAGGGCTTCAAGTACGGATCTCTTTCTAACATTGCCTGTAATTCCGGTACTTCGACTTGGGAAGGATCCATACTAGACCACTTTCCTCCCATTTTTACTTCTTTAACAAGATCTTCACTTAGAAATAGTAAAAAGTATTAAAAAAGTCGAAATGCGATGTAACACCAAACCCCGCTAAAATTTGAATGACACTCCAAGGTGACCTCCTTTCCGTGCCGCAGTTGGACTTAGAAGAAAGCAAGAGTGGCTACCAAAAACGAAGAAAATCCAACGAAACACAGCAACAATTTTTTAAGAGTGGAAGCATTGTGACTGAAAATTGTCCCTCAAATATGGCGATTAATCTGATTACATAAGTGGCGCTAGTTTCAAACACGGAACATTCGTCCATATTATGCATTACTTCCTGTCGGTTAAATTACTAATGATTATGATAATTAAATGATTATTAATAATATAAAAACAATTTAAGAAACAATAGAATTTTCGTGTAGGTGAAAAATAAATAATAACAAAGATAATCATATTGTTTTATTTTATTTATATGTAAATAAGTTACTGTATGTTTTGTACAGATTTTCATTCACATAATATCGAATATTCGTCTTCATATCCTAAATGAATAATATATACATCCAAATATAAAGTGGAAATTCGTATATTATGTATTTACTTTTTATACCCTAAGGTTTGATGTACAAATCTTATAATAGAGAAGAAATCACGTTTCTTTTAACACGAAAGTATGTGTGAACATAAAGTACATACTACATACTATGAAGCATTACGTTGTGGGGCGGATTAGTAAAAAAGATTAACTCATAAGTGATATAATTAGTAGCTTCTTATTTACAAATCTTAAGACACCATTTGACATTTGTAAAGTACAAGAGAATAAATAATTGTCTTTAAACATAATCAATTAATATACCTTGAGAAGGCTGGAAAGTACAGATAAAGAATATTTTCAAACTTTGGTCCATTGTTTGTTTAACTAAATAATCATAATTCACTTAAAAAAAAAGAGATACAATTCGCTAAGTTTTCAAATTCGACGAATATAAATAAATCACACAATTAATAAGACGTGTAGATTACAGTTCTCGATGTTCGTTCTATCATACTTAATAATACTAAGAGCAATGAATGGACATTTATATATAAGACAAGTGTGACCTCTCACATATTGTATAAAAGCGCTAAATTCTTTTAGAAAATATCAATAGTGATAACGAAGGTGAACAGTTCAAAAGTTCCCGATCTGTGTCTAACTTCATCAAAGATTTCGACTTATTATTTCGTAATAAATGCAAGGCTTCTTTATATTTGCTGAAATAAATTAGCGCCTGGCTAAATATTTGGATTTTTGCCTTATTACTGGTACAACAAATTTGTATTTTTTTCTGTTTAGAAAGTTATTTTTTAGTATAATTGATAGTTTTGTTTAATTTGTTAGTATAATTTGTAGTATTATTTAATGAAGTACTATCCATGGACGCATCTGAAATATCTTCGCTACTACTACTACGAATGTCACCTTCCATCTGTAAAATTACATATACTTGTATAAAACTGAAAACATTCACAGTACATTTAATACGAATTTACTGTAATATGACGTACTTGACCAGCATAGAAAGCGTTGTATGCGATTTTAAGAATAAGATACGTCCAGATCATATGAAGGAATAATAATAAGATTAAAAGAGAATTGAAAATATAATACGCTGGAAACATTGGTACTATCTTAGGAGCTTCTATCGATGTGCTGAAAAATACAATGTGATTTTCAGGTCGAAAATAATACAAATAAATATTCGCTATGCTGCTACATGTTTTAATTTACGTACCTATAAATTATCCAAAATGGATAGAAACCAGTACGTGTAATAATCCACAAAACTGTGAAAATACCAAATATACAATCACATAGTTTTTGGTAATTAGCATATTTAGTCACCTTTGCAGCCTAAAATACATATATGCACAGGTTAATACATAAATTTTTAGTTTCCGCATATATGTTTGATCATTTCTATAATACTTACTTCTAGAAAAATATCTGCACAATCGTGCACCAATAATACTAGGGAACCAATTCTAGTCAAGTTCCCAACCCATGAAAAACACATTAATAAGATAGTAGCTATATGATGAATAAACATTTGCCAAAAATCTTTTCTTTTAACGTCAAAGAACTGGGAGAAACTTAATGACCAATAAAATGCCATGGATATCATATAGTACCACCATATATCATTGGAAACTGGGTGATATGGATAGTTATAGTAACAATGCTTTATATCCCACAACCATGGCTTATTCCATAAAACTATAAGACCATAAATGAAGGAGTATGTGTAATACAAACACCTCCAGCTGTAAGTCAAACGTATTTCAGGTACATTAAATATTTCATACAAAATTTCCAGTTGCAATAAATTTGAATACTGTACGACTGACCTATTTTCACAGAACTTTGTAAGCGTAGACGGTTTATCCTGAGCACGTCTCAATCGTAGCCACCTTTCTACTTGTCGTTCAGACCAATCTAGTTGTTTAGCCAGTGCCAGGATCTTAAAATATATCCGATTATAAAAAGAAATCCATAACATTTAATTTCTCAGCTACCCTAATATTAAATACATCATGTAAAATCTGAATAGTTTTTCTCACATGCTATTTAAGATTGCTATTTTAACTACACATTAAACTGATATTGATTTTCACTTAACGTATTAACTCGCAAATAGAATTTAAATAGTGTAATTTATGCATGCTTGTACACATGAAGTCATGTAAGCTATACAGAAGTATAATATACTTACTTGCATATTATTTTTAATTCTTCGACTAACATAAGCTTTCTCTAAAATATCATTTGGTGTTGCTTTCTTTGTTCTTGTATTCTTTATACCAAGGGATCTCCCAAATGGTGAAAAGCAAAACCTGAGACAACAACAATTCTTTAATACAATTCAATCAACCATATATGTAACATTAAATACATGAACAGTATAGATATGTATCCGCATTGAATTATATACGATTACTACATATCATACTTGCATATTTATAATCCAATTGACACAACATACTCAAGAATTTCATTGTACAAATGGATTCGATAGGAAGAACATTCTGCGCGACGCGCAACATAATTAATTAAATAAATGTGATATAACCTTAACTGAAAGGGAACTCTCTAAGAACACTCAATTTACCAAAATAAAATTGGAAAAAGTGTAGACAGATGATAGAAAGATTATTACCTTTCGAGGGCGTATCTGATCACCAGGAGAATTAGTGCCATGGGCAAAGGATAAATTAAGTGTTGATAATCTGCATATTTGTTTTCTGAATTCGGTTTAATATCGTCCCATGTTATGTTAGGCGGTAACCAAACATCCGTCGACCAAAAAGCCGACGACACATTCTTTAATATATTCATTGTTTTTCCGCCTGTAATTATCGTTTACATTTAGTCACGAGTTCGTCGATTGTTCGGCGAGGAGATCTCGTTAACAGAAATCTGTCCGAACGAATTACCACTGAAACCGCGTTTAGAACACAAACCTCCAACTACATAAGTACCTTCTTGCTATAGCACACGCCACCGGTCGAAGACTGCGCCCGTGCTTTTGATGTAACGTCGCTCAACTTTTTTCCCCTGGTAATTACTAATTACATTCAATCCTGGCACCGAGTGACAGTGGAGCCCACCACACTAATTGTTTTCTCTTCGGTTCTCGTTCAAATCTAACCATTGGCCGTGCATCCAATTGTACGCCAGCGAGTATTTTACTGTATATGCATTGCTGCTGCACAATAACGTATACATTTAGTTATACAATCATCAGTACGTACAGTACAAATGCATGTTAGGCACGTTATAATCACTCCAATGATAAATGTTTTGCAATTTGGTATCGATTGTGTATGTATATATTACACGCATTTAAAATTTAAAATGTATTGTTTAATTGTTTGGGAATCCCGTTTTAATGACACTAAGCCATTAATTATTGTGTGAAACTATAAAATATGTGCGTGCACGAAACGATGACGAATGAAATTATGAAAAATGCAGGAATCAACCTCGATTATAAAACATGCACTTGTACTTTATTTACAACTGAATTGGATCAAAAAATATGTACAACGTGTAAATATGTTTATATTTTATTTATTTAACTATGATTACGAGTTTAATATTTTATTAGGAATCCGGTTGTACACCTGGAAACAATTAATTGATAAGATAAGAGTGTAATTAGTAGACTGCGGATTTTTATGCAAAATAAAAATTTTTTTTATCAATAATTGTCAAAAAGAGGGGCCAAATAAAAATTTCTTTCTTGCTTTATTGAGTTTAATAAGCTGGTTCCATTAAATTAATATTATGTACACTGCTTTAAATTGCACTTATTCATTTTTGTCATAAGTGTATAAAATCTGCAGTCTAGTAATTAGCTGTGATTAGCGACAATTGGGATGTATCTTGATTTTTAGATGTTGCGTTTTATTTTTTAAATGAAAAATTCATTGTACTGTATGGAGGATCGTAAAACATTAAGAAATTGGGAGCGACAAAATGTATATATAATGTACATACGTATATATATATATATATATATATATATATATATATATATATATATATATATGTATGTATGTAATATACGCACTTATACGTATGTACATATAATCCATATGGATTTTTTACGAACTTCAAATTTACAATTTACATTTTAACAAAGATAAGGGCACGTACTTTAATACTACTGCATATTGTTAACTTCTGTGATATTATATTAAATTAAATCCTTTTAATATTAATTAAAAAATAGGTAACCATTTATTAATAATTAATAACGCGTAACCAATTTGTAACTTCTGTTAATTATTAATAAATTATAATCTCTGTTAATAATTAGCAAATTATAATTTCCATTATGATTTTCTATGTACATTTTATATCGGTACATATATATGCGTAGATAATATTTACACAATTATATATTGTTGTTCTTAGTGATCATTTATTATTACTTATTTAAATTACATATGTTTGTGTAAGCGTATCCTTTCAATTCATTTCCTATCTAATAGGAATTACTTATTACTGAATTAAAATATATATTATGTTCGACATTGTACTTTGTAAAAATAATGATATCAATAAAACGGTGTGATAACTTTCGTATATTAGGTATTAAAAAACTATTTTGTATCCAGTATCAAAGTTACTTCGATTGCCCACCAATTTGTATCTCTGTTTAGCGTATCAGTGCGCGCATTTACGATTAGGAGGATATTCTTTCAACAATTGCTTAATGACACGCTGATAAATCCGCGCGTTCCTCCTTTCGTGAGGTTTCAAGAATTCTTGCCTCACCGCGTTAACTTTTACCGTTTTCCGTTTGATACCTGGTGTATGAACTAAAAAGGCACCGTCTAGTATGACCAGCCGATAATTGAGAAGACACATCTCGAACATCTGTATAAGAAATAATAAATATTAATATCAGTTGCAATTTTTCGCATTTATGATGCTTCAAAAACATGGCATCAAGAGACTTAGTTAAAAATAATACAGACTTCATTTTCATTGAGAAAGGATAGCATTTTTTCGCATATGTTTTGTAAATTGTGAAATATAACGAGAAGATTAAAATACTCATTTTATTGCCAATTTTCTAAACATTGGAATATGGAAAAAATTCATTTCGCTGACAAGAAAATTCTTTATAGCAAAACCAAAATTTAATACAATTCCTTGTTTGTTAAAAATCTATGAATCCTATAAATGCATAAAGATCCATTATTTAATGGTAATCAATGGATTATTATATGTGAATACATACATGGTAGGTGAAATAAAATCTCTAGACGCGATCTAAAAATAATTTTTCCTTACTCCAGTATCTTCGAAGATTTTCGTGAGTCACTATAATGTTCTGAAATATTTTATTTTCAGATCATTCAGAGAATATTGCTGGTTCTCTAATGCGTTTTAAAGCGATATTCGAAAATATGTGTGTTTTCGCCCAAAGTTTGATTTACTGACAAATTGGTAGTAGACCTGAGTCATTTTATCTTGTCTGCCTTCCCAAGACATATCTTCTGTATAAAAGGGATCGTCACGAGTCCCGATAAAAACTGGCTCCCACCTATGGTGCGGATATTCCCTTTTGGTAATAATAAGTGGTCTGACTTTGCCTGGGTCTGGTCTAAGCATCCATCTGGTAAGACCAGGAAACCTTTGGCAATGTGAGCAGAGGAATCTATACAATAAACATATCGTGTGAGCATCTAGCCAACTATTCTACCAAGATCAATATTCAGTATCCTATCAAGTACAGCAGAATTTGTATTATTTATTCATATGCATTCGAGCACCACTTAATATGTAGACAATGTTCAGACAATGTTCAGAGTCTAATCAGTAGTGATTAGATTAATTTAAAACACGAATAATCGATGTTTTAAAAACTGGGAACAAGAAGTATATGTACTGTCCTTTTGTTATTTAAATAATTAAATCCTTTGCCTGCAACTTCAAGAATTAGGTACGCGAGTCTACGTGTTCCAATATGGCGACCCTCATTCTCAAAGGGAGTGGCAATGCAGCAAATATCATTAATTTTATACAGTACAACCTCCATTATCCGAACTGAACAGGGAAACATGACTGCTCGAATATTTAACTAGGCTATAATTAGACTGCGGATTTTATACAATTATGGCAAAAATGAGTACGTGAAGCACAAAATTGGAGAAACATCAAATGAATTTAATATTATTGGTACATAATTTACAATTTATTAAAATGATTAAAAAGAAGAAATCTATTTTTATGTCACACACTTTTTCTTGTAATTGATGTAGACAATTTTTATTTACCATAAAGATCCGCTGTTCAGTTATAATACTAGAATCAACTTTTATTAATTTCTACATTAAATAGACAGACGTCGAAGGTTCGGATAATCGAGGTCTTATTGTTATTCAATTCATCCAGAAAAACCGGGTCAAAGGAACAACAGAATATATTAAAACGGAAGAGTAGAAATAATAATGAAAAATAGAATGGAAACGGAAGATGAACTAGAGTGGTCATATGTAGATGAAAGCCATGGCTCCAGAGGCAAAAACAATGAATACTTTATGAATGATCTAAACAAGCTAGCATTGAGAGATACTATCGTAGCACGTAGAACGTCTTACTGGTTCTTAACAATGGAAGTTCTGTTGCACTTGATGGTTTGCATAGAGGACTGTAATCGATCCGATACTTTCGATAAGAGGGGAATCAAGTGTCAGTTGCACAGACCTATGAAAATATACTGCAGTGCCAGCCTTGGTAGCCAACAGCAGTTGCTTTTTCGTCGAAGGCGGCTGCCTGTGGGATTCGACCTCAAAAACTGGCACAACGAAGACAATTCCTTTTTTCGGTGGCTTCCCGCGCACCATTTCCATGAAACCGGAGGCAAGTTTCTTGCTGGGCAAAAGTTCAATGTCCGTCACGAGCACACGACTGGTGTTCGCCTGCATTCTCGCAACATTTCTAACCACGTTAATAGGATAAGCCATGCCTATCCGTTTCCTTTCGGTTTCAGCTTCACCTCTTTGAAGATCGGACGCCGCACAGTCGCCCTCGGTTCGAGTACTTTGGCCCAGTGTGGGCGGACGACTTGTCGGGAACACCAAATGCACGGAAACCTATAAAAGGACACAGATTAGCTTAATGATCGACCGATTAATTCACTCTTGCATCTTCGTCTTAGATCGTCGATTCTTGTTTCCGTTAATCGCTAGCTATCTATGTCAATACACCTATGTCTACGCCAGGCTTGGGCACATTGCATTTTCAATCAAGTAAATAGTGTCAATTTGAAATGATGAATTATTTGTAGATTTTTAGTTAGTTGGAAGTTAGTTAGACGTTATTTCACTCATCGATTCTTTCAGAAATGAAATAAGACATTATTTCATTCATCGATTCTTTCAAAAGTAATGTAAAGAATTATTTTATTCATTGATTCTTTCAGAAATGAAATAAGACATTATTTCATTCATCGATTCTTTCAAAAGTAATGTAAAGAATTATTTTATTCATTGATTCTTTCAGAAATGAAATAAGACATTATTTCATTCATCGATTCTTTCAAAAGTAATGTAAAGAATTATTTTATTCATTGATTCTTTCAGAAATGAAATAAGACATTATTTCATTCATCGATTCTTTCAAAAATAATGTAAAGAATTATTTTATTCATTGATTCTTTCAGAAATGAAATAATAAATTATATCATTCATCGATTCTGTCAAAAACGAAATGAGGAATTGATTTTTTCAAATATGAAGTGAGAAATAATTTTATTCATCGATTCTTCCAAACTTACTTAGTTTAAAAAATAAAGTAGGATAGTATTTCATTTAGAAAAGAAAGTCTTCTTTATAGAGAAATCAATTTCATTTACAAATATACTAATCTATAATTATTAAAAAATCGCATTTAGCCAAATAAGATAATCTACTACACGTTGCAGAAAATATTTGAACAGAATCGTAAATATGATTATTAATATAATGATCTGGCGGTTTCTTGAGAACGAAATTATTATCGTTACTTAAAAATTTCTTTCCCCTGTAATGTATGAATAATTGTAATTTATTTTCATATTTATAGCATGTGCGGATTGAAGAAAAACAAGCAATCATGTATACCAATAAAAATACAAAATTGTTTAATCAACGAATTGTGCATTTTGTTGTTTGAAAAATAACTGTGGAATTATAAATAATTATACTGTGGATTTAATAAATGTATGACAAAAATAAATAAGTGACGTACAAAACTAAAGGCATCAGAAGAATTTAGATCCCACAATCAATGCAGAACATTTTTGCAGATATAAGTTTTGCCAGAGATGTGTTACTCAAATATATTATCGAACGCTGCCCAAGCCTGGTCTACGCAATAAACATTTGGTAAAACATTGTGAAACGCACTATTGTCTCGATATTGAATTAAGTTCAAGAAGCCGGATTTGAATGCAGCGTTGCTACGTCCTTAATGAAGCTGTTTGTGCGCCTGTAATCGTAGTAACAAAAGAAAAAAATAGTCGCGTGGTTCGATAAAACGTAGTTGTAAGTTTGCATACAGAAAATGTGCGAGATATATATACGTATATACAATTTTTATATGTACATATTTCAGATATTTAAGACGCTATCGTACGCGCTGGTTCTCGGACAAAGTAGCCGTGTCTTACAATAGAGTGCAAATACGAGGGTCGTCCAGGAAGTATGTAATACCTACTCTTTTATAGACACCATATAATAATGGAAGCTGTTTACAGGCACCTAGCTTATGGTTACCTAGCTCCACGCATGTTGACATAAGTCATAGCAGATTTCAAATAATGATTTCATACGTTCAAAATGGTAAGGAGAGCTTGAAATGATGATGTCCACATGTAAAAAATTTAGAAAATAGTATATGAATAATAATAATGCTTAACACATTACTCACCGGAAGCGTATGATACTCTATGACTACGTTTTATCAGAAAATCTTCTTTATAAAAAAACTCGGAAGAAACGATAAGATTACATTCCTCAGGGTGCCTTGTTGGGTTATCACTAGACAGCGGATCTTTATGCATTTATGGTTTCTGAAAATTTTCGAAAAATGCTAGAATGTATAATTCGACAGAATTTCGTATGATTTTAATTTATTTCAAATCTACAAAGACAACTTCCGGTGAAAATAAGATCTTAATTCATTCCATTTTCTTAAAATTCGTCTACAAAAATGGCAAATTGCATAAACTTCCGGAGTATAGTTATCACTAAAATTGCCATTGTATAATTTTCCCACAAATTCTTAGTTGTAAATCGTTGCAAGTCTACGAAATAGTTGACGGTAAGTAATGTATCTATAGACTGCGGATTTTATGCATTTATGGAGAAACTGAAATTTAAAACAGTGAAGAAATTACAAAGGATGTCGGTATATTTGTTTCAACTATTCAACATTTTAAAAGAAAAAGGATATTTTTAATTTGTTCCTGTATCTTTCAATCAATGCAAACAATATTTATTTTGCGTACAAATCTGCAGTCTAATATGTTAAGATGGCTCACTACTTTGAAAGTACATTTGTTACTTCAGTAGCTTTTTGGATGAGCCCCACGCTTAAATGGTGAACAGGACGTTCCAAATTAATTTTAAGAAAATTGAAATAGTGCAAGTTCAATTCATAGATCTGACAAACCTAATCCGTGTACCGGAGGATTAACACGTTCAGCGCCATGTCACCCATATCTGGGTGACGGAATTATTTATACAGAATTGAAAATTAATTTTTACGTTGGTAGATTGAGTGTACAAAATTTCCTTACGATCTGAGAAATAGAAGAGGTTTGAAACAGTAATTAATATCACAAAACTAAACTTCTTAGTTTTTGTTTTATTAAATATATTGCTTTGATTTTGTGTAATTTGTATGATTGTGGAGTGGGCGCTGAACGTGTTAAATGGTTGGCTACTGGAACAATTACCCTACTGCGGAATAAAAGAAACTTTTGCACAACGTCCAACGAATCGAGTCAGCAAAGGTAAACGGGTACACGCAGTATCTACTCGAGAGAGTCACAAGTTACATTTCTAGTTAGCAGCGAAGGTCACGCATTGGTGTTACACTAACCGGTCTCGTTGGATCGAGTAATAGATTTGTTACTTTAGGTTGTAGCTTTCTGGACGAGCCTCGCGGACAACGGTGAACAGGTGGATCGTTACGTTAGCGTTGGTATAATAATCATGCTTTCTAGCGACCCGTTCTGACAGCGAGTGCGTGGGGAAACCTTGTACATTTCGGGTTCGCATCGACAGGCCCGATCGAGGAGAGTAACGGCGGTGCCGGCGTCGAGGCCAGGTGTGAAAATGGCCAGACTCAACGGTCCCTCCCATCTCCTGACCAACTCCACGATCCCATAGACATGATCTGCAGTGGCGTGCGTGCAGAGGGTCACCTGGGGCAACTTGTTCCTCTCCTCGGTTCCGACTAATACAAACGGTAGGACTCTGTAGGGGCTCTTCTCACCGATTTCCGGGCTCCAGGTGACTTTCGCAGCCGGATACGACATAACGTCTGGCAGACCGTGGTACCATCTGCAAGAATTGTTCCTGGGTTGTTGACCCGCCATGTACATGCCTGCTACGAACGCCGGAGTCCTGGTCACAATTTCTTGACGCGGACTCGTCGCACTTTGCTTCGACATAGGCACGTTGTTGTTGTTGTTGTTATTATTATTATTATTGTTGTTATTATTGACGTCTCCGTCGTCTTCGTTACCGATCTCCGGGATTGTTGTGGGATAACCACGATTCACCAGCAAACGTCCAACCAGGATTAGAGGGACCGCTACGCCCAGCCACACCAGCAGCCGTCGACCGGAGCAACGCATCCTTCTCTTGTTTACACGGCACGCGCTTTTCGATTTTTCGATTCTCGCCGTGGTCAAGGAAACGCTCTTCCATATTCCGTACGCGATAGATTCATTGAACCTGTGCCTCCACACTGCTGGTCTATGCGGAAGGGCGAAACCGCCAATTACGGATCGATGCGGCGCAAGCGTGTCGCGATTCGAGACCGCTCGCTGCGAAATTTCCAAGTCCCCTTTTATAAAAGGATTAGATATTAAATAGACAGTTGTCGTTATTAACCCAGATCCATATATCAGCTTAATTTGTCGCTTCGTGTCGAATTGACGCAATGGTGACAAATCGATATGATGCGATGGTGAGACGGAGAATTAAATTCGCAAGGCGAGGCAAGATTAACCACTTGCGCTATAATGTCGAGTCTTGTGACGAACGTTTACGACAGAATCTGCTAAATACATACAGTTAGGATCGAAAATATTGGCACACCTGAGGTTTAATTATACGAACGCGTGTGAATGGAAGAAAAAGAAATGTATAATTTTAGAATATCACTAAATATGCGTATATGTTCTTAATTTTCCGTAAACCGAAAGAAAATTCTATTTTGCTGTTGTGGACATATTTATAGCCATTGGAGAATACATATGCATACAATAAATACGAACTTCCTCATTCTTCTAAGATATGATGAACGAAAAAGAAATTCTAATCACTGTAACCGTAAAATAAATTGTAATATGTGTGGTTAATAGGTCTGCTACCACAGTTTTTATCAACAACAATTTTCGTAGCAATACGATTCTACTAAAGGCTGCTCTTACACAATATGAAATAAATGTTATCACAAAATGAAATCATGAATCCCACGAATACCATGCTGCATGTTGAGTAACAATACGCATAAAATTAATTTGATCCTCCTTGTCTGAAATAAAAATCGTGTCACGCATGGCGGTCGGTGGCAAATATGTTAAATAAAGAATTGATATTGTAAGATGAGTCAAGATTAAAACAATCTGATCTACTACACGGATTACTCGCATCGTTTATAAATAATAAATTGACACATAAAATGTTCTACTTTCTAAGAAGCAGTGAAAAATGTAAGAAACTGGGACAAGGGACGGGTAAAGATTGATCGAACGACTTCTTGTTTAAAAATAGCTGCGTAAGCAGAATAAAACGATAAGAATCAAATTATTTGATAGGACATATACGGTAAAAGTATTTTGAATTTTTTTTGGCACTACCGTTTCTTTTTAATCGATGTCATTGCAAGTAAAAGGTAACTTTGTAAAGATTAATCTCAAAAGTATTGTTCGAATAGTAATAATTTTAAAGTTTTGACAAATAAGATAATATAATCTACATATACTGATTTCTGCACGAGTACAGTTAGAAGATGTATTTATGTGGATAGATACGGAAGTAACTAATTACGTTAATTTGCTTGCAATCAAAAAAGTTTTCATGGACGTCGAGGAAACTAACGTAACGGTTACTAGCCATCGTACGTAGACTAATCGTGGATTGAATAATGAAACGCTTCGACCGAGGAAATGTGGTGTCCAGAACTATATTCATAAGGAATCAGAAATACACGCGAATATGTAAGAAAGAAAGACTTAGTGTTCCGAGGCATATACATTTTTTTCTACTAAACAATATCAATATTAACAAAATATACTGTTAACTGTTTAGGTAAATGCTTCCCTAAATGGTAAGTGTCAAAAAATTTTATTTACACGTCATTGTATTATTTATATATTAGGTCGTTGCATATGAAATGTCCGATTTCAGAATGCATATATTATGAGGTTTTTTAATAAAAAAATACTATTGTAACCTACAGATTTATTATATATCGTTTGAAGGTGCAAAGCTACTCTTTTCAGTCCTATCTTCACTTTTTACATATTTAACCTTCGTTTTAAATAAAGTTGATTTCAATATCAGTCGATGTGATTGTCGTGGATTCTTTTTATTTTGTTTAGTCAAAATGTGGTAGTAAATGAACCAACTTGTGGTCAATGATAAAAAAAACTCAAAAATAGAGATGACAGTCTCATAAATGAAGGAGGTGAACTACCAAAGAATTTAATTTTAACTGTAATGTAATAACACAAAAACACGTCATTTGTTGACAGAATATGATAATTGTGGTGGGTGGACAATGGTGCTTACTTTATCAATAAGTTTTATTGCAGAATACGTATATTTGTTTAAAATTACTACTATGAATCGGACATATCATATGCCACGACTTAATAGAATGTATATATGCAAATGAGAATGTACAATAAAACTTAGATGGTAAAAAAAAGATGGTAACATCTCTTAAAGTGTTATTACGGTGAATGTTTCTCTTAATGATTATGCGAAGAGTTTTATGCACAATTTTTGCTTTATCTTTAAACCAACAACTTGTCTTATCTCAATAACGTGCGTCCACATCCTCAACCACTGTTCTGCCAAGGACGTCACCGATACAGTATTCTAAATCTAACGAAAAATTGATACGTGGGAAGAATAATAAGTTTAATAGAAATCATTTCTTCATCATTTCCCGAGCCATATGATCTGACGTTTGATGCGTATATGTACTGTGATACGCGCGATACACGTTGTACATATTTATAAATACACTCTTTATCATATTTTCTTGCTTAGATCATTTGACGTACACATGGCCATTGACGAAAAGCATGCTCGTACTATAATGGTCAGCTCGTGTCAAAGTCACGTGATTCGAATTATAATAGCGATTAGATTCTATACTGAATTCTGTAAATTAATTACATCGACATTTTACGTACCAGCAATGATGTAATAGCTTTCTAAATGTCAAAGATTAACAATTAAAGTCATCTTCGTAAATTTTATTACATAAATAGTAATTTCATTCTGAAACAAACAAATTATTTTTAATGGCATAGTTTAATCATTTCTTTTGGCATTTCTATTCAGCAGAAAATTGCCAGGATTCTTTTAAATATAATAGAAATATTAAAATATTTATTAATAGACTTCCGATTAGTTTTAAAAGTCTGACTTTTTTTACAGAAACACTATGAGCATATAATGTGTATAATTAAGAAGGAGTATACTGTCTTTCATAAAGTTAACTATAGCAAAGGCTAGCATTGTAAAAACGACTGTAAAAAGCTTACGAGTAAAAGTAGGTACATCATAAACAGGTTTACGAAGCAATACGTTATAACGAAGTCCATCTGCGTTAATAAAATTCAACAATTATATGAAACATGCCTCTATAGAGTATTTATAAATAAACACTTACGAAAACATTCCAACTTGACCTACAGTTTTTATAAAAGAGAACATACTTCGAAAGTATTAACACTTGGCTATGATCTTAAATTTCTAATATACTCTACATTTTTATTTGATCTTTCTTCAATTATCAAAACCTTTAAAAAATCAAAAGACATCATTCTATACAATTTTATAAATTTTAATATGATTACTTTAATTTTAAGTAATAGGATTGATGCAATAGTGTTCTCAATAACTATGGATACTTTAAATATACTCTTTCAACCATGACAAGGTTCTCAAAAATCCTTGCACCAAATTTGTTGCTATAGATATCATCCATTTTCGTTTTACTCTTTCATTCGACCAATTGTACCCATAATCTCACATTTTGTCTGAATGTATCAAACATATAATTACACAAACATGGAAAAGTTTACATATTTAAAACAGAAATTAATAAATCTCATTACTGAGGGTAACTCGTTCATGATTGAAATCATCATTGCCACTGAAAAATTGGTTAAAGAATCCTCATCTGTACATTTTTATTTTTTTTCAATATATCGATTTACTTGAAGATCATACACAAAACGTGAAATTTATACAGTATCTCAAACAGGAAATGGGTAAATTGTCACTTCTGGACCATACGAAGTTCAAATAATGATCATAAAACACGAGAGTGAATCACGTTACTGGAACTAACATTTTGGTTCACGATCAAACTCATTCATTCATTCATTTCCTATCTAATAGGAATTACTTATTACTGAATTAAAATATATATTATGTTCCATATTGTACTTTATAAAAATAATGATATCAATAAAACAGTGTGATAACTTTCGTATATCAGGTATTAAAAAACTATTTAATGGTAAACCGGTTGAAGAATTTTCATCTTTAAATTTTTATTTTTTTTCAATATATCGATTTACTTGACGATCATACACAAAAAGTGAAATTTATACAGTATCTAAAACAGGAAATGGGTAAATTGTCACTTCTGGACCGTGCGAAGTTCAAATAATGTTCATGAAATACGAGAGTGAATCACGTTACTGGAACTAACATTTTGGTTCACGATTAAAATAGTCATTGCTTTTAAACCCTATTTTTTCTCACAAAATACAAAAATGTCTCGAAAGACGAGCGAATCCTCGAATTCGAAATCGCGACGCTCGCGCTCGTGTGACACGAGTTCAATACTACTAAGACGCACACGCGATGGATACAGGTTTGATCGAAGAGTACGAGGGGGTATCAATTTATAATAAACAACAGAAACGGTGTTTAAAGTTGGTGCAATCCCCAAGGCTGCATTCTAATTTTAGTGTGCGCGATGGGATGGCCGTTTGTTCCAACGCGCGTTTCGCCGTGACTGCAACACGGCAAATCTATTAAAATTCAATTCCATAGAACCGGTAGTTTCCAAATTGATCGAAGAGCCACGGTTCTCTTGGTACTATATACTGTACATACTCCGTTTCACACGGATATACGGTTCGGTTCGCCGTTTCACTTTGCTCGTCGGCGTGCAAATCATTTCGCGCTATTGTGCGGCGCTGTGCCAACAACGGTGCAAAGTGTAAAGTGTCGTGCACAAATGTTATCTTTCGATTCGTACAATACACGATTCTATCGAACCAAGATGCTCGGTTCAACGATCGTTCGTAGAAGAAAAGATGACGGGTAAGCGACGCTCCGCGTGGACATTTATTGGTGACCCATGACAAAAATCTTATCGGTTTCGTAACTCGAACCGCGTCTCTTGAAAACGCTTCTCATTTTTTATTATAAGGCTTGTAAAAACTTAACGTCCTTTAGCTTCTTTGAGTTACGGTTGAACAGCGAATTTTCACAGTGCAAACGGCACCGATATACATAAATAACGAACAGCTGTGTTTGTTGTCGGAGTCTTGTGTTTTTACATTCTTAGGAAGTTTCGTAACTGGTGGTCATTCAATTTACAGTTTCTGCTTTGCTCTCCGTTTTCTTCGCCGAGCAATCTTTTCTTTTTGTTTCGTCGATTAGTTGCACAATTTCTGCATACGCGTTTTGTTTGATAGGATGTTATACAATCTGATTTGCATGAAAATATGTGGTAAATTGCTTATACAAAATCCATGATTTTAGACATGGGTTTGTGGAAACAAACATTCGACACACTTTGATCTGTAACTCGATGAAAGTTATCAAAGCGTTCCTGTAATTGGCGTATTTCATCCTGATCGCCGCTCCTAGAATTCTGACCGTTAAAAGTATTAAACGAGCGAGTGACCTACATTCAAAGTTCTTGAATTTGCTATGATCGGTATCCTTCAAGTATGATACAGAAGTTAGATTAGTTTTCTGTTCCGTATGAAAGCGTGTAGTTTAGTTTGCCATGAGTCAGAATGCTACTGCAATTTCAGACTGATGGCTTTTGAGCGTTCCAAGGTTGTTACCTG
The DNA here is from genome assembly GCA_913789915.3 of Sphecodes monilicornis. Taxonomy (NCBI): domain Eukaryota; kingdom Metazoa; phylum Arthropoda; class Insecta; order Hymenoptera; family Halictidae; genus Sphecodes; species Sphecodes monilicornis. The sequence continues at coordinate 13,585,922 of OU565290.1, forward strand.
TGAACAAATCAAATTTACAAGTACAATTAATTAGCAAATTAAAATTGTAATGTGGTACAGACAATTGGTAAATGAATAATTTGTAACTAATGTGTAAATTACGTGATACATATGTGTAAAGGTTATTCTCTTTATGCTAAGTATCCACTTTAGATTCACTTGTCGATACAATACCGAGCTTTGCTAATTATGCTCTACGCCTCACAGTTGGCAGGTTAAACAATATTGAAATAGATTGGCAACGTGTTTCGTTTTTGTGTTGAGACGCACCTCAAGTGCATATCAGTTTCAATCATGCACAGTGAAAGACTCAGTACGAAGAATTTCTTTTTCTACATTGTTAGCCATACAGCTAATATAGGTATTAGTACATGAATACACTAGTATTCATAACGTAATGTACATCAATATTCATGTAATCACGTAGTGAACATGTCTAAACGAAGTAATAATAGATATATAAAAATTAAAATGAATCACATTGCACAAATCCATTTAGAATTCTTATCAAAGAAGATATATAGCTTCTTTAAATTCGCATTATTATAAAATCAGTTTTCCGATTATAAAAAATTGAGTACAACATAAAGACTGGATTTATTAATAATAGTATAGCTATCAACTAAACCAAGCATTTGCGATTTTCACAAACAGTATTACCGTGAACATGATGTGAAATTGTGAACATAAACCTTGTGCGATGTTATTCGGAGATCAACTGTTTACTATAGTAATACTACGCCCGCCTACGTTCATCGAGGATGAAGAATGAATAGCAAGGTATGTTTTCCCAAAATATTTCTTAAAAATCATACCTGTTAGACTGCAGATTTGTATGCGTTTGAAGGCATGTGCAAGATTCGAAAATACTCGGAAGCATTTATTTTTACTAGAAGAAATCTTACAACTTTTCAACTAGTTCCGATTTTTTAAAGTGGTTTACGAAATACTAGCTAACTCAATTACAAAAAAAAAATGGTAACCTAAAATACCTACCATCGGTTTGAAAGAGATTCATGAAAATTGTTAAATTTTGCCACTTTCGTGGGCAAGTTGGTCGTTTATGTTCGCGAACAATTTTTGTTACTGTTCTAGGCTTACAAAACATCTAAATTTCTGGAATACGTATCGAGGTCCCTATTTAAATATACAGGGTATTCAGTACCTCGTGGTACAAGCGAAAAGGGTGATTCTACGTGAAAACATAAGTCGAAAATATAGAATAAAATTTGTTCATGTCAGGCTTTGAGAAAATCGAATTTAAAGATTCGTCGGGATCGCGTGCGCATTAGTATATGCACAGAGTAGAATTGGTTCGTCATGATCAGACGCAACAACTAATTTCTATCTAATGGTACGCGTATTCGCTGAGTCTTCAAACTCGATTTTCTCGAAAACAAAGCATCACGTGAAAGAAATTTATTCTATACTTTCGACTTATTTTTCCATGTAGAATCACCCCCTTTTCGCTTGTACCAGTTACCGAGCACCCTGTATACAGGGCGTCCCACGCAACTGGAACAGGCTGTACCATCAAAACGGTAGGGAATAGAGGAAAATGTTATAAGAAAAAGTTGAATGGCATCAGACGGTGCATAATACGCAACTAATTTTATGCACTTTTGTGCATCGGTGCATCAGAAAAATGCAACTGCACTTTTTTTTTTAAATGGAAACCTACATATTTGACTGCACCAATCGATGCAATTTGCAGTAAAAGTACTAACATACTTATGTCCTAAAATTATTCGTTCGGAAGTTATGGTAGCTAAGGTTGTTGTAGATTTGTGAATGATTTCGATCTGTCAGCAAGTGTTCTGGAGTATCACGTAGTGCTCCATTATAATGTTTGTAACTTTTAGTTACGATAACGTCCTAACGAATAAGTTTAGGGCATAAGTATGTTACTACTTTTATGTATAGCACAGCAAACTACATCGATTGCTGCAGTCAAAAATGTAGGTTTCTATTTAAAAAAAAGTGCAGTTGCATTTTTCTGATGCACCGATGCACAAAAGTGCATAAAATTAGTTGCGTATTATGCACCGTCTGATGCCATTCAACTTTTTCTTATAACATTTTCCTTTATTCCCAACCGTTTAGGAGGTACAGCCTCTTCCAGTTGCGTGGGACACCCTGTATATATTACATATATCTGGATTTGATAATCATGGTCTCGACCATATCTAAGGTATCACACATTTGCCATAATATGGCTGCAACAGCAAATCGTTGAAGTACTACTTTCACATGTACAATAATATTCTATAATTGCTTCTATAATTGTGTTCACCGCTGTGGAATCGGTATTTCATATACGTATCACTAATAATATAGTAAATGTGTTTATCGATCGAAATTTTTGATTAATTGTGTTCGATTTCGGCGCACAGGTTCGATCAATGATACAAATTAGCAATTTTGCAAATTAGAAACCTCTTCGGAAACTCAACGTTTCGACCCAGATGTGGGTCTTTCTCAAGAGATGAGATTTTTTTGCGTCTGTAACATAATTTAATTGTAATAACGTATTCAGTGTAACACAAGGTATGTTGATTTCAGAAGAAGAAAAGTCGAAACGGTGAGTTTCCAAAGAGGTTTCTAATTTGCAAAATTGCTAATTTGTATCATTGATCGAACCTGTGCGCCGAAATCGAACACAATTAACGTATCACTAGTGATGGCCTTTCAATTGAAATATCGTATTTTCTGTAATCCAAAGCTGCTGTTCTGTGTTTCGAATTTGGTATAAACGTTCGCCTTTTTGGTGTTCTGCGTAATATGAACTTGCGTTTGTTATTTAATAATAATAATATTGTGAACTTAGGAAACTGGAGTTCTCGATTACTTTCCTCATTATCTAACGCTGTGTGTCAAATTAAAGTATAAAAGTATAAAATTAAAGTTCAAGATATATTTCGAAACCTCAAACAAGTCGGAAAAACATGAACAATGTGATAAAATTTTTTAGATACAAATTCCATGATGTTTGTGTATGACTACTTATAATCCATGTTTCATAAAGAAACCTGGAAACAGTTTTTGAAGTCACCATAATGGTTTAAAAGGCCGTACATGATATCTCAGGATCTGCTTGTCAACTCAATTTAAAAATTTGCAGCGATTCATGTTTTGACATAAACTGTGGTTTCGCACAAAAATTAGAGCTAAATTCGGGGAACTCGAAAGAAGCGAAAAAACCCCTGAGTTTTGGATCCCTCTTTCGCTGCGGACATAAATAAGCCAGATTGACCACGGAGGGTTGAAAAGTTATTGAAATTGGGGGTGGTGTCGCGTAAACATTTTCCACGAACGGGGCAGCTCTGCAAATAACCGGACGCGATCGCATTGTAATTTATAGTGACACTGCACTTGACCGTCGTCGATGGACGTACCCCTTTTCCCAGCGCCACCAACCCTGAAGGGTGCACCGTCACCCCTTAGTGACGTGGTAGATGTTGCGAAGTTGACACGTGTTCCGCTGGCCAGGATCGCGTGTCCCCGTGAGCGACATGTACCGAAAAGACCCAGGACTACCAGGATTCGTAGGATACAACGTTCTGCTCGCAAAAACTTGGTTCACCCCAAGCCCAGGAATCAATTTCGACACCGTGTCACCGAGTTCCGTATCACGATGACCGAACGGGACCGGAACGATAGCGACGATGACGATGTTGTTTGCGCAATCGGTACGAACATTCCCGTCCACTTCTATTCAATCATGAACAACTCGATTTATCAACAACCTATTAATACTAGAACCATGCATTTCATAATGTTCAATTTACGACTTTTCAGCCATTCAATGCAAAGTGGTGTTAGTATCTGTCTGTTTGGTTCAACACCGCTTCTTAAGGGTTTAATCATCAGTGAATAAAATAATTTTAATTTTAGCGTGGCTCGTATAAGGGAAAAGTATGATCCTTTGATTTCATTGTGTTTTGACTTTTACTTAATTTCTTCTTATCCGATGATTCATAATCTGTACTCACACTATTTTTACATTGAATGCAATCAAAACACAGCTCTTGTTGTCTGACAAACCAATTAATTTATTTAGTAATCATTTCAATAATAGTAAAAATTTGAAATGAGTCATTTTTACACATCTGGCAGCTCTAGTATTAAATATACCAATTCTTGTGTACGAAGCGTACCCAGAAAGTAAGTTTCAAGCGGCTGTATGAAGAGAACAAAATTTAATATGTGGGATACTTTGTTATAATTGAATTCTGTGCATCTTAAACTACTTTTCTACATAGTTTTCACAATTGTTCAAGCAGTCGTTGCAATGGTGCATCAGATTTTTGTGTATATGCATAGTACAGTAGAATTATCTTCAAATTTTCGAAATCTCAAGAGGACCTGCCACGATTTAATGAACAGATGGTTGTGCCTTATGACTAGACTGCGGATTTTATGCATTTGTAACAAAAATAGGTACATAAAATTTAAAGCAATGGACATACTAAATAGATTTAGGGACATCAGTGTATCAGTTTCAGCTTAATATGATAATTAATAAAAGAAAGAAATTTTTGCAAATCAACGCAAACATCTTTTATTTTACCCGTTACAAAGCTGTCGAATTGTATATACCAGCTCTACGTTCCTTTCATTAAAAAAAGAGATAACAGATTGCATTTCGCAATGGATAAATCGCTTTACGTTTTTGAACATGTTAGAATACAGAAATCTCGTGGCTTGGACTAACAAAAGCATTCGCATAAGTTAGTATTTGTTAACAAAGCTTATTTTCTGGTGACGCGTATTTCGATATCAATCGAGGATGAGTTTTTATACGACTGCGGCTCTGTAGAACAGATTTTCTTTCAAGGACGAGGAATGGAGAGGCATTTCAAAATTCTTTAAACTTTGTCGTAACAGAGGAGGAACGGACCAAAAATCCATACATTGAAATCGTAATATTGGCTGTTTACGAATGTTTTCCGACAAGGTGATCATGCTTTGCGCTAAATTCTAACTTCCATATCGTTCACGATCATTCACTTACACGTACGAAGCTTTAGAAAGAAAATCTTAGTATTACTTTACGAGAAATCGTATTTCCCGAGCAACCGAAGGTTCATTTGAACTTTTCACACATGTAGTGTTACTAATACGCTTACTTTTTCATACACACTATGTCACGACGATAGTATGAAATTAGAAGTAACAAGTATAACAGTAAATACAAAATAAATAAATGGTAAACGATAGAAATTAATAGTGGTAGTAAATAATATCTAGTAAATAGAAAAGTATCTAAACCCAGTGACAGACACGATAGAAATTAATATTTACGTGTTTTGAGGTATACCTACCCATGCATAAAGTAATAATACCTAGTCAGCGTGTTATAGTACACTCAAAACTTTCGTCGATAACGCATTACACTGGTTAAATAAATAAAGTGAACCAAACAGAGTTCTAGGAATATACTACTTGAACAATACAAAAGTTGGAAGATTATATTCAATTATAATGTAATTTCAATAATAAATAATTTATTTTCAAATCAGAATTTTAATTGTCATTCATCATTGTAATTCTATACCTAGTATAATAATAAGAGCAAGCTTTTACAGGCTAATTTTAATCAATATATAATGTTATATATTGCCTGGATCCTTTTTTAACAGTAATTTAGTATCAACAAGATATGTAATATTGAGAACAAGAATTCTTTCAATATCTAATATTATTCTGTATATAAAATTTGTTTATAGAACAAACTGAATATTGCTACTTAAAAAGAGCAATAAATTCCCTTCTTTAGTAGATTAATAATTTTATTTATTGTCCGTAGATACACCTACAACGGTTTCGGAAGAGCTCTCGTCACAGCATAAATCATCGGTAGAATTTACAAAATCAGTGCAATCAATAGCCATCCAAACTATAGTTGATCTACCATTACGATTGCGAACTTTCCCCTCTGTCAAGGATATTGATGAGGATGATCGTACAGACCCACCGAAGGAATCATTAAAAATATGGAAGCAAATTAGATTTTTAGGAAGACTGTCTCTCTCTTTATTCGGTAAACGCTAATTTTTATCAAGTTTTCTTTCAATTTAATCGCGCAGTTAACAATTTCTACTACAGCAAAATTGGCACACTAGTAATTTCTTAATTCTAGTATCTAGTTAGTTTCTAGTATTAGCGTCACGTAAAATTCTTAATAACTCAATTCTGATTCGTGGAACATAGTTTGTAGCAATTATACAAATTAATCCTCGGATAACAGAACCTTTTTGACCCAATATTGCAAACCGTTCATCAAACGTGTCAACGTTTCTGAAATGATTAATTATTTAGTACGTCTACATTTAGCACTACTAGTCTATCAAAAATATTTAGAAAGTAAATAATTAGTAAATATTTCAATGGATTTATTATAAAATGTCTGCCTTCCGAGGATTAACAATCAAGGCTACGATTAACACATTCACGGCAGGCATTAATTCCAGCCATAGCCTTCATTGTTGGTATTCTATGAAATGCGATGTATTCTTGTAAAATATGAAAAAAGATATTGTCATAGAAAAGTTACGAGTTCTTCAAATACCATGCTACGCGTTAGAATTCAAAATTAATTTGATTTTTTTCATGGGATATACAAAATTGCGATCGTCACACATATATGTGACGTTGGTCGCGAACGTGTTAACTGTTTTCTATCGAACACTTAATAACTAAAAACGTGTAAAATTAGTTGCTTAACGCGTTTTTCTATATTAGATCTGTACTGGACAGTCTACCGAACCGAGAATTATGGTACCTTTCGCTAAATACAACTCGCGGGTTGCAGGGTTGTCCTGGTTGCTCGTAATTTGGGCAGTTGTGGGCGCAGCTGCGTTTTGCGCGACCGAGGGACCACGGGAGCGTGAACAAGTTATCAAATTGAGAACTATGCAAAGACACATAGCGGTTAGTTTAGCGACAGAGTTGAGGCAGCTACGTACCGAAAACGAAGAAGACTTAGAACCCCTTTGGGCCGATAAGATCAATCTGTATGTATCGAAACACGAAGAAGTTCTGCTGCTTGCTGTTAACGCCGGATACGGCGAAAATGGAAACAGCGGGCAACTTTGGACATTTCCTGGCTGTATACTCTTTTCTATCTCAATCCTCACTACTTTAGGTATTAATTAACTCTTTCTATCGTACAATTGATCGTGTTTTTTAGCTGGATACCTTGTTGTCAAATTTGACAAAATGTGATATTAATTATATGTAGGGGTGTGCGGGATCCCGATCGGGACGGGAATTTTTCTCGAGATCGGGATGGAATCCCGAGAATTTCGGGATCCCGGAAATGTTCGGGATTCCCGAATATATCTATGATTCCCGACATTTTGAAGTTTCTCCATACTTTCAATAATTTAGTATTTACTATGCAATGTATACAAGATCTGTCAACTTAGCTAAGCGATCATAAAGCTCGAAGAACACAAAGGCATTCGGATTGCTGAAATTGTCAAGAATAACGACACTTTCGGGAATCCGAAATATTATTCTATATCCCATACATTGTCGGGAATCCCGAACATTTTTGGGATCCCGAATATTCTCGGGAATCCCGAACATTTTCGGGAATCCCGCACACCCCTAGTTATATGGCACCGCAGAAATATTTCTTACTATAGTTAGTAGATTTTTGAGCTTGACCGTAGAGTACCATTTGATTTCGTTTGTTTAATTTGTAGGTTTCGGTGCCCCAGTTCCCCGTACAACATCTGGTCGGACAATAACTGTTATTTTCGCGGCAATCGGAACACCTGCGCATTTTCTTCTAATTATGAATATTGGTCTTATACTAGCACTACGATTACAAAGATACGCCATATCCAGAGAAAAGGCTAAGTACGATGAAGAAGAGCTGAAATATTTGCTACCAGTACCAAGATGGGTTAAAATATTACCCTTCGTTTGTATAGGTAATTATTCTACCGTACAAAGTATTTCATTCGGATCTCTAGCACATATTATCATTTTCATTAACCACGCTTTGAATATAAAAAATAAATCGAAAGATGATCGATCATTTCGAATTCATCGAAAGAAAAGATTACGAACCACAGTATTGCAGAATGAACTATTATCTACAAAACATTGCTAACATTTGCTAACTTCAAATTACGAGATACCAAATAATATCACATTTCCATGTGACATTTGATAAAGCGGATAAGCGACTATAGTAAACTTAAAGAACCCCCGTTACGGTATATCGTGCCATTGTATGCTATAAGGTCACGTTTGTCATAAATCTGAACGTAAGTAACAGTTACGGAAGTTACGAAAGTCGTAGTTATCAGTCGATCAAAAGAACGCCGGTTGACAAGAAAAGGCGTTCAACGAAAATTAATTTAAATATATAAAAAACGACTGAAAAGTTAGATTGTGTTAACGTTTAAAACTCGTGTTTATCCTAAGACTTTGTATTTAACGACAGCGAAAAAATGACGATTTATGAATAACTAAAACAGCAGTAAAAGTCGTAAATATTATCGTCTATTTGTTATTCATACTTTAAGAAAATTTACTCATCATTTGAATATTATGCCAAACGATCCTGATAAAACTAGACTAAATAACGACTAGTTTTTTTTAACGTTATCGTAGCAGACTTTTACGTTCAAACCGTCCGACAAGAACAAATATGTAGGAAGTCGTCAAATATGACAACCTTGATTGCTGTGATCGTTGCGCAACATAGCCGACCTAGAAATGTTTCATAGAAGGTTGATGGATTCTTTAGCCTTAGCTGCATGCACTCCATGATGATTTCGTACGGTATAGTCTTTACTACTACACTCATGAAAGATGATCAATAGCTTAGTCTAGAGAACGTACGAAATTATTTCATTTTTGTCGCGCGCTATACATACAGGGTGTCCCACATAAATGGGAACACCTAATTATCTGTCGTATTTACAGTCCTATCAGAAAACTTCAGAGGCCAAAGTGATACTATTGCAGGGGGCAAATATAATGGTAAAGAAAAAAAATTTTCATGTCGTGTTTTTTAAGGAAATTTCAAGGTCACCGATGTTTTTTTAAATGGAATAGTATATTTTTTACGATAGCATGATAGACAATAAAAAACTGAATTTAGCGGATACCACCTTTTTGACCTTGAAATGACCTTGAGCAAGAATAATCATGTTGAAGCGGATAAAATGTGGAAGTTTAAAACTTACGTGTTTCAGCAAAGATTACGCATTGTTTACGGCGGGTTGACCTTTACATATCATAATAAATGTTCGAAATGTTGACCATACTCGTTTATGCAATATTGCAATCTTGCATTAAATGATCTGTAGGCATTGTCGATTTCCTGAGACGTAATTGAAGCACATGCTGCAGGAACCCTTGCCGCATATCCTCTGGCGTTGTGGGTTTATCTTTGTACACAATACATTTTATCTTGCCCCATAGATAAAAGTCCAATGGTGTCAGATCCGGAGAACGGGCTGGCCGTGGAATTGTTCCTCGTCGCCCAATCCAGCGTCCAGGATATTTCGTATTTAGCACCGTTCTAGCAACTTTAAAATAATGCGCTGGACAATCATCGTGTTGAAACCACATGCGCTCCCGATCGAATAATGTAATTTCTTCTACAAGGCACGACAAATCCTGGCGTAAAAATGCAGCATACTTTATACCAGTAAGAGTTCCTTGTATAAATTCGTTAGACGTTCAATTACGTCTCAGATCATTTAATGCAATATTGCATAAATGAAGATGGTCAACATTTCGAACATTTATTATAATATGTAGAGGTCAACCCGCCGTAAACAACGCGTAATCTTTGCTGAAACACGTAAGTTTTAAACTTCCATATGTTATCCGCTCCAACATGATTATTCTTGTTCAAGGTCATTTCAAGGTCAAAAAGGTGGTATCCGCTAAATTAAGTTTTTTATTGTCTATCATGCTATCGTAAAAAAATATACTATTCCATTAAAAAAAACCATCGGTGACCTTGAAATTTCCTTAAAAAACAGGACATAAAAATTTTTTTTACCATTATATTTGCCCTCTGCAATAGTGTCACTTTGTCCTCTGAAGTTTTCTGATAGAACTGCAAATATGACAGATATTTAGCTGTTCCCATTTATGTGGGACACCCTGTATATCTGTGAATGACTCCGATCATAACAAGTCGAAATGTGTTATCCTTAACGTTCTGAACCGATAGCGTCACTTTCGGGTATGGACTTAAAGTTTTTATTTGACAAGCATTAAAATGCGATCGTTACGAGTCCAAAGTATCGAATTGTGAAATGTGAATAAAAACTCTACGTTCAGTTCACGAGAGCTTGGAGATATAGGCCGAGAAGAAGAAAGAATCAATTATAGCGGCAGTATGAACTCACTGCTTTATAATTCTGACTGCGATTGTCTTTAACTCTGGATAACTATAAACTTCATTTCGTTTTCCTCCAAGGTCGAATTATACAGAGCCATCTTTCCAGCTCTCACTCTTGTATCTTCAGCATTCTGCTCAAGCTATACACACGCTGACAATCCGCTACTTCAACGGGCGCGACGTTTTCGTTTATTAGCTTCTCAATGGCCCCCTGCAGAGTATAATCACTGTACTCTTGCGAATCAATTACTTCGCCCACCAGGACCATAAGAATAACGCCCAGCAAGCTCTGCCATGAGTTTTCTATACTACATTACGAAATATTCGCCCACATTTCTCAAGTGCCACTCAAGGATTAATAGTATAATCAGTAGCCTGCAGATTTTAAGCATTTATGACAAAAATGAGTTGGTCAAATAAAAAAATAAAAAGAAGAGTTTACATTGTTTTCGACTTTTCAAGATGACACAACTACTTTTCTACCCTTTGTACTCGAAGCAATTTTAATTCCACAGTAAAGACATTTCTTTCAATCTGAAACATTTTCATTTTATATAATCTTTTTTATATTATGAATATTAAATTAAACCTGTTTCTCATAGAACAATGAATTTTTAACAATTTATAGAATACTGACGAATATAATAATACAAAGACTAATTTGACTAATGGTATGACAATTTTTACTGGTGCCTCAGAGTCGCCATTCGAGTGCAAAGGGTTAAAAGAGAAAATACATTTTCCTTTAACTTCAGTTTTTTACAATTGAGTTGGACAATTTTTATTTTACATAAAGATCTGCAGTCGAGTGATCAGTATAAAATTGATTCGCATTTTTCTAAATTCTCTGCATATATTTGCAATGAAAAAATTCTGTTTGTTCGTGCAATTGGTGCAATCATGATTTCATTTTCGCACAAGCCGCGACACGGTTGAGGGTAAAATCAAAACACAAAATTCGTCATCCCCTAAAAGCTCGGATGGTAACTCGTGTGCCCTGCAGTCATCGACGAACAGGAGAACATCACCGCCCAGTCGAGTCATCGACTGATGCTCCTGGACCAATACTTTAAAATCATTTTCGTACTAGTGCTTGAACGCTGTTCTATCTATTCAAGCATTTCGCTGAGGCTTGTAGACAGCGGAGAGCCGACCAGTCTTTCGATGCTCTCAGACATGGATAGTTGTAAATGAAGAGCGGATGAAATTTGCAGATGCTCTTCACATCTGATTTTTTAACTTCGTTCCGTCGATCCTTTCTTTCATTCTTTCATTCTTTCTACGTTAATAATAAATTAATATATCAGGTTGAGGCATGTCAAATGTCTGATATTATTTCAATGTTTATCAATATGTGATTGTTACGTAGTATTCTTTTTATATGAGTGAAGAAGTAAACATATTCACGATAGCATTATTGTGTGATTTTTGGTAAAAGTGTGATGGTAAATGGACTTATATTATTTATCGATGCTAGAAAAAACTTAAAAATCAAGATGACAATAAATGATGTGCGCGAACGTTAAAAAATTCATTTTCCTCCATAATACAATTAAGGAACTTGTAATTCGTTGACAGTATATGTCGATTATAGTGGTTCTTATCGTGATCAATAAGTTTTATTTAGAAGAAAAGTTGTTTTTTTAGCATTACTGTTAAAAATCGGACATTTACAACACAATGACCTTCGAGGTCATACAAGGTCAGAAATGGCAGCAAAATTTTTAATATTTCGTAAAGATATCATTCACGATACACAACGCCCAGAAATGTAAACGACTTGCAAATGAAACTAACACGATCATGTGCATTAATATTTCGGACAACTTTAGAAGAAGCTAACAAGAATGTAATTAATATAGAGCCGAAATATGTAGTCATGTACAAGGAAGTTATATTGAACATTTACTATAACCTCGTCAATAAAGTATACTTGTAAACGCATTAGTACGAAATGTTCAAAATGTTTCTTCCATTTCTGACCTTGTACGATCTTGAAGGTCATTTTGTCGTATACGAATGAATTTGTCTTGACACACGTACGCTTTCATATGGTATGAAAAAATATATAGCATTTCATTTCCAAAAATTGGAGGTCGCCGACATTTTCATGAAAATAGTGCAAATACAAAAAAATTACACCCGCCATTACGTTGCTCGCAAAAAACAGTATTACTTTTTCCTCTTTCACTTTTTTCTAATATTTATTTTTTTTTTTATATTGGTTTATTTAAGGTCGCACCAACATCTGGGGTTATTAGCGACTGCGTTGTAATACATTATGTTACCTTATATTACATTGTGTTACATTATCTCGCTTTACATTGTATTACCTACGATATGTTACAATGTATTTCATGGAAGTACAGGTATATTTATATTTTATTATTTGCAAGAAAAAAGCTGGCTAGTAATAGCGTGAACACCCTGTATGTATGTTAGCAGTTTAGCAGGGTGTATTTGACGTTCTTCTATAATATTTGTCAAACTGCGAACGAGTTTAGTCATTGCCTCTTCATCTGTTTCATCGTAAATGTTCAACTGATGAATTCCGTGCCGCTTTTTGACAACCAACCCTTGCTAGCGAACGATGACGAACTTCTTTGTTCGTTATCTAGCTGGGTCGTTTTCCCGTGGAGAAAATTGATTGTTCAGGGGCTTGTCCAGTTCTCTTCGTTCAAAAATCTAAAATAACGATCTTCCAACTCCTGATTCGTCGGCTTTCGCATTCTCTTCTTTCTCGATGATGTTTCCTGCTTCGAATGTCGAGACACCTCCACCAAATTCTGTCGGATTCGCCGAATAGTGATGACGTGTACTTTGTAGATTGTATTGAAGATTCCTCTGCTGATACGTCCCTACTCGAATTTTCGATGATCTTCAAACGATCATCGATAGCTAGACAAGATTAGCTACTTTTGCGTCTCGTCGACGTGCTCGTCTTTATGGTTTCTTCTTACTCGTCGCTATTCATGCCGTCATATGAAATTATCTGTTCTGTCACGTGCATGGCTTTTTTGTAGGCAGTGCAAGAGCTATCGCAATGATATCGTAAACTAAGAAATTTAAATACATCCCGAACGCTGAGAAGTATTCCGCCAATTATTTGTCTTGTTAAAAAGAAATATTATTATGATAGTGATAATTTCTATCAGACTTGGGTACATTTTACTTCGAATAAAATAATAATTTGCAACAATGAGTTGTAGTATATTTACCATTGTAGCAAAGAATGTCTATGAAAAATTGTTCGACTAAAAATTTATTCAAATACGGAGTAAGAAATGAAAGAAATTATTTCGTTTGATATTCAAACGATGAAATAGTAATCTAAAGTGAGAAAAATCATTTCCATGTGTAAATAAACTAATGCAAAATTATTTAAAAATAACATGCAGCCAAATGAATTTATACATTTTTAAAATCTTCATTTTGAAATAGCCAAGCTTATTAGTTTTCATATTCTATTATTTTCCAATAGTTTATTTAAAAAACAACATGACATGCAAGTGGATGTCTGAATAATGTTGGTTTAACGTTCTTTGGAGACCTTCAGCGAGAGAATCACCCTGAATTGATACACAGCTTACATCACTAGCGCATTGATTAATATGACACCTATGTATGTGTGTAGTATATAATAGAGACAAGGCTATGTGTTTACATTTAATTAAAACTATGAACACTCATAAAATAAGATTTTATTAAATTAAACTGTTTTGTGTTCTAGCCATTTACTACTTGATGGGAATTATGTGCTTCGGAGTGGCCAGGTCTAGGCCGTTTGCAGCAAGTATTCTGTTCCCTCTAGATTTTACCGCTGCCGGAGGTTTATCAACAATACTCGGCTACGTACGAATATTGTACGGACTTTATTTAGAAGGTGTAGTTACTATTATTGCTATTGCACTTGCTGTGTTGCGTGTATCAGCCACGCAGAGTTTGACTCATATCGGTTTGAAGTACGGTCTACTGATCGAAGCATAAATAAATTTTTACTAAAATTTACTTAAAAGTCCTTAACTGAAGGAATTTAGCTCCAATCAATTTCTATACAGTTTTATAGAAGGGTTTCGTAACTTTCAGCTTTGATCGATGATTCTGTAATATAAAATACTGTTAACACTATGCACGAAAAATTCAAAAGCATGATTGTAGTCCGAAGAAAAACATTGTACAGACTATCTTTTCAATTTATTATTTCACTCTCTATAAAAAGACAGTAATACTTTTCACCATTTTAATTGTTTTTGTATAAAAATTTTATATATTTCTGTAACAAAATAAGATATTAATTAAAGTGACAAGACTAGATTATCATAAGTTCAAAGTTTTGTTTCAAGAAATTGTTACTATTATTTAATTTAAGTAATATGCAGTTAGATATGTCCACATTTTTAAGTATATCTTTTGTTATAAAAAAATAAAATCATACTATTTAACAAAACTGTTGTTACAGCTAATAAATTACCCTTACTAGTAAAAACTAATAGAGGTAACATTTACTGTTTTGAATTGCTAAAATTTGTATTTCTCCGAAAATGAAATAGACACGGTAACGTAATATACATAAAACAGTATAATAATGTATAAAACGCGTAAGATATCCTTATAATTTCATTTTTATATTAAAATAAACTTTTCAACTCAATTTTTGAAATGAAAACTGAAAATCTAACTTTTGCAATAGTTTGTACATTTAAAAGTACATATATGTGAGAAATGTCAATGCATTAATAAAATGTTTGTATTTGTATAGAATTTGGTTTATCAATTTATATATTAAATCTATTTACAAATAACAATATACATAAGATACTGAGAACTATTATATATGTATTTGTTTTGGGTCGACTACGAAATAAAGAACCTAATGTTTCAACATAATTTATAACAAAGTAGTTTCCATTATTTATTATACAAATGGCATACGTGTTTTCATGGCGATATTCTTTGTTCAATCTTCCTATCGATAGATTTATTTGGTAGGTTGCATCACTAACAGGTTTACTTATAAACCATATCAACAGTAATACTAACAGTGAACTGTATTTCCTAATACCATCAAATTGGAGTCAGTTTCTTTAAATTCATTGATGATTTTAGCACAATTATGTTTATTAACTTCTGACTTTATTTATTTCACGACTTGCAAAAGCGAATATTCGTCTAACAATTCAAAAATCTAATCGATTAAGACACTTCTTGTCTTCGTTTTTCATTGATGTCTTCGGTTTGGTCATGGCTTTTCCTTTTAGTATTGTTTTGAGGCTGATCTTCTGGACCCTTAGGTTCAATAGGTGTAGACTCTTTGTTAGCATTATCTTCGTGACCTAATGCTATCCGTATAGATTCAATTAAATTCAGAGGGCCAGAAAAACTCGTTTTCGTACCTGTAATTAAAAAAATTTATTTCATTCAAAGAGTAAACAAGAAAATAGATGTAATTATTTTTCTACGTGAACAAAGCATAGTACTTTCCGCTTAAGTTTCACCATATGGAATCAAAACTTTGTATCCGTCGTTTTTTCGAAAACATCTCTTAGAAAAAATTAAGAAAAGGAACAATGGCCGCTACAGCGGGTTGTACAGTATTTGAAATATTTTCTCGCATTATTTCTCTCTACTCACCATTTCATAGTTTAATTATCCAAATATGGCTTTTTTAATTTTACTAAATAGACCATCATTTTCATCGCACGTTTCATTTTCCGTACTTTGTCTCGCTTGAGTTTTTACCTTTGGACCTGCCGTGCCTAAAAGAACATATGGCTCATTGATAAAAATGTTTGGTGCAAGAGTATGCAATATAAATACTTCAGGCCAAACTGGACAATTAAATAGTTTGTTAATACTCCGTATTTTTTAAAAACAAGCTGTTTATTCAAATCAAACGCCAATGAAACGCATATATAATTTTTGTATCTTTATTTAATTAGCAAGGGCAGGTACACATAAAGAAACTCAAGCGACACAAGTCTAATTTTACCAAAGACCAAGATTATTTACAATATATTATTTAGAACGTTGGAAGTACATAAAGAACTTTTAATAGAAAAAGTCATATGGAAATGTACACAGCATCTTTTTAGGTCTATGTGCCTCATTAACTTTAATTATATAATTTTTAGAATAAACATTTATCATTTCTTACCATCTGTTTTGTATGTAATGCCGTATATACTGCCGGGAGTATCACTTTCCAGTTCTGCATAGGCTTGGAGTAATGCCAATTGTTTATCATTCAGTTTTGAGGGTACTGATATTTTAATTTGTACATAGTGATCGCCGTATCCTGTTCCATTCACTTTTTTTAAGCCTTTACCATTCAGTCTAATTTTTGTATGAGATGAAGTACCAGGCCGAATTTGTATAGTGTGATCCTCGTAAACACCTTCTATTTTTATTGTGCCACCAAGTACAGCTTGCGCTAATGAAATCTCAGCATCTGTATGTAAGTCCGGACCATCTCTTCGAAAGTATTTCGATTTTTCCACACGGAATGTTACAAATACTTCTTTGTTACCCACGGACATTCGAATCGTTTGACCGTCCTCGATACCAGCGGGAACTGGAACTGTTACTTTTCTACGTTGCACCTGTTCAAATTGAAATACACATGTAAAAAATCATTGTAGTTATGATACATTCACTTAACGATTATTTTAGATCATAGAAACAAAAACGTTCGTACCGATTGTCCCTTTCCATCACATTCAGAACACGGGTACCTATTAAACATTCTAGTTCCATGACAATAACGACAAGTAGAACGCATTACAAATGGTCCAGTGCTAATCGTTTCCATTCCAGTGCCATTACAATATTGACATTTTATCGCTTTTGTTCCTGGTTCACATCGGGAGCCTGAACATTTTGGGCATGTATCCACTACATTCAATTGAATGTCTTTATTTACTCCTCTCGCTGCTTGAGAAAATGTTACATTCATAACAACCTAAACAAGAAATTAAAAGAATATTAATTCTAATACATTATCTACTAGCTAATTATTCGATATTTTTTATTTAAACTTGAGACTTATGATAAAGTAATATGTTTGTTCTAACAATGTTCTATTGTATTTGTATATGGACATGTACCTCTTGTGCTGCGCCAAAACCATATTTAGATTCAGCATAATCTTCAAAGTCACCAAAAGCACTGCTTTGGAAAGCAGCATCTCCAAATATTTTTCGAAATAATTCCTCTGGATTAATGGTTGACCTAAAATGCCAGTTCTGACCAAAGTTTTTGGCATGATCAGCTCTGCCCTGTCCCATTCCCATTTGTTCTGATGTTGCACCCCATGTGTCATATTCTTTCCTTTTAGTGTCATCGCTTAACACCTCATATGCTTCAGAAACTTCTTGGAACTTTTTACTAGCATCCGGATCTCCTTTATTTGTGTCAGGGTGATATTTTTTAGCTAACTGGTAGTAAGCTTTTTTAATGTCTTTCGACGCTGCATTCTTAGATACCCCCAATATCTCGTAGTAATTACGTTTTGAAAGACAATTTGTGGTATGTACACTTCTTTGTGTCTGAACAAAACTTTGTAGCGCATCTGCAATTATATTTAGAAATATCAGTTTTATGATATTTATTATAAAAGTTAAGTGCGCTATCATAATTTTGTAAAATAAATTATTTACAGTTCAATGACATTCGATCGATCTATTAAAAGTTTTTTCCAGAAACAAAATATGATAGTAACAAATTATTCAATATAAATATATTTGAATGAGCAAATGATTTTATTGTAGATACATTTGTCTACATTATAGATCCATTACTTATGATGTAGAAAACTTAATTTTTTGTTTACATTTATTTTTTTACAAACACCTAAAAACGGATTTTAATAGTTATGAATTACTATTTGAACTACGACAGTTAATTCTATTAACGTGTATTCATTTAACTAACGAATGTTAGTGTCTTTTCACCTAATTATAAACAAATGTGACTAAATAGTTAAAACGAGGAAGCACGTGAGAAGTAAGGTTAGGCCTCACTTCAAAGGTACATCGTAGAAGAAAGAAACTGTAAGACATTCATGAAAATATGCGTAACTGGAAATAGGAGATTGGTCTACAATGTCAGAACTTATTTCGTACGTCAGTAAATTAAAAATAAAGAGTAGATTATCATAAAAATGCATGATGTAATCTGCACTCGTCGTAAAAGTATACATTACTTTTTCCTGGTTTGTTCGTGTTCCAATTACCGACACTCAATGTAACTGTTGCGATGGACCGGTTACATGTGCTACATCTTTGTACGCTATTACAAGACAATTTATTTAATGTACTACTATTGATTAAACTAATAGTCTTTGGTCGGAAAACGATCCCAAGTCCTTTGCCGGTCGCCATGTTGAGTAAAGGATGCATAGCTGTATTGTCACGTGACAAGTCAAGCAGACAACGGTGCTTTCTAGAACTTAACATGTGCATTGTGCATTCATTGCAAAGGATATAATAAAATATATAGTGACAATTTTTTTTCGTTAACGCATAAGCATGCATCATATAGACCACTTGGCAAATATTCAACAAGAAAATTTTCTTCTCGAAGCGGGACACCATATGTACAACATACTACTTAAACTCAAAGCAAATGTTGCTTAGCTTAGTTAGATCAATCGATACTGGTATGTAAAACGGAGGAATAAACTTACTATTATTTATTATCATTTACAGCAAATATATGCACATATTTCTACACAAGATAAAGAAAAATAGTACTAATATCCTCCTTTAGACTATTGTTGAGTTACTTTATGTGCCTAGTTTTGTGTAAACTGTGATAGACATGCGTGTATGATTCGAATGTTTATCATATTGTTGATCGTTTGAAACGCTTCACACATTTATGTAAACTTACAAGCATTTGAAACCGATCTTTTTTTGTTATTACTTATAAATACTCACCTATTATTGTGAAGCAGCTTTGTTACTTATTGTTACATATTGTGTGGTAAAGAGAAAGGTATTGGAGCATTTATCGTCTATAGATATAGCACCTATTATCGTTTGCTCAATTTAAATTAGAGCGTGTCTAAATGCAACGGCGGTCTTACACATAACTTTTACCTGATTGGTTTATTTTGTATTTAATATGTGTATTTAATAAAATCTTTTTTTTTATTTAATAATAAAACAAAATTTGTAAAAGTCGATTTTGAATACGACACGAATAGGTAATCTTTGTTAACAATACATTAATTTGTATATTATTTGTTATTTATATGTCTATTAAATATGAAAATATAATCGATTTATAAATAAAAATAATTTCTTTATATACATGGCAATTTATTATATCTACCATTGGTTATTTATAAAGTTCAATCACATTATGTTCGTTTTTCAAAAATAAATTGTGGGTAGCTAATATTCATACTTACTGGTTTCAATTAAACTAAAATAAACTTTCAATTTGTCGAACATAATATGATAAGGAAGATTATTTGAATTAGTTGGAGCAATTTCGTAGTACATGTTTGGTGAAAATAAACCGCCAAGTTTGATCAAAAGTAATTTATTTGTTTCTTTAAAAACTTAGACGTGGAATGCAACTTCTACACATGTGACAGGTATAATATGTAAAACTACATACTACTATATTCATAA
Organism: Sphecodes monilicornis; assembly: GCA_913789915.3. Classification (NCBI taxonomy): domain Eukaryota; kingdom Metazoa; phylum Arthropoda; class Insecta; order Hymenoptera; family Halictidae; genus Sphecodes; species Sphecodes monilicornis. Next base: position 13,605,941 of record OU565290.1, read on the forward strand.
TTTTTTACGGCTTTTAGAAGATCAACATAGTATACTTTATTATGTATAATTATAGCATGTCTAGCATCAATAGCAATAATCCTTAAATTCCGTGCTAACTATTGTGTATATCCCCTGTACTGATTTCTTTACAAATGAGTATCTGATTTCTGTATCGTTCTTTATCCATATTTACTCTGACATACAACTTATCGAATATTTACAAATATACAGAGTAATTTAATATCGCATATTTTTTCAATTTGTTAATCAGCTTCGCTCAGTCACTTTTATGTTCGTCTTCATATACTGCACATGATATCCACGTGCGCTCACACATACCTACGATTCTCGTGAAAACAACCGAAGAATACTATCAAACAGATTACAAGGATCGAAAAATTCAATTACTTTGTAATATTTACTTTCGCGGACTAACGAAAGCGTCAATCTTTAAAATGATATTTAAATAAATGAAAAGAACTGAATTCCAGTATGGCGATCTGCTAGGTACATGTTAAGCAGAAGTATTAGCCAATTGGATTGAGAAGAAATCGATTAAATAATGTTTAAAAGTTTGTTTAAATGTTATATTACTTTATATACTGCTCACATTTTTTAATACGGTATTATACATTGTACAATATTCGTATAAAACTATATCTACACCGTAATGTATTTAGTACGATAGCACTTAAATCCCATTTTTTTTTATCAAAAACAAGCACGAGTACGATCATATAATTAATATTGTTTCTAAAAGAAATAATGTTAGATATTTCCTATGTAAGCAGCATATATGAGAACCGTACCAGAAATCAAAACATATTCGATGAAATTGATCGAATGAAGAAATGCTTAATAGTCACATTGCATGCGTTTGTATTGAACAAAAATTGGAAGAGATAAGATTATTACGAATGCATATGAAATCTCCATTATTCGTATACGGAGAGGAATAACTGAGGTTCTATATATATTACATTCGCATAACGCAATGAACCGATTTCGAATCACGATAAATTATTTACTACATATTTCTTGTCTTTTGTCATGACATCGATTTTTAAAAAGTGGCTTAACTTTGAAGCAATCCTTTATACGTAAAAAAGAAATTCTAATACTGAGTTTCTTGAATTCGTCTATGTAGATGTTTTTCGTGCAGTTAAATTAGTAGATAAATTAAACGTAATCTTGTAATATCTTGTGTTCCGTCCACTCATTCAAGGAAATGAATAATAATCAAGAAACGATCTACATGTACGTTAACCGTGAAAAATGAAGGATGATTAATGATCTCCTAAATCAAATTCGTGATCACGAATTGATTATTGGTAGTTTCTTTGCGGCGAACAGAGTAAAGGCACCTTCAAATTCACTGTATTCAATGTCCAGCACCTACATTTTTTAGTTTTGTAGCAATTTTCTGATTTTCCTCTAACAATCATAAAAGTCTTCTCATTTTTTTTTATAAAAACAAACGTATTGTCAGTGTCGCGACTAATCGACACGTTCGCTTTATCTGTATATACGCACACCTGTGTCTACATTTATAGACATTCACGCAGTGTTTAACGCGAAATTATTAAGAAAATTTCGGGATAGTTGAAAACTAAGTACTTGTTATTTGAAATGATTGACAGATGCAAACAAAGTAAATGTGTTAATAGTGTTAAGGCATATAAATGAAGCGTAGACTGTATAATGCGATCGGAACAATGTGAAAATTTGATGAGCGCATTCTAAATAATAGAATCGAATTGTAACAATAAAACTGAGAAGACTTTTCATGTTGAAAACTAGTGAATATTTTGAATTCTTAAATTTGGTCCATTTTGGAAGACAACCGTTGTACGTACGTCTTCAATAAATTCTCACGCCATGCATCTGATAAAATAACATACGCATAAATGAATCGTAATTAGTTTTCAATTATCAATTTATTGTTCAGTTACTATTCTGTTCAAAGGCGTATTGTTAATGAGAATTCTGCGAAATTAATGCCTCACCGGTTGATTTTTCACATGACTGCTGTACATTCAATCTTGTTGTGCCCATTGGTTGCATAGATTGTGCATATGTCAATTTTCATTAACATATTTTTACGAATACGTTCTCCAGCACAATGTTACAATGCAAAAAATACTAAAATTGCTAACGTAGAATTGAAAATATCGATGGAAGTATTTGTTGCAACATCACATTAATGTTATCATTATGTAATATCCGCCATTATTAGATACTAATTATTCTGAAATAATATAGTACACCGTGATTGTTTTAACAAATGAGCGTTTGTTAGTCGCAATATTAATAACTATAGAAATATTTGACAACGAAAAATCACAATTGTTTCACATACAAAGAGGAAAAAATTCGATGTATTATGATAACAAAATATTTTACTTTCGAACATTACACACTGTTGTAATTTGATACATTCTAATTGTGATCAATAAATTATTAATTTCTCAGAATATTTAGATATAATATTCAATTTTTCATAAAAATAATACTATACAGGTGGGAGATGATTTTTTTTTTATAACAGAATATATCATATTATTCGAATGTACATTTCACATTCGTTCTGACTGTTAGATAATAATGTATATGCACAAATCTACACGGCCAACTGCTCGTACATTACTAGCACATGCAAGTCCTCAAAGCTATTCATTAATTTTCAAACTGTTTTTATTGTACTCGAGTGGAGGAAGTATTAAGGTTGTGACGAAGTTGTTGAAACAACTTTCGCGTATCAGGGGTTAATTATTAAGTAAACTAAAGAGCAATAACACAAAAGATTAAATGTACATACACATGTATACGTGTATATAAATATATATGCACATTTGTTTATCGATGCTCATACCTTTATCATCTTTGTCATATAAATAAAATTTGTTTAAATAGAAAAGTACTAGTACATAGTGTTTCGCCAGCAATACATTATGACAATTGGACTTTTCATGGGAGACATGAAAACACGCACATGTGACCTCGTTAATACATACCCTTTAGAACCCCAATACAATGTTTCTCTCACTCTTTAATCAGTACATAAGATATCGCCACCCCCCCTCCGTCGTCTATTAATAAAATATGAAGTTTAAATAGTTTAAATATACAGAAGATCTCCTGTTATTAAAGTATTTAACGATAATGTCGGTATTAAGAACCTTCATCTTATTAAATGGATAAGGATAAACTGCAAAATAAACCAAAACCTTCAACTCACGCAGAATGTTCATGAAATTATAAATAATTTACATTTACACTTTCTCTTTCCAATATGTATATACATATCCATGTGTATACAATATATATATGTATATTTATTTATTTATATGTATGTGTGTGTGTGCGCGCGTGTAGCCACGCGAGCGTATGTGTAAATGTACTCTTTGTATACATATATATATATATATATACGTGTTTCGCATATACACATGTAAATATGTATAGCCATATAACATGCATACAATCATACACACATACATGCATGCAACATACATTTATATATGTACATATGTATATAACTTAAACATGATTCGCTGCAAAATGATTCTCTGATTAATGTATTAATCTATATACAATGTACAGCACTAACGTGCTAACCGTTTAATTTCTGATCACAAATTTGTACAAATTTTGGTTTGTACACATCGTATTGGTCACCTATTCTATAAATATCTACTCACTTTTTCGCTTTCATACTCAGCAGTGTGTGCGAGATGCTCAGAGACTTTATATAGCAAAATAATTTTTGCGAGTCTGTATCAGAAAATGCTTTCAGACGATAACCATTTTCACAATTGTAACTTCCTTTTTCTTTTTCCTCTTTTCCATTTTTTGTTCTGTTAAGACTAAGGCGCTGTGTATAATTGCATGAAAATGATGATATAGCAAATCCTTGATTGGTAAAAGTTCTAACTGGTCTTTGGATATAACACGGCAATTACCTTTACTTTGGTAAAGTCTGATACACTTTTCTTTTTATCATACTTTGTATATTGGTGCACATCTCGTATTTCTGTAAACTCGGATATATAACGAAAAATTTCACTACATCCAAATCAATTACAGTCCATACACGCGATACCATCGGCGCGCGAATTCCGATTGCACGCGAATCTCTTTTTCTAACGAGCAGATTGTACTACGGCATAAAATAAATTTCACCTTTTCACGTTGACACGACAGTACTTGTCGTCGATGATTGAGCCACTGTTGTCACTGTTATCATACTTAACGTACTGTCAAGAGTATTTTGTTCCGTCGTCCCCGTAACGTCCTTTTCGATACACGGTTTCTTCGGTTCCTTGTGTTCCTCGGAAGAACTGGACTTCCTCTTATGATTCGAACTCGACGAATGAGAACGACTCGATCCCGACTCGTCTTTCGACGAACGACTACTCGATGACTTCTTTTGACCGTCTCTTCCATGACTGTGATGCCTCTCTCTCCTTTTCTCTGATTTCCTTTCACTGTCTTTGTTATCCGCGCGATTACTAGATTTATTAGAAACGTTATAATCTCTAGGCAGGTTAATGATCTTCAGCGGATCCTCTTTACTGCTACTTTCCCCGATTTTACTATCTAATTTCCGTTGGGACGACGACGGACTCCGATGACGATGCTTTTTGTGTTCTCTGCCGCGTCTGTCACGATCTCTTCTGTCTTTGTGTCGCCCTGTCTTGTCGTCCCTGTGCTTCCTTTTCGACTCTGAATGAGACAAATGCGACAAATGCGATGAATGCGAGTCTGATGGCAATTTCGATGAATTTTCGTCGCTGCTACCATTCCTACTGTTACTGCTGTGCCTTTCGCTTTCTGTTGTCGGAGATGTAGATACGATTGAAGAACAGGAAGAAGAATTAGTAATCTTTGCTGCGGATGACGAATTCTCCTCGCACGAATTACCGGCAGCAGTCGTGCATACCTTTTCTTCATTCTTCGATCTTTCCTTGGCTTCGTCCTCGGCCATCTCGATTAATGCTTTCACTGCGTTCTCGGTTGCGCACTCCATTTTCGACGTGAACGCCAATGTTGTTTCTACCTCCAGTAATTGACAATATTGCTCTAATTTTGATATATCATTTTTGTACTTCTGTTCGGCGATTTCAAAGCTTTCCTTATGTATCTTCTCTAACACCTCCTTCGACGCTTCTGCGACACCGGTTCGCAAAGACTGGCAAACTTCTTCCACGTCAGTCTTTGACTTATAAATAGCAATTTCTAAAGCCTTGTCAACAACTTCCGTCGCATACGTCTGAGCTATTAACTGTCGCTGCGCTAATATATCCTGTTCAAGAATGACAACATTACAATCCGAGGTTGTATCATGCTCCGACGAGCAAAGGTCCGAGGAACTCAAACGTCTTTTACTCTCCTTCGACAAAGAACTGGAGCTACTAAATTTGTTGACGGATTTCGATTCGATAGCCGGTGAAATACTTTCCTTGGTAGATGTGGTGTTACTGCTACATCGGTTGTGGTGGCGGTGATGATCTAATTTGTGATTACTGCAGTCGTATTTCTTCTTATCCCCAGAATGACTACTGCTGCTGCTGTGAGAATGGTGGCTGGACTTCTCGTTCGACCGATGACGATCTTCGTGTCTCCTTTCGGACCTTTTATCGTCTCTCTTCTCGCTGCTCTGTTTTTGTTCCACTGAACTGTTCTTCGACGATTTATTACCAAAAAGATCCGTACAGTTGTCATTATTTTCCTCGGACTTTCTTCTTTTACTGGAGACGGAAGAATGTCTCGTGTGGTCTCTGTTTTTACGGTCCTCTTTGCGTTTACCATGTTGATCGGATTTCTTCAAGTTCCCTTGGTATTCGGCGGCTCTTTCCTTCGCTTTCTTCTCTTCGAGCGAGTCGATAGAATGTTTCTGTTCCACTCGTTGACGATTCGTGTTCTCCTTCTGCTCGTCCCCTATACTCACAGCTTCCAAAGGCTTCTTTTCTTTGATACGATGGGACGACTCGCTTGCAACGCGAGTGTGCCTTATGCTCGCGTTATGTTGCGAATCTGGGTAATACTGTTTTAGTCGGACATGCCATGCTACACTTGAAACCGCTGAGACCGTTCGAAACTGATGAATAATGTTGCGCGGTAAAAAGTATATGTCATTGTCATATAAATTTATTCTCGCATAGCGAATACCCTGTCTACGCAACTGATTCAATTTAGCATCTTCGATCCACTGTACACACTGGGATATCGGTGGTTCGTGAAGATCCAGTTGCAATTTCTCGACTAGTTCAGGGAAGTCACCAGCGTAGAACGCAACTACGTCCTTCGTAATCCTATTGTACTCCGAAGGTTGGCCACCATGGACAGCTTTTAATATACCCACTGCAGCTGTTGTCATTCTATCTAATCCATGACCCACGTGATCCGCATGAGCTTTGGTGCGATCTTCGAACATATATTCACGGGCTTCACTAAGACGAGGTAAGTATTGTAGATTTCGTAACTCATTAATTCCCGTTCTGCGCCTCTTGTAAGGACTTTTATTTATGTCTGCTGTTGGTACTAATTGCTCTCCTGGTCTGATCCACAAGATTGGACCATCGTTTGATTCTTGCGGTGTATCCATCTTCACAACAGACAGTGGACCCCAAGGCATAGTCTACAATCAAAAGTTATTGCACTCAGAATTATTAAAATTTTTGTGCATCAATTGCAAGATACAGGAGGTAAGTAAACATTTATTTCCCTCGTTAATAATTTTAATATGATGAAAATAACTACTCATTTTTATCATAAATGCATAAAATCTGCAATCTACATGTTACAAGAGAATACTAAACTACAAATGTTTGCATAATGTAAATGTATGCAACAAATAAATGTATGTAAAGATGCAAGAGAAACGTGATCAAGGTATTTGATATAAAATAGTAAAGTATATTTTTTCTAAAGATATGCTTACCAGTTTTAAGAATGGATTTTCTTCCAACTTTTGCAGTAGATCCGGAAAATATCCACCAACTTCTTCATGAACAGTTCCCACGATACTTATTTGATGAAGGGGCCCATACCTAACAGTGCCATTACTATATGATTTACAAACTTGATCTTTGTACTGAGCCATAGTTGTAGTTTCTATGTCACTATTTCTTCCTAACACGCCATTTTTAACAGTTAAAGTAGGATAATTGTCTGCCATGTAATCTAACAAATCAGGAAGATATGCAGCAGCATTGTGTACTATACCCATAACGTGATGTGCATTTCCATTTTCGTCTTCACCAAAAACCACCTGCAGAATTGAAATATTTTCGTACGTTTACCTTATTCGAAACCAATCACAGTATTTCAAGTTATTAAAATTTAAATGTAATATCGATATATTCTATTGAACGTGGTAAGTTTCGATTCTATCGAAATATTCTATCTGGCCAATAGCTTTCTAACTATGATTGTTATACCAACCTTGAAATACTCTTGAGCTAATTCCTCTATTTGTTCGTGTGATAATGCATCAATTTCATCTTGGTACATATGCACAACAGTTGCACCACCATTAGGATAGGTTTCTATATGAATAAATTTCTTGTACTTTAGGCCTTCGAGTAGTTCACTTTTAAGTGGCGGATTGTGAAGCATTTTATAATTTTTTGTTTGCAAGTTTAACCTGAGATTTTCATTTGTAGATTTTGAGAATGCATGAGACACTGGTTTAGAGCCTAACGAGACCATACTACGATCCCGTTTGCACTGTACTCCAATGCTCGCTCGTTTTATTTTGCTACGTTTATAACAACGTGAACAAACGCGTCGGTCGTTATGGTCCTTGCTTCGCTTGTCTCTCGAAGATGAGTATGATTTCGAATGTGAACCCGAAGATGTAGAACTGATGCAATTTACTGATTTATTGTGAGATAGTGCAGCATCGCTCTCAACTATTGTCGTAGAAACACTGTTAGCAGTCCAATCTGATTTAACACCTAATTGTTCTTGAGGATTTGTCTGTTCTATTTTTACTTCAACAACTTCTGCTTTTATATCTCTATGAACAATATCAACTTCTTCATCTCTCTTCTCTTTCTCATTCGATTGTACTTGTGTAATGGAAACGTGTTCTTCGGTTTTCTTCAATTGTTCACAGAAAGAATAAGGCATCAGACTCTTTTTAGCTTTAGTAGTTAAATCGTCTGTGTTTTCTTCATTGTATGTTGCTGTATCCATTATAACAGTTGACGTCGGAATTGCTGATGTCATACTACTGGGAAATGTTGTATCTGGACTATTTGGACTGTCAGAAACTCTTGGAGGATAGTCTGGACTTCTAGGGCTATTAATCACTTCGCCGCTACTTTGTGGACTCTCTCCTAGCTGAGGTGTGTTAGTATTTTCCAAATTTGCATATCCTTCTAATTTTGTGGGTACTGTGTGTATCCCTCCTGATAGCGTTGCATCTTCGTTACATGCTGAATCGACCTAATAACGACAATTTCATTTCATCATTTCATTGTTATGTATTTTCAAGTGTAGTTTATACATACCTGAATAGCATGCTGTACCGGTTCTATTTTAGGTTTCAATAACTCGTTATTGCAATGATCGGGATTCCCTACAATAAACAACAAAAGCCTTAGAACACAAACATAAATTGTATAGAATATGTAAAATCCCATATTAATAACGAATTAATATTTATTTTAACAATCTATGTTTAGTATTTCAATGTTTTTCTAACTTTTTCTATATTAATAATTAAAAATGATATATTATTCTTGATAATATGTAGAAATACGTAAGATATATGGCACAATCATCAATAAATACTGTTCAATTTCCATTGTGAGTTTTGCATGTTGACGTAAGAATTTGTTAGACAAGTTATAAACAATAGATTCCATAATACAAGGGTCAATATAGGTTCCATGTTGAAATAATTGTTAACGTGCGATTTTTTTGAAAAATTTATCATAGAGATATACGTGTTTACGCGGGTCTAAATAATAATAAACGATATTACCATTTGGCTGATCTGCATGGCAAGCAACATTGTCCAATTCATTTCTCTGATTAGACATGCTGTGTGCTTCCAAGGATGGTACGCGTAATGTAGTATTGATAGCAAGTTTATAGGTAGTACGTTCTTCCACATCACCAGAAGAGCTCATGAAATTCACGTTTCTCTGTAATCCTTTCCCTTCCGTGTTTGCATTAAACGATGACGCTGTAGAGAAAATCGTGGGCGTCCTGATCGAATGTAACTCTAGATCGTCGGAAAACTCGTTTGTCTCTTTAATAACACTATTCCACGCTGTTCTGGACACTTTTACGTTGGTTGTTTCCCTTCGTAGCGGCTCGAATACTTGCTGAATTGTATTATTTACATCACATCGCTCATTTGACACGATACTTGTACCAGTTTCGGATGCCATCTTGATTCTGTGAGCAACATCCTGAACACAACGATACTACGCAACATTTGATTGGATATTTCTTCGCCGCCTTTCGAACAGACCTTATTCTATTCGTCTAAAATTGGATAAAGAGTAGGGGTAAGACCAGTAGATATAGAGGTACCATATACATTTTTATTCATAGGAATCTTCGATCTCCAACCTTGTTTTCTCCGAAATTTTTTGATCGTAAAAGGCCATTACATCTTTCAGAATTCTCAAATGCTCTAGATATTGCATTCACACAAGCATTTAACTGCAGAATGTTGAAAGTACCTCATAATAAATGGATTGGGATAAACTGGCTACGTAAAAACAAATATATGCGCGGCTTTACCGCTAATATTCAAATCTTTTCACGTAAACATCTTGATGGCTTAAATTTAAAAAAGCTTTTCCCTTTGGGAAGTGTTCCTTGCACCTAAAAATTAGTTAGTAAAAAACGATAATAGATAAAAATGAATTTCATCTATAGTAACAAAAATATTAGAACATATATGCAAAGAAAGTAAATTGTTACAATCATGTTATATATACTTTTTATCACTTGCATATACACGTGTTAAAACATAATAATACAATTTTCAAAAATGTAATTGAAAATAAAGAAGAAAACTAATTACCAATTGTACGTATGTTTTTATACACAAAAAGTTTAAACGCGTTTATGGCATTCTGTTAACCTCTGTAATGTATCCGAATCTATATAATTGTATCTTGAACTTTGTTTTTTGTTATCGAAAACAATCGTTTTATTGTTTTGATTTGTGTAATCGTCGCTGTCACTACTAAATCTAAACTGAGAAATCAAACAAAAATATAATATAAAATGCATAATATTGCAAGCAAACTATTTAGTGAGTTTGTATTTTTATCCATTGTTAGAACAATTAATATCAAAATTAATTCATTTTTCTAATTATTCAAACAATAGTAGTTGCAAGGTTTGAACAATTATGTTAATTAATGATGTATTTGTTTATAGTGCAAATAAAATTTTTCACACAAACAAGAGGAAATAAAAAGAATAATGTAATATGTAATGTATTATTTGCATGTGTAAATAATTTTGCTTTCTCAGTATCTCTTGCTTTTATGAGAAAATGAAGAAGTTCTACATATGTGTATGTAAACTAGTTTTTGTTAGTAATGTACATATAGTATTAAGAATAAATTTGTAAATAATTCAATTTTCTTTATAATTCATTTATTGCATATGGTTCATTAAATATATGTGACAACATGTCTCATTCAAATTTTGAAAAGAAACGATTCTATATCACAATATAATAATATTTTATTTCGTACTATTATTTGAGCATTTAGTAAAAGATATATGTTATATTTAATTCTTTTAAAACCATAAAATTTTTGTACTAGATATTGTTTTGTATTGTATAATTTAGATGCAACATAAGTTAGTCATGTTAAATGTTCTAATTAATAAATTAGCTCTATGAAATTATATGTATGATTCAGTACTACATATATGTACTTTAATAAATTGCGAGGTCCTTTTTCTTAAAATCCATTCGTTTTATTGTGAATATTTCATCATTGCTATAGTCATTGTTATCATTATTATTACAATTAACTTTTTAGTGAAGTTTCGATACAAAACTATAAAATACAAAGTTATTTATTTAACTATTTTCTTTATTGATTCTAATTTCGACTTTATAAGCCCAATGGTATTATATTTATAATGTATTCCTCGATAACAGAAAAAAAATAATACACTGTCTAAGTTATGCACAACGGTATATAATATATATTACTTTTCATATTTTGTAAAAATCATATTAAAATTAATCCTAACAACTTTAATTTCTTCAGATTAGGTCATTGTTTACAAGCTTACAATTTTGAATATTACATTGCATTACTTATCATCTAAATGAAGTAAATTCTATAAAAGCACAATTTTAACTTATTTCTGTATATGGAAATCAATAAATTAGAACTCTTAAATTTTACTATACCTCTCATTTAAGTTTCTATTCCTATCACATTGAGACCCAATTGCTTAGGTGGATTCCTGACATTTCTTGGGTTGGATAATTACATTTATATCTTTACAATGTTATCAAACGTAATAATTAAATTACAATTTCAAATAAATCATGCTATAAATAATTCAATTACATCACAAATAATTCCTAAATTTTCTTTTTATCTGTGGTATTTATTGTCAATTAATTGGATAGATTTATCAATTCAAATGTGCATTGTTAATCTATGACACAGATAAATCTATCCAAACGGGTTTCAATGTGGTAAGTGGTATATTATTCGTTTAACGTGAAAATATATTTCACACTGTATAATACGCGCTAAAAATTTCACAATCATTTGCAAATAAATACGCAAAACATTCTTATTTGCAAATGTAAGAGGTTCCTTAGAAAAATAATGAGAGATGTAAGGGTTATTATTACAAGTGCAAAACAATTAGTCACATTTTTACAACCACGATCGTAATGGCCATTAATTATGGAATTACCTTGAATACATTAAATACAGGTGAAAAAATTTACATTTTATACGATTACGCAGAAGTATCTGCTTTAATACAAGAGAAATATAGTTTTTTTTCTACATATATTTTAAATTTACATTACTATTTTTAACACGTTGACTGCTATATACAATTCATATACTATCTTCATATGAGCTTCTATGTAAATAATTTCATTGTAGCATTAAGTTTTTAATGCATTAAACGAAATAAATAATGCTTTTTACATTTACGAATGATTAACTGCTTCATACTCGACAGAAGACTATGTACACGAGTGATTTTTAAAAAAATGCGTGAATAATGCATTCCCGCGACATAATATACTTTAATCGAATACTAGTAATATACTTTAGGTGAAAATTACTACAAAATAAGAAAAAAAATCGTAAACAAAATTTTCAATTCAATGTATAAATAAATTCATTTAAAAACTAATCTTTTTGAATTAATTTTTCTTCTAATATTTTTTAACATTTCTTTCCTCGTATTTCTTTTATAATCAAGAACATATAGCATATTATTGCCATACATATAGGTTGTTGTTACCAATGACCATCACAAATAATATTTGTTAAGAGCTCCATTGGTGACACCTGTACATGAACAAATTTTGTTTAGATTACAATAAAAAATAGGTATTAGTTTCTCAAAATAAATTTTCAAATACAATTAATACATATTTTAATCTGCTGTTATACAATAATAACGTACAAGAACATGCTAAAGACTAACTGCATGTGAAAATGTTTATAATGATAGTAACAGCAGCTTATGGAGAAAAAATATAATAACGAAGAATAAATGAAAGCTCATATTTCTGCTGAATCAGTGAATTAATTACATATAATATACCTATTAAATTAGATATTACTGATGATATACAATTGTTTTCCTAATAGTTTATTATTTTCTTTAAAAAGAATATAAAATCATATTTACCGATTATATAATTCTCTTAGAAAATTATTGAACTCAATAACTCTATATATATAACAAATAATTTACTGAAATAATTCAGTAGATATTAAATGCATTGCAATATGTACATTCATTGCAATTTTGTATGAGGTTCATTCAAGTGATAACCACTGTATGATCCATACACTAATATTTATATTTTGTATTACTGATTTTTTTAAAGAATCTTTGTAACAGCCATTTCTTCAAAAACTTATAGTATATACTTATTTGTAGGTGAGATTCTGACCTCTTATTTTTTGCGATGGTCATTGTTGGATGTCGAATACTCAATTTTTTTACATAATTTTTGTATAATTCATCTACACCAAAAAAAATTATGTTCATAAATTAACTCAAAAAAAAATTGAAAACAAAATTGATCACCTTCGAATTATTTAGCGATCAACGTGTTAAAATTAAGTTTCTTTGAACCTGTGATAATGATCACAAAAGGTAACACTTTTTAAGTCAATTGAATTGCACTATCTTTCATCTTCTTACTCTTTTTCTTTACAGTCTTAACTTTCATGAGAGTCTTTCCAGCTTTCCCCTTGATGGGTATGGTTTTTTCTTTCAATGACTTCATTTGTAACTTCATTTCAGTTTTCGATAGTTTCTTATTCTTTAATGTTCCCACTCTGAGCTTGCTGTTCTTCTTAACTTTGGTAGAAGTTTGAATTGCTGGACCGGATCTTACGCAAGACCCGGGTAGCTTGTACTAGGCTGTAACTTTAACCTTTTTCTTCCTCTTCTTCTTCTTTTTGTCGTGGTGCAGCTCTTGCTTTTTAGCTATACAAAAGCGGCAATACCAGTCCTCGTTGTCAGCTGGTGGTACTTGCATACCAACACACACCCTAAATGATTGAAAACATACAAATTAAGTAACATAGCTACAATATAAAGTTCTCCATATAGTATAAAGTATGAAGAAGCAAAGATTGTAATTTATGAAGTAACAAGTTGTATGACTGCTCCTGATCGTTGTTAGAAGGTTGAATTATAGTGTTTGCGATGTAACTATTTAAATAGAACTGTTTTTTTAGTTTTCTTTTCAATTAAAGAACTGTAGGAGAGAAAATGTAATTACTTATATGTATACAATTAGAAAAATAATCCTAAATAATCAATTAATTTGATGTAGTTTCACTTTGGTACAATGTTATTGGCAATGTGTAGGTTTTGCCTAGATGCATGATAACAAAATGGTAACTGAAATGCAGTCACATTGTAAATTTTGATTTTATCTTGGTTTTGATTTGGTAGTGGCATTTAAATGTTCTGGGTATTATAATAGGTGAATGTACTGTCCTGGGCATTGTAATAGGTGAATGTACTGTCCTGGAATAAATTTACTAAATTCTTATTTCTCACTTACCAATGATACCACGCGTCACAATCATCACAACCAACCATAGGCGATCCATCATCCTGGTTGCCGCAAGCAGGACATATCCACACTTGACGACCACCTTGGTCCTGAAAGACTCATATCACGATAAAAACACAATATACAATGCTTTTACCATAATTATAAATAACCCAACCCATCTTTCATGTTACAAACTGTATGAAGTACGAAACTGTACCAAATTATTTAAAACATGAACAATTTATGATTACACTGTGATTGTCCTGAATTTATGAAGTTGAATGATGAAAAATATATTCATGGAAGTACTTAATATGTATATATGCAATCTGTGAGATGACTCGTACACATTGTATGATGGTGTAGTAATATTTAGGAATACAGTACATTAAAAATAGCAGTGGTACATGATAAATGTTTGTGAGTATGCAATTATGTAAAATGTTTACAAAATCCAATGAGTGAGGAATGATGAATATATGATGCAAAAAATATTTCTTGAATTAAATGGTCATTGGCGATTGCTATTAATATTTATGATTTATAGCACTATTTACAGTACTATTAGTTATAATATATGATTGTATATGATCTACTCCTGGTATTATTAACATGAATACTAGGAAAGGATTAGTATGATTTATTCAAGAATTATGGCTTTGACTTGCGGTAATAAATTTTCACTTGGCTCACAAACTAAGAATATTTCATAACATACTTTTACCTGATGAGCTACTTATCAATTGTCTTAAACAGGAACAATGTTTATTGAACTGAGATTAATGATTTTTCTAAGAAGATTGAATTTTCTCAGCTTCATTTGTTTTATTATATTCAATGCATAAGTTATTAAGTGTATAGTCAATAAAATACGCCGATATCTAATTCTGCTCTGAAATTTGATGTTGTTACAACTACAACTAAAAAAGAGTGTTATATGTGTAGATAATTTGTATATAGATAAATCTTTTTGTATCCCAGGAATCTGATATATTATTATTTCGGAATTTACTAATTAGCACATAATTGATATTATGTGCATAGTAAACATAGATCACTGTAAATGAATGCCCAGACAAAGCAAATCTATATATAAAAAATAAGCTTGTCTTCCATGTACTTATATTAGAGAGAATTGGCTCCAATAATATAAGGTAGAAAATACTCATCATCGTTTCCTAAAGCAAGAAACTATTAAATTATGTGGACACGTAACCCCAATCTAAGGGGTTCATCAATAAATTCAATTATTTAATTTCGGGTATTATTTTTTATTTATATTGAAATGTATTATAGTTTTATATTTTTCAAATAAATAATTTATATTATTGCTGTATTTAGAATTTGCAAAAGTTTATGAAATATCCTATGGTATAAACTTGTACCACAATTATATTAATTGTATTTGATTTCACTAACATGTCAAGATGTAAATGTTATTAAAAATATAATCTTGTGCATATTTCAAAAGAATTCGGTTGGAAATAAGATTCCAAAAGTTAAAGTTGAAAAGTGCCTAAGGGTATTTCAGGCAAAAGCTGGAGACATGGCAGAAATTTGAATATCTCTATAATTTCGACTAGGTAGAAAATAGATTAAATTATCATTGTACAAAGAATACCTAATGACTTTTGTTTAGAATGGGAATGTACTCACCACAGTAGTGGTTGGTGTTGTGGGCAGCACGATCCTGCCATTTTCTTTGTCTTCCTTAGCATCATCCTTTTTAAGAGCTGCATCTGCTTTCGTCTCTGTGCCGTTAAAACCGTCCGTTATATTCCTAACTGTTTCGCATGCTTTGTTTAATGACAACATGCAATTGCATGCAATCAATCAATTCTTCATTATTTTGGTGATTGTTTATTACCTCCCTTTTTATATTATAATAGATTTTTGCCGGTCACTGGTCTTTTATTGATCAATATATCATTCATTTAAATCGACTAATGTTACTGTACTAAACGAAGGGAAAATTGTTTAAACATTATTTAAAAAGCAATGGAATTATTATGTCATCAGTATTAGCTCCTCTTCGTATACAAGATTCAACCAAGTTGAAAGAAATATATATACACCCTTAATTTATTCATCTATTTTTCTGTATGATATACTTAATAGGAAATATAATTCGTTCTACAACCAAAAAGTAGGTGACTTTATGTATGTAAAGAAATAAAATATTTTGTAGTTCTGACAGTTCTGACAATTTCCACTTACAGAATTTCAATTTCATATCATTAGAGTAATAAATTAAATATATAACTTATTAATTTGTTTATTAATCGATAGTAAGAAGAAAAGTTGATTTGATAATTTCAGATCACCCCCAAGTTTAGTTGTACCTCGAACTACATGCCACTGTATATTATTATTATTTATTATGATCTATAGTAAACACGATCTTTAAAATTATCCAAATTGATTATTTTTATTTCACTATTAAAGATGGAAGTATAGAATATTTCAACAAGCATAAGTTTATACAATAAAAAAAGTTAATGTGAACTGCTATGCACTATTAGCGTTTTTGCAGTATGTGATAGAGCAAAGTAACGAACTTATAGAGGATAGAGAATACAGTGAAGTTGTAATATAAAAATAATATCAACACTGATGTAAAACCCAAAATAATATATGGCTTAGCTTTGATATTGCTATTATCATATTGTACCCTATTAGGATTAGTTTGTGTGGAAAACAAATAAGATACCTAATCACAGGTACCAGCCTTTACTACACTGAAAGTCGTAATACTGTAACAGTGATTTTAAGAATTGTAAAACTGTTCGATAATTGTAACAGTAATAATACTGCTTCCAAAAATGTTTTAATGCGTTATGAAACATTCACTTTTAACTATTAGATGAGAAGAGAATTTGTTTATGCTATTATTGATTTATTATTATGAAATTATTTTTCATAGATTTTAATATTGCTTGCTAATTTCTTGTAAGTTTTAGTTTTTACTTTTCCATGATTAAACACGCTGCATTTAGAGCCTATTATATATCTTATAACTGGAGAAGGTAGGTTTTTTTGTTTTCGAAATTAACTTCATATGATTTACCAGATCAAACTATATGTGAAATAAAGCAGTGTATGGAACTTGTTGCACAATTTCCAGTATACAGTGTTGATGAGTCCAGCAAAAAATCGACGTTAGTAATTTCACCATATTTTTCAAAATTTTTATCAATGATCGAATAATATTTTCTTGAATAAATGGGTACCAACAAAATTTACTTAAAAATGTTCATGACACCCTGTATAATCATGGTACAATCGAATACGAGGTAATTATTCGTGAATACATAAATTAAACACGTAAAATAAAAAATTTGTCCATAGTTACGTTTTCAAGAAAATTCGAAAATAGCATCAGATACTAATTACATGCTTGCGAATACAGTGAAAGCATTTGTAATTGTATTAATATGCATAGACGGAAGAAAATACACATAATTTATATTGCAAGGAGCAGTTACTACAAACTTAGGATTCAAATATCTCTCAAATATTGTTAATGTTCTTAAAGGTATTCTAACACATTTTTGTACAGAATAGATTAAACCATACAACTTAAACTATTGGCAAACATAGAATTCACAGATATGCAGGGTGAACCAATAAAAATGACTATTTTAATATTT
This sequence comes from Sphecodes monilicornis, assembly GCA_913789915.3. Classification (NCBI taxonomy): domain Eukaryota; kingdom Metazoa; phylum Arthropoda; class Insecta; order Hymenoptera; family Halictidae; genus Sphecodes; species Sphecodes monilicornis. Next base: position 13,623,851 of record OU565290.1, read on the forward strand.
TTTAAAATATAAAAATTAGAGGAGATCATGCAAACCTGACAATTTTTTTCTCTAACTTCCATAATTGGAAAAATATAGAAAATGGTAAGATTCATTGGTTTACACCATAGTACTAACTTGATAACTTATAATATGTAAAATCATACAATACTGTTCCACAGTAATATTTCTATTGGAAAATGTTTCAACAATATTATCCATGTTATTGGTACGTTCCACCCAAGTTTTATGTAACCTCATAAAATTTTAAAAAGTAATAATTTAGATAATATTTCTCTTAGTAACTTTTTTGTCTACATCTCCTACAATATCAGATATTTTGTTCAGATATCCGTAGTTGATATTAATAGACGATTTCATACTCGAGAACAATGCTACAATAAAAAGCGATCCTGAAAACTTTAGAAGTTTTAAAAGTAATCAAATACATCACATAAAAGAGATATAATATAACAGCCAACATTTTGTGTCTGTTTTGTCACCCTAACGTGAAATTTAACTATTTGCTCCTAAAGCTAAAATAACTGTATTCATTTGTATGAAATACTTTTTCCAGTAAAATCATTTTTCTAAACATCTTAAAGTATACTGTATGTGCAAATATTAAGAAAAAGAGAAAGTTTAAGACCCAATACGATAGTGTAATGTAAGAAAGGTCTTAGAACTTGGTTTCTCGAAATTAACAACATTTATAGGACGCGTTTATCAGACAAACGCTGGCATTATAAAATATCATAAAACATATTGTAAAATGTTGGGTTTTAAAATATTTAGAGTAAATAAGTTCTGAGACTTCTTTCAATGTCAAGACATCCACCTGATTAACTTGATAGAAGTGCTAAAATTTGAAATAATTGAATAGATTCGTAACTGCAACACGAAATACATAACAAGTCTAATGTAGGCTATGAAATTGTTCTACAAGTATACTTTAGACAAACGTAACAATACAACAAAGCAGGCCAAATGAAAATTATACCGTCACCGCAAGTCATGAATGCATAGAAAATTAAAAATGAAATGTTGGGAATCTGGAATTTTTGGATGAGGTGAAATTCGAATGGTATCGATGGGTTGAGTTACTATTATTATAGTAAAAGTAATATCAATTACGTAATGATATACTATGCATAATATTCAAACAAAGTCTTTGGTCCTATTTGTACCTTTTTCCTTATCATTAATTATGCAATGTTAATACTTTTAGGTATTATCTTCATAATGTTCGAATATACTATTGGAATCAAAGCACTATAATTAACAAAAATAAATAATTGACTAATCTGACTAGAATTTGAAATTCGCGAGCGTAAAAATTGAGTGGGATTGTCACCAAAGCTTATTTTATAAATTATTAAAATTGTAAACTCTAACTAGTTTCAAATGATTGATGTAGTTATAAAAAAATGTTAGAAACTGTGTACGAAAGTAATTTATCATAAATTTGTACTCAGCCGGATATTATATAAACAGAGTATTAAAATTTAGTAATCGCATTGGATGCAACAACCTTTACATTGTTTACATTGATCAACATATTAGAAAAATTATCCTGATATGTAGAAATAAAGTTCAGTAATCATGATTGCTTGAAAATTTGGTATTTTAAAACAAATTAAGCGGTGACACTCCCGGTATATACGTATATATCTCGAAAATGAATTTTGCAATCTGTAATTTTTTACATATAAATATTCGATAATATGATGTTTTTGTCTAATTTGAAGTATGTTCGTACTATATAAAACGTACTTACAAAATAATATGGTGGTAGTTGTTCCACCGGAGGGATCTTAGGAGGAGGATCAAAATGAGATGGAGGAGGTTCTCTCTCAGGTAGGGCTTTGAAGAGAGATTTCTTTGCTCGAGGAACTGTTGCGTGTGGCACACTAGTAAGATTGGCAGAGAAAGTATCTGTAGGAAGAGCAGGGCTTCCATCTAATGTTCCCTCCTCTGTTTTCTTACTTGCCGACTTTTGCTTTGGCGGTCGCGTTACTAATGCTGATATTTTCGCCAATTCTGGACTTGGTTCCCGTTTCGTCTCCTCCTCGGGTTTCTTCAGTAATGTTTTTATCGTTCTATAACACATTTCCCTAATAATAAGGTATGTGTTACTAAGTGTGGTACAATATATTAACGCCTTCTTTATTTTATGTTAAACTACTTCATTCCATTTAATAACCCAAATTATTAAAAAGATAAATCATAATCGATATACAGTCACTCGCAATAATATTTGGGCACTCTTAATAAGACGACAACTTTTTAAATACTGAACCATGACTTGGATTTTTTTCAAAAGTTAGGATAATTAGTTTACAACATGACGTGAAAAAGAAATTTTGAAGAAATTACAGAGAAAATACTAAAAGCTGTTTTTTCAAAAAGTATGCTTTGTAGATTTGTGTTAATTATACACATTCTGAAAATTTGCTGTTTTCGACGATTTCCTGCGTCTAACTGTAATAAATCTAAGGATTGCTACATTTTTCGATGCATGTCGATTTTTCCCGCCTAAACCAATTTCAATGACATTTTCATTGTATTTCGTCATACTTTAAAAATTTTTAATATAATATGTAAAAGTTGAAAAAAAAGAACTTTTAGTATTTTCTCTGCAATTCCGACCAATTGCAATTGTTTCAAAATTTCATTTCACTTCATGTAGTAAATTAATTGTTTCAACACCTCAAAAAAATCCAAATCATATGGTCTATTATTAGAAAAGTTATCATCATTTCAAAAGTGAATATTATTGCGAATGACTGTATTTTAAAAAAGCAAATCAAGAGCAAAATTAAACAGCGTTAATATAATGACTGGACTGCGGATCTTTATGCATTTACATTATGTCAAAAATTCGTGACATAGTATTTCGTTACTTTTTACCAGAAATATTAGTACTACAGACAATGGAAAGTGGATTCTATAAAAGTTGGAAATTGGATAAACATTCGCAGTCTAATAATTATATGATTTGTAAAATAATATAACATTCGCAAAAAAGTTAAAATTATTAATTCAAAATAAAAATAAAACATATAAGCTTACATTTTTTTCATTGGAGTAGCATCTGGGGTTGGTGGTCTTGGAGAAGCTGTCCCTAATTTTAAAGTTATTTTTGGCACAGCTTCAGAATTTTTATCTTCCTTCTGTAATTAATGTTAAGTTGTAAATAAAAACTAGAGCTAAACTAAAAATTTTCTTTCTCGCGTCAACTATGAAAATTTGTAGAATAATGTTGATTTTTTACTATACCTCTTTTTCTTTTCGTTTATCTTTTTTCTCTTTCTTCTCCTTAACTTTCTCAATCTTTTCCTTTTTATCAACTTTTTCTTTCTTTTCTTTTACTTTCTCTGTTTTCTCTTTATGTTTTTCCTTTTTGTCTTTCTTCTTTTTCAATTTATCCTTTTTCTCCTTTTTATGTTCCTTCGATTTCTGAAATTACAAATTCTATGAAATATTCTTGTTTTTTTTATGTTACATTAAAAATCTATTAAATATTGCAAGCATATATTATAGAAATAAATTAGAAGACACACGATGATGAAAAGATTACCTTTTCATTTTTGTCTAATTTCTCGACTTTCGCACTTTTCGTGGGTAATAATGGTACAATGGGTACAGGTGTAGGATATGTAACTGGTGCCGTTAGTGTGGACGCTGAAGGCATTGTAATAGTATTCATAGGCGCAGGTGTGAGTACTTCTTTATCTTGTTTAATTATCTTCGGCTTCTCCTCCTTTTCTTTCTCCAATTTCTCATGTTTCATTACCAGAGGTACTGGATCACTTAACGAAGGTGTCGCAGGTTTCTCTCGGTCAACAATTTTATTTTTTGATACGTTGGGAAAGTCTTCCGATTTTACAGGCAAATTTAAGAAACGGGGCGGTAAAGGTAAATTTGGCATTGCTGGATGTGGGCCAGGACCACCTCTTCCTAAAGGCAATGGAAATCTGGGAAACATAGGATGCGGTATTAAACCAGGAGCCGGAGGGAACGCAGAGAAAAAGGGGAACGGAAGTGTAGGTGGAAAAGCTGGTTCTTTGGAGAGTGAAGGTTCTGGTGCCTGTGGGGTTTTTGGCCGATCTAATATATCCACCTCTATCGAATCGTTCAAAAGCTTTGTCTGAAATACGAAAATCATTTTAGAAATCCCCTTGTGACTCATGCTGTGAGAACAACTATACATGTGTACATAATACCTGGAAATAAACAAATTTTAACTAACCTTTTTTGGACTAGTACAATGTTTCGGACTCCTCGACTTCAGTTCCTTCTTTTTGCTAATCTTCTCTTTCCTCTTCTTTTTATGGTCGGTAGGAGTTGGAGGCATATTCAGTTCTGGTGTTCTAGGTGTGCTAGGTGTTCCTGGTGGGGACATGTCGTCGAATATATAAACATCCGATCCTGGACTTGGCAAATCAATTAATTCCCCTCCATCGGGTTGGATATGTACATCTGGCGTATGTGGGGCCTTCTTCTCCTCATGCTTTACTTCGGTATCATTGCGAAGCGCTTGCTTGTCATTGTTTTCATCAATTATCAAGCCCGGAGAATTCTCTCTTGAATCGAGTTCTTTGAATTTATGCTGCTCCGTTGTATCCTTTTCTTTATCCTCTCGTGGTTTTGAAATCTTTTTGAAAATATTCAATTTCTGCTTATCAGGTTCCGATGGAAGTTTGTCGATAGTGTCCTCTTTCCTTTCTACCAAGGGGGGTCCAGCTGTAAGATCTATTACTTTTTCTGGCTTAATTTTCGGTTCTGCTTTCTTCGTTAATTTTGGACTACCAGTTATTTTAGGCGACATTAATTTCGGAGTAGATGGTCTACTGGATGAACCTTGTGTAGTACCTTGCGATTTTCCACCTCCTGGCTTCAATGGTTTTAATTTTGCTAACTCTTTCATACCGACTAACTTTTTAGTTTTGTTATCATCCACCTTGTTTGGTTTGAATAACTCTTTAGCACGATTTTTCTTTTTATTCTCTTTATCAAGCTTGCCATCTTCCAATCCTTTCTTTATGATCTTCTTCGGTTTCTTATCGAACTTCAGTTCAGGTGGTACCATTGGATAAGAAGTGGATTGTGGTGAGTCTGGACGACTCTGATGGGGTGTCCTCGCTTCAGGTAGTTTTCCTTCCCGAGCAGGTGATAAAAAACCTGAAGTGGTCATCATTACACTGTGGATTTCACGCAATGGTCTGCCTTCTTCTACTACCTTTACACGTTTTACTATTGGACTTTCAAACGATACAGGATCTCCTGGACGCTTGAAGACTACTTGCGGGGACATTCTATGAGGCGACACATTTATAGAACTATTGGCTGATGTTCCATTGTTTGACGATAAATCGGATGACCCATTTAGTAAAGTTTCAGATTTTTCTGTTATGTAATCTTCTGTAACATTACGATTTAAGTTAATAATATTGATTCAATGTAAAAATAGAAATTTCTAGATTAATTTTAAATTAATAGTTTTTCTTTAAAAAAACCCCCAATATATTTGGAATATAATCTGGAACATGTTTATATTGCACTGTGTAGTTTTTCATTTAATGAAATCTTAAATTCAATATTTAAGTATATATTTTTATCAAGAATTGTACCTTCGGAATTAGGATACATAGCTGGTAAATGTTCATGGACGTGCATTGGCCTTGTTACAACTTCTCGACTTCCAGGTTTAAGAAAATTTAAGTGACTTTCTCGTCGAATTGGAAATTTTGGTACTGTCATAGGATATGGAACTGGATCCACATTTTTAATGTAATCTGACAATTCTTGCATGTCAATATTCATATGTTGAAAAGCTAATCCTATGTCATCAAGATTTGCTTCCGTCCTTCCCACTAAAACAACAATACTATTGTTTATATTGAGAAAAAAATAAGTTTTTACATGTACATAAAAATCTTCCAACATTTGGGTCAAAATTCTACAACACTTACAAATTTCTGCATACTGGTGTGTCAGTTTGGATATTCGCAAAATGTATTCTTGCATAAGATCAACCATAAATTCCAACGGTGTTGAATTAATTGAATGCCATCCGATTGTTTGACAAATTTGAGCGACGACCATTTTTAGAACACTTCTACTATATTCTGTTGACATTTTCAACTATAACAAAAAATGGTAGAACATTTTATTTGATTATAACGTTTGCAAACTGAATAAATACGTGTTTTAAAGTGTTGTGACACAAAAGTAATAACATTTTACGAATTACTTTAACTATAAGATATGCACGAATTATGAAATGTGAAGTTTTAATTTTACTTACCAATGAAAAAAGAATTATACAAAGGGTTTCTAGTTCTTCAGCTTATTAATCTAAGACACATACATTCTTATTATACTATTTAACTCCCTTCAGCACTTTAATCTCAAGTTGTACAAGCCATTTTAATTGTAACACAGATTTTACTCGTTAATCTTAAGAAAGTGTGAGTTGTAGAAAGACACAGAACAACGACGCAATGCGTCCTTACTGCCTTCACATTTTCCTATGAACGTATTTTTGATCCTTCGTAATCATCGATGCATATCACAAATATGCGACATACCATAATGGCGGAAAGACTACGGCCATGAAAGTAAAAAAGACTGCGTTCCCTCAGTTTTGTTTGATACCGTTTACATTACGGATAACGAGCGTAAACGTTACAAAATGTATGTTTTTAGTCACTTTGCCGATGTTATCTTTTCGTTAATTACAATAATTACATTTTACATATATTATGCATTTTGTGTAGACGATATTTTTATACCACAAATTGGCTTCGGGAAATGCGCTATCAAGGAAAGTGTAATGTTCGTAAAAACACTACTTTTCTCTTGATACAAACATTTCAAAACAGTACATGCCATGTTTCTTTATTTAGTATATTAAATATTAAATAATAACAATATTGAATTTAATAATAATCTGTACTCAACATCCGACCCATATATAACTAGTAAATAGATATGTGATTTGCTGTAAATTGCGGGCCTACAGTGACCAGTGACAAAAGTTATCCAACCTATCCGACGTCCAAATTTCTAGTGGCATAGGCAATTTTAAGAATAGATAGAACACCTTCTAGACTTTCGTGGCCGAAGACACCTACAATACCGACCTGCAAATTCGAGCACTCAATTTCTTACTAGTGAGTCATCTGGTGTCGTGTCACGACACTAAGACAAAATTATACAGCCGGAGACGGTCCCTTCACTGATCGACAAAAACAAAAGAAATCTCTCACTGATCATAGATCAATGGGTCCCTTGAATTTGGAGTATTTGGACCACTTATTCTTCTTACATCGTGTTATAGACATGGGTACGTCATAAGGGGCTCCAATCCTATCCAGACCTTTCCAAAATTTTGGATGTTCCGGTCCTCAAATTTGGCGAGTAAATGCTAATTGTTTTGCCTGCGAGTAAGCTAGTAAACACACAACTAGATATGCGAGTGATAATTTGAAATTTCTATTTTGTATTTACAATTTATTATTTTGAAAAAAGTAGTTCGTCGAATTTAAATTTGATGAAGTAACAAGCATTTCCTAAAAGAGTTAAGTAAAGAAACATTCCTTCGTCACTTTCAATAACTATCGCATTTTCAAATCGAATAATCAATACCCCCGGATACGTGTAACACTGTGAACTGCTATGAAGTAAAAGTAACAGTTACCTTGCATTATCTTCTGCGAGTGTAGCTTTCAGTTCCAACATAAACGCCCTTGTCTACAATGCTCGCAAAAAAGTTACATGATAGTTACAGGCTGTTAGATAATAATACGAATGTAATTACATGTGTATTTTATACAACGCCTGTTAGGCTACACCTACAATTATACATATTCTGCTGCGATTTTGCGATCGACGATCAATATCGTTCGAAAACCGTAGATTCTACTCATTACGTATTTTAAACAAAAAAATCCATACCTGAATTTCTTATTCAATACACATTCATACGTTTAAGCGAATCCTTTTAAAAAGACAAATAATACATGTTTTTATAATGAAAAATTCGCTATGTCATTAACTATGACCTCCTCAATTCAGGCATGTACTTAAAATAATAGTAAAAAGGAGAAAAATAGAAAATTATTAGATCAATCAATTAGAAAAACATGTTTAAAAAATTGAGAACGCAACAGGTCGACAAAGGTTAAAAATTCGCATAGTAGATTTAACGTCTGTTTTTTTCAGATCTGAGAATCAAATATCCTTTACAATTTTTTATAACCTCAAGGTCTATAATTGTCATTAGATCACATTCTATTAATGTCCTTGATTCTAGAGTCTCCGAATCGATATTTTACATGTTAATCACAATGAACAATATTGTGCAAAGCATCCACACAATCGTGTTCTTTAAGTTCTCTATCTTTAATAATATCACGGGAGAAAAAGAAGATAACATTTTTTTTTGTATATGTACATTTATTTTGAATAACCAGACTGCCGGTTTTATGCTTTTATGACAACAATGAATATAAGTGAAATACAAAATCGTAAACGTAAATTAGAAGAATTTAAGAATATATTCTTACACTATTTTCGATTTATCAAAATTATTAAAAGAAAAAATTAATTTCTATTTAATCTCTGTTTCTTACAATTCACTTAGAAAAATTTAATTTTGCACGAAAATCCACAATTTATTAACAATGAAAGATATAACATTACATTTTTTCGCGTCGCTATAAGATACAGATGTTTTCGAGACGATCTTTAAGGAAGTACCTACATACATCGAAAATCGGCTGGTGCGGAGTGATTTCGTTTTCGGTAATGAGTTCTCCTTGTAGGCTTAAACTCCCGTTAGGTCTGTTCATTGCAACGCGATTATTCACAGAACTGTAAAACATTCTGTAAAAGTGTAGGTTTTGTTGTCTGCGGTTGTTTCAACGCATAGGGTTTCGGGACTTTGTGCGTTTTTGCAGGCAATTTACTATGCATTATACTACTATACTTACTATACTATACTTTGTCCCGTCGCTCTACATCTCAACAACAAGTTCCTTCGCTGATCAAGTTGGTCTATTTAGATCAGCACATGTTAACGAGAGATATACTAGACGTGATTTACTACTTTCATAACAATTCTGTCTTCACTGTTTCAATACGTGCGCGGTTGCGACTTTTTAGATCTACACTTCATCGGTGTAATACTTATGTAATTATGCTTTTATTGTACGATAATCGGAAATACTTATTACGCTATAACACAGCCCCTTTTCCTATGCATCATGGAGTATATTTGCCTAGACAAAAGTTTATAAACATATAAACGATATAAACATTTTTTGAATAATGGCTTTTACAATAATTTTTGGAGGATTTTTAAATGCTATTTTTTCATGCCGTTTAATTCACTTTAGCAGTATAGAAGTAAAAGGTTTCAAAGAGGGCCATCTTGAAATTTTATACATGGATTAAATAATGCTATTAGTGTATATAAAACACTACTCCAAACCTGTTATTTCATGCTCTATAATGAGTTTTTAGAATAATTGGTTTCACTTTGAATTTTTCTAAATAATTATCTAAAATGGTTAACATTTTGGATTTTGAAGCTTCAAGGGTTATCAGTTGATGTACACAAACATATTTTAAAAATATGAAACTTGAAAAATTTAATTTTGCAAAAAAACGTTGCAAAAAAAACGGGTTTTCTGTCCACTGTGCGCTCGTCCAAATTGGGCTGCTCTCCCCTATATGTTGAAATTATCACGTTCCCCGCTTAATTACATATCAACAATAATAAAAAGTTCTGCGATCGATCGGGGAATCCTGAAAAAGAGATTCGGCTTCCGGTGCGAAATTATTTAGATCATATAACAGGAGATTGAAAGCGAGTGCCGGCCCCGATTATACGTAGTGTATGTATACGCCTCTATATAGTCTGCTTTTCTTCTGACCGATTACCTTTCCCACGGGCGGCTTATAGGTGCATAACCGCGTTTATATTACAGTCTGCCGTGCGCACTTAGTCACACGAGCGTGCACGTACACGGCCAAACTTAACATACGGCCTGCTATGAGAAATTCTCATTGCGAGGGCGATTGTCTGTTGCAATCGTAAAACGTCGGCACTGATCCAGTTTGAAAATCAAACGCACAGAATCTCCTCTCCGTGTGTGTGATTAAACCGACGGTAAATCGGCTTTTATCGCGACACGCGGAGGTATTTGTCTGTCAATGCACGGAACCTCGGCTGCTCGTTTAAATCGTTATAAAAGCCGGCACCCGATCGACGATATCCCATGCTATCCTCGTCCATCGAACAATTATTACGATTATTCGCCGACGTTTTATGGTCTCGCACTTACAATCTGATATGTTATGGGAAGAAAAACAGACGCAAGTTCACTGTGACATAATCTTTACGAGATTGTTCTTGACTTTCCCAGAATTAATTACCCAATGGATCATTGTTTTTTTTTTCTGGCGACCGTAAAACTTCGATTTCCGCGGATTCGAACACTCCGACACTGCCGATTTTTATTATCGAATAACAAAAATATAAACAAGAATTAGACATTTATATATAGATGATGGGAGAGTTGCACTTGTAATACTACAACTTATTGTTATCTCAATTTGACTTGTCTTTTATTATTTCTTCGTAGGTGTGTATAATATGAAGGTTCTCCAGTTAAAAGATTAAATAGCATGTTAAATGATGTAACGAAGTTAGTCCACCTACCAAAACCTTGTCAAATTTATAGCATTGTATTAAACATTTTTAATTTGTACATCTGGTTTTTATTTTCATCTCATTTAAAGGATTTGGAAATTCTTTCATTGGACATTTCAACATTTATTATAAGACTGTTTGTTCTTATTTCAAATTATCTTTGCGCAAGACTAAATTGATTTTAGATACTAGATTTAAAATGTTTTCATCAGAAATTTTCGAATGAACTTCTTTATTGAAACACATATTACAATAATAATTGTGTGCAAAAACAATTTAAATCAGTCGCATTTATTGATCGGTAGTTCTAATGTTAATGCAATTTTTAACCCTGCTATTTTGTCCACCTGATCGAAAAAAATGATTACTTCACTAAGCGGCAAACTATAGATAAGAATTGTACAAAATTTAGATAAAAAGTTACGTTATACAAAGGTGGGGAAGTTAAATGTACAGAAAGTTACTCGTTTAATCAAGTATTTATAATAAAAATTAGATTCGTGAAAAAATTGAGTTTGTTCACTGAACGATCTATTATAGATATAAAAGAACGCTTTATTCTCAAAGTCATATTTTATTACTAGATTACGAAATTTACGTATTTATGATAAAAATTAACCAACTATTCACAAAACAATGGAAGCATTAGAAAGAAGGAGTACTGTTATGTTTTTTTCACCTTATGAAAATGATTACGCGCAGAAATACATTTTTATCTAAACCCTGATGTCGTCGTACTTGACAAAAAAAATTTTTATTTTGCACAAAGATTTATTATATTTAAATATGTTACTTGTATCAATGATATTTTATAATTCAAGAATTGATTTACAATAACCGTAAGAAGCACAATAAATATAAAATAGAAAAAGATTTAGTACTATTTTTTTTACTTTCATGTTGATATATTAAATTCTTTACTTCGGAAAGTACATTTTTTGTGGACATAAATCTACAGTCTATGAGTAATTGACCGAAGGGAAGAACTTTCACGAGGCCCGTGTAAGACGCGTGTTTTTATCATTAAGTCGTGTACAAGAATATTTATTGTTCATGTCACAGTACAAAATGGTTTCTATTACATCAGACGTTTCTATTGATACGGTTAGATTTATTCCTCCTATTCTATCTTTGTTTCGCCGTATTTCCAAATAGTGGTCCAACTGTTAGTGACCCGGTAGTTTCCTCTCGAATTTCTTATAATACATTCACCGTGCAGCGTTCACCTAGGCGGACAGTGTCGTGCTTTCCTTTCGATCGACTTTGCTGCAACGTAACTACATATGCTACTTGTGATATTAGATACATGCTTGGGTTGTTTTTGATACTGATTTTCCGGAAACAGCTTCGGAAAATATATAAAATATTTTCCAATAGGAGTTGTTGAATATTTTAAAATTATACTCGTTGGATGACAAAAACAATTTTTATTACAGAATTTGCATGGTAAATTTTAACAGAAAACATACTTGATATTATCCAATGAGAGCTATTGAATATTTTTAAATTATATTTGTCGTACGACAAACAATGTTTAACGATTTGGCATTTCTCATCTCTGGTTTACTGCGGAAATCGCATGGTCAATTTTAGTAAAAATTGTACTCGTATTCATCCGTTCACAAGATTCAGTAGAAACAGTTACTGAAGCCAGCAGATAGTGGGCAGCGTCGTTGTTAATTGGGTGCTTGTGTCACTTTACTATGTCATTTTCCAGCGTTGTTAACAAGCAATGTTATCGCATCTGGGACAGTGAAAATCTGAGCGAAATCCAAGCCAATGCATCTTTGTGTCATTGTTTGTGGGTTTGCGCAAGATTCCTCTCGCATGTTCTCTTTTACATTTAACTCTGATTAAAAAGAAATATGTGCTAACTCCCATTGGAAAATCCTGCGTAGTACAATAAATTTTGTATTAGATCGTAAAGGTCTTGGGAAATGTCTATATTTATGGTACTCGGTAAGTAATTGCAATTACTAATAGCAGTTATTTATAATAATTCCTTTAAACGGAGAAGAAGTAATTACGGTGCAGTATTGAACTGCGTAATGTCTAGTAGATTTCGTTTTGGATCGTTTAGTGGTATGTAGTTCTATGGTTTATCGATTTTCCTTTGGGATTACAAGGGGATCATTTAATAATTACGCGCTTACTTTTAAACAATCGAACTACAACTGCATGCTTTCTGTTATTCTAGCTTTTTTACAGTTTAATATTTTACGATCGAAATTGCAAACATTTAGGCACAATGGATACAAAAAGTATTTGAACACTAAATTTACCATTCTCGAAGAATTATTGATACTGAAATAGTCATAACTTTGTTCAAAACTATAATACAATAATAAGTTTGGGCTTATTTTACAGCTCGAAGCTTTTGCTTTCATTCTTGGGAAACCGAAAGCGCTTCTTTGGTGCAAAATGTTACAAATTGAAATGTTTGTAAAAACATCAAATAATTTTTTTCCCGAATGAAATCATCGTAGGTTTAAAGATTCAAACTTCCCTTTTACAACGAGTGCGTAAAATTTGATCTACGACAGTGGTGGGCACGGGTGGAGCCCCTCAAACGCCTGCTTCTCCCACCAACCTCTCTTTTATGCAGCGCGCACGTTCGTTGCGTGCGCTGATGTCTTGTGTCTTCGTTGCTCCATTGTACCGCGCTTGCTGGAAGGGGACAGAAGGATCTACGGTGTGGACGGTTTTGCCTCAATTGAGGCAAAATTGCCCACCACTGATCTACGACCACACCTAGTCGATTACACGACCAAACCTGTTTCTCATTTTTGTTCTATAAAACAGCCAAAACAAATCGTAGATTAAATTTTAAGCAGTTGTTGGAAAATGAAAGAGTCAATCTTTAAATCTATAATAGATTCATTCAGGAAAAATGTTGTTGATGCTGTTACTGACGATTCCATTGATAGCATTCTCGACGAAAAATGTGTCTTCAGTTCTTCTACATGTTATACCATGCACAAATATTCTAGAAAAAAGTGAATGATAGTCTGCAAAAGTAAAGGCTTCGAGCTTTAAAACAAGTCCAAATTTATTATTGTACTATTTTATTTTTTAACGAAATTATCTTTATTAAAATATTGACAACTTCTCGAGAATAGGAAATTTGGATATTTTTGGATCTACTGTGTTTGAGAAAATGACTGATTTTATTGATACAATATTTTGTTATCCTAGCTTTTTTTACATTCCAATATTTTGCGATTAAATTTGAAAGAATTGATTTGAGAAAGTTACCGATTTAATTGTCATTCTCTTTTTTTACGTTTTAATGATTTACGTTTGAAATTGTAAGAATTTATTTGAGAAAATGACCGTATTTATTGATGAAAGTCATTTTACGTTTGATAGAAATTACTGTACTATCCACTGGCAGACTAGAAAAATGTAACTTATCAAACGGTAAAATCAACGCGCCGGTATCCGTGACCGACCCGTTTTATGTCACTATTTTACATCCTGTATTTTGAACAGCGCGATTGCTCAATCTATCTCGAGCGAGTGTACACCTTTATCAGTCGTTACCGCGGGTTTAATGCGATTTACATCATGAATGAATTAATCAGGCAGGCAAAGAAGATGATTGAACGGCGTGTAGTTAATTCCGTGCCCCTCATTCCCATACAGGCGCCGACAGCATTTCAGTTGTTCCATAATGTAACAGTTTTGTGTAAGAAAATGTACATGTTTTGTTAGAATGTTGTAATACAAAACATCGAAAATAAGGCAGAGGAAAGTTCTTTCGGATTCTAGTTTTTATGCGTTAATGCTCAGTGGTTTCTAAATATGGCAAAGCCCTTTGCGTTCCCATAATGCAACCGCAAAAAGATGTCGAAACTGGTAACACGAAGCTTACATATTGATATAATGCAATAGACTAATTTTTATGCATTTATAGCACATAAAGATATTGAAAATTTGAAAGACAACTGGGGATTATATAATTTAGTAGAATGTCGTTTTATTTCTCACTCCAATAAAATCCATAACCAAAAAAGTTAAAACTAATTTTAGATTCTTTATGTCTGCCTACACAATTTTTAATCTCCATAAAAATCCTTCAGTAATGTAACGTATATTTTTACATTGTTCTGGATTATGCAGAATATTATTTCAAATTCGAAAACAAGGACCTAATATACTTTCCTTTCTAAAAGATCCAAGATCACCGTGGTGCATTTATTTTAAGGTATGATTATCTATGCATTTTATAAAATATAATGTAATACTAAGGATTCGAGTAACATTGATCGAAAATCACAGTGATCGTCAACACATATTGAAAGTATCTTGCTTTCTAAAAGCGTTAGTGTGCCATAACAAAATTATTTTTCCATAATGTATTTGTTTAAAGTAATCGTTTCTACTTAAGGCTAGAAAAACGTAAAAGCTATACTTAGAATCTGTGCAATTTTAAAAAATGGCACAATAATAGGAATTCGAATAACATCGATTGAAAATTACAGGGATCGGGCGATCACCAGCAAACATTGAAAGTACTTTGCTTCCAAGAAAATTTAATGATCCATAACAAAACTGTCTCACCATAGTGAATCTATTTCAAGTAATACTTAAGATTACAGGAAAGTAAAATCTATAATTACAGTCTATACAATTTAAAAAAAAATAGTAAAAGAATTCGAATAACATCGATTAAAAAGTGATCACTAGCAAATATTAAAATGTATCTTGTTCCCTAGAAGATTCAACGATCCATAACAGTATTGTCAATTCGCGGTGAATTCATTTCAAATAATGGACATTACTAAAAATTACAGGAAAGTAAAAGCTATAATTAGAATCTATACAGTTTTACAAAGCAGTCAAGTAATAAGAATTCGAATAACATTGACTGAAAAATACAGCAAACACTAGCAAATAGTAAAAGTATCTTGTTTACTAAAAGCTTCAGGGTCTATAATAAAACTATTTCCCTTTAATGTATTTATTTAAAATAATTGCCACTACTGAATACTAAAAGAAGCCAAAGCTGTAATGACTAAACTGCGGATTTTATGCATTTATGATAAAAATGACCAAAATTATTAAAAGAAGATATACATTGTCATTTAGCTTGTGTTCCTTACAACTAAAGGTAGACAATTTTTATTATACATAAAGATCCACAGTCTAGTAAATATAATCTATACAATTTAAAAAAATGATGAAGATCAGAGTGACCACAAGACAGTGGATTTTTACGCATTCGTAAAGAAATTGGCTGGATGAAATATAAAACTGCAAAAGATTAGAAAAATTTCAGACTATTTGTAATGCTATTTTTAATGTAGCAATGTCATTAAGGGATGAAATCAATTTTCATTTAACTCCTGCATTTCACAACCGGTGCAGCACATTTTTATTTTGCATAATCCGCAGTCTTGTGATCACCAACAAATATTGAAAGCATCTTGCCTCCTAAGAGCTTTGATGCAATATAACAAAATTATTTCCTCACAATAATCTGCACATTTTCAAACAAATAGTATAATACAATAACGAACGATACTCGACGTCAGCGACGATTTTAATTTAACGATACAAGCAATAACGCGTGTTGTAGCACCGTGGTACATTAATGTCTTTGTTTTCTGCATTTCGTGTGCCCGGCGATGTTCACTTGGAAACAGTTCGTTGTGGAAAAGTGGTTAACAACCCCACCTGGTCTGTTCGGGCGCGGCCTTTCCCCTTCGTCTATAAAGCGACCAGGAATCCACTTCTTCCGAACATTCACTCGTCGCTTCGTCACTCATTTGTTCACCATGCGGCTCCTTATCTTTGCAGGTGAGTAGTGCGCTACACATACACACATTCACGAACCAACACAAGAGACATCGTTACGTTTCATAGAACAAGGACGAATATTTTTAGTGTTCCATCCGACAGCTTGTGTTCTTCCGCATGTTCATTTTTTTTTTCTGTGCAAACTGTTCGAGAAACTCGTCGGGGAAAATTCGAAACGTACGATTAAAAATCGTATGTGTGTGCTGCGACGATTTAAATCGCGTGTGACCTTACGACCGATAGATCGGAGGATAAAGGAACGATCTGCTGCTCGACAACGGCAGTGCTGTGACCAGTAACACGTTTACACGTCCGGACGTCCGATCTCGAACAGAGAAGAACAATTATTGTTATTTAGACCAACACCAAACGATCTTCTTTTAAGGACTACGCAACTGCGTTCCATCAGCTTCGAAATGGTTTTTCAGGTTAATCATATTCGCGGAAGTTGTTACTTTTAACCCTTCGTGGGCAACCTGGGTCGTTTATGGCCAGAGCGAAGTTTCACTCTTGAATTTCTTTCTTCTCAATATTTATCTTTTCCCACTAATGTTTTAGACGTTTGATGTTCTAACGATTATATTATATTAACATAGGCACTTCGATATGTGGTCCAGAAATTTTTTGGATTCTTTGGAAGCTCAGAACAGTACACAAATTAGCCGTGAATATAAACGAACCAGGTTGCCCATTAATAGTTAATTACTTTTTGCTTAGAATCGTCTTGATCCATTTATAGGACTGTGAACGTGTTAATAGACAGGTAAATTCATTTTTGGGAAAAATTAGCCTTAAAGCATCGCTGAAAGTTATTTTGCAGAAATTTTTATAAATTGCACGAACGCGATTATTCGAATAAACATTTATTTTCTTGTTTGAGATAGTTTGCATTTATTTTGTAGTATCTTCTAAATGGTTTCATTTATCTTTATGAGTGTCATTACTGGTAAGGGAATTTTTATATTTGAGACCGTATGAAGATAAATTATTTTCGATTCGTGAAAGCATTTTGTGTACTAGAGTGAAAATGATATGATGTCGAATCGGTATTGTTCGGTTTTGGGAATATTTTTAACGACTTGTATGTTTAATTAAGTTTCAATAGATACGTAGTTTTCGGTGAGAAAAATATATTGAGACAGTGTGGACTACTCCTTAAAATTAAGAGCAGGCAGCACGACTTTCCTTGATTCGCCAGATAAACTGGTGCGTACGGGCATTGCATTCGTATTAGAAACTTGCTTCCTGAACAACTTGGTTCACTTTCGCGTTTCGGTTTATACAAATATGCAGTCTGTTACTTTCATAGTGAGACAGGAGGAACCGATCTTTCTTTCACAGCTGCGGTTTAATTAACGCGATTTCGAGATTGATCGAAATATGAAAATTCGAAATTAGTCAGATACATCGTGTTCTTCCCTTTGGGTACTTGCAAAACTGCATTAGGGGAGGAATTATACTTATGTGTAAACAGATGCTGTTTAAATAACGCGATTTGGAAATTGATCGAAATTATGAGGTAGATTAGTAATAAAGGATGTGAAGGAAATGTTTCAGAAACATTTCGTTCCATTCTTTATCGTCTGTCCAAAAATATAACGAGAAACAGAAGTATTTGAAGAATACTATTAAAGATAATATCATCATCAATTTATGATTTTGTTTAATGTAAATCGAATGTATAGTCGCAACCATATTGATAGACCAGAAATTATAATACATTAATTCACAATTTATTAAATACTGCCATTAACTATTAATTTTCTATGAAATTCACTGTTTGTTTAAATTTGTTTGAAACACGAGATTGGGGAGTGTATACCGAGTTCAAATTATATTGATCGATTAATTAATTTGATATAGATAAAAATCCGTATTTGCGTTTATTATTGTTAATTGTTTTTCACGGTACAAAATGTTATCTGTCCAGTCTACATTTTTATACAAATTGATACATATAATTGCTAATGAAAAGTGAAGTTATTTTTCATATCTACATAATTGGCAATTTCTACTTCGTTCCTTTCTGCTTCTATTTTCAACCTTGACTTTAACTTCCTAAATAGACTTTTGTTTGAATAACAATTATACTTGTAAATATTCTGCATGATCTAAATCTGTAATAATTATGTATCGCAGTATCAATGTATCAAGATTGTGTAAACTTTCTCTGGCTTCGCAACGTAATAATTATACTCGACATTAGTGAAATCGGTTGTGGGAATTAAATGGGAAAGAAGACAGTGTTATTGTTGTGTGTGTGAAACTAACTAATGAGTTTCAACACGTGTGAACAATTCTGCATAAAACCTTCAAACATCTACTTAAAACAAATCTAACGAACGTTACGTTCTCATAAGATTCACTTTAAACAAACTAAGACATTACAGTGTTCATAAAAATATTTATTTGTTTGCATTCTTAAAATTATCTTCTTTATGGTAACAGCCTATAAATAATTTTATATATTCATAAAATTCAAAAAGAAAATTTTAGTTGATCACTTTCCGTTAAAAAATTGTATTTCAACACCTTTTGTTTGTTATATATAAAATACTTTGTAAAAGGTACACCAAGCAGGAAGTTAAGTGATCATTAAACTATTTATCATTATGCAAATCTTTTCTTTTTCATGGATTACTTTCTAAATAATAGAATAAAAGAAAAAATTTGATTCTTTGACCGAATAATCGATGGTAGTAAACATAAAGGAAAGATATTATTAATTTTCGTTAATGTACATCATATGCTATACAATTATGTAGAATATGACACAATCTTCATACTTTCCCCACTTACATCACGAGAATGACATCATTAACAGTCATAAACAAAACTATATGTATAATTGACGGCAATCAAAGCGTAACCAAATCGAAAGGTTTAATCTTTAACTTTATGGTTTTCTTTACTGTCCGGTTGGTTTGCATATAGTTTATCTAATCGATTTCATGCCACGAAGACAACAGTCCCGGAATGTCGATTAACGACGACGAAATGGACATTGACATTTCCTTTACCGTCATTTTTTCCCCGCATAAATCGAGGAAGACCTGTTATGCTTCGCGGGATAATTTCATTACACGGATTGCTCCGTAAAATTAGATTCAAACCGTTACTATTGATGTTCTCCTTAAGCGGCGTGTTCGCAAGCCAATAAGATTTATCAGTGCAATCGGATAATGAAGGTCGAGTTAATTGATTCTTGGTATATCCGTTTAACACGTAATTGTCATGCTCTGCGATTATTTATTACAAGAGCAAAGTGAGACACTTGGTACTTTGAGATAAGCAACCTTCTTCGAAATTGCATAGTTAACATAATCGTCCATAATGCATTGCTGTTGGCACATCATCGTTACAAGCTAAGTAATACAAGGATTTAGACCAACATATTCTTTTAAAACTACTAATTGATTTCTAATCGAATTATGCTCTTTAATGTGAAGAAAATATGTTGTGATTTTCTGAGTATCGTTTAGAAGTATCGGTTTGAAATGCGTAGTTTACATAATCATCCATAATGCATTATTATTGGCACATCGTTGCAAACAAAATAATACGGCCAGAATTGAAAACGATTTACAAATAGCGTTTATCCTGATTGATTTTCAATCGAATTGTACTCTTCAACGCGAGGAAAACATCTTGTAAGTTTTCAATTTATTTGAAGGCATCGATTTGCAATAACCTGGTATGTTTCTAAGAGGATGATTTTAGTATATTCTAGTACATTCTAGTATATTTCAGGATGTTCTTGTATATTCTAGTGTATCTTCGTATATTCTAGTATATTCTGGTATATTCTAGTATATTCTAGTATATTCTAGTATATTCTAGTATATTCTAGTATATTCTAGTATATTCTAGTATATTCTAGTGTATTCTAGTGCATTCAACTATATTCTAGTATATTCTAGTATATTCTAGTATTATCTAGTATATTCTAGTATATTCTAGTATATTCTAGTGCATTCTACTATATTCTAGTATATTCTAGTATATTCTAGTATATTCTAGTATATTCTAGTATATTCTGGTATATTCTAGTATATTCTAGTATATTCTAGTATATTCTAGTATATTTCAGTATATTTCAGTTCATTATAGTATATTATGTTGTATTATAATGTATTCTAGTACATTCTAGTATATTCTAGTATATTCTAGTATATTCTAGTAGATTTTAGTAGATTTTAGTAGATTCTAGAAGATTCTAGTAGATTCTAGTAGATTCTAGTAGACTCTAGTAGATTCTAGTATATTTCAGTATATTTTAATTTCATAGTGCATTCTAGTATATTTTAGTATAGTCTAGTGTATTCTTATACATTCTAGTGTCTTCTAGCGTATTCTAGTATATTCAAGTACATTTATATTTCGAACATGATTCATATTTCAATTTTGCCTCTTATATTTTCCTGGCAACAAAAGATCGCATTTCGGCGAAGCAATTTATTAATAACTTGAGTCCAATATTAGTTTATCGTTTTTCTTTCATGTATGGTAAATAAAAGCTCGAGGATTAAAATAATAATGATTCGATAGAACGTTTAGTAACTGTTCCAACCGTACAGAATTTGTGCAATAAAACGGTGCTTTCATTTTCGAGGGAAATCACAACCTCGTCCTTGGTGGTTTCTTGCTAAAAGAGATTTTGAAAGAGCCGTGACGTTATTTCCCGTCGATTACGACTCGATTCTGAGGATCCTAAATGATGAGAGAGTAGTCAATTAGTCATAATAATGAGGAGTAAGAATGCACAGGCCGTCGTGGATCGACGGGTTTCATTGACTTTCCAAGTCATCGTCCGATTGCATTGGCTTCCGGTGAACAGTTTACAGGATTTGTATAAGGTTTCTAATTCCATATTCCCAGTGCAATATTTAATGTAAATCGATGATAGATAATCTGCTGACGATGACTATCAGCAGATTTGCCAACGATTTCGTTTGTGAAACTTCGCTTTTAGCACGACCCCGCAATCGCGGTCGCGGTCTCTTCATTATTTTGTTTCGATTGCGCAAACCATTTCCATCAACTTCCATTAGAATTCGTCGGTATGAAGTAATTGGTTCATCGATGATAATAACCTTCATTACGTTAGATTAATACTGAGATTACATTAGCTGGTAAAAGAATACTTGCACGTCAATTCAAGGATCAAGTTAGAAACAAGGAGACATAAAAAGATGAAAGTCTATCGCGCGGATTGTAATTTAGCGATGTTTGTCGTGGTTGTTTGCTGCAAGAAACTACATAAAATTGAAAAGTCCCTTTCATTTATCCAGTGAGCGGAAAAAACTTAGAAAGAACACTTTGTTCGTACAAGGCCGTGCCCCAGAAATATTTGAAATAACTACGATTTGTTTAAAGTTGGCGTTCGTAATCATTCCAACGATGTTAAAGCAATGAGGAACGATTAGATCAGTTTTGCAAGTTATCGCGATCATTTTTATCATTACGGTAAAATACAGTATTAGTAGTAAACCTTAACTCAACGCTGCCAACAAGCTTCACAAATATAAATGTAACTTCTTTCGATCGAATTTTGAATTATATTGATGAATGTTGTAAAATGGGCTTCCTCAAAGTTTCATTTAATCAAATTCCAATTTGAACTTTCATCTCACTAAAAAGCTCGAAACAAATTTCATTATTTAAATCTTTATTATTCGAAACTGTATTTTTAATATTTTGGGTAAATAAATATCTTATTGAAAATATTCTACTACTTCAGTTCAGTGCAAAAGTAATACTTTCAGCTGTGTTTCAAGAATCATTTTTCTAATAAATCTTGTTCCTCACCAATTGTTAGAACAATTATATTAGAGCAGTTAAATAAAATAATAAAACAGTTTTAAACTGATATAATATAACAAGCAATGTATCACAAAAATTAAACTTGCAAAGTGGAAGAATTCAGCCATTATTTTTACACCGATCTTATAGCAATAAAATGTTGCCCGATTGTTAAAACATAAGCATCATATTTTATTGCTATAACAGGAGAATACTTTTATGTAGATATTTCTTTACCCAAGAAACTTTGTGTACATTTGAACGAGGATTAGTTTATTCCAGCCGGAAGCTACTAAGACTGTCGAATGCGTTTTCAAACGAGCATAATGGCAGCGAGCTGCTGATGGAAAAGAAAGTGAACCAAACTGGGATATTCACGCAGTATTTTGCACCTATGTCACTGCGGATTGAGAAATCTGCCCCGGGAAGCAGAATAAGTAGACATTATGCACGTACATATACAACGCGATACCACCTTTCTAACTAGTAACAGGCGGCTACATTTATGGCTCACGTATCTGCCGGTTTTTTGATTAATTACTGAATCGTAGCAGAACTAAGACTTGTCGATGCAAATTGATCGAAGTGTCGTATTGGATTCGTATCCCGTAGGAAATGAAAAATTGAATTCTTTCGATGGTTAATCAAATAGAAGAAGGATCAAAGAACAACGCAGACTTTACCTACGAAGCTATTTTAACCTAATTATATTGAATAAATCAATCCATAACCAATTTGCACACTAAACAGTTAGCAATTTTCCAAATACAATAAAACTCATTGTTAGTAGCGTAAAAATTAATTTCTCATGTAGCTTGTTACTCTAAAATATTAAGTTGTGTAGTTAAGTCCGTTAACGAGACTGTTGCTATATTTTGTATAAAATTTTCCGAATTAATGATCTACAATTTTGTTCTATGATCTTCTCTCATCTCTTTGAAAAATTAAATACAACATATTCATGAAATGTTCCTGTTTGTTTATTAAAAGATATTGGCTTATTGCTAGACTGCGGACTTTTATGCTAAAATAAAAATTTGCTGCATCAATTGCGAGAGATGGAAGCCAGATAGACATTCAATTCTTTCTTGAATAATTTTATCACATTGAAAATTGTATATCCTTAGTCTTCAATTATCTCCATTTTTCTCCTGTTTTAAATTGCATCAACCTACTTTTATTTTAAATGCATACAATCCGCTTATTACACAACCTAATAACTCTTTATGGAAGGTTTAATCTTAATAATAATAAAAAAATGTATAGAAACACTATTTTTTGTCTTAAGGACTGATATAAGAAGTGTTTAAGAGCATAGAGAATGAAAATTGCTAATTTTAATCTCGAATGTATTGGCCTGATGGGATCTGAATGCAGAAAGGGGCTCTACCGAAACAGATCAGTCGGTTTCTTCATAAGCATTCTAATGTTGACCGTTCGGAAATGCGTGCCACTTATTCCCGTGAAAAATGGAGAAAGACCATGGTCTTGAGAAACCGTAATTGTTAAACAGCAAGAAAATCGTCCGGCAATGAAAGGTCGGTAGCGCGGCGAGCGATTTGCTTTCGCTAATTTCGCTTCCGAGCTGATGTTCGGATCTGCTAAACGCGTTGCGAACGTGATTTTGAAAGATCCGCCTCCGTATCTCGCCAATTAACCTCTGATCTAAGCTTGGGGAGCTTGCCTCGAGACGATTAGCTTCTTCGAATCGATTTTACCATGTAGGTTTGCCTCCGCGTCGAACTTTTGCAAAACACTGTGATTTCCATCGATGATGGAGGCTGTCCGCGACCACGCAGACATTAATTCCATTTTTCCCCTCTAATTAAAGGGCATTCTACTCGTACTCGTTATACTTTGTCGTCAGCCGACTTTGTCCTCCTTTAGCGAACGAATATCGCTTCTAATTAAATGTCAATCAGCGCCAGCGAAATGTCTTAAAGTGTTCGAACGCGGGAATACGCGTTATGCCAGGCATGCAACCTGTTCACCGTTATGTAAAATAGTTCATAAAGTGTTCGATCCGTTTTAAATTTAGCCGTTGCGCTACTTTATTCACATTGAAATTGCATTAAGAGAAATCGCGTTCGAACCGAAGTCATGCGGTGCGGATTTTGATGCATTTGTGCATAATACAGGTGCCGGGAACGTAATAGAATTTAATATTGATTGAGATCCAACGTTGAAATATCCTGATTATTTTGTTTGATATCAGTTTTAGCAAATTATACGGAATTTTATTTTGTTTTATCTCGTGTCTAGGCCATCTTCGAAATGATGACCGAGACTTACTTTCACAATAAGACTTTATTAACAATATTCATTATTATATAAATATTAAGCAGCAATACTTTGAACTTGTTTTATCATTTCTAAACATTTACAGATGCATAAATGATTAAGATTTTTGCTTATTGGACAATAATTCATATTTACTAAAGAAGAATGTATTATAAATGATCCTGGGATAATATTTCATCTATTTTTGCTTCACACATTCAACCAATAAATTCCATTGCATTTATAAGTCCCAATTTTAAAGAAATATAATTTATTACTGAAGCAGAAAGGTATAAAATATTTCATAGTATCCAGAAATAGAAAATGGATGAACTTTCACCGAGAAGAATGTATGAGCGTTAATAAATTCATCAACGACTAAGGTTTTATACCAACAAATGCAATTGTTTCGAAAGTCTTCGAATTGAAAGTTGAAGATGAAAATAATGTTTTCCATTCCTAACCTTCAATTCATGATTTTATTTATCGAAGAATTTACTGATTTTAATTGATCAATTTTAACACTAGAAATACCAAGCACCACACGCCATTGATATATTAGATGTACAAATCAATTCGTAGTCTTTTCTTCGTGAATTTATTGATTATTTACAAACGCTTCAAATACATTCTACTTTTTAAAACACTCCCCATCAATTACCCCATACATTTACTTCATCTACAAGCAATTACTTTAATGATTGAAAGATTCGAATTGAAAATGAAGTTCCAATTGGTTAACTGTAGTAGCCACGTAATAATTTGTACACCTAATATATTGGTTTGTAGTAATGACAAAATTACATTTATTTCGATTTCTATTACTCTTATTTTTATAATTTCAATCACTGTAATAGAACATATCAGAAACACGTTCGGTAGTTCTAGTGTTAGTATGCCTTGTTTATTGAATAGAAATGTGAGAAACCTCCTCGGTGATCCAAAATGGCGTCCAAAATGGTGCACGGCTTGTCGATTCACGCGAGACAACGAGGTCCGCGTCATTAAAATTTGACATAGACGGCCGCGAGCGAACGCGAGGCGTTAATTAAATAAGATTTGTTAACCGGAGGTTGTTACTTAATTGTCTTTCGAGCTGAGGACGGTTTATTACTCAACGCGAGCAAATTGCTCGTATCCGCGTAATTTCTCGCGCGGTAACAAAGGAAAAGGAGAGCCGCGCCGCCGGGTTTCCTTTTTCTTTGCCGGTTTTAAACAAAGATTTTCCACCGAGGAAAGCATGCCGAGATCGATCTAAGCTACGCGCAGTATTTGGCAATCTTTCCTCAACTTAGAAGTTCTCACAATTACATCTTTGGGCATGTTCACAGCTTCAAACAAAATGGCTTCACCGGCCGGGGCGAAGTGAAAGTGAAACGAAGTTTTAGGACCTAGCGCCTACCCTCGCTTTAATTTATTGTTACATTTTACGCGAAACCATCAACATTTTATCCGGTGACTTCACCGTTGCGCAATCGTTGCGTGAGCTTTTTGCAATTTACTTCTTATCACAATAATCGGTTAACCATTTTTTATTTCTTTTTAAGTCTTCTTTAATGTGTTTATTTACAAAGAGCAAGATTATTGAAGATTTTTATGTTCTTGGGTGACCACGCATTAATTTATTTTTGAGGCATAGAAATATGCGTTGAAATCACGAAGCGCAACATGATTAAATATCGTATAATAATTTTGGTTATTGAAAGAAGGGATAATCGACTCGGTTGCATCTGCTGGGTGCATACAAAGAAAGTGGACGAATTTGTTTTAATGTTTGTACACGAGTTATGTTTGTTGCGAAGATGATTTTCAATATTAATTAGTACAGTCCATGCATTAAAACGACTACTTGTTTCTTGTTAATTTAATACACAGGAAAATGAACTAACATACTATGGACTCATCTAATAGCTAAATATAGCTAACATTTAGATTGTGACATTTTTTCCGAAATAAAAATTGTCTGCGTTATTTGCAAGATACCGGAGCTACATAGACATTAATTTCATTTCTTAATCATTTTTAATGTGTTGAATATAGAAACATAGAATTTTCAAATTCATTTTTACTGTTGCCATTGATCATTTCTGTCATAGATCCCAGTCTACTATCTTTCACTTTTCCACACAATGAAAATCTGTAATTATCTTAATATCATTTAATCATTCATTCATCTTATTCAGATCGTGGTGGATCGTGTCTTGCAACAAAGTAATGACTTATAGGAAAGTTATGCGCAATGAAATTGCAATGATGAGACTGTAGCGTGGCGCCGTACGCGAAATAATGTTATGCTTTCATATTCCAAGACCTACTGTCTTCATTGTACGTCTCGTACTGTGCATAATACCTGCAATTAAATATCTCCGGTAAATAGCGTGACAGTAAGAATGGAATTTGTAAAATTATAAGCGCGCATAGTGATTGTGATTTCATGTGTAGAGAAAGTTGATCGTTGCAGCCGTCACATGTCCCGTCTGGACGGGAAGGGCGGTCTTTTTATTAGTTTGCCTAGAAGAAAGAATGTTTTCAGACAATTATAGAATAATTTTGATCTTGAAATTAACTTTTACTTTCTCGGTTATTAACGGGCTCACAAGACGGAAAGTGGCAGTTTACATAGTCACTAATTAGTTAGCAATAAACTGTAATAGTGGTTAAGTGCATCACTCGTTCGACACTGATACTATATAGTACATATGTACCACGTTCTATTTACAACACATTATAGTTCCTAAAAATTTCTTTTAACCCTTTGCTCTCGGGAGTTATTTTAATCCTGAAACCAAATTCTTTTTTCTAATTTAGAATATGTCCATTTTATACAATTCTGTCTTTTTATGTTTATGAAGCTGATCCAATGTGCACACGCAATATTTAAATATCCAGAAATTTATTAAATACAAATTTAATAACCAGAAAAATATTTTGAACAATTGTGTAAGAATTTTTAGTGGTGCCTCAGAGTCAACATTCTAGTGCAAAGGGTTAAATGTTCATAAACTTAGTTTTATTAATAGACTCATTTATTTAAAAGTCATGGTGGTTGTTGATAGAACTATATATTTTCTATCTTGGGATTTCTATAATTGAGAAACAAACTATCTTTATGTTCAAAATCGTATCTTTATGATTTTCAGTGACCAACCTGCAGTTTTAGAAATTCGTTGAGTCAAATCAAAATCGAAAAGTTGAAAAATCATTCTAAAGACACTTTTTTTTTAAGATATTTTAAATATATTCAATGAATTGAAGAAGGATAAGTATATTTTATTGTTCGTGTGGGAAAAATGAATGTTACACATACGTTTAGAATAATTGCATTCTTGGAGGCCATTTTTGAAGTCCATTTGAGGATGCTTTGAGTTGAAGGAGGATAAATATATTTTATTGTGCGTGTGTATGTGGGAGAACGTGTATCTAATTACACACTGTACACAGTCTACGTTTCTTGGTACTATATAAATAGCTATTTGCAGCGATCAGTGGTGGCTGTTTTCTGAGGAAGACCGGTTTAGAGGCGCGACTACTAAAAGATTATTATCATTACGTTTGTCTGCAAGGAAAGTGTAGCCGCTAGAGTATGAGAGAAATTTCCGGTAGGTTCACTTTCACGATTGTTTGACACTGATCGACGAAAGTAAGGTCATTTATTTTTACATAACCGTTTCAAGTTTAACGACTGGTTTATCTTCTCGGATGAACAGGAGATTGTAAATAGCGCTCGGAGGATTCCCAGCGAATCTGAGACCGTAAATCAAATAATAATAACTTTACGATGAAGATAAATACTTGTTAGTCTTGCAATTTATCCCGAAAATGAAAATTAAGTTTTCTGTTAATACCTCTTCTAATCATTACTTTTATTAAGGTACACAGATTAGTTATTAAACCTGTATCTCGAGCTAAAAATGAAGACCGTGTTTTCTGCGAATGTTTCGCTTAATTATTATATGTGTAATTACTATGTGATAATTATTTGCATTGAGATTCGTACAAGTACATATTAGTCCTGCATCTCGCGCTGAAAATGAAAATTATGTTTTCTGTTAATGTTTGTTCAAATTATAAATGTCTTTTTAATTAGTGCGTCGTGTCTAGTTGAAAATGATCATTCATACAAGTTAGGACAGCGTAGCATAGAATTTCTTAGGCTTTTTATGTGCTTTCTTGATTTTAGTCTCTAATTAGCGACAGCATTGTATCAAAAGTCGTTAGTTGAAAGTATGGCATCGTTTTCTATAGATTCTAGTTCTCGCTTTGCGAAAATAATTCTAAAATCCTATAACATCCAGTCAAACTTATTTATTTATTTAAAAAAAAAAGAGAAGACAAATTTTATTTTTCTGTTATCATTATGTAGTTTTCAAGGAAAATACAAACATATAAAAACAATCTTTCTTTTATTAAATATAAGGGAAATTAAAGATAATGATAATGTAAACAATTAAATAAACTTAAAAAAAAACTTTAAAAAAAAGTAAAAAATTAAAGATAATGTAAACAAATTTTAGGGAAAATCGCTTGTATATTTGGGACTACTAGTTTGCATCTGTACAAATAAAACATAAAAAATGTTTAAATTGTCAAGTTAGCTTCGTATTAGGTTGTCCCAAAAGTTTCGTTTGCAATGTGAGTATTTAATATTGTTAAACAACGCTATCACATACAAACAACATGATCATCTGCTCGTTAACATTTTATTACTTCCTAACCTTCCTTTTGCCACTGTTTAAGCCACGCAATTTTCTTTCATCAAAAACTAGATTAAATTTGCATTGTGTGTATTAATCGAAAACAAAACTTTTGGGACGGTGTGATACATTGGCATTCACGTCAAAGATTTGTCCCAAAGCAGCCTAGTATTCGAAAGAAAAGAACGATGTTGTGAACCGTGAGAATCCCTGTACGATGATTTGCTTAATTTTTAATTAAACTTGCTCTCCGCCTGCAATGTATGCGATCACGTCTATTATACCTGGAGAACTGACTTCCTTGTTAGCCGCATTAAATCAGAGTAAAACAACATCAAAGAATATTGAGCCCATAGGAAAGTCTTCCGGGTTTGGCCGGGTGAATAAGTGTTATGGATACCTGCGAGCACTTATTCAACTGATGCAGACTTATGGAACGTAGTATGCGTACTACGTGCAGAAATGTGTCTATCATTTATCGCGAAATTGTTATTATTCCCTCGGGCCTCATCCCAACTGTCTGCTTATGGAAAGTACAATGCGATTATGTCATTGGTCTCCACCGTTGTCGCTCTCGCAATCGTCGTAGCCGCAAGAAACGAGGAATCTCAATTATTTGCTACCAGATATTAATAGATGATGTCCGTTCGTCCGTCTTTCTATGTAGTTGTTCAAGAAGTCGACTTCGTTGGAACAAAGTAAACATCGATGGCCGAAAGTAAGCGTTTCTTTGATGTTGTTCAGTGAATCGAATCATGAATCGCCTGCTCATGGCCATGCAAATAGACATTTTGCTTGTGGTCACTTCTGTTGAAATTTTTGCACCGAAGAAAATCAAACAGTTTTATTAAATTAGCCTTCGAATAGTTTCTTTTTTATGTATTACGCTTGAAAGTTACAGAATAGAGTGTGCTACAACCGTACTTTCTTGTGATTAAATTACCTAACTTGCGAACTCAAAATGGATGTAGTTTTAAAATATTGAGTTGGTATTTTTATCTATTCTATCTTATTACTGGACAACAATTCATATTTTTGTTAAGGAAGAATCTTCTGTAAATGATCCTGGTATAATATTTCATCTATTTTTGCTATACACATTCAACCGAACAATTTTTTTACATTTATACTTTCACATTTTCACAAGTTTTTACGTAAGTAGGAAGAAATAAAATATTTCACAGTACCTAGAAACAGAAAATGAAGGAATTTTCATCTTGATGACTGTACGAGGATTTAACAAGGCTCTTTAAAGAATGTACTACGTTTCAAATAAGTTTTATCGTCTTCCTCTAAATAATAATCCCAAAAAAGATTATTAAGGTACATTATTCAAGGTAACTTATTGGTTTACGAATGAAAGTGTCATTACTATTGAACGATCCATTAAAAATCCATTATTCACCTTAGATTTACAAAGGATCATTAAGTAACTGTTAGTGGATCTATCAATAGACTTTTTAATGCCTGTGTTATACTCAAGTAAGCGTAACCATTTTCTTTTAAATAATAATCTCAAACAGAGCTAACTGGTGTTCGAACAAAATTGCCAATGCTATTGAACGATTCACTAAAAAATCCTGGATGATTGATTTTTTATGTACAAAGGATTATCGAGTAACAATCAGCAAGACTATCAATAGACACTTTAATGTGTGTGTGTTATACTTATGGCAAGCTTAACCATTCTCCTCTAAATAACAATCTCAAAAGAGTTGATTAGGATATACTACTCCCGACAAATTATTGGTAATTATATAGAAAAGGTCTGCGTACTCCGATTTTGATGAAATTTTAATATATTATAGATTTCGACATTTTGAACAACTTTTTCCTTTTCCAATTAAGGGGTTCGCTTTTAGTTTTCGAGATATTTGCAAAAAACTATCGGTAATGTTGATTTCATAACGGAAACCTTCCTTTTAGAAACACTGGGTGGGTGTGTGTAGTATTGTCGCTTCTCATCTCTACGTGTTTACAAACAAAAAATAAACAGATGCGGCCCGAAAATCCAGGAAATGTCTTTGAAAATTGAAAGCTCAGCCTATCTATGTATGATCAGAGTTATCTACAGGAGTTAATTCTGCTTGTTTCTTCTGTTATTCCATTTCCTGGATTTTCGGGCCGCATCTGTTAATTTTTTGTTTGTAAACACGTTGTGGAGATGAGAAGCGACAATACCACACACAACCACCCAGTGTTTCACACGCACCCAGTGTTTCTAAAAAGAAGGTTTCCGTTATGAAATTAACAATACCGATAGTTTTTTGCAAATATCTCGAAAACTAAAAGTGACCCCCCTATATTGGAAAAGGAAAAAGTTGTTCAGAATGTATTGCTCCATAACATATTAAAATTTCATCAAAATCGGAGTACGCAGACCTTTTCTATATAATTACCAAATTATTTATTTACGAATTATACCGCTATCGTCATTGAACAATGAAAAAATGTATGATTATAGAACATCGATTCGCAAATATTTATGAAATAATTACCGGTCGGCAAAGTGTTAAACTATAGCATTCTAATTGTTGTAGTAGCATGCAGCCCGCATCGCACCTTGAACAGGCTCCAACAACGAAAGTTTCCGACTTGTGCAACCGGGGCAACAAGATTTGTGCGTTAAATATCGAACGTTTCTTATTGCAATCGATTGTGTTGGTACTACGATTTGACTTACTATCGACGAAAGGTTTCATTGAATAGCGAACCTCGAAAGCGAACCTTGTGGGAAAAGTTTCTCAAGAGCGCGTAACTTTCTCTGCGTTAGGCTGCTTTCCCAACTCCTTTCCGCCTTCGGACTGCACACTCTCAGTCAACCAGAACGACATAAAAGTCACCTGCGAATTCGTCCTTCCGCAATTTCGCAGCGTCGAATTACAAATCAGAGTAATTCCTTTAATACCCGTGTTCCGAGCACGCCTGCTGGAATTACCGTATCCACGGTAGACCGTTCCTATGAAATACGTGGAATTAATTCAAAAGTGTTCATGTCATAAAATAGGCGGCTAAAACCAATTCTTTTCGTAAGCTAACACTTGAACGAGATAAACACAAAAGAACACAAACTTTACATCTGATTTCACTTGTTAAATAAATAACAGTCAAGTTCAAGTCTCATGAAGCAACGTATCAGTCAGCTCTCTTCGCATCGCGAGTGTTAACGCCACGTTTTGTTTCGAAGCGAACATTTTCGTGACAATTTAGAATGGATTTTTACAGTACAGGCATTTATCTGTTTCTACTAAAAAAACTTTTATGTTTCTACCTCCTATTAATGTCGTAATTCACTATTAAACTATCACATAAAATAATGTTCGACATTCTTTGTGTTCGACTGGGATAGGAATGTTGGAACTTTTTCGGTACGGTTAGGTATATTAAAATTTTTCCATCATCACGTTTAGGAAACACTACTGTTGAGATGAATTCAAAATTTAGCTGCAGTAATTTGCGGCTGTAACCGTGAGACAATATTTTGTTTTAGGAAGTAATTTTGTAATAAGTAGAACACAGTCGGGGTGACGAATTAACTCAGCAAATTTGTGTTCGCTGTCGTCTGTTGAGAGTTTGTTACTTCCTTCTTAATTCAATAAATAATTCTTTCATTTCTTTATATCATAATTTGACTGTGGGATAATTAGAATCGAGAGATATAGGAGCTACACAGACATTCATTTTTTTTCTAAATAATTTTAATCAATTGGATATAAATGGTTTTAGGGCCGATAGACACTATCGGTCTGGTCTCGGTCCGATCAAATCTAAATTACATGGTTTTAAATGCGAGCGTTCACACTATCGGTTCCGCTCCGATCTCGGTCCGGTCTCGTTCCGGTCAAGATTAGCACTTGGAAAGAATACTTGACCGGAGCGAGACCGGACAATTGAATAGCGCATCTTCTTTATTGTGAATAATTGTTCGTAATTATTGCCAATTATTTAGATAATTCTACATAATAATTAATAGATTATTTGTAATCTTATTTCAAATTAAATGTGCTCAACCCTGGTAGTAAGTATGAAATAAATAAATTTGTTCTTAAATATGAAATATCATCGAAATGCGCTATAAAGTAATTATGCGTTATGTTATGGAAAAATTGATATATATATATATATATTATATTTATATAATATATATAACACATATATATATAATATATATAACATATATAAAACATATATATATATATAATATATATAACACATATATATATAATATATATTATATATAACATATATATACTATATATATATTATATATATAGAAAAATATATAAAAGTTTTGTTCAAATATGAAAGTAGAAAAATTGAATTTTAGATCATATATGTTTATATATATACATATATATATATGTATATATACATATATATATATGTATATATATATATATATATATATATATATATATTGATCTTAAATTCAATTTGCCTACCTTCATATTTGAACAAAATTTCTTTTCTATCGAATAAGGACCCGTTAAACGCGCAGCATTCAAAATATTAGATCTTTCAGATAACTTTCCGAGCGGGTATGGCGTTCTAAGTGCAGAACTATGAAATTGGAGATTCAGTAATATAGTTTAATTACTTTTTACACAATGCTGAAATGCAAATATTTTCATATGTGTGAGCATATATATTTTAGTTATTTGATGGTGATATAAGCATTTTTCAATCAATATACGATGTATATAAAGTAAAGTACAATGTAAACTTTAAGAAGAGTTTTAGAAAAATGTTGAAATATCTTAACTTTCAGACTTTGTTTTTATGAAAGCATAGACCTTCAGCATGTACATATGTAGATTTTTGGTTGCTACTTCCTGCAACTTTTAATTATATGTGTATTTTAACAAGCAGACGTATTATTAAATTATTAGGTATTAGTATTCCACATTGTATCCGCCATTTTGAATTTCTAATGCCAGATTCGTAATCAGAGACCCCGAAAACCCCTGATTACTAGATTTCATATCATTCTTATGAAGAATTGAATCTTGCCTACTTTTTTCGCGGTTTCTGGACCATAGTATGCATTGTGAACATTGTTGACACGATTTTTAAAATATTTATAATAATCTGACAAAAAAATATTTCCAACGAAATTTGATCAGTATTCAAGTCATTTTTCTATAAACTCCAATATAAAAAATTGTAGAGAAATTTTTTTATTTATAGAAAATAAAGTTCACCTTAATTTTTTAAATATTAACATATATATTTTACTTCATAATATTATAACTGATATCATGACGAATACGTATGTATTCGTATATATCGTGATAACAACGATTTATAATAATATAACAATAAGCCTTGAAATAACGCTACAATAGTTTTGGCCACAAAAAGCGGGCTCAAGGACCATTGTGCGATAGTGTGTATTAGCCGATACTTTGGATTGGACCAAATCTATTTTGTTATAAACACAAAAATCCACAGTCATAATGTCTACGTTAGTATAAATTATATCGTATTTACGTTGATCGTGGTAAAATTTTGGTTATATTAATGCTATTTGAGTTACGTTACGGTTCCCTAAATATTCATGATCGAAGAGTCATTTAATAAAAATGTTAATAACGTATAATTAACAGAAACATGAATATTGTCCAGTTTTGTACGATCCTGTGGCCGCATCAAAACGCTCCACCGAATGGAAGTTTTTAATCCGAGCATATCACTTTGCAAATTCCTGATCGGGTCCGCCATTTGCAAAGGTCGAGGTGATCGATCTAATTCCCCGTGATTGCCAAGTGAAAGTTTCTAATCGAATTACCCTTCGTAAAATCGTTGCCACTATGTATTCGCAAAGTTCGAAGTGGTCCAATTCGTGGCATCGCTTCGATCGAAATGCAATAATGTTCCATGCAACATAATGAGCAGCTCGTGACCCGTGGTTCGCGTAAAGTTTACCAATTATAATACAAATTGCAATTGTTCCATAAAGT
This sequence comes from Sphecodes monilicornis, assembly GCA_913789915.3. Taxonomy (NCBI): domain Eukaryota; kingdom Metazoa; phylum Arthropoda; class Insecta; order Hymenoptera; family Halictidae; genus Sphecodes; species Sphecodes monilicornis. The sequence continues at coordinate 13,659,091 of OU565290.1, forward strand.
GTCTCAACCAGGCTGAACCGTAGCTGTGAAACGATGGGAGATAGAACGAAAATTCAGAAAGGGAAATTAAATAGTCTTGAATGATTCATCGCGTGCTGCATAACATCTGACGCGAAAGTGAACGCGTTCCAGAGATTTCAAGGTGATGCATATATCGTTGAAGGAAACTGAACATTCTTTTATACAACTACCGGTTATTACGTTTTATTGTACTTTTTAAAAAGGTTGAGTACTTGCGTCGAAAAGGCAGTTCTTTGAGACACTTGAACTTGAATTGTATCAGATTACACGTGGCTGTTGTATAGTTTGTAAATTTTAGAGGTACAAAATTATTTCCATTGAATATTATTATCTACAGATATCAAGCTTTTCCTGATTGATCATTATTACCAGGCTATATCATTATTAATTCCCTATTAACAGGCTAAGAATGATTAACCATTGTGCCAGACCACACTATACAGTTTAGGGATCTTAGAATGAATACTAACATGTAGAGACCTTCTAGCTTCTACAGAAAATCATTCCCAATAAACTTGATTAATTATAGAAATAAATTTTTGTTTTATTAAACATTATTACCTGGCGGTTAAGAAAGACTTTCTTTATATCAATGTTATTAGTGTACCATGTACTACAATGAGCATGGGGTATTAAATTCTGTATGAAGTATAATTGTGTGCCAGTAAAAGAATTAACAATTCTTGGAGCAGTGAATTCGATTTTGGAAGTTTGCGATTGCAATTGTTTTGATTCGATGTATAAATTATGTAATTTTTCATCTAGTTAGGAGAAGAACGAACGAACAATTGAGAGCGCGGTCTTGTGCAACGTCTGCTGACCTCGTGACTTCGTTTTCTCACGCAGGACGTTGCACAAAGATCCCTTGTTCAAGGAACGAATTAGTGTCGCCTTTCCGCTGCTCAATTGTTATCGAGGCCAGCCTGTTTCTCTTTCCAAAACAGGACCGTTATGTCCTAGCCGTATTCCAGGTCCTTAACCCAGAACTTGCATCAGCGTCGTTCGATGCATCTGTATTTAGTCGTGTCGTTTCACTGACTTATTTAGATCGTTTGACACTAAACCTACACCTACGTGTTGTATTTTATTTATTTCATATCCAAATCTTTCATACGCCACATCGAAGATCCGTTAATTGAGCATTTCTCGATTTGCAAAATGAAGAATATGGAAAGTGGAAAAAATAGTGTACATCTATTTCTAAGTCCTTTCAATTTTTGTCAGTCAGTAGCAATAAGTCTAATTATTAACACTAGGTAAAATAGTCTCTTTTAGTGCTCAGGGAACCTAGTGTTAAGGAAATTTATTTTAAATGGAAGAATTTCAGTCGATCAAGTCCTTTGCCAGAAAAATGTTAGAATATTCGAAAGGTGGTTAACACTAACTATACCGAGCACAAAATGTAATTGGTATACGTTATTTTCTATAAATGACAAGACTGATTTACTTAAATTTTTCGCAATTTTTATAACAACATGTGCTTGAATGAAGAAATTTATTAAATAATTTCTAATGAAAGGTGCGGTACAGCTAGTGTTAATGGATCTGGTCTGTGAATGGCTAAATTATTTATAAGATTGAGTATTAATTATTTTGGACAGTGTATTTTCATTGTAAATTACTCAACGTATTCATGAAGGAAAGTCTTCGAATGAATTGGTACACTTAATGTTATATTATTTATATGGCATGTTTCTCTGTGAAATTTATTCGGAATGTTGTTGTTTGTTTGATAAGGTCTTTTAGCAATTTCCCTTGGAGAAAAGACGGTTTCCCCCGCAGTTGAAAAGGTAGAATCCTCTTCCGGAAATGCGGACGACATTGTCATGCTGGAAATCGACGTAAAGGAACCTGTGAAGAGATCACCGATACAAACCAGTCCCGATTATGGAGCTAATCAGTATAATCTTCAAAGTGCTGACGATCAGCAGGTAACGAGTCATTCTGCAATCAGCTCACCTAAAAAGTTTTAAACATTTTTCCAGCTTTAACCTTCTTTGTTATTTCAAAGTGTACACTTTATAATCAAACAGCCATCCTGATGGATAATCTTAGTACTCCATTTTTTAAAGTTTCATAATTTTTAGATAAAAAACTCAAAAAACTTTGAAACCTTACCGACAATCTTTCATTAACAACAACTACACATTTTCCAGGGACATTTGAGAAAGTAGGCTATTGCATAAAGAGTTTGATCATTTTCATTTTTCAAGAAAAAGTATAATTGACTTTGAAATGACCTTGACCTCTTCAGACAGGAAAACTTCACCTACATATTCTAATGTCGTGTTCGACTTCTTTCGTCATGCAATAGATGTTTATTGCTGACATTAGTGTTGATAAATTGCATCGAAATAAATACCAGATATCATTTGTTAATATCAGTTTTCGATGCTACTCTTGGGGAACATAAATTTTAAATTGGTTTTATTCAGAGCATGATACAAATTTCATTTGTTCTTTGACCACTGCCTATTTATTAGTGCCTCTTTATTTGTTTTATCTGCGGTCCAGAATCATTTTATTTGATAGAAAGTAACAGAATGGACGGAAAACAGATCGTACTATACTAGCATCTACATTTATGATAAGTAGATACAGCCATCAGTAGATAGTAGATAGATACAGACACAGTCACTTTTCATACGTTCCTTCTCCATTTATTTTTTATCTAAAATTACGTTAAAGTTAATCATAGACACTGTTTTGACTGACTGTAATATTGACCTAAATATTTGGTTAGTGCAAGAATAATCGCTAAAAAAAGAAGAATTTTTCTAAAAAATCTTATTCTTTATAAAGCATTAGAAAAATAGCAATAAATATTAAAATGATGCACAACAAGCAATAGAAATAGTAAAATTTATTCGAATATTATCAGATAATTGTTTACTACTTTGGAAAATTGTGATAAATCTTAGACTTTTACCATTGGAGTGTTTAAAACAGTTATACGACGTTGAACTTTAGAGGAAGTATACAAAGTAGGATCCTTGACCGAATCTCAATGTCGCGAAGTATTGTAATACTGTTATCTTTATCTATCTTCGATATCGAACTACCGTTGTCTACATTCCGATAACGTAACCGAGCAATGTCCCATGATGTTAATGAACTCGCGATTGTCTGCGGCTATGAAGATAAGCAGTTGTCAACCTTTGTTCCTGCACTTGACACTCCTTCAGGGGGACGTGATTAATTGATTCTGCTAAGAAAGTACAATCGGTAATTCTACTGAGAACTTGTATATATGTTTAATAAATTACTTAAAATTAGACAGAAAACATGAAATTTCTTAAATTAACAAAAACATTTTCTTTCGTAATTTATTGCGAGAATATCAAACAATCAATGTTACATTTGTAGCTAGTAAAAATTGGTGTCCTATTTACAATTCATCTAATCAAAGTTACTATTCGCAATGTTTATAAAAAATACCATTAAAATGATTCTCATTTCACTTTAAAAACAATCATATCTTCAGTAGAAAGCAGTCTTCATAATCGTCTAAGAACGAGCATTTCTTGTCTTGTAGTTTATTCATGAATGCTAGCACATTTTTTGAAGTTTCACTATTCACTCATAAAAACTTTCATGTAACAGTTACATGATGTAATACAAAAGTAATCAAATTGCACAATTTCTAATTGACCACATACGGTCTTGGAATTTCATATATTTGTACTCCGGACTAGAGAAACAAAATTGTCTTATCAAAAATATGTTTTCCCAAGAGTTTTTAATAAATATAGGGAATAGTCTAAGAAAAAGAATTGAATTTGTTAATAATGACTTGAAGATATTAAATCGTTATTTTAGGTCTGCATTGAGAGGAACTAAATTGAAAGAATAACAAATGATCGGTAATTATGAGTTAACGCAACAGATTGACAGAATATATATCCTTTCAAGGATAACATAACAAATGACCAATAATGCTGCCGTATCTGCCTTTCTTGTCCGAAGACAATAAGTGTTCCTAGAAACGGGCAACATCATTGCTCTCGGTCAACCGTGACTATTGGCCGCCTATCACTGGCCAACGTAGTGACTAACTTCGTAAAGTATAGCCATGAGCAGTCGGGATTTTTCTTATCCATTAGAACGGAGGGTCCGCCTTCATTATCTAGATATTTTGTTGCGACAACTACAATTGGTTTACTACCATTGGTTTCCATACCTGCGATTACCATTATCACTTCACTAATCCGTAATACTTCAACCATGCTCGAGAACTTATAAATTATTGACTGCAACGTTTCTACATAGGGTGGACATTCTTCATTGTCATCTTTACGATACATTCTGGTCGATTTATAAATTATAATTGCATTGTATAAAATAAATTACGAATTATTAAGGACTTCCAATTTTTCTGCTTTTACTTTATATAAAATTATTTTATTTTTACATTCTTAAAAAAATATAATTTTACATGTACATTCTTAAAAGTAATTTTTCCGAGTACCTTTCTTTATATATGATATCTTCGTGTATACTTATTTATAAATGATGATGCATTGTATAACAAAAATTATAAATTGTTGATGGACGTCTGACTTTTCTTTACATAAAATTATTTCATGTTTTTTTGGCATTCTTAAAAAGATATAATGTTACATTTACACTCTTAAAAGTAATTTTTCCCAGTACATTTCTTTATTTATGATATATATTTATAAATGATAAATTTATAAATGATAATATATTGTATAAAATAAATTATGAATTATTATTGGACGTTTTTTTTTTGCTTTTTCTTTGTGTAATACTATTTTGTGTTTCATCAATAAATATTCATTTTCTTGTGAACACAGGTGACACATTATACAACAAAGTTCGTTTATTATTTTTTTAATAATAATGCTGTGGTTGCGATTGAAGCAAATAATTAAACAAAAATTGTATTGTAAGAAAGATAACACTGTACCTACAAGCTCGAATTATTTCTTACATAACGAGCACGAAAACAAATGTTAAATTATGAAGTATTGTTTCCTGTTTAAGGTAAAACCTTCGATGTGTAATTTCATATTTATTGCCACTTTATATAGAATGATACGAGGTATCGAACGGAATCTCAATTTTTCCTCATTCTTCCATAATAATCTAGGTTAAAATACATGAGTTATTTGAAAGTGAGAGGAACTAAATTCCAGAGTCGAGGAATTCACGAAATCGTAAATCCTCCTTCTAGAGCAGGTTGTGGTATAGCGAATTTACTGTGCACGGTGGATTAACGAAATGTTCTTTAACTATAGCCGAACGTAAACATTGCATAATTGCGCCAAAGCAAAGTACGAAATGTAACACATCCTATTTCAATGATTTGTCTATGTTCGAACAAAACCGCAGACTTGCCTGTGTTTATAATATAATTTATCAAATCTATACTTTCATTTATCAAAATTTACTTTAAAATTTGATAAATTACTTTTTACAAAATATTTACAGTCTACGATTTATCAAAAAGAAAAGTTGCCGTAGAATGACTTTTTGCATGACTAAAAATGGCTTTATAGAGTGTTTTCTTTTATGGAGACAGTCCAAGGTACGAAAATAGATTCGAAAATCGCGTATAAAACAGCATCGAGAAAGTCTGGGAGCGTACTTTCAAGAACGAGGGGAAAATCCGGATTTAAAATAGAAGAATGAATCATTGATCTACCGTGCTTTAGTTTCGAAGGGGTTCTTGTGTCCCTCTACACCTACACCCGATCCTGATTGTTTAGCCGTGCTAAACGCGATCATGCTTTCTTGCATAACTTTTACCTTCTAATCGGTTCGACCTGACAAAACCGGTAATACCACACCCAATGATCGAGAGTATATCCGTCTGCAAGTCTCGGGGGCCCTAGATACGTTCTCCATATGGTTCACGGCCTTGTGTACCGTTACCGTGACGAGTTGCTTTGAATGAATCCATCTTTACTCTCATTTATAGGTCATCGACTCATCCGTGATGTTGACGGTCCATTCATGGGAAGATCGCCACCATACCCGCCATTTTTCTCGTTCAATAGAACATTAAAAGTTATTAAACGCATTTAGTGGAACATCTCGTTGTTACATAATTAGCATTATATTACATTACATAATTAACAGTCACTCTTTAAATTTAAGTGTAGCAATTTTATGTTACACTAAAAACTATTATCTCATAACGTGTGCCAGCATTTTCACTTCACTTCGAACGTAATGGAGGTTTTAACAGAGTGAAGGATTGACATCAGTTTCTTGTTTGAAGAAAATATACATTCTTGTTTTTGTAAATTGCACTGGAGATGGATGGAGACATTTTGCGAAAATACATGTACCGTAGGCGTTGGTGAAAGTTAGTTTGGCAGAGATGCTTGCAGTTCCGGATTACGATGCATTCTGAAGGTTTCACTTCTGTTTGAAACGATTGAGGTTTATTTGTGGTAGTATTGCAAAAGCAAACGATTTTCAATTTTATGAGATATATTTTTTTTGTGCATATATAATAAAACAGAAAGGAAGATAGAATTTATTATTAATTATAAAGTTCTACTTTAAATTAAAAACAAAATTTTTTATTCGGTGGAAATGTTTGAATTTAACACAACATGGATATTTTCATTAATAAAAATTGTATTTTAATATCGTTAATAAAATTCTTACTTTACCTGTGCATGTCGAAACTCGCTCTCAAAGAGTTTAAAAAGCATAGTTGAGCTTGAAACATCATAAATTGTGACCTCGACAAAAATTGTTTGATATTAACTTGTCTATACAATAATTTTAATATTATTAATTGTTTGATTGCTGAAATGTTTGTCTCCTCAAACCTAATTATGTTCTCCTCTGACATATTTTTCCATATTTAATAATAAGCAACATACTTAACACATTCCTTACCGACGGCTATTTAATAGGTTAGAATCGTTCATGATTTACATCAGAAGAATTTCTTAAAAATTATTTAACAGCAATGGCAATTTGGTTGTGAACCAACAAGCCACCTTGAGCAACGTGCCTCAATCATTTCTTTCGTAAAAGAAGATTTTGAATCCTTGTTTAATGCAGAGCAGTCATTGAGAATCATATTAAACCATATTTACATCATTAACGTATATGTACATACGCGCTATTTTTCTGGCCACTATCACCAGAGCGTATCTATATAATATATAATAATTGCACATAGACTGCGAATTTTATGCATTTATGAAAAAAAGTAGCTGCAACTTGAGACAGTATAAAGATTGAAAGAATTGATTAGCATCAATATCGTATTTTCGACTTAGTTAGTAAAATAATTAAAGAAAGTAAAAAATATTTAAGTGGCTCCTATATCTTATAATAAATGCGACAAATTTTTATTTTCCATAACGATCCGCAAACTAATTGTACATAACGGTATGTACACGAAATTTGTTCAACTCACTGAAATATGATGTTTTTTACTGTTTTAAATCGTTCTGCATTCCATAATATTTCATTCTGCCCTATGGTGCAAATGGGTTAATCAGTTTCTTCTAAGTAATGTGTTAAAACGTTCAAGATCGGTACGGCACCCAGTAGTTTTTCCCATGAAAATCCATAAAAACCCGCATCCTAGTACTAAGACCCAATCGATCACCTACCCACCGACGATTCCACCAAGCTGACACCGTCTATATTTCTAGCTGTCGCCGGAGTACTTGTCAATCTTGCAACAATACGCGCAGGAGCAGCCGCAACCTGCACCGCCTCAGCGCAGACCGCAGCCCGCGTACGCGAGACAACAGCAAGCTTTGCAACAAGCTTATTACAACTTCCGTAAGCCAACGGTAGTTCCCCCTAGACCTCGTCCTCAACTGCACCCTCAAGCTCTAGCTCAAGCGGAGGTAGCCGCGGAGATTCAGGCTCAAGTGGACGCTCAAAACCGCGCAGATGCGATCCGCACCGCTCGCTTAGGCTCGCCAAGCCCATCGGCCGCGAACACGTACCAGGTCCCGGCTTATAGTCAGCCGAAACTGGGAACGTTCGAGCAGGAGCTGCTGCAGCTGGTGTCAGCGAACCAGGCGCAGGAATTTAAGCTTCTGCCGACCCAGCCGAAGGGCGGTTCGTCTGCGTACTCTCAGCAGTTGGTAGGCTACCAGCCGCAGTATGATAAGTCAGCTGCCGCAGCGCCTCAACTGCCTGAACAGTATCACATAGAGACCTCTCCACCGAGAGCCTACCAACCGCGACCGGTACCCGCATATCAATCGGTGGAGGAGCCTGTTCAGTATCAAGCTCAGCCCGCGAAAGCGTATCCTCCCTCGCCGCATTACGATTACGTAGCTGACGATGCACATTTGAAAGCCCTGGAACAAGCACAGGCTCAGGCACAGGCTCAAGCTCAAGCCCAGGCGCTGGCGTTCCAAAAAGTCGCTCAAGCCGAGTACAGGCAACACACGCAAAACGCCCTGGAGCACATAAGACTGACGAACGAAGAGGACAAACAGCGGACAGCTCTCGAGCAGATCCAACAAGGCGCGCAGGTTAGCGATGCAGGGCGCAATTACCTGCAGGAGCAACTGCAGCCTAAGAGCGCGGACGCCGCGTACCGTGCCAAAGTCAAAGCCCAAACCACCGCGGAGGTAGCAGAAGCAAGGAAGCTGCATCAGGCACAAGAGTTCAAGGCTCACGCGGACGCCATTCGAAAGCTGGAGGCTCAACAAAGAGCTCACCTGAGGGTCCAAGAGGAGGTACGCAATTACGCGCTGAACTTTGAGAAGAACCAAGCGAGAGCTCAAGAACTGGCGCAGGCGCAAGCCGAAGCTCTGTACAAGGTGCAGCTGCAGGAACGTAATCAGATCAACAAACAGATCATAGCGATCTCGAAGGACCAGGTGGAGGGGAAGAAGGTGGACCCGAACTCTCCGGTGTACCATTACACTCTCCAACCCAGTAGCACACCTCTCCCTCTGTTGAACAGTTACTTCACCAACGACGAGTTGCAAAAATATCAGGCCTCCGGGTCCTCTTACGTGCCCAGATCTGTGCCGAAACCCGATGCCCAGATCGAAACCGCTCAGGTGCAACAACCCGCCATCACACAGCCCCGGCAGGCACACAAGCTCAAGCTACCCCTCTCCCCGCAGTCCGTGTACGTGTCCGAGTCCGGTCTGCTGAAGAAATCGCCGATCAAGTCGATCACGATCGAGGAGGTGGACCCGGAAGTGAACAGCCGCCAGATCTATCAGACCGCTACGCCCAAGGCGCACACACTCTCCGAGGAGGAGCTGTCCGCTTTGATCAACGCCGGCTACACCGTCACTCCCGTTCCTCAAACCGCGAAGTCGGATCAGATATTCGCGGTGGAGAATGCCGCACCCGCCGGTTATTACACGAAGAAACAGAAGCCGCAGGCACCCAGGCCAGAATACGTCACCTACGAGGAAGTGATACAACGCCCGCGTAAGCTTGTCAGAAAAAACGGGCCCGTTCTGAAGCAGAACGACGGACACAGCGACGCCAGCGAGAAAGTAACCTATTTGCTACCTTTGGAGACTGCCTTCGGCACGAGACAACCCCCGCTCAAACAGGAATAGTAAGCTAGAAGATGATCCCTGTTCGGCGGCGTTTCTAACAAGTATTAATCGCGCAACGTGCAACTGGAATACGCAGTCTGTCCCGCAAGAGTGTCGGACAGGTTCTACTAAGACTTTCGGCCATGTCCCGAGAGGACCCATGTCTTTTTGGAATTGTTCTGTCAATGTTTCGCAAGCATTTGAAGCAGCTTTGTCAGCAGTCAACGTTTTATCTGCCGCTAGCCTATTAACATTAGATTTGCGGAGCACTAAAAGATATTTTACATTACTTTATGAAAATAACGAGAATTTGCCTATTTAAATTTTTAGCCATTTTTCATTTTTATAATTTATTCCCAAAGAAATAAATTTGTTGAATAGTTCCGCACGGATGCATGTATACAGTAACAATAATTGTAAACTAAAAATATTAGAACTCGCAATTTTGACGGGTTCCGTAAACTGAGTGTTAATGGTGCGTTTGAACCAAGAGGACAAATTCACGTTCGGCCCCCACTCTGAAAAAATTGAAATTGAAACGAGCAATCGTTTATGTTCGTTAAAGTATTCGCCGAACACTCAGGATGGTCGAAGAATGACTACTCGATTTTATAATATTATAATATTTTTATTATTATAATATTATAATTATAGTATATTAATAAATTCGCTTGCGATCGTCATTTAAATGAGCACGAATTTGTTGGAGTGGGGGGCAAACGAGCATTCCTTCGTTTGGTTTAAACGCATCATAATAATAATAATTTCAATAATTGTGTTTTACCAAATGATTCTTGATGATGACTCTTGCCGAAGCTGCAATGCTTGCGAAAGCCTCGACAGTAGAAACTGTAAGAGTGTAATGGTGATGTCTCTACAAGAATTAATGTGTTTGGAAGAGATGCAATATAGATTGAAAGTGCATTTCGAAATGCCAGATCTGACACTGAGTTAATAATAAAACTGGAAGTATGTTTTTGGGACAACTCGAACAAGATTTTGTAGAAGAATCAATACTTGAAAAAACCATTGAAGCCACGTGTGCACAAAGTGCAACATAGAAAATGCATTATTGTGATCGAATGGCTATCCTAATCACCAGATGCAGATCCTATAGAACACGTTTGGTCTATTATGAGAAACGAGCATCAGGGAGAATGTATGTTAAAATGAAGAATTTTAATCGACCACGATCGATAAATATAGAGGTCGCTACTTGTCCCATAAAGAAAATTAGTATTAGGTTGTTGCATATGATTTTGGAATGCAAATAATATGAAGCGTCTTGATAAAAAAAATACTATTAGAGTTTACAGGTTTATTGTACGTATATCATTTGAAGGTAAAAGCTCATCTTTGAGGTCCTGTTTTCAGTTTTTATCTCGAGATGTATTTCTACTTTTAAATAAAATTTATTTCAATGTCAATCGATATGATTGTCGTCCATTCTTTTCATACGAGTAGAAAAATAATATATTAACTATATTAAATGGTGATGATAATCGTTTAAATGAAGAACATGAGCGACTAAAAAATTCAGTTTTTACTGTAATACAATTAAGAAACTTGTGATTTATTGATAAAATGAGTTGACTATAATGGTGCTTACTTTGACCAATACGTTCATTTAGATAAAGTTATGTTTATTCAACGTTACTGTTAAAATTCGGAGATTTCATATGCAACAACCTAATAGAAAGAGCGAAACGTTGTAATTGGACCCATCAAGTAAAAGCGTGTTAGTGTCTTGGATAAACTTATATCTATATGAAATTTTACACAAGTATGTTAATATTTCCAGAGATATCACTACTACATTTTTGTGGGACAGTCTGTAGGTCTCGCATTTGGTCCCCACTACGTGTCCATTGATCAAAACGCGGCGCAGAGGCGTGCAAATTGTTAGCTCGATGGTCCATAACGATTTGCCAGTGTGTCATTAAAATTTTGAAAACTTATGAAAAATCTCTTCCATGTTTGCCTGTACTTGAAATGTCTCTTCGAATTACGGATTAGACGTGGCGTCTAGAGGAAGAGAGCACTGTTAAAACTGCGAATTTTGTTGTGAGAATATTATGGAATAAAACACTTAATGAAGGTTCATTCACGTTTTCATTTTATTTTGGAGTAAATCGGATTTTTACCTTCTTATAGTCTAGAAATGTTTGCTTTTTATACTCTTTGTATTGAAGACCGGATGGATTTCGATCGCCTGCTTTTAGTTTAATTATTCGTGTATTTATTTTCATAGTGTTTTTCTAGAGAGTATATCTACGTTGTTTCAGAGGATTATTAGTATTTTTGTGAAGTTTACGCAATACATTAATGTAAGACATGCCTAATCTGCACATGGCATCATGTTGAAGCTTCGACGGAAAGGGTTTTCGAGTCTTTGTTGATTAAGCAAAGATTGTTTGCGAAGAACGTTTCCATTTCTTTGTTGCAGTTCGAGACTAATAATTTGCAACGCCTCTGTATTTTCTACCACCCGTTCTTGCAACATTAACCTGTCGAATGGTGTTGAGCAATATTCACTTTTCATTCGTTTTCATTTATTTATTAAAAAATTCATGTGTCGAATCTTGACACAGTTGGCAAAATTACATTTTGCGCGTGTGTTGTATTGAAATGATTTCGGATTCGCATGCAATCACTTTCATTTAAACGAAAGAACACTTTTCATTAAAACTCTTTCATTTAAAAGTTCATTTAAAAGGAGCGTGGAAAGGTAACATTTCATAAAGCCACGAATTATGAAATTATCGCTGATCATATATTATTGTCACTGTTCCATTTTCTCATGCGTTTAGCTTCTTTCAATTTACCGTACTTCGATTTACACGAGTAGTATCCATTGGAACGTTGAAACGTTAATCGAGTGTCTACATGTTCCCTTGTGCAGTAAATAACTATTAATTATAGCGTAGCAATGATTTACTTCCTAGTTTATATGCGGACGTTTCCTTCCGTACTCCTGAATCTATATTTTTCGTTAAACGTTCAATGTTGTTTATTGCTTCGAGCCACGATTCAAACAAGCCAAGCATATTGATTGACAAACGATTTATAATGAAAGTTCTTGTACTACTCATTTATTTATATTCACAAGCGTGGGGGAATAACTCGATTCGAAATACGCTGATAACAACGAATCTCTTCGCTTGAATCTTCATTGATTCGTACACGGTGTCAATCAAGATGATTGATCGGATTAAATCGCCGCTCATTAGCCGTGAGTATAGATTGTGGAACAATTTTTCAGCGTAAACGAGTACGACAGTACACATTTCTTACGCGATTTAATTGTAGATGGTATGTGCGACGGTGCTAAGTCGAATAATTATTAATTTATACCTACTATTTGTATATACTAGACTTTTACTTAATAAAACAGTTCAAAAGTCCCGCTTCGTGATATCTAATATATTCCCCCGAAATGCTCATTGTACGAACCATCCTATTTTTAATGGAAATAAAAATTTGTTCATCTGTGAATTCTACATCGAATTGTTCTTTTAAAAATTAAATTCGTTGTCCGGGAGTTTCGAGCAGTAATTGAAAGATAGGGAATTAGTTGCTTCAATAAAAATATTCACAAAAATGAACAATTGAAGTAATATATCGTTTGAATAATTATTTAATCTTTGATCGCATACGAAAAACATTTTAATTTGTGAAATCTGATCGAAATTGAAATTACTAACTTTGGTCAATTAAATCGGTCGTTCGATTTAGCATAATCTTTTTCAATAAACTAGATGGAATAGATAAGGTATGACCTTGAGACATATATATAATATTTTTAATTAATTATGTCCATGTTACATCCCCTTTTTAAAAAATGCAATTCTCAAGTTTCCTTTATGACTAAAATGAAAAGATTAATTCGGTAAATTAATAACGTAAATTAAACCTGGAGAACTAGAGCATGAATGTTGACTCTAACACTAGGGAATTAATTGTTTTACTGCAAAATGTAAAAATAAAATACTTAATAAAAATATAAAACGAATTTAAACAGTGTTTCAAACAGTGAATTTATAGTAAGACTTTAACTAATATTCTTCTGATAAGAAGCAAATATAAATAAATTTTTTCAAGATCTAATTCTCCAGATAAGCGATAAACATTTTATGTTAATGTTAGAGTTGGAAATCATTTGAAGAATTTGTCATGCACGCAAGTATCCGACTTCGATTATGGCTGATCAATATGTCCGTTTATCACTTACTGACTCTGCGTCCAACGAACCCAGATGGCGGTATGTCATTGTCTGCTTTCACTGACTATACTATTTCCTGAATGTCCGTACGCAAACACGCGTACATTAGATTATCGTGGAAAGTTGAAAGTATTATTCTAAAAAGAAATGACAGAAACATATTTGTGATACTTCGATATTCAATTTATTATACTTGAACGAATTATTCACACGCTTTCCAATCGTATAATTTATTTTGAGATGAACTGTAGAAATAAAAAGAAAAATATACTGTTAGAACAGTCTAATTAATATTGTAAAAATATGAATTTCGATCGACATAAAAATTGCTACACAAGATTAGTATAGTGAGGAGGACCAACGAAAAATGTTACATCTTTATACTTCTTCCGGTTTACTTTACTAAAATACATATTATTTCGTAGTGTGTAAGTAATAAATGTTTGACAAACTAAAAAAATCTATGAATAAAAATAAAAAATGTCTAATTTTCCAACTTTTTAAATATTATTTGAAATGCATTTATATTATAGATATATTGCTAAAAAGTGTATAAACATTTTTAACAGATTATAAATAGTTACAAGTATCCAGCGACAGAAAATGCGTATAACAACAATTCTGTTGTATAATTTTAATTACTATCAATTAAACTATGTAACCAAATCCGTTTGATTATTTCCAATCGTATACAAGGTAACGCACCCTTTCCTTGTTCTACAACATCTATATCAAATTTTTGATTTTTGTTAGTCATCATTTCGCAAAATTATAAAAATCAATAAAATCAATTCTAGATACCACTTGTACCAGTGATTATAAAGTTTCCCAACTTTTCAATCCAACAATGAAATAATATTCCATAGAATTTTAGCATAAAACAAACTCAATTTAATGTGAATTCTTTTATTAATTTGATATAATTTTAGTGTAAGTGGGTGTAAGTGGCAATTTAAATTTATTTGCACGTTTTACTCAGACCACACCCACGGTTACCGGCATATTTGGAATGTTTACCAATTTCCGCAGCGGAAATGATTCAGTAGCGTTTTTCCAATGTGTTAACATTGGCATTCATGCAAAAAAAGGAACAAAAAAAAGGTCGGTGCAACAACAGATTCTTGGGGTTATGTAAGAAAGTGTTCCACGATGCAATTAAACCCCGTACACATCAAATCGGAATAGTCCTTGCTCGACTTATATCCTGGCACAACTTTCTCTCTCACGCTGTGACATAATCTTTTGAACAGTTGGAGAGTTGAAACCCGGCTGCGCATTGAAAACTGGTCTAGTTTCGTTTATTATTACCTACGGTGCAGACATGCCGAGGAACTGTTGCAACTTCGTTATACCGCTGATGGCCATCTTCTTGGTGATAGCCTACACTACACCTCTTCAGGTAACGAGCCTATCTTCTAACTTTGTTAACGTAGTTCCAAGTAACGTCGTCGTGGTATTAAATATAATTAGTGCTCTACCTTAACATCAAAACACTAGCCTTTCCATTATTAATTTCTTCATGGCGGTTCACTCGAACGGAGTATTTCAATCAAAGATTACGCTGCTTCTTTATCCATCAGTAAGGGCTTTGTTCATTTGAATATTTTAACAACAGGTTTGAGTTTCATTTGTGGATGAGAATGATTATAAACTTTGCATACTTTTTTTTACGTTAAAAACTATATGCAACCACAATTACATGACATTGTAATAATAAAATCGTTGCTATATCAATTCATAAATGATATTTTTAATATCGCATATTAGAACGCACTGTTTAAAATCAATAGAAAACAACTTCATATAAGTAACATTTTCTCTGTTGTACAATTTTTTGACACACGACAAACTCACATTGCTAATTATATAAATAAGAATATTATGGCAATAAGAAAGATTCAGATGATTTTCTGGTTTCAAAAAAACTATGAGAGGATGTAATGTAATGCAACTTGTAATATTATTTTCGAAGAGTTAGGTGCTATTTTTAAAGAAATTACATTAAATGATAATGATAAATGTAATTAAAATTATTAGACTAATAAAATTAAAGTTTTAAACCAAAAAATTTTTTGGTTTAAAAATGTATCAATTTCTGTATGATTGGTGGAAATATAAATAACGTACAAAATGCAGCGTAATGAACAATGTCAACAAATTAAATGTATTCCAGATAGATTGTCCACACTGTTTTCACGTGTGATTTACTTCGAACAATTTTGTATCGTACGTTCACTTCCTTTCTATTCCTTAACTTAGGTGTAACATTGGCGTTTAAACGAAGGCAATATTAAATATGCGAAATATCTGGTCTCAGAATAATATATGTAAGTATCACGGTATCCCTAAGCATTCGACATCGATTTCTTGTAAACTTCTTATTCGCTTCATACTTCAGTGAATTGCTTATTTACTTCTTATTTCAAAGAATTCCTTATTCACTTTGTCTTATTCAGATTAAACTACACAGAATTCCTTATTCAGTTAATACTACAGTGAACTCCTTATTTACCTCATACTACACTGTAATATTGCATTTTGTAATTAGAATGTTCTACATGATTTTGTCAAAATATCCTGCAAATTATTTAGACCACAATTTAAAAAAGTAACATAACAATGTAAAGATTTCGATAACTTTGCTTCACTTTTCTAAATATTATAGAGGATTTACAGTATTATTAATACCAAAACATATATTGTAACCGGACCACGATAAAATGAAACGTATAAAATACTTTTCTCTATTGCATTTGCGTCCTTTTTTCTGCAAATACATTTTAAGTAATCAATTTCAATAAAACATCTCATCTATGTTTCAAATTCCACTATACGAAGGAATTGTATACAGACATACAGGTTCTTCCATATCTTTCCTTCAGTCATAATAAGACTGCGGAATTATTATGAATTTATGGCATATGTAAATTTCTAAAATACGAGAAACATTCAAACATACAAATAAAAATAAACAAAACCTATATTTTATTTTTACCGCAAGGAATTGTTTAATCCATAAAAAGAAGTTGTGTCTTATTTCAGTTTTCATAAAATTAAACCTGAATATTTACGTAAAAACGTAAATAATCGATTCACAATTTAAATAGATTCATTAATATTAACATTTTTATTAACATTATTTCGTATACAATATTATGTAACATTAACTAACATTCCTTCAATTTTTATCTTATATGAGAACACTATACGTTAATCCTTAGCACTCGAGTGGCGACACAGGCGCCACGAAAAATTGTTATGCCATTGTTCAAAATATTGCTTACATTATTAAATTTGTATTCGATAAATTATTAAACATTTAAGTATTGTATGAGGTATCGTATATATCCATGAAATGAAAAAAAACATATAAAATGGAAATAATCCTACTCGAAAAAAATGTTTGGTTTTGGAGTTAGAACAGCTCCGAGTGCAAAGGATTAACATTTTGTCAAGCATTTTTGTTAGGATAACCACATTCATTTGTTTCTTTCAGTATCCAATAGTGGTCGACGAGTATGGTCACAATGACTATCGAAATTACGATGACCCGTACACGAAACAGAATCAACCATACCAAAAACAGAATCAACAATACGAAAAACAGAATCAACAATACGAAAGACAGAATCAACAATACGAAAGGCAGAATCAACAATACGAAAAACAGAATCAACCATACGAAAAACACGTCCAACCATACACGAGAGACGAACAACCGTTCGCAAAATATGAACAGCAATATACGAGACACGAACAACCCTACTCGGGATACGATCAACCATACTCGAAATTCGATCGTCCGATCGTTGTAAATGCCATCGAGAAACCAAAAGACAAGCAAGACTTTAGTAAAATCCCAGGTATTCCCGGTGTAGACTTTCCTTTGTATCGCACTGTACCGCGGACAAGTTTTTCCTGCGCCTACGTTCCATTCGCACCAGGAATGTACGCGAACGTGGAAACCGGTTGCCAGGTAATCCGCTTCGTTCTAATTAGCTTTATCAATTATTTTTTAAAATAGTAAACTCCGGTAAGGGTTAAAGAAGAGATTAAGCTCATCAGGAAAATTATATTGAATCATGCGAAGCCCATTTTTCTTTCCGACGTCAATTTTGTATAAAGTTGGAGAAACGCCGGCCATTAATTAAATTTTAATTACATTTTCCCCATCACAATCTCATTGAGATCTTAATTGGTCGCGTTGATAGAACAGGGTCGATAAAAACTGCTGGGAGAGTATTCACATATTTTGTGTTTTAAATAAATTGAAAATATGAAACGAAACTAATTTTTGCGAATATTATTATTAGAGTTCAGATTTTTATGCGAATATAGATTTTTGTGAAGTAATTTGTAATAATCGGGGACGAGAGAAAATTGTTTTTTTTTTATGTTAGGATTTCTATTATGTTCTAGAGAATACAAAATCTAATTAATGTATCTGAAAGTCGCATGATGCATTTCGGGAGACTAAAAGTGCAGTAGATGCATAACATTCAGTCTAATTGTCACTGTTGCCTACAGTCAGTAAAGAAAGTTTCCAGTCGATAATATAGTTGAACGTTTCCTTGGATAAAGTTCTTTCCTTCAGTTCAACGATGCACTTACAATATACCATTAAACTATTTGGTTGAGAAGTTTTATGAAGAATAAATATTCTTAAAATCTAACAATGTCCATTTAGTTCAGCTTTTTAGCAAATAATAAATATATATAATATATGTGAATCTTTATGCAAAATGTCAAAGTTCGTTTTACAAAAGTTGGAACAAGTGAAAAATTTCTTTTTCTAATCAGAAGAATTTTTCCATTAAAAATGATATAAAAATAGCATTATCTTCTATTAATATATAGGTTCTATAAAAATATATATTTTTAAAACGTGTATGTACTATAAATACATAGAGATACACAGTCTGGTAATATACCATATAAAATTAGATTATGTATATAAAATATAATTTATTTTACTCAGCTCATACTAGGGGTGTGCGAGTACTCGAAATTTCGGGTTCGGGTCGGGTCGGGAAATTTGTTCGCGGGTTGGATCGGGCTACCGAAAGTTTGCAATATTCGGGTACTCGAAGTTAAAGTTGGGGCAAGTCTGCGGTCATATCAGCGATGAATAACTCTGTGACTCTGTGCATATTAAGACGTCCAATCATCGGTTGTAATAATATTTCGATTTGTAGTAAACACTGTTTACGAAACAGTGCTCTTATACGAACAGTGTGCGAACGAAGAGTCCTTGTCTTGTAAGACAGTGTCTACTAGAAACAGAAACGTTCTTTACGTACATTATTTCACATAATGTATTCTAAAATATTTTTTTTCCTCGCGAAGTTTGATAACCGATTACACTAAAAATACAAAAATCATTCTGAACCTGCCAGTGAAGATAAAAGATTGAACAGAAAAATCATAAAACAGCATTATATTTATATAAATACAACTTTAACTTCGAGTAACCGAATATTGCAAACTTTCGGGATCTCGACCCGACCCGACCCGATCATTGTCCGACTCATACACATCTTTGCGTATTATATATACACAAATTTCGGATACCCGCACACCCCTAGCTCATACGCATCGAGTAGAGATATACATTCTGATAAATATATGTAAAAATTCTCTTTGCATAAATGAAGTACGATGAGAATAACTACCGTGTGCTTACTTCGTAGGCTTATCACATTTGCCATGATGGCCGCGAAGGTCATCAGGGTGCATCCTTCCTTTGCCCTAATGGAACTATTTTCAGTCAAAGAGAATTCTCTTGTGACTGGTGGTACAACGTAAAGTGTGCCGAGGCTATAGCGTTGTACAGGTATACTGTTACTATTATTATTAATATTATTATCACTATTGTATTTGTTGTAATTATTATTACTTTTGAAATGTCTCAATAATAATGAATTGCCTTCAGTTGCAAAGCTTTGAAGCATCTGCATAATAAATTTAATTTTCCAATGAATATAATTTATGTATTATAACAATTTGGTTACTGTTGTATATCTGTTATGTTTTATTACTAAGCATCGTAACTTCTTCTCTTTTAATCACAAAGATGTTATCAAGTGTTATCAAACCCTTTATCACTCATATTATCATTTTATTGATTTCAGCTTAAACTTAGACCCAGACAAGAATCCTTATTTGCCAAAGAAGAAGAAGGAGGAGCCGCAGAAAAACATGAGGATCGTTGTGCTTTAAATTCGTTAACTTCGTGAACGAGTGAATCATTGTTTCTCAGTGATCCAAAAATGTTAGACCATCTGGAGCATACATGCTCTTCTTACAAATAAAAATCGAAAAATTTGGCAAATTAGAGTAAATATGTTCCATATTTTTGGAAGACTCTAACTATACGCAGTATGTAGTTCAAATACATTTCTTGTTCTAAATTCGTATTATTCCAAGGCCTGTTAAGAAAAATGGAAACTAGTTCTTAAGTACAAATGAAAATGTACAAGAAGAAACTATTAAGTAATTGTCGAAAAGCTCAAAGTCGAATTAAAAATAATATATGCATAGAATTAAATTTTTATACATTTCCCGTGACTTAATTGCAAATGAATTTAATCTGACACGTTATTTATTAATATTATGTACGTGCTTAGTATTATTTTGTGTTCAGTATATTATCACCAAACTTACTAATACATTTGAAGGGGATTACAGCCATATATGTATATATAAATGTTAACTTGTAAGTACAAAGATCTTTATGGTTAATATACGGTTTTGATGGAAGTTTGAAATAAAATCACATAGACATTATGACACATACGTATGGTCGCTATTATATCGATATCGTTAGCAAAAATTCACAATAGCAGTGAAACGACAACGATTATTAAGTTATGCTGCGTATATAGTGTGTATATATTTTATAAATAAAATATTGGAGGGTATTTATAATACATTTTTTAGAAGCTATCAAAAATATTAAGAATATTGTAATGTTTGGTTAATACTTTTGCAAATGTGAGATTGGAAGAACTTTTTGCCTCGAAATTTATGATCACATCGTAAAGAAATATTAAGATTAGAGAAATAGTAGAGGATCTATCAGAATTGTACTACTATAAATCACTTTAAACCTATCACTTTAAATCTACATTTAATTTACTGTTTCACGTTGATTTAAATATTTTAGTTACTCGCTATATTAAGTTATTATTTAAATCAAAGCGACTAAATAATTTAAATATATCGATTTATCTACTGCTACCATTTTTACAGCTCTTTAGTATATTTGAACACACAATTTATTGATCTTGTCGTTTACATTGTACCGTACTCCACCATTCACAACGTTTTTTCACTTCACTGAATGCTGTACCTGCAGGACACAGGGTTGCAATTTTCGACCAACCGGAGCAGTTGTAAAAAACCTGAAATTAAACGAATTAGTATCACAAGTATCACAAAATTTGACAGTAATTTAATTAACACATTATTTCTTAAACTGTAATATATTTTCCATGAAGCACTAAACGAAAAAATATTTCGTTGCTATTATTAATATTATCATCTCTCATTTTGCTACTATAAAGCGTTTTTTTTATTATTGGAAGGCATTTGTAATTATGTGGACTGAACAATTGAGTCACAACAGATGAAATGCAGTTTATTTGTATGTAATAAGTTTTTGCCAGAACTTGGATATATTTGATTCGAATTATAACTGCAACTTTTATTATATACATAAAAATGTACTGTAAAATTTAATACTTTTTAATGCATTACTCATATTCTATATAATCTATTACATTTTATTATAGTGTACACTGTATATTGATAATCTCACCTGGCAATAAGTTTTAACATCTGCAACCAAACCCCTTCTGCCATTACACGCGAAATTAGTTTCCGGAATAGTAGTAAGATTAGTATACCGGGAAATTGTACTGTCAACATTAAATCGAACATTCTGATAGGCTGTTGTCTGCGAATGAGTACCGATATTCCTCGATTCTTGTTTCCTAATTTTCGGATAAGTGTTTTGATTTGACTTCATTGGATGAGCTTGAATGTGCCTTGATGATCGTTCGTGAAACTTGTTGAGGAATCCTTGATAGTCGGTTATAATCTGCGCATAAATAACATTATCATTTTTCATAAAAACGTAAAGTTTTGCGCATTGTATAAATACCATTAATATACAACTTTTTCCTTAAATACTATTCACTCAGCAACTATCAAAGAAATAACATTTTGACACTTTAACACTAAGTAACATTAAGTACAACATTTCATTAATACAATTATTATATGTAAACAGTGTCATAGTAATAGCTAAATAACTCTTTTATCCACTTTATCTCCAGCTTCTGAATTTTTGCTTATCCCTCTCTCCCAGCAGTTATTTTCGCATGCATCGCAATTTTATATTGAAAATCCAAATAGCGAGGAAGTTCCATAATTTACTTTATAACAAACATATATAACTCATACAATTTTGATTATCTTCACGTAAAAAAAAATACTTATATAGTTCAAATACTCGTAAATATGTATGCAAAATCCTAAGACTTAATAACCCTTACTAAATTTTCTAAAAAAATCTTAAAGATCGGTGAAAAAACGGCCTCAAATACCAGAACACCTCCCTAACCCATTTGCATTATTAACATATATATGTGCTCTATTTTCTTGTTTAACACGTTAGTCTGTTATTGTGATTATCAATAAGATACATATGCGTAACAATGTGTCTGTATTAATTACAGGATACAGAAGCTGCATAGACACTTGTTTCTTTTCTTAATCATTTTATCGAGATGGAAACAATGCAACAGAATTATCAAATTCTTTAAATGTTTCCGCTATTTTGCATTTAATGTACTCATTTTAGCTATAAGTGCATAAAATCCGCTGTCTAGTGGTAAAAAAAAAATTGTTAAGAACGCCAGTTTTCGTTGTCCCTTATGAGGTAAATGGGTTAACGACCTAATTTCTCGGTCAGAGAAACTCGAATTGTGTTCGCTCGAGGAGAAAGGAAAATAAGAATAAGACTCGGAGGACTGTCCAACGGTGTGTAATCTTTTTGATGCATCGGCGGGTGCACGCGAGATGATGCAAGTTGGAATATGCAACACTATTTGCGGCGTGACAGATGCTCACGGGGCCTCTCGGATGAATTCCGCGAAGAAAGGAAAAGGCGTAGCGGCGCAGAACACTTCTATCGGTGTTCTGCGTGCGATCTGCATACTGCGAGTGCAGGCGAGCGTGCAGTAGCAAGTGCACTCCCGGGCACACTTTCATTCGTGTCCTGAGAACAGCAGGAGTGGACGACCTATCTTTTCTCACAGTCGGTAATCCTAGAAAATTGCGGTCCGCGCGAACGGACCACGCAAACTGGAGTCTCGTGTGTCGACACGCGTTTTTCTTGCACGGCCTGTGGTCTTCCACTCGCGGCCATTATGACATAGGCGTATCATTTAATATTCACTCGTATCCGCTGCACAACCTTGCATTTTCCACGGACGTTTATCGCGGCCAACACTTCGTAATTCGCGTGACCAGTCAAACGTTTTGCCGAGCTCAAGGGGTTGCATGCCTCTGAGCGATTGAAACATAAATTTAACCACTTTTTTATGTACAAAATTATGACTTTAAAAGCCAATTTGTTTCTTATTGTAGGATGTATGAACAGTATTCGCTAAAAATTTCATCTCAATATTTTTAATACCTGAATCTACACGGACGTGGCAGCCATTTTCTCGAAACCATTTCTGTGGTAATGTTTGTTTGTGGTAAACGGTTGAAACATGAGAGTATAAGTTATGTTTCGTTAAAAAATTAATATACAAGTCTTATGGTGTAATACTTAAGTAATATTTACTAATATTTTTAGTCAGGTATCTTAATCTATACTGCAAAACTATTACTATTTCTGCAAAACGTTTGTGGTGCCAGATTCATCTTCGCGCAGTTTCATCTGATACACATTTTATAAATTTTATATTAAACTAGAGAACAAGTACTTGTAGGAGTCGATTTCTAATAAATAAATTTTTATCAAGTACAAGAAGAAAAGATATGAATTGATGTTTGCATTTAATAATTAGTTTCAATCATCTACTGAAGTATTACTTAATTGTAACGATTACGTTAAAACTGTACCTGATGGGAATTAAAAAGCGCAATATTGTTGACAAAGTAATCGTCCAATGGTTCGTAAACGGTGTCCCAATCATACTGAATGTTCCAACTAGGTAGATAGGCATCATCTAATAAATCGGTGTTGCCAGGAAGCACTAAAGGCGTTACAATAGGTGTGTAGATTCCAGGTGCGGTTGGTATCATTATGGGTGATAAGTGCCTGAAACTCGTATAAGTTTGTAATTTCGGGTACTCTCGATGTTTATTGACGCCGAAGTTGTTAGGGCGCTTATGGTTGTGACTGTGGCCGCTAGATTGCGAGTGTGGAGCACGAATAACGTATGTCGTGTCGATCGTTTTCGCATGATTGTACTGAAATCGTCCTTCTGGTGGTGCGTATCGACCATCCGGTCTCAAATATACCTTTAAAAATGAAATTTCCATTTTATAATCACTTCTACAAACGTTAAATCACGTGCACTCAACGTAAAATTCATTATGCACCCATCAAAAACGATGCATCATTTTTTAACGATTGGTTACTACAGAATAAAATTATGTGGTACCACAAATGAAAAATAATTAGAACGAACTATGATTATCAAGAAAAAACTTCGCCGAATGTTTTTAAAATACATTTATAAACATCGGTTTGAGTAACTAGGGTTTACAGTTATCATTAGACTGCGGATTTTATGCACCTATGACAAAAATGAGGTGAAACACAAAACACAGAAAATATCAGGCGAAGAAATTATTAAAAGTATAAAGAAAGAAATGTTTATTTTGCATAAAGATCCGCAGTCTAGTTTTCATAGATGAAATGTACGATAGTATAGAACATAATGTTAAACATTGCTGAAGTGTAATAGCTTCCAATAAATACCTTTATTGATTCAGGGATGGTTTGAACATGTTGCGTATGCTTTTGAACATGTCTGGCGTCCAAAAGCACGCCATCGGGTACAGTAATACCTTCTTTGTTTAACCGATTTAACGCTAAACGATCGGTTCTGAACGCTTCTTCTGGAATTTTACCTCCTAACGCTGGTAGAACTTGTTCCCTGAATATTTGTCGTTTTTGCTGCAAATATTCAGAAAAAGAAAATGTATCTGTATAATACAAATTACTGTTAAGTAATCGTACACGATGATACTGTGAACGTTTATGCATCTCTTTACTACATAACTGTTATTATCGCGTATTAGATGTAGGCACTTTGTGTCGCCTTCAATCGTACAGGTTTTACGTATAGCCAGATATTTCACCTTTTCTGCATTGACGTATATTGCCAGTAATATAGCAATCAATGCTAAACAAGACCAACATCCGTTTTCAATTTTCTTCATTATAACAGCAGGTCTGTCGCTCTACACCGACGTGATGCGAAACATTCCTTTTGTTCACCCGTCTTTCTAAAATATGCATAGAGAACACGTTTTTATAAAAAATTTAGAATGGAAGAATAATGAAACGTAAACTCATGTTTTGTTACCTTTAATCTTCCTCCAAGGTATGGAAGATCATGTCTTCCGAGCTGCTGTTGCAATATTTATCGATTTATTTATTTATTTACTCGGTTTTGTGTAAATGTAATGTACATAGTTATAGAAACGCAATATTAATCCGCCATTAATCATTTTCTGCACCAACACCTTTTTTTGTATGTATATTATAACTAGACTGCAGATCTTTATGCATTTGTGGCATTTATTTTGTAGAATACAAGAAAATATTCCTATTAACAAACATTGTTAGATTGCAAAATAAATTATCCTCTCATTCAATCTTTCATGAGGTAATTTGTAAAACTGTGCATAATGGTCCGCAGTTTAACTACAATGTATAATAATTAATCACAATTTGATCCATTAACATATGAATTACTCTTTTGTGTAAACTTATGTTGTTAGTAATGCTTGCTGTTAATATTAAATAATACTTGATGTGAATACATAAAGTGATGTAAGAAACACATCGCGTGTTCGAGTCGCCTTTGTATGTCAAGGGGTTAAAATAGTATAAAATTCTCTTCTGATAATTTAATATTTTAATAATAATAGGCTCGGGAAGGGATGGATTCAAGTCAGAAAACTCGAATGTCTAAAACGAAGCATATGCAATTCAATTTAATAATCCACCCGACGCCATCCAGCTAATACCGAACACACGCAATCTCGATTTAGTCTAAAAGATGAACAAGATGATTGCAAGCGTAAAGCGTACGATCATTTTCTTACAAGAAGAGGTAGTTAACAATCAACCGTTTCATTGTTAGGCGTAATACTACGTTTCTGGACTTAATCAACGTTCTCAGGCGTGTCACAGCACCCACAAAGTTAGCAAACTCTGGCCTCCCAGGAATGTGAGAATCTTGAATCTCTTGCATACAGTAGGGGGTTAATCCACGTACATATTAATATCCGAGAGCCATCCTAGTCACGAGCCAATCATTTGACTACGCTTTCCTGCGTAGGTCGATAGACCGGCTAAGATTTAGCTGTCGATCAGAAATTGTCTGAGTCACTCCACCGGGTAACGAACATTCCTGTATCCGGTATTTGTTATTGGAACACTCGCTTCGTGCAGTCCCACAGCCTTGTTCTAATTACATCCCCCGAGCAAACCTGTCGCAATCCCCCCTCTGCGGTAGGTAAGCCTCTGTCCCATTTACTTTAAGCGAGCCGACGTGAATCTTCCTCCTTGATTCAATACAATCGACGATACTCTATATAGCGAGGCGGGATTTTGCAAAGGAAATTTCGTAATGCAACTTCCATTAGAGTAGAGAGCGTTTAACACGACAGTGCATGGAGATCTTAGACCGGCAGAGCTTTGTCCGCTCGAATTCAGCTATAGAATTTTAAAGTACAGCGAAAATTGCTATTTGAACAGCTACCCTTTATGTGATCTTTATGGGTTGCATCGAAGGGGTGAGACATTGAACAATTTTCTTAGATATAAAATTATGTTTCTGTAAAAAAACGATATATGTGTCTTATCGTGTAACATTTAAGTAGTGTTTGCTGAAAATTTGAGTTAGATTATTGTAAACTATGAGGACGTGGCAGCCATTATACCGAACCATTTCTGCACAGTATTTGAGGTATACGGTTGAAAGATAATAAAGATCAATCATTTTTTAAAAATAAAAATATGATTCTTTAAAAATGCAATATGCACGTATTATTGTATGATGTTTAAGCAGTATTTTCTGAAAATTTGAGCTAAATATCTTAAACTAGACAAACGTGGCATCCATTTTCCCAAAACCACCTCCGCAAAACAGTACGGATATAATAAACTTTGCTCATAAATAGACTGCGGATTTTATTCATTTTTGACGAAAATGAGTAGATGAAGTATAAAACAATAAAAACGTTAAAAGAATTTGAGGACCTTAGAATATTCTGTAGTATTTATTAATATCATGGAGAAATGAAATTAATTTTTACTGATCTCCTGTTTCTTGAAATTAATAAAAACAGTTTTTATTTTACGTAAGTATTCGCGGTCCACTCACACGCATATACATATGTTTGCCTAAAGATCCGCAGTCTACTAATAGCTATTTCATGTTGCTACACGTTATGACACTCTTCCGTAGGATATAACATACTCTGATTAGCATTGAATAAAATATCATCACACGTCTTTTAATAAAATGCCTAATCTTGTCCGTGAAACTCGCACATACAAACGTATCTATTTTATTAAATATACATATTACAGATTAAACAAAAACCTCTCACATTGGTTAACAATTATAAACATGTTTAAATTTCTAACCAGTAGCATCAAAGTATATTTTACGTCTATTTATTAGTAAAATATTAATTGTTTGTATTAATTTATATAAAATGTCTTTACTACTGGCTTATGCAAGGACAATTAGAAAAATTGAAAAGATTGTCAGATTGGACATGGTGTCATATCCATTTACTAGCACAGTACTCATTATGTGTTATATATGTATCTTTATTACTAGATTATGTAAGAACATTATAAAAATTGTGAAGAAGTTTACTCGATCGACGATCGTGTAAAATGAAAGCTTTATATAACCGGGTAGCAGTCACTAATCATCCGGAACTTGGAACGTGAAGAAAGGATGCCTCTTACTTCCCAATAGATTGGATCAAGATGGCAAATATTTTAGGCGTAGGTATCATGCGAACAACTTCATAAGACAAGGCAAACAAGACAAACAAATTAATTCGCGAAACAATTTTATTCAGTTCTAAAATATCCACAACAAAAATGAAATACAAAATAACTGACTATAAAACTAATGGAAAAGTATTATTGAACATAGTATATGATCCATCAACATAATCTAATAATAGTGCTTATTAAGAAAATGCATAAAATAAAAAAAATTCTGGATGGAATTAAATGTCTTAAGTGTTCAATGTTAGTGGATTGCAGAAGTTTATTCAGACTTTCATTGTCGTGTGTAGATTTATTAAAAATTCCGTGAAGAAAAGATAGATGTTAAGTCTACAGTGTTAATAGTTCACGAAAGTTTATGAAAATTTTCATTTTCATGTACACATTTATCCAAAACTAAAATCTCAGTTGAGCATTGTATGATTCTCATTTTACAATGTTTATTGAGGCGATCCGTTACAAAAGGAGCCGGAAGAGGATGCCACGTGAATGATGGTCTCAGATGCTCCCTTACGTAACTAATAAAGTACGAAAAAATTTTGCCCGATTGTGTTAAAATGTGCCCTGCAGTGCTGTTACTTAATTACCGTTATTGTGTTTGAACTCGAAATGAACGAGAGAACGCCGCAGCATTGTGTGGACGTAACAAAACCATAATGAATGTGTGTCATAGTGTAACGATCTTACTTTTTGCACCTCCATAACATACTTAGTGTGGAGAATTTGTTTATTGTTCAAACAGAGTACACGCTTTATGTTAGAAATTCTTATTTCCCACGTTCTGCCAATCCGCACCCTGGAAAAGCTTCTTTCTAATCGATATCTACACTTAAATAAGTAATGAGTAATTAATATTTACAGTAAATATTTCAATTTATAGCGTTATTTTAATAGCATGAATTTCTTTAACAACTGGTCAAAAAGTATGTACAATTAATATTATTATATCGTATATTTATAATTTTTTGAAAATCTATCACCGCCATTTGTATGAAATAAAACTAGAAAATTTAAAAGATATGAATACAAACCAATGAAAGAGAGCGTCATTAAACTCCTGAAGAAGCACTCGCTCGTTCATTTCATTTTTCGAAAGTCACACGAGTATCAACACAAGACACAAAAACTGATCGCTAAAAATGAAAGACAATCTTTCTATTGCACGGTGTCAGGCACACGTGGGTTTGGCAAAATTAATGCATTAATTTACAGTGATTTGAAACGTAGAAACCGAGTCAGGAAGTGGAAGGATGGTGAAGACGATACTGAACCCCTCGGTAAGAGTTCACCTGGTGATATACCTGAGGAAACTGAAGCACGTGATTCGAGCTCAAAACACTTTCACTGCTGGGCTAAGATAGTCCTGCATCTTCTCTCTCTACTCTTCTCTTTTTCCTAAATTACGTCTTTCTTGTGTCTGCGGCTGTGAGAACTTTCAACGGATCAAGGGACGCCATGGGTCAGTAACAATCGATCGTTTTTAACGGGGGTTTCTCGATTGTCCTCGAGATCCTTGATCTCAAGGAAACTGAGGATCGATCATCCCATCATCATCGTTCGGAAAATATTAGCATTAGTAGACTGCGGATCTTTATGCAAAATAACAACTTTCCAGCTCAGTTGCAAACAAACTAGAGTAAAATAAAAACTTATTTCCGTTTTCAGAAGATTCAACAGGTTCAAAATAATAATATTTTTAAATTGTTCTAATATTTTTGCTGCTTTGTGTTTTTCCTAATCATTTTTATCATATGTGCATAATATTCGCAGTCTAACCATTGGTCTGCAAGTTTAAACTTTATGCAAAATGAAAGTGTTCGAAGTTGGTTGCACGAAGCAGAAATTTCATTCATTAACGAGTTGAAAACTGTGAAATAATATTCTTACATTCTTGTAATGTCTTCACAGTTTTGTGTATCGTATATTAATTTTTGTCAAAAATACTTAAAACCACAAAGTTTAATTATTGCACACTACCATGAATTATACACAGAAGTTGAGGTTTTTATAGGTTTATTTGTTATATAAATATTAAGTAACAGCTCACTCCTTACATTAATGATTTTATCATACAGAAAGAAGATGAAATTCCACTTTCATCAAAATCCACTTTCATTCAGGTTTTTGATATTTCAGTGCTTTTTGTTTAACGGTGTTTCCTGTAAACCACAAAATACATAGTCAGTTCAGCTTGAATGGCGAATAAAATAAATTTTACATTAAATTTATCAAAAATAAACCACGTAATAAAATTATTCATATTTCATAGGTAATAACTTGACAATAATTTTTATGTAAGTACAAACTAATGTAGAAAAAATGGAATTATATAAACATTCTTCTAGAAAAGATTTTATTACCAACAAAACGAATGTGTATGCTTTTAAGTTTATGAGACTTTCAAATACAATTTTACTGTAATATTCGCAGTTTATTACTAACAATTTCAATTGGAAGTCACGCAAAAACTTACGACTAGATTTTCTAATAAATAATATATAAAGAAACAGGCTTGAGATTTCAAAAGAGAAAGAAAAATGTCAGGCCTCTGCAGCAGAGTTATGCTACTCAATTGTTAATTACTTACAAGGCAGGAATTCCAGCATACAAGAATGCACTGTCAAATTCTTTTTCAGTTGCAAGTTTCCCACGTGATTTTAGTATCACAAGCGATTCCCGAATGTGATACGCACATTTGATTGCGTAATGGCCCGTAAACTAAGTACTCAATCATTCTTACAGGGTGATCCAGCTATTGGTAACATTACACGGTGGTTAGGTGATCCATGGTCAGTCAACAACGTAACTTCTCGACGAAGGTGCATTATTACCGCTATTCTTGTCCTTATTCGTTAATCGCATCCACGAAGGAAACGCGTTCGATTATTTTAATTTGTTACTTAAACTTTCACTTAAGTTTTATTCTACAGTGGTCGAGCCGTGAATAGATGGACAATAAAAATTGTCTACATAATTTACAAAGAGAAGTTGGATAATATGCTAGAAACATTAAATTTAGTAATGGGGTGTTTAAATTATTATTGCTCATTAAATTCACAAAATATGCTGTTTCATATGTAACTGTACATAAAATACTCTGATATGTATAATGTATGGACCCAATGATACAATCAGAGGGTAGAGCTAAAGAAGAACGAAATTCACAGGTTCTATATTTTATATTGAACCTGAGAGACTGGTAGCAGGTTATTGATAATATCGACACACTGGAAAATTAATACTTGTCCGGAGCTCGTGATCGTGCCATAAAGGAATCACGATCTCGTAAACCAGCGCAGAATCTGATGCAGCACGCGTAGCAAGTTACGAAACTCGAGCATCTATATCTGCATTTTTTCTAGAAATACACTGCTACCGTGTGATTACCATTTAAACAGTTTCGAAACTGTTTGCCGATCTTCTCAAACCATTTTTTTGCTCGGCGACAGCAAATTTTTGTACTGATTGACATGCAAAGTACGAGAACGATTTCGTAAGAAAATAGAATTTGTGACTGCAAAAGAATGATTGAGCTACTAGGAGTCTAGAAAAATTTCTTTTTTCCTTTAACGATTTTCATAAATTGAAAATAATACATTGATGTTCTTGAATTTTTTCGATTAGTATACTGGTTTAAATTGCACCTATTCCTGCTTATCATAAATACATTAAATCCGCAATCGAATGGTAGATATGAGTTAAAACTGTATTGCTTAATTAATAAACAAGTTTAAGTAATCGTATGCAATTCAATCAGTTTGTATGGTAGTTTATTTTTAATATTATTCAAAATTGTATTATTGTATTATTGCACGGAAATGATATTGTATTACAATATTGTATTACAATATCATTTAGTGGAAAATTAATTTGAATTTATTTTCTATCAACATAGTACATAATTCTTATATAATTGATATATTTATATTCTTTTTATTTATAATACTTCTATCACTGGAGTATAGAATTTTTAAATGATTGACTTAGTCTTCACTTTTAATAGTATATGACTGCAAAAATAATGGCACAGTTAAAATGGCAACTTGAAATGCTATAACACGTTTCAAATTTAAGTTCATTCGTTGAAATAAGAACTGTTACAATCAGGAAATCAATAAACAAGCTTTAAAATAATATAGAACATAAAGATTGATTAGGAAGTTTATTTGTAGAACACCGAGTAAAAGGGATTATTTTGAAAGCAACCTAATAAGTTGTGTTACTCTAATATAAATGATATTGAATGAAATTGACGTCATTATATGTAATTACTGAACAGTATAATTATTAAAAACACTGCTGATTAATTAGAACTATTGAACCGGTGTTTCCCATGGACCTGCCTAATTGCATTGCAAAATCGTAGACGAGCACAGACTGAACGATGCTATTAAACCGAGCGATTCCCTCAGCGTGTAATACGGGGCGTTGCGTTGCTCGCGGAGTATAATGAGATCGTTTTCGTCATCGACACCTTTGCCGTTCGTGACGAAATGCTCCTAAGACGCCTCGCAAGTTGATGTTCAATTTATTTCAATTCCATTTTCCATTTCATGCGTTTTAGTATCTCTGCATCTTGAAACGAAATTTGTACTAGAGAAATAATCGCGAAGATTCCAGTCGCTAAACAACATATATACGCAACAAAGAGCTACAACTCGTAATTTATGTTTGTGTCTCGTAAAGTGGAATTACTATGTCCGCTTTAAACCGCATAACAATCTCCTGGGAACGTTTCCTATTGTCCAATCTTCGTTTCGAGCGACGAAATAGTTGCGGTGAACAGTTCCGTTTCTAAAACGGTAGTGAATTCCGGAACATGAACCGGAAGCCCGGAAGCGACTTTTCTCTGGATAAGGGTAAACGGTAAATCGTTTGTATTCTAGGATCCGTACAAGCAAAAAGATTCAGGAAAGAAGTCTAGGTACTCCCGATTTGGTGAAGGATTGCCACAATCCAGTGAAACCAGGAAGTATCTACGTAGTACAATCAAACGAACTATGATGAACGGGGAGATAAAACGTGTGAGAAGATGGACGCGTTCGATCTATCAAACGCAGTCTTCATCGCCTCACCTGTAAATCTCTCGAGCAATAAAAAACATAAAATTATTGCTCGGGTCTCTGTTGTCGTCTTTTTTTGTATTTCATTAATTATGAGAGTCGAAATTACCACTTTGGTTAACAACATCCTTTGTTTACGACGCGATGCCGGCAACAATAGTGGCTGATTACCGAGTAGGATGTTTTGGAGCATGGTTCTCGCTCTGACAAATGCATTGTGATTGTTCGATGCGACTCGAACACGGCCAATCGCGTCGGGGTGCATGCGAGAGAGAAATGTATTCCGATGATGCATTTTAACTCACCGGTGTTACGCAAATAGGAGACGAGCTACTCTGATTTCCCGTTAAAACAGATTTCTCTCCCCTTCTCCAGGCTCATCAAGTTCGTTCACCCACGCGTGACCTCATTTTAGGTACATACAGATCTAATAACGAACATACAGACCTGTTTTTTTTTCAGTTTTTAGAACGTGCAAACCTGGAATCCGATGTGTGCCAACGAGCCGCGCTTTCGCGATCACTATAGCGGTTGAATCTCGTTTCCAGCCAACCTTTGTGTGTCTTCGTCGGGCTGCAAGGAATTCGTCTTTCTCCGAATTAGGCCAGTAGGGGGTTGTTCCTTGCAGTTAAAAAATTCGCGACCGGTCGCGTAAGTTACGCACGATGATCATTGAACAGGAACACTTGCAAAATCTTCTAATGATCTTTTAGATCAGTGGTCTTCAAACTGAACTCTACGATTTTGCAGAGGCTTTTCCAAGATTCCATGACTAACAGTGAAAATTTGAAAGAATTTTTTTCAAAAGAAACTCGAGAAGCTGAAAATTGAAAATAGTTTATTCATAATAATCTCTGTCGTTTCTTTGAATACCTATTACTATTCATTATTGTACAGTAAAGTTATAATTATGAGTATTAAATAATTGTGATTTCTATCGATCGAATTTTGAATTATGTTAGAGAATATGTTATTGGCGCAAGGTTCGATCTTAAACATTACTATTAAAGATACACACAATTTACACAGTAAATTACTTAATAAAAAAGATCGAACCTTGCGCCAATAACATATTCTCTAATATGAGTATTAAATACTGAAACAGAATGCATGTCGAATATAAAATGCATTTACACACAGCATAAATAACGACAGTCAATAAATTAATAAGTTATTCCATTTAATTTGCATTAAAATTGTTTAATCAAGAAATATGAGGAAATAATGATATTCTTTTAATTTTCCACATAAATTGCATACAATAATAATATCTTCTCATTGATGTTTAAACAATTTTTCTTCTGACGGTGGTAGAGATTCCGCAAGAAATGATCAGAATTATAATCTTAAGGGCACCAGTCTGCAAAGTTTGAAGACCGCTGATTTAGAAGTTACACCTTAAGTGAAGGGGTGATTTGATCAGGAAGTGTCATTATCCATCTAATATCCAAGTTATGGCATATTCATGCGATATCTACATTCCTCTCCTTTCCAGAACTTTTATTATATAAGCGAAAAATAATTACTACGTGTTGATCCTCGTAATCGTAGACACGAGGAGAGTAGTTTAATCAAACACCCCGGAAAATACGGGTTTTGTATTGAAGATTGCTGGGAACATTCTATGGTAATTCTTCGTTTTATATTTATTAATGTTCTCAATTGCGTATTTACTGTTCTTTAAATTTAACAAGCCCTGCGAGATTAAAGCAAAGTGAATCATTTTCGACAAAATGTTCTAATATTTTTTAATCAGTAGAAATGAAATATTTTTTAATGAACGCCATGATTAATGTCATACCGTTATACAAAATTGAGGCAGTCTATCGAAAGTTGTTTCCACTGCCGAAAAATTGATTAAGGAATCTTCAGCTTCGCGAACTTTTGAGGGCTTAAATTAAAGGTGGAAGATCGCACTTTAAGATAACGTCACTTAGGATTAAAAAGAAGTACGAAAACATGCCAAAATTAATCAAACCTGACCATCAGCTCGGACAAAGTTCGCACGACTTTAAGGGGATCATTCGTGTCAATTTTAGAATGTATTCCCGTAGGAATTTTGCAGACGTTCGAGAGCTTAAACTAAAGGCGGAAGATCGCACTTTATGATAGGTCCATATAGGTTTATAAGAAAAAACGAAATTACATTGAGAAATCAAGAAGTCTCGACGGACAGCTCCAAAAGAAATGAGAATCTTAATTTGTGCGGGTTCTAAGTTGTTTAATTTTTATGAAAAGAAATTTTTGGGTTTAAAATTTTACATTATTTATGTAATAAATGTTCAAAATTCTTGCATTAAATCCCCCGTTCATACCTACTACATTACATATTGTCATAATTCTTGCTGCTTACATTTGCAAGCAACGGAGGGCGCCATTGTCCGTCAAATATGGCGGATTATTTGAATCGTTTGAACTGGAGGAAGAAGATAAACCTTTCATAAACTATTTATTACAAAATTGTCCACTTGACTATGTACATTCGTGCACATAGAAACTAGATATACAAAAGCATTGGGCATGTTACAGACCATGTTATAAGACCTTATTCTACTGTCATGATTAATTTATATCAGTAACTAACAATAAGATTAAGCTTGAAAATAAGATAACATTTACAATTTAAAATTCTAACACTCATCGTAAGAGAACAAAAGAAAAACATGCTCTTACTAATTCCCTAAACAAAGTGATTGCTTAGTCCTAGTACAACATACTGTGTCATACACCTTGTGCTGTTTGTATTTTCAATTCCTGCATATATAATAATCATTGACGAATCGAGTTTTTGAGAAATTGTAGTTAAATTCGATTTTCCCTCTTGCGGTGGCCGCCAAAATTTGCGGCGGTTTATTTTAAATTGAAAGAAGAAAAAAGCGTTTGCACCGCGTCTACTATTGCACTCATAACAACCCATTTATCAAATCCAACATTAAAGGCAATCACGAATAATTTTAAAATCGTGTATGCTCAAAAATCAGCGGCAGATATAAACAGTAATTGCGAAAGAACTTGTGGGGGAAACGGTTCTGGGAGAGCGAAGAATGAAATCCACTTTTTGTTCACAAAGACTATATTTCCAACATACAACTGTTCGAGGGTAATTCTCGTAGGCTTCTGAGCCCAGTGTCTTTTTTCACAACCCTTCTTGCTTAGGCGCGCGTCCCTTAAAAACTAGGCTTACCAACTACTTAACCTAAGAATAAGCTAATGACTAAAGAATCTAGGGAATTAAATAAAACTAAGTAACCTAGTTAAAAACTACAGATGGCGCGTTGGGAGTTGAATTGTCATTGGACGGGCGCCACAAACTATTATATCGTTAGCCCTCTCGTGGGCATCGTAAGAAGTGCAGTGTCACGAAGCGCAACGGTGCAGCTCTGCTAAAACAGCACCAGTCTCGATGTCTCGATGTCAGCAAACATGTCAGCTAAACGTACAAACACGAAAACCTGTCTCAGCATGAAACAACAGTTAGAGCTCGTGAAGATATTGGAAAAAGGTGTTCCGATAAGAGAAGTCGCTACCAAGTACAATTTACACGTGAGCACGGTCTGGCGAATCAAAAAGAGGGCAATCAAGATTCACCGGCTCGCAGAACAGGAAGGATTCAAAGAGAAGAAGAAAATAAGGTACACGAAGCATAAGGTACTGGAAGCTCGCCTGTATGGCTGGTTTCTTGAGCACAAATCGGTCAGGATCACGAATAAAATGCTTCGCGAGAAGGCGATCGAAATTAACAAAGAGATAGGGGGTTCGTCGAATTTCAGGGGCAGCTCGGGCTGGCTGTGGCGGTTCAAACAACGCTACCACTTTTTGTACGTGACCAATCAGAACGAGAACGACGTGACCAAAAAGCCGGCTTCCAAAAAGTTTGTTCGAAACTTGAGGAGGATCATCCGCGAACGTAGGGTTGAGCTTGACAACTTGTACAACATGCAGGAAACGGGGTTAGCATGGAGATTACTACCTCAGAGGTTGATGGTCAATGCCAGGAACAAGGGGATTGACGAACAGAACATGAAGGACAAAGTCACGGTAGGATTCTGTACCAATGCTACCGGCACTCACAAGCTACCTATGCTTTTCATCAACGACCATGACAGTCCAAGAGAGTTGAAACACTGCAGGGATCGTCTCCCTATCGTATACAAGTCACAAGAGAAAGCACAGTTGGATGAAAACGTTTTTATGGATTGGTTCGAGAACAGCTTCAAAACTTTGGTGAACAAACACCAATTGGAAACTGGCAAACACGGGCCGGTGCTTCTAGTCGTGGAAAACTCGGAAGCTCATTGTTTGCCGAAGGAAAGTCTACAGGATGATATGTTCATCGTTGTGTACCTGAACTCGGACGAAACGTCGATTAGACAGCCTATGAATGAAGGGGTGATTGGAACTGTGAAAAAGAAATTTCGGTGTAGGATGTTGCAACGGACGTTCAGTTTTAACAGTGTCGATCGGTTTTATGATGATTATGATCTGAAAGATTGCATGGACATTCTTCACGATGTCTGGACAACTGTTACGCCGTCCAGTATAAAAAAATCGTGGAGTGAAATGCTGAAACGGATTTCGGACATTGATATGAGCTTTTGGATGAGTAGTTCGGTAGAAACGAAAGATTTCGTTGCCGAAGACAGTGCTCAGATGATAACGGGTGGAGATCTGACCGTCGATGAAGTAGAAAACTGGTTATCCACGTGTACGAGTATAGATGACAGTATCGAGCAGGAAAACAACAAAAACGAAGACAGTTTGCAAACTTGTTCCGACGATTCATATTTCGATAAAAGGGTGCTAGAAAGGACGTTTAAACAAATAATTCTTTGGTTCAAGAAGGAACCGGACTTTTTGCAGATGCAAGTACGATGCTTGAAAAGCTATTACGATAAGTTGAAATAATGTATTAACAGATTTTATGAAATCAGCTCTTTTCACAGCTACGAGATTAGGGTAGCAGGAACAACTCAGGGTTAAGGGTGCGCAGGTGTGGTGTGTTCCAGAATAAATTAATAATATAAAATGTTCCACACTTATAACTCCGTATTTTAATTCTCTCATTAAATTATTCAGATTTGAATTATTAATGAATTGCTTTCTTAAATATTTAAAGAATTTGAGACCATGTTTCTTTGATGGTTTAATTTGATCTGTTATTACAAAACACAATCGTTAATAGAAAACAACAAATAAATGAATTAATATTTACAATGTGTCTAAAATATTTTAACATAATGTGGGATTAGAACCCCCCAGACCACAAATACCGTAGGAAATTAGGAAGAAGGGGGGAGGGTTCCGTGGGTGAGCGCGTTAGTCGATCGGCTACCAACACGAGGGCCCGTGTTCGATTCCCGGCGCGGTTGCCTTCCTTTTTCCTGAGATCCTACAATAATTTACAATTAATCTATATTATCATTGTCGATAAAATAGAAATCTAACGTTGTCAATAAAATAAAAATCTAACAATGTCGAAATAGAAATTTACATTATCTACATCCGCCACAGAGGAGGTAAACTAGCGGACTCTATCGGCTGAGACGTGAACTACGAAACAGTTTTTCGCGATTTTCTTGCTTAATTTAGAAAAAGTCAAGTAATGATTATTATTTTCGTATTCAGGAGAAGTATACCGATCGATTTACCAATCGCTTTTTCGAAAAAATTGCAAAAAAAAATTCTCCCCTAAAAACGTATTTTTATCATGTTTCAAGAGCCAAATTGCCAAAAAGGGCAACGTACGGGGACGCGGAATGGAACAAAGAATATTTTTAAAAACGTCCCGTGAGAAAATATTGCTTCTTCGTTTCAGGAAATGGGAGTAAATGCATCTTTATGAAATCTTGGCAATTTGTATGCAAAATGGCTGGTTGACTTTCGCGTCATCCACCGCAGCGCTGTTGTAGTCTCCACTGCTGTTGTTGTGCCGATCGTCTAAAAATGTTTTTCATCATGGTTTGGTAGCGTAGTAAGAATAACGAGCGCCCGGGTGCCCGCGTTGGTATCGTACACGGTATCGTATCCTCTCTTTGTCACAGCCCCATAGGAGAAACAAGGATCTCTCTATCCTTGTCCAGGAGCTTCCTCATTTCTCCGCAACTGTCACCGAAGTCAACTCGAAGTTTTGCTCTGGCTGCTACGCACCCTTAAACCTACGGGTGCACCTTCACTTCGTTGGAATAGAGAGATATATACAGTGTAAATAATTATAACAGTATTTCTATTTATAAGGGAAAATTTCTATATAAAATGTTCCTATGTACAAATGCTTGTTGATTATTTCCCGAGAAAATAAATTGTTTTTTATATGATTTTTAAGATGTTTAGCGGGTGTTTCTTAGGATGGAGATTAGAGATCACTATTTCATGTGTAATACTTCATTTATAATTTGTAAAACATTGATATATTAATTCGTGGATCGAAAATATGGTTTCCCGAAAATTTCGAAAATGGAAATAAATGAAGACATTATTTGTAGCAACAAAACTTATTCAACAAATTGTCTGTTTTTTGGAAGTAAATAATCATATTGATGGCGTTAATACATTCTCATTTTCATTCATGTTTTGATACAATATGATTAATTTAATGCACGTGTGACTAAATATATTTGAAATAGCATTTAATTGAAGGCATATAACACTGACTGCGATTTATTTTTCGTCGAAAGTAAGAAAAAGTAGGATAGTATTATCTTCTTTTTTTTTCATTGAGAAAATCTCATAAAAGATTTATTACAGATAGTATTATTTTCTTCCAGTTTTCCAGTCACGTCAAAGACAGTCACGAGCTGCGATTATTGACCCGCGTTTCTTTCATGTGAGTGTGCGGATACAGCGTTTGTATACATATACAGCAATCTATCGCAAATTTCAAAAGGTACACGTTCATAGTGTGCATTTTCCGTGGGAGGGGCGCGATGGCAATTAAGATAACGCCGGACTCTGAATCTTAGGCCAATGAACGAGATACTCATTCAGAACGAGCGAGATGGAGAGATGGATTTACTAGCGTGGGCACAAGACTACCATAACAATGTTGGCGAACCGGTACATAAATACAAAAATGTTAATAATATGCTGCCTTCCTTTAATACTTGAAAAGGACCAATTTTATCTTAATGGAAATGCATGTAATCACTGTGAGGTTATATGCACTTACAGTTCTTATCTTTTTGCAATATATTAAGATATATAAAAGGAAAAGAAATTTTATTTAAATTTTTTTATAAATTTCCACAATATCTTCGCATGCAAAATGTTAAAGAAAGGGTCCTTCAGTTGAAGGGTGTATAATATCAACAGTATTAATACAAAAATCAATAGTACAGATGTTTTGAAAAATATTATTTACAAGTACTAAGAACATAATGAATTATTGGATTTACAAAGAAATAATATATATGATAATGTATAATATGAGCAATAATAATTCATTTTTCTTCTAAACTGCGGAAATCTACTCTAATGCGATGTTCAGAGGTACTTATTTTATAAATATCGAAATACTATAAGAAGTCATTGCACTGATAAATAGATAAAAGTAAAAGTATTTCTCAAACATTTAAT
Organism: Sphecodes monilicornis; assembly: GCA_913789915.3. Classification (NCBI taxonomy): domain Eukaryota; kingdom Metazoa; phylum Arthropoda; class Insecta; order Hymenoptera; family Halictidae; genus Sphecodes; species Sphecodes monilicornis. The sequence goes on from OU565290.1 coordinate 13,699,777, forward strand.
AAAACTTTTGGAATTAATAAGCACACGGGCAGTTTACGTTCAACATGAATAGATGTTTACATGAAGCTAGATGAATATTTTTCTGCTTCATTAACCGAGACTTGATTCCATACTTTCGGCCATTAGGACAAACATCGCTTAATAGTGTTTAATTCAATAGGTCAAAATACGTGCAGCGCACGACTTTCGTCTAGTCACTGGGCAAATGCGTCATAGCGCTTTTGCTCTAGAAAGGTCCTGATTTGCTGAAGCGTAACGACACGTTTGGAGGGGTAAGTCACGATTTCAATGTAAATGTCAGCGAACGTGACTAAAACGTATTAATGATAAAAGATCATTGACGTAATAGCGCTTTCCGGGAGAGCGAAAATTAAAGTATCGACGTGGAAAAGCTACTGAAAATCGATCAGCTGCAGCTTATGTACAGTTTTTTACAAAGATTAGATGAAAGGAAACATCTGAATACTTATTTTATGATTTTTTAAAATTCTCCGTACAAAATCTTTACGATAGAAAAATCATTGATTTATTTCTTGTATATATTTATCAATTCTCGCATCGCCCTTCTCCAATTATGACAATCATTCAGGTTCCACATTTAATACCTATCACAAAGTTTCGAGATTACAGTGTAAATTGATTTATATCTAATTAATATGTATTACATATAATATTTTATATTTCTGTACGCCTTTCTAGAACCATTGATCGTCGTTCATTTTTGATCGTGTGTGCATCTGTAAAAAGAAGAGTAAGATAAATATACTAATCAAAAATATAAACTTTCATTGGGTAAATTGTGAGGTAATAGTTTTATGATAGTTATTTCCGAGCAACTATTATAGTTGCACGTCAATCGAAATCGTTTTCAATTCATGAGCGGTTTCCCTGTTCCATTTATTTGCTAAGCGTTACTACCTTACGCTCCTCTGGCGACAGGATAATTGAAAGTGATTGACATGGTATAAGAACAACAAGACATACATAAATATGAACCTTGAGCCTTATGGGAACCATTTAGTTCAAGAGTCTAACACGATAATTCACTAGTTTAAAAAAGCAAATAAAAGAGAGCGAATCAACATTTTATCGTTTAATTAAAAACCGTTTTATCACTGACTTGTGGATCGTTAAGTGAATTCACGTTCATAAAGACTGATTGATGAGAACAGATATTATGCCAGTGTTCACTAACACGATAAAGATGTTTCGAGCGTCGTACACATTTTAATTTTATTAAAATTTATTCACTGCGTCATAAATATTCAAGAACTTTTCTTCGTACAGTAAGTCAAAATAGATAATCATGTAGCTCTACGATCGTTGCAACAAATGATCGATCAAGTAGACAGACCTTGACATACATATTTGTTTATACTTGTTACTGTTTTCTATTGTTCCCACATGTTTGTAGGCACTGGTTCGCTATCCATACAGTTCGATGTATGCAATCTACCGCGTAAAAAGTTGACTGAAAAAGACAATACTGTGAGACATTGCACTCACATATTGACAATGCATGTTTCTGAACAAAAGGCGGAGCATCCGCAAACATTGAATATTCCTAATTCGTATAACCCGTGTACGCGAAAACCAAAGCCATCATAAACAACGTGACACTATTGGATTTTTGCAATGTCGTATCATCGATATTCACAATGTTACGAAAAGAAGTTCGACAATAGGTTCGAATAATTCTTTGATTACATTGGTATCTGGTTTGTGTTACGTTCAGATCCGTTTTAATTGGGAAAATATTTACTATCAATTACTATAATTACTATAATCATCAATACTATTATACGCCAATTACTATCATTTCTTGGCGTAGTGAGAACTAATAAAAAAAATGTTGATACGTTAACGAAGAAAAACAGAATTTTGAGCGTTCATAATATAATAACTAGACTGTGGATCTTTTATGCAATTTCCTATTTTCATGAACTATTTTATACAAAGCAGAATAAACAAAAATTGACTGAAATACTGGAAGATTTCTCCAAGCCGAAATAAAATAAAAATAGTACTAATTCCAGTTAATATAGACATTTCCTAGTATTTCACAAATCTTCATGGACTGTTTTATAAAAAGTAAAATAAATAGAAAGTCTTTCTGTTACTGAAAGATTCCCCGCGGCCAAAATAAAATACAAAACACTAACTTTTATTAATATAGACATTTCCTAGTAGTTTACAAGTCTTATGCAAAATTGCATAAAGATCCACAGTCTAACAACAACAGAAACATCACCGAACGGCTAGACTCATTTCCATGTTAGAAACGAGCCTAAGCACGAGGTGATAATGAACCATGTGAACCGGGTTGGTATTAAAAAAAAAATCTATCAGAATCCATTTTTGGCATCGTATCCTGTCTCAGGGAGCTGGCAAGTATGAAAAATTGCAAGAACTACGTGTGTAATAGTATCTGTAGAGGTCACACGTTGCCATTCGCGTTTGTCCTCGCTTTGAATGGTTCCGTCTTAACTGGATAACCCTGTAGAGCTGCCTATGAAAGGTCCACAATGCAAGATCCTGTGTAGATAGACACATATTGCTGTTCCGGAAGAAGAATTACAACTACCGAAGACTAAACTTCTCGTGGGATTCGCGTAGAAAGTTATTCTTTGTCTCGTCTAACTTTCTTCGGAACTCCTTAACCCTTTTGTGACCTTAGAACATATGTGTCCTTCCTAAAAAGTCTGATGAAAGTTCTTTCCAAGTCCTTCCTTTACTTGGATTAATTTTTTGCGACAAAACAATGAAGGGGTCATTGCAGACAACCCTTTGCACTCGGCCGTCTCCATTGAAGCACCAATAAAAATGACTAAACTATAATTCAACGCAATCATTACATTACCAAATGTCTTTGTGTTTAATAAATGACACGAGTAAATTGACTCGTGTGAAAAAAAAATCGTATATAATGAAAATATTCTAGATCAAATGAAATTTCCGTATTTTGGAGTCAAAACAGCTTCGAGTACAAATGGTTAAAATAGTAAACATCGTAAAAAGTATGCAAAAGTAGTAAGAAAAAGAATATTGGTAACAGACACAACATGATGAAGGATTATAACAGAAATGCCTAGTCTTATTTAGTGACACCAATGATTAAAGCAAAGGATGATAAGTAGACAGCGGATTTTATTCCTTTTTGACAAAAATGACTACATGTAATTTACAACAGTAAAAACATTAGAAGAATTTAAAGATACTGTTATATTATTTCCAACCTATTAAACATATTTAATAAACAACCTAATAAATATTAAGAAAGAAAATATATTTCTATTTCACTCTAGTTTGTAGAAATTCAAGAAAATTTTTATTTTGCATAAAGATCCTTTGTCTGCTAATATACAAGTACTTGATAGCCTGCTTAGATATTGAATTGCTTTCCTAAAAATTGTGTTTGTATTTTCCTTATACAGACATTTTCAAAAATTTGACTAAAAAGTGCTTTTAACAGAAGTTATTCGCTCGCTCGCTACTGATTTCATCTTTCTACTACTTTTTCATTCTTTCCACTCGCAAACACATATGCACATAAACACTTCGAAATATTACTAGTATGTAAATACTATGTAAATGCAAATTTCTATGGTGGCCCCCTTCTCTTGATGGCCTAAGTACGTGCTTAATTTGCTTATTGGTTAATGTAGCAATGTTCCAGGGTCATTGAAGCAAATTATCTAAAATACACCAATTTCGCAGTCATGTGATTGTATTTATAGACCAACGACATTTATGTAGTGTTAACAATAGTTAAGGAAAGATATTGAATTGCTTTTCGAAAAATTGTGTATTCCTAGGGTCATTGAAGCCCGTCATCTAGCCTAGACCAATTTCGCTGTTGTGTAGTTGTGTTCCTGGAGCAACGACATAAAGTTAATTACCGTTTCATGACTCTCATCCTCCTGAAGTTCTCTAGTCGCCTTTTGTTCCTGCTAGCATTGGCTTTCGCCTCGGTGGCGGCGGCGTTCGCTTTGGCAGCGGCCCGGTTCGTGTTAGTGAGTTCTTGTCTAGCGGCTTTCAACTGATTCGACAATTCTTCGACCCGCCTTTTTGCCGCGTCCAACAATTCCTCTTTCTCTCGCATGGTCTTTTGAGCACCGTTTGCGGCCGCCTGCGCGTTCGCTGCATTCGCTTTGGCCGTTTGCACCGCGTGTGTTAGCGTCTTTAACTGCACTCGAACCCATGGAAACAGAACGTGGTTATGTGAGCGACGCGTGCGAATAAATAATCCGAGGAATTGTTTCGCAGAACCCGTAAGGTCATGTATTACGCGCGGCAATAATACAATGATTCACGCCGGAACTTTCTCAATACTCAATATGCGATCGAGAGATCAACGATCTTGATCGGTCTATTATGGGAATGCAGACGTGAAAGAAATTCCCTGGGCTGTGGTAGAGAGTTTGGATTGGACTGCGGATCTCATGCATTTATAGCGAGTCGGTGTCCTGAGACTTCAGTAATAGTTGCATAAGAGATCCTGGGATAATATTTTACCAATGTTATAACGTCAGAATATGAACAGAAAGAAATCAAACGCTTTACTGCATCTATGAAAAAGAAAATGTACGAGTGTGCACTCTAATAACGTTTCTTTGAAATAGAATTTCTAATAAAGGACATGAATTTTTCTTAGGTTATATTTTCTTGTAAATTTATTTTATAAAACTCCGCAGTGTGGTTATGACAAGAATTTTCTACTTGGTTGTATTAATCAAGTCAACTTCGACACTTGTGAATCTTTTCGAAAGTATATTTTGGAGCATGAAATAGGATCAAGTAATAGCTGAAATTGTTATCCAATTATTATCAATATACAGTTTCGAGTAACTGTCCTTCTTGCACAGTTATGTAAGACCACCAGAATAATTTGGAAGAACAACTTTTTATACTAATTTCAATTTTCATAAATTATACCCTAAAGACTCGGAATCTCAGAGAAAAATTTGCTCCTGCAACTAAGAGTTCTATTCAGTTACAAAAGTAGTTCGAAAGTTACTAATCCTTGGTGAAGCAGGTTTTTTGTTGTGTTTTACGCATTTACATAAGCTGTAGATATATCAAATCTACACTCTATTTATTGTACTTTGGATCGTGTTTGCAATTCATTTACTTGTTACTAGGCCACAAAAGTTTACACAAATCACTTCTATTTTGAATCAAATTGAAAAGAATTTATTTTCTTTATTAATAATTTGATACCTGTGCAGAAAGTTGGTTAATGATATTACACAATTATTTGTTAGAGATATTGTGCCACTTCTCATGTAAATTAGAAACGCCAAAATGACGCATCCTACGTGTAAATGATCTATGCTCTTCTATAGTATTTTATTAAGTGCATTACCTGGTCTTGAGATTGACGCGCAGCTTGCACAGCAGCGTTGACATTCGTTTGTTCGCGCTCTAAAGATGAGGACTCTTCTTGCACGACCGACTGAGCTTCCTTTACCTCTTCTTGCAACTCTGAGACCAGCAACTTTTTTCGCGAGAGCACTTCGTCCACGGCTTTCGCAGCCTGCACTGCTTTTTCGGCTAGCTGTGTTTTCACCTGTACATCAAGACGAACTTCGGTCATTTTCACAGAACATTTAAATATATTTTTATTGTTACCCACGAAAATTTACTTTAACCCACGATTTATTTTGCGGCTGCCGTGACAGAACTTTTTTGTTATTCATAATTTCTTGAAAGAGGAAGGGTGATTATATTTGTTATATGTCTGTGTATTCTCGAATGGTTATATATTAATAACATAGAATTTTATTTCGATTCAAATGAAATTAATAACATACATATGTATTTAGTTGATCCTGTTTGAAATCTTCATCACGTGTCTGACTCGATCTTAGAGTACAAGAGGTTCAAGCTTTTCATTTTTCATAATTTTATTATTATAGTGTAACGATTTGTTGCATAACAGTAATTAATGTGAAAATCATATAGGATACGCACAAGGAATCGCCATGTGGGGAAACCATATCTACTACATAAATTAAATCTATCCAGACTTCATAATTCATACATACAAAAAACACAAAACGTTCTTATAATAATTTTCTGTTTCAAAATCTACTACATATCCTTCGATTTTGCAAAACTTAACACGTCTGTCACATATTTGAGAACAGTTCGCATTATAAATCGGATTATTATAATATTTTTTGTAAATCGTTAAATTATACATACGTAACTAATTAAACGAAATAGATGTAAATAGATTCAGCAAGTAAGGTACGCAATTTAGGGGCACCATTAATGATTTCTGTTTCTAATTATGGAAGAATTTTTTTTGCAAATAATATCTAGCTGGTGTAAATCTATTGTATGACATGGGAATGGAGATAAATATACTTGACGGGCGGCCTGCTGGCCAGCAATGTTCTGTGCGTCTGAGGCTGCTTTGGCTTCCTGCGCAGCTTTTTGTGCAAGGTTGCTACTTTTTTGTTCTGGATTTTTCTTATCATTATTACGACAAGGGTGACCCGTATTCTCGCCATCCACGTAACGCACCTCCCTCTGATTCTAACGAAACACAAAAACCACAAAATGCACAAACGAATTTAATATGAAATAATTATTAAAACTCATGATATATGTAATGCATGTGTCGAAATACTAGAACCTATTCAAACGAAAACACTGAAAAACATTTATTGACTGTGTATATTCATATACTGAATATATTATAATCGTTGCAGATATTTATACAAATTTATAATTTTTACTTTTCCCTTGATAGAAATCGCGTTTTGAAACCATGTTACAATAGACAATCGCAATTGAACTATTTATGTTTGTGCAATTTTACATTCTTACATCACGACTTCTAGAGAGTCAAGCTGATGAACTATGAAAGGTTCTGTAAAATTATAAACAAACCTATGTTACCAGACCTCGGATTTTTATGCAAACTAAAATATTCATGCATCATTTACCAGAAAAGAGATTTGGATAAAAATTTCTTTCTTCTGCTAATACTTCTAATCATTTGAAAATGACCACTTTCCTACATTTTTCTAATGCTTTCATTGTTTTATATTTGACCTCATCATTTTTATCACAAATGGATAAAATCCGCAGTCTAGTTATAAAAAAAATTTCATGATATTTCCCTTTTTGTTGTAGTTTAGATATTTGCCCCTGGCATTGTAAAGAATTGGCAACAAAATTAAAATTATTTGAGGTTAATTGAAAGTATGATTTGAAGCGAATGATATATGAAAAACTAATTCAGGAAATGAGTGACCGGAAAAGTGTGTTGGACTTACTACACTAACAGGAATCTTATGATACCTTCTGCAATCGAGGTTCTCAATCATCAGCATTACTAAAACAAAATAACGTACAGTTATTTTGGTTATGGGAGGGTGAATCGCTGAATTTCTCGGAGAACTCACCGATATAGAGTATATAAAGGAAGTACATGCTGTAGGCGATTAATTTAGGTGAATGCAGGGCTGTAGTTCATACAAATCATCATATACCAAGGTGTCAAATTACTATAATATTATTATAATATGGTGCGCGGATGTACGTCGACAAGGGAAACAAAATGAAATACGACTGTATCGAATATTGCATATCGAGATGCTCGATTTCAAATTACATTCAAGCATTCCACAATAAATTAATTTTTAAATATTGCATTGCTTCTAATACCTCTTCCTGCATATTCTTATAACTAGACTGCTGATTTTTATGCATTATAAAAACTGTCTGTATTCATTGCAAGGTACAGAAGCTACATATACATTTATTTCTTTGCTTAATCATTTTAACGAGTCGAAAATAATACAATGGTATTTTTAAATTCTTCGAATATTATTATTGTTTTAAAGATCATTTTTGTCATAAATGCATGAGATGTGCAGTCTAAATATAACATGTTAAATAGTAAATATCTTCATGAAACAAAATTTAGTGTCTTAAAAGTGAGCTAGAAGTGTTTTTAATCGAAGTTTTTCTTGTATTGTTGTCAACATATTTACGTATACCATAAAATCAGCCTAGAAATAAAAATGCTTGCAGTCGTATGAGAGATTTATTAGATTCTGCATTTATTGTTTAAATAATTATATATTCCGTAGAGAATGGTGTAAATAAATAGTAGATACTGTTTGGTACATTGTAAATTTTGGCTATGGTATACATAAATAGTAGATACTGTTTGGTACATTGTAAATTTTGGCTTTAAAAATGTGGGGGAGAAAATTGAAATAGACGATTGTCTACATATTTTCTTTTGCAACTTGAGGGAAAACAGGGCAATATAATTGTTGTTTGCACAGTCCTCAACCCCTTCCGCAACTACCATCAGCTTACACTACAAGAGCTATAAGAACTCCAATGATCAAGTAAGTGGTATCAGTTCTTAGTTGTTTCCTTGAGCAAAGACACCATCGATTCTTCAACCGCTCGGCCGGTCCAGCTATTATATTACGTGAGTACCAAACAATATTTGTTAACATCTCAAAACTGTCATGACTCGGCTGTGGATCTTTATGCAAATTCTCATTTACATTATATTACAAAAATGAAACTAAGGGAATACTTCGAGACTAATAAGTTGAAGTTAATTTAACTTATTTATTAGATTAGAAATGATTATGCGTTCATACCAAACGTGAGGGACAAAATGTTTCCTCTAGTTTTTTTTAAGTTTTCAATTGTTCGAAAAATTTTTCTTTTTACTTATTATTTCGTTTCCATAATATTAATGCTACAAAAGAAGCAATCAACGAACTTTCCATTGATAGTTTCGATACCGAAGCAATTCCCTAGTCGTGGAATGTGTGATTTATATCTTAAATGAAAGGAACAAATTGCAAAATATGTGCTCAATACGCTTTCACTGGGGCAGGATGCTGGGAATTTATTTAATTGCATTCATTACACTACTGAACACTTCTTAAATTCTTTTTAATAGTAATCAGTTGCAGTAATTATTTTTTCGTTCGAATTACTATTGTATTGCAAACGCTTTTGTAAAACCACAATTTGCGGATCTACATACTTGCAACAATCAAAACTCGACAGAATTTTCAGAATTATTTAAAGTATTATTAAGCTTTATTAAAATTGTCAGCTCATTATTGTTCGAAAATAAAAAATATAATTTCATACATTTTCACAACTATTAAATTAATATATAGCAAATTCAAAATCAACCAAAATGGACCAGAAATTTTATATAAATTTAAGACCCTTGTTTGAGACAATAATTTTCTGTGAAAAAATTATTTTTTATAATTCACTTACAAAAATGCATAAATATTTGCTATCTGGTAATTAGGAATGTGTACCAATTTACAGTTTTACATTTGACCATAATCAGTACGAAAATTGTTATTTATCTTCCCAAGAAATTAATCAAATAAATCAATACTATTTTGAACAAAAATTCCGGACACCATTTTCAATAGTTACTCTGAATGAGGTGAACATAAAACGCACTATGCAGTATTACTCACGTTTGAAACATTTACTGAGAAAGTCAATTCCTTGACATATTTTCATAATTTTTTTCTAAATCTCATTAGAATGATTTCTCGTAGGTATGAATGAAGTAAATGAATACATACATACATTTACCACTCCCGCGATTGTGTCTAAAATATAATTAAAGTGTAGAATCTGAAGTATGGAATTTTACCTGTGGGAAAATTACCTTTTGCGACAGTGCGTTTTTCTGTTTCGCAATAGCAGAATTTTAGTACCGGCCTTTCGTCGTATTTGTAGTCATAAAATTGGTCCACGTACCCCTTTCGCAAGCCTAAATATTTCACTTTTTCAGTTAACTTCTTTATTGCAGCTGCGGTATATTATGTCGCGTTAATTATACACTCCGTCGGCCATAAACCATCACGCAACCGAAAAGGGGATGATACTTCGTTCAGAGAGACTGCAAAAATGCAGGACTAAATTTACAATTTTGTCTTTAATAAAATCGAACTTATGACAAATAGTTTTGCGATGCGCGTTTGCATTCATTAACATCAATACATATTTCACCATTCAACGGTCCTGATTAATAGCCTGAAAATTTTATGCATTTATAACAAAAATTCGTAGATGATATACAGAATAGTGAAGGTACGAAAAGAATGTATGAATGTAAGAATTATATTATTTTCAATTTACTGAAACTAGAACAAGAAGAAATACATTTTTAAAGTAAAAACTTTAATGTAAAAATAAAGTTACTGCATTATCAAGTAGTCTACATACAAAGTCACATATTATATATGTGCATATTATATACCAAATATGTGTTAATAATATTTGCTTTTCTCCTTTCTTCAGTGTCAGGCTAAAAAGTCGTACATAACTATACTGCAAATTATAATGCATTTATGAAATTTATGTATTCTGAATTACAAATTAACCGGTATATTAACAAGAGTTAGTAAATGATATTACTAAAACCATTTTCCTATTCTGACTTCAATAAAATGAATTATACGAGTAGAGATATTTGCAAGTAGATATTTGCATGAAGATTCCTAATATACTAATAACATTGTTCAACAAATTTTAATTATTTTTTGGATTTCTAATTTTCAACGCCCAAACAAAAAATGTATTAAAATAATATGAACACATTTTAGGAATCTCTATCACGTGATTATTTAAACATGTTTCCGTACTAACGATATAATACCTAAACTATTTATATTCTCTTATTCCCGAGAGTTCATAGAATACTACCATATACATTAAAACTGTATAAACATTACTGTTAAAACACAAGATGTCTTCGAATTTAAAAATCGTTTTTCGAAAGAGATTTTCTTAGAAACTACACGCCTGAATTAAAAAGAGTTTACAGGTTCGTGTACAGCCCGTAAAGGTGTTTTAAAAAAGTTTACTCAAAGTTAGTTATCTATTGAACAGAGTATCGGATCGGATTCGAAAGGGTATCTGACAAAAAAGCGTTTCTCGTTGAAGAAACTTTGTCTTATTTTAATGCGCGCGTAGAATCGCACGTAGTTGCAGATTAGATCTGCCAGCGGCAGGTTAATTATGCACTCACATACTGCTGCTTTTCAGAGCGCGACGGAACTAGACTTTTGGTTTTGAACTGGCGGCGGTAATTGCGACAGAGTTGCGCCGGAAAGGTGATACGTGCGTCATGAATTTTTTACGTCAATCCGGAATTTCGTAAAGAGACATGCAATCAATATTCCCCAGAGTTTGTATACGAATTAACCCCATTAGGCGCAACTATTCGATTATGATCCGTTCGATTGCGCAACCAGCCATGTTTATTTCGTATCGCATAGAATGAAAGTAAATACCTTGTGAAACGTACGACGAAAGCCGCCCCGTTCCGTGATCCAAACACTACTGATCAAATTGATTGATTTGACACTGCTTTTATATCGTTTTTAAAACCACATGAAATATTCGCATATTGTAGAACAATAAAATTGTTGTTACGTACGACAAATTGGTAAAAGGTGTTTACGAAGATGATACATGTATAATCTTTTAATGTGTACTTAATTTGAGGATGTAGATAGCATCTATTTCTATTAAGACTGAAGTAGTGATAATAGTTTGCACTCATTTTATGCCACGTTTTAATTAAAACGCGTACAACAAATTATTACTTTTGTAATGCACTGTACATGTATAAATTATCATGCTATTATGTTATTTGTGTTCGTTCGAGCATACTTATTATATTAGGTGTACAAATTAATTCTTATTCGTTTATTCGTCGATTTATTAATTGTTTACAAAAAAATACATTTTACTTTTAAAAATAATCTCCATCACTTTCTATGCCTTTTTATCGTCTTGCAAGTAGTCAAACAATCTTCGATATAATGGTTGAAATTGTTGGATTCAAATTAAGGTTATAATAGATTCATTATGAAAGCCACGAATTAGTTTGTACACATAATTGATTGACTGATTAATTTCAATTGAGTAATTTCATTTGTAATTTACCGTTTACGGTATTCAAGATGGAGCGATAGTAGGTCAAGGAGAATTTCTTTTAATGTTATGGTCACGCAATATGGCACTATGCATGGCACTATGTATCTAAATTGGTATCAATTAGAGTCGAACTAGAATTAAGATAAAACATTGACTTCCTTCAAGGGCGGAAACCAGAAATGACTGACCACATTCCCTCTAAGTTTACAATTTATAAATATATAAAAATGGTATAATTTCTTACTTTTTCCGTAAAGTGTTTTCATGAATTGTATACAAAATTACAGAAATTTTTACTATAGAATTTATTTACAAATACTCTACTTGTAGGTCTTGCAGTTGAATATGGTCGTATACTCTTCAACCCCTCGCTGTACGATTTTTTTTCATCGTGTATCTAGATTTTCTATAACAATTCGACTGCCATATTCATGACTCGACATCATGTAGCAAGGGTTTAAATATTATTTAAGCATCTGCAAATGTTAATAATGTTAAAAATGTACGGAGCGCGTGCCGAATAACATGTACAAGCTGGTACGAGGTAATTCCTTATGAAAAATTAGGAAAAAAAATATAGAATAAAATTTTTTCATCCGCAGCTTCATTCTCGAAAAAATCAAGTTTGAAAATGCAATGAATACGCGTGCTATTAGATAGTCGTCTGACGCATCTGATCATGGTCAACTAATTCTACTTTCTGCATACATTAAAGCACACGAACTCGACGTATCGTTAAACTCGATTTTCTCGAATACGAGGCGTCAGACGAAAAAATATTATTCCCTTTTTTCAATTTATTTTTACATGTAGTTTTTATATAGTATACATAACGTTGTATTGAGGAGAGATTACACAATCATCATACACAAGAGAAATGCACATAGCTTCTACGGTTAAAACAGAAATTCGACTTCATCTAAAAGCCTAAATTTTAAATACCTCAAATCTCAAGTACATAAAAATCTCTAAAACGATCTCCCATTATTAAACAAAACGCATAATTGCAATATTACCATTGTTATCTCAACTTTCCTAACACCCCCAAAACTTTCTGTCCACAGAAGCAGTTGATCCCGAACACAGGGCCATCCAAAGAGCTCGACAATGAAGAAATTAGTGCTACTGTTAAGCTGTCTTTGCCTAGCACACGGTGGTCCAACAAAAAAGCAAGTCTTGGACCCACAATTAGGTGGTTATGACTACGAGTATGCCCAACGTGAGCCATCATTACACCTGGCGGACTCGGCAGCATATTTGGACTCGGCACCAGGACCACTAACAGCGGCGGTATCTCCGGCTCGAGGTCCTTTAAAACCAGGGTTCAGCGTGGGCGGTCCTCTGGCCAGCATCGCGAAAGGCGCAGCGGAACAGGCTCACATTCAGTTGAGCAACCAGCAACAGGCTGCGGGACAGGCTGCGTACGTTGCGAAAAATACGTTGGCGCAAGCGGCGGCAGCATCGGCCGCCACTGCAGCCGCTGCACTCGCTGGCAAGCAGATCGTGGTGCAGGGCCTGGAGCAGCAGTCGAGGGACGCCCACGTGGCGGTGGATGGCGAGAATCTGCAGTTACAGCAGGCGGAACGCGCGGCGTCTGCAGCGCGCACTTCCGCGAAGCAGGCGATGCACCAGCTGCAGGCAAGGATCGACAAAATACAGCTACAGCAGTGCACGGTTAAATTTAACTAAAATCTGCACCATTAGATGTGCCAGCCCCACTCTTCTCTCCAGTGTCTTGAGCTCGGCGAAGCTACTTCAGTAGACAAGTACAGGCAATGAATACAATCTTGTTCCGATGCAAGACGAAGGTTTCGTGACCGGCTTTCTTCGTATATCGGATCAAGTATGCTATTCGGCTTGACTTTGTTCTCGAGCGAGCCGAGAGAGAACACGGAGAATGAGCGAGAGGCGAGAGATAGCGACAGATCAAAGTAGTCAGCCGAGCTGCAATGTCTTTCCTTGGAAAACGATAGAATGTTACTTACGCTCTCGTTCTGGCATTTGGCGATGTCGAGCGAGCAACTTCAAAAGAAGAAGGGAAGAGATAGTGATTTCCTCATTTTCAAACAAACATCGTCAACTTATATAGGAACAAGACTGTACAGTGTATGCCACTGTTGTTCAGCGATAGCGCGTACGGGAAGCGTTTTTGACTTCTCCGCACATAAACATGTCAACAGGCTACAAACGATGCCTTTTTGATCAACGTTACCACAAGTATTATCATTATTGGCTGAAGACAGGGACAGCGATCGAGAGCAGATTGTATCGAAATTGAGTAAAATAGAACAATCATTTGACACGCATGTACCCATGCCAAGATTTACTGAACAGCACTGGCGTACGCAATGCCACGACTGGGAAAAGTAGGCATAGAACGAAGCAAATTTTAGTTTCAGTAACCGTCGGTTTGCCTTTATATTTGTGGCACCAATGGATGGCCGAGATTGTTCCAATTGAAATGAGTCCAAACACGAGGTAATTCGGACTAATCTTACCGATTTAATATGGAGAAATCTACGGCTGAATTATGTACTTCAGGCCTGGTTGGTCCGGAGCTGCCGACGCTCGAACATCGGCAGCTCGTGAGTAATCGGTTGCCCAAGTCCGCTGTACTATAATCGATCAAAATAGTCCGATTTACGTCGTTTTCGTACATATTTTAATCGGAAGAATCTCAACCTATCATTGGTTCTACAATTATAAAGGTAAAACGACAACTACTGAAAATGAAATTTTTTTTACTGCATGTTTATTCTGTTCAGTCGCGGTCTCCATTTGAAATTCCGAATCTCGATTGTCGGTGCTCGACTTGCTACGTTTATCTCGCTTCCGCACGTTGTACCTATTCTCTTACATTTCGAACCATGCTCGAATCATTTCTTAAAGAAAAAGATGTCCTGCTCGCGAGAATTTAGCTGCTGACTCTTGAACTGATGTAAATTTAACCGAACACTGCCGCATTGTTTGCACGCGGAAATAATTTGATCAGAAATATAATATTTATCCTATGATTTTTTTTATTAGGGTTATAACAGTTATCTTCTCCGATTGCAGGTGATCACGGCAGCTTTGAACGCAGCCCAAACCACGGCGGATCGCGCTGCACAGGCTGCAGCTGAGGCTGCAGCTGAATTGGCTGCTCAAACCACCATGCTGGGCCAGGCTAAGGCGCGAGCTGAAACCGTTGATGAGCAGTTATCTGCTGCACGTTTGGACTACGACAGCACGGAGAATGCAGCAGAGAAGGCCGCAACCGCAGCCGCAGCCGCGCAGAACAATGCACAAGCTGCAGCTGCTAGCGTGGCAGACGGTGCCGGCGACTCTGCACTTTTGAGCCATCAACCCGTAGAAGCTGTGCCGCCAGTTAAACTACCCCAAAACGGCCCTCTTAGACATCCCATCGTGGTCGACCCTCGCGAAGGCCTACAGGAACCTGCTCTCCTCTCTGCTGGAGCCCTCAAACAAACTGGTGGCCTCCTCGCGTCTGAACCTCTCGGACACGGCCCTATTCAGGCTTCCGGCCCGCTTCTCGGGCAAGGACAGCTACTAGGTGGTCCTCTTCAAGGTCCCCTTCAAGGTCATCTTCAAGGTCCCCTTCAAGGCCATCTTCAAGGTCCCGTTCAAGGCCATCTTCAAGGTCCCGTTCAAGGTCCTCTTCAAGGTCCTCTTCTCGGACCCGACTCGCTGCAGGAAGCTGGCCACCTTCGGGGACCCTCGGGTCTTCTATCAGCTGCTGCTCTGCAAAAAGCTGGCGGTCTTGGAAATCTTGCAGGTCTCGGTGGTCTCGATGAGCGTGGTGCTCTCCTAGCTTCCGGCGCGCAAGCGGAAGCTGCCGGTCTTCGCGCATCCAATGGACTCTATCGGTCCGAACTGATTAGTCTAGCGAATTCCTTACCTGCTGACGGCTACGACGCCAAAGGCTACCGCTACTAACTTCCCTTCTGATTCGACGCTCCAGTGGAATCTAGTTGTTGCTCCTTAACACATTGTTGACCGGAGACGCCGATTGGCGTCTTTAGTTCTTTGAACATTGTTGACCGGAGACGCTGATTAGCGATGCTCAGTTTGAGAATGTTATTTAACGGTTGATAGGTTTCATTTCTCACATGTTGGTGACCTGGAAGGTCTGAATTAGGGTTAGGTCAAATGGCAACTACCGAATCTTACTTTTTACGATTCTAGTGAAAACCGGTGAGCATTTCATTGCGTCCGGTCGACAATGTGTTAAGGTAGTTTTATATTGTTGGCATAGTCACGGAGCGCATTCGTTCAGCACCGATTAGGTTTTTACAGGGTATTCCATATTAGGGCGTGTATCCATTTGTTGCTTATCGTCCCACCGATGCGTATTATGTTTGTGTATTTTTGAATCACAATTTCATACGCAATGGTGCAACCTGTACAATGTAACCAGTGGATATTCACCCTTGTTCTTTTTATCCTTCGCGAGAATGTTGGATAACAGGACTGATGTCTATACGTCTCTGTGCTGGTACAATACGAAATATGTAATCATCTGAATTTGAAATGTATTGAAGATTATTCAACTGCTGAACGAATACGTCACATCCGCTGAACGGATACGTCTCAACCGATGAACGGATACGTTCCGTGACTGTGTGGATAATGTAAATCTACTGTTCAGAAGTACCGAGGTACCGTTAGGTTTCATATGTCAGACTTTGAAATAAAACGTTGTTGAAACCTCCAACTCTGACTCACCTCGTTTTTATTCTCTTCATTTCAACCGGCAGCAGCACGACCGAATGATGTACTAGAATTTCACGCGTTCTGTGCAGTTAGACGTCATATCAACGGATGAAGAAATTAATTTATGATTATCATCTAGTGCACTGTACTTTTCTCATCATTATTTTGTGTAAGATTCTATTTCATCGACAGGCATCGACATTTCATTGAGGATTGAAAATTCGAGGAAGCTAGTTGAAATTTTCTAAACTGTTTATTGCTACTTTAGAGGTTATTGACCATCGAACACGGCTGATAGAATTTCTAAATTTCTGTGGACACGAAGTTAAGACGTGGAAAGACACCGCCTTCCCTCTCTCTCCCTCTCTCTCCCTCTCTTTCACCGCTCTGTCTCCTTTCCATCGTTTCATTCTGATTAAATGATCTCCTTGTTTGTCAACGAAGATCTCTCAGGACCATTGAAACAAATCCTCTTCAAATGCATAAATCTGTAACCGCAAACAAATAATTTCAGTAAGTCGCAGATTGATGGTTGAATTATTTGACTTGTCTCGTTAGGTGGTCTGTAGTTAGGCAAACATTTATTTTATGCGACAATTTGCATCTTTTTCCATTTTTCAAATTTATTCGTCCAAAGAGCCTAAGCTTTCACTATCATCCATGTCAGGATACTACGAATTATCGCAGTTTAATAGATCATGTTACAATTTCGATATTTAGATGCATATCCCCTTTTGACGTTAGAGTCAAACTACCAGGCATATATTCCAAGATATCCGGCGTGTCTGATGTAGGTTTAACTCTATGATTGAGCAGCGAATTTATTATAGCGACTTTCACTTGCACTAATCCAAACCGTAAACCTATAACAAAGTGACAAATAAAAATGATTCGTTCGAATATATTTTCGAAAATGTTGAGTACACAACACTTACCTATGCATATTCGTGGCCCCTCTCCAAAAGGCAGATAAGCGTACGGATGTCTCGATTTAATATTTTCCTCGTTGAAACGTTCCGGATCAAACTTGTCTGGTTCTGGATATATATTCGGATCCCAATGAAGACCATAAACAGGTATTAGTAGAGGAGTTCCCATAGGTATGGTCACGTTTGTGGTCTCCAACGTCGTTTCCTTCGTACAGATTCGATTTAGCAAGATAATTGCCGGATATTTCCTCATAGTTTCTAAGAAAAGTGAATTCTTATCTTCAACAATTTCTTTTAAGATTACTATTTATAATAAAATTTTAAATATCCTTTTCGACATAACCGTGCTGCAGAGAAATAATATATTTCAAGTGCGTAAAATGTGAGAATCAAATAATAAAGACGTCGGGAGAAATCAATATGAAACATTGAATGAAACATGCGCATTATGCACTTATATCAACTTTGTATAAAATCAACCACTTAGTAATTAAAGTTGTGGCCAACAAAGAAATAGCAGTCTAACATATTTATCCTATGGCAGCGTGACGACAAACGTAAATGCAATTAAAATGTATGCTATCTGCGTCCTGAGGCAACTGCATAAATACCAACCTGAAATCACTTTATGCAAATAAGGCATGTCATTCAGAGCACTATATGTAATACCACCGTGTTTTTTAACAACAACTCGAATCTCATCTCGCAGTTTATCTTGAATATCTTGATGTTTTGCTAATTCGTACAAACAGAACGTGGCTGTCGTCGAAGATGTTTCGAATCCAGCTAAATAAAAGATATAAGCTTGTGCCGTTGCTTCTAGGAGCGTCAATTTGTTCTCTGCAATATCTAAAAAGGATGAATAATAACACGCACTAATTAATAGTCATTAGCAACTACTGAATACTATTTATAAATTATCGTAGGAGAAATTGGAATCAGAATGAATTATCTTCCACTTTTCTATGCATAAAATAGTTGTGAGAAACCTATTATTACTTGCACCAGTCTTTTGATGTACAGAATCATCGTCTGGATCAACGTATCCGTCTTTCATTAGTTGCATCAGCAAGTTCAGAAAATCTTTCCTGACGATATCGTGGGATTCGCGATACTCTACTGTGTCTCGAAACATGGTGGTGAAAAATTTGGTGAGGCTCCGCTCATTGTACGGCATCGAAAATAAATCGAACACCTGCGGCGCGAAAACCACAAGAGTGTTCGAAAGAGGTCTTGGCTCGAATATCTTTTTCGCCCAATACAGAATCTCGTTGTCTGGATTGTTTATACTGTCGCAAGTTATCCCAAACGCATTCGACATGATGACGTCAACGGAATATCTGCAAAACCACTTGATAAACCATCTTGGTTCGCAGAAAGCTGTTAAAAAGAAGACGAGAAAAGAAATCAGTCCAAAAGCGAAGAAAAATTAAATTACGTGTTTGAACCTTCGAAACACTATGTCACTTGCAAAAAAACCTGTACATTGTTCGAGGTTGACCTCCACAAAATTAACGTCCAACCTACGAAGAACTAAAAACGACTATTGTTGTGGCGTCACCGACGTCGCGAAAATTGTAGTGTTCGCGATGTGACGCGTGCTCGCACAATCTGTAGGAAGTATGCGAGCTGGTTTATGGATTTTCGTGATACTTTATTACAGCAAATAATCAGACACTGCTGGTAACAATATATGTATTTAACGAAAGGAGTAGCTACTACAGTGTTGATATGAACGAAGAGTGAAGTGAATAAAGCGATGGTTCGAATAGATCTGATGTAAGAAAAAATAGGAAGGAATCGACTGGGGATGACTAGAAATTCCCTCCACGGTGGTTCGGATAGTGGGAAATTGTCCTTAACCAATCGGCGCATTTAGGGTGGTTTTCGATATTGTGCAACGCCCACGAGCTGGTAAGCTGCTTTGGGGGTAAACATTCGGAGACACTAGAAAGGAGACGAGTACCCGTTCCTTGAACTTGACACATAAATTACGGGCCTCCTGGCGCTACAAGTGGGCCTGCGCTACGTCACGTGCCATTGAGAGCGGTACGGCCGGGCGGATTTTCCCATGAAAATCTGCTAACACTTTGCAGCCGTACCCTGGTCGTAAAGTAATAAATTTGTTAAAGAGGCAATAGGAGACTTTCTCAAAAATGGCCTCAGCTAATTCGACCGTAGCGTAAACCCAGATGGAAATTGGAGCTGGCGACGCAACAACTATTTTACATTAAATTATAAAAAACGTGTTCATTCTGATTGTAAGCAACTTTCATTATAGTACATGTTCAAAGAGATAAACGTATTGAATAATCCCCTATGGTTCTATCTCCACAAAATAGGTATATGTACCCTAGGTCAAAATAGACTCAGATTCCGAAGTCAGAAAGTTAAAACATTTGGAATGCGCCATTCTGTCGGGATCCATAGCTCTAACAATAAAGAATCACTCCATTGCTACCAACGAATTGTCGTTTTTCGAACCACTGTAACTTCGTATGAAAAAATCTTACAATTTTCTGCCAGTACTCATTTTAAAGGATGAAGTCTCTACTTTCACATTCTTGAACGTAGTTTTTTCCAAGATCCATTTTTTGTTATAAAACGGACCGCGAAACTGTTGAGGTATGGTGTGGAAATAATATGCGCAGTTATGTTAGTTGGAAGAAAATAAAATAAGAATATATTAAACAAAACAAGAACTTATTGGAACACTGAGTTTTACATTACTAATACTACGTGATTTTACAGATTCTTTTTACTTTTTGCTATGAGCCCATGGCACATGACGCTCATAGTATTGCCACAACAAAACACCAACCTGAGAAATTATTTATCCAACAGAAACGGAAGTTGATTTTCCATTAAAATCGTGCAAAATCAGACGACTCGACGGAGTTTAAAACATTCTCCTATAAATCTCTTGTATGATTTTTTTTACACGAAATCACGGGAGTTCATAGATCATGTTTTCTGTTATAATTGAGCGACTTCTTGATTTTGTGGAGCATAAGCTTTCAAATAAACCTCCATAACCGCTCACCTTGTGAAAATGTCTTTCACGTTGATCGATTCTTTCAATTCGGCTTTGCGATCCAAGAATTTGGCCAACGTGTCTCCGGTTTCTTTTAAAATCGGAAATATTTGTTTGATCTTCCCGGACGTGAAAGTCGGCGTTAGTTTGACCCTTAGGTGCCTCCACTTTTTCCCATTCATTTGGAATAGATTGCCCGACAATGGGTCTGTTTCTGGGTTGCAAAATACTCCGCGATCGTGGAAGTTTCTGAATTCCTTCGTTAATACATCTTGGATTAAGTTGGGATCATTCACCATCAAATACGGCCTGTGCAACATGTATATGCCAAGAAGACGATGTTCCTTGTTTTTTTCGTAAGCAGTTTTGCAGAATTCAGCTATGAAGTAACAATTACTTCGTTAACAATATGTGCATGTTATAAAACTCATTGTATAACTAGTACACGATCGCAGGAACCTTAATACACATTACAGATGCACGACGAATGACAGAAGAGTAAACGTGTCTTTTTCGTGTAAACGAAAAATTTCAAGGAGAAAAGGCCGTTGAATACTTTAGACATATTGACAACAGTAGGCTCATGTTTCTACTCTTAAAGGTTGCAAACAAATAATTCAATTAATTATTTAAGCTACAAAAGGCCAGTTCATATTTTTGCTTCAGTAAATAGAATTTTTACATGCAATCTAGTTATTCAAGAGAAAATTTGTTGATATTTTGAAAAGTCTTCGTTCGCAAAGGATTAGTTTGTATACCTATTATCTACAGTGGACTAAAACTTTGTTTAGTGAAATTTTATTACAATTAAATTAGATTCTTGGAATACTTACCGTACGACATTTTACCAGTAAGAATTGGCATCATGTTTCCAGTAGGGAACGTTGGTTCCATATTATACACTCCCCTTTTGCGCCAGAAAGCAAAGGCGAAAAGTTTAAAATATATGTATAACCCAGTGATTATGAGAATCGCTGCACCCAAAATTTCGGATATCTTCCATGTATCCGGTAACATTGTGATTAATTATCTGCACTCTACAGTACATGAATTAACATTTATTTTATAACATCTATTTCTAACAATTATCATCTATTCAATTTCATTTTATTATTAATCTCTGAGTGTGCTTCCAAGAAGGAAAGCTCAAATATTATAATTAATATTTATTTTGATCTAACTAGTGCTCTCAATAACTCCCGAAGTGGAACTCGGAAGGAACGCGACAGGAAATGGCGAAGAAACCGTCTAATTGATCAGGCACACACGATTAACTCTACGATTATTCGGAAATTAATTTTTGTTTATTGGATTGGAAATGTACCGAGATAGTACAAGTTAATTTAAAACTTTAATTAGTTAAACTGGTACACACTGAATAATTCGCATAAATTCGAATAGGAGTGCGCAGCTCCAATACTTTATGCAGCGATTAGTTGGATCTGTTAATCAAACATAGTTTATCATGTAAGATTAAATGTGACTGTTGTGTAACGCTAATAAACTCTTATTTAAAAGTGTTTGAAGTTTTAATGAAGAAGAATCACATCGCAGATACCAATTATGTCACGTTTTCTTCTCAGTTTTTAATACATTTCTCGAATTTCCTTCTTGAATTCTTCCAATTAGTTGAAATGCTTTAATGAAACTATTTAAAGATCATCAGAGAAACAATTATTATGATATTATGCAATAGTAAATCAACGACACAACTTTATCATGATGACTATAACTATGATCACTATAACTCAATTATTTAATGACATCTTATTCAAAACTGTTATCAAATTTTGATATCAATGTTATTTAGCTTTGTAGGAATATCAGGTAATCTGAAGTAAAATGAAAATTAGATAATGAAGAAGTCAACATTCTTACAAACATTATATCAGTGTAATACTCACTTCAATCGGTCTGTATCAGCGAGCCGACTGCGGAAGCAAATGATTGCCTCACTATTTATAGCAACAATTATCAGAACTGTTTTTATATTCCTGTGATTAACTATGAGCTCGTGGCATCACATTACTTGATGTATGCCGTACATTGAATCAAATTTTTAAATTATACACTATAGTACATAAATATTCAGAACGATTTAACGATTTTGGTAATTATAAACAGGACAATTCCAAATTGTTCTGAAGGAAAGACATTTCATGTTTGATGTCAGTGATTAGCGAATATGATAAACCAAACAGTTCATTTATACATTAAAATGTGTTGTAATCTTTTAATAAAATTTTGTTTATATTAATTATTTCATTTTTTCATTACACGCTTGTCTTTTCATCAATTTAACATTAATTTTCTACATCTTATTGTTAGTAGCAAAAAGAAGTAAATTTTATAATTCTATAAACATAAAAAGGGCTGAACAAGCGTTCTTCACCAATGATCCTCCTTTGCCGACCTTCAATTAACCTCGAGTTGACCAAAGGTCTTTTAAAACTTCCTTGTCCTAACTTAAGCTAGATTTGTGGTGGGCAAAGGTGACTTCAATGATTTCTTCGTCTACCTTGGCTCACCTTCAGTAGCTCTTTTCAATTAATAATCCAAACACAAAGTTTCTATTTCAGAATACGTGTACATTCAAGGAACACCTTCAATTTCTATTTTTAGATTCCTAATTGAAATGTGCTCCTGAACTTCCAAAAGTTCCTCTTCTCAAAATTGATATTTTTGGTTAGATCACTAGAGCACTGGTCCATGTTCATCATTATTTTGTGAAAGATTATATTTCATCGACAGGCATCGATATTTCATTGAGAATTGAAAATTCGTGGAAGCTGTTTGAATTTTTCAAAACTGTTTATTGCTACTTCAGAGATTATTGACCATCGAACACGGCTGATAGAATTTCTACATTTCTGTAGACGCGAAGTTAAGACGTGGAAAGCCACCGTCTTTTCTCTCTCTCCCTCTCTTTCACCCCTTTACCACCTTTCCATCGTTTCATTCTGATTATATGATTTCCTTGTTTGTCAACGAAGATCTCTCAGGACCATTGAAATAAATCCTCTTCAGATGCATGAATCAGTAGCCGCAAACACATACTTACAATAAGACGCTGATTGATGTTTGGATTATTTGACTTGTCTCATTAGGTGGTCTGTAGTTAGGCAAACATTTGTTTTATCCGCCCATTTGCATCTTTTTCGACTTTTCAAATTTATCCGTCCAAAGAGTCTACCCTTTCAATATCATCCGTGCCAGGATAATACGTATTATCACAGTTTAATAGATCATGCTACAGTTTCGATATTTAGATGCACATCCCTTTTTGACATTAGACCTAAACTACCAGGCATATATTCCAAAGTATCCGGCGTGTCTGATGTAGGTTTAACTCTATGATTGAGCAGCGAATTTACTATAGCGACTTTCACTTGCACCAATCCAAATCGTAAACCTATAACAAAGTGACAAATAAAAATTATTCGTTCGAATACATTTTCGAAAATTTTGAGTACACAATACTTACCTATGCATATTCGTGGCCCCTCTCCAAAAGGCAGATAAGCGTACGGATGTCTGGATTTAATATTTTCCTCGTTGAAACGTTCCGGATCAAACTTCTCTGGTTCTGGATATATATTCGGATCCCAATGGAGACCATAAACAGGTATTATTACTCCAACGTCCTTGTCGTCTCCTTCGTACAGATTCGATTTAGCAAGACAACCGCCGGATATTTCCTCATAGTTTCTATAAAAAGTGAATTTTTATCTTCACTCATTTCTTTTAAGATTACTGTTTACAAAAAATTTTAAAAGCTCCTTTTTGACATAACGGTGCTGCAGAATAGTAATATATTTCAAGTGCGTAAAATGTGAGAACGGCGTTGATTCCAAATCGGCCAAAATTACCCAAGACCAATTTTCTTGAAACTTTGCACATTGGTAGCCGTTCGGGTCTAACATTGATTCCGTGCAAAAACTTTTTCCCAGGATATCACGGTTACAGGGGGCGGGGCGTCAAATTACGTATTTTGCGAAATCTATTATGTGCTGTAACTTTTAATAAAAAAACGATATCGACCCGGCACTGATACCAAAAAATCATAGAAAAATCTAGCTTTCCAACGATGTATAAGTTTATGTAATTTATTTATTGCTAACATAATTTTTTCACGTTTTTCGTGTTCTTTAAGGTGTAAAAAATTCAGAAAAATTGCAATTCCCAAAAAAAGTATCGCCTTGAGTTCGATACTCATAATTCTCTATCTCTCTCTCCCTCTCTCTCACACACACTGTATTACCACAGGAATATCAACCTGAGAAATTATTTCTCCAACAGAAACGGAAGCTGATTTTTCATTAAGATCGTGCAAAATCAGACGATTCGACAGAGTTTAAAACATTTTTCTATAAATCTCTTGTACGATTTTGTTTACACGAAGTTACGGGAGTTCATAGATCAGATTTTCTGTTATAATTGAGCGACTTCTGGATTTTGTGGAGCAAAAGCTTTCAAATAACCCTCCATAACCGCTCACCTTGTAAATATATCTTTTATGTTAATCGATTCTTTGAATTCGGCTTTGAAAATCGGAAATATTTGTTTGATCTTCCCGGACGTGAAAGTCGGCGTTAGTTTGACCCTTAGGTGCCTCCACTTTTTCCCATTCATGTGAAATAGATTGCCCGACAATGGGTCTGTTTGTGGGTTGCAAAATATTCCGCGAACTCGACGTATCGTTAAACTCGATTTTCTCGAATACGAGGCGTCAGACGAAAAAATATTATTCCTTTTTTTCAATTTATTTTTACATGTAGTTTTTATATAGTATACATAACGTTGTATTTAGGAGAGTTTACACAATCATCCTACACAAGAGAAATGCACATAGCTTCTACGGTTAAAACCGAAATTCGACATCATCTAAAATCCTAAATTTTAAATACCTCAAATCTCAAGTACATAAAAATCTATAAAACAATCTCCCATTATTAAACAAAACGCATAATTGCAATATTACCATTGTTATCTCAACTTTCCTAACAGCCCCAAAACTTTCTGTCCACAGGAGCAGTTGATCCCGAACACAGGGCCATCCAAAGAGCTCGACAATGAAAATATTAGTGCTACTGTTAAGCTGTCTTTGCCTAGCACATAGTGGTCCAACAAAAAAGCAAGTGATGGACCCACAATTAGGTGGTTATGAATACGAGTATGCCCAACGTGAGCCATCATTAGGCGTAGCGGACTCGGCAGCATATTTGGACTCGGCAGCAGGACCACTAACAGCGGCGGTATCTCCGGCTCGAGGTCCTTTAAAACCAGGATTCTGCGTGGGCGGTCCTCTGGCCAGCATCGCGAAAGGCGCAGCGGAACAAGCTCACACTCAGTTGAGTAACCAGCAACAGGCTGCGGGACATATGTTGCGAAAAATACGTTGGCGCAAGCGGCGGCAGCATCGGCCGCCACTGCAGCCGCTGCACTCGTTGGCAAGCAGATCATGGTGCAGGGCCTGGAGCAGCAGTCGAGGAACGCCCACGTGGCGGTGGATGGCGAGAATCTGCAGTCACAGCAGGCGGAACGCGCGGCGTCTGCAGCGCCCACTTCCGAGAAGCAGGCGATGCACCAGCTGCAGGCAAGGATCGACAAAATACAGCTACAGCAGTTCACGGTTAAATTTAACTAAAATCTGCACCATTACATGTGCCAGCCCCACTCTTCTCTCCAGTGTCTTGAACTCGGCGAAGCTACTTCAGTAGACAAGGACAGGCAATGAATACAATCTTGTTCCGATATAAGACGAAGGTTCCGTGGCCGGCTTTCTTCGTATATCGGATCAAGTATGCTATTCGGCTTGACTTTGTTCTCGAGCGAGCCGGGAGAGAACACGGAGAATGAGCGAGAAGCGAGAGATAGCGACAGATCATAAAGTAGTCGGCCGAGCTGCAATGTCTTTCCTTGGAAAACGATAGAATGTTACTTACGCTCTCGTTCTGGCATTTGGCAATGTCGAGCGAGCAACTTCAAAAGAAGAAGGGAAGAGATAGTGATTTCCTCATTTTCAAACAAACATCGTCAACTTATATCGGAACAAGACTGTACAGTGTATGCCACTGTTGTTCAGCGATAGCGCGTACGGGAAGCGTTTTTGACTTCTCCGCACATAAACATGTCAACAGGCTACAAACGATGCTTTTTTAATCAACGTTGCCACAAGTATTATCATTATTGGCTGAAGACAGGGACAGCGATCGAGAGCAGATTGTATCGAGATTGAGTAAAATAGAACGATCATTTGACACGCATGTACCCATGCCAAGATTTACTGAACAGCACTGGCGTACGCAATGCCACGACTGGGAAAAGTAGGCATAGAACGCAGCAAATTTTAGTTTCAGTAACCGTCGGTTTGCCTTTATATTTGTGGCACCAATGGACGGCCGAGATTGTTCCAATTGAAATGAGTCCAAACACGAGGTAATTCGGACTAATCTTACCGATTTAATATGGAGAAATCTACGGCTGAATTATGTACTTCAGGCCTGGTTGGTCCGGAGCTGCCGACGCTCGAACATCGGCAGCTCGTGAGTAATCGGTTGCCCAAGTCCGCTGTACTATAATCGATCAAAATAGTCCGATTTACGTCGTTTTCGTACATATTTTAATCGGAAGAATCTCAACCTATCATTGGTTCTACAATTATAAAGGTAAAACGACAACTACTGAAAATGAAATTTTTTTACTGCATGTTTATTCTGTTCAGTCGCGGTCTCCATTTGAAATGCCGAATCTCGATTGTCGGTGCTCGACTTGCTACGTTTATCTCGCTTCCGCACGTTGTACCGATTCTCTTACTTTTCGAGCCATGCTCGAACCATTTCTTAAAGAAAAAGATGTCCTGCTCGCGAGAATTTAGCTGCTGACTCTTGAACTGATGTAAATTTAACCGAACACTGCCGCATTGTTTGCACGCGGAAATAATTTGATCAGAAATATAATATTTATCCTATGATTTTTTTTATTAGGGTTATAACAGTTATCTTCTCCGATTGCAGGTGATCACGGCAGCTTTGAACGCAGCCCAGACCACGGCGGATCGCGCTGCACAGGCTGCAGCTCAGGCTGCAGCTGAATTGGCTGCTCAAACCACCATGCTGGGCCAGGCTAAGGCGCGAGCTGAAACCGTTGATGAGCAGTTATCTGCTGCACGTTTGGACTACGACAGCACGGAGAATGCAGCAGAGAAGGCCGCAACCGCAGCCGCAGCCGCGCAGAACAATGCACAAGCTGCAGCTGCTAGCGTGGCAGACGGTGCCGGCGACTCTGCACTTTTGAGCCATCAACCCGTAGAAGCTGTGCCGCCAGTTAAACTACCCCAAAACGGCCCTCTTAGACATCCCATCGTGGTCGACCCTCGCGAAGGCCTACATGAACCTGCTCTCCTCTCTGCTGGAGCCCTCAAACAAACTGGTGGCCTCCTCGCGTCTGAACCTCTCGGACACGGCCCTATTCAGGCTTCCGGCCCGCTTCTCGGGCAAGGACAGCTACTAGGTGGTCCTCTTCAAGGTCCCCTTCAAGGTCATCTTCAAGGCCCCCTTCAAGGCCATCTTCACGGTCCCGTTCAAGGTCCTCTTCAAGGTCCTCTTCTCGGACCCGACTCGCTGCAGGAAGCTGGCCACCTTCGGGGACCCTCGGGTCTTCTATCTGCTGCTGCTCTGCAAAAAGCTGGCGGTCTTGGAAATCTTGCAGGTCTCGGTGGTCTCGATGAGCGTGGTGCTCTCCTAGCTTCCGGCGCGCATGCGGAAGCTGCCGGTCTTCGCGCATCCAATGGACTCTATCGGTCCGAACTGATTAGTCTAGCGAATTCCTTACCTGCTGACGGCTACGACGCCAAAGGCTACCGCTACTAACTTCCCTTCTGATTCGACGCTCCAGTGGAATCTAGTTGTTGCTCCTTAACACATTGTTGACCGGAGACGCCGATTGGCGTCTTTAGTTCTTTGAACATTGTTGACCGGAGACGCTGATTAGCGATGCTCAGTTTGAGAATGTTATTTAACGGTTGATAGGTTTCATTTCTCACATGTTGGTGACCTGGAAGGTCTGAATTAGGGTTAGGTCAAATGGCAACTACCGAATCTTACTTTTTACGATTCTAGTGAAAACCGGTGAGCATTTCATTGCGTCCGGTCGACAATGTGTTAAGGTAGTTTTATATTGTTGGCATAGTCACGGAGCGCATTCGTTCAGCACCGATTAGGTTTTCACAGGGTATTCCATATTAGGGCGTGTATCCATTTGTTGCTTATCGTCCCACCGATGCGTATTATGATTGTGTATTTTTGAATCACAATTTCATACGCAATGGTGCAACCTGTACAATGTAACCAGTGGATATTCACCCTTGTTCTTTTTATCCTTCGCGAGAATGTTGGATAACAGGACTGATGTCTATACGTCTCTGTGCTGGTACAATACGAAATATGTAATCATCTGAATTTGAAATGTATTGAAGATTATTCAACTGCTGAACGAATACGTCACATCCGCTGAACGGATACGTCTCAACCGATGAACGGATACGTTCCGTGACTGTGTGGATAATGTAAATCTACTGTTCAGAAGTACCGAGGTACCGTTAGGTTTCATATGTCAGACTTTGAAATAAAACGTTGTTGAAACCCCCAACTCTGACTCACGTCGTTTTTATTCTCTTCATTTCAACCGGCAGCAGCACGACCGAATGATGTACTAGAATTTCACGCGTTCTGTGCAGTTAGACGTCATATCAACGGATGAAGAAATTAATTTATGATTATCATCTAGTGCACTGTACTTTTCTCATCATTATTTTGTGTAAGATTCTATTTCATCGACAGGCATCGACATTTCATTGAGGATTGAAAATTCGAGGAAGCTAGTTGAAATTTTCTAAACTGTTTATTGCTACTTTAGAGGTTATTGACCATCGAACACGGCTGATAGAATTTCTAAATTTCTGTGGACACGAAGTTAAGACGTGGAAAGCCACCGTCTTTTCTCTCTCTCCCTCTCTTTCACCCCTTTGCCACCTTTCCATCGTTTCATTCTGATTATATGATTTCCTTGTTTGTCAACGAAGATCTCTCAGGACCATTGAAATAAATCCTCTTCAGATGCATGAATCAGTAGCCGCAAACACATAGTTACAATAAGACGCAGATCGATGTTCGGATTATTTGACTTGTCTCGTTAAGTGGTTTGTAGTTAGGCAAACATTTATTTTATACAACAATGTACATCTTGTTTCATTTTTCACAATTCTTCGTTCAAAGAGTCTACCCTATCACTATCATCCATGCAGGATAATACGAATTATCGCAGTTTAATAGATCATGTTACAGTTTCGATATTTACATGCACATCCTTTTTAGGCATTAGAATCATAGTTCCACCCATATATTCCAAAGTATCCGGCGTGTCTGATGTAGGTTTAACTCTATGATTGAGCAGCGAATTTATTATAGCGACTTTCACTTGCACCAATCCAAATCGTAAACCTATAACAAAGTGACAAATAAAAATTATTCGTTCGAATACATTCTCGAAAATGTTGAGTACACAACACTTACCTATGCATATTCGCGGCCCCTCTCCAAAAGGCAGATAAGCGTACGGATGTCTGGATTTAATATTTTCCTCGTTGAAACGTTCCGGATCAAACTTCTCTGGTTCTGGATATATATTCGGATCCCAATGGAGACCATAAACAGGTATTATTACAGGAGTTCCCACAGGTATGGTCATGCTTGTGGTCTCCAACGTCCTTGTCGTCTCCTTCGTACAGATTCGATTTAGCAAAATAACGGCCGGATATTTCCTCATAGTTTCTATAAAAAGTGAATTTTTATCTTCACCCATTTCTTTTAATATTACTGTTTACGAAAAATTTTAAAAGCTCCTTTTTGACATAACGGTGCTGCAGAATAGTAATATATTTCAAGTGCGTAAAATGTGAGAAAGGCGTTGATTCTAAATCGGCCAAAATTACCCAAGACCAATTTTCTTGAAACTTTGCACATTGGTAGCACTTCGGGTCTAACATTGATTCCGTGCAAAAACTTTTTCCCAGGATATCACGGTTACAGGGGGGGGGGGGTCAAATTACGTATTTTGCGAAATCTATTATGTGCTGTAACTTTTAATAAAAATACGATATCGACCCGGCACTGATACCAAAAAATCATAGAAAAATCTAGCTTTCCAACGATGTATAAGTTTATGTAATTTATTTATTGATAACATAATTTTTTCACGTTTTTCGTGTTCTTTAAGGTGTAAAAAATTCAGAAAAATTGCAATTCCCAAAAAAAGTATCGCCTTGAGTTCGATACTCATAATTCTCTATCTCTCTATCTCTCTATCTCTCTCTCCCTCTCTCTCAAACACACAGTATTACCACAGGAATATCAACCTGAGAAATTATTTCTCCAAAAGAAATGGAAGCTGATTTTTCATTAAGATATTGCAAAATCAGACGATTCGACAGAGTTTAAAACATTTTTCTATAAATCTCTTGTACGATTTTGTTTACACGAAGTTACGGGAGTTCATAGATCAGGTTTTCTGTTATAATTGAGCGACTTCTGGATTTTGTGGAGCAAAAGCTTTCAAATAACCCTCCATAACCGCTCACCTTGTAAATATATCTTTTATGTTGATCGATTCTTTGAATTCGGCTTTGCGATCCAAGAATTTGGCCAACGTGTCGCCGGTTTCTTTCAAAATCGGAAATATTTGTTTGATCTTCCCGGACGTGAAAGTCGGCGTTAGTTTGACTCTTAGGTGCCTCCACTTTTTCCCATTCAAGTGAAATAGATTGCCCGACAATGGGTCTGTTTGTGGGTTGCAAAATATTCCGCGAACTCGACGTATCGTTAAACTCGATTTTCTCGAATACGAGGCGTCAGACGAAAAAATATTATTCCTATTTTTCAATTTATTTTTACATGTAGTTTTTATATAGTATACATAACGTCGTATTTAGGAGAGTTTACACAATCACCCTACACAAGAGAAATGCACATTGCTTCTACGGTTAAAACCGAAAATCAACTTCATCTAAAATCTTAAATTTTAAATACCTCAAATCGTGAGTACATAAAAATCTCTAAAATAATCTCCCATTATTAAACAAAACGCATAATTGCAATATTACCATTGTTATCTCAACTTTCCTAACAGCCCCAAAACTTTCTGTCCACAGAAGCAGTTGATCCCGAACACAGGGCCATCCAAAGAGCTCGACAATGAAAATATTAGTGCTACTGTTAAGCTGTCTTTGCCTAGCACATAGTGGTCCAACAAAAAAGCAAGTGATGGACCCACAATTAGGTGGTTATGACTACGAGTATGCCCAACGTGAGCCATCATTAGGCGTAGCGGACTCGGCAGCATATTTGGACTCGGCACCAGGACCACTAACAGCGGCGGTATCTCCGGCTCGAGGTCCTTTAAAACCAGGGTTCTGCGTGGGCGGTCCTCTGGCCAGCATCGCGAAAGGCGCAGCGGAACAAGCTCACACTCAGTTGAGTAACCAGCAACAGGCTGCGGGACAGGCAGGGTACGTTGCGAAAAATACATTGGCGCAAGCGGCGGCAGCATCGGCCGCCACTGCAGCCGCTGCACTCGTTGGCAAGCAGATCGTGGTGCAGGGCCTGGAGCAGCAGTCGAGGGACGCCCACGTGGCGGTGGATGGCGAGAATCTGCAGTCACAGCAGGCGGAACGCGCGGCGTCTGCAGCGCGCACTTCCGAGAAGCAGGCGATGCACCAGCTGCAGGCAAGGATCGACAAAATACAGCTACAGCAGTGCACGGTTAAATTTAACTAAAATCTGCACCATTACATGTGCCAGACCCACTCTTCTCTCCAGTGTCTTGAGCTCGGCGAAGCTACTTCAGTAGACAAGGACAGGCAATGAATACAATCTTGTTCCGATGCAAGACGAAGGTTTCGTGACCGGCTTTCTTCGTATATCGGATCAAGTATGCTATTCGGCTTGACTTTGTTCTCGAGCGAGCCGAGAGAGAACACGGAGAATGAGCGAGAGGCGAGAGATAGCGACAGATCAAAGTAGTCAGCCGAGCTGCAATGTCTTTCCTTGGAAAACGATAGAATGTTACTTACGCTCTCGTTCTGGCATTTGGCAATGTCGAGCGAGCAACTTCAAAAGAAGAAGGGAAGAGATAGTGATTTCCTCATTTTCAAACAAACATCGTCAACTTATATCGGAACAAGACTGTACAGTGTATGCCACTGTTGTTCAGCGATAGCGCGTACGGGAAGCGTTTTTGACTTCTCCGCACATAAACATGTCAACAGGCTACAAACGACGCCTTTTTGATCAACGTTGCCACAAGTATTATCATTATTGGCTGAAGACAGGGACAGCGATCGAGAGCAGATTGACTACGACAGCACGGAGAATGCAGCAGAGAAGGCCGCAACCGCAGCCGCGCAGAACAATGCACAAGCTGCAGCTGCTAGCGTGGCAGACGGTGCCGGCAACTCTGCACTTTTGAGCCATCAGCCCGTAGAGCTGTGCCACCAGTTAAACTACCCCAGAACGCGAAGGGCTAGAGGAATCTGTCTTGAGAATCTTGTAGGTCTCGGTGGTCTCGATGAGCGTGGTGCTCTCCTAGCTTCCGGCGCGCAAGCGGAAGCTGTCGGTCTTCGCGCATCCAATGGGCTCTATCGGTCCGAACTGAGTAGTCCAGCGAATTCCTTACCTCCTGACGGCTACGACGCCAAAGGCTACCGCTACTAACTTCCCTTCTGATTCGACGCTCCAGTGGAATCTAGTTGTTGCTCCTAAACACATTGTTGACCGGATGCTGATTAGCGATGCTCAGTTTGAGAATGTTATTTAACGGTTGATAGGTTTCATTTCTCACATGTTGGTGACCTGGAAGGTCTGAATTAGGGTTAGGTCAAGTGGCAACTACCGAATCTTACTTTTTACGATTCTAGTGAAAACCGGTGAGCATTTCATTGCGTCCGGTCGACAATGTGTTAAGGTAGTTTTATATTGTTCGCATGGTCACGGAGCGCATTCGTACAGCACCGATTAGGTTTTTACAGGGTATTCCATATTAGGGTGTTTATCCATTTGTTGCTTATCGTACCACCGATGCGTATTATGTTTGTGTATTTTTGAATTCGCAATTTCATACGCAATGGTGCAACCTGTACAATGTAACCAGGGGATACTCACCCTTGTTCTTTTTATCCTTCGCGAGAATGTTGGATAACAGGACTGATGTCTATACGTCTCTGTGCTGGTACAATACTAAATATGTAATCATCTGAATTTGAAATGTATTGAAGATTATTCAACTGCTGAACGAATACGTCACATCCGCTGAACGGATACGTCTCAACCGATGAACGGATGCGTTCCGTGACTGTGTGGATAATGTAAATCTACTGTTCAGAAGTACCGAGGTACCGTTAGGTTTCATATGTCAAACTTTGAAATAAACCGTTGTTGAAACCTCCAACTCTGAATCACGTCGTTCTTATTCTCTTCATTTCAACCTGCAGCAGCACGACCGAATGATGTACTAGAATTTCACACGTTCTGTGCAGTTAGACGTCATATCAACGGATGAAGAAATTAATTTATGATTATCATCTAGTGCACTGTTCTTTTCTCATCATTATTAAGAGTAAGATTGTGTTTCATCGACAGGCATCGACATTTCATTGAGAATTGAAAATTCGTGGATTCTAGTAGAATTTTTCAAAACTTTTTATTGCTACTCTAGAGGTTATTGACCATCGAACACGGCTGATAGAATTTCTACATTTCTGTAGACACGAAGTTAAGACGTGGAAAGCCACCGCTACCCTCTCTCTCCCTCTCTTTCACCCCTCTGTCTCCTTTCCATCGTTTCATTCTGATTAAATGATCTCCTTGTTTGTCAACGAAGATCTCTCAGGACCATTGAAACAAATCCTCTTCAAATGCATAAATCTGTAACCGCAAACAAATAATTTCAATAAGTCGCAGATTGATGTTTGAATTATTTGACTTGTCTCGTTAGGTGGTCTGTAGTTAGGCAAACATTTATTTTATGAAACAATTTGCATCTTTTTCCATTTTTCAAATTGATTCGTCCAAAGAGCCTAAGCTTTCACTACCATCCGTGTCAGGATACTACGAATTATCGCAGTTTAATAGATCATGTTACAGTTTCGATATTTAGATGCACATCCCCTTTTGACGTTAGAGTCAAACTACCAGGCATATATTCCAAGGTATCCGGCGTGACTGATGTAGGTTTAACCCTATGATTGAGCAGCGAATTTATTATAGCGACTTTCACTTGCACTAATCCAAACCGTAAACCTATAACAAAGTGACAAATAAAAATGATTCGTTCGAATATATTTTCGAAAATGTTGAGTACACATCACTTACCTATACATATTCGTGGCCCCTCTCCAAAAGGCAGATAAGCGTACGGATGTCTGGATTTAATATTTTCCTCGTTGAAACGTTCCGGATCAAACTTGTCTGGTTCTGGATATATATTCGGATCCCAATGAAAACCATAAACAGATATTAGTAGAGGAGTTCCCATAGGTATGGTCACGTTTGTGGTCTCCAACGTCGTTTCCTTCGTACAGATTCGATTTAGCACGATAAGCGCTGGATATTTCCTCATAGTTTCTAAGGAAAGTGAATTCTTATCTTCAACAATTTCTTTTAAGATTACTATTTATAATAAAATTTTAAATATCCTTTTCGACATAACCGTGCTGCAGAGAAATAATATGTTTCAAGTGCGTAAAACGTGAGAATCAAATAATAAAGACGTCGGGAGAAATCAATATGAAACATTGAATGAAACATGTGCATTATGCACTTATATCAACTTTGTGTAATTTAAAGTTGTGGCCAACAAGGAAATAGCAGTCTAACATATTTATCCTATAGCAGCGTGACGTCAAACGTAAATGCAATGAAAAGGTATGCTGTCCGCGTCCTGAGGCAACTGCATAAATACCAACCTGAGATCACTTTATGCAGATACGGCATGTCATTCAGCGCACTATATGTAATACCACCGTGTTTTTTAACAACAGCTCGAATCTCATCTCGCAGTTTATCTTGAATATCTTGATATTTTGCTAATTCGTACAAACAGAACGTGGCTGTCATCGAAGATGTTTCGAATCCGGCTACATAAAAAGCATAAGCTTGTGCCGTAGCTTCTGGGAGCGTCAATTTGTTCTCCGCAATATCTAAAAAGGATGAATAATAACACGGACTAATTAATAGCCATTAGCAACCAGTGAATAGTATTTATAAATTATCGTAGAAGAAATTGGAATCAGAATGAATTATTTTCCACCCCACTATGCATAAAATACTTGTGCGATAAAAATACCGGAAGCTGACAGTTAATAAGAAACCGTTAATATTATTACTTGCACCAGTCTTTTGATGTCCAGAATCATCGTCTGGATCAACGTATCCGTCTTTCATAAGTTGCATCAGCAAGTTCAGAAAATCTTTCCTGAAGATATCGTGGGATTCGCGATACTCTACTGTGTCTCGAAACATGGTGGTGAAAAATTTGGTGAGGCTCCGCTCATTGTACGGCATCGAAAATAAATCGAACACCTGCGGCGCGAAAACCAAAAGAGTGTTCGAAAGTGGTCTTGACTCGGATATCTTTTTCGCCCAATACTGAATCTCGTTGTCTGGATTATTAATACTGTCGCAAGTTATCCCAAACGCAGTCGACATGATGACGTCAACGGAATATCTGCAAAACAACTTGATAAACCACCTTGGTTCCTAGAAAGCTGTTAAAAAGAAGACGAGAAAAAAATCAGTTTAAAAGCGAAGAAAAATTAAATTACGTGTTTGAACCTTCGAAACACTCTGTTACTTGCAAAAAAACCTGTACACTGTTCGAGGTTGACCTCCACAAAATTAACGTCCAACCTACGAAGAACTAAAACCGACTATTTTACATTACATTATAAAAAACGTGTTCATTCTGATTGTTAGCAACTTTCATTATAGTGCATGTTCAAAGAGATAAACGTATTGAATAATCCCCTATGGTTCTATACCCACAAAATAGGTATCTGTACCATAGGTCAAAATAGATTCAGATTCCGCCGTCAGAAAGTTAAAACATTTGGAATGCGCCATTTTGTCGGGATCCAAAGCTCTAACGACAAAGAATCACTCCATTGCTACCAACGAATTGTCGTTTTTCGAACCACTGTAAGTTCGTATGAAAAAATCTAACAATTTTCTACCTGTACTCATTTTAAAGGATAAAGTCTCTACTTTCACATTCTTGAACGTAGTTTTTTCCAAGATCCATTTTTTGTTATAAAACAGACCGTGAAACTGTTGAGGTATGGTGTGGAAATAATATGCGCAGTTATGTTAGTTGGAAGAAAATAAAATAAGAATATATTAAACAAAACAAGAACTTATTGGAACACTGAGTTTTACATTATTAATACTACGTGATTTTACAGATTCTTTTTATTTTTTGCTATGAGCCCATGGCACATGACGCTCATAGTATTGCCACAGCAAAACACCAACCTGAGAAATTATTTCTCCAACAGAAACGGAAGTTGATTTTCCATTAAAATCGTGCAAAATCAGACGACTCGACGGACTTTAAAACATTCTCCTATAAATCTCTTGTACGATTTTTTTTACACGAAATCATGGGAGTTCATAGATCATGTTTTCTGTTATAATTGAGCGACTTCTTGATTTTGTCGAGCATAAGCTTTCAAATAAACCTCCATAACCGCTCACCTTGTGAAAATGTCTTTCACGTTGATCGATTCTTTCAATTCGGCTTTGCGATCCAAGAATTTGGCCAACGTGTCTCCCGTTTCTTTCAAAATCGGAAATATCTGTTTGATCTTCCCGGACGTGAAACTCGGCGTTAGTTTGACCCTTAGGTGCCTCCACTTTTTCCCATTCATTTGGAATAGATTACCCGACAATGGGTCTGTTTCTGGGTTGCAAAATATTCCGCGATCGTGGAAGTTACTGAATTCCTTCGCTAATACATCTCGGACTAAGTCGGGATCATTCACCATCAAATACGGCCTGTGCAACATGTATATACCAAGAAGGCGATGTTCCTTGTTTTGTTCGTATGCAGTTTTGCAGAATTCAGCTATGAAGTAACAATTACTTCGTTAACAATATGTGCATGTTATAAAACCGATTGTATAACTAGTACACGATCGCAGGAACCTCAATATACATTACAGGTGCACGAAGAATGACAGAAGAGTAAACATGTCTTTTTCGTATAAACGAAAAATTTCAAGGAGAAAAGGCTGTTGAATACTTTAGACATATTGACAACAGTAGGCTCATGTTTCTAATCTTTAAAGTTGCAAACAAATAAATCAATTAATTATTTAAGCTACAAAAGGACAGTTCATATTTTTGCTTCAGTAAATAGAATTTTTACATGCAATCTAGTTATTCAAGAGAAAATTTGTTGATATTTTCAAAAGTCTTCGTTCGCAAAGGATTAGTTTGTATACCTATTATCTACAGTGGACTAAAATTTTGTTTAGTGAAATTTCATTACAATTAAATTAGATTCTTGGAGTACTTACCGTACGCCATTTTACCAGTAAGAATTGGCATCATGTTTCCAGTTGGGAACGTTGGTTCCATACTATACACTCCCCTTTTGCGCCAGAAAGCAAAGGCGAAAAGTTTAAAATATATGTATAACCCAGTGATTACGAGAATCGCTGCACCCAAAATTTCGGATATCATCCATGTATCCGGTAACATTGTGATTAATTATCTGCACTCTGTAATACATGAATTAACATTTAATTTATAACATCTATTTCTAGCAATTATCATCTATTCAATTTCATTTTATTATTAATCTCTGAGTGTGCTTCCAAAAAGGAAAGCTCAAATATTATAATTAATATTTATTTTGATCTAACTAGTGCTCTCAAAAACTCCCGAAGTGGAACTCGGAAGGAACGCGACAGGAAATGGCGAAGAAACCGTCTAATTGATCAGGCACACACGGTTAACTCTACGATTATTCGGAAATTAATTTTTGTTTATTGGATTGGAAATGTACCGAGATAGTACAAGTTAATTTAAAACTTTAATTAGTGAAACTGGTACACAGTGAATAATTCGCATAAATTCGAATAGGAGTGCGCAGCTCCAATACTTTATGCAGCGATTAATTGGATCTGCTAATCAAACATAGTTTATCATGTAAGATTAAATGTGACTGTTTTGTACCGCTAATAAACTCTTATTTGAAAGTGTTTGAAGTTTTCATGAAGAACAATCACATCGCAGATACCAATTATGTCACGTTTTCTTCTCAGTTTTTAATACATTTCTCGAATTACCTTCTTAAACTCTTCCAATTAGTTGAAACGCTTTAATGAAACTATTTAAATATCATCGGAGAAACAATTATTATGATATTATGAAATAGTAAATCAACGACACAACTTTATCATGATGACCATAACTATGATCACTATAACTCAATTATTTAATGACATCTTATTCATAACTGTTATCAAATTTTGATATCAATGTTATTTAGCTTTGTTGGAATATCAGGTAATCTGAAGTAAAATGCAAATTAGATAATGAAGAAGTCAACATTCTTACAAACATTATATCAGTGTAATACTCACATCAATCGGTCTGTATCAGCGAGCCGACTGCGGAAGGAAATGATTGCCTCACTATTTATAGCAACAATTATCAGAACTGTTTTTATATTCCTGTGATTAACTATGAGGTCGTGGCATCACATTACTTGATGTGTGCCGTACATTGAATCAAATTTTTACATTACATACTATAGTACATAAATATTCAGAATGATTTAACGATTTTGGTAATTATAAACAGGACAATTCCAAATTGTTCTGAAGGAAAGACATTTCATGTTTGATGTCAGTGATTAGCGAATATGATCAACCAAACAGTTCATTTATACATTAAAATGTGTTGTAATCTTTTAATAAGATTTTGTTTATATTAATTATTTCATTTTTTCATTACACGATTGTCTTTTCATCAATTTAACATTAATTTTCTACATCTTATTGTTAGTAGCAAAAAGAAGTAAATTTTATAATTCTATAAACATAAAGAGGGCTGAACAAGCGTTCTTCACCAATGATCCTCCTTTGCCGACCTTCAATTAACCTCGAGTTGACCAAAGGTCTTTTAAAACTTCCTTGTCCTAACTTAAGCTAGATTGTGGTGGGCAAAGGTGACTTCAATGATTTCTTCGTCAACCTTGGCTCACCTTCAGTAGCTCTTTTCAATTAATAATGCAAACAAAAAGTTTCTACTTCAGAATACGTGTACATTCAAGGAACGCCTTCAATTTCTATTTTTAGATTTCTAATTGAAATTTGCTCCTGAACTTCCAAAAGTTCCTCTTCTCAAAATTGCTTTTTTGGTTAGAGCACTAGAGCACTGGTCCATGTTCATCATTACTTTGTGAAAGATTGTGTTTCATCGACAGGCACCGACATTTCATTGGGAATTGAAAATTCGTGGAAGCTAGTTGAATTTTTCAAAACTGTTTATTGCTACTTCAGAGGTTATTGACCATCGAACACGGCTGATAGAATTTCTACATTTCTGTAGACACGAAGTTAAGACGAGGAAAGCCACCGTCTTCCCTCTCTCTCCCTCTCTTTCACCCCTTTGCCACCTTTCCATCGTTTCATTCTGATTAAATGATTTCTTTGTTTGTCAACGAAGATCTCTCAGGACCATTGAAATAAATCCTCTTCAGATGCATGAATCAGTAGCCGCAAACAAATAGTTACAATAAGACGCAGATTGATGTTCGGATTATTTGACTTGTCTCGTTAAGTGGTTTGTAGTTAGGCAAACATTTATTTTATACAACAATGTACATCTTGTTCCATTTTTCACACTTATCCGTTCAAAAAGTTCTACCCCATCACTATCATCCATGGCAGGATAATACGAATTATCGCAGTTTAATAGATCAT
Organism: Sphecodes monilicornis; assembly: GCA_913789915.3. Classification (NCBI taxonomy): domain Eukaryota; kingdom Metazoa; phylum Arthropoda; class Insecta; order Hymenoptera; family Halictidae; genus Sphecodes; species Sphecodes monilicornis. The sequence continues at coordinate 13,740,461 of OU565290.1, forward strand.
GTTACAGTTTCGATATTTACATGCACATCCTTTTTTGGCATTAGAATCATAGTACCACCCATATATTCCAAAGTATCCGGCGTGTCTGATGTAGGTTTAACTCTATGATTGAGCAGCGAATTTATTATAGCGACTTTCACTTGCACCAATCCAAATCGTAAACCTATAACAAAGTGACAAATAAAAATTATTCGTTCGAATACATTTTCGAAAATGTTGAGTACACAACACTTACCTATGCATATTCGCGGCCCCTCTCCAAAAGGCAGGTAAGCGTACGGATGTCTGGATTTAATATTTTCCTCGTTGAAACGTTCCGGATCAAACTTCTCTGGTTCTGGATATATATTCGGATCCCAATGGAGACCATAAACAGGTATTATTACAGGAGTTCCCACAGGTATGGTCATGCTTGTGGTCTCCAACGTCCTTGTCGTCTCCTTCGTACAGATTCGATTTAGCAAAATAACCGCCGGATATTTCCTCATAGTTTCTATAAGAAGTGAATTTTTATCTTCACTCATTTCTTTTAAAATTACTGTTTACAAAAAATTTTGAAAGCTCCTTTTCGACATAACTGTGCTGCAGAATAGTAATATATTTCAAGTGCGTAAAATGTGAGAAACTTTGAATGAAACACGTGCATTGTGCATTTGTATCAACATTATATAAAATCAACCACTTAGTAATTGAAGTTGTGTTCAACAAGGAAATAGCGGTCTAACATATTTATCCTATGGCAGCGGGAGGCCAAACGTAAATGCAATGAAAATGTATGGTGTCTGCGTCCTAAGGCCACTGCATAAATACCAACCTGAGATCACTTTATGCAGATAAGGCATGTCATTCAGAGCACTATATGTAATACCACCGTTTTTTTTAACAACAGCTCGAATCTCATTTCGCAGTTTATCTTGAATATCTTGATGTTTTGCTAATTCGTACAAACAGAACGTGACTGTCGTCGAAGATGTCTCGAATCCAGCTAAATAAAAGACATAAGCTTGTGCCGTAGCTTCCGAGAGCGTCAATTTGTTCTCCGCAATATCTAAAAAGGATGAATAATGACACGGACTAATTAATAGCCATTAACAACCACTGAATACTATTTATAAATTATCGTAGAAGAAATTGGAATCAGAATGAATTATCTTCCACCTTACTATGCATAAAATACTTGTGAGAAACCTATTATTACTTGCACCAGTCTTTTGATGTAGAGAATCATCGTCTGGAGCAACGTATCCGTCCTTCATTAGTTGCATCAGCAAGTTCAGAAAATCTTTCCTGACGATATCGTGGGATTCGCGATACTCTACTGTGTCTCGAAACATGGTGGTGAAAAATTTGGTGACGCTCCGCTCAGTGTACGGTATCGAAAATAAATCGAGCATCTGCGGCGCGAACAACATAAGAGCGTTCCAAAGAGGTTTTGGCTCGAATATCTTTTTCGCCCAATAGCTAATCTCATTGTCTGGATTGTTAATACTGTCGCAAGTTATCCCAAACGCAGTCGACATGATGACGTCAACGGAATATCTGCAAAACAAGTTGATAAACCACCTCGATTCGTAAAAATCTATTAAAAAGACGACGAGAAAAGAAATCAGTACAAAAGCGAAGAAAAATTAAATTACGTGTTTGAACCTTCGAAACACTTTGTCAGTTGCAAAAAAAACCTGTACACTGTTCGAGAATGACCTCCACAAAATTAAAGCGACTATTTTACATTACATTATAAAAACAATAAAAATTTGTTCATTTTGATTGTCAGCAACTTGCATTATAGTACATGTTCAAAGAGATAAACGTATTGAATAATCCCCTATGTTTCTATCTCCACATAATAGGTATCTATACCCTAGGTCAAAATAGGCTCATTTTGTCGGGATCCATAGTTCTGACGATAAAGAATCAGTCCATTGCTACCAACGAATTGTCGTTTTTTGAACCACTGTAACTTCGTATGAAAAAATCTTACAATTTTCTGCCTGTACTCATTTTAAAGTATGAAGTCTCTACTTTCACATTCTTGAACGCAGTTTTTTCCAAGATCCATTTTTTGTTATAAAACAGACCGCGAAACTGTTGAGTTATGGTGTGGAAATAATATGCGCAGTTATGTTAGTTGGAAGAAAATAAAATAAGAATATATTAAACAAAACAAGAACTTATTGGAACACTGAGTTTTACATTACTAATACTACGTGATTTTACAGATTCTTTTTACTTTTTGCTATGAGTCCATGGCACATGACGCTCACACTCGCTTAGCTTCTTTCTTCGCGTTCTTCCCCATTACACACGCACGGTCTCGGTCTCTCGCGCTCAGTATTGCAACAGCAACATCAACCTGAGAAATTATTTCTCAAACAGAAACGGAAGTTGACTTTCCATTAAAGTCGTGCAAAATCAGGCGACTCGATGAAGTTTAAAACATTCTCTTATAAATCTCTTGTACAATTTTTTTTACACGAAGTTACAGGAGTTCAAAGATCAAGTTTTCTGTTATAATTGAGCGACTTTTTGATTTTGTGGAGCATAAGCTTTCAAATAAACCTCCATAACCGCTCACCTTGTGAAGATGTCTTTCACGTTGATCGATTCTTTCAATTCGGCTTTGCGATCCAAGAATTTGGCCAACGTGTCTCCGGTTTCTTTCAAAATCGGAAATATTTGTTTGATCTTCCCGGACGTGAAAGTCGGCGTTAATTTGACCCTTAGGTGCCTCCACTTTTTCCCATTCATTTGGAATAGATTACCCGACAATGGGTCTGTTTCTGGGTTGCAAAATATTCCGCGATCGTGGAAGTTACTGAATTCCTTCGCTAATACATCTCGGACTAAGTCGGGATCATTCACCATCAAATACGGCCTGTGCAACATGTATATACCAAGAAGGCGATGTTCCTTGTTTTGTTCGTAAGCAGTTTTGAAGAATTCAGCTATGAAGTAACAATTGCTTCATTAACGATATGTGCATGTCATAAAACCGATTGCATAACTGGTACACGCTCGCAGGAACGCCAATATGCTTTACAGATGCACGAAGAATGACAGAAGGGAAAACGTGTCTTTTGCGTATAAACGATAAATTTCATGGAGGACTTTGAATACTTCAGTCATATTGCCAACGGTAGGCTCATGTTTCTAATCTTTAAAGTTGCAAACAAATAATTCAATTAATTTTTTAAATGACAAAAGGCCAGTTCATATTTTTGCTTCAGTAAATAGAATTTTTACATGCAATCTAGTTATTCAAGAGAAAATTTGTCGATATTTTAAAAAGTCTTCGTTCGCAAAGGATTAATTTGTATACCTATTATCTACTAAAAGTTTGTTTAGAGAAATTTTATTACAATTAGATTCGATTCTTTAAATACTTACTATACGCCATTTTACCAGTAAGAATTGGCATCATGTTTCCAGTAGGGAACGTTGGTTCCATATTATACACTCCTCTTTTGCGCCAGAAAGCAAAGGCGAAAAGTTTAAAATATACGTATAACCCAGTGATTATGAGAATCGCTGCACCCAAAATTTCGGATATCATCCATGTGTCCGGTAACATTGTGATTAATTGTCTGCACTCTACAATACATGAATTAGCATTTAATTTATAACATCTATTTCTAGCAACTACTATCTATTCGATACTTTATGCAGGGATTAATTGGATCTGGTAATCGAACATAGTTTATTATGTAAGATTAAATGTGACTGTTTTGTAACGCTAATAAACTCTTATTTGAAAGTGTTAGAAGTTTTAATGAAGAACGATCACATCTCAGATCCCAATTATGTAACGTTTTCTTCTCAGTTTTTAATACATTTGTCGAATTTCCTTTTTGCATATTAATTAAGAAGATCGAATTTAACTGCTTACAGATCACAGAATTCTTCCAATCAGTTTAAATGCTTTAATGAAACTATTTAAATATCATCAGAGAAATAATTATTATATTATTATACAATAGTAAATCAACGACACAACTTTATAATTATGATTATAACTATGATAACTATAACTCACTTATTTAATGACATCTTATTCAAAACTGTTATCAAATTTTGATATTAATGTTATTTAATTTTATAATGAATATTGATAAAATATTGACAAAAGTGAAGTACAAATGGCAGTAGTTAAAAAATCGTAATTGTTTCTTAAATGGAATTGAATATACATTATATTTGTTACACATTTAATCACATCAGGATTTTCGATATTAATATCAGGTAATCTCAAGTAAAATGCAAATTAGATAAATGAAGAAGTCAGCATTCTTACAAACATCATATCACTATAATACTCACTTTATTCGGTCTGTATATCCGCAAGCGAACTGCAGAAGGAAATGTTTTCCTCACAATTTATAGCAACAATTATTAGAACTGTTTCTACATTCCTGTAATTACCTAGAAGCACGTGGCATCACGTTACTCAATGTATGCCGCACATCAAATCAAATTTGTAAATTACATAGTGTAGTACATGAACCTTCAGAATGATTCAACAGTTTTGATAATTATACACAGGACGATTTCAAATTGTTCTGAAGGAAAGACATTTCATCTTTGATGTCAGTGAAAAGCGAATGTGATAAACCAGACAGTTCATTTATACATTAAAATGTGTTGTAATTTTTTAATAAAATTTTGTTTATATAAATTATTTCATTTTTATTTTCATTACTCGATTGTTTTTTCATCAATTTAACATTAATTTTCTATATCTTATTGTCAGTAGCAAAAAGAAGTAAATTTTATAATTCTATAAACATAAATAGGGTTGAACAAGCGTTCTTCACCAATGACCTTCCTCTGCTTACCTTCAATTAACTTCGGGTTGACCAAGGTCATTTAAAACTTCCTTGGCCTAGCTTAAGCCAGGTGTGGGCCAAGGTGTTTTCAATGCTTTCTTCGTCTACCTTTTTTCCGTAGAGATAATAGCTATTACGGATACCTGCCAGGACTCCTCGATCCGGACTACCGCCGAGACGATAGCCGGTAGCGAGAGGTCCCATTACGTTGGAAAATACGCCGTTCGCGCGACCAAGCAGGACACTCCTGGAAGGTGTGCTCTGGCGTATCCACCAGCTAGCCACAGTGACTACACCCCGCCTCCGCTTCCTTACCGATCTGACGCAGATACTGACCGAAGCAACCGTGCCCCGTCATCATCTACGTCGTTCGGTAGGAAACCCTAAGCCCCATCCCTTCATGATTCCACCGGTGGATTTGGCCCGAACGGCACGCCGCCGAACCTCCTCCGACCTGGTAAGGTCCCGTAACCATACCAGGCCGACGTGCTCCCGGGCGTGACTAGTCCGCCACCTGGGGCTCCCTCTGATCCGGATCTACCCCCTCTCGTCGGAGGCTCCGGGAGTAGCTAAAGACTCCCGAAAGAGCGAGACCCTCCGAAACGAGAAGTAGCAGACCCTCGATCAGAAGCGCTGATGCGTACGAAATGGTACGATACTTCCGCACGATGGCGATAGCCAGCCTGCGCCCTATCCGGCACAGCAGTATCCGGGTACTGCTGTACCTCCTGGCATCGACGTCGTGCGCCCACACAGGGGCTCCATATAGGATTACGCCTCGCACCATCCGCGCATACAGACACGTCACCCGTCCACAGGGTCCCCCGAGATTCGGCAGAATACGACTGAGTGCAGCGATCATACCCTCCATTCGAGGTGCAAGGAGCTCAAAATGACGCTCGAAGCACCACCGGCCGTCAAGATCGAGACCCAGGTACCGCATCTGGGACCCGATCTTGACCGCGCCATCTCCGACGCGAACCCAGTACTGGGGAGGAGGCCCCAGTCGAGCCGAGTGGTAAAACCACATGGCTTCGGTCTTACGGGGGAAAACCTCGAGGCCCAGCGCCTGGATCGTGTCCACCGCGCAGCTCTCCGCCAGCACCAACGTGTCATCCGCATAAAGGTCGGGTTATACAGAACCGTCCGATATCGGACGCGTTTTTCGAGTGTTTATACATTTCCATCCGAACTTTGAGGCAACTTGAGAAACGTTCGAGATGCTCGAACAAAGGCCAAGAGCCGTAGATCGTGTCACTTGCTACCCTAACCCCAGGGGTTCCGAGAACCTTTTACTCCACTCTATAGCTCGAGAGATGCCTATGCTAGAGTCGGACGACTGGCCGAAAAATATTTTCTTCGAGGATATGCTGTCCGATCGCTGGCGGCACGAAGGCAGAATATATAACATTTATTTAAAAAACTATTAACTGGAACTTTTCAGAGTTCATCGTGCTAATAGGCGGGGAATTCCTTGCTAAGGAATTTAAACAATATAACAAAAAAAAATAACAATTTCTTACTATGGTAACGAAAAAAAAGAATATCGTCTGACAAACTGTACTAAACAACTCCGGTGGAGGTTCAGAACGTTCTGGATCGTTCAGTACGTTGCCGTCCTAAAAAACGTTGACGGTGGACGCGCAGAAGAATATAAAAATAACATTGTTTACTAGTAATAAGAGGTATTAATATATGCTTATTGAATAGTTACGTGATCTACATATTTAGTATTACAATAATAAATTACATCATTTCACCATAATTAGCATGGGCCCCGAGGGTTATATAATAGTAAGAATTTAAAAATTTCATGAAATTTATATTTAGTCATCTTTTTACGCATCAATCTGTGCAAATGTGGGACGTTTTTGCACTATGATCACGAACCTTTATCGAATGTAATAAAACGGGTGTAATAAACGGCGTCCTGTATCAGCTCATTGCGACGCCAATTTTCATATCACCATCCTTTTCAAGGGCTCAATTTAAAGGGGAACTTCAAGGAATATAACCACATTTTTTCCAAAATTTAAACCACTGGTCCCTCAACGAAAAAAACGTAAAAGAAGAATTTTTTTTAATTTTTTGGCATTATAAAATGGTTTGTATGAAAAAAATTATTTTGTAACAGCCCAATCCTTTCTGAATAAAACAAAAAAAATTAGCTCAATCGGACAAACAGTTTCTCAGATAAAAATTCGCAAGTGAGGCCCGTTTTCGCCAAAATGGCCAAAAATTGCAAATTTCGGACTATCAAACCGACAAAATTATGACTTAAACCCCCCCCCCCCTGATTCCACATGGAATAATTTATAACGAAATCGACGATGGTGCCTGCAAAAAGTGATCGATTTGGCACGGAATGAGCCCGGAGTGTTTCACATGTCATGTGTGGCGTATGAAATTTTTACATGGTGCGTACAGTTGCAAAGTATGTATCGTAGTGGGCGAAATCAGACTATTGGTTTCGCTAAACTCAACATTTTATTATTTTCTGGTGTATCTGAAATAATTTTTCTTATCATATATTAAGTTGGAAGGAAAGGTCTGTCGCATTTTAAATAAGCATGCAATTTTGCAGGTACATCGAAAACACATGTAGCCATTGAGATACGGGAATTAACAGGTAACCTGAAATATAACAACAAGTTGTTACAAATAATGGAAAAAACGGAATTTCAAAGAGGAAGAATCGTAGAAAACGACCATTTTTTAAAAAAATTTTTCACACTTGAACCGATGGAAAAATTTTCAGAACAACGATGTCTCTAATATATTTTCTAATAATTATTTTAAATCATTATATAAGAAAAATTCATCAACTGGCAGGAACGTTCCCTATTTCCATGATGTTGTAAAGGAGAGCTACCGATAGTTTACCTAAAGGAGGTTTGGAGCACATAGGAACCTTTTTTTGTGCCACGCACAGCAGGGAGCCGTCACCCGCTCGAGCTATACGGCCTTCCGACTCGAAGAAAAAGAATCGTTGAGAAGTCGGACGCCGATTTCCGTGTGCGAACACTCCCATTTAAACCTGGGTTAAAATGTTCGGTCTGATCCGAACTTCGGACATGTATAACCCGCTGACCCCGGGAGGAAGGGCGACCCACAGGACTCTGTCGTACGCGAGATTCCACAACACCGGACCTAAAACCGATCCCTGTGGGACCCCGCGCACGATCCTCCTCTCTACCAACCGGGACCAGTCGGGAAACTCGATCACCCTGTCGGATAGTTAACTCCCGATGAGCCTCCACAGGTAGGGAGGCATCCCGTGATAAACGAGTGCCTCGTTTACCCGATCCCAGGGGATGAAGTTGAACGCATTAGCGATATCATTGGATATCGCCAATGCAGCCCCACCCTCCGTGTAGAGTCTTCCGATAGGGCCTTCACCCGTCGAACAGCGCCGCCGCGAGCTCCCAGGGGTCCGCATCTATAGTCTCGACGAGCTCTTGCATAATGACTCTGCGGAGTTCCCTGTGCATCTCTCGGCTCTCGGTATACTCCGTAGAGCTGCCGTCATAACCTCCCGAAGCCTTAGCACCGCTCGTGCGGGGTTCTTCGTCTACCTTGGCCCACCTTCTGTAGCTCTTTTCAATTAATAATCCAAACACAAAGTTTCTATTTCAGAATATGTGTACGTTCAACGAACGCCTTGAATTTTTATTTTTAGACTTCTAATTGAAATTTGCTCCTGAACTTCCAAAAGTTCCTTTTCTAAAAATTGATATTTTTGACTTCAAATTTGTATTTCTATTCCTCCGATCGGAGGTCCCTCCGGGGCTCATTCATGGATGGGGCCCGTGAGTGGGTACGGAGTACGGGGTGTCGCGTCCCCGAGGTACCCGAAGAGCCTATAGGTCGTTGCGTTCACAATTAATTAGATTTGATACTCGATTTGGGTTTGATTTGGGTTCTTCGTCTTGCTCTTGTTGGTTAGACCTCACTCGGGTGCGAGGTGTAGAGTCGTATCATCGCATCTTCATCGTCATCGTTTCTATTCTGACAATAGGATTCTATTGATTTTTCCATGTGCTGCCATGTGTCTTTTTAAACCTAAGCCGTCACTATGACAACGTACCATCCTCTATCTTTAATTTAAGTCCCAAAAAGTTCAAAAACTCATACGGGAATATAATAGTAGATCTTAGAATGTAGGATTGCGTGCGAATTTTGTCAAAGTTGAATGTCGCACTTCCACGATTTTTCAACCCAATCTAATATTTATTTTTAATACTTAGTCTTTTAGGCATTTATCCTATATGACAAGATGCCACAATTGTACGTGCCTTATACATTTATTATCTCTAAATCATATTATACCTTAGTTAGACCATATGGTCTAAGTATTAAACATTCGTAGTAGAAATAGAGTATACAAGATACTCGATTCGCTCTAATATGCCCAGATTCGTGAGTCATCGGTAACGTCGAGCGCGACACGAAATATTGCATCTTATGGGCTTTTCTGTCTAGGCCTCGGGGGGGCCACAGTGGCCCCCGTACCATTTCGGTGTCACGCTCAATATTACCGATAGTTCACGAATTTAGCCGTATTAGCAAGAACCGAATATTCCGTATACTTTATTTTTACTACGGGTGTTTTGGAGGCTACTAATGCATACTGCGCGTGTATTTGAACGGTGAAAATAATATTTATGAAGAATGTATTACAAAAATACGAATTGTAGTAAAATTAATTTGGTTTTTATACGTAATATTATTTTTATTACTCGTGTCACTAATGAATGTATATTATAATAGTTTTATACACTTTAAACCAATAGTTTACTTTCTTTACGGTAATGCGGCAACATGGAACAGATCCTGCCTCATCTTTTTACCCCCTCTAACGCATGAATCAGAACTAACTTTTAGTCTGGATAAGAACTAGTTTCAATCAATTATTTAATTTGAATATAAAATAATGTTTCAATATCGAAATAATATGCGATATGTAACGTACATCTCAGTACGTACATCATATTTAGACTACATCAGAACCTACAATCTACTGCAGGAGTGCAAATCTATTTAACACTCGCTCACGAGAGCAAGAGTTACATGTATTCTGAAACGAAAACTTTGTATTTGGATTATTAATTGAAAATAATTGTTGAAGCTGGGACATCGGAAAAGGAAGAAAGTATTAAAAGTCTTACATTCTACTATGATATACATATTTACGCAAATTCTAAATGTGCAGCTATTAGCTCGATATTATCCACTACATGCGAGATGCTATAATTTATAAGTTATAGCATTTTGCGAATTGTGGATAATACCGATTGCCCAGGTCTCACCACGAGGAGGTTGCTGCACAAGAGACCCGAAAGGGAGTAAGAACGAATTCTCCCTTCGTTCTGTCTCCCTTTCTTACAAAGACGATTCTTAGAAACTAAGTTTCGCAGGTCGCTAAATGGAAAAGTAGTCTTTTTCATGGAAAAGACTTCTTTTCCATTTAGCGTATGTCGAGTAATTATTGCGGGGCAAAGTGTGAATCGGAGAAGAAGTCTCCGATCCACGAGGGACCAAAGGCGAATCAGGCAGAAGGCTCTGATTCCTTCAAAGAGACAAACAAGATCGAACCAGAGCAGAAGGCTCTGGTTCAAGGGTGACGCGACGCGTTCAGTGCTTACAAGTCCTGAGCCGACCAGCCCGATACCCGTCACTCCATCACCAAGAAAGATGGCAAAGAGATGCGCTCAAACGGTTTCTGGCGCTACTGGGTGACATGAGAACATGGCGTGTCCAGGATTACGTTAACACAGAGGATCGTCAGAAGACGAGTGAACGAGTCTGTTAGACATCCCTCTCAATGACTTCACGCCGGATACCGAAACTGGACCGGCTCCGAACCTGCAAGCAAGGCCGACACAGCAAAAGGCTGTGTCGGAGTCGGAAAACGGAGCGAGCAAAGTTAAGTTACGGCAATAATTACTCGACATAATTACAACGACGATATACAATCTTAATAACTAACGCACGCACTAAAACTAATTTATAAATAATCTGGAGTCTTCGTTCGATGATTCCTCTTCTTTCGATGAATTTTCTTCGTTCGATGAATTATCTTCGTACGATGAATTTTCTTCGCACGAAGGATTTTCTTCGCAAGATGAATTTTCTTCGCCAGATGAATTTTCTTGGACAGAATCCATAACCAGCTGAAACAAAATTGACTCCAAATGGAAAAGCTGTTGAAAAAAAAATCGAAACAGAATCGAAAACCAGTTGATACGAAATCGAAACAGAATCGAAAACCAGTTGATACGAAATCGACACCAAATCGAAAACCAGTCGAAACAGAATCGAAACCATGTCGAGCCCTCATCTAATGATTTGTGGACGCAACGATCTATAGGCGATTCGGGTGGCCCCGGGGACGCGAGTCCCCGTACCCACTCACGGGCCCCATCCCGTGAGTGAGCCCCTGAGGGAACTCCGATCGGGGTAATATCAATTTCAAGACAAAAATATCAATTTGAGAAAGTTGAACTTTGAAAGTTCAGGAGCACATTCCAATTACGAATCCAAAAATTAATAATGGAGGTGTTTGTTGAAGGTACTTGTATTCTGAAATTGAAATTTCGTATTTCTATTATTAATTGAAAAAAAATGCTGAAGCTGGAATACTTGAACAAAGGAGAACGAAGAAGTTATTAAGTCTTAAATTCTAATATAAAATACATATTTACGCAAACTCTAAATGTGCAGCTATTAGCTCGATATTATCCACTACATGCAAGATACTACAATTCATAAGTTATAATATCTTGTGAATTGTGGATAATATCGATTGCCCAGGTCTCACCACGAGGAGGTTGCTGCACAAGAGACCCGAAAGGGAGTCAGAACGAATTCTCCCTTCGTTCTGTCTCCCTTTCTTACAACGACGATTCTTAGAAACTAAGTTTCGCAGGTCGCTAAATGGAAAAGTAGTCTTTTTCATGGAAAAGACTTCTTTTCCATTTAGCGTATGTCGAGTAATTATTGCGGGGCAAAGTGTGAATCGGAGAAGAAGTCTCCGATCCACGAGGGACCAAAGGCGAATCAGGCAGAAGGCTCTGATTCCTTCAAAGAGACAAACAAGATCGAACCAGAGCAGAAGGCTCTGGTTCAAGGGTGACGCGACGCGTTCAGTGCTTACAAGTCCTGAGCCGACCAGCCCGATACCCGTCACTCCATCACCAAGAAAGATGGCAAAGAGATGCGCTCAAACGGTTTCTGGCGCTACTGGGTGACATGAGAACATGGCGTGTCCAGGATTACGTTAACACAGAGGATCGTCAGAAGACGAGTGAACGAGTCTGTTAGACATCCCTCTCAATGACTTCACGCCGGATACCGAAACTGGACCGGCTCCGAACCTGCAAGCAAGGCCGACACAGCAAAAGGCTGTGTCGGAGTCGGAAAACGGAGCGAGCAAAGTTAAGTTACGGCAATAATTACTCGACATAATTACAACGACGATATACAATCTTAATAACTAACGCACGCACTAAAACTAATTTATAAATAATCTGGAGTCTTCGTTCGATGATTCCTCTTCTTTCGATGAATTTTCTTCGTTCGATGAATTATCTTCGTACGATGAATTTTCTTCGCACGAAGGATTTTCTTCGCAAGATGAATTTTCTTCGCCAGATGAATTTTCTTGGACAGAATCCATAACCAGCTGAAACAAAATTGACTCCAAATGGAAAAGCTGTTGAAAAAAAAATCGAAACAGAATCGAAAACCAGTTGATACGAAATCGAAACAGAATCGAAAACCAGTTGATACGAAATCGACACCAAATCGAAAACCAGTCGAAACAAAATCGAAACCACATCGAGCCCAAATCTAATGATTTGTGGACGCAACGACCTATAGGCGATTCGGGTGCCCTCGGGGACGCGAGTCCCCGTACTCACTCACGGGCCCCACCCCGTGAGTGAGTCCCTGAGGGAACTCCGATCCGAGCAATATTGATTTCAAGATAAAAATATCAATTTCCAGAAATAAATATCCATTTCCAGAAATAAATATCCATTTCCAGAAATAAATATCAATTTCCTGAAATAGATATCACGTTTCCTGAAATAAATATCAATTTCCTAAAATAAATATCAAGTTCCTGAAATAAAAATCAATTTCCTGAAATAAATATCAATTTCCTGAAATAAATATCAATTTCCTGAAATAAATATCAATTTCCTGAAATAAATATCAATTTCCTGAAATAAATAACAATTTCCTGAAATAAATAACAATTTCCTGAAATAAATAACAATTTCCTGAAATAAATAACAATTTCCTGAAATAAATAACAATTTCCTGAAATAAATAACAATTTCCTGAAATAAATAACAATTTCCTGAAATAAATAACAATTTCCTGAAATAAATAACAATTTCCTGAAATAAATAACAATTTCCTGAAATAAATAACAATTTCCTGAAATAAATAACAATTTCCTGAAATAAATAACAATTTCCTGAAATAAATAACAATTTCAAGACAAATATGTCAATTTCAAGACAAATATATCAATTTCCTGAAAAAAATATCAATTTCCTAAGAAATATCAATTTCCTGAAAAATATCAATTTCTAGACAAAAATATTGTATCAATTTGATGAAATTGAACATTGAAAGTCTTACAAAATTAAGTATTACCATTCTTACAAATTACATAAGACATTTAAAACTCTAACATCTAAAATTCTAGATCGGTTCTTCTAAAAATAATTTAAATCGCGGCTATTCATTCGCAACATTAACTAGACATTAAGTCAAGTTTGAAAATTTATACTATTACAACGCGTGTTACAATTTGTTTCGCAATGCTACTTAAAATCGCGAATGTTCTTATCTCACAGTTGATCGTTGCAACTGGAGCATGGGCGCCTGAAATATCGAATCATTCTAATACAAACGCGATCCTTTTGATGCGCAACGCTAATTCAACAAATCGAAATTAAAAATACTATTTAAATAAGAAAAGAACTCTGACGTCTAAAATTCTATATCGGTGTCTCTAGAATTACTTTAAATCGCGACTATTTAATCTCAACATTAACTAGGCATTTGATCAACTTTAAAAATTGATACTAGTACAACGCGTGTGACAATTTGTTTCGCAACGCTACTCGAAATCGCGGATGAACCCATCTCACAGTTGATCGTTGCAGCTCGAGCATGGGCGCCTGAAATGTCGAAAGACTCGAAAGCAAACGCGAACTTTTGGTGCGCAACGCTAATTCAACGAACAGAGACCCAAAGAGATTACTCTAATTCAACAAATCGAAATTCAAATTGCTATTTAAATAAGAAATTTAGTATTCCAACGTTTAAAATTGTACATCTGTATGTCTAGATTTACTTTAAATCGCAACTATTTATTCGCAAAATTTACTACACATTTAATCAAGTTTTAGAATTGATAGTAGTACAACGCGTGTGACAATTTGTTTCGCAACACTACTCGAAATCGCGGATGTGCCCATCTCACAGCTGATCGTTGCAGCTCGAGCATGGGAGCCTGAAAAGTCGAAAGACTCTAAAGCAAACGCGAACTTTTGGTACGCAACGCTAATTCAATGAACAGAGATCCAAAAAAGATTAATCTACAGTTTCTGCAAAACGAATCGCGACTATTTGTTTCGCAACGCTATAGTTTAAACAAGCTATATCGCTGATAGAGACTACTATTATATTTAGAAGAAAGGCTAACTTTGATCTCTGTTCAAAATCGACTAACGCAACGCGTACTTTTTTCGCAACGCTAGTGCAAATCGCGGACGTTCCCATCTCGGCTGATCGTTGGGGCGGCGAGGCCTGCCCATGCATGCAACTAACTACTTTTACATTCTACTACAACTCTATTTCTACAGACGAGTATAACGACAAGGTAGTGATAAAATGACTCACTCGAAGATGCGAAGACGTTGCAATGATTATCCTTTTGAATGACAGTTTGTCCGGTATCTTTTGCATAAAACCTCGTCTGCTCCTTCGGCCCCATCCCAACAATTTGTTTCGCACCGCTACTCGATATTGCGGAAGTACCCATCTCACAGTTGATCGTTGCAACTGGAGCATGGGCGCCTGAAATATCGAAAGATTCTATTGCAAACGCGATTCTTTTGATGCGCAACGCTAATTCAACAAATCGAATTTAAAATGCTATTTAAATAAGAAATTTAAAACTGTAACGTCTAAAATTCTAAACAGGTATCTTTAGAACTACTTTAAATTACGACTACTTATTTGCAACATTAACTAGACATTTCATCAACTTTAAAAATTGATACTAGTACAACGCGTGTAACAACTTGTTTCGCAACACTACTTGAAATCGCGGATGTGCCCATCTCACAGTTGATCGTTGCAGCTCGAGCATGGGAGCCTGAAAAGTCGAAAGACTCGAAGGCAAACGCGAACTTTTGGTGCGCAACGCTAATTCAACGAACAGAGATCCAAAAAACGATTACTTTAGATTATATGTAAAACAACAACAATATGAACTTTAAAAGCGCAGTTATCAAATTGAAATGTAATTTTGAACCGCGACTATTTATGATTCGCAACGCTACGCTCTAAACAAAATTTTTCGTAACATTAACTTTAATCTCTGTTCAAAATCGACTAAATGCAACGCGTGGTTTTGTCGCAACGCTAGTGCAAATCGCGGACGTTCCCATCTCGGCTGATCGTTGGGGCGGCGAGGCCTGCCCATGCATGCAACTAACTACTTTCACACTTTACTACTACGGTATACTACTACTTCTACAGACGAATATAGTAACAAGGTAGTAACAAAATGACTCACTCGAAGATGCGAAGTCATTGCAATGAATGCCCTCTCTGAGTCGATCAGCACGGTAATGACTGCATGCCGGATACCGAAACTGGACCGGCTCAGAACCCAAGGTAAACCAAGGAAGCATTGAAGAGTCCATGGCCCTCCCCGAGCTAGCTTAAAGTAGGCCAAGGAAGTTTTAAATAACCCTTGGACTACCCTAAGCTAGCTAAAGGTGGACCATGGTAGACAATGGTAGGCCGTTGGTGGAGGACCCTTGGTTAAGCTTAAGCCAGCTGAAGGTAAACAAGGGTAGCTCTGGAAGACCACTGGTCAGCCTCAAGGTAAGCACAGGTAGGCCAGAGTAGCTCTCGATGACCACTGATCAACCACAGGGTAGACCACTGTTGGAGGACCCTTGGTCCATTCTAAGCCAGCTGAAGGTAGGCAAGGGTAGCTCTAGAGGACCACTGGTCAGCCTCAGGGTAGGCAAGGGTAGCTCTGGATGACCACTGGTCAACCCCAAGGTAGACCACTGGTGGAGGACTCTTGGTCCACCCTAAGCCAGCTGAAGGTAGGCAAGGGTAGCTCTGGAGGACCACTGGTCAGCCTCAGGGTAGGCAAGGGTAGCTCTGGATGACCACTGGTCAACCCCAAGGTAGACCACTGGTGGAGGACTCTTGGTCCACCCTAAGCCAGCTGAAGGTAGGCAAGGGTAGCTCTGGAGGACCACTGGTCATCCCCAAGGTAGGCAGGAGAGGCCAGGGAACCGCTGGAAGACCCTCCTGGTCCCGGAGTCCATCCGCTCCTACCGGAGGGCCCGGCCCGACTGATTGACTGAGCGCGCTCAGCGAGCTTAGATAGCCAGTGATGCGCAACGCGCAGCGAAGCGCAACGCTCCCCACCCCAACTAATTTCGGTAGATCTCGATTGCCGTGATAATAATTATTGATAAATCTATTATTTCTTGCTGTTTAATGTTTATAACAATTCCTTTTGCCAACGATGTCGACAAGCATCCCCTTGTCTATCTACCAACTAATTTTTTAGTAAAAATTGCTAATCGTACTCGAGATACAGAACAACTTTTAAACCATGAATGTTCATACGCATTAATTTCTTCAAAACAACTCACTGAAAAATGTATTGTTTCTAGCTAGTTAATATTTATAACAATCTTTTTGTTAATGATGTCGACAAGCATCCTCTTGACTATCTACCATCTTGTTTTTAAGTAAAAATTGCTAATAGTACTCGAGATACAGAGTAACTTTTAACACACGAATATTACCAAACAATATTATATCAAACAAATGTAATTAATAAAGTTACTATCTCTGGCTGTTTAATGTTTATAACAATTCCTTTTGCTAATTATGTCGATAAGCGCTCCCTCGACTATCTGACCATCTAATTTTTCAGTGAAAATATGTAATGGAACTCGAGATATTGAATATCTTCTGACACATGAATATTCGCGTGCATTAATTTATCGAACACAATTCATTGATAAATTTATCATCTCTAGCTGGTTAATATTTGAAACAATTCCTTTTGTCGATGATGTCGACGAGCACTCCGTTGACCATCTTGCCATCTAATTTTTTAGTAGAAGTAAGTAATAAAACTCGAGATCCAGCATAATTTATGATACATGAATATTACTAAGCATAATTATATTGAAAAAATGTAATTAATGAATTTGTTGTCTCTGTTTGTTTAACGATTACAACGATTATATGTTTGGTTACCTCACCACCCAATTTTTTAGTAAAAATAGCTAATAGTACTCGAGATACAGATTAACTTTTATGCATGAACATTTGGAGTATACAAGATATTCAATTCTCACTAGTATGCACAGTTTCATTAGAACAAGAGTAACAAAAATTATTGATAACTAATTAACCTCTTCTAGAATCGAATTGAAAACTATACATGAATGTTGCCGAAGGTCCATTCTATATTCTTCGAGAGCTAATATTTATAAAAATTGCCTGAAGTAATTTATGAACAATTTTTGTGGAGGTAACTTCTATCTTCTATACCCGCAATGAGTAAGACAAGGAGAGTCCGAGTATTCGTCAAAGGTAAACACACAAATCGTTGTGTCACCTCTCTGGAAAACGTAAATACCTAATTAACTAGGCGTCAAATCTACATAAAACTGCAACAGAAATGTAGCTGAGACATCATTCTAGATCCTCCGATCACAAGGAAGATTATTTTTTACCAGAGATCTGTTAAATTATTTGAGTTTATTTTAGAACGAGACATAAAATAATTGTTTATAACTATTTAGTCTGAAATAAAATGTGACGGTAAACTATATGTGAAAGTAGCTGAAGGTCTATTTTATATTTCCTAACTGCAAATATTTGTAAACAATTCCTCACAAGTGCGTTACTAATAAATTTTCTGTCGAGTGTGCACAGTATTCAGCAGCTCTGTGACTATCTTTCTTTCTCTTCTTAAATGTGCATAAGTTCGTCCTTGTCGGATACAAACTTCTTTATCATGTTCGCCAAATTTTTACCAGGGGGTTCGAAGTCCTGTAAAAAAATAGGCGGCACAAGTGAATAATACGTGGAGTATTTTTGTAGGAATACAATTGCGTTTTAAAGCTGACAACGCTGTAAAATCGAGCCTCCTCAGACACACACTGTATATGTTGCAACCTCATGTAGTTCACCACCTGACCGTTCCATTTCGATAGAGTCCGCTATCGTACTAGGACATTTTCTACAGAGTCGGTAATTCAGAAGCGTAGACAGAAAAATGCATTGCATGCAATGTCTGTAGGTATTTTAAGTCTTTGTTGTGGGGCTCTAACATTGCATGGCTCTAAACACTAAAGCCCTACGAACATGTGACAGAAGAATATGTATTGGGTGATTTATTTATTAACATACCTTGTCTGTGTTACAATATAGTAGAACGATAATTCTTACTTTATTTAAATAGCGTCGTGTTACCACACGAACTTATCTAAATTTATTGTAAATTAATCTGTATTACACATCTGTTCCATCCTAGAACAGATTGAATGATTCTACCTTTAACTCTATATGTATAAGGTATAATAATATCTTATAATATTATGAAACATTATTCAAAGAATCGTGAAATAATTTCAATAAATAATGAAATAGTTTTCCTAGCTATGGTGCTATAGGCCAGCTAGGCTATCAATACTCACTAACGACCTCTCTACTATAAAACCTTCTTTAAAGCATTCTCTGTGTAAGCTATTAAGTAAATACAGAAATATACAGTATTAAATAAAAAAAAACGAATATTTTAAAACTAATATACACACAAAGAATGCAATTCTATCTGCATTGCATTCATCTAGAGGAATTTCCTAAATATTACTAGACGAATGGCACTTATTTCTAGTTAGAAACAATTTGTGTAAATTCCTTCAAAAAATCTTTAATGCTAACAGTCGTTATGTAGATATTAATTAGGTTTGTGATTGAAAAATAAAACATAAACATTTGGAATGTGCAACCTAATCTTCAAAGGAAAACTGTTTATGATTTGTCACGCTTCAAGTGGACAAGAAGAGCTCTTGCTGACACAATGTATTCTATTTCGGAGTAATTTTTAGAGAAACCTGGTATTAAACAACGTATTGGAAGATTTAATATTCATCGCCTCATCGTAATAATTGAACAAATAATCAGTTGTTGCTCTATCAAACATACGATTGCTTTAACTGGAACTATGATTTTGTGCATTGTCTAACATCAACAAATCTTCGATGATATTTTGAAGTTTGACGTGACTCCGTTATTTCCTGACGAAATATAAAAAATCAGGATGTACTGAAATTGAAATTTTTCTTTAGGTAATGAAATCTAATGTTCACTTATTCGATCTTAACAAAGCCTTTGTCCAAATGATTCATGTTATACGTCTTTTTTGTCCTTATGTTGTGAAATGTAATCATTCTTAGCTATTCTTACTCATATCGTATTATTAATTAACTTTCTAGATTATGTGTTAATCCTCTGCATTGTATAGTTTGCTAGCATTAACAGGGTAACACAGTTATAAAATTTAATCACAACAATCTTTGTTTATGTTTTGGCTTTAAGATTTTTACTGTTTAGAATTTTTTATAGTTTCATTTGTATAGATTTCAATATTTTTATTAGTAGAATGTATTTAAAAGCTGTGCACCTTGCATATTTTATATTTTCCTACAATATGCATGCAAAAATCACAGATAAATAAATGATATTGTAATTGTGCAGTTTTAAGTAAATTTTAATCAAGCAATAATTATATGAGAAAATGTTTGTTAAATCGTGTTATAGATTGTTTGAATTCTATAGAATGTTAAGTCCCTTTTTGTGTTACATTGTATAACTCCTAAAAAATTTAGATTAATTTTAAAGCATAAATTTGGAAAGAAATATTAATTCATAATTATTTTTGTAGTAATTCATGGCTACTTGCTTACTTTAGATCCAGTATATAGCATATGTATTTGCTTATTAGGTGCGTTGGAACATAGGTAGTGCTGCTGTTCGTCTCTTCGAGTACAAGTATCTATGATGTTTTCGTCAGGTCTTAGCTGTAATCTCTCCTTTCCCAATTGTCTGGGATACCCTCAAGATAGCGAAGAACTACTACCAAAAATGGCTCGAGAGCCAATTATCCTTAATGTCTATGACATGGTAAGAAAACATTAATTCAATAATCATTATCAATGTGTGATTCTATATGATTGAATTACTTATTTCAGTATTGGATAAATGAATACACCACACCTATCGGATTAGGTGTATTCCATTCAGGAGTAGAAATTTATGGAACAGGTACATTATTTCTTAAAAAAATTCAATTTTCTCTTACTAAAAATTAATTTTATTACATCCATTAATAGAATATGCATATGGAGGACACTCCAAACCAATTTCTGGCATCTTTGAAATTACACCTCGAGTTGCAGAAGAATTAGGAGAACAATTTAGATATAGGTGAGTCCCATTTTTCAATAAGAAAATTTGATCACTTAAAACGAACCAATAATTCAAGTTCTTATGTTAGATCTAATAGTATGTTTGTTTTGTTATAGGCAGTCTGTACATATTGGATACACAGACTTCACAGAAGAAGATGTGAGCAGAATTGTTACAGAATTAGGAAAAGATTTCAGAGGTGACCGTTACCACCTAATGAATAAAAATTGTAATCACTTCAGTAGCCAACTTACACTTGTATGTAGATATCATTATAATATAATCATCTTTCGTGTAATCAGTGCTAACAAAATTATTTTTATCTTGCATTACAGATTTTATGTGGTCAAGAAATACCTGGCTGGGTAAATCGTCTCGCATACTTCAGTTCTTGTGTACCATTTCTTCAACGCTGTTTACCAAAAGAGTGGTTAACACCTGATGCGTTGCAACATTCTTTGAGCCAAGTTAGCTACCATGAAAGTACACCATCGTCCGATACTTCCTTGTAACATATGGCTAATTCTGTGGAAGGAGGAGGTCTTAAATGCCGTAGGAGTTACACCTTCTAGAGAATTTATGCAACAAATAAGAGAAGATTATCTTCAAATTGAATATATATCGCCAGGATCATGGAATCCAAGAAACGGAACCGTCAAAATGAGGTACAAATTTAATAATTGTACTCGTGAATTCCACTGGTGATTAATAGTACTGAAAGAATTGCCTTTCTTGCAACATGTCGTCTTCTGAACATTGGACGGCAGTATACAATGTCGCGTGTGTTCTTTGTTGTATTATACAGTCGAAATTTAATAGACGTATAATTGATAGACAATTATGTATAAATCAAAGGCGTAAAGAGACTGGAACTTATTTCTTTATTGGTTGAGCGAATTAATCTCTTAAGAAATGTCCTGTGGCTGAAATTATATGCATGCAATGTTTTCCATTTCAACATGAATTGAAAATTACTATTTATAGTGAATGAAGATACATTCTGGATAATTAAGATCATTTACACACATATACATACATATATATTATTCATTTGAATTACTTGTTATATTTTAGAAATTAACCTGAAGTGATATTTTTAAACATTTGACAATTTGGTTTACTTTATAATTATTTATATTATGTATACATGCAACACTTCTCTGTACAGCTGCCATTACTATTGTTAAGAAATCCAAATGAATAATGAATTTAATAAATATTGACATTCATACGTAATAAATAATCAACACACATATAACTTGTTGTTCGTGTATGATTTAACAAAAATATGATTTCCGTAAACAATTTTATAATGGACATATTAAAATATTCTGAGTCAACGATTATACACCATATGAATGTCAAATTTTGTGAAAGTGCTCTTGAATTTTGCACGCCATAGGATTAAAATACAGAAGCATTATAATTTCAGAGGCTTTTGCCACATTTGTAATTCAGTGAATTTTTTGTCAGACATTCACGGTAAACGGAAAGAATTACTAATGTTGCTAAAACTGTTATCGATGTCAAATTTATAATGTTACACGTTAAAAAAAAATTCATAAAGCAATTTGAATATGATATCAATATTTGAAAACAAAAATAAAATTTATTAGATATTTCATATATGTAAACTGTAACACGAAAATGCAGCAGCAAAGTAGTGCCAATTCACTTTTGTTTCTAATTCAATCTGTATAAATAATATTAGAAAGTCATATGTTGCATACAACTCAAATAGATATTATCGATCATACACGATATGTTATATTTAATGTTAACGCGTGAATACCTTTCACTGGGCGATTTGAAGGAAAATCTATGATATTATACAACAGTTATATTAAAAATCATTTTTCCATTATGTTTTTTATAAAACAAATGAGAACGTAAATTAAATTTCTGTTTCAATAATTAGATTGCGTGATACCTCTTCCTAAAATAAAACTCCAATCTAAAAACATTGAAATTACTAAAACTTCTGCGCTTCTGTACAATACACACAAAATGATTCTTATTAAAGAATATGTATTATATTTGCGAAAATGATACTAAAAACAACTAATTGTTGTGTAATATATTAATACAATGTCATAAAAAATGCATTACTTTCTCAACATAGGAGACAGTGTAGCATAATAAAAATAATGAAGTATACAAAGCACAATATACAGTATAAGTACAAAAGCTTGTGTAACTTTCTAAATAATCTTTTTTATAATGATGTTCAGTTTGTCGTTTTGGTAGGGAGTTACCTCTCACTGTTCATGATTTCTTTATAAGCAATAAAAATTCTAAGAAGAAGTTCATCGATTTAATCATTGCAGTTGCACCTGAAACCAATTATTCAATACACAAACATTCAGAAATCTATCGTTTTAGAATCACAAAATATACGCACAAGCTTTTTGTCAATTTATTAATATATTTCCTTTACACACGAAAATTAAGTTATTTCTTAAAGTATTGGTAGATAATGCATTTAAAAAAATGTATATATATTCTTCTTCTAATATGGAAGATTCTGCATGAAACAAAATGTGTAAAACATAAAGAATATAAATACTACAAAATCTACAAAACAGATGCTTTTTTTAAGAGGATATCTTATAAACATACAAGTTTGGTCTTCCTTCTCGTCTTATCGGCGCGCGCTTTTTTAATAATTTACAATGAAATACAATCCTTCATTTAAAATGCGAATAATTGTTTGCAATTGCTTTTAATAAATATTGTAAATAACGCACATATTAGTTATAAATAAGTCCATAATATAGAATATACTAAACTAAGTTGCTAAAAAAAAGATGATTAATAGTCAGGTCATTACATGCACTGGTTCTAGACCAATGAGATACATAAATCATTATTAATTATTACAGAAAGTACTTTCTAACGATTCATAAAAAAGGTAAAACTATTAAATCATACAATCTATGTATGTATGTATACATATGATCATTCTATTCTCATGCAGAATGCCGGTCGTACAATTTTTATATTACGTGTAAAAAGAAAGCAATAATTATAGCGCAAATGTTTTTTACATGTTATAAGACGTAGTACTCGAAATGTCAGGTGTTCTGTATTATGTGCACGCAAAAAAGAAACGGAAACAAAAAGAATCGAAGGGTCTAAAATCAATTTGAAAATGCGAGCTTATTCATAAATTGAATTATTTACAAAA
Organism: Sphecodes monilicornis; assembly: GCA_913789915.3. Lineage (NCBI taxonomy): Eukaryota > Metazoa > Arthropoda > Insecta > Hymenoptera > Halictidae > Sphecodes > Sphecodes monilicornis. The sequence continues at coordinate 13,764,236 of OU565290.1, forward strand.
ATATAAAATCAATGCTATACAAAGTGACTATTTCCTCGTATGTTATTATCTATCTATAGACAAGACTCGATTCAAGGACAAAGCAACATAAATCAAATAAACGCGTCTTTGATTTTAGAACCCTTAAGTAACAATGGCGGAAGGTGTGTGCAAATCATTGAATTCCGTCGATAAGTACAATGTAACACGTACAATACTATAATTTATAAACACACCTCGATTACACTTCTAGAATAGATTCTAGAGTTCATTTTTTAACTTTTTATTTTACTCCAATACGGACAGCAATGTCTGTACTATTACATTCTTTGTTCGATAACATTAACACATTTCTTCTATTAACGGTATATTCTATATATATATATTTTTTTTAATATAAGAATGTCAAATCTATTGCAGTCGATATATACTTTATTTATAATATATTCTCGTGAGTTTGTTGCTATTACACAAATCTGTCGAAGACGTTTTGTAGTTGCAATATTATGTTGTTTTATTTTTCTTCCTTTAAATTATATTCGTATTATAATTGCGTTACGTTTAACTATATATCCCTATCAATGACGAACATCCAAAGACTTGGAATTTCGTATATGAAATGTATTGATATCGTTTCGTGAAAGTAAAATGGAATTATATGGAATGTAGTGCCTTGATATTTCTACCAGTAACATTTTCAATATTCCATAAAATTTCGAGATCTTCTAAACTCGTCCTATTAAAATTCGTTATAAATATATGAAAATTCAAATGGAAGATTAGATCCTTAATTCTTTTTCTTTTTTTACAAAACTTGACGATTGATATTGTTCAATTATTGGCTCCGTTTGTTTGACTGTGTACGACATGTCCGAAAATTTCAAGTTGAAGAACAACCTTCGATTCTCCATTGTGTTTCGTATTAATTAAACAACTCGGGATTCTTAACCATTACACGTTATTCTGTATTCGAGCTACTGGCAGTAGAATCCTGAGATAATTATTTTGTTTCTATCAACTTTTTTTTTCATTCAGCGTAGTTAGCAAATCTTTATAAATATACATACATGAAAAATGTATATTTTGTACATTGAAACATATAAAATTTGTTATCGTGTCTGCGTCTTCCTTGTAACTTCATTTTCCTTTTCGTTTTCTTTTTTGTTCGTTCTAATCTTATCTCTATAGAAATGAACTGAGTGCAACCGATTATCCGTCATGCAGTCTCTCTAAAATTTGAATAGCATGCATCATTTTTTTTGGAGTTGTTGATTTTTAAATGTTTTTAATATAAAAGTAATAAAAAATGCTGCAATATCGTGTGGCATTTGCAGTTCTGCCTTATTAAAATTGTTGCAGAAACGTTGATATAGAAATTTCCCGTTATTTGGTTCGAAATAATGGTTTATGTTTTTTCCTCGATTCTGTACTCATCCAGTCATGCGTTGCACTTGCACTCTGTGATCGTCAGGTTGAAGATCTAATTCTTTATGAACAAGCTAATGATTTCGCAATGATACCTATCGATTTAAAGATACGGAAAGCGGTATGCTTAAGAAGGAAAACACAGTTTTCGTTGCAGTAAGGACAAATCAATGTTCAACATCGTTTTGTTACTATCGTTATAATACTCGTATGTTGTGAAAAAGTTTATAGCCACTTTGCTTAAATGACTACTCATTATCAGCAGGAGATTCCGATACATTGCACGATTATCCTACTATTCACACGTTAAATAATATGATGCATTTTACTGCATTATGACGCAATAGAAAATATTTAGTCATAAGGCAATCAAATCGATTCACGTCCTTCGAATTCGTTTATGCCGCTAAGAATGATTGAGTATATAATTTACTTGAAACTATCATTTTTGTTATACCTAGACTCGAAAGTAGGTACAATAGATTAAGTAGATTAATTCTTTTTTTATTGCTAGATAATTTGACTGAGATTCCTGACTCTTATTAATTTAAAAATTAATCGGAATAGCTAAAAATTTATATTATGCGAAATGAAATTTGCATTAAAATTTACTAATAAAAGAAACACGACACCTACTTTAATAACCATGGCATCGTAAAGCTGGCTCGTTAATCTTTCAAAACGCATAAATTATGTACAATAATTTATCATTATATTATATACTTATAAATTGCCTTGTTTAGTACACAACTTATTATGCATAAATTTATAAAAAAAAAACAAAAGAAATTGCAATACGTTATCAAAATTCAACTGGAGATAACGTATTTATCAAGGTTGATTTTCGTATTGAACGAAGTAATTTAAAATGTGCAATTTTACATTTAGAATCAATTCATCTAGTACGTAAGATTATTATGCTTTTAGTCATACGTTTGCGATGCAATTCAACGTAATTCACAGTGTTTAAAAAAAGAATGTATTGCACAAAATTAGAAAAAGAAAGAAATTTGATAACTTTCAGACTGAAAGGATCAAGCACAGACATCGTCCTTGTATAAAGATATTACTACAGATACTGTAATCTTACGGTTCAGGTAATGCAAATGATTACAGTAACTTATCCGTATTGTTAGAAATGTTAAATAATCTTTTTACGAATCGTACGAGGATGAACCATGATCGTGAGCTGGGCTTGGAGGCGTTGACGGATTTGAACTGTTGTTTGAAGCTATTGAATGTCTTGGGCTTCCGCCAGAAGTGTGTTCCTAAAGTAACAAGATATTTCGTTCATAAATCAGAAAGAAAATTTTAAAAAATTAACCCTCCAGAAAAGAATAGAACACTTCTTTGTGTTAACTCTTTCCCGTCGAAATCCAGGAATCTCGCGGCAAGGCACTCTACCGTAGCGCACTGTATTATCACATTGTTCGCACATTTATATACGTTTGGTTCAAAATGCAGCCACGTTTTCCGTATAAACAAGGCTCAAATCAAAAACTCTTAGTTTGCTACACCAGACAATAAAAAAATTCCTTAGCTAAAAACAACAGTCACGGTGCACTACGACTAATCACGTACCTACAGTCAGTCTCATAATTGATGGGACACACTTTAAATCAAAATAACTTTTTTTATAAATGAACCAAACGACTTCAGTTGTTCTGCCAAGCTAGGTGGACTACTTTACTAGTTGATATGTAATGGAAATTTTGGAAAAATTGCGTTTAGTCTAAATTACGAAAAAAAATAGTACAAGTTGTTTTTTACAACTTTTTTAATAAGGCTTCTAACGAAAATTTAAAAAATAGTTATCCTATATTCATATAAGTTATATGCATGCTGAAAATTTCATCGAAATGGGTCAATCGGTTTACAAGTTATAAATGCTAAAAATGGCGAAACTTGCCAAATATTAAAATAAAAAGGAAAAGTGGTTGAAAATCGTGAAAAACTGTAATTTTCACAATTTTCAATCGCTTATAACTCATAAACCAATTAATCAATTTCGATGAAGTTTTCAGCATCGATACAACTTACATGATCTACAAAACACGTTATTTTTATTTTCGTTACAAGCTCAAATAAAAAAATGGTAAAAAGCGACTTCTACTATTTTTGTTTCGTAATTCCGACTAAACGCAATTTTCATTATGCGTCATCTAGGAAACTAGTCCTACATTGGCATAAAAGTGTCGCTTGGGCCATTTATAAAAAAGTTACTCTAATTTAAAGTGTGTGCCATGAATTTTGTAAGTGACTGTATGCCTCGGAGTGTTCCGACGGAAAAGAGTTAAAATATTCTGTTTGTTAGTACTATTACATTGATGAATATAAAAATTTTCATAAAAAATTGTCCATGCGCTTCCATAAATTCCAGAGAGTTAAAGATATTCTACATAGAAACTATGTCTCGTATAAAATATATAAATAAATACCTTGTCGTGTAAAGATGCGATACTACCGAGAGAAAGTGGTGTATGAGTTCGTAAATGCACGGATTCCGAATCAACTTGGTCCACAGGAGTACGCGGTAACGAAGGCGGAGTAGCAGTTGGCCTTGGAGGTGCCGGTCCTCTCCGTGATGATGTTGATCCTAAGATTAATTATCATGAATATACCATTACTGTATATATTCAAAAAAAGGAACAGAGCACGGTTGAATGTAATACCATTATGCGGTGAGTATCCCGAATTTCTAGATATATGAGAACTGAGACGTCGTGTGTCAGATGGAGGGTGCCTGGGCGGCAGTGGCGCTGGTTTGCTCGCTGTTTGGAGTGTGGGTCCATATAACTAAATAAAAATACCCCCAAATACAATGTTAAAAATGTTTTACGACAAATCGGTTATATAAAAAAAACATAATGAATTCCTACTCTTTGATGACTGCTGTGAAGATGAGAGCTACTGTGATGACCACTATGTTGTTGATCAACTGTTTCAAGTGTGGTAGCCAAATCTAATAGTCGTTGTATCTAAAATAAAATGTCAGATTGTTGGTTTGAAAAGAGATACAAGTTGTAAGGAGTATAATAAGGTATAATAGAACAAAATAAAACCAAACTACCTACCTGTATACCATTACCTGGACCCACATGACTGACATGACTGAAATTCGTCGGCGCTGATATCATTTTTGAGCGTCTATCTGTGGGTCGAACAGCCCTGTTTCCTTCTCTCAATGAGAATCTTCTTCGCGGTCTTGTCATTTGTCTACCGCTTGCGTCTAGTGGTGTTAAATTGAGTAATTCTCCTATTATATCATAAAGAATTTATGCCACGTTTGATAACATTATACAATTGTATTATTCATTTGTAATCGAATCATACTCACGTTGATGTAAGTTGCTCAGGAAAATAACATGTGGCATGTCGTTAATTATGCAAGATGTTAAAGAACCTGATGTGTTCAGTGGTCGTGCCCGTTTTACATTTAATGTTTGTAACCAGTCTCCGGTTGTACAATCAAAAACGTCGATGTGTGTATCGCTATAAACTAATAAGTAACCTTCACAATAACCTGAAACATAGATTAACGTAGTATATTAATAATACGATGATAATATAAATATAACAATGTGGTTAAAATAATGTCTGGTAAGTAGAGGTGTGCGAGAACCCAAAAATGTCAAGTCGGAATGGGTCGAAAATTTTATTCTCGAGAATCCCAAATATCCTCAAGAATCCTGAAAATTCTCAGGAATTCCGATATTTTCGAGAACATGACTCGTCCCGACTGTCGGGATCTCCCACATTTCTGCTGGTAAGTATGTACTTACTAACTGCTGTAGGAACAGCGGGGTACATAATTTCACGATCTCTATTCTTTCTACCTTGGCTGTCGACATATACTGCCAGTGTATGGAAGACTAATAAGAATTCACCACGTGGTAATTCGATACAACGTAAAGCATCTACAGCGCTATATGTGAGAAAACCTAAGAGCGTATTCTCAGAGTGGACCAATGCTAGATTATAAAATATAAACAATTAATATAACTCATGTTTCACGTAAAGGCCACCTATATATCATTTTCTCACACTGATACTCACAAATTGCGTGATGGTCTCCTAAAATGCTGTAGATAGAAAAACCAGAAGGATATCCGACACAAAAGCGGCCTTCGGAGAGAACTTGCAGAGTTTGTGCATGACATGGTAACATTAGTTCACGTATACGTTTATGACGTGTTTTCATACGCGTTATTTCGTAGATGATTACTTGTGATGCGTTCTACATTAGAAACGATGATGTTTCATTAATAAACAGTTGAAGATTATTTAGACCTCAATTCTGTATTACCGTTACACGTAAACAAGATGTTTTACCTGTTTCTTTATGGCAACGCACAAACAATATGTTAACGGACTGCGACGTACTACTCCCGTTGTCAGAGTAATACATCCTTTAGTTTCTGCAACCTTAATCCATTCAACTTCATCTCCATCCAATGCACGTACTGGGACCAGCCGTACATGACGTTGTTTTCCACTTAAAACTACAATTAATTGTTCTTCTGTTACATATTCCAGTAGATATATTTTCTTGCCTTCCCCGATTCTTGCAATTTCTAAAAATTTAATATAAAATATAATAGTATACAATTCGTTGTATCGCTCTATATAAACATAAGCGCAACATACCACTACGATCTAAATCTAAACAGAAGAGGCCTTCTTCTGTGCCAATGACTAGACGATCTGGATCAATAATTGCTCCTGACATCACATTTTTAATGAGCGCCAATGTATTATCTAATAATTCTTTTGCTCTAAAAATCTGTGTAAAAGCGACAAACGATGTAACAGAGTTGTTATAAAACGCATAGCATATAAACTCGGTGTGCATCACTCACCGTTGTATTAGGAAGATTATTTTTCTTTAGTATTCTATGCAGTTCACTCAAAGCAACTACCCATTTTGTTTTCTCGCTTTCAGTGTCTGCAAGCATCAATGTGTGATTCCTTAAACCAGGCGGTTCTAACAGAGATGTTGTTATCTAAAAATATTTAGTAGTACAGCAGTCAGTCACAAATAAACAATCAACGGTGACAAGTTGAAGATAAAAAATTACCCTAAATATGCACGGAATATCTTTTTTCGTAGCGTGTATGACATCCGAATCTCGAACAGAACTAACACTGAATTCCTCATCTCGCATATCTAAGACTTGTGACACGGACACAGATGGTAATGCGTTACGGTCTGGTGAAATGTCGTAAAGAAATAATTTGAAGTCGCAGACAACTACGAACTGCCGAACCCAACCCTTTTTCACTCCACCCATTTTTGGCACTTTGACATATCCTTCGTAAGCAGTACCTATTCCTCGTGTGGGGTCAATACCCAATGGTCGCTTTGCTGTAATCAAGATATTTGATTATCATCTTTTACTGTAAAATTAGTAGAGGTGTGCGAAAATCCGAAAATCTCGGGTTAAGAATTTTATTCGGGAGCGTGACGGGTTCTCAAACCTTCCAAGGTTCTTTATTTCCAAAAAATATTAGGGATACCCGAGAATATTCGGATTCTCGAATTTATCGGGAAACTTGACAATTTTGAGTTTGATTCCCAAGAATATTTGAGAATCCCGAACTTTTCAAGAACCCGACTAGTCTCGACCCGTCCCGACCATCAAGTACCCGACATTTTTTGGTTATCGCACACCCCTAAAAATTATTGTTTCAAATCCAGTAAAGTTTGGGTATATTTACTTTGATCATGGGGCACAGGACACATTGGTGGCACCTTGTCACAACAGGGCATATGGCATGCGAAACCACAAACTTCGCATACTACTCCTTGCCTTGTTAAACCCACCATCAATGAAGTGCAGTGGTTACATTTTGTAGGCGCTGAAAATGTTCTTACTAAAAATTGATGAGATTTCGGTTTAGGTTGAAGACTGGATAGTCCATGAGATGCAGATGATTTGTTCAAGAGTTCATGAGACAAAGGAGATGTTGGATCCTGTATTATAAAGACAATATGTTGGAACATTTTAGTATTCAAGATGGCATTCCATCCAAATGGAAATACTTACAATGCTGAGCTCGGATAAGTTACTTTTGCTGCTGGAAATGCTTGGTGCACGATTATCTTCAATATCGGCCTCGACACTATCTGCGCTTCCATGGCGCTTGCTGCTGGCAGTTTCTTTTAAAAAATGTTCCAGGTATGACATTTGAGACGTAGGACGTTCTAAAACTGAAATAGAAAAAGAAAGTAATGAAACGGGAGTAAGAGAACGTAAAAAGATATGTTTAAAAATTCTTATGACTGTAATTTTGTTTAACATTGTTAAATTAATAAAAAAAAAAACAAAATATAGAAATTCGATCTACTGTTCATTAAGATACACAATAATGTAAACTTGTAGAAAGTAAGAGAATTATGTTTTTATATTCATAAAAATTTTAAGTTTTAATAGTGAACTTCATGACACCCTTCTCAAACGTTTTAATATAGTCACTCCACTGCAAATTGCATCACACAATTCTGTTAAAGTAGTAATCGTTATTGTGTATATAGGGGTTGATATTTTATCGTTCACCAGCAGAAGTAGCAAGCAGATAATAAAATGTACCAAAGTCACAAACAAATTCTAGAGGCGGAAACATCCAGGCACAACATACCTGTTAATCATTTAATTACAAAAACCGAGTGATTATCAGCTACTAAGATTAACAAAGGTCAACCATCACCTAAAAACGATGAAGAACTACTAACGCTATCCTTAATGGAGGAACGATTATTGTCAACATACAAGGAAACACATAATTGTTCTTGATGGTAATTGACAAAAATTTACGCAGAGCTATGTTTTCGATTCAAGATAATTTAAGAGGCGTAATAATTTTTCATGTTCATACTTTAAACATGTTAAAACGCCAAGTTACAGGGCTGCTCTATGTAACGAATAAGAGTTCACATCTTGTTGAGTAAATAATTCCAGCATACTTGGCTGTACTCATTCGTTTCAACATTGTACGACGGGTCTGTAAACAGCAAGTTAAGAAACACAGCTCTGTGCTTAGTAAAATTAGCAATCCAGCCGACCAGTCAACCAAAATCGCGTTTTCTCTCTGTTGCCACTTCATTTACCAGGTGGCGATACGATGGCGACGGCATTCTGAGTGATGAATGTGTTGACGGGAACGAATCTAGTTAATAAGCGACATGTCGTGACGCGGGGAGCACGCATTACTGGTAGGGGTGACGACGGCTGGTGTACGATGATGCGTTGGGGTTTGGTGCAAACGATGTTTGAAGATTTGCTTGACGTTTTGCTGGATAGGACAGCTGTCACAAATACAGTTTGAAGATGAGCAACAAGAGGCCCCAGACACAGCTCGTTACGCCAATAAACAGAGGCACTTTGTAGTCTAGAAATCAGAATCGCATACCGTACCGGAGGACCGAATTACTATGCTGGATAGATATCCCAGTACCAACGATCTCTATTATTGGTAGCTTATATATTGACAATAGACACAATACCTTATTATCCGTTATGATTATTAATATCATAATATCATTTATATTTATATCCTTTGCGATTACAGAGGAATATTCAATAATAATATATGTATTGCAAATAAAATATTCTATGCTTTTAAGAAGAAAATATAATTGAACAATTCTTCAGAAACATCACATACTGAGCTTCAAGTGCCTTATGTTTCATTCGAACAATCAAATATTACCAGCTTATATAAAGTATTTGTCTCTATGTGTCATAAGTATTGGCTTGATTCTAGAAAATAAAATAAGACAACAATAGTAACGATATTGGGATTTTGGCTTTGTTTTCAAACTAATAATAACTGAAGTCGACTAAAGATGCATGAGTTTACTCGATGCCCATATTTCTTGGCACGGAATAATTTGAAAACAGAGCAGAAACCGTATCGTAGTTACTTTCGATTTTTGTCGTATTTTATTTTATAAAATCGTCTCTTCAAATATTTATTACACATAGTCGACCACCTGTACATGTTCACACATGCATTACACCTATTGATAGGTACATAATATATCTAAAAAATGTTTCTTTCGTAAGGAGTTATTATGGTAAAGCTACGTTTAAATGTAAATACTGAGATTTGTAACAATTCAGTGATACACTTCAGTAACGGTACCATTCACCAAATTTAACTATTCGTATTTACAAAAAAGTAATACTCACACACTGTAACATACCAATTTAATATAAATTCATTAGTTGACCAAATGCACAATACAGGAAGAATAAATAACTATACTTCTTAGAAGCACTACCTTTTATACTAGATTGAAAGGAATTGTTAAGTTTTCATTTCCTAAGACAAACACAATCTCTATATTTTATAACGTAAATGTAACATAACAATTCCGTTAATCTTTAATTGAATACATGCAAATTTGTTTGCTTATAGTATCAATAACACTATGTGTATGCTACTTTTTGAATCTATTAGATCAGTAAGTAAAGACTGATGGTTATGTTAAAATCATTATTTGCCTGTTGATTAAATATTCTTAATACAACAGCAATGCAAATATTAATATTTATTAAACATTATTTTTAATAAATATCATATAAACTATATTAAATGTGCCATTATTTGAAAAAGTGCTTAAGAAAACACTATTAGAGAAAATTTTTTTTAAAAGATTAACTATATTCATCGCTTGAAAACTGTGCACTTATAAATTACATACATAGCGTGTATCGCAGCAGTTTGTATAATAATAGTGGATACAACATTTCTATAATAGCGCAACCATGAAATTTTTGTGAAATCCTTATTTCTAGCATTGTTAACTGAAATGTACTTACAGCCGTCGCCCGTGTCAAGCCTTGCTTGCAACTCTTTTATTTGCATTTCTTTGCGTTTTATCTCATGCGTGAGAGTATCAAACCGTTGTCTGAAGTCTCTTAATTCCCTGTACACACACAAACATTTATCATATTATCTTTCATTATTACCAACCGATATGGATTGATAAAGGTATTCAACTCTATTCTAGAATAATTCATATTATAAGAGAATAAAATACTAAAATTTGGAGAAATTACTTTTGAGCAGCAATTAGGTCCGATCGAGTCTTTGTAAGTTCTTCGGATATCGCCTGTTTAGCTTGTATTTCGCTCTGTAATGAACTTTGCAGATTCAAAAGTTCCATCTTATCGAGCTTCTGCGATCTACGGTTTCTCCAGTTCTTATCTGCCATTGTGGAACCGCTTCCTACACCTCCTACACCACCAGAGTGTTTCAAAAACTCTAATTCTTCTGTCATTTTCGTGGCCAACGCCTAAAATGTTTTCATCAAGCGCGTGATTATTATAAAGAAATTATGGGTAAGAATGGTTTGATTTTGTTTACGAGGACAAACCTGCAGATATCCTCTTGCATCTTTCTCGTCGGATACCCATTGGATAATCTCGGTAATCTGAGCTTCCCATTGCGCGATAGCTTCTTTCTTATTTCTTAATTCTTCGTATTCTTCTTCTAGTTGCCGTCTTTCACCTTGTATTCTATTAACACTATCGGTAAGAGTGTTCAATTCTAACATAAGCTTTTTATTTTCTTCGACTAGCATAATTTTTTCTCTCTCGTGGCGTCTGCTTAACTCGTTTATTGTCTCCTCGCTATCAGTGATATTCTCCAATCGCGCAGCGTCTAACTTTTCTTTCGTTAATTGAACTTCTCTTTCCAATAAATCTCTTCTCGCCTCAGCCTCATGCAATTGTTCTTGAAGACTACGAATCTCAAGATTGAACCTGCTTTGTTGCTGATTCAAATTTTCATTGTACTGAACTTCAAGTTTCTCGACCTCGGCTTTTAACCTATTGATCTCTTGCGTTGCTAATGCATGGTTCGCACTCACATCATTTCCCATAGACCTCTGTCTAATCTTCTCAGTCTCTTCTTGCATTTGCTTACAGTACTCCTCACTGCGCTCTCGTAATTTTCTTTCTTTACTCGTTTCCGCCATTGCTTCTTCTACTCGATTTTCTAATTCTCTTCGAAGCTTCTCAGCTTTCCGAATATCATGCCGCAAACTATCGACCTTCTGCATTACTACTTCCAATTCTTCCTCTTTATCTCGGACTTGTCTGGACAACTTTTGCTTTTGTTGTCTTAACTCGGATAATTTATCTGTGACTTCGGTATATTCAGCCATCGCTAATTTGCGTTGTGTTAACGCGTCCTTCAATTCTTTATCCTGAAGTTTCAGTTTCTCTTGAGCATCCAATTTGTCTTTAATAGCTTCCTCTTTCTCCATACGGAGAGAACGAACCAACTTTTCTAATTCCCGCAGTTTTGTCACTTCACCGTTGTCTAGATTGCGTAACTCCCGTGGTACTTCCATAGACTTTAATTGCGCTTCTAGTTCTAAAAATGTAATTTTAATTTGAAAATAAATGAAAATAAGACGACATGATGTGTGTACCCACCGCAATTGCGTTTGGTAAGTGTGTTTATCTCGTCCTGAAGTTTTCTTGTTGCATTAGTGGAATCTGGTGATATTCCCGGCAAAGAATGAGAACCGACTTGATTCTTTAAATCTTCGATTGCTTTCAGTAGCTGCGCGTTTTCTTCTTCAAGTATTTGTACTCGTTTATCTTTTTGAGTTATAGCTGGCACACAACCCAGGTCCGATATGCAACTATAATTTGTAAATATACGATTACATCGAAGCAATATATTTGCACTTGCATCACTAAAAAACTTCTTTACTTACCTTCCTTGGGTAAAACTGAAGCCAACAAATGGTAAATGAAGCGCAGAAAACGCAGAATTTGCTGCTGGTGGAACAGCATCTGAACTACGAACATCTGTATCATCAACATCGAAGTTTGATGTATCAGTTGGCGAGGAAACTTCAGGAATGTAAGGTGCAGTACTGTCCCTAAGAGTGTCCCAGTTAACTCCGTCAAACCATGGGTGTTTCTATGTTCCATAATTCAATATTAATTTTATATAATTTAATTATTTTATAGTAAAAAGTGTTACGTCGCTTTAGATAAAGTAATACTTGGTGTTACCTTAAAATCATCAATTCCATTCTGCCCTAATCTAAAGTCCGAACTACATATTAACTTTCTCATTAAATCCTTAGCTTCTTCGGAAACATCATATATGTCGTCTGCTGGGAAGTCAAAGCAATTCTGAAATTATAGAAAATCTTAGTGATTACGCATTTGACAATATATGCTGCAATGTGTGTGTGTGTGTGTGTGTGTGTTAGCACTAATTTACCTTATGATTCATAATTTTTCCATATGTTTCGACTAGAGATTCCGCGTAAAAAGGTGTCTCCCCATACAGCATTTCATACATGCATACTCCTAACGACCACCAATCACATTCAGGTCCATATTGTCCTTGTCCATCTTCCATTGCCTACAATGTGTAAGTCCATACGTTATTTAAGATGAATTAAAATGTGAAAAATGTCGGAATTTCCGAGAATTTTTGGGATTCTCGAATATAATAATAAGACGGAAAATAATATTACCCTTAATATCTCTGGAGAAATATAATCTGGTGTACCAACAGCAACATTACTTTGTACGGTGCCATCTTCGAACAATCGTAAACAAGATCCAAAATCGGCTAATCTAATGTGACCATTTGCATCTAATAAAACATTATCAGGTTTAATATCACGGTGCACATAACGCAAGTCATGTATGGATCCTATAGCCAAAACCATTTCAGCTATGTAAAAACGTGCCATATCTTCTGGAAGGCGGTCTTCGAATTTGCTTAACAGCGTTAATAGATCCCCACCACAGTAATAATCCATGACCAAATACTGCACACAATTATTTAATAAACATATAAAATATTTCTATTTTCTGATATGTTATTAATTATTCCCAACCCTTTGCAAACGGTAAACCCATTCTTGTGAAAACGATCAACATAACTAATAATCTTACATTGTATTAAATGGAAGTACATAGAGACACATATGTATTTAGTAAATTCAATGAAATAAACGTTGCAAATGTGTGCAATGAATTCAACAAACATATGTCTATATCAGCCTTCTCAACATGAATCGCTTACATTTGAACTATTCCATTTGCAAAGTGCTGATACTACAATATAAATTGAAACATTACCAAATTATTGTCATCTTGAAAGGCATAATGAAGATTTGTGATCCATCTACGATCACCGTACACCAGCACATCTCGTTCCTCTCTGAAGCATGCAGTTTCTGCACGCTTCAGCATTTCCCATTTGTTCAAAATTTTCATTGCAAAAACTTTGTCCGAACCACGCATTCGTACTACACATACTTCTCCAAATGCACCTCTACCTATAACTTTTACTATCTCAAAATCCTCTCTTGCCAATTGCAAACTCTTTATGCAAGTGGCCACTGGTTTTACTACAAAAGTACGTAATAATTACAAGATTATCAAAATGGGATAATTTGTTAAAGCTCAAAAGTTTACAAAATAAAATACATATATGCATAGGTATATCTACCAAATTCAATAAAATCAGAGACAGTCTTCTCGCGTCGTAAGGAAGAATTACAGCATTCATCGTATAAGACAACTAAAATATCGATGAGTGTCTCAATAGAAAATGTATGACCAACTCTTCCTTCCCCCTGTATAGGACCACCAATAAAAACGGCTTCTAATTGGCGTAACCTTCCTCCTATGCCTATTGAAAATAGCTTTTGTTTATTTATTTCTACAATATGCATATTAACACAATAAAATATAATACTGTTAAATATTGTATCATATCTTTAGTAACGTACCATTGATTGCAAGCCCCTTTGGCATAATATCAGGGGGAGGTTGATTATATTGGTGTTGCGACGAATCTGACATGTCTCTTTTTCGATAAGGATGTTCCTTACCAAAGTCTTTGGATATTTCTTCTGTCATTCTTAACAATATTATTCAATAGTTTTTCAAACCACCACATTATGATGTGATGACAATCCTAAAATATTTGAATATTTTATTTATATATATATATATATATATATATATATATATATATATGTATATATATATATATATGTTTCAACAAATGCCATGATGCAAGAGATATGATATACAATTGAAAATATGTCTAACGAAACTTATAGTTGATTATACATAAACATATTCATAACCATAATAATTAAATTATAGATATAATTTGCATTTTTTTAAAGAACACTATTTTCCAACAAATCCTTGTATTTACAGGTGTACAAAAGGAAGAATACAAAAATACGGACATAATGTATCACAAACATAAGCCTATAAAATAATCGTTTACCTTAAGAAGATAACTCCCAATGGACATATCTAAATAGGATCACTTTCACTGTTTAAACATTAATTTTGTTTACAACCGTGCGGCAACAGATTCTCGATCATGTTACCAGTGAATTACCAACAAGTATTCAACTTCTTCCTTTCCCTTATGCAAAGAGTGTCAAAAATCAATTCCCTTTAACTTTGCGTGGTATATATGTCCACACGCCACTACGTGTAAAACAATCGAGTTTCATTTAATTCATCATCGGCCATGGTGCCGGAATTACTCACGTCGGAAATTACGTAACCGCTACAAAGATAGCCAAAATATTTGGCGAAGAAAACACGCAACAAGAGAAATACGTGTAAATAAAGCGTACAGACAAAAATAGTGCGACGGGGTAGGGCACCGCATTCGCGGTCAGCGAATTCAACAAAATCACCAAGACAACTCGTATCGCGGAAGAAATCGGTATCGCATAGCAAAACTATACAGTACTTATTTAATATAACAGCTTCGGGATAGAACGTAGGTGAATGTTAAAGCCCATTGTCCCAATTTCGGGTATAACCTCGACGCGGCACTACACACTCGCCCCGAATCGAATTTGTGACGTAAATTCTTATCGCATGTGAGAAGGATGTTTTGAGTGAAAGGCTTTTTCTTCGCCGATCCAGAACGTTTGCTCGAGCGATCCGAGCATATCTGCCGAAACGTTGTGCCCCGCTATTATGTTGATTTAATTGTTTATTATGCGCACCATTCGATTATCACAAAACATCTTGCATGGCCACCTCCAAACCCCCAACAATTTGGCTGACCCCCTGGCAGGCGGCAGGCCCCATATAGAAAAAAAATATGGCAGTCCTACGTCATTGAAAGCACCCGTGAAAGTTCAGCACATACATAGATGGGTTGCACAGAATCCATTAGGGTTGGGCGATTCTACTGGATTCTTTTTCTCAAGAATCGATTATTCTAAGAATCGATTCTGGATAGCTCGATTATTTTCTAACAAAAAATCGAAAAAAATCATCGTTTTTTCTATATTTGCTTCCGGCTTTTGCCGTTTCCGCGTTTTCTTCGCCAATTTTTTTGCTTTCATAAGAAGGATGCACGATATAATTAAGTTTAAATGTGCACTTTAGTCTGGCAAAGAAATATGACATACTGATGCTCTAAATTAAATAAACGAAAACTGTACATAAAAAATGAAATTGTATGAATTTCACGAATTTATACTCTATTTTATCTTACATTTTCTTTCTGGACCCTTGACAGGTACGCTAAGCGTAGTGTCGCCATTGGCTGAGCTGGAATCCGTCCGCGGTAGTCGCGCTCTAATTGGTCCGTGTTTTTCGTTAATGAAAAAGATACCCTCATGAACCACTCCTTTCAAGGTTTTCCGACATTTGTGGGACACCCTCTATATTTGGTACGGAATGCATGTGAAAGGACATCTCAAAAAACTGAAGTCATTTGGTCCAATTTTAAACAAGTTATTCGTTTTTGAAAGATATGCGAATACTTTTTGCACCTACTGTATGTATTTACCGACCATTATTCGAAATATACAATCATAGACTCTGTCATTTTGTGATCAAAATAAAAACCTATGAGTTTTTAGCTTCATCATTTAGAAGAGAAACTAAAAATGATATTGGGATTTTTTCCCCAAATTGATTGCATATAAATATGTGTATATGTATATATATATATATATATATATATATATATATATATATATATATATATATATATATATATGTACTGATATGTATATGTTTTAGCCCTAGGCAAAATAGACCAATGGGAGATCTATCATTTATCCAGAGTCACCGCCATTATCGTTGTGATTTGTTCTAATTTTAAATTGAACAAGTGCTTTCGTACTCGATCTGTTCAATCCTAGAATGGATTGAGTGAGTCTACCTTTAACTGTACATGTATAATACATAATAATATTATTAAAAATTAATCAAACAATCGTTATACTTCATTCTTTCAGAATATTTTTGAGTTGAGAACGTAAATTTGGCTACCCAAATCTATAATCGGTGGGATAGAAAATAATGATATGAATTGTAATACAACTATTGCACATATTTTAAAATCTGCTATTTATTCATTTGTGAGAAAAATAGGAGCTTACGAAGATTAGCAATTATACTTTATATGAATAAATTGTTATAATATAAATTCTATAACAAATAGGAATACGCATAAACGTTGGAGCGCTGCAATCGATGCAGAGTTGCCGATCATCTCGTCTATTTATTGTACGATTTTTTGATTTCGATTACTTTTATTATGAAAAACTCTAGAAAAGACGTTTAATGAATATTTCAGGAGTTTTTATCGTAATTTGAACGCAATTATTTAAGTAATTCGTATTATTCGCACTCAGTATATTGTGGAATGTGCGAGGAGGAGCTACTGTGTTACGCAGCTCTGCATGATGCCATCGGAAAAATACGTAATAAACACGAAGAATTCGTGTCTTATGCGTTATCAGGTTAACATTTTACCACTTGACATAAGATATGAACTATTTTACGGGGATGCATACACGGTTAAATGATATAAAACCGTAATTCTTATTTTTACTCGGTAGCATGTATACGTGGCAACAGAGCAAAGTAGACGAGTGCTCTGTCACTTCCTAGTCAAAAGAAATTCTTTGGGCACAAACAATAATATATTTACACTGTTAAAATAGTGAAACACGGTGTAACTCGATAAAAGTGCTCTCAAACATACTACTGATTTGTTTAACTGTCTCCGAAGTGATCGGTAGAGAATCATTTTGTATGTATATTCATGTATCAGCAAGCGTCGGTTTACATATTACATGTGCAACCTGTATTAAACTCTCTCACAGTTAGCATTCTACGAATGTATCTGAGAAGAAATGTAATTTTAACCTGTTAAATGGATGCCGCACGTTAATTATTTAATTAATCGTCGGAGAAAAAAATAGACATACATCGTTGTATGATTGAATATGTAAACATATACACAAACATTTATTTACGTATATATATATTGACAAGGTGTTGGAATTTACAAATATTTGAAAAAGTCAATAAAAGGAAGAACTAATTATTGTTGTAAGTTTTAATATCATATTCTATTTGTTTATAATCTATTTAAATGATTATAGCATTTTTATGTTAAATGTTATATTTTGAAAAGAAAGCAATTTTTTTCTTTGTAATTTCTATCATGGACTATACCATTTAATAATTTGTATTATGATCATAGGTAATAGTCGTATAATAATTAAATTTGATTAATCATAAATACATTTATAAAAATATTTTTTTGTTTATAGTCCTCAAATAATACATATATATATATATATATATATATATATATATATATGTATAAATCAAATATGAAGAAACATTAATTGTATTGCATTAAATTTTGATATAATCATTAGTTTCGTCGATAGTACAAATTGTTAAGAGGCATTACTTAATTGCTTTATATAATAAAAAAAGTACAATGTTTATTAAATTTTGATTGTACATTTTATTGTATCAATATAGGTATACTTTGTGATCACTGAAATATTTTTGCTTTCTAGGGTCACAATAAGCTAATGTTTGCTATATTTCATCCATTATTTATATGGTGTTTTGTTCCTTGGAACATTATATGTATTATGAAGATTACCTGATGAAAGATCATTTTGGATCAAGAAGGAAAAGCAGCAAGAATAGTGCTGCTAATGGTGCTTTGGCACTATTATTATTGTCCTCCTAGCAACACGATGGAGGAGCCAGCAAAGAAGAAACAGCGTATCGAAGACAATGAAGTTGAAAGAGATACATTATCGGATATTGAACAACTTCAAAACAATCTGTTAGCGCAATGCTTGTGCAACATACCAGAAAGCAGTTTGCGCAAACCTTTCACGAGTGCAGCGGTGGAAGATTCTGATGGCACGTATCGATCTTCGCTGTTATCCGAGTGGGGAACTGATCAAATCTTAGAGTTTATAAGTGCTTTGCAACTTTTGTTTGATTTGGCTATCAAACAAAACACAAGAGGTGTTATGTGCAGCAGAGTGGTAGATGTTTGTTATGCGCTGGCGCGAAACGAGCATGGCATTATAGATCAATTGATTGACCTATCCTGTACAACAAACAAATTCATATCATTTTCTGCTAGCAGAGTTCTTGCGTCATTTTTTATTGTTACAAAGGAAAATATTGATACAGCATGGTTAGACAGATTAACACAGTCTTTAGTAAATACTAATTCTCCAAGTCAAATGTTATTTACTTTGGATGTTGTAAAAAGAGTTGTAGAACATAAAGACTGCAGTATTCACACTCTCGAGGATACAGAGAGTGCAGTGCATCCGTCGCATTGTAATACCATAACGATTTCAGATGCAGAAAGTTTTGATAGTACACCTGTAAAAGCAATGTGTGTTAAAGCTTTAGAGTCTAAATGGACCATACTAGTATCAAAATTTGATGCCATTCTTAATTCATATACGCCACAACACGAGTCAGTTGTTATTACATTCCTTGATTTGTGGGAGTCAATTATTTCTGTAAAAGCTAACTTGTCTGTCATTGACACCAAACTGTTTTATTCTCAGTTAGATAACTTGGTTGTCCTTTTGAATGCGAATGTTCCTGGTGTAATTTGGAGACATCTTCTTGGATTATTTAACGAAGTATTGTGTTATGGAAGCACTTTGGCATTACAAGACGTACTACCAGATGAGCCTTGCTCTCTTGCACATTTTATTGTACGTGCTGTAAAAGATTGGAGATTATTAGATGCCTTACCATATCGACATGGTTCGGGAAGATTTGGAGGTGGTTCTGGAGATGGCGACCGTCCCCTTTTACAAAAGATAGTGTTGTTAGTTTTAAAAAGTGTTGCTGTGACTGTTAAAGAGACACGTAGCGATTCTAGTGACTCTTCCTTGGGTTCCGAAGCTGAAGATCTTGATGCCGATATGGCAGTTATCGAAAGAAGTATAAGAGAAGTTTTACGACAATTGGATCAATGCATAAAAACCCTAATGCCATTTCACCCTGAAATGCCTTTGTCACAATGGGTTGTGCAAATGTTTCACGATCAAGATGATTTTCTTATTGAAGGCATGGTTTGTTGCTTAGATGTAGCAGTTGGTCTTTTTTATAGAGGACCACCGCAAAATGATCTTGGTCATATGCTTAGTCCTACTTTAACATTCATACAATTTATACATGCTGTATCTCATGACCCAGATGTATTGTTAGATTTACTTGTTAGTAATGAAACGTGTTTCTTATTATACTTATTGAGATTTTTGAAGTATATTAAACGAAATTGGACAGAGTTTGTCTCTTGTTGCGGAAGAGAGTTAGATGAAACCATGACAATATTGATAAGACTTCGTTTAGCGATTGATAGATTAGTATCTAAAGCTTTGTTTCCTTATAATATAAATCCAGTTCTACGTCTGTTAGAAAAATGTGAGTCCTTCTATGAAGGCAATATAGAGAATTAATTATTTGATTGTATGATAAGTTTGAAACTTAAAATTCAGATATACTAGATCGATGTGTACAAACTGTAAGAATAAAAGAAATTTTTCACCTGGCTCGTTTTATTAGCCAGAAGTTATTACAAAATTGTACAGCCTCATTAACTTCATTTTTTAAAAAACGACTGAATTGAGCTACTGACTTGGGTAGTCATAAATATCTAGATTAATATTAGATGAATGAAATGAAAATATTTTTATTTATTGTGCTTAGCAAAAGATTCATTCGAAAATATTACTAAATTTTTACAAAAAAAATTAACGTTTTCCATTTCATGGTTGAAGTATAAGTGGATCGAAGTAGTACAAAGGTAGCTGAAATTACATGCTTCACAATGAAATTATACTTTTTATGGTGCTATGAAAATGAATTTGCCAAAGCACCATTGGAAATAAATTTACATGTATACTATTAGAATAATATTTATGTGTATACATCCAACCGAATGTACAATTTGCCAGTCAAACAGAGATTTCTAGCTGGATTCTAATGTACACCATTATATGTATTTAATAGATATTTGTGTACATTATTTTATATCATTTATAGAAACATGTCATGCTATTTGCTGAAAGTAATTCTAAAAGTAAAATATAAAATCAACTTTTCTATTCTATGCCAGAGGTACTAATAAAGTATTTAATTTTACGATCTGTTAGCTCAAAACAGATAAATAAATTTGTGTCAATTTATCTTTTAACTGACAATTTAAGAAGATTTTAAGCTTTTCCTGTCTGTCTATGTAGTGAACTGCAAGTGTAAAATTCGGTAAAGTTTGTTTAAACGGAACGCTAGATCATATTGTCATGATTAGTTAACATTGTATAAATAAATAATACTGTATAATATTGGAAATATATAAATGCATAATTACTGGCAACAATAAATAGGAGTCATTGACATTTACAGTTATGCCAGTATTAATAAATTATTTGATCCAAATGGCAATCATTGCTCGTAAGATAATTTTAAAATATTTGCCATGATTATTTTGGTATCAATGTATTTGTATATAACAATTGTAATGTTAATTATTAATTATTTTAAAATTAACTCTGTAAGTATGATACATGTAATACACTAAAAATCTAAATATTTTTACTTTTATAATCCTGGTGTAATATTATTTCACATTTCCTAAAGCGGACTTTTTGCTACCGTTTATTGTGCTAAGCACTGATAAATGATAACATACATATTTTTATATGCTTATAATTTATTATATTTATTTTTAATTTTTATATATATTTGTGTATTAATATCATAATATTAAAAGCATTTAAATTAAAGATTCATATTTATTTTCTCGGTATATTCATATTTGAAATCATATATGTATGTGTTCGGAACACGACATCTGCCGTCGTGTACTGCTTACCAGTGGTGTGTCGAGTCCCCGGGGATAATAAAATTTAGACTCTGTGACAGCACATACGGCAAGAGAACGAATTGTATTCCGATTGTTCCCATTTTTATTGTAAATACATTTTATCTAAATTTTTTTCACAAATTTTATAATCACTGATAATTGAAACATCTTATTATTTAAAGGTTCTTTTGCAATGGAGTTGAAATTACTGGAAAGAACACAACAACTTGGGTAAGCAATTGGAGGTTATTATGCATTAATGTATGTGATTTCGTACAATATTTAAAGGAAGCTCATTAATTAAATCATTATATTTAAATTGAATAAAATGTTTAAAACTAACGATCTATTCGATAGTTATGTTTCAATATAACGTGTAAGAGTCTTAATATTTGATACAATTTATTACTGTTTAGGTACAAAGGGGAGCTGGCAGATTTTAATAAATTTATGGAGGCTTTAAAGTTAGGTCCGAAATCACCAGAATTTACAAAACTTGTAGCGTGGCTAGCAGATGAAATAACAATACTTAATGAAATGGATGAAACTGTCCATGCGATAGTGTGTCCAGATGATTCTAGTTCTTTTCTATTAGAGTTAAGCTGTTTTCTTAAAGAATTAGGATGTGTAAATGAACAGCTAATGTCTGGCAATGTTAATGCACGATTATCAACTCAACAAGATAGGTACATTTTGTTAGATTTTTTGGGAGCAGAATTAAAGGCTTCTAGATTATTGGAATATAAAAAACTTCAAAATTCAACCTCCACGGATGTTCATGTAGTAAGTGTTTATTAGGATAGTAAGTCTAAAAATATGTAATTATCATTCAATTTTCATAAAATTTCATGTCTGATATAGGAAGAAAGTGATACAGCTAAAGATTTGAAAGATATGTTAATAGCATTAAATTTTGAGAAACCACCAGATGACATTACCCCTGCTAAACTTTTTGCAAGATTAGAAAACAAATTGAAAGATGTATTAAAAACAGTTCCAAAAGAGCTTGTGGGTGAACCATTAATCACTACTGGTTTTACCGAAAAGGAATGGAAAGATTTACAACATATACAGCAAGAGTTACATGACGAATATAGACTACGTCGTGATATGTTACTTAAACGTCTTGATGTAACAGTACAGTCCTTTTTAGTAAGTATAATGGCTGGTTTTATTTAGATTTTAGAATCTACTAAGAATACTTTCACTCAGTAGATCATAAGAATACATAATTTATATTTTCATACATAGTGGTCTGACAGGATAAAATCCCGAGAAGCAGAATTAAATAAACAATATGAAGATACTAGAAAGTTTTTAAATGCAGAACCTAATGTTACGTTCGCTGACTTATTAGCATCCAGAGATGATATTGCGTTGATGGAAAAAACAAGCAGTGCAAGCGTTAGAAAAAATACCAAAAGTAATATTAACTCAGTCATTATTGGAGCTGTACCAGATAGAGGTGGAAGACCATACGAACAAGAGCCACCACCACCAGAAATGCCACCATGGCAAAAAGATAGAGTAGCAGGACCTTCAACTTCTCGGTCAGTTAAAATTAATAATCACTAGAGGTGTGTGAGAACCCAATGGTCGGAACAAGTCGGGTAGGGATAGGGTCGAAACGAGTCGGATTCTCGAAAATTTCGGGATCCTCGAATATTTCGGGTCTCCCAAGAATTTTCGAGACTCTCGAATGTACCGGGATACCCGAGATTTTTCAGGAATTCGGGAAGAACCCGTCACGAACCCGAAAAAATTCTCGACCTGTTCTGTCCCGACATTTTCAGATTCTTGCAAACTTCTAATAAACACAGATTTATCACAAATGTAAAAATGTACAATGTTTTTAATCTAGCGGAGGTCATGGAGGGGGAGGAGGATATAATAGAGGAGGTCGTGGTGGGGGTGGTTCATTCTCTAGTGATACTAGAGGAGGTCGGGGTGATAGTGGATTTCAGGGTTCGAACTATTCCTCCAATAATAGTGGATATGGGAACCAAGGAGGTTATGGAGGAAAACAGGGGGGAGGATATGGTGGCGGCCAAAGTGGAGGACAAGGAGGAGGATATGGTGGTAGTCAAGGAGGAGGATATGGAGGTAGTCAAGGAGGAGGTTATGGAGGTAGTCAAGGAGGAGGATATGGAGGTAGTCAAGGTGGAGGATATGGAGGTAGTCAAGGTGGAGGATATAAAGGAAAGCAAGGAGGACAAGAATCACATGGTGGAGGATATGGAGGAAATCAAAGTGGAGGATATGGAGGAAATCAAAGTGGAGGATATGGAGGAAATCAAAGTGGAGGATATGGGGGAAATCAAAGTGGAGGATATGGAGGAAATCAAAGTGGAGGATATGGAGGAAATCAAAGTGGAGGATATGGAGGAAATAATAGTTACAGTGGAGACAATAGGGATGGAGGTAATGAATTTGAACGAAAGAGTAATAGAAGAGTAGAAGTCTCTATTTCACGTGTAATAACGAATCCGCATTTTTATACGGATCTCTATATCCGTGTACACGGAGAATAGAATGCATAATTACACGTGTATTAAGAATACGGATATTTAATTCACGAAATCATGGTTCACGGATTCCGTGTACATATGTCCCTTCATTACACGTCCGAAATCGTAGACTCTACTTCAGAGTTATAAGTAATTTTTATCAATTTTATGATTACTACAAATTTTCATATACAGGGTATGGTCAACGACAAAACTACCCTAGTAATACAGGCTCTTCTCAATCTGACAAAGGTGGACAACAGTATCAAAGAGGCGGTGGTAGGGGAGGAAGGGGAGGTAGAGTTCAAGGAGGATGGAATCAAGGAAACAACACAGACAATTATCAACGTAGGGGAGGCAGAAGTCAACAATACTAAAATGTTATATGTAAAATATTATTCATACATATCTATATCATATAGTATTTAGTAATGTCTGCATTAACAAAGCATAATAATCAGTATCAGTAATTGACATAAAATTATGCTTAATTGTTTATATATTTCATGTTAAGTCTTCAGATGCTGTGTAAAATATAAATAATTGAAAGAATTAATACTAATTTTTAAATAAATTAGAAGTTTTGGTATTATTTTTAATCTTCACTTAAATCATTTAATTTGTAAAAATTTGAGTAATTATTATTTATATATTTATGATGTTTTCTAGCTTATGAAGTGTTGATTTGAACAATGTATCTGTATTTGAATTTTGTAAATATGAATTTTTGTATGACGGAAATGAATTTTTCTAAATTCAACAGAAATATTGTGTCTGGAAATATGAAACTAATTTATTTTATTTAATTTCACAAAATATTGTTAATACTTACGCATTTACGTGTTCACGAAATCTCGAGAAATAGATCTACTTTTTTCAAAAAAATGTTCATCAAGTGGATTATGGAAAAGTAAAAATACTAAGGATTCAATAAAAATATTTGCGCAAGAATTTCTAATTTCTTCTAATTTTCTGTTTTTTCTATAACCACATGACTTACCTTCTATACTTCTCTTAGTTCATGTCCCATTGTTCTCTTATCGGACGTCTGTTGCAGAATACATCGAATGTGATTTGCGAAAAACAAAATGTCAATGAGTGTTTTCCTTAATGATTCATTATACTTATCTTCGCTTATCTATTTTCAACAATCAGGTGCTTTGTTGTACGATAATATAAAACCTACATTGATGTGATTGCGTATACATACCGCTCAAATATTTCGCGCAACTACACACGTCACAGTTTACAAAACGATACAGTGTACAGTGCCATTGGGGTTTTAAACGCGAGTGTTTTTCCATTAGAGTGTTATTTTTTTATAATTTTAATTGATTTGTGTAGTAAGAAGATCTCATTGAGCAATGACACGTTTACGAAACATTTGATTGTCTGACTAATCTAAGGTAAGTGTTATCGGACGTAAAATCACATCAATTTATTATTAATGTTGTTTTTACAATAGATTATTTAAAAT
Source organism: Sphecodes monilicornis (assembly GCA_913789915.3). NCBI lineage: Eukaryota > Metazoa > Arthropoda > Insecta > Hymenoptera > Halictidae > Sphecodes > Sphecodes monilicornis. The sequence goes on from OU565290.1 coordinate 13,789,826, forward strand.
TGGATCATAAACGCGTGAAATAATAATTAATGTGTATATAAATAAAATATGTGATACATCGTAAATGTCTATGAGTTCAATTATTTAATTGAACATGCATTTTAAAATAATAATTTCTGTTTAACTTTTACATGTAAGACTTCGAAAGGGTGTTACGTTTATAAATTACGATAACTGCCAAAAGAGAAGGATGTCAGGTGGAGAAAGAAAGAAACGTGCTTGTGATAGAGGGCAAGGATGGGAAGAAGCAGGTGCTGAGTTTTATCAGGAACGATACCCTGCAGCTATCGAAGCTGATTTACAGCAAGTTTTACAAAGGGACCCTTCTCATATAGCCACCTTATTACCAAGTAAAAAGTCTCGTGTTGGTGAGTGTGTACATATCTCAATTGTTATAAATGAAACAAATTATTATGTATCTAATATCATGTTATATTAGCTACGGCTAAACGAATACGTAATGACACGAAAACAACATTGAGAAGGCGTACCAGTACAAGATCACGCGGCACAACTACATCAAGACGCATGTCAACAAATGTGCATGATGTAGCAGTATCTATGTTGCCAGACTTATCTGAGAATTTATCAAACGAAGAACGTACATGGGAAGAGATCATGCAAATCAAAGCTATGCCCATATGTATGACACAAAAGTTACAGTTAAAAAATCAATTACAGGTAAGTTGTGTAACATTGTCACTTAATTTGAACAATAATTAACTGATACGCATGTATATACATTTCAGAGTGCTACAAAATTAAGGTTGCAAGGTTTTGAACAACTAAAATGGCAACGAAGAAAAGCTTGGCAACAATTTCGTATCAGGATGAAAGAAACATATTCGAAAATGGAATTATGGAACGAAAGCTTGAAAACTATTGGAGGAAATTTTGGAATGGGAATAGTAGCATACTTTTTATTCATCAAATGGTTGATGTATCTCAATATTTCGTTATTTTTATTTATGTTCTTATTTATTGCATTACCTGCAATAGCATTTGATGTCCCAGAAGAAGAGTCGTGCATAAATTCTAATAGTAGTCACAGCATAGCTTGTTGCTCGGAGCACTATTGGAATATAACTCAAGAAAGTAGTAGTATAACAGATTTTGTACAGGGCACCGGCATTTTAGAATACACTTTATTATTTTACGGTGCGTACACTCATATGAGTTACAACGCTTCCAGTTTTCTTTATAATTTGCCATTATCTTATATTTGTACTACTATCGGTATATTTATCTTTAGCTTGGTTGCAATTGTTAAGTCAGCTGCTAAAGGTTTTAAACAAAGAGTTATTGAAAATGAAGGTCAATTCTATCAGTACTGTAATTTAGTTTTTGGCGGTTGGGATTACTGCATACATAATGAAAAGTCTGCAGTTGTGAAGCATAAAGCATTATACAATGAGATGAAAGCATTTTTAGAAACAGAAAGATTGGAAGAGGAAAGACAAAATCGAACAAGAGAGGAAAAAACAAAATTTTTTTTTATGCGCTTATTTGTTAATATAATTGTTTTTACAATATTGTGTAGTTGCGGTACATTTATTTATTATATATTTGAATTTTCTTACGATCAAGTTTCACAACAGTCAGCTGAAATTCACGATGCAGAATATATATCATTAACAAAACTCGGTTTGTTATTTCTCGAATTTCTTCCATACATTTGCATAGTTGCTCTAAACCTTACTGTACCGTTTCTATTTCGATACTTAGTTACTCTAGAAAATTATAGTCCATCGTTCGTTATGCGTATAACTCTTTTCAGAACAATATTTCTACGGCTTTCTTCTCTTGCCGTATTACTTACGTCATTTTACAGAATAATTTCAGACGAAGTATTGGATACCGAATGTAGAAGTCATCGTCGGCCATATTGTTGGGAAACGTTTGTGGGGCAACAGTTTTTTAAGCTCTATTTAACGGACCTTCTTCTCCAGTTTGTCATGACATTTTTCATAAATTTTCCCAGGTCTTTAATAGCAAAGCACACAGAAAACAAAGTGCTAAGATTTTTTGGAGAACAAGAGTTCGATTTACCCAAGCACGTATTAGATGTAGTTTATTTACAAACAATCTGTTGGCTTGGGTGTTTCTTCGTCCCTTTACTGCCAGCGATTGCTGTATTTGGTACATTTATGTTGTTCTACATTAAGAAGTTTGCTTGCTTGGTAAACAGTACTCCGTCAAGTAAAATTTATAGAGCAAGTAAATCGAATTCACTTTTCATGTTTATTTTATTAATTTCATTTATCTTATCTACAATTCCAATTGGATATTCAATTGCAGAAATAGTACCATCAAAATCCTGTGGTCCGTTCAGAGGTTCTGGATCAGCATGGGATTTATTAATTAGAGCATTCTCACAGTTTCCTATTTGGCTTCAATCAGTTTTATATTTTCTTAGTACTGCGGGATTTGGTGTGCCAGCATTTTTTGTTCTTGTTTTACTTTTGTATTATTATTATGCAGTGTCAGTAGCAAACCAACATATGGTCAGAGTTTTGAAGAATCAATTGGTATTGGAGGGCCATGATAAACAGTTCTTGCTTAATAGATTGAGTGCTTTTATCAAGCAACAACAAGACCAAAACAAATACCATCAAGAACAGGCAAATGAATTAGGCACATTTTCATAAAAAGATTATGAAAGTTGAAATGACTTTTATTTAAAAGTTTGAAGATTTCCAATTTTAGTAAATGTACAGTATTATTAAATGAATGCTGTATACAAATTATTGAAATTTGTATAATTTTTGTTAAAACTTTATGTGATGGTCAGATTGTGTAAGTACATTTTTCTTAAATATTTAAGCAGTGGTTTTGCAGGATGTTCCGTTGGCACATGACTCCAGGACAAGGTTACAAAAAGCTGTCCAAATTGGACAATACATGGAGTTACAAATATTTTGTGTTCTGCAAAACAGATTTTGCATCTGAAAGTTCCACATTTAATGTTTAATATGTCTCGTGCTTAATTTATTTGAAATCGTTGCTTGTTTTTTGGTAATTAGATGATTTGAAATGTGGCAAAGAAACACCTAAAAATCAGGGTACAAAATGAAAACCGTGCAATAGTAGAAAAAATGATAAATTACTTATTGTGTATGCATAGTTTTAGTAATTATACAGAATTTATAATATCCTAACATAAAGTTATAGGACCGAAAACAAGTTTCTTTTTAAATATCTTCTTATATGGTAGGCAGAATAATCAATTTGCTTTTATTTTGATAGTATTACAGAATATCACAAATTTACATCTTAATTTTATAAACAAATATTTGGGGTGCTTTTGCTAAAATGAAGTAAAGTGATATATTGTGGACCTATTTTTAGATTAGCTGGGTACTAGAATCATAGTACAGTTGTACATAGGTTTTGTAGGTTTATCGAAGGACTTTTAGGAGTGAAAACATATTTTATAGTAGAGTTTTTCTTATATGTGTACTGAATTATTTATGAACCAACAGTATTTTATTTAAGATTTCTAGTTTAAAATTGATTTTACTGTTTCAAATCAGTAATTTTCCTGAAACATGAGAGTGATTACATATTATTTTGTATATTAACTATACTTAATATTATTTTTGAGTTAACATATATATATATATATTTAATTGCTTTATTAATATTATTTTTAAATTATATCGGATGTTTCATGGTTTTATAGTTGAAAAACTGTTTTCTCTTCCAACACTGCCATTGTACATGAAAACAGAATTATATAAACTTTTATAAATATATATATGCATGTATAAAAATGTTGGTAGGAACTATGCATGTATACAATATTTCTTACAAGTAATCATTAAAAATCTATAGGACTGCCAATGTACTTCACATAGTTTCAAGAAATGCATTTTATATGAATTTTATACAAACACGACCACATATAAGTAGCTATGTGCAATGTCACGATAACACAATTTTGAGTAAGGATTATACCCACTGATTATTAATATACGACTAATGTTCTATATCTTTGATGGCATAAAAAACAGTATTAAAAAATACATATAATATATTTAGCAATATCACTTGTAACAAGGAAAATTCTTCTGTGCTAAAAAAAAAAGATAAATACTTACACATTTATTGCAATTTTATATATTTAAAAGAATAAGAAAATAAATTACAAATATACTACTTATCCTATAAAAGACTGCACACTTTTGAAACAGCCTTCCTAATTCAACCAAAGATCATTTGCGATGTTCACATACTTCATAAGGAAATATAAGCTGTCTGTTATGTATGACAAGAATATATGCTCATGTCATAAAATACGGTTAATAAACTATAATATACACGAAATATAAAAAATATTTATTTGCATTCCTTTTTATAACAAAATACAAACAATAATTGTAACTTAATTACTTAATAGTATCTCATATTTTCTCTTAAATGTTGTTACTTCAATCATGATTCTGTAGAGTGTAGCTGAAAAAATATATAAAATGAAAATGCTTTATTGAATTATTTTTCTTCAATTTGATACTTACTGCTTCAGCTATATCAATCCAATCAATTGCTGCTGCTAGTGCATCATTTTTAGATGGAAGTTTATCATAGTTCCAGTAGGTGAAATGTGAAAAAGTTCCTGCAGTATATAAATTCCTTTCCACATTTTCTACTTCTGGTTTCTTGTGTTCAAGAAATGTAATACCTTTGTATCCTGACGGTACTGTTATCCTTTTTCCTTGAAGAGGATATCCACGAAATGAGGAATTGTAATCTATGCATAAATAAAATGTTATTGTAACCTAAAACTAACTAATGCAATGTCATATGTTCTTAATATAATCAGTTCGAATGATACATGAACATTAAGTAGTATTAAATGATCTTTCTAAATATCTCAAAACAATTCCGCTTCCAGAGGAGTTACTCTCTGTACGCATAAAAAGTACAGTTTCTACGAGGACGGATTTAAATATAATAAAACTTACGGTCATCATCAACTTTACGGATGTAAGGTTTGAAATAGAAAGAAACGTTTGCAGATTCATTGCCGTGAATTCTGCATGGCATTAGGTGTAATACATTTTCTTTCGTTTCGGATACATCTTGTTTCACGTGCAGTCGTATAGCCATGTTTAAACGAAAATGGCGATGCAACGTTTTGGCGGGAATGCATCAATCTTTATAAATATTCTTTTCATGTTAATTATGACAGAAAAGAAATTTCAAAATTTGTGAAATGACTCACAAACTCATCAATAATGTGTAACTAAAGTATACATATATAACGTAGATGTGAAATATAAAATATTTTATAATAGCATTTATGATTAACCGACGAGTATGAAGTGATAAATGTTCTGTAATATAATTGTTATGCTTTTCTACGTGGATCGCAAATAAAATTTTTTCCGATGGAATTATTCAATATTAAATTGTTTCAGCTGCAATAACAACAAGGACATATGTGAACAATACATTGGTAAATATTAGCTCATTGCATATGAAATGGCCGATTTCAGAATGCAGATGTTATGAAGTGTTTTAACCAAGAAATACTATTATAATCTACAGATTATAATGAACTAAAATTGAAGTTACAAAGCTAATCTTTCAAGTCCTATCTTCCATTTTTATTTACATGCCCAACTTTACTTTTAAATAAAGTTTATCTTAATGACAGTCGACGTGATCGTCGTGTATACTTTTTATATGAGTGAGAAAATGAACATATTGACAGCATTATGCGATTTTAGTCAAAATGTGGTAGTAAATAAACGCACTATTAGTCAATGATAGAAAAACTAGACATGACAATCCAATAGATGAAGGTTGACGACCAAAAAATTTAATTTTTACCCTAATAAGTATAATCGAAAAACTGGTCTTTTGTTTTTATGAATAATATCATGCTAACAATGGTGTTTATTTGAAGAGATAACTTTTATTTACAGAAAATTGTGTTTGTTTAAATGCTCCTCTCTGGTTTAAATAGTTACTATTATAAATCGGACATTTCATATGCAAGAACCTAATAGTACTAAAAGATAAATTGCGAATATGTGCCCGCGTGTTTTAAGTTCGCAGACATGTGATGAGCTATATATATATATATATATACATCTTCAGTGGGGATGATCCCCCACCCCCGCCGAGCCGAAAGGGAATAGGGAGGGAGGAAAATTTACCACCGTCTCGCGACGCGCACACGTAGCGTCAGTCGCAGTCGATTGTTCGATTCGATTCGATCTTGCGCCTTTTGATTTCCACTGTGGGGACTCTCGTGTGAAAACGCGTTTATTCTCGGGAGCGAGAGCAGTGTTCGTGAAGACCGGTGCGAAGTGCACGTCGCGGAACAGTACGATCGTGTAAACAGTTTTTTCCCTTCCCGAGGCAAGACAGCCAGACTCTGAACGGTCGAAGATGAGCACGCCGGTGAAGAAAGTGCCCATCCACCTGCAGGTCAGTTTGCCGATCTTTATTTTCATCTTCACCTGTTTCTGCGGGAGCTCCTGTAGTTCGTTACCGATCGAGCGTCGCCGCGCAAATAAATATTGCGTCGGAATACAGTCGAGTCGGAAATTAATTTGACGCCCTTTAAGAATTAATAATTTCTAAAAAATTGAACAAAATGACTAGAGCTTATTTGAGATGTTAGAAGGATTAGTTTACTAGGTAATACGAAAAAGAATTCTTTTGAAATTGCAAGATATAATATGAAACATGCGTTTCGCAAATCTAAGTGAGTTATATACATGCACAAAGTCTCATCGAAATCGGTTAATGTTGCTAGCTACAAATATTACAAGATGAGATCTTAAGGGTGAAAGTCGCATATTTTCGGTCTTCTCACAGAATTTCGACCTTATGTGATCTGCTTTAAATGTTTGTAACTCATAATAACGTGAACCGATTTAATTTACTCATATTTAACGTGTACACAACTCGCTTGTATTTCCGAAACACACGTCTTAAATTTTCTGTATGAGCACATTTTCTTCTAAATTCCGAGCAAATTCCAATTTCATAAGAATTGTTTACACATTACCTGGTAAACCAATTCTTCTAAAATCTAAAAAAAATAACTCGTCGTTTGGTGAAATTTTTAAAAAATTATTAGTTTTTAAAGGGCGTCAACTTAATTTCCGACTAGACTGTAGATCGTTCGGGCGTGAAGGTGGAGCGATTTGGGAATTGACCCGGCTTGCCTATTGTTACGTGCAGCATCATTGGAACAAATAAATTGCACTCGTCATTCGATATTTCGTCGTGTCTCTAGAAATTTGCGACACAATAGCAGAGTTATTAAAATATTACTTGACAACTTTGCATTTCGACGAATTATTTTATGAATTCAGTGATGAATAGATAGAATAACGGAATCGTGTTCGGACGTACGTTACATAAAGATGTAACTGGTACGACGTAATATTTTTTGCAAACTGTAGAGAATGAATCGCGATAGAGAAAGTTGAGAAGTGGTCGTAATCGGTCGATAATTAATATCGCCAAACGGTAAAGAGATATCTTGCACGAAAATAGTGTAATCGGTGTGAGCAAATGTCTGTGTAGGCATCAGCGCGGCCAAATGTTATAGGGCTGCGAATGTTGCGGATTATTGCAAACACCGCTGGACTCGATGTCGCTCGAATCATCCGGTTACAGCGACGTATTCAGAGGAAGCTGTGCGGCTACATCGATTATTCCGCGATTCTGTATATCAGTTTATCCAATATCACGTTACGATCAGTGGTTTGGAATACGGTTGAACAGTTCTAAATTCACTATTTAAATAACTTTGCGGATTGTTTTTATGAATAAAATGGTATCTATAGACTAACTTCTCACTGCATAATGTTGCGTGCAGCGCGCAAAGTCAGTGAACTTCCGATCGATAGTCACGCCGGAAGGTTTGTTCTTACGAGCCAAATTGTGATGTGTAATTTATTTATTGCTATACTGCGGGTGTTTATACAAATTTTGATTTTTGTCGATTGTTCTTATAAAATCTGAGCAAAATAGGATTTTATTTCTTAGATTAATACTTCCGATGCTTTACAATCGTATAACAAAATGGATTTCTATGAAAGTCTTATTCTTATTTAAATATTTTTATTTGGTATATTTGAATGAAGGTTCGTAGGCTGTTTATTAGAAATTATTGTATTGTTTGTTGACTATTTTTTGACTAAAATCTTGTTGATAGAAATCATTTATCTTTTAAACTCGGACATTGTGAACACTTGTGGTTATAGAAGGTAGTTGTTCAGATAAATAATAATATTTTATATAGTAGGTTGCTGTAATACGGTAGTTAAGATATAAACATTATTTAAAGCTGTCTGCAAAATTTATATCCAAATTAAAAGGAAGAACAATGAAAAATGCTTCAAGCATATGTATAAAGCATGCAAACAAAATATCCGTAGCAAAATGGAGAATGAACACAAAAACGTACAACTTTGTGCTAAATTCATCTACAAGCTTACATCACAGAAAGAGTAGCTAATAGTTAAACTCATTTGAAGCATCTTTCTTGCGTATCAGAAAATAAACGCATAACACGGGTGTATCAACCTCATCATGAAAACCGAAAGTTTCGTCCTAACATCGGTAGCAATCGCAAGGTTGCTGCCTTATTGATCCAAGCGTCTTGGCGCCCGGCACTGGTATACATACGTATCTCTTTAGGAGATACATACCATATCTCCTAAAAGGAGCCTAAATGTATATTCCCGTCACAGTATTTGTGTACAGGGTGTTTCCAAAATCATGGTACAACCTGAAAAGAGAAAGCAAATAAGAAACAACTACCAATTCGGTTGTTCTTTACATCTGTCCTTCTGATCAAAATAGAGAACTAAGACTTTTTATTTTATTTTTCACCCTCTTATCTGTCGGGTAAAGTACGCAGTTTCATTTCGACATTGCAGATGCAGTCGTATCTATTTACTGGTTTGTTTTAAAAATATATAACATATGCTACTGAAAAGATTAGCCACATTAAATTTTATGATTAATACTACTTTGTGTTAAAATACCTCTACATGTGTTCTAAAACATTCGCCATTTTATGGTGCATCAGCTATACTACTTTAGATATGACTACGTCCAGAAGAAAGTTCGGTAATTATATAGAAAAGGTTTGCGTACTCCGATTTTGATGAAATTTTAATATATTATAGATTTCGACTTTTCGAACATCTTTCGTTGGTTCGGGGGTCGCTTTTAGTTTTCGAGATATTTGCAAAAAACTATCGATAATGTTAATTTCATAACGGAAACCTTCTTTTTAGAAACACTGGGTGGGTGTGTGTGGTATTGTCGCTTCTCATCTCCACAACGTGTTTACAAACAAAAAATAAACAGATGCGGCCCGAAAATCCAGGAAATGTCTTTGAAAATTGAAATCTCAGCCTATCTATGTATGATCAGAGTTATCTACAGGAGTTAATTCTGCTCGTTTCTTCTGTTATTCCATTTCCTGGATTTTCGGGCCGCATCTGTTTATTTTTTGTTTGTAAACACGTTGTGGAGATGAGAAGCGACAATACCACACACACCCACCCAGTGTTTCACACGCACCCAGTGTTTCTAAAAAGAAGGTTTCCGTTATGAAATTAACATTACCGATAGTTTTTTGGAAATATCTCGAAAACTAAAAGCGACCCCCCTATATTGGAAAAGGAAAAAGTTGTTCAGAATGTGTTTCTCCATAACGTATTAAAATTTCATCAAAATCGGAGTACGCAGACCTTTTCTATATAATTACCGAAAGTTCTAAATGCAAAAATTTAACGTGTACTTGCAACTAATTTTTTTACATAGAATTACCCTCCCCTCCTTACTGTATTACGATCTCGGAAACGCCCTGTATGCGCCACGTCTTTGCGAAATGCGACATGTATATTCGGCTCAGGTCCATGCACCGAGGCCATATCCGTTTCCGCTAAACCTATTCTGGCTAATCGAATGTGTGTATGCGTCTTGAAGTTTGAAGTGCAAGTGCCATTTTCGAACAATTACCCCATCGTTCTCCTAGTCTGTTAGCAAGTATCAATATCACTGCGCCGTTTGTCCTCCTGACGATATTAGCGAAACATTGTTAAGTTTTTTCTGCAAAATTAACTAGTATTCAAAAACCAGGAGACCATCACTTTCAGCACATTTGATGGCGAAGTTGTATCGCTGGATAATTCTAAAAATATGACGGAACAGCCTAAGCGAGCATGTGCTCCGTTAGCCAAGGACACGCGTTTTTTGTCGGATCATCAACATCAACTACCTTGAAAACGTAATTTTATATGAAAAATATTTATTCTCCGATTACAACTTATTTCTGTGTAAGGAATCGATTCGAATGTTTTTATGCCTTGAAGGGGCATTTTATTCTTCACCCCTTTAGAAATCGTTTTAATCTTTCAGGGACGACGCCCAACCGTAGGTTTCCTTTTGTGTGATCGACGTTGTATGATGTTACCATAACCTGTCGATGATTTATACTCTTTGATGTCTTTCATAACTGAACGATCAACATGATAGTGTATCACCCCTGACAATCTGATTTTGTGTAATGACTAGACTGCCGATTTTATGCATTCATAACAAAAGAGTTAATGCGCATTATTTTAGCCTCTACCCCATAGCTAGCCTTCCTGGAAACAAATTACTATAAAAATAAATATTTATAAATTATTCTACACTTGAATGAGCACAAGCTTCCTGATCATAGAACATTGTTCAACCTATTTCTAACTTCCGATATGTAACCTCATGTCCTCGTATTATAAAACATTTACAAAATCGCTGTTAATAATAACAACGCCTAAGATGAATGGACTACTGGAACAATTAAAATGATCATCAATTTATTAAGGTTATTAACTCCTTACCGTATTTTAACGAGTCAGACTCGTGATGAAGAATTTTAATAAAGTCAAACAAATATGAATGTTATGCCTTTCTTTTTAGGCGAAATAGAATTGTATTTTTTGTGCTCAATATGAAAGGATTAATGCAAATGTAGCCATACGAATAATATAAACTTTCTTTCATCATTTGTGAAATTTTCATCAATTGTGTAATAAATTTTGAAATACTCGCCACAATGCATAGACGTCTCTGAAGGTTTAATAGTAACCGTACCGAGCACAAAATGCGACTAGTATGCGTTATTTTATAAAAACTACAAGTCTGAATTTATTTGGATTTCTCACAATTTTTACAACAGTATGTGCTTGAACGAAGAAATTTATTTAACACTAGATTTACGGGTCCCGTCAAAATGACGGATTCAAAAATTTTTAATTTACGATTATTGAGAGTGTAAGGAGGCTTTCCTGAGGAATTATTAAATAGATTTATTTTTTTGTGTAGATATTACAATAAAAATCGCTGAAGATCTAAGTAAATACAATTTTATTATTTTTATAAAGCAATGTAAAATAATCAATTTTAGAGCTCCGTAAACCTAGTGTTAATAATCTCTAATGGATGAAGCATTCTTGTAATAATTATAAAATCAAAAATGAGAAACCGGCGATTTGAGTGGTCGTGGTACGGTTAGTATTAAGAATAAACTAAAATAGGAAAAAAATAAAACAAAATTCTTGGGACGAAGGGACAAAAACCTTCGTCGGAAGTCCGTTTGGAGGAAATGGTACGGCACTGGGCCGCGCTGCCTAGGCACATGAGCAACCGCGGCGAATCAATAGTTCGTCGACACTACGTCGACATAAAGTCGGAAAAACCACGAGCTCGATTTTACGAGCACACGCTCGCCAACGTGTTGGATGGAACGTGTCCCGAACGGGTTCCGCTGGTCCACGGTTTCACGTCGGATGTCCCTGTGGAAAAGCTCGCGAGGCCCCGGACACCGCCGCCATCGTTAAAAATAAACCGTGGATGTTCACTGACATTTTTCCCTCCGTCTTTCATCCCGATCAGAACGGACCGGGACTTGATTTAGAGTAGAAACAAGCCACCAATCGCGAGCAAACTCGAAATCCGTATGGATGCTCGGTTGTCCCCCATTGACTCGCTACGTTCACACGTTTTTTTGGACCGGTTCGAGCCTTTCGTTTCGTTAGGAATGTCTTCTTGGCGGATGGTTACTTCTCCAGGTGCTAAGCCTGTCTTTTTAGCTGTCCTTTCTATTTTTCGAACGAGTGGGAGCGTATCTCTATTGTTACTTTTTCTTTAAATAGGGGCGGTGATTGCGAATTTTATTTAGGATAGATTTTATAATTTTTGTATACAACTCGCAAGAAATTCAAGTTAGTAATACAGATTTTAAAAGACGTTTTTCTACATTGGGGTTAGTTACATTCATAAAATACTCCTGGGAATAATAGTTGCTCTTTTTTAGTACCATCGGTTGAACTCTTTCCATTTTGCATTTAGTTTGTATATAAGGCTTTTGGCTGTTAGGCTTAGAAGGTTGGTTTTTTAACGCTCATACGCTCCTCAGAAATATTCGCATAAATGATCCTAGTATAATAATTCGCCAATTTTTGCTCTACACTTGAAGTCAACAAATTATATTTTATTTAGGACGTCGCATTTTAAAGAAATACGCCTCATAACACCAACAAAATGAGATCAATCATTTTTCGGTATATAAAAATAATAAATGGGCAAAGTTTCACCCTGAGGAACGTATGAGGGTTAAACCCTTCTTTTCTCAATAACTTCGTGTTAACGAGTAATTCATTAAAATAATTCATACTTTGTGATTTCTGTTGCATATCTATAATAAATATATTTATTTCAAGACAATTTGACTTCGCAAATTATTCATTCTTTAGTGGATTACTTGTTAGAGTTTCTTCGTTGACCAAGTTTCTTATTTTCTGTTTATTGTTAGCTCTTTCTAGTTATACCAATTTTGTTTCTTTCTTCCACTGATAGGGTTGCTTGAAGCGACCATCGCTGTCGTTTGTTCAGGTACATACTAAAGTTTTAATGGCGACTCTGAGACGCCATTAAGAATTGCTATGCCATTACGTAAAGTATTGTTTACATTATTCAATTTGTTCGTATTTAATCACTCACTAAACATTTTGCATATTCGATGAGGTATTATATCAGTTTCATATGCATAAAATGGAAAAAATCATATAGAATGGAAATATTCTAGATCGGAAGAAATGTTTGGTTTTTCAGTTAAAGTAGCTCCGAGTGCAATGGGTTAATAACTCTAACTAGCACCTCTTTTTACTGATTTCGATTTGCTAAACGTTTCCCAACTTCGATGACATAACGTCTAGGAATTGGTGGTCATAAATCTCCATTTTGCTCAGGTTCGACTAGATTCTCGATGACTGGTGTGTACCAATCTATTTACCAATTGCTGTTTCTTTCTGCTATTCGTTAACCTTAATTACAAGAATCATTAACAGCCTCCGTATTTCAGTCAAAGCTGGGTAAAGTTTTGGAGAAAAAATCTTAACTAAGCGTTGTTCTACAATTCAAATGAAATACTATTTTAAATAAACAGTCAAGTTTCCGCGAATAAAATAAAATATTTGAATTTTGCGTTAAACGAATTTAACATATTTCTTGAGGGGGGGGGGGGGGGTGTAATATTAACATGCAAGAAACCATAATATTTTCGAACTGAATTTTTTCGAAAACGAGGCGTCAATTGAAAAAAAATTGCTTTCATATTTTCAATTTATTTTCTCATGTAGAATCATCCCCTCAAATAAAATTTTGCATCATTTTGAGAATCCTTCAAATAAAATTAGATTCCAAAAACTTTTTTCAATAAAATATTTTAAAATTGCATTTTTCAGATTTCAAATGAAAGAAATTATTTACTACTTGAAATGGTATTTTACCCAGCTCTGGTGAAGTTGAGAATCCTTCAAATAAAATAAGATTTCAAAAACTTTTTCAATAAAATATTTTAAAACTGCATTTTTCAGATTTCAAATGAAATAAACTATTATATTTACTACTTGAAATGGTATTTTACTCAGCTCTGGTGAAGTTGAGAATCCTTCAAATAAAATAATATTTCAAAAACGTTTTCAAATAATAAAACAAATTATTTACTACTTGAAATGGTATTTTACCCATCTCTGGTGAAGTTCAAAATCCTTCAAATAAAATAAGATTTCAAAAACTTTTTCAATAAAATATTTAAAAACTGCATTTTTCAGATTTCAAATGAAATAAACTATTTATTACTTGAAATTGTATTTTACCCAGCTCTGGTGACAGTCTATTCGCACTTCGAGTAGAATTTGCTATTTGTTGGCGGTTTCTGCGTAGGATTCTAGCAGCAAGTGGTTCTGACGACGCGCGCCAGCCAATTGTCATCTTTTTGTCTCACCGAGAACTTGACGATGAATATAGTCGAATGGAAGCCGGTCAGTCGAAATGTAGATTACCGACATTATGCCGCGGTATACACAAATAGATACGACGAGGAAGCCAGGTGTGACCCACCCGTTTCCGCAGCAGTTCTTGTACACATGGAAATTAGATCACGCCGTTGGCGTTGCTATTGGCCTCTTTTTTTTTAACTTCGTTTTATTCGATTACAGCAGCCCAAGGACGATCCGTAGACGGATTGCACTTGAACATATTCATTCGTCCGCAAACTATAATCATGGCAAATTCAGAACGCAAACAGGTACATTAGGTGTACTAACTGGCGCACTACCTATTTCACTGGCATCAATTTTTAAACAAACCAACACCTTTAGCTTACTTACAGCAGTCTATCTTTAGCCTACAAGCTTGATAGTCAATTTTCAGGAGGGGAAAAGCTTTAGCTATGCTTGTGGTAATTTGTCCGGTTCGTTTTCTTCAAGATTAGCAGGTGATATTTATTTAATTTAGGCAAACAAATACTTTTAGCTACATCAGTAATATTTGTCGTTTCTTTCAAAATTGTGGTGTGTATATCTAGCAAAGCCCATATTTTTAGCTGTTATTTGTAATATTTATTTTGTATTTATCAGAAGTTATATTTTTTAATACAGTTTGAACACGCAACCGTGTATTTTGAATGATCCTCGATATACACCGAAATTGAAGAAGTGTAAATGCGCCGCAACAATCTGGCCTCGTGTAATAAACAGAGTGCGGATCTTTATGCAAAATAAAAATTGTTTGCATCGATTCCAATGAATAGGAGTTAACCAGAAACTTTTCTATCTTTCTTTAATAATTTCAGTAAGCTGAAACTAATACGTACATTGATGTTAGATTGTTTTAACAAGTCTACTGTCTTGAATTGTATTTACAACATTTTCATAATAAATGCATAAAATCCGCAGTCTAGTAACAAATTTTTAGACCGCACATTAGAGTCATTTTACAATGCTCAGATGCCGCCCCTGAGGGGTTAAAGGAAGGAAGATTTCTGTCTGAATAAAATTTGGCCCGTTCCTCGAAAAATGTGGACTTAATTCTAGAGACACGAGAAAGTATACGCCCTTGGAAAATCGATAACTCGCCCATTTCCTAGGACTCGCCATGAATTCATCCGCGCCGACACGCGCCGCACAAATGGGAGATCCTATCGGGCTGCGCAGCGGCTCCGTTTCGATCGAACTTGCCATCCCTATTATTCTTATCGCGCCGATTCAGCCCCTCGATGAAGCTTCCTTGTTCTCTATCTTGGTATCAGCTCGCGAATTGTTTTGTTGCGAATCGTTTTAGTTGCGAGGCAAGTCCGTGAGCTACCAGAAGTCGCCCCGCTTTAAACCAGCCATGTTCCGCTTGGTACGCAGTACGCGGTCCAATTAAAACCAGATTTCTTCTTCGGTTACGGTATTCTACCGTCCGCAGGTCCCGCGAAATCGAAGAGGAATGATAATTAACTACTTTCACGGTTGGGAAAAAGGGATTTTCCGTCGACCGTATTTAAGGAGCGAAACTCGACGAGTTTCTAACACGATTGTGATCCGGCACGCTGGTCTGGAACTGCTGTTTAACCTTGGAAAAACTAAGGAAATTTTTATCGGGCCTCCTATGCTCTGATCAAAGAAGGAGTAGCGAAAGAATTGTGCGAAACCTTTTGCACTGTTCTGCTCCCTACTTTGCCTCGATTCATCCCCATAATCTCCGTTCCGAGCAACGTAATTGAACATTTCTTGCACGCTCTTATTTCTCTGTTGTCTACAGAGCTGAATAAAATATTAATATTTCAGATAGTAAATAGTCTATTTTATTTATACGTGCACTTTTAAAAATAAAATATTTGTTTGCTGGTGAAAGTTCTTAAAATATTATTTTGAAATATATTATTTATTTTAATTTATTATTTCTCTTTCTCGTATCGATCAAATATTATTTCTGAAAATATTAATGTATAGGCCGTATAAAAGATAAATATAAAGTCAGTTATAGCGTGATTTTACAACTCTGGGTCGGTGGAGATTTGTAAAAAAGTGTCCGTTCTTGTATTTTCATATTAACTGTTTCCTCAATTTATTTTCATCGTTTTTTAAAAATCAACCTTATTTGAAATATTTGTTCTCCAAAATTTTACCCAATTCTGGTTGTTTATCACAGTACCAAATTATTATGGTGGACTGTTATAGAACAAAAAATTGTTTAAAAAGACTGTTCTATATGTATCTTCTGTGGCAATAGGATTTTGTACATTTGCAGCCATTTAAAATATTATATATAGTCTTTTCAAACAGGTTTATAATCAGGTTATACGGGAGCCTACTGTATTTTTAACGAACATGCTAAACATAATATTTAGTATTTATAGGTATTATCTATTCGAATATCTTCATTGCTACTTCCACAAATTAGTTCTACTAGTCTAAAATAATTGCACGAGTTAAAGTTAACATTAGAACGACCGAGCATTAAAAGTGATTAATTTTCACTGCCTTTCAAAAATAACAAGACTGCATTGATTAAGATCTTGCACAATTGTTTTAAAAGTCCGACTGAATTGATTAAGATCTTGCACAATTGTTTTTAAAATTACGACTGAATTAATAAGTAAACTCAGTTAGAGTCCACAAAAAGACCGTTACAATCTGAACAAGTTTGGTAGTTCTAGCGTTGAAGCCTGTCTTTTGTAAAATTATTGAACACCATGTATTACAACTAAAAGTATCAACCATTGAAGTGGCTCATTGTTAATTCCTTATAAAAATTATAGAAGAACATTTGATGGTTCTCGTTACCACTTTCAATCATTTTACAAAGAAAACTTCATAATTGAATTAATAGGGAGGCAGATGAGTCCTGACCTGTTCGGAATTTTAGTTTTATTATACATACAGTACAGAATCAATATGAACTTTTATTAATTATTCAGCGTACTAAGTTTGGAAGTATCGATATTCTGACCACAGCCAGCTTTTACAAGCTAGCATATGGCAATATGAAAAATTCTTTTGAATTTAATACCTGAAGGTATTTAATTTTATATCCGAAATACATACACCGAGAATGACTAATTACGTACACAGATAAATTGCGTAGTTCGAAGGCTTGGTCACACTTGCGTGTATTATTTGCCGACGGATAAGACACGATGCAACTGACAAAGTAATATTCAAACAATTAATGCTCCGATGCAATTGCACGACCGAATGTCGTTGAAACATTATGCAATATCGTGTTTGCGTGACGCTTTCTTGCAGAGATAGTTGGTGGGTATGAAAGTAGCACGGATAAAATCTGAAATTAGAAATGCATACGTTTAACAAACCTGTGCGCAGAGAATCAATTTAGTTTTTCAAAGTAGAAACTCCTATTACAACGAGTCAGGCGCACTGTGAAGATTCCAATCTGAATTTAAAGAAAATTAATATTAATGGTTTCATGCAGAATGAAATATTGTATGATGTTGTTATATATCATTCTGATTAAAATGTGCAACGAACGTGTAATTTTTTTTTCCTCGGCGAATGGTTAATGATTGAGCAATTATAGCGCTCATGCTTGAAAGAAATAAGCATTGTTTAGTTAATTCTACCAGGCATAGAAAGTGAAACGGGAAAATGAAACGATATGAATATTTGAATGATTTGAAGAATAGATTATATTGTTATTAGACTGCGGATATTATGCATTTATGATAAAAATGAGTAACTGTAATTTAGAGCAGTAAAAATATTACGTGCATTTAGGAACGTCGATATATCATTTTATTAAAATTATTGAAGTGAAACTTCTTTAGGCGCGTTAGGCGTAAAACCTGGACGCGGTAGGCGTAAAACCTCGACGCGGTAGGAATAAAACCGATCTGGCGATGAAACGATGAAACGATGAAACGATTTAGTAAAATGTCGACGCGGTAGGCGTATAACTTCTACGCGGTAGGAGTAAAACTGATCTGGCGATGAAACGATGAAACGATTTAGTAAATTCTCGACGCGGTAAGCGTAAATCCGATCTGGTGATGAAACGATGAAACGATTTAGTAAAATTTCGACGCGGTAGGCGTGAAACCTCGACGCGGTAGGAGTAAAACCGATCTGGCGATGAAACGATGAAACGAAATTCTATTCTATTAGCATATACGGTTGAGGGTTCGGCATTGCTTAATAAATATTATGATAAAATTCCGAAGATGCTAAGTGGAGATTTCAACGTGAACGATCAAAATTATTAATAGAATTTTTTAGAAGTAAATTAAGATTGGAAATGGTAAATAATCCTAATGAAGCGACAAGATCAGGAACAACTCTCGATGCAGTATTTGCAAGACATTTAGACAAAATTGAATCAAGAATATTTATATCATATTTTAGCTATCACAAGCCAATTGTTTTAATAATAGAATCATAGAAAAATAAATGTCATAAAGTGTTAATAAAAATTCGGAAAAAAATTAAAGAAAGAAGTTTCACTTCAACCATGTGGTCTAAGCACACACCATTTGTTTTATAATGAATGTTCTTTATATTTAGCTCCTGTTGTTCTCAATCGACGTAGAAAATTTTTATTTTGCATAAACATCCGCAGTCTAATTACTATAGAGAAGGTGTTTGAAATTTGTTGAACTTTTATATTTAGCCAATTAGTCTCATCATATCTAAAAATGTTCAATATCTAAATTTAAATTTTATTTTAAACATTGCAAGCTTTGAATCCTCATGTTTTAATGTCTTCCATACTTCCTGGGTGATATTAATAACAGTTCATAAAAATACGACACTGTTTTATTTGAAAAAGTAAAATTAGATTCCAAATTTATACAGCAGATATAATGAAACTTCAGATTTGAAAGCTCAGCGATCAGTATTTGTATACAGAATGACCAAGAAGACAGGCTAAATTTATACAGCACTTTAAGAGGAGTCAGCCTCGCGCCTGACGTTTGTTTTCATTTATTATTAACTCGACTGGAGTTCCGATAGAATAAAGATAATAAATAATAATGTAAAAATAAAATAATGAGTTCATTATTGATTCTTTTTTTTAGTAATGATAGAAATAAGAAATCTGTAACAAGAAAAGCAATATCCTTTGTGCCGTGAATGTTTGCAAGGCTTGATTCTATAAATCACAGTAATATCGTAATCAAATTTTAATAGCGTTTGCAAGATAATAAAACTGTAAATGAGAAAAAATAATTTCCTATTGAACACTAAACTTTTCCAACCACTAAAAGTAATTGATAAGTGTTACCTTACATTTAGATTACGCATGATTTTTATTGCAATAGCTGTTTGAATGAGGACATGTTATTTTTCACGAATGCAGTTTCGTAATTATAATAATTAGACTGCCGATTATATGCATTTATGATAGGTACATGTAACTCAAATAAGATAAAAGATTAACATAATATGTGAATGTGAATAGATTATCTTCACCTTATTAAAATGATTAACACTAAACCTACCACGGTCTAATGACCATTTTTCTACTTCACATTTATTGAAATTATAGAAACGCGTTCATAGGAAATGACTAGATTAACTTCTTCATCTAAGCACACATTGTAATGGAAGCGGTACAAAGTTTAAATAAATTCAATCTTCTAACTTCTGTAAAGCGTTTTACTTTTATATGTTTTGTGCTTGGTAGGTGCAGTGTTAAAGAATAAGAGATCCTGTTTCTCACAATTGGTACAGAAAATTTTTATTTTGCATACAAATCCGCACCCTAGTAATAATAATAATAATGAAATATAGAACCGGTCATTTGACCATGATAGGTTGCGTTAATTACAATACTTTTAAATCAGTCAATACTTTTAAAAATTTTTCTAATTTATAAAGAAAGTGATCTGTAAACATCGGGCGGCAGTTCCACCTACCAAGTTTCACTGAATCAGGGAAAGTGGTCGGTAGCTCGTCAGACACGTGCAACCATGGTTCAGCTATCAACACTCTTGAATCGGTTCAGATTCCGTTTTTTCTTCTTCTTCTGTTAACACCATGTAAGCAACACGAAGTGGAGCGAAAAGAGCCAGTCTCGCGAAGTGGCCGCAAGCATTTCTTTTCGAAAAAATCACGACGACTAACGGGCTAACGTATTTTAAGCCGCTGTCTGCTGAAAATATCCATCCAGAGAGATCTCCAACACATGAAACCCACATGTTCGCACCCATACCTCATAACTATACCGCGGGGATGACAAGGTCTCAGCCTACGTGAATCGCGGCGACGCGGTCTCGATATTCAAGTCGATTTGCACGATTTTTCGTCGAAGGTCACCATTCTCGTTTCGTCTGGAAGAGAAAAGGAAAATGCAGTATGTTTCTCTGCGGTCATTGGCGAACAGTATGCTTTCGGTCATCTGAGACGCAGGTCTGATCCAGAAATAGTGATCAATGTTTGAGAGGTCATTCTACTCACCCGAAGGATGGGAATAGGTCATATAGCCGGATGTTTAAAATCATTGACTTTTTTTTATTTTGTCAGCACCTTTTTGTACGGAAATTAAAGATCTAAATATACTTGGTATATTTAATTAGATGCGTATGTGCGTTCAATTAAAAAATTTAAAACTTGGTTGAGTTCTGTTCCATTTTAACCCTTAGCAATCGAGTGGTGACTTTGAGACACCACTAAAAATTACTATACCATTATTCAAAATATTGTTTACATTATTAAATTGATATTCAATGAATTCGTTACCAAACATTTAAGTATTCTATGAAGTAGAAGTTCCATTTCTTCAAAATGATAAAAATCATATAGAATGGAAATATTCTTGATCGAAAAAAAAGTTTGGTTATGGAGTTAAAATACTTCGGAGCGCAAAGGGTTAAATTAAGGAAAATCGCGTATGAGTCTAGTTATCACTTGCTTGCAATAAGTCAATGGAATGTATGTTAAATATTAAAGTTTTTGTAATTTTGATTGGTGTTATTCATTTTCAAGATACCTAGCTTTTCCATTATGTTAACAATTGAGTTTTATTTTATTTCTAGGACCGCGAACAACGTTTCACTCGAATTTTGTGTGTTGTTGTTCATGATAGATTGTATTTTCGATCAGTTAATCATTTCTCAACCATTTGAAGTTAAATTATAGAGAGCTTCATAGTCATCGTTTGAAATCGTTAGTATAAGTAGTAATAACCGGTAAGGGACAGACATGTGAGCCAAGTGAAATGTACGTCTGTTCTGTTTTCATTGTTTTCATTAAATACATAAAGTTTAGTGTTCAGCAAACAGTACACAACATATTCTTCAGTGGTAACTAGCATGTGTTGCTTTCTAAAAATCACAAGATTGAGTTTATATAGACTTTTTGCTATTTCTATTATAGTATTAATCGCCCCATAAGTTCGTGCTGCTTGTTGTTCTACTATTTAAATTAATATTTGAAACATACCTTTAAAATTCACGAACAAATGTAATAATCCTCTCGTTCCACACCCTCTTCCCACCTTTTTGGTGAAAACATTATAGTTTCATCTATGATGAGACAATTTCAGAAAAAAATTGGAATCCACAAAAAATGTAATTAATAGAGCTGAAATGTGCATTCATGCACAAGGAAGTCATATTGAAAATTTACTATAGCCTCACCAATAAAGAATACTTGCAAACACATTGGTATGAAATATACAAAATGTTTCTCTCATTTCTAACCTTGCATGACCTTAAAGGTCACTATACATTATACGGATGAATTCGTCTAGACACAAGCTTTCATGTGATATAAAAATATATATAGCATTCCATTTAAAAAATTGAGTGTCACCTTCATATCTAACAAAATAGTATAAACACAAAAAAAATTACATACGCCATTGTGTTGCGCATAAAAAACAGTACTACTTTTTCCTGTTTCATTTTTTTCTAATATTTACTATTTACAAGAAAAACGCTGGCTAGTGATAGCGCGAACACCCTGTATAATAGCCAGTTCCTCTGTCCTCCGTGACGGTCACAAAATTTCGAAATACAGAAATCATAGAAAGCTCGTTATCCCAAAGGGATGCAAGAATATGTTTTGATCCCGGAAATCCTCCAGGATGAAGTGTTGAAATTAACACGTTGACTGCCAGGCGCATTTTCCATGGTTTGCCGAAGGCGCCAACGTGAATTTTTCATTATGCGATGCATATTATGTTGAAATATTATTTGCAGCAAATAATTTCTTTCAACCATTATAGTGACAATATTGAAAAATTTATCAGTATCCATATTTACTCTAATGGCCCCCACGGCGCTGTAGCCAAGTCGAGTGCCGGTCACCGGTGACCCCCATGGCAGTCAACGTGTTAAATCAGTCTTCTTTAACCCCTTCCCGTACTTTAGCGAGTCAGACTCGCGATGAAGATTTTGGCCCAAACGTAAACATAACAAGCCGAGCTCGCGGACTGATTTTTTGACCGTTACGATCGTGACTGAGTGTTAGTTCCTATCAGTACCTCATGCCAGTTAGTCACAATTCTTATCGTTGCTGTTACGAAGCAGTTCAATTATTGAAATTTAAGAAACCCCTTCAAAATGCAAGATACAAAAATGTTAAATGATGGCAGTGATAACGAATCCTCTGATAGTGACGCGATTGTGCCAGTCGTAAAGCGTATAAGGCGTATGATTATAGATGAGGGTAGTGAAGAGGAAAGTACGACACAACAATCATGGATTTGGCAAAAAGTAAAAAACACACTAATAGTTTGTAGTTCGTATTGCGATTGTTTACAAGCATCAGTCTGGTCTGTTTAGCGCGCGTCGATGCCTACCGCTTGGGCCCAAGTTTCGTCGAGCTAAATGGCACGGGAAGGGGTTAAGCGGAGACTTATGCAATCAAGTTCACTCTTCCTTACACAATATCATGTCAGTGTGGATTATTCTAACCTAAGCGACCTGTTGATTTTTCAACGGGAATTATGCTATAAAGAAATAATTGTAACCTATGAGTACGCTTCGTCGACGCCCTTCTGGCTCGCAAATCGTATTTAACAAAATTAACCGAGTATTTGTTTTGAAAATGGAAAGTCCGTCCCTTGCGATGAATGCCAATTTCATTGACAAGACAATTGTAACGTACTAGGACATTCGGCTGGCGCCCATGGGGCCTGTAAATCCGATTTAACAAACACCTACGGAACACTTTAGAAGGGCGAGGCAGATTGGGATCGATTTCACAGAGAGCTTC
This sequence comes from Sphecodes monilicornis, assembly GCA_913789915.3. Taxonomy (NCBI): domain Eukaryota; kingdom Metazoa; phylum Arthropoda; class Insecta; order Hymenoptera; family Halictidae; genus Sphecodes; species Sphecodes monilicornis. The sequence continues at coordinate 13,813,360 of OU565290.1, forward strand.
AGTGTTAACGGTGGTTTAGATTCATACGGGGGTCGGAGCAATTTCACGGGGTGGAGACCTCGACTTGCGAAGGGTTTGTTGCACCACGCGTTGCATTAGCGAGCGCCAGGGGTGCGGACCCAACGTCGGTCGCAAAACGTGGGTGGCGTCGGCGTCGCCGATGGATTGTCCTTTTTTTCCACTCCCTGCCCTTTCTTTTCCCCTCGTCATCTTTCTCCCCTATCTACTTTTATCTTTGCCCGACTACAGAACGCCTAGGGGCGCTTGTCAAAAGTCCTTTATGCAGTCTGGTCTTCTTTCTCGCGAATCTTTTCAATTTGCCTCCCCCTCGGCCGGATAATATTTGCACGTTTTGTCTTTGCTTTTTGTCGGGGACACTTCACGTTCCATTGAATGATCCGATCGGAACACGTGCACATTTTGATCTGATCTTTGTTATTGTTCAAAATTGTCGAAAATTCCACTGCAATATCCTTTTACTTCTCGTTTTAATATTTTGCCATACGACTTCTTCCGCCGCTACAACTGTTACTTTGTTTTTAACAACTTCCTAAAAGAGAAGGAAAATATATATTTATTCTGTATCTACAGTGGGGAAAAACAATATTGGCACAACCTTTAAAAACAGATAACTTTTTTAAAATTGGACCAGACGGATTGAGTATTTTTGAGATGTTAGAAGGATTAGTTTACTAGGTAATTTGTGGAAAAAAATGAATTAAAAATTATCATTGATCAAAATTGCGAAGAGAAAAGTAATGTTCATGATTTTTGACTTTTTCATCTGCGCCTATAATGAAAATTTAAGACAGGCAGTTCCAACCAGTAGCTCCGGAGCTATTCGAGGCTCCCTCCCCGCTTAGGTTCTCCCCCCACTCTTAGACTTATCGTTATAATGTATAGTAGTAGGAAGCTCCCACCACGAGAGCCGCGCGGCACGCGCAGCACTCACTAACTCTACAGCTTTACGTAGTAGTGGGAAGAGGTTCGATGGTGGGGACCTTGCAATTTTCCGAGGGGAATACGTTGGAACTCCCTGATTTAAGATATGCCTTTTGTAGATAGATAGAAGAAGTTATACATATATCTGCACAAGATAGATAGGAGTTATATATCTGCACAAAGTTTCATCACCTTCTCATATTATTAGAACTAGCCGTGCCGAGCACAAAGTGCAATTGATGTACAGGATGTCCCAAAAATGTTGTAAATCCTTGAAATGGGCGTTTCCTGAGGTTATTTAAAGTAACTTTTTCCTTTGCAGAAATGGCCGCCACGGCTTTTTTAAGGAGTTATTAAAGAAAAACACAGACCAATCATAACACCGTCACGGCGGACAGATTCCGGCTAGGCGACAGGTCCCGTTGAGCGTGACGTTATCATTGGCCGAGCCGGAATCTGTCCGCTGTAACAGTGTTCTGATTGGTGCGTGTGTTTCTTTAATAACTCCGTAACAAAGCCGAGGCGGTCATTTTTGCAAAGGAAAAAGTTGGTTCAAATATCCTCGGGAAACATTCATTTCAAGGATTTACAACATTTTTGGGACACCCTATATGTTTTCTTATAAAAATTACAGGGCAGAATTTATTTAGATTTCTCGCAATTTTATAACAATATGTAAGCATCATTGTAATTTCAATAATTACAAAATAAAAAATCAGATTTTTATTGGTATTGAGATAGGAGTGTTAGAGTTGAATATTTAGAAAAGTAAGATGATGAAGTGTGCATTAAACTTTTATATTTCTTATAAACTGTTGGTTGCCGTGTGACATTTCAATCGTATAGAACAGGCCTGGCCAACCCAAATGGTTTCACGGGCCACTCTGATGACGCGTAACGTTACAGCGGGCCGCACTTTAGGTAAACATACTTTTAAAAAACGCAATACGAATACAAAATGAATAAAACTTTATTGTCACACTATGATTCAATATGATTAACTCTCGAGTCTTAATTAATGACATATTTGTTTATCCTTTCTTTAACTTATTTTTCGTAAATCTATATTTATATTCGACGTTGCACATCTTAGCTGGTTTTCTAAATTGGCATCGGTTAATGAAGCACGTGATGAACTCTTTGTAAATATCATCTTCGAAAAAATGTTTCACAAACATATGTGGATCCAAAAGCATTTACAACTCGTTTCTTACAAACAATGTTACTCGCTTTCAGTAACATTTGGCGTTCATGGATATCGAATGTAGAACTGGAGGTCGTAGTCGCACTTGCGCATTGTAGCAATGACATAATTGTGATTTCTATCGATCGAATTTTGAATTTGAAATGCAAAAAGATCGAACCTTGCGCCAATAACATCTTCTCTAACGTAGCAATGACACATGCAAATTTTCATTTGCTTAATATTTTTTGTATACATGCAACGGGAAACAAAAGTTTCAATAGAAACATAAAATCGCCCGGCGGGCCGCACAATTAAACGTGGCGGGTCGCGTGTTGGCCAGGCCTGGTATAGAAATTGCAAACGGTTACAAATTAGCTTGAACTTTATTTAGAAAGTGCTCTCTCTGTAATCGTTCTACACGTTGCTTTCAAAGTACGTACCTACTTCGCACGCACTCAAACGTATCGCATCTCAACTCTCGAAGGTTCAAGTGTGTACTATCTCGAAATAAAGTAGCCGTTCCTCGTGTACACGCAATTAAACAAGAAAAATCGCGGAGACAGTAGAACAATGAGGAAACCAGGCAACCGATATCATCCATTCTTCTCGTTCCACTGGTAAAAGGGGCGTATTATAACTCTATTTTGCCAGTCGATTATCTCGTCGCCAAGACAGTCCGAGGGAAATTCCGACAAAGTTGGCAGATTCCCTCGCGGCGTCTTCAAGTTAGCGGAACGCGCGGCCGTTGAAAATGATACGGTACGTCGTGTACGTATGTATGTATTGTATGCTAATCCTCGGACTAGGTCAATGAAAAAAAACCGCATGGGTTTTCCGTCCAAGGGAACAAACGGCGCTCGCAGAAGCGTTCCTATTCTTTCGGATGGAAAGATGCACGTGCGTATACAACCACCGTACGTTACGCGTTTTATCAGTCCGAGCACATCGCGCACTCTGCTCTAAATCCAGCATTGGCGGAAGTGCGTGAAGCGTAGCTTCTATTATATACTGATTGGTATACCATAGCGTGGAGCGATACACGCACGTTAATCGTCTCCACCGGATGTTGGATCCGACGCATGTCGCAAACGAATATCAAGGACGGTATATGCGGGTGGTGCTTGGTCCGAATCGGTAGCAATTTTGGTCGAGACAAAGATATGCAGATTTCGCACTCGAAATTCACCCTCACACAGATTAAATTCATCTTTTTATAATTCAACCTTACACAGACCATAATTGCAAATTGTCACAAATGAAATTCGCTTTTTGGGTGACTCGATAGCGAAATAACGAATCCTACACGCTTGAACTTTAAAGATAATCAATATTTACGGTTACTTTAAATATTTTTTACGAATTTCATAAGAGACTGCAAACATTATTGAATGAAGCCACGTATTTTATATTGGGATCTGACATTTTGAGTGGCGCCGTCTGCTGCCGGAAAGTAGAAATACTCTAAGCTTGACTTGGCTTGGCTTATAGCAGCCTACAGTGTTAACAGGTGTTAATTACAGTACAAATTTACAGTGTTAAAACAGGTGTTAATTAAAAGTAACGTTATGGAAGCTCCAATTTTTCCACCACGTAGCAAAAAAAATTTTGATTACTGTGTGGTGAAAGATTATGATAGTAGAGCCAGCAAAAATTTGTTGCTCCGTTTCCACACTTTGAAATGAAGTATGTGAAGTGAACTGCTTGAAATTTATAAGACTTCGATTTCTAAAATATAAGAAACAATTTAGTAAAGAACAGTCTATTTTAACAGCTAAAATAGCTAAAGCTAGAGTGCATATTGACAGATCTAATCAGCGTATAAAGACTTTCAAAATTCTTGGTTCAGTGATGCCTGTGACATTGGTGCCTCTAATAGAAGATCTTTGTACAATTATTTGTGGAGTAATTAATATGTCCTCACCAATTCTAAGTGATTAGAAATTTATGAAATTATAATTGTTTAGAAGGTATATTAAAAAACAATTTTTTTTTGTAAAATGAATTATTTGATAAAACATACTTTAAAAAGCCGCTCTCCTTCTACAAACTTTCTTTCTGCAGGTTTTCTACCTGCCCACTTACAAGTTAATCCACACTTACAAACATTTCAAGTAAAAACAAAAGAGAAGAAATCAATACAATGTTAAGACCAAGCACTTCGTCGCCATATTGGATAGCTATATATATTGTCCACGCCCCCATGTCAGATCCCAATACTCTCTTTGCAGTTGAATGTACCGTAAATCCGCGAAAGCTGTATTCTAGTAATTAAATTAGAAGACAGAAAGAAAATAAATGAATGATATCTGTGTACATATGTAAAAGGCGTGGTGCAGCCTTAAGAATGTTCTATGCAAATTTCACTTGTTAGAAGCATAATTAATGGAGATTAGGAGAATACATTTAACAGGTAGTTAATTATATGCATTTGGTTTTTAGAGAATCAGCAAAGAATCTTTTACCGTGAAACAATTCCCTACTGTTTTATATGTATATTAGAACTATATGTATAGGTGTTCTATTTTCTTTTAATATTAGGCCTATGGAGCACAAAAAGTGACTATTTTACATTATCTTATAAAAATAATAATTTTTATGATAATATATGTTCGAAGAAGTAAATTTATAGAATAAGTTTTCTATACATGCATCCCTACAATTTCAAGAATCGTAAATTAAGTAGTGTTTAAAACAGATATTGAAATAAATAGTTATCATTTGCTTTAAAAAAATTTTTTTGGAACTTAAATATCTCGTTTAAGAAAATACCTATAGAATTTTTATGAGAAGAAATGTTACTCTTTGAATTTTTTAAAAATGTGTTCTCACGGAAGAGATATTTTAAAGTCTGAATAATAAAAGTTTCATGAAAACAAGTTATTTTAAAACGTTTATTAACACTAAACCTACCAAGCACAAAACACCTAAAAGTAAAACGCCTTAAAGAAGTGAGAAAATTGAATTTATTTAAACTTTCTACTGTTTCCATTACAATATGTGCTTAAATAAAGATTCAATTCAGTCATTTCCTATGAAATTGTTTTTTTTAATTTCAATAATTGGTAGGTTTAGTGCTAAAATAGGTTTCATAAAAGAAATACAAACAACCTTTGAACTATGAATTAACTACGTAAAATAAATAAGATATTCAAAATAGTTCTTGGAGTATTCAGTATTTATTTGCAATGATCAACAGAATTATTTTTATATTTCATAAATTCTGTTCAAATTAAAACTTTCATGCCCTTTTCGTTATCTGTTCTCATAGGAACGTACACCGTGAACACATTTTTTAAAAAGGTTCTGTGGATCATGTTTTAAATAGTACCTGTTAAAACGTTTCATAACTCTTTCGATCTCTGGTTAAAACCGATGTAAACACTCGCCATTCATTTTTAGTGGTCTAAACGAAAAGGTGGTGCGAATATCAATGGTTATTTTTTATTTTCAGAGCGCGCAAAACAGGCTACTGATCAAGAATGGAAAGGTCGTGAACGATGATGGCATCGCTGACAACGACGTTTACATCGAGGACGGTATCATCAAGTAAGAGTCCCAAGGAACACTTTACGCGTAACCGCGGGACGCTCGACGCAGCGTTACGCAATCGTAACAAAAACAAGTTGTGAACACGTTATAGTTCTACACTACGGTGTTCGATTCTGTTTCCTTTGACGCCTATTTTTTTTTGTTCACTGACCGCTACGAGTCCGGTAATAAATACAAGATTCACAGAGGGAATTTAACTCGCACCATGACTTCCATGTAATACATTTTTAAATGGAATAGAGTTTCTCGAACGCCATTGTACTAACTTCGAAAATTTGAATAATTTATGTAGTTCAGCAAACCGGAAGGTATAGAGTTCATAAAAATTGAATACGTTCACTACAAGCGTCACGCATGTGTGACGACTACAATTTCACGGTGTGAAAAGCAAATTAATTTTGAGCATGTCATCTTTTAAAATTACAACACGGTATTATAGTCGAGGACCTCGTAGCTTTGCTGTGACAATATCCTTTTTCATATTTTATGAGAAGATATACTGCATTTAATACAATTTTGTAACTGTGATAGCTGCTGCCGAAACAAATAATAGCAGCGAGCGTGTTAAACATAATATAGATAGTTCCATAATCTTTATTTAAACTTTGCATTAGAAATATGTTAGATTTCTTTTAACGTAATTCAAATACATGAGTTAATAATGAATGATAGAATTAATGGTTGAATACGTTCATTTTTCTATAAAACAAGATTATGTACTCATAAGACTAATGCAAGAGATAAAATCAGGCAGATACATTGTGTTTCATAAGAGCTTGTTGGATATCATTTGGGAGTAGTCATGTTTTCCTGGCATAGAGTTATAGTCAAGATTTGTTCCAAAAATTATTTTTGAGATAAATAATTCAATTCTCCAATGAAATTCACAATAAAAAGACTAAACTGTATTAATAGCATATCTGAATTCAGATAAGATTAGGCATGTTTTAGAAAATATGCAAAAATTTAGAAACCTAATTTCCCTGCATGTACACTTTGAAACTGTATGCAATGCTTCACACTTATCGTTAGAACTACCTCAAAATGACGGATTTCAGACTATTTCTTTCACAATTCATGAAGTTATAGAAATACAGTACAGTCTTGATATAAGTTCGACGGAGGTGTGCGATCTTTGTCAGTTTGCCTACCCCCTCCACTGGGGGGCATACCCCGCGAGGGGTCGAGAAGCACGAGTTGCCTCGGTGGCCGAGTAGTGTAAACATGCCGCGTAATCAGATACCAGTCGAGTATATCGGTGCGAACCACTACTAATCCAATTACAAAATTTCTTTATTTTTCATTATTCTTTTGTGGGACTTTCGCCAACTTACTCGTGGCATTTTTCTGATTAAAATGACACTAAACACGATATAATTTGTACTGTATTTAGTGGTTTAACTGAAGGTATGTACAGTGTACATTGACTTTTGGAAGAGGATAGCGATTCGTGTTTACGTGTTATCCTTTTCTACGTTCGGCATGGTCGTTGAGGTGAAAAATAGTAGTGGTACGCGATCTATGTCCGAGCAGTGTTGCGATATGGTGCAAGATTTCACGCGTATGCGCGGCCAGAACAGTAATGTATCTATATCATGATGCCAGAGGTAGTGGAGCCCTGAGACAGTTCTATTGGCGGGAATGTCTCGAAACAATTTGTTCCGGACAAAAAAATTTCAGGACGTGTCCTACGAGTTACAAAATATACACAAATACACATGTTATACATTCATTTTTCAGAATCAAATCATACCAATTTTTTAAAATTCTGTTGGGTGCTCAAGGTACCCCATTTTATCGAAAATCTTACTTTACTGAGGCTGAAATCGCCGCGCATGCGCGTGAAATCTTGCTCCATATCCCAACACTGTCCGAGGATCGACCCGAGAATAGGACTTTTAGTTAGATCAAGACTTTACTGTATTTTCTTGAGAAATTGTTTAGTTTACTCCTTTATTCAAATACATGTTACCATAGAAATCCTACGAAGTCTGAATAAATTGAATCCTATTATTATTATAAAGTATGCGTTAGTCTCGTTTAGGGCTCGGTAGTTGTAGTGTTAAGTAGACCTTCAAAATGTACTTGAAAAATGCAATGATTTACAATAATTAACATATGTGACATTCATCAGTATCGGAATAGTCAATACATAGAAAGGTAGTGAGATAGTCGAATTTCATCTAAATTCGCAAATAGATATATTATTAATAGTTACACATTAAATAATTCTTAGCATTTTAACACGTTCAGCGCCCACTCCACAATCATAAAAATTACGCAAAATCAAAGCAATATATTTAATAAAACAAAAACTAAGAAGTTTAGTTTTGTGATATTAATTACTGTTTCAAACCTCTTCTATTCCTCAGATTGTAAGGAAATGTTGTACACTCAATCTACCAACGTAAAAATTAATTTTCTATTCTGAATAAATAATTCCGTCACCCAGATATGGGTGACATGGACTGAACGTGTTAAATGGGGCCGCGTTGGCCCCAATAGTTTATTTAAGGGTTAATCTGGTCCCTTTATAGACGGTTCAAAGGTACTTAAACTTATGGCTTCATTGGGTTTACCATCTCACTATTGCATTATCAACTAGAGTACCTAGTATAGCCATCGTTACGCAAACATACTGCGCACGAGTTTCTACGCATACGTTTATTTGAACGTGTTAATAGAAGCAAAACAGAGGTTTGTGATTCGCGAAGTCGGACGATTAACGTTTCATTGAGCATTCTGATCGCGTGGTCGCTCGCCTCTTCGCACAAACGAGACGCGATATACGCCGACAGTTTTATCAATGAGCGGCTAGCGTACCGACAAAACAGATAACACGCTGTCAGTTAGCGCAATCTATCAGAGCATCGTGGCGTGCTAATATCAGGTGAACGATGCTAATATTGGCCGTCTGCTCAATTCACTTAACCCTTCGCTGGCAGTATGATTTTTTTACCATGGTCTGCATCACGGGTCTTTCATTCTCTGGCCTAATTACTCATTGTTCTGAGCTTTTAAAGAAAAATCTCCATTTTATCGTGCAGGTGATACTTTATCCATATGTTTGGTCGTTTTTGCAATAAAATGATAAGTTCGCGGAACGTTAATAATCGATCGGACATTGTAAATTGATAGTTGATAGCTCTTATCAATGATGTAGATTGTTTTTAATCAGTGAGAAACCATTTATAGAACTAAATGTACTAAACTACATTTACTTCACTTACTGAACGTGTCACAAATGAAGCTGTACATAACTCTATTAATTAAACTATTAACCCAATAAAATAAAATATGACTTTTAAGAACATCTGAGTTCATTTAGTGCCTCAGGTCTTCTGAATTATTCACACGTTTGACATACATACAGGTTAATAAAATCAATCTGAAGATAGTAAATAAAAATAGCAATTTAATTATTTCACTGTGTAATTCTTCAATATATTTATATATGTATATATTTATTTCTTATGAAAAGTGAACAATTTTTAAAAAATGTGTTAGTTCTATTAATAACATTGTTGAAGATGTGCCTAAGGGTAGATGAACGATTGATGCATGAATAAGGGAGGTAAGATAATAGGGTATGTGTATATGAAAGATAATAGGGTAATCATTGTAAATCGGATTCCCTATTTATGGCCAGGAAGCTGAAAAATAAACTACTAATCTAAAAACATTATTGATACGTTATACAAATGTTACAATTGAAAATAATGAATTACTACAAGAGGTAATCGTGTTCTATAAAGTTAAAATGAAGTCTTAAGATGCCTTGATGGTCGCGTATAATCAGGCTATTCAGATTCATCTAATTCGCAGCTCCCTGATAGACCTTCGATAAAAATCAAGACTTCCGTCATAATTACACCACTGTTTATTTCTATGAATATACAACAAATCGCGGCAATGTTTCGCAATGTTAAAGTGAAGTCCCAAGATAACTAAGACGATCGAGTGTAATGTATAGACTGCGGATCTCCATGCATTTGTTAAGAAATTGGCTGGGTGAAATACAAAACAGTAAAAGATTAGAAAAATCTAAGAATACTGTTATGTTGTTTCCAATGTGAAAGAACTATTAGGTGGTGAAACGTATTTTTATTTAAATCCTGCTTCCAACAATCGATGTAGAACATTTTTATTTTGCATAAAGATCCGCAGTCTAGTAATGAAACTATTAATCCGCTTAATTCGTGGGCTTCCAATCAGTGATGCCAGAAACACCCAAAACTGGGTGGATTTTCCTCTCCTCCTTTTCCCCTTCCACTATTCCATTCCACTACCTCAGTACACTCCAACGTCACCCACTGAGACCGTAGACTGGTCACGTGACGTGCCGCGCAACGTGTCACATATTACTATGGTCATCAGAGAGGTGGTAAACTGTATTCCACTCGATTTAACCCATCTGGCATCACTGCTTCCAATAGACCTTCGATTTTCATAGATTTTCATTGCACCACCTTCCATTCATATGAATTGACAACAAATCGCGGCAATGTTTCACAAAGTTTTTCCCAAGCCATCTATTCACCTAACTCGTAGGACCCTAATAGACCTTTTATGAGAATCAAGGCCTCCTACCACCTTTGCTTCCATAACAGTTCATGTCTATTAAACCACAACTCGCAACAATGTTCTATAAAGTGAAAATTAAGTTCTAAAATAACTTAGACGATCGTGTGTAACGAAACTATTAATCCACCGAATTCGTGGGCTTCTAATAGACCGTCGATGAAAATCGAGGCCAACTTTGCCTGCACCACCGTTCGTTTCTAACGAAACTGTTCTATTCGTAGGCAAATGGGTCGGAATCTGATAATACCAGGCGGTACGAGAATCATCGACGCCCGCGGAAAATACGTGATGCCTGGTGGCATAGATCCGCACACCCATTTCGAATTGGAGCTGATGGGAGCCAAGTCGGTTGACGATTTCTACCAAGGCACCAAAGCGGCCGTGGCCGGTGGCACCACCATGATCATCGACTTCGTCATCCCGAGGAAGGACGAGTCCCTTTTGGAGGCGTACGATAGGTACAGGGAAACTGCTGACCAAAAGGTCTGCTGCGATTATGCGCTCCACGTCGCCGTCACGTCCTGGAGTCCAAAAGTAAGCTAGAAACATATCCGCCAGCCGGACACGCGATGCTTTTAATCCCTGAGTAGGCTGTCGGGGTTGTCACGATCCTGTGCAACTTTAAACTCATTATTATTTCCTGCGTCGTAACCCATTTTGACCTACCGTACTATGTACAGGGAGTATAAAAATTATACGTGACGACCACCATAGCGGCCTCTATACTTCTGGATCGGTGGAGATCTGTTAAAAAAATGGGCCGCAAATTTGTCCTTCACCCTTTTCTCAAGGTCAACATTTTTTTTGCATTGCATCGTATAGTACTCGTCACAAGGAACAAAAGTCTCAAAGACACCATGGGTCTTAAGCCCACCATTCTCTTGAAAAACGAGTTTAAAGTTTCATAAACTATTTTATTCCATATGTCTACAGGGTGTCTCAAGATTGTATAAATGTGAAGGCGGTAATTCTAGATGAGAAAATTAGTTTAAAGTATAAAACAATTTTTTTTCGTTTAACGCCCCGTTTTCGAGAAGTTAGAGTTTGAACATTCGGCGATTGCGCTTGATATTGAATATGAATCGTCTGACGCGTCTGTTCATGACCTACCTGATCTACATCTTACAAACGCTAGGAACACGAACTTAAAGGATTTTCAAACTCTAATTTCTCGAAAACGAGGCGTCAAATGAAAAAAAATTATTCTATATTTTAGACTTATTTTCTCATGTAGAGTCATCCTTTCCACATCTATACCATTTTGGGACACCCTGTAGACATGTGGAATAAAATAGTTTCCTAACTTTTAAAGTCGTTTTTTAAGAGAATGGTTGACTTGAGACCCATGGTGTGTTTGAGACTTTTGTTTCTTGCGACGAGTACTATACGATCCAATATAAAAAAGTTTGACCTTGAAAAAAAGAGTCAAGGACAAATTTGCGGACCATTTTTTAAACAGATCTCCACCGATCCAGAGGTATAAAAACCTGCTATCGTAGTCGTGACATATAATTTTTATACACACTGTACAGTTCATTAACACTAAACCTACCACCACCGGTCAAATAGTAACCCCGCGATCTTAGTCCTTTTTCGGTTCTCTGCCGTGACTTAGATCGTGAAGGGACACTATTCTTTTGTGACCGCGTCGACCGTGCCGAACGTAGACAGCATGCAAACAAGGACCGCGCGGCCGAAGGCGCAACAAAAAATAGCGTATCGGTGAGACAATACTAGTGCAATAATAAAACTTCTTTATTTTTTACTTATTTTTAATGACATTTTACCAATATATTCGTGGTATTTTTCTAATGAAAATGATACCAAATATGATATAATTCCGATGATATTTACTTGTGTACTAAACTATGAAAGTTTTGGACGTAAAGAAGGAGGACCGAAGAGTCCTCGAGTACCAATTCTTTTTCTTCTTACTTCTTTGTTAGTTGATTCTTTGGAGCTTTTGTTCCAAAGGAGCCCTGGCCCTAGAATCCTGTTTGGTTGAACCTCTGTGTCCTGGAGAGACACCAGCCTAAAGGATTTCCCTTATCTGTGCTGAGCACCATGCACTCCATAGTCTAGATCTGTCCAAATAGGGTTCTCGAGAGTAAGAGCTAGAAGCCGAGGCTGGCTCGCGAAAGCAGCTTGGACAGTATGGACAGGCCTGTTATAAGGGAAACCTTAGCTAGGTCAACGTGCCACGTACGATGCGATTCACACACGCTCTCCATTCTATTTAGTCACTCGGAATGAGATAATTACCGTAACATGAGCCTTTCCTGGAAAAGAAAGCATGTCTAGGCGTGACCCCTTTCTTGATAGTTGTTCGTTCACCGTCAATTGCACTGTGAACCTTCTTCGTGTGGCGGAAGATAATGCTCCACAAGAACGCCTATTGTAATTGTCTATTATATAGTATTTCTGGGATCAGAGATGGCTCAAAAGTGTTTCAACATTAAATCTACTCATTTTCTGATTAGCCCTTCTCGGCGGATGCTTTTGACGATTTTATGGCAGCAATAGTTATATTAGATAGCCATCCAAATCCTTTGGTACGTTGACTATCGAACAATCATCTCCAAGAATCCCATAAAATGACAGTAATGTAAGGATTGTAATTGTGCAACATTGCAGAACGCCCATTGTAATTGTCCTAGCTGAGCATTTCTGGGATCAGAGATGGCTCAAAAGTGTTTCAACATTAAATCATAACATTTTCTGATTAACCCTTCTCGGCGGATGCTTTTGACGATTCTATGGCAGCTATAGTTATATTAGATAGCTATTCAAATCCTTTGACACGTTGACTATCGAACAATTACCTCCAAAAATTCCACAAAATCAAAGTAATTTAATTAGACCATCCTGATTTTTGTGTACCACTGTGTATTTCTCTAGTTTTCGTTTTCGACACTTCCGTGAACCTTTTGCACTTTAAAACAACCATCAACTTTGATCGGAGATATCCAGTACAATGCCTTCAGAATAATAGATTCGCAAACGTAGCTATTCTGCTCGCGTACGAGCTCTGCAGTAGAGGCGTGACTATCAATTATCGATCTTATCGATATCTTACTGATATCGATAATTTTGTTCAGAAAATTAAAAGAAAAGCGCATATTAACTCATTAGGACTTAACCTTGCGTCAACGCAACATTTCACTTACAACTTTTTCGATAAATCTGCATTAATAAATTCCGTTGTTCCAAATGGAAAAAAGATCTGTTGAGTATTTTTTTGATCATTATTTCTTCTTCTCGCAAGATTCTACAGTACTTGAAATTTACATAGATAAATAGAGAGTGGATCTTTATAAAAAATAAAAATGTTCTATCTGAATCACAATAAACTGGAGTGAAATAGAAATTTAATTTCGTCTAAATTAAAATTCGTCTAATGTCTTTGCTGTTTTAAATTAAACCTACCCAATTTTTCTCATAAATGCTTAATATCCGCTGTCTAGTGATAAACCAATTTCCTCTTAAATCACAATATTCTTTCTCATATGCCTTCCTTGTGTAGCGGACTTCTATATACTGTGTCCATAGTATTATTATTATTAATGGATGATATTAATTATTAAAATCATCACATTGTTTTCTATATACCTTTCTTGTGAAGCGGACTTCTATATACTGGTGTCCATAGTATTATTATTATTAATGGGTGATATTAATTATTAAAATCATTACATTCTTTTTTATATACCTTTCTTGTGAAGCGGACTTCTGCATACCGTGTCCAGTATTACTATTATTAATAGGTTAAATTAATTCTAGAAATTATCACATATTTTGTACACAATATATTGTAAATATCATTATAATACAACTAAACATATACATGCCATATTTTTCGTATCAATCCACGCAATATTATAGAAAGCTGGGCAGATGCTTTCAAAAATGAATAAATAGATTACAGCTGAAAATAAATAATTTTAAATGATAAACCATTACGCTTTACGCTTTACTTCGGCGACTCTTGCCTTTATTCGCTTCATCAAATTATTTATCAATATATCAAATTATTGGTAACATATCAATAACAAATTCTATATTTCTTCGGCAAAACCTCGCACAGCTGTAGAGCCTTGACCAAATGGGCCTACAAAGTTGGCCTCAAAGTTCGCGATTTCATCACGCCGAACATTGTCCTCTCCATGAATATGGAACGAACGTAATCGTTGCACAATGTCACGCCAGCCTTCGAACGGTATTTATGTAATTCGCTAAACGCTGTTCGGAAATTAGTGGGTGGATCCTTTGAACGGTCTTCGCATGGTCTCGTTTGTTGGAGGGCCCCATTAGACGATTGATATCTTTCGTACAAATAGGCCGGAAAATCAATCGTGCGCGATCGATCGGCTCGATTAGGCCGTTCGCAGAGGAACTGATCCGTCGATTAATCGACTATTCGATCCCTCCCGGCTGGATCGTTGTTGTGCTCGGTGCGAGGTAGAACCCGCGGCCTATGTACCTATGTCGATCGAGAGACAGGACTGTGTCTGCCGTCTCTAAATATGGCAAAAGCGATAGGTGTCCATGGTAAATTGGCAAATCGCTGGACGATCTGGTAGCCATAGGTTGCTGCCTCGAAGCTACGCCGCGCTGGCTGCTGGGCCGTCGACTGGTAACAGTAATCGGGATCGTGAATGGAATAACGAACGGCCGATGAGGAAATCGCCGGTCCCGCGTACAGACGCATGTAAATCATCGTACTCCTTATTTGTTGGCGCTTGTCGGCCTGTCTGACAATTAGATAAGGATGGAGACAGCTATCTAGATGATATTAATACGGCGCTCCGCCCGTTGATTAATTAATAGGCATTTTCTATCGTTGATCACTAGACTGCGGAGGTTTATGCAATTTTCAAATTCTGTAGAAAAATTTTAAGCAAATGGAATCATATGAAATCTTTTATAGAGTTTTATATTCTAGCATTTTTTGAAAATTTTCAAAAGCCATAAATGCAAAAAGATCTGCTGTATATTAATCACAGTGAGAGAAAAAGGGTGTAAATTCGCATTTCTTGGTTTAAACTCTTAACACATTACTATACCATGGATCTTATACATTTATGAGAAAAGTGGGTACAATACATTTTGTATTGTATTATTTTAATCGGCGAAGAAAAAACGTTTCAAATAAAAGTTATTTGTTTCAAATCGTAGATTAAGAATCTGTAATGAAAAATATATGTTTCCATTTGAAAAAATAAAGTTGACCTTGGAATGACCTTGAAAACATGATGAAAATTAAAAATGGATATGACTACCGCATCAGCCCCTCCTTGACTTAAACTTTTTATTTGAAACATTTTTTCTCCGGAATTTAGTTTTTGAGATATTTCAGGTGGCCAGGATAAATGCCCCACCCTGTTATACACAAGTCTTTTTATGTGGGGCTTACGTGTATTTTTATTTGTTACTTGCTTCTTAAAAATGAATATTGCTTGCGTACTCGTCTATCCGGTTGGATTTACTTATCTACCCGTCTGAAGCTCACGGCTACCTGTTCCAGGTGAAAGAGGAAATGACGACGCTAGTGCAATCACACGGTATCAGTAGTTTCAAGATGTTCATGGCGTATCGCGACCTGTTCATGCTGAGGGACCCGGAACTGATCGAAGCGTTCAAAGCGTGCAAGGAACTCGGCGCTATCGCAATGGTTCATGCGGAAAATGGAGATATCATCGCAGAGGTATGATCTTTCTTTTTATTGTAATCTTTCTTTTCGATCTGAACTATGGTCTATTTTCGAACCAAGGTGAAATACGTTCATGGTCACGATAATTGTTCACTCCAGTTTTATTAGGTTGTTGCTAGTGGCGCGTTATGACTAATTGGGGCCTCTGGGCAAAGTAGAATTTCGGGGCCCCTGGGCAAAGTAAATAACTTTCATATTGGAAAAAATAAAACTATTGTAAAAACATCTACATATTTATTATTGCATAAAAAGTGAAATAAATTCTCCTTCATCCATGAAAACCTTTTACATAAAAATACAAAATATTTGGTTTGTTTTCGGGGCCTCCTTTTACGTGGAGCACCGGGCATTTTCTCAAGTTGGCCATTGGGTAATACGCCACTGGTTGTTGCATATGAAATGTACGATTTTAGAATGCAAATGCAGCATTTCGATTAAAAAATATTGTTACAGCCTGCAGATTCATTATGTGCCGTTTTTAAGGTACGAAGCTGGATCTTTAACACTAACCGTACCACAACCGGTCAAATGACCGGTTTCACAATTCTTATTCTACAATTATTGAGACTATAAAGATACTTCCATTCGAAATTATTAAATAAATTTCCTCGTTCGAACACATGTTGTTATAAAAATTGCGTGAAATCGAGATAAATTCAGTCGTGTAATTTTTATGGAATCACATTTTGTGCTCGGTACAGTTAGTGTTGAGACAGTGATGCCAGAACGGTTGAATCGAGGGGAGTACAGTTTACCACCTCTCTGATGACCAGAGTAATATGTGATACGTTGCGCGGCACGTCACGTGACCAGTCTACGGTCTTAGTGGGGGACGTTGGAGTGTGCTCAGGTAATGGAATGGTATAGTGGAAGGGGAAAAGGAGGAGAGGAAAATCAACCAAGTTTTGGGTGGATCTGGCATCACTGTGTTAAGGTCCTATTTTCAGATTTTATTTAGATATCTAATTTTACTTTTAGACAAAGTATATTTTCATGTTAATCAATACGATTGTCGTGTATGTTTTTGATACGAGTGAAGAAAATAAACACATTGAGGATAGCATTATACAATGTTTGATCTATATACAGTATTTCATCGGTAATTGTCCCAAATGTCTCTGACATAATTGTCTCCGAGATATCCCCACTAGTGCGGGGTGTACCCCCTTGAGGGGCCGTGAAGCTCGAGAGGCCTCGGTCGCCGAGAAATATGACACCATGCGGCTCGGGTATATCGGTGAGACCATACTAATCCGAATTTCCAACTTCTTTATTATTCATTATTTTTTTATGGGACTTCGATGACCATATTTGTGGCATTTTTCTAATAAAAATAATACCAAATATGATATAATTCCGATGATATTTACTTGTGTAATAGACAATTAAAGTTTCGGGCACAAGTAAATATCATCGGAATTATATCATATTTGGTATCATTTTTATTAGAAAAATGCCACAAATATGGCCATCGAAGTCCCATAAAAAAATTATGATTAATAAAGAAGTTGGAAATTCGGATTAGGTATGTTTACATTTCTCGGTGACCGAGGCCTCTCGAGATCCGCTGTCCTTCTCTACGTTCGGCAAACCTCAAACAATGATATCCCTCGCGCATAATTGTCCCTCCGCAGTAAATGAACGCACAATTCTTCAATTATAGAAAAAGCTTAAAAATGGAGATGAAAATTCAATTTCTACCGCAATAGAATCAAGGAGCTTGTAAAATTCATTGACATAATATGTTGGTTACAATGGTCCTTACTTTGACGAATAAGATTTATTTACCCAAAAATTATGTCAGTTTAATGTTAACGTTCAAAATCGGACATTTCATACGCAACAACCTAATATGTTGCAAGTCTGAAGTAGAGGTACAAATTATTTCGTGGCTATCTTTCATAAATGTGCTATTTATTTAGAAACAGTAAAAATACATCCTAGTCTTCAACATAATCTCCATTGCTTTAGTTCATCTCACAGCCAACTGATGAATTTCTTGAAAGAAAGATAATGGTTTTGATACAGTTTTTAACACAATCATCCACACACAATCATTTTCTTTCCTATTCGCGTGTCGAAGACAACGGAACGGGTAACATTCTAATAAGATTAGGTTTGACGAGTAAACAGCATATGTGAGAACTTTCTAGCTAAAGGAATGTATGACTTCCTTAGTTACCTTTGCCAAATATGGTCATGCGTCATCGAGTAACAGTAAAATTACCTGACGTAGCTTCCGAATTTTTCCCAGTTTATATAACCAAGTAAAAAATCATTTGTTGGACGATAACCAATTGTTTGACAAGCACCTCGCGTATTTGATGATGAATTATGCAAGAGCTCATTCAATTATTCATCGGAAAGTTCAAGATCCTCGTTCTGGAAACATTTGGTTCCACTTTTTACATGTAAGCCACGACAGCTTTTCGTAACGGTAAAGTAAATTATTTCCTTGATCTCAAGAACACATCACCTCAATTGAAATACAATTCCGGATTAAGACCTTTGGAGCAGGGTTGCTATATGCGCGTCCCGTCAGGCACTTCAAAAATGCCGTGATACAAATGATCGTTGTGTTGAACATTTTCTGTAAGGGATAAAAGCGAATGGCTTATTGTTAGTGCGACAGTAATAGTCTTGGAATTATTTAAATCGAAATATCTCCTAAACGACTAATTTTTCAATATAAATAAGTTAATACTTTTCTTATAAAGAATACCTACCTGCATCGATTAATATATTAAAAAGTATACAATTCCATTAAAAAAAAAAGAAGTTGACCTTCATTTGACCTTAACGTGTTCACCCACGAATAAACTAATAACACCAAATTATGCCACCCTCAGCACTATTTAATTCTTATATGAAACATTTTTCGGTAGGACTAACAATAGCGAAGAAATCAAGATGTCAAAATCGGGTGAGACACCCTGTATACTACTTATTGTATAACATCATGCACAATAGGGTGTGCATTATGCACAATCTAATTTGATGGATGAAAGATTTGGTTTATAAAGTTACAATTGATTTATTGTGGGAGCTATGAATCAATTCATACAGATAATAGGAGCAGGAGGAGGACGAGGACAGTTATTGTGACTATGAACGTATTTCCGCTGTCTTCTTTCGAGAAATAGACCACAGCAGTGATGCCAGATTGGTTAAATCGAGGGGAATACAGTTTACCACCTCTCTGATGACCAGAGTAATATGCGATACGTTGCGCGGCACGTCACGTGACTAGTCTACGGTCTTAGTGGGAGACGTTGGAGTGCGATCAGGTAGTGGAAGGGGAAAAGGAAGAGAGGAAAATTCACCCAGTTTTTGGTGTTTCTGGCATCACTGGACTACAGTACAGCCAAAGAATTAAGACCACTCACGATTTCCAATATTCTCTATGTTTCTAATTAAATTTATCGATCTGAATAATATTTAAGTCGTAATCATGAACGTCGATATATTGTCACTTTAATTTGCGATCTGTAATGCCTGTAAATTCATATAACAATTCATTCGTTTAAACAATTTTTTTCTCCTCTGATTACAATTTTGTCTGTTTTATAAAAGTACAATAATTAATAGCTCAAATATAAAATGTAAACACGTTTTAAGAATTTAAAAACACTGTCGTATTATATTCCACCCATTAAAATTATTAAAAAAAAGAAGCGTTTATGTAGCTCTATATTGACAGTCAATAGGTACGTATAATTAACAATTAAATTCCATCCAAGTCTAAAGATCTTACTACAAACACGAAAAACGTTGAAAATTGTGAGTGGTCCTAATTTTTTGTCCTGGGAGTGTAGTATATTTACAAATTAATAGAACAGACTCTATTACACGACACCTCAATCAAGCTTAAAATTATAATCATTTTTCTTTATGATAAATATTTTTAACACAGCTATTTCTTCGAAACTATAAAGAAGAGACTTCTATTAGATACGGTGGCTCACAAAAGTATTCGCTCGCCCTTTAAATCAAAATAACTTTCTTAAAATTTGACCAAACCACTTGACTTTTTTTTTTAGCAATTAGAAACATTGATTTAGTAAAACACGTGCAAAAAGGATTTTGAAGAAATTGCAATTAGTAGGAATTACATGGAAAAATAATAATGGCGCTTTTTAGAACTTTATTATTTCAGTTCGTAATGAAAATTCAAAATATGCGTTTTATTGATCTATATTATTTACACATGTGCTGAAAATTTCATCGAAATCAGCTAACGAACATATGAGCTACAAGCGGTTGAAAGTGGTGATAATCGCAGTTTTTCACGACTTTTGGTCAGTTTCTGCTTAAAATCCATAGTTTTTTACATCTTTCGATGCGCGCCGTTTTTTTCTGCGTCAACCGATTTTGATGAAATTTTCAGCATATGTATAACTAACATAGATCTACAAAAGGCGTATTTTAAATTTTCATTACGGACTGAAATAAAGAAGTTTTAAAAAGTGCCATTTTTATCTCTTCTTGTAATTCCTACTAATTGCAATTTTTTCAAAATCTTTTTTGCACGTGATTTACTAAATCAATGCCTCTAATTGCTCAAAAAAAGTCAAATGGCTTTGTCAAATTTTAAGAAAGTTATTCTAATTTAAAGGACGAGCGAATACTTTTATGAACCACTGTACGTAATATTCTCACATTTAAAAATATAAATGTTCACTAAACTATTTTTTAATATCCCAGACTTTGCATGCCACGGTGCACTCATAACTAGAAAACAGTGAAACTTGTACGCTAAAACTTCTATACATGTTATTGAATAACTATTTGAAATAACAAGGTACGAACCTCGAACTTAGTTTGTAGTAATTGCCTGGCACAGGTGAATCCAACTTATCGCAGAACTAGTCACGAATTTCTTCGAGAATAGATCGTAATCCGAATCATCGAAAATTGTTTCAGAACACGAAACGATTACTTGACGCTGGAGTTACCGGACCGGAAGGTCACGAAATGTCACGTCCCGAGGAAGTGGAGGCTGAGGCTGTGAACAGGGCATGCGTTTTAGCCAGCCAGGTATGTCGGCAGCAAAAATTATTCAACACAAGCCGGAAGTAAGAGAACCATTTTTAGAAGTCGTATTTACAGTTGTCTAGTGTGCTTTTACACTATTTGTGGCACGCTAAATCGCACGGAATCGACATGTTATCGTACCTTCGCAGAAACAAAATTGTTAGATGTGCAGCGCTACTGTTTGCGGCTATTGCCATTTACATCTTGGTTCAATGTAGATGCTATATACATGCATTGTTCTCCGTTTATTTATATGTTCGTTTAGATGCGAGTTATTATTTTCGTATACGTTAAACCACTGGAGACAGAATGTCGTGTATTGCAGCTGAATGGTTTCATTGACCTCTTACACTATTCGAGTTAGTTTAATAAATAAATTTTTTCTTTTTCTATCACAACTTTTTATTATAGTAATGCACATGTATACAGCATGGATAGTTTGTTACGTTGTAATTTAATTGTAGACCAGTTTTCTTTCTTTTACAAAATATCAACATGATAATTTAATGAATAGTGCATGACTGTTTAGAGAACAAGGTATAACTTTCTGTAAAAAGCTTCGAATCAAATTTTTAACTCAGAATTAAATGATTAAAAAGTTGCGAAGTATTCAACATTTTTATATAGAACAATATTTCGATCTACGAGAAATTGGTAAATTTAGAAAAACATATAGGAAAACAAAATTTAGTATAATATATTCAAGAGAACTCATTAACAGCACATTTAATCTGTAATATTACTGTAAAATTGTTTACAGTATCTGGACTACTAAAAAGTATATTTAAATTTCTTACAATGAAAAGCAGTTTTTAATATCAAAATTCCATATTTTTTCTTTAAATGTTATAATTTGTATAAACGGTCACAGTCCGTTACCAGGATATATCTTTGCACAATAAAGCAATTATGTAAAGTTTACATTGTAAACGGTACTCATATTGTACCTGAACACATCTTGTAGATGGAATGATATTTAAAAACCGGTTAAGGTTAAATAAAATCGATTAACCCCTTCGGGACAACGACGTCAGAGTGTCGATTCCTTTCTGTTCGAACCATGTTGTACGATATTACCATAATCTGTTCGTGGTTTCAACTCCTTAATATTGCTTTTAGCTACACTGTGGATTATTATATTTATAACATAAATGAATAAGTAAAATATAAAATCATGATAACATTAGAAAAAACATTTTTATTTCATTCCTGTTTATTACAATTGATTTAGAAAATTTTTCTTTTGCATACAGACCCACAATCTATTTATAGCTATGCCAGAATTCTAAAAAAGTAAACAATAAAGTCTATTAACAGGCTCTTCAATGACTGAGCTATATGTACAAGAAGTTCAATAATTTTCTTCTAAATAATAATTCCAGAAGTTGCTACGTTATATCAAAAAATTTGTTGAATTATGAATGAAATTATCTTCTCTTTTTTTAAACAATTTATTGAGAAATTCTCACATGTTCTCACATTCTCAATTGTTCAACTATGGTCTGAAAGAGATTATTAAAAAATTAGTATTTGTGTTAATGTAGTTAACGCATTTTGTGCAATAAATTTTGAAATATATTTTCTGACTCGGTGCACAGACGTCGCTCCTGAAGGGTTAAATGTCACCACTAGACTGCGGATCTTTATGCAAAATAAAAAATTCTTATTTTAATTATTCTATGTAGCTAACCGTAATACGGTGGTGTTCTTATTTTTATTTTTAATATGTCCAGTTCATTACATCGTACGTACTAATTTTTGTCATAAATACATATAGTCCGCAGTGTAGTCATTATTTTTTATAAAAGAAATGTAATGTTTCTCAACGGTGGTGGAGAGTCTTAGCGAATCCGTCCAGCTGCAATCGATCGTTATTCGGTGTCCAGTGGGTACCTTTTTGGTCAGTCCACCGCAAAGCCAAAGCGTTTCAGTTGTTTAAGTCACACGATCATTTCCGTTGTATCATTCTGCATGCTTAGGTGAATTGTCCACTGTATGTAGTGCATGTGATGAGTCGTAGCGCCGCGGAGGCAGTGGAGGCCGCGCGTAAGCATGGCGTTTGCGTCTTTGGCGAGACGTTGGCGGCCGCAATCGGCACAGATGGCACGAACTATGCGCACAAATGCTGGAGGCACGCAGCGGCCTACGTTATGAGCCCACCGCTCAGGCCAGATCCAGATACACCTCTTGTTCTCCTGAACATGTTGGCCAAGTGAGTGCGACGACCAATTTTTCTTTTGGGGATGACTTTGTTCCACAGGCATGCTAGGCTGACTCTTTCCCAAAGGAGGATTCTCGTGTAACACGTACAAAAATGAACGATTTTTATGAATTCTTCTTCCAAAACTGTGAAATGGAGCATCTTATGAAACATAACTTCAAGATTTAAACCTCGGAAAATATGAGGAAAAATTAATACTATTTCTACCGCGGTTTTATGTATAGGTACTTATTTCAAAATGGGAGAGATGCAACGCAAGGGACAGGGGAATAGGAAATCCAAAGAGTAATACAGTATTTCATTGATAATCGTCGCCACCACGGATCCGGCCGGCGACATTTAATGTTCAGATATTACTATTCGACAGATACGACACACTCGACCCGTATTATGTTACACTTCTCGGCGATCGAGGCCTCTCGAGCTTCACGGGGTATACCCCGCGGAAGGAGGGATTGTTTTGCGACAATTGTCGTTTAGAATTTCACGACAATTAACGATGAAATACTGTATAGTAAAAGTGCAATAGATAGGGTAGATAGGATAGGGAAGTTAATTAGGAATATATGAAGAAAGGAAATAAATGGGAACGAGGGAATGAGTGAGAGAATGTGATTAGATGAAGTTAGATTTTATGTAAAGCCAAGTCCAATTCTTAACCGTGAGGCTGAACTAAATAAAGTATTATTATTATTGTCTATACTTATTTCGATTTATTTTATTTTGTAGAATCATTTCCTTTTCGCTTGAATCTTTAGTCTCAATGAATTTTTATTTAAAAGTTTAGTCGGTGTTTTTTCACACCTTTGGTAGGAATAGTGTTAATAGGAGCAAAGAATCCAATAAAACTGACGAGTCCCACAGAATAAAAAAAAATAAAACCAATATAATTTTGCGAATGCAAGAAATGAATGAATAATTCTCTTAACCCTTTGCAAACGAATGCTGAGGTTGCAAGCAATTGATTTATTCTCAAATAATATAAAATTATTATCTTATACTTAGTTCTGCTTTGAGACGTGGAACAATAAACTAAAGAAATTTCTAACGCGTAGAGAAAAACTACTTTTTTCATCAGAGTAACTGACTCCATAATATTAAAATTTTTTAAATAATATCAATATTATTGGTACATAATCTAGACAAACTTATAACGAATCCAGTGAGCTCTGGTCGAAATTTGATTAGTTTCTGTGTTATCTTTCACGCTAATTTAGCACATATGGTTTAAAATAAAAACAAGATTAAAGCATTTAGTGTAGTTTTGAGACATTTACAACTGCAAAATCAATCTAATCAGTTAGTCTGCAATTTCAGAATCACGAAATATTCACTTTTTTGAAAAGGCCCTGTGGTGAGATTGTGATGATGATTCGAGACTTTATGGGTCGTAAGAGCTTTTTTGGATTATTATCCATTATTTCGAGGTCGGTATAAAAACCTACGTTAAATATTGCAGCAGCCGGATTAAATTCTATTTTAATCTTTTTAGAACCGCAGTGAAAATGTTTTCGTGTCAGGTGCCAGACACGAAACGGTTACTTTAAAACTTTTGTTGCAATTTCCATCTGAATTTAAAAGTTTAATAGATTATTTTGGGACTTTAACACAGGGTTAGCGTATTGCAAAAAGAATATAAAAAGACGGAGGTGTTCACTTATTATTGCACACTTACAGAATCAAACTCTAGCACACTAAATAGTCTGTAATTTTTTTATTTTTACCAATTCGTTTGCAATAGATTTAGAATATACGTCAGAAATTTTTTATTTCTAATTTATAGGAAATACAATTGATTTTTTGAATTTGTTACACGAGAATTGCCCTTTAAATCTGCTGGAAATGTTTATAACATCGTTCGAATATTAAACACGTTGTCGCATACATCTTATTTACTATTGAAGCCTGGTTTTTAAAAAAGGGAGCCAAGATATATCGACAGCATCTTAAATCTTCTCGTTCATAAAAGAGAAACTATATGATACTAGAAAACTACTTCCATCAGTAGCATAACAAAATCTTAATCATCACGAAGATGCATTTGTAATAAAAAAATTTATTTTATCAAGGAATGTACATTCTGAACATTCTATCGTAATAAATAAAAATGATATAATAAATATCTCCAGCAGTGTACAATGGATATACAGTATTTCATCGTTAATTTTCGTGAAATTCTGAACATTAATCGTCGCAAAACAATCCCCACTTCCGCCGGGTATACCCCGCGAGGGGCCGTAAACCTCGAGAGCCCTCGGTCACCGAGAAGTGTAACATAATACGGGTCGAGTATATCGGTGAGACCACTTCTAATCCAATGACAAAACTTCTGTATTTTTTATTATTTTTTAGTGGAAGTTTCAGCAACATATTCGTGACATTTTTCTAATAAAATTGATACCAAATAAGATATAATTGCGATGGTATTTACTCGAGTAATGGACGATGAAAGTTTCGCGCACAAGGAAGGACAGCGTATGGGAAAGAAAGAGACGCGGAGACCCACTCAGTGTTTCACACGCACCCAGTGTTTCTAAAAAGAAGGTTTCCGTTATGAATTTAACATTGCCGATAGTTTTTTGCAAATATCTCGAAAACTAAAAGCGACCCCCCTATATTGGAAAAGGAAAAAGTTGTTCGGAATGTGTTGCTCCATAACATATTAAAATTTCATCAAAATCGGAGTACGCAGACCTTTTCTATACAATTACCTCATTTTCATTAGAACAATGCCACGAATATGTTGGTGAAAATTCCATTAAAAAATAATGAAAAATAAAGAAGTTTTGTCACTGGGGGTAATTGTTGTTTTACACCGTCACAGTCGACCCGTATTATGTTACACTTCTCGGCGAGCGAGGCCTCTCGAGCTTCGCTGCCAGAAGAATAGTATTATCTGAACATTAATTGTCGCCGGCCGGACCCGGTGGTGGCGACGATTGTCGATGAAATACTGTAAATCCTTTTGACTCTAACGAGGCTAAGAGAGAAACAATATTTATCGTTGGCCCAAATTGGCCGGAACCATTGTTAAAATAATTTTCTTTTGGGAGAGCTGATAGAACGAATGCTTCTCGAATATAAAGTTTCAATTCCGCTGGCCAGATAAGCGTAAAGTTTCTTCAACGATCGAGAATAGTTGGGGACCATTTATCAAAAGCAGACAATGCGTCTGGGGCGCTTGTTGCAGAGATACGGGTCACGATCCACGGTAACCGTGATTCAGGGATTATCTACGTTCGCTTGAACCGTACACGCGAGCCGCATCGCAATATAGTTCGCCGTTCCACGATGTTGCATGCGCCGGAAATTATATTTAGAAATACATATCTGTCGAAATCCTCGTGTGCATGCGGGCTGATCGTTGCTGCAGTTAACGTTACTTTTCTTCTTACTTCCTCCGATATCTTGTGCATCAAATATTGCTGTTGTACGGCTGGCACGATCCCTCTTGTTTCGATGTGTACACATAGCCGTAGTTGTTACGTGTATTCGCTAGCCACTTTGCGTGAACACGGTTGAAAGACGCAAAAACAGTTGCGACTATTCTTCGGAAACGGAAGATAGTTGGATTTAGTCGGTGCATACTGTAGAACAGGCATTAAGTCAATGTAACATGTAAATGGTATAGTTGGAAATTATGGTCGAAAAATGGGAAAAACATTCATTCAACTTAATAATATCAATGAAACTATTTTGACAATCTAAGAATAAAATACTGTCTTACTTTAGTTTTAATACTGTTTTTAATTACATTAACATAACTTTCGCAGTATTATTACACAAAAATACGGCTAAGGGTATAGCCGGCTGAGATGGCCAAAAGTGTCCTTGGAAATTAATAGATTAAAAATTTTAAAAATACATAATAAAAGTGGTTTTTATTTTGTTTTACTGAGGCACACCTCACCAAAAAATTTGGAAACATTCATGAACAATACTTATAGCTATACACCGACACTGTAAAAATATAAACGATGTCGCTCTGAAACATCAATGCATAGTCTGCATTTTTTCGATTTAAAAATTTGTTTTACAACCAGTATGTAATACTGAAAAATCTGAATTAATTTCAGTATATGTATCTGGGTATTTGATACCCGTTAGGTTTTTTTTCAAAATATTTCCATATGACGATTCAGGGAGGATAGGCTTAAAACTAATTTTTTCCATTGTTACCCCACAACGACCCTTCCGGTCGAGATATAGGGATAAAATTGTACACAGCATGGTTTTTTCTGGATGCCCTATCGAATGGTCCACTAGCCTTTTAATATGATCCAAGGACATTTTTGACCATCTCATCCGGTTATATCCTTAACATTATTTTTGTGTAATTGTACTGCTAAAATTATTTTAATATAATTAAGGCTAAAATAAGACAGTATTTTATTCTTAGAATTAAAAAATAGTTTCATTGATATTATTAGGTTGAAACTACACTTTCGCTTTGAATTTTTTAAATTTATAAAACGCCTTTTATTGTAGCTGCTAGTTATCGGTCAAAAAGATAAAGATATATCGGTGAAGATAAACGTGTTTCAACCGTGGACACAGCTCGATGTAATCTGTGTCGTAAAATCAGGATAAGGAAAGTCGAAGCAGAACATTTTGGCTGTTGGAGGTCCTTCTTGTGTTAAAAAACAAACTTATTTTCTTTAGCTTTTTGTCGAAGCTTTTTATTCTATATTTGAGGGACAAAGTTAGAAATGATTATACCTTGAGTATAAAAAGAATTCTATGGATATTAATTTATCGAGAATTAAAAAAATTAATAACAATAAAAAACTGTGCATACAACAAATATTCGCCCGAAGACGAAAGATTTTGACACTCTCGTTTGCTTCATTCACTTCCGAGAGACTGAAATAGACTGTTGCTCAAAACGGAAACAGTCATGACTGAACTGCAGATATTTATGTTGCTTTATGGTAATGTTAGAGTATTACACAAACTATTGAATTATGACGTCTTCCTTCACTATCATAGAATTTATGGAACACATAGGGTCATTCCATGCCAAATCAATCATTTTTTCCAGGCATCATCGCCGATTTTGTTCTAAACGAAATATGTTGTAATCCATGTGAAATTTGGGGAAAAAATATAAGAAAAATTATTTCATTACACTGAAAACCATCGTTATCGCACGAGCAAGTTTTGCATATCAGTTCTTTATTCGATAATGGGGTAAAGCTATAAAAGCTTCTAGTGCCTGTAATTGGTAATGCTGTTGCAAAACGAGCTTGAAAACAATCAGCATGTTTGTTATGTTCATCCTGGGTGACGTAATTAAATGTTATATTTGAAAAAGATATTCCTGTCTATTCAAATTTTTAGGGCTGAGAATTTGATTATCTAATTGTCTTGGTATTTTCTCGAGACCAGCGGTACAGACAACGGATCATAATGATGGTGCGCTCGACTCTGTTCTACCTGAAACGGGTATACATTGGGGATACTCATTGTGACGCCAATTTTCATATCACCATCCTTTTCAAGAAGTCATTTTAAAGGGGAAACTTCAAGGAATATAACCATATTTTTTTCAAAATTTAAATCACTCTGGCCCGTCATCGAAAAAACGTGAAATTGTTTAAATTTTTCAACATTATAAAGTTGATCGTCGAAATTGAAAAAATTATTTTCAAATAGCCCTATCCTTTCTGAATAAAACAAAAAAAAATTAGCTCAAGCGAACAAACAGTTCCTAAGATAAAAATTCGTAAGTGAGGCTCGTTTTCGCCAAAATGGGCAAAAATTGCAAATTTCCAAGGCCTGTCATTTCTAAAAAAAATCGAAACTGGCAAAATGATGATTTAAACTCCCCCTAATTTCACATGGACTACAACATATTTCATTTAGAACAAAATCGATTTGGCATGGAATGACACGATAATAGAATTAAATTAAGAGCATATGAATTAATACAGTTTTACGTATGTGTTGCCCTAAAATATAAAACGGACTTCATTAGTTTTGCTGAATGAGAATCAGATACGATTTAAGGCTTTGCTGGTCACTTCTGTATATTCTTGTGTATCACTCTATGGAATTTCATTGAGCTGTAAGTATCCCAACGTATGGTATTAGCAAATGAATAGTACTATGTTCGCGTGGCTCTGGGATTAAACAATGGACCTGATAAAACAAGGGAGGAGCGTGATGTTTCGCGTCAAATTGGAAACATTTGACCTAGATATTCAAAATGCTTCTACATGTCTAGTTTTTCTAACATCTTTTTATTTCAAAAAATAAAATCGCAACTCAAACAGCCTATTAACAGTTTTCAAGTAGATAAAGTGTTAATATAGCGATTCCAGCGAATCGGCAATATCCTAAATGATTTTTGAAAATCATTTTCTTCAACCGCGTCAAGTATAGATTTTGATTCAATTTGGTCTTCTTCAAAAGTATCAAGATTCAGATCTCCGAGTTGCGATATTATTTTGTGAAAGAAAAAGATGTTACAAAAACTAAACATGTTGAAGCATTTTGAATATCTAGGTCAAATGTTTCG
The DNA here is from genome assembly GCA_913789915.3 of Sphecodes monilicornis. Classification (NCBI taxonomy): domain Eukaryota; kingdom Metazoa; phylum Arthropoda; class Insecta; order Hymenoptera; family Halictidae; genus Sphecodes; species Sphecodes monilicornis. The sequence continues at coordinate 13,843,106 of OU565290.1, forward strand.
CGTCAAATTGCAAATATTTGACCTAGATATTCATAATGCTTCAACATGTCTAGTTTTTCTAACATCTTTTTATCTCAAAACATAAAATCGCAACTCAAAAAGCCCATTAACAGTCTTCAAGTAGATAAAGTGTTAATATAGCGATTCCAGCGAATCGGCAATATCCTAAATGATTTTTGAAAATCATTTTCTTCAACCGCGTCAAGTATAGATTTTGATTCAATTTGGACTTCTTCAAAAGTATCAAGATGCAGATCTCCGAGTTGCGATATTATTTTGTCAATGAAAAAGATGTTACAAAAACTAAACATGTTGTAGCATTTTGAATATCTAGGTCAAATGTTTCGCGTCAAATTGCAAACGTTCGAACTAGATATTCAAAATGATTCAACATATTTAGTTTTTCTAACATCTTTTTATTTCAAAAAATAAAATCGCAACTCAAACAGCTGCATCTTGATACTATTGAAGAAGTTAAAATTGAATCAAAATCTATACTTGACGCGGTTGATGAAAATGATTTTCAAAAATCATTTAGGATATTGCAGAATCACTGGAATCGCTATATTAACAATTTATCCACGTGAATACTGTTAATATCAATAATTGTGCTGTAACAAATCGAAGCTTAAAAATCTTCTTTTACACATTAATCTCAATCAAAATTATTAGATCACGGTATTGAGCGTGAGTTTTTGAATAATGATTGAAGTTTCTGTTGCTGTTGAAGGATCTATTAAAAAATCCCTAGCCACGTTAGATAATATGTGAACGCAGAAAGAAGTCAAACTTAGGTTGGCTGATAAGTAAAACTTTTATAAGTTTCTCTTAATTTTATCTATCTAGGTCCATTGTTAAATCACAGAGTCAAACGACCACACTGCCACTCAATTTCTCGTGGCACGTGTTCAGATATTCACAGCCTGATAAAATTTTGTAGACCAATAAAAGAAAAGCATGGTGAAGTAACACGCAAAGCTGTTACCCGTTGACGTTAACCACACGAGTGCCCATAAAAGTCACAGAAAATCAGAACAACATATTTAACAATACTGGAATAGAAAAGACATGATTAATTGTAGCAATTACTTTTGTAACCTTCTTATACCTTGGAGATCCTAACAAAGTTTGGTTTACTTAATAATTGATTCTCAAATTTCATAAAAAAACAGGCGGTCAAATATTGAGGTCAGTTCAACGGCAAAGCGTTAAACGTTATTCGATATAGTTACAAGGAAATTGATGGAGTCCAGTTTCTTTTTGATATCGTCACGTACACTATATGATAATTGTGCAATTAATTGTCGCAATTCTAGCTTATAATCAGTAATACTAACGTGAAGAGGGCAAAAGCTGTGTAATGAATTTTCCGAGACATTCTAATAGCTTGAAACGGGGACACGATATAATGGGGTCATTCTACGTGTCTCCTAATTCTCAGAACTCAAACGAGATGATGGCAGGTAGCCAATGAACGACCTTGAACAGCCAACATAATCTGCTTTGAGAATAGAGAGCAGTGAGAGGATTTAAAGTGTCGCGTTTAGGTGAATAGCCCGCTGTACATAACAGCGGTGACGAGCAAATCCGCCGCTGACGTTGTGTCAGTGAAAAGGTCCGAGGGTGTCGTCGTGTTCGGGGAAACTCTCGCAAGCGCTGTCGGTATCGATGGCAGCGAGCAATATGGAAAAGTTATTGAAAAAGCAAGGCGATACATTACTAGCCCGCCGTTGAGACCCGATTCCACGACACCTGCTTACCTAATCGAACACCTAGCCCAGTAAGTAATCTAACACCCAAATTACTACTTCTACCTATATTACTATTTAACCACCGTAACTGTTTTGCCAAAGTTGCTTCGTTCGTTTCCTCCATTTTTCTTTGTCGCTCGCCAAGGTTACAAGTCCCCAGTTTGCGGCCGTGATGATGATTCAAGCGGGAAGGAGATGATTCCTCCGTACAAATGATTTATTTTTACACAAATGAGAGAGATTTAGTACGGTCGAGGTTTGCAACGAGAGCCTCGCAAATGTTATGATTGCTGATTTTTTGATGAGCCTTCGGCGGATTCTAGTGGGCACTCTTTAAACTTGAGTGCAGAAAACCCTTGCGAGGCTTGTTAGGGGTGAATGGCTAATAGATCACAAGATATTGACTACTATATTTGTAGTGAAACTTCTTTAGGCGCGTTAGGCGCAAAACCTCATCGCAGTAGGCGTAAAACCTCGACGCGGTAGGAGTAAAACCGATCTGACGATGAAACGATAAAAGGATTTAGTAAAACCTCGATGCGGTAGGAGTAAAACCAATCTGACGATGAAACGATAAAAGGATTTAGTAAAACCTCGACGCGGTAGGAGTAAAACCGATCTGGCGATGAAACGATGAAACAATGATAAGATGAAACGATTTAGTAAAACCTCGACGCGGTAGACGTAAAAACCTCGACGCGGTAGGAGTAAAACCGATCTGACGATGAAACGATGAAACGATAAAAGGATTTAGTAAAACCTCGACGCGGTAGGAGTAAAACCGATCTGGCGATGAAACGATGAAACGGTTTAGTAAAATCTCGATGCTGTAGGCGTAAAACCTCGACGCGGTAGGAGTGAAACCGATCTGGCGATGAAAAGATGAAACGATGAAACGAAATTCTATTCTGTTAGCATATACGGTTGAGGGTTCGGCATTGCTTAATAAAGATTATGATAAAATTCCGAAGATGCTAAGTGGAGATTTCAACGTGAACTTTGCATCAGAACAATCAAAATTATTAATAGAACTTTTTAGAAATAAATTAAAATTGGAAATGGTAAATAATCCTAATGAAGCGACAACAAGATCAGGAGCAATTCTCGATGCAGTATTTGCAAGACATTTAGACAAAATCGAATCAAGAATATTTATATCATATTTTAGCTATAACAAGCCAATTGTTTCAATAATAGAATCATAGAAAATTGAATGTCATAACGTGTTAATAAGAAATATGTTGTCAAGGTCATCATTCTGAATAATTTTTCCCTACATGTTACCGCCGCTCGGTTTTAGTTTTCGAGATATTCGCAAAAAACTATTGCTAATACTGTATTGAATTTTCTATCTTGAATTTTCGTATATCAGCATAGGCGATCGCTTAACGGCGTTCGTAACGTATTCTGCTTCTTACAAATGTTATGTTGACGGTCGGCCCTCTCCGACCCCCTCTACGACCTAACCACAACTCATTCTATTCACATGATTTTTCCATTAGTAGATCAAATTCTGGATGATAGCTACAATGGAAAGATTATTCGAATAGAATGAGTTGTGGTTAGGCTGCGGAGGGGGCAGAGTGGGTCGGCCGTTAGGCTGCCACGCATACGCCAATCGAAGAGTAGTCTTTCAAAATTGAAAGCTTACCTCATATCTGTATGACCAGAGTGAGACCCTGTTTTCTGTCTCATCTCCACAGCGTGTTTACAAAAAAGAAGTAAACAGAAGCCGCGCCGGAACAGGCTTACGTTGCCACGAAGCGTGCAATAATACGGAAAATTCAATAAAGTATTGGCAATAGTTTTTTGCGAATATCTCGAAAACTAAAAGCGAGCGGCGGTAACATGAATAGGGAAAAGATGTTCAGAATGATGACCTTGACAACATATTTCAAGGTCATCAAAATCTGAGAGGAGGACCAACTTGTATATAATTACCAAAAATCTTATAATTCGATTATATGCAATGGAAATTAGATAAAAATTTGTTTTATTCTTTCAGTCATTTTAATATGTCGAAAATAATATAACGACGTTCTTAAATTCTTCTAATGTCTTTGCAGTGTTATGTTGCGCTCATCGATTTTTACCATAAATGCATAAAATCCGCAGTCTAGTAATTATATTAACGCTCACCGCATTAACGCCTAAGATAGTGAAAATGATTCAAACAGGTTTCTTTAATTTGCAATTTAAATAGATATTAAAAGTTACTGTAAGCTTCTAATTAATATAAACTTCTAAATTGAGATCACTGTTACGTTTCAGTTAGTCTAACGGTGTTGTTGCTGTTAATGGCTTAAACATGAATCTTTATGTACCGAATGAAAGAATCAGTGCAATACTTGAGAGTTCTCCTCGTGAATTTATAAAGCGACAATTAAATACAAATACACAGTCTGCTGAGAATTCATTGTGTCTCACCTTTTCTCACGATAATGAAAATAAACAGGGTCACTGCCCTCTCTCGTTGTTGACAGAGGCCGCCTACTGCCAACCAACCCCATAATATGGCGGAGATAACGCTGTAATTATAAATCCTCAACAAACAAGCTCACAGAAAGGAGATACTATACATTCTGTATTAAAAATCTTTAAACTTCATTTCAATTGTATTTAAAATGAGCATCAAAATATGTAGGAATAAGTTAATATTACATGTTGCTGTATAAAAAAGAAATTGACAAGATGGTATACAATTTACAAATTTCAAAGAGGACCGAATATAATCTTCAAAAATATCGTTGACGCTTTTCGATTTATAATTATAACTTGATTTATTGTTTACAATTTTCCTTGAAAATGAACTGAAGGTTAGACGGATTAATCAGTGTCATCAGAAATTAAATTACTAAATGATGCACCTGAGAAATATTTTCTTTATATTAATTTTGGACACCAAAGAGTGAAAATGATTAATTTTAGACAACTAACAATAAAATGTTTATGAGGAATGTTACTAGAAGACTTTATCGATTGTAAGAAGCAGAGAAAAATAGAAATGTTTTTCTATCTTTAACAGTTGTAATCAGAGCTGCGGAGTCAGTAGACAAAATTCATAACTCCGAATCCGACTCCAACTCCACTTTTTTTTTCACCTCCGACTTCGACTCCGACTCCGACTCTCAAAATTGAAAAAATATTAAGTATTAAGCCTAAGAATATGGAACAGATAACTTTGATATAACAAAACACGACTATTACTTTCTCACTTTCAGGAAATAGTTAGAAAATACGTATCAATTTGAGAAATACTAACGATAAAGTTTCCATTTTCGAAAATTAATATAATCTCTACTATTTCATAGAGACACTTGTTGCTTTTAATGATTTATAAACAAAAGAGCCAGAGTTGGAGTCTGAGTCGATATATTTTTTTCCGACTCTTACTCCGACGCCAGGACAGTGATGCCAGATCGGTTAAATCGAGGGGAATACAGTTTACCACCTCTCTGATGACCAGAATAATATGTGACACGCTGTGCGGCATGTCACGTGATCAGTCTACGGTCTTAGTGGGGGACGTTGTAGTGTGCTCAGGTAGTGGAATGGGATAGTGGAAGGGGAAAGGGAGTAGAGGAAGGGTGAGGAAGGGGGAGGAAGAGTTTGGGTGTTTCCGGCATCACTGCTCCAGAAGTCGATGTATGTATAGTTTTTTCTTACTCCGACTCCGACTCCACGACTCCGACTCCGAAGCCCTGGTTGTAACACGTTAAAATATTAAGATAGTGGTATTTCATTTATTTGATGTGTTTATCGTTTCAAATATAATCTACTCATTTTTCTAATAAATGCATAAAATCTGGCAGATCCATCATAAAATTCGAATATCCCAATCGTCATTTTTACGAAAGGTTCGTGATCCAGAGCAAAGAGAATCAAGTGCTAAATACACTCCAATAAAACATCCTGAACGTTTATCCCCCGTTGGCATCTCGTTCGGATACGTCTATATAAATCGGTCATCGAATCGGGTATTTGCGTGAAACGATGGGTTTCGGCGAACGATCGATGGATCCAAAAGCGCCGCAATTTACGCGTGGTTGCGTCACGAGTATGCTCTCCGCGTCGCACAAGTATTCAAATGATGGCAATAAATTACGGCAACGAATTGGCACACACGATGTTAGCGTAACTGAACGTAATTCTAATGGACATCGCGTGGGAAGTCGCTTGTATCTCACCAAACGGCATTAAACTTAATTAACCGGTCAGAGGAAAACTCGTTCAAAGCTCCGACACGAACGATCAACGCACAGAGTCGTGCGTTTCACTCGACCGCGTGCTACGTTTTTCTTTTCGATGAGAAAAATAAGACGGTTGACTTGGCTTATCAGGTGTCAAGGTAACCTTCTATTTTCCATCGGTTCTCGATGTTTCACGCGTGTACGACGACGGATGCATTGTGCAATCGTTGTGCGTGGGAACTATATTGCCGCAGGGTGGTAGTTTTGGTGCAAAACAAACTGGTAGCAGAATGATGCATACTTTATTACATCTAGATTTAAATAGGCGAGACCGGGGTCAGAAGTAACAATGTGACTTTGGTCCACGGGATCACGTAAAAATTGGATTTACGAACAACATTTTTATATTTAAATCTTGTACAGTGAAGAGCAAGAGTGTAACACAGTTTGAAACAGTGTAATTTTTTTAAAATTAGACTGATTGGTTTTTTTAGAATTTAGAAGGATTTGTTATTCAGAATGTTGTCCTTGAAAACATATGTGAAGTCATCCGAGGTGCCTCCCCTAAACGTAATATTGGTACTTATTTACATTAGGGGCTTCCTCACCGATTTTGATGACGTTGAAATATGTTGTCAGGGTCATCATTCTGAACAACTTTTTCCTATAAATGTTACCGCCGCTCGGTTTTAGTTTTCGAGATGTTCGCAAAAAACTATTGCTAATACTGTATTGAATTTTCCGTATTATTGCACGCTCGGTGGCAATGTAAGCCTGTTCCGGCGCGGCGTCTGTTTACTTTTTTCTTGGAAACATGCTGTGGAAATGAGAGAGAAAACAGGGTCTCACGCTGGTCATATATATATGAGGTGAGCTTTCAATTTTGAAAGACTACTCTTCGATTGCCGTATGCGCTCTTCCCCCTCCACGGTCTAACCACAACTCATTCTATTCGCATAGTCTTTGCATTGTAGCTGTCTTCCAGAATTTGATCTAGTAATGGAAAAATCGTGTGAATAAAATGAGTTGTGGTTAGGTCGTGGAGGGGGCGGAGAGGCCCGGCCGTGAACATAACATTTGTAAGAAGCAGTATACGTTACTAACGCTGTTAAGCGATCGCCTATGGTGATATACGAAAATCCAAGATAGAAAATTCAATACAGTATTAGCAATAGTTTTTTGCGAATATCTCGAAAACTAAAACCGAGCGGCGGTAACATGTATAGGGAAAAGTTGTTCAGAATGATGACCTTAACAACATATTTCAATGTCATCAAAATCGGTGAGGAAGCACCTAATGTAAATAATTACCGTAATATTTACCGATTTGTTTTGTAGATGAGTTGTAAACAAATTTTTGAACAAATTTCAATTGGTCGGAATTGCGAAAGTTATTTACAAATTTATGTCATAAAAAGTGGACAAAATTGCAATTATAATTCGGAAATCGTGAAAAATTGCAATTTTTCCCACTTTTAATTGTCTATAACCTATAAACTAATTAACCAACATCGATGACATTTTCAGCATGTATATAATTTATTTGAGTCTATAAAACGCAATTTTTAAAATTTTCAATAAAGGCCCAGATAGAATATTTGTAAAAATCAACTTTTACTATTCTTTTCGCAATTCCGACCAATTGCAATTTTCCAAAATTTGTTTACACACTATTTAATAAACTAATTCTTGTAATTTCTCAAAACCACTCAAGATAGTGTTGATACGCTTTTGCTCTTCACTGGATAGCTATCTAACATTATTGAGCAATAACAATTTTGTTTTGTAACAAGCAATGTCTAGGTTATTAATAAAAAATGGAGAACGAAGAAGGTGTTACACAGCACGGAGTCGACAGTAACACAGTATTTTACTTTTCGTAAAAATATTTATTAAATTAAATTGTAAGAGTAAAAGGAGAGAAATATAAACTAATCGTGTACATCCAAAAAGAAACTAAACGTGAATCAAATTCTTTAAGAAAGTACATTATCTTGATCTGATCGTAGATTATTCGATTTCACAATTACCGTAAACGTGTACATCACGTTTGGTGCATTCTTCGTGTGTCCGATCATTACACTCCATGCACTGCACGAATTTTTTATTTGGTTTACTAGAACTACATAAATCGAGGTATACGAGAGAAAATATTAGTATGTACCTACTACTCGTCTTCTTCATTCTTATCCTTGCTCTTGTTGCTTTTACAAATTTTTCCTCTTCAAATTTGATTTGAGTGTATTCTGTTCACTTTTTCCCTCTATTTTTCCATATATTCCGCGTTTTCCTTTTTCATAAGTGTTTCAACAATTTTAAAGCACTACAATAAAGTTGCTTTGGAGTGTTGAGATGTTATTTTCTATATATTCCGCGTTTTCCTTTTTCACAAGTATTTTAACAATTTTAAAGCACTACAATAAATAGTTACTTTGGAGTGTTGAGATGTCATTTTATTCACCATATCTATTAATTACGTATTGGTGGTGTTAATTGTAAGACATGGATGTGTGTACTTCAATTGTAATTTTACATGATATTTGCGAGAATGGTTACAGTAGATTTTAAAATATTTACAATGGTACTTTCGTTACTTGTTATTTTTGACACTGGTCTTTCCTACCCAATTCAAAGTGGTTATAGCGAAACTCCATTTACAAAAGTATACAGGGTGAGGCACTAACTATTGCCACCTACAATAACTCCGAAAGTACGATAGTAGTAGAAAAGTTTTCGAAATAATATTTCCATCGGGCAACAGGAGCCATATTGTGGTGTTACTCTTTTGTTGCTAGGTAGAGTCGCGTCAGTGATGTGAAGGTCACTTTTGTATTTTTAAATAGAATGTATGGTTTGGTGCCTGTTTTCTGATAGCGGCTATTGAGACAAATCCAACGAGGTGCAATACTGAGGTCTTTGAAGGTCAGCAGAGGTCATTTATGAGAAAAAGGCGAAATAAACTTGCATTTACAGAAGGTGTTCAAAGCGATTGCCATTGGTATCGACGCAATGCTGCAATCTTCTTATCGCGGATTGAGTAGTATTTCCTATCACTTATCGTTTGTCAGAAATGACCTTTGCTGACCTTCAAAGACCTTAAAGTTGCACCTCGTTGAATTCGTCTCAATAGCCGCTATCGGAAAACAGGTACCAAAACATAGCATTCTATTTAAAAAAAAACAAAGGTGACCTTCACATCTCTGAAGCGTCTCCACGTAGCAACAAAAGATTAACGTCACACTGCGGCCTTTGTTATGCAACTATTATTTCGAAAACTTTTCTACTACTATCACACTTTCGGAGTTATTGTAGGTGGCAATAGTTAATGACTCACCCTGTATATCAAGAGTATGCATATAGAGGAATTATATAAAACAGTTTGATCGACTGATTTATATAAATATTATTGTCCTCCACGAATGACTTGTTTATTTAAAAAGAAAAGGTCACTTAACGATAAGAGCAGACATTTTCTGCAGTACCTGCAACTCCGTATTCGAATAACCGGTATAAGGGAGATTATACATATACGGATAATTGGCATCGGACAATACTTTTCCTTTGCCCATTCTTTTGCGTACAAAAGATTAACGGCCATATAACTGTTGGAGTGACGCGTGGCAGATAAAACCAGCTCTGCAGAGGTTCAGATAATAGCAGCTCAACAGAGATTTACTAAATGGGACATCGAATAAAATGTTCTCCAGTAAATGGAGCTTTACTATATAATTTTCTTCTCGCGAAAGACTTCTTTGTTATTTTTCAAAATAATGGGGCAATTTGGTTAACCCTCTCGACCGCTCATTTTTTACCTAAAATATTTACATTAGACGAATCGACCTTAGAACGACATTATTTCCCAATAAAACTCTTTGTTAATAATAAGTTCATTCATTTCGTTATTTTGGTACGAAGTTTTATCAAACAGTTAGGTAATTGTTATTAAATACTGATAATTACACTGCAAGTTTTATGCATTTATGACGAAAAATGAGTGCATGCAGTTTAAAATAATAAAGAGATTAAAAGAATTTAACTCTTGAATTATCAGAGACAAAGTGTCCCTGCTCAGATTCTTTATTTTACTATTACTAATATTTTGAAGATGTTTCTGTAAAAAACTATTAAATAACTTCATACATTTCTGCACACGTTACAATACAAGTTGCATCAAATATGATCAAATGTACTCTTGTAATTTTGATAACAAATTTAAAATGGATCACTTTAATTGTCAGTACTTCTAGTGTTAGAAATACCAATATATTACTGTCAAGTTACTGAAACTATTGAAGGGAGAAATAAACATTTATCTGGCTTCTGCTTCACTCAGTACTTTTATTTTGTATAAAAATCCACGGTACATTGATTAAAATTAACACTAGGTTTACGGAGCACTAAAATTGATTATTTTACATTGCTTTATAAAAATAATAAAATTGTATTTTCTTAGATCTTCAGTGAATTTTATTGTAATATGTACACAAAAAAATAAATCTATTTAATAATTCCTCACGAATGCCTCCTTACACTCTTAATAATCGTAAATTAAAAATTTTTGAATCCGTCATTTTGACGGGCCCCGTAAATCTAGTGTTAATATACTTAACCCTCGAATTACCAAGAAGGGTGCATTTTAAGTTCACCATGTCATTGAAGCTCAAATTGTGAAGAATACAGCAAACATATTGTTCGCATTTTACCTACTATTTTTCAATCAACATTAAAATGGTCGGTACAAATATTTCTTATAGCGGGGCACAAAATACCCCGTTCCCTTATTAGTCTGTAGGATATGTACCTTAATTGTAATCAATAGACTGCGAATTTTTATGCAAAATAGAAGTTCTTCCAAAATTCTACCGTCTTAAATTGCTCCCACTCATTGTTGTTATAAATGCATAAACTCCGCAGCTAGTTTATTCAGTATCTTTTATAGTATAAAGATTATTCGAGAAATCAGCTGTTTCATAACAAAATGCAGCACTCCCCAACTAGAAATGGATGAATCTATATTACCGCCATAAAAGTTCGCTGTATTCTAAACTTTATTGTATTTGTCTAGCCTCGTGTTTGAAGAACATTATATATCGAGTGATTGCTCTGGGTTTAGCAGTGTCGTTCTACGTTGAACTGGCGTTTGCGGAAGACTGATCGTCAACGTTCTGTTCTGTCAGGGATGGCCTCCAGGTAACCGGAAGCGACAACTGCACGTTCAACGCGGATCAAAAGGCCCTCGGCAATGGCGACTTCAGCAAGATCCCGAACGGTGTGAACGGTGTTGAGGATAGGATGTCTGTTGTTTGGGAGAAAGGTGTCCAAGCTGGCATAATGGACCCGACGAGATTCGTCGCGGTGACGAGCACAAATGCTGCGAGGATCTTCAACTTGTACCCGAGGAAGGGGGTTATAGCTGTCGGCTCAGACGCCGATATAGTCGTCTGGGACCCCAACAGGAAGCGTACGATTTCCGCCGAGAACCACGTACAGGCCGTTGACTTCAACATCTTCGAGGTAAGGGCACGTTCGATATTAATCGTTAATAAACTCTTTGTTGTCGCAGAACTCGCTTTCCATTGATCCGTCCACGCACACGCGCGGCAGGAAATTTAATTAGACGGGGGATGGTCGAGTCGGTGACGTCAAGGGAAAATTTGCGCAATAATGCTCGCTAGGTGGAAGTTCGACAATTTCGTAGCAATCATTTTTACTCGCCAATTTTATTTTATATTTTATGAACCTAGATTAATTGTGTCAGTAGTCAGCCATTTAATCTGTAGAAGGCCGGAGCAACTACTATAGTGGCCAGAAACAAACTTGAGAATTTTGCTAAACATGTTACTGATATCTACAGTTACTGGTATCTTGATGTTCTCGCTATTATTACTCGTAGCGAAAAGTGTTTCAGAGGAATGGTATTGCTTGAGGCACATGTTAGTGCTATTGGTTTTTTCGTGAGTGGCCGTGTTAAGGTCATATGAAGGTCAACTGTGTTTTTTTTTAAATGGAATGAGGTATTTTTTAAGACATTAGTCGATACAGCTGGACATTTTTTACCAGAACATGAAGAAAATTTTATGCCTGATGGAATAAGGATAATATGCAAAAGGAAGTTGAAGGTTGTTGTACTCAAATATACGGCTTTAATAAATGCTACACATTGAGATACATGAAAACAGACTTTCAAGTAATGGTTAAAAGACGTTCGTTCTCTTCAAAGAGGAATTTATTTTATTTTCCGTGTTTTATTATCACCAATCCTAATTTTACTGTTTCTGGGGTAAAAACCATATTTTTGGATATTTTCAAAATGTAAAATACACATGTTATTGTAAATATATATTCTTTTCTTGGAATAGGACAAAATGGCATACTATCATTTTCTTTAAAATAACTCAAAAACCTTTAATGTTTTAAATATGGTACGATATCGACAATTTTTCTTTGGACATCTATTGCAACCACCGTACGCTTCCCGACTCTTTTTTTAAAAAGCAAGTAATAATTATTTGAATCGGGCATTTTGATTTGTTAAAATATTTGAAGACATTTTCAATATAAGTCCAACCGATTGATCTGTTTCAGGGTATGGAGGTTCATGGAGTACCTGAGTATGTAATAGTGGAAGGACGTGTCTGCGTCGATGAGTGCGAGGTGAAGGCTGTGCACGGGTTTGGGAGATTCGTCGAGTCACCGAGCCACGTTAATTATGTGTACGAGATGATAGAGGACAGGGAGAAGGTACATTATTTCTACTATGATAGTTAATGGTCATGTTACCATTACCTTGTTTCGTTTATTTCGACAAGTTGTACTTATTAATACCAAACGTACACAATGCTTTAAAGAATGGGTTTCAGTTTGAGAAACTTACAAAGTGGAGTATTTATTTAAGAATTGTGATAGAAAGTACTCTTGCCTGATACGCAATCATCAGTAGCGCTCGGCAAATAAATTTCGAACTTAACACTAGGTTTACGGGCGTTTCTTATATACCTATCTCTACGAGCACCCGTCAAATTGACGGGTAAACGAAAATACGCATTTTCTTTAAAAAATCGATTTATTCTAATTAAGTCTGAATTGAACAATATTAGGCTTCACGTTTAAATAAATAATTAATAAGTAAAGTCTTTTTTTTTAACTATCACGGAAATGGTAACAATAATATTAACGTTATAGGGTATCCTTCTAACTCTCCACTTTCAATATACTCAGAACTTGCACAGTCAGCTTCGCTTTGGTCTAATTCATACTGATCTTCTTCGGATGTATCCTCAGAACAATCTTCAAAGATGTTGACAATTTTGTTCAATATTTTATTATATCTCCTGGATTTACTCATGACTGCTAGAACAAGGGGATTGGTCAAAATAAAAAAATACTGTGCCCAAATTCAATTACCCTATTGTACATACTTACAATAAGCGGAGACTGTCTACAATAAATGAAACTTTTGCACACTGTCTTTGAAAAACGTTTTTACACTGTCACTGCAGCAATCATATTGAAGATCGCTCTTGCTTTAGAGGTCTCATCGGCAATAGGCATAAGCGATTTCGTTGAAGACCCAAATAAACACTCAGGCCATACAATCCGCTTTAGTTTACATTATCGAGGCGCGATTGATATATCGAATTGGAGGAGGAGAAAATAAAGACTTTACTTTTATTCTTATATTTATTATTTGACGAACGAAGCAAACATATAAGGATTGTTTATGAAATAAGCTAGCCCGTCAATTTGACGGGTTTCGTAGAGATAGGTATACTACATAGAAATTTCAAAGATTAGAAAGCTTTAGGAAAAGATAATTGTGTGTATATATTCTTTGGATGAAGTGATTAATTTACGATGCAAAATGGTTCAAATTGCTGCTATGGTTTTTGGAGTATTTCATTTCAAAATTTTAAATCCGTCAAATTGACAGGTCCCGTAAATCTAGCGTTAAATGTGTGCGACGATGGGGAACTAGTATTAATGCGTAACTCTGTGCTCCCACATTTCATGGAACGCGTTAAACAGACCTCCGAACTCAATTAGTTGGGAGAGCAAATAATCGATTACGCCTACGAATACGGTGAAACAATGTTTGTTCAGAGACCGCGCGGCGTGGCGAGGTCCGAGGCCGAGGCGAAGAAGTACGCGGAGGAAGACGCAGCCATCGCGAAGGCCAGAGAAGAGGCTAGAGCAGCGGCCCTCGCTAATGCCCGTCAAACAAACGGTACCTACGAGAGCCCGAAACCGAAAATGACCATGCCAGATTGCGTACCGACTTTGCCAGACTCTGCAGTGGTTACGCCATCCTCGAAAGGCCCCCGAATGGAAGGGCAGAGAAATTTGCAGGACTCTACATTCTCCATCAGCGGTGGGTAGCTACTGGTTGCGCTAATAACTCGAGATCACGAAGTGCTGCACATTCTAAAAAAATATTGGCAGTCTCAAGTGTTGATCAGAATAAATTATTAACCCTTCAGTACGACCGACGTTGTGTACTGTTTAATATGCTGTCATAATATATGGATTCATTAGACTTTTCCATATTTCTCATAGCTGTTTTTAGGATCTAGAATATAAGCAATGATGGATGAAAGAGGATCATATATAACTAACAATCTGGCCTCGTGTAATAAAGTTTGAAACACTTGCTAGAGTCAGTACAATGCGCAAACGTCGTCCCTGAAGGGTTAAACTTCCTAGAATATTATCGATTTGCGATATTCAAAACAGGTTAGTTTTCGCTTGTAGTGAGAATTTAGACCGACGTTGTGTACTGTTTAATATGCTGTTATAATATATAGATTCATTAGACTTTTCCATATTTTTCATAGCTGTTTTTAGGATCTAGAAATAAGCAATGATGGATGAAAGAGGTTCATATATAACTAACAATCTGGCCTCGTGTAATAAAGTTTGAAACACTTTCTAGAGTCAGTACAATGCACAAACGTCGTCCATGAAGGGTTAAACTTCGTAGCATATTATCGATTTGTGATATTCAAAACAGATGATTACAGAAGCATAGTTTCTTCAGTTTCTCTAGTTTTCGCTTGTACTCAGAATTTAACCCTCCAGTCTTCGGAGTACGCGGGACTTTATAATTTGGAAGTTGTATATAAAAACTATCGTATTAAATAATAATAAATATTTAATTATGTTTATTCTTGACAACTACGGTAAAATTGACTACATGAGCGCGATTCATATGCAAATATTATGCCAAAATTACTCCAACGTGTGTTTCCTGTTTCGGACACAATGACAAGGAAAATTTCACAACGTAGATATACAGAGTGGGTCACCTAACGTTTGCACCTCAAATATCTTTTTTGTTTCTAAATATACGTAAAATATGGTAACGACAAAGTTGAATGGTACAATGGGGCTGACACGATGTCAAAAAAAAATGTTGTTTTTATGTCATTTTTTTTAGAGATATCAAGGTCATCTTGATTTTTTTAAATGGAACCACCCTTTTTTAAACACCTACAATGATAGTCCCTTTCATTACGAATTCAGTGACTATAATTACTCAAGGTCATTCAAGGTCGCGGACAGAGCAACATTCTTTCAAAGCCCGTTTACAGGCATGTATCGATGTTAAATCTTATACGTTATCTCTGTCCGCGACCTTGACTGACCTTGAGTAATTATAGTCACTGAATTCGTAATGAAAGGGACTATCATTGTAGCTGTTTAAAAAAGGGTGGTTCCATTTAAAAAAGTCAAGGTGACCTTGATATCTCTAAAAAAAAATGACATAAAAACAACATTTTTTTGGCATCGTGTCAGCTCCATTGCACCATTCAACTTTGACCTTACCATATTTTACGTATCTTTAGAAATAACAAAGATATTTGAGGTGCAAACGTTAGGTGACTCACCCTGTATACAAGATATATACATACATATCTAAAAGGAAATATCTTCAACAGTATATTTAACAAGAATTGGCAAATAATGTTATAAACGATCTTAATCACTGTCAACTACAATCTAGTTGTGAAAATGGTCCGCCATGAAGGTGTCAGCGATGACTGTATGTTTCGGAAAGGAGAAATTCAATTTCTGTATTATTAAATAAGCGTAAACTATGAATTCTATAAAATACTGAAAACATTAAAAAAATATTCTCTTTTCTTGCAGAGGACGTCGAGGAAGCGAGAAGAGCTTGCATCCGCGTGAACAATCCGCCTGGTGGTCGCAGTGCGGGAGGTTTTTGGTAATTTTTGAAAGACAGAGTCAAGGTCCGCTTTGCATATAAGAGATTTTTATTACAAACAAATAAGAAAATCTCTTCCCATCCTCACCCTCCTTTATCATTCATATGCACATTCATCATTCTTCCTCCTCTCTATCTCCCTCTCTCTCTCTCTATCTCTATCTATCGTTTCACATACTATAGAACCGTCAGACCCGCTTTCAGGTTCGCTACTTCGCCAAATACTAAGACTTAAGTTTCGTCATTCACGTTTTCCTTGTTTTCAAATTCACCTATGTATATTCCCATCGATCAAGGTCTGTTCCAAAAAAGGAGGATTCGGATGCCACTGGTCAGTAGAGAGTGGTCACGTTCGTATACTCATGTTTTAATCACCATTTCTCGCTTCGTTATCGCTTCATTGCCGCCTCCGTGTATCCGTGCGCTTCATTCGTTGGCCTTGGACTGTAGGTTACTTCCGTGGAAGTCGAAATGCGCATGTTTGCGAACCAACTATACCTATGCTCGTTAATTTTCATCGACCGCGTCGAATTTCATCGGCTGCATCGAGTTTCATCGTACCGCTACACACGAGACTGAAGCGTTTATGATCGGTTCACTGTGACGCGTGTCGGACTGCTGCGTATGAAATGCTTCTTTGAAATGGCCCCCAGGAGCTAACGACTACTTCTCGAAGCGTTCTGCACATCATGCGAATATTACGCGGTCAATGATACTATCGATATTAATAAATACTGACAGCAGCACTGATTTTTGCGTGGGCAGCAACGACGGCTTGACACCGAGTACCAACGTTCGTCTTCATCTCTTAATCGTCTTGCATCTGCATCGAGGGCCGATAGGGAGTTTTATATCATGATACAATTTACCCATTTAGATTTAATACTGACGATGTATGCCGAGATGCATACAGGCATTGACCCGAAATGCTAATCGCAATAGTGTAAGTAAAATAGTTTAAGATATACGAAATTAAAGATATATCGTGGTGTTATTGATTAATATGATTGACCGCGCAAGGTTTGTTTAATGATCTACATATTATGTTTTGTGTCTTCTTGATTTCCGTACTAGCTTCGGAATCATTTAAACACCTGCGTTACCTGAGTAGAACGTTATTTATTTCCATTAATATACTAATTGCAATATGTATAGATGAAATCGTAGTGAATTTATCTGATATATCGTAACTCTGATTTTTGAATTATAATTCTATTATATCTTATAATAAATACTATTTATTTATAACTCCGACAGATGTCCAAATTGCAGAAAAAAATAGATTTCGTATGCAGCAGTCTCGCAATAAGTAGGTTTCACCAGTAAGAGAAATTGCAGAGTACACAAGGAAACTGTCATTACAATAATACCTCGGTAAATGCTAGTCCAAACTCTGATGAATGTTAAATGCTCATCTATCATTAAAAGACCATCACCATTTAAACACCACAATCTACTATCGAGGTATTATTGTTCCAATCCCAAAGTAAAATGCATTCACTTTTCGGAGCAGACAAGTGCATGCAATTATTCTTACTGATCGTTTTCACGAACACTACTTTACAAAACACCGAGTTTGTGCAATAATTCCCAGTGAACGTTTATGGTTGCAATCATATATACTCGACACGATCTTGTCATTTTATCATCGGATTCGGTGCATTTGTACAAGCTTTACAGAATTAAAGGGAAAACAAAGTTGTAGTCGTTTCTTTCCTGAATGTTTCTTTTTTTTAACGGTGGACTCGCGTACGAACTTGTTATTCTTGTACTCCAAGGTCAAAAGCTTACGAGCAAATTATTTATTGCATATTACATGTACGCTCGATTACAGAAACAAAAAAAGAACTAGCATCTGTAACGCAAGGTCGAAGATCTTGGAAAGTGTTTGACTAAAAAAGAAAATGATTACGGGTGTTATCGCGATTCATGAGTTGTACTTTAAACGATTGTTGGTCGGTTATTGTTATTGACTTTTGTTCCCGTACGATAATTTACGCGCCGTGCCGATCGTCATTGTCGCACCGACGCGCGACATTTACGCGATAGGTGTGATCACCGAAGCGCGACAATTACGCGATACGTGTGATCACCGACTCGCGACAATTACGCGATAGGTGTGATGACCGACGCGCGACAATTACGCGATACGTGTGATCACCGACGCGCGACAATTACGCGATAGGTGTGATCACCGACTCGCGACAATTACGCGATAGGTGTGATCACCGACGCGCGACAATTACGCGATACGTGTGATCACCGACGCGCGACAATTACGCGATAGGTGTGATCACTGCGCGCGACAATTACGCGATAGGTGTGATCACCGACTCGCGACAATTACGCGATAGGTGTGATGACCGACGCGCGACAATTACACGATAGGTGTGATCACTGACGCGCGACAATTGCGCGATAGGTGTGATCACCGACTCGCGACAATTACGCGATAGGTGTGATCACCGACTCGCGACAATTACGCGATAGGTGTGATGACCGACGCGCGACAATTACACGATAGGTGTGATCACTGACGCGCGACACTTACGCGATAGGTTTGATCACCGACGCGCGACAATTACGCGATACGTGTGATCACCGACGCGCGACAATTACGCGATACGTGTGATCACCGACGCGCGACAATTACGCGATAGGTGTGATCACCGCGCGCGACAATTACGCGATAGGTGTGATCACCGACTCGCGACAATTACGCGATAGGTGTGATGACCGACGCGCGACAATTACACGATAGGTGTGATCACTGACGCGCGACATTTACGCGATAGGTGTGATCACCGTGCGCGACAATTACGCGATAGGTGTGATCACCGACGCGCGACAATTACGCGATAGGTGTGATCACGGACGCAAATGTTACACGACCGGTGTACTCGTTACACAGAGAAAACTCAGCCTCGTTCTCATCAAGGTTTAAACACAGCATGTGCGACCGTATTTTATGGGCATAACATATTTTATAAACTATCAACGATGTTTAGCATAGATCACGCCGTAATGTTAATCGTAAGTTTATCTATTGACAAACGTCGATTGTTCTGTTTCCACGTCGCGTTACAATGTTACGAAACGATTATTGTAATGTTATGTTTCACCGGTGACCGAGTAGCGTTGCGTTTCTCTATTGATTATTGTATCTGTTAATTGTACCGAGTGTAAATATTAAAATATCCTCAGTTCGCAACCGGACTCGAAGGCCTCGAACGATTCTGTTGGAAAATTATATGGCTCGATAATACTTGACGAAATAAGAAATATATTCACCGTCGAGAAATAAACGATTTACACATAGGAGAGTTTTTGAACCTTTTTCAGCGTGTTTGTACTCCGTGGTAGAAGCCGCGAATTTAGAATAGCAATCTCGTGTTCCGAAATCAAAATCTTGCTACTCAAATTCTCCGATTGGCGAATAATTTCTCAGCGGATTCTACAGCAGGACGAAATCATTTTCAGAAACATCAGCGCGAGCAATACGTTTTAGAATACTAAACGAATTACGCACAAATCTTTCCGTACTACACTACGAATAAGGAACGAATACCCTAAATTACTTTTCTGCGCTGGAAAGGGGAAAATTAATGCGACGCGGTTGCAAGGACGCGCACAATTATCACTCGATTACAACTTGACTTGATTGCAGAAAAATTCTTCGATGGGCTGATAAGTTAGAAAAGATCTGTGAAAATGAAAAATTTGCCAGTCTTTTTCACGCGCATATACAGGGTGTCCCATTTAAGTTGAGATTGTAAAAAATCTCGAAAACGTGATTAAAAAAAAAGAAACTGACACATATCCTTTAGTGTTTCGAGTGTGGAGTCAAATAGCACTACTAGTTTTTTAATGCGTGGGCGTTGTTAAGGTTATTTCAAGGTCATTTTGTCTTTTTTCATGATAAACCCATATTTTTTATATCGGAATCATATTCTACGTAAGAAAATGCACAACTTTTGTTTGAAACATTTTTTTGCAAGTTCAATATTTCTTAAGATATTTAGCTGATTTTTCATTTGTCAGTATGTTTTTCTGTTAAATCGCATTCCTTTGAGATTTTTTACAATCTCAACTTAAATGGGACACCCTGTATACTCAAATGAAATTCCACAAATTTGAGGAGATATGAAATTATAACAAATATCTTCTATTCATCTACTTTGGCTTCTGCTTGTCAGCCTATAATGACGATAAATAAAAAACATCATTTTGCTGAAACTATCAAAGATTCTAGGTCGAAAGAAAAATTGACTTTTAGTACAATTAAAATTAATTATATATATTTATACATATATATATATATATATATATATATATATATATATATATATATATATATATATATATATATATATGAATGATAAATCTACCTAGTGGGTAGATGAGCGAAGCCTAAAACGATTATTTCTAACTTATCAGAGAGTGTAAATCTTCACTTAAAGAACCCTACATTCCCAAATTTTTGTTGTTCATATCGTTCGGTGTCTACTTTCTCCCGAAAAGAATTATATACATTTTTATTATTTAAATATTATTCTATTGAGCTATAGAGGCGCGGTAAGACGCGCGCTCGACAGCTAGAGTAACCAATAGTGGTTCTTAACATGATAATAACGCTAAGAGTAACGATATTAATGATAATAATCATCACATAATAAATATCCGTCACGTACTCATTACCGTGTAAGAGCGAACCAGAAGTACTCCGACTAATGTGCAAGGCTTCTCTGAGCTACTCGTAAACGACCAAAACTGTTGGTTACCATTGTAACAATTGTAACAGAGACTTTTACCATCGTGTGAACCTCGTGAATGCACTTTTGAGATGAGATTTTTTCGATCGCATTTAAAAAAGTCCGAGGAGATTTTTGAATAGATTTTTCTATCGAAATTTCGCGAACGTTTCTAAGAATTTCTACACGTGAAATAAATGAATAGAGATTGCGGAGTGTGACATTTCATTACCGGGTATAATTACGATAAGGTACGGATTACTGCAGCGAGGTTTGGATAGCTAGATGTGACTGAACTGGTCCAGTAACACCAATATTCAGTAAATATGTATAAAAAAAGCAATAAAATCATAAACTCACTTTTTCGGTTATGAATATCCGGTTGCTAAATAACCGAGATTTTATCAAATTGAAAATAGATGTTACCTTTTAGAATAAGGTAATGGCTCAATGTAAACGGACAAATTTTTAATTGGTTCAGGTGGATTAAATTTTCATATCAAGAAACAAAATAAAGTATTAACAATCCGGAGGAAAATCGTTTCATCAATCCGATCTTTATTGTAGCGTTGTATACATATAGATAACTAGATTGCAATTATTTCATTGTAACGACACCAACTGTTTCTGATAATAATTATTCGATTGGTGCATAAAAAATGTCTAAATATTGGTTACCCCTTTAATAACTATTGTCTGTATTTGAAAACCATCAATTTTGTACTATAAACGGTACAGTGTACACCAAATAAAAAACGACCATGGACTTTGTAGCTCCGTTTAAAAGAACCTTTTCATATGCACCAGTCCAATGTGTAACTAGAAGTGCATAATTATTAAACTGCAGGTTTTATGTGCTCATAGCGGATGTAACAGACTGAAAGAAACAAAGTTAAAAGTTCAATGAAGTTTATCACAAATCAAAGTTAAAAGAGAGAATTGGCAGGAAAAGTAAGTTTTTACTTGATCGTTGATACCAAAAATTAACTTGTAATAACATTATTTTGCATTAACATCCGCAGTCTAATGATTACATAAGACTAATTCATGTTTGGGTAATCGAGAAATGGTTCCATCTAATTGATTGAAAAACTGTTTCATTTATACAGGTGTTAGGCATTTAACAATTTATTAACTATACAATCGTTATCGTACGCGTTACATTCGTTTCAAGTTGATCATAGTTTCTCCTTTTTTTTTAAATAAAGGTAACAATTGATGTTCACAACACCGAGGATACTCGCAGGTCTCCTCTTCGTCAATTGAAGACCCGTATATTGCGTTAAATGGTTTCCACGGTAATTTGCGAACTCAGAACGTGCGAGGGCTTAACAAACAGATTTACCTTTATAAAAATCTAATTATCAATGTGTTCACGTTGCGTGACCTCAAGTCGAGTATTCAAATGAAATGTATAGTTTATCGATATAATAAGTGATACAGCTAGAGTAACTATTTATGTCTGTTACAATGTATGTGATCGCTTGAAATAAAAACTTGACATGAATATTAAACGTCTATGATTTTTGTTTGTCTTAAGAACGAGAACGCTAGTACTATATTTATTTATACAGTACGAAATTCTTTTTTAGTTTATACTAATTTATGATATTTAAACGGGAACTTACTGAAGTTCTTAAAGTATGGAAGTTTATATTAATTTTTGTTTTTGTAAATTAGTCTGTAACAATATACAATATATATTTACATAAGCATCAACGGTCTAGTCACCATTTTAAATACACCATCACACGAATATTTGAGATCTTTCTAGTCTTTACTAAAATATACATTTGCAAAATATTCATATATAATAATATGCACAATTCAAGAAGTTCCTAACTGTACTATTTTGGTAATATAAGTTTTCTAATAATATTAATGATCCCAAACTTGTGAGCTATAACTATCCAATAATATATGTATAGAAGAATAATAGAATCTCATTTATATCTCGTTTTAAACCATTTTTACGGAACGATTCGTTAGTTATCCGTATATATAGCAATAAACATTCAGGCAGTGAAAACAAACACTTCAGTACTAGTACATATACGTAATATGGCTTACGTTTTGAAAATGTATGATCACAGAATATTGTAGAGAAGATCGATACACTAGCATCACTGGACAGTAAATGTAATATAACATTACATTCTTTATACACTGTAAAGATATGTATTATTCAACGGTTCTTTCTCTAATTTTATCAAGAGTATTTTGCAATAACAAAATCTACTGCTCTTCTGCCTTTTGACGAACTTTTTCCAATATTCCTTTCAATTCCGAGGATCGAGGGTTCTTTTTCTGTAAAAAAATATGGGGTATATAAAATTGTTCTAATTTTGTATTACATTCCATGAATCTATTTTACCTCAGATTCACTTTTTGCTAGACTAATCTGACTGAAGAGTCTGCCACCTTCGGCTGCACCACAATATTGCTCCATTTGTCGTCTGGTTAAGTCAAAGACATCTGCACCGGTCATGTCCCTTAATTGTTTACAAGTCCTGAAAATAGACATTATATCCTCGTATAATTATTCTTTAGAAAAGAAAAAAATTACATGTTTTGTTTAATCATTTTAAAAGGAATGGTTCTTCATTGAAAGGAAGCTAAAAATTGTCTATGATTCCTTATTTCTGTTTATATAAAATATTTATAAAAATTGAAAGAACGGATGCAAGATATTGTAAAACTCCTCCTTATGCTGTCATGCCTAATAATGCCATACTTTTCTGAAAATCCTTTGGCAGTCAGCCAGCTACACACTTCGCTAGGGCTGGAGTGCTGGTCCAAGACAACTCCACGATCAGTAATATCGTTTGTATGCTTCTTCTCGCGGAACATACTCAACACGTGCTTCAGCTCCTCTTGCACCTGGTCTTGATAGCTCAATCCTTCAAAAAGATAATAGATCAAGCAACCAAAAATCCATTATTACAAAGAGTGTAACCTCGAAATTTACCGCCAATAGATTTTCTGCTCTTGTATGTTCCAGTTCTGCTGGAGCTGGTCGACGAAACGGATGTCTGAGTCTGTAAGGGTTGTAGTGGAGGTGGCGGGGGCGGTGATGATATTTCAGAAGCAATGTTTCTAGATACATTAGGAGGTGGAGGATGGATTTCAACGACTTCCGTCGTCTCGTTCGACTTTGACTTCTGAGGCTCGCCGACGAGTGGCAAGTCACTGGTGTCAGTGCCATTTGTGACCAATACCTTTTCACTGGTAGCGGGTGTAGTTTCGGTAGACTCATCTGTAATGATTAATATTTTATAAAATCTAAAAATGATGTAGCGTATATTACCGAGGAGGCTCAAACTTACCCTAAAGTATTTGCAGAACGGACACAGAAGACGATTCCCAATGGACGATCACACTAACAATAAGAAGCACACTTTAAGCGAGCGCAGGTGGTAAAAGTATCGACGGTAAGGTCTCTACGATACTGAACGAATACTCACGATACACAGAAGCGTCACTATTCTCGGTGGTACTAATCATCTAATAATCGAAGGACAAAATTTCGGGGACATCAAGTATCCCCGCGAGCAGTACGTCATTACTGAATCTTTACTATCAGGATCAGGATCTTTACTACTTGTAGTTCAACAAAAGCGGTAAGGGTAATTGTACCACAATATGTAGACTGCATGATCTTTATGTAGGTACGTGCAAATTTATAAAAAGGAGAAAGCATTTATACTATTAAAATATATTAAACATTTTCAGTTTATTCTTTCT
The DNA here is from genome assembly GCA_913789915.3 of Sphecodes monilicornis. Classification (NCBI taxonomy): domain Eukaryota; kingdom Metazoa; phylum Arthropoda; class Insecta; order Hymenoptera; family Halictidae; genus Sphecodes; species Sphecodes monilicornis. Next base: position 13,867,764 of record OU565290.1, read on the forward strand.
ATAATGAATCTTCCAATCAGCGAAAGAGATTTAATTTTTAGAAAATAAACTATGAAAATGGGAAATTGCATGAAGATCCACAGTCTAACAATATGTGTAGTGTTTTAAATTTTTATAATCGCCCATGTAACGCATTGACACATTTTAGCTATTTACCAAAGCTTGAGATACCCTGCTTTAAAAAAGATCCTTGGAATTTTCTATGCTATACAGGTAAGACGAGAACATAGGCAGAGACAATTACAATCAGTAACCGAGTATATTTATTAATAAAAGATGTACATAAATTACAGTGCAACGAAATACTGGACGGATCGCACCCCCATCCCTTGTAGACAGACAAATACAGAATTAAGGATTTTACTCGCTCGGGCAGAGAGTGCAAGACTGCGATCGTGCACACTATAAAGTAACCTCGCGAGAAATTTTCCGCGGTTTCAGAGGCTACTCTATCTCTTCAAATGAATTTTCCTACTGTAAGGATTTGTAGAATCGAAGCTTTCCACTCTATCAGGAAGCTATATTTTAATGAGAATTATTAAACTAGATAAAATTCTACAACTTCGAATAATAGAAGACAGATGGTACTAAGGCATACAAAATGGCGCTCACGTTATATCAAGAAGGGCAGAAGTAATTTTAAAGTCGCAAACATATTAAAAGGAGCAACAAATTGTGATGCTTTAAAAAATATCTACAAAACGACAAAAGTGTCTTTCAAACTTTCTGTCAAATGACTCCATTTTGATCGTCTGCTCAATAAAAAGTGTTTCTTGTAGATATTATGTTACTCTCCAACTCGATTAAAGTAGGAAAACTCGTTAAGAATCATAACAAATGGGAATGACAAACGAAATTTAGGTAACCTGGAAGCATCTTTAAAAAATGACCATAATGGATGTGACTGTTTGTTATATTTCTAGTGAAAGCGTGGAAAGATTGCGTTGCACGTTACCACAAGCTTCATCTGGGCCCATTCGCCAGACCTTTCGCACTCTCGTAGAAAACTATACATATCATCCTTCTCTATTAAGTATCATTATATATGTATATGGTAAGATTTGGTTAGTCGATAAATATAAAAAATGTGGTATCGTCCTCTCTATGGTCACTAACAAAAGAGCCCGGTGTTAAAACAAATCTGAACACGTACGACACCGTAATAATATCAGACAATCACGAGCGTAATGTCAATTTTCATATCTTTAAGCAAAAATACGGAGAGCAATTATCGGTAGATTATCGTTTTGTTGAGAAAAAAAGAATTTCAACGTTCCCTACTTTTAGATCTAGCTTCAGTCGCAATTCGATTAAGTTTTCTTATCGAGAAATCACGCCAAATAAAATTCGAACTCTTATCGCTGGTGTAACTTCCGACGATCGTTAATTGTATGAAAAAAAAATTTTCCTAAAAATCCACGAATAAGATACTTAACACGTTCGCTGCGGATCGCACCAGTGTGACGATCTCGATATATTAACAGTATACGGACGGAGATAAGTTTAAATTATCAACAATATAACAACTGTATACCTACTTTATACTTACTGAAAATTAATACAAAAGATAACAATCCATTTAATTCCAGTTACTCCAAATTTTCTCTACGAAAGTATCCGTTTGCATGAACGTGCGCGACTTAACGATCGCACCTAATTATTGTAACAACCTCGATAAAGAAATATATGCCGTATATAAGTATACTGGAGCATTCGTTTATGAAACCGCAGTGAATATGTTAAGCGCGATAACACTCGCAAACATCATTCGAAGCTTTGGGTAAAACGTGATCCCTATTACGACGATAATGCTGACGAAAACGATCTAATTGCTCGCATACACCTCTTTATATGTTTGTATTTATATATATATACACATACGAGTAAAAAATACGAAATTGACGTAAAAAAATGTCGGATGTCGTGGAATGATTCGGTTGGACAAAACGTGCAACGTAAACATAATGGGTTCGAATGATTCTTGCCGCTCGCTGCTGATCATTGTACGGTCAGAACACGGCAAAAATTATTCGAGCACGATAGCTGAAGACACAACATAGACACTAACTATAAATAACATCGATTACGTCACATCGCTCGTTGTGGCATACTTTTATTCTGCGGTAAATTGTACGGCCTCGCGTTCTTTGGAAAATAAATTTGAACATGCTGTTAGCGGGTCCTGTTGAGGACAAGCGAAGATTGATTATTTTCCAAGGAAACGTCGCAGACCAGCTTTCAGTTTTCAGTGCAATTACCTAAGACTCAATGATCGTGTTTTCGCTTTATCTCGATGGTTTTGTTTGATCTCGTATTCTAACATACTTGTTGACCACCAATTCAAAGTGGTTCCACGAGTTAACAACAATCCCTTTGCGAATCAGGCGAAGACGAAGAAAGCCACGCACGAGCCTGACTCGTTAACCAGCTTAAAAGTATCGGAATTCACCTTTTTTCCCGAGTCTCTCTTTCCTCACCCAATCGGCGGGCGCCGGTGGTGGAATCGCGTGCGTCCGATGAGTTGCTTCCGGTCCTGGACTAGTGCTGGTCCTTTCAAGTTCCGAATCCTGGAAATTATTTCAATATCAATAATATGAAAACATATTACAGTAACTGTTACAGATTTTTAGCAGTTAATTCAAACAACTGTCTACAGTGCTGGACCAATTAACCCTTTGCACTCGGAGCTATTTCAACTAAAAAATCAAACATTTCTTCTAACCTAGAATATTTCCATTGTACATAATTTTTTTTCATTATATGCTTACGAAACTGATATAGTACCTCATACAATATTTAAATGTTTCGTAATTTATTACATATAAACAAATTTAATCATGTAAACAATACTCTGAATAATGGTGTAACAATTTGTAGAGGCGCTTCAGAGTCGCCATTCGAGTGCTAAGGGTTAACAAGTAGACTGCAGAGCTTTCTGCAAATTAAAAAGTGTCTGCTCGATGAACAGGAGCCACTTACAATTTTCTTTCTTTCTTTAATACTACTTCAATTCATTTAATCTTTGTGTTATTTCATATTTTATGATACGTGCATTTCATTTTTATCGTACGTGCATAAAACCTGCAGTCTGATAATAATACAGTTTACATATTTATAGATTTCGTATATTTAACCTCTTGCACTACGATTCATTTTACAATTCCCGTGATTTTCGATGGAAAATCTTCTACTTGTAATTGTTTAAGTAAATACTTGTCTCTCTATGCATTAAGTCATCACTTATTAAGTATTTACTCAATCGTACTATTTAGAATCTACTAATAGAAAATTATGCATAATTCGTTTTTCCATAAAATTGTTTTGTACGACTGTCTTACACTTTTGTCCAACCGACATTAGTTCATTTTTACAATTCTTTCTATAAGTGTTACATATTAGAAAAACTGAAGATTTTGTGTGTTTACTTTGGAGATGTAATGTAATATACAGGGTATATAAAGTGTACATTTCCTACCTTTAAATATACGAAATATACAAATACTTAAAATGTCTTATTATTTTGTCCAGCCCCGTAGCTTTAACTACTCGCGATCTGGCTCGTACATAGTGAAAGTTGACCAAGCATATAAAAGTGTGCAACTAAAAATAAACAAGTTTCCAGAAACCGACGAACAGCAGAGCAAAGAAAGAGCAGGAAATAAAAATAAAGCAATTTAAAACTCTTCGTATTTCGAATACCACGTCCAATTTGCAACTAGTTTCTACAAGTAAAATAAAATAAAAAATACGCGACACCAAGTCAGCAACCGCGAACACGTTTAATCCCAGATAGCACACGGACGTCCAATGTACGTCCGTACCGGACATATGTACGTCCCAGGGACGTACCCTCCCATCCGAGATATGTCCGATTTATGTCCCAGGTATGTCCGACAGAGGTCACAGTTACACCGTAAAAAAGTTTCCAAATATGTTCCAAAAATACCATTGATTATCACATAGCTAGAAAAAGAGGAATTGATCAAATAAAAAAGAGTGGACTCATGCCGGGTGCGAAACCTAGTATAAGCATATTAACAGTCGAGAGCCTAACGCGCTGACTCAACCGAGTTCTTGGTAACACGATTAATATTTTCAAATACTATGCGCGCTGATGTACGAGGTAATCGTAATACTAATCAAGTTAATTTCATTTTTCAACTATTTCTGTGAAATGTTCAAGTTTATCAGTGTCCAATAGACTTACAGAATAAATAAAATCTAACAATTTGAAGATCAGCTCATTTTTTTGCGAAAGAAACGTCGAAAAATTAGTTTTTTTCAAACAACGGCGCCGCGAACTTAAAAATTTGAAAAAATTCATAAACTATATTTTGAGTATAATAATAGAAACACAATATAGCATCCGAAAACGTACGAAATAATCTAAGTCCCACGTCCCTGGCGAGTACGAAATTTATGTCCGAGGGATGTCCCACGGACGTAAAAACGGATGTCCATGGAACGTCCGAAATTTATGTCCGAGGGACGTCCCACGGACGTACACGGCGGACATTGGACGTATCGGACGTAAAACGGACGTCCCATGGACGTACGATGCTATCTGGGATTAATATACACAGTGTAAGGTGAAATGCCAGCTGATCGAAACGAAAAACTAGAACGTAATTAGTTGTAGAAAAAGCCATTGGCTACACAATCCGAAACGTAACCATTAAAACTAGAAGAACAATGCACATTGAAAATACTGTTCTGTAATGATCGTAACCAGCGGCACAGATTTCACAAGAGCAATTGCTGGTTCGAGCGGACCTCTGCCATCCAACGCGGTTACATTTCCCCAGTAACTCTCACCTCGTAATTATAGCCGTGCCCCTGTCTGGGGTAACGGCTGGTGTACAGCGGATTGTTAAAAACATCATTGTCAGCCGTATGGGAGGGGTTATGGGGCGCGACGATGGTGTGTGGCACGTGCGCGACTTGGCCCCTGGAATTTCTCGCCTTCCACCACTTACGGCTGTCGTCGAGGATCTCGAGATACTCGCCTCTGACGACCGTCAGCTCTTTGTCGTTGTTGGCTGTTCTGGGATAGGTGACCTGCACGATCTTCACGTGTCTGGCCATCAGGTCGTCGAGCCAGGCCTCTTGTGCCCTGTCGATTCCAGCGCCCCTGGGCGTTCTCTCGATCGAGTCAACGGATATATCGCTGTGCGCTCTCGTTTGATCCACGACTCTCTCTTCTCTGGTATACAGCTCCGAACCGGGTCCATAATTCCTCTCAAAGTACTCGTTACCACCACGCTCCTCCCTGCTCTCGTATTCCAAGTAGTCGCTGCTGTAGTGAGACTCGTCCACTTCTCTATGATTATAGTAGGGATCGTTTTGCTGCTCTGGAAGCTCATCCCTCTTCTGTTTGTCCGCGTTCAGCAACGACGCCAAGTGATCGTGGTCCCTGTCCTCTGGGATAGGGTACTCCGGTGACCAACCGTCCATGAAGATCGGATGGTAAGGAGACACGTGGCCCTTCCATTGGTCCCGAGGTATCATCCAGGTCTCGCCTAGAGAATGCCAGAGCTCCGTCTCTTTGCTGGTCACGCAGTTGATCAATAGATTCACCGCTTCTCTGGTCAGCAAAGGCGACACCACTTTGCTGGGCAAGTTCGGGTCGTAATTGGTGTCGCGGGACGCGTCCACGATCAAAGCCAATGGTGTGAACAGGAAATGAACCAGCTCGGGAGCGTTCGGATCGTGGATGTGCGCCTTCAGTTTCGCGAGCAGGTTGAACGAGAGCTTGAACTTTTGGAAAATGTCAATGAACTCCATCTCCGGCGGCGGCTTCGCTCTCATCGTTAGCATACCGTCGCCCAAGTTCCGTTTCTTCGATTTCCGATTGCGTCGGCGACGCTCGAGCTCTTTGGACGCAGCTGCGGCGTGCTGGAGGCGCGCGATAAATTTCTCGATGTCGTCGAAACAATGGTTCAGGATCGTCACGTCGCGCTCGTATTTCTCCGAGGACGTTGAGGAGACCTCGTCGTTGTTCTCCTCGCGAGATATATCGTTCTGGCCATCTGCTGTGAACAGCAAAGGACGCGTTGTCTCGTTTAGCAAGTCTTTCTCGTACTATGCACCAAAATTCATTTGTATATGTATGTAACAATTGTAGGAAATCAAATTTCTGATTTATTAAATATTTCATTCAATTGATGAGGAAACATTTGAGCTAAAGTTTGATGATTTGGAGCTCGAGAAAAATATTTTGGAGAACGGTAAATTAAAAGTAATAAGTAGACTGCGGATCTTTGTGCGAAATCAACATTTTCTGCGTTAAACGGGAGTCAGATATTTATTTCTTTCTACAATAATTTTAATGTGTTGAAAATAGTACAGTATTTCACCGGTAATTGTCCCAAATGTCTCCGACAGAATTGTCCCAGAGATATCCCCACTAGTGCGGGGTGTACCGCCTTGAGGGGCCGTGAAGCTCGAGAGGCCTTGGTCGCCGAGAAATATGACACCATGTGGCTCGGGTATATCGGTGAGACCACACTAATCCGAATTTCCAACTTCTTTATTATTCATTATTTTTTTATGGGACTTCGATGACCATATTTGTGGTATTTTTCTAAACTTTAATCGTCGATTACACAAGTAAATATCATCGGAATTATATCATATTTGGTATCATTTTTATTAGAAAAATGCCACAAATATGGTCATCGAAGTCCCATAAAAAAATAATGATTAATAAAGAAGTTGGAAATTCGGATTAGGTATGTTTACATTTCTCGGTGACCGAGGCCTCTCAAGCTCGGCTGTCCTTCTCCACGTTCGGCAAACCTCAAACAATGATATCCCTCCGGCATAATTGTCCCTCCGCAGACCCGTGTTGTGGACAATTATCTATGAAATACTGTAGATGGATATTTTTAAATTCGTTAAACATTTCTACTATTTATTTTGATTACAAATGCATAAAATCCGCAGTCCAGTAACAAGGGTTGATAACCGCTTCTTATAGATTTTCGTAATATGTTTCCAAAATACATTTTTCTTCATCACCTTTCGTTTCTGATAAACTTGGCTTGAGCCTCATACGCTAAACCAGTGATGCCAGATCCACCCAAAACTGGGTTGATTTTCCTCTCCTCCTTTTCCCCTTCCACTATCCCATTCCACTACCTGAGCACACACCAACCGTTGGAGTCCAACGTCCCCCACTAAGACCGTAGACTGGTCACGTGACGTGCCGCGCAACGTATAACATATTACTCTGGTCATCAGACAGGTGGTAAACTGTACACCCCTCGATTCAACCATTCTGGCATCACTGTGCTAAATCGATATTCATATATTTTGTACTTTACTTTTGTACATTTTACAGTATATAAAAATGAAAATTAATGACTTTCCCTCCTGGGACGCGTACGAGGGTTAAAAAGAGACCGATTATAAATTGTAAAATGTATCGTACTATAAATAGAGAAGCTACCGGAAGGTTTTTCAGCAAACAACGATTCTATTGGGATCTGACATTTTGAGTGGCGCCGTCTGCTGCCGAAAAGTAGAAATACTTTAAGCTTGGCTTGGCTTATAGCAGCTTACAGTGTTAACAGGTGTGAATTACAGTATAAATTTGCAGTATTAAAACAGTTGTTAATTAAAAATAACGTTATGGAAGCTCCAATTTTTCCACTTCGTAGCAAAAATAATTTTGATTACTATTCAGTGAAAGACTATGATAGTAGAGCGAGCAAAAATTTGTTGCTCCATTACCACACTTCGAAATGAAGTATGTGAAGTGAACTGCTTGAAATTTGTAAGACCTCCATTTCTAAAATATAAGAAACAATTTAGTAAAGAACAGTCTATTTTAACAGCTAAAATAGCCAAAGCTAGAGTGCATATTGACAGATCTAACCAGCGTATAAAGACTTTCAAAATTCTTGGTTCAGTGATGCCTGTGACATTGGTACCTCTAATAGAAGATATTTGTACAATTATTTGTGGAGTAATTAATATGTCCTCACCAATTCTAAGCGATTAGAAATTTATGAAATTATAATTGTTTAGAAGGTATATTAAAAAACAATTTTTTTTTTGTAAAATGAATTATTTGATAAAACATACTTTAATCCAACAAGTTAATCCACACTTACAAACATTTCAAGTAAAAACAAAAAAGAAAATATCAATACAATGTTAAGACCAAGCACTTCGTCGCCATATTGGATAGCTATATATATTGTCCACGCCCCCATGTCAGATCCCAATACGTTCCGTTAAATAAAATGATACATGCTTTCATAGCGGTGAAACTTTTGCTGTTGAGAAAAATTTATTAAATATTGAAAATCCATAAAAAGTTGGTCAGACAGTAGAGTATCGAAAAATCGAGGAATTAGGCTGAAAGTTGGAAGCGTACCGTTATTGGCGTTAAATGCAGACACTTGTTCGCGAACGTTCACCCCATTCAAGGGTGGTTCTGGGGGCGGTAATGTCGGGGGAGGTGGAATACGCCCCCTAGGTCCCCTCGGCGATCCACCTGGAACCAATTTACCCATTTGTAGCATCTTCAAGTCCTCGACGAGATCCTGAGCGGATACGCTCTGACACTGGAATATATGCATCTCTGCCCGCTGACCGGAACCGCTGTCATCCGCCACTGTGAAGACGAGAATGTTGTTATACATCTCCATAGGGTCCCTCGACGTGAATGCGGTCGGTTCCTGTATCAACGAGGCTGGGAATCGCTCCATGACGGCCTGCATACGAATTTATCAACGATGCATTAAGTGAAACTTAAAATCTCAAATCCGCCGACTAAAGTAGTCAGATCGCGAATGTTCCGTTTTTTTTCTTTTTTTACATTCGCGAGCGATCGATGTAATTAATAAAGCAACGCGGGTTTACCGTAGTGCGTATTTGTGTTACTAGTATCTAAGCGTATTTTCATTTGCACGCTCGGTAGATAGGATACAGCGAACTCGCATTAGCCTTCTCGAACGCACCTATCTGCGCTACAAGTCTACATTGTTAACCTTTCAACCGAGTCACTTCTCGATCATGAACACTTGCAAAGACGTAATAAAAGGCAAGTAAAATTGAGGTAACAAAAATTTTACCATAATCAACGTAAATACAATATCATTCCCATCTACATAGATACCATCACACAATTAAGTGAAAAATTTATTCATTGAATTGAGGAGAAATGATACAGTGGCGTGCAAAAGTATCCGGACATCTTTAAAAACGAATAACTTTTTCAAAATTAGTTCAAACGGCTTGAGTTTTTTTCAGATGTTAGAAGTATTAGTTTACTCGGTAGCGTGTAAATAATTATTTATACAAATTGCTAATGGTCGAAATTGTGAAGAAAAAAGTAAATCATGATTTTTAACTTTTTTATCAGTGGCTGTAATGAAAATTTAAAATATACCTTTTGTAGATCTCCATAGATTATACACATGCGCAAAGTTTCAAAGAAGTCGGTTAATGTTGCTATGAGCTACGAATATTGCAAGATAAGAGCTCAAGGGTGAAAGTCGCAGATTTTCGATCTTTCCAGGGAATTTTCTCCTTATGTAATCACCTTTAAATGTTTGTAACTCATAACGACGTTAATCGATTTCGATGAAACTTTGTTCATGTACATAACTTACTTACACCTATAAAATGCGTCTTTTAAATTTTTGTTACAGGCACAGATTAAAAAGTTAAAAATCGTGACCTTTACTATTTTCGTCGCAATTCCGATCAATAGCAATTTTTAGAAAAAATTATTTACACGCTACCTAGTAAACTAATAAGTCTAACATCTCAAGAAAACTCAAGCCGTTTGAACTAATTTTGAAAAAGTTATTCCTTTAAAGGGTGTCCGGATACTTTTACACGCCACTGTAGATTTCTGAAAGGTGGTAGCGAACGCCAATGACGAATTCACTGGTTATGATCGGTTAAAAGGTTAATGATAGTTAATGTTAATTCCATTCAAGTATTTAAGAGAATGTGGACAATATGCAAAAGTTATTCATTGAATTGAGGAGAAATGATAGCTTTCTGAAAGGTGGTAGCAAACGCCAATGACGAATTAACTGGTCATAATCGGTTAAAAGGTTAATGTTAGTTAATGTTAATTCCATTCAAGTACTTAAGAGAATATGGACAATATGCAAAAGTTATTCATTGAATTGAGGAGAAATGATAGCTTCCTGAAGGTGGTAGCAAACGCCAATGACGAATTAACTGGTTATGGTCGGTTAAAAGGTTAATGTTAGTTAATGTTAATTCCATTCAAGTATTTAAGAGAATGTGGACAATATGCAAAAGCAGCATGGATTATGCTAAACTGTTTTAATCCTCTGTATACACTGAGCTAATCAATACTTATAAATAACCAATAGATTCTCATAGTAGGCCTAGCTAGATCTAGTTCCTACATGTCATTACAGATATTCTAATTGTAAGAGAGAAGTTAATCGATTTTTTAAAAAGAAGTCTACTCCGGACGATCCTAAGAGAGCCACACGAAGCTTTCTGGTTCAGATTTTTTAAAAACAGATCATTCCCAAGTAAAGATTAGCATTCTGACATCATCGACAGGATTTTACGATCTCGCTATATCCTGTTCTCCGACTGCAAATGTTTCTTGTTTTCTTTTCTGCGTCAAGGATAGATCTTTACCCCTGTCTCGTTGTCCATGATCAGGACCCAGTTCCGTTCCAGACGGAGCTGCATCTTTTGGCTCCAAATTCCGCTGCTCTTCTCCAGTTGCAGAAGTCGTCGCATACCATCCGCTGGATAAACCGTTTCCTTCGTGACCGTGAACGTGGCCAAGTGTTCCATCATGTACGTCGGCTCGGAGCTACTGACTCGGCCGCCCGATGTGCTTGATGGCCCGCTCGATCCTCCATCTAATAAATTAGGGTACTCATTAATATTATACTTGCTACATCGAGCTACCTCTGTACGAGATTGACGCAATTGCTATTTGACGCGTGATCGTCAAGTTAACGATTAAAAACTTCGGTAACTACTTGTAATTTTTGACAGGTTCTGTTTAACCCTCCATCTGCAACCTTATTTTTATCGACGCAGCTTGCGTACTGAGTCGTTTATGTTCATTACTATTTTTTTCATTGCTCTAGGGTTTCAGAAAATCTAAAAAAGATACTGGAACATGTATTGAAAAGTCTCTGCTTTAAGATTATTAATTGTCGCAACGTCAAATGTTTTAACACTTTAATGTTTAAACCCTCTACAGAGGGCTAGAACACGGTCCGTAGAACATTTTCAACACGTTGACCTAAATGCCGTCTATGAACATCTGATACTTGGGATTGTACATGCAAATGACGTCCGCCAATTTTTAGGAAAATTTGTTAGAAAAGCTAATAATTCTATTCTGTAAGTTCAATGCAAAAAATAACTAGACTGCGGATTTTATGCATTTATGGCAAGAATGTGTGCATATAATTTAAAACAGTGAACGTATTAAAAAGGTTTAAGGACATCAGTGTACTAGTTTCAATTTAATAAGATAATTAAAAAAAGAAAGAAATTTCTATATGACTCCTGTGTCTGGCAATTAATGCAAACAGTTTTTATTTTGCATAAAGATCCGCAGTCTATACATAACTTTTGACACCTTTATTGAAAACGATATTTTCGCTGCTTAAAAAGTGTTGAAAAGAACGAAATAATTATTAGTCCGAGGGTACATCCTGTCTGTAAACAACTTTTTCCTTCCTTGCATTGCATTTTTGTCCTTTCGGTAATAAAAAAACAAAATCTAACGGAAATGCTCATTTTAATTTGATGCGATGACAAAAAATGTTTAAAATATTATGTAGTACAATAAGGCACGACGTCAGTTAACAAGATATACAATAATTTTGCGACTTAGGATAACGTTAAATAATAATAAATGGAAGCAATCTGTACACGAAAAACGAAATTATTTCCCGAACAATCATATACAAGTAATTATAAATTTAATTTATAAATATATATATATATAAATTATAGAGAATGATAATATAGGGGTAAATAGGATTATTTTATTATTTCTAGTTTTATAAAAAATAATTTTATGCCCAATTTTGTAACTAGTTAAGAAGTATGTAACATTATTAAAATTTAAGTAGTTAAAAGTTATAATGAATCTAGAAATTATAAGGAATATTCTTATTAAACACGCAAACGGAGAGAAGAGGAAAAGAAGTACGAACGATCAAACATTTCAGATTTTAAATTTAGATCTGAATCACTGCACTTGCTCCGATTACCTTTATTGTAGGTGGAAGGACTGTGCCCGCTGTTGTAGTACGGCATTGCGCGTGTACCTCTTATCTGAAACAATCGAATCGACATGGAGCTTGAGAAGACTGATCGATCGTGTATTTACTCGTTATTTATTTTTCTTGAAATCTCACGAGCAGTGATAAAAGAGTTTTCAGAACTTGCACGAGCTAGATAACATTTGTAACGTCAATGCAAACACGATAGAATTAGGTGGTCCTAATTTACGTCCGCTTATTCCTTCTGAAATCGTGACGACAACGTCGCGATCAATCCCGCTCGCCGTTTTAATCGCTTAATGATGAAGGCAGTCGATACTTGCACGTCGCGATGTCGTATCCGGCTACCGGGTCATGGGGACCATACTTGGCGACACGAAAGCCACCTTGTAACCAAAGTGAAATTCCAATGAGCCTAATTCGCTCGCCGGGCATGTCGAGAATTCCTTTCGCGCGCCTTCCACTTAACGAACTTCGCTAGCTTAAGCCGATATTCTAAAGATGATCGATACATGTTGCTGATCGATGGAACTAGCATGTGTGGATTCTGCATAGGTTCTGCAGATTTTTGTAAAAGTGACTGTCAAAGTATTTTGAAGCACGCAATCCTGCTCGCTGAAGAGTAACTCTGCTAACTACGAACAATTAAACGTAAATGGTTTACACACTATGGTCCCGAAAGGCATTCTTTATTGTTGAAAACGTGGAAACGCAGTTCAGGTAACTAACGCCAGTAAATTGCTGGCACTTATGCAAACTTCAATCTCTATGGATTATTACGCGAAAGTGACTGGACTAGCGGGTCTTTATGCAAAGCAAAAATGTTCTGCACCGACTGCAAGAAACTGATGTTAAAAAGAAATTCATTTCTTTTTTAATAACTTCGGTAAGTTAAATACGATAAAGCAGTACTTTTCCTGATAAATTTTTTTTTTATTGAAACACCTTGAATCTAATTTGAAATTCATTTTGGCTACCATGAAAGTACAATTTCGAAAGTAAATACAGAATAATACAAAACACAGTGTGCCTAAACCAAAATGCATATTACATTAGGATAAAATAATCTAATAATCTTTCTCTGTCTTCTATTTCAGCTACTCTATTTTGTCACAAATTCGTAAAATTCACAGTCTAGTCATGACCAATGCGTTTACTTAATTCGAAATCAATCGAAACTTTCCTTAAATTCCGTTCGAGTATTTTTCCTTTTAGAATTGCACACATTCTTTTATGCTACAGTTATATACAATTCGTACTATGACCATTAGTTTGGCGAGCTTTCTATTTTCTCGAAACTAATTGGAAAAAATTGTAGATGACTTAGTATCGGTGCTAGCTTTACCTTAATTTATAGATAAACCGCTATTGAAAACTTCCTTACTACTAGAAGACAAAAAATCGAACGATTTTTATCATTTTTTTCGTATTAATGCCATCATTCTTAGTCGTTATCGTGCATTGCAAAGTGTTAACCTTTTAATTGGAGATGATGAGTAAATTCGTCATTCGAATTTGATATCGATTTTCATAAATTTTTCATTTGTCTCCTACTATAGGTTTTTGCATATGAAATATCCGATTTTTAACATTAACATTTAGCAAGCACAAATTTTTTCGATATTTATGAAAGTAACCAACATTGTAAGCAACATATCCTGTCGATGAACTATTAGGTTGTTGCATATGAAATGTAACAAACACAACTTTTATCTAAATATATTTATTAATAAAAGTAAGGATCATTGTGATCAACGTATTCTGTCAATGAATTTTAAGGTTCTTGATGGTATTACGGTAGATATTGAGTTTTATGGTCATTTACGTTCTTCATTTTCAAGATTGTCATTTACATTTTTTAGTTTTCTTTTTTGTCATTAACAAATAATACGTCGATTAATCGTCACATGTTGATAAAAATTCACATAATCACAAATACACAAAAAAATGCATGACAATCGCATTTATTGGCGTTGAAATAAAATTTGTTTACTAGAAAAAAATAGACATTTACATTAAAATTGAAGATAGGATCTTAGGGATCAACTTTACAGCTCAAAGTGATGTGTAATAAACATGTATACTCTAATAGTATTTCTTGATCGAAACGCTTTATAACATTTGGATTCTAAAATCGGACATTCCACGTTCCTTATTTACAAAATTGTTATCTGCATTGCGTAGCTTTGTTTTATCATCGACGAATAGTGTTTTGCTTAATCATCACATTTTGACTAAACATTACCTGATGCTACCCATCAATATGTTGTTCTACCACTCATAAAAAAAGAATGCACGACAACCGCATTAAGTGACGTTGAAATTAAAGTGATTTAAAAATAAAATTAAATATCTTAATGAAAATTGAGGATAGAATCCCAAAGATCAGCTTTGTACCTTAAAATGTTATACAGAATGTCACAAAAATGTGGTCCTCGAGGAAGTCCTCAAGCAGGGCCCGCTTTAGGGGTGCAAAAATTTAGGGGCGCCATTTTGGCTTTATTTAAAAAATATATATATTCTTAAGGTGCGGCAATTTGTCTTTTTGTCCGGGGCGACGTAACCGCTAGAGCGGGCGCTGCCAAGGGTGATTTCTGAGGTCATATGAAGTCACTTTTTGCTTTGAGAAAATGTTGTCCACGCAGCTTTGTTAACACTAAACCTACCAGCGCCAGTCAAATGATCGCTTCCAGGATTTTTATTTTACAATTAGTGAAGTTATAAAGATGCTTCCACTGAAAATGATTATGCACACTTTTTTATTCAAGTATTCATTGTAATAAAAATGGCACCAAATCTAAATAAATTCAATCTTACCATTTTTATAAGGGAGCACATACTAGTCTCACTTTTAGTGGATGGTAGGTTTAGTGTTAAAGAGTTATCAACGCAAAACACGGACCAATCAGAGCGAGGCCAGAGCAGACGGACTGCGGCTCGGCCAATGCCAACGCCACACTCAAAGGTATTTGTCTTACTTACAAGGTGAAGACGCGGTCATCGGGTCTTAGATTTTGTCGAAACTTTGCATACTGGTAGATTTCGTTCTCCTGTTTATTAAAATATAGCATTATAGGCGTCGATACTCAATAATCTTTGAGATATTTACAATTTAAATTTCATTATACCCGTTAAGCCGTTAAGTACAGTTTTCGTTGAAGTTTTTGTCAAGTGCCAAACGGCGTGATGGCAACGTACTAGATTCATTACCGGGAAGGCCAGTGTTCAAATCCGTTTTTTCCACTTTTTTCTTTTTTTTCTGTTAAGTTTATCTATTTTAATCAATTGTATTTTGCACATGAAAAATACACTCATAATATCTATAGGAAACAAAATATAAAAATTTTATTGAAAAGGAACATAATATGAAAGCAACACTAACTTCATCAATCTTAACGTATCTCAAAAGTTGTTGAGTATCGACGCCTATAATTCTACATTTTCATAAACAGGAGAACGGAATCTACCAATATGCAAAGTTTCGAGAAAATATGAGACCCCATGATCGTGTCTTCTCCTTGTTAGTTTAACAAAGCCACGGAGAACATTTTGACAAAGGAAAAAGTTACTTCAAATGAAATCGCCCCTTTCAAGTAAATACAACATTTTTGGGACATCCTGTATATTAACCCTCATACGTTCCTCAGGGTTAAAATTCACCCATACACTATTTTTACATACCGTAAAATGATTGTTCTCTATATGCTTGTATTGTGAGATGTATCTCTTTAAACTGTGACATTATAAATGCAAAAGAATATGTTGATTTAAAGTGTAGAACAAAAATGGAAGAATTGAGGAACATATGGGGGTTAAACTAAAAGATTGTAATAGTACTTCTTAATCAACACGTTTCATAAGATTTGCATTCTAAAACCGGACATTTCATATACAACAACATAATAAATTTAATGAGTAACTGTTTCACTTTATTATGTCATAATATCCACAATAGTGCAAACTATACTGCATTCTCGCTGATTATTAGACTGCGGATCTTTATACAAAATTTTATTCATTAATCGCAAGAAACAGAAGCCAGATAAAAATGTCATTATTTCTTTAATACTTCCAGTGAGCTCAAAAGAATGTATTCATATTGTTAAATGCTTTCAATTTGTACACTGTGTGTTAAATTTCATCTACTCATTTTTGTCATAAATGCATAAAATCCGCAGCCCACTGATTATAGTAAAAATTCTGTGATCTCAATTTTACTTGTCATTCATCGCGTATTCCTAACAATTCAAGATTAAAAAGTCGTCCAGTTAGAAGGTCAATAATCACGACTACGCTTTCAATGTGATACAACAATCGATAAGTCGGTTTCTCCTCTTAAAAATGTCTAATAGTTTCTTTCATTATTAGTCATAGCAAAATAGTTATTAGTCAAAACTAAGTATTAGTCATATTCAAAACTCGTATTACGGAAACGGACCACGTGATAAGAAGTCTAATTCATCCAATATAGTGGTTCACTGTATCCATTTCCGTAATACGAATTTTGAAATTTTGCATGCAAGCTAAGTACTGCATAGTTAGTTTTGACTAATGACTATTTTGCTATGACTAACAATCAATGAGACCATTAGTTATTTTTAACCCTTCGCACTCGGAGCTATATCATCTAAAAAACCAAACATTTCTTCTAAACTAGAATATTTCTATTGCACATAATTTCTTTCATTATATGCGCACGAAACTGTTATAGTACCTCATATAATATTTAAATGTTTAGTAATTTATTACATATAAATTAATTTAATCACGTAAACAATATTCTGAATAATGGTGTTGCAATTTGTAATAGCGCCTCAGAGTCGCCATTCGAGTGCTAAGGGTTAATTATTAATCGATTTGTGTCCTACTCTGCCTCGTGTATAGTCTATAAAAATGAAAGTTCCCAGAAACGTCTGTGAATTTTTTCAATTCCCACCGGTTTGATCATCAATTCTCTACAATTGTTAATTATCAGCGGCGGTGAAATTGTTCCGCATTATCTTGACGATCTCGTTCGACCGAAACAAAAAGTGCGACATATCAGGAACAAATACGGGCGAGCGGCGTCGGTAAGAAGCACAAGATGATTCCGCGAACAAA
The DNA here is from genome assembly GCA_913789915.3 of Sphecodes monilicornis. Taxonomy (NCBI): domain Eukaryota; kingdom Metazoa; phylum Arthropoda; class Insecta; order Hymenoptera; family Halictidae; genus Sphecodes; species Sphecodes monilicornis. The sequence continues at coordinate 13,885,124 of OU565290.1, forward strand.
TTTATGGCTTTTATGGGCGAAATATCCCGCTAAGCCCGCATCGTCGAGCTTTTATTTAACACCTGGCGAAACGACCCGTGCTCGCTCGCTCGCGCCCGTATGGCCGCGCCAGATAGGTTTCTCTTGGAGTAAATTCAGAATTTCACATTCCTCGCGGCATAACTATGCAAAAAAAAAAAACGAGTCGCCTCTATCACAGTTTCTCTCCTCCTCGCCTGAAGCGATGTTTGGACGTGTGTTACGAATCCCGTACTCTCATCGCCGACGTTACCTTCATGAATGAAGGATTCCTCTTTGGGGTACTCTCGGTGGATTTGCCCGAAGCATTTAGGGCATCGTTCCCGGTTAATTCAAGAGCATTGTATGAATGGCACTGGTGAAAGACCGTGGTACACTTACTCTGAAATATTAGTACACCAGGCCAAAGACAAAGTGGAACGCCTCGAAATTATGCTTGAAATAGTGATTCGGTGTCAATGGAACTTGCTTTCATAAATATTTACTACTCGAGCCATACGTCCGTTCGCCAATCATAATCGGAACTGTACAGTTCAATATTACTATTGCGGATTTTATACGTTTAAGATAAAAATGGATAGATCGATAGATCGAATATAGGGTAAACTGTACAATGATTGGCACCCTAAGCCAAAATCGTAGTAAAAATCTTTTTATCTTTTTTTGATATGTTTAAACGAGCTTGACTTGCTATTATTATAAGCTAATATAGATTTTTCAGCAAAATCAAACAGTTTTACAAGTCATAAATCATTTATTATGAAATATATTCAGACAATAACGATCGTAAGACAAATAGTACAGTCATTGGCACATTTGGTAAACAGTAAGAAGTAAACGTTAAACAGGCTATTTGATTTATAATTAAACATATGCGCACTTATTACATCTGTAGTAAAGTCCGAAATTAAGCTATAAAGCGATAAAGTATACTTAATCGTAACGAAAATTTTAACAAAACTATTTACATTGCACTGTGGTCATCCGTCGGTCTTACCGGATGTCCTTCAGCATTGCTAACAGTCATATGTGGAACTTTCTTATGAAAACTTACAATGTTGCTTTGAAATATAAATGAGAAGCAATAAAAAATGATTTTCTATACCAGCAATTGTTAATATTTGCCGTTCAAATCAAAAGTGCCAATAACTAACACAGTGTCAGCGATAATACAGTTTACCCTAATACTGAAAAGACAGTAGAAGAATTTAAGGATATAGTTACATCTTCGACGTTTTAACATTTTAATTATCGAAAGTTTATTAATAAGCTTTTTAACACTAGAACTGCCGACCCCAAAAGAGACCAATATGTATATCCCTTTATAATATAAAAACAGGATTTATTCAGATTATTTATAATAACTGTATACTTGAATAAAGAAGCATATAGTAGTTCTAGTGTTAACGACTAAGCTATTGGGTTAGCAACTAAATGATCGCGGATTTTGTCGATAGATGTTCTAGCACATTCTTTTGTTTTGTCAACGTGTTTAAAGCACCTAACCTATATTGTTTTCTGGTTGTTTGGACTTCCACCTTTAATTAGTAAGAAAATTGTTTCGATTAGTTATTTAGTTTCGTTTTTATCCCAATTTAAAAATGGAAGAACAAAACTCGCATTTCAAACATATTTTATTATTATTTCCGAAAAGGCAAGAACGCATCGCAAGCATACAGGAAGTTATGTGCCCCATATGGGGATGAAGCTTTGAAAGTTTTAGTTTTATGAACATGGAATTATGACACTGCCTGAATTGTGGCAAAAGGTCATCGACAAAACCGGACAATACCTAATTTAATAAAGTTATATTTTCAAGTAAAAACTTTGATTTTTCCTTTTTATTTAATATCCGCAATCACTTAGGTGGCAACCCAATATATGTAAACGAAGCTCGGTAACTTTCTTTTAACACTATTTCACCTTGGTTGAAATAATCACTTTTTGGTTGTATTACCAATTATCGATCATCCTCTATATTCAAAGAAAAAGATTTACTGAATAATTTCCCTTTACTGCATCTTTGGAGTTTCTATCAATTTTTAGTGTTAAATAATTTCAGAAGAAGTTGTTACATTATATTGATTCTAAAAATTTCTGTATCTTTCACCAGAAAATTAAGCGTTAATATGATTGAAAGAGAACGTATAGATTATCATTCGACTTCTGATTGTTACAATTGACTTGGATATTTTTTATTTTGCATAAAGACCTACGGTCCAGTTATTACTGAAATTTTTAGATGTCCCTCTATGGTAAATCTGTTCTTAAAAAATATCTTGGACTCTGTGTGACGATGTAGTTTATTTTTAAAAGAAAAATTGACTTGTACACAGAAGCTTTAGCTGTAATATTGGTGATTATACTTCGACCAACCGATAATGGCGACCGCAATCCACACGCGCAAGCAATCACGTAACCGTCTCGAAAGGTTCATAAACTCTCCTCTAATAGTTTACACTATGTCTGGAGATCATAACCGCTGACGGAGAAAACTATATAATTGTAAACCCAAGAAGAATTTCAGATACAGTTTTTTTTCTAGTTAGTAATTCTTTTTTGGTTTATCACAAGTCGCATTTTTTATCGATTCAAATCTTGGTTGGCTGAATTATAAGGTAGCATCTTGATACTGCAATCTTGATATACAGCTGAGTCTCATAAACGAGATTCATTGCTTCGATAATTGTTAGGCATCTCGATGCACGATGTCTATCGATTATTTATTCGATTTTACGCGATAGTTTATAAGCATAAATACTGCTCCTTCAATTTTTATTTATTTTTCCTATTCCAGTTGCTGTTCCAGTCAGGATTTTATCGAAATCATGAATACTTCAATGAATGAAGATATTTTGGTTTAGAGTGCTATTTTGTAGACCTTTTTGAAATTTCTTTTAAAGTAATTAGGATTTGTATAGATTTTTTGCATATTTATTTACTGTTTTTTGGAATACATAATATATTGTTATCAACAAGGTCTTTAAAAATAAATTGTGTCTTATCGGGGAACACGAAAATATTTATACTTAACTAAATAATCCTTTTGCATAAGGATAAGAATATAAAATAAGGAAAACATAAATTCGTATACAAGCTTTGTCGCTTAAGACTGATAAATAGACTGCGGATTTTATGCATCTGTGACGCAAATGAGTAAGTACAAGTTAAATGCAGTGGACGGATCAAGAGAATTGAAACATATCAATGCGTTACTTGGTGCCGATTAACATCATTAAAAAGTGAATGAAATTTCTATATGACTTCTGTTTTGTACAATTTATGCAGACAATTTTTATTTTGCATTAAAATTTGAAGTCTACCGATAAATAATATAATTATAGTAGCACATAATAATAGGGTAGGTTAGCAGTAAGATAATGTAATCTAAATAAATGTAACTGAAAGTTATCCTTCAAATAATAGTACTTCTGCAGAGATGTTTTTGAAGACAAATACTTTAAAGAATGCAATAAAAGTCCTCTTACTACCTTAATTTACACAAAATGGAATTGTACCGTAAAGAAATTTTCAGAAATAAGGACTCTAAAAGTTTTCAGCCTTTTTATCGAGTGCACAGCCAGTAAATAAAAATCGACCGGAGAATCCAAGCTCGAATTCTCATTCGCGTTAATCAAACTACGGTAACTAAGTGCCAAGAACGTGGAGAACAATTAACATTCAAATTCGAAACGCAGAAAACGGCGCCGATTGGCGACTGAGTTGTTCGAGGGAATGCTTTCACTGTGCCAGGGATTAGGTACCGTGGGAATTCACGTAACGGAGGAGGCATTGTTACACGTTCTATCAGGTGTCGTTCCCTACGGCGGAATCAAGTGTACAGCAGACCCTAAGCATCTGACTTCAATCGTACGTATCCTGTAACAGGGGAAGAACCACAATCCTGGGGTTTTCCTTCATTAAAAACTGTTTCTGCAAGATTCTACAAATCCTTTTTATTCTAGATTCTACAAACTATCTACAAAGTTCGAGAGTCCAGAAACAGGATTATTTAAAATATATAAACAATTAATCTCTTGTTGTACGATTTTCTTCGCAGCTATTGATGTAGAACCTTTTTATCCGTAATAATTTTACAAAAGATAAAAGAGAGTTTATATTTATTGCAATGTCGACATTTACTTCAATGACTAAATATATTGGTTAAAAAAGAATAGAATTTGACAACATTCGTGTTTAGTAGAATTTGTTTGAAATATTGATTACAAGTCTGACTCAGTATTAGACTGCGGATTTGACGTACTTATAACAAAACTGAGTAAGTGAAACATAGAATACTAAAAAGACAAAAGGGATTTAAATTAATTATTTAAATTAAAACAGGAAAAAAGAATTTTTATTTCATTCCAGTACCTTGCAATTAATGCACAAAGTTTTTATGAAGATTCATAGTCTACTCATTAGTATACAACAAGAGGTTGTCCCAAAAGTTCTTTTTGTAACGCGCGCGTCTGGTCTTGTTAACACTAAACCTACCACGGTCAAAATTACCGGTTTTCTATTTCACAATAATTGAAATTAGAAAAAGGATTTCATAGGAAATTACTGAATTGACTTCTTTATTTAAGCACATATTGTAATGGAAACCTTACAAAGTTTAATCAAATTCAATCTTCTCACTTATTTAAAACGTTTTACTTTCATATGTTTTGTGCTCGGTAGCTTTAGTGTTAAACAATATAAGCATATACAAATGGCGCGATTATTTGTTATTAATGTTCTGTTATTACTTAAAGTCTTGCTTATTTAACAACACCATTTACTTGATTTAAAAAATCATTCTCAATTCGCACCATGCACGTTAGTTGAAAACGAAACAAATTTTTGGGACAACCTAATACAACACATACGGAGAGTATGTAACTTCAATTATTCATAGTTTTAAATTTGCTAACCGCAAGTAAAATTGTATACTGTCATTCTGCAAGTCAACATTGTAATCTACGTTAACCAATCTCGTTCCTTTTCCTTTAAGTTCGATAAATAACTTTCATGAAATGTAGAAAATAAATGTCGGTTAGCAGTAAATACTAATAGATAGACTGCGGATCTTTATGCAAAATAAAATTGTTGTGCGTCGATTACAACATACAGGTGCTAAGTAAACATTTATTTCCCTTGTTAACAATTGTAATATATTGAAAATAATATACTGATATTCTTGAATTGTTTGAATCCTTTCACGCAGGGATGGGCATTTTTGTACCAATTGAGACAAAACCGTCCCCACCATAGCGCCCACTGTCCCCCACCAGCATCTGCCGTTACCATTAGGGGAAGGACGTGCTTCGCCCGTCGCGAACAGTGCGCAGGCCCCGCGCATGCAAGAGAGGTTGGTGGGAGAAGCAGGCGTTTGAGGGACCCCTACCGTGCCCATCACGGTTTTCACGGTTTGAAATAGCACCTACTAATTTTCGTCATAGATCCATAAAATCTGCAGTCTACTAATAGATATTAAGTATCATTAGAACTGTACAGAAGCACAAACAACAGTTAAATGAAGATGAAAATAAGGAGAAAGATCATACAATGCTCTTTAGCAGATCTAATTTTTCATTCTTTGAAACTTTGCAGCCGACCATCAAACCTATTCACAATCCCAAAGCACTCGTCATTCTCGCTAACAATGTTCGGAGGTTCATTCACCCATACGTTCTCTAGATTCTCACGGTACTCCAATAATGTTCAAATTTGAGTTAGCAGCCCGTTAATCAATTTAAAATTCATTCGGACGGAACGCGAACAATCGGAAATCCGTTTGCAGGCTTGAGCGTGACTTCTACCGGTTTCTAGCTTTGTAAGTCAGTAATTTAAATTGGTTTCTTTGTATTCATTAGGACAACTGTTTAGTACTTTCTATTGGAATGATGAAAAAGAAGCTGTTGCACTATTTACTACAGCTCTTTAATAACGATGAATAATGTACATAATTAAATTAACTGTTTACCTTCAGGAATTCGATATTCAGTCCTGAGGACGTTAAAATAACGATGAATAATCGGTTATTTTAATGGATAGTTAGAGTCTAGTGTTTCTATCAAGTATTTTCCCCTAATCAACCCATTAACATAGTAATTCAATTATGTGATAATTACATTAATACAAAAGCAGATAGTTTCTCTTATTTAAACGTTTTCACGAGATCGTAAAAGCGCAAAAAAATGATGTATTAACGCGTTAATACTGTCTTGCTATATTTACTAACATAGTAGATATATTTATTCGAGTAATATAGGAGAAAGTTACTAAATGCGTAACGATAACCTACATCGTATCCTGTTACGAATTACGTTATTATTTATTAAAAAAATTTATAAATAGTTTCATTTTTCCATTTTTTTCTGCATCACGAAGCGGAAATTTTTTTCGCGAAAATCGTAACTTTTTTGTCAAACCTCAAAATTTTCCATTTTTATGCTTTTTCCGGAATTTTTTTTTAATTCATCGACGACATCATTTTATAAGGATTAAGAGAAACTTTGGTTTTTCTCTTTCAGATGAAAATTGTAGGCTGTATAATGTACACAAAACTGACGATGCGGGCGGCGCGGAGATGTGAAGTTAAATAAATATTTCGACAACAAGTATATTAATCGTTAACGTAGACCAATTTTCGTATTGTTTAAATATAAAACATAACACCAAGAAAGTTGTAAAAGATTTGCTATGTAGTTATTAAAAAAAAATTCCTAAAAATAATCGATTTTCGAGCACATTAAAATGTCTTCCCCCCCTTAATCCGAATAAATAAATGTGTTCAGTCAAGAAACCACAAAAGAATGTGTACAATCTCGACAATAGTATAATAAAGAAACTAAAGTTCGTCGTTTCAACGGATCCGAAAGTTGTAGCGTTAAGAAAATGTCGAGTGAGGAGGTCGTTAATCCGCGTCAAATTAATTTCTGTTAGGATCTTCGTACACGGTCGTCGGTTTCAGCGTCTACGACTTCCTCGTTATTTCCTTGTGTCCGTAATTTCATGAAATTCCGCCCGCCGATCTTCGTAGCGTAGCTCAATCCACGAGCACGTCTTGTGGCAGGTCGTTAAGGCGAGCGTGGATTTTTCAAGACAACGAAATAAGCTTTAACGAGGAAACTGAAATAGGCGGCGGAGCCGACACACGCCAGTTCGAGAACCGGCATCATTTCGTTTTGTTTCAAATGTATATGATTTTACGGTGACGGCGGATTTGGGTCGTGGAACTATATTGCGATCCGTTAATGGTATTGCGCAACAGCGTAAGAACACGTGACTCGATAAAAATGGTTGTATCATCGATGGTGGGAATACAGTCGCGTTTCTACGGGATCGAGATATGTATTATGTACCTCGTTCTGTCGCTTTGTTACCTTTCCTTCCACCTTATCCGTTGCTAAATTGATACGTGCACGAGCTGCATTCTTGCTGTTCGAATTCTGAAGCGATCGCACAAACCAGCGTTCCCATTTATTGACCTATCGCACAGCAAGCACAGCAACGAAATTGTTCCCAGAAAATCTGAGAGAAACGATCGCTATGAAACGTGATAATTAGACTGCGGATGTTATGCATTCGTGATAAACATGAGCAGATAAAAGGTAAAACAAATTCAAAATATCGATGTATTACTTTCAATTTATTAAAATTCCCAGAAAATCTGAGAGAAACGATAGCTATGAAACGTGATAATTAGACTGCGGATTTAATGCATTTGCGATAAAAATGAGCAGATGAAAGGTAAAACAAATTCAAAATATCGATGTATTACTTTCAATTTATTAAAATTATTAACACTAGATTTACGAGACCCGCCAAAAAGACGAGTTATAAATTTATCAATTTAAGATTATCGAGCTGTAAAGATGCATCTATGAATTTCTTTGGGTATACAAGGTGTTCGCGCTATCACTAGCCAGCGTTTTTTTTTTGTAAATAGTAAATATTAGAAAAAAATGAAAGAGGAAAAAGTAGTACTGTGTTTATACTATTTTGTTAAATATGAAGGTGACCTTTAATTTTTTAAATGGATGCTGTATACTGTTTTTATGTCACATGAAAACATGTGTCTAGACGAATTCATTTCTATACTGTACAGTGACCTTCAAGGTCATGCAAGGTCAGAGATGGAAGAAACATTTTTTATACTTCATACCAATGTGTTTGGAAGTATTTCTTGTTCATACGAATCAGATGATGTTGTCATTCGCTATCACAGTATTTACTTCTAGTTTCTTCTGTGATGAGATAATTTCAGAAAAAAATAGGAATCCACAAAAAATATAATTAATAGAGCTGAAATATGCATTCATGCACAAGGAAGTCATATTGAACATTTACTGTAGCCTCACCAATAAAGAATACTTGTAAACACATTGGTATGAAATATTCAAAATGTTTCTCCCATTTCTACCCTTGAGTGACCTTCAAAGTCACTGTGCAGTATACGAATGAATTCGTCTAGATACACGCTTTCAGGTGATATAAACAAATATACAGCATCCATTTAAAAAATTCAAGGTCACCTTCATATCTAACAAAATAGTATAAACACAAAAAAATGACATACGCCATTGTGTTGTGCATAAAAATCAATACTACTTCTTCCTCTTCCATTTTTTTCTAATATTTACTATTTACAAGAAAAACGCTGGCTAGTGATAATGATATTATTATTCTTGTTATTTTTACAACGGAATGTATTAGATTGACCCAAAAATTCGTTTCGTTTTCGATTAAAGCAAACAATGTAAATTCAACCTAATTTTGTAAGGAGAAAAATTGCTGACTTATATAAAATGAAGCTTAGGAAATAATAAAATGTTAATGAACGGATAATCACGTTATTTGTGTATGCTCGTAATATTTAACAATATTGAACGTACACATTGCGAAAGAAACTTTTGAGACAACCTAATAAAATAGTTACATCTATCACTCCGTAAATCGTTAAATTTGTATTTGGCTCTTGTGCCCTATAATTATTACAGAAATTATTTATTTTGCATGGAGATCCGCAGTCTAGTGATAATATTTTGGTTCTTTGTCCAGAAATATTTTAAAAAACTATTTCCTCCTATTTTCAAAATTATAGTTCAAAATAAGTTACAAAATGTCTGAGAAAATTGGTGAATTAGAGGCGTCTCGCTTTAGAATAGAAAAATTCATAAATTTGAAAATTTAGCTTCTTTTTCAAACTAGACTATCAACGCATCAAAATCAATAAGAGTTGCCTATTCGTTGTTGGACAATACAGTTGAAATAGCTGTTCACCTCTTTTATGTAACCCACATGTCATGCGTCTGAAGTAATTGGAGTGAGCTGGACAGCTATTATTACCATCAACGTCTTTCGCATCATCCTTTTGAAAAACAAGCTGCGATCAATGAGGAAGAATATCATTTTAATGGTAATGAATGGCTGCTTTCAGAATTTTGGGGAATTTATTTATTTTTATATTAATTAGTTCTCCCTTTGTGCCATTTTTACAAGTTTTATTTGTGAATAATGAGAATTACATTGATCTTTGTTGGATGTTTAACTTTAACACGTTGACTGCCGTGTCACCCATATATGGGTGACGGAATTATTTGTCTATATTTAAAAATTAATTATTACGCTAATGTAATCATTGTATGAAATGGTTAATATCTGGAAAATGCAAGAAGGTTAAAACGTTACTCAGTGTCACACATTTTAATTCTGTAATGATTATTTTATTAAATATATTGTTTCGATTTTATGAAATTTTTGAGGTCGCTGCTTTGGCAGTCAAAGGGTTAAGAAGTGCAATCTAAAAATGTTAATTGCAATGTCTAGTTCGAAATGACAGTTTAACATAAGATTTACAAGTAGAACAAGCAAATTTATGCAAATCCACGTTTTTACCAACCACGTAGAAAAAGTGAAGGTAGGCAGAAGCTTATCTCAATTAATGATTTTGCCAGGCTATGATGCAAACAGGGATCGTGTTAGATTTCTTTGAAACTTTCACGTTATCACATTAACATTTTTAAGCATTGAATAGATCTACCTGTAATTCTTGAAGATTATGGTTGACACTATAGCTACAAATATAAATCCACTTTTCATCAGTGAGTTTTTTGAAGTCCTTCCGCGCAACTTTCTATGTATATTACACAAATTCGAAATAACATGATTTAGAAAGTAAAAAGCAGTTATATTTTTACACCGTACATTTTTATTTAACATTGTTCAATTGATGGTTCAATTTTGTAACAAGTCTTAAACAATTGGGGAAATGAACAATTTATACTAATCTATTCTAATGTACATAATTAAATTAACTGTTTATCTTCAGGAATTCGATATTCAGTCCTGAGGACGTTCAAATATCAAAATTTGTCCTCGAATGGCTAAAATTATATCAGGAAGAAATATATTTTTATTCAACCTGAGTTTCGTGTAATTAATGTAGACAATTTTTAGTTTACACAAAGATTCGTAGATTGATTATTATCTTTTGCATTTTACAAATATAAAGAAGGTAACAACAGAAATGATGGTGAAGTTCAATATGTTAACCAATTTCCAACATGGTTTGCGGCATCAATAAATAAATAAATCAATGTTAACCAATTGCCTTAAAATGAAATCTCAGAGACATCATGGGTTTCGGAAACTAAACTTGATAATTTTAATCTTCTATCAAAAATTAATACATATATGTAGTAGCACTATTTTACACTGATTTTTTACGGTGACACAACTTTTAACAAAAATTAATAAAAATGAATAAAATACTTTCTTCCACCTTCGCACACAGATTCGCACACTATTGGCCGTGTGCTGTGTGCGGATGTTCAATTTTATTTAAATTCCCAAAATAAATAACCAAACAGCCATTTTAGAAAAGAAACACATCTAAAGGACAAAATAGCGGAATAAAGGACAGCCTTCTTCAATAAAGGAAGTATGGTCACCGTAAGCATCAGATGAAATGTGATAAATAGTGCGTTTTAACCCTCCGACTGCGGAGACCGAGTCTATTTGACCTTGAATCAGTGTCGCCAGAAACACCCAAAACTGGATGTATTTTCCTCTCCTCCTTTCCCCTTCCACTATCCCATTCCACTACCATGAGCACACTCCAACGTCTCCCACTAAGACTGTAGACTGGTCACGTGACGTGCCGCGCAACGTGTTACATATTACTCTGGTCATCAGAGAGGTGGTAAACTGTATTCCCCTCGATTTAACCGATCTGGCGACACTGCCTTGAATATTGTAATCAACATATAATTACTCATTTTCTGGCGATTAAATTAACCAGTTAACTGTGGCGATCTTTTAGCAAAGCGCGCACCAGTGTGTGTCGCGATAATCAAGCGATGACGTTATGAATCCAACACAAATTATTTATAATTTTTATTTGTTTGTTTCATTTCGTCTTGACCTTTAAACATTTTAAACGTATGAAAATTTACGAATATAATTTAGTTTAGGCCAACATTACAATTTAAATATCAAATTGTAACAAAATTTTACGCATGACGGATATAGTCGTCATGACACAAAATTCTGCCACTTCTCCATGACGGATATAGTCGTCAAATACACTTAACTGGTTAAATGAATAGCTGTTACATTAGTTTCGTGTCTACAAAAAATACCTTCAAAAATATGTTTCAAAAAATTTATAAACACAAAAAAATTTTAATAACTGTTAGAGAATATAAATCGATTGGTGCTAAATATGGGCCCCAACTTAACGACCCGTAGTCGATCAATAGTTCTGCATTGGTGGTGCATTAGGCGACTAGCGCGTATTTTGTTTTTCCGTTAGGTTCGTTGTGTCATGCGATGCAGTTCTTCTCCACGCGGCCATGCGATGGACACGTACTCATTTATTCTTTATCCAGCGAAGTAAAATATACATAGTGCGTTATTATTCGAAACCTCCTGACAATAGCCATAAACATCATCAATTATAGAGTTGTAAGAACGGTCCGCTGTCCGAGGGTTAATATGAAACTCATGAATGAAATTGCAACGCAGGAAATTGCAAGGGCTTAAAATTATTTTTGTAGACGATCTTTGAACAACGGATCTTTGGAAACGTGTCGAGGCTTCCCAGAAACGAACAAGACCGCACGACCGTCGAGAAAAGTAGGCTCGACCTGAATGAAAACCGATAGAAATCCGGAATTCGGTGCGTCGTCGAGGAATTCATGGACCGCAGCCTCCGAATGCATTGATCGCTTCGATCTCGATACACCTCGAAGCATTATAAACGAAGCCCGCGCCTCACCTTCCTTCCTTTTCCCTTCCCTTTTCACCGTGACTACTATTAGGTCGCAGTTACGACATTTTAAATCCACAGTTACGACTGGAGCACACTACGCCGCGGTGCAGCGGCGCAGAGAATGAATTGCTCTGTCGCGATCGCTATCCACCATTTTAACGGAGCTATAATCAAATCGAATCGCTGATATTTAAATCGGCTTACACACCTCTCATTTTGCTTGACGCTGGAAACGATAGTGCGAGCAATTATTTCTAATCGAATACGCCTAACTGACTCTGAAGCCTCGATCGAGCAGATTTAAATATGTATTAGATCGGCCCGCGTGAAATGGCGCTGATTGCACGAGTTACTTCGTCGAACCTTTGCGGTTCACTCTCGATATGTAGTCGCACGTGTTTCATTCCAATTTGCTTCAGGCGTTATCAGCAAACTTTGAATTCTGTGCTGCGCAAGCGTGTTTTGAAGTTAATAATTTCATTTTACCTATCCTAGATAAACTTTGCAATTTATAAGTCCGTCATATGTTCGAGAAAACGTTCTATAAACTAGAGGCTTTGGTTCTATCGAATAATATCGTGGTACAGTATTCCCTTCGATAACGTGGACTTCTTGAAATTTAGATATTCATTTCAATTTAATTCACATATTCATTATACCTTTACCATTTTCTTTATCCTAGCGAATAAGAGAAATGAGAGAGATATAAACTAATTCCTCGCAATACATGACGGCAGATTTGTATGTCAAATGAAAATAATCTGCGCTAATTGTAAGATAGAAGAGCTACATAAACACATGTTTCTTTTTATCATAATTTTACCGAGTTGAAAATAATACAATATTTTCACATTCTCTAAACGTTTTTACTGTTTTGAATGTGATCTATTCATTTCTATCGTAAACGCATAAAATCCGTAATCTAGTAATACCGATTTTTGCAAAAATCTAGTGAAAGCATAGAGAGACGTTTTCGAAACTTTGTCATTTTTACAATGCGTGTAAGTCTAAGGACGAACACTTAAAAGAACGTTATTTTATACTATATTTATTTATATATTATATTTATATTGTATTTATATAAATAAGTAAAAAGTAAAATATTATCGACAACGACGATCCTGTTATCGTTGACCGCAAACCAAGATGGAGAACTGCGATGGTCCACGGCGGCGGAAATGAAAATTTTTATCGAGATGTGGACGCCGCCATCGACGGTGACTAAATTATACAAATTTCCGGGAGTGGCAATCGATTGTGCGCAAAAAAAGACTAACCCGTTCGATCGGAAGGACCCGCAGGAATTCGATTACGTGTCCATCGCGGCTCGGCGCGTTCGACGCGTTCCAAGTTCCAATAGAAAGAAAACAAGATGGAAAGAGCGTAACCACGTCTTATATTTACGACTACCCGCGCGACAAGCGCGAGCATAATTGCTTATGGATGCGGACACACCCATCCGAGAAAAATTCATCTCGGGAATGCGCTGAAGTAACCGCGTCCTTGACCGTACTTGACGGAAACGGCGTCCGATCTTTGGTTACCTTCTTCGCTGTTGCCCAACATGGACTCCCGATGGCGGAGAATTGCCTTTTAAAATTGTGCAGCAAGACCACGGCTTTCTTGCACGACCGGAGAAGTTTAAATGGAAGTCTTCTGAAGATGTATATTCAGAAAAATTCCTCGCATCTGAAGCGACGGAGTGCGAAACCTCGACTTCAAAAGGTTACGTGCCTCTGAGCGGTTGAAAGATAAGAGAAAAACCATTTTGTTTATACGTAACATTACGTTCCTTTAAAAAATCAATATATACATTTTATTGTACGATATTTAAGTAGTATTTGCTATAAAATTCAGCTAGGTATCTTAAATCAGAAGGATGTAGCATTTATTTTGTGATAGTGACAGACAAAAAGGCTGGAAAACTGAATTTTTTAAAAAGTTACAATTTTCAAATGTACGAGTTAAAAATCCGCTTTGTCACTAGATAATATTAAGTTTAAAAGTGCTTCTATAAAATTTTACCCAAATTGGTCCAGTATCCTCAGATATCCCTGGTAACAATTTTGAAAATTTCGTCTCAAGAAAAACGCGTTTTAAGTTGCAAGTATCGGTTACAATTATGAAAGGATGATTATGATTGCACATTCGGATTTATAAACTCAGCAGTTTTACGAATTTGCAAATGAGACGTTAGGAGAGTATTCCAGAACCAAAAATACCATTTCTGGAAAATCGATTTCTTTTTATTTTACAAAGAGTTTGTAGACCTTTAACACTATGAGTACTTAGCGACTAATAAAGACATGCAAATAATTGAAAAATTATGTTTATGAGAAATAAATAAAGAATTAGATAGATTTTATTCAAATTATGCAGTGACATCTGAAGTTTCTTGTGCGAGTGAAGGAATGTAAATAGAAATCCTCCGAAGCTCCATTCAGGAAAATTATAAACTTTTAGAGAAACTAACGTGAAACTTCGTGTTTAACGCTACAAGCACCTAGCGAGTAATAAGGACATGTAAATAAGTGAATCATTAGGTGTGTAAGTAATGAATAAATAAGTAGAGAATTTTCATTTGAATTTTGCAGCGAGACCTGAGTTTTCTTGTTCGAGTGGAAAAGTTCAAATAGAGATCGTTGGAAATTAATGTGAATGAACATTATCTTTTTAAATTATAAGATGAACAGAAAATGAATAGTCGAAAACTATTCTATTCTGAAACTATTAACATTACCGTTATTCGTGTAATCGTAATAAAAATTTGAAATCTGTTTATATTACGATAAAGAAACCACATTAAAAAGTTATACTGGTTTATAGTGGATTGTAGAATATCTATTTCACACTTCAATCAAACGATTTATGCGTAAAATATACAATTATTTGTGCTACTGATATTTTCAATCAGGTGTGAATTGTCTGCAGAAGAATGTTTGGTATCTGATCAAATTATGTTTCATTTAGGTGAAGCCATCAACTCTTACGAAAGTTACCTTGATATTTAAATGGCACTATGTATCTTTGTAACACCTACGCTTGGAGTTCGTTTCATCGTTTTCGTTCCTTAAGATCTTGAAAAATTTAGATAACACATTTAGAAAAAGAAGAATATGATAACGAAGGAAAAATAAAATTTTTGAAATAATCAACGGAGAAAGGTTATTTCTCAGATGATAAATAGTAATTTTGTCAGATTGATAAATAGTAATTTTGTCAGATTGATAAATACTAATTTTGTCAGATAGATAAATACTAATTTTGTCAGATAGATAAATACTAATATTTTTCATCACTTTGTCCAGTTGTGAGTTAATATCAATACTAATATTTTTTATCACTTTGTCTACTTGTGAGTTAATATTATTTATCAAGATTATAAGCCTTTCCATATATTCCATACGTTTATTACCAGCGTACTCTTGATAAATGTCTTTATAGTTATAACTAGACTTCAGATATTATGGATTTATAATGTAACTGAATAGGTGAAATATAAGCTAGTGAAAATATGACAAGAATTTAAAAATACCGATATCTATTGTCAGTAATTAAAATTATTAAAGCGGGAGAGAGATTTTTGTTTCGTTCTTATTCCTTGAAATTGATACACAGAATTTTCATTTTGCTTCCCTTGAAATTGATACAGAGAATTTTTATTTTGCTTTCCACTTAATAAATGTGAAAAATGATATTATCGGAGAAAAGTTATAATTTTTTAAAATCTTTCTAAAATTTCTTGGAATATTCTGCTATATTTTATAATGTTAATAACGAAACGTACAAGACCAATTTGACTTTCTTTGACGTCGGTAACTAGCATGTTAATTGAGGAAACAATCCAGGCAGTATTTCCATAAATATTCCTTCGAACTCCTAGATTTTCCTACGATAATTAGGGTGCCTACAATTTAATGAATTCATGGAATCTATCAATTCGCCATTTAATGACGCATATTGAATGATTACAGGAATTCACTCCTTGTATCCCTAGTATGCGAACATCTTTGTACATTCTTTGAGACAATTATGGGATCGCTGTTACGAAAGAACAAAGCATCAACTATAATAAGACCGAACCCCCGCGCGTGCATACACACATAATTTCGATTCTCTCTAAAGTTCAACGTACCGCTAAATTATGAACTCCAGAGCACTAAACAATTTCGTTTTGTATTTCAATTTTCCTTTTCGTCATAACTTAGCATTATAATTAAAGCCGAACCGTCACATAAATGAAGCTACCCGAATATCATTACGAGGAATTATGATATGACTTGAAACAGAGATTCTAATCGCATAATGAACATTTTTTTCGGAATACGGGTCTTAACCTGATAACCAGATAATCTATATAACCCACAATATACGTATTTACTCAACAATGCACACTACTGCAGATAATTTAATGCAAACCATAACCGAGAGGTACGGCTCTACTTAAACAACGAGTCAACTGCTCTTTCTTTATAAAAGTGAAGAGTACCATAAACTCGCGAGTAACAATATCAGAACAAAATCTAAAATTTAAACGTCTCGAGTTTGCGCAACGAATACGGACAGGAAGGTTCCCAGGTTTCCCACGTGCAACGCATTCGCAAAGAGCTGGCGCCTTTAATTGCAACTCCTCTTTCTTTACAAAAATTAAGAGTACAGGTAGCCCTCCTGTAACACGATTTCGCTATAACACGATTCATAAATTGCGGGAACCCTCCACGGCATCCTATAACACGGTTTCGCTCTAAGACGATAAGAAAATTGCAAAAACCTTTGTACAATACTGTACAGTAATGGTTCAATTATATTTACCCATATCACAGCGAGTTGTTATCACTCCTTAAATAAATAAATAAATTCAAAAGAGAGCTGCAAAACTGTCTAGCTCCATACCGAAAAAGTAAAATTACAGATTTTTTAAAGAGGGAAGAAGATGCAAGAACTTTAAATGAAGAAGAAAGTTCTGAAAGTGAAGGCGATATCATTCCAAAAAATCATTCCGAAAAAACGTTCTCGGTTGATTATACTGAGAAGTGGCGACGAAAAAATTTATTAAATTAAAATAATATTTTTTGTTTTTTTTTGTTTTGTGTTGTAAATACATTTACATTTTTAATAAAAATTAAGTTATTTATGTAGAACTAAAAATATATTTGTTTTTAATAAGTTTTCGGAACGTAACCCGCCTTTTTGTACTGCTCTGGGTCTCCTACAACACGGTATTTTCTAGAAACCTATGTACCGTGTTATAGGAGGGTTACCTGTACCATAATCTCGCGAGCAACAACATCCGAGCAAAATCTAAACATGTCGAGTTTGCGCAACGTTTGCTCTATTTCGCGTTATAGATTTTAATATGTGGGTGCATGGGCGATTGTAAAAATTCTTTCCTGATGTAGATTGGAAGAATAGGCCGCAAGATTTTAAAGGAAATAGGGAAAGTACAGTTTCCAGGTTTTCCACAGACCACGCATTTGCAAATAGCGGGGGCCTTTAATTTCAACTCCTCTTTCTTTACAAAAATGAAGAGTACCATAATCTTGCGAGCAACAACATCCGAGCAAAATGTAAACATGTCGAGTTTGCGCAACGATTGTTCTGTTTCGTGTTATAGATTTTAATCTGTGGGTGCAAAGGCGATTGTAAAAATTCTTTTCTGATGTAGATTGGAGGAATAGGCCGCAAGATTTTAAAGGAAATAGGGAAAGTACAGTTTCCAGGTTTTCCACAGACCACGCATTTGCAAATAGCGGGGGCCTTTAATTACAACTCCTCTTTCTTTACAAAAATGAAGAGTACCATAATCTCGCGAGCAACAATATCCGAGCAAAATCTAAACATTTCGTGTTTGCGCAACGTTTGCTCTGTTTCGCGTTATAGATTTTAATCTGCGGGTGCAGGGGCGATTATAAAAATTCTTTCCTGATGTAGATCGGAGGAATAGACTGCGAGATTTTAAAGGGAATAGGGAAAGGACAGTTTCCAGGTTTTCCACAGACCACGCATTCGCGAGTAGCGGGCCTTCAATTACGCCTACGTAACGTACGCGAATTACCCAGGAATATTATGAGCGGATTGAAACACGGCTGGTTCTCAACGATGCGATGGAAAGAGATTCGCAGAGCCGAGCCGAGCGGCGTCCGATATCTACGGGAAAGGGACGGAAAGGCTTGCGGCTGGCTGGCATTCTCGCGTTTTCTCGGCCCCGCGCATAGTTCAACTCACGGCAATCGCATCTCGCCGCATACCTACGAAGCGAAATTCTCTGAGGTGTGTAACTCGCAAGCACGATAAACCCCGATTCCATAAACGCGACCCACACGAAATTAATTGCTCGACGCGAATTTACGACGGATACGACGCACGCCAGGAAGGCCCTTCCCACCGGAAGAATCGTCGCTTTGTGCTTAATTGTATGTATAGGTTTACGGGACCCGTCAAATTGACCAATTCTGATATTTTAAATATCTACGATTATTGAGATTACAAAGATACATTCATGAGTAATTATTCAATTTTATTTCTTTGTGTATGCAGTAGCGGAAGTTTGAGACCACCCTTTAAGAAAGAATAACTTTTCTAAAATTGGTCTATAAATGATTTGAATTTTGTTTAGATGTTAGAAGGATTAATTTACTAGATAATGTGTGTATAAACTTTTCTTTAATTTGCTATTTATCGTAATTGTGAAGAAAAAAGGTTTGGACTTTTTTATCTATGACTAAAATGAAAATTTAAAATATGCCTTTCGTAAATATTCCGACAATATTTATCATAGCGTAGTAATAAAACTTTTTTTAACAGATTAGTAGAAATATAAGTAAATATGTTATTTTATTTGTTAGAATTAATTATATATAGTTGAACTATGATGCTATCCGAAAATGGTCAAATGTAATAGCTGGAACAAAATGGCACAAGTTGCAAAGACCACAAAAGGTTAAATAAATCCTTTAAGAGCAATATTAATTTTAGTCGTAATCCAGTAAGTCTTCCTCGGTAACGTAATCTAAAAATTAGACTCCAAAATGCATTTATGACAAGAATTTGGAAACATCAATGTACTATTCTCAACCCACTAAAATTATTAAAGAAAGAAAGAACTTTTTAGTTGGCCTCTGTTTCTTACAATTGATGAACAAAATTTTTATTTATGGTAATTCGTAGTATGAAAATCCGCAGTATACTAATAATTTTGATTGGTGTTATTATGTAGACCAGGCTTGGGCAAGGTTGGGACTCCTCAAACGCTTCCTTCCCCCACCAACCTCTTTTCATACAACGCGCACGTTCATCGCGTTCACTGATATGTCGTGTCTTCGTTGCTCCACCATACAGCGCTTGCTGGAAGGGAACAGTTAGCGCTACGGTGGGGACAGTTTTGCCTCAATTGAGGCAAAATTGCCCAACTCTGATGTAGACGCTTTTCAAGCTTCCTTTTAGTGCTAAAATATTATTGATACTCTGATGAATAAACTTGCAATAGATAAAGTGTTAATAAAGAGCGGATTGCTTTTTCTTTTTATAAAAAATATCGACCTTTAGATATTATTTCATTTGCTACCAGCATAACGCATGTGTAAAGCCCACGACTTCTTTGCGTAAAGAAAACCAAAATAATATTGAGAGAATTTATAATTAAACTGTGGATCTTTATGCAAAGTGAAGATTGTTTGCAGTAATCGTAAGACACAAGAGCCAAACAGAGATTTCTTTCTCTAATGATTTTAACAAGCCGAAATTAATACAAGGATTTTCTAAACATTTTTCAATTACTCAGTTTTGTCATAAATGCATAAAATCAGCAGTATGTGCAGAATCGTTCAGTGAAGTTTTATGTTAAATCAGTCTGTTTCTTCTGATTATTTGGTTCACTCAATCGAATACTTGATAAATGAGAGACCCCTCAATTTAAATTCGAGCGTGATCCAACCCCTCCCACCTTAATTTTTGCATGTACCTTAATGCTAATATAGTTTTATGTTACACGGCGACCTCTATGTATTGATTTACTCATTTATTTTCATATGGAGATTGTGTTCAACAGGTGTATCAATGTGCCCGTACAGAATTGTGCATAATAAAATTGTGCGTAATAAAATTGCACAGTTTAATATAACGCTGGACTGTGGATTTTCATATAAACAAAGCTTTTTAGAAATGCGATATAGTGTAACTTTATTTCTTAATTTATGAAACCATTATTAAAGTAAATCCCCTTCAGTTTCCATTTTCTTGAACACGATTACACAAATTTTAATGAGTGAGAATTATTGCATTTCTTACGTTTGCAGTAGTGGATCTTCTGTGTTCTGTAATTACATTTTTAGAAATCTATTAATGTCAGTGCCATTGGTCAAAAGAATTGAAAATCGAAAACATTACAATATGATTTGCATAATGTGAGATAATATTTGAATAAAGTTATACAATTTATATACGGATTTTATACATTTATGGTAAAAACGTGTAGTCGATATTTAAAACAATAAAAGGATTAAATGTATTTCAAAAGATCTACAATATTATTTTCAACCCACTAACGTTATTAAATAAGAAAATCTTCTCACTGGCTCCTGCATATTGTAGTTGATGAAGAAGATTTTCTAGTTATAAATATTGCCAATGAAGTGCGATTTGTATACCTATTAGCGTAGATGAACAGTACTTTACAATATCAAGTAGTTGCACAGTAAAAGGATTACTTCAAAATATCTACAATATTATTTCCAACTCACTATTATTACTAAATAACAAAAATTTCTAACTGGTCCCTGTATGTTACAATTCATGAAGATTTTTATTTTGCATAAATATCCATAGTCTAGTTATAAATATTGCTAACGAACTGCAATTTTTATGCCTGTTTGCAAAGATTGACAGTATTTTTACCATAAGAAATCTCAAGTAGGTGCACAGTAATTACAAAAGAGTAAGAAATTATAAATGAAAACATTTAAGAAAGTTTACTCTTGTGTACTATTCTTGTGCACCGTACGGGTACAATATTTAACAAAATAGTAGTCGTTAACACGGTGTTAAGGTATTAACAAAATATTATTTATAAGGTATACGTTTGAGGGGAGCGGCCGTCGGAAAACTCGTTCTGTCGTTTGCAATTTACGTGCTATACCAGACCTTTTCCTGCTTCTATTTTTCGCGAAACTCTAGTTTGCGCGAAAAAGGGGAGGAATTTACACCGTCGTTAACATAACATTCCCGCAAGCAAGCTGGTTACAAGTAAGATCGTAAAACCCGCGTCTTCCCGATTTATCATTGCACGAACAACAAAATTATACTTGCTCGCATTCCCATCCTTCGCTAGTGCGTGGAGCATCCCGTACATCGAGAAGGTTGTTCACCCTTTAGGACTTTAGGACTAACTGAAACCTTGCGCAAGGTGATCGAGGACCTGGCACACGCAACGACCATTCCATGCATTCAAATAAGAATTTTTAAGAAATAAAACAGTGCAGAAATTCATTTTCATCGACGATGATTTCATCAGATTGAAAATGTTAGGTTGTCCCAAAAGTTTATTTCGAAATGTCTGCTCTTTATATTGTTAGACAACATGAGCATATACCATCAGCGGCATCATCGTGTTAATGTCTGCTTATTTCCTAAGCCTACATTTATTTAACACTAACCATACCGAGCACAAAATGTAATTGTTATACAATTTATTTTATAAATATGGTAACATTGAATTTATTTAAATTTCCCGCAATTTCTATAACTCTCTATAATCGTATTGATCTTTTCAGTGGGACTTTACTCACTTTTAAAAGACAATTACGTAGGATTACCGAATAATACCATACCTTTCGTACCATGAGTTTTTGTACATGACCCTTCTTTGTTATTTCATGTAAAGTCTTTTTTCTATTGTGTAAACATTTATGTAAGAGGGCTTCGGGCCGTTTAGAAATAAATAACAATACGCGCTTCAAGGAAGAAATTTATTTAATAATTTCTAACGGAAGCATCTTTGTAGCTTCAATAATTACAAAATAAAAAATGTTGATGACACCGCTCGTGCTACTGTTAGTGTTAACTATTTATTAGAACGCCATTCTCAATTTGCATAGTGCAATTTGTCGAAAACGAAACGAACTTTTGGGACAACCTATTAAAACATTTTATCAGCTTTTATTAAAGTTTTTATTTTGTCGAGTGCCTCAGTCAAATAATTGGAAGAGCATTAACTTGTTTAACCCTTTGCATCGAAACTATTCTGACTCCAGAATTCAGAAATTTTGTCTGCTCTAGAATAGGTTCATTACAAATTATCTTGTTTGTTTTGTTCATACGAAATCGAGTGTGTTTACTCGTACCAGACTTTTAGCAATTTATTAACCCTTTGCCGAATTTTAATGTGTCAGACTCGTGATGAAGATTTTAAATGAAGTATAATGAATATATTCATAAAATGAAGTGTAATAAATATTTAAGCATTAAAGTAAATGTGGTCATGCAAAAAAATAAATTTTCTTTCCTCTACTGTGACATTTTGGGGGATGAAGATGTTCTAATTCAGGTATGGGCATTTTTGTCTCAATTGAGACAAAACCGTCCCCACCAAAGCGCCCACTGTCCCCCACCAGCATCCGCCGTTACCATAGAGGAAAGAACAGTGCGCAGCCGTGCCTATGCCT
The DNA here is from genome assembly GCA_913789915.3 of Sphecodes monilicornis. Taxonomy (NCBI): domain Eukaryota; kingdom Metazoa; phylum Arthropoda; class Insecta; order Hymenoptera; family Halictidae; genus Sphecodes; species Sphecodes monilicornis. The sequence goes on from OU565290.1 coordinate 13,908,062, forward strand.
GTGTTCTAATTATGTATTGTAGCCGTAAAGAAAATGGTATGACAATATGTTAAATACGAAAACATTTGGAAATGTAAAAATTGTTTTGAGGTAGCACAGTAATTTTGAATGGTGCCACATTATGCAAAACGCTAGTTAACGTTTCAAGCTACCGAGTAATTAAAAGCAATTAGATTGGAATGTTTCCACTTTAGGAGCTAAATTTTCCTCTTCATTGCTGTAACTAGTGCTATGATAATTCTTCTTTTTCTCTATTCTCTTATCAAGACTGAATTACTGCTCGATAGACTTCTGTCGCATACTGTGGCAACTGTTGTAAATAATCAGCTGATAACGTGCTCTAAAAGAGAATTTTTGACCCTAGCTTCTCGAGAGTCTCGTATTCGGAACGAAATGCAATGAGAAACGTGTCGATTCTCGTGTAAATCTATTAATCACGTAGAATAAGAAAACAATAAATATATCTCGTACAAATGTTTACGATTAAACAAAGCATCGTTAATACTTGCAGAACATAATCCGCGAATTACTCTTAAAAATGTTTGCAAACGTTATAAGGCATAAATTATTAGGCATAAAAGTGGAATAGTAGGGGAATTACCTAGATACTGATTAGATCATCGACGATTGAGTAAAAAGGCTATTATTTCCACGTTTAATATGACGTACAACTATGAAATTTTCACACCTCCACCCACGATAAGACCGTTACGGATTCTACCACACTTTCGAAATCATGAAATTCACTAATGGACAACGGATGTTATACAATACTTATAGTGGGTGTATATTCTACATACAATATTATAACAGAATAGCCTTAATAACAACCTTCAAGTTCAAAAGAAGAAACAATTCTTGAGTTAATGAAACAAAATTAATGTATACAGACACTAAAAAACTCCAATGAAACTTATGAAAGTGCATAATCATAATTATCATAGATAATGAATTTTCTAATAGCATAATGAATCAAAGAAGTTGAATGTACTTGTTACACTACATGTTTTATGTACTCTCAATATAGTACGTACATATTTTGGGTCATTGTAAAATTATGATAGCGATAGTCATGAAAATAATGTCCCATTGATAAACTTGCTAACAAAAATTTGAAAGTTAACCAAAAATCAATACAACATTAAACGATAGAACGGATATTTCGTATTAAGATTCTTGAATAAATATCTAATTAGGGGTCATAATAAAAAACTTAAGCAGTATTAATAGCACTCTGCAACACGTATAAAAAGAAGCTATTAAAAATTTGACTTTTGATATCAAATAAATTCAATGAAGCATTGCTGTCATGCTTCACATGACAATTTGAAATGGCGCGCTAAAGCAAATGCATGAATGCTACTAAAAAATAAAAAAAATATTGCCATCGGCAGATCTTTCATCATTGAAATATTTGCAATGGTTTCATCTCACCTTTCTTTAATCCTTTAAACCTCTGTACCATTATATTATTTCAATGAAGATGGCAATTCATCATTTTATTCACACAAAACGCTTCGTGTCCAACAAAAGGCAAATTCGTTTGCCTCAAAGAATGAAAACCACAAAAGGTTCAGGTAGGCGATTAGCTGCACGCAACCCCACAAAACCACCCAAAAAATAACCCAAGGGATTTCGTTTCAAGATGACTCGGTCAGTCCAGGGCTCGCTGGTGAATTGTACAAGTTAGAAACATGTTTCTCCAGGAAATACCCGATTCGCAAGGGGGGGGGGGGGGCGCGATAGGTAAACGTCTGTTGAAAGTAAACATATCGCAGACGGGCACACGCGCGAGGGCATTGAAAAAGTGGAAAGAAAGTTGCCAATGCGACTCGCATACCTACTGATCCGGCGTTCGCGAACAAGTTTCACAGTGAATGGACCGAACGGTTGTGCTTCTCATTCGTTCACGTTCATTCCAAACTATGAATTATTCCCCTTTAATCCAAAACCACGAATTCTAACAAAATACGTTTCCAAGTAAATACTCTAGCTCGCGAAAACACGGACTACGTACGGTTCTGATCAATGCAGCCTTATCGGCAACGTAAGATTCCAAGATAATTTGATTGTCCTTGCGATACACGATTTTTCTCTAAACAGCAATCAGTCCTTATCAATATTGCGATAAGTACATACATATATATATATATATATATATATATATATATATATATATATATATATATTGTGCTTCGAATTAAATTGACGCATTTCGGATTAGACGTAAACGCAACCTGCGACGTTCAAATGCATCTGAAATAAAATTAATACTAGAAATACTACCAACCAGTAAAGGTACGGTGGCTCACGAAAGTATTCGAACGCACTTTAAATTGGAATAAGTTTTTTAAAATTGGACTAAATAATTTGACTTTTTCTTTAGCAACTACAAGCATTAATTTACTATGTGGGATGCAAAAATATTTTTGAAAAAATTACAGTTGGTAGGGATTACATGAAAAAATAAAAATGGCACTTTTTAAAACTTATTTATTTCAGTTCGCAATGAAAATTTAAAATATTCGTTTTATAGATCTATGTTAGTTATGCACATGCCGAAAATTTCATCGAAATCGGTTGACGCAGAAAAAAACCACACGCATCGAAAGATGTAAGAATCTGTGGATTTTAAGCAAAATTTGACCAAAAGTCGTGAAAAACTGCGATTTTTATCAGGTTGAACCGCTTGTAGCTCGTGTATACATTAATCGATTTCGATGAAATTTTCAGCATGTGTATTACTAACATAGGTCTACAAGATGCATATTTTAAATTTTCATTACGGGTGGAATAAAAAAGTTTTAAAAAGTGACATTGTTATTTTTTATGTTATGCCTACCTATTGTAATTTTTTCAAAATCTTTTTGGCACGTCATTTAATAAATCAATGCTTTCAATCGCGAAAGAAAATGTCAAGTTGAGTTGTGCAATTTTAAACAAATTATTCTGATTTAAAGGGCGTTCGAATAGTTTTGTGAGCCACTGTAGCTGCATAGTAATGACAAGACTAGATTTAGTTAGATTTTACACGAATTTTATGTCGCCTCTTGTAGAGTCAAACGAATTCTTTTATTTGTTTGCAGTGATTTTACGCGATAATGCGACATTATGATCTATGAAAATACTCAAGTTTATCCGGAGAAATATAAACAAGAAATTCGGTTTTTGGATCCGTGTATTGGAAGGTTGTGCTTGAATAAAGAAGTTGGATGAAAATGTTCTCACAAGAACATAATGCCTGTAAACGAAAAAATAAGCCATATTGATCTGTTCGACAGTTCTAATATTAATCCTTATTTCGTTAAAAAGAATGTACCGCATTATTGAAAAATGATGTTGTGCTACATAGATATCTACCGTGGATGATGCGTTACGCAAGTGGCAAATATCATCTATGTTTCGTCTGAGACGTTCTGCCACGTTTCGTTATAGCCGCGTGAGTTGATAGTGAGTTGAACCCAACGGGTTACACACTTCTCTTTTTCTCCCCACTCCACCCCCTCCCCGCCCTTCTTTCCCAGGATATCGAAGGCCATTCAATGCAATATCAATGTACACAGGGTTCTGTAAAAGCTTGCAATTGATGTCACGGTGATCGTAATAGGGAACACGTAGGCATTTCGTAGGCGTGAATTACAGGTGGTTGTCGCGTAGACGCGGTGCCATCGACATCTTCATTCTTGGATTCCTCCGTGAATCATTAAACGATAAATAATACTGACCGTTAATTTGAACCTCTCTAATCATTTTGTCCATCGCCATACTATCGTCTTATTATTATATTTATTCTCTTTATAAATCTGCGTGTTTGCGAACGTACGCGTAAAAATGAGAATCAATCAACAACATAGTAACCAGGGAAGACGAGTTAACGCGTCCTTTAATGTATATTTTCGTATTCTTATTGTGTGTTTACCATCTCTAAGTAAATATGTATGTACACGGAAGAGTACACATCTTGTTAACCCCTTGCACTATGAATCACTTATTTACGGTTACGATCATTAGAGCTTCTTTGTCGTTCATAATTTCTCTATATGTCTATGGATTCTTGAATGGCTATACATTGGCAACAATGGGAACAAAGTGTCGGGAAATCGAGTCAGCGCTATTTACAGGTACAGATGAGAAATCATAAAAACTTACGAAACAATCCGCGTAATTGCATTCGAACAACGACTATCTTGGCGATAAGTTTTCCTCCGCGATATAAGCGGTTTAACTTGCCACGACTTTGTCCGTGGCAATTGTATATAAAGTTTCGAATCAAGTTATCGGCACACGATAAACAATACGAGGAAATGTCTATCGTAGATGTCATGGGCGGGTATATTCATTCTAAAACGGCCAAGAGACATTCACTATTCTATCTCATTTCCACGATCATGAACTACTGTTATATTTCGTGTGTGTAGCCCATCTTTCCAGATTGGCTACCTCTCGCAACATGTAAAGACCATAAAAATACTGTTAAAAATAAATTGAAAACGAAACAAACCAATCGAAATAATTAATCGTCACGTGCCATCCAAATTAATCATGAGTTATTTGATGTCGTCGCGTTAGCAGACTCACCCTGTATATAGAAGTTAGTCCTCATCACCGATTTTGACGTCCTCGAAATATATTATCAAGGTCATCATTCCGAACAACTTTTCTCTAGTACATGGTACCGCCGCTCGGTCATAGTCTTTTACATATTCACAAAAAAAAACTGTTAAGATGACTATACCAAATTCCGCCTTTTCCCAGTGACTGAATGCGTTCTTTAGGGTGGGGAGGTGTTCCCTACACCTCCTTCCTAAGAAATCTAAACCAGATCTAACTAAAATTCATTTAGAAGCTGTACAAACCTAACTCTCCGTGGGATAACAATCTAGAAACAGGGATCGTTACCGATTTTGATGAGCTTCAAACATGTTACCTGGGGATGTAATTTTGAACAACTTTGTCCTATGTATACATGTTACCGCTTCTCGACCTTAGTTTTCGACATATTTACAAAAAACGCCGGATACCACAACAAATTCTGCCATTTTAAACGAATTTTGGTTAGGTCTGGATTAAGTTTCTTGAATGGCGGAAACCCTCCTTCAACCTATAACACGTGTTCGGTCAATGAAAAAGGGCAGAATTTGCTGTAGTCAATATTCGTAGTTTTCTGTAAATATCTCGAAAACCAAGCACGAGCGGCGATAACATGTATAGGGAAAAATAGTTCAGAATAATGATCTTGACTACGTACTTCAAGGTCAACAAAAACGGTGATAAGGACCAACTTCTATGTACAGGTTGAATCTGCTAACGTGACGACATCAAATAACTCATAAAATATTTGTTGTACGAAAAAATGTTTCAGATAGCAGTTGCATGGCTTCCAGAGCCACCTATTTTGCTTTTTTATCAAGATATGAAGATTACAAGTCTTTTTTAATGGAATGGTTAATACTTCTTCCCAAATTCGAATAAAGCGTTGAATCCTACATAAGAAAGTATTACATGGTGTCTAAAATAAATAGTTACCGAGATATTAGTAACAACTCAAAATACTTGAACCACGTGCAATTTGTCATGTGCTGATGTGTCTTATGGGCAACAGCTGGTGGAACAAAAGTACAATCTTCTTCATCATTTGTGATTTTAGGACGATTGCGTTTTTGTACGACAAAGCTGCTAGTTTCCTTGAGCATTTTATTTTGCCTCAAAAAAGCCCATCCATGTCTTTTCTACTTTCGTCGCTAAACACACCGACCGTGCATCTAGAAGGATTTGTCTTATTCGAACCCGTTAGCAGTAGAGCAGTTACTTATGAGATACTTCAGTATATGAGATAGTTATTATTCTAACTAAATTACAAAGCAATTCGTATGTCTTTAGAACAAAAAATTAATTTATAAATTATGAAATTAGATGTTTTATTTTTTACATAAAAATACCAAGTCTTAGCTTTCCGGTAATAGGACTATTGTCTGAATCTAAAAATGTTGACTTAATATGTACTTACATTAAAAAATCAGGGTATCTAATTTAAAAAATTACTTCTTTCATTGTTTTAGCATTTGACACGGAAATATATACATTACTCGAGAAATTATTAACATCTGCGTATCACGGAGAATATTCGATTCATCTGTTTGCGTGAATCATGAAGTAGGATATTTTTCTGATAGTGATTCTATTTCTAAATGTAATCCTTTACCTGGATCATCACTATCACTATTTTTCTATCAAAATAAAAAATATTTCATTTTTAAATAATTTTTAAATTATTTCATATTTATTATTTCATACAACAATATGAATTAACCTAATACTCGAGTAAACCATACGGCGCGGCAGCTCTATTAGTCAGTTGTGAGACCTCGTAAGATACCCGGCTGTCTCATGAAATACCCGAGTACTCTGGTACTCGGCTATCTTATGAGATACCCGGGTACTGTTTCTCTACCCGGGTATCTCACATACTCAATATCTCGTTAGTACTCGGGCACCCAGGTATCTTACATACTCGAGTAAAGGTACTAGCCCTAGTTAGCAGCCACGAAGCCTATGCGGAACGAACAATTGTGTTCGCACGTCGATTATCATTGGCGAAGAATATGGAGAAGCAACAGGTGTGATCACGACGACTGTTCACCGCGAGGAGAAATCCAAGTCGGTGCAATGACTCCGGTCAAGAAATCATTTCCATAAATACCTTGACAGCAGCGTTTCACCGAGTCTGCTGGATCACTGGTATCACAGCTTGGCACAGGTACAGGAATAAGCGGACGTCGAGAACCACAGTGGCTTTGCACGACGTGTACGCGAACAATAACTTTTCTCACAAAACGCTCGTTATTATTCTTTTACTTACCTATTTACAAAATTTTCGTTCACAATTCGCACACACGAAACAGATAGGAAGAGAGAGAAAAAGAGAGGGAGGGGAAGCTTTTCGAAGAGAACTATGTACCGAACATGCTCGACTGGAAATACCTGAACGACTACCTGATCGCTCTTTGCCTTGTCCGCTTCTTACCTGTTTTTCCCGAAGTGCATTCTTGGTACGGACTCTCTGATTGGTTGAAACGTACCTGTGGAATATGGCGTTAAGATCTAACGGAATCGGATACTTTCGACACGGTATTACAGGGACGTATAAACGCCTTGCAAAGATACCGCGATCAAAAAGCAATCTAGACTGCTATAGAGAAGAATAAATAATATTTATTTTAATCGTTATTAAAAATTTTCCATATCATGCGCATTAAAAGGGAACAAGGATAGAGAAGATCTGTAGCATTGACAAAATCACACTGAAAGTAGCAACGAAGCGATGGTGATATGAAACTCAGATATTCACTGTGGATTAATCGAAATTATAAATACAATACTTTTGTACAATTTATTCGAAATCTCTAAATTCTTTTGAAATCAATTGTATTCTTATTTCAAGCTGTTATCGATGTATATCGGTAGTAGTTAGAATTTCCTTTACACCTAAATGGTAATGTTTCGATTTGTCTAATACATTGTATAAAAACATGAACTTCGAGACGTTATGTTAGGATTTATAATGCACGAAAAATATCATTTCACATAATATGAATTACTATTACTCGGCCAACAAATTTATTATACGTAAACGTGAGTAATTCAAAAATATAAAAAATAAGGCATCATCCACGGGGTTAACCACTTTTGCGCCTTACATGATGTAGCAGGAATTCCGAAGAAGTCCGATAACTTACATGATGAACCAATGAGACTACTCGTTACAACAAGGAAATATACGGAATTTTTCTGCAAACAAGATGTGTAACACTTGTTGATTAGTTAGTATTACATGACAATTGAGTATTTTAAAATGTTTAATTAGTTGCAAGCCAAAAAGAATGTTTTAGTCAATTGCTAAAAGTATACTTTCTTTCTTCTAAACTAAAAAAGAACAAAAGAAATTATAATTTTCTTTCCCATTTTAGAGTGTTGTATTCGTTATAATGTTCACAGCTATTCTATATTTTTAAAAAAAGGTGCTTCAAAAGGGGAAAATGGAAATAGTACATAAAAAATGCTTTGACTTATTTTTTGGTTACCACTATTATGTATATAATAAACTGTGTTTAGTTAAATCGATTTTAAAATATTTCTGATTACTGCTGTTTTAGATATTAAAAAATTAGTATTAATAGAATGATTTAAATATCCTTTGTTCTTAAGGTATAATTGATTAAACTTAATTAATCTTATAGTTTAATTTTATTTTTTGATAATTATTTACATATATTTAATGTGCTACTAATTGTAATTACATACAGGAGTATATAGTTTATTGGTCATTAGCAAATTCTGCTGGATCTTTACGGTGACTCTTGTGATTTTCGTGAGTTGCCCATGTTTGCAATATGTAAGCTGAAATAAAGCCTGCAACATAAATTAAATGTATATATTTAAATAGATAAATCATATAGTGTGTATACAGTTAGTAATGACACATTTGTTATTACCATTGATTGCAGAAACAGTCATAAAATCATGAAAACAGTAATTATAAACAGAATACTTACAAGGCGCTACGAGAAGAATATTTTCATTAATTCTGCGTATTACATTTGGGATACCATCTTTCACCATTCCAGCGAATGGTTTCTGCTCATGTGGGCTGAGTCGAAAGAATGTGAGTCCACTTACTTTCGCAATCTCGCCCCAATGTTTGCCCATTTTGATAGATTTCTGCAAAAAGTAAATTAGACTGAGTTAGTAGATGATAAAACTGAACCAAACATAAGAAACACATAACGGAAACTGTAATTACTTCTTGGTTCAAACTTCTTGGACTCTATTTTGTTTCAACTGAGAAGTTTTTGAGAATTCAACAATTTAAAGTGTAAAAAATTATATAACCCTTATACTGCTTATACTTACCAGAGACACTCCAGAGATACTTTCTGCTTCAAAAGTAAGGACAATAAAAAGGTAGTGCAGTTTCTGAACTACCTACATTCGATATTGTAAGAGATCAATACGCCATCTGATTTGTAAAGAGCGGCTAATTTAAATTGTGTACTGCATTTATACTTTTGTACCAACATTGGTTCTTTAAAGGAACATTTATGTTAGTTTTTATATTAAGAAATTCATATTATTATGAAAAATATACAATTAAAGTGTTTTGCTTGCGTAACATAATTATGATTATTTAAATTCGCCAGTAGTGTAATATTAAATGCATTCGAATATCAATACGTTTTCGAATTAATGCAAGTAGGCGAAACAAGTGATATTTAATGAGTAGTGTTTATATAAATATTGCAAAAGTTAAGGAATAAATCCATAATAATGATAAATAATAGAAAGAACCAGAATTTTATAGGGATATTTTGTCTTCATTCACCAATCCAATAACTGAAATTCATCGAATTCATCATTTACTGTACTTGTGCAATCAATCTTATAAAAATAAACATCTCAATAATCTTTCGTTTCATAAAAAACACAATTGACATATTCCTTGATTCAAGGGGGCGCCACAGCGATCACAGCCTACTTAGTATGTTCTAGTACCAGCTAGTACCAGAGAGTACTCTCTGGTACTAGCCATGCTGAAGGTAAAAATGGCAACACCGCGAGCGTCACTATCAGTGTCCCCCTACTGGCATCTCACTTTCCTGCATATTTTTCAAATCTTTTCATATCAATGTGTGAATTTACTTATTTTTAGTAAGTAATTTTAAAAAATATAAAAGTAAGTGCAATAATGCAAGTAAGGTTTATTTATTAACTATGTAGGTCTTCATCTTTGTGCGTAGCACATTTATTTAATAGAATCTATTCTTCTTTCAATATATTTTAATTTATTATTAATAACATTTGAATAGAATCATATATAAATTTTTACGAAACTATATCTATTATATACATACAGTTTTTGGAAAATTTGTTTTACATAGTTCTTTTGACAAGTTTCATACTATATTTATTAGTTAATAATGCCACGGCATTGTCGTGTTCCCAATTGTAAGGGAAATTATGATAGTACTCTGAAAGAAAATAATTAAATTTTTATATTTTTATTCTCCAAAGTTCGTTTTCTTTTATTGATATCAAAAATAAATTTCAAATTTGTGATGATTAGATGTTTATGCCATTCTCAATTTTTTAGACTTTTAAGAATGTGGTACCAAATAAAATCCTATTTTCATTGGTAATAGCCTTTGTAGATCTCAAATAAATAAAAATAGTACAAAATTCTGTCGAATTTAATACTGTAGCAGTTTTTTTAAATTTTCGTAATCCACAAATGCATGAAGATCCACAGTCTAGTGATTATAATAGTAATAATCTTCATGATCTTTCTGCTGATGTATGTAAGTGGTTTTTCAGAAGTTTTCGATACTGAATATTTATCCACTTGTGTTGTAGATGATTCTATTAAGATTTATATATCCGGTTACGGGTCCCATTCTGTTCCTAAAAAATAAAATTATAATATATGTAAATTACTAATTGTGGATGTTAAAGGTACAACTGTAAATAATGTATATTTTGTTCACTTACAAGGAGGTGGTCTTTCCATTCCTACAGAAGAAGTAATAATTACCCATGTGTGTAATAGTGGTAGCCATAATAAATGGTGCTAATTTGGAGTCAGATTTTGTAAAATCAGAAAATCATAAGAACTTTTTATGTAAATTAACATATACTAGTATTCAATCAGATATTCTGAAGTCATAGTTTATTTTTACTTATTTATTTTCATATATTTGTGCTTTCTATATTTTTATTATTAATATTATTCAAGATTTTCTTGTTTTCTAAAAATAATATTTATTACGTTTTTTTCTCCTAAACTGGCCAAAGTTATGTTCCTGTTGTTTTATTTTTATTTTTATTCAAGATTATTTTATTTATTGTTATCTGTTATAAAATTTAATGTTTTATTTATTTGAAAGTTCATTTGGATTGTCTTTTAATTAAACTGATATACATAAGATTTTCTTTTACTGAGAATGTAAATGTGCTTAAAAGTTTTAGCCAATGTTTTTATCATGCTTTATTTTAAAAAAATAATTTTATTTTCTAAAGTTGGATGATATGGCTATTGGCAAACCACTCATTATGATAAAAAAAGGTAGCGCGCCATAATAATACCCCTAGGGTGATGACGAAATTTACAACAATTACAAAATTATCCATTAAGACGATTTTATAATTACCTGCACAGCTCTTCCCTTAAGAAACTCATTATCCAACCTCTTTCCGACGTGTTCACTTAACCTCTTTGACTTCGTTCCAATAATTTTGTCTATTTCAGGTTTCTATTAACTTATTTATATATATATACACTTTATTCATTTTCAAATGTTGCATTTTAATCCAAAAATGATTTCTTTCTGCTTCATGCTTATATTTTCTTGAAACCACTGTAAATATTTCAAATATTATGTATCACAATACTAAACTTTTCCGAAAGTCCACAAAATGTATACCACATTTATAAATATTAGTATACTTTAATATCACTTCTACTTACCATAATTATAATATTTATATATAGCTTATACATAATTAATAAAGAATCGTGCATTCTAACATAATTTTCTATAAAAAAAGCGTTAATTATAATCCCAAATCCAAGACTCCCATTATTGAAAATAAGACTCCCGATCACGATCGCCCCACAGGCAGTGTTGCCACGTTGTTCAGCACTGTTCAGCATGGTTAGTGGCTAGTACTGGCTAGTACTAACAATAAGTAAACTTCAAATAAGGAGGAACCTATGACAACGTCATGAATATTCATACATCGGGTAACAAGTAATTTGTGATTTGTATGGTTTGACACCTCTCAAACTGATTTGACATTACAATTAAAATCATTGAATGTCTTATTTAAATATTCTTCACGTTATCCGTCATGTCATGTCATAATATCTTTCTGAACGCTACGAACACACGGTATTATCAACAATGGCGTCAGTCGTAGGAGCCCGAGTAAGGGATTAGCCAATGAACGAGTTCCGTTGGTGTCATATGCGCAGAAAAGTCTTAAATCCGTCCTTTGCCAGGTCCCAAAAAAAGTACCGATGATGTCGATATATCGAACTCGAAATATTGATGATAAGAATATCGATATATCGGGAGAAAACATCGATATTTCCAAGACATCGATGTATCGTTGCCATTTCTATCAGCAGATACGTTCAAGTAAGTATGAGGGAAGAAGAGGTGTATGATTCAGGGAATGGGACAGTTGCTCGTGTGCGGGGCTCCGCGTGATATCGTGGATGGTTGTGCATCGTGTGTTTTTTCGTGTCTGTTGCGTTAATTGTCAACTGCTTTCTACCAGTTATACAAATGCAGTTTGTGATGATGGATTACCAAGACATGGTTCTAAATCGAATCTCGGGTCCAGTAGCTGAGTAACGGTGCTGGAGCTGGCGCGAGGTCCTCACCCGCGTTAGGTGCGTGTGAGCCACCTATCCGCGTCCAAGCTGTGTTGGGCATTCAAGTCATGGTATCGAGGTTCGACACGAACTTCGGTAGTGAGGATTTTTTCGGGACTTATCATTGCACCCAAGACATGGCTTGCGATCGTGGTGATTCGGACTTCGAATTCATTATACCGCCAGAGGCGCCGGTCTTCGAACCAAGTATCGAGGAGTTTCACGACCCCCTTGGCTACATCGCGAAAATACGACCGATAGCGGAGAAGTCTGGCATTTGTAAGATCAAACCGCCGCCAGTAAGTAAATCCTTCCATCGCTGATTACATCGATCCTTGTTCTTCTATTTCGCCGTCGTGTTCCTGGCTTTCTCTTTCTTGTCCGTTCTCGGCGAGGAGGACGCTACACATTGATCCCTCGGCTCGTTTCGAACGGACCTAGAGCCAGCCACTTCGTCAACTAAATTTCTGTTTTTGTGATTGTCGAGGTGTGCGGATATGCATGCACCGACCTCGTTTACGTGCTATGACGCTTCCGTACGAACATCACAGCCGTGACATCACAAAATAAACGAGTTCCTACGTAATACGTGTACAATAGAATAAAAATTAATCGTCAAGTAAAATCAATTCCCCGTTGGCACCATACTTTCCCGTGCGATATTGTTCCGCAACTTTTTCCCCCCATTGATATTGAAACGTTGCAATACAGTAAAACTAGGGACAGTATTCCCGGTGAGACACGGGACGAATGATAATACGATGGAAAAGGGAAGAAAAGAGCACGGTCTCGTGTCTCAAGAGTAGCATTTATCTTGCATGATGTTCTGATAGGTGTTGCCACATTATTTGAAATATGTCGATTATATACTTTTTGTACGGGCCAGAATGTTGTGGTAATACTTAGGTGTTACGGACATGTAGGATTCCAGGGATGGAAAAAGTAAAGAGAGTCAAGCACTTTGGTACTCGTACCAATTGCGACATTAAATATCGTTATAGCTAGAAGGTGCGCTATGTAAAATGGCCGAGACAATCGAAACAATGTCACCTTAGCGAAATGTCTCGAAATGTTTCTGAAATGTGGAACCATATAGATGGTGTTCATTGATAACAAATTCATAAAAGTTATCAGCGTATTCCTAGTTGATGATTCTCGAGTTGTTCACGACATGGTAATATTACGAATACGAGAGAGTTGTTTGAAGTTTCCTAGAAGTTCCTGTTTCGTTTTAGAACACGTACACAGTCCGGTCACTTTTCGTATGAATGGATTTTATTAATTTGTATCTAGTATCTCGTCAGCAAACTAAACATTTTGTCTTTTCTTAACTTATTTTTAGATAACGATATTGTGGCTTTTGTTATCTTTTTTTAAATACTACGCAGACTAAAACATAATTCAGTACCATTCAATTTTCTTTCACGTACGTATAGGGAAATTTTTTCTTACGTACTCTTTTTTTATCGTGACTTCTACTTTATAGCTGTTTATCCCATCACAACGTAATCGGTAACGATTTTTGCCACCATTTTGCATCTACGTGCAACATGAACTTTTGGAGAACATATTTTAGTTTTCAGAGTAATAAAGGAGGAGAAAATATAGAGTTGTTTCGATGATATTCATAGGACAAACCAAATGTTGTAAATAACAACATGTAAATGGGTATTAAAATAAGAATGTTAATTTTAACATCGAAATAGCATGATAGTATTAAATTTGGCGTTACCTTCAAATCAATCATATTTTACATCATCGCGTGAGAATAATAGTTAACGCAAATTATTTGCGAAAGGCTACATAAAATATGCAAGATAATTCCACGTAACTAAGTTCAAATTCTATTTATGTCTCGTAAATATTTTCTATTCAATTTTTACGAAATAATGCCTTAGCAGAAATTTGTTTATCGTAATGATTTATCGTGAACGATTACAGCAAATTGTATCATCTTATTATTTTGCAAATTGTTTCTTAAACAAATCGGAAAATATGCCAGCACGATTGTATCATTTTTAAACTTCACAATAACTTAGCGACAGTCTCGTAAATCGTCTCGTTTCACGAACTACAGAATTGATTTTCGGCAACGTTCTTGCTATTAATGTTGCTTGGCTAATTGATCCGCTGTTTTTTCTATACCTTGCAATCCACTTTAAGTGTATCGATTTATTCATTAGATACTGGAGAGACTTCGGGAAAATTCATATTTTGTAACGGGATGACGCCATTACGGAAATAACTATGGTCACGACATTAAATGGGCGTCGTATATGGAGAAAATCTCCGTTTTATTTTCACCCTGACTTTGTACGTTGTGGAAATACACATTGTTATCTGATGATACCGAGAATATTTTGTCCGTGCAATCAAATATGATAGGTTTAAAGGGGGCGATCGACAAAGGAAATCCATTTTTAGCTGTATTTAAAAGTGATCAGCGTCCTTAAAGAATTAGATTAATCTTGCGATGGTTGTTGCGTCATGATGAAGATGAAACTACGAAGGCATCTATTGATTATTTAGATACCCCATAGATATTTACGTTATTGTCTTCAAAAATGAATTTTCAGAGAAATTAATTAATAATGCAATAGAATAACGTTTGCGTCTTTTTTCGTACGACATATTAGGCATGTACATATTGATTAAAACTTGTTCCGGTTTTCTAGTAGTTTCTTTACTATATATTTTTACTACTATATATTTGAACATTATCGCATAAATCTATGTGCATGTATCTGTGAATGTTTTTTTTTCTCACTTATACGTGGTAAATACATCTTCCGGTTACTTAATTTAAACGATAAATACGGTAGCGAATATTATTCGAGATATTCGAGAACCGTTTTACATGAAAATATTCGTGTTATTTTGTAAAAATTGTTATTTTGAATTTGTTGCCTGTTGTTTGCAGAATTGGCAGCCACCATTTGCTGTTGATGTAGATAAATTCAAATTTGTTCCAAGGATACAAAGGCTAAATGAATTGGAAGCAAAAACTAGAATAAAACTTAATTTCTTAGATCAAATTGCAAAGTTCTGGGAGCTTCAAGGTTCTTCTTTGAAAATTCCTCTTGTTGAACGCAAAGCACTTGATCTATATTCTTTACATAAAATAGTTACAGATGAAGGTTTGTTGTTTCTATAATTTGCAAAGATCGATAGTTAAAGTTCAAATAACAGGATTAATTAAACCCACCTACACTATTTGCAGGTGGAATCGAAACAGTAACAAAAGAAAGGAGATGGGCAAAAATTGCGAATAAATTAGGTTACCCATCTGGTCGCAGTGTTGGAAGCATATTAAAAAATCATTATGAGAGAATTTTATATCCATTTGACGTTTTTAAACAAGGAAAAACTTTATCAGATATTGTAAGTTATTTCCTTTTTCAAATATTAGTTCTGCTATAATTAATGATAATATCTACTTAATATGTACCAAATCACACAGAAAATTGAACCAGACTCTAATGTAAATGAAAAGAAAGATCGTGATTATAAACCCCATGGAATTATATCACGACAACAAATTAAACCTCCAACTGAAAAGTTCTCGCGTCGATCTAAGAGATTTATAGGTCAAGAAGAAAAGCCAGAAGTGTGTATTAAACAAGAAGATTGTAAGGAGGAGTGTGATTCTGACAATGATTGTAAAGATGGAATCAGAAGTAAAAATGGTGATGACAACAGCAAAGAGCTTAAAAAATTACAATTTTATGGACCTGGCCCAAAAATGGCTGGATTTAATACCAAAGAAGGAAAAAAATCAAACAAAACTAGAGGTGTTAAACTTACCTATGAATTTGACCCTGTAAGTACACACTGTACAATGTTTTGCCCATTTGTGAACTTGCTTTTCTCAAAATTATATATGTTTTTACAGTTGGCAAAATATATTTGTCACAACTGTGGAAGAGGTGACAATGAAGAAAACATGCTGTTGTGCGATGGATGCGATGACAGTTATCACACATTCTGTCTTATGCCACCGTTAACAGAAATACCAAAGGGAGATTGGCGATGTCCAAAGTGTGTTGCCGAAGAAGTTTCCAAACCAATGGAAGCATTTGGTTTCGAACAAGCACAGAGAGAGTACACTCTTCAACAATTTGGAGAAATGGCTGATCAATTCAAGAGTGATTACTTCAATATGCCTGTACATGTATGTTACCTAAGTTGTATTCTTTAATATTATCTAACAAAACTACTTCAATTACGTAACTAAAAAATAACCTTATTTCTTTGTAGATGGTACCAACATCCTTAGTAGAAAAAGAATTTTGGCGAATAGTATCTTCGATTGATGAAGATGTAACAGTTGAGTATGGAGCAGATTTGCATACGATGGATCATGGATCTGGATTTCCAACAAAAACAAGTGTTAATTTATTTACGTGTGATCAAGAATACGCTGAATCTCCATGGAATTTAAATAATTTGCCAGTGTTACATGGAAGTGTATTAGGTCATATTAATGCTGACATCAGTGGAATGAAAGTACCATGGATGTATGTTGCCATGTGTTTTGCAACATTCTGCTGGCATAATGAAGATCACTGGAGTTACTCAATTAATTACCTACATTGGGGAGAACCAAAAACATGGTATGGCGTGCCAGGCTCTCAAGCAGAACGATTTGAACACTCAATGAAATCTGCTGCACCAGAACTATTTCACAGTCAGCCCGATTTGCTTCACCAGCTGGTCACTATTATGAATCCTAACATTTTAACAAGCGAAGGTAATATATACGCTATTTAATAATACGTTAATTAGAATATATACTAATTGTCATTAATATTGTTTATATTGTATCACAGGCGTTCCAGTAGTTAGAACTGATCAACATGCAGGTGAATTCGTTGTAACATTTCCTCGAGCGTATCATGCTGGTTTCAACCAAGGTTATAACTTTGCTGAAGCTGTAAATTTTGCCCCTGCTGATTGGGTATAGTTTATCATGTCAAATTCTTATCTTCGATTTCAGTAATATACATGCTTTATAGATTTTGTTATTTATTTAATAGCTAAAAATTGGACGAGACTGTATATCACATTACTCAAATTTAAGACGATTTTGTGTATTTTCTCATGACGAGTTGGTATGCAAAATGTCACTAGATCCAGACTCTTTGGACATAGGAATCGCAACAGCCACTTACCACGATATGCTTCAAATGGTGGATGATGAGAAGAAACTTAGGAAAAACTTATTGGAATGGGTAAGTCCTGAATTTTATATATGGACTCAGATCAATGAAAGTTATGTATTTCATAAAGCCGCTGAATTTAGAAAGTGTACAAATCATGGAACAGCATTACTCATTAATACGTTACACTTATATGCAATGTTTTATCTACTTTGCCGAAATGAATTTCTGCGTATTTCAATTTTCCTCCTTCGAATTGTAAAATTTTCTCATTTCCTTCAAAATTGGATATTCAAGCCAACTGGATGAAGATATCAAAATTACTAATATAATTGAAATTTATTTGCGATAAATATTGTCGTCTTATTATTGGTTCAAGACAATCCAATCTGATTCAACTTTATGCAAATATTTAATTTCGCTGGAAAAAGTGTGCGTAGCACTTTAATCGTTCAAATCTTGCCTCCAAAATGGGTCAAATACACAGAACGGGTTGTATTTCTAAAATGCACAGACCAATGTATTTAGGTCAAACAGTATAGTACGTGCCGAAGCAGTCGCTCACTGATTCACACTCGCACAGTACTGCACTTACACGTCGGCAAATGCACACATACGTAACCATGCGGGAACACGCGGTAAAAGACGTGTGCGTGCGTCTGATACTGCCAACCATTGGTCATTTCAGTAGTAGTCCGCCATCCACGTTATATTCCTCATTAATGCCTCCTTATATTTCGTTATATTTGGTTAGCCTGTGTTCGTTGTCGTTAAAATAGTTTTTGTGCGATGGTTCTTTAGTTAACGACCTTGACTAGCTGATGTCTATTTGGTGTGTCTCTGCTCTTGATTATGTAACTTTTATTGGTGAATAGAGGTTATGTTTTTAAAGCCTTACCATGATGCTAAACAGGCACTGTGTTTCCTCTGCTAATTCAGTGAATTTCATCATTTTCTTCGCGAATTTATTAAAAAATATTAATCACCATCCTAAATGATTAGTGTATTTGCAAAATCTTTTTGTATTTCGAAGTTAGTTTGTCTGCAGATGGCTACATGTGTTTTGTGCCTAGTTTCGTCCTGCTTTTACGATTCCTTTAAAATGTGAGAATGTTAAATAACTAAATAAATGATCATTGTGTTACAAATATTCTTTTTTAGGGTGTAACGGAAGCTGAGCGCGAAGCATTCGAACTTTTACCAGATGATGAGAGACAGTGCGAAACGTGTAAGACAACTTGTTTCTTGAGTGCGGTTACATGTTCTTGCCAAAGTTCACAATTAGTTTGTCTGAGACACTTCAGGGATCTTTGTGATTGCCCTCCAGAGAAGCACACATTACGTTATCGTTACACTTTAGACGAACTACCAATTATGTTACAAAAGTTGAAATTGAAAGCTGAGTCGTTTGACTCATGGGTAACGAAAGTGAAGGAGGCAATGGACCCTGATAAAAAGAGTGATAAAATTGAGCTGAATGAGTTGAAAGAACTCTTAAACGAAGCAGAAAATAAAAAGTTTCCAGAGAGTGAACTATTGACAGCTTTAACAACAGCTGTACAAGATGCTGAAAAATGTGCAAGCGTTGCACAGCAACTTCTAAATAATAAACAACGTACCAGGTATGTGGTCACTTTTTGGCTTCTATGTGAAATATATGTATTATATAACGGAAATTACTTGAATATTTTTTTATACAGAACAAGACAATCTGTTGAAACTAAATATAAATTGACGGTAGAAGAACTAACACTTTTCTACAAGGAAATAACGAATCTGTGCTGTGAACTCAAAGAATCTGACGGTGTAAAATTTATACTTGACCAAGTATTACAATTCCAACAAGAAGCAGAAGATTTTGACACTAAGGAAGATAGTTGCGATATAGAACAGTTGGAGAAATGTATTGACTTCGGCGATTCTATTTGCATCGAGTTACCTCAACTTGCTCATTTGAAACAAGTAAGTTTAACAGATCGAATGCAATACTGTGATTCTCTTCTGTAAAATAATTGTCTGTCTCTTTTTCATAGAAATTAGCACAGACACAGTGGCTCAAAGAAGTTAAATCTGTACAAGAAGATCCAAAATCCGTGCATCGCGATGATTTAGCAAAATTAATTGAAAAAGGTATGACGATACCTCCACATTTAAGTATAGAAACCACACTTTCCGAGTTACAAGGTTTAATGAATGCAATTGATAAGTGGGAAGAGAAAGCAAAATTATATCTTCATACGAAAAGCAGACAAAATATATCATCTTTGGAAGAATTTGTTCGTGAAGCCGACGAGGTGGAGGCTTACTTGCCCAGTTTAGATATTCTTCAAGATATGTTAAATAAAGCGAAATCATGGACGAAAATGGTGGAAGAAGTACAAGCGAGGGAGAATTTTCCTTATTACGATACATTGGACGAGTTAATTAAGAAGGGTAGAAATATTCCATTACATCTGAATGCTCTGCCAATTTTAGAGTCTACACTTTCCCAAGCAAAAACTTGGAAAGAAAGGACAGCGAGAACATTCCTTAGGAAAAACTCGCATTGCACTTTAATGGAGGCTTTATCGCCGCGTATCGGGGTTGGTGCACAAACGTTGAAAGTTAAGAAGAGCAAAAGTGAAGAGAGCATTGGACCTGTCTTCGTCTGTGATACAAAATTAGATGATTCCAATGATTCGGCTACCATTGTAGCTGCATTTAAGTTAGCCGAACAGCGGGAGATGGAAGCAATGAGAAATCTGAGAGAGAGAAATTTAATGAAAACTGAAATGGAGGACTCTAGGTATTGCGTTTGCTGGCGTCCCAGATTTGGTCTCATGCTTCAATGCGAGCTTTGTAAAGATTGGTTCCACTGTGAGTAAAATTTATCGCATATTTATGGTTTTGTAACTATAGTCTAAAAACGATTTAATCGTAACTATTCTTTTTTCAGCGAATTGTGTGCCCTTACCGAAAACATCATGCAAAGGCAAATTACCAATGTCTAAGGAACTGAAATTTTTGTGTCCCTGCTGTTTGCGGTCGCGACGGCCGCGGCTAGAAACAATACTAGCATTGTTAGTTAGTCTTCAGAAAATTCCAATTCGTTTACCAGAAGGTGAAGCATTACAATGTCTCACAGAACGCGCAATGAATTGGCAGGTAAGCATTTTACACAAATGACTAATGATAATGGTGCATTATGAATGAGGATTTTATATATATATTTTTTTTATAGGATCGAGCTCGTCAAGCATTAGCTACAGATGAAATTTCATCAGCGTTGGCAAAACTGTCCGTATTATCGCAAAAACTGGTAGAAGCGGCAGCACGAGAAAAAACAGAAAAGATTATCAGCAGCGAGTTGAAAAAGGCAGCGAATAATCCTGAACTGCATCAGAGAGTACAAGCAATTGCTCCACTTAGCGGTGTGCACTCAGATGATAGCGCTCTTAGCACCGCGGTAAGTGCTACTGATACTAATTAAAACGTTTATTATCGCCGGGTTCGTAGGCATGTGTTTCAATATTTAATAGGTAATTTATAAAATATGTGCCAGACAGAGTAACAGATAGATCGGCTTTTAAACTTTTTGTAAACGCGGAAAAACCTCGTATAGTAAATAATATGTAAATAGCAATGTATTATAAATTGATCTACATAATGTATTTCAGGACGATGACGACGATGTGGTCACCATAGACGACGACGAACCAAGTTGTAGTACGTTCAGTAGTAATGAGCACACATATTCATATAGTAAGATTTCTGTTTATATAAAAACAGATTGTCGCGATGCAAGTTGAATATACATTACCATTAATTATGTTTTGTCTTATAGTTTCTAAAGTTCAGCGTAAATCACAGTCAAACGACACGTCCGAAGCTGCTGTTATGCTTTCGCAATCTGCGAGGTTACGTTTAGAGGAATTAATGATGGAAGGCGATTTGTTGGAAGTTGCACTTGATGAGACACTACACATCTGGCGCATATTAAGTCATACGAATAGTCCAAGCACTGTTCGCAAGTACGCCTCGTATGAAGAGGTACAGTCGAATCTAAACCAGGACTCGAAAGATATAAGAAAAAGAGGAAGAAAGAGGAAGTCCGAAGAGTTCGAATTGTTGAAGAAACTTGGGCGGCAAAAGATGGAAGAAAAAAATTTAGCGAAACGGAAGGGGTTGCAGAAAGAGAAAAAATCTGCTGCTAGCTCTCCGGTACCAATCAAGCGTGGACCTCGAAAGGTACTTGAATTTGAAAATGTGATTTGCCTCGAATTGAAACTTTCGAAAGATTTTTATGTAGTAGATATGTATTGATATCCGTTATTACAAGTAAATGTTATCCGACGATAACGATTTGTCAAACTTTTATTTACTGTTGTAGTTAAGTTTAAATTCGAGACATGAAATTTAATATCCGTGATACAAGTACGGTTTGTTGAACATCGACTAGTTCGATTTCAGTTGAATGTACATTCCAGATGAAACGTAAAGAAGGCGACGAGGGTCCAAAGAAGAGGGGCGGTAACAGAAAAAAGACTAAACAAGACACTTCAGACGAAGAGGATGACTGTGCCGCGGTCAATTGTTTGCGACCTAGCGGTAAGTATACTTTCTATTGTAATGATATCTTTCTACAATGATTCCTGTTATAGTATGCTTTAATTTGAATGATAGGAAGGGAAGTTGATTGGGTCCAGTGCGACGGAGGTTGCGAAGGTTGGTTTCACATGCATTGTGTCGGGTTGGATCGTACAGAAATTGCCGAAGAAGACGATTACATATGTAGTAACTGCAAGGAAGCAGAACAAAACTCAACGGTACGTTTATATAAATAGATTCAATGACATGTTATCGCTGTTAATTTTAGCATAATTCTGTTTATGTTTATTATTCTTATGTAAAATGATACCAATGTTAGGCTTTATCATGTTCTTCTTATGCTTGTCTCCTTGTTTATAGTAGAGTGTAGTCTACAATCTTTTGTAACATGTTCATTCGTTTGTATTATTTTATGTCATATATTGAGGGGGTATCCTGGTCTAGAGTGTGATACATTGGTCTGCTTTGGGATATTTTCATCGTAAAACTATTCTTAATTTTCGCAGGTTATAAAATTGAAACGCAAAAATGTTTAGATTTAATAATGGTAGGCTGTATATTCTTTAAATTGATATGACTAGTAGGAATACATTCTTGAACTTCCATTATCTAAGGAAATGCAAAAAAGAAGTCGACATATAATACTTTTATAATACGACTCGTAATACCACAACTAGTATTTTCGCAAAATTTCTAAATTAGAATGTCCCCTTAAGTCACTATGTTTTATTTGCTAAGTAGTATAGTACGTTATAGTTTTAGCGCAACATTTTTTTGTGTTATTTATACTGTAGTCGAGAGCGCCAGATCCGCTAGCTGAATCGTTAGGACTGGATGCACTTCTTTCACTTTCTCAATCCCAGGGATACCAGGGCACAGACAGCGAAGCGGATATTCAGGAAACGACATCCTTCGTCAGGACCTACTAGCCCGTTTAATCCCGTTAGCTCCGTATAAAGGCTAGAATGCTAATCGATTACAAATAACTTCGACTGCGAAACGATAGTCGAATATTCAATGTTACCTATCACTTTTACCCCGGTCGATTGATTACCGCAGGTGATCGCGTGCGCCATGCGGTTATTGTCGTGAGCGAACGTTAGAGTTGGAATGAAAGTATTACATTGTCACAATCGAATTATAATCTCTTTTCATAACCACGAATCTAAGAATATTTTTCTATGCTTTATTTGAAGCACTTTTCCGAACAGCAACGGCTTTTTTTCTCTCTTTCTCTCCATCATCAGTTGTATATTTATATATATATATATATATTCATTGTGTTTTACTATTTTTGAGATAAGACGAGTTCGTCCCTTTTTTTATTAAAAAAGATTTATCATCCAAGTAATAATACATTCACTTTGTATTCTCGGTAAATTATTGTCATTCATTATTGTCCACGTATTCTTGGATACCTAATGTTCAATGATCCTATTCTATTTTTCTTTATATGCATACACATCGAAGTCCAATTAATTATATCGTTTCACCTAGAATAATCAAAATGTACGAATATCGCGGATGAACCGTGATAGCCTACACATTTTCTGTACGGATGTCGACGTAATACGATTTATATGTCTTGCGTGTGGTTGTAAAATCATATTCCTCTCTCTCATCTCTCGCTGTCAATGTCAATGATAATAGGAATACAGATAAACGTTTCTTGACAAACTAATGGTTACGCGATTACGTTGCGTGTACAAAAAGGTACGATCTACGGCGTGATAGCGATGATTTTTAACGGAAACTAAAGAATGGAAGGATACTAAAGAATTCCAAGAAGCATTGTGCGATCTAACGTTTCGTTCTCGGACAATTAGGGACAAAGGGGAAAAGAAACTTCACGACGATAGCAGAAGTAAGGAAACGAAGAGACGAGTCTTCGCAAAGGATACTTCTATATCAAGGAAGATATTCCGTCGGCTTTTTGTATAAGTTTTTAATTGTAACGGCGTCGAATGGAATAAGAAGAGGTTCGTTCGCGTCATTTAGTGTGTACAGATAGACTGAGAGATATGTGTATTAAGATATATAGATATTATAAATATAGGTACATAAGATGAATTAGGTTGAAACATAGGTAGATGTAAGTTAAGAGTTTGTATAAAGGAAAAGAATTGACACGCAGATACATTGCATATCTAAACTCTGTCTTCTCGAACGATTCATTGGATATTCATCCAGATTTTGAACCAGAGCATGCAACTTACCCTTCACATAAACCGCGAATCATTTTTCGTCTTGCTCATTATTTCTTTTCTTCTTCTATTTCTTACTGCGCGAGTTATGCGATACCAAATGATTCATCGAGCCCGGATTTTCTCGAATGGCCTAACTGAAATTGTATTTTGAGGGTATTACCGGTAGTAATTTTATGATTTCAATACATACGTTTCATTATTGTCTCAATTTCATGTTACTTTCTCGATCGTGCTGTCTTATTTCGTGCGATCGATCATGTTTTACACGTTGAAGTTTTATCGAAACAGTTTTTATTACGGCCCGCACGTAGCGTAACCGAAAGCTTACTTATTACTTTACATCTTAAAGTATTATGGGACCGTTAACTATAACGAAACTTGAAAGAGGAAGAAAATGGGGAAGAAGAAGAAGAAGAAGGAGAGAGTTACAAAGATACTTACGCTAACGATTAAAGTATATTCCGTAATAAAGAAATTTTATGAATGTGTCGTCTACCATTACGAATTATGGATCTCATTCTATTGTAAAGCGATACACTTAGAAAAGCTAAATGGATAAAAGAATATGTACATCGCTGTAATTGATGTGAGATCATTAGAACTCGTGTAACTCGATGTTGACTCTGGTACAAAACCATGTTTCATATGGAGTAGTTGATAAATAGACCTCCTAGTTACTTTTTAATGTGATTGCTTGAGCTGAGTTCTTCTTTCTTTTTTTTTTTTTTTTAAATAAACGAGAAAATAACACGATTTATTTTATCATCCGCTGCAAATGTGTTATGTGCGTGTCTCTGTCTACCTGTGTAGATTCTTTGCACATTAATGCGAGGTGCATTGTGAATATGATGAATAGAAGATACGATAATTTTATCCTAGATCGATCGGCGAAGGAGGTAGGCAATGCGAGAAACTTTGTATAATTACTTGTTGACGAAAAGCCGAGATATCATACATTGAGTTTTCACACAAAACTTAAGCTCCATGTATGCGTGTCACGTGTGGAACGATGCGCAGTGCGTTTTTAACGATCGTCTTACCGAAAACGTACAGCCCGAATAATTACGTTGAAATTACTGACATTATGCCTAACAAACAATTGCGACCGAGATATACACTCGTATTATATGTTGAGAGACTACGAAAGTTTATGTAAGTTCAAATTTTGATAAACTTCCTGAGCGAGAGTTGAAAGGAGATGAGTTTACCCCACTAAGGTTGTAAATAAGTTCCAAATGAAGTGAATAATTTCCATTGAAAGATATTTGAGTTTTCATTTCATCGCATCTTACACAGCGAAATAATCGTTCTAGTAAATGATTAATTTAAAATTGATTATACCATTCGTGTTGAGTTGCATTGAATTATATTATGATAATCTGGAACTATACAAAATAGTAGGAAATGGAACTGATAAATTGATAAATTGAATTGGCAGTTGCATCGGTAAACAGAATTCGAAACATAATTTATGCCATTTTCATAATTACAATAATTATCCTGATTTGTAATACAGATTGCTTGTCGGACTATGAATTGTTAATTACATATAATATTTGTGTATGTTGAGTCGGAATAGATGAAGCAGTATTATTAAGAACATCAGATCATTTCATAAATTTGTGATTCCTTTGAAGATCATTTAATTCGGTTCATGTGATTATTATGTTTTTAAAAGTAGTTCTTTACTCATTTTAATATTTACAAATTGGTAGAACTGTGATGCGGAGTTGCTTACGAAAGAAGTGTAGAGGATTGTGTCTTTGGACTTCTCTTTGAAAATGTATATTCTGTAAATTAATTGGAATGTAAAACACTTCGCGTTATTAAAATTTAACAAAACGATGACTTATGAAATGACTTGAAATTCATCAGTTCTTTCAGCGCAATCGAAGACAATGCATTCTCTCTGACTATAATTAGAATTGAATTCTGCCAATGAATGTTTCACTGAGATAGGTCCTAAGAAAAACATCGATTGTTCAACCAATCGGTTAACAGAATCCATTTTTTCGTATACAGAGATGTATGAAACAATTGGTGGGCGCATTCCGCGTTGAACTATGTATCTACCAAAGGGTTACCCAAGAATTTTTTATTTTTATATTTTTGTTTACAACTTTTAGGGACTCTTGCTTTGTGATTTCTATAGCAAGTTTTGTTGATTGTAGCTATTTTATACTTAATAAACAAAGGAAATTTGTATTTAGAAAGAGAAAAACGAAAAGGAATAATACTAATTATTCTGTTCTTTTACTTTCTGACTTGACATTATAAAGCAAGAGGTGTGCTTTTAATACTATTATATTAATTACATCGAAATCGTAGAATATTTGCGAAAGAAACGGTTCTGGTTGTTTCTACAATTTACGTTAATATTATTGCTTCTATGTAAAAATGCATACCGTTAATTTGTTTATGCTTCTATCGATAATAAGGATAATGGAGAAACGTGCTTGAACTGTTATGAAAATCTTTGGCAGATTCATACGTTCACGGTTAAAACGGACTGCGTGTCAAAGAATTGACGAGACATTATGTGTTTTATACACATATATTTTTGTACAGATACATGAGGACACGAGACGATCCCTATGATCGTTCGGCTATAGAATATACGCGGGAACACAGTGAATTTCTAACGGTAGTGTTTCCGCAGCGTTCGGTTAGGCCAATTATGAATTTCGTTTGTTTAATTTTCATAATGAAAAGAGGGTTTACTCTTTTATATATATATATATATATATATATATATATATATATATATATATATATACATACATATATATACATACACATAGATATATATCTATTAGTTGCGTGTATTTTATACAAGGTACTTAGAGTTATTTTCTAATTAAGTGATCTGTAAAATATAAAAAAAAATGAAGAGAGATGAAGGAGAAGATATGATAAAACTGAAATTCATGGGGCACACTATCATTAAAAATACATTGTGGCCAACATAACTTGAGAAAATCGGAATCGCGTGGTCGGTTCGCGGCTCTTGTTATTCGTAGGACGGGTTTAATTGTACAGAAATGCTTAGACATGGTTCAAAAAATGTTCGCCAAACATAATAACATAATTATCAAGAGTCAAACGATTTATAGTGCTTACTTAAGTATACGGTTTAATTTATTCGAATGTTTTTATTACATTTAACTTCAGTTTCGTTAAAGTGTTCCGTATGATTTAGTTTATAGAATTCGAATCTTTCTAGGGTAAAATCTTCTGAAGCATTTCTGTATTTTTGAAAGTGATGATGCAGCGAGGTAATAAACTCCTTGGTAGCGTAAACAAAAGCTCCTTTTGTAGTCTTGTCACTGCTAGGGTCTGTAACCACTAAACTATCTGTAGCATTTCCAAAAATTGTTATAACTGGTTCGAAAAGGTGACTGATTTAGTTGCCGCGAAGTTAACAAATTTTCAAACATATTATGGTCAGCTGTTACTGAATATTTGTTACATTTAAGAAGCAAAGGTTTTACATATATTTCGAAACATTAGTTTCCGCGGCGTCACTTACTTAGAACAGTTTGATAGAATTGTTAATGTGCCGCCTGATGCTGTTGTAGCCGTTAATTTCTTATTATTGCGAACATTTTGTTGATTGGGACCAAATGGGAATCTTGTTAAGGCTACATTTAGTTTATTACCTCACGTAGACTACCACGAAGGTGCACGTCATTGTACAATATTCATCAACGATTATTTGTTCAGATAATACGAAGGCAAGTACTAACACGCGTTCCCGAGATGTTACACTAACTATTCGACTGTGGATTTTATGCGCTTGAGGAATATCAAAAGGTACTAACGAAAATGGAATAGAAACTGTAACACAGACGAAAAACAGATGTTCTCATTTTCTTCGTACCTTTATATATCCCTCCGTAGATGTAATAAATATCTCTTCGATACAGTTACAGTTTTAATACTGGCGTAAATATTTGCAGTATACTTGTAATCATCTTACGACGTTCATTCATTGCGTTAGACTTCTTCAGGACAGACACAAAATAGCATTAACCCTCTACAACTTGACATTTTTTCACTTTCAGAAGAGAACAAATAGGTGGATTGACGTACACGTTGATGTGAAGTAGTAAAAAAAGAAAAGAGATCGTATTGCAAACATGTTATGTATAATAAAGAAAAACTTAATTTTTTCCGTCTAGAACTGTAAGAAATACACGAAGAACGTAAAACGTATTGATACGCATGTGTATTCGCGATTTTACGTGGTGTCATAGAGGGTTAATTTTCTTTTTGTTCTGTGCAACGAAATGTTCATGTGACCATGCACTTAGAACTGATTAAACGCTTCACCGGATCTGAATGCATAGTGTGTAACATAAAGGAAAAAAAGTATTATACATTTTGACCAAAACGTCTTGTTTTTTTGTGAATGAAATATTGTGATTCGATGTCAATGACTTTTTGTGCAGCAAAGTTTTATGTTATTGCCGCAGTTATTGCTACCTTTTTAAATGTTTTTTTTTTGTATTTTCATTGGCGAGCGAATTGTTTAAAGAAAAAATGTTGTCGGCAGTTTTTTTTATTATTTAATAAGGATTTCGTTCGGAACTCCTCACTTGTGATACGGATATAAATTGGTTAATTACAATTTGATTTTTATAAATTAGGTTCACTTGTGAACGCAAATTCAACGCATTTTGGTCTAATTCTGTTCAGTGATTACAGTGATGGACAAAATTGTTCGCGCAATGAAAATCTGAAATTATTTTTGTAAATGGAATTATTTCTTACGAATATCATTTCTCATGATTTCGCGCAAAACCGAGATCAAGTAAGAGTATATTTCAACAATTTTTGGCTACTGTTGGCGACTATATGCGCTTAAGTTACTTCACATTAAGAAATGTTAAGTACGCTAACGAAAAATTCCGCCGTTCTCAGCGTAGGTCGCGATTGAATCTGAAAAGTTGAATCAAAGTCTGTCGTAATGGAAGGGTTAAGTTGTAGATTAAAGAATATTTTCAATGAATTTTGGTGATCCTATGGTATAACTCTCGACTAATTAAAGACGTATTGATTAAATTCAAATATGTATTACTGGTAGTAAGAAATATACAGAAGCGAAAGTACAATATACGACCATACATATTCGAATATAATTAAGTAATCCTGAAACTATAAGTGTTTATACATGGGAATTTTGATTGCATCAACATTTATGTCCCTCACTGTACTTATGAGGAAGTGAATCTGTGTTTTGTATGATTCGATTCAGTTAAAATGAGTTACTTAACTTTTAATACAATCTTATTGATAATATTAACGATTTTCTCGAGCTTTAATTTCTTCTTCTTTCTGTGCGATCCTCGGTAAGTTTCGCGCGGGAACGTTTGCACGAAATTCATTCGAATTTTAGTTATTACGAAGCTTGCATCGCAGAAAGGTCTTTGAAATTTCACCAAAAATTTGTGTAGTCGGTAAGAGGAACACTATCGAAGATTTCGTACTCGTACATTCTCGTTCATTCGCGTTCCTTTGGTTCCTTTTCTCTGAACCTACCCTCGTGGTTCGTTTTATTAACGAGGAAACATTTCGCCATTATCGTCGAATCGCGTGAACTAATTATTTTACTATACGACGCCCGGCTATAGTTTAGTTTCCTTCACATGCGAATCATTGTAGACAGATGAATATTTATGAACAGTAAATGTAACTTAAAGCTAAGTAGCGTTGACGTAATCCTTATTTGTAAGATTATATCACTTTGATTTTCCGATGAAATATATATTCAATGTATATGTGTATGTACATGTACATTCAGTACTGTGGAAGATGCGCACTATTTTTTAATGATCACCTGACTTTTCTTAAACCCCGAAAATTCGATACCTATCAATTAATAATTGTCGTACCGATTTGATAAAAGTCAGACGTTCCTAAATTGATTTCCAACTTTTTATTCAGCTCGATTTTAAACGAGGTACCAACATTTTTTTTTGTTTATTATATTGACAATATTTCGTGATTCGTACAAGCATGTCGAATCGTATGGCAACATGTAGTGCTCATAGTTTCGAAGAAAACTTTCTTCCATCCGAGGAACTTCCGCTGTATTTTTGTAAACTCTCAATACAGCTCATGGTGTACTATAACTTTAAAAAATAAGGAACTATTAGTAATAATTGTTTAATTTTTCTAGAAAAGTACTTGGGAAAATAAGAAGTAATGACGAATAAGTAGATAACCAGAAGTAAGCGAAACTAATGGAAAATAAAACAATTTTTCGGTAACTCAAACTAACTTAAGATATACATTTTGATACATCATACAATTTTTAGATTACGAATATATTTAACTATGTATAATATTTTCGAGCACAAATGACCTATATTTCTGCTGAAAATTATTAATATGAATGAGTTCAATTTAAACAGTTTGGAAATATACAAGTTGGGTCACCTGACACTTTTACAGGATGTAAAATAATTAGCTACCTTCTTTACGAAACTTCTCCGAATATCATTTTGACTCTAAATTTTAGAGCATCATTTTATATATTAGCTACATCGTTAGACTATTAAAATTACATCACCGTAAAAAATATCGCAGATGACCTTGAAATTTCGGAAAATATGATCTTGAGAAAAAATCTATATTTCAAAAACAAACATTTCTTCCATGGACATTTACTTGTATCAGTAAGGGGTTACATAGCTTCGAACCAGTAGCTTCATGACCAGAGTAATATGTGATACGTCACGCGGCACGTCACGTGACCAGTCTACGGTGTTAGTGGGGGACGTTGGATTGTGCTCAGGTAGTGGAATGGGATAGTGGAAGGGGAAAAGTAGGAGAGGAAAAAACAACCAATTCTGGTTGTTTCTGGTATCACTGCTGCGAACAGTTAAACTAGTAAGAGAAGTTGAACAATTGTTTCAATATATAAAATTTCGAAATAACGCGTTCTAATATTTTTACTTGACGTTTATTGAGATTACAAACAGGCATTCATTAGCAATTATTCAACAAATTTATTTCTTTGGTTATATATTATTTAAAAAATGACTAAAAATTTGGGTAGACACACTCTCGTTATTTTTATAAAATAATGTAAAATAGTCACTTTTGGGGCTCCGTAAACGCAGCGTTAAACTATTTGTAATAAAAAGTAAAATGGAATGCGAGACAAAATGGCTCCGCGTTTAACTTGTTAAAGGTCTCACAGACCGCACGTCTATAATTACGTGTTAATTTGCGAATTTCAACAAATCTTTTCGCAGACACATATCCCACAACACTTATACTTAAAGAAAATGGAAAGGAAAATCGATTTTTCGAAAATGAAAAACCAGAATACCCCCTTAAATGTTACTAACTCTGCGTACCGGAATAGAACCACGAGTTTCCTGGGTGGATGGGATGAGGTGTCGGGAAAACCCTTCCAGAAGCCAAGGAGTTCTGACAAGTCGATCCCGTGGCTCGTCTCCCGTGATGTAACATTATTTAAAAGGGGTCGATGCCCGTAGAAGCGTGTTCGTGTGACCGGTGGGAGAGATAGAATGTCAATAAAGAGCGACGGAACATGAAAGCTGGCGGAGACACGAATTTCTCGTTTATATAGCACACAACCAGAGACTGGGCGATCACTGGATTTTCGTGTTTGTGTAGGACTGGATTCTCGGCAAAAAAATGATAGTTCAGGCGACAGGAAAAAGAATGAAATTGGGGCGTAGGAATAATATTCATCTTGGTGTTGAGCCCGACGGGACAAACTTTGTAGAGAAACTAAAAAAAAATCGATTTTCTGTGCTCGCTTTTGATACGTCGATCTCTCCTGCAGCAATGCATTTTTATTTATACCATTTTACCTGAAAAAAATACCTGAAGTCATAATGGCTGATCATCCCACTCTTATTGCTGAGGATTTTTATGTAAAATAAAAATTGTTTGTTTTAATTTCAGACCGAGTCTATTTGACCTTGAATCAGTGTCGCCAGAAACACCCAAAACTGGATGTATTTTCCTCTCCTCCTTTTTCCCTTCCACTATACTATTCCACTACATGAGCACATTCCAACGTCCCCCACTAATACCGTAGACTGGTCACGTGACGGGCCGCGCAACGTGTTACATATTACTTTGGTCAGAGAGGTGGTAAACTGTATTCCCCTCGATTTAACCGATCTGGCGATACTGATTGGTACATATCATTTCTTCAGTCACTTAAATGTTAAAAGGATTCATTTATAATTTAGATTGTTCCAAGATTAAACTATTTGCGTTCATCTTAATCAATTTGATTTTTTTCTTATAGGCGATTACTTAAATAATTTTCTTCTTTCCGCTCCATACTATTATGTTTTTTCTCATATATTAATAACCTTGGGCCAGCTGACAGGATTCTTTCTCTCGTAAAAATAATTTTTATTGAGATATCTTCTGTATTTTTTATTAGTCAAACTAGAGGAGAAACTTCACTTTATTTGTTCTGAGAACATTCAATCAATTATTGAGAGATCTTCTGTATGTTTTATTAGTCAAATTCGAGGAAAAATTTAATTTAATTGTTCTTGAGAAAATTTCCTCAAAGTGGGTACTGGATGATTCACGATAATTCTGAAATTCCGGATCTACCTTAACCAATTCGAGCGGTACTCTTAAAATGCATGAAGCAATTGCGTTGATCGCTCGAACAACGTATTTTACAATGGAATCAAACATGGATTCTACTTTGCATCTGACAGCCGAAGCGTATGATTCAGTCAGAATTCCTTGTTCCCGGTGTACAAGTCAGATGCAGACGCGAAAAGAAAGAAATATGATTCACCATTGCGGGATTTTGTTGTTCGTTCTCAGTGTGAATTCACGCCCGCCCTCCGCGGGCCCCATTCTCAAGACTTCCCTTCTATTTAAACAAATCCTTTTCACCGTCGCAATTTGCACGCTTTCAAACACTCGACACATTATACTTTACAATCGCGGCTCATCAAGATCGAGCGGGCCGTTTAACAGTTTCCTCCCGAATTTATTAAATCTTTTGTCTTTCGACTCTTGTTTTAATATTCGATTGTGTCGAAGCGAAACCTCAACGCCATTATCGTCGTTTGCTGTTGATAAAATTAGTCACGAGTATGGTAAACAAGCTTGCCTTTAAAAATAAGCTGAATGAAAACAAAGACGATCTTCAGATTTAATAGCTTATGCTTTTTTTCTTTTTTTGTTTAACTTTAGTAAGTAGTACGAGTTTTAAAGAAAAACAATGTCTCCTAAACAAAGTCACCTCTGCTTGGGATGGTTAGACTGTGTATTTCGAAATGACGTTATTTTGATTATACGCGGACATTTTTGTTAAAAAACTTCCACTTTCTATTCGGATTAATTTGCATATTTAGCAAACCTGTATTTGTACCTGTCTCTGAAATATTGAAATTTAGTTTGGAAATTACAAAACGCTGAAAATAAAATAAATACTTCTTTAAAGAGGATAAATGTTTAAAGGAGCGCTAATTAATTTTTATTTTATTCCTTTTCTGGCTGGCTGTACCTTAATATCGATATTTTCTTCAACTTGTCATCGTACTCGTATTAATTGCCGCTAAACAATAAAATTATGTTTCGTTTACAACGAGAGAGATGATATAAAATAAATTTGTGTTTCTATACGTTACTGCTTATCCTTCCAGAATCGAATAAAGTCGGCTGCTAGAGCGTTAACACTAAACCTACCACGGTCAAATGACCTGATTTATATTTTGCAATTATTGTAATTGTGAAAATTTGTTTATGTAAAATAATGGAATAAATTTCCTTTTTCAAGCGACTATTATATTGTAAATTACAGACAATCTGAATAAATCTAGGATTGCCATTTTTATAAGGCAACATCCGCCGATAGTTTTAATGCTTTGTAGGTTTACTGTTAATATACATTCCGTTGCGCATAGCTGAATCCGATAAGATCAGTTGTTTTCGCTTAAGCTGTCTGCTTTCATATAAATATTCTCGTTAGATCAAATAAAAATATTCCAATTAAATCTCCAGAAGTACTCTATTTCTAAGAAGTCAATAATTCAAGTAACTTCTAGCCTATAAATAAAAGAAGACATATGCGAGCATTCAGATACACACAGTTTAACACGTTCAGAACGGTTCTGCTAGCTTGAATTGATCCTCGAGATAAGAAAAGTGGTAAATCATTTTTCGAGAATAAGGATCTATCACGGTTCTAAACTTCACGCTTGACATTTTTACAACTGCTTTGAATTTGTGCGATCCGATTTTGGGTAGTTTGTCCCGCAATTGAATTTATTTTGCGGATGATCGCACACACCATTTAATATGCACGGAAGTTTGCAATATACTCCTTGGTCTGTAATGTCAAAGTATAAGGTTTCTGCATTTCTGTCACATGCGCGCAAACAGTTTTAGAAACAGCATGACCAGAAAGGCGAACATTTTTCCATTGTTAAGCATTGAACATTAATTTTATTTTGCTGACTGTTCAAAATAATTGATTCACTTTCTTATGTTTCATCTGTTTGTGTACGGTACAGATGGATAAAATTTCGTTAAAGTCAAAGATTAAAGGCCAATCTATTACGGCCGTGATGGGCACGGTAGGGGCCCCTCAAACGCCTGCTTCTCCCACCAACCTCTCTTTCATGCGCGAGACCTGCGGACTGTTTGCGACGGGCAAAGCACGTCCTTCCTCTATGGTAACGGCGGATGCTGGTGGGAGACAGTGGGCGCTATGGTGGGGACGGTGTTGTCTCAATTGAGAGAAAAATGCCCATCCCTGTATTACGGTCTTGATATGTAAAATAATGAATATTTTTAAATTAATTCAGTGTATAAGTAATATCAGATGATAGAAAGTAGTCAAACAATCTCGTTTAGTTCTTAACTAAACTTTTGCGTTCTACTGTTCCCTCTAAGGAGACATTTTAGTCAGCAAATCGGATGTCCCTTCTGAGAGAACATGAAAATATTATTGACAATTATGGTACCACAAGATCTAAAATTTTTCTTTCAAAATCTCTGTCAATAATGCCACGTATTCAAATACAATAATTACTTTCATAAATCATAAGTAAATAAGGGCGTTCGAGTTGCTCATAAGTGACATGAGAAAACTCTTCGGGTGCAAGTATTTTCGCTGGAAGAAAATTCTTCGGGCGCGGTTATTTTTTCGTTGAAAAAGTATTCTTCGCGTCTCAAAAATTATGTCCTATAAAAGGGTCAACTTTAACGAAAAAAAGTATTTTAATACATGGCGACAGTAAGAACAAACAATTTATATCCTATAAAAGGGTCAACCTAAATTGTTTGTTCTTACTGTCGCCAAATATTAAAATACTTTTTTTCGTTTTTGGAATAACCGAGGCGGAATGAAGGGGTGAGTCGAAGTGTGATCCATGGTTTTTCATTTGCAGAATGTAGCTTCGTGACGGGTTGTATGAGATCATCCGCAGAGAGCCTTCTGTTCGACCCAACCTGAGTCGAACTTGACAACTTCCGCCCTCAGGTTCTTAAAAGTGTAACGCTCTGACAGTCGGCTGGGGAATAGCTCCAAATAATGGAACCTCTTGTCCGTTCTATTGTAACGTTCTCCCTGAAACATGAATCGGTTCAAGCAGAAAAATCTAGGAACACAAAACTATAACGTATCAACTATTTCCCATAATTTGTGTATGTATATTATAATTCCATTATACATAATGGTAGATTATGTAATGTATATAATATAATATCAATTTAAATAGATTTAAATAGATATAAATGTATGTGTGCAGGTATGCGATTCGAAGTCACAAAGTACACAAAACTTGACTTAGAAAAAATAAAACACATTTTAATAAGCTCTAGTGTTTAAAAGAGATGAAAATATTTTACATTTCAAAACCTGAATTTTAACCCTTCGCGCAATGATTATAATAAAATATAATGTATCTAAACTAATAATTTTAAAATGTCAATATTTAAATTTTTATTATAGGGGCAAATAAAAATGTTAAATATCATAAGCGTTATTTAGTAATTTCGGTCAATGATAATATTTTTTTCAATTTTTTTTTAGTAAATCACCTAGTAAACTAATCCTTGTAACGTCTCAAAAGAACTCATGTCGTTTGAACCAATATTAAAAGAGATATACGTTTTTAAATGGTGTCTGAATTCTTTTCCACGCCATTGTATGTTGAATGACATTTTTAAATTATCAGTTTATATACATTATATTTTATTATACACATTTTTTTATCTCGACAAGCTATATACATGTACTTATATAGCTACTTCCAATAGTAAACAATTATTTACAATTAGTATCAATTAAGAAATTATCTCTAGAAAGCATATTTTAAATAAAACATTGAAATAACAGGGAATTGTTGGAAACAAAATTGAAAACAAAGTTTGAATGCAAAGGGTTGACAGACGTTGGGAACTGTTACACAGGTTTAGATCTTTTTACAACCTGTAAAGCAATAATTTACCAATATTGATTTTCCGATTTTAATATACTATTGGAATTAAATATTAAAGCATTACTTCGTGATGTACTATAACAGTTGCAGTCTACAATATTCATTTAATATCTATTTCATAAATAGACAATTTTTCATCTCAAAATGTGTTTTACTTTACTAAAAGCAGATCACAAATGTCTCATATTACTCATCTGTGAAAATGAATGATCAAAAATAAACAAAGTATTTTGCAAGGTTGTACACCCACGTTGTAATGACTTAAGGGAGTATTCTGGTTTTGAACTTTTAAAAAATCAATTTCTTGCATTTTATACAACTGTAAGAGTTCTTGAACATGTCTACAAAAGCATTTGTTTGAATTCGTAATTTTTCTTTTTCGATAGATCTGCTTGGTCGAAACATTCAAGAAATGTTTATATAAACTAAAATATATTATAAATATATAACTAAATTATATTATATTTATTTAGTTATAAATATATAATTAAATTATATAAACTAAATTTGTATTATGAATTCATAGTTAACACTTTATCTACCGGTTATTAATCGGCTTTTTAATAGTTGTGCTGTACTAAAAGGACCCTTAAAAAATGATCTTTTACATAATAATCCCAAACGAAATAATTCGATCATGTTACTGAGGGTGACTTGTTGGTCCACGATTGAAATTGCTATTGTCGTTGAAACATCAATGAAAAAATCCTTAGCCATGGGGCACGGACGTTCCAAAATGATGAAATAATCGCCGGTAAATAATGTGTTAATTCGCGTTTAGAGAATAATATGTGTTGTTTCGAAGTTATAAAAATTTGTTTTATGTATAACAATAATTTGGGCTATGGAAGATTCAAATTAGATATCACTATTTCCAGTGTATTTTAAATACACGTAGCTCAGTACATGCAATTTTAAGTACACGGGTACACGTGTAGTATTTCACGTATACTTAAATACACGTGTATTTTTTTTCATCAAAATGATGTTTAAATTAATTTATTTGCCAATAACGTCAAAATTTATGAAACCATAGCCTCGACACTTAAATTAATATCAATATTTTAAATATTATACGAATTAAAATGAGGATGCATTAATACACAGGTAACTCAATGCACGTGTATTTAAATGTGTAAAAAGTATTCGTACACCTTTAAAAATCGAATAACTTTTTTAAAATGAGATTAAACGACTTCAGTTCTTTTGAGCTGTTAACAGGATTAGTTTACTAGGTAAGGTGTAAACAATTTTTTCTAAAAATTGCTATTGGTTGAAATTGTGAAGACTAAAGTAAAGGTCTCAACTTTTAACTTCTTTATCTTTGCCTATGATGAAAATTTAAAATACGACTATTGTAGATCTACGTAAGTTATATACATGCACAAAGTTTCTTCGAAGTCGGTTAATGTTGCTATGAGTTAAAAACATTACAAGATTAAAGTTTTTAGAAAAAAATTATTTACACGCTACCTAATAAACTTACGCGTCTGACATCTCAAAATAATTGAGGTCGATTGATCCAATTTTAAAAAAATTATTTGATTTTGAAACGTGTACGAATACTTTGTACACCCACCGTATATGTACATGGAACAGTACACGTGCTCCCGTGTACTTAAAATGACACGTACCGAAGTACGTGTATGTAAATACACGTGTACACGTATACAAACGTGTTCTTAATACACTTTCAGAGCCACGATCTTTAGATCAAATTGATCGAACTGTTTCTGCGAAGCCAGGGAGTACAAATGCAGAAACGTGCTCGCTAAAGAAAAATTTCGTGCACCATGGAGATAAGTCGGAATCATAATTTCGACGATCATCCTGTATTTCGACGAGCCGCACGGACCTGTCCCAAGGTGTGAGTCGAGCGGTCCCTTCGTGTTGGTTCGGGTGATTTCGTGTCTGCTCGGTGGGCTGGCGGGTGCTCCCAGTGCTCCGTTCGGTGGACGGACGGGCGGCTCAGTGTTCGATGCGACTCCGTGACAGTGGCACGCGTTCCCGCGGTGTTTGGCAGTTTTCGTGACCGCGTCGTGTACGATAGAACGCGTACGCGAGGTGTCGAATAGATACGTACGCACAGTTGTTCCCAACTGGTTCGCGTGTCCCCGGAGATAAACAAACCGACCGGTGTTCTCTCGCTGAGTTTCAAGGTTTCTGTGGCAGTCAAAGTACTCCGTTTTCACGAGAGACACACCGTGCGCGGCTAGGACCAAAAAGGGAGGAGGACTGCGGACAGTGCGAGAGGAAGGGAGAAGGGCCGAGAAAAGGAACGACGGAAGGATTATATATTCGAGCAACATGGCCACTGCGATCGACGACCGGCAGGAGCTGCTGGAACAATTTCGAGCGGTGAGTCCTTTATCTTACTCCGAAATATCGAATTTTCGACGAGGTCCGTTTTTGAACGTTCGCGCCACAGCGCATAGATGCTCGTTACTATGGTTTTCCATCGATGTCACGCGTATTACTACGTGCAACCCCGGCTTCTTATCGATCGCCGGTTTTTAACAGCATGCTTTCGTGGAAACCCACCCTTGAGGGGAATACGCCGGGTGTCGCCGCCCTTGCAGTCGGTTTACCCTTTTTTCTGTCTTCCCGTCTTTTTTTTCTGCCAAGCCTTCATTGAAGCTGCGACACAGAGTCTTTGCATTATTAGATGGCATTTCTTAGCGATTGCGTGTGTCCTGCACGGACGCAGCCATTGATTACGAGGATTTATAGACCTGTCTCACACATTCCGAGACTGTTTGAATTATACGTACATTGGAGAGGTCCTTATTTTTCGACTTTCGATTCTCTTTCTGGTTTTAGATTCTTAAATTCTGGAGACTTGGTGAGAAAATGATGCCTGCAAAAATTTGGAAGCAATAAACAACAGGAACTCGCGTTTGCGTTAAAGTTTTCATATTTTAGTAATTTCGTTCCATTTTTAAATATAGAAATGACTCTTCATTTTTCTAATATTTTAACACGTTCAGCGCCATGTCACCCATATCTGGGTGACGGAATTATTTATACAGAATTGAAAATTAATTTTTACGTTGGTAGATTGAGTGTACAAAATTTCCTTACGATCTGGGAAATAGAAGAGGTTTGAAACAGTAATTAATATCACAAAACTAAACCTCTTAGTTTTTGTTTTATTAAATATATTGCTTTGATTTTGTGTAATTTTTATGATTGTGGAGTGGGCGCTGAACGTGTTGAATGACAAAATTTATTTGATAACTCTTAGTGAAAGCATCTTTGTAATTTCGATAATTATAAGATAAAATATGTGAAATCGGTCATTTGATCGGTACGATTAGTGTTAAACATTTTGGAGTAAAATCCCTAAGGCTTAGACGAATAATAATGAGATTATCTGTTACTTTAAAAAAAAACATACAAAATCTTTAAATTTGATTTACCATTAAATACAATGCAGAATATGGCAAAGGTGGATATGTCAAATTTGAACACACCGATTTTGATGAAATTTTAGCGAGAGGTAGTTTTCGGAAAAATATGAATTTTAAGGGAATTTTGAATTTACCATTAAATATTGGTAAATCAAATTTGAAGATTTTATATGTTCTTCGAATGTATCACGCGAATCTCATCATTTTTATTCAAGAAGATGATATTTTGAAAATAACAAAATACAGTTTGAAAATTACATTATTAAAATTTGAAAACCTCCAACGCAAATGGGGCACTGGTTCCTGTTTTGTCCGATTGTTACCAAATTTTGCACAGATCATTTTCACACCAAGTCACACATTTTAGAGGGGAGGCCAAAAAAATCTGGAAAAGAATTTTAGCCGCCATAGCAAAGGACGACCCTAACGTACATCGTAGGCGTAGTGCGGCAGGCACCGGAAATCCTTGGGGAACATGTAGGGTGGTTTTCTAAGCGTTTCGGGGGCGCAAATTGTTTGCACTGAGGGAAAATAGGGACGCTGTAACCAGTGGTTAGTGGTAAGAATGCTGTCTGCATCCCGGCAATCAAAAAAGGGGAGGGGGGGACTTTTTAAATGCTAACATAAGTCATGTTAATCAATTGTATATCAGACATTATGTTAATCCTAATGTGTAGCTTTATTCGATGAAAAAAAAGTCATGCTTGTGCTTGTTTTATTATTCTTGTCATCAAGCTCAAGACGTAAAATTATTTAGTTCGCCCCGAATAGAGTAACTATGTTGCAATTATCTGTGTCTGTGTGAAAGTAGTTAATATTTATAGATTTTCAATGAATGGTAATGTAGATCCACGAAGGTTGTATAAAAATATATTCAGAGGAGATATTTTTCAGTTTATCAGTTGTTACAATGATAAACTACCTGGTTTTAACACATATGCAATATATTCTGAATTCTAAGTATCGTGTCGCGGTTTTGTTTGTTGAAATTGGTGAAGCCAATGTAAAATATTATCAAAGTTTTGGAGTCCTTCACAAATAAATATTAAATATCTTTGATTGGATATTTAGCACTTTTTCGATAGCCTATGACACTGCTTTCAAGATAAATGTCAGACAAAAATGAGAGTGGAAAACGGAACTCTTGCTAAATCATTTAACCCCTTGCCGTACCATTTATTTTACGGTTTCAGTGATTAGAATTTATTTGTAGTTTATAATTTCCTAGAAGAAGGAGAAAACGTATATCTATTGTATGTCTATATGTTCTCCAATGGTTATACATTAACAACAACAAAATATAATTTTATTTCGGTTTAAAGGAAATTAATAACATACATATTTATTTGACTCTGTTCAGAATCTTCATCACCTCTCTCACACGTCATTGTAGGCGAAGGGGTTAATGTAGGGCAAATGTTGCACCTACCCAATAGGTAGCCTTTTTTAAAAGAAATTGCTTAAAAATAAATATCTACTGACAAATTATTATGCATTTGAGCACAATGATCAGACTGTTCGTTGCTTCTAATGTGTAGCTTTATATCCGCAAATTATAAAAGATTTACAAAACATGGTATTAATAACGACAAAGCTTAAAATATCCGACTAATGGAACAATTCTCCTACGTTTCTTACTCAGTTGTAATCCGATGAAAATAAGGCAGTAGTACGGCATGATCCAATCATCCTAATAAACTGAAATTTTGAGGGGTTGGGCCGGAGAGGGAGAGGACTCATAATATAAAATTTTAGCTTAGAGTATTTGTTGGTTCCTATGATATTAACACCAAACCTACCATGGTCAAATGACCGATTTCTTATTTTACTATTAATAAAATTATCAAAACGCTTTCATGAAAAATTATTGAAGGGCTTTCTTTGTTGAAGTATACATTTCAATAGAAATTGCGCAGAACCGGAATAAATTCAATCTTGCTAATTTTAGAAAGCAATATATACCACTCACTTTTCATGTTCGGTAGATTTAATGTTAATAAAAAACTTAATTGAATTCTGCCTATACAGAGGTTACAAACACAACCGCGTTCTCGTCACCGTTGACTGTTTACAACCGACGATACAATGACGACATCACCCTAAGAATGTATAGGGTGTCACTTTTGTCTGTTAGGTTTTCGATAAAAACTCACATGTACTTACTCAACAATATTTTCTAATAACATTTTTTAATCACACAAAGGCATTCTCTGAAATTCTCTCATTCTGCCTCTTCCTTCTCGCAGCTACACAAATTCTCGTTGTTTTATTGTTAGTTTAATAAAACTAGAATAAAACAGTCAAGTAATCAATAAAATAATAATTTAAATAACACGTTGCTTGTCCAATTACAACTCCCAGGAAGTCCAGTAAAGTCAAAGTAATTTAATTACTGAC
Organism: Sphecodes monilicornis; assembly: GCA_913789915.3. NCBI lineage: Eukaryota > Metazoa > Arthropoda > Insecta > Hymenoptera > Halictidae > Sphecodes > Sphecodes monilicornis. Next base: position 13,950,719 of record OU565290.1, read on the forward strand.
CCTTCTGCATTCTTCAGCCCCAATAAAAATTAATTTCCGCTAATATATTACAATGAAAATTAATTTCGAAACCTGATGAAAAAAATAGTGTTACCTATGTATGGCCGACGCGTTAATGTTTACCAATCTAGTTTTTTATATTTTATAAATTCGCAAATGCTACAAACGCACAAAGATTCAATGCCTAGTTATCAACTAAGACTACCGATATTTCAAATAGACAGTTATAATAATGAGTAGATTGCGGATTTATGCACTTATGACGAAAATGAATTAGCAGAATTTGAAGCGGTAGAAAGATTGAAAGGATTTTAGAAGAAAAACAAAAAACTCTTTTTCAGAAGAAATTGAAGAAACTAGGAAATTTTTACATTAGGTTGTTGCATATGAAATGACCGATTTTGAACAGTAACGTAAAACAAATGCAATTTTTACGATAGAAATTGGATATTTTGGTCATTTACGTTCTTTATTTTCAAAATTGTCATCTCCATTTTGCCTTCGAATATTACCTTGGTTAACCACCACATTTTAACCAAAATTCACGTAATGTTATCGCCAATGAGTTGTTTTTCCATGAATATAAATAACATACACGACAATTGCATTGATAGATATTGAAATACAATTTATTTACAAGTTAAATTAGACATCTGAATTAACCCTCATCCGTTCCTTGTGTGAATTTACATAATGTTCAAAACAGTAGAATCACTTAAAAAAAAAAATAACATTTACGATAGTTTCTTCATGTTGTAATTCATACAGTAATTCTATTTCAAGTTCTCAGATGTCTCGCTAAAGAGATGTTTTTTTCTTATAATTAATTCGGCACTAGGTAGGTTAATTTATTTAGCAGTTACTGGAACAACATTCCATTAAGAGGTATTATATAAGTAAGGCTAATATATTTGTTACCAGGTCTACAAAACGTTGAATTGCAAAACTTTTAAACCGAATTGACGAGTAAACGATACCCAATAAAGATAGATCAGGTTAATCCCATGATTATGTGTTTAATTGATCATCGTCACTGCAAACATTTATTATTTTACACCGATCACCGTTTCGAAATGATTGAAATTTCAAAATTTCTCGATATCGATTGCACATTTCGATGCTTGTTTTGTTCATACTGCTCATATTGTTTGAGGGGACCAAATATCAGTACCTACATTTCCATTTTACAATCGCACTTTTCATATGCAACAATCTAATATTTTACTCGTGTTTCTTGCAGCCGATGTATTTTCATTTTGCATAAAAGATTCGCAGTCACGATTATGACTGGTCGATCGTGCCTTTATTAGAAAAACGGAGTATGAAAATACCGTCGTTAACGTATGCACGAATGAATCAGCTGGCCCAGTAATGAATCAAGAGTCTCCGAGATCGCATGACTGTATGATAACGTGAATCATTCCCAGCGATTTCAGGAAGTGGAAAAATCACGAATTGGACATTCGTTCGCGAAGATATTACCGCGATCGTCCAGACTGAACGTAAACACTTCGAATTGATCGAGCACATAATTATTCTCGATATCGAATGTCGTGACCTGGTTGCTTTTCACTTCTACTCTACGCACCGTTCACATATGTTTACGCACGTGTAGCCACACTCTGTTCGTACGCAATAATCGACGCACCGCGGTCTCGTGCGCTCGTTAAACGGCCCGAGCAAAAGCGTGTCCATTAACGCATGAAAGACGGACGTTTTTGACGAATGAACGGCGATGACTGGGTCTACTTAGACCCCCGCTCGTCATGTGTTGCTTAATGTTTTAAATAAACGTTGACTTTTCTGATATACAGGGTGTTCACGCTATTGCTAGCCAGCGTTTTTCTTGCAAACAATAAATATTTGAAAAAAAATGAAAGAGGAAAAAGTAATACTGCTTTTTGCAAGCAACGTAATGGCGTTTGTAATTTTTTTGTATTTGCACTATTTTCAAGGAAACGTCAGTGACCTCAAGTTTTTTTAAATGGAATGCTATATATTTTTTCATACCATATGAAAGCGTGTATCAAGACAAATTTATTCGTATACGACACAATGACCTTCGAGATCGTACAAGGTCAAAAATGGAAGAAACATTTTGAACATTTCGTACTAATGGGTTTACAAGTATACTTTATTGACGAGGCTATAGTAAATGTCCAATATACTTCCTCGTGCATGATTACATATTTCGGCTCTATTAATTACATTCTTGTTTGTTAGCTTCCTCTAACGTTGTACGAAATATTAATGCACACGATTGCGTTAGTTTCATTTGCAAGTCGTTTACATTTCTGGGCGTTGTGTATCGTGAATGATATATTTACGAAATATTTACGTACGAAATATTGAAAATTTTCCTACCATTTCTGACCTTGTATGACCTTTTGAAGGCCATTGTGTTGCATACGAATAAATTTGTCTTGAATCACGCTTTCATATGATAAGAAAAATATATAGCATTTCATTTAAAAAATTGAAGGTCACCTTCATTTCTAAGAAAATAGTGCAAACACAAGAAAATTACATACGCCATTATGTTACTTACCAAAAACAGTATTACCTTTCCCTCTATCATTTTTTTCTAATATTTATTATTTGCAGGAAAACGCTGGCTCGTAATAGAGTGAACACCCTGTATATGCTGCTCATGGCAGTTTTATCTTTTTGATCCTTGGGTGGTGGATCTTTTTTAGGATTATACAATTGAACATGCTTTGGATCATTCGCAGCTTTGTTTATTAATATACTGCGGATTCTATATGCAGAATGTTCTGCATTCGTTGCAAAGAACAGAGCTAAAATACAAATAATGAAATGATTATCTTTCTTCCTATAATAATTTAAATACATTAAAAATAATAGACATTTTTAAATTCCTGTTATTTTTGTACTGCTATAAATTTAACCTGCTCAGTTTTGTCATAAATTCACAAAATCCGTAGTCCATTTGTTAAACTTTTTAAACATATTTTTGAAAGAATTTTAATGCGGTTATTATTTTTTTTAAATCTACGATTATTTTTTATTTTATCGTGACACTATAATTCCACGCGTACCTACTTACAAGTATATATTTTTATTGTGGATATCGATTAAATTTACAATGTAGTGATGTTTTTAAACAAAGTAGGACATCACTCCCTCACGCACCCTACTTGAAAACAGGTGTTACAAGCATAAATAACGTGAAAGAGTTAAACAATTTTATCACTAGTAGGTTGATATTGTGTAACCTTCGATGAAATTTATAATGCTGTAGAAAGAAGAATTTATTATTTTTTAGATCGTAATTCTTTTATTGTAAGTCCAAGTTTATAAGCACGCTTATGTTAAAAATTTCATTCCGTCACGAATTGTGATGCCACCTGCTGGACACCTTTGTTCGAGTCACCGAAATGTAGTATAGTTTCGGTGTTACGACCCCGTGGGATTAATTATACAACCTTAACACCTGTTTCTAGCAGACCTAACCGGTCCTATTGAATGTTCCACCACGTCCATCTCGGAAACATTATGATCCTAACTTCCAACTCGTTAAAATTTCAACATTGTAAAACGTAAATTGTCACGTATCATCGTCTACAACAGTTATAATTTATACATATGCAAAACGTAGACTTATATAAATTATACTAGTCGTATAGGAACTCGTTGAACTGAAGCCATTGCTCCTTTATTGCAATTATTCGGTAATTTAGACACAGAACAGGTGATATTATTTAAGTTAGCGAAACGAGAATTTTTCTAGAGTATTAAGAACCTGTAATATGACTTAGGCAGACTTACCACCTGTTTTATAACAGCCCTAACCGGTCTTATAGACTGCCCAAACCAGCCCTAACCGAGTCACACATAGTGCCATTCTAAATCGAGACCAAGCCAAAACTAGAGGTCACTTATGTCTATACATATGTATAACCTCGACTATGTACCTGTACACTATACAGAATCTAATTGTACAGTAATATAGTTCGACAACAGCCATTACTCTGTCGCCCAAGATACCCACTATCTTTTATCAGGAAATTGCTGTACCGTTCTCCCGGATTCGCTCTCCTAACGGAACCGAAATTTGGGGCTTTAATTTGTACTGATAAATGTCTCTAAAATTCCGAGGATACCGTTAGGCCTGCACAGACTCCGAATTCTCCAGCGATCATGTTGCTCCTTTTACGCACATGACCCGGACCATAAGCCGACCCTGTTACGTACGGAATGAATTATTCCACCGGCATAATATTAGAGAGGTACAAAAATATACTACTCCATTTGACATTAAACCTACCACCACCGATCAAAATCACCGGTTCCAGATCTTCTATTTTTAAATTATTGAAATTATAAAGACATTTCCATGGGAAATGAATGAATAAATTTCTTTATTCAGGAACATATTATAATATTGGTAGATTTAGTGTTCAGAGCATGAAACATTCGTTGAAATAATTATTTCTCCTATGCTCTCTTAAAAATATTATTGAAATTAATAGAATATATAGACATTCCAAAATATCCTTGCATTTAAAGAACTGTATGAAGATAAATTTGAAATATTGTTTTATTTAGATAAAAGTGTTTGCAATACTTTTCATTTGAAATGTATCCAGCATTGTTCATGAACAATTGCGTATACAGTGACTCATGGCATTATTGGGCACTTTTAAATGGACGATAACTTTTTCAAGATTAGACCAACACTACATGAAAAAGAAATTTTGAAAAATATTGCAATTGGTTGGAATTGCAGAAGGAATACTAAAAGTTGTTTTTTACAACTTTTTCAATGTTCAGCACTTTTAAATGGACGATAACTTTTTCAAGATTAGACCACAAAACTTCAATTTCTTCCAGAAGTTAGAACCGTTAGTTTAGTACGCTACATGAAAAAGAAATTTTGAACACTATTGGAATTGATTGGGATTGCAGAAGAAATAGTAAAAGTTGTTCTTTACAACTTTTCCAATGTTCGGCACTTTTAAAAGGACGATAGCTTTTTTAAGATTAGACTACACAACTTCAATTTTTTCCAGAAGTTAGAACAGTTAGTTATGTACGCTACATGAAAAAGAAATTTTGAAAAATATTGGAATTGGTTGGAATTGCAGAATCAATACTAAAAGTTGTTTTTTTACAACTTTTTGTGTGGGTCTATATGGAGAGATTCCGTATATCTATACGGAAACCGGTCAACGTTACAAACAGTTAAATATAGTGAAAATCGTAGCTTTTCGCAATTTTTAACATTCAACTGTACCAAACCTGAAGGTTCTTCCATTTTTCAATGCCTGTCTTTTTTTCGCATTAGTCGATTTCGCTGAATTTTTCAGAATACAGTATAACTCAAACATATCTACCAAATGCAGTTTTTAACACTTTAATCGCTATATGTCGCCCATATCTGATGTGATGGATTTATTTATACACAATTGAAAATTCATTTCTAAATTGGTAGATTATTGTGTGCACCAAAATTGCTTACGATCTGCGAAATGGAAGAGGTTTGAAACAGTAATTAATATCAAAAAACTAAACTTCTCAGTTTTTCTTTTGGTATATAAAATTCGTTGATTTTGTGTAATTTTTGTGATTGTTGAGTGGACGATGTTAAATGTTCAATCCCAGCCTAGATAAAAAAGTTGTAAAAGACAACCTTGAAAATGTTCGCCGCAATTCTGACGAAGAATACGTTTTTCAAAAAATATTTTTCACGTCGCATAGTAAACTATAACAACTTCTCAAAGAAATTCAAGTCGTTTGGTTCAATCTGAAAATATGTATCGTCTTTTCAGAAGTGTCCGAATGTTACAGTAAGCACCTAATAAAAAAAGTTGTCTTTTAGAGAATGTCCGAATATTAATGGTAGCCTCTACCTAGGAAGATATGTCCGCGTCGTTAGCATCGCGTGCACGTTCCGGGAATACCTGCGCCCGTTCTAATTACTTTCAACGCAAGTCAAACGTTTTCTTCACCGATATCTAGCCCGATAATCGTAAAACCGAGCGTTCGTACACGGTTTTTCGATGACAACGTTAAGGATGCCATTACTTCGTTGCTGGATAGCTGTTTCTTGTTCTCTTTCGAGTTCGGTTTTCGCGGTTGATTAGCTGACCGTGGAGTCTCGTTTCGTGGAACCTTTTTCCGCGTGGCCTCTCGTCGATACTGCATTAACCTAGCGAGAGTTAAATTTGTTTTATACAACCCGGGGTTTTTATAATGTTTTTACAACATCGGGGAACATGGGAGAATTTTACCGGTCAGATAAGCGGAGAATTTATTTTTCGATAGTTCGTATCCGGGGCAATATCGAGTATGAAATATAAATTAGAGACGAACGACGTGTTGTTCGACCCTTGTGTTATTGGTTTTCCTCTGGTTATTGGTTTTCCACCGTTTATTCGCAAAACGTTGTGAAATCTCGTATCGAAATTGATAACTTGTTACGCGTTTCGATATCAAAACTGTTCATTTGATTTTTCGAGGTTCGCATGAGCGTTATCCGTTCCTGCGCAACGATTTAAAATAAATAAAATAATATCCAGTTTACAGTTGAAACGGGATTATATTGTTGGAAAATAAAGCATGAGGTTAATAATTCGAAAGGATTGCAAGCGGATCGGAATTCACAGTCGGAGACTTTTATACGGAATTGAATCTCGGAGCAGAAAGCTTAATGAGTTGCCTGAGGAACTGGAACTTCTAAGTAAATTAATCTTATCTTTGGTTCCATTGGTTACAAGTTTAAAGACTTTAAAACGAATTACAGAAATGGTGGAACTAGTCGAGCTGTGCCATAAATTCAAGGGGTTTATTATGAACTATTAAGATCACTTTAATATTAATACTAGTACTTCGGCGCATAATTTATAGTTGCAAAGCTTTAGAACAGCTTGTAAAAATTAACGGGTCTTCGTAAACTTGATACGGTTAGAATGGTTTTGAAGTTGCTCCTACAGGGTAATATATTAGTGTTACAGAAACTGTTTTTGGTCAAAGTTATGTGAAAGATAGTACTCAGGAAAACATTCAACATACTTTCTTTCATAGGGGAACCAGTGATGCCAGAAACAACCAGAACTGGTTGTTTTTTCCTCTCCTCCTTTTCCCATTCCACTACCTGATCACACTCCAACGTCCCCCACTAAGACCGTAGACCAGTGATGGGCAATTTTGCCTCAATTGAGGCAAAACCGTCCACACCGTAGCGCCCTCTGTCCCCTTCCATCAAGCGCGGTACAATGGGACAACGAAGTCACGAGACATCAGCGTACGCAACGAATGTGCGCGCTGTATGAAAGAGAGGTTGGTGGGAGAAGTAGGCGTTTGAGGGGCTCTACCCGTGCCCACCACTGCCGTAGACTGATCACGTGACGTGCCGCGCAACGAGTCACATATTACTCTGGTCATCAGAGAGGTGGTAAACTGTATTCCCTTCGATTTAACCGATCTGGCGACACTGAGGGGAACTTTTAGAAGCCACTTATAACCATTAATGAGACACTGTTCAGAAGGGGTGAAAATAATCCTCAAAATAACGACATCTAATACATTGTGCTAGTTCAAAATATTATAAAAGATTATCTTATTATTTCTAAAACAAACCTGAATACTTCTAAGTATTGTTAAATGAAAAAGAATCAAACTGTAACAAATCGACAAAACGTAATTTAAAATAGTAAAAACATTAGAAGAATTTAAAAATACTGTTATGTCATTTTCAACCTATTAAACATATTAAGAAAGAAAATAAATTGTTATTTCGCTCTAGTTTGTTACAGCTTAGGTAGAAAATTTTTATTTTTTTAGCATACAGACTCACTGTATAGAGATGGGGTTTGACAAAATAATGTGAACGCTTCCTGCTCGATTTATTAGTTTCTGGCGCAGTCCAGGACGAATTATAAGGGACTAGGAATTATAAGCAACGATGCGTCCACGGTGCTTAGGACCGAGATGAGAATCCCCTCGGAAACAATGACCTTGCTCAAGTACAAGGGAGATGGCAAAATTGCTCCCTTCCGCCGGCATTGTCGAGAAAGTCTTCAATTATCTTATTGATCGCGTTACCAGTGTGAACGCTACCCCTTCCGGCGTATCCTGCTGCATCTCTGCGAAATTGCACGCCGAGGGGACCACCCCTGAGCGAGACACCTACGGTGGCGTGGCCCACGACTGATTTCAGCCTAATCTTCAGCGCGTTGAAAGAACCGATGCAGAGGAAACCGAGGTCGAAAGTAACAATTTAAACTACTGGGTCGTATGCATAAAAATTAGTACATACTTCTAAATATTCAGTACAAGTTAAAGTAAATACTTATAAATATTCAGCACAAGTTTAAGTAAATACTAAATTTCTTATACATAAGTTTTTTACTAGCACTAGGCAGTAAATATTGGAAATTCTGAACGCTATGCTTAGAGATCACTAAAAGTAGCTATTTTACATTACTTTACAAATATAACAACAATATGTCCATTCAAATTTTTAGTCATTTTTTAATAATATGTACTCGAAGAAATAAATTTGTTGAATAACTCATCATGGCTGCATCTTTATAATCTCAATAATCGTACAGTAAAAATATTAGAGCACGGCATTATGAGTTCTAAGCTTCGAATTATGTTGCAAGCGATTCAAATTTTTTGTCGTAAATTTTGAATTGAAGCTATTCGAAGTGATTCAGATCCCATCACTAGTAATTAGAAAAGGAAATGAATTTTCATTCAATTTTAGTTTCTCACAATTCACTTGGAAATTTTTTATTCTGCATAACGATCCCCAGTCTAATGATAAATATTACGTTTGGGGTAAATTAGGCGGAAGGTGTGGCTCTATAGTTTAGAGAACAGTGCAATTATTTGATCTTCTTCTAGTTCTCTAACGATGCCATTGATTATTTAAGTTGACGCGAGTACTTACATACGCTACTCAGTGAAATTATGCGAGTGAGGTCCTGCAGAGTTTATCTTTCACGACCAGTAGTCGGGAAGTGACTTGATAGTCTCTCGTAGTCTCCCCTCTCGTATTGTAGGATTTGCTTTTCGGTAGCGAAAGTCGTTAGCGGAAGTAATCGAGGTGTATTTCGTATTTGCACACTGCGAAGGGTGCTCAAAAGGGAGTGCCTCTAGTCCTCGCGTTTTTAAAGAGAGTTTTAACGCGATCACAAGTACACTGATCCCTTTTTTCCATGTTCATACTCTATTGTAGTGTCTTGAACAAGATTAACATTTCTGGAACGACCGATATTATTTTATAACGCTTGCGGTAAAAATTAGATCCAAAGCGGTCGCAATAGTGTCGTTTATAAAATGTAAAAAAATGCCAAGTAAAAATTTTATTTTCGACTTTCCTTAAGGGGAGGATTAATTTAAGCAGACAGCTCAATAGATAATTAACAAGCTAGCATGTTAAACATGCTATATAGAAATGTATCCCCTTTCATACAAATGTCCTAAAGAATTTAGATTAAAATATTTTATGTCTAGGCTGAGTTTAAATGTCTTTTTTTCAAATAAAAATTCTAAGTAACTTGGATTAAGATATCTCAAGTCTGTATCTAAATATCTGCTAAATATTCTTCCTAGAATTTAGATTAAAATGTCTCAATTGAGTTTCCGGAAGTGTTGTTCCAATCTTACAAACTGGATAATTCAAGTAACATTTAATTTACAAATGCCAAAGGAATCGTGAAACAAGTTTTGAGGATAGAAGAAATTGAATTTTTCTTCTATTCACTTGAGCACGCAAACAAGTTAATGGAGTTCTGCAAATTTATTATTAGACAGCGGGTTTTAAGTTAACGCGACAAAAATGAGTAGGCGTAATTAAAAACAGTAGAAATATCAGAAGTTAAAAATACTGTTATATCATTTTCAACCTACCAAACATATTAGGAAATATGTTTGTAACATATTGTTGTAATTCAGGTAGACAATTTTTATTTTGCATAAAGACCCGCTGTCTGTTTATTATGCAGAATAATGAAGGAAATTTGAGAACAACACACTCTATTTATTTTATTAATTAACTATTTTGTTTAAGAAAATTTTAACTTATTTTAATCCGTTTTGTAAGGTTATTGCACGTGGAAGCTCTTAGGACTTTTAGATTTCTAGATAATTTTAATTCAGGCTTCCAAGTATGAGCTACGAATTAAACAGAGCTGTTTCTAGAATAAACCTAGTCACTTGTCGGAAGATTAACGTTACGCGTCCTTATGGGAGCAACTCTCAAGGGTGGCGTTCATGTTCGTGCCTGTACGAGGGTAGACGCCTGCAACTAAACAGTTTTGCTCTCAAGAGAAAAACTCAAGGCAATACCTAGCGCAATACTCCTTGCTCTCTTCATTCACCCCAAACTGCAATTAAAGCTTTCTGCGTTCGAGCGTGTCTCGGCATCTCTTCTCAAATCTGCACCTATTGTGGAATTCTCAAACAATTTCTCAAACCACAAACTTTTTTAAACAATACAACTCTTCAGGAGTGTCTGTGCACAATACTGGCTCTAAAGAATACGAATTTTATGCATTTATAATATAGATGAGCTGGTATAATCTTAAATAGTAGACTAAAAGAATTTCACAGTGTCAGTATACTATTTCCAAATTAATAAGATTATTAACCCTCTACGTGTTTTTGTCAAATATATCCGACATTACATCACTTTCGTTGTTCAGGAGACCTCCTCACTTCATAATTGTTATCCCAGTAGTCGGTTCACTGTTTTAGTAAGTTATCTACAAGCTGAAGTGCAAATTGCAAATTACACATCACAAATCCCAAGTCATAAGTCACAAAAGTCACAAAAATCACAAAAGTCACAAAAGTCACAAAAGTCATAAAAGTCACAAAAGTCACAAGTCACAAAAGCCACAAAAGTCACAAAAGTCACAAAAGTCACAAAAGTCACAAAAGTCACAAAAGTCATAAAAGTCACAAAAGTCACAAGTCACAAAAGCCACAAAAGTCACAAAAGTCACAAAAGTCACAAAAGTCACAAAAGTCACAAGTCACAAGTCACAAAAGTCACAAAAGCCACAAAAGTCACAAGTCACAAAAGCCACAAAAGTCACAAGTCACAAAAGCCACAAAAGTCACAAAAGCCACAAAAGTCACAAAAGTCACAAAAGCCACAAAAGTCACAAAAGTCACAAGTCACAAAAGCCACAAAAGTTACAAGTCACAAAAGCCACAAAAGTCACAAAAGCCACAAAAGTCACAAGTCACAAAAGCCACAAAAGTCACAAGTCAAAAGCCACAAAAGTCACAATTCACAAAAGTCACAAAAGTCACAAAAGCCACCAAAGCCACAAAAGTCACAAAAGCCACCAAAGCCACAAAAGTCACAAAAGTCACAAGTCACAAAAGCCACAAAAGTCACAAAAGTCACAAGTCACAAAAGCCACAAAAGCCACAAAAGTCACAAGTCAGAAAAGTCACAAAAGCCACAAAAGTCACAAGCCACAAAAGTCACAAACGCCACAAAAGTCACAAGTCACAAAAGCCACAAAAGTCACAAAAGCCACGAAAGCCACAAAAGTCACAAGTCACAAAAGCCACAAAAGTCACAAGTCACAAAAGCCACAAAAGTCACAAGTCACAAAAGTCATAAAAGTCACAAAAGTCACAAAAGCCACCAAAGCCACAAAAGTCACAAAAGTCACAAAAGCCACAAAAGTCACAAAAGCCACAAAAGCCACAAAAGCCACAAAAGTCACAAAAGCCACAAAAGTCACAAGTCACAAAAGTCACAACTCACAAATTACAAATTACAAATTACAAATTTTTAGATTTTTGGGATAAAGAGTTAAAAACAGAAGGAATCTTCTGTATGGCTAGTCTTTTACAATCGATGCAGACAATTTTTATTTTTCAATCTATTTATTAATCAAGATCAGATTATTAGGTATGATACATTTTGAAACATTACTGTTTTTTTTTAGAAAAAGATAGCTATGAAAAATATCCTAACGTTTTCTCTAGTTTCATGATCGGAACATCTTTTAATATTATACTGATGGGTTAACTCAACAAGTGTTATATAAACAGCTTCAACTTCCCAATACTTTCAAACAGGAAAATTGGAGTTTATTTTTCAAGTTCGTTCGCAATTCACCTGTCGTTTTTCCCTGATATTGAGCATCAAAGTGGCATGAAGACAAAGAGACACGACGAAAGGAATTCGCAGAGGTAGGCACGTAATAGGCGCAATTCCAAGCGTAGATCAGATAACGACATCCGGAGCGACGTTTTCGAATTCTCGAAAAGCGTCGACTCGTCGGCGACGCGCGACGGAGACTTTCAGGACAACGCATGGCACACAGTGGCCCCTTTCTCTGAAAAGCTGAGCAAAATTCAAAATTTTGTTCAATTTTTATGAAAATCGGTTCTATTATGTCTTGGGGATTGGTAAATACGAATATGTTGTCAAAAATGCAAAATTCAAAATGAGATATCAAATACCACTCTAATAAGCATTTTTTCAATTTAATTTTGACGAAAATCATCCATTTTCCGATATTCGCCTATAATAGAAATTTAATATGACGACCACGGTTTCCAACCAGTTTTATAATTAATTATTATACAAACTTCTCTTTTAGTTACGCAATGCAAATAATTTGTCCAAAATAGTGATAAACAACACAATCAATTATAAAGAATGTATAAATATTGTTTGAAATAAAGACTCCCACGTTCAGCGAAGGATAGCAATAAAGCAATTTTTTTAAATTGTCAATGACTTCTTTATTTCAAGTTGGTCAAAAGAAGTAATTCTTAAAATAATATGCAACAAAGATTGTCAGTATAAACTAGATTCAAAGTTGATATAATTTTGAAGAGCAAATTCACAATAATCTAAAATAATTATACAATGAAATAACATGTTATTTGAAATAACATTTCAAGTAATGTTATTTCAAAAGTGACCACAGTCATGGAAGTGATTATAAAATGAAGTAACATGATACATGACATAATATTTCAAATAATGTTATTTCATAAATTCCCAGGTCTGATTTCTTCACACAGTGTGTGTGGAAATAGTGCAAATATTTCAATTTTATATAACGAACACACCTTATTTGATTACATTACACATTAGCACATTTGGCAAATTAATTTTAATAGAAACTTTTTACTTGTGACGTATCGAGGCATAGTTAGTACTTGCTTATTGGTTTTAGTATCATTACTTACCTTTGTACTAGATACGGTATTTCATCGTTAATTGTCGTGAAATTCTGAACAGTAGTCGTCATAAAACAATCCCTCCTTCCGCGGGGTATAATCCGTGGGTATTATGTTACACTTCTCGGCGACCGAGGCATCTCGAGCTGTCCTACTCTGCGTTCGGCACAAATCAAAGAATAGTATTATCTGAACTTTAATCGTCTCCGGCCGGACCCGTGGTAGTGACGTTTATCGACGAAATACTGTATCTAGGAACATTTGTATGAAAGTTTTAATAAACAACGTGAAAGTTAATTTTTTGATTTTTCTTCGCTGTTAATGCACTGTGCGTCGTGTTGCATGTCGGCTTTAAACGAGCGACCGGCTCTCCTTTGCCGTATCTGAATCAACCTCCCCGTGTATGCAAATATGGATTTCGCGATGGTGTCCGCGTCGGTGTGGATTATGGTCGCTCGGATGCACAAGGGGTTGAGAGTCACCCCGTCAGAAACAATGCTGGGAAGAGCACACCTTCCGGAGGGAACGCGACATGCTGCACAGACCATCAAGACAACTTTTTATCGTCTTTCTGCGAACGTTCCGAGCCGGCTCGCCGATTAAAATCGTCGACATAATTCGCACGGTCGACTGATGTATTGCACTTGGACGAGAGATTTATTAATTAAACGCGAAACTAGGTTGATCTCGTTGGACAATTAACAACCGACGAGGAATTTCATTAATTCTAGCTTCTTCACCGGATCTGCACGAAATCTTCATTCGTCGGTGACAACGTTATTCAATTAGGTAGGCTCGATTAAATCGTGCACTTCGTATAGCCACGACATGTCCTACCTCTGGAACGAATTATTTGGTCAAACAAATCATGCCTCTGTCATTAGACTGCATTTATGACATAATTGGATCATTGAAAAATGAAACTGTGAATACATTAGAAATATTTAAGAATGTTACATTATTTTCGTCCTATTAAAATTATTTGTAAGAACCTAGGACATTTTTGTTTTGCATAACAGTCCTCAATCTAATTATGATTATTCATATTTTCAATGTGAATGATACTTTAGTTTGCGATAAATACAAACGTAATAATAAAATTAGTCATATGTAAAAAAATATTAATATAAAAATGAATTTGTGTGGTTTTTCATAATGTATAGACTAAAGAAATTGAACACTGATTCAAAGAAAGGATTATTCGTCCCGACAGATTTTGAATATCTTTGTTTATTCATTCCCGTTGGAAGATTATAACTAGACTGCGAATTTTATGCATTTATTCCAAAAATGATGTAGACAATAGATGTAGACAATTTTGCATAAAAACCGGTATTCTAATTATGTCGGAGAATATTTTTTGAAAATGGACAGCGAGTTGTGCAACCCACATATAACCAACGTGGGAGCCAACGCGTTAAATAATATTTTACAATGGCTTGAAAAGTACACAACTATCACAGACGTCTTCGTATGCCAAGTGGTTAGTAAAAGTTTGGCAAAGAAATAAATTCTATATTTGATTTCTTTCATCGATCATATAAAAATATGAAGAAATATGAATTAATAAATAATTTGTATTAGAATATTCTGTCACTGCTAGCACAGCCGCTGTAGAAAAATATTTGCCATAACAGAGATCTTCAGAACAATCCAATTTGTTCCATTGGCCCATAAAAATATAAAGAAATATAAATTAGTATGAATTAACAAATAATTTGTTTTGGACTATTATATTATTGTTAGCACAGTTAGTGTTCAAAAATATTTGCGATCACAGAATGCTACAGAACAATACAATTTCTTCTATTGGTTCATCAAAATACGAAGAAATCTGAATTAGCAAATAATTTGGAATATTGTGTCACTTATAGCAGAACCGCTGCAGAAAAATATTTGCCATATCAGAGATCTTCAGAATAATCCAATTCGTTCCATTGGCCCATAAATATATAAAGAAACATAAATTAGCATGGATGATTAACAAATAATTTGTATTGGGCTATTATATCACCGTTAGCACAGTCAGTGTTAAAAAATATTTGCGATCACAAAATGCTTCAGAACAATATAATTTCTTCTATTGGCCCATAAAAATACAAAGAAATCTGAATTAGAAAATAATTTCTAATATTGCGTCACTTATAGCAGAGCCGCTGTAGAAAAATATATTTGCCGTCACAAGGATCTTCATCACACTCACAACAATACTTCTTCGATGCAGAGCCTAATAACAAAAACACCAGAAGTAAAAAGCTGGTACTAAAGGAAGTGGTTCTATATTTTCGGCCGCCATTGTAATCGGAATTCGATGGCTCTGTTCTTAGCATTTGTTCGTTCCTTTTTTTTCGGCATCAGAAATTAGAACTTACCAAAGTGGTGCTCGATAAAAGTAGGCTACTATAAAAGGAGCAATACTGGCGCTCGTCCACGAAGGGGTTTACCGGCTCGCGAAACTTGTCTCGAACTAGTTGTTCCAGTTGCGTTGGTAAAATGCCCTAGTGTGGATAAAAGGAACACGTGCTACTGCATGTGCCCCATCCCCTGAAGCGACCTTATGTTGTTCGTACGCCACGTGCCGTTCTTTTCTCGTATGGAGATCGTGCTGTTGGTCCTTTAACCGAGAGCAAAAATAGACCATCCGCGCGCACTGCGTAGCCGAGAATTAAATGCTTCGCGTTTAGGTGGGTCTGGGTTATGGCTGCACTCGCAGGGGGGTAGAAAAACAGAGAGAAGCCGAGACAATCGTGGGTATCGCGTTTCTGACTAAATTTGTGAATGGGTCAATGGGGACAACGGAATAGCAGGATTTTGATTAGTTACTGTGGGCTTCAGCGAAACACCTTGTGATGTGTGGTGCACCTTTGTGAACTCGTTCGCTGATTTTCACGTGTTGCTGTTGAGGCTAATAGAGAAAAATAATGCAAGTCTTACAGAGGTTGCATGACAAAAGAGGGTAACACGTTGAAATTTTTTTTCCACTCTTTCCGTTTTTAACGGAAATTCTTTTATCGTCAGTTATCAGTAGACTGCGGATTTTATGCATTTGAGTATTATAAAAATGGGTAGATGCAATTTAACACTAACCGTTCGACAACCGGTTTCACAATTTTTAATCGATAATTATTGAAATTACAAAGATGCTTTTATTAGGAATTATTAACATTAAACCTACAAGAACCGGTCAAATGACCGGTTTCAATTTTCATATTTTGTTATTAGTGAAATGATGATGTCGTATTTATGGGAAATGATTGAGCAATATTTTTATTTGATCATAGATTAAAATTAGAACCACACAAACTTTAAATAAACTCAACTCGTAATGTTTATGAGACAACAGGTACTAGTCAATTAGGTTTAGTGATAAATAAATTTCTTCAATCAAGTACATATTGTTATAAAAATTGCAAAAAATCTAGATAAACTTAGTCGTATGGTTTTGTGCCCGGTACGGTTAGTGTAAAAACAGTAAAAGGATTAAAACAATGTCTATGTATTGTTTTCATCTTGTCAAAATTATTAAAGATTAGAACGACCATTTTCTTTTATTCGGCTTCTGTTTCTTATAATTGATGCATACAATTTTTATTTTGCATAAGATCCACAGTTTAGTTATCAGGGGCTGACGCTTGAACGAAAAGTTCATCGTCAATCACAGGTGATTGACACTGCGTTGAACGTGTTAAAGGGTGGAAGTAGAGTATGTTTCTATTTCCTCTCATAAACTCACAATGATGGACTGCACAACTACAAACACTGAATCATTATAAATAATAAAATTCTTTAATAAGCGTAGTCAATCTTCAGCACGCCTGACGCCACACCATTGTCTAAAAGTGATTAAGAGTCACAGGAAATCGGATCAACTTATTTCATAATATAAGAATAGATAAGACAAGATTGATCATAGCAATTCATTTTGTAACACTCTTGCTCCTTGTTAATCGTAAAAAACGTTAATTCACGTAATAGATTGTAATTAAAATTGATTTTCAGGTTTGATAAAATAACTGTTTGATTCAACAATCAAAGTGTTAGCTGTCAATCTTTAATGCTTAACTTTATAAACATAGTCAATCTGGTTTTGTTCTCGTTACTTGTTTTATAAAATACGATTTTGAAGATATTCATAAGTGTTTCGTGACATGATACTCACATTATATGGAGTTAAGATGTGACGGTTTTGAAAAACCGGTTTAGTAAGATTTTGTAAAATTTGGGAGCCGGTTTTTTAAACATGAAAAGCCAGTTTTAAATCCTACAATTAATATGTAAAAATTAATTAGTCGTTTCATTATAAATGTTAACATTTTGATTTGAAATCGCTTCTGACGCATGCATATTGCATATATCGTAGTAGAAACTAATCTCCATGAATTCGAATAACGATTAACATGCAAATCTGTAAATCAATACTATTATGCTATTTTATGTATCAGCATATAGCCCGATCGTTGACAACTTTCTAGTTTAAACAGTGTTAACTGTTCTAAAATGACTTTGTCATGAGGAAGACGATGTCTTATAACTGAATGGTCATTTATAATTTTTGGAAGCGTATTTCCAGAAGAAAATTACTACACGAAATACAAAATAATTTATATTTCTATAACTTATATCCATTTGTTAATTTTGAATTTTTATAGCACTTCAATTGTGTTTTGTTTCCTTTTTATATTCAAACATCAATTTTTGTTTATATGTTGGTATTTGTATAAAGCCTGTATGAAACTGCATACCAAGGCGCAATAATTTTTGAAGAAGTAAAAACACAATTTTAATTGGATTGCACGGTTCTATCCGAACGCATTATCGAAGATGAAAAGTAATAGGAAATAAACATCTCGAAGGAATATGAAATATCGATTTAAAAGAAATATGCGAATGTTGCATCACAGGTATTGCACGTTTGAATGAAAAAGGAGACGGAAAGAGATATAGATTTCACAAGAAGTATTTCATGAGATTCAGTTGGAAGATTAAAGGATAGGAGAATGTTAGAACTTCATAAACGTGTCGCCTCGTCTGACGAAATGCGTCGTTTCATATCATAAAATGCGTCGCTCCATATTTTCTTTGTGATTATATTCTTTGCGTATCTCGAAGTACAAAAGAAAATGTTGAAAATGTATAGAGATGAGATACAGAAGCTAACGTGGTACATGATATGCCAAAATATTTTAATCAAAATCGAAGCAATTTAATGAAACAGGAATTGGAAAGCTAAGATTTATTTCAGTTGTTATTATCTGCAATTTCTTGCATGAAAGATCGTAGAAAAATTTATTTGTTTGGATAAAAATCTCCTGTCATTCATATCTTTATGGCTAACATGGCGATTAAACTATAAACAGATTTAATTGTTTATTTCTTAAGAAAGAAAAGTTCAAATTTGATCAAGATTGAAGACTCGGTAGTCGAGCAGAATTTTTGAAACCTATGCAGCGGTAAGAAATTAACATACGTCCAATGTAAAATGTTCCAAGTACAGTTACTTTGCTAAATAAATTATGTTATCTTCGAGTACATAATTCCTCGATTATTATGAACGGCATAATAATACGCCGTGCTGAATTTCTATATTTACGCGCATTTTAATGGGTCTTTTAACATCAAGCAAGTGATTAGAATTTTACGCGAACATCACGTCGGTGTTTGTTATTTTATATTTCATGCATCAAGCATTTCTCAGGTACCGTGAGATTGTTACTCCGGGCCAAAACTGTTTCACAGCTGCGCGAGCATGAAATTAATGCAGAAATGTGTTGTAATGCTCGTGTAGGAAGCATTTTATCGCAAAGATCAATAAAAGTCATCGGTCGACGATAATAAAACCAAAATGTCCGTATCTGACACATCAGTTCATTCCAAATTCACTAAATTGTTGCTAGACTGTAGTAATCTCTGTAAATTCGCAAGATTGTCGATCGATTCATAAATAAAAGAAATTGAGTAGAAATTTAGTATTACTGTTAAGTATATTTTTAAAATAATTGCATTTTGCAGCAAACACTCTTAATCAATTGCAGAAATCTACTTCTTCAATCAAAGTTGAAATAAAGTATAAAAAAATATCGATTTAGTTATTATGATTTCAATTCTTGTACAGTTTCAAGCTAGTTCAAGTATCATCACACGATCAAATATTATTTTTTAAACAAATAATTTGTGAACGAGGCATCTTTGAAAGTCGAAAATTAAATACATAAGAAGTGAATTAAATGGAGAAGGAAATTGCGGATCTTCATGCAAAATAGTAGGTTGTTATATTAGAAATGTCCGATTTATAACAGTAACTTTAAACAAACATAACTTTTCCCTGAATAAAACTTATTGATTGAAGTAAGCACCACTGTAATCATCATATTCTGCCAACAAATAACGATGACTACAAAAATTAAATTTTTTGGTCGTTCATCTTCTTCATTTATGAGATTGTCATCTTTATTTTTGAACTCTTTCTATCATTGACTAAAGGCGCGTTGATCTACTATAAAATTTTGACTAAAAATCACATAGTGTTGTCGTCGATCATTCATATAAAAAGAATCCACGACGACTACATCGACTTATATCCAAATAAACTTTATTTAAAACTAAACTTGGATATGTGAATATAAACTGAAGAGGGGACTTACAAGATTAGTTTTGTATTTTCAAATGATATACCGGGTGTCCCAAGATGTTGTACTTCCTTGAAAGGGTTGTTCCTGGGGCCATTTGACACAATTTTTTCCTTTGCTCAAAAGTTCTCCGTGGATTCATTAAGGAGTTATCAACGAAAAACACGGACCAATCAGAGCGTAGCTACAGCTGAGTGTGGCGTTGGCATTGGTCGAGCCGGAATCCGTCCACCGTAACCACGCTCTGATTGGTCCGTGATTTTCCTTGATAACTACTTAACAAAGTTGCGGAGAACATTTTTGCAAAAGTAAAAGTTACTTCAAGCGACCTGAGGAATCAATCCCTTTCGAGGAAGTTAACATTTGTTTCTTGATTAAAACACTTCATATTATTTGCATTCTGAAATACGACATTTCATATGCAACGACCTAACAAAAATTGTCTATGTAAACTGTACGAGAGCCAAATAGAAATGTAATTCTCTGTTTAATGATTTTAATTGGCTGAAACTGACAGATTGACATTTTGAAATTGTTTTAATCTGTCCACTACTTTAAATTGGCTTACTCATTCTCGAAATAAATGCATAAAACCAGCAGTCTAACGATCACTAATTCGTGCATCATAAATGCATCAAGCTAGCGGGTTGATTAATTTAATGCACTGACAACAAGAGACCGGATTAAGATGCATGGTTTTGCATCACACCTCGTTTTCCCTCGAATTGTCGCCGCAACCAGTTTCCCGTTTCCTCAATCGACTTTCAAGGACGTCTCTTTCTCGAATCGTTTCGTTCCTGTTCCGCAAACGTTGCTCAAGATAAGCGTATTCGACGAGCGTCCGCGAACGTTTCGCAATTCCGTCGTAAACATCGTCGACAATTAATTGTTCCTATTGCGGGCCGCTTTTTCTCGAAACGCCGCGCCGCGGCCATATAGGGCACGGTGCCGGAGTAAAAGCTTGTTTGCAGCTAACAATGCGCTCTGTTCACATTGTTGCTCAACCCTGTTGTTTTAATGGCGCGCCGCGATTATTATGCAATCTCGCGTCGCTGGAATAGTAAATCGACTACGAACGGTCGCTTAAAGAAATGGGATCGTTACGAAACCGACTAGCTCCACTCGAGTTCCGCCTTCTCCTGCCGTGTACAGACAGTTTTCAATCCTTCAATTTTCTATTCAAACATTTTTGCGTTGTTCTCCGGAAATATAGAAACTCACCTTTCTACCCGGGCGCGGATCAAGCTCGATTTACAGTTGAATCTGATTTTAACTCGAATTTGAAGTTAAAAGGGCGTGTATTTAAACTTGAGTAATTAAAGATGGCTTCCCGTGTAATGGCAGTGAAAACAAATGATTTTTAAGAATTCTTTTGTAGATTAACTATTGGACATATGAGACTGGATCTTTTGGGGATCTAAATAGATAGTCTTGAAGTGCAAGTGCTTTTTTTTAAGTTCAATGCTTGTTATATGTATATTTCTAGCACTATGTTTTTTAAGCTGACGTAAGTCCACAATAACTGAAAAATTTAACAACTGATCAATTTCGGACAGGGCTTATCCATTTCGTTACAAACTTCTCGAGGTGCTGAACAGTGATGCCAAATCGGTTAAATCGAGGGGATTACAGTTTACCACCTCTCTGATGACCAGAGTAATATGTGACACGTTGCGCGGCACGTCACGTGACCAGTCTATGATCTTAGTGGGGGATGTTGGAGTGTGCTCAGGTAGTGGAATGGGATAGTGGAAGGGGAAAGTGAGGAAACGAAAATCCACACAGGTTTGGGTGTTTCTGGAATCACTGGTGCTGAACCCCAGTTTCAATTTCATTTCTCATATTATAATTTCTTTTCTTATTATTTTCTTATGATATAAGATTAATTTTCCTATCGAAAAAATGTACATTTGCTTAAAAAATCCATAATATTTTTTTCTTATGATATAAGATTATTTTCCTATCGAAAAAAGTACATTTCCTTAAAAAATCCATAAAGTTTGTAATTTTCTATAAACTGAACGACAATATTAGCTACTTTGTTAACGAGGTTGACGGGATTGGAATAATTGCCCCAAAATTCATAGAAAATTGAAACAAAACAAATTTTTCCTATAGCTTGAAGTTGTGTACTTGCATGCCAAAAAATTTTGCTCCGATAATATAAATATTTTTTGTAAAAAAAACCCGAAGACCACTTATTGTGTACTTGTTACGCGAGAATTCGCCGCTAAATGTCTGCAGATTGATACTCTATTGACAGCAGCGGTTCCAATATTTAGTTTAATTCGTTAGTTCGAATTTCGTTATAAAGACTGATATTTGAAAATGTTGAATCTGGTTTTTTTTCGCGTTAACCTTCACAAGTCGGATGCTTTGGATCATTTCATAGCAATTATAGCTGTATCTTCCCAAAATCCTTACGTATCAATATTATCTACATATTTTTGAAAATAGTTAAATATACTTCTTTGAGATCTTCCTATCGAACCTAACAAAAATTGTTAATGATTGGAAGTGGCCGCTAGAAAATTAGCTTCAAAATGGACCCTATCCTCGTTATCCTAGGTCTAAGTAGAATAAATCGAGTTTCGCAGGCTTTCATTTAAAAATGTAATTGAAGTCATAAAATATAGATATGAAACTTGTCAAATGGCCGTGCAAATACAGATCTGATGTAAAGACAAGAAATTTCGTTGTAAAAGATAAGAATTGATGACAAAGATGGGCAAAGGTTGACGATTTCTTCGCTTTTTGTATTTAATGGACAACTTTCATTTATAGACTCGAACGAATAGATACGTATCTTGGCTATTTAGTAAATTACAGAATATGAATCATTGGCCCCTGCTTCCTCGAAATTTGGTGTACGATAAGTACACATCCTGTACGATAAATTATCGGAACAGTATACAACACTTACGGGGTTCTTGGGAAATTGTACATATGTGAATTTGACTGATACGTAAGTCAGACTCCAAATATAAATGTCACCGTCGTATGTTATCTTGCACAGCACTCCCAAATCAGAGGTGGAAAACCTTAAAATAAAATTTTATCACGTTAACTTGGAAACATTGCATGGCTGGAGATTTTATTTTCCTCCATTTATTTCATGAGATGGAGAACCACTGTTCAACTATCGGCGAGCGCAGAAGAAGCACAGGAAACCGTGTGAACGAGTGTTAAAGGTGGAATGAATCTTGTAATGAATCCTGAACGTTCTCACTATTTGTGAACTTTGAAGCTTCTAGAGAACGCGAGTTGTATTTTACACAAGCGGTCGTGGCTCAATAATACTTTTCTATTGAACAGCATTGTACGCAAAATAGGTACATTCAACTTTTATGTTGGCAACCAAATAAGTAACTAATTTTAAAGCTTCAGAATTGAAGATTTATACTCTAAATCTTTACCTTGAAACTACAAATTGAGGAAATGGTGTCCAAAGAATGGATGTTCGGAACAGTTTTATAATATTTCTAGAAGAACATAGAAAATTGTTAAACGAAGTAAACGCGTATCCTGCACTCGGTTGCTAACATAATCTTTATGCAAAGTAAAATTGCATCAACTACAAGAAAAGGAAGTCGCACAAAAATTGATTTCTTCTCTTAATCATTCCAATAGGTTGCAAATAGTGTACCAGTAATATTAAATTCATTTGATGTCTCTTCCATTCTGTGTTCCACCTACTCATTATTGCCGTAAATTCCATAAAATCTGCAGTTTAATTATAATTAACATCTGATCAGACAGAGGATTGAATTTGTGAATTTATCTCACGCGTAGTTAAATAAATAACGATATATTTAATATAATATAATACATTAAATTGTATAGTGGTATAACATGAAATTACAAACAAATATCAGCCATATTTTTTTAGAGCTTCTTCATGCATTTTGATTTTTCTTGTTTTAAGCAAGTAAATTCAATTCATACATTTTTATCTTTCTTTTTCTCATTCTCGCCACATATATCCACACAATATCTTCATAAATTTAATAAATAACACAAGACATTTTCAATTTAAACAGAAATGATAGATTTTCACTTCGTAAAATTATAATATGACATTATCGCTAAAAATAGCGTCTCAAATAATGCAAATAATTATAAATATTCGTTTGTGCTATCTCCATCATTCGATAAGGCAGACTTGGTACACAGATGCAGCAATAAAATGGCAACAATGTGCAATCAAAATTTGTTCCTTTCGAGACTCAATTATTTATAAATTTCCCTGCTGTGCGTAAGTGCGGAGCAACCATAATGGACCCGTGCGAATCAAAGGAAGCAAAATACCGTGAAACGAGCACTGGCCACGCATAATCGTCGTCGTAATCACGATCACTTAAATGGAATGTTCTTACAATCTTTCACCAGTTCGAACGACGCCTTGGGAACCGCCAGCGATTTTCGATTATTCAACGTGCGAACTCATTTCCTCGTTTCCCATTAATCTTTTCATCCCGTGGAATACGTCTACTGGCCAATTTATATTCATTACTCGACGGAGATTTTTCATTTTTCGCGTTCACCGCAATTTCGTATCGTACAATGTTCCGCCTGTTTCCGTGGTAGAAAAATGCGGACCGCTTCCATCGCGAATTTCTCGCCTATGAATGTGGCCTTTATAACAAGAAAATTCTGCACAGCTTCTTACTCGCGAATATCACTCCCCGCTGATTTTTCACTGCCTCGTATTTTCTTCTTGGATTTCATTTTATTCGGAGTTGCTTTTTGGAGTGCGTTTTGTAGTTATTTTCCCTGGTGAAATTGTGAGGTAGGAATCATTTTTATGAATATTATAGTTGATTTTTGGAGTGTGTTGTGATAGATCTTGTTTTCTTTGGTGATATTTTGAGGTGGGAAACATTTTTTTGAATATTATACTTGCCTTCAGAATGTGTTTTGGTAGATCTTATTTTCCCTGGTAAAATTGTGAGGTAGGAATCATTTTTTATGAATATTATACTTACTTTTTGGAGCGTGTTGTGATAAATCTTATAGTGTTTGGTGATATTTTGAGGTGGGAAACATTTTTGTGAATATTATACTTGCTTTCAGAATGTGTTTTGGTAAATCTTATTTTCCCTGGTGAAATTGTGAGGTAGGAATCATTTTTATGAATATTATAGTTGATTTTTGGAGTGTGTTGTGATAGATCTTGTTTTCTTTGGTGATATTTTGAGGTCGGAAACATTTTTATGAATATTATACTTTCTTTCGGAGTATGTTTTAGTAGATCTTAGTTTCCCTGGTGAAATTGTGAGGTAGGAATCATTTTTATGAATATTATAGTTGATTTTTGGAATGTGTTGTGATAGATCTTGTTTTCTTTGGTGATATTTTGAGGTCGGAAACATTTTTATGAATATTATACTTTCTTTCGGAGTATGTTTTAGTAGATCTTAGTTTCCCTGGTGAAATTGTGAGGTAGGAATCATTTTTGTGAATATTATAGTTGCTTTTTGGACCGCGTTGTGATAAATCTTATAGTGTTTGATGATATTTTGAGGTGGGAAACATTTTTATGAATATTATACTTGATTTCAGAATGTGTTTTGAATTATTTTTATGAAAATTATAGTTGCTTTTTGGAGCGTGTTGTGATAAATCTTATATTCTCTGCTGAAATTTTGGTGTCGGAAATATTTTTACAAATATCGTATTTCATACATTCGTGAAATGCATGCAGTCCTTTGGATATTAGAAACTGGGTATGTTTAATTTTTTACGTTCCTAACAATGGGTAATAGATCAGCACTTTTTAAAAACAATGAATTATAAGTAATACAAAAAAATTTGTTTACACCCACTGTGGCTAGTTGAATAGAAATTTCATTTAATTATGACTTACATTTATATTTTAAATACTGTGCTACTCACGTTCGTATAATATAAATATAATGTATAATAATCAGACTGTGGATTTTATGCATTTATGGAAAAAATTAGTAGATGGAACACAAAATATAAACATCTAATGAATTTAATGTTACTGGCACGTTGTTTATAATCTATTAAAGTTATTCAGAGAAGTAATCAATTTTTATGTACCTCCCTTTTCTTGTAGTTGATGCAGAGAATCTTTATTTTGCATAAAAATCTAATTGCATAAATACATGAATATTTTCGGACTACTGATGCACATTCATTTAGTATGACACGTGTTTGTTCTTTTACTTAGAAAATTGATTTTCTTACTATTAATCTACTTCATTTTTATTTTGACAACTCCATAAGTATTTTTAATTACAGGACACTGACAATAATAGTGTTATCAAAACCGATACATTATTTTTAGTATCAAAAAGTCAAGTTGACACTCAAGTGCAATCTCAACGAACACTTATTAGTTCACTACTGGTGCACATATTAAGCAAACAAGTTTCGTTTGTTTTAATAGATACTGATTTTTTGTTTCTACTTTTTGATTTGAATTATATAACGCCATCTGGCGCGATTGTTGCTAGGAAGTTGTATAGATAAGCAAAGAAGCTGATACTCTATGGTGGTCACTGCTGCAATTGATAGTTGATAAAGTATGCAGCGTCAGCAAGATCGAATGCTTTTTTAAGTACTTTGGACTATTGTTTAGTGTCCACGAATATGTCTAGCTATAACAATGAGGCCTTCATTATTGATGCGATATTGTGAATAACTTCGGGCTGACGCATTATTTTGCGTGTTGGAGACCCTGAACAAAGAATTACTCACTGCGTATTGGTAACAACGTTAGAAAGACTATAATTATTGCGACCAAATTAGAAACAATAGATCGCTGATCTTCGAATTATTTCTGCCTAGTTTGAAACTTTTTGTAAAAGATGTTATTGCCATCCTCATACATATTTTTGATTTAGAGATTGACTTTTTATTAATCTTTAAAAAATTCGAAAGAATCTGAAGAGTTTCTTAAAGATTCTTTATGTTACAAGACTATGTTTAAAGTCAATACTTCTATTTTAATCAACTTATCCAATTTTATATACTATAAAGTCACATAACTCGCAATTTATTCATATGTGATAAGATTTGAAAGCCTATATAAGTTTCCTTCAAATTTAAATATTTCGATTTTTATTAAAACGCGAAACAATTAGAAAAACTACTTCACAATTTCTTTTACCGCAGTACGAATTTACGTTCGAATGTTAATATTCCCTTTTTATTTAACTCTACCCAATCGTACGGGCTATAAATGCACGGTACTCACAATTTTTGCGTCAGTGATAAGATTTGAAAATTTATATTAATTCTATTATAAATTTTTCTTATGTCAACGCTTACCAAACTCGGAAACGTCTGAAAAGTTTCTTAAAGATTTCTTATATTGCAGGAAGAAGGTGCCTATGTATGTTTCAATGTTAGATTTAAAAATTTTAATGTAAAGAAAATTGCTACAGACTTTTTAATTAACTTCATCTGATTGTCTGGATAATAAGTACATGGAACTCGCGATTCTTTCGTTATTGACGAGATTTTAAAGGATATATAAATTTTTTGTTATCCTTTGCGATCGGAGCCGCCACAATGGCGGCATTTTAAAATTTTCGTAGAAGTCGGCGTCGCCATCCTGACGCGCCATGATCTTATTCATGATCGTCTGATTTTCTAAAAATTGCAATTGCATCTGAAAAATTACAAAAATTAAAAATTTCTGCTTTCTATGTATTATAAGTACTATTAAACACAGTAGATAAGCTTCAACATATTCTGTGTTTTTTAATATACATATATTTGCTTTAACTCACTTATCGTTAGGAAAAAATAACTCCGAAGAGCTGTTGAGAAGTAGTATATTCTACTGTGTTCTAGTATATTGAAGTATCTTGTAGTATATTCAAGTATGTTCTAGTAAATTCTAGAGCGTTCTATTATATTCTAGTATATTCTTGTATATTCTAGTATATTCTAGTATATTCTTGTATGTTCTAGTATATTTTTGTATATTCTAGTATATAGTAGTATATTCAAGTATGTTCTAGTAAATTCCAGAGTGTTCTATTATATTCTAGTATATTCTTGTATATTCTAGTATATTCTAGTATATTCAAGTATGTTCTAGTATATTCTAGTGTGTTCTAGTATATTTTAGTGTGTTCTAGTATATTCTAGTGTGTTCTATTATATTCTAGTATATTCTGATATATTCTAGTATATTCTAGTATATCCCAATATACTCTAGTATATTCTAGTATATTCAAGTATATACTAGTATATTAACGTATGTTCTAGTATATTTTAGTATATCAACGTATGTTCTAGTATCTTCTAGTATATTTTAGTATATTCTAGTATATTCTGGCATATTCTAGTATATTCTGGTATATTCTAGTACATTCTAGTATATTGTAGTATATTCTACTATATTATAGTATATTCTGGTATATTGTAGTATATTCTACTATATTATAGTATATTCTGGTATATTCTAGTACATTCTAGTATATTGTAGTATATTCTACTTTATTATAGTATATTCTGGTATATTGTAGTATATTCTACTATATTATAGTATATTCTGGTATATTCTGGTATATTCTAGTACATTCTAGTATCTTCTAGTATATTCTAGTATATTCTAGTATATTCTAGTATATTCTAGTATATTCTAGTATAATCTAATATTCTAGTATATTCTGATATAAGAAAAAGACCTTCGACTATCTGGTACTCCCATAACAGAAATTTTCCAATCCCAAAGCGTTACAACTCGAAAGAATCAGAAAAATGTCTGAACGATTTCTTAGAATGCGGGAACAATTTGCATCGGAATACTAATATTTTCTGTTTAATTAACTTTAACCGATTGTATGGGCTATAAATGCACGGAACTTGCGATTCTATCGCCAGTGATAAGATTTGAAAGCCCACAGGATATAAAAGCGGTCGCGTGTTACTAATTCCACTCCCAGACGATCAGAATGGTCGTACCGGGCTGGTTTCTCACATAAATAGAGACGGTTGCACGCGTGTTTATAGTTGGTGGCTGGTGTACGCGCGTCCTTTGCCGGTTCGGTTCCCACGCTTAGCTCCTTATTACGCCTGTGTTTATAATTAATCCTTCCGTGGCAAAGTTCCAGACGTCCGAGCGTGCGGAGATAAGGCGCGACAAGACGAGTTTCTTTCGTCATAGAGCGATCCGTGATGATCGATGGTCGTTTGCATCGTTGATGTCACCCATTTCCACGAGTTTAATTAATGGTCGGACACTGTTCGTTCGGGGATCAATTACGGGAACAATAATGACCGAAAAGCGTATCTAATGTTAGCTTAATCGGGACCATGTACCTTTATCCATTTCGATTAGATACTGATTACTTTCGCGTACCATTGTTATCGTGTCCGGTCTGCTCGATAAAATATGTACATATGCTTCAGTTAAAACACAGTTGATCAATTACAGTCCCGGAAAAATGACACAATAAAGTGCCGGTATTGTTTAATTCCGTTTAATCATCATTCATCCCTCAATTTTAACACGTCGATTGCCATGTGATCCATAATGGGTGACATAATTATTTGTACAAATTTAAAATTAATTTTTTTCACTAATGTATTCTCTGTACCAAATTTGGTTGATGTTTGTAAAATGTGAGGAGGTTAGAAGAGTGCTCATTATTGTACATCTTAACTTTTCAATTTGTATTTCATTAAATAAATTACATACCTTGATTTTATAGGATTTTTGAGGTTCCTGTAATTGCAATTTGAAACAGTCGAGAATAAAACAATTCAAGGATTTCAATATATTATTTTCAGCTGTATGAAATTCTTAAAGAACACAAGACATTTTTATTTAGCTCTCGTGATTCACAATTGACGAAGGCAATTTTGACTTGCTGATAGATCCGCAGTCTAGTGATAAAAATAAGTGGCTGTAATTTTCAATAGCAGAAAGATTAAAAGAATTAATGAGCGTCGATACATTACTTTCGACTAAATTTCCAATTAGCTCCTGATCCTTGCAATGAATGCAGACAATTTTTATGTCGCATAAAGATCGACATTTTAATCATGAATCTTCTCAGCTTCTAATTTAGAAAAGCTTGATTCGTTTGTATTTAATTTAAGAGCAAAGGCAAATTCTTTATTCACCAAGTGACCAGCCATTTTCGGAGGATGGTGTGATGTTTGCAAGCCGAAGCATAGGCTTTTGAGGCCAGGTCCTGGCGAGTATCGGAGGACGAATACTAAGAACATGGTTTCGTGGGCTACCTCGAGGGAATACCAAACGCCGACGCCCACAGGAAGCAAGAGTATGTTTGCTTGTTGGCGGAAATGTCTTTCGGCGCAGGTTCAACACCGGATAGAAGCGGAAAATTTTAGGTGCTTTGTCTTTGTTGGATGAGTAGGAAGAGCACCTGTCTAGGACATTGTTCACATCAAAGTTTCACACTCCTCAGAAAAGCGTTGTGAAAAAGATCCTAGGATAATACACTGGCGTGCAAAACTGAAGGACCACTGAATTTTTGTTTAAAACTTTCCCATGTTCAAAATGTTGTAACTTTATCAAAAAAACGTCGTAGAGTATTCGTTTTGGCCTACCAAGCACGAAACACTTTAAAAGTGAAACGTTTTATAGAAATGAAAATTTTGGATTTGCTTAAACGTTGTGCGGTTTTAATTATAATTCGTGCTTAAACAAAGAAGTCAATTTAGTAATTTTCTATGAAAGCCTTTTTATAATTTCAATAATTGTGAAATAAAAAACCGGTCATTTGATCGTGGTAGGTTTAGTGTTAAAGCTTGAATCTTTTACTTTCGATATGCATTATTCGTTTTTTTTTCAACGAAGTTTTTTACACTCTATAACGGGTGAGAAAGTGAACATAAATTTAAATGTTCAGACATTAAAAAATTTTTTTAATGAGTGAAACCAACATACGTTTGGAGAATGGAGTCTTGCATGTTAAATTGCCCATCGATGCTTGCCTTTCGGTTTTGTTTATAGAAGTTATTAAATATTAAATGAAAAATGTGCCTTTAAACCAACAAATTATGCTTCATTTATAACGGCACAGTCTAAAGAAATATACCCCACGACACACACAGAAAGAGATTAATCATTTTACATTATGTATTGTTTATTACTATTTTGGACAAAATATTTGCATTGCGTAACTAAAAGAGAAGAAGTTTGTATAATAATCAATTACAAAATTGGTTGGGAACCGTGACCGTCATATTAAATCTCGAATTATTATAGGTGAATATCGAAAAATAGTTGATTTTCGCCTAAATTAAATTGAAAACAATGCTTATTAGAGTGGTATTCATTTTACAGTATGTAAAAATACTAAGTGAGTCTATTTTCAGCCTGAGGAAGATTAGAGAAATTATTCTTCGAAGATTAACCTCGAAGATTTACCTTGAAGATAGCATGACTAACTAATACTATAAAATCCACGACATATATACTTTGCATGCCATTAAAAAGCTATTAAATATCTAGCAAAAAGCGCTACCTCTATAGCAGTAGCTGATGCTGTAATTATGTCACGCTTATATCACAAATTATGTGAATGGATAAGAAGTCCAATGATCTATGCTACGTTGTGAAGAGTTCTTGGCTCTTAGCGAATGATAACGCATAGGGTTCTGTAAACTATACGTAATCATTTTACCAACTATTTCATGGAAAAGTCTTCTCAAGTCTTCTTCAAAACCTCTTTACTTTCATAATTACTGAAAGATATTTTAGGCTTTTAAAAGGTACCATGGCTCCCACAATTTTTACTACTAGAGTCAATAAGCGTTTCAATTAGAATATTTCTCAGCGTCTGGGATCAGCAAAGCTACCAAGTACCACTTTCCACTGGGATCAATAAAACTAATCAATTATTCTGATGACTAAAGCGTTTCTCAGCTTCCCGGCTCTCATGATTACTCCCACTTGGCACAGACCTCAACCAAGATGTTAAACTGCTACCATAAAACTTGAAGGGCACTTCAGACTTATGAATGTTTGATCCCAAGTTGCTCATAATTGGGACAAGCGTAAATGGACTGTTCTAATTACTGAAAGATACTTTAGTCTTCAAGGTAACAGCAAGATATCCTTTCAGTGGGGGTCAATAAAAATTCTAATCAACTGTTCTACAGATTAACACTAAACACTAAACACTACCGGTCAAAATGACTGGTTTCAAATTTTTCTTTTTACATTCATTGATATTGTAAAGATGAATTGATGGGAAATGATCACACAAATTCCCTTACTGAACATCACAATATAAGAAAAATTGTACACAATCTAAATAAAAACAATTTTGTCATTTTTATAAAGCAACTCGTGCCGGTCACTTTTAGTGCTTGGTAGGTTTAGTGTTAACGGGTTATTGCGAGTACTTAAATAATCGGTTCCTCAACAATTCTTAGCGAAAAGATACAAAATCAAATATTTATTTCAAAGGATTAACATACGGAATTTTCAATATATTTAGTAATTGTTTTAGAGAAAAATATTCATTTATAACGACGCTACAGCTGATGTTTCAAGATGCCAAACTCAAAGCTAAATTATCTGAAATTAAAAAATAACAAAAAATATTTGTTTAGTATATATGAGTGTGGCTAGTGGCTAGATCGTTCAATTTTGTGAAATATTGGTTCCGAACAAAATGGCGGCTCTTGAAAATTTAACTTTGGATTTTTACCAAAAAAATGTTTCTTTTTCGTTCATAAAATGAAACGTATGCATCGAAGAAAGAAATCCTTCTATTAATCGTTGGCTATCATTGATGCAAATAAACACGCGAAATTTGAAAAAGATCGGTATTCTAGTTTTTGAGATCTATTATTGTGTTTTCATAACTACTTATATATCTGTGAGTTTTAATCGGATCGAATTAACACATTATTTACCGGCGATTGTTTCCTAATTTTTGGAAGTCTATGCTTCAAGGCAAACAATTTTCAATAGCTCTTTCAACAGCAACAGCAATTTCCATCGTGACCGTACAACTCGTCCACAGTATCGTAATCTAATAGTTTTGTTTAGAATTATTATACAAAATATGATTTTCAAGCTTCCTTTTGGTACAGCACAATTATTGAAAATCTTATTAATAGGCTTTTGGTATATATGTAAAGCGTTAAAATTTGGGAAGAATATTCTTATGATATTGGGTCGGCAACTAAGTGATTGCGGGTTTTAAATAAAAAGGAAAATTCCAAATTTTTACCTGAAAGTGTAACTTTATTAAATTAGGTATTGTCCGTTTTTGTCGATGACCTTTTGCCATCTTTCAGGCAGTGTCATAATTCCATATTCATAAAACTAAAAAAATAAATAAGAAAAACTGGCAAACCAATTTTGACACTGCCTTTCTTTCAAAGCTTCATCCTCATATACAGCACATAACTTCCTGTTTGCTTGCGATGTGTTCCTGCGATGTGTAAAATATGTCCGAAATGCGCGTTTTGTTCTTCCATTTTTAAATTTGGATAAAAACGAAACTAAATAGCTAATCGATACAATTTTCTTACTAATTAAAGGTGGAAGTCCAAACAACAAGAAAACAATATAGGTTAGGTGCTTTGATCAAGTTGACAAAACAAAAGAATGTGCTAGAACATCTATCGACAAAGTCCGTAATCATGTAGTTGCCAAACCAATAATATTCTTCCAGAAAAAAGCATTTTTGAAAACCGATTTTTTCAAAATTTACAAGTGTGTATAACTCCTTAAGGTTGATTTATGATATCTGCATGGACATGGAACGGAAACTAAACATAAAAATATTAGTAAAGTATTATTATACTGAACGAAACCGTTCCGTTTCTATGCAGATAGTATAAATCGGACATTCTTGTGAATGATACCTAATATACAACATGGAGAAGTAAATTATTATTTAAAAAATCAAGAAAGAAAGTTCATTAATTATATTGTTTTAATTTTACATTGAATTGCTCTAAATTTTGTATTTTTTTAAATTTATATAGTTTATAAAAAGATATTGAGCAGTGATTTTAAGCTCCAAGCTGGGCTTGATAAGAATTTTAATTTACTGTTACAAAAACTGTGAAGGGCTCTTTAGACTTTGAAATGGCTGCTGCGATCCAGCGATCACCGGCTCGGCTAATTGCTATATGAGAATTTCAAAAGCACGTTGCGTGCCATCTAAAGTCTGCTCACCTTTGACGCCCATTAAGGGAATCGGGCAGCACTCGGCTCGAAGTGGGATCATTAACGCGACTTAAGTGCAACGAGACCAATTACCGATCTGTGCTCGCGAAAGGTTCTCGGGCTAACGTTTCTATTTCGCGCGACCTTCGGGCATCGCGTTTCGCGATTGGCAAAGCTCTGTCCCCTGGCGTAACCCGAGATCGCGATTGCCAGATTGAACCGGTACGTCACGCGACACTGTCGTCGGTCTCGCGGATGATCGGTAATTCGACCAAACTTATTAAACCAGGGGTCCAAGCCCCCGTAAGAAGATATATCCGCCCTCTGACTCATCAATTTCGAGACACCTTATTTGCCCCGCGACTCGCATCAAGGGTCAGTTACGTATGTCCAGTTGACTTATCAAGCGGAACTGCACACTCGTCCATAAGTCATCGGACACTTGAATCTTTGCTAAATATTACTGATATGTTAATTATTATAACTTCGTACAACAATCCATCCAGGCTCATTTTACAGAATGAAGCTTCTACTTTCAGAATCGTTCCTTAGCTTCGTCTAACAAGGAGAAGACGCGGTCATCGGGTCTTAGATTTTGTCGAAACTTTGCATACTGGTAGATTCCGTTCTCCTGTTTATGAAAATGTAGCATTATAGACGTCGATACTCAATAAGTTTTGAGATATTTACAATTTAAATTTCATTATACCCGTTAAGTACAGTTTTAGTTAAGTACATTTCTTTCTTCATAATTCTGAGGTGAGAACGATACAATGGTATTCTTAGATGACTTAAATATTTTCACTGTTGTATATTTGATCTACACGAATGTTTAAAAATGCGAAGTCTAATCAGTGTCGCCGGAAACACCCAAAACTGGGGGATTTTCCTCT
Source organism: Sphecodes monilicornis (assembly GCA_913789915.3). Taxonomy (NCBI): domain Eukaryota; kingdom Metazoa; phylum Arthropoda; class Insecta; order Hymenoptera; family Halictidae; genus Sphecodes; species Sphecodes monilicornis. The sequence goes on from OU565290.1 coordinate 13,985,575, forward strand.
CATCCTTTTCCCCTTCCACTATCCCATTCCACTACCATGAGCACACTCCAACCAGTAATAGTATATGGTCTCGGTTTTTCGCGCATGCGCGACTAAATGCAGGAACGTACCGTACGTCTTATGTTTGTGGGGAAAGTAGGCGAGAACTGTTATTGGCGGGAAACCGGACAGAAGAGTGCAAGAAATTTTGGTACGTTAATGTTAATATACTCGATTTCATAATGGCAACTAGTATTGGAGAAGGAGCTACTTGTCAATTCATACTTGAAAATCGAAAAAAAATTTGCGAAACTATGCGGGGTGACTAAGGTACCCCATTTTAGCCCAACTTTGTACTTTACTGACGCTAAAATCGTCGCGCATGCGCGAGAAAACCGAGACCATATACCATCACTGACTCCAACGTCCCCCACTAAGACCGTAGAGTGGTCACGTGACGTGCCGTGCAACGTGTTACATATTACTCTGGTCATCAGAGAGGTGGTAAACTGTATTCCCCTCGATTTAACCAATCTGGCGACACTGACAAGGAGAAGACGTTTATAAAAAATCGTATTGCGACTTTCGAGATCTCATTTCAAAGGATAAGCTTCAATCTTCAAATCTATGGAGGACTCCGACATGAAAAGAATTTGTAAAATCACGATAAATAACAAAATATATTTAATTAGCGTTTGTTCAAAAATTGAACAAAATATCTTAAACTGGAAGGACGTGACAGTCATTTTAACAAAGTCATTTCCACAAAACAGCGTTTGTGGTACCAGATATGTTTCCGTGAGGTTTTATACGAAATGTTGAAAATCGCAATTAGAAGCCAAATATCCTGAAAACTATAATGTCCATAATTTTGAATTGTTTATAGTAACTCATGTCAACATTACCTATTTTCAATGAAATTTTCAGCATGTATATAATTGATTTATGTACCAACCAACTTGGTAAAGAATATTACAATGCATCATCTGGTGCAATAAAAAATATGTGCTTCGTATTTAAGAAAACCATCGTGACACGAAACAAACAACAGAAAAGCTATTAACGTTAAAGTATCCCTCTTCTTAAATAATAATAATAACAGTTTCATAATACGAAGTGGTAATATCTGTTCAACTATTCTGTATAATTGTCACGGTTAGGGTATAAATGATGTATTAGGCGGAACTTGTGATGGATTCGGTATCGGTAATGATGATGGATAGGGTACAGAATTTGTATATGATTGAAGACTGTGATTACCAGACAGCGGATCTTTATGCAAAATAAAAATTGATGAACAAGAGCCAAACAGAAATTTTTTCCTTACTTCAATGATTTCAATAAGCTGAAACTAATACATTGGAACTCTTAAATTCTTTTAATCTGTTTGCTGTTTTAAATCGCATCTATTCATTTTTATCATAAATGCATAACATCCGCTGTCTGGTGATTACTATGTAATTGTACAAATAAAATACATTAAACTAATGAATTATCTTTCCATGTAAGTTTTTCAGTGAATTTTATTGTTTTTTGTACAGTAATCATGTATTAGAAATATGAAAGTACAAAAGATCTTGAATATAAGGATTTTGTTGATTTCCTAGTCCAATTTTCAATAGTTTCTCTCTGGTGATTTTTTCTATAAAACAAATTTATGTAGAGCAGTAAAAATTGTCTGAAATTAATTCAAGTTACAATCAATTTAAAAATGGTGTTAATATTTTAGACTGATTAGTCGGAACATTTATATTAAACACGAAACACGAGAATTAATCATAGTAATATTAGTAATATCTAGTAATATTATTAATAACAGCTACTGCCTATGTATTATGCACAGTGAATGATCTACATTGAAATAAGAAGAGACTACATTAATAGAAGGTGCTTATTCGTACAATTAGAACAGCTTGGAGAACAATTAGTAAAGGAAGAGATACGTATAAGATCTACATATAATCTATGTCACCATGAAATGAATAATTTCTTTCTACAAGCAACAAATTACAAGAAATTACTATAGAAGCTTGATATCAAAAATACATTAATCATGCAATGGACTACAGGTCATGCTGAGCGCGACATTACCCTTGGCCGAGGCGGAGTCCGCTGTTAACGGTGTTCTAATTGGTCTGTGTTTTTCGTTAATAACTCCTTAACAAAGTCTAGGCGGCCATTTTTGCAAAGGAAGAAGTTACTTTAAATGACCTCAGAAACCGCCCATTTCAAGGATTTACATTTTTGAGACACCCTGTAATCTCAAACGAAATTACAAGAAATCACTATAAAAGCTTAATATCAAAAATACATTAATCATGCAATAGACCACAGGTCCCGTTGAGCGCGACGTTACCATAGGCCGAAGCGGAGTGCGCGGTGTTCTGATTGGTCTTTGTTTTTCGTTAATAACTCCTTAACAAAGCCGAGGCGGCCATTTTTGCAAAGGAAAAAGCTACTGTAAATAACCTCAGAAACCGCCCATTTCAAGGATTTACATTTTTGAAACACCCTTCAATCCCAAACGAAATGATTAAATGACATTACACTGGTAGTCACTTGTTCGTTCACAATTGAAATTCCAGTTTCCATTGAAGGATCAATGAAAAAGTCTTTATTCATGTACAAGACACATTCAAAAATTATAAAATAATCGCCGGTAGGTAATGCGTGCAGAAAACCGTGACTTTTTAAAGTCAACATTACCGCCATCTTTGCAAAGAGCAACTTGACGATTCACCTGGAAAGAAGCACGCCTTCCAGTGGAAAACCTGCGTCTGCGGAATGTCCTCGAAACCGTTAATCCTCCCAGACCGCGTAAATACTCTTCCCGATGTAAATACTTTGGCAGTGAAGTTCGGCTTTAATTAATACGAGAATCAGTAAACAATGGGGGGAAAAATTGCTGGCCGGATGTCGTTGGCTTGTGTTCCTGGAAAACGCGCTAGATCGGTTGCTCACATCCTGGGAACTTCGCGGCAATGCTCTTCATCCGGTGGTTTCACCAATTTCTGCTGATAATTATGAAAACCGTCAATGTCGACGAAAGAGCATTATGTTCTTCGCGGCGAGAGCTATGACTCCTTCGACGGAAACGACGAGTTTTTCCTCTGGATGCGTTTCGCTCGTTCTACATATACCGGAGAAACTGTTCGACTCTTAGGGCTAAGTCACCTAAATGGCAATATTCTGTTAGGCTTGCGCAGATAATACGAGGATTGCGTGTTTAAGAGAGTCGAGACATTGTCAGCTGTGTCAACAGAGAGCACGAGGCTGCACATATGTACATGGAGCTGTTGTATTCACTGCCGCTAACAATTCAAAGCACACGCTGTATTATTTCCCTGAGATGTAGGCGCGTTGTAATTACAACGTCTACTTTTAACACTAGATGACTCATGTTATGCGTGGAAATGACTATGATAATAAAACACGAATATAATTAGACTCTTTCTGTTTAAGGGGGGATTCTCGCGCAACAAGAACGAAGAAGATACAAAATTCCAGTAAACATCAAATATGCCACTGAATTAAAGGAATCTGGCGAAAAACTAATAAAATTCTTGGAACACACAAAGTTAATCAACCGAATCTAAATTATAAATGACCACCTGATAAAAAAGAAAAAAAGTACAAAAATAATTGATTTCTGCGTTTTTTCCTTTTTTTACAATAACTATTTGTATCATCGGAGTAAATCTTTTTGGCATACGAGCAGGTAACTTCAAAGTATAAGAAAAATTTTTTTCGTTTCAGTTTTTCCTTAATTTGTGGCAATTATCACAATCCTGTCAACCTTGTTAACGAAGTAACTAATATTGGCGTACCGTGTAGAAAGTGTAATCTAAAAGCAAAAGATAAAGAATTATCTTAAAGTTTGATTATATACGCTGGTACTGAAGCAACATTTAAGGAAAAATATAGAGAATTGCAAACTTATATCATAAGAACAAAATATTAGAAATAAGAAATGAAGTTGAAATGAAGTTGAAATTTAGTACCTCGAGAAGTTTGTAAAAAAGTGAGAATAAGTCTTTTCCGGAATTAATTAGTTGATTAATTTTTAAGTTATTGTGTACGCCAGTTTAAAAAACATAGTTTGGAGAAAAATGCATATTATACAATAAACTGGAAGAATTGAACTAAAAGAAATCCTTTGTATTTCAAGACTATCTGTTTACAATGTTTACGATCATAAAAAGTCTAGTCTCATATGTCCAATAATTATTCTAAAAAAAATTCTTAAAAGTCACTTATTTTTGCATCCTTTATACGAGAAACTCCCCTTAACAACAAAAGTATTGTACCTTGTAAAAAAATATATGAATTGGAGAAGGTACATTTCGTATTGAATTTCTTAGTTTAAACATTTGACAGATTATTTGATATCGCGTATGATTTAAATGTTCCGTTGTCGCTTTTACGTAAGGTCAGTTATCTGCGTTTTGCATGATCACTATCACCGTTAATTAATTTTATACACTTTGCTAATTACAATTGTAGTACGCAGCATAATATTCAGACATTCCATGGCTTTTTTATGTTAAATTGTTTGAATATTTCGTGAAAACTGTACGTTGTGTTTGATAAAACATTTTAAGTCTTAGTTCTGAGATTCTTCTTATGACCCGGAAAAAATTGTTAGTTTCTTTACTTATTTTTTTTAAGTTGCATCAACCTCGCAAGGGTTATTAGCAACTACAAGCTTACAATTAGATGGTTATTTATAATTTAGATTCGGTTGAATAATCTTGTGTGCTTCAAGAATTTTATTAGTTTTTCGCAAGGTTCCTTTGAGTCAGTGGCATCTTTGATGTTTCCTGGAATTTTGTATCTCCTTCTTTCTTGATGATAGAGATGTTAGCAGAGGTTCTTACGATTATTGTAAAATCGTTAGTTTATATACTTTATTAAAAGAGATTCTTGTGATATTGGTAAACAATTTTCGTTTCTTTACTTTGTTAGCAAACTGAAAGTCCTACAAAAAGATAATGAACACAATATTGCTAATTGATATTAAAATAATCACTAGCCATAGATTTATATGTAAAATGAAAATTATCAGCATTAATTTCAAAATATGGAAACTACACAAACATTTATTTCTTTTCTTAATAATTTTAATGAGTTGGTAGTAATACAATGTTTTTGAATTCTTTAAATGTTTTACATGTGATCTTCTTATTTTTATAATAAAAAGTATAAAAACGCTCACCCAGTCTAAAAATCTGATAATCAACCGTATTTATGTATCATTGCATAACTAAATGATCATGTTTCGAGAAACAGGTATCATTGCGGGAAAAGGGAAAAATATTTCGTGTTTTTTGGATGTGGTTGCGAGCAGAGAAAACCGAGAACGAGGGAGAAGAAAATTGAAAATGAGAGAACACGAGATGTAACCGCAGGAAACGAGATCCATTTAAAAATTTCTTGAAACACTCGCGACTACTTTCGGATTGTCTTTTTTATGCGATGCTGCATGCACTCCAATCTGAGAGTTTGCTCAAGATGCTTGCAGCCGATGATGGCAGGGCATTTAAACGTACACTTCGGTCTTTGTACAGCACGTTTACCCATGTTATCCTCATGAAATGCCAAAATGATGTCACTTATGATAAAATCAGACAACTTTATTTTATATCTACCTGTTTTAAGCACTTCGTTTTCTAAACATACTTTAATCCATATTAATCACGATAAAATCAAATGTGTTTTTACTATAACACGGCTATTCACTTCAAGTATGTGATTCATACATTTTCAAATTTTTTGTATAAATTTAGCGATTACAAATGCGGATCTTTATGTAAAATAAAAATGATGTACTTTAAAAATTGGATAACTTTTTTAAAATTGGATCAAATGACTTCAATTATTTTGAGATGTCAGGCGCATAAGTTTATTAGGTAGCGTGTAAATAATTTTTTTCTAAAAATTGCTATTAGTCGGAATTTCGACGAAAATAGTAATGATTGCAATTTTTAACTGTTTTATCTAATAAGTCTAAGTAAGTTATGCACACGTACAAAGTTTCATCGAAATCGCATAACGTTGTTATGAATTACAAACATTTAAAGGTGATTACATGACGACAAAATTACCTGGAAAGACCGAAAATCTGAAACTCTCACCCTTAAACTTTAATATTGTAATGTTTTTAGCTCGTAGCAACATTAACCGACTTCGATAAAACTTTGTACATGTAAATAACTTACGTAGATCTACAAAACGTATTTTAACGTATTTTAAATTTTCATTATAGGCAAAGATAAAGAAGTTAAAAATTGTGACCTTTACTTTTTTCTTCACAATTTCGACCAATAGCAATTTTTAGAAAAAAATTATTTACATATTACCTAGTAAAAGAATCCTTTTAACATCTCAAAATAACTGAAGTCGTTTGGTCTAAAGTTGTACGAATACTTTTTACACCCACTGTATATCAATTGTAAGAAACAGAGTTTCAGTTAAAATATATTTCTTCTTTTCATAATTTTAGTAAATTGCAAAGAATATTCTTAACTCCTTTACACGCTTTTATAATTCAGTATTTCAGTTGACCATTTTTATCATAAATGAATAAAATCCTCAGTTTAATGATGATACATTGATCACGATTATTTACTTCTGTTACATGTACATTTTAAATTGAAAGTGATGAAAGATGTCTATTAGTTTCTATTACGTTTCTATTTTTATGAACGCATATCGTAAAAAGTTTAACTATGGTATAAAATTACACAAAATTCCATAGTAATAAACACGAATTGCAAACCGTCCTTGAACGGAAGATAACTAGAGGATGATCTTAGGAACAAAGTAAACGCGCAGACCGTCCGGATCACAGATTAATTCTTCTTATCTTCCCAAACAAAGAAGATACTCTACATACTCTGATATGATAGCGAATAATGAATAGATCGCAAATGTCTATGTAATTTTGCACTACTACACACAAACTACCAAGAACACAATTAAATTACCCAGTCATCAAGCGAATTAAATTTATTTTACTCGGTTTCGCTATAGAGATTAAATCCCGAATGATACCCTGGAGTCTTCCGTGACCCCGGAAAAATTTTCTGTATACTGTTTTTCGTTGATGCATTGCCAGATAATTGAAAATATGAAGTTTCTTTAGATCTTTTTAAACGTTTGGATTTCGTAGCCCTAAACTGACTCACATAAATATTCGGACACTCTTAAAGAGAGCACAATTTTTTAAAGATTGGACTATACGACTTCAATCTTTTGCAGAAGGTAGAACAGTTAGTTTACTGCGTGACATGAAAAGGACATTTTGAAAAAATTGCAATTCGTCTGAATTGCAGAGGAAGTACTAAAAGATGTTTTTTTACAACTTCTTTATGTGGGACTATATCGAAAATTTGAAAAATACGTTTTGTAAATCTATGTCAATTGTACAGGTTGTTCGATAACTGGTGGTACAACCGGCAAGAGGATGATTCCTTACATAAAATCTAGTCGAAAATAAGGAATATAGTTTTTTCATACGTAGCTTCATTTTCGAGAAAATCGAGTTTAAAGCATTAGTATATGCACAGAGTAGAATTGGTTGGTCATGATCAGACGCGACAGCCGATTTCTATTTAATTCCGTGATGGGCACGGTAGGGGCCCCTTAAACGCCTGCTTCTCCCATCAAATTCTCTTTCATGCGCGAGGCCTGCGCACTGTTCGCGACGGGCGATGCACTTCCTTCCTCTATGGTAACGGCGGATGCTGGTGGGGGACAGTGGGCGCTATGGTGGGGACAGTTTTGTCTCAATTCGCTGAATTTTTAAACTCGATTTCCTCGAAAACAAAGCCTGAAAGTGAAAAAAGCCTCAAATGAAAAAATTTTATTCTATATTTTCGACTTATATTTTCATGTAGAATCACCCTCTTTTCGCTTGTACCATTAGTTACAGAACACCCTGTATACATCCTGGAAATTTCATCGAAATCGGCCAACGTTGCAACGAACCACAAACAGTTAAAGATGGTGAGTAATCGTAGTTTTTCACAATTATCAGTCTTTAACTGAAGTAAATCTAAAAATTTTTATATTTTTCAATGCCTGTCAATTTTTTTCGCGCGACCGATTTCGATGAAATTTTCAGAATATATTATAATAACTGACACATATCTACGAAATGCAGTTTTTAAATGCTCAATTCAAGCCCAGACAAAAGAGTCGTAAACAATAATCTTGAAAATCTTCTCCGTGATTCTGACTGATTCTAATTTTTTCCAAAAATTTGTTTCATGTCGCATAGTAGACTAATCCTTTAACACTAAACCTACCGACGATTAAAAGTGACCATTATGTGCTCTCTTATAAAAATTTCACGATTGAATTTATTTATATTTTATACCATTTTTAGTATAATGTATGATTGAATAAAAAAGTGTGCATAATTATTTCCAATGGAAGCATCTTTATAACATTAATAGTTTGTAAAATAAAAAAAGTCTGAAAGCAGTCATTTGACCGGCGCTGGTAAGTTTAGTGTTAAATTTCTCAAAAAATTCAAGCGGTTTAGTCGCATCTTGAAAAAATGATTGTCTTTTTAAAAGTGTCCGAATATAACTGAATAATACAAAAATATTACTGAATAATACAAAAAGGCAATCGATTTTTACTATTTCGCAAAATTTTAGTGTAACGTCTGTTACGGTATCGTGTAGATTGTAAATTATTAGGAGAATAATTAAGATACAAATGAAGGTAATTTATGTCGCTTTTTTCATCAGGAACGAAAATATTTCGCTTGTAAAATGCAGACTGTTGTGGTCCTCGGTTATGACTGGGCCGGAAAGCTGCGTGTCCGATAACGGTAAAAATAGTCTAGAATTATGAAAATGAGCGATGACGGGGTTTATCTGGGATCCTCAGCGCCATCATTGCTACTATGAATCACTGCAGAGATGATCATCGCACACGACCTATCGTTACTGCACTGACTCACTTGTTTTAATTTCCACGATTGATCGCAGGGGCTCGGCTCTCGTCGCTCGCAATCACGGCTGCGCGCTCGGATTCTGTCATCGTCTGGCTCTCGATGATGTACATTGCGCGTCAACCACTCCTGAAGGCTCGGGATTGTTTATTTTCCGAGAATTGCAACTGTAAAGCAAACCCTTGTGCAGAGTTCGATACGATTGCCTATTTGTTCACCTCTTAACTCTCGTGTCCACCAATGTTTCATAACAGATTTGAAATCTTTATTATTTAATTTCATTTTTTTAATCACTTGATATGCGAATTAACACGTTCACTGTCATGTCACCCATGTATAGTGTTCTCAAGCTAAATTAATTTTTGGTCACACCATTCAATGGGGCCCCACAGAAAACCCTGTGTGGTAAGTTTCAAGTCGTTGCCTCTATCACAAGGGTAGTTGTAGGGTGAACACGGTTTTAATGAATTATATTCTATTTTTTCTGTTCTGTTCAACAAGAAATTACAAAAATATTCATGGACGTTCTATCTGACAGCATACACGACTCTGAATTTTTTCCGAATTTTTTACTGCAACATTGATTTTTAAAAAATTCTAGAAACTTAAAATTTCTGATTGTATATTGAAGTTATCAGGTTAGTACGTTTATATTATTATGCTAGCTGCGTCTTATTATGACTATATGCTAGTATTTTCTTTGAGGTTTTTTTGGATTAGGTAAATATGTGTAAAAAGATTGGAAATCTCCAAAAATCCGAAGAAGTGCATATTTTTTTGTAGAAGTTCTAGAGATACCAGTATTATAAAAATTTAGGAGTAAAACATTGTGGAAAGCATTTTTCTGAATTTTTCTCAGATTTTTTTACGAAGTGTATTGTGATTAATAAAATAAAAGATCGATTTTGCAGTAAAAAAAATTCGGAAAAAATTCACAGTCGTACATGCTGTTAGACGGAATGATCATCAATTTTTCCGTAACCAATGTTTTACTTCAATATATGTACAATACAGTGGTATCAGAAAAACTTGATGTATTCGAGACGTCTTTGTACCTCAAAGGGTTAATTTTTCCTTTGCTTCCTCATTTTTATATGTATTCAGGAAGATAACATTTTTTTGTTGCGATGAATGATATTTTTGTTAGCGAAACTTGGAAACGAGTTTAAAATATCGTGACTGTCGTATTAGTAAAAACAACGATAACAGAAAATGTATACGGTCAAAGGTATGCTACTGGTAGGTGTACGTGTATATTTACAGAGACACAAATATTCAAAGCCACGTCTAGATAACATTTAACGATCCATGCATCTACATTTGCATTTTAAACTAGCACCCCTACTCGGTGCTGCATCCCTCAAAAACATCCCTTCAACCAGGAGGGGTCTTCCAACCCTCCGCTATCTCACGAAACCATAATCAATTTACTGACTCATCTACCCTCGTTTGCCTGTGACTCGATCGATCGTTCGTCATAACCAGTCTGCAAATTTTATACGCTCTTTACATTCGCAAATGCAATAAAAACTCCATTGAAAATGAGAGATTAAATGGAAAAGGCACATACAAACTATGTTCGATAAGAAATTATATTGAAATAGGTATATTGAATTGGACAAACCTATACTAATTAAAACTTGTGTGGCAACTGGATATTCGGTCGAAATTAAGATATAATAGTAAAAAAATGAAAAGAATAATTTCATAATTTTCGAACATCCATGATCCATTACTAAGGATTTTTTAATGGACGTTTCAACGGCAATAGCAATTTCAATCGGAAACCAATAAGTTATCCTGAGTAACGTAATCTAATTATTTCGTTTGGGATTATTATGTAAAAGAACATTTCTAAGGTTCCTTTCAATACAGCTCAACTGTTCAAAACCCGATTAATAGGCTTCCGGTAGATAAATTGTTTAGACTTACTCAAAGAAAGAAAGAAAGACATTTCTACTGGACTTCTATTTATTGTAATCGGAAAAACCAATATTTATTTTGCATAAAAATCTGCAGTCTATTAATGCGTCTAGACTATTAGAATAGTGTCTATACATGCTTATATTATTTAACACTAATCGTATCACGACCGGTTTCACATTTTTTATTTCATAATTGTTGAAATTACGAAGATTGCTTTGTTAGAAATTGTTAACTGAATTTCTTCGTTCAAACACATATCATTATAAAAAAAAATGGAGAGAATTTGAAAGAAATTCAGTGTCATAATTTTTATAAAATAATTTGTACCAGTCGCATTTTGCGTTCGGTACGGTTAGTGTTACCAACAGCAACCCTTCGCCGGCAATATGGTTTCTTACCAATGCGGCAAACATTACGGATTTTTTATTCAAAAAAATATCCAATTTTTTTTTGTTATTGTTTAAAATGTTGTTCTAGGCTGTAAAAAAATCTGAAAATATTTTGAGAGATTGACATCTCTAATTTAACGTATAAGTGTTAGTGAAATGAAATGTTTAATATCGATTTCACAACAAAAATAAAAATTTGAGAGAAAAAATTAACACTAAACCTACCACTACCGGTCAAATCACTGGTTCCACATCTTTGAGTTCACAATAATTGAAAATTGAAATTGTAAACATGCTTTTGGGTGAAATGATTAAATAAATATTTTTAGTAGAGCACATATCATAATTCGAACCTTGCAGAGCCCAAATAAATTCAATCTCGTAATTTTTACAAGGCAACATGTATCAGTTACTTTCAAGGATAGGTTTAGTGTTGAAGAAAGAAATTTGATTACCGTAATGGCGGCGGAAGGATAATGTACATTATGCAAAGAACTTTTGCGACAACATAACAGACTTCTTCTCGATCAAATGCCCGAGAGGTTTATCAGTGGTCTGCCCACTATAAAAGTTTAGATTTGCATAAACAGCCGTAGCTCAGTCATTGCTCGTCGCAATCGGTGTTACGACTCACAGCATCGAGTCCTCTCACCGCGATTACTCGCGCGGTTTCATTGTGGATGTTGACTCGTTTCCGATGTTGACTTTCCAGTTTTGTCCGTGGTGTCGCAAGTCGGGGGGGGGGGGGGGGGGCTGCTGCGAGTCGTGGCCGCGTTAAATTTCCTGCAACCGCAGCAGGTCCGCGAAACATTGTTTTATTTCTAAGGGACTGTACCGACGTCATCGGTGTCTCTCTCTCTCTCTCTCTCTCTCTCTCTCTCTCTCTCTCTCTCTCTCTCTCTCCCTCTCTCTCTCTCTCTCTCTCGGTTGTTCATTGCGTAAACTGTCTGGGTCATCATAGTCGAGCAATTAAACGTTTTTTCTGCTTCGTGGAAGTTGGTCCAGTTTATCTCAGTCAGCAACACTTACAGCAGCTTGGAACAGCCTGCTAGGATTCTCTGTGATTACGGCTTAACGGTCGGGTAACAGGACTTGGAGTAGGTACTATGTGCATACTGCTATCCGATATAACGTAATGGAGTTGGAGATTATCCTCCACTTTTCCGTAGTAAATTTTTCTATCAGTAGAGAGATCAGTTCTTTTGAAATTTTTTATATTAATCCACGGACAGCGGATCATTTTTATAGAATATAATTGACGATGCTTAGGACTCCGTTCACGGCTATAATTATTGATTTTTTAAACAAATTTTTAACGATATTTCTTGTAGACATATTAGTCTTTTTTATGTCTCTAATGAGACAGTTATTCATTTAGTTTAATTATCAGAAATTAAATATTTAAATAACCATTTTGATACTCTGCGTCGAAATAGACCCCAGACACCGCTGTCGGAGGGTCAAGGGAGAATGGCGGTCACTGCAATAAAATGAAAATATGGACTGACATATTTATTTAAAGATACGTTTCGTAATAGAATAAACGGAGTCCTACAGAACAAGTTCGACCAGAAAGAAGAGTCGGTGACCAGAGTCTGACAAAAAATCATTATACGCATATGGTCACGTTCCTTAGTGATGAATGAACGCGGGTCAGGTTTATGTTTAGAGGCTAACGCGCGTATAAGGAGGTCCTGGATGCATCGGCCAAAGAAATAAAATGAGAGGTGATCGCACTTGGAAGAATGCGAGCTTGACTCACCGTCACCGAGCCCTCTCGAGCGTACTCGTAAGATGAGAATGGAACGGATTGCACGTGGCCCACGTACTACAGAAACCAGTTCACTCGGACAACGGTCCATTGAAGTGTCTAATTTACGATTAATTCGCCGTCCTTGAAATCATTCGGCAAATTCATTTGAAATTCCTCGACGCAGATAGTTAGATGGACTGACGAGAGTTAATCCATAGGACGTTACACTCCATTTTCCGTTCGCGCAGAAACTAGTTCCACGCGAGAAACACAGTCGAGATTACAAGGTTCAAGGCGTTCTACTTTCGAATTGTATACCACATCCTAACCAAAATTGGACTGGTCGAGTATTGGGGCAATGGTGTTCAAGAAACGGTAGGAAATGGAGGCAAAGGGCGGAACTTTCACAGATACGATGACATTTTCGTGATTTCTAATAGAGGGTGGTTGGGAATGGCGACGCTGTCTAGATGCAGCATCCTTGGTGCCGTCAAACGAGTGCTGTACAGGGTTTATAAAAATTATATTATGTCAGGATAGCAAGATTCTATACTTCTGGATCGGTGGAGATTTGTTAAGAAAATGAGCAGAAAATTTGACCTTGACCCTTTCTTCAAGGTCAAAATTTTGTTGTATTCCATCGTATAATACTCGTTGCGAGGAACACAAGTCTCAAAGAAACTATGGGTCTCAAGCCTCGTTTTTGAGAAATTAGAATTTGGAAATCCATCAAGTTCGCGTTCGCTGAATGTTCAAACTTTAATTTCTCAAAACCGAGGAGTCAAACGGAAAAAAATTATTTTATATTTTCAACTTATTTTCTAATGTAAAATTAATTCCCACCACGTTTATGCCATGTTGGGACACCCTGCAGACATGTGGAATAAAATGGTTTACGAAATTGTAAAGTCGAATTTTTTAAGAGAATGGTTGACTTGAGACCCATGATTTCTTTGAGACTATTGTTCCTCGCGATGAGTACTATACCTTGAGAAAATGTCAAGGACGAAGTTGTGGATCATTTTTTAACAGATCTCCATTGATCCAGAGGTATAGAATCCCGCTGTGGTAGTCGTGACATATAATATTGTACTCTTCCACGTTGAGCAAAATTAGAGACTCATTTAAACAAAGAATTATTAAGTGCATTGAAGTAAGAGATAATCATGTTGAACACATACTAAACTGAAGTACAAATAAAACGATCACACCTTTTCTGTATTTCTCTGCAAGTTTGACCTTGAATGACCTTGAGTCATAGGAAATTGAACTCATTTTAAAATGCACTATTTGATGGTAGATAAAAAAACTTCCATTTAAAAAAAGAAATTTGACCTTCACCTCGCCTTGGAGTGTCCACCGAACAACTTTCATCTGCAACATTTTTGCGTGTAATCAATATTTTTGGAGATATTCGTCTGTAACGTTTTATAATTTCCACCCTGTATGAAAATGTACTTTCTTTTCTAATCATTATAAAAATTTGAAAATAATACAACGGTATCCTCAAATTCTTTTGAGATCTGTATTTGACGTATTAATTTTTGTCATAAATGAAAAAGTACATTTCGATTTCAATTTTGTATCTTACGATTGACTCAGAACATTTTTATTTTGCATAACAATCCACAGTCTATTTATGCTATATGAAGCATACAAATGAATCGGTATTAGAAGCAATTTGCATCGGGACAAGAATCAGAATCCCACATTAGGGGTAGATGAAAATTTGTTTTTTCCTGGATTAACCATTTTTTTTCCTATTTCTTTAGTCTTTCGTTTTTCACTTTATATATTTAACATACCTCCCACTATCGATGATAGTACTGCGGTTAGAGAATAGTGTTTCAATATTAGTCTTTCACAACAAACCGACAGGAATGCTGACATTTTTTGTTCTCTTCAACAAATGAGTTCTCTGTACAGTAGGAGAACATAATCAACACTTCGGACGGTAACAATTACATGCCAAACACCGCATTGATCACTCGTTAACGGGAATCCGATGCCTTAACAGTACTTGCGTGAAACCAGAATCAAAGAAATTACTCCTTCGAATGGTAGTCTGCAGAGTCTGGAGTTCGCGGATGCTCGGCGTGCTTTCATCAATGGCAATTAATTACGCGAGTAATTGATCCGTATCGTTAACCTTGATCGCGCACAGCCTCACTTTCGCTCGCGTTGTAAGTTGTAAGTCAAATCACGCGCGAATCGAGTCTCGTGCTGCAACACGAGCGACCGAATCGCAATAAAAGCCATCGGAGAGAGACGACTGATCAGTGGCTATTAGGGGTGTGCGGGATCCCGAAATTTCGGGTACTGATCGAGTCGGATGAGATCCCGAATGTTTGTCCGACCCATAAATCTGTGGTAGCAAGGAAAAACGCCACATGTCACAATTTAAAAAATTTGGAGTTTTTGCATTAATTGAGCTTTATAGTATAGGACAGGAAGTTCCAACCATTAGCTCCGGAGCTATTCGAGGTACCTTCCCTGCTTAGGTTCTTCCCCCACTCTTAGATTTCATCGTTATAACGTATAGTAGTGGGCAGCTCCCACCACGAGAGCCGCGCGGCGCGCGCAGCACTCACTACCTCTACGGCTATACGTAGTAGTGGGAAGAGCTTGGGAAGAATATACGTTCGAACGTATGATTAAATAAAAATAGATTATTATAAAATTTTGATTGTAGTTTAAATTAGTAAATCAGTGTCGGTAAAATTATATAGGATTGGAATTTTTATTTAAAAATTTAGGGGGTTGATTAAATAAAAATAGATTAATATAAAATTTGGATTGTAGTTTAAATTAGTAAATTAGTGTCGGTAAAATTATATAGGATTGAAATTCTGATTTAAAAATAATAATAATACGTTCGAACTGTCTGGTATAGGATTTGCGTATTTACCAGAAAAAAGTCATGAAAACAAATTCGAAAGGCTCAAAAAAATAATGCAATTTAACCGATAATTGTGGACTCGACTTAACTCGACCCGAAATTCTTGGATCTTATACACCCCTAATATCATACCGTCCCGAACGCTGTCGAAACTCTAAGTGCTGTCGCAGACTGCAGACTTTTTATCGACCGATAGTTTGGTCGGGTTCTTTATCAGTATGAAGATGTATGCAAGTGCGCATATCACAACGATTCGGTATCGGCCGGTAAATAAGTTTGATGGGCTACACGATTGCATTCAAACTAAACTATCGGTGAACTATCGGCCAACCGCCAATCAGTATGGCACTCGAGTCGCGCGCGCACACTTGCCGATTGTTTTTTTGACGACTCGGCCGATAATTCTATAATATAATACTGATAATCTATCACTGTGGATGGAATGCATCCAATACTCTCGGTTTCTCTTGTTGATCCTTCTCCTCCGTTGTATAAAAGCAATAATAACATTTCTGGAGAATGTTCTATTAACTTTCATTATGCAACCGCTCTCTTCAAGAGCCGCCAACTAGCAAATTTTTCGAGAGCAATCGGCCGACTGTAGGCTGGTCTGCGCACTCACCACCAACCCGACTATTTAGTTGGCCCAGTGTGCGCGCTAACAGGCCAACCCGACCAAACTATCGGCTGATAGAAAGTCTGCAGTCTGCGGGGGCTCTAATAACGACAAACGAATCTGCGACACGATTAAACCAGTCGGCTGCATCAGCAGAAACGCATCGAGGATACGTCTCTCGAGTCAACGTCGAGGCGACACTTTGTTTTCGCGGTTAGAGAATGCCATTGTTTCCGGTAATCCGTGGCACTGTCTCGGATTCAATGGGGGATTTGCGCAAAGAGGATCTCAGCCATTGAAATTCTCACTGTGCGTCGCAAATTCAGTATATTCCTTTCCTATGGACGCATTGTTCGCGTCTGATGTGTGCTTATAGAAGGCCATTCGCGTCAAGTGATCATATTTTATACACAGCAGGATGCAAAATTTTTTTTAATTACGTAGGCTTGTAACGCTGGCTGTCTTGATTACTGTCGGTATTCCTGATCGCACACGGCATTGTTTGAGATCATAGGTTGGTATTAGGCATTGCAATACCGGTAGACCGGTATACCGAATACCGGTAGACCGGTATACCGAATACCGGTATTTCGTGCTATTTTGCAATTTCGTGAAACCGGTATTTGCTAAGGTAAAATACCGGTATTTTCGGTATTAGCTATAAATAATAAATATTTTTTTGGGGCATCCACTCTAATTTGAAATTTACAAATTAATTTTTCCGATAGTGAATGTGATTTAATATCGAAAACTGTATCAGGTCTGCTTCCAATAAAGCTGGCTGCGGAAGCATTCCAACTTATTAACAGCGAATGCAACAATAAATGTTGCAATCACTTATAGATCAGGACACACCACTGTCTGGGGAATTATGCAGTACATTGAAAATTCGTATGCAGAAAAGACATAGTGAACTAGAAAATATTTTAAGGTATTTACATAATTATAACGACTTTAAAAAAGAAAACTCAAAGGAGGAAAAGAAGCTAATAAGGTCAAATTTAATTAAGTTCGTCGTCAATTTCGACAAAAATATTTATGAAAAGCGAACACAAACCTATCCAGAAGAATTCGTTAAAGATGATGTTGATGTTAATATCGAAAAAGAATTGTCTCTTGAGAAATTACAATTAGTTATAATTAAAAAAATTACCACGAACAATAATACAAAAATAATACAAAAAATAGGTTTATCCAAAACCTTCATACGAGAGACCGAGTTGTTAGAAGATGAAGGACATCGAGGCAAATATTTAGAGAAAGTATATCGCTCATTATTAACGGTACCACTAACCAGCGTGGATGCGGAAAGAGCATTTTCAACTGGAGGTAATTTTTGCAGAAAAATACGTTCCAGGCTTAAGGACAGTTCAATAGATGCATTATGTTTTTGACAATCACATTCCAAAAATATGTAGTTAATAAATGAGTTAATGTTTCTTTCTATTAAACAATCGTGTTTTTGTACCTTCTTGAAAATTCCTAATACCGGTATTCCGATACAACGTTTAAACAAATACTGAATACCGGTATTGTATTTTTGGTCAGGCATTGCAAACCCTAGTTGGTATAGAACAGAGAGTAAGAAGTATTATAGACAGAGATAGAGAAACGAACCATGTGACAATATATTTTATCTTATTTTATAATTCATTATTATCCTATTCATAATAAATAAATATGTTAAAAAGTATAAATAGTGTTACGCTTAATCACTGTCCAGCAATTACAAAGCGACTTTGAATTCCTCGATATTGCTTCAGCTTTCCGAGTTACAGCAGTTACAAGAAGTATTAGCAGATTAATATTCCGATTTCCGAAAAATTGTGGACTTTTGTATGATGTAATTTTGTAAAAAATAATTATACTTCGATGAATTTTTTTTTTGATTTTTTTCTGAGATGATTTTACATGACATAACGGATGGGATACAGAAACTTTTCTCTAGAAGTTATTGCGAATTGAAATGTCCCCAAACACTTTGAACAGCAGGATGCAAGATTTTGTTTAATTACATAGGCTTGTAACACTCGCTGTCTTGGTTACAAAGCGACTTTGAATTCCTCGATATTGCTTCAGCTTTCCGAGTTACAGCAGTTGCAAGGAGTATTAGCAGATTAATATTCCGATTTCCGAAAAATTATGGACTTTCGTCTGTTGTAATTCTGTAAAAAATAATTATACTTCGATGAATTTTTTTTTTATTTTTTTCTGAGATGATTTTACATGACATAACGGATGGGATACAGAAACTTTTCTCTAGAAGATATTGCGAATTGAAATGTCTCCAAACACTTTCAAGGAATTTTTCTCCGTAAAATTCTAAAATTTTCTTTAAAATTCTTTTAGAAATTCTTTTTAGAAAAGCTTTTTAGGATTAAGAATGGAATAGTATGTTGGGTAGAAAACTTTAGCGTGCCATTGTTCATGGGAAACGCTGGTACGAAAATAGAGAAGAGTATCCGATACACGTTTCACATATCGAAATCGGAAATTCCTATTCCGAGGACATCGCGATACGTCGTGAAAGTTCTCCCGAGTTCGTCGAATAACTGCGCAGATCCGCGCAGATCTGCGTATCCTCGGCGATGTTTATTAACAATTACGTTCCGGTGGAATTGCCCGGTGAAACCAACTATAGGAGCTGTCACAGAAATATCTAAATTACCGGTTACGATACGCGATCTCCGCGCGTTTCGGTTTGCTTTACGCGCCGGGCGTTTAGGCGCACCTTGCCATTTTGCTGGGAAAACATGAATGGAATTGGAGTAAATGGATGCGGCATACTACGAACAGAGGATAACCAGCTCGTAACGTATTCTCTCTCGAGTGAGTCGCTCGAAGCTGTTCAATTATCGCCACTTGAGACCAACTGCGAAGCGGCTGGCTAACTTTTTATTCCGTTTCCACCGCGGTGGCCGTTATTGGATCATCGTCGGAGTTTCAGCGGCCTGTAAAACGCCCGCCGTAATTTATGCCGTGGTGCAGCGAATCGTCGCATGCGAATTAATGTGCAAAAAATCACGACCGTCATCAGCACTGTCCTGAAATTCGCCTACAGTCATGTGTGCGGCGGTTACATTCTGATTTACGGGCTACACATGGGAATCGTTCGTTAAATAGTGTTAGTTAGAACGAAAGTTTAACACCAGGTTTACGGCGCATTAAAAGTGACTATTTTACATTACTTCATAAAAATAACAAGAACATTAGTGTGGGGATATCTGTGGTGAGAATGAGAGAGAAACATTTATGAATGAAACAAAAGTGTATGAAGTGAATTTGGTTGTATATTAAAATGAAATGAATGGACATGAAGCACCGATTTTGTTATTATAAAGTATGGCTGTCATTCAGAATGGTTGTCATTAATATGTTGTGTTAAATATATAGTTATTTGTTAGTATCCCATGATAATTCCATTCACTGCCTGAACAATTAGAAAGAACGCCTTTTTACGGGTCCTGTAAACCTAGGGTTAAGGGGTATCGCCAAAATAATGGGCCTAAAAGCATCAATAAATTGAACAATTTTTCTCAATATAAAAAAATAATCTACTATAAAATCGAATTAGAGTACTCTTTACAACATATCTTAATGTACTTAGAACCATTGTTTTGTATTTTTCCGATTCAAAATGGCGACGCTACCGCGTACGGAATACCTAATACGTTTTGTGTTGGAGCCGACATTCTTCATATTTTTGGACCTAGAGAAAAAAAAGAATTTCTTTCGAATCTATATTAACCATTAGCACTCGAATGGCGACTCTGAGGCGCCGCTACAAATTGCTACACCATTATTCGGAATATTGTTTACATGATTGAATTTGTTTATATGTAATAAATTAACTAAACATGTAAATATTGTATGAGGTACTATATCAGTTTCTTAAGCATATGACGAAAAAAATTATGTACAATGGAAATATTCTAGGTTAGAAGAAATGTTTGGTTTTTTAGTTGAAATAGCTCCGAGTGCAAAGGGTTAAAATACCTTTGTAGTACATAGGGTTTTTGAAAATATTAATTTTTCAGATATGGCAGCCATTTGAAATCACAGTTGCAATTTTTACAACTTTGAATGCCTGTCAGAAATATTGTTTTTCGATTAAGAGATCAGCAGAGATGTATGCTATAGAAAAGGCGGAGGTGGTAGAGAAATCGATTATGAAAGATGAGTGTAGGAAGTTGAAGGCTACTGTCTGGATACAGACAGTGGTGTATCTTGAGTAGCTAGTGGCGAAAAGGTCAATGTCTAAGAATTTTCTGATTAGCGGGACGGTGTTGTCTTTATACTGCATTCCCACTGTTTTATAACGAAAATATCTTCCTAACGTGATAAGAACTTCCTAACGTGCATAGCAGTAAATTGGAGAAGTTCCTCTTGTACAAAATTTACTCTAATATAGGAGTTCTTTTGATCTTACAAGCTAGCCTTCTGGATGAAAAGCAGATAAGAGCGACTCTGTACAAGTCTGAAGTGTTCTATATTAGGTACTCGGAGTTAAGAGTGGTTTATTTTGGTTAACACATTACCTACCGACGATTATTCCATCATTTTTGTTAGTCTATGACCCTTGACTAAAGATTTTTTAATAGATACTAAAAACAGCAGAAGAAACTTCAATCATAAACCAACAACTCACACTCAATAACGTAAGCTAATAATTTCGTTTGTGATTATTGTGTTAAAGCAGATTTTTAAGCTTCCTTTTGGTACAGCATAATTATTGAAAAGCCTATTAACCCTTCGCACTCGAGTGGTGACTCTGAATCACCAATGAAAATTGCTATACACTATCCAAAATATTTTTCACAATTTTAGTTTGTATTTAAATATTGTGCGAGTGAATTGCATCAGTTCCGTATGCATAAAATAAAAATAATCAGATTGAATGGAAATATTCTCGTTCGGAAGAAATGTTTGAAATAATTCCAAGTACAATGGGTTAATAGGCTTCCGGTAGATAAAGTGTTTAGAGTTCCCTATTTTGCATTCTACGAGTTTAGAATAGTTGAGATAGGACTATGCTAACTTCGAGATTCTACTAGTTCAATCCCATTTATAATAAATTCAGTTATTGTGTCTAGGTATTTTACGTATAACGTGCACGTTCAGGGTAGTTCACCTCTGATTTTAGTATCGTCTCTTATAGATCAAGTTCAAGGTTTTGTACTATATCAGTTCTAATGACCTTATGGCTGGCGGTATCCGTTCCCTCAAGTTCAAGATCAGTTCTATTCTGTTCTACGATCCATTGATACGTATGTCCTCGTGTCGTACATGGGCTAACAACGATTCTATAATTGTCACATACTCACCTTCCAGTTCTGTCTATTGATTCTTGGCACTCCATTATAGCTACAGCTTTGATCGATTCTCGGTAAATACTGAATGAAGATTCTGTTATTTTTAAATTACGTTTCTTTCAATCGATACGGCGCAACTATTTTCAAAATATGACCTACAGTGCCTAAATAAAAATATTGACATACCCTTTAAAAAGGGATAATTTTTTAAACATTTTACCAAACGACTTCAATCTTTTTTTTTAATATTAGAAAGATTAGTTTATTAGCTAATGTGAACAAAAATTGTTTTAAATTGCTATTGGTCAGAATTGCGAAGACAAAAATTGAAGATCAGGATTTTTAACTTTTTTATCTCAGCCTACAATGTAAATGTAATACATACATTTTGTAAATCTTAGTAAGTTATATACGTACAGAAAGTTACATTGAAATCGGATGACGCGTAAAGAGGCTATAAGCATTGACATATTTAAGAATCTTTGAATTTTGAGGTTGATTGATCTAAATCGCAGTTTCTCACGATTTTCGCCATTTTTAATCACTTGTAGCTCATAGCAACGTTAATCGATTTCGATGAAACTGTGTGCATATACATAACATACTTAGGTCTACGAACAGTATGTTTTAAATGTTCATTATAGTCACGGTTAAAACAGTTAAAAATTGTAACCTATATTTTTTTTCTTCTCAATTGCACCCTATAACAGTTTTTACACCATTTCTTTGCATATTCTTTGGTACATGAATACTTCTAATATTTAAAAAAAAATCAAGTCGTTTGATCAAATTTTTAGAAACTTTTTCCTTTTTAAAGGGAATACCAATACTTTTTTCAGATACTGTATTTATTTCTTAAATGTCATTTGTCGTTATTAGACTCAGTGTCGCCAGATCGGTTAAATCGAGGGGAATACAGTTTACCACCTCTTTGATGACCAGAGTAATATCTAACACGTTGCGCAGCACGTCACGTGACCAGTCTATGATCTTAGTGGGGGACGTTCGAGTGTGCTCATGGTAATAGAATGGTACAGTGGAAGGGGAAAAGGAGGAGAGGAAAATCCACCCAGTTTTGGGTGTTTCTGGCGACACTGATTACACTGCGCATTTTTAAACATTCGTGTAGATCAAATATACAACACTGAAAATATTTAAGTCATCTAAAAATATCGTTGTATCGTTTTCACCTCAGAATTATTAAGAAAGAAATGTCTCTGTAACCTATGTTGATTCAGACAATTTTTATTTTGCATAAGACACTTGAATGGAATTGAATTTCTTTTATTATAACAACAAAAGTATTTTATCTTATGAAGAAACAAGATAAATGAATTCGGAAAGCCATAGATGGTATTGTTGACTGAAAACATTTGGAGTAAATGCATTATACGTAGCTTGATTTAAATGATCGTCATTTTTACGAAGGATTTAGTTGTTCAGGGTGAAAAGAATTAATACTATGGAGCAATAAAAACACTACTTTATAGAAGTAACAAAGATGTATTCATTCAGATTTTTAGCGATTTATATTACGATATATATGAACAAAGAAATAAATTTATTGAATAATTTCTCCTAAATGCGTCTTCACAATCTCACTGATTATAAATTTAAAAAATTGTACCCCATCATTTTTTAACGATTCTCGTAGTTCTAGTGTTATATGTTCCTCTCTGATGGAAATATTGCGATTTGAAGTTTTGAATTATTTATTTTATAATTGCTGTACTATTTAGCAATTTCAGATAAAAAGGAGTGGGAAAGAATTGCACAATGAATAAATTCCACGTGTAATTCTTACCGCTCCGTTCGAACAGTTATTCCTTGCATATTAAAAGTCGCTAACCTTCAGTCATATTCTAATTAAGTCTAATAGTGCTTTATCTGCGACCTCCATGTGATAAGACGACACGACATTTTCGCGACACACTAATGTAACGCCGTTCCTATTCGACGAACGTTAAAAAACATTCTAGAAACATTCGTGAATCAATGTCAACGGTTTCACCTGATGACTAACCGTGCATCATCATAGTCATCCATGCTGCTGTAACGTCATACTGTTCCGTGATCGTGTTTCGTAATAAAGGTGTGCAGTATGTGAATAATTTTCTATTTCATATAGCAGACATAAGTACTTTTCCTGTATATTAGATATTGTTATGCTATACTTATAATGTTACCATTAGGCGTGCAATATTACATACTTGGATGCTACACAACTAGACAGCGGATTTTATGAATTTATTGCAAAAATAAGTACATGTAATTTCAAATAGTAAACATATTAGAAAAATTTCAAAATACTGTTATATTATTTTCAACCTATTAAACATATTAAGAAAAACAATAAATTTATATTTCACTCGAGTTTGCTGCAATACAGGTAGAATTATATAGATTATTATTATATAGATTATACTATATAATACTATGTATTATATAGTATATGTTACTGTACATGTTATCGCTAAGACGTACACTCCATTATTCCACAAAATAATTAGTTGCTTCATGGAATATTTTTTAGAAATAGTTCAAGTATGAAATAAATCACATTTTTATGCTTTATATGGTTAGTCCGTGTAATAACGGTTGCAACTTTTGTAATTAAATGTGCGATAAAAAGAAAATCAAATTAATTAATCTGAAACGTAGTATATTTTTCTATTTTACTTTTATCATGTTACTCAATATGTAGTTAGTTTCATTTATGAAAAAGTACAGATCTTTCCACCTATTGACTGGGACGTTCCGTGAAATTGTTATATTAACAGTTGATATCGTATCTAATCTTCGGATAATTGAACGAAACGTATAGAACCGATCATCTTAAATAATATGTTTTATGGACGGTATCTACATAACTATTTCGATTTCCTGCCTGAAACTTTAGAGACAATCTTCATCTGTGCGGATACTGATGCAAACAAGAAAAAATAATCGATTTGTTTAATGCTGTTAAATGGGATTCCCCCCTTGACTCATGCTGCGTTTATCTAGTATTAGCTGATATCAGGCTTGATGTTTAGGGATTCACCTCGATCTAATCCAGACATAATCCAAAAATTTGTGTACATTTTTATTGACAAAAAATGTTGAATTTATTTATGTTCATTAGATGAGTACAATTTTTTCGGCAAGTATTCTATGTCCTCCTCAACTTTTAATTGTCTGACTGTTTCTATTTGTCTCATACTTCATATTATGCAATAATGTTGTTTTACATAATAATTATGATCTGCTTTTCGAAAAAAACTCTACTATGGTTCTATACTGCAAGCCTAAAGTAATAGGAGTGGGATGGATAGATATCAAGAGTTTAGGTATCATCTTTCTACATACAGCAGAACATCGATTTTATCCAGGCCTCTAATGTTTGAATCATTTATTGTCTGAATACTTTCCACAAATAAATAATTCAGTCTTAAATGATCCACATATTATTTAATTTATTGTACAACTCTGTAAGGATTCAGTTCAGCATTAAACCAAAGTAATTGTTCTATTGTCCGAACACTCCTGCTCCACTGATTAGTATGGATCATCAAAAGATAGTAAATATTCAGTACAGCTGAGTTTCATTCAAAAATTGGTTTGAATGGTTTCAATCTATATGTCACGGTAAATGTAATTAATCCGGTGATTATGTATAATTACCGGATATTATATATAATCACCACTAAGTTTGGTCTGGGTTAGGTCCTAAATATTCAAGAATTCGTCACATTTACCAATTCTTTATTTAACTCAGACCAAACATAGTGGTGAGTATATTCTGTTTCTTCCTGTGGAATCTAAATATGTAACGTTTTATAGGGGGTTCCATTTAAAATTATAAAGGTACCCCCCCCCCCAGGGGAAGGGGAGGCTACTACACGCTTATGTAGTTAGAACGTTAAAATCGATGGCATAGTTTTCGAGATATTGAGCTGTTAAGAGTTATGTGGGCCACCCTGTATAATAATCTGCAATTATACATAATCACCGGATTAATCACATTTAGCGTAACATATAACCAACTATCAAAAACCTTTAGGAAACATCCAAGAATTAATACTAACCTTTTCAGGACCGGTTTCACATCTTTTATTTTATAATTATTGAAATTACAAAAGATGTCTTCATTACAAATTATTAAATAGATTTCTTCATTCGAGCACATACTGTTAACAAAATTGCAAGAAATCTAAATATATTGAATGTTATAATTTTTACAAAACAACGCATACCAGTTACATTTTGTGCTCGGCACGGTTAGCGTTAATGTAGCAACATTACAAGTTTTAACGGTAACATATATGATCGTGTATGCTGTATTTGATGCCATACAGTAGTACGCTAACGTATACTTAAGACTTAAGTGCTATAAACTGTACACCGCACTAGAAGTATTTTGGTCAGCAATAGCTGATGTTTGTACCTGATAGAATGATGCACTGACGCGTTTGCGTTAGGTAATTAAAACCAATGTTCGGTGTTTAGTGATCGAGGTTGATTTACGAAACAGTTGGACTCGTCACACGTGTTTCATGTAGGTGGAATCCTGTGACGCGATTCACCTCTGTCGCTGCCTTGAGATCAAGGAAAATCGTTGACTCAACGATCGAAATCTGGAACACGATGAGAACTTGTGTGCTGCACGCTTAGACCAATATATTCCTATAGAACCGGCTTCAGAAAATTGTCTTAAAGACGAGATTAAATCATCTACGAGACGACAGTTGTGGGCAAAGTGCTATAGTCTGTTGAGAAGCCGCAGTACCATAAAGCTTTAGAGGTTATAGACGAACTCATTTGACTAACTCATTTTGTCTATTATAATTTGGAAATAGTTAACTTATAATGCAGATATTAATAATATGAAATGGGTACTTATTTCCTCGTAACTTACTTAATTTAAAAAAAGAGTAGTAAGAACAATATATATGTCGAACACAATGCACGTGTTTCGTCTCGTACGACATCCACAACTTTGATTTATCTTGAGACGTCAGTTGCGGGCTCTTTTCTCCGTTATCTTGTCTTTACAGCACCCAATGCATATCCTATACCTCTTCCGGATCTATAAGTATATGTATTTGGTCTAAGGTCGCACGAATCTATTCTCTCCGCATCGGGTCTTTCTCCTTTTATGCCATCGCGGAGTCCTAGTATTAGGTCGTCCCATCGTTACCATCGGTAACTTCTTCCAAAAGTGTTCTCATAAAAAATTAAATAAAAGTTCCGTGAATACAATTTATTTAGAACGTGCATTAAAGAAGCTGCTATAAGAGAAACACAAATAATTTTTGAGCTATGAATTAATTACTTCTCGTCGACCGAGGCCTCTCGAGCTTCGCTGTCCTTTTCTACGTTCGGCACAAGTCAAAGAATTGTATTATCTGAACATTAATCGTCGCCGGCCGGATCCGTGGTGGCGACGATTATCGATGAAATACTGTACTACCATGCAGTATAACATAGTACGTAATCCTGTACAACCTAACACAATATCCTAATATATAAACTGCGGATTTTATGCATTTATGACAAAACTTTATACATACAATAGATTTAAGGACATCAGTGTATCAGTTTCAGCTTATTATGATAATTAATAGAAGAGAGAAATTTTTATTTGCCTCCTGTGTCTTGCAATCAACGCAAACATTTTTTATTTTGCATAAAGATCCGCAGTCTACTAATATAATACAATATAATGTACCATAATATAACCCGATATAATATATCAAAATGTATAATACTACATAATTAACATGATTAGTATACTATAACACTGCACAATACAATATCATATAATACCACACAACACGATACAGTTCAATATGACATAGTACAATATATATGGTAATCTTATGCTTTTTAGCAAACGGTAGAAATACAGTTGAGTTCTTAATATTTTCATTGATCTGTGACGAATGAATGCGAGAAACCCCCACCGCGGACTACACAGGGTTAAAAGGGACTGGCAATGGGTTACTGGACACCCTGTAGACATGGGAGCTCTGCCGGGGTCAGACACATCTCCTCCGCTTTTATCCTGAGAACTGGTTTCTCCGGCGTCGCATTGCGCTCGGTCCCCACCCCCGCGTCCATTTGTGCGCGTTCCTCAGTTTCTCTCCCTTGAAAATCACGATTGAATTACCGGCGAGAGGAAAAAGGTAGCTGCGTTTGTTTGCTCACGCTGTGTTAATAGACAATCTGGTCTAGGCCGGATAGCTCCTACGGTGAGATCGGTGACGATATTGGTCTTAATGCGGAATAATACCTCTTGCGTCGTGTCTTAAAACCCCTTGTGCTACGATTTATTTTATGATTACGGTGATTCGAATTTCTTCGTCGTTCTTTATTTCCTGGAAAAGGAAGAAAATTAATATTTACTGGGTGCCTTCATATTTTCTAGAATTTTACTAGAATTTTACTAGAATTTTACTAGAATTTTACTAGAATTTTACTAGAATTTTACTAGAATTTTACTAGAATTTTACTAGAATTTTACTAGAATTTTACTAGAATTTTACTAGAATTTTACTAGAATTTTACTAGAATTTTACTAGAATTTTACTAGAATTTTACTAGAATTTTACTAGAATTTTACTAGAATTTTACTAGAATTTTCTAGAAATTTAAAAGAAATTAGTGACAGGAATATTTACTAGACTCTGTACAAAACTTGTATCACGAGTCTGACTCGTGTTACAGTAGAATGGGTTAACGCTGAACCTACCAAGCATTAAAGTGTCTGGTAGATGTTGCCGTATAAAAATTACGAAAAACAATTTATTGAGATTGTTCGTAATTCTCAATATAGTAGATGTCTGGACAAGGAAATTTCTTCCGTTATTTTTGATTCAGAAATGAATTTTTATAATTTTAATCATTGTTAAATATAAAACTGGCCATTTAGCCGCGATAGCGCCGCACAGTGGCGCTTTTCTATAAAATAGGTACAATTAAGGGTAGAAGACTTGGGTGGTTCTTAACTATAGGGGTAAAAAAAATGGTATCCTCCTAAATTATGAGACTTGGTAACAAAATGATATATGCGTAAAATTTGGAAGTAATCGGACAACGGGAACACGTGTCACATTTGCTTTAAAGTTTAAAAATTGTAATGATTACATGTCATTTTCAAACACTACTGTATTTCGTTGCTTTGGAAATGTCATTAATCATTTTTGAGTAAAAGGCAATACCTTAGATCAGTGTCTCTCAACCAGTACGCCGCGACACAGCAGTAGCGTCGCGAGAATATCTTAGATGTGTCGCAAGAATTCCATGAAAATTGTACTAACAAGGAAAATATTCAGTATTTATTCATACTCATAAATATCTAATATTCCAGTGCACGAATAAAGAAATTGTGTGAGCATCACCAGGCATAAATATCGCATTAGAAAATTGTTTAGTATATGTTAATATTATAAATATTTTATATTCAGTGACATTTTTAAAATAAATAACAACTATCAAGAAGTTTTGTTATTTCACTTAGATAAAAGTTTTCGTCTTCCTCTTATGGTGTGTGCTGCGAATACCTAACTGGTGCTAAAGTGTATCGCTAATTCAAAAAGATTGGGAAACATTGCCTTACATGAATAACGATGACATTTATTTGTTACTTTCAAAAAACATAAAATCTTTAAGTTTGATTTACCATTGAATACAGTCTATGCTGCAAAATCTGATGAAGGGGAAGATATTTGGGTGCACCGAATTTGATGAAATTTCTGAGAGGTAATTTTCGGAAAAATATTTGACACCTATATTTTTTTGGCCATCATCCATGTTGGAAGGGTGAAAACAGCCCTTACAGTTTGGAGAAATACAGTGGGTCTACAAAGTTTTCGTACACATTTAAAAAACGAATAACTTCATAAAATTTGGACCAAACGACTCAAGTTTCTTTGAGATGTTAGAAGTATTGGTTTACTAGGTAGCGTATAAATAATTTTTTCTGAAAATTACTATTGGTCGGAATTGCAAAGAAACAACTAAAACTCACAATTTTTAACTTTCTCATCTGTGCTTGTAACGATAATTTAAATGGTGCATTTTCAAAGCCACAGGCATTGAAAGATGTAAAATACTTTGAATTTTGGGTTTAAAATGCATTTTCTCACAATTTTTGCCATTTTCAATCATTTGTAGCTCGTATCAACCATGTTCGATTTTGTTGAAACTTTGTGTATATTCAATTTACTCGGATCTCCGAAAAGCACATTTTAAATTTTCATTGTAGGTACAGATAAAAAAGTTAAAAATAGCGGCACTCACTATTTTCTTCACAACTCTGACAAACAGCAATTTTAAAAAAGAGTTCTTTTGACATTATCGAGTAAACTAATCCTTCTAACATCTCAGAAAATCTCAAGTCGTTTGGACCAATTTTCAAAAAGTTATTCGTTTTTAAAAGGTATACGAATACTTCGTGTTCCCACTGTAAGTGCAAAACAACAACTGCTGCTATGACTGTCGATGATGTTTCTTCTTTAACAAAACAGGTTAGAACAGTTTAAATAAAATAGAAAGTCTATTAAAAACGTTATTAATGTCGGGTGTTTTGTAAATACAAGAAAATTCTAAATATAAATGACAATAATAAAGACTTAACGGTGATAAATTCTCAGCAGCCTTGAAGGGTCTTCAGAATCATTCCGTACAGTTATACAATCCCAAGGTTTTGGAATGTTTGCGCAGTATGAATAAAGAAGTCTTTCTGAGTAATCTCAGCGGAATAATTAATTCGAATGGTTGGAAGAGCCCTCTGCAGTCGACGAAATTAATTAAAGTCATAAAGACGGACACTACATCTGGCATCGATCTACTTCTGCATCATTCTGATTAAAAGGGAGCGGCTATGAGCTCCACCTTTTTGTGCAGTCATTACACCCATTACACAGCATATTTACATTCCTAACAAATGCATAATAAAAGTTTAAATTTAAATAATAGTGATTATTACATATTGTTCACGAGACAGTCATTGAGAAGATACGAGCTCATAGTATCAAGAAAAACACACTCTACTCATATATCTAGAAAATTTCTCTGCACTAGACTGTGGATTTTATGCATTTATGATAAAAATGGTTAAATGCAATTTAAAGCGGTGATCAGATTAAAAAATTTAAAGATATGAATGTCAGTTTCAGCTAACTAAAATAAGGTAATTATTTAGAAAGTACTACTCATCTCCGACTTTGATGAAATTTAAATATGTTATGCAGCTACACATTTTAAACAACTTTTTCCGTTTCCAACTATAGAGTGAAGTTACGGATGATGTATGTATGTTCGTGTGTATATTAACAGACAACCCTGTATATAGCTAAACTTATAACAGGAGAGAATCGATGATAACAGAAGAATTTGAAAAAGAACGATCGCCCGAGCGGCTGCAAATACACGTCGCTCGTGAACATTTTGGTTATCCGTGTGCCCAAATATATTAAATATACCCGCTTTTCTTACGGTTTTTCTTTTATACAATATACAATATAAACGGGGGGTCGCTTTAAGTTTTTGAATTAATTAAGAAGTGTGTATATATTTATTTGTTCCTTTACGGGGCACAAAGGGATCCCTAGCTGGGGACGGGGAAGAAGAGGGATGGATGACAAACTTATATAAAGAGAAGAAAGAAAAGCAGGACGGAATGTGTGAATGAAAGAGGAATGAAAGAAAAAGAATAAGAGAGACAAGATGTTTTAACAAAATTGTAACGGGGAACGGGATCCCTTTGTAAAAAAAATAATTAAGAAGTATATTTCTATTTGGGCCTTGCTTCGTACAATTTACACCAACAATTTTTATTTTGCATAAAGATGTGAAAATTTGTTGTGAGAATTTCAGGAATATATAATTTTGGAAAAGGGAAATTAAGTTTTACATGACCGCCAAGCTGCAGAAACGTATGCAAATTAACATCCCTGTAGGAAAATTCCATTATTTCAATGATAAAACTGCAGTAAATTCTATCTAAACATTGCCCCATATAATTTCTTGAAAATTTGTATGAAGTTCTCAACTATTCAGTTTTTAATTTCTTGAATTATTAATTCTTTTACGGTTACAGTGATCAGAACTTCTTTGTCGTTCATAAAGTACTTTTTAATTTTCTTTATGAAAAAAGAATCTTTATTTAAGTAAAAAGGATAAGTCAAAAATATCTATTTTTTATATTTGTGTTTCATTATGTTATTTTTTCCCGTCTTCTATACCCAGTCCTTGTGAATGATACACCTAAAGCACTATATTCTTTGTTTTCCATTAATCTTAATTAAAACAGGAAATGCATTGGACCCATTTTTCATCATCATTGTTATTCTTGTAATTACCCCCACAAAACAATTATTCTATGTCTTCATCATCATTAACACCATTGTCTAATACCAACTGTAAATGTTCCATATTCCATATTAGGTACATACGTATGTCGACCGAAAAATAATATTTATCGTAAGAAGAAAATTAACTTTACTGCTTTTACTAAACAGTTTCAAAACTTTTGTCTTTACTGGAATACATTTGCATTGTTTCCGATTAGTTTTGTTATTTTTCAAAGAAGGAATTTACAAAGATAAAAGTGTTTATGAATACAGTTTACCACCTCTCTGATGACCAGAGTAATATGTAACAAGTTGCACGGCACGTCACGTGACCAGTCTGCGGTCTTAGTGGGGGACGTTGGAGTGTACTCATGTAGTGGAATGGGATAGTGGAAGGGGAAAAGGAGGAGAGAAAAATCAACCCAGTTTTGGGTTGATCTGGCGACACTGGTTTTTACCGTTTTGTCAATTTGACATCAACGGACATATTAAGTTGCTCGAATGGCGGACGGATGAGTGTTAACAATTAACAATTAACAACTAATTTGATATTTGTGTTCCTAAGGTTGATGTTCAAACATTTCTCTTCTTAGTTTAGCAAAAAAATTGTCTTTTAAAACGAGCACTTGAACAAGTTGTTTAGTCTTTCTAGGGTTAACTTGGTAAACGGTAATGATGGTCGTTGACTTCCCACTTCTTGCCAACATGCAACGTTATAAACTGAATCACCAGTAATTTTCGTTTCCTTTTCCTTAATTTAAGACATTTTATGAAGAAACATTAACTCATTCCCAGACCGTAGATTTGAATGCACTCACAGGTGCAACCTACGACTACAGGTTTAAATCATTCTTTAATTTATTGCAACTGTTAGATAATGTGAAGATATTTATGTACATAAAAGTTCACTTATGAGTACATAAATTTCCATAAATACACGTAGTTTGCAAAATGCAAAACGGTAAGAACATTTAAAAAATTCAGAGATACTATTATTATTATTTTCAACATACTGAAATTATTAACTAAGTAGAGAAATAAGAGAGACAATTTTTATTTTGCATAGAAATACCCAGTCTAATTATATTAAATGAATTGTTGCGATTTCGTGTGACTTTTATGGGCATTGGTGTGGCACTTACTGCGTTGAAGAATACTTATTTCTCTCAAAAGAAATTCTCACAAAATGTCGAATGGAATTCGACGGAAATGAACGTAATATTCCAACGTAGCGCAAGCGAGGAATCAGACCTGCTAAAGGTTGCACTCGTTCGCACCGAGGTTACCTTTGCAATTCCAGGTGTATGAGATCACGGTGCACTTCGGCCGGAAAGAAAAAAATCGAGAAATTTATTATAGAGCAGGCCTGGCCAACATGCGGCCCGCCATGTTAAATTGTGCGGCCCACCGGGCGATTTTTGCGTCCACATCAAAAATTAATTTTTACAATACTGGTATTACATCCGAGAGATATTCCAACTTAAGATATTTTGCACGAGTTGGAGCTTTTGGATCCACATATGTTTGTGAAACATTTTTTTCGAAGATGAGATTTACAAAGAATTCATCACGTGCTTCATTAACTGATGCCAATTTAGAAAACCAGCTAAGAAGTGCAATGTCGAACATAATTATAGATTTACAAAAATTAAGTGAAAGAAAGGATAAACAAATATCTCATTAATTACGACTCGAGAGTTAATTATATTGAATCATAGTATTACAATAAAGTTTCATTCATTTCGTATTCGTCTTAGATTTTGAAGTAAAACTTCTTTAGGCGCAAAACTTGACGCGGTAGGCGTAAAACCTCGACGCGGTAGGAGTAAAACCGATCTTGCGATGAAACGTTGAAACGTTGAAACGATGAAACGAATTCTATTCTATTAGCATATAAATTTCGATGATGCTAAGTGGAGACTTCAATATGAACTTTACATCGGAACAATAAAAATTATTAATAGAATTTTTTAGAAGTAAATTAAGATTGGAAATGGTAAATATTCCTAATGAAACGACAACAAGATCAGGAACAACTCTCGATACAGTATTTGCAAGACATTTAGACAAAATTGATTCCAGAATATTTATATCATATTTCAGCTATCACAAGCCAATTGTTTCAATAATAGAATCATAGAAAATTAAATGTCATAAAGTGTTAATAAAAATTCGAAAAAAAATTAAAGAAAGAAGTTTCATTTCAGCCATGTGGTCTAAGCACACACCAATTTTTCTTTAAAGCATGTTTACCTAAAGTGCGGCCCGCTGTAACGTTACACGTCATCAAAGTGGCCCGTGAAACCATTTGGCTTGGCCAGGCCTGTTATAGAGCACGGTGTACAGCAGCAGCAACTTTTTTCAACAATTCCGGCGGAACTGCGTGATACCGTATGGCCCCAGGTGAAAAGGAATTTCAACGAGATATGAATAACGCATAATCGCGTATATATTTATAAACGAATCGTTCGTGGTTTTCAAATGAACTACGCCCAAGGGTCACCGGGAATAAAATGGCGTATTCTACGAACCATTGTTCTCAAACGAAATTCATTTAGAAATTAATTGAACTGGAGCGCGCTTTCATAACAATTTTTGCTCGTGCATGATTTTGTTACAGGCATTGCAGGCCGAGAAAGACCAACCTTTTAATTAATACGTGTACTTATGGATGTACTAGAATTGTTAATAACATGTTTCTCGATGGGCTTCTCGTGGCATTGTCAGGTGCACGCGCACTTACGAAATTTAATATAGCTTCACAAGACGTAAAGTAAAGTTGCCTGTTCATAATTTTTGACAAATAAGCCAAAAGTCCAAAGGACGAACTTGAAAGGGTTGTGTCATTTGTTAAGATATTTCATTCCAGAATAGGATTTTAATAATATTTACTAGTTACATTAGATTGTCCGGAAAGTAATTTCGTTTAGTCATAGGAAAACGAAAGACAGTTTTTCACTATTTAGAAGTTTTATTCGGTGATGCAGCGATCATTTTGTTCTATGATCTTTTGCCATCCTTCTGGCACATTGAAGATACCATGTTCGTAGAATTCCTGTTCTTTATTAGTAAAAAATTGAGTTATATGACTTTTGACTAATTAATCAAAAAGCAAAATGTGACGGAAATACTCACTTTGATTTTCCATATTTGATGCGATGACACAGAAATACTTGAATGGTAATAAAGCACAGCAAGGCACAAAATGGCGGTCGTAATTTCAGCTGCCAAGATATCCAATGATTTTGCGACTTAGAATTAGGTTAAGTAACAACAAATGGAAGCAATGCCATGTCTACACGAAAAACGAAATTACTTTCCGAACAATCCAATAGCTCGTATTAAAAATTTGGAGTAGTTTTAAACGAATGTATGTGTAGGCCAAATGATCAATGAATGAACATCAATTTTTAATGAATCAACAGAGGTACTCGTTTAAAACCACTTCGAAACACAAATTGCTGTTCTCACGATAACAACATTGACTACGTGGGATGTCGCTCGGACAACTGCTAAATAAATTAATGTAGTGCCGAATAGATTATAAGAAAAAATAAAATCTCTGTAGCCAAACATCTGTGAACATACAAAAGAATTGCTACATTTTCAATATTAAGTACTAGGGGCGTGCAAGAACCCGAAAATGTATGGATCTCGATGGTCGAGACGGGTCGGGGCGGGTTCTTGAAAATTTCGGGATTCTCGATTTTGTCGAGATTCTCGAAAATGTTCGAGATTCCCAAAGGTTTCGGAATTCTCGATAGTTTGGGTATTCTCGAAAGTCTCGAAAGGAAGAGAAAAGAAGATTCAATGAATAAATTTTACAATGTGGTTTTCGGAAACACCACCCTCAAAAGTATCGGGATTCTCGAAAATTTTAGGGTGTTCAGTACTCGATTACCGTTTTGGAGCGAATCTCATAACGGTAATCGAGTACTGAACACCTTAAAATTTTCGAGAATCCCGATACTTTTGAAAATCCCGACATAATCAAGAATCCCGAAATTTTCGAGAATCTTGACATGATCGAGAATTCCGAAATTTGCAATTATTCGTCCCGATCTCGAAAAAAATTCTCCTCTCGTCCCGACTCGACATTTTCGGGATCTCGCACACCACTATTAAGTAAACATCATTGATTTTATTTTTTAAATTACGTTCATTCACTGGTCGTGTCACCCTGTTTAGAAAATTGTTATGTTTGATTAACGTGGCTACTGTAAATCAATCGTTTCATATGTAGTACGTATAATACAATCTAATAGAACAAGAACGACTAATTGACCTGAATCCATGAATATACCATTCTAGCAAATTTGAGTTCTATGTAAGATATTCAAGTTTAGCCGAGTTAAGGGGAAGAACTGTTTGAGTCCTATACGACACATGTGTTCTGCATGCAAATGTGCCAGGCGCCAAACAATGTATGCACTTAAGCGAACGTGTTCGATTAAACGACACGGAGACACAGTCATGATGACTTAATCTGGCGTTATTTCGCTGGAAATACCGAGAAGTCGAGCAGAGCGGAGCGCGTTGACCCAGCGAAACCAGCGCTTCGATCGTGGGTAATTTGTAACCGGGTCAACGTAAGCATACCTTTCCAACTAGCATTGCAACTAGACGAGCATCGGCAATAGTTTCGCGTTCGCTAGTTACTAGTGGTGCGCGAGAACCCGAAAATGTCGAGTCGGGGCGAGAATTTTTTTCGAGATCGGGACGAGTTCTTGAAAATTTCGGACTTCTCGATTATGTCGAGATTTTTGAAAGTTTCGGGATTCTCGAAAAATTTTAGGGTGTTCAATACTCGATTACCGTTATGAGACTCGCTCCAAAATCGATCGCTGTATGAGATTCACGATATTTGAGGTGTTTCCGAAATCCACGTTATAAAAATCATTGAATATTCTTTTTTCTTCTTTTCGAGACTTTCGAGAATCTCGAAACCTTCCAGAATCTCGAAACCTTCCAGAATCTCGAAACCTTCCAGAATCTCGAAACCTTCCACAATCTCGAAACCTTCGAGAATCCCGAAACCTTCGAGAATCTCGAACATTTTCGGGAATCTCGAAAGTTTCAAGAATTTCAACAAAATCGAGAATCCCGAAATTTTCGAGAATCCGACTCATCTCGTCTCGATGTCTTCCCGACCCGTCTCGGCCATCGAGATCCATACATTTTCAGGTTTTTGCACATCCCTACTAGTTACTCTACTCTTCGACCGCACTATTATTCGATTCGTGCATTTCTAATTTACGTATTCACTAAAGTTAT
Organism: Sphecodes monilicornis; assembly: GCA_913789915.3. NCBI lineage: Eukaryota > Metazoa > Arthropoda > Insecta > Hymenoptera > Halictidae > Sphecodes > Sphecodes monilicornis. Next base: position 14,023,025 of record OU565290.1, read on the forward strand.
CCATTCCACAATACCACGATCGGTCAAATGACCGGTCACACATATTTTATTTCAGAATTATTGAAATTAGAAAGGTGTTTCCATTAGAAATCATTAACACTATACCTATCGCTGCAGTGCAAAATGACTGGTTTCAAATTTCTCGTTTTACAATTATTGCAATTATAAAGATGCATTCGTGGGAAGTGATCATGTGAATTGCCATAACGAAGCTCATGTTATAATAAAAATTGTACACGACCTAAATAAATACAATATTGTCATTTTTATTAGAAAACAAATGGACCGTTTATTTTGAAAGTGTTGTAAGGCCATTTTTGGAAAATGGATGAATTTAGAGCGACTCTTTTATTTATAAACAATTCGCACTTAATATTTTATAATATCCATATGTTTCGATCAATTCAAAATTTGTTAATACATGAAATTGCGTAACGTTTGGTTATGAAAGTGGTCTAAGTGGTTGAGGATCGAGAAAGAACATATTCTTTTAAATGAAATTCACATAAAAGTAATTTATGTAATCAATTTAAATATTTCTAAATTCATACACTTTATTCATATTTTTGAATTGAATAAAACACAAACCTTTAAATATCTCGAAAATAGAAAGAAGTTGACTTACACCGGTCTATATATATATATATATATATATATATATATATATATATATATATATATATATATATATAAAGTATTAATGTTTAATACTAAACTTGCCGAGCCTTAAAAATAACTGATATATATATATATATATATATATATATTATTTTTAAGGCTCGGCAAGTTTAGTATTAAACCGAAATAAAATTCTATACGTTGGCATATCATAAACATGTTCTTTCTTTTTCTTCTAACAAATAATGTACGACGAAGAAGTTCTAATCGCTGTAACCATAAAATAAATTTTAGTGCAAAAGATCAATAAGACTACGAGAGAGAGAGAGAGAGAGAGAGAGAGAGAGAGAGAGAGAGAGAGAGAGAGAGAGAGAGAGAGAGAGAGAGAGAGAGAGAGAGAGAGAGAAATAAACTTATATTTGGGTTCTGCGTCCTGCAATTAATGCAAACAATTTTTATTTTGCATAAAGGTTCGCCGGTCTAATAGTAACAGTTTTAAATAAATCGACATTTCGAATGCGCCGGCGTGATTATGAGCCCCGCCTATCAATGGAGTTCCACAAGAGCAAACTTTCACGGAGGAAACACTCTCTATTACGTGTTTCCAGGGTGTATCATGCGACGCGGCGAACCGGATCGCGAGCTGTTTGACTCGACAACGTTTAAGGACGAGGAAAAACGGCTGATGACAGCGTTCAGAAGTTGGCGAACGTTCGCGGGGAGGCAATAAGGCGCACGGAAAACAATATATTACACGCACGTGTGATTACACAATGCCAGTTATGCACATTTGTTCGTCAATCGGGAAAAAAACGGTTCACGCCCGACGTTCCTCGCTTTCACGAATTCTCTATGGATTGCGACCATGATTGCGATCTACCGGGTTACATGGCCACCGGTGGATGCGCATTTTTGCATACGAAACGCGTCGCTGCTGTTCGCTGGAATCCGGAAAGGCGACGGAACCAGTCGCCGATGAATTATTTGCGAGCGAGAATGCTCACCGTTTCGCTTCACGGATCACGATTTTCCTGTTACTTCATTCGAATTGATAGCTAGCGGGTGGAGACCACAGAGAGCACTGATTTCTCTCGTGTCAAGTAGTTTTTTAAAATCTGCTGTCAATATACAGGGTGTCTCAAAAATGTTGTTAATACTTGAAATGGATTCCTGAGGTTATTTAGAGTAACTTTGTCCTTTGCGAAAATGGCCGCCTCGGCTTTGTTAAGGAGTTATTAACGAAAAACACGGACCAATCAGAACACTGTTACAGCGGACATACTCCGGCGCGGCTACAGGTCACGCTGAGCGCGACGTTACCATTGGCTGAGCCGGAGTCCGACCGCTGTAACAGTGTTCTGATTTGCCCGCGTTTTTCCTTAATAACTCCTTAACAAAGCTGATGCGACCAATTTTGCAAAGGAAAAAGTTACTTTAAATAAACTCAGGAACCGCTCATTTTAAGGATTTATAAGATTTTTGAGACACCCTGAATTGTAAATTTTATCATTACACTGTGTGACAATACTGTAAAACACTATATAGGGCGAGGCAACTACCTTGATCAACTCGAATAATTTTTAAACTATGCGCTGTAATGAAAAATTATTTCTATCAATGTAACAATTGTATCAAGCGGGGCATGATATCATGTATATTAATTCTTTATAAGTGTTTAAGTGAAACCGTATATTTTTTTAGTTCCAATCGATGCAGTTGTTTATTCTCTATAAAAAAAGTATTAACCCTTTGCAGTCGATTGGTGACTCCGAGTCACCATTAAAAATTACGATACACTATCAAAACATTCTTCACATTGTTAAATTTCTTTGCATCTAATCAATTATTAAATATTTAAAAAATATGGTTCGGAACCCACCGTAATAAACAATAGGTCCCGCTGAAAAGTAGGCTCAAATAGGCTGAAAAAGTAGGCGATAGTGGAGAGCGGAAAAGTGGAAGAAGGGGGAGAATGGTAAAATGGATTTGAAACCCTGAGGAGAGCAAATATCAGTACCTATCCTATCCTATTAAATATTTAAATATTGTGCGTGTCAATTGCATCAATTTCATATGCATGAATTGAAAAGAATCAGATAGAATTGAAATGTTGTAGGTCGGAAGAAATGCTTGGTTTTCGAGCTGAAATAGTTTCGACTGCAAAGGATTAACCCATGCATGTTGCAAAATTCTTTTCTTTGTGTACTATGCTATAATTTCCTTGAGAAGATTATCTTCAAAACTAATATTGTAATTAATATTTCTAAGCATGACGAACCAGGTAAGAATACCTGACAACAAGACTGCAGATTTTATGCATTTATGACAAAAATGAATAGATCAAATCCAAAACATTAAAATCACTTAAAGAAAAAATAACATTTACGATAGTCTCTTCATGTTGTAATTCATACAGTAATTCTATTTTAAGTTCTCAGATGTCTCGCTAAAGAGATATTTTTTCTTATAATCAATTCGGCACTAGGTAGATTAATTTATTTATCAGTTACTGGAACAACATTCCATTAAGAGGTATTATATTGCATCAATTTAGTAAGGCTAATATATTTGTCGCCCGGTCTATAAAACGTTGAATTGCAAAACTTTTAAACCCAATTGACGAGTAAACGATACCCAATAAAGATAGACCAGGTTAATCCCATGATTATGTGTTTAATTGATCATCGTCGCTGCAAACATTTGTTATTTTACACCGATCACCGTTTCGAAATGATTGAAATTTCAAAATTTCTTGATATCGATTGCACATTTCGATGTTTGGTTTGTTCACGCTGCTCATATTGTTTGCACATGAACATCCAAATAACGAGAATCCCCGCAACTTCGACAAATAGAAATATTTATCTCTGAATCAGAAATTAAACGAAACATAAAGACGCTATAATAAAATAAAATTTACAGTATTCCGAAAATCTCGTCACAATTTTGACAAAACAAAAGTTATTCATAGGTAGACTGCGAATTTTATGCATTTATAACAAAAATGATTTGGTGCGATTTAAAACAGGATATAAATTAAAAGAATTTAAGAACGTCGATATATTGTTTTCTATTTATTAGGGTCATTAAAGAATAAAAGAAATTTTAATGTGTCTTCTTTTCCTTGCTGTTGATGCAAACAATTTCTATTTTTGATACAGATCCACAGTCTACTCATTAGGCTACGGATTTGATACATTAATGATCAAAATGAGTAGATGCAATTTGAAACAGTAAAAATTCAACAAGTATTTAAGAACGTCATTTTGTTATTTCCTACTTGTAAAAATGATTAAACAATGAAAGTACTTTTTATATGATTCCTATTCCCCGTAATTGATGCAGAAAATGTTTATATTAGATAAACGTTTATTTAAATAAAAAATCCAAGCCTACTCAACAGTTCAATCAAAAAACCTTTACATGAAATTGCTTACATGTTGCTACCATAATCGGATATGTAATAGCAGTCCGAGCAGGTTTTCAAGCGGTCATTCAATTTCCATCAACTTAGCAGTACTCTCATCGTCCCGGCGTGATTAATTTCTGACGGGCATTAAAACCTCTTTATAGTAAACAAATGTTATGTACTTAATCAATTACATTGTAGACATAGAATTAACAAGCGTACATACAAGAAAATGTCTTTGATCATATCACGCGCACTACATGAAGGAAACTCGCGATTTAAATAACCAGAAAGCTATCATCAATTGTATCGAAGATAATCGCCTCGGCGATGCTCACGCTTCCGATAAACCGCGAACACTTTTTTCTCTTGGTCCCCGTTATCAAACGATTGATAACGCACCTGACGCGAGCTCAGTCTTGCGCCACGCTCATCGGACGACCAAACTAATTTCCCGCGGCGCCGATTTTCGGATAGTTTCCTGTCATGGAAATCAGCAAAATCCCGAAATGGAACGTGATCGACGAGTACCTAAAGGAATTTCCGCAGTTTTTCAGGCTAGTAAGTGTGCCCTCGATTGTTTCATCGTGCGCTGCACCACTCTATTATGATTGCTTTTACGTAAGTCACTTGACTCGCGATCGATCGATGGGCGTGAAACGCACCGATCCACAGTCCCGCAGATCTATCGATCCCCGTTCACTCTACACACGATCGTTTCCATGCCTCCGACCAAACGTTGTTTACAGTGTTAGCGACAAATTATTTGGAAATTTTGACACAAAAATTCTCTTGTTTATCCGATTTCGTGATCACAATTCTAGGACATTTCTGTTTGAAGTATTTGAGAATATACAGTTTGGGAATATGTTTGTACAAAGAATAAATTATAGCTACTTGGAATTGTGTTTCGAATCTTTGCAAGATAGAGGCGGTATTGAAAATAAATAATTGCTAGAAACATTTTCCTTTGAATTTCAATTTTATTTGAAATTATTAGATTCATAGGAGTAACATTAAATAAACATAGTTTTCTCTAAACTCTAAATGAAACTTATTCCTTGCAATAAGCACCATTTTTTTTTTAAGTTGCATCAACCTTACAAGGGTTATTAACAACTACAAGCTTACAATTAGGTGGACATTTATAATTTAGATTTGATTGAATAGCTTTGTGTGTTTGAAGAATTTTATTAGTTTTTCGCAAGATTCCTTTAATTCGATGGCATCTTTGATGTTTCCTGAAATTTTGTGTCCTCTTCTTTCGTGATGATAGAGATGTGACGCTGCAACTATGTGTTCCCTTGTGTAATCATTATATTCTGTAAAAACTTTCACATTCTGAAAATTGATTTTTGATATATTTTTCTGGTCATCGAACTTCATCGTTTATTACATTGTCATTTCAATTTTTGAGCTTTTTCTATCACTGTTTGTGCGTTCATTTATTATCACATTTTGACTAAGCATCACATAATGTTGTTGTCAATAGGTTTATTTTCTCACTCGTATAAAATGAATACACGACGTTCGCGTCGACTGATATTAATACAAACTTTATTTAAAAGTAACTTAATAATACTAAATTAGTATTTAACACTAAACCTACCACGGTCAAATGACCGGTTCTCTATTTCACAATTATTGAAATTATGAAAACGCTTTCATAGGAAATGATTCAACTGTTTTCTTTATTTAAACACAGATTATAATGACAACCGTAACAAGTTAAAGTAAATTCAATCTTTTTACTTCCATAGAGCATTTCACTTTTATATATTTTATGCTTGGTAGGTTTAGTGTTAATAAACAATATATCCCGCTGAAAAGTAAGTTGAAATAGGCTGACAAATTAGGCAATAGTGAGAGTGGAAGAATGGAAGAAGGGGAGAGTGGTAAAATGGATTTTAAACCCTGAGGTGACCAAATATCATTACCTAACCTATTTAAAAGTAAAGTTGGATGTGTAACTAGAAACTGAAGATAAGATTTCAAAAATTAGCTATGTACCTTCAAATGATATACAAATAAACCTGTAGATTATAATGAGACAACGGATTTTATGTATTTATGGCAAAAACGAGTAGGTGTAAATTAAAGTAGTGAAAACATGAAAAGAATTTAAAAATACTGTTATATTATGTTTAACTTATTAAACATATTGAGGAAAAAAATAAATATCTATTCCACCCCAGTTTGTTACAAATAAGGTAGAAAACTTTTATTCAATTAAAATTTTATTAAATTAAAGATTCGCGGTATAATTATAATACAATAGTACATATTTCCTGATTAAAACACTTCACAATATATGCATTCTGAAATCGGACATTTCATATGCGACGACCTAATAGATTCCTCGGTTGATTGCTGCAGTTCATAAATGACGTCAAACATGTTACTTAAACTGACACGTTGATCGTCGATGGATTAAACATCTGAAAACGAACTGAACGTGTTTTGAAAATAGATTATCAATCGTGCAAAAGACACTTGTCCTGCATCGTTTCATCATCGTCGTCAAATAAATAGTGTTTTCGAGTTGATCTTGTTAACCCCTTGCCGTATTTTAACGAGCCAGACTCGTGATGAAGATGTTAAATAAAGTCTAACAAAGATGAAAGTTATACCTTTATTTTCAGACGAAATAATATTGTACTTTTGTGTAATCAGTATTTAAACATTGAAGTAAATGTAGTGCAAATGCAAAAATATAAATTTTCTTTCCTCTTCTGAGACATTTTTGGGGTCGAAGACGTTCTAATTATTGTAGCCGTAAAGAAAATGGTATGGCAAGGGTTTAAACAAATGGTTTTTTATTTCTTTTTGATTAATACGCGAGCAAAGAGGAATTTGATCGATTGTTGGTATTAAGACAACATACTATTGAGAATGATATAACCGTGGCATTGTTTACGATAACGTTTGAGAGCCACGTGGATCACGTTTCACGATTAAGATTCTCGGATGCGAATTGCTGTCAGATTAGAAAATTACTGTTTGCTGGAACGCGACCAGAAGACAGGCCTGTAGCGGGAAAGCGGCGAACGGTTTCGTGACGATAAGACGGAAACAATTATCATCGGTAATTACGTAGTGGAACGGTTCACTGGCGAGAACTGGATGCTAATTAGTCGAGCGCAACACGGTTTCCCTGGAATAAAGAACTGTCGATTAACCCCGATGCAGTTTTCCAAGAAAGTTCCGTATGCGACGATCTCGGGCTGCTCGTGTGTCCCTCCATTGTTACTGTGGAAATTACGGCGACCGTGATCGCGACTGCATTCTTAACGGCCGGTTTCCATTCTTGCAATCAGCCTAGATATCGTTAGATGATAGACGAGCGCTGATAAAATTCATTGCGCTTTTCACGCAATCTGTGATATCATCAAGATTTTGATGACACAGGGAAAGGTTTCTAAGCTGATCGCTTAACTCGTACTTCATCAATTAATTCGTTATCATTAGACACCGTTTTTTGACGGACTAGGTGTAGTTTAAAGTTTGAAAAACATCAGAAGAATTGAAAAATACTGTTATATTATTTTCGACACTTATGTTATATTCCATTGAATAATATTTTATTAGTAAAATATAACAGAACTTAATTGAAACACTTTGACGATATGTAGTACGTTTGCGAATATGATAGTAGACTACGAAATGAACGTGTGTTCTGGGAAACAGTGAATTTGAGAATCTGATCTGTTGAGGGAAAACGGGGTATATATCACTAGATTTACCGGCTATTTAAGTATATCCATTTCTACCAAGACCAGTCACAATGACTGGTCTTTAGAAAAAGTGCTTAGTGGTGTTTTCAGTCTTTATTTACTTTTGAAAAATGACAAAAAAAGTTGAATAATATTAATTGTAATACAAAAATAGATTTATAGACATTATCAATTAATCAAAAGCTTGATAGGGCCAGTGCTAGAAATTTACGGGCCACAACTCAATCAACTCGCCCAAAAGCGAGTCGACCGAGAAAGGCCAAGACACTCAGAAACCCCGAGTATTGAGTTCGCACTTACAGATAGCCAAGTGTCTGGGACCCAAGGGGAACCTTATGTGCGGTCCAAAACCCTGAGTAAATATATGTACAATTCCAAGGGCCGCTAGCGTACTGCATAAGAATCACGATTTTCCCGGAATCATATATTCTGTCCCAAAAAACGTTGCAGTACTTATCAATTGTAGCTGCCCCAATGTTATTTCATCACATAGAAACATGCACCAGTCAGTTTGACTGGTACTGGTATAAGTGTCAATAACAAAAAATATATTTGTTACGAATACATATAAAATAATATAAAGTTCATAAAACTGATTCTTTAGTTATGGCTACAAAAGTCATGATATCATTTCGGAAAGAAAATGTTACATGCAGTAGGAATTTTGAATTGAAATTGCAAAACCAAGTCATTTTGACTCGTGTGGTAAATCTAGTGATATGAGTGCTAACTTGAATGGTGGGGGTTTTAGGAATTGTAAGGGCTAGAATGATAAGGTCAGAGTTTTTAAGGTGACGTGTTCAGGCAAAGGTTCGAATATGATGCGGCAAGGACAGAGGTCGAGGATGAGGCAGAGTGTGAGGATGAGTTGAAATCATGAGTTTGTGTAGTATTTTGGGTGGAAAACAGGGAGCCGGTTATCTATGTAGAATGAAATGACGTTGGTATACAATACTTATTAAACATATTAAGAAAGAAAATTAATTTCTATTTCACTCCAGTTTGTTGCAATTCGAGTAGAAAATGTTTATTTTACATAAAGATCCGTCGTCTATACATTACAGTTCAATGAAGCTTCAAATAACACTTCCGGGAGGAGCGTCCAGCGAATGAACTTGTTACGTATAGGATTGAAATTTTTATTCAAGAAATTTAGGGGGTTAATTAAATAAAAAATGAGTTTGTATAAAATTGTACTAAATAATATATTCTGGATTCGATATCCCCGAACTAAGACATCTGGAGTTGCATTGATTTCCGTTGCAAGATGATCTCCACTGAGCAAAGCATCTTTTTGTTAGATCGACGAGAATGGGGACGGCTTCATCAACCTCACGGAGCTGCGCAATGCCCTGGACGTTTGCGGGTTCAAGATGCCTGGGTACAAGGTGCGTCAGATGATCGAGGAATACGACGACAAGCAGAGATTGAAGCATAAGGGCAGGCTCTCGTTCGACGAGTTTGAGAAGCTGTGCAAGGAGCTGAAAGCCAACGAGCTAGGCTCGACGTTCAAGCAGGTCGTGTCGAAGAAGGAGAATCTGGAGACCTTAGGTGGAATCTCGGAGGCTTCCAGCGAAGGTACCACGCACTCGGTCCGTTTGGAGGAGCAGCTTGCTTTCAGCGACTGGATCAACACGAATCTGTCACACGATCCTGATTTGAAACACTTGCTGCCCATTGATCCGGAAGGGAAGGCTTTGTACGAGAAGGTTAAGGACGGAATTCTTCTGTGGTATGTCGTGCTTTTTAACATGATAGTAGATCATAAAAACTAGTGGCTCGTATGCATAAAAATAAGTAAATGCTTAACACGTTGAGGCCCACGTCAGTCATCGGTGGCTGACACTGAACTTTCCGTTTAGACCGCGTCAACCACCGGTGGCTCACAGAGTAAAATATGATATAAAGCTAAAAAAATTTAAGCATTTCGTTCTAAACGTAAATATCAGCTACTGCGATAAGAAACAATGGCCCTAATATATTTACACATCTGTATCGAGTAAATTTCAATTTGTTAGTAGTGCGTTTCGCATGTTATACCGCAATACTAAGCAGCGCGCGTGGCCTGACGAGGATTGTCTTAAGAATTCGCGTGGCGCTCAACGTGTTAAGGGGTATTCTGGTTTTCGAGTCCATTTTTGCACGAATTTTTGGGAATTTTTTCCGGAAAAGCCGTTGAACTTTTTACATTTGGAATTTGCACACATTAGTATTTGCAGTACATGTGTGATTTTGTAAAAGTAAAAATAGTCGAAACTACACGTTCCATATATATTTTTATAGAGTGTGTTTTGAAAAACTGATCGCAAAGAACATATTTTAGTAGTTAACGAAAATTATTATTAAATTCCTTACCGGCCTTTTGATTCTACGATTACCGCAACGGATTTGAAAGTGGCCTTAATTTTTGGCCAGGGACTGTATGTTTATTTCGATCTCTGATCTGGACAATCGATTAATGCGCTCGATGTTTTATTCTAGTAAAATAATCAATCACTCCTGTCCGGACACGATCGACGAGCGAACGATCAACAAGAAGAACGTGACGCTTTACAAGAAACACGAGAACCTGACTCTGGCCCTCTCTTCCGCCCAGGCGATCGGTTGCAACATCGTGAACATCGATGCTCACGACCTCACCAAAGGATCGCCGCACTTGGTTCTCGGTCTGCTCTGGCAGATCATCAGGATCGGTCTGTTCAACCAGATCACCTTGGAGAATTGTCCTGGTCTGGCAACTCTCCTTCAAGACGGCGAGCGCATCGAGGACTTGCTGAAACTGTCCCCGGAGTCGATTTTGTTGCGATGGGTGAACCATCATTTGGAGAACGCCGGAATCGCGAGACGGTGCAACAACTTCCAGGCGGACATCACCGATTCGGAGATCTATACCTACCTGATCAAGCAGATCGCGCCTAACAGCGCGGGAGTGACGCTCGAGGCGTTGATGGAGCCAAACCACACTTCCCGTGCGGAGATCATGTTGCAGCAGGCGGCTAAACTCGGCTGTCGCAGTTTCGTGACACCTAGCGATGTTGTGAACGGCATCTACAAGCTGAATCTCGCCTTCGTCGCGAATATGTTCAACAACTACCCGGGTCTGGACAAGCCGGAGAGCAACATAGAGGGTCTGGAGGCTTTGGAGGAGAACAGGGAGGAAAAGACCTACCGTAACTGGATGAACTCGATGGGAGTGGTGCCGTATGTGAACTGGCTGTACTCCGACCTTGCAGACGGTCTGGTCATCTTCCAGCTGTACGACATCATCAAGCCCGGCACCGTCAACTGGAATCGAGTGCACAAGAAGTTCACCAAATTGAGGAAATTCATGGAGAAGCTGGAGAACTGCAACTACGCGGTGGAGCTCGGGAAAACGATGAACTTCTCGCTGGTCGGGATCGCTGGACAGGACATCAACGACGGGAACACCACGCTGACATTAGCGTTGATCTGGCAACTGATGAGATCGTACACCTTGTCGATTTTAACGTCACTGGCTGGCACTCAGGGTAGCACTCTCGTTGAAAAGGAGATCGTGCAATGGGTGAACTCGAAGCTCCAGGGAGCAGGCAAAACGAGCAGCATCAAGGGCTTCCAGGATTCGTCGATAGCTGACGGGAAGGTGGTGATCGATCTGATCGATGCTATCAAACCGGGGACCGTCAACTATGATCTTGTCAAAGAGGGTGGCACCGAGGAGGTGAGATGGTTGATGGTTTTGTCGATCCTCGGATATAGGTTACTGTAGGCTAAGGGTGCGAGTACACCGGAGCTGCGATACTAGCGATGACACCGATCAGAGCGGCGTTTTTGGTGATCGACTGTTCAGCGCAGCTCTACTCGCAGCTCCAACGTAAACGCTTCCGTTAGAAAAATATACGTTCTATTTTGACGCTTCGCTTTCCTCGCTAGTATCGCTGCTCGTGTGGACTCGTACCCTAAGAAAAGGAAATCAGCAGTGATCCTGTTGGGATTCGTTTTGTTAGGTTATCCCAGAAAATATTTTGCGTTGCTAAACACTATTAGGTGTACAAATAAATTCGGTGCTGTTTTTAGTGCAGTTCAGCTTTTATTCGTAAAGAAACTATACAAGATTATGTTTCGAAGTATTCACCATCATTTTGTAGTACTTTTTCTCATAGTAGATGAGAAATATGATAGATACTATGTACATGAAATGTACATAGATGTCTTCCCGAAAAAAGGATGGCGGTTTCCTGGCTATGATGCCATCGATGCATTTTTTGATCTTTTCAATGGAGTTGTAATGTTCCCCGGACAAATTGTGTTAGAAGGACCTAAACAGATGTTAGTCTGCTGGGGCTATGTCTGGAGAGTATGCCGCGTACGACTCGACTTCCCATCCTAACGCATACAGAGTGCCTCTTGTCCTTTGTGCAAACTGTGACCAAGCTTTTGAATTTGACCTGACTTGCCTTTTTAAGGCAAAGAGATATCGGTTACATGTAGGTGGGTATTTTTAAAGCTGAAGATCGGTACTTTAAGTTTTAGAGGACGGGGATTATTTTTAGCATACTTTTTGATGGGTCGAATTTCTTTGTGAAACAAAATTGTTTGCTGAGGAGTTTGGTGTATGAATTAGATGAAGGGAAACTTGTTGTGTTCAGTAAAAATTTGATTTATATCATATTTTTCGGGAGTATTAATTGCTTTAAAAATGATTAACAGTCGCAGAACGGTAAAATTGTTTGGACGACATGCAAAGGGATAAAACGCCACAAAGAGCGGGAAGAAAGTATAAATTGTAACTAAAGTTACATCCGATTGAATGAAATGGCACCGAACTTATTTGTACACCTAGTATAATTTAGCTTCGCAAATTCGTAAGTGAATTAGCAAACAAACAATTGCGCAAAAAAACAGAAGATTATATCCATAAAGGCTGTTGCCGACTTAACAGCATCGCATATGAACGACTCCAGACCAATGCCAACGCGTTTACATTGTTATATGTAATTCAAATATGGATGCATCCACCCATCCATACTGCACAGCATCGATACTCCTATTTTTTCCTTTTTCCTTCATTTGATAGAAATGAATACGTTGGTCTGGTGTTGTTCATGTGCGGCAGTCTTCACGCATGGTCGATTGAAAAAGACTAAACCTTTGGGAACCCCTAATACATGGAAATTCAGATACAGCGTTAAGTGTTTCAGCAGGATATATTTTAATGGAATGAAATATTTACAAAACAGTGATGAAACGTTCACTATCTTCAGTTTTAAACAATCGTATTCAGAAGTTGTAATAAGGAAAGTAGCATAAATTTGCAAAATATCGCTATTGTCGTTTATGGTGTTCTGTCATTGTATTGCGAGTAACTCTATCAGGAAATAGTGCCTGTGACTGCTTAGAATTTTCTAGGACACACTAATAACGGCCTGTTAAGCAATATTCTTAGTGAAAGAGATTCAACGTGGTCACGGAGAAGTCACTTGAATGACGATTGTGAAATCGAGTGACGTCTGCTCCTAGTTCAAGTTCTCTATGATCTTTTTGAGAAGTCGTTACTGTCATTGCGCATAATTCGCAACAGCTGTGGTCTTAAATTCTTGTTTTTGACATGAATCTTCGTTGCATAGTTGGCCGTAATGGTTATCAAGAAATTGTGTCACGAGTTTTTAATGTATAACGGCTAGGATGTGGGATCCCGGTCGGGACGGGAATTTTTCTCGGGATCGGGACGGAATCCCGAAAATTCTCGGGAATCCCGAATATTTTAGGGACTCCGAAACCGTTCGAGATTCCCGAGAATTTCGGAAATGTTCGGGATTTCCGAATATATCTGTGATTCCCGACATTTTGAAGTTTCTCCATACTTTCAATAATTTAGTGTTTACTATGCAATTTATACAAGATCTGTCAACTTAGCTACGCGATCATTAAGCTGGAAGAACACAAAGGCATTCGGATTGCTGAAATTGTCAAGAATAACGACACTTTCGGGAATCCCAAATATTACTCTATATCCCGTACATTTTTGGGATCCCGAATATTTTCGGGAATCCCGAATCTTCGCGGTATCCCGTATATTTTCGGGAATCCCGAATTATCTCGGGATCCCGCACGTACTCGGGAATCCCGAAAATTCTCGGGTATCCGGGATATTCTCGGGAATCCTGAATATTTTACGGGAATCCCGAACATTTTCGGGAATCTCGCACACTCCTAATAACGGCGTCGCGTCGTGAACTTTGTTTTCAATAAAGTTTGATGCACCATATAATGAGTGTGAAAGTGTACATACTTCCTTGTTTTACAAATCCATTTGTACAGACGACAAATTTTTGTAATGAACGAAAACAACGTAGATTTGAAGACTGGAGTCTTCAATTTATTTTTCTTCGCAATTTCGACAAATAGCAATGTTTAAATAATTTCTTTATACATTATCTTGTAAGCTAATCCTTCTTACATCACGAAAAGACCTCGAGTCGTCTGGTCCAATTTTAACACATTATCTATCGGTGATTATTTCATAATGTATAAATCCTTCAAGGGCAACAGCAACTTCAATCATAAACCAACAACTAAACCTCCATAACGTAATCTAATAATTGCGGTTGAGGTTATAGTGTGAAAAAAAGATTAAGCTTCCGTTTGGTACAACACAATTACTGAAAAACCTATTAATATGCTTCCGGTAGATAAAGTGTTAAGAAAGGTTTGTGAAGAGTGTACGAATTCTTTCGTCCACCACTGCATTCACGTTCCTCGAAGATGCTCGCCATCGGTGTCGTCACTTTCTTTCCCGAGTGGCCTTGTGTCGGATCAGCATGACTAATCGCGAACTGTCGGTTGGTTGCAGGAGAACCTGGATAACGCGAAGTACGCGATATCCTTGGCCCGGAAATGCGGCGCGCGGGTCTACGCGCTGCCGGAGGACATCACCGAGGTGAAACCGAAGATGGTGATGACGGTGTTCGCCTGTCTGATGGCGATGGACTACGTCCCTAACATGGACTCCGTGAAGCAACAGAACAACATCAACAACGGACAATAATGTCGCGCCATCCTGTTGAACGCGTGCCGCCGCTATCTCGGTGTATCAGAACTGTCGACTGAGTTACGGTTACGAGCCGTGCCTCTTCCGCGAACGTAATGATTGTATATACCTAGGTTAGGGTAGCTTGTTTGCCGAAATGAAATCAGAACGAGGGAACGATAGAGAGAAAGGAGCAACAAGGGTAAAGAGACATCCAACGGCCTCCGCCGTTCGTTGGCCGTTCATCGGCAAAGCGGCCGACTTCGTCACGATTGTTCATCGTTTTTCTAAGTTCTTGCGTAGACGTCAGGATGCTAGAGGACACGCGCAATATTCACGCCCTGCGTAGATCTTGCTCGGAGGCTTCGCGCATGAATCGTTTAGTGCGAATGTCGTTTCTAACGATCGTAAGAAACAACGAGCCCGTTTACGTTACACCCTGCATTCATCGCGAGGATCTCGATGGGACGTACACATGCTTGACTGGTTGCGCGTTTCTTACGCGAGCATTGTACCCGTGTGATATGGGATTCTCCTTCTCCAAAGTTTGTCGAAATCATATCCCCCACCTCGCTATCCCTCACGTGGGTGTAGGCTTGTATAAAATGATTCTCGAGCATCCTCTCGGTCAATAGTCGATTCAACCATGCCACGATTCGCCGTTTAGGTACATTGACAACCTTTTTCTACTTTTCGAAACTTAAAGAAACGTATAGACAGTCAGAAAAACATATACACGCATGCCAAGTCTGGAATACTTGAAGTGAAGAAGCAAAGGGTTAGAATATTTTATAGTCGTCAATTCATGTACCAATTGGGATTAAACAGATTTTGAATATTCTAAAACGCACTGATATGGTGAAAAACATACACACGCCTGTCAAATCTAAAATACTTGAAATAAAGGAGCAAAGGATTTGAATATTTCGCGGTAATTCATTTATTAGTTAAGATTAAACAGATTTCCGAAAAATGACAATCTTGTAAAATCTGGAGAAATAAATAAGCTGAAAATGGCAGCATACAAATATCTATAAGCGGTCAACACAAAAATTATGAAATAAATAAAATTTGTTATTACGATAACAATGAATTTTGTAATTGATAATATTCTAAGAAATAAGATTACAATTGTATATGCTTATTGGGCCTGTGCAACAAATTTTACGATTTCGTATTTTTGTGTAAGATCTAAGGCATAGGCATATAATTTTTTATATCAGAATATTCCAAATTATAACTTATAAGTTAATGAACGTACTTGCAATATTCAGAACCTTTGCCTTTTCTTAAATATTTGAAGTTTATTTAATTCGTACCTTTATTATCGACTGTAAATACGATAGAAGGCAGTGGAGGACTATTATAGGGCTGGAAAGTTGCAAATGTGTTTTACAGGGTCAAAACAGACCCCAGAACGGAGCAGGGTTAAGCATATATATTAAAGTATATGGTCAATGAAAATGAAATCAATATTTACATCATACTGAAATAAAACTGAGCTTCGTTTGATCCGACGATTGGCGCGCCACAACGCTCAGTGCTGTGAAAAGAATGCACCCTCGCCGCATAGTTAAATTATTAGTGTCAAGTTAAACATGTAAGTACGTCGATTGTATCCTTTTCCGATGTCCGAATGCATCGGCCAATTCCGAAGATCAAAATTCAAGAGGTGCTGCACGAATGTCATAATGCACTAGGGAGAGGATATTTTGGAATAAGAAAGACACTCGCTTATGTTCCACAAAAGTTCTGGATGTTAGTTAGGGCAACAATCAGGGTTAGGGTGTCGCTGTGACTACTTCGGGATGTTTGAGGAACTTCAGAGCGTTGACTTTTGTGTCTGACATGTTGGTCCTCTTCTTGCAGAGTGCCTTTCTTCTTTCTCTTATCTTGATTCAGTGGCGGCGTCTTCTCTTACCTCAAAGATTATTCTCAACTCTGCGTCGGTGTCTCCCAACCTGTCATCCTTTGCTATGTATCCTAGAGAAATATGATTCTAGCGCGCCTCGTCGGATATTCCTGCACCCTTTCTTTTCCTCATTGTACACATAGCTTTGATCGCGTCTTGGTCAAACACTTTGGATGTCTGTCATCACGTATTGAGCCTCTTTCCCGAGCAGGTCTTGTGTGGTGGCGGTATGAAAGGCGGCGAAGTACGGAATGAGGAAGTTCCGATGGTTGAGCTTCTCTTGCTCCAAGGGGATCAAAGATATTATTGGGAGCTGAAAAAAGTCATCGGCACAGGGACAAAGGGGGTCTCTCGCTCGACACGCCTGTCCCCACCATCGATACTTCCGTAGTTTCAATATTCAGGATTTGACGGCACACGCTGCATTATTGGGAGCTGAAAAGAAATCTCCTGAGACGTCACAGAGGCAAGAGGGGTCTCTCGCTCGGCACCCAATGCTCAGGCACACATAGGACAGTGGTGGGCACGGTAGGAGCCCCTCAAACGCCTGCTTCTCCCACCAACCTCTCTTTCATGCAGCGCGCACGTTCGTTGCGTACGCTGATGTCTCGTGTCTTCGTTGTCCCATTGCATCGCGCTTGTTGGAAGGGGACAGAGGGCGCTACAGTTTGCCTCAATTGAGGCAAAGTTGCCCATCCCTGACGTAGGATGTGTGACCGCTTAGCCAATATTCCGCAAGAGCCGTAAATACGTGTGACTTGGGGCGTGCCCTTCCCTCATTCCTAACAAGTCACAACTTTTCAGCTCCCAATAATAGTCTAGTTGCTCTTTGGCTTGGTACCTCAGTCCACTCATCACATTCTGGAGTTCTCGGGCTTCTCTGGCTACTGTAGGATGCTCAAGTGTTCTATTCCGAGAGTCTATGAACCCCTCCGTCATCGTGGATGGATTTCATCCCGTATCCTTTCCAGACCATGCGCACCTGGACCAGCACAATCACAAGGAGCTTTACTCTTGATTGAGCTGTTCGATGTATGTCCAGGATCCAAAGCCGGATGTTTGGCCGTGCCTTCGTCCAGGCTTGAAAGGCGCGGAGTGCCGGGTAGAGAAAGGACTTATCCATCTGTACTTGAAATGTATACATGTATTTGATACTACGGATTGTCATCATTTTCACAATGACAATTTCTTCGATCAGTCAATCAATTTATCGAGTTAAGCGCATACGACGTAGAATACTGTAAATGCGTTTAAACAATTGCTCACGAGGCTGTTGCCTGAATATCACACGAGTGTTCGTCTTTAAATTTATCAGTTTTTGTGGTCAAAATTTTGAGAGAAAAGTTTTTCAGACGAACATGTTTGGAGGTTGTATTTTATACACATTTGAATCGTGTGCACTTTTAAATTGTGTTCTAAGATGTGCTATACAGTGGTCGGAAAGAATATCGACGTTTTTACTCAATTGGTGAGAGACTAATGCCGTTTTTTGTATAGTGCCAATAAAAAAAATTTCAAACTGCCAATTACGATTATTTATGCTGAATTAATACTGTTATTAAAGAGGAACGTGTTTATAAAAATTGTAATTTAACACGTTCGATGCCACCCATAGTTCGTTACCGCGCGCCATGCGTGTTTTTAAACTTAGGGGGTCGTTAATTAACGTACGAGTATACTTGCAATTGGCAGCGAACGTGTTAAACAACACGCTGTCCCGACATCTGATTTTAGAAAGTGTATATGTGCAACTAGTTGCGTAAAAAATGTCTGTCAAATTTACAGTATATATATATGTACACTCAGTCTTAAAAGTAAGAATAATTAAATCATTAAGACAATGAAGGTTCACAAAGTTTCCTGGTAATTGTAATCTGAGTAATCAACGTCGTCAGTGGCCGACGATATAATATAAATTTACGATAAATTGTAGGCTATGCGGAAGTTTTAATTTATCAACGTATCGTCACATCATTAAGCATCGACTTTATTTTTCCACCAAACTCGACACAATCAATCCACGACTTGTCGAGCTTGTTTAAACACAGTAATCTGTAATTATTTCACCGAGTATTGACCATCGATGGAACAAGCAATTGTGTACGAAACGAACGCACAATGATCATCGTTGTAATCGTGCCATTATAATCATCGAGCGCAATCGTGATTGGATGTTTACCGGATACATAACAATTCAAACGGAACAACGTACTTACGTATTTAAAAGATGGAACACGAACGAACAGGTTGTGAAAATTTTCTGCGAACGGGAGAATTATATTGGAGCTGCGACGAACGATCAGAGCGCCGGTGAGAGCGAAGCGTAGAAATATTAGGTAGTTGCATTAATTCGTGCCGTTTTTTTACTTAGAATAATTATTGTTATCATAGTATGTTATAATGTAATACTGAAATTTTAAAAAATGTGTTTTCTTGACAAAAATAAATTATATACATGTTGAAAATTTCTTTGGTTTACTAAAGAATTTATTAAAAGATTTGGTTAATTGGTTTACGAGTTTTTCACGATATTCAACTTATAACTGCAATTCTTCACACTTTTAATCATTCGCGACTCGTAAACCAATTAACCAATATTGATGAAAATTTCAGCATGTATATAATTTATTCGTGACTGTAAAACACATTTTTTAGATTTTCAATACAGAACCAGATAAAAGAATTGTAAAAATCAACGATTACTATCTTTTATCGCGATTCCGGCCAATAGCAATGTTTTCAGAAATTTGTTCACACTTCATCTAAAAAACTAACCTTTCTAATTTTATAAAAACATCTAAGTTATTTGGTTTAATTTTAAAATAGTTATGCTGTTTGAAACGGTGTTGATTCACTTTTGCTCTTCACTTTATATCGAGACACTACTATTTTTCTTGTTCGCTGCTATCGCCGTGTTTTATTGTTGATTCGCAACCTTATTGCATAGAGAGAAATGAAAAAGGGATTGCTAGCTTTACTATTATTGTTGCTTCACTATAAATGCACAAAAGAAAGATATTTTGAAGCGTCTTCTATCGCCACTCTGATCGACGCTCTTATATCGCAGCTTTAACATAAATGTAGCCTAACTGGAAGAGTTAAGTTGTATCGAGCGAGACGCATCCACAGCTTCATCGACGCGAAGCGAGCACGCAATCGACGGAATCAATATTTAAAGGCAATTTTTATGCACTACGAAGAATATGCACTACGGCGTAGAAAATATCGAGAAGATTAGACTACTATGATGAAGAAGTACACGGAGCAGCCGTAGACTGGTAGAAGCTTGCAAGGAGCTGTCGAGAAAGTTGGAACCATTGTTGGATTAACCAATAACCAAATAAACACGTGGATCGGGCATCAGGGGATAAAGGGCACCGTAGAAATTCTCTGAATTTTACATTTTTTAAATAGAAATAATATCGCGAAGAGTTTATATGTATGTGCGTGCGAGTGGAAAAATGAAAATCAGTAGCTAGCGAGCAAAACGATAACTTTTGTTAAAAACACTTTTTAATAAGATTGTCGAAATTGCCTAAAAAAATTATACAGGTCCACCCTACATTACGTTGAAGTGATCGTGTATGCCTCGTACAAAATCTTCTAAGTGGCCTCTAAATGTCTTAATCCTGCACTGGTTGGAACCAACGAACTCGATGATGGAACCAGGAAAATCGGAGATCTTGTGAACTGAATTCATTCGAAGTTTCAATGAATGAACTGTAAACGCGAGCCCGGAAGTCGAACTTTGAATCGAGGACAGATCGATCGACTGAACCGAACATTGGATTGTTTGAGTAGATTTGAAGCAAGTAGAAAATTTGTTTAGGTTGAATCACGGTTCGTAAAGTACTTAAACAATTCGAGAACTAGAAATGTTAAGGTCCGGTTCAGTGGTAACGTTCATATGATATTTAATGTGATTGGAATAAGCGAAATTTGTTGGTGGTTATCGATATCCGAGTTACGCGATTATTTGAGTACTTGAATACTCCACTAGGTCTGAATTAGGCTACGGATCTTTATGCGAAATAAAAATTGTCTGCATCAATCGCAAGATACAGTAGTAGCCATGTAGAAGATTGTTTTATTCTTTGATAATCTTAATCGGTTGAAAATAATGTGTTGGAATTATGAAATTCTTGTTATCCTTCTACGACTTTAAATTGCGGCAACTTGTTTTTGTCTTAAATGCATAAAATCCGCAGTTTATTCTAATTCAGGACCTCGAGTACTTCGGAGTCGAGCAGAATGTTGGTAGTAGCTGATTAAAAAATCCATAATTTTATTATTCATTACGTTTTGGATACATGAAATTTCGATTGCTTCTTCGTAGGGATTACTAGTGTTCTTTAGGTAGAGACTTTTGAGCTAGATCAATATTCTGTATGCTTGTTCTCAAGTTTCCCACTGCTTTTCATTTATGGTGGTCCTTGAGTAATTTGTTGTCATCATATTAAGGAGGTACAAGTGCTTTATTTAATTGATAACAATGGAGGAAACCAATGAAAACATTTTCAATTGCAAAGTGGGAATCCAATTTTCCACTGATTTTCATTTATGGTGGCCCTCGAGTAATTTGTTGGCTTCATATTAAGGTTGTACTTCAAGTGCTTGATTTAATTGATAACAACGGATGAAACCAATGAAAATATTTTCAATTGCAAAGTGGGAATCCAATTTTCCACTGATTTTCATTTATAGTGGTCCTTGAGTAATTTGTTGGCTTCATATTAAGGAGGTACAAGTGCTTTATTTAATTGATAACAACGGACGAAACCAATGAAAATATTTTCAATTTCAAAGTGCGAAACAATTCAATTTTTCACTGATTTCCATTTATAGTGGTCCTCGACTAATTCGTTGGCTTTACGTTAAGGGGGTACTTCAAGTGCTTTATTAATTACAACGAACGAAACGATCGCAAAATGCGAGCCGATTAAATTATGAAGTTATCTACCCTCTCGCATGATCATCGCTGTTCAAGTATTCGGGTATCCGTACAGCTCTGGTATTATTAGGCTGCATTTCGGAGACGAAGTTAGTGCACATTTATTGCTATTATATTCGATGTAATTCTCAACTAAATTAAGTCTAAATCGTTAACCAATCGATAAGCTGTGAGATTTAAGACGAATTATCGAGCGTAGAAACGTATGAAAGTGCAATCGATCGAAATTATGTCGAACATTTCGAGAAAGACGCGACGGTGAAGAAAAAAGAGTAAGACTTGCACGTTTCTCGAAGAGACAGGGAACGTCGAACGTATTTATATACATCTTTTTACCTTATTTTTAGTTAAACAACCAAACATTATCCATTCCACGAGCGGATAATTACGATTTGTACCGAGCTGCATTTCTTATTTAATATCAGGATTTCAATGTTACAATCCGAATGTCCCGAATCGATAAGATCGGGTTCGGACGTTTAACTCTTTCAATGCGTTGCCGTGCTTAAATTATTTGGTCTTTGCCTTCTGTCTAAGGGTGTATTCATTATTCGAGCGCCTTTGTTCATTAACAAATTAATATCGTCTTACCCAGAAGACATTTCGTTTTGTGCGTCGTTTATTTCTTCAAAAAGTGAAACTCTTTTCCAGATAAAAGTTGTTTCACTTACTCATTTTTATCCGGAATCTTTAAAATCCATCTCCTATAATTAAAGCCGCCAACGTTATACGAATGACAGTGTAAAAGAAACAGAAAACAGTAAAAGCTAAAGGAAAATTTTAGGATGTTCTGTCGATGTATTCAATTTATTAAAACTATTAAGAATTATATCATTGATGATATTTAGGACCGTTTACAACTTTAATTATTTATCAATGTTTTAAAGTATATATTTAAAGGTACTTCTTGTAGACACATTAAGCTTTGTGTTATTTCCAATGCAACAGCTATTCATTTACTGCAATTGCCATAGTTAGTGTAGTCGTGTACCTTATTTCTTGTTTGCACGGTACGAGCCTGGAGTTGTTGGAGATTGTTAAGTGAGGTCTCCGTTTTGGGAAAAAACACGTTGCAACGTTGCGTTGAAAGAGTTAAACGTCGAAGAAGGTGTCCGAAGACACCGAAGAAGTTAAACGTCGAAGAAGATGTCTGAAGACGCCGAAGAAATTAGTCGCCGCGAGTGTTGCGATGGAGCACACATTTTATCGAGGGCCGATTGCAATCTGCACACATAGATGTAAGGATTAGTCACGAGAATAGAAGCCGCTTGATTGCTCCATGAAGCAGAGTCGCTTCGACGCAGGTCCACGGTGATTCACGATCGATGCTGTCGATCACGCGCGAAGAAAACACGTTTTTTCTTTTTAAAACAACCCGTCAATCAATCTAAACTTACAATGATCGCTGTAATACTGTGAACGCGCGGGTTCACGCGGACACGATGATCGGTGCGCGGATGAACACGCGCGGTTCGCCGTAGATATAATTTAATGTAACCGTAATTTAAATAAAAAGAAATTTATCTAATACCTGGCGGATGTTTCTTTTTGAACATTATGTGAGGACACCGAAGGTGCAAACCTTGTTATCAAATAAGTAATAATAATTGTTAATAACTCTGATCGCTTATACGAATGAAATAAGCAAGACTTGTACAAAACGCTTAAACTTCACGCGGCGGTCAACGTGTTAAGGACGTATTCCCATTTGTAGCTATCAATTTTAGACAATTTGTGAGATTAAAAATGGTTAGTTTACACTGTCCAACACCAAATTTTTTTCCTAATAATTGTTGGGTGGTTCTTATAGAGTTTTTTGCGCTGATTCCGAATCTGCCCTTACTTTTTCGCCTACAAGTACAGTTTTTGAGAAATTTGAGTTTGAAAAAAAGACCTATTTTTCAACTTTAAACAAATATTGTGATGTTATTGTACAAGATATTGATTTGTTCTTTGCAGCAAAAGATTCTGTAGACTTTCCCGAATACAGTGATATCCAATATTAATACATTATGAATGTTGAAACATGTTTAAACAATCATTAAAGACGGAGAGACACCACTTTTGCACCGATTTTTGAGGATATTTTTGAATTTATATAAAAAAATAAGGGTCCAGCGTAAAATCGTACTATATCACGTGATAGAGCAGACTTTTATCTTGAGAAACCTCCCTTTGAAGTTTGCAACATCGACATTTTATCCAAACCAGAAAGCAAAATATCTTCACCCGACATGAGTTGCCGCCAGTGGTGCTCTTCCACTAGCGCTGTCGTTCGTCGGGATACGGCGCGGCGCGACGTAACGGCGATGCAGTGGCTATAAGCGCGCAATTATGTCAGCTTATTTAAATATTAAATTTTATTAAATGTTATACTATTGTTGTTTATTATTTATTAGTATATTTATTCTGTATAGATTATTTTATGTATCTTTTTAATGTTAGTCTCTTGTTCATAGTATATTTCATACTAAAAAGATCTTTCGTAACAAAAGAATAGTTTAATTTAGAAATCTATAGAATATCGCTAATTTGAAATATAATTATAATGTACATTATTATACATTATATATATATACTTTATATATTATGTATATTTCATTATAAATAAGCTGACATAATTGCGCGCTTATAGCCACTGCATCGCCGTTACGTCGCGCCGCGCCGTATCCCGACGAACGACCGCGCTAGTGGAAGAGCACCACTGGCGGCAACTCATGTCGGGTGAAGATATTTTGCTTTCTGGTTCGGTTAAAATGTCGATGTTGCAAACTTCAACGGGAAGTTTCTCAAGATAAAAGTCTGTTCTATCACGTGATATAGTACGATTTTACGCTGGACCCTTATTTTTTGATATAAATTCAAAAATATCCTCAAAAATCGGTGCAAAAGTGGTGTTCCTCCGTCTTTAATGATCGTTTAAACATGTTTAAACATTCATAATGTATTAATATTGGATATCACTGTATTCGGGAAAGTCTACAGAATCTTTTGTTGCAAAGAACAAATCAATATCTTTTATAATAACATCGCAATATTTGTTTAAAGTTGAAAAATAGGTATTTTTTTCAAACTCAAATTTCTCAAGAACTGTACGCGTAGGCGAAAAAGTAAGGGCAGATTCGGAACCAACGCAAAAAACTCTATAAGAATCACCCAACAGTTATTAGGAAACATAAAAAAAGTTGAAATTTGTTGGACAGTGCTATTATAATGGATGTCCCATAAATGTTCGAGTTTCTTGAAAGGGACGTTTGCGACTTATCAACGAAAATCACGGGTCAATCGGAGCGCAACTACAGATGGATTCTGACTCGGCGCGGCAAGGCGGCTGATGCTACTGCGCGGTAGCGTTGTTGTCGCACCGTGCTCGAATCGTGAGCAAGAGATGGAGTAACAATTTATCTAAATTAAACTCGCATATTTGCTTGCTACTTCGAATTCTCTTATACGTACAGGTGGGAGTTGATAGGTTTTGAATCGCTTAAAATCTTTTAAGCGAAAAGAATTTGAAAACTCTTGAAAATCTTGATCGTCTTAAATCGTATGGAATCGAATAGAGTCTATCGACACGCGGCAAGAATCAGACGCGACAGTTGACAGTCGACACGTGACAGCGACTCACACTAACACCAATGGCCTGATGATATTGACAACTCAAACTCATAGATATGATCGGTGTGGCAGTGCCAGTGGCGATCAATCCCGAAACGGTATAACGATACAGATTTATTCGTGACTAACGAATAATTTTTCTTCGAGTAAAATCGTTATTCGTTATCTGTTAATAAATCTTCAGAATTTATTCATCATTCTTTATTCGTTATTCAAAATAGAATTTGACTGCTAGTATTTTTAAAATATCGTTGCCATAAGATATTGCACAAAATCCTGTAAAATTGGATTTAGTTTAACCCCATGGAACAGTACAGGCATTGTGTACCAATTGTGTTTAGATCTTTTGCTAGTACAACTCCGATACGCCGTAGTTTACACACATTTCTTATGTGAAGTTTCACGATGATTACGATGGTTCAAGCAAAAGTTAGCTTTTCATGCCATTACTCAACCTCATGGGACAGTATCCGTTCAGGCATCGTGTATTAACACTAAACCTACCACGGTCAAAATGACCGGTTTTCTATTTTACAATTATTGAAATTAGGAAAACGATTTAATAAGAAATGACTGAATTGACTTCTTTATTTAACCCGGTAGTGTCCACGTGGGGGTCCAGCAGATCCCCACCGTTGAGGTATGCTATCTATTTTTCATATTTCTTTCGCTACAGTTTTGCCATACAATGTAGCTTCTTAAAACTCGATACCGGCTGTATTGATGTGTCGCCGGCTCGGTGTTGTGCGCTCAAAATGTATTTCTACAGTTTCGGCTCTCTTTATGAATACTAGCGAGTGTTTCAACCGTATTTCAGTTTCGATTGAGCTTTCTTCACAGGAGCATCGTTTACTTACACAGTGCAGTCAGTTTATTCTTGTTTTTGTATCACTACAATTCTTACTATACTTTCTTTATATTTTGGTAAGTATTTCTTTCTTGTGCGTGCACCTTCCTGCAGAAGGCATAGATGACTACTCTGATAACTAGTTTATATATGGTGTATATATATTTTATACTGTTATTTTAACAAAAGTATAAATAAATGTTACAATAAACATAAAACATTAAGTAGAATAGGTACTGATATTTGGTCCCCTCAGGGTTTCAAATCCATTTTACCATTCTCCCCCTTCTTTCACTTTGTCCACTCTCACCTAACGCTAATGTTCAGCTTATTTCAGCCTACTTTTCAGCGGGACCTACTGTTTATTACGGTGGGTTCCGAACCACCAATGGTCAACGACGCAGTATAATATCACATAGAAGAATATTTCCATTGGTGACGGCGGTGGGATTTGAACTCACGACCACATTGTTTGTAGTCGCGCGCTCTATCCACTGAGCCACTGCGCGCCCCATAAAACATTAAGTATTAGATATTGCTTTTCACTGGGGGTCTATGAACACCCCACGTGGACACTTTCGTTTCAGAAGTTCACGTGGGCCCTGTCGGGTTAAGCACATATTGTAATGGAAACGATACAAAGTTTAAATTAAATTCGATCTACTCACTTCTTTAAGCCGTTTTACTTTTATATGTTTTGTGCTTGGTAGGTTTAGTGTTGATTGTGTTCATACTCGAACATCTCGATGGGTGTATACATGCTTGACTGGTTGCGCGTTTCTTGCGCGAGCATTGTACCCGTGTGATATGGGATTCTCCTTCTCCAAAGTTCGTCGAAATCATCCCCCACTTTGCTTCTCCTACGTGGCTTATATAAACCGATTTTCGAAGATCTTCTTGGCCAATATTCAATGCGCCGGTTCGCCCTTTAGATACATGGCAATCTTTTTCTACTTTTCGAAACTACTTATTTCTACCTTTACTATCAGAACATTTTTAATTTATTTGAGATCGTGTCTTCTTTTATTTTAACTGCAGTTCCTTATTATAGACAACCGTACAGTATTTTCTCAACATCTGTTATTGAACTCTGTTATGAACTATGGCTAAATGAATAACATATTAAATGCATACCAAAGTTTATTTCAAGTTATTCTCATATGTTAAAATAAACAATATTATATGTCGATCTGGTTTTTAATTTATCCAAAATCACTGTCGAACAAAATTAAGGTAGTACTAATCATTTTGTGCTTTGTGCTATTGATAAGCCTACAGGAAGACAGCGTAAAAGGGAGCGAGCGAGGACTTGGCTCTTTAAGGAGAGGTGAGGTGTAGAGGTAGACCCTAGGCGGCAGAAGTATAAATCCGCCCCTGCTATTAATATCTTCAAATTTTCTTGGTAGATCGAATACGTGTGCGTAGATTGAACTTTCCCATCTGATCGCAGCACGTAAATGTTTTTAAATTTATTCCATTTTGCGAATTTTATTTGTGATCGTGTTTACTTCGATACTAGTCTTCGATGCTTCTGGAATATCGAGCAATTCTCGTTTAGCAGCTCGAATGTCCCGTAATGTTACGCTCAGATATTGCGAGATGGCAACGAGGTTGTTCGTATTGTCAGTGCCGAAAGTCGCGGTCCTTGTTAGCGTTGAAACCATCCGAGTATCCGATATGAAAAGGCGGCTGTACGAGCTCTCCTGCAATTTAAATCACCAGTACAATTATCTGAAGTTTTTGAACATATTACTAGTTTCTCATATTACTGTGCAGAAAACTTATCTTTTTAACCCTTACGTGCGTACACCTTTTTCATACTTTAGCCATTTTTTCATTATGATTTTGTGACCTATTACACTACAGGTTGTCAAACAAATGTACTTTCTTAAAAGAGGCGATTCCTCGGGTTATTTGAAGTGACTTTTTCCTTTACGAAAATGTTCTCCGCGACTTTGTTAAGAAGTTATTGAACAAAATACACGAACCGACCAGAGCACGGCAACAACGGACGGATTCCGGCTCAGCCAATGCCATCGCTCCGCTCAGCTGTGCTCTGATTGGTCCGTGTTTTTCGTACATAACTCGTGAATAAAGCCGCGGAGAAGATTTTCGCGAAAAAGAAAATTGCTTCGCTTGACCTCGGGAATCACCTCTTTCAATGAGGTACAACATTTTTAGGACACACCATATATTGTATATTATCATGGTAAAATATTGTTTTATCAAATCAAATGGAAAGGACATGACTGGGATATACTATTCACAGTTCATATTATTTTCGACTTTTCGACTTCCTTCCCTTCGAAAAGAAGAAGGTTACCTCAAATGACCTTGGGAATCACCCTTTTCAAGGAAGTACAACATTTTTGAAACAGCCTGTATAACTATGATCTCAAATGTTTAATTCTATTCGTTTCGCGACAAAAGATGTCATTTTCAATAAAGAACGTAGTTCTACATGAATTATCGCTACCGGTAAATAAACGATAACTTTAAGATTTTCTGGACTTGCACCAGTATGATTTTCAGCACATCACATAAATTTCGTCCACTGTAACTTACTAAATGAGATTGAAGTTCCGGTTCGACAACTTTGTTTCCATAAGAACCAAAGTAAAACCAGGCGTAGTTGGTGCAGTTGTTTAGGTTGGTGGTCTTCTGGATCACTATAGCTTCACCGGATACTTTGTTTAACTGCGGCAAAGATTCCAGCTCGTAACGGTGATTCCTCATCTTGTTCACCGTCCCCTTTGACGGATAGTGATTGATTCCAACGTGGACATCGCACTGGCCGATGGTAGTATTCTGTACGACATTGAAGGTGCCGTCGGGGATACCGTTCAGATTGACGCCGATGTTCAAACATTCGGCGATCAGTTTGAGATAGTTCAGGAAGTAGGTATGCAGTTTCTCGTGAACAACCAAATACTCGATGCCGCGCTCGTTGAACTTGATCTCGAACGGGTCCGCGTCACAGAAACCTTGAAAGCGCTTCTCGGGCACGTCCAGCTGGTTGTCGTTGGTCAGGTCTATGCTTTGACCTCGGCAGTTACTCATGCGGCAATTCAATGAGTTGTCGCCCTTTGGTCTACAGTAAAGGTTCATCGCCGTGTAGTTTGACGTCTTGATCGCGTCGCGGCTCATCGGGATCGACGTAAAGTTCATTTCCACGTCGAACACATACTCCGGTCCATGCTTCCACACAGCATCGTCGACCGCCACGCGGGCCACTGAAACAATCATTTAGGTCATTGTAGGTCGTTAGTGTTGTAATATTGATAGGATTGTAAAAATATGAAATAAGGTACTATTGGGTACCAACTTTGTATACCTAACCTTTTTTTATTCTCTATATATGTCGTGCAACCTTGTAAAAGAGCACATGCTCTCGTTACATTTTCTTATTAACACAGCCTTATTAACAGCTAGTTTTCTCCGAACCATTTTGTAGATTATCGAGGCGTACCACAGTAGACCAGAATCGCAAAAAGGTGAAAACTAATTCGGTAATTATATAGAAAGGTCTGCGTACTCCGATTTTGATTAAATTTTAATATATTATAGATTTCGACATTTTGAACAACTTTTTCCTTTTCCAATATAGGGGAGTCGCTTTTAGTTTTCGAGATATTTGGAAAAAACTATCGGTAATGTTAATTTCATAACGGAAACCTTCTTTTTAGTAACACTGGGTGGGTATGTGTGTGGTATTGTCGCTTCTCTTCTCCACAACGTATTTACAAACAAAAAATAAACAGATGCGGCCCGAAAATCCAGGAAATGTCTTTGAAAATTGAAAGCTCAGCCTATCTATGTATGATCAGAGTTATCTACAGGAATTAATTCTGCTTGTTTCTTCTGTTATTCCATTTCCTGGAGTTTCGGGCCTCATCTGTTCATCTTTTGTTTGTAACCACGTTGTGGAGATGAGAAGCGACAATACCACACACACCCACCCAGTGTTTCTAAAAAGAAGGTTTCCGTTATGAAATTAACATTACCGATAGTTTTTTGCAAATATTTCGAAAACTAAAAGTGACCCCCATATTTGAACAGGAAAAAGTTGTTCAGAATGTGTTGCTCCATAACATATTAAAATTTCATCAAAATCAGAGTTCGCAGACCTTTTCTATATAATTACCACTAATTCTTCTAACATCTCGAAAAAATATTCAAGCCGTTTGGTACAATTTTAAAAAAGTGATTCGTTTTTAAAGTGCGAATGAATATATGTGTCATGTGACATCATGTCACTGTTAATTACAACCAGTGTAAAAAGTACTCATTCACCCTTTAAAAGCGAAAAACTTTTTGAAAATTGGACCGGGCGGCTTGAATTTTTTTTGAGATGTTAGAAGAATTAGTGTAGGTACCCAGTAATGTGTAAATAATTTTGTTGTACATTGATATTGGTCGAAATTGTGGTGAAAATAGTGAAGGTCACGATTTTTAAGTTTTTTACCTGTGCCCGTAATGAAAATTTAGAATGTGCCTTTTGTAGATCTATGGTGCGGTACGAAAGATAGCACGTTTTATTTGTCTTAGGATGATTAGCACATTGCTGTTTCTGGCTACGGAAAATAGTATGCTTCGAATTTAGTTTCCAAAATTAGTATATTTTCATTCATGGCCACGAAGAATAGCATGTTATACTTTTTCGCGACGAAGAGTAGCACGTTTCGGCACGTTTCTACGAACTGCAGGGTGTTTGCGAAATTGTGGTACAACGGACAAGAGGATGATTACTCACAAAAATATAGTCGAAAATAGAGCATATACAGTCATTCCCATTAATATTCATACACTCTTAAAAAGACGATAACTTGTTTAATATTGGACCATACGACTTGGACTTTTTTGAGAAGTTAGAATCATTAGTTTACTACATGACGTGAAAAAGGAACAGTGTGTGTTTTACAGAGTGAAGACTGCATTTATGTAGATTCTGTGCAATTTCTAACACAATCTATACCCGAATAAATAAAATTAAATAGCTGTCCACAAAAGTTCCTATGTAATTAAGTAATTTACGTTAACGTTGAAATAAACAATCTGAAACCAATGATTTTAACTGGTTTAGTACGTGCTAATCTGAACAGCATTTTTATCGAGAAGCAATGTAATGTTTAGACTGCGGACGTTTATGCAATTTGCAATTTTTATTCACGACTTTTCAGAAAGTCGAATCAATAAAATTTTATTTTCATTGGTAGTAACTTTTACTGGTCTAAAATAATTAGAAATCGTATTAAATTCTGTCAAATTTCATACTCTAGTATTTTTTTGAAAATTTTCAGAAGCCATAAATGCATAAAGATCCGCAGTCTAGTAATATTTGAAAATACATGATGCGCTTCTGCATCTTCGTTAGTGTTGATGTCAATATTCTCATCTTTATTACACCATAATTGAACGCAAATATATTTTCTATAAATGTTCCATATGATTCTAAGTATCGACAGAATGAAATGAAAGGCTGATCTCAAACCAGACAATAGTATGGCGATCCTCTAATTAGCGTTACAAGCAAACATTATGAAAGCTGTGTCGTTAGCGTAGCATTAGATAACGTTATAACTAATCGTAATTTATCATGCGCGTAAGCAGTTCCTGGTCCGATTTAGTGAGGTTGACGATAACGACGGCTAAATGGAAAATTGGCTTACCAACCTAAGAAGAATGGAATTAATGAGGCGAGCATCTCGCGGCGCTGCCTTCAACTGGTTTAACACTCTTCGTCGTCACGGAGGTCCTTTTATATCACCGGTGTACTCTGGCGACCTCGTAATTTAATTAAACTGTCCCACCACCGGCGAAATAATTATCATTGCAGCTCGCGAATTATTCGCGAATCCCGGTCTTGGGGGAACGATGCGTAACTCGATGATTTCGCTTTGTTCCTTGTCAGCTGCATTATTTTAAAATAATCCTTCAAAAACGGAATAACGTTCGACTCGCTGATCATTTTGACATGAATGTCTTGTAACAATGATCAATTGTGTTACTTTATTCTGATTGAATCTTGTTATCAATACCCACATGTGTGTCAAGTAACATTTAAGCTGCGGCTCGAGATCAACGAGCACCGAAGACATTTTTTGCATTAACGAAAGTAACATTATTGGTTTCATTCATTCAAATAAAATATTCTTTTTATTAGTGAAAATATAATGTGGTTTTCTTATGTAGTAAAAATCTGGATGTAACTTGCATTAGCAGCGTGTAATAAGCCGCAAAGTTAATAGTTCCTTATAAACTTATCATTTCTTATATTATTAATATGTTAAACTCCGCTTGAGTTAATAATTCTGAAAATAATTCGTTTACGATTATTTCACGACGACTTTTTTTTACTTTTTTCAAGTTTGATTCACAACCTGATAGTATTCAATAATTTTTAAAACAAAAAATCGGTAAAGCAATTAGGCCAACAATGGCGGTAATGAAACAAGGAGTGGATCACATGGCAGCGAACAGAATCGAGAGCACAGAAGGGTATCCTTTCGTATGGGACAGTTTTAAGTAATCACTAAACTGTGGATTTCATGCATTTATAATAAAAATATGTAGATACAATTTAAAACAGCAAAAAGAGTGAAAGAATTTATAAGCTTCAATATGAAGTTGTTCAAGAAAAACAGAAATTTTTATTCGTCTCTTTTTTTTTTAAATTAACACTTTGATTCGCAAACTTTGCAGCAATGGTTTCTTTCCACCCTATACAATAGATTCCTTTTTGTGCGGACCCTTTCTTTGTCCTCTATTTTTCATACATTCGTTTCTTAATTCTCATTGTTTATATCTTTAGTGTTAATAATGTATTCGAAAATGTTAATTATATTGTCTCAATCCTAGTTTATAAGCTACCTAAGTAATGTAATGTTAGCATGCACAGCCATGTGCATGCTGCTAATAATCCCATGTGGGGTTTTATAGCTTAATAAAAAAAAAAAACAGTAAACCTACCAGTGCTGTTGAAATAGTTCGATCTGAAATTATTTGTTTCACAACCCTTTAAACTAGAAAGATTCATTCATTGATAGTAATTATCTAAATTTCCTAACTCAAGCTCATATCGAAACAATTGTACAAACTCTGAATAAATACAATCTTGACATTTTTCTAAGGCAATACATACTAGTTCCGTTTAATGGTCGGTAGGTTCAGTGTTAATGCAGATGGTTTTTATTTTACATATAAATCCGCAGTCTAGGAATCATTATTATTGCATCCAAATACATACCTCTGCTATCTATTATAATATGCTATGTATATTTTCGTGTTACTTCATCCGATCGAAAATGTTATTGCTTTCTGTTGAACGACGTTGTAACGTCGCCACTTCTTGGACTGTCAAAGATGGCAGCTCTTCCGTGGCGGGTTCAATTCCCAGCAATTCGAGGCGCGTGGTTATGTCGATTACGAAACTTCGGCTCCCCTTTAGTTTCCTTACCTTGGGGGTCATCTTGTTGTGGCTTACGAACGTGTTAACCCCGATGTGCATTTTCGTCACTGACTTGTTCTGGGGAACCGTGAAACGAAATCAAAACTCTGCACTTTGAAAACTTAACCCTTCGCACTCGAATGGCGACTCTGAGGCGCCACTACAAGTTGCTCCACCATTATTCAGAATATTGTTTACATGATTAAATTTGTTTATACGTAATAAATTACTAAACATTTAAATATTGTACGAGGTACTATATCTGTTTCGTACGCATTTAATGAAAAAAATTATGTACAGTGGAAATATTCTATGTCAGAAGGAATGTTTGGTTTTTTAGTTGAAATAGCTCCGAGTGCAAAGGGTTAAAGAATCAAGTGTTACGTACAAAAGTGACAGTCGTGGCATTAGAGGCATCATTGTAACTGGTACCGTTGCACCTCTTGGAGTCCGTCCTCTTCTCGATAATCACGGTCGCGCCTGGTTTTCGGTGTGGCAACGACAACATGTTCAACTCGTAATTGCGTTTCTCGTCAAAATCAGAAAACATGGTTGATCCTACTTCCTGCTGAATGCTGAACGATGTCGAGCAATCGCCCAACACGTAATTCTCATTTGCGACGAACGCCGGTAACGCTTTCGCATACTGCACCAGATCCACGCCGATGCTCAGCTCTTTCATGATGGACCTGATCACGGCTAGCTTCATCTGATCCACCACCTCTTGGAACAAGAAGTTCTTGATCCCGTTCGCGTTAAACTTGACCAAAAACTGTGGCTTGTCCGTCAAGATCCTCGGTAAACTACACATCAGCTCATCGATCGAACTCTGACGACAAGTCAAGACTGTCGACAGGTGTTTGAATTGCATCGTGTCCTCGGTTGCGCCCAAGGTCACCACGATATTCGCGTTGTAATGTGCCACCAGTCCGTACTGCCATTTCTCTAAATCATCCACCACGACGTTCGCCGCTGAAATTGATCAGGAACTCGAGATTAGTATTCTTCATACTCGCAAGAAGAAGACGCGGTCATCGGGTCTTAGATTTTGTCGAAACTTTGCATACTGGTAGATTTCGTTCTCCTGTTTATGAAAATATAGCATTATAGGCGCCGATACTCAATAATTTTTGTGATATTTACAATTTAAATTTCATTATACCCGTTAAGCCGTTAAGTACAATTTTGGTTGAAGTTTTTGTCAAGTGCCAAACGGCGTGATGGTAACGTACTGGATTCATTACCGGAAAGGCCAGTGTTCAAATCCCTTTTTCCTTTTTTTCCATTTTTTTCTTTTCTTTCTGTTCAGTTTATCTACTTTAATTAATTGTATTTTGCACATGAAACATACACTCATAATATCTATAGGAAACAAAATAGAAAAATTTTATTGAAAAGGAACATAATATGAAAGAAGGACTAACTTCATCAATCTTAACGTATCTCAAAAGTTGTTGAGTATCGACGCCTATAATGCTACATTTTCATAAACAGGAGAACGAAATCTAACAATATGCAAAGTTTCGAGAAAATCTGAGACCCCATGACCGTGTCTTCTCCTTTTCAGAAAAATTGAATAATTCGTTTCGAGGAGTAAGTCGAAAACTCATTTGTAATTTGTAGACTGCGGATTTTATGCATTTATGGCAAACATGTGTACGCACAATTTAAAACAGTGAACATATGAAGTGTATTAGTTTTAGCTTAATAAGCTAATTAGAAGAAGAAGGAAATTTTTATCTGGCTCCTGTGTCTTGTAATCAATGCAAACATTTTTTATTTTGCATAAAGATCCGCAGTTTAGTCATTTGTTTCGGTAACGGAATAGTCAATCATTATAAAAAAGCAGGAGAGCGTGTATGCATTTATGGCCAATGATGACTATACTTCAATGAAATGACAACGTATTGGAATTAATTTGAGCATTTATATAATTTTTTAGAAGATGATCGAAGAAAGACGACCTTGCGCGCATGAGGTGACCGGTTCAGCGAATAAATTCCTTCCAGTGAAAAAAATAACATTTATGTTCCCGGATGTCTAGCTAAAAAGATCCTCTTCTATTTATAATCTATTCTGTATTGCATTAATTTATTTATCACTTAGAACGATATCTCGGATGTTCAAAGTAAGTATTATTTTTGTGAGAATAGCAATTTGTATTTTGAAATGGTTCAATGTTCCTATGGTAAGATTGTCTGTGTAATTATCGTGCACTGGGATACCTCTGTTCATTCATTAAAAATTGATGTTCATTTATTGATCGGTTGGCCCATTTTTCGTTTAATGCTATGCCAGATTTTTCATACAAGCTATAACCATCAAATATTGTTATGTTCAGGAAGGTAAAATCTTAACAAATGATACAGCCTTCCTATAGAAATAGCACTCAGGAAATTAAATAACGATTTGCGAATACTAATTTCAACAGACACGCAGCTCAAGTGTCCATTCAGAGGACAGGTCACACTAGTTAGTCTTTCAGCGAAGCACGATGATGTAATGGAACTGTATCAAAAGATTTCAAGCATTTAATTAAAGTTTAAACTGTTGCCCCGTATTCGATAATGGTGAAAACTGTTTGCCGATGATAACCGAACCCGCGAAGAGTCACCGCGACAAGCGTAGGCTTGAAAACTGATTAAGATTAATTGGCTTACCGACCTAGAAAGAATGGGATTAACACGAAGTTCATGTTGTTGCCACGTGTTTAACTATAGAATTGCTCTCTTTGCAGTCGAAATCTCCTTTATAAAGGTATCCGCAATGGAAAGATTACGATGCACACGAGCCGTCTTCGGCTTTGAGCACGGTCCAAGTCTTTTCATTCAACGTGATCCTAGTTTGCGGCGTAGTTAAAGGTGCGTACACATGCATAGAAACGTGTATGCGTAAGTGGTCACGTGGGTTTTCCACTTTGTTTACAAGATAGGAGTAGAAAATTTCGTGGAAAAATTTCTTAGAAAATTGGAGGAGCTTCTAATGGACAACCATTCTCTATCCTACATCACAATCATCGTATCGGTGACTAATTTTAAAATCAAATGAAACTGCAGAAGAACTACCTATGCTCTGATTTCGATGATGTGTGAAAACGTCGTAGAAATCGACGTTTTGAACAACTTTTTACTTCGCATGTTAACCCTTTGCGGACGTGTGTCTGCTGACAGTCGCCCAAACAATTTTACCGTTCAGCGACTGTGAATAATTTTTAAAGCAGTTAAGACTCGTGAAAAATATGAAACAAATTTTTACTGAACACAACACGTCTCCCTGCATTTAATTCATACACCAAACTCCTCAGCAAACAATTTTGTTTCACAAAGAAAATTTATTCGACCCACTAAAAAAGTATGCTAAAAATAATCCCCGTCCGCTAAGGGGTAATGGCGGCTTCGCCTAGTTTTCGAGATATTTGCGAAAAACTCTAGCTACCATTAGAGTGAATTCTGCCTATACTTGTGCGTCTGTACCAGTGCAACCTGTGGTAGCTAAAGTGCAGGAACGGTGCACTCAATTATTACAATAACATAAATATTACAATATTAATATCTTGTACTGTCACCATTAAACTTGATTACTTCGAATAATCGTGTTCCATACTAGAAATTAATTTTTGTAATGTTATAATATGGATTTTACTCCATACTATCTCTCATAAGTAATAGAGTAGTAATTTACATTATCTTGTATATACAGGGTGGTGCAATAACTATGTCCACCTTGAATATCTCCATTATTTGTAGTAATATGGAAAAATTTTATGAACAAAATTTGCACGGTACATGTTGTGACACAAACATTTTCTGCGTGGGTGGAGGTATAGAGGAGATTTCAAGGTCATCTCTATTTTTTATAATGGAAAAATAATAATAATATGGAAAAATGCTGTTTATCAAGAAGTACCCACTTGACAAGAAAATTTGAAACAACGGATAATTGCAGCATGTGCTAGAATAAGTTCAGAAACGATAAGACATGCACGTGATGCAGCGATACAAAGATTGCAATTTTGCATTAACCTAAACGGCCACACTTCGAGCATCTCCTGTAATGTAAGAAATTTTTTTTACTACCACATTTGACCTTGCGTGACCTTCAATGATAGCTCGCCGAAATCGTCTCAACACCGGCTATCACATTACGATAAAAACCATAGCATTCCATAAAAAAAATAGAAGTGACCTTGAAATCTCCTCTATGCCCGCACCCACGCAGAAAATGTTTATGTTACAACATGTCTGTTTTGTTCATAACATTTTTCCATATTATTACAAATAACGGAGATATTCAAGGTGGACATAGTTATTGCCTCACCCTGTATAAACATTTATAACATGTTTGGACAATGCAGTTCCAACGAAATTACAAAATACATTTCCTGTCGGAAATACAGGTTCGATTGTACATTATACCTGCGAATTGCAGTCTTTGAACGCTTATTGCTAAATTAATTTTATAAATTCAAACAAATCTTTTGTACACATATTCAAGAACGCATACTAGTAAAAAATAATCGAAATTGATGTTTTGAAAGTTTAAAACTTGAACATCCCTTTAAGTTATCTCAGTCATTGGTCATTGATAGGCAATTTTACATCCTGGTTATTTTCGAGCAAGTAAACAGATCAATTAGTCTCTGATTGAAACAGTTTAGTTACTATGTAATCTTTACCGTAATCTGTACGAGTGGTTCGTGTTGTCGATGTGTTATTCTATTAAACTTGTTAACGCAGTTAATACGAAAGGTCACACTTATCTCGTTTGGATCATTACTTTCTGCGAAGTTCATCACGATCATGTCACGATATCCTTGTTTCCGGGTCTTGTGCGTAGCCTGTTCGAGCGATACGTTTGCTTCAAAGTGGACACGAAAGTATTAATATGTGTTTATATGTAAAGATTTGTATTAATTCATATTTTTAAAGATTTTCATCAGAGTACAGTGGGTGTAAAAAGTATTCGTACACCTTCCCAAAAATGAATAACTTTTTTAAAATTGGACCAAACGACCTCAGTTTTTTGGAGATGTTAGAAGGATTGATTAGTTTACCAGGTAGCGTGTAAATAATTTTTTCTAAACATTTCTATTGGTCGGAATTGCGAAGAAAAAACTAAAGATCACAATTTTTAACTTTTTTATCTGTGTCCGAAATTAAAATTTAAAAGATACATTTTGTAGGCACAAGTAAGTTACATACATGTACAAAGTTTCATCGAAATTGGTTAACGTTGTTACGAGTTACAAACATTTAAGCCTTTAAGCATTCACCTTGTAATGTTTGTAACTCATAGCAATGTTAACCGATTTCGATGAAACTTTGTACATGTATGTAACTTACTTGGGCCTACAAAATGTATCTTTTAAATTTTAATTTTGGACACAGATGAAAAAGTTAAAAATTGAGATCTTTAGTTTTTTTTCGCAATTTCGACCAGTAGCAATTTTTAGAAAAAATTATGTACACGCTACCTAGCAAACTACCTTCTAACGTCTCAATGAAAACTGCAGCCGTTTGGTCCAATTTTAAAAAAGTTATTTGTTTTTTAAAGGTGTACGTATACTTTCTACACTCGCTGTATGTACTACAAGAAACAGATGTGCGAGAGGAAATAAAGATGAAAGTGCATCGCGTACTTTTATTTTTATTTTATTATAAGAAATCTTAGTGGATCATATTTTTTCGTTTTTGTGCGATTAATACTAGATTTACTGACATTCATTGTGTATCTGTATGTACTAGGAAAAGAATAAAAAGTATAATATATTATACACAAATATTTTAAATTAAGGAATCAGAAGTTTCACTGACCTTATATGTGTTTTTATGATTTCAATAATCGTAAAATATAAATGTGATTATTTGATCTTTGTGGTTTTAGTGTTAATTAGTCGAAACTATTTGGGCGAAAGAATATCCAACTAGTGGGTTGATGCATAAATACCGTTGTTTGTGTTTTAAACGCAAACACATCTTGGAAATGAATTTTTTTTTTAATTTAATTTTTTAGGTTACATGAACCTACTCAGGTTATTAGTGACCGCTGTGTATTTGTTTTAAATTAGATGATGAAGTCCAATGTTATTCAACAATAATCGTGCATTATTTGTTGTTAGTTTTCTTTTTAATAACTAAAAGTTGCTTTGCAATTATTAGCGTTCGTAATCGGAAGTAAAGAGAAATTTCATTAATCAAAGTACTGCACAGTCTTTTCTATAAAATGATTGGTAATAGTTATATTTAATCCTACAATATGTTTTTGGGGTAGGCATACACTTGCTTAATATACTATAATATTATTCTATCACTATAAGATATTTATAGAAGTATTATATTATTATTAACTCTATCATTCGATTATTTTTAAATCCATATTGTAAATTTTTTAAGATTCATTTGAGAAATATGATTTTCATAACACCTCGATGGAAACGGAAAGTTGATGGTAGTATTGACCAAAAATGCCACTTGCAATGCCGCGTTTGTCTATTAAAAAGAGAATAATTTACGATATACAATGCTATATTAATGTTTAAAATATTGTAAAAGATATTAACTTCTACGAAAAAAGCCTGAATCCTTTTTGTGTGTAATAACAATCAATATTTGAATGTTGATATTTGCAAATTGCATATAGGAATTTAATAATACTATAAGTAACATTATCCGCCGCGTGTACAATAAATATATTTTTCATGTTGTGGCTCTAACAATTGGAGCACCCACCGTACATAATGGCTGTAATAAATTTCGAATTATTTAAACTGATACTTTTATCCTCGTTACTTGTGCCTTCGGCCTTCCCTATATTAAAGTTGATAAATTCGATCTTGAATCTCGGAACGCTATTTTAAATCTATTGCCCTGTATCTGTTAAGTAGAGTGCATTGTAATCTAGTATTTCATAAAAAATAAACCAGGAAACGTATTTAACATAATGACTAATATATGACTAATTGTTGTAGCAGACGTATAACTTTTTCGATGGAATATTTGTCGCTGGATATAGTATTAGCGTATTAATCCTTTAAGGATACTGTTGGCGTCTGAAGGCGCTTCTGAAATTTGCTTTTGTGGTACTGTTGGCATCTGAAAGGCGCTGAATCCTTTGTACTTTGTGACTCTTGTGAACCTGAGGCACCAGTCAAAATTGCCATATCATTAATCAAAACAATTTTTATATTATTAAATTAGTTTGTATTCTATAAGTCGCTAAAAATTCAAGTGTTGTATGAGAAAACAGGTTCGAGTTCGTGTGCATAATGTAAAAAGAACACACAGAACAAAAACGTTCTTGGTTGAAAGAAATGTCTTGAATTTGGAATTAAAATTTTTATATTATTAAATTAGTTCGTCTTCTATAAATCGCTAAAAATTCAAGTGTTGTATGAGAAAACAGGTTCAAGTTCGTGTGCATAATGTAAAAAGATCACACAGAACAAAAACGTTCTTGGTTGAAAGAAATGTCTTGAATTTGGAATTAAAATTTTTATATTATTAAATTAGTTTGTATTCTATAAATCGCTAAAAATTCAAGTGTTGTATGAGAAAACAGGTTCAAGTTCGTGTGCATATTGTAAAAAGATCACACAGAACAAAAACGTTCTTGGTTGAAAGAAATGTCTTGAATTTGGAATTAAAATTTTTATATTATTAAATTAGTTTGTATTCTATAAATCGCTAAAAATTCAAGTGTTGTATGAGAAAACAGGTTCAAGTTCGTGTGCATATTGTAAAAAGATCACACAGAACAAAAACGTTCTTGGTTGAAAGAAATGTCTTGAATTTGGAATTAAAATTTCTTCGAGTGCAAAGGATTAACTTATTTTGGTCCGCTAAAACGATGGGCGCCTGTAGGCGTTCACTTGACATTGAGAAATGCA
Organism: Sphecodes monilicornis; assembly: GCA_913789915.3. Lineage (NCBI taxonomy): Eukaryota > Metazoa > Arthropoda > Insecta > Hymenoptera > Halictidae > Sphecodes > Sphecodes monilicornis. The sequence continues at coordinate 14,064,452 of OU565290.1, forward strand.
GGTTGACGAAAAATATCCCCGTTGTCAGTGTATGTAGGTCACTATTAAATTCCTGTCATATGGAGCAAGCGGTAGGCATTAAATTCTGCCGTAGCGAAAGGGTTAAAAACGAAAGGTTTCCATTTTATTCATAGTACGGTCGTACAATTACACTATTTACAACAATAGTGATCGATACAGTGTCATGTCGGACCTACATCGTTTCGATCTCAACATCTTCGCATCACTATTATTGCATAGCCTGCTGTGAAAACGAAGTGACCCGGTATCCTTATTCGATTATGTGTCCAACCAGATGTACTCTCCCTGGGAGTCTTCTATCGAGGAGTCGACCTCATCAGAATCGTCCATCATCCAATCTCCTATAAACATGCTGACCTCCTCAGGATCTTTGACTTCCGGTGGCTCCTGTTTCGAGGGCGTAATCGACTCCAACCATAAGGTTATGTTCTCATCCAGAATCACGGATTCCCGCCCTCTATTCAGTTTCACAACGTTCCTCGTTCCCGATAGGAATTCGGTAGAGGTGATCAGGACTCGGCTTTCCGACAAAGTCTGCAACAGTTAACTTCGGTTACCATTAAGCTGTGTCCACACTAAAGCAACATTCACCAACATTTTGTTCCTTCTTGTTGCTTGCTTCTTCTTCTCCTTTTGTTCAGTAAGTGTCTTCAGGGTGGACATAGCTGAACGGTACATTATTTTCGATACGATCCTAAATAACCCCTGTTTCTTACAACAGATGCAGAAAACATTTACTTTGCACAAAGCTCTACACTCTAGTTATCAATCGACTGCGGATCTTTATGCAAAATAATAGCTTTATATCTGAATGGCAACAAATTGGGGTACGATAGAAATTTCTTTCTGAGCACATTCCATAATTTGTGAAAATCTATGACCCGTGGCTAAGGATATTTGCATAAATCCCATAACAGCAACTTTAATTGTGAACCAACGACTCGATTATTGTGTGAAAGAAGATTTTCATGCTTCCTTTTGGAACAGCACAATTATTGAAAAGCCTATTAATAGACTTAATAGATTGAAAATAATATAACAGTATCTTTAAATCCTTCGAATGTTTTCACCGTATTACATTACACTTACCAATTTTTGGTAAAAATGCATAAAATCCGCAGTTTAGTTATCAAATAAGATTCCACGCATGCTTACCGGACTAATTGCGAGATCCTCGTGGCTACCAGCGTACCCGAAGAAGTACGGAACCTTGTGCGTGCATGCGTTCATGTTTCTTATCTTCGATATCCGCACCAGGGTGAAGTAGGTGAACTCGTGTGCCAGATTGCGCAGCAGATAACCAGGATTGGTCCGCGGCCGTTGATAGATCTTGTCGTTCTTGACGATCACACGAGTGTCGCAGATGCCTTGCGTGAAGTTCTCCATGATGTCGTAGTGGTAATCGTAATCGGTGGCGATGTTTCCGACGTTCAGCTGGTCGATGATCGCCCGGATCATGTCAAGCTCGCGTGGTTGAATGTTCTCGTTGACCAGGTAGCTGTCCAGTCCCTGTATCGCGAAATTGATTTCGAATCGATCCTCGTAGATCTCGTACGCCTTCTGCTGGGTCCTGGCGTTGACGGGGCTGCCGGGTACTCTAGGGTCGAGGCTGCTGGTGAAGAAGCTGTCCGTCATGGAGTCCTTGAAGTAGCAGCTGAGCACAGCGGTACGTTTCGGTTGGCAGACGAGCTTGGTTGCGATGTTCAACCGGAAGCTATGAACAGCGTCCCGCGGGATTGCCGTCGAGTTCACCTCGACACGGAACGTGTAGACCGGCCCATGGATCCATGGTTGTTCGAGGGGGACACGTGCCACTGTAAAACGTGTTCCCGCGTGAAGAAGATCATCGCATCGTCGGCGAAGATGTAGGTCGCGCGAACACGTCAATAGTCATCCGGGACGATTTGCTTACGTATACGGGACACACGCGACCGGTAGCCATTCAATTGAATGATTGCCAGGATTGAATGGGCCGATTAGAGGCGGCCGGTAGTGTCTTGAACGAGGTGTCACGCGGATGCACCTCGTGTGCATCCGAGGCTCTCCCGTGGGTGCCTGTCTGCTCTCTATCTTTTCGATTCGACAGCCACGCCGAGCGAAGACGAGCGGAGACCTCGCGTGGTCCATTCGGCCGATTCGAGTCGAAAAGGATCGAGAGAAGATTTCATTGTCGACGCGATCGTTTCAGGAGGCATCCGACACCGTGGACACGACACGACCCGCCACCGGATACTGAGAGGCCCACGGCCCGACTACGCACCCGGCTTTCGACTGGCTTACCTAAGAAAAATGGCACCACTTGCATGATTCGCTCCATGGTGACACCGTGCAACATACAACCACTTCAATGGAGTAACTGGATGTTGGGGCCGCTCTTATACTGTGGCAGTTAGTTAGCTACACTACTGACCTCTTCTTACAATCAACCAGCTTAACCAATTTACCGAAGCCGCTCTCTACTTCTAGTCGGAAAATAATGTGCGCGCGGTCGATGATGCTGTACGATTCTGGCTCGAATCGATGGAACACAACGAATTTCTGAAAATAAGATCAGTGTAATAACTATAACGAACTATTAGGTTCTACTAGCTCGTCGCTGTTAATACGTTCACTGCTGCGGTGGTCATCTGCGACCAGCTCTTTTCATTTGCTTCAAAACAATTGTTAGAAAATTATTGGCAATGAATTTATTCGTTCTGAAATTAACTAAATTATAGTGTAAGTTACAAACTTCATTACCAAGTAACTAATAATCATTATTAATAACTCTGCTGGTTTATAGGCATGAAATAAACAAGACTTGTGATATCGATCACCGACACTATGGAATTCCTTAAAAATGATTGTCATGAAATTCAGCCACGTACGTTCTCAGGATGAAAATTCATCCATTTGTTATTTTTGTATTACTGTAAAATGATTTATATTTATGAATTAGTTCATTTAAAGAATAGAAAAACAATGGGTGCATTGTTACCCTAGTTTTCTTTCAGATGCAACTGTCTTTGAGGAGCATAAAGGGTCAACGGTACTGAATATCAATTTATCAATGTTGAAATTGAATAAACCATACAGTAGGGTGAGAACATTATCAATTGTTGTTACTAACAATCATACTGCGGATTTTTATACAAAATAAAAATGTTCCACCTGAATTGCAACACATGGGAGGTAACTAGAGATTGCATTCTTAATAGTTTTAAAAGGTTGCAAGTAGTGTAACAATATGTTTAAATTTCTTTCATATATTTACTGTTTTGTATTCCACATACTGACTTCTGCCATAAATGTATAAAATCCGCTGTCTACTAATAACTCTATTAACTTCTATAAATGATGAAGGGGAAACTTGTATAAAACGTCCTGGACGTTCTGGACATCCGAAAAAAGAAGACGAAGATTTTGTAGAAAATGTTAAAGATATTTATAAATACATTTTATAAAGCCTAATGACTGGATTGTGGGTCTTTGTGCAAAATAAAACATGTTTCTAATGAATGCAAGATATAAGAGCCAATTAAAAGTTTCTTTCTTCTTTAAACTATCTTATTGGGCTGAAACTAATAAACTGATATCCTTAAATCTTTTTAATATGTACACAGCTTTAAATTGTACGTACCCACTTTTGTCATAAATGCTTAAAATCCGTAGTCTACTAATACCTGTTCGAAGGCAGTAAAAGTACCTGTTTTACAAGATTAACGAGAACAAAGTGTTTTTTATAAAAATATGTTCAATATTCATATTCCATGCGATTGCAAGCATGGGAACTGATAGAGATAGTAAAATCGCTCGTTTCGAAATTTGTTCAGCTAGGTCGGCAATCCATTACACTATGTACAAATCCCCTAATCGCCTCTTAGACACACGATTCCCTGACCACCGTCAACATCCATGCATTAGGGTGGATCGTGAAATGCTGTGTCGATTCCGATCTGGCTTTGAAACAAGCTGTAATGTGTACATACACGAGACGCATAGTATTTCTTCAGAGACTATGGTCTTCAGAGCTAAAGATCATAATTTCGTGCGGTCTGTTATTTTTATCTTGTGATTAACCCCTTGTCTTGCAATTTAATTCCATGGTTTCAGATTAAAACGTACTATTGCATATAGTTTGACGCTCTAAATGCGTATCGATGAAAAATAATTTGTATTGCTTCAAAGTCAATGTAAATTGTTCAGGTTGCTACTGCATATGTTAGTTTCTAATGAAAGTTAAAATAATCGGCGTGCCAAACCATGAAATGTTCTAACGTGGGATTAATTATATAGTTCGGGAAACATGAAGTACATTATACATTTTTGCTATATTAAATCACGAAATTGGCTTCTTGTTACAGTAAGGGTCACTGAACCTTTAAGGGTCTTTGAGGATGGATAAATTTGTCGACTGGGGATCGATTTTGTATTGCTTCGCACATTTTTCTAAAAAAGAAACGGGTTCATGGAAAGTGAGCAGGTTAAAGAGTACATAACAGTCTAGTATTAAATGCAAGTGATGAATAATGAGAAAACACATTAATTTTATTTATCTTCCACCTCCTTCGCAACTGTAATTGTCAGGGATGGGCATTTTTGTCTCAATTGAGACAAAACCGTTCCCACCATAGCGCCCACTGTCCCCCACCAGCATCCGCCGTTACCATATAGACTAATATAGAGAGGAAAGAAGTGCTTCGTCAGTCGCGAACAGTGCGCATGCCTCGCGCATGAAAGAGAGGTTGGTGGGAGAAGCAGGCGTTTGAGGGGCTCCACCTATGCCCATGCCTGCTGTAAGTAGTCGAAAATCTTTGAGCTAATGACAATGAGGACGGAGAAGGTAATCATCTTGGTATTGCAAATATACTCAGTGAACGTTTAAATTATTTTATTAAAACGGATTCCCCTTTTTATACAACTGTGGAGCATCAAAGCTACTTTTGTTCTCTCACCACGAATATACACTAGTTTCTAAGAATAAAGAACGAGTCGGAGAACTATTTCAAGCTTCAAGCGAGTTTTCTGTTAATATTTATTCCATTAAGCAAGTGTTGAAAGATTGGGGAGGGTCCTAAGTTCCTTCTTAACAGGATCTACATTTGCCAACCTGACGCGAAAATGTTCGTTCAGTGTACCGACGGGCGACTTGCTCGGCCCGACCACTTTAAACGTATTCACGATTTCCGAAGCCAAGTTGGAAGGTGTAACGTACATTCGACCCGTAGAAGATTCCTGAAATCATGGAAAATATGAAATTAATTTAATCATCGATAGATTTTTATTTATCAAAAACTTTATATAAAACTAGAAACTGTTTATTGGAGAAGGAACCTCGATACCCTTTTAATAATGTTGTTAACCCAGTAATATTATTCATGCTCAAAATAATATAATTTACCACATTGACGTACTATAAGATACACTGTGTGTTCCACTGCTCGCAACAAGCCCGTTATAAATAAACAAACGATCCATTCAACTGCGTATAATATTTAACACTGTACAGTGGTAAATGTAGGTACTGTTCATGACGACTTTAAGTGAAAAGTTAATCAGTCACGCGTTTGCTTGTGTCTACTTGAGGTGGACAGATAGCTGCGCATATAAGTAACTCAGCAGCCATTTTGAGACCAGTAGGAAACGATTGTGTAACTTTTAAGCATGGTTGCATTTTGCATGTATATAATTCCTTATCGTTGAAATTGACTACACACGACTTTAAAATTCAATTTTGCGAACTGGGGAAAAGGTATGCGTTTCGTCCAAATTCATTGGTTCGGATAATCAAGGTTCCACTGTATCGTCAATGAAACGAGTAAACATGATTCAAATTGTGTCGTGTTTGGTGGCGTTTCAATCAGAAAAATGCCACGAACACTTTTGTAAAAGTTTTATGAAGAAATCTTTCGAAGCGAAAAGGTTTTATCATTGGGTTAGTATTGTTTTATCGATAAGCTGGAGTCGATACTTTATGTACTTGTATCGTTTTTCTACGTTCGACGCTAACGCCAAGAGATAAAGAAATACTATTTGTGCACGATATACATAATTTTGCATCTATCGCCTGCACTATCGATGTAGAAATAAAAAAATATTACAGTAATGAGCAACATATTCCAGTGACGCCTTTTTTCCTCGGTATTACCAGAGTTCCAAGACGTGTAACGTTTCCGTTGGAGTTCCATGCGACAAAAATTATTTCTAAGAATTCTGGTTATATTTGTTGCTATCTGTGATATTTGCAAATGAAATACCATATAGTTTACTAAGAATATATCTACCGGATACTACACGACAGTTCTAGTACCTTCAACGTTTAAATAAAATATATTATTCAATCAGATCAAGAAATACTGTCTGCACACGATATAATCTCGCTTCTACTATTAGTTGATTACACTATCGATGGGGAAACGAACAAATACTATAGTCCCGAGTAACCTATTCCGGCATCGTTTTTATACCCTTACTATTACCAGAGTTCTACGACGTTTAACGTTTCCGCTGGAGTTCCGTCAAACAAAAATGATTTCTGAGAATTCTAGGTTCAGTTGTTGGTGTCTGTGATATGTAAAAATGAAGTAAAATATACTTTAACAAGAATATATCTATCGTAAGCTACAGTCGTGTAACACTTTCGAGTGCTAATACCTTCAAAGTTTTGAATAAAATATTTCACCAGTTCCAAAATAAACATGTAGTACACACCCTGTATCAGTGTATTACAATTTGTGCAATTACGTACCACTTTGATATCAGAATTTGCGGGGATGAAATCGTGTATTTGCTGGTTCACGGTGAAGTAATTCTGTTGGGAGGTACACTCATCCAAGTGTACCTGCTTCTTAATATCTATTATCTCTTTCATAAACATGTCAGTCGAATTGGTGATCACAAACTCTTTCTTTGCTGTCAAATCTTCGCCGTCCAGTTTCTTTGTTTCAATATTATATGCGACCGGACACTCGCCCACGCTTGTGTTTTCGAATTTCTTGCTACCTGTCGCCATATCTATCCTCGACCACAAGTACAAATTGCTCACTATCAATTTGTACAGCTTCTGAAGGCTTTCGTCCGTTTCTTGTTTTTCATTGAACTTGTAGTTTTCGATCCCGTCCGTGCTGATCTCGAACGAAGCGTCGCCGAAGTCAAAACTCGTGTAGTTAGCATTTTTGAGTAGGCCATAGACCGCGGTATTGTACGTTTGCGACGTTAATTTGATGAATTTGGTGCAGTTGAAGTGACAATGCCATCTATGCTGCTCTATAGGTCTGCATTTCAGTTTGCTCATCAAATTGGTACCCCAGTTCTGGTCCGTGTTTTTCTCAGCCGGAGAATCGGACTTCGGTTGTAGGTATGTGATATAAGTCACATTGAACGTGAACTCTGGTCCATGCTTCCATGTAATTTCGTTGCCCGCTACCCGAACTTCTGAAACGTGAATACAGAATACGAGTATTTTCGTTCTTAACCGTTTGAGTCCCAGGGGGTATTGAAAAAACACTGTCGAAGAATCCCAAACAGCGCAACCGCGCTTTCTCTAAATGACTACTAAAAGGGACCCAAGCAGCGCGATAACGCTTGGTTTATTTTATTTTGTAATGTATTATTGCATTATTATAGTATTATTCTACCTATTGTAAAATGTACTATTTGTATTAAAAGGAGCTGTGTGATGTACTTGCGTCAGTAAATCTGAGTGCACGACTTCGACAATCGGTAACGCACCGTCAGTTGTCCACAATGCTCGAAATGTGCTGGGTTTTCTCGACATAAAATCTCAACAGCGCGATCGCGCTGCTTGGGACTCAAACGGTTAAGCTCTTTCGCCTTTAACACGTTCAACGATATATATATTAATAAAATCCTTAGGGATTTTACTCCAAAATGTTTAACACTAATCGTACCACGACCGATCAAATGACCGATTTCACATATTTTATCTTATAATTATCGAAATTACAAAGATGCTTTCACTAAGAGTTATCAAATGAATTTTGTCATTTAACACGTTCAGCGCCCTCTCCGCAATCATAAAAATTACACAAAATCAAAGCAATATATTTAATAAAACAAAAACTAAGAAGTTTAGTTTTGTGATATTATTTACTGTTTCAAACCTCTTCTATTCCTCAGATCGTAAGTAAATTACCAACGTAAAAATCAATTTTCAATTCTGTATAAATAATTCCGTCACCCAGATATGGGTGGCATGGCGCTGAACGTGTTAAGAGGCCGTTCAAAGTTATTTGAATTATTTCTTCTGTTAACCCTAACAGAAGTAAACCCGTAAGGGATTCCTGTCCCCGCCACTCCCAAAGAAGAAAAGATTTCAAGTGTAGGGTAGATTTTTTAATGGGTATACTAGGCCATGCACGCAAGTAGCGTTACCGAGCCTAGAAGTCCCACACAGAAACTCTGGATCGCACGCGTCCGGAGCTTCGTTGTGCGTAATGCATTTAAACCACCCTGCATTGTAAACAATAAAAAAAAAGTGTTAACCCATACCCTAAATGCCTACGGTGCACTGTAAAATACTTTCATTTACCTACGAGTAATAAACCTTTTTTTTTACAATTTTATCAGTTGTTTATACTTCAATGTACACGAATGTAGCCCTGCTAATAAGCCCGTAGACAAAGATTCAACAAATGGGATAATGCTAAGTAAAAGTATTTGATCTGAGTATTGTTAGCTTCAAGTATACACCGATGCTGAGTAGACTTGGTTAAAAAGCATTATAATAATTTCGCGACCGATATCCTAAATCTCGATAACGACAGTTATACAAAAATGACAAAATTCCTCATTAGTACATCTAATATTTTTCTGGACACTGCTTTTTGTCATACTGTAATCATCACCTATCAGCACTAGAACTGCCAACGTAGTTGAAATTACTGGTTCCGAGTTCGGAGCTTCCAGTTCCACTGTTTGCTGAAACCGTAGTACCAATTCGAGACGATAATTAATTGTTGAAGTATTAATGTATTCGTGTTTGATTGCCATAAAAAATCACACAATATTTCAACGGTGTACTCTCATAATTTTTGAAAGGAACTCCAAATCAGTCATTCCCACTATTCGGCAGTGTAGAGCGTCGTCGGTGTGTGCAGACCCAAAAGGATCATGTTCGGAGTCTCTTTTCTGAAGAATTGATGACCGACACTCGATACGTAGATACATTTATCGAATCACTGTGTTTGTTTCACCGAGCAAGGGTAGCTTAATCAGGTCACTGGTGGTTCTAGTTCCACGAAGAAATTTTTGACGAACGACCGGTCGTCGTCGGGGAGAGCGAATACGGTGTCAACGTTTTAACTCGTTACGGCTCGACCCGTCCTTCGTGAACCATTGGACAACACCGACAATAACTGGTCACTAGTATTATACTAACCAAGCGATCCAGGGGAGGTATTATTTAACTGACCTAGGAGGAACGGCACTAGAATAAAATTCATACCGATGCCGTTAGTTTAGACGAAACAAAGTTATGCCATCACCGTGTGCTGGCCGGCTTTTATATCGTCGCGGTATAGCCGAGAGGACTAGGTGGGGCGCAATTTAATAGACTCCTACAATCATCAACACGAATTTTTACGGAGCAATTGGCGACTACCCGTCGACCCATCTTTAAGACTCTAACACGGCCATTGTCCTGCGGCGGCCTCCACAAGAGGGCGAATTAAAATAAATGAGTGATAGTTTCTCGCAAGTGTTTGATATGCCAACGATTCGTATACGGTAATGCCCTGATATAGGGGGGAGTCGTGCAGCACCGGTCACTTCAAGTTTTCGTACTACAACCTGAGCTACTGTTAATCAAAATCAAATTTCAAAAAACTGATTCGTAGTACAGAGTTATCAAAATAAGACTGTAGATTTTTGACGGTTCATTGCAGCCATACTTCTTTCTTTCCAGATTTTACAAATGAGTAGAGTATTGGTTTTTATGAAAAAGAATGAATCCATTCGATTATTGAGAACAAAGTTTGGTAAGTAATTGGGTGATCTCTCGCAATGCTGATGTGCATTGGCCACCAAGATCATGCGACATGACATCGTTAGATTACTTTCTCTGTGGTTATGTTAACACTAGGTTTACGGAGCACTAAAAGTGACTATTTTACATTATTGTGTAAAAATAACAAAAATGTGTATATCTAAATTTTTAGACATTCTTTTTATAATATGTACCCCAAAAAAATAAATGTATTGAATAATTCCTCACGGATGCGTCTTTTCAATCTCGATAATCGTAAATTAAAAATATTACAACCCGTCATTTTGACGGGTCCCGTAAACCTAGTGTTAAATAGTTGATTTATTCCAATAAGCCGACAACACTAGATGATCTAAAAATCAATATTAATAGCGTTGTTTCTGTCATTGGTGCCGATTTATGCGAAAGTGTTGCTAAAAATTGGCGTTCACGGATCGATCTTCTTAGATGAAATTTTCTTTAAAACATAATAGCATAATACATTGATATCTTATACCGTTATGTTTTTATTTCCATTTAAACATGTATAGCTCCTATTCGAAGGCCCTTTTTAAATAGTTTAGCTACGATGAGACTAAACGCGGAGTGCGTAAAAACAGCTATGAAAAATAAGTTTTGTTGTACAGCACTCCAGCGGAAATGCTAACCGTCTTAGAACTTAGGTAATACAGAGGAAAAGCAAACGTCGCTGGAATATGTTGTTCCGGACTATAATATTCATTCGTTTCTTCATCGATAGTGCAGTCTACTAATAGTACAAGCAAGATTATATCGTGCACAGACAGTATTTCTTGATCTCTTGGCGTCAGCGTCGAACGTAGAAAAACGGAGCAAGTACATAAAGTATCGACTCCAGCTTATCGATAAAACAATACTAACGCAATGATAAAATTTTTTCACTTCTAAAGTTTTCTTCATAAAACTTTTACAGAAGTGTTCGTGGAATTTTTCTGATTGAAACGATACCAAACACGACATAATTAGAATCATGTTTACTCGTTTCATTGACGATACAGTAGAACCTTGATTATCCGAACCAATGAATTTGGACGAAACGCATACCTTTTCCCCAGTTCGTAAAATTGAATTTTAAAGTCGTGTGTAGTAAATTTCAACGATAAGGAACTATATACATGCAAAATGCAACCATGCTTAAAAGTTACACAATCGTTTCCTACTGGTCTCAAAATGGCTGCTGAGTTACTTATATGCGCAGCTATCTGTCCACCTCAAGTAGACACAAGCAAACGCGTGACTGATTAACTTTTCACTTAAAGTCGTCATGAACAGTACCTACATTTACCACTGTACAGTGTTAAATATTATACGCAGTTGAATGGATCGTTTGTTTATTTATAACGGGCTTGTTGCGAGCAATGTAACACAGAAGGTTTGTGTTTTATAGTTAGTCATCGCAGCAAATTATATTATTTTGTGCATAGATAATATTAATGTGTTAATAACATTATTAAAAGGGTATAGAATTTCTTCTGTAACAAACATCTTCCATTTTTATATAAGGTTTGTGATTGATACTACTGTTGGTACTACGTCAATCATCAAACTTGATAATTGCGAGAATTAGGTACATAGTTGATTAAACACTACAGTTTGCTGAGTATGTCGTTCATACAAAGCATGAATGATGATTGGCTGTTCGCACGTGCCAAGAATGTGACGCTACCGGAATTAATCATGTTTAATTGACTAATTAGTACAGTATTAATTGTATAGAGAACGTACTATAGGAGAAATCTAAGAGAAAATCCATATACAATGGGAACTCTGCAATTTAAATGAAAATGAAATAAAACCTTATACAGGGTGGCCTACATAACTCTTAACAACTCAAAATCTCGAAAACTATGCCATCGATTTTAAAGTTCTTGGTCTTAAATTGCATGGATCTGAAGGGCCTTTCTAACGACATAAACGCGAAGTGGCCCCCCTTCCTCTATAAGGGGGGGGGGTACTTTTATAATTTTAAATGGAACCCCCTATAAAACGGTACATATTCAGATTCTACAGGAAAAAATAAGTAAATTTGATCTGAAACATTTTTTTGTCAGCATATTTCCATGATGAGTTATAACAGTTTAAAGTTTCGACTTGTACATAGGTACTTATTTGGAGCGCTCGGAAATAGCGTTATAATTTTTTAAATCGAAATAAGAATTTGTTCAACTAAATGAAAAGTACGTAAGTTCAAACAATACTACTTTTATGCGATGAATCTGTTAGATCAAGTGTGACCGATGCTTGTTTAACAATACATTTTGGCTTGTTTTAAAATATTGTAACATTTTCGTAGTAGGTCAAATAACGAAGAATGGTATACGAATATTGTTAATACAAAAATCTGTATTACATGTCCTGTTCGATTGAAATGAAAGAAAGGTTGGGTGGAAAATAATCTGGGAGCGTCATTCGCAAGGACCTTGAGTGTGACATTTATCTCATAGAACGGGGAGAGTAATTTTGTCATTATTACGTTGATCACCTGCAATGATCTCGTTTGCAACACTAAATTAGATGACGTCTACAGTTGGCGCGATAACCTTTTCGCTCTAGCTTGCTTCTGCGAAAATTTGTTCGGTTTTATGCGGAACAATTGTTTACAATACAGGATTGCGTAAAGCCGTTGGATACGTAATGTTATACATTTATTTTGAATACTCATTTCTCTATGGTGATTGAATTAATTTGTACGATATAAAGATATAAAGGTGCATTCTAACCAGCAATATCATCTTTGGAACAAAAAAATGTTAACAGACAAAATAATAACGGTTCTTTAAAAACACTGTACAAAACTGGTATTAGGCAAAGCAAAAGTGAATAGATGAAATACAAAATAGAAAAAATATTAGAAACGTTTACAAATATTGTTACATAATTATTTTCAATCTATAGATTTATACTTATAGAATTATTATAATAATTCGGAAAGGAAATATATTTGTATTTAAAGCAGTTTGTTTAAATTATGGTAGAAAATTTTGTTTTACAGAAAGATCTAGAAAAAAGCAGTCAATAGCACCTACAACATTATTCTTATTAAAATTTTTGATATCTTGTTACCTTTGAAAATGATTGAAACATAAATTTTATTATTATTGTATTTTCTCAAATAACACAGTACTTAATCAATGTTAAACAATCTTATGTACAAATAAAAATGATTTGAAAGGTTTTCGGCTGATCAAATTAAAATAAAGTTATTTAGATCAAACGCTATAACTTCCAAATTTTCAGTGGTCATTAAAATAGTACATGTTTATGCGAATTTTATTTTGACTACACTTAAGAAAGTTTAATGTACGTTTAATAAACTCGTGAACCTATCAAATTGAATTTCGGTTGTACATTATATCACCGACGAGATCTCGTCGGTGATTATATATACTAAACGATTATCATCAGAGAGGAATGAGAGCGTTCACGTTCGGAGTTTTGCCGTGGCCGGTACAGTGCTGCCCCCAGTCTAAATCTAGCCTGGATCAGATCCTACCACATCGTTTTACCCCCTCTAACGAATGAATCAGAACTAACTTTTAGTCTGGATCAGAACCTACCGCATCTTTTTACCCCCTCTGTGGCATGGATCAGAACTAGTTTTAACCAATTATTTAATTTGAATATAAAATAATGTGTTAATAACGAATCAATATGCAGTATGTAACGTACACCTCAAAGCCTATATCATCTTGGGCCTGTATCAAAACCTACAATCTACATCCCGCACAAGAGTGCAAATCTAACACCCGCTCACGAGAGCGAAGCTAACCCCGCTAAGCGACAAGAGTAAGATGAAGAACCCAAATTGAAACCAAGTCGAAGTTAAATTAAAACCATATAAAATTCGAATCTAATGAATTGTGGACGCAACGAGCTATAAGCGACACGGGTCGCTCGGGGATGCAACACCCCGTAACCACTCACGGGCCCCATCCCGTGAGTGAGCCTCTGAGCAATCTCCAATCGGAGGAATATCAATTTAGGAAAAAGGAAATTTGAAAGTTCAAGAGCATATTCCAATTATAAATCCAAACATTAATATTGAAGGTGTTTGTTGAAGGTACATGTATTCTGAAATAGAAACTCCGTATTTCGATCATTAACTGAAAAGAAATGCTGAAATTGACACAAAGAAAAACAAAGAAAGTATTAAGTCTTACATTAAACTATAAAACACTTATTCACGAAAATTCTAAATGTGCAGCTATTAGCTCGATATTATCCACTACATGCAAAATGCTATAATTTATATGTTATAGCATCTTGCGAATTGTGGATAATACCGATTGCCCAGGTCTCACCACGAGGAGGTTGCTGCACAAGAGACCCGAAAAGGAGTCAGAACGAAGTCTCCCTTCGTTCTGGCTCCCTTTCTTACAACGATGATTCTTACAAATTAAGTTTCGCAGATCGCTAAATGGAAACGTAGTCTTTTTCATGGAAAAGACTTCTTTTCCATTTACCGTATGTCGAGTAATTATTGCGGGGCAAAGTGTGAATCGGAGAAGAAGTCTCCGATCCACGAGGGACCAAAGCCGAATCAGGCAGAAGGCTCTGATTCTTTCAAAGAGAGAAACAAGATCGAACCAGAGCAGAAGGCTCTGGTTCAAGGGTGACGCGACGCGTTCAGTGCTTACAAGTTCTGAGCCGACCAGCCCGATACCCGCCACTCCATCACCAAGAAAGATGGCAAAGAGATGCGCTCAAACGGTTTCTGGCGCTACTGGGTGACATGAGAACATGGCGTGCCCAGGATTACGTTAACACAGAGGATCGTCAGAAGACGAGTGAACGAGTCTCTTAGACATCCCTCTCAATGACTTCACGCCGGATACCGAAACTGGACCGGCTCAGAACCTGCAAGCAAGGCCGACACAGCAGAAGGCTGTGTCGGAGTCAGAAAACGGGGCGAGCAAAGTCAAGTTACGGCAATAATTACTCGACATAATTACAACGACGATTTACGATATTAATAACTAACGCACGCAATAAAACTAACTTATAAATAATTCGGAGTCTTCGTTCGATGAATTTTCTTCGTCCCACGATGAAGATGATGAGCTGTTATATTCTAACTAAAACGGACCAATTATTGTTATACACAATACAAGGCGAGAATCAACATACAAGAGAAGACGATGAAGGTAGAATGAAATACGATTTTAAACCTCGTACACAAGAACGGCCTACCTATGCTCATGAGAGTCAAGTTAAATGTCGCACACAAGAGCAAAGCTAACCCGACACACGAGTGCGGCCTAACGAACACGAACATGATGAAGAACACAAATCGAAGCCACATCAAAACCAAAATCGAAACCATATCAAAATCAAATCGAAACCAAATCATGAATAAATTCTGAACGACTAGTAAGCGACTCGGGTTGCCCCGGGGACGCGACACCCCGTACTCACTCACGGGCCCCGTTCCGTGAGTGAGCCCCTGAGGGAACTCCGAACAGAGTAATACGAATTTCAAGACAAAAATATTAATTTGGAAAAGTTGAACTTTGAAAGTTCAACACCATATTCCAATACAAATCCAAAAATTAATATTGAAGGTGTTTGTTGAAAGTATATGCATTCTGAAGTTGAAAGTATATGTATTCTGAAATTGAAAGTATATGTATTCTGAAATTGAAAATATATGTATTCTGAAATTAAAAGTATATGTATTCTGAAATTGCAAGCATATGTATTTTGAAATTGGAAGTATGAGTATTCTGAAATCTAAAGTATATGTATTCTGAAATCGAAAGTACATGTATTCTGAAATCGAAAGTATATGTATTCTGAAATTTAAACCCTCGTCCCGTGATTGAACCACTGAGGGAACTCCGAACAGAGGAATATGAATTTCAAGACAAAAATATGAAATTGGAAAGTTTGAACTTTGAAAGTTCAAGAGCATATTCCATTGAAAAATCCAAAAATTAATATTGAAGATGTTTGTTGAAGGTACATGGATTCTGAAAGAAACTCTGTATTTCGATTGTTAACTGAAAAGAAATGCTGAAATTGAGACAAAGAAAAACAAAGAAAGTATTAAGTCTTACATTAAACTATAAAACACTTATTCACGAAAATTCTAAATGTGCAGCTATTAGCTCGATATTATCCACTACATGCAAAATGCTATAATTTATATGTTATAGCATCTTGCGAATTGTGGATAATACCGATTGCCCAGGTCTCACCACGAGGAGGTTGCTGCACAAGAGACCCGAAAAGGAGTCAGAACGAAGTCTCCCTTCGTTCTGGCTCCCTTTCTTACAACGATGATTCTTACAAATTAAGTTTCGCAGATCGCTAAATGGAAACGTAGTCTTTTTCATGGAAAAGACTTCTTTTCCAGTTAGCGTATGTCGAGTAATTATTGCGGGACAAAGTGTGAATCGGAGAAGAAGTCTCCGATCCACGAGGGACCAAGGGCGAATCAGGCAGAAGGCTCTGATTCTTTCAAAGAGAGAAACAAGATCGAACCAGAGCAGAAGGCTCTGGTTCAAGGGTGACGCGACGCGTTCAGTGCTTACATGTTCTGAGCCGACCAGCCCGATACCCGCCACTCCATCACCAAGAAAGATGGCAAAGAGATGCGCTCAAACGGTTTCTGGCGCTACTGGGTGACATGAGAACATGGCGTGCCCAGGATTACGTTAACACAGAGGATCGTCAGAAGACGAGTGAACGAGTCTCTTAGACATCCCTCTCAATGACTTCACGCCGGATACCGAAACTGGACCGGCTCAGAACCTGCAAGCAAGGCCGACACAGCAGAAGGCTGTGTCGGAGTCAGAAAACGGGGCGAGTAAAGTCAAGTTACGGCAATAATTACTCGACATAATTACAACGACGTCTCACAATCTTAATAACTAACGCACGCAATAAAACTAACTTATAAATAATCCGGAGTCATCGTTCGACGAGTCCTCTTCGTTCGGTGAATTTTCTTCGATCGATGAATTTTCTTCGTTCGATGAATTTTCTTCGTTCGATGAATTTTCTTCGTTCGGTAAATTTTCTTCGTTCGATGAATCCTCTCCGTTGGACGAGTAGTCTTCGTCCAGCGATGAAGATGATTAGCTGTTGTACTCCAGATGAAGCAAACTAATCATAATTAGACACAACACAATGGAAAAGTCAAAGTAAAAGAAGACGTTGAAACGATTTTGATGAAGATACAATGAGATATGACTCTAAACTCCGTACGCGAGTACGGCCTACCTATGCTCGTGAGAGAGCAAGATAAAGAACCCAACTCGAAACCAAATCGAAAATCAAATCGAAAACGAAATCGAAAACCAAATCGAAAACCAAATCGAAAACCAAATCGAAAACCAAATCGAAAACCAAATCGAAAACCAAATTGATAGCTAAATCGGAAACCGTTCGAAACATTCGACAAATTGACACCAAATGAGAACCAAATGAGAACCAAATAAATAAAAAATGAGACCTATAGGCGATTCGGGTGCCCCCGGGGACGCGAGTCCCCGTACTCACTCACGGGCCCCATCCCGTGAGTGAGCCCCTGAGGGAACTCGGATCGGAGGAATACCAATTTCAAGACAAAAGTTTCAATTTGGGAAAGTTGAACTTTGAACCTTCAACAGCAGATTCCAATTACGAATCCAAAAATTAATAGTGAAGGTGTTTGTTGAAGGTACATGTATTCTGAAATAGAAAGCGTGTATTCTGATATAGAAAACGTGTATTCTGAAATAGAAAGCGTGTATTCTGAAATAGAAAGCGTGTATTCTGAAATAGAAAGCGTGTATTCTGAAATAGAAAGCGTGTATTCTGAAATAGAAAGCGTGTATTCTGAAATAGAAAGCGTGTATTCTGAAATAGAAAGCGTGTATTCTGAAATAGAAAGCGTGTATTCTGAAATAGAAAGCGTGTATTCTGAAATAGAAAGCGTGTATTCTGAAATAGAAAGCGTGTATTCTGAAATAGAAAGCGTGTATTCTGAAATAGAAAGCGCGTATTCTGAAATAGAAAGCATGTATTCTGAAATAGAAAGCATGTATTCTGAAATAGAAAGCATGTATTCTGAAATAGAAAGGATGTATTCTGAAATATAAACTCTGTATTTCGATTATTAGTTGAATAGAAATGCTGAAGCTGGGACAAAGAAAAACGAAGAAAGTATTAAGACATACATGCTACTGTAAACTGAGTATTATCGCAAATTCTAAGTGTGATTGCTCGATATTGTCCACTACATGCAAGATACTATAATTTATAAGTTATAATATCTTGCGAATTATGGACAACACCGATTTCCCAGGTCTTACCACGACGAGGTTGCTGCACACGAGACCCGAAAGGGAGTCAGAACGAAGTCTCCCTTCGTTCTGTCTCCCTTTCTTACAACGATTCTTATAAATTAAGTTTTATGATTCTAACAAATTAAGTTTTACAATTTTTACAAATTAAGTTTTACGATTCTTACTAGTTATGTTTTACGATTTTTATAAATTAAGTTTTAGGATTCTTACAAATTAAATAATTAATTTAAAACTCTATCGTCTAACGTAACATTAACTAGACATTTGATCAACTTTAAAAATCGCGGATGTTCCCATCTCACAGTTGATCGTTGTAACTGGAGCATGGGCGCCTGAAACTTCGAAACATTCTGATGCAAACGCGATCCATTAGATGCGCAACGCTAATTCGAAAAATAAAAATTCAAACGACTATTTTAATAAAAAATATAGAAATCTAACATACGAAATTCTAGATTGGTATGTTTAGAACTACTTTAAATTACGATCATTTATTCACAACGTTATCATGAATTTTAATCAACTTTGGAAATTGATATGTACTAGTACAACGCGTGTGTTCATTCATTTCGCAACGTTACTTGAAATCGCGGATGTGCCCATCTCACAGTTGATCGTTGCAGCTCGAGCATGGGAGCCTGTAAAGTCGAAAGACTCGAAAGCAAACGCGAACTTTTGGTGCGCAACGCTAATTCAACGAACAGAGATCCAAAAAAAATTACTCTACAGTTTCTGCAAAACGAATCGCGACTATTTGTTTCGCAACGCTACATTTTAAGCAAGCTATATCTCTGATAGAAATTGCGATTATAATTGGAAGGAATGCTAACTTTGATCTCTGTTCTAAATCGACTAAATGCAACGCGTGGTTTTTTCGCAACGCTAGTGCAAATCGCGGACGTTCCCATCTCGGCTGATCGTTGGGGCGGCGAGGCCTGCCCATGCATGCAACTAACTACTTTTACATTCTACTACAACTCTATTTCTACAGACGAGTATAACGACAAGGTAGTATAAAATGACTCACTCCAAGATGCGAAGACGTTGCAATGATTGTCCTTTTGAATGACAGTTTATCCGGCATCTTTGGCATAAAACCTCGTCTGCTCCTTCGGCCCCATCCCGACAATTTGTTTCGCACCGCTACTCGATATTGCAGAAGTACCCATCTCACAGTTGATCGTTGCAACTGGAGCATGGGCGCCTGAAATATCGAAAGATTCTATTGCAAACGCGATTCTTTTGATGCGCAACGCTAATTCAACAAATCGAATTTAAAATGCTATTTAAATAAGAAATTTAAAACTCTAACCTCTAAAATTCTAAATAGGTATCTTTAGAACTACTTTAAATTACGACTATTTATTTGCAACATTAACTAGACATTTCATCAACTTTAAAAATTGATACTAGTACAACGCGTGTAACAATATGTTTCGCAACACTACTTGAAATCGCGGATGTGCCCATCTCACAGTTGATCGTTGCAGCTCGAGCATGGGAGCCTGTAAAGTCGAAAGACTCGAAAGCAAACGCGAACTTTTGGTGCGCAACGCTAATTCAACGAACAGAGATCCAAAAAACGATTACTTTAGATTATATGTAAAACAACAACAATATGAACTTTAAAAGCGCAGTTATCAAATTGAAATGTAATTTTGAACCGCGACTATTTGTGATTCGCAACGCTACGCTCTAAACACAATTTTTCGGAACATTAACTTTAATCTCTGTTCAAAATCGACTAAATGCAACGCGTGGTTTTGTCGCAACGCTAGTGCAAATCGCGGAAGTTCCCATCTCGGCTGATCGTTGGGGCGGCGAGGCCAGCCCATGCATGCAACTAACTACTTTCACACTTTACTACTACGGTATACTACTACTTCTACAGACGAATATAGTAACAAGGTAGTAACAAAATGACTCACTCGAAGATGCGAAGTCATTGCAATGAATGCCCTCTCTGAGTCCATCAGCACGGTAATGACTGCATGCCGGATACCGAAACTGGACCGTCTCAGAACCCAAGGTAGACCATGGCCCCCCCGAGCTAGCTTAAAGTAGGCCAAGGAAGTTTTAAATAACCCTTGGACTACCCTAAGCTAGCTAAAGGTAGACCATGATAAATAATGGTAGGCCATTGGTGGAGGACCCTTGGTCAAGCCTTGGTAGGCAAGGGTAGACCAGGGCAAATCACTGCTGAAGGACCCATGGTCAACCCTAAGCCAGCTGAAGGTAAGCAGGTGTAGGCTAGGGTAGCTCTGGATGACCACTGGTCAACCTCAGGATCAACCAAGGTAGGCCACTGGTGAAGGATCCATGGTCCACTCTAAGCCAGCTGAAGGTAGGCAGGGGTAGGCTAGGGTAGCTCTGGATGACCACTGGTCAACCTCAGGATAGACCAAGGTAGGCCACTGGTGAAGGATCCATGGTCCACTCTAAGCCAGCTGAAGGTAAGAAGGGTAGCTCTGGATGACCACTGGTCAACCCCAGGGTAGGCCACTGGTGCAGGACCCTCGGTCAACCCGAAGCCAGCTGAAGGTAGGCCCGGGTAGCTCTGAAGATCCTGGTCATCCCCAAGGTAGTAAGGATAGGCCAGGGTACCTCTGGAGGACCCCTGGTCAGCCCCAAGGTAGTCGAAGACCCTCCTGGTCCCGGAGCCCGTCCGCCCCTGCCGGAGGGCCCGGCCCGACTGACTAACTGAGCACGCTCCGCGGGCTTAGGTACGCAGTGATGCGCAGCGCGCAGCGAAGCGCAACGCTCCCCACCACAAATAATTTTGGTAAATCTCGATCACCGTGATAATAATTATTGAAAAATGCATTATTTCTGGTTATATAATGTTTATAACAATTCATTTTGCCAACGATGTCGACAAGCATCTCCTTGACTATCTACCACCTTATTTTTTAGTAAAAATTACTAATAATACTCGAGATACAGAGTAACTTTGATACATAAATATTACCAAACAATATTATATCAAGCAAATGTAATTAATATATTTACTATCTCTGGTTTATAACAATTCCTTTTGCCAATTATATCGACAAGCACTCCCTCGACTATCTGACCATCTAATTTTTTAGTAAAAATATGTAATGGAACTCGAGATATTGAATAACTTTTAACACATGAATATTCGCGCGCATCAATTTATCGAACACAATTCACTGATAAATTTATTATGTCTAGCTGGTTAATATTAGTAACAATTCCTGACCATCTTTCCATCTAATTTTTTAGTAAAAGTAGGTAATAGAACCTGGGATACAGAATAATTTATGATACATGAATGTTACTAAGCATAATTTTATCTAGAAAATGTAATTAATGAATTTATTATCTCTGCTTGTTTAACGACTACAACAAATTATATAATTGGTTATCTCAACACCTCATTTTATAGTAAAAATGGCTAATAGTACACAAGATACAGAGTAACTTTTATGCATGAACATTTGGAGTATACAAGATATTCAATTCTCAAGAATATATACAGTTTCATTCGGACAAGAGTTACAAAAATTATTAATAACTAATGAACCTCTTCCAGAATCGAACTAAAAACTATACATGAATGTTGCCGAAGGTCCATTCTATATTCTTCGAGAGCTAATATTTATAGGAATTTCCTGATTAACTATTTATCAACAATTTTTTTGGAGGTAACTTCTATCTTCTATGCCTGCAATGAGTAAGACAAGGAGAGTCCGAGTATTTGTCAAGGATAAACACACAACTGAGTGGAGACATCATTCTAGATCCTCCGATCACAAAAGTGTATAAATTAAATCTCTAAAGTTAGAAGATTATTTTTTACTGGTGATCTGTTAAATTGTTTGAGCTTATTTTAGAACAAGACTTAGAATAATTGTTTATAACTGTTTAATCAGAAATAAAATGTGACGAAAAACTATATGTGAAAGTAGTTGAAGGTCTATTCTATATTTCCCATCTGCAAATATTTATAAACAATTCCTCATGATGGCGTTATTAATAAATTTTCTGTCGAGTAAGCACGTGCCTAAGATCTTCTTTTCAATAAATACAATACAATACAATTATTCAGCAGCTCTGTGTCTGTCTTTCTTTCTCTTTGTAAATGTGCATAAGTTCGTCCTTGTCGGATACCAACTTCGTTATCATGTTCGCCAAATTCTTACCAGAAGGTTCGAAATCCTGTTAAAAAAGTAGGTAGTATTCACGAGTGAATAATACCTGGTGCTACATCTGCATCCATCCGGGCTGATGGAAGTATTATATGTACATATATTCGCAACATTTGAATATAATGTTTCGTATATCGGTTTTCGTTGAAAAAATTGGTTTATATTTTCTTTAATGAATAATAGCCGTAGACAAAATTATGAAAAAAGTTGGAGATAGTGTTGATGACAATACCTCATTATTAACCGAATGTCCAGGATGGTTGTTCTTGAGCTTCGATATGATATCTGTATTTTCCCGAACTTTCTTGGGTTTTTCATTTTTTACAATTTGTGTTTGCAACTAAAAGGTCGGAAAAAATTAAAATACTTATCATTATAATTAATATTTAACATATTTAGTTTATTATTTGTTACCTATTAGTTACCTATTTTATATAAAACAATTAAACTGTAGGTTCTGATGCAGGCCAAAGATGAGGTAGGGTCTGATCCAAGCTAGATTTAGACTAGAGGGCGGCACTGTATTGGGCACGATAAAACCTCGGGCGTGAGCTTTCTCATTCCTCTCTGTCTCTGCCGATAGCAGAGAGTACTCTCTGCCGATAGTACCAGATTCTTCTTTGATAGTACTCGAGATACAGAGTAACTTTTTTGCATAAACACACATATATATGCATATATATATAAATAAATAAATAAATATATATATATATATTCCTCTTTGCTCATATCCTCTCTAATTCATGTACCTCGTCTGTGTCAGTGGGTTTTTCGCGCCACCTTCGTTAAGAAGCGAAGAATTGTTGAACTACATCGAACAAGAAAATAAAAGTCGGTAAAATAGTAAATGCGAAAAATATTGAGTAGACACAGAAGTAATTAGAACTTAATTTTCAAGCAAAATCGACTTTTATTTAATAATGTTTCAGCATAATATGTTGCTCACAATCATTAAACACAATGTTTTTCTGCCACAAACTTAGACTATTTATCTTTTATACAAATTCTTCTTTAATGAAACTGTATTTCCGTGGACATTTTTTGACTATTCCTTAAACATGCTAATAAATATATTAATTGATTTATAACATTTTTTGAGATCTACTCGAAAATTCACTTAAGGGTTCAATTAAATTTTCTTTTAAACGAAAATATTCATAAGCATAATAGTGCTCAAAGATTTACTCTAACTATAACTAAAGTTTCATATTTATTTCTACAAAATTTACATTATTAAATAAACAATGTTTTATTAAAAATGCTACGAATTCTCGAAGTCGCCAAGAAATACCGTCACCCTTTTTTTATTTCAAGTGTACTATAAATAATAAATTACGAGTAAATGCGCAACAATTGATAATAAATTTCCACTTGTTCCATACTTGTAAGTTGACTAAACCACAGTATGATAAACTAAGATGAATGGTCGGGTTCTGCGTCTAATTGTAAATATAAATTGACTTTGAATCGAAGTGATATACCTCATAAAGAACTTTAAAAAAAAATGTTAAAAGTTTGGCAAACTTCCAATATTTTTAAATTCAAAAGACTTTCAAATACGTCATAGAGAATCTGATATTTCATAGAAGGCGTCATTGAAAAAAAAACTACATATAAAATTGGTTTAAGGTTATAAAAATAAATTAGGAATCGCGCTTTAATATCGGATTTGATTACCACGAAAAAAATTACAAAAGCAATCGGGAATTATTTTATAAATGTTATAGACAGAACAACATACGAAATTTACACCATTTGTAAATGGACATTATACTTATCGGAGTTATAGAGTTTAGTTACAAATACAATGCGTGTAATTAAACGTTTCGTATATATGTGTATATTATGTCTATACGTATTAATAACAATTTTACATGGTCTCCGACCATGGTAACAACACCGAGCATATTAAGAGACGCCATATAAGCCTGTCCTCCTTACAAGAGCAGGGAACCTTATTTCAAACTGGTTTGGGAAGGCAAATAAATAATGAATTTATCTGAAGCTCTATATTTTGACATCTCAAGGTGATACGATTAGAGAAACCTGTATCATTTTTCACTGAATGACCCAGACAACTTCTCCTTTATTTTGTATCGAAGATTTCTCCCTTTGCTTCCATAAATGATCGTCATTCATTTTATATGTATAGATCTCACAGCTTTTTTGAATAAGCGTCGATAAAGCAATAAATGCTGACTAAATGGTTTACCGCAGTTCGCTGATTTTATGCATGTGTAGGTTGATTAAAGCAAACAACAAATGAAGAGACGAAAGTCTAAAGAACACTAATAGTGTTATCATTACGTGTTTAGTACAATGAAACAAAGGAAATACATTTCTGAGTAAACGTCTTTTCTTGGAAAATGGTACATAAAGGTGTGATGTTGAACAGCATTTTGCAGATTGGCTATAAGCTGCATCTCGCTTCTATGCATCTGTAAACAGAAAAAAAACAATGCCCAATCTACATATTACTGGAATAATGATCATAATACTCAGATCGGGAACGTCTGTTCAACATTGATTGAAGTTATCTGTATTGTATTTATACATAACCAGATAGCACAAAGACATCTCAGAGACGTCTTTAAGACGCCTGCCGCAAGACATTTAGACGTCTTGAAGTCGTTTCGAAAGTCGCTCGAGGGTCGCTGGAACGTCGCTGGGACGTCGCTGGAAGGTCATTTGTTACAAAACGGTACGTCTTAAAGACGTCTCTAAGAAAAACTCTTGACGTCGTTAACCCTCTGTCTACCAAGCGGGTCCATTGGACCCGACTGTATGTAGATACTGCGGTTATTTAAACTTTTAAAATTCTTGGGATCTTGTCGTTGCATGACTTTGTTACTTTTCTTATTTTTTATTATTTAAAGCTAAAATTTTTTTTTTATATTTACTACGTTTTGGGGTATAAATTTTCTATCGCATAATGAAAGTTTTTTTACGGTAGACAGAGGGTTAAGACGTCTTTTTCAGTAGTCTTTAAGGTGTTTTTAAGACGAAATTTAGACGTATTTAAGACGTGTTTTAGACGTTTTTAAGGCGGTTTTAAGACGTCCGTTTTGGAATTTTTTAAAAAAATTATATCGACGGAAACGGCCTCGAGGAGTAAGATTGGTAGTAGTTGTTATAAATCGCCGAAGCAATATCAGAGTTCGCAAAAGAAATCGCTGACCTACTATGCATATAGGTCATGTAATTCCAATATCACATGACGCATATCTGAGTTTTTATTTATCAACCCATTCCTGTAGATTGACTTCATCGAATAGAAATAATCAAATTGCTTGAATTTTGTTCAAGAAGTTTTAATACAGAATATTAGAGAAGAATGCAGTCGATCTTGTTTACTGACTGACCTTGAGAATTCCAATTTGAAAAAGATTCGATCAAGAATCAAAATTACAAATTGTGTAATTTGCAGGTGCGGTATTTAAATTATATAATGGATATAATCTAACTTCTCGGCTTCTAATTGCTGGGTACGATGGACAAGTTTACTACTCGCTACTTGAGAACGAACTTGTTGGGAAAAACCCAGGAATCCGCTTCATCTCGGAATTCTCTAACAATAAGTCGCAGAATACGGTATCTGCAAGCCTGGCTGTGGCAGTAACCTTCGTTATCAACTTTCTTGCGTTTTCTTTTCAGCCGTGGGCGACGAGAGCACAGGATCGGAGAGTAGGAAATTATGTGAGGCGGTTCCAGTGGAAAGTCCGCGGGGCAGCCGGTTGGAAACGCGCACACGTGCTCGATTTTGTGCTCCTGGTATTTCCAGCATTCCCTCGATGGATTTTCTTCTAGCTGGAAACTTTGACCGCTGTGTTCCACAGTACCGGATTAAGACTTTTAGAAGCCCTAAGCTCTTAAAAGATTTTGGGGCCCCTTTATACAGAATCGCTTCAACTTAATGTTGACTTATTCGATTTCTTAGGCATTTTAAATGATTTGACTAAAAACCGGTTTTAACAAAAGTTAGAGTTTTGCTCGCTTGCTACTGATTTTCATGTTTCTACTATTCTTTCGTCCTTTCCACTAGTGCACACATGCACATATGATTACTATATAAAAGATATAAAATTCTGAAAATTTGTATGGTCTTCCCCCCTCTTATGTCCTAAGCACGTGAGTATTTTGCTTATTGGTTAATCCAGCACTTTATGATGTCTACCGTCTCGGTTGTCCGTAAATCGATTTGTTACTCGCAAGACAAACACCTTAATCGTAAACTGAGAATGATCAGCGATTCGCTATATCCTCTCAGTGTAATCGGAAAAGATCATTCGTAACATTAATTCTAAGAACCGATATTCTGGAACTGCGAAACTGATTGACAAGGTCGTGAACTACGTCTAACGCAATAGAAATCATTTATTACACGTTCAGTGGGAACTCGCTGCAATTAATCCTTTCGAACCTGTCATTCACACCCTGTAGAGGATATTTTGATAGAAATAAAGCGATGATGGCATTGAATCGCAGGGCGAACAATGTCAAACTGAAACCGCAACAGCTGTCAACGGTATGCGCAATGAGATGCGATAATTGTTTCGTACCGGGAAAACAGCAATTCAACCGAAACTACCAATTTGTCATTGCATGCTTCTTGAATGGGACTCGCGTAGGTGTTTCTACTGTCAATAAAACTGCAGGATTCCTTACGTGTGACTTCAGCTGTTTGTTTTTATACGTATTGGAGGAATGAAATCATTAAAACAACAAAATCGAATGACTTGGCAATTACATTGTACGTGTAGATACAAAATCCACATTTTCCTAGCTTAATTAGCATGCCAATTCTGTACTTCTAGTTGTATGTACATTGATTACAGTTTTCATTGCATTCAAAATGAAACGGAACTTCTGTGGAAATGTTCGTTCCGTTTCCGTGAGACACCAATTATTTCAAACCGTAATAAAACGCTACAATGATTAACCGAGCAGTGTTACCACTGTGGAATGTGCAACAATAGCTGGAAAATGGCACAATTCGTAATTGTACGATCCGTGGGTAATTTTATTGAAATGGAACTTTTTCTGAACAAATGCACGTACGATACAATAATAAAAGAACGTCGTTGCTAATGAATAACATGTCACATAACGGTAATGTATTGTAGATTCTCGTGCAGAGGTACAAGTTCACGGGTGAATTTTAGAGTTATTTTTACATCGAGAAATTGCAATACAGGTGTGGCTTGAATCATTCTAGGTTTACAATTGTGTTGTACATTCTATGCATTGATAGACTATCAAAGCATGAATAATGTAACAAAATAAATATTGCGAAATTTTAAACACGTCCGAATTGTGTTAACAATGGAATCAACTTTTTACTGAGTTCCACCAGTTAAAAATTAGTTTATAGACATGTAAGTATACTTGCACAAAGATCCAGTCTTCTGACAATTATTTAGGTGGTCAGAGAGTTATTGTGAATCATAGTTCACGATTAGCGGTGTACCACAAGTCCCTTTTTCCAGAAAACAAATGATACCAACAAAGTGCTCAACATAAGAACCCCGGAAATCTTATCCTGCTTTGAAAACTATTATCAATCATTTTAAAGGGACAACATTTCTCTGTTATTCTGTTTCTTCTCAACAGAAGTCATTGTTGAACACCACGTTCTGAATTGTAGTCAATAATTGTTTTAATTAGCTTCATAATCGATTAACTTTCTGTAGATTAAATAATCAGTGTTAGATTTATCAGTATATTAACACTAACCAAGCACAAAATGTAATTGGTATACGTTATTTTACAAAAATGATAAGACTGAATTTATATTTAGATTTTTCGCCATTTTTGTAATAACATGTGCTTGATGAAGAAATTTATTTAATAATATCTAATGGAAGCATCTTCGGAACTTTAACAATCACACAAAAACTGTGAAACCTGTTTGTGTTGAAAAAGCTGAAGCAAAATTTTCGTGTAAGACTTTGCGAAGGCGTGCGGTCTTAAATTGGTTAGTTAGCCGAATAAGCTCTCAAAAATATATTCAGCTTACAGAAATACAGTAAAGAGAATTCGCTACCAACCTAAATATAAACAGGCGGCGAACAGACTTTTTCACTTTACTTTAATACGTTCGCTACCACCGTTACACATGTGTGACGTCCACAAACTTGCAATTTATTTAAAGATAGTCAAATTCATTTTATACACTTTACTATTTACAGTCATAATACACAGTATAATATTCAGAGATTCCACGACTTTCTTCTGTCAAATTGTTTTAATATTTCTTCAACAAGGAGAATTTTATTTCATAAAACATTTGATCAGTGAAGATTGGCAATGAAACAAATGGTGGTAACTTGTTATACGGAAACAAGTGTTTTTTTAATATTTATTTAAATTCTTCATGACGACTCTTTACATCCAATTTTAGATACTGTGTTTAATGAGACTAGTTGGCAAAATAGTAAATTCGCCATTGCAAGTTATCGAGCCTGTGTTTTGAATTATCATAAAATTATTGAAGAATAACCGAATGTGTGGTGGAATGTGGACAGTAATTTTAAACGTTCGCTAGTGAAAATAAAAGTGTGCATTTATTTGTTATCGGGGTCACGAAATTGTATAATCGAACGATGCTTTGCAGTTGACGGAAGTACTAGAGGAAATCAAGTTTATTGATATCAAAATAATCGAGTGTACGGCGGACGTGAAAGATGCCGATGACGTTGAAAACATTTCTTTTTCCCCTTCCTTAGTGAATGCGAATTTCACGACTTTGAAGATGCGTCTACGCGCTGACGTCCTCTGGGGAATCGAGTGTGGGAAATCGCGATTCCCCGACGACGTATGACTCGTTCCCGTCCGTGGTGGGGATTCCGGTATTATCGGACTTATATACAACGACTCGCCATCTTCTGGGGTACATTAGTTTCCACCGGCGACCCTGAACGGTTGAGAAGCTGTGACTGCACAACACGCTACAGAGCACTCGAGAAACAGGAATACTATCGCTGGAATAACACCATGGTAAGTCAAGTCAAAAGGTCTTCAACAACCATTTCATTATAACTAAACTGTGGGTTTTAAGCGTTTATGATAAAACTGAGTAGTATAGATATGACGGAGTAGATCAATTACAAACAGTAAATATATTCAAAGAAATTTTAGTATACTGTTGTATAATTTCCATTTCTTTAAAATTGTCAAGGAAAGAAATGCATGTCTGTGTAGCTCCTGTATCTAATGCAGACAATTTTTATTTTGCATTAAAATCTACAGTTTATTTATGATAAAAATGAGCAGATGCAATTTAAAGTAGTGAACAGATTAAAACAATGTTAATAACGTATTCGATTCAGATCAATAACGTTTTAAAAGGAAGAATGAAACTTTTATTTGACTTCTGCTTGTTGCAATTGATGCAAAATAATTTTAAGAGCATTTTAACTTAGGTTTTGTTTAAAATTCGTGGATAGTTTATAATCTGTATAGTTTATATAGGATAACTTGTTTTATATTATATTATATCCAAAGATCGTATGTACGATAACGAAAGCATAAATGATTATAAAATTGTATGAGAGTGAAGAGTAGCTTTAGGAGTTCAACACTAAAACTACCAAACCAGTCGAAATGATTGGTTTCTAATTTTCTTTTTTGCAATTTCTGAAATTGTAAAAATGTTTCCGTCAGAAATTTTCGAATGATCTATGAAAATGAAAATTAAAAGTCATGAAAAAGTGTTATTACACATGTATGACAACCACGATTTTGTACATCACATTTCTATGACAATATCTTTGTTCATGTTTCATAAGAATATACATCGCTTTTAATAGAATTTTGTAATTAAGAAGACTTTTGTTGAAATAAATGTGGGTAACGAACGTGTTAATATATTATTCATGCGTGTCTTTTAAAAAACCAAAGTGCACAGAAATTTTTGTATTCGACGATAAACTAGTATGCTGGACGGAAAACGTGTTTTTCTTGTAATAAAATGACATTTAAACAGAAATAGTGTCAAGTCATAGAAAGTATATGTATAATGGGTGCTCAAATTATTACTGTCCAAAATTAAATCGACTGAAATGAAAAATTTTTTTATTCTCAAACTAGAAAGTTTGTATTATCTAAAATCTAAAACGTAGTACTTTTTGATACCTCAAATATTTTTTGAGTTATAGATTATTAAAGTTGGTTTTTCAAGGTAATGAATAAATTTCTTAAAAATTCTTCTAGTTTGAGAATAACAAAAATGTTTCATCTCAAAAATTTTGATCTATTGATGCGCCAATGAAAGACCGCTTCAAAAACAACGAATAACTTTTTCAATTTTTAATACTTAATTTTGAAAGAAATGGAGAATAGAGTTCAGTGTTATGTTAATATGTTAAAAAAGATTTGTACCATCTTAAACTCGGTTGAAAATGCCTCATGAAATAATACGAAAATGAATTTATTGCAGATGAAACACGTTGCAATTTTCTTCGCCATCTTCTACGTGGTGCATTCTCAGAGGCCGCCCTACGCCGGAAGTTCTGATCGGAGTCGCTACCCTCAGGTTCTACCGCAGTATATCGAAGAGCAAGCGGCAGGGATATCTCTGGGAAATCGAATAAACGCAGATAATAGTGTTACATCGTTTGCGAGCACCACCACAGCGATTCCGTTCGACTTGCCAGTCGATGCACTCGGTGACATTGAACTAATTAACCGGATCAAGACCTGGCCGAGAGAGAAGCAGCCATTTTGGTACTTGAACTGGATACAAATTCAGGAGCACCGCGGCGATACGAGACATCAAACTCAACCCGTTGCGCCAACCACGCGGATGCAGAACTATAGAAATTATTAAGAAATTGGTAGAGATTTGTTAATTTCTCTACGTAAAAGTTCATGCGGGATAGCAGCACTGCCAACATGATTCTACTAATCACGCTTTACTCTTTCGTGAAACGACGAGATCTAGTAAATACTTATATCGACACAGGAGTAAACTCCCAAGACTTAAATTGAAAATACGAATCCTGAGTCTGCATTTAATGAAAAAGGATAAAATAATTCATTTAGAGGGTTGCGAGGAGAAAATGAACGCTATTCGATATTTCTTTATAAATTATTTTAATTTTAATAGTGTAGCGGTAGTAGAATAACGGAATTTATCTAAGCGCCTCTGACTTGAAATCTTTGTTGCTGACTAACAATTTATGAAACCAGTTTTTGTATTCCTGTAAAAAGAAGTCGAAAAGATTTGCGGAAATAGTATTCAAATAAATAATTATCTCTTAATGTGTGGAGTCGAATGTGGACGATCTTGAGGCGTTATTGTAAAAGGACATTTAAAAAACGTTTCCATCAGCAGTCATGTTCATGCATTTACATTCATGCATTTAAGAAACATTATTCATTGTTATGTTAAAAAATGGAATGTAGCAATCAATTTAAAAGTTGTAACAAGAGACTCGAGTTACTCCCACGATACCTCATAGCGGATTGTTATGCAAAATAAAAAGTGTCTGAGTCAATTGCAAGACATTGAAGCCAGATCGACATTTCATTCTTCCTTTAATAGTTTGAACAAACTGAGAATAATACATTGGCATTTCTGAATAATTTTAACCTTTCTACTGTTTTATATTGCACCTACTCATTTTTGCCATAAATGCATAAAATCCGCAGTCTACTCATGACATAATTGATCAATAGATATGAAATTTTCCACCTGAGTTCTGTATAAATACATACATATTCTTCAATGAGATATTCTAATTAGAGACTGGAATGAAGGAAGCGTGTTATGGCGATAAACAGGTTCAAGGCTGACGTCTCAGCTTATGACTTCTTGTATCAAGCTTTATCTGTAGCTGACTAGAAGTTTTCTCTATTTATCCAGAGATTGTAACATTATATTCTTATATCGTAAACGATGTCAAAAATGCCACAAATAAAAAAAATTTTTAGTCGGAAGTGTATTTTAAAATTTCTAAATAGTTAGCAGTTCTTTATTTCTTTCAAGGATAAAAAAGTTTTGAAAATGTTTTCTGCACTTAAAAAAAAAAGTTGTTCTCTGCAGCTTGAATTACATTTTTCTCGTAATGCGTTTGTCGAATTGGCTGTTGTGGTATATTGATATTGCTTCACTTAATACAATTGAGTTAAAAAAAATGTTTGCTCCGATTTTATGATAATGATACCATTGTTACATTTTTTATTTGATACATCCTAAATAATGTTGTATAAAAAAGAAAGAGCTGATTTAGAGAATTTTAAGAGAAAACCGATATTTTTTAATCTTGTTATATAATGGTATTATTTATAATAATATTAACCCTGGATAATCAATCTATCGTAAACTATTTGAATCTTGTATGACATAACACGGATCACATGACGTGACTTTTTACTATCACCTAACCCGCCTTTTTATGAAGTAAAATTGTTAAATAAGAAAATCAGTTCTATTCCTGTTTTTAATTGACCATCATTTTCACGAATCCTTAGTATTATAATAACTACACTTCGGATTTTATGCATATATGACAAAAATAGGTGGGTGTAATTTAAAACAGTAGAAAGATTAAAAGAATTTAAGAGTATCAAAACATATATTTCTTCCAACCTAATAAAGTCACCAAGGCGAAGGTATGGATGCTGTTCTCGCTTTTGGAACGATAGTTTATGGAGGCCATAGTGCTCATGTAGTATAACAAAACCCATTTGGGTTTCTTCAGAATGGACCTTCGTTTTTGAGATATTTTGATTTAAAGTTTTGACGTACCTAGTACCCGGATCGTAACATCTACACCCAAGAATCCTCTATAAGTAAAGTAGTTCTTCTTTTAAAGGATATTCATGTTCTCTTTGGTTAAGTTGTTGCTTTTTTGTATATTTTTTGGTTGAATAAACGTAGGTTAACAAAAAAGAGTAACGTATCAGCTTATCACGCGGGTGGGCCGGGTTCAAATCCGTCTATATGAACATTTTTTCTTTTTTTTCGATTTTTAGCATGAAAATATATTATTTATCTATTACTTATAATATATTGTGTTACATGTCAATTTACAACAATTTTTAAGTTAACGACACATGTATAACATAACATATTATTCTAACCTTTTTCTCACGATTGTTTTTATATTATTGTGTATTTTATATTTACTATGGCAATGGATATTTCTTAAATTATATACAATGTTGCGGATGGTATAAATCATGAAAACATTACTGTAGTATTTGTTACATTGACAAAAAAGTAAAGGCGAGAAACAGATATGTGTAACATTTCTGAATTCAGGTTTCACATTATCCAATGTTAATCCTATCGCGTATCATGCATGTAGGATAAATTAATGAATGAATACGTAGCAATATTCTCTGTGTGTTAGGTCGATTTCGTAGTAGGTATATGTATAGTATTGTATTTTTATAATGAAAATTTTAATTTGACGAAAAAAGCTTACATCCCATGCTTGTAGTGGCAGTGTACATTTCAGGTGTGTTACAACTAATTTCCAATTATTATTATTATCATCGTCTAGGCACGACGCCGGTCTGTCCTCACGAATCTACGATTAATAAAAATGTATTATCTTTGACGTAATCTTTTAAAACTGTGGGCAAGTATTGTGCTTACAAATACTTTGTCAATTTTCCCGATTTACTACATGTTACAATAACGTTTTTCTGAACTCCTGTTCCAAATTTATTGTCTATTCCTCGCAGACATATAAAAACATATGATAAATTATCGCCAGCCTTTGTAATTGAATATTGGGCAGTATAGGAATGTGATAGTTTGCTCAAGCTTTGAGTTTTGAGAAACCGATTTGCTACATTTGATAGCGAGATCTATTGATTGACAAGTGATACTGACAACCGATCTGGTCAGTATTAATAATGTATTTTGCTGCACAATAATTGGCCAATTCTTTAATCCCAGTTTAAAAATTTAAAGCAGCCGGAAGAATTTCTTTAGCAGTTGCAATTTCACCCCTGTACCGACATACCTTGTAATTTTTCCTTGTTCATGCCGTATTTATGCTTGAATTTATTCACCCAGCTTGAACTGGCCACGAAAGAATCACAATTTACTTCACGGGCAAATTCCCGGGCCCAGTATTGCAATGTAGCAGTTGTAATTTGTTCACGATTTTCCAGTCCTTCTTGAAATCGCTTGAAAGTCATATCATTAATGACTTTGTATTTGTCAAAGAGGGTTCCTCCTGCAGCGACTTCTGCTTCCCAACTAGAAAAATTAACCATAACGAAGAACATGTAAATTTCCAATACATTTTGTACGTATGATATTCACATATATCTAACAATAATGCAAGTGGAATTGGTTTTACGTTTTTAAATACGATTTCCTTCTCAACAGCATTGCCCCTCGTGAATGTAATGACTTGAGCGACCATTTTGGGTGAGCTTTCGCCATCTCGACAACTTTTTTTTTATATGCAAGAGATATAAAATCTCTTCGTTTACTTATTGATGGTTCATCTTCCCACTCACTGTCTTCGGGTGAACTCGCTCGCACGTTTGCATGGTTTTCGGGTGGACTCGTTTGCACACTTACATCATGGCACATATCCTCGTCCTGGATCACAAATTCTTCAACTTTGATTCCGGCTTGTTCCTCCGTTTCGTGGAATATGGGGACGATGCGATTGTACATTTCAGTCGCAATTTGCATAATTTTCGGAGAAATTTTTCTAGACGTCGATTCCGTCATGTGGCCATTTTCCGTCAATATTCTCTCGCACTCCTTCCATGCAATCCACATGTCTACTTTGGATTCTACGGTATCGGTGTCCTCTCTCTTATAAGAACAACTTCCACTTTCAGAACCATTAGACATTTCCAAACTTTAGGAAAATACTTTCTTGTCCAAAGAAACGTCTACACAACACGTGCTTGTCCAAACTAGTTGATTGTTACACAAGCGCGTATTGCGTACAAAACTCGACGGGAACAGAATGGCAATTATCAGAGCGTCAGCTTCGGTAAGGTTCTAAAATATTAAAGATTCGACGTTTTTATAAAAGTGCCGTTTGGCAGAAAACCGTTTCTGTACTTTGGAGGGCGATGTCGCGTCATTATCTTGGAAAGACACTACCCCCCAAAATGCAGAAGCGTAAGGGAGGGTGTGGGGTACCCTGTGTCAATGCACGGGGTGTCGAGTACAGTTAAATCCAGGGTGACGGCCACAAATCTAGTAGCATTTATGGTTGGCCAACTGTTAATTGTTATACAGTTAGTATTTTTGCCTACAAATTCGACGGCGAAAAAGTTATGATAATTTGCCAACGAATATCCAATGTTGGGCTTGCAATTATTATAGTTGGTTCACTCACAAGAAATTTACATATGATAATACTACGATGGCCCAACCAATAACCAACATTTAAATATCGTCTTACAAACGCCAGAAATATTGCTACGGCCAAAAGCTTGTTATTATGTATTCCAATTAGTTTATAAATATACACATTCGTAATTTGTTAATGCTGCGCAATAGTTGGCCCACTATAGTTTTATTGTGTTCAGCCTTGGAATTTATTTATTCGGTAATTATATAGAAAAGGTCTGCGTACTCCGATTTTGATGAAATTTTACTATGTTATGGAGCAATACATTCTGAACAACTTTTTCCTTTTCCAATATAGGGGGGTTGCTTCTAGTTTTCGAGATATTTGCAAAAAACTATCGGTAATGTTAATTTCATAACGGAAACCTTCTTTTTAGAAACACTGGGTGCGTGTGAAACACTGGGTGGGTGTGTGTGGTATTGTCGCTTCTCATCTCCACAACGTGTTTACAAACAAAAAATAAACAGATGCGGCCCGAAACTCCAGGAAATGTCTTTGAAAATTGAAAGCTCAGCCTAAATAAAGCAGAATTAACTCCTGTACATAACTCTGATCATACATAGATAGGCGAGCTTTCAATTTTCAAAGACATTTCCTGGATTTTCGGGTCGCATCTGTTTATTTTTTGTTTGTAAACGCGTTGTGGAGATGAGAAGCGACAGTACCACACACACCCACCCAGTGTTTCTAAAAAGAAGGTTTCCGTTATGAAATTACCGATAGTTTTTTGCAAATATCTCGAAAACTAAAAGCGACCCCCCTATATTGGAAAAGGCAAAAGTTGTTCAAAATGTCGAAATCTATAATATATTAAAATTTCATCAAAATCGGAGTACGCAGACCTTTTCTATATAATTACTATTTATTCCTTCAAGTTTTCCCATTTTATAAGGGGAAGGCACGGGTATTGCACTCGCTTTTCGAATGACAGTGTTTGGAGGTCACAGTGCTCATGTAATGTAACAAAACCCTTTCGGGTTCCTTCAGAATGGGCCTTCGTTTTTCAGATATTTTCATTTAAATTTGGTAACGTATGTATCTAGTAACCCAGATCGTAGCAGTTACACCCAGCAAGTCTCTGTAGGTACGGCGGTAGCGTATCAGCTTACTACGCCGACGCGTGACGGTGCGAATTAAAGTTCGACTTGAGTATGAAGTTTTTTTCATTTTTTTCCAATTTTTACCATGGAAACACATTGTCTATATATTGTTCTATATAAATGTTGTTTATATAAATATTATTGTCAAAGAGAAGATCAGAATAATATGTTAGTGGCTCAGTTGGCCTTTTGTATTATAATAACATAGCCGTTGGGTATGATCGTTGACCCATTTGCAAAAAAAAAGGATGACAATTCTAACGGTTGGCCAACCAATACTGCATCAAAGGCCCATCAGAATGCCAACAATAATTGCTACTAGGGTCTCCGGAAATGACCGTGATACCTAGGTGATTTTAGGGTAGCGAAGGCCGTCGCAGTGCCGTAAAGAGTCGTCCAAATGCTTCGAAAAGCATGCTATAAAATTCGGGGTTCAGTACCTCTCTGATTCTTACTCACGCACAATGAGCAACATTCGATTGTCCTTTTGGGCAAGTAGAACAATAAGACTATCTTAAGAGTTAAATGTGACCATCTGTCCTATTTTACCTGCTTAACAGTCGCAGGCGTCGAAACTTCCAGTACAAAAAATTCACACAGAAAAATATTTTCACGGTACAATAATATAAAAACAACCGTAAAATAGATCAGAATAATATGTTATGTTGTAAATATAT
The DNA here is from genome assembly GCA_913789915.3 of Sphecodes monilicornis. NCBI lineage: Eukaryota > Metazoa > Arthropoda > Insecta > Hymenoptera > Halictidae > Sphecodes > Sphecodes monilicornis. The sequence continues at coordinate 14,102,056 of OU565290.1, forward strand.
TTTCAACTTAAAATTTTGTGTAAGTTAACATGTAATGCAGTATATCATAAATAATACATAAACAACGTATTTCCACAGTAAAAATTGGAAAAAAATATTCCATATCCACGGACCGCTTCAAATCTAGATGACTTATGCCACTCGGAATTTGATTTTGAATTTTCAGCCTCGATAGAATAAAAATAGATGAGAGTGCAAAATTTCAATTTTCTGATGAGAAGAAATGAAGCAGATTTAATTTATGGGAGAGATATTTAAATATTCAATCTACCTGCAGAGCGGCACGTGGCAGCCAATAAGACGCGACAATGAATCACGAAGTGGTCGATTTTTCTAAAAAGTGCGACAGGAATCAGCATGACTTAAAAACTTAATTTATTCGCGAATAATAGATTTCCATACTTATCGACCACTGTACGGCATTTTATAAACCGCTTTGAATCGAGATAACTTATGGCGCTCGAAATTCGAATTTGGTTACTCGGTTCCGAAAGAATTAAAATAGATAACGACGTATAATGAAAATTTTTCAATTCTATGATAAGAAATAGTGAATACATTGTAATAACTGGTGTACCAAAGCATTAAGCGTGAAAACAGATTTGGTTTACGGAAGAAATATTTAAATTTTCAATCCACCTGATGAGCGGCGCGCGGCAGCCAATAAGGCGCGACAACGAGGCACGATACAGTCCAGGAAACGGCGGCGTCCGATTGGATCGCCGCTCCAGTTGCGCACGAGTAAGTCGGCTGCACGTCGGTGACGTCACGGGTAGTTTGTCCAATGCAGCCTCGAGAATCTCAGTAATAACCGTGCGTGCGTGCGGTACGCCGAAACGTGTTACTCGTACTTGGGCGTACAGGCGAGCAAGAGGCGATAAAAAAATCTCTCGAACCGTTTCGGAGATGTTTCCCGACAGGGGTATGCCAGACGGGATCCGCGTACGGTAGCTTTTCTTCATTCATCAAACGGGACGCGTAATTCACCAAAGGGGCTAAATGTGTCCGAGAAATCGGCGTGTCGAGGGAAAGGCAGACGACTGCACGCGATCCGCCGTACCTGACAGTCCACGCGGCCCGGCACCCAAAACACTTTCGCCTCGCTATATACACATAAGAAATCGCATCGTGTTTCATTCACAACGTGAGCGCCACTGGCAATGTCGGGAAGTGACAGCCCAACATTCTTTCACGGCCAGCCCTGGTCCAGCTGGATCGAAAGAATCGGACGAGACAAGCCGTTGAGTAAGTGCGCTGTAATAATCACCGAGAAACTAGTTCGTTCGTTCGCTGTCGCTGGCCGGAACACGACAACGGCGAGCGTCCAGCTACGGTCTACCTAACCTCAACTTCAATGCTTCTTTGTTCGCGGACTTGACGCACGGCCCCGTCACGTTACCATCTACCCCCCTCGCACACCATTTTTATATCTCGGGGGAAGATAATGTCGCCGATGATCGCCCGACGATGTTGATCGCTTCTAGATCTGCGATCGAGCAGCACGAGCCTCGTCGTATCCCCTTTTTTCTTGACACTTATGTAATTCAGAAACAGAATACCGACCATGAAAAACAAACGGCCCGCCGACGGTCTGACATGGATCGTTCGTTCGATCCCCGGTCTAACGATCTCGAGCGGACGCGATCGCTGATCCTCCCATTACCCTTGAATTATTTACATATCCATATGTACATATTGTATTTGTATATACATGTGTACGCTATTGTATTTGTTATATATTTGGCCTTTCCGTTTCTTTCGCCCCTTCACTGGTATATTTTGTGGAAAGATTGTGCATGTAAGAAATGTAAACATAATAAATGCTGTTTACCCAGAAGTTTGTGTTTTTTATTTCACATTTTGCTTTTGTGAATGGTAGGGATGAATGATAGCAGGATTTCATGGTAAAAATGTTATAGATATGGTGCTAGCAATGTTATGGAATTCATGATAATCTGCAATAATGTAGTAATTATAAATATAATGGAGGGAATTTGAATACTCTCATTTGGGTAAAGAATTAGATGTGATAGTTTGTTTTCCTTCCTTTTTTTCTCTATTTACATGATTACAGAGTATGCATGAAGTTAATGACGTACGTATTGTATATTTGAAATGATTTTTGAATAAAATATAGTTATGTTATGTGTTAAATACTGTACTATGCATGTCGTAAAAGGATTCGGTTTGTTACAGGTGATGACGAAGGAGAAGGTCAACGTTCCACCTCTGTTACACGCCTTGCGGCAGAAGGTAGAGATTTTTTAATATTAAATGTTGTTTCAATGTTTCAATGTATTTTCATGAGTAAAAGGTAATGTGTAATTTACAATTCTCCTCTAACAAGATCATTTTTGTTCCAGACATTGATTTATATGGATTCTGCCCAGAAAGAGATACTTTTTACACGGTTGTATGCGAAACATGCCATGCCATAGTCAAACCACAAGCCCTTATTCAGCATATGGGTATGTTATTGAGACATATTATTCCTTATATTTGTTTTGATATTTGAACAGACACTCCATTTCATAAGAGACCATTATAATTTTAAGTACACATTCAAGATTCATTTCAAAAGAAGAAACTCGTAATATTAGAAATTAGCACCAATGGATATACAGTCATAGGCAAAATTAAGTGGACACCTTTTAAAACTTAATAACTTTTTTAAAATTGGATCTAACGACTTGAGTTTTCTTGAGATGTTAGAAGGATTAGTTTACTAGGTGATGTATAGAGAAAATTAATTAAAAATTATCATTAGTAGAAATTGTGATTAAAAAAATAAAGGTTATGATTTCTAACTTTTTTATCTGTGCCTATAATGAAAATTTGAAACATGCCTTTTCTAGGTTTAAGTAAGTTATATACATGCATAAAGTTCCATCAAAATCTTTTAAGCTTGCTATGAGTCATAAATAATTAAATATGGCACTTGTAAGAAACTGATTTACACCAATTGTAAGCAAAGATACAAATATTTTTGTATATTTACATGTATATAAATTACATATATTTTACATATATTCGTTATATTTATATAAAATGACACATATTTTAAATTTTCATTACAGGGACAGATAGAATAGTTAAAATTCGTGATTTTCACTTTTTACTACCAAATTCGGAACGATAGCAAATTCAAAAAAAATGTTTACACATTACCTCTTTAGATCCAATTTTAAAAAGGTTATTAGTTTTCAAAGGGTGCCCATTTAATTTTTCCCCTGACTGTATGTTGATCATCCATTCAAATTCATGATAAAATTCAGTATCGTGTAAATAGCATATTATTAAGCTTTTTCATATGATATTGAGAATGTATTGACTCAGTATTTAGTATTCATAAGCATCTCTTCTCAGCCTAAAAAGGGAAGACAGCCAAGTAACACACAATGATTTTATGCACTTTTAGTATAATAAAATGCTCCAGAAATATTCTGGAAGAATTTTTCCTTGTATCTGCAAATGTACATTTTGAGTAGATGTAAGTAATTCTTGAAACTCGAAATGAGAAACGTGTTTGGTAAAATATCTCGTAAAATATTAATTTTTTGTCGGAATAAATTTAAAAATGAACTGTGCATAAATTATAGTTATGTCTTATGACAAAAATATATATGTAATTTATGCTAAAAAAGTGTGCAATTTGTATTCTATGCTCTGTATTGATTTTTGATTTTTGTTTTTCTTGTTCCCCAGCTTAGCCACAGCAAACCAGTGCATTTAGGTTTTTGAAAATTGTCTAAACGTTTGTATATAAAATCTATTTTCATCCCGAAAGAAATCTTAACAATTTGCAAGGCAAATTTCCCAAAAGTAATCTAAAAAGTAGCCAAGTTCTACATTTGAAAATGTTTCTTCAAACTGGACTGCAGCAAATATAAAAATTACTATTATTTATTACTATTAATTACTAATTACTAGTACTAAAACTGCGTAAAAATCGGACACTTGGTTGTCTTGTCTTGAAGGTATAGCAAATCGATCGAATAAGAGGAGCAATTAACCCTTTCGATACAGTAAATTTTGATACAATTTGCGTGCGTCATACGATAGAAATTCAACCGCGATCTACGTTGTTAATTGAAAAATTTTCGAAAAGTACGTTGAATTGGTCAAAACACAGAATCTTATTATATTAAACTCACATAATTTGTTTATTCGTATTCTGCACTAATTTGATAGCACATAAATTAATTTAATAGTAAAATTAAGCTTTATTAAAGTGCGTTGAAATCATTAACAGTGAATCGTGTTCTTCGGTATTGTTCAACACTAAATTGTGCAAGAAGGAGAGTCAAGATTCCATCGGAATTAAACGAAACCCTCAATGATAAAAAAAAACACTTAATAGCAACAAACCTTGTTACTAAATCTAATCTAAAAAAAAAGATAAAGTAAATGTACCATATTTCGTTTCCTACTTAGTAGTCAGCCTTCTTGAAAATAAATTGCTTAAAAGTAAGAAATATCTACTACTAAGCTTCTATACGCTGGAATGAGCACAATGGTCAGCTTATACTTCACTTCCGCTGCATAGGTTCATGTCCCACCATACAAAATTTAGAAAATAGTATATTAATAATAAAACGCTTAACAAGGGTTACTATTGCGACAATTAAAATAAACTCTCGTATAACGCGATCAAAAAGACTATTTAAAAGACTGTACTGAAGATTGTACATTAGTGTTATTTCGTAGTATTAGAATAGAAATATCACCTAAACCAATGGTTTTTCGATATAAGAAGGTTAATAATTTTTATGTTGTATTTTAAAAAATACATGGTTCCGTTACAAAAATTGAAAGTAAGTATTGAAAGAAACCATTGCCATAGAATTTTGCGTCCTTCGAATTCATATAACTCTTGTTTGAAACCTTCTTCGATATCATTAATAATTTCAGAAATATTTGAGGGACTCCCTGTCTTTATATAGTCTTTATAAACAATTTTCTCATCGCGTTATACGGGAGTTTATGTGTACCCTATTATGTGCCCGCCATCAGTTTATCTCGAGCAACGTAAAGAAAGTGCCTGTAGGTTTCAACGGTATACCAGAAGCAAGATTTCATTGGCAACAGTAACGGAAGGGTTAAAGAAAATCTGGTTTCGAGTGAATTTGCATGAGAATATTCTAAACGTGGTTCGATGTTCTGCTGCAGAAAGTCGGCATCCTTCCGGCACGGTCACTTTCCCGCCTCCTTCCACTCCGGCCGTAAAGCCCCCTGTGAAAACGCCGTATTGCAAGGTATCGAAGCTGAAGAAGGCGCAGCAACAGCAGCAACAACAACAACAACAACAGCCGTCGCAGATCACCACCGGGAACAAGATCAACCACACGAGCGTGAAGCGAGCTGGAGATCAACCGATAGTGCCTGCGAGCTTGTCAGCGTCGTTGCCGGTGCCCTCGTCTCCAAGGTCGCCACTGGAGTCTCTTCCGGTGCAGACGACGAACTCGATCGGACCGGTGGTGTCCTCGAGTCCTGTGAAAAGCCCGGGAACAGCGGGCCAGCCTCGCCGGAAGAGGCTCAAAACCGATCGGTCGTTGCTCAAAGATCGCGAGTACGATCCCGACCGGCACTGCGGCGTCTGGATCGAGGAGACCGGGAAACCATGCACCAGGTCGCTCACCTGCAAGGCACACACTGTCTCGTTGCGACGGACGGTCGTCGGCAGGAGCAAAACTTTCGACAAGCTCCTCGCCGAGCATCGTGCCTCGAAGGAGGTCCCTAATCGGCCGGCGAAAGTCACTGTCACCGGCACAGTCACCGTCTCCTCGGCTACCTCCAACTTGAACCCTCTAACACCAAACACCCCTGGCTTGACCACTGAAACCGAAGCACCCAGTTCGCCGCCTGTTCTCTCGCTGCCAGACACGTATCCATTGCCAAAGGTAAGAGCCACCGACCTACCTTTGTCCCTCGGTCACCTACGACTGTCTCTGTTGCATCCCTGGTCTGATCACCGTGTGATCTGTTGTTTTCGCGTGGTACAGTCGTCTTTTGGTTCCTGAGACTCCTTGCACAATAGAGTGTACAACTCGTGGTACGGTAATGTCTTCATACATGTGAACGAGATCTCCATGGTATTAAACAAAACGATACACGATTAGTAGACTGTGGATCTTTATGCAACATAAGAATGTTGTGCGTCGACTCCAAGAAACAGGAGCTGCATAGACACTTATTTATTCTCTTAATAATTCGAATGAGTTACAAATAATGAATTGGAATTCTTACGATCATTTGATATTGTCACTATTTTCTGTTTCACCTACACATTTACTGTCATAAATGCATAAAATCCGAAATAATGCTGGTCCTAAGTAATGAAACTTTTCTTAATATATTTGTGACATTTTTCTGATTAAATTGATACCAAACACGATACAACTTGGATCCTATTTACTTATTTAATTGACGACTGGTGATAACTGAATTTAAATTGAATTAAATCGATTAGAAATTGAATTAAATCGATTATCTGATTAAATCTTCGTTGATTTGTACAATAAATCGTGTTACATGTTCTTAGCTTTAGATGACATTATTTACATGTGAAACACGTATTCGGATAAGGAAAAATTCAGATATCTCTTCGAATAATTGAGGTTATACTCTTATCGTGAATTAAACAAGTAAATGTGATTAAAATTGTGTCGTGTTTGATATTGTTTCTATATATTGATAAAAGTTTCATAGATTTCAACATATTTAGAAACAAAAAGTTTTAGTGTAGATGTCTTGTTTACTTGTTATCGTTTTCTACGTTCGACGCAAGAGGTAAAAGATCAAAGAATAGTGTCTGTACACGATATAAGTAACATATCAGTCTTAAAGTTTTTACATCTATCGAGACATTACTGTATTTTTAATTCGCTAAAACTACGAACTTGTATTTTATTAAACAAGAAAGAGGTCACTGACTTATTGACCCTTTCGCTGCGGATGAAGAATTCATGGAGGCTACCATTATTGAAACTGAGAATTACTTTTAACCTTGAAAAGATTGAATATTTGTTTTTTCTCTAATAATTGTTTCTGAATAGGTATTTTTTAACGAAATGAAGACAGTTACTGAATTTATTCTCTTGGTAGCTATTTCTGTTGATTTTGACGGGCATAATATGGATATATTGCAATTCCAAACATCTGCATACGTTTGAGAATACAATTGTTGACCATGAACGTAATGTTGATATGACTGGTCTATTTCGTCGTCAATTAACTCAATTTTCAAGCGTGAAGTTCATTTTTATAATAAATTTATAGATCTTTATACTTGTTCAAATCGTAAACTCAGAAATGATCGAATTATCAGATAGTGTATCATTTTTGTGAAATTCGAGTAAACTGTGGGAATGTTGTACGAAATGATTCATCCGCTTTAACATATTGATAATATGCAGCGAAAGGGTTAAAACCTCGATAATTCAATTCGTGGAACGATATTTGAGCTTTTTGCAATTCGCTTCAGTAAGAACGTTCAGTTTCAATCCGAGCGACAACTCACATTGATGTTGAAAAGCTTCCAGCGTTGTAAAAGTTTAGCGACCGTTCGTATTCTCGTGAGAATTTCAGAGCAAATGTAGTTTGATCAGATTTTTTTGCGAATTACCTCGTTGTTTCTTTCCTTGACCTCTTTTTCCAGTATTAAGTATATTTTTCCGTAATCGTGTATTTGTAAAAGTGATAGCATGATCTGGCAATGTTGAATTTTTGATGAGTTGCGTGTACATTTTCGATTTTTAACGGTGAAAACACGTCGCCGGACGTCCGTGAAATCATCGGATTGATTGAATTTGATGTTCCATCAACGGTTGAATAGGATTTTGTTGAAGCTGTGATCTGTAATATTTATCTGGTACGCGTTTGATATTAGTTAATTAGCTGGGAATGGAATTGAATATAGATTTGCACAGTAACATGGAAATGTCAGAATAATAGGTTCGTCGTATATGTTTTCATTGCCGCCGCGAATCCATGGGAAACATTTGATCATGCGATTGTCAGGATTCTGAATTTTCAGAATGGAAATGTCTAACGGCTTTGGAAAGCTTAAAAGTGTAGAAAAAGCTTGTTAAAGTTATGTCACCGTGGAGAATCTCGCGAAGCCTAACGAGTCGCGAAAATTTTATGTGTGAACGAAGAGGCCTTCCTTCTTTTGTTGGTTTAACTAAATTACATTCGAAATGGTTGAGAGTCAACCATTACAACTTTTTATGGGATAGAATTCCGTGGCGTCTTTAAGAAATGTACGAATCTCCTCGTGGCCGTGATATTCGCCGGTTTCATGAACGTATCGAGGTATCGATCGCTTCGGTATCGCCAGCAGAGAAATTAGATCTCTGGGACAACAGGTGGCACGGTAAATCAGCAAATTGTGCACATCAAAATTTAGTCGAGCCATGGCGTGCAGTCGATCAGAGCGCCATCAATAGACTGCAAATGTTTATACAAATTCGCACTTTTCTACAAAAATTTCGAGAAATTTAGACTCTGACTTTCTGTGGTGAAATTCAGTTACGCGAATTAATTCGAAATGATCATTGACATTTGGCAATGGTTCGTGGTATTAATTACATTCAAAGTAAAATTGCAAAAATGTTGAAAGTAAAGTTTAGAAATCGACAGCTGCATGTCGATTCTTGAAATGCTATTAGAGACATTCTTTATGACGACGCACAGTTTGAATAATCAGAACTATTCCGAACGTATTAGTTTCTCACTCGATAGTGATGAGTAGACTGCGGATGTTTATGCAAATTTTATATGTCAAAATGTACAGAATATATGCATAGTATATGCAAAATTAAAGTATAAACAAAATGAATTCAGAATAGTACACTATAATACAATAGGATACAATATTGCATGATGTAGAATAGTTGTATGTTTATCATTATTTGTAATTTGCATTACGAATTGTACCAATAACATTTTCTACGTTTTCAACTGTCAAGTAGTGCCTTTTATCATATAAAATTAATTTATATGCGGGAAATGGCCTCACAATATCACAAGATGTGACGGGAGCATATTCATACTTTTTTATCCACAGTCAGTAGTAGGTACATTATCTAAATTTTGGCATAGTAGAAAAATTAGCATCAATGATTGCTAAATTGCCAATAAAAGCTTTTTTATAATTTCTTAAGCTAAAATTGACTTTCTACAATTTACATATTTGGAACGGTTTTAACAAACGTATATAAACGTATTCATGTATATTATTATATTTTTGTCTTTTTATCATAAAAGATATGCACAATGTGCGAAACATGTGCAATCTGCAAAATATGCAAAATAAAAAATATATTTTCGAAATTACGTAATCATGGTATAAAGTCTGTCTAGGTCTCATTTACATAAACATCCACAGTCTAGCGATGAGCTATGAATAAAGATTTGTAGTCTAGTCATCAGGTATCAGTCAATACCCTATTTAGATATCCTTCTTAGTTTTCGTAGATCTCTTAAGACGCGCTGGACGGAACATGGAGGCTAGAAAGCCTCCTGCGTTAAGCTGAAAATTGAAACACTAAATCTAGTGGACGAGTATAACGAAAAAGAAAAACAAAAGAATGAAAAGTATGTTAGACAAGCGTCGCTGACAAACATGGATCGATCGACCCAGACGAGTCAGCTGCGACAGCAGATCGAACAAGAAGGGTGTCGGTTGATACCTGTTTTCTGTTTTTGTTATTGCAGGCTGTTGATTTGCTTTATCGGTGTCTGGCCCCGCATGGCTCCACTAAACCTGTAAGGCATGGTTTCTTTTGGGCAGTTAAACGCCAACACCTCGTAAGGGCTCTACAATTTTTATTGCGAGTCGCCAACGATTCTCTTTTTTAGACTAAGCTCGAAGAGGACTTCGCCAACGAGGAGCTGAGGAGCCTGGAATCGTCGATAGTGAACTCGACCGGTTCTTCGCAGTCTAGCACGATAATGGGCCCGATATCGGTGGTTCTGCCGTCGCTCTCGCCGTTACCGGCTACCAACGAGGAATCTCCGTCGTCCGTTGCCACGATGATACCGAACACAACGTCCCCGGCGATACCGGTTGTGCCAGCAACACTGCCAGTTACTTGCGCACAGCCACCGTTGGTTACGACCGTCTTGGAGGCTGAGACGCCGGTAGCGATCGACCCGGAAGCCGCTACGACCATCTACTCGCCGGTCTACAAGGATAAGTCGCAGTTGGTTGTGCAGTTACCACGCTCGAACAATATCGTTCACTCGCCGTTGTCTAGGAGTTATCAGGTACAAGCCTCGATGCCGAGCCTGATATTCGAGCCGATGGAACAGCTGGAGCAACTGGAACAGCTGGAACAACTGGAACAGCTGGAACAGAAACCGCACCCGCCTCAGATCAATGGCAAGAGACTGAATCACGTGACGCACCTGAGCCCCGTGAACCAACGACAACCGAAGAGGACCAAACACGATTACCAACAGGACCTGTCTACGGCGATACAGGTCGAGGCTACGACAGCGTCCTCACCCTATCCCCATTTCGGGGACATATCTTGGTCGAACTGTCATCCGGAGCCACTGGCGGTCAGCCGGTGGCTCCGTATCTCGTCCAGCCGTAAGCAGTATAACTTTAATATTCACTGACATAAGACCCCACCCACTCCAGGCTGAGGACCGTGCGCCTTGGGCGTTTATCTCTACCTCCTGTTACGTTCGACATCCTATTTTACATGGTCGTCCTCGCCGCCGTCGAGCAGCTAGGTCCGAAGCCTGTCGAGATTGGGCCAAGTCTTGATGTACGGGTGAAATACATTGATGTCAGCATGCGCACGGTGGAATGCGCCGGCTAATGTCTTTTTGGAATCGTGGAATCGTTCGCTGCATGAAAATACGACCCGAGACCGGAGCTTAGATGTGCTTATTACGCACGTGTCGTCCGTGAGACTGTCTTATGTACGTCGACGTTTTGCGTCGGGTCGACAACCACGACGATCACGATCGTTTCCGCGATACCTTTCGCTCGCGCGTACAATGCCGTTTTGGACGCGCGCCGTTCGTAAATTAGAAGCGAATGATATCGGTTTCGCAAAGGGAATGTTGATTTTCCTGACTTATCGTGAATGAATTTTTGTTGTTTGTTGGCGAGTCTTGTTGCTCGCGAAGCCAATTTTTTCGAGTTCGCGTTTTATTGCAAAACATTCCTCGAGTTCTCTCCTATCGACGCGCGATTTTGTAGCGAACGTCGCGTCGCGCGGAAACGACGTCGTTATCCTTGAATGACTGGCATCTTGTATCAATGATGCTACTTGTTGCAACAGGGTGTTCCAGAATTCGTGGTCTGCCCCGATGAACGCGATCCGCTCGCGAACGAAATGAATTTTGAGGTGTCGATCGACGGTTTTATTAATTTAATATTTATCGTTTTCTTAAGATTAGAATTGTATTATTTAATTGATGCGTGTTGGTGGTGACCAACATCCATTTGTAGCGGTAATAAACGATGGATTAGTAACGCGTTGGACAATTCGCGAATCCGAGGACGACGAATTCGCGATCCACGAATGATCAACTAGAATTAATCGAAATCACCAAATTATTTATTCTTTTTAACGAATTAATTGCTCGATTAGATTTCGGTCTGTACCACGTGTTTTGCGCCACCCTGTATTTCTTACCGTGCAAAGTCGAGTGCCGCGACAATGTCGTGTACCCGCTCAGAGTATTACATCATCAAGTAGCTTAAGGCTACCGACTGACAAATTCATTTTCGCGACGCAAATTTTTTTACCAAAATCATCAACGCAGTATCATCCGTCATTCGGTTTTCAACTTAACGTCAGAGCGAAACGGAGCGACCGCGACGATGCGTCTGGTTACGCGATGAACATCTCTCTTATCGATCCATTTCGCGCCGAGTACAACTATATATCTGTTGATAATAAACTCGACGATATTTTAATTGTCACTAGTGAACCGGCGGATTCGTTTCTGACGCCGTGGAACGACGCGGCTGAAAGGAATCCTGTCCATTTCCAATGCGATTATCATACTATCGTTATTCATGCACGCTATAATGTAGCTTCCCAACGTGGGCGCCGAAGAGGCGTTCAAATTTCAGTTTTTCTAGTTGTTCTTTATAATTTCAATCGAAATTCAAATATTTTAACGACATACTTGGAAATTTTGCATAATTTTAGTTGTCGAACAAAAAGAAAATAAAGAAAATAAAACTGAAAACGGGCTGTGAGGAAAAATAAGTTGGGAAACTATGCTATAGAGAAAAGGTAACCGTGATCACATATTTCATTAAGTTCCTAAGAAAGTCTGACGGTTATTTCGTATTTCGATCTGACCTTAAGTCGAACAGATGATACTATCGTCGGTAAGGGCATAATCGAGTGGTAAACCGTTCGAGGTTACGAATCATACGTTTACTAGGTGGACTTGTACCTTATTATGTCGTCACCGTCTACCATATGGTTTCTCTTCTCGGGATAGGTTCAGCTCTCAGTTGCATTTGATCCCGCAGTCTCGTCCGGGACAGGGAGGCTAGCGTTTGCGACTAGTTGTCCGCGAGCCGAGGGTTTTTTTTTTTTTCGTTCGGAAGGGACGATAGATCGGAAGGATATTGAATTCCGTGGGATTCATTCGGTGCGACCGGTTCAATGAATTCGTGTATGTACAGTACGTCGACGACACGCAATAGCGTTGCTAGTGTACGCTCGCCGACGCCGCCGAGTGCATTTTCGAGACGCGCGTGCACCGTTACTTTTATTGTAAATAGAGATAACAGAGAACCATAGGGGTATCGTCGTGTAAATAGCCCAATAGTCGAACAGAGTCGCGACAGACCGATTGACGGAACGAAGGCAGGCGAAGGAACATTACTGAGTTTACAAGATCAGGATGGAACCTCCGAGCGTATTGCTATTTTTGTACTACCGCGAAAAGATCTGCTGCGACGAATTGAATAAGACTTTTAATTTATTAACAAGAAGTATCAGCTTCGAAAGCGAAATTATTGACACAAAAGCTACGGAAAATTTGGAGTAATTTTTAAACTTAGTTCCGTCGGCTACTTGCAGAATGTAGATAAAAATGTGTGTATTTGAGTTATGATTAACGTGTCCCAAGTTCAATTTAACGGATTAAATATGTCACCCGAGTTTTACTACGGGTACTCGGTTCATTTTATTCATTTTTGCAATCCAAGGTATCTTTGTCGCTGTGAGAAAAGGCCATCTTAAAGAAGATATTCTAAAGCAAGTTTGCCTTTTGAAAGATGCTCTGGAGTACTGGCGGTCAATATTAGTTGACTACATTGAATAAAAATGCACGTTCGTAGCTTCCATCGTGTTATCCTGGACCGAGGTATAAGTCCTTCGAGCTCGCGCTTCATGTTTCGGTCTGCTAACGGAAGGTCTTGCCTGTACATACGTATGCAATGTGTCTGGGTCTGAACTGTTCATGCGTATAAATCATTTCTACTTTCTTTTCGCGAATAGCGCATCAACGTTGTTGACGGAGACCACGTTCTCTGCATATGCATCATTTATACTCTATATATCTAGCGTCATCGTGGCATTTTTTTAAACTTAACCTCAATACTCAAAACCTAGTTCTGCTAGATTCGCTCTAACAGCATGTTGTAACTTCTTGTATTAGGTTGTTGCATATGAAATGTCCGATTCGTAACATTAAGATTTCTCTAAATCGGCCTTATCGATTAATATAAGCACCATTTTAATTATCATATTCTGTCACACATTATCATCTATATTTTTGAGCTTTTTCTATCATTAACTACCAGTGCGTTGATTTACTGCCGCGTTTCGACCAAACCTCACATAATGTTATCGACAGTATGTTCATTTTTCCGCTCCTATAAAAGAATACACAATGATCACGTCGACTGATATTCAAATCAATGTTATTTAAAAGTAAAATTGCATACATGGATAGAAACTGAAGATATGACTTAAAAAAAACTAATAAACCGACAAAACAAGAATTGAAAGGAATTTGTACCTTCAGATGAAATATATTAAATCTGTAGATTATAATAGCAATTTTGTGTTAAAACGCTTCGTCAAAATTGCATTCTGAAATCGGACATATCACAGACAACGACCTGGTACAAACCAAATTGTTAGGTCCAATTCTCTTATGTCCGTTACACAAGAAGATGGTATCAAAACTGAAATTAATGGCACGGGGGAACTACCGTTGTTACCTCTCCACTTAATTCTTGGAAGGTGTACTTATATACACCGGATGAGCTAAAATAAACATGGAGGATGCGTATACAATTATCCTCCAGCTTAGAACTTGGAGAGCGATCGCTTGGCCAGAGAACTTTCCTTCTGTAGAAGCGAGTTCAACTTTTGGATCGATAAGACGGCTTCAAAGACCTCTTGTATATGATTAAGTGATTCCGAGGTATTTACAACTTGCTTTACGAACTTTATGCCCCCATTCATATAAGGACAGATTGACTGTCGGGGAGTTTTTATTGTGCTCGCTAGCTGGAAGATTTTCTCCTCCATTGCAGCTATGGAGTCCTCTGCACCTCCGACGTATCTGTTCAACATTCTTATCGCTCTGGAGCCTGTAGTATTTCCACAGCTGAACTCCTTTGAAATGGAATTCTCTTTAGTAAAAAAATATGCATGGTGAATTCGTGTAGGCATTTTCTATATTCTTTATGATATTTCCAATTTTCAAATATTCTCTGATGTATTGTCGCTCGATATTTTCGACGGGGGTACAAAAGCTATTCAGGGGACTACAGAGTTGGTACAGGTAGATCAATCGCTAACTCTCCTGCAATATTGTCCCCCTCGAGATCATTCGCAATTCACAACCATCGAAGCATCGACCATTCACGGCCATCAAAGCACCGTTAAGCGACGGATTTGATGAGATTAGGCGAAGTGGCTATTGCATTACGATCTGTGGGAGAAGTTGCCTCTCAACTCGGTCTCTTTGGTTCAGTATTTGAACAAGATTTTCCCATCGTATAGATCCAATAGATCTTCTTCCTTTACGAAGTGAGTGTTGTCCTGCTTCAGCAAATTTTCCAGGAGATGGCATGATAATAAATTGACTAGGAAGTGTTTACTGAAAACGATAAACGATTTTCCACATGTTTTCACAAGTTTTCCGGAGAATTGGAACTGCTAATTGGGTTTGTCAAGAAATTTAGTTAAAAATGACAGCTCGACGGCGGATTTTGGTGCAAAGTAAAACTTACCTGTATCAATTTCAATACACAGAAGCCACATAGAAATTTATTTCTTTTCTTGATAAGATTAATGAGTTCAAAGTGGTACAATAGTATTCCTAAATTGTTCAAATGTTTTTACAAGTTTGCGTTTGATTGACTTCTTTTTGTTATAAATGATTTGATGAATTTATGAGAAAAATGTGTGCGATGTTAAGTAATAGTCAAAAGAATTTATGAACTGCAATGTACTAGATTCAGCTGATCAAAATTGTAAGAAGAAGAATGAGACTTCTATTTGGCTTTTGTTTCTTATAATCGATGCAAACAATTTTTCTTTCGCGTAAAGATCCGCAGTCTATTTATCAGAGTATTTAAACATTTCTGAACAATGATAAGGACGTAACATAAAATTCTAGAAGGGTCACGATGACGCTAGGGTTCATAGGACATGAATGATGCATAGGTTTAAGTGCTAAGTCCTTGTCAACAAGGATGATACGGTGTTTGCGAAAAGAAGATAAAAAATATTTGTATCCTTGAATAGTTCAGAGGCTGGTACATTGCACGTAATCATAGTATACATACACATATACATATATTTTTTTTATCGATCAACGATCTCTTCAATATTTTTACGTATACATATATAAATATATTATAAATAGCCGCATACACTCGGTGCGCACCGTCGTAAATTTTTCTCCACGGTTCTTTCCGTTTCTGTTCGCCACATGTACATTGTATCTAGGAGTTCGAAGCGTTTAGCGATCGATCATTTTCCGTGCCACGACCACTTAGTTTTTCGTTTCCTTTTAGGATAACCGTGTTACATGCGCGGACGTTCATTCGTGTCTCTCAGACAGCTTTAAAAATGGCAAAGGCATTGTTTCACCGGGATATAGCGGATGATATTAATTAGCAGTAACTGTCCCTCAACGTGCAGCGTGTCTTTGAACTGCGAGCGTAAAACTGTTTCTGGTACTCGTCGGAGAGAGTAGAAAATCCTCGAAAAGAGCATGGATCGTAAACTCATCGTTTTATAAAATCACATTTCATAATTAAAAGATGTTGCGTTCAGCGATAAATAGCTTCTAATAATTTATATTTAATAAGCCAGAGATGTGGAATTAATTGTGATTTAATTGAACATAGACAATTTAATTTTTATGACCGTAACGATAGAGGAATTTAAAGCTTCGTTGAAATGATTGAAACTATGAATTTCATGGAAAACAAGACGTTTGTGGAAAAATGTAGTGTTTCGCGAACGATTGGTTTGCCGATCCATGTTTTCCGAGCTTCCTCGTTGTTGTTAGCAAATTTTATTAGCTTATTCTATTAACTTACAGTTCAAAGACACTCTGCATATGAACCATTCTACAAACGCATACACAAACACACACATACACACGCTCCTCCGAGACGATTATTTATTTTTGTAACAATTTCAATCTTAATTTTCGTCGCGTGCCGTCTGTTTTTTCCCGGCGTGCCGCGACAGGTGGCATATGTATCTGTAGATATACATACTATACATACATATACATATACAAATGTATATACACACGCAAACATACACGTACACACGAACTTCTTATCATAGATTGTGATATTTAACTAATTAATAATTAGCAAAGATAATTCTAAATCGTGCGCATGCGCTAGTGAGAGAGTAGGCGGTCCATCCCACTCTTTAAAAAAATTAAAAAATCGAGAAATTTAAAGTTTGATTCCATGGTCTTCGAGCGAGGAAAACGAAAACAAGAAACGAGGACAGAAAAAGATATGCGAAGAAGAAAGGAATCATTCTCGCGTTTATTTCGGCCACAAGTAGTCGAATCAATACACCGTGTAAACGTGTTTTCAGAGTCCATCGTTGAGTTTCACTTTTCGCGAAAGCACCGTTCCGGTGGATCATTTCGTTTTATCGATGGATACGGGCGAGTAACGAAAAAAGAAACACTTCACGAAGTGAATCGCCCGACACGAAACCATCGATCTCGTGAATCGTCTACTGTATAAGGAAATGATTCGAGCAAAAGTCATTCAAGTTGATGTACAGCGATTAATTGACTAATGAAATTTTATTTTTATGTTGACTGATTTAATCAAAGCGGATCAAATTTGTTTTATCCATGAACGATGCTATTCACACTTTATCTACCGGAACCCTATTAACCAGTTAGCTGTTTTTGCCGAGTATACTCGTCATGGAATAAAAATTAATTGCTTGCTATTTATGTTAAAATTGTAGTGAAAATTAAAACGCATTATTAATTTGTCGACATTTTAGAATTTTTCAAGTCAAAGCCGAAGTAAAGAAATTGACGAGAAGTCAATATGTGATAAATAAAGTTTTTACACAGTTAACTGGTTAATAGGCTTCTCAATAATTGTGTCGTACTAAAAGGAAGTTTATAAATCTTCTTTTACATAATAATTCGACACGAAATAACTGATTTGTTGGTTCACGATTGAAATTGATATTGCCGTTGGAAGATCTATTAAATATCCTTAACCGTGGACCACAGACTTCCAAAAAGTATGAAATGATCACCGGTAGATAATGTGTTAAGTTCAGGATTAGGAGCTTGATGCAGTTGAGAGTTTATTGAATTTTTCACATTTACTTTAAATTGTACATAAAATCGCAGTTTTATAGCTCGCATAAATGTGTAAAACATAGAACAAGCTTCAACTGAGAATAATTTTGATTTTGCAGTAAGCATACTTTTTAATTAACTAATATTGACTCCTTGCTTTATGATCTCTTTCGTAATAGTTCTCGCCGTGTTACCATTAGTATAATAATTAGCTCCAAAAAGAGAATTCTAGAATTCGTCCCACAAGAGCGTGTCGGCGATATTTCTGTAAATATTTATATATTTGTAAAAAACTTTATGTGAGTCGTATCTACACTTAAAACACTAATAAGCTTTTACTCAATAATCGACCCAATGTCCTCCATTATCGATCATAGTTTGGCAACGTTTTGTTTTACCAAATTTTGTCGCAACACAAGTGGTGATCGCTGTATTTTTCGAATACGGTCAATTAAAATTCTGGATTTTAACAGCCATTTTTTTATGCTTCTACTTCATAATTAACCAAAAATTGTTTACGGAATTTGTATCTGTTGACGGGGGTAGTCAGTCGATCACAATGATATTCTATTATATTATATCCATTATAGACTATTCTATAGTCTCCCACCAACCTCTCTTTCATGCGCGAGGCCTGCGCACTGTACGCAACGGGCGAAGCGCTTCCTTCCTCTATGATAACGGCGAATGCTGGTGGGGGTCTACGGGCGCTTTGGTGGGGACGATTTTGTCTCAATTGAAACAAAAATGCCCATCCCAGATGTACGCGATGTTTCGAGTCATCATTCTTTTACAAAATCTATTTGCTTCCAGTTTTATTAATCCAGTGTCGGAGCGTATTGGTATTTGAAATGTACTTTCGATTCATATTACAGTTTTTCCAGATACATTAATTTGTGCAGAGATATTGCCAACACGCTCTCGTGGGAAAGACTGTATATTACAAATTTTGACATCGATTTTGTTTAAAAACTTGCCGGCGAGCACGACACGACGTAAAGCACAGGGTTCAAGAAGTCTGAAATGAAATTTCGTATTTTGATCAGAAATAAAAATATGCGAGGGATCAGCTGAAACGTTACGTTCTTCTCGAGGCAACGTGACTTTTGCGAGAATCTTTTTTCTCGTACGGAAGACGGTTGACGAAAGATCCGTCGCGAATTCGGGTGACTCAACTGCACACGAATAAATTGAAACACGTGGGAGGGAAATGAATTTGCTACGAAGGGAAGGAGTATGAGACGCGGAAACGCGTCGCATCGAGCCGACGGAGGTATTTTGAGTTTCCGTTTCGCCGTGCTGTATAAATAATATACGCTAAGAATCGTAATTAACCGCTGTTCTGAGACGAAAAGATCGGTTCGTATCGGTCCAGAGTATCGACGACGACTAGACTGCGGATTTCATGCGTTTGCAATAAAAATATGTAGGTACAATTTGAAACAGTAAAAATACTAAAAGAATTTAAGAGTATCAATATGAAATTTCCAACAATATAAAGTTATTAACTGTTTCGTCGACAGTACCGCGAAACCAAAATTTTAAAATTGTCTACAGTAGCCAAAGGGTTAAAGAAAAACAGAAGCTTTTATTCCTGTTTTTTTGTTTTCGTAATTAACGCAGAAAGTTCGTATTTCGCATAAAGATCCGCAGTCTAAGGATGACATTATGGCTCGGTGGTTGTGTCTCAAGACGACGGATTCGTCGTTCGATGGAACTCGCGACTCGGCCCACTCTCATCGACCATATAAACGACTACTTCGCCTTATGATTGAATAGCCATAAAATTTCGCCTTAATAATAAACTAGTGACTGTAGGAACCGTCTAGATACACTCGGGTCGTGCCAACCGGGATCCATCGAACGATCGATTCGCGTCGAAGCGAGAGACGGAAGTAGCAATAATTCACGTTAGTGTACGGCTAATTAAAACCGTTAATCCACAAACGGGAATCAAAATCCCGGACCGATACGTTCAGTGGATCGCTATCAGTGGCGACACCGATAACCCTCTCGGCTACCTGAAACCGTGATAATTTGTACATAAATCGCGTAAGCAGTTTATCCGCGTACCTATGATATCGATAAATTCTATATAGGTATATATTATATATATACGCATATAAATATAGATCTATTGAAGTTGAAGATAGTAAGCATAAGCGAAAATCGCCTGCGTCGGAGAAGCTCGACACGATCGCACGAGCGTCTATTTACATGCGCCGTATCCGAGGAACTGTGCGGGGCGATACCAAAAGTACGATCTCTCTGGTACAGAATGCGACAGTTATCGTGAACGTTGGCGCACGAATGCTCTCTTAAGGGCGAGGGGGGCGCATCTTGTGTAACGTCAGTGAAAACGAGTAGTGGTTTTTAAAAATTCTTTTTCGAATAATTATTGGATATATAGAGATTTTTGGAATGTAAACAGATAGTCTTGTAGTACAAGTGTCCATTTTCTAAATTCCATTCATATTATTATTGATTTTATAATACAGGGATGGGCACGGTAGGGGCCCCTCAAACGCCTGCTTCTTCCACCAACCTCTCTTTCATGCGCGAGGCCTGCGCACTATTCGCGACGGGCGAAGTACTTCCTTCCTCTATGGTAATGGCGGATGCTGGTGGGGGACAGTGGGCGCTATGGTGGGGACGGTTTTGTCTCAATTGAGACAAAAATCCCCATTCCTGTTATAATATATAGACTACGTCTCTGTATGTAAAATAAAAAGTGTCCAAGCCGTTTATAAGAAACAGAAGTTAAATGAAAATGTAGTTCCTCTTTTAATAATTTTAGAAAGTACGAAAATGATATAACATCGTGCAATTCTTCTAATGTCTTTACAGTTTTATATTTAACCAGGCCACATTTATTATATGTGCATAATATCCGCAGTCTAATAATATACAAGGCTTCCTAACAGTTTCGACAGCGTAAGCATTATTGGCGTGCCTTGTAGCATCTAATCATAGTGTGATCAAAACACGAAAAGTAAGAAATTTTTTTATAACTGTATGCTGGGATTGAACCTATTTTGAAAGAACAATATGAAAAGTTGGGAAAATTTTAGGGTTGAGACGAAAAGTTTACTTTTCTTCGGCCGATTAGTTACAAAGATATTGTAAAAAGAAATATTTCAAATATACATTTTAGGTTCGATATTTAAAGAGTTATATAAAGAAATTAATGAGTTTCGTCTGACGTTGTTTACTTCACTAGTTTTTCAGTTATCGTGCTCGTCAGTTTAAGACAATTACAAGGAATCTTTTATATTATACAATAAATAATAAGAAGAATTGACTTAAGAAAACCACTTGTACTTCCACAAGTAACATATATAATAATTATTTTAAGCAACGAATTTCTTAAAAATCACTTGCTTTCACTACCGTTACATGAGAACCACCTTTAACACTTTATCTACCGGAAGCTAATTAATAGGAGTTTCAAGAATTGCGTTTGTATCAAAAGAAATCATCATTTCTATATTAAGCTGAAATGAAACAATTAGATCACGTTATTGAGGGTGATTTGTTGGATCATGATTAAAATTACTCTTGCTACTATTACGTAGATCTTGATCTATTAAACAATTCTTATGCATGGACCGTAGACTTTCAAAAATTAAAAAACAAGCGCCGATAGATAATGTGCCAAGTGAGAGAAATTTTTGTACAATTTAATACGACTGGGCAAGTAAACAGGGAAAGAAGACACCCAAGATACACCGATGATCATGATAGTCTTCTTCTTTGACTCTGGACTTCTAACATGAGAGGAAAAAGACAAACCAACTATTGTGATCGTCGATGTACCTTGGGCCATAAAAATAAAACATGATCGAGAAAACTTTGTATTTATTTTTCCATTGGCTAAAAATTCAAACCAACAGTTGTCATTTTATTATACAAAAAAAAATAGAACATCGGAAATTGGTGGAAGAAGTTTGTAAGAGATCTTTCTCTTGATCGCATTCTGCATCAGAACAGAACCTACGTTTCGCTACACCCACTACAGGCTTTATTACGACGTATAGTAAATGGAATGTATGTAGTGACTTCCTAGCGACACTAACGATACGAACGGTACAACCTTACTACGAGTTGCCAAACCAAAGCTGCTTCACTGTCTACATGAACTCATTAGTGACACGTTGACTGTCGGACTAACATGTGTACAAATTTTGAATCCCTTTCTTAACTTGTCCATTGATGTTACTTTGAGATAGTGATAAAAATCAGTGTGACAGATTGATAAAAATGAACTTCCGGGCAATAAAGCAATACAAAACGCAGAGTACTCAAAGAGAGAGAGAGAGAGAGAGAGAGAGAGAGATAAATGTTACTTAATCAAAAGGAAGTCTATAAGCCAAGATTTATCAACGTAGCTAATTTTTAACGTTCAAGTCTTGCAAGTGACGACAGCATTTAGTTCCACAATCTTGGCCCAGAGACACACATTCAGCCGCGAATCGATACTTCTTTCGCCCTATTATGCAGCTAGCACGACAGTCAGCAGTGTTTTTCTCGGTTTCGGGCTGAATTCGGTTAGACCCCCGACTAATTGACATGGCTCTACCGTTCGGCGTCTGGCAGTGTCCCTGGCAATCGCTATATCCGTTCCATAAAGCACAAGCGAACATCTCATGTACATAACAAGTGCCCTGTGCATGCTGCGATGGATGAAATGCTGCGCGCATGCACGATACACGTGTACGGTCTTTTCTAGACGGTTGTACGTACCGCACGTGTTCCAGTGTTCATCGATCGATATTTCTTTTGTGCGAGTACCGAGCGAGTTTCGCTGCGGTCGGGAGGTGTAGCTTCGCGCGACAACAATAATGATATTGAACGCCGAAAGAATCGCGATACGAGACAGTCGATTAATTAGCCGATGGGCTCTCCCTCTAGACGGCAGACAACCCAAGGAACGCTGACATACGATCGCTGGAGACCTGCTGCTTAACCCTTCAAGAGACCTTTCGTACCCACTCTAATATATAATTCAAAATTTACTACTAGACTGCGGATCTTAAGCATTTATGATAAAAAATTCAGTAGGTCAAATTTAAGGGGAGCTTCTCGTGAAACGACTGTGGAGACAAGTAATTTTTAAGAATTTTTTTTAGAATAACAAGAGTATATACTTGGGACTAGGACTTTTTAAGATGTAAATAGATAGTCTTGAAGTCCAAGTATTCTTGTTTTTTAGTTCAGTTCTTCTTATTATTTATTGTATAATGCAAAGAACTTCTTAACAGTTTCGGCAGTGTATGCCTTGTTGGCGTGCAATGTAGCGTCTATTTTCCTCAAGTTAGATACAGTATTTGTCCGGACGGCGACAATTAATGTTCAGATAATACTATTCTTCGACTTGTGCCGAACGTAGAAAAGGACAGCGAAGCTCGAGAGGTCTCGGTCGTCGAGACGTGTAACATAATACGGGTCGTGTATGTCGGTGTGAAAACAACAATTAACCCAGTGACAAAACTTCTTTATTTTTTATTATTTTTTTATGGAACTTCCACCAAAATATTCGTGGCATTTTTCTAATGAAAATGATACTAAATAAGATATTATTCCGATGGTATTTACTTGAGTAATGGTCGATGGAAGTTGCGGAAAATTATTGTAAATATGATCCGAATTACGTCGTGTTTGGTATAATTTTAATCAGAAAAATGCCACGAATATGTTGGTAAAAGTTCCATAAAAAAATAATAAAAAATAAAGAAGTTTTGTCATTGGGAAGGAGGGATTGTTTTGCGACGATTATTGTTCAGAATTTCACGACAATTAACAATGAAATACCGTACTTTGTGCTGGGATTGTACCTATTTCGAAAGAAGAGTATGAAAAGTTGGACAAGTTCTAGGGTTCGGAGGAAAAGTTTACTTGCTTCGGCTGATTTGTTAAATTTATATAGCTGAAACATGTCAATAAAAAATCGAATATAGATTTGAGGTTCAATCTCTACAGAAATATTCGTCTGAAGTTGTTTACTTTACTAGTTTTTTTAGTTATCGTGCACGTCAGTTTATAAAACACAGGTTCGAGAAACACGCATATTATACAATAAATTGTAAGAAGAATTGAACTAAAAAAAAGACTTGTACTTCAAGACTATCTGCTGACAACTCTAAAGATCTAGTCCCATTTGTCCAATAGTTGTACTGAAAAAATTCTTAAAAAACACTTGTTTTCGCTGTGGTTATACAAGAAGCCCTCCTTGAGACAGTCAAGAGGTTAAAAGTATTAAAATGATTAACACTTTGCTCAGCGGCAATTTTCTAGTATTTTTAACCCTCTGACGGCGGAGCCTGGGTCTATTTTGACCCAGAATATAAAAATCGTCATTTCACTTAATCAGCTTCCGGTGATTAAATGAAATCAACACCTGTTACATTAGAGACAATAGAAAGAGTAACGTGTCTACAAGAAGTACCAACAAAAATACGTTTCAAACATCATCAATTGTGAGAATGGTCCGCCATACGAGGGTTAAAACTAAAGATCAACAATTGAGAATTCCCCAATAAAATGTTTTAAAGCAACCGCAATTTGATTCGTAATTCAACAATTTGTTGGTATCGATATAGTGTAACAACTTCTTCTTCTTCTTTTACATACAGCTCAGTTATTAGAAAGTCTATTAAACCCTTGCACTATAACGTCGAGTCAAACTCGTGATAAAGATTCTGGACAAACTGGAATAGATATGCATGTTATTAATCTCTTTAAAATCGAAATAAATTTTTATTTAGTCGTTGTTAATATACAGTTATTGGATAACATGTAGGCATACAATACATATACGTTTTCGTCATCTTCTAGGAAATTATGATCTACATAGAAGTTCTAATCACTCCAACTGCAAACTAAATCGTAGTGCAAGGGGTTAATAAACTTTTGTCTCTTGCAATCAATGCGGGCAATATTAATTTTGCATAAAGATTCACAGTCTACTTAGTATACCAGGTTAGATCAGTGATGGGAACTCCGTGGGCCCTGGGCGAAAATACTACCACCACTCTGACTACCGTCTTCCTCTACTTTGCTTCTATCGCGCACGCGCTACACACAAGCGTACCTCTACTCTACACGGACAGAGTAGAGGAAGACGATACGTCACAGTGGCGGTAGGAGGAAGTAAGGGAAGTGAAGTAGAAGCAAAGTAGGGGAAGGCGGTACGTCAGAGTGGTGGTAGGGGAAAGTAGGGGAAGTGAAGTAGAAGCAAAGTAGGGGAAGACGGTACATTAGAGTGGTGGTAGGGGAAAGTAGGGGAAGTGAAGTAGAAGGAAAGTAGGGGAAGACGGTACGTTAAGTGGTGGTAGGGGAAAGTAGGGGAAGTGAAGTAGAAGCAAAGTAGGGGAAGACGGAACGTCAGAGTGGTGGTAGGGGAAAGTAGGGGAAGTGAAGTGGAAGCAAAGTAGGGGAAGACGGTACATTAGAGTGGTGGTAGGGGAAAGTAGGGGAAGTGAAGTAGAAGCAAAGTAGGGGAAGACGGTACGTCAGAGTGGTGGTAGTATTTTTGCCCAGCGCCCACGGAATTCCCATCACTGGGTTAGATTATGAAAGTCTACACTTTCATCTATCTTCGTTTACTCTCCAAATTAAAAAGATCTACGTATCAAAATGTCGGAACCATCAACCGATTAAAGTAACATCACACAACAATCGTTTATCTAGAAAAAAAACCAATGGTCGAGCGTTTGCCCTGAAGGGTTAATTACATTATACTCCACGATGTTTATTGAACACCAAGAAAAAGATTTGTTTGATTAATTATTCTTAATCAGTCATTGCTGGCCTGCGGATTTGATGAATTCGTATAAGTAAAATCGAATTTATTTAATTGATAAATGTCTATGTAACTTTTGTATTTCAGCATAATATAAATAATATTTATTTTTCATAAATATCCGCAGTTTAGTCATTGGCTGTTCGTGATCTTGTTGCTTTCGAAAATTAGAGGGCTGTTGGTTGATTGATCGACGTCTACGTAGAGCGATTCGATCGGACACGTGGCCTGACTATTCGGAGGAACATTGTTTTTCATTCGCAGAGCAATAATAGTGATGTACTAAGCGATCGCGCAGCAATAATTTCGTCGGACACACTCTGTAAAGCATATCCACCGCTTCGTTCGACACGAGCATCGTCTCCACAAACCACCGAATCGCGCGGATCCTCGTTTTCTTGTTTCCCCGACCCCACGCGACCCGATTTCGTTTTCGCTTTTACGTTTCGATCGACGTTCGCTTTTTTCCCCCGTTCGATTTCACTGAACCGTCCGAGAACTCGGCACAACGGTAGTAGTCGTTTCTTCTCGTTCTCATCGTAATCGTATCGTTAACGAATCCGCGTGAAACTGCGGTGCACCGGACGGTGTTTGGATAGTATAAGACTGAGTACGCTTACGAAAGAGTGGAGACGACGGGGAATTATGTATTATCGTCGACAATAAGGGGACCTATACTTGGTGAACACGATCCAGAGAATTCAGTAAGTTAGTTCAATTAAACACAGAAATATTCTTTATGTACAGACATGGTGTGTAGAAATTTCGGTTGTCCTTGGTATTGGAACATGTGAATTGATAACTGTTTAATCACGTGGTTTATGGACAATGAGTTTGATTTTTAGCGAAAATGCAGATGAATGAGATTTTGTATAAAGTTAGTAATATGTAAGTGAGAAATGGTAGAATGTCGTTAGGGAAATAATAATAGGGAGTTATCGCGAGTACTGTGATAAACTATTTTTGTGAGTGTGTGTCAATTGAAATTCGATTTTCGTTAGTTTCAAGTAACAATTATTGTCCTTAGAGACAGTTTGTTGACCGAAAGTTTTGCTGCAGCCGCTCGTTTAAAGCAACGAAACAGTTTCTATCATTCTTTCGATGATTTAGATAGTTGCTAATCTATTTTCTAAATAATTCTTTGTATCGTCGCCAGAATTCCATGGTAGTCTGATCAAAGAAAATTTGTATGGAGTTTATATAAAATTGAAATTGCATCACTATATTTTACCGAACTTTTAATGGATTTATTCAGAAAGCCAATCTGTCGGCGAACTTTGACCGTGCATTTGATAAAATGCAAAATTGTCCGAATCTGCATAAAAGAGGTTTAGGCGTATATTTGAGGAAAAATTGAAATTTTCGCATGTGAACAGGCAGAACGAAAAAAAAACTGTTTCGTTGTTTCGAGGCAAGCACCAACGATGAAACTGTATGCTACCAAATCCTTGTCTCGTTTCCAAGAACAACGAGTGAGGTCTACTTAGGTCTAGCCGCGTTAGCAAGAGTCGGTCCTCAACAAGCTTATTGTACGAATTCGCTATATCTTGTCCACCAAGAGTATACATAGTTATGTAGCTTTTCAGCATTCACACGGTGGTGAGAATTTGCTGGACGACAGCTCCGTTACAGTGATGCAAGAAACAACCAGTACCCTAGAATAGGGTATTTTATAAATTTATTGCGTATAAATGATCGTAACAAGAATCGAATAAAATTTTTAAGAAAATTTAATTCGCTTTTATCTTGTCTTTTTATCGAATATAATAATATACTTTTACTCAGGTTTGAGATACAAATATCATCGTTCGAAAATATTCAGTCACGGTGTAAAACGCCTGCATCTCCCACCAACCTCTCTTTCACGCGCGTGGCCTGCGCATTGCTCGCGACGGGCGAAGCTCTTCCTTCCTCTATGGTAACGGGGATGCTGGTGGGGGACAGTGGGCGCTATTGTGGGGACGGTTTGTCTCAATTTAGACAAAAATGCCCATCCCTGGTGTAGACGATTGAAAGAAGAGAAGATAAGACTATCTTCTCTTTCGTAATAATTTTTTAATCATTTCTCTTCGGTTATATACATCATCTTCGACTAAAAAAAATAATTACCACTCAATCACACTTATTACACTACAATATCCAAGTTCTTTTCTCATCAACGTTGTCAATACTATCTTTGCAAAATCAATTATTGAACTTTTTCGTCTCACAATATAGAAATACAGACCCTGGCAAAAAACTCACAATTTTCAACGTTTTTCGTGTTTTTAGTAAGATTTTGAGGCTTGGATGATATTTACTGATTTGATCTATTATCTATTGATTGATCTACTGATCTGTATCTATTAACTGTCAATTATTTCACACATAAGTGATTAAATAGAGAAGTATAAAATAAAGAAAGATATAAGAGCTATATAAACACTTATTTCGCTTTTTAAATATTTGTAACTAGTTGTGATTTACCAATTTTTGTTACAAGTGTTTAAAATCCGTAGTTTAGTTATGATGCTCTGATATGTAGAAAAGAAAGATTATGATCAAAGTAGAAAGAGATGGTTTAACACGTTGGCTGTCATGTCACCCATATATAGTTAATGGAATTATTTATTCAGATTTCAAAATAAATTTTTATGTTAATATATTCATTGTACAAAATTTGGTTAATATTCAGAAAATGTAAAGAAGGCTGAAGGACTACTCAGTGTCATACATTTAACCTTTTCAATTTCGATGTCATTAAATAAATCATTTCGATTTTATGGAATTTTTGACGTGTTGCTGGATTGGCACTCAACGTGTTAAAGTAAAAAATGTTCGCATTAATATAGCGGCGTTTGAGATCGCAATTCTGTGCTAAAGTGCTAGTTTAAATATCATGCAGACTTTTCATGACTAGATACACGAAGACTACCGAAAATTGTGGGTGATCCTAATTTTTTGACCAGGTGCCGTACCTCGGTAGATTTACTTAATACTTTCTCGAGAAGTATGATTGCAGTAATTGTGAAACAAGAAATGATAAACAAATGGTTGTGACACATTTGCTAGTCCTAGCATTGAAGAGTTGATCAAATATTTTCCAACGATGACTATAAAATTTGCACTGAAGTAAGTTTGCACTGAATAAGTTCGCATTCTAACAATAATTTCCATTTGTTTACACGACTGAGTACGAGTTACGGCATGAGCTGTTGTCAGGGCAAGAGGGACTTCAGTCTGTTGCGTTCGAAAGCGAGAACATCCGTCGTCTCCAAACTTGAGGAACCGCATCGCTTCCGGTTCACGAAGCGTTCGCGGTTGCACGCGTTGTTTACACGTTTGTTCGTTCGTCGTTCGTCGAGTACTGTAATTTCACGCGGAAGAAAGGAAGCAAAAGGCTCCGACTTTGTTCGCGACGCAAGACAAGATACTTTGTGGCATTTAATTTAAATATACGTTTTATATTTATTTGTAAGTTGATTCTGTTCATTCAGTCTGTTTTCACCTTGCACCCGATTTTTTTCAGTCTGTTTTACCGGGCGCAAAAGAGTGTTTGTGGTTTGCAAGACGATGTTGGAGTATTGTGATTTAATATTGTTCGAGGCTTCTCGACTCAACCACTTGTAAAAAGAACATTTTTGAATCTTAGGCAATGTGGTGGAGAGCTGATGCGATTAGTTCGCAAAACGATGTTGCTTGTGATCGAAATGTAGTTGCTCTACCGCTTGAGATCATGTAAAATTGCATTTATGAAAGGAAGTATGATATGGAGCAACATCATCGCTTAAAGAAAGGAAACGATGTAGGATTATGGCGATTCTTTGATAGAATACTTTTAGAATTGGACAGTTGAATTTTGACCAATTAAAATGAATTATTATTCTACTTCACCAGTACCTAACTTTTTATTTGGAAAATATTGATCAAATAAGAAATAGAATTATGTTTTTTTTATTTTCAATATCTTAGCATTCCTATACAGTACAGCTCAGAATTATCAAATCAATTTTAAATATTAAAAAGATGAAATATGCAAATCCATTCCATTTGCAGATAGAACCACATGTTTTTTTACGGGAAATTAAATTAGACTACAATGCAATAATATTTATTGATAGGCAAAACTCACTTTGCTCATTTTCGTTCAGTATAATATTTAATAAGATGTGTATCTTTCTATGATAACATATATTTTTAATTCCTATAATTAATAAGAGAGTTTTACAGATTTTGAATTTCTTCCTCACTTCTGTTCTATAAAACACGAAATTATGACAGTTTAAATGAATTTTGGAACCACTTTATACAGTTTTCAAGAGTGCGATTAACTATGAAACCTCTATCAGTCGAACAATCGTGAACGGTGAACCGAAACACAAATATTCAAAGTGAAATATTAAATCAAATAGTCTTAGCTGTAGAATTTAAAATTCACTGCAACTCAAAATTTTCTTGTCTAAGCCTGCTTAATTAAATGGAGCATTCCATCTTTGTAAAAATTTTACACAGATGAATTTAATGAATTACAGCCGTGATGGCACGGTAGGGGCCCCTCAAAGGCCTGCTTCTCCCACCAACCTCTCTTTCATGCGCGACGCCTGCGCACTGTTCGCGACGGGCGAAACACTTCCTCCCTCTATGGTAACGGGAGATGCTGGTGGGGGACAGTGGGCGCTATGGTGGGGACGGTTTTGTCTCAGTAGAGACAAAAATGCCCATCCCTGAATTACAAAGTTACGAAAAAACAACAACAAAAAATAGAAAAATAATCTCAAGGAAAAAAAAATTTTTAAAATGATCTCAAGTAGTTGTTCGACTTCACCTCAGAGGTTTGAATGGAAAGATAGCAACACAGCATTCAGAAGCCTCGAATAGTATCGATTTCATGGATTGAGACTGTGAAAGCCTGAAACGTGCTGTAACGTTGGTACAAATTCGAACACGTTGCTTGTGTCGTCACATATCATTAACCAGTGAGGAACCGAAGCAGAAGAAAGCATAATTTAATCGCTTCCTTCCCCGATCACTGTACATAGTTTCACTTTTTCCCCCCGCTGTGTATAAATCAGCAGCGTTGGTGAGCGCAAACCGTGTAGCAGCTTATGCAAAACCGCGTGTTCGAGCGTTCTCTTCTGATTGCTCGAGGCACGACGCGATAAAATTCGATTCCGGTCGAAGCATTAAACTGGTTGACAAAAAAGAAAGAAGCTGATGCTCTCGGTACAACCGAGATCCCGTAATTACGATCACTTTGTCGTGACCCGCTGGCTGATTGCGAGTAATTCGTCGCACGGTACAAAAGCCGTCGATGAATCATGTATTCCCGGGCTGTGAGGCCGCCATATTGTGTATAGATTCATGATTTTAATGAGATTTCGACCTGGTCCGGGAAAATACGATCGTAATGAAGTCAACCGAGTTGCTATTGAAATTTGAAGGTGTAAGCTGTGTTCTCTGAAAGAATGACAATGACATTGTTGTATCATAAATAGACTGCATATTTGATGCGTTTTTTGATGAAATTTGGTAGGTGCTATTTCAAACAGTAGAAAGATTCAAAGAAGTCGAGAATATTAAAATATTATCTTCAATTTTTATTATAACTATTCAAGAATTTCTATTTGGCTGTTGTTTTTTTTTAATCGATACAGAAAGTTTTTACAGTATTTCATCGATAATCGTCGCCACCACGGGTCTGGCCGGCGACAATTAACGTCCAGATAATATGTAGAAAAGGACAGCGAAGCTCGAGAGGCCTCGGTCGCCGAGACGTGTAACAAAATACGGGTCGAGTATGTCGGTGTGAAAACAACAATTAACCCAGTGACAAAACTTCTTTATTTTTTATTATTTTTTTATGGAACTTTCACCAAAATATTCGTGGCATTTTTCTAATGAAAATGATACCAAATAAGATATAATTCCGATGGTATTTACTTGAGTAATGAACGATGAAAGTTTCGGAAAATTATTGTAAATATGATCCGAATTACATCGTGTTTGGTATTATTTTAATCAGAAAAATGCCACAAATATATTGGAGAAAGTGTCATAAAAAAATAAGTAATAATAAAAAAGTTTTTTTATTGGCATTACACTGTAAGGACACGTGGGCCTTTGAACTGTGCCGCCGACTGCGACTCTCCGCGTCTCTTTCTTTCCCATGCGCTGTCCTTCCTTGCGCCCGAAACTTTCATCGTCCATTACTCAAGTAAATATCATCGCAATTATCTTATTTGGTATCATTTTCATTATAAAAATGCCACGAATATGTTGATGAAAGTTCCATAAAAAAATAATAAAAAGTAAAGAAGTTTTGTCATTGGATTAGTAGTGGCCTCACCGATATGCTCGACCTGTATTATGTTACACATCTCGGCGACCGAGGCCTCTCAAGCTTCACGGCCCCTCACGGGGTATACCCCGCGGAAGGAGGGATTATTTTGCGACAATTATCGTTCAGAATTTCTTTGTTATCTAGATTTCTTTTTTGTTATCTATATTTTCGATTTTTCATCAAACGTCAGCTATCACACGGACTGTTAACGTGTCGTCTATGTCATTTGGGATAGGATAGAGGTCACAAATTAATCAACTAGTAGAAAACTCCACTGTTTTTAGTAGCGGAATATATGTGGTTGGGAAAATGGTATTCCTCACCCAAATTATAACTGGTGATTGAACAAAGTTCAACACATGCTTTACTACAATGTTCATGTAAAGAAATAAAAATGAAAAACAAAGAGAAAACAGTTTACACTCGAAAACCTCAACAGGGTGTATAATTCAATCAAGTTTTACAACGATACGATGACCCTGAAAGTTCTGGATCATCAAAGTGTACAGAGTGTTTGATTGCCCGAGTTTCTATGTACACCTGTAACCACGAAAGTGACTAGTTCACCCATATCGGAGGTTAAGCCTATTGAAATGACAATTTTTTTATAAACTTTTTGTGATTTTAAAAATGAAAACATGCGGGACACCTTGCGACGTCTTCGAGTATTTGAAATCGGGTTCTTATCGTTTACATTGCTCTTCTTTCGGAACAGTTCCCTTCTGCAGCTGCACACTTCCGTACACTGCAGCTGTTCGTAAATCTCTTAAAAATATTCCTGGTATCTAGTTTTACGCCTTTTGATTCTTTCGTCTTGTTTGTGTTTTTGTTTCTGCGAGGACAGCGTTTATTTCCATTCATGCAATAGTAATTCTTATTATTCATATCTTCATCTCTATAATCATATCTGTTTATTGCTGATTAATGATACTATTGAGTGTTTTCTTTAAGACTCGCTCGTATCGAAACACGGTGAATAATTTCCAATATGTTAAATAATTTTTTGCCTTAACTCGTCACGATTATAGATCATTATACATTTCAATCACATAACTATCCTTAACTATCCTTATCAAATACCAATTTTAATGAAGTTGAAAATAATTCAATACGATTTTTTATTAAATAGAACTACTAGAGCTGCTTAAGTAAGTAAGGTTTTGGTAGATTTTGCTTGTATTAAATACTGCAAAAGTATTTTTCTTCCAAAAGTATGAAATACTATAAAGATATAAATTTGCATAAAATTTTGCTGACAGAAGTATAAAATGCTATACAAATTATAAATTTCCACAGTTTTGCCGAAAGAAGTACACAATTATACAAGGAAACGAAGTAGAAATATCAATAATATCATCCAATTTTCATACAGAAATTTTTAGGACTGTTTTAATCTACTGCAAGCAGATAATGCAAGTCTACAAGACTATAACTCGAAAACCTAGCATTTGTAAATCTATGTTTGCTTTCAGAACACTCTGTACACCACGTTCATAACGCGTAATGACTGTAATACGTTCAATCAGCCGAGTCAGTGCAAATAATTGCACGTGACAACTATTTCAGTGGTGTAGAGTCATGCTAACAATTTTCCAGATATTATAAAGTGAAAGCACGCTGACTTTTTATTTTCACTGACATTACTCGTTAAATTGACATTACAGTTATCGATTTATGTTGGCTAACCTGAGGTAATCAAACAGTAAAATTCATCTAAATATGTAGTGAAGTATATAGTTAATAATGAGATAATCGAATATTCATTTCGATTTGCATACCGATTTTTACGTAAATACACAAAAATATCGAATCGATATATTATCTCCCATAATATCCAGATGCTAGCCTTGAAAACAATTATAATAATACATTCATTTTTTACAACTTTTCCATCGTATTTCGAACAAATATTAGCAACATTTTTAGTGTAACAAGAAATTTTTGTTCGATAGGAGGTCCAAGAATGGCAATTTTCTAATATCCTCCTTTCAGTTTGTCATAACTAAACAGCGGATTTTATGCATTTACAGTGAAAATGGACGAGTAAAAATTAAAACTGTAAAAACATTATTAGAATTTAAAGGTATCGTTACAATCAAACTTACTGAAAGAAGAAAAACATTTTAATCTAATTTTCACTTCTTCGGATCTACTTAGAAAATTTTTATTTTGCATAAAAATCCACAGTCTGGTTATAACATTTACAAAAAATAAAAAAAAAACGGAATGAAAACTGCAGATTTTATGCATTTCTTGGAAAAATTAATAGACGAGGCGCAAAATAGTGCAAACATCACAATAATAAACTGTCTCCTTCTTTCGATCTTATTAAAATTATTAGAAGAAGAAATGTATTTTTATTTATTCTAAGTATCATGCAATCGATGCAGACAATTTTTATTTTGCGTACACATAAATCTGCAGTACATTCGCAATTGTTTCACAATAAGCAGTGTACTATCGAACCCGTTACGACTCCAGGTGCCCAGGTGCCCAAGTGTCCAGATACCTTTTACAATCAGTAGCTCCAGCAAAGACAATAGGGTACACGAGGGAAACATTGCGCGAAGGTCGTAATTATACGTAAGTCCTTTTCTCGAATTGCGAGAGGGCAAGCTCGACGGGTTATTTTGAAACCAATTATCCCCCGTAAGCGGCTTTTCTTTCTGGGAAGGGAAGAACAGAAGAGGGAATCTGCCGGAACGTAAAATTAGAAAGTACACTTAAAATAGTGTGTCGGCCGGCTTTTGAAATCGGACGTGTACACGATCCTCAACGCGCGCGCTTCTTTTTCCCCGCCGGGCGCGCCAGAATGAGAGGAAGAAGAAAGAAATACGATTAGGCTAGTTCATAAGCGTGCAACCGTGCGACCGACGACATAAATCACCATGACACTCACTTTTCGACTCACAGTGGCGACCAACCTCCTTGTATTATACAATGCGCGACACGCGATCCACAATCGCTGGTATGCGAGTACGAAGTAGAGCCCCCCCTCCCCCACACCCGACCTGTACATTTCGCAATATTTCATACATATTTTTTTATTAATCGAGTAGGACGACGTTGACTGGCGAATGATACCATAGTTCACATCGAAACAGAGATTATAGCGTTTAGAAGCCGTCTTGTTCGACGCGGCAACCGATCCTTTGCGATCCGGTCGTTTACAAGTCTACACGATCGTTAGACTGCGCAACTTTCTGGCAATACTAATTTTTATTCACTAAAAAGAGAACGGGAACTAGTTGTTCGACTATTATCAATTCTTAACCCTCCATGGAGAACCTGAGTCGTTTATGTTCGGAGTGAAATTTCACTCTAGAATTTCTTTCTTTCCGAAAATTATTTTTCCCCATTAATGCATTAAGCATTTGACGTTCCAACGATTATACAGTGTGGTCGGTAACTAATGGTACAACCAGAAAAAATGTACTACGTAGAAAACATAGAATAACATTTTTTTTACGAAGCTCTGTTTTCGAGAAAATCAAGTTTGAAATTCAGTTAAGTTCGCGTGCTTAGCATTTGTAAGAAGTAGAACCGGTAGGTTATGAACCGACACGTCTGACGATTCCTATTCAATTGCACGCGTGTGCACTGAACTTTCAAACTCGAGCCTCGTATGAACAAAATTTTATTCTACCTTCTCGACTTATTTTTTTTATGTTTTGGACCGCCCCATAAGTTCGTGCCGTTTACTATTCTACTATTTACATTAATATTTGAAACATACCTTTGAAGTTGACGAAAAAATCACCATCTCTTCCCATAACTTCTTCCCACAATTTAGGTAACGACATTATATCGCCACTATAAAATTTCTATTGTTTTTCATTAAAAAAGAAACCCACACCACGAAGAGTGTAAACATATTCGCGGTACGAACTTTGATAGAATTACTCTTTTTCAGGTTATGCCGCGAGTTACTGACCCCCCTGAATATTCAAATAGGGACTTCAATATGTATAATCTTGGTAGATTTTTTGAAAGACTAAAACAGTAAAAAAGTTAGTCGTGGACATAAACGACCGAGGTTTCCCAGGGAGTGTAAATTTGCTGTGATGAAATATTTTATGCTATCTAATTGCATAAATTGGACACGGTTAATTGAGGCAAACGGTGCACTCGGTTTCAATTTTGCAATAACACGTGTATTAGAGTCATTAAAAGACCCGTTGAAATGACGCGTAAAAGCGAAGGCAGTTATTAAACTGGATAACCTATCGCTATGTTTCACGCGCTTGCAGAAAGATCCGCAGTCTAACGATCGATGATACCATAAGTTCGATTAAGATGTACAGTCTCGCCAATAATAACAGACAAGAGTTCGTCTGTTCGGCGATGCAAATCGACGGTTAATAGAGACTATCGTCTTCGAGCACGGTGTTCCCATCGTGTCGGAGTACGATTACGTGCAATAGTCAACGGGAATATTGGAGTTATATATGTATATCTATGTAAAGGAAAAGAGAAGGAGTAATCTTTAACGCAACCGGTCGGCGCGTGCTGACACACGCTCGCGATCGCGTTTCTCTCAGGTATTTAGCATGTTTATATCTAAAGAAACACGTCTCCGCAATAAGTGAATCAGATAGAGAGTACCGTATGAGCGTGTTTCTACGGTGTAATGGTCGTTTTCCATGTTTCTCTTAGCAGCTTCCTTGGTACTTGTCATCGGATCTACTGTACCATAGAAAACGCGCTCGTGCGGATCGAAGCTTTCCGCCGCATACCGTGAAAAAAAAACATTTAGATTTTTATAGATCGTACGGGTTCCGAGCAACTCACTGATCATTTTTCGCTGTTCATTCCGAGACAGTCGGGTTCGAATCAAATAGGGATACGCGTAGAGGAATCTCGGAGACAGAGGACTGCTCTAATTAGACTGGTGAACAGAGGCTTGTCAATTTCAATAATTTCCTTTTCTATAAATATACACCATAGTCACGTTAGAATTAATTTATTAGTACAACAACTTATAATAGTACCGCGAGACACCACATTTCTCGCGGTAAAGGCTTAGCGACACTTACAAGAGCACCGGGCGATGATATCTTCGAAGAACATCGTCTCCGATGCTCACACATTTTTATACAAGATGGCGGTGGACGTTGAAGTCTCAAAATAGTCAGAACGGTTTCGTCTTTTTTTGTAATCGTAGATATTGACGAGAGGATTGAAAAAGTCTTATACACCGATAGTCCAGAATCGCTAGGTTAGCCGGAAAAAACGAGTTTCTGCCATGATTTCTAGACTTCGACGTCCACCACCGCAACCACTGAACGCTGTGTCTGACAACCGAGTTTCCGGGCTTCTTTTTGTATCGATCCACCTCCCCCGCTCCCTTTTTGTACCTCTGCAAGTCATAAGACGACTAATATAGGTTCCTAGAATAACAATATTAACATTTTTATACGTAATAGAACCTCACTACGCTTTGTATTCGGACACGCGAAATGGTCTTGAATCCTCTCATTCAGACGGTTTGATTTACTCAACAGGTTGTGAGCGTACAATAGTATAATTTGTAAGGATCTTATTGTTCACCAATCTACGTGGAACTTGAGTCTCCGAGAAGGCCAGAGACATCCGTAGATTAGTCATTTTTCACTCTTAACCTTTATCTCTTTCGAATTCTTTAGTACTCGCCTAACGTTTCCTATTCGAGTTTTGAGAAAGAGAGAGAAAGACAGAGACAGAGAAAGATATGTAGATAGATAGATACATAGATAGATAGATAGATAGATAGATAGATAGATAGATAGAGAGAGAGAGAGAGAGAGAGAGAGAGAGAGAGAGAGAGAGATTTATCTCCGAGATTGTAAAGTGAAATTTTTATTCGTCTTTTCTGAAGGAACGCCGTGGTCCTCGGCGTCGCGTCGGTGTGAACGTCCGGTGAAAAGCGAAAACATTTGCAAGCGGTGCAAACATTACGTGACGTGCGCTCGCGCGCGAACCATCTACCGCCAGTGTTTCGCACACACATAGCCGCGTTTTATTCGAAGGCGAACCGAGCAGTATTATATGTATATACGAACGTTCATCTTGACCGGCGCGACCAGAGATCTCCGCGACGATTTCATTTGCGAGACTCGTTGCTCGATTACAAAATTACATTTAACGAGCGATCGGTGTAATATTTAAGGACGAAAATGGTTAACTGGCTATCGGTGGCTACGCGTTGTAACGGAGAAGTGTAACGAAGGAATTGCGGAAATGGATGTTGCTTGTTAAGAAAGGGAAGAAGGGGAATGGGTGCGGAATACAAAGTACATGAAACGTGTGTGAGAAAACAGAGAAACCGAAACGAATCGATGAGTGTATGTAGTTGCGACAAGGCGACAGCAGGATTGTTACACCGTTGATCGTTATATGTGCATAAACGCTTCGGAAATAAAAAGAAATTTAAATTATGCAACGATGTGTTTTTCTTTTCAATACTTAACACGTTGAACGCCACGGTGATCGGCACCATTCTGTTCCTTAAAAAATGATTATCATGAAATTATGGGCATTGAACATCAATTTATTACTGCCGAAATGAGCTAAATTATGAGTGAAGTGAGCATTTCATTGTCCAGTAACTAACAAGTGTTCATAATAACGATTACTTCACTGAACGAAATGAGACTTGTGTGAAGCAGACGAAATGAGCCTTGTGTGAAACAAACAAAATTCGTGCAGCATTCAACGTGTTCATCATTACCCATTACCACGATTTATAGCTTATTAGTATGATTCTCTCATGCCTACCTTCGGACTGGCGTGCTAGTTACACTATTATACTACTACTATTTGTTTTCATATATGTCACAGTTCGAATTTTCGTAGACTTAGGAAATTTATGTTTTGATATACTTTTATGGAATTTGTGTGAAATAAACAATAATTTGCTTTATGAATAACCAA
Organism: Sphecodes monilicornis; assembly: GCA_913789915.3. Classification (NCBI taxonomy): domain Eukaryota; kingdom Metazoa; phylum Arthropoda; class Insecta; order Hymenoptera; family Halictidae; genus Sphecodes; species Sphecodes monilicornis. The sequence continues at coordinate 14,140,899 of OU565290.1, forward strand.
CGTAAATTAAAAGTAAAGTCAATCATTTACTATTGGTGTGAAAATAATAGCTGAATACTTTCGCTTTGCATTATAGAAATAATTTTTCTAACTAATCTTACTGCTTATATTGGTTGCTATATGTACACCATTTTAAAGCTTATTTATTGATGATCTTGACAAATAAGATCTATTTGAAAATTATTAGTAAAACACACAGCAACAAATTAGAATCAGCATTTTATCAATTTTTGAAGACTTTTATACGCGATGATTATATAAAATTCTAGAAAATATTCATAAAATATCATAAAAGAATAAATCTCAAATATTTCCTAATTTTCTCATTTTTACAAAAAATAAGAAATAGTTTTTTTTCAACATTGAAGCACGACCAGTATACTTCCGCGTTTAAACTGCAACGAATTACAGACGAAACGTAATTTTCTCATTTTTGCGGAAGAGAGTAAACAGAGAAAATTCACTCATTACCTGTTTTTATATTCTGTGAAACGATTGATTTCTATTTGTCTGCCTTGTGGTATATATTTCTTTAAAATGTAACGTTACAAATACAGCATAATTTGTAGTTTTAAACTGTAAAAAAAAATAGGTGAAATAATGTGTTAGGCTCTTTCATGCGATTATTTTTGAGAAACGTATGAGAAATATACGACCAGTACATTTTTGCATTCAAAGGGCAATCAATTTGTAAAGAAGCAAAGAGAAATTACAGGCCATAAAATGCGCTTGAAATGCTGGGACTTTTTGAGCGACTAGTGATATTGATTGATTAATAAGCGAACAATGAGTTTCACATTATCCGGACGTCATTGCCATTGATGTGCTTCCATTTGGAAGGAACGCGAAACGTCTGACGGCTCGACGATCCGCAGCTGCGATCGTGAATTGCGAATTGCGACTCCGCATCGAACGAGCGAGTTTTGCGCTTAACGTGAAAGGACACCATGCTGCTATCTTCGGGGACGGAGAACTGGTCCACCCACTGGGAATTCCAGATTTTTTTTATCCATCGACTATCTGCTAGGGAGGAGCACAGTGAGCGTGCGTGGATCGATCTTCGTTGATCTCTGAGATCGAGAACGATCCTTATCTTGCAATCCTGGACTAGTGCCTCAAGGCTTAACATAGCGAAATATGAAACAAAAGACGAACAAATCGACAGGATTTTAATGGAGTTGAAAGATGTGATCGGAGAACACAAGAGAAAATGTTTAGCTACCTAGAGGTATTGTAATTGAAATTTTTATATTAATTATTGTATCTTCGTGAGCTTATTTTTATTAAAATCATATTGCCGTTATATTTGAAGATTGTTTGAAGACTCTAATAATTATTTTACATTTATAATTCCTATATTTATTTTCATTTTTAGTACATCTTATACACGTACAACGATTTTAATTGTGAATGATGGGTTTGGGAAAAATATTGAGAAATACTTGTTTTATGGTAACCATGACAAGATCTACTCAAATTCATAAGCAACAATTTTGTTTACACATTTTTGTAGCCACGTCTTTGAGATGAGCGTTAATCCCTTTACTGGATCTAATAAAAATAGCCAATGATTGAAACTTGCTGCTAAAAAAATTAAAATGCAGACGGAACATTTGTACTGGATCAAAATGGGCCTAAGCCCTGCCATTTCAGAGTAAATATGTATACCTTATAAGTAGACTGCGGATCTTTATGCAAAATGAAAATTGTATGCATCAATTTTAAGAGACAGGTGCTAAATAAAAAGTACTTTTTGCCTTTAATAATTCTAATAAGTTGATACGAATACATTGATGTTCTTAAATTTGTTTATGCTGTTTGAAATGACATCTATTCATTTTTGTTATAAATGCATAAAATCCGCAGTCTACTTATAAGTAGCCTGTGCTTCCCCATGTGAAATAAAAATGTTCTATCCGAATTGCAACAAACTAGAGTAAAATTAAAATAATTTATTTCCTGCATTAATAACGCGAATAGACTGAAAACAGCACAATATATTTAACACTAAACCGACCGAGCATTAAAATTGGCTATTATGTATTGTTTTATAAAAATAACAAGATTGAATTTATTTAGACTTTGCGTGATTTTGATTATAACATATGCTTTAGTAAGGAAATTTATCGAATCAATTCCCATTATGTCGTCTTTATAACTTCAATAATTTGATAATCAATAATCTGAAACCGGTCATTTGAACGGTTGTGGTAGGTTTAGTGTTGAACGTTTCTAATAATATTCTTTTGAGTTTCTTGTATCCGGTTTTGTCGTAAGTGCCTAACATCCTCTGTAGAAGATTACATATTTGAAAATCCGCTACGAGTCTCAGTTTCTTACAGGAGTATTCTTACAGTGTTCCTGAAACTTCCTTAAACACGAGAGTTTGCACAGTCATGTCTTGTTCCAACGGCTGGAGAAACGGAATCCAGCGAGACCGAGTTCCATATGTTTACGTCCCAGTCCGGCGACAGTGAAGCTAGGTAAAACGTAGCAGACCGTTTAATTCGCTGTGACTTGGCCAGTTCGAACGAGTAACGACGGAAGACAAATGAAATCGAGCCGCTCGGTTCATTCATCTGGCTTCTATTCTCGCTTTTCATGCAGCCTTGTTCAAAGGTGATGGAACGAAGACACATTGCGAGCAGCATCGAAACCTGACAGTCTGTACCTAAGCACACGTTGTGTATTCCGGAAGACTGGCGCTGTTCCCGTAAGCGTGTGTAATCAAATCTTGTTGCGTGTTGTTTGAATGCTGAATAGACTACAGATCGTGGTTGCCACGGGCAAATAAGACGATGCTTGAATTACAACATGATTCGTGTAACATCGTCAAAAAATGAAGACCTCGGTGCAAAAACCAGGCAATGCCATTTTTCAGTAAAATTGTACGTTATGATGTTATACTCGAGTGGTCTTTTGTTTGAATCATTAAAAACGAAACTTTAAAAACTATGCGATTGTAGTATCGTGTTATTTGGAGATCGGTATAACTGAAGTACAGTGGCTCACAAAAGTATTCGTTCGCCCTTTAAATCAGAATAACTTTCTTAAAATTTGACCAAATCACATGACTTTTCTTGAACAATTAGAAACATTGATTTAGCAAATCACGTGCAAAAAAGATTTTGAAGAAATTGCAATTAGTAGGAATTACGTGAAAAGATAAAAATGGCACTTTTTAAAACTTTATTATTTCAGCCCGTAATGAAAATTCAAAATATGCGTTTTGTAGATCTATGTTATTTACACGTATGCTGAAAATTTCATCGAAATCAGTTAACCAACATATGAGGTACAAGCTGTTGAAAGTGGTGATAATTGATTATCGCAGTTTTTCACGATTTTTGGTCAGTTTCTGCTTAAAATCCATAGTTGCTTACATCTTTCGATGCGCGTCGTTTTTTTCTGCGTCAACCGATTTCGATGAAATTTTCAGCATATGTATAACTAACATAGATCTACAAAAGGTATATTTTGAATTTTCATTATGGGCTAAAATAAAGAAGTTTTGAATAGTGCCATTTTTATCTCTTCATGTAATTCCTACCAATTGCAATTTTTTCAAAATCTTTTTTGCACGTGATTTCCTAAATCAATGCTTCTAATTGCTAAAAAAGAGTCAAGTGGTTTGGTCAAATTTTAAGTAAGTTATTCTGATTTAAAGGGCGAGCGAATACTTTTGTGAGTAACCGTGTGTATCGTGTTATTCGAGAGTCGCACAGTGGTCTCGAGAGCGGCAATTTATGGCCTAAATTCAATTTTTCTACTTTCATATTTGAACAAATTTTTTTTTCTATCAAATAAGGAACCTTTCGAATCTCGAAATTCTAAACTTTAGATTAAATGCAGAACTATGAAATTGGAGATCGAATTAAATAGTTTAATTACTAGATGGCGGATCTTTATGCAAAATAAAAATGATCTAACCGAATTGCAATGAAATGAAGTGAAATAGAAATTTAGTTTCTTTCTTAACATGTTTCCTCGGTAGAATATAATATAACAGTATCTTCAAGTACTTCTAATGTTTTTACTGTTTTAAATTGCACCTACTCATGGTTGTCATAAATGCATAAATTCCGCTGTCTATTAATTACGATTTATACAATGCTGAAATGAAAATTTCTTTTATATTTTCATATGTGTGAGATCCCCCCCCCCACATCAGGTGTGTCTGAAAATCCCCGGAATACCGATTTTTAAAAAAATTCGAGTATGTCTTCGATTTTTGGCTACGTTTTGGCGATTCTGAACCACTGTGAGTCGTTGCAATTGGAGATCTCGGTGAAAAAACCTCGGAAAATCCAGATTTAATTAATTGTTTAACTTTTATTTCAAACAATCATCAACACATAAAAATACGTAGAATTGTACTTTATGAAGTTTTTCATGAAGACTTCAGTTTTTCTGTCGAACTAGATGGATTAGTTTACTATATGACAAGTGTAACGAACAATTTGGAAAATTGCGTTTAGTCTGAATCACAAAAAAAAAAAAGAAAAATAAAATAGTAAAAGTTGCTTTTCACAACTTTTTTATTTAGGCTTGTAACGAAAGTTTAAAGAACGTGTTTTGTAGACTCGTATAAGTTACATATATACGTGCGGAATATTTCCTCGAAATTGGTCAATTGGTTCACGTGGTATCGACACTTAAAAATGTGTAAAACTGTGAATCAAGTTAACTGCATTCTCTGTGATATTAATACTGCGTTGCCCCAGGTCCGTGGTGGGCACGGTAAGGGCCCCTCAAACGCCTGCTTCTCCCACCAACCTGTCTGTCATGCGCGAGGCCTGCCCACTTACCCACTCTATGGTAACGACGGATGCTGGTGGGGGACAGTGGGCGCCATGGTGGGGACGGTTTCGTCTCAATCGAGACAAAAATGCCCATCCCTGCCCCAGGTGGATCGGATCACACCTTAATAAACTGTAGGTCCCCAGCTGTATAAACCCCGTATAAGGGTCTGGGTAAGCTTAACAAAAAAAAAGAAAAAAAGTGAAACTGTAAAAAAAGCTTCAAACTTAGTACTAATTAATCTTTTATATCCCGCACAGAAGATATTACATCTATCACTTCTTTTTCTTCGTCATAGTAAAACGTAAACAAGAAAAATGAGAAATTGAAGATGTGTGATTTTGTAATGATAATAAAGATTATCCTTGGCCGCTGACTGCGATTACCCTGTTCTCCCTTAAACGATTACGCATTCCGTAGCAACATCATTAGAGGAGTCACTCTCCGCGTTCCTGGTAAGCGTAACAAAGCGGGCATTTAACCGGGGACCGAGGAAGATTTGCGTGCGCACAGGCGACGAGGTAAAATTAGAGGTGCGCGACTCCGTGCAATTATTAAAATAGAGTGACCGGTGCGTATCTGCTCGAGTTCAAGTGGATGCTTGACTCATCCGACGTAACGGATCGAGAAGTTGAGGCCCGGAGGTGGAACCGCGAGAGATCTATTTGTTGACTGCCGGGAGTGCACCAGCTGGACGCAATCGAGGCTTTCGCAGGGATCCCCGTCCGGGTCATTGCCATCGGTTTATCGACTGTTGTTGACTTTGGCGCCAGGACCACGCGAGAGTAAATCGTCGTCGTGATTATCGGATTCTCTCATCTGATTCCGAGGGCGATCGTGCGCAACGTGACTCGAATTTGAGGGACACGCTCCGCCATTGACTGGAAGCCTCGTCTTTCAAGGTAACTATGCTCGTGGCAGAACTATCGCGGTATGACGAACTCCAAATTGCTATATGACTAGACTCACAGCCAGGCGTAGTGGGACTCGAAGTCGGAAAGAATTTCTGATCACTTTAGTCGGAGTCGGAGAAAATATGTCGTCCTTTTAAAAAAATCCAAAATGTGTTCAAAATAATTTAAAGTTGTAATAGAACTATTTATACATGTATTGAAAATACTACATTTGTATCAAAGTACAAGTAAACATTAGACTTCACTGTTTTGCCTCTCGTATTAGAGAACACCGCGAATTTTGAAAAGTGTTAAAACGAAATTCGCGCTGCAGTTTGTTTTGTAGGAGTAGAAGTACTAGAATTGTAGTGGTGTTCATATACTTAATTAATGAAAAAAACTGCTATATCAATTTTGGAGAATACCCTTAAAAAGTATGTTCAACTTTTAGAAACGCGCAATAGTGACGTATTATCACTCACAATGTCTTATACACATCATCGACGATACACATGTGCTCAAAATAATTGAAAATTGTAATAAAACCATTTATACATGCATTCAAAATACCACATTTGTGTCAATGTACAAGTAAACATTAGATTTCACTGTTTTGCCTCTCGTATTAGAGAAAACCGCGAATTTTGAAAAGTATTAAAACGAAATTCGCGCTGCAGTTTGTTTTGTAGGAGTAGAAGTACTACAATTGTGGTGGCGTTCATATACTTAATTAATGAAGAAATTGCTACATCAATTTTGGAGCATACCCTTAAAAAAAATGTTCAACTTTTACAAACACCCAATCGTGACGTATTATCTCTTACAATGTCTTATACACATCATCGACGATACACATGTGCTCAAAATAATTGAAAATTGTAATAAAACCATTTATACATGCATTCAAAATACTACATTTGTATCAATGTACAAGTAAACATTAGATTTCACTGTTTTGCCTCTCGTATTAGAGAAAACCGCGAATTTTGAAAAGTGTTAAGATGAAATTAGCGCTGCAGTTTGTGTTGTAGTAGTGGAAGTACTACAATTGTACTGGTGTTCATACACTTAATTAATGAAGAAATTGCTACATCAATTTTGGAGAATACCCTTAAAAGAGAATGTTCAATTTTTACAAACACCCAATAGTGACGTATTATCTATTACAATGTCTTATACACATCATCGACGATACACATTTATCTCATACAGTTGAGACAAATGTACTTGTTTCATTTATAAAATGTTCTCTACTCAAATCTCTACATAAATGTACTACACTACTTTGAATGATAATTAGCCAGCGGATGTTATGCATTTATGACAAAAATGAGTAGGTCTAATCTAGAACAGTAAAAACATTAGAAGATTTTAAAAATACTATTATATTCTTTTCAACCTATCACACATATTAAGAAAGAAAATAAATTTCCATTTCACTCCACTTTGCTGCAGTTCAGGTAGAAAGTTTTTATGTTGCATAAAGATCCGCTGTCTAATGATTATTATTCTCGAAGTATCGAAAAAATGCCAATTTTTATGAGTCAATGGTGGACCAACTAAAATGATAAATCAAAAACTCACTTATTATATCATCACTAGACAGTGGATCTTTATGCAAAATAAAATTTGTCTAACTGAATTACAACAAATTGGAGGGAAATAGAAATTAATTTTTTTTCTTAATATGTTTCATAGGTTGAAACTAATATAACAGTATTTTTAAATTCTGTTAATGTTTTTACAGTTTCAAATTACACCTATTCATTTTTGTCATGAATGCATAAAATCCGCTGTCTAATTATCACCGAAAAAATGTTCGAACTAGAGCTGATGGACGTTCAACCATCTAAATGTGGAAAAGTAAAAATCAATATGAATCTAAAAATAATCTAAATGACTTGCTAAATGCCCCGACGTTCGAGTTCGAACCGCAACATACACGTCGCGCGGTCAACACAGCCTTTTTGCGATCCGGCGAATGTGCAACACCGTCCTAAAGATAGAGTACGCAAGGTTTCAGGTAGACGGTTGCTATAACCAGATACGACGACTTTGAAACATCACCGTGGATCATTTTGACCTCACTCGGCCGGTCCAGGATTAAATTACTTGCGCATAATGCGCCTGGACCTTCCTCGTCGAGCAATAAGAGGTTCGGAAAAAATCGGGCTTTTCGTTGAAGTGTACTTCTGGCAAGCACGAACCGAGAAGTTCCGCGTACTAGTACTTCTATTCTGGAGCACGAATCCGAGACCATTGGAGCTTCTACCTGGACCGGAGGAACAAATCTCGTGTACTGATCATCGTGGATCGACTACTAGTCGGTTTCTGGGCCCCGAAGGGACTCATTCAGGACCAAGATCAAGGATTGGCCAAGTGAATAGCATGATTTCTTCGTGGTAGAACCGTAACGTCATTCGTTCTCCTGCCGTCAAGTTCTTCCTGTCTCGGCGGCCGGTCAAAGGAATAATCAGGTCGGCCGAATTTGTCACGGAAACAGGTAAATATATTGCTCCGTCGACAGAGCTGTATTTAAAAAATTCCAGTGCCCCACTTTCAAGCGCCTGTCGGCCTCTTCCGTGTGCAGAGGTGTGTGAATGATTGGATTTGCACTGCAAAGAAAGTACAGAAGTGAAAACGTTTCCTGTTTAATTCGCGTTTAATCTGTTCAAGACTGTTGTTTCAATTTTTAGATCCTCTTCGGACTCAATGAAAGAGTCTAAATAATATAACAGATACAACAGTTTTATTATTAATAGATGGAATTTATGGGTTTGTGAGAATAATGGGGAGGTGAGACTTAAAACACCGAAAACATTAAATGATTTTTATTTTACGACTAATCAAAATGATTGAAGACGAACAGAAAATTCTATTCGGCACCTATTTGTTGCAATAAATGCAGGAATTGTCTGTTTATTCATTTAATAGGAATTTAAAGGAATTACAATTAGCCATAACACTGTTATTTTTAGATAGATTTCAGATTAATACAGAATTCAATTAAATTCTTCTTCTTGAAGAAATTGAAAGGGGCTCAGAAAAGTGAATGGAGAAATTCATTTGAAATGAGATTTACATCTTTGTCAATAAATAAATATTATTTGAAATATGTATGGTTCGTATTCGACTCTAAGAATAAGTACAGTGAGTAACATCAATATTTGAACAATGTCATACATATAGTTTGTAAATTTATTACTTACAATTTGATTAATTATTGTCTCTAGTTTTCAATTGCTTAGTCAACATAATGTATGACAACTTTTGTCAATAAATAAACATTATCTTAAACGTGCGTGGTTTATCTTTGGCATTAAAAAATACAGCGAGTAATATAAGTATTTGATCGATGCAATTAACAAATCAATTATTTATAGTTTGTATAGTTGTTGTTTCTAGTTTTCAGATTCTCAGTCAGTTTAATGTATTAACTGACATATATTAACATATTTGTATATAAATGTAGAAGCTCGAATCCAATATTCTGTCATTATGAATTCATGTTTCTCTATTTCCGATTGATTTGGTTCTTTCGTTGTCGTCGTATTTCGATTAGTGTCACCAAAAAGGCTGCCAAAGTGGTCTATTACTGTTTTATATAATGACTTTCATTTTTCTTTTCGTAAGACCTGTTTTAATAATCAACACAGATTCGTGTTTATCTACGAATCAGACAAAACGAATGGAGCAATCATCGTAAAACGATCAGCGTGAAAGCACGGCGGTAATTAGCCGGTTGTGATCTCATATCTCGTTTATAAGCAGTTACATAAGGCAAGATGAAAACGCGTTGATCGTGCTAATCATATACCGATTGTGCAACCTTCGGACTTCCTCTTCTTAAAAAATAGTTCCTCGTTAAATAGCACACATCCGAGGTGTGTTATGGCAACATAGTTAATATTGACTGAACTAACTATAAGCCTGTGTCGAGGTTTAATACACCATCGAACGGGATTCGAGTTAGAGCTTTACTGAATTGAAATTTCTCTTTCGATCCAATCATTCTGTAATTAGTAAATTTCAATTTATCTTCCCCTTGTTATTTCCGAATATAATATTCGTATAATTTCTGTTGAATATTTAGTTTAAAAATATCAGTAGATAGTACATATTACACGCGTTAATGTTTACTCACAGACTTTAATTCGATCACGATTTAATTACAGAACTTTATGCATTTTTTAGTATATTCGTAGCGTCCCTTAATTTGCAAAGCATACTAAAATAAACACTTTACTAACGTTTGACAGTTTATATGTGTATTATATTTTTAGTTTTGGACTTTTATGCAGATATGGATATTCATGGGTTTTTCTATTATAAAATTTTGTTATTCTATTACATGATCTTGAAGGAAACACGAACCTCATTAATCCTCACACGCTCCTCAGAAATATTTGAATAAATGATCCTAGTATTATAATTCGCCCATATCTGCTCTATACTTGAAGTCAACAAATTATATCTTATTTAGGACGTCGCATTTTAAAGAAATACGCCTCATAACACCTACGGTATGAGATCAATCATTTTTTAGTATATAAAAATAATAAAGGGGTGAATTTCCACCTTGAGAAACGTATGAGGGTTAATATTTTTAATATAATATACTGTTTTTCTGAAATGAAAATATAAAAGTTCCATCGGATTGTTAAAAACATCTCAAGACAGAAAATAACATTTTCAAAGACATTTCCACCAGACAAAAGTATCATTTCGTATAAGCACCCATAATCTAATTATAATTCTTATTACAAAAGAATATAAAGCAAATACCAAGAATTGTAAAATTTGATTTTTATTTTGACGTCATTGATGAACAGAGAACAAATATTAGTGGAACGACGTACTATGTAATAATTATCTTTTAGCAACGATGAAGAAGAACCATAACAAGAATAAAGCTTCATTTCAAATACTATTTTAACCATCACTGCAAATAATTCAATCTACATAAGAATCTACAAAATCTTGTATTTTAGAATCGTTTCTAAATCCACGCAAGCTGTGAATGCATATACAGGGTGTCCCAAAAATGTCTGAGTTCCTTTAAAGGGGAGGTTCCTGAGGCCATTTGAAGCGACATTTTCCTTTGCAAAAATGGCCGTTTCGGCTTTGTTAAGGAGTTATTAACGAAAAACACGGACCAATCAGAGCGCGACCTAGAGGCGTGTTGGCAGAGACGGCCGCGCGCGACAGAAGTCGAGCGATGGTGATACATCGCGGTCGAAAGCAAGGAACAAACAAGAGAAGAAAATTTTTCGAGTCCTATGTCGGATAGTTCAAATTTGAATATGTTGTAGTCTTTAGTAGCCTATGAAGGAATCTCGAAGGATTTTTCGAAATCTTAAAAAATGTTGGATTTGCAGACGTGTAAAGAAAAATGGCAACTTTTCTTCAATAAATTATAACACTAGAACTAACGTACCGAGGAAAATGAGATTTTAGGAGCTTATAGTGAACACAGAAGAATATCTATTGAAAATATTTCGATTTGGAAAAAATGATTTTTTCACCATTTACTTTGAAAAAGTTTTAAACAAATGCAATTTTCCTATAGCCGGGACTGTTTTAAAAATTCGAAAGAAAACGAGGTAACAGCTCCAAGTCTCCTCTTTACGGACCTATTTTTTAAAAGGCAGTCGCTTTACAATTGAGGGAATTAGAATTATTTTAAAACCTTGCTTACCTTGGTACTCCTGTAGAGCCCCAGCGAGGTGAAAATGATTCCTGTATTCACAAATTATTCTGCGTGAAACACTGAACCTGCCCACTCGTTAAATTCACAAGAGCATTTTAATTATTCGCTCTATGAAATTATCGAGCAGAAGGGGTCAATGTCCTTTCACTGCACGATCCGGCCCACATTGTTGATTTATTCACGATCACAATAAAACTATTCACATATATCCATTGGGTCCACAAACGTTGAAAGAAATCCACATAAATGATTCACAGAAATCCACATATCACGGACAACTAGTTCACATTTGATGCACGTAAATCGATCATTTCGACTAGCCGGTCCGCGAAAAACTGTCCATGAAATCTGTCTGTCTATGCTGACGATCGTAGGAAGACTAGTTCAGAACAGCTGACGAGGTTAACGGCCTTTCAACAGCACACTGCCGATTTTCATTTCAGCAACTGTTCGATGGAACCGTGTTTTCAAATGGAATGGGAAGAGTAAATGACCGCCCCTCTTCAAATCGGGGGTCATTCAGGTATGCTTCTACCACCGAGCGTGGCCATAAACCAGCGCCTTGTGTCGAAGCTCCACCTTGACGATGGCTCGACTTCTGGTTACCAAATGTGTACAATAGGTCAATAAAATGCTAAAAGTTTTAACGAAGAGTAACGGCTTTTTGGGAATATTGCTACTAGCCTTTCTTACACCGGTATACGGAATACCGGTATTTTGTGCTAATTTGCAATTTCGTGAAACCGGTATTTGCTAAGGTAAAATACTGGTATTTTCGGTATTAGCTATAAATAATAAATATTTTTTAGGGCATCTACTATTATTTGAAATTTACAAATTAATTTTTCTGTATATAACGACTTTAATAAAGAAAACGAAAAGGAAGAAAAGAAAATAACAAGGTCAAATTTAATTAAGTTCGTCGTCAATTTCCGCAAAAACATTTATAAAAAGCAAACACAAACCTATCCAGAAGAATTCGTTGAAGATGATGTTGATGTTAATATCGAAAAAGAATTGTCTCTCGAGAAGAAATTACAATTAGCTGCATATACAAAAATTTCCGGGCGGTTAGACAGTATTTGCGAACCGTAAGCAAGGCGATTGGGCTCATTCGATGCCCCACGTGCTCTGCACGTTTTCCAAAATATGCCATCGTTTATGGCCATTGATGGAATTTTCATGGAACCGTCCCAGGTACGGTGGCAGGTACGCTTGTATCCCCGAGTGACGCACGCGGGGGATCCGCGTGTCCCAGAGAGCTGCTATCGTAACAGGTAATAAACGAAGAAAGCGCCTTGACTTCTTCGTGACAACTTTTAGCATTTTATTGACCTACAGCACACGTTTGGTAAACATAAGTCGAGCCATCGCCGAGTTCTTTATTTCCGCATCCTTCGTTCAAGTCAAGGGGATACAAGCGTACCTGCCACCGTACCTGGGACTGTTCCATGAAAATTCCATCGATGGCCATAAACGATGGCATATTTTGAAAAACGTGCAGAGCACGTGGGGCATCGAATGAGCCCAATCGCCTTGCTTACGGTTCGCAAATACTGTCTAACCGCCCGGAAATTTTTTTATATGCAGCTAATTGTAATTTCTTCTCGAGAGACAATTCTTTTTCGATATTAACATCAACATCATCTTCAACGAATTCTTCTGGATAGGTTTGTGTTTGCTTTTTATAAATGTTTTTGCGGAAATTGACGACGAACTTAATTAAATTTGACCTTGTTATTTTCTTTTCTTCCTTTTCGTTTTCTTTATTAAAGTCGTTATATACAGAAAAATTAATTTGTAAATTTCAAATAATAGTAGATGCCCTAAAAAATATTTATTATTTATAGCTAATACCGAAAATACCAGTATTTTACCTTAGCAAATACCGGTTTCACGAAATTGCATATTAGCACAAAATACCGGTATTCCGTATACCGGTGTAAGAAAGGCTAGTAGCAATATTCCCAAAAAGCCGTTACTCTTCGTTAAAACTTTTAGCATTTTATTGACCTATTGTACACATTTGGTAACCAGAAGTCGAGCCATCGTCAAGGTGGAGCTTCGACACAAGGCGCTGGTTTATGGCCACGCTCGGTGGTAGAAGCATACCTGAATGACCCCCGATTTGAAGAGGGGCGGTCATTTACTCTTCCCATTCCATTTGAAAACACGGTTCCATCGAACAGTTGCTGAAATGAAAATCGGCAGTGTGCTGTTGAAAGGCCGTTAACCTCGTCAGCTGTTCTGAACTAGTCTTCCTACGATCGTCAGCATAGACAGACAGATTTCATGGACAGTTTTTCGCGGACCGGCTAGTCGAAATGATCGATTTACGTGCATCAAATGTGAACTAGTTGTCCGTGATATGTGGATTTCTGTGAATCATTTATGTGGATTTCTTTCAACGTTTGTGGACCCAATGGATATATGTGAATAGTTTTATTGTGATCGTGAATAAATCAACAATGTGGGCCGGATCGTGCAGTGAAAGGACATTGACCCCTTCTGCTCGATAATTTCATAGAGCGAATAATTAAAATGCTCTTGTGAATTTAACGAGTGGGCAGGTTCAGTGTTTCACGCAGAATAATTTGTGAATACAGGAATCATTTTCACCTCGCTGGGGCTCTACAGGAGTACCAAGGTAAGCAAGGTTTTAAAATAATTCTAATTCCCTCAATTGTAAAGCGACTGCCTTTTAAAAAATAGGTCCGTAAAGAGGAGACTTGGAGCTGTTACCTCGTTTTCTTTCGAATTTTTAAAACAGTCCCGGCTATAGGAAAATTGCATTTGTTTAAAACTTTTTCAAAGTAAATGGTGAAAAAATCATTTTTTCCAAATCGAAATATTTTCAATAGATATTCTTCTGTGTTCACTATAAGCTCCTAAAATCTCATTTTCCTCGGTACGTTAGTTCTAGTGTTATAATTTATTGAAGAAAAGTTGCCATTTTTCTTTACACGTCTGCAAATCCAACATTTTTTAAGATTTCGAAAAATCCTTCGAGATTCCTTCATAGGCTACTAAAGACTACAACATATTCAAATTTGAACTATCCGACATAGGACTCGAAAAATTTTCTTCTCTTGTTTGTTCCTTGCTTTCGACCGCGGTGTATCACCATCGCTCGACTTCTGTCGCGCGCGGCCGTCTCTGCCAACACGCCTCTAGGTCGCGCTCTGATTGGTCCGTGTTTTTCGTTAATAACTCCTTAACAAAGCCGAAACGGCCATTTTTGCAAAGGAAAATGTCGCTTCAAATGGCCTCAGGAACCTCCCCTTTAAAGGAACTCAGACATTTTTGGGACACCCTGTATGATTTCCCCTCTGTAACACAAAAAGGGTGTTGCAGAGCAAACTGAGCGTGCCCGAATAGATAATGCACCATTGAAAGCACGTCTGCTTGAGAATTGGTACAAAGCAGTATAAAAAATAATTTACAAACAAATTTTTAAACTGAATAAATTTGAAAGAATAAACTTGAATAATTGAATTTATATAAGACTACAAAATCTCGTGTGTTACAATTATTTCTAGACTACCGTGAGTAGAATACGGATTTTATGCATTAGTGACAAAAATAGAAGTAAGTGCAATTTAAAACAGGAAGAATATTACAAGTATTTAGAAACATCAATGTACTATTTTCTATCTTGTAAAATCGTGAAAAAAGGAGGAACTTTTTATTTGATTTCTACGTTTTGTAATTGCTGCAGACGATTTTTATTTTGCATAAAGATCCGAAATCTACTCATGAGTTATAAATACATAAAGATCCGAAGCCCGATCACTGTACCCCAATAGATAATGCACTATTGAAAGCTGGTTTGCTTGAGAATTGGCATAAAATAGTGTCAAAAATAATTGGCAAAATATTTATATTCATCATATTAAATACAATTTTACCCAGCACTGCCAATAAATGAATTTATATAAAACTCTAACAAAATCTCGTATGTTACAATTATTTCTAGACTACCATGAGTAGAATGCGGATTTTGTGCATTTACGACAAAAATAGATAGGTGCAATATAAAACAGGAAAAACATTACAATCATTTAGAAACATCATTGTACTATTTTCAATCTTTTAAAATCATGAAAAAAAGGAGGAACTTTTTATTTGACTTCTACGTTTTGAAATTGCTGCAGACGACTTTTATTTTACATAGAGATCCAAGATCTACTCACGAGTACCAAAAATAATTTTAAAAATATTTGTATTCATCATATCAAATACAATTTTACCCAGCACTGCGAATAAACGAATTTATATAAAACTCTAGCAAAATCTCGTATGTTACAATTATTTCTCGACCTCCACGAGTTATAAAGATCCCCAGCTCGATCAGTGTTCCCCTCTGCAATCCAGAAAAAAAGTGTCGCAGAGCGAGTTGAGCGTGCTCGAATAGATAATGCACCATTGAAAGCTGGTCCGCCGTAGGATCAGCATGAAACCGGTGTTCCCCTCGTCGCAAATCCCGTGTAGACCATCTGTCGGCTCCGAAAGTTGCGAACACGTCCCTGACCCCTACCTGATCGACTTCTTTTCACCCGGTGGGGCCTTCACGGGTCTGTACACCCTCTGGACCGAGCATCGCCGTGTTCGGGTTCGGGTTTGGGTACGGATTCAAGTTCGGTAGAGAGCAACCTGTCGTTCGTTCGTTGGCGGCTTCGCTGCATCTACCCAGCATCTCCCTTCGCGTCTCTCTCTCTCTCTCTCTCAGCTCTTTTTCTATTTCTCGAGTCCGGCACGGTGTGTCGGCCGCTCGTAAACTACATCCGTCTCTTTTTCCTTGGTGTTCCGCGGAGAGCAGAATGGAAGGGGCCAGGAGGCCGAAGGAGAAGGAGAAGAACCAGTCGTGAACCAGAACCGTCGGTCCTCAGAATCTCCCAGTCACCTCTTCGAGTCTGTGCGGGGACCAGCTTGTGGATTTCTCCGGATCTCGCGGTGTGTCGCAGGGTGATCTCCCGGTGATCGAGGGCGCGCACGCGCGCGCGCGTGCCTCTTTTATCGATCGATCAAGATCGATCGGCAGCTTTTCCCCGGCCACGGATCGATCCTTCGATCTTTCGATCCTCCGACGAGATGATACAGAACGGCGACAGGGACGAGAGACTACCAGGCCGTGCACTGACAGGTCGGTGAGTCGAGTTTTCCTTTCGAGCAACCTTCTCGCGCGCGGATCGAACCGCTCCGGTCTCGCGAAAACCGGTCCAACTGTGTGTCCGCTCGCGGGACAGATCGTGACATTGTCCCCCTCCGAAAACCGGTACGCCTCGGAAATGGAAATTCTTGATTAACTGGGTGTTTTCAGTTGCATAATCGATAGCCTCGCTAGATGAAACGATGTGCTAGCGCGGACACGTGGTTTCAGGATCGCGTCGCACAGAGAGACGAAACCGTATCTGATGCCGATTAGAAATCTATTTTCTTGATATTGTGGAAAAAATTGATGTTACTTGAGAGAGAATTAATTGTATTATGGTAGACCCCATTTTCTAATATTTGCTTCCGTTTTCGTGTGGCCGATGCTTAACCCCTTGCCTTACGATTTATTTTACGGTTTTCGTGATTAGAATTTCTTTGTAGTTCATAATTTATTAGGAAAAGGAGAAAATGTATATCTATTGCATGTCTATATGTTCTCCAATGGCTGTACATTAACAACAACAAAATAGAATTATATTTCGGTTTAAAGGAAATTAATAACATACAACTTTATTAAACTCTGTTCAGAATCTTCATCACGTCTCTCAGACGATATTGTAAGCGAAGGGGTTAAAGTCAATAGAAAAACCCAACTGTTATCAAGCGGTTTTATGATTTCACAACTTTAATGCATGGTTCTGAGAAATTTTACTTTGGAAGATGAAGTTTTAATTAGTTACATAGTTTATTATTTTTTAATTGGGATAAAATGTTAATAACTTTTTCAATACGTTGGCGCCATGTCACCCGTATATGAGTTACGGTATTATTTATTTAGATTTCAAAATAAATTTTTACTTTGATATATTCATTGTACCAAATTTGATTGATATCCAGAAAATTCAAGAAGGGTTAAAGGACTACTAAATGTCATACATTGGACCTTTTCAATTTTTATTTAATTAGAAAAATCAGCTTTTTTTATAGACCTTTGAGGTTGCTGGATTGGCACTCAACGCGTTAATAATAGTGTTCAAGTCAAAAAAGTTACCTTTTAGTGAAAGCTTCAACTTCTTCTAAATTCGCTTAAAGAAGCGCAACCATTTGTGATGAATGTAATTGATGCTATATAAAAGAATGAACACTTGCCTCTTAGAAACGAAAAGAGTTGAGTGCTACACCGTGTTACTTTTAAAGGAAATGACAGTTGAGAAATGGATGCTAATCATTCATACGTCATGTCTTTTTTTAATAAACAGGGTTCGCAGTTGGTAGCGGAAATATGTTTTCAGCCTCTGCGTTTTTCAAAATGGCGGACGATGTTGCCGATCAGCCGCGAATATTATTGCTCCGATAGCAGCACTCTCTTCAATTTCGGTGAACACTTACAATAAACTCCCGTATAACGCGATCAAGGAAATTGTTTAAAAATACTGTATGCGTGTATTTCACGTGACACTGAATGTGAAAAAGATTGTTTAACAAGTCTGTACACCTACTGTCTCAGAAGATATATACATATATGTATAAAGGTCCTGTAAACAATTTTTTGATCACGTTACACAGAAATCTACCGTATTAAGAATGTTTAAAATCACTATGATCACAACACTAAATGTAAAATTGTATATTCCACATTATTCTACAATACTTAAATTTCATTTATCTTATCCTCAAGGCATCCTTGCCTTTGAATAAAATTCATTTCCCTCCAACGTTGCAGTAAAGTCAATTTAATAAAGACTGCCACTTTACTCTTGAAATAAGTCGATACATCTCAAATTTACTATACTATGCTAATACATATATACAGGGTGTTCATTTGAAAACTTTCCAGCCGAATATCTCGAAAAGTATGAAAGATATTAAAAAAGTGTAAAATATGTGACCACGTATTTCGAGGGGGAAAGAGGGGGCAGTATCAGTTTTTTATTTGAGTGGCGTTTTCAAGGTCATTTGAAGGTCAATTTTGTTTTTTCAAATGGAAACCTATATTTTTTATTATGTGATCTTATTGTATGTAAATCTTACCGAAACTGGTAATCTTTTAACGTACAATAAGATCACATAATAAAAAATATAGGTTTCCATTTGAAAAAACAAAGTTGACCTTCAAATGACCTTGAAAACGCCACCCAAATAAAAAACTGATACTACCCCCCTCTTTCCCCCCCGAAATCCTAGGACACATGTTTTACACTTTTTTAATATCTTTCATACTTTTCGAGGTATTCGGCTGGAGAGTTTTCATATGAACACACTGTATATTATTAGTTCCCCTTACATTGAAATGAAATTCTATTTTATTGTAGCGAACATGCAGACATTGGAGAATACACGGGTGTATAATAAATACACATTTTCTTTTTACTAGGAATTTATAAACAAGGAAGTTCTAATCATTGTAATCGTAAAATAAATCGTAGTGCAACAGAGGAATAGTTACGAACTTTTTGTAAATATGTACATAGAAATCCGCGCATTTATTATGCGAGGTAGAAATTAAAAGTTTTCGGAACACATCATCGCGTTCGATCACGTTTGTCAGGAAACTGATTGATCACCTCAGCACTGTTTCGTCGACTCGTATCGGATTCTGCATTGTAAACCACCGATGAAAGATCAAATCGTGTCAGTATGACGTCGATAATCCCGCTGTAGAGTCGCAGAGTGTCGTCGCGTTAATTGTGACCGAGAAGCTGCCACGGCCGCACTCGTGGAATTGGAAATTCGTTCGTGGACGCGTGGGTGACTTTCTACTCCGAGTCGTCATTGGACGGATGCAAATGCTTTTTCGAAGGACAGAACAGTGAAAAAGCGTGGGTCATCAAGTTTAGACGCAATGATTCTGCCAGTGGAACTTTACCTCATAGTAGAAATTCGTAAGCATCGCGAGAAGCTTCAAACATAATGGGATTAAAAAGAATATCGTACAAATTCGCTTGTTTAAGTTCATCGAGGTAAAAGATATCGAAATTGTAATACAAAGTCTTCTGTACGATCATTTAGCTTCGTGAACAAATTATTCTTTATTCTTATCTACCACCTAGACTTTAAATATACGCTGAATTTGACATGGAAAATTTATTATTTATTACATGTATACACATAACCAACTATTATTATCTAAATTTTCAGGTAGCGGTAGTGCGATTCTACTTTTTTTAAATTAATGTATTAGAAGCTGAAAATATAAATTGCAATCATTTCCGTGCGTTAAGCCACATACAATTTAATACTTAATATTAACTAGACTTAATAATTAATTTCTGTTAGTCTATCTAATTCTTTACGAAATCTGTATTATAATTGTACTGTGCATTTTATGCATTTATGATAAAAATTAATAAGTTTAATTTAAAGAAGTAGATTTGAAAATATTAATGCGTTAGTTCCAGCCTCGAAATCATTTAAGAAAGAATGAAATTTCTATTTGGCTCCCGTTTTGTACAATTCATACAGACAATTTTTATTTTGCATGCATAGCACTGTTGCATATACTCTTAGCAAGTAGTGAACAATAACAATAATTAATAGATTGCAGATCTTTAGGCAAATTCCAAATTTTATGGATTATTTTATAAAGTTAGTTTCAGCCTCGAAATCATTAAAGAAAGAATGAAATTTCTATTTGGCTCCCGTTTTGTACAATTCATACAGACCATTTTTATTTTGGATAAAGATCCACACTCTAATATGCATAGCACTGTTGCATATATACTCTTAGCAAGCAGTGAACAATAACAATAATTAATAGATTGCAGATCTTTAGGCAAATTCCAAATTTTATGGATTATTTTATAAAAGGTAAGCTGAGAAACAAGTTTAGTTTATCAACTAGAAAATTCCTTTAAAAACGTATAAATACTAGAGGTGTGCGAGAATCCGAAAATGTATGGATCTCGATGGTCGAGACGAGTCGGGAAGACATTGAAACGAGACGGGTCGGGTTCTCGAAAATTTCGGGATTCTCGAATATGTCGAAAATTTTAGAGTGTTCAGTACACGATTACTGTTGTGAGACTCGCTTTCGGAAACTCCTCAAATATCCGAAATTTCATACCGCGATCGATCTTAAAGCGAGTCTCATAACGGTAATCGAGTACTGAGCACCCCTCAAAATTTTCGAGAATCCCGCGACATTCGAGAATTCCGAGACTTTCGAGAATCCCGAAACTTTCGAAAATCTCGACGTAATCGAGAATCCCGAAGTTTTCGAGAATCTCGACATAATCGATAATCCGGAAGTTTTCGAGAATCTCGACATAATCGAGAATCCCGAAATTTTTGATAACTCGTCCCGATCTCGAAAAAAATTCTCGTCTCGTCCCGACTCGACATTTTCGGGTTCTCGCACACTTCTAATAAATACTATGAATGCATAGAGATCCGCAGTATAATAATTAGGAGAGAAGTATTCCCTGTCAACTGTAGTGATTATGTTTTCTCGGAATGATTGCTTCCTTGAGATTTGAGAATTCCTGAATTAGTAATTCATTTATTCCTAGAGATTTAAGATTTCCTTCAGCAAATACTCGGTAATCTCGATATTCTAAAGCAATGTTTGTCGAAAATACACCTGTTAAAATTAAAAAAAAAAGGAAACAAAATAAGCTAGAAAAGATTAGGCAAACTGAATGCTGGTAATAATGGATTATTAAAATACATGTAAGCATTTGTTTTCTTTAATCTTCAATTCGGGTGAAAAAATGTTAAATTTGATTAATCAAGGCAAGTCTTGCAGCGTGACTTAGGTATTTCGTAATAATTGATAATCAACCATTTATAATATATTTAATATGAAAATGTACAATATATTTGTAACCTGAGTTTTGAAACCACTAAATTCTGTAATAATGTTAATCAGCACGTAAAGCCCCGAATATTCATAATCGATCACAGTCTATTGACAACTTGGTACGACACATATAGGAAGAGCGTTTGAAACATGATCGATTAATTGGCAGACTTTATCAGATTCGCCTCGTTACTTACTCGTTGTCCACTGGTTACTAACCATCGATTTTCGATTACGTTAATGACTGTACATTGCAATAACACATTTCGATTAGGTTCGTAATAGCATGGGTTTTCGCCTTTGAATTATTGGGTCAATGGAAATTTCAATCCTGTCTATTTTGTTAGCTCGAAGCTATTCATCGGAGCTACGCTTTGGTATTGTTAATAACCAGTGTCCGATTAAGACCTTTACAGGCCCTGAGCACTTAAAAGATCTTGAGGCCGCTCATACAGCATCAATTCAACGCAATGTAAGGTGGATCTGCACTGCACTATTTCTCAGGCATTTTCGATAATTTGACTAAAAAGTGTTTTTAACTCCCTGCCATATTTTAACGAGTCAGACTCGTGATGAAGATATTAAATAAAGTCTAACAAAGATGAAAGTTACACCTTTATTTTCAGACGAAATTAAATTTTACTTTTGTTTAATCAATATTTAAGCATTGAAGTAAATCTACTCAGGCAAAAATAGAAATTTTCTTTCCTCTTCGGCGACATTTTTGGGAGTGCAGACGTTCTAATTATTGTAGCCGTAAAGAAAATGGTATGGCAAGGGGTTAACAGAAGTTGGAATTTTGCTCGCTCGCTACTGATCTTCAGTTTTCTTTCCACTCTCATACACACAAACACTTAGCAATATTACTACTATTTAACACTCGAACTACCGAGCACTAAATCACATTAATATACATTGCTTTATAATAACAACAAGATTACATTTATTCATATTTCGTGAAATTTTTATGTTAATATGTGCTTCAATAGAAAAGTACATTGAAAGTTTGCATCGAAATATTCTTATAATTTCAATAATCGTGGAAGAAGAAATCAGTAACAAGTCATTCTGACCCGCCCGGTAGTTCTAGTGTTAAAAGATATAGAATTCAGAAAATTTCTATGGTGCTCCCCTTCTCCTGGTTCCCCTAAGCACGCGCATAACTAGATAAAATATTATTTGAAATAGTAAATAAGGTGAGCCGTCTAGTGAATGCACACTTAAGCTGCAAGTTTGTTGAAATTAGTACTCGAAAATTATTATTTTATATCCTGGATGCTGACTTAAAGATAAAATATTTCATTTGTTAGAAAACATTTTTAAACCAATATTTCAAATAGTATTTTATTCGAAGTATTTCAAAATATGTAGTGAGAATTTTATTTGAGTGGGTGCTTCTACGTGAGCATATCAATCGGAAAAATGGAACAATTTTTTTCATTTGATGCTCCGTTTTTGAGAAAATCGGGGTCGAAAATATTTTGGTTTATTACACTTTAATATTTTCTGTTTCTCCAATCTATTTTCATCGTAAAGAAAACTGTATGAAGTACCATTTAACACAGAATTCAAATTTTTTTTTATAGTGTGGATTAAAATTTCTAGTATTACATAAAGATGTTTTATTTTATATTTCAGATTATCAAAATAGAAATAGTTTATTTGCGGGAAATGTTATCGTTTATTTGAAATAGTATTTTATTTGAATTGCAGAACAACGACTACTTAACCCTCATCATCCATCCCTCATTTTGTCAACTAAATATGTCCGTTTGTGTCAAATTGACGCAATGGTGAAAAATCGGTATATAATATAAAGGTAAACTATTAACATTGAAGACTCTTTTACTAAATAAAATAAAAATGATGTTTTTGCATATTTAGAAATATGGTTTTTCACATTGTCACAAATTGTAAATCGGTGTGCAGTATAAATTGCTTTTTCCATGTATCGCAACGTACACTGTATAAATTCACATTCTTGTGTCAAATTGACACAATGGACGGATGAGGGTTAAAATAGTATTTGCAATATTTTTTTGTCCAAAATTTTGCCCAGCTCTGTGCTTACATCGCTTATTGGTTAATCCAGCACAGTTGACAACGATCATGACAGTGTGGTACAATTTGAGTCGGAGAGAGCGCATGATTCTCGGTTGATTCGGTCATTAGCGCGACATTTGCGTATAAACTACGACAATATATAGGTTATTGAGAATAATTATTTCATCTACGGCGAGAGTACACTCGACACGATTCACGTGCCGCCGCCAAGTCAATAACCTGGACGAACGCGTCGGGATTCTAGGCGAGAGCGAATCCGTGATAAAAGCTCGTCAATAACGGACTTTGACAGGCCGATATTGGAAATTGAAAAAATCTCCTGTTATACAAGATACAGTGTCTGCATGAGTGTCGATTGTACTATAGCTGCTCGGCGTTATTTGATCACTCATTCAACGCTGAATTTGGCCACTTTTCAACGAAACGAAGCTTTAATATTTGCTTAACCCACTGCTGTAAATTACGGCTATAGACGACCTTACGTTACTATATGTAATAGTAATACATTGAACAAAAAATTACTTAACAGTCTAGATGACATATAAAAAAGATGGGAGTAACAAACAATTAAAAAATAAAAGTTTACCTCCCTAAATTGTGAAACCTGGTGAGATGAAATTTGGAAGTAATCGGACAACGGGAACCCGTGCCATATTTGCGTTAAAGTTTAAAAATGTTTATGATTTCATGTAACTTTAAAACATAACTGTGTTTCGTTGTTTCATAAATATCGTTGAACATTCTTGAGTAAAAGACACTGGCTTAGATGAATAATGAGATTTATGTTTTAGTTTCAAAAACTGTACAAAATTTTAAATTTGACTTTACATTAAATTCCGTGTATCATGCAGAATCTGGCAAAGCGAGATTTCAAAACTGGGCACACCGATTTTGATTAAATTCTAGTGAGAGGTAGTTTTCAGAAAAATATTTGACACGTATGTTTTCGATCAGCGTCCATGTTGAAAGAGTAAAAAGAGACCTTAAAGTTGGACAAAAACAGTGAAAATCAACAGTTTTAAGGGATGTTTTTACTCGTTCAACGTGGATGATGGCCGAAAAAAATTTCGTCACTGCGCCAATAACAATAATATTCATACACTGCCAAGTTAATTAATGTAACGACTATTATATATATTTTTAATATAATAATTTGATCACTCATTGTAGTTCTATTAAATGGATTATTATTGTTCGCATTATTATACAGGTGTTATGTGGGAAGTACTGTAGAATAGACGATGTAAATAGATGATAAAAAGAAGTTAATATAAACACATGCTTCATACGACCTCGTTTTTAATTGTCCCACATACTACAAGACCTCTGCACCTATGTGGTGCATCAGTAGCATCACTGCTTGTAAGTGATTAAACACTTTAGTGGTAGTGAGCTTGTAGCTGAAAACCAATACAAGACAAATTATACATTAATCTTGTTTTCAAAAAGTTTTTCTCCGTGTAGTTGAAGTTATTTCTTCTTGAAATAAAATTATTGTAATTTTCATTAGAGATATTATCTGATTAAATTCGTTTTCTATCGCGACACAAAGCCTTTTACACTATACATGTGTACGCTGGCATAACCAGGTTGAAAATTCCATTCAATTTGATTATGTTGTCGAAAGCATCATAACAGATATTGATACACCCCTTATCGTAAATTTAATTCAGCTTCTCTCGCATCGTCGCTGATATGTTTCCGACATTGCTGAGTACACAAAAGAACAAGCTTTATTCATCCTTTTTATTACATTATTTAGCTTCGAATAAAAGCAAAAGTACTAAGAAGAATGTCCATCGAAAAGAAACATTTATGAAGACTACAAGCCGTGACGAAATATTTTCATCCGCAGCGTCTTTTAATCCTTTGCGTGCCTGCAGACAGTTGCTCAAACAAAACTGTTAATCCGTGACAGCAAATCATTTTTTAAAAAATCATTACTCTCAAAAAACATCGAACAAATGTTTAGTAAACACAAGGTTCGTTCCTTCATTAGATTCTTATACTTAGCTGCCACTACACAATTTCATTTCCCAAGGAAAATTATACATTCGATCCGTCGTTAAGTGCGCTAAAAATAATTCCCGATCACAAAGGGTTAAAAGATCATCATTTATGTTTCTCTTGTTAACAAATGAGTATAGAATGTATTTCTAAAAGTCGAACAGTAAGTGAAATAAGAAAACTAATGATACACATTGTATCAAGCTACAAGGTAAACGATTAGGTACATTTATGTCTCGAACATAAAGCTATTGAGGAGCATACGAGAGTCGGTCAATAGCTCCAACTTCCGTTCTACGAGAAATATGCGGTTGCCACTTGGTTGCAATGCACAAGCAATATTTTTGTTGCTGTATGATAAGTTGCAAGTAATTTGCATCGGACACTCACATTTTACACTCTTATTATTCGTGGAATGTCCTATAAAAAGTGCGTTTAAATTTCATGCTAGCGGTGTTGCATGATTTTTACGGAGAAAGTATCATGTTCGGCGTGCAATTATGTGAACAAAACATCCTGAGTCGTCAGTCGGCCATTAATCGACGTAAAACATTTGAAATGTTGATATGAAGTCTCGACGACTGAATTCGTTCAAGCATTTTAGAACATCAACTATTTTCAACTAGTTGGAAACGTGTATTTGTTTTTGGAGATTATGTGCGAGTGTGTAATTCTCGAGTGTCCAATTTTAATTCTTGAAAGAGAACCATTTGTTCTCTTCTCGATGTACCAGGCATCAATTTCTGTTCTTCAAAAAACTTGTTAGTGATATTTTTAATATGGTTAGGAGCCTTTTGACTCTAGTCCTCTTCCCATTGGAGTTTCAGTCTATTTTTGGTTTCCCTTATCAGGTCTTCTGAATGTAATTTATCTTGATTTTATCATTTAATTTGTAACATACATTAAGTAGTTGTAAAATAATGTAGTTACAACATAAAGAAATGGCGATTCAGCTGATTAAAAAAGATCTATATCAGGGAAAATAAATAGGATGACGGAGCATTTCTCAACACCGGAAAAAGATGACATCGTTCGTCGCTTTCATGAAGCAAAATCAGCTACCTCAGTCAATAAATAATCACATTTCACACTCGATCTACCAAATGGGTCAAAACGAATTGCTTCTGACTTCTCCTTTTACAATTACTGGAATTATAAAAATTTCTTCACGACAATCTTTTTAACAAACTTTTTTATGCAAGCGTATATTATAATAAAAATCATACGAAGCCTGAATAAATATAATCTTGCGAATATTATGAAACAATATATATATATATATATATATATATTGTTTCATATCTATATATATATATATATATATATATATATATATATATATATCAGTTGCGTTTAATGCTGAATTCTATCAATTTATATAATATTAATTTATCTTCACGCAAACATAGGGAATACATTATCTTAGTAAAATAAGTCGCAGAGCTGTTTAATGAGTATCTTATTTACTTGATTTCTCGAAGCAGGTACCTCCATAGCGTCCTACGCAAATGCTATACTCTTCCGTAAAAGGTTTAATTGCTTATTACCAAGCTTGCAACTCAAAACTGGTTTAAAAAGTTCCGTGACGGAGATGCAGAGGATCGCGGACGTCTTTTTGCAATTAATAATGATGAACTACAGCGACTCAAATGAATATTCGGACACTCCTACAAAGACGATAACTTTTTTAATATTGGACCCCACGACTTGGATTCATTGGGAAGCTAAAACAGTTAGTTTACTATACGACGTGAAAAAGGAATTTTTTAAAATTTGCAATTAGTAGGCACTACAGAGAAAATATTTATGTGGGGCTATATTGAAAATGTAAATGATATTAGATCTGTACCAATTATACACATCATTTGAAAATTTCATTATAATCGAAAAAACGACAGGCGTTGAAAGATGTAATAGAATTCTTAGATTTATTACAATTATTGTCCGAAAGTCGCCAAAAAGTGAAATTTTTACCATTTTTAAACGCTAGTTTGAAAAACATAGTTTCGAGAACCAGGCGTATTCTGCAATAAATAATAGGAAAGATTGAACCAAACGAAACACTTGTGCTTCAAGACTTTCTAAATTACCATTTTTAAGCGTTTGTAGCTCTTTCCAATGTTGACCGATTTCGAAGAAAATTTAATAAATTACGCCTTCTTAGTTATCGTGCACACTAGTTTGAAAGACATAGTTTCGAAAAACACGCGTCTTCTAAAATAAATAATAGAACAGATTGAACTAAAAGAAACAGTTGTGCTTCAAGACTTTCTAAATTGCCATTTTTTAACGTTCGTAGCTCATTCCAATAATGGCCGATTTCAATGAAATTTTACTAAATTACGCCTTTTTAATTATCGTGCACGCCAGTTTGAAAAACATAGTTTCGAAAAACACGCGTATTCTAAAATAAATAATAGGACAGATTGAACTAAAAGAAACACTTGTGCTTCAAGATTTTCATTCCAGTAATGGCCGATTTGGATGAAATTTTACTAAATTACGCCTTCTTAGTTATCGTGCACGCCAGTTTGAAAAACATAGTTTCGTTAAACACCCGTATTCTAAAATAAATAATAGGAAATATTGAACTAAAAGATGCACTTGTGCTTGAAGACTTTCTAAATTACCATTTTTAAACGTTTGGTGCTCTTTCCAATATTGACCGATTTTAATGAAATTTTACTAAATTACGCCTTCTTAGTTATCGTGCACGCCAGTTTGAAAAACATAGTTTCGAGAAACACGCGTATTCTAAAAAAAAAATAATAGGGAGGATTGAACCAAAAGAAACACTTGTGCTTCAAAGACTTTCTATTTACATCCCGCAAAAGGTCTAGTCGAAAAATTTTTAAAAATTGCTTGTTTTCGTTGTCGTTATGGGAGAAGACCCCTTAAAAGATTATCATATTTATTCGACTTCTCGGATGCAGGTGGGGGTTAGCATGTTTCCATAGCGTCCCACGCGAACGCTATATGTATTCTTCCGTAGAAGGTTAAATTGCTCTCTATGTTGATGCGGGACGCCGCCGCGCCGCTGCGATGCCTCCGAGGCAAATGTTTGATCGTGAATGAGTGGTTCTCGCTCGGTTGCTCAAGCTACGCCGACGCGTTACGATTTGCATATCGCGTTCCGCTATTTCTCCGTGTTTACGAGTGATTGGATCCTCGGCTACATTCCGCGGCCACACGACCACCTACCCGCGTACTTCTCTACTAGTAAATACCCGTACTCGCGCGCGTGCTCCGCACTCTCTGTACTTGTGAAAACAAGTGAACTCGGGCTACGTGGAAATACGACGATAAGACACGCCGCCTCTGTTGTTTCGCCGACGAGCCGAGCTGAGCCGAGCAAAGCACAGCAGAACACAGCAGAGCATAGCAGAGCAGAGTCAAGCTGTTGCACTCGCAATTTTCTCGTCTCGAACGCGATTATACGTTGGGAAAACATTTAAAGACGGTCTTAACGACTCCGTGGAAGACTAGCAAGAACAATTCATAACACTGTAACATTGTTTGGAAAATTCTAGTTGAAACTCTCCGTTTAAGATATTTACAACAATAACCCCGCAATTAGAATGACTTTCATTATTTCTGCAATAAAGAAAACTATTCGCGAAATATTCTACAAGCCTTGAAAATGTTACTCTTATTTTTCGATTCATTTAAGGATAGAAATTTCCTAGGCCACGAAGTTCTTTATGGTTAACAATTGTAAAAACAACAGTCGCCGCACAATTATAATGAATTTCACAATTTCTGCAACAGTGATAGCAATTCTGCGAATATTCTATATTAATTCTTAATGCGTCCCTCATTTTTGCAACTCAGCGTGTCCCTCGTGTACCACATTGAAAGAATGGTGAGGTATCAGATGAAATGAAACGAAAAATAATTAAATAACTTTGCTAATTATTTGATTGAGAATAAAGTAATAGATATGGCTGTTGATCGATATGAGCGACACGAATTTATGAGCTGAGATTTTTAAGAGGGGGCGAGGAGAGGGAAGAGAACCTTGCATATAAAATTTCAACGATGGGTCTTTATTAGTTTTTGAGATATTAAGGGAAAACTAACAAATATGATGTTTAACCCCTTGCACTACAAGTTATTTTACAGTTACAGTGATTAGAACATTTTTATCGTTCATAAATTTTTGGATGAAGAAAGAAGTTTATATTTATTGTGTCCATGTATCTCCGATAACTATGTATTGGACAACAACAACGACAACGACAACAACAAAATAAAATTTTATTTCGGTATGTAGAAAATTAATAACATACATATTTAGTAGATTCTGTTCGAAATCTCCATGACACGTGTGACTCGTTGTGGTAGTGCAAGGGTTTGAAGAAAATTAACGATACACCAATACTTAATAGATTCTTAATAGATGGGTTTAATGAATTCAAAATAATATGATACTCTCAAATTTTTCGAATGCTTTTGTTATTTTATATTTTCGTTGAAAAACAGGAAAATCCGTAGTCCATTTGTAAATGTGAGAAAATTGAGTTTATTTAGATTTAGTACAATTTTGATATATTTTTTAGTAATTTTAAGCAATTAAAACATATTGAAGAAGTGGAACGATCCTCCAACCTGTAAAAACAATAAAACGTTCTAAAAATGTATGAAGACCAACATAATTGAGCTATGGCATGTGAATATCTCTGTGGGTCATCTCACTCGGACAATCCGAGCTAGATAGACGCGTATGCACACGGTGCAATTTCTTTTGTTTCTGAAAAAAATCTATGATTATTTTCTTTTTTCTGTGAGATTGCAATTTCATGTGTATTTATTTTTACAAATATATTTTTATTGTCAATACAGTGTGTTGATGTTTCTAAAAAAATGGGACACCACTCGCTGAACTCTGCCTAATCGAAATATCTTCATTATTTCTAACAGTACGCAAAAATGTTTCGAATGAAAGTTGTAGAATTTAAGGGAATACGATATTCAAATATGTATAATTTTTTTCAATTTATCTGTTGCTTCAATACGTATTTAATGGAATACGTATATTCAAATATTTATAATTTTTTTCAATTTATCTGTTGCTTGAATACGTATTTAATGGAACACGTATATTCAAATATTTATAATTTTTTTCAATTTATCTGTTGCTTCAATACGTATTTAATGGAATACGTATATTCAAATATTTATAATTTTTTTCAATTTATGTGTTGCTTCAATACGTATTTAACGGAATACGTATATTCAAATATTTATAATTTTTTTCAATTTATCTGTTGCTTCAATACGTATTTAATGGAATACGTATATTCAAATATTTATAATTTTTTTCAATTTATGTGTTGCTTCAACACGTATTTAATGGAATACGTATATTCAAATATTTATATTTTTTTCAATTTATCTGTTGCTTCAAATTGCACCTATTTCACTTTTTTAGTCATAAACTTTGTCTGTATTGATTACCACGGAAATGTTCATTTTTAAAGTATAGTTGATCGCCTTGGTTTCCGAAGGCAACTGGGTAATAACTTGCGACCTGAAACTGCACAAAGGCTACGTGGACTGTGCAAAACGTCGTAAAAGTTTGTCATGACAACAAATAGAGGAACGTGTTCGCGCCTCTAATCCACAGATTACGCACGTCGATGTTTAAGTTTCGTAGATCCTTTCTAAATAACAAAGGCTGTACGCGATCTTTGCGAACAGGGCGTGCGTGACATATCCAATATTATACATAATTCTCGCAACAAAGAGAACTATTTTTCACATATACAAAATTAAAAATGGTTGATCTGCCTCTTCAGTTTCTTGAACGATAGACATCTCCGAGCTCATGAACTTCTATAGTATACTTAAATTGTAAAAACAACAATAATCATACAGTTTCAGTGAATTTCATCATTTTTGCAATGAAGGAAAATATTCTCGAAATATTCTACAATTCATTAAACAGTTAATTGTAAGTTTTAGTTCTTTTAAGACTAACTAGTAAAGTTCTTTACAGTCAACGATTATAAAAAGAACATTAATGACAACTACAGTGGATTACAGCATTTTTCCAGCGAAGGAAATTATTTTTCATGTGTTATAAAATATCTAAAATCGTTAATCTTATTTTTCCGATTCATTCAAGGATAGACATTTCTTAGTTCTCGAAGATCTTTATGGTTAACGATTGTAAAAACAACACTAATCACGCAATTACAATGACTTTCATCATTTCTGTAATAAAGAAAACTATTCGCGAAATATTCTACAAGCCTTGAAAATATTACTCTTATTTTTCGATTCATTTAAGGATAGAAAATTCCTAGACCACAAAGTTCTTTATGGTAAACAATTGTAAAAACAACAATTGCCGCACAATTACAGTGAATTGCACCATTGTTGCAACAAAGAAAGCAATTCTGTGAATATTGTATGAACCTTGAAATTGCTAATTGTAATTTTCAGTTTTTTTAAGGATAGACTAATTAGCAAAGTTCTTTACAGTCAACCATTATAAAAACAACAATAAGGACAACTACAGTGGATCACAGCATTTTTGCAGCAAAAGAAACTATTCTCCATATGTTATAAAATATTTAAAATCGTTAATCTTATTTTCCCGATTCATTCAAGGATAGAAAATTCCTAGCCCACGAAGTTTTTTATGGTTAAGTAATTGTACAAACAACAGTCACCGCACAATTATAATGGATTCATCATTTTTGCAACAAAGGAAGCAATTTTGCGAATATTCTATAATCCTTGAAATTGTTAATCTAATTTTCCGATTCCTTTAAGGATAGGAATTTCCTTTCTCGCGAAGTTCTTTATGGTTAACAATTGTAGAAACAACAATCATCGCAGAATTGGAGTTCTGCAATAAAGAAAGAGGTTCAGCGAATATTCTACAAGCCTTGAAATTGTTACTCTTATTTTTCGATTGATTTAAGGCTAGAAATTTCCTAGCCCACGGAGTTCTTTATGGTTAACAATTGTAAAAACAACAGTCGCCGCATAATTACAGCGAACGGCACCATTTTTTCAACAAAGAAAGCAATTCTGCGAATATTCTATAAGCCTTGAAATTGTTAATCTAATTTTCCGATTCCTTTAAGGATAGGAATTTCCTAGCTCGCGAAGTTCTTTATGGTAAACAATCGTAAAAACAACAATCACCGCAGAATTGGAGTTCTGCAATAAAGAAAGAAGTTCAGCGAATATTCTACAAGCCTTGAAATTGTTACTCCTTTTTTCGATTCATTTAAGGATAGAAATATCCTAGCTCACGAAGTTCTTTGTTGCTGGCAATTGCAAAAACAACGATAACTACACAATTATAGTAAATTTCACGAGTCGTTGCGTTCGAATAACTTGCAGCGTTCGCGCGTGGTTCAGCAGCGAGGAAAATGGAGAATGGAAAAGCTAAAGGATCTAAAAAAATTTGCCGCGTATGCGATTATTTAAGAGCAGAGATCGCTTCCGCGAATTGACACGTTCAGCTTCCTTTAGGCACGATGACAGAGGCCGCATTTAAATATACCTGAAGTCACCGCGATACCATCGCGTGATTTATCAAGATCCGCGGCTGCTTTTCTGTCGATACATATAAGGCTGTACATGCTAGCTTTGTGACACCAACAGTTTATTTCTTCCCGTTTTTTTTATTTCTCCGCGGTCGGTTATACCCCGAAGCGCAACGCATTCCTTCCATCTCGCGATCGCGTAATTAATGTTTCCACGCATTGAAGTTACCGCGAACATAATCGTCGGACGATTATCCTAAGTCTAACCTGCTGTTGGCACGTCAGATATCCTACTTACATGAGACATTCGAAATAAAATCTGATTTTCAAGGAAAAATGTATACGCAAAAGTATACGCTGTTACTCACTATAGTTGGACTGCATGTCCTAATTTTTATGAATTATAGATTTGCTGTTTATAGGTAAGACTATGAGAACTTATAACTATGAACTCTTCTTTACAGGACTCAGTACCTACACAATTTAATTCTCTGCACTAGCGACTTTATTGTATTATTAACTCTTTGCGCTCGAGAGGCGACCCTCAGTCGTCAAAGTCAACCGCTTTCGAAAACTCTCGAGTGCAAAAGGTTCATTTTTATCAAATCTATTTTGATAAGTAATTTTTCACAAGTTTTTAATAGTACTACTCAACAAATTACTCTAAAAATAAATGTTTACCTAATGCATTCATTGCATCAAACTTGCAATTAGTTAAGTTAGGAGGCGACCCTCAGTCGCCAAATTCAACCGCTTTCGAAAACTCTCGAGTGCAAAAGGTTAATTTTTATCAAATCTATTTTGATAAGTAATTTTTCACAAGTTTTTAACAGTACTATTCAACAAATTACTCTGAAAATAATTTTTTACCTAATGTATTCATTGCACCAAACTTACAATTAGTTAGGTTAGGAGGCGACCCTCAGTCGTCAAATTCAACCGCTTTCGAAAACTCACGAGTGCAAAAGGTTAATTTCTATCAAATTTATTTTGATAAGTAATTTTTCACAAGTTTTTAACAGTACTATTCAACAAATTACTCTGAAAATAATTTTTTACCTAATGTATTCATTGCACCAAACTTACAATTAGTTAGGTTAGGAGGCGACCCTCAGTCGCCAAATTCAACCGCTTTCGAAAACTCTCGAGTGCAAAAGGTTAATTTTTATCAAATCTATTTTGATAAGTAATTTTTCACAAGTTTTTAATAGTACTACTCAACAAATTACTCTGAAAATAATTTTTTACCTAATGTATTCATTGCACCAAACTTACAATTAGTTATCATTGTCAGTCTCATATATTGAAACTTCCTTGTTTCACTTTTTTATTTTATTAAATAAGTTACTTTGATCTTATGAGGTTGCTCGTTTGGCAGTCAAAGCGTTGACAAGTAAAATTTTCAATGTTTATAAAGACGTTTCAATCCGTAGTATTTTAGAGATAAAACACTACATCATATAACAACGTCCTAGAAAAGAATGAATGATGAATTAAGGAAGTTGGATGTTTCAAACTTTGAAATGAGTCCAAGTTTATTGTTTCACAATTCATTTTAAAGATTCAGTAAAATAAAAAGTTTTAATTAGCAGGTAGCTGCAATTTGACGCAGTGTGAAGATTGAAAGAATTAAATAGCATTAATATACATATTACTTTCGACCTAGTAAAATTATTCAAGAAAGTAAAACGTTCTTAGGTGGATCCTATATCTCATAACTAGACTGCGGATTTTATGCATTTATAATAAAAATAGGTTAGCGCAAGTTAAACCAGGACAAAAATTTTAATAATTCAGGAATACCGTTATAACTATTTTCAACATATAGAAATGATTAAAGAAAGGATTAAATATGTATCTGGCTGCCATGCCATTTCTCGCAATTGATGCAGAAAATTATTATTTTTTGTAAAGATCAGCCGTCTACTCATAACAAATGCAGAAAATTTGTATTTTGCATAATGATCCGCAGTCGAGTAATACGATTTAAATAATAATTTTTCGAAAATCGGAAAGTGTAGAAATAGATATTTTTTGAAGCCACTGGTTAGCGAATGTATAACTATATTTAGTTCCCTTTGTGCATTGGATGGCGTGTATCGCTCAAATAGTTAACATTTCATCGAAGTATCGATCAGTTGCGTTAGGCCACCAGACACACAGAACTTTCGCGGCAGATTGAACGGTCTCGTTCGGTGTAACATTGCTCGAAATAATTACGCCTCGAAGGTATTCCCGCGCTATACATCCCGGCGTGTATGCAAATCAAGAACTAAAGCCTAGTTTCGATTTACATGAGCAGCAGCAAGAAAACGAAGCCCGTTATAGTCGAATGATTATAAGAGAACGCGAGGCAAGCGTCGATAAAACGTCAGAACTCCTAGAAACGCATCGCGTAACCGCTCTCACCTGCATCGACGGCTGTCAAAAGCAGTATAACCGGAAGGTTGAACGGGTTACGTGTTCGCCAGGTGAATAACTGTGTTTTTTCGATGATGCGCGAACGCGATGTTTACAGTGCGTGCCGAAAGCCAACATCTGTGTACATCTCTACACTACAGTCCCTAGCCAAAAAATTAGGTTTGCAAGTTTCAACAATGTTTTCCACATTTTTAGTGAGATCTTCAGGCTTGGATAGAATTTAACCCCTTGGGCTAATTAAATCTTCTTTGTCGTCCATAATTTCCTAGAAGAAGAAGAAAATTTGTAGCTATCATGTGCGTAGATATTCTCACAATGACTTTATGTGAACAACAATAAAATTGAATTTTATTTCGGTTTAAATGAAATGAATAACATATATATTGAGAAGATTCTTCACCTCGAGTCTGAATCGTTGTTGTAGTGAAAGGGGTTAATTGCCAATTTCACGTATCTGATAGACAGATAGATAGGTAGGATTATTTCTTAGTCGCTCGGTCATGATAAAGTACATGGTTTACAATACTTTTTTTCTAAACCTCATACATTCATATCGTGCCCTTCCACACACATCCTCTCGTTCATACCATACTCCCGTGATGGGCACGGTAGGAAGCCCTCAAACGCCTGCTTCTCCCACCAACCTCTCTTTCATGCGCGAGGCCTGCGCACCGTTCGCGACAGGCGAAGCACTTTCTCCCTCTATGGCAGGGATGGGCAATTTTGCCTCAATTGAGGCAAAATCGTCCACACCGTAGCGCCCTCTGTCCCGTTCCAGCAAGCGCGGTACAATGGGGCAACGAAGACACGAGACATCGGCGTACGCAACGAACGTGCGCGTTGCATGAAAGAGAGGTTGGTGGGAGAAGCATGCGATTGAGGGGCTCCACCCGTGCCCACCACTGCTCTATGGTAATGGCGGATGCTGATGGGGTACAGTGGGCGCTATGGTGGGGACGGTTTTGTCTCAATTGAGACAAAAATGCCCATCTCTGACATACTCCGTCAATCTTAACTGCTAAAACTATAACTATTAGGTTATTGCATATGAAATTTCCGATTTTAAAATCCAAATGTTATCAAGCGTTTCGATAATATTGAAATATTGAAATCCCTCGACATAATCTTATAAGCTTAAACGACAAAGTAGAATGAAACAGGCCTTTCATTTTCGTGAATGTATTAGTTTATAGCTGACATATTTTTCTCTCGATGGTGTACAAAAGATGTCGGAAAGTTGGCATAGAATCAGTAATAATTAGACTGCGAGTTTTTATACAAAAGAAAAATTACAGAAGCAACATAAACACTTATTTCATTTCTTAATAATATTGTATTAGATTGTCCCAAAAGTTAGTTTCGTTTTCGATTAAAGTGAACAATGCAAATTCAACAGGAGGAAAATTGCTTGGTTACGTAAAATGAAGCTTAGGAAGTAATAAAACGTTAACGAATCAATAATTACGTTGTTTGTGTATTCTCGTATTATTTAACAATATTGAACATACACATTGCAAAAGAAACTTTTGGGACAATCTAGTATGGAGTGAGTTGAAAGTGATTCAACAGTATTTCTAAACTCTTTAAATGCTTTTGGTGTTTCGCATTTGCAGTATTATTAACGATGGCAATTACCTAGGAATTATCAATTAAATTTAATCCAGGCATGGTTCTAATTAGGCGGCTCTTCCATATATGATAGTGGTTTTACTATGCGAATATCAGAGTACTCAGATTACTCATTATAATACGAAATCCGAATCGAAATTCAGATCTAAATATGTCTACGGATATCCTTGCTTGATTTCAGTGTCCGATTGGTCGGTTTCAAATGTTTTATCCTGATGACGTAATCATGAAGTTCTGCTTATTTCGATTTCAATTAACGAGAATAAGTTTGAGGTAGGATTCTCGTGTTGCAACAACTATTAGTTCTATGTGGCCTAATAGAATATTATAAAGAATAAAAGAAAAAGAATATTACTATGTTATTTTCGGTTTCGTAACATTGTTAAAAATCAATTTTTATTCTGCAAAGTTACATAAACCTAGACTCTTCAGTATTTAAATAGATAGTCTTGAAGTATATTGTTATATTGTTTACCATATGTTACTAAGGTAATCAATTTCTGTATTGCTGTTAAAAAAGTAGTTTGATCGCATTTTCTAGCGACAACCTTGATCGTTTATAATAATGACAAGCTTGGAGTTATTCAAGCTTCGTATAACTTCGATCATAATGTGTGTTTATATAAAGAAGTGTATAAAAAAATTTCTCATGGTAAAATCCTCATAATTTCCATAATTATAAAAAAACACATTTTGTTTGCCCGTCCGATACTTCAGGTTTTAGCGAAGCAAGATAAACATTGGAACGCATTTAAATTTCTATTTGCTATTCTTTGCACAGTTCCTATGTAAAATTAGTTGCTTAAATTGCAGAGTTTAGTCAACCGTGTCGTGAAAATTGTTTTTTGCCAACGAGAATGTAACGTATATTCTAACAAGATATTAATACTAAACGAGCATAATAGTATAGTAACGTGATAGGGATAATGCAAATCTTTAAATATTCTTTTTAGACCGGTACGAGTTTTAATTTTTTACGGCGAAATGGGAGCATGGTTCACGACAACATTCAGCGGTGGCAGCTACTTAAGTATGATACACTGTTTAAAAATGAATAACTTTTTTAAAATTGTTCCAAACGATTTGAGCCTTTTTGAGACATTAGAATTAAGTTTCTAGATAATGTGTAAAAATACCTTTTTTTTAAATCACTATTGAGTGGAGTTGTGAAGAAAAATGTGAAGGTCAAGATTTTAAACTTTTTTATCTGTGCCTATAACGAAAATAGAAAACATGCCTTTTGTAAATCTTTTGTAAATTTCATCGAAATTGGATGACGCATAAAAAAGCCATAGGTATTGAAAGATGCAAAAATCTTGGAATTTTAAGCTTAAATCGCACTTTCTCACAATTTTTGCCATTTTTAATAATTTCTGGCTCGTAGCAACCGATTACGTTGAAACTTTGTGTATGCATATTGTGTACGTATATATATATATATATTTAGATTTACCATAGGCATGACTTTTAATTTTCGTTATAGGCACAGATAAAAAAACTTCAAACCGTGACTTTAACTTTTTTTTCTTCGCAATTTGGACTAATAGCAGTTTCAAAAAAAAAAAATTGTACACATTATCTAGTAAACTAATTTTTATAACATGTCAAAGAAACTTAACTCAATTTGGACCAATTTTAAAAAAGTTATTCGTTTTTAGAGGGTATATTGAAGTAGCCGGGCGCAACTGTAGTGTGGAGAGAAAATTCTTATTCCGGTTTTCCGTCGCCGTCCAAGCATCCACAAGTATCCGCTGCACATGTGCAAGCATGTTACGCAACTGTTTGTAATACCCATTTTGTTTGAATTGCAACAAAGCCGGGTATTTAGCGCGTGCGGTCTCTAGTCGCTTCTATGCTAACTATCCTAGGTAGCTCGAAGAGTACGTCAATAGACGCGACGTCGACGTTTTTTCGAGTCAATAGAATTCTAATGTACCCGTGACAAAAACCTGAATAGCTGAAGGATCGTAAAGGTAGTGTCGTTCCAGGAATAAAATGAATGGTACGCAAAATAATCTCGAACAAGCAAAGATTTCCTATATTGCAGTTTTTTTCACGCACGTTCCAACTGCTCTCGTTTGCCTGTCGGTTTTCAATAACGTGGTAACATAACAATGCAAAATAATCTCTTCTTGACATCATCATCCTCTACATTAACAGTGGGATGGTAATTTCTCTCCATTATAATACCAGAGGGAAATATTATTATATACGGTGGAATAAAAATGAAACAAAAATGTTTAAGATGAAAGTTGTTCAATACCGAGGGGGGCGT
The DNA here is from genome assembly GCA_913789915.3 of Sphecodes monilicornis. Taxonomy (NCBI): domain Eukaryota; kingdom Metazoa; phylum Arthropoda; class Insecta; order Hymenoptera; family Halictidae; genus Sphecodes; species Sphecodes monilicornis. The sequence continues at coordinate 14,180,155 of OU565290.1, forward strand.
CATGTGGTGGAACTTTTATTCTTCCCGGTGGACATTTCAAGGTGAGGCAAAGGTCAACTTTCTTTTTTAAATGGAATGATATGTTTTTTTATCTACCATTAAATAGTGCGTTTTAAGATGAGTTGAATTACCTATGGACTCAATGTCATTCGAGGTCAAACTTGCAAGAAAATGCAGAAAAGGTGTGATTGTTTTATTTATACTTCAGTTCAGTATTTGTTCAAAATGATTACCTCTTACTTCAATGCACTTAACAATTCTTTGTTTAAATGGTTCTCTAACTTTGCTCAACATTTATCTTAGCACAAGCTTCGCATATTCTGACTTTCTTGTTTTCACGCGTCGTAGGCTTAATGGACATTACGCAGTTTTTAAGCACAGAACCTGAATAGTGAAAACGCTGTTCTAGTCTTTTAAATACCATATGCGATTCTGATGGTCGATCTGGGTAGCGTTGTGCATACAAATTAGCAGCCGTTCTGCAATTTTTCCTGCATTCTCCTAGTACCATAAACATATCAAAACAATTTTGATACATTTCCATTTCCACCACTTATTTAAGTACATACTATCGTTCAGCGAAGGATACATTAGCACGAACAGTAATGAAAGTAAACTGACTATCTCGCAGAAGGGCACAGTAATACATAAATACGTTTGTTTTCATTTCATTGATAATGACTTTGATTTTGTCCTGAGTAATGCTGATATTGAACACATGTTATTGTTTTGGTGTGAAAGTTCGAAGGCACGAACTAAAGTACAAATAAAACGATCACACCTTTTCTGCATTTCCCTGCAAGTTTGACCTTGAATGACCTTGAGACATAGGTAATTGAACTCATCTTAATACGCACTATTTGATGATGGATAAAAAACATATCATTTCATTTATAAAAAGAAAGTTGACCTTCACCTCACCTTGGAGCGTCCACCGGGAAAAATAAAAGTTTCGCCACATGCTGCCCCTCTCGGTACCCCTCTGTGTCAAGATAACGAGCATGCAGCAAAACTAGTTTGTATAGCTATTTTGTATGGCGCGCCCCATACTTTACCAATTTCTCGTCAATCTCCGGATTTCAATTTCCGAACATCAATTTCCGCGCTTATTTCAACTGCGCATGTATGGTGGAAACTGGAAAAACGTATACAAAAACATCATATTACGTTTAACGAATTTATAAAATGAATTTTAAATGAATGAGGAAGTCATCTCTGAGTTTATAAAGAATATAGTGGAGCTATGTATATGTGTACCGTAAATTGCCAGCGGATGTTTGTCGCAAAAGACTCTCCTTCATGAATGTACGAGCATCTTTGCCCTCTCAAAATGTTATACTGTCTTAAATTTGTATTTACATTATTATTACTATATCAGGTTTAATTATAAGAATTATAATTTTAATATTTACTAAAATAAAAATTATTTATTCACCATTAGAACAAGTTTCTTTTCTTCAAAATTTCCATTTTGCACGAATGCGTTCATCCGCCGTTATAAATAGTTATCGAATAATTTATACGACTACATTTCATATATTTCTTTTCATAAAGGCAATCTAAAAATTTCGATTTTATTTTTTAAACTAGCTATATAAAGTAGATAATAAAATATGGTAGAATAAAATACCAAAAAAGAAATAATGAAAGAAAAAATACAAAAATGTACCGACAACGACATATTGCATAAACTGAAGATTTCAGGAGATTGCAATATATTCTATACTGTAAAACACAATAAACAGGCAACCGTGATCATTAAATAGCGCATTTTATGTATTCATAGCAGAATGCAGTAGGTGAAATTTAAAATTGTTGGAAGATTAACCAAATTTAATAATGTCGATATTTTATTTTTCATCTATCAAAATTCTTAAGAGAAGAAATAACATTCTATTTGGTTTCTATTTCTTGCAATCAACGCAGACAATACAGACATATTTTATTTTGCATATTTATATGACTGCATTTCATATACTTCTTTTCATAAGGGCCAAACTAAAAAGTCGAGTTTATTTTATATACTAGCTATAAAAAGTAGATAATAAAATATGGTAGAATAAAATACCAAAAAAGAAAAAAATACAAAAAATGTACCGACAACGACATTGCATAAACTGAAGATTTCAGGTGTTTGCAATATATTCTATACTGTAAAACATAATAAAAAAGCAACCGTGATAATTAAATAGCGCATTTTATGTATTCATAGCAGAATGCAGTAGGTGAAATTTAAAATTGTTGGAAGATTAACCAAACTTAATAATGACCATATTTTATTTTTCTTCTATTAAAATTTTTAAGAGAAGAAGGAACATTCTACTTGGTTTCTATTTCTTGCAATCACTGCAGACAATGCAGACATATTTTATTTAGCATGAAAATCCGCAGTCTAATCTAGTAAAGTTTGACCACATCTCCTTGTTACTGGAAGCATGACTTCCATCTACTATTCTGAGTCAACTTCCATCTACTCTGAGCCTTACGGACTCTCCTGTTTAAATATTTCCTTTTTTACTACTGGACTCCTGAATTTTATAGTTTCGACTAGGTCTGCCTAATTGAAAGTAGGGGTTTTGCTGGCAAGAACCCTCCTCAAGATATACGAGTCACGGGGAGACCTAAACTCATAAAAGAATGACGTCCGTACCGTCGTCGTATGTGGAGAAAAGGAAACCTGATCTTGCAAGGAACCTTCAGCAATATTTTAGTCGAACGTACTAAAAGTATTTTTAATTTGGCGTTCAATATGTTTTAATTATTCAAAAGAGATGCAGTAAACGAACTTTTAGTAGAAGTTTTACATAAACTGAAATAGTTAAACTGACGAGTGAATAAAAAGTGGACAAAACAGCGAACGCAGATCGTAGATTAATTAATGAGTACGTTCCCGTTCGTTTGACATCAAATAACACTGTTCGACGGCAATTGAAATATATAGTGGATTCCGTTTGTTTGAGCTACCGGTTAATTGAAACAGTCCTTTATTTGAAATAAAGTTGATGAATTCCGATAGCATTGGATTTTTTTACGGTGAAATGACTGGTTCCATACTTTTTATTTTAATATTATTTAAAATTATGAAATTGTTTCCATGGAGATTCAGTGTTAACATTAAATCTACCAAGCACTTCAAATAACTGAAACATTTACCTTATAAACATGCGAAGGATAAAAATTTTCCATGAAATCATCTCTATAATTTCAATAATTATAAATAAATAAAAGATATGAAACTGGTGAAACGACCGGCAGTAGTAGTCTTAAGGATCACGTGTTTATCTTCAAACAGTTCGTTAACAATGTTGATATTTTTGCGACTTTTGCCACTCCGTGTCGTCCACCGCGGCATCATTAAATATTTGTTGGTAAACTTTATTTAAAATGTATTTACAACTCTTATAACTTTTACAAATTTATTGAAATGTATATGTGTTTTTAGTATCTGTCTGGTCTGATCGGCGGTCGTATCTCTTTCTTTCTTCTATTCCACGGCCAACAGTTCGTTGACAACCCCTCTCTTCAACTATTCCCTTAGTGGTTGTTCATCACTGCATTACGGCGACTTCTCAATATTCACGCCGTCGTAACAATATGTATATAGAAAAAATGAAAAAGGAAATAATTCCACATGAAAAATATCCATCCACACATTAAATACTTACCTCAGATTTATTAGAAAAATATTTAAATAAATCATTCATGTTTCACCTACAGGGTATCTCATTTAAGTTGAGATTGTAAAAAATCTCGAAGACATGTGATTTAAAACAAACAAACTGACACGTGTCCTTTAGTGTTTCGAGTGGGGAGTCAAATGGCACTACTAGTTTTCTAATGCGTGGGCGTTTTCAAGGTTATTTCAAGGTCATGTTGTCTTTTTTTATCATAAACCCATATTTTTTATTTCGGAATCATATTCTACGTAAAAAGATGCACAACTTTTATTTGAAACATCTTTTCGTAAATTCAATATTTCTTAAGATATTTAACTGATTTTTCATGTTTATGTCAAGGATAATTTTGTTTTTTTTATTAAAATGACAACGTTACTTTCTTCTGAAAGAACATAATAAATGCTCTAAATTTTTACCCTCAACTTCTACACACTTAAAAATTCGTTTAATAAAAGACTCATGAACACATAGTAAAGTTCTTACAAACTTACAAAAAAATGTTTCAAACAAAAGTTGTGCATCTTTTAAGGTAGAATATGATTCCGAAATAAAAAATATAGGTTTATGATAAAAAAAAAAAAGACCTCGAAATAACCTTGAAAACGCCCACGAATTAGAAAACTAGTAGTGTCATTTGACTTCCCACTCGAAACACTAAAGGACATGTGTGAGTTTGTTTTTTTTAAATCATGTCTTCGAGATTATTTACAATCTCAACTTAAATGGGACACCCTGTATAGTCCGTATGCTTTGTATCGCCTTATCTACTGCATTCACCTATGCTACATTTCGCGTGATCATAGCTAAATTTAATCAGGCCAAGGAACGCAACTCCTGAAGTATCCGAAACAACCATAATCCCACTGTATTGTCTTTCCCCAAGGTTGGAGTCTTCTACATTCAATTTTCAAGTAATCATTATGAGATCACGATGGCATAGTATTATATCATTAGTTTCCAGTTCTAGGTTTAATACGTGGCGGCACGTCACCGGCCATGAACGTGCGAACGTGCTCGATCACCCACGAAACAATGCGAGTTCCCTGTATCGCGGCGACGCGTTAACTTTTTCCCTGGCCGACTGGGAACGTCCATGCGAGTCCTTATTTGGCTTCGAGCTCGGAGCTCGTTAAACCAATCGTGGAAAGTTCGACTTCGGTAAGCAACCGGCGTATTCCAAAGCCGGTCGTGTTATCGATATCGATGGAAAATTGATTTTTCCGAGGCATTCACCGATGGCATTTCGGATTCGAGGTTGAACCCGTGCGCCGAGAAATTCCAGGAAACGACCGCCTGGCTGCAGTGCTCTCCTCGGCCATTCCCACGAATGTCACGTGTGGACGTAGCAGCTGGCTGGCATTTAACACAAGTAACCGATTTCTCATCGAGCCATTCAACGGCCACTCTATCTGCCTGTTTACGTTCTTGGCCGCAGCTCGCATCGCGGAAACAATACCACCGTGATTCACTCTCTCACCTGTGAAATTACCCGACCGGTATCGATGCGCGAACTTTCACCGGACCGATTCGGCAAAACTGGAATCCTGAAGCTCTTGCGCCGGCTTGATTCTTGACCCTAGAACGATTCAAGATTAACAATAGGTTTACGGAGCACTAAAATTGATTATTTTACATTGCTTTATAAAAATAATAAAATTGTATTTACTTAGATCTTCAGCGATTTTTATTATAATATGTACACAAAAAAATAAATCTATTTAATAATTCCTCACGAATGCCTCCTTACACTCTTAATAATCGTAAATTAAAAATTTTTGAATCCGTCATTTTGACGGGCCCCGTAAATCTAGTGTTAAGGGGGATTCTCGTGTAACCAATACGAAAATAAGCGATTTGTGCGACTTTTTTTATGAGAACTATTTATATTATCGGATTAAAACTTTTCGGTATATACAAGTAGGCAACTTCAAATTATAAAAAAATTTTTTTAATTGCAATTTTTTATCAATCTTGTGACAATTGTTAAAATCCCGTCATCCTTGTTGGCAAAGTAGCTAGAATTGGTGTACAGTATATAGGAAGTGTCACAGTTATCTGAAAGCAAAAAATGATGAATTATTTTAAAATTTGATTATTTACGCTGGTACTAAAGAAAGATTTAAGAAAAAATATAGAGGATTGCAAAAGTTACGGATTTTTGAAGGAAACATACTTTTTGCGATAAGAATATTAATATCATAAGAAAAAATATTATAAATACGAAATTAAGTTGAAATTGTGGTTCAGTACTTCGATCAATTTTTAACGAATTGAATAAGTGTTGTCCGAAATTGATCATTTGATTAGTTTTTAAGTTATTGTGTAAGCCAGTTTAAGAAAATATAGTCCCGAGAAGCATGCGTATTATACAATAAATAATAAGAAGAATTGAACTAAAAAATTAACACTTGTATTTTAAGACCATAGTGTCATATGTCCAATAGTTATTCTGAAAAACACTTCTTAAAAATCACTTGTTTTCGCTGCTGTTACACGACAAGCTTCTCTTGACCTTTAAAGAGCTGTCATTTTTCCATAGAAGACATGAATTTTCATTTCGAATTATACAGACGCTATTACTAGCCAGCGTTTGAGTTGCACGTAATAAATATTACAAAATAATAAAAGAGGCAAAAGTAGTACTGCTTTTGCAAGAAACCTAATGGCATATGTAATTTTGATGTGTTTGCACTGTGAGGTGACTTCCAATTTTTTAAATAGAATGCTCTACATTTTTTCATATCATCGGAAAAGACACGAAGACCTTGAAGGTCATCCAAGGTCAAAAATGGGAAAAACGTTTTGAGTATTTCGTACTAATGTTTATAAGCAGTCTTTATTTTTTTTAAAGGGAATGCTCTACATTTTTCATATCGTAGGAAAAGACACGAAGACCTTGAAGGTCATACAAGGTCAAAAATGGGAAAAACATTTTGAGTATTTCGTACTAATGTGTTTATAAGCAGTCTTTATTTTTTAAATACAATGCTCCACATTTTTTCATATCATAGGAAAAGATACCAAGACCTTGAAGGTCATACAAGGTCAGAAATGGGAAAAACATTTTGAGTATTGCGTACTAATGTGTTTATAAGTATTCTTCATTGACGAGGTTACATTGCTGGAATAACTGTTTTAAATTGCACCTATTAATTTTTGTAAGAAGTGCATAAAATCCGCTGTCTCAAAATTAGATATAATATTATCGTAAATGGTAAAATCTAGCTACGAAACAGCTGATGAATCTTGTGCAATAATTGTTATTAATTCTGAAGAATCATTTTTTAGACAACCGTCATATGCTGGTAAATGCAATTTCCAAACAATGTAGCATAAAATCGGTTTTATCGTATGATAATACTGTAAACACACGTGCAGCCGATGCCGGAGAGGATTACGTATTCGCAGAACGTATTTCAAGGCGATTACGTTCGCCTGATGACGACGTTGTGTACGCTCTGTATGTAAAGAGTTATTTCTATAGCAATCGGAAGTCCGCTGCGACTACAGTAGTCGGAATCGTCGACCTATATTGTCTTACATAGATGAATAGAAATAAAAAAACAATCTGATCTTGGAAGATTGTAGGAAGAGAGTTCTCTTCATCCTCGACTTTTATACCCTCCCGTAAGGTCTGTAATATTGCAAAATAGCTGGCTTTGAAAGTGCGCCATTACAAATTCATACACTTTATGAATTTATTACGCAAAACTTCCTACAATAAAGCAAGAGTGCAGGTGCACCTGATGCGACAACACCCTATAAACCTCGTTTCCTCCTGGAAAATTCCACGTTAACTAGGTTTGAAGATATTACAAATTATCGCTTTATATTCCAGTGTAATGATGGCATTAAAAACATCATTTTAAAGTATTACAAATGTATTAATTATACACTGACCCGCAAAATTAACGGAACACACAGTACCTACCAAGCATTAAAAGTAACTGGTATATGTTGCTTTGTAAAAATGACAAGTTTGAATTTATTTAGCCTATGTGTGATTCGTATTATAATATGGGCTCTACTAAATATAATGATGGTATTAAAAACAACACTTTAAAGTATTACAAATATTACTGTATTAATTATACACTGACCCGCAAAATTAACGGAACACACAGTACCTACCAAGCATTAAAAGTAACTGGTATATGTTGCTTTGTAAAAATGACAAGTTTGAATTTATTTAGCCTATGTGTGATTCGTATTATAATATGGGCTCTACTAAATATAATGATGGTATTAAAAACATCATTTTAAAGTATTGCAAATATTCCTGTATTAATTATACACTGACCCGCAAAATTAACGGAACACACAATACCTACCAAGCCTTAAAAGTAACTGGTATATGTTGCTTTGTAAAAATGACAAGTTTGAATTTATGTGGCCTATGTGTGGTTCGTATTATAATATGGGAAATACTGAATATATTAAATTAAGCATTTCCCACAAAAGCATCTTTATAATATCAATAAATGAAAAATTAAATAATCTGAAACTGGTCATTTTGACCGGTGATGGTAGCTTTAGTGTTAAGCTATTATAACTTCGTGACGAAAAATCGTACAATAATCATCCTGGTATCATTTTCAAACGTAACGCATGTAATTTCTTCTGTTTGATTTTCTCAAATCAGTTTTTGCGCTATGTGGGATGCTGAAAAAGCAGAAACACTTTTTACTCTTTTCAAATTTACTGTAATTGACTTTCAACTGACCTTAGCGACATTAAAACAATTTTGTTTTAGGACTACTACTTTTGCGTATAATCAATATTTTTGGACATATTCGTCTGTAAGGCTTTATAATTTCCACCCTATATGTTAACACATTATCTACCAACGATTATTTCAACAGCAATAGCAATTTTTATGATAAACTATCAAGTCACCTCATATATTGCAATCGAATATTTCGTTCGGGATTATTATGAGAGAAAATATTTTTATAATTTCATTAATAGGTTTCCGATAGATAAAGTGTTAACACATTATTTATTATTTCATTTTTGAAAGTCTATGGTCCATTGCTAAGGATTTTTTAGTGAATATTTCAACAGCAATAACAATTTCAGTTGTAAACCAACAAGTCACCCTTAATAACGTAATATAATAATTTCATTTGGGATTATTATGTAATTATTATCTAATTCTTCTTCATTCCTTTTGAATAGACAGCGATATTGAAACAATTTTGTTTTAGGACTACCAGCACCACTGAAGATTAAAGTCTCTCTTTTATAACAATAATCTTTGAAAACTTGGTATACGAATTTAGCGCCTACCGTCGCTGAAAAATGTTCACATGGAGAAAGTATGTTCGCTTTTTCAGTATTCCACATAATACTGAAACGTCTTTGAAAAAAAGAACTAACAAAGAACTTTGAAAGTAGGCGCGTTACGCTTTGAAACGAGCTCAGAATGATTGCCGTATGATTCTTTATCGCGAAGTTAACAACAGTTTAAATATCACTATACTGATATTTTATAAAGCTTCATATAATAAAGTGGGTTTTGCCTTCTCAAATCTTAATGTTTTAATATATTTTTGCTCGAATGTCTGTTACATTTAGACATTTATCTATTGGTGGCTTATTTTAGTGGTATAGTTTCGATTACTGTGCACCGGCATAGTTCGTGATTATTAAAGTTAACGGAACCAAGTCAAGGAATAATGCCAAGGTTACGGGTGTGTCTGGAAAATTGGCCGATAAAATAATAGCGTGGACAATCGTAAACTGTAGTCACATATCTTAATATGTTTATCGAAATAGCAACAAAATTTGTACAAATCAATTGTATTGATTATCGATGTCATTCTCGGAGAAAATAGATTATAGATCCGATGAATTTATGAAGAACCCATTAAATCTCGGCTTGAAGATAGAAAAGAATGTTGAAGAGAAAGGTTGTACTGTTAAAGGAGGCAAATGTGGTGATACAAAAAAATGTTCTGATTGTTGTCGTTTTCAAGGTCTTTTGAAGGACATCGGAGTTTTTTAAATGTCACCATATACAATATTTTTAACTTCATAGTGTTGTAGCTGATGACAAGACAAGTTCAATTATGTGGTACACTATGACCTTCAAATGACCTTGAACTAGAAAACGTATGATAAAACAGAAATTAAATTTCCGTTGATCAAACAGAGTAGTCAAATTATACCTATTTATAAGTACAAGGTCATTTGATGGTCATACTGTACCACATCATTGGACTCGTCTTGACATTAGCTACAACACTATGAAGTTAAAAATATATGAGCCATTGAAAAAAACAATGATGACCTTCAAAAGACCTTGAAAACGACAACAATCAGAACATTTTTTTCTGTCACCATATTTGCCTCCTTTAACGCGTTCCGCGTCATGTCACCCATATCTGGGTGACGGAATTATTTATACAGAATTGAAAATTAATTTTTACGTTGGTAAATTGAGTGTACAAAATTTCCCTACGATCTGAGGAATAGAGGAGGTTTGAAACAGTAATTAATATCACAAAACTAAACATCTTAGTTTTTGTTTTATTAAATATATTGCTTTGATTTTGTGTAATTTTTATGATTGTGGAGTGGGCGCTGAACGTGTTAACAGTACAACTTTTCTCTCTAACATTTTGTTCTATCTTCAAGCCTAACAGAGCTATTTAGGTGGCCTGTATCTCGTGAATCATCCGGTATAGTAAACATAATAAATTAGATTTTATATACTATAAATGCAAAATTTTTATTATTCCAGAATAAAATTGACCTGTATACGTCTGCTGCTGTCTATTTCTTGTCGAGTTATAGCGAATTAATCTGTCAATTTGTGATGATTGATGCTTCGACTATGTTATAAATTTTGTTAGGATTGGGATTCGTATATTATTTATGACTTAATTAATTACCTATTTATTATTTGTTGAATTATTTATTTGTCCATATTAGTTAGTATTTATTTCATTATTATGCATTAGTTCCTTCGAATGCCCTTATCTTTGTTAAAAAATATCTTTTTGCAATTAAGTTTGACATATATTAAAAACAAACGATCATATTCTTCAATAGTACAGATAAAAATTGCAAGAACTATTGTCTGCAACCCGAAAACTTAACAGATTTCGAGAAATTTTGACAATGTGATATACTCCAGTATAAAGCCATTTTTACATTTTAGATACCCATTACGATGAAAGTAATTAAAAGAATCGAAAAGTAGACAGTGCTAACTTTAAAATGGATTTTGTTTGCTTAACTTTCGATGAATTTTAACGAAGTTATGGGAATTTAAAGATTGAGTAAATTTTAATCTCGTCGTGTCCGGCTTTCGGGTGCGAATACCCCACTGTGCAGCGGGCAGCCAGCACCAGAAACGAAAGAATGCGCGGGCAGGAGAAAATTATCGGTTGACCGAGAATTAAACCTGAACCGCTGTTTGCGTTACGTGGAAGGTAATAAGCGGCTGCCGGGCATGGTCCGTCGACTCGAAATAAATTACACCTTGCTTAGCTGCGTTTCTTGGCCGAGTTTTTGTCCGTCGTTGCACTTGCACCCTAATAATTATTTCAACGACCGATAATCATGCTCGCCGGATCGGCTAATGCACTCTCGGTATGCAATCTTTCTATTGAATTAACGTTAGCTCGTGCGAACGTTCCAGTACTCTGGATTCGAGGAAGTTAGAAAATCTTGATAATAACAATAATTATAACAATGTCTTAATGTACGCGGAAGCTCCGGGCTGAAATGTCACTTATATCGTGTACAGATATTATTCTTTCATCTCTCTCCACTAGTGTCGGATGTTATCCAATGGTAAACATTTTTTATTCTAATAATTTCTTTGAGAAACTTTTACTGACATGTTCGTGACATTTCTCTGATTAAAACGATACCAAACACAACACAAAATTTAGACCATATTTATTTATTTAATTCACGATATAGTAGAACGTCGATTATCCGTACTAATCAGTCGAACATGAGTGTTCGGATAATAGAAAAATTATCTAGCTACAGTGCAGAATTAAATCTTTACTGACTGGTACAATGAATCATGTTGTATATAGATCGCTTCTACGATACTACTACATACATAACCTATAATAACTACCTACATAATTGAGGTTCTACCGAATCATCAATAGAATAAATAAATATGATTAAAACTATAGCTTGTTTGGTCTCATTTTAATCAGAAAAATGTCACGAATATGTTATTAGAAGTTTCATAAAAAAATACAATAATTAGAAACTACCGTCATTGAATTAATATTGTCTCGCCGATTTATATCTTTCAAATACTTATATCAAGACATTGCTGTACATACATTGCATAGTTTTATGCAAAACTAATCTTCTTATAGAAAAATCTGTACGAAGAAAGATCGAGTAAGATTATTATTAAAAGTTTTTGTAAATTAAATATAAATTGGAACTGCATTAAATTTTATTAAATCTTGCATTTCATATATCTATAAAGACTTTTGTACGTTATCAGTGTATTAAGATCAGTAGGTTAATACTAATAAGATATATGAAGATATGACAATAAAAAATTACACAAATACAACCAATAGAGGACATAATCGCAATAAAATATATTAAAACAATATATTATAAGTATGTTAACACAAAATTACAGAAATACAAACAATAGAAGAAATAACGTCAGTTAAATGTAGGAACGGAATTGAACTGAGATACAATCGGATCGAAACACAAAAAAGGACGTGCGCAATGAGTAGGTACCGCTCTCTGTTATTAAAGCAAACAAGATTGTAATAGCAAGGGTAATAATGAGCAGTCATTATTGCATACAACAAATCAAAGTAATCGCTACGTGGAATGGAAGTACATATTAAAAAGAATATTGAACTTAATAGTGCTAACGTGAGAGAGCAGGAAGACTAGAAATACACCTAACAATGGCTGTATAACGAGAGAATAAAGTAAATAGAAACAGAGCAGGAAACTGTGTTCCGCAATTAAACCTAACTACAAATGATAACAGTAATCTCCGAACTTCTCGATCTTCGTTATCCTGATCCTAAAATAAACCCGATGAATTCGAAATCAGTGGATTCATTGCTCAGCGGATAAGAACGTGATCCATAAACATGTCAATTTCAAGTTCGAGAACTTTAAAATTCATTTATTCCGGGAGCGTACCGATTCTCAAGGCAGCTTTCGGTCGGAAATCTTCACTTAAAAATTTTATGAAACTGATTCCTCCAAATACAATAAAATAAAGAATTTACCGACGCGACGTTTCATGATAGATTAATTCTCATTTTATGATGGTGACCTCGATATTTCTTAAACTGTTTTGTTTGCAACACTCGATTCGCAAAAATATTTGTCTAGACTCTGGACCACTGGTTTCGTGGTTCTGTTTTTCTTTCCAGGTAGGAATAATATCATGAAGATGTTGAAATATTATTGATGTTTTTTTTTAAAGAAAAAACTGGGGCATGCTGAATGTATAAGATCACGTGATAGTTAAAACACTTATTTAAAGTAAAATGTCATTTCGCGGTTTTTTCATTTGAAAACCGGAAATTGTCTTGTTGTGACTTGAGCGAAATTATGAAGAGAGTAAGTTGCAATAAAACTTTGTCTGTCTGGAACTGTTTTGATTAAATTAAAGATGTCAAAGGGAACAGCGTTACCTTGATGAATAACTTCTTTATGAAGAACTACAAAATGAACCAACATTACCCATATCTGGGTTCTTAATTTACAATTACGAAATTGGTGAAAACACCATTTTACAAGAAATTAATATTCAATTAATTGAACTGCGCGATAGGTACTTTCTACTGTTAATTGAAGAAATTGTTAACGCAGTTCTCACCGATACAATGTCTCAGTTAGCAATTTCTTGAATGAATTGCTTAATTTTTTAAGGTCTTGTTCTATAATAAATAGTTCTGTTTCGCATAAAATGCTATTCAATGTAATTCACAATAGAAATTTCTTATTCGGATGATTTTTGGGTTGTCTTGCGAATTTTGGTAACAATGCAGTATGAATTATGCAATCGACACGTTAATTGGCATGAAATGTTCTATTTCTCAAAGGAAGTTCTCACAGAGCAACGCAATTTCAGCATCCGCACACTAATTAATCCAGTGCAGCATCTTGAATAAATGTCTCGTTGCTGGTGATTAAACCACTGATTTCTATAGTGCAAACTTGCTGTTTAAGCTGACGTAGATGTAGAATTACGTCTTTTCATAAGCAACTGCTCGCCGGCGAAATAAAATGACTACCTTTCATAACTTATAAACTGATCGCAGCTGACAAGAGTTACATCACTTATTATGACATAGTAAAAATATTATAAAACTGAAATTTACGAATCTCATGCTCGCATACTATCTCTTATCAGTAGACTGTGGATCGTTATGCTGTGAAACTGGTTAATAATAATTCATTTGTAATTATGCAATCCACCAACGATTTAGTTATGTAACTCGTCGTAAATGCAGATAAGTGTGATTTAAAAAAAATGGTTTCAGTCAACGATTTTATATCTCAACGGTTATATTTACCTACTTTGTGAAGAAATAGAAAGAGGATGTTACGACCCTATAAATAAATCAGTAGCATATGACAGTGAAATCGATATTGCAAATTCATTGGGCACTCTTCACTGTTTCATATTGTGTATCATATCGATGCACATACTTTCTCTTGGAATGCAAAATAAAAATTGTCCCCATTGATTGCAAGAAAGGGGAGCAAAATAAAAATTGTCTCCATTAATTGCAAGAAAGGGGAGCAAAATCAAAATTGTCCCCATTCATTGCAAGAAAGAGGAGCAAAATAAAAATTGTCTCCATTAATTGCAAGAAAGGGGAGCAAAATCAAAATTGTCACCATTGATTGCAAGAAAGGGGAGCAAAATCAAAATTGTCTCCATTGATTGCAAGAAAGGGGAGCAAAATCAAAATTGTCCCCATTCATTGCAAGAAAGAGGAGCAAAATAAAAATTGTCTCCATTAATTGCAAGAAAGGGGAGCAAAATCAAAATTGTCACCATTGATTGCAAGAAAGGGGAGCAAAATCAAAATTGTCTCCATTGATTGCAAGAAAGGGGAGCCAAATAAAAAATGTCTCCATTGATTGCAAGAAAGGGGAGCAAAATAAAAATTGTCTCCATTGATTGCAAGAAAGGGGAGCAAAATCAAAATTGTCTCCATTGATCGCAAGAAAGGGGAGCAAAATCAAAATTGTCTCCATTGACTGCAAGAAAGAGGAGCAAAATAAAAATTGTCTCCATTGATTGCAAGAAAGGGGAGCAAAATCAAAATTGTCTCCATTGACTGCAAGAAAGAGGAGCAAAATAAAAATTGTCTCCATTGATTGCAAGAAAGGGGAGCAAAATCAAAATTGTCTCCATTGATTGCAAGAAAGGGGAGCAAAATCAAAATTGTCTCCATTGATTGCAAGAAAGGAGAGCTAAATAAAAAATGTTTTTCTTTTCTTAACAGTTTTAATACGTTGATATTCTCTGATCGATATTCTTAAATTTTTGTAATCTATTTAGTCTGTTGAATGACTTGCACATTTTTAATATAAATTCATAGAATCTACGATCAGTGAAGGACTTTCACTGTTTCTGAAGAATAATATATTCTTCATTTCTCTGAAATGCAAAATTTTGTTCTCCTGAATATATCTTTCTATTTTAAAAGCAAGGAGCATCATCTTTGATGCTGCATTATCAATTTTATAGTTCATATCTATCATTAGCAAGTAAAAACCTCCGCGACCAGAGGAATACTTAATTTTTTCCCAAGCTATTTTCAGTTTCAAAGTAAAGCATCTGTTGGCTGCGAGAGCGTCTGGTTCGGTTCAGAAGCAACGCCATTAAAATTCAATGAAATTGTTCTTTGATTTTGTACGCAGTAACTCCGAGTAAATAGAATGAGTCTGTACCTCATTCCTGCTTGCCGGCAGTTGATTGATAAAAAACTGAAGCTGTTATAAATCCCGTAATCCATTTGCAATGCCGCAAGAGTTTCGATTACGACGACAAAAGCACTCACGGGAAAAAGTGATTTCCATGGACGCCGCGTAAAAAGGACTGCGAGAAGAGGACAATAAACGAGATAGGAGAGCTCTACGGGAAACTGAACAAGGTAAAAAACTCGCAGAAGCTCCTATACATGCCGCACAGTGGGGTGTTTACCCCCAAAATGCGGCAAAAACTATCCTAGCATTATTTGTAGGTTCAAGATCATAAGATTGTAGGTCGTCAGAGTCTTCTTAATGTCAGCTACAACATTCCGAAATAAAGAATGAATATTATTACTTAACACTAAACCTACCAAGCATTAAAACTATCGGCGAATGTTGTTATTCAGATTGTCTGTAATTTCCAATATAATAGATTCTTGAACAAGGAAATTTATTCCATTATTTTACATAAACGAATTTTTACAATTTCAATAATTGCAAAATATAAAACCGGTCATTTGACCGTGGTAGGTTTAGTGCTAAAAAATCAAAGTGACCCCGATTTTATGTTACACACATTTTTTTCGAAATTTTACGAAATTTGTAGACATCGAAATACCATTTAAATTTTGTTTGCAACATTTTTCTAAAAATTGCTAAGAAAGAGTTGATTTTTCAATATATTTTTAAAACAAGCAATGTTTATCAGACCGTTTTTACATGGTTGAATTTTGTAATTTAAATACACGCAAGAGCAAAAAGTCACGAGGAAAATGTTTCAACCCTACAACTCCATTCTGCTGGTGACGCATCATTTGTGTTATTATGAACAAAAATTGCTCTAGGTAGCAACAGCTGGTAGCAGCAAATTTTATTAACCCCTTCGCTTACAATATCGTGTGATGAAGATTATGAACAGAGTCTAATAAAGATGTATGTTATTAATTTCCTTTAAACTGAAATATAATTCTATTTTGTTGTTGTTAATGTACAGACATTGGAGAACATATAAACATGCAATAGATATACATTTTCTCCTTTCTCTAAGAAATTATGAACTACAAAGAAATTCTAATGACTAAAACCGTATAATAAATCGTAAGGCAAGGGGTTAATATTAAAGGTGAAGCATTACCCCTTACAATGGTACGAGTCAGAACACGGAACACCACTTAAAGACTGTTAAAATAGAACAATGAGAATGAAAAATACCTAATTACATCTACATAGAAATATACGACTAATATCGAAGTAAAATTTGTTACAATTCACATATACAGTCGGAGACAATATTAAATAGACACCCTTTAAGAATTAACAACTATTTTAACATTGGGTCAGACGACTTGAGCTTTTAAACATGGTAGAAGCATTAGTTTACTAAATAACAGGTAAACAAAATTTTGAAAAAAATTTCTTTTGTCAGAATTGTGAAGAAAAAAATAGGTTAAAGCTTAAGCGTGAAAATCGCAGATTTTCGGGCTTTTAGAGAATTTCGCCTTTATGTGATTACCTTTAAATATTTGTAGCTCGTTACAACGTTAACCTATTTTGATGAAATTTTTCTGGTGCGCATAATTGACATGGTCTGCAAAAGGCATTGATTAAAATTTCGTTACAGGCTCAGATAAAAAAGTTGGTAAAACTAATTTTTATTATTTTTTTCACAATTCTGACCAATAGCAATTTTTTCAAAATTTTGTTTACTCGTTCTTCAGTAAACTAATGCTTCTACCATGTTAAAAAAACTCAAGTCGTGTGACCCAATGTTATAATAATTGTTAATTCTTAAAGGGTGTCTACTTAATATTGTCCCCGACTTATATTTAGTATATTTAGCTTCATTGAGAATTAGTTGAGTTAAAACAACAACTGTAACTAATAACCATACTTTTCAGTCATTTTAAGATTCACTTCTTTACAGTTGTGTGGACGAGTTAATAATTAATAAATGTGAAAAAAAGTCTCTGCGTCTTGAGACACGAAGAAGGTCTTGATAACAAAGATTTTAGAACACATTATGCTCCAAAGATTCGAGTAACTGTTTGTATAAAATTCTTTTTATTTCGAGCATGTCTATGAAAGGGGCTTTTACCGCATATTGTATTTAAATACTCCACTGTGCGCCGGAAGTAGGAAAGGTAAATGAAAAAAACGGAGGTTCCATTGTATTTATTTGGTGTGTTCGTGGTCTATTGTCCGGATCTGCTTTTTGGGTGCGCGTAGGAACGTGTTCAATCTGCGAATACCTCCGCTGCCTGGATCCGCGAGCGAATATTATCGAATTACCTTGAAGTGCTTGGAAAAGTACGCCCGTCGTTTGGAATTTCTGCTCGTTCAAACGAAAATCGGGACTCGTCGGTTCGTATCAACGTTATTTATAAACGTCGACATTACAGTTTTCATTTTGAAAGTTACTACCTTGTGTACTCGCGGAAACCCATTATTTTGCAATCTGCCAGATGGCGAGTTATCGATTCTTTATTACTGTTAACATTCAGTACGCAATAATTTACTATTGGATTGTTCCGAACACTCGGAACAATTTTTTGCTGGATACGTTTGGTTACATACGGAAAAATAAATATTATATTATTTAGATATTAAAAAACAATATGTATGTTGCGAGATTTATTGATGTTGATTGTTGTATGTTTCTATTTCTAATTTATTTAGATTCTCCGTAAATAAATATAAAAATATCGTCACGTTATCAGATACTGTTCACATTTATTTATGAAATAACCATAAACATGTGGAACTTTAATTTTTTTATTTCGAATATTCTGCAATAGATTTTCAGTATGGAAGGAGACAGCATTTAATGCTTCGTTTTATTAATCAAGAAATAGGTAACTGAAACAACGAATATGACATTTATTAATAACGGAAAAAGCGGTGTTTTAATGGAAATATTCATTGCCCTGGAAAATTCCACAAATATTTAACTATTTTTCAATGAAACTGTATGAAATTGAATAAATATTCGTAGTCAGTTAATTAAAAATCATATACGAATTAATCGAGTCATATACCATAAGGAAACAATCTTAGAATTATATAATCATTGTAACAGAATGATTAATATGAAATATCCCTCAAATGTTCATGGTTTGTAGGAACAGAAAAAAAATTCTTCAATAAGGGTTCACCATTGGAAATTATGGTAACAGAAACAGTAAAGGGTGCTTTATAAAGGCATACATTGTCCAAAACCACCATAATTTCGCCAAATTATCTTCATTCAACTTTTGCACTATCCTAAGAGATTCACAAAAAATACTTGAAGTAACCGTAAATTGGTTTTCTTTAGAGTTCAAGTCAGTAGGACTCGCATAACCGTTATTTCACTTTGAAATTGATTCACGAATTGAATAAAGATGAGTAAATAATTTTATGATCGCTTTACGCAGAAGTCTACTGTGCATGTAAAGTTGCATTCATCGCATGAAAGATGATTTTTAAGGTTCCTTTTTGTACCACACAACTATTGAAAAGCAGATTAATAGGCTTCCGGAGATAAAGAGTTTAATAAAAGCGTATTAGTGTTTTAAGCAGGGCTGTGAAGTCGGAGTCGTGGAGTCGAAGTCGGAGTCGGAAGAAATTTGTGATCACTGGAGTAGGGAGTCAGATTCGGAGTCGAAAGAAAATATGCCGACCTCGACTCCGTCTTAGTAAATTTTACAATTGAAAGTTGTAGTAAAACTATTTATACATACATATATTAAAAAGACTACATTTGTATGCAAGTACAAGTAAATATTGGACTTCACTATTTTCCTTTCCTATTAGAGAGGGAAAAGCGTGATTTTTGAAACGTGTTAAAACGAAATTCGCGTTGCAGTTTGTTTTGTGGGACTTAGAGTACTACAATTGTAGTGATGTTTATGGCCGTAAATAATGAAGAAATCGCTACATCAATTTTGGAGAATACCCTTCTCATTCTTTGTATATCGATGCCATCACTGCGATGACGAATTTTGTCTTTTATGATGCGTAAACAGTATTCGTCAAACGGCGATAAATTCGCAGTCGGAGTTGTGGAGTCGGAGGCGTGGAGTCGTATAGTCGGAGTCGTATAGTCGGAATCGTGGAGTCGGAGTCGTGTAGTCGGAGTCGTGGAGTCGGAGTCGTGTAGTCAGAGTTGTGTAGTCGGAGTTGTGAAGTGGGAGTCGTGGAGTCGGAGTCGTGTAGTCGGAGTTGTGTAGTCGGAGTTGTGAAGTGGGAGTCGTATAGTCGGAGTCGTGGAGGCGGAGTCGTGTAGTCGGAGTTGTGTAGTCGGAGTTGTGAAGTGGGAGTCGTGGAGTCGTATAGTCGGAGTCGTAGCGTCGTGGAGCCGGAGTCGTGGAGTCGTATAGTCGGAGTCGTGGAGCCGGAGTCGTGGAGTCGTATAGTCGGAGTCGTGGAGTCGGAGTCGTGTAGTCGGAGTTGTGAAGTGGGAGTCGTGGAGTCGTAGCGTCGTGGAGCCGCAGTCGTGGAGTCGTAGAGTCGGAGTCGTGGAGTCGTATAGTCGGAGTCGTGGGGTCGTGGAATCGTGGAGTCGTAGTCATGGAGTTGTGATATTGATTGCCGACTCCGCAGCCCTGGTTTTAAGTATAGATTCGACCACACCAAGTTTTTTGACAAATATATAAATATTTACAGAAAAATCGCTGACATGCCCTTGTGGGACAGTTTGTACATACAATTAATGTTACGAATTTGTATGCAGAAAACGAGCTTTCCGTTGAACTGTGCGACCTTCCGCAGACGGCCGTCATAAAAATTCGTGATGATCGCGGAAAGATAATTCCGCGGTGAACGACATGGTGTGCGAGGAGACTCGCGGACAACAGTGTCGGCGCCGCGTTTTGAAATTGTCACGGCCAGTCTAATGGAGCCGCCAGCACCGGCTCGTATATGGAGAGCGCGAAATGTTCCCGGTTGTCGGTCTTTAAGGCCCTCTTAAAGGAATATGCTTGTATGATCGCGAGAACCGGGTCGTGCGTTATTCGTGTCGCGCACGCGTGTGCGTAATGTGCATGGGCGAACGAGAAAGGCTGATAGGTGAGCCCACGTGAGCTCTTATGTTCCTTTTCACGTACCGGGTGAGTGTGACGAACCGAATGTTACAGAAATTTCACCTTGAAATACACAGTGGCTCGTTAATTTGTTCAGACAGAACTGTTTCGCTTCCTTCGCTAGACGTAAAAAATCTGAAACTCCATAATCAACTGCCGCATGATGTTTTTCATGACTACAATGATTTTTAAAATGTCTTTCTCTATAATTTTGTAGATGAGAATAAGAAATGAATATTTGTTGTACGTCTCACTATGTATTCACTGTACGCCATTTATAGACAGCGGCTCTTCACGCAAAATAAACATTTTCTACCTGAATTTCAACAAATTGGAGTGAAATAGAAATTTATTTCCTTTCTTAATATGTTTTTAAATTGCACGAGTATTTTAAATGGCACCTGATCCTTTGTATCATAAATGCACAAAGTCCCCTGTTTAGACATATACTTCGCTGCTGAAATATTGATAACAAAAGAAGAGAATTTTATTGCGACTTAAAAGAAAGGAATAACATTCGCACTCAACAGATTTTGTTTAAAATATTTGTCACGAGTTTGTCTCCATATTGTACAGCAAAAGATTAAATCATGTTTCAATTATTCAGATTGTATTTGGAACTCCACGATACTGTGGTAAATGTTTACTTTAATGTATACTTTAAATCGATATTTGAACATTTATGCTCCTGAAAAAAGTGCCAAGACTGCAACTCGTAAAAAAACAAATTGCACAATTAGTACGACAGAGTACAGTTTAACAGTTGGCTTCTTTAAAATTGTTTGAAAGAAGACTGGTACATTTCGCATTTTGTTTAGCATCATTATAAACGAAAATGTTAGGAGTACAAATTAACCCGCAGCCCTTCCTTTGTGAATTTATTGATTATTTACAGACAACTAAAATATTGTACATTCTGTTCTCGAAAAAAATCTCCATTGTTTTCTATGCATTCACTCCGTTTTCCAAGCAGTGATGCCAGAAACACCCAAAACTGGGTGGATTTTCCTCTCCTCCTTTTCCCCTTCCACAATCCCATTCCACTACCATGAGCACACTCCAACATCCCCCACTAAGACCGTAGATTGGTCACGTGACGTGCCGCGCAACGTGTCACATGTTACTCTGGTCATCAGAGAGGTGGTAAACTGTATTCTCCTCGATTTAACCGATCTGGCATCACTGCTTAGAAGTAATTAAATATATCTCACAACGAACAACGAACAAATGGCAATAAATATGATACATCATGTAATACTTGATTGTTATTTTAAAAAAATGTATGGAAAGGCCTGGGTATTGAACTTTCTGTACTAAAAAAAACGAAAAATAAATCTACGCTCAACTGAAAGAACCTGCAACGATTACACAGTGCGAATGTTATAGCAGCATTGAAAACAGCTTTGAAAATTGTATAGCGCATACACTGTTATTCATATTTCGATTGAATGTATCCCAATTCTATCGATCCGGTTTCACATTGCAGGAAACCATTTCTGGCATCGACAAAGCTCGGATGTACTTATACATTGCGCATTAAGTGATCTGCTCTCAATAGTGTTTGCATTTTTGCAGCGATGACTCTGGAAAACAGTTTTTCACGAACTGCGAATACATATTCCCTGACATACGTAATATCTAGACTGCGTATCCTTATGCATTTATGGCTTCTGAAAATTTTCAAAAAAATACCAGAGTATGAAATTTGACAGAATTTACTACGATTTCTATTTATTTAAAATCAGTAAAAGTTACTACCAATGAAAATAAGATTTTATTTGATTCCACTTTCTGAAAAATCGTGAACAAAAATTTCAAATTGCATAAACGTCCCCAGTCTAGTAATATCGTATACCACACCATTCATAATAGTTTACGGTTCACTAAAAAACAACAAAGTATATTACATTCCTTTATACGAATAATAAAAATGTATCTATCCAAATTTTTAGTCATTTTTTAAATAACAAAGAAAGAAATTTGTTGAATAATTCCTCGAAAAACAATTATGCTACGATTCAATGAAGAGGACAATCTAGATACGATCTGTACATAGTTCAAGAGTCAAATAATAGACTAACTTTTGTCCTTAATTTATAAAATAAATTCCAACACATAAGATAGAAATATATAAGGTATTAACTACTGTGCATTATTTTATAATTCCAATTCAAATCCTCGTATCTGTTCATTGAGGATGAGGGAATTGGTATCTCACTAATTCACTCTTTTCTATTTTCAAATGGAAGTCTGACACGACATTTTAAAATACTTGTATATACATTATTTTGGTATCGCAATTAAAATTATCGTACGTTCCCAATGAAGACAGGCCAATTAGCATGTTATGTATTATTTCTCTCTCTTTTACCCGGAAGTCTATTCATGGACTTCTCCATGTCCGCACTATATAGATATGAAGCTTAACAATTTCCTTGTAATCAATAATTCCAAGAGAAACTGTTACATTATGTTACTTAAGGTGAGTAATTGTTTCAGGATCGTAATTGCTACGTAATAACTATAATCCTTGCTTCTCAGTGACTGGCTCTAATTACTACCAATCTATTGTCTTATAATATAGAATCAAATTTATTACTAATACTTTAACTTGTTAATCGACCGCACATTGTCAGTGACCACCAAAATTGTGAATTTTAGGAATATAAAAAAAAGCTATTGAACTTTTTACATTGGGATTTTGCACACACATTTGTTGGAACTTCAAGTATATGCGTGATTCTTTGAAAGTAAAAATAATCAAAATAGCATGAGTTATACAGGGTGTTTGCGAAATTGTGGTAAAACCATCAAGGGGATGATTCCACACATAAAATCTAGTCGAAAATATGGAATATACTTATATATACAGGGTGTTTCACCCGATTTTGACATCTTGATTTCTTTCTTGTTGTTAATCCTACCGAAAAATGTTTCAGATAAGAATTAATTGGTGCAGAGGGGGGCATAATTTGATGTTATTAGTTTATTCGTAGGTGATCGCGTTAAGGTCATCCGAAGGTCAACTTCGTTTCTTTAAATAGAATTATATACTTTTTAATATATCAATCGATGCAGTTGGACATTCTTTATAAAAAAGTATTAACCTATTAATGTTGAAAAATTAGTCGTTTAGGAGATATTTCGATTTAAATAATTCCAAGGCGCCATTACTGTCGCACTAAGACGTTCGTTTTTATTTCTTACGGGAAAGGTACAACAAACGACCATTTGTATTACGGCATTTTTGAAGTTGAAATATCTTCTAAACGACTAATTTTTCAGAATAAATAGGTTAATACTTTTTTATATAGAACGTCCAACTGCGTCGATTGATGTATTAAAAAGTATATAATTCCATTTCAAAAAACGACGTTGACCTTCATATGACCTTAACGCGTTCACCTACGAATAAACTACTAACACGAATTCTTCTACAATAGTGAAGAAATCAAGATGTCAAAATCGGGTAAGATACCCTGTATATATACTTTATTTAATTCAGCCTCACGGCTAAGAGTCAGACATGGCTTTACATAAAATCTAATTTAATCTAATCACATTCTCTCGCTCATCACCCTCGTTCCCATTTACTTTCTCTTATTCCTTTCTTCATCTATTCCTAAGTAACATCCCTATCCTATCTACCCTGTCTACCCTATCTATTGCACCCTTAAAATAAGGAATATAGTTTTTCATACGGTGCTTCGTTTCCGAGAAACTCGAGTTTGCAAATTCAGCGAATACGCGTATTTACCATTAGATAGAATTCCGCTGTCGCGTCTGATCATGACCAACCAATTCTACTCTGTGCAGATACTAATGCACTCGAACCCGACGAATCTTTAACACTAGATTTACGGGGCCCGTCAAAATGACGGATTCAAAAATTTTTAATTTATGATTATTAAGAGTGTAAGGAGGCATTCGTGAGGAATTATTAAATAGATTTGTTTTTTTGTCTACATATTACAATAAAAATCGCTGAAGATCTAAGTAAATACAATTTTATTATTTTTATAAAGCAATATAAAATAATCAATTTTAGTGCTACGTAAACCTAGTGTTAAACTCGATTTTCTCGAAAACGAAGCTCCGTATGAAAAAACTATATTCCTCATTTTCAACTGTAGTTACATTTCAAGTTACAGTGACAATATTAGTTTGATCTTATGGGATTTTTGAGGAGTGATTGTTCGACAGTCAACGTATTAAAATGATATTTACAGCGCTTAAAAATTGTCGACGAAAACGAAATAAGCGGAAATCTGATGGCACATCCTCTCTGTAAACAACACACAACATTTTCCTTACTTGCATTGCATTTTTAGCCTTACAAAAATGCAAAATGCGACGGAAATGTTCACTTTGATTTTCCATGTTTAATACGACGACAGAAAAGTGCTTGACAGGTTATAGAGCACTATAAGGCGCGAAATGACGTCAGAAATGTCGGCTATCAAGATATACACAATGACTTTGCAACTTCGAATAAGATTGCGTAATAGTAAATGGAAGCAATGCCATCTCTTCGCGAAAAAGGAAATTACTTTCCGTACAACCCAATAGAAAAGTTTCAATTTCTTAGATTGAAACATCCCCTATAAGGGTAGTTTTATCAAGACAGTTTCTTATTTTAGAAAATAAGTAACATCAGAATTAGATTCTTTGACCCGAAAACCCCCTAAAATATTTACAATGAATAAACTGCGGATGTTCATGCAAAATAAAATTTTTAAATATCAATTGCAGGCTACAGAATCCAAATACAAATTTATTTTCCTCATTAATAATTTTAACATGTTGGACATGTAACAGCCTTTATTACAAATCGAGCGTCTTGTACAATTTCCGTTTCATTTCATTTCACATCTTCTCGTCAATTATTCCACAGTGCTCATACCAACTTCTCATTGCCAATATCACACATTACACTAATTACTCATCACTAGACTGCGGATGTTCATGCAATTTGCAATTTTTGTGGTCGAATTTTAAGAAAGTGGAATCAAATAAAATCTTATTTTTCGTGGTAGTAGCTTTTATAGATCTCAAATAAATAAAAATCGTACTAAATCTGTCGAATTTTATATTCTAGCATCTATTGAAAATTTTCAGATAACTGCATAAAGATCCGCAGTCTACTCACCACCAACATCAAGCATTATATTAGTAGCAACATTTACCTACACTTCTTACAAAAATAATGTATCGATATATATTTGAATTTTTTCAACCTTTTTACTGTTTTAAATTGCTCCTACACAATTTTATTACAATTGTTCAGTCACTGAACAAAATGTATTTCAGTCAGTCATTTATACTTTCAACAATATCTAACTTTCGCCAAACACATACCCTGCGACCGAAGATGCAGCGACCGCCCGCGACCCCTGTAAACCAAACCTGCGATCAAACGATGGCACACCTGATTGGTGCGCTGCACGAACACCAAAAATGTATAAATACCGGACATTTTTCACACCGAAGATACTTACAAAGGTCGGTTGAATCGAAACGCAGCTCCTCAACACTGTACAATAGCACTTCAAACGAAGCGCAGCACGACAAGTTTATACAATTGTTAAATACATTTACTCATTACAAAAACCAGTGTGATACATTTACTAAAGCGAACAAATAATCCGCGGCAATTACGTTCGCGGACTTAACGCAACATGCATAGAATCCGCAATCTAATAATGAATCTAGTAATACAATTAATAAATACACGAATTTTGGTCCATCTTCTTGCGATTCTGGCACACCGTGCGACGGAGAGGTTGTCGCGTCACAGGCGTATGGATTTTTCAAATAAATATTATCTTATTTAGATACTGAAAAGGCAATACATATGCTGCCGAGATTCGTTGATTGTTGTGTTTCCATTTCTAAATTAATTAGTTTCTGCGTAAATATCGTCACGTTATCAGAAGCTGTTCTATTTTAATTATGAAATGTCCATAAACATGCGGAACTTTAATTTTATTATCTGGAATATTCTGCAACAGACATTTATTTGCAGTACGAAAGGGAACTGCGTTTAATGCTTCGCGTTATTAAACGAGAAAAACGTAACTGAAATAATGAATATGACATTTATTAATTACGGAAAAAGCGGTGTTTTAATGGAAGTATTCATTGTCCTGGAAAATTCCACAAATATTTAACTGCTTTTTAATGAAACTGTATGGATTTGAATAAATATTCGTAGTCGGTTAATTAAAAATCATAAACGAATGAATCGACTTATATGTCATAAGGAAACAATCTTAGAATTATATAGTCATTGTAACAGAATGATTAATATGACACATCCATCAAATTATGTTCATAGTTTATAGGAACAGAAAAAAATTCTTCAATAAGGGTTCACCATTGGAAATTATGGTAGCAGAAGTAGTAAAGGGTGCTTTATGGAGGCATACATTGTCCAAAACCAACCATAATTTCTCCAAATTATCTTCATTCAATTTTTGCACTATCCTAAGAGATTCACAAAAAATACTTGAAGTAACCGTAAATTGGTTTTCTTTAGAGTTCAAGTCAGTAGGACTCGCATAACCGTTATTTCACTTTGAAATTGATTCACGAATTGAATAAAGATGAGTAAATAATTTTATGATCGCTTTACGCAGAAGTCTACTGTGCATGTAAAGTTGCATTCATCGCATAAAAGATGATTTTTAATGTTCCTTTTTGTACCACACAACTATTGAAAAGCAGATTAATAGGCTTCCGGAGATAAAGTGTTTAATAAAAGCGTATTAGTGTTTTAAGCAGGGCTGTGAAGTCGGAGTCGTGGAGTCGAAGTCGGAGTCGGAAGAAATTTGTGATCACTGGAGTAGGGAGTCAGATTCGGAGTCGAAAGAAAATATGCCGACCTCGACTCCGTCTTAGTAAATTTTACAATTGAAAGTTGTAGTAAAACTATTTATACATACATATATTAAAAAGACTACATTTGTATGCAAGTACAAGTAAATATTGGACTTCACTATTTTCGTTTCGTATTAAAGAGGGAAAAGCGTGATTTTTGAAACGTGTTAGAACGAAATTCGCGTTGCAGTTTGTTTTGTGGGACTTAGAGTACTACAATTGTAGTGATGTTTATGGCTGTATTTAATGAAGAAATCACTACATCAATTTCGGAGAATACCCTTCTCATTCTTTGTATTTCATTCTTTAATGGTTTCGGCGCCATCCCTTCTCCAAATTATCTTCATTCAATTTTTGCAGTCTCCTAAGTTATCGTAAATTGGTTTTCTTTAGAGTTCAAGTCAGTATGATCCGCATAACCGTTATTTCACTTTCGGGTCACCCACACGGTGAATTTGGTTTGCAAAAGGGTGAATTCGATTTTTAACCCCTTGTCGTATTTTAACGAGTCAGACTCGTGATGAAGATTTTAAACGAAGTCTAACAAGTATGAATGTTATGCATTTCTTTTTGGACGAAATAAAATTTTATTATTCTGTAATCAATATTTAAACATTGAAGTAAATTTAGCCATACAAAAAATACATATTTTCTTTTCTCTTTTGTGATATTTTTTTGGGATAAAGATGTTCACTGTAGCAGCAAAGACAATGGTACGACAAGGGGTTAAAAAAGTGAATATAGCTCACCTTGCTTCGGAGAGGTTGTCGCGTCGCAGGTGTATGGATGTTTCAACCACCCCTTACATTTGTTCACCCACACTGTGAGGAACACGTTGTACGCCCACTCTGCTCACGCCTTCGCGGCTCGTTGCATCAGGCCCCAGTGTTGCAGGCCCAATAAAGGAGCACGCACACGTTTGAACACTCGCACACCAGTCCCGGTGAAACGAGTCACGTCGGAGGTGAAAATAAAAGGAGGATTTCGGGGCTCGGGCAACGAGCATAATTAATCCGCAGAAACTCCGGGAGAGCTTCAAGAGAAATTCGGTTGTGTAACGAAGTCGAAAGTTCCTTGCTTGTAATTGAATGTTTGGGAGATCGATCGCTGCTTCTGCTGCGCGAAGATGGACGGCGCGAGCCACTATAATTGTCTGTCAATCAACGGGCGGAGGCGGGCGAGATTTTGTTTGAGCGGGGATTAGTATCGAAACTAGTGCTGCTCGATTATATTCGTAATTATCTTAAACCTTTCATTAGCTTACATTGAAATACTACTTTCATAAATTGTAATATTGAGTATTTAGCACTAACTGTACCACCACCGATCGAATGACCGATTTCGCTTTTTTTCATTACATATTTATTGAAATTACGAAGATGCTACAACTATCAAATGAATTTTTTCATTCGAAGTATTTGGGTTTAAATGACATCAGTCTCGTAATTTTTATTAAATAATGTATAGCAGTCACATTTTGTGCTCCGGTGCGGTTAGTGTTAAATAATGTATAGATTTATTGTTTGCTTATTTTTTCTTGTTGGTTGTTCAAAGAGATTTAGTATCTTGATAGCGGAGATGAGGATCTATAATTCCAGATTTCTTCGTAATTATTTTAAATAAAATTCCTCATTAGCTATTATTGAAAATTCTATTTTTATACATTGTAATATTCAGCAGATATTTAAATAATTTAGAGTATTTTAGTTTGCGTATTTTTTTTTTTATTATTCGGAGATATTTAACATTATCATGATATTGGGATAGTCTGTTTAATTCTTATAGAGGTATTTATTGACTTAATTTAATAATGTTAATCGCTTACTTTACGATGTCTTTCACAACTACGATGATTACAACTTCTTCGTCGTTAATGGTTTCCAACAAGAAAAATAATATTTATATAATATATATTTTTTTTATAATAGCATGTCTATATTTACCTTAGAGGCTAAATATCGATAACAAAATAATTCAATATTACGTAGGTTTGCATGAAATAGATAATTTCCATATTACGTAAATTCAGCTTGATATCTTCACCACGTGTCTCGATATTATTAATTAGCCTAATGATTTTGACATTGACATCAGGTTGCAATATTAAACTGTAGTATGTCATTAGCTTAATATCAGGATTTAATCATATACAATTTACGTATGAATCGTAAACAGAGGACTTGAATTATTTCTGAATATATTTGGTCCTTTATTTTATCTAATTATGCAACGTCAAGTTTCAGTTTGCTTGTAACATTTATTTAAAAGCGAAAGCAGAAGTAATAACGGAACGAGTAATTAGTCAACGCGAATCAGGAACTTCATTAAATCTCTTTATAACTCGTTTCCATGATGACGTCCCCTCGAGACTATTAAAGAGTTCGAATTCGAAATGAATTCATTAATAAAATTCTCCGGTCTATCTCACTTTAATTTGATCGTTCTATCTCGGATATGACGTACAATGTTACTTTACTTATACATAGAACTGTGGACGTTATAATAATTTGATCACTCTCTGTAATATTAGAAATATTTTTCAAAAAATTTCCACGGTTTATGTTGTAACCCCGTGCCGTATTATAACGAGTAAGACTCGTGATGAAAGTTTTATACAAAGTTTAACAAATACGAATATTATGCTTATCTTTTTAGACAACATGCAATTGTATTTTTTTGTAATGAATATTTAAGCATTGAAGTAAATGTAGCCATACAAAAAACATAAATATTCTTTTCTCTTCTGTGACATTTTTGAGGATATAGACGTTTTAACCACTATAGCGGTAAGGAAAATGGTACGGCAAGGGGTTATATAAAACCTATTAATACTACATCTACCGTGGTCAAATGACCGGTTTTCCATCTCACAATTATTGAAATTATAAAAACGCTGTCATAGAAATTGACTTCTCTATTTAAACACATATTATAATGAAAGCCATACAAAGTTTAAGTAAATTCAATCTTCTCACTTCTATACGGCGTCTCACTTTTATACAGGGTGGGGCATCTAAAACGGGACACCTGAATAATTCGTTTGTTCTTGGAAATAGAGCCTCAGACCAAACTTATTCAGTATCGAGAGTCTGATCATCCGATGTTACTAGTTTTTAATAAGTGGAGGCGTCAAGGAGATATGAAGGTCAACTCTGTTTTTCTAAATGGAACAGTATGTTTTTTTGCTTACATTCTGATTGAGTATTTCTAAGATCTATTATTAAGATCATTCAAGGTCCCTCAAGGTCAGCTGCAAGAGAAATTAAATTGTCTCAAATATTCTCTGGTTGTTGGCATATACTGCTCTTGTAATTGCCGACAAGGGTCACAGAACGTAAACAAATATTCAATCACATTGTATCTTGTCTATGTACACAAATATTATTAGTAGTTTGACTACCGATTAGAGTACGGCTTCGTAAAAACCAAACCCCACGTTGACATGCAAGAACGAATAAAATAGAGCTTTCTCTGTAATAGATAAAAATGAAAATCAGGCATCGGTATTGCAACGTTTTGGACTATCTATCCATGTTCAAGGTCGCCAGTTTGAGCACTTATACTAGCAATGAGTACGTAAATAACATGTGTCATCTAAATCGTCGAAGTATACGAAGAGTACTTTGAGACAATTTATTTTCTCTTGCAGTTGACCTTGAGTGACCTTGAATGACCTTAATAATAGGTCATTGTGTTCGTCTTGAAATACTCTATCAGAATGTAAGTATCTACACCTACTGGAAAACAATTCTCCTCCTATATGTGTCTTTTGTAACACAATATTATCAATAAGCCATATAATCACAGAATGTCCACACTACAACGAATAGAGAGAAAAAAACACGGTCTATACGGAAACATGAATAATATTCTTACATCAGCCCCAATTCAACGAGGCATTCTCAACTTCTGTAAGGACATCAAAATATCTAATACACTGTAAACCAGTTTCTCCACTGACAATCGGTATAGTCGCTAATAACCTTGGTAGTTGAAGCGACTTTAAACAGTAACAAAAAAAGCATACTGTTCCATTTAAAAAAAAAACAGAGTTGACCTTCATATCTCCTTGACACCTATCAAAAAGCTAGTAACATCGGATGATCAGCTCCTCGATACCAAATAAGTTTGGTCTGAGGCATTTTCCTCTATCTCCGAAAACAAACGAGTTATTCAGTTATCCTGTTTTAAATGCCTCACTATCTTGTGCTTGGTAGATTTAGTGTTAATATGTTCTAGAGCTCTTCCGATTACACTTTTACAAGAATAAACATATTCTATGAGGAATAAAAACAGGGACGGTTTTATTGAAACGTTGTGAAGTTACTTAAGCGGGTCAGTGAGTCAAATCGACAGGGTGCGCCACGGTAAACAGTAAAATCGCGATTTCTAATCGGATCTTGCGTAACGTACGTATTTAGATGATCCAGATGGATATGCTCTCTCGTAACGATGGTTTTTATTGGCAAGATCACGGGTGTCAGGCACGAGCGATTGAAGATCGCGCATCCGAAGACCACATCTGGCCGGAAGTCGGCCATTTGACCGGCAATATCTATGCAAAATACGCTCAAGTCGACCGAGCTGGTTCACTACAGTCTGCCACGGTTCCTTTGTAACACGGCAACGGTGCAGCATTTAATATCGACACAATTGTACTCGCCCCGTTGTTTTATTCCCGGCCGCAGCGCCGTAATTGTACCCCATAATTTTTCATAAATGCACGCTCACGACGTCGCCTTGTTTGGCAGTGCATAATACCGGCGCAGACGACCGGTCGCCATGATTTTATTTTTTTTCCGCTGGCTCGTCGAGTCGCGTATTATTAAGTCGATAATAGGATAGGATTTGAATCACGACTAAACAGCGTAATCGCCTTTACCTTTGTGTACCGTACGAGTGAGGATTACATAGATTAATACATTGAGAATTGACTCATTAAGGGCTAATGTTTCGATCATATGCAACCTCTCATTAGTCTTTCTTAGGTAATTGTCGTTATGAATTTTGTGTTCCGGTGCAGTGTTCCGATTATAAAGTCATAATGTGGCAAAGTAATGCTCTTATTTCTTCTTTCATATCGGTACTACAATTTTATGAGTTTACCTCTGATTGACCTTCTATCATATGATTACTACAATTTCATGAGTTCGACTTAGCCTTCAATTAGATTCTTAAAAGCATTCTTAATTCGAACTTTGAAAATATCGATTTTTTTCCACCTGTATCTTTTTGGAGTACCAGAATAGAAAAATAGGCATCGAAAAGGATTTATTTCAATTCGCAAAAACATTTTACTTATAGATGTTTCATCACAAATGCGTATTTCACGATGCATATTCTTGTACAGCTAATGAGAGAAACTTTGAACGCATTTTCCACGAAAACTTGTGTTCTCGTGTGGCTGACGCCATAAGATAGGATCTACTTGATAGGCTTCAAATGTTCAGAGAATATTCAATTAAGCTACCGCTATCGCCTGTAATTTTTTACTGTGCCAGTAACAAAAAGGAACCATAAAAAATCAAATCTCAAACATTTACACGTTGACTGCCATACATGGATGACGGAATTATGTATCCATATTTCAAAATTAATTATTACGGTAATATTATCATTGTACCGAATTTGATTAATATCTGGATAATGTAATATTTCATTAAATAATTTCAATAGTTATATTTCATTAAATAAGTTACTTCGACTCCAAGTCCCTCCATTTTGGTATACCTCAACTAATCGGTACAGTAATAATATAATAATATTATATATCTTACTATTATTATATACATTATTATTTATATATATAATACTATTATTATACATATTATTATATATAATATAATATATATTATACTATTATTATATATAATATAATATATATTATACTATTATTATATATAATATAATATATATTATACTATTATTATATATAATATAATATATATTATACTATTATTATATATAATATAATATATATTATACTATTATTATATATAATATAATATATATTATACTATTATTATATATAATAGAATATATATTATACTATTATATATCTCTTTTTATTATTTAGTTTTATATATTATTTTGTGTTATGTTAGGTTAATGAGTAACTATTCTATATCTTGTAATATTGTATTCTGTCGTATTACAGTGTAATATTTTAAATAAATTTTGTTTATGCTTTACAAACTTTACATATATTTTGCATATATCCATAAATCAAATTTGCATAAACATCCGCAGTATATTAATGAGATTAATGTAAAGTGAATAAGCGAAATGTGAAAACAAAACAACCTTGTAATCCCGAATGGGAAGCAATAAACGAATACATATAATTAAAAAGATATGAATTAATGTATAGATTTCGATAACGAAAAATATAATTGGAAATGAAAATTTGCCCACGGGTCAAATGAACACAACTGCAGGCCGGAAGTTGCAGCCAAGCGAAAGATCGAAGAGGACAAGGATTCGTGGATCTCATATTTCTTCTACGAAGTTTGCGTTGCTGCAGGTCAACCACGGTTCGTTAGCGATTTCGAGCAAACAAGTGGCGGTAATTTCGAACGTCCTTTTGCTCCCCGGAGAACGAAGAAAGCGCACGATCAAAGCGTTCGTCCTTCGGATGCTTGTCGTTCTATGTATAGATAGCCTGCAAAAAGGACGAATCGCGACCTTGTTACGCGTCGATCAAAGTTTACATTGCCGAACTTCCTTCTGTCGCGGGAATGTTTTCGGTTTAAAAATACGGACGGTCCGCTAGCTATAATTAACTACGCTCGATACGCTAAAGAGACACTCTAATTTCTTCCGATGCTAAAATAAAACGCCGTGCCCGATTTACGCGGTCGTTTATTTACTCGATCGCCATTCGTCATCGGAGAATCGCAATCTGCTAAAAAAAGAAAACTATTTATTTCTTTATGTGTTATTGCTTTAAACCAAGTGGTTTATATAGATAAAAAAAAAAGAAAACGTTGGTAAAATTGATTATATAAAAATTTGTTGGATAATTTTAGATAACTGTAGTTGATTCTTAACTTTGAATCTCAAGCAAGAAAATGAAAAATAAATATTAGAGCAGTACAAGTTTGTTTGTTTTTATAAATATTTCTCAACTTCCTCATACCACAGTTCAAAATGTGAATTTTAATCTAACTTCCATAAGGTGTATTATGTTATACCTATGTTCATCTACAACACCTTAAAGAAGGTTTTACACAAATGATTACACTTAAAAGAAGAATAATGGACCAACACACGATCAATAAATAAACTGTACATTTTCTACAATTACTGCTGTTTACAAACAATTTAATTGCACTTCTTCATACATAGGTTCAAAATGTGTGTTTTAATCTAAATCCTATTAAGTGTTTGTACCTCTATTCATTTACAACAGGGATGGGTATTCACCATAGCGTCCCCACCATAGCGTCCACTGTCTCCCACCAGGATCCGCCGTTAGCATAGAGCAAGCATGTCCAGAAGTAGCTCACTTGGAGGCAAATTCGAGGGCGACGCCTACTTCTCCCACCCGCGTGTCTCGCTCCCCGTAGCGGCCGTAGTCCTCCGAGCTCCTCAGACCCGTGCCTATCGCTTGCAATATGTACCGCGTGTGGCGCGACTCTCGGACCCACGGTAGGCACGGGTCTGAGGAGCTCGGAGGACTACGGCCGCCACGGAGAGCGAGACGCGCCGGCGGGAGAAGTAGGTGTCTCCCTCGAATTTGCCTCCAAGTGAGCTACTTCTGGACATGCCTGTCATAGAGGAAGGAAGTGCTTCGCCCGTTGCGAACAGTGCGCAAGCCTCGCGCATGAAAGAGAGGTTGGTGGGAGAAGCAGGCGTTTGAGGGGTCCCTACCGTGCCCATCCCTGATTTACAACATTCGAAAGAAGTATTTACTTAAATGATTACACTGAAAAAGGAAGTCACGAGGCTGTACATTTCCTACAATAATTTATACTCTTAGAACGATTGCCCTTTATGAACAATTTAATTAAACTGTCTCGTACAGAGTTCAAAATGCGTATATTAATTTTAATTCCATCAAGTGCATTATTTACACCTGTTTTCATATACAACATCTTACAGAAGTATTCAAATAAATTATTACAACCAGCAAAAGAATTAATGAACCAACAAACAATCACTAAATAAACTGTATATCCTCTACAATTATTTATAATCTTAGAACAACTGTCGTTCTTGAACGATTCAATGGGAACATTAAATGAGATCAACGATTTCATCTTCTGATCTGATTCTCATAATGGAAATTCGTTTTTTAATGGAAACAACAAACTCATTGATAACTAACCAACCTCTATGAAGATTTCAAGCTTTCAAAAATTAAATGCCGTCTGTATACAAATTGTGTTTGGCTACTTAACACGTTCACTGCCATGTCAGTCATACGTGACTTACACAATGTTTTTACTAGATTTCAACGTAATTTCGTAGATTGGCAGGCGGAGTAAATCAAAATTTTGTTTGGACCTACGAATTATAAGAAAGTTAAACAAGCAATGACTGTAATAAATCTTGACCAATCAGTAACGGGTTACATTAAAAAATTGATTCGATTTCTTAGAATTTTGTCGCGTGCTGGTGTGGCGGTTAACGTGTTAAAAGTTGTAGAACAACATTGAAGAGGATAAGAATGCTGAAAGCATAGAATAGATTGTTTTTTAATATTTACACTACGTTTCACTTTCGAATCGCTCCGAGAATACAATCGATATAAATTTATCCACCGTTAATAACGATATCCGCAGCCGAGACTAATTCCTATTTATATCCAATCGCCGAGCCAAGGAAGAAATAGAGAGATCAATTTCACGCTCAACTAAATCGCATGCCACTGCGTGTATCGGATATCGAGGAATCCTTGAACGTGTGCCGTTCATTGTGCCAGAATAAATGGGAGCCGCGTGTGCGCGAGTTTGATTAAGATCGTAGAGAATGCTAGTTCTCAGGATCAAAAGGATCATTAAATACCGAGCCTTAATTTATCGGGCAGTTACTCCAATTCCTTTTTCCGAGCACAAATCACACGAAAGGCCCCATGGTGTGCTAACCGAATCGATGGTACAGCGCATAAACATTGCAATTAAGGAGTGTCGATACGAACACATTACGCAGTTAGGCGCACGCTAAATCCTTGTCGAGCAACGAGATAGTGTCGTATAAACTATAATATCTCTTCGGCTACATTATTGAAACAGTTTAACACCAGAGAAATGCTGTTTGACTTGTTCGGAGTACTTGTGTTTGTTCTTTATGACGAGTTTATGCGTTGCGTGAACGTTTTATGTCTTGTATACCCTAATCGTGGGAACCTGTATTGTATTTATATTTTATCATTGGGCTGCGGAGTTTCTGCATTTATAGCAAAAATGAGTAGTCGCAATTTATAACAGTAAAGACATTAGAAGAATTTAAAAATGCTAACGTATTATTTTCAGTCTACTAAACATATAAAAAAAAGAAAATTACTTCATGTTTCACGTCAGTTTGTCGCAATTTAAGTAGAAAGCTTTTATTTTGCATAAAGTACCGCAGTGTATTTATCATATATTCCGTTATGCTTAGTATATTTTGTTGAAATTTTATTCATTGTTTTTGTCTGCTGTAGGAAAAATAAGCATGTGGATTAGATAAGAGAGGGGATTTTACGGAAATTTATTTTGCATTGTTAATAACTTATTGTTTAATAAGTTTTTTCCAATGAATTCGAAATACTTAAATGCCATTTTTTAAATAGTAGCCTTTGTAAAATTAATATTACGATAGCCTTTTACCGTTTTTATTTCCAAGGTGTTATTTCTTAAAAGATTAGTTGAATCTTTCAAAGAGTGAAAATCGGTCGCAAATAATTCTGGTGAATATAAAGGTTATTGCAACATTGCATAATTACTTTGCCCAATTTATAATCAATGTTTAATGAATAATTGATGCAGAATTTTCAACTTCTCGTGCATGTCGGTGTTAACAACGTTTTCCCAAGATGAAGTAATTATTTCGAAAATTGACAAATTTTCAGAACGAAATTTTGCGAACAATCGCTGCATTGTTCTCTCATTCACGGTGCTTTCTCCGAACGTATTGTTTACGTTGCGGATGGCTTAAAAATATCATTACCGTGTTTGGATTTATACGAAAATTACACGAATAACACGCGAAATCCATGCCTCGTAAATAAATTTTTTAAAAAGCAGCTAAAACCTAATTTTGTAAAAATTTCGTCAGCACGATAATGTGACGTTGATAATAAAAATTTGAACTGATACGAGAGATAACATGAAAAACAATAACTATAATGGAAGTGAAGGTACGACCAATATTTCATGGGCATCAGATTAAATTTTCAAACAGGCACTCGATGAACATGACCTTTCTGCATTATATTTATTGTGTTTCCGACAGCTTCAACACAATAAAGACGATGCAATATTTTATTAGGAAACAAATATTATGATGTTCTTATTAATTAAGCACATATTAATGTGAAACAATATAAATAAAGGTCCATATTAGATACAAATATATATCTACAACAAATAAACAGCAAATAAATTGTCAACTGAAATCAACTGAAAAATCTAGAAGAATATTCTAGAATCTACAAGTGTACAGTTCAAGGTGTAGATATGATTGCTATATAACCAGATTGCGGATCTTTATGCATAACAAAAATTGTACATCTCAATTGTAACAAACTGGAATAAAATTTATTTCCTTTTTTAACCCTTCGACGACGGTGCCCGAGTCAATTCTGACCCATAGTATTAAACTCTTCATTTAGTTACTCAATTTCTGATGATTCAATTGAATGCATAGTTGTTGCGTTAAGAACTATGGAGAGACACCATCAATTTTAAAACTAGGAATAGGGTTCGTCGTTCGAAAAATAATAGATTCAATAGGCTGGAACATTATAAAATTCTTCTTCTATTGGGTTGGGGAATAAGTTCGTAGCGTTTTATGTTTTCTTTTATTCTACAACGATTTCTTTGTTCTTTGGCAAAGTACATCAATCGAAAGACCTCCTTCTGCTCTACAAAACTGTGATAATCGTTGTTTTGAATAATTTAATTTTTTATTATTTTTCAAGCTTAGAAGCGGAATATCCAGGAGGCAAAAATCAACATTTTCAACACCTGCTTTTCTTCGCTTTTCACCGAGGTCAAAAACCTGCCGCAGCCGCTCGGGATATTTGCGACGTGTACGGAGAAGGTGTCATAGGCGAGTCTACAGCACGGAAATGGTTTGCAAAATTCAAAAATGGCGAATTTGTCCTGGACGACACGCCTCGCAGTGGACGACCTGGTGTCGAAAATGTTGATTTTTGCCTCCTGGATATTCCATTTCTAAGCTTGAGAAATAATAAAAAAGTTAAATTATTCAAAACAACGATGGTACAGTTTTGTAGAACAGATAGAGCTCTTTCGATTGATGTACAACACTTTGCCAAAGAACAAAGAAATCGTTGTAGAATAAAAGAAAACATAAAACGCTACGAACTTATTCCCCAACCTAATATTTTCACTGTTTCATGTTTCTTCCACTCATTTTTATCGTAAATGCATAAAATCCGTAGTCTAGCTATAACGAACGTTTTTCTTAAAAAGTGTAGCAAGAAATATAGCAAAAGGCAGACATTCTACGCGAAAGTGATAACAATGCTCGCACGATACCACCATATACGATTTGAACAACTACCGTGCACTATAATTTACGGCTCGCCTTCGAGTGTCAAACAGCCTGCACGAAGAATGGCTAAGTTCCAGCCTAACAATTACCGGAGGCTGATTCAAGCTGCCTATTCGCTCCGGTTGTCTGTCAACGGGCAAAAAGTATTTCCTGTTTTTGTACAAGAAACACGAAGACAGAGAGACAAGGCGCAGCTCGAGGAATACGACAAAAATACGTTATGGTTTCGGTCGTCATCCGGTTCTGCCCGCGGTATTTTCGTCGTACGTTCATTGAGAAAAGCTTTAATGGGCGAGTACGCGCGACCTCCGGCTACATCGGGTATTATATTTACCATGGGACGCAATATAATATCCAGAATCGTTTAAGTGTGCAGCCTGCAACCCATCAAACGTGTCCTGGAGCGACAGTGATCGCCCGATCTTTGTAGTGCCTCGCAACCGAGATTTCCGCGGCCTCTTTCTGTTGGGAAACCGGATCGAATGGACCGACGGCTCTGCTGCACGTGTAAATAAAATTTACGGTTCGCAGATTTCGACGCTCTTTGCTGCCGGTCCAGCTTTACGACCGTGATCACAGCCTTCTACATTCGCGTGTTTGCCTGTTGAACAACATCCCGCGGAAAGTTTGATATTTTTGTGTTCTACGAATGTACGCGAAAATCGCTGATGGAACAAAAGGACTTTCGCAAGTTCAAAGCTGTACTATACTCTGTGATGTGGTGATCAGTGCTGGATTAATCAATAAGCAAAATAAGAACTTGCTTAGGCGAAGAGGGGTACCGTAAGAAATTCTCTGAATTTTATATCTTTTACGTAGTAATAATTAGACTGCGGATTTTATGCATTTAGGTACATAAAAATGGAAACGCAGAATTTAAAGCAGTGGTCATATTAAAAAGATTTATGGACACCAGTATATTAGTTTCGGCTGAACTTTCTTTTGGAGGACCAGATGTTTTTAACTTTTTTAAACTCTTTTTTATGTAATCTTGTCGATATCAATGTAAATATTACGAAAATTTAAGTATTATTGTTAGGAATTCACTGGCTTATAAGTTATACGCGTGTAAACATATGCAATTCAAACGTTTTTGACAGGTTAGAGCGTCGCCATATTGGATATTTGTTGGGTGGTAAAAGCAGGACTGTTGAGCGCATGCGCTGAAGTACTGCTCAAATAGTACTGAGTGGTATAGTCCAAGTTGGTTTGGGGTTAGTTAAAAGTGCTTATATATAACTTCTGAACCAGTGAACTCCTGGCAATAAGACTTTCATTTCCGGTGTTTTCTCATCAAAATCTATAGGAGTGCACAAAAAAGGTTAAAAAATATTGGTCCTCCAAAAGAAAGTTTAACCTTAGTTTTAACTTAAAAAGATGATTATAAGAAGAACAAAATTGTTGGCGCCTGTGTCTTCTAATCAGTGCAAACATTTTTTTATTTTGCATAAAGATCCGCAGTATAGTAATAATATTGTTGAGTGTTTATGTGCATACGAGTGCGAGTGGAAATAACGAAAGAGTAGTAAGAGTTGAAACTCAATAGCCAGCGAGGAAAACTTTACCTTTCATTAAAAACACTTTTTAGTCATATTAAAAATTCTTTTAAATGCTTAAGGCTTCAAAAGGTTTTAATCCGGCACTGGTGGTGATACAGATTTTGCACTCCAATTTTACCCTTACACAGACAAAATTCACCTTTTTATAGATTAAATTCGCCTTTTTACTGATTAGATTCAGCCTTTTACGGATTAAATTCATCCTTTTGCT
The DNA here is from genome assembly GCA_913789915.3 of Sphecodes monilicornis. Taxonomy (NCBI): domain Eukaryota; kingdom Metazoa; phylum Arthropoda; class Insecta; order Hymenoptera; family Halictidae; genus Sphecodes; species Sphecodes monilicornis. The sequence continues at coordinate 14,221,220 of OU565290.1, forward strand.
CATTAAAATCGTCTTCTCGGCGACTCGAGAATGAAATTTGTATTATGTTATTTATTATACTATTATTGATATTTTAAAGATACTTTTATGACAAATGATTGTATAAATATCTTTAGTAGATCGCATATTACAATACGAATCGCAGAAATGCTGAATAAATTCAATCTTGTACTTTTTATAAGGCAATATGCGCCATTTACTTTTAAGGCTCGGTAGGTTTAGTGTTAAAGAGTGTAATTCAAATAACTGCTCGGTAAAATAGAATTCTTTTGTTTTCATTAGTCTTTGTACAATATATAGTACAGTATTATTTTTCATTTTTAATATACGTCCAAATAATTTTTTCAACAACCATATTCACAATTTTGATCGTTCAGTTTCTGTAAAAGGTAGTACTAACAGAGTTACAATCGATTTTACAGCTGGTCGACATACAGGTATGTTGTAGAGCGCGGTGCGTGACCCCTTATCTGATCGTTTCGTCGAGCATAATGTAGCTATTTTCAATTTGAATTCATATGACAACGATTTTGTAATAGTTAAAAGCACGTGCACTGATCGTGATGGAATATTAATAAATATTTCACTCGGACGTGTTAAAAGAGAAGAGAAAAGAAAATGTAACTGTTTGAATTTTTAATACGGGGTACATTGTATATATCGTCATTTTAAAAATCATCGGCACTTCAAATGTTAACCCTTTGTGGACGAGCATTCTTCAAAATGCTAAGAACATTCACTTCAGAGAACTACATTATTTATTAAGTCCTAGATGATGAGAAAAATAAACAGTACATACTGTTGTACAGTACTTAGTGGTTTTTCATTACAATGAAATTTTACATAATGAAATTGTATATTTGCAGTTTTAGAAATTAGATGCATAATTCTGATGTCGATATGTCGATATTCGTCTTCAAATTGTTTAAATCAGTCAAAAAGGCAGATTTTTCGTTGATATATATGCGTTAACATGAGCCACGAATAAGAAGGTAGAAATAGCGCAGCCTAAGCAATAATAAAACGGTTCTCAGACATAAACAAGTTAAACTACAGAAGCTTTAAGAAAGAAGAGGATCTCTGCTAAAATTCTTACTTTTCATTACACGATACTTTTTCAACACATTTTTAATGCATTACAACGCATCGGTCGACTTCAAATTTTATACACGTATCGGTAAATATATTTTGCAGTATGTAGACCTAAAATCGTAATAATAATATCATCGAGTTTAATCATCGTTCGTATGTAAATAACTGAACATATTTGTTGAAGACGTGAAGTTCTTCATTGAAGTCATACTATTTCGTCAATTTTGCATCATTTTTCATAAAACTGGATTCATATGTTTCACTATTTCGTGGAGAATACACGCAGGAGTGAACGATGTTTTAATTTTAAATGTAACACACACAAATTTTAATTTTCGAAGATCAAGGTCATTTCAAGGTCATCTTCTTATACTTATCTGAATGTATTTTTAGATCATCTACATGGTGCAAAATAATAAAAATATGTCGTTATGTGTCAAAAAACACCGATGACCTTGTTACCTACGAAAAAATGACCTAGTGAAAAAAATAGTTTTGCCAGATATTGGCCCTTTGACACCATGCACATTACGTAAAAAATATTTTTTGCATCACAATAAGCGGAAGAGACATTTTGATGGCCTTACATAAAAGGACCACCCTGTATAATAATCTTCTAGTAGTCAGTTAAAATCATAACATATTGTTATTGGCTTTAATAAGAAAATCGATGTTGATCTCAACGAAATAGGTTTCACAGTTAGCATTCGAATGGCGCCCCTGAGGCGCCACTACAAATTGCTACACAATTATTCAGAATATTGTTTACATGATTAAATTTGTTTATATGTAATAAATGACTAAATATTTAAAAACCGTATGAGGTACTGTATCAGTTACGTACGTATATAATGTGAAAAAAACTTATGCACGATGGAAATATTCTAGGTTAGAAGAAATGTTTAGTTTTTTAGTTGAAATAGCTCCGAGTGCAACGGGTTAAAAATATGTAAAAAATTCATGCATTTTAATGCATCTAGCCATGGCAGCTACGAAATCCTCAAAAGCATCCACTTTATGAAGGTTCATACCAACAAAGATTACCTTTTGCTTTACTAATTTACAAAACCCAATTTTTAAGTCTCCGGTACAGGCTCGGCTAAAACAAGTCCCAAAAACGCGACCGTCAATATACTTTGTCTATAATTCCGAACAGTGGCATTTTCTTCAAAATTTCTCTTCCCCATCATCCAATAAACTTATCCTTCTAACTCCTCGAAGCAACCCGAATCGATTGATTCAATTTCGCAGGTCATCCGATAAACTAGTTGTACTAACTTCTCAAAACAATTCAAATCATTCGATCGAATTTCAGAGAAGTTGTTCCGTTTCAAAGAGCGTTCAAGTATTAACGAGAGGCACTGTATTTGAAACTCGGGGGGTAGAAAAACGGTGAGCGATTTGTCAGTAGCGACCTCTCTGCGACTGGTAGCGCAACGTCGTCCGTGTGTTTATGCTTTGCGTGGAGTGACTGATAGCGAGCCAGGCGGTTAGCGGAGGTGGAACAAGACGAATGAACGATGCGGTTAGGTGTATGATTTACACGCACCCTTGAAGCTTTAAGTACTTCCTCCAAGATCGCGGCTGGTGATCCTGCCGGTGTTTAATCTCCTTCAGGACGGATCCTTCACGTCGTCTCCGCCGGCACTTTGACTCTGCACGACTTTTTATCTTCCCCCTTTTTCTGGGGAACGTTGCTTTCTATATTTATACGGGGTCACGAACCGCTTTCTTTACTATCTCGCCATGTTGGGGTGTTAATATATTGTAGATCTACAAGACTTTTCTGTTCTTTAACCCCTTCGCGCGACCCTTGACATTGAAACTTTCCATTCAGACCTCTTACCGTGCTTACTAGCACTTATTAAAACATAATCAAATACAATGCACGATCTGTGAAATCGCTGCCATTTTTTTTATGAACCCCTATTTCAATTTTGATAGCGGTTTATTACATTGTTCGACGCATTTTTGGATTTTACCACATTTTTATCGACTCGCTTTCTTGTCTGTCTGTCTATTCGGTACAAATGTTGCAATTGATTTTAAACTAACTTCCCGATGAGCTAGAGACTTGAAACTTTAAACATAGCTCACAACTGGATGACAATGCAAATTATTTAAATCAAATAACATTTTTAATATATCACGATTTTAAACGGACTAAGAAGTATAAAATATTTCTTAACGCCATATAGATTCCTAACCCTGTACAGATAGTCCTGAAAATTTGTGATTGTGAATTTTTAATAGCTATGAACATACTTGTAAGATTTAAAACGAAAAACGTGGGAAGCATGCAATAGACAATTGATGCATGAATAGTTCACCTAAGTCACTAATAATTTTATTGCACTGCAAATGATATGAACTGTTGTACGAGTTTTTTCAACGGCAGCTACTCTCTACGCTCCTTACTATTATCTTGCGCCCCACGTTTTCCGTTTTAAATCTTACAAGTATTTTCATAGCTATTATAAATTCACAATCACAAATTTTCAGGACTATCTGTATGGGGTTAGGAATCTGTATGGGGCTAGGAAAAATTATTTTTTACTTCTTAGTCAGTCTTAAACACGTGGTATATTAAAATATTTTTATATATATTTTAACTTGGAGTCAACGTTTCAAATATTCGTTAGCTGAATATGAATCTGCAAATTTTCTAACTCCTTGTATTTTCTCACTGGTTTAATAATTACATCTTCGTCCTTCTACATGTAATAAATGTACGTTTATTTGAATAGGTTGCTTGTTAAATCACAACTCCCAGAAAATCTAATAAAATCAAAGTAATTTAGTACGATTAATGTGATTAATTTAGTACTTCAAACCAAAGCTGGAAACATGAAATTGATCATAGTGATTATTTATTTAATCCTTCTGCATCCTTCAGTCCTCATAAAAACTTATTTTCACCAATAGATTATAAAGAAAATTAATTTACAAACCAGGTAAAAGAATAGTGTCACCTACATATGTGTAGAAACATTTTATCGAAGCCACACAGTCTGAGCAAATTCTTGTTGCAACTATACAGAATGTTTCTACAAGTGAAACTGAGCAATCAAATCTATCATTTTTCAATCAACTTGCACTAAATCCGCTTTAACAATCATTTATGCTCACAGAGCTTCCCGTGCATTTCTGCATTTATAACTTGTATTGGAAACACAGTCATAAATATTCACGCTTTAATTGCCTAAAATATTCTTTAATTAACTTGGTAAACATAAACATTTTAATATATGTTTGTGAATCGAGAAACGGAGCGTACAGATTGTAGAGCATATGTTTCTGTTGTTATGTGTTCCAGCATGTGCCCGACTTTTCTTTGATTTTTGAAACTCCGAATGGAAACAGGTAACAGACGGAAATATTGTTGCTGGAAACAGTAGATTATGAGATTATTGAATGTAGCTCGATACAGCAGTATTTCATAGTAATGATTACTAATAGCATACATAAAATAAGCAATCTGTAAATTATTTGGCTCAATCTATCGAATAAATGTTTTCCCACATTGAATTACACGAGAAATATAAAATATAAATATCTGTAATAATAATAATAATATAAATAAATAACTGAATATCTTCAGTGGCATTAATTAAAACGAAAATTAGTTTGTATGTAAAAGCACAACCACTAGCCTAATAATAATATCAATAATAATAATAATAATAGTATTAGTAAATAATAATAATAATAAATAATAATAATAATAGTAATAATACTCTAAATGAATAACTGTATATCTTCATTGGCATTAATTAAAACGAAAACTAGTTTGTATGTAATAGCACAACCACTAGCCTCACAGTCGGGAATTAAGGGCTAGCCTAAAATCTAACCCAATATTCACGAGTTAAATTAGTATATCACTGAATTGGCCACAAATTACTTTGTGTTAATGTATATTTTCCTGCAAAAATAAAAATTTAAACTTATGCTTTTGTTCAATGTGAAAATCTCTGTCTCAGATTTTTACGAATAAAAGATGCTAACAATTTTGGATAACATTTGCCTTTTCTATCAGTCAGCAGAATTGTTAAAGACGACTCCAAAACATCTTTTCGCCCAACAGTCATAAAAGATACATAGCTACGCAAAATTAGAAATAACGCGTACTTATTAATATTATAAGAATCTTCTATAAAATGGTTGGAAATTTTTTACCTCCTCAATTATACAAATTTAAACTTATTCTTTTGTTTAATGTGAAAATCTCTGTATCGGATTTTTACGAATAAAAGATGCTAACAATTTTGGATAACATTTGCCTTTTCTATCAGTCAGCAGAATTGTTAAAGACGACTCCTAACCATCTTTTCACTCAATAGTCATAAAAGACATACATAGCTACGCAATATTAGCAATAACGTGTACCTATTAATATTATAAGAATCTTTTATAAAATGGTTGGAAATTTTTTATCTCATCAATTTAAAAATGTTGTAATTAAGTGTACTTATGTCCAACATTAGGAAAACTTCATTTTAGGTATCACTTTTAAAAAATAAAGCGAAGAATCTACCAGGCCGTAAACTTTTTCACGCGACTGTATATCGTCCTGATACAGTAGACCGTAGTCTTCTCCAGATATTAAACGTTGCGAAAAAAAGAAACAAGCAGCCTGTTGGAACAAGGTGGAATTAAGTGGCAGGAAAACAGGAAATTAATTACGACCCATGCGTCGCCTATTCTTTCTTTCGCGGTTGACGGTTTCGCGGTGCGAACCGCGTTTAATTGCACAGCTAGTAATTACTTGCATGTATTTCGGTTAATCAAACTACCCGTGGCGTGGTTTTGTTCAACGATTTCAATTTTATGGAACGGAATATTTAACTTATATTTCTGTCGTTTTTTAATCGTCGGACGAGGCATCTGTTCGAGCGTGAATAAATATTGGAGCTTGAAAACTGAAAACTGAAAACTGTCCAACGATCCGTTAAAAACAAAACATCGACGCCAGCGTACCGGTGAAACAATACTTTCCCAATGATAAAACTCTTTTGTTTCTGATCACTTTTTTATACAATTTTTATCAACATATTCGTGACACTTTTTTAATTGAAATGAGACGAAACGCGAGGTAATTTGTATAATATGTACCCATTGAATTCACCATACAATAGAACCTCGATTATGCGAATTAATCAGTGGAATGTAAGAGTTCGGATAATAGATCAGTTACGTAGATTAAATTTGTTACAATGCTAGATTAAATCTGTACTGATCTATACCGTGAATTGTAAATTCGAAATCGTCCATTGAACAAATAATTGTGCTCAGAACTGCGCCATGTTTGAACTCATTTTAATCAGAAAAAAATGTTACAAATATAATCCTTCGTTCATCCTGTAGTGATAATTTTTCTGGTCTTCCTCCAACATTTAATAATATACTTTTACAGTATTATTTTCCTATTCTCTGCACTGACGATTGACTAACACTGCAAGTTTTCGCCGTTTCATGCGCCGTCATTCAAAAGAGAAATGACTTGTTTTAAACAATTTGGAGCAATTGACTTCATATTTATTTCTACTTCACTTGCGTGCTTCACCGTTCGACTGATTGCGAAGAACTGAGTGTTAACACGTAGACTAATATTTTGTAAACACACCAAAGTGTTAAATATAAGCATACTACCAGAATATTCCACGTAAACATTTCTTGTACGGACCGGTGCAAAACCGAGTCAATCTATTTTTATTTGTCATTGCTAAACGAGGAGACATTAATTATTGAAAAAAATTTCTTAAGTTACTTCTAACTGTGATAAAAATACTTATAATGTTGATTTTTTGTTATTCTTATTGTTATTCTATATTCCTAGCAATAAATAATGATTTATACAAAACTTGTGGTTATTGGTTCAGTTATGCTCCTTACTGTACATGTAAACGTTTCAAAAAAAAATTGTTTTGTCGTTGGATTAGTTCGTGTACATCTGTTGTGCATATATCGAGACAGTATTGTACTCTGTAGTCTTTCTTTGCGCATTCCTTGAAATGAACGTGAATTTCAGTGATAATGGTAACAAAAGACTTAAATAGACTGACCGGTATACTCAAAATGGCCTCTCCACGCACGAACAGCGAATTTCAATATCGCCACAATACCATAAATATTAACACGGCGAACAAATTGAACGAACAATAGAGACCATGACCATCCTGCAGAAACGCATCGACGCCTCGACGCGACGGCTGCAATGGAACTTTATAACGCGGCACTGATTATTACGAATTCGCTCTATTGTTTACGAGCTGTTTCGGAATATCGCGGATCAAAGAGCACATATACCGACAGTAAGTATATTAATGTTCTGTACGTCGTATGAAATAATTCCGCGAACTCCCATTTGGCGCAATAACATTAAATCCTTCAATAACACTAGGACAAACAACTTATTAGCTCTGACTGTCTTGATTAATCCTAGAAGAACGGCAAAAGTAGTCGTCAAGCCTATCAAAGGCAAGGAAAGATATATTAGTATTATTAATCATCCCGTTAAGATTCTCCAATTGCAATTTTTACAGTACCGATTCTATTAGGTAGTTAACCATCCGTGAGGACTGACGGTATCGAATTTTTCGAAACAATATACAGGGTGTTCATGCTATTACTAGACAGCATTTTTTTTGTAAATAGTAAATATTAGAAAAAAATGATAGAGGAAAAAGTAGTACTGTTTTTTATACGCAACAAGTTGACATATGCATTTTTGTTGTATTTACATTATTTTGATAGAAACGAAGGTGACCTCCAATTTTTTAAATGGAATGCCACATACTTTTTTATGCCGTATGAAAGCGTGTGTCAAGGCGAATTCGTCCATCTACTACACAATAACCTTCAATGTCATGCAAGGTCAGAAATGGCAGAAATGGAGAATATTGCGTACCAATGTTTTTTGCGTACCAAATTTAGAGTTTTTAAATACGCAATTTAGAGACTATTGGGAAAATCTGCCCTTATCCATTACGCAAGGTATGTACTTCCAACAAGATGGGGCCCCACCACATAACAGTAGAATCGTAAGAAATTATCTTAACGACATGTTTCAAAACCGATGGATTGGAACATGCAGACCTGTCAAGTGGCCTGCAAGATCTCCAGATCTATCACCTCTGGACTTTTATTTATGGGGTACTATTAAAGAACTAGTTTGTGAGACACCGCCCAGCGATATAAACGACTTGAAAAACAAAATAACACAAGCATGTGGATTAATAACTCGGACCACATTAGAAGAAGCTAAAAGCCATTTTGAACATTTGTTTTGGCCTCATTAATAAAAAATACTTGTAAAGACATTGGTACGCAATATTCAAATTGTTTCTTCCATTTCTTCCATTTCTGGCCTTGCATGACCTTGAAGGTCATTGTGTAGTAGACGGATGAATTCATCTTGACACACGCTTTCATACGACATAAAAAAATATATAGCATTCCATTTAAAAAATTGGAGGTCACCTTCGTTTCTATCAAAATAATGTGAATACAACAAAAATGCATATGTCAATTTGTTGCGTATAAAGAACAGTACTACTTTTTCCTCTATCATTTTTTTCTAATATTTACTATTTACAAAAAAAAATGCTGGCTAGTAATAGCCTGAACACCCTGTATAATATATAATTCATATCATATTAAAAAATGTTCACACTATCTTAATAGATTTAATCGAAACTGTTAGAGCACAATCGCGACATCTATTAATGTGAACGATAAATGTTATTATGAATGCGTGTGTCTGTAACTGCCTTGCGTCGTTCATTCCATGTAAGACAGTGACGAGTAAAGCATCTATTACAATACGAACAGATTCTGTGTTATCACCGTCATTCCACCTAAGCCAGTGCACTCCAACAGAAACAGATTAAACAGAATTGGGGTAAGCAAGTCTTTTGCTTACAGTGGCTCACAAAAGTATTCGAACGTCGTTTAAAACAGAATCAATTTTTTAAAATTGTACCAAACGACTTGATTCTTTTTTTGACTAATTAGTAACATTGATTTACTAAGTGGAAGGCAAACATAATTTTTAAAAAAATTGCATTTAATGAGAACTACATGAAAAAATTAAAATGGCACTTTTTAAAAATTTTTATTTCAGCCCGTAATGAAAATTTGAAATATCTATGTTAGTTATACATATGCTGAAAATTTCATCGAAATCGGTTGACGTAGAAAAAGAACGACACGCATCAAAAGAATCTATGGATTTTAATCAAAAACTGATCAAAAGTCGTGAAAAACTGCAATTTTTGTGTACGTTAATCGATTTCGATGAAATTTTGAGCATATGTATAAGTAACATTGATCTACAGATCGCATATCTTTAATTTTCATTACAGGCTGAAACAAAAAGTTTTGAAAAGTGCCATTTTTATTTTTTCATGTAACTCCTGCCAATTGGAATTTTTTCAAAATCTTGGTTGCACGTCATTTATTAAAGCAACGCTTCTAACTACTAAAAAAATAGTTAAGTCGTTTGGTCAAATTTTAAAAAAGTTATTCTGATTTAATGAGCCACTATATGTACAGTCGAATTTTTCTATTTCAACTGAAATAAAAAGTGAGATGAAAAGCGAGAAAAACTTGCTACGCGTTTAACGTGTTAAATAGTATTGTTACAATTTTTCTTTCAATGGAAATAATGACCACCAGCTTCAATGGTCTTTTCTCACTTCTCAGGCAAGATTTGGATTTTGCGGAAGAAAAACGCAGGTTCCATGGAAGCAATACAATTTCCCACTAAGAGAAGGCCAGTGCTCAAATCCCTCTTTCTGTTTCTTTATTTTTTCTTTTTTTTCTGTTCAGTTTATCTATTTTAATTAATTGCATTTTGCACATGAAAAATACACTCATAATATCTATAGAAAACAAAATATAAAAATTTTATTGAAAAGGAACATAATATGGAAGAAACACTAACTTCATCAATCTTAACGTATCTCAAAAGTTGTTGAGGATCGACGGATATAATGCTACATTTTCATAAACAGGAGAACGAAATCTACCAATATGCAAAGTTTCGAGAAAATCTGAGACCTCATAACCGCGTCTTCTCCTTGTTAGTTGACGATCCTAACATTTCCTTTATCCCAACCAACAAACCGGTCTCTCTCTCTCTCTCTCTCTCTCTCTCTCTCTCGAGAGAGAGAGAGAGAGAGAGAGAGAGAGAGAGAGACGAGATGCATTGAAGTTTAAAAAATTTACAAACAACGGAAAAGATTCGCGCGAGGAAAGCAACAGGTATTTGGAGGCAATTTACCGGTTCAGTTGAGATCCTCAAAGGGATTCACGCTCGATTAGGAGATAAACGGTCTGTGCGGGTCAGCATCATCAAATTTTCCATCGGACAACGTGTAGATACACAGTGCGCTTATGCGTATACGTTGTCAACGGCGATCAACCGGTTTATACAACCGCATTGTCGAGCGACTGGCTATCAGCGCTTCGGCTTATCAGCTCTAACGTGGCCGGCTATCGATCCATTTCAAGCTAGCAGAGACGTGTACTGATTTCACGCCCGCTGCTCTCTATCTCTCTCTCTCGGTTGCCATTGTTGCGGGCCGAAACAGCGCGCGCGGAATTTCGTTCTAGCGTTTTGTGCGACAAGCACGCGCCGGCTCTTCGCTCGCTCCAGAGATTCATTTTACTGGAATTAGGCCACGGTTTCCAAGTACCACGAGCTGTTGACTTCACTTTCCATTCAACGACGCTGTCTACCGCCTCTCGAACACACGTGAGTCGCCAGTAGATCCTTTCGTAATCTCGCGATCATCGCGCGAATAAAAGAGCCTTAACCCTTTGCGGCCCGAGACTTTTTACGGAGACGAGCCGAACACTAGTTCACGCGAACCGTACCAGTGCTAACAATGTGATTTTATTAGTTGCTTCATCGTTAGAACTGTGGTGCAAAAAGATTAGTATTATTCATGCTAGTAAAATGATGACAGTGCTAGTTATGAAAGATTCAGAGCGTTTCAAACAACTTTATTAATACGTTGCCGACGGTATAACTAAAATTAGTGATTTTACTAGACAATTATCAACTAGTGACTAATATTAGTGACTTGCAGTAAATAAATTACTCTAGCCTTTTTTATGTCGAATTGAATGAAAATACATAATCCGTGAATGTTATAATATAAGAAAGAACAGAAAGATGAACAGAGAAAAGATATCAGTCGGATTTGTGTTTAATACAATTAAGATGCACTGAAAGTGTCTATTTTATATTGCTTTATAAAAATAACAAGGCTCTGGTTTTGCACGACTTTTATCATGAAATTCATTGTAAATTTATTTATCGAATAAGTGTATTTGTACAGTCTCAATAATTGTACATTATAAAATTTGAAAGCTGTCATTTGGACAGGTCTCGTATTTCTAGTGTTAAAAGACTATGTATTCGATTTAATTGAAGACCGTCAGGTGTGAGTCAAACACTTCAAGACGGACTAATTATAGTTTGTGTTAAATGTACGACTTAATTCGTGATTCTTATAGTTAATCAATTACAATTTTACTTTGAATTTAAATCTCTTAATCACCATATTGGAGATTACTTAATTACTTGTGAGATGAAAAAACTGTATCAGAAATGATGGAGATCATTTTACACAGTAGAATTTATTCGAATTTTTTATAATTAATCCAGAAATTTACGAAGATCAGGATACGAATTAATTTACATACAAAATAATATTTATATGAAACAATTATAAATGCTTTCAATCATCGCTTATTATTTGTTACACAATAAGAATCAAATTCCTCTTCGTATAAAGTGACAATTCATTTTGTGAGTTGCTGAAACATTATTCTTATTTACCCTCAGAAACGAGGACATACCTGACGCGTTTATATAAAATTTTTATTATTGTTTTTCACTGCTAAATCCATCCTGATAACAAGTACAAACTACTCAACTCGCCTTATTGCCTGTTTTTCAACAAACTTTCTTCTTTACTGAATGTTCGCAGAAATGTCATTTTTATCAATTATAAGAAATCTTGATAATGCTCAAACTAATCGCTCGCATCTGAAAATTTTGGTCAATTAATGGAAAAATTGATATTTAGAAGTAATTATATTTTGTCAATTACAATATAAGTCTTGATAAAATGAAGAATCAAATACTCGCATAAATATTCGGACACTTAAAAAGACAATAACTTTTATAATATGGTACTCTAAGACTTGTATTTTTTTTTAAATACGTATTGTAGATCTGTATTAATTATACATATTCTGAAAATTCCATAAAAATCGGTCAACGTTGCAATCATCAGCTAAAAAGTTTAAACATGGTGAAAATTAGTTTTTCTTGATTTTTAACTGTAATCAGTCTAAAAATCCTTTTTTCCCAAATGAACCGATTTTAATGAAATTTTTAGAATACGTGTAATTGACACATCAAAAATTGTAAAATACAACTTTTAGTATTTTCTATGCAATGCCGACCAATTGAAATTTTTCACATTTTGTTTACAGGTCCTGTAGTAAACAACTTGTTCTACCTTCTCATAAAGCCTATATCGTCACGTCCAATATTAAATAATTTATCGTCTCTTTAAGTGTTTTCGAATGTTTGTTTGAACCATATTTACATAGACGTAATTCTATTTACTTTTATTTTTAATAATTAAATTCCACATAATCGCCTGGACTCTTCCGTATTTCTATATCGAAAATGAATCATTTTCGAATGTTTGTGTGAACTATATTTACATAGACGTAATTCTATTTACTCTTATTTTTAATAACTAACTTCCATATAATCGCCTGGACTCTTCCGTATTTCTATATCGAAAATGAAAATTCACAGAACGATTTATCGAAATCGATTTCGTATTCCATTGATAATGACGGAACGCATCAGAGTACTATCAGCCATCGGGAAATTAAAGTTGCACGGTCACGTACCGATCGTGACATGATTTTAATCCCAGCTTTCGGTCAAAGGGCTAAAAATGAAAACTTCCGTTCATGATCTGTGAGAAACATCCGTGGATCCCATTAAATATTTACTACCCATATAATTTATCAGCGGCCGCTAGTAAATGACGCATTGTCCATATGATAACGATTATCACCGTCGCGTTTCTTTTCTTGTGTCATAACAGAGTACCGTGGATTGGAGTGCGCGCGAGTCATCACGTAAAACAAACATTTATTAATCGTTGGAAATTGTAATCTAATTTTGATCCGTTGTTATTCGACGTCAACGTATGCCGGCATGCCGGCTTGTGTCAGGAAGATCAATAAATTGAAGAACGATCAATTATAATACTGATACGTTTCATATAACAGCGGCTCACAAAAGTATTCGAACGTCCTTTAAATGAGAATAATTTGTTTAAAATTGCACCAGTCAACTTGACATTTTCTTTTGCAGTTAGAAGGATTCATTTACTAAATGACGTGCAAAAAAGATTTTGAAAAAATTGCATTTAGTGAGAACTAAATGAAAAAATAAAAATGGCACTTTTTAAAACTTTTTTATTTCAGCCCGTAATGAAAATTTTAAATATGCGACTTGTAGACCTATGTTAGTCATACACATGCTGAAAATGTCATCGTAATCGCGGTTCAAACTGACAAAAATCGCAGTTTCTCACGGCTTTTGATTAGATTTTGCTTCAAATCCACAGATTCTTACATCTTTCGATGCGTGTCGCTTTTTTCTACATCAACCGATTTGGATGAAATTTTCGGCATGTGCGTAATAACATAGATCTACAAAATGCATATTTTAAATTTTCATTGCAAACAGAAATGAAAATTTTTAGAAAGTGCCATTTTTATTTTTTCATGTAATTCCTACCAACTGTAATTTTTTCAAAATTTTGTTTGCATCCCACTTAGTAAATCAATGCTTGTAGTTGCTAAAGCAAAAGTCAAATTATTTGGTCCAATTTTAAAAAAGTTATTCCAATTTAAAGCGCGTTCGAATACTTTCGTGAGCCGCCGTACATGGTGGTCCACGAATCAGCAACGATGTGTAAGCTGTTTCCAATAGTTTAACAAAAACGATATTTCAAATAAAAGTTTATTTATATTACATAAAAAGCTCATAGATATAAACAAGATATGAAAACCAGTCACTGTTTATCAAATTCTTGAACTGCAAAGAATGTCGTTTAATCTTGCTTATCTGATACTATGACTATTTGACTTATTTACTGAGTTGTTATTTGCGACTTTGTTGCGCGTTTATTAGTACCGCCGCCACATATTTTATTTAAAGTACAATAAAATCGTGATAAATAATCGCAGATCAATTTTCGAGAGATCTGTGTAAATAGGAAACTTCTTTCTATAATTTGCATTCAAATGTTTAAAATTCCGTAGCGTCGTAATGTGTATAATTTAAAATAAACTGAAACAATTTCAGTTTCACACTCCATTTTATAATAAATAAAGTTCTTTGAAAAAAACTAGGTTCAGTGGAACAGATGTCAATACTTTACTCTCTGAAAGAAGCTCAGGTAGAATACTGTAAAATTTTATTATACAAAGTTACAGGAGATTAAAGATAATTTTGTGGAATAATAAAAATAAAAATTATAATAAGAACTATAATAAATAGAAGTAAAATTTTGTTGGGCGATGTTATATACTAATAATAAATGAAATTTTTTAACTTGGGTCTCTGTTTTTCATCAAATGTTTTCATTCTTGGAGAGAATATAGTAGTAATTTAAAGTATGAAAAATTTATTTTTCTGTTTGCAAGGGTCGAACTCGTTAATAAATTCAACTTAATAGAGTATATTGTATAAAACAATACATTAAAAACATCAAATCGCGAAATATACCATTTAATGACAGAACAATGACCTCAGATTTTTGTCTAAATACAGAACAATAGCATCAGATCGCAAGATAGCTCTCTAATGACAGAACAATAACATCATTCTTCAATATGTCTCTTCTCACATCAACTATATGAGGTTGCAAAGTGTTTCATTTTCAAGAGATCTCTTCCTATGACAGAACAATAACATCAAGTTGCATGGTGTTTCATCTAAGATTAGAACAATAACAATGACTTAACCAATTTAGAACAACAACGTAGAATTTCAAGACGTAATGTTTGATATTAAAACAACATTACCAAATTGCAGGACATATTCTTCGAATAACAGAATAATGATATTAGCTTGCAAAAGATTATTCCTCTAATATTAGAACAATAACAATAACTTGACCAATTTAGAACAACAACGTAGAATTTCAAGACGTAATGTTTGATGCTAAAACAACATTACCAAATTGCAGAACATTTTCTGCGAATAACGTTATAATGATATTAGCTTGCAAAAGATATATTCCTCTAATATTAGAACAATAACAATAACTTCACTAATTTAGAACAACGATGTCGAATTTCAAGACGTAATGTCTCATGCTAAACCAATATTGCCAAATTGCAAGACATATTCTTCGAATAACGATATTATGTTTCAAAGTATCTCCTCTAGTATTAGAACAATAATTATCTTAACTAAGCCTGGTCTAATTTAGAACACCAGCGTTACATTTCATGATCCGCCATCTCGTGCTGAAACAACAGCTTGATGTTGCAAGGCATCCCATTTAATATTGGAGCGATAACATCAGGTTCCAAAATGTGTTGTCCCATGCTAAAATGGAGGCGGCACATAAAGGTTAATTTGTTTGAATATGTAGACTAAATTCATATCTTTGATCTTACACGTTGTTCAGTACAAACAGAACTGTGTCAAGAATTTCCTGATAGAATTTAATTACTACCCCTATTACGCCATCACTCCTATTTCCCCAAAGGGTGAAACGAAACTTCGCCAGTTAAGTTAGAATATGATTTAACTCCAAAGTTAGAGAATTAAGTTAACACTAAATCTACCACTTTCAATTGACCAGGTTTCTCATTTTCCATCGAATGAGGTTATGAAGACGCATTCATAGGATATTGTATTGAAGAGCTTTCTTTGTTGAATACTTCAATAGAATTTGCACAAAATCGGAATAAATTCAATCTTGCCATTCTTAGAAAACAACATATACCACTCGCTTTTCTACTTGGTAGGTTTAGTATTAATAAAAACTGTCGTCGCTTTTTATGTCAGCATATTATTAGATTGTATCATAAGTTCGTCCGTTTACTGTTCTACTATAAAAATGAATATTTGAAACATACCTTTAAAATTTACGGAAAATATGTAATCACCTTCCCGTTCCACAATCTCTCCCCACCTTTTTTGTTAAAGACATTATACCATCACTATGAAATTTCTGTATTCCTTTAGTAAAAAATTTATGTATGCTTAGACCACATGGCTGAAGTGAAACTTCGTTTTTTAATTTTTTTTTCGAATTTTTATTAACACTTTATGACATTTCATTTTCTATGATTCTATTATTGAAACAATTGGCTTGTGATAGCTAAAATATGATATAAATATTCTTGAATCAATTTTGTCTAAATGTCTTGCAAATACTGCATCGAGAGTTGTTCCTGATTTTGTTGTCGCTTTATTAGGATTATTTACCATTTCCAATCTTAATTTACTTCTAAAAAATTCTATTAATAATTTTGATTGTTCCGATGCAAAGTTCACGTTGAAATCTCTACTTAGCATCATCGGAATTTTATCATAGTCTTTATTAAACACAGCCGAACTCTCAAACGTATATGCTAATAGAATAGAATTTCGTTCCATCGTTTCATCGTTTCATCGCCAGATCGGTTTCACTCTTACCGCGTCGAGGTTTTACGCCTACCGCGCCTAAAGAAGTTTCATTTCAATAGAATAGAATTTCGTTTCATCGTTTCATCGTTTCATCGCCAGATCGATTTCACTCTTACCGCGTCGAGGTTTTACGTCTCCCGTTCCTAAAGAAGCTTCACTTCAATAGAATAGCATTTCGTTTCATCGTTTCATCGCCAGATCGATTTTACTCCCACCGCGTCGAGGTTTTACCCCAGATAGCACAGTACGTCCATAGGACGTCCGTTTTACGTCCGATACGTCCAATGTCCGTCGTGTACGTCCGTGGAACGTCCCTTGGATCAAAATTTCGGACGTCCCATGGACATCCGTTTTTACGTCCGTGGGACATCCCTCGGACATAAATTTCGGACGTCCCATGGACATCCGTTTTTACGTCCGTGAGACATCCCTCGGACATAAATTTCGATCGTGTGGGACTTAGATTATTTCTTACTTGTCAGGGACGTGGGACATAGATTATTTCGTACGTTTCCGGATGCTATATTGTGTTTCTATTATTATACACAAAATATAGTTTATGAATTTTTTCAGATTTTTAAATTCGCGGCGCCTTTGTTTGAAAAAAACTAATTTTTCGACGTTTTTTCCATGAAAAAATGAGCTAATCTTCAAATTGTTAGATTTTATTTATTCTGTAAGTCTATTGGACACTGATAAACTTGAACATTTCACAGAAATGGTTGAAAAATGAAATTAACTTGATTAGTATTACGATTACCTCGTACATCAGCGCGCATAGTATCTGAAAATATTAATCGTGTTACCAAGAACTCGGTTGGGTCAGCGCGTTAGGCACTCGAATGTTAATATGCTTATACTAGGTTCGCGCCCGGCATACGTGCACTCTTTGTTATTTGATCAACTCCTCTTTTTCTAGCTATGTGATAATCAATGGTATTTTTGTAGAATTCTTTTAAACCAATATTTACATATTTAGAAAATTTTTTAAGGTGCAAACACGCTTTTATATATCCGACAAATGTCCAATTAACGCCCGCGCCGGACGTCCTATCTACGTACTGGGATGTAACTGGGACCTCTGTCGGACATACCTGGATAAATCGGACATATCGTACGTCCCTGGGACGTACATATGTCCGGTACGGACGTACATTGGACGTCCGAGTGCTATCTGAGACGCCTACCACATCGAAGTTTTACTAAATAGTCTCTATTTTTACTGATTGGTTTTACGCATACCGCGTCGAGGTTTTGCGCCTAACGCGCCAAAAGAAGTTTCACTTCCAAAAGAAAAACACAACAAAAGTATAAACATATTCACGGTACATAAATAAAAAGTGAAATGCAAAGCGAGACAAAATTGTTTACTTCGCGTATCAACGCGTTATTTTTGTCTATCATTTTCAGTCAAATTGACCGCTATACATCACATCATGATCTAAATCACCTAACGCCAGAATACTGCCATCGGATCACAAGAGATATTAGACCTAATGTAAAAATAACGACATCGAATCACAAGAATCTGTTCCGAGCAACAACATCGAGTCCTAACATCTTCGGTATTTAGTTTGTAACGTTAAAACGACAGCATCAGGTTGCTAGTCGCGACTCGCGTAAGGGAATAAATTCGCTAAACCGTTTTTAATCTTCGCACGAGCATCTTTTGCTTGATCAGAGATCCAAGGTTGCGACCGGTTACATCAACCTTTGTGCGCAACGAGCCGCAAGTTTCCATTTCGCGAACGCTTCGATTCGAAGAAGTAATCCTCGCTCGTGAGATGAATACCGGTCCCGCGGAGAAACGGACTCTTGGCTAGATGTTACTCGTTTCCCTGGTGCAGTGTATTATTACCGGTGTATCTCGTTTAAAATCCGTCGACGTCGCTGGCTCTCCCTCGACAGGGGTAAACACAGCCTGTCAAATGTACGCAGACTTATTTATTAGAAATCACACGCGGCGTGGCGCCTCGTTAAAAATCATAGGAACGGTCTAAAGAAGAAAGGAGGAAACGGCTATGTTACGTGTTCAACATCGGTCCTACGACCTTTAGCCGAAGAAATATTCACATTTGAAAGAAAGAATGTTTGTTCGGATATCTGATGATCCTGGATAACCATCCGTGGACATAATGATATATCTTAATCTTGTGATGTTTAATGATCCTCTTATACCATGAATTATATTTCTCCCCAAATGGTTTAATTAACCCTCGGACAGCGGACATTTTTTATTACTAATCTACGATACTTAGAATCATTCACTATTTTATTTATTCATTTTTTGTTCAACACATGTTCAAAAGTACTTCTAATACTCAAATTAATTCGTCACAATTAACACTAAACTTACCAAGCATTAAAAGTATCTGGTAGATGTTGCCTTCTTAGAAGGGCAACACGGAATTTATTAAGATTATTTGTAATTTTCAATATAATAGATGCTAGGACAAAGAAATTTATTCCATTGTTTTCCGTAAATGAATTTTTGTAACTTTAATAATTGTGAAATATGAAAACGGTCATCTCACCGCGGTAGGTTTAGTGTTAAGATAGACAAAATAGACTCGGTTACTCTGACGAAGAATTAATAAATCAGAAACCAATTGTGTACACGACAAAATATTTTTGTTGTCGAATAGAACATATTTCATCCCATTCGTGTTTCTAGTTAACACGTTATCATTTTCGCGAATGCTTACGAATATGTATTTACAATATTACAAATGCTGTTAGTAATAGTAAGTTATTCATAAATATAGTTTACATATCTAGGTTAATAACGTTTCATCTAGGAACTTTACAACTTACTAAAAGCAACTATTTTATATTACTTTATAAAAATAACGAAACTGCATTAATTTTAATTCTGCACGATTTTTACTATGATACAAAGAAATTAATTTAACGAATAATTTCTCGTAAATGTATCTTTCCAATCCCAACAATCATAAATTAGAGAAATTGAAATCCTGTGACGGATTTATCTATTCAATCTACGTAAGAAATAGAATAAGTGAAATGTAAAAGTTATATTTGGTATTGAATTTATTCATTGAATTTGGTGGAGCATCTGATGTTACAAGATTCGTTCCGATCGTAATTTTTTAAGAAAGCTTAGTTATTAGTATACTGCGGATTTTATGAATTCATGGAAAAAATTGATGAGTAAAATATAAAGCAGTAGTATTATCATCAGCTTATTGAAATTATTAAAGGAAGAAATCAATTTTTATTTTGTCCTAGTATGTTACAATTGATAGGGATAATTTTTACTATGCATAAAGATCTAGTTATTAGGTGTACAAATTAATTCATAGCCTTTTATTCACGAATACATTGATTATTTACTAATTAAGGTACATTCTGTTGTCATTGTCCATTTTGTCAATTTACTCCATCTTACAAACGATTAATAAATCTTTAATGTGAAGGATGAAAGATTTGAATTTAAAATAAAGATTCAACTTGTAAATCTGTGAAGGCCACAAATTAATTTGTACACCTAATACCTAGGATTAAGATCTGATGTACGCAGACTTATTTATTACAAATCACGCACGGCGTGGGCGCCTCGTTAAAAATCATAAGGACGATCTAAAGGAGAAAGGAGGAAACGGCTTTGTTACGTGTTCTTCGCCAGCCCTACAACCTCCAGCCGAAGAAATGTCCCTCCGCAGGGATTGCGATGTGAATCCTAATCGACTCTGTTGGCTACTTTTCGTAAATGTATCACGTACAGCCAGCAGTTTTCGGGCCAAGGATCGGAAAGGGTTTCGGAGATGTTGAAATAACAAGTTAGGTTCCTCGGCTACTGCCGCGAACGTCCGGCCGAGTGAAAGTGGCATTTTTCGTTGATTACGAGCAATCTAGTGGTCTTTATTCATTATCGCAAGTCCGGGTAGATTTAATAACCGTAATCTCGTAAATTACATCATTAAAATCATTTTCACGATGAAGACGTAGCATTAAGTACTATTTTATAGTAGCGTAAACACAGGTTGAAGAATGGAATTCTAAGAAAAATCTGATATGATTTAAAGATAATTTCGATTGAGACTCGAGTGTGTACGACCGTGATGGGCACGGTAGTGGCCCCTCAACGTCTGCTTCTCCCACCAACCTCACTTTCATGCGCGAGGCCTGCGCACTGTTCGCGACGGGCGAAGCACGTCCTTCCTTTATGGTAACGGCGGATGCTGGTGGGGGACAGTGGGTGCTATGGTGGGGACAGTTTCGTCTCAATTGAGACAAAATGCCCATCCCTCGTGTACGATATGTAGTTCTTCACCGGAACATACTTCCATTGTTATTGCAACAGTTTCTCTCCTGCGCGTTGGAATGTATGCAGAATGTTAAACGCAGTCGAACTTAAAAGAAGAATAACTGTTCGTTTTACTATTAATAACGTTGTACTATTAATAAAAAATATGATATAATTCGGTGCATATTTATATTTGTTACATTTATTACATTTGTAATTTAAAAACTTTTATTATCGTCAATTAAATTATATCTTGTTGGGATATAACTGTCTTCCTAATTATATCGTGTTGGGTGTTAATTTAAACAGGAAAACGTCACGAATGTGTTAATAAAAATTTCATGGAAAAATAATAAAAAACAAAAATGTCTCGTCATTGGATTAGTATTGGCTCACCGATATACATTCCTGGGCAGAATGATAGCACAATTACCGAAATTTATTTACAGTACAGTGTACAGTGCAACAATAGAACAACTTGCCTCAACACCTAGTAAAAAACCTTTATAAATCGTTATCAAATCGGATGGTTGAAGTGATACAAAATGGAGGCGGTTACACGCATTATTAATTTAAGTATAATTTTAATCAATAATATATATATGTATTTTGCAAATAAATTTCGGTAATTGTGATATCATTTCGCCGTCTGTGTGTATACATTTCTTCTGTATACTATGAATACTACAGAGTAGGAGTTCCTTCTCCATGCATTATCACATTCATGTTACATTTAGTACCATTGGAAAATTCTAGATCACTTCGGGGAAATTAAATATAGCACACATGTGCTATCATTCTGTCCGGAAGTGTACCTGACCCGACACACTGGTGCCGATTGTTTTGGTCGCTCAGCTCAACTCGGCAAACGGTAAAGGAATCTCGAGGAGTCGTGTCTGTCTCGTTGAGTGCAATGTTTCGGAACCGAGGTCGCTGCTTTCATCGCGACAACAACGTATCATCTGTTCGGATAATCGAGTTTCTACTGAATCAAACAAGTGAACATAATCCAAATGGTGTCATGTTTGGGGTCATATCAATCAGAAAAATGTCACTAAAATACTGGTAAAAGTTTCATAAACAAATAATTAAATTGAATTAACATTTTCTCCATCATATCATTGCGTCTAGACATCGCTGTAGCTCGGATAATTGACTCTCTACCACATTTCATTCTCAGCAAATAAATATCTTATGGATAACTCTGGTTTAATAGACATAACACCTAAGGAGGGCAGTTCGGTCTATGTGAAGTAGTCAGCGTGAAACAGTTAAAGTTCGCGGCGACGACACCCAGCGAGGAGGACGTGTTACCGTCAGACCAGAAATCCGGCATACGAAATTAGCCACGGCACGAGTCGCCGTGGAAATTGTGCTTAAACCCCTTCGTAAAAGCACCGAGAAAGCCCCCGTGACACGGTCGCGCGTTGCTCATCGCCTCGCCACTCTCTCTCTCTCTCTCTCCTTCTCTCTTTTTTCTCTCCTTCTCTCTCTCTCTCTCTCTCTCTCTCTCTCTCTCTCTCTCTTCCTCTCCCTGTCTTTCTTTTCGTCAATTATAAAGGGCCAAGCCGGAATTCTTCGAAACTAATTAGTTTGCCGCGCGCGCGCACGTTCTCGCGCAGTTTCCTCCAGTTCTTCAGCGCTTTATTAGAAGCGAGAACCGCGGAAGATTTCGTCGAGGAGTAATTGACGACGATAGCGATGTACACACTAGAGGGAAGCGGAGAAATCACGCGAGCTGCTGCACGGCAGGATTCGAGGCGGATCGTCGCGAGTTTAACGAACGCCTAATGAAATTACGCTCTTCCGAGAATTTCCGTGATGCCGGCAACGATTCGCGGTTCTGTAATAATTGATCGTAACACTTTATCTAACGGAGCTTGTGCGAGAGTTGAACGTTTCCCGAATTACGCGCTTTGATGAATGCTTGCGGTTTGAACGCCGCCATTTATAAGCGTATATGAATATTTATATACATATGTTTCATATCAATTTTCAATATTTTGCAACCACGGAATTTTCTTTTATTATAGATGCGAACGAAATTGTTTTAAAAAGATAACATCGGGTCGTTCTATAGAAAACGAGATTGGAAAAATTCATACTGTTTTCATTGAAACGAATAGCCATGGTTCATTTGAATTATTAATATGGCTGGACAAATATTTTAAAATTCAGTTGGGAATAAATTGTAATAGTTACGTTTCTTTTCGTTAACGTAATGCACTACTGGAAAAATCTTTCCCCACAGATTAGAAACTCGTTAAAACATTTGACAGTATTTTCTTTTTTTATAGAAATTAGATAAAATATTTTAAGCAGATAACATAGTTCTATGTGTGTATAGCAAACGATCTTATGAAAATTAATATTATATTTATTGTAACTGATAGCCACTGTTGATTTTAACGCTAAACCTACCGACCATTAAATGTGACAAGTATGTGCTCCCTTATAAAAATGGCGCATTTGAATTTATTTAGATTTTGTGCCATTTTTACTGTAATGTATACTGGAATAAAAAAAGTATGCATAATAATTTCCAGTGGAAGCATTTTTGTAACTTCAATAATTGTAAAATAAAAAATTTGAAAACGGTCATTTGATCGGCAGTGGCAGGTTTAGTGTTAATTATTAAAATGAGTAAGAAAATATTCGTCCATAAATTCACCTAGAAATAAATTGCAATAGTTACGTTTTTTTTGGTTAACGTAATGCATACTTGAAAGTTTAAAACTTTCCTCATAGTTCAGGGGTTCATTAAAACATTTAACAATTATTATATAAATATATCCTCTACGCAAATTAACCTGTAGCATTATTCAAAACATATTTCACATTATTAAATTTGCTTACATTTAATAAATTATCAATCTGCAAGCATTATATAAGTAAATTGCATTAATTTCGTATGCGTAAAATGAGAAACCCATATATGATGGAAATATTCGAGGTGGGAAGAAATGTTTGGTTTTCAATATTTCATCGATCCACTTTTCTAATTACTAATCGCAGACTAGGCTAACCTACAGAAACAATTTTCATATATCGGTTAAATCGAAACATTTCTACATTTTTTAAAGTTAGTGTTTATCGATTTAGATATTGTATATTCAGTAAGTTAATTATTTCTTCGCGCTAATTGGTTCGTACTATAAAAGTTTATCGAAAAATCAATTGTATACTGAAACATTTGGGTAACTGCGTAGGGATGTTTTCGTTATGAATGTTCGTCAGCCGCAAATATGACAGAATTTTGATAGCCAACTGACATTGCAATGCTTTTTGTTTCAGAACAGTGAAAATGCTGTCTTGACTAATTGAAACTGTGACAGTGACGGAAAATGGCTTTGACCGTCGTGCCCTCGACCCGCGTTTTCAATGGAAACGGTGAGTTCATAACTGTCGTGCGATTTCGAAAATACCGTACATGCTGTACGTTAATAATTCGATCATTTTAGTCGTTTAAATAGCTACCATGTCAACGCAATTTTCAAGCTTCAATTCGTTCTTTTCAACGGTTTAATTAAACCTTGATTCGTCGATCTATTCATCCTTTCACGCACGGCTACTTTTTGCACATGTGAATATTTTTCTGCATTATTGAAAATACCCATTGCATATAATAGAAGATAGAGAATGTGTATATCAAATGCAAATCAGTAGAAACATTTGAGGGATCTGAAAAAAGCAATGTATTATCTCCAATACAAATAAGAATGATTGAGGAAAACAATAAATGTCTATGTAGCTCCTGTATTTTACAATTGATGCATACAATTTCGATTTTACATAACTATCTGTAGTCTACTTATAATCTCTGAGTATTTTACTGTTAAAAATATTCAATACAAGTAATTCAATTTTAGCTTAGTGGAATTAACAATAATTAATAAATTTATATAGATCTTTTGATCGTACTACCATATTCCTGTATATTTTTTAATAATTTCGAAGTTGTTAACTGCTATTGGTCCACCCTTGCAGTTCCTTGAAGCTAATTAAACGTCCAAATTGCATGATACTGTATTTTAAAATAATGAAATAGTCTGACTCGTGATTATTTTTCTACATTATTGAAAATACCCATTGCATATAATAGAAGATAGAGCATGTGTATATCAAATGCAAATCAGTAGAAACATTTGAGGAATCTGAAAAAACACTGTATTGTGTTATCTCCAACACAAATTAGAATGATTGAGGAAAACAATAAATGTCTATGTAGCTCCTGTATTTTACAATTGATGCACACAATTTCGATTTTACATAACTATCTGTAATCTACTTATAATCTCTGAGTATTTTACTGTTAAAAATATTCAATAGAAGTAATTCAATTTTAGCTTAGTGGAAAACTGCAAATTATTATTATAAATCCACTAATTAAATTTATATAGATCTTTTAATCGTAGTGCCATTTTCCTGTGTATTTTTTAATCATTTCGACTTTGTTAACTGAAATTGGTCCACCCATGCAGTTCCTTGAAGCTCATTAAACATCCAAATTGCATGATACTGTATTTTAAAATAATAAAATAGTCCGACTCATTATTTATTACCTTTTGTACTATTTTCTACTACATTCCGAATAAAATGAAAAAAGATATCAAAGCATACAATTCGTGCGGAGTCTGTTCTAAATTAAAATTTCATGAAAAACCGTGCAACTGTTTCCGCAGCTATCTGTGTAGCGCTACGGAGTGCATTGTGAATCGCTTTAATTTTGTTTCTAAAGGCATGGTCAATAAAACGCGAGAACAAAAATATCTTAAATTATAAGACAGCATTGTCGCAGCGATTCGTTGCATGATCATGCGGCTAGAGTTCATTAAGTCATTGCCACACAGATCGCGATAGCGTAAAGTGTACAGGTCATGTATAAATGTGTGTTTCCTTTTTTACTCGATAGTAATTAAACTATATGAATTATTTTACTAGTAATACTAAATTGTAAAAAGAAGGAAGATTCTAATTTACTACCGTGAGCATTGGAACGCTTATTGCTTTTTGCATATTTATTATCGTATTATTTACTTCAAAGATCAAAGCATATATTATTTTATGATTATAAAATTTTCTTTTCGTTGTACTTCATATATTATCTGCTGGAAGCCTGTCTATATGTATAGTCTGTTCGATGTTTGAACTGTATGTAGACGGAAATTTAATAATCTCTTTTCACATACCGCGTGCTCTCAAATGAAGTTGCATTGGCAAAGAGATACAGTCGGGAACAATGTTAAGTGGACATCTTTTAAGAACTTTTATTTCATTGGATCAAACGATTGTAGATTTTTTTAACATGGTATAGAAGCATTAATTTACTAAACAAAAGGTAGACAAAACTTTGACAGAATTGATATTGGTCAGAATTGTGAAGAACAAAATAAAATTCAGTTTTTCCAATATTTAGCTGACATTGTAACAAAATTTTAATCAAAGCCTTTTGTAAACCCATGTTAATTTTATGCACGGTAAAAATTTCATCGAAATCGGTTAACGTTGTTATGAGCTACAAATATTTCAACGTGAGAGCTGAAACGTGAAAATTGCAGATGTTCGGTCTTTTCAGGGAATTTCGCTCTTTTGTAATTACCGATGTTTGTAGCTCATTGCAACGTTAATCGATTTCGATGCAATTTTTACCACGTATATAATTGACATGGGTCTACAAAAGGCAGTGATTAAAATTTCGTTACAGGTTCAGATAAAAAGGTTGGTAAAACTAATTTTTATTATTTTTTTCACAATTCTGACCAATAGCAATTATTTCACAGTTTTGTTTACCTGTTATTTAGTAAACTAATGCTTGTAGCATGTTTAAAAAAACTCAAGTCGTTTGATTCAATATTAAAAATTATTAGTTCTTGAAAAGTGTCCACTTAATATTGTCCACGATTGCATATGGTTGTGTGCTTTATAAAACGGAGGTTTTGGGTGTGATTCTTGATAATGATTCCAAAATAAATGATTAGATTACTCGAAATAAATTATTGCTTCACAATTAAAATAACTGTCGCTATTGAAAAATTGATTAAGGAATCTTTAGCTGTCAATCGTTGATGTATTCATCACAATAACGAAATAATATGTTCAACAAATCATTTATTTAATTTTTATTTATGCAGTTACTTACTTCCAACTTGAATTTAAAAGAATCAGAAAACCATTTAAAACTGTTGTTCATTGTACAATTTTAAGTTGATTTACGATTGCGATAAAAAGATACATATATTTATTGAAAATTTCAACTATCACTTATTGAACACAGTAGAAAAGTTTGATTATTTATACGATGGTTTAAAAAATTGTATTCTTTTAAAGATCATAACAAGTCTAAATCTTTGATTCTCTGATAGTTTTACTACATAACAATTTTACCTCATAAAAAGGAGTTGCAATTCACGTTATTGAGAATAAACCTTGCAATTAAATGCTTTTGTTCTCCTATCTGATTACCAGTATTTATTTATTAATTTTCGTTCATTATAATTCACGCACAAAGTACGTATTTAATGTATTCTATAAATATCGCTTGAACATGTATAGGATATTTACTAATTTCCCCCGATATTTATTAATATGTGGGGTAGATTTATATTATCCGGGCCAGAGGTGGAACGTAACCGCTCAGCATCGATCAAACAAATATTCTTTAATACGTTTTAATATAGTTAATCATACGTATCGTACCAACAAATGTAGCTGCATCGTTCCAGCCATCCGACATTTTCACAAATAATATTTCGTCAGATACGAAATGTGTCAGATAACGTGAGCACAGATAATATGTGAACCCGTTCGATGCCAGAGCTTATTTCAGCACCATCCGTCAGAGTTATAACTAGACTGCGAATCTTCATGCATTTATGACACATGCGAATATCTAAAATGCAAGAAAATGTGTCTGGATTAATAAAAACATACAATCTTTTCATTTAACTTTTTTTCCAAGAAATTTTGAAATCTGTGAACGAAGTTCTCCTTCATTTTTCGGTTCCTTAAAATTAATTATGGAACTAATTAGTTGTATTACAGTCCGCAGCGTAATTATACATTTTACTAAAGAGTATTCTCTTATAAAATATGAACAAAAATATAGTTGTAGGAAAGCTAGAATTTCTCTGAATATGCTGCAAAATTTGATGTTGGTAAAGAACGCGTTAAAACATTATATTCGTGAAGCTGAGGTTAAAATTTTTGTTTATTCAAATGTGTTACTATGAAAATTAATTTCTATACCTGGCCAAAGAATAGTGTCATCCACGCGTGTGATCAATAGTCTGCGGATCTTTATGCAAAATAAAAAGTGTCTGTTGCAAGAAATTGGAAGTTAGAAATTGCTTGCCCACTAACTTCAATCAGCTGATAATAATATAGATTAACACTCTGAAGTTCTTTTAATCATTGCAATCTTTCAAATTGCACTTATCCATTTTTTCTATAAATGCATTGAAGCTATAGTCTAGGGATCAACATAGCAGTCAACGTGTTCACATAAACGATGAAGTATCTGCTCCATATAGTGATGGGAACAGTGTATATTCTAATTTTAAAAAATTATTAACAGATGAATAACAAAATCTACATGTATACTGATCCTTTAGACCAGGCATGGGCATGGGTGGAGCCCCTCAAATGCCTGCTTCTCCCACCAACCTCTCTTTCATGCGCGAGACCTGCGCACTGTTCGCGTCGGGCGAAGCATTTTTGTCCTCTATGGTAACGGCGGATGCTGGTGGGGGGCAGTGGTCGCTATGGTGGTGACGGCTTTGTCTCTATTGAGACAAAAATGCCCATCCCTGCTTTAGACCTAACATTATTGTAATAACTGATGTATCTAGTTTTTAAATTGTGTCGTTTTAACACAAACATTGATGTATGTGTTCCATAGTGGTGGTAACAGTACATATTCTAATTTGAAAAATTATTAACAGATGAATAATAAAATCTATATGTGTACTGATCATTTGGGCCTGACACTATTGTAATAACCGATGTATCTAGTTTTTAAATTGTGTCGTTTTAATATAAACATAGATGTATGTGTTCCATAGTGGTGGGAACAGGACATATTCTAATTTGAAAAATTATTAACAGATGAATAATAAAATCTATATGTGTACTGATCATTTGGGCCTGACACTATTGTAATAACCGATGTATCTAGTTTTTTAATTGTGTCGTTTTAATATAAACATAGATGTATGTGTTCCATAGTGGTGGGAACAGGACATATTCTAATTTGAAAAATTTTTAACAGAAGAATAATAAAATCGATATGTGTACCGCGATCTTTTTAACTCGACACTATTTCAATAACTTGCGTCTGTAGTTTCAAATTTAATGGTTTTAATGTAAACGTTGAAGTATTTGCTAAATAGTGGTGGGAACAAGTGTATATTCTTATTTCAAAAAGTTATTAACAGAAAAATAATAAAATATACACGTATACTGATCATATATTGACCTGACACTACTGCAATAACCGGTGTATGTATCTAGTTTCAAAATTTTATCGTTCTAATATAGAAGAGTGGTGGAAACAGTCCTATTTTTAGGACAATTGTATAATCTGATTTCAAAAAGTTATTAACAGAAAAATAATAAAATATACACGTATATTGATCTTATTGACCTGACACTACCGGAATAACTGGTGTATGTATCTAGTTTCAAAATTGTATCGTCTTAATATAGAAGAGTGGTGGAAACAGTCCTATTTTTAGGACAATTGTATATTCTGATTTCAAAAAGTTATTAACAGAAAAATAATAAAATATACACGTATACTGATCGTATTGACCTGACACTACCGCAATAACTGGTGTATGTATCTAGTTTCAAAATTTTATCGTTTAAATATAAAGGGGTGGTGGAAACAGTGCATATCCTATTTCTAAAAATGATTAACAAAATAGTAATAAAATCTCCATATGTGCTAGATGATTTTCACTCGCCTCTCGCATTTTTGGAAGATCAGTGCACCAAGGTTGAATGAGGAGAGGTAGAGAGGGGTCTGAAGCACGCGAGGCCCACCAAATTTGAACAACTCTATACCGTATGACACGTAAACGGGATCCCCACGCTGACCCGGCTAACGAACTTTGCCAGATTATTATTACCTTGCCTCTGGATGGTCGCCAATGGTTACAACATATTTCGGTTTACGCTGCACGGCGGTCGTTACCCTCGAACAATCAACCGCTCGTGATGAACCACAATCGATCCAACCCTCCAAAGATAGATCCTTTCTCCTCGGTCGATCGATGAAAGACAAACCTCCTCGCAGGTCGACTACGATTGTTTGGTCCGATTCGAACTCGAAATAATACGGTTATAAATGTATGTAACAACTTCTTGAGACACGATGCTCCATTCAGATTCAGACTGAACCACTGCCGGTCACATGATCGATTTCAGATTAAGTTCTAAATAGACCGCGGATCTTTATACAAAAGAAAACTTATTTTTTTAGTTTATGAGGTGATGTATGAAAGAGAACAATTAACTCATCATTGATCGAAATTGCGAGGAAAAAAGTAATGGTTATGATTTTTCACATTTTTATCTGCGCTTACAATGAAAATTTAAAATATGTCCTTTGTAGACCTAAGTATGTTATATATATATGTTACGATAAATGTGATTAATCCGGTGATTATGTATAATTATCGGTTATTATATATAATTGTTACGGGTAATGTAATGAATCGGAGATTATGCATAATGTTTGGTCTTAAGTTTGGTCTGGGTTAGGTAAAGAATTGGTAAATGTGATGAATTCTTGAATATTTAGGATCTTCTTTTTTTTGTAATGTGAGGAATCTTCCTTATGGATACCTTCCCCCCTCCTCTGTAGAGGAGAGAGGGTTATGTTGGGCTCACCTGACTGAAGGCCAAGCATACCAACTAAACTCCACATGTTACCGTGCCCTGGGCTCCCTGGGACCATTCCGGGTTTGCATTGGCACCCTACCGGAATAAACCCACCCTCTCATGAACACATGGGAGGGGAGAAAATACACACATGGGAGGGGAGAGAATGAATATTTAGGACCTAACCCAGACCTAACACAGACCAAACTTAGTGGTGATTATACATAATAACCGGCAATTATACATAATCGCCGGATTAATCACATTTACCGTAATATATACATGCACAAAGTTTCATAAAAATCAATCAAGGTTCCTATGAGCAATAAATATGATTAAATATGGCAAAAATCGTGAAAAACTGATTTAGATCAATCGTAGGCCCAAAAATCAGAGATTCTAACGTCTTTTAATGCCTACCCGACTAGGAATTTCAGTTAGGCAGGCATTATGTCCGCATTGGGCTAACCTAATTTGGCTGTTAGGCCTTAATAGAGCTGCCCCATAATAGTCCTTTTATGCGTCAACCGATTTCGATAAAACATTATGCAAGTATATGACTTACTTAGATCTACGAAAAGCATATTTTAAATATTCATTATAGACGCAGATAAAAAAAGTTAAAAATCGTGACTATTACTTTTTTCTCCACAATTTCGCTCAATCAATTCTGTCTATAAATTACCTAGTAAAGTAATCCTTTTATCATCTCAAAAAAAGAACTCAAGCCATTTTAACGAGTTTTAAAAAAGCTATTTAATTTTTAATGGCGTCCGGATACTTTTGCACGCCACTGTAAATAAATGCAACATAGTGCACGCCTAATAATTCGTTATTAATCGTAACTCTTGCGATTCCGCCGTTATTAATTCGCTATCTGTTACGCACAGTGGGGACGCAGGCCTACGTTTCCGGCTCCACCGGGTCGAAATGCCTCTGTTGTCCATACGGCTACCACATCGACCTGGATTTCGTGCGATACTGCGAGGCGGTTGCAGCAGGAAGTGCCGACGACAGGTCCAGCATCGAGAGACGGAAGAAAAGGGAACGTCGAAGACAATGCCAATCGATGGAAGTCCTCTTAGGCCTGGTAATTGATCGCACGAGTCCATTAATTAAATCGTACTAGTCAAGTATGGGCTGGCCTGTACCTGTACCCCGGTTCTGGGCCGTTCGTTTTCGTAACCGTTCGCTAATTATGTTATGTCCCGTTTCCTGGCTCATTATAAAATCACTGGTTCGTTGCCTCTACGCTAGATTAAATATTATCTTCGCGAAAACGCCTCTCCGACGCCTCGCGCAAACTTTCAACGGTCTTTGTTTAATCATTTCGCATGTTTATTCCCGGGAAACATAAATCTACGCCGGGGCACGCTTGCGCGTAATTTGTGAAAGATTTCTTGAACCGGCGATTTGCCTTTTAACATTCAACAATTCTGCTCGAGAAGTTTATTCACCCTGGAGGAACTGTTTTATATTGTCTTGTCAGTTTATGATGTTGCAGTCCAGTTTTTTAATCCAGTTAATGGTTATAAGCAATTTTAACTCAATTAGACCGTATCATATACGGTGTATATATTGCAATTGTTATTGTACAATAGTAATTATTTTATTTGTATTTTTGTAATAATTTTCAGTATATTTCTAACGAAGGTTCAGTAACAACTGATATTAGTTTCAGGTGTACATGAGTTGCGGAAATTATCTATATTGTACTATAAAAATATTAAACTTGACTAATGTTACACTTGAAATTATTTATCCTGTGATGAAACATATAATTAAAAGCAATTTTTTCGTACTTTTTGTAATTATATATTGTCAAACGTGTAAAAGACATTAAACAGTTCTTTATGGACTTATTAAGTAAATTAATGTAAAATAATAGATCACTACATTATTTTATGATCCAGTCAGAATTGTATGGCTTGTTTATTATAAATGTAATTAAGGATTTGTATAAAATACATTTATGCAAAAGTTGCTAGGAAATCGAAATTTTGAATAGAAATATAAAGGCTTATATGACTTTATGATAATTACACTGGAAACCATCATAAACGTTTGTAAAATACAAATTTGACTGAGATAATAATACAATTACACATTAAATTTTCAATCTACAAAATTCTGCAGACAAAAAATTTTATTCGAGTCCATCAAGTTGTCCCATAGAAATATTAAAATGCAAACGTGTCGAAAATCTGATAATAGCAAATTCTTCAGCAAAACTAACAACTTATTGTAAAGAAAAATGAACGATCATCATTATCAAAAATTTCTTGAATCTCACCGTACTTTCGAATATATTAATTATACAAATCAAACAACGACCACAAATATGAATGCATCCAAGTATGAAATGTGTTCAAAGAAGCATTTATAAATTACGGTATTGTCTTCGTCACCAATTGAAGAAATTAGGGTACAAAAAGGTCGT
This sequence comes from Sphecodes monilicornis, assembly GCA_913789915.3. Classification (NCBI taxonomy): domain Eukaryota; kingdom Metazoa; phylum Arthropoda; class Insecta; order Hymenoptera; family Halictidae; genus Sphecodes; species Sphecodes monilicornis. The sequence continues at coordinate 14,254,658 of OU565290.1, forward strand.
CGGTAAGCCACGGGGTACGGGCTGAAGGTAGTCGAACGCCAACGCGAAGCACAATAAACACTTGTCGAAGATCGACAGCTGTCTGCGAAGGTCGTCCCGTAAATTCCCCTGTATTTTTAATCCTAGGTGAGTCCGGCCCTCGTTGGAATAGAGGCCGAACTGCCGAAAATACCCCAAGAACCTACCACGACGAATGGCACAGTGACTTTACCGCGGCCGAGCTACGAGAGGCAGATTTGCGAGCAAACCTCACCGGCCCTCGACCTCAGCGATGTGGTGGGTGACTTCGAAGCGACCCTTAGACGTTCCAGGTCGTCGAGGACCACTGACAGACAGACCCACACCGAGAAAGGTGAGGTCAACCAAATGTTTTACTGCAGAAACGACGTTTATTAGCGTGAATCTTAACCTGAACCCTTCTGGGACGACTGTGATGATTATTGGAAAATTTATTATGCAAGGTCAAAGTATTAGGAGCGACACAATTTCACGCAACGCCTGTTTATCCTCTAGAATTTGTAGAATTGGTAAAAAAATATTAGAGAGTCTAAATCTTCAACAGATTGTGGTAACACTTCATAATGGATTACGCGAGGTCAGAGTATTAAGGACGATACACTTTCACGCATCGCCTGTTTATCCTCTAGAATTTGTAGAATTTGTAGAAAAATATTAGAGAGTCTTAGTTTTTAGTCTTAGAATCTTAGTCTTAGAGAATCATCAACAGATTGTGGTAACACTTCATAATTTATTCCGCAAGGTCAGAGTATTAGGGACGATACACTTTCACGCATCATTTTTTACTTTTTAGAACTTGTAGATAGTCATGAAAAAATTTTAACCTCTTAACCTCCATACGAATCTCAGAAAAAGTCACATAAAAGATCCTAGTAGAATAATTCATCTATTTCTGCTCTACACTTTAAATCAACATATTCTTTTGCATTTATAACGTCACATTTTAAAGAGATACATCTCACAATACAAACGTATAGAGAACAATCATTTTACGGTATGTAAAAATAGTAAATGGGTGAATTATCACCGTGAAGAACGTATGAGGGTTATGTGATCCGCGAAAATCAATAAAGTGGTCCAAAAAGTCGATATTGTTGGTAAATAATAGCTTCTTATTTTAAAAAAATAAAAAATGGCGTACAGAATATATGAATGTCATTTATCACATTTTTCTAACATTTTTGAGTATTAAAAATTTGCCCATGCGTTGTACGAGCCCGTGAGTATCATGCGGACTCATCACTTAAGGGTTTAAAAAGTTTAAATCATCAGTGGTAACACTTCATAATTGATTACGCAAGGTCAGAGTATTAGGGACGATACACTTTCACGCATCACTGTTTACATTCCAGAATTTGTAGATAGTTGTGAGAAATATTAAAGAATCTATAACTCATGAGCAGATTATAGTAGCATTCGTAACATCATACAACGTTGGTCGTAGCGAAAGAAATCGATGATCGGGCGACGACCCTGTCGAGTTATAACTACGCAACTTTCAGGCAATTTGAATAAACCAACAATAAGCAATTTAAAATCAAGTACCGCTTCAAACATGCTATTGTGTATTCTTGTATTTTACTATGAAGAAAACGTTCACTACCCTGAAATCTTACTTTTAGATAATTTGAATAAATCTACAAATGGTAATTAAAAATCAAATACTATTTAAAACATGATACATATAAATTCATAGTCTATATCCTCGTTCCATCGAGGAAGGTAAGGCAATTTTGTGTTCGTGTATTTTATTACAAAAATGCCGTTTGCTATCCCATTTTCGGACAATTTATCTCAACAAACAGAAAGCACCTAAAAATGATGCATTCTTTTAAACGCGTTATGAAATAGTCTATAATAAAAATATTGAAATAGTCTCTCTCTCTGTTTTATCAAAGTAGAAAAGAAAATAGTAAGTGCATATTCTTTAAAAAGATTTATCCTTTTCACACTGTTCAGGAAATTGAGAGTTAAATTCAATAACGATTTACGTTCAATTCGGGAAAATGTGTCATCCTTGTTTGGGCTGAACTTCGGAAAAGTCCCCCCACCGTTTCGGCACGAAACTTGGGTCATTCTCGTCGTTTTGACGTGCTAATAAAGAAATGTACTTGTCATTTTTGGCGGAAATGAGTAGTTTTCGAAATATTTGCGAAAAACTATTGCCACTACTACATGAATCCTGCGTATACCTACGCGCCCGAGACGGCTTGCCGCTGCGTGTATGCAGCATAACCCCCCCCCCCCCCCCCCCTCTTTTGTACTCCGCGACACAGCGACTGACAAGCAACCTATAATAACGGGTGAACTTGTTAAAAAGATATTTTCAGTATAGAATATAGGAACATTGGAATTTCCGAGATTAAATTAAATTAATGTGTATTTCAGCAAGAGAAATTGCATTTGAACAAAAAGGTCTGCTTTTGAATGAAATTGATTGTCATATTGAACAGTGCACGAAAGTGGAAAAGAAAATGTATTTTATTATAATACCGTGATAATAAAGCATAAAAATATGAATACATTAAATACACAAGAATAAGATGAATGCATTAAACACACAAGAAAGATTCTTTTTAATGAAATAGGATATATGAAAAATATATAAGAAATAAAGCTGGCCCCTCATTGCTATAAACTGTTTAATCAGTGAATACAACTTTCAAGTAACAGTTGATGTAGAGTATGAATGTATTTGAGAGACAATCTAATGGAGCTCCGTTTATTTCTCCGTGATTTACCTGAACAAGGCCATGCTCGATTCTAGATATATGAACTTATCAAAACTGACAAGTACAGCTAGTGAGCGAAATTAGTGAGCTCCTATAATATATGAACTACCCGGTTATCGAAGCTGCCACGACCAACGACGTGTTCCTATAATCGGAATTCTATTGTATTTGCAAATTCACCAATAGTTTGAATATTTCACTGTAACTTATTCTCGTTCCAAAATAACTTTTCGGATCATTAATATATAACTAAACTGCAAAGTAGCACCTAAACAAACTGTACACATTTATTATGTTCACCTACGTGTAACCTATAAATTCCTTTTTTTTATTGAAAATCGTTTAAGCCTGGATCGCTTATGGCCTTATAGGAGCTTTATAATAAGGTCATGTTGTGCCCACATGAAAGCTAGTGCTAAAAATTTTATTTTCTCTGTTGGCAGAGTAATATAAGTCATCTAGATACTCTTTACAGAAAATCTCAAAAATATCTGTCGTGCAAAGCTAATCACATATTTATTTTATGTAAGATTAGTAAAACGTGTTTTATTTTATGTCTTCGTCATAATATGTCTATTACAGTGAAAATAAACATTGGTTTTACACTATGCTTGCCACAAACGTATTTGTTGTTCGATACGAGACACGTTTGCTTCCAAGTGTTTCAACTTTCCAGTCTTTATAATATCGGTTTACACTTCAGCAAGATTGAATAATGTAAAATAACACCATACGATATGTATAAGCTGATATTACCTATACGTGCAATTACCTATAATTACCTTATGAATCTAAATAGCTTCACAGGTGGTTCATGATTGCATTTTATTATAGCTCAACGGTTAGTTATTATGTCATATGAAAGATAGCTGTAGAGACATGTTGTATCCTTATCAGATTTAAACATTAATGTCATAAAAAGTGAATCAGATATGTACAATACAACATCGAGACGAATGTAGGCAGACTAATAAAATACAAGTGTGCTATTTTTGTTAACCAACTGTGACTCAGAATATTTTCTTCGATCGTTCATACGACATGAAGAAGTATACAGGGTGGGACATTTATCCTGACTACCTGGAATATCTCAAAAATTAAATTCCGGAAAAAGATGTTTCAAATGAAAAATTTAAATCAAGGAGGGGCTGATGCAGCAGTCATATCCATTTTTAATTTTCATCATGTTTTCAATGTCATTCCAAGGTCAACTTGATTTTTTCAAATGGAAACATATATTTTTCATTACAGATTCTTAATCTACGACTTGAAACAAATAACTTTTATTTAAAACGTTTTTATCTCTGCCGATTATTTTGTATAATATTGACTTTATTAGGGAAAATAATCTCAATTACACCCACCCTGTATAACATTCCATTTAAAAAATTCACGATCATTCATGGCGCTCAAAAAATAGTGCAAACACGTCATTATTAGACTGCGGATCTGTATGCGAAATAAAATATTTAAGCATCGATTGTAGGCTACAGAATAAGCTAAGCACAAATTTACTTTCCTCGTTAATAATTCTAACATGTTAAAAATAGTACATCGACATTTTTGAATTTTTTAAATGTTGTCTACTGTTTTAAATTGCACCTAATCATTTTTGTCACACATGTATTGAAGCCATTATATTGCTTGCAAAGAGACAGTACCGTCGTATTCTTTTCCACTTTCACTCCACATTTATAATTTCGGAAAAAAATGGCTAAGAAATGTATAAACAGCTTATGTTATAAGGACATACACAGAATGTACCACATAACTTTATTACTACACTGCGGATTTTTATGCGAAATAAAACGTCTGAAAAAATTCAATTCTTCTTCTAATGGGCTTAATGATAAAGAAACAATGATAGATACTGATATTTGGCCCCCTCAGAGTTTCAAATCCATTTTACCACTCTCTCCCTTCTTCCACTTCGTCCACTCTCACTATCGCCTAATTTTCAGCCTATTTCAGCCTACTTTTCAGCGGGACCTACTGTTTATTACGGTAGGTTCCGAACCACCTTATGATAAAGAAACAGTACATCCATATTTTTAAATCCTTCTAACCTTTTTATTCTTTCAAACTGCATCTACTCGTTTTTGTCATGAATGCATAAAATCCGCAGTCTATTTATCGCCTACAATATCCTATTATATTTAAACATTCGCGAAACTGTTTCTTACAAAAATTGCATAGTTTTGAAAAGTATCACTGCACAGTAAGAATTTTAATTTTAGAAGTAGTATCCAGTTTCGAATAATTAAGAAAATAACGAAAACATGTCACTGAAACAAGACAAAGTTACTATCATATTCTTCGGATACTCAAAACAGAAATTGAGCACGTGTTCTCCTGTACGGTCTGGTTAAAAGGGCTTTAAATATTTTTGATTTAGATTATTTATTACTCTAATAAAATAGCTCCAAACTGGTTCGAAATGGCCATTAAACATCGCCGTTCACGAGTGGGACACTTTAATCGTTTCTAGTTACACCGCCATAACGCATTCTTTTTGTATGCAGCACGTACTTCTGTTAGTCCTTTTGTCGCAGCGTACGAAACGTGAATACCGTCGTCCCTAAACGGTTTTATGACAGTACTATATCTCTGCCACCGTGGATAGAACCAAGTGCAATAATGTCTAACAGGTAAAACTCCTGAGAACTTACGATTTCGTCTGGTCACCACGTGTTCAGTCGAGTCCGTGCCACATCTGTGCTCGCTACCATTGAAATGTCGAAAGACCCGACACTGCCATTGTCCCGCAATGACGATCGACAAGGCCCGAACGGTTCGGTGAAACGTACAGGAATGGTAAAGTGGGTTTAACCGAAGCATCTCTTGTAACGGCAATGAAAACAAGTGATTTTTAAGAATTTTGGATCTGTGGTGTTGGCTGAGAATTATAGTAATATAAGTTCAAATTCTGAAGATTTGAGTTAACACTAAACCTACCTAGTGTCGCCAAATCGCTCAAATCGAGGGGAATACAGTTTACCACCCCTCTGATAACCAGATTAATACGTGCACATGTTACGCATGCGCGATGGGGACGCAACACACAACACGGAATAGGATAGTGGAAGGGGAAAAGGAGGAGAGGAAGATCCACCCAATTTTGGGTGTTTCTGGCGACACTAAACCTACCGTCCATTAAAAGTGACTAGTATATGTGCTCTCTTATAAAAATGGCACGATTGAATTTACTTAGATTTTGTGCCATTTTTGTTATAATGTACATATACATACTTGAATAAGAAAGTTTGCATAATCATTTCCAGTGGACGCATCTTTGTAACTTCAATAATTGTAAAATAACGGCGATTTGACCGGCGCTGGTAGGTTTAGTGTTAATACTGTTTATCGAGTCACAAAGATTTCATTTATTTACCAGCAGCGTTAATTGATGTGGAACTTCATTCTTTACTGAAAAATGGCAGCTTATTCTTTTGCCACTAAAGAAATAAAACAGACCATTTGGGATCATACTGGCCAGTTATTTATGCTCTTTGATTTTCAACACAGATCTACGCAACGTATATTTAAAATTTTTTAAATATAAGCTCACATAAAAAGTTAGAACAATTAGTTTGCTACATGACGTAAAGAAGAAACTTTGAATAAATTGCAATTGGTTGGAACTGCAGAGAAAATACTAAAAGTTGTATTGTACGGCTCACATAAAAAAGTTGTACAATACAACTTTTAGTATTTTCTCTGCAGTTCCGACCAATTATTACCGACAATTAATTGTTCTAACATCTAAAAAAAATCCATGTCGTAGGGTCCAATATTAAAAAATTTATCATCTTTTTAGGAGCGCTCAAATATTTATTGGATTCGCTGTCTATCAGTGTACGTTCATCTTAATTAGATAATTCCGCGTAATCCGGATAATCTACGCTGGGATTGAACCTATTTTGAAAGAAAAATATGAAAAGTTGGAAAAGTCGTAGGGTCCGCAAGAAAACTTTTCCCTTTTTGGTTGATTAGTTAAATTTATGTTCTTAAAAAAAGGAAAAATTATAAATAAAAATTCAAACATTTTTAAGTTCAATCTCTAAAGACATACATATGTAAAGAAATCAATGATCTTCCTCTGAAGTTGTTTACTTTACAACTTTTTTAGTTATTGTGCACACCAGTTTAAAAAACATACTTTCGAGAAACATGTGTATTATACAATAAATAATAAGAAGAATTGAACTAAAACAATCTTACGTATACTTCAATACTATCTGTTTATATCCCCAAAAAGGTCTAGTCCCATATGTCCAATAGTTATTCTAAAAGAATTCTTAAAGATCAATTGTTTTCACTGCCGTTGCAAGAGAAGCCCCCCTTAACCGGGATTTTTACCTGAAACGGCTTGTTATATTTGACTGTACACATGTTCCTGGATTGTCGTACACTAGGACAGGTTGGTTGAGGATAATGTCGGCACAGTGGGGGACGTCACCCTGAACACCATTCAAAGATGTTTTAATGACCCAGTAACCGGTCGTCTTAATGGCTAGCCGGAATCTACCTTAATGTCTCTGTAAAGATCGGAAGGTAGTAGTGGGGGCTGAAAGATGGCCAGTCTGCATGCGCTTACTGACAATTATGGTCTCTCGTAAACGGTTCTTATTACTGGAGCGTTAACAATATTCGTGATAATTCCTGCAGCAAGGTTTACTGCGATGACGAAACTTCATTGACAAAATACGCGGCTGATGAAATATCCTGCTACATCATTGAACAATATTGCGTTGTTCTATGCCTCGCATGTACCATAACTCATTCTATATAGAATATATATTCTATAGCAATAATTTTATTTAAAGAATGTACAAAATCAATTGCCTATTTAACCAAGAAGAATTATGAATTCCCATTCGTCAATCACAATTCTGTTTCTTTACCAAGCTGATGAGAATATTTAATTCAAAGAAGATGCTAGATGTTCTCTTCATCAAAAATAGATGGGATTCTGTAAAGAACATATATACATATGCATAACAGATACATATATATGTATATATATATATATATATATATATATATATATATATATAGGAAATTTATTAACATTGGGTTTAGCAACAAACATTTATAGGTGATCACATAAGGGCGGTATTCTCTGCTTATGCCGCAAATCTGCGACTTTCACCCTTAAGCACTTATCTTGAAATATTTGTTGCTGCTAGCAACGTTAACCGATTCTGATGAAATTTTCACTGTGTATATAATTGACATAGATCTACAGAACGCATTGATTAAAATTTCTCTTCTAGCTCAGATGAAAAAGTTACAAAAACAGGGGCTTTTACTTCTTTTTTTTTCGCAATTCCGACCAATGACAATTTTTCTCAGAACTTTGTTTACCCCATTACTTAGTAAACTATTTCTTCTAACATGTCGTCAAATCTCAACACATTTGGTTCAATTTTAAGAAAATTATGCATTTTTTAAATGTGACCGAAGACTTTTTGCCAGGGGTTGTAGTTCCAGTGGTAATTCAGAAGAAATATCAGCTGTTTTCTTTACTAAAAATAGATTACGATTCTCTGCAGAATAAATATTAAGAAAATTGTTCTAGTAATAACAAGAACCATTAAGGGAATTAACCAACACCTAGATAATTAGAAATAATCTAGAAATAATAGAAAAGTTTATTTCATTTCTGGAGTACATCTATGTGTCGATAATTGCCTCAACACGGTCAACATTCTAGTAGAAATTCAAACACTGTGACCAATGTTTTTTTCTCTCAGTTCACCCTTCCATAAAATTTCTCGTTTTCTCTTCGCTCCGAGAGACAACAGATAATTACGGAGAGTTGTCCACGAGGGAAAGAGAATCGTGTTACCATTCGATCGTAGGATTCATTGCTACGGTGAAAGAACGGACAAAAATAGAGATCCGATAATTTCACGCACATTTGATTTCCTCGCGCTGAATCCGCTCGGCCATCTTTCAATTCTTTATGGCCCAATGACCTGCTACACAATAATGCCGTAAAGAGAAATGCTTCTTGCGCTTCTCAGACGGCATTTCACCGAAACTGGATGTGTCGGTATTCTCTTTGTCATGTGGATGCGAGCAATTTTCTAATTGGTTCATTATCTTCAGTAAGAATCACGATTCTTCTGTAATATCCAGTACAACAATTTAAAAATTTGTACGAACACAGGGTGGACGTATCATGGCCATTTCAACTATATTCGTTATTAGTGAACCCATCAACATTTCGTTGTCATACGTGATACGATTTCGGAGGACCCAAAAGCTGATGACATTTGATTTTTTCCATATCTCTTTTTCAAGATTTCAATTTTTCTAATACATAATTATTCTAAATTCTTTAGCTATCTTTTTTGTGCTTTAATATATTTTGCCAAATGAAAGGATAAAACAACAAAAATGGCCAGAAGGAACTTTGAACAAATTGGTTCAAAAGTGTATTTGTTATGTCACATCTACGTGTAAAAGACATAGAAAAAATTAAATTACTTTAAAGGTTCTTCACAATCTTATCATCTATGTATGATTTATGATAAAAAAAAATTTCATCGGTCTATATTAATAATGAAAACAATTGAAGTGGTCATTAGACAGATTATTTAAAGTAATTTAACTTAAAGTAATCAAGTAACTCTATAATTTCTCTAAATCGAAATGAATTACAATAATTCATGTACATTAACGAATGATAAAATCGTAAATTTTTATAAAATACAAGAGAGAACAGAAAGATGTGCACAGAAAAAAATGGCGGTCCAATATAACGTATTAACGCACTGATCCCTGCATTGGTTAAAAATAAAATAATTAATCTATTGATTACATCGGCCATAAATGTCATAAAATAGGTAGATAGTATCGCAGATTTTCATAAATCGTAAACGAATAAACTGGCAGTCACGATTAAAAATTAAATAACCCATTTTTTAAAATTGATAACGGTAGTAAGGAATTACGGTGTTACGCAATTACGGTTATCTTTGAGTATCGCGTTAAAAATTCGAGAATCATTGAGCGCGACGTTCTTTCGTTTATATAGTATCCACTCGCAATCAACCACGCTCCACTGCAACGATAATACAACACGTCACGTAATTATACCGGGAATATGAAAATTTCTCTCTTACGGTAGCAGATATCAGTCAGATTTAGCGCGTCCGGGTTTGCAAAGGCCATTGAGCGGGACAGAGCTAATAGTCTACTTCATTAGTTATTAAACAGGCCAACAATAACTCACTGTCGAATATTTTCTCCTCTTCTTGGGAGGTTTGTTCATTAATTAATGATGGAAACGAAAACATGGAAAAAGTTTTAGTACTACGGCAAATATGCACGAACAAGATTTCGCTAGCAGAGCAACCACGTGGATGATAGACATAAATATTTAATCGAATTCAAATCGCGTGCTTGTAGCATTCGTGAATTAAGACTATTAATAAAATCGTCGAAATTCTCCGCCGCACTTTTAATTGATACTTCTCTAAAATGCACAGTATATTCAGTATCTATTTAAAGATCGCGATTATACTTGAATATGCAGTGACCCATTTTGGCAAGCTAATTTTGCGCCGTCAAGAATATTCAAGAACCTGATCTATTAAATATTGAAAGTACAGTCAATTCGGAATTCCTTTCTTATTGCCGCCGATTCAAAATGGCGCCCCGTTCTAAATTACATTAGCTTAACGGTGAATCGTCGCGATTGAAAAATCGATCGAATCGCAGATAATTGGATTCCATGGACGAATTAGTAGTCTCTGATGCTTCACTAATTCCCCTTTTACATTTTTGTATGTAGCAGGAACTCAATTGAAATTTATTGCAACGGTACAAAGACATGAGCATTAACTGAATTGTGTGGCAAATCTATATTGAAAACTCCTATGTCACTGTTGTTTGAACAGCTGCGACGATTAGCAATAATTTTGACTTTACTCACACTGTTGCGCAAAAGTATTGAATTAGTACATTTATCCCTAACCATGTAGTAAAAATTGCATTATATACAGGGTGAGGCATGTATACTGGCCACCCGGAATATCTCAAAAACTAAATTCCGGAGAAAAAAATATTTGAAATAAAAAGATTAAATCAAGGAGGGGCTGATGCAGCAGTCATATCCATTTTTAATTTTCATCATGTTTTCAAGGTCATTCCAAGGTCAACTTTATTTCTTCAAATGCAAACATATATTTTTCATTACAGATTCTTAATCAACGACTTAAAAAAAATAACTTTTATTTGAAACGGTTTTTTCTCCGCCGATTATTTTGTATAATATTGAATTTTCAATGAATAAATACACAATGTCGTTTTAAAGGAGAAAATCATTTTATTTATGATAAATGAAATTAATACCCAATTAAAATAGTATCAAATAAACATGTAATCTAAACGAATAATTAAATAGTAACTAAATATTGAAACAGGCAAAACAATTAGATAAAACTTAGCAAAGAAATTCAACGCTGAGCGTACACAACCTGTTCATTACGCGCAGGGATACACCAGCTTCTTAATGTCTTTTCTTTGGGATAAGATTACACATTCTCTCGCATGCAATGCAAATTACATTGGAATGTTACTGAATACTTGTAAAATTGATTTTCTTGTAATTAAGTTGCTATTCTCCTGTATTATTATTAATCAATATTATACAAAATAATCGGCGAAGAAAAAACGTTTCAAATAAATGTTATTTGTTTCAAGTCGTAGATTAAGAATCTGTAATGAAAAATATATGTTTTCATTTGAAAAAATAAAGTTGACCTTGGAATGACCTTGAAAACATGATTAAAATTACAAATGGATATGACTGCTGTATCAGCCCCTCCTTGACTTAAACTTCTTATTTGAAACATTTTTTTCTCCAGAATTTAGCTTTCTAGATATGCCAGGTGGCCAGGATAAATGCCTCACCCTGTATATTTTATACGTTTTATCACATTATGTAAGAAAAATTATGTTTCTTGAGATAGGCTAATCAAATAATAATGTTTATATATAATTAAAACCGAAATAATGTTTTGTGCTGTTTCCATCGTATAAGAACTTCTTTCAACCCTTTTTAATATCTTTCAATTTTTCAGCGAATAGAAAATACGCCGGGAAAACAATAAAACATTGCAATCTGCTTCCTATGCCACTATATTAACCATATTTTTGTTATCACACCGAATATGATTTTATTAATGTTATTATTTTGTGTCATACAATCCACTAGACTGTACATGATACATTTATCTCGAAGAATGAACATTTAGTTCAACTCTTTTGGTGGTTACGATTACTTATATTGTAAAAATTGTACTGTGCCAATAATTTTGTCTAGTACTGTACATTTTTGCGGACCATTATTCAAAATAAAAATTTCATAAGTCAATTGTCAGAAATGGAAATTCAATAAAAATGTATACTTCTTTTGAAACACAAACAGAAAGAAATCAATCATTACAGTATTTCATCGTTAATGGTCGTGAGAGGATATCTTTCCCATGCGCTGTCCTTCCTTGCACCCGAAACTTCCATCGTCTATTACTTAAGTAAATACTATCGGAATTATATCTTATTTGGTATCATTTTCATTAGAAAAATTCAACGAATATGTTGGTGAAAGTTCCATTGAAAAGTAAAGAAGTTTTGTCATTGGGTTAATTGTTGTTTCCACACCGACATACTCGACCCGTAATATGTTACACTTCTCGGCGACCGAGACCTCGAGCTTCGCTGTCCTTTTCTACGTTCAACACAAGTCACATAGTAGTATTATCTGAACGTTAATTGTCGCCGGCCGGACCCATGCTGGCGACGATTATCAATGAAATACTGTATATGTAAAAACAGTAAGTGTGTGAATTTTCACCCTACAGAACTAAGTCGCAAATAGTGTGACAATATACAGAAATTTTTCTGATGTTTTCACAGTCTTGTATCTCACAAATACATTTTCGTTACCAATACATAAAATCCACCATCTACCGATTAACTTCGTATACCGAATTATAAAGGCTGTTTTTTGGTTCCTGGAAAGTTATGTGGGTGATCTCGAGTAAAAAATCAACAATCTCGAGACTTATTTCGTGTTCCGTTTGTCGGGGCAAGCTCTTCGATCCCAACATTCACACGGTTTTCACTCTTCTTCTGCGTGTCACGAACAAAGCCACGGATTTTGCATGGTTCGGTTGACGACGCCTGACGAAAAGCAACTGTTCTCACGGGACCGCGAACTCCATCCTGAAACAAGCTGCCCCTCAGTTTACAGGAAGATTCTCACGTTTCGCAACGAGACCGTTCTTGCTCCCGTTTCCGGTCTTATCGCCGACAGACAATGGAAGCCTCTGCAAGTGAGAACGCATAGCGTTCAAGAGGGAGATTGTCCTTTCCTTGATTTTACTCTCGGATTAATTAGATCGCCTGCATCTCACCCGGGGTGAAAGGATACATTTTAATTAGAGATTGATTCGTTATTAGATTGTTGCACGCGAGCGATAAATCTCGGAGAAGGTTCCTATTTATCAAATCCTCTAACGAGCAATCTACTCTCCTCTTATAACGTGTTTTCCGCTAAACGCATTTTAACTGATCGTCCGCCCACGCCTCTGAAGGGGAACTTCACGTGTAGCGGAAGTGAAAGCAAGTGATTTTTAAGAATTTCTTTTCACAACAACTATTGGACATGGAACTAGATCTTTCGGGAATATGAACAGATACTCTTGAAGTACAAGTGTTTTTTTTTAGTACAATTCTTCTTGTTATTTATTGTATCATACGGATTCTTGAAACTATGTTTTTCAAACTGGCGGGCACAATAACTAAAAAACTAGTAAAGTAAACAACTTCAGCCGAAGCTCATTCATTTCTTTGCATATTTCTTTAGGGATTGGACGTGAAATTTATATTTGATTTTTTAGTTATAATTTTATCTTAACAATATGAATTTAACTAATCGGCCAAAAAGAGTAGACTTTTCTTACGAACTTTTCTTACGTAAAATATCGAACTTTAAGAAAATTTCTCACTTTTTTTATTTTGATCACTGTGATAGACGCTAAATTGCACGTCAACCAGCCATGTTTGCTATCGCGGTTCCTGTAAAACATGGTTTTCAGATCGCCGTGTAATGTAACTCAGAAACTGTTCAACCGATTGATCAGAAAATTTGCATATGTACTCGTTAATTTTATCTGCTTAACAAGGAGCCTTTTTTTACACAATATTGTTTTAATAATTCATGTTTTATTGCAATACCTCCCTCAAAACATTAATTTTTCTTTGAAAGTAGCACTTTTTCTTTCAAAATCATATTTCTACAATTTTTCACTTTTTGATTTAAGAATGGGTCGTATTTAGGGCATAGACATAACGTAAAGAAATATATTCGGTTTTTGAGAACTGGATGAATACAGCAGGTGCTACATCGGACGTTGTGAAACACTTTCTGACAACGGGCTGCATATAAGGTCTTACAACTCCTTTACATGTAAAAATCTTCTTTTTTTAAATATTATTAGTTACTTTAATATTGTAAAACATTGGTTCATACATGAGTTACAAGAAATTTCCAAAATTTCATTTTCACGTCAGTCTTGTTCCTTAAATTATATTATATTTAAAAAAAGTAATATAGTACTCAATTGCATTATTGTGTTGCACAAAAATAGATGTAGCATCTATGTGTCTGTCTCCCATCAGCCACCGTCACAGCGTAAACACAGGAAAAATTGTGTAAACTGTAAACGGAAAAGTCAGTGGCATTCACCGGTGACCGTTATGGCAGTGAATATGTTAATAAGCCGGAAACATCTTCTTGAGCTCTCTTTTTTTTTAAATAGCATAAGTGGAAACGTTGTCTTGAACAATACAAACTTTCAGTCTCCTTGGAATGGATAGAAAATAGTGAATTTTTCACGATTCCATTTCTTATACATATAAAATCCTCTCATAGGCTAATATTAAACTGATCTTCACGTTATAGATGCTTGTAACTTAATATTTACGATAACTCTTTCCAAATTCCTTATTTTCTCTTTCTTATATATGCGATAACAGTTTAACACTAAACGTACCAAGCACTAAAAGTAACTGATAAATATTCCCTTACAAAAATGCCGACACTGAATTCATTTAGATTTTCTGCGATTTTTATTACAGCAGATGCTTCATCAAGGTAACTTGTCCCATAATTTTCCATGAATATATTCTTATAGTTTCAGTAATAATTATCAAATAAAAACCCGGTCATTTAACCGTGGAAAGTTTAATGTTCACTAAAATTCTACGGAATAAGAACTGCCATGTACGAAGGAAAATCATTTTATACGTTCATTGGAAAACTACAAAGAGATATTGCAAAAATAAAAATCATTCTCTTTATCCTTTACGAGCTCCGCAATCAGAAATAGTAGGATATACATTTATTAATAGGAGTAAAGTAGGTTATAACAGCACTTCAGAGTGAATTATACTCATCGTCATTAAACGCACTAGCGTTCTAGGGACTAAATTTATGAGCAGACTGCTGAACTAGTGTGCACAGCCGTTAATGCTTCCTGTAGCGAAATATTATGAACCTAATAGTCGAATATTAATGGCAATACCTATTCCATGAAATGACGTACGGCACCGTTAAATAAAAGCAGGAAACAATAGTTCGATACGAGTCCTGTAAATTGCGAATTCCTGCGGTCATTCCTAGTTGGCTGAGCTTCCGCAGCTTCGAACCGCAGTTTGATTACACTAGACCAACAAAATATAGCGTGCTAGTAAACTGGTGGTCGATGGACAAGGATTGGCAAGCACGTAAAACCCCAGTGGCTTAACAATGAACACCAAACTTGTAAAACACAATGCATATGCTGCAATGCTCGTAGAATTTGCAGACAAAAGTTTGCAGATTCATTCCGCTCGGTTGCAAAGATTACGATTATACAGGGCATTCTATTTTAATACTTAAGAAATTTTAAAGCTTTATGTTGGGGATCCACTGTTTAATTTACAATTGTTGGAGGCATCATCCTCGAACCTCGAAGAGACGCCGCAGTCTTCTCGCCCGCCTCCAGCAGTTCATTTCTATCTTGTATATAACCCTTAACTGTATAACACCATAATTAGACTATATTACTGAGTACTAATTAATTCCAACCAACCCAATACACCATAAGACCTAACTCTTCAGTATTTACGAGCCTTTGCACAAATCTTTATTTTAAAACGTTAACCCTTGAAAGAAGTTTTAGCGGGACATTATCTATATTTGTACAGTATCAGTATATAAGGATAAGTACCGTTCACGAATTTTTTAATGTCCCGTGGTCAAAAAAATTAAAAACCACCTTTTTCGACATTTTTCCCACGAAAAACTAATGTAGAATTAAAGTTTGTTGCTTTTCGTGTATTTTGCATGTATATTAGCACCGTTCGATATTTATCAATCCAGAGAAACATTTAAACAGCAAAATCAACCGAACCTGTGAAATCTATATCTAGCCCTGAGTACGGGACAGTTGTAACACTTTCTTCGGCCTCCATTCATTGTAAATAACTCAAACATTACTTGTTGCAAATCGAAAATACCGTGGTTAAACAATGTCGGATAACTAGGTAACATTATGGAATGCAATTTTGTGTTTTAAATGTAATAGCCTTTGCGTAATCGTAATCCGAAATCAAATTGTTACTTTCGACACCTGTCTCGACAGTTTCGACCAAGTTCCAGGTGTTCCAGGGTTGGAATATTTTTAAAGGACATCGTCCGGACGCGTGAACCTTTCGTATTTAAGTGTAAACTGAAAAGAACGTAACACATTCACTGTGTATCATGTTGAGCGAGTTAGACGCGCCGGTTTCTTCGACGAATCCACTCGAACACCACGGCGGAACGCGCGAAGTCGTCGGTGCGTGGCTGGAACCACCTGCTTCCGGTGTTTGTCAGTTGCACCGACGCTTCAAACGGCACCTGTGTTACCCGCAGTGGCGTCGCGGGCATGGAACCCCTCATACACCCACCGATTTCGTTCGCCATGGCCGCCGCACTGGTTTTCGTGACAACGCAACGATCGGATCTGCACGCCAGCGGATCGGAATGCGAAAAACGATCGTCGACGACGATTCAAATGCGAAGCGCTCCGTTTCCACCCTTTGTGCCATGCTTCCGTCCATGTGTTTGTAATTAACATCGCGGCTCATGCTCGTTTTTGTTTCTATCCTATAATATTAGTAGAGGTATGCGGCAAGAAGAAAATGCAGGGTCGGGGCGGGTCGAGAATTATATTCGCGGTCGTGACGAGTTCTCGAGTACATGCATAAGGATTCCCGAGAATTACTTTTGGAAGGTCGCGACATATCCAAAGAATTCCGAAAATTCTCGAGAATCTCGATATATTCGAGGATCCCGGAAATTCTCGGGAATCCCGATATATCCGACAATTCCGAAAATTCTCGGGAATCCCGATATATCCGACAATTCCGAAAATTCTCGGGAATCCCGATATATCCGACAATTCCGAAAATTCTCGGGAATCCCGATATATCCGACAATTCCGAAAATTCTCGGGAATCCCGATATATCCGACAATTCCGAAAATTCTCGGGAATCCCGATATATTCGAGAATCCCAAGAATTCTCGGGAATCCTGATATATTCAACAATTTCGAAAATATATCGACAATCCCGATATATTCGGCAATTCCGAAAATTCTTGAGAATCTCGGTATATTCGAGAATCCCGATATATTCGATAATTCCGAAAATTCTCGGGAATCCCGATATATTCAACAATTCCGAAAATTCTCGAGAATCTCGATATGTTCGAGAATTCCGAAAATTCTGGGGAATCCCGATACATCCGACAATTTCGAAAATTCTCGGGATCCCGATATATCCGACAATTCCGAAAATTCTCGGGAATCCCGATATATTCGAGAATCCCAAGAATTCTCGGGAATCCCGATATATTCGAGAATCCCAAGAATTCTCGGGAATCCTGATATATTCAACAATTTCGAAAATATATTGAGAATCCCGATATATTCGGCAATTCCGAAAATTCTTGAGAATCTCGGTATATTCGAGAATCTCGATATGTTCGAGAATTCCGAAAATTCTGGGGAATCCCGATACATCCGACAATTTCGAAAATTCTCGGAATCCCGATATATCCGACAATTCCCAAAATTCTCGGGAATCCCGATATATTCGAGAATCCCAAAAATTCTCGGGAATCCCGATATTTTCTAGAGTTCCAAAAATTCTCGGGAAACCCGATATAATCGGCAATCCCGAAAATTTAAGGAATCCTGATATATTCGACAAATCCGAAAATTCTCGAGAATCTCGATACATTCGAGAATCCCGAATTTTTCGAAAACGCGTCGCGTCCCGACCCGCCCCAACTATCAGGTAGCCGATATTTTCGTGTTCTGACACACCTCTCTTTATTAGGTATCGGAAAACGATCGTGCAGTTTTCGACCTAGAAATTAATTCAATTCGAATTTAAGTCGATAATTCGCATCTATAATGCACAAAGTTAGCATCCACAGAAAATTATATTTATATCGGTGATTGATACACATGGTGTGCAACTTTCAATAGCTTCAACATTCCGGTATTTATAAGAGGTTAAAGATGGGTAGCGGAAAGTTAGAAACTCGTGCTCTCTCACTTCATGAGCTTAAAATTGTAATTGCATCAGGGAAGAAAGTTTTATCTCACTCCCCTTACTGATCTGTAACCTTGCGGGTACCATCTATTTTTATCCGTGTCAAACTGCATTGGAAATAGCAACTTCAAGAATGATGCCAACGTCAAAAAGGAGATTAACACATTTCTTGTGATTAGAACTCGAGAATTTTGCATTAAAGGAATGTATTAAATAAACTATATTTTAAACAAAACTTTGACATATAAATCTGCACGAACTTTTTCCGGTATCTAATAATTCATAACACTGTGTACACCAGAACTTCTTAAAATACATTTTTCAATGCGCCGAATGTACCTAATTTCTTTATAAAACTGAATTAGGTACGGAAAATAAAACCAAAGCAAACATTTTAAAATAACAGTTTTGTTAATTGATTATATAGTCATCGACATTTTTATAATTGTTATTCCTTTTCGCAAAAAGCTATGTGGATTCTGTTCAAAGAAAGTCTTGTAGTTTCTAAAAATTGGGCCCGAACTTTCGCCATCATCGAATATAAATTACGCAAAAGGTATCGTATTTAATGAAAATGCATCTCATATAATTAATACGTACAGTACGGGGTATCAACCCCAAAAATTCCCACAAGAGCCGAGTAATTTCATTAATGGAACCGAATGTAGAAAATTAAACATTTCCATAATGGATGCTGCTCTTGGATTCTAAAAGCCCTACTAAAATTTGATTTATTCGAACATAGAAATTTGAAAGGAATTTCTAAATCTAGTGAAAAATTAGTGTCATATGTGTCGTGGCAACTAACGTGTTACAATGCTAAAAAATACCAAAAATTGCTAGAATATGTGCTAGATGAAAATGGTCACAGAATTAGTTGACCATATTCGATTTTTCAGAATGATAGTGTAGAATCGATTATAAAATACTTTGAAGCAGTAAAATTGGTCTTGCCTTGGCCATCAACAAATTTAGACCTTAACCCAATTAAAAACCTTTCAGACACTTTAACTCGTAAAGTTTGCAGTAACAGGAAATAATACACCATTGTAAATAAATTAAAAAATAGCACCGGAGAAGCGTGATCTCAGATGAGAACAGAAATATTGCAAGAATTAATAGACTCAATGTAAAAAATATTCGAGATCGTAAAAAAAAACGGAGAATCAATTAAATATTGAATTTTCATTGTCTTTGTCATATTTTTTAAATTTGAAACATAAAAGCATTGAGTTAACCCATGTTTCTTTCGCAAATAAATTCTCAATTTTGTAATTGAAATTTTTTAATCACATGAATAATAATTACTAATTACACTACAAAGAATCACTTACTGATAAATAAAATTAGAAATATTATATAAAACACATTTACATTACAAAAATAAAGTGAACCTAACATTATTTCCATCACTGTATGTGAGGCTTCTTAAAATTAAAATTATCGATCCCTAAATGCGTTCGGTATAGATTGCAATATAATACAATTTAAATAATATAATTTTTATTGCCTTTAATGAAGAGCAAACAAAAATTTCTCATGAAAACATTTTCATAGTTTCAAGAATTGTAAACGAAGAAAGCAGAAACCGTCATTTTGTCTCGTCTAGTACTTCTAATGTTAAATTCTCTGATTTTTCTTACTGCTTCAAGTTTGACTCACTAATTTTTTATCATAAATGCATCAAATCTATCAGATTCCCAATAAAATGGAAAACTTCGATATGATGTGTATTAAAATGTAACGCAAAAATGAATACAGTTCAACGAACACCGAGTACGATAAAAAATGAGTGCGATAACAAGCGACAGTGAACCATTAAAATAACAATGATCTACCTATATAACTTTCTCCGGTACAACCAAATGATCGAAGCTCTCCGACGTTATCCAATCGCGAAAGTGCATCAAATCGTAGGTGCACAGCTCGTCGCAATCATTGGCGCTGCACTCGCGATACGAATAATGCAATCCGCCGTAAACGACACGTTATTAGAAACTTTAACGCGTTCGTCGGCGAATATCCACTTATTGGAAAAGCTATGGCGACTAACGTTCTCATCTAACGGCATTACCTTGATTGTTAAAGTGTTAACAATACCTGCCGACGAGTCAACGTGTCCGTGGCCGCGTAGAAAGTAGAAAAAACGAAAGATGGGCATCGTGAACTCCGTAATTTCCCTTTTGCGTGACGAGGATATCGCTTGTTCGCCGGTATAGTAATTGAATCTTTCATGAAACAGCATCCTTCAGTCACGAGAACCATATCGCTAACGAGACCAACAAAATATCGTGATTTCCGTATACATTTATCGCTTTATTTAACGCTTTATCTACTGGAAGCCTGTTTATAGAATTTTCAGTGACTGAGCTGTATCTAAAAGAATCTTAATCATTTTCAAATGAAGTTGTTACATTATATTCATCCATTTATGAACGATATTGCAATCGCTTTAGGACAATTAATTAAAATGTTATCAATTGTTGATCATTCACTACAAAAATACTATTAGAAAATTGTCGGTAGATTATTTTTATCCCGAACGAACGGTTTTAAATTTTTTGAAAACATCTTACCAATTAATTCATTGAAGCGAAATTGTCTGCGCAAATATACTGTTCATTATGAATTCTGATGAAATTGATACAATTCGGATGAAATCTGTTGAATCGCAAACACAAGTTTACTTTTCTGTTGATTATTGGTTTCATACAGAGACAAATTTTATCTATGAAAAGGTTTCAGGCTGTGTGAATAAGAATGTACAGGTAATCACTTCAAAGAGAATTGGATATGGAGAACAATTAAAGTATTATTAATGGCATTCGGTACGCAGTGCTTGTGCAATCGTAAAAGATGATTAAATACATTTCGTATTTAAATGTAATCTGCATGAAATATTACCTTTTTTTTGGTAAGCACATTTACCGATGACGCTGAAAAGGTTCACAAGAAACTTGACGCGTCGTAATTACCGTATCGCCGGTTTTTTTAACTAATTGCTCAAAGATGTTATGCTTAGCTGACTAATTGTCTCAGAAATACATGCGTTTAACAAACATCGGGATAGAAAAGAATTTTCTTTTCTAACTGATACATTAATATTTTCTTTCATGGTGATGCATTTTCATTTAATAATATTCGATAGAATTTAATAACGATTAGACTGCAGATTTGTATGCTGATTTTATTATTTTTAAAATAAAAACTTCTTACGTCGATCGTAATAAATGTAAGCTAGATAACAATTTATTTTTCCTTTCAATAATTTTAGTAAGTCAAAAATAATGTAACAACACCTTATAATTCTTTTAATGTATTTACAATTTTGTTTTCCACTCATCCTTTTTTGCCATAAATAGTGTATGATGAATACATAAATAAAATTATTTTTAAAACACCAATGAATAAAAAATAAAAATAATCATTAATATCTTATACCGTTATGTTTTCATTTCATTTAATATTTTGACCGTCAACCGCCCAGAAACTTTAATTATTCTATAAAATCAAAGTAATTTATTCAATGAAATACAGAGTTGTGCAGTATTACAATTTCATTAATCCAGGAATTAAAATTACAAAGTAATTAAATTACATTGTAATCCAGTCATATTGTAATTTGTAATTCAGACCTTCATTCAATTAAATTGCAATGTAATTCGTAGTTGTAATTCGAGTACAATTATAAAATGCGATGTAATTAAATTAAAATTATAAATTAAAGAATAATAAAGTAATAGGTAATACGAGGTTGAAAATTCCATGTGAAGGTTTCAAACAGAAGGAATTTATTATTCATAAATCTAATTATAATATCTGAACAGCAATAACTTCTGCGTTATACATTTTTTAAATTCCAAACATAAATTACACAATTGAATTATATTGTATTTCAATTACACATCTGATAATTAATTGAAAGGTATGAATTATGTAATTCAATTACGACGTAGTTGAATTACTATGTAATTGAAATGGGATGTAATTCAATTGTGTAATTGAATTAGTACAACTCTGATAAAATATGAGTTGAAAACATTTTGCACGCACAAACTTTGATACAGCGAATACATTACTGAAAAAAATTATTTTAAATTTGTACAAATAATTCCCTTACCCATATATGGGTAACATGACAGTCAACGTGTTAAACATGTATAGCTCCTATTTGATGACCCTTTAGATACAGAGAAATATCAGAAAATCTAAAGAGTCTAGGACAACATTCGTAACACCACAAATAACTTAAAGAAACTAGAAACTGAGTGTCCTCTTTGGAGGACTAGTCTAATAGAAAAAAGCATAGTTAAAACAGATATAAAATCGTAAAAATTGTTTGCTCAAATAATGTCCAGCTCCTTGTTTTTTATATTTATCGTGTTATATGCAGCGAGCAGAATGCGTCAAATTGACATAACAGACAGAGGAAGGTCAGCGCTAATTTGAGGGTAGCTAAACCGCGAGCTGTCAAATGAAACGCAGGAAAATACGCGCGCCCTCGTGCGCGGGGTTAAAAGCTAGCTGGGCCGGTGAAAAAGGCAATCTGCCAAAAGGAACGCACGAAAATAACACGGTCATTTCGCGACACATATTCGCGGAGGACGCGGTTCCAGCCGAAAATAATCGTCTTTCGATATCAACGTAGTTTTCGCGTTTCAGCGGACTATCACGGGATGTTTTTCTACGTAACTTCTCATACCGCCACACGAAACACTCTGTTTTAACTCGATTTGGTCGGTCTGCGTGACTTCATCGGGAACGCTAAACCATTTTGGTGCAACCTTGTCAGAGCAAGGTGGTCGCATATGGCCGTGTACACCTGCTGGCCTAAGCGGCACGCAACTGGTGTGCACTGTTCTCTACCGACAAGCTGTAACATCGAAACTTTAAACGCTTTCTGATCGATGGGGCGACACCTGCGGTTGCACGGGGTTGATGAGTTTCCGTATAGGCTTCGGTGATTCGTTTTATCGCCATATTTAAACTAGTGTTCGGCTTTAGAGAATTATTTGAAAGCACGGAAGTAACGCTGACCATATTATTCGATCCCATATTGGTTTCAATGAAGGGAAAATTTGATGAAACTTACCTCTTTCTGTATGTATGTATATAAAATAAACCCTCCAATAATGCGGAAAAAAAATTGCGACTTGATTTGTATGTCAACTTCGGGGGTTTGTTTTACCGCCGAATTTAAACGAGTCTTCAGCTTTAGAGAATAATTTGAAAGAGCGGTAGTTACGCCAACATTTTATTTCCTCTCATGTTGCGTTTAATGAGCTGAAAATTTGATGAAATTAATCCCTTGCTACATGTATATAAAATAAACCCTCCTATAACGCGGAGCAAAAATTGCAATTTGATTTGTACGTCAGCTTCGGGGGTTTGTTTTACCGCCGAATTTGAACGAGTCTTCAGCTTTAGAGAATTATTTGAAAGAGCGGAAGTTACGCCGCCATTTTAATTTCTCTCATGTTGCTTTCAATGGATGAAATTAATCCCTTACTACATGCATATAAAATACACCCTCCTATAACGCGAAGCATATATTGCAATTTGATTTGTACGTCAGCTTCGGGGGTTTGTTTTACCGCCGAATTTGAACGAGTCTACAGCTTTAGAGAATTAATTGAAAGGGCGGAAGTTACGCCGACATTTTATTTTCTCTCATGTTGCTTTTAATGAGCGGAAAATTTTATGAAATTAATCCCTTACTACTTACATGTATATAAAATAAATCCTCCTATAACGCGGAGCAAATATTGCGATTTGATTTGTATGTCAGCTTCGATGGTTTGTTTTATGGCCGAATTTGGACGAGTGTTCGACTTTACAGAATTATTTGAAAGAGCCGAAGCTACGCCGACATTTTATTTTCTCTCATGTTTCATTACTTTCAATGAGTGGAAAATTTGATGAAATTAATCCGTTGCTACATGTATATAAAATAAACCCTCCTATAACGAGGAGCAAATATTGGGATTGGATTTGTATCAAATTGAATTTAATTGAATCTAATTTTTACTAATTTTGTGTTTCCTATAAAATGGTACGAATTAATCGCGTTACAGGATGGTTGACTATAATATTCACACTGAACCTACCGAGCATTAAAATTAACCAATATGTATTGTTTTATAGAATTAACAAGATTTGATTTATTTAGATTTTATACGATTTTTTAGTACAATATATTACATATGATTATGAAAAGAAATTAATTGGATTAATTCTTAAGAAGGAATCTTTATAACTTGAATAATTGTACAATAAAACATTTGAAATCGGTCATTTGACCGGGTGTGGTAGACTCGTGATGAGGATTTAAAATAGAATTTATTAAACATGAAATTATTCATTTGCTTTCAAACACAATCGAGTAAATTTGAGTGTTATACCTTTACTTTAGTACCAAAATGAAATTGCATTCGTTTGGGATCAATATTTAAGTATTAAAATAAACGTAGACACTCAATATAAATTTTTCTTCTCGTATGTGAAATTATCGAAGACAAAGAAGAAGAAAGTGTGGATATATAATAAATAGACTATGTATCATTCTGCAAAATAAAAACTTTCCAAAGACAATTGCAAAAAATACAAATTAAAATATATTCCTTCTTCTGATATTTTTAATAAGTGGTAAATAACGCAATTATTATGCAATTATAACTAGTTCGTTTAATGTCTTCACAGTTTTCTATTTTACCCATTCATTTTTGTCGTAAACGCATAAAATACGTAGTAATAATTCACCTAACCTAGACCAAAGAAGAATTTAAGTGTTGCAAGGGATAATATGTTTAAAAATGATTAATTAAGGTCTCCTTCTATTAGTATTTATTTGAAAACTATCACTGATGCACAGTCACTTACTGGTACAATCACCCGAGTAAACTAAATGTAACACAGCTAGAATATTAATTGTTTCTTAAGCTAAACTAAAGGGAAAATCACGTTCCTGACATTCTTGGGACACAGTCAGGGGACTTCTCGTGTAACGGCAGCGGAAACGAGAGGTTCTTAAGAATTTTTTTCAGAATAACTATTGGACATATGAGACTAGTCCTTTTGGGGATGTAAACAGATACTCTTACAGTACAAGTGCTTTTTTTTGTTTAGTTCAATTCTTCTGATTATTTATCGTATAGTACACATGTTTCTCGAAACTATGTTTTTCAACTAGCGTGCACGATAACTAAAAAATTAGTAAAGTATATAACTTTGCACAAAGCTCATTCATTTCTTTACATATCTCTTTAGGCATAGGACCGAAGATTTATATTTGATTTTTCATTTATAAGATTTTTTTAACAATTTCAACTAATCGGCCGAAAAAATTAAACTTTTCCTGCGAATTCTAGGATTTTTTCTACTTTTCATATTTTTCTATCGAATTAGGTTAAATCCCAGTATAAAGTATCCAAATTTAAGAACATTTTTGTATTTTCATCACTATGACTTCATTGCACGACAACAACGGTTACACTGCAGAAGCTTTCAAAAAGCTTGTATAATGCACAATAAATGCACAATAAATCCACAAAACCACACAAAATAATAGTGCAACATTCCAGTCATCTCCCTGAGCTACCAAGCAACAGACGAGACGAAATAAAATTAGTCAGTCTACTAATTGGACACACGAGACTAAAACATAAATTGTACCCTCTACAAAACTGTCCAACGCATAATTCTAAAATGCACCAAATTAAACGAGCCCCGCAATCGATTCAAAATTCTTCAAAAAAATCAACGAAATATATAAATCGGATACAAATAGAACAAACGTAGTAAAATTCATAAAAGAAACACACAGTCGTCGCTATAATGACGAAGATGTCGATGCGGCGTTAAAGAAGGAAAGAAGAAGAAGAATCACATTAAAAAAAGACACTTATACTTCAACACTATCTATTTACATCCCAAAATGGCCCAATCCCTTATATCTAATTAGTTATTCTAAAAAAGAAATCTCACAAGTCACTTGTTTTCACTGCTGTTACACTATTAAATGTAATAGCACGTGGTCCTTGACATTTTTAAAATCTTAATAAATACACACACACACAATGATTTTTTTTAAAAAACCGTTTCACTTGTTCAATTTTAAAAAACTGTCTTAATAAATACACAACACACAATGATTTTTTTAAAAAAACCGTCTCAATCGTTCAATCTTGCTCTTCACTTGTATGCGACAAGTGTCACGAACCAGACAGTAGCGAGTCACGATAAGAAGTGATCGTATCCGATCAAGGCTGTGCGTTATCACAGCTCGCGACACATCGTTGCCAAAACGGCGCTAGACCAACGAGCACGGGCGGTCGGGTAGGGGTGAGCGGGAGATCTCTCCGTTCCTTTTTCCCTCGGTTCTGCCGTCGACCGATTAAGAAATCGACGAACACCGGGCAAAGAACAGGAGAAGAGGCACACACAATTCCCCTCTCCATTCACCTCTTCGTGAGCCAGCCGGAGTCCCGGTTGGCTATAGCCCAGAGTTCGGCGTCACAGTCAAACGCAAACAGTGGCCGCGGCAAAACAGACCGTGCCACGAATGCTCGAAAAACTGACGAGCAAGTTGTCCTCGATGGACAACCGACGCGATCGAGTAGATCACGCGATCGATCATCCGCGTCTCTGAAATCGACAACGGTCCCGAGACACTGGCGCGAAACCAAACAACACACGACTGGTTCCTCGAATTTCATTCTCCGATTCGACACAATTACTCTCCTTTTCGATTTTATTGCCCCCTTACGATCGATCGATAGATCGATCATCGATGCGACAACGAACGAACGAAATAGACGAGGACATCGTCTAACGGCTCGACCAGATCTAACGGTTCACGGCAAACTGTGGTGTTTCTTTAATTGATCGATAATTGAACGAAGAATCTGTCACAAGAGGAGGAATCAAGAGACCATCGAGATCCGCGAAGACGAGTGGTTTTGTGATATTTGTGATAAAGTCGGCAAAGTGTTCGGTGATACGATCAGCAAGATGGGGGTGAAAAATTTTATCATGAAAAGGATGCCTTTCTGCAAAATGAAAGCAAAGAGAAAATATCGTAAGTCGATAGATTGAGTTCTTTTTTTATTCTTAAGGGGCTCTTCCGGTCTGGAGCGTCATTTTGTAAGACTTGTTGGGAAATATTTTTTTAAAGAAAATTGGCGATTGTTTTATATCGAGGTTTTGCATATATATTTTCTATTATTTGGGATATAGAATATAATTTTTCGGAGCCGAACTACTTAAAATTGTAGGAGTTACAACAACTTGAAGAGGGGCATATACAAAAGTGCCTTATTGCGGTTCTATTGGTCTGAAGTTAAAAAACTGAAGTAGTATTTTCATTAGTGTGAACGTAGTTATAGCATGCACCAAAGGAAATAAAATATCTCGTTATTTTAAAAAATCACGCCATTGTGAATAAAAATTTTGATTTTTTGGGACTTTATCTCCACATTTGGCATAATAAAAATATAAACATGTAACATTATTTTTCGAATTTTTATCATGCTGTAGCGGAAAGTTTTCTGTAGATTCTCCAAAAATTTGAAGTTGATTTTATAAAAAATGATTTTATGCAACTAAAAATAAAAATATTGCAATATTATATTTTATGTTTTAATTATCAGTGAGAGCTACGTTCTTCAAATATCTACAACTTTGTTATTCTTACGAATTTAAACAAATTTTTTTAGCAGACATATTTTCAATGACGTGCTTTAAGAAAATGCAAAAACGAAAAATCGATCTTTTCAAGGTTTTAGAGCAGACGACCCCATTAATAATAATTGTTGCATGTGAAGTAATCAAACTTAACAACGAATACATATTCTATGTATATAATTTTGCTAATAATGATTACTGAAACATGATTACCTGTTTCGCGATGAATACAGGAGTTTGCACCATTGATTCTGAAACACGATGAATTCTAAACTACTAAATTCGAAATACCTTGACAGGAGGATAGAATTGATTAAATAGTATATTGAAATGGCTTGAACCGAATAGTGATACCGATTAAATTGAAAATTTAACATTTTGTAAATTAATTTATTCAAACTGATAATTAAATTTCGCGGAGCTTCGAGCTTCAGATAAAGAGTGCAGGGTTATCGAAATAATCATACGACAGAAAGAAAACAGTGAAATAGTACCTTTCAACAGAAGCGTAAATTAATGAAATGTAAAATAATTATCTTAAAATTTTCCGATTTTTGTATTAATTACATGAATGTTTATTTAACCTTCATGAATTCGTTTCTTTCTGTTTCGTACAATTAATATTTGTTTGCATTCCTCACCGGACATTGTACAGAAATCATACAAATATTTTTTCTTTCGAGTTGTACAATGTTTCACAATGTTTCAATGGTACTCGTCGTTAATCTTCCGCATCCTCTGCCATTGTTTGGCCTTGTGTGCTCTCGAAGCACTTCTAACTTTGATTTATTAGGTAACATTCAGCGAATATTGACCTTAAATTACCAAAATATGTTACTTTATAATTATATTATAGGTATATTATAACTAGACTACGGATCTACATGCATTCATGGCTTCTGAAAAATTTTCCAAAAAATGCTAGAATATAAAATTCGATCAAATTTGGTATGATTTTTATTTATCTTAGATCTAAAAGGCCGCTACCACAAAAAATAAAATCTTCTTGGGTTCCATTTTCTTAAAATTTTCCTACTAAAATTGAAAATTGTATAAAAAAATCGCAGTTTAATTATAACTAACATATGCCAAAAATTAAAAACATTAAAAGAATTTAATAACATTCGTTGCATTCTCCTGCATTTATAAAAATTACTAAATGAAAAAATAGATATTTATATGACTCCCGTTTCTTAAAATTCACTTAGACAATTGCTATGTTGTATAAAGGTCCGCAGTCCAATTAGAGCACATATAAATTGTATGTACAGAATTAAGGCATTATACGCGGTATAAAATTATCTAAAATGAATTTTCGACTCGTACTAAATAAAACAGAGCACGAGAAATACGAAATGAAATAACCAATTTGATAAACGAATTACACATACCGGGTGGACCCGAAATCAAATTGACTACTTGGTGAGTTTTTCTTTCATGGAAAATCATGTATTGTCACAGAAAGGAACGACATTTAACAGTAGATACATAGTTGGAACAGCGTGTATTTTTCTGAGGAGCGTATCAGCAGAAAACGATAACAAATTCTTGCGTCACTCGATTTTCCTCGGGGTCATGTTTTTGCCGTGAATTATCGGCCGTCCAGTGGTTTGCATATCGCAGCGACGATCTCGTACCCAGAAATTCGACGAAATTCATTATCAACACGAATGCAAACAACCGCACTGTCGTATGGTAATCAATTTTACCAAAAACGTGCACAAAATTGGAAAAAGAACTTTCGAATTCATGGAATATAATTAAGTAATACACGAGCTAGCTGTGCATCATTTCTTGTTAGTTTTAATCACATTAAAACACTTTTGCAGCAAATTCTTTAGCAAAAACAACTATTTGCTGGAAAAAAACCAAACACCATCGTGATCACAATTATTAATATTTTTAATGTATAACTATTGAGATTGTAAAGATGCATCAATGAGCAATTATTCAATAAATTTATTTCTTTGGGTATATAGCTATAAAAAAGACTAAAAATTTGGACAAACATACTTATCAATTTTATAAATTAATGTAAACTTGTCACGTTTAATGCTCCGTAAACCGAGGGTTAAAACCAGATAGAAGTTGATCATCAGTAGACTGCGAATTTTTATGCAAAATAAAAATGTTCTACCTCAAGTACATCCACTTGGAGTTAAATAAAAATGTATTTTCTATCTTGAGCGTCAAGTAACATAATGTAGTAACTTCTCTTGAGACTATTAATTAATAAAAGGTTTAGAAAAAAGCCCATCAATAGGTTCCCGCTCGTTAAAGTTTTAAGAACAGTCTTTAATTATTCAGTGTCAACAGCATGTTTTACATACACTTGTTACCAGACTATAAATTTTATAAATTCATGACAAAAATGAGTAGATCAAATGCAGAACAGTAAAAACATTAAAACAATATAAAAATACTGTTGTATTATTTTCAAATCAGTAAACTTATTCAGAAAAGAAATAAGTGTCTATGTAGCTCCTGTATCTTGAAATTAATGCAGACAATTTTTATTTTGCATAAAAATCAGCAGTCCACTCATTACATTCTAACTCAATTGGCATTGTTTCGTGATTTAAGAATAAAACACCTTCTAAAAGGGTAGTTTTCAAAGTAAAAAACTGTAAAAAGAAAAGTAACACCAAAATCGGCTTCTACGGATCAAGAAACTCCGAAGACTGACCTGTTTGCAATGAATAACGCATAACTAACAAAGATATGCGTTTCATCCACATTTGTGGTGATCACAATGCGTCGATGGTGATTAAAAGATACTGTATCGGTGACTAAACAAGTTGAATTTATTATCGAAAGACGATATAGGGGAAACCGTGTCTCTGCGTGTCCCAGAGGAACTGTGAGCCATCTTCTGTCTATTTAGTCCCGGCGCGACGGAGAAACAATAGAAAGTATCGAGGAAGAAATTTCAACTAGGACGTTCTCGACTTCATGGCGCTTAAGCTCGCGGTAATTGAGAATCGAGAAATTCGATTCGAATCCAGACCGTATCGAGACGCGGGGAGTTTTAACGAGTTTATGGAGAATCTACTCGGAAGCACACGGCGGCTAGGCTCACTCTCGAAAATTTCACCGATAGGATCGTGACTATCGCCGCCGATTAATACTGTTTTAAAGAGAAAAAAAAGGGAAGAGACTGTTGCTGATGCTCGCTCGACTTTCACGAGTAATATGGAAGAAGTCGGCTTCGTGCGATTATTCCGTGACGGAGATTGTTTCTTGGGAAGTAGAAAATGCTGGGGACTCGCGGCGATGAATACCAGCCTGCACGGTTGACGTGTGCTGCGAATCTGATAAAACGAGCGAATATTAAGAGCATTTCGCCCCGCATTGTCGAGAATACATCAGCACTTTATCACATTATACATCGGCCTCATTAGGTTGTTGCATATGTCCGATTTTTAACGGTAACGTTAAACGAACATAATCTTCTTCTAAATAAATTTGTGGATCTAGGTAAATATCATTCGGGTGAACATATTCTGTGAATGAATTACACGTTTGTTTGTTGTATTACGGTAAAAATGCAATTTTTTTATCGTTCATGATTTTCATTTACAAGACTGTCATCTACATTTTGTAGTCTTCTTAACCTCTTGCATTATAACGACGAGCCATACTCGTGATGACGATTTCGAACGAAATCTACTAAATATGTAAATTATCAATTTTTCTTTAAACCGAAACAAAAATTATATTTTGTTGTTGTCGATATATAGCCGTTGGAAAATATACAAGCATTTAATAAATATAAATTTTCTTTTTCCTCGAAGAAATTATGGGCGATGAAGAAGTTCTAATCACTATAACCATGAAATAAATCATAGTGGAAGGGGTTAATCCACACGTTTTGTCCAAACATCGCAAATGCTATCGTTAATCTTATTTTTCAGCTCACGTAAAAAGAATACTCGATAATCACATTGTTTGACCTTGAAATAAGCTTTGTTTAAAAGTACAAACAAATATCTAAATAAAAATTGATGGTATGACCTCAAGGATGTGTTCCCGCCACAAATTTTGAACTATTTATGAGATCAATTATTGTTATTATTGGTCAAGTGTTTTAAAATTTTGCGTACATGTTTGGCTATATTCTCTGATAACATAGTGCAATTTTTATGCAATTATCGTTATTATTATTTAAATTATTGTATGATGTCAATAGTATATTGCTTTCCATGGCTATCACGATATCTCAATAATGGGTTGGGTAATCTTCTTCGAATTATACACACATATAAAGTAGAGATTCCTTTATCTGGTGAACTAAAATTATGTCAATATCGCCAATAGTTTTTTTTTATTGCTTGAAAAAGTTTCAATTCTGAATGTTTCCATTTTGTTAAACTTTTTTTCTGCATCATTGTAGTTCGTAAGATAAATTGTTCTTTACTTTACGTGTGTATACAATTTCAAGGGGGTTGACCAATTCATTGGTGAGATATCATGGCAGCCATGAAAAGTGATACGCTGCTGAACCCGTACAATAACTTAACCATTTGCAATCGGAGATACTTTAACTGAAAAACTAAAAATTTTTACCGACCAAAAATATTTCCATTCCATATGGTTTTTTCATTTCGTAGATATGAAACTGATATAATATCTCGTACAATATTTAAATGTTTAGTACCTAATTTATTAAATACAAATTTAGTAATGTCAACAATATTTTGAATAATGGTATAGCAATTTTTAGTGGTGCCTCAGAGTTACCACTCGATTTCTAAGGGTTAAGTTATAATAAAAATAATTACATGTAAGTTGCAGTGTGTTATATTCTGAAATAAAGCCACGCAAGTATACAATTTTTTGAAAAACTTGTCTAAAATTAAATAAATAAATTGCCTAAAATTAGCAGCACTGAATAGGAATACCACCTTGAAGATCAGCTGTGTACCTAATAATGATTTATAATAAACCTGTAAACTGGAATAGTTCTGTTTCTTGATTAAAACACTATATACCACTTGCATTCTATATATTGGATATTTCATATGCAACAACCTAATAGAATTCAATTTTTAACAAATTTTCAAAACAAACGTACTATAATTGCCACCTAAAGAATTTATTATGCAAAAATAATCTTAAGAATAACTTGACGAAAAATACTTCGCAAATGTGAAATATTTTGTAAACTTCCAGCAATCAACAGAGTCGGGGCTATCATTAAGCTCCACTTAAGATAGAGACACGTAATCAACTGAAAACTGCGTCTTCCACTGCACCGTGCGCCACTTTAATATTTTTTAGTATGAATATGTAAGACTCAACTCACGTTTTAAGAACTTTCGAAAATACAAATGATATTATTAATGTTAGATGTTATCCTTGACCGTGCATTGAGTATGTTTATCTCGTTAAGCTGTACATTTCATCAAAGTTTTACAATCCGCGAGCGTAAAATCTACAAGGAAAAACTGCTCGTAATGTTTCGATAGATTAACGCATCTAAACCGAGGATCTAGAATTGTTAACACTTAATTTACCAGAGCAATGCAGAGAGTTTGCAATTTCTAAATTTCCACGTGACTTCGGTTGTTCTCCGAACGAAAGGGATTCAAATTCATACGTATTGCTCACGACGGCTAAAGTGGAACTCGGAAGGAATGCGAAAAAAATTCGCAAAGAAACTGTCTGATTGGTCGGGCGCACATAAGTTGAGACACACAGGCTTCTTGCTATTCGTTGAGAAGATTACCACTGCTACTTCAGGTGTATCGCATCGTGTGTCTGTGAATTTCGCGCACCTTCCCCCTGTGCCGTCTCGAGTACCACTTTGGCTGTCGCAAACAGTATGTATTAGGTTGTTGCATATAAAATATCCGATTCCAGAATGCAAATGTTATGTACCGTTTTGATCAAGAAATACTATTACAATCTATGGGGTTGTTATGCATCATTTTATGGTACAAAGCTTCTAGTATATTCTAGTATATTCTAGTGTATTCTAGTATATTCTAGTATAGTGTAGTATATTCTAGTATAGTCTAGTATATTCTAGTATATTCTAGTATATTCTAGTATATTCTAGTATATTCTAGTATATTCTAGTATATTCTAGTATATTCTAGTATATTCTAGTATATTCTGGTATATTCTAGTATATTCTAGTATATTTTAGTATATTCTAGTATATTGTAGTATATTCTAGTATATTCTAGTATATTCTAGTATATCTTCAATTTTTATATAGATATCCAATTTTATTTTTAAATAAAGTTTATTTCAATGTCAATCAATGTGATTGTCGATGATTTTATATGAGTGGAAAAATAACATTTTAACGATAGCATCGTGTGATGTTTGGTCAAAATTTCTCGATTAATCAATGCCCCATTAGTCGACCGTAAAGAAGACTACAAAATGGAGACGAGAATCTTGTAAACGATGAACGTGAACAACAGAAAAGTCTGATTTCTACTTTAATAGAATCAAGATTCTTGCAATTCACAGAATACATTGATTACTTAGAGCCATAAGTTTATTTCGAAGAAGATTATGTTTGCTTAACGTTATTGTTAACAATCGGACATTTCATATGCAACGACCTAATACTTGCTTTTTAAAAACGTATCGTTTGTGCCAGGGAGAGATTAGAGATTCAGCATTTCCAGTTATAGCGTTAATTGGAAGATTTAGCTTGGATCAGATCGGATCGGAATGCGCGAGCATTCATAGATAAGAAATATCTAGCAAGAAATCTCGCGATACAGATCGCTATCGATTAAATACGGAACGAAGGAACAGTGTGATAAAAGAGAGGAGGAAGAAGCTGCAGGACTCGCTCCTGATCGGACTTTCACGACCTCCATCGGCTCGCTTTTGCGTCCCAATACGCTTCTAATCCGCGTGCCGGTGAAATCCTTCGTGTTTTTCCATATAAAGTGCAACGTAACGATTACGCGCCATTATTTGCCGCGCGTGCATTCTCGTTGCCATGGTCCGCGGGCGGACTGCAACCCTTTTAAGAATCTCCTGTGACTCGTGGTCGCGTAGAAATGTTAACGTCGGCTCCGAGGAAGTAATTTTTTAATTATGACCCAGATATTCAAGTTCGTGGAACCACGAAAGCGATGGGACGCGAACAGAGCTCCCACGCTTTACATGCACGCAATCCGAATTGAAACGAAAGGTACAGTACACACTCGATGCTTGGACGAGCTTGTTCACTCTAATGGGAATGGTCGGACATTTTTATCGACCACGTTTGTTTCACAATTGTACTGTACTACGGCAGATGTACGGACAGTACAAATGTTTGGAATATAAAGTTGTTAGAACTACGGTATTGTTTCGATATATGTCGGGCTGAGAATCATAGCTGTGTAAATCACATACATGGTATATCGAGCAAAATAATGTTTTGCTTTTGCTGTTATGAAAAAAACTCCGTGTAACTATTGCGGTTGCAAAAACGCATCTATAGGTTCAGAAAACTATAAAATACTATCTTAAAAGAGAAATTGTTATTTTATATAATAATTGAGGGCTTAAAAAAATTATTAAAAGAGAAGATTTTTGTTTTGCATGAAAATCCGCTATTTATCATCAACACGTTGAATATCGAACAGAAAAGTTTACAATTTATCTATTACTGAAAGTGGAAGACGTAAAATATCTATGTGGTTAGTTATTTTGTTTTTTAGTTTGTTTAATCTTATTGTAGGGAAAGATTTGTTGCCTTTCGGATAGAATAAGATGGGTATTAAATTAACGAGTTGTTATTTAATTTCTAGTTTTAGAAACTAATTAACAAGTGTGCGCACTTGCGTAAGCAACCTTCGTTTATGTCTCTCACAGTACGGTACATGGAGTGCTGCATTAAATTTAGAAAATCATTAATCTCCTTTATGAAAGGTCTCGTGACCCAACGCAATGTGTCCATGCGAATTACATCATGTTCGCGTATATTCCTGGCTACGCGCCTTTATGTGTTTTTAGATCACGCGTGCTCATCTTTAATTTTGTTTTTACCTTGTTTTTCCACCGCGCACGAAAAAGTTCGTGAATTGTGTGTAAATCTAAATATCATAACAGGAACATTTCATTTTTAATAATTCTCACTCTTATAATGATCTCTCTTTGCTTTACAACATGATGTTAATCGATGTTAGCTCCAGCGAAATTTTGTTATCTTTTGAAGCATAAATTACTGTAAAAAGGCAATGCATACAATGGTATTTTTAGAAGTTAAACTGCTCGACAATGTTCCTAAAAACTCTGAACGAGAACATGACGAGCGATTTAAATACTTATGCGTAAAGAGGGAAAGGGGTGTATAGTTACCTCAAAAAGTATTTATCGTTAACATTTCTGTGAAATTGTTCCTAACGATCTAATGCAAGAGAAATAATTATAATCTCTATACGAATAAGTTGACAAAATTTATTATTACTAGACTACGGAACTTTATGCATTTATGGCTTCAGAAAATTTTAAAAAATGTTAGAATATAATATTCGACAGAAATAGGTACGATTTTTATTTATTTCAGATCTCCAAAGACTGCTACCACTGAAAATAAGATTTTACTTTATTCCATTTTCTTAAAATTTGCCTATCAAAATTGAAAATTGCACAAACATCCGCAGTCTAATTATTACATTTTACATGTTAGTACAATATACTTCAAGACCTATTAACACATTCATTCTTGTAACATCTATACATATGTAGGTGACATAATTTTTCATTAAAATTCAAAATTTTTATGCTAATAAATACGATGCAACAAGTTTCATTACATTCGAAAAGTATGATCGCCCAACCTTGGATTTTATGCAAAATAACCATTGTCTGCTTCAATTTAAAGAAACAGAAGTCAAATAACAATGACGTGACAGTATCTTGAAATTTTTAACCCTTTGCGGACGGGAGTTATGTTTAGCATACTTATCGACGGTGCGAATGTACAGTTTTCCTTGGGAAATGAAATGGTGTACTGAAAGCTACGCATAAGAATTAAATGAAGGAGCAAGTGTTGTGTTTGGTAAAAATTTGTTTGGTGTTTTTTGAGAGTAATAATTTTTTAAAGAGTGATTTTCAGTCACGGAGTAGCAATTTTACTTAGGCGACGGTCTGCAGACACGCGTCCGCAAAGAGTTAACCCTTTGCACTCGGAGCTATTTCAACTAAAAAACCAAACATTTCTTCTAACCTAAAATATTTCCATCGTACATAAGTTTTTTTCATTATATGCGTACGAAACTGATATAGTACCTCATACAATATTTAAATGTTTAGTAATTTATTACATATGAACAAATTTAATCATGTAAACAATATTCGGAATAATGGTGTAGCAATTTGTAGTGGCGCCTCAGAGTCGCCATTCGAGTGCTAAGGGTTAAAAGATTTTTACTGTTGCATATTTGTCGTGAAAACACAAAATTTCCAATCGATGGATCACCGCGATAAATCTTCGCATTTCAGTTTTAGTTTCGCTAAATAAATTACATCATTTCTCTGGAATTTATGATTGCTGGTTCGATGGTCAACGATGTTAACTTTCCGAGACGATTGTATGCTAGAAATTCGTGGAGGTGAAATTACCTAGCCGAGATATTTCAGTTTTTATCCAGGTTGCTCCTTTTTGTACACACAGAGCAGACATGTACGCAGACTCGTTATGGAACAGTCGGGTAATTAACATGTTAAAAGTTGCTCATAGGTGCTTGCACCGCACGGTTTTCGCGTGCAGGGAAATTCTTTGACGATCCACCGAGCCCGGTAATTCGCTACGTCACGATACCGTCGAATGGACGCGAAACGCCGCTACGTCTTCACGTTTTTTCATTGTCTCGTAACCCAACAAGCCTGTCCCTGCCGTAACACAGTAAAAGCCACTTACGCAAGAATCAATTTAAAAATTGAATGGCCGCAGGTGAACGCAGATTGCGTAACGAGACCGTGCGACGGGTCGTTCAGAGACATTGTTCGCGAGGGTTGCTCAGGAAGCGCTACTTGGTGGTGATCTAGACTTTGAATTTGCACCAAAATTGCATTTTACGGACCATACAATCTTCATGGACCTCATTCAAACTATGAGATCCCCAGCCCATTCTTTATCTCCATTTTCTATATCGGCCACGGTTAACCCTTTGCACTCGGAGCTATTTCAAATAAAAAACCAAACATTTCTTCTAACCTAAAATATTTCCATCGTACATAAGTTTTTTTTATTATATGCGTACGAAACTGATATAGTACCTCATACAATATTTAAATGTTTAGTAATTTATTACATATGAACAAATTTAATCATGTAAACAATATTCTGAATAATGGTGTAGCAATTTGTAGTGGCGCCTCAGCGTCGCCATTCGAGTGCTAAGGGTTAAACTTCTACATATTATATTATTAGGTCGTTCCATGGGTTTGTGCCGTTTACTGTTCTACTAATTAAATCAATATTTTAAATGCCTTTAAAGTGTACGCAAAAGTGTAATCATCCTTTCGTTCCACATATATCTTCCCACCTTTTTGGTAAACACATTTTTCCGTTACTATAAAATTTCTGTGGTTTTTCATTAAAAAAGAAGACCACAACGCGAAGTATATGAACTAGATCTAACTAGGCTAGACCTAATACTATTTGTTCAGTGAAAGTCAGTTATCAAATACTTAAGCTAAAAGTTTGGAAAAAGAAGAGATTGGTCAAACAAGTTGCCTTTAAACTTAGCACTTCTAAGTTTTGGGTTCATCGAACTTTAACCACTTGCTTTATGATTCATTTTAAAGGTGCAATTATTACAACTTCCCTATCGTTCTACGACAGCAAGAAAATTGATATTTATTGTATGCTTAGATTTTCTATAATGGTCAATATCGATAACAGAAAAATAAAACTTTTTTGCGGGTTAAAAAGACTTAATGACATGATTATAGATTGTGTTCAGAATCCTCACCATGAAACTAACTGAATACTGGAGGTTTCTAATATTTCCCCTAAAATTATCTTAAACGATTATTTTGTATCTGTTTTTATTTAACGAAGTTATGAGACACATAGAAAGATATCAGGCAGTGCATTTTTAACAATTATCGAATGATACAAAGAAAATATGTATTGACCTCACTGTGGGACTCTATTTCGCATTCTGAGAGATAAAAGAGAACTTTTAAGTTTACTTTGTAGAACAATAAATGTATTTTTCAAAAACATGTTTGAAACAATGAAAGTTACTCTCATTTAAACTTTCCGAATATGTGATTTTGACAAATCTTACCCCATACGATTAGGTTAACCCACATAAAGTTATACCGTAGACACAACTAACAATTGAAATCTTTAGAATTAAATTTGTGTAATTTCGGGTTTCAAATGCAAATAATTTTAACATAAATAAATTGCATGCGCTTGATACATTATTTTGATTTGTCGAAAACTGAATCACTTAAACATAATTATACACACACGTGTGCAACCATGTATATATAGAGTAAATGGGATATTTGTAATGCACCAAAATGATTCTATTTATTTGAATATTACGAACCGTCATTATCGCAATTAAATATTGATTGGACTTCGAGCAACCTATTACTAAAACAGTAAATGAAGAACATTGAAGTTGTGTAAATACAAACCTATGCCGGTTCAATTCCCATCGATCGGAAAGGCAGTTATTCGTTTATAAATATTCATTTATACGTCAAATAACAATTACCAATGTCTCGTTTAAATATTTGTAGATATTTGTACCTTGAGCCTACCGAATTACCGTATTAAAATATTTTTTAATAGAGAAACATAAGGTTGATTCAATAGACCGTCTATTGAAAGCTTAATGAATAGTATGTACCAGTTATTCGGTACAATTCCTGATTTTGAACTGTGAACGATATTGAAATTTTCAATATTCGTTCGCCTGGAATATTCTCGGGCATTGACATTCGTTTCAAATGATATTTATATATTAATGCCGTTTCAGCAAAACGTCCGGTTCGTTTGATATCCGATTAAATAATGGTTACCCACATAATTTCCCTCAATTTTAACTCGCACTATTTTTCTCGTAATTCTGACTAATAACTATTTCTCCAAAATTTTCATTACATACCATCTAATAAACTAATTCATCTAACTTGGCAGAAACACCGAAGTCGTTAGGTCCATTTACAAAATAGTTCTGATTTAAAATGTGTACCATCAAATTATGAGATTGACTATCTACAGGGCGGAGCAATAACTTTGTCCACCTTGAATATTATAGAGGGGAAAATATTTTGATGTAAACATTTTTTATGTGCGTGAAGGCATTTTGGAGATTTCGAGGTGCCCTCGATTTCCTTAAATGAAAATACCTACTTGTTGTATTATGAATCGATAGAGTATCAAATTCTGCGTAAAAATGTATTTGACCTCTATATGTTCTAATGTAATAATTAAACTTGAATATGGTGAGAACATATGGAAAATTATTTCGATAATATCTCATTAACCATTACATTAGGACATATAAAAATCAAATACATTTTTACGCAGAATTTAATACTCTATCGATTCATGATAGAACAAGCAGGTCTTCCTGTTTAAAGAAATCAAGTTGACCTTGAAACCTCCGAAATGTCGTAACGCACATAACAAATGTTTACATCACAATATTTCCCCCTCTATACCGTGCAATATTTTTGTATATATCATTTTCTCATATTACTACAAGTAACGGAAATATTCAAGGTGGACAAAGTTATTGCCCCACCCTGTATAAGCGGAAATAAACCTCCATAGAGGTTTCAGAAATACAAAAAGAATTTCTTGAAATTTCACAGTCGAAGGGTTAAGACCTCTGTTTAAATGAAATGCACGAAGAATGCGAAGACTGATCGATTAAGGAATTCTGTTTATAAAATGTTCAGATGGAACGAACGCGGCCATACCGATACAGAACAACAACACGCAGGTCGAGCACCCCGGTGACTTTGACAACGCGAGCGTTGGCAGCGGGAACTCGAATCTCAGCACAGGCGCGCTACAGGTACGCGAGCAACAAATACAATCTTTACACAGTATCGAAAGTAACCCGGGTATCATAAACAGCTGAGAATAATCGGTGACGGTGGGACATGTGTATTTTCCAGAACATCAGGGAACAGATGGCGGCCTCGTTGGAACGAATGAAAGAGCTGGAGGAACAGGTCAAGGCGATTCCCATGCTACAGGTAAACGTTGCACCCGACGATTTCGCGCGGCGAATCGGTTTTACGTTTTCTTGTCGCGGATCCATCGCATGAGTCACGCGTGCATATTCATTCCGTTGCGATACTTCCGACAGGAAAGCGTAATTACTCCGTAATTAATCCGTCGCGATGTTCTTTAACGACCGTGCTCGGCAGAATTATGATATAACTATTAACGGATCACGTTAATAGAACAAAAGAGAGGCGGTTTTAGGAATTGTGTCTGAAGAAATTAATATATCCTTTTTTGTAACCGTTAACTGATATAACTCCCAACAAAATTTTTGTGCACGAAATTTCAATACTGCATTGTACGATAATTGCAAATATTAAGTTTCTTTAATTTCATTAAAACATTTGGATTGCGCAGTCTCAAATTATATAGTTAAACTTTGTGTAGCCAACCGGGTATCCATTCACTGCATTTCTTCCAACAATCTTTTAATGTTCCTCTAAAAATATAACAAAACTGCTCTAAATGTTCATTTTTTGTTTACTATTATATCGATTTATAAAAATTATGTATTTATTAAAAATGTTGATTACTAGAGGATGTTTATGCAATTTTCGATTTTTGTAGACCAATACAATCTTATTTTCAGTGGGAATAGCCTTTACAGATCCAAAATAAATAAAAATCGTGTATGGTCTATCGAATTTTGTATTCCATATTATAGTGTAAAAATAAGAATTTGTGCAAAAAATGTTGATTACTATACAGCGGATGTTTATGCAATTTTCAATTTTTGTAGACCAATACAATCTTATTTTTAGCGGTAATAGCCTTTACAGATTCAAAATAAATAAAAATCGTGTAAGTTCTATCGAATTTTGTATTCCAGCATTTTTTAAATTTTTATAAGCTATAAATGCATAAAGATCCACAGTCTACTGATTAGTGAAATTTTTAAATTATCTATACATTTTGGTTGCATACACAAGGGTTTAAAAGTACCTGCGAAAATGTATACAGAATTTTAGACAGATTCTAATATGATACTTCGTAATCTGAGTACCACTTAAGGCTTAAACGAGTATCTTATTTAAAAGTACATATTTCATGCAACTTGTAAACATTTTTTCGCTGCGAAATCTTGAAAATGTAACAGCCTCTTCCTTAAAAGGCAGTGTATTACGCAAAAAAAACACTATTTACATGATTTCATCGTTAAGTTATCACTATTAATAAATAATTTGATCTAGTAGATGAACGAAGGATTTCTTTTTCAATGAAGACTTTTCCTTTAATTCTCTAAAAAGAATAAATTGTAACGTTAAAAAATTGTATCTTTGCGTTAAACGACTGCCATTTTGTAAAAAATGAATTCTATTAAAAAATCCTTCCTTCATCCACTAAATTAAATAATACATTAACAGAACCGTCGTGACTCAATCTCTTTACTCATGTGCTTACTGCGAAACAACACCTTTATGAAAACAACTTTCTTTGAAAGAAGCTGTAACTCTGTCATTTTTCAAGATTTTGCGGCAAAAAAATTCTACAAGTTGCTTTATGTAGGTACTTTGAAGTAAAGTACTCGTTTAAAAGCACAGCCCATCCAAATGTTTGAAAAGACTTTCTAAAACCAATGCATTTTCGAATTGTTAACTAGACACGTAACAGTCTTTAATTATTTTCATCAGAAATTATTCATGACATCATCTACGAAATTATTTGTTTCAATACAAAATGAAACATTACTTTATTTGAAAGGTACATATA
Organism: Sphecodes monilicornis; assembly: GCA_913789915.3. Classification (NCBI taxonomy): domain Eukaryota; kingdom Metazoa; phylum Arthropoda; class Insecta; order Hymenoptera; family Halictidae; genus Sphecodes; species Sphecodes monilicornis. Next base: position 14,297,688 of record OU565290.1, read on the forward strand.
TAAACAATTCGGAGAAAAGGCATTTTTACTTGCAAAAGAAACGTTCAGTTAAATTTTACGATAACATTGAGCGAAATAGGACAATATCTATAAAAATCTATCCGTGATTCATTGCAAACCTAACGAAATAGGATATTCTATTTGTAGGAAGATTCTATTGCTGATTCGTTGCAAATCTAGCTATAGTATGTTAAGTTTGCGCTAGAGATAACATTGCTACGACGCCTTACTGTTATATTATGGTAAAAAATTCACTTATCTACTGAAGATCGACCCTGAACAATAGAGTACGTTTTGCCTTAACAACGCAAAAGGTGAGTTTCAATTTAGTTTGCTTTAACACTAGAACTACCGAACACTAAACGTGACTGTTGTATATTGCCTTATAATAGAGACAAGATTGTATTTACTCAGATTTCGTACAATTTTTGTTTAAGTTCGCATTTCAATCGAAAAGTTCACTGAAAAAAGTAACTCCTGAAAACATATTCATAATTTCAATATTTGTAAAGAGAAAAATTAGAAACCAATCATTTTAACTGGTCCGGTAGTTCTAGTGTTAAAAACGGTGCCTGTGCTAGAACAACATGCAAATGATTTATCAGAAATAATTGCCCGCGAGTCTGACTCGTCATTCTTGAGTGAAGCAATTAATTGGCTGTCGCGTTTACTAACAGTATTTTTTCACTACCAATTATTCTGTCGCATGAAAAACAGTTGAAGAACATACGATCGTACACAAAACATATACACCGCTCATAGGACAAAGAGAATAACGATTGCCGCGCAACGGCCATATCGCTCGAAAATCGCTAATGTGAAGCGATTCTATCAGTCTCCTCTAACTTGCGAACCTAATTGACTTGTATGGAATATTTGAGAAAATAAACAGTACTGGAAATTGACGTCGTACGATGTGCAATTTGATATTGTGCTATCTTATCTATATAACGCTAGATTTGCTGGTAAGTGCTTCCATTCACGCCTCAAATTGACAATACACAATGACAAATTAAATTTTCGTTTTCATTCAAATGAATTTGCAGCTAGCTTCTTCGATTCATCATTGATCTACTCAAAAGTCTTTGCGTTTGCAGAGTGTATTACCAAAATGTAGTCTCAAAAATGTAATATTATATTATTATTATTATAATACATATTTTTTCATCGTATTAAAATATAGTTTACATATTTGTCCTGTAATGTATTGATACACTATTTATTCCACGGTGAATCTAATAGACGCGCTTCGATTAATTTTTACGTCATCGGTCGTCAGTGACCTCTAGGATGATAATATCAAATCAAATGCCGATCAGTGCTGATTTCTATACCTTCAACTATATTACCGTGAGCTTCTTATTAAGCATTCTAGTCATTGTCAAAAAATAAGGATTTCGATAAAATACATAAATTCAAATCTTTATTGTAAAATTTTATCATTTCTTTATTTTGTTATTATTTAAATATCAAAACATAAAAAATCAAATTGAACAAGCTGTTGCAATAGAGAAACTGCCTCACTTGCAGCCAATTTGAACAAATCAATAAAAAGCAATTAACGTTTATGATCAATTCATATTCACGTTAGTAAACTTTCCATATACCCTTTTTTGCTATTCCAATAAATACAATCAAGATGTTAAAGCTGCATTCTTTGTATGTCACAGTAGAAAATGTAGTCAGTACCCGTTAAAGAGATTTAAAAATATATTTTATTGTAATCATTGCTATCGTGAAGAATGTAATTAAAAGTAATAATATTCTAATAATACAATAAAAAAGAATAAGTTTATAAAATTGCGTTTTTGTTGCGAAACTGCCATACAAATTACTTGGAGCTAACTTCATTCTGAATTTTAATAATATAGAATACATAACAAAAAATGTATGAAAAGTATAGTCGCTGCTCCTTATTGTTGCACACCCTTCAATTCTGTTTTGCTCTAGTTCCCCGAAAGAGAGCAGCAAAGATCAATGCCGGATTAAGACCTTCGGAGGCCCTAAGCACTAAAAGATTTGGTAGCCCCCTTATACAGTACCTTCTTAGGCCATTTCAATAATTTGACGAACAAGTGTTTTTGACCAAAACTTAGAGTTTTGCTCGCTCGCTACTGATTTTCATCTTTCCAGTACTCTTTCGTTCGTTCCACTCGCACTCCCACATGCACATAAACACTTACCAATATTATGACTATGTAAAAGATATAAAATTCAGAAAATTTCTATGATGTCCCCCTTTTGCTGATGACCTAAGCACTTATTTTGCTTATTGGTTAATCCAAAGATGCAGATTAACCATTCCCGGTCACTAACAAGTGCACCAACTTCTGCGTCGCATAGACGTTGTTTCTGCGTCTGGAGTCGCGGTGTTAACAAAAGCGACGCAGATAAGCAAACAATATTGGCGCACAGTCTTTGTACAAAAGTCTTTAGCTGCCTCGGGAACAAGAGCAGACACGTCGACCGGTACAGTTGGTATTATTCGATGGAACCCTGAGAACCATCGTCGTCATTGAACGAAGCGGGCTCGTCTTATCTGAGTCGCGAGCGAAGGCGATCCGCTCTAATGATCTCGCGAGTCTCATTTCTTTTTCTCTACTTTCACATGGTCGCCGCAGGTGCAAGTGTCGGTGTTGAAAGAGGAGAAACGAAATCTTCTGCGACAAGTGGACGAGCTCAGCAAGACGAATTCCCGCAACGACACGTTGCACAGGCACCGGAGCCAGTCGTTCTCGGAACAGCGGGTGTCCCAGCGAAATTTGAAGAACGCCACCGTTCCGACACAGACCAGGGACATGGGAACGATGTGCGGCGTCATGACACGGGACGTCGGTGTCTCACACCAGCAGGTAATGCCCGAACGCTGTCATTTCCGGTACCAGAAGTTCTATCGCCGGGTTTCGATCTGCTTTTAATAGCCCCGCGGGTGAACCGCGCGAAGCCGCTTGGGAATGCCAGTTCCGCCGAACCGAGAACAATTTGCATAGTTCACAAAGAGGGGGGAGAACTTTAATTACTAAAGAAATCAGGGAATTAGCATCGGCCAGGTGAGAAAGTCTTTTCGTCAGACAAAGCTTCGCGGAGTCGATGATAAATAGGACATTCGCCACCGGTATTCTGATTCTCGAGTTATTTCATTAATTGTCTGGAACTTTTTCGAAAGAGTTATTCAACTTTTTGCATTTAGATTTTCCACATATTTCTACGCGGGTATTTTAGGTACGTAAGTTATTTTTTTAAGTTAAAATAATCAAAATTATTTGAGTTATATATCTTTTTATATAACGTAGTTATACGCTAATGGTGCAAGTGGGTTAACAGGTTAACCACCAAGCCAGCATGTGCCAGAGTTCCAAGATATCGAATCATTTTTTTAATTGAACTCGTAACTGATAAGTCAAACAAAATTTTGATTTACTCTTCCGACCACCGGGCGAATTAACATTGAAATCTCATTGGAATAATATTAACAGTAATATTAACTTGCGAATGTGCTGCATTCATTGTGTTGTTGAATTTAAATTTCTCGTTCCATCAACAATTTAGAACTGGCGAAAAGCGAGAATATTTTCTCGCAAACTTGGTGAGTTTATTTTACGTAAACCAAGGGAAACTTTGAAACGGAATTCATCACGGAAGGAAGTTACCGTGAAGCTCTAGCGATCGAGAAGCCGCATTTGAAATCGCAATGGATGATATTAGCTTCTTGAAATGTAAAGTTAAAAGACCGTTTAAACATGCGAGAATTTACACGGTTGTTCTCGTAGCGTGATAAATGAGTTTTGCATATTCATATCAAATTTTCAAGATTCTTCGTTTGTAACGTGAGTGAAGTCGAAATTTCTAATTTCTATAGAACGTTGCTCGGTTAAAAGGAGATGAAACGTCATTAAATCTTTCTAGTTGATACGCTCGCGTGTACTACACGTCAAATTCACTGATCGATGATAAGACTTTCTCAGGTTCAAAAAAGATTTATTTGAACCGGGTGTGTAAACCAGTTCTGCGTGTAGAAGTCGGTCATTTATTTCTCAGCGGGTAGCAATTACATTAATAGTTAAGTAAGTAACGCGGTATTGTTACGTGATCAGGTTCGAACCCGAGACGTCGGCATGATAACGAGCACCCCGATAAAACGATCGCTGCAGAGGAGTCGATTGCAGATCGAGGAAATCGTACCTCAAATAACAGACAACAGCTCGTTGTTGCGCGACGGGTCGTCGTCGAGCCTAGACAAGTTCTACTCGGGCGACTACTCGCGGGACAGCTGGAAGTCGACGTTAACCCGTAGCCAACTAATGTACGAGGATATCGCACCGGAAACGAGGATGATGGATCGTTTGAGACGAAGCCCACTTCAAACGGAATCGATACCACCGACCAGTCCGAAGATCGTTCGAAACGCGAAGAAGTTTCGCGACATCGGTATCAACACGAGGGACAAATTGAAAGACCTTGTGTTCAGCGAATTCGTGATCGAGGACATCGCGCCGGAAGCGAAGAAAGAAACGAGGAAACGATCTTACGGCACGTCCACCGTTCTAACGATGAAGGACGTGCTGACGAAAGAGGACGTCGCGATCATCGTCGACGATGCTCTCAGGATATACAAGAGCACGCTGATCAAGGACACCGTGTCCAGAGGATGCCAGTGTACACCGGAACCGCCGAAAGTAATCGAGAAGCGGGACCAATTTTCACAAGTGACGGAACCGTACAAAATGAGGGCGAATGTGGGAGTGACGGTGAAGCCGAGAATGTCTGATGTCGGTATTGAGGTCAGAACTGGTCCTGGAACAAGGACCATTGCGGTTGGTCCTGATCCATTGGCCACACAACCTATATCCCTCCACTCGATGAATTCGAGGAGCTATTCGTTCAATTACGGTGACACCAAGGTGAAGAGGAAAGCAACCAGGTCCGTCAGCGTGATGGTCGACGATCTGGTACGGACGACCGTGAAGAGCACCGATACTTCCGGTCTGGCGCCTAAGAAGAGGGAGTTCGGTACCTCGCCAATTAAAAAGAAGTTCACGGACGTCTCTGTCGGCGAGTCGGTCAGACCGCACATCTCAATCTCTTGCGCGGCGAACTATTGCGACAATTGCAAAGAGACTATTAAGAGCTTGGCGAAGCAGATCATAAATAACGCGGAGAACAATATGAATCATCAGAACACGAATCTCGTCTCGAGGATACCCAGGCCATCTCACATACCCTTAAACAACTCGATGGACCAGAAAAAACAGTTCAAGAGACAGGACACGTACACGAAGATACCAGCCGTCGGCGTGATCAGATACGACTCCGATAACAAGGAGCAGTATGACAATAGTAATCGGTGAGTCATTCGTTATTTTTTGCCTTGGAGAAGTAGTGCTCCTATTAACCCTTAATGGACGAAAATTGTTTCTGATCTATCTTTTTGATCAATTCATTTAAAAAATCATTGCTTCGCAGGGGTGTTTATGCTGTAGCTACTTGATGAATTCAATGAATTAAAAATTAGTTTTATTAAAATTAATATTAATATAGTTAATTATTAACATTAAAATAAGTTTGTATAATATTACTAGAAAGTAATCACTTTTTACTGTCTCAGAGATGACACTCGTCTGCAACGGGTTAAAATGAAAAGGAACTCACATTATTTTTTATTAAATTACATGAAAATATAAATTAAATATAATGAGCGGTATCGCTCATAAATAGTCGTCTACAAACGTTAATGTTAGATTTGATGAATAAAATCATTTGATATGTTTACTCTATAGAGTAAACAATAACATGATAATAAATTAAAAAATTATTTATATACTCTGATCATTGATGATTTTACTAACGTGTTTTTATTAGTATTTTATAGAATATAGTTTGCACATTCTTGGACATGTTCTCTTTTCTTGTAGAATGTCTAGAATTTTATCTAACTATCTAAACTGTCTTATAAAATTTCATTAAAACCCAGAAATTAAATTTGTAGAGATCAAATTACGTTAATTACAACAAAGTTTATTTTATACTATCATAATTTGTGAAACTTATACCGTTCAAAAGTGAAAAAAAATCTCTCGCTATATATAGAATTATTTACGAAACTGCACAAGCTTCATCGATCAAGAAATTTTTACTCTATCTTTTCCTCCAAATGAATAAATTCAGTTATTAAAAAATAATTTATCAATTGTGTACGATCAGACGATAAATACGGAGAAAGTACAGGGTACGCCATCTGTCACTGGCAAGGCGAAGGGTGGATGTTAGGGGTGGTTTTGGTAAAGTCTGTTCGATCAATGTATCACATGCTTAATGACAGGCGCATGTCGGGGGGTTGTTAGCTTTTTGGGCTCCATGGTTGCGCGTCGGATGCGTCACGAGTGTTTCCTGAGTGGTGCGCAGAGGTCAGATTGTAAATATCACCCGAGAGGTCAGTGACAGAGAAAGTGTACCCTAAATTTGCTACGATCACGATATGGTGAACGAGTAACCGCGTGTACGATCTAGACAGATCGATGCTGCAACAGCGGCAACAACAACAACAATCTACCCGTTTCGTTCACGATACCGAGCTCACCGAAGTATCGTCTGCTCGTTTCGTTGAAAAAGGGTAAATTTTTTCCAAAATAATTCCTAAAAATGATAAAAGTTAAAACATCGAATTCGTTATAATAAGTGAGGTTAATTAGAATCTGTATAAATGGATCTTCTCTTTTTTATTTTTTAGTATCCAACAATTGCAAGGGGAGAAGAGAAATGATGAAAAGTCACAAGAAATCTACATGGCGGAGAAACAAGCAGACATCGACGAAAAACACGAGCTCCCAGAGTCTGCTCTGTTCCAGCCCATTCAAGAGAAGCCTAGAAAGAAGGTTGAACCTTCTAAGGAGATGCTGGCTGCCATGAAGGTTCTGAACGACAGTCTTAAGAAGTCACCCAGCAAGAATATCTCCCACCAAATGAAAAACGCCATCAACATCATTCAGCAAGAGTGGTTCAAAATCTCTAGCACAGTAAACGCAAATCCATTAGAAGTAGAAGATTACTTAGATTGTTTCGAAGAATGTTCTAGTACTTTGTTGGAGTACATTGTTAACATGACTGACTCTAGCGGGAACACTGCAATGCACTATGCAGTGTCCCATGGAAACTTCGATGTCGTATCCATCCTTTTAGATTCTAAAGTCTGCGATATTAATAGAGCAAATGTGGCTGGCTACACAGCTGTGATGTTAGCAGCGCTCGCAGAGGTCAGAAATTCCACTCATGAATCTGTGGCAAACAGGTTGTTCCAGCTGGCTGACGTGAATATTCGAGCAAAATTGGTGAGAATCATGTACAAGCATTATTCGTTGTAAAACTAAACAATCGATAACACAGTTGTATATTTTTTAGCATGGCCAAACTGCCTTGATGTTGGCAGTATCTCATGGTCGCAAAGACATGACTCAACTGCTCCTGGATGCAGGCGCAGCAGTTAACATTCAAGACGAAGACGGCAGTACAGCTTTAATGTGCGCGGCAGAACACGGCCACACCGACATTGTGCGATTGCTACTTGCACACCCAGACTGTGATCCATCAATCGTCGATATAGACGGCAGTTCCGCTCTAAAAATCGCGTTAGAAGCAGGCAATCGAGATATCGGCGTGTTACTATACGCCCACGAACGCGTGAACAGAGGAACGAGTCCCTATTCATCAATGAGACGGAGTAGGAGAGGGTCGAAACCAACAACGCCCACTGGACCCTCTCCTTCGGCTCCGGTTAGTCCAGCTCCATCCCGTAGACTTCATTCGTCCACTGTTTCGCTAAACTCCTCAAAATATTCTGCTAAATAATTCACGAAACTAAGTTGGAAGACTTTCATTGACATTTGATCATACTAACAGTTTATACACAGACAACTTCACAAACGTATCATACGATCAAGGAATAATGCAATCGGCGTCTCGTGTTTCCTATATTTATTGTTAACGACGTTTTTTTAGTCTGTATCGTCGATCACAATATTTTAAGATGCTAACCGCTGCATAAACGATCATATTCTTGCCTAACGGTCCATTAGCCTCCGACATGCGTTTTTAATTTAAGATGACCAATTAACTGCTCAACTTTGTATACAATTATTCGAGGGAAGTTTGAACGTGTCGCTTTTTGTAATGCGAGTCCATCGAATGGACTTACACGACAGAAGCGTTGTTTCGCGGCAGAAGGGACTCACGTAAACTGAAACTTCTTTCTAGGTGCTATCAGAGTAATGAACCTGTATTGTTGATAGATTGTTACGGTAATGTCAGTAGCGTGGAACTTCGGTAATGCAACGGACACATTCAGGATTTGATTCTTAACTCTAGAAACTGTGTGTGAAAGTACAAAAATAATTTCGTATATAGAAAAAGTCACAGTGCGAGAATCAAGTAACGTCTTCCAACATCATCCTGTGGCATTAAACATTCCAAATCGTCAACAAACCGAATTTCTGGACACAGAAACGTTCTCTTACATTCATGGCAACGCATTCAAATTTCAGGCCTAATTTCCGTCAAGCCCTGGGGATCAAACTGTCTGTAGAATAATTGTGTACTGATATACATAGAAAGACATAATTACATGTAACGGCTACATGGTGCACAAAGCGCGGCGTACGCGACTCATGTTGAATTTATATACGAGAAACATTCTTAGAACTTATCGATCGTCGTTCGATGTTAAAGTAGAAATGTTATAGACATGAAAGTATAAATAAATATAGTATCCGTGGATCACGATGTAAAATATCGAAGGGCATACGAGGGAAAATAGAGCGTATAAGTTTTAACACTTGTTAAAATTTGTTCAGGGTACGAGTTTTATATAGAATCACGGAAATACAATTTCTTTTTCATTCCTCGTTTATGCGTGTCACCTTCGTCCTAGGAATTGGTATGTGTAAAAAGAATTTTTAACGTTGAACGTTTCTTAATAGGGTTGTGAATATCTAGACGTAATGGACGTATTTAAGTTCAACATCAAAGATTTAGGTTAACGTTGTAATGAGTATTCCTATCGTTAAGAATCTATATTAATGTTAAGTGGCGAATTATATATACATATATATATAAAATTAAAGGTATACATATATGTATGTATATCAACGGTAGCACTGAATCAAGTAAAAATAGAATCGTAGGAAACTAGAAAGTAGAGAACTACTTTTCATTGTTTGTGCCTTTATATTTAACATATAATTGATAATAAACTCGAGGGAAAACAATATGAAATAATTGTATTGTAATTTATGAAGAGTCGATGTAAACAATATATAACAAATCAATCAGACTTTACTTCCATGGTACACATTTTATATAATTCCCCTGTCCCATGAAAAATGTTATTACTCGGATTACATTATGACATATAATAATCATATTATTATACGTTATTATATTATTCAGTAAGTTAATGTCTACAAAAAAATGGCCAACAAACTTTTATATCTTCAAAATCTTTTCTTTTTATTATAAACAAGCCTTAGAGTTTTACTAATGATGGAGTAAATTACAGTATTCATACCTTTTTAATGTAAATTTTTCTTGATAACAGCCACTGGTGTTTCGTAGTTATAGAGTCAAGTCTCCTTCATAAAAATTCTTCCATTTATGTTATTCTGAAATACGTTACCGCTTATAAATGTTACCTGTGACATTTTAAGTAGTTGTAAATAGTATGGTCGTATTGATTTCGGTTAAAAATAGTTTAAATAGTGTTGGAACCTTGAAACACCTTGCAATAAGGCGCGCGTTCAAATTGTTCAAATGCGTTTGAAATTCGCACGAATAGGTAATATAAGAAGGTTGGCAGCTGTGGTTACACATCATAACAAAGAGTAGGGATACAACCCCCTACTCTTTGCATCATAACGTGACCAAAGAGTATCCCTACTCTTTGACGTGACGTTGACAAAGTTACATTCCTACTCTTTGGAGTAAGTATAATTTTATTATACCATTGATTATACGTTATACCAGAGAAGACATTTTTTACCGGGATTCGATCCTGATCAGAAGGGTTTCGCAGTTGGAAGTCATACCGCCAGCGCTAATCAGGATTTTTGAGAGACGGGTATGCACATTTGAATCAGATTTGAATTTAACGCGTGTTCAAAAATTCCATGAGTTTGAATTGAATTTTGAATTATGTACATACATTGTTTCTCTGAATAAATAACCACATTGCACTGTCTAAAAAAAATCTGAAAAATTGAAAACATTGCTTTCAACAATGTCTCGCTACTGCATGAACTTTCATGAAACTCGGTATCTCTAAAACTTCTGTAAAAATATGCGTTTTTCTGATTTTTAGAGATTTTCAATTTTTTTTAATCATGTTTGCCTAATCCGAAAAATCTGAAAATGTTCCAGTGGAAACTTTGAAAAAAATTGATAGTTTTGTGTGATATTCATTTTTTGTTGAGGGGAAGAGAAGAAGTAGAGCATAATTCATAAATACCGTAATTACTCTATAACTACTCTCGTGTTAGGGGTATCGACTTGAAACTTGCCACACAGTGTTTTCTTTGAGGGCCCTATTGAATGATATGATGAAAGACCTATTTGGTTTGAGAACACATTTGACCACCTTATTCGGTTGTATAGCATACATAATTTTCCCGAATTTTTAAATATAATGTTGGTTTGCGTGGAAACTTTGTTCCATTTTATGTCACAAGGTAATAATCCTGCTAGTAAACAATTCTAACTATAATTTAATTTTATTAAATTATTTTTATATTACGATTACTGCATTGTATATTGCATAAAAAGTCTTAACTAATATCTTACTGCATCTATTTCTTATCAATTTTAGATTTTTATTCAAGCGAAATGAACTTGCTATGCAACCTTATACGTAGTTCAATTTAATATGAAATAAACAATTATTGGTATTCAAGAATCAGTAATATTACTTATTCTATCGATAGTAACTGCATGGCTATTATATTATTCATAATGGTATTATTTTAAGTGATTATTCAATTTTACATGTATTTGTCAATGACACTATTAACAATATTTTTGTAGCTTATTCATAAGATATGTAATTATTACAATATTATTACAGTTTATTACTTACTTAATTTATTTCATAAAATGACCCAAAGGTATTAGTTTTATATTTATTGGTGCTCTTTTTCAATGTATACAATATTCCTCTCTGATATACACGTACCCTGCAGCTCCATTGAACCGCTTCGGTAATGGATTCTTCATATGAAAACCTTTTTGAAAAGTTCATAGAAACATATGACGTATATATGTGACTATTTTATTGAGTGATAGCAATTAAGTATTATGTTGAAATAGTTCTATTAAAAGATGGATGTAGTTGAGTTAATTTTACCTATCAATTCATAAACAGAACTTGTGCAGAATTCACCGCCAAAGCGATTTTCCGAAGCTGTGAGTCCGTAAGTACGCTTCCCTTTCCACCATCAGATTCCCTTCTCGCGACTCTTTGCACGAGGCATATAGGTATGTATCACTGACACGAGGAGATACGTCACATCGAGCCACATTTTAGGGGTAGAAGAGGAAGCATTTTGAGGGGAATACAGGCCCGTCTAGAAACGGTGCTGCATATATGCAGGGATGCCAGGCGGTCTATATAGTATTCCTCTCAAAATGTTTCCTCTTCTACTAGTAAATGTGGTCTCTCTAGCGACATTAGCAATGACTCTGCACGATGAGAATTCTCTTGCATTCTTTTTTGTGCAGAGAGTCGCGAAAGGGGAATTTAATGGTAGAAGAGGGGCGTAAAGACTCTACGCTGGCATCCGTGCATACATTACTTACCTATTAATTTCCTTTCTTTCCGCCAGAGGGAAATATGGACAAGAACTTTCTCGCTTGGAAAAATTTGTCGCAGTCCCTATATAATATTGAAATTATGTTGTAGGTGTTGCAATACTTAATTTGTTATATCCATATTATTTTTTGAAGAAAGCAAGAAACTCCACGCTTTTTTATAAAATTTGAAGGCAAAATTTGCTTAAATAATTTATTAGATTGGATCAATTTTTATGTACTTTTACTTATGTAACAGTATTAATCTGTGTAGTCATAATATTGAAAGTTAACAATGTATTAATCTGTGTAATCATCATATTGAAGTAATTACTGAAAGTTAACAATGGTGAATATTTTGCATGTTCGAGATGCAATTTTCGAAACAAGCTTATTCATAAAGTTATGTTGTTATCACCACATTATCTGAGTTTATTACATATTTGTTATTTCGTAAAATTATTTAGAAGTATTAGTTTTATATTTATTTTTGCTTTATTTAAATGTATACACATTATCCTATAGCTTCATTGAACCACTTCTGTGATTGATTCTGTACATGGACACAAATAAAAAAGTACACATTTGTATATGACCTATGTGATTATGTTTTTGAGTCATAGCAAGTATTATGTTGAAATAATACTACTGAAAGATGGATGTAGTTGAATCAATTTCACCTATCTATTATAAACAGAATTTGTGCAGAATTGACCAGCATCAAAGCGACTCCACGCTTACAAATTACCACCTCTCTGATAACCAGAGTAATATGTAACACGTTGCGCGGCACGTCACGTGACCAATCTACGGTTTTAGTGGGGGGCGTTGGAGTGTGCGCAGGAGTGAAATGGGATAGTGGAAGGGGAGAAGGAGGAGAGGAAAATCAACCCAGTTTCGGGTTGATCTGGCGACACTGCCTAGGACCTCCCGCATACATACTTACCTATGACTTTCCTTTCTTTCCGCCAGAGGGCTATGCGGACAAGAGTTTTCTCGCTTGAAAAAATTTGTTGCAGTTCCTATATAACATCATAATTATATTGTAGATGGTGAAATACATAATATATATCCATATTAAATTTTTGACTAAGCACGCTCTGGCTGTTGAGCCATGGCTTTTCTTAGACAATTTAAAGGTAAATACCGCAATAGATTGGATCGAGTTTATTATGATTTTAAATAATACACAAATTTCTCAATTTGTTACACCTCATGTTTTAGTTTAGTTTTAATGTTGTAATTTATTTATCATCATATTAAAATAATTATTAAAACTTAATAAGCAAGTTTATCAAACGCTTCGTTTGAATGAAAATAGATATTATTTATAGTTTACAATTAGTAATTATATTTTCAGGACGGTCAACGTATAGGACGCATTTCACTCTCAAGTAGCAGCAATATTGCGAACAAATAATTTAATTACATTATATTAATAATACAATTAGTACACATTTTTCTTTTTTGATATGTATTTTAAATCTTTCATATAGTGTCGTCAGAGTAGTAAGACTTGGCACCTACTTTCCCTTACCCTTCTACGACGCGATCGCCGCGGCCCGATCACGTGACTGACACGTTTCTTTTATATCGTGCATGTGTCACAATGTCCTTGAGTAATCCGATAATGACCGAGAGAGGGTAACTGTATTCCCCTCAATTTTCCCGGTCTGGCGATAATACTTTTATACATATATGATATCCTCATTCCCTAATGAAAACGATTTTAGTATTTTACTTGTTAATGAGACGTTGTTTACTGAAAAGCTTTCATAATTTTACATATAAGTACCGTGAGCTTCTTTATTTATAATACTAAATACTCGTATGTAGATTTGTTTAATTTAAACTGTTTGCATTTCGTAAAGTAATGCATTATACTTTGCAGAAAAAGTCTTAGCAAATATCTTATTGTGTCTATTGGTTATCAATTTTATATTTTTATTCAAACAGAATTAACATGCTATTTAGCCTAATATGCTGTTAAATTTAATATGAAATAAACAGTGTTTGATATTTGCTACGTTGTCTCAACACACGGAAAGGGTTTCGTTCTTTGGCTAAACCACAAAATTTGAGATTTACTGAATTTGTTTATGAACAAATTGTCAGAGTTCGAGGACTTTCTCTTACAATAGTACGATTTCGCGACGTTCGAGATGGTTGTTGTCTGATCGCAAGGTTCCGTCTGTCTAGAGATCTTGTAGCATTCTGATGCGTTCTCGCACTTCTCGTTGTGTTTCGTTATACGTATACTCGAGTTTTTGGAATTGGTCAGTTACAGTTTTAGGCGGAGGAAAATTGTAATTTTTCATTGGTCGTGGGTGTGTCTATTTCATGTCCTAGCATATTTTGTCTCCTGCATATATTAGATATTACCAGCTCTGATATTACTTACCTATTAATTTCCTTTCTTTCCGCAAGAGGGACTTATGGACAAGAGCTTTCTCGCTTGGAAAAATTGGTCGCAGTTCCTATATAACATTGAAATTATGTTGTGGATATTGCAATATTCAATATATCATATTCATATTTAATTTTTGCACAAAGCAATATAATCCAGCTATTGCTATAGAAAATTTAAAGGTAAACTTTGTAGCAATATAGACTCAGTGTTACCAGATTAACACTTCTCTTTCACTCTATCAGATTGATAGAGTCTATCTTACCCCTTCTAAAACACAATTTCACTGTCCTGTCACGTTACGTATTTCGTCTCTGTGGTGCATATGTCACAATGTCACCATGGTCACCATGTGACACGAATACGGTAATGGCAGGGAGAGAAAGGGGTGGTAACTATATTCCCCTCAATTTCCCAGGTCTGACAACACTGTATAGTATGGATCAATTTTGATATATGTAATGCTTTCAAATAATACCACCCAGTGATGGGAATTCTGTGGGCGCTGGACGTAAAAACTACCACCTCTCAGCCGTACCGTCTTCCCCTACTTTGCTTTCACCGCGCATGCGCTACACACAAGCGTTCCTCGAGAATTCATGTTACCGAAGTTTCGAGCGAAATTCGCAATCTGGACATAGAGCATTCGATTCCCGGCGCGGCGCGGCTCGGCATACATATTGCTATCACTTTTGAACTAAAAAAGATATCAAAGTTAAATTGGGACTAAAATCTTTTTAAAACCTCAGAGTTAATGAAACATATTTTGCATTTTTTAAATAATTTTTTTTAAATTGAATTATCTTCAGAAAATGTTCAAAACTATTTACTATAAATATTGTTCATTCTTTTTTCATTCCAAGTAATGAAATTTATTAGAATATATATTCTGAAAATAAAAAGCAATATTACGATTAGATTGAATAGATTGCATTAAATATTCAAATGAAATCAGTAATCTTAAAGCCGTATTTTTTCAAATTAAAATTAAACGTCGTCCTTACTTTTCGCTAATATCCAACTACTTTAATTTGTTATTACTGTTATGTTATTATACTGTTGTAATTGAAAGTTCACGGGAGAAACGACTTACGTATGTAAGAAATTGTCCAATATATGTCAAGCTTTGGAACTTTGTGGGACAGGATGATACTGTACGTATACTTTGTGAAATGTTAAGAATTTCGAAAATTTTCTTTATTTGCTTTGAGCATTCACTTTCTAATCGATTACCAATAGCATTTTTTAATTGGCGACATTATTCCTAATATAAAGGACTGATATGTAAAGGAATAATGCAAATAGCGCTGTCGATTTCTGCTGCAGCCGTCACACACAAGATTTGAAGCAACCTTTGCGCTCCTATAATAAAAAAACAAATGCCTATCTACAGCGAAACGAAATATTCGACAATCATGTCTTAAACTTTAAGATGAAAATGTTTTTAATACTTTAGTTGCTGCTGAGACGTTGTGTTCCAGCAAAGCTTTCATAATTTTACATATAAGTATTTTATGCAATTATGTATATATGAAACGGGGTGGATGGGTCTAAAATAACATGGTAAGAATGTGTGGCGTTAGGGAACAATTATTGTAAACCGAGCCCCTTTCATAGCTGAAAAATGAACTTTTTATTATTATTAGCTTTAACTTATTATAAGTAAAATTACATTATATCTATATATTTATATTATTAGTTAAAAATAGATCTGACCGTGATAAATAATAGTTAAAAATATTTGTATGAGAAAGTGACGGTGTGCAAGAATGAGAGTATAATAGCATGAATGGATAAGAAAATTGTTACGAAGTTCCATTCTATGGTCGAACAGACTAGAATTATAAATGTATATACAGATATTTATATTGTTTGAAATATGTTTTCAATGTAAGCTACAATAATGTATTCGTAACGTATTTGTTTATGACTTCTCTCATTTTCGTAATACATCCGTAATGGATATTTTTAAAATATTTTTTCTACAGTTATTATTTTATTAGATTTCTTCTTTTCCAACTTTTCAATCTGTTAAAATTAATGTAAATATTTTCGAAAACCAATATTAATAAATATTACATTACAAATTAATACAAATAGATTTCTAATTATTAGACGTTGACACGAAATAAGTATTAAATTCAATTGATTTAAATTTCCCGCTTGCCTATCTGATCGACTTCAAAGGTACCACCTGGAGTCTGGAGTGTCGCCTCTTGTACTTACCTACCTACACCTACCTACTCTTTGACGTTGACGTATAATTGTTGCTCGTGCACATCCGATCGTCTCATTGACAGTTCTTTCTGCAGGGTTTGTAATTATGCTTGAATATAATTTATGCATAAAATACCAATTTATTTAATTGTTCAGATAAATTTCTTAAAATAATTGAAATTGACAATCTGTGAACCTAAATATTATATTTCACGTACTCCATTCTCGAGTTCAAATTGTTATGTCAGTTTATCATTTGTCTTGAAAAATTTACCCATATTTTACGAAATTATTTAAATATGCTGTAAAGATAATTTGTAATAATTATATAATATTCCATAAATATTGTAAGAAGACAAATAGGAACAGTTAATATGTTTATTGTTGATGCTTCATGTTAAATCTTTTTTAAGACTTTCACATTTGCATTGCACGGTTAAATGTTTATTGTTTCGGTTGTAGGAGCGTTTGAAACAACCGTCAAAATTGAGAATAAAATGCGCAGAGCTCATTCAAGTAAGTTAACCAATATAAGAATATAACTTTCATTGCAGTCATCTATAATTAAAACACATTTGGACTTTCTAACAGGTTATGCTTACGAGCCATTACCATCAACGTCAACATCAAGCCACAATGGCTTGGAAGATGAAAATGAGAGGATGACAGATCATTTAAAGGATAAGATTCATGCCTTGAAATCATTGTCAATTGATATTGGAAATGAAGTCCAATATCAGGACAAAATGCTTCGTGGAATGGTAACTTTTTTTTATAAATTATTGGTGATTAAAGTGTACAGATATGTTTGATCAACTTCTTCATTATTATAGGATGAAGATTTTGAAAGAACAAGTGGATCTTTAATAGGATCTGTTACACGTGTATTACGTTTATCCAAAGGAAGTCACCACTATTATATCTTGTATTTATTCCTATTTTCCATAGTTGTCTTTTTTGTGTTATGGATAGTGTTGAAATTTTTCAACTGAAAAGACAGGACTAAAGAACATTCGAAAGGTATCATCATTCCTACATTATTATATACACATACATAATAATCAATTGTGACAGCTAAGGGCTAAAAATATTTTAAACTTATTTATAAGCTGTACAGTTACAATTATTGTTGGGTTTTATGCATAAATTATTATCTGCCTATGATATAGCTAAATGTACATAAAGTAACGTAACTGTAAAAAGTTATTAAGTTTACTAAACTAAAAATATGTGTAAAGATGCACACGTGTACAGATATATATATTTATAAATATATTTTTATTCAAATAAATTTTCTAAAATTTCAAATAATTATTGTCACTTCATATGATATCGTAAGTTGGCAATACTGGAGTACATTATTGTCTCTATAATGTCGTGCATAGGCCATCAAGAAACAAAAAATGCAATAATCGAAGAAAACAAAATGAAATATTCAAAAAGGATTGCGAACAATAAAATGAAACAATGTTATTTGATTTCATAATGAATTCTCGATCATTCGACAGTTTCAATTGTGTCTAGCCCTCTGTTAGCCATGAGGGCAGTACTGTTGCAGTAGTCGTCAGCCAATCAGGGCACAGATAATCTTCTACCGACCTCCTTACAGTCCCACTGTGCCGCCTAAACGGCGAGACGTCGCTGAGGTGAAACTGTACACGGTAACCTAACATAATCTGATAACAGTAAGTTCACGTGTATTTAGTGTTCGCACATGGCATTAAAGTAAATTTTAAATACCCGCTGAATTTCGGAGCGTGCTAAAATGAAATTGAAGAACTTGAGGGTAAACCCTTTAAGCCGTACGCAAGTAGAAAATGACGAAGCAACTCCGAGCACGTCGGGTACCACCGAACCGCCAAAGGTTAGCTTGCCATCTGACAGCAATTTTAACCACATAAAATGCAGAGCAGTGCGATACAAAAAATGCCAGAAATTATTAAAAGAAAAAGCGAAAGCTAAGAAAGAAGCCAGAAAGAAACGAATTCAAGAAGGAGCGCCGAAACAAGTACCGCACACTATTGAAAGTTTGAGAGAGAAAGATGAGACCACTATTACTGGAGACCTTGACGATGAAGAAAACCAAGAACTTAAAATTGATTTCGAGCATGACGAATTTTCGTCTTACTATAAACACTCGTACGAACCGAAAGTGTTGATTACATATTGTGACAACCCAACAAGGAAAACTAGAATTTTCGGCAGAGAAATGACAAGGATAATACCAAACTCCATTTCTTTATATAGAAACAGGTCTGGAGTAAAAAAAATAGTGAAAAGTGCTATAGATAAAGATTTCACTGATATTATTCTTATTAATGAAGATCGGTGTAAACCAAGTATCCTTTTTGCACATTTAAGATTATTATACTGTCTTCGTTGTGTTTAACTCTTCGAGTGCTGAATACTTTTGGCCGAATCTGGGAACAGAATACTTTATTGTTAATATAATCTCAGTCGATTGATTATATCGGAACAAAACTGTACTCTGCATGCCTCATAAAAAGTCCTGTCCATCTTGGGACTACGAGAGCATCAATGGTAGGGACAGGTGATGTGAACAAGGACCCCCTTTGCCCCTGTGCCGTCCCGCGAGACTCCTCGTAAGGTATGGACAGTACTCGAAGGATTAAGCATGTCAGGCTGTGTAAGTTTATTTTCCTTATCGAATTTCTTAGATGGTATGTTAGTCATTCATTTACCTGATGGACCAACAGCATACTTTAAACTTAGCAATGTTAAAATAACACCGGAATTGAGACGTAGTCATAAAGAAATTACAGGACATAGACCAGAAGTTATTTTAAATAATTTTACTACCCGCTTGGGTTACACTATTGGTAGAATGTTAGGAGCACTGTTTCACTACGAACCTCAGTTCAAAGGCAGAAGGGTTGTTACATTTCATAATCAGAGAGATTATATATTCTTCAGACATCATAGGTAAAAATTTTTATTTATAAAAGTATTTAAATCTAGTAAAATAATTATTAACGATTTTGCAATCACCGTGAAAGTTTAAGGATATAATACATGCATACATTGTAGGTACCAGTTTGATTTACAAAGAGGAAAACCCAGATTGAGAGAATTGGGACCAAGGTTTACTCTAAAACTCAGGTATTTGCAACATGGAACTTTTGACACCAAGTATGGAGAATATGAATGGCTTATACAAGGTAGAAGGCATGATATGGAAACTAGTAGAAGAAAGTTCTTCTTATGAGCACTATTATTTAGCATAAGTATGCCCATGGAACTGTTCTTCATGGTCTTGAATAGATCAATAAAATTTTTATAAGAAGTGTAAACATTCTGATTTATTAAACTCTTATGAGCTCTTGTAACAAAAATATTAAATATTTATATATAATTTACATATATATTTCATTTAATAAAAAATGTACAAGCTCCTATCTTCATTTGTTTTTTGTTTGTATATGTTTACTAGTTTTAGGTTTATGTAGGTCATAAAGTACATCAGTCCTTTTCATAACATAAACAGCAGCATTTAGACCGCCTATGTTTACACCTAACATTTTTGTTACCCAAAACATATCTCCAGCCGTTTGTAAAGCCTGCATAAAAAGATGTTAATATGGTTTTGTGAACAAATATTACTTTCTGTATTTCAAGAACATACCATATTGAGGCTGCGTCTATCGTAAGTAAGTAGAACCGATCGTCCTGTTGATCTTTTCAAAATTCGTCCTAGTTCTACTAAAAATTGTTTATAAAGTATTCGGTTATCTACGATTCGACCACTTCGTTTTCCAAATGGCTGTAACAAACATTAATTAGTTGAACAAATAATATGGGAATAATACTTTTCAAATAGTTAATACATATAATTACCATGTCTGAGACAACTATATCAACATATGAGTCTTTAAGTGGTAAATGCGAAGCACTCCAGGATATTGAATCAATTTTACACCCGGAAGCTGCTGCATTAATATTAGACTTTGTTCTAGCTACAGCTTTTACGTGATTATCGCCACAAATAACATAAGATTGAGAGTAGACTAAAGTGGCCTAGAATTTTAAGTATCAACATCTTTGAATATTACAATGAATGTATAAAGACAAAAATAAATTGCTTGAATTTTTTGGTCAACCTCTATTGGAATAGAACCACCACCACACATTGGGTCAATTATTATATCTCCTGGTTTAGGTTGAGCTAACTGTAGTAAATTATAACATACTGTTGCTCTAAGAGTGGTTGGTCCAAAGCATGTTATATTCCTACGATGCTTAGATTCGTGAGTAACACATAAATGTGTTACAAGTTCATCTGTAAATAATGCGATATATGTTACATTTTTCTATCAATTGGGTTTTGTGATCGAATTGACTCACCATTAGTTAATTTGCAAACTAGCTTTAAGTAATACATAGTTAAATCTACAAGCCAACAATATTTATCTTGTAATTCTCCACCAATAACCCTGGCAACCTCTCCCGAATCAAATGAGTGGGTGCCAGTTCTTTCACATGTTACTCTATATCTTAAAAGTTCATCGTCTTTAGCTTCAGATGGGTCTTGACCTCTTTTTCTACCTTTATTTGTTGCATCTGGGGTAGGTATATTTGGGGATTTACGATCTTTTTGTGCTGCATTGTAGTCTTCAATAGTTGGATATATTTTTCCACGGAAACCAGTTACACATTTCCAAGCATTCAATCCTTTTTCTAATTCCATATTATTTTGCACTGAATCTTTGAATAGTTGAAGATCAGCATCTTTGTCAGATTCAGTGAACTTAAACTTTCTTACATCCGCAACTATGAATATATTGTCTATTGATCTCAACTCTTGGACCTATAATTATTAATATGGAATTAATGTAATAAATATTTTTATTTGATATCCTTAAAATAATTTTTTGTTGTGTAGAATATTTCCTTTAAAAATTGTATATTATTGAATGACATAATTCTGGATCTCAGTAAATGCTACAAATAAAAATTATTAATAAATTGTTATAGAATATGTCATAGAAAATTTGGTTACTATATGCAAAGTTGTAGTTTCGTTTTGTAAAAACATTGTTGAAATAATTGTATCAAATCAACTACATGAAAATAGTAGCAAACGTGAATACTTGTGCAAATTGATTCCGATGTATGTTAAAGAAGATCTTCCCACGCTCTTTAACAATTTGGAGATCTTTATTCAATTTTTCCTTGCATTCATCCACTGCCTGCCACTCGAATCCTGAAATTAGGACATTAGTAGAGGTTACTATGAAGGAGCACATGCTGAGGTTTTTAATTAAACGACATATACGTATTTACCTGTATCCACGGTTGTTGCTATCGTGAAAATATTATCGTTTGCTAGCGATTCAGTGAATAATTTTTGTATATCCGACTCATTATTCGCGTCCATTTCAAACGTTGATGCTTCAGCGTACGTATGATATACATATAGTCAGTTCAACTACCACGTGGTTGATGTCAAATTAGCGTTTCGCTTATCTTGATAGTTGTAAAGAAAACTTTAATCACATTTGTATGTATACACAATTAATTCTGAAGTTCATGTTTTATTAAGATACATCGTAAATATTTCCAAATGTAATTTTATATTTGCGTGAAAGAGTCGTTATAAAAATATGTTATATATTAAATAGGCTGTATTTACATTAAAGTACTTTGCATTTTTCTGTGTCAATTATATTATTCGCAATCTATGTGATTATAACATTTTAAATTACATTATTTATTCCATATATTATTAAATATTCTTCCGGGTTTTCCATGACGAAAAAATTACTGACAGTATTATTTATATAGTCTATATAAACGTATTTTCATATTTTCCGTCATAAATGTACCTAAAGGGTAGGTAGAACAAAATGGCGACGCATGTAAACCGGCGCACAACAATTTCAGTTAACAACCGTACGCGACATTACATTTTCTCTAACATAAACATTCTAAATTCTTTCTAAAATATGTATAAATGAAGCTAAAATATAAAATGTAATTAAAAATAATTTTAGAAGATTTTTTTGTAATTACTAAATTTTGGCGTGAAGAAATCGAATTCTATATGAAATCATTAATAGCAAAAAGGTAAATGGTTGAAAGAATATGTAATTTGCGGAACAATTTATTATAACGTTCAGACGATCCAAGTATGCGGAAAAAGATCGTCGCCGTTTTATTTCGCGAGTGAAAGGCAACAAAAATCGCGCGTTCGTGAACTATGTTTTTGCGCAAAACAAAGAACACCTCTTGCACGCTCGTGCCCTCCTGATACAAAATGTCAATTTTGTTGAACAGTTTATAAAGTTTTTAACTTTTGCGAAATATTACAACAAACGGGTTACGTGGTGCTGGGGTGAGCGGCGTGATGCAGCTTCTGCAACAACCATGTAGATACCGTTATACATATATTTCAGCATTTATAACGATGTAACGAATTTACCGGTATATAACGTCGCCGTTTCGCATTTTATCGAACCGTCAACTGGACGTGCGTTTACCGATAAAAGGCATCGTTTGCGTTTCAATTTGTTTCATATTGCGTTTAATTCCAATCTATGTGAAAAAGAACATTTAGTACAACTAGCTATAAATAATATCTATTCATTTTCATTGGTCATTGCAGAGAATAATCTGTTAATCGTTTGCTTAGAAGGTTCAGCTTACAGGAGCAAACAAAGTTTAGTCTTTTGCATAAGTATTTGCGGAAACATGTATAAATTAAAAAAAAGCATTCGCGGAGTCTTTGTATAGTACTAACGAGACATGTGTTCATAAATTTTAAGCGAATAAACTAGCGTTTGTAATAGTCACTAGAGTGGAAGTAATTTACCACTATAACTGCACATAAAAATATAAATTTCCATAAACTGCTGGCTTATTACCCTTGCTTTATGATATTTGTTTCCTGCATTAATTCGCACAGACTCATTATTATGTTAAAATGAATTTTAAAATAAACACGTGTAAGTAGAAAATAGAATGAAATCGGTATTTAATCGTATCTCACGTAAGATTGCAGAAAATTCATAAAGAACTAGCATAATAGACGATTATATATCATTTGTTCATATAATGGAGAGTAATGGAGGGAAAGTTAATTTCGGGACGTAGATAATGAGTTTCATACTCCATGATATTTCAACGCTATTGCTTTTATCCATATTTATCTGAATATTTGACTTCGAAGCGCAGACAGCAGAGCAGTTCTTTATCGATAAGCCGAAGATTTAAACTACTCTACTTAGTTCGTTCACTTTCGCAAATGGTTAATTACAATTAAAAACGATAAATCCAACATTGTGACAGAACATTGAATATAATTGAAGGATTGACGATTAGGAAACCGAACATTTGCTTCGGAAACCACTACAGCGGGTATTACCGAAAACTACTTGCGGAAATTCGATTCTCGACATTCCCGTGCAGTCCACGAATACTCACTAATTGGCGTCAGTTGACGTCCACAATTATCCTGAATCCAATTAACAAAGTGGACATTTGAAAAATGTCAGTAAAAAATATAGGAGTTTTACGCGTAAAGCTCACACATTTTGTAACATTTTATGTACATTTAAAGTCCGATATTTACGACTGTAAAATTCTTCATAGATTTTCTGCTAAATAAAATTCATTCTATGTCCTAGCAGGCCATTAGGCGTAGTTCAGTCATATTCTATCATATTCAGTCATATCATATTTTATATAGAAGCTAATAAATATACATGTTATTCATTTCTATTCAATCGAAATCAAATTTTGTACTTCTGTTACCAATATTGAAGGATTACTGTAAATGTGGACATACATAAAATAGGTATAAATTTTCTTTTTCTATTAGAACATTATTATATGGATAAAAAAGTTCTAAATATTGCAGATATAAAGAAAATAATATGGGAGGGAGTTAATATCTCTTCAGGACATTGGAGAAAGAAAAAGTATTAAAGAAGAAATTTAAAGTTGAAAGAAGCTCTAGCTGCAAAAGCATTAAAATGTTCTTAAAATTTAGACAAGCGTAAACATAATTAAGCTAGTATGTTAAGCCCAATCATCAACCTACGATGGTGTCATGCATGAGAATTTTTTTGTGGCAGAATCTATGATTACTTTTTTATTTTATGTAGCTATTATAATTTCACGTATATTTACTATTATAAATATATATTTTGTATCATAGATCCATTATGGATTTTCACTATCGAGCCATCACTCCTCGACTTATACTAATAGAATAATTTATTCTTAGATTATTATTCAAAAGAATATTTTTGAGTTTTTTTTATACAGCATAGTCATTAAAAAGCAGCTTTCGGTAACGAAGATATCTTCGTTATAATTAATAAATTATAAATAGTATCTTAACATATGTTAAACACGAAAAAATCATGTTCATCTGTATTACAATTGATTGATAATGTTTCTTATCCCAACAATTAACGTGATGTGTTTTAATAAGCAGATTTATCTTGATTGATAATATTACTTCCATTTTTAAGTTATCTTAATGGAAACTAATTTGTTTTTAAAATTAAGTATGCTCAAGCAACGCCAACAGTTCAATGGTTATAATTGGTTCTGTAATACTAAAAGTACAGCTGAAGAGGAGAAGAGGTTAAAAAATTCTCAGGGCGGGCAGAAATAAGTGGAGAAAGCAGATTATAAAAGTTTGCTTCCGTTAGCGATCAACCGATATTCTTGCAACATTTCCGGTCTTCTGCTTTCAATAATTCATAGAATTATTAAATTTTAGTTATCCCGCCGATCTTTCATGTTAATACTTATTTTACATCGTTTAATGTTAGTTATAGACACATGTTTTTTTACTAATTATCATTGATATCATCTGGAAGCTAGCAGACGCCTAATTATGTTTATAAACCCGTTGATGATGTCGTAGATGCATGGCGGATAAATCGCACACATATTATGCCTCATTAAGTAGTATCAGTCGATTCCATAATCTCTATTATTCGATTTGATGCGACCCTTAAGAGTGAAATTTCACGGAACCAGTAACTTCTTCTTCTGTCAGTTTTATTTCTTTATTGAATTCGTTATTGAACTCGTAAATGTAAAATACTATCCTAAAGAAGTTTAAAAGAACAAACAAGAACTGGAAGGTAAAAATAGGGAACTTCATTCACAGTGCCATTTAATAACCAAAACGGTAGCGAATATTCAATAAATTTATATTTAAATTACATCGGTTGTAATTGATCATAATTTTCAAATATTTACACGTACGAGGTGAGTCTTTTATTAACGTGACGAATTCCAATTTCTCGTAATTATTGATTCCACTGAAAAATATTTTAAACAACATTTCAATCAACAGGGTTGTGAGATGCAGTAATTTGTTTTTTTATTTCTTTTTTCCTGTTTCTATCTCGATACACAAGTTACATTCAGTTTTCCAAATTGAATGCGTAAAGTTTTTTCCGAATATCGATAGAGTATCGAAAACTACGTAAAAAACATTGTTCCATATATATAGTTTATAGTGAATAATTTGCGAGGTACCGGAAAAATATTCATCAACCGAATGTAGATCGCGTTTGTGAATATTCCACCTGTAAAATGTTTTTTAATAGTTTATCGAAATAAAGGAACACAGATTGTGTATTTAATTTAAAAACTAAAAGCAGTATCTTGGTACAATAAAAAAATGGAAACGTTTCTTCATACAGGAAATAATCGAGAGTAATTTAAAGTCTTCCTTTACATTGTAAAATCTTAAAAAATAATCATTCTTTCCATACAAAACAGGATTTTCAGAAAATACTACTTAAACTGTATTAAATTGATTAATTTGAATTATTCACTTTTGTATTAATATAAATACTATTTGAACTACTTATTTGATTTTGCAATATATGTAATTATATGTATATTTTTCTGTACGAATTTTAAATAGTTTCTTAAAACAAATATTTCTGCTGAAGGAGGTACACCATCATGCAAGTTTAATATTATCGGTACAATTAAAAACTTGTTTCCTAGTAATAGTTACATAAAATTAGAATATCTGTTTAGGGGATATTTAGAAACACCTTGGCTTTACTTTCATATTTTTGTTATATCTAAAATTGCAAAATGGTACCTAATTTTAAACTTACATGCAGCACCTGCTTAATAGTGCTGTACCGAAAAATGATGATCAGGGCGAGGTCCATCCAAATTGCGAGGAGAGTGGTTCAATCCAGGTCGCACGTTTGTAAATATATAATTTCCTGTTATTCGTAGACAATCGTCTGGTACCTTGGATTAGACCGATCATTATTAGGTTGTTGCAGGCGCAAGAGGACGAGGGGTGGAAGGTTCATTGCGAAAGGTGGAAAACTCGGGAACGCGTCTGTATCCAGCCTGGGTCATTGCAGGTCGAAAGTTCGCCAGGCCATACGTCTCTATACATAGATCCATCCGATCCACCCTTCCAGCCACCCCTTATCCAACCGTTTCTCTCTTTCTCGCGCATCTTGTCCCGCGGACTGACAGCTGAAGCCAGGAGTGACTGAAATATTCATCGGCACAAGGCGAACGAGTCGCGACCGAACGTCGATCTGTCAACCAGCTTTGACTATATAAATATGGCACTAACGTTGGAACTGCCGCGCCGAGGATATAGTTTTATACTAGCCGAGAACGAAAAAAAAATATTTTCAACATTTCCCTATAGCCGAAGCGACGGGAACGCAATTTATTGAAAGCTCACGGAAAATACCGGAAAATCCTGCTTGAAACGAGGGTTTGGGGAATCTTCATTTCTCTGAGTGGTTTGTTTAGATTTCGGGGTGGTTAAAACTCTAAAGTTTGCAGCTTCTTGATCATAATTAGATACTCTTCCTTTTCAAGGAGTGACATGTATGTTTCTAAATATTTTATATTGAAAGTATACGGGAAATATTAGAAAATCCTGCTTAAAACAAGGGTTCGGGTAATTTTCATTTCTCTGAGTGGTTTGCTGAGATTTCGGGACGGTTCAAGCCCTATTTGGGGCTTCTTGATCATAATTAGATACTATTCCTTTACAAAGAGTCACATGTATGTTTCTAAATATTTTATATTGAAAGTATACGGGAAATATTAGAAAATCCTGCTTAAAACAAGGGTTCGGGTAATTTTCATTTCTTTGAGTGGTTTGCTGAGATTTCGGGACGGTTCAAGCCCTATTTGGGGCTTCTTGATCATAATTAGATACTATTCCTTTACAAAGAGTCACATGTATGTTTCTAAATATTTTATATTGCAAGTATACGGGAAATATTAGAAAATCCTGCTTAAAACAAGGGTTCGGGTAATTTTCATTTCTCTGAGTGGTTTGCTGAGATTTCGGGACGGTTCAAGCCCTAAAATTTGGGGCTTCTTGATCATAATTAGATACTATTCCTTTACAAAGAGTCACATGTATGTTTCTAAATATTTTATATTGCAAGTATACGGGAAATATTAGAAAATCCTGCTTAAAACAAGGGTTCGGGTAATTTTCATTTCTCTGAGAGGTTTGCTGAGATTTCGGGACGGTTCAAGCCCTAAAATTTGGGGCTTTTTGATCATAATTAGATACTATTCCTTTACAAAGAGTCACATGTATGTTTCTAAATATTTTATATTGCAAGTATACGGGAAATATTAGAAAATCCTTGTTAAAACAAGGGTTCGGGGAATTTTCATTTCTCTGAGTGGTCTGCTAAGATTTTGGGCCGGTTCAAGCCCTAAAATTTGGAGCACCTTAATCATGATTCGATACTATTCCTTCATAAAGAGTCACATATACGTTTCTAGATATTTTATATTGAAAGTGTACGGGAAATATTAGAAAATTCTATCTGAAACGAGGGTTTGGGGAATCTTCATTTCTCTGAGTGGTTTGTAGAGATTTCGGGATGGTTAAAACCCCAAAGTTTGGAGCTTCTTGATCATAATTAGATACTATTCCTTTACAAAGAGTAACATGTAAGTTTGTAAATATTTTATATTGAAAGTATACGGCAAATATTAGAAAATCCTGTTTAAAACGAGGGTTCGGGGAATCTTCATTTCTCTGAGTGGTTTGCTAAGATGTC
This sequence comes from Sphecodes monilicornis, assembly GCA_913789915.3. Classification (NCBI taxonomy): domain Eukaryota; kingdom Metazoa; phylum Arthropoda; class Insecta; order Hymenoptera; family Halictidae; genus Sphecodes; species Sphecodes monilicornis. Next base: position 14,326,200 of record OU565290.1, read on the forward strand.
GATACGGTTCAAGCCCTAAAGTTTGGAGCTTCTTGATCATAACTAGATACTGTTCCGTTACAAAGAGTTACATGTACGTTTCTAAATATTTGATATTGAAAGTGTACGGGAAAGATTATAAAATGCTACCTGAAACAAGGGTTTTGGGAAATCTTCATTCCTCTGAGTGGGTTGTTTAGATTTCGGGGTGGTTCAACCCCTAAAGTTTGGAGCTTCTAGATCATAATTAAATACTATTCTTTTTCAAGGAGCCACACATACGTTTCTAGATATTTTATATGGAAAGCTCGCGGAAGATATTAGAAAATCTTGCTTGAAACGATAATTTGGGAAATTTTCCTTTTCTCGAGTGGCTTGTTTAGATTTTGTGGTCTGTTTTAGGAGCTTCTTGATCGTAATTAGTAGATTGCGAATCTTTATGCATTAATAGAAAATTTCTAAATCACAAGGAAATGTGTGTATTAATAAAAACGAATAACTCTTTCCTTTTATTTTTACAACAATCAATTATCTAATCAATCAAAGAAATTGTTCGCTTATTTTATCTTTCATAGAATGATACATGAAAGTGAGAATTTGCATAAAGATCCACGGTCTAGTAATTAAATAAAAAATAATAATAATAACAATACTAGTAATTAATCTTTCAAAACTGTCAAATGGATCAATAATTGTTTTGAATATTTATAATTATAATTATATTATATAATTATAATTTATTTTATTTTGATCTCGTACCTTCTCATGTTCGTGAGTTATAGTTATACCCAGAAATATATTTCGATGATTTCGTGTCGATGCAGTTTTTAGATTGTCACTTTAAAATAGCGTAGTAGATTTTTGGTATTTTTATTCTAAACGGAGCGAAAATACGATAACACTTCTTGCAAAATCCAGTGAAACGTGTCACAGGCATTTTAGTTGGGATAGAGGCTATCGTGATACGATGCTTTGTGTTTCAGGATGCGTCAGCGGGAGTATTATCGAGGGATTACATTTCGACGAATGTCACTGTAGGGTAGATTATCAAGATTTTCAAGAAATTTAAGGTGATATGATTTGACAGCGTGGAGAAGGAAAAACGTTTCACTGGTTTTTGATCGAAATGATAAAGTAAATTCGATTCGCGCAGGTTTGAAGCTTGTAACATTTCAAAATTAATGAAGCTGTGTCATTTCCTGTGTAACAAATATCAACAGGAAATAAGACATCAAATATTTATTCCGTACATTCATCGTCAAAACATTGATATGAACTTTTGAATGAGTAAACTTCTCATTCGTCATATGAAAGTTCGTATTTAATTTTTAATGAAATGAATTAACAAAGGATCACTATACTAAAAAGGTTGGTAAATAAAAATGTTTTTATTGTTCTTAGGCGTTCTTATGCTAAAGAGTATTTCATATTTATGACTTTGTTAATTTTTCATGAATTATCATGAATATTTTTCTTTTATTCCTTTAATATATGTATCTTGGTAATATTTCCAATTTTTATAATATAAATGGATATTGTTAATATTAATATTATCATATCTTCATAATATAAATATACAATATTAAAACATACAATGAGAAATATCCCTGATGCAAATAAGTACTTCCTCTTCCTTTCAATCTTTAATTTTAATGAAAGTAGATGTACTTCAATACAAGCTGACAAAATAAATCTGGAAGAGTCCATATTAGGATTAAAAACTTTTTCATAATGCACCACCACTGAGGTTGATGCAACCTAAAAAAAAATATTTAACCTCTTGCTTTCTAATATCAGGTCAGATTAGCGATGAAGATTTCAAACATTTACAAGAAATGTGCGTGATCCGTGTCTGTTAAACTGCAATAACATTTTATTTCTCTGTTATCGATTTGTAGCCATCAGTGAAAATATAGGAATAATAACAATATAAATGTCCTGTTTATTTTAGGAAATTCTAAACGACAACGAAGTACTAATCATTTTAGATGCAAAGAGAAAATTGTAGTGCAAGGAGTTGAGTAGCGGTGGAAAGAAAAAAGAAGTCGGAGATTTACACTGATACTTGTGAGAAATGATCAATCGGAGCAGAATAGGAAGAATAACAGAGAAACAGAAAGAAAAGACGAAGAGAAAGAACAGGAATGGAGAAGAGTAGGAGTATGATTGCCCCGTTTGTCTCGATTTACATATATAGTTCTAACAAGCCAAATGAAAAATGAGTGCAGTCCATGAAGTATAACCATATTTTTTTATTTTTTTTAGTTGCATCAACCTCACAAGGGTTATTAATTGATCACACGAAGAATGCACTAAACACCACGATGTATCTTTTTTCACAATTGTCAAGCCAAACAATCTATAATCATGATAATGATAGTGTAATTTTTTAACGAATTTAATTTACGTATAACTCTACTATTGTATTAATACTATTATTTTCCTTCTCTTAGTTTACCGTTACATTTCAGTTCAATAACTATTACGATATAAGAAAAAATATTATGTTACTAACAAGTTTATGATATGTTAAAATCGTCTTAAAGTATGAAGCAGTTGTAATATATTTTCCAGTCCTCATTATTAATTAATAATTTAAATATTACTTGTTGTGAAGCCAAACAGCTGTGAATCAATGGTATCAGACAGTTATGTAAAAGTTTGGTATACTGTTGTAAATGTAATCCAAAATCAAATTATTACTTTCGATTTAGAACCCCTTAAGAATATTATAAAACAAGTTCGTAGGAACCTTTTTTATTAATCTTACATACAGAATCTACAGGACACCTTCCAAAATACATTATTAGATGCTCTCAAAAGTTCTTGCCGAATTTAAAAATAAAACACAAACTGATCATATTTCACAGTAAATATTTTTACTGATCAATTATATAGACACCACTATTTTCTAAAATTGTTTTCCAACGTTTTACAAGCTGGTCTACAAGTACAGTAGAAGTACAGTACAAAAAAGGTGTTGGGATCCCCGAAAATTGTCCACGAACTTTAGCAATTGTCCAATAGCTTGAAAATCGGGTATCAAGCGAAAGTAATTAGCAGACTGTGGCTCTTCATACAAAATAAAAATTGTCTCCATCAATTGTAAGAAATAGAGACCAAATAGAAAGTTGTTTCTTTTTTTAATAATTTGAATAGATTGAAAATAATAACATCCTCGAATTCATTCAATCTTCCTACTATTTTAACCCTTTGCAGGTGGAACTATTTCAGCTTTAAGAACCAAACATTTCTTCCGACATACAATATTTCCATTGTATCTGATTCTTTTCAAATTATGCATATAAAATTTGATGAAATTTATTTGTATAATATATAAATATTTAATAATTTATTAGATACAAACAAATTTAACAATGTGAAAAATATTTTGAATAGTGTATTGAAATATTTAATGGTGACACAGAGTCACCACTCGAGTGCAAAGGGTTAAATGTCACCCAATCAATTTTGTTATAAATGCATAAGATCCGCAGTCTAGTAATTAGCAACTATAGGCAACAATATCCCAAAACAACAATCGTTAGTAAAAAGTTTGTGGAAGAGTAAGAGTGATCTTCGCAACGATCAGGTTAACAGAGCTGACAAAACCGCAAGGGTAGATGGTCCATATCCATACATAATGTCACGTTGAAGTGTGGTAAGCGGAATGTTTTATATCCGACTTCGACGGTTGTTTGTCGTCCACGCATGATAAAAGGGGTAACGGCGGAGGGTGGGCCGGCTAACTAGACGGCGAATTAAGCCGGCACTCCGAAATGCTTTTAAAATTTAAATAATGCATCGTTGCCTGACCCGTCTCGCGCCACCAGGAATTTCCCCACGTCTCTCCGCGTTCTGCGTTTCCACCTGTCGACCCTCGTTGCCACGGCTTTTTGGCAGTTTTTGAGCAACGCCGGCCGTCGGTACCAGTTACCTGTTAACCATCGACGCCCACTGAGACGTCACGGCGCGGCGCGGCATCCTGGCTCGACGTCCATGGCCCGACGACGACGACGACCAACGAGGAGAACAGAACTTCTTCGTCTCCTCTTCCTTCCCGTTTCCCGCCAGAGACGCCACTCAGAAATATATATCGCGCTCGGTCAAGATATAAAAACCGGATTTCCAGCCGGGCCATTTCCGGTAATTAACGTTGAATCTTTTATGAGCCATCGCTTACCCGCCACTTCGCCCAACGTCGATCGCCGGCCGTTTCGGTTCCGTGAAATCTGATAAACGATTTATTGAAAGACGCGTGATGCGAACGATGCTTTATCAACGAAACGTAGAAATGTCTGGATCATTCGCGAAAAAACCGAGCGCCGTTTTTCTTACCTGTCTGTAAAAAGTGTAAAACTTCTTTACAAAAGACAATCTCTTTGTATTCAAAGTGTTTATTTTATGATTCTAGTTTTCCTGAGAATTTAAGTTACATTTTGTCGTTTGGCTAATTTATACAGGATATACAGTGGGAACAAGTAAAATCTTTTATTTGCGTAAATAGGGAAAGTGGAATTATATCGACCGGAAATTTAACCAACCAATTTTGCAGTAACTTAGTGAAGGTGTTAGAAAATAATTTAGAATTTGTCATTGCAATATATTTTACAATAATTTATATATTAATAAAGTGGTAAAAGTTCATGATACTAATTAATGTATGTCGATAGCATTATATACTAATAGCATTTCCTTAGCAATAGAAAATTAGCATACATACTAAAATAATTAACATATTATGTATACTTACTAATAGCAATCCCTTAAAAATAGAAGATTATCATTAGAGTGCTCGATTGATCTCGATAAAAATAATATAAAACAAAATATTATTGAACAGAAAAATTGCATTGTTTTTCTATGATGTTTATAAAAAGAGCCGCTCTACCATTACTATATTAATTAATTTCATAAAATTGAACAAACACCTGACAGAAAAATAAACTAGTGAATAAATGTTACAAAAATGAACTAATGACCGCCATTCTTACTTTCACAGTGCCATTTTTACTTAAAAATGTTCTATTATCATCTATAACCTGAATGATAACCCTCTATTCGATCTATATAAATTTCAAGCTTAAAATAAACAAGACGGCAAATTGAGAGTACAGAAGTGTACGAGATAAATGATAACCGTTCACCACGGTACAATTAAAACGTGAGTATCGGAGGATCCAAGCTACGTATTCAAGCAACAATTAGTACTTGATCATCGCGAAGCGAACTCGAGCGCGCGTTTATAATGTCAAAGGAATAAATTTCGTTCGACCGAAGACGTCAGAAGGGAGTGGTCGAGTATCGCAGATAAAATTCAATAAACCCACTGGATTGTAAAAGTAGGAACAATCCATTCTCCCTCCCTCCCTCTCCCTCTCTTTCTCTCGCCCCTCCCCCCACCTACTCCTGGTTTATTTTATTTAAACGCTGCTCCACTGCCGGGACCGCCAATCCCGAGCAATTTATTTTTGACCTGTATGCCTGAAATTTGATCGATCCTTTCTCCGTACAGCTTTCCACATCCCAATTGGCGAAGAACGGTATTTTTTTTTAAATAATACAGATTTATTATAATATCGCATAGCGAGAGATGGAAATTGCGGTCGTGATAGTACTAAAAATTAGGAACAGAACGTATCTTCAGGATCAGAGACAATGATAATGCAAATTGTGGTGTTAGTAAAATATTCAATGTACATATTAAAATAATGATTTTAATGTAATAGTACAAACACTATATTGATACTGTAAATCTAATACAATGTTTGATATTTTATAAAAGTGAATTGTTCATTGTATAATAGCATGGTGATTCATCATTTTACAATTATACTAGTAGCAAAATAACGCGATTAACGGTAAGAATAACAGTATTATCATAACTTCACTAGTTTTTAGTAATATATATTATTTAAGTAAGTAATAGATCTGATACGTAATAGATACTGCAATAGTTGCAGTATAATAATGACAATAGTTCAATAGTATCTAGTTTATAATTGTACAATAAAGTATAATCACAGTACAACAGTATAGTAACAGTAATGTTAGTAAGAATAGGAGATGACTCGATGTACATGACAAACATGCAATAAAACACAATATTCAACGTTCACTAACTAACAACCACATGAATATTGAGATTCACCAAAGTATAGAGGTTGAAATGAACAATAATTATATTTCATTGTCGAACACCTTATTACTATAGAGTAACGTAACTGAGTATACCATGCAATAAAACACAATATTCAACGCTTGCTAACAATCACATGAATATTGAGATTCGCCGAAGTATACAGCTTGAAATAAACAATAATTACATTCCATTGTCAACCACCTTATTACTATAGGGTATAACATACAACACAATATTCTGCTAACTAACAACCACATGAATATTGAGATTCGCTGAAGTATACAGCTTGAAATAAACACTAATTACATTCCATTGTCAACCACCTTATCACTATAGGGTATAACATACAACACAATATTCTGCTAACTAACAACCAGATGAATATTAAGATTCACCGAAGTATACAGCTTGAAATAAACAATAATTACATTCCATTGTCAACCACCTTATTACTATAGGGTATAACATACAACACAATATTCTGCTAACTAACAACCACATGAATATTAAGATTCACCGAAGTATAGAGCTTGAAATAAACAATAATTACATTCCATTGCCAACCACCTTATTACTATAGAGTAGCGCAACTGGGTATAACATATAACGCAATATTCTGCTAACTAACAACCACATGAATATTGAGATTCGCCGAAGTATACAGCTTGAAATAAACAATAATTACATTCCATTGTCAACCACCTTATTACTATAGAGTAATGCAACTGGGTATAACATATAACACAATATTCTGCTAACTAACAACCACATGAATATTGAGATTCGCCGAAGTATTAGGTTGTCCCATAAGTTCGTGCCGCGGATTGAAAAGTATTTTAATGAAAAACCGCAGAAATATTATAGTGACGGTGTAATATCTTTACCAAAAAAGTGGGAAGAGGTTGTAGAGAAGGTGGTTCTATTTTTTCGTTGACTTTGAAAGTACGTTTCAAATATTAATTTAAATAGTAAAACAGTAAACGACACGAACTTATGGGACGACCTAATATAAAGCTTGAAATAAACAATAATTACATTTCATTGTCGACTACCTTATTACTAAAAACTAACGTAACTGTGTATAAAACTGATTTGCGTGATTAAGTTTAATAACTGCGATATCGTTGCACCTCACCATTATATCTTCTTATAACTACTTACAATTTTGTTTAATAATTGTCGCATATTTCGGTATACTATACTTATTATATTAGTGTAATAAATACGTATTGTTATTATAATTTATGGTATTCCGATCATAAACGCTGAACAGGAACAACTGAAGGTCTCTGGATCTCCGGAGTAACAGGTGCGGCGAGCAACGACATCAGATGAAGGTCTACTCTTTCGTGATTATGATTATTGCCCGAAAGCCAGTATTGAAATCAAGGCTTTCTGAGCAACAATCAAAAGCATAAAGAGCGTGTGCGACGAGTTTCTCGAAACACTGGAATTTCCTTCGGTTCCTGAAAAATAAAAAGCAAGATTAGCAAATCTATATAATTTATATAATCATTAGCAAAAGATTAGCAATACTGTTTGTTTGAAATCGTGACAGGTTTTCTGGCGCAAATATGTTAAAAATCGCATTGAAATCCCGGATCAACTATGTAATAAACGCAATTCGATTTTAATGGGAATTCCATGCGGAGGTCAGGACTACCTTGCGCTCGTCAATCTTTCTGGGAAACATGAATGAGATGAATGAGCTCGACCGGCCTATCAGATCATAATTTTATTACACGAGTATCGGATTTGTTGTGGGATTAGCCGAGAGAAAGACATCCTTGAGGTTTACGGGAGATGAGAAAATTTTAATAGTCGTTGAAACAAGCTAAGTGTATTTTAATTTGACGTTGTGCTAATTTCTGTGTGACTTGTAATTTTGTAAATAATTACTGCACAGAATTTATTTACGCTCTACATAAGGAGAAACGTACGATGGTAATTACAATGGTCTGAAATCCTTTTAATTTGAAATTGTAATGTTGTTAAGCACCCCATGACTTGTATAAGAAAGACTTCCTTGCGTTTCATAAAGAAAAGAAAGTTTCGATTGTTATTAATCATCTGTCTACTTCACAGCTTGCTTCTCTCAAGCACCTTAAGAAATTTAATAGTATTAACAATTGTAATAAAGAAGATTTAGCGTTCTATGTAAGCGGGAAATGCAAATGTGAATTAAAGAAGTCTCAATACCTGTTGTGTGTACATGTTGAGTTACGATTGATCTCATTTAATATAATGAGAGATTGATAGCTAGTAAATCTAATACTACTTTTCTAATAGTACTGTTATTTATTTTTAACTAAATGCTACTCAATAGCAATATATTCAAGATTTGGAAAAGAATTTCTTCTTTACCGACCGTGTTGCATGCTAGAATCAGATGACGGAAGTTTAAATCAGGCGCGAAGGTAGAGACTCTATAGTGACACTATATGCGAAATTGTAACTTGATAAGAAGTCTCCAAAGTATATTGTTAAGCATTCTATCATGATATTTACTATAAAAGTACAATATTATACATACGAAAGAATATTTTCAAATACTTTTAACACACAAAATAAGCCTAGATATCACTGTCGATGTCTCCGAAATTGTTCTCAGTACCGTATCTACGAGTAGTCAAGCTTGAAGAAAGCTACAAATTATAAACAAATATCAAGAATAGTTTACGATCAAATAAACTGCAAATTGTCTGTCTAGAATACTGTCTAAAATAACAAGACTATTTCTACAACAATCAAAAAGCCAAACAAAAGCTAACAAATTCAGAAACATGCACAGACAATTGTACCAGTCCACATTCCTTTGCAAAATCAAGTGAACATTAAACGAAAAGCAATACTTCCTACAAAAAGAAGGGGGAATGAAACCGAGAACTAGCAATTTACTCGAAGCTTTCTGGGAGAGTATTTCCCAAGGAACTGCAGCGATCGAGAGGGATCTAAGCGATCCGCATGCAATCTCTCGCGGAGGAGCGCAAAAACGAGCAACAAAAGCGAGCCGTACCATAAAAGAGCATGGAGAACAGGCAAGCGAAGTAACGGCAAATAAAGCAAACAGTATCGGCGACCGCACCGAGTCACGACGAAGAAGAAACAGAAGAAGAGGCTAACTCTCTTAGAGGATAGAGAAGAAATAAGAGGTGTTACCGAGAGAGGGTCCAAGGCTGCAGAGCTCGTGGGCCTCGTGGCTGCGGGAACCGGAAGCGGAAGCGTTGGTCCACGACTGCCGGTGGCCCGGACTCGAATGACGTAACTTCGAAGTCGACTTAGGGGTTGCAGGTGCAAAAAGGGTAGGGGTTGTATCAGTGTCCTGATGGTGGGGGTTTATGCAGCTCCTGCGCAGTACGAAATCCCGGAAATGGTAGGGAGAAACGAGATGTACAGAGGGAGGAGGGGCTCGGCGGGGGATGGTGGTTCAAAATCGCAACGAGCCGTCTCATGCGCGACGTCCATTAGATATTCTCGATCTTCGTAATTTGACAATTAGCCGACGGCAGTGGCGGAGCACCGTCACTCAGTCGAACGGTTGATGCAACGACACACACACCGGGGGTCGATGCACCGGCTGGATCATTTATTTTATTAATTAGACGACACCGTCGCTAACGCGAATACCTGCCAGCCCGAAACTGAATTTCGGCATCCTTGTTTTCCTCTCCCCGCTGTACTCGCGACCGGTCCCATTATCCTGCGTACACCGAGCCTTCATATCCCCTGCCAAATGTATCCTCTTTCTGCTTTTTTCTCTCCCGTTTTAGGAAGGTTTTATTTCGCCGGGACATCAAGAATGGACGGGTGATCGAATTATGGACTATTAGAAGGGAAAAGTTTGCGAACCTCCAACAAGTTTGACTGTTTTAATGACTAACCTTCCGGAAGGCGAACGCCTCCTGACGGTTACGGAGACTCTGACGGCTTATTCCGTTCGGATATTTATTTATGTGTCTCTTTTAAATACATCCTGAACCGCAGGTCTGAGATATAACGCGTTTCCGGTGGAACTTAATTCGTTCACGGTAGACGTAATATTATTTTTCTTTATGAGCGGACGCGAATTTTCACGGATTTAAAAATACGTCTTTTCAGAACCTACGGTTGAATCCGACTGATATGAAGTTAAAATGACGTCTTTACGAAAACCGATGTTAAATTTCTTTGATGGAAAATTATTTTTTTTCCGCAAGCTATGAACGTAATATGTTACTTTCTAAGATAAAAAAAACTTTAGGAATAGGTATGAAATTGTAAATGAGTTTAAAAATCTGGTTTAAATTTTAATTTTTTGGTTTTCATTTCATTAACGCGCTATTCAATTAATGACAATCTTAAAACTAGAATTCGTATCCTCCTGTTAATTACAGAACCTGCGGCAGTAAACTTTTTCAAGTGGCCTTCGGTTTTAAGGAAGTGAGGGAACACCAGTTGTGAAAGTGTTAATATAAACAATTCCAAGTTTGACTCTAAAACTACCGAATAACCAAGCGTTTTATAAAAAAGACAAATGATTTTTACAATTTCATGGCATCTTCTACATATAGTAAAAATGAGAACATCTTCTGTAATTACTTCCGACATCTTTTTGGTTTTAATAATAGTGAAAAGGGAAGCTGACATTTCCTGCTCGAAATTCAAGAAATTAATAGTGCTTTTTTAATTATAAAAATATTATTGAATCGACAAAAAGAAAATTACTATATCGCAAATATTACACATTTATCTTAAATTCCCAGATCAGATTTTCAATTAGATTGTTACCTAGCATTAATTGTTCAGGATGTCGCTACTTTAGTAAATCATAGACAACAGCGTCGAGGAAGATTACGAATAAAATTGCTACAACATTACTTGCCAATATTAAACAATTAAAAGTCATTTTTGCCAGAGTGAGGGAGATTCAATCGTATAACTGATTCTTGTAATTGGAACGGCTGAAAACGCAGACATGCTTGCATTATGCAGTTCTCAAAGCGAGTGCCGTCAACGAGATTAAGCTCATTACGCGGAACTCCACATCAAAATTGTAAGCCATCGAACCAAGCTGATCCGCTGATCCAATTAGATCACTCAAAAATAGTTCAAGAATCTTACAAATTTCATAAGCCATTTAACGACATCCCTGTCGTATTACAAGCAAATATTTGGTACAAAAAGCGAGAGAAGAACATAGTATTATACAGTAAAAATAACGTCCTTTTCCGGTACAGAATAAAAAGGATTACTTTTTGAGTCAATATTATAATCATCTAAAAATATTCTAGCGAAAAGATGTATGGTAACATGTCTTAATAGATATAGAATATGATTTTTATACACATGCTTTACATATTTGAAATCCTCTTATGAAAATTTAAACATTATGATTTTGTAGAAAACTTCCTACTCTTTCAACTGGTAATAGTGAAATTCGAAATATAATAACGATTTAGACAATATGTATTGTTTATAGAATAAGCATGAACTTAGCTAATACGTACGTATATACTGTGGATTTTAATGCAAAATACAAATTATTTACATCAATTAAAAGGAGCTAGTACCTCACTTGAACATCTCTGTCACTTTTGGAGACATTGAAAAATTTTGTCAACCAAAGTTTTTCAGTATAAAGAGGCATGGTAGTAATAACTTTTTTTTTGTTTTGTAAGTGCAAGAGTTTTGGGGATTTCAAGGTCACCCTCATGTTTTTAGATAGAAACATATGTTTTTCTATACATTATTCGAGCTCGTCATTCTCTATAAAAAAGTAGTAACCTACGTAAATCAGAAAATTAATAATTTAAGAAATATTATTTTCCTTCCTTCTTTAATAACTTCGAAAAGCTGAAAACAATACATTGATACTCTTAAATTCTTTTGATACTATTTCGAATTGCACCTGCTCATTTTTTGCCATAAATACATAAAATGCGTTGTCTACGTATGTAGTCTTTGTATTACATATTATTAATCTTATCACACATATTATTAATATTATTACATATTATTAATCTTTATTAAGACGAACCAGATTCATGATTAAAGTGTGTCCGTTCAATTTTGTTGCACTCTCGAAGGCTTCGTTAGCGATTCAAAAGATCTAGCGTCAGTATAATTAAATTATACTTAATGCTTATGCAATCTGAATTGGCATTACTACCGATTACACGAACTTAATTTCCATTAATAATAACTAGACTGCGGATTTTATGCATTTATGGCAAAAATGAGTAAGTGCAATTTAAAATAGTAGAAGAGTTAAAATGATTTCAAAATGCCAATGTATTATTCTCAGCTTGTTGAAATTGTCAAAATAAAAATTAACTGTCTATCCGGCTCTAGTCACTGGAAATCAACGCAGACAATTTTTATTTTGCACAAAGATCCACAGTTTAATAATAACAAATAACGTCGACCACATAAATTCCGCTTTTGCCTTTCACGAGACATCCGATGAGATCCGGCGCACCAAGGTTGTATCCGAGCGCAGCGTCGAAGATTGTAGAAGATTACGCGTTTCCTGTGGCAACAGAGCCAATGAGAACACTGATCCTGGCGCATTCGAAGCCTGATACCTGTAGCTTCATCCTTAAATGAATCACGGAATTCTAAATCTCCGGAAACGCGGTATCTTCGAATGTTTCTCGGAAGTTCGGCTGTATATACTGTGCAAATTATTGCTATCTTAATGATTCTATCCTTATCTTCGTGATAAACACATAGACAATCAACTTATTCAGTAATACGTTCCAATGCATTTGGTCGTTGCATATGAAATGTCCGATTTTAGAATGCGAACGTTATGTAGTGTTTTAATCAAGAAATAATATTATAGTCTACAGGTTTATTATTAGACTGCGGATGCAAATTTGCTTTATGCAAAATGAAAAATTTTTTCATCAATTCCAAGACACAGGAACCATATAGAAGATTCTTTTTGTCTTGAATGATTTTAATAAGTTGGAAATACCATATAGTTCTCAAATTCATGTCGAGTTTAGCAAAAATTATTATTTTAAATAAATATGTGCACAGACTGGTTGAAAAATGGTGAATAATAATAAAACATGCTCAAAATTATTCGGTCGGGGTATGCGAGATTTAAAAATAGAAAATTTATCGCGTTATCCGCGCCTAGCGAACAAAATGGCGATGGAATCGTCTCATCTTAGAATTGGACCATATTATACTTATGTTAGACCCTGCATAGATATAGTATATGCATAGGATACTGAAAAGCCAAGATAACGGAGACAGGTGCCCACAACTGTCGTCTCGAGGTAATTCAAAATGGTGAATAATGTACGAGACGAAACACATGTTATGTATTGTGGTCGTTTTTCAAAATCATAGAGCGTCACTCAAATGTTTTCCCAAGTGCATCGGACTTGTTCGGACGAACAAGATCGGACGAAATTTCGGACGAGATCGGGCGAAATTGTTCTCACTATTCTTTTTTTAAATAAAGTAAGTTATGAGGTAGCAAATACAGATTTCATATTATCAACATCTACATTAATGTTTAATTTGTTTCCAAATTATAATTGACAAAATGAGTTAGCACTATTTAAATTAATAAGAGTAAAGTAAAAATGATCAAGTAATAAAATGGAATATATATTGGGTTGTTCGGAAAATAATTTCGTTTTTCGTGTAGAGATGGTATTGCTTCCATTTATTATTACTTAACATTATTCTAAGTCGCAAAATCATTGTATATTTTCAGAATTGACATTTCGGACGGGATTTCGTGCCTTATAGAACTTTATAATCTTTCAAGCATTTCTTTTGTCATCGCATCAAATATACAAAATCAAAGTGAGCATATCAGCCACATTTTGATTTTTTGTTACGGGTATGGTAAAAACGCAATGCAAGCAGGGAAAAAGATGTATGCTGTTTACAAAGAGGGTGTACCGTCGTATTACCATTTATTTCCTTCTTTTCAACACTTTATAAGCGGTGTAACTATCATTTTAAATGAAGGCGTCAAAAGTAATACAACTCAATTATTTGCTAATAAAAAACAGGAATTCTACGAACATGGGATCTCCAAGTTACCAGAAAGATGGCACAAGGTCATAGAACAAAATTGCCACTACATCACCGAATAAATAAATAAATAGTGAAACATCGTCTTCATTTTCCCTTGGAAAAATGAAATTACTTTCCGAACAACCCAATAGTACAGTCTAGTACTTCGAACGCTTTACCTTCACAGTACTGCGACTACTCAACAGACTATAGCACTTTGCCCACAATTGTCATCACTTAGATGATTTAATCTTGGCTTTAAGGTAATTGTCTAAACTCGGGCCTATAAATACAATATTGTCTAAGTGTCTCATGGTGTCTCCGTTCGAATGTAAATGTTCGAAGCACGCGAGACACCGAATGTCGTTACAGTATTGTTTCAGGAAGAGCGCGAAGGAATACGTTGCAAGAAAGTGCATTGCCAAAGGCGTCAAGAGTAATACAACTCAATTATTTGCTAATAAAAAACAGGAATTCTACGAACATGGGATCTCCAAGTTACCAGAAAGATGGCACAAGATCATAGAACAAAATTGCCACTACATCACCGAATAAATAAATAAATAGTGAAACATCGTCTTCATTTTCCCTTGGAAAAACGAAATTACTTTCCGAACAACCCAATAGTACAGTCTAGTACTTCTAACGCTTTAGCTTCACAGTACTGCGACTACTCAACAGACTATAGCACTTTGCCCACAATTGTCATCACGTAGATGATTTAATCTTGGATTTAAGGTAATTATCTAAAGTCGGGCCTATAAGTACAATATTGTCTAAGTGTCTCATGGTGTCTCCGTTCGAATGTAAATGTTCGAAGCAAGCGAGACACCGAATGTCGTTACAGTATTGTTCCAGGAAGAGCGCGAAGGAATACGTTGCAAGAAAGTGCATTGCCCCGCGGTCCACGGCCGCCGATCTCCGCCGGGATCGTGCCGAGGGGATCGACTGCGTGGTTCGAGTCTCGATTCCGATACAAGGTCGTGCGACGAGGAGCATGAGTAATCCGGCCGTAGTCAACGACATCTTATGCAACACGGTTGTAATAATCCTCGGGTGTTGATACTCCACCAATCCCCTCTTCCTTTCTCTCAGTGTCCCTTCTCTATGATCTCTTAACTCGCACGATGTTACTCAATGAAAGAATTTTATTATAGTATTAGGGTGTCCCATAAGTTTTTTCCTTTTTTTTTTTATGCGAAATGAATACACGATATTTGTTGTTTAAGGTTGATTTACTGTGTTATATATGAACCGTTCTACTCTATTACCTTCTTCCATCACTCAGGAAGTCTCATTATTCCCTCTTTCATCAAAAAAAATATTCATCAAGGTGCGTTTTTATTTCGCTTATGGATTTCAACCGTTTATCGCGGAGAGAATTTTTTAACGAGAGGAACAAGTAATAATCGGATGGAGCAAGGTCTGGAGAGTACGCAGGATGAGGTAGAACGTCACAATCGAACTGCAATAATTTTAAATTTTAACGCAACACGCGGTTTTGCACGGAGAGACACGGTTCATAAGGCCGGTCTCCGTCAATAGGTGTGGAGCACAAACTTCACATCGATTCGCATATCCCATCTTGATTAAATGCTTATGTACCGTTGTCCTGGGAATGTCAGTGGCATCCACTATCTCGCGCACACTACAGTATTTCACCGGTAATTGTCCCAAATGTCTCCGACAGAATTGTCCCTGAGATATCCCCACTAGTGCGGGATGTACCCTCTTGAGGGGCCGCGAAGCTCGAGTGGCCTCGGTCGCCGAGAAATATGACACCATGCGGCTCGGGTATATCGGTGAGACAACACTAATCCGAATTTCCAACTTCTTTATTATTCATTATTTTTTTATGGGACTTCGATGACCATATTTGTGGCATTTTTCTAATGAAAATGATTCCGATGATATCCTTCCTCGCGCCCGAAACTTTAATCGTCGATTACACAAGTAAATATCATCGGAATTATATCATATTTGGTATCATTTTTATTATGAAAATGCCACAAATATGGTCATCGAAGTCCCATAAAAAAATAATGATTAATAAAGAAGTTGGAAATTCGGATTAGGTATGTTTACATTTCTCGGTGACCGAGGCCTCTCGAGCTTGGCTGTCTTTCTCCCCGTTCGGCAAACTTCAAAAAATGATATCCCTCCGGCATAATTGTCTCTCCGCAGACCCGTGTTGTGGACAATTATCGATGAAATACTGTATATCGCGGATTTTCAGCGAACATAGCCTTGATACGGTCCGTATCCGTCGTTGTTGGACGGCCGCTCCGGTCATCATCTTTCAAGTCAAAATTGCCAGCTCTAAATCTCTTAAACCAATTGCGGACGGCCCTAATAGTCGTAGTACCACTCCCGTAAATGGTGCAAGTCTCGTCTGCAGTGTCCTTTGCACTATTACCTTTTTTAAAGCAATGAAGAATAACATGCCGCAAATGCTTCTTTTGGCTATCCATATTGAACGGTGTAGAAAAAAATTTTAAAAGAGACTTTGTCGCCAATGAAACGTACTTTAAAAGAGCTCTGGAACGACTGAACCGATGCCCTAAACGGCCAAGGGATAAGCCTGCATGTTTATACAGGATGTCCAAAAAATGTCGTTCTTCCTTGAAAGGAGCGGTTCCTGAGACCATTTGAAGCGACATTTTCCATTGCAAAAATCTCCGTTTCGGCTTTGTTAAGGAGTTATTAACGAAAAACACGGACCAATCTGAGCGCGACCTAGACGCGTATTGGCAAAGACAGCCGCGCGCGACAGCAGTCGAGCGATGGTGATACACCGCGGACGAAAGCAAGGAACAAACAAGAGAAGAAAATTTTTCAAGTCCTATGTCGGATAGTTCAAATTTGAATATGTTGTAGTCTTTAGTAACCTATGAACGAATCTCAAAGGATTTTTCGAAATATTACAAAATGTTGGTTCTACAGACGTGCAAAGAAAAGTGTCAACTTTTTTGCATTAGATTATAAGACTAGAACTAACGTACCGAGGAAAATGAGTTTTTAGGAGCTTATAGCGAACACATAAGAGTATCTATTGAAAATATTTAGATTTGGAACAAATGGTTTCTTCACTATTTATTTTGCAAATGTTTTAAAAAAATGCAATTTTCTTGTAGCCGGGACTTTTCCTCGGTATGTTAGTTCTAGTCTTATAATCTAATGCAAAAAAGTTGACACTTTCCTTTGCACGTCTGTAGAATCAAACATTTTCTTATATTTCGAAAAATCCTTTGAGACTCGCTCATAGGTTACTAAAGACTACAACATATTCAAATTTGAACTATCCGGCATAGGACTCGAAAAATTCTTTTCTCTTGTTTGTACCTTGCTTTCGTCTGCGGTGTATCACCATCGCTCGACTGCTGTCGCGCGCGGAAGTCTTTGCCAATACGCGTCTAGGTCGCGCTCTGATTGGTCCGTGTTTTTCGTTAATAACTCCTTAACAAAGCCGAAACGGAGATTTTTGCAAAGGAAAATGTCGCTTCAAATGGTCTCAGGAACCGCCCCTTTCAAGAAAGAACGACATTTTTGGGACACCCTGTATAAACACAGCCAGCTAGAGTCAATCATAACGTGGCGCGGAAGAAACTTATGGGACACCCTAATATTTTATAAAGGTGTTCTTCAAGTACCGGACACATAAGATTCATTTTCGAATGTATATAAAATTATGCATATCTTCTAGGTCTTTTCTTTGCAATGAATTGGACAATGAATATTAAGCATCTAATTCAGTGCATGGAGTACTGTAATGTCTCGACATATATGTTAAAACTTTGAAAATTATATTTTTAACTTTTAGCAACATATTCGTGATACTTCTCTGATTGAAATTGTGGAGATTAATACTAAACCTACCACGGTCAAAATGACCGGTTTTCTATTTTACCATGATTGAAATTAGAAAAACGATTTCATAGGAAATACTGAATTGACTTCTTTATTTAAGCACATATTCTTATGGAAACGGTACGAAGTTTAAATAAATTCAATCTTCTCAATTCTGTAAGGCGTTTTATCTTTATATGTTTTGTGGTTGATAGGTTTAGTGTTAAGATAGTTTTGTATTCATTGGTGAAGAATTCAGAGGATAGTCATAGGTGAAGAGCTCAGAGGATAGGTGGCGCAATAATATGAGCATGTATGAGTGTGTATGTGGGGATGTGAGAGAAACGTGCAAGAGTGTCCACATGCGGGAATTTAAGTTTATATAATAATGTTAGAACATTAAGTACTATTATATCTCAATTATATTTCTTATATTTTAATAAACAGTTTATTCTAAAAACTAAATGTGGCCTCACAGAAATTACATCAAACACGATATCGTTTGGATCATTTTTAATTGTTTAATTCACGATACTGGAAAATACGAATATCATCGGTTCGAATAATCGAGGTTCTACTAAATCATCAATTAAACAACCAAATATGCTCCGATTTGGGTCGTGTTTGATCTTATTTTAATCAGAAGAATGTTACAAACATGTTCAAAGTTTCATAAATAAATAATTCAAAACAACAAAGCTTTGTCTTTGAATTAGTATTGTCTTACTGTTATACTTCTCGGCGATCCAGATTTTAGAACCCTCATGAGGTAATGGAAATAGATTTTTCACAAAAATCGTGCACATCTCATTCGCATACATCGAGGGATTACTGTACATTGCATATTTGTATCCAAACACAAATTTCATATATGAAAGATATGGCAGTCCATCCTATTAAATGCGAATTAATTATTTATGAAATGTGAAAGAAAATATTATCATAGAAAAGTTATAAATTCCTTGGATTTCACGATTCATACGATAATCTTCAATAACGAGATGTATAAAAATAATTTGATTTTTTTAATGTAAAATGCTACATCTGTGTGGCGTGTTCTGACGGATGTGCTAAAGTTGGTTTATGGTTCTTTTTTATTGCTGCAATTGGATTTATTTACTAACAAATTCCTAGTAATTAGGCACCGGCACTAAAAAGCCTATTAAACAAGGCTGTATAAATAAAGTATTAAGAGAATAATAGTATTTTTATGGAGTTTGAAGGATTCTTCTGGTTCTATCATCAATGGAGAAAGTGTCGAAAAAGGCCAAAAGAATCTGACCCTTTCTAGCACTCCGTTTTTTTTTCATCATGTTGTAGTTTCAAGGAAAACCACTTTTAATGGTACACCACTGACAAAAAGCATTCGATCAAGGAAATCGATCATCTGCAATTATAACCATTCTTATATTTTATGGAAAACAAATTGTCTTTAACGATAAAAGGCAAATAAAACTTGTTACATATAAAGAAAATATTTACATAAAAATGAATGTCTTTATCCTTTTATAATGTACAAAATGAGAAAAGATTTTAAGAGAATAAAGTAATGAAATTTCATTAAAATATCTCTTAAATTCATGCTTTTCGCGTTTCCAATCGTGCTACTAGCACTTGTAAAAAAATCTACAAGCAGCCACCACCAGTATATCAAAAAGTATGTATCTTTATTTAAACAAAGGAAAGATTACCTTTTAATACCTTCTACGCTTCTACCTATGATAAAAATATTTACGCTAAATCACGTGCCAATACAAAATACCATTCAACTTTTGTCTCAAACATTTTGTAGTATTAACTACATTTTCCTTCTAATAAACTCTAAATAATTCATACAACAATCACATTCAAGCTTTCGATCGAGTATTATCTGCCAGGAGTATCAGTAAAACAGACAAAAATAAAATATAGAAACATAATTGTACTAAATTAAATAAAAAAAATCTCCAAGTAAATTTTGCTTAACTAAAAACAAGACGTACACAGCTCTCTAATAGTTTGAAGGGTACAGAAAAATACTCAAACCTACTGAAGTGAAACTTCTTTAGACGCGGTAGGCGTAAAACCGATCTGGCGATGAAACGATGAAACAATGAAACGATGAAACGATGAAAGGAAATTCTATTCTATTAGCATATACGGTTGAGGGTTCGACATTGCTTAATGAAGATTATGATAAAATTCTGATGATGCTAAGTGGAGATTTCAACGTGAACTTTGCATCGTAACAATAAAAATTATTAATAGAATTTCTTAGAAGTAAATTAACATTGAAAATGGTAAATAATCCTAATGAAGCGACAACAAGATCAAGAACAACTCTCGATTTAGTATTTGCAAGACATTTAGACAAAATTGAATGAAGAATATTTATATCATATTTTAGCTATCACAAGCCAATTGTTTCAATAATAGAATCAGAGATAATTAAATGTCATAGTGTTAATAAAAATTCGAAAAAAAAGTTAAAGAAAGAAGTTTCACTTCAGCCATGTGGTCTAAGCATATACCAATTTTTTCTTAATTTATGAAGGGTCACGTAGACCTACATCTATTAAGATTCAGTCCCGAATCCTTTTCTTCTTTCCCACAATAAAGGTACCAATCATTCTTCCCGAAACCCACACCGATACCCCACACAACAGTCCGAAACACTTAATTCCCATGGATCTACGATTTCTCCACACAAGT
Source organism: Sphecodes monilicornis (assembly GCA_913789915.3). NCBI lineage: Eukaryota > Metazoa > Arthropoda > Insecta > Hymenoptera > Halictidae > Sphecodes > Sphecodes monilicornis. Next base: position 14,346,880 of record OU565290.1, read on the forward strand.
TTTCCAAATTCCATGTAAAAGATACTTTCCACTGGATCCCACCGATCGAGATCCCAAGTCGATGGTCTTATTCTACTGCCGCAGGAAGCAGACTATCGGTCGAGCCGCGGTCTGAGGAGACAGAGAAATAAAGCGGGCACAAGTTTTCCCCGTGGACTCCTCTTTTTGGAGACACGTAATCCGATGTGTGTCGTGCTTTTAGTCGTGTCCCCGTGCTGGCACACGAGGTTTTTTTACCCTCGAAAAATCCCGCCCAGACCTCGTACGCTGAGAAACGAGCACGTGCTGCTGCTGCTGCTGCTGCTCCTACTCGAGGAACGAGAGTCCTCGAGTTGTGAATGAGAAAAAAAAGTCGAGAGCTAACAAGAAAGAGAGAGAGAGAGAGAGAGAGAGAGAGAGAGAGAGAGAGAGAGAGAGAGAGAGAGAGAGAGAGAGAGAGATGAGAGCGGGTAATATTCACGAGCTGCTCCAGGCAAATCTACGCTCCATCGAAAGCATCGACGACGATTCCGGAGCCTGATGGAATTGGGATCCTTGAACAAATACCTCAAGTTTCGAATGAACCCGCCCCGGCCCGGCAAACTGTACCTAATAGAATAGAAAATTTTTCCCTTGTGCCCTTCTGACGTCACTCTGCCGCCGTTAAACTTCAGTTTCATTTTAACAGATGGAATAAGATTTTTATGGGGAACATGTAATAGATTAGACTATTTTTCTATTATTCGCACAAGTTGTTTAGAAGATCTGAATAATAGAAGACGTTCGTTATTGATAAATAGTTTATTCTGAACGGAAGACATTGATTTTTATTCCAATGTTTTTCTTTAGAATAAAGGATGGAAATTCCTTTAAACATGGAATATATTAGACTATTTTTCTATTAATGTTAGAAGTTGTTTAGAAGACGAGACTATTACGAAATGGTCTTTATTGATAAATTGTTTATCCTGAACAGGAGACTTTAATTTTTACTTCAATGCTTTTCTTTAGAACAGAAAATGGAATATATTAGATCATTTCTCTATTAATGCCACAATTTTGTTTAGATGACGCGGATATTACGAAATGTTCTTCATTGATAAATAGTTTATCCTGAACGGGAGACTTTGATTTTTATTTCAATGTTTCTCTTTAGAATAAAGGATGGAAGTTCATTTAAAAATGGAATATATTAGACTATTTCTCTATTAATGACACAATTTCGTTTAGAACACGCGACTATTACGAAATGTTCTTCATTAATAAATGGTTTATCCTGAACGGGAGACTTTAATGTTTATTTCAGCGTTTTTTTTATAGAACAGTGGATGGAAGTTCGTTTAACCCCCATACTTTCCTCAAAAATAGTCGCATAAATGATCCTAGTAGAATAATTCATCCATTTTTGCTCTACCCTTTAAATCAACATATTCTTTTGCATTTATAATGTCACATTTTAAAGAGCTACATCTCACAATACAAACATATAGAGAACAATCATTTTACGGTAAAAATAGTAAAAGGGTGAATTTTCACGCTAAGGAACGTATGGGGGTTAAAAATAGAATATATTAGACTGTTTTTCTATTAATGTCACAATTTCGGTTGGAACACGCGGCTATTACGAAATGTTTTTCATTGTTAAATAGTTAATCCTGAATGGGAGACTTTAATGTTTATTTCAATGTGTTTCTTCAGAACAACGGATGAAAGTTCACTTATAGTTCATGGTAGAAGTTCATGGAATATATTAGAGTATTTTTCTATGAATGGCACAATTTTGTTTAGAAGAGATTATGCAGGATGTTCATTATTGATGAATAGACTGCGGTTTTTTATGCAAAATAAAATTTTGTATTGACTTTATAACTATGTAACTTTGGTAACATAGTTATATAAACATCCTGCTAAAATGTTAGTTAAAAACATTTCGACCATCTTCACAATCGGCAAAGAAGCTAACCGTAGGTATCAATTAAATCGCCATAAAAAACTGAAGCAAGATTCACGCAACGGAAATGATTCTTCTCCGGTGCTTCAGGAACCATCATATCAAGGAAAAATTCGAAATAATTTTTCCAAAAATGTCTAATAAGTATCAGTATAGAGTACGAGATTTTTTAGACCTTGTTACTCAATCAGTTCTCACGGTACACACAAGAACGTGTTTATATGTAGACAAAGCTCGACCATAAAGGCAGACCGCAACCACAAATCAAAAAACACCGTCCGCTCTATCCATAAAACAAACGCAATCGTGTTAAGAGCATGTGGAAGATCAGCTCCTAAATTCCCTGTCAAAACATCTCTCTCTCTCTCTCTCTCCTCTCTCTCTCTCTCCGTTCCTGATCCTCCACCACCTAAACGCTCTCATGCTCGCAGGAGCAACCCTGACCGCATCGACGCGTCTCAAAAACGCCATTGACCGTTGCGCGGTTTCGCTGTCCATCTTCTCCTTCTTCGTCGAGTTAGCGTGGCGGACGACTCTGAATAGGCGACTGACAGTGACAGATTTCTTCTCCTCTCTAAACTGCTTAGAGAACGAGTTCCTGGTTCCCCACAGTTTCATCATTATCGAATGCCCTTAATTGCCGGCAGCCGTGTTACTGCGCCGTTCAGCCACTATACTCGCGAAAAAACAGGAGAGAGCATGAGCGAGCAAATTCGAAACAAGAGATAGAAGAGAAAGAGAGGAGTTTCAAGAGACTAAAGAGCGAGAGAGAGAACTAGGAAAGTTTCAGCCTGGAGAGATGGTAAAGCGAATGTAACATCAGCCAAGAGATAGCAAAGAAAACGCGCGTGAGAGAAAGATAGTCTAGGGACGGAAAGAGAATTTCACTTGAAAGATTGCAGATGATGATAGAATGAGAAGCCTCGGGAGATAGATGAATGATAAAGTAGTTTTAGTCAAGAAACTGGGAAGAGAAAAGGGTGAGAGTTCAAGTCAAGAAATTGAAGAGAGTTGCGTTTAGCTGGTTACAGAAAATTAAAGAATGAGAATCTGCGGGAGATAGAAGAGTGATAAAGTAGTTTTGGTAAAGATACTGGGAAGAGAAAAGAGTGAGCGTTCAAGTCGAGAGATTGAAGAAGGTTTCGTTTAGTTAGTTGCAGCAAAATTATAGAATGAGAAGCTTTATGAAATTGAAGAGCGATAGAGTAGCTTAATAAAGAAACAGGAAACATAAAAGGGTAAGTGCTCAAATCAAGAGATTGAAGAGAGAGAAAGAGTGTTATGTTTAGAATATTGAAGATGATAGAGCGAGAAGCTTCGGGAGGCAGAAGAGACTGTGATAAAATAGATTTTGCAAGAAACTGGAAAGAGAAGACGATAAGTGTTCAAGTCAAGAAATTGAAGAGAGTTGCGTTTAGATGATTGCAGAAAATTAAAGAATGAGAATCTGCAGGAGCTAGAAGAGTGATAAAGTAGTTTTAGTAAAGAAACTGGGAAGAGAAAAGGGTGAGAGTTCAAGTCAAGAAATTAAAGAGAGTTGCGTTTAGATGGTTGCAGAAAATTAAAGAATGGGAATCTGCAGGAGCTAAAAGAGTGATAAAGTAGTTTTAGCGAAGAAACTGGAAAGAGAAAAGGTTGAGCGTTCAAGACAAGAGATTGAACAAAGTTTCGTTGAGTTGGTTGCACAAAATTATAGAATGAGAAGCTTTATGAGATTGAAGGCCGATAAAGAAGTTTAATAAAGAAACAGGAAAGATAAAAGGGTGAGTAAACAAGTCAAGAGATTGAAGAGAGAAAAAGAGAGTTACGTTTAGAATATTGTAAATGATAGAGCGAGGAGCTTCGGGAGGCAAAAGGGACAGTGATAAAATAGATTTAGCCGAGAAACTGGGAAGAGAAGAGGACGAGTGTTCGTGTCAAGAGAATGAAGAGGGAAAAAGAGAGTTGCGTTTAGAATATTGTAGATGATAGGGCGAGGAGCTTCGGGAGGCAAAAGAGGCAGTGATAAAATAGATTTAGCAAGAAACTGGAAAGAGAAGAGGATGAGTGTTCAAGTCAAGAGATAGAAGAGAGTTTTGTTTAGGTTTAGATGATTGCAGAAAATGATATGTAGAATTATAAGCTATGGGGGATAGAAAAGTGATAAACTAGTTTTAGCAAAGAAACAGGAAAGAGAAATGGGTAATTGTTTAAGTGGAAAAATTGAAGAGAGTTTCGTTTAGATGATTGCAGAAGATGACAGAGTAGGAAGCTTTGGGAGACTGACGAGGCAGTACTAAAGTAGTGTTAACCAAGAAACTGAAAAAAGAAGAGGACGAGCGTTCTTGTCAAGAGAATGAAGAGGGAAAAAGAGAGTTGCATTTAGAAGATTGTAGATTGTAGAACATGACAGAGTGCGAAGCTTCAGGGTGCAGAAGAGGCAGTGATAGAGTCGCTTAGTCAAGAAACAAGAAAGAGAAGAGGCTCAGTGTTCAAGTCAAGAAGTTGAAGAGAGTTACGTTTAGAAGATTGTAGAAGATGATAGAGTGAGAAGCTTCAGGGGACAGAAGAGACAGTGATAAAGTAGCTTAGCCAAGAAACAGGAAAAAGGAAAGAGCTGAGTGTTCATGTAAAGAGAATGAAGAGGGAAGAAGAGAGTTGCCTTTACATGATAGCAGAAGATGGCAGAGTGAGAAGCTTCAGGGGCCAGAATGGGCAGTGATAAAGTGGTTTAGTCAAGAAACAGGAAAGAGAAGAGACTCAGTGTTCAAGTCAAGAAGTTGAAGAGAGTTTCGTTTAGAAGATTGTAGAAGATAATAGAGTGAGAAGCTTCAGGGGACAGAAGAGGCAGCGATAAAGTGGTTTGCCAAGAAACAGGAAAAAGAAAGGGCTGGGTGTTCATGTCAAGAGAATGAAGAGGGAAAAAGAGAGTTGCCTTTACATGATAGCAGAAGATGACATAGTGAGAAGCTCCGGAAGACAAAAGAAGCAGTGATAAAATAGTTTCAACCAAGAAACTCGAAAGAGAAGAAGATGAGTGTTCAACTCAAGAGATTGAAGACAGAAAAAGAGAGTTGCCTTTAGAAGACTCTAGAAAATGATAGAGAATCGTTGGGAGGAAGAAGAGGCAGTAATGAAGTAGTTATAGCCAGGAAACAAAAGACAAACAAAAACTTCAGTTCAAGTTAAACAATTGAAGAGAAAGAGAGAGTTTAAAAGGAGTTCCATCATAGAGATAGAAGAAAGAGTGGGTGTCTGAAGGAATGGATAGAATGGCAAGTGAAAGAGTTGTGTTCGGTGGGAATAAAAGCGAGTGTAAAAACGAGTCTTCGCCAAGAGATAGAAGAGGATCTACTCTCGAACCTTGAGATAGATGACAGAGCGAGAGGCAAGTCGTAGGAAACGTGAGCTAAGCGTTCGATCCGAGCAAGAGAGGAGAGAGCAAGAAGGAAATTGTTGGCGCAAGATAGAAGAGAAAGAGAGACTTAGCTTTGAACTTGGCAATCGAGTTGAGAAGCAAATCATGTTCGCTGAAGAATCTCTGAACGTGTATCGCGTACATGCAACGTCTATACGGTGGTCCAATTTGCGGGGTTGCGTGTTCCTGCTAGTTACGTTAACGTTAATAGTCAATCAGAGTGTGGGGGTTAATCGGATCTAATTATCGTTTCGATATCGCGGACGCTAACGTGATAAACCGGTTAACAAATGCGGGGTAATCATAGTGCAGGGATCGCCGGCAAATAGGAAATACCGAGAAATTGCCGATTGACCGTGCAATCCAGGGAATAAAACATGTAATCGAATATCGACGGCTTCATGACACAGTTTCCATGTGGAATTACGATGATGGCGGCCACAACGTAGTCTTGTTGGCTGAGAAAAGGAAAGTCGTGTGATTTTCTTTGGCGTGCTATTTTCCTCGCGTGAAATATAGACAATTTAGTTGAATCCGCCGAATAATTAACACTGTTTAATACTTCGCTAATGATTATATAACATTTTATTCATTCATTTGTCACAAAAGTGACTAGCATATGTTTCCTTCTGAGAATGAAAAAATTGATTTCATTCACAGCGATTTTTATTAAAACACGTTCCTGAACACCAAAATTTATTGAATCATTTCTTACAAGACGATATTTATAATTTCAATATCTGCGTAAACTAAAATGTAAAACATCGATTATATGAACGATGGTGATAGATATAGTGTTAATATTACATATTTTGAACGTATTTATTGTTAGCATAGTTATTTATGTAGGGGTATTGTTAATATTAGGTTGTTCCATATGAAATGTCCGATTTTAGACTGCAAATCTTACAAAAAGTTTTGATCAAGAAATGCTATTACAGTCTATAGTTTTATAATATGAATCTTTGAGGTATAAAACTAATCCTTAATATCCCATGCCCCAATTTTAATTGAGATGTCTAATTTGACTTTTAAATAAAGTTCATTTTGACATCAATCAATGCGACTGTCGTGCCTTCCTTGTATATCTGTGAAAAAATAATATATTGACGATTGCATTGTGCGAGTTTTCGTCAAAATGTGGTGATTAATTAATGTAGTTGTCGTTGATGGTAAAAGAAACTACAAGATGGAGATAACCATCTTGGAAATGAAGAACTTGAACGACCAAAAAATTCTACGTTTACCGTAATACAATCAAGAAACTTGAAATTGACAGAACATGTCGAATACAAGGATACTTATCTTGATCAATAAGTTCATTTTAAAAAAGAAGTTGCATGTGTTTAATTATACTGTTAAAGATCGGACATTTCGTATGCAACGACCTAATAGTTTCGGATAAGATAGGTTTATTGTACACTATTCGAGAATATATTATAAATAGCACGCTCTTTACACAACAAATGTTTAGATACGAGTGTTTGATCTTCCAAAGTCCACTAGAACGTAAGTTCGTCTGTAATCACGATTTCAAGAAGGGAAAAATGAAGCATCGGGGATTCTGAACCGTTTCACCTGACACTGTTTGAACAGCTGTAACGTTTTAGAAGTACCTTTCATCGCTTCAAACTCTACAAACTATTTCCCTGACTATTAATAAACGTCGGTGGGGCTGTAATGTGTATTCATTTGGAATTTGCAGTTGGCAAGACTTACTGGATGATGTTCCGTTTGTACGAGCTGCTGGAACTCTAGCGTGTCAGTGATTACACCTGACCCTCCTTTTACACGGTGAAAGCATACCGAGTAAAAAAAATCGTGTAAAATAAAGTCATGCAAATATTAATCAGCAGAAATATAATACATGCTTGAAAGGAAGTAAACTACACAAATAGTAATTTAAAACATAGAAATGCATTCACTAAAGCATTTCATTTAATTATTTTAGTACATAATGGTGTACATTATCATCGAATAGACATAGTATGTAGAATAAATGGAATAAAGTGATGAAAAAGAATTAATAAACTAGTACAAAATGAAAAAAAGAAAACAATGATATTTTGTTAACAATCGACACATTTATCGACGTTATTCATCGTCACTTTCTACTACACAATTACGACAAACTCGTTTTCTTAATGGAGAAAAATCACTTTCATCGTCCGAAGTATCTTCTGTGTTTTGTATCAATGGCAATGACGTCTATTTTACTTGCTGTTTTAAGAATTTCTTTTTACGAGCTGTACAAATTCCCAAATTCATTTGGAAATTTGCAGCTCGTTCAACATTCAGATCCTTTTCAATGAAATGTTGTTCCAACTTTATCTGTCAAGCGCAATCGTTGTTCAATGAAACTTGCCGAGGAGAAAATGTAAAACGAAATCGTGTAATTGTGAATAAATCGCTGTGAAAAACTCGTGTAATTGTATATAAATTGTTCTAAAAAAACTCGTGTAATTGTGAATAAATCGCTTTAAAAAACTCGTGTAACTGTGAATGCGTCGTTCTAAAAAAAACTCGTGTAATTGTAAATAAACCGTTTTAAAAAAGTCGCGCAACTCCGAATGAATCGTGTTCATGGAAACCGCGTAACTTTAAAATCGTATAAAAAAATACCGTGCAAATGAAGGGTTAGGTGTATTTACTAACGTACTGAGAAATTGTACTAGCTCTCATTAACAAACAATATTAGCAACTGCAGTATACGTTAAATATTTTTATCCAACGAAAGAATATTGTGTACGTTTTAAAAATAATTTCGAAACAGCCTGTATGTATTTAATCTACAAGTTAATTCGTGTCTTCGTCTTTATAAATTATTTGTTCATTTGTAAACAAGCCTTGCAAATAATCCTCACGATTTCCATACATTTCCACCATTTTGGCGAACAAAATGGATGGTAATTGATGAACACAATAAGAAAATGAATGTAAAAGAGAGTTACAATTTGTTTAACTGCGAGGGCTACGAATTAATTTGTACATCTAATATTATATCGAATCGGATCGAACATTTAAATTCATCACTGACAAATTATCTCTTCCTATTTACCACCGACAAAACTTCGACCAAACGAGAACTATAGATCTTCATAGCCTTACTTAATATCTCCATAACTGTTCCACATAAAAGCAGCTCCCGGCACAATACCCAAAGCCTACACGCAGTAGCAACCCCAAAACCTGGGGTGAAGCCAGTCCAATTTTAAAACTTAATTAAACTCCCTCGATTCTCGCCGATCGTATTTCTACGGATAGAAAAGTTGCATCATTACACAAAGGCAGGGGAGGCGAGGGATGAAATAAGCTGACCCGGAGGCAAAAAAAGCAGAGGTCCAATGGGCCCAGGTCGGGACCATGAAGCATTAGAATGCTATTACGGAAGGAGCTCAAAAACATGGTGATGCGGCACAAACGATCGAAGACGATTATTAACCATAGAAATCCTTGGGATGAAGGTGTCTTCAAATCCAAAAGTCGAAACACTTAATGCCAAACGCAATTCTTTCATATAAAAACATTTTTAAAAAATTATTCAAAGTACACGCCTTTTTAACTCATTACTGTCTGCAGACGTAAAAATATGATTTTTGTGAACTATAGCTTCAGCTGTCTAACATTAATTGTAAGCGGCATTTTAAACATTCGCATTTGATTCTGGAGATTTCAAACTATAATTTACTATTAATTTAATGAGTAACACTTTATCTACCGGAAGCCTATTAATACGATTTTTCAATAATTGTGCCATGCCAAAAGGAAGCTTACAAATCTTCTTTTACATAATAATACCAAAGAAAATTATTAGATTATTTTGCTGGAAGTGACTTGTTCGTTTACGATTGAAGTTACTATTGCTGTTGTTCTATTAAAAAGTCCTTAGTCATGAAGCATAGACTTTCAAAAACTATGAAATAATCTTCGATAGACAATATAATAATTAAACCATCGATTCTTGTGCAAAATATTTTCTGCATTACACAATAGGGACTAAATAATTTATTTCTTCTTTTAATAGTTTTCCTAAATTGAAAATAATGTAACAATATTCTTAAATTCTTCTAATGTCTTCACAACTGTATATTTCACGTACCAATATTTGCCATAAATGCAAAGAGATCGCAGTCTCGCCATAATGTATAAAGAAAATCTATACTCCTAAGTAGTGATGGGCATACAATACTCTGTCTGGCAAGTTCTCGAACAAATCAATCACCACAGAGTTTCGAATCAATTCGATATTTATTCGAAACCAGAGATTCTTAAAACTCTTGAAACTCTTGAAGTCTTGAGAATTTTAAAAGTCTTGATAATCGTAATAAATGTTACACTTTTGAGAATCTTGCAAGTTTCGAATGTTTTAGAAGCTTGGAAAATCTAGGAAATCTTTAAGGACTTGGGAATTTAATTACGTCAAGTTTCATGAGAAAATAGCTATATTTTTCTATGTAACAACAAAATCATGTTTAAGGTGGTATCTTTTAATCTGTTTCTTTTGTTATTAACACTTGGCATGCGGGTATACTTCGCCGATTGAAGACCGAGTAACTCGACAATTGATACTTGTGGGAATAAAAAATGCGAAACGTTGCCTAGCAACGCAAACAACACACATACAATGTCACGATGTAATTATACAATACCTGCTATCCACCACAAATCTACTAAATACGTATTTTTACGTGACCCGCGCTCCAGTGACAGACTGCGAAAAACGTAAAAGTACGTTGCCCGCATGCCAAGTGTTAAGAATGGTTCTTCCGAGCGCAAAGGGTTAAAAGCCTGGGAAAATCCGTTTTTATTTCAATTCGACGAGATCAGCAAACAAGGAATCCAGCAGCTCTAGTGAGAGAACGAAAACAACGTATGCACTACGACCATCAGCGCCCGCTCTAGCGGTTACGTCGCCCCGGAGAAAAAGACAAATTGCCACCCCTTAATAATATATATATTTTTTAAATAAAGCCAAAATGGCGCCTCTAAATTTTGGCGCCCCGGACAAATGTCCGAGTTGCCCGCCCCTAGAGCGGGTTCTGCGACCATCATTGTGGGAGTGGAAAAATCTTCGACGACGTCACGGTGATCCGTGTTACCAGTTCGCCGCGTCGAAACGTGGAATTACGATCCACGGTGGATCATTCGAGTCCGTGAAAAATATGCTGGCGCTCGGCGTGTCGTTGAATGGAAGCTACTATCGATCCGGTATCGATTTCACGGTGTAACCTGGATTCGTTTCGCGGCTAGGACTCCGGCCTGTTTAACCTACCTTTGTTTCGTAACAAATCAAAAATAATTGCTAGCAGGATGAGAATGCAGGAATGACGCGGATGCAGGGTGAAACATCCGGTCGGCGTGATGAATTTTCGCGTTAACAATACTGCTCGCCGGATAGAACATGAATGATCGATCGCTGTTCATACTTTATTATTGTTATTATATCTTTCAAAATTACCAAGTTGAATCGTGAATGTTCATAAAGCTTTTAGCAACCGCTTGTTTATGAAACAAATTACGCGAGCCACCATAAATTCTATAATGTCTGAAGGGGTAGAAATAAAAATTCTACAAATCCAAAAGTTTAAAAATTATAAATTAAATTAATTTCCTTCGCACAACATATTTTTATAGAATTATTTATTGTGTAGATCTTTAACGTTATTCCTATTAGGAACCTGTATTAACTCCTTCACATATGAATTGAATGAAATTCGAACTTAATAATGGATTATTGTATACATTCAAAGCACATCGCACGCGCCGCAAGAAAAGTGACATAACTCAAAAATGAAGCATTTGAGAAAAATCAACTTAAAGAATACTATAAAAAATTTATATTGAAATAGTTTGTTTCTTTTAAATTTCAGGTAAGTATGTATGGCGGTAAATTTTATTATATTCTATAGAATAGTAATATAGATCTGTAGCTCTGCTCTCGTCGAATGTGTGGCGATATCAGGAAAATAGTATCAGGGCCCGCTCCAGGGGCGGACAACTCGGACATTTGTCCGGGGCGCCAAATTTAGGGGCGCCAATTTGGCTTTATTTAAAAAATATACATATTCTTAAGGGGCGGCAATTTTTCTTTTTGTCCGGTGTTTACCTGATAACACCTCATCCATATTACCATTCTATAGAATATAATAGAATTTACCGCCATACATCCTTCCATGAAATTTAAAAGAAGCTTAAACTATTTCAATATAAGTTTTATAGTATTCTTCAAGTTGATTTTTCTCAAATGCTGCATTATTGAGTTGTGTCACTTTTCTTGTGGAGGTGCGAAATATGTTCCTAAGATGACAGTAGAGATATTGTTGATAATATTTGCCGTTAATATTGAACAATATTTTACATCCCAGTTTAATAGAATAGTTTTCTTCAAAGTAGCAACTCAAACAGCAATGATCAGACTACGTTATTCAGCATAAGTTGTTGAAATATTAATCTTTATCTCTTCAATTTTAACTGAAATGTTGAATTTTGATTTTTAAACGATTACTTATGTCATCTTCTAATAGGTGAAGTCTTAAATTTAATGTTCGTAAATAATTAATACTTAAAACGGATTGTGCATAAGAAGAATAAAACGAACTGTGAACGCATCATTGTAGATGAAGCTTTCATCAGTGCATATAAGAAATGTACTCATAAATGGTCTATGATAGGATTGCATTAATGGTTTCTTTTGTTACTGATAGCGAGAATCAAATTCTGCAGCCTAGATTTCTTACTAAGCAACTGAAAACACGATTTACAAGTTTTTACTATTTTTCTAGCACCATCGAGGTATCATCTATCGACAGCTCTTTCCCCGTCGTTACGGATATCAGCGTTTCTTTGAGAAATTCACGACTGACTGGCTGTTTCCATTTTTTTAATCAACCGTGATCAAAGAATTATTGCTTGCACCAGTGGCAGCCAAACAAGCGACAAACGAGAAAAATAATTGAACATTGTGAAACACTCCGTACGTCTTTTTCTATGCGCTCGAACGAGTCTGCGATAGAAGATACACAAGCGCTACGTTGATCGGTATTTTAATTACCTATTCATTAATTTATCGATTTCTTTTCGTATCGTGATAAAATGCAGTTGCAGTGGCGAATATTGAATCCGTATAAGTTCATCGACTTCGATACTCGTACAAACGGTTAAAAAAACTTTATCTTATATGTTAGGCTGTTCGGAAAGTAATTTCGTTTTTCTAAGGAAATATGAAAGACGATTTTTCACTATTTATTTATTTATTCGATGATCTAATGACAATTTTATTCTAAGATCTTTTGCCATCTTTCTGGCAACTTGGAGATCCCATCTTCCGTAGAATTGCTGGTTTTTATTTGCAAAAAAATTGAGTTTACTTTTGACACCTTTGTTTAAAATGATATTTACACGTTGAACACTGTGTCAGCCTCTGGGAGACCGATAGTATCGAATTTACAAAATACAGTATTTAATCGTTAAAAGTCGCAACCACGGGTCCGGCGGCGACACTTCGTGTTCAGATATACTATTCTTTAACTTGTGCCGAACATAGAAAAGGACAGCGAAGCTCGAGAGGCCTCGGTCGCCGAGAAGTGGGTCGAGTATGTCGGTGTGAAAACAACACCTAACCCAGTGACAAAACTTTTTTATTATTTTTTTGTAGAACATTCACGAACATATCCGTGGCATTTTTCTAATAGAAATGATACCAAATAAGATATAATTGCGATGATATTTACTTTTATAATGGACGATGAAAGATTCGGAAAATTATTGTAAATATGATCCGAATTATATCGTGTTTGGTATATTATTTTAATCAGAAAAATACCACAAATATACTGGCGAAAGTCTCATAAAAAGATAAGTAATAATAAAAAAGTTTTTTTATTGGGATTACACTGTGAAGAAACTTTCATCGTCTATTACAAGGAGTTCCAACGTGTTCCTCTCCGAGAACTGCAAGGTCCCCACCGTCGAACCTCTCCCTATTACTACGTACAGCTGTAAAGTTAGTGAGTGCTGCGAGCACCACTAGTATACATTATAACGATAAAGACTAAGAGTGGGGGAAGAACCTAAGCGCGGAAGATGCCTCGAATAGTTCCGGAGCTACTGGTTGGAACTGCCTGGTCTATTACACAAGTAAATATCATCGCAATTGTGTCATATTTGGTATCATTTTCTTTCGAAAAATCCCACGAATATGTTGGTAAAAATTCCATAAAAAAATAATAAAAAATAAAGAAGTTTTGTCATTGGATTAGTAGTGGTCTCACCGATATACTCGAACCGTATTATGTTACACTTCTCGGCGACCGAGGCCTCTTGAGCTTCACGGCACCTTCCGGGGTATAACCCGCGGAAGTGGGGATTGTTTTGCGACACTTCTTGTTCAGAATTTGGCGACTTTTATCGATTAAATACAGTATTGAATAATATATAATTCATACAATGTTATAAAATATATGTTTATACTGTCCTAATATATAGATCTGATAGAAATTAATTAAACAGAAATGAGGTAAACAAATATTTTGCTTATGCACAGGCGTATTTCTGAATTTAAACTTAAAAAGTGAAATGGAGAAGGAAACAAAATCAGCTCCGCGTTTAACGTACTGAAGAGTGTCAAAGAGAACGAAATAAATGGTAATCCGATGGCACATCCTCTCCTTAAACAGCACACAACTTTTTTCTTGCTCGCATTGCATTTCTACCATTGCGGTACGAAAAAAGCGCAAAACGCGTCGGAAATGTTCACTTTAATTTTCCATACTTGATGCGATGACAAACAAAATGTTTGAAAAGTTAGAAAGCACTACGTGGCACGAAATGACGTCCGAAATGTCAGCTGTCAAGATATACAATGATTTTGCGGCTTAGACTAGGGCTAAATAATAACAAATAGAAGCAGTGCCATCTCTACACGAAAAATGAAATTACTTTTCGAACAACCAAATAGTTTATACAGTTTCTGTGGTATGAATATGACATGAAGAATTGTGACAAAATCTGATGTATTTAGTGTAGATTTATTGCCCTGTATTTTTCTCCTAAATTAATTTTCCTGCAAAATAATTTTCTTCATGGATCTCTAAGCATTTTTCGCAAAAATTTGTTGTTTCAGTGTTTCTATGATTCCATCACCGTGAGGCCGAAATTAAATAAATACAATGAAAAAATGAGAAAGAGGAATGCAACGTAAGGACAGAGGAATAGATAAACCAAAGACTAGAAAGGTGCAATAAGTAGGAAAAGCAGTTTAGGGTATTTTATACTATAGATGTATATTATATTGTCTTATAATAGATTATATTATATTATAGGAAGTATAGTTAGATAATAGATATAGGAAACAAAAGAATGGGAAGAAGAGTGATGAATAAATAAATGGAAGAATTGAAGGTTAAGATAGAACTGTATTGATTAGGTTTATTGCAAACCAAGCTCAATTTCTTAGCTGTGAGGTTGAATAAAGTACATATTATTATTATATTTCTATGGTTCTAACACAACTCGTACTAATTTCTAACAAGATCCCTTCCTTTCGATTTGTAAACACATTGATTGGCCATTCAATGGAAAATTGTACGACCTCCTCGAGTCGATCCGAAGTCAAAGAAACGCACGATCATTTTGAAACTCGTTGCAGAGGCCAATAGATCCACGGAGAACGGAACATTGATTGGTGCAGGGAGAGCTGTGGTCTCGCAGGTGGAAAGTCTTAGGCTGACCAGCATAATACGGCAAGTCATGATAGCCGATAAACCCTATACTTCTCTGGACGCGGTATAATGATCACTATAAAAGGACCTGGAGAACCAATCGAGTCCCTCCAGATATTTCTTCCGATGAACGTGTAGGAATCACGAAAGAATGCGGTCCTGTAGATCTTAAATTAATCGCGTTCCTGTATGGGTCACCTACATAGCAGCCATCTTTCAGAAGTAGAGGAAAAGGTCTATGAATAATATCCTGGCGATTGTTTTTACCTTTTTCAAGAATGTTAAAACATGTTTTGTAGATCTAACCTGAAATTTCTATCCAATTTGTGTAGAAAATATACAGGGTGTTGATTTGAAAACTTTCCAACTGAATATCTCGAAAAGTATGAAAGATACTAAAAAAGTGTAAAACACGTGTCCAAGGATTTCGAGGGGGAAAGAGGGGGGAAGTATCAGTTTTTTATTTGGGTGACGTTTTCAAGGTCATTTGAAGGTCAACTTTGTTTTTTTTTTTAATGGAAGCCTATAATTTTTATTATGGAGATCTTATTGTACGTAAAAAGACCAGCAATTTTAATTCCAATACCATTCCCTGTCCTCCCTTGTGCCCGAAACTTTCATCGTCCATTACTCGAGTAAATACCATCGGAATTATATCTTCTTTGGTATCATTTTCTTTAGAACTATGCCACGAATATGCTGGCGAAAGTTCCATAAAAAAATAATAAGAAATAAAGAAGTTTTGTCATTGGATTAGTAGTGGTCTCACCGATATATGTATACTCGACCCGTATTATGTTACACTTCTCGGCGACCGAGGCCTCTCGAGCTTCACGGCCCCTCACGGGTTATCCCCCGCGGAAGTGGAGATGGTTTTGCAACATTTTTTCAAAATTCGGCGACACTTATCGATTACATACTGTATTCGCTAATACATACACAATAGTTCTCTTCTTCTAGGAAATTAATGTAAATATGATCCGAATTATATCGTGGTTGGTATCATTTTAATCAGAAAAATGTCACAAATATTTTGGTGAAAGTCTCATAAAAAAATTATGAAAAACAAAGAAGTTTTGTTATTGGATTAGTAGTGGTCTCACACCGACATACTCGAACCGTATTATGTTACATTTCTCAGCGACCGAGGCCTCTCGAGCTTCGGTGTCCGTCCTTCCGTTCGCCAGAGGTCTAAAAGTAGTATCTTCTACACAATAATTGACGCCGGCCGGACCCGTGGTGGCGACAATTAACGATGAAATACTGTATGTACATGCAGAATGTTTCATAAGATTGCTAAAGCCAAAAATAATTGAAACTGGCTAAAATTGTGAAAAACTACGATTTAGATCAATCATAAGCCAAAAATTCAAAGATTCTTACGTCTCCCACTGCCTACAGCTTTTTCAAGCGTTAATCGACTTCGATAAAACTTTGCGCATGTTCATATAACTTCGATCTACAAAAGGCATATTTTAAATTTTTATTACAGGCGCAGATAGAAATGTCAAAAATCCTGATTATTACTTTTTCCTTCACAATTTCGACCAATGGTAATTTCTAATTAATTTTCTTTTATAAATTACTTAGTCAACTAATCCTTCCAGTAACTCAAAAAAAGGCCTAGTCATTTGAACAAATTTTAAAAAATTTGTTTGTTTTCAAAGGATGTCAGAATACTTTTGTACGCCACTGTACAATTAATCTCTTATGATTCTACAACGATATTAAGTTGTCGAAGACACGAGAAGAAGAGATTAAAGATCACGTGTCTCCAAAACGAAAACAAAATGCCGGAGACCGGAGCCACCGGTTTCAGTTTCACTGAAAAATAATTGCAATTTCGCCGGCACAACGTAATCGTTTGTAATCCACGTGATTCAAAGTCAACGTAAAGTAGACAGTGACATACAATTCACGATCATCAGTGATCCAACAATGTTATCCCGTTGTGCCGGTTGCCTATAGCGGCGTCGCGTTTCACCTCTCGAACGAAGAAAACTTCCTTCCGAGGGTAATTTTCTGTCATTTGCCCAGGTACAATGCGATGATTGCTAACGGTGAATAATGGTTTTTCGTGGAAACGGGCTGCAGCCGCGCGGCCACGTGTCATCAGCGACTATAAAGATAATTCGACTACCAACACCGAGAGGAAAGCTTGGCGATTGAAAACCAACTGTTGCCAGTGAATGAAGCCTGAGCAGACTCGTGAGAGAAAAATTGTGCGCTACCCTGTGTCTACTTCTCACGAAATACGATAATAAATTTATTTATTGAGGAAACGAGTTGCTCGAATGGTTCTTGCCAGTTCAACTGCAATTAGCTCTACAACGAGCAATCATTCGAACAGGATACACACATTAGTCGATTGTAGGATTCGTCAATTTTTAGAAACCGATTTTTAAATACTGGAATGAGTGCGTGAATATTAACCAATTATTTATTTGAAAATGTGAACGCCTTAAAGTCGCTTCAAATACGAGCATATTGCGGAACAACTAATTTTCATTTGTTTTATTTCTTCAACTAATTCATTAGTTAAGAACGGGATTTATACTCTTCTACATTTACTTGACTGAACGTAAAATCGTTAATGTGGTATGTGGTATGAATAACTGTCACTCATCCATAACTATATAAATACGACAACTTTCAAATGTATATAACAACTAAGATAAAACACTTTCAACTTATTTACAAAAAAGAAACAAAATAACTTACATATAAGAAAAAGTTTCACTTTTGTAAATATCGACTGTATGTAATGTTATGTTCTTTACTCGACCACTAAGCAGATTTTTACCCTTCACCCCTTATTTGTGCTACTAACAAGGAGAAGACGCGGTCATGGGATCTCAGATTTTCTCGAAACTTTGCATATTAGCAGATTTCGTTCTTCTGTTTACGAAAATATAGCATTATAGGGTCAGATATTCAATAATTTTTGAGATATTTACTATTGAAATTTCATTATACCCGTTAAGTACAATTTGAATTGAAGTTATTGTCAAGTGCCAAACGGCGTGGTGGTAACGTACTAGGTTGGTACTAGGAAGTCCAGGGTTCAAATCCATTGTCCTCTTTTTCCTTTTTTTTTATTTTCAGTTTATCTATTTTAATTGATTGGATTTTACATTACTGCAACTAATAATAATAGTGAGTATTACATTTCATTTCTAGGTTTATTGTATTTTGTATGTAATGCATGGTTTTTATGTTATTCTTCTTTCCTTTTCAGGCACGGTTGATGAAGTTACTGTTTATTTACATATAATGTTGCTTTTCAATAAAATTTTAATATTACGTTTCCTATAAATATTATGAGTGCATTTTTCATTTGTAAAATCCAATCAATTAAAATAGATAAACTGAAAAGAAAAAAAAGGAAAAAGAGGACAAGGGATTTGAACCTTGGCCTTCCTAATAGTAGCGTCGATCTTCAACAACTTTTGAGATACGTTAAGATTGATGAAGTTAGTGTTTCTTTCATATTATGTTCCTTTTCAATAAAATTTTTATATTTTATTTTCTATAGATATTATGAGTGTATTTTTCATGTTCAAAATACAATTAATTAAAATAGATAAACTGAACAGATAAAAAGAAAAAAATGTAAAGAAAGGAAAATGGGATTTGAACACTGGCCTTCCCGGTAATGAATCTAGTACGTTACCACCACGCCGTTTGGCACTTGACAATAACATCAACTGAAACTGTACTTAACGGGTATAATAAAATTTCAATTGTATATATCTCAAAAGTTATTGAGTATCTGGCCCTATAATGCTATATTTTCATAAACAGGAGAACAAAATGTACCAATATGCAAAGTTTCGGGAAAATCTGAGACCCCATGACCGCGTCTTCTCCTTGTAAGTTACGTTGTTCTAATATTGGAAGAGTGTTTACTATCTATTCCATGAAAGTAAAGATGACATTTTAGAAATCCATTTTTTTTATTTCCGAACGCGAACCGTCACACTATGCAGCGGCAAGAATCATTGCAATGCTGGCTGCGGCCTATTTCGAGTGCGATTCTTACCGGCCGAGACATAAGGTGCTGAGTTGCAACCGGCAAGAATTATTAGGGCAGATTACGCAGCCCGTGGCACAACCTAAAGGAACCGAGATGGTTGCAAATGCGCTTAGAAACGATGGAATACCGGGAACTCGGCTTCCGAGCAGCAATAAACGTAATGCAAGCATCGCTTGGCAAAGACTCCATACTGCGGGAACGCTTAACCGGCACTTCCTGGCGTTCTTACGGGAATTCTTCGCTGAAAGTAACAAAGGAATCGGGCGCTGTTCTTCTACCGGTGTCGTAAAACATTGCGCTCGTTTTACTTTGCTTCTGGCTGCGATGATTCCCTGAATTCAATGCCGAGCGAACAGATATTAACTCTGAGCGGACCGGAAGAATATTTAATAATTAAATCAATGAAGCCTTCGCGGCCGGAGATTATTATAGAAAATTCTGTCGATAAACTCTGCGAACGAGTAAGAAATTCGTTTAGTATTTTACAGGTGATTATGAAAAACTGGGTTAATTAAAATATATTTGTTTTTTTATGGAAAAGCGAGCTGAATTAATAAACCCAAGTTTGTACATGGTAAAAGTAGACTTGCGGATCTATATGCATTTATGGCGTATGCAAATTTATGAAATATATGAAAATATTTATATTATTAAGAAATACTGACAGTTTTAATTTGGTTCTTCCACAATGAATCTTCCAGTCATCGAAACAGATTTTTCTCTCGATTCAATTTTTAATGGATGACCTGTAAAAGTGGGAAATTGTAGAAAGATTTAATTATAACTAGACTGCGGATCTTTTGCAAATTAGTTGCAATTAATAACTTTGATGGATTGAAAATAAAACGTTGACACAATTAAATTCTCTTAAGCTTCTTGCTATTTTAAGCTTCACTCAATTAATTTTGCATAAAATCTGCAGTCTAATGATAGATGTCTGAATTCTAAGATTAATTTAATTTAATATTACGCAGAACGTTTTCATGTAATTGTGACTGCCGTTGAAGCTCAAAATATATAAATCGCTGAACGTACTCGTAAATAATTCAACATTGTGCCATCAAACAGAATTAAAAGATCGAATAGATCTTTCAAATAGAAATGCTAAGATAGTCTAAAACTGTGCAGATATTCTGAACAAATTGCAAGACAAAAATTCATAGTAACATCTTCACAAAAGTTGATGAAATGTCTGACATTAAATATTACTTATCTAATATTGATTATTTAAAGACTTATATCCCAAAATGGAACTAACTGGAAAGATAAAGATACCTTTAGATTATCAATTATTGAAAAGGCATAAATGTGCGGCTCTTAAACTATTCATCGTTTGCAAAAGATGGTTCTCTTCCAATTATGAAGAAAAGATATTCCATATTCAATATTCTGGGATGCTTGGTGAATACTTAACCGCTGTAGAACTTTAATTGACTTGATCCGATAGGTGAACCTTACCTCTTGAAATATAGATTGCTTCCAAGAAAAGAAAACATGGAATCCTACAATACCGTTCTTTTAACTCTCAAGGATTTTGTTGCTAGATAAAATACCGTTTGCCGTATTATTTTCTTCATAGCTATAAAGATTATTACGAGAATTATTTTCTAATTAGCTATAATAATTATAACTTCTTTATCTTTAACAGACCAGGGAATTATCGAAATAAATTATTTGAGAAATAATCGTTAAGATAATATATTCTCATATTTGGCTATACGTCGTCTGAAATAATCATATGTTAGTTATTCGAACAGCCAAATAATTTTTTCAAACTATTTCATTATTTGAAATTCATATTAAATTCAAATAATTTTTCATTTCATCTTTCATTTCATCAAATAACTTCGTAATTTCCAAAATTCTATTTATTTCGTGTACTAAAAAACAATTGTAAATGCGAATGCAGCTAAACTTTAATCACAAAACTACACAAATTAGCACACCTATATTTAATAATAAATCTAGATACATCAATAACCTCTTGTTGAGGTGAAATTATTTATTATTTTATTTGAACAATGTAATTGAAATAAAAAATTATTTGATGTAAACCGCAAAATGAAAATAAAATTTTATAAAGTTATTTGTAAAATACAAATAATTAAGTATTTAGAATAATTCATTATTTCAGTAGGATTATTTGTTATCTTATTTCAAATGCAGTGAGCCCAACCCTGATCTCTAATAATTTCCTAAAATAAGGAAATCTATATTTATTGTTCACGTATTATGTGCACAGTTAATTTACTGCATTAATATTGATAACAGAAGAATGAAATTATATTTCGATCTAAACAAAATGGATACTATTCATATTTGGTGGACCCTGAAATCTTCGTCACGAGTCTGACTTGTTCTCGACAAGGGTTAATAACTAGACTGTGGATTTTATGCATTTATGACAAAACTGAATAGATGCAATTTAATAAAAGAATAGAAAGGTTAGAAGAATTGAGAAATGTGGATGCATTATTTCTTGATTATTAAAGTGATTGTGCAAAATAAAAATTGTCTTCAAGAATTGAACGAAACAGGAACCAAGTAAAGATGTCTTTCTTTCGCTAATCACTTTAATAATCAAGAAATAATAGATTCACAGTTTTAAATTCTTCTATTCTTTCTATTCTTTTAAATTGCATCTATTCAGGTCCGCTATTAAGATCCGCAGTCTATTAATAACTTAGAGTATTCATTAAATAGCATAAAATAATTAGCATAACTGGCCGAAGGAAATATTAAAGTATCCTCCTTGTGTGAGTAATTAACCGCCCCCGATATTCCATCGAGATTACGTCGATTTCCCTGCAACTCGAACTTTCCATCTTTACCGCAAACCTGTTACGAGACTGCATTCTCAAATCTCTTATTTCTCCATAACGCATGTAATACTTTCAAGGCTGATTGTATCGAACAGGTTACTCACGCGCCAAGAATTCACTATATGCACATCGCGAACTATTTCCTTCATCCCCCGATACATTCGTTCCGCTCCCAGAATTTCCCGATCGCTCAGCACACGAGCGTACCCGACACAAAAATGTAGTGGAATGATTTTTGATCGGGCGAAAATTTTAATTCGATGTAAATCGAACAGCACACGTTCCTCGGGATAGTTCCGTTTGCCTAACGAGGATGTTAATTGCATCGGCTAGCTATCAGAACCGCAATTACGAGGATTGTATCGAATTAGAAGCCTGGTGAGGTAATAGAGTCAGGTACGGAGTACCGCTGACTCGTCTGTAGCGTTACCGCAAAGTTCATCGCTCTAGGAGAACAAGTTTCAAGACCGAAGTGCAGTAAGGTGCGAATTCCGCGAGCGTCCCGAGTGTTTCCAACCGAAGACGCTCTGTTACCTAATTCCTGGATCAACGGACTGGGTTATGTGCGCCGGGTTCTGGGTTAAACATTCCATGGAGGCCTCAAGTCAGACTCCCTACCCAACGTTGTCCAAACGATCTTTATTTGGGTACGGTGAACCAGATGCTAACCGATTCTGACAATTCTCAAATCGAATTAGACGCTTCAGTCTTGCTCTATATTCCAGAGTTTTGGGCAGTCAATAATTTGTTGATGTCGAGTCAAGGAATTTTAACCAGTTAACTGTGGCGATCTTTTTGCAAAGCGCGCACCAGTGCGTGTCGCGATAATCAAGCGATAACGGGTATAGTCGTCAAACACAGAGTATTTATTTTATTTGCTTATTTCATTTCGTCTTGACCTCTAAACATTTTAAACATATTAAAATTTACGAATATAATTTGGTTTTCGCCAAAATTACAATTTAAATATCAAATTGTAACAAAATTCTACGCATGACGGATATAGTCGTCATGACACAAAATTCTGCCACATCTCCATGACGGATATAGTCGTCAAACACACTTAACTGGTTAATAGTGATCTTATATACAGGGTGTTCGTGCCATCACTAGCCAACGTTTTTCTTGTAAATAGTAAATATTAGAAAAAAAAATGAAAGAGGAAAAAGTAGTACTGTTTTGTATGCGCAACACAATGGCGTATGTGAGCCGTCTATTTTGAAAGTGACCTAAGTCCATTTATACTTAAATTGAAATATTTAAGAGTTTGCGTTTCAATAAAATTAAAAATATACGTATAGGATACCAATGTGTCATACTGCTTAAGTGTATCTAAAAGAGTTAGATTTACAATTCCTATTAAAATAATAACAATTATTAAGTGAATGTGTTTTCTTACCAAAAACGGAGTTAAGCCACTTTCAAAGTTAACAACCAGATTCGTTATAAAATTTGAAACAGCCCAAGTCCATTCGACATAATTTAAAATGCTTTAAATTGAAAAAACAATACTCAATTTATTTTATATTTCTTTACAACACTTCGAAAAAACAATTTATCCAATTCGGGAAATTTTCTAACTACATAGATTACATAACAATTTACTGCTCATCTACATTTTGTGTATGCGGGAGGGATGTCATGGTGCACCGGTGGTATACATACATACCACAGCAATTCCGACCGATAGCAATTTTTAGAAAAATAATTTTTTCTAAAAATTGCTATCGGTTGGAATTGCGACGAAAATAGTAAAGGTCACAATTTTTAACTTTTTAATCCGTGCCTGTAACAAAAATTTAAAAGACGCGTTTTATAGGTCTAAGTAAGTTACGTACATGTACAAAGTTTCATCGAAATCGGTTAACGTCGTTATGAGTTACAAACATTTAAAGGTGATTACATAAGGACAAAATTCCCTGGAAAGACCGAAAATCTGCGACTTTCACCCTTAAGCTCGCGTCTTGCAATGTTCGTAGCTCATAGCAACATTAACCGACATCGATGAAACTTTGCACATGTATATATCCTATGGAGATCTACAAAAGCTATATTTTAAATTTTCATTGCAGGCACTGATAAAAAAGTTAAAAATCATGACTTTTTTCTTCACAATTTTGACCATTAGCAATTTGTATAAATAATTATTTACACGCTACCGAGTAAACTAATACTTCTAACATCTCAAAAAAACTCAAGCCGTTTGAAGTAAGTTTGAAAAAGTTATTCGTTTTTAAAGGGTGTCCGGATACTTTTGCACGCCACTGTATGTATATCGTAGTAAGTCCATCATGTCCTTGTATTTCGCTGTTGTAACTCGTCTTATATTTTTATAAAGTGGTGTCAATACAATATTTTCGAACTTTCTTTGTTGAAATCATTAGCTACGAATTCGTGTTCACTATCTGAATTAAATGGTCGGGTCGTTTTATTCTTCCCCACGAGTGTAATAATTTATATAATTTAATATTTTAAGTTTTATATTCAATTGTAAGTGTGTATTGCGTGAATTTTTGTTTCACTGCATTAATTAAACATCGATCAATAACTGATTAGACTTAGGCTACTTTCAAAGTAATAGTTTTAATTATTGAACTAACTGCGAATACTTATGAGTACAAAATTATCGCGTATACTCTGAATATACTTAACAACAAATGTTGTTTATGACAGATAACTTCAAGGTGTACACGTTACTGCGGTCAACAGAACATAATTGACAAATGGACTTAGGCCACTTTCAAAATAAACGGCTCTTACCAATTGGTATAAAATATTCAAAATGTTTCTTCCATTTCTGACCTTGCATGACCTTAAAGGTCACTGTGCAGTATACGGATGAATTCGTCTAGACACACGCTTTCATGTGATATAAAAAAATATGTATACAGCATTCCATTTAAAAAATTGAAGGTCACCTTCATATCTAACAAAATAGTATAAACACAAAAAAATTACATACGCCATTGTGTTGCGAATAAAAAACAGTACTACTTTTTCCTCTCATTTTTTTCTAATATTTACTATTTACAAGAAAAACGCTGGCTAGTGATAACGCGAACACTGTATATGTAATATACAGAGTGTCCTAGGTTTTAATGTTGAAATTTTGTCAGTATATTTGATGACACTAAGTAAGAAAAAAATGTTATGTAAACATAGGTCGCATAGAGCTTTATTAAAAAGTTATAACAAAAATACGGAATACAAGTGGATTAATCGGTGATCGACTTGCTGTTACTGCGAGCACTGAAACGAAATTCGCAGAGTTATAAATTCGATCTTTGATTGCTGTCAATCACGCACTGTCAAGAACAGTAGACATTTTGAAATGGAGTATTAATTAACTCTGAAAATGACGTTGTCAAGTAGTGAATACATTGATCTATTCGTGCCAATGCTCGCAGCAGTAACAGGAAATCGATTATTATCCCACTTTTATTCTGTATTTTCGTTATAACATTTTAATAAATTTAATTATTTCACTTTTATGCAATAATAAATATGCAGATGTTTTTACAATTGTTTTATTTTTTCCAACGTGAAAGTTATTTAGTTGGTATTAGGGGTCCCGAAATTCTACTTTGCCCAGGGGCCCCAAGTAGTCATAACGCGCCACTGCATGCAACGATCACTAAAATCCTTTTTTAACATTCTCTAAAAGTAAACAACAGTGAGTATAACAATATATGATAATTGTGAAGAAATTCGCTAAGAAATTTCAAAGAGAAAAATTCCTAGGATGATTTTCTATTTTAATAATTCCAATGATTGTTCTATATATGTATTTCCTCCATAACTATCTGCTAACGAGCTATTAAAACTGAACTGAAATCCTGAACTGGCTAGACGGGAATTAATGGTGGAAAAGGATTGGAAAAAAGAAACGGATTCCGAGAAACTGAAATAATCAGATCGTTGGATCGCTCGTGATTCTGCAGTAAAATTTAATTCCACTTCCTACGCGGCCGATACGCGTACAGTTAATTCGAAAATATGTTCGAGCTTACGGTATAGCAACCGGGCGGGGGCCGCGGTGCGTCAATTATTCAGGTGCGCGTTACTTCATCTCAATTAATTGGACTCACCGGGGCGATAAGGCGGCGAGAGCCATCACTCGGTACCTGGATATAGAAAATACGAGATCACATTGCTATAAATCCGAAACAGACCGTTCACAATACGCTCCTTGCTAGAGCAACCAATAAGCAGAGTAGGCGCGTGTTAGGGCGCCAGAAAAAGAGGAGCACATTACATATTTTCTGAATTTTATATCTTTGACGTATAGTAATAATTAGACTGCGGATCTTTATGCAAATTCTAAATTTCATGGCTTATTTTACAAAAAACAGGAGGAGAACCGAGTTCTATTTGTCAACTAAAAAATTCCTTACAATAAGCATAGAGTACAGATGTTATTAGTGCAGGGATGGGTATTTTTGTCTCAATTGAGACAAAACCGTCCCCACCATAGCGACCACTGTCCCCCACCAGCATCCACCGTTACCATAGAGGAAGGACGTGCTTTGCCCGTCGCGAACAGTGCGCAAGTCTCGCGCATGAAAGAGAGGTTGGTGGGAGAAACAGGCGTTTGAGGGTCCACTACCTTACCCATCACGGCCGTAATAAATTGGCTTTTAATCTTTGACTTTAACGACATTTTATCCACCTGTACCGTACACAAACAGAGGAAACATAAGAAAGTGAATGAATTATTTTGAACAGTCAGCAAAATAAAATGAATGTTCAATGCTTAACAATGGAAAAATGTTTGCCTTTCTGGCCACACAGTTTCTAAAACTGTTTGCGCGCATGTGACAGAAATGCAGAAACCTTGCACTTTGACATTGCAGACCAAGGAGTATATTGCAGACTTCCGTGCATAGGAAATGGTGTGTGCGATCATCCGCAAAATAAATTCAATTGCCTTAACACTTCCGAGACGAACTACCCAAAATCGGATCGCACAAATTCAAAGCAGTTGTAAAAATGTCGAGTGAAGTTTAGAACCGTGATAGATCCCTATTCTCGAAAAATGATTTACCACTTTTCTTATCTCGAGGATTAATTCAAGCTAGCAGAACCGTTCTGAACGTGTTAAACTGTGTGTATCTGAATAATCACTGTCCCCCACCAACATCCGCTGTTACCATAGAGCAGGCCTGGGCACGGTTGGAGCTCCTCAAACGCTTGCTTCCCCCACCAACCTCTTTTTCATACAGCGTGAACGTTCGTCGCGTTCACTGATATCTCGTGTCTCTGTGGCCTCACCGTACGGCGCTTACTGGAAGGGTACAGTTAGCGCTACGGTGGGGACAGTTCTGCCTCAATTGAGGCAAAATTGCCCAACTCTGCCATCGAGGAAGGGAGTGCTTCGCCCGTTGCGAACACTGCGCAGGCCTCGCATATGAAAGATAGGTTGGTGGGAGAAGCAGGCGTTTGGGGGGCTCCTACCGTGCCCATCACGGATTAGTGTTTGGCAACTATACATGTTTTCTTGTATTTTAAGAATGGCTGCATGCTATATAAATACATAAAGATCCGCAGTCTAGTAATAATACTTCTAAGCGAGCGAACAAAACTCTAACTTTTGTTCAAAACAATTTTTAGCCAAACTACACGGGTCAATAAAATTGAACTTTTTTTTGTCACAGAGAACATTTATATATAAACTTTCGTGTACAAATCACGAATCCGAAAGTCGTTTGTCGCCATCTGTCTCAGTTTCTGAGAAATTTTATTTTCAACAAAAAGTCGAAAATTCAACTTTCAGAATTTTTTCTGTTTCAAACGAAACACGGTCACCTTGTGATTACGATCACCCAACCCTGACCAATTAAAGAATTGTATAAATATTATATTTAACAGTATAAATATTAATACAATAAATATTAATAAAACAAAAACAGTATAAATATTAATTCATTGACGACATAATCTTATAAGGATTAAGAAAAATTTTGGTTTTTCTGTCTCGGATGAAAATTGTAGGCTGTAGAATGTACACAAACTAACGGTGCGGGTGGCGCGGCGCGGAGCTGTGAAGTTAAATAAATATTTCGACAAGAAATATATTAATCGTTAATGTAGACCAATTTTTGTATTGTTTAAATATATAACATGACACCAAGAAAGTTTGAAAAAGATCCGCTTTGTAGTTATTAAGAAAAAAATTCCTAAATATCACCGATTTTCGAGCGCTCGAAAGTGTCCTCCCCTTCTTAAATTGTCCTCGCTCATTTTCGTTATAAATGCACAAAATCCGCGATCTATTGATCATTAATAACTTGAAAAAAAGTTGACTAGAAGCTATGAATAAACCAGGATTTTTGTCTATAAATTTCGCAGTCTATTTCTTAAAAAAATAAAGCTGTTACAGAAAAATTGACATTCCCTTTTTGATCTTAATGTGGTTCGTAGAATCAACTCTTAACGCTAAACCTACCACGGTCGAATGACCGGTTCTCTTTTTCACAATTATTGAAATTATGAAAACGCTTTCATTGGAAATGATTCGACTGATTTCTTTATTTCAACACAGATTATAATGAAAACCGTAAAAAGTTAAAGTAAATTCAATCTTTTCACTCCTATAAGCCATTTCACTTTTATATGTTTTGTGCTTGGTAGGTTTAGTGTTAAAATATGTGACATAGTCAAACATCTTGTGGTATTATTCGTGAAGTTTGGACAATTTTGAGTCTACCTCAGAGGACTCAATGATAGCACACTTGTGTTATCTTTTTGTTGCGGAGTGTACTCCGATGGTGGAGGAAGACCACGTCTGGTAAATACGAGTCATATTCCCAGAGCGCATTCTCCGCAGAGGCTCTCCAAACACTGCCTGGAAATGATGTTACGCGAGTTACTTGCAGCCCTAGTAAACATACTTTTTCGACGACGTTCTCCGGTTTCTATAGCAACAATTGTTTAGGCTTTTCTGGTAACTAATTCCATCATACTCCGTTCGTTTGTTGCTACAATCATACAACTCCATATTTCCGTTTTTGAACTTGTAATTGTATAGACAGAACGGATGTAGAGACAGTGTCGCCAGAAACACCCAAAACTGGGTGGATTTTCCTCTCCTCCTTTTCCCCTTCCACTATCCCATTCTACTACCATGAGCACACTCCAACGTCCCCCACTGAGACCGTAGACTGGTCACGTGACGTGCCGCGCAACGTGTTACATATTACTCTGATGACCAGAGAGGTGATAAACTGTATTCCCCTCGATTTAACCGATCTGGCGACACTGTTTAGAGAATCTATGTCAGTGAACGTCAATTATTGTAACATTTCTTTTCCTTTTCAATATTTTACTTTATCAATATTATATTTCAATGAACTGTATTTAAAATTTGATAACAATTCGAAGGATCTACAATTAATATGTCGCTATATGCAGCTAATGAAAAATACGATAATCATCGTACAATACTGTATCAGCATGTTAATCAACCCTTGATATTAATATCTCCCTCTATTATTTGAACACTGACATTTTATTCCTCTGAAATTAGTATAATTGACAGATTAAAGACATTAAAGGTATTTTTATAATATCAGGTAGTAAAAATACTGGTTTGCATATTCTATAACGATTTATTATTTCGTCTCGACGTTGAATTTATAAGCTCTGAACGAGGACTTAAGTAGGCGAAAAAGGGGTGGTTAATTTGGAAAACATGTTCTATAAAATAGTATATAATAGGGATTTTATTATATTCTGAAGTATCGTCGTGGAAATATTATTAAATTTTAATGAAATATCAATATTTCATTTCAAAAAAGAATATTCACGTTGATCCTCGGATAGCAGGACTTGAGTCGATTTTGGCCGGAGATTATAAACATTCCATTTCAATTTCTAGTTTTTCAGCAGCAAGTTGAGATTAATAGTTATTTGTAAAGTAGGTTAAGTAATTGATAAGAATAACTTTAGTTAGAAGTAGGTTCAGAAATATGTGAAAGAAGATTGATACACAAGGAATAATTTAATCGTGTCAGCCATTACTACCACGAAATGTAAATCCTGTGAAAGAATATAAAAAACCACTGAGAACCTCCACTGCCCCAGCGCATTCGCCTATTTAAAACAAACGCGTGCACAGGGGGCAAAGAAGGATTAATAACTCAAGATCCTATCACCCTGCTACAACGACAGCAACCGCTATGCATTCGCCGATTAAAAATGTTCTCTAGACCAGAAGGAATTAATATGCACAATTTATCACGCGCCAAAATCTGGAACACGAAAAAACGCGTGTACCAAGCGAAAATATCAATAAATCCCTCAAAAAGGAACCACACGATTTCCAATTCAAAAGGGTAAAAACAACATAGAACAAATCTATGTGAAGAGAGCGAAGGACCACTGAGAACCTCTACAGTCCTAGCGCATTAGCCTATTTAGAACAAACGTGTGCATAGCGGCGCAAGGTAAATTACCTTTTCACGATCCTATCGTCCGCCTGAAACGAAACCTACCCTCTCTGGACTCGGCAATTAAAAATTTCCCTGGAATAGGACACTCCGGTATCTGTACTTTCCACTCGTGATCAAGGAGCACCGAGAATGGACGATATACCAGGACAATAATCCAGGACGATGTCCCTCGACTCCGTTATCCGTTTACCAACTATAAAGAAATGCACTCTTCACCGTCGTATACAAAATATTAGAATTTAGGCAGCATAGCAAACCTTCAGCTTCAGCACACTTGAAATCATTGATGATAGAGACTGCTAAAAAAATTGCAGTGATGTAATTTGGTTTTTTACATTTCAGTGCGTGAGTTGGGTCTGCGTTGGGTTTGCCCCATGCATTGGAGGGTTAGATTGTTTTCTACAAATCGATTGCCCATTGCATTGTGATTTCCACAAAAAAATTTTATAATTGCATAATTTCCAGTGCAAAAAATGTCCCTGTGATAGGACGGTATCTGTACTTTCCACTTGGGATCAAGGAGCGCCGAGAATGGACGATATACCAGGACAATAATCCAGGACGATGTCCCTCGACTCCGTTATCCGTTTACCAACTATAAAGAAATGCACTCTTCGCCGTCGTATACAAAATATTAGAATTTAGGCAGCATAGCAAACCTTCAGCTTCAGCACACTTGAAATCATCGATGATAGAGACTGCTAAAAAAATTGCAGTGATGTAATTTGGTTTTTTACATTTCAGTGCATCAGTTGGGTCTGCGTTGGGTTTGCCCCATGCATTGGAGGGTTAAATTGTTTTCTACGAATCGTTGCCCATTCATTATTGCATTGGTATTTCCCAAAAAAAAAAATTTATAATTGCATAATTTCCTCTACCAAAATTGTCCGTGGAATAGGACACTCCGGGTATCTGTACTTTCCACTCATGACCAAGGAGCGCCGTGAATGGACGATATTTCATGACAATAATCAAGAACGATGTCCCTCCTATTATCCTTTTACCAACTATGAAGAAATGGACAATTCGAAACCTAGTAAAATTTTCAATACACCGACGATAGAGGCTGCCAAAGAAATTAGCCAAAATCTGATAGTACAGTTATGTAATTCGTAACACTTCACTGCACGAATTGGATCTGTGAGATCCATCTTTAATCTTCTTTTAATTATCTTGGAATTTTGCGAGCAATTCTTGTTTTACTATGGGCAATTTTATGTAATATAGCAACAACGGCATTGTGTAGGAAAAGCTTCAAGTTTTTAGACGAAATGTCAACTAAGAAATTGGATACTTTTGCACCATGCATTGGAGGGTTAAATTGTCTTCTACGACTCGATTGCCCATTGCATTGTGATTTCCAAAAAAAAAATTTTATAATTGCATAATTTCCACTGCAAAAAATGTCCCTGTGATAGGACGGTATCTGTACTTTCCACTCGTAATCAAGGAGCGCCGTGCATGGACGATATTCCAGGACAATAATCCAGTACGATGTCCCCCGATCTCACCCCCGTATACTATCGCGCTTTATTTGCTTGCACACGGGCAAAACCGTCGCGGCTCACGTAGAGACACTCGATCTAGAGAAGGGAACTTTTTAAGACCCCGTACGTGGGACACGGAACAGATTTTGCAAAGCGGGAGCCCTTTGTTCCGCGGACTAGAAACAAAATAGTGTCGTGTGTCCTCGCCACACCGTCGTTTCCCAACATTCCAGGTAAAAGATCGGGATGGAGGGGGTGAGATTTACATAATCGAGACGCTGTTGCAATGCTCACCGAATGGCAACTTCCTATTTTTCGTTCGCTATGCTAATACTGATTTTTAAAGGATTATTTCTGCGCGGGTGTTTCTTACCTTCGAACAGAAATGTTCAGGTGAAATTCTAGCGTAATATCATTCGATATGCATTCTTGTAGATTTCGATTCTTTCGGGCGAGTTCGAGGAATGTGAAATTCGATTCGTTTGATTAAATCTGTTGTTGCTTGTAATGCAGCTATTTAACCTTTTGAAATTTAATTCGAAGGTGCGAGATTAAAAACTATTTCATTTCGTTCGATGCTCTAAATGTGCATCCATGGAAAATAAAATTATCTTTGATGGTTTAAAATTATTTTTAAATGGTTAGGTTGTTACTGTTCGATGCTCTAAATGTGCATCCATGGAAAATAAAATTATCTGTGATGGTTTACAATTATTTTAAAATGGCCAGGTTGCTACTGCATATGTTAGTTTATTGTGGAAGGTTAAAAATAATCAAGTCTGCCGTATGAAATCTATGACGTCTCTGAGACATCATTTTAACCCTGCAATTGTATTCTGGGCTTTCTCATGATTCCAAATTTCTGTACACTAATTGTCGCTACTGTATTGCACAACAGCTCAGATATTATGGCAACCGATTCATGAACCACTCTGTATATGTATGTACAATACATAGATACACGTTAGAAAAGATACTACAAGAACAAAGGATAGCAAAAGTAATAGAATAGTTTAGACGCATTGAAAAGATAAAATAAAAGAAATAGACATAAGCAAGAAAAGAGAAACAGGGATTAAAGATCAAGCAGGTGCAATGATAATATTAGATTAACGAAAGTAGAATTAACTAATTCTGTATTATGTATTATTAGTAGACGGCGGATCTCTGTGCAAAATAAAAATTGTTTGCATTAATTGCAAGACAGGAACCATACAGAAATTGATTTTTCTTTTTAGTGGTTTTAGTACGTCGTAAGAAATGTATTTGTATTCTTGAATTCTTTTAATTTTTCCACTGTTTCAAATTATAATCACCCATTTTGTAGATTTTAACCAAAATCTGACCACAAATCGTGGAAAAATGCGATTTTAATCAGTTTGAACCGCTTGTAGCTCGTGTATACATTAATCAATTTCGATGAAATTTTCAGCATTTGTATTACTAACATAGGTCTACAGAACGCATATTTTAAATTTTCATTACGTGATGGAATAAAAAAGTTTTAAAAAGTACCATTGATATATTTTTATATAATACCTACCTATTGAAATTTGTTCAAAATCTTTCTTGCACGTCATTTAGTAAATCAATGATTCTAATTGCGAAAGAAAATTTTAAATTGAGTTTTGCAATTTTAAACAAATTATTCTGATTTAAAGGGCGTTCGAATACTTTCATGAGCCACTGTATACGTAGTAGAGATGCTTCAAAGACTGATAGCCTATCACTATTTTGTTGAACAATAAACTTTTTAATACAGTAATTGATGCATGTCCTCATACAAGCATATTTGACGATTCTTTGGAATTTTTTGTGAAGCAATGGATTATAGTTTTGCGTAATAAATAGTATAGAAAGGGGGAATGAAAAGTATGTGGACCATGGTTGACGGATATTAGAACAGACGGGGTAGAATCAGCACTTCCGGCGCAGAAACGTTCAATTGATTCTCTCGCGTATGAAATCAGCGAGTTCTACAGAGCTGTTGGACCCGTGGTTGCTATGAATGGGCGCATATGTACTGGGGAGTTTAAAATTCAATTACACACGATGGGTTGGGAATAATCCCAGTAACCCTCGCGACACCGTGTTCCTTAGTTTAATCTGATTTTAAACTAGCAGGGTGATTATGAACCGAAAGCTCTGTATAATGTACAATAACAATGATTTAGGGACTGCGAGTCTCGAAAAAGAAAATTTTGTTCCATTTAGTTATTAACCTGTGACTCGAGGGAGGCGAGTTAATACGTCGTTTTTCAGTGACTTTTATTTTCTTCTTAATTCAACCAATAATTCTTTCAATGCATACATAACTGAAAAATTAAATTAATATTGAATTTTCTCTAAATTTTATTTAGATTATTCTATTTCATACAAAATAACTGAAAAATTAAATTAATATTGAATTTTCTCTAAATTTTATTTAGATTATTCTATTCCGTACAAAATAACTGAAAAGTTAAATTAATATTGAATTTTCTCTAAATTTAATTTGTTAGTTACTTCTCCCTACCCTCAAGAAGTAAATGAAAAATTAAAATAATATTGAATTTTCTCTACATTTTATTTAGATTATTCTATTCCATACAAAATAACTGAAAAAGTGAGTCGAATTAATATTCGCACACTTTTTAAAAGAACAACTTTTTCAAATCGATGAAATTTTCAGAATGTATAATAACTATCGCACATATACGTATGACAAATTTTTTAAATTTTCAATGGCATTTTAATTTTTAAATTCGAAGTCCAGATAAAAAAGTTGTAAAAAGCAACCTTTGAGTGTTTTCTCCATGGTTCCGTCTAATTGCAATTTTTTCGAAAATCTATATAATTGACTAGTTAACTAATTCTTCTAACTTTGAAAAAACTTTTCCCCTTTAAAAAGCGTGCGAATATTTATGGGAGCCATTGTAGAGTATATCATCAATGTTTGTATGAAACGTACTGTACCTATATTGACTGAATCAAAATTGTTGTTACGGTCATCTGATTCATCACGTGATTCAGTGCACGTACTGGGAACTGAAAAATCGTTCGATTAACAGGTTGAAAAATATAAGTAATTAAGGTTAAGGATCGAATGTTCAGTCCGATAAGTCGATAACATCAGGTCAGTATCTTTAAAAACCGAGAGATAAGGATAATAGCGATAAGAATTTTCCGCGGAAATTAAAATTGAGTTTGAGCCAGGGAGATTCAATTTTCTTTTGAGTGCGGAATAATTTGTAGCACCAACAAGAATTTGTAACACCAACTTCACAGTGACATTTGAGAAAATCAATGCAGCAGAACAGAATAATTTAAAGTGGAAATAAATACATCCAAACCCGAGTGTACAGAAAATACGTTATTTACAGACTTCGAAATTTTGCTGAGATAATGAGAGAAAACTAAGGGAATAGTCAAGTTTTAATTTATTTTGCTACACAATGTAGGTATGCAATTTGCTGCAGCGAATCCAGAGTTTCGGAAACAGTTGCTAAAACCAATAGAGCGTAATGTAAGGAATAATTGCAATATCAACAAATACGTTACAAGAACGTTAAACATGTAACACACAATGTACAATCAAAATTAAAAGCAGTGATCTAACAATAAAGACTCGGCAATAAAGAACCTAAAATGTAGTTAACAAATCACCACAAAAATATCTGTAAAACTCAGTGCAGATGATATTTTAACAATTGCATCTCAGAAATAAACTCTATCGTCACTATTACAATGTAGAACTTTATGCAAAATAAAAGCTATCTCAAAGTTGATTGCCAGGAACAGATGCATTTCTTCTTTTAATAAATATAATAGAACAATACTCTTAGATTCTTGTAATGTGCTCACAGTTTTCTATTTCATCTATTCGTTTATCTCACGAATGCATAAAAACCAGAGCCTGGTCATTATTATTTATAAAACGAACTCTTAGAAATAACCTCTATTATCATCATTATTAGACTATAGAACTTTATGCAAAATAAAAGCTATCTCAAAGTTGATTGTAAGGAACAAATGCATTTCTTCTTTTAATAAATATAATAAAACAATATTGTTAGATTCATCTAATGTCCTCACAGTTTTCTATTCCACCTATTCGTTTATCCCACGAATGCATAAAAGCCGCGGTCTGGTCATTATTATTTATAAAACAAACTCTTAAAAATAATCTCTATCGTCATTATTAAACTATAGAACTTTACGCAAAATAAAAATTATCTCAAAGTTGATTGTAAGGAACAAATGCATTTCTTCTTTTAATAAATATAATCAAACAATATTGTTAGATTCATCTAATGTCCTCACAGTTTTCTATTCCACCTATTCGTTTATCCCACGAATGCATAAAAGCCGCGGTCTGGTCATTATTATTTATAAAACGAACTCTTAGAAATAACCTCTATTATCGTCATTATTAGACTATAGAACTTTATGCAAAATAAAAGCTATCTCAAAGTTGATTGTAAGGAACAAATGCATTTCTTCTTTTAATAAATATAATAAAACAATATTGTTAGATTCATCTAATGTCCTCACAGTTTTCTATTCCACCTATTCGTTTATCCCACGAATGCATAAAAGCCGCGGTCTGGTCATTATTATTTATAAAACGAACTCTTAGAAATAATCTCTATTATCGTCATTATTAGACTATAGAACTTTATGGAAAATAAAAACTATCTCAAAGTTGATTGTAAGGAACAAATGCATTTTTTCTTTTAATAAATATAATAAAACAATATTGTTAGATTTTTCTAATGTCCTCACAGTTTTATATTTCACCTATTCGTTCATCTGAGCAATGCATAAAATCTGCAGGGTGTTCATCATTATACATATCTAAAACACAAAGTACTCATGCTCCAAAGTACTGACAAGGAGAAGACGCGGTCATCGGGTCTAAGATTTTGTCGAAACTTTGCATACTGGTAGATTTCGTTCTCCTGTTTATGAAAATATAGCTTTATAGGCGTCGAGACTCAATAATTTTTGAGATATTTACAATTTAAATTTCATTATACCCCTTAACCCGTTAAGTACAGTTTTGGTTGAAGTTTTTGTCAAGTGCCAAACGGCGTGATGGTAACGTATTAGATTCATTACCGGGAGGGCCAGTGTTCAAATCCCTTTTCCATTTTTTTCTTTTTTTTTCTGGTCAGTTTATCTATTTTAATTAATTGTATTTTGCACATGAAAAATACACGCATAATATCTATAGGAAACAAAATATAAAAATTTTATTGAAAAGGAACATAATATGAAAGAAACACTAACTTCATCAATCCAAAATGTCAATGCGGGTATGAAACTTAGGATATTGACCATATACTATGGCAATGTCCCACATTTGATGAACAGAGATCAAAATTTATCAAACTCTTTTTCTTCCGCTCTTATGTAGCGTCCTACTCTCCAGACCTACGTCGGATATATGTAAATTGACCTACTCGTTTCTCCATGACTGTGAACTAAAGATTTAAGAAAAGAGTTTAAACTATTTGTGTAACTAACATACGAATGTTTATAAAGATGCTTATTGTATTATGTAATGTATAATAATGTATTGATACGTCTGTATAGTACCGCAAAATAATCTCTTCCATGAGACTCAGATTGCGTAAATAAAAAAGAAAAGTTCATCAATCTTAACGTATCTCAAAAGTTGTTTAAAATCGACGTCCATGATGCTACATTTTCATAAACAGGAGAACGAAATCTACCAATATGCAAAGTTTCGAGAAAACCTGAGACCCCATAACCGCGTCTTCTCCTTATTAGAGGTGTAGGATCGCAAAATGTTGTCCCCGAGTTCAACGGAAAAGAAAATCGGATTCAAGAACACAAAAAGATCCGTTAAAAAGCAACTCAAGGACGAAAGCTTCCGATACCGGTCCAGCACCACGAAGAAAGACGATTTCATCAGGGAATCTTGTCGTGGCTTCGGTTCAGTGACGTGTGAAGGCCAAGTTCCCAGTGAAAACTCACCAGGACTCCAATAACCCAATGTTGCCATTATAGAAGGGTGTATACGCATGAGTATACATTAGTGTGAACTCGAACCGGT
The DNA here is from genome assembly GCA_913789915.3 of Sphecodes monilicornis. NCBI lineage: Eukaryota > Metazoa > Arthropoda > Insecta > Hymenoptera > Halictidae > Sphecodes > Sphecodes monilicornis. The sequence goes on from OU565290.1 coordinate 14,384,782, forward strand.
CTGCAACCAAGCCTAAATGATATAAAGTACGGGAACCATGGTTATAAGATGAGTTTACGAAAGGCTCGAAAGGGCTGAGATGGCTAATAAGTTCCTACGAGATTGGCCTTAATGTTTGACGGTTTAATTAAAAACTTTCCCAAAGTTGCAATTGCGGGATTCCGAATGCGGACCAAACCTTGGAAGCTTGGGAACATTTCAGCCTCTGGTTCTCCTAAAAATTGTAAAAATAAACGTACTTTATGGCTGGAGGTATACGATATTGCAGCAATTCGAAACCGGAAGTTCAAAATAAAGATCTGTGTAATTGCATATAGACGTTTTATCCTTCGATGGACAAATACCGGTGTAATGGTGATATTAGAACTACAGATCTAATCGTTATGACGTTGTGAACATATAGTTTAACACATTCACGCCGGCGCTGTTTTCTTTAATTTTGCCACATTAGGTGGCGCCGTACTCAAAATTTTGTTAATCAAAATTCAGGCTCAGCATGGACAATTTACTCTTACTATGCATTTATTAGGGCATGGTATTAGTATAGTATAGCTTGTATTCAAAATGCTTTTATTTTAATTATTTATTTTATCGATACAAAAACCACCACGTGTACCACCGGTGGTGCACGCCGGCGTGAACGTGTTAATTATGTGCGTACCAAAATATCAGTACAAATTGTTCATTTTCCCAATTATTTGAGACTTTGTTGCGTAATCTAATTCTGCAAGGAAAGTGTTTTTGATATTTTAAGACATCCTCGTCCACAAAGGGTTAAAACTTAATCATTTTCAAAGAGGTGACAGGGATTGGAGAATATAATGGAAACACTATTTATATTCGTGTCTTGTGTTCATAAAATTAGTACACTAATCGTATTTGTTGTTATTAGTATATTAATCACATTTTTCATGACATTGTGCCTTAATGGTACATGGACTAGTAATAATTGTTAGCTACGAAGCCATTTTAAAATTAATAAAATGAGATTTTTTAGCCCTTAATCTTTCCAAGACAATATTTCCTCAACAAATTCTGCAGTATATTATGTTATTTTTCGACTAGAGGACTCCATGAAAGATTATTTAATAAAAATACTTGTTCAAACTAGAATTGGTCAGAACAGAACGTACTTTAAGCTAGGAGCTTTAAGTTTAACCCTTTCACAGAATTTGTAAAGTTGTACAAATGAGTGATGGATCAAATTGACTCAATGAAAGAATAAAATTCGCTCTATTTTGTTATAACGGTCTAATTTTCTCAATGATTTATGATACTTATACAATATAATTTGAATACTTTATTTAGGGGTATGAGAAAGCCTCGGAGTAAGCAATACATTAGTAATGAAGAAAAAAGGATTTATGACATGATTTTGAGTAAAATTGACACAATTTTTGTGCAAGGGTTAAACAAGTTGTACTTGTATAGATACTTCAAAGTTTAAAATAAAAAATTTCGAGCAATGAGATAAAATTTATATTCGAAATGGATAAACTCGGAAGTCGTAAACAACCCTTCCTGCAGTATTTATTACCAGTTTCAAATCCATAATTTCAGGTCGCTGTGATTGCAAAAATTTGTTAAAATCTGAAATAGTGCTAAGGGAATATTATAACGTCAGATGTGCAAAAGGTAAAAAAATTGTCAAAGGGGTGGAAATATCGACGGTGACGAAACGAGCCAAAAATTGGCCGGATACGGGTGACAAAAAAAATGCAGTTGGATATATTTTTTACCCCTGATCAGAGAGAAATGAAATTTCCCGTGATCCTTAGAGAACTCCCCTACCGTAAAGGGTGGGTTTAGCTGTGCTGCGCGTCACCATGGTAACCATAGGTCAGGATAGGGATAAGCAACGGTAATGCTCCCTTTTTTTTTTCCTCTCTCCGTCGAGAAACCATCTTGCGAGTGCGAGCAACACCGATGACGCGAAGCTTTTTACCCCTGCGGCACACAATTTTACCCCCCTTTGAAAAAAAGGGAAAAAAGGAGCGTGGACGGCCTCCCGGATTCAAACCGTTACTCGAAAATTTTATTTCTGTTGAGCTAATCGTCCCGAGCTAACTCGTTTTCTTCCGTTTTCCACCCCGGGACAGCGTAACGAAGTAACAACCGCGCGAATCGGCAGAGAGGCTAACCCGACACTTGGCCCGATGAAAGCAATTTACGTGATGAATACAGTCGGGAGAACAATGCGATCCAGGTGGTGATAGCGGCCAGCCTGTGCAGAAGCTAAGCGCCTTTATTTTTTTGCCGTTTTTTCGATCGAAAAAGGAGGAAGGAAGCCTTTTTGTTCGGATAGATTGAGAAGTTCGGGGTTGGATCGATCGATCCTATGGGGGACAAAGAGTTCGACGTTTAAAGTCTAAATTGAACTCGTTTCGGACGTGGTAAAAATTTCGGTTTCAGCCACGATGGCACATTGATGACACAAGATCTTGATATTGATCATTCGAATCGGATGTATTCAATTTTTAAGAATAAAGAGATCCTTTCAATCTAACAAAATAATAAATACAGCTATTGTCGTAGAAATGGAAAAAATTTCATTCTGAAGAACGCAATGGAATGTTGTTATTAAAAAATATTGATATCGATAATTCGAATTTGACGTGTACAATTTTTAAGAATGAAGAGATCCTTTCAATCTAACAAAATCATAAATCAATTATGTAAAAATTATTGTAAAAATTTCATTCTGAAGCACAATGAAATGTTAATTGCAGTAATGATTGATATTGATCATTCCAATCTGATGAATACAATTTTTAAGAATAAAGAGGTCCCTTTAATCAAACAAAATAATAAATACAGTTATTGTCTTGGAGATGGTAAAAATTTCATTTTGAAGCACAATGAAATGTTGATTACAGTAATCATTGAAATTAATAAATCGAATCTCATGTTGTCAATTTTTAAAAATAAAGAGATCCCTTCAATCTAACAAAATAATAAATACAGCTATTGTCTTAGAAATGGAAAAAATTTAATTCTGAAGTACGCAATGGAATGTTGTTTTTAGAAAATATTGATATTGATAATTCGAATCTCATGTTTTAAATTTTTAAGAATAAAGAGATCCCTTCAATCTAACAAAATCATAAATACAGTTATTGTGTTGGAGATGGTAAAAATTTCGCAAAGTTGGTTGCAGTAATAATTGATAGTGATCATTCGAATCTGATGTATTCAATTTTTAAGGATGAAGAGATTCATTCAATTTACAAAATAACAGACACATTGTCTCCTTGTATAGGTCCAGAGGGGATGAAAAGTTTTCAATCCCTAGAATCACGTGATATACAATTTCAGTGTCGTGCTAAAGACATTCGTGATATACAATTGATTAAATCTCTAAGGGATATTTCAAGCTACATAAAATGTTTAAATTGTTCGAAGATGAACAAGTTGCGCATCATTATGTTCACACTCCTGAGGAGTGAGATATTCGAACAGCGCATAAGTGAGTATGATCAGATTTGGTGTAATTGATACTCACTGCAGCTAATTTCGACAGGCCTGATACAATACGTGAAAGCAAACAATAGAATGCTATCTTTCTCTGAAGAGGGAAGTAGAATCGTCACGCCCACTAGAATCTATAGCTACCAATCGGCTACGATAATAACGCCCACACTTTTGGGGAAAACTACCAACGAGAATGATGTCTTTTACAACGACATTTCAATAAGTATGTAATAAAGTAATAAAATATATTGGAAAGCCACAACGTTGATAATCTCATCAAAATTGTAGAATTCATCAAACATTTTTTATTTTGTTAAATGTATTAAGATGGTATTAATTTGCGTTAAAAGTAGTAATTTGAGTTTCGATTATTGTTTTATTTTAATGGTTTATTAATTCGTAATTTTGTTGATATATAATTCTTCGGCACGACAAATATCTGAATCTTTCGAGATCAATGAAGAAGTTACAAGTCAGCAAAGACAGCAGCCTCGACGTGGTCGATAAAAAAAGGAAAGAAGCCAAGGTCTTTTTAACCTCCTTAATCGTATCGAGAACGACTGGAGCTAGGACGGAATTTTATCTTTTTAGGTAGAAAGCTTGGAACCAAGTGAATTACGAGGGTAAACCGTTAACGGTGATGGCGGTGCTTCTTGCTCCAGTCGGAGAATAATTAGTACTCGACAAAGCATAAATTCACCGCAGCATTTTGTTCAAATACTCAATTTATAGAACGCAAATAAACGAAAAAATTGTATACACAACAAAACGAGTTTGTTCAGAGACATTTTTCACTTCGGAAGTCAATAGACAAAATAGTTCCTATTTTTATGTAACATATGCAAAATACTCATCGTCCATTCATTTCAGTATTCGAAAAATAATGAAGTAAATGAATAAATTGTAGAAATTCTAAAAAAAGATTATTTTCTTTACAAATACTTAGTTCAAACGCTTATTTGAATATTAATCATTTTATTTAAAATAATGACTCTTTTATTTCCAGAAATCTGTTAACGTTACATACAGTATTGATCGAAGACTGTAATCCTCGAGGACTATAAGGAAATATTGAATGTCTCCGAAAATATTAAAATTCCTTCAAAATAAGTAACTCGTACTCCCGGCACCCGCCAACAATAAAACCGCTCCGATAATTCTGGTAAGCGAACAAGGAAAGGAATTCCCGAAGCCACCAGAATACAACCCAGTTTAATGCACATTAAACATTTTTATTCTGGCCGAGCAACGAATCCTGTTCACCGTTACAGGAATAAAACGCCGACAAGGAATGCAGTTGCCCGGCCGATTTCGCGGCGTTACGATGTTCGATTCGCGAGATTCATAGAATGTCGTACGATGTTCTGTCAGCGTGTAATTCAGATATGAAAAACGGGGCCAGCTGAGGCCGTAAAATGTCAGGTGAAATTAGTTATCCCGCGAGATACCGTCGTAAACACGATTATTACCAATGAGTCATAGTCGAACAGAGCGGATCCCGCGAGTCCGCCATTTTTCTGCCCATCTTTTTTGTGCTCTGTGAATCGTGAAAGGATAACGCAACGAAAGGCAATTACGGTGTAACTTTCTTTCGGGCAGTTCAACGAAAATTTCTCGACACACTTGACAGAACACTAATGCCTGGAATCGATGAAACGCGAGATCCTCGGCATCTCGGTATACTCGACGTTGCACCGGATTGCACGTTTCAGTTGCACGTATCTGCACTTTTCTCCGGTTGCACGGTGACTAATCCCGTTCGATAAAAAAGGCTAAATTGTTGCACATTAAGTAGCTAACTCTTCGAGTTACTTATTATATCAAACAAAATCAAATCGAGATTGCGGTGCTCGAGGCGAGTACGGCTCTCACAAAGTAGAATTAAAAATTTGTAATTACAGAGCGGTAACTACACTTTATCTCGAAGTAATTTATCTCTGAGAAATTTATATCTAATATGCAATAATCACCAAGTTTACATATGTTGATAACATCAGTAATGAGCTAATGATTGAGTACATATTAACAAAACTAAGACTTGCATCTTATATGTAAACTGCGGATTTTAATGCAAAATAAACAGAAATTCATTTCTTCTATTCATAATTTTAATGAGCTGAATTTATTGTAATAGTATTTTTACATTCCCCAAATTCTTTAACTGTTTTGTATTTCATTTACTCATTCTTGTCGTAAATGCATAAAATCCGCAGTTTACTTTTATGTTTAATATTTCAAAACTTACTCGAGTACACTGATTTCATACAAGTTCAATTTTCTCGACTTCTTTTGTGCATAGTCATTATTTATATCTACGTAATTTAAATTTTCATACGACTAATATTCAATTGGCAATTATATCGAACCATCTTTCCCGAGACACAGTAATACGCAAATAAAATTGTATTATTTATAATTTAGAGAAACTACGTTTGGTAAAAGCAATGACCACTATATGATCATATTCTTAAAACAACATATTTACATTTGAGAATTGCTTTTTAATTTTATATGTCACGCTTAATATGTCATAAAATATTTTAATTTCATTGAACAAGTCATTTCCGGTATATGCGTCTCAACGATTTTCATTTTTTAAAATAATGTCCAAATTCACAATTTATGAATGAATTTTTTTTCTTTTCTATTTTATAGCATTCTTATATTTTATTAAATGTAATAGTAACTAACAATAAGTGTACAGCCTGAGACAAATATCTCATCTGCTCGTTGCTAAGAACAATACTAATACCAACCGATACAGAATTTTTTTTAGACTATGTCAGTAAGTTCTGCTCACGTTTGCACCGCAATTATACAAAAAATTGTATTAATCATCGTCAGAAGTTTTTACTTTTTGTGAGCAATTTTACGATTTTAAATGTAACTGCTTGAAAGACTTATTTAAAGTGTTAATTATTTTACCGAAGGTATTTTGCTGTAAAACTTGAAAGAACAGGTATGAATGTTAGTGACTACAGAGTTAAGCGAGGTTTGAAATTGTTGAGTGAGGTCATAGATCGCAACGATTTTTTCAATAAACCGTTTGTGCGTTCGAGACAAGTTCCTCTCGAGCACGTTTATAAATAGAATTCAATCATGTTATCTAGCGTTTTATACGCCAGATTCGCGACCCGTTACCACGTTTCAATTATTTCTGTTTAGCAAGAATGATCGTTTTAATACGTTCGTGAAAGCGATCCGAGCAGCGGCCGATGACAATGGAGCGGAACGGTGAAAAATCGCGGGAAGAAAGGGAAAAAACAGCGTGTCGAATTATCTCCACACCGGGGATCCGTTAAAATCGGTCCCTCACCCGTTTCATTCTGTAAAAACTGATTTTGCTTTTTACAGACAGCTTTCGCCACGCTGTAAAACCGATTGTGGATTTTTCTTCGATTCGAAAGCGAGAACATCGACCGGCCAGCAAGGTCGTGCGCCATCTTGACCACGATAAATTGGTTTATTCATTTTAAAGTTCGTTCGATAAAATATAATTAACGACTATTTGCGTCGGCGGTGAATTACTTTATAACGCAATTTTGCTTTCATTCAAAATATTTTCCGCGTTCGATCTTGTTGAAACTTTTTACCAGTGGCGGCCTCGTATTAGATAAAATCGTAGCTTTCTATTTGACGAGCTTTCGAATTTTTTAAATTACGATCAGTTAAAAATTTGATACTCTTTTTCAAGATCTGCTATCGGAATCTCTCGTGTTTTTCTTTCTAATTAGATTGTGCAGTAGTAACCAATTCTCGCAGCGATGTTATCGAAGTAATCTAATTTGCACATTACACGATTCAGCCGATTAATTTTCAATTTCGCTGCTAATTTTCGTACTTGCACCACGAGTTGCTAATGAAACATAGTTTGTAAGGAACGAACGATCTAATGGAGGATAGAGCCGAAAGAATAAACAGTCTAAGCGAGTGTTTCGCGGACTGCACGATCATCAATCGCTTAGATGGGAACTGCGTTTCAGAGGCAATTGTATACAGTGTATAATCAACGGTTAATTCTAAACAAACCGATCTGCCAAGACGGCACAAGATTCCGCAAATGGGTGGCCAAGAACAATTCGAAACAGTATTCCGAATCTCACCGGCCAGTCCATTCTCTAATTAATTATGCTCTTAATTAGTGGGCCGAATGCGCGGTTCAATTATAATAACATGATAATATATGAGCCATGGAGGGGTCGTTATACTCGGCGCAGTGACGTCATCCTGATTAAAGAAAAAAACAGAAAGAAGAAGACATGGATAGAAAGAGAGAAAGAAGAAGATTCTTTATCGCATAATACCGATCTGGAGGCAAAGATATTCATGCAGGAAGGAAACCTGTTAACGTCAATTAAGAAGTACGCTGACAGAGCGCATACGGCGCGAAAGATAATTACGTGTCTTCCATCGTGCGAAATTCAATTTATGCAACCCCGCTCGCTACGATCTTTTTTTCGTACTGTTTCTCGCCGCTTCTTTTTCTTTCCTTAAAAGAAGAAATTCGCTTCTGCTCCACCCGCCTTGTGCATGGAAATTAATGTACAAAGAAAATTTCAGTCGACAATTTTCGTAGACCTAATTAGTCAGCGTTACAATTCTTGCATATAACGATCAACATTATTTGCGTATATTTCACAAAATTACGGGTGGGCTAATGTACTCAAAATAATTAGGGGCTCTCGTGTCTGGGGAACATATTGAGTATCCGGAATGTAGTGTATATTTAATAACGCAGAGTATTAATTTTATACTGCGTTTGTGAGGTACATTTACAGGCGTTGGTTTTGCTCTTTCACCAGGAAAATTTATTATTAATTTATGCATTATGTACATAATTTTTTTTTAATTAACTGTATGCATTTTAAAACGTTGTTTCTGTGCAACGAATTTATTATACTTTGTATACCACGAGTCGTTCAACTTATAAATATTATTACTCTTATGAATTAAAATATCGTATTTATACAATGAATATTGCTTGAAAAGTGTTTCAATAATTTAATGTTCAAATTTTAATTCAGAGAATAATTTGAAAAATATATTTTTCTTAATGAAGAACTAAAAGTACTCTTTGTTGATTGACTTATGTATTTTTCAGTAATTGATAAGTATATTTAAGACTTATCAAAGCAATACCTCTGTTTTTAATCTTATACGTCGCTTAATAATTTTTACACATTGATCGATCGATATTTTAAAAATTTATTAGATCCATCGTACATAGTGCGACTTTTGTATTACAAAATAATGAATTTTAAATAAGAAAACATTTTAAATGTATTCCATATAAAATCGTGTATTTTATAATTTGTCTTTTCTCATTTTCTTTAAAATTAAATAAAACCAAATTTTAGGTTATAGAAAGCTGATTTTATAGATGGTACCAATACTTTTCTATTCATCAACGCAAGAAAAATTTCTATGCATTAAAATACCTTTTATTTACAGTAATACCATTCGCAAATGATAAAAGGTAGTATATATTAAAAATGCAACCATTCTTTTGGGTTGTACTCTAAACAATTTGACCATTGGTATTATTAAATTGGAAATACCTGATTAAGTAAATATTCCGGAGCTTCCGCGCTTCCTGTCATGTTCAAAATACATCGGGAGAGGTTAGGATGCTGTCCGCTGAACCCGGTTAACCTTCGTTAATGAATTTTCGTTAGGGACATGGATCGTGAACCTCCGGACACTCGGTGCGATCGCTCTGGGTCGGACGGGATCGTCTCGATCGATCCTTTTTTCGATCCTTTCCGACGAAATCTCTTTCACGCCGGCACAATACTTCCGTCGATCACGAGCGCCCGTGACGGAATGCTGGAACACTCGTGCCCGATCTTTCTCCTGCGGTTCGTTACCCCCACTACAAAGACCCTTACGCTCTTTTTTTTCATTTCTTTAAATCCCACGATACCCTTACGATAATCTATCGTCAATTTGTTTTACGATTACTCGCGGGGATACACGGGGTCGGTGGTTTCCAGATACAGGTGATCAGATAACCGTGTTTGATTCCGGCATGACGAATCGAACCAACGACTTCGTTCTGTCGCGCTGAATAGTGTTCGATACCGGGCGCGGTGTAACTACATTGACACACTACCACTGGTGATCGGACCGATACCGTATCGATATTATCGATACTAATTCTATAAGTTTCGATCTCGTATCGATATCAAAGTTTGGGATATTTGGTATTGATTGTCGATACCGATTCGGTTTTTAATCGATACCAATATCGTACCGAAATCAAAACGAAAGTATCGATACTTGTTTGATATCTATTGGAACAATTTCTTAAATCACACGAACTTCACAGCGGAGGCGCGATTCGTTTTTAATCTATGCCAATCCAATATCGTACCGAAATCAAAAAAAAATTATCGATACTTGTTTGACATCTATTAGAACAATTTCTTAAATAAAACGAATTCCACAGCGGAGGCGACCGTACGCGAACAAGGCCGATTCGCATGTTCAGAATCGTATTAATAAGCTATTTTGCGCTATATGATATAAATGCATATAATAATTGACTTCTCACGTTCCCATGTAACATACAATGTCTTTATATTTATAATAATATACTTTAGTAATGCATCAAGGTAATAAATTGATGATATTATTTAAGTATCATATTATTTTATACCATTTTGTACCATATTAACATTATCGTAATTAGTAGAAAGTAATATCTTCGTGAATTACAGCCGACACTTATTTACAAGCATTAAGCACGTAATAATTAATAATATAGCGGTAAACACCAGCTACTATACGGAGCTATCAAATAGGTATCAAACGGGCATCGATCATTTCTTTAACTGTATGCGATACACTGCTGTATCGATTTTTAGATACATACCAAATAGGTATCGATATTTGAGAAGGTATAAAATAGGTTATGTAAGTTTAAAACACGTATCGATACTTTCGTTTTCATTTCAGGACAGTATTGGATTGGTATCGAATGAAGAAGAACCTGTATCGATAATTGATGCCAAATACTTGAAATTTCGATACATATCGATAGTTCCTATTGAGTGCTTTGGTATCGGATTGTATCGAGTATCACCGATTGCATTGGTATCAATCCTATCACGAACTATCACTTGTCGACGGAAGATGTTTGCTAATCAATCTTCCTAATCTTCTATTGTAAATATAAATACGAAAAATTTATTATCTCGTGATCTTGATGTCTGGCGATACTTGATGCATCGATTGTGGTGATCGCGAATGGACGTGCGCTTTAAATGCTTCTTCTGTGTTGGACGCTGTAGTGTGTACATTGGTGCACTGGTATATCAAACTTTCAATAGTACAATCTGTCACAGTAATATTCGGACACTTTTAAAAAGATGGGAACTTTCTTAAAATTGGACCAAATGATATTTAATTTTTCGGGATGTTGGAAGGATTAATTTCCTAGCTGACGTAAGAAAATTTTTGAAAAAATTGCAGTTGGTTAGAATCGTGGAGAAAATTTCAAAGGTTGCTTTTTACAACTTGTTTATCTGGGCCTGTATTGGTACTATATAGTTAAACAATTTACTATCAATATCTAATCATGGTTACCAGGAACTACTATTTTATACTAAAATAATCCAATGAATATAAATCAGCTAACGTATTAGACGACTCCATAAGTAATGTTGGTAGATGAAAAGAAGTCAATTTATTATACTATAATTATCGTATTTAATCACTTAAATAACGCTTATCGTTTTGTCGTTTATAATCATCGTTTATAATCTCATTATATTATACCATTGATTAAATGACTCAATAAATAACCTATAATAAATTAGTTTGCACATCTAAAAAATTCACATTATTTTACGAATCATTCAATATGTCAGCCCATAATTCTATTAAGAAGTAAAGTATACAAGAGAAAAGAAAATATTATTACCCTTCTCAAATATGAAATAATGAATTGAGATTCTCGAGGCAACATTCATCGGTCAGGATCATGTAGGATACTGTCGATCGGGAGGAAAGAGACGATACAGGATCGGTGTTTAAAAAAAAAAAACATTTCCGGTGTGTCTGGTGGATGCCCACGCGTCGAATGTGTACGTGTGTGTAAGTGGGTGGATACGTTCGTCAGGCTGTCGTCGATCAGTTCCACTCGTCCTGGCAGCCCGCGCGTCGTCAGGTTTATTACGTCATCGGACATCGACCAGCCAATCCCAAATCGGCTGACCAATGTCACGTGACCGCACGCCCCCACACGCGTTTTCACCCTCCTCGAACACGCAGCACACGCGCGCGTGGGTATCACGGGTCCACATTTCCACAGGCGTCCCGAAGCAATTACCCGAACAAAATGGCGACCACACACAATGACCATTAGTTTTCCCGAAAGATTATTTTATTATTTTTACCAATGCACTGTTTTCTGTGTCATTTTCATTTTTCTATAAACACTTCCATTCATAAACAACCGATTGTCCATTTAATGAATTAATGAACATTGAAGAATGTTACGATATTGTTCTAGGAACAAAGTAAACATTGTCTAGGAACTATACCATTAAACGTTGTCAATAAAAAGAAGTGATATAAAATACAAATAATTTTATGAAAATCATATTTCATTCAAGCACCACTGCTTATCTAATAGTTAATAAAATTGAACTCGATTTTGCCAAATGTCAATTTTAAAAAATTCGCATGATACCTCCTCCATAGTTCATAATTTCCTAACAGTTAGCAAAAGAACATTTGCTTACATTTTATAGTGTGTTCCTGACAAGTTTGATTGATTTAACAGTCAGTTAAACAGGTACATACTATATTTTTCTTTCTATTGTGCTGTTAAATATCTTGTTGTGTATGTTTCTCGCTAAAAATCCATTTTACTTTCATGGACACCTACTACCATTTTTCGTTCTTGCTACAAATAATATCAATAAAATTACATTTTCTCTAAAATCACTGTTAGCTCTAATTGTAAGATCAAGTTACGTGTTTTCTCCCATTCAATTAATGCAAAGATTTATCATCCTTTTCTTTATTTTTATTAAGATTGTCACTGTCATCATATCAGTCACTAAATTAGTTTTGAAAAGAAATTGTTTCAGTGAACGAGCTTCCATTAAATTTATAGTTTAACAGACTAAAAATTTAAAATATAACTTTAACCATTTTTAATGTATTCTGAAACTAAATAAATTATTAGTAACTTGTAGACTTTAAGCTTCTTCATAGTTTAAATTGTATTATTTTATGAAACAAAGTATACATATTATTTGAACTATTATGTCTTAAAAATATTCTTCAGACATATATAAAATACATTTTCATCGTCATTGATTAAAAATCAACCGCACGATAATATATCACCCGAGTAATGTATAAATCAGGCAATTTACATGTATTTGCATGATCTCGTGGGTGTAACTTAGTCGCAGGATAGACCACACCTCCTACCACATTGTTGAAATTATTGTGCTGGTAGTCTTTGGAAATCGACAGCAAATAATCGATAGTTTTGACCAGAGACAGAATTTGATCTGACCAATGGGCTGTTGGACTAGGAGGGTAAAAGGCGATCCTTGCACGCATCCCCTCGAATCCGTTTCCAGAGATCAGTATATTGTCCTAGCAACCCCTAGCTATTTCCGACCTTCTGCCAACTTTTTCGACCACTGTTAGAATAAGAAAATGGCGCGATGTAATAGTGGACAGTTAGCCTGTTACACCTACACTGTCATCATAATCAATTTTACCAATTTCGAATCATACCAATTATTAACCATTACTAGACGGTGAAACAATTAAGTCTAATCGTATTTTCCTTGAGTCGCTTACGGAGAAGAAAACCACAAATAAGTATATTAATTTACTCTGATCAATATTTCATTACATAAAAAACAAAATAGAAACGTACACAAAATATTAATGCTTGATATGCAAGATTTATTATAATCAGATTCTTTATTTCAAATATGATGAAAAATGAAATACATATCTTAAAACAATATTTATTCTTAAATAATTAACGGCACAATCAAGAAACTTGTAATTCGTTGGCAAAATATGTTGATTAAAATGGTGTTTGGTTTTCTGAATAAGATTTACTTAGACAAAAGTTGATATTGTTTAAAGTTACTGTTAAAAATCGGACACTTCATATGCATCAACTTGATGGGTAAAGCTTACTCTAAAAATCTAACTAAACCCCTTTTCTGACGTCATAATATGGGCAACCTCCTACTTGTTTGCACCCTAATCACGCTGGATTTTTGTATCGTACATCACATTCGCGATAGAGTTAAATCAAGTCATTCTTATAGTAAAAAATGTATAACTACACGATTTTCAAATCTTATAATAACTAATGTATTATTAACTAACAACATTGATCTTCGAAATTTCTAAACCAGTCCTTTGTTTAATAATAATAAGAAGCCAAGCATGTTAAAATTGCGTAAAGTTACTTACCTAATCAAGATTCACGAGCTGTCAATTCCCAATATTATATCATACAATACAAAAATCGAGCCGTTGTAAACTTGAATACATTCACTTTCTATTCATTCTCTCAATTAAGCATTTAATATACCTAACACACAACAATTTTCTATATTTAATTCCAATGCGATCATCCTTATCGCTTCACTCAACACTTCATAATACAACACATTATTAAGAAGCAAAAAACTATTATAAATACATGCTTGTATACACATTTTTCTAATGTATTAAAAATTCACTATTCCTTAAATTTGTAAATATAATTTCGACACTATGTCCAAAACATCACTGCATCGATCTTTTAGAGAACATCACAGTTCTTATATCCGCAACGTACTGAACTCTGACACACATAGCGTTCCTCCTTCTGATCGGGGTTGTGTTATTATTATTTAAAACAACCCTTCGAGCGACGCAGAGGGTAAAGTTACGAACCAGAACCTTTGAACAGAGGAAAGGGGGAACTAAAAAGTTGGAAGGGTGAACGGTTTTTGGTCCAGGTGCCGGCAATCTCTGGGGGTTGAGGGCATAGGGTGCACGAAAACGAATACTCTTCCGAATTTATTTTTTTTTAGCGATTTAAGTACCTATATGGACAAAATGTGGAACTAACAGTACACTAATTCGTGATTTCAAAATTATACACTATGGAATAAACAAAAATGTTTTGTAAGACACGCTTATTGTGTTTATTCGTTGTCAAAAGCATTTTTGTATATATTACTTTGTCTTTATGATATTATAGTATAAATTCTAACCCTTTGAACGAGTGTCGGCAAATTGCCGTCCAAGCAATTTTAGCGTTCTGCGACTCCTAATAATTTTTAAAGAAATTATTACTCTCAAAAAAATATCAAACCAATTTTTACCTAACACAACACATTTCCCTCCGCTTTATTCATATACTGAACTCTTCAGTAAACAATTTTGTTTCACAAGGAAAATATATTTGACCCATCGAGATGTATGCTGAAAATAATTACCGTCCGCTAAGTGTTAATTTTAATTTAATTGCTCTTAAAATGTTAACTGATAGTTTATTCAGGATAATATAAATAATGCAAATACGGTATATGCTTGACTATATCATATTCAAGAAAATATGAAGAAAAATCAAGAATGGGTTAAAAACTTGATTAATTTAGTTTATTTGTATTGAGAAATGTGGATTTATGTTTAATTTCAATTATGACGGGACAATGTATCCTTCCGACAAAAATTGATATAATGGATATGATTTTCACATTGAGTATTGCACAGATCTGTCTGCACTCCTTGCATATAATACAACGAATGCACATTTCTTCTTTCGAGAAACTAATTAATCGCACTCGCCCTCTATGTATAGCTCAATGTACTAACGCATGAATACTTTTCAAAACTCTTTTTTTACAAAACCAAATATTCACGAGAATCAGCTTACATTATTTTTCTAAAGCAGAGAACACACGCAGATTCTTATAAACTGTATGCACTTTCACCCTCGTGTAGGTAACCGAATCTCAGATACCCATTTCTAGTTTCTTTAATAGATTTTTATGCGCTGGTGAAAACATCACAAAATTGGTTCAAAGTCTTATCTTTTAGGACATCTTCACCTTGTAGCATGTACATACCGTACAGCTAACGTGTAAATACTATAAATATAGAATAAGCATCGTTTAGACGCATAAATGCGAGTATAGGCACGGAGGAACAGCGCGGGGCCTCTCTAAGGTCCGTAATAAAGTTGATCAATTAAACGAAAGTTAATCAATGCACTCTCACGACTTAACTAAACGATTTCCAGTCTCGATCGAACATGCTCTAACATCGTCACGCGGTGATTCTCGCTAGCGCGGGCTCCCTGCATGGCAACATCCACTAACAACACTCTGAGTCTAACATCCCGGTAACACTTCCATGCCCATCACAAAAAGTGCTACTAAACTGTCCAACTTCCATCTCACCCACAGTACTCCATTGCATGTTGCACTAGTTAAACTCCGCACTGAGTTCATCTCAATTCATTTTCATGTGTTATGGTTTTTGAAAATTTTCCCAATTTCAAAACTTCAATATTCTCTTTAATACTTCATGACGGTAATGCCAATATATATTAATTCTCTCATTTTTTGCCGGTGAAGGAGCTTTTGCACCTAGGTACGGCTGTCTACTCAAAGAACTCCACAAAATAAAAGAAAAAATAATCAATGCAATTCTCACGACTTTATCTCATTTATTTAAGATATTGCATCCTATTTTCCAAGTTACCGAGAACCATAAGAATTTTTATTGTTTTTCCTTCCTTATTTCTAAATATTTAGACGCTTTGTTGTTATATGTAGTAATTTTGTATTTGAAAGTTACAATTTTTACTATAAGATGCTGTTTGGTGCGAGTTGATGTCTGTAATATTGATTGAGATACAATTTTTTGATAAGAAGTTGGCTCTGAACTTTCAGTTCTCAGAACTCAAAAAGTTTAAACGATATCGAGGAATTACAAATTATTTCTTAATTGGGGCATCGAGTTTTACTGGACTAGCAATTTCATAAAAATCCATGGTTACGTGTGTATATGTTGGAAATTTTTGTTGAGGTACACTAATAAGCTAAGAACATTATTCCCGTACGGTCCTGGGATAAAATTTTCGAGTAATAAATAGTGAATATGTTCGTTGTGTAAAGAAAAGAATGAAAAGTAGTGTACGAAATATAAACAAATTTGCCAAACTCAAAGTTAAAGATTAGCAATTAAATTGTGCCGTCAAATGATTGGAAATGCGTCACTTTTAGCTATGGATATGAATTAATGGAGATCTAAATTTTATATTATACGTGATGCTCAAACTATCATTGGGGGCTTGCACCGTCTTGCACAGTATCGTTGGAAGCTGGCATAATCTGTGATTAATCCTAAATATTAAGGAAGGCTTCGTGCACAGAAACATAGAAAGAAGCCATCCGCATATTCGTTATTTGTCAAATGGTCACACGTATTGACCACCGAGTGACAAAGACAGCGAAGAAATGTCTTTTTGTACCGCCTCTGTGCCAACTTCTGAACTCCGAACGACAGACTTTGTCATCATCCAACAATGCAAAATTTTTGCAAACGTGTGCGACACACGGTGGCTAAAAAAGCAAAAGCGCCGCAGTCTCAATAGCGCAACGAAAGCGAAAATTGCTTGAAAAAATCAAGATGCAACCTACCGGTGCAGTTTGTGGAAAAAAAAGGTTTGAGGTTTGATGTATGGGCCAGATATAGCAGATTAGTATAAGATTACTGAAAGATTCTAGAAAGTATTATTTACCCCTCCGAGTACAGTGTCGGAGTCATTTTTGATCCGCTAGCTTCAGGCCACCTAGTCAGAAATGATCCCGGCACAGGGCGGCAAGTCTCAGTACTCGGAGAGTTAAGTGTATTGAAAATTTGAAACACGTTTTCTGAAAAACACGATTTGCAAATCACTGTGCAATTTAACATAAACAATATTCTACCGATTGACTCGATTTTTACATAGATATTCGTTAATTTATTGTGCACAGCATGAACTTACTTTTATACCCAATATTGTGTAAATAATTCATTTTGTATTGCACTGACTTTATAAACATTGTGTCAGCGGATGCAACCAACATATCTCATGTCTGTACAATATCGGATTGCCAGTTGCCAGCTATGATCTGGAGTTTGTCTATTAATGCCTACAACTTTAAAAGTTATGCCCAGTCTCTGTCTCTCTTATAAATTAACTAAAAGAGACATAAGCGTATGGCTGTCCACCACCTTTGATTTCCCTTAAAGATAAACTAACCGATAACATATAAAGAGCGCGATATTTACCCGTAATGGAACAACTTCTATTATAATACCTAATACAGATATAAACAATAAACAAACTAGGGTTGGGCGATTCTGAATCGATTTTTTCGATGCGATTTTCAATTATTTTGAATGCATTCTTAGATATTCGGTTTTGAAACGAATCGATCTTCGATTCAAGGGGAGGCACGGGAGAGTTCGAGATTAGAAATGGTCGATCGGGAAACTGATGATGTTAATAAATTATAATTAATGAATACTTAAATTATTGTTAATTCTTTCTTTTTTCAAGTCCTAAATAAATAAATAAATCTCATCATGAGGTACTATTGGTACATACCTCGATAGTGCTATAAAATTTGAACACTTAATACTGTGTTACTTTATTGTTGAATAACTTGATCTTGTAAATCGGTTATAAAGTAACATAAGAATTAAAGCATTGCATTTTATGTCCGATTTATAATAATCGGATTCCGCGATATAACAATATTCCATGCAGAATGTATATGGATATTAATATAAATAGTATTTCGACAGATTCGTTTTTAAATCAATTTTTCAAAGTTCGATATTCTATTGAATCGATTTTAGTCAGTGCGATTCAGAATCGATTCAAGAGTCGATACTTTTGTACGAATTACCCATCCCTAAAGTGAACCCCACACAACTCCTTTGTTTTAATTAATCATGAAGATGGTCGTTAGCCATAACGACACATTGCCACAAGACAGCTCCAAAAATTATTAATATGGATATATATTAATTTAAAGTATTGCAATTTTAGGGGTAGGCTATCAGTAAATATATGCAGTGAAAGACATCATTTTAGCTGCGAGAAAATGTATCCTCGGTTAGCCACCTATTGGAGAAAATTGTAATTGTGAAAATCTCCTACAACGTTACCCAAAGTCCTGCGAGACAATGGAACTTTTTCTACTGTGTCTTCGTTGCTACCAAACTCAAGAAGATAATCATGAAATGATATATTATGTATTAAGCGTTGAACACGATAAGTTTTTATTTCTCCACCTTCTACATATCTTAAATGCTCAAAAATTTTCGAATACAAACATCCTTGCTCCAGATCCCAATGAATATGGATCTGGATATGGAACTCTTTAGCTACCCGCCTGCTTAAATGTTCAAACTCCAAGACCATGCCGTTTACATATGGTCGTTTAGAGCGTTTGCTTACCCAAGCAGGTGAACGTTTCTAAAATTCGGATAAGCGAAGTAATAACAACACATATAGGAAAAATATTAACACTTTACGTGAAAAAATGTAAATTCAAATTGACGAATTGTGAAAACAATAAGGGTTTGTTTTAGAGCTTGAATCTTTTGGAACCGAACTCCAAAATTGCCATCGCATAAATGCATAAAAGCCGATGGTGGATTATAAAATTTATATATATATACGACTCAATTCAGAAAAAACATCCTATATTGTTAGTTATTATGAAAATGTAAAATTGTTTAAAATAACGTGAAGTAACATTTCTTTTTAAGAATTGGAAAAACATTTCTTAAAATTTTGATAATACAACTTCGTTGCGTTTATTGTATACATAAACAAATTGATTTGTTCTTGATTCGCATGACGAAGCTGCTGTCACAAAAAGTAAAATAATACCTCATCTTCGACTTTTTAAAACTAAAGTTTTTGAATCATCAATATCAATAAATAATAAAACATTCTACAATAAAGAGACAGTTTTTTATTTTTTGTAAAATAATACGAAGCTTATGCTTTAATATAGCTTTTCCAAAAATATAAATATGGATATGAATTTCAGTATTACACATCTTTTAAAAACCACTACCAAGGCTTATATGTAGGCTGCAGCAAATTTTTTCAAACGAGAAAATTCTTGTCCTTTAAGCCCTCTGGCAGAAAGAAAAGGAATTAATAAGTACATATACAGTGTATTCCGTCTTCATTCATCCACACAGTCCAGCATAAAATTTAATGTATAAAAAATGTCACGCTGAATGTCAATTCTATATACACTATTGTATCGATTTTTATTTCGAAATAATTGATGCAAAAAATAATAAATACTAATGTTGTAAGGGTTAAAAAAGGATACATAAATTCCTCTCTGACATAATGTATAAAGTTAATTTTCTCGAACCAAAATTAAATAACAAATAGAATATAAAAAAAAATTCAATATTTATTTTTAGAGGTATTATTAGCAAATAATTCTTTCTGATTTATTTAAAATGTAACTACTAAAGAACTGTTATGTAATGTAATACTTTTATTACATTAATGACTAATATATTATTAATAATACTATTACAATACATTATCAATAAAATAAGACATATTACATTGTACACATTTATATCTTATTCGTATACACAATTTATTTTATAATTACATTTAAACAAATCAATAAATAATTGACATGATGCAAGTTATTTTATAATAAAAAATTATTTATTTCACAATCAAAATAAACTACATATGAAATTAAAAAATTTGGTAACTTATATACGTACAAATTTAAGCTGGACCTAAAATATCCAAATTTGCAGTAGTATCTTGTACATTACTATTAGCTATCATGTATTCAGAAACTGATATGTAGAGTCCAACTAATAACCCAATTACACTTGCTATGTAAATGTTCCTTTGGAAGATAATACATGTTGCCACACAAAGGCCAAAATATGTAGCATATCTGGCAATATTTTCTTGTTTTCTGCGACCCAGAATATCAGAATCTATAATAAGATAATATACGTTACACTAATAATTTATATTGTTATGATTTCTGTATTAAATCATTTTTATTTATACATCTGTTGTAAAACTTACTTATACATAAATTATCCTTCTTATGATATTCTTCAGCACATTTTATACACATATCTGGACCATCACCTGTGCAACCATTGCAAGCTTTGTCACAACCTACATTAAATAAAAAAGATTAGTTTGTCACTTTTCAGTGAAATGTAGTTTCATCCAACTTACTTAAGCATGTATAATCTCCATCCTTATTGATACAAAATTGATTACCAGGACAATTTACATCACTATTTATGCATTCATCAATATCAACACATCCTTGATCATCTATCATCTGCCATCCTTCTACACATTTCTCGCAGTTGTTTGGTCCTGCCCCTTTACAAGCACCATCACATGCATCATGACACTCAGAACATAATAATTTGTTCTCATCTTTATAAGATTGATAAAATCCGGAAGCACATTCAGAACAAGTGTCTCCTTCATAGCCTTTATCGCAGAAGCATCCACCATTTCCTTTCCTAGTGCCTGCTCCTTTACATTTACCATTATTATTACAAATTTGATCTGGAAAACCTGGGCATGGTGTACATTGAGGTCCAAAATGATCTTGCGGACAGCACCGCTCTGTCTCTTGAATGCATATATAATCAAATATATCTGGATGTTTGTTTTGATGATTAAACCACCAATCTTCTATCTTGCTTTCGAATTCTTCTGCTAGAGAGTGACATTGAGTCTCACCCCGTTCTACTTCTTTACACAAGTGTTCTTGTATCTCTATTAATCTGGTTTCACTTTTCGAATATGAACCCAATTTGTCTTCTTCCCATGCACTGTCACCTCCATCAAATTTTTCACGTTTAGTTCTTTCTATGCCCTATGAAACAAAAGTTATAGGTAAAATATGAACAATAAAATATGTTTAAATAATAATAAAATTACCAAACAAAAATACAATCATATAAAGTACTTTGACATATACAGACCATTGACAATATATCGTGAACGATTTGTATTATCAATTACAATTTTCTTTTCATTCAAAATACATAAAAAAGAATAAACTCACCTTTTTGAAGCTACTTGTTAAGACCTTACAAGCTGCACAAGGAGGAAATTGTTGCACTTTGAGTTCGTCACTTGATGGTTTTTTGTTACCCTCCACAAGGGCAGCAATATAAAATATAATAAACAAACTCAACAAATGAAGGGAAACAACATCGATAGTTTTTCGCATTATTCTACTTGAATGTGCCGGCCACTACTATACGTCAACATGTAAGTACATACGCAAAACTATAATATATAAAAGACCCTTTATCGCTGCTTTGAAAATAAAAAGAAATCAAAATTTTAAACGATTTATTTCATATTTTACATACAATCATACTTCGTAAAAAATTTCTACAATACTTTAGAAATAAATGATCAAATTACAGATTTTTCTAGACACACTGTGAAAGACCAGACGACAAACAGTGTTTTATAAATGAGCATGCGCGTTATAAACAGTATGTGTACATTTTGAACCAATCAAAGAATGGCACATAGATCTTCCAATTCTGAGAGATGTGCATTTATATCAATGTATCAATTTATATTGTATGTGCATAGTACTAATTTCTAATAATGCAATTTCAATCTAATCTGTTATCGAATTTTAATGACTATAATTTATCCATTTAACAACATTAAAATAATTACTTTATCGTTCTTTCTGTAGATAACATTGTTACTTCTCTATCCACTATACTCTACGATTAAAATAAAGATACACTATAAACATTGTAGGAAGAAATTTTTAATTGAAACAAAACGATAGAATTCATATGTTGTATGTCAAATATTAGGTGCAACTTTTACTTACTCGAAGTAAAATCTGAAATTATATTTCTATGGTAGTACCCAGTAATATTATCCAAACAGAGCACGTGAATGTCTACTATAAGATAGTTTATTTCGTGGCAGTAGTGACGTGTCTTCAGTCGTGTCAAATTTTCAGAGGTTAGGAAGGTGGTATGTGTGTTTAAATATATTATTTTATTGACATTCAATAAAAGATGTTGACGAAATTTGAAACAAAGTCTGCTCGTGTAAAAGGACTTTCTTTTCATCCGAAACGTCCCTGGGTCCTAGCAAGGTAAGCACAATCTTTCATTTTAATAATTTTTATTTTAATACAGATTCGTTCTTATATACATAAATTGTATTTAATGTTACATAAAATACTAGCATACGAAAACAAAATATTAACATTTAACTTCTTATTATGATTTAAATGAGAGAATATTATAAAGCTATAGCATAAATATATTTTTACAGTTTACACAATGGAGTTATACAGTTATGGGACTATCGTATGTGTACTCTATTAGACAAATTTGATGAGCACGATGGACCTGTTCGTGGAATCTGTTTCCACAATCAACAACCATTGTTTGTATCTGGTGGTGATGATTACAAGATTAAAGTTTGGAATTACAAACAGCGCAGATGCATCTTTACGTTATTAGGACATTTAGATTATATCAGAACAATTGTATTTCATCAAGAGTACCCATGGATTCTAAGTGCATCGGACGATCAAACAATCCGTATTTGGAACTGGCAAAGTCGTACTTGCATTTGCGTCTTAACGGGACACAATCATTATGTAATGTGCGCACAATTCCATCCCACGGAAGACATAATAGTCTCAGCTTCTTTGGATCAAACAGTTAGAGTATGGGACATTTCTGGCTTAAGAAAAAAGAACGTAGCTCCTGGTCCAGGAGGCCTGGAAGATCACCTAAAAAATCCTGGTGCAACTGATTTGTTTGGTCAAGCTGATGCTGTAGTAAAGCATGTCCTAGAAGGACATGACCGTGGAGTTAATTGGGCAGCCTTCCATCCTACATTACCTTTGATTGTCTCTGGAGCTGACGATAGGCAAATTAAAATGTGGAGAATGAATGATGCTAAAGCATGGGAAGTAGACACATGTCGTGGTCACTATAACAATGTTTCTTGTGTCTTGTTCCATCCCAGACAAGATTTAATTCTTTCAAATTCAGAAGATAAAAGTATTCGCGTATGGGACATGACAAAACGTAGTTGTTTACACACATTTAGAAGAGAACATGAAAGATTCTGGGTTCTTGCAGCTCACCCTACATTAAATCTCTTTGCTGCTGGTCATGACTCTGGAATGATCATTTTTAAACTCGAAAGAGAACGTCCAGCATATGCTGTACATGGGAATGTTCTTTATTATGTGAAAGAACGTTTTCTCAGAAAATTGGACTTTACTACTTCGAAAGATACCTCTGTTATGCAGCTTCGTGGGGGTGGCAAGACTCGCCCTTACAGTATGTCTTACAATCAAGCTGAGAATGCTGTTTTAATTTGCACAAGGTCAGCCAATAATGTTGAAAATAGCACTTACGATTTGTGTATGATACCTCGTGAGGGTGATTCAATGACTGAGGCAGACACGAAACGAGATTCTGGTGTCACTGCTATTTGGGTTGCAAGAAATCGGTTTGCAGTGTTGGACAGGGGTTATTCGGTATGTATTTATAAAATTAATGATACAAAACACCTTAAAAATAATTAAATCTAATCGATATATTATTTTGTTGCAGTTGATTATCAAGAATTTGAAAAATGAGTTTACCAAGAAGGTGCAGATTCAAAACTGTGATGAAATATTCTATGCTGGCACAGGAATGCTTCTTCTGCGTGATGCTGACCAAGTAACGCTCTTTGATGTTCAGCAAAAACGAACATTAGCTGAAGTAAAGATCTCTAAATGCCGATATGTTGTCTGGTCCAGCGACATGTCTCACGTCGCTCTACTTGCAAAACATACAGTTAATATCTGTAACAGACGATTAGAGTCTCTATGCTCCGTTCATGAAAATACTAGAGTTAAATCTGGAGCGTGGGATGACTCTGGAGTATTTATTTATACCACTAGCAATCACATTAAATATGCAATTAACAATGGTGATCACGGCATCATCCGCACATTAGATTTACCGATATATGTAACCAGAGTCAAAGGCAATCAAGTTTATTGTCTGGACAGAGAATCTAGAACACGAATTCTTAGAATAGATCCAACTGAATATAAATTCAAACTTGCTTTAATTAATAGAAAGTACGAAGAAGTGTTGCACATGGTACGAAATGCAAATCTTGTTGGTCAGTCGATAATTGCATACCTGCAACAAAAGGGATATCCTGAAGTTGCTTTGCACTTTGTTAAAGATGAGAAAACTAGATTCGGTCTTGCTCTCGAGTGCGGAAATATCGAAGTCGCTTTAGAGGCAGCAAGGTCCCTCGACCAAAAAGCCTGTTGGGAAAGTTTGGCTCAAGCAGCCTTGCTGCAGGGTAATCATCAAGTTGTGGAGATGTGTTACCAAAGAACAAAGAATTTTGAAAAATTATCATTTCTGTACCTCATTACTGGTAATTTAGAAAAATTACGTAAAATGATAAAAATCGCTGAAATTAGAAAGGATGTCTCTGGTCAATATCAAGGTAGCCTGTTGCTCGGTGACATATATGAACGTGCAAAGATTTTAAGAGTAAGAATTTCTACAATTATTAAACCAGATTTAATTTATTATTACTAGAGGTTGTGCGAGAACTCGATGGTCGTGACGGGTCAGAACGGGTCGAGACGTGTTGGGTTTTCGAAAATTGCGATATTCTCAAATATATCGGGATTCCCGAGAATTTTTGAGAACCCATCGCGACATTTTCGGGTTCTCGCACACCTACTTGTTACCGAATTCTCATTTTATTTCCTTCTTTTAGAATTCCGGGCAAGCATCTTTAGCTTACGTAACAGAGAAGGTTCACGGTATTTCATCTCCGGAAGATGATGCGCAATACAGTTCCATGAGTGATGAACTTTCTGCTCTAGAAAAGGGAGCGGTGTATCTGAGACCACCAGTACCTATTCAACAAGCTGAAAATAACTGGCCATTATTAACAGTTTCTAAAGGTTTCTTCGAGGGTGCAATGTTGTCACGTGGAAAGAGCCAAGTAGCTGCTGCTTTAGCTCCAGAAGATGATAGTACTGTAACTGTTGAAGGATGGGGCAATGATGAGGAATTAGGAATAGACGATGAGGAAGGTGGTGAAACGGAACAACCACCCGAAGGAGAAGAAAGTGCTGGGTGGGATGTTGAAGAAGTGGATCTACCACCAGAACTTGAAGCAGCAGCCACTGCAACAGAAGATGGTTATTACACACCACCCACGAAAGGAGTAGCACCAACGCAACATTGGGTGAACAATTCCCAATTAGTTGTGGACCATATACTAGCTGGATCATTTGAATCGGCGTTTAGATTGCTAAATAATCAAGTTGGCGTTGTTGAATTTGCCCCTTACGAGAATCTCTTTATGAGTACTTTTGCACGTGCTAGAACAGCTTTTGATACATTACCTAGTATACCTTCACTGTATGCCTACCCTCAAAGAAATTGGAAGGATGCGAATCCTAAAAGCGGTCTGCCCGCAGTGGGATTACATCTTACAGATTTAGTCCAGAGACTACAAGTTTGTTATCACTTGACTACCGGTGGAAAATTCAGAGAAGCAATAGATAAATTCCAAGCAATACTACTTAGTGTACCGTTATTGGTTGTGGACACGAGACAAGACATTGCAGAAGCACAGCAGTTGATTCAGATTTGTAGAGAATACATTTTAGGTCTGAAGATGGAAACTGAAAGGAAGAATCTGCCTAAAGCCACTTTAGCCGAACAAAAACGCATTTGTGAAATGGCAGCTTACTTTACACATTGCAGTCTACAACCCGTGCATCAGATACTCACTTTGCGCATAGCTGTAAATATGTTTTTTAAATTAAAGAACTACAAAACTGCTGCCTCTTTCGGCAGGAGATTGCTCGAATTAGGACCTAAACCAGATTTAGCACAACAAGTTAGAAAACTTTTACAAGTATGTATTTTTTATCATATGTACTATTCAAATGAAATTGGAATATTTTTTTAATTATATTTTGTTTTAGGCATGTGACAAGAACCCAGTGGATGAACACCAATTAGCGTATGATGAACATAATCCATTTTCATTGTGTGCTAGTACATTTGTTCCAATCTATAAAGGAAAACCAGAAGTTAAGTGCCCACTATGTGGAGCAAGTTATTTGCCACAATTTAAAGATACAGTATGTAAAGTCTGCGACATTGCATTAATTGGTAAAGAATGCATTGGTTTAAGGATAAGTCCTGTACAATTCCGATAATTTTTCGCAATGTTTTTATATTAATTAATCTAGTGATCGAAATGTTTTCGTCATCTAAAAAAGAAACACTATAAATATAGTATCAATTTTTCTATTTGTTAACTGTATTAGATGTGAAAGGTATTATGTCATTCCAAAAAGTATTGTAAATATCATGAAACATAAACATGTGAATCCAGATATTTAAAAAATGTTTCCTTCAATCATGTATCAAGGGAAAGAAGTGATGCATTTTACTATGTTTATAATGTTATTACTTCATACAAGAACAATATAAAGTATATTTTGAAAATGAGGATAGAAATTAATGAATTTTAGTAGATATTCAGATTACAATTTTGTATGCTTATTTTAAACATTTTTGATTTGTACAATTAATCTTGTGCATATTTAATAAATGTTCTTTCGCAATTAATTGAAATGACTTTTTATTAACTTAAGAATATAAAACAGTATTTCTCTGCGCTACAAAACGGGTAAGTGCATCGTTTTTTCGCCCATTCTGAAGCTTAACATTCTAAACATCTAATCCATATTTCTCTAACTGTAAACAAAGAGGATTCTGTTAGAATTTTGAAAAGTTATTCCTTTTTTCGACTTGTTTCTATATGTAATTTATTTTACAATAATAACAGTTCAAATAATTGATGGATTCAAATAATTTTACTGTTTAGATAATGGAATAGTTCGGAGAAGCTGTATTCATGAAACATTACTTTCACACATTGAGACAAAATTCTGTAGCGAAACCCACACCACATCAGTATCATCAAATTAAAATGCATGTATAATTGAATATCATTTTAAGATTAGTGTTACATTTTATAATTCAAATTTCCCTCCTATCTCTATTGGTTTTATAGCCGAGTTCACGCAGTCACGTAACAATGAGAATGCTGGCGAACGATTTCCATCGTAGACCATCAAGATTTCCGTGGCGCTAGTGAGGGAAGACCATAGATTATAAAGATTACGTAGAGGCGTAAAGGTAGAGAGGAGCTCTGACAAAGAGTAGGGATTCTAGGGATCTCTTTGGCTCTGGCTTGTATAAGATGGACCAAAATTCAGAATAGAAAGCGGATGGTTTTTACATTTTATGGGCAGACATTGGCTCATTTTCAATGCACACTATTGTGATTTGTTAGTCTGAAGACACGACGAAATACGTAGATTACTTTCAATCAAATATATCTGCATTAAAATGATGCCTTTTCGTTTTTTTATCATAAAGATATTTGTAATACGTTAGAAATGTTTTTCTACATGCGTATACCATCTTGTCTTTTTTAATGAAATATGTATTATTTAATCAAAATACAGTTTCGTATTATTTCTCTGGTATGTCTTTATATGCTTTACTAAATACAATAATACTATAGCAATAGATGATAGATCTTACTACTATTTCAGTAGATACCTGTGATCGTAATTCAGACAGCATAAGCGATAGTGGAACACTGAAAGTGCAGCAAAGTTATCGGACTGGTGCATAACGTCTTTTTCAATGCTTTTCAGTCCTTTTATCGAATAAACTTACAAAAACCCCTAGAACACTACATGTTGGTAAGACATGCGGTCGTTACCGACGCAAGTTGTGTTCAATGGTGGACGAAGATTGCGGAGGCCTCTTGTGCGTGCCGTCAAACTACTGATTGCAACAGCTTTTTCGGCAAGTACTAAAAACCTCTTGTTGAATGTTCGACACGTTAGACCGAGCCGCCTATACAGGAGAATTCATTGCGATTCGTAAAGTGATTATCAGTACATAATGAAATCTTTAATCGCGCCGATTTTCGTCAGTTTGACGGAAGCTCCAAAAGAGACATAAAGCTGTGTTCATTTTGAAGCAGACACGAAGAATCTTGGTAGACTATCCTATCGTCATGTATATAATCAGGGCCCTATTTGATTCTAACGATGATTGTGCAACGAGAAAAATATATATTGTCTATTCAACTTAAGATTAGAGCAAAACACAACAACAATGGCGGCACTGGTGGTCACGTGATGAATCTCCCATTGGCCTCTTTTGTGCTGGGCAGGGCCGTGCCTACGTACAATATGTATGAATAAAATCTTTCAATGACTTTCATTGTTATAAGAAAAGCACATAAGAAATACTCACGCATTCAAATCGTATACCTGACGGCACACACGTTCTTAATATGTATATCATTGTTTAAGCATAACATAAACTAGAAGCAGTAACGATTACAAATTTATAGGGTTCCCCCTATTCAATGTACACAGTACCTTCATGATACGCTCCTGAAAAAGTCACGTGGTTTTGTTGTGTTTTGCTCTAATCTCAAGTAGGACAGATAATACGCTACCGGAATCTTAATACAAGTATTCGGATAAAGGCTAAATCCTAGTTTTTCTCTTAATTAATTTTGTATCCAGATACTTTCTCATTGTTTATTTAACTTAAGATTGAGAGAAAACTTACCATACAACTAGCTTACATTTATCTTGCTATAGTACGTTCTGAAAACAAGAGTCTTCAAATATTGTACATACTTCTGCTTTTAATTAGATTTAGAACTATTTTCTGTGGAAAAAATAATGAACTTGTGAAGTGTTTTAACTTAATCGTATTGCAAGCAGAACCAATTTTTCCCGGTATTATAGGGGCAGATGAAAAGTTTGTCATATAACTACAAACGTCGTCATTCTTGTTGTATTTTGTTTCCATTTTAAGTCAAACAGACAGTAAGTGGTACAGTACCGTTCCTGATAAGATCCATATGGTGCTAGTGCATTGAGCACACAGTGAATAAAGTTTATATGATAGATATTTACCCATAAGAAACGAGGTTTGCATTGGCTCTGATACTGTGTAGTGTATACAATTAAACTGTACATAGTAACACTACTAAAAACGTTTATTTCTACAATGCAAAAAAATGTTATCTTTACTCATTATTTTCCCGTATGGTGGTAGCAACATTACTTGCTGCACAAATTTTGCTGTCTATCACAAGCGAGTAATCCCAGATAAAATTAGTTACTCTCCGTCGATTGGCTGTCTTCGAAGCGCCATCTTGTGGCTCAGAAGGCCTCTATACTTAATGCGCGAAATTTAAATTAGTAATTACTATTCGTATGATTTTGACTTCCTCTCTCCTAAAAAAAATACTTTCAATGCGTTCCAAATGTTCTGACTATGACATAAAAATAGTAAAAGCTTAATTTCTATGTAATAGTTGTAAATAATTGGAAGTAATAAATATTTTTTGTTCTTGTCCGCCGTTTTGCAAATTCCTAGGCGGTGCTTTGAGACACTTTAAAAATGGAGGAGGTTTTGTCTATTTTTACAGAGATTTAGCAAAAATATGACATTACACAATCTTTGCAAGGTGCCCCGCCTCACTAGCGCCATGCGGATCCTCTTCGTGATAGTATTGCACTTCTTCACCCCACCCCTAACGCCGGTATGTACTGATGGCGATACAGTATCGACATATTAGATATTAAACTGTTTTTCTTACATCACAATATTCAGTGGTCTGACCGCAATGCCAAACTCAGGATACGATGACAGTGATAATTAAGTAGCTTTAGTATCTTTATTTACGGGCTGTGATATTTTAATTCGCCATTTTTGAAAATTTAAAATTGGCGGCGTCGGCGCACTGATCAATTCAGTGCGTCAATTGTGTGGTTACATGTAACGAAGAAAATAACTGATATAGTGCAGAAAACTCACTAAATTAATGAGAATATCTTAGTACAGGCTTCTTGAATCAGGTGGCGAAATCAAAAATTTTCAAAGATAGCGAAATATAAATATGTTGTACTTCCTTGGACACCCTGTAGATCAGTGATTCGCACCGAGCGTAGACCATATAAACCTGAGATTATATAGTCAAAGCACCAAGAGTACAAATTATCAGCTCTGCCACCTACAAGCATGGCGCTGCGTACTGGCCATTGAGTATCGCAACTTAAGAAAGAGCAAGGATTTTCGTTGGTGACTTTGGTAGTGGAGTGGTGGTGGAAAAGTATTCTGATCGCCAGTGTACATACGTGTTGCGTTACAGACCTCTCTTGATTCGTATGGAATTTTCGTAATTTAAAACTCTTATCGGATGTTTATCGCTCTACGTCACGTTCCTATGAATCCTTCGTTCGGGCAGTATCGGAGAGAAAGTTCGCGAGATACTACCGCTAAAGTAAAGGTTATAATCGAAAAACTCGGATATCGACGGTGTTGAGAAAATCGAGAGTAGTAGGTTTTCATCGAGTGTGTGTGAACTTTCGAATTCCTTCAAGTTAGGGGGCAAACGAATCGTGAACAGTGAAGGTGCTAAAAGTTCCAAGATAAGGAAGGAGGAAGGGCGCACTATCTACGAAACCATCGGGCGCCCTACTGCTCCAGGGGTAACTCGGTGGTTCATAGTCGCGCGGTATGAACAAATGATGTGATCAACGGTCATCATGGCGGCACCCATACTAAAGTGGAAGCGGATCACAAATACGACCGGGCCCCAGCCAAGACCCAGACATGGACACAGGGCGGTCGCTATTAAGGACCTTATGGTTGTTTTCGGCGGTGGAAACGAGGGCATTGTTGACGAGCTTCATGTCTATAACACGGGTAAGTAGCATCGCTGCTGTGCGTCTTTTGTGCGCGCCATTCTTGATGATTCCCGCGATCAAAGATGGCGACATACGTTGTCAAGACGGTCACCGGCCGGATCACCAAAGAAACACGAATTTCGTTCGTGTCAAATGTTTTATTAATATGTGTTTTATAGATTTCGATTGTATCCCAGCTCGGGATTTTTCAGTTTCATATGACAAACATTTCGGTGGTTTCATATATCGAATTGGCGCGATCTGTCATTTTTCATGTGTATACTCCACGGGAGCGGCCATTGCTGTCTCGTACGCCCCACCACTGTTACGCCGTGTTTCCCGTCGTTCCACGTTCACGTTTCACCTTTCCTTGTCTTTTTTCCTTCCGTTCCTATTTCTCCTCCCACTCTTCCATTTTACATTTTTACATCCCCTACGTATTATATGATAGCACAGTAAATACATTTTTCTCTATCTTTATATTTTAATATTTCTGCGCATGTATATTTTTGCGCGCGCTCTACATTTAAGTTTAAAAAGTTTTCCGGAATATCATATAATTTGTATGGAGTCTGTTGTATAAGAATTACATGTTGATATGATTAATATAGGTGATATAAGTAACATATCAAAATTTTAATTAGTATGAAATATATTATGCAAAAAGTTTGATATTATTTTTTATCCTTAGGATATTAGTGCCTAATCTCTTTCAAGAACGTTTATCTAACTTACCAGTTAATCTTAATTCACGTAAACTAATAGAAAATGCTCAAGGTTTAACAGAATAAGCAATATTCTATACTACAATTACATCAATATCTATTTAATCCAATTCAAATAAAAATTCTTTGTATAAAAACATTACACAAGACTATAATAAAAAAATTGAATACTTCTAATTGTATCTTGTTCTTTTTTATATGCTATGTATACTTTTTGCAGCAACAAATCAATGGTTTGTACCATTGACAAAAGGTGATATTCCACCTGGCTGTGCAGCGTTTGGACTTGTTGTTGACGGAACTCGGATTTTGGTGTTTGGTGGTATGATAGAATATGGGAAATACTCGAATGAGCTTTATGAACTTCAAGCCAGCAGATGGGAATGGAAAAGATTAAGACCGAAGCCACCAAAGCAAGGTCTTGTTCCACGTCCCCGTTTAGGACATAGTTTTACCCTTATTGGTAATAAGGTCTTTGTTTTTGGAGGTTTATCTAATGCCAGCGATGATCCTAAAAATCACATACCAAAATATTTAAATGAGCTGTATACCCTCGAGCTGTTCCTTGATGGTGGAACAGCTTGGGATATACCAAACACTTATGGACCCGAACCACCACCTAGAGAGTCTCATAGTGGAGTAGCTTATACTGATCGGAAAACGGGAAAAACAAGTTTGGTCATTTATGGTGGTATGAGTGGTTGTCGTTTGGGTGATTTGTGGTTTCTTGATATTGATACAATGACTTGGAACAAACCAGTAGTACATGGACCTACTCCATTACCACGTTCTCTCCACACTGCCACTTTAATTGGTCATAGAATGTATGTTTTTGGAGGATGGGTACCACTTGTTGAGGATGTTCAAGTGGCAACCCATGAAAAAGAGTGGAAATGTACGAGTACACTGGCTTGCTTAAATTTAGGTAAGTCAGCATAAGTACTTTGTCATTAGAGGTGTACGAGAACCCGAAAATGTCAGGTGTGATGAAGGCATTGCGTTGATGGGGAAATATATCGGGATTTCGAGAATTTTCGGGTTCTTGCACACCTCTAACAGTTATATATTGAATAAAGATATAATTATGCAATATTATTTTAGAAACATTGACATGGGAGGAGTTAACACTTGATACTATGGAGGACAATGTTCCTCGTGCTCGTGCTGGTCACTGTGCAGTTGGAGTGCATAGCAGACTCTATATATGGTCCGGTAGAGACGGATATCGCAAAGCTTGGAACAATCAGGTTATTGTTAGTTCTTACAGTAATTTGTTAGTGCAAGAACAGTTTTATCTATTTTATAATTTGATATGCCTGTTTAGGTTTGTTGCAAAGATTTATGGTATCTCGAAGTTAGTATACCTCCTGCTCCATCCAGAGTGCAATTAGTGAGGGCATCTACTCAGACATTGGAAGTCAGTTGGACAGCAACGCCATCGGCGCAATATTATATATTGCAAATTCAGAAATACGACATGCCACCGGCTACAACTGGCACATTTCCTACAGTCAGCACACAAACTACCACCACACCTACTACTACTCCAGCAGTGGTTACGCCTGCAACTGTTCCTGTTACATCTCCGCCCATCGCTACCGTCGCTGCTCTTCCATCAACTTCAACTACAGCTCGACCATCCGTAGCGCAGACCCCAATACGAATACAATCATCTGTACAAAGCCCAGTCCAAAAACCTGTACCATCCCAAGCTGTAACAAAACCAGCGAGTCCGATGACGCCGAGAGTAGCTGGAAATCTTATTCGAATTCGTTCACCGATAGTTACTGCAGCACCGACGACCGTAGACCAGGCTCCGGCCACTAATACAACAGCAACGGGCCAGACGCCGGCCGCAATGTCAGGTATAGCTGCCTTGGCTGCAGCAGCTGCTGCAACTCCAAAAATAAGTATGAACAATGTACCAATCCTTCCGCAAACTACAGCCAATACGATTAGAATGAAAAACGCTCAACCCGGTCAACAAATACGTTTCGCCGCGCCTGGAGCAACAGTGTTGAGAACTGCGTCCCCACAACAAAGCAAACAAATTATTCTTCAGAAACCAGGCCAGAACATCTCCGGTCAACCTCAAATTGTACATCTTCTTAAAACTGGACAAGGCATGGTAACTAGTATGCCCAAGGTCAGTCTCATTCCTGGTAAGGCTGTCCAAGCAACAGGTGCGAAACCTCTTAATCAAGGACCGACAATATTGAGATTAGTAAATCCGAACGCTGTGGCAGGATCTAAGATTCTTACGACTATGAAAACGTCTAGCATTGTCGCCATGAGCAAGGGTCAAAATATTAGCGGTAAACAAACAATAATGATTACGAAACCAGGAAACAACGGTGGCCTGGTCGGCCGTAATCAAATAATTGTAGTTACAACAGGTTCTGGTTTAAGAGCCGTGCAGGCTGTTACTACGTCTCAAGCTGGCAACGGACAAACGAGTAATATTACTACGCCCGTGAACGTTTTACCTTTGTCCGCTACTAATCACGTAACAAATCAGCAAGGAGTGAAAATGATCGTAGTTTCATCTGGGGCAATGGGAGGCGGAACTGCTGGGAAGCCTATTACTATCACGGTTCCGGGTCAGGGTGGTGTACCAAAGACAGTAACGATTGCTACAAAAGGGAGTCCGCAAGCAATTTTTAACACTGCAAAGAATCAAATCGTTACTGTGCCGCAAATGCAGAAAACACCAGAAGCTGTCACAGTGTCTGGTAAACCTGTGACATTACAAATGTCTGGCGGAATAGGCGCGAAAACAGTTACTTTGATGCCCACAAGTAGTTCAGTGGTAACTACATCCAGTGCGTCAGACGCGATAGATACCAGCAAGATGTTATTTGTTCCATCGCAAAAGCAACCGTCAGCTTCATTAGCATCCACAACCGATGGTCCTGCCACAACTGATGCAGCACTGGCTGCCTTAGCTGCGGAAGCAGGTTTGATAGATCCGGTTCAGGAGCCTTCAGGTAGTTTATCTTTCATGGTGGCTACAGACGATTCTGGGGCGGCAGATGGAAAAATAGACAATAGCTGCAATGGTAGTGAAGCTACCACGGCGGCAGCTTTGGTCTCTCAAATGGGGGCTGGTGAAACCATGCAAGTCGTTGGCAATGGTGATTTCGTGATACCTCAAATGGATGGTCCAGCAGATATTCTTTTGTCTGAGGATGAAGAGAACGATAAAATGGATGTAGATGAAGACCCTACAGTAGAAGAACAGGAAGAGGCAACGCCAGCCGCTGAATCTGCAGAACTGGAAGAAGATATTGGTGCTACAACCACCGACGATGTTCATATAGAAGAAAGTAACGTAAAACATTCTGATACCTCAGAGGCCACACCTGAAGTTCCGACTGTCTCAACCAGCGCCGCAGAAGAACTTTCTACGGTGCCGGAGCCCTCGGTTGATTCGCAACGAGATGAAAGTGAAGCACCCGTAGAACCTACTAATGACGCGGAACCGGTAACCGAAAGTGATACGCCGGCTGTACCTAATTCAGCATTGGAGAAAACACCAGCTAAACCTGACATTGCTCCTACGCCAGAACCCGTGGAAACTCCATTGGAAGAAACGTCTATGCCAGACGCTGCGGATCCGTTGGAGAATGAAGAAGACAGACAAATTGAAAATAATGACGCGAAAGATTACGAAAAATCGCCAGCTTCTGAACATTTATCGCCCGAGGATAGTGCATCACAGTTTTCATTAGAAGATAGTCAAGAAGCAGTGAAAGTTAAAGAGGAAGATTCCGAACCATCGATGGAACTTCCCGAAGAAAATTCTTCAATGGAGAAGTTAGAGGATAATGGTGAATCCATGGCCGCAAAATCTTCTATGACACCCGCCAATGTAAATATACCAGTCAAAACTCCTATTGTAACACCAGATATAAAATTAGAACAGCCCGACGAGCCAATGGAACAAGCAAAAATGCCAGAACCACTGATATCATCTACAAGCAGCGTTCCGCCGCTCGAGAAGGATGTGGATGTTCAGAAACCAATAATGCCGATAAAAGTCGAAGCGAAAGAAGAAACTGTTAAGAAAGAAACTTCGAAGCAGGATAAAATAAGTGATAGTAGATCAGAAAGTGGAGATGATTCTACAGCATTGACTACGCTAGCTACAGCTGCCTTAGGTTCTGCCGAACAACCAGTAAAAATAAAAACTGAACAGGTATAATACTTTTATATATTATATACAAGGTGTTCCATTGAATTATAAATGCTCGAATATCTCATGAGGAGGTGAAGTTATCCAAAAATGTTCTTACAACAGTTTTTTGGCATGTACGGTGGAATACAAATTTTTTTGTAAGTATAGTGGTGGAGGACATGTTGAAGTTAAGCTTTTTTTTTTATTTGTAATATGGTAGGGTTTCGTATAATTAAATCCAAAGGAGTTAGATGGATACATGTGTGCTTAAAAAAAAAATACACACATATCTGTTGTCGAGCGCTACATGGTTGTACCGACTACCTATATTCAATGATGCCAATTAGGCTACAAACGTCGAGCTTCTTATCTTACCGTATGCCTCTTAAAGTTAAATTTATGCCTTTGGTTTCTACCAGTCGGTTCGAGAAATGTCTTAAGTGAGCCAACAAAAAATCTGAAGAGCAATTGAAAAGCGTAATGTTCACTTAAAACTTTTTAGTTTATTAATTATGTAATGATTATAGCGATTATTTGATTTCATGTTGTAATTTATTTTATGTTCATTAATGTTCAATTATATCGTGATCTTAAACTTTATAATACATTAAACTTTTAAAAATCTCTTTCACTATTAAGGAAAAAGCAGAACTTCTACGTGGTAATGGATACTTTTTTACAACGAAGATAGTGAACAATTTCGCAAACGGTATCCCAATAAACCAAAACCGGCAGCGTTAGGAATACAGAGACTTGTTGAGCTGTTCAAGGAAACTGAAAGTGTCGCATAACAAAGAAATCGAAGTTTAAGTGGTCAGAAGATGATAATTAAGAAGCTCGATATTGAGTAAAAAATGTAAGGTTTCATGTAAAAAAAATTAACTTGATATGAATGAATCTCCTTTCTACTGTACTTATAAAAAAATTATCTATACCGTCTAATGACTCATTACGCATCAAACAACTTTTAGGAGAACATTTTTTTGATAACTTCTTCAAACTCTTAGGGAGATATCGGATCGTTACCAGTTAAAAGGAACACCTTGCACATAACTGCTAAGAGGAAGTGATAAGTTATCATGAAATAAATTCTTTAAAAAATATGTATAGAGTGAAGAGGAAAAGAAAGAGGCGGAGTGGCACGACGTGGGTGTAATAAAAGGGACAAGTTTTACTGTACAACATTATTATTTGACTTCTGACGAGCCGCTAGATTTGGACATTTCCGCAAAGTCATTGAATATGGATATTTTTAAGGGAAGAACCAAAATTGCTCTAGAGCCTGGAACAGCTTACAAGTTCAGAGTCGCTGCTGTGAATAGTTGCGGAAGAAGTGCTTGGAGCGAGGTAAAACAAATAATTATGAATATCCTGAACAACCAAATAATAAATATCAAATTTCTTTTTACTTCAAGGTATCCGCATTCAAAACGTGTCTTCCGGGATACCCTGGAGCACCTAGTGCTATCAAAATCTCTAAATCCACGGAGGGTGCTCAAATTTCCTGGGAACCACCATCCAGCAACGTCGGACCTATTCTGGAATATTCTGTCTACTTAGCTGTGCGGAGTGCTAGTACCGCGTTGAATAACGACGGGGAACCAAGAACAATTTTGTCGACTCCAAATCAGTTAGCCTTTATTAGAGTTTATTGCGGTTCGAATAACTCCTGTTCGGTGACAAATAGTTCCCTTAGTTCCGCTCACGTTGACACTACCACAAAACCGGCCATAATATTTAGAATAGCAGCACGAAACGATAAAGGATACGGGCCAGCAACCCAAGTGAGGTGGTTGCAAGGTATACTTCTTTTTACTACTATATTATTGAATAACTTTATACAGTACTCCTGGCCAATAGTACGTCTTCCCCTTCATCGCGTTCAAACAGTTCCCCCACTACTGAGCAAGCTTGTTCGCGTTTGTATTTCAAAAGCGATTCTTCTAACAGTTCGTTACATGCATACCAAAAATGATACACATCTAATTAATTATATATTTAAATTACGGTATGATGTTGAAATAAATATAAAATGATTATTGCAAATGATCACGTTCATGCACGAGAAAGCAACATCGCGAACTGTTGAGAGTGACAACTAACTTGTTGGTAGGGAGGCAACTGTTCGTTTCGTTTTCCACGTGTCTAGAGCAATTGGTAGGGATACTTCATTTCGTGGGAAAATCCCTTTGTATACCGAACTATTGGAACAGAGTACTGTACTAGATTTGATTAATCCTTAGTACATCGAACATTTTCTGATGCCATCAGCAATTCCAACTATTAAAACTTTTGAAAACCAAATAATTCTGAAAAGAGAAATTTGGAAATATTTGTGAATTTATCTACTTTAATTGTTTCCACTTTTTTCTCTCAAATTTTTGTCCATATTTTGCCGAATATCCTGTATAATATATGTATATGTATACAATAGCAAATAGTGAATTAATTGTTTACCAACAGATCCCACTACTGCTGTGAAGAGCAATCCCCAGTTGAAAAGAACGGGTACGGACATACGCTCTCAGACGAGCTCACCACCGAAGAAAATGAAAATAGACGCGAAGTGATAATTTCTCGTGAGCCTGTTTTCTTGCTCCTTAAGAAAACAAAAGTTTTACTCATTATTTAATTCCCGCTGGTACACACGCCTAACAACGATAATGAGGAACAGTGCATCGTTCGAGTAAGCGACGTGATATATGCGAGTAAATGAAAGAAGTGAATGCACGATAAAGAGCGACGAAAGAAGTGTCCACAGCTAAATTGAGGTATAAACATAAGGGTTAAAAAAAAGAAGTATTTTAAGTGTTCTATACGAGTACAAGGTCTTTCTGTACCGCGTTTTCTGACTCACCATTATTCTCCTATTCCTTCGCGGACGCGCGACATTTTTCTGTAAAGATAACACGAGTACTGTTAATAAATGGCAAGGTGGTTATTTTGTAGTTAATCAAGTTTTTTCATGTTTATACTGCTTTCTATGAATGTGGTAACATATCGATGATGGTTACACTTGCATCATTTATCAAGCCAAAGTATAGTTTTTGTTTCAATATCGGCCACCTTCATTTTGATTTGCTATGAGAGATAAATTAAAACATGGATACAAACAAATATAAAACGGCGAAACAGAATTTTTATTTGATTTTGGCAAAGCTCCTGTTGGAAGAGTTTTTCTATTTAATTTTCAACTAAATGTACTTGAAAGTTTTTACTTGTGCAAACACACGTATAGAATTTCTAATACATTTTGGAAGTCGGGAAAACTTCCTGCTACATTTAAATATTTATTGTAAATATTCGTTTAGAATTTCGTCTATGAAATTACTTAAAAATTCGTAGTACGATGCAAGTGTATGAAGCAGAAGATTTGATTATACCATTTTCTTTCTGTTTAGAAGTCGGTCGAAGCTACACTTTAATCTGGTTACTTTTGTTACTGCCAATTGCTAAGAAAGCACGGAATCGATAAGAGAAAGAAGCACGTAGTGCAAAATTCTCTTTATATGAGTGCGATACAAATTTTGCCTTTGCAATTTTGTTATTGCTTTCAATAACAAAGCAGAGATCTTTTGTAAAGAAACGCGAATGAAAGGAATATAAGTTAGTAGAATTGCACATATTGTTCGTAAAAGATTATAACTTGATTTCAATGGCGTTGATATTTTAGAAAATACAAAATTTGAAGAAAGTTAAGAATATTTTTAGATGGCAACGAAATAATTATTGGAATAGTATATTATTATAATATATTATGTCTAATATAAAGTTTAATCTTTTAAGATGCTAAGAATTTATATAGAAAGCATAGAAAGAATTTATATAGGAAGGAATAAAACAATCATGCATTAATGCATTAAGGAAGCATACATCTTTGTTTGTGTTGAGCATAATATATGTTAATTAAACCATTTAGAAGCTTTTAAAACTCGGATCGAACAAGCTGATAAGAAATTGCAAAAATTGTCTTCGTTGCTTCAGATTTTATTGAAATGCAATAATTTAAGCGCACATTTTACTTTTACGTTATGAATACACACTCTTTTTGTTGTTTGCTTGTAGCTTATGCATTAACACAGCATTTCAAATGCTTAATATATTATGTTAATATTGACATTAACAATACCTTTTATGAACTGAATATTCGAAATGTGTTGAAAAGTTTAAACGATCTCAAGGACTAATAACTTTGAATTAATTTAGTGTACCATTCTATTACATACTGAAAATATGCTCAATATATAATATCAGTATGGAATTAACATTAACAATCTAATAAGACACGTATCCCATTGGACATCAAAAACGTTTGTACAAATAATTGATAAAGGTTATTAGTTCTTCTCTATTGTTTTGTAAATTGTGTTGACAGGCGATGACACTAGACCATACTGGAACATTCATTCATAATTATTATAATACTGTGCAGATAAAACATTGTGAAATGTACGTACATGGGATACGATATTCTGTTCTTTGTAAAGTAATTTTTAATGCATGTATACTTTCCATGCAATATCCGAATATACTGAAAGGATCTATAAATAAATATAGAAATACATTTTACATGAAATATTCGTTATTTCATTACAATGTTATTCATAAATAAAAATATGTTCTTATACAATAGATAAATGAAACTCTAAAAACTGTGACTATACTAAAATTAAGGAAACAAAAAGGAAAGGTACAAATTTTGTTCTAAACATTCAAGTAAGGGTGTCATAATCTGTCTACTACACATATTCCAGACACTTGCAAAAATATCAATTGTGTACGATAAAAAAACAATTATGGTAAAAAGAATTTCTTTTCATGCATTTTAAGTTTTTATTAATTTTAGTATAGGAAGTTTTTGTTCATTATTCATTAATATTTGTATCGAAGAGAGCAATCGTCTATAGAAAGACCGATACAAATAATATTGTAATATAAATATTAAAATCGATTTTTAAATAATCTAAAACGAAAGGAGTAGAACATGCTGAAGTGTATTCATCGTAATAACAATTTTGTAACATTGTTTATTTCTCTACATGTGAGAATTTCGCGGCTTGCATTTTTATTACTA
Organism: Sphecodes monilicornis; assembly: GCA_913789915.3. Lineage (NCBI taxonomy): Eukaryota > Metazoa > Arthropoda > Insecta > Hymenoptera > Halictidae > Sphecodes > Sphecodes monilicornis. The sequence continues at coordinate 14,426,146 of OU565290.1, forward strand.
TAAACGATCCTTGGCAGTAACGAAAGCAAATGTTCACACTAACACGCTCAGTTATCTTTTCCTTAGTTTGCTTGACTGTAGTGAGCGAGGCAATAAAGTCTTGTAATTAAGACTTTTGATCTCTTGGCACATAGGAATGTTAAAACGGATCGATGAAATTGGTTTCTCGTGAACTTGTACACCCCAAGTTTCAAAACCGCGTTCTGTGATGAAGCATTAGGGAAAAAAAGTAACGCGGCAACATCGGACCACGATTTTACTATAGACTCTTTTCCTACGTAACTATAACTTTAAATGACGAAGCCTTAGTATGCTTACAATTTGCATGATGACGTACGTGAAATACTGAACGTATAGAAAGTGAATTGTACGCAGTAGAAAAATTTAAAAAAAAAAAGAAAAAAGAAGAGAGCGCGTAAAGAGACGCTGCCGCGAAAGTTTGCCGATGCATCAATGGCAAAGTTTCATTGCGGATGCAATACGAATTGCGAATGCAGCGTGTTTGACGCCATAAAACGGATCAAATTACACTGCACTGAACCTACAATGGTACTGAATTATATACAGTTTGTATTTTTCGACGAAATTTCGCGGTCTCAACGTACGCGTTGCTGCGAGCAATTTTAAAACTGTTTTTTAGTAATAAAAAGAAAAGTGAAGATTCGTAGGTAATTGATCCTTTCCGATAAGGTACTAAAATATAATAGGGTAACATTGAGACGGTGGATACGAGAAGGGTAACTCTTTTAAGTTTCGTGAAACGAAGCCTCGATTTTTGCAAAAATAACTAAAAGACGAAAAGGATAAAAGAAACAGGAATCGTCTTCTCGTACATATCCTCTGAAAGTTTACCGCATTTTGTAAATAAATCATTTAAACCGTATCGGATATACTTAAATGTTTAAAAACCACAGCTACAAAATTAGTGTGCCTGATCGCAGACCCAGGTATCGTTTAAGGAAAACCAATATTCGCTATTTCGAATTTTATACCTTGATATAAATTTACGTTCTTGTAATCTTGTAAAACAATTCTCGCTAATAATCAAAACGCTACACATATAGATCAATGTACTTTTCTAAGAAACGACACCACACCTTGTATAGCTAATAATTATTATTTCTAAAAGTAACGAACTTTGTGTAAGGTCTGCGATTGAAATAAAAAAAGAAAAAAGAAAGCGGAACATAATGACACGCTGTTTAGCAAAGAACGAACCGTTCCCTTTATCGATGCAGGTTAATTACGAAACTGGCTAGTGCAATATCATCTCATTACGTTTTAGACACCGTTGGACGTTTTAGTTCAAGCGTCGAAATTGTATGTTTTTCTTATCTGAAGTTGTTTATGACAGTAACATATGATTTCGTTAACGTTGAAACAAAGAGACAAGCTTTATATGCTTCTGAAGAAGGCTCAGCTTCGTAAATTAAATCAAGGACAAAGAATCGAGAACGCGAATGATTTGAACATACGAGGAAAGAATAAAGAAGCTCTCAAACCGAACCGCAAACAAAAGTGATCCAGCATAAACGTCACACCGACCGAGAAAGTACCGATCATTTCGAGAAGACAATATTCATGTACGCAAGAATCGGCGTAAATACGTTTACTCATAGTAGTCGGTATGGGTGTATCAATATTGTAGAGTGAGAAAAATGGTACCTTCAAGATTTTCTTTCCCCCTCTATGAAACTCACATATTGTAGAAAAAAAAACAAAGAAGAATGAAGATATATTATACTTCGAATGTGAAAGATACGACAAGAAGTTACCGATTTTTCACAGATAGTATCGCAAAGAAAACTGTGTACCTCTGACCGAGTATATTTTTCACGGAAAGTGCAACGTTTCTACGTGTATCTCAATATTAGAATACGGAACGTTCCACCTGATTTTCTCATTCGAAACATGTTACGAACTTATTAGCCGACGATTACGCTGTTTCGAAGATGGTACCATACAAAATTATCGTGGAAAACTTGCGCGACGAGACTAATCGGTCAAACAATCAAATTACACATTTCTTTGTATACAAAGTAGTGAATTAAAATCCACATTTGTGCCCTGTACTATGACATATAAAAGTGAGATAAGTTGAAATTAATTGGATCGTTTGAGAATTATTTTAGCCCTATAATAATAGATGTTGTGTGTTCGAATGTACTGCGCAAGAGAATCGGAGTAAAGGGAGATTTAGTTTGCAAGAATTATATAATAATAGTTTATTCTAAGCTCGTATAAAACATTTATACTAATTGTAAATCGCTTTCGCAACAATGGAAGCTTTTAAGAAACAAATGCCCCATTTTGCATAAAATGGCCCTTTTACAGTCTAGGTAATTACTCCTCGAATTGGGGTACAACTTTTGGCAATTCCGGGTATCGGGCATTTAAAAGTAATTAAAATAAAATCACCTAATGCTCATTTTACATATACAGTCACTCCCATTAATATTCGGACACTGTTAAAAAGACGATAACTTGTTTAATATTAGACCATACGACTTGGACTTTTTTGAAAAGTTAGAATAATTAGTTTACTACATGACGTGAAAAAGAAATTTTAAAACAATTGCAATTGGTCGGTATGGCAGAGAAAATACTAAAAGTTGGGTTTTACAATTTTTTTATGTGGCTTATATTGAAAATTTAAAACATCCATTTTGTAGATCTGTATCAATTGTATACATTTTCAAATTTTCATCCAATTTGGATTACGTGGAAAACAGTGACAGGCATCAAATGACGTAAGAATCCTTCGATTTATTACAGTTTAAGGCCGAAAATTGTGAAAAGCTGCAATTGTTACCATCTCCAAACAGTTGTAGCTCATTGCAACGTTTGCCGATTTTGGTGAAATGTTCAGAGTGTATACAGTTGACACAGATCTACAAAACGTATTTGTCGAATTTTGAATATGGACCCACATGAAACAGTTATAAATAACAACTTTCAGTATTTTCTTTGTAATTCCGACGAATTACAATTTTTTCAAAATTTCTTTTTTTCAACGTGTAGTAAACTAATTGTTCTAACTTCTAAAAAAAAATCCAAGTCATATGATCCAATATTAAAAACGTAATCGTCTTTTAGAGTGTACGAATATTAATGGGAGTGACTGTAACTTTTACTTCCTGGAATAATTAGCCTGAACTCAATTAATTGAAATTTGCTACATCAATGCCTATTTGTCGAAACAGCGTGTTCGTAGCGATCGTTCCATTTTAGAAGATAAAGTTAGGTGTGCAGATCACACACGAATGCGCATAACACAACGTACGACGTTCGCAGCGATAGATTATTTTTTAATGTCTAGCTCCAATGTTTGGTATCAGTAGCGAACATCTGCGCAGCCGGATCTAGGAAGTAAATGTCGCTGTTTGAAAATATGTTTTGCATGACAATGACCGGATGTCGACACGAATGTCTGGAGCACTTCATTGTAAGAGAAAAAGAATTGGCCGATCGGGTATCGATTTCCGGTATCAGACAAGAGTCTACCCGTATCATCGGCGATCCTTCTTCTCCAATTTTATAATATAACATGAACTTAAACATACAATATGGTTGCCGATGAATTCTGCTGCTTGCATCAGCGCTATCCAAATGAGGGCGCGAATCCTTCGGGGGTTTCTCACTCCCGTCTACATCATCAGAGAAACCACGCGACGCTGAAGAGGATATAGCATCTTCGACAACAAAGAAGCTCACACGACCTGTAATCATAGCCTGTTTTTCCAAAGACCTGGTATTCATCAGTATCACGATAACAGTTGTCCACCCCATTCCGATCTCCACATATCTCCTGGAATAATTGAAGTGCGGTGGACACTCGGGACTGTTAACATATTGTCTGGCAAAGTAGAGCACATGAGTAGTTTCAACTCTCGGAGTTATACCAATATAACACCATAAATGAAAACAGCAGATCTACAGGGTGTCCCACATAAGTGGGAACACCTAAATATCTGTCGTATTTACAGTCCTATCAGAAAACGTCAGAGGACAAAGTGACACTATTGCAGGGGGCAAATATAATAGTAAAGAAAAAAATTTTTTATGTCGTGTTTTTTTAATGAAATTTCAAGGTCACCGATGTTTTTTTTAAATGGAATAGTATATTTTTTTACGATAGCATGATAAACAATAAAAAACTGAATTTAGTGGATACCACTTTTTTGACCTTGAAATGACCTTGAGCAAGAATAATCATGTTGGAGCGGATAATATGTGAAAGTTCAAAACTTACGTGTTTCAGCAAAGATTACGCGTTGTTTACGGCAGGTTGACCTTTACATATCATAGTAAATGTTCGAAATGTTGACCATCCTCATTTATGCAATATTGCAATCTTACATTAAATGATCTGTAGGCATTGTCGATTTCCTAAGACGTAATTGAAGCACATGCTGCAGTAATTATTACAATTTTTAGAACTTTAATTACCGGTATTTTTAAATTGTTTTACCACAACGGAAAATGCGTGTAACGAAGGACAAATACGATTCACAAATTTTTTACGATACAAATGTACTGCTTGCATCAAAGATTGGTGGCTTTCGCCATAAGTGAAAACCATATCGATTCGTTCCTGTACACTATAACGCATTGTTGTCACTTTCACGTTTCGAATTCGAATAATGCAGAAGGAACAACGTACTTATTGTAACCGATTAACCTTCTGTTAACGATCTCAATGATACATACTCTGACATAAACATACGCTGTTTACTATGAAAAATATTTCAAACATTTATTTTGGTTTGTAAAGGTCAACCCGACGTAAACAACGCGTAATCCTTGCTGAAACACGTAAATTTTAAACTTCCACATTTTATCCGCTCCAACATGATTATTCTTGCTCAAGGTCATTTCAAGGTCAAAAAAGGTGGTATCCACTAAATTCAGTTTTTTATTGTTTATCATGCTACCGTAAAAAATATACTATTCCATTTAAAAAAACATCGGTGACCTTGAAATTTCATTAAAAAACACATCAAAATTTTTTTTCTTTATCATTATATTTGCCCCCTGCAATAGTGTCACTTCGTCCTCTGAAGTTTTCTGACAGGTCTGTAAATACGACAGATATTTAGGTGTTCCCATTTATGTGGGACACCCTGTATATCAGGCTATAATCTATCACTAAAAGTTTTGAAAAAGTTGGTCAACTTTTTTAGTATTTCATTTATAATGTTTTAACAGGAACCGGTTTAATTCGTGTCTCCGGACTTATTCTCTTTAACACTAAACCTACCAAGCATTAAAACTATCAGCGAATGTTACCTTATAGAAACGGCAACACTAGATTTATTCAAATTGTCCGTAATTTCCAATATAATAGATGCTTGGACAAGGAAGTTTATTCCATTATTTTTCATAAACGAATTTTTATAATTCCAATAACTAAAAAACATAAAACCGGTCATTTGACCGTGGTAGGTTTACTGTTAAAAGCTAACGAGATAGGGAGAAAAATAAAAGCGTGAACGGTCAATTCAAAGAGAAGGGTGTCTCTTTTGAAAGACAGACTATAGTGACAACAAATGCTGGCAACGGCGCGGTATGCTGTGCGAGGAGAACAGTTGGAAAGGAAAACATGCGCGTGAGGAGCCTCACCGCTGGACAGCGCTGGCTTATATTATATATACATGTATACATATATTAAATTTCTCATATATTTTATTTAAGTTCGCACGCAGTCAAGATCGCTGCACGCGAAAAATGATACCATAACGACGTAGATGATAATTTGCATATACGGGATGGGGCGTTCGTTTATGATTGGAGATGATCCGTTGTTAAAAATGCGGATACGATTACTGTGAGACCACGTAACGGTGAGAGGGAGAACCAATGATGAATGCGAGTCTTGCGTTTATGTTCGAACACAATACTACCGTTTAGAATTAAATAGGTTTTAACGCTGACATCATAATTGGCGAATGTTCATGTTTCATTGTTTCACTTGTACATTTGTTAACGATTGACGCCGGTTAAATAATATGTACGAACCTGATTTGTTTCATAGTTTTTTGTTTCGTAAATCATAAGCGAACAAACTTGAGTAGTGTATACGTTGGAAGTTACCTTGCCTACTGGTAAGAATTACAAGTTTACGATCCGCATACCACTACCGGTCAATATATTGTGTTACCCGTTACGATGAATTAGTTGAACAGAGTTTTCCGTTATTTTCTTTTTTTTAATCCAATTATCTTTCGGTGAATCGTATCACGATGTAGATTGAACGTCAAGTTTCTGAATATACATACATGTCCTTTGTTGTTTGACTTTCATTAGAATGATCATGGTACTTTTCACTCTATTCAACTATTAATTTTCTTTGATAGTACAGTGTTAAACAAATGTATATCATCTGCTCGTAAATAGAGCAGAATAAATGTGACTTTTACGCGTAATGCATTACCTCATAAACGTACCCTGCTATTCTTGATTCCAACACATTCTGTAGAATACTTCGTTCGAACATTTAAAAAATTCATGCTCAAATTGTGGTGAGATATGTCGGTGATTTATTACTCGCTCAAAATCGGCTTTTTTGCGGGTGGCAATCAGTAAAACATGTTATCACAGAAGATTAGTCTGATTTATTACAAAGTAAAGATGCATGCTCCCATACAGTCAGCAACCGGTAAAACCGCTCAGACGCTATACATTATCATACTACACTGTTTACCGGGCAGTAATAATACGTTGCTAAAATAAATCTTCCAGCAAATAGATGCAGGGTGACATTGGAAAAGTCATTAAGTGTCTATAGAAATAGTGCTTCCTGCTGTACATTTGTTAGATAGTTTGCCGCCAGCTCCTCGTTAATAAATACATGCCAATTATAAATACATACAGACAGTGTAAAAAGTTTTTGTACTTCTTTTAAAAACTTTTAATCTTTTAGGAGAATTAGTTTACTAGGTGTTGTGTAAATAATTTTTTTCAAAAATTGCTATTGGTCGTAACAGCGAAGATAACAGCGTAAAGGCCACACAATTTTTAAGGTTTTTTATCGGTGACTATAATGAAATTTTAAAACATGCCTTTTGTAAATTTAAGTAATAAATTATATGCATGTATACAAAGTGCCATCTAAATCGGTCGACGCACAAAAGAGCTGTAGGCATTGTAAGATGTAAAAAACTTTGAAATTAGGGTTTGCGATTTGTTGCAGTGCCTTACAATTGTTGCTATTTTGTATCAATTATATTTGAGAGCAACCTTGATCGATTTCGATGAAATCGTTGTGCATGTGTACAGGATGTTTCCTCTAATGCGACGCTCGATTTTTCATCCATTTGCAACCATCTGACAAAAAAAAAGTTTAGAACAAGAGTTGCAGGGTATAGCGTGCACAATAGATATCAGTAAAAAAATTTCGAAAACAGTTTGTTTTCATAACGAAATCAAAGTCACCTTGAGTTTTACAAATAGAAACACGTACTTTTGACTTCATATATTATAATATGAGCCGATGTTAAGATGAATTCAAGTGTATACTTCGATCGAAATAAAATAATTTAGAACAATAACGTTACACCCGATTTGGCCAATATGTTAAGGTCATCTCAAAGTCGAAGTATAGTAGGTCGTTGTAAAACCCAAGGAGACCTTGATTTCGCTATGAAAACAAACCGTTTTCGAAATTTTTTTATTGATATCTATTGTGCACGCCATACCTGCAACTCTTGCTCTAAACTGTTTTTTGTCAGATAGTTGCAAGTGGGTGAAAAATCGTGCGACGCATTAGAGGAAACACTCTTTACATGTAACTCGTTCAGGTTTACGAATGGCACCTTCTAAGTTTTCATTACAGGCACAGATAAAAGACTTAACAATCGTGAGCTTTACTTTAAAAAAATTTTAAAACATTACCTGATAAACTAATCCTTCTAACATCACCGAAACACACAAGTCGTTTGATGCAATTTTAAAAAGTCATTCATGCTTCAAGGGTGCACGAAACTTCTTACACCCACTGTATGTGTATACGGTATGTATATGATAGCTCAGGTATGTATATACTATACGTGTACGCGTGTGCACTCGCTGTGTGTATGACTGTATGACTGCCGCGAGTGCCGCGGTTAGTCGTCACCAGTCGTCACTGTTAGTTATCCCAGCACGATGAATGCACCGCATTGATTTTTAAAACTATTTTTACGCTAATGTTGCGACTACCCACAAAGAAACGTAATTGTTTGACACGCGTTACGAATCCCGGCACGTCGAAACGTAACGCGATTTAATATTTACCGTGATAAAATGCATTTATAGCGTTCTCAGTACCGGTAGTGTATATCAGTATACGCCCACGACACGTTACACATTTTATTTCGTTCGAATCGCGTGAAGATCGTTTAAAGAGAATCCGCATCCTTGGGAAAGGATTCGAAAAAGTGCTGTTTATTTTATTTTCTCATACATCGATCGTGAGTAATGCATCGTGGCAGTTGATAAGAACCGTATACCTACTCTATTTACGTCTCTATTTTTTTTTCTTCATTCGAACAAAACGCGAGTGACATGTAAAAGGAATTGATTTTACATTCATGTGGAAAATAATGAAACACATGTATTCTTGTAAATATAGGATACAATAAATAAGGAATGGGAATTGACAGTATGAGAGTCGGAGGAGGCCGATGTCCTCCCCTCCTTGTCGGAGGACTTCTCGTCGCTTGTTTAATGTTAATTTGCAACTGGTGGACTTTGTCATCTGAAAATATTGAACTAGTTAGGCAAATTGACGAATTGAATGAACAACTTAAAATCAGGTATGTTCACGCGATATATTTTATTACTTCCGTACCATGTGTCACATACCACAATCTTCACTGAAATTTGTTATTATGAGCTTATAAAACACACTGTGAAATATTTTGACAATTTTAACTTGTTTAAACTTGCTAACTATTCAACAAACATGTTGCAATTACATATTGCTTTCATCTTTTTAACATCTCTTATTTTGCAAATATCAGAAAGGTAATTTTATGTATCACTGTACATAATTGTTTATCGGATGTTAAATAAAATGTATTATTTTAATATTATGATTGGTAACATGTTATTGTAGTGTTTAAAAATTAACAATTAATATTTGTCTTATATTCGTTGTTCTAGCGCCGAGGAAAGAGACCAATGCGTGACATTCCGTGGAAACTTAGAAAAGAGGTTTAAGCATGCACAGAAAGAAGTGGAAACACTTCATGTTCATCTGGAGCAGCAACAAACAGATCTGAGAAAGAAAAATGAGGAATTGGAAGAATCTCTTAATTCATGCAAGACTGACTTGGATAATCTGCACAAAGTAGATGACACTAAATCTGCAACATTAGAAACGTTGAAAGTCGAGAAAGACAATTTCAATTCGCAATTGGATGAAAAACTGGATGAAAATAAAAAATTACAAGACGAACTGGATCAGGTATAACTTTTGTTTCATGCGCACTCAACATTTTGCTTTACACATTTCAGTAAGTCAATTGTACTCACTGTATGAATGTCTTTTGCAGTTGAAGGATGAACTCAGTAAAACTAAACTTACATGTAATAAACCTGAGAAGGGTCCTGAACTTACCCAGCAGTGTAAGTTACATTACTTTTCGATTTTATTTCATTTTATTTTATTATATTCGCCGAACCATATATTTCTGCAAAAGTCAAAATTAAAAAGATCTATTTTGCTTGATATATTGAGATATATTGCTTGCAGTCAGAAATTGGATTATGTAATGAATGCTATTTCTTCTAGCTTGAGTTGCTAACTTGACATTTATATTTTCAAGTTAGGAATTTACCTCAATCGGCCAAATTATAACAGCTTCTTCAACAATTGTGTCCTAAGAAATTCTAACATATTTGGGGTATTAGTAGAGGCGTTAATGCAATTTTCTTTAATTTTCTGCATATCGTTAACTTACTTAACATTACAAGATATTCTGGGGGTTTGTCAATTTAGCTACAAGAACAGCCAATAACAAAACTCAATTGGGTTCTGTTCCGGACTCGGCTGTAAAAGTATCTGTAGCTGGTCAGCGTGGTTTGAAGTACCATGGAATTCCAATTCTTCCAAGAGACCCACCTGGCGCTGTGCGCCTAAGTCCTCGCCTCTCAGTTACAATGCTGAAAGGTAGTGATACTTTTCTCCTGTCTCACGAAAAAAGAAAGTTATCCAAAGAGTAAATATATTCCTACAGTAACACTGCATCAAGTTGTTATACTTTCTGGGCTTCTTTCATCAAATTTCTGTTGATATAAAACAGATAACACATGTAATGAGCACACTGCACTGCTTACTTATTTAACGTGTAAGGGAATATTATTTCTTTCATATTCCTTAGCACAAAGTGGATAAAATAATACATTTTATTCAGGGAACACCAATAATTTTAAATTTTTTTATTGGAAACCAATGATCTCTTATTTATTATTGTCCTTAGTTTTACTTATATTTATATTTTCCACCTTTTTGCATCGATAACACATTCGAAACAATTTTTCTTGTCTGATCTAGTTATATTTAATTCTCGTAAATTCACGTGACACATAAATTTGATAGACTGGCATAAAACTTAAGATATTAGTCATAGATTTTACTCTATGTATTTGTATCGACATACTAAGAAATAAAAGATATAGAATATTATAAATTTTAGATATATTGTATGAAATTTTTATTTTCTGTGATTGTAAACAAAGAAATATATTTTCATGTGTATGTATTTAAGAGCATTACAACATGGATATATTAAGAAGTATTCAATGCGAATTTTCGATCACAAATATTTCGATTGAATATGGCTTACACATTTTGTGCAATTGTTGTCATATATATTGACTAATTGGTGGGGGATAAACTAATTTCAAGGACTATTGAATGTTACTAATAATAGTTTATTTGTACTTACAATGAACTGTAATTAAAACCTTTCAGAAACATCTTTACTGTTTTATTTTATAGTAGTAATTTAGTTGACATGGCTTTCAGCTAATGCAAGTCCAAAACAAGCAAACAAAGGTGTCGAGGAACAGATCAACCCAGAAGCAACAGAAGCTGAATATCCAGGTAACTATACACCGTGGTTTAAACATATTACTTTATCAAATATATCTGAAGTATGAAATTTTTTCGGTATCATTGTTTAAGAACACAACAAATATCATGTTTCTAATAATGGTTTACTATGATTGTGAGAAAGAATGGTATCCAATTTAAATTCAAATTATATTTATTTCTTATTGCTCATTTAGACAATAGTAAACAAGGAAATCTGGGGTCCACAGATGCCAATGTGGTAGAAAGTGAAAGGGATGCACAAATGAAAGCACCATCCAGTGGCATTAATCAGTAATGCAAAGGACAACGTACTATTACTAAAAGATATCTTTTAAACGTTATAAATTATAACTTTATCAAGATTGTTTGCGGAAGTTTATAAATTATAATATAAATGTTTCGTTAAGATATGGTCTATGTTTTTATACGTTTACATCAGAATATTTTTGTTACTTTATCTAAACTTGTACATTATACACTATAAAATATACTGTATTAAGTGCCAATATATTTACATTATACAGGAGAATAGAATTACAATTAATGTAACGGTTATTGTGACTGCATTAAAAATTTTCAACATTACAGTAATTAAGAGCAACGAATTATATTTTTAATGAAATTATAATTACTCCTTAATTTAGTATAATTAAGATAAACAGTGGAGAGAATATTAAAATATGAATAATCCAAAATACACTTAAAGATGGCTTGTGCTCTTCAAACATGTATTGCAAAACATTACAATTTTAGATTAGGACAATGTATTTTAAATACTTTGATATTTTCAATTCCCATGTCACACATATGATTTATATACGATATTAATTCTAATTAAATTTATTCAAATTACATGAAATTTATTGCTTCATATCAAAATGAGCAAGTATATTATGTGCGTTTTCTTTTAATCTCTTGTTCAATTAGAAAATTCTGTTTAACAATGTATTATGAAGTCATAATCTGTCTAAAATTTTATCGTATTGTCGTCGTGAAATGTGTTCCTCTCATATTTGTTTTATACAGAATTGATTTAAATTTGCTACAATGTTTACAAGATATTTCTAACAAGTAACATGTGTATTTCTAACAAAACAGTTATACAAATTTTTCTTCCATATTGATAAATTATGTACCATTTCAACTGCAGTTATCTTATAATTTATATTTACAACAATTTCTGTTTTCTTATTCACTGTAGTAACGGAAACAAAATACTCTTTCATAGTGACAAATGTTTGAAGGTCAAACATATTTTACATATTACATATATTATACAAACTTCTTATACACTGAATCACTACATGTACTTAGGTCATTCGTATTTAGTAATACTTTTTACGTTCTCAGTACAAAGCTATTTTTTATGTACTATATAATTTATTATCAACATTTTGATAATACTACTTTATATTCTATATATAATATATTATACATGTTCTATACATATAGATTGGAAAAAATAAAATAGTTTCTGTTATCATGGTCGCGATATGATAAGATGGATTACATGTAAATCACCAGAATATAATACCAACACGTATAAATATTTATGTAGTATGACAAATATACAAACAAACATGGTAGACTGTGTTCAATCAAAATTTAAAACTGCATTTTCAAACTGTAAATTAGTATGTGTACAAAATGCAAAGTTTGACTAGGAAACATTAAGTAACGACTAGATTTTTAGTATATAAACTTAAATTTAACCATTTTATATTATGACTATCTCACAATATAAACTTGTTCTATTGCGTGGCAATTATCTAAAGCATTTTACACTACTATTATATCTCTACACTGTCACGATTTACCTATAATTATATACTTCTTCACACTCTAGAAGCAAAATTGCACATTTCGAAGCTGCACAAAATAATATTAATAAATAACAAATATTAAGAATCGTGAAAATAGAATCTTTTATATGTTGTAGAATTAGTAATAATATAAAAATGTTCATTTTATTAGAAGTCATTTCCATGAACGTAAAACTTTAAAACCTGATAATAATATCGCACACCATTAATATTGTATGCATTAAACATTACATATTTATGTAAAATATTTTTGATCGATAAATGTCTTTTTGAAAATTATAACATTTTGTGCGACTTTTAAATATATAAAATCTATAAACTTTAAAAATAATAAATCTCGAATATACTTTAGAGCCATATACATTTAATATAATAGAAAATCTCTTATAAATCTTCTTTTTGCAAATATTAAATTAATATAAATAAAATCAATCATTCAACTTTATATAATTAATTAGGACGAGATAACAATAGTGACATAAAGTAATATAAAGCTTTTCAAGTATTTCACATTTACAAATTTTTTACTTGATGCCCTATATTACCTCAGTAATGAATGCTAACTTCTTTGGTCGTATGATCTAATAGTTATATTGTATTAATTAAACTGTAAATTCTGTCTAGAAAAAGCACCAACTGGAAGTGACTATATTGATTTAACCAATATAAATAAATTATTTTATGATAATCAGGCATTGAGTTTCTGTTGTTTTTCTTATTAAAATATACTATAAATAACAGTAACAGCCTTTTCGATAAATAATAACGAGAGTTATTTGTGTTAAAAGACAAAGAGTCATGAAAATAGTATTACTGCCACACTATAGTTGGACTTTAAAAAAACAAGCATATCATTATACATTCACAATGCACAATAGTTTCGTTTCTTTGAATTCATAACTAATTCTAATTTTACATAATTTTGTAAAATCTATGATAAAAAATATGAGTTGCAGTCTATATGTTGCATCTCCATTGTTATTATCAAAATATAATGGGGTTGAAGATAAGGCAGTGAGATGTTAATAAGTCTCTAAATAGGGAGACTACTATCAAATACGATCAAAATGATTGGAAATTTTGTTTTCGTTGTAATCTATGGAAGTTCAAACTATGTTTTCGTGTTTCTTTCATTTAAAATATATGTGTATATGCTATCAAAAGGTTTTCTATTAGACTGATCACATTCGCGGCGAATAGTGATGACTGTTGCTATGTCTTTGTTTTCTTCTGAAAATAAAGGCAAAAATTGATCGCAATCGCCACCAACGACTGTGTTTATGCACTGAATTTCGTGACCTCTCCTTAACTCGAATTTGTCTCACTAATGAATGAAATGCATCATCAATGAATTGCCTGAGAGCAGCTGATGTTTCATAAAATGGACAACCAAGTTGTTCAGCAAGAGCCACACCTTCTTCAGTAGTTACCTACAATGTGATTACTGTATACATAAAATCAATAAAAGTTAGCTGTACACAGATATTCTACCTCTCTGTTGTGCTGCAAATCATACTTATTGCCAATTAACACCAATGGAATATCCTCATTAGCCCTTACGCGCGATATCAATTTTCGATATTCCAAAGCTTCGTGGAAGCTATGCCTATCTGTTACAGAATAACATATCAAGAAACCTTCCCCACATCTCATATATTGATCTCGCATAGCAGTAAATTCCACCTACAAATAATAAAGTGCATATTAAGGTTTAATATCTTTCAAAACTAACATTATCATAATGGTAAAACCTCACCTGTCCTGCAGTATCCAATATATCCAAGAGCGCAGCCTCTCCATCTATAACTCTTTGCAGTTGATACGAATCCTCTGTTGGTAAAAGAGTAAAAGTATATTCATTAAGACTATGATAACAAAAAGTGTATGTTCTTGTTGATCTATTAAAATATATGAGATACGTGTATACACACTTAATAAATTTTGAATAGTACACAATATTTAATGTTTTAACTGTCATAGTGCCAGGGGTCATTTTAAAAACCATGTCGAGTAGTGCCAAGCAATGAGATGAGCATTGCAGCATGTGGCATTATTCGACTTGAAATCTGAACAGCACAACCGCAAGTAATATAAGTAGGTTTTAAATATCGATAAACGTGTCAATGCTCTCTTGTTCTTAACAATGCAATTATTACTTTCACTGCAGTTACAATTCCATAGTAAACTACTTTAACCTGCCATAATGGCTACCATACAAATATTATGCAGCAGAATGCTGCTAATTTTGAATTAAAGCATGCCACAATCGAAAGATAAATCTATAAGTTGGACTATTGCAAAACTGAATTGTAATTCAGATTTAGACACCCTTGGCTCTCGCTGTTAGCTTATACAAAACAAAATCTTACCTATAGTTGGATCGTGATAGTCGATGAAACTGTGACTGACAAATTGCAAGGTGACAGCTGAAAAATCGTTTGCGTAATACATGTGCGTTGACACACGTCCGTTGTGTGATAAATTAGTAATTTTAAAATACCTGATTTACCAACACCGCCGTCGCCTAAGACGACAATCTTGTAAACCCTAAGTCCACGTCTGGTAGTGGGCCGCGGGCCTACCGGTACCTCGTTCTTGCCATTCAAAGCTACGCTCTTATCCTGCAGGATGTCAGCTGACATTGTCGGAGAATATTCCTGCTGACCGGTAACCTAATGCCTGCCACGGTTATGGCACACACGTCGCACTTTTACGAACTAACTGACATACTTGGTCACGTATCGGAACACGCGCGTAGACACACCCGTATCGGTTGTTAGACCGGGAAAGATACGGTACATGTTTGATCGCGATTGCAAGCCGCCGTTTTTCTTGGTGGCTCGAAACAGCGCCGTGTGACAGTTAATGCCTGCGACTTACACTTTCTAAAGTTGGACACAGCATGGCCGATGAGCACAGGCTGGCACAGGCTGCCGACCAGGCTGGACAGAATATGACAGTCGCAGTAGTCGCACGTCGCACGCGCGAAGTCGCGAAGCAGTATTCAGCAGTATTGCCAGACAGGGGAGATTGAGGGGTATATAGTTACCCCACTGATATCGGTGAGTTACCCTCTCTCCGCCATTACCGGGGTAGTCACGACGCAGGCGCAGACGCAACGCGAATTAGGTGCGCGCGTCACGTCACGTGACCGGTCCGTGGCGGAAGCGTGGGGATGCTCGCCGCTTGGAAACGGAGGAAGGGCGTCGTAGAAGGGGTAAGGTAGAGTGGGGGAGACAAGTCTTAATTTGGACACTGCACATATAAACTATATAAATATAAACATAAATTTCCGAAAAAATCGATAGAGGATTAGTTATAATTGAGTATATATGGAAACCTAATTACCTGAAAATCAGCTCGTTTGTTCAATACACATTGTTGTTCGTTGACGAGCCTTAAATAGTGTTCGTTATACCTTAAATAAGGAGAATTTTAACAACGGTACTTGTGTAATTTTAGTTTCCAATGAAAAATTTTCTTTTCTTTAGAAAATAATTTAAAAGAAAACGGTTTAAAACAACCTGCAGTTTTGATTGTTTTGTATTAAGAAGGTGTTGTATTACATTGCTATATAAGTTTTTTGTAATATAAACTGCTACACTGGATGTTATTAATTTTAATATTTTATATAAGTAACTTTATTATACATTTTCTGATTTTTGTCCCGAATCCCCATTTAAATGCCGCACTGTGCACTAGCGCGAAGTCGTGTTCTCAGGAGCGTATCCATCAGCTCTACTATCACTATAGCAACAAATATTTAATGCAAAATTATATATTATAAAAGAAAAATATTTTTTAATCAATTCAAACTCAAAACTCTAAACTCGAAACTAAAAATATATGACGTAGACCACTTTTATAATTATCGACACAAATCTCCTCGAATGAATTTAATGTTATGTTCAATATGATATATGAAAAATTTTTACCTAGCCTTATTAGTACAAAAAGGTCATCATAGTTATTAAAAATACTTTGTTTTATGATAAACTGTTCTTACGATTTCGACGTTTACAAGCAATAAAATGTTCTCAGTATTCATTTAGTAAATCATATAATAGAAATGAAGCATTCGCTATTATTATCGAATGAAAACTGTTCTTACTTTGTTAGATTAAAACTTTTGTTGAATAGCTTTGATTTTATATGGTTTGTCCGAAAAGACTGCGGCCTATATGTTTGTCCGTTTGTCCCAAATTGTAGCCATATTGCTGATCATACATTTTGATCAATATGAAATACGTATATATCGATAAACAGCTTGACACTTTATAATTTATAATAACACATTGCAATGAATTAAAATAGTACTAATAGTACAATTACAATTCTCATAAATTATGCTTTTAATTATACTGTAGGAATATATTATAGTTTAAAACAATGAAACTTATAAGATTTTCATATAGGATTTCTGGATGTCTATTGAAGCTTTACATATGATCGGAAAAGGGGATATATATTTGGTAATTATTTATTTTACACGCATTTTACACGTGTATAATCTTTACAACAGTATTTTATACTTTTAATAAAAGACTACGGATAATAAAATGTAATGCAAAATAGGTAATGTTTCGAGATGGAGTAAAATATCTATTTTGAAAGGAAATGATCACGTAAACATACATAAAGTATTAGCATCTGGTGTGATTTACGTGCAGACAAGTATACATAGAATTCAGACGAGTAGACGAGTAGAGCCTCAGTGCCTCAGTACCACTCAGTACCGCTATGCTATGCTATGGTCTCTGATGTCTCAGTGGTAGAATGATAGGAAACTTTTTGCGAATATATTGCAAAAACAGAATTGTGTTGATTCAAATGGGGGCAAGAATAGTAGTGTATTCGTGTTCTGATGACACACGAGATTGACGTGATTGGATAAATTGCATTTCTCAAAGCACATACTATTTATATACATGTTTTGTTTCGGAGGTTATTACTATTATTTCAAGCATCGAGCATTATGAAGACTTTCTCTAACAACGTAAGAACGAACGGTGTGTGTCCGATTGAATGTCAACATATGCAGCTGCTCTCGGTGAAAAAATATATTGGTGCAAACGTAATCCACGAACATGCCCTTTACGGCAGTATAGTTTCAAGAATCCAATTGACATGTTTGGCGGATTGTTATTATCAGAAGGCTGAAAACACGTGGGCATTTTAACGGCCGTGTATACATAATAGACGATAATGAAATAAGTATACGTGCAGTATCCCAAATGTTTTTGACACTTCAGTTCTTTGGTTCTTGAATTAACATTTACCCGACATACATAGCTTCACATCACTCAAGTAGAGTGCGAATGTAGACTACATGTTTTTAAGTATTGTCGAACAGGGTACAGATAAATAAGGCAGAGGTTAAGAACAGTTATGAGATTACTAACGTTAATAAGAACGATTCCTGATCGATGAGTACAGAATGTATACCTTAAACAAAGCCGTAGGTTTTCATGCTACTCATAAAAGGAACGAACTTAAATATTATACAAAGAAATCTGTTAACGTAAGTTTGTTTTTCAGATATTTGAATTCCTTAACAGGAGTTACTATAATAGATTAATTTATAAGGTAAACAAAAGTGTTTGAAGCAGTCATTCAGTACAATAATAACATGTTTTTTTGTGTGTATACACAGTTGTGTTAAAGCAAAATTTTTATAAAAATGTCGGTTGCCTCTTCTTCGAAAAGCAGAAGAATGGATAATGTAAATAATAAAGAAGAAATGATATATGAGAAGTGGGAACGTTTTCATAATTGGGTACATTGTATATGCATTGTTACATTTGATCTTGAATTAGGCCAAGCTATAGAGGTATGTATTAGTTTCTGTATTTTGTAACTATAGCAAAAAATGTGTTTGTAATATATATTTTTCTTTACAGGCTATATATCCAGGTCATATCATGTTATCAGAACAAGAGAGATCTAATGTCTGTTACCTTGCTTTTCCTGATTCTAACTCTGGCTGCATGGGAGATACTCAATATCATGTCAGAATAAGACAGAATGGAGCCATAGTTCAAGATACTAAAGCTTTAAAAGAATATGATAGAAGATCACCTCCATTTTTACAATGCGATAAAGACTATTACTGGGGTTATGTGTATTTTCGTCAAGTAAAAGACAAGTCTCTTCCAAGAGGATATTTCCAAAAGGTTTATTCTGTAGACCAAAACAACAAAGAAATCAATAAAACCATTTATATTTAACTTTGATTCTTGTTTCAGAGTATTGTTATAATTACAAAATTGCCATTTGTAAATCTTTTTGGAGAACTATGTGCTTTAATTGCACCTGAGTTTTTTGAAGTAGGTAATGCCGTTATGGAAGCAGTTGTGAAAGAAATTGACCAATGGCCACCTCCAGTACCTGGTCAAATAATACATTTACCACTTATAGGAGTTTTATTTCAAGTAAGTCTTCGTACATTTCAACGATAATCAATTAATTAATTATATGATACACCAATCTTTATTTATATTCTAGACATATATTCCAAATCAAAACTATAAATCGACTGTACCCACTATCGCTGCCATGGATCATGCGCCAAATTTTCACACATCCCGAAGACTAATTTTAACATCTGCCTATGAAGGAGACATGTTTAGAAGTTTAGCTAGCGTTGTAAGTTATGTACATCTACTGTGGGAGTTAGTATTACTTAGCGAACCAATTGTTGTTATGGCTGGTTCACCGACTGGTTGCTCTGAGATGGTACAAGCACTCATTGCGTGAGTAATTTTTATACAACTTGTATAAACAGATATAAAATGATAACATTTACATGAAGAAACTATATTTAGGATGATAGCACCACTGAAGTATTGTGCTGATCAACGACCTTACTTTACGATTCATGACTCTGAATTTAAAGAGTATACTACAGATGCTCCATCACCTCCAGCTGTAATATTAGGTGTAACTAATCCATTTTTTGCCAAAACACTACAACATTGGCCGCACATTATCCGAATAAGTAATGGAACTACTAATGGTATGTATGTTAATACATGTGTAAACGTCCGGATCATAATCCGTGTAATATTGAATACACCGGTTGTTGCATATGAACTGTCCGATTCATGACAGTAAAAGTTATGTTTAAACAAACATCATCATATTCTGTAAAAATTGAATTTTTTGGTAGTCCACTTTCTTTATTTATGAGATTGTCATCTCTATTTTTGAGCGTTTTTTATCATTAATTAACAGTGAGAATACGGATACTTAATTCGCGAATACACGGTTCACGGGTTCCGTGTACACGTGTCCCTCCTCTACGGATCCAATATTGTAGACTCTAATATTCATGTTTCTTATTGTATTTCAGAAAATCAAAAGTACAAAATAAAGAAGTCGGAGAATCTCAAAGTATTGGATTCGAAACCGGGTGTGTATACACAGTATAAACCGTTCCTCCAGAAGGATAAAACTATACTAAAGAAGTTGTTTAGAGGAATCCAGACTAAGAGGCCAGGCGAAGTGCAAACGGCTCTTTTAAAGCGTCATTTGATAGAATTAACAGAAAGTTTTATGATACCTCTTGAAAGATATATTGCGAGTCTTATGCCGTTACAAAAGGACATATCACCATTTAAAGTAATTATCCTGCATTATAATATTCAGGAAAAAGCAACGATATATCAATCGTGTTTGTTTTAGGCTACACCCATACCTGAATTGTTTAATCCAGATGACTTTTTGGCTACGTTAAGTAGTGCCGGACCACAGTTGACTACAGGCATTAAAGGGGATTGGGTAGGACTGTATAGACGATTTTTTCGTTCCCCAAATTTTTCTGGTTGGTTTCATACCAGGTACACCGAATTATCACATAAATTACAACTAATACAACTTGAGGCATTGTCGCAAGCGGTATGCTCTGGATCATTTAAAATTTATCTTAATCTCTGACCTCTAATCTTATTTATTATAATAAAGTGTAATCAATATAGGACTTAAAGACATGGGTGCAAGGAAAACAAGAGGTAGAGCTAGTTGACATGATACTCAGGATCCGACAAAAACTAGAAAAGACTTATATCGACAAAGTACCAATAGGTAAGTCTGTAAGAGAGAAGCTCCAAGAACGAATAAATGATATTACGCATACATTACCGGATGATCTGAAAGATATTTTGAATCACGAATCTTGACATTACGATTGCTATATTAATATTAAAACTCGCTAATAATAATTCCGTTTAGATATAAATCAAAATCGTAAACATGTAAATGGCGAAACTATAGAGTAAAAATATGTCCAAGCATTGCTCTCTTTGTCGATATATGTAAACAAAATAATACGAATGCAAAAATAATGGATGAAATAACTAAACTATCTAGAAGTCGTGAAATTATAAAGACCTAACTACGTTAACGTATTCTCACAGAAACTTGATTTTTTAAAAAGGTTTTTAATTTCCTGTTTAAATACTCTAAAGATGGATATGACAGTATATCGTGCGTCTTCTTTAATGTGTACCAGAAAGAGTGATACAAAAGTCAATACGGGTGCGAGAAATTGTTTATAGGTGCAATTGTATAAAGATTTACGTGCTCACATTAGTATCCATAAATTAACAAAACATGTATTTGTTACAATATGTTCTCTCGAATAAGTACATCTTTTTGTAATGATTTACAATTCAATCCCATATTACGTAACTCTGTTTCTTCCTCTTATTTGTCTATGTAAGACATTAAATATTTTGGATTATTTGTTTCCGATTTATTCACGAAAAAGATATTTTTTATTACGTGTATAGTAATAAATATAAATAATGTGGAAATGTAATAGAAAAGAAGAGCATGGATTACTGTATGTACATATATATGCGTTTGATGTGAGATCTGTAAATATTGATATGAATGATGTATGTAATAAAGATTTATTTTAATAATATTATTGTAATATTTGTCGGTATCTTTTATATAACATTCTTTATTAAAGTTTTATTTTAAGAATTTACCACTTTAACGATATTTTTTACAATTAAATAAATTTCATTAAGAATTGTATGCATACGTCCTACTTCCTTATTTCCTTACATATTTTGTAACAAAATAATATGTTGCAAAAGCAAACCAGAAAAGATGGATCCAGAGACGAGTTATAGTAGTACAGACAATAAGAGCAATAAATAGCATAGTGATTGGTTTACTACTATACCTCGTCTGTTACTATTTACTACAGCTTTTTTCCAGAGTATGTATCAAAGTCTTAAATACTAGCAGAGAGGAATGTACTAGGAAAAATAATAAATTTTGGGTTATTAAGGTAATTAAATTATTTGTATGGAACTCAGCAATCGAAAAATCATTCCAAAGAATCGATAAATCCCCATAAGTATAACTCAAAGCCTATATCATCGTTGGCCTGCATCAGAACCTACAATCTACATCCCGCACAGGAGAGAAAATCTAACACCCACTCACAAGAGCAAAGCTAACCCCATTAACCAACAAGAGTAAGATGAAGACACCAAATTGAAACCAAGTCGAAACCAACTAAACTCGAATCTAATGAATTGTGGACGGAACGACCTAAAGGCGACTCTGGTTGCCCCGGGGACGCGACACCCCGTACTCACTCACTTGAAGGTGTTTGTTGAAAATACCTGTATTCTGAAATAGAAACTGTATTTCGATTATTAATTGAAAAGAAATGCTGAGTCTGGGACAAAGAAAAACGCAGAAAGTATTAAGTCTTACATTCTACTATAAAATACATATTAACGCAAATTCTAAATGTGCAGCTATTAGCTCGATATTATCCACTTCATGCAAGATACTATAATTTATAAGTCATAATATCTTGCGAATCGTGGATAATATCGATTGCCCAGGTCTCACCACGAGGAGGTTGCTGCACAAGAGACCCGAAAGGGAGTCAGAACGAAGTTTCCCTTCGTTCTCACTCCCTTTCTTACAACGACGATTCTTAGAAACTAAGTTCGCAGATCGCTAAATGGAAAAATAGTGTTTTCCATGGAAAAGACTTCTTTTCCATTTAGCGTATGTCGAGTAATTATTGCGGGGCAAAGTGTGAATCGGAGAAGAAGTCTCCGATCCACGAGGGACCAAGGGCGAATCAGGCGGAAGGCTCTGATTCTTTCAAAGAGACAAACAAGATGGAGCCAGAGCAGAAGGATCTGGTTCAAGGGTAACGCGACGCGTTCAGTGCTTACAAGTCCTGAGCCGACCAGCCCGATACCCGTCACTCCATCACCAAGAAAGATGGCAAAAAGATGCGCTCAAACGGTTTCTGGCGCAACTGGGGGCCATGAGAACGCAAGCGTTAACATGACTAGCCCAGGATTACGTTAACACAGAGGATCGTCAGAAGACGAGAGAACGAGTCTCTTAGACATCCCTCTCAATGACTTCACGCCGGATACCGATACTGGACCGGCTCAGAACCTGCAAGCAAGGCCGACACAGCAGAAGGCTGTATCGGAGTCAGAAAACGGGGCGAACAAAGTGAAGTTACGGCAATAATTACTCGACATAATTACAACGACGACTTACGATATTAGTAACTAATGCACGCAATAAAACTAACTTATAAATAATCCGGAGTCTTCGTTCGATGAATTTTGTTCGTTCGATGAATCCTCTTCGTCCGACGATGATGATGATGAGCTTCTAATTTAGAATCTAACAGACTAATTGTAATTATACACAATAAAAGGGGGGAATCAATATACAAGAGAAAATTATGAAGGTAGAATGAAATACGATTTTAAACCCCGTACACGAGTACGGCCTACCTATGCTCATGAGAGTCAAGCTAAATCCCGCACACGAGTGTAAACCTAATATTCGCCCACGAAAGCAAAGCTAGAATCGAATAGAAACAGAACCGAAAACAAGTCGAAACAATTCGAAAACCAGTCGAAACAATTCGAAAACTAGTCGAAACAGAATCGACACCAAATTGAAAACCAGTCGAAACAGAATCGAAACCACATCGAGCACAAATCTAATGATTTGTGGACGCAACGATCTATAGGCGATTCAGGTGGCCCCGGGGACGCGAGTCCCCGTACCCACTCACGGGCCCCATCCCGTGAGTGAGCCCCTGAGGGATCTTCGATCGGAGGAATATCAATTTAGGAAAGAGGAACTTTGAAAATTCGAGAACAGATTCCAATTAAAAATCCAAAAATTAATATTGAAGGTGTTAGTTGAAGCTACATGTATTCTGAAATACAATCTCTGTATTTCGATTATTAATTGAAAAGAAATGCTGATGCTGGGACAGAGGAAAACGAAGAAAGTATTAAGTCTTACATTCTACTACAAAATACATATTAACGCAAATTCGAAACACGCCATAATAAAATCACGGATATAATAAAATCTGTGGATCTGTCAATCGGAATGCTTTCTGAAAAGACCATGATATCGAAAAACAAAGTCTTTCGAAATACACAGTAGAAAATACCATATTAGAAAATACCACGTTAGAAAATACCACGTTAGAAAATACCATATTAGAAAATACCACGTTAGAAAATACCATATTAGAAAATACCACGTTAGAAAATACCACGTTAGAAAATACCATGTTAGAAAATACCATATTAGAAAATATATTAGAAAATATCGTATTAGAAAATATCATATTAGAAAATATCATATTAGAAAATATCATATTAGAAAATATCATATTAGAAAATATCATATTAGAAAATATCATATTAGAAAATATCATATTAGAAAATATCATATTAGAAAATATCGTATTAGAAAATATCGTATTAGAAAATATATTAGAAAATATCATATTAGAAAATATCATATTAGAAAATATCATATTAGAAAATGTCATATTAGAAAATATCATATTAGAAAATATCATATTAGAAAATACCATATTAGAGAACACCATATTAGAAAACACCATATTAGAAAACACCATATTAGAAAACACCATATTAGAAAACACCATATTAGAAAATACCACAATAGGAAATACCATACGAGAAAATTTTCAGAACGGAAAACAATAACAGATCCCTTTCATAATCTATTACACACATCTCACGTAATAATATCTTCGATCTCTAATAATAGACAAGTTTTTAACAAACGAATGCATTTTGATGTAGAAGTTAAAAAATTAATGTCACAAAGATACATTTTCAGTAAATTGATATTTTTAATAACAAAATTTATGTTTTTGTTTCATATAATTAATATTGTTTTCCTACTTGTTTAAATAGAATATTTATAATTATGTCTATAATATACCACTAACTCTGACATAATTGCAATTGTACTATAATAAAATCTATTACTTCTATCATATCATCTTCTACCTAAATCTATACACGATTTAACAGGTACTTACAATAATTTGAGAAAAAAAGTTTGAAACAAAACTTAATTAATACTCAGCGGTATACCAATTTAAATAAAAAAAATTTTAATGCATACAAAAATTGGTCACTTTTGAATTTTTAAAAGTTGAGTAGATCACTATCTCTAGAACTACATTAAATTACGATTATTTATTCGCAACGTTATCATGAGCTTTAATCAATTTTGAAAATTTATACTAGTACAACGCGTATGTTGATTCGTTTCGCAACGCTACTCAAAATCGCGGATGTGCCATTTTACAATTGATCGTTGCAACTGGAGCATGGGCGCCTGAAATGTCGAAACATTCGAAAGCAAACGCGAACTTTTGGTGCGCAACGCTAATTCAACGAACAGAGATCCAACAAAGATTAATTACTCTACTGTTTGTGCAAATCGAATCGCGACTATTTGTTTCGCAACGCTATAATTTAAATAAGCTATATCGCTAATAGAAACTGCGATAATAATTGCAAAGAAGACTAACTTTGATCTCTGTTCAAAATCGACTAAATGCAACGCGTGGTTTTGTCGCAACGCTAGTGCAAATCGCGGATGTTCCCATCTCGGCTGATCGTTGGGGCGGCGAAGCCTGCCCATGCATGCAACTAACTACTTTTACACTCTACTACTATTTCTACTATTTCTACAAACGAGTACAGTAACAAAGTAGTGACGAAATGACTCACTCGAAGATGCGAAGCCATTGCAATGATTACCTTGATTGCTTGAATGACAGTTTGTCAGGCATCTTCCTCCCCATCCCGAAAATTTGTTTCGCAACGCTACTCGAAACCACGGACATCTTACAGTTGATCGTTGCAACTGGAGCATGGGCGCCTGAAATGCCGAAAGATTCTAATGCAAACGCGATCCTTTTGATGCGCAACGCTAATTCAACAAATCGAAATTTAAAATGCTATTAAAATGAGAAATTTAAAACTCGAACGTCTAAAATTTTAGATCGGTATCTCTAAAACTACTTTAAATCGCGATTATTTATTCGCAACATTAACTAGACATTTAATCAACTTTAAAAATTGATACTAGTACAACGCGTGTGTCAATTTGTTACGCAACACTACTCGAAATCGCGGATGTGCCCATCTCACAGTTGATCGTTGCAGCTCGAGCATGGGAGCCTGAAAAGTCGAAACACTCTAAAGCAAACGCGAAGTTTTGGTGCGCAACGCTAACTCAACGAACAGAGATTCAAAAAAGATTACTTTACATTGTCAGTAAAACAACAACTATATGAACTTCAAAAACGTACTCATCAAAATGAAATGTAATTTTAAACTACGACTGTTTGTGATTCGCAACGGTACTCTCTAAACAATCTATATCGTAATGTTAACTTTAATCTCTGTTCAAAATCGACTAATGCAGCGCGTGGTTTTGTCGCAACGCTAGCGCAAATCGCGGACGTTCCCATCTCGGCTGATCGTTGGGGCGGCGAGGCCTGCCCATGCATGCAACTAACTACTTTTACACTTTACTACTACTGTATACTACTACTTCTACAGACGAGTATAGTGACAAGATAGTGACGAAATGACTCACTCAAAGATGCGAAGCCATTACAATGATTGCCCTCTCTAAACTGATCTGCACGGTTCTGACTTCATGCCCGATACTGAAACTGGACCGGTTCAGAACCCAAGGTAAACGAAGGCAGCATTGAAGAGACCATGGCCCCCCCCGAGCTAGCTTAAAGTAGGCCATGGAAGTTTTAAATAACCCTTGGACTACCCTAAGCTAGCTAAAGGGAGACCATGATAAACAATGGTAGGCCATTGTTAGGTGGAGGTGGAGGACCCCTGGTCACGCTTAAGCCAGCTGAAGGTAGACAAGGGTAGGCCAAGGTAGCTCTGGAGCACCACTGGCCAGTCTCAGGGTAAGGAAGGGTTGTCCTGAGTAGTTCTGGATGACCACTGGTCAACCTCAGGGTAGGCAAGGGTGGACCATGGTAGGCCAGTGGTGGAAGGCACATGGTCAACCCTAAGCCAGCTGAAGGTAAGCAGGGGTAGGCTAGGGTAGCTCTGAATGACCACTGGTCAACCTCAGGGTAGGCCACTGGTGGAGGACCCTTGGTCAACCCTATGCCTGCTGAAGGTAGACCTGGCTAGCTCTGGAGATCCACTGGTCAGCTCCAAGGTAGGCAGGATAGGCCAGGGTACCGCCGAAGACCCTCCTGGTCCCGGAGCCTGTCCGCTCCTGCCGGAGCGCCCGGCCCGACTGAATGACTGAGCGCGCTCCGCGGGCTTAGGTAAGCAATGATGCGGAGCGCGCAGCGAAGCGCAACGCTCCCCACCCCAACTAATTTTGGTAGATCTCGATCGCCGTGATAATAATTATTGATAAATGCCTTATTTCTGGTGGCATAATGTTTATAACTATTCCTTTTGCCAACGATGTCGACAAGCATCCCCTTAACTATCTACCACCTTATTTTTTAGTAAAAATTGCTAATAATACTCGAGATACAGGGTAACTTTTAATACATAAATATTACCAAACAATATTATATCAAGCAAATGTAATTAATAAATGTACTATCTCTGGCTGTTTAATGTTTATAACAATTCCTTTTGCCAATTATGTCGACAAGCACTCCCTCGACTATCTGACCATCTAATTTTTTAGTAGACATATGCAATGGAATTCAAGATATTGAATAACTTTTAACACACGAATATTCGCGCGCATTAATTTATCGAACACAATTCACTCATAAATTTGTTATATCTAGCTGGTTAATATTTGTAACAATTGACCATCTCCCCATCTAATTGTTTAGTAAAAGTAGGTAATAGAACTCGAGATACAGAATAATTTATGATACATGAATATTACTAAGCATAATTATATCGAGAAAATGTAATTAATGACTTTATTATCTCTGCTTGTTTAACGATTACAACGATTATATAATTGGTTACCTCACCACCTAATTTTTTAGTAAAAATGGCTAATAGTACTCGAGGTACAGAGTAACTTTTGTCAATTCTCACTAATATGCACGCTTTCATTAGGACAAGAGTTACAAAAATAATTTGTAACTAATTAACCTCCTCCAGAATTGAACTGAAAACTATACATGAATGTTACCGAAGGTCTATTCTATATTCTTCGAGAGCTATTTATAAAAATATTATTTATAAAAATTCCCTGATTAACTACTTATTAACCATTTTTGAGGAGATAACTCCCATCTTCCATGCCCGCAATGCGTAAGACAAGGATAATCCGACCGTGTGTCAAGAATAAACAAACAAATCGTTGTGTCACCTGTCGAGAAATTGTAAATAACTAATCAAATAGGCGTCGAATCTGCATAAAACTGCAACGGGAATGTAGCTGAGATATCATTCTAGATCTTCCGATCTCAAACGTACATAAATTAAATCTCTAAAGTTGGGAGATTATTTTTTACTGGAGATCTGTTGAATTATTTGAGTTAATTTTAGAACAAGACTTAGAATAATTGTTTACAACTGTTTAATCAGAAATAAAATGTGACGAAAAACTATATGCGAAAGTAGCTGAAGGGCTATTCTATATTTCCTAACTGCAAATAGTTATAAACATTTCCTCACAAGTGCATGACTAATAAATTTTCTGTCGAGTATGCACATTATTCAGCAGCTCTGTGACTGTTTTTCTTTATCTTCGTAAATGTGCATAAGTTCGTCCTTGTCGGATACCAACTTCGTTATCATGTTCGCCAAGTTGTTACCAGGGGATTCGAAGTCCTGTAAAAAAGTAGGTGGCACTAGTAAATAATACGTGGTTCTACATCTGCATCCACCCGAGCTGATGGAAGCATTATATATTCGCAACGTTTGAATTTAATGCTGCGTATATCGGTTTTTGCCGAAAAATTGGTTTATATTTGTTTTAACGGATAATAGCCGTAGCCAAAAATATGAAAAAAATTGGAGATAGTGTTGATAACAATACCTCATTATTAAACTAATGTCCAGAATAGTCGCTCTTGAGTTTCGATATGAAATGTGTATTTTTTTCACAAAGCTCCTACATTTTTTAAATATTTTCGTAGATTCGTTAAAGAAAAACAAAAGTATTGCCGACCATTGTATATCGGTATAAATACGATTGACGCACGCCTCTAGACAAGCATCGTATCGCGTGTAGACGCATATTGGAGTTAATCAATGATCTGCCGGTTGTAGATATGGCCCTAAACGTAAATATCCATTGACCAGGTGAGCAATGACGTCACGATTCGTACTGTAGGTGGTTCTGCGTATAATTGGCAAAAGAAAAAGGCGCGAATGCCAGCAAGAATGTGAGGTCATAATAGACGTGTTTTCGTCGCGACAAATATTTCTATCGGTGTCCTATAACACCCCATCAGCGTACCCCCTGGCCCTTTCCCCACCGCGGTCCCAACGATTCGGCTGCGACTCATTACAATCGCAACAGTCAAAGTGTACGGACGCGCGTTTCTTTATCTAAGAACTACCCTCTGTCCTTGCGAACCGCGTCGCGTCGTGTGTTGTGTTATTGCGATAAAAGTGTACGGCGGATAACAAGGACCGATATTTGGTGAGTACACGTTTCCTTGTTTTATTAGTAATTAGAAATCGAAATGATTAATCTTTATTTTCATTGGAATGAATTTTTTGTTAATCGGTTTAAATTTATTCTCGAATTGCGTTGCCTTCTCGCGATAATTCACTCTTGTGTCGTGTGGATCAATTGAATTTAAATTCGTCTCGTGCGATAGAAATCGCGATTATTTTATTATAGTACAGATGGCTTTTGATTTTATATTCACGATGAATTATTTATTTTCTATTGATTCAGACTTTGTAATATTTGTAAGATTGATCGATTGAAATTGAATGAATTTGTTCTATCTGTCACAGAGAATATTTCACAGACATTCACAATTAAACTTTGTTATTGGACATTTTCTTTCCAAATGACATTAATATAGCACTTCATTGCTAATGTATTTTCGATTTATTAAAAAACGAACACGTACAGGTTTGGCTACATTTCATTTGAAGTAAGATAACAAATAATCATTTGAAATACTTTATTTTTATGTTCCCAATGATATAGAAAATTTATTTTCATTTGTTTTTTTAATGAAATCGATTATTTTTGAAATAACAGTTTACTTGAATAATTTTTTATTTCATTAATGACAAACTAATTTAGCGCAGATCGGGTTGTCTGTGCATCTCTGTCGAGCCCAACGTGCGACAATTTTAGTATCTATTGTTCGTCTATCTCACTTCCGAATTATTGTATAGTATAAGTAATTAGATCATTAAGAGTATTAGATTGGACCATTTTTGAAAAATTTGAGCGAAAAGGATGTATCAACCCAAGATGACGTCGATCCAAAGACGACATCGATAGCCGAGATCGAGTGGCAACGTGTCGTGCTTTCTTCAAGGGGGAGCGAATGTAAGTACCAATATATATGTTCTCAAATAAACTTTGTTGTCGAATATTTTAGTTTTAAATTATTAATGAAAAATTATTAGTGGAACACCTTTACAAATTGAATTTATTTTCCATATGATAGAGATACTAGCTAACAATTCGAGGCAACGATTCGTTTCGACTAGATTTGCTATCGTTACTTTGAGAATAATTTAAATAGACTCCCTTTATATCCCGATGAAAAACCGTAAGTATCGATTTTAATATTTTTTTGTTTCCTTTTCTGATTCCAGGGCTTTAACGTAGCTTCTCGCATCCCCCCATCAAGTAGCAAGTCAGAAAAAAACAACAGACTTTTTTATAATTACCTGTAGTTGATGTTGGTAGTTGATTTTGATTATCTGCTATCAGCATCTATCGAGACTTGTGATTCGTCTCGAAAGTCGTCGATCGTTTTCGTTGCGAGCACGTTTAGGGTTATAGTTTGTTGGCGGACCGCCGAAGAAAAAGAAGATGCCCGACAAACTGTCGCTCAAGAGGGCAATTATTGCAATGGCTTCGCATCTTCGGATGAGAAGTCACTCCGTCACTACCTTGTCACTGTACTCGTCCGTAGAAATAGAGTAGTTGTAAAAGTAGTTAGTTGCATGCATGGGCAGGCCTCGCTGCCCCAACGATCAGCCGAGATGGGAACGTCCGCGAATTACACTGGCGTTGCGAAAAAACTACGTGTTGCATTAGTCGATTTTGAACGGAGATTAAAGTTAGTCTTCCCTCCAATGATAATTAGTATAGCGTTGCGAAACAAATAGTCGCGATTTGTTTTACAGAAACAGTAGAGTAATCTTTTTTGGATCTCTGTTCGTTGAACTAGCGTTGCGCACCAAAAGTTCGCGTTGGTTTTGGAGTATTTCGAATTTTGAGAAATTACATTATATTTCGTATTTCTTATATATCAAATGATAGTAAATTCTTTAACACTAGGTTTACGGAGCACTAAAATTGATTATTTTACATCGCTTTATAAAAATAATAAAATTGTATTTACATAGATCTTTAGCGATTTTTATTGTAATATGTACACAAAAAAATAAATCTATTTAATAATTCCTCACGAATGCCTCCTTACACTCTTAATAATCGTAAATTAAAAATTTTTGAATCCGTCATTTTGACGGGCCCCGTAAATCTAGTGTCAAGTTTTTCCCACTTACCTTGTAGGTGATTATGCAGCAGATTCTATGTAACAGGAAGGGAAAGATTGACAGGTAGAATGAATATACAAAATCACTAATATTTTTTTTAAGTTTATTTTTCACGAGGTACACCACTTTTATTGTTACATTCCGCAATTATATTAATTAATTTCTCAATAGTTCCGGAATTTAAATGTTTCCGACTTTACAGTCGCGATAGTTATTAATTAATATATTATCATACTTTCAATGGAGTCAACAACATATATATTTTTTTATTTATTTTCATATGTATATATAGACCATTTATATATACGTATCGAGTGTATATTCAATCCTTACGAGTGAATGCACTGTACCATAGGATAGCTTTATTACACAATTCACAGCGTCATTTTGAGATAGGGTGATTGCCGAAGTACACCATATATTATAGGTATGTATATGTGTGTAGAATGAATCGTTTGGCCATGGAATCATTCGTTTCGTCTCGAATCATTATATTTTTGATGGTAGTTTCATTTCGTCAGAGAGAAAAACGTTCGTTCGTCGATATTATGTAGTAGATCCTAAATCGGTTTTCTTTTTGTACACCCGTCATCGTTTGCGGTTGATGAAGTGAGTCTCGTTTGTTCGTCGAAGAATGTACTTTCTCGCGTCTCAGTCGGGGGAGGAGGACAGAAAAATCTATCTCGTCGTTTCATGAGCTTTTCAGTAAACAGAATCCGTAGAACAGATAATAGGTCGCCAATGAAAGACTCAACGGTCGCGGCAGAACTTACAGACTCGGTCTGGCTTATTATTTTTAATCACATGTCTGTTCGTTCTTCAGAGGTGGACAAAATTTTCAAACTAGAACATACAACTTCGAATCACAAAATTTTATTTGGGATTGCTCGGTGTTTTATTTTATTTTTGTTCATCTAGAACAGGGGTGCCTAAGGGGAGCTTCCCTGTGGCATGAGCTCCACGAACACTGCACCGGCAGATATCATGTTTATGAGAGGCACGATTCAGGTGTAGGTAAAGAATTTGCAGTGCAGACAAATTTGAAGAAAAGCTTGTAGTTGTGACTGTAGTTACTCGTTTGCCGTCTTAACCCGCACACCCCTGTTTTCATCGCTGTTTTTCTTTGTCTATTTTTGTGAATTTTGGGTATTGTGTTCTTATTTTTATTATTGGTGTTGTGTTGTTATTCATGTTTTTGTTTTGCATGAACTATTACGACCATGACATTTCTTCAAGCCTTCGGCACTGCAAATTCTTTACTTGCACCTGAATAGTTCCTATCATAAACATCATATTTGCCGGTCTAGTGGTCGTGGAGCTCATGCCGAAGGAAAAGACACATGAAGGGGTCTGACTCGCCGAGCAGGCGAAGAGGAGAAGCAACATCTGTTCCGAGAGCCAGCGTAAGGCACTCCTGATCTAGGGTGAATTCAATATTTTACTCTGTTCTTTGACATCGTAGTACATCTTTCTAAATTTAAATTAATTCCTATTTTTTGGTAAAAGAACATTGCTCATTGCTGCATTTGAAATAAATGCACATAATTCGTGAATTATGAGACTGAATTTCTAATAACTAGACTGCAGATTTTTATGGAGAACAATAATTTTGTAAGTCGATCGTAAGAAAAGCCAATTCGATTAACATACACTTCCGCTTTCAATAATTTGAATAAGTCGAAAATAATGTAACTATACATTCTTAAAATTTTTAAATGTCTTTACAGTTATATTTTTCACCGATTCATTTTTGTTATAATAATTTCCAATTTCATTCATGAAAAATAATCAGAATGGTTACTCGAATAAACTCGGAGTTCTATATTGATTGTGTAATAGTTGTTATTTTTTCGTAAAATTTTGCCCATCCTTCACCGGTTGTAGGCAACGCGCGTGTCTCGGTCTTCCATCGACTCCGATGAACTTAGGCCCGAATCATTTGCGACACCTTAACATTAATATAATATATATTCATATATATATATATATTTATATTTAATATAACATGTATACATCCACCTAACGACTAGTGCGAATGAAAACACTTTCACAACGAGCTTGGGTGAAAATACGCGCACGCAGTGAACCAGCGCGTTGAGTTCAGAGTTAAGTTTCTCTCGAAAAATGATTTCCTCCTTCCTGTTTAATTTTCTTGATTTTTGAAGCGTTCTCCGTTGGACGAGAATTATGCGTCTCTAAATAAGTACTGCTCACAGTTCGGTACTCGGGAAGAATTGACGAAAGATCTGGACTCAACATAGTGGCGCACGCAAAACGAACGTCTCGACGGGATGTGCAACGATTTCGCTTGCAAATGGTGTTATTTTGGCTTTTCTTTTCTAACTTTCAGGTGGCCGAGGCTGGTCCACAGCTTTAAATCGTTACTCTGAAATTCAATACACACACACACACACACATTAAAACAGACACATTTAATGTGTTTCATTCCGTGGTTGACTCAACTCTTTTATTTGAACGTTCTTATATTTAAAAAATAAATTCATTCAACTCGTTACGTTCATCAAAAATTTAGCTTTTTGTTTTTCACTGTGGTTTCAAATTTAAATATTCTAATATGAAGTCAATTTAACTTGAAACATCAGAATTTAATGTTTTAGTTCCTTTGTTTTCTTTTACAAATGTTTATTTAACACGTTCGCTACCACTGTCACAGACAAGTGACGTCCATAATTTCGCAATTTACTTAAAGATAGTTGAATTAATCTTATATACATTGTTGCGGAAAGTCATAACTTTTAGAAATACCATGAAATAGGTACATTGAATTTAAGAAATAATTTTAATAAGGAAGATACGCAGCGAAACAAATGTTGGTAGCGAACGCATTAAATCCTATTTCAAAATAATCGTATTTAACAATAGAAATCTTGAATTAAACATTTTTTTATCGGTACCTTGTGTTTTCAAAGACCCATCCTTAGCCATCCTCAAGTTAAGGGTTGCTACCCCATTAACTGCATCTCTCGACTTTCGTTCGCAACAATTTCTCACCCCTTTTCTTTGTACAGTAACAATCAAAAATTTCGTTTCCGTTATTCGATTGCCAGTGTGTCCACGCGAAAAAACACACCGACAGCCATCATCACGGTGAAGCAGGGTTCCATCGCTCTTCCACAAACTTGCTCAAACTTTAATTCAAGTAAGTTTGAACAACGATCATTTATACGTATGCGGCGATCATGGCCGCGGTTTTCTCTCGATCCACAAATTGTTGTTTTGACCCAGTTTCGTTGCTCACAACGGAACCCATTGGACGGCATGTCGCGCAGAGAAAATCATGTCGAGGAAGTGTTGTTACTGTCTGGAACGACTGTAACGCGGCTCTAACGCTATCGATTCGCCGACTTTTTTCTTTCATGCCCTGTATCGTCGCTATTCAATCCTGACTGTTGCTGCTGCCGGTCTTTTTTCGCGTGGACCTAGCAATCACCGATCGTATACTCAACGTCAACGTGATACAACTAATTGGCGAGTTTAACAAAAGAACAACGCAAAGCTGTGCATCCACCAAAAAGAACAGAAAAAACCGTTGTTTCGTAGCTCATTTCTGTGAAAATTCCTGTAACTTAAACGTTCAGTTGTTAACGCGATACAAAATAATTTTAAAAGTTGTATGTTTTAATGAAAGAGTAAAGAAATTATTTAGGAATATATCTGTTGAACCTTTGGTTGATTTATTTTATCGCTTGATAATTGTATTGATACAGATGCTTTGTTGCAGAAACTAAATGTTTACTTTGAATCATTTTAAACCGTTTTGTTTAGCATGACCTTGGCTTAAGAAATTGAAGGAGACTTGGCTTTCTAGTGTTTCTTTGGTGAATACAGAGCTCCGTCGTCGACGCAACATTAACAATATAATTATATAAATATTTCTCATCGATCTTTACAAACTTCTTTCTCCGGGTGCATCGAGGATGCACACGGGACGTTACGGGGCTGATCGCGATCGCTCGAGTCGAATTAATTTTTGGCAAAGTCTGCGATAATGAAATCAAAGCACCCGCGGACCATTCGGGTGGCGGTTTAAGCGTCCGACCATCGAGTGCGTTTGTAAAAATAAAGCCGACGATACACGTCGATCCGTTCGAAACGGTGTCCTTCGGCACACGGCAGTGTAACAATGTCGAAAAAGTCCTCGATCCTTCAAAAAACCCGATGAAGACCCTCTGAAATTTGTCTCAATTCTTTTCCCATTCTACGTCGTCGAAGTGTTCACAATATTCCGTAGCACAGTGCATTTCGAGTATGTTTTGTATTTTTTTTTTGTTCGTGTCGTCGTCTTCAAGAGTATCTTAACGATTGATATTATTAAAAACGAGAAACGTGTTGAAATTTGTCATTTCATTTTTATTATTATTTCTCTTGTAATTCTTAGATCGTCTTCGCGACCGAAGACGAGTCGTTCTAACAATTGACATAAGTGTGGCGTTATTAAGGTATCCCCCTTTTTTTGTCGTTTCGTTTTTTTTTTCAAATTTCGTGTGCACACCCGTCCACCGTTCGCTAGATCCACAGATCATCGATGGATGGAATCGACGGAGGTTCGAGACGCGAGATCGATCGGCGACGAAATTTATGGTTCGCCCAACGGGCTCTTAAAGACCCTTTCATTCCTTGTCAGTCTTTCTCTCCCATTATTTTCTCTCTTCTTCAGCATCTTCAGCGTGCTCGGGCGTCGCAAGAACGCGTGATGTTGAGACAACGAACAAGA
The DNA here is from genome assembly GCA_913789915.3 of Sphecodes monilicornis. Classification (NCBI taxonomy): domain Eukaryota; kingdom Metazoa; phylum Arthropoda; class Insecta; order Hymenoptera; family Halictidae; genus Sphecodes; species Sphecodes monilicornis. Next base: position 14,462,803 of record OU565290.1, read on the forward strand.
CGAAGTTAGGATGAGACTATGTTTTTTTTCTTCATCTCGTCTCTTCCTGTCTTTCATCGTCTCCATATTCAACGACCGTCTGGGACAATCTTGTCTACAACCACTTTTCGGATTTTTCACTTCCCCCTTTGTCAACCCTTATTCCCCCGTGTCGCACGCTCAACAGCCACGCGTTCTTGACTCAAATGGTCGTATCTGTGTGTACCTGATTGTCCGATTAATCGACTAATAGGCTATTGACCGAGTTTCTCGGGTCTTTGTGGATGTCGCAGGAGCATTTTGCTGTTCAAGGTTACCTCCCTCTCAGAGAGAATCGAATTACTATTTGTCTTCGATGTTGTCGTGCGCATATTGTAGATCATTAAGCGCTTGGATTGGAATCTCTCGTATACAGGACAATGATTATTGTATTCCACGTGACCGTGGATTGCAATGTACACTGAAAATCTACTAAGATTAAATCTTAGATCTCAGTTAAATTTTATTTCAAAGGATAGAGCCGGATAAGATGGTCAAGAGTGCCCTCAAACCTAATTGGTTTTTTGGCCACACCAGACGATAGGGCTCCCAAAGAAAAATCTCTGTGATAAGTTTCAACTTGGTACCCCTACCACAAGGGTAGCTATAGGGTAAACACGGTGAGCACGTTCTAATGAATTATGCTCCATTTCTTCTGTTCTGTGCAACAAAAAATTACGAAAAAATTCATGAACATTTTACCTAATAGCACAAACAACTGTAAATTATTTCAGAATTTTTGGTGGGAAAATCGATTTTTAAAAAAATCCGGGAGCATAAAATTGCCGATTGTATATTCAAGTTTTCAGATTACCGCGGTTATATTATAATGTTGGCTGTGTCTACCGTGATTATTAATGTGAGTTTTTTCACATTTTTCGGATTAGGCAAACATGTTCAAAAAAAAATTGGAAATTTTCAAAAATTCTAAAAAAATGCATATTTCTTATTGAAGTTTTCGAAACATCAGTTTTATAAAAATTCAGTAGTAATATATTGTTGAATTCATTGTCCTTAATTTCTTCCTGAATCTTTTCTTGAGCAGAATAGAAGAAATGGAGCACAATTCATGAAACCATGCTTCTCCTATAACAACTATCCTTGTGGCAGGGGTACCGACTTGAAACTTGTCACAGAGGATTTTCTTTGAAATCGAATGGTGTGACCAAAAATAAATATGGTTTGGGGGCACTTCTGACCATCTCATCCGTATACCCTTTCAAATAGATTCCGTTAATTAAGACAAATTTAAATCAAAGGAAAGCAAGTCACGATGTCAAATTACACAACGCAGGGAAATTATTAAAAAAATCAATAAACTGAAATCATTGTTCGGTCTTGTACAAAACTTCTCTGAGGGATCCAGAGATAAGATGAAAGTTTCGAGTGTTCCACTGATGTCTGATATAAGCTCCAAAACTTTTAAAGCTTTCCCTACCGTGTCCCACATTGAGGTAGGACTGGGTTCCATGGAAGTGTTATGCGGGGGCACAGATAGGAACAAACTTGCGGAAAAGTTTCCGCGAATGAAAAATATTGAGATGTTATCGTATGCCTTAGAAAGACTCTGTGACCTTGAAAAATGATACTATGATTGAATTTTCCAAACATTTTCATCTACTTTCCTAGTATCCTAAAAATCTAAAAGCTGTACATAGTGTTAGAGGTAAGTTCGTTCAATGATCACGTAGACGTACACCGAGATATTCAAATAAGAAGCGCTATCTGTTCAGCTACCTTGAACCTCAATATGCCCAGATTACAGTTCGAATCTCTTAAGATAAGACATGTCAACAATACGATGAGGAACTCGTGCAACAGCCTTAAACAAAACTCGTGCGTCTCAAGTTTTGCGACGACCTCGGACATGATCGATCTTCCAAGCAAAACGGGGCTTCTCTTCCGTTAAGTCTTAGTCCAACTGTTGTCGACGAAGATGCGAAGAAGAGAGGAGGAAAGAGGAAAAGAGAAGAGGATCGAGGAAACGATCCTGTCGCTCGCGTTCCCAATAAAGTCGATGAATAAGAAAAAATAGAAAAAAACTGGCCGCCGCCGATCGGTCGCGCTGTCTCCTCCAGGACCTCAATTGAAACACGACGAGATCGTCTCTAACCGGTTACAAAGAGGATCTCCCCGGTTCACTTGAGTTCCTCGTCGTCCTCGTTGGCTAGGAGGAGCTCGTCGATCTGCTTTTGCCAATCGCCCTTATCCTTGGCGGTCGTCGCGACGATGTTTTTATCCTCGTTGCTAGTTACTACCTCGTAATCCTTCAGCTCGGCTTCCAATTCGCGTTCCCAATCTTCTTCTGCGGAGATTCACAAGCAGGGTTGTAGCTATTTTCAAGCGGGCCACGCGCGAGGTCGGTTTTCTCGTGTTCGCGGGGTCGCGCTTCGATGTGTGTCCCTATTGTGTGTCTGTCTTTCTGCTCTGCTCTGTTCCGTGTCTGTGTGTCTGGTGTACGGTCGTGTGCCTGCTTGTGTCTAGCGTGTGTTTTCGTGTGTGCAAAGTGTACGAGAACGCGCGAACGAGAATCATGGATCCGTACACACGTTGGAACCAGCCGAGGTTTCAGCCTCGTGTCCCTGTTTCTTCGCATCGATCTCGCGACGCACGCGTCTCCTCCACGTTCCCGGTGTGTGAGCATATTAATCGTGTCTCGGTGTTAGTGTCAACTTGGACGAAGCAGGAAGGGCAGGGGACAAAAACTCAAACCACACAAGGACGGACAACCGATAAAAGTGGGAAATGAAATCGTAATTGCAGCGGGAGGCGGGAAAAGAGACTCGACCGGGGTTAAACTCGCGACGCTTTTCTTTCCGGCTCTAATGTATTCCCGTATCCACATCGCTTCTCAAAAGTTTGGAATTGATTGTACTCACGCGATAAGCCTGACTTGTATTTTTAATGGTAAGAAATTGATTCACGAGCGATTTTGAACGTGCATTTGACCCTTCGCGGGCGGGATTGAAACGAGAAAAATCGTCTGAAGCAAGAAGGGGAAATACCGTTACAGAGAAAACACATTTTTAGTAATTGTTCCTTTTAGTCATAGCGGTTTCGTTCAAAAGCATCTACTTCGTAGTTGGTTTTGTTTTTAGCACGGTAACAACCTCGAACATATGCGGAGTACGTTTAATGTTGCTCTTTTTACAACCCCATAATTTCTTTTTGTCTTTTTATTTTTTTTATTTCTTTTGCTGCACTCCATTTCCACGTCTAATTATTTTCTTTTTTTGGTATTTTTCGTTACGTTTTGTTTGGTTCTTTTATTTCCGGGGTAAAGGCAATAACAACTATGCCTAACTCTATGCCTAATATCTATGCCTAAAAGTGTTCGACAAATTCCTGTCGGTCAAGGGTTAAATACACAATGGCATGTACATATTTTCATTGATATCGGGTGTTATAATCGTTTCCAAACTTTCGGATTAAAACTTCGTGGATTCTCAGATATCAGGTCTGGACCGTGACTTCAGTGTCGGAAGCAACCTAGCCCGAGGCATTGTCATCCGAAGTCCCGACCCGCTATCCCCAACTCTCAGTGTAATGATCGGCGCGGAGATAAGTCTGATCGATTGATCGAAGTCGTTGGAGGGGATGAAACCGTGCAACCCGGGAGCGCGACTTAAGTAATTGCGTTCCGGCGAGGTATTATGTGAAAAGCGAGCGTGTCCGAGCGTCGACCGGGATAAAAAAATCTAGCCTCGCGAATCCTGAACGTTTCTCCCGTCGACGACGCGAACGAATTATTTTCGCGTGTCGACGTGCAACTCCTCTCCCACCCCTGCGCGGCGAAACGCGATTCCTTTTTTTCCCTCTAGCAGTCAGTAGCTGGCAGCGTGACACTCGTTCTTTCTCTTTCGCTCGCCCAATGCCACCATCGCATATCGATTCGTCTTTACATGCGCTCTTCATGTCGAGCCGACGTTTGATAGCCCCGCGAACGCCTGTCGAGGCTCTAGTGCTGCACCCTCTCTCTCTCTCTCTCTCTCTCTCTCTCGCTCTCTATCTCTCTCTCTCTATCTCTCTCTCTCTCGCTCTCTATCTCTCTCTCTCTATCTATCTCAGTCTCCGTCTCGCTCGGGCCCCATTATAAGTTTGTTGCATTCCAGTGAATCCAAGGCTTCGATTACGAGTCGATGAATGATAATTGGAAACACGAGGATTTCCGCTCGTGTATTAACTAACGGACGGGCCGGGCGCGGCGCGGCCGTCTGTAGCTCGTGCACATCGTTCATTGCAACACAACGGAGTAGCTGGAAAATTTTTCAGAGGTCGAAGAACTGGGTTATTTCTGAACTGCGTGGCAATTCTCGCGCAGTCCAATTACATTCTCCTGACGTCACTTTTGAAATGCAATTGCTCATTTTTGCGAACGGAAAATTGTGGCTGTACGAGTTTAAACGGTAAACGCGCACGGTACAAGCGCGCGTTGACAATTTGCAAAGGTATTTTGTGAGAATCGTTATACAGTGGCTGTAAAAAGTATTCGTACGCTTTTAAAAATCAAGAAACTTTTCTAAAAGTAGACTAAACGACTTCAGTTCTTTTGAGATGTTAAAAGGATTAGTTTACTAGGTAATGTGTGAATAATTTTTTCTAAAAGTTGCTATTGATCGAAATTGTGAAGAAAAAAGTAAAGGTCTCAATTTTTAACTTCATTATCTTTGCCTATAATGAAAATTTAAAATAAAACAAATGTATCTTTTTATAGCAATAAAATTTCGATTACGTAATCTCTTGTACCGTATTTATTCCAGAAATATTCAAGCCGAAGACTGTTTCCGAAAAACATCTTTCACTGTGCCCGCAAAAACGTTTCGTTCTGTTGTTTCATTACGTTTTCCATTATTCGGCCGTTTATCTTTTTCTCTGAATTCGCATCGAATGCACCAGTGCATGTGCATGCTCGTACGTGCGCCGCTTATGCGTCCGTCCAAACGGAAAACGCGGCTCCGCGTCAAATAATTCCAGATGTCGAGCTCATTTACGCCACTAAAACGTTTCCGTGGCGTTTTACAACCCTCCCTCCCCCGGAAGCCGGCCGATTCCGATATTATCCCTGGTTTTGCTCATTTCTCTTCTTCTATCTTTCTCCTGATCTTCAATCGTTTGTGTCGTTCGTTCGGGTGGGCGAGCATGTAAACGGTGAACACCTCATTTTTAATCCATGGAGTATCTTGTATTTTGTATATTTGAAATCGGAAGGAAATCACTACGAGGATTACACCCACGAGAGACGAGACGAAATTAAACCACGATCCAACTTATTGTTTAAATCTTGTTCATGAATTTTTGTTGTTGTTCTCTTTTTTTTAAACACGTATTGTCATTCAACGAATTTTGTTAATTTATTTACTCGCAATTTTTTTTGTCGTTTTTATCTTTTTCTCTTAATTTTTTTACGTAATGCCTAGTAAATCTCTCTTTCTTTCTTTCTCTCTCTCACTCTCTCTCTCTCTCTCCGTCTATGTCAATTGTTATCTCTTTGCATCGAAAAATGTACCTGGGGGCCTTTGTCGAAGGTACTTCCAAATAGTTTGTCTAAATTTTTTCGCTTTTCCCGAAAATTTGTTTGGTTTTCCACTTTCTCTCTCTTCCGCTTTTTTTTCTCATTCTTCCACTCTTTATCACGATATTATTTCAAAGTAGTATTTACTTTTTTTTATGCTCTCTTTTAATTTCTTAGTGATCCTTAACAGTTTACAACACGGAGAGAATCGTAAGAGACAATAGTAATGAAGACAGACAGACGACACACAAACGGACAGACATCCAGATATTGAGCCGAGTGTTATCTCGTCTTTGTTTCTTGAGTTTTACTAAAGGAAATTACCTTCTCCTTCATGCACACGCACGCACACATTTTTGTTTCGCATTCGCTCGAAATTATTTTGTCTCATGCTCTCCGTTTTTCTCTCTCTCTCGCCAGCTTTCTCTCTTTTTCTCTTTCTCCCGCTGACGCACACACTTTCACGCTTTCTGCTTCTTCTCTATCTCTTTCTTTCTTACTACCACCTCGTCCCTCCACTACTCGTGTTTTGCGCCTAGCGCTATCGGTTTACGCTTTTATCGCGTTTATCACGTTTCAAATCCGACGTAAGTAATATACCCAACACGCCGTTTCCTATCGCGGAAACCCTACCTCTCTCCCTCCTTTCTTTGTTGTTATTTTTGGAACCCATTTAAACACCACCGAAAAAGTTATGACAGTTATTTCTTCATTTGTGGTTAATTGTTTTATATTATTATATATGCATTTTTTTTTTTTTTAGTTGACTTTTATCACGGAAAATCGATCGCGTAAACCGGATCGATATACACACTGACAATGACATCAAACACGTCGATAACATCGATATTTAGCGGACAAAGTATGGAAACGATCGCCCCTGAATAGATGGACCGATGTCGTCGGTTATCGCGAGATCGCGTCGACGTCAGGGACCGGTACTTTTTCGACAAAAATTTGGACAGAAAAACCGAGAAGAAAAATTAGAAAACGAGCGAGATCGAAACCGAAAGACGACCAACGGAGCGGCGCGTTACCGTTCGTTCAAATCAAAAGTGAGAAAAACCATTACGGAAAAGAAGAAACGCGAGAAGAAAACTGAAAAAGAAGAAAACTGAAAAAGAAGAAAATAGAATCGAGGGGGAGAGGGTTCGAGGAGATCGTGGACAAGAACCGAGAAATCAACGTCGGTTTTCAAGACGGGGAAAGAAGCATGTCGTATTATTTTTTTTTTTTCACTGAGGGGTGTTCTTTGGATTATTCATTTATCAGGAGACCTCCTCTTCTTTAGGCTGTTGACAAAAATAGAACGAAAAAGCGGTTGTTTAGTCACACAATTATGGCAATTAAGATTGTTAGACAACGGAGAAACAAAGGGTACGAAACATTTAACTAGGTAGCACAACGGTTCAGCGACGTTGTCAAGTACTAAAACAGAGAAGGTGCCGGGGGAGGGGGGGTGGTTGTGAAGGTAAGGGGAGGGATGGTACCATAAGAGCGGCGGTTTCCTACAGAGAAGCACACTGAGACGGGAAATTGGACAAGCTGCACGAGAAACGAGGGTGACACAGACACTACGGTGACACAGACACTAAAACTTGGCGTGAAAAAATAGGTGGAACATCGAGATCGAGTGTCACGTTAATTTACGTGTATACTCACGGGGGGATGTTTGCTTGGACACCGGGTGTTGCGCATGGATCACTCGATCCTTTGAACTGCCAATTTCTTTCTCTATTCGCTTGCGCTGATTGGTGGAAAAACTTTTTCTCCAAAATGCAATTGACTTTTTAATCGAATTAGTTTAGGTTGCTGCGTAATTCGACAAATTTATTTGTCTCAACTTGCTAACTCTCATTGGGTAAAATTAGTACAATTAAGTATCATAGGCGTAGTGATAATATGTGCATATTGAAGAATGTTGGTACTACACAGGCTGAAGCGAAAAACGTAGAACAAACGGGTTGAGAATGATTCCACAAATAAAAATAAATAAAAAAAAGGAATAGTATTTTTTCGGTTTGATGCTTCGTTTTTGAGAAAGACGAGTTTCGTTCGAGTCGAAAATCCGTTGGGGTATTTAATGTTTGCACAAAGTAGAACCGGTCAGTCATGATCAGACGCGTCAAACGATTCATTACTAAACTCGATTTTCTCGAAAACGAAGCTTCTGATGAAAAAATGTTATACCAATTTTTTTGTTATCTTTTTTACTGCAGAATCAAACTGCACGGTCGTACTCCGACTTCCACCTCAATCTGCATAATCTGTAAGTCTGCTATCTATGAATTTTAATTAGCCTTTGAAAAGTTTATTATGCAGGATTTAATCGATCAGGTGGTACAAACCTCAAGGAAATGAATCTACGTGAAAAATAACTCGAGAAGAAGCAGTAATGTTTTATTATTTAAGGCTACGCTTTCAAGAACAGTGAAAGAAAACTTGAATATTTATAGACAGTAGAATCGGTCAAACGTGATATTCTCTAAAATGAAAAATATATTCCTTTTTCAACTTATTTTTTCATGTAGATTCACCTTCTTACTGCTTGTACCTCCAAATCGGCGACAGAATGTATAAAATGCATAAGAAGAAGTAAGAAATGATTTAGTGAAAATTTCAGACAAAATTTTAATGGTTTCGAAGTGAACAAAATTTAGTATGATTAACTGTTTTTTAAGTGGATGCGTAGAAAACATATGACTAGACTACAGATTTTATGCATTTATTATATCAAATTCAAAACGATAAAAACATTTAAAGAATTCAAAGATACTGTTGTACTACCTTTAACCCCTTGACCTACAATAACGAGTGAGACTCGTGGTAAGAAATTTGGGCCAAAAACAATAAGGACGAGCCTGGCTCGTTGCACTTCGTTCGGATCAAACGTGAACAACGCGAGTCTGGCTCGTGGTACTTCATTCGTGACAAACGTAAACAACACTAACACAAAGATTACTAATTTTCTACGAGTTTTCTCAAAACATTATTAATTTAAATTAAGTATTAATTTACAAATTGTTACCGATACATTATCCACTTTCAAATTATAAATCATTTTTGTTCACCGATGAATTGATCATAATTACTTCCCAGACATCTTTAAAGTATTAGTTGTGCCCAAACGTGTTTATTATTTCACAATTCCTTTCGCTGCGCCGAATATATATGTCATAAGACGCATACATTTTGCGCAAGTTCGAGCACACGGCTAACAGCTAAATGGCTCGACGCGTGATCGACCTTCTTGTTTATTATGGCCCGAGCAATCGGGAGTTAGCGGGTAGGACAAGGGGTTAACTCTTTAAAATTATTAAGAAAAGAAATGAATGTCTATGTAGTTTCTGTATTTCAATGATAATTTTGATTTTGCATAAAAATCCACAAAGATCTTTGTGAATGGAATCATAGATCTGTTTTACGTTAGTCGATTTAGTTCGTTACTCTGTAGAGAGCAGTATTAACCCTTAACTATTAACCCTTAGCGCCACTACAAATTGCTACACCATTATTCACAATATTGTTTACATGATTAAATTTGTTCATATGTAATAAATTACTAAACTTTTAAATATTGTATGAGTTACTATATCAGGTTCGTACGCATATAATGGAAAAAACTTATGTACGATGGAAATATTTTAGGTTAGTAGAAATGTTTGGTTTTTTAGTTGAAATAGCTCCGAGTGCAAAGGGTTAAGAAGATCTTTTAAGTTCAATTATTCAAAGTGGGAAAATCTTAATTGCCAGAATTATTCAAATAATAATGGCATGGGCAAACATGGCTAGAAATGAATTCTACGTGAAACTGGACTACAATAACCTATACAATCTTTTTTTGGACAACTATACACTGAAACCATAAAATTACAATGTAGGTGTCCACTTAGGAAACAAGCTTGACTTTCAGTATCATCTACGCATCCACTTACAAAAGTCGTAATCAGTTAATATTATTCCTCCTTTGCAACCATTCAATTCTTTTTTGAAACACATTTTACTAAAACCATAAGTACGCAGTGGTCGCAATGTTTTCAGTTACGCGCTTCACTCTTTGTACCATGTAGAAAACGGAATTTTTGAGTGATGATGTAAAAAGATTGTCAGAGTGCAATTTCATTAGAATGGAAATGTTTTTTCAAAGTGAAATTCTTGTCGGAGGTACTTTGACAAAAATTGCGGTTCTAGCGGCAACCTACACAAGGCTATTCACATCTTTTCAATAGAAATTTCATAGTGCGGTTACCAAAATTGAATATTCATTACTTCTGGCAGCGAATAGAGACAGAAAGGACGCGTTCCTCTCCGAACGTATTTCTTGCTCAACAAAATTTCGTTGGTGGTCGTAACGGAACAACGCGCGAACATCTCTCCGAGCTTTTTTCGTGGTTTGTCAAGGTGTGTAAAATAAAAAAAAAGAAAATTTCGAAAAACGTGCACACGTATTCTTCGGGATAATTGACCGGAAATACTGCACAGTTCGCATCCATGGATCACCGGAACTTCGTGGCACAAGTCCTCTTTTTATTTGCGCTTGTATTTCCCTATTTATCAACCAGTCTTTATTATTCATGAAAAGTTTTTATGCATCTACTTTACTATCAAAAAGAATAACACACGCTGATGAACATTTATTATCTGTTCAAATTTTGTAGAAAAGTCTAAAAATTACTTCACAGGAATAAAAAACAATTTGGTTTTGAAACAAACAATAAGCCAAGGCTGTTAGTGATCCCATAGATTGTACTAGCTTCATTTTAAACAATAATTTGTAATTATGTTCGACTCTAATTACTACCACAGTATTAATGTTACAAGTTTCCGACACTTTGTTCATCAAGCGTGTTTAATCATATACTCGTGAGAGTAGCACTCCAACTATTACGTTGACTTATGAATGAGCCTTTGACAGATTGTACCTCTCGTCAGGACAACAACCTTTATGGGAGAACATTAACAATTAACAACTAAGCTCACATTATATTCCCAACATTCTTAAACACGACTCCACTTGTATTGAATTATTTCCACTAATTTTTCCATGACAAATAACAAGTCTGACAAAACAATGTGCTAACAGCAGTGTCGAAGTGTGGGACAACTTTCGTAATTAACAGGAAAAAATTAGTGTAGATAATGCAGGTATACGCCACACGTTAAACGGTGACTATCTGGCCCAAAAATGTCCACCATATCAAAGCAATTTAATTAACCATGGATAATTAAGCTTTCGTAAAATTGACGATCGTTGAGTATTGTGGCATGAGCATCAATCAGTAGATTAAGTACGAAATATTAATTTTACATCAAATTTACCGATACCCCATTACTAATTTTAATTATAATCAAAATTTTAACTTATTCTGTTTCCTTAGAAGCTAAGGTATTTGTGTGGTAAATACAAAGCGTTATTCGTGTTTATAATTGGCTTAATTATTTCCATAGTTATTTAGAGTTAATAGGATCGAAACTGAAGACTTCAAATTTATCATAGTGGGCGCGATATTAACTCTTTTGTATTCTAAATATCTGAATAAAATTTGGTTTATTCGAATGTGCTATTTTAATTACTTTGTCTTCTAAAAATTTGAATAAAATTCGGTTCATTCGAATATGCTATTTTAACACCTTTGTATTCTAAAAATCTGAATAAAATTCGGTTCAGTCGAATGTGCTATTTTAACCCCTTTGTATTTTAAAAAATCAGAATGAAATTCAGTTTATTCGAATGCGCTATTTTAACCCCTCCGTATTTTGAAAATCTAAATGAAATTCGGCTTAGTAGAATGTGTTATTTTAACACCTTTGTATTCTAAAAATCTGAATAAAATTCGGTTTAGTCGAATGTGTTATTTTAACCCCTTTGTATTCTAAACATTTGAATAGAATTCGGTTCAGTCGAATGTGCTATTTTAATTCCTTTGTATTTTAAAAAATCTGAATGAAATTCAGTTTATTCGAATGTGCTATTTTAACTCCTTTGCATTTTGAAAATCTGAATAAAATTCGGTTTAGTCGAACGTGCTATTTTATCCCCTTTGTCTTTTGGAAAATCTGAATGAAATTCAGTATATTCGAAAACATCGCAATAAAAATGAGTTCGACCGACTGAATCCAATTAACGATGCGTGGTAGCTAATATGTTAAGGCAAACTTAAGTATAGTTTGATAGAACGTGGGAGTCGGTGGATGCCAAAGTCATGTTGGCCATAGTGTGGCTGACACGTCGTGCCTACTACTTTCGAAACTATTGGTCAGAGTATTGACGTGTACGACTCGGAACCAAAATCTGTCAACAGCTCATTAAGAAGTCGGCGCGGCGCATGGCCAGACTGTTCAATATTGGTTTAACTTAATCACGATTCGCACAGTAAATTTAGATTCTTTTGCGTCTTGCTAAAACACTGTAATCGCGCAGATAGAGTCGAGGAACGGTGCCACGAGTGTCCCGGCGTTTCTCTGTTCTGCGCAGTCGTCCATCGCAAGCAAGGTTAACGACGACCAACGATCACTAACCTTTGGGCGGCTGCATCCCCAACTTTTTCATGCCTTCCCGAACCTCTTCGAGGTCCGTGTCAGAGACCCTCATGCTATCGGACACGAATTCGTGGCCTGGCGAATCTGCCAGCGCGTTGTAACTGGTGTCCGTCACAGTTCCGCTGGTTTCCTGGCCAGTGGTCACTTGAACTGTGCGCAAGACAACACTCACGGCTAAACTAGATGGGTATGGGAACGTCCTAACGCTATACACGAAGCCGGCTAACGGTTTTCTAGCGTTGCTCTTTTGTTAGTATTGTTCTTGTTTCATTTTTTTTTTGTTCGTTTAACATCGCGGTTAGCCGTTCTTTGTGTGCGCGCATGGTCGACTACATGTTTGATGTATGTATGTACAAGAACCCGCCGCACTTCCGTTTGCGAAAGATAAAATAAACAGAGCGAATGGTATTTTACCTCCATCGCTATTGTTCCATATTTGCCTTTTTAATATTTTGTTCTCGGCTGTGGGCTGCCGTTGCTATAAATAATAGCGTCAGGCTAGAAACATAGAAAATGAATCGCTTAACTCGATTCCCTTGGATTGTTCTGTTGATGGGAAGCATTGAAATATTGTTTGTGTCTCATAAAATGGTTCGAAGAGACCCGTAAAGCGGTTACAGTCCATTATTATTTATTTCTTTTTCCAAACTGTTTTATATTCTTTGTATGAAAAAAATGTGAGACAGAAGAATATTTCTGTGTAGCTGTTGTCTCTTGCAGTTGATGCAGAAAATGTTTATTCAACATAGTAATCCGCAATTTAATTATCAGACTGCGTATCTTTAAGCTAAATCTTATTTTTATAATATTTTTATAATGAAAAACAAAACCGAGTTTTAAACAAGAAAGAAAGACTTTGTTAACACATTATGTACCGGCGATTATTTCATAATTTTCGAACGTCTATGGTCCATGGCTAAGGATTTTTTAATGAATTCTTCGATAGCAATAGCAATTTCAATTGTGATCCAACAAGTCACATTCAGTAATGTAATCTAATTATTTCGTTTGGGACTATTATGTAAAAGAAGATTTTTAAGGTTCTTTTTAGTACAGCACAGCTATTGAAAAGCCGATTAATAGGCTTCCGGTAGATAAAGTGTTAGGAGGAAATGAGAAAAATGAAGGGAAAATTTATTTTGTTGACTAAAAAAATGTTTCATGATACAAGAATAATGTTTCAAAACATTTCCTTCTATTTCATAATCTTGCACAAATGCATAAGAATCCAGTCTAACGCAAGATAATTAAATGTACACGAAATATTCTGGTGTTTCACGATTGTTCGATAACTTCCAAATTCAATAAGACAGGGATCCTTTCAAATGCTCCGCCCCAGTCAGGAACTTCTTCGAAAAGAACAGCTTCCGCGTTCATTTGATTACTGCTCGCGGTGACTAAGTTAGTTAATTTGAAACGCGGAATATTATCAAGCCGTCAAAGTCTACGGGCTCATTCAACTTTGAGCAAGTATTCGTAGAAGTGCAGCGGGTTGTTGGGTTCGAGTTCTCGGTGACCGGAAATACTGGGGGTCAGTTTCCTGGCCGGAGACTGTCGACGGAATGGTAGAAAACCACTCGGAGAAGGCAATCAGCGAGATCATTTTCAGAATTCATTGATCGCAAGTATTCCCGGTTCTTCGCTACCCCTGGCAAAAATTATTCGATCAAACAAATCAAGTATCATTGTAATTAAATTTACCAATGTGGAAAATATTTCCATTGGCCCTTATACCCTCCTCGGAAATAGTTGCATAAAAAAACCTAACATAATATTTCACCCATTTTTGTTTCACACTTTAAATCAACAAATATGTTTCGTTTATAACGTTACATTTGAAAGAGATACTAAATGTGTGAATTTTCATCCTGAAGAACGTACGAGGGTTAACGATCAATTGGTGATCTCTTTCTGTTGGTATTGTGAGATGTTCTTTAACCCCTTGCCGTATTTTAACGAGACAGACTCGTGATGAAGATATTAAATAAAGGCCAGCAAAGATGAAAGTTATACCTTTATTTTCAGTCGAAATAAAATTTTACATTTGTGTAATCAATATTTAAACATTGAAGTAAATGTAGTCATGCAAAAATGTAAATTTTCTTTCCTCTTTTGTGACAATTTTGGGGGCGAAGACGTTCTAATTATTGTAGCCGTAAAGAAAATGGTATGGCAAGGGGTGAAAATGTGACGGTATAAATGAAACACAATTTATTGATTTAAAGTGTAGAGCAAAAATGAGTGAATTTTGGTCGGTGAATTTTTATGCAAGATAAAAATAGTTTGCATTAACTGCAGGAAACGGGAGCCAAGTAGAAATATCTGTCTCCCTTCAATGATTTTAAGAAACTGAAACTAATACACCGACATTCTCAAATTCTTTTAATCCTAGTTATCATAAATGCATAAAGTCTGCACTCAAATTATTATGCTAGGATCTTTTATGCGCCATTTAGCGTAGCGTAAGAGAGTTAATATACGTTGAAATAATTCGTTCAACAATCACGTTCGCAATTTTAATAAAATATTCTCTGCCAGGGGGTAGTAGAAGATTTTATTGGCTTCCCGGGAGATTGCGTTGTTTATTCGATATTCCATCCCTTCTCTTAGAGCGTTTCATCCCCTTCCGGTTCCACGGTCTCCAAATATGACTATTGTCTATTGTTCCATGTAGAAAGCCAGATCGACCTATCCTTTTCCCAACGTACTGGCGTTAATTTCCTGGCCGACTGGTTATCCATATTTTATCGGGAATTATCGTTTTACCCCGAATTGACGTTGCATCTATAATTTTGACGCATGCGAGGGAATACCGATAGGACTTTAATCAGCCGTGGCTCGATAATTCTGACCACGACAGATTGCTCATTTTCATCCGAATAGTATTATATAACCTGTTAACCTTTCTAGGATACAGTGTTGCGGCGTTGTTACCACTTTCCCGAGAGGAAACTCGATTTAACAGTGTACTTGGTAACGTGATTGGAACGTAGGATGTTTATGGACAATGGTGTTGAATAAATCTCAATGTTCCAATCGCGTCGGAGTTGTCTAAGCGGTTAGCGAATCTGTAAATGGCTTGTCCGTTCAAGTGAATGAAACGATTTTAAGAAAAACTAAATGTTATATTCCAGTCCTATTAGGTTGCTTATGAAATGCTTGATTTTAGAATATAAATACTAAGTATAGCTTTGATATAGAAATACTATTATACTCTACAAGTTTAGTATATAAGATTTTAAGGTACTAAGCTGATCTCTGAAGTCCTATCTTCAGCTTTTATTTAAATAGATATACAAAATTTTACTGTTAAAACTAGAACTACCAGGTGGGTGATAGTGATTTGGTTTTTATTTGTTCTTTTATAATCATTGAAATTATAAAAATGTTCTCATGGGAAAGTACAGGTTTAGTATACAGGTTGGGGCATTTATCATGGCCACCTGGAATATCTCGAAAACTAAATTCCGGAGAAAAAAATGTTTCAAATAAGAAGGATATCCATTTGTAATTTTCATGTTTTCAAGGTCATTCCAAGGTCATCTTTATTTTTTTCAGATGGAAACATATTTTTCATTACAGATTCTTAATCCACGACTTGAAACAAAGAACTTTTATTTGAAACGTTTTTTTCTTTGCCAATTATTTTGTATAATATTGATTAATAATAATACAGGAGAATTGCAACTTAATTACAAGAAAATCAATTTAACAAGTATTCAGTAACATTCTAATGTTATTTGCATTACATGCGCGAGAATGTGTAATCTTATTCCAAAGAAAAGACAGTAAAAAACTGCCCTGCGTATCCCTGCGCGTAATGAACAGGTTGTGTACGCTCAGCGTTGAATTTCTTTGCTAAGTTTTATCTAATTGTTTTGCCTGTTTCAATAGTTACTTATTATTTAATTATTTACTTAGATTACATGTTTATTTGATACTATTTTAATTGGGTATTAATTTCATTTATCATGAATAATATGATTTTCTCCGTTAAAACGACATTGTGTATTTTTTCTTTGAAAAGTCAATATTATACAAAATAATCGGCGGAGAAAAAAACGTTTCAAATAACAGTTATTTGTTTCAACTCGTGGATTAAGAATATGTAATGAAAAATATATATTTCCATTTGAATAATATTTTCTTCTTTTTATTAATTTCCTCGTTAAGAAAAATATAATGAAAGCCACGCGAATGGAATGTTGCAAGTGAAACTGGTAATGGAGGGCTCGAACATTTGTTACAAGGTTCTGTTCCGAGTTGAAAGCGGTTGTAAGAACCTCAGAAATAAATGGCGTAAAAAAGCTGCACTTTATCAAAACTTTTTCACACGACCTGTGGTGCAGATACAATGCTGAAAGTTTTTATGACAATCTGTAATCATTGTGAGTGTTTTGTTTGTATCTATCTTTCCAATATATTATTTCCACAATTAATATCTTACCAGTAGCTGTATAATATTTTACAATACAAAAACATTCGAGATCCAAAAAGATTTTAAAACAAATGTATCAGGATTTTATATTTTCTTTTTAACCAAAATATTTCTTGATATCTAAAACATAAATTTGTATATCATGTATAATCACATCGATTTAAATAAATAAGTAACTACCCTCACGAATAAATCATTTGACGCTGTACGCATAGTATTAGATCATTCAAATTATATTTTATGTTTTGTGACTCTAAATTGGATTCAGAACAAATAATATGTATTCAGTAAACAATTTTAAGTAATTCTATTGTATGGAAAATTTCTTTGTACATTTTTTATGTGTATCGTGACAATGTATATGTAATAAAATATAAAAACGAAGTTCAATACAGGCACTGTTTTATATAAAGAATTAATTAATCCAATGTTTAGGTAGGGTGGTATGAATTTAATTATGAGTACAGTGCAAGTCGTAGTAAAAAATAAAAAATTTCGTGGGATTCTCTGTTTTTTGTACATTTAGAATAGTTTTTTTCCAAAAATGTTTTTGCACTGGAAGTGCGTAGGAAAATGAAAATGATATTCGTTGTTTAAAAAGAAACCAAATAGATTTAAACAATTCGATGAAATGAGTGAAAAGCGTGTTACTGGCATAACAGCAATCCAAAAAAAACGTTGTGCTTACCACGAATTTATAAAAGGTAAAATGAACAATATTTCAGCCAAAGTTACCTTTTAGTTTTGATTGTCCACTGTATTCTAGAACTTTTATGGAATATAAAATTTAATTTGTGGAATCTAACTCCACTCGTAAAAGCGAAACTCGTATAAACACCCAGAGTCTGTCGTTAATCAAGGTTTAACATTGTCGAATTTCCCGCAACACTGTGACACAAGATATCGCAAGGGGATGTTTCGCGAGAGAGAAATTCGCCAGTACGTTGGTCCCGGTTCGTTCGGCGACAAATGAATCTACAGATCGCATAAAAGTCTCAACTGTGCCATGCAAAGGAGGTTTCATCTGAGAGAACGTCGCTGGGACAGATCGTGGATCAGGCGTAAACAGATGACAGCGCTCGTAAACATCGCGTTGTTTCAAATCCGTTTCTCTTTCGTTTTCAACGCCCCCGTCCTTGTATTCGTTTACCAGCGACGTTCTCGATGGAAACAACGGGTTTTAAGTCAAGCAGCACCGAACTGCAATGCAAACTAGAAGGCAGCAGTTACTGGAGAATAAACGAAAAGGGCGTGTTTACATTGTGGCTGTCTGATCGACACTTTCGAAAGCAGCCTCGGTGTCGCCATGTTGCGATGATAGAGAATACACAAACATTCTCGATGTCAGCCATTGAAACTTGTACACTACTTTCAAGTCTGTTGACGTAGAACTCTGATCCAATTTCCGACAATGGCGAAGAGAAAATAAAAAAACAGGAGAAAATCAATAACTGAGAATTGTGGAGTAGTTAAACTCAGACGGAATTAGATCGTTGTTGGAAGGTCTGCGTGAGATATATTTAATAATCTTCAGAAGAACAGATTTTTGGGAATATCAAGATTATACTTGAAGCTGTTCTTGTGTCTCAAGAATGGACCTATTGTATATAAAAAAATGAAAACTGAAGGTTGTGCTTGCTGAGAAAGAGGAAAATTTAAATATAACAGACGATGTACACGATTTTTACATTTTATATCTGTTATTTCATTAACCTTTCGGTTTACATAAATTTGAAGTTTAACATTGTTTTCTGTACAATTTTATCAATACGATGAAAGACTGACTTTGCTTGCTAAAAATTTTGAAGTCTGCATATCTAATTTTGTAATCCCTAAGCAACATCAATTTTAAGTCCTATTTTTATACATTTCTTCTCTAATAATCTGGATATGTTGCTTTTAGTCAACGAAATTAAAAATCACTTTCTACTTCTTTTTTTACATACTTAAAACTTTTAATTTTCTCCATGATGAAAAATTTGTTTACGCCAACTGAGATGTAATCTAAGAAACTAAAAAATCAGCTAAGGAATAAATCCTTATAATATCTCGAAAATAATTAGTAAGTCCTTTGGTCCAATCTTAACACATTATCTATCGGCGATTATTCCATAATTTCCGAAAGGCCCTTGGCTGAGGATATTTTAATAGATCCTTCAACAACAACCAAAACTTCAATCATAAACCGACGACTCAACCTCAATAACATAATCTAATAATTTCGTTGGGATTATTGTGTAAAAGAAGATTTTTAAGCTACCATTTGTTACCGTACAATTATTGAAAAGCTTATTAATGGACTTCCGGTAGATAAGGTGTTGAGAAAGTTATCGTATTTTTAAAAGTGTCCGAATATTACTGTGACAGACTATAATATAGACTATAATATAATATAGACTATAATATAGACTATATGTATAGACTATAGTATATACTATAATATAATATAGACTATATAGACTATAATATAATATAGACTATATAGACTATAGTATAGACTATAATATAATATAGACTATATAGACTATTATAAACTATAGACTATATAGACTATAATATAGACTATATAGACTTTAATATAGAGTACAATATAATATAGACTTTAATATAGACTACAATATAATATAGACTTTAATATAGACTACAATATAATATAGACTGTAGAGACTATAATATAATATAGACTATATAGACTATAATATAATACAGACTATATAGACTATACTATAGTCTATCACAGTAATATTCGCACACTTTTAAAAAGACGATAACTTTCTTAACACCTTATCTACCGGAAGTCCATTAATAAGCTTTGCAATAATTGTACTATAACAAATGCTAGCTTAAAAATCTTCTTTTACACAATAATCCCAATGAAATTATTAGATTATATATTATTATTATTATATATTATTATAGATTAAAATATCCTCAGCCATGGGCCTTCCGAAAATTATGGAATAATCGCAATATATTCCTCTATAAAGACAGAACGAAATTCAAGCATCTCATTTTTTGGGAACACCATCGAACGAAAAAGGAAAATCCAGAAGGCAAGACGTTGACAGTTTCAAAAGTTTAACAAAAAAAAATAGAATAGACCGTGCGATTTGCGAAAGAGTCGATCAGGAGGCTCGATAATGCACCAGTAGAATGCATCGTGCGGATAATATCATGTAAGCATGGGAAATTGCGGTTGGTACGAATAGGAAAGTTTACCTTCAGGTTGGTTCACAGGTCCAGCTATATTTCCGGTGTTTCCTGCCTGTGCCATGGTGTTCAGCTCATGGCTTTGGCGAAGTACGGATACTCGGTAAAAGTAGTTCCGCCAGAATTGTTCTTCAGAAATTCTGCGCGACAGGTAAATTAATTGAGGCGTGAAACATAGCACAGAGGGAGAGTCAGATACGCGGGTTACGATTTACCGTAATTAGACACCGATTTGGAAATTGCCAATTAACGCCAGCCAGCAAAGCAGACCGATTTAATTTAGATCGGTAATTAATTGATTCGCAGACGCGCGTTGGAGTCTTAAGTTTTCTCGCCCCGATCGAAAACCAGATACAGATCGATTCCCGGATGTTTTCCGATCATTTAGGTATCAGTATAATCGTCGTCCCTCCACTACCTTTATTGATATCGCAGCCGAAGTAAGTTTGCGACTGGCGTTCAATTTTCGCCGGTTCTAATTAATCTGCAGAGAGTTACGTTCAATGCTGCATTCGAATCGCATTCCGGTGGAACGCGTTTTGTTTCCCGCCAATTAAATAGCTATGCAAGAGGTTATTGGGAAAGTATATAGAGTGGATCAATACCAATCAATAATAACGCGAAAACCTTAATTCTTTGCGTTATTAGTGGATCGATTAAATTATTTTTTATTACAGATAATACGATTTCAAAGAATCTACAAAGTGATGACGTTTGATTTTTTCTATGGTCTTTTTTAAATGAGTTTTGAAAATTCTGTTTGCCCATCAGCTAGTAAACATAGAGAAGAATATAACGAGCTTAAAACTTTTTGTTTATTTAATACAGGGATATGGTAATAAATATGGTTTCACATGCGGTATCATTGCAGTGTTTCATTTTCGCGAAAAAAGACACAGAAAATCAATTGTCATCACTAGACTGCGGATCTCTATGCAAAAAAATTTTCTGGGTTTATTGCAATAAACAGGAGCTAATTAGGAATTTCTTCTAGATCGACAATATTATTGATCGTCTAGGGGCTCCTTAACAATTCAATGGTTGTTACTAATTTTTGTTCCGGTACAAACGTCTTAATAAGAATTCTATTCTGTTAAGATGAAAATTGTCCTGAACGGATTTAATGTGACATGATAATTTTATCGAGAAGTTTGTACGAGCTTAGAGGTAGTTAGCGTGACTGAAAAAAATTACTTACTCTTTGGGCACCAGCTGGTACCTCATATTCTCCAAATTCGGATCAAGCGCAAGGGTGGCTTGTGCCATGGCAAGTACGACTTCGAAGTCCCATGGGAACTCGACACCTTCGGGTGGGGGCCTCAAGAAGTTACTTTTGTCCTGGAAACAATGTTGCCATGAATTATGCATTCAACTCTGTCAACTCCCGTCGCGCGCAGTTCTGAACGCCGACACATGGTTCACCGACAGTCATTGGCCGGTCACGAAACTGACCGGTGTCAGGAAACTACCCCCACTGATAAAAGGCCACGTCCAATCTATCAGACCTGTTTCAAACTATCTACCTTCTATCTCCACAGCTATTTCTAGTAAATGACCATTGCACATTTCCTCAAAATTTTGTTCGACTAATTATTCTATCAGTATGCACAGGTTATGGAACATTTTAGTTACACCAATACAAGTAAAAATAAATGAACCCTGTTTTGTCTCTTGCAGAAAAATAATTGCAAAAATTCATCATTTTATAATTTAGATATTCTTTCAATCAAACTGATTCCTTGTCTTTCGATTATTTCGTGGATGCATGTGTCAGACTTATTTTATTATTGGCAAGTTTAAATGATTTGATAAAGATAGAGTTTATGGTCTATGCATACCCCAATTTGAAAATTATACAGGGTGTCACGTAACTGGTGGTACAACCGAGCAGGGGGTGATTCTACATGGAAAACTGAGTCGAAAATATAGAAGAAAATTTTTTGATACACGGCTTTGTTTTCGAGAAAAATGAGTTTGAAAATTTGTGTAGTGCGCGTGCACTCGGCTTACTTGCGGCTCAACGGACTTTATTCTGAGTTACCCCAACCTTTTTTCGCAAAGGTTTTCGAGGTTTGTATACATCGAATAAATCGAAGGTCGAGGTTACAATGTTAGAATTACCTTTGAGGAATTCGTTTAATTCATAAATTGCTGGAAGTGCTGTCCACGTTGTTGTAGACATAATTGTGCTCTTCGTATTAAATTTCTTCGAACCTCTTGTAATGTGCAATTATTATGTTGCTTTAAGTGTTCAAACGCTATCACAATTTTTTGTTGTAATTGTTCGATGCTCGTTATGTCATCACGATACAAAATCGATTTCACTTGACTCCATAAATAAAAATCAAAGGCAGTGGAATCTGTTGAGTCGCAAGTAAGCCGAGTGCACGCGCACTAGACAAATTTTCAAACTCATTTTTCTCGAAAACAAAGCCTTGTATCAAAAAATTTTATTCTATATTTTCGACTCAGTTTTTCATGTAGAATCACCCCTCGCTCGGTTGTACCACCAGTTACGGGACACCCTGTATATTGATAGTAGAATAATATTTTTCATTGGTTTTCCCTGGAGATTTTTCACTTCGCTTGCCATTTTAGCTAGGGTAAACTGCACTATTGCATTATTTATTGGCACTTTTGATTGAAACGGCAAATATTAACAATTCTTGGTATAGAAAATCATTTTTTATTGCTTCTTATTTATATTTCAAAGCAACTTTGTCCGTTTTCATAACAGAGTTCCACATATGACTGTTAGCAACGCTGGAGGACATCCGGTAAGACCGACGGATGACCTTAGTGCAATGTAAATAGTTTTGTTAAAATTTTCGTTACGAGTAAGTATACTTTATCGCTTCATAACTTAATTTCGGACTGTACCACATATGTAATAAGTGTAATAAGTAAATCAAATAGCCTTTTTAACATTTACTTCTTATTGTTTACCAAATGTGCCAATGATTGTACTATTTGTCTTACGATTGTTATTGGCTGAATATATTTCATAATAAAAGATTTACGACTCGTAAAGCTGTTTGATTTTGCTGAAAATCTCTATTAGCTTATAATAATAGCATGTCAAGGTCCTCTAAGCATTTCAAAAAAAGATAAAAAGATTTTTACTACGATTTTGGATTAGGGTGCCAATCATTGTACAGTTTACCCTATTAATATTTGTTCGAAAACCTGATGTAACTAAAAAATCGTTATAAAACGACATCTTCCGTATTAGCGAAATAATAATAATTTTCGGATAGTAAAGAAAATAAAGGAATTATATGTCACTATTTTTATTTAATTTTAACCCCTTCGCCTACGATGACGTGTGAGAGACGTGATGAAGATTCTGAACAGAGTCAAATAAATATGTATGTTATTAATTTCTTTTAAACCGAAATAAAATTCTATTTTGTTGTTGTTAATGTATAGCCATTGGAGAACATATAGACATACAATAGATATACATTTTCTCCTTTTTCTAGGAAATTATAAACTACAAATAAATTCTAATCACTGAAACCGTAAAATAAATGGTATGTCAAGGGGTTAACTTTCGGTTATAAGAACTTTTGCTTGTTTTAAACAGAAAGTTGTTCAACCAATAGGTTAAAAAATGAATGACGCTCAATCTGTAAAGCAACTTATATAACACAAATCTATCTATTTAAATTCTCCATGAATGAAACAATTGAATTTATTGATCAAATTCATGCTCGAACGGTTTCATGGCAGCAATATGAAACAAATGGTTGTTGTGCGAGAGGGACACGATTATCGGCACAATAAAATCGGTTTGTGCATGTACATAGTAAACACAGTGCATAAAAGATGAACCGACCGAGTTGAAATAAAAGCGACGGAGTTCAATCCACCCCGTGACCGTTTCTTCGTCTCGAGACGAGAGAACGTCTTCAGACGGTTCATCGTTCTCGCCCGGTAATGACTAGAGTAAACGTCGCGTAAATTGTATCGCTGTTGCCAATCCTTTGAGATACGTCGAGCACGTTGTCGTGCATTCTCTGCACACCGCTCTATTGTGCCAACAAATCCAAATGCAATACAACTTTGGTATTTTTTCACCGAGGATTCGCGAAAGAAGTCGCTGAGCCGCGCAATAACGCTCCCGATTCGAAATATGGGACTCGGTCTTGTAATTAACAAAAGTGGAAAATATTATATTATGTAGAGCGAACCGGGAAAACGGTACAACGCGGTTCGGCTGTTAACTGTTTAACAAGATCATTTAGAACTTTCTGCAGCCAGACAGTTGAACACGTTTCGGGGGAGTTTGTAACTCATTCGCATCTTGATAGGAGGTTGAACGGAATATAGCAATTTTTGTTTTAGTAGGATATTTTTTTTATTTCTCTGTAGTTTCATTTCTACTTGAATTCTAATGTTAGCTATTCAAACGATCTATGACAGATTTTAGAAAGATACTTGACAAGAATACGTCTTTTATCGTGTAGATTCAATGTTGTCTCCAAACTGGATATAAAAGACATTTTTCTCAATTTTTGGAAACTAAAATTTCTATTGTTTTGTTCGAATTTAGAGAAAATATTCTGTTTGAAGTATTTTCGTTTTAAACGGCTACTGTTTTGATAATAATGAAAAATCCTGTTGGCAAACAACCTGTAGCAAAAAAAACTGGAATTTTTCAATTCACGTATTCCAATTATTTGCAATAATGTCGGTCAGTAATCGAGATTTCAGGAGAAGTTTTGAAATGAACGAATAATTCCACCACTTCGTAATAGTCTAGTTTCCAAAAATTGAAAAAATGACGGTGCAAGTTATATTTTTGTAGGTCAAAGAATTTTTCAATAATTATCTCTGAAATCGTTTGCATCGTTTTCCTCATGCTGCAAGTCGGTTAACAATATTAAATGTACACAGTGCAAGGAAAAACTTTTGGTATGGAAAAATTTTTAGTCGTGCAGACGAATATGTATTAAGATGCTTATTGTGTTTTAACCTATTAATTGGGGAAGACAAGTCAATTCGTTATTCGAATCCAAAAACTTTCCATTTTCTTCTTAAGTTAACAAACAACTGTTTCACATCACTACATCTCTTAGAATCCTCATCGATACCAAAATATTTACGTAGATCGTGGTCAAACTTTTTGTTATCTCAATTTCACTTGCCATTCATTACTAGACTGCGGATGTTATGCACTCATGACAAAAATAAGTAGTTAAAACATAAAACAGCGAAAATATAAAATGATTTTAGGAATACAATTGTGTTACTTGTAAATTATTAATAGACAGCGGATTTTATGCATTTATGGCAAACATGGTTAGGTGCAATTTGAAGGTGTACAAAGATAGTAAGAATTTAAAAGTAGCGATACATTATTTTTAGCTTTCTGAAGTTATTAACACGTTGCGTCCGCTGGTCGTAGTACTACGAAGGCATCCGGTGTACGTAATATTATACTAGGAATGTGAGTAACAGAAATTATTATAATAGATTTTATGATGTACAACCCCTGGCAAAAAGTCTTTTGGAACCTTCTATTCTCTCCCATCTCTCCTCTTTCTGTAGTTCCCTATCTCTTCTTTCCATTTCCTCACTTACTGACTATTTCCTTCCCTCTAGCATTTCGTTCGTCTTCTCTTTTCTACATCCCCTCTCCTCAAAATATTCCCCCCTTTCCTTCTCTCACCCGTCCCTTAACCCTCCCTTCCTATCTATCTCTTCTCCTTACTTCTTCCCAACATAACCGCGCTATTTCCCCCCTTTGCCATCGCCCAGCTTTTGCTCATACCCCCAGCTTTTGCTCATACCCCCATACCCTCATTCCCGCCCTTCTAAGAATCGCATAATTTTCTTAAAATTGAACCAAATGTGTTGAGATTTGTTGAAATGTTAGAAGACATAGTTTACTAAATAACGGGTAAACAAAATTTTGTAAAATTTGCCATTGGTCGGAATTGCGGAAAAAGAAGTAAAAGCCGGTTTTTGTAACCTTTTTTGTCTGATTCTGAAGTGAAATTTTTATCAATGCGTTTTGTGGACCTATGTCAATTATACATATACACGGTGAAAATGTCATCAAAATCGGTTAACGTTGCTACGAGCAACAAATATTTCAAGATAAGAACTTAGGGGTGAAAGTCGCAGATTTGCGGCATTAGCAGGGAATTTCGCCCTTATCTGATCACATTTAAATGTTTGTTCCTAAAACCAATGTTAACCAATTCCGATGAAAATTTCACAGTGTATACAGGGTGGGGCACTATGTCCAGTTTGAATATTGCCGTTATTTGTAATAATACGAAAAAATGTTATATAGAAAACTTACACGGTATAGAGGGGGACATATTGTGACACAAACATTTTCTGCATGGGTGGAGGCATAGAGGAGATTTCAAGGTCAACTCTATTTTTTTAAATGGAATGCTATGTTTTTTTTATCACGATGTGATAGCCAGTGTTGAGACGAATTCAGCGAGTTATCATTGAAGGTCATGCAAGGTCAAATATGGTAGTAAAATAAACTTTATTACATTACGGATGATGCTCGAATTGATGACTGTTTGCGTCAATGCAAATATTATTACAAATAACGGCAATATTTAAACTGGACATAGTTATTGCCCCACACTGTATAATTGACACAAGTCTACAAAGCGCATTGATTAAAATTTCACTACAGGCTCAGATAAAAACGTTACAAAAACCGGCTTTAACATTTTTCTTTGCAATTCCGACCTATAGCAATTGTTTCAAAATTTTGATGACCCGTTACTTGGTAAACTAATTCTTCTAATATTTCAACAAATCTCACCTCATTTGGTTCAATTTTACGAAAATTATGCGATTTTTAAATGTGATCGAATACTTTTTACCAGGGGTTGTATTCCTCTTGCAATTTTTAACTTTCTATCTTCAAAATTGCTCTCGGTACAATTTTTTTTACTACAAACCCACTGCACGCATTTGAAAGTTTAAAAACCCCGCCAGCACACGAGCAACATGGGTTTTAATTAGCGCCGTGTGCAAAGTGTTAAAGAAGTAATGAAATTTCTAAATGGTTCCAACTTCTTGCAGTTGACGTATACAATTTTTATTTTGCATTACGATCCACAGTCCATTCATTACGTCTTCGCAAGTGTTCATAATTGAAAGATTACCCAATTAAAAGGTTAAAAGGCGTTCGAGCATGTGATTCACAGTGAACGACGTTCGAAGAGCTTGAATCGAAACTGAGGAAAACTTCATCCGAATTTAAGTATAATACGTCCGTCGTGAAAAGAGATAGTAATTCAAAGAGTCAAACTTTCGCGTTCCGGTGAGATAGGAGGAGCGAAAGAGATAAACAAAGATAGCCGAGAGAGGAGGAAGGTCGGAATAGAATTACTCACAGTCGAGAGCGATAGGCATTCTTCGCGCAGCACGTCCTCGTTCGGAGCGCCGACCCACGGTGCAACGGCCTCGCCCTTCATAGCGAGCTTGTTCGCCGTCATGGTCTCGTGCTCTTTGTTGAGTTCAGCGACCAATCTCTGAAATACGATTAACTCCATATTAAATAGGGGTATACGACGAGCGAGACAGGAATTTTCTACGATGTAGGACAGAGCGCAATTATCGGTGTCATCGCCGGCTCCGCGGCCACGGAAATAGCTGCGTGGAATCTGGGAAGTGTTCCGGGGCCGATGCACCCGAATACGTTCACCCCTTACGTTAATTAGTTCGTCATCGCATTTTCGTCGATATTCGTATTTTGTCGAAAAACCCTTGAAACTTCATTTCAAGGATATTCATTCAATTTCTCCCTATCTGTCGTTCTTCGTTCCTTAGGAAATGCCATATGAATAACATAGAAGCAAACAATTACAAGCAGAAATTTATATATAGGGAGTAACATTAATATTCGGACACCACAAAATATTTTTACCTTTGCTGCATTTCTTGATACCCGGAAATATTACAGAAACAACAACCCTTAACATAAAGCTCGTGCTGTACAGGAATATTTTTCGTATAACTATCAAAAATTATTACTTCTATAGTGGCTCACGAAATTATTCGAACGCCCTTTAAATCAGAATAATTTGTTTAAAATTGCACCACTCAACTTGACATTTTCTTTCGCAATTAGAAGCATTGATTTACTAAATGACGTGCAAGAAAGATTTTGAAAAAAATGCAATAGGTAGGCATTACATAAAAAAATAACAATGGCGCTTTTTAAAACTTTTTTATTCCAGCCCGTAATGAAAATTTAAAATATGCGTCTTGTAGACCTATGTTAGTAATACACATGCTGAAAATTTCATCGAAATGGATTAATGTATACACGAGCTACAATCGGTTCAAACTGATCAAAATCGCAGTTTTTCACGATTTTTGGTCAGATTTTGCTTAAAATCCACAGATTCTTACATCTTTCGATGCGTGTCGTTTTTTTCTGCGTCAACCGATTTCGATTAAATTTTCGGCATGTGCAAATCTAACATACATCTATAAATCGCATATTTTAAATTTTCATTGCGAACTGAAATAAAAAAGTTTTAAAAAGTGCCATTTTTATATTTTAATGTAATTCTTACCAACTGTAATTTTTTCAAACTTTTTTTTGCATTTCACTAAGTGTTTGTAGTTGCTAAAGAAAAAGTCAAATTATTTGGTCCAATTTTGAAAAAGTTATTCCAATTTAAAGTGCGTTCGAATAGTTTCGCGAACCAACGTTCCTCAATAGCCAACGGATTTCAACCCCGTTGAGAATTTACGAGACTGCAATGTCTTTTGAAAATTTGTTGAAACAGTGATTAAAAGAAGAATAAAATAATATTATTATAAAATGCGAAAAATAGTGATACTATCAACTACTTTAGGTTCTACAATAAATTTAAGATATTGTAGATGTTTGTAAGGAAAGTGGTATTTTCTCTTAGTTTTGCTTTATTTGAGATTAACCGCAGATTTAGTACAGTTCAAAGTAGCATTATATTTAGCAAGTCTGAGTAATATATCATAAAGTGTATTCATCTGCGTTTCGCAAACTCTGCGGTCTATGGTTTACTAACTGGTATTTCATCATTTTGGAAACTACCTGCATGGAATCTCTGTACCATCAACTATCTCAGCGGAAGTCCTATCTCTTTAGCGTACTTTACCTCTCTCTCTCTCTCTCTGTTAACAATTATCATTATTATGCGTATCTTACGAGACAAATATCAAGTTACCATGATATTTAATGCATTTACAACGTATTTTGCGATTTTGATTAATTACTTCCGGCGTACTTCAGGACTTAACGTGTGTCCCTAGTCTACTTTATTTTAAAGTAAAAGTCATTTCTGTGCTTAAATAATCTGCAATTGCTAATCTCCATAGAAAATTAACTGGAAAATAATGATTCCCGGTCTGTATGCAAACTTGTAGTCGCCGTATCAAAGAATTTTGCAAAAATTTTCTTTCAAAAATTCCAGATATGTTGTTGTTCCCAAGTACCACCAGAAATTAAAGTTTAGTAGATTTAAATCCAGAGAACAAGCAAAACAGACAATTTAATTTCACCATTAATGGCGAAATCGTTTTAGAAACAGTCCGACTACATGGTCAAACTAAATAATATAATACACGGGTAATAATAAATAAATAAATAATTACATCATGATTTCTGAAACACAAAAATGGCTGTAGCTTCAAAAGAAGGTGAAATAAAATGTATGTTCACATGAACATCTCGCAGGGCTTCGGAGTCGGAGTCGGAGTCGGAAAATTACTCTGGCTCTTTTGTTTATAAATCATTAAAAGTAACAAGTGTCTCTATGAAATATTAGAGATTATATTAATTTTCGAAAATGGAAACTTTATCATTAGTATTTCCCAAATTGATACGTACTTTCTAACTATTTCCTGAAAGCGAGAAAGTAACAGTCGTGTTGTGTTGTATCAGAGTTATCTGTTCCATATTCTTAGACTTAGTACAATATTTCAACTATTTATTCAGTTATATTACGACTTTTAATTATTTTGAATACATATTTTTTCAATTTTGAGAGTCGGAGTCGGACTCGTCGTCGGATTCGGATTTGGATTCGGATTCAAAGTCGGAGATATGAAAAAAGAGGAGTTGGAGTCGGAGTTATGAATTTTGTCTACCGACTCCGCAGCTCTGGCTTCTCGTCCATTTCTGAAGCGAGTACCACGTGTTATAATACTCCCTATGTATTACATACTGTTGCTAACATCTTTGCAAGAATTCTGCTACGTCTGTTCGCAAGTTAAAATTAAGAAAATCGATATATACCAATCTAACGAAGCTTATCGGCTATCAGGTTCAATTTCGCGATACAGCTCTGCGAGAAGACAAAGACAATATCGTCGTTAACGCGTGAAACAGATACGCGAAATAAATTCTTCGAGGAAGGTAAACGGTAGTGTCTAGTGGCTTCTAATTACCGCGTCGTTACAGTTTATTGTTCGAGTAGGTGAAACTGGAGCTGCTAACAGGAATAACCCAAGGATAAGCATGGGACGCAGAAGGATGCGATGTACAGCGAGACAAATGGTAAGGATTGGCCAAGGAACGAAGAAAAATGGTCAGGATCACGAGGATGCCAAGCATCTAAAAGGATTAAAGACAGGGAATCCTGTGGTGGTGGAGCTCAGGCTCGGATAGGCGAGCTTCCCTATTATCGCTCTTGTATTTGGGTCAACCATGCTCCTAACTATGCGCAGGGACTGTAAAAGATTCGATATAATCATCTTAGACATATTTCGTTAGAACCTAGCCGAATATTTCGGGAAAACACAGTCTGGTCGGGAGACGTTTCAACTGTCGAATTTGCTGATTAATTAATAAGCAGTCCTGACTACACAAGCACCTTAATAATAGCATCAACGACGTCCATGATTATAATATTCGGTACTACGGATTTGGAAATATATGAATTGAACCTTTCATTAATTGGCTCTGGATATCAAGACACTAAATTGAACGTTTATTATTTTTGCAAGAAGACGGGATATTGCCAAATGTATGTAATTTCTGTTATTTTACACTCATATGCTCTTAAAATGATAGTACAACATTATCTTCTCGTTTTCAACCATTTCTATATTACACTTTAATACGACTATAATTGTATTTTGTCCATAATCCGATATTTTTAACGAATATATCAAATTAAAGCATAATTATAATTATAAAATCGGGAAAACACAGTCAGGTCGGGAGACGTTTCAACTGTCGAATTTGCTGATTAATTAATAAAGCAGTCCTGACTATACAAGTACCTTAATAATAGCATTGGCGACGTCCATGAATATAATATTCAGTGCTACGCGTTTGGAAATAACAATTGAACCTTTCATTAATTGGATCTGGATATCAAGACACTAAATTGAACGTTTATTATAATATTATGGTGTAATTTTGATGAAATTTCTGCAAGAAGACGCGATATTGGCAAATGTATGTAATTGCTGTTATTTAATACTCATATGCTCTTAAAATGATTGTACAACATTATCTTCTCGTTGCTTTCATCCATTTCCATATTACACTTTAATACGACTATAATTGTATTTTATCCATAATCCGATATTTTTAACGAATATATCAAATTACAGCATAATTATACGAATATGCAGCATTTTAATAATGAATTAATCATCAAATAAATGTTCTTCAGCCGAGGAACATGTGGGGGCAAAGCAATCGTAACATGAAGCTTAATTTTACGTTACAGCACGAATAAAAATAAAGAAAGATTGTAAATACTGTACGTATATAAAATGATGATGTAATGGAAGTAATATGAGATGGGGTATCGGGAACAGCAATTTTCAATTATACTCCTCTTTCATTAATGAATTGTAACAACGTATTGGGCGAGCTTATAGGAACTCTACTACCATTGCATTGATAACACAGTAGCTGGAAAAAGCAGTCGTACACCCTTTAAAAACGAATAACTTTTTTCAAATTGAATCCGGTGCTTAAATTAAATTAATTCTATTGCGGAACCAAGTTCGATGCCTCAGATGATCAGAGTCTTCATGAAGATTTCGAACAGAATCTTCTAAATACGTATGTTATTAATTTCCTTTAAACCGAAATAAAATTCTATTTAGTTGTTGTTCAACCTTTGCACTCGAAGCAATTTTATTTCCAAAATCAAGATATTTCTTTCAACCTAGAACATTTTTATTAGATGTATCTTTTTTACATTGGGCACTTGAAATTAAACCTGTGTTCTCATGCAACAGTTGATTTTTTAGCAATTTCTAAAACAGAGATGAATTTAATAATATGAAAATTGTTTTGAATAATGTTATGGCAATTTTTACTGGTGAGTCGCAGTCACCATTCGAGTGCAAAAGGTTAAGATACGGCCAATACGTGCGCAGACGTAGTTCAAGGGGTTAATAATGTTTACAGCTGCAACTAATACGTTTGCGTATTTAATTTCTTAAAATCTGTCTGCTGCTTTAACACTAATCCTACCAGCTCCGATCAAATGAACGTTTTCAGATTTTTTATTTTACAGTTATTGAAGTTATGACGATGCTTTCACTGGAAATGATTATGCACACTTTTTTATTCAAGTATACGTTATAATAAAAATGGCACAAAATCTAAATAAATTAAATTGTGCTATTTATATAAGGGAGCACATGGTAGTCACCTTTAATGGTCGGTAGGTTTAGTGTTAAATTGCTCCTATTTATTTCTGTCACAAATGTATTAAATTGGCAGGGTTAAACTGTAATTTGGAGGACCAATTTTTTTAAACTTTTTTTATGCAGTCCTATAGATTTCGACGAAAAAGCACCGAAAATGAAAATCTTATTGCCAGGAGTTCACTGGTTAAGAAGTTATACGCGTGTAAAGTAGAGCACTTTTAACTAACCCCAAACCAACTTGGACTATACCGCTCAGTACTACTTAGCCGATGCGCTGAACACCAACTATCTATTCAGAACACTAATCTATTCAGTGCATGTACTCAACAGTCCTACCTCTACCACCCAACGAATATCCAATATGGCGACGCTCTAACCTGTCAAAAACGCTTAAAACTACTCATGTTTACACGTGTATAACTTTTCAACCAGTGAACTCGGGAAACCAAAACTTGAATTTCGTGTACTAAAACTTACACGTCTATCATTTTCTCGTCAAAATGTGTAGCATCACATACAGAAAACTTGAAAATTTTTGGTCCTCTAAAGTACAGTTCAGCCTATCCGCAGTCTAATTATTATAATTAATAGCGTACAGAAAACATTCTCGCGTTTTTCACCAAGCAAATTAGATTTTAGTAAACATAATGGGTGAATGACTGGTACAGCTAGTTCATTCACTTTACGGGACCTGATCCGCAAACCATAAATTATAATATTCGCGTAACGTTAAGTCCCTCTAACTGCTACATTATCGAACTTTCAAACTCGTTTGCGTCTATCTAAAAGTCGTTACCGCAACGCCCCTTGTTTCCGCGAAGTAAAAGCATGATCATCCGATAGGTCGCGCCTTAATGGATCCAGCTTGATAGCAGGCCGGTAGTAGCCAGTGTCAGATAAATAGCCGGGACGGAAAATGTTGAGCCGCGGAATAATCGACGAATCTCGTATAACATCTGGCTAATATTAGAAGCGTCACGTGGCAGCCAAGGCTCAAGTTCGTCTAGGTGAGCACCCTTATTATCGCGCTGTTATTTGGGTCAACGAAGTTCTCGACTTTGCACGGCCAGCGCATCGCCGTCGCGACAACATTCCCCGTTAATCGTGCAATTTTCGTCGCGGAATCGATATTTTTGTTCCAACGCGACGCGAAACGGCGCCGCGCCGTTCGAACTGCACCTGGAAGAACCCAACTGTTTCAACAGTTCGAACTCGAACTTATTATTTCAAACGATTACTTCGGGCACGAGATCGGTGTTCCCAGTTTCTCAAACTGCAGCTCGTAATTCTGAATACATACTAACTAGTGGTGTGCGAGAACCCGAAAATGTCGAGTCGGGACGAGACGAAACGAGAATTTTTTTCGAGATCGGGACGAGTTCTCAAAAATTTCGGAATTCTCGATTGTGTCGAGATTCTCGAAAATGTTCGTGATTCAGTCTTCAGTTGAAAGTTTCAGGCTGTTGTTTGAGTCATTTTTCAAATCTTGGATTTTCGTGTTGAGAAGGGTGTCCCAAAAAATTACATTTTAACAGTTGATAACCCACTTAATTTGCATTCCTTTCAGGTCTAAAATTTGAATCCTTTTTTTGGGACATCCTGTATATTCTTACGACTCCAGATTATAAAAGAATGCAGAAAAATAGATTTTTCAACTCGATGAACGAGCATATCTTTTTGTGCGAATAAAAAATTATCATAGGTGCACGCGTATGCATGGATTATCAACATGTGTGTGTGTAAATGAATTATTACTAGACTGCAGATTTTATGTATTTGTGACAAAAAATGAGTAGATCAAATACAAAATATTAAAAAAATTTAAAGAATTTATAAACAGTAATGCATTGTTTTGTACTCTATAAAGTCGTCCAGAAAAGAAATAAATGTCAACTTATCTCGTACTTAGCAAGTACCTTGCAATTTATACAGAAAATTTTTATTTTACCTAAAAACCCGCAGTCTAATTATTACTATGTATTCCAAAGGATGGAAAATTTTTTCAACTGTTCTGCTTAAGACTTATTTTAACACTAAACCTACCAGTGAAATTGACCGGTCCCAGATTATTTATTTAAGAATTGTTGAAATTATAAAAATATTTTCATTGGAAATAATTGTATTTTCTTAAATCAAGCATATACTATTACAAAAATAGCAAAAAGTTTACATAAACATAATCTTCTCATTTTTATAAAGCATACGTGTCAGTCACTTTTAATGCGCGGTAGGTTTAATATTAAAGCGATCGCAGACTTACTGTTTGCGGTATGCTTAATTTCAATTTATGAAGTATCAATTTCAAAATTGGTTAAAGTGGAAAAAGTAGTAGAAGACTCGATATATGTATAAACTTCGTCACCCAAGAACACCTTCTCCTCGAGACATATATCGACCTCGCATTCAACGTGTTAAGTACACGGATATGTAGTTAGCGAGGTCGCAAAATCAGTTAATGGAATTCACGTGTTTGTTGAGCATTGATTCTTTGGCTTCTGAGAAGAAAAGACATTCCCCATAGGAAACATCTTTTTAAATAATGCAGCAGGTGGTGCATTCTTATACGAATCTGAATTAATTTATGGTAAATCAGCTTTAATACGATTTTAGAATGGTGTTAAATTAATCCCGGAATTGTTGAGCCTCTTCTAATTGCTAGGTAATTTCATTATCCCCGATTTTCTATACATTTTTGGCAGAAGCTTTATGTGCTGCATTCAAATATTAATTCTGTTAATATTCAAATATTAATTCCATTAATATTCAAATATTAATTCTGTTAATATTCAAATATTAATTCTATTAATATTCAAATATTAAATTATTTCAAATCCTCAGCATAAATTAAATTGCTGTGGCGTTTGGAATATACTTGTTAAAATGTCATCATACCAACTAAGGGTAAAAATTGTAAAACTGAAGCAATAAGAAAAGAATGATAATTATAGAATATTGATTTCCAAGAACATTCATGATAATTGAATGGGTGTCTAGCAAAAGGACGTGTGTTACATTTTGTAAAATAAGACAACGTACAATCAATTCGTTGCTCCATGTAGCAATGAAAGCTAGTTCAATATTCTGTAATATAAAACCTCTAGTGTTATTGTTCAGTACTAAAAGCTTTGAAAAGTAATTTGTACATCACATTGATTGGAAAAGGGAAATTCAGAAAATTTGTAACATACGCCTTTCTACCGGACTGTTACCAGAATCATTAGTGATAAAATGCTTGTCAAATAAATGAAAAGGTTCAATTAAGATAATCTATTTAAAAATTATACAATATCACATTAGGATTGCAGATTTTAAAAAACAAATAAATTGTAAATCGCAAACGAATATTTAAAAGAATTTCTGTATTCCGAACTCAGAGAATAAAGCTGTATTTAAAACAATTCAATCTAGATATTTAATTATATTTCACATACGAATTTATATTTTAATTTAAAAGTTACAATTAGTGTCATTGTTGTAAAGTATTATTGTTCCATATGATTAAAAGCTGTATTTCAAGTTTCGTTCGTTTCTTTAAATATCTACAGTAGAACGGATCAGCATTCAACGGGCATCGAACTAGGAAAATCCGTATTCAAAACGCAACATTGAAATTTTTATCGTTTTTGCGGATATATCGCCATATGTACATGAATGTACAATATATGCACATTTTAATACATGCGTATTCGTGTAGTAGAAATATACGAGCATCAATGAACAAAAATACATGAATATTCGTGTACTAAAAAATAAGACAAGTCGAAGTTCGGATTCGTTATTTTTACACATGTAACGTGTACTGAAATGCATGTAAAATAGGAACCCTTCGGATTGAACAAAACCCTTCGGTTTTTTCGACAGTTTCCCAGTATTTTTAACAAAACGAATATTTCATATTTTTCAAACAAACGTAAACTTTTTAACCATTACAGTTTAAGGAAGTATGACACGCTCTTGGTGAAAATATTTAAAAAGAACCGAGGAACAACAATTCGAAAATTATTATTAATGATCTCTTTAGCTCACTTTTTAATTATTATTATTAGACTGCGAATTTTTCGCATTTGTGATCATAATGGACAAGTCAACTCCGCAGTCTAGTGGCGATCTTATATGAATTTAGGAATTTTCTTACATGTTTTATGTTTTAATTAAAATTGTTAAAAGAAGGATATATTCGTACAACTCTTGCTCTCTGCAACTGAGTTAGAAAATTTTGAGTTTGCGTAAAGATCCGCAGTCTCGTTATTATACATATGTAAGATGTTAGGAAAAAGGAGGGCACCGGCCACTCCGGGAATCGAAACCGGGCCTCGCGATTTGTAGCTGATCAGCTCCTGCACATACGCACGGAACCCTCCGAATTTTCCCAATCTCCATACGGTATTTGGTCCGGGGGTCCTGATACCACACATATTTGTAACATCTTCGTCATATGAACTTTAGCAATTCGAATCTGCATGTAAAAATAAGTTGAAAACGTGGAACAAAATTTTCGTTTTCAAGATAATCGAATTTGTACATTCATGAAGTACGCATGCTATTGAACCTATTCAGTACTCTGAGCCCTAACTCGGATGGTGCGTCTGATCATGACGTGACTATTCTACTTCCTGTAAATCCATACGGTATTTGGTCGGGGGTCCTGATACCACACATATTTGTAACATCTTCGTCATATGAACTTTAAAAATTCGAATCTGCATGTAGAAATAAGTTGAAAACGTGGAACAAAATTGTCGTTTTCGAGATAATCGAATTTGTACATTCATGAAGTACGCATGCTATTGAACCTATTCAGTACTCTGAGCCCTAACTCGGATAGTGCGTCTGATCATGACGTAACTATTCTACTTCCTGTAAATTCATACGGTATTTGGTCCGGGGGTCCTGATACCACACATATTTGTAACATCTTCGTTATATGAACTTTAAAAATTCGAATCTGCATGTAGAAATAAGTTG
Source organism: Sphecodes monilicornis (assembly GCA_913789915.3). Classification (NCBI taxonomy): domain Eukaryota; kingdom Metazoa; phylum Arthropoda; class Insecta; order Hymenoptera; family Halictidae; genus Sphecodes; species Sphecodes monilicornis. The sequence goes on from OU565290.1 coordinate 14,500,137, forward strand.
AAAACGTGGAACAAAATTGTCGTTTTCGAGATAATCGAATTTGTACATTCATGAAGTACGCATGCTATTGAACCTATTCAGTACTCTGAGCCCTAACTCGGATAGTGCGTCTGACCATGATGTGACTATTCTACTTCCGGTAAATCCTAACGCATGGGACTCTGACAAACTTTCAAAGCTGATGTTCCCAGAAATGAAGTCTTGTTCCCACAATCTAAAAAGGGAATCATGGAAAAATTAACTCTCTTAATTTTATCATCTTTTACCTCTTGATCAACAGAATGCAAATTTTATGCTTTTATGACAAACATCGGTAGGTTGAATTTAAAATAGTTTAAGAGTTAAGAGGATTCAGAAATATCAATGTATGATTTTCAACTTACCGAAATTATATAAGAAAGAAGGAACTTTTTCGTTGGTCCCTGCTTCTCACAATTGACGAACGTATAATTTGTATTTTGCATTAAGAAGCGCGGTCTACTTATCAAAATTGATAGAAAAAGAGAATCACTTCCAATATAATAACTGAACTGCGGATTTGATGTATTTGTGGCTCCTATATTTTGCAACAAACGAATGAAATTTTTATTCTGCAAAAATTTTTTGTTGACGAGGATCTCAAACATGAGGATACCGAAAATGACAATTTCAAATATAGGGACCCACTAAATATGAGTGGCATTTCTTTTTTTTAACTCAAGATAGAAATCTATTTTTTTCTAATCAATATTTAAAACTTAAACTAAATGTATACAGAATAAAAATAAATCTTTCCATGCATTTAGGTGGTTGTTAAAGCTGTAGAACTTTTAGTTATTGCAACCACGTGGAAAACTGTAGGGCAGCGGGTTAAACCAAAAACAATCATTTTTACAATTTAAAGTTGGAAATAATAATTTCGCGGTTCAAACTTGGGATCGTTTTATTGGTTCAAACTGTTCGGTTCGAACTGTTTCAAAGTGTATTTATCTCGAACTTTACTTAGAGCCTCAGTTTGAACCGTGTCCGCAACTTCTCTTGTTTACCATCGGCAACGTGGTGTACGCGTTCAGCGTTGACGACCTTCATTCCGGACCGAGATTGCTTCCCGTATCAGGCTATCGTTTCTCTCCACCATTTTTCCGCTCATTCACCCGCGTTCTGCAATACACGTATACAATGCCCGAGGCACGGTTATCGTCCACTCGGTCGCGTAATTCATCGGTCGTTAAAGCAATTTTCCCAGCGCGATATAATGAAATCGCGACGAGATCGGTTACCTATACCCGCCGCTCTCGGAGGAGGACAAACAAGAAATAAATTCCCATGAATTTCATCGAACACCGGGATAAAACATCGGGATCGGTTTACGAATGTGGGACGGAATGTTCGCTTTGAGCGGCGGAATTAATCGAACCCGAACAATGGCTATAAACGTAACCAAAACTTTCTGGTGAAATCAGATCATTTGAGAATTTATCAATAAAATAAAAGGAGTATCAAATAAAATTATATGGGAGTCATGTAATACTTCGTGATATACAGGGTGGGTCACAAAACGTTGCCACTTCAAATATCTTTGCTGTTTTTAAAGATACTTTGTTGTATTTAAAAATATGTTTGTTTTTATGTGATTTTTTTAGAGATATTAAGGTCACTTTCATTTTTTGGGGAGAGTACGATTTCCGTGGCCCCTCGTTTTGAGGTTATATTTGTGTTCTTGGGGTTATTTCAAGAAATAAATGTATATATAACATGATGTCAAATTGGCCTGGTTTAGCCGGTAAAGTAGATTTCCTGTTTTTTATAAATTTGCAAATATCTCGGTAACTATGCGAAATATGGCAAAATATCAAGAGACCTTTTTTGTAGAAAATGAAATTTTATTCGCATAATCTTTGCATTGTGCTGTCATCCAGAATTTGAATTAGTAATAGAAAAATCATGTGAATAGAATGAGTTGTGGTTAGGTCGTGGAGGGGTCGGATCAAAATAAGGGGCCACGGAAATCGTACTTGTGCCCTTTTTTTTTTTAAATGGAACTACCCTTTTTTAAGCACCTACAATGATAGTCCCTTTCTTTACGAATTCAATGACTATAATTACTCAAGGTCATTCAAGGTCACGGACAGAAAAAATGGTATAAAACTAAAATATGGAAGCAGTATCTGTATTTGTTTAATGAATCGAATTTAAGGCAACAAGTTCGCCAATTCGGTATGCAAATTAGTTTATAACTTCCTGAATAAATGTGAATTAAGAATTTAAAAACTGTATAAAATTCTAAAACACGTACAGCCAAATAAACCTCTGATGAGGATTTAAAGATGTAAATACAACAAGCCCATTTTAACTAGGCGTAACATTCTAGCTTCTTAACATATACGAAAATTCTTACAAGGAGGTAATCTTCAAATACAACCAAAAGTAACAATATACATAATAACGGGACTTCTTAACTTCCTGCAAATATTCTATGTATTCCAAACTCGAGTATACTAAATAATGTATAAGTGTAGAAACCTGTTGTAAAAGGTTTAGGTAAGCTTTAATAAAAAGAAAAAAAAGAAGAGTTAGCCAACTTCTTCTAATGAACTAAAATTCACCAGAATTGAATTGAGTTCGGTTTGCTGGTGGTTTTTTAAAAATTTCTTTAGTTAAATTTCTGCACTAGTGGCCCAGAAACGCACAGTTTATTTTTATTCCGACGCCACGTCGATGAGAGACACGTCACCCGTTTAGAATTGTGTTCACGTCGTCCCCGACGGATTTTTACAACCGTTGGTCACGCGAACTTACGACTCCGTCGTCATTATACCGGCTCGCAGCCTGAGTTATTTCCACAAACGACCATTTTCTTTTTTTTCCTCCGAGCAAGAAAACCCGAGTCGACGTGACAATACGATCTCGCATATTACTCTTGCGTTTCTGATCGATCGCGCGAAATTGCAGGGTGAGTACAGAATCCATCAGTGATTTTTCTCCGGAGGATGCAATTTGAACTTTCCTCGGAGTGAAATTGCGTCTGGAGCCGATTATGCAGCCGGTTACGTCTGAAAGTTTTCCCTCATTTATTTACCGGAACAAATTATTACATCGTTCAACAAGGCGATGGTGGTATTAATTATTATCAACATGAGCGTTGTCGGGAACTTTAGAACAGGAATATCAAAGCGTCTAGAACAGAAATACTAGACGCTATTATAATTTTCCACGCGCGTTGAGATCCGGTCTGGAAGCCAAACAAATTTCTGTGCCGTGCGGTTTTTAAAAAGTGTGGCAGCGATTCATGCGTTTTTAAAAACAGCGATTCATCACAGCCGTGTAAAGTTCAAAGTTGTAAAACTCGCACATGTCACGTTTCTAATGTTTCTTTCGCGTCTAGTTCTAGTGTAACCATTAACCTGCGAAGATTTATGCGAACTTACCCTTCACAGTCAAATTTAAAGAGAACGATGTTAGAAGAAATTTTTCTATCATTTCAGGACATTAAACACCAAATTAAACTGTATTAAAGGCAGAATTAAAAAGATTGCAGTTAATGGAGATTTTGCAATAATTTCAGGAAATAGAAAACAAAATTAAACTGTATTAGGTTCATGTTACTTTTTAGATTCAGTTTTTATAAAATTTTTCAAATTGTTTAAAGCTCCACGGTCTAGCAATCATAAGCTGATCTTCATGCTTTGTAGATTGTTTGACAAATAGCTGTAACGTTCCCTTAATAGAAGAAGATTAACATTACTTGTATTAGGTTCATGTTACATTTTAGATTCAGTTTTTATAAAATTTTTACAACTGTTTAAAGCTCCACAGTGTAGCAATCATAAGCTGATCTTCATGCTTTGTAAATTGTTTGACAAATAGCTGTAACGTTCTGTTAATAGAAGAAGATTAACATTATTTGTATCAGGTTTATGTCACATTTTAGATTCAGTTTTTATAAAATTTTTACAACTGTGTAAAGCTTCACAGTCTAGCAACCATAAGCTGATCTTCATGTTTTGTAGATTATTTGCAAAATACCTGTAACGTTCTGTTAATAGAAGAAGATTGACATTATTTGTTTGCAATTCTGCATCACTATCGTCTCCTTTGATATTCCAGATAAAAGAACAGAACCATCACTTAACAAAAGAATAATAAAATAGGTTATTCTATTGTGTATACTCGCATTATTTGTTTCGCACGATATTTTTACACAAAGAACTTCTAAATAAAAAACATAATGTATTCTTTATAAATCGCATTTTCTCTGAATGAAATATTCAACAATCAAAAACTGATCTTCATGCTTTGTAGATTGTTTGACAAATAGCTGTAACATTCTGTTAATAGAAGAAGATTAACATTATTTGTTTGCAGTTCTGCATCACTATCGTCTTCTTTGATATTCCAGATAAAAGAACAGAGCCATCACTTAACAAAAGAATAATAAAATAGGTTATTCTATTATGTATACTCGCGTTATTTGTTTCGCACGATATTTTTTAAACAAAAGACTTCTAAACAAAGAACATAATATATTTTTTATAAATCGAATTTCCTCTTTAGGAAATATTCAACAATCAAAAACTGATCAACGAAGCACGAAATAAAAATAGTCTGACAAAGAACGAAGAGAAAATCCTCTTTACAATACAAACAGCGGAAACATCCTATGACAAGACTCACGTGAAGGATATCTCATACTTTATAACCCTCAGACAACAGGAATTGGGTCCTTTTTGACCCAGAATTATAAACGTTCTATGTAAATCTTAGTTTTCCAGTAGTCAGTTCAAATGATTATTTATTTGTATTGAGTCGATCTCAAGAAGTTGATCTCAAGAAAGTGGATTGAAAAATACGTAAAACAAAATTGCTATGTACCAATCGGTGGCCAGTCGTCTAGGGGTTAATAAAGTGAATCAAATAGGAAACGACAAACGCGAATCACAATTCGTTTTCCTAAGGATCAAATTCCTTCAGGGCGAAATCCCCGATATCATCAAAATCGTTTCAGCGACGCGCGAAATAAAACTAGTCTCTGCCCGTGAAAGAACGAAGAGGAAATCCTCGGAACGATAAGCAGAGCGGAACAGCCCTTAACACGAATTTATAATGAATTTGAAACTAACGCAGGGATCCGAAGACTCAAAGCGTGAATATTGTTCCAGAGTCGAGCACTTCGTTCCAATTATCCGGTATCGACGATGTAGAATCAAGAGAGAGGAATGATTTTTGTCGAGAAGACAAATTCCCGGCCGGATTTCTCGGCATTTACAAAAATCCAGAAAAGTCGCGAGCCCGTATCGATCCGGAGATAAGCAGGGAACATGAAAGGACACTTGGCGACCCAGGACTTTCGATCCGGAGGAGAGGAATCCGTAGACTAATCTTCCGGTCGACGATTTCATTTCGTCCTCGAGTCTCCAACGCCCGCAAACCTTGAGTCCGTTCCCAAAGGGCAACGAATTTGATTTGCCGGTGACCACGTGGCTGTGCCGAGGATTTTGACCCCTGCAACGCGTCGATCGCCACGTGGAGACTGGAAGAATATCTTCCGGGATGATGGATCTTATACGATAAATCGATGTCACGCTGCAGCACGATGAAACGAAATACGAAGGAATTTAATACCGACGTGTCATCGCATAGTGGTCTGTCTGCTAAAAATCTATCGGGGAAAAAAAAGTCTAAATCCATGACCCATCTAAATGAATGAATCTTTGTCGTATCACAAACTACCGAGTCAGAGACATCGGAATAATATTTCTTTTCCTCCATTTTTATTTGCAATCAATCTTTTTGCGAAGATTATAAGCAGATGTGGTGTATGTACTATTTTTTCGGCTGGAACAGCTAAATATCAGAAATACTGGGTTGTATCGCGATTTAAATTATTGGTACTTTGAATAATAGATTGTAGAAGTACAGGTAAGTAATAAATTAAGTTTCACCCCCTGAGTATTTTCATTTCAAAATGAATAAAAAAAAGTATAAACGCCGAAGTGACGGACGGAATTTTTCAATAAATTTTTATGGAAAAGTTTTTTAGATATCCAAGAATCTCGTGGGACCTAGAAACTGTTTGTTATTTTGTACTATTTGCTTTATAGAGAATATATTCACGAGGTATAGCTGCAAACGTATGCAACTCCGCGTACAGGGTGAGTCAATAACCATGTCCGTCTGAATAACTAGTTTCCTATTGATTTTACAAAAAAAAAAACTTTAAAACAGCGGTTTCCAACCTTTATGCTACTATGCCTCTCCTAAAAAAAAATTGTTTCTGCATCTCCCAACTTTTTACTCTTTTTAGTAGATATAATAATATAGACACGTTTTAAATAATAATAACTTTATTACAAAAAAACCTGAAAACTACGATTAAAAGAATAATAACAAGGTTTTGCTATAACATATATGTATATTTATTTTTATATTAAATCCCTTTTAATCATTTAAACCAACTACATCTATCGCATCAAAATTTGATGCGAGAGGTGTTGTTGTTTATTGGTACAAAGTTTATCAAATCTTGGGGGCAATGTGGAGAGCGCCACTCGTATCTCATTTTCTACTACTAACCTGCCCCGATATTTGGTTTTCATTGCAGCCAGTGCCGAATAGCCCGTTTCGCATAAATAAGACGTTACAAGCACTTGCATTGCTTTGTAATACAAAGTCCGCGTCTTCCAGGTTGGAAACCGCTGCTTCAAAATGAAATTTATTGTATTCATGTTGGCTGATGTCATGAATGTATATTTATTTTTGAAGATGTAAAACTGACCTTGTTTGTTTTGCTACAATACTGTAGCCACTGAAAGGACTAATTCAATGACCTACAACACAATGACCTTCAGTTGACATTGAGATACAAAATATTTTTCTTCTGATTCTAAATAAAATATTCAATTATTTTTCTCCTCATTCTAAATAAAATATTCAATTATTATTCTCTTCATTCTAAATAAAATAATTCTAAAAAAGTTTTCTCTATAAACACAGTTTATATTCGCTTTCCACAGTCCAAGAAACTCCAAAATACGAATTTTGATTTTAAAACAGCCTTCAAACCTGAGAGGTGAAAGTGTTAGCGGTACCAAAAAAATTCCGATGGCGTTTTTTAAAGGAATAATAAATATTTGTAACTAACTGCTGATTTCTGTCCGGGCGGCGGCTTTTATCCCCAGCTAGATTGTTGAAACAGCCCACTGTGCGTTGTCCGGGGAGAGACCGACTGATTTACATAGGAACTCGACATGTACACGACGGTCCATGTGTAACTGACTGATTTGAATTACCCGCCATTCGAAAATTGTGGTTGAGAATGCAGAAATGTCGAGGTCCGCGAGGCAATAGAATTTAACACGTTGACGTTCACTCCGAAATCGGTAATGGACGACAACAAAAACAACATTTTTTTGTGTTAATTATTTGATTCTTGGAGAGTTCGATGAACTTACAGAATAAAATTATATTTTCTCAGAATTTTTTCTAAAAATTCACCTACATCTATAGCCGCCGTCATTTTCATCTACAATCACAAGCATTGAACGTCTATAGACGACATTTACGTCAACGTGTTAAACAACAAATCAATCAGGTACATGTGGGCCACATTGTACATCTTCCTTCCTGTGTCCGTGATCATACGGGATGACAAAAGACGATACGTACAGTGTGCCAGCATGCGTTTGCCGCTTATTTATTGCGGCACGCGGCGATGGAACACCGAAATAACGTGTGTGAACGGTGCTATTGTGCTCGCATAATCTGAGGACCGTGGACTGCGACAGAAATCCTACTTTCTATTGCGGTGGAAGCTCTGTTCTTCTCTTGACGAAACCCCCGTGTACCACCCGTGGCAGGTAATATTCGATCAAAATCGTGAGTGCGATTGTTGAATGGGCTGCTTGGTCGTAAATAAAAAATGATGAATCGTATTTTGTTTATATTAGACAAATATGGTAGAAGAGCTAGAATCAGCTTGTCTTCCAGATAAAAAGACAGTGTGATATATAGACTGCGGATCGTTATGTAAATTCGCATTTCCATACATATTGTTTTATAAAAATCAGAAGTAGAGAAACATTTTCTTCGTCATCTACAAGATTTCTCATTGTAAGAATAAAATAAAAATACTATCAGTTCATGTTAGCTTTTTTTTTATATTTTACAAATTTTCACATGCCATAAATACGTAAAGGTCCGGAGTCTAGTGATAAATTATTAGAAAATTTTTTAATCCTTTGAACGATGAAGATCGATGGTGTTTTATAGCGCAACGAGAACTTTGCTATATACAGTTACGATCAACAGTATTGATACAACTATTAAATTAGCTTTGAATTGTATAGTTATACATGTAAGGGATAAACTAATAACCGAATAATTTTATTCAAAATTATAATTATTGTATCTATAATGGATTCTACAATATAAAATATTGAATGAATTGGATCAATGGGATCCACTATCACGTCCATCACAAATTAAGTGCCTCCAACTGATATTTATTTATTACATTACCTACACATTAGAATAAGGTTATTATTGTAATATTATGTATGTAATATAGAATGCAGAATAACCTCACATTGGAGAACATGTATAGAACATGTATACAACATTATACAAGTGTATAATAAATAAAGAAGATCCATTTAAATTCGAAGTATCAAATAGCCAGATCAAATCATTAGCTGTTTGTAATAGATCTAATAAGAAGATGAATGTTGGTATCAAAGAAGTAGGCTACAAATTAAGGAAAAAATTGATACGTAACGATTGGAATGGATTTAATTATGAATGCCATGAAATCGTAAAAGAATTCGCCTTACCAAGGTGAACGTTTAGGGATCAAATCTTATAAAAAAATACACATATCTTTTTAATAATATTATCATCATACATAACAAGTTCTGTCAGCACTTCTATTTTGAACGTTAACGAACATATTTTTCCGATCAAATATATGAATAGTCATAATTCAATGATAACTAAAGGAGAAATGAGAACTAAATTTAAAAGTATTACTAGTTTCGATTCATATTTTTGTAGATGCCTCGAGTTCCTTAATAATAGATTGTAATAGAAGCATATTTTTAGAATAAAAATCTTAAAATATTAGGTAAGTTTGCGCAATTACTTTATTAATAGATTTTATAATACGGAGACAGGTATGTTTCAATTCTAAGTAGCAGGTCCATCAAGGACCAAATTAGATTCTGCCAGATAAACCGAATGACGGAAAATATTGGATCGCGTCACGAATAATCATGAGAATAGTAAAACTGGAATAGCGATTATTAAATCTAGTAGTAATTGAATCTCTGAATTTGATGGATGTTAATTATTAAACATTCTGAATAAATCCGGATAATGAAATTATTCTGGGTCCAATCTAATGATCTCAAATTTAACCGGCTGCTACATCGCAGAATAAAATGATATTTGAAGAGATTTATACTGGAAGTTTAAAGTTTGCACTACTAAATTACTCAAAAGTCTTTGCACCAGTAATTTTGAATCGAGTAGACGCAATTAATCCATATTTTATTCATGAAACTTTTTAGAAGATGTATTTTTAGTAAAAGTTGCGAAAGCATAATTATCTTCACATTTCCACATGAATTCAACAATAATTCGTCACATTATTTCGAGCAACGCCTGCAAGATATTTTTAACAACCAAGAACTAAAAACGACTAATTTGTAATGCCTTTTTACACGTCTTTTTTTTACAAAATACGACTGAATAAATAAATGTGTCAAATTAGCCTACACAGAAACATTTTAACTATCTTAATACTTGATTATAATTTGCTTAAACATTATTCCAATTTTTTGACATTTTTCTGCCAACGCACTCTATCTAGGTTTAACACTAGGTTTACGGAGCACTTCATAAAAATAACAAGAATGTATCTATCCAAATCTTCAGCCATCTTTTTTACGATATATATTGAAAGAAATGAATTTGTTGAATAATCGTAAATTAAAAATATTAGAACCTGCAATTAAACCTAATGATAGTACCATCAAACGATATAACTTGAAAGAATTTTTAAAAATGGACGTATACTATTTCATCAATTTTCTCTGCTGCTTATTTTGCATAGTTAATCAATTTGGAAAATGAATGGCTCAATTATAAAATAAGGAATCTGATGCTCGTCATTTTGACAGGTTCGGTAGATGCTGCGTTAATTATTGAAGAGCAATGTGCTATCATTACGACGGAATAAATGATGAAGAGGGCATAAAATCCGAGATAAAATGACTGCGAGCACACGGTTGATCTGTCAATACGACTGAATGTCGGATAGTTAATGTTTCGGAAATTAGCCTGTTTTTTCGAGCGGCTGCTTGTGCGCTGGATTCTCTCAATTAACGCCGCACGCTCTCAATTGCATAACCACCCCCTTCTTTCTATTCATTACTCCGCCATTTTAATCCCCGCCTGCATTATCATGCCGTGCGTATTGCGCGGTAAAACAAGTTTGTTTGTCTGCACAATTTCAGGTAAATAAAATTTGCAATATCGTAAACCCCACCATAACGTGGACTTCCAGCTTCCACTTATACTTTAAAAATATTGTTTACGGAGCATTAACAAATTCCGATACTGCTACCTGTAACCTGATAGTCATTACAGCTTTATCTGACCCGCTTCCGATAACATTTTGCTTCTGACGTTCTTTCCTCCACTCGGTTAAGTTTCCATTTTATGGGCGCAGAGAGTTGTAAAAAATGCCATTCTAGTTTCGGAAACACAGGTAACCTACTAATAGTCGAAACGATTGTGAAAAATTGCTATCGCTGACTTTTGTTGGATTTACAACAGAAATGAATTGACTATTGCATAAGTTATTTCAATTGAGAGGAATATGTAAGTGATAATATGTTTTATTCAGCTTCACAGCTGAGAATTCGACTAGGTTTATATAACACTATATTTATTCACAATGTTATCTTATTCAAAGATATGATTCATTCGCTATCGTTCTCCCATTCATACTTCATGTGCGTCTGCTATTCCACATATTACACCTTTTAAAAGAATATATATATTTTTATTTCAATATACGAATATTTATATGCTAAACTTTTAAATTTTAAACTCGCGTTGAAACTTCTTTGACTTTACACTTACATTTGTGCCTTTTAATTTTTAGGGTGTACTTCCGAAAAGACCATACCTCCGATATTTTTTATACTCTGGATTCTTATGTATTTTGACGTGCTGATTACGAATATGATAGTGAAAATTGGCGCAAATGTTATTTTCATAGCGGAAATCATGAAAAAACCATAAAAATCATAAAGATAAAACTTTCTGAGAAAAATGATAGGTAATTATTGACTTATACGGAGACAGTCTCGGTTTAGGTTTAGGTTTAGGTTAGGTAAGGTTAGGTTATTACTTTTGAGGATGAAGCTTCCCGCAGAGGGTGGATCGTGCTACGCGTGGAAGGTTGAAAAAGCAATGGTACAGAAAACACATGGGCGAGGGAGGAGCTTAGCTGTATCCCTTTTTAGTATTAACTAATGAAATTAACAGTAAAACTTGATTTCTGTTGGATGAGTTATATGAAGTTCGGAACATTTAATATCGTTTTTTTTCAAAAACTGTTATCTTTATGACAAAAATCAATACGACATAAAATGTGTATTTCGATGAGACCTACAACTTTTATTTGAAGTATTTTTCACAATTACCATTATTTACGGAAATAAATGGAAAAACTATGATTTTTATGGTTTTCTCGTGGTTTCCGCTATGAAAATAACATTTGGGCCAATTTTCACTACCATATTCGTCATCAGTACGTCAAAATACGTAAGAATCCAGAGTATAAAAAAAATCGGAGGTATCGTCTTTCCGGAAGTTTATCCAATTTTTATTTTGAACGTCGTACTCCGCAACTCCATTTCCTCTGTAACATTTTAACTTTGCTTCCTCTATCGATTGTTCTAAATCGTTCTTTGAAATGCACACACCCCACAATCATAATTATTATTCTACACCATCCTGTACTACCATTAGATGATTGCAAAAGTTCGTAGCCGATTCTCAAAGATCGTAAGACAATCTTTGAAGAAAAACTAAGCAGTTTTTACAAAAAGGAAATTCTCCAGCTTGTACAACGTAAAAGACAATTGTAGAAAATGTTGGGGACTACATAATCGATTAATAAAATTCTTGTTGTTTAAAACGTAACCGCTCGTGTTTTCATTTCAAATCGGTTACGAACTTTCGGAATGATCTAATATTGTTTAGACATTCTTCAAGTTAGTTTTTTATTGATCCATCCTGTATATTCTTTTAGAGAATCTCGTTCGATCGATGCGATTCAATTTCTTTCACAGATTTTGTTTTCAAGTAGCATTTCTTTCGTCTGGTTAACTTTTATCTCTTCCAACGAGTTATACCAGGATTTTTGCTCGAAGGATCATGATGGCCGTCCTCATTTTCGCAACCCTCTGCGTGCGTCAGTGAGAATGTTTTCGCGCTAAGCGGTGTGGGGGGATTTACCCTGGAAATTTCATTTTACATCTTAACAGATTTTCCGCGTGAGCCGACGTTCTTAACGAAAAATGATTTTAATCGCGAGAACGGCAGCCCGGTGAGAAAGGGCGCACAGTCGCACCCCTAACAGCATCAGTATTACGGTCACGTGGGGGTGGGAACGTGGTCTGAATGCTGGGACCCGTGCTCGCGCCAAGTCGTTTCGAATTACCGTTCAGGGATTCAAACGGTGCGGGGGGAAAAGGGTGGTGAGAAATAGGACATCGTTGTCCAACGATCTGGGGACTTCCCAGTTCTTGGATCAACGAGGACCATCCCCAGACCGTGGACTTTTTCTACCTTGTCCTCCCGATCAGTGTCGAATTCGGGGTGAATGGACCCAACCGGAAACTTCGCGGCTGATTTCCAAGTTTTCGCGACAGGAATTCTCAAATCACAATTTATTACTTAGCATCTGCTCAATAATTCGGGATTCGCATCCAGGCTGTATAAATTTTCCAATTAGCGTTTTTGGAAAGTCTCCTTCACTCATTGGTTATTGCTGGCGCCTACAGGCACTTTTAAAATTTGGTTTCGTGGTACTGTCAGCGCCTACAGGCGCTTCACGTGCATCGGTCCGCTGAAATGATAGACGACGCCTATAGGCGTTCACTTTGCAATGAAAAATGCACGGTGACGAAAAATTTCGCCGTTCTCAATGCACGTCGCGATTGAATTCCTCTCGTATTGGTACGAGCGGTATACATCAAAGTCTGCTGTTGCGAGAGGATTAAGTAATCCAATAAAAATTTACACTCGGAGGCAAAATTAATCGGGCGATCTCTAAACAGTGATAACATTTTTGAAATTGGACCAAACGATTCTATTGCTTACATTGCATCAAGTCGTTTTTGCCATAAATGCATAAAATCCGCAGTCCGATCATAAAAGATTAATTAAAAACAAAAGAGTTTTGCAATTGGGTTCGTATTCTATCACCAACATATATCTAATTCTGAGCACCTCAATGTTGAGGCTGTAGTATCTCGGGATAGTGAGTATAAATTTTTTATTAGTAACGTGTACATATCTATTCCACTGTATGTCGAGACGTTACTGCACATTCAAACAAGTCATCTTGCATTTCACGATCCCGCAAGAAAACTCGCAGAACTATCCGCCGACTGAAGTGGATTTAGTTCGTCCGACTAATTTCACTGAGCCTCTCCTTATAGTTTCTCTCGTAAAACTTAAATACACTACAGCTCATAGTAATATGGACACATGAAAATTAAGCGAAAAAATAAGTATAGGAATTGCTCAACGCAAAATAATTGTAGTCTTTCATTTTACAAGTATAAGATTAACCAATTGTGCATAAATAATTAAATAATGTTGAAACAGAAACAACGTGAAGAGATAATACTAAAAATTCTATTTACAACTTCTTAATGTGGGTTTATATAGAAAATAATACAAACAATAAATCAAACAATACCTTTTGCAAATGAACATGATTTAATAATTTGTAGCAATTTTTAGCAATTTTTAGCAATTTCACCAACGGATTTTTATGAAATTTTCGGAATACGTATAATTGACACAGATCTACAAAAGGTGTCTTTTAAATTTTCTATATAGGCCTACATTAAAAAGATGTGAATACAATTTTTAGTATTTTCATTGCGCTTTGTTTCTGTTTCAACAATATTTAATTATTTGATAATAAAATAATCTACAAAAGCTCACAGATCTACAAAATGTATTTTTTAAATTTTTTATATAGACCCACATTAAAAAGATATAAATACAATTTTTAGTATTTTCTTTGCACTTTGTTTTTGTTTCAACATTATTTAATAATTTGATAATAAAATGAAAAACTAAAATTACATTGCGTTATGCAACTTCTGTACTTAGTTTTTCGCTTAATTTGCAAGTGTCCATATTTTTATAAGCGGTGGTATACATCCGGCGAAACGATATGCAACTATGGCGGCCGCATGCTGTCGATGAATTAATTTTCCGCCGCGATTCGCTTTAAATATTGCAAAACCATAAGCAAGAGACTATCGATAAATCCTCCACTTAGAACTTCAATCTTACGGTGTAATGATTTTCTCAATATCAACCATGTTCCTGGGTAGCGGAGGAGGAGAAGAGGAGGAGAGGAGGAGGATCGAAGGCGAAATCGATTGCGTCGATCGAAGAGGATTTGCTCTGGTCTACGTCGCCAGCGGGTTATCAGATGCTGATTAAGTCGCGGCGTCGTCGGAACGATTTCGCAGTTATTCATTCGACTTCCGTTGACCGGAAATTCTTATTTCGATAAGACTTCCGGTGACGAGAACGTGCCTGAACATCGGCAGCCTTTCGAACAGATTTGATGCTCCTCTTGGAACACGCCGTGTTCCGCTATCAAGACAGGTGTCAGCCGACAGCACGCGCCGTTAGCGAGCGAATCGCGGGGGAGTCGTTAAAAACGAGAGGGCGAGGATAGAGCAGAGGATATAGAGCAACGACAACGTTTTCCTGGTCGACGTCTGTCGCCGGTGCATCGACCCAATTTCCACGGGAAAATAAACCGGAAAGAAGCGGTGCGTCGTCGAAGCGCTCGGCAGTCGTAAAACAGACATTCGCCACCCCTACTCTATCTCTCTTTCTCACCTTTTACAGCGTTAGATTGATCCAAGTTCCAAGTTGAGAAAATACGACTCTACTAGCACGGCCACGTTGAAATCGGCAGACATTGGTCCGAACAATCGATCGATCTCTCGCAAATGGGTTCCCGTATCAAGGTAACGCGAATTCGGGCAAGCTCGAACTCGGCCGTGGTTCTATTGAAAATGACCTGCTTTGTACGTCTGGATCGCTCAATCACTTACTGCCAGTTCAGACGATTAGGTTTTTTGATCGATCCCGTAATTCTGCCGAATCGGTACCAACACTTTCACGCATTTCCCAGTACGCCGCCGCGCCGCTACGAGTCCGATTTGTGTGTTATACCTATCACTTATACACATGACAGTCATTTGTTTGTTTGGTCTGCAAATAACTCGTAAGTTACTTGTAAGAAAAATATTCAAACAACCGTCGCATGGTCTCCACGGGGACATACAGTACTGTAATCTGTTTTTTTGTTACGTTGCTATTTTTTATCGAGATTTGAGAGTCACCTTCAGCTTTTTAAATGGAATGCCCAATGTTTTATCTCGAATTCGTATAAAGTATCAAATTATGCGTGAAAAAAGGTATTATACCAAATAGGGTTTATAATGAATAATTACCGACATGTTATGAAACGTATTTCATTTTTTAAACATTGAAAACTAAAGTTTATCGCGAGCTGCCAGCTTGAAATGAAATTTTTCAAATATTTTAGAAATTCATAATTTTAAGCGTCTGAAATTATTCGCATCCAATCTGTTAATAGTATTGATGGTTACTGAAGAAATGTGAATATGTATTGTTTATCCCAGCTAATGTATGCTTTATATTAACTCCTGCATTAACCTCTGCAATATCGTGCATAATTGGGTGCTGATTAATTAGGTCAAGGAGTACTTGATATATCCTAAACATCAGGAATTCTCTGTACTTCCACACATCGCGATGCACGTATTATTGTATAATATACAGAAACAAATGAAATACTTATATCGTAGACTCGAGGACCTAGAGTGGGGAGCAACTTCTCCGTAAGGCCCGCATGCCGAAAATGTAGAGGATTCTGTGCGTGCAATCAAAAGATATCTGGGTAATTCGCTTCCCTCCGAGGTATTAAAGTGGACACTAATCTGCCATGCCTACCTCGCTGTTGACACCGGTCGGTAGTCCCAGGAGTTATGGACATAAACATAAACATCGTCGCGTGAAAGGACACTAATAGCCGAAAGCTGCATTCACACGATTCTACATCTCCGTTGAAAATCCAACCCTCGCGTATTCGCTTACTATTTATAGTAAACCTGACCCTCCTTTTAGACGGTATTTTTGAATACGACTTTAAAGTTACGCGGTTTCCATTAACACGATTTGATAAATATTACGTTTAGAGGACGCACATCGGATGACCTTGACCTCGACATATGTGGTCGAGGTCACATTTCTGAGTAACCCCAAAGAGGTTTTAGACGGCGCACGTTGTTTATTAAAAAGTTATAAACAAAAGTAGTTTTCAAAATATAGCAGTTATTTTAAGTATTGAATGTTATCAAGTCGCGCGTTTTTTATTAAAAAGTTATGAACAAAAATATACCGATGTTACCATATTGCAATTTGCCAGTATCTACATGAATGTGATTTTAGATTTGACATATGTTATGGAAGACATTCTCTGAAATTGGACAACCTCAAGATGGTGTTAAGTCTGGGTTAAGTCTGGTAATTTAACCTAACCTAACCCAGACCTAACTCAGACTTAACATCATCTTGAGTGTTTAGCCGTCGCTAGTTTTCTATTAAATACTCAAGATGGTGCTAATTTTGTGTTAGGTCTGTGTTAGGTCTTTGTAACGAAAATTTAACGAAGTTTTTTTGCAGTTATCTCGGAAACCAAATCCGAGCGACGGGTACATGTATATAGAAAAGTTGTTCAGAATATTGTCCTTGACAACATATGTCACAGTCAAGGTCTTCCGAGGTCCCTCCCCTAAACGTAATATTTACCCACGATTTATTCAGAGTTGCACGATATTTTTAAAACGATTTATTTACGATTACACGATTCTTTTAAAACGATGATGAAATCAATAAAAATAAATAAATAGTAAAATAAAGATAATTACATAAAATGCTTCAGTGAATGCATTTCTATGTTTTAAATTACTTTTTGTATAATATTTAACACTTTGTTCTATTGTTACTAATTTTCAAGATACTTTAAGAGGTATAATATAAAAAATATATAATAAATATATAATATAAATATATAAAATAATTAAATATAATATAAATATATTATAAAAAGAACCTATCAAATATTTTTCCATAGTGTAGATGTCTGTCAAGTTTAATGACAATTGGCAACTTTAAGGTGGTTGATGGATTTTGTATGTGGAGATTATTTAGTTCACGTTGGCTCGTGTTAGGTCCATGCCAGTTAGTTTGTTTTAGTTAGATCTGAACTAATTGCAGTACATTAATTGCGTCGAGATATCTTGAAGGTAATTATACATAGGGTAGGTTGGGCTTTGTTAGGTTGTGGTAATTAAGTATAGAATAGGATGAAACTTTACTTAACAGCGAACAACTTTGAAAATTTTCTTACACGTGAAACTTTGTCTAATTTGGACGCATGAGGTCCCAAAGCTAACAATTTATACATTTTAGTCTCGTCAAAATCCAATTTTTATGGGTGTCGTTCGAACGAGTATCCGAATTTAATAGAAACGAGCATCTTCCAGTTGGCACGAATTAAAGGGAAAAATAATTTCGTCATTACAAATAATTAACTCTTACACTGGACACAAATACAAAATGTAATTTTTTCCCTGTTGAAAAAAGTGAGCAACAAAGTAGCTCTTATACTGTGTCCAGAGCAGCTAACGCTACAGAGCATAGACCATTTTAATAAGGCCTTTTGATGTCTCGCAGTTCACAGAAGTGTCCACACTCTCGGCGAACATGCTCGTACACAAGCTGATAGCGAACAGCAGTAAACGTGACATTATAGACCTAAGTAGGAGACAGATCACAAAACAAGGGCCAATTATGTTCTGAAGCTACCTAATCGTTATATAGCTTTTTTAGTCTCGTCACTGATTAAAGATCGCTGAGCGCAGGATTGAAGCACAAATCAGCTAATAAAAATTCGCTGAACCTAGTTCGTCGGTGTCCATAAAAATTTAAATTATAGAATATTCGACGGGCCCTCGATAAATTTCATTCCAAATAATAAAATAATTTTAAGGAGGCAGGAAAATATTATTGAAGGAAGTTTGACAAGATTCAAAGTTGTTTAATTAATAAAGTTCTCAAAGTTTTTGTTCGCGGAGTAGTACCGTAGTCTAATCCGAAAATGAACCAGACTAAAGAGTGTCGACAGTAATTGGTCGAAATGCATCCATTGATTCCTTCAAGTCTGCAATTACTCTAGGAATTGTACAGTGTACTGTACATTGTAATTTATTAGATATAGGCGAGATTACAATGGATAACATACGGAAGTGATTCGAATGAGATCAGACGGCGATGCAATTAGTTGACGAACAGAACTTAAAAATTTGGGACCCGCAATGGTCCTTCAACACTGCGGTAGGCGGCGCGGCGGAAGTCATAAACTGATGCCGCGGCGTAAACTTACAAAGTTATTTTATATGCGAATTGCAATCGTTAACCCCTTGCCTTACGATTTATTTTACGGGCTTAGAGATAAGAATTTCTTTGTAGTTCATAATTTCTTAGAAAAAGGAGAAAATGTATATCTATTGCATGTCTATATGTCCTCCAATGGCTGTGCATTAACAATAACAAAACAGAATTATATTTCGGTTTAAAGGAAATTAATAACATACATCTTTATTAGACTTTATTCAGAATCTTCATCAGGTTTCTCACACGATATTGTAAGCAAAGGGGTTAACGTAATTTTAATGTTTATAACATTGCGGTTATTTTGCTAATGTTTATATTAATTAAAAAAATGTATCTTGCATCGTATACGTTCAAAGAATGCAAAATCACGAATAGTTAGTGGATTCTATGTATTTATGACAAAGACGGTTAGATGCAATTGAAAGCAGTAAACTCATTAATGTATACAAACGCACTAAGTGCAGTTTATTAGAATCAACAATGTAGGAAAGAAATTTCTATGTAATTGGTTTCTGTTTCTCGCGAATAATATTAATTTCGTTCCGAAATCTAATAACAAATAATCTAAAAATAATTTCGTTTGATAACAGACGGAGCTTCCATGTAGCATTATCTATGCTGTATAGGTAACATCACTCGGTCAATTGTATGATTAAAGGATCATAATGATAGAGGCATATTAAACAAGGAAGACGATTGATGCCAGCCGATTATCGGTATTTATAATAGAAGCACACGGAATTATATTATGACATACATATAGCAGGGAATTACGATTTGTCGAATAATCTCGTTAACCTTAACCTCAAAAGCTTTTGCCTATTGAACATTATTATAGATGCGTAACGACCTATTTTCGAATAACTGGTGGCTAATCTAATGGGCCAGTGTTTTACGCAATATTCTCTCCTGTCCACATCCCAGTACATTAATACTTTTATGTCCTCTGCACGATTAACGAGAAAAGAACGAAAACTACTCTTACAGCACAATTTACAGTAGTATAATTGTCTATAAAGGAAACTAATCTATTCGGCCAGTATTTTACGCAATATTATCTCCTGTCCACATCCCGGTACATTAATACTTTTATGTCCTCTGCACGATTAACGAGAAAAGAACGAAAACTATTCTTACAGCACAATTTACAGTAGTATAATTGTCTATAAAGGAAACTAATCTATTGGGCCAGTGTTTTACGCAATATTATCTCCTGTCCACATCCCGGTACATTAATACTTTTATGTCCTCCGCACGATTAACGAGAAAAGAACGAAAACTACTCTTACAGCACAATTTACAGTAGTATAATTGTCTATAAAGGAAACTAATCTATTGGGCCAGTATTTTACGCAATATTCTCTCCTGTCCACATCCCGGTACATTAATACTTTTATGTCCTCTGCACGATTAACGAGAAAAGAACGAAAACTATTCTTACAGAACAATTTACAATAATTGTCTATAAAGGGAATAGGCGTGTTTCCCATCGTGTTTCGATGATTTGAAACTGACGAATAAATATGGTCGGCCTAATTATTTCGTCTGTGTGGTGTGCGTGTGCGATATCATAACCGACGGTATTGCATCATAAATTCGAATGTGGCCTGACGAATAAAACATGAAAAAGCACTGACATTAAACTTTCATTTCACTATTGCATTTAGCAATGGCGGCTGGGAAATTTTATTTCGTTTTATCGTGTCGCTCGTATCACGTGTGGTTCAGATCGTGATGAAAATCATGATTTCGAAACGCGGTCTTCGAATTATTATTGCAAGAATGTTGCAGAGGATCTGCTCGGTCAAGTATAAAAATCTTATTCATTTATTTTTGTAATTTGGCTAATAGAGAATATTTATATTGATCTTCTTGATTTTAGTATATGTACATGAACCTACTATTATGCGCATTATTCTTATAATTTATAAATTTAATTATCCCCTTGTATTATTACATCGAGTCAGACTCATGATGAAGATTGCGAACAGATTCCATTGATCACGTATGTTATTAATTTCATTCAAATAGAAATAAAATTCTATTTTATTGTTGTCGATACATAGTCATTGGAAAAAATAAAGGCAAAAAAAGATATAAATTTTCCTTCCTCTTTCAAAAAATTATAAACACTAAAGAAATTCCAATCACTGTAACCTTAAAATAAGTAGAAGTACAAGGGGTTAATAAAATAATCTCTAATCATGTTCGGAAATAGTTGTTTGATTCTCCTGATTCATTCATTTTTGTAATTGGCCACTGGAAAATAATTATATTGCTCTTCTTGATTTTAGTCTACGTACTTGAACCTGTTATGGACGACTACGAGCATTATTCTTTCCGTTCATACATTTAATCAATAAAATAATCTCTAATCATGTTCGGAAATAGTTCTTTGGCTCTTCTGGAAAATTTATTTTTGCAAGTTGTGTCACTTTCGTTACAAATATACAAGATACTCATACTATTAAAACAGTTATATTAAATTAATAAATTACGTGTCCCCTCAGATTTTGCAAGTTACGTCATGAAAATTTTATTTCGCTGTTAAATGCATCATAGTCTTACATTTGTCTATAGACAACGATCATATAAGTGTACTGGTGTATCAATCAATATATTTTTACGTTCCTTGATCATACAAAGAAACGTTATGACAATTTAGTTCATTTTCAACTTCATAACTATTTCATTCTCGATCAAAGTACTTAGAACTCATTTCAAGTGGATATAATATCTTTCAAAACAAAATCCACTTCAATAGAACGTCAATGAAACTAGGACGATTGTCTTATGAAAAAAAGGTTTTCGATACGGATTTTTTTCGAAATTTTCTGGATTTGGAATGGCTGTGTCCTCGTTTGGGGAGAATAATGCATTCCTGATGTTAATATTGATTCTTTCGCGTTCCCGAATGGTCTGGTGGTGACTATTATCGGAGCTTTACCGAATCACAATACTCGTGGCTATGTGAATCCGCATTTATCCATTCCGATCGCTATAGCAAACCATACTTATTCTTATACCTCCGTATGTGTATCGCAAGCCATTTTTCTCGTGGAAACCTACAATTTTTTCCAAAGAAACGTTTTCAATACCTCGGTCGCCGTTCGTTGCAAATCAGCTCAAGGTAGTGTCACTCCGAGGACAAGAGCATTAGAAGTTAAAGTTGAGATGAGAGTACAAAGAGATGACATCAGGAAAGATAGCAAGAGCAAGAAAGGCCTTCGTAGTCGAAGGACAATGCGTCGACGCGACTTCAATGTGCACGTTTGAGCACACAGTCGCACGCGCGGACCATCAAAACGAGTCAGCGGAAGCACGTGGAGTCGTCAAATGGTTTTGCGAACGTCAATTTTTGCTAATCAACGTCGGGATCGCAAAAACGATATTTATATCATGGGGTATTCTGGTTTTTCAAGCAGAGCTGGGTAAAATATTATTTCAAATAGTGAATAGCTTATTTCATTTCGAATCACAAGTACACTTTTACAAAAAAATATTTTGTCTTTTCGAGAAAGTTTTTACAATCGTGGAGTCGTCAAATGGTTTGGCGAACGTCAATTTTTGTCAATCAACGTCGGGATCGCAAAAACGATATTTATATCATGGGGTATTCTCGTTTTTCAAGCAGAGCTGGGTGAAATATTATTTCAAATAGTAAATAGCTTATTTCATTTCGAATCACGAGTGCACTTTTACAAAAAAAATAATTCGTTTGTTCGAGAAAGTTTTTAAAATCGTATTCTATTTGAAGGATTCTCAATATAGCGAGAATTTCATTTGAGGCGGTGATTCTACATGTGAAAATAAATCGAAAATATGGAATAAATCTTTTCCCTTTGACACTTCGTTTTCGAGAAAATCGAGTTCGAAAATATTATGGTTTATTGCATTTTAATATTACCTGTTTCCTTAATCTATTTTCATCGTCAAGAAATATTTTATTTTAGATTTTAGATTAAAAGAATAAAAATATTTCATCTTATGTTTTAGATTATCAAAATAAAAATATTTTCTTTGCGGAAATTTTACTGTTTATTCAAAATAGTACTTTATTCGAATTGTAGAACCACAACTATTTAAAATAGTATTTCAAAATAGTATTTCACATCTGTTAATTACTAAGTTTTTTATACTTGTTTTCGAACATACTTAATGGTTTATCGTCTTTTTAAACATAATTTAAAGAACTGTCAATTTAATTTTCACGTCAGAAGCCAAAATTATTTAGGATGTATATTTTAATTTCCAATGACCATTGAGATCGAAAAATCATTTACTTTCTGATTTCTCTAGGATTGTATTGTAATTTAAAAAACATATGGAACATTGTAAAATCTTGATAAAGACGTAACAAACTCTAAAAATATATATTAATTTTTTGAAAGTAGTAAGAATCGTAACAACAGTTAAACATAAGTTAGGCATCTATTGAAAGTGTGCAGATTTTCTGAAAAGTGAGTCAAATAGTTAAGTATTGCAACCAAGATAAGTTACAAAGTATTATTTCTGTACGAGTTATTATTAAATATGCTTATTATTAGACTGCGGATCTTTATGCGAAATAAAAATTTTGTGCATCGATTGTAGGAAACAGGAGTCAAGTAAAAAGTTCTTTCTTTCTTCACTAATTTTGGCAAGTTGAAATTAATACGCTGGTGTTTCTCAGCTCTCTTAATCTTGTCACTATTTGAAATTGTACCTACCCACTTTCGTTATAATTGCATGAAATCCGCTGTCTACTTATTATACACTGGTAAACAATGGTTTAGAATTAAACCTATTTTTTTTTAAATATATGTGTACGTATATATAAAATTAATCCGTTCTTTAACTAAAATAAATAAAGTGTTTTACGTAGATAATTATAAAAGTTCGATCGCAATACTAGGAGTTCCCCTTATGCAGACTTAAAAAAAAATTATTGTTTTACTTCTAGATCACCTTTTGAAATCAGGTGTCCCATATGACGATATCGAGACTACGAAATTATGAATAAATTTTTAAAAAGATACAACTTTTTAAAATAATATAGGATAACGTAAAAACTGCATGAATTATCACTCGAGGATCTTTTGTATGTCCGGAGAACAAAAGGATGAAAAGTTTGAAGTTTTCATAGCTAAGCTCATATTTTTCTCCCATAAATCTAGATTAATGTAAATAATCCAAAAAGTAGGTGAGTAAAACGGTTCGGCTTTTTAATTTAGTTTTTCTTGTTCAACATGTTCTTGACAGAGAAATTTTAAACGCAATTCAATAGTAAGATTCTGGTTATTGATGTAGAAATGAAATTAGTTGGTGAAGATTGATTCGGACGGAGCTCTTTCGAAAACCTGTATCAAAATAACTCCAATCAATCGCTTGAAAGATTACTAATGTGGCTGTTAAACTAAATGTGGCTGTAAAATGAATTGAAATGATCCTGGTTATCTTTCGCAAGGTGTAAATTATGAAACATCAGCCCGGATAATTGCGTGTTATGAAATATTGAAATCCTTCGATTCAGAATGTAAATAGACGTTCCGCTATGGTGTCGCTTCTTTAGTGTTGAGATGGTGTTAGTATAGGATGGTGGACGATTTATCATGCACGATGTCGGATGTCTCGAGTAATATTTGCCTCCACCTTTCGGTCGATTGTTCCAATTTAAAGTCAGTTCGTGGAACGAAAATTCACCGAGTCGATCATGTGTGCTCTGTATTAAAATAGGAACTGGTCTTCCATTCGAAGAAGCCGTTTGCAATGTTAATTTATCGTTGACATTGGAAAACAAAAATTTAAATACCAAATCTAATTATTTTTAACGCAGAGCAGGTATTTTTGGTCGAGTGAATGTAATGGTAAAATGCTTTCTTGCAGATTTTTATAATTTCTATGTATGGAATACATTACACGAGTGAATAAACTGAATTGCATTTAGCAATTATCAAAACTCAGCTACGTAAAAATATTGTTGGAAAATTCTATTCTTTCTTAACCTAACGTGATTTATATAATTCTAAAAATCAAATAGAAAATTACTATTGCTATGTGTTAGCTGTACAAATTAATTCGTAGCCGTTCCTTGAATTTATTGCTTATTTACAAATTAAGAATAAAATACATTCTAGTTTTTAAAATAATCTCCATCACTTTCTGTGCATTTACTCTATTGTATAAATAACTATTGAATCTTCAATTCGGAAAACAAATTTGGATTTAAAATGAAGTTACTACTGATTGATTGTGAGGGCCACAAATTAATTTATATACTTCATATTATTATATTAGAATTTTTATAATCCAATAATTAATTCATCAGCAATGATAATGTAGGAAGTATATTTATGGAAAAATAGTGTTTACAAGATTGTATTTTATAAATTCCAATAAGGAAAATACATTTTACAAAAGGAAGACAAATATTGAGGCATCTAGTTGTGATACTCTAATTGCTAGAGTCTAGCATGACAGAATTCATAACGAAGTGTTGGTAATTCTATAAAGACAACATTAAAAAGATAGCAGAAAGGTGGCGATGGATCATGTTGCATGCATGGTAGCCATTAAGTGAGCTTCTTGCCTTGCGATTTATTTCGAGACCATGCTCACAAGTGTTAACTCTGTTGCTCATAATTTCCTAGCAGGAAAAAGAGTTGTATATTCATTAAACTTACTATTATCGTAAAAATTGAATATTCTCGTGTGCAGAGTTTATTTGTAAGCACCTAACAATAGCTATCTTTCGTATGTGTCTAAGAAGACCTCATAAAAAGGAAATTAAATTCTATTAACCCTTAACCTAACCCAGACCTAACCCAGACCTAACCCAGACCTAACCCAGACCTAACAATAGCTATCTTTAGTATGTGTCTAAGAAGACCTCATAAAAAGGAAATTAAATTCTATTAACAAAATAATAAAAAGTAATCGGTTATCTTGATAAACATACTTCCGGCACCAAGATAATTTATACCGAGTCATTGCCCCTGTTCTATAAAGAATAATAAAACGAAGAGTAACGAGACCTACAACAGAAGCTATAAAATATTAAGAACACTTCGGACATCATTTTTAATGTTCCCTTTGATGGTAATAATATGTTCTACTTCGAAAAGGTTTACGAGTAATACAATTCGATGAGAAGAGAACCATAAATTCTTCCAGGGTCGTGAAAGAGATCGCTAAAAATTAAAGATCAACACGAACGGTGTTACCTAGCGGAGCTCTCGTCTCGAGAGCCTCTAGAAGCGATTCCTTGGAATTGTTGAAGGATGCTCTAGTATATCGAACGTTTTGCAATCCGAAGGCGATCGAGACGAGGAGCTCTGGTTTAGCGTATGCTGAGCCAGCATACGTGCGACCGAAACGGTGCAAGAATAAAAGCATTTTTGCAAAAACGATTAACAGCGAAATAACTTCAGGAGGAGAGCCCGGGTATAAGGCGTGCGAGCCTTTACGGTAATGGACTCTTCGCATTACCAGCCCACCTCTAATTATTTTACGCCCGAGGGTTTTACATCAGCGCCGGTGTAACGAGATCGAGCTTACAAACTTCTGCTATCGATGCTTTACGCAAGGTGCATGCGGCTTCCAAAAAGTTTCGGACTTGCAAATATAGAGTTAACCTTTTGCCAATCTACAGTCTGGTCCAAAATGGACGGCAATTTAAAGTTATCGCGTTTAATGTTATATTACATGCAGGGTGTCTCAGCTAAAGGAGGCCACCTGAATATCTTCTTTATTTTTAATGGCACAACAAATATTTATGGCATAATTTAAACGGTATCGAAGGACGAATATCATAGAACAGAGAGTTCCAACGTATTCCCCTCCGCGAACTGCAAGGTCCCCACCATCGAACCTCTTCCCACTACTACGTACAGCCGTAGAGTTAGTGAGTGTTGCGAGCACCGCGCGGCTCTCGTGGTAGGAGCTTCCCACTACTATATATTATAACGATGAAATCTAAGAGTGGGGGAAGAACCTAAGCGGGAAACTGCCTGTCATAGAAGAACAATTTTCTTTTGTCTGGTTGTTTTTCGCAATTCTCTCAAAACGGTCACCGTTATTTTTTACCGGGGAAAACTTATTTTTTCTTTATTCCATCTTGTAGCGGCTGAAAAAATACATGTGAGTATGCTTAAGTTATTACCTTCAGGTGACCTTGAGTACCAAACATGTGATAAAATTGTGGGATAACTTAGTTGACAATTCACGAACCTACAATCCCTAAACTTATTAACCAGCCATTTTGGATCATGATGTAGTAGGTCAGGGATGGGCATTTTTGTCTCAATTGAGATAAAACCGTCCCCACCATAGCGCCCACTGTCCCCCACCAGCATCTGCCGTTACCATAGAGCAGAGTTGGGCAATTTTACCTCAATTGAGGCAAAACCGTTCCCACCGTAGCGCTAATTGTTTCCTTTCAGCAAGCGCCGTACGGTGGCGCAACGGTGACATGAGATATCAGTGAACGCGACGGACATGTGAAAAAGAGGTTGGTGGGGGAAGCAAACGTTTGAGAGGCTCCACCCGTGCCCATGCCTATATTAGATAATATGTCCGTTCGCCTCAAATGTGTTACATAAAATAAGTATTTTTTTAACAAGTTGATGATATACTGTAAGATAGATCTTACCTAACTTTTCGCACATTTTTGGATTAGATGAAAAGTAATCGCCGATTTGCGTCTCCCGTCAACAAAATGCGTTAATAATACACGACGATATTATGGACAAGGTATATTCAACTTTTCATACAAATGGGAAAAGATCATAGAACAGGCCATAAAACAAAATGGCACATATATCATTTATTACTTTTATACGAACTATTGCAATATTTCTGTTAAAAAGTGCGGACGGACATATTAGTTAAGCTAGTAGTAGGATAAAGTGATTAATGAAAAGGTAGACGATTACTTTCATGTTCTAATCAGTTCTCTATCCATGGTGCAAAATGTAAAAGCATATCATACAAACACTTTTCCAATAGTGACTTCGTGCGTGATAAATCTTAAGACATGATAGGATGCATAATCTTATGCCGTAACTCTTTTCAAACTCTTTTCCTATCAATTTGTCTTGAACGGCCCATTGCACATTACTTACGGGGGAGTTAAGAACCCGGAAATTCAGAAAATTATGGAGTTTCATGGTCAAATAAAGTAATTCATCCGTAGCACAAACTTGCTTTCTTCTGCAATAGATGAATTTGAGTGGGTGAAATTATTGTTTGGAATGAATGGAAGAGTTTTCTTTTCATGGAACATTTTCGGAATAAAAAATAAATTGGTTTCTGTTTCTACAAAACTTCGAAGCTTCTCGAGTTAACTCCTCTACAAACCTTAAAAATTAATCTTCTGAATTTTTAGAATTAATCGTTTAAATCATTTGTAGGCATAATCAGACATGACCAAGTTATTTTAGAACGTTTACTAAAAAGGTAAAAAGCTCATTAAAAATTTGTATAAGAGAAACATGAGTAAGGTTCGAACTGTTTCGAAATTTTGAATCTTCTGCGGAGTCGTTCTGCATTTTTCAATGCATTGATAATTTAAAAATGCACTTAAATGTATGATTTGATGATTTCACTTTATATCTATGAATTTCTTTTATAGGTTAGGTAATGATATTTGTCCCCTCAGGGTTTCAAATCCGTTTTTTACCACTCTCTCCCCTCTTCATCCCTTCTTCCACTCTCACTATCGCCTAATTTTTCAGCCAACTTTTCAGCGGGACCTACTGTTTTATTAAGGTGAGTTCAGAACCACCTTTTGCCAACAACACGCGGCGTGTACTCAGGCGGTCACCCATCCAAGTACTGGCCGCGCCCAACGCTGTTTTACTTCGGTGATCTGACGAGAACCGATTTTTTCAGCGAGGCAATTTGGTCGTTGACGTATTTCTTTTATATTTATTTTATTGTAATTGTGGCGCGCATGGTGTGTACGAACGATCAAAGAATCGATTATCAACCTACGTGATCGATACAACATAACTAAGAAGTTGTTGCGGATGACAGACGAAGATGCGCCTGGTGACAGTACTATTATTATATCTTTATATAGTTTGTATGGTTTAAATAACACATATATTGTTAACTATTGAACGGTGCTTTTTATCATTTACGAACCCACAGTGATAACAATATTTTTACTTGTTATAATATTAAATAGAGTATTCTTAAAGTTCCGAAAGCGCATTGGTCTCTTTGCCAAAAATTCCTAAAAATTTATAAAAAGCTGAGTAGTTTATAGGGACTGCTCCCTTTAAGAGTTCGTCGCTTTAGTGTGAAATCGTACATCCATTTCAAGTGTCCTCATAATTTGAGCACTCGCTGTACGTTGTAGAAAGAAAGAGGACAGTGAGCTGAACACAAAAGCGTGCAGGGCCCATGAACGTCGTGATGCGAGCCTATCTCGAGCAGCCATGCTCTCATCGGGCCACGTGATAAAACCGGCTGGCAAATCGGCTCGCAAATCGGCCAGCAAATGTTTCGCCGAGGGAAAACGAAGGGTTCTCGTGGGCTGTGGAGCTTATTGATCCGTGACGGGGCGCCCGACTTCTGCTTCTCAGCCGAACTTTCAGAACCGTTCCGTTCGTGGGCTGTCCGAGCTGAATTACAATACGCAGATTTTTGCTATAAAAGTTCGCGATCGCCGGGGGATCCTTTACGGTGGGAAAAAAAATTCTCGGTAGATCGCTTCGTAGGGCGGATGAATTTTTTTATCCAAACTACCCCGCCGGAAAAAAGTTTTCATCGGAAACAATTGTACAGCTCAGCAAACCCTGTACCGGAAACACTCGCGAAGGCTCCTGGTAGAGACGTGTAGGTCGATTTAACTTCACAAGAAACCTTTGTAATTAATTGTATTCTCTGTTGCGGAAATTTGCGAATTAATTTATTACCGCCGGTTTCTACGCGTCGAAATTGAATACATTTCTCGGCTTATAATATCGTGGCTGAGCGGAGAATATTTAAAATAGAATTCAGCAAAGCACTCGACTGGTACGATCTCATCTTATTACACTGCATTTACAATTCCAGAATGTTCGTATTTCGTATCTGCGTATAACTTTTTCATGCAGAAGTATGTAGTTGAATGGATCCAAATTTTATTGGGAAAATTAATAAAACTTGTCGTTTGTTGAATGTACTATTTAAACGGATGGAGTTTTATGTTCTCAGTGGAAGTGCTAAAGGTAATTTATTCTTTTACTGTTTGCACAATGGTCGGTAAAAAATGTGTATCAAACATTTTTATAAGAGATATCTTCTTACCAACGTTCTATACAAATTAGTACGCACTCTCAGAAGTTTATACAGGGTGTCCCGTAACTGGTGGTACAACCGAGCAGGGGGTGATTCTACATGAAAAGCTGAGTCGAAAATATAGAATAAAATTTTTTGATACAAGGCTTTGTTTTCGAGAAAAATGAGTTTGAAAATTTGTCTAGTGCGCGTGCACTCGGCTTACTTGCGGCTCAACGGACTTTATTCTGAGTTACCCCAACCTTTTTTCGCAAAGGTTTTCGAGGTTTGTATACATCGAATAAATCGAAGGTCGAGGTTACAATGTTAGAATTACCTTTGAGGAATTCGTTTAATTCATAAATTGCTGGAAGCGCTGTCCACGTTGTTGTAGACATAATTGTGCTCTTCGTATTAAATTCCTTCGAACCTCTTGTAATGTGCAATTATTATGTTGCTTTAAGTGTTCAAACGCTATCACAATTTTTTGTTGTAATCGTTCGATGCTCGTTATGTCATCACGATACACAATCGATTTCACCTGACCCCACAAATAAAAATCAAAGGCAGTGGAATCCGTTGAGCCGCAAGTAAGCCGAGTGCACGCGCACTAGACAAATTTTCAAACTCATTTTTCTCGAAAGAAAGCCTTGTATCAAAAAATTTTATTCTATATTTTCGATTCAGTTTTTCATGTAGAATCACCCCCTGCTCGGTTGTACCACCAGTGACGGGACACCCTGTATAATCATTCTTCTACCAAAAATAATTGTTCGATTATCAGAATGAATCCATGTGTTTTGATAATAAACTATTGTGGTATCGGGAATATGTGGGCACCCGGTATATAGTTTTAAGAAGTAGACTCTAAGGACACTGTAGGACAGACATGCAGCGAGGGACGGAAAAAGGCCATAAAAAAGGGAAAGCGGCATTAACCAGCGTCGAGTTGCGAGCGACGATGGGCCTGCGGCCCGTTGATGATGTTCATGCCCATATTTGGGCATGGTGAAAACTCCGAAAGGGGCGAGCGTGGGGATGAACCGAGTCTTGCTAGACAAGGGATGAGTTGGAGACGAGCAGTCGTTGTCCGAAAGTTGTCGTAGCAAGTTGGAAGAAAGTTGTATAATTGTCGTGTAGCTTAGTAGTTAACGTTAGTAGATAGTTATAATCGCGTAACCATTATACACTTAAGTATTCTCCTCTCTTTTCCAAAAATAAAATAATTAATTATACGTATTACCACACTATGAACAATAATGTAGCTTTAATGAGGAAAATAAACAATAAATTTGGAAGGCCAGGGGATTAACCGAGTATCAGTTTTCATTCAATTTAATTGTGAAGTATGAATAACGCACAAATAAAGTGTCTGAACAAAACTATAGTGACAATAAACTTCCATTAAATTTATACTTTTATAGAAAAATGTGACAGAATAAACGTCGAATGAAATTTCATAAAAATGTGTATTTTACGGTGCGAACTATCAACGATCCTTAGCAATTATAAAAGCACAAAGAGCCTCAATCTAATTATTAGTTTAATCTGCAGCGATATGGTCTGTGGATAATTGGTCGAAGAATGGCAGCGCAGTTTTCAGCAGAGAACGTAAGGCCGGTTAATAATTTAGGTGGCGGGCGTTGCCACAATGGCCGAGTTTCAAATTATTTTTTCTTCCTTGAACAGAAGCCAATAGGAAGCAACTAGAGTATACATCCCTGCTCACACTATGTGAGCACTTATCATTTTAATGAAATTTGTTGATTAATATACTTCTTCACTTTTTGTTTTCGATCAGCAGGAGGACCGGAATCATGGCAACAGTCAACACATGTTTTTCAAAACATACTCCATAAAATATATATAACTCACGTAATTTTCATTATTTTTACTTGAAAAAAATAACTTATGCACTTAAAATACCCATAAACACGTATGCAAAATCCCAATGGAAAAGATTAAATAGTTTTTTTGAAGAAAATTCTTAAAGATTCTTAGAACAACGGATTCGAAGACCAGGGTACCCCCTTAAGTATGGAACTTCCAAAAAGTTTGAGACTTACAAAAATAGTATTCTGCCGATCTAGAGAAAATTAACTGATCGATAAAAAGGTGTAAAATCTCTTTTATTACATGTACAAATTAATTCGTGACTCCCGGAGTTAACAAATTATAACTTTACGTTGACTTCAAATATTTCACCTACTATATTGAAGATTCAATGATCACTTATGCACCTCATATATTCTGAAGTATTTTAGGTAACCAGAATACCCCTGTAATGGGTTAAATCCATCAAAGATTTTATATTTTTTAAAATTAAGATGGATTTCATCCCTTAATAATTTGGATATACTGAAAACAACATCACAACTTTCATAGATTTTCCCTAGCTTTCACTCAGCAAATTTCTTCATTTTAATTTATAATTTTTAACGATCCCTTAAAGATTAAACTAAAAATTGTCCACATTGTAAATTAAATTAAAGACTACAATAAATACCTCAGAATTTTTTCAGATATTTCAAATATTCAAAAGATCAAAAAATCAGGCCTAGAAAGACCCGTTACGTAGAACACGGTAATGAAAAACCATACTGCTTGCAGAAAGTTAAGTAATACAGTAATGTCTCGATATATGTGAAAAAGATGTGCAGCAACATATTTGTGTAATTTTTCTGATTGAAATGTTATCAAACACGACATGATTTGGATGTAAGAATGTAAGAATTTAAGAATTGAACAAGTGTCCGTATAGTTTTTGAGCAGGGGTGTGCGTATTCGCGATCGAAGACCACCGAGCTGCAAGACACGATCCTCAAGAACGTCTTCACTCGAGGACAGTTAAACGACAGTGGCATGGGAGGAGTGTTCTCGCGGAGTGAGCGATCACTCACGAGAGACGTACCCCCGAAGAAGAGGCCTATTGATCCGTGGTGAATCAAGTGCCAAAGAGATGGCGGCGTGCCTCGTCCCTGACGCAATATCTGTCGCTGATAGAGAAAGCTGCATTTATGACTTTCTGCACGTCCCTCGGGAGACAAATGCGCCAGTAGATCTTTTCTTATCACTTCTACAAACCCCTCCATGGGGGCCTCATTTTCCATCGACGGCGTCCCTCGATCGATGTTCTCGTTTCGTGTGTCGTCGTAGCCCGGCTTTTATTTTCATTCGCATAATTGCCTTATCCCGTTCCAATAACGTGTCCAGCTGCGCCCACCATTTGCTAATTGACGCGAGCTCTCAGATGCACGTTTACTATGAATCAAGTTATATCTTTTATAATGTTGTTGGACAATTTAACAGGACGAAAATCATTCTGGTATACCCTCTTCCAATTTTTATTGCAAATTACCGAAGAAGTTTCGAAAGAACAGAAGAGATATCTAGAAGTTAATTTTATAAAGTTTTGATAGGGTTATTCTTCCAGTGGTCTGCCATCTCAAGTGTTGTTATTATCAATACACTAGTGTCTAAAGGCTTTATGTGAAGACATGAAGCTATTGGGATCTGATATGGGGGCGTGGACAATATATATAGCTATTCAATATGGCGACGAAGTACTTGGTCTTAAGATTGTATTGACATCATTTTTTTTTGTTTTTTCTTAAAATTTTTGAAAGGAAGGAGAAAACATTGTTTTGAGGGAAAAGCATCGGTATTATGCACAAATCCAGCTGAGGATGGCAGTGATAAATTTAGAATTAGCATGTTTTGTTATATATTTTAAGATTGATAAAAAATATTTAGCTTTAAAAGTTACAGGAAATGACAGTTTTATTTTCTCAATGTTGACTAAATTAAAAAATATTTATTATACGAATATGTTGCAGAAAATTTGTTTTTTAATATACCTTCTAAATTTACAATTATAATTTCATAAATTTCGAATCGAAATTTGTCAATCTTTCACTGCACAGTAATTAAAATTTTCTTTGCTACGCGGTGAAAAAATTGGAGATTCCAAAACATTATTTTTAATTAACGCCTGTTTTAACACTGTAAGTTTTTACTGTAATTAACACCTGTTAACACTATATGCTGCTGTAAGCTAAGCCAAGCTTAGAGTATTTCTACTTTTCGGCAGCAGACGGCGACACTCAAAATGTCGGATCCCAATAATAGCCGTCACAAGTTTGAGAGCACCCTTTACAAAACAAAAACTTTTTCAAAATTCATGCACATGACTTGAGTTTTCTTTTAGATGTTAGAAAGATTACTTTATTAGATATTGTGTAAAAAGCTTTTTTTAAAATTGCTATTGGTCGGAGTTGCGAAGAAAAAAGTGAAGGTTATGATTTTCAATATTTTTTATGTGTGCCTATAACAAAAATTTAAAATCTCGCCTTTTCTAAATCTACGTGAATTATATACATGTACAAAGTTTCATCGAAGCCGGGTGACGCATAAAAAAAGAAGCCATAGGCATTGAAAGATGTAAAAGTCTTTGAATCTCACAATTTTCAATAATTTATGACTCGTAGCAACCTGAATAGATTTCGTTGAAATGTTGTGTACGTGTGTATATAATTTACATAGATCTACGAGAGACATATTTTAAATATTCATTGTAGAAAACTCATTAATTTCATTGCTCACTTACTGCAATAGCTTGAAATATAAGATTTCAACAAGTAGACAAACAATGTTATAAATGGTTTCGAGCAATGCCAACCGTATACTTATAAAAATGGATCGTTGTCCGAGAATTAAAACTGAACCTCTTTCAAAGCTCTCTCAAAATCTGAAAAGCTTTGAAAGGTAAGATTGTAACGAACAATTTTTTAAATATTGTCAGTTTCGTTCGACCACTGCAAACTATATCAAAACCGCCAGTTTTGAATTTTATTCAGCTAGAGTAGCGATTCGCGGCACCACGCATCGCGGAAATTGCGGTTCCATGTTTCACTGTCGCTGTTTTATAACCACACCGCTACCTCGCAAGCTTGTTTCTGAATAACTGTAAAAGACGCTTTGTCGTAGCCCAGCGGCGACTCCTCGGGGGATCGAATTAATTAAAATGAATTATAAAGTAGCTTGGACCGAGCCGGAGTCACCACGAAACGTTTCACACCTGCCCGGAAGACGATCCGCGGCGGGCAGGAGGAGCGAGTTCCCGGCGATTCAATTTTCCGTTTCTGCCGTCGACGAGTGCCTAGTCATTAACCGCGACTAACGAGATACGTAATGAAACAAGGTGAATCACTCCTCATTAATGGAATCCCGACCGGGGTCATGGAGGGAAGTTGCGCGCCGCAACGTGCGATGTAACCGGAATTGTACACGCACCGGTCAGCCCGAGTTCCAGAACCGCCGAAATTAGGGCAGATTACGAAACTCTGTGAGCCAAGTGGATCGGGAACCTGAAAATGGACCCGACAATGTTCAGCAATTATGCGAAAATAAATTAATCGTGCGCGGAAGGCGGTGCGGCAGAAGACTGCGGCGCCAGTGCTAGTAGTACGAGCGGCCTTTGGTCAGACCAACGGTCTTGCTGGAAAAATCAATGACTCGACGCCCGAAGGATGAACAGTCATCGAAGCACCGAATATAGTTGTATATTACGAGGTCAGTCAAACATTTTCTTTTTTTTTATTGAGGGGGCATCTCATAGGCGATTCACTACAACATTAAGAACACGCAGAAAAGAAACAAACAAAAATAAGGATTTACAGTTATTTAACCCTTTGCACTCGGAGCTATTTCAACTAAAAAACCAAATATTTCTTCTAACCTAGAATATTTCCATTGTACATAATTTATTTTCATTATAAGCGTAAGAAACTGATATAGTACCTCATACAATAT
This sequence comes from Sphecodes monilicornis, assembly GCA_913789915.3. Lineage (NCBI taxonomy): Eukaryota > Metazoa > Arthropoda > Insecta > Hymenoptera > Halictidae > Sphecodes > Sphecodes monilicornis. The sequence goes on from OU565290.1 coordinate 14,535,984, forward strand.
TTAAATGTTTAGTAATTTATTACATATAAACAAATTTAATCATATAAACAATATTCTGAATAATGGTGTAGCAATTTGTAGTGGCACCTCAGAGTCGCCATTCGAGTGCTAAGGGTTAAGAAAGACTGTATATGGAGACAGGCTTTACGATCGGGACCAGCCAAAAATACGGAAACCTCAGTCAAGTATTGACGGGATTTTGTGTTCTACAACAGCACAAGGTAGACGTACCATTTGTGGCCAGTGTCTTATTTCTGTGGTTGTCAGGAAGAACGCCGCATGTCACATACGTTCACTTTCAAGATATTGACGATTAAAGTTTTGATCGCTAATGCTTTGACATACGAGATCAGTTAAATTATAGTATTTTTTGAGTCTTTCGAATTTGTTTTCATGACTTTTTTCTGGTAAATGCGTATAAAGCTCAATTAATGCATAATTATGCCGGTACATTAAGTATACTGATGCTATTTTCATCGACGTGTATATATTTGCGTTGCTTTACTGTCTACTGCCTTTTTGTAGTTGGAGAAACGTATGTAAACTTGCAAACCCTTCGAATCTTTCCATATTCTTAAAAACACTGCTTAACAGATGGCTAGTGAAGAATCTAATTATTGTATTTAACGAGAATGTAAACCAAATTTTATATACAATTACACGAGAATGTCAACGATATAATCTCAATTATTCCGATTCTAGGTACTTATCAAAAATGGTACATCGAAAATGCAGTTGTGCCAATTTTGGCCACTAGGGTCCATAAATAGTACACAGCATAACCATTTTTGGTCAGTAGGTGAGACACATAAAATGTGTCAAACTGTCTTCATGTCAAGATCTGCAGTAGTTCCAGAGAAAACATATTTTTCCGAATCCATACAGTTGACACATACTTACAAAATGTATTTTTTAAATTTTCATTACAGACTCGAGTAACAAAGTTGTAAAATCAGTATTTACCATTTTTTGGCAATTCCTTTCAGTCAGAATTTAAAAACATTTTTTTGTACACACAATTTAGTAAACTAATTCTTCTAAGTTGTTGACCGAGGTTTGACTGTATTTTGTTGTTAACACTTTGCCGTCCGCACGTCTCGTAAAAATTTCTTCGCTTGGCGCCGGCCGTTCTTGAGGTTATCGGGTGATTATAAATTTTCAAGTTTTACTAATGTCATCGTTAGCTCTCATGAGTTTTCAATCCTGTCCCCTATTTTCATGAAATTTGGAAGATATATATACGTAAATAAAAGTAAAATTTGTTTTCTATATTTCTTTATTTACGTTTTCTTTGGTAATAACTTAGTATTTCTCTTTTAAATAATATGCAGCAAAACAATCTTTAAAATGTAACGCAACTCCACAAGACTTGCACATTAAATTTGTTGTCCTTCTTTTTTTGTTTTTGGAACATACATGGCAGTTTCTTCGTTTTCGTTTGTTAGTTTCAGAAATGAGTGTTAGCTGGTGTTGTTTTAGCTGACCGGAAAGTCTGTCGATCGAATCATGATGGGACGCACGCGATGTAGTAGCGACCTCCGAGTTTTGCTCAGGGACAGATACATGATTCAGACACTTTCAATCAAAAATCATGAAATCGGAGACTCTTGCGTTCTGTATTGAAATGTTGACATGTCCTGAATGCATTAAATAATGCGCAATTAACACTATGCCGTCCAGTACACCATTGTGGTGTCGCCGGCCGTTGAGAAATACTTTGTGCGCGACACCACTGTGGTGTCGCCGGACGGCAAAGTGTTAAGAATGAGGTAGTTCTTTTTTTACCCACAAAGACTAAGGAATGAGTGAATGGGATAATGTCACTTCAATAAGGCACAAATTGAAATACACAAAATGAAAATATAGACTACTGTATTCGGTGCGAAACAGTAGCTTAGTTATATAAGGCCTTAGTGCCTTAGTTCAATAAGGCACAAATTGAAATATACAAAATGAAAATATAGACTACTGTATTCGGTGCGTAACAGTAGCTTAGTTATAACAAGCTAGTTGGAAAGAAAGTTTCTCTACCAACTTCCCTTGTTAAAGAAGGAAGGTTTACGACAAGGTATTAACAGTGTCTTCTGTAATCTTTGAACACAGCGTTAATTGTCCAGTGTGCTATAACTTTCTACAAATGAGTCTTATACTTCCCTGAACAGAAAGGACAAATTACTCGACACGTTTGAACTCGGTCTTGTTATTAAAAGCAATTGTTCTTAATTGAAAGGCACAGACGTTAAGAACGACTTTAAATTGCGAATAATTAGAGGAAATTTTTATATCCGTATTTACGTGAATAGAAATAAATATATACGTGCTGATATTTTAAGAGACGTGTATTGTTTGTATGGAGCTAAAGCTATATGTTTCCAGTGACTTAATGCCTTAAAGTAACTGTCCCAGTAGTGCAGCTCAATAATTCCACAGCAAGGGGGCGGTTAAGTATGAGTTACGATTATTGAACTTTTAAGAATAGTGTGCTGCCTGTCCACCGCGGCGGATGTAAGACAGTGGTTACGAACGGTGCGGAGTCATATGGCAAAACCCATTCTAGTTGCGAACTATGACAAACGTGATCAGGTTGTAGTTCGGGAGACAGACGGTAGCGTATACAATAGCGGTGAAACGTTAGTGGTCCGGCATAGTTTCTATCTGATATAGGTCGTTTAACCGAGACACGGTGTTCGTCTGTCTCGTAAAGCGCGTGCACAATACAAAGAGGTTTTTGGCGAACACTATTGGTCGATTTAGAGCACCGTGCCAAGTATAAAGGAGATGCTGTAAATTGACCTTCTATCTGTGACTCTTTGAACTATCCTCAAGGAGGTAGACTACCTTGACGGGTCGAAAATGTACATTTTCGAACTCATTCTAGACAGTAATAGAAATATACACGAATAACACAGGGTGATTCATTTAACAGTGCCACCTAAATTTACTCGTAAACTAATTATTGTATCAAACAAATTTTCCAAACGAAATACTATTATAACCTACAGATTTATTATACAGGGTGGGGTATTTATCCTGGCCACTTGGAACATTTCAAAAACTGAATTCCCGGAGAAAAAAATGTTTCAAATAAAAAGTTTAAGTCAAGAAGGGGCTGATGCAGCAGTCATATCCATTTTCAAGGTCATTCTAAGGTCAACTTTATTTTTTCAGATGGAAACGTATATTTTTCATTACAGATTCTTAATCTACGACTTGAAACAAGTAACTTTTATTTTAAATGTTTTTTCTTCGCTGATTATTTTGTATAATATTGAATTTTCAAAGAAAAAATACATAATGTCGTTTTAACGGAGAGAATCATTTTATTTATGATAAATGAAATTAATACCCAATTAAAATAGTATCAAATAAACATGTAATCTAAATGAATAATTAAATAATAGCTAAATATTGAAACAGGCAAAACAATTAGATAAAACTTAGCAAAGAAATTCAACGGTCAGCGTACACAACCTGTTCATTATGCGCAGGGATACGCAGGGCAGTTTTTTACTGTCTTTTCTTTGGAATAACATTACACATTCTCGCGCATGTAATGCAAATAACATTAGAATGTTACTGAATACTTGTTAAATTGATTTTCTTGTAATTAAGTTGCAGTTCTCCTGTATTATTATTACTAAAATAATTGCCTTTCCGTTTACCTGAGATTCTTTTTCCCTAATAAAGCCAATATTATACAAAATACTCGGCGAAGAAAAAACGTATCAAATAAAAGTTACTTGTTTCAAATCGTAGATTAAGAATCTGTAATGAAAAATATATGTTTCCATTTGAAAAAATAAAGTTGACCTTGGAATGACCTTGAAAACATGATGAAAATTACAAATGGATATGACTGCTGCATCAGCCCCTTCTTGACTTAAACTTTTTATTTGAAACATTTTTTTCTCCGGGAATTTAGTTTTTGAGATATTCCAGGTGGCAAGGATAAATGCCCCACCCTGTATATCGTTTAAAGGTGCAAAGCTCCTCTTATCAGTCCTATCTTCAATTTTTAGTTACATATCTAACTTTAGTTTTAAATAAAGTTGATTTCAATATCAGTCGATGTGATCGTCGTGTATTCTTTTTAGATAAGTAACAAAATAAACATATTGACGGCAGCATTTGTGACGTTTAGTCAAAATGTGGTAGTAAATGAACACACTTGTAGTCAATGATAAAAAAAATTCAAAAATCGAGATGACAGTCTCGTAAATGATGGAGGTGAACGACCAAACAATTTAATTTTTACTATAATGTAATAACAGAAAAACATGTCATTTATTGGCAGAATATGATAATTATGGTGGTGGACAATGGTGTGCTTACTTTAACAATAAGTTTTATTTGGAGAATACGTATATTTGTTTAAAGTTACTACTATGAATCGGACATTTCATATGCAACAACCTAATAATAATTAGTTTCTAGATAGTCACTATAAATAAGGCGGAAATATTATTTGGAAAATGATTATTACGAATATGTGTGTAGATTTCTCCGTTTCTCTTTGCGTTCTATTGATTTTTACTGGTATGTCAATGTAACAGTTAGATGACAAATTATATTAAAAAGGGTAAATATGCTCCGGGGGTTGATAGCTAGAAGAAACACTGTATTCATCGAGTTTGACATGTCTCTGATAGAAGTTTGTTGAATGTTTATTCCGCTGTTCATAATGGTGCCATCGTGTGTGAGGTATGGGTATAGTATAATGTGACATTTAACAGTGACGAAGTAGGGGAATCACTGAAGACAGAGTTGGTAAAGGTCTACTCTTGCGAACACATGATGAACAATAGCTTCTTAGATTACGTGCACTCGCGGTTTGCACGGAATAGTGATTGCAGGCTCGATTCTGGAATAACCGAGTGGTACAATTTCATTATTTGAATACCTAAACCTTATGCTTGGTTTATGTACCAATTTAATGTTATGAAACTTTTGTGTATGTAATAGAAAAAGTTTCTGCGAAAATTATAGGCATTGAGAAAGGTTATTCTGAGGAGAGGTAAAAATAGAAGTCGCTTTAATGCTCTGACTTTTTAAAATGTTACTGTTTTATAATCAATTGTACGTTATCCATGTTATATTTTCCTGTAAAGTTTCTTTTTCAATAAAGCTGCTTAATTGTTTAATAATTATGCTAACAGAATCTAGTAATAATATTATCTATCGTACCGATTATCTCCATGCCACCTAACCTTGTCTTTATGTTACCTCTTATTTGACTTATTTTAAATGATGTGATAACTTAAGTTATTATACTCATCAAATCGTAGAGTAACGCACATATTATGTGTAATAATTTCAATAACAAATAATAATGCCTACTTCTATTAAATGAATCCATTATACCAGTGCCCATAATTTAATTGTAATTTTTAATAACTTGATTAAAGAAATGGCGAATATATGAATCAAATCAACTAATGAATTTATGAAACGGAGATTGTAAAGAAGTAATAAATCAAAAGTTGATATAAAAATTCATTCTTTCAGATTTTATTTCATTTTTGATTCTTTACTATTAGTTATCCACTTTCAATTTCCCACAAAACTCTCCTAAACACATTTGTTGCGATTGAACGCGGGTTTGGTTATAATATGCACATGAATTCACACAATGAATATGCATATAATATACACAGTTTATTCGAAATTTCCCGTCGAAAATTTTGTATAATTTTAACGATAGAATAACGAAATTTAAAAATAATTCCATCTCAGTTCTATCGCTTAATCCATTTGAATCGTACAGAAAAGTGAAAAATTGGTCCTTATCACCAAAAATTTGTTTCATTGATTAAAAAAGAAAAAAAAATTGCGCTTCGATGATAATGACCAGGAAAATTCCATATACGTGCTAATGATGAAAATGGGTTAACAAGCGATAGATTATGCGAGATCGGCAACGCACTCATAGTATCAACAGTCAGATCACTTCAACAGTTAAAGACCAGGATCCCTAACGAGCTTTCTAACGAAGCACCAAACGGTAATGAAATCAATTCGGCTGGAGAATTCCAGTCCCAACGGCGATCGACGGAAATTGTATTGAGCGTTTGCAAGTTTCGAATAGTAGGCACGCTGATTCTCTGTTTAAAGCGGAAGTAGGGAACCATAGAAGATCTCACGATTGCAGAACACTGCCATTCGTATACTGCGCATCTTTATACAAAAAGAAAATGTTATCCATCGATTATGGATAGCACAAGAGTTAAATTTGAAGACGGATTTCATCCCTTAATAATTTTGATACACTCAAAACAACATCACAAGATTCTTCGATTTTCTCAGTCTTCCACTCTTTCATATTCCAGTCAACCAATTTCTCCATAAATTTAATTAAAAATTTTTTGAGATCTAATTTTCAAGTATTAATAGATTAAATTAAAAATTGCCCAGGTTATACATTAAATTAAAGACTACAAAAAGATGTTTCAAACAAAAGTTGCGCATTTTTTTACGTAGAATATAATTCCGAAAAAAATATGGATTTATGATGAAAAAAAGACAAAATGACCTTGAAATAACCTCGAAAACGCCCACGCATTAGAAAACTAATAGTGCCATTTGACTCCCCACTCGATACACTAAAGGACATGTGTCAGTTTGTCTGTTTTAAATCACATGTCTTTGAGATTTTTTACAATCTCAACTTAAATGGGACACCCTGTATATGAAAGAAATATATAATTTTACAATTATTATTGTATATATATATGTAATTGGCACAGACCTACAAAACGTATTTTCAATATAGACCCAAATAAAAAAGCTGTAAAAAATAACTTTTAGTATTCCCTCTGCAATTCCGACCAATTATTATCTTTTCAAAATTTCTTTATCACGAAAATGATTAGTCTAGCAACTAAAAAAAAAATTTAAGTCGTATGGTCCAATATTAAAAAAGTTATCGTCTTTTTAAGAGTGTCCGAATATTATTGCAAGTGACTGTACAATCGATGCATTATCTTAGTTCTAAAAGAAACTATTCAATTATATTACCTAGAACCATTTCATGATCTGTGAAAATTCTAAAATAAATCTTGAATTGTGACTTCTTCGAATGTATTGACTAATTGCCGGCAGGCGTGTGAATTAATGCAGCAAACTCGTTATTAGTCCGAGTTCCATGCAATCATCGATCGGTCGAAGATCCGCGGTTCCCCCGCGCGTCCCAGTCTCGTCAGAGGTTAACCCGGTTCGAACGATCGACCATGTCGTCGACGGGAACAGAGTAGCCGAGGAAAAACAAGAAAAGAAGGTCGGCCAAGGGTGGAGCAAAAAGGCAGAGTCCTCGCGGACAATGAACGGGAAACGCTGAGAGCATGCGACGCACCTCCCGTGACCCTGGATCGAAAGTCGAACGACTCCGTGCTCTTCCGTGGGAATTCCCTGGTCGTTGACGAGTCTCCGGTGCACATAGACCGTCGCACTGTGTTCGAAGTCTTATAGGAGTCGCCAGAAAATGCATAACTTCTAGACTAATCTCGTTTTGACCTAAGACTCCTAATACTTTTTTTAAAGTGGACACGAAGGTATATCGATTTATGAAAAAAAGGTAAATATGCAGTTTCAGATAACAACTTCCGAATTTAATGACCTTGAAATATGTTGTGAAAGTCATCGTTCTGAACAACTTTATATATATATATATATATATATATATATATATATATATATATATAAGTTGTTATATATTATATATATTAAATTATTAAATTAAATTTGATCTTATTTTGGCACTTTCATCAAATCCTATTTATCATCCCTGTAATAGACGGACTTTTTTAATTTTCAAGATATTCGCTAATATTCGTTGCAGCAGATAAATATCATTTTAATCAGTATTTAGGAGAATTCATATTTAAATAAACATTAGATTTTTCCAAAAGATTGTAGACGCCTTTTTAAAGGTAATGGCAATTATGTATCCCATAAATGAGAATATAAATGAATATAATAGTAATGTATAGTTATAAATTTAACAATAGTTAATTTAATAGGACATTTTTTGAGCGAATGCCAGTTTGCTTTAGGTTTAGGTTAGGCTTGGTTTTTTTGGAGTGGGGAGCAAGGGAAGAAAATTATAGTGAATAAATTTATCACGAAAACTAATTTCTGAAATTGTTAATTACATTGTAAATCGTTATGAAATACTTGGGCGGGGTTTCGGCCTCTCTCCATATGTTTCCACTCCAAAAATAAAAGAGACCATCTATTATATAAAGTTTTACAGAATGATAACCTTGACAATATATCCCTAGGTCATTCAAATCAGAAGTGGTTACCTCAAACTGCATAATTACCGGACAAATACAATGTTTTAAAAAATATTGAAGTGGTCTTTATTGTTTTATTAAGTAAAAGCCCTGCTATTTTTTATTGCAATTTATTACCGTATAATTACCGACAAACTTTTGTTTGAAACAATTTTTGATCAGGTTATCGGAAGTATGCAAGAAATTAGAGAAGTTTTTTGTGGTACTATTTTTAGAACTCGAAATATTTTGAATATTTAAAACAAATTGTTGTGTGTTTTGAAAGGTCTTCTAATTCCGAACACAACTGGAAAAAGTCAAATTAATCGAATAAATATTCAGCAAATGTCACGTCTTTCAGAAAACATCGAATTTCGTATTCGATTTGATGCTCGAGTTTTAACAATAAATTCATATATTTAGCAAAAACTGTGCGTAGAATTTCAAACTTTATTATATTACTAATGGTTTACGATAACAATTTCTTACTTCGAAAATTGGACTTGTTAACATTGTCTCGAACACTGTGCGTCGACTTGAACGGGCGTACGACGAAAAAGGTAAAAAGGAAAAGTTGTAGCGAACGACGCATGATACACGAGGGCTCGTTTCCCTTTACTTTGTAACGCTTTTTGTCTTGTACACGGTTTATAGGCAACCCTTGTCGCGTAACGCGAGACGGTGATGCAGGTAATGTGTCGTTGATGGGTTCTTGTAATCTATTTAGTCAAACACGCTAACAGAGAAAATACTCTAGTTATCGGCAGAGTCAAGAAAATCTTCTAATCACTCAGCCAGATGAAATTGATTACGAGCGGATGAAATTTTGCTAGCTTATCTGCCTTTTAATAATGGTTTCACGCTGTCTTGTCGCCACCGGGGTGTAAGATGATTATTAAACGATGAGAGTTGCTATAAATCATCGTCAACGTCCCAGAAATTATATAGAAGATTTTGAGGTAAAAGAAGGTAAACAATATTTTATCTGAAAGGGGAATTGACATTTATTGATTTTGGACCTTGCTGTCAACCAACAAATTGAACAGGGTATGTTGCTATATTTTTCAACATTTAATGGGTGGACGATTGATGTAAGACAGTGATGTTTAGCTCTATTTAGATAGTTGTTCATCCATTTTTTAAACACATTTTTAATGGTACTAGATCCATTAATCTTCTCATTGCAACCAATTATACAACGTTCAACTAAAATTAATCGTCAGGAGTTGAGTAGATAGATGTTGCCTTTGAAATGGTCAAAATGGACCGAGACTATGCCATTCAAGCTCTAATAAGTCACTCGGAATAATATGATTTAATCATTTCTTTTGGAATCGTCATTAAGAAATAAATTATTAAACTTTTTGAAGTGAAACTTCTTTAGGCGCGGTAGGTGTAAAACCTAGGCGCGGTAGGCGTAAAACCGATCTGGCAATGAAACGATTAAACGATGAAGCGATGAAACGAAATTCTATTCTATTAGCATATACGGCTGAGGGTTCGACATTGCTTAATAAAGATTATGATAAAATTCCGATGATGCCAAGTGGAGATTTCAACGTGAACTTTGCATCGGAACAATCAACATTATTAATAGAATTGTTTAGAAGTAAATTAAGATTGGAAATGGTAAATAATCCTAATGAAGCGACAACAAGATCAGGACCAACTCTCGATGCAGTATTTGCAAGACATTTCGACAAAATTGAATCAAGAATATTTACATCATATTTTAGCTATCACAAGCCAATTGTTTCAATAATACAATCATAGAAAATTAAATGTCATAAAGTGTTAATAAAAATACGAAAAAAAATTAAAGAAAGAAGTTCCACTTCAGCAGAATATTGTTACAGTTTTTTGGATTAATTAAAATCTTTAAATGAAGAAATACATTTTTACGTAACTTCAGTCTCTTAAAATTGAGAAAAATTTTTGCATAAGAATCAACAGTATTATTAACAGAATAAATCTATAAGCGAAAACAAAATATTTTAAACTTTAACTTTCGTAAATCTCCTTATCAAAATTAGAGTCTTTCATAACTATTCTAAATCCATATATATGCGACAACCAGTGTCTAAAACATGCACCATATTATAAATATTAATAATTAGGTTGCAGATTTATGCATTCATGATAAAAATGAATAGGCGAAATACAAAACTGTGAAGACATTTGAAGAAATGAAAAACATTGTTACGCTTTTTACGACTGATTAAAATTATTAGAAGGAAAAAATACATTTGTATTTGAGTTCTGTTACTAGCAATTAGTCTAGACAATTTTTATTTTGCGTAAAAGTCCGCAGTCTATTAATAATTATTTAGCGTTCATAACAGCCGTGCAGAGGGTGTATAAGATAGAAATGTGAATATTTATTTGCCTATTTGCTCGACAATATCTAGCCAAAGGATATCGCCTTTCACAAGCTCAGAGCTGAATTCCAGGGATCCTGAGAATCCACGCGTATGTCCAAACGCTGATAGGCAAACGGTATGAGATTAAATATCGTATTTGATGATAACGCAGCAAATGCACGAAAGTAGAATGATCAAAGTGACACACGATGCCGTTCGCCGGTTTTTAACGATCCAGAGGAATTGCCTGGATCGTTGTTATTTCCTGGCCGTGTATCAATGCACCATTATCCAAGCGTCGAAACTCGATTACTCTTTTAATGCAACGAAACTTTCAGCCGTGTACCATGACGGTGCGTTAACTTTGTCCATATACACGACCTATGTTGCGACAATTTATTGTCAAAACTACCCCATCGAATAAAATATTCAGTAGACCTTTGTACAAGGAAATACACTCGCGGGATAAATATTTTAAACTTGATCGTGTAACTAGTGATAAAATATTCTTTTGTAATACATGTTTTCGTAGTTACAATTTGTTAAGACCCAACAGCGTCGAGACATTAAAGCGAATAGCTTCGGTTTTGTTATGTAAATTGTAACTTCATGGTTTTCGTAACTGTGAAAGAGGAATAGCAAATTATTTTGACACGTTACTTCTAGTGTTAAGTGGAAAATATTTTCTGTTTGAAATATTTAAATATACTAACATATTCGTATATTGTATTGTGTACTGTATTCAAATTGTTTATACATTGTATATGCTATATAAACCTTATTTGATTTAAGGCAATATATGAATGAATAAATATTACTAATACACGCGTTGCGACTATAAATAACGGTATTCATGAAATTAATTTGACTTCTCTGCAAAATGCAGGATTATTAAATAAATATAACAAGGATCGAACACGTGCTAATTCAGGTTTATCTTTTATTTATTTCGTTTAAAAGCAAACAACATTTTTACGGAAACCTGGAGTATTTATGAAAGGATTATGAAAGAAAAACTTTTTCTGTTTCTCTATCTGATTTTTTGATTGTATAAATATGAATACCGATTTATTTCAGTTTCTAGAGATATTAGAACTCGAGAGTCGATTTTTCAAATATTGGTTCTCGCATAAATCCTAGCAAATATTTCGCTTCGCCTAATTCCGAGCAGATAGCAATAATCGACACTTTCGCTGGAAACTTTTTCACGGTCTTTCCGTCGCTGATTTTCTATCTCGCGACAGTTTCCGGCACGCCGAGAATCAGTTTTCCGTATTTCCTCGAACTGGAACTCGAACGTGGAGAAAAAGTTGTTTCGCTTTTAATGGCCCACGGAAAATACGTTCGCGTGGCGATCGACGATTACGGGAAACGCGGAAGAACTTCCTCTCAATGGATATCGTGCGACACGAACGCTGCGTATTTCACTATTCATTAGTATTATTTGTTCTGTACACGACATAAGCTGACGTGTGACGGATAAAGCTACTTTAGACGAGCGCATCGTTCTCGTAAGCAACACACATGATTTATCTCTCGAATTAATTCTGAATTACTCACGTGTGATTGTATTGGCACTGAACATATTCTCCACATTATGTCACACAATCCTTTATAGACATTACAATTTATTTCGACATTTTCATTCTGATTTATGATTCCTTTATTCATTGATCGACATTTCAATTTTGGTTTGTTTAGTTTAGAAGATTTAGGATATTCGTTGTTTCTATGCAATCGTATTTATTTATCGAAGGCTATAAATTCGTAAAATAAAAGAGTATTTGTATATTGACAAAAATTAATTTTATTCTTCATTCCTCTTTTTCGTAAAGAATTTTACTACTGAAGAATAAATTCACATTAGTCTTCAATTCGGCTGTTCTTTTTTTTGGAGGACCAGATGTTTTTAACTTTCTTGAACACTTTTTTAACTTTTTTTATGTAATCCTGTAGATATCGACGAGAACATTACGGAAATGTAAGTATTATTGTTAGCAATTCACTGGTTTGTAAATTATACGTGTGTAAACATGGGCAATTTTAAGCGTTTTTGACAGGTTAGGGCGTCGCCATATTGGATATTCGTTGGATGGTAGAACCAGTGAACTCCTGGCAATAAGACTTTCATTTTCGGTGTTTTCTCGTCGAAATCTATAGGACTGCATAAAAAAGTTAAAAAAATGGTCCTCCAAAAAAAGGTATAACCTTCAATTCAATTATAAAAAAATAAATTAAATAAAATAGTAGATATATTTTTCTTCAAATGTGCATCAATCGCAGCGTTCGCCACTTAAGTGTCTTATCTCTTTGGCAATGCTATACTAAGCGCTAATCGCATTGTGCTAATAACGAAGCTTGAAAGAAAAATGTACAAACCCTGAAAGCATTTGTGTAATGATAAAAATGAATTGTATACTTAATTCCTTTTTTTTCGCAAAGAATCTTACTAACGGTGGTAGAAATGTTCCTCCGTTGTAGATTTTATAAAATAAATTATGAATATTCACATTAATCTTTAATTTAATTAGTTGTGACAGACATTCGTAAAATGTGTATCGATCAAGAAATATTACTTTTCTTATTTTGATATTGTATAAGAGACACAGACAGTGATATGCAGAATGTTTCATGATAATGTTTCACGGTAGCTGATCCGAACGCAATCAAGCTTCCAGAGGCTCTATCCGACACGCTCGGTTCACGCGCGAAACTTTTTAACCTTCGCGTCTAAAGTTATGCCATCAATTTATAGGCGATGTGTCGGTCAAAGTGTTCAAGGAGATTCGAGCAACTCTTTCCAGCCCGGCCAGTTACTTATTTCGCTCCGTACGACTAAAAAAGTCCACAATAGGTCGTATAGGCGAACCAACTTAACACTAGATTTACGGGACCCATCAAAATGACGGATTCAAAAATTTTTAATTTACGATTATTAAGAGTGTAAGGAAGCATTCGTGAGGAATTATTAAATAGACTTATTTTTTTGTGTACATATTACAATAAAAATCGCTGAAGATCTAAGTAAATACAATTTTATTATTTTTATAAAGCAATGTAAAATAATCAATTTTAGTGCTCCGTAAACCTAGTGTTAAAATCCACGGGTATTCTAGAACTAATCTGTACTTCAAGGTTGCGTATCATTTGCTCGAGAAGAAGGAATCAGCGATCGTTATGATTTCTTTGAGTATGTTGCGCGTCGGAATCCGTTCAAACGAGTTTCTCTGCGAAATTTCCCTTAGCTATTTCAGAAACTTCGTGACTGATCATAATAAGACGACCTACTTTCTTCGGATTGGACCTATTTCCCTCTCTTTCGTGCTGTCCCCATGGCCTTTCTAACGTCGCACGCACCGTAAGCGTTTGAAAGCACGTTCGTTTGCACCGCACAATGTCGTTCGTTTTCCATCCGGCGCTGCATAAACCGTCGGTTGCAATCGAACGTTTATTTGCAAGTCCATGAACCGCCTATTCAGCACTCCTAAGCGAATCATCCTCTCGATTCCTTGCGTTCCACCTTCGCTCGTGTCAAGGTCGTGCTTCTAACTGCACGCCCGAGACGAGGCAGTTTTCGCGTTAACCCTCTTTTCTACGGCGCAGCTCTTTGCCAAATGTGCACCTTTGGCAAACCTCCTTTGGCAAAACCTAGCCAATTTCTTTTTTCTCCAATCGTCTCGCAATACGTTTTGCATTCAACTTTAAGAGGTTACAGTGATTTCCATAAATATTCCGACACTCTTCAAAAGACGATAGCTTTATTAATATTCGACACTACGACTTGGATTTTTTTTTTTTGAGAAGTTAGAACAATTAATTGTTCGCTACATGACGTGGAAAAGGAATTTTGAAAAAATTCCAATTCTGCGGAATTCCAGAGAAAATAGTAAAAGTTACATTTTATAACTTTATACGTGGTCTTATATTGAACATTTATAAAATATGTTTTGTAGATCTGTGTCAATTATACGTATGTATTCTCAAAATTTTCTCAGAATCGGTCGACGTTGCAATGAGTTACAATGTTCAAAGATGGTGAAAACTGCAGTTTTGCAGGATTTTTTGCATTTGTAATAAATAAACAGCGGATTTTATGCGTTTATAACGAAAATGAGTAGGTGTAATTTAAAACAGTAAAAACATTAAGAAGAAATAAAAAAAATATTTGCATTTTATAACTTTGTATCTGGGCCTATATTGAACATTTACAAAATATGTTTTGTAGATCTGTGTAAATTATACGTATTCTCAAAATTTCATCAAAATCGGTCGACGTTGCAATGCGTTACAATGTTTAATGATTGTGAAAATTGCAGTTTTGCACGATTTTCTGCATTTGTAATAAATAGACAGCTTCCTCCTTTAATTAGTAAGAACATTGTATCGATTAGTTATTTAGTTTCGTTTTTATCTCAATTTGATTATTATTTCCAAAAAGGCAGGAACGCATCGCAAGCATACAAGAAGTTATGTGCCGTGTATGGGGATGAAGCCTTGAAGGAAGGGCAGTGTCAAAATTGGTTTGCCAAATTTTTCTTTTTATTATCACGGGATTATGACATTGCCTGAAAGATGGCAACAAATCATCGACAAAAACGGACAATACCTAATTTATTAAAGTTATATTTTCAAGTAAAAATATGTTATGTTCCTTTTTATTTAAAATCCGCAATCACTTAGTTGCCAACCCAATAAAAAGTGTACGGGCAGTTTTGCGGAAGTTGAAGGACTTGAAACGCAACGCCTCTTCTGATGCCCACTACGGTGTTGTTTCTCATTCATCTATATCCACCATAAGCGCATAAAATTGTCAATCTAATAACAACCAAGTGGAAAATTAGAAAGATAATATTTATGTGTAAACGATGCTTTATCGCCCAACACCATATTGAACCCGTCATTAAAGCTTTTGCACCAACCAGCCTTGCTGCTGGTCGACGGTTGCCGCAAGGACACGTAGTTTCGGTCCTGTAATTATAAACGCGGTCGCAAGTGACAGTTAAGGAGAAATCGAGCTTCTCGACTTGGCGCTTACAACGAAACTTTCGTTCGCAAGTAAGAGTTACGGTAGTGGCTCGGTATTTCTTGGAACAACCACGCCGTCGGGCTTGATATAAAGATTCTACCCCCCTAACTTGTCTCGCCTGGCAATCTAGGTCCTCCAAAGATGGAAATATTGCAGGAAAATGCGTTCTGGGAACTACCGTTTCTTACTCGCATAGCAATTAGACTCAAAGCACTTTTCGCTCCAGTTCTGTCCGATAATGAAAACGCTGGTTCGAGATCAGGTGGTTTTGCACTCTTAAAATTAGCAAAGATGAGATGTTAGATAGCAAAATTCAATTATTCGAACAATCTACGATTGGAGCTGCTAGAATCGCTGCATTTGCTTCAGATCTTTCAAGGATACTTCTGCAAGAAATTCAAACGCATATTGTAGTAAAACTTGCACCAGTTCTAAAGAAATACAGTTCTATTATTTTTATTGATAAGTAATCTACGGATCTTTATGCAAAATAAAAATTCTTTGTATCAATTGTAAGGAACAGATTACCTGAATAATTTTGAGAAGTTGAAAATAGCACGTCGGTAGTCATAAATTATTCTAATTTTTCTTCTATTTTAAATGGTACTCGTTTTTGTCATAAATGCATAAAATCCGCAGTTCATTTATAAATCAGTGCAGACTTTCAATTTTCAATTGTCCTAGGGTTAACCACAAGATGAAACGATTATTTTGTTCATCAAGGGACTCCTTTGTCTATTATTACTTTTTCTAATTCATGCAACGTAATTGTATAACACGAAGGTAAGGTGAAATAGAAATAATCTGCAAGTTCACACTCTCAGACTACCAAGTTACTGATTTGGTTACTCTATAGTAATTTCAGCCGTGCCATCAGAATTTAATTCACATTATCAACATTAATTATGATTTTAATACCCTCTTGATACCATCTTAGATCCCGAGGTCAACAGTGCGATATAAAAATTGCGTCCCGGCGCTCCATTAAATATCCAGCCCTAATATAAGCGATGTCTTTTTAATTGTCCGGGTCTAATCGCGTTCCGCCGAATATGCAGAGGCCAGGCAGCGGTCCGAGGACCTTCATCCAAACAAGAGACCGGCCAGAGGCCAGACGTCGTGCTTCCTTTCTAAATGGAACGTTTAATGACCGAGTGAAAAGAACGCCGGAAAAGCAGCCGCATAATTAAGAGAATTTCATCCCGGAGGGCTAATTGGCGAGGCGCGCTACATTTTAATGAACGCGCGGGGCACCACGATCCGACGAACTTCCGGCCAATAAGTGGTCCACAGTCACTTTCGACCACAGTTCGGAGTTATCTGTTTCACTTCGGGGTAGAGTCCAAAGTACAGCAGTGCACGGTTAAATTTCCATAAATTCCAGGAACCAACTGAGTCGAACACTGCTCGACAAAGTACGAGAATCGGTACAACGAGTGGAAACGAGATAAACGGAAGTACCACCACTGCCAAAAATTATTCGATCAAACAAACCAAGTATTTGTCAATGTAATTATTCATACTTTTGATGGGAACGAAAATTCCATGAACGGTAAAGGCAAATGCAGTGATACAACTAATGGTTAAACTTTCTTTTGGAGGACCAATTTTTTTAAACTTTTTTTTATGCAATCCTATAGATTTCGACGAGAAACACTGAAAATGCAAGTGGTATTGCCAGGAGTTCACTGGTTCAGAAGTTATACGCGTGTAAAGTTGAGCACTTTTAACTAATCTCAAACCAACTTGGACTATACCACTCAGTACTATTTAGCCGATGCGCTGAACACCCACCATCTATCCAGCGCATGCGCTCAACAGTCCTACCTCTACCACCCAACGAATATCCAATATGGCGACGCTCTGACCTGTCAAAAACGCTTAAATTGCTCATGTTTACACGCGTATAACTTATAAACCAGTGAATTCCTAACAACCATACACACATTTTCGGAATGTCTTCATCGATATCTGCAGGATTACATAAAAAAGAGTTAAAAAGAGTTAAAAAAAGTTAAAAACATCTGGTCCTCCAAAAGAAAGTTCATCCCAACTAATAAAGATGAAAATAGAGACATGAAGACATATATAAAGATAATTATGTTTGTTTTTACATACTGTACAGATTGAGGTAATAAGATACTGATTTTAGGAAGCGTTTAACCCCTTCGCTTACACTATCGTGTGAGAGACGTGATGAAGATTCTGAACAGAGTCTAATAAAGATGTATGTTATTAATTTCCTTTAAACTGAAATTAAACCGTGTTCTAATGTTTTATCATATTACTGAATTTCTATATCGTTTTCACACATAGGTTTAGGACAGGTTAAAAAAGCTCTTCTGATTTTTCGTCAGCCACTGTATGCACTACATATCCCCAAAGTTTCGTAATTTTTATGCATTTCCAGGTCCGGGATGCTTTCCTGCGAGTCTGAGAAAGGTACGAGTTCGAATGTTCCTGGATCCTCGGGCGCAACCAAGTTCCCATCGACGGACCATGAATAAGAATGCCTGGGGAGTGATCGGCTTAGAAAAGTTTCGAATTTGAGGACGGATAACCCTTGTTCCCGTTTCGTGGGGGAAACGACTTCAGTCAAAGCTCGTCGAATCGTCCGAGTCGGGGAAAAAGCGGGCCATTGGGCAACACTGGGAGAGAAAGCGAGACGGCTTCGAAAGAGGGGTTCGAGGGAAAAAGAGAAGAGAGCTCAATCAATGAGAAGACGGGAGGAAAGGGTGTACGAAGGCACCCTCGACCCTCTCGCGGATCAATCGATGACCGCACCATTGTAAAACACGGATCGCCGCCGGCGAACGCGTCAAGACCAGATTACGCCCATCGGATCGACGAAATCGATGTGCAGGCCCCTGCCAACCTTCTGCCAACGCCGCCAAGCTTGTCTTGTTAACTTGGAAATGTCACGAATACGGGATTGATCGTCTACAATTTTTAATGCTGTGCTCTGCGCTGTGAGTGACTAATGATTAGTGATTGCCAGACTGCGGATTTTATGCATTTATGACGAAACTGAGCAAGCGAATCACAAAATAGAAAATAAATGAATTTAATACTACTGATACATTATTAGACAGCGGATTTTATGCATTTTTGACAAAAATCAGAAGGTGTGATTTAAAACAGTCAAAATAGTAAAAGAATTTGAAAATACTGTTATATTATTGTCTATCTATCAGTTTGTTACTTTTTGGGTAGAAAATTTTATATATTATCTATCAGTTTGTTACTTTTTGGGTAGAAAATTTTTATTTTGCGTAAATATCCGCTGTTTATACATTATTTACGACCTATTAAAATTATTAAGAGCTGAAATCCATTCTTATGTAACTCCTTTTAGTAGCAATTGATGCAGACAGTTTTTATTTTGCATAAAGATCTGCAGTCTAGTGATTGCGGATTTTATGCATTCACGACAAAAATATGGGTTGGTGTAATTTGAAAGAGTAACAACGTGAGAAGAACTTAAAGATACTGTTATATTATTTTGAAACTTTGGAACATATTAACTATTAGAAATAAATTCAATAGATTCACCGCGTCCACTCAACAGTCTGCGCGCCCTCTTTCTATTCTTTAGTATACTTCTACTCTATCTTCTTCTGCTCTGTCTCGAAACACGACGCGTGTGTACAATAGCTGTGCAATATTAATTAATAAGTCTGTGTTTGTTTAAATAAGACTGATTCTGATCCTTGTGGAATATCCTGAACCACTAAATCTAACATTAACACGTTCAGCACTATGTCAGTCCCATGGGGTTGACGGTTTCGAATTTATTACAAAATCATATAATATTACAAAATGTTCACACTGTTTTAATAGATTTAATTGAAACAGATTAAACAGATATGCGGCAAGCAAGTATTTCGCTTATGCAGAATCGTATTTTTTGCAGTATTGTATTTAAATTCGAATAAAAGGTGACATGGAAAGCGAGAGAAAATTGCTCTGCGTTTAACGTGTCAAGAAAGAAAATAATTATTTCACATAACTATTTCGCCCGAGTTTGTTACAACTCCAGGTAGAAAGCTTCTATCTTTCATAAAGAGTGAGAATCAGTTTTCAAGTAGATCGACCCTTTTAACACTAACCGTACCGAGCAGAAAATGTGACTGGTATATGTTGTCTTTTAAAAATTACAAAACTGAATTTATTTAGATTTCTCGCATATTATATAACAATATGTGCTTAAATGAAGAAATTTATTTAATCATTTTTTTAAATGTCTCTTTCATTTCGACTCTTTTAACACTAACCGTACCGAGCAGAAGATGTGACTGGTATATGTTGTCTTTTAAAAATTACAAAACTGAATTTATTTAGATTTCTCGCATATTATATAACAATATGTACTTAAATGAAGAAATTTATTTAATCATTTTTTTAAATGTCTCTTTAATTTCAGTAACTATGAAATAAAACATGTGAAACCGATCATTAGACCAGTTTTGGTACGGTTACTGTTAAGGGCTCGTATTTCTCAGATTCGTTATCTTCTTTTTTAATATTCTGAAAGGTGCATGTCGTAGAAGGACACTCAACCATTTTATATCACGGCACTCTGAAAACATGGTTTCGATTTAACATGATTTCATCGATTACATCAATCGACTGGAGTTCCTTGCAAGGTGGACTCGATGTGGCGTTTTCAAACCCTCAAAGAGATTATTATTATTATTTAGTATTTATATATTGCTTTAAATAAAGGTTAATAAAGCACATAAGGTTTATATAGCAACCGTCACAGAGATTTTCAATTTTTCTTTAAAAAATCAATTGAAACAATGTTTTATATTTACGTTTATTCATGTACAACAATGTCAAGCAGTGTATTTTTAATAGTTACAGAATGGTACACAAAGATATGTATTGGGGTCCCCGAGTGACCTCATTTTGTGTGCTAGGAGTTAATGAAACGTTGATAAAATGTTTTCTAGGCAACACTAAAAATAAAAGGGAGAACTAGATTTCATTGATTTGAATTATTAAAAATTTTAAATGCATAGTAAAATAGTAGCTACGTTTTTGTTTTGGAAAAGTGCATCGTTCATCGTGTTCAACGTTTAGGGGGCTTGACTCTTAAACAGCGTTATACTAATCGCAAGCTGCAAATTGTGCTAGTAATAAAATTTGGAAAAGATTTTTCGTATCTAAGGAGTATAAAACATTGTTTTCTTTTATATTCTTGTGAATATTGCTTTCGAAATACAAAATGAAAAATCTATTTGATCGAAAACTTTGCCAAGCTTCAGTATACATATTTATAGTTTACATATGAATATTTTTCACACATAGCAAGTAATGGTGATATCTGAATATCAAACAGAAAGGTGTACAAGACAATAAGTAACTTTTTCACAAACTTTTTACTGAAAGAGAATCATTTTACTTCAAAATTGTTTTACTTTGGCATTGAGAGAGATAAAGCGTTCATTATACAAGTACCTAGTCACTAGATCTATTCAAAGCAATTATAAAATGTGTTTAAGCAAGATCTAGTAATTACTATGTCTCCAATTAATTAGTACTTTCTTAAATCATTTCAATGAAAAGTTGAAATTATTAAAATATAAAGATAGTACGCATAAAAGTACCATCGTTAACGAAGCTATAAAAGGGCAACAAAATTAAGAAAGAAGTATGAAGGGATCATTAAAGTTAAAAGGATTGTAAAATGAATAAAAATAGTAGCAAAAGTAGTACGGTAATAAGATGCAATGAAGGATGGATGAACGATTGTTGCACGAATAAGTGAGATTATCATATAGTAAGGCAATTATTGTAAACCGAGTTTTATTTTTATTATCTATCTACAAGTACGAGTTGCAACTACGTTAAAAGTTAAAGCAATATCTTAATCATAAACGACACAAACAATTCAAAATGATGCTGAAGAGAAATGCTGACCCTCAATTGAACGTACCAACAACGGAAAAAGTTCTCCAGTTCCCAGAATATTTCGCATAAATGCGTGCATCTTCTCCAAAAGCGATTTCGTCCATGAAAATAAAAGACTGCATTACCGCAGTTGACTGCGTGTAGGTTAATGAGGAATTCCTGTGATACCTTTCTATTCGAGCTGGGCGCAAAGAGGCCAGCAGCAATTATCTCGTTACCGGACGCGAACTATCAAACGTTTAGTTTGTAAGTCACGCGGTCGGCACGCAAGTAGGTTTGCGAATTGATCGCCGCACGGTTCGCGAAAGGTTCGAACGAGTATCCGCGGAATTCAATTTCCCGACCGAATGACAACGAAATTCGGACAATCCGCGGACGGGCCAGGCCGGGACGGGCCGTTACGTCGGCTGGAAATCGGCTGCAAAAGCTGCGTACGCTTTCGAGTACAGTCGGTTCACCCTCTGCCCCCAAAACTAGGTCACAATCTGCCCTGACCCAGATGACTGTCGTGTGACGTCACCGGCCCAACTCTCTAAATCTTCTCCTCACTTGGTAGACGGTAGGTTCGTCAAGGCGCCGGCTGAATATCTTGTGGTTCCACCTAGCCGACCCTCTGCTCTCCTCGAACCTTCGCAATCGACCGATTGCTCGACTTTACAGCGGAACCAAGTTAGCTACTCCACGCTCGCGCTCGGGACCAAGTTAGGGGATGATGGTTCCACGCGCGAGCGCGGTTACATGTGTGCACGCGTTACGGTGTGCGAGCAGGAAATAGCATTGTTTGCATCCCAGGGCGAGCTCGTCCTCTTAACCCTTATCCATTCTCCATTTCCCCAACTTAATTTGTCCCCTGGTATCGAATTGACTCGTTTAAAATGTACAAGCAATTTTTGCTATTCGTTTTTCGAGAACGAAGGCGTTAGACTGCCTTTTTAGCGCAGTGGCTCAGTGGATAGAGCGCGCGACTACAATCAACTGTGGTCGTGAGTTCAAATCCCACCGCCGTCACCTCTGGAAATATTGTTCTATGTGATATTATACTGTGTCGTTGACCATGGTGGTTCGGAACCCACCGTAATAAACAGTAGGTCCCGCTGAAAAGTAGGTTGAAATAGGTTGAAAAAGTAGGCGATAGTGGAGAGGGCGGACAAAAAAGTGGAGAAGGGGAAAAGTGGAAGAAAGGGGGAGAATGGTAAAATGGATTTGAAACCTCGAGGGGACCAAATATTTAATACCCCCCCCCCCCTAATTTCTTTTTATCGTCTACGTTGAAGGAGTGTGAACAGCTATCTTTTAGGTACTGTTCACACAAATGATCTTTTTCGAAATTTTCTTATGTGCCCAAATACCTTATTCAAAAATATACAATTTAAAAAAAACATGATGGTGGTCCGTTTTTTTAGTTTCATTTTACAGAAATACAAAACGAAATTCGCATTGCTCAAGGGATGACCTAATACTTGCGCGCCTAGTTACGCCATTAATTTTCATATCTTCCATTTTTCCCAAACATGCAAATTAAATTATAATAATTTGAGTATACACTGTACCACTAACCGTATCACGACCGGTTTCATATTTCTTGTTTGATAATTATTGAAACTATAGAGATGCTTCCATTAGAAATTATTAAATAAATTTCTTCATTGGAGCGCAAATTGATATAAAAATTAGGTGAAATATAAATAAATTCAGTGTTGTAATTATTATGAAACTGTTTTTTGTCATCCAGCCACATTTTTTCTCGGCATGTTTACTGTAATAATATTAAACTGTAAGACAATGCAAGAAAAACGATTTAATCTTCCATGGACGATGGTCGATAGTCAGTATTATTCTGTTATAATCTGTACGATGTTACAGATGTTGCCATAAGGTTACAGATTTTATTTATTGATGATTTGGACTTTTTCATCGCTCCTAACAATCTGACCTTGTAGAATAAATTGTGAAATACACGTCAGAGTCAGTAGAGTACACAGACGTCATCCCTGCAGGGTTGACATGTTTACTCCTACGGGCATACTTTTATTGCTGTCGCTACCCAATACCGCTCGTTGACGATCACTGTTTGATGCCGTGGATGCAAAGGACTCTGTTAGTGACAAATATTTAGTCAGCCGGAGAGAAAGTTTCGTGGTAAACTGCTTTGAAGAGCTGCGATTCGTGGTACAGGAAACTTTGGATGGACGGTATTTTGCGAAGTATAATTATCGAGTCCAGGAGACCAGATTTTCAACTTCGGTATGAAAATGGTTTCATGGTTTGACCTCTATGGTTTCAGCACAAAGGCATTAGAAGCTGTATCAAATGTTTAACTCTTGCGATTAACATGTTCAAGGTATTTTGAATGTTAGAAGTTTCTAATAATCAAACCTTTGGCAGGAACTTTTGTCATTTTGTATGACGAGAAAATGAAAAGGAAACTATTTTTTCAAAATTAATTTCGAACATTTAAAAAGAAATTTATATTTTTACGGGTCGGACATTCGCAGAATTGGATACAAAGAAATCGCAAGCTTTATTCAACACTTAACACCTTGCAGTATGATTTATTTCACGATTACAATAATTAGAACTTCTCGGACGCTTACAATTTACTAGGGAAAAAAATGAAAATTTATATTTACCGAATACCCACGTATTTTCCAATGAATACACATTGGCTACAATAAAATATATCATTTCAATTTAAAGGAGATTAATAATATACATGTATAGCAAATTCTGTTCAAAGTCTTCATCGCGAGTCTGACTCGATATCATAGTACAAGTGGTTAACTCATGTATTTAACTTTTTTATAAGTACTCTGAGGAATAGAGATAACATTGACACAAAGACCAACAAACCTGTTGTAAACATTTCGATTGTTTTAACCGTTTACCAAGTAGATAAAGTGTAAGTATCACTCGAAGAGAATTTAGGACATTATAGAGCACGTGAGAGGTTCAACTATTGTTTATCCGAGTACCAAATTCTATACTACTCGGACGTCAGAGAATGTTTTTAAATGATAAACAGTAAGAAATCAGGAAAGTACATAGAGCATAGGAAAGTATAGAAGAGAAGAACAATGATTAGAAAGATTATTTATCTCAAGCGTGAAGATTATCGGTAAGAGAACAACCAGCAAAGAGTATTTACTCGGTTTCGAAGGTATTCTAGAATTCTTTGTTTATGAAAGATATTTTCCAGGGCCTTGCGGGTACCCGAAATTTCGGGTACACGAGCCTCGGGTCGAATCGGACAATGATCGAGATGGGTTAGGTCGGGGTCCCGAAAGTGTACAAACTTCGGGTACCTGAAAAGGTAATCGGGTTGGGTCGAGTCAGGGTCCCGAAAGTCTGCAATATTCGGGTACTCAAAGTTAAAATTGCGGCAAGTCTGCGGTCAAATCAGCGATAAATAACTCTGTACCCCTTCTTTTTATTATTGTTTATAGTGCAGGATGGTTAACCCCTTCCCGTGCCATTTAGCTCGACGAAACTTGGGCCCAAGCGGGAGGCATCGACGCGTGCTAAACAGACCAGAGTGATGCTTGTAAACAGTCGCAATACGAACTACAAACTATTGGTGTGTTTTTTACTTTTTGCCAAATCCATGATTGTTGTGTCGTACTTTCCTCTTCACTACCCTCATCTATAATCATACGCCATATACGCTTTACGACTCGCACAAACGCGTCACTATCAGAGGATTCGTTATCACTGCCTTCATTTAACATTTTTGTATCTTGCATTTTGAAGGGGTTTCTTAACCCCTTGCCTTACGATTTATTTTACGGTTTTAGTAATTAGAATTTCTGTGTAGTTCATAATTTCTTAGAAAAAGGAGAAAATGTATATCTATTGCATGTCTATATGTTCTCCAATGGCTGTACATTAACAACAACAAAATAGAATTATATTTCGGTTTAAAGGAAATTAATATCATACATCTTTATTAGACTCTGTTCAGAATCTTCATCACGTCTCTCAGACGATATTGTAAGCTAAGGGGTTAAATTTCAATAATTGAACTGCTTCATAACAGCAACGATAAGAATTGTGACTAACTGTCATGAGGTACTGATAGGAACTAACATTCAGTCACGATCGTAACGGTCAAAAAATCAGTCCGCGAGCTCGGCTTGTTATGTTTACGTTTGGCCCAAGTATCTGTTCGCGAGTCTGACTCGCGATGTTCGTGTTTGGGCCAAAATCTTCATCGCGAGTCTGACTCGCTAAAGTACGGGAAGGGGTTAAATGCTTTATGCACTACGATTCCGGACGTATGCTATCCGTGAGTCAGTGTGGGACTCCTAGGCTGAGTATTTCTCGGACCTTGATAGTGCAATAAGGTCCGTATACCCGCGTGCTAAACTCTGTGCCCTGTGCATATTAAGATTTACTAAACAGTGTTTACTACAAATCGAAATATTATTACAACCAATAAGTGGACATCTTAATATACACAGAGTTATTTATCGCTGATTTGACCGCAAACTTGTCTCAACTTTAACTTCGAGTACCCGAATATTGCAAACTTTCGGGACATCGACTCGACCCGACCCGATTACTTTTGCGGGTACCCGAAGTTTGCAAACTTTCGGAACCCCGACTCGATCCGACAAAATTAACTTTTCGGGTACCCGAAGTTTGCAAACTTTCGGGATCCCGACCCGATCCCGAACAAATTTCCCGACCCGACCCGAACCCGAAATTTCGAGTACACGCACACCCCTAGATATTTTCACATCCGAGTTTGTCTTGCGCATCGTGCGTCTCTTTCGAAACAGTTCTCGAGACGAGGAAAACAGATTTTCTAAATGGCTTATTATACGCTCGGTGCTGAACCTGTTACCGCTTAGAAATACACACGTGTAAAGGTAAAGAAAACCTACCCTCAAACCCTATGGAGACTAAGAACACTCCAGCTTAATGGAAGCAGAAAATTAATTTCCATAGTGACAACATTCAACGACCTCACCCTTAAGAACATCTATGACGAGTCTCGGAAGGTATGTCCTTTCAGGAATCTTAGCAGAAACGAGGTTTTTGAGACCACTTCTTAATTTATTTAGATGAAAAGTGGGGCCACTTAAAGGCTTTCTTCCAACCAGAAAACGCTTCCTCATAATCATTGTAAACTTATTAATTCTGTTCTCAAAGCCAGGTTCAAATACATTTTATTTGAAAATGTACTGCTGGGTGCAATGGTCAAAAATGACCTCGGACCAAATTAGAAGACTTCCATTGATCATCAAGCAAAACCATATTGTAAAATTTTAATACTAAATATATCTCGACCGAGAGGGTAGTTATGGGACAAAATGTAAAAAATGTTTTCAGATACATATACTATAATTAATACTCAGATGTTTAAGTTAAGAACATCCTAGTTGTAAAACAGCAAAAGCTTAAAAAAAAAGCGGAAAAGAGCAGATTTCGCATGGAAGTTTAAGAGCGACATCATTTATATTTTTTACAGTAGCAGTGTATAAGTATAAGTATTTTTCATTAATTTTTTCAAATTTTTTGGTGAGGTGCGCCACGGTAAAAAAAATAAAAACTGATTTTTTTCGACGTTTTTCCCGCGAAAAACTAATGTAAAATTAAAATTTTTACATTTCATGTATTCTGTATGCATATTAGCACCGTTAAACATTTATCAATTCCCGAAAACAATTAAACAGCAAAATCAACATGATCTGTGAAATTGATATCGTGTGTATACGTTGCCTTATAAAAATGACAAGATTGAATTTATTTTAAATTTCCGCGGTTCGTATAATATGTGCTCCACCAAATTATATATTTATTTAGATAAAATAAAAAATCTCGAACTCGTAATTTTGATCGATGGTGGTAGGTTTAGTATTAAATATGATTTTTTTTTTAAATTCGGTGAAATGATTACATTTTTCAGTGTAGACACCCGAAACAAATTTGTGTTTTTGAGTATGGTTAAAACGCATACTGAATGTACCGATTAAGCGGGAATGCAATAAGTGAAATGGCTGCATCTGTAAATGGGACTTCAATCTAAGTAAAACGAATACATTTTGTGATTCGGTTCTTATTTGACTTTTTGAATGTCAATTGAGTTAGTGTTTAAAACGCGGTCATGAAATGTAAACAGAAATGGCTCGATTTGGCGGTGCAATTTTTCGAATATAGCGGGTACATTTTCCACCGTGGATTTTAACCGTCGAATACACGACCGCAGAAGTTAGAGCAATTATGACCGGTCATGTAAGGCAGTCCGCAAACTAAGCCGAACAGGCAAGGTGTACATGAAACCGCCGTAACATCGT
The DNA here is from genome assembly GCA_913789915.3 of Sphecodes monilicornis. Lineage (NCBI taxonomy): Eukaryota > Metazoa > Arthropoda > Insecta > Hymenoptera > Halictidae > Sphecodes > Sphecodes monilicornis. Next base: position 14,563,852 of record OU565290.1, read on the forward strand.
TCAACATAGATCAACACGAGCACAGGTACGATGCACTTAAACGCATCTGCGGGAGGCATACTATAAACGTAATATAGCTGGTTGTGAACGTCTCGCAGCTCTGGTGGTGGATAATTGATGTAATCTAAATTAACGATCGGAAAATCGATCACCCCAAAGTCAAGACAATTTGCTTCAACTATTTCGCAGACAGCCGTTCCAATTACGCCTGACGTGTTGTAGTTAACACTGTGCGGAATACGTTGTCTTTAATACATTCGTGTGATAGTGTGCACCGAGCAAATTCGACGATAGTCACAAAGCGATTTCGCGACGTCTCGCGCGAGTGATCGATAGCGAGCCGCTTCTACGCTCTCTACCGTCCATTAATCGTGTCATAGACGGTTCCGAGGACCGTAAATCACCGATGGATCGCACGCTTGTGGGAGTTTTGACTTTTCAGTTTGATAGTTATTATTCAATTAACTTGCCGAGTTGCCTGATTGCAGAACTTGGTCTTGGTTTCGCCGTCGGACTTCCCAAATCCAAGTTTCCGATCAATTTCAAGTGGTCTCGAGAATTTGCTAGAAACTTTGGGATCGGTCGAGCAAATTGCGTTTAGAAAACAGTCTGCGTGATATGCAAGTTTTGGAATAAATGTTCATTTTTCACCGAACACTACATTTTTCAATTTATGCAGCGTGTATCTAGTAAGTGACTAGGGGGGAAAATACGGGTGTTGCACTCGCTTTTTGAACGACAGTTTACTGAGGTTAAAGTGCTCGTGTAGTATAATAAAACCCTTTTGGATTTCTTCAGAATAGGCCTTCGTTGTTGAGATATTTTGATTTAAAGTTTTTGACGTATGCAGTACCCAGATCATAGTATCTACACAGAAGTAGCCTGTGTAGGCACAGCGTTAGCGCATCAGCTTACTACTATGATATATGACAGGTATGGGCAATTTTGCCTCAATTGAGGCAAAACCGTCCACACAGTAGCGCCCTCTGTCCCCTTGCAGCAAGCGCGTTACAATGGGGCAACAAAGACACGAGACATCAGCGTACACAACGAACGTGCGCGCTGCATGAAAGAGAGGTTGGTGGGAGAAGCAGGCGTGTGAGGGGCTCCACCCGTGCCTACCACTGATATATGATTTACTGTGTTACATATTATCTCGCACAAATTTTTAAATTAAAAACATATTTATAACATAAGAAATTAGTCTGATCGTCATTTTTACGATTGTTTTTATATTATTGTTTATATTTTACATTTACTGTGACAATGAATACCTCTTTAATTCGTATGAGCTAAATTATAACTCGATTGTTAGGGAGGATTCAAAAAATATTGTAGAGCAATGTTTTACATAGTTTGAATATAGTATTAATAATATTGTGGGATCAGGACCCCCCACACCAAATACTGTATGGAGATTAGGAAAAGTGGGAGGGTTCCGTGGGTGAGCGCGTTAGTCGATCGGCTACCACCGCGAGGGTCCCGGGTTCGATTCCCGGAGTGTAGGGATGATACTGTACCAAATTACCGTACCGAATACCGCCGATTACTACGATGATAGTAACGGTAACGACGCGACGATCTGTTAAAAACAATATCATTGATTGCAGTTTTCAGAATAGATAAAAGTACGACGTGAATGATTCGAGACGAAAATTGTAAAATCTCAGACGGAGATTGAGACGTGAAAAGTTGTGAAAAAAGTTTAATTTATTGTACCAGTTGTGATTTTTTGTGCTAAATTATATACATTTTATATTTATCGTCTTTGATCCTACATTTTTGCGGAATTCCTCGTTTTCCCTAAGATCCTACATTTGAGGGCTCGTCCGGGATGGGGGGAATACCGATGCCCGCATGGTGACAGACGACGAACGCAGTAAGCAAGCGTTGCGAAGACGGTTGCACGTGAGCGAAAGGACGACGAAGTGAAGTAAGGGACACATCCAGGAAAACTGCTAGAGAGGGCAGTAGGATGGTGTTCCCGAAAAGTGACGAAGTTGATGACGAGTTGTGTTGATGGCGCTGAGGCCAAAAAGACGATGGCGCTGCGACGGGCATTCGCCCTCGAATAGGAGCAGGATGGCCGAGTGTGGGATCAGGACCCCCCCAGACCAAATACTGTGTGGAGATTAGAAAAAGTAGGAGGGTTCCGTGGGTATGTGTAAGAGTTGATCAGCTACAACCGCGAGGATCCCGGGTTCGATTCCCGGCGCGGAATTCCTTACTTTTCCTAAGATCCTACAATATAGAAGAATTCCTCGATATATGTCGGGGAATGTGTGAGGAAAGAATTCATAGCGAAATAGTGGTAATAGAAGTAAATATTAAAAGAATAGAAGAAATAAAAGAACGTTGGAGTAGGGGCAAGAAGATGAAATAGATAAAAGAGAAGGACAGAAGGCTGATAGCTCGGAGAGTAGTAAAAGTGAGGTTAGGTGGCAATGTGGTAAACAACGCGGTAAGATAGGTCAAATTATTGATATAGCATATAGTATTGTTGCAAAGGTGTGAATGGTTAAGATAGTAGTTCAATAATCCCGGGCTTGTGAACCAAGTTCATATTATTATTGTTATTAGTGCTTGGTATATCTAGTGTTAAAATGACGTAAGAACACCGATGTCTCATTTTCATCTTATTGAAACAATAAACCACCCGATGGAGGAGCCTGGGTCTACATTTATCCAAAATATAAAAATTATTTAATCACTCTGTTTCTGGCGATTAAATTCAATGATGAGCCTATACTTAAGGAACAACAATAAAGACTAACGTTAAAAGCAGCGAATAGTTCTAAACACTGGCAATTATACAGTTGTAAGAATGGTCCGCCGTCCGAGGGTTAAAGTTAAAGAAAAAATTTCCATTTGGCTGACAATTTCTATTTCGCATAAAAATCCACAGTCTACTAATGACGTTAACATTTGTAGCAGAAGCTGTATCTGAAGTTTTGAACTTTTAATAAATTCTCTCGTCAGCTGTCCGGACTCCGGAGTGACAGGTCGTAATTATTCCTAGGTGTCTGTTTCGCTGTGAACGGCCATCCGCAGACAACGCGTCGCGTGTGCATCGGAGTGTAATCGCAAAAATAATACATTCTCGTATGAAATGCGATCCGCGCGGATATCAGCACAAGTCAGAAGAGTGCGCAGCTGATGTTAGCGGTTAAGCGTGGCTCTGTCAGCGCGAGTTAACTCTGCTGCCCCAGCAATGTCAAGAGACGCATTGGCCGACTCGGCTCAGAACCAGCACACCTTTATTTCATCCCCGTAGATCGAACGAGGCAATTCCCCACGATAGGTCGATAGACGGCTGTTTGTTCGACCTGTTTCTGCCTCCTCGATGAATTTTCGGCATAATTGTATTATTTTATAGCGAATCCGTGCGCACACGCTTCCGTAAGGAGTTTCCGGCTGCCGCTGTGACGGCTTGCTTATAATATCATAAATTCGAACACGCGGATTTGCGATTTTGTCGACCGTTATCCAGGCCGCTGGGGACTTTTTATTGTACTGACTCTGAGGAATATTTCCAAATTGATTACAGATGGTCAGATTATTAGATGCGATGTGTTTTCATGCAGTGATGTTCGCTTGTTAGAATTTGAAGGTAGCTAGGAAAAGTATCAAACAGTTTAAATTATAAGGTGGTTATTGTAACTTCTGGTTATTGTAACTTGTACTGATCATTTCGTACTGACTCTGAGGAATATTTCCAAATTGATTACAGATGGTCAGATTATTAGATGCGATGTGTTTTCATGCAGTGATGTTCGCTTGTTAGAATTTGAAGGTAGCTAGGGAAAGTATCAAACAGTTTACATTATCAGGTGGTTATTGTAATGTGGCGGCTACTTCCTATGCTCGTCAACAGAGGGACATTACGGCAACACCTTTCCCGCTACTACCTGAATCTTCCCCTGTTTGTATATATACCGTTCCTTACGACATCCCGCGTCTAAGGCACGGGTCCGCTAGATAGCCTTACTGACGAGTCCTCTAGCGGGCCTAGGACAAAACGCTTCCTTCTCCTTTTTCCATCTTTTCATAATTCAAAAGCCGCCATAGTAACATCTGGTTATTGTAACTTGTACTGATCATTTCGTACTGACTCTGAGGAATATTTCCAAATTGATTACAAATGGTCAGATTAATAGACGAGATGTGTTTTCATGCAGTATTGTTCGCTTGTTAGAATTTGAAGATATCTAGGGAAAGTATCAAACAGTTTAAATCATCAGGTGGTTATTGTAACATCTGTAACGTCGACCATACAGAAGCAAACTGACAACAATCGTCATCCTCGAAGGGTGAAGAATCGTTTCGATTTCCGGATTTGAAGGAACGTCGATGGTGCATAGAATATTATAAATAACTTCTTATGAAATAAAGAGTTGAGTTCACGAATAAAGGAAGAAATCCTTTTTAGAAATTTTAAACTAATTTGTTGTGCCCTTAAATGCTCCACTATTTAAATTTTAAAATCTGTTAAATTTTAAAATCGCTTTAAGATTTGTTATTCTCTCTTAACACGTTCACAGTTTCATGTCTTATAATTGAAGGCAACAAACTCTCCGAATAAAATTAAGTTTAAAACCTCTTTGAAGTTTATAGAACAAAACTGTAATCTACCTAAGAGATGATTGATGGTTACCGCTTCTAAAACAGTCCTTATCAATCTCTACGTTCAAGCTTGTGCGCTGAGGCAGTCAATTAATAAGATTGTGTCAATGTAGACAATTAATAGTGTTAATAGGATTCCTGCGCTGGACATTGGTAGTTGATTCTACTGATAGTTAATCTACTGAGTAATTAATTCTGTGTTTTCTGGTATCTTCATCTTCTGCACCGTAACGCAACATAAGACCGAACTTGCATTAATCTATATTATTCTCTGTTCACCTCATGATCAATTTCTAATAGTCTTCTTTCTTCAGCATGTACCAGTACAACTTCTGATTTCCAATCTCATTGAGATTCGATGAGCATTGTCTTATCATGATTACACGATGAGGATTGTCTCATTGTGATTTCTCGATGAGGATTGTCTCATTGTGATTCCCGATGAGGATTGTATCATTGTTAGGTGCAAGACGATTCAACAGAGAAAGATTCTCCTGTGAATTCCTGTCCGTTTTCCAAATGAAATACTTTATAATAATAACGGTGGAAGAATCGAATGTTTGTAGATGTTTAGATAAAAACAGATGTATGCATTCAAGTAAATTAATTGAATACTATGGATACTAATTGACTATGAGTTGATTAGCGACGGCGCACGATATACTCCAGACTCTTGAACGCCGTAGTTGAACGGATGAGCGGTGGTCGTGAGCAGTTTGAATTCATTCATTATCGATCGGACGAAATAATTAAAGTTGTAATACCGAACGTGACAGCTGGATACAGTCGTTGGTACGTGACAGTGGCAAAATAGATACTATAAAAATGTTGAAAAATCGACAATATTCAGTATAAAATATTGAAACGGAAAAGTATTTTAATATTCTGCCTTGGCATCGAAAAAAACGTAAAAACAGAATTTTTTAAAATTTTTTGACATTATAAAGTTGATTGACGAGGTTGAAAAAATTATTTTGCAATAGCCCAATCCTTTCCGAATAAAACAAATAAAAATTTAGCTCAATCGGACACACAGTTCCTGAGATAAAAATTCGTAAGTGAGGCCCGTTTTCGCCAAAATGGGAAAAAATTGCAAATTTCTAAAAAAATTCGAAACCGGCAAAATGATGACTTAAATCCCCCATAATCTCATATGGACTACAACATATTTCATTTAGAACAAAATCGACGTAGGTGCCTGCAAAAAGTGATCGATTTGGCATGGAATGACCCCAAACACACTTTCCAACTTTAAACATTTCTGTGTATACAATGTTCCGTTTTCTAAAACAACACTTTATATACGCACACTATACGAGGTATGATAAACAAATTTCCGCAATACTCCTTCATTCATCAATTTTTATATTCTCCTATTCAAAGTAGACTCCATCGGATATAATGCACTTATGCCACCGTTTATCCCAGTCTTCAAAACAGAGATTCTGGTACGCAGATTTTGGTAAATCGTTCAGCTTCTGCAGCAATTTTGCTTTTATTTCTTCAATGGTCGTAAAACGGTTTCCTCTCATTGAATGAAAAGAAATTCCCGAACAAGCAATGAAGTAATTCCTTGATCCTTCATTATGAAAAACGAAAAAAATCGCCGAATATACAGAAACACAACTTTTTTAACACTAAATCTACCAAGCACAAAACATATAAAACTGCAATGCCCTATAGAAGTGAAAAGAATAAATTTACTTGAACTTTTTACGGTTTTTATTATAATCTGTGTTAAAATAAAGAAGTCAGTTGAATCATTTCCTATGAAAGCGATTTATGATTTCCATAATTGTGAAATTGAGAACCGTTAATTTGACCGTGGTAGGTTTAGTATTAACTCTTTTCGGACGAGTGTCGGAATATAGGCGCCCCAACAATTTTACCGTTCTGTAATTGCTAATAATTTTTAAAGAAATTATTACTCTCAGAAAATATGAAACCAATTTTTATCGAACACAACACTCTTCATTTCATTAATACACTTAACTCTTCAATTTTTTGTTTCACAAGGAAAACATATTCGAACCATCGAGAAGTATGCTCAAAATAATTCCTGCCCGCTAAGGGTTAAATATTATTTGAATAATGTTTACGACCAATTGATCGATCGTCAGTGGGAGGAAAAAGTTCAATATGTGACGAAGATTCGATTCTTCACGGCATCGGATTTATTTCTACGTGCACAGAGAACAAACGAAACAGACACAGGCGCGCGTGTGATATTTCTAACACCGCTTAAACTCTTTTCAAATGAAGAGTGATCAACAAGACTAGCGAAAAAGCGTTGTCCTTGTGCCCGTTTCGCAATTCACCGCTTCCTATCTATTTCTCTCTACCTCTCACTCACCCTCTCTCTATCTCTCTATACAAATCCCCCTTTTAACTGAAAGTTTCGCGTATGTTCATCCCCAATAAACGCAGGTCTCGCGGAAACGTTTCACCGAAACCGTATTAGCGTGTTTCACCTTGAAACGTATTAGTACGGAAGTTTAGCGGTGTGGTCTGCGTACATTTTCTCTCTAAATTCGAATTCCAATCCCGTGTCACGGTTGTGCCCCCTCTCTGCAACCACTACCCCTCCCCCATCGAACAAGCAACGCGCAGCGTTTCGAGAGATTTAATTAACGTCAAACGAACTACGATAACGAGCGTCGCGGTGCACAATAACCAGACTAACCCAGACCCAGCGACCCGGCGTATAGCGCGGACGAGCTGGTACCAAGTTCAAGGTAATCGCTCGATGCCCCTAAAGCGGCCCCTGGTTTATCAAATGCCCGGCTGTTGCCAGGTGCTCTGGACCAGTCCCGCCGACGGCCTAGCATAATTCGTTTAGCTTGCGGAAATGCTCAGAAAAATTTCCCGCAGCCGCGAATGTAGAGCTGGTTTCAATGGCGTACGAGCAAAACGCCGCACAGTGGAGTATTTGCCGATTTCAGCGGCCAAAACTCAATTTTTAAAATTTTACATAAATTGTAAAATTTTTGTTGCTTGAGTTAGTTGAATATCTGAGGAACAATCTCCTATCATTCGTTTTCCCATTAATATATCCATTAAGCACTGAAATTTGTCAGAAGTATGAAATTTTGTTAACACGCTGTCATTTCTCAACGAATTCACTTATTAGTAATTTTTACCTTATTTACATAAATTAAATAGATTCTTGTTTTATAGAAGTTTTTTTTAGCTAAGTATAAGGTATACTTTTAAGAGAAATTCACTTTTGTACCATATACATTTTTGTAGTTATTAATATTTAAAGATAACCAACGATTCAGTCACCTTTTTTATGTTTCTAAGACTTTGGTAATGATTTTGTTCTACTTTAGGGTGCGTCCCGGTGTTCATTTCTGTGCCATTGTATTCTTTGAAGTTTTATGATTAAGATGCAAGAAAAGTTGGTTCCGACTACGTCCGACTCCGTGTTTTATAGTTGATTTATGAAAAAATGGCCATCGCGCGCCCGCGATATAGGGTGACTTTACATTAAAAAATAAATCGGAAATGTAGAATAGAGTTTTTTCATACGAGGCTTCGTTTTTGAGAAAATCGTTTGACACGTTTGCTTATAACAATACAATTTTATTCTACATTTTCGACTTACTTTTTCATGTAGAATCATCCCCCTTTCTGTTAAAGAAAATGCTATCGGCGCAAAGGTTCGATCTTCTTGCGCCGATAGCGTTTTCTTTAACATAATTCAAAATTCGGTCGATAGAAATCACAATTACATGCCCCTTTCGTTTGTACCACTGATCACTCTGTATATTTGAATTTTTATTTAACAGACATCATTCATGTATATGTAGAGAATAATCCTGAATTACTGAATAAATGAATTTTCTAACCATTTTTGTCCTCGAACGCGATATCGACGAAAGAGCTATACAGTTCGCGTGGTAAACGAGTAAATATGGTGCCATACGCAAACTTTGGTAGCTATTCTTAGTTATCCGATGTAAACGACTGTTACGAAATATGTAAACTCGTTCTAGGTAAGTACTCGTGGCACGCACTCAGTGCTCCAAACTTCAGAATAAGTTAATAAATAGAACCCCGTATAACGCGGTCCAAAAACTGTTTGGAAAGATTGTGGACATGTAGCTTATGTGGCGGTTAATGTGTAGCCGTTTTAAACAATTTTTTGATCGAGCTATTGGAATACCCGCTGTACATTTATTGCCAGATAAAATACATATGAGCAGTTTAATGAAAAAATAGTGTGTCAATATTTGTCTGTTTGGTTTAACATCAAGGCTGTAATCGTCATTAATTTATGCATTGGTGGCAAAAAATCAGTGGATCAAATTTAAAACAGTGAAAATACTCCAAGCATTTAAAAATATTTTTGTCTCATCGTTGACTTGTTAAAACGATTAGGAAAAGAAATAAGTGTAGCTCTAGTATTTTGCAATAAAAATCTGCAGTCTAGTCATTAAATAAATTAATAAAAGCTAGATGTAACAATATTGTATTTTCTAAATAAAGCATTCGGTTTGAAGCATTAATAAATAAATAAATAATTCTAACGTAATTTTAGCGTGGCTTACATAAGAAAACCTAACATTCTCCGATTTTATCCTGTTTTATGAACTTTTTAATTAATTCTTTAACATTCAATGATCAATAGTTTTGACTTGCACCAATTTTACATTAAACGGCTCACACATAAAGTCTTTCTAAATAACATTTTTATCGTGTTATGCAGGAGTCTACTGTATCACGTTGTTAGAATAACAACAAATTTGTCAAAAACGGAAGTCCATTGCGAAGATTGCTATTAGAATTTTGCGACACAAGTATGTTAAGAATTCGAGCTGGTGGCCTTCCGAAACTGATTTTCTCGCACTGGCACTCGAATCAGTTGATCGAATTCATCATGAAAGTGTGAAGTATGCGATTGGAAATGACACTGTCACCAGCGAGTTGATCAGTTCGCGAAACACCTGTCACCAAGCGGGGAACGTGGACGAATGGTGGCCGGTTAGACCGCAAAAAGCTCTGCTACTTGTAAACGCGAGTTTTGTCGGTTGCGGAAACTGGGACAGAGGATTGTGTTTGCTCTTAGTGCCGATGCGAGCCAGAAGGAAAGGGAGGGAAAGGGAAATCCGCGGTGACGGGGAAAGGGAAAGGTTGACCTTGGACGTATTCGTGTCTCCAGTTTGCTCGCATTTCTTTCCCTTGCCTCGCAAAGCACGAATGTTAACTTTCACAATGTTCGTCAAGTATTGACAAAATTTTAACACGTCGAGCATCAAATAATGAACCCCAAAAATTCGTGACTGAATCAAAATAATTTGGTAATTATATACAAGTTGGTCCTCCTTACCGATTTTGATGACCTTGAAATAAGTTTTCAAGGTCATCATTCTGAACAACTTTTCCCTATACATGTTACCGCCGCTCGGTTTTATTTTTCGAGATATTCGCAAAAAACTATTGCTAATACTGTACTAATACTAATTCTAAAATTTTGAAAACAATCTGTCGTGAAAATTAAGCGCAGTGCAATCTATCTTTAAAGTTATGCTCCGTCCACGAACATTGTTACAGTTACTTTCAGAATGTTCTTAAACATTAACCAGAATATACAGGACGCACATCGCATCAAACACGTGCATACTATACGGAGGCAAAACAACGCGATCCCAACCACACAACACAATCGCCAACACAAGACGACGCGCAAATTTCAATCATTCCAACAAACATTAACAGAAATAAATATTTTACGGTCCAAAAACCTTCTGACTTTGTGCTTCGTTTTCTGTGACGTCGCTTTCATCAAAACCCCCAACCAATAGAAACGCCCCAAAAAATAGTAACGACTAGACAGCGGATCTTTATGAGAAATAAAAAATTGTCTGCGTCAATTGCAAAACACTGGAATCAAATAGGCATTTCATTCTTACTTTAATCATTTTAAAAAGTTGAAAATAAATTGGAATTTGGAAATCATTTTATCGTTTCTATTGTTTTCAGCTGCACCTCGTTTTTGCCGTAAATTGCATTAACTCCGCAGTTTGTTAATGGCCCTAAAATTATACAAACTTCCTCCTACAAAATTTAAAATAGTCTGTTTACCACAAGTATGAAGGAAAAGGGCAGAATAGCATTTTTACGACATCGTAGAATGAATTAAGTAATATTCAACGGTGGCAAAGGATGAGAGTCCAGTTTATCGGGAGAAGTCAAATTTGGTTTGTTTGTAAAAACAGAAATTAGGGTCGGATTGTGGTCCGATAAAAAATGAGCAACCATCGGAATATTTTGCCGGGAATACGAACGTGTTTCGTGGCTCTTCTCCATGCGAAATTATACGAGGCTCTATTATAATGGGGATTTGATAAAGCGGATCGGGAAAGCTTAAAAATCCCAAATGTTATGAACGGTTGCGGAAGCTGCATTCGCCGCGATCGGTTTTCCTCATTTCACCGATGAACACATTTTCAACAATGCGAGATTGAATAGAATTGCGCGAATAGGAACACTTTAATTTCCTATCTGCCTAACTATGGTGCTGCCAGGTATGCGGAAGTTTAAAATCACTCCCAAATGTTAATCGTTTTGATAAAACATTTTTTAATGTAAAAGAGAACGTAGAGTAATTGAATGGCGAGATTACGGTTGATTAAAGTGCAGCGGGAATTTAATATTTACTAAAGTTTCGTGTGAACGTTTGATTCTCTCGTGTCAAATTAAACGTTGAAATAAGCTTTATTTAATTTCTGTTCTCGTAAAGTGATCTAATCAAATTGGGATGAAGTGTTCATAATTTAGCAACCTCGTGTAACTTATTGATAGGCTGCGGATTTTTGTGCACAATATACATTTTGTTGATTAATCGCAACAAGTAGAAGTCGGGTAATATTTCTTTAATAATTTTTGGGAGTTGAGAATAATGTATAGATATTCCTAAAATCTTCTTATTTGTGTTCCACTTTGAATTCCATCTACTTACAATCAGTTGTAAATGCCTAAAATTTGCAGTATATTTATTAGACTGTAGAGGTGTATGTGTTTCAATGTAAATGATCTAGATAAGTGTATTAATTTACCAAACACGCTAGGCGGCGTGTTGTTCATCGATAACAGACGCGATCTTAATAGAAAATCTTTAATCATTTTTGGGAGTTGAAAATAATGTATAGAAATTCCTAAATTTTTCTTGTTTGTGTTCCACTTTGAATTGCACCTACTTACAATCAGTCATAAAAGCCTAAAATTCGCAGTTTATTTATTAGACTGTGGAGACGTATGGGTTTCAATGTAAATAATCTAGATTATTAATTTACCAAACATGCTAGACACCGTGTTGGTAAACGATGACAGACGCGGTCAGAAGAGAAAATTTGGCGATGGTTATTAGCGAGCAACGCGGTGCTTAACTTGCTAGGTAAATCGATACAATTCATTTAGATTCTTTACATTGTTCAATATGTTACAAGCTGTTGCTAAATTATGGTAATATTATAAAATGTACACGGTACCGAACAACATGTCTATTTTCAATGAACATGTGTTTACTGACCGGGCAAGTTTGTTTCTAATTTAAACTCCTACCTTTAATAAAGTATGCTCATAAATTTCCCTGACTCGCTATTTCATCAAATAACTCGCCTGTCACAGAAACAACTGTTTCATAAAGTCTTATACAGGTTTCTCAATAAAATTGATCATGGCAGGTATTAAACTTGTTAGTACGACTATGTCTATAGTATACGGAACGAATGAATGAATTCGTTCCACAATCTCTTACGAAAATAGCTTGTAACATTTCAGTAATCGTAAATACAAAGTGTGAATCAGAAAGTGGGTCATTTTAATCCATTTGCTACATTTAGTACTAATAAGCCTTAAATTTCAATTTCATTTTAATAAACTTCTGTAGAGGTAAGAAATTTTCCATTTTTGCCAGATTTTGAAAATGACTGTGTAACAACTTTAATTTTCATATAATTATCCGCAGTTCTGATAACAGTATTAAATAGGAATTTGAATTTATAATTACATTCCACCATCAGCATTGTGATCTTGATTCTTAGATCCCCAATTCCCCTTACAATTCGAATCCCATATTAATTCACCATGGTCATATTAATTCTGTAACAAATTGAATTTGCATAACTGTCCACAATCTACATACCAATACAGGAATGAAACTTGTATTTCCAATCATATCCCTTCGTCTGGCTACTCACGATTTATACTACTGCTTCGCTATGGTCCTAAACTTTGTATCTTTAAAACTGTATAACAATTCTAAGGACTCGAACGCCATCTTAAATTCATCATTTATTAATTAATAGACTGCGGATTTTATGCATTTATAATAAAAATGAGTAGTTGCAATTTGACACAGTGTAAAAATTGAAAGGATTAAGTAGCATCAGTATATTACTTGACCTAGTAAAATTATTAAAGAAAGGAGAACGATTGTAAGTGGCTCCCACGTCTTAAAAAATGCAGAACATTTTTATTTTGCATAAAGATCCGCAGTCTATTAATTAAGAAAGGACTTACATGGCCACTAACAGACAGAACTGATAAATTAGTATTAGAAACAAACTCCGATTCAGGGTCTCGTATCTATGTCTGACCAGTCGCGACTTATACTACTTGCGCACCGGCATGGTACGATATATGGCTATATTTAATATTTATGATTTTAAAATGTCCAAAACAATTAATAAAAGAATTCTTAGGTAATTTTTTGGGTCTTCCTGTTTTACTACAATTTCCAAAATATTCTTAGACATGGATTTAAAACCGATATACACAAGAGCATAATATTGTAATCGCTGTAATATCATAACCAGAGTAAGTAGCAGCATTTTTATTGAAATATGACGCATATTACATGGACGCTTCGCTGATCTGTCAATGAATCCCATTGGAACTCGGAAGGATTACGAAAGCAATTCGCAAAGAAATCGTCTGACTGGAACAGACTCACACAGTTGAGTCACACGCTTCTCGCTATTCGCTGTGAAGATTACCACTACTACTTCACGTGTATCGCAACGCGTGTCTGTGAACTTAGCGCCTCCTTGCCCCTGTGCCGTCTCGAGTTCCACTTTGGAAGTCATTGACAATATGTACGTCAAATATTGAAGCAAATGTTACCGTCTCTATCGCGACTTCCTCACGACCACTCTACGGCTTAGCGATAAAGTGGAAGTAGAATATAAACAACATAAAGTACCTCTACAATTCTACTCGTACCTCGAATGTTATGAGTAGACTGTGGATATATATGCAATTTTCAATTTTTGTAGACAATTAGATACTACAATTAGGTACCAACTGAAATCCAATTTTCATTGGTAATAATCTTTATAGACCCAAAATAAATCAAAATCGTACTGAATTCTATCGAATCTGATACTCTAGCATTTCTTGAAAATTTTGTTAACCCGTAAATGTATAAAGATCTGCAGTCTAGTCATGAGCATACTGAGGAAATTTGTGTGATATCTCCTTTAGGCAATAAAGGAGATATTTTAGAATTTTGATACCACAACAAAAATAATACACGCAAATTGCGCTCGTTAGCTAAGATAAACAAACACCAAAGATGTAAAAATGAAAATTTTGGTGAAAGCCAACACTCATCACTAAGGTTTTTATGAAAAATAAAAATTTTCTTCACAGCAATTGCAAGAAACGAGAGTTAAATAAAAATATATTTCTTCTTCCAACACTTTTAATAAATTGGTAATAATGTAACGATATTCTTAAAATGACACCTCCAGTTTGCTATAAATACATAAAATGGTTCACTTCTTTCTAGATTGTTGTTTAAATTGTTTTTCGTAATAGAATTGAAAATATCGTATTAAAAATATGTGAAGAGGTAAAAATACAAGGGCACAACACTGTAAAAATTATCGAGATAGAAAACTATGCGCTGAAAAAACCCTGGAAATATTCCAGTGTTTATTTCGGTTTTCGGAGAAATAATATCAGTTTCAATATAGTTTTATTTGCATAGACCACCGGTATTAAAATAACACCAATTTCAAACGCCTGTAGCAGAAAGGAATTTAAATTCGCGCCATTACTGTAACGCCTGACAAACCACGGTCTATACTACTTACATATTAGGGTCCTTCAGTTCGCAATATCAACAATTTTCCACAGAATTCTACACTGCAGATCTTTATACTTCAATTACAAGCAAGAGGAGTTAAGTAGTAATTTTTTTCTTTATCCCATGATTTTGACCCTTTGCACTCGAGACAATTTTAATTAAAAAATCAGGATATTTCTTTCAACCCAGAACATTTTTATTCCATGTATCTTCTATACATTATGCCCCTAAAATTAAACCCGTGTTCTCATAGAACATAGAACAGTTGAATTTTTAGCATTTTATAGAATAGAGACGAATTTAATAATATGAAAACTCTTTTGAATAATGCTATGGCAATTTTTACTGGTGACTCAAACTCACCATTCGAGTGCAAGGGGTTAATCAGCTGACACGAAGATATTAATATTCCTAGATATTTTTAACCTGTCTACTGCTTTAAATTGTACCCACTTATTTTTGTCGTAAATGCATAAAATCCGCAGTCTAGTAATTACACTCATTAAGTCCTGATCTGGAAGGTGAATAAATAAAAAAATGTGTAAATTTTGAAACTCCATTTAGCTTACTACAATTTATCCCCTAAGCGTCCACACGCAGTCCTCTTTTTTGACATTGACCTTCGCAGCGGGTCTACCTCGATCCACAGACCCGTCAATCCCAGTTTGCGGTGTATCGATCGCCTGGCACGGATAAGCGATTACCCTCTATTCAGGAATTAATCGACTTCACACTCCGCAATTCATGTCCGCGTTTGTCGGTTGCGTCTTAAAGGGAGCGACTCACGTAACACGTTAAGAATGAAATTAGTTCACGTTAAGGAACTTTCCTTAGTAAGATTGCATGCCACATATTCTTCTAAACCTTCAGAGTTTAGACATCTTTGAAAATAGAAAATATCCTTTTTCTTAAGAAATATGGTGTTCAGTCAAATCCCAACGTATTCTACTTTAAAATGGTCTCGGCGTAAGAATTGTTTCTCAGGATATACTATATGTAGAGCAAGTTGTATTTGTTCGAAATTTAAATATGGAACAGTTCTGGGTAATTATACAGGATGTTTCCAAAATCATGGTACTAACAGCCGAATGGTGATTCTACTTGCAAAACAGGTCTAGAAGAAAGAATAACATTTTCCTGTTCGATGCTTCATTTTCGAAGAAATTGAGTTTGAAATGCGATGAAATACGATGCGTCTGATCATAGCCATCCGTTTCTACTTACTGCGTATACTGGTGCACGCGAACCCAATGGATCTCCAAACTCATTTTTCTCGAAAACCTGACGTTAAACAACAAAATGTTATTCCCCCTTTTCGACTTGGTTTTTTGCATATAGAATCACCACCTGGCCGTTTGTACCATGATTTCGAAAAAACTTTGTATAGACGTTAGTGCTCATCACCGATTTTGATGATGTTTAAATATATTGACAATATTATGGTACTGACCTTGAAATATGTTGTCAGGTTCATCATTCATGTTTGAAATGTTCGTTATAGGCACAGATACAAAATTTAAAAATCATTACCTTCACTCTGTTCTTCCCAACTCCAACGAATAGCAATTTTAAGAAAATCTAGTAAACTAATTCTTCTAAATTATCAAAAAAAAAACTAAGGTCATTTCGACCAATCTTAAAAAAGTGATTCGCTTTTAAAGGGTGGTCTCAAGCTTTTGTTCGCTACTGTACAGTAAACCTGTAAGTTGTAATCGTATTTCTTGATCAAAGCGTATTATAAAATTTGCATTTTAAAATTGGACATTTCATATGCATCAACCTAATAGTGGCATTGATCTATACAAAAAAGATTTTTCAACCGGTTACACTTCTGCTTAACCAAAGCTACTTTATCTCCCGTTAACCACGGGGCTGCGCACCGTTGAGTCGCCTAAAGAAATTAGAATTTCGACTGAGGAGAGGGAACGGGGATAATGAAGAAGCCGAGAAGAGTCCGATTTCCCTCGTTTAACGGGGGCGACAATGAATCGTTGTGGCATAATAGCTTGAGTTTTCGTGGAAAAAAGTGTAATTTCGCACGGGTCGGCCCGGAGGAAATTGTTCCCGGTGCTCGACAGTATCAAGAATTTCATTTCGATCGCATTGGATTCCGGTCTTTTAAGTATTTTTAATTCGTCGTCCACGGCTCGCAGACTCGATCTTTCGCTTGTAAACGAGCGGAAACGGGAGATTAATTGAACGGAATTGCAAAAAAAAACGAGAACTTGTTGGTGAGAAAGTGTGTAGCATCGGCGTCGCAGAGATGTTTCGGGATTACAAAATTGTCACCGAAATAACGAGGAAACTTTCAATCACGATTTACGCTCGGCTGAAGGGTAGCTAAAAGTAACTGTTGTGCACCGATGCATAATTGTAGTCACTCTAATCTGTCTCTCCGTTTCGCTCTCATTCGATAAACGCGCAAGGTGGGCTTACGCGCGCGCGATCGCAGCTGCCCAGTTCTGGTGTCGCTTTCGACGACCTTGCCAGCATTTAAATGCTACGAATCACTCGCTAACGAGGAAACTTTGACGCGGGAAAGCGCGAAATGACACGCAACGATGATTCCCAGCCGACTAGGTTAATTAAAGGTTAATTAACAAGCTGTTCCCGCGAATGTCCGGGCCACGTATCCACGCTTCAACAGCTTGTCGACGCATTTCTGTTTCAAGGTCCATCAGACGCACACTGGCGAACTGCGTCCGAAAAACCTGTCCGAAAGGTAAAATGAAAAAAAGATTGAATCCTTTTCATATATTCGTTCCAGTTGATGGACAATTTATATCACGATTCAGTCGGAGATACTGCAGTTTCATTTGAATCATTTCAATTCAGTGACATTCTTTCGTTCAAAATGAAAAACACCAGTATTCCATGTTTACCCATACAAATAGGTCCTTTCGCATAGATCCACTCAAATTATTTTTCTAAATTAAAACCGAGGGTTTCTTCTTCTATAAGAGAAGCAAATATGATTCATATCGTTTCGAGCAAAGAAAATGCTACAAACAAATTGGCAAAAGTTTCAATACAGAAATCCCTTAAGAGATACATCTCGCAGTACAGTATTTCATCGTTAATTGTCGTGAAATTCTGAACGATAATTGTCGCAAAACATTTCCTCCTCCCGCGGGGCATACCCCGTGAGGGGCCGTGAAGCTCGAGAGGCCTCGGTCGTCGAGAAGTGTAACATAATACGGGTCGAGTATATCGGTGAGACCACTACTAATCCAATAACAAAACGTGTTTATTTTTTATTATTTTTTTCTGAAACTTTCACCAACATATTCGTGGCATTTTTCTAATGAAAAAAATACCAAATAAGATATAATTGCGATGATATTTACTTGAGTAATACACTAAAACCAGTATCTTGATATACTTGAATCCTTTTATTCGTATAAACAACTCACATTTGACCTACTTAATTTAGCCATGAAAGCATAAAATCCGCAGTATAATTATTACCCCCACAAGTGGCCGAACGTTGCGTTAGCAATGTGCTCTAAAATTTCGAATATTAATTTAGCCAGAATTTGCATCGCGAGTACAAGGCCACCCCCGTACGCGTTGGCCTATCTCTTTCGCCGTAGGTATGGTAGAGACACAGCATCCAAATGCTAATGAAAAACGCTTGTCAATTTTGAAACGAGTGCCCTGAGGTGATCAAACCTCGCAACACGCGCAACAGTTTAGCCTGATTTTCATTCGTGACGTGATCTCGATAGCGTTTCGCCCGCGGTGATTTCGTATTCATCGGAAACCATCGCTGCCCCTGCACGTGTCTTTCATCCATTATGCTAACGGACACGCTTAATTACGGATAACAGATAGCCGACCTACCGCGGACCGTTTCCTACGACGTGCCGCGAGAAACGCATCGCTCGGCCACGAAAGGATTTGACTGCGATGATGGCTTCATTGAAATTATGATTGCCTGTTGCTTGCAATCTGTGTTATTTGATGTCTCATCAGGACGACACTTATCGTACATGTTGATTTTATTCTCGCTAACGGAAGAAAAGTTCTTCCCTTATTTGATTAATAATTATTGAATTTAATTATGATAAAATATAATTATATACATATATAATTTTATTTGTTACCGTTAATTGTCTCAGATATTACTGTGTAATTGTCTCAGATATATATACATGGTGTGACATTTATCTTGGGCACCTGGAATATCTCAAAAACTAAATTCCAGAGAAAAAAATGTTTCAAATAAAAAGTTTAAGTCAAGGAGGGGCTGATGCAGCAGTCATATCCATTTTTAATTTTCATCATGTTTTCAAGGTCTTTCCAAGGTCAACTTTATTTTTCATTACAGATTCTTAATCTGCGACTTGAAACAAGTAACTTTTATTTGAAACGTTTTCTTTCCGCTGCTAATGAAAAATTAGTTTTTCACACTAGCCTTTACACGAGCTTGTTTTTAGAAAATTGTGACATTTTAGATATGTTATTTTTCCAACTTGTGCAAATATTATTTCGATTATTGTAATGTGTGCGTTCCCCGATTCACTTAAAAGGAGCTTCAGTGTTTTTCGGAATAATTCCTCTTGGCAAAATATTAACCGATTGACACATTAATGAATTAATACCTATGTTTTATACGTGTCAAGAATATATTGTATATTTTTATTCGAAATTATAAAATTGATTCTTATAGTGTAACAATGAAGGAAATTGAATGATTGGTAAACTTTTGTAGAAATTCAACACAAAATCAACTTTTATTCTGCTCAGCTTAAGTAAAACAAATGTCATTAGATCTTGCAAAGTGCAATAGTTTAAGAAGACAATCAATACGATAAATTTTTACTTTGAAGTCCTAGTTTTATTAACTAATTCAACTTAATAAGTCCTTAATTTGACAAAAGTTGCTTTCATATTGCTGTTCACAGATGAAATGCCATAGAAAGAACGATTCCGGATAATTTCCAAAATTCAAACTAATAGATTCGTATTTCGAATGCTTCAATCAATGAAATTCTTTGCTGCGAAAGTCAAAAAGCCTTTCGTATTAAGCGAAGAACGTGTCGCACATGGAACAATAAAACTCAAGAAGTGATTAGTTCGATGAAGTACACCGTGATGGAGATGATAGCTCGCTGTCGATATTCATTAATAGTGGAGGAAAATGAACGTCGTGGAAATGAACATGGCAAGAGAATGCAACTCAATAGTGCGATAAAATAATATGTGGTAGAAATAAATTCTACTATTAGTTTCTTTCATGAAACTACAATAGCTCAAAATGTGATGCCTTTTATGACAATTTGTATTAATATTATTCGTATTTCGTTCAACAAAGTGCTAAAAATGTCTCACATGAAAAAGAGACATTTTACTGCCCGTTGTGCACGAACAAAAATTATTGTTAAAGTTTATTAGCTTTATTTATTTAGTTAAAGAGTTATTTCCATTTCTTCAAAACTAGTCCTTTCCATTCGTGGGAAGAAAGACGGTTAAAGAATAAACCATTTTCAAGTACAATGGACAATCTCAGAAAACATATGTTCTATTTGTAAAATAGACCGCAACAACTAAAATTTTTGATAATTAAACTCTATCATCACACGTTAATACAAATTCATTTCCCAAATAAAACACAATTCCTTTTGCAAATACACTTGGTAAACAAATCATAAAATGTCTCTTATCTCTTGAAAGTTTAAATTTCTAATTCGTTGACAATTCTCACAGTTTTTTGAAACTATCTCATTTCGTTCGAGTACGTATTTTTAATTTGTTGAGTAATTTCATAATCGCTGTAAATCAATGCACATTTTTGTAGTAGTAATTAATAAAAAGGCGAGTGAAACTGCCACGAATTCTATTTCAATATCCATTTAAAATTATTTAAATATTTTTATAGTTTCAGTAAACAAAGTGTAAAATAAAGCTGCATTGAATTCTACTCAAGTTGATATATTTCTTTCCAAGAATTTGTAGTTTCAATTGTAAAATGTATAAAAAAGATTGAATAATATTGTCTCGAGTTGTATTAAAATTGATGCGTTTAATTTATTGAGAGTTGAGCACGCTATAAATTTTCACAAGTCAGTTACGATGTAAATTGGATGAACCTCCGTATTTTCGATGCATATCGAGCACATAGTGCCGTCATTGCGATTGTCGGCGTTATTTCGAGCGCTGTCAGCGGCATGTTATCATCGAAACAAAGTTCGAGAACAACAATCGTGAGACGAATTTAGGAGCAGCGTATTTCGAATATACTCGAGGACGACAGATAATCGATATGTACGCAATCATCTATTGCTTTCGAAATCTGGTTGTATGGCGTAGATCGGGGTCTCATGCCACTGGGAACATTCACGGCGTGACGGTACATAAAAATCCAGCCAACCCACCGTCATTTAAATCCGCATAAAGAACAACGCGCGAACCCTTTCGGTTGTTTCTCATGCATATCAATAAGATCATGAGCTTCCAAGATCGATTTCTCATCAAATTACGGATCCACGTGTCCAACGTGATGTCGGAACTATGAACTCTTGTTTCGTTCGAATATGAAGAACAAAAAACGAGGTGGTTCGATTCACATGTATTACAGATATAGAGAATGTTTGGTAACTGATGGTAGAAGCGGGCGATTGTACATGAAAAAATAAGTCGAAAATATATTAGGTTGTTGTATAGGAAATGTCCGATTTTAGAATGCAAATCTTACGAAACGTTTTATCAAGAAATGCTATTACAGTCTACAGTTTTATAATATGAATCTTTGAGGTATAAAACTAATCCTTAATATCCCATGCCCAATTTTAATGGAGATGTATAATTTGAATTTTGTATAATTTGAAGAAACTTCGATATTTCAGAAATTACTATCTCATACCTTTCTTTATGTCACACACATACATATGCACATATATAAAATATAAAAACATTCATTATACACTACATGCATACATCAGCTGCAAACACCTATTTATTGATTCATCCTACGTTCCAGATCAGCTACGTCAATATCCAAACATTTCACCATATTTCTGCCCTATCACAGTAAACGATCTTGCTAAGACGTCACTTAAGCGTAATATATCCATTTTAATAAAATACGTATGATTATTGAAAATAGTTCTCAAACATGAGCATAGTGAACCTGTTTTTTTTAATATATCAGGAGCTAGAGGGTGTAGAATAATGAAATTAGTTATAAATTGCGCTTTTTCGAACAAGGTAATTTCTAGTAACTAGATAATTTCAGAAAGACCCACTTTTAAAAATTTTAACTTTCAATATATTAAAAAATTTTCTAAAAATTTATTACGGTAATAAATTTCCAATTAGAAAACACGAATTCTAAACAAATTCTATTGTTCTATATTCTCTAGTTTCCCAGATATCTCAAAAAATGAGTCTTTTACCCCAAATTTTAGGGGCTGTTTTCACCCGTTAGATATAAATCTCTGTAAATAAAAGCATACGTTCAAAATATTTTTTTCTTTTTTTTTTTACTGGCAAAAATTCTCTACCCAGCGTCTCAAATTCAAAATCAACTCGAACCCTACCCTCACATCCAAAAAACACACAAGAGATACCATCTAATACCTCAATGAAATCAACCACATCCACAAAATCTGAAGTCATCACGGAAGTTCGTCGCTAATGACCTGGATGTCGATGCGACGTTAAGCCTTATATAAAAAAAATATATTTTTTAAGGTACGTACTATGATATACATCAATTTCATTGAAATCAAGGTATGACGTTCAAATTCCCTGAAAGTACATTTCCAGATAAGGGTTCCTCGTCCCTGGCATTGTAATATTCAAATTAGTCTGTAAATAATGAATTAAATTTTATAGGCGACATCTTCCAGCTAGGTCATATTGGGTATATGTATAAGATACGAATCAAAAGCTATTATCTGAAGCGCGGCTGGCGTACAATTAATTATAACCGCGCTTGTCAGGCAAACAATGCTGTCAGTGTGGTCGGAAGCGATAATTTCTAAACAATGTGTTACGCGTTTACTATACACCGATAGACCAATAAGCGAGATACTGATTAATATAACCATGGAGTTAATCGTGATCTGAACCGAAGAAACAAAACCATAAGAAGATGAAAGACAACAGGCAATTCGTCCTGTTGCGTCGGAATCACTCGAAATGAAGAAGTGCAATTTCCTCAGCGTAGATATCTCGCACTCCGCATAGAGGTGTGTTTATCGATTATTGATTATCGATAAACTATCGTTGTCTTATCGATACTAAACGATATATCAACGATATCGTTAAGATACAGTCAAGACAAGTAAAAGCGACTAGGGTGTTATTACTAAATTATGGATCTTTATGTAAAATAAAAATTTCATGTACTATTTGAAAGAGTCAGTAGTTATTTTGAAATGTCTTTCTTTTCATATTAATTTAATTTTAAAGAAAATAATTCTTTTAACCTTTCGACGATTTTATGTTTTTCTGAATTTTGTTATAGATGCATAAAATCTGCAGTCTCGTTATTAGTTACATATTAATGTCCCACAGTTGTATCTTATTTTTTTTAATGAAAGTGTTTGGCCTGTTCTGGAAAAATAACCTTTCAGCTGACACGTGTTTTGAATAATGTGTTGGCGCGTATAAAAAAATGTTATTTAATATGCGAGAACGATAATCAAACATTTTCGTTATACAGCCGAACAACGGTAACATGATTGAATACAAAATAAATAGATGTATATCGGAAAATTTTTATAAAAAAGACAAAATCAAATACTAATTGCAGTTTCACATCGATAAAAAAATGTAATTTCAAATAAGAGTACACGTGTGTACAGAATATATGTACATAAAAATACACAAATTATTTCACACAGAAGGACAAGATCGCAGCCAAACTACATTAATATGTCATCCGCAAGAAGCTCGAATAAAAGTAAATATACCTTTTCTTATTTTATCATACTTATACGATGCAGTCTAACATGGGCATTTTTACCGTAATATATCAAAATATCACTAACATTTCGATTTTATCAACTTTATTGATAGTCGCAAGTCTACGGTCGGGTCGATAAAGTAAATCTAGCGATTTCGATAAGCGCATCGGAATTTGACTGAACGACGACAGCCGATTATTATTCTCTCACATACGCAATTCCGCGCGACTCGTACTTGCGTACTCGTTTATTCGTCATTGAAACAAATCAAGAACTCAATTTACTTCCGTCGTCGTTCCCGGATAACGCGAGTATTATTTCAATTATTTTATAATTTCGATTTATTGAGCGATTGCGAAAGGAGAACTGCGAGGGATTAAATCAGGCGAAACAGTGAACGGAAACAGCAGGGTAGGAAAACGATTTGTTTAATTTGCAATTTGCGAGAAAGTGAATGCGTGCCGCATAGAATTCGGGAACCCGACCCGACCCGACCCGATTACCTTTTCGGGTACCCGAAATCGCGGGTACCAGAAGTTTATAAAGTTTCGGGATCCCAACCCGATTCCGAACAAATTTCTCAACCCGAACCCGAAATTTCAATTACTCGCACACACCTAGGATTTACTGAAGATATTTATTCAATCATTTTTTATGAAAGCATCTTTATAATTTATATACCACCGCCGGTGGTGTGGTAAGTCTAAACCCACTACTAATGTTAAGACGAGTTCTCCGAAGACCACGAAAAAACGAGAACGAAGTGAATCTCTTTGAGCTTGTCGTTTTGTACATATTCATGGTGCAATAACGGCGCTCTTATGCATCGAACGCGAAAAAAGGGTAACGAACAAACGAGATTAATACGGGACCAAGGAAAAGGAAAAACTTCGACCATGAAAACGCGAAGAAATCAGGTCGACTTTGTTTGCCTGTTTCGCGATACGTATTTATTGCACGGACTTTGTGCAAAGGCGAGACTGTATATCGGACGTCTCCTTTCGAAGAAAGAAATGAAGAAGAGGGTTGAGTGGTGATGAACACATACAAATAGTCCGTGTACCGTAAGACCTCCAGGGTATAAAACAAAGGTGGAAAATAAAAGCAGCAGGAGTAACTTCTGCGCGCGAAGTTCCGACGACACGATTTGAGTAACTCCTGGCACACACCAATGATTCCCGGATCGAGCGACATACCAAGCGAACTTTCGATTGAAAAGTAGGCGTGACTTCGGCTCCCTAATAGAAACACCATCTGGTTGGAATTCTAGCGATTTGTACGTGCCCATGTCATCTTTGTTAACCCCTTGGCCTACAACGAGTGAGACGCGTGGTAAGAAATTTGGGACAAAAACAATAAGGACGAGCCTGGCTCGTTGTACTTCGTTCGGACCAAACGTAAACAACACGAGCCTGACTCGTTGTACTTCGTTCGGACCAAACGTGTTCATTCGTGGAACGTAAACAACACTAACACGAAGATTACTAATTTTCTACGAGTTTTCTCAAAACATTATTAATTTAAATTAAGTATTAACTGATACACTTTCAAATTATAAATCATTTTTGTTCACCGATGAATTGACTATAATTACTTCCCAGACATCTTAAAAGAATTAGTTGTGCCCAAACGTGTTTATTATTTCACAATTCCTTTCGTTGCGCCGAAATACAGGGTGTCCTACATAAATGAGAACACCTAAATATCTGTCGTGTTTTCAGTCATATCAGAAAACTTCAGAGGACAAAGTGACACTATTGCATGGGCAAATATAATGGTAAAGAAAAAAAATTTTTTATGTCGTGTTTTTTAATGAAATTTCAAGGTCATCAATGTTTTTTAAATCGAATAGTATATTTTTGTTACGATAGCATGATAGACAATAAAAAACTGAATTTAGTGGATACCACCTTTTTGACCTTGAAATGATCTTGAGCAAGAATAATCACGTTGGAGCGGATAAAATGTGGCAGTTTAAAACTTACGTGTTACAGCAAAGATTACGCGTTGTTTACGGCGGGTTGACCTTTACATATCATAATAAATGTTCAAAATGTTGACCATCCTCATTTATGCAATATTGCAATCTTTCATTAAATGATCTGTAGGCATTGTCGATTTCCTGAGACATCTTCTTTATAATGAAAAACACAGATTCTACTAATGTTTTTACTGTTTTAAACAGGACATACTCATTCTTGTCATAACTACAACATCAAATCCATTGTATAATTATATGTTATCATGGTAAGATATGTTTCACCAAATCAGACGCGAAAGTCGAAATGTCTCGAAGAAAAAAGACACGATTTATTTTGCTTTCATAATTACCGTAACAATCGAAACTGTGAATGATTCTCAACATTGTCAATTTTATAGTTATGAAAAAGGTCGGCCATCTTAGTGGTAGTATCGGGTCAGATTCGGAGATTTCTCAATATTTTGTTAAGTAACGAAAATAAGTCGAAAGTATACACTCAAATTTTGATACATGAGACAAAACATCCGTTCTCGAGAAAATCTGACATGAGAATTGATCAAACATGCGTGGATGAGTGTGTGCAGGAAGTAGAGACGGCAAGAGTCACGAGTAGACACGTTGACAGATACCCATTCAATAGCATGGGAATCTTAGGAACTCTCAAATCCGTTTTTCTAAGAAACGAAGCTGCACATGATCCTCTTTCCAACTGAGTCGTAAATTCCGAGTAAAAATGAAGAAAAGGCGGATTGCGTAGCCGGAAAATCAAATCTAGTGTAACGACTCAAGGATACGGGTATAGAATAAGAGAAGTTTTCAAAACCGCAGAAACGTGATCAATGGGGGTGTGCGAGAACCCGAAATTGTATGGATCTCGATGGTCGAGACGGGTTGGGTTCTCGAAAATTTCGGGATTCTCGATTTTGTCGAGATTCTCGAACGTTTCGGGATTCTCGAAAGTTGCGGGATTAGCGAAAGTCTCGAAAGGAAGAAAAAAGAAAATTCAATGAATAAATTTCATAATGTGGTTTTTGGAAACGCCTCAAATATCGGAAATCTCATACCGCAATCAATTTTGAAGCGAGTCTCGTAACAGTAATGGAGTACTAAACAACCTAAAATTTTCGAGACACCCGAGGACTTTCGAGAATCTGGACATAATCTTGATTCTCGAAATTTTTGAGAATCTGGACATAATCTTGATTCCCGAAATTTTTGAGAATCTGGACATAATCTTGAATCCCGAAATTTTCGAGAGTCTCGGACATTTTCGAGAATTCCGAAATTATCGAAAACTCGTCCCGATCTCGAAAAAATTCACGTCCCGTCTCGACTCGACATTATCGGGTTCTCGCACATCACTAGTGATCACTGTATGATACTAAAAAATCGACAGATAACAAGGAAACTGATAAATTTCGTGGTATGAAAAGTCTCAGCATAATGCAAGATTGGAGAAAAAATATTGCTCTTTTAAGAGGGGGCTCCTCATGTAACGGCAATGAAATATTTATTGAATAATGTTAATGTAACTAATCGGCCGGAAAAAGTAGTTTTCTTACGTACTGTCAGAACTTTTCCAACTTTTCAATTTCTTCTTTTAAAATAGGTTCAATTCTAGCGTAATGGTTAAGAAAGTTTCTTACTTTTTGTGTTTTGATCACTGTGACAGACGCTGTGTTTGCACGCCAATAATGATTACAATGTCGAAGATGTTAAGAAGTATTGTATATTGTATGATCAATAATAAGTAGAATTGATCTAAAAACATAAAGCCCTTAATTTTTCTTCATATTTCATATTTATGGTCATATTTCATAATTATGGTCATAATTATGTTTCGTAATTGTAATATTGAATGAAATTCAAAACAATTTGCATTTCATCTTTCATTTCATTAAATAATTCGTACGAATAATTAATAAAGCTAATTCAATAACCTCTTCGTAAGGTGAAATTATTTATTATTTTATTTGAACAATGTTAACAAAAAAAATAAAAAATATTGAAATAATATATTATTTGAAAACAATTTATTTGATTGATACGCGGAATGAAAATTAAATATGATCAAGTCAAATGATTATTTGTTATCTTATTTCAAATGAATTGTGCCCAACCCCGAAATTTAAAATAAAAATTGTTGTTTGATTTTTTAGTAATTCTTGTTCTTGTTCTGGCTACTATAAAATAAATAAACTTTTTTTAAACATGAAACGTCTTCTGAATGCGCTATAAAGTACTAAAAAATTTAAAAGTGATCTAAAAAATTTTCAAAATTGGTCCATATATTTTACCAATTTTTTTCACTTTTTTTTCTTGTAGGGATTTCTTGATTTCACCATAGCTATAGGATTTTTTGAAATTATATACTAATTCTTCTATCATCTCAAAAAAAACTCAAGCTGCTTGAACCAATTTTTAAAAAGTTATTCGTTTTTGCACGACACCGTGTATCATTGTAATAACGAAGAGGTGCTGCTATTCAATATGTCCGTACTCGCTCCGGTCAAATATTTTTTATGTTAGTGTGAACACGCGCATTTAAAACCATGAAATTCATATTTGATCGGACCGGGAGCGGACCGATAGTGTGTATCGATCCTTAAGATGAACGTTCAGGTGCATGAGACATAGATGCACGACAATGAAACAATTGAAGACTCGAAGTGCATTGATATTTTTCAGGAAAATGTTCTCTGTGAGAGTTTTCTCTCAAGAAATAAATGAAAGGCCCCGCAGAGCCA
The DNA here is from genome assembly GCA_913789915.3 of Sphecodes monilicornis. NCBI lineage: Eukaryota > Metazoa > Arthropoda > Insecta > Hymenoptera > Halictidae > Sphecodes > Sphecodes monilicornis. The sequence continues at coordinate 14,592,214 of OU565290.1, forward strand.
GGTCAGATCTCTTATGCAACCGTGTGTAGAAAAATGAACATCCAGTTGGAGGAGCAAAGTCATTTTCTGCCAATCATTATTCGAGGTATTGTTTCATTTTTATGCTGAGATAGAAGAGCAAAGAAGAGTTCAAGGAAATTTGAAGCAGTTTTATGTAGAAGTTCAAGCAGATGGGTGAAGTATCAAACGGCCAGGGACTGATGGAGGCAGGGGTTTCTGTAATGCGATAGTAAAGCATCTCTGAGTAGAGAGGGAGATAGATAGATAGAGAGAGAGAGAGAGAGAGAGAGAGAGAGAGAGAGAGAGAGAGAGAGAGAGGGACGGGGTCAAACACGAGGTAACATCATTTCGAGCTTCGGAGTAAAGTGAGAACATAGAACGACAAAATAGAACAGCTAACGAATCTGAAACAGTACATCACAATCAGAATTTGCATTGCTACCTGCAGGTTGATGCAGCAAGTACGGGAAACCTGAAAACAGAATAGTCAGTAAGACACCGCGACGAGCAACACATTTCGAGATGTGGCACGAAGATTATCTATCTGTCAGACATTTCGAAATTAGTGTTACAGTGGCTTACATATACATTCGAAAATTCTTAAATAGACGATAACTTTTTTAATATTGGACCGTACGATTTTGATTTTTTATTAAGAAATTTCCAATACAAGCCCACATAAAAAAGTTGTAAAATACAATTTTTAGTATTTTTCCTACTATTCTCACCAATTCCAATTTTTTAAAAATTTGTTTTCCACGTCATGTAGCAAAGAAATCGTTCTATTGGGATGGCAACTAAGTGATCGCGGATTTTAAATAAAAAGGAAAATTCAAAATTTTTACTTGAAAATATAAGTTTATTAAACTTTATCCAATATTGTCCGTTTTTGTCGATGACCTTTTGCCATCTTTCAGGCATTCTCATAATTCCATGTTCATAAAACTAAAGAAATATATATATATATATATATGTCTGAAATGCGCGTTTTGTTCTTCCATTTTTAAATTGGGATAAAAACGAAACTAAATAACTAATCGATACAATTTTCTTACTAATTAAAGGTGGAAGTCCAAACAACAAGAAAACAATATAGGTCAGGTGCTTTGAACACGTTGACAAAACAAAAGAATGTGCTAGAACATCTATCGACATAATCTGCAATCATTTAGTTGCCAACCCAATAACTTGTCAAAAACTTCATGTCGTACGATCGAATATTACAAAAGTTATCATCTTTTTAAGAATGTTCGAATATTATTGGGAGTGACTGTATGCGTACCGAAAGATCAGTAACAAATGCCTCATGATAGGTAACGATGATCTCATATAAAAATCTTATTAGGAAATTAAACATATGATCTTATTGACAGTAAGATTAGAATCTTAAGAGACGCCACCTTCGGTGACATATTGATGCAACTCGGTAATAAAGAAGATTCAAGAAAAATGTGCTCAGTTCTTTGAAGAAAGTCTTTTACAGAAAAAAGGAAGATTAAGATAATGATAAAATAGGTCCTCGATAGATACTGAATAGAGCCTAATAATGAAATAAAGATCCTGAATTTATGTCAGATAAGAGAACCTAAATTGTTCAATTCCCTAAAAGGTTGTATTATCCAAAAACAGGAGAATTGAGATCAGAATAAAGAGGAAGCACCGAAACAGGGAAAATGGTGAACTATTATATGTGTATTATAGAAACAGAAGATTCACAAAATGATTTGAAGTAATTCGTGCAGAGATAAATTCATTGCACGCGAGATTCTTCGACCAGATTATTAAATGTCGTCATCACGAATCGTTGGAAGTTCAAGAAGAAGTTCGTGGCAAATGAGCATGTTCAAAAATATGACATGATAAGCAGCTTGAGTTTGATTTTGGTAACAAGGGATCGAATACATTGAAACGTTTTCGCCTCTTGTAACATTCACAAAAATGTAAAAGTTTTATTATGGTGATTTGGACATGGGTATCTGCATAAAGGAACAGACTGATTTTATAAAAAAAAAATTGAATCAAGTTGTTCAAGGAAAAAAGGTCTCCTGATGAAACAAAGAAAAGAAGAAAATGTGTAATTAACATACTGCGGATTTTATGCACATATAGCAAAAATGAGTATGTGACACATGAAACATAAGAAGGATGAAACGGATGTGAGAGTATCAACATATTATCATCAATTTATATAGAGGATTAAAGGAAGAAACAAATTTTTATTTCATTCCAGTACCTAGCAATTAATACAGAAATTTTTCATTTTGTATAAATTTCCGTAGTCTAGTAATTACACTTGCACAGTAACAAGGAATTCAAACAACTCAAAACCGCAGCCTTCGAAGATTATATCGCATCGTTGGAAAACATGGCATCGATAATGAGCACAGCATCCCTACCTTTCATTAGTCCACGAACGATAAAGAGGTGTTTCGCATAAACACATTACAGTAATTGCCTCGACGAATGATCAGCAAGCATCGCAGTTAATCTCGCGGCTCCTCAAACAGAATTATCGACGCTACTTCATCATGGTAGCGTAAAATCCTCGAATCGTTCAGGAACAAAGTGCAGGAGCGTCGATATTAATCTATCCTATTCAAACTTCCGTTGGATAGTAGAGGATAGGATTAGGATTAATCCGGCGGAACGATATTAAACATGGTAACCAGTTCGGAACAAGTGCACGATATTAATCCGTCGGATCTCTGCGGAACACGGCCGACTTCAACGATGCGCTGCCTGGAGCTGGCCCTACGAAGGTCAAGGTTTGTTATCGATTGCACCCTCGAGTGTCCGCTCTCGCAGGACTGGCACGCTCGCTTGCGGCTCCAAACGCCGGACCAGTGTTCAGTAAAAAGTAATCTGATTAACGCGTTAAACGCTATGTCAGTTCCTGGAGCTTAACGGTACTGAATTTACCAAAACAATATACAGGGTGTTTCACGCAATTGTATCACGCTACCACTTTGTTACAACTACAGAGAAATATCAAAAGAAAATGATGAATCGTTTGAAGGGCACTACATTCGTAGGGCCTCATTTTTCCTTAAATGTGCAATGATGCATGTGCAATCAACAATTGCATTTTTTGAAGTGAAACTTCTTTAGGCACGGTAGGCGTAAAACCTCGACGCGGTAGGAGTAAAACCGATCTGGCGATGAAACGAAATTCTATTCTATTAGCATATACGGTTGAGGGTTCGGCATTGCTTAAAAAAGGTTATGATAAAATTCCGATGATGCTAAGTGGAGATTTCAACGTGAACTTTGCATGGGAAAAATCAAAATTATTAATAGAATTTTTGAAGTGAAACTTCTTTAGGCGCGGTAGGCGTAAAACCTAGACACGGTAGGAGTGAAACTGATCTGGCGATGAAACGATGAAACGAAATTCTATTCAATTAGCATATATGGTTGAAGGTTCGGCATTGCTTAATAAAGATTATGATCAAATTCGGATGATGCTAACTGGACATTTCAACGTGAACTTTGCATCGGAACAATCAAAATTATTAATAGAATTTTTTGAAGTGAAACTTCTTTAGGCGCGGTAGGCGTAAAACCTAGACGCGGTAGGAGTAAAACCGATTTGCCGATGAAACGATGGAACGATGAAACGAAATTCTATTCTATTAGCATATACGATTGAGGGTTCGGCATTGCTTAATAAAGATTATGATCAAATTCCGATGATGCTAAGTGGAGATTTCAACGTGAACTTTCCATGGGAAAAATCAAAATTATTAATAGAATTTTTGAAGTGAAACTTCTTTAGCCGCGGTAGGCGTAAAGCCTAGGCGCGGTAGGAGTAAAACCGATTTGGCGATGAAACGATGAAACGAAATTTTATTCAATTAGCATATATGGTTGAGGGTTCGGCATTGCTTAATAAAGATTATGATAAAATTCCGGTGATGCTAAGTGGAGATTTCAACGTGAACTTTGCATCGGAACAATCAAAATTATTAATAGAATTTTTTAGAAGTATATTAAGATTGTAAATGGTAAATAATCCTAATGAGGCGACAACAAGATCAGGAACAACTCTCGATGCAGTATTTGCAATACATTTAGACAAAATTGGTTCAGGAATATTTATATCAAATTTTAGCTATCACAAGCCAATTGTTTCAATAATAGAATCATAGAAAATTAAATGTCATAAAGTGTTAATAAAAATTCGAAAAAAAATTAAGGAAAGAAGTTTCACTTCAACCATGTGGTCTAAGCACACACCAATTTTTTAAATGTACAATGATGCATGTGCAATCAACAATTGCATTTTTGTTTTAATGGAAATGCAGACAATTTTTACATAGATAGATTCCTCTGGTCACTCCACGTAAAAAAGTATTGCGGTAGAATAGGAAAAAAATTATTAGTTATCGAGATATTTCACAAATATATCCGTATTGAAGAAGCGTTGTCTGAAGTGTATTGAATGTAATGGAGAAGCGTTTGAGTATCTTCTTTAATACTGCAATTCTACTGCAATACTTTTCTAGAATGATGAGATGAATCTATCTATGTTAAGAAAAGTAGGTTTAGTGTTAAAACAGATTGCCAAATGATTTATTCTATTGACGATTAATTGATTAACGATCCTTACTACCACGATTACCTACTTTTCGTGATCAATTACAAAAGTAATTGCAAAATAATCGATTACTGCCCAACTCTGGCCCGGTTCGAGTATCACCGCCACATAATATTCTCGCGACCGGAATTACGTGAACGACCCAGGGACCTCGTAAATTGATTTACGAACCAATTGCTAGCAACCACACTGGCAAGCATAACTGGCCCTCTCCCTCTGTATACGAGTGTCGCGTGCCGGCCCGAGTCTAAACTCAATATCGCCGGCGAGCAACATACGATCCACGGTAAATAGATGTGTCTACAAGTGACTCCTGTGCCTTATCGTGGCCGAATCTCTGATCAAACTTCTTGCTTTCCTAAAACATCGTTTCTCTTTAACAGAGGTATTTGACCGGTTAACGAAAAATAAAGAGTGACCCACAAATGAGGGGTTTCTTCGCCCCATTTTGTGTTCCTCGAATTTAGCTCTAATTTTTGTACTACATGGCAGTTTATGTCACGACATACGGTGGCTCACAAAAGTATTCGCTCGCCCTTTAAATCAGAACAACTTTCTTAACTCCTTGACGTATTTTAACGAGTCAGACTCGTGATGAATATTTTAAATAAAGTCTAACAAAGATAAACGTTATACCTTTCTTTTTAGACGAAATAAAATTTTACTTTTGTGCAATCAATATTTAAGTATTGAAGTAAATGTAGGCAGGCAAAAAAATAAATTTTCTTTCCTATTCTGTGACAAGTTTTGGGAATGAAGACGTTATAATTATTGTAGCCGTAAAGAAAATGGTATGGCAAGGAGTTAAAATTTGACCAAACCACTTGATTTTTTTTAGCAATTAGAAGCATTGATTTAGTAAATCACGTGCAAAAAAGATTTTGAAAAAATTGCAATTAGTAGGAATTACATGAAGAGATAAAAATGGCACTTTTTAAAACTTCTTCATTTTAGCCCATAATGAAAATTGAAAATATGTCTTTTGTAGATCTATGATAATTATACATATGTTGAAAATTTCATCGAAATCGGTTGACGCAGGAAAAAACGACGTGCATCGAAAGATGTAAGAAACTATGGATTTTAAGCAGAAACTGACCAAAAGTTGTGAAAAACTGCGATTATCACTACTTTCAACCACTTGTAGCTCATATGTTCGTTAACTGATTTCGATGAAACTTTCACCATATGTGTAAATAACATAGATCTACAAAATGCATATTTTGAATTTTCATTACGGGTTGAAATAATCAAGTTTTAAAAAGTGCCATTTTTATTTTTTCATGTAATTCCTACTAATTGCAATTTCTTCAAAATCTTTTTTTCACTTGAATTACTAAATCAATGTTTCTAATTTCTCAAAAAAGGTCAAGTGGTTTGGTCAAAGTTTTTAAATGTTATTCTGATCTAAAGGGCGAGCGAATTCTTTTGTGAGCCACTGTAAATCGCTGAAAATTCATAAGATGAGTCGACAAACCAGATTTTCAGATATCACAAATCAAAGTTCATTAATACGTCATGTCGGACTCCAGAAGTTTCCAGGTGTCTCTAATTTTTAATCACGAATTTAAATAAGGATTCTCCAGAAATTCATAAAAACTGATATTTTTATTTTTATGAAAATATGAAAACTTGGAAAGTTCGTTGCCGAAGTCGCAGAGATTATTGACCCTCCAGTCGTTGCGCATTTCTTCGTGTGAAACTTCATGTTTCAAGTTGCTCGTCGAGTAGTTATGAAATACTTATTTAACTTTCTCTCAACGAATACCGAATCGTTTCAATCTGACGTTGTTGTTGCAATAGCCAATGGGCTCAGTCGCAATTCTTATCGTTTAACGTAAACTTTGAAGTACCTACTTTCGAATGGTGGGTTTAGACACGTCCAGATAGCGTAGAACCTAATTTGAAAAATCATTAACAAAACAATCACAAAATTTACACATGTACCTACATATGTACATCATTTTATCATATCGACCCGCCTCTGTCGTTCTTGGAAGGTTCGAACTACGATTGTTAAGCATATACAGTACACATTTTGGTACACAAATATTTATAATCATTCACAACACGCTTACAACAATTTACATACACAAAGATTTACATTGTGGGAGTTTCTCATATTACTCCCAAAATAGGAAAGCCATATTTTGCGTGTTTGTCGCTTAAGAGCTGCGTTCACGTGTTATATTTAATCCTAGTCGCCATACTTACACATAATTAAATAGTTTGATATAACAATAGTTATTTAGAACAATGTTCATTATTTCATTACGATTATTTAAGTGTTTCTTGTGTAAAAACATTTCTACACAGAATTTTAGTGCTGTCAACGAATAGTGTTGTGCAAAAACATTTATGTGAGTAATATAAAGAGGTTGTGATAGTGAAATACTAAACTGCATGTACTCTGGTTAAATTTACAGTGTCCCATGTTTAATGTTTCAAACGTAATTAGTACTATACAACAATCAGAGACTATTAGAAGACATTGAATGTCCTCGTGAACTTAGTTGCGAGAATCACTTAGGAGAACGTACCAAGTTCTAACAGACAAGATTTGCAGTAGTCTTAGCCAGGAAGAACTGCTTGGAAGGTACGACTGAAACATAAGTTTCTTTAACACGTTGCTGGCCCACTCACAATCACAAAAATTACACAAAATCAAAGCAATTTATTTGACAGAACAACACCTGAGAAGTTTAATTTTGTGATATTAATTACTGTTTCAAACCTCTTGTGCAGAAAAATTGTAGAATACATATATATCCGAGCTGCTATTCATGATTCAAGTATAATTGCGTATCCAGGCGTCGAAATACCGCGGGCCTTTATTTGTTAAAATCCGCTTGTAGTTGAAGGTTGCGGAAAGTTGCAGTTAAAATTTACATGCTCTTCTTAGTAAATGGTTATGCTTTCATATAAAACAAGTCTGATGCTTAGGACTCTTAAGCATTTTTGTATAACGCTTTTCAAACTTTTGAAATGGTATTAATTCATGCTATTCGTATATGGACTAAAGATTGCTTAAAACTTCATTAAAAAATTTTAAATATACGAGTAACATAAATAAAACCATCATTAACGCCTTGGCGTATTTAAACGACTAAGACTTGTAATGAAGATTTTAAACAAAGTCTAATAAATGTGAATGTTATGCCTTACTTTGGAGACGAAACAAAATTATATTTTTTTGTAATCAATATTTAAGCATTGACGTAAATGTGGCCGTATCAAAAATATTAACTTTCTTTTCTCTCCTGTGACATTTTTGAGGATAAAGACGTTTTCTATTCACTCTAGCCGTAAAGAAAATGGTACGGCAAGGGGTTAAAATCTGTATTCTGTTATTCTATAATTTAAATCTAAAACGTTTCATTTTACTTTGAATTTTCTAACTTTGCCTTTAGAACACTGTATCTCATCACAGAATTATCTAAAATGAATAATATTTTGGATTTGGGTGCGTTGAAGAGTTGTTACTTTATAGCAAAAAATTTTTTACAAGAATAATCGAATTTGGGCCACGAAAACGGTGTTTTCTGTGCGCATGGCGCAGTTTGTACAATAACAGTAAATCCAATCGTTCTAGTGAAAATTTTGTTACAATCGAATTAACAGTCGTAAATTTTATAGCACTATTACAGTTATATATTGTATTATAAATCAAATAACTTTCTATTCTGTAGATAAATTTTTACTTTACACCATTAAACCTGTGTTCGATTTATAGTTTGAAGTTTTTAAAAATAAGTGTTTCGTATACTGTACCGTTAATTATATGATATTAATGCAATGAATACTGGCTGTAATTAATTATTTTGTTTATTTGCTTATTAAATCAAAGTTATACGTATCACTGTTACCAAAGCTATATGTTTACAATTGCTAATTATACCAATATGTAATTTTCATTACATTATATCATAATATTACATTAACCCAACTGCATCGTTGCAGAGATGGTAACCGCTTGGCAAATAATTTAATTTAATTGAAAATATGGCACTCGTACACATATCGGTAGCTATTGTTAACCATGTTGGAAGAAACTCAATCAGTCTCTGTCTAACAAGGAGAAGATGCGGTCACCGGATCTTAGAATTTGTCGAAACTTTGCATACTGATAGATTTCGTTCTTCTGTTTATGAAAATATAGCATTATAGGCGTAGATACTCAATAATTTTTTAGATATTTACAATTTAAATTTCATTATACCCGTTAAGTACAGTTTTGGTTGAAGTTTTTGTCAAGTGCCAAACGGCGTGATGGTAACGTACTAGATTCATTACCGGAACGGCCAGTGTTCAAATCCCTTTCTCCTTTTTTCCATTTTTTCTTTTTCTTCTGTACAGTTTATCTATTTTAATTAATTGTATTTTGCATATGAAAAATACACTCATAATATCTATAGGAAACAAAATATAAAAATTTTATTGTAAAGAAACATAATATGAAAGAAACACTAACTTCATCAATCTTAACGTATCTCAAAAGTTGTTGAGTATCGGCGCCTATAATGCTACATTTTCATAAATAGGAGAACGAAATCTACCAATATGCAAAGTTTCGAGAAAATCTGAGACTCCATGTCCGCGTCTTCTCCTTGTAACAATCACGCTGTACAAGTTCGAATCGAGTCGTGGGAAACGCGTAACGAGGAGACTAGGTAGTTTGCTGGTAATAAATTGGTAGATATCGCGCGTAAAACAGATGGTTAAATGGTAATATCACTTTAATGGAGACACCGAGTGACTGTGGTGACGCCCACGATACAAGCCTCCTAGTTGTTGGGCCTTTCACGAAGGATTACCTCGTCCAGAAATCAGCGGCGGGAATAACGGAGGTAGGTTTTTGCGACCGCGACACGGGCTCGCTTGGACGCCCGGCTTGTTATATAGGCGGGGGTTGTTTTGCTTTGCGGGTGGGGTTCGTCGATCGCGCAATAGCAAATATTTGCTCCAATAACAGGAAGTTTTCAACCGGAACGTGAATGCGCTCAAAATTGTACGCGTGTCTGACGTTTATCCGTGGCATAGATTCTTTTCCATTGCGTTCGCGTTCAATCGTTGCAAATAGATTAATTCCTATTTCTGTTTTCTGTTTTTTTTTTTCGGAGATCATAGATATAATCAACTACATCTTTATCTTTTTTCTATCAAAATATAGAGAAGGTTAGAATCCCTAGTTAGGAACAAATAACTCTACTCGTACGCAAAGTTTCACAACGTTCTAAGTTTCAGGATCCTCTAATTCCCCTTTTAAATGTTGTGTCGAAGAAGCTGTGAAATCACATTTTACCTTTCGAAGTTTAAAAACTTTCATTTTCAATGTGTCCGAAGCAAGAAAGTCAACGTTCCTTGAATGAAAGCAGCGGGCAAAGACTGAACAAAAGATGAAGCCTTTACACAGGAACAATACCGACACGAGCAAAATTAATTTTTGAAAATATAGGAACTTCAAACAACGGATGACAAGCTGAACGAAACGGTGATCAGAAAGTTCGTTCACGTCTCGTCTCATCCCGTTCCTCCTGGGTTATTTATAAACATCAAACGCCTTTAAAATAAACTTCATCATTTGATTGCAGGGTAATTGACTGCTTGCAGGACTTGGAGGACTGGTGCACTCGAACCGGAACATACTCTCAAAGGATATCCAGCGTTCTTTACGCTTGTTAAACGTCTAATGGAAAATTAAAATTGCTACGGGGAATGAAACGCGATACCACCCAGGGTGGCTATGTGCGGAGATTGCCCTTTGGAGCACTGAACCTGGCTCTATTAAAACTGGGAGCAACGAAACGCCTAACCAGGCCATTCTTCTATACAGTAGGTTTCATACAAAAGCTGACGCTTGAAAAAATCAGTTTTCCGTTTGCAGTATTTCCGAAAATATTAACTAAACTAACCTTTGAATTTTTATAAAAAAAGCAACGTGTTCAAAGATTTTTCAGTTTTTATAATATTTACGAAACTACAGAAATCTAACAAAATAAAGCATACTGTAGAAAAAATAAAATAAAGAATAATTATAATGACTAAAATCAGTTATATTTTATTCTACATTTGTATTCAGCAACGATGATTTCCAGAAGCATAAAATATGTTCGGTGCGTCATTACTTAATTCTGTAGCACGACAACGCAGCATCTTAACGTTTCTGATAAAATATTTAGCAGCTTCTTATCAAATAAATAATATAAAACCTTTCAGTAAAAGCTCTCGTTGTTAAAAAGATCAAGTTTTGAAATTCATCAAACACAAGTACTTATGTATATTAATATACACAAAAAAGAAGCAATCATAAACAATAGACATATTAGGTAATGCGTTACGAATCTTCAAATTCGTCTTCTTTTTATAAAACACCAAATGTAACCATTTTTTATTCGTCTTGTTTTTACATGTAGAATCATCCCCACGCCCTGCAACGTCGTCTACAAATACAAATATTTTTTCTATCTCAACTATTTTGAATTTAAAGTATTCGAGGTTGAATATTAAATGGTGGTTTCACCGTGTGCACTCGAGGTAGCATTTTTAACTGTTTTCGAGCCAGTCAGGTTTTCAATCAAAGTTGAAACCTAAAAATCGGAGGTTTATTGGTGAATACTGAGCATTGAATTGATGTCAACCAAGAGCGGCACGGAACAAAAACCATTCGCTGTCAACGTGAAGGTATTATGGAAACCGTACAAAGCCGATAATAACATAGAAATCATCCGGGAATCAAATAATCGATCGCCGCTCGAGTACAATGATCTGTGACCCTTGAATTTTTGAAAACAGAGTGCAACGCCTGCTGTCTCTCAGAGTCCCTTTGATTTTGGCGCGAAAATTCTATTTCGGTGGGACCGTGTATCGGCGCGCGGCCATTCCACTCCAGATTGCGGAATTTTCACACTGTCGATGACCGTAGTTTACCACAACAAAGGGATCCGGTCGCGTAACTGGTCGAAATTGAACAACGTCGACGGGTACTTTGACCCCCGTTAGATGGACCGTAACACGGATGTCGCAATATAATACTGTGCGCCCGTTTAAAAAAGAACTCATTGTTTCGACAGGCTGTTCGACCGACAGTTTGGCAAATTCAATTGGACACGCGAGATCACCTTTTTCGAGAAATCTGCCACGCGAGACATGCACCTCCAAGCCCGGCTTTTCGGACCGTGTATTTTCGTCGCTTTGTTAAGGGAGGCTTCTCGTGTAACGGCAGCGGAAACAAGTGATTTTTAAGAATTTTTTTCAGAATAACTACTGGACATGTGGAACTAGACCTTTTGGGAATGTAAACGGATAGGTTTGACGTACAAATCTTCCTTTTTTTTGGTTCGACCCTTCTTATTATTTATCGTATAATACACATTTTTCTCGAAACTTATTGTTTTAACCTGGCGTGCAGGACTAATCAACTGATCAATTTCGGACTAGGCCTATTCAGTTCGTTACAAATTCCTCGAGATACAGAACCACAGTTTAAACTTAATTTCTTATTTATAAAAACTTATATTTCAAATGTTGGCTCAGTGCCAGCGTAAATAATCAAATTTTAATATAATTCTTCATTTATTGCATTCAAATAACTGTGACGCTGGCTACACTACACGTCAGTATTAGCTACTTTGCTAAGAAGGTTGACAGGATTGTAATAATTGTCACGGAATTGATAAAAAATTGAAACAAAAAAATGTTTGGTAATTATGTACAAGTTGGTCCTCCTCACCGATTCTGATGACCTTGAAATATGTTGTCAAGGTCATCATTCTGAACATCTTTTCCCTATACATGTTACCGCCGCTCGGTTTTAGTTTTCGAGATATTCGCAAAAAACTATTGCTAATACTGTATTGAATTTTCTCTCTTGCATTTTCATATATCAGCATAGGCGATCGCTTAACGGCATTCGTAACGTAATCTGCTTCTTACAAATGTTATGTTGACGGCCGGCCCTCTCCGCCTCCTCCACGACCTACCCACAACTCATTCTATTCACATGATTTTGCCATTACTAGATCAAATTCTGAATGACAGCTACAATGCAAAGATTATGCGAATAAAATGAGTTGTGGTTAGGCCGCGGAGGGGGCAGAGCGGGCCGGCCGTCAGGCCGGCCCGACCACGCATACGACAATCGAAGAGTAGCCTTTTAAAATTGGAAGCTCACCACATATACAGTGGCCCACAAAATTGTTCGTTCGCCCTTTAAATCAGAATAACTTTCTTAAAATTTGACCAAACCACTTGACTTTTTTTGAGCAATTAGAAGCATCGATTTACTTTTAAAATGTGCAAAAAAGATTTTGAAGAAATTGCAATTAGTAGGAATTATATGAAAAAATAAAAATGGCACTTTTTAGAACTTTATTATTTCAGACCGAAATGAAAATTCAAAATATGCGGTTTGTAGATCTATGTTACTTACACATGTGCTGAAAATTTCATCGAAATCCGTTAACAAACACATGAGCTAAAAGCGGTTGAAAGTGGTGATAATAGCAGTTTTTCACAACTTTTGGTCAGTTTCTGCTTAAAATCCGTAGTTTCTTACATCTTTCAATGGGCGTCGTTTTTTCCTGCGTCAACCGATTTCGATAAAATTTGCAGCATATGTATAACTAACATAGATCTACAAAAGGCATATTTTTAATTTTCACTATGGGCTAAAATAAAGAAGTTTTAAAAAGTACCATTTTTATTTCTTCGTGTATTACCTACTAATTGCAATTTTTTCAAAATCTTTTTTGCACGTGATTTACTAAATCAATGCTTCTAATTGCTCAAAAAATGTCAAGTGGTTTGGTCAAATTTTAAGAAAGTTATTCTGATTTAAAGGGCGTACGAACACTTTTGTGTGCCACTGTATGTATGACCAGAGTGAGACCCTGTTTTCTCTCTCATCTCTACAGCGTGTTTACAAAAAAAAAGTAAACAGACGCCGCGCCGGAACCGGCTTACGTTGCCATGGAGCGTGCAAGAATACGAAAAATTCAATACAGTATTAGCAATAGTTTTTGTGAATATCTCGGAAGCCAAAACCGAGCGGCGGTAACATGTATAGGGAAAAGTTGTTCAGAGTGATGACCTTAACAACATATTTCAAGGTCATCAAAATCGGCGAGGAGGACCAACTTGTAAATAATTACCAAATGTTTTCTTATAATTTGAAGTTGCCTACTTGTATGCCAAAAAGATTTACTCTGATAATATAAATAGTTTTCGTTTAAAAAAATCACTTGTTACGCGAGAATCCTCCGCTAACGGCTTACAACGACAGACGCGAAATAAATGACGGGCGTCGAACAAAAGCGTGTCGTTTTTACAGTGACAACGGGATCCGTTTATGCGAAGACAGAGTATTCGATTGGTGACTGACCCCGCGTCAATTTTACATCTCGTTTTTCGGACGCTGAACATATTATTTATGGTCGCAGTATGCATCATAATCGCCGGCCCCAATCTTAAATTTTCCACTATTCGTAGAATTCTCTGTCGAAGTATCCTAAATGAAATTGGAACGTAAACAGAGCTGTTGCACGTGCACGTTTCAATCATTTGAAATATTAACGTTTTGTTTATTATTTGTATTAATTAACAGGATCAAAATTATACAACTTTACTCGAAGCTGTCTACTCGGCATGCAAAAATAAATGTTAATTGGAAAATAAATGTTTCAGGCGCGTGCGAAATCGAATACGGTTTACTTACAATAAACTATGACTACTTCGAACAAATACAAACAATAACTACGGTTTATACATTTTCCTTAAATATTAATATCAACTTCTGATTTATTCTTAAGCAGATACTATAGTAAAATAAATAATACTGTAGCATTGTCAAAGCATACACGAGAGGAAATGTAAGTAAAAATATTCGACTATAGTCAGACAACTTATTCACACATAGAATGGCTACTTTGAATAAATACGTACAATAACTACGCTTTATACATTTTTATTAAATCTCAGTATTAACTTTTCAACTATTTGTAAGCAGATACTACAGTAGAATGAATTATACTATACCATTATCAAAGCTTATATGAACGGTAACGTAAGTAGAAATATCCCGTAATGGTCAGACACAGAGGTTGACCTCTTTAAGACCAAATTTTGTAAAAACAAACGAGTATGATTTTAGTTTCTGTTGCAGGTATAATCGTTTAATATAATATTTTAATAATTTAGTCATACCATTAGGTTTCTAGTACTACATTTATTTTACATATACGCATATCGAACGGGTTGAACGAAACTTGGGCGTATCCAACAAATTCTGACGATTTAATATCGTTGAAAAGTAAATATCACGTGGAAAATATAAATATTTCTTTTTCTGTATACAGTGGCGTACAAAAATATCCGGACAAACCTTAATAACGAATATCTTTTTTAAAATTGGTTCAAACGGTTTGATTTTGTTTTAAACGTTAGGAGAATTAATTAATTAGGTAATTTAGACAACAAATTAATGAAAAATTACCGAAGGGCACAAAGTGAATTTGGCTTGTGTAACGGTGAATTTGAATTACAGATTTTGTACTCCAAGTTCCCCATTTTGCAGACAAAATTTACAAATTAACTGTTGGAAATTAAATTCACCCGTTTGCAAATCAAGCTTTTCTATAACTTTGTTTCCTTAAATTATTCTAATAAAATAAAATTTATTGTTTCGAAATTCTAATTATTATTGTGCGTAACCCTGAACATAGAATATTTATTTGACATATACATAGCTATACATCTACAACAGATCTCCTAGTGCTGTTCGTGGTAATGTCATGTATAAATTCTGTACGAGGGATATTTTGGCTGATACTTCACACTGTAGACCCTTACTGGATGTTATTAATCATTCTGTTGCAACTATCACTCTTCCAGATTGCCATTATTATTACATGAATATGTACATAAAATTACCACGCGTAGCAACAGGAAAACCACTATAGATGAATTTAGGCGTATATACGTACAAATATTTTTTATGCTGAATCAGCAATGTTTGTTAATTTAGTGCTGGAAAATGTTATTGTGTATTTGAGTATTATTATATATAGGCAATAAAATTTTTCTTTCGGACTAATAATAATAATAATTAAAAATTAATAATAATTAATAATAAAACCTTGAGTTCCAAAGGGTGAATTTGATTTACAAAAAGATGCATTTGATCGGTGAAGGGTAACTTTGATTTGCAAAAGTGTGAATCAGACCAGCAAAAGAGTAAAGTTAGAGTGCAAAAAGATGAATATGATCTACAAACGGATTAATTTGTAGTGCAAAACCTGTAGAATCTTAGATTATCCAAAACCAACCATAATTTATCCACATAATTTACATATAAATTTTTCAGTCTCCTTAGGAATTCACAAAAAATTCTTAAAGTAACCGTAAATTGGTTATCTTTAGAGTTCAAGTCAGCAGGATTCGTTATTTCACTTTCGAGTCACGGAAAAAGTACATTTGATTTGCAAAAGTAGTTTCATGTAGACAGTTTCTCATTCTAACAAACCAGTCATACCAGAATTCGATTCCGCGTCCCCAAAAATCTCGTTAAGACCGTCCAGTTTGCAAGTTAATATTGTATAATTATCAGGGTCATGATATTTGCCCAGCTACTTGCGATGCTGACCTACTGGTTTGGGCGATTGATCTGCCCGCGGATTAAAATGATTATAGCTCGCGCGGAGTAGTTGTCACTCGATCAGAGCTGCCGGGGCATTTGGGTGCGTCGTGTTTCCGTAATTCGACCAGAATAATTGATCGACAGCGAACGCCAAGCCTATCTCAATTAATTTACGCAGAAGCTGACCTTCTAGCATCCCGAACGTAACAGTTGGCACGCTCGGCAAAAAGCCGGCAGAGGGCTGTTAGAGGGGTAAGTGAGGAAGGGGTGGGAGGGAGAGGGGAGGGGGATGGCAGATAGAAAGCACGGAAGAGGGGCACCGGTGTGGCAGCCGCGGGCCAACGAAAATCGATAATACGCTGTGCGCGAATGGGAACCTTTAACGCTTTCCTGGTAAATTCGACAATAATGATAGACCAGGACCATTCCACGCCGTGATTCGTCGGGACATACTTCCCGGGGCATCAGCTGTTCGGGAACCTTGAGCTGTCAGACCGTTGAAATTCACAGCCGGATGGTATCGACATTCGATATACGCAGTATCGAATCTAGGTAAACAGCGAGAGAGCGGTCCTATGTGTACACGCGGTAGGGGCGTCCGTTAAAGAGACAGGACACAGCATCGCGATAGACACTAGGATAATTTAGAGCGATTCTAGGCGAAATTAGGGGAGGGATTAGAGAGACGAGGTGGTGCTAGCGTACGCGTAGACGGGCGAGCCGGAGGCCGGAGAAAGTTCAAGGCTCAAGGCATCGATTCTACGAAGCGGAAGCGGGACCGAGAGTGCCGGGGCGAAAGAGACAGAGAGGAAGAGAGAGACGGACAGACAGAGACAGAAGGAGAGACGCAGAGAGAGAGAGAGAGAGAGAGAGAGAGAGAGAGAGAGAGAGAGAGAGAGAGAGGAGATAGGGAAAGAAACAGAGAGAGAAAGAGAGCACAGAGATTGTAGCTGGCAAACAAATAGGAGGGAGATAGTTAAACGAAGATGGAAAAGGGACGAGGAACAGAAGACTCGGTTTGCCGGGATAGAAAAGAGAGGAAGAGTTGTGTCATCAATGTGTCGAGCTCGATTTTAGTGTGGGTGTTATTGCCATTTCTTTTACCTCTTTCACGCTCTCGCTCTTTTTCTATCTCTCTTTCTCTATCCCTCTCGCCTGAAGTCGAAGCACACAAACCAGAGAATATTCGACGATGTGCGAGTTGGCCCGCGTTCATGTAGTTGGGTGGTCGCGAATGAAGAGGCTGCCGCTCGGATCAATACCAACTGCCTCTATTCTTTGCTTGTGTATGCAAGCCGCATAGTTTCGTCGCGAGACACACGTACAACCTGCACCCGCACCGGAACACGTTGGCTGTTCCTACTTGCATGTACACGTGAAATCGTGAGAATACCTCCCTGCACGTTCAAAGCCGCCAGTAGTGTCGCGCAAGATGACCACGGGACCATATCTGGACAGTTATACCGTGCACGAAGGAATATCGCGGATCCAGGATCTTGTTCGTGCACAGTAGGATTTTTCTATTATACCTATTATTGGATTTTTATTCGAACTGTCTCAAATTAAATAAATCCAGTTTATTACTGCCAATAATCATCGGACGAAGGATGATTTTAATAAAGTGCAGGATGTTGAGTCTAAACTGACTCACAGTGAAGTGATGCTTAAATTTCTTTTTTTCCAAATATGGAATATAATTAGAATGCAAATGTTCTATCTTATTAATTTTTTTATTCAACTGAATATATATATATGTATATATATAGTTAATATTTTTAATTTGCTATTAATTTAATTTTCTAAAATGAACCCAACTTCCACCATTCGAGGGTTAAATAAAAAAATGATTTTTTTTTAAAGTGGTAGAAAGATTCAAAGAATTTAAGAATTTAAATATATCATCTTGAGCTTATCAGACTTATTAATGAAAATAGACATTTCTAATATACATATAAGAAGATTTATTTCGCGTAAAAAACCGCAAACTATTAACATTGAACGGTGTGTTACTAAAGACTTGTCAATATTTTAACGCGATATGATTGTGTATTCTAACCTGACTGTAACATTGCGGAATAAAACTTTGATAGTAAACTCAGCGAGAGTTGTTAATGGACGTCAAAATTTGTTGAACAACTATAGTTAATTTGGGATATAGCGAACGCTAGATATTAAGTTACCAATATTGTTACTTTCAAAACGAAATGAGTTAACTGTGCATTACCGTATCAAGTTTGGCACAGCTCTCTAGAATTTCTAAGTCATGCTCGCAATCTTCCTCTTTATGTCGCTCTGTTTGATTCAACGTCTCCCAATGAGATGAGATCTACGTGAAGAGCGAGAGAGATAACAACTGGAACAGATATCTCTACGGATAGCACTCGCAGTGCGGTTCCCATAAAATGAACATTAAAAGCGATGTGAACATGAACGACTTCGAAATTTCACCTTCGTGACCAGTACTGTTTTTCTAACCAATTTTATTTTCTTTGCTCATCTACAGAACCAAGCCGAGGTTAAACCATTGCAATCTCATCCACAATCCTCAGTTGATCAACTGGAGATCGTAAAATATACAGTACATGGTTGAAAATATGATACAAATGGGTATGAGGTACAATACCTTATGTAAAAAACAAATAAAAAATGCATAATAAAATTTGTTTTTAGTTTCCGTGAAAATCGAGTTTGCAAATTCATTTAGCATGTTTGTATTAAACACGTTAGCTGACTTTTGTTTCATATTTCGCGCACCTGACGAGTTCGACTTTTCAGTTTACGCTTTATATGCCAGGAAATTGATTTTGATGAATTTTTAAATTTGATTCTCTCGACGACTGAACAACGGATGAACAAATATAATTCTATAATTCTCGTACCTGTTTCTATATCATACTTTCTGTTGCATCCTCATAAAATAGTACCGTTCAAACAGGCCTAACGTTTTCAACAATATGTCTCTCGTCACGATATAATCTACCATCGGCACACTTGTGTACTAGCATTTAAATTATAAAAGTGAATTTTGAAAAACAGCGAATCATAAATTCGGTTCTATTGGTGCTGAAAGGGCGTGGTTGTGTTTATTAATATTGCTCCCAAGCAAGTTTCGGAGATACAGCGTGGTTAGCAGTGGTCAACCAACAAAGCAAAATCCCGCACAGCAAACGCGGGAATACTGTATTTGTTTCTTTCAAAAATACGATACACTTGTGCAACGGTGTTTCAATTATAAAAACAAGTTTTTAGAAACGTCGAATTCACGAATTTTGCTCCGTCGTTTCCGGAAGTGCCTGGTTAGGTTTATTTATTTTGCTCTCAGGTCAGTTTGGAGGATTAGTCGTGGTCAACCAACAAAGCAAACTCCCGCACAGCAAACGCGGGAATACTGTATTTGTTTCAGGTGTACTTCCGAAAGGACCATACCTCCGATTTTTTTTATACTTTGGATTCTTACGTATTTTGCCGTGCTGATTACGAATATGATAGTGAAAATTGGCGCAAATGTTATTTTCAGACATTATTTTCATAAACTTAAACTTAATGTTTAAGTTTAGGTTTAGGTTAGGTATTTTTGGAACAAACAGGTTTATTTTTCAGTTTATATGAGTTTGTTTCATTTCTTCTATAACGAACAGTCGTTTAACGTAATGTTTAAGTTTAGGTTAGGTAAGGTTAGGTTATTCCTTTTGGGAATGAAGCTTCCCCCAGAGGGTGGATCTCGCTATGCGTGGAAAGTTAAAAATCCAATGATACAGAAAACACGTGGGCGACGGAGAAGCTTTGCTGTATCCCTTTCTAATATTAACTAATGAGATTAACAATAAAACTTGATTTGTGTTGGATGACTTATATGGAGTTTTGAACATTTAATATCGTTTTTCTCAAAAACTATTATCTTCATAACAAAAATCAATAGGACATAAAATGTATATTTCGATCAGACCTACAACTTTTATTTGAAGCATTTTTCAAAATTACCATTATTTACGCAAATTAATGGAGAAAACTATGATTTTAACATCTGCGCCAATTTTGACTATCATATTCATAATCAGTACGTCAAAATACGTAAGAATCCAGAGTATAAAAAAATCGGAGATATAGTCTGTTCGGAAGTTTATCCTTTGTTTCTTTCAAAAATATGTCTCCCATCAGTTTAGAATTCACCGTCTGAACGATACACTTGCGCAACGGTGTTTCATTTCTAAAAGCAAGTTTTGAGAAACGACGAATTCGCGAATTTTGCTCCATCGTTTCCGGAAGGGTCTGGTTAGGTTTATTTATTTTGCTCGCGGGCCAGTTTCGAGAATTAGTCGTGGTCAACCAACAAAGCAAAATTCCGCTCAGCCAACGCGGCAATACTGTATTTGTTTCCTCTGGGAGGTAGGAAGCATCGAGTAGCTATTGTTGATTGTTCCTGCGGCAAATCGCACCTCACTATGTATGAGCCAAACTACTGCGCGAGTTGCGGACAGATTTGATCATTAGTGATCTACTTATTGGATGACATTACCGTTCGTTATCGTCGTATTACGATATTAATTAACGATCCGACGACGACGATTGAAATTGCCTAGAAATCACTGCTCACATGTGACGAACCTACGGAGACTCGCGAAAGTGTTCGAACCCCTTTAAAGCAGCATAACTTTTTTAAAATCGGACCAAACGACACGATTCTTTTTTTAGCAATTAGAAGGATTGGTTTACTAAATGACGTAATAAAATAATTTTGGAAAAATTAAAATTGGTAGGAATTACATGCGGAAATAGAAAAGGTACTTTCTGAAACTCTTCTATTTGAGCCTCTAATGAAAATTGAAAACATGCGGTTTGTAGATCAGTGTTAGTTATACACATGCTAATAATTTCATCGAAATCGACTAACATACACATAAGCTATAAGCTTAAAAATGATGAAAATCATAGTTTTTTTACGATTTTTGATCAATTTCTGCTTAAAATCTACAGATTCTTGCATATTTCAATGCGTGTCGTTTTTTTCTGCGTCAACCTATTTCGAGGCAATTTTCAGTATTTGTACAACTAACATAGATCAACAAAATGCATGTTTTAAATTTTCATTACGGGCTCAAATAAAGAAGTTTTGAGAAGTGCCATCTTCATTTTCTCATTTATTCCTACCACTTGCAATTTTATCAAAATCATTTCTGCACGTCATTTAGTAAATCAATGCTTCTAACTGTTTGAAAAAAGGTCTGATCGTTTTGTCCGACTTTAAAAAAGTTATACTGTTTTATAGAACGTTCGAACACTTTCGTAAGGCAATGCACATACGTTCGATCCAGCGAGATGAGTCATTACACAGCGCCTGGCCAAAAAATTAGGACAACTCGCGATTTTCGGTATTTTTCGTGATTCTAGTCAAGAAAGATCTAAATGATACTGAGCTAGCACTTTAGCACAAAATTCGCAATCTCGGACGCCCCTATATTAGTAACGATTTTTATTTTAAATTAAATTTCGCAATTAAAGTCACAATTAAACTACGAATTTTAAACTCTTATGCTAGAATAGAAAATTTGTCAGAATTTAATAGTATTTTTATTTATTTCGGATCTATAGAAGCTACTACCATGGAAAATAATATTTTATTTGATTCCACTTTCTTAAAATTCGTTTACAGAAATAGAAAATTACATAAACATCCGCAGTTTACTTATGACAAAAATGGGCAGATCAAGCATGAAACAGTAAATACAATTTAAGAATTTAAAAATACTGTCGCATTATATTGAACTAAGTAAAATTATAAAAAAGAAGAAGTGAATGTTTATATAGCTCTTATATCTTTCAACTCACGTAGACAATTTTTATTTCAAATAAAACGTCTCTATTTAATCACGTATATGTGAAATAATGGACAGTTAATAGATATGTAAAATTAGCAATTGAATTCCATCCAAGCCTAAAGATCTTACTCAAAATATGACAAACGTTGAAAATTGTAAGCGGTCCTAATTTTTGGGGCAGGGACTTGAGATAAAAAAAAGCTAGCGTGCTTTATAATAACTAGACAGCGGATTTTATGCATTTATGAAAAAAAGAATAAATGCAATATAAAACAATAAAAACATTAGAAGTGATTTAAAAATACCGTAACCAGTTTTCAACCTATTAAACATATCAAGAAAGAAAGTCAATTTCTATTTCACTCCAGTTTGTTGCAATTCAGGTAGAAAATGTTTGTTTTGCATAATAATCCGCTGTCTAATAATAACTATTCGAGATATGCAACTTCAACTTTGTCACACTCAAGTGGCTACCACGTGGATTTGTTGACTATCATTGACTCGACTCGCTGAACCAAGGATAGTCAGAACGTGTCTCCTGCAACCAGCCATAGCCGTTGATTTCGGGGGGTTGAATGGATTTTAATTAACGTCCGGCGGGCATGTCGAATCCGTTCGATTTTGACGACACCGATCGGTCGCGTGCTGTTGGACACGATTTGTACACGCGATTACAAAACGCTGTTCCGTGCGCGGACCGACTTATCGTCACGAGCGACCGTGGCTAACGAGATCACGCGATTCCTTGATTTTTCCGACGCGTAATCGCCGGAAAATCCGAGTGAGAGTATTTAGTGTTCGGGAAAGTTTGGACCACTGACAAATAGGGGGACCATCGTGTGGAAAACTAGAAATGTTGGAAATTTTAGTCGTGTGAGACTAAATTGCGTATGATCAATATTTTCCAGCTGAATATTAATTTGAGTAATCAAATAATTAGTCTAGAAAAATGAGTTCTTTCCAATTAACTTTACACGATCAACTGAAGACATTTTCTACTATTTTACAGTTTCGATGCAACAGCATAAGGATTGACAAAACACTACTTAATATTGAAATCATCGACAAAATTTTATGTAGAATTGTGACACAGAATAAAAATGGCCATTTACTAGTCGAGCAACAAATATGAAATAAGCAACGAGACTGACAAAAACTGTAGTTCTGTCCAATGGACATTACTTTAAGTTACTACAACATTATTTAGCAAACATGTGGTCTTAATAAAATCATTAATTCAACATCGTTTAGTCTTTGTTATACGCAAGTTGTCACGAAGATGGCACAAAATGGTTAATAAATCTTTCATTTTAGTCTAAACTCGGAAAGAATTTATTTCTATGCTTAATACTTAGTGAATTTATTTTTAACACAGAAATATTATTGTTTCACATAAAATTAACACATTGATCACCCACTGAATAATTACAAACATTACACAAAAATTACAGAAAATCAAAGAAATTTATTTAACAAATCAGAAACTGAAAAATTTAGTTTTTTTATATTAATAACAGTTTCAAGCGTCTTCCGTTAAACAGATCGTAATTTTATGCACCCAATTTACCAACGTAAAAATTAATTTTCAATTGTGTATAAATAATTCCGTCGTCCAGATATGGGTGAAATGACGACCAAAATGTTAAGGTCAATTGCAAATCTCCGATGTAATCACAATATATTGGCTACAAGTTCAAAGTGTATATAGAGAAACACTTCAGACATGTAAATCTAGCGCATGGAAGATTGAATTTCGCTACAGCAATGAAGTTACTTTAATTTTAATTTCAAATGAAGATAATAATAGCAATGCTGCTATTTGTTTGTTGGATTTTCATCTTAAGTGTAATCTGCACGACTGCACTCGTATTTGCCGTTCGTGCAAATCTTCTTAGACCATTTATGAATAATTAGAAATTCTGATTACTAACTTTGATACTGCCTGGACGTAAAAAGTATTTTTAATTGGAGTAATACATACAATACAAAGATAGGATTTATTGTCGTGTCGTTATTGCGAAAGTGAAAAATCTAATTTTACACAGACTAATTTTATCAAGTCTAAATACGCATAATACTACAAGAAACGGGGGTATATTCAATAATCAAAAAGCGGATAAGTAACGAAATAATTAACAAAAGAAAAGCTATTTTTGTAAATTAAGTCAGTGTTCAATACCGTCATTCTAAAAATTAATAAAATCCTGTTCTGTACGATTAAATAAACAGTGATTTAAAAGTAGAGTACATATAATAAAAAGTATATATATATATATATATTCAAATGGAAAGCTATATTTTTTATTATGGGATCTTATTGTACGTAAAAGGACCAGCAATTTTCGTAGGATACTTTTTTTTATCTGCGCACTAGTTTATATATATATATATAAATTCCGAAACTAGTGCGCAGATAAAAAAAGGATCCTACGAAAATTGCTGGTCCTTTTACGTACAATAAGATCCCATAATAAAAAATATAGGTTTCCATTTGAAAAACCAAAGTTGACCTTCAAATGACCTTGAAAACGCCACCCAAATAAAAACCGATACTGCCCCACACTTTCCCCCTCGAAATCCTTAGACACGCGTTTTACACTTTTTTAATATCTATCATACTTTTCGAGATATTCCGTGACAGGATTCGCAGTTAGCCAATTGGCTTCAAGTGGATTTCGGGCAATGCCCTTTTCGAACTATTAGTGACCAACCACTACAAGGCTTGTAGAGGTAGAAGATGGCCGCCACAAACGGGCCCAAGGAGAAAGTAGGAAAATGACGGATTTTCCTTGCGGGGGTTTCTGACGGCAATGCCCGTTAGGATGGCTCGCTCGTGTTACTGCTTTTGACCTGACGCTGTACGGTTTTATCGCTTTATTAATCGAAGACTAGGACACTGGAGATGCACGTGGGTGCCAACTGCAAGCCGTAAAGCAATCTTCGGAGTCCTAGTCCGAAGTATATCTGTTTTGGCTTAACTAATAATTTATAACTATTCTTTCGAAAAGGAGCTGAGGTATTCTACAAATTTTCCGTTCCCAGGTCGTAAACCGAACTGTTTTTGAAGCCTTAACAACGTCACGGATACAATTTATTATCTGCATAATAACTGCAGTTCATTAAATTAACGAGAGAATCCCCAAACGCCTCGGGCATCAGCATCGGGTTCCAGACGATTCATCGACAGTACGTACGCTGTTTAAACTTGGATGCTTCCTCCTGTAGCGGTAATGCGTGTTACGTGACGGTGTGCATGTTTGCTCGGTTGTAAACTATACTCGTCGATCCGGAGCCGTTTAGATTGCCGTACGATTTATCTACTTTCGGTGTAATAATTCATGGAATTTGATACATGCCCAGCAAGAATTACGAGGGGGGAGGGAGGCATTCGACCGGAAGACGGAGACTTCCGCGCATCATCCGACATCGTCGGATCATTGTCTGTCTACCCGGTCGCTATCAGCTGGTGGTCTGATAAATTTTGCCGGGTCGTTGCTCGTGTGCCATGAAAGAACGTCACACAGACTACGGCGACAGACAAGTTGCGCGTTAATATAATGCGCATATAGCGTCATACGTTATTAGGGACGACACTTGTCAACCAGTCGGACGTGAAACGCGAACGTGCCGCCCGCTATTCATCGAGACTTCGCGCCCGGTAAGCAACGAAGACTGGCTTTTTTCTCGTAAAGAGAGAATAATGTCACGTGGGACGCGTCACAGAGTTCAGGCTCTTTTTCTTTCATGCTTCATAGCCAGCAGGCAAGGCTCGTTTATTGATTATGAGAATTCGCCTAACTGCTGCACCGATGTCGCCTTTGCAGAACTATATTCGGAGGAAAAAATATCTGTTACAGTGTCTCAATACGTGTGGAAAGTTCGGGACTGAAATGTCAGTTATGTCGTGTACACTGTGCCTTGATCTTTCACTGCTAACGTCGAGGAGAGACAGCGGATATTGCATTGGTGAGACAATACTAATTCAGTGGCAAAACTTTGTTCATCTTCGTTTTATGAAACTGTTATTGGTAAATATATAGAAACGAGGACCCAGCTCCGATCGCGTTGTCCTTGAAATATGTTGTCAAGGTCAACATTCTGAACAACGTTTTCCTATACATATACCCGTCGTTCGGTCTCAGTTTCCGAGATATTTGCAAAAGAACTTTAAATAAATCAAGATTACGAGTACAGTTTATTCTGGGAGTTTTAATGGAGGATACTCAAAAATGTAATGTTGAAAATCTATGACCTCGCCGATTTGAAGTTCGTTAGAATTAGATCTGGGTTAATTCTGAATTAGGTTTGGGTTAATTCTGGATTACATCTGGGCCGTTAGATCGGCCCGACAATACATATGTACAGAAATCCATGAGAAATGTGGAACATTGTAAGCGTAGTCGGTTCGGCCTGACCCCCCCCCCCCCCCCCCCCGACGTCCTAACCCCAAACCAACTTAGACTATACCTTCTCTTCCCGAGATTCTGTATATAATTGTGTACATTTTAATTACCGTTCAGTGACAGCTTGTAGGGGAATAAAATGTACTTGTAACCCAAATTTAACGAAAGATTTTTACAATTATCTCCAAAACTAAGACCGAGCGACGGGTATATGTATAGGAAAAAGTTGTTCAGAATGTTGACCTTGACAACATACTTCAAGGTCAACGCTATCGGAGCTGGGTCCCCTCCTCTATATATTTACCCTGTTATTAATGTATTTGTGACATTTTTCGGAGTGACATGACACCAAACTCCACGCAATTTGGCTTGTCGTTACTTGTTTAATTCACGATACGGTATAACCTCGATAGCTACAGTGGTAGATAAATGTTTTCTGATTTGTATAATAAAATCGTTTTCACACGGGTCGCTTCAGATTAAGCTGTCTACTATCGAGGGTCTACTAAATCATCGATCGAATAAGTAGACATGCCCCGAGAAAATTATCGTCATGTTTGGTCTCGTTTTAATCAGACAAATTCCACACATATATTGGTCGAAGTTTTATAAAGAAAGAATTGATAATAAAAGGTTTTCGTCGCCGATGTGGTTTATCACGATACACTTTTTCACAAATATGGTATATCTCTCTTTCGCATATATCGAGACATTACTGTAATTAGTAAATTTATAATTGCACTGCAATACAAAAAAAGCTATGTCTCGATGCTTATGTCGCACAAATAACAGAAATTAAAAAATTCTCTACAAAGCCATAACTAGCAAAAATGGTATGAGGATTAAATTATTTTTATTATACGCGTAATCGTTTTTCATTCTAGATCTTTTTCCACAAACGCATAAACGTTTACGCAATTTAAAACAAAGATGTCTTTATTTCCGCTATAATAATTCTAGAGGATAATTTCATCCCTCTGTGATTTAAAAAAAATGTTGGGGAAATTTTCGTGAGAAGGGAGTCACACTCCATTTCAATAATTTTTTAGTTTATTATTAAGATCTGCACACTCGGTAATGTGATGTTGAAATTTTAATTATTGAGGGTCGTCGTTATAAAAAAAGAAATTAATATCACGAAAAATTTATACAAGGTTGCATCATTTTTCAAGCACTACTGTATAGTTTGGTTTATTCATTTAATTTTCACAGCGAGTTATAAATAAAAATTTCGGAAAATAATGGCTAAAATGATACTCTCTCCGACCACGCATAGGAATATTTTCGCGAATATCTTTACATAATATTTCAACTCGTCGTACTGCATTATTAAAGCAATGAAATCGAAGTGGTTTCGTTTTATAGTAACGAATGCACTACGTTAGGTTTCATGGATCTGGTCGGAACTGTTTGTAAATTATCTTTCCTAGAATTCTTTCGAAATAGTAAGAAATATCGACTGCGCAGATTACATTACTAAGATTAAACAAGTATTTAAGTAAATATTGTACTGTAGTACACATTGTAAATAGTGTTCGGAAAATTATGTACTTTAGAGTAAACTTGTTGTGATGATAAAATTTTAACACTAAACCTACCGAGCATTAAAATTGGCAAGTATGAATTGTCTTATAAAAATAAAAAGATTGAATTTATTTAGACTTCGTGTAATTTTTATCATAACGTACAATACTGACTCATACTCGTGATGAAGATTTCAAACAAAATCTTCTAAATATGTGTGTTATTCATTTCTGATCTACTGAAATAAAATTACATTTCTCTATTATCAATATTTAACCATTAGTGAAAATATAGGAATACAAATAATATACATTTTCTTTTTCTTCTACGAAA
The DNA here is from genome assembly GCA_913789915.3 of Sphecodes monilicornis. NCBI lineage: Eukaryota > Metazoa > Arthropoda > Insecta > Hymenoptera > Halictidae > Sphecodes > Sphecodes monilicornis. The sequence goes on from OU565290.1 coordinate 14,620,519, forward strand.
TTACAAATGACAAAGAAGTTTTAATCATTGTAGGTGTAAGGAAAACCGTAATGCAAGGGGTTAATAAACCGTAACAACCAGCTAAATCTTTCAGAATGGTGAGTTTGGCAACATATCAAAAAGTGATCGAAATCGGTGGTGGCTCTCGTTTTGTGAATATTATGAATATTTACCAATTGCTGGAAGGTTTCCAAAATATATTGATAGAAAATGTTACCAACTGGAAATAAAGAAACTTTTAATTTTAGTTACGGTCACTTTCAAGGGTAATTTTATGGCCATCATTCTGATGAGAAAACCTTGGAAAGTTTCCACATAAATTTTCAACTTTTTAAATTGATCTACGTATATATACATGACTGGCTTTCTGCTTAAAACGTAGAAATACATAAGTTTATCATACGAATGAAGCACTATGTATTATGCTGTGTCAATAAGGTCGAAATTCTCCGAAAAGGGTCTAACCAGATAAGATAGTAAACACTGTTCTTCTTCAGTTTTCCGAAATGGGTCTAACCAGATAAGGTAGTCAAAAATGCTCTCCTTCAGTTTTCGTTTAGTGCATTACAGTAACTTTTGATGTTTTTCCGTAATGTTGAAATGTTCGACATTGCATAATATATTTAAGGAATTAAAAAAAAGCAGGGAGAACTTTGAAAAAACGTCTAAAAAATTGACTTTCATTATTTTAAACTATAACGCACCCTAGGTAAAAATATGAAAAAAATTGGAGATAGTGTTTATGACAATGCCTTATTATTAAATTAATTCCCAGAGTGGTTGCTCTTAAGCTTCCATATAAAATCTGTATTTTTCGCGTACTTAATTTTTTACAACCAAAGTCTGCAACTGAAAAATCGGAAAAAATTTGGAATATGTGGTTCGATATGCTAAACATGTCAGATTTTTTTTTAGAGTTCTTTGATTCGATTAAATAGGGAAAATAGCGTAAAAGCTGGTTTACTGGAGGCATAGGCCTCTAACTTGGCAGAAACGATTCTTTCTTGCTAAGCTATCGAACAATCCATTTCCGGTAAAAATCGACTGAAATTAATTTTTGACTACCTTATCCAGCTAGACCCAATTCTTAGTCGGTCTGGTCCCAGGAAGTTGGGCAAACATAGAGACAGGTTCGAAATAACGCGAGGAACGCATGCTTGATGCACACTATTGGATTAAGAAGGATAGTTCTGTGACGCGAAAGTTTATGAATGCGACCTCTGAACTTTTCTTAACAACTTGCATCCCTCCCAATATTTCCATAAGACCGTCACTCAAAAGTAGCACCCAGCTCTCTCCAACGTTTTCGTAATTTTACGTCACATAATTTACATCTGTCCCGGATCCACACGTATTTACGTAAGAATATTTCACGGTTAATTTAATCACGTTAGCTTCCAGCCCTCTGCTTCGATTGTTTCTCGAAATTGGGTGCGATCTCCCGAGAGCAAGCAAAAATTTCAAACCGGACTGAGACGAGGAACTGGCCCAGAATAATTGCAATCTTGTTCCTAGATGCAACGTAGACACACTGTTGAACAAAGGTATGAAACAAAATTTAGTAGCGAGCGACCAAACTCTGGTAATCGTACAGATCCATCCTACATTACGTTCAAGTGATCCAGTATAAGTATCAAAATCTTTTGACCCTTTTGCTACGGCAGACTTTGATACGTACCGCTTGCACCATACCGCAGGAATTCAATCGCGACCTCCATTGAGAACGGCGGAATTTTGCGTCAGCGTTAGGGGTGTGCGAGTACTCGAAATTTCGGGTTTGGGTCGGGTCGTGAAATTTGTACGGTCGGATCCCGAAAGTTTATGTGGCGGCTACCTCCTATCCTCGCCAACAGATGGACAGTGCGACAACACCTTTCCCGCTACTACCTGAAACATCCTCTGTTTCTAGGCCCGCTAGAGGACTCATCATCAGTAAGGCTATCTAGCGGACCCGTGCCTTAGACGCGGGATGTCGTAAGGGCAGTTTTGGACGGTATATATACAAACAGAGGAAGATTCAGGAGGTAGTAGCGGGAAAGGTGTTGTCGCACTGTCCATCTGTTGGCGAGCAGAAGGAAGCGTTCCTTCTCCCTTTTTCCTCCTCTCACACACTTTTCAGCCGCCATATTTATAAACTTCGGGTACCAGAAATGGTAGTCGGGTCGGGTCGGGATCTCGAAAGTTTGCAATATTCGGGTACTCGAAGTTAAACTTGGGGCAAGTCTGCGGTCAAATCGGCAATACTCTGTGATTCTGTGCATATTAAGACGTCCAATCATCGGTTGTAATAATATTTCGATTTGTAGTAAACGCTGTTTACGAAACAATGCTCTTATACGAACAGTGTGCGGACGAGGAATTCTTGTCTTGTAAGAACAGTGTTTACTAGAAACAGAAACGTCCTTTACGTACATCAGTGATGGGCAATTTTGCCTCAATTGAGGATAAACCATCCACACCGTAGCGCCCTCTGTCCCATTCCATCAAGCGCGGTACAATGGGGCAACGAAGACAAGAGACATCAGCGTACGCAACGAATGTGCGCGCTGCATGAAAGAGAGGTTGGTGGGAGAAGCTGGCGTTTGAGGGGCTCCACCCGTGCCCACCACTGACGTACATTATTTCACATAATGTATTCTAAAATATTTTTTCCTCGCGAAGTTTGATAACCGATTACACTAAAAATACAAATATCATTCAGAACCTGCCATTGAAAATAAAAGATTGATCTGAAAAATTATAAAACAGCATTATGCTTATACAAATACAACTTTAACTTCGAGTACCCGAATATTGTAAACTTTCGGGATCCCGACCCGATCATTGTCCGATTCGACCCGAGGCTCGGGTACCCGCACACCCCTAGTCAGCGTGCATTTCTCGTTCTAAAGTGAATGCCTATAGGCGCCCATCGTTTCAATGGACCGAAGTTAGGCAACACTAAACCTGCCAAGCATTAAAAGTATCTGGTGGATGTTTCCTTATAAAAATCACAACACGAAATTTATTGAGATTATTTGTAATTTTCAAAATAATAGACGTTTGGACAAGGCAATTTATTCCATTATTTTCCATAAATGAATTTTCATAACTTTAATATTTGTAAAATATGAAAACGGTCATTTGATCGCGGTAGGTTTAATGTTAAGCACCTATAGGCGCCAACAGTGCCACGAGACCAAAAGTGGCCAAAGGATTAAGTGCTTAGGGTCTGTAAAAGTTTCAATCTGGCACTGAGTATCAATTGATAATATTCAACTTCAAAAATTCAATTTTGACAACTCGAAACTGGTTTTCAGCCCATTGTGCGCCGTTGCGTTAGCATCGACTTGTTGTCCGAAGTTTCAGAGCCGCACTCTGAAAGCATCGATTTCCAGTCAAGAGAAAGTTGGTGTCCTCGGCGCTGAATCGCCGAAAATCGGCAAACATTTCGGGAGTTCGGGTGTATTCCGGATTATCGGATCGGAAGCGTGTTAAACAATTCGGCGTACTCGATGTATCCGTAACATGAGTTCCGGGAGTCCCGACACTCGAGCAGTGCATTAACCTGTCCGTTGCGTGTCGGGCGTCTATCGCGAGCATAAAGAGAGAGAGAGCGACAAAGAGAGAGCGACAAAGAGAGAGAGAGAGAGAGAGAGAGAGAGAGAGAGAGAGAGAGAGCGAGCACACAACACCTCGTGAACCTGATATATTTTCAAGTACCGCCTACGGGTCTGCGTTTTAGGGTGCCGAGGGCGAGAATTTCCGTCATCCGGCCGCACGCTGCTCTAATTTTACAGAGGGACGCACGTTTCACGGAGTTCCCATTTTCCGATAAATTTTTCCCCACGTGCCAACCGTTCGACTCTCTCCCACTCTCATTTTGTTTCTCTCTATCCGCTTCCTCTAACTTCATTATGCGAGGTAGCTGACGCGACCGGCGCCGCCTGACGTCGAAATGTAATATATTCCGAATCGGAGGCGGTTGACGCGAATTTGTTAGCCGCGTAAGCGACGAAAATCGAATTTCGATCGACATCCCGTTGACATCTCTCCCGCAGACGACCATAATGAATCGGAAACAATGAGCACCGCGGAACAATTCGCCTCGCGTCGAGACGATTAATTTTAAAGAGCCGTCTCTCGCCCGTGTCGGATCCAGTATACACATACAGAACTAATCTGGAGTGGACGGGAAAATTAACGAAGCGGAAACTGGAGGTGCAGTTTTTTCACCTTGCCTCCCGGGTCAACGGCTGATTTGACAGGTTCGTGCGCGATCTTTTTAAAAATATTTTGTTCCGACTTTGACGGACGTAATTGTGCTAAACAGTGAGAGGAAATTGTGTTTCATGCTTTATTTAGGGCTGCTGCATGCTTTTTTAGGCTTTAGCAGGTTGATTGCTGTGTCAAACATGCTCGGATGACGGAATTATTTTTCGAGAGTTAAAAATTCGTGTCTGCACTGAAAACGTGCTAAATTTATTTATTATGTCCAAAACATACAACAAGTGACGAAGTAATTAGTCCTGCAAGTCTTAATGCAGTTTCGATTTTATGAAATAAATTGCTTTTTGATTTTACTCCATTTTTCTGGTCGTTGAATGGCCGATCAACGTGTTAACTCCTTGTTTCGTAATAACGTGTTAGGCTCGTGATGAAAGCTTCAAATAGAATTTACAATTTTCATAATTGTATATTTCTGTTACAAATATTTAAGCATTAAAATGAATGTGCACGTACAATAAGTACAAATTTTCTTCCTGCATGAAATTATTGAGGATAAAGAGGTTATTAATCATTATAACTGTGGACATGGTCACACAGCAAAGAGCTAAATGCGATTTTACCAAGAAAATAAATTCTTGTTACGCGTGTGTCTTTATTGCATTTTGTAGTGCTTCTTCTCCTCTTTCAAATTCGTTTGAACCTTGTAATTTGATTGGAACTTTCTTTTGTGCGGGTTTAATCGAGAAGCTGAAGCAACGGAGACCAATAAAGGCATTTGTATTGTAGGTCTATATAATCGTCTTCGACCATTCTGCTTATTTAACGGTGCTTTAACTCCTCGATTCCATTGAAATAAAAAGACATATTCGGTCGTTCATAACCTAAACTGTTGATGCGACCTTAAATAAAGTAACAAAAAAAAGGAGAGAAAACGACATATTGGAAATTTTCGAGCTTTACAATGTGATGCTGCATAGTTCTTGGTTTCAAACAGGAGAAACTCTTAAACAAATGAAAAAATTCAAGACGCGGTTGAAAGAGGAAACGTGAGATTGTAAAATGATATAAAACGCATCGGAAAATTTATATCCGATATAAAATTGCGCTTGAGATATAAACCACAAGGTTTATGCAGCAACCTAATAGTTTGGGGCAGAGTTTCCCAACAAGTTACTCGTGGACAGCTTTCAGCTCCTTCCACCACTAGCATGCATGGCTAAACGACTCCCACCACTCTACTCGACGGGTATAGTTTGCAGGAGGGAAGGGCTAGTGAAGTAGTTCTTTCTCTCTCCTTCCCTCGCCCAGAGGCGGCTAATGTACAGTAATGCCGCGAAGAGTGCAGGATCCGAAACATTGCGTTCTACGCGAGGCACGCGATTCCTTGAGGTTCCTTCATTTTTTGTCGCCAGCATCGAGCCGAGCGACCGATCCCTAACCGAGAACAGTGAATCGGTGAGTCAATATTAACGCAATGACAAAACTGTTTGGTTTTTAATTATTTTTTCATAAAACTTTTACCAGCACATTCTTGACATTTTTCTGACTAAAATGTGACCAAATATGCCATAATTCGGTACACATTTTCCTTTGTACATTTGTGTTTTAAAAACTTATTATTGTCATTTAAACAAGTAAATATGATCGAAATTATATCGTGTTTGGAATCATTCGAATCAGAAATATGTCACGAATGTTTCAGTAAAAGTTTCATGAAAAAATAATAAAAAACAAAAAAAGGTTTGTCACTGTGTTAGTATTGGCTTACCGATATACCTGATCTGTATCATGTTACAATTGCTCGGCCGAGTTGAGCGATCCAGCTTCTTGGCCCGTGTAGGAGCATAGCCAACAGAGAAAGGGATAATGTCACCGCGCCTAACCTACACGGCTTTGTTGCGTTCTTCGCAGCACTACTGTATCGGTTATAGGCGGAATCGAAGACAGTGACTTCCTCGATGTTTACGTCGACACTATTTTCCACTATTTTCCCAATACATGTTTTCATCGACATTCTGTTTCCACCAACGTATCCATATGAACTAATATGTATTTTAAACCAATGATGATTATTACGTACGAAAAACATAATTTCCAACGAAATGAAATGTATTTCGCTAAATTAGCATGTTCAATTTAACTTCAGAGTCCCACGTGTGAATTACAGTTTTCCTGGTATCGATATCTGCAAAATCGTGGAAGTTACAATTTTATTAACAAAGTTTCCTCTGACATTTCAACCCATGGATCATTTAAATTACATATTATTATCACAGCGAAAATTTCAAAAAACCCATTTCTATCGAGGAAACAAATACTGCATGAAATGTAGACCATTGGCGTTAACTTGGGCGTGAAATGGCTCATATTTTATGCATTTATGACCAAACTGGATCGATCAAATACAAGATTGTAAAGTAGTGGAAGAATTGAATGATGTTTTTATATTTCTGTTGATGGTATTTTGTAAATTTTATACAGTTAAATTCCAAGTGAGTATGTAAAAAAATGTATCAAAAAAATTTAAGTAAAAGTCGAGTTATTTCTTGACATAATTAATACCTGTTTCTTATTATAAGAAGATTATAATCCAAAACGATTACACAACCCGAATACAATTAATCACTGCATTCGCCTGCATTCTGAGCAGAATTTCTCATTAAATTTCACCGTGCATAGACCTGCATGTTGAATATTATACTCTTAAAATTAAAACTAGTTACATTTCGAAGTGCTTCGAATCAAAGCAATAAACTATTTGTTTCGGAAACTGAGTTTCCCGGCACTGTGCCGCCATGAGGTAGCAAGAAAACGTTGTGCTCATGAAGTAGCACTGTTGCAGTACTCGTAAGACAAGTGACTCGCAATCAAAGTTCTAGAAGGTATAATATGAGCTTCGACTGTAACGTGGCCGTATTAAACGCAAAAATAGTAGATTCTCTTGAGAAATTACACGTCGCTTGCACACATGGCGCACGTCGGCCGGAAACACCGCGAAAGGATTGCTCCACTCCAGAGGGAAAGCGTCACGTGAAAAATCTGGGATTTCGGGGAACGTCGGAATCCGCCACGGATTTTGGACGATCAACAGTAATACCTGCAAATCGATTCCCGTCGGCATCATTAATACCTCTTTGTATCCACTTCTCGTTCCTGGCAGTTCGCAAATGCGCTGCATGTGTTTATGCTCATATTTCCCGTATTAAAGGCATTACCGTACTCATTTCTACAAAGAATAATATTATTTTAGTCATAACCCCTTTGACATAAAAATTGTATACAATTTTTAGACAATGTAGATCTAAGAAAAGATATCATCTATTTTTTTTTTAATCACTTACGAAAGCTTAACAATAAATTGCGGATGACACCTGCTGTTAATATTAAACAATATTTTATCACAATGTGTACAATAATGTAAGAAACACATGACATACCCGAGACACGTAAAAAAGGGGTTAATACACACTAATCGTTTAAAAAGTACACTAATAAAAGGCTAATGAACAAATACTATAATGATGTAAAAATAAACAAGGTAAAGCACGTTCTAGCGGTATTACTGTTGTAATTATTCATACGGCATTTAAGTTTAATATTGAGTTCTATAAACTTGGATAAGCACTGAATATATACGCTGTTTAGTTACGCGGAAAAAATTTATTTATTAAATTATTTAAAGAAATTGGTACTAAAGTTTAATTTCCGTGAAGAATGGTTCATGTGAAGTAACTACTAAATATGTGTAGGATCTCAGGAAAAAGGAAGGCACCGCGCCGGGAATCGAACCCGGGCCCTCGTGTTGGTAGCCGATCAACTAACGCGCTCAGCCACGGAACCCTCCCCCCTTCTTCCTAATTTCCTACGGTATTTGTGGTCTGGGGGGTCCTATCCCACACTCGGCCGTCCTGCAAAGACATTCGCCCTCGAATGTTCATTACAGCGTCATCGTCTTTTTGTGTATGTTTGGCCTCAGCGCCATCAACACAACTTCTCGCACTCGTCTCATAACTCGTATTTCGCAATTCGCACTTTTTCTCGCTTCGCTTACGTGCGACCTCTTCGCTACGCTCGCTTTGTTTTCGTCTTCGTCCGTTATCGTCGCCGTTGTGAGGTGATCGGTGCTCCCCCCCCCATCCCGGGTGAGCCCCCAAGTGTAGGATCTCAGGAAAAAGGAAGGCACCGCGCGCCGGGAATCGAACCCGGGCCCTCGCGGTGGTAGCCGATCGACTAACGCTCTCACCCACGGAACCCTCCCCCCTTCTTCCTAATTTCCTACGGTATTTGTGGTCTGGGGGGTCCTATCCCACATATGTATTACCTAATATTAAGTATATTGCCATATATTAATTATCTATTTCTGAAATTCGCAATTCAATGAAAGTTCACTGTAACATTATATTATTATTAGGATTCGAAGCACGTTAACAATGAAAAACAAAATTTTCAGCAATGAAAAGTTGAGTGGATTCTTTGGTATATTTTAGATCAGTCATGGGCATTTTTGTCTCAATTGAGACAAACCCGTCCCCACCATAGCGCTCACTGTCCCCCACCAGCATCCGCCATTACATAGGGTGCATGGAGCCATAGAGGAAGGAAGTGCTTCGCCCGTCGCGAACCGTGCGCAGGCCATGCCTGCCAAAGAGAGGTTGGTGGGAGAAGCAGGCGTTTGAGGGGCCCCTACCGTGACCATCACGGGTTTAAATTAATCGGTACAGCATCCACCATAAGTTAATATCTATTTAATACATTATAATTTATAGTACATACGAACAATGCTTGCCCGGGAAAACTGAGACAGCCTGTATAAAATTTTCAATTTTCCGTGAAACAGTTTGTTTCATTCACAGGTTTGACACCATTCAAAATAAACTGCGTGCCGTAGAGCACAATAGAATCATACGTACGAAAACAAAGGATCCAGTTTTACCGGAGAAAAATATGAAATGCGACGGGCGATCGCTGCGAAACAATTTACTGTCGCGATCGCCGGCTTAGAAAAATGAAATGAATGAATAATAAATCGTTCAGTAGCTTTTAACGTTCCGCGGTCTGTGTTCAACGCGAGAAAATTTTTATATTACCATTTCCGGTGGCGTTCCAATTCGCAGCGGACAAAGGCACCGCAGGCTTAATTCTTTCATCGATATCGAAAGAGTCAAATATAGAATTATACATCTTCTAAACAGAATCCACATATTCATCGAGGAAAATAAAGATACTCATAAATAGACTGCAGAATATTTATACTTTTTAATAAAGATCTGCAATGTACTCATAAATGTTAATTTACAAGTTTGCGCAAGTGATAAAATAATCGAATCAATTCGGACGTTCCACTTGCCGTCGTCCGGCGTAGAATTAACCTTCGTTTTAATTCATGGAATTGCAGGCCGACGAACGGTGCCCGCTTTGTAATTTAATATTGAAATAAATAAATTCCGTGCGATCCATCGTTTTTGAACAATTAATTATCCTCTGTTAAATACACAGTCAATTTCCCCTTGCTTTCGGGGCCGATTCTCAATGGTGTTTCATTCCAATTCTCGCGGAATATCTGGAAATATCGTCTCTCGCCGCTCGAGTACGCTCGGGGGAACACGGCAATAATAAGTGAATGTATTTCTATCTTGTTATTTACATTGTTCCGCCGTTTATTGACTCGCAATCACGTCGCGAAAATCTACTGGATAAACACGAGTTTAACAACCCTCCGGGTCTTTCACCTGCCGGCAACAAAACTTTTTAAATTTTCGTAAGACGCGCTATTTTCGTAAGTCGCGCAATTTTCGTAAGTCGCGCAATTTTCGTAAGTCGCACAATTTTCATTACCTGAGACAGTTGAATATACAAGGAATCACAAATCAATAGATTTTTTCATTAATTCGTCTATAAGTTGGGAGACTTTATGACACGCGTTTCGTTCTCAAGCACTCCCCTTAAACGTTATTCACTTATTAGCGATTTTTAAATGTTTCGAAGGTATTGTGTAAATTGTTGGCATTATTGAAGTTTTCCAGGTTTGTATGCACTGCAGGTTCTAACAGGTTTTTCTTTTCCATCATAAATACTTGCACATGTATTAATATTTCGAAATAAGAAAAATCAATCAACGATTTTCTTGTGGTGTATTATGAGATACACTGTTCTTTTTGGTCTCATTACTATTTCGATTTTTGTCAGATTTTAATCTGGCGTTAAGCCGAATTCAACGTTATACAAGGTGTCCCAAAAATGTCGCGTTTCCTTCAAAGGGGAGGTTCCTGAGGCCATTTGAAGCGACATTTTCCTTTGCAAAAATGACCGTTTCGGCTTCGTTAAGGAGTTATTAACGAAAAACACGGGCCAATCGGAGCGCGACCTAAAAGCGTATTGGCAAAGACGGCCGCGCGCGACAGCGGTCGAGCGATGGTGATACACCGCGGACGAAAGCAGGGAACAAACGAGAGAAGAATATTTTTCGAGTCCTATTTCGGATAGTTCAAATTTGAATATGTTGTAGAACATAGTAACCTATGAATAAATCTCGAAGGATTTTTCGTTAATAACGTAACACATTGTTATATAAGTATATAACATTACGTTCTTAAGCCTACAAATAACGCTGTAATAGCTTTTGCACACTTCTCAGACCAAGTGCAACAATTTTTCAAGTGCTTCCGATAATTTGACAAAATAATGTTTCGAGCAAAAGGTAATTCGTATTTACACACCTACAAATTTCAATAGAAAAGAATGTCAAAAAAATCTTTTTCGACCAAAAATGAAAGTCATCTTGATTTTTTAAGCGTTGAAATGTATTTTTTATCTCGCAATGCTGTATCTGACATTAAGCCGAATTCAACGATATATAATATTATGTCTTTGAGACTACAAATAACGCTGTAATAGTGTTTGCATACTTCTCGGGCCAAATGCAACGAGTTTTCATATGTTTTGGATAATTTGACAAAAAAAATATTTCGAAGAAAAAGTAATTAGTGTTTACGCGCCTACAAAATTTCAATATAAAAAATTTTTCAACCAAAACTGAAGGTCACCTTGATTTTTTAAATATTAAAATATATTTTATATCTCATAATGTTGTATCTGGCGTTAATATGAATTCAACGATATACAATATTACGTCTTTAAGACTGTAAATAATGCTGTGTGTTCGCGCGTTTGTCGGGTCAAATACCCCATTGTGCGTCGAATTGCAAAGGTAGGTACATTGACACGCGAGAGCCAGGGAGCAATAATCGACGAATAGCTGGGACGAGAATGCGTGCCACGCGGAAAAATCTTTCATATACCGGCGAATGAAAAGCATCGCTTAAGAACGCATGCGATGATTTCAGTTCTTTAAAAAATATCGCGCATAATGCACTCGTCGAAAATGGTATTCCTAGCTACTAAAATTCTCGCATATTTGTCTCTCGCTTCCGTCGGCATACGTGTCTAAATATCGATAATCCCACGTCAAAATGTGTCAACATGACGCGAGGAATTTTCCACGATTTATGAAACTAACTGTAATTGTGTTCATTTCTACGTCCATAATTTCTTTCTTCCTATTAATTTTTCTGCATTTCGTCGCTTTCATGCAATCTCTATACTCTATTAAACAGTATTCACGATGTATGTCGTAAAACTCACTCTAATGTGTTTATAATTTTATTTGTATAATGCTTTTATTATTTCTCATATTTATATATGCCTCATATTTATGTATGCCTTAATACTCGCTCTATTTAATGAATTGATAACAAAAATATTTTAAATATTCGCTAAAAAGCGAATTCTTCGCCTCGTACGCGTGTACGTGTCTGTTATTAAACCATTTCGAACCTGCCGCGATCGCTTGTTCATATAAATGTCATAGTAATTAACGAGTGAGCATGATTCATATTATTTCCATCTCATTTACACCGTCGTCGCGTAACAACGCTAATAATCGAATCGATACGTAGCCGTTCTTATATACATAACACTGACATTGTGATTCTATCGCGCTTTATCCGACTCGTTAGCCTCGGATTAATCATCCGGGGATATCTCGGTGCTACGACACAGGCCACCGCTAATGGATCCTCTCGGATTCAGTGAAGGATGTTGACAGAGATCGGCACGAAAGAAAAAAAACAAAGAGAAAAGGAAAAGAGCATTCCAACGAGTTCTTATCATCTCGGGATTTTTCAAGAGACCGATTCGCGGAGATTATTTCCCGTTCATCCGAAAATTTCTTTTTCTCTTTTGTTTAACGCTAACCGTACGGAACACAAAATGTGACTAGTATTTTATCAAAATTTCAAAACTGATTTCTATAAATTTCTATCAATTTGTGTAACAATATGTGCGCGAATAAATAAATTCTTTTAATCATTTCTAACGGAAGCACCTTTGTAATTTTAATAATTACAAAATAAGAAATATGAAATCGGCCATAGGACCGGAAATATCCGAAGGAGGAAGTCAATCGATTAGAGTTCTCTCATTGTAGGTTTTGTTTTCGAGACCGCGACATTGCCGCGGCATGAATATAATTATCGGAGAATTTCATCTCGACTCGAAAAACCAGTAATTAAATCGTTGCTAAACTCGGAAACCACACGCCGCATACCGCACTCAGCATGAGGGCACGTTCTACCTCGAAAATAGCTTTCAGACTCATTTACAGACTATAATGGTCGACTTATCTGTCGGAAATAAACAGAAATAAGAGCACACAACTATCCTACAACGTCCGCTCGAGTTGTTCCTCGTTAACCCAAGTTAGACTCTTGAAGGAGACCTCAAACATAATTTATTAAATATGAATGTTTTTCATCTTACTCAAATCGAAATAAAATTTGTTCCGGCTATTATTGATGTTTAAGAACTCTGCCAACTAAACCTATTCATAAACTATTTGTTGTATCAAAAATTGTTTGAATCGAAAGTTGCATGAGAAAGTTTCAAGAGTAGCATGCAATGTAGTGATTTAGATTTTTTTTTACCGAGTTATAAAGGTCACCTTGAGTTTCTTTATTGTAAAGGGTAAATTGTAAACTTTATAGTTTAGCCTTATAATTTTTTACTCATTATTCAATGCTCTTTCTAACCACAAAATAAAATATTACACAACATGATACAAAAATTCAAGAAAACCTTCATGTCCCTATAAAGAAGTGGACTATAAAAAAAAAGTTTATACGCGTATAACTTTTGAACCAATGAATTCTTCACAATAAGATTTTCATTTTCGGTGTTCTCTCGTCGAAATCTATATGATTGTATAAGACAAACTTGAAAAAAGGGGGTCTCCAAAACGCAGTTCAACCAAACTAATTATTACATTGTATGCCCCGCTTGATATCAAACAACTTCCGTTTGAAAATTTTGTTGATAATAGTTTACGAATAAATTTAGGTGGCACAGTTAAATGACTCACCCTGTATACATATGGTACAGTGGATGTAAAAAGTATTTGTACACCTTAAAAAATCAAATAACTTTTCTAAAATTAGACCAAACGACTTCAGTTCTCTTGAGATGTTAATATTTTTTAAACATCCTGTACATTGTATTCTAAAAATGATAAGATTAAATTTATTCAAGTCCGCGCAGTTTTTATTGTAATATACTCTTCGGTAAAGAAACTTCTTCAATAATTAATGAATAAAAAGTCTGAAATCTTTGACTGACTGTGATGTGTGTAGTGCTAAATTAGTTTAATTTTATGAAGTTTGTGAGCTTGTTGCATTGACAGTCAAAGTTACAAGGTATCGACCAATTCTAGAGCCGCAAAGTTCAACATGCCCCCCCTTTCGATTAGATTCTGACGTTCTTGTATATCGACGAATCATCAAGAGTCGGCGGTATGCAGTTTATTAAAATTGAGTTCGTTTCTCGAGATCGATTCAATCCCCGCGCAATCACGAGACAGAAACTATGGAAGCGATTCTCGGATTTCAGGTAAAACTGATGGCAGCTTGATTGAATATTTTCACTGATTGGTTGCTTTATGAGTGAGTCGCGCTGATAAGAGTGGCCGCCGGATTTCACTATTTCGTTTGAACGATCACGGTTTCCGGGCCATTATTGCTGTGATACGTTATATTTGTTTTTAATTTGTTACCCACATACTGTAGCTTATGCGTTGAGAATATCGGTTGTCAATTCGTAACATGCATTTTTGTACAGCTACCTATATATATTTCTACAGCTATCAATTATACTTTTACAGCATCTACAGACTTTATAGCTATTACAAATATTAATTACTCTGGCGGTGTTTAAATACAAGAGTGTAACTTAACGTTAAAAACTTTGCACGGGAAAGTACAGCATGCAGCGATGTAAAAAGAAAAGGGTAACAATTCACTTTCAAATTACTTCTCCACTAGGAACGAAGAAGATGTTGACAGAAAGAAATTCTGAGGGAACGTCATACTGTACCGAAGAACCTCGTAATTAAATGAAATCGTTGGGGTAACTATTTACTTCATGGAACTTTCTACCACTAACGTACGTAACTATTAAGGTGTCCTAGGAAACATTGTACTTAACTATATCTCGCTTTTTCTATAACGGGCGACAAATTAAGTATCTCACAACGCGACGAACAATGTATACTGTCGTTCTAAATTTAGACTGTCTCAACTTCTAATTAAAATCAAATACCATTAATGTAACAGAATAATACTTTCTATTACACAATTATTTATGACTGTAACAATTTTACAAAATTAACATAATTCATGGAAATAAATACTGGAAAGTTGAGACTCGTTGGTTTTCTGATTTTTTTATATTTTGCACATTGCAGCAGTTTCTACTTTTACAAACCAAAAGATCGAAGCATATATTTTCTGGAACACCCTAATAAATGCCGATTCGATGCAAACTCGTCTCGGCGGATTACACGATTGGAAAGCAATGGAGAAGCGAATGAAAAGAATATGTTACTCACATTCTCCTCGACGGTGCGCTTGATCTTCACTCCAGCCTCCACGACCGACTTGCCAGCCTTGTTCACGGCGCTGTAGAGAAATCCGCCCAAACTTTTGGCACCTTCCAACGCCTTCGTAGAAACTGGAACAGAAATGTCGAACCGAATTGTACAAACGGATGATACGTACTTACATTATTCTGTGTATTTAAATTAGAATTGTTCCTTATGCACAAATCAAAATTTCCACATGCGCACTATCACTTGAGAGACTTTAAAACACGCTTTGCTCCTTGAATTTCTATTAATATATAATTTCTCTATAAAATGAACGCATTTCAACGATATTTCTGCATGTTTCTATGAACTTTTATTTTTACTTGTAATTATGATTTAAGGGGGAAACTTGGATAAATCGAGATTTTTTGTCGTCTCGTCTGACGCCACGGAGGAGATATCCCGCGATTCATTAGCGTTTGCACGATGCCACAAAGTATCTCACAAAATTTTCACTAGAGTAAATTATGGTTAAACCTTTTTTTGGAGGACCAATTTTTTTCAACTTTTTTTTATGCAGTCCTATAGATTTCGACGAAAAAACACTGAAAGTGAAAGTCTTATTGCCAGGAGTTCACTGGTTCAGAAGTTATAAATTATAAATTATAATGTGAAAAATGATCTAAAATTTAATTAGACTTATGATTAGAAATAATTTTATTTATTCTTGTGCACGATATAACTCAAAACATGAAGTTACACATAATGCAACATCAAAATTTTTGCAAAAACAAGTAAGATATTCTTCTTACACACTACACAACGTTTTCTCGAGTGTATGTATCTGAATTTTCCATTTTCTTTGTTCCACTAATTTCTGCCATCTTTCAGATAATGATCCATCATCATCACTTACACGTAATTGCATATCTTCGAAGTCACTATCACTATCATTGATTATTTGGTTTCTTACTCGTCAAGCCATCGTTACGTACAAATACAGTGTATACCTGCCAAGTACTAAGTGAGAAATGGAAATATCTGCTGCCAGGCAGGTAAGAAAAACATTGCCCCTACTATTCTCTAAATGACATTTAGCTGTAAACATAGAAAAACAGACTTGCGGGATATCTCGTCCGTGGGGTCGTACCAACGACATTGATTCGCGCGATATCTCGGCCGTGGCGTTGCACGAACAACATTGAATCGCGAGATACCTCGTCGGTGGTAGCCATGGGGTTAAAATCTAAATTATCTCGAGAACATAAAGTGTAGCAATACTGAATAGTAGTACACGCGTATAACTTCTGAACCAGTGAACTCCTGGCAATAAGACTATCATTTTCGGTGTTTTCTCGTCGAAATCTATAGGACTGCATAAAAAAAAGTTTTAAAAGATTGGTCCTCCAAAGTACAGTTTAACCCTCTTTGACCCACAGTATTTATAAATTAAATGATTTTCCCGGTTGTTGTTGGATTAAACTTGATCTTCGCAGAGTTAGCGAAATTACCATGAAGGCATGCATGAAAAGTTCAAGAGGAAACGTGTTAATGGTGTCTCCAGTGATATCCAGCTCGAGGAAAGAAAAGGGAACGTCTGCGAAAGGCGCGGAAAGTCGTTCTTCCTGAGGGACGCTGAGGAGAAAGAGAGGGGGGGGGGAGTAAGGTGCCCAGCATTCTAACCCAGATACGTCACTCGGATATCTCGCGCTGGGGATCTTTTCCGGGGATTCCCCCATTTATCAAGGGCGGCCGGCGAAAACTAAGCACCTCGACGAAGAACATTCGAGGGAGCTGTGCTACCCTCTTCCCCGAGAACAGCGATCGTGTAATGTTATTCCGTCGTGAAAGCTAAAAAATGGCCATGGTGAAGAAACTAGCGATGGTTGAGCCCTGAGTGCTCCTCCGTTAGGTAAAATAGAATTTTTGAAATTCGAGCGAAAATATACAAGGCGGATTTTTATGCATGAACCCTGTCGTTTTCGCCAGGAATGGAAGGAAAACATGTGCGAAGACGGCAATGTAGCAAATTCATTAAAATGGTGCGATAGTAATATGAAACCTGCGAAACCATGTTTCCAGAAGCATTTCTTAACTTTTAGGAATGGAATATAGTAGGAGTTATGATAATACGGGAAATATCGTATCGAAGTAGGAAGTTAGGGTACAGTGGAGGAAACTATTAAAGTTTACAGTTGTCAAGCTTGAATTTCGTTTGCATTCGGAAATTGTTCTGATGATATCGTTGCTCTCTGAATGGATAGAATTTTCTATGAACTGTAACCAAAATATTTGCAGATCCGTGTTGACGAGTTCCCTCTTTCGTATACGAGCAATAAATGGAATTCTAACCGTGCAAATGCTTATTTTATCAACAGCCATTGTTTTCCCCCGTGCGGACATACAATATGCTGAAAACATTACCACTCCGACCTTATTCTGTCAGGAAAGGGTGAAAAATATCGGTAGCGAACAGAATCGGAAAGAACATGGAACTTTCTACGTTTCTTCTGTTGGTTGAATCAACGCGTTGGAGTTACGATAAAAATAAAACTCGAGTTACACCTCCACTCACAAGTTACAATTACAAAACAGTCCAAGTTTAACGACAACGAACCATCCTTCCCTTCTAAACTTCATTTCGTCGTTTGAAACAATTTCAAGGCAATAATTTGGCCAACAGGAAATTTTGAAATCGATTAATTAACACAATATTAACCGGCGGCCATTTACGGCTAACTATTACGATTCGAAATATTTATGATTCACAGCTTATAATTTCTTAAAAGATTATTCTACGGCAAAAACAATTTTGATCATGGTACAACAAGCTACCTTCAGAATGTAATCTAATAATTTCTTTCGAGATTTTTACATTCCTTTTTATATATAGCGCAGTTATTGAGAATCATATTACTGCTTCCGGTAAGTAATCAGTTAAGAAGCAATATAATATTTAGTTTCACGAGAATACGATCTCCACTTCCCCTTTCTATTTTTGGTGTCTTGTTAATAATTCACCGAGATCAAGATAGCTAGTTCCGGTAACAAACGCTCGATTGGGCAGCGATCAATAAAAAACATTGAACAATTACGGTACCACATGCACAGTAGCATATTCGTTTTGTATATGTATGTACAGTCGCTCCCATTAATATTCGGACACTCATAAAAGAACGATAGCTCTTTTAATATTGGACCAGATTGACTTTTTGGAGAAGTGAGAACAATTAGCTCACTACATGACGCGAAAACGAAACTTTGGAGAAATTGTAACTGGTCGGAATTGCAAAGAAAATACTAAAAGTTGGTTTTTACAACTGCTTTATATGGATTTATGTTAAATGTTTAACAAATACATTGTGTAGATCTGTGTCAACGAAAATTTAACACGCGCCTTTTGTAAATCTAAGTGAGTTATATACAGTCACTCTCATTCATATTCGGACACTCTTAAGAAGACGATAACTTTTTTAATAGTGGGTCACACGACTTGAACTTTTTGAGAAGTTAGAACAATTAGTTTACTTTGAAAATTTCACCAAAATCGTAAACATTGCAATGAGCTACAGCCGTTTAAAGATTGTGAAAATTTCAGCTGTTTTTAAATTTGCGGACTTAACACTAGGTTTACGAAGCACTAAAATTGATTATTTTACATTGCTTTATAAAAATAATCAAATTGTATTTACTTAGATCTTCGGCGATTTTTATTGTAATATGTACACAAAAAAATAAATCTATCTAATAATTCCTCACGAATGCCTCCTTACACTCTTAATAATCGTAAATTAAAAATTTTTGAATCCGTCGTTTTGACGGGCCCCGTAAATCTAGTATTAAACTGTAATAAATCGAAGGATTCTTACATCTTTCGTTGCCTGTCGCTGTTCTCCACGTCAACCTATTTTGATGAAATGTTCGGAATGTATATAATTGACACAGATCTACAATACATATTTTTTAAATTTTCGATATAGAACCACATAAAAAAATTATAGAAGACAACTTATAGTATTTTCTCTGCAATACCAACCAATGACAATTGTTTCAAAATTTCTTCTCTACGTCATGTAGTAAACTAATTGTTCTAACTTCCCAAAAATTCACTATTAAAAAAGTTATCGTCTTTTTAAGAGCGCCCGAATTTTAATGGGAGTAACTGTATACACTCACTTAGATTTAGAAAAGTGTTAAATTTTCGTTACAGGCACAGATCAAAAAATTAAAAAGCATGACCATCTCATTTTTCTTCACAACGCTGACCAATAGCAATTTTTAAAAATGTATTTTCACACGTCCTCTGGCAAACTAATCCTTCTAACATCTCAATAAAACTCAATTAGGACCAATTTTTATAAAATTATTCGTTTTTAAAGGATGGGCACAAATTGTTGTCTACTACTGTATAAATTGGCGATAAATTCCCGTCGACTCGTACCTGTTACTTCGATTTCCGACATTATAGTTTACTTGGGCCAATACCTAATGTCAATCTTTTCCCAAGCTTCAGCCCATAAATCACAGGCGACCCACATAAGCCGGCGTAACGCGCGAAACTTTAACGCGGCCTCATCGAGAATTTATAAAATGCAGAAAACTTGAAACGGCACCTTTTCCAACATCCAGGATGCGTGAGCCTGGCTCGCTGGTGCGCGCAGGACACCCAAGCTGCCACCTGACAGAATAACTGACCGTACGCAGGATCATATTACTCTAATCTCACGTCACATGAAGATTCTCCGAGCAAGAACCGTGCCGGATAGAGCTTTTTAATAATCTGTCAGCAAGACAGAAGTCTCTTTGCTCACCCGTCAGACATTACGGCCTCTGACTAAAACATTATGACCACTTAACAGTTTCAGTATGTTTCTTGTTTCTAGTCAAGAAAAATCGGTAAGATATTTAACACTAGATTTGCGGAACTCGTGAAAATGACGGATCCTAAATTTTATAATTAATGATTATTGAGGGTGTACAAATGCATTCGTGACGGATTATTCAATAGATTCATTTCTTTGAGTACATGTTACACTAAAAATCGCTAAAAGTCTAAATCAATACATTCTTGTTACTTTTATAAAGCAATATAAAATGGTCACTTTTAGCGCTCCGTAAACTTAATGTTAACTATCATTTGACGAGCATTTTCGAACAGAATTGCGATCTCAGTGAAAATGACGGATCCAAAATTTTTTAATTAATGATTATTGAGGGTGTGCAAATGCATTCGTGACGGATTATTCAATAGATTCATTTCTTTGAGTACATGTTACACTAAAAATCGCTAAAAGTCTAAATCAATACATTCTTGTTACTTTTATAAAGCAATATAAAATGGTCACTTTTAGCGCTCCGTAAACTTAATGTTAACTATCATTTAACTAGCACTTTCGAACAGAATTGCGATCTAAGACGCCGTTACGATATTAATGTCACAATTTATACTTTAAGCCAATCTTTTATAAAAGTATCATAATTTAAGGATCTTAAACGCTTATGACAATAATGGGTAAATCAATTGTGTAACAGTAAACACATTTTTGGAATTTAAAAACACGAAAAAAAACGAAACAAGTTCTTATATAACTCTTGTATTTTTCCATTCGCGTAGACAATTTTTATTTTACACAAAACTTCTCTATTTAAAAATTGAAATTATCAAATAAATATCATCTAAGCCTAAAGCTCTTACTAAAAACACGTAAGACGTAGGAAATTGTAAGTGGTTCTAATTTCTTCGTCAGGGACTGTATACAACAACCGGACGTTATCAGAGGACACTTTTCGACCGAAAAAGTTAACAATATCCTCTAAGCCTGAAGAAATTGTTAAAAATATGAGAAACGTTGAAAATTGTGAGTAGTCCTATTTCTTTGGCCAGGGACTGTATACCAGCAGCCGGATTCATTAGCGGACATTTTTTGACCGAGAAAATTTACACGTTGAACGCTATGTCAGTCCCTAAGGACTGACGGAATCGAATTCACAAAACAATATAAAATATATGATCTATATGATATTAAAAAATGTTCACACTGTCTTAATATTAGGCCGTTGCATATGAAATGTCCGATTATTAACAGTAACGTTAAGCAAACATAATCTTCTTCGAAATAAACTTATGGATCAAAGTAAGCATCATTCTAATCAGCGTATTCTGTGAATGAATTGCAGATTCTTGATTCTGTTAAAGTACAAATTGGATGTTTTTGACGTTCACGTTCATCATTTACAAGATTCTCATCTCCATTTTGTAGTCTTCTTGACCGTCGACGAATAGGGCGTTGATTAATCTTCAAATTTTGACCAAACATCACATGATGGTATCGTTAAAATTTTATTTTTCCACTCATATAAAATGAATACTCAACGATCATATTCATTGACATTCATATAAACTTTATTTAAAAGTAAAACTGGACATCTAAATAAAAATTGAAGGTGAGACAATAGATTGTAATAGTATTTCTTGATAAAAACGCTACATAACATTTGCACTCTAGGATCGGACATTTCATATACAACAATCTAATAGATTTGATTAAAACAGATTAAACAGAAATGGGGTAAGCAAATATTTTGCTTATGCACAGTCGTATTTTTGTATTGAAACTTAAATAAAAGGTGAAATGGAATGCGAGACAAAATTGCTTCGCATTTAACGTGTTAACGATTAAATGTAGCCTAAGCTTGAAACTCTTACTAAAAACGTAGAAAATTCTAAGTGGTTATAATTTCTTCGCCAGAGACTGTATACAACAAAACCGGATTTCTTAGCGGAGAACACTTTTCGACCGAAACGCCGTTTAAGCTCCCGATGCAAAAACCTAACTGGGACTCGCGAAGGAGTTAATACACAAGCATACCGCCTGTATGGTTGTGAAAGTGACTCGATACCTCACTCCTCTATACGTAATCCGAGGCCAATTCAATCAACCAAATTGAGCCACTTCGATTCGCGTGGCTTCGTCTCTCCCTGTTTGTCCCGTTACGGCAGGCGCCTCTTCCTCTAATGCCCCTCGATCTCTTTCTTATCTATCGTCCATCGCTCTTTTCTCTACAGTACACTGCGTAGCAAATCATATTCTTATTTCTTTTTTCATTTTTCCAATATTTTTACAATTTTATTCTTATAGCACATATTGCAAGGTTTAAAATTTGGTGGTAAACACTGGTAAAAATAGTTTCCGTGCTATTACTAGTTTTCAGCATTCATAGCATGCTCAATAATGTCTAGAATATTTAGTTCAACAAAATTGTACAAATTCAAATGTAAATATTCTAGTACGCAATCGGGACAAAATAATACTATAATCACAAAATAGCATAAACTATGATTAAATTTTTTAACTATTGCGTGTACATTTCCGTAAAACCATATTCTGGCATTTTCTTGATTAAGGATCTTACTATCTGAATTATTACTTCATCACCAAATTGCTGATCTAGTCGTTAAAAATCGCGTGGATCTGGAATTTCTAGTGAAGGTAGTCGCCTACCACTAATTCGCACTGCATTTCGCTATAGATATAGATAGATATAGAGCTAACGCATAATTCCCCGCTGCTTCGTCAATAGTATGCTATTTACTTATATATCATCGCTGAATGTAAAAATTTTGCAAATAAAGAAGTTGCAAAAATTATAAGAAATGCAACATCATTTTTTAAAAGTACGGTTGAGATGCGACCCATGGTTTCTTTCACAAAGTTGGTCCTTATGACCAGTGGAACGCGATTAAACAAAAAAATTTTGTTTCTTTTTCACCGTGATTTGCAAGGTCAAGGTCAAAGTCAATTTTGCGGGGAGTTGTTTATGTTAATTTTCACTAAATCGTATGTGTAGAATCACGCTATGGTGGTCGTGACATAATTTCGTGGCACCCTGTACGTACCTACATAAACTGCTAAATAACAATTATCTAACATGGAACATAGTTAATCAAATGTATAATAACATTTTGTGACTTACATTTCTTAAAACCGACAATTGATTAACAAAAATAGGCCGTGAAAAGTAACTAACTGCTCAAGAGTCAGAAACGGAAGTCGTCTCAAGGTATAATAGATTTATTGAAAGATTCAGAAAATTAGGGAAAAAAGAGTTCTGAGCACCACTGTAACCAATAAAGAATAATTAAGGAAGTAACTATTTCGGTAGATGACGGTATCTTCATTGGTTGGCATAATTTAAACGTTTTTAATACCTTTGCAATAAAACACTATCCAGAGTGATGACATTAGCAACATATTACAAAATTATCGAAATGAAAGGTGGCTCCCTTGTAAATATTGAAAATATGAATTGTTCGCTGCAAATAATTGTAAATATTTAAATGTTTTATCAAAAAAAAAAAGATGATGGACGCCTAATATAAAAATATATAACATACTACGATCATTAACGATTGGACCGACGAAAACTGATAATTATACAATAGAGTTTTATACGAATTGACAGTTAATCACTTGTTTCTCGACGTTTGCAATTAATACACCTATATGCTGTTTATCCGCAACCTACTGGTAACATTTCAGTATCTAGGGTAGAACTGACAGTACACTAATGGTCATAATAGCTACCCGTTGTACTCGAATTATAGTAGACTACAGTTTCCCAACGTGACCAGTGAGAAGATGTGAGAGGAAGACGTCGTTAACCCCTGGGATACGGTGTCATTACCTATTCACGTATCTCAATGGCGAAACCGTTCAGATTATACTAACCTAAATTATTAAGCTCTGTTAAAAAGAGTAAAATAAGCAAAAACCGATAGTATTATATAATTTATAATTATATGTGCTATACACGCGTCAGCTATTGACCCTTCAGCCGAGAACAACGTACTATGGCGGCTGAAAAGTGTGTGAGAGGAGGAAAAAGGAGAAGGAGGCGTTTCGTCCTAGGCCCGCTAGAGGACTCGTCAGTAAGGCTATCTAGCGGACCCGTGACTTAGACGCGGGATGTCGTAAGGACAGTTTAGGACGGTATATATACAAACAGAGGAAGATACAGGTAGTAGCGGGAAAGGTGTTGTCGTAATGTCCCTCTGTTGACGAGCATAGGAAGTAGCCGCCACAGTACATATCGCGTTTCACTTATTCATTGAACGCCATAATGACGTTTCCCGCATGATGTTCCGCTAAATGTTAATAAAATTACTGGTCAAGTACTTAAATTTTTGTTTCTCTTTTTACATTCCATTAATACTAGGTTAACAATATTTTTAATTTACGTTTATTGAGAATGTAAAGATGCATCCATGAAGAACTATTCAAGAAATTTATTTCTTCGGAATCTTTTCAATTCCTGCTTACAATTGGCGAAGAAAATTTTTATTTTCCATAAAGAATAATAAACTAAATAGAATATAAGAGTATTTCTCAATTACATCGCTTCGTAACGTTTGCCATCTAATATCGGACATTTCATATGTGGTATCACGTTTAATGAATTATTTATTTTATGGAAAAGAAAATGAAATAGGCTTAGTGTTACAATAGTTACGCCATTACAAACTGACTGTTAAACTAAATTACCACTAACTACTAAACTAACAACAGCGACTATGCGACTATACGACTATGCGACTTCAACCTTCAACTTTCTACTACTTCCTTCACGACTCTTAGACAACGATTGCTTCTCTCAACTCATCCCTCTCACAACGAAAACTCGGTTCATGACACGCTATGCCCTATCCGTACTTTTCGCCATACCCAGATATGGGCATGAACATCGTCGTTGAGCCTAAGGCCCATCGTCGCTCGCAACCCAACGCCGAGGAACGTCGCTTTCCTCTTTATGGCCATTTTCCGACCTCGCCACACGAACATCCTAAAGTGTACCTAGAGTCTACATCTTAAAACTATATACCGGGTGTCCGAATATTCCCGATACCACACATATGCAACAACTTAACCCCTTGTCTTACAACAACGAGTGAGACTCGTGGTAAGAAGTTTGGGCCAAAAACAATAAGGACGAGTCTGACTCGTTGTATTTCGTTCGAACCAAACGTGAACAACGCGAGCCTGGCACGTGGTACTTCGTTCGAACCAAACCTGAACAACGCGAGCCCTGGCATGTGGTACTTCGTTCGGACTAAACGAGAACAACGCGAGTCTGGGTCGTGGTACTTCATTCGTGGCAAACGTTAATAACACTAACACGAAGATTACTAATTTTCTACGAGATTTCTCAAAACATTATTAATTTAAATTAAGTATTAATTTGCAAATTGTTACTGATACATTATCCACTTTCAAATTATAAATCATTTTTGTTCACCGACGAATTGATCATAATTACTTCCCAGACATCTTAAAAGTATTTGGTGTGCCCAAACGTGTTTATTATTTCACAATTCCTATCGTTGCGCCGAAATATGCGTGTCATAAGACGCACACATTTTGCGCAAGTTCGAGCACACGGCTAAACAGCTAAATGGCTCGACGCGTGACCGATTTTCTTGTTTATTATGGTCCGAGCAATCGGGAGTAAGCGGGTAGGACAAGAGGTTAATAGAAATGCGTGTTGGGACTGTTCCTTCGAAAAAAAAACAAATCATAAAAAGTGATTTGGCCGTGCGAATCTAACAGCTTCCGAATAACTCGGTCAATTGACTCCACGATCGGCAAGGGAGAAGAAGATAAAACTCAGTAAGCGTCATCGTTAAACCTTCCTGGCCGCTGGCACGAGACCAAAGCGCGACAAACAGGTGCCAAATATCGTGCGTTCTTTACATCGTGCTAAATTCTCCCTTGTAATTTGTTACTCGAACAGAATTGTATCCGTGATAAATTTATAGGTGGCAATATTTTTCCCAGAGCAAACGATAAGAAATATTATACTCGTGATGAGTATAACGCCGACGTTTTATCGTCGATAAATCGATGACAAGAGCCGGCGGCGACACGCGACACACGTGTCACTCGGGTTGTTTTTTTTCTGGTGATAAATTTAATATTCGAGCAGCTTTCGACAAAAACGAAATGCATCAAAAACATTTGGGGCCTCGTGATTTTATTTCGGGAGGATTTACAGTAATCCAATTGTTGGTTCGTGACAGGCAATTATTCTGTATATTATGTGCACTAATTATATGTAATCTCATGTACATTCGTTCGTGGAGACGCATATATTTTGAGAAGAAAGATAAACATGTGCATTAGATGGAGATCAGCTCGTAATTGAAATTATCTTTTCGGTAAATGCAAATACACGATTGAAATTACCAAACAAAAATTTCTGCTGTCCAACTTGTTAACTTTATAATCTGTTCACAGTTATATTATGAGCGTTTTTCAGAATTTAAACATTAGTAAATAAACGTAAGAGATGTAGTTAAGATTGAATTAATTTGTTCTCTCTGTGTCTAAATACTAACTGTACATCTTCACAGAAATAGATACTAATAGGTGAGTACCATATAAAAATATTTGAAATTAGATAAACAAGAGGATGTTTTAGAATATTCACATATATTTGTATGAATACTAATCATTAGTCTAAGAATTTTATGCATTTATGAAAAAACTGAATAAGTGAAATACAAAATTGTAAAGACATTAGAAGAATTTTGGAATACTGTTATATTATTACCGACAAATTAAAAATATTAAAGAAGAAAATATATCTTGATATTCACTTTTGTTCTACATAGAAATAATAGTCGAAAAAGTAATAGAAAAATAAATATAAAAAGGTGTGCTACATATAAATATTCAAAGTTCAATAACGCAGGGAATATGATAAAATATTTGTTTATGCGATTGCAGGAAATCGAGTGGTAATTTAAATATGTTAATTGTATTATAATAAATACATGAATCATAATTATAATTTAATTATAATAAATTACATATGCGGACATCAATAAATCTGCGAGTTACAACACGTTTAAATGTAAATCACTTGCACTTCCCCGGTGGAAAATAAAACCTGCTATGAATTTTGCAAACGATTCCAACGCGAGAGAATGGTTCCACAGGCAAAGCTTACTCGACTGTGAAAATGTTTTGACAAATTTAACGAACATACCTCAAGACGTGGGACTCAACTGTTCTAACTACGTGTTGTCGTTTGCGGAGAGAAGAGTATGAGAAATTGGCACGAATGATAGCAATACAACGACACCATAATCGGTTCGCGGTAACTCGGTCGCGTGCCAAGCAAACAGCACCATGCAGCGCTCGATAGAGGCGACTTTTGTTACTCGAACTTTTAAAACCGTCGAATGGACTCGCGGGAAAATACCGTTTAACTACTTAACCACCACAGGTTGCCCGCAAAAATTCCTGCATTATCACAGCAATTTCATTAACCCTTAATGAACTACTGGAACCGATGCGATCCAAATCATATTTATGCTAATAATTATTTAACCCCTTGCCGTATCATTTTCTTTACGGCTGCAGTGATTAGAGCGTCTTAATTCCCGGAAATGTCACAGAAGGGAAAAGAAAATTTATATTTTTGATATGACTATATTTGCTTCAATGATCAAGTATTGATTACAAATGAATAAAATTTTATTTCGTCTAAAAGGAAAGGCATAACACTCGTGTTTGTTAACCTTTGTTTAATATTCTCATCACGAGTCTAACTCGTTAAAATACGTGAAGGGGTTAATGTGTATTAATAATATAACTATTTGTAGATTTAGATGGAATGTTACTATCTCACTACGTTTCTATTTACCATTTCGATGGAGATCAGTAATATAAATATAGTATTAAACATAGATTAATTGAATTATTGCATTTTTAAAGTACAATTTTGAAAGTCCACGTGAGGGTTGTAAAACCGAAAATGGAAAAATGAAATTTATCAAACAGATGCTGGTTTAATCCTAAACGTACTAATAAAATTCAGCGTATTCGAACATATCACAATTAAAATGAATTTCTAAACGTGGAAAAAAACATAACCTATATATGCCACTAAACGTGAAAATTAGCGATCGTTTGGTTCAATTTGGAAAATGGCGTGGAAGCTTCACGAAATTAATCGATTTTAAGGCTTTAACTGTCTTGGATGGCGCAAGTGTATCTTAAAATTTCATTAAAATTTCACTGTTCGTTATTTTACTATGATGCGGAGTATCTGTATTTGTTTATCGAGAATTATAAGAAATATTATATTAAACTTTCTCAATAAATAGGTGATTAAAAGATTTACTTGAAAAAAAGAAGAATCAAAAAATTAAAGTTAAGAGAGGTTAAGGATTAAAGCGTAATAAAATTGCTAAGCGTAACTCCATAATTAGTACCCTCAGTTCTCCGTTTGGTCTCTGCGTCACAAAAGTATGAAGGCGCGTTAGTTTCCGTAACACCACACACGCCATTTTAATAAATTGCAAACTCCCGAGAGCAGCGCGTTTCCAATTATTCATACAAATGACAAGAATGCATTTACAGAGATGTGACTGAACTTGTACAACAGTATACGCACTGACAGACGAATTAATGTAATCGTTCTGAGCGCAGGCATTTTTAAAATTTTATCAACCGTAGAATAAAGGACTTGAGACGATATCGACCTATGCAGTAGTTTTAATATAATGTTAAGAAGGTAAACTTTTGCAGAAATATTTTCCGCGCTGCGACGCATTCCTCCAACGAAGACATAATCGCAGGATTAATTCTCTGGAGTTGATGTGCGCATTAACCCTCAAACAACCAGAACGTCCATCGGCCTCACTTTAGTAATGAAGTGCGGATTTTAATGCAAAATAGAAATTGTTCGCTATAATGGAAAGATATAGGATCTATATAGACATTCGTTTATTTTTAAGTAATTTTAGTGAGTTGAAAATAATTCAACAGTATCTTCAATCTCCTAGAATGTTTTTACCGTTTTCCATTTGATCTACTCATGTTTGACATTAATGCATAAAATCCGCAGTCTACTTATGTAAAAGTGAAATATGGAAATTGATTATGAATGCTCAGAGTATTAAAAATAATCAATACTATGTGATAAATGTACAAATTAGTAAATTAATTTTAATAAAAAGTCGTAACAGAATTTGTACACACCGATTTTAATGAAATCTTAATGAATGGTAGTTTTCGGAAAAATATTTGACACGTATTTTTCTCAGCCATCATCCATGTTGAAAGAGTGAACACAGCCCTTAAAGTTGTTGATTTTCACTGATTACGCTCAACTTTAAGGGCTGTTTCCACCACTTCGACATGGATGATGACCGAAAGAAAATACATGTCAAATATTTTTTCAAAAAATACCACTCACTAAAATTTCATCAAATTGTGTCCAGATTTGATATAACACACTTTCCCAGATTCTGTATCATACCTTGAATTTAATGGCACATCCAACTTAAAGATTTTGTATGTTTTCGGAAGTAAGACATAAATCTCATCATTATACATCTAAGGCATTTCTTTTACTGAAGAACGTTTAACGATATTTCCAGACAACGAAATACTCTTATGTAACATGGAATCATAAAAACTGTCAAATATTAACTCAAATGCGACACGTTATGAAAACTAACGATTGTAACTGATGCCTTCTTGCATCCAACAATAATATTGCAGAACCAAAAGTCTGAAGTTCATCGTTTAATAGCAACAGCAATTTCATTCATAAAGCAATGAAGTGACTTGGATAATATCTTTAGTGATGTTGCGGTTGAAAAGAAAATTATAAAGCTTGTTTCTGTTGTCCGATTGCTTTCATATTTTACACACATAATTTCCTCACCAAGCCTCACAATTGAGGGCGTTGCGACTAAAAAAGCTCGAAAAAAATTTTTTGATTTTAGCTATAGAGCTAAGGACTACCCTATCGTACAGTGGTTAACCGTATACTTTAATTTTTTGTTTTCTTTTTTTTTAGCAAGACCATCCACGATAAAATCTTCTCAAAACAAAGCCGCTCGACCGGCGCCGCGCGAGAAACGCGAGAAAAATAGATCTTCAAATTATATGACGTGTTCGGGCTCGATTAATCAAATGTCGACCTTGCACTTCCGCCAACCTCGTGCCAGTTCGCCCCCGACCGGAGAAAAACGAGCAGAGGGAATAGGTTTGTGTAAGCGTTCAATACAAATTCTATACGAAACGCGTCTGTTGAATCGTATCTTTCTATTGGGAATCGTCTCTGTTGCCTATACGCGCGACCTTTTAATACTAACTCGCTTGTTCCCCATGGGATCCCCACGATCGAACACCAGGATGGCGTAACTTTTTAGAGGATAGATCTGACTTCTGAGAATCCAGAAAATAACGAACCGTGTGCAACATGCGTATTCTTGACGCTACTATAAATTGAAAACGCTTTCATCGCTTTGCAAAGTGAAGTTCTGTTTTTGAAATATACAACAAATATACAACAGCTAAAAAGTAGCCAATGATATTCTCAACTAGAACTCTCTTTTGGACGTCTTGAACTTGTGACAAGATGTATTTTCGCTGAGCCCATATTTTTAAAATACTTCATATTGTATGTATTCACTCTTTAACCCTTTGCTCTCCTATATGGAGTGCGACTTAACATTTTTAAATTGCCAGTTTAAATATGCAGTTGTATCTAAAAATATTAATATTTTTAACTAGATAAGCAATACACATATATTTAATTTTTTAAATATAGTCGGTAAAAAAATTGTTTAGCACTCAACCTACTGAGCTCTAAAAGAATTGTGTTAACTTATGAGAATTACACGATTTAATTTATTTCAAATTTTCTGCAATTTTTATTATAATGTGTGCTTGAATAAAGACCGTATAATCATTTCCAATGGAAGCACTTTCGTAATATCTATTGTTGAGACGTGATTAGAGACGTTAGTTGTAAGATCAATCGTGAATTATCAGTCGCAGAATAAGAGTCGAAACTATCAGTCGGAGAATAAGAGTCGTAGAGTGACAATTGCGAAGTAGAATCCATAGTTACAACATCTCTATTATACAGTCCATTATATTCAGTTTTATTAAAGTTATCCGAATTCCAATTTTCTTATTACTTATTTACCTCTCTTTGAGGCGTGTTTCTCAGCGGCTCACTAATTATTGTTTGAGCACTGACACGACACAGCATCTATAATTATGAAATAAAAACTGTGAAACCAGTGATTTGATCGGCGGTGATCATTTAGTGTTAAATGTTAGTATCAATCAAGAAACTGCCTCTTAAACTACATTTTACTTGAAATGCTTAAAAATGAAGGTAGTTGTTCGGAATAAAATTTTTTTAAAATTCGCAATGCAAAAGGTTAAGGTGCGTGGGCGACCTTATGCAGAAATATTTTATCTTTGGAGGCCCAGCAGTTCATCTAATTCACCCGTGTAATTAATTCATTATCACCGACGTTTCCTTTTTAGTATCATCGATCTGTATGTCACTGACACGCATTTACATCGATATGAATTCGTGAGGCAGGTAGAGCTAAACGGTTTAAGTTTAATTCAAACTGTGGTATCTCTAAATGGGAGAATCTACAACACAAATCAGTGGTTAATATGATCTCATTAAACACTGCATGCGTGCATATGTACTCACTAAGCTATACCCGGTAACTAATAAACTTCAATGGGTCTTCTTATGAATGAATAAATTATTTCATTTCCGATAACTGCTTTCTATCGTTCTGATAATCTTTCGATCCCTGTATTATTAAAGATTTTTCAAATGAAATAAGATTTTTGCAATATTTGTGATATTTAATTTACTATAAAACTCAAGAATAATGCAGATTTATTAAGCATGAATGAAAACTTTTGTATTGATTCGACAATCCATTACGGAAAATAAAAGTGGAATTTAGGGCCTTTTTTAAATCCATTCTGGTTATATGTAAAAGAAATAAAATAAAACTATACAATATTAACAAATCCGTTTTGTTGTACGCACAATTCCGTTCTTCGTAGTAAATTTGCATTGGTTGCTCTTACGATACTGTCGTAGCGAAGTTCTTCGCATGCTGTACGGATTCGCTGCTTTAAATGTTCCTTATTTTGTATCGGAAAAAAATCAAGTGGCGACAAATTGGGGGATCGTGGTGGCCAAGCAATAGGGCCAAAAGTAAGAACAACCAATGCAAATTTACTACGAAGAACGGAATTGAGCGTACAACAAAACGGATTTCAATTCGAACATTTAATGTGACTTTTTTACGAAATCGTTTGCGTTCATTTAGTCAAAGTTTCTGAATTGAATGTAATTTCGAGTCTTAATAATAAACACTAGTTATTATCACCCATTCAAGCAGATTGTCATGTTTTGTAGAAAATTTCATTTCTTCGCCTTCAAGGTCATCCCAAGGTCATGGTATACTAGGTCGTTGAATTCGTCTTGATACGGGCTATAATACTGTTAAGTGAAAAATACAACGTGCCATTTAAAAAATTGAAGGTGACCTTGACAATACTATAAAAAAAATGTTTTTCGAACCTTTTTATTGCAATATATAGTCAATTGAAAACTAATCAACTTTTGTTGAAAATATTTTTTGTCAGATTATCGAAAATACTTAAAAAATCGTGAAAACTGTTACGAGGGACACCCTGTATACAAACTTTTGTAAAATCTTATGTATCGAAACTACGGTTCACAAACATTAATAATAAACTTGTTCCTAACTTAATCAGAATGCTTTGACACACGTGGTTTCTCTCATCAATCTCTCTACACTCGCTCTTCCTTTTTCATACCGCACAATCATACCTACCTTTTTCTCACACACATACCAACTGCAAAACAAGAATTACTACCAACACTCTCCCTCAATTATGTGAAGCAGTTTATTCACACTCATGCCACCTTCTCCACAATATTTGTTTCCAACAGCACGGTATAGAGGGGGAAATATTGTGATGTAAACATTTTTTATGTGCGTTACGACATTTTGGAGGTTTCAAGGTCAACTTGATTTCTCTAAATAGGAAGAACTACTTGTATCATGAATCGATAGAGTATCAAAATTTGCGTAAAAATGTATTTAACCTCTATATGTTCTAGTATAATAATTAACGAGATGTTATAGAAATAATTTTCCACATGTTCTCGCCATATTCAAGTTTAGGGACATCACAGTTCGATAATCATCCAGGCACATAATGGGTATGCAGTGAAAGTTATTTTGATAATATCTCGTTAACTATTACATTAGGACATATAGAGGTCAAATACATTTTTGCACAGTATTTCATACTCTATCCATTCATGATACAAAAAGTACGTCTTCTCATTTAAAGAAATTAAGGCCATCTCGAAATCTCCGAAATGCCTTCACGTACATAAAAAATGTTTACATCAAAATATTTCCCCCTCTATACCATGCAACTTATTTATAATATCATTTTCTCATATTATTACAAGTAACGGAAATATTCAAGGTGGACAAAGATATTCTCCCACCCTGTATATGGGTGACAGAATTATTTGTTCAGATTAGAAAAATGAATTTTTACGCTCACAGATCGAGTTTATCATATTTGATTAAGACCTGTGAAACGCAAGAAGGTTGGAGACCTCTTTCAATGCACTCCCAATCAGCGGACAGTTTTTGCTCGAAAGGATAAAGAAACGCAAGGTGGAGTATCTTATCGAATTGCTTTCGGGTGCGCGGTTAAATAAAGTTAGCAGCTTCTTCCTTTTCCAGTCTAAATGATTTAATAATCCTGCCTGCGAACTCGGTCGTTCCAGAATGGATTTAACGTTTGGCCTGCCCAGAGAAATCCACTCCGGCTCTATTTTCCTGCGTTGTCGCATTCGATTTAGTATCAGCGGAGTCACTGCACTGCATTGAACCTCGATGATAGTTGAGGCGGAAAATCTTCGAAGCATTCTTGTGAAAAGCGAGCACATCACAGGCGAATAGAAACCCGTAATACGAGCAGGTATTTGTTTTCCTCGAACCTGCAGCGGCGGGAACAAGGACTCTCATATCTCTCTCTCTCTCTCTCTCTCTCTCTCTCTCTCTCTCTCTCTCTCTCTCTCTCTCTCTCTTTCTCTCTCTCTACCGACTCTCCTCTCGAGATAAGTCGAAGACATTTCAAACGAAAAACTGGAAATACAATTCCCGAGGAAGTTAGCGAATCTCGAAGTTCGATTACCCCGGCACTTTCTTCTGTTTTCATTCCGCACGGGGCGAGATCAGAGAACCTACGGTTCATGAACTCTGCGTAGTCTTCGAACTTGTCCCCGTCTTCAGGTCGTTGGTCATTGAACGAAATCTCAACGAGAAAAGGAATATCTACCGCAGCTTTAATCATAAGTTACTGGACCATAATGCGTGTAAATAACAACGCCAAATAACCACCTACGCTATAACACCGAGTCAGACTCGTGACAAAGATCTCGAACGTAATCTACCAAATTTACTTTTTAATTTAATTCCGCTTAAAAGAAATAGCGTACATTCTTTTAGGCCGATTTA
Source organism: Sphecodes monilicornis (assembly GCA_913789915.3). Classification (NCBI taxonomy): domain Eukaryota; kingdom Metazoa; phylum Arthropoda; class Insecta; order Hymenoptera; family Halictidae; genus Sphecodes; species Sphecodes monilicornis. The sequence goes on from OU565290.1 coordinate 14,655,054, forward strand.
AAATTATATTTTCCTCTTATTAATCATTAGACTGTGGATCTTCGTGCAAAATAAAAATTGTCTAAGTAAATTGTAAGAAACAGAAGTTGTATAGAAATATATCTCCACTTTTAATAACTTGTCCCCGTCTTCAGGGACATCGGCCATTGAACGAGATCTCAACGAGAAAAGGAATATCTTCCGCAGCTTTAATCATAAGTTACTGAACTATAATGCGTGTAAATAACAACGGCAATTAACCTCCTGCGCTATAACATCGAGTCAGGCTCATGACAAAGACAAGGTACGGAATCTACCAAATTTAATTTTTAATTTAATTCCGCTTAAAAGAAATAGCATATATTCTTTTAAGCCGAATTAAGATTCTATTTTCCTGTTATTAATCATTAGAATGTGGATCTGCATGCAAAATAAAAATTGTCTAAGTAAATTATAAGAAACAGAAGTTGTATAGAAATATATGTCCTCTTTGAATAACTTGTCCCCGCGCGCAAAGACGTCGGCCATTGAACGAGAACTCAACGAGACAAGGAATATCTTTCGCAACTTTAATCCCAAATTATCGAACCACAATGCGTGTAAATAAGAACGCCAATTAAGACGTTGTACTATAACATCGAATCAGATTTGTGACAAAGATTTCGAACAACTACTTTTCTGTTATTGATAAGAAGACTGCGGAAGTAGAAGACGAATTATGAGCGTTTCAAAGAAGTTTCACCAATTTCATTTATAGGACCGATTGGCGTTAATATTCGCCATAGCCAATGATTGATAATCAAGTTTCCAGGTATATACTATAAAATGGTTAATTTCAGTATTAATAAGCTCATGCTTAGTGGCAGTAATTTATTATGACAATCACTTTTAAGCAATTTAATAACGTCCGTCACGAGCGACTTTGTCAACGTGTTAATATTTCAATTTTATATTACAACTTCAATTAATATGAGAATTACGTGTGGCTGTCAATATGTTTAAATTTTCATTTTAAATATTCACAAACTGAGATCCATTAAGTATTCCATAATATGTTCGACTGGTTATAGGCTGTCATGAGATTATAATAGATAAACAATAGTAGTATATGTTTACCTAGTCGTATTCTTCCTCTCTAAAAAAAAAACGATATCATATATCACAAAAGCACACAAAATTTTTTCCTAATTCACATGTTTTCCCTTCCTTGACATAACTTCAAATGTATAGCTTAAATGAAGCTCCAAGTTAAGCAGGATTAACTCCACTCCAACTTCTACATAATCTATATATTTCAGTGAACAAGAACAGTAATAATAAATCCACGATATTACAATTCCAGGAAATTTCTGGAACCAGAAATGAAATATCGCTAATGTTAACAGTTTATTAATAAACGTCGAACAAGGTTATAGAATTCCTTTTTCAGTTGTCAGTACGATGAAAATGCAAAACGGGAAAGCATCTCGCGTCCCCGTCGAAATTAAAATGCACCCAGTTGATCATGCCATCTAAATTTAATGTTGCGCGTTCAAGGTCTTTGCCGGCATCGATTGCTTCAAAATATTAAATTCTTTGACAGTAGTTTGGAAAATTGATACAATGACGTTGACAAGAAGTGGCTACTGTGTCTCGAAGAAATTTATACGAAATTAGAGGAGAGTTGACGAATTTGGACCGTAACCTAAATTGGACCCCCATTGTAACTTGACCGGTATAAGACATTTGTTTTGGAAAATAGGTAATATACGTTGCTTGAAAGTATACTTGCCTGCCGCGTTCATTTCTCGAACAAGCACCTCGTGGTTACGGTTAATAAAGTGATTTTAGCTTTCGAGAAGTCACTGATAGTTTATTGCAAGTGAAGAAGCACTCGTGCAATTTTGAAGTAAGTAACAAAATATATTATTATATCTTCAGAAAGCAAAATTAATTTAGATATGGATTGCTATGATAGTTTTGTTAACCTAAGTTAACCCTTTCCACTATAACATCGAGTCAGACTCGTGACGAAGATTTCGAAGAAAACCTATGAAATATGTTAATTATTAATTTTCTTTAAACTTAAATGAAATTCTACTTTGTTGTAGTCGATATACAACCTTTGGAAAATTCATAGGCATACAATTAATATAATTTTTTTTTATTCTAAAAAATTCTGTACCATGAAGAATTGTAACCATAAAATACATAGTAGTGCAAGGGGCTAAAAGTGAGGTTAAGTAAATCTTTTAAAATATTTGTACAAGCTGCCCGTCTTGTACCACATTGTAGTCTCCTAAATTGGACCGGTCCAATTTCAGGTTGAATTCAATATTCTGTTAATAAATTGTAATCTTTAGAGGAATCGCAAGTTTAATTAAAAATTTTATTAATAAATTTTAAATGTTAGAGGAATTTTAAGTTTAATTGATATTTTTAAAAATCTCTTAGAGGAATTTCTAGTTTAATTAAAAATGTTGAACTTTAGAAGAATTTGGTCACACCTGGGTCCATACACAATGTGCTGGAGTAAATCTAAACATAAAGAAATACTTTTGCATCAATTGTGGGTAACGAAATTGGTGCTCCATCTTGAGACTAAATTTATAAATGAGATTTTTGACATTTTAAATTGTGTTCACTAAGAAGCAAAAAGTGTAACTTTAAAGATTAAAATAGTAACATTCTTTTCCACTGTTACGTTTTTATTAAAATTATTTCCATCTCTATACATCTCAAAAATTGTGTAGGGGGTCCAAATTCAGCAACTCACCTCTATTAACATTATCTTTAAGACTACAAAAGAGAACTCGAAAGAGTACATATGCTGTTCCGCCCTAAGACGAAACAGATGTTTCGCTACATGCAAACATCTTCATGGCAGACTTCAGTATACCCTTAGAGCCCCCGCAGACTGCAGACTTTCGGTCGGCCGATAGTTTGGTCGGGTTCTTAATCAGTATGAAGATGTATGTAAGTGCACATATTACAACGATTCGGTATCGGCCAATAAATAAGTTTGATGGACTACACAATTGCATTCAAACTAAACTATCGGCGAACTATCGGCCAACCGCTAATCAGTATGTCGCTCAAGCCGTGCGCGCACACGTTCCGATTGTTTTTTTTTTTTGACGACTCGGCCGATAGTTCTTTAATATAATACCGATAATCTATCACTGTGGATGGGATGCACCTAATACTCTCGGTTTCTCGTCTTGATCCTTCTCCTCCGTTGTATAAAAGCAATAATAACATTTCTGGACAATATTCTATTAACTTTCATTATGCAACCGCTCTCTTCAAGAGCCGTCACCTTGCAAATGTTTCGAGAGCAATCGGCCGACTGTAGGCTGATCTGCGCACTCACCACTAACCCGACTATTTAGTTGGTCCAGTGTGCGTGCTAACAGTCTAACCCGACCAAACTATCGGCTGATAGAAAGTCTGCAGTCTGCGGGTGTTCTTAGCCTGCCACTTTTCCAATTTCACTATCAATTAAGGTAGCGGCCCAGGCAAAGGTTTGCAACACCTTACCGGGCCCAGGTTTACAACGAGTTACCGGTCCCATCAAGTGAGGGTACTACGCGTCCACCTCGGACTCTCCCCCACACCCAAGCGGATGAGACTGCTCGGGGAGGCGCGCAGAAGGTTATCCTCACTTCTGCGAAGGTAGGCGTGGGCAAGTTATTATAATAACCAATGAAAGATAAAATAGAAGACAGAGATTCTTGCATCCCACCCACAGCGAGGGTAGCTGCAAAGAGATACAAGCGACGAAAGCCATTCTGCTCAAGTCCACCATTTTGTTCACAACGTTTAAACAAGTCATTCAAGTCAAGGAGTCAACCTTCGAGCGACCAACCGTCACAGTTCAGTTTTCACAACCACAAGTATTTTTTATATATTCTTCGGTTCTGATAACATCAGTACCGAAAGTGCAAGCAGATACGCGTAAGCTGCACTGTTCATTTTCAATTGGGCAAGTACACGACTGAACATATGCTTTCAAACTACAACGCAAAATAATGCTGAAAAACGAGGAACACACGAATAACAGGACCTCCGGAAACTTGAAAATGATGTAGTGTCTAGATGAACAGGAGCTATTCTCTAGAGCTAACTGGAGGATTATAATGGTGTTCGAAGTGCCATGGGGCTGCTAGATCAACAGATCCGAAACCCGGAGTTACCTCTTGCCGACAAGAGTGCAATCCGATTATTCAGCTAATTCCCCATCAGAGTATTACCGGGTTGCACGACTCTCCCATGGTACCCAAAGAAAGTTATCCGCTCGGGAGTTCCGTCGGTACTCCGACATTTCTAATTTTTGCCAAATCCGGTAAAAAGAGCCTCGGCGCGTGAACCTCGGTGTAATTGAACTCTCGTCTTCCAGGACGCTAGTCAAAGAATGCGATCCCGTGCGGAAAGCTGGAGCAATGTGAGAAGAAAGCTGGATCTCAAAAGAGCCGGATAACAAGGATTTCTTTTCTTGCGTTTCGTGGTCCGGCGAAACTCGACGAGTTCGGAACGCCCCACCTACGCCGCACTATAGTGCAATGGTATTATAGGTATTTGACCCTAAAATGCAGTAAAAAGTTCGTTTCATGCATGTCTTCGAAATAAACCAAATTTTACAGTTTGGTAAAATTTGGAAAATAAACCAAATTTTGGAACAGTTTTCATCGCAAGAGGGTAAAAATAAAAAATCCATTTTTTTTATATAATTAAATGAGCAACAACAAAAACAAAACACTATTCTTTCGTCATAACCTCAAGCATCAGTTTTCCTCCTCTCGTAATCTAAATTATTCACTTGCAAGAAAGACAATTTACAAAGTATTATAAGGCGAAATATTGAAAAATTTGCAATGGATCATCTACTTCGATTTTATTGTTCATCATATGAATATCATATATTATTAGTTTTTACAATTATTATATAACTTATTTTATTGATTCAAAGTGATCCGTTTGTCATAACGCGAAATTGAAAATTTTGACATTTGTTCCTCTCGTAATAGTATGTATAATCAATACCACTATACATAGACACACGTCAAATTTGGATACTTACATCTTAACAACGGTTAATGTAAAAATAATGTTTTTGTAGTATTTTGAAAATGTCTTAACCTCGCCTATCAGAATACGTAATTAAAAATATAAATTTGCGTATGAAATTTTAAAAGTGACCTTCTCAGAGCTTTTCAAGGTCACTATAATATCAAACAAATACAATCATCATATACTCTTCTATATGCCGTATCATTTTTATTGGAAACATTTTTTTATACCACTTGTAGTTTTTAAGATATGGAATTTTGTCCACGAAACGGCCATTCCGACGCACTGTGAGCCCGTGGTATTTCGACTCGCTTCTTTTGTGGGTTCCATTTTGATTACCATTTCACAGATATTTCGTACGTGTGGCAGAGTGCTTTAACCCTTAGCACTCGAATGGCGACTCTGAGGCCCCACTACAGATTGCTACACCATTCTTCAGAATATTGTTTACATGATTAAATTTGTTCATATGTGATAAATCACTAAACATTTAAATATTGTATGAGGTACTATATCAGTTTCGTACGCATATATTGGAAAAAACTTATGTACGATGGAAATATTTTATGTTAGAAGAAATGTTTGGTTTTTAGTTGAAATAGCTCCGAGTGCAAAGGGTTAAGCCCTGTCGAAGTTGACTGCGAGCGTTCGAACGACGGAAAAGTGCGGAACGAGAGTGGCCTGGCTTTAAGATCGCGTAATTAATTCCTGCGCGAAGCGTGGCCCTCGTTCATGGACATCGAGTGGCTCGTTAGCATCATCGATCTGGCCACTAAACTTGCAGTAATCTCTTAAGACAGTATGCAAAGAGGATCTCGATATTACGTTGTAAATTGAATCACTGCGTTTCGTTTGTTCCTCTTTTTTAAGTCCCTTACCATCAAAGTGATTTCGTCGAGGAAGAAAGTATAGCTGCGAGATCGCCGGTCACTCGTAAATGTTTGTTACGTGACTTGCAGACGGAGGCAGACTTTAATATTGTTTAACGTTGGTTAAGCGAAAAAAATAAGTTAATTAATGAAAGGGTCTCATCGATGCATTTTCGTCGTTTCTCATTCATAAGTACGACAACGAGCCTAAAAATCTGATTTTTACAGTAATAATATCAAACAAAACTCTGATTGCAGTAATAGTATTAAACATTAACCAAAACCCTATTATGCTTTAGCAAAGATTGCACTATATAGTTTGTTGAATATAGTCGTAAAAAGTGCATAAACTCCCCACCATAAGTCAGAGATCACTAGCGTTTACTCTAAAGAAAATCTTGATTATATTATAGTTTTTACCGTAATAATACAGGGTGATCAGTTTTAATCTATAAATGCAAATTATTTGTGCATTATGCATTATATAAAAAAATAATTCAGATAAGTGAATGATTTATAATCTGGCGTAAATCGTTTTACTGTACATGAACGCGTAGAGGTCACATGAAGGTGACCTACGATTTTAAAAATGGAGTCGTATATTTTTCAATATCCAAATCGATGCAGCTCATTATTCTCAATAAAAAATATAAAGCTAACCTATACATAACATGTATAGGGAAAAGTTATTCAGAATGATGACCTTGACAACATATTTCAAGGTCATCAAAATTGGTAAGGAGGACCAACTTCTATTACCAATATTTTGTCCAGAACGTTAGAAAGGGCATCAGTCGATGTAATATTCTGTTCTTTCAAATAATTCGTACTATGTAAAACCATTTTCCAACATTCTGGACAAAATATTGTTGTAAAATATCTCGTGAAATGGTTGTCACGAATTATAAGAAATTTATGGAAGAACTGGTCGGGAAACATTGAAAAAGTTGTGAAACTTTTCAAAAGTATGCCAGCAGACTATAAAGATATTTATAGCAGACAATAAAGATATTTAGTGAAACAATGATTAAGATCGTCTGCAACATAAAACAAAGTTTGTAGCACTACTTATGAAATTTCAAAAGTTCAATTCTGTTCCATTTTACGTTGCAGTCAATGTCGCTTATGAACGGTAGTGTAAAGATTTGTGGTGTACTGCTTGCTAACAGAAAATCAATATTTTGATCGAACGTACTCATACGCCAGTTTTGCGGGCTAATTTAATAGTGAAGACTATAGCTGCTGTAATGTTACACCACATATACATCCATATGACGTACGAAACAGCTCGTAAACTTTGGCACAACTAAGGTCCTGTTCATTTTGCTAATTATTTCATAAGTAGCGCCGTAAGGAGAAAATTTCTCACAAAACAAACACGCGCTTCTCAAAATTCATCTTTGTTCGTGTTTCTCGAATCTTTCATTAGTTCAAACATAATGTGACGATGATTAAATTTTGCTGGATGTATTTCGTTCAAACTGGAGGACGAAAGTGATTAAAGCTAATGCATACAAATCAAAAATCCATCGAGCAATAAAAATTGTCTACCGAAAGAAAAGGAGTAAAGTAGCATAAGATAAAGGACTATGACTGAAGGTAATTTGATTAGGAGGGTGACTTGACTGGTCGTGCCCTGAGGAATAATTAGCTCGCGCAATTAACCAGCTAGGGGTCCAGCTAGGATTTCACGATTATTTGGAGCATGCCAACATAATTTTCTCCGGTTGGGATTAGGTCTCTCGCTCTCTGAAGGAGTGCTAGACAAGCCCTGTTATAGTAAAGGATCGATGTGAGGGATTCCTAGAGCGTGGCCTGGTTAAAAACTCATGAGATCCTCCAAGGGCCGAAAGAAACCTTTTGACCATCGACGAACGTTAGGTGTCGATAAAATGACGCAGCTCGAGATTTTCTCGCAGAACTCATCCTCCTGCTTAGTTTACTCTCGATTCCTGTAGACTTAAGAGAAAATTCCTTGAGAACAATGGCTCTTGACCTAACGATCGGTAAACTCGGCGAAAACCTGTCGCTATTGTTAAGGGGTCTCTAGTTGGACAAGTTGTAAAAATTGTGTTTTTTAAACACTGCTACTACTACCGCTGTAACTCCGATGAAAATTATTATTGTTGCTTAAAAAAGTTCGAGTATATTATTCGTTTGTCAGTTAATAATCGTGCAAAAGTCTTGATTATAATGTTTAATAGCTTCCCTTTTCAAAAATCCCAAAAATCAGAGCATCAAACTAGGGAAGACCCCTTGAATGCAACGCATATTATAATAAAAATGCAAATCATTATCGGATATAAATCAATGTCAATGCGCTTCGAAAGATAATTAAGCATACCGCTATATTCAAGAATCTATTATACATCTCCCTATGTAAGTTCAATAATCAATAATCAACTGCATTGCTATTTTCAAATGTTTCTTGATTAAACGAATGAGTACAACATATGTAAATGAAAAGATAATAATAACCAATGAATAAATATATATTTGAATTATATTTTCAATATTTGAACGTACTGTTGTCTTTGAGTAAAAGCAAAAGCAACAAGTTTGGAGTGGCTATTTGGTAGGAGCATTCTAAAAAAATTCCGTTGTTTAATAATGAATAATAATGTTTCAATATATTGATCCCTGTAAATGGTTTCAAGGAAGAAGTATATTTCCAGTTGGCTCCTGTATAGCAAATTAGTTCGCCAAGATGTACCTCTCCTTAATGATTTGCGCTCTATAAATGAGACAGATATATTTCAGTCTATTCCACTTAACCACCTACGACTTGAATTATCATGTTCACGTTTACTACTGCTGTAACCCAGTATTTGGATGCAAATGTGTATGATAACACTTTTTCCACTATCAATTCAATTTTTTAAAATATGCTTGCAATTTATGATTCGCAGCAGCTTTCAAAGAAAGATACTTTAAAGAGAACTTATGAGTCAGAAGTTCAAAATTTAGCTTCCAAAAATATTTTAATGAAGCGGTGTTGTCTTTATCTAAGAATCGCTAAAATTGATCTAAATGTCATAACTTTCAAATTGGAAGTACATTTCAATTTAAATTTGTTTTCTTTAACATTTAATTCCTTGATATTTATAATCAGAGCAACCATAGTAACTAGTTAACACTAGAATAAATAGAGAAATAGACATTATTTCTTTCAAAAAGTTCTATAGGATCTGTTCCACTCGCCTTCGACATGGCTACTGAATAATCAATTTTGGTTTAGCAAAGATGTCATGAAAAATATATGATATGATGTGTCCGTAGATAACGCCGAGATCTCGAGATGTCCTCATCCGATTTCATGTTCAGACGCAAAGGATAGAGGAGTAGCAGCATTATCGTATATCTGCGATAATCTTATACGCTAAGATAAACATAGAAACAGTTGATAGAATGAAAGCACTAGTATAAATATACAAAAACTTGTTATATTTCAACGAGAGACCGAATAGATAAAACCATATTAAAGAAAGAAATAAATACGAATTTTTACTCATTTTATTTTTTTCATCGTACACGAGAGTACCAAAAATACTCAGTTCAAAAGACATCTTTCGACCAAAAATATGAGAACGTGTATCCGTTAAGCCCTCATAGTCTTTCTAACAGCTTTCTAAGATTAAAGTGTATTAAAGCGGACGAACGATAAAACATATTTAGGCTGAAATGTGGAACGTTATATTACGGTTTTTAATTCGCTTCAGGAATAACGTTTGTGCACTGTAGTGACTCTGACAGATGTTTCAAAATTGATTACTAGATTACAGATCTTTATGCAAAATATAAATAATTTTATAAGTCAATTGCACGGAACAGAAGTTAAATGAAAATGAATTTTTTCTCTTAATAATTCCAACAAGTCGAAAGTACTATACGAAATTCTTAAATTCTACCTAATATCTATATTTTTGCTATGAATGCATAAAATCTATTGAAAATTTTCAATTGATTAATGGACAGCGGATCTTTCTGCAAAATAAAAATGCCTACCTGACTTGCAACAAACTGACATGAAATAGAAATTTATTTTCCTTCTTAATTTGTTTAATAGGTTGAAAGTAAGGTAACAGCATTTCTTAACGCATCTTCCACGCATCCTTGATGATTTTCTGTAGTTTCAATATAACTATGACAAAATATCAAAAAGTCCAAATCATCAACAGACTCTCACAACATCCGTAACATGGTACCACGTTGATTCTACAGAATGAAACCAAAATCAACGAAACAACGATCGAGCGTTGGACAGTAAAACAAAATCTATTTTCTTGAACAACAAAAAGGCATTTCATTAAAAAAAGATAGGGGTGATCTCGTGAAAAATAACATTCAAAAAAAATTCCCCACCATCGTCGGATGCATGCTTCAAAAAATACCACTTTGTCCTAAAGAATTTTTCCAAAAAATCGAAAACAACAGCAGCAATTGACACGTTCAATCAATTTTTTAGCTAGCACCACCGGTGGTCGTTTGCAAAGGGTTCAAATAAAAGAGAAGTATTTTTACGTTACACTAATGTCGCTGAAAGCAGCCAATACGCCGTCGTGCGAAGACTATGACCGTGGACGACGCGACGGTAAAATAAATCTAAATAAACAACGATGAAATCAGGTGTCCCGTGTGTTCGGCTATAAAGGAACAGATCGGGGAGAACGTGTGTACCCGTTTAAGCGTCGTCGTGTTTCTAAGCCCGCAGCGGACCGCTAGGGGATTAAAGGAATAATCACGCGGGGCGCTTTCAACGCTAACGAGAAAGGAGGAACGATGAGTAATCTGATTACGGTCTCGCCTGGCCGTCACACGGACAAAACTCGGCTGGAAAAAAAAGTTCGCCACGACGCGTGCAATGGCGATCGTTATATTTCAATGGCATCGGACAACCTAGATTCCCGTTAAAATGCACTAGGCGGGTAACCTTGACCCAGCCACGCGGGATAAAGCGTAGAAAAATTTTGTGGAAGTATCACTTGTGGATGCCACGCAGTCTTTCTCTTTCTCTCTCTCACTCTCCCTTTCTCTCTCGTTCGCTTTTCTGAAAACACGACGAATAATTCTCCGCGGCAGGTGCGTGGCGCTTTGGGAACGGATGCCTTTAGCCATCCTGGCATGTGAGTGACGTGCGGGATTCGAATTTCATCGGTAAAATTTCTCTGATTTGAAATCCGCGAATATCTACCCATCTCTACGACCGCGATAAATACAAAAAAAAAACACCGGCAGCCTTGACCGTTTGCGCGTTTCCGTCAGCCCGACCGCCGGGCCTTGCCGGTAGAGCTGTCGGAAAACTGTGAATTAAAAGAAACACCACGCGTTCGTTGCGTGAATAAATGAATATCAAAGAGACGAGCTGGTAGCCAGAACCCTGGATGATTGCAAATTGTTCTGACGTTGTTGGGAAATAGAGTTTCGCCCCTCGTAATGCCTAATCAAATAGCGCCTCGCGGGAACATATTCGATTAGGAACGGGCAGAGACTTGTCCGACGATGAAACTCGGTTAATCGGTTTCGAGGAAAGGTTAATTGAACAGTGATCGTGATTTGTATGAAATCATGATGCCACGGCGCAAAGTGTGATGCTCCATATGAATTTGAATTCAGAGTGATACTCGGCGCGGTCTGGCCAACGTCGACTGTTTCTACTTGCCGCGAGCGCCAGAGAGTTAGGAGTGCGAGTTCTTTAGTAAATAAAAAGTACAATGACTGAAACTTTCCAGAAGTTTATGACTAAATTGTTTATTATACCGATAGGGTAAACTGTACAATGATTGGCACCCTAAAATCTTTTTATCTTTTTTTGAAACGTTTAAACGAGGTTAACTTGCTATTATTATAAGCTATTAGAGATTTTTCAGCAAAATCAAACAGCTTTACGAGTCGTAAATCTTTTATTAAGAAATATATTCAGTCAATAAGAATCGTAAGACAAATAGCACAGTCATTGGCACATTTGGTAAACAGTAAGAAGTAAATGTTAAAAAGGCTATTTGATTTATAATTAAACATATACGCACTTATTACATATGTGGTACAGTCCGAAATTAAGTTATAAAGCGATAAAGTATACTTACTCGTAACGAAAATTTTAACAAAACTATTTACATGGCACTATGGTCATCCGTCGGTCTTACCGGATGTCCCCCAGTGTTGCTAACAGTCATATGTGGAATTCTGTTATGAAAACTTATAAGGTTGCTTTGAAATATAAATAAGAAGCAATAAAAAATGATGTTCTATAGCAGGAATTTTTAATATTTGCCGTTTAAATCAAAAGTACCAGTAACTAATGCAGTGCCGGCAATAGTACAGTTTACCCTATTTACAAAAAAAAAAAAAAAATAGGAAACTGTCTTCGTTCGTATTTTCCATTCATTTAATTCTCAGTTTTCTGATCGATTTTTGTTTGATATAAGGGAACATACTGAGATGACATTGGCGAATTTGAATGAAATTTCTCGAGTAAGTAGTTTTTGCAAAAATATCCGTAACTATAGTTTCCCAAGTTGCGAGTGCGATCGATATTTGGTCGAATATTTTGGAAACTATAAGAGCTGTGTATTTTTAATCAAGAATCCAGCTGCGTAAATTGGTTTTAGATATTTTTATTCGTATAATAAATACATTTAAAAATAGCACTCTTTTTGTCCACTGTCCTGTTCAATTTCAATCGATATTCGCGAATACTTGTGTGCGAAATGTATGTATACCCAAGTATAAAATATGGATAAATCGATGTTTTGACTTTTGTGCTACAAAAAAATAATTACACTTTAACTTCTTTCCGCGCTTTCTACGAAACGCAGTCTATAGATGCAAAAAATCAAAGAGATAAAGATATTTTGCGGTATTCTCAATAATAACATGATAATACAACTTGATATTTGATTTTACAACTTGGTAATTTTTTGTTTTTGATATATGTGGACACGAACATCCTTCAGTTCGTTACTCCGTTATCACGTTCATAATATTTGTATAAAAGACGCGACTTCCTTAAAATTAAAATTAAAATTGAAAATAAATTAGATAAATGCGATTTGTTAAAACAATTTTCATAGAGGAGACAGGAAATCGTATACGATGTATTAAACCTTTTAATTTATTGCCTATATAGAACAAATTAATAATGTAAGAGGCCAGCTTCACTGCAGGTAAGAAGGGAACCCATGCCATGATATATGAGCTATGTAAAAAGACGAAGGGACCATCCCTCTCCCTTTAATACTACCTAAGACATGGTTCTCCCCCTAAACTTCGAGGGCTGTTTTCACCCCTTTAATATGAACGGTGACTTACCAAAAGAAATATGTATCGAATATTTTTTTAAAACCTATTACTTATCAAACTTCCATTAATACTAACTGTACCGAGCATAAAGTGTTACTAATACGCGTTATTATATCAAAATTACACGACTAAATTTATTTAGATTCCTTACAATTTTTAAAACAATATGTGCTTGAGTAACGAAATTTATTTAATAATTTCTCGTATGTAGATAGACGATATAAGGTTGACGTTAAAATCCCCTGATGTCATTCCAATTTGTTCCCATGTGAGTGCAATCTGTGTCAATGTCGAAAAGATTGAAGTGTGAATGTTAATTTCACAGTAAAATTCGAATAGATTTGAAAAGTGAAAAGTTAAATTTTTTAAATTTCTATAATCACCTTTAAAGCAACGTAACCGATAAATATGCCGAAAATGTACTACCCCATCAAGAGTATCATTTATATGGAAATGCAGAATCATTAGCGCACCTTTAATTGTCCACTTCGTGGCCCAGTTTGTTGATATTGGGTCATAAAAACTAATGTACGCGGTAGTTGTACAATATTTTTGAATACGTTTCTCATCATGTTCTGTAACGTTTCACCGACATACAAAGGCTTGTTATATTCACGATATAAAAATTAGTTTAAACAATGAAAGATTGATTGAACGACAAGGACCAAATTGTATAACAATTGTTTGGATTCATTGAATGACACAAGTACCAAATAGGAGTCTATTTCTGTCTTTTGTAGTTTTATTAAATTATAAACAATGTATTGATATTCCCAAATTATATCCACACACCTATGTCATAGATACAGAAAATTCGTATTCTAATAATTACCTAGGATTTAATTTTTTTGAGGAAATAATTTAATTGCAAAAATGGTTCTCAACTCAACGAAAGTGTAAAAACAATTATTACCAGAGATACGTGTTCACGTATTTCCATAAATGTCTAACTTAACAATTTACCTACCGGAAGCGTATTAATGGGATTTTCAATAAGTGTGCTGCACCAAAAGGAAAATTAAAAATCGCCTTTTACATAATAATCCTAAACGAAATTATTAGATTATGTTACTGAGGATGAGATTTTGGTCTATAACTGAAGTTAGCGCCTAAAGGCGATTCTAAATGTTGCTTTCGTGGTGCTGTAGGCGCCTATAAGCGTCGCATCGCAATCAAAAATGGACGCTGACGAAAAATGTCGCTGTTCTCGGTGTTGGCAGCGATTGAATTCCTACCGTATAGTACGAGCGGTACGCATCCAAGTCTGCCGTAGCAAAAGGATTAACTACAAACACCGCAGTAGCGTCAAAAGCAGGTCACTGTAACTGCTCAGTGGTTTCGGCATTAATTGTAAGTGGAAAATTGAAGTGGAAAATTAGAAGAACAGAGGGGCAAATAAATAAGGAGAGAACAGGGGGGAAAATAAGAAAGTAAACGTTGAGTTCTCCGATGAACGGCAGAGGGTTCGGAGAACACGCGGCGCTGGCTGATTTCGGAGAGAAGAGTCGCTTGGCTGGTTGTATTGATCGACAAAGATGGGGGTCCAACCCCTCGACGCGAAGGACAGCTACTTGCTGACTGGATCCGGTTATGCTCCGGGAAATTGTAGCGAACGTTTCGGGTAAGCGTCGGTTGCGGGCCCACCCACCTATCTGTCGCCCACGCGGTTAGAGCCGACGTATAGGCGATTTCTACGTACGTATGCGGTCATCGAGGATAAGGAATGCTGAAACGCACGGGTCATTTCGCCCGCCGCGGCCGGAACGGGACGAGGAAGCTCGTTCTGCTCCGTTTTATCAGGGATCGACGATGACCGGCCCGGTATCTGGGGTGCTCCGTAGCCTCGGGCCAAGGACAAATCTGTTAACCGCTTCCTCCACATTCTCCCTTCTCCTTTTCTCCATCTCGATCGACCACCCCTTTCCCTGGTCGCCCTCTTTTTTAGGGGCTTACTCTACAGCTCGTTAATCCCCGCTCGATTCGAGCACAAACACTCCGAGCGTACCAGAATATTGCCGGGGAACACATAATCCACCGTGTCGAAGTCAACGAGCTACCGGACCCCGAATTTTATAGCACTTTACCGAGAACTTCTTCCGGAGACAATTGTCAGGTGCTCGAGGACACTTGAGTCCCCCACCCCGGGCCTAACTGCACCGCCTGACCATTACACAGTGGGGTATTCGACTAGAAAAGCCCGAATCCTCACCTTTGTGATGAACACTGCCCTCTAAATATAGAAAATTTCTAACTGGACAACGTCACTGCCGCTCACTCTCTTCTATAGTATTTAAGCGCAATTTTATACAGGTGAGATAGACAATGTAGCTAGACTGCAGATTTGATGCATTTATAGGAAAAACGAGTTGGTGCAATTAAAAACACTCTATGGACGTCTATATATTATTTTCAATTTATTAAAATCATTAAAGAAAAAAAGAAATTTTAGTCTGTTTTTCTGATTCTTGCAATTGATCCAACCAATTTTTATTTTATTTTAATTACGTAAAGATCCGCAGTCTAATTATAACACACTGACTCTGTACTAGACATTCTCATACCTAAACATTACAAAGTAGACACCTGAACAGTAAACCCACCAACACCGCACAATGGATCAAATTGATGAATTTGGTGCGAAAATCAAAGAAGTTTTGATAGAAATGAGATAGAGCGATGATTTTTTTTTTGGTTAAAGCTGAAACATTTCAGAATAATGAAAAAATGGAGAAATTACGGTACGAACGTTTTTTAATTTTAAAAATCTGGGATAAACTTGACATATTGTTGTATAAAATCAGCGTGACAAAATCTACGGGAAATGATGTATAGTATGTCAAGAAAAAAAATCTACCCACACGTGGTATTGGATAAATAAAAATTTTGATGTAATATGTTTAATATAGATTTTCAAAGTTAAATAACATTCGTACCGTAATTTCTCCATTTTTCCCCTATTCTGCAATGTTTCAGCTTTAACTAAAAAAAATCATCGCTCTATCTCAGTTCCATCAAAAGTTCATTGATTTTGACACAAAATTGATCAATTTGCCCCACTATGCGCCGGTCATGATGACCGGTCTGAAAATGTTTATCTTACGATTCTTGAAATTATAAAGACGCTTCCATTGGAACTGATTAAATACATTTCTTCATTCAAGCATGAACATATTATAATAAAATTCGCCCAAACTATTAATAAATTCGGTCCCTTCATTTTTATAAGGCAACACAGATCAGCTCTATTTAGTGCTCGGTAGGTTTAATGTTAAGGGGAGACGGTCATTGTATCACAGCCCATGTAAATTTCCAAATAATTCTTTTCTCAGGAAGTATAAGCGATATCGTCAACAAAATTTTTCGTAATTATATAAAAGTTGGTTCTCATCAATGATCTTGATAACCTTAAAATATGTTGTGAAGATCACCAACTTCTAAACAACTTTTCCCTATACATGTTACCGCCGCTCGGACTTAATTGTTTTTTTTTTCAGGTATTCGCATCCCTTTCGGGACGATTCTTCCGAGATGAATCGAATCGACGGATCACGAAAGAATCCTATTGGACAGTCCGTTCTTACTACAAAGTACAAAGAAGAAGTCGATTCTTGAAAATAATCGAATCGATGGTACACGGAAGAATCCTATTGGATAGTCTGTTCTTACTACTAAAAGAAAAGAAGTTTATTCCTTTCAGACCGACTGTTCGCCCCAAGAATCGATTTTCTCATGAACCGAATCGAAATCGAACGTCCCTAATTCTCACGTTCGATCTGATGGAAACCGAACAATGTTGGTACTGCAGAAAGAAATTAGTAGAAATTGGTTGACACACCAGGTCCGATGGGAAACGACGGAACGAAAAATGTCGGCCGGGAGAAATCGAATATGACCGCGTTATCGGTCATGCAACACCATCGTCGGCCGAAGTTTCTTTTATGCCGCGTGAAACTTCTGCTCCATGTCCGCCACTAACTTCGCAATTCTATTCGAAGGCGTGCTTTACTTTCTTTCCGGCCAAATCCCTTCGGAACTTCAATTCCGGAGCTCCGTTCTACGACGAATCGCGAGGGAAGGCATTATACAACGGTTGTTTCGCGACCAAGTTTCCTTTTAAGGCTAATGGCGTTAAGAGGGCCGGCTGGTTCCACGGCGAGGGAAGACCAGCCTACCGCCGACAGCTGGATTGTCTACTGATCGAGGGACCGAACAATGTAAAACATTTCTCCTACCCTGGAACCAATATTTCAACCGAAATTTGGTGAAGCTGGCCCAGGGAAACATTTGGTCTCTGAATTTAAATTAACTCCTTCCCTCACAATTTATTTTAAGATCACAGCGGTTCAGATTTGTTTGACGTTTATAATCAATTTAACAGCATTGCTTTTTTCAAATGTTTCTTAGTAACAAACGTAAAACAACTGAAGACGTGTAAATGAAAAGATAATAATAATCAACGAATAAATAAATATTTGAATTATATTTTCAATATTTGAAGTGAAATTCGAGTATATTCATCGTTTGTTAGTTAATAATCGTGCAAAAGTCTTGATTATAATGTTTAATAGCTTCCCTTTTCAAAAATCCCAGAAATCAGAGCATCAAACTAGGGAAGACCCCTTGAATGGAACGCATATTATAATAAAAATGCAAATCATTATCGGATATAAATCAATGTCATTGCGCTTCGAAAGATAATTAAGCATACCGCTATATTCAAGAATCTATTATACATCTCCCTATGTAAGTTCAATAATCAATAATCAACTGCATTGCTATTTTCAAATGTTTCTTGATTAAACGAATGATTATGTACACTGATACAAACTTACGACAACTGAAGATATGTAGATGAAAAGATAATAATAATCAACGAATAAATAAATATATGAATTATATTTTCAATATCTGAACGTATTGTCGTCCTTGAGTAAAAGCAAAAGCAACAAGTTTGGAGTGGCTATTTGGTAAGATCATTCTAAAAAAAATACCGTTGTTTAATAATGAATAATAATGTTTCAGTACCTTAATCCCTATAAATGATTTGAAGGAACAAGTATATTACCATTCGGCTCCTGTATAGCAAATTAGTCTGCCAAGATGTGCCTCTGCATAATGATTTGAGCTCTATTAATGGGACAGCTATATTTCAGTCTTTTCCACTTAACCTTCTGCGACTTGAATTATCATTTTCATGTTTACTACTGCTATAACCCAGTATTCGGATGCAAATGTATATGATAGCACTTTTTCCATTATCAATTCAATTATTTTAAAAATGTTTGCAAGTATGATTCGCAGCAGCTTTCCATGAAAGAATCTTCAAAGAGAACTTATGAGTTAAACGTTCAAAACTGAGCTTCAAAAACTGTTACCACGACAGAGAAACACCAGCCTTTCGCCGACAACTGGATTGTGTACTGATCGAGGGACCGAACACTGTAAAACTCTTCCCCTACCCCGGAACCAAAGCTTCAACCGAAATTGGGAGAAGCTGATGCAGGGGAACATTTGGTCTCTGAATTTACATTAACATCTTCCCCTACGATTTATTTTACGATCACAGCGGTACAAATTTGATTGCCATTTTTAATTTTTTTAGGAAATGATGGAAGATTATATTTATTGTATGCCTATATATTCTTCAACGGTTATACATATATGGCTGAACAACAAAATAAAATTTTATTCCGTTTTAACACTACCGCACCGAGTCAAAATGTGACTAGTACACGTTGTTTTATAAAAATTTCAAGACTGAATTTACTTATATTTCTCGAAATTTTTATAATAATACGCGCTGAAATGAAGAGATTTATTTAATAATTTATAATACAAGCATCTTTGTAATTTAAATAATTATAACATACGAAATGTGAAACCGGCCATTTTTACGGTCGTGGAATGTTTACTGTTATGGGGTATTCTGGTTTTCCATTTTCAAAAAATCGAGTTTTCTCTTTTTGCGTTTTCCTTGTGCAAGCGGATTTGTTTGAATTCGTAAAAATGTACAACTTGCGTTGCCAGATATTGATAGTTGAATCCTTAAACGCGTTTTTCTCAAAACTTCTTTTTCCGAAATGGTTGCGACGACATCTCAAGTTTTAGTTGATCAATTCACTTGAAATTTTAGGAGAGTCTTCAGCATATACCTTGTTATCGTATTAACCAAAATGTTTAGATTACGTCCTTTTTTCTTATTTTTTCATCGTGCTGAAGACTGAAGATATTTTAAAAAATCGGTATTTAGACTTCAAAATCCCGCTATTTTGTGAAAAATCAAGATTTTTAATTTCTCGTGGTACGGAACATAATTACATACATTGTAATTACTAAGTAACTTCATTTTTTTATTTACGATCTGTGCAAACACCGTAATTACGCAGTTTTTTCGAAACTCATGTAATTTTGTATATGTTCACTTTTAAAAAATTACACATGCACTTGAAATACGAATAAATTTGTGTGCAAAATCCTAAGGCCAAAGGTACAATAGTTTTTCTGAAAAAATTCTAAAAAAATCGTGCAAGAATAGTCTCGAAGACCAAAATAGCTACTTAAAGGAAATTAATAACATTCATATTTGCTAGACCCTGTTAGAAATCTTCATCACGAGCCTGACTCGATGTTGTAGTGCAAGAGGTTAAATCTTCATTAATTTCCCTTTTTTCAAGTGCGAAATGGGATCCTTGCGTTGGGTTCGTTAGATCTCATTGCAGCAATTTTTTCATCCTCGAAAAGCAAATATTACCCCTTGTTAAAAAAGCTACTATACCCTGAAAACGCCGGGTCTCTGAATTCAAATGAAATTTCCATTAATTGCACTTTGAAGATATGTTCTTGCCAGTGCAGAATGGGAACCAAGTATTAGGATCGTTAAATCTCCCTGCAGCAATTTTTGTACGCTTAAAAAGCTAATATTTTGACTTTGGTAAAAGGCATTTTTACCGAGGAAACATCTAGTCTCTGAATTTCAATTAAATCATTTATCAACTTCAGTCCGCAAATCTATTTCGCAAGAGATGGGAGCCATGCGTTAGGCTCGTTAAATTTCACCGCAATAATTTTTTTATCCTTGGAAAACTAATATTTTTGCTTTAGAAAAAAGCCAATGTGACGCTGGAATTTGGTTGCAAACTTCCTAACGTCATAGTTAATTGTTCAGGGATATTATCTGCTTCAATTTTACACTTCAACGAATCTTATACAGTGGGTGTAAAAAGTATTCGTAC
The DNA here is from genome assembly GCA_913789915.3 of Sphecodes monilicornis. Lineage (NCBI taxonomy): Eukaryota > Metazoa > Arthropoda > Insecta > Hymenoptera > Halictidae > Sphecodes > Sphecodes monilicornis. Next base: position 14,675,482 of record OU565290.1, read on the forward strand.
ACCTTTACAAAACGAATTCAATATTTTTAAATTCGACCAAACGACTTCAGTTTTTTTTAAGATGTCAGAAGAATTAGTTTACTAGGTAGCGTGTAAATAATTTTTTTCTAAAAATAGATATTGGTCGGAGTTACGGAGAAAAAATAAAAATCACAATTTTTAACTATTTTATCTATCTCTGTAATGAATATTTAAAATATGCCTTTTGTAGGTCTAAGTAAATTGTATACGCGTACAAACTTTTATGGAAATTGGCTGACGCATAAAAAAGCCACGGGCATTCAAAGATGTCAAAATCATTGAATTTCGGGCTTAAATCGCACTTTCTCACAATTTTTGCCATTTTTAATCATTCATAGCTCGTAGCAACGTAGTCGATTTTGTTGAAACTTTGTATGTATATATATTTCACTTAGGTATACAAGAAGCATACACAGACGCATATAAAAAACTTAAAAATCGTGACCTTTACTTTTTTTCTTCCAAGTTCCGAGCAATTACTATTTCAAAAAAAATCCTTTTATGCATTACCTAGTAAACTAATCCTTCTATCATCTCAACAAAAAACTCAGGTCGTTTGATCCAATTTTAAAAAAGTTATTAGTTTTTAAAGGCTGTCAACATAATCTCCAACCCGGTTGTAAGTGTTACTATAAAGTATTTCTTTGTATTTGTATAACAAAGGATCATTCCACCCGTGCGTTCATTACTAAACAAACAAATCTTGTCCACCCAGTGCACATGTGTGCAATTGAATCCAGAAACACGATCGCAGTAGAATAATACCTCATTGTGGAAAGTCTCCTTAAAAGTTGTCACATTCTACTGCGAGGGCATTTCAGGATTAAATTCCACGAGTGCACCTAACGGATAAATGGGAATAACATAAAATAGAAGAATTCAGAATAATTCTATCGGACGTATCCTACTTGAACCTATTTCCTTCCTGGAGTTGGCGTGAATGTCGCACGCAAAACAGTGTTTCGTTTCAACGAAAATGTCGTCCCACTTCGCCTTTATCTAGTCCGTGGGGAGTTTCAAAGCTATGCAGGGTACAGACAGTTTCTAGCAAAGTGGTTTTCACGTTCGAAAGCTAACCACAGCGTGGGGAACACGCGGACGGTTACCCTAATTTATATTAGCGTGTTTTGGATCGATCCTTTCGCACGTGCTTTTCATTTTAAAGGGAACACCTGTGTATTGGACAAAGACTGACAAATGAAACGAGATTAATTAAGTTATTAGCTTTCGACAAGGTATTGCTAATTGAACACCATTCCCGAGAATCAGTGAATGCGGGACTCAAAGGAAGGAACTCAAAGGCGAGAGAGCACTAAACATATGCATAGTACTTATACTGGCTCCAATCACAGATCATGTATCGCATGCTTTGGAACTAGATCAGGGTTATACGTGCCGGGTCAAGTACCATGTTTGATCCGAGTTAAGTTCCTAGATTAATAAAGCAGCGTCTACGTCTTGCAAATCGCTCTAGATTAGCAAAGGAACAGAGACGATATTGAAACACGTCGCATGATATTAGGTGTACAAATTAGTACTCGACCTTTCCACAGGAAAATTGATGTCTATGTATTCTAAAGCAACTAACAATTTAATCAGTAATGTGCACATCGGCAGGGTCTACACACTCTTTTTTCTATCTCTCGGACAGGTGGCATCTATGTCTATAAACTGATGGCGGTCTTGAGTTAATAAAATCTATTGTGGCGTCACCGACGTCGCGAAAATTGTAATATTCGCGATGTGACGCGTGCTCGAACAATCTTTGGGAAGTATGCAAGCTGGTTTCTGGATTTCGTGATATTTTATCACAGCAATAATCAAACACTTGTGGTAACAATATATGTATTTAACAAACGGAATAGCTACTACAGTGTTGAATGAAAAAAGAGTGAAGTTAATGGTGCGAGAGTTCGAACAGATCTGATCTAAGAAAAATGGGAAGGAATCGGATGAAGATCTAGAAATTCCCTCCACGGTGGTTCGGATAGTGAGTGGGGAATTGTCCTTAACCAATCGGCGCATTTAGGGTGGTTTTCGATATTATGCAACGCCCACGAGCTGATACGCTGCTTTGGGGGTAAAAATTTGGCGGAGACAATCCAAGGAAGACAAGTTCCTCGTTCCTCGAACATGACCCATAAATTACGGGCCCCCTGGCGCTACAAGTGGTCCTACGCTACGTCACGTGCCATTGAAAGCGGTACGGCCGAGGGGATTTTCCCATGAAAATCCGCTAACACTTTCCAGCCGTACCCTGATCGTAAAGTAGTAAATTTGTTAAAGAGGCAATAAGAGACTTTCTCAAAAATGACCTCGGCTAATTCGACCGTAGCGTAAACCCAGACGGAAATTGGAGCTGGCTACGCAACAAAATCTATGATGCATTTTTCGACCTCTGCACACGTTTTAAATTGGGAATCCACTAAATAGTGTTGGTGGGATCGGAAGAAGTGAAAGTCCGATGAAGATAGGTTCGGTGAATACGCCGGATGTTGCAAAATTTCCAAGATCTACGAGACTTGGAAATTTTGTGCAGCTTTATAATCGACCTACGCCATGCGAGACTCGGCGATTCTATTTTTGAATTTTAAACAGCTTTTGCAACCGGTCAATCAATAATTCCTAATCTGTAGCAAGTTTTTAATTGAGTTTGGTATGGTTTATCGACGAACAGCTGTTCTAAATTTTCGTCTTCCTATTTTTTCGAATGTCCAGAACGTTCATCATCCTCAAGATTAAAATTTTCATTTCGAAATCTCTGCAACCATTTTTAGCACGTGCTATAAGACATAGCAGCTTGTCCTAATGCTATACAAATAATTTCTGCAGCCTCGCTAGCAACTTCTTTCAATTAGAATGCGAAAAGCAACCAGCGCCTAATATGCGTTTTATCAGTCCACATTGTATTGTCCAAACACACCGTGAACATTTTAACCCCTTGTCCTACCCGCTATCTCCCGATTGCTCGGGCCATAAGAAACAAGAAGGTCGGTCACGCGTCAAGCCATTTAGCTGTTTAGCCGTTTGCTCGAACTTGCGCAAAATGGATGCGTCTTATAACATGTATATTTCGGCGCAACGAAAGAAATTGTGAAATAATAATCACGTTTGGACACAACTAATACTTCTAAGATGTCTGGGAAGTAATTATGATCAATTCATGGGTGAACAAAAATTATTTATAATTTGAAAGTGGATAATGTATCAGTAACAATTTGTAAAGTAATACTTAATTTAAATTAATAATGTTTCGAGAAAACTCGTAGAAAATTAGTAATCTTCGTGTTAGTGTTGTTTACGTTTCTCACGAATGAAGTACCACGAGCCAGGCTCGTGTTGTTTACGTTTGGTCCGAACGAAGTACAACGAGCCAGGCTCGTGTTGTTTACGTTTGGTCCGAACGAAGTACCACGAGTCAGGGTCGTCCTTATTGTTTTTGGCCCAAATTTCTTACTACGAGTCTCACTCGTTGTTGTAGCCCAAGGGGATAAGGCAGGCCTGGCCAACCCAAATGGTTTCACGGGTCACCTTGATGACGGGAAACGTTACAACGGGCCGCACTTTAGGTAAACATGCTTTTAAAAAATGTAATACAAATACAAAATGAATCAAACTTCATTGTTATACTATGATTCAATATAATTAACTCTCGAGTCTTAATTAATGAGATATTTGATTATCCTTTCTTTCACTTAATTTTTGTAAATCTATATTTATGTTCGACGTTGCACATCTTAGCTGGTTTTCTAAATTGGCATCAGTTAAGGAAGCACGTGATGAACTCTTTGTAAATGTCATCTTCGAAAAAATGTTTTACAAACATAAGTGGTTACAAAAGCACTTACAATTCGTTGTGCAAAATATCATAAATTGGAATATCTCTCGGATGTAATATGAGTATTGTAAAAATTAATTTTTGATGTGGACGCGAAAATCGCTCGGCGGGCCGCACAATTTAATATGGCGGGACACATGCGGCCCACCGGCCGCGTGTTGGGCAGGCCTGTTCTAGGGTTACATCACTTGAATTTCAAATTCTATTGTTCTAATAAGTTCGTAATATGGAGCCCCGCACTTTTTGGAAAAAAGTGTCACTTAAATAAATGCAACAGCTAATTTAGCGTTAGGACTGAGAATTAATTTGTACACTTAATAAGACGGGAGGCATAACCCGGCGCTCCTGATTTTCCTTTGGCCTAAGTTGGCCTGGATTCGCGAGCCGATAAACTCTTGAAAACCAACACCTGCATCGATACAAGAAAAAACTGCTTTTGTCTCAGCACAGGCTCGAATAATGACGTTCCTGGCAACGGGTTTGAATATTATCGGAACCATATGCTCAGGCGAAGGATGTCGCACAGAACGTGTTTCGTATATTGAATGGGAAATACGGGGGCAGGATCGCGCGTGGGTACGCTAAGGAACGAGATAAAAGTTCCCGGTCGATGCAAACGCTGCGCCCAGCAAAAATTCTTTGCGCTACAGCCTGCAGTTTTGCCACTGACTACGAAGTACAATAAAACGAATTTTTTCTTTTTTTTTTTTAGTGTTTCAAGCCGCTTCAACTACCAAGGTTATTAGCGACTATACCGATTGTCAGTGGAGAAACTGGTTTACAGTGTAATAGATATTTTTATGTCCTAAAACGAATTTTGTTAACCCCCGCAAGACGGATTTTATGACAGCCATGGTTCATGGTTGTTTCTTTACGAACCTACTTCTTCGAGATCGACGTTGATCTTATCGAGCTCAATACAAATAGCTAATGATTTGATCTAGGGTGATCTGTCCAGTGAATGAACATTTAAGCTGTATGTATGTTGGAATTAATATTTGCAAGTCGTTATTTAATACTAGGTTTATATAGTTTCTCAGCGAATTATTCATGAAAAGCACAGAAAAAGAATGTACTACAAATCTTCTCGCATTAAACTATCCACGTAGCATACGCTCCATAGCAGTAGAGTAAAGATCCTAAAAAATGTATTACTTCCTCGCGAACGTTGTTTGCGTGCTATTCGCTGGAGTACACGGCAGTATCGCCAGATCAACCCAAAACTGGGTTGATTTTCCTCTCCTCCTTTTCCCCTTCCACTATCCCATTCCACTACATGAGCACACTCCAACGTCCCCCACTAAAACCGTAGACTGGTCACGTGTCGTGCCGCGTTACGTGTTACATATTACTCTGGTCATCAGAGAGGTGGTAAACTATATTCCCCTCGATTCAACCGATCTGGCGACACTGGTACACGGGGCTTTGGGCAACAATTAATTTCGTACAAGTTTATTCGAGAAACGATAGCCACATCTCGTCAATGTCATTGCATCACTTTTCCAAACTACTGTCAAAGAGATTCAATATTTTGAAGCAATCGATGCCAGCAGAGACCTTGAACGCGCAACATTAAATTCAGATGGCACGTTCGACTCGGTGCGTTTTAATTTCGACGGGGGCGCGAGATGTTTTCGCGTTTTCATTACACTGTTCAATGAAAAAGGAATTCCATTACGTTGATCGATGTTTATTAATAAATTATTAGCATTCGCGAAATTTCATTTCTGATTCCAGAAACTTCCTGAAATTGTAATATCTAGAACGTGGGTTTTATACATTTCTACTAAAACTTAATAATTGTCATTACCAACAACAATAAAAATATTTCTCATTTCTTTAGAAAATGAGCACAGTAATGAAGCATATATCTGGTTGTGAGAAATTCAACACTCAACAAAGTGCAAACGTTCCACATAAAATTTAAGATCGTATCACTTATATTTTATGTAGCAACATATCATCATATTTATCGGTTTCAGATATTTTCAGATTTTCGAGCAAGATGCGAAATTAACTGATTTATCCGGCGTTTACTTTGATTATATATAATTTCTGTGTTTGCTGATTCGAACAAAATATTAAGCTTTAAAAAGCTTTCATTTCTCACTATCTTATGGACTGCGGACCGCTATAAATTAATAAAATGTATTATCGGAAATCCGTGAAAAATACCGGGTGTTCCACGCGACTGGAACAGACTTATCTCCTAAACTGTTGGATATAAAAGAAACTGTTGCAGATCAGAGTTAAATGGTATCGGACGGTGCATCATATGCATCAAATTACTGCACTGGATACGCGTAATAAGAAAGCTTGAACGTTTTATGGCATTTTTATACATTTTATACAATATTTCACGGAAGAAGAATTAGTTAGTATTTTGTTTACTGGAAGCCGATTAAAACTTTACCGACCGTGGTGATTGTAGAAGCTGAGATATGGATAATTGATGAACACAATATACTTCAACAATGATTTAATTAAACACAATTCTCGCAACCCATCATTATTGTACAGATTCAATCAATAACCCTCAATTTCAAACCCCATTCATTTCTTCCATTACATGCAACTAAATTCAATTTCTCAATTAAATTCATATTTCTCTTTCTCATTTTCACCACACATATCCACACAATCCGAATAATAGGATTTGCAGTAGTTGTACTGTACTAAAAGGAAGCTTAGAAATTTTCTTTTATATTATAATCTGAAACGAAATTCTTGAATGACGTTATTGGAAGTAATATATTACAATATGAGCTCTCAAAAGTTATGAAATAATCGACGGTAATGTTAACAGACTTTGCAATAATTCCGCTGTACCAAATGGAAGCTTAGAAATGTTCTTCTATACAATCATGTCAAACGAAATTGTTAGATTACGTTATCGAGTGTTAGTTGTTGATTTCTTATTAAAGTTTCCGTTGATGATGAAGGATCTATTAAAAAATCCTCAGCCGTAGGCCATAAACTTCCAAAAAGTATGAAATAATCGACGGTAGATTATTCGTTAGGATAGTAGCCTAGTCGCGGATTAGGATCGCCAGGCCATTGTTTCGTAAAGATACTTATTTTTTCATGGGCACGTGCTGGTGCGAGGAAGTTTGCACAAGCGTTTCCCCACGATGAAATATATACGCGACAGCGAGATACGACGAGACGAGAGAGACAGAGTATAAGAAAGAGAGAGAGAGAGAGAGAGAGAGAGAGAGAGAGAGAAAGAGAGTGGACGAGAAAAGAGGATGGTCCCGTGAAAATGTTATTGATGGGATCGGCGAGTGCGGAGAAGTTCTAGCGTGGCATTATCTCTATATCCGGAGGAGAAAAAAAGTGCACCACAACATCCACACGGGTGGCGAAATGAATTCCACCGAATATACGAGAGCGGTGATACAGTTTCATCGCGTGGAATAAAATATGACGAGGGTCTCGCCGAGAACAGGAGGAATTTCTTGGTGTCCCGGCGCGTTCGAGCAACAAGGAAGTAGTCGAGAAAAAAATCTGCCGCGGAAGTTTTAATTTAATAGCTTGTCAGATATCGGTTTGGTTGCGATATCGGATCGAGAAATTTCATGGATGAAAACCTGAGTGATCTTTTCAACTATTTCATCGTGGGCGAGTTCAGCACACTTGTCTTACAGCTACTTCGAAATTTAATTAGTTCTTAAAGGAGTTTTAATATAAATGCAACTCGTGTATTGATAACGCGGGGATTTAAGAAACAGACCTTCGAGAAAATAAGTGAAATGCATAGAAATTAATTTCTAATTTGTTGGTAATAGTAAAAGACATTTCTATGTAATAAAAATATTGAAATTTTAGTTTGAAGAATTGCGCGAGCGATATAATTATTTGTTTTTTTTCCACTGATATGTGGATTGCGGATTTTATACATTCAGATTGAAAATGAATAGATTGAAATAAAAAAATTGCGAAGGCATTAGAAGCATTAACACATATTGGTCCTATTGAGATTATTTAACTCTCTGAAGATTAAATTAAATGTGCAGCTATTACGTTAGAAAAAAAGAAGGCAGACTAACGGTGTCTACAAGAAATAGCTTCAAAAATATGTTTCCAAAAATTGATAAATAAAGCAGTGAAGAGTCATCATCGATTATATAGTTGTAAAAACGATCCGCAGTCCGGGGGTGAAAAGAAAAACTACATTTCTATTTAATTTCTGTTTCTTAAAATGGACTTAGGAAACTTTTAATTTCTATAAAAGTCCTCAGTCTACTAGTATGATTGACAGCATCGTGTGTTTGCTTCCAGTAAACCTAGAATTACAGCAATAAAAAAGTTCATTATGTGTAAATGAATTTTCGATTTATTTTTTAAAAGTAGAAACGCGTGCAAAAACGCCGACCAGTTAGTTCGAAGACTGTTTTCCGTTTACTGACCAAAACGGTTGTATTTCGCGACGTGAATATGCATACTATTCGAGGAAATCAAATCCCTATTGTATGTGAAACAGTTATAGATTGGAAGAGTATTGTGTAGGGCCTACATATAAAATACCCCACCATACAGTGGGCATCGAAATGCATGAGAACTTTTCCACATACGGTCGATTCTCGTTAAGATTGCAAAACGTGTATGGAGCCTGTGAAAAGTGAACCAATTCCACGGGGAGACCAGGTCGATGGAGTAACCATAGTGCACATTTTCATAATTTATACACATAACAATCTATTACCGGTTGTATAATGAGGAATCGGAATAACCAAATCAATGTGCAACGTATTAGGAAAAACGTCATTTGAAGAAGTGTAATAAAATTCCACAATAATAAATAGACTGCGGATCTTTAAATCATCTCGTTCCAGGGATTTAGTAGATTTAATAGATTTAGTATCATTTTGGAAAAAATGAATTTAAAATGTGACTAAACTTTATCTGACCAATACGGTCTGTTTCTTCTAACCATGAGCATTTGTTACATTGGGATCTGCAAGCTGGCATAGCAAATTCTTAATTACTTTTCTTAAAAGAAATAATCTGCGTATAAAAATTCTTACACTTTGAACTTACTTTTATAATCCTCATTTAGAATGAGCATTGGAAATTTCATAAATTTATTATGCATGGTCTGACAGACCGTTGGTGTTTAATGCGATGTTAAGTCCCTACAAATAGCAAATAAAGATTGCTTTCAATTGCTCTTGCTTTATTGATAATAAAGAGGTCCAAACATGATTGAACAACAGCAAGTGTATTAAGAAATTTATAGTTTGCGAATATCGCCCTATCATATAAATCACGATTTTATGAGAATGTAATAAGTAGTGTTGGAAAAGAGGATAAAAAGAAGGATTCAAAGTTAATAAAAGATCAGTTGAACTTCATTTTAATAGGCCTCCCTGTATAATAATAACTGTGGTTTTCACGTGAGAAAAATAATCGATGTATTAAAAATGGTGTTAAGATAAGATGAAAAGATGTGCGACGGAAAGTTTCTCGCGGACTTTAATGGAGGTGATTCAATTCTTCGTTCCCCTTTAATGACACACTACTTTCGCTTGGACAGCATGGGTTCAATTGTTAAACTCATTTCGTCGTTTTTGTTCTAAACAATCGCTTCGACTTTCATAACGAATATCAGCGGTAACGAGAGCCGAGTCTCTAAGAGGGTCCAAAAGTCTTTCGTTTTGGCAGGATTGGATCTAATTAAAAGTTTCTTTCGAGAATTTACCGAGTTAAAATAATTAAATAGAGTTGATTGGCAAACATGAGAGGATTACGGCCATTAAAATAATTTATGTCGATGAAGATTTTCTTTTCCCTGAACAAGATCGTTCGGTATACTGACAATGAGTGTAACATTTGTCTTCGAATGATCCTCGATAAATTATGTATCGTTTCTAGGTCGAGTATTTCAATTAAGTGATAGTAACACAAATAGAAATTTATCTTATAATGTTTGTACCTGATTGCTTTATACTATGTGCGATAAAAAAAAGGTGCTTTAAAAACTCACCAGCACCAAATGCTTGTTGGCCATTTTTGTCGTCCAATGGAACATCTTTCAGACTTGCAGGACCACTGTCAGCACCTCCGGTTGCACTATTGTAAACAAAATAAAATTCAAATGAGTCATTTATGCCACACCGCATGTTTAAATGATTATTCATTTGAGATTATTCTTAGCTAATTTTCAGCAATCTCTTCAACAAATATTCTTAATTTTAGCCAATAAAAATCAACAAATCTGCTATACAGCAGTCGTAAACTTTTTAATTGATCGACTAAAATGAATGGTGGCCGCTCTAGAGGTTTTTTTAATTTATTAAATGGTTCGAGTTGCCATAATATTGTTGAAAGCGTCTGCCGACCAAGGGTTAATCAGAGAAATCTCCCTAATGCTTCGGCAGTGTGTTCAATTTTATTAATGAAAGGAAATATTTACGGAAAACCTCTAAATGAAGTAATTAAAACCGTCCACTTCCAGGGGGTTTTAAGCCACCATGACCTACATATGGATCACGTGACCGTCTCTAAGATTCCCAGAAATATTCAGCGATTCAACTAGTTCTGACGAGGCGAGAGGTTAATTCTGTTTATCTGGATTGAACGGCTTCGAAGGAAAACATGGAGGCTCCATCAGGAGCCATTTTCTTACCTGCTCGCATCATCATCTTTAATTTCTTCAACAGGGGGCTGATTATTCGGTGGTGGTTGAGCCTCGTTGTTTCCAGCCAGCGGTAATCCAACTTTGCCTCCGCTTAACCAGCCAGTCATCTGGGTTTTCACTCCAGCCAGCATCTCCAGCTTGCTGTTGCCACTCTTGGTGGGGCTGCAAACCACAGGAAACGTGTTTTAAATCCACGAGATTCTTACACGTGCTGCCTAGAGCACCGCTTGATAGTTTCAACGAAAAAAAAAGAACGCGGTTTCTAAACGTTGGTTCGCGGCTCTCGGCGCGGCGCGGTATCTCGAAAACGAAATGTTTCGCATGTTAACAGGAATTCAACCCGAACGAAAAATCGCCTGGGGGTAACGAACGTTCGTTGGGAAAGTGTTTTTTGTTTTTCACCGCCGTGTTCGCGTCACCAACGTTTCGACCTATTCGAGAAACTCAACGACCCGCTCTGCGCGAGAGTGCGTAGTGTGTATCGCATTTCCGGGAGCGCACATTTGCGTCGAAAAATAAATTCCACGCGGCGAAACTGAACCCTTATTGGAATTTTTCGATAAGCAAGATACACGTTCGAGGCTCGCGGTAATGGGAATCGGTATGACCCAATTGACCATCCTCGAATAAACTTTTAATAGGTTGCGCTCCGTTTTCTACCCCGGCAACGCTGAGACACCATCTTCGCCGAGTAAAGTTATTAACTCGATGGATAACTATACAAGTAGAATAAGAATTGGCTGGTCTCTGGAACTTTGATCAAACGTGACACAAATATCTCCTCGGGAATCGCGGTCACGGGAACCAGTGCATTAAAACCCATCAATAACGCATCGATTCTTTAACACTAAAACCAACGAGCACTGAACGCACCTGATATACGTTGCTTTATAATAATAACACGAATAGATCTATTGTGACTTCCAAATTATATTATAATATGTGCTCGAACAAAAAATATCTGTTGAAACATTTTTATAACATCAATAACTAAGAGGAAAAATTAGGAATCAGTCATTATATCCCGTCTGGTAGTTCTAGCACTTCTTTTAGCACTGTGCGAGAGCTGCGGAATTTGGACTGTTTATTATTATGACATTCTTAAATTCTTCTAATGTTCTCACTGCTTTATGATGCGATTATTAACTTTTACTATAAATGTCTAAAACCCGCGGTCTACATATTACAATTACAGGAAATTTCTGGCACCGGAAATGAATTTTTGCGAACGTTAACAGTTTATTAATAAACGTCGATCAACGTTATAGAATTTATTTTTCAGCCATCAGTGCGATGAAAATGCGAAACGAGAAAACATCTCGCGTCCCAGTCGAATTTAAAACACACCGAGACCATGCTATCTGAATTTAATTAAAATATTGAAACTCTTTGACAGTAGTTTGGAAAATTGATGGAATGACGTTGACGAGAAGTGGCTACTGTGTCTCGAATAAATTTGTACGAAATTAGGGGAGAGCTCACGAATTTGCATCACAACTTCTACATAATCTACATATTTCACTGAACAAGAACAGTAATAATAAATCCACGTTATTACAATTCCAGGAAATTTCTGGAACCAGAAATGAAATATCGCTAATGTTAACAGTTTATTAATAAACGTCGAACAAGGTTATAGAATTCCTTTTTCAGTTGTCAGTACGATGAAAATGCAAAACGAGAAAACATCTCGCGTCCCCGTCGAAATTAAAATGCACCCAGTTGATCATGCCATCTAAATTTAATGGTGCGCGTTCAAGGTCTCTGCCGGCATCGATTGCTTCAAAATATTGAACTCTTTGACAGTAGTTTGGAAAATTGATACAATGATGTTGACGAGAAGTGGCTACTGTATCTCGAAGAAATTTATACGAAATTAGGGGAGAGTTCACGAATTTGGACCGTAACCTAAATTCGATCCCCATTAAAAATTTTAATAATAAATTTTAAATGTTAGAGGAATTTTAAGTTTAATTGATATTTTTAAAAATCTCTTAGAGGAATTTCTAGTTTAATTAAAAATGTTAAAACTTTAGAAGAATTTGGTCACACCTGGGTCCATACACAATGTGCTGGAGCAAATCCAAAAATAAAGAAATACTTTTGCATCAATTGTGGCTAACGAAAATGGTGGTCCATCTTGAGATACCATATGTTCAAACTAGGAAACCACCAGTTTCTTTGAATGGACCGATGATTCTAATTTTATAAATGGAATTTTTGACATTTGAAATTGAGTTTATTAATAAACATAATGTATTATATTTCGTTTTCATTAAAATTATTCCCATGTCTATATAATATCAAAAATTGTTTAGGGTGTCCAAATTCGGCAACTCTCCCCCATATGATTAATTATATGTATGCAGTATTATATGATTGCTCGCAATGCTTAGTTTAAAAGGACAAGCGATTTGAAAGTATTAAAATATTTAACCTCAATTAACACTAGAACTACCGAGCACTAAACGCGACTGGCGTATATTGCTTTTTACGTCAATAGAGAAGTTTACTAAAACAATTATTCCTGAAAACATAATTATAATTTCAATATTTGGAAAAGAAAAAAGTAAAAATCAGTCATTTTGACTGGTCCCATAGTTTTAGTGTTAAAGAAAAAGAAATTTATGAATTGGTAGAATATCTGTATTGTCTGAGAGTAAATCTACATGGTATTTAACAACCGTAATTTTTCTAAGTAAAATATCAAACTGAGAAACATTGCTCTATATCAACTAGAACTTTTATTTTCAAATCAAACCAAAAGCCCAGAGTCTCTCAACTTTTATTAATTATACGAAACAGAAATTTTCAGAAAAAATCTATGAAATCTTCGAATTGAATATCCCAGTGGCTTTGAGTTGTCAACCATTTCAGTTTCCTTTTAGCGATTTCATCATCACAGACCTTGTACATGTATTTCCATTTCGATTACATAAAAAAAGAATTTAGAAGAAATCTCCTGTCGCTTAAAGAACCGGAAACTCAAAGTTCCCGCTTTCCATTACGGTATTGGCAAAGTGAAGAAACTGGTCACAGGGAAATAAAATCCGATTTTCGCGTATGTCCCATAAACATGTTTACGAACAAAAACAGTGTAACTCGTTTAAAAAGTGGGGTAACTGTTAAATGCTTTACCGGGGCTATAATCGTGGCCCATTAAACATACCTCACCCTCTTGACTCGTGAAAAATTCCATATCTCGTCTACCGACACCCTATTTCTACCCACAGGAGAAACGAGGCAAAGGATACACGCGATTACCACAGAGATACGTAACAATGATGGTTCCCGTAACAACTGGCATCGGATTCGAATCGAAGACAATTACTTCGAATTAGTCGCAGCTCTATGCGATTAACTCCGCGCGAGCAGTGCCGTTTTTCGATAATTCACTCCCTGGCGGATGGTCTAGCCTAGCTGATTCATCGTTATCCTAACCGGCATTGAAAAGACCACGGGGAAACAACAAATCTCGATACTAACTTGAACACTAGGTTTATGGAGCATTAAAAATGATTTTCCTACGGTACTTCATAAAAATAACAAGAATATATCTATTCAGATTTTTAGTAATTTGTATTATAATATATGCGCAAAGAAATAAATTTGTTGAATGATTCTTCGCGAATGTATCTTCGTAATCTCAATAATCGCAAATTATAAAACTTATAATCCGTTCCAATGACGGGTTCCGTAAATCTAGTGGAGAATACTAAAAATTTCAGTGGAATATCAAATCGAACGTGTGTTAAAGCCAAGCTACGAGAAGCAGCGGGGTTGAGAGACGGTGGAGAGATTAAAATTAAAGGGGTAGTTATAAAAGCCACGAATTCCTGGTCTCGTTGCAGTGGGTCTAATAGCGTGTTAGATTACTACATAATTGAGATTTATGTGGCGTATGTGAACATTGTAATTACTCTAATGTTCGGATATTTAAGAAATTCAGGAATAATATGCAGGATAAAGTGGTTGGAAGACGTGTTAAAAAGCAGAGATTCTCATTACCATTAGCTGTACGAGATTTAACAGTTTCGCTGGGAGAGTGGGCCGCGTTGGTATCGATTGCGACCTATATAAAAGATTATGTCTCCGACCCCTCCGCCCCCTTTTGTGGAAATATAGGTTTCCAGCTGTTTTCGTCATTTCTTTCATAGCTGGTTGAAGCAGAGTACGATCGAGACCGACCACGTACGTCCGTTCGATCATATATTCTTCACCTTCTTAAAGGAAAACATGGGCCGTGGTGCATTTTTCCGCGAACGAATAGCTCAGAGCGAAATTGGACATTCATTGGATGCGCGGAAAAACGTTTATCTAGAATCGTTTTGCACGAATCCTCAAGACGAAACGAACTGAGCAACTGACCGATAGATTACTCAATTATGCACGCGCTTTCGCGTATACTATCCCCGGTAATACGGAAAGCGAAACGTTTACTCCTGTTTTGCTTCTTTTCTCTACTTTTCCTCCCTTTCACGTTTCTGCCGCCAACCTCTTTTATTTTCCACGGCGAATGAAACGCATGAATTAAAAGCTAGCTCGATAGCGCACCTGGCTCGAAAAGTGGGCGCCAGACGGTTTCGCCTAGGCGACTCCTCTCGCTGCTTCCACCCACACCATAACCGACAAAAGGGGGGAAAGAAATATTCTCTAATGCGGTTGAATAGAAGGAATTAAATTAACGGGCAGACCGGCGAATCTTTTTAAAAATATTCAGGTTCTCTTGACACAAAACAGGTGTCAACGCAGAAAGGAAACTGAAGATGACAATTATTGAAACCACTCAAGAGAAAAGGGGAGAAGTACAAAGGAGCACGTTTCCATGAATTAGTTGAACCTTGAAAAATGTTTCCCTACAATTACCTAATTTTACTCGAAACGTATTTTTATCGCAATTATCAGAACCGTTCTACATCCTTACGGATATTTGATCAAATATAATGCAACAATATGTAAGTGATTAAATTAAAAGTACTCGATACAATAATCTATTCGAATTAATGGAGATGATAGTGGCTAAAGCCAACGAGGCTACTAAAAACATGCTAGAGTGGTAATCACTGATTTTTATTACCACAGTTTCTTACCAATATGTTTTATCAGGTGGTATCTTGAAAGTTAGGTAATATGGTTGATGTGTGGTTTTCAACTATACTTGAGAAACACATTTAGTCCATTATCCTTTTAATGTGTTTTGCATGTTTAAAGAAAAGTTTAAGTAAATCCTATCGAAAGTTCGTTTTCTTTTAAATTTAGCAGCTGCGAAACAATCAGAATTTTATTTTTCGTTTATACTTTAGTCCAGTAGGTATTTTGGTCATAGAAATATAAGAATGAAAGATTTGTTCTACAATTTTTATTTTATAAATATGGTTTTTAGTAGAATACATTTTTTTCGAAATTCGTGCTTCTTAGTCTATTTTACCCTTCTAAATTTATTTTGAACTCCGAAATAGAAATAATCGACAAAGCATAGCAAGAGATATTACAAAACTTAGTCACCAAAATACCAAAATATGTAAAATAGTTGTAAAGACTAATATTTCGAAGAAAATTATGCATCTTAGTATAGATTATTTTTATAACATATAAATTGTAGAATAAACCTTTTATGTTACATTTCTGTATCCAAAATTCCTGCTAGATTAAAATACAGACATGAAATAAAATATTGTCTCTTCCGTAGTTCTTAAATTTTACAAAATCTAACATACTATAAGGATATACCTTCTGCTTTCTTTAAATAATAAAAATGGGGAATATGTTTTAAGATTTGAAGAATATTATCTGCTCACGAAAGGAATAATTTCTTTATACTGCCGTTGGAAATTTTGTATCGTTTATATATTATGAAGATTAAAATATTCTCGGATTCCATATAGCAGTCGGTCGTTTTAGGTTCTTGTGGAGTAAAACGGTTTAATGGCGACAGTAATTTGACGTCGACGAGGAGCTCGAGGTGCATTGAAAAGTATGTACGGCAATGGTACTTGTGCTATGGTGTTCTCCAGGTCACGGAATCCCGTCTGCGAAATCCATTGAACCTGATGCACCTTTCAGAGTGTGTGGCCTCATAAATGTCATATTTCATACTCGAAACAAGCCGATAAAGCCTATGCGCAAGTTCATGTCTCGCGTTTTCGAACCGGAAAATACGAAATATTTGGTAGGGCGGTTACAAATTCACGAATTTGAAAGAGAAAGTAAATATAGAGTACTCTTTAATATTACGCAGAGTGAAACAGGAATTGCAGTTGGCAAATTACATTGAATCCGTACTTTAGACATTAAAGTCTTCAAATTTAATGAAAAGTTATAAAAACAATTAAAACGATCGAACTGTTTTATACACTGCTTCAGGGAGTGTTGTGTTTCATTGGATCCTACTATACAATTCAGAAATTTGTATGCAATTGGCGAGATTCGAATTCTGTGACTTGCCGATTACTGGATAAATATGCTTCCTTAACACTAGGTTTACGCAGCACTAAAATTGATTATTTTACATTGCTTTATAAAAATAATAAAATTATATTTACATAGATCTTTAGCGATTTTTATTGTAATATGTACACAAAAAAATAAATCTATTTAATAATTCCTCACGAATGCCTCCTTACACTCTTAATAATCGTAAATTAAAAATTTTTGAATCCGTCATTTTGACGGGCCCCGTAAATCTAGTGTTAACAAACCATGCAAACCTATTGTTACCATTACTTTTCAAGCTTAGAAAGTCTCAAATCATATAATTAGAAGAGACAAACTTGTATTAAAAAAATTTTTTGGTGAAAGTCAAATTACTTTTTTTTTAATGGATCATATTATTGATATATATTATTTTCGACAAAGTGAATACACATATGTATTTTTTTAAATACTTCAATCATATGTAAGCATAGAAACAAACAATAATGGACATTTCGAAAAAAAAGAATATACAGGATGTTCGCGATAATTTCTTTCACTTCTGTACTTGTACAACCCTGAAGACCATAGTATACTACATGGTTGAACTGCTCTTAATGTTCGTTTTCATATGATGGACAAAAACATGTAGCACTCCATTTAAAAAATGAAAGTCACCTTTGTTTCTCGAAAAATATTAAAAACACCAGAAATTTGAGATAGCTATCATGTGGCTAGTAAAATATACTACAACTTCCTCCTCTTCCATATTTTTTTAATGTTCACCGTTTACGAAACAAAAGTTGGTACAAATTATCCGAATATCCCGTATAGTTCTCTAATATTAAATGTATATTTATTTCATAGTTGGAAAAGAACACTTTGTTTCCAATATTAAATTAATATCTACTTTATATTTTGGAAACGATATTTTTCCGTAACATATAAATTAATAACATATGCACAGGGTGGTCCACGCGATTGTTTCAGGTAATAACTCTTTTATTAATGTATTTATTACAAAAATATATCAAAAGAGAAAGATAAATGGTTCAAAGAGGGCTACATTCACAGGCCCTTAGATTCTTTTTAGGTGCAACTGTGCATGTGCAATTAGCAATTGTATCATTTCTTTAAATAGAAATGCATATTTTTTGCTGCACTAATAGATTCCTCTGTTCATTCTACGTAAAAAATGATTCGGGTACTATGGCGAAAAAGTTATTAGATCTCAAGATATTTTCAAAGCCTATCTTTATTGAAGAAGATGATCGATCTAATGTTTACAATGCAATGGAGAAGCGAAAAAATCACGAGAAGTAATAATTTTTCGCTATAATATCCTAATCACTTTTTACGTAGAATGAACAGAGGAATCGATTAGTGTAACAAAAAATATTAATTTCTAAAGAAATTATGCAATTGTTAATTGTACATGCACAGTTGCACCTAAAAACCGTCTAAGAGCCTACGAATGTAGCGCTCTTCAAACCATTTATCTTTCTCTTTTGAAATATTTTCGTAAATCCATTAATAACGGAGTTATGGCCTGAAACAATTGCGTGGACCACCCTGTATATATTAACATATTAAAAATATATTTTAAAAGTAATATTTATTTCTGAATCTAAAATAAATATTGTATGTACGTTTGAATATTAAAACGCGATTTAATATATGTTTAGTACTACATACATATGTATGTATTCAATATTTTGTGCTACTAGGGAATTTATGTCGGTCGTGTATACATGTATATGTTGGCTGCAATCGTCAGATGGAGATACGTCTTTACCTATAGCAAATTCTGATCATAAACGATCGCGAATATCTACCTCGGAAAGAAAGGTTAAGTGTAAATCCGCGAATATCGAAACCGTGTTAACCTCATTTCGGTTCATGGAGAGTCGTAACTTTGTCGCATGAATAGAACTTTACGTAAGCGGAGGAACGGTTGTTATCGATCTAATTTCAAAAATGCACCAAACATCGTTCCCGAAGTGCAGTTGCGGTGTTGCACTGATCCGTAAGAAGATCGAGCAATCGATTGGCCGTGAACCGAGCGTCTCCGGTTAAAAGCAACCGTTTCCGTTTGACAGGCAAAAAACATTCGCTGTCAAGTGACACTGCAATGCATCGCGACCGTGCATATATCGCAAACACGGCCGTGTCACAAATCGGATTAACTGCGAGCGGAAGTGTGAGCGTAGAATAAGAGACGTAGGGTTCGTATCGTAGGAAATGCGATGTTCGATATTTAAATAACTGTACATGTTCGTATCATGGTACTCACCTATCTTTTTTATCTGGTAGTACTTCTCCTTCGCCGACAGGAGAGGCTACCTTCTTCTCGGTAGGCACCTCGGTGCTGCCGTCGTCACTCTTCTTCGCAATCCACGTCGATACTTGATTAGTTAAGCCGGTGAACATTTTCAATAATTCTACGTCAACTGTCTCAACACAATGTGCGTGATGTATTGCTATCTTAGCTCTTCCTATCTCCTACGCTAGCAGGAACCTTACTGCAACCCGTACGGGCTCGGAATGACGAGAAACTGGAGAAATTGCTCCTTTTAATAAGCGCGCAACCGCAGACTATGCGCCTCCTACATACGCCAGTTTGTTGGAAACTGCACTAACGATCTTTATATGCACCACCAGAGGGCTACAAGCTCACTCCGAAGACTCTACAGTGGTGGTGATGCGTGGTCACGCGAACCTGCGCGAACGTAGTTATGGAAGCGCTACTGTACCATATGTTTGATCAATGGCGATAGGAGGGAATTTCGAATATAAATATAATGTTTAGGCAGAGAGGAACTTCTCTGGTTTAGGCCAAAACCGTATAATTAACATATTCAGATAACCACCGTATAACACGGCACTCCTATAAAACGGTTTCGCTCTAACATTGATCGAGAATTAGGGACAAACAATGTACAACACCACCGACCACGTATAGGATAGACCTAACATCCAATGCATTTTTCTGTCACACGTTTTTGGGGTCACGTAACCCCATTACCATTTTCGTGTCACATCCTGTATTACCAACTGGAACTAAAATAAACTGACAGCGTCCTTAGTGGTCGGAATTAAAATTAAAAATAGCTATAGTCACTGTCACTGCAGTCTCGCAAATAAATACAATATTGTTTTCTAAAATGCAAAAATAAATTTACAACCAAAGACATCGGCAATTTAAATTATCTGGAAAAGTACTAAAGAAGTAACAAGTAAACAATTTTTAATTTTATTGTAAGACAATAAAATTTAAACAATTCATTCAAAAATGATTACAACAAATATATATTCACTACGATAATTATCAGTAGACAGGAATAATGTTTTAATGGATTTTAGTGGAACCTTCATTCTGATATCTCGTATGGTTTAAGAGATACAATAAAATGTCGCCTTTCTCGATCCGGCCCACCAGAGCTGAGCAATATTTAGATAAAAAATTATTTAAATTAACGATTCGAATAAAAAATACTTTATTTTTATTCGTTATTAGAAGATTCGAATAAAAAATATTGACACCGGCTCAGGTATATCGGTGTGAAACCACTACACTACTAATTCAATTGTAAAGCTTTTTCATTTTTTATAATTCTTTTGTGGGACTTGCGCCAACTTATTTGTAAAATTTTTTCGATTAAAGTGTTTAGTGTCATTTCAACCGGAAGAATGCTACAAATCAGTTGGCGCAGGTCCCATTAAAAAATTATGAAAAATAAAGAAGTTTTGCAATTGTATTAGTAGTGGTTTCACACCGATATACCTGAGTCGGTGTCGGGTCAATCGGTCCCCTTTATTTCACTACACAACCACGGCTATCGAGGCAGCCGGAACTCCAGGGCCTGGGCGTTTAGCGCTCGTCGTCGTCTATTCGACGAGCCGACAAAAAATTATTTGACCGCACAGTGGTCAAAACGAGCTCACTAGCCCGACAAAACTGTTTTTGCAATGTTTCAAGACCTAAAGCCTTAGTAAAGTAGATCATTGGATTCATCTTGACATCAGCTACAGCAACATGTAATAAAAAATACTTAGTGTTTTAGACTTATGGGATTTAAAAAAATGAAATCTAGTGTACATTAGTCAGTCTAATGTACATTTGAAACTCTTACGGATCAGACGGGTAGGAATAAAAATCGCGTAGGAACTGTCGTTGTGTTGTCAAGAGACGAACTGATCGATCAGCTGATCGCATCGATCTGCCCACGAGTCACGAGCTGCTCGATCCACCCTGGGCGCTCGCGGGGAGCGAGGGGCATGGTGCGACGAAGTTGTTCGATAGATTGTTGTCGATATCGTAATCGTCATCCAAACGTAAATTCTGTAAACTGATACATGTGAATACTTAGTGTAATATGCACAATGCTGAATAAAATGAAATAAAATGTCTAACACTTAGTGGCATTTAAATAAATAAGAGGACCATTTTTTTTATCAAAAAAGTTAATTTTTTTATTGAGATTTATAGATAACTGAGTAAGTGATTAACGTTTGTTGAAAACATATTTTTGCCAGATTATCCGAAATGTTCAAAACATCCCCGGAGGGCTTCTTTTGGTCCGCTGGTGATGGGCACAATGCCCTATTGTGCTGAAGTGCATTGATTACTATATTGCTGGATATACCGACGGCAATGATTTCAGGTCTCTAATCTCCTAGGTGCGAAGACCCAGTTTTAATAACGGCGCATCGTCCGCGTCCATTTAAAGAATGGACATTGCCTTGCACTAAAAAGATTATTTCGTATATGAAAAATTAAATGACTTAATTATAAAAATAACTGTGCAACTAAGCTGAAGGAAAGGCACGTATTTTAAGGTACAGCAATCATATTAATGCAAGAATTTTAATTATTTTTTGATCTCCTCTTCTTTGTAATAATAATAATTTAAAGCTCAAAACTGTAAAATACATGAAGAAAATGATTTAAAATAAAAAACTAAATATAATTCCTTGTCAAATTTGGAAAAAAGAACTAATAATTGTATATTTAATATTAACATATAATAACAGACCCGTCGCAACTTGTAACGAATATGGAGCCTCGCATAACAACTATCATCAAAATTTTTTCTTGACAGTCCTTTGCATATTTTTTGTCGTTCTTTTGAAAATCGTATTTCGTAGCAGAAGGTTCAACGAAACCAACAACTGTTTATATGAATCAATTCCAAGATAAAAATAGCGTTAAATAGGTACTTCAATTTTCAACAACAATTATTATTTTGTTTACTATCAATAAATAAAAGTTTATTTATATGAATCGAAAAAGCATTTATTCAGCTTTAAAATGAGTATAAAAACACGGAGCCTTATATTTAAAGAGAGATTAAATATTCAAGTTGAATTAATCATGTACTAACTCGTTTCGTTTACTTTTCCAAAATTGTGACAATAACGTGGAAAATAGCCGAAATACGCGCTGCGCATTACACGACAGTAAAAATTGACAACTATGTGACGAATATTCTCGGATATTCGTTACCTCCGGTACGATTCCTTCGATATCTTAAATTCAATATAACTCCTAAACTCACCACTATAAATCGTAGAGGGCATACCAAAACCTCTGACACAGACTTATGATACCTACAGACATTGCATGCAATGCATTTTTCTGTCTACGGTTCTGAATTACCGACTCTGTAGAAAATGTCCTAGTACGATAGCGGACTCTATCGAAATGGAACGGTCAGGTGGTGAACTACATGAGGTTGCAACACATACAGTGTGTGTCTGAGGAGGCTCGATTTTACAGCGTTGTCAGCTTTAAAACGCAATTGTATTTGTACAAAAATACTCCACGTATTATTCACTTGTGCCGCCTATTTTTTTTACAGGACTTCGAACCCCTTGGTAAAAATTTGGCGAACATGATAAAGAAGTTTGTATCCGACAAGGACGAACTTATGCACATTTAAGAAGAGAAAGAAAGATAGTCACAGAGCTGCTGAATACTGTGCACACTCGACAGAAAATTTATTAGTAACACACTTGTGAGGAATTGTTTACAAATACTTGCAGTTAGGAAATATAGAATAGACCTTCAGCTACTTTCACATATAGTTTACCGTCACATTTTATTTCAGACTAAATAGTTATAAACAATTATTCTAAGTCTCGTTCTAAAATAAACTCAAATAATTTAACAAATCTCTGGCAAAAAATAATCTTCCTTGTGATCGGAGGTTCTAGAATGATGTCTCAGCTACATTTCTGTTGCAGTTTTATGTAGATTCGACGCCTAGTTAATTAGTTATTTACGATTTCCAGAGAGGTGACACAACGATTTGTGTGTTTACCTTTGACGAATACTCGGACTCTCCTTGTCTTACTCATTGCGGGCATAGAAGATAGAAGTTACCTCCACAAAAATTGTTCATAAATTACTTCAGGTAATTTTTATAAATATTAGCTCTCGAAGAATATAGAATGGACCTTCGGCAACATTCATGTATAGTTTTCAATTCGATTCTAGAAGAGGTTAATTAGTTATAAATAATTTCTGTTACTCTTGTTCTAATCTGTGCATACTAGTGAGAATTAAATATCTTGTATACTCCAAATGTGCATGCATAAAAGTTAATCTGTATCTCGAGTACTATTAGCTATTTTTACTAAAAAATTGGGTGGTGAGGTAACCAAACATATAATCGTTGTAATCGTTAAACAAACAGAGACAACAAATGCATTAATTACATTTTTTCAATATAATTATGCTTAGTAATATTCATGTATCATAAATTATGCTGGATCTCGAGTTTTATTACTTACTTCTACTAAAAAATTAGATGGCAAGATGGTCAACGGAGTGCTCGTCGACATCATCGACAAAAGGAATTGTTTCAAATATTAACCAGCTAGAGATGATAAATTTATCAGTGAATTGTGTTCGATAAATTAATGCACGCGAATATTCATGTGTCAGAAGATATTCAATATCTCGAGTTCCATTACATATTTTCACTGAAAAATTAGATGGTCAGATAGTCGAGGGAGTGCTTATCGACATAATTAGCAAAAGGAATTGTTATAAACATTAAACAGCCAGAGATAGTAACTTTATTAATTACATTTGTTTGATATAATATTGTTTGGTAATATTCGTGTGTTAAAAGTTACTCTGTATCTCGAGTACTATTAGCAATTTTTACTTAAAAACAAGATGGTAGATAGTCAAGAGGATGCTTGTCGACATCATTAACAAAAAGATTGTTATAAATATTAACTAGCTAGAAACAATACATTTTTCAGTGAGTTGTGTTGAAGAAATTAATGCGTATGAACATTCATGGTTTAAAAGTTGTTCTGTACCTCGAGTACGATTAGAAATTTTTACTAAAAAATTAGTTGGTAGATAGACAAGGGGATGCTTGTCGACATCGTTCACAAAAGGAATTGTTATAAACATTAAACAGCAAGAAATAATAGATTTATCAATAATTATTATCACGGCAATCGAGATCTACCGAAATTAGTTGGGGTGGGGAGCGTTGCGCTTCGCTGCTTGTTGCGCATCACTGGCTACCTAAGCTCGCTGAGCGCGCTCAGTCAATCAGTCGGGCCGGGCCCTCCGGCAGGAGCGGATGGACTCCGGGACCAGGAGGGTCTTCCAGCGGTTCCCTGGCCTCTCCTGCCTACCTTGGGGATGACCAGTGGTCCTCCAGAGCTACCCTTGCCTACCTTCAGCTGGCTTAGGGTGGAACAAGAGTCCTCCACCAGTGGTCTACCTTGGGGTTGACCAGTGGTCATCCAGAGCTACCCTTGCCTACCCTGAGGCTGACCAGTGGTCCTCCAGAGCTACCCTTGCCTACCTTCAGCTGGCTTAGGGTGGACCAAGGGTCCTCCACCAGTGGTCATCCAGAGCTACTCTGGCCTACTCTTGCCTACCCTGAGGCTGACCAGTGGTCCTCCAGAGCTATCCTTGCCTACCTTCAGCTGGCTTAGAATGGACCAAGAGTCCTCCAACAGTGGTCTACCCTGTGGTTGATCAGTGGTCATCGAGAGCTACTCTGGCCTACCTGTGCTTACCTTGAGGCTGACCAGTGGTCTTCCAGAGCTACCCTTGTTTACCTTCAGCTGGCTTAAGCTTAACCAAGGATCCTCCACCAACGGCCTACCATTGTCTACCATGGTCCACCTTTAGCTAGCTTAGGGTAGTCCAAGGGTTATTTAAAACTTCCTTGGCCTACTTTAAGCTAGCTCGGGGAGGGCCATGGACTCTTCAATGCTTCCTTGGTTTACCTCGGGTTCTGAGCCGGTCCAGTTTCGGTATCCGGCATGCAGTCATTACCGTGCTGATCGACTCAGAGAGGGCATTCATTGCAATGACTTCGCATCTTCGAGTGAGTCATTTTGTTACTACCTTGTTACTATATTCGTCTGTAGAAGTAGTAGTATACCGTAGTAGTAAAGTGTAAAAGTAGTTAGTTGCATGCATGGGCAGGCCTCGCCGCCCCAACGATCAGCCGAGATGGGAACGTCCGCGATTTGCACTAGCGTTGCGACAAAACCACGCGTTGCATTTAGTCGATTTTGAACAGAGATTAATGTTAATGTTACGAAAAATTTTGTTTAGAGCGTAGCGTTGCGAATCATAAATAGTCGCGGTTCAAAATTACATTTCAATTTGATAACTGCGCTTTTAAAGTTCATATTGTTGTTGTTTTACATATAATCTAAAGTAATCGTTTTTTCGATCTCTGTTCGTTGAATTAGCGTTGCGCACCAAAAGGTCGCGTTTGCTTTCGAGTCTTTCGACTTTTCAGGCTCCCATGCTCGAGCTGCAACGATCAACTGTGAGATGGGCACATCCGCGATTTCAAGTAGTGTTGCGAAACAAATTGTTACACGCGTTGTGCTAGTATCAATTTTTAAAGTGATGAAATGTCTAGTTAATGTTGCAAATAAGTAGTCGTAATTTAAAGTAGTTCTAAAGATACCTGTTTAGAATTTTAGACGTTACAGTTTTAAATTTCTTATTTAAATAGCATTTTAAATTCGATTTGTTGAATTAGCGTTGCGCATCAAAAGAATCGCGTTTGCAATAGAATCTTTCGATATTTCAGGCGCCCATGCTCCAGTTGCAACGATCAACTGTGAGATGGGTACTTCCGCAATATCGAGTAGCGGTGCGAAACAAATTGTTGGGATGGGGCCGAAGGAGCAGACGAGGTTTTATGCAAAAGATGATGGACAAACTGTCATTCAAAATGACAATCATTGCAACGTCTTCGCATCTTCGAGTGAGTCATTTTATCACTACCTTGTCGTTATACTCGTCTGTAGAAATAGAGTTGTAGTAGAATGTAAAAGTAGTTAGTTGCATGCAGGGGCAGGCCTCGCCGCCCCAACGATCAGCCGAGATGGGAACGTCCGCGATTTGCACTAGCGTTGCGAAAAAAGTACGCGTTGCGTTAGTCGATTTTGAACAGAGATCAATGTTAGCCTTTCTTCTAAATATAATAGTAGTCTCTATCAGCGATATAGCTTGTTTAAACTATAGCGTTGCGAAACAAATAGTCGCGATTCGTTTTGCAGAAACTGTAGAGTAATCTTTTTTGGATCTCTGTTCATTGAATTAGCGTTGCGTACCAAAAGTTCGCGTTTGCTTTCGAGTCTTTCGACTTTTCAGGCTCCCATGCTCGAGCTGCAACGATCAGCTGTGAGATGGGCACATCCGCGATTTCGAGTAGTGTTGCGAAACAAATTGTCACACGCGTTGTACTACTATCAATTTTAAAACTTGATTAAATGTGTAGTAAATGTTGCGAATAAATAGTTGCGATTTAAAGTAAATCTAGACATACAGATGTACAATTTTAAACGTTGGAATTCTAAATTTCTTATTTAAATAGCAATTTGAATTTCGATTTGTTGAATTAGAGTAATCTCTTTGGGTCTCTGTTCGTTGAATTAGCGTTGCGCACCAAAAGTTCGCGTTTGCTTTCGAGTCTTTCGACATTTCAGGCGCCCATGCTCGAGCTGCAACGATCAACTGTGAGATGGGCTCATCCGCGATTTCGAGTAGCGTTGCGAAACAAATTGTCACACGCGTTGTACTAGTATCAATTTTTAAAGTTGATCAAATGCCTAGTTAATGTTGAGATTAAATAGTCGCGATTTAAAGTAATTCTAGAGACACCGATATAGAATTTTAGACGTCAGAGTTCTTTTCTTATTTAAATAGTATTTTTAATTTCGATTTGTTGAATTAGCGTTGCGCATCAAAAGGATCGCGTTTGTATTAGAATGATTCGATATTTCAGGCGCCCATGCTCCAGTTGCAACGATCAACTGTGAGATAAGAACATTCGCGATTTT
Source organism: Sphecodes monilicornis (assembly GCA_913789915.3). Taxonomy (NCBI): domain Eukaryota; kingdom Metazoa; phylum Arthropoda; class Insecta; order Hymenoptera; family Halictidae; genus Sphecodes; species Sphecodes monilicornis. The sequence continues at coordinate 14,702,736 of OU565290.1, forward strand.
AAGTAGCGTTGCGAAACAAATTGTAACACGCGTTGTAATAGTATAAATTTTCAAACTTGACTTAATGTCTAGTTAATGTTGCGAATAAATAGCCGCGATTTAAATTATTTTTAGAAGAACCGATCTAGAATTTTAGACCTTGGAGTTTTAAATTTCTTATGTAATTTGTAAGAATGGTAATACTTAATTTTGTAAGACTTTCAATGTTCAACTTTATCAAATTGATACAATATTTTTGTCTAGAAATTGATATTTTTCAGGAAATTGATATTTCTCAGGAAATTGATATTTTTTTCAGGAAATTGATATATTTGTCTTGAAATTGACATATTTGTCTTGAAATTGACATATTTGTCTTGAAATTGTTATTTATTTCAGGAAATTGTTATTTATTTCAGGAAATTGTTATTTATTTCAGGAAATTGTTATTTATTTCAGGAAATTGTTATTTATTTCAGGAAATTGTTATTTATTTCAGGAAATTGTTATTTATTTCAGGAAATTGTTATTTATTTCAGGAAATTGTTATTTATTTCAGGAAATTGTTATTTATTTCAGGAAATTGTTATTTATTTCAGGAAATTGTTATTTATTTCAGGAAATTGTTATTTATTTCAGGAAATTGTTATTTATTTCAGGAAATTGTTACTTATTTCAGAAAATTGTTATTTATTTCAGGAAATTGTTATTTATTTCAGGAAATTGTTATTTATTTCAGGAAATTGTTATTTATTTCAGGAAATTGATATTTATTTCAGGAAATTGATATTTATTTCAGGAAATTGATATTTATTTCTGGAAATGGATATTTATTTCTGGAAATGGATATTTATTTCTGGAAATGGATATTTATTTCTGGAAATTGATATTTATTTCTGGAAATGGATATTTATTTCTGGAAATGGATATTTATTTCTGGAAATTGATATTTTTATCTTGAAATCAATATTGCTCGGATCGGAGTTCCCTCAGGGACTCACTCACGGGGTGGGGCCCGTGAGTGAGTACGGGGACTCGCGTCCCCGGGGGCACCCGAATCGCCTATAGGTCGTTGCGTCCACAAATCATTAGATTTGGGCTCGATGCGGTTTCGATTTTGTTTCGACTTTGCTTCGACTGGTTTTCGATTTGGTGTCGATTTTGTTCCAACTGGTTTTCGATTCTGTTCCGATTTTCTTTCAATTGGTTTTGGATTCTGTTTCGATTTGGGTCGTTCATCTTGCTCTTGTTAGTCAGAACGAACGAAGAAAATTCATCAAAGGAAGAAAATTCGTCGAAAGAAAAGAATTCATCGTGCGAAGAAAATGCATAGAAGGAAGAAAATTCATCGTGCGAAGAAAATTCATCGTACGAAGAAAATTCATCCTACGAAGAAAATGCATCGAAAGAAGAGGATTCGTCGAACGAAATCTCCAGATTATTCTTAAGTTAGTTTTAGTGCGTGCGTTAGTTATTAAGATTGTCAATCGTCGTTGTAATTATGTCGAGTAATTATTGCCGTAACTTGACTTTGCTCGCCTCGTTTTCTGACTCCGACACAGCCTTCTGCTGTGTCGGCCTTGCTTGCAGGTTCTGAGCTGGTCCAGTTTCGGTATCCGGCGTGAAGTCATTGAGAGGGATGTCTAAGAGACTCGTTCACTCGTCTTCTGACGATCCTCTGTGTTAACGTAATCCTGGGCACGCCATGTTCTCATGTCACCCAGTAGCGCCAGAAACCGTTTGAGCGCATCTCTTTGCCATCTTTCTTGGTGATGGAGTGGCGGGTATCGGGCTGGTCGGCTCAGAACTTGTAAGCACTGAACGCGTCGCGTCACCCTTGAACCAGAGCCTTCTGCTCTGGTTCGATCTTGTTTGTATCTTTGAAAGAATCAGAGCCTTCCGCCTGATTCGACCTTGGTCCCTCGTGGATCGGAGACTTCTTCTCCGATTCACACTTTGTCCCGCAATAATTACTCGACATACGCTAACTGGAAAAGAAGTCTTTTCCGTGAAAAAGACTATTTTTCCATTTAGCGACCTGCGAACATAATTTTTAAGTATCGTCGTTGTAAGAAAGAGCGTCAGAACGAAGGGAGATTTCGTTCTGACTCCCTTTCGGGTCTCTTGTGCAGCAACCTCCTCGTGGTGAGACCTGGGCAATCGATATTATCCACAATTCGCAAAATGCTATAACTTGTAAATTATAGTATCTTGCACGTAGTGGATAATATCGAGCTAATAGCTGCACATTTAGAATTTGCGTAAATATGTATTTCATAGTAGAATGTAAGACTTTTAATACTTTCTTCCTTTTTCTATGTTCCAGCTTCAACAATTATTTTCAATTAATAATCTAAATACAAAGTTTTCGTTTCAGAATACATGTAACTCTTGCTCTCGTGAGCGAGTGTTAAATAGATTTGCATTTATTTCGACATTGTAACATTATTTTATATTCAAATTAAATAATTGGTTGAAACTAGTTCTTATCCGGACTAAAAGTTAGTTCTGATTCATGTGTTAGAGGGGGTAAAAAGATGAGGCAGGATCTGTTCCATGTTGCCGCATTACGTTCGTACAAGAAGCTATCGATGCTCGCATCGAAATCGTTCGAACGGTTTCTATCACAAGCGATGAGATAAATGTTTTGTCCTGCTTTTCGAAGCTGTGGAAATTCAGAGGCACGTTGCTTTTTAATCTAAACCACAATTTTATTGAACGATCATTTGAATATTCGATGACTTCTTCAAAAATCATTATCATTTTTTATGCGAATATAAAATCGTTAAAAATTTTGCAATTTTCAATTCGTGGTTTTTTTATTACATATATGTGCACCTGATTATATGGATAAAAACCATGTTTACCAAAGCAATTTGCAGAACACACGTGTAGTTTTAATATTATTTCCATCATTTTTATATTATTAACATATGTTAACTTATCAACATAACTAATTTGAAGTTTAACACGAAATGTATTGTTTTCCGATATGAAAATGTTAAGGAATGTATAAACTTTCGCGACATGATAATTGTTGCAGTGTACACGAGCATGTGTATACTGATATTCATTTATTAAAAATTATGCAGATTAGAATACGTCGTCGAAAGCCTCAAATAAAATTCTTTCCTGAACTTCGAAGAAAACTTTTCCCTACAAATACAGTTTAACTTATCCGATTTGTGGCATGTTTAGACTTATTTTCATCAAAAAAGCATTTGCAATCGACTCATAATGTTTCCATGGCAGAATTATGAACCATAATAAACATTTTATTGTTATTAATACGCGTTAGTGAAACCTCATTGTTGTCTTCAAGATTCTCACGTAGCGGCGACGTAGGGTATGGACGTGAGTCAGCATCAGAGGCAACATTGTAACGCACATTGTATTATAAATAAATCCAATTTTATTTATTGTTAACATTATCATAATGGTAAAATCACCTATCGATTGAAAATGTTTTTCTGATCAAAATAAGCCCAAACACGGCATAAATCATGCATATATAGCGTACATTGCACTGAAAACAACGTGCAAAACATTTCCGACGACAGAATCTGTCTACAGAAGCTGACGGAATTTAAAACGTCTCGAGCTCGATAAATGCGGTAGCGCTTGACCGTGACCACTGTTGCTCACTGTATTTGTTGTTGCACACAAGAAATAATAAATAGAAATAATAAATCACGTTGATAAAATTTTCGCACGTTAATGACGCACGTCATTAAAACAAAAATTTATATCTCTTCAGTCAAATATATTGTTTTTCTACATATTGTATAATAAAGCAATGTCTCTTTGGACACTTTAGAATTAAACTAATACAATAGAAAATTTGTATTATTTTATACATATTCATTAAAAATATTATAACGAAAATTTAATTTAATGAATTTAATGAATTTATGAAAAAATGAATTCTTATTTTTCTGCAGATGAAAAGAATGCAAGTACTTATTTTAAAAACAAGAAAACAAGCATAGTTAATATATGTGTAATGTGTACGCACTCATCGACTGCATAGAATTTGTAAAGAAAGTAAACTATTGGTTTAAAGTGTATAAAACTATTATAATATACATTCATTAATGACACGAGTAATAAAAATAATATTACGTATAGAAACCAAATTAATTTGACTACAATTCGTATTTTTGTAATACATTCTTCATAAATATTATTTTCACCGTTCAAATGCACGCGCCGTATGCATTTGTAGCCTCCAAAACACCCGTAGTAAAAATAAAGTATACAGAATATTCAGTTCTTGCTAATACAGCTAAATTCGTGAACTATCGGTAATATTGAGCGCGACACCGAAATGGTATGGGGGCCACTGTGGCCCCCCGAGGCCTAGACAGAAAAGCCCATAAGATGCAATGTCTGTAGGTATCTTAAGTCTGTGGTCTATCCTATACCTGGTCGGTGGTTATAGCAGAGAGTCTGGTTATAGGATAAGAATATATTGTCCAAAAAAATATGTCCTCGGAGGATAGTGCTTAGTAATGATGACGAAGAAAACAATATTTAATACATATTTCTCCCAATTATGTATAAAAATATAATAGTATGCATATATCCGTCTTGGGCACTCTGTACGTCCCAGAAACATCCGAATGTCCAGGATATGTCCTGCTTACGTCCCAGATAGGCCCTATTACGTCCTATTTACGTCCTAGTTACAACGTGGGACGTCCGGCTGAACATATTCAGGACGTTTATAGAACATTCATACTGATTCATATATGTACATAAGGTTAAATTGAATTAAAATTTCCTAACCAAAAGAGGTGGAAACAATATTTATTCATGAAATAAAAAAAATCTATCCCCCCAATAGTCTCGAACCATGTCAAAAAGTTTTCATCGGTTCCGTAGTCAGGAACGCTACACTCGAACCCATCGGAGATGTTGGAATGAAATTTGTAACATTTGGTTATAATAGCTGTACCGATATTTATCGGAAAAATTAGATTTTATCTTTCATTATTAGTACTAGAGATATCCACTTTGTTGATAATAACCGTAGCTAAAAATGTGAAAAAATTGGAGATATTGTTGACGAAGACAATACCCATAAGTAGGTTTTGATCTCGACTAAAAGTTAGATTCGGTTCCGGTTCAGGCGTTAGATGGGGCACAGACTTAAGATACCTTCATGCGGTAGAGGAGGTAAAAAGATGAGGTAGGAGCTGATCCAGGCTAGATTTAGACTAGGGGGCAGCACTGTACCGTGCACGACAAAACCCCGGGCAGGGCCGGGCCCCGGGCGTGAACACTGGTGAGATCTTTCATTCCTCTCTGTTCCCCTGTGGTTTAACATTTAACACGCGCAATTTTTTCCAAGTAAAATATTAAACTAATTATATAATAAATGATTACATTTAGCCAGAGAGGAAGATTCTTCTCTGATTTGGCGTGTAATGAACGAAACATTGGAAAATGCGAACTACATAGTCATTCAAATTCGCCTTCTGCGGCTGAAAAGCTTTGAGACACATTCGCTATCGACATCAGAGATCAATATAGGGATTGGCATTGATCATGACACAAGAATCAAGGGAAGAGCAATTTAACTTGTTTAATACCCTTTCAATTCTATTGAGAGCTGTTCAAAATGAAAAAACAACCGTAGATCTTAGAAATGATGCGTCTGTTTATGGAACTATAAAACACACAGATGCGTAAGTGATTTTTCCAAATGTTTTCTTTGTTAAATGAATGTATGGTGGTTTCGGCCACACATTTAGTCTAAAATTTCGATCGAAAAACACATCAAATTTATGTTTTCTTTGTTTCTATTATTGGTATAGTGTTTACATTTCGTTTTATTTCACAGTTTCATGAATATTGTAATGAAGGACTGCGTTTTTACTGATCCTAGAGGAGATTCTTACAATTATGACATGTTCTTTGTACAAGCAAGAAACATTCGCTACGTTCATATTCCACCAAAAGTAAGTCTTTTAAAAATCGAATTATATGTCGTATTAGGTTACTTCGTTTGCATATCGTATTAAATACATTCTAGTAAGTTACCTAGAAAAATAAGGAAGTTTCTATATTATCGTTATTTACTCTAGGAAGTTTTGAACTTGTAAGTTGTTCATAGAACATCTGATTACAATTAAATTTAAATACTAACACTGTATTTATTATTAAACAAACAGTATTATTTGTATTCAGGTCAGCCACGAATGAAACATTCATTCATTGTTGTCCAAGTTAGACACTTCCTAAGACTCACAATCTTATCTTATAAATATGATAAAAGTTTTACATTCATTATATGCACCTCTAAATTTTAATCTTGTAGTAGGGTACATAAATTTTAAAGTTGCTGTGAAGTCAAGTAAATTTTTGTGTCTTTTGACATCCGTTGCAAGTGTTAAACATTTTTCTAGAACAATGTCAGACTTTCCAGCTACGCAAGTTAACACAAATAAGCTAAAGATTCTTGATTACGATTGCATTGGGTTTGATTTAGATAACACATTATTACGTTATAATGTGACAAACATGGTACAGATGGTATATGAAATATTGGCTAATTATTTAATAATGGAGAAACAATATAGCCCGACACATTTATTAAAACCAATAAATGATAAAGACTTAGATTTCATGCAGAAAGGATTATTTCTAGACTTTGAAAGGGGAAATCTCCTTAGAATAAATCCCAAAGGTTTAATTCAAAGAGCATGCCATGGAACAAATTTGTTAAGTACTACAGAAATTAAAGAAATATATCCTAATCAAAGGTGGGAAATTACTGATGCTTTTTGTCATGACATATTGTCTACATGGCAAGGTCCTGTATCAATGAAAATGAGAAGTTTGCTTGATTATTTTGACATTTCAACATCTTTAATTTTTGCAAGATTGATAGATACTGTTGACAATGAAGAAGGAGGAGCTTTAAATACATACAATGTTTGGCCTGATATATTAGATGGATTAATTAATATGTATAATAGAGACAACTTTAAGTCAAACAAGGGAAACTTTTTTGCTAATATAAAAGAAGACCAGGCTAAATACTTACGCAAATGTAGTACAAAGACTATATCTTGGCTTAAAGAGTTAAAAAAACATCGTACTACATTTCTTATTACCGGATCATATATTGATTTTGTTGAATGTACTGCCACTTATGCTCTTGGAAAAGACTGGAAATCTCTATTTGATATTATTATTTGTTATGCAAGAAAGCCTGGTTTTTTTATTAAAGATGAACCATTTTTACAAATAATAGATAACACAGAGGGTGAAACAGTAGAAAATAAAGATCTAATTCAGGGTGGGATATACAGTCAAGGAAATTGGAAGGGACTTGTTCAGTTCCTTGGACGTGTATCCAATAAGAGTAATCCTTGTTGCGTATATGTTGGTGATAATCTTATACAAGATATTTATACACCCAGTGTTTATGTGCAATGTGATACAATTGCAGTAATTGAGGAACAAATGTCAGAAGGAATGGTTCACCAAGGATTGTCACATCCAGATGAAAAAATATTAAATTCAACATTCTGGGGTTCTTATTTCTGTTTGAAAGATTCAAGTATCAGTATGGATTCATTATGGGGCTTCATTATAAAAAAACATGCAAAATTGTGCATACCAGATATCGATGTAATTGCTGAACAACCATTAGACAAATCTTATTTATGCTTTTGTAAATCTGGAAACAAATACGATGGATATTATCCAGCAATACCACTCAGTATATCAACATTTTAGTACCTCAAATGTGCTAATTTAAAAATTTGTTTTAAAAATTTTAATAACTAAATTGTATTAAATATATAGTATTCTACTGTAATAATTATATACACCATAGTATATTATTTTTCATACAAAATGTAAGCACTAATTAATGTATCAAACATTTATACTAAAAACAAAATTTCCGTCACATCTTTAATGTGTTCTTCATTTAAGATACGTATTGTACCAGCTATCAAGGACCAGATACAGCGTTTAATCGGCAATAGAAGAACACTAAATGACACTAAGCGTACATTCAGAAGTATTCGTACCGAAAAAACACAAAGGGAAGGACTTGCAGCAATGGAAAAGATATTGAATGAAAGAAGGCAAACAGAACATTCTGTCAAGAGCGAATCAGACGAAAAATAATTAATGAAAGAATTCCTACCTTCATAATACATTTATTTACAGTTATATTTTTGACGTACAAAAATATTTATTATACAAACATACGTTGCACAAAATTTTGTATAAATGCAACTATTAATACATTTGTGTGATATACAACCATATTTATGTATATGTATCCATACCAGATTTATTTGATTTCTTTTTATTATAATAATATAAAAATGTTCGACGATTTAACAAATTTTCAATAGAAACATTTCTCCGTCATATTTATCAGGAAATATAACAGTAAAATATGGCCAATGTACCACATACCCTTGCGTTAAAAAGAACCTATGTCCGAGCACCAACAAACTTATGATATAAATAGATCTAATTGACTTAAATGTTCATTATTTCCGTTGAACAGCAATAGCAATTCCCATTCCACCACCAACACATAAAGCTGCTACACCTTTAGTACCTCCAGTCCTTTCCAAGGAATGTAATAAAGTTACTAAGACTCGAGCTCCTGGAAAAAATACGTTTTCAGATATAGTCATCAAATGACTATAATTTGTTTAACTCTTGGACGATAGACGTTTTTTAACGATTTCATAGCGGACATTGTTAGATTCATTGAAATCCTTGTGTACCAATTATGTTTTATCTGTTTTCGAACCCATTATGTGAGAACCTATCCTCTTATTGGACTTCATAAAAATAGCTAATATTTTAAACTAGTTATTGAAAAATCAGAATTTAGATTCGACATTTATAGCTCTGGGTTAAAGTGGATCCAACTACTGCTATCTGAAAGTTAAGTATACAATTAACTATTTTTATTTACCTGATGCACCAATAGGATGGCCTAAAGCAATAGCTCCACCAGAAATATTAACTTTAGATGGATCTAATTTCAGTGATTTAACACATGTTATTGCTTGTGCTGCAAAAGCTTCATTTAATTCATATAAATCCACTTCATCTTTTGTCCAATTCGCTTTCTTCAACTGAAACATTTATTCAAAGTTACGCTACAGCATGTTTGTGAGATAACTAATTGCTAATACTCATCAGTTAAATCATTATTTCTGCTGACCACTAGTTCTACTGCTGGAATTGGACCTGTACCCATAATTTTGGGTTCCACTCCTGCTTGAGCAAATGCGACTATGGTACCTAATGCGGATAATCCTCGTTTTGCAGCAGCTTCTGCTGTCATTAGTACCACTGCTGCTGCTCCATCATTTATACCAGAAGCATTTCCAGCAGTAACAGTACCATCAGTCTAAGTTCATAAAAGTTTAAATAATCATTATTAGAGATGTGCGAGAACCCAGAAATGTCAGGTCAGGACTGGTCGAGAATTTTACTTGGGATCGGGACGGATTCTCGAATATACCGGAATTCCGGAACACATTCGGGTTCTTGTACCCAACATTTTCGGGTTCTCGTACACCTCTAATTATTATATTATTAGTTGGTACAATTTATATAAATAAATATATATATATATATACCTTTATAAAACAGGGTTTCAATTTTTTAAGAGATTCAGCAGTTGTCCCAAACTTAGGATACTCATCTTTGCTTAAAACAATACATTCTTTTCGAGTAGGCACTGTGACAGAAGTAATTTCTTTATTGAAATGACCTGCAGTCATTGCAGCTTGTACTTTTTGTTGAGATTTAGCAGCATATTCATCCTGCTCTTCCCTACTTACATAAAAATCTTTCGCAATATTTTCAGCTGCAAATAGAACAATACATGGTTAAATATACATACACATATATGCACTTAATGTTGATAATGAAATTCATATCTTTTACCTGTTACTCCCATGTGAATACCATGAAATGCATCTGTCAAACCATCAAATACTAAAGAATCTATAAGATTACAATCACCCAACTTCACAGAATCCCTAACATACAACATGTGTGGTGCCAGGCTCATACTCTCCTGACCTCCAGCTACAACTATCTGGCTTTCACCAGCTTTTATGGATGTAAAACCATTCATAACTGCTCTGAAAAAAAGAATAAATGTAATTTGTAGATGGAGTCTTGAATACCAATATATAGAAAAATTTAAATTTAAAAGCTGAGTTACGATAAGAATAGCATAGACACTGCAACGCAATCCCAATATCTGCTAGTATATTAAAATATGAAATATCATAAAATAATATAAACATAAAATGTGTAAAGAAATTGAAATTTAAAAACTAAGTGATGATAAGAATAAACACTGTGAAGTAGTGCAAATGTATGTAAATATACATTAAAATATTCAGAATAATCGAAGTAATATTCATAAAACATTATCATAATTCATACTTACTTTAAGCCAGATCCACATAGCATATTAGTTAAATAAGCTGGTACAGATATTGGTATGCCAGCTTTTATAGCTGCTTGTCTCGCTGGGTTTTGACCTTGTCCAGCAGTTAATACCTGGAATACAATGTTGTAGACGCTTTATAGAACTATACATAATTTCATTTCTACTCATTAATGAGCATAACTGATTATAAATCATATTTTTTGCACATGTAATGTAAATTTTCTTACCGCACCAAAATCATATTCTTTTTAATTCTATTGAATATGTACAAAACATGATTTTATTTCATTTGAAAATTCGTAATTTGCAATGATTTCAATATTTGTTGCGTTTCTAAATATTAAATGATAGAATTACATTACCTGTCCTAAAACAACTTCAGAAACTTCACTAGGATCAACATTTGCCCTTGCTAAACTTTCTTTAATAACGATAGCTCCTAAATCTTGTGCTTTGAATGATGACAGAGCTCCACAGAATGATCCTACAACAGATAATAGTGATGCGGGAAATGTAAAATTATAATGTATTTAAATTTAATAATTAAATAAATACCAATTTTATATCATCTATAATGCTAAACAGATAGAAATAGATATACACAGCGCGTGTTGTATTTAACGTTTAATACAATTTTCGAATTTTAAAACATCTGCTAGGTAAGTGACAGTTCCATCAGGATCTTATTATAGTCTCACTTCTTAGGATTTTATCAATACATATTTTAAGATATGATAGCACTGTGACTCTTTAGATTATAACTGACTTGTTAATTGAAAATATACCAATATAACTGTTTCTTATTGCGTTTTAGGCGCACTATGTTTAACACAAGATTTATTTTAAATTGAAAATTTAATTGTTTACGCGATGTTATTTAAACTGAGTTAGTAGCATACCAAAAACCGAACGCGATTATTTTTAGGTATTAGTGTATTTGAGGGTATAAGATACAAATTTATACCTATGGGTGTTCGTACTGCAGATACAATCACAACGTCACTTGCACTCATGTTGAAATTCTGGTGGAAATTACGTCCAAACTTACTGAAAACTGAGCGAAGACTGCCGCCACAAGTCTGTACAACGGAAATAAGTTAGCAGCCGATGTGCTGACGACATGAGCCAGTAACGGCTTATGAAAGTGTGTCAAACGATACCGAGTCGCATTCTTTCTCGCGGATAGGTAGCTCTCCATACTGTTCTATCGAGCAATTTTAGTCTATGGCACTTATTTTAAGAATATTGTGCGGGTTTTTAACAATTTCACTCGAGAAGTTGTTATTTCTGGGCAAAACATTACTAGTATCGATACGGTTCGAACACAAATTTTCGATCCGTTTAAAGCAATATGAAGGAAATGCTATAATTGAATTTAAAAATAAATTCCATTCTTATCAGGTTGTATTAAAAAAAAACAATTGCAATTAACATACTGTAGATTGTTTGTGTTTATGGAAAAAATTAGAATTCAAGGATATTGACACGTTATACTTTCGACCAACTAAAAAGAAATTCGTAAGTGACTCCTATCACTTAGCAACAGATGCAGATATATGTAATAGATGCTTGAAGGAGAAAATTTATTCCATTATGTTTTATAAAAGAATTTTCATAATTTCAATCATTATGAAATAGACAACCGTATTTAGCGTTAAGATCGTAGTAGGTTTAGCGTTAAGGGGGTATTCTAGTCTACCATTCCATTTTTTGGTCTTTTTAACTAGAATGAAAAAAGAATAGTAAAATTTGCAAAATTGTGGTAATTTGAATTTGAAATACTGATTTTCTTGACATTTTGCATGTTTAGTGAGCTAAAAAAATTAAGAAAAATTCTATTTTTTTATAATTCTAGTTCACACCATAATCACAATCATACTAATCAAGAATCCTCTTGATTTTTTCATCTCAGATAAGCACAATGATCGAAATACCACGTCAGCCAAATTTTTAAAGAAACTTTATTCAATGACATATAATTCAGTCAGTTCTGATTATTTTCACTTGAAACAAGTTGTGAATATTCGTAAAGCGCATTATATATTTTTTAAAAATGATCTCTATATAAAGACCAAAAGTGAAATTTGTAGGCTTGAGTATCTCCATCGGAGCCACCGATGGTCCGATCAGTGATACGTTCCTGACCAACGTCACCGGCGGGTTGACTTGAAATTCAACGTACAGGTGGCGCTGACTCACCAATCGTGGCGCCGTGGTGGTGCTCGTTTGTTTTTACCCAGCGTGCATTGTGACCAGTGACTGGTGCTAAGATGGCCGACAACAAGGAGGAGATTTCGGAGCTCGTCGAAAAGCGAGGTATTTATTCCGTTCTTCGATTTACTTGTCGTGATTACGACACGGGCTCGAGCTGCGATATACAGGGAGTTCGAAGGTGTAGAGTAACGGCCGGTCTGATCCGTAATTGCCATAAAAATCACGCCATCTGCACGCACGGTGTCTCAAAGAGGAACGATCGCGAAAATCGTCGCGAATATACCAACGAATCGGGCCTGTTTTCCGTGTCTCTCACAAGGTTCACGGTGACCGCGGCTGGTCAGCCTGGCCCTCGTTGACAGGGACACGCCTGTCAACGCGACGTCACATCCGAGCAGTGCCAAACATGCCACTTTTTGACAGGGCTACATGAACACGCTCCGCTGCACGACACCCTTCACGCAGCGTGCGTGTAGTACGTGCAAGCGTGCGAGCGAGCGAACGAGTCGAACAGCAGACAGAACCGCACACACGGTCCTCGTTCTCTTCTCGTTCTCCGTGTGTCCGCCTAAGCGTTATGCTCGTTACTCATTAAGGTCATACACTGACGGCCTTGCAATTCGCATCTTCGCTCAAGTAATCCCTTGCTCGAGATTACCGTTATCTCTTGCCGCGAATTTACTGCCGGCTGATTCGTCTAACACCTACACCTCCGGCCTGCCGTGTAGATATTCGTGTAGTGCCGAAAGACCGAAACACCGAGAGAGAGATGGCGCGTGCGCGCGCATGTGCTCGCGTATGCGTTGCCCACGGATTCGTCGGATTCCCGATCGGCGGCATTCGAGCGTTGTGTTCGAGCACCATCGCACAGTCGCTAGTCGGCTGGATCGAGAAATTTCGTGACATTTTATTATAAACTCTTGAATGGAGATGTAACACTAAAATCAAACGTGACCAGATCCAAAAATTTAGTGATATTGTGTTATAATCCTTGAATTTTAAGGAGTGTTGAAATTAAAAGAATTAACTGAAACAAAAAATTAATCATGCTTTAAAATATGTTTAAATTAGAGATACCCATTTCACGTGTACCTAAAATACACGAGTACACGTGCAGTTCGTATATCCGTGTTGAAATACGTGTATTGTTTTATACACGTATACCCGTGTATGGAAATATTTTACAAATTACTTGCATACATGACAATATGTATTTGAATATTCGAGTATATTATACTATACAAAATAATCATACAAATTAATATGTGGGCATATTAGTAGTACAACAATGTATACCCGTGTATCGAAACGCATCTGTACCGTCTATCAAAATCCACGTGAACCCGTGTGTCAAAAGACACGTGTACACGTGAAGTAAAAATTACACGACTTCAAATACGTATATATATTTGTTACACGTGTACAAGTATATATTCGTACCACGTGTACACGCGAATGCTCGGTACACGTTCAAACTTGTGATCTCGAGTTTAAATTAAAAGTTTTTAATTAAGTAGATATACGCAGATTGTGACTGTGGTTAATCAACATACCAGTACATGTTTAAAGTAATATCCGAACAATGATTAATTAATATGTAACACGTCAATTTAGTTTGTGTCATATGTGCAAATCCGATGTTAATAGTAATTTATAAAAAGTGTCCTCATTTGTGCATATTATTGAAATTTTCTTACTACTTTTATCCCGAAATTTTGTGAAATCATTATGTTTGGCCTCTTGAGCTTCCTCAAATTATTGCCTAATCGGAAGTAGAGCATGTTTTATAATTTCATTGCCATATATGAGAACTTTGTGTACTGTGGCTGGCATGTAGATAATATACGTTATTTACATACATATTTTACATTTACTCTATTCATCTCTTTACATATTATTGCAAAAACGCATACACATATATACGAAAAACGATCAGTTATAAGTTCTACAGAATAACAGTAACCTGCACATGGTGATGCATTGTGAAATGATTTTTGTGCCATTGTATAGGGAAAAGTATGCTGAAAAGAATGTAATTTGTTCGATTGTGGTTCTTGATGGATCGTTTAAGATATTCCATGTCAAAAGGATATTGAAAATTTTCATTAGTTCATTAAGCATTATTGTTGTATATTAAATTTGGAAGATTATTTCTTGCAATAACTTGCGATTTTTGTCAGAACAGTATGTGGAACATTTAAAAAACTAATGAAGCGAACATATGAAATACGATCGTTAAGGCAGCAGGGATTAAAGAGAAGCAATTTTTGTCGAGAAAAAATACTGTTCTTAAAATTTCCAAACTACACTGTTTAATACAACTATAATATAATATTTATTAAATTGTTTATTAAATTGTAAATCTTTATAGGATTATAGTATCTACACATTTTTGAAATACAAGAAAACGTGTATATTAACAAACATTAATAACATCTTTACCGTATGCTTACCATGAGAAATATTTTATTTGCTAGATCGAATTTGCTCCTTATTCGGATTTTCATAAAATAACCCGAGAAAGTTGGAATTTGCATAAAGGTTCGCGAACTTGCTCCTCATCGAATTTTTATAAAATAATCAAAGATAATTAGAATATGCAGAAAGGTCAATAGTCTATTGATTAGATCAGTGGTTCCCAACCGTTTTATCACGATATGGACCCTTAAAAACTCCTAACAAATCGTGCGGACCCCCTAAAGATAAAACTATAATACAAAAAGAAAATTGTGTATGTATGGAAGGTTCCATAAATATCGTTATTTACAATCCATATAATTTTATAGCGAATATTACAAATATTTCCTTACCTTACAGCTGCTAAAAATCTAAGGAGATAATTGCATAATAAAACAAGATAATGCCATTTGGTGTCAATTTATTGTCCACCGCGGACCTCCTACGATAGCTTACCCCATTATATAGTCGCGGACCCCAGGTTGAAACCCATTGGATTTGATATTGTAAGGTTTTTGTAGGCGTTTATTATACAATCTGTGAACTCGTACACGAACTAACAAACTAACTAACTAGCTAGAGGAACTAAAGGATTAACTCAAGGATCGATTATCAACCAAAAAGACACAAGTAACTCGCAGCCATAATGTGTCCGCTTGCTCTAACAAAAAACACGCTATTTTTCTCTCTCCCCGCAGTGTCTCAAGCGGCACAATTAGGGCGCAAACATAGAGACTAAGATAGAGGTTGCTTACAATAACGATACGAGAAAGTTCGTTTTTTGGCAAAATCTCGCCTTTCTCGCCTTCCCTCGCGGACCTGCACGAGGGAGGTGCAACGTGTCTGCCGGCATCGTCAGACGATAAATACACGAGTTCTATCGCGATAGACCGTCACCGATTAAAGAGAGTATCGGCTCGATGATCGATTTCATTGCTGGAAAAATTCAAACGCTCCGACTCGACGAAGTACTGTGGGATATGCTGGAATCGAATGGGTTATAGAACCTAGCTCGTCGCACCATGTGACCGTTCCGGGGTACATTGAATTACACGTGTCAGAGGCAACCCGTGCTAGAATCAATTCATCATCTCACACAGCGATTTGAACAGAAGAACATTTCATGCAAAATGGGAACGTCAGGATTTCCTCTACTTTTACAGATTATGTAAAAGTGAGAAACGTAAACAATGCTTCTTCCGTGAGAATTGTGAGACATCGCATAAAATTAGAAAATGAGAGGTCGCTGTGGTCATTAAATTTATCTACTGGTGATTATTCCATAACTTTTGGAAGCCTAAGGCCCATGGCTGAGGATTTTTTAACAGATCCTCCAATCATAAACCAACAACTCAACCTCAATAATGTAATCGAATAATTTCGTTTGGGATTATGGTTTGAAAGAAGATTTTTAAGCTTCTGTTTGGTACATTATAATTATTGAAAAAGGAATTATTGAAGAGATGTAAATAGTTTAAATTTAGTTGTAAACATCAATTGTTGGTTGTCGCATATCCCAAGTAGTTCGGATAGTTAGAATTTCAAATATAACTATCTATTTGAATATGATTTTTACCAAGAACTATTAAATGGTCATTTTTAACTAGTATTTGTGTCAAACAGTTTTTTAGTGTATGTTAATAGAAGGTCCCTGGTTATTAAAGTAGGGGTTGGACATGTTGGATACTCTTTTCAATAATTTTCGATGTAATTTCGAATACGCGAAATAATGGCGCGCATGTGTGATGTCGCGAGTTCTGTTATGATATCGGCCGGAAATGAACGTGTTTGATAACACGTAGTCAAGTCTCTAAATGATTCGCGCAGCCGTGTCTCGTCTTACTATCCGTATCAGATAGGTTTAGAATACACAGCACTGTTTTGTCTACGAGCATTAGCTTTTGACAAGGTCAGAGCCTGGGAACGAAATAAAATTGCTATACAGGGTGTTTCGTCTAAAACAGAACACCTAAATATCTCCTCTATCTCTGAAAATAAAAAAAATGTTTCTAACATAATCTAAATGGTTTCAAAAGACGAATCAGATGAAAGAATCGTTTTTTATAAATTGTAATTTTTTAATCGTTTTTTCAAGGTCACTCGTGTTTTTTGTAACGAAGTTTTTAATCGTTGTTAATATTTTTGAAAGAACCTTTTCTACAGCCTAACAAATCTGTTCTTCCATTAGCGATATCATTCTGTTGCAAGCGTTTAAAGCCGCAGTCTAGAGCTTATCATTTTTTAAATTCCTCAATTTATTATTAATATTTTATAATCTATTAATAATTACTGATTATTAATCCTCTGAATAGTCGAATCAATTTATTCTACGTTTTATAAGTTTTTTAGCCTTTCTGCTCATAAAGGATGTAATGCTTATAATTTTCACAATTTTTTATACTTTTTATTATGGAATTCGATTACTTTCCCTCATGAAAGATCTATTTCTCATTTCCTCATTTTCTTTTTAAATATTGTGTAAGTACAAAATACGGTTTAGAACTTACACTCTTGTGCCATTTAAAAACCTGTTAAATGCTGGAACATAAAACGCGATTTGCCCACGAAAATGTTATAGTTTTTATTCATAAAGAAGTTTAAAGCAACCCTGTGACAAGTACTAAACTAATTTTATCAAAACTGATGATTAGAGTACGGATTTTATGCATTTGTGGTAATATTATTGAGTCGTCGAAACTCGACACAGTAGGAAGCTTAAAAGAATGTAAAAATGTTAATATATTATTTCCAATCTATTAAGATCAATAAAGAAAGAATTCTGTTCTATTTCCGTGCAATTGATGCAGAGAATTATTATTTTGCATAATGACCTACAGTTTAATAAAGTTAAAAAATACAGTCCGTCCCACAAAATTGGTGATATATTTACAAAAATGAATACATTAGAAATAATTTCCGCCTGCAAAGGGATAACCCCTTGCCATACCATTTATTTTACGGGTTCAGTGATTAGAATTTATTTGTAGTTCATAATTTCCTAGAAGAAGGAGAAAATGTATATCTATTGTATGTCTGTATGTTCTCCAATGGCTATACATTAACAACAACTAACTAGAATTTTATTTCGGTTTAAAAGAAATTAATAACATACCTATCTATTTGACTCTGTTCAGAATCTTCATCACATCTCTCACACGCCATTGTAGGCGAAGGGGTTAATATTTCCAAAGCCTATCATCAGTACGCTTTTGTGGGAGAGACAAACATCTCGAAAAAAATGATTAGGGAAAGGTTATGTACGTTTACATAAATGTATCTTTGGAAAATCGATCTTTTCGCCGATTCGGACGCACGTAACTACTTAAGCCGCTTGGGAATGAAGCTACGCGTGTGTAGATTAACGGACGACACGTTAACTCGATCCGGCCTATTATCGTTGAACCAAAGCCATCTACTGGCTGACAACGTGCAACCGCGTGCGCATCTTCTGATCGTGGAATGGTAATGCGTTTTTTCCCGCGGTGGCAACACATTTTATTGACGAATTATGTAGGCCGCTCGTGATAATCCACGACGTAATCGGCATTCCGCGCCGATCAATCGGGATTTCTGATCGTCCCTGCCACCGTAATGCGATTAACTTGGTTACATGCGTCGCGAGTATTATGCGCTGCTTGTCCTGCACACGCGTTGCCCTGCAACTATACCACACGTCGAACCAGTTCCCCTGTACGTCTTTATTAGAAGATTTTCTCGTGAACAGAGGGGGCACCGGTGATTTTAATAACCACGTATCAATAAAATCTGCAACGCAACCAGACCTACTACACTTGACAGAGAATATCTTTTTACGCGAACCAAACGTTCTCCACACGTTTGGTTCAGTAAGTGTGTCGTCCGCATGCGACATGGAGTTGTAAAAATATTTCGCTGATCGGTGATACGGCAAGCATGGCATAAAGGTAGTAAGAAGTTGCTCCTTGTTACCTTATAATTAGTGATGGGATCTGAATCACTTCGAATCGCTTCGATCAAACATTTACGACAAAACATTCGAATCGCTAGCAACATAATTCGAAGCTTAGAACTCTTGAAACTTTTGGACGTCTTGAGAGTTTTCATAGTCTTGAAAATCTTGAAAGCCTTATATAGGATTCAGAGAAAGTTTTATATTAATCTAATATTTCAGTTAATTTGTATATATTGACACTTTGGAAGGTTTGTAAGAATTGAAACTCTTGAAATGTTAGCGAAGTATGTAGACAAAATTCAATTAACGCTGAAAGTATCGAACCGATAAATGAATTGGAATGTTACATTGCGGAAAGCTATATTAATAGACATTTTGATCCTTCACAGTATTGGACAGATAATAACAATAAATATATTAATCTATCAAAATTAGCTCGTGAAATTCTTTGTCGTCCTGCAACTTCAGTTCTGTGCGAAAAAGTTTTTTCTAAAGCAGGAACCATTCTTAATAACAAAAGAAACAGATTGAAAGATACCACCTTAAACATGATTTTCTTGTTACATAGAAAAATGTAGTTATTTTCTCATGAAACTTGACGTAATTAAATTCCCAAGATCTTCAAGATTCCCTAGATTTTCCAAGCTTCCAAGACATTCGAAACTAGCAAGATTCTCAAAAGTATAATATTTATTACGATTATCAAGACTTCAAGACTTTCAAGAGTTTTAAGAATTTCTGATTTCCAATAAATATCCAATTGATTCGAAACTCTGTGGTGATTGATTTGTTCGAAATCTTGCAAGACAGAGTATTGTATGCCCATCACTACTTATAATTGCTCCCGTAAGGTCATAGATAGTAATCGTTACTGTAAACCGCAGGGCTGCGGCTCCAACCCCCAAATTTATTGCCGCTTGACAAATACTGTTTACACATCGTAAAACACAAAATTGATCATGGCGGTGATGGCATCAACATACAAAGAATGGAAAGGATATTCTTCGAAATTGATCTATCTATTTCTTCATTAATTAAGGATATGAACTTCGTTATAATTGTAGTACATCTACTCCTACAAAACAAACGAAAATACGTTCTAATACGAAAGGAAAAACTGTGAAATCCAATATTCACTTGTACTTTGATATAAATTTAGTATTTTTGTGTCTGCACATTTCTTAACCTGAACATACACTTTAATTTTGGCGTTGATTAAGTTTTATTATATTATTCCACTTTCCTGTACCAGAAAATTTAACGCACTGCACCCTGTACACGCGTAGTAATATGATAAATACGGTTTTTTCAACTGGACAAAATTTCGCGATCAATCTATTGTATACAGTGCCTAATTTAACACGAAAATTCATATATTGTAATATTTACGTTATGTTCATATTTTTTTTACTTTGCAATCATCTTGAACCGTCTTATGAAGGTCAGATTAATATTTTTAGTTAATGTCATTTGATAAGCAATATGCAGAGAAACGGGAAATTATAAAAGCTCATGTAACCACCTCAAAACACAGGAAAATCACTTTTCTGCAGTTATATATGAGGTAACGCAAAGTTTATGTCTTTCATGTGAAGCCTTTATATTTTTTAAAAATATTTAAGTGTTTTGAAGGATACTGGACGCACCGTAAGAATGTAAGCAATTTTACATAGTTAAACTTTTACATTTTCGTCGGTATTAAGTATTCCAGGTATTGCAAGCTCTATTTGAAATAAGATTGGAGCGCAATGGCAGCCATCGTGGCAAACTTATTATTTAATTGGTGAACAATATATTACTTTTATATTTAGTGAAGGTAGAAGAACGTTCGTTAATTCATTGATATTTTCTTTAAAAATCACTAACTCTTCTGCGGTATAGTTTTAACTTTACATTTTCTTTTTCACTGATTACACTAAGTACAATGATAGTTGATTTTATGATATGATTTTAGAAAAAAACAGTTTCAGACACTCTCCACACTTTGGTGCAAAAATATATCATTCGTAACAAGTGGATCACATATCTGTAATAAAAATTTGTGATAACAGATAACAGTTTGATATAGATACCACTATCGCCAATGTTCGCGTGTTGTATTATGTTTTTTTGTTATAACCTTTCGTTGTTTCTGGAGTCGAATGTTTACCAATGGACCATAAAGGATAAATATACAATGCTATTTTCAATTTCCAACCCTCGCTATACGGCGTGCCAAGACTGTTCCGACCCAGACGTAAAATTACCATAACTCTTTCCTACTTGCTGACATTCGATATGTGTTCCCATTAATTATACATAGCCTGTCGTGTGCAGGACATTAAAAATAAAAAATTACAATCCTGCCAACCGAAATTTCGTTTTACACGTTTGATATACGTTCGATCATAATTGGATGACACAATTTCATATCACCATCCAAAAACGAATTTTAGTTATGACTAGACACTCAGTCTATTGAAAGACTGAGTCCATTGAAACCACTACAACAATATTTTTTAATTTTTTAAATTGTTTCAGTGTCTTGTGTTTGATCTACCCACTTTTGTAATAAATACATAAGATCTGCAGTCTGGATATAATATACTCCTTCAAACTTAATATTATTAGGATTTCAGGGAACTGAAAGATTCGTGAGAATAATCACAATGATAAATAGACTGCGGAGTTTATGTATTTATAGCAAAAATGAGTAGATAATAAATAGAAGCATAAAACAGGGTATTAGCAGAAATTAAGAATGTAGGTACGTTATTTTCGAATAATTGAAATTATTAACAGAAGAAATAAATTTCTATGCAACCTCCTCCATTGCAAATGCTGCATAAAATTTTTAATTTGCATAAAGTCCTGCAGTGTGGTGGTAAATGTTAACTTTTCAGTCACGACTTCATTAACACTAACCCTATCACGACCGGTATCACATTTTTAATTTTACAATTATTTAAAATACAAAGATGCTTCCATTATAAATTATTGAATCGATTTCTTCGTTCAAGCTCATATTGTTATACAAATTGCGAGAAATTTAAATAAATTATCATATAATTTTTATAAAACATCTATACCAATCTCATTTCGTGCTCGGTACGGTTAGTGTTAAACGAGCGACTGTGGTCCTGTGGTAATCCGTCATTTGTTCGGCATTTGATGTGTTATTAAAATTCCATCGTCATTTAAAGATACTTAATAGATGCTTAATAGATGCTTAAATAATGCATTGGCCGATTACGTTGGTGGTTAGGATCGAACAGTTTCAGCCAGGATATAATATCTAGGATATCGAGCAATTCATTTTGGCGTGAATTGCGAGTTCAGGGCGCACCCTGACATCGCGTGACTGCCACTTCAATTTTTCTGAACGTTGTTCCGTTGATGTACGCGCTTAATCCATTCGGCCACCGCCAAGGAGTTTCCTCGTTTCAGCGATATTCTAGAAGCATCGTGATGATAGCAATCTTATGCAGACTACCGCGGATCAATATTACCACGTTTTCGTATTTTATTCGTGCGCCGTATGAATAAGTTCGCAACGTTGCTGTTTTCTGACAACGATGCCTCTAAATAAACGATTCTCCCGGGCTTGGGTATAGCAGATCCTTTCCGCGGCCTTTCACTCGTTTGTTTATTTCCTCGATACACTTATGCACACGAGGTGTGCTATGACTCCGGAACGAACCGCGATTACAGTAAGGTCGATGCTCGTTCTAGGACGCGATTTATTCTCGCATCTGGTGATTCATGACACCTGTGTCAAGCGTACGCGCGATCAAGCTATTATTTTAATTGAGTTTTGCCACGGCTACTCAGGATCTACATTGTACGGTCATAAATTAAACATAGACTATACACTTTCACTATATTTTTGAAGTGAAACTTCTTTAGGCGCGTTAGGCGCAAAACCTCGACGCGGTAGGCATAAAACCTCGATGCGGTAGGAGTAAAACCAATCTGGCGATGAAACGATGAAATGATGAAACGATGAAACGATTTAGTAAAACCTCGACGCGGTAGGCGCAAAATCTCTACGCGGTAGGAGTAAAACAAATCTGGCGATGAAACGATGAAACGATAAATCGATTTAGTAAAACCTCGACGCGGTAGGCGTAAAACCTCTACGCGGTAGGAGTAAAACCTCTACGCGGTAGGAGTAAAACCAATCTGGCGATGAAACGATGACATGATGAAACGATGGAACGATGAAACGATTTAGTAAAACCTCGACGCGGTAGGAGTAAAACCGATCTGGCGATGAAACGATGAAACGAAATTCTATTATATTAGCATATACGGTTGAGGGTTCGACATTGCTTAATAAAGATTATGATAAAATTCCGATGATGCTAAGTGACGATTTTAACGTGAACTTTGCATCGGAACAATCAAAATTATTAGTACACTTTTTTAGAAGTAAATTAAGATTGGAAATGGTAAATAATCGTAATGAAGCGACAACGAGATCAGGAAAAAATCTCGATGCAGTATTTGCAAGACATTTAGACAAAATTGAATCAAGAATATTTATATCATATTTTAACTATGACAAGCCAATTGTTTCAATAATAGAATCATTGAAAATTAAATGTCATAAAGTGTTAATAGAAATTCGAAAAAGAATTAAAGAAAGAAGTTTCACTTCAGCCATGGTAGTCTAAGCACACACCAATTTTTGTTACGGAACATTTCCTAATTACTTGTGTAATGGTAATCGTTTGGTGACCACGTATATTTCAATGACCTTAGATTGTGTTGTCACGGTCATCATACTTGAACAATTTTTCATATTACAATCTCAGATGTATCTTCTAGTATTGTAATCTTCTTTGGAAAAAAATCAATGTTTTTAGGATTAGTAAATTAAAATCATAATTGCAAGCACATCAGTCGGAATCTAACAATGTTTCTCTTGACTCGGATTGTTTATGGCACTGCAGCTGTTACATTAGTCATTGGAAAGGCAGTGGAAATGCCAAAATAACTTCATTTGAGTCATCATCCTCTTCAGCGTTGACGCAAGATTGCCCACGTGCATGCAAAACAGTTGGAATTACAGAGCATAGACAGAAGCAACATTGACCTTCATATTTATATTAAAATCATTATTTTTTTAATTCATTGAAGTTGAAGAGGACGAATGAATTCATGCTTTATGTTCCTATTTTCCCTAAACCCCCTTTTCGTTTTCTTATACAGTTACTAGAACATTCTTAACATTAATTCTGTAAAAATATTTGTAATGGTTCTACATACTACGGAGCTATTCAGTTCTGCAATTAGGTGTATTACGGGCAATTTTGTACTGTGTTATGATATAAGAAAGTTCTTAACAAAGTTCTTAAGTAATCGTCTTGTGAAAAGACCCTTGCAACTATAATAGCCTCTTAGCTGAAGTTTTAGCTATCTCTTCAGAGTTCTATGAAGTAAAATTGAAAATTACTTCAGAAAAAGAAAAACAAAAAGAGATCTTTTCGATTCTACTTTAAATTACTGGTAAAAATTATCAGTGAAAAATAGAAATTTTCATATATCTTTCTTAAATCTAATAAAATTTAAAATTAGGTGTATTGAAAAGTTCGAGTCGTTTCTTTTAATTTTCTTTTATTTATAGACGATAGACAAGTTACCAATTGACAATGAAGTTATTGAGACACATCGATAAAAGGTTAACAGTTGCACAAAAAACGCGGAATATTATAACCATTACAATTGTAAGTCAATATTAGACTGCGAATCTTCATAGAAAATAAATATTGTTCAAGTTAAGTGTAAGACGCAGAAGTTAAATGGAAAGGGATATTCTCTTTTAATCATCTTAAGAAGTCGAAGATAATATAACAACATCTTTAAATTCTTTTAATGCCCTTTCGGCTATATTCGACCCATGCATTTTCGTCATAATTGCATGAAGTCCGCAATTTAGTCCTAATGCTTTGAATAATTCGAACATAATTAAGCACTTGCACTATGCTTTATGTTATAATTACACTGAGTCGAACCTTTGCATCGTTTATAATTTTCTAGAAGAAAAAGAAAACTCGTGTTGATTGTATGCCTGTATATTCTCCAAATATATCGACAACAATAAAATAGAAGTTTATTCCATTTGAAAGAAGTTAATAATATACATATTTTATTGGATTCTGTTCGAAATCCTACTTACGAGCATGACTCGATGTTATAGCACAAAGGGTTAACGTTTTTCTGTATACACCGAGTAATTGACAGTATCCGATTAGCAAGCGTTTCACGATCACAAATCCCGTCGGCATTAGACATGCTCTGACGAAATTTTAATGAAAGGAAGTCAGCTATTTATGTCCGGGCGTGAGTCCATGTGCCTTCGGCTGTTAACACTAAACCTACCGAGCATTAAAATTGGCTATTGTGTATTAGCTTGTAAAAATAACAAGACTGAATTTTCTTAGATTTTGTGTGATTGTTATTATAAATATGCTTGAATAAAGAAATCTATCGAATCAATTCTCGTGAAAGCATCTTTACAACATGAATAATTGTGAAATACAAAATCTGAAACCAGTCATTTGACCGGCGGTTGTAGGATTAGTGTTACACGTCAACTGCGTCGACTTGCCAGAAGTACATTTCGAAAATCCGTCGGTCCAACAGTTCGTAGAAACTACGCGCAGCCCATTGACAGTCCACGTTAACCTAGTCCGAAATTAAGGTCGCTGGGTTTGTGAGTCAATGGTGCTCTCAATTTTATTAACTGGCTTGTTGTTAACCACCGTGCAAATTATCCTTTTCCGTTCTATCATAAAGCACCATAAACTATAGCGCAGACTGTCACCTTCGTATCGCAAACAGCAATCGTTTTCATTCATGGACGGTGCGAAAAATTTTAGAACCGAACGCATCTAGGACGCGACACTTCGATTATCTCTTACATGAACCGATGTAGCATGAGAGCCTCCGCACACATTATCTTTTATCTCCCAGCTCGACACTGAGATAGATAAATTCGTTAATTTAATCGATTCCTCGGGGATAGACTGAGAATCTTTACGCACAGGAATTTTCTGCATCTGTTTCATGGAATTTGAGCAAATTAGGGATTTCTTTCTTTTCTTAGAATTGTTAGCTTTAAACTGCAGTTACTACCAGAGCTGCGGAGTCGGTAGACAAAATTCATAACTCCAACTCCTCTTTTTTTTACCTCCGACTCCGAATCGGAAACCGACTCCGACTCCGATTCCGACTTCGATTCTCAAAATTGAAAAAGTTTGTATTTAAAATAATTAAAAGTCGCAATAGAACTGAATAAATAGCTGAAATATTGTATTAAGTCTAAGAATATAGAACAGAGAACTTTGATACAACACAACACGACTGTTACTTTCTCACTTTCAAGAAATAGTTAGAAAATACGTATCAATTTGAGAAATACTAAGGATAACGTTTCCATTTTCGAAAATTAATATAATCTCTAATATTTCATAGAGACACTTGTTGCTTTTAATGATTTATAAACAAAAGAGCCGGAGTTTGAATCGGAGTCGAGATATTTTTTTCCGATCCTGACTCCGACTCCAGGAGTCGATATATTTTTTTCCGATCCTGACTCCGACTCCAGGAGTCGATATATAGCTTTTTCTTACTCCGGCTTCGACTCCAGTGATCAGCAATTATTCCCAAACTCCGACTCCACGACTCCGACTCCGAAGCCCTGGCTACAAAACTACTCTGCAACTACGAAGCAAAGTAATAAATAAATAATAAGTAAAGTAAACTACTCCAAACATAGGAGTAAATTACGGATTTCTTTTTTGTTTTGAAATTATTAGTTTTCAATTGCAGCAAACGTGATACACGTATACTATACAATATACACATTCCTTCAAAAGACACAGATCTTTCTTTTAAATGAAAGTGATTAGAGAGGTAGTGATTATATTTATAATTAACAGATATAATTGAAAGGTGTACTGCCACGTTGGTCATATGTGGGTGTCACAATTGTTCAAGCTGTAAAAACTAACTTTTTTCATAATTCATAAACCAAACTTCATTAGGATTTGTATGATCTAAAAGAGTGTTAATATAAAAACGCGATATGATTTAGATTAGACATAACCGACTCGTATTATGTTACATACCTCGGCAACCGAGGACTCTCGAGCTTCGCGATCCGTCTGTACGTTCGGCAGAGGCTGAATAATAGTGTCTTCTGTACGATAATTGTCCCTGGCCGAACCCGTGTTTTGGATAATTATCGAGTATTGATTATTTTTCCTTTCGTCATCACATCCTTTCCTTTCGTCCCTCACTTAGAGAGGGAAACCGCGAATTTTGAAACATGTTCGAACGAAATACACGTTGCAGTTTGTTTTGTAGGATTAGAAGTACTACAAATGTAGTGATGTTCATATCCTTAATTATTGAAGAAATCGCTACATCAATTTCGGAGAATACTCTTTTCATTCTCTGTATGTCGATGCCATCACGGCGGTGACAAATTTTGTCTTTTATGGTGCACAAACAGTATTCGTCAAACGCCGATAAATTCGGAGTCGGATCCCGGGATTTTGACTGCCGACTCCGCAGCCAAAGACCTCCGCAGCTAAAGATTGTCCAAATATTTGTGGGAGTCACCGTATATCACGTACATCATTAGTTTCTCTATAAAACAACGTTCTGAAATGATTGCGTTGCATTAACGTCACTGAAATCCCTTAAGTATCGCGCGTGCGTTGCGAGCACGCGGCATGGCCGTGTATTACAATATAAACGTGACTTAGCTCGCGATGGTGGCGTCTATAAACGAGCCCGTAATAGATATTCCTTGCCGATCTGCTCTATTTGCCCTTGCATCTATACGCTCCTTACGTGCACGACAATAGTAAAGAACACTGTGCCGAATGACTTCAATATTTTCTATTAATATTTGACAGCGAGATCCCGTTAAAACGTGGAATTACTTCGATACGCCCATGATGCCGCAAAAATCACGCGTTTTCTCCTCGGATCGAGGCAGGATCTATCGAACGATTGCAACAGATGACGAGTATACTTTAAGTAGGTTGCATTTATTTATTCCCGATGGTGCTGAACCGCCAGCCCGATAACGGTATACACATTATTGTTTCGGAGCGTCTAGATATCAGACGATCTCGGCGGGCAATATATTCAGGCGATTTTTTTGCCGGTTCAACTTTAATTACATTATATAGAGAATCGAAAGACAGATGAAAATCCCATTTATAAAACCGTTAAATGAAGTTATTGGTCCGGTTATTGGGAGGTTCTAGATAAAAGAGGCTAGAAACTTGTCTGTAATCTCATTCGGTGCTAACGAACCTCTAATTTGTCTAGACCGAGTGTTGCACGCACCGACTTCTTACCTGTGTAATAACGGCAGTTAAAAGTTGAGCCTCAGAGTTCTTAGGGTCGGCAGCTTCCCGTTTGCAAGAAGTTTACAGCTGTGTTATCGCTGAGGCGATGGCGTGCCATGGTAAGAAACGTTTATACATCGATTCTCTACGAAATGGAGCGATCGGAGAAAAACGAGGATCTTCCAATAGCATAGATTAAGGAAACTAATTGGTGATAAGCAGAGGAAATGGTCCGCGTTAATCGTTGAAATAAACACATCGAATCCAGGATGTAAAGAACGATAAATCTGTGTCTAATGTATATCAATGAAACTTTCAAAACGTTTCCCACCCTTTTTAGAACGTACATTGCGTGAAAAATGCATTACAATGAAGATTTTATTGAAGAATAGACTCCATAGGGAAGATAAATTTACCAGCAAATGCGAGTATTTTTGCAGTTACACTACACCATTTCGTAGCTTTTAAAATAAACTTTCAACAGCCTACGTCCTTTATTATTATTACTACACTGCATATCTTTTTGCGAAATACAAATTGTTTCCATCGATCGCAAGAAACTGGAGCTGAATAGAAATTTCTTCCTCCATTTAGCGATTTTAATAAGCTAAATCTAATAAATTGATATTCTTAACCCTGTAACTGTTTTATTTCATTTTAACAACATGCACTTATGTGCTTCATTATTTTTAAGCTGCGTCGAATGTACTCGACAATAGCAGTGCCAATATGTTTGCAGTAAAATTGAAACGATAACATATTCTTGTTTTTTAAAAGCATATTTTCATTGTAAGAATTTGTTAAGTTATAACAAATATATATTTACAATTGATAACAATTTGATTGATTTCGTTAGAAAGATAGCAAATAAAATGTTTGAAGAAGGGAGATGATATATTGCAAATTTAATTTACTCTTAGGGGCGAGAATGATATTGTTGAAAACAAGGGACAACACATAATGTCACTTTGTATCAGTGTCGCCAGATCAATCCAAAACTGAGTTGATTTTCCTCTCCTCCTTTTGCCCTTCCACTATCCCATTCCAATCCTGCGCACGCTCCAACGTTCCCCGCTAAGACCGTAGACTGGTCACGTGACGTGCCGCGCAACGTGTTACATATTACTCTGGTCATCAGAGAGGTGGTAAACCGTATTCCCCTCGATTTAACCGATCTGGCGACACTGCTTTGTATATTGGACGCTAGTATCTCGATTCTTTTGGAATCTTTTTTTTTTCGTGCAGTGCTAACATCTTGTAGGATTCGTTTTCGATAGTGTTCTTGGTAGAAAATCCGGAAAATGTTTTCCAGTGAAACTTACCAATGAAAGTTTGATTTGACTTGGCCGAACAATTAATAGCAAATGCAAATTTTTTCCCTACATAACGAGTATACTCGTCATTAAACAAAAGAATGCCATCTTTTCATGGCGAGTATACTGGACATAAACATTGGCAGGGTTAAATTCTTTTAATCTGTCTACTACTTCACATTGCACTTACTCATTTTTATCATAAATACACGAAATCCAACTACATTCCTGCTAACTTAAGTTTCTAAACCAATATCCCCATTTGCCAATTAGTTTTTCAGTTTCGAAGGAGTTGGTAACTCCGTTTATGCGAACTAAGAGCAGTCCGCAGGGTCCTTGGTAGGTCACTTCTATCGGCTTTATGTTCGCCCTGTTCGCGTCGGTGATGTCGTAAACAGGAAACGATGCAGGACGTTTTAAATTGGCCGGCATTTATATGACAGCAAATCGGCACTAGCTCTAGCCCTAACTCATCGTTAAACGAATGGCTTCGTTCTATCGATAAGCAGTCCTCGGAGTTGCGATGGTAGTTCTACATGCATTGTTCAGCACAAGAGAATCGATACCGTGTGTCCGATTCTTTTGAAAGAATTATTCGAAGTATGTACATTGTATGGTGTGCTTTGCGACATTATATTACGTCAAAGAGAAAAAGTTTACGTTCCTGATCTATAGTTCGGTAGATTATCCCGGACGATAAAAGACAAACTTCATTACTATTCGATGACGTAATTTCAGACGACGTCGGTCTGAAGAGCATGTTCATAATTGACGGGGATTCTAAAGGCAAAGATATATGTAGAACTTTATTCTCGATAGTAGGAAGATCAAGGTTAATGTTCTTTTCAAATGCTATCAGACTGTTTGTCTGGTGACCAGCACTTGACATCCCACTGCTACTATGTAATATTATATACAGTGTGTTCCGCGACTCCTGGTTAACCGATTAGGAGGTGATTCTACATGTGAAAATGAGTGGGAAAGAAAGAATAAAATTTTTTCATTTGAAGCTTCGTTTTCGAGTAAATCGAGTTTGAAAATTCAGTGAATACACGGACCATTAGATAGAAATCGGCTGTCGCGTCTGATTATGACCAACCAATTCTATTCTGTCCATATACAATAAAACATATAGAAATTGTATAAGGAAATTCGATTTTCTCGAAAGCATAGCCTCATATGAAAAAATTGTATATGTATATGAAAAATTTTATAAGTACAATATATATTTCGTATTCTTCGAACTGAAACTGATTTTTTCGACTTCAAGGTCACTTCAAGGTCACTTCAAGGTCATGGTGTGTAGGTCGTTGAACTCATCTTGACGCCGACTGCCATATTGCATTATGAAAAATACATGTTAATACGCAAAAAATACGGTGACCTTGAAAACACTGTTACAATGACCTTCAAAGGATTTTTTTTATTACCATCATATGCACGCCTTAAAACCATCTCCAAACTATTTAGTTATTTTTTCTTACTTTTAATAGTAGCGCAAATAATTTAGGTGTTCGAGTTAAAATTAAAACCCTGCATACACATATATTAGGGGTGTGCGAGTACTCGATTTATTCGAGTCGAGTAATGATCGGTCTGTCGAGCCGAGTCGACCGTTTGAATTTTCCGATCTACTTGAAATCGACGAACTGCTTGAAAAGAATGCGAGCTACTTGAGAAGAATCAACCGGATCGAATATTCGAGCCCTCGTGAAACTTCGATTTACTCGAAAATTAATTTTCATCTCGAAATTTTTCGAATTACTCGAATATATTCGAACAGATCTTTAACTTTCGAGTTACTCGTAAAAATTTGAATATGTTTTCTCCATGAAAACATGGAAATAAAACAGAAGCATTAAATTAGCGTCAAATTTTTCTTCCTTATAGTTAGAATAGTATTTGATTGTAAATAAATGAATGTTCGAATAACTCGAGCAATTCGAATTTTTACGAGTAACTCGAAAGTTAAAGATCTGTTCGAATATATTCGAGTAATTCGAAAAATTTCGAGCTGAAAATTCATTTTCGAGTAATCGAAGTTTTACGAGGGCTCGAATATTCGAGCCGGTTGATTTTTTCAAGTAGCTCGCATTCTTTTCAAGCAGTTCGTCGATTTCAAGTAGATCGGAAAATTCAAACGCTCGAGCAATTGAATCGTGTTCAGCTCAGCTCGTAAATTACGGGTACTCGCACACCCCTAACATATATAGATAATTTGCAATTATCCACGATAAAACCAATAATAAGAAAATCCAATGACAAATGAATATAAATTTTTAACATTTTCTAAAATATATTCGATATTGAATTGCGGGATAATTATACTCCATACATTACATCGTGACGATATTAATAAAGAGCATATATTCTGGGTGCATGTACAGGCTGTTTTTAATTTATTCCTGACTATGATAATAAAGTCTAAGTTCTTACTGTATGTAAAAGGAATTCGAGACGTAAATTTCTTTACTATATGAAAAACGAGCCAATAAAAAATCTAGGCGCGCATAAATACTGTTTGAACCGCACGAAGCAGAATCCATGGCAGTTTTAATTGTCTTCAAATAATGGTTTAACAAGAGCAGTCCTAATTCAGCTTCGCAAACGGTCTTCACAAGAGGAACCTCGATCGGAATCAGAGCCTCGTTCTAGCCCCTTTCTGCGAGGTGACCACTAATTATGGCCGCAACGCTGCACCATGTAATACGTACTAATTATTTTAACACCGTTACGTAATCATTGGCCGGTCACGTTTTCGATCATCACCGTTTCCTGCCTTACCTTCGCGGAAGGATCCTCTACCGTGGCGAAAAGAAGAAAAGAATACGGCGAAACTCGATTCAAAGATACCGATTAAAGGCTCGCTCATAAATTACCGAACGGCACGGTGAATACCGAAGCCCGTTCGCAAATAATTGTGACTTGTTACACACCTGCCTCTGCGGCGTGATGACCTCTACCTGTAATCGCGAGTCTCCTTCATTTATTATATCAGCGCAGGTAGGAAATTATTGCATATTGTACAGGGTGTACCACGCAACTGGAACAGGCTGTACCTCTAGAACGGTTGGAAATAGTTACAGTTACTGTTACAGAGCAAAGTCGAATGGTATCTAAAGGTGCATAATATGCAAATAACTCTATGCACTTTTGTACATCGATGCATCAGAAAAATGCAACAGCTTCTTTTTATGAAATGGAAATTTATGTTTTTGACCGCATCGATTGAACCAGTTTTCTGTGCTCTACATAAAAGTATTAACCGTTTGCACTCGAGTGGTGACTCTGAGTCTCCATTATAAATTGTAATACACTATCCAAAATATTTTTCACATTGTTAAATTTGTTTGTGTCTAATAAATTGTTATACATTTAAATATTGTACGAGTAGATTGCTAAATATGCTTAAATTGAAAAGAATCACGTAGAATTGAAATATTCCAGGTCGGAAGAAATGTTTGGTTTTAGAGCGGAAATAGTTTAGACTGCAAAGGTTTAACATAATTACGCCGTAAATTTATTCGTTAGGAAGTTATCATAGCTAAAAGTTACAAACATCAAGTATGTACACTCACTCCCATTAATATTCGGACACCCTTAAAAGGACGATAACTTTTTTAATAGTGGACCATACGACTTGGAATTTTTTAAGAAGTTACAACAATTAGTTTACTACATGACATAAAAAAGAAAATACTAAATGTTGTCTTTTATTATTCTTTTATGTGAGCCTATATTGAAAATTTAAGAAACACGTTTTGTAGATCTGTGCCAATTATAGAATCTAAAACAATCTTAGCTACAATAACGCTTTTAAAATTGTTCAAAACCACGGCCGTCAGGCAGCATGGCTGATAATTCTAAAAAAGAATGATCAGTTCAAGGAAACCTGATTAATTTAACTGTGCAATTATAGCAACCACTGAATTCCACTTGTCTTGATGTGTCGAGAGATCACTGTTCAAAAATAGGACACTTGTTATTTTCTTTTGTAATTTGTAGAAATAATCCAAACTAGTAAATTGAATGGGACCAATTCTATCATACTACATTAATAAATGATAACAGTTGCTTTTTCAAATATTTATGTTATTTTCATAGCATTCGAATTACCAGCAATCGAACAATTTATACTGTATGAACATACTTTTTTTATAAATCGCACAAGATCATAGAAAACGCATCTTCAATTTTTAGAAGATATTAGAGACCAGTTACTTTCAGTACTCGGTGTTCTTGCTATTAAACAATGCAATTCTATTAAAATTAGAACTGAATTGATATTTAACTAATTGATACGTTAACCGTCGTTAAGCTTTGACCAGGTTTTGAAATTCATTTTGATTATGATACAATCGAATAAATTATGATTTAATAGAAAAGGATTAAAACAGCATCCATTAGGACGAATTTTAGCTTTCTGTTTTCGGTTTCTTTAATTAAATTAATTTGATTTTATGGGGGAGGGGGGTAGAATTCGGCATTCAACGAGTTAAAGGAATATTCGGAATAATATTAAAGGATCTTGTAATTTACTGGGAAAAAAGCAGAAATTGCAGTGGATTGTGATTGATCTATGTAAATGATGAAGCTTGGGAACGCTGACCGATCATTTAATTTCCCACCAAGCAGCTACAGGACAGGTTAATAATCCGCGGTGCAACATTCGCAGAGTAGCGGCTTGTTTCATTCCTTTCTTTTTGTTTCCTCGTGAGTTTTTATCTCCCATCTTACTTGTTCGATAGAGTCTTCTCTTCGGATGCCTTTCGAACGATTACGCCCGTCTCGGGCTCGACGATTCCACTCGAATCTTCGTTGGAATGTCGTCAGACCCCCACCGGGGATGTTTAATATTTCGATTTCAATGTCAACGCGAAAAAAAACCACTATCTGTTTACGTTTTGTGACTGTGAACAGTCTGCCGTTTTGCAGACAACCTGTTGCCAGCTGTTGACAAGTGAAATAGTCACCGGATTATCCGAACAGTATCTATGAAATATTCAAAAGAGCCTCGGGAACCTGATTTCATTGAATTTGTATCCTCGGCGAAGAATAACAGTCTATCTTGTTTATTTGAAACATTTTGTCGACTTTAATACTCGTGATACAGGTTTTCCACTCCCGGATTAATCCTTTTGTAGAGTATATTTACCTTTTTGCAGGTCTTATACACCCTTTTGCAAATGCAAATTCATCCTTTCACAGATCAATTCACATTCTTGTAAATCAAATTTACTCTCCTACATCTCAAGTTTGTCTACAAAGTTGTCTTAAGCTTTTTTAACAAAAAAAAATAACTAAATAATTTATTGCATACCTGTAATAATATTTAAATATAAAATTAACAAAAAATGCTTGTTTAACAATAAATTCTCTATGATGGTTCTTTGGCAGCTGCGCGGAGTAATTTCCACGTAAGTGTCCACGGTTGGGAGAATCAGCCAAAGCATTTCTTGCGCAAAATTTATACACGAAATTAACAGTAGGAGAACTATTATAGATGAATCTATGTACAATATATGTCAAATAAATACTTTATATGCAATAAAATGTTGAATTTAGGAATAGTAGATTTGATTTGATTACAGCAATTTAAGGAAACCGATTTGCAAACAGGTGAATTTGGTTTGTAAAGTGCTGAATATGATTTGCAGAAGAATGAATATGGTTTGAAAAAAGATGAATACGATCTGTTCAAGGACAAACGCGCTTCCGAGGTCAGGTAAATCACTTGACTACGTACCGACCATAAAAACCTATAAACCTCGTAGGACTCGACCAAAGTACAGCTGATAGCCAGCTGATACCGCGTTTAGCTACGGACAAGTTATAACTATAGTCTTTTGTCACCCTGCGCACTCTATTCCTACTCCATCTCAATCTTTCTACCGTCCGTCCATCAGGAGATGGCGGTGAGAAACTTGTTGGTACCACGTGATCTCTCTTCTACGCGCTACACGTCTACCGCTATTGGCCAAATTACGCGACAAAGACGGAAACGCGCATATTAGTGTGACTGGAACAGAGAGATGTGGTGACGCTGAGCGCCTATGTCGACCGTTCCCTCCAGAACGTAAGCGTAAGAGTGGGGTCTTGCAGTCCCCCTGCTCCCCACTGTCGAAAATCAGTGCCATCTCCTGATGGACGGACGGTACATTCCCTCTCCAGCTTTTCGCCATCTCCACCATTTTTCCCGACACATCCTACAACCAATCATATGCAATTTTCCAAAACCACACCTACATCCGAGCTTCCCTAAAATCTTACGCGACCAAATCAGAACTTTCTCGACTATCGAACTGCCGACACAATTAAGTATAGCCGAGCCTAGCTTAGATGTAACCGAAATAAACGAGTTTGTTCTCCGCAGTTGGTCTTTATACACGTCTTCGTAAATCCTGTCGGATCCAAGTCTCCTATTTCGAGGTGACCGATTCGACACCACACGATCTGCAAAATGGTAAAGTTAGAGTGCAAAATCTGTATATTAACCTACACATTGCCTCACGTTGGTATCTGACACACTGAATAATAAATGAGCTCACACTGTAACTGATAGTGAGAATTGTTCATCTTGAAGGCCGCTCTATGTTGATTCTTTCAATTTATTCATTTTCTGAGATACAAGTGTCTGAAGGATGAGATGACTTTGAAATATCCTTGTGAATCGCGAAAACGTCTTTTCTACTGGCACCGAATCCTGTTTAGAGAGGAACAGGTGACGTTCTCGCGTTTCTAGTGTGCGTTTCCAGTTAGCAGCCATGTGAGATTGATCTCCAGGCACCTGATACACAGACGCAGTTTGGTACTCAAATAACAATACTGTTTTGCAACTACCTCGTTGATACATAGTTGGCAATATTTATCGCACCAATATTAACCACATTATCCTTTATAACTCTCTTACGATTAGTACTGCAACGCAGATTAATAGTCTAGTCTTCAATAAACTAACAAAACCATTTTAGTTTACATTATGGGGATAGTACGATTTACATGGCCCCTCGTTTTGAGGTTATATTTGTGTTATTGGGGTTATTTCAAGAAAAAATGTATATATAACATGGTGTCAAATTGGCCTGGTTTAGCCGGTAAAGTAGATTTCCTGTTTTTTATAAATTTGCAAATACAGTATTTCATCGGTAATTGTCCCAAATGCCTCCGACATAATTGTCCCTGAGATATCCTCACTAGTGTGGGGTGTAGCCCCTTGAGGGGCCGTGAAGCTCGAGAGGCCTCGGTCGCCGAGAAATATGACACCATGCGGCTCGGGTATATCGGTGAGACCACACTAATCCGAATTTCCAACTTCTTTATTATTCATTATTTTTTTATGGGACTTCGATGACCATATTTGTGGCATTTTTCTAATAAAGTAAATATCATCGGAATTATATCATATTTGGTATCATTTTTATTAGAAAAATGCCACAAATATGG
Source organism: Sphecodes monilicornis (assembly GCA_913789915.3). Classification (NCBI taxonomy): domain Eukaryota; kingdom Metazoa; phylum Arthropoda; class Insecta; order Hymenoptera; family Halictidae; genus Sphecodes; species Sphecodes monilicornis. The sequence continues at coordinate 14,739,882 of OU565290.1, forward strand.
TCATCGAAGTCCCATAAAAAAATAATGATTAATAAAGAAGTTGGAAATTCGGATTAGGTATGTTTACATTTCTCGGTGACCGAGGCCTCTCGAGCTCGGCTGTCCTTCTCTACGTTCGGCAAACCTCAAACAATGATATCCCTCGCGCATAATTGTCCCTCCGCAGACACGTGTTGTGGACAATTATCGATGAAATACTGTATCTCGGTAACTATGCGAAATATGGCAAAATATCAAGAGACCTTTTTTGTATAAAATGAAATTTTATTCGCACAATCTTTGCATTGTAGCTGTCATCCAGAATTTGAACTAGTAATGGAAAAATCATGTAAATAGAATGAGTTGTGGTTAGGTCGTGGAGGGGGCGGATCAAAACGAGGGTCCACGGAAATCGTACTTGTGCCTACGTTAGCAATGGCACTTCTATAAATATTGTACATACTGCGTAAACGTAAGTGTGATTTAATAATTATTCTCTTTAGCGTATACTGAGTTAAACTCTCCACTTTGGACATTACTCCGAGTGGATCAAAAAAGGATAAGAAAGTTGATTGTACTTAAATATCCAAGATGAAGTACATATATTTATAACAGACATAAAGTTCACGTACCTAAGTATCTCTTCTATGCTACTACTACAGTTTCTTTGCTACTTAATAAAATGAATAATTAATAAATACCACAGGTATTGTAAGGTCCAACGAAAGAGATATTTTAATCACTCAGTGGGTAATGAACCGCTAAATTCTAAAAAACATTGTTCCTGCTTCACAGAAATACTCTGCGGAACCAAGATTTTCGTATGAACATCCGCGCCATTCATCAAACTAGTCGAGCACTATTATTCATTCCGGAGTTCAATAGCAACAGAACGTTGCTTGTGCAATCGCGGCTACCGCGATTCTCTATGATAATCCCCGCAAAATTTTCGAAACCCCACACAACATATTCAATGTTTGTTCTCAAGGAATCGCGACTCATCTATTTGCATGAGTGTGTCCGGACAGATAAGATAGCCATCGAAGAAGGTAGCACGATCACATTGATTCGATGGAAAGCTGAAAAGAATGGCTACACTGTACGGGAATGGAGTCGGGGTCGGCTGTCTATATGTGCAATTTATTAGGACTTAAATTGGCGCATGCGTCACAGTTTGCACGTGACTAACAGGAACTTTCCTTCCACGGTAACGCACGTGGATCATGTGGTATGCGATGGATGCGATCTCTCGAGAGGTCCTCGTTCGACTAGAAATCTTCCGAGGAAAGTCTGTCCGTCGCGAGAAACCAATCGCCACGTTTTCGCACGTCGTAGATCGTAAACGCGTCGCGAGGCTCTGCTAGTTTCTATAACGTCGATCCATTCTGCTCGACGTTTTGTTCCGAAGAACAAAACGGTCCAACTGTGAAAGTTGGTCACAATCGTAACTCTTCCGACGCGTCATACTTCTTCCTGCTAGTCAATCATTGGAACATTTGTCTTCTCATCAAAAGTCTGGCGGTGTTAAATTACCTAGGAATCAAACTTATGACTAGACTTAAAAATTTTCTGCGTTTCTTACAAGTAACAGGAACCACTTTCTCTCTGTCTTTTACCTTTAGTTACTCACACCCCAATTTATGCACAATACTTAACTAGTTCTATGGTGTCAGCCATTACTCTGGGTCACCCTGCCACGGGGATCAGCACTGAATTTCATAGGAAATAATTAAGTACGAAATTGTACGAGTTACAGTATTTAATCGATAAATGTTACAAAATTCTGAACAAGAAGTGTCTCAATACAATCCCCACTCCTGCGGGGTATACCCCGTGAGGGGCCATGAAGTTTGAGAGGCCCCGCTCGCTGAGAAGTATGCCATCATACGGGTCGGGTATATCGGTGAGACCACTACTAATCCAATGACAAAACTTCTTTATTTTTTATTATTTTTTTTATAGAACTTTCAGCAACATATTCGTGGTATTTTTCTGATTAAAATGATACCAAACATGGTATAATTCGTATCATATTTACAATAATTTTCCGAAACTTTTGTCCTCAATTACGCAAGTAAATATCATGGCAATTATATCTTATTTGGTATAATTTTCATTAGAAAAATGTCACGAATATGTTCGTGAAAACTCCATAAAAAAATAATAAAAAATAAAGAAGTTTTGTCACTGGCTTCGCTGTCCTTTTCTACGTTCGGCACAAGTCAAAGAATAGTATACCTGAACACGAAGTGTCACTGGCCGGACCCGTTGTGACATTTATCGATTAAATACTGTATCAGATACGAATTATGAATTTGCGAAGACATACAAATTGTAATGACCCCGTGCGAGTAATCAAAGGTTAACAATTAGTTCGAAAGTAATTTATTGATAATCTTTTTTCATCTTTCTACTATTTCGAATTGCAGTTATTCTTGTCATAAATACATAAAACCCGTTGTATACTTATGACTAGACAGCGGATCTTTATGCAAAATAAAAATTGTCCACCTGAATTGCAACAAACTGCAGCGAATTTGGAAGTTATTTTCTTGTTTAATATGTTTAGTAGGCTAAACATAATACAATAGCATTTTTAAATTCTTCTAATGTATTCACCGTCGTAAATTACATCTACTCATTTTTGTGATAATGTTTTTATGTTTTTATTTTATCACAATTGTACGTTAGCCATAAAGAAAGTTGTTGTTCGATTTAACGCAATATTGAGTCATTCGACCTTAGGACGATACTTTGATTCGATCCAAGGTTTGCTAGAGCAGGATGTAAAGTTTTACAATACCAAATTCGATCTGCATTGACTCATTGAATTCGTTCCAAGGTTATTCCTCTTTTTTTATCAAGTTTGATGTAGGTAGTAGAAGATCGTGGTTAGAATTACAAAACGCGAAGATCACGAAAGCATAAATTGTAATCGTTTCATTCGATCTCGGGATTCTTAGATTTCACTTTAGAATACAAAATGGATACCTGATAGCAAATATAAAAGACTTATCACAAGAATTCGTCGCCCATTTTTGTTATAAATTGTTTAACGGCCCCAAGACATATATATTTAAGAAGTGGACTATTCCAAGTTTCAGAAATAATCAAAAGCCATCGACATTTGTAATTGGCATCGGTTGCAGACACAGTTTATTGGCCTTTACGTAGTTGTGTTAACGCGAACAACTGTTTTGATAGTCGGTGAGTAAAGAATGAGGAAGAACAAACTGGCATTGTTTCGCACACTATCAGATATAGGTCTCTTGCTACATTTCTTGTAGAGTGTACTTAACAAGTCGGAGCTGGATTCTTTTATAGCACTCGTTTCACCGTTATCTGTCGTTATATAACTTCGTAGCGCAGCAGAATACTGAAAAAACCAGTGTTATAGATCCGAATCATTAGATTCCAAGTTAAATCAAATTGTCCAATTGAAAAAATGATCAAATTCACAGGCAAAAGAATTAGCATGCTGTTTGTACAGAAGTTATTGAATTTAACAAAGTTCGGACATAGTTCGCCAATGAAATGAGGCGCGTTACGTAAGTTATATTTAGGGATAGCTGAATAAGAGTGGTAAATTGAACTGAGCTAGTCCACGAACTCGTGTCACGCGATAATTATAGTCAACTCAGCGGGTAGCACGAGTCGTTAGTATCGCGTTCGGAATTATCCGGAATTTCGGGCGACCTTTACCGGAATGACGATCTCCCCTCTGAATTGTACCGATCAATTTAACTAACTAAATAGCCGCAATTATGCGTTTAGTTTTGCGTTACCGAAAGCAATTTCCTGGTGGGCGATGTAAATTCGTGAGCAGGTGTTGTGTTTCACTCGTCAACTTTTACGCACTTTTTGCGCCTGTTCTTGACGCATTGCTTGACTCAGTTCGTTGGCACGTTGCCTGACAATGTCGTCACACGATAGTCAGTAGTCCGAGGGCCGGACCCAAAAAAGATTGTTCCTCTAGCCTCCAACGGAACGCAACCTTCGTACCTTTTAGCATACATTTCCCTCCCTGATAATGTTCCGTGCGCGGACACGAATACTCGGGTTCGCTTGCTTTCGTGAATTGCCTCCATCAACTTTTCTTTTTGCGAAGGCCTGCGAACACATAACCGATCACCAAAAATCGACAGTCATTCACTCCGCTCGTGCTCGCGAGTAAAAAATACGGCTGACTAAAAATCATCACGGTTGATTGATTCGCTCGACACGAACGCGCGCAGCCTCGTAAAAACCGCGTGCTCCGTTCTATGGGAGGAGCAGAATATCGAACGGTCCGTCACCGTAAAAATTAAATTACGCCCGCCTTTAGGCGATTATGTGCTCGCAAGAGGGAACACAGACTTGTACTAGGTGGCGAAAGAACGTATCGCGGTTCTTTCAGGGTGGAAATCTTTGCTTCAAGTGAAGCAGACACCATCGTGCGAGTGAGATGGTTATAGAAACTGTAAGTCGTTAACTTTCAATAGTTTGTAGCGTTAAAAACACTCCTCTGACACTAAACAATTCGAACAAAGTCCGAAATCATAATCCACCCAAAATGAATGAATTTTTGTTATATCATAAGGTACTGAGTCAGGACTATAGGACTATGTTTGGGCTTATCAGGCAATTTTGGCCTTATTTGATCACTACACTGCACATCTTTATGCATTTATAGCATGAACATATTTTTAAAATTCAAGGAAACATATGTGGCAACAAACTTTAATGATATCTCGCTTCATGCTTACTGTTTATAATAAGGAGTTTTCTGGTTAATAAATTGGACTTGTTCTTCATCCTGATGCATAAAGTTCCGCAATCTAATGCTCATCTTTAACGCTAAACCTACCACGGTCAAATGACCGGTTTTCCATCTCGCAATTATTGAAATTATAAAAACACTTTCATAGGAAATGACTGAATTGGCTTCTTTATGTAAGCACACATTATGATTAAAGCCATACAAAGTTTGAATAAATTCAATCTTCTCACTTTTATAAGGCGTTTCACTTTTATATGTTTTGTGCTTGGTAGGTTTAGTGTTAAATGTTTATAGCTCATCACAACGTTAAACGATTACGATAAAATTTTCACCGTGTATATGATCGGCATAGATCTGCAAAACGCATTGATTACAGTTTCATTACAGGCTCAGCTAAAAAAGTCGCAAAGACCGACTTTTACTTTTTTCTTCGCAATTTTTTTGAAATTTCATTTGCCCGTTATTTGGTAAATTGATTCTTCCAACATGTCAAAGAATCTGGACTCATTTGGTTGAATTTTAACCCTTACCACTCGAATGGCGACTCTGAGGTGCCACTAAAAATTGCTATACCATTTTTCAAAATATTGTTTACATTATTAAATTTGTTCTTATTTTGTAAATTACTAAATATTCACGTATTGTACGAGGTATTATATACAATTTCGGAACATGAAAACAAATTATGAGAAATAGAGTATTCTAGCTTGAAAGAAATGTTTCGCTTTTTAATTAAAATCACTCCGACTGCAAAGGGTTAAGAGAATTGTTTTTAAATGAGGTTCCACACTTTTTGGCCAGGGGTTGTAGATATTTGCACCTGACTGTTGACCTGTGACCGGCCGGCGACTTTTTTCCCGCTAGATTGTTGCAACAGTCGACTGTGCAGCTGCGAGGGCGTAGAATGCACCGGGTGTGGTGAAGGGAAGAGGAGGGGGTAGAGCGTGGTGCATCGACTCGTTGGGGGAAGGGGGTTGATTCATCGCGGAGGCCGCACTCGGCTTCACGCAGTCGTAGAACGAATCTCGTTCATCGCGATCCTGGACGAGCGGGACGAGCCAGTTACGCGTCTTCCACGCGAAAGTCAAGGACGCGGCTCGACGGAATTCCGGCTGCCGCATTCCCGGCACACGCGAGATACAACGAACGCGAGAAAGTCGTCTGGTAGGGCGAGCGCGTATTCGATACGGTTTTTTTTAGTGCACCAACACTGGCCGCCTCCGGGAAGAGGAGAGAGATTTCTTGCCGTGGCTCGCTGGCAAATTCTATCGCGAATTTTTCCGACGATCGAGGTCGACGATCCCTTGGGTCCAAGGTTACCTCGTGACGTTCTCTTTACGTTACCACACTTTGGAATTGCTCTCGACAGTGTCCGGGGATTTAACACTTCGAGTGTCATACCCCAAAAAATGGGAAACGGAATTATTTCTTCGGATTTAGAAATATTAGATTGAGCAATAGGTTCGTTCGAACGTGTCACATATGTATTTTTTAATAAAAGAAACACGAACATTTTATGGACAAGGTATGTTTACCTTGCTAAACAGATAAAGAAAGGTCGTATAAAAGAATGGTGCATATATCATCGAGTAGAAATGTTTTCTGAATTTTAATAAATTTTGATGTTATGAGAATTTGGTTAGGATTTGCAAAATGCAAGGTGGTTAAGGCAGCACTTTCAGTATCACCATCTCAGTTTTCGTACTTTTATTTCATCATATAAATTATCTTTACTTAATGGAATTTCGAAGGGTATGGTGCTGGCATTCAAAGTGTTAAACAATTTCTATATCTCAGGATGAGTGGTTTTGAGGAATAATGAATTATTCATGTTTGGAAGCAAAGGAAAACGAAAACAGCAATATTTTTGATCGTACTACTGTCTCGAGCATTGAAACACATCTTTTGTCTGTTCCAAATTATGGTAACACTAGGGACAACGAAAAAAGCGAATGTTTGGTGTCTTGTATTGTTTTCAAACGCGGTAGCCACCATGACAATGTGTGTGCCTACACGTTATTCCAAATGGGTGATTCACCGTGCGCGTTACAACCATCTAACTTTCATATTCGATCCGCGTTTGTTACCTTTTTCGGTCACCGGTTGCTTCTCACTAGATTTTTCGTCTCCTCTTCCCTCGCGGCCTGACCGATCCACTTCATACTTATTTCATACGATGTTTGGTGTGAAACAGTTTGTCCCGGCTGGATCGTGAGTGCTCAGAATGGTCGTCGCAATGCTCACCGACTACGGTCAGCCCGATTTAGGTATGTGATGCCACAGTTTAGCATTCTAGCCTCGCACGGAGGCTACCGTTTGCTCTCGATTGTGTGATTATCATTTAATTAGAATCTACCGAGAAAATGAATCGATAACGTGGAACAACTTTTTCATTTAATACTCGAACAGCCCTAAACGAGACTGACGTGTATTCCTTTATAATAATAATAGGTTTGAATTTATTCAGATTATTTATGGTAGCATGTACTTGAATAAAGAAGTATACTATTAGGTCGTTGCATAGGAAATGTCCGATTTTAGAATGCAAATGTTATGAAGCATTTTGATCAAGGACGACCATTACAAGTTTCATATCGTTTTAAGGTACAGTGCTGATCTTCAAGGTTCTATCTTCAGTTTTTATTTAGATATCTAAGTTTGCTTTTAATTTTGTGAAGCTTGGTCAAAATGTGGTAATTATGCAAAATACTATCCGTCGATGGTTAAAAAAGCGACAAAAATGACATAAATATGACATATAAATGAAGAGCGTGAACGACCAAAGGGTTCAATTTCTACAGTAGCACAGTGAAGAAACTTGTAATTCATTGAGAGAATATGTTGCTTACAATGATACTTACTTTGATCAACAAATTTATTTAGAAAAATGTGTGCTTGCTAATCGTTACTGTTCAGAATCGGACGTTTCCTATGCAACAACCTAATAAAACATTTCTCAAGAATATATTTCCATAGCTTCGCGAATTGTAATAGAAAAAAATCTGAAAAAAATCCAAGTTGTTTAAGCCCCCATTTTCGAGAGAATCACATTTGTTTAAGCGTCCGTTTTCCCGAAGGTAAAATTTTAACCCCTATTACTGGTGCATTTAACAATTTTTCGACTGTATAAGGGAATTTTAATGAACGACGATTACTCTACATGCGAAATAAGTAAAACTTCTTCACAAAATTGTTTTGTTCCCCGGGAATTACGAAAATTCGTATTCGGCAGTTGTTAATTGTTTCCGCATGAAGAATAAGCCACACGGTAATTTCCGTTACCTGCACCCAGTCAGAAGTTAACCCGTTTCACGTGTACTCTATAAATATTCAAACGTAATTTTCTAGCAAACGAGGTCCTGAACGAAAGAGTTTTATTTTACATTTCCGACTGATACTAGCTTGGTTGCACACGACTAGATTGACTAGAGACTGCAGAAATGTGCAACGTGATGCAACAGGGTTTGACTAATAGAACAAAAATATAGTGTCATTATCGTAACGAGGAGAGTAAACACAAACATCGTGTCTCGTGTTCAGAGAACGTGAATGCGAGCGAACTGGTGAGCGTAATATCGATCGCTCACAGTTCTGTGAAACCTCTCTATTCTCCGCGGAATACTTGCATTATTTTTCCAACGCAGAAATCTGCCGGATGTATCGCGAACTTCGCAAAGGCTGAATCACACGTGACTACGGCACAACGATCGATTGTTCCATGAAAGTTTTGTCACGTTGCACAGCGAGACCAATGGCGAATCTAGAGGGATAAAACTTCAAGAAACAGTCACGAAATCTCTTAGAAAAAATGTTGATTTCAATTAATACGCGAGAGATAAATAAATCAATGGATTAGTGGGAGGACAAAGTCAATAAAGTGCAAATTAACAATGAAACTGATATTTGTCTAAAATAAAACGATCACACCTTTTCTGCATTTCCCTGCAAGTTTGACCTTGAATGACCTTGACTCATAGGTAATTGAACTCATCTTAAAACGCACTATTTGATGGTGGATAAAAAACATATCATTGCATTTAAAAAAAGAAAGTTGACCTTCACCTCACTTTGGACTATCCATCGGGAAAAATAAAAGTTCCACAACTTTCATCTGAAACATTTTTGCGTACAATCAATATTTTTGGAGATATGTGTCTGTAACGCTTTATAATTTCCACCCTTTACAATCTGTTATTATCGATTGTTGATGTTCCCCTGAAAGATTTTTATAAATCCATTGTGTGAAGCTAAGATATTTGAGCAATTCGTTCTTAACACTAATCGTATCATGATTGGTAAAATGACCGGTCACATTTCTTATTTTATAATTATGGAAATTATAAATATGCTTCTATTAGAAATTATTAAATAAATCTCTTCAATCGAGAAAATATTATTATAAAAGTTTCGTGAAATCTATATAAATTCGGTTCTGTAATTTTTATGAAACAATATGTATGCCAGTCACATTCTTGTTGCGTGTGGTTAGCGTTAAGTAATTATCCAACGAATTATCACCAATTATCAGCAAGTATCAAACCATGCTATAGTAAAATCGTGTTATAGCAGTGCCGTGTTGTGCAGGGAAATTCCTTAATTTTCGAACCGCGTTAGAGCGAACTGTGTTACAAGAGTGCCGTGTTGCACGGCGAATTCTTGTGATTATATTTGCATTGCAGCGTGCGTCGACCGTAGAATGCACCGCTATGGCAAAGCGTTTAGCAATTTAACAATAAGCTGCAACGGAATAGGCTGATTTATGCGGAAGTCGCGTTGGTAATTTTAATGCGCGTGGCTGAAAGAAACGACGCGACGCGCCGAAATTCGTTGCGAATTTGCAATACCGCAACGTTAAACCGGTCCTAAAGATTATGCCGTTAAATTGCATGGAACGAGCAACGGGATCGGGAACCGACGACGATTCTCTCGCGCGGGCCTGTGAAAAACGAATCCTCGGTTCGTGTAGCAGTGTGTTGGGGTCATTCCATTCCAAATCAATCACTTTTTGACATTACCATCGGCGATTTTGTTCTAAATGAAATTATGGAGTAGTCCCTGTGAAATTGGGGGGATGAGGGGGGTTTAAATCATCATTTTGCCGGTTTAGAATTTTGTTTAGAAATTACAGACCTTCAAAGTGCGTAATTTTGGCGAAAACGAGCTTCGCTTACAAATTTTTATCTCAGGAAGTGTTTGTCCGATTGTGCTACATTTCTTTTTGTTTAATTTAGAAAGGATTGGGCTATTATAAAATAACTTTTTCAGCCTCGATAATTAACTATATATGGTCGAAAAATGTAAACAAATTCTTTTTTTGCGTTTTTTTCGATGATGGGCTAGTGTGACTTAAATTTTGAAAAAAATGTGGTCATATTCCTGAAGTTTCCCTTCTAAATGAGCCTTTCAGAAGTATGGAGAATTGAAAATTGACGTCACAATGAGCTGGAACAGGACACGATGTACCCTCGTGTTAGGTAGGCGATTCGTGTGCTCCGCTATTATGGTCGGTTGTCTATCCCGCTGGTCTTATAGCAATACCAGTAGACCTCGTATACGACTAAATGACCTTATTTATACCTCGACGAGTACATTAGTAACCACCCTGTTAATTTATTAAAATTACACCAGAAAACTTTAACATTCGGCACAACGTTGGACCTTATTAATAGACTGCGGATCTTTATGCAAAATAAAAATTGTCTTCTTTCTCTCTTTCATAATTTTATTAGATCGAAAGTAATACGTTGACACCCTTCAATTCATGAAATATTTATTCAAATTTTATGTACTCATTTACCACTCATTTTACCATAAATGTATAAAATTCGCAGTCGGTTTATTAGTATTTTTTAATCTATTTTATTAGTCTCTTGTATTTTATGAATCCACGCATATAAGCATAAACCTCCATAGTTTTTAATAACTTGTCGATATATTGATAATATTTTTACGGTATTGGTCAGCAAAATGCGAGTGGTTGAAATAGAATGCAATGTATAATATATGCGTCACTCTACTTGAACTTGTCACGGAAAGCATGCTAATGCATTTTGGCAATTCTTCTGCCATAATTCGTCTGCGAGAAGTCGCTTGCAATGTGTTTCAAAAGTAACATTTCATTTGAAAAGTTCCTTCAGACTGCATAACAATTTATATTTTCAAAAAAGAAATTAGAGGAACTGTTCGTTCTAACAATTCAAAAATAAAATTATATTGTATCCGATTTCATTAAACGTTGTGCCATGTAAGTTTATAATTTTGAAGAAAGTATTTTTATATATTTTATTTTTATTAATAATTATTTTACATTATTCTTTAATCCCTTATTTAACCCTCCGATAGCTGTGCCTGGGTCTTTTTTACACAGAATATGTAAATCCTCATTTACATACTCGACTTGTGGGAATTAAACTAAATGAATTGTTGTATTAGGGTTATCAGAAATATTAATGTGTCTACAAGAAATATCATCAAATATATATTCTTGAAAATTACTAATGAACCCCTTGTCGTACCATTATCTTTGCTGCTACAGTGATTAGAACGTCTTTATCCCAAAAACTGTCACAAAAGAGAAAAGAAAATTTATATTTTTTGTATGGCTAAATTTACTTCAATGTTTAAATATTGATTACAGAATAATAAAATTTTATTTCTTCCAAAAAGAAATGCATAACATTCATATTTGTTAGACTTCGTTTAAAATCTGCATCACGAGTCTGACTCGTTAAAATACGACAAGGGGTTAAAGCTGTGAACGGTCCTAAGCATCGTCAATTATGTAGCTATATAAATCGTCCGCCATCCTAGGGTTAAGCGTCCACGATAATTTTTGTAAAACGCTTTTATATGCTGATTTCATAAGATTGAATATCTGCTTTCGTTTAATTCGTAACTTCCAAGGAACAAGTAATTTTTCTGTGTGGTTAAATGTTCGAATGTTTTCTAAAACGGAAACGTTGCATCGAATACAATATGCAATGGTGCCAGAAACTGTTACTGAAATTATTCATTTGGAGCCTGAGTCTAAACATAGAAATCATATCTTCGAGCCATATTGGGCTCGTCGATATTTTACCGATAGCGATGGCTCCACTTGGAATTGGTAATGATATCTAAATGCTGTGACTTCCTTGCGATATTGTTGTTATCGCGCGTACACTTCCAGGTACATACAGGGGTACGCGTTTCACCAGCTAATCGATTCCACAGCGAAATTCGCTATCCCAGGTTAAGAACTGGTTTTCACGTCGAACAAAGGCCAACTAACTATTCGTACGCGGTTGTCTCCTTGATATTATCATGCTTTTTAAACCAAGCCGATTTCCTCTGTCGCGATGCTGTCGGAGGAACGTGTTATCACTTCCGTAACTTTCACGACAGGTTGCAAATGCAGTCGTACCGTTGCATTTGACGCGAAATTATGAGCAAGCACGCCGACGAAAATAGCTGCTGCGAAACGTGACGGTTCTGCCACCGTGTAAAATCCGCGTTTATAAGCATTATTATTCGCACCAAAATTGTCGGAGGAGAAATTTTCAATTTTCATTCTAAGTATTTAGCTTTCCACTAACTGAAATGCAAACAATTCAGTAATCTGAATAATATTCGTCTGTGGACAATTTAAACACTTGCTTAACACGCTTTCTGTAGTTAATTTCATTTTAATACCTATTAGGTGTCATGGCCACCTCATTTCCGTTCTTCACGTCACGCGATGTTCGATGGTAGGAGTGAAAATCATAGTTTGGCTGTCAAAGGTGAAAAATAGAAATTTATGTAAAAACTTGAATGAATGTTTTTGATATTATAATTAAAGATGTTTAAAATTAACGTTTTAGAAATTATTTTGCTATTCTTTATTCGGTATAATTCTACACACAGTGTGTCTCACGAGCTCTGTCCACTTAAATATTTTGGGTATTTGAAACAATACTGAATCAAGGTTTTTGCTATTGTAAGTAAAGAAGATGTTTAAAACTAATTTTTTAGAAATTATTATGCTATTCTTTATTCGGTATAATTCTACATACAGTGTGTCACACGAACTCTGTTCCACTTAAATAGCTTGGTTATTTTAAACAATACGAGAAAATGTTACTTACAGAAGTTGTATGGCTTAAGAAACTATATAACGTGGTATGAATGGTATTCTTGCAAATGGAGGCGTAGAGAAGATATAATGGTCAACTTTATTTTTTAAAATTGAATGTCCAACTTTTTATTCTGGATTTTGCTACATTGGCGTATTCTGAGTATAAAAATACTAAGGTTCGTTTATCCTAAAACTAACAGTTGCTGAGATATTTGGTTTTTTTCATTCTATTACTAGAATAGTACTAGACTTACTACGACCAGAATAGTAAATGTTATGAAATAGAATGAAAAAGTCAAATACCTCAGCAACAGTAAGTATTAGGCCAAATGCACTTTTATACTCAGAATACAATCTATCGAAATCAAGCATATAAAATTGGGCATTGTATTTAAAAAAGAACCAAAGGTGACCGCTATATCTTCTCTACTCCTCCACTTGCAAGAATACCATTTATACGACGTTATATAATTTCTTAAGCCCTACAACATCCGTAAGTAACATTTCCTCGTATTGTTTGAAATAACCAAGCTGTTTAAGTGGGCAGAGTTCGTGAGACACACTGTATAAACTGATAATTAAGAAAGACAACGATTTAATCGTCACATTACTATACATATATCTGACCACACAACTAAAATTAGGCATTTCGCCAAGAAACGATCAAATGACTAGTATTAGTCATAGATTATTCGTAGTAGTCACTCGTATCTTACAGTGAATAAAATTCCGCAGCTTCTTGAACACATTGACTGCAACGTGACACACATTTAAGTGACGGAATTAATTCTACAGATTTAAAAATTCATTTCTGGGGTGGTAGATGAAGTATGCTAAATTTGCTTCTGTTAACATCATAAATCTTAACTTCCCACATTTCAGTTTACCAAATGAATTGCTTTGAATTTATCCAATTTTTATACTCGCGAAGATGGACAATCAACGTGTTAAATCGAAGTTCATTAAAATAATCCACGAACCTAACGAAAGACGAAATCGTAATTTGTTAAAAAACATAAAATAGAACAGAAAGATGAACAAAGAATAAAAATGTCTGTTGGACATGTGTGAACATAAACTCTGAATTTCTCTTACGATTTTGATTAGTTTGCCAATTTACCTTGGTATTCGACCATTGCCTGTATCGCCGAGTAATGACGTTGCATTAAACGAGGCTGCTAATGTAATTTACCGAAAGCCTTCATTCATTAACCACCCTCGCCTCAACTGCGGACGAAGTAGCTTTACCGCAATCCGCCTGCGTCATCGCGCATTTGACAAAGTAGCCGTGTCTAGATTTTCTTGTGGAATCGCTGTGGAACAACTTCCAATTTTCCGCGTCCCGCGTTTGCACAAGATCCCCCTTGCAAACAAGTGAATCACCCGGGGTTTGGCTCGGTGCCCCGATTCTTGTTCTCTGCAACGCGTCGCGTGAATGACTCTTCATCTTCATCCAGCCGCGGCCGATTGTTCGAAGGCGTCCCACGTGCACCGATCGACGAGCGACGCGAGGCGACGCAACGCGCGCTGCCGCAGCACGTGCTCATGAATCGTGGCCTAGGTCAACAACAAGGGAAATCACGTTACCGGTATCAAAAGACGCGCGCAAGCCTTTTCCTCCGCGCTTTCCTCTTTGTGCCATTGTTCGCTTAGAGTTTAGAGGGCCATCCTAGTTTTGAAGCTCCACTTTTTACTCGGTTCGTGATACTTTTTCTACAGCGGCGAAAATGGTTACAGTCAATCCTCGGTTCATGAACTTAATTCGGTCCTGATGAAGGTTGCTTGTAAACCGAAACTATTTTCCTCATAGGAGTTAATATTTATTTATTTATTTATTTATTTATTATTGCTTCAAACGGAATGGTTTGTCGGTAACTCGAGATATAACTCGAGACACAGAACGTCAACCGAGACGCTTAGCGTACGGTAAATTTGTTTGTAAACCGAATTGTTCATGTTCAGAGGTTTGACTGTATAGTAAAGTAGCCTAATATGAGATCCATTTTTAGAAAACATCATAGCTCTTGATTAAGGAAACTTATCAAAAATTACTGTATGTTTTAAAGGCACAATACAGCAGCTGACGAAAGTTTGAGACCACCCTTTAAAAACGAGTAACTTTTTAAAAATTGCTTCAAATGACTTGAGTTTTTTTTGAGTTGTTAGAAGGATTGGTTTACTAGATAATGTGTGAAAAAACTTTTTTTTAATTGTTATTGGTCGCAATTGTGGGGAGAAAAGTGAAGGTCATGATTTTGAACTTTTTCACCTGTGCCTACCATGAACATTTAGGACATGCGCTTACAATAGAGTAACTTTACTTGCGTATAACTTTTGAACGTGTGAACTCCGCGCACTGAAATTTCAATTCCGCGCATCAAAACTTAGAGTTCTATCACTTTCTGGTGAAATTGTATAATATTACACTCAGAAATGATAAAAATTTTTGGTCCCTTAAGGAGAAGTTTAACCAAACTCAGCATTAATTGCGGCTGTGTCGGGAAATTATTAGTTTCGAGAAAAGGTATGTTCAACATTTTCACACGTTTTCATCAGGCTTGGTTTCAATAGTCCATCAATTTATCCAGTTACGAAAAACGTTGGTTCGATATGTTTTACAAACTATAAGGGTTGAAAAGAAAAATGTGAACAGAAAAATCAATGAGGTTCGAAGGGAAAAATATAAAGAGAAAAATGAATGAATTTCGAAAAGAGAAGTATAAAGAGAAATGTCGATTCGTTTGGTTCTGAAGACTGGATTACCGTTTAATAGGGAGACATTTGTAGTGCGCGCACACATTCTCGTGTTTGCCAGGCATTGTTTCGTGCAGCTTTTCACGACAATGCAGCTGGCATCTCCGTCTCCTTTGTGGACAAAGGCCGCAAAGGTATCTCGCCGTTGGGCAAGGCAGTTTCTAATTTATATGTATGGTCTGTTTGCGTTTCACAAATCCTCGGACCTTTCCCATTGGTGTGTTTCGCGGTGCCCCATACTGTTCGAAAAAGGGACTATGGCAATATTTCCTTCGGGACATTCACCGTTCGAGTTACGTAGGTACCTCTATCTCAACATTCGTAAATTTTGATGTCTCCCGTGGAAACGGTCAAAACTACACGCGCCTCGGTTACGAGGGAACGTGCTTTCATTCTTCGCGCGCATTGTCGCGGGGCAATTCACACGGCATTGTTCTCGCCG
The DNA here is from genome assembly GCA_913789915.3 of Sphecodes monilicornis. Lineage (NCBI taxonomy): Eukaryota > Metazoa > Arthropoda > Insecta > Hymenoptera > Halictidae > Sphecodes > Sphecodes monilicornis. The sequence goes on from OU565290.1 coordinate 14,755,911, forward strand.
TTTTTCAGGCCAGGCCAGAAAAGTGCAGCTGCCTTTTCCTTTTATACGGGTAACGTCGTGTCGGCACTAGATTCCTCGGCCTCGCAAATTGTACCATCGGAACTTTTTGACACAATTTTTAAATATCTTTTTGAATACACATTCTCTCCTACGGAGGGTCATGACCTCAAAAATGTTACCTACCATTGCCAATTTTAACAAGAAAAATAAACGTCCGAATTCGATGCCTACCTAACTAACACTTTGAATGTATATTATCTTTGAATTATATCAACTTGAAAATCAGATTTTGCGGAGATCTACGAGACTATTGCAGAAATCATTCTTATGATTCGACTGCGGATTGTATGCATTTATAAAAAAAATGACTACATGAAATACAAAACTGTGAAAACATTTAAGGAATCTAAAAATCTTACTGTATTACTTCCAGTTCGTTAAATGGAAAAAGAAATAAATTTGGCATACAAATGAGTTGTTTTAATTTTGTATGACTTTTATGGCCATTGATGTGGTACTCATCGTGTTAATGATATTTCTTTCAAATATTATGCAGAGAGAAATCGTTGCAGAATTTTATTCTGGTGCAGATAAATCGTTAAAGGCGTGTCTTTTCAAAACGAGAATGTGGATTAAAATTAAAAGACAATTGTCATTTTTAACTGGAATTAAATTAAATGTTTGATAAAATTATAGTGCGGATTTTACGCATTCATGACCAAAATAAGTACACAGTTGCAATTTCATACAGTAGAAAAATGAGAATAATTGAGGAATAACGATATATTATTTTCAACATATTAAAATTACCTCTTCCGATTGATCGAGAGAATTTTCATTTTGCATAAAGATATAATGTTATAGAGTATAACCACAGTCTAGATATAACTATCTGTTCCTCTAGTTCGTTCTGATTGAATGATTAGAAATGCTTCGTAGTATTTTCGACAATTCCCGAAAGTTTCAAATGACTTCAAGTAGGTACTTAATTTACAGCAGGAATGGGCACGAGTGGGGCCCCTCAAACGCCTGCTTCTCCCACCAACCTTTCTTTCATGTGCGAGGCCTGCGCACTTCATTTCTCTATGGTACCGGCAGATATTCGTGGGGGGCAGTGGGCGCTATGGTGGGGATGGTTTTGTCTCAATTGAGACAAAAATGCCCACCTCTGATTTACAGGATCAAGATATAAAAATATGATTATGGTTGGAACGCGAATTAAAGTTTCGATCAAATAAAACTTGTACATCAAATATACCTTTTAAAAGTTTCTGCATGAAAAACATGAGAAAACAATGAAAGAAGTCCTGCATTACAAATACCTTATTAAAAAGCCGATCTTTCTGGAAGTTTGAGATGATCTCTTAACTTTTCGTCTGGAAGATCCGTAGTTGCAGGATCCTCGGTTTTTTGCATCATTTCATCCGATAAACGAGATTGCTTCAAGTCGACCCTTTCAGCGCAAATTCTTCGTGAAACATTGTTCGGTTGCATTAATGGAGGCTCGAGTCTGTGGTTGTCAGGGTGAAAGGTCGATTTAAACGGTCGTCTTTTTCTCGATATCGGTTGGTAACCGCGATTACGTCATTGTCGCTTTCTGCCTCGCCGAGTATCAGCTTCGGTAATTAACTATTCAGCAATAACCATGTCACGATGTTCTCTGTTCAGCCAAGAGACGGTCGATAGTCCAGATCTGTGCTTGATCGTGAGCTTCTTTGATCTCCGGTCGATTTACTGGTATACATTTTCTGAATTAAAGAAAGTTAAGGAGGTCTGATTAAAAGAGAAGCTAAAAAAATAAATAATTAACCGCAATTATTCTTTTAGGAATGTGTACAACCGATTTTTAAAAATTTGTAGAGTTGGAGAAACCAATGCTGCATGTTTGGTTGAAAATGGGATCTACTATCATTTTTAAAACATTTCAAAATTTTCTTACGCTAATACAGTCGTACATTGTTGTTGTTAATTAAGGTTATTACATAATCGATAGGTGATCGCGAGACACCTGTACTTTCTTAAGTTTTGATAAAACTGCGGATCTTTATACAAAAAAAAAAAATTCGAAATCTATTGTAAGAAACCGAAGTTATATAAAAGTGTGTTTCTTCTTTCAATAATTTTGATGATGTGAAGAGAATGTAGTAGTAGTCTTAAATACTTCGAACGTCTTCACAGTTTGGTATTTTACTTAGTATTTTTTTTATTATAAATTCACAAAATCCGCACTCAAGTTATGGTATTTTCTGTGTGTGTAAATGATTTAATTTTCAATAAATTGTAAATTTTCTAACTACTGGTACTGTTTAAGATAATACATTTTAGTATGAATTATGTTATTTGTTATGTATGGAAGTATGTGTATGTGTAATTGGTTTCTTTTGAATTCATGATGGTAGAGTCAGTAATCTGTAATATTTGTAAAACTGCAGACTGGGGCAAAATCGGACACTCGGTTTCAATCCAATCGCATGAATAAAATATTAATTCAATAATATTATCAAGTAATATTTTAGTTCAATGTTATTTTTATACTGCGATAAAATGCCTTGCAATTACAAATGAACGACAACGCGACATTCCGCATGCAATGTATAACTTTAACTTTAATTAAGTTTGAGTGGGTCCATGCACCGATCAAAGCTACAAAAATTTGTATGTATTCTAATATTATATGTAGATATTAAGAACAACATTGAGTATTCTATAAATTCGCATCTTTACTTAAAATCATTATTTTCAGAGTTTTCTTTTGCTTGTAAAAATTCAATTGCTTAATAAAGAGAGTGCTTCAAGAAACTTCGCTTTAGCGTTTTGTTTACCTGTATTCATTCTAGAGTATTTATTTAGTAATCTCAGCTTTCTCATCCAAGAGATGAGTTTCTTTTACAACTATCTTTCGTACTAACGTCGATATAGCAATTAGAATTAAACAAGCTACATTTATAAAATCTAAAAAGAATAAGAAAATACTTCATATAACAAACATTGTATTTTAAGTACAGTATTTTATCCAGAACTGTCCACATCGCGGGTCCAGTCAGGGGCTGTTATCGTCCAGGTATACTATTCTTTGATTTTTGCCGAACGTAGAAAAGGACAGCGAATCTCGAGAGGCCTCGGTCGCCGAGACGTGTAACATAATACAGGTCGAGTATGTCGGCGTGAGACCACTACTAATCCAATGACAAAACTTTTTTATTATTTCTTTATGCAACTTTCACCAACATATTCGTGGCATTTTTCTAATGAAAATGATACCAAATAAGATAAAATTGCGATGATATTTACGTGTGTAATAGACGATGAAAGTTTCGTAAAATTATTGTAAATATGATCCGAATTATATCGTGTTTGGTATATTATATTACAGAAAAATGCCACAAATATATTGGTGAAAGTCTCATAAAAAAATAAATAATAATAAAAATGTTTTTTTATTGGCATTACACTGTGAAGAAACGCGAGCCTTTGAACTGTGCCGGCGACCGCGACTCTTCGCGTCTCTTACGCTCGAAACATTTATCGTACATTACACAAATAAATATCATCACAATTATATCGTATTTGGTATCATTTTCATTAGAAAAATGTCATGAATATATTGGTGAAAGTTCCATAAAAAAATAATAAAAAATAAAGAAGTTTTGTCATTGGATTAGTAGTGGTCTCACACCGATATACTCTACCCACATTATGTTACACTTCTCGGCGACCAAGGCCTCTCGAGGTTCCGGGCCCCTCACGGGGTATACCCCTCGGAAGTGGGGATTGAATTGGGACAGATATCGGCCAGATATTTGGGACAGTTATCGATAAAATACTGTATCAAAATTTGCATTGATGTATTATTTTTAGAATTCTGTAATTTTATTCTGAAAACGATTACTGTACTTTCCTTGACTTTATCGTAGCATTAAACTATCAACAAATGTCTCTGACAATAAAAAGATATTTAGTACGTCGTTTAGTTAACGTTCTTTTGTAATCCGACCACGTCAGCCGTAAGTCAGATTTGCATTACCGATAACAAATGGAAACGCAGAAATGATTGGCGACGTAATTTGCGTCAACGTGAACCTCGTCGTAGGTCTGCCAGCTCGATTATTATCCTGGATACCTTGTAGTCAGCGGGATAGCACGGGCACAAGAGGCATAATCATTGGCCGCTCGGCGTATAATTGAATATTAGAAGCGTGTATCACGGATCGTGCGAGTGCATTAAACATGTTTTTATGATCGGAACGAGCCGGATCGGCCGAGAAAAACTACCGAGTACATTATGCAGTTATTATACCGTACCCGTACGGTGAATTTGAATGATTTCCTGGAGAGGAAGACGCGATTCGGAGAAATTGGGATTCCCGGCGTGCATTAGATGTTAGTTGGTTAGTTCATAGAGACGTTGATTACAGAGAATACGGCGATGTCATTCTTACTGATGGATATGATTAGGTAATCGTTATCGATGTTACACGTTGCTTTTTGGTATCCTTATCTTCGATAGGTTAGGAGAATGCAGTACTCAATGCTACTTGAAGAATATTGTATCCTTAATTAGTGAAATGGATAGAAGATTGTAAAATTTCTGCATTTTATTTGGAAAAGAGCATAAATCAAGCAGATTATTTATTTGTTTAAAATTACCATCTGATTCTATCTGAAAGTCTTTAATATCCACACTTTATAACAGAAATAAAAATGATTTTTTTAAATCTCATCTAAATTCTACGTTTCTGACAATTAATGTGACTATTTGTAGATATATTTATTATATAGATTGTTCTATGAAAGAACTCTTCTATAATGGTTACTATGTCCACTGCGATAATTGTCTATCCCATTACATCGCTTGAAGCACATATGTACGTAGCAAAATCATTTTAGATCTCTGAAAGTATTTTATCCCTCTCCTTTCAAAAATCAAACCATTCACTAGTGTCATCGTTACATGCCCAACTGTGGGCTTATGAAATCATCAACAATGTACGTTCCTCGAGTGTTAAGGGTTAACAGAGTGAATTAGAGATCTAGGTTCTAGTTGTCATGCAAATTGTGTTCGTTAGATCTTTATACGTTACAATAAAATGGTTTCCAACTGAAAATAATCGTACGCTTATTAGGCCAACAAACCTAATTAATCGTAAATAATTGTATTAAAAATACAAGAATTAGCAAATTATATTACTAAAATAACCAGCATTATTACTTAATTATATGAAAACTAAATATTTGATTTAGTTGCGGTTTTCTTTTCTATTTTAGCATGTAATAAACTAATGAAACCAATTGGGGACATTAAAACAAAGATTCTCGTAACCGTTGTCAAAGACTATTCAACTAACGGCCTTTTTAAATAGATTTTCGATTAACAGACTTAAGAAAACAACATTTTTTCGTTAAATATACTTCAATATTTAAGGCTTGGATAAATAAGTCGATAATATCAAATCAAATTAGATTGCCAGACACTTCGTTTGCAAGAAAATCAGACTTGAAAATTCATCCTGAACGAATAGTGTTGAATAGAAACCATTTGCCGCGCGTGTTCACAACCTACTGGTTATTGTGTATTAGCTTGTAAAAATAACAAGACTGAATTTTCTTAGATTTTGTGTGATTGTTATTATAATATATTGAATATTGAATAAAATAATTATTGAATAAAGAAATCTATCGCATCTATTTTCGTAATAGCATCTTTACAACATCAATAATTGTGAAATAAAAAATTTGATATCGGTCATTTGACCGTTGTGTTAGTGTTAAAAAGAAAATGTTACAATAATTTTTGTTTAGCCGAGTAATATGTATAACTTCTAAAACGTCTATTATAGCTTATCTATACAGAAATTGAACCATTTATAACATTTTATTCATTTATTTGGAAAAAGCAGTAAGAAACATGAAAAGTTTTATTTGCGTCGTTAGTTGCTATTACGTTAACTGTTTTATTATTGTTTTTAAAAGTATTGGTAAGAACGTGTATTATACCATACACTTTTACTGAAAATTGCCAAACGACTCCAAACTTTTGGTCGTTAGTACATCTGGCACCGAAGACGGTTCTACTAACAGTAAAAAGTCACAATTTAAGTGGCGTTTTATGTAGGTTGCATGGACCGGTATGCGTCACGTGCTTGTTGTTAATGCATTGCACATACGTAATTGGGCCTCTTTGTAATGGCGTTGTTAATGTGCTGACCCTCTGCTCTACTTAATCCTCTGGTGCACGCAACTCTTCTGGAAGCTTAAAAGCCGTTTCAGCGTCATTTTATGGCGATCTGCCAGAACGATCCTAATTGTCTCTTTTGAATAAGTCCGGCAGTTCCTGGCAACACGTGGTCATTTGCCTACTGAAAGCCATCGGAAGCATGTTGACCACTTGTTATTGAACGCGTCTGGCAGTGAAAAGGGACACTTATCCCAGTTCTAAGTTTGCAAGCAAACCGCGGTCGTCGACTCGCATTAACTTTTATGTCATTAACCAAAATTGTCTACTATATTCGATGATGACTTTATGATTTCATCGCATATTTTTACGCCTCAAATCAAGGGATATGGCTACAGTAATGAGCCTAAAGCATCAATAAATTAAACATTTTTTTCAGTATAAAAGAATAATTGTAAAGAGTAATTACGGTATTTAACCCATTTTTCCTTTTGTATTTTTTCGATCCAAAATGGCGGTGCTACCGCTTACGAAACCTAATACGATTTTTTTTGCAGATGCTCCGGGGCCTGACATCTGGCGTCCATATTTTTTGACCTAGCACAAAAAAAGACTTTCTTTCGAATCTACATTATAAAAAACTTTTTATTTTATGAATAATTCTTTGCGAAATTTGTTTCAGCAAACATTGCACTTGTCTCTTCCAATAGCTGCCATTTCTGAAAAAATCAATATTTTTCAAAAACCCCTGCGTCCTAATCTAGACATTTTAATGTAGATTCTAAAAAAATTTACTTTTTTTCTAGGTCACAAAATGTAGAATGCGGTAACGCTGTCAGTTTGAATCGACAAAAATACAAAATTTTTTTTTTAAATACCTTAAGAGTTAAACGTTTTAAACAGTGCTTCAATACAATTCTATATTATATCATGTTTTTATACTAAAAAAAATGTTTCATTTATTGATGGTTTTAAGCCCATTACTGTGACCATATCTCTTGATTTATGATCATTAGATAGCAGATTTTATGTATTTCTGACTAGACAGAGGATTTTATGTATTTATGATAAGAAGAAGTAGGTGTAACTTAAAACAGTAAAATCATTAGAAGAATTAAAAACTGGTATGATATTTTCTACCTAGCAAACATTTTGAGAAAAAAAGTAAATGTCTATTTCTCTCGGGTTTGTTGCAATTCCGGCAGAAAATTTTTATTTCGCATGAAAATCCGCTGTCTATTTCTGACAGAAATGAATGGGTGCAATTTAAAACAATAAAAATACTAGAAGAATTGAAAAATACTGTTATATTATTTCTAACAAATTAAACACATTAAGAAAAGGAAAATAAATTTCTATTTCACTGCAGTTTGTTGCATATCAGGTAGAAAAGATTTATTTTGCACAAAGATCTGTCTAGTTAAAAATCTATAGTAATCTTCATACATATTAGTCAATAGAAGAACTAAAGTAATTTAAAAAAAAATTTGAAAGTGGGTACCCGAGTACCCTGGTTATTTGAGATAAGGGTTAAGTAGTGCCTACTTTTCATGTCGCAATGGTGGACAGATTATCGCGCAAAGATTAATTGACAACCGAATCGAATTTGCTTAGAAAAACCGCGGGATCGCCCATTTCTCTCGTTCCACAAAACCATCGATCATCGAAACGTCAGTCGGCGCAACAAAATTCCGTTCACGTTCGATCCACGCTTTAATTGCGATTATGCAATCAACGTGAACTCATTGTAGAAAGAACGCGGGGAAAGAATATTAGAAAGAAGGGAAATCTTGAATGGCCTTCCACGACTTTTCGATAATCAATCATTTTTACCACCGCCGTTTATTGCGTGTCCAGGAGAAATATCTCTCAGACGTCGGAACGCCGCGAATAATTTCGAGAATATCGGCTTTGTATTCTAACGTAAGAAGTGGACTGGAATGTAAAACAGATTGGCAACAGAATGATTTTTCTGGTTCGCGAAGACAGAAAGGATACATCATTTTAGAAATGATCTAAATAGTAGGAACAGAACTCGTAATATTAACTTTTGTCAATAGTACATAGGCTGTTAAACATCGCTCAAGTTTGCACTGATAAAGAAAATTTTCCGGAACCAAAAATTACAATAAAATTCTTGTTTTTATCACAAATAAATCCTATATCTAGGTGTTTCCACAAAAATTGCATTTCTCCCACTTTTAATCGTTTATAAATAGACTACGGATCTTTATGCAAATAAAATACTTTCTACCCGAACTACAACAAACTGAAGTAAAATCAGAATTTGATTTCTTTCTTCATACGTGTAATAGATTGAATATAATATAACAGTATCTTTAAATTCTTCAAATGTTTTTACCGTTTTAAATTTCACCTACTCACATTTGTCGTAAATGCATAAAATCCGAAGTCTATTTATAACTCGTAAACCAATTAACCAATATCTATAAAATTATCAGTATGTATATAATTTATTTGAATCTATACATTTTTTAAATTTTCAATACCGCTCCAGATTAAAAAGTTTTAAAAACCAACTTTTACTATTTTGTTTCGTCATTTCAATCAATTGGATTTCTTCAAATATTTCTGTACATCTCATCTAACAAATTCTACCTTCTCAAAAACACGCAAGTTATTTGGTCTAATTTTAAAAATCTTATGCTGTTTAAAACGGTATTGATTCCCATTTGATCTCACTGTATGTAGATATGCATCTGCCATCTAAAAACGAGGTTGCATTTCATTAAATGAGAAGTTGCGGATAATTTGCTGGATGTAAATCACGATCAGAAATTAGAATAAAGCGAAGAAATAGAGTTAAAATGAAAGTTCGGTGTTCTCGATAGCCGTTTAAGTTTTTACGGGTTCCATTACGAAATAGGACAGCCGCGGATACAACATAGGATAAGCTATAAAGTGCAAGAAATGGATTTTTTTCGAACGACACTGTCCATGAAGCAAATTCGATAAAAAGAACTTGTAAATGTTGATTTATGATCGACAAATATATTAACACGGACCGTGTTGTACGGTTGACCTATTCGCACAGTTATTTGCGTGGAACGCGTAACAAATTGCTGCGCCTCTCTCATTAGAAGCCCGTTAATTCGCCGTCACTTGTGTTTTTCGCGTTGCATCATTTGGGTGCACGCCTCCTTGATCCGTGGTCAGCCGCGTCGAGCACGAAATACAATCGAATGTTCGCACGACAAACCGGGAATGTATTTTGGAGTCATCGGTCATCGTTGTAAATTGAACATGTACGCGAAAACGGGTTAAAAGTCGTCTGATTGTTATTTATATCCGACTACCCTACCGTCTTTTTTCGAATGCCAAATCATACAGTAAATTTATTAATCAGGGGTAGCCTACTTTCAGATACTTGCAGCGATATTAAACAATGATTTTTAAGTATTAGGCATACAAATTAACTCTCGGCCAGAATATTAAATTTGTTGTTACATTTATTTAAACGAAACCTCCCCCTCTCCCAAATGTGGGACTCAGTGATGCCAGAAAGCATCCTTTTCTCCTTTTCCCCTTCCACTATCCGATTCCACTACCGTGAGCACACTCAACATCCCCCACTAAGACTGCAGACTGGTCACGTGACGTGCCGCGCGCGACTGATGTTATTATAGTCATCAAGGAGGGGGTAAATTGTATTTCCCTCGATTTCAGCATCTGGCATCAATGGTGGGACTGCATATTACGAACTTATTAGAATAGAATTTGAAATTGACGTGATGCAAGTTCAGAAAATTCACTGTGTGTTTGGAAAATACAGTGTCGACTGATAAAACGCATATTAGGTGCTGGTTGCTTTTCGCATTCTAATTAAAAAACCGTGGTGTCGAGGCTAAAGAAATGATTTGTACTTCATTTGGACATGATGCTATGTCCTATAGCACGTGCTAAAAATGGTTCTAGAGATTTCGAAATGAAAATGTCGAAAAGTATCGAAAAGGATGATGTACGTTCTGGACATCCGAAAAAATCGGAAGACGAAGATTTAAAGCAGCTGTTGCCCGATAATCCATGTCAAAGCAAATTAAAAAATTGCTACAGTATTAGCAATTACCCAACAAACCATTATTGTCCGGTTGCAAAAGCTGGGTAAAATTCAAAAAGAGACCTAAATTGTTGCCTACATTTATTGTGCCTACATTCACTGTAATGCCTAAACATTATGTCAATAACCAATGTTTTACACGATATTCAACAATGTTGTACGTTATAGTTTCAATGCATATTTTTAGACTTCAAATGTAAATTAATCTGTGATTATAGCAGCACAAAAAATATAAAATAATTTTGCTATTTGTCAACAAAAATGGAAGTTCTAAGAAGAATTGAAAGCGAGTACCCGGTTATTGGCGTCAGCATGCAATATTGCTTACAAAAGAATGAAATTTTATTTCGTTCTAAAAGAAGAATACAATATTCATAATTAGCAGACTATATTTGTCTGCTATTATACTACCATAGTACGTTCAAAAATATATCTATGACAAAGATGAATTTAAATGAGGTCAGACATTATCCGCGCAGTTTATACAGTCATCATCAACGCCTTTCGAGCGCTAACCACAGGAAATCATAGAAGAAGCGTATCCGCGAGCGATTTTAGTTTTTTCCTCGTGCATGAACCGCGTACGATGATGCCATTAAGGAAATCTTGTATTCATGTTATGGATATCAGACACGGAAGCCGAATACATACATCGTGGAACGAGTCCTGTGGCTCGAATCTATTTCTCTCGCAATGGCCGTGCAGCGTAGCGCGAAGCTCATAATCAGAAACGTCGGGTTTCGTGCTGAAACGAGTGCCTTCGTCTTCACGATTCTCTGGTCACCGTTTAAGGAGTGATACACGACAAACGGGGATCACGAAGATCCGCATTGCAACTGGCATCATTCGAACGCATAAATTTTCGTAGCACAGGGAAGACCGGAGCAAGTTAATGTTTTCTTCAATTTTTCATGTTTGCAATTTTTATTTAAGTCGATTACGTAAAACAAGTATGCTAAAATATTGTTTTAACCTTTCTCTTTGCATATTCTAAGCTCAACTTTGAGAAAAATAATTCAAAAAGAAATGATGAACTATTTACTCGATAGATGCAAGAAGTATCAACTTGTCCCGCGGTGGCGTCTATATTTTTTATTAATACATTTTTTAATTCCATTTTGTTGACATGATTACGTCTATAAATTGGCTCCTTTACTGGGAGCATAACAGAAAATTCGATGATAACGAAATCAGGGGATACAGTTTCGTGTTGCAGATCAAATCTATTGTTCATATCATATTGTATTTTTGGTCCAGTATTGCAAACCCCAATTGTCACTTAAAGTATAATGTGTCCGGAAGTAGTATGCAAAGAATTAGAGAGGTACAGTATTTAATCGATAAATGTCACAACCGCGGGTCCGGCCAGTGACACTTCGTGTTCAGGTATACCATTCTTCGAATTGTTAATATTTGAAAAAGAATTCCTGAGCTTGAAAGGGCTTATAATACTAAACGTAACTTGTAAAAATCAAATTAATCGAGTAAACATTTAGCAAATAGCACGTGCTGCAGGAAATGTATCTGCTTTTATATTCGATTTTACCCTTCAGTTTTAACAATCAATTCATATATTTAATAAAAATTCTGGGTGGCATTACAAACTACATTACATTGCAATTGTTTTACAACATACATTTTTTTAGATTTTATACTCTGAAAATTCGACTTTTTAGAATTGTCTCGAACTCTGCCACGTAACGTTTGGAGGCTCCTCGCTGCTTGAATTATTGCATTATTTTAATGCTCTCTGGATATTACAATATGTTAATATTCAGTTGGATATGCTTCTAGATTATTCACAGTAATCATTTTTCCAGGAATTACTTGTGGATTCATCATTGCATTTTGCAAAATCTGTTATTCATTAAAGTCGAGTGATCACGTCCAATTAAATTTTTTCTGCACACCATACTGCTTGTAATAGGTATTATGGATCGTGTACGGCATATTAGTAGTCCCCGAAAGTCAAAATATACCACATGATAGTTGAAGAATTAAAGAATTTTTATTAATATATCTTAATATTGTCATTTGATGCATATTATACTATGTTTGCGCATTGTATCAGTGCCAATGAATCCTCTTTCACTGTGGCATAAGCTTTCTGAAAATAATCGGCGCACGTGTCGAGCTCAATCAGCTGAGTTCGGCGAGCTGCAGAAAAATTAGAGGGACGAGAGGTTCTTACACTTGATACTCTGTGTCGCGACCAAGAAATCGGCGATAAGAAATGTGCAAAAGGAGTACAAGAAATTGTCTGACTAAGAATTAATCGCGTCGCCGAACGAGATTATAGCTGTTTTAAATCTTGAACACGCGATATTTCGATACGTTTTGTTTTTTAATACATATATTGTAATTTTAAACCATTTTGCTAGGTATAGAAAGATAAAGAGAAAATAGTCAGGGAAAATTTATATGCTGTGCCAACGTGCTCCAAAATGGAGATGTAACTACATATATCCTACAAATGTATGAAAAGAAGTCCCAACTAAAGATGGCTCATGAAAGAAAATCAAACTTTGAATTACAGTAATATTTTGAAAATCGTACACGCTATAAATGCATGAAAATGTCCGTAGAAATCGCGCTCGTCGTTCGAAACGTTCTCGCTAGTTGCTTTGGTGCGATCGATTGTTTTTAAGTCTATGATGTGTTACAACATCGTAGAAAGCTTCTTGTCCGGGTGTTATTAAGTCATTTCTGATTAGGTTTTCTCACGTCCTCTTTGGGCGGGCCGTCACTTTCTAAGGTGACGCCGTGAACTATCGGTCCTTATCGGATGCTTCGATCGTAGATAATTGCTTGATTACCGAAAATTTGGGTCGGGCCACTTTGACGTCGAATAGTTAATTGTCGGGAGCCTAGATAGCTTGGGAAAATTTCTGTTCCCACGATTTGGATGAGTACATATGTTTCAATGCGAGATTTATCTGTGATCGAATGTTCATGCCTTTGATACGATCACAGTGCGAGTATTTAAATTTTGATATAGAGGAGAAATACGGTTTCTTCTTAGGAGTAAGAATTAGTGATGTTTTTGGTTTTACAGTAGTCTACGTAGCCTTATTTTATTTGCTTCGGAGTGGCTTTTTTAATCATTCTACTTCCAATTACTGCCTGAATTACTGATATGTTAATTCAAAGTTGTCATAGGTTACATATGGTACATAGTGTAACACGGAAGTCACTAATAACACCACTGTTTAAAAAGATTAGAATGAAATGTAACTATTGTCGAGTGAAAATATTTTCCTTCTGTAAGTAATTATTCTTAAATACTAACGCAGCGTAGATAATGTACTATTAACTGAGCAATGGCTAAGGTAATTATTTACATTAACGATTCCTCACCGTTTTCGATGACTTTGAAATATGTTGTCAATGTCATCATTCTGAACCACTTCTCCCTATGAATGTTACCGTTTTCAGCCTTCGTTTCTTGAGATATTTGACAAAAAACTGTTAGGATGACTACAACAAACTTCGTCTTTTCCCAATGACCGAATTCGTCCTTTGGGGCGGAGGACTTGTTTGAGGACTGTACAAACCTAACCCTTCGTGGGGTACCAATCTAGAAGCTGGGGTATTCACCGATTTTGATGAGCTTCAAATATGCTATGCGTAACTTTTTGCTATTACAGTAATGCCACGAAGAAAGCAATAAAGCGGCTTACGCTAGGTGCGATGACAATATCCCTCCTATTCCGCGGTTTACCCCTCGAGAAATTGTAACAGGAATACAGATCAGACATATGGATAACATCTACAAGAGATAAAGGAACCTGGAGGAATCGTGTTCTGCCCGTAGAAAACAATGTTTCGGATCCGAAGACGTCGCACTCTTCGCGGCATTACTATAGCGAAATCCGCCATTTGAATTTTGGTTAGGTTCGATTTAGGTTAGGGGGTGTAGGGGGAGGGGCTGAGCCATTAGAAGATATAGAAAAGTTGTTTAAAATGGTGACCTTGACAGTATATTTCATGTTCATCGAAAACGGTGAGCAATTGATAAAATAATTAATTACCTACTATTAATATTATCAGGTTGTTGCATACGAAATATCCGTTTTATCACAGTAACGTTAAACAACCATAACTGTTGCCTAAATGAAACTTATCGATCAAACTTGTTGACCATTGTTATTGTCCTCTATTTCTAGAAAAATTGTTCTAGAAAAAAGTTCTTAATAAATTGAATTTTTAATTTACTTTGCGACGTAGTAGAGCACGGTGGCATAATCGCGCGCATGCAACGGTTCCATTGCGTGTACGATAAGAATTGATTCTCTGATTCTATCTATTGCTGTATGTAATAATATTGAATGTTTTTCCTTTTTGATTCTAGGTAAGCAAACGCAGTCTCGATCGCATACTGGTGGAGTAGGTTTATGTCAGTGACCCCGAGAGTGGTGAGTTTTGCATTACTCTAGCATCCGTATCCTTCAGTCGTGAGTTACGGTAATCCGTATCGGTTACTGGCTACACTGTATTCCTTGATGCGGGGATACAGTTGGCGAGCCTTGCTAATTACCTTTCATGGCAGTCAGTGATTTTTCAGTTTGTTTGTACTTGAAGGCGTGCCACGCGGTGAAAATTATTGTAATTATCGTGGTGAGCAAAGCTAAATGATCTCGGATCAGTATTCTCGGAACTGGCAGCCGACAACTCGACGATAAGAAGGGTTTGCTCGGCATTAATCCTTCGTCATCTTGCGAACGCTCTGTCATTGGTACTTGCATCTAGTGATGTGCATACAATACTCTGTCATGCAAGTTTTCGAACAAATCAATCACCACAGGGTTTCGAATCAATTCGATATTTATTCGAAATCAGAAATTCTTAAAACTCTTGAGTCTTGAATTCTTGAAAATTTTAAAAGTCTTGATAATCGTAATAAATGTTATACTTTTGAATCGGAGGTCTAGGAAATCTTGAAGGTCTTGGGAATTTAGTTACGTTAAGTTTCATGAGAAAATAATTATATTTTGTGTATGTGACCCATATCTGGACGACGGAATTATTCATACAGAATTGAAAATTAATTTTGACGTTGGTAGATCGAGTGTACAAAATTTGCTTGCGATCTGCGAAATGGAAGAGATTTGAAACAGTAGCAGTAATTAATATCGGAAAACTAAACTCCACAATTTTCATTTTGTTAAATAAATTTCTTAGACATTGTGTAATTTTTGTGATTGTCGAGTGGACGAGCAACGTGTTAATAATGTATAATTAGCAGAGACATTCTGTCCAGCTTTTCACGATTCTGGTCCACTGAGCGACGCGTTCCTTCCGGTTTAATTTCGATAAGTGTCGTCTCGGTTCCTCTCCCGTAAAAGGGATATAGAGAGATATATAGGTAGATAGATATGTATAGAAAGAGAAAAAAGAAGACGGAGAGACAATTTGTGGAACTTAATAACCTAAGTTCTCCGAGATAGTTAGATTAAAAGCGATAGCAGGGGTTAACGAACGCATCTCGCGATCTTCGCGTTGCGGTTTCTCGAGGTCGAGGTATAATCACGAATGCAGCGGCGACGGGGCTCATAGATACGCGCGACAGTGCGTGTACAGGTTGAAAGAGAAGGCTCAATTCCCGGGATAGTTTCTCACGATAGGTGGGTCAGCCAGCCCGAAGGTGCGTTCGTATCGTCGAGCTGTGCAGAATCCGTGCCAGGGAAAACGGTACTGCGAAACCTGTTATCTCGGGCAATAATTTCGCGCGATTATATTCTGACCAGCCGGCGTGGTACGGTCGCTCCCCGCGTACGATCCACTAATTGTATCGTATTTATTAGAGGTGTCCGAGATCTCGGGAGTCCTGAAACCCGATGCTTGGACAGGCTGGGAAGACGCGTGTCGGGTCGGGATGGGATTCCGAAAATGTTCCGGTTTTCCGAGAATATTCGGGATTCCGGGGAGTGTTCGGGTTTCCCGTGAATCTTCGGGATTTCTGATACTGTACGAAATCTTTAAATATTGTTTTTGCTACTCTTATTGCATAGATAAAGACTAAAAAACAATATTAAAAGATTCCGTACAGTATCAGAAATCCCAAAGATGCACGGGAAACCCGAACACCCTCGGGAATCCCGAATGTTTTCTGGAAACCCGAATATTGTCAAGAATCCCGAAAGTTTCAAGATGCCGTCCCGATCCCGAGAATCATTCCCGTTCCTGTCCCGACCCGGTCTCGCACACCACTAGTATTTATGCCTCGTATCGATTCTACGTGCCGCTAAAAACACATCGAAATCGCGTTTCATCCCCTACCGAGCCTACCACAATTGCCATTGAATTATGGCACCGCTGAATCGTCAGACGGCAATGTTCACCGGCATTTCAGTATCCTAACCAGTTTACTTAATTTAGACACAAATTAGACCCATTAACTCAGAGACTCTTCACCCTCTGTTGTTTTACCTACTTCGCACCCGCTTTTTCATTCGTTCATTACTCGACCGTGCGATTTTGATACATTTATAGTGTTCATGAATTGCGAAATATAAGATAATCTTTTCATTAACTCCTTACCGTACGATATTCTTCGCGGTTGCAATTATTAGATCTTCTTTTCTTTGATAATTTGGAAAATAAAAATTTTCTGGATTTCAACAAAACGGAGTGAAATAGAAATTTCATGTCTTTCTTAATATTTTCAATAGGTTAAAAATAATATAGCAGCAATTTTAAATTCTTCTAATGTTTTATTGTTTTAAAGTACGTCTACTTATGCATAAAATCCGCTGTGTATTGATTACAAAAACATTAATGTTTATTTCGATCTAAGAGAAAGGAACAGCATTCACATTTAGCAGACTGTTTGAGATCCAAATCACGACTCTGATACGAAATTGTACGGCAAGGGAATGATAAATGTTGATAAAGTTGTATCAGTTTTTATCGTACCGGAATATTTTCGTCGACGAAGTCAAAAGCTGTAGTCTTAATGTATTTTTATTACCTTCGAGATTTCTGTCTCTAATATCGTCCTTGTATACGAATATAATCAGCAAAATTAAATAACGAGATATCAGGAAACGTTCATAGTAATTCAAACGCATTAAAACACGTTTTAGCAAATGCATTGAAAAATTGTTTATGAACACTGCTAGACTGCAAACGTTTCATCATGGGTCAAAAAATCACAAACACAGAATGACGATTAAAGAACATCAAACTTTTAATTATAATACAATTTTCAAAAATCATACATGCTATAAATGCATGAAAATTAATCTGCACTAATGAGGGTTCATCCAAAAAAATCAAACTCAATCGCATTAAAGTTTCTAAAAATCTTATGCGGTATAAATGCGTGAAAAAGGTCCCAACTAAAAAAAGGCTCATTAAAGGTCGCCAAACTTTTAATTATAGTACAATTTTCACAAATCATGTACGCTACAGATGCATGATAAGAAGTCCATACTAAGGAGAGCTCAGCACAAAAAATCAAACTAATTGCAGCAAACTTTTTCAAAATCACATGCGTTCTAAATGCATAGAAAGAAGTTCCATCTAAAGGAGGCTTGTCAAAGAACATTAAACTTTTAATTATAGTGAACTTTTTAAAATCATGTACGCTATAAATGCATGACAAGAAGTCCCTACTAAGGAGGACTCATAAAAAAAATCAATTTTAATTACAGTAAACTCCTTAAAAATCATATGTGCTACAAGTGCATGAAATTGGCAACCCTGTAACGAGAACACGTGGTTTCCCAACGAAATATGTTACCGAAATCGTAACCGGCTGGCAATTGCTCGCATTCCCGCGCCGAAATCCGCGGGTCGTAAATTTTTCGCATGACTTTCGCACGGAACCGTATAATATGTAACAAACGCGCGGAAAACGACCTTGTTGCGAAATATGCAGCGCCGCGTCTGCACGGGCACGTAGCCGCATTAGAGCGAGCAGCAAGCCGTTTCATTTGTTCATTCACATCCGCGAATTAGACGGCTTTAATGATCTCCATCTGGGATGATGCATAATTCACCGTAAGTTGTTTGGGATCGGCCGTGATCACGAAACTCTAGAGAAAAAGAACGGCTGAAAATAGTAGTTTCGAAAGACGATGGAATTCTTTGGTTTCGTGGTAAAGCGGTATTAAGTTTGCGCGCGGAAACGATGAGCTCCCTTGAGCGTGTCCGACTAATTTTCTGAATCACGCCAAGAACGATAAGACAGTAGCCTCGTTAAATTCCTTTTAATTGCTGCGGAATTGCGGGAAGCATTTTCGTGCTTTCTTCCTCTCGCCATTGCAGGAGGGTAAAGGACAAATCCAATCAGAACTTCAGCTACACCTGGATGCAACTTAATCAGTCGCGACGATTTTCTCGTCCACTTTGCTTAAGCGATAGTGTTCAACTAACTGTAATGATATTAGTGGCATCGGATAATTGAATTCAGTGAGGACTATCAAGCTGCTTAAATCTCTTTCGTGATTAGTACAGACCGCACTGTCCTTTTTCTAATTAGCCAGTCAAGGAAGTTGAGTTTATTGGCTCCCTCTTTTAATTTTGACTCTCTCATCGCGTTTCAATTTTCAATCCTTGATGCATTGGTAATTTAGATAAAATCTCGTGGCGAATCAATTTTATTCGTATTCGATCGTGTTTACTGAATCTTCGATAACTAATGAATCACTTTATTTGCGCGTTAGTAAAATAAGTATATATTTCTGTGACTTTTTGTGATTTTTATATATTCTGTGGCATATTATACTTTTATCGATTCTGAAAACGCATGGTATAACCTCGTAGACATGTGGATCTGCAAGAAATAATCTCTTGCAAAAGTTATTTGGTTATAAATACTGTTCCTGTATAAATATAACGTGAAACGAAAATTATTAACATTTCATATCGTGTTTCATTAAATGTACGTTGCACAGTGACGACAAATTTTAATCTATATTATTGTATAAGTCATAAGTTTTCTATCGCGAAAATTCGTTTATGTTACATCTAATAAATTCGACAACTTTTTCTTTTTTCGACGTTAGTATGTAATTTTAACTGGTGTTAATTTTTCGTACGATATTTTAGAATGAGTTGAATAAAAATGTGAATCAACTTTTCCATGCCAGCTGGTATTAATGTTTTTAGGATGCAGGAATGCCTATCTCAGATTTATTCCGATAATTTGAATAAACTAAAACAACGTGTCTGTCAGTCGAGGGCAACCTTGTCACTTGAAATATTAATGGAAGCAGTGATGGTATATTGCACCTTTTCTCGCGCATGCGCGACAATTTTAGCGCCAGTAAAGCTCGAAGTTAGGCTAAAATGGGGTACTTTGGTCACCCTGCATAATTTTGCAAAATTTTTTTTTCGATTTTCAAAAATGAATGTTTAATATCCATATATTATATTAAAATTTAATGTGTATGTACATATAACATATAAATATATTATAATTGTGTATATATGTATAACATACTCACTCTTTTCCTTTATTTTAGGGATAGGGATAGGTACTAAAATATCTTTATAAACCAAATATATAATAAAAAAATAAAATATTTTATTTGGCTTCGGAGCACGGTCGTCTCGTCGTGTCGCCTTGCACTCTTCCGACCGGTTTCGCAACAATAACAGTCCCCCCTACTTTCCCCACAAACATAGGACGTACGTACGTTCCTGGATTTGAGCGCGCATGCGCGAAAATAGGTGCAATATACCATCACTGAATGGAAGTAATGTAAATGCAGCGAGAGAAGCTAAAATTGAAACGAAAGAAGCAAGAGGTTTCTTAATAGAATTTTCTGCACCTAATTAGAAGGCAGCTTTTGGAGTAAATAAATTACTTTTCAGCAAACCTTATTTTTGCAAAGTGTACTTTGGAACTCTGACCGACTGTTGAGACGATGACACTAACTGTAATTGAATGGAATTAATTACCTTAGAGTTACTGCGTGTCGGGAAGATAGCCGACGAAGTGTTCGAATACTATGTTTTGAATACACCGCGTTCGATAAGGATCGCCGATAGAGTGTAGCTTCTAAGTCTAATTAGCCTCGGATATGTAGAAACCATTACCATTCACGGACAGGTCCGCAGTGTCACGCTCCTTCGAGTTCATTCGATAGCAATTATATCGGTCGCGTGTTTTGTGCACCGAGAAATTAACTCTCGTGGCGCGTACTATCCGTCCCGTATATAGCATACCATACTATCCGTTCTTTTCTCAATTTTACGTGGACGTTTTTCCACGTTCAGCATCGTGCCGCGTGTCAGATTCTCCGATAATGCTAGTTTGTTACGTTGGACGTTTTGTTGCGGTTCGAGGATCGATATTGTCGGATGTTTGCTACGGCATGCAAATGAGTAAACAAGTTCCGACGAATTCGCGATTCGTCCAGCCGATAATCGGGAACCGATTTGTGGTTAAACTCATTTTTCGAGTTCGATGCCACCCACGCACAGCGTTCGGACTCTTATAAGAGACGTAGGAAAATTAATTACTTTTCAACTAATCCGTTTTCGACCTAAGACCCCTCATTCTTTCTTAAAGACGACATGAAGTTACATTTATCAATGAAAAAAAAATACGATGTTGTTAAACAAAATTGAACTGATCTTTATTGTTTTATCTCATAAAAGTCGTTGTGAACGCGTTGTTTCGGCTATTTTCTTTTATTCGGACAATTTCGGGCAAAAAGGTCGATTGCCACTTAAAGTATAATGTGTGCAGAAGTAGTATACAAAGAATTAGAGAGGTACAGTATTTAATCGATAAATGTTACAACCGCGGGTCCGGCCAGTGACACTTCGTGTTCAGGTATACTATTCTTCGAATTGTTAATATTTAAAAAAGAATCGCTGGGCTTGTGAAAGCTTACAATACTAAACGTAACTTGTAAAAATCAAATTAATCGAGTAAACATTCAGCAAATAGCACGTGTTGCAGGAAATGCATCGACTTTTATTTTACGCTTCAGTTTTAACAATCAATTTATATATTTAATAAAAATTGTGGTTGGTATTACAAATTACATTACATTGCAATTGTTTTATGATATACATTTTTTTAGATTTTA
The DNA here is from genome assembly GCA_913789915.3 of Sphecodes monilicornis. NCBI lineage: Eukaryota > Metazoa > Arthropoda > Insecta > Hymenoptera > Halictidae > Sphecodes > Sphecodes monilicornis. Next base: position 14,777,209 of record OU565290.1, read on the forward strand.
TACTCTGAAAATTCGACTTTTTAGAATTGTCTCGAACTCTGCCACGTAACGTTTGGAGACTCCTCGCTGCTTGAACTTCCGTATAATGAGATTGATTTACATTATTTTAATGCGTTCTGGATACTATAATATATTAATATTCAGTTGGATATGCTTCTAGATTGTCCACAGTAATCATTTTTCCAGGAATTTCTTTTGGATTCATCATTGCATTTTACAAAATCTGTTATTCATTAAAGTTGAGCGATCACGTCCAATTAAATTTTTTCTGCACACCATACTGCTTGTAATAGGTATTAAGGATCTTGTGCAACATATTAGTAGTCCCCGGAAGAATAAATGTTACGTGTTTTGCAAGAGATAAATTGCATAAGTGAACTATTTTTCTTTTGAGCGCATCATATGCGTTTGTTCTAGAGTACGTAGTACTCTAGACTGTACTTAGAATTACCTTGCTGATTAATTACAATGAACAATTACCTTGTTCCGAGCTATTTACGTCCAAATAATTGTTACCTACTTTTCTTGTGTATAGGTAGTATAGAGAAAGGAAGATTATAGAAAATATAATTACAAACATCGCTAGTTGCCATTTTTAAAAATTACAATTCTATACACACTGTTTAGAAACTTGAAGACCTTTTCCTAAGATCTTTTTAATTCTACAATATCTTCGTCGTAATATTATTCTATATCAATCAAACATTTATTTTCTACAAGCCTAATACTAGGAGACTCCTACAATGGTACATCGGCGACGACAGTATCAATCAAACATTTATTGTGTACAAACGTAGTACGAGAAGGAAAGAAAGAAAAGAAAGACAGAAAGGAAAGAAAGAAAGAAAATAAAGAAAGAAAGAAAAGAAAGAACGAAAAGAAAGAAAGAAAAGAAAGAACGAAAAGAAAGAAAGAAAGAAATGAGAGTAAGAAAGAAATTTAACGTAAAAGGAAGGAAAAAATTTAACGTAAAGTCTACCATTATGAAGACGTGTATATCTATCATTCAAACACTTTAACAAGGTACATTGGACGTTACACGCTAGTAAATAAGAAACGAGTATCACGCATCCAGATTATCACCACTATCATCGGCGATCATCGTTGCGACGTCCACAACTAGTCCATCCAGCCATAGGTTAACATCCCATACATTATATATTCTTCAAGGACTCGCTGAAAGACGCGAGGAAAGGCAGGATGGACGACCTCGCCTACGTTCCATTACCCAATTACATAAACCTGACAGACATAAAGTTCCAGAGAATGGCTGGAACGAACAAGTTATCCAGTTGGCCAACGCGGAGGCCAACAATGTTAAATGCAAAGGCCTACTTAACGTCACTTTAGCCAGCTGGGTGTGACTACCTCCGCCATTTGCACGATCGTTCAGTCTATGTGCTTCAGTGTCAATCATCGTCATGCTAATTGCCATCGTTAGCCGTCAACGCGTGACTTTTTATATCCGGCGATCATCGATTGACCTGTCCTTGCGGGATCGGAACTTTTCAAGTGCCTTTTTCATTCATAGTGACTAATCGAGAGCACCTAAGTCACCAGTGAACGTGGTATATACTTACTATGAACATAGTAAATGAAACTGTTACGTTGAAACATTCTAAGATAAATAGAGGATAGATGGGAAACAATAGAATTTATCCAGTAAATATTAACGCAATCGCGTCTACGAATTCTTCTGTTATAAAAATTGCCTGCATCAATTACCTAGGCATAAGAACCGAAAAGAAATTTTTGTCTTTCTTTAATCATTTTCAGAAGTTATTTAACACTAGGTTTACGGAGCACTAAATTTGCTTATTTTACATTGCTTTATAAAAATAATAATATTGTATTTACTTAGATCTTCAGCGATTTTTATTGTAATATGTACACAAAAAAAATTAATCTATTTAATAATTCCTCACGAATGTCTCCTTACACTCTTAATAATCGTAAATTAAAAATTTTTGAATCCGTCATTTTGACGGGCCCCGTAAATCTAGTGTTAATCGTAGTATTTGCCTCCAAAATTGAAATTGAAAGTTTTTATTCGTTTAATAAAAATGTTATTTTATATATGAGAGCAATCTTCCGAAAATTTGAATTGCTATTTAAAATGTTTAGTTGGCCTGTTAGCCAAGGAATTGTTATTTAAAAGAATAAACATATGTTCTTCTACAAATATTCTTCTAATATTCGGGAAACCGATGTTCCAACAACTCCAAGGTTTCAGTATCTCCATCCACACACTGCTTACAAGACCGAAGGCCATAAACTGTGAGAAAGTGTTACGTCAGGAGATATCTCACATTTTTTCGCCATCCGTCATTGTTGGAATATCTCCCTCGATTCTTCTCGAGTAATCACTCTGATAAAATTAACTCATTACCTATCGTTTTGCCTACCATAGTTTCCTCATTTTTCTCGTTCGCGAATAAGTCATGCTCCCCCCAAGTTCGCGTGATCAACGGCGAAAACCTAAGAAAAACGATCAGGATAAGCGTGTTGGTATCATGCTATCTGTTGCCCGTCTAATTTAAACTCCCTTTCGACTTGCTCGTCCAGTTTATGGGTGGTCTTCCGCGAGTTAGACACACGGGATAGCCTGGCATCGTATCACGATAGTAACTCGAGTCTCCCAGACACAGTTTTTCGATATCAGAGCGCATCACGCATCGCAAGGACGAACTTGAAAGTTGTCTCGGCGAAATTCGTCACTGAACTGACAGAATCGAGAGCATCGTAGACACAGAAAATGCATTTTCTGTTATCTCGGGAAGTCGCAACGTCACTTACGTAACCAGCCGATATTAACCCTCGGACAGCGGACCGTTCTTACAAGTATACGGGGTGTCTCATTTAACTTTGTCACCCCGAATGACTTTCTTATTTTAAGATACAAAAAAAAATGTTTTGGGAGAAAGTTCTCGTATTTGGAAGTGGACATAAGTTTTTGTGAGTTAAAGTCATCTCAAGGTCATATTTTCCGAGACCTTACGAACAGTAATGTTTTTTTTTTTAATGGAATGACCTACGTTTTGTATCGTGAATCGATAGAATAGCAAATTCTGCGAAAAGTGTATTCACCTTCATATGACCTAAATCTAAACATAGTTAACGAGATATTATCGAAATAATTTTGCATACGTAGTTGCCTACTATCTGTGAATATGTATACCTGGAAGATAGTAGGTTCACGAAATGATGTCCTTCAACGACAATATGGCAAGTAGATATGGAAAATTTATATATATATATATATATATATATATATATATTTTTCCATATATAATCTATAAAAGTTATAACGAAAATACGGAATACAAGTGCTATAGTAATCGACTTCCTATTACTGCGAGTATCGGCTCGAATAGATCAATGTAATTACTACTTGACATCGTTATCTCCAGACTTAATTAATACTCCATTTCAAAATGTTAAATTTCCAACGATGTAATTTATATCTTTGCGCATTTCAATTCAATGCTCGCAGTAACAGAAAGTCAGTTACTATTCCACTTGCATTCTGTATTTTTGTTATAACTTTTTAATAAAGCTCTATGTGGCCTATGTTTACATAACATTTTTTTCTTATTTAGTGCCATAGAATATACTGACAAAGTTTGAACATCAAAACCTCGGACATCCTGTATACATAAAGTAACCTTACAAACATATTATAAAATAAGAACAATATGTTAACAAACCTACAAAAAATAATTATTCATTTTGGGAATATTTTACGCAATTTTAGGATAGCATGTTAGAATATTGTAAGCAACTATTGACATTATATTTTTGACAAACGTTGTTACAGAATAAAAACTCCGCAGGGAGGGGATTGAAATTAGGTTAGGAACCGCTGGGGTACACCTATGAACGCGTCTAGCTGAAAACATAAAACTCATAATTAATGTATAAACGCATAATTAATGTAAGTGTCATGGAAGTTTAAAATTGGTTGGTGTCTATGAAAACACACGAAAGTTAATCCGGTCTGGAAACGGTCTCCGATTTTTCCGATTTTAGAGTGTGAATGCGGGAAGCTTACACATATCGCCTATCAGCAGCTTGTCTCCAATGGCATATGGCGGCTCGATAGCTTATCAACGATTGTTCACTTTCGATGTGTTTGCATCGATCGCGACTAAAACTCGTGGGATCGGGCATACGGTTTCAACAAACTGAGATAACGCAATCAACCGATCGAGAAAGCTGGCCAACGGTCCTAACGTCGAAAATCCGAAGGACGGAGAGTCATTGAAACACCTAACGTCCCAACGACCCTGAACATGGAATCCGGCTGAGCAGGTGCGACTCGACAGACGGTGCTCGGTAGACCCACATAGTGGGACAAGTTCCCTTTCGATATCTAAACATCGATTTTTCAATTTCTACTGTTCGATACACTGAGTTTACTATCCTAAAACATGTTAGGTTGCTGCGTGTGAAATATTAGATTTTGGAATGCATATGTTTTAATGCGTTTTATTTAGTATATTCTAGTATATTCTAGTATATTCTAGTATATTCTAGTGTATTCTAGTGTATTCTAGTATATTCTAGTATATTCTAGTATATTCTAGTTTATTCTAGTATATTCTAGTATGTCCCAGTACATTCTAGTATATTCTAGTATATTTTAGTGTATTCCAGTGTATTCTAGTATATTCTAGCATATTCTAGTATAATCTAGCACATTCTAGTATATTCTAGTCTATTCTGTTGCCTTCTAGTATATTCTAGTATATTCTAGTATATTCTAGTGTATTCTAGTATAATCTAGTGTATTCTAGTGTATTCTAGTATATTCTAGCGTATTACAGTATATTCTAGTGTATTCTAGTATATTCTAATATATTCTAGTATATTCTAGTATAATCTAGTACATTCTAGTACATTCTAGTACATTCTAGTACATTCTAGTATATTCTAGTACATTCTAGTATATTCTACTGTATTCTAGTGTATTCTAGTGCATTCTAGTATATTCCCTTATATTCTAGTGTATTCTAGTGCATTCTAGTATATTCCCTTATATTCTAGTGTATTCTAGTGCATTCTAGTATATTCCCTTATATTCTAGTGTATTCTAGTGCATTCTAGTTTATTCTAGTATATTCTATGTGTTTACTAGGTACTATTATAGTCTACAGGTTTTTATTATACAATCGGGGGCAAAATGAAGTGGTCACCCGTTAAAACAGGGATGGGCATTTTTGTCTCAATTTTGACGAAACCGTTGGTCCAATTTTAAAAAAGTTATTAGTTTTTAAAGGGTGTCCACTTAATTTTGTCCCCGACTGCACATCATTCTAACCTTTTAACTGACCTTCTGACGCTCCACTCAAAGTTACTGTAATATAATTCAAAACAATTTCTGTATTACTAAATGTCTTTGCGTTTAATAAATATGGTCAAAATAAAGAAGGACATATGTGGCGAAAATATTCTAGATCAGAGGAAACGATCGAGTTTTGCAGTTAAAATAGCTTCGAGTGCAAAAGGTTAAGATACAAAGCTGATCTCTAACGAAAAATCTAACGCATTGTACGCGGGCTCTTTTGGACAACTTCGATGAAAGAATTTTAAAAAATCGGGATATTAACCATAATGTTTTATACTCGGTCAGTTGACGACATTTGTTGCCACCGTACGTAATTAAGTCTATAATTACCAGTTACGTCCAAAATTAATTTTCGATCAAAAGTTTCAAGGCGTCAGTAAAAACCCAAAAGGTAAAAGTAGTAAATGAAAGTGTTAACTAATCACAGAAATTCTTGTGACGTCACAAAGGATCGACGATCAAGATAACGTTAATGACCTGAACCAACGGTTTATATCGGCTTAACAGGGCACTATCGTGACGAAGTAATTGTTAATTATAGAATCAGACATTGCCCGTACACAGCTAGCAACCAAAATTACAAAACTGTATCGGACGGTTTTAACGATTCAATGAATGGCAACATTACGTCGGTCGATTGCTATATGTTGCTGCGTAATTGGTGGTGATCGCTTTTAAAGGAAGCGCCGGTGTATTACGGTTAATTGGAATCTTTCATCGGCTGTCGGTGATGGGGAGCGTGCCTCGTAAAAACGACGATTCCAATTAAAACTCGGTTGCTCTGTGGTCCCTCGCGGTTGTTCGGAGTCATCGAACAAGTTGCCGAGCATGGGACAACGGTTGCCAAAGCTGGGAAGAGTTAGTCCTGACGGCCATCGACACTTGATGATTAGCCACCGAGTGTCGGGTTGCGGGAACACGCCTAACTAGTCTGGTCGTTAAGTCTTCTTGCACTTTCGTGGGAAATTAGTGACAAAGCAATTACTTTGTATGCCTGTTAATAATCTATTAACTCTCAAATAGTATCCTGGGGTGTTTCGTGACCCCAGCAAAATTTCTTTTGAACGTTTGGATTTGGTTTAGATTTTCATTTAAAGTATCTCTGTTTTTAATAATAACAAAAAATGTTTAAGAAAGAAAATGCTGTGTAGAAAGGGGAGATTATTGTGATACATGGTTTTTTTCTCAAGGTCATATTTTCCGATATTTCAAGGTCATTATTGATTTTATAAATAGAGTTATGTATTTTGATTGATATAATGTTATAGCAACTGAACCATGTATACCATGTACACAACCATATACATATAATTTGCTGAACTTCCAATGACCGTCGGAAGAGTTATTCCTCAAATATTTCAGTATTTACATGCTGTTTTGAAGAATAACTCCTACGAAGGTCATTTGAAAATCACACATTATACATTGTTGAATTTGTTAATTTGTTAGCTATGACATTACCAATCAAAATACATCATCCTACCTGAATAAAACGACGATAACCTTGAAATTTCAGAAAATATAACCTTCAGAAAAATATCTCTTTTATTACAATAATGGCTTCTCTGAGTCAAACATTTTGTTCCTTACACATATTCTTGTATCGCTAAAAACAACAGAGATAATTTAGGTAAAAATCTTAGGTGACTCATCCTGCATACTTCAAAGCATCTGTCCACTTGTATGGAATTTTTAGGAAGATTCTAATATGACAGATCGTAGTCTGAACAAATTTAATAATATAACTAGTAAATTTAATAATATAACTAAATAAAATAACTCTATAATTGATGATGCATAATTTATGGATTTATTTAACAATGTCTTAAACATATTTATGAAGGCACTTCGTGCAGACCGATCAATCTCTCTGTTGTTGCTAATGTAACAGTTATCCATTTGATTTAATCGCCAGAAATTGTGTAATTGTATGGCGATTTGATACTTTGTTTAATTTTAGTTTAATTCTAAATTCTCCGAAATCGTGGGCACTGTGCCCTTCATCAACAATCCCACCCAAAAAATACGAATTTTGGTGAATTAATTATAGAATGTTAGTGGGAGGCAAAAATTGCCAATGGCGATCTTGGAGGGTGTTTTCCTGGTTTCCCTAAGACCGTCCTAATCCGACCACCATGACTGTATGATACACCACTGCTATTGAGGTAATGAAAGAAATCAGAGTTTCTCTTCCTGGCACCGAAATAATCTAATAATGAACTAAATGCCCGAAGGGAAAACTTATCTTCAAACACTTTAGCACAGTGGTTACGCAAAACGAAAAAATCGTGCTAGCCGCCGGCGAGAACGGCATCGAACAAAAGGCCAAGCAGACAATGATGGGACTACGTTCACGACGATGACGTGAACGCGATAAAATGCGCCGCCGGCTTACGTAACCGCGGAAATCGTGCATTATACTTACGTGGCGAGCCGAACGGACTCGCAGCAGGTAAAGGCTAGCCGTCTGTCCGTCCGGTTCACCTTTGCTAGGACGGTCGGTGCTCTTCAAGGTCAAGGTGAAGGCCTCTCGTAACCCGTCGTCCCGCCACTCGGTCTAGGTCGTCGGACCGGATGGACGAACCGCCTTTTCGCCTTCGTCTCTGATTCTCCATCCGCGAAATGATCTTCAATTTGTTCTCTCGCCGCACAGAGCCGGGCCATTTCTATAAAATAGATGGAGTTAGGTAATTCAGAAATGTTCGTGTTATGAAATAGGTTGGAACTAAGTCTTTTCGTAATACTTGATTAAAATTATCGGAGTAATATATTTATATAGAGTAAAACTTTTTGGCATACACGTAGACAACATCCAACTACAAGAAAACATTTTTTTGCTTCAATGTTTTATTAATTTTGTGACAATTATTAGAATCCTGTCAACTTTGTTAACGAAGTAGATAATATTGGCATGCAGTGTAGCAGGTATCACAGTTATTTGAAACCAAAAAATGGACCGTTTATTTTGAAGGTGGTGTGCCCATTTTTGGAAATAATTGAGAAATTATGAAATAAACAAATAATTTAGAGTGAACTTTTTATTTATAAACAAATATCGAGAGAAGAAAAAATGGAGTTGCACTACTTTCAAAATAACCGGTCTAGATGAAGCATTATCTTAAAGTTTGATTATTTACTCTGGTACTGAAGCAACATTTAAGAAAAAATATTCTGATAGTCCTTCTGGAATACTCTCCCACAGTTTTATTTATTTAAATAAAGAATTGTAAAATTATTCAAAGTATGGAGATCTAAAGCGAATTTGCTACTTTTCCACATGTTTAGCTAACATTGCAGATCATAAATTCATTTACTGATTATTTCTGAGAATCAGGATTATCAGATTATACTTAATCGGTTGCTGGGGCATTACGTGCTATGCAATTTTAATAACAGAACGATTTGTGTGATTGATGTACTTGTTATTTTACCAAAATATCAGCACAGATACGTGCATATTCGAGCATTGTTTAATTTTGAAGTTTAGTCACACCTATTATAATTTCCATGCTTTTTTATTTTATTTAATCCATTTTAATTTTATAGTTTTTGAACCAATTTCTTTAATTTATAACAATAAGCTTCATAATATTGTGATTTTCATCTTTCAAGTCCAACATTTGTCATGCCAATTTTACAAAAATATAATATTCCTTAGACCAATTTTATTTCGTATTTAATAATGTGCATAGATGTTTACAAATCACTTTCGGATTTTAAGAAGTAAATACGTATCTAACACATTGATCGCCCACTCAGCAGCCGTGAAAATTAGCTAAAATCAATGTAATTTATTTAAAGATCGCCATCTGAGAAGCGAAGATTCGCAATATTAATTAGTGTTTCAATTCCCATACATTTCGCCAATTACAATCAAATACTCGGTTTATCAGCGTAAAAATCAATTTTCAAATCTGGATAAATAAATCCATCACCCAGGTATGCTTGACATGACAATAAATACATTAAAGCAGGCAGTTCCAACCAGTAGCTCCGGAGCTATTCGAGGCACCTTCCCCGCTTAGGTTCTTCCCCCACTCTTAGACTTCATCGCTATAATGCAGAGATGGGCAATTTTGCCTCAATTGAGGCAAAACCGTCAACACCGTAGCGTCCTCTGTCTCCTTCCAGCAAGCGCGGTACAATGGAGCAACGAAAACACGATACATCAGCGTACGCAACGAACGTGCGCGCTGCATGAAATAGAGGTTGGTGGGAGAAGCAGGCATTTGAGGGGCTCCACCCGTGCCCACCACTGCTATAATGTATAGTAGTGGAAAGCTCCCACCACAAAGACCTCGCGGCGCGCGCAGCACTCACTAAATCTACGGCTGTACGTGGTAGCGGGAAGAGGTTCGATGGTGGGGACCATGCAGTTCTCTGAGGGGAATAGGTTGGAACTCCCTGTATTAAAGGATAATATTTTGACATAAATTCACTCTACACAAATTGTAGTAACAACAAATAATTACAATTGGAACTCCCTGTATTAAAGGATAATATTTTGACATAAATTCACTCTACACAAATTGTAGTAACAACAAATAATTACAATTATTATTTTTAAAATATTCATCCTATCAGTATAAAAAACGGAATTCCATTATGTACCTATTTCCCGATAGCAAACGATGGGAACAAAAATCTACAGACTTTCTTGAGATTCAAATTCCATAAATAAAAATAAAATCTACAGAAATAATCGCATTCCGCCAGCACATAAGTCTTCAATGCATTTAAAATTCCCGAGCGAGTCAAATTGATTTCACATCATTCGTTTCTTATTCATCAGACTCGATCGACCGATAAAGCTCTTTGTTACGATTCCCCGTCCCACTTGATCGGAGAAACGCCTCGTGTACCATCTGACGTATCCGTCACGATTGTCGTGTTCCTTCTTACGAGGCTCGGTGGAGAGTACTCGTGACAAAGCTCTGGAGTTTCCGGCCATAATCGATAATGTATTCTCCGGCGCGAGATAAAAGAGAATGACGTTCAAGTAATCGAACAAAGTTCCATTGAGCCGTGCCGAAACTAGATTCCCCGTGATTTCCGTGTTGAGCACTGTTACACGGGCTCCGACTCGAGACTGAAATGTAACTGCTCGAGCCAAACAATCACGTTCAACGCAAATTGTTTTCTCTAATGGCCGCGGAATTACGGTATTAAACGTTCGCTTGGTTTAACGGAGCAAGCTGCTTGTTGTCGATCCCATTACACAGAAATTGAATGACATTGATTTCCTGCCGTCGTCTGTTCGGCTTGTCAGTTTCCAGCATTGTTTCTCGACATGTTCACGGTGACTACGTTGTCCGGCTTTCTTCTTTCTATTCATTGTGCATACCAGGGCTGTAGAATCGGCAATCAAAATTTCGATTCCGACAATTTATTGACGTTTGACGAATACTGTTTAACAATGCTGTTCCACCATAGAGTTTTACATCTTTGTCATAGTAATAATTAGACAGTGGATCTTCATGCAAAATAAAAAAATTTCTACCTGAACTGCAACAAACTGGAGCGAAATAGAACTTTTCTTTCTTAATATATTTAGTAGGTTGAAAATAATATAATACTATTTTTCAATTCTTCTATTGTTTTTACTGTTTTAAATTACACTTCATTTTTGACATAAATGCATCAAATTCGCAGTCCAGTAATAATATTGTTAAGTCTTTATGCGCATGTGCGGAAAGAACGAAAGAATTGTGAAAAGAAGAAAATCAGTAGCGAGCGAGCAAAACTGTAACTTCTGTTAAAAACAGTTTTTAGTCAAATTGTTAAAACATCCTTAAAAAGGTGGCTGCAACATCTTTTAAGTATTTATGGCAACTGAAGGTGTTAATCCGGCACTGCTGTTTACGCACCATAAAATACAAAATTTATAATCGCGGTGATGGCATTGACATATGTATAAAGAATGAAATGGGCATACTCCGAAATTGATGCAGCGATTTGTTTATTAATTAAGCATATAGACAGCACTGTAACTATATTACAGTACAGATTCGATTTAAACAAAAGAGAAGTCTACGTTCTTCGCGAAGCGTCTATCCCCACCACTGCAAGTCATGCCCCGCTTAATCCGATATGGGCTTAGGTATACAGTGTTAAATCACTATGAATCCACTTAAAAGACTTATTTATTTTTCATTATTTTCTTACGGGACATCCACCAACATATTTGTGGCTTTTTCTGATTAAAATGACACTGAATACGATACAATTTGAACTGCATTTAGTGGTTTAATATTAAGTTTAGTTACGCTTCCGGTCGCGCGGTCGGTGTTTACTCGCGCTGACCTTTTTTACGGTCGACGCGCTCGACGAGCTCACAAAAAAATAGTAGAAGTTTTCGATCCATGCAATGGCACGGTCCCCCGGGGGTTTAGCTTAGATCAAATATGTACTGTACTTCTACAAAACAAACAGCAACGCGAATTTCGTTCTCTCACGTTTCAAAATACACGGTTTTCCCTCCCTAATACGAAAGGAAAAACAGTGAAATCCAATATTTACTTGTGCTTTGATACAAATGTAGTATTTTTTAATAAATGTTTACATATGTAGTTAAAACTTTACTGTATTTACAACATATTACAACTTTTAATTTCATTTTGAGTTAATTTATTATGTTTGTAAAATTTACTAACATGGAGTCAGAACCGGTATATTTTCTTTCAATTCCGACTCCGACTTCAGTCATCAGAAATTCATTCTGACTCCGAGTTCACAGTCCTGTTGAATACAACAGAATTCTGATAATTTGGCACGTCTGATAATATGTCACGCGTAGCCCCATCTTCATTCACTTGTTTTGACTAGAAGCATGAAGCTAGAAGATGATGACGTTAAAACGATGACCAATATTTCTTGACGGGAAGCTGTTAATGCATTGTATAGATTTATAATATTCGCCGAGTGCAAACAAATACAGTTTTATAGAAATATTGATTCTTCGTGTGCTACAAAATGATTTTTCAACTAAAAAATTTAACTGTGCGAGATAGAGCAATATGTACAAACACTATTAAAACAACCTTATTGTATATTCAATACACGAATTATTTTTTTTGTATAAATTGCATATATAATTATATCATTTTAACGCCATTAGAATGTAGTCCAATTATCCGAAAATAATAATGCGTATTTTATAAGAAAATACGCTTCGTTCATTAGAATACAACTGAGACGAACGCTGGCAGTGAACGTGTAAATTTATTTAATATAGCCAATGTATGTTTCTAATCAATAAATTGCGAATGGTTATGCACTTACATAAAATATAAACGTAAGAAGTATGATAAACTATGAAGTGCAATCTCAATGGAACATCGTTTTTACTTCAATAAAATTAGACCAATAAATACTCAGTAATTGATCCATTAAAAATTTGGATGAAGAAGCTGAATTTTTTCTCAGCTCCATCAATGATAAATTATATTTAAACAATTTTAAGTCTACTGCTCAAATTACTTACAGTATGCTAGTTTAACTCTATTGTTCCGCGACAGACTAACTAAAAGTTTAAATACTTAGCACTTTATCTACCGGAAGCCTACTAATCGGCTTTTCAATAGTTGTGTTGTACTAAAAGCATTCAACAATCTTCTTTTACATAATAATCCTAAATGAAATAATTAGATCACGTTACTGAGGGTGACTTATTGGTTGACGATTGAAATTGCTATTGCTGTTGAAAGAGCCATTAATAAATCCTTAGCCGTTAACCATAGTCGTTCGAAAATTATGAAAAACGCCGAACTATCTTTTACCGATTTTTGAACAGCAAATGGTTTGTTTAACGGCATCATATTATTGAATTGTATCACAGGAAAATATTAACCGTTTGCACTCGAAATATTTTTAAGTCCAAAATCAAGATATTTCTTTCATCCTAGAACATTTTGTTATTTTTAATAAAATTTAAAGAAATTCAATGTAAAATTAAAATAGTATCCTTATCATATTGTACAGTTGAAAGTAAACCTGTTTTCTCAAACAACAGTTGAATCTTTAGCAATTTATAGAATTGAGACGAATTTAATAATGTAGGATCTCAGGAAAATGGAAGGCACCGCGCCGGGAATCGAACCCGGGCCCTCGTGTTGGTAGCCGATCGACTAACGCGCTCACCCGCGGAACCCTCCCCCTTCTTCCTAATTTCCTACGGTATTTGTGGTCTGGGGGTTCCTGATCCCACAATAATGTGAAGACTGTATTGAATAATGGCATGGCTATTTTTACTGGTGACTCGGAGTCACTGTTCGAGTGCAAAGGGTTAAAGATGCGATAAAACACTCTGCCCAACTTAAAACCTTCATAATTATTATATCCAGCAAGTTCGAAGCCAACAGTTTAAGATAAATTATTGTCTGCGACATTTCCTTTACGACAAACCTTGGCTGGACGATGATTCTTGACAAAATTTATGTTCCAGTCGACGGTGTTATGGGAGATGTTCGAGAATAAGTACGAAATTATTTTATATCGCTTGTCGTAAAGAGAAAAATTCACGTTGAGAATATTTTAATAGCAGTCTCAGTCATTCAGTCCTTTTCCGATGGGAAGCACGAGATAATGGCGCTCGTGAAGGGAAAACCTAACTTTCTTGGACGATGTTGGCTCTTGCGGATGAGCGCAGCGTGATCGGAATAATGTTAGCTTACAAGGACACCCGTGATAGCTTCTTTTCGATTTCTGAGTCTTTCTTCCCGTGGCAGTTCCATTTCAGCGAGGATCTTCGCACTTTGTCGTTCCTTCTCCGGTCGTTTCGTGTTCAGACATTTTCTCTAGTTCGTAATAAACACTATCAAAGGTCAACCGGGGAAAAGAAATCCAATAATCGCCATTGTTTGACATTTCGACGTATCGAGAAATCGAACCTCTTGGAATTCGCAATTCGATAGGCTCAAAACGACCGGTTTTGCGCTTGATCTTCTCAGGCGGTAATTGAAGTGAAACTTGTTTGATGCCGTCGATACATGTACGCTTCCATTTGACACTTGTGCGACAATCTATTTTACAGATCGTTTCCAATCAATTCGAGACGTGATGCAACAAGTAACCGGTTCAGATTGAACTCGTATCGTCAGATGTTTGCACATTTATTAATTGAAATAGTTCGAAGAAATGTAAAGGCTGTCTTTATGACTTTTTTATGGCATTATAGCTGATTTTACTTGACAGGTTACTCTAACCTGTTTTTCGATCAAATAAATACAAATATTCTTGTTCTAAATGTGGAATGATTGGAGCAGAATACGCAGCTATTATCATAATTAGACTATATGCAACGTAAAACTTTTTTCAGGTCAATTCTAAGAAACAGAGATGATATAAAAATTAATTTTTAGTTTTAATAATTTTAATAATTAGCGTTATGTTGTGACAAAAATGAGTCGAAGTTTAAAACAGTAGAAAGGATAGCGATGTGTACTGTTCATTTTTTTTAAATTGTTAAAGAAAGAAAAAAATTACTAAGTGCCTCTTGTGTTTTGCAATTGTTGCAGACAAATATTATTTTTGCATAAAGATCTGCAGTCTAATCAGATTTGCCCTAGACCACGTTTTCGGAAAAATATACTATGATGCTAAAATGGGAACCGTGCTTTTTTCAACCGAAGAGTTATTTTTCTTGTACAGTTTTTCCTTTTTAATTTGATAGAACATTAAACTATGTGATATTGTTCATGCAATTAAGGACTTAGTGTTACATTGAAGAACTGTATGCATTTGTTATACAAAAATATTCATACATTTCTAATTTATAAGGTTATTTATTTTATTAAGAGACCAATGTGAGACTAAGATAGTGTACCGCCCTTGTCTTTCGTCGAATAATGTGGCTACACGGTAATGTTAAAAATTCATGAAACGCCATACTAAAAGGTTATTACATCGATATACCGCAGGTGCAGAAATCGTTTCATCATTACTCGCAAAGTTTTTTCAAGCTGATACTCGATGACGAACGGTTTCTTCGTTCTGTTGCAGGTGATATTTCCGCGATCGTTCACCAGTATGTTGTAAAACATCATACTAGCTCGTATAACTCAGGTTCCCGCTGTCTAACTCATGCTGCTCCGTGTCAGTTTGTTCTGGAACAGAACACAAGTTTAAGCACCACAATTTCGCTAATTATTTCCGGTACAGCTGCCCGATTGCAAAATGTAATTGTAATGACCCGAACATTTGATCGTGTCTCGTAATAGCTATAGTCTTTTCGTGTACATGTTTGGTAATTTAATTGGAGGATGTCCATGGTAAAAGGAAAACGGGGGCATTCGTAATTGACAACGATTTTTATTATACATAGATAACCTATTGAGTCTTTTGTGTTGATTCAATCGTTAATGCTAACTGTTCAGTCCATGAACAACATTTATTTCAGTCAGTAATTCATACTTCGATAATAACTAACTTTCGCCAAACACACACACTACGACCGAAGATGCAGCGACCGCGCGCGACCCCCTGCAAACTACCTGCGTCCAAACGATGACACACCTGATTGGTGCGCTATAGAAACACCAAGAAGGTATAAATACTGGACAATTCTCGCACCGAAGACACTTAGAAAAGGTCACTTGAACGAAACACAACTCCACAACACTGTACAATAGCAATTCAACGAAACGCAGCACAATATTATACAATTGTTCAATACATTTAATCATTACCAAAAACCAGTGTACATCATTACTAAAGCGAACAAGTAATCCGCGACAGTCACGCTCGCGGACTTGACGCAACACTAACTTTCAGTTTTAAATAACTATATATTATTGTGGGATCAGGACCTCCCAGACCAAATACTGTATGGAGATTAGGAAAAGTAGGAGGGTTCCGTGGGTATGTGTAAGAGTTGATCAGCTACAACCGCGAGGGTCCCGGGTTCGATTCCCGGCGCGGAATTCCTCATTTTTCCTAAGATCCTACATTTGGGGGCTCGTCCGGGATGGGGGGAACACCGATTCCCGCATGGTGACAGACGACGAACGAGTAAGCAAGCGTTGCGAAGACGGTCGCAAGCGAGCGAAAGGACGACGAAGCGAAGTAAGGGACACATCCAGGGAAAACTGCTAGAGAGGGCAGTAGGATGGTGTTCCCGAAAAGTGACGAAGTTGGTGACGAGTTGTGTTGATGGCGCTGAGGCCAAAAAGACGATGGCGCTGCGACGGACATTCGAGGGCGAATGCCGAAGCAGGACGGCCGAGTGTGGGATCATCACCTCCCAGACCAAATACTGTATGGAGATTAGGAAAAGTAGGAGGGTTCCGTGGGTATGTGTAAGAGTTGATCAGCTACAACCGCGAGGGTCCCGGGTTCGATTCCCGGCGCGGAATTCCTCATTTTTCCTAAGATCCTACATTATGTATCATAAGAAGTAGGCGCAGGACATTATTGATGACCGAATTCAATGATTTCAGAACATTCAGAATGAATACATATACACAGTGTGCTGTAACATCCTTAGGAAAAATCTCTGTAAGTTCTCATCAGGTATTACATTGACTTTCGCTTAGCTGTTCGAGCTCATCGTAAAGCTAAATACAGGTTGGGGCAATAACTATGCCCACCTTGAATATCTCCGTTATTTGTAATAATATGGAAAAATGTTATGAACGATAAGACATGCATGTGATGCAGCGATACGAAGATTGCAACTTTGCATTGACGCAAACGGTCACCACTTCGAGCATCTCCTGTAATGTGAGAAAGTTTGTTTTACTACCACATTTGACTTTGCATGACCTTCAACCATAGCTCGCTCAACACCGGCTATCACATCGCGATAAAAAAAACATAGCATTCCATGAAAAAAAATAGAGATGACCTTGAAATCTCCTCTATGCCACCACCCACGCAGGAAATGTTTATATCACAACATGTCCCCCTCTGTACCGTGCAAATTGTATTCATAACTTTTTTCCATATTATTACAAATAACGGAGATATTCAAGGTGGACATAGTTATTGCCCCACCCTGTATATGCGAGCATAATCTGTGTTTCTTGATACTTTATCGGTAGACTGCGGGTCTCTTTCGTAAAATCAAAAGTTGTTCCATCGATTGCGAGAAAGAGGACCTGAATAGAAATTGATTTCTACGTTTAATCAGTTTCGTAAGTTTAGAATAATATATCGATATTGTCAATTCTTTTAAACTTTCCTTTTAATCTTAATAATTTATTATATATTTAATCTAGCCTTATTTTCCGAATTAGGGTAGAACACCCTGTAGATATTTCAGATACAAATAAACTCATAGGCAATTCCATTTAATTTTAACAAAAAATTTTTAACTGCACCGTTTATTTGTAGCACAAATTTTAGTGTTTTCAATTTACAAGCAGAATATTCATATCACATATTTTTATCAATATCAAGCTTGCAAAAAAGTGTCTACACAAATTGGCAGAAATTATCTACAACGTTTCGTTCATTTTCAATCGAAATGTTTGTAACCGGAAGAAATATATTTGTCCAATACCTGCCTCTCTAAATTATATTCAATTCTACATTGACGATTGTACAAACGTTGAACCTGCTATGAAAGTTGCGAGCATCGACAGGCGCCAGTCACAATGGAACATTTCAACCTTTCAAATCTATGACGTTACAGTTGCGTGAACGCAGCGCAGCCATTCATAGAATGTATCTCTAGTGTTCATTCTTCCAGCGCAACAATATCTTCGCATCCAAACCGGTTGCGCACGCGATCCATTAGATTACTGTTAGGCGTTAAAGTTATTTTTCGAGATTACAAAAGGATTTATACGCCATTGTTCGTCTTTATACTTTCACCTAGCCGTTACGGGTGCCGCAGAAAATCAATATAACCACGGTACATAAAGAACACGTTCTTCTGATATTTAAACGTCTTGTAACGTAACGTACGTTAGAGTTTAGAATTTTCAATCCAACATTTTTCAGAACTTGAAAATTCCAGTCTCTGAATGTCACCTATATGCAATTAAATTTTCACGTCTTGTAATT
This sequence comes from Sphecodes monilicornis, assembly GCA_913789915.3. Classification (NCBI taxonomy): domain Eukaryota; kingdom Metazoa; phylum Arthropoda; class Insecta; order Hymenoptera; family Halictidae; genus Sphecodes; species Sphecodes monilicornis. The sequence continues at coordinate 14,795,561 of OU565290.1, forward strand.
TCTTGCTTCATAATGTTTATAATTTCGAGATTCGTGATGAAGATCTCCATAATAAATCTACTAAATATGAACGCCTTCCTCTCTTTTGGGATGAAATTCAGTTTAAGCATTAAAGTGAATATAGATACAGAAAAAATTTGTTTTCTTTTAGGAAATTATTAGCGAATGAAGATCATACATTAAATTTTGAAATGAGAGCGAGGTGCTCTTTGCTAAGTGAGAATGTTCGATATACAGTAAAGAGCAAAAATGAATCAACACCATTTGAAACAGCATAACTTTATGTACAAACGGGCAGAGGACTATGCGTAAACATAAATCGAAATAAAAAAAGAATAAGGTTTTTCGTTTGGCGCTTCGTTTTCGAGAAAATCGAGTTTGAAAATGCAGCGAATACGCGTTCTATTAGATAGGAAATGCCTGACACGTCTGATCACGACTAACGAATTCTACTTCCTGCATATGCTAAAGCACGCGAATCCGACGGATCTTGAATCTCAATTTTCTATAAAACATTCATTCATTTTTTCGATTTAGTTTGACATATAGAATCACCTTGTATCCGCTTGTACATGTTATTCGGCCGCACCTTGTATTTTCCCCACACTCAAAAAGATTTTGACTAAAATATCTTAGCACCAGGAAGTACTGATAGTGAAACTAAGTCACTTTCAATTCCTCATAAAAATTGCAACAGTAAGTACATTTGATGGCATTCAATACAATTTTTATTTCAATGTGTGCACAAGTGGATGAATTTAACAATAGTCCATAAAAATAATTGTAGTACGCCAGTCACTAGTGAAATAAAAATCAGAAGTGGTTCATTTTGACTGGTTTGGTATCCTAGTGGCAATTATAATTTATACGAATTCAACCTCGCGTGAAAAAAATGAAAACATGCGTCTGGCATTTCTGTGAGATTGTTCCGCATATTTTGTTAGAAACAGATTCGATGAAAAATCTCATGACTGTAATTTGTATGATCCCCTGATACGGGAATCCGTGTGTTTCCGTTAGCGCCCGAAGACAGGGCGCAAAGTGACTCGTCTAATGAAGGAGATCGATTAATGACTTCGCAAACACATCGGCCGGTTGGCAATTACGGCGTGCGCATCCGTAACGATTAAATATAGCTCTGGTTTCATAATAGACGGTTCGAGGGACGATACTCGAACGATCCGTGCCTGGGGGCGTCGGAATCATGCTCGGACGAACGGGATTCCCTGGATCGAAACGTTTACGATTGCGGACGATTCGCCTGGGAATCATTGTTCTCGGTACCCTGGAGAGTACACCGTTGTGCTCGTTACGCTCAGTGAAATGATCTGGACTTATCGAGCGTTATATAACCCGTGATTATTCTTAAATAATACGGCTATCATGCTTTGTGGTTTCGGTCGACGAGACTGACCAGCCGCGGTGGAATTTATCCTCCCTTCCACCGCGACTGGACACTTCGGATTTCCGTTTTGGTAGCTCGCCTTGAACTTGCCCTTCTTACCATGGAACCTTGAAACCTCCGGTTCCCATAACACGTCCCTGGGCACGCATGCGAATTCGCGAGAGCAGTCAAAAGAATTCGAGGGAAATCGAGCGGTTCACCCTGATCGCTCTTCCTCTCTTTCATTGTTACGAGACCGATTCGAAATAGATCACTGTGTTTTATTGGACACAGCCTAGGGCCATCGGAGGAACCTGGTTGAATGGAATTAAATTTCTGTTTACTTTTACTCGCGTGCTGGGCTATTTTTGTGGCCCGACGCCTCTACGGATAAAACCATTAATGGACTTCGCAGATTCCTCAGAATAGCCACGGGTTTTATGGATTTATAGCACTGAAATGGAACGGTTTATTTTACCGTTTGTCGATTAAAACTGCTTATTCGGGATATCATACTGTGTCCTTCACCTATGTATGGGTGACGGAATTATTTATTCAGATTTCAATATAAATCGTGAAACTGCATGGTGCTCATGAGTGGACATTCGAAATGTACTTTGAAAGTGCAGTGATTCAATTAAATTATATTTATATTTAACACTGGGCACTGACGTTATCGAATATACAAAACAATATATATTATACAGGGTGTTTCAAAAATGTTGAAAATCCTTGAATTGGGCAATTCCTTAGGTTATTTGAAGTAACTTTTTCCTTTGCAAAAATGGCCGACTCCGCTTTGGTAAAGAGTTATTAACGAAAAACACGGACCAATCAAAGCCCGGCTACAGCAGACGAATTCTGACTCGGCCAATGGCAACGCCACGCTTAGCTTAAGCTGTCGCGGAGCCGGAATTCATTTGCTATGGTCGCGCTTTGATTGGTCCGTGTTTTTCGTTAATAACTCCTTTACAAAGCGGAGCTGGAAATTTTCGCTAAGGAAAAAGTTACTTCAAATATCCTCAGAAATCGCCCTTTTCAGGGATTTTCAACATTTTTGGGACGCCCTGTATAATTCATATAATATTAAAAAATTTTCACACTGTCTTAATGGATTTATTCGAAACTTGAGCAAGCCTTTTGTTTATGAACAGTAGTATCTTTATATTTAAATTTAAATAAACAGTATAATGGTAAGCGAGACATAATTGACTTTTGACGTGTTAATATTCATCTCTATCGACATGGTAAATAGAAATGTAGCGAAATAGTAAAATTTCACCAAATTCAACAAATACTTACATTATTAATAGTTACGCATTAAATAATTGTGGGATCAGGACCCCTCAGACCAAAACACCGTATGGAGATTAGGAAAAGACGGAGGATTCCTTGGGTATGTGCAGGAGCTGATCAGCTACAAGCCGCGAAGTTCCGGATTCGATTTCCGGTGCGGTATCCCTCCTTCTTCCTAAGACCCTAGATAACTATTAGCATAATTTTGAGTGTGGCCGTATCGGCCCCAATAGTTTAATTAAGGGTTAATCACATTGAGTTTACATTTAATTTACACCAATGGCTACTTACTTTACTCGTCCACATTATATTCAGCAGTAATGCCACAATTACACGGTATCCGAAAACAATTGTAATATTTCCCTACTGTTTTGCACAAGTTAGCATAGTAAAACTATGTACAATATAATTGAATTATACGATCTTGTTCAAAGTTTTGAAATGAAGAAGTGGGAACGCTTCAGACCGCAAAGGTTTAAGAAAAACTTCAACTCAAAGACCGGGATCTTCGAGTGTAAGACTGTAAAAAGAAACACAAAAAATTAGGTTGTTTTAAAGCCGACGCTGCGTGGTCCTTTAAGAAACGGTGGCTGGAAGACTGGAAGATAGCTTTGCTCGAGACATTTAATTTCGTTCTGGCGAAAAAAAAGTGGCAACGGCCTGGGATATTTTTTCTTGGCGCGATGATCCTGTCACAAATACGTCGCGGCTCGCGATTTTCGGGTGAAGCATGCGTACCGCTCGTTGAAAGGAATGTAGTCGTCGAGTCAGGTTCTGGAAAGCCCGAGTGCGAAAATAGCAAACAGCCGGTCGGTCTTGTTGCTTTTCATCAGGGCTCCGTAGACATTCGTTCTTCGGGCTGGCTAGCGGTGTCTCGGGCGTAATTCCACGCAGAGCAGAATCACGCGTTACCCTGAAACGCGGCACGACGCTTCTCAAGGTGCGCTGGCAAGAAACCCGGCTCTTTTCTTCTAGCCGACAATTCCAGGCAATCGTCGGCTAACTCTAATAATATAATGATCCAGTTTTAGAGTAGGCATGTACCTTGAATCACCGAACGAGCGTCAGTTGTCTGGATTAAATTACACTTTTTCCTACCCGCGTCTCGCGTCGTGAGATTTTTCTTCTTTCACATCTGAAACCGACGGAATGTTACCTATCGTGCTCATTTTATTCGACCAATTAAAAGTTTACTATTTGTCCGCGATGGTAATTTATGTGCAATCCTCTACGTGCGAAGTCCATCACTATTCACGGGAAGAAAGACAAGATGATGCCCTAGCGCGGAGAATTTATCATAGCGCGTAACTATTATTTACACAAGAGTTTTGATAATTATTGGAATATTGTGTAGGGGCAAACATGTTCATAAAGGTTTTTAAAGAGTTTGATAAGGACGGTAAATTGAGGATCACGGAGGCATTGTGCTGCTGTCTTTAGAGAAACGTCTGCTATTTTAACACTAGGTTTACACTAGGAGCACTAAACGTGATTATTTTACATTACTTTATCAAAATAGTAAGAACGTGCCTAGTCTAATTTTTATCCATTTTTCTGTAATATATACTCAAAGAAATAAATTTAATTTATTTAATATAGTTTAGTATAAATTTAATTTATTTAATATTACAATTTCAATAATCGTAAATTGAAAATATCAGAACCCATTGATAAACATCAGTAGACATTGCTGAAGGGATATTCTACATTTCATTCATTATTTTTATTAGAGTATCAGAATTTACATGATATCAGAATACATTCAATTAGAGAAATGAGAAGGAATAACCGTTGTCAATTTTTATATAGAGGATAGATTGAACATCGTTGGTGAACACAACAGATAAAGTATAATCGAAATGTGTAAAATTTATTGATTTGACGAAAAGATTTAAGTTAGATACATTAAATCGCTCGCTCTAATACCTATTTTCATGATTAAAGAAAACGTGCAACTTTTGTCGAGAAATTAATGATGGGTCATTATACAAAACAAATTTTCAGCCTGAATTGCAACACTCTGGAGTGATTGAGAAATTGATTTCCTTCCTTAATAGGTCTAATGGTTGAAAATAGCATAGAAACATTTTTAAAAACTTATGATATTTTTACTATGTCGCGTTTCTTCTATTTTTGACATAAATTCATAAATAGGCTACTAATTTTAGTAGGAATTGCTTACCATAATAATATCGATGTAAACCTGATTATACCTAAGCATATTCAATAGATAGATGCAGAAATAATTGAACGTGTTTCTTGCATTGCTGGTGAGAAGTTTATTTTCTAGAGTAAATTCTCTTCGTGCAGCACCAACAATTTATGAATTTATAAGATATCTCTTTATCCACAGTGATAGCAGCTATCGCAAATTGTCGTTTGTCAATAATTTATTGTTTTGAGTAGAAATTGCTTACCGTAATAATATTGATATAAATCTGGATAGACCTAAGTACCTGTCATTTATAGACGTAGAAATTATTGAACATGTTTCTTGCAACGCTAGTGAAATGTTTATTTTATACATTAAATTTTTTCCTTCTGGCATCTATGATTTATAGAATTTATAGTATATCTTTTGCTATTTTTGTTTCATCTGAACATCTGAGAGTACGCAATTTATTCGCAGTGATAGCAGCTATCATAGGTCGTTGTTTGCCGATCGATTGATCCTCTATCCGCGGACGGGGGTTTAAGCTAGATCCGTATCGGCGCGAAACAAGACGAGATCCCTGGGCACGGGATAAATTATGGTAAATGTCCGCGATCCAGACAAGACTTTATCGCGACACCAGCCGGTAAGATCGGAAAAACGCGAAGCCGGTAGCCAGCTTGCAACGCGCTGTAACAGTAATGACGATTTACGAACGATAACTACCTCGTCAAACGACTTCCACGGTGGAGTCCGCGTTCCGAGCTGATACTGTTCCTGCGATCGACACGCCGCCACTCATTGTCCGTTAGCCGCGAATAGGGGCTCGCATATTTTTACTTCACGCCAATTTGTTCGAGGATTATCGATCGATCGAACCGAAACGAGAACTAGCCAGAGTTCTCTCTGCAAACGAGATATTACTGATCAAGCTGAACGTGCATACGTACAAGCCGTACCGTATATTGTGGGATAAGTGCCGCGTAAGTGGTTTCATGACTCAAAAATGACAGAACGGTCGTATCATGTGTCTATTCAGTGGTCGTCAATTTAGAAGTATCACCCTTTCAAAATAAAGTCTTTTGAACGCATGTACAGATTAGGGCTGTTACTTTTCCTTAAAGATTCAAAGGAACGAAGAGAACTTCGAAGGTTTAAAATTTCGAAGTCTTGAAAGTACACGAAATTTCAAAGTTTTTGAAACGTATGAAGTTGTAACTTATGAGTTTCGTACCATTTCACGATTTTTGATAAATAAAAATATTAACACGTTAACCGCCATGTCAGTCACCGGTGACTGAGACTGATCTTTCCGTTTGGTCTGTTCGTAATTAAATTAAATTTAGAAAACTGCATTCTATTAATAAATTTCGAGATCATATCACGAATGTACTTGAAAAATAATACTTTGGAAATGAAATTTTAATGAGTTTTATTAAATTCTGTGAAGGCTTCCCGTGGCGGTCTTATGTTGTAATGAATTTTAGAAAATGACTATCCTTATTCGCGCAGATTCAACTTTTTTCGCCTCTTATCCATTAACTGGGAACGAATCGAAGCTTCGAAGCCCTACTACAGATTTTAATGAGTTACGAACTCGCTATTCATATCATGAATTTTTATCGATCATGTCAAACTTGTGACACAAATCACCTACGATGTCGCATTCCTTTTTAATTATGAATTCTTGAAATAAGAAGCGATATATTTGTATAATATCCACCACTTTAAATTATATTCAATTCTACATTTATATTTGTGTGATATCAAAGTCTGATTGTGACTATGAAAGTTGCTAGTGTCGACAGGGTCAGCATGTATGTATGTTGGTAATTTCTTTTCTACCGATATAAAATTTTATACATCATGTTTTATTTCCTTCTAGGACATTATAAGCGACGCGGAAGTTTTAGACATTATAAGCATAAAAGAAACCGTAGGGCAAGGGATTAAATTATATTCAATTTCACATTTCAAGGGGTTAAAATTATATTCAAATTTACAGTTGAAGGGGTTGAATTATATTTAATCTTACTTTTCAAGGGGTTAAATTATATTCAATGTTACTTTTCAAAGGGTTAAATTATATTCAATATTACTTTTCAAAAGATTAAATTATATTCAAGTCTACATTTCGAGGGGTTAAATCATATTCAATTTCACATTTCTACTTTTATGATATAAAAGATTGACAATGACTATAGAACTTACAGTCGTCGCCAGGTTCGGCATACCTTTTATCGTGTACATATCCCGAAACCATTGCCGCAGTAGTTGCCACAGAATACGCAACTGCCAGTATAACTCCTCACCGAACAGCACTCTCGCGTGTGCACTCTTTACCACCGAGTTCCGCGTGTTTCAGCGCACGCTGAATTCCACTTTGAAACTATGCAACATTCGCTCGGTATATTTAGCCACGGTGAATGATCCTCGCGGAATTTTGTCAGATAGCTGGCATTCGAAGCGGTGGATTCGCCATGGGCGAACACGAGACCGGATAAGGTTGCGTCAGGACTCAGTTTCCTGACCTCTTATCGCCGATTCTCTTTCTCTCGCTCGCGCGCAGCTCGCCAACAAGGAATTCGCAATTAGCGGCGCGATCGATAGCACCGGCTCGCTTTACTTGTTTTCCCTTGGCCTACTATTTGCACTAGCTTCTTCTCACGGCGGCTGTGCCGAATTCCCGCTCCTCGTGGACCCCCGAGTCCTTCCTCTTCTTTCCACCCGAGATGGAAATGAAAACGTCAGTCGGCTCCTCCATAATTGGCGTCTCTTCTTCCACGTTCAATTAGTACTCTTCCCTCAGTTTTTCTTCTCCGGAATCCATCATCTACCCAGAAATCTCAAGTTTGAATTCCCTGAAAGAAGAGACTCGAGTTCCGTTCCTCATCTTATCGGTCACATCTTCGCACTGCTATCTAGCTCGTCTCCCACAATCCCGTGCTACCTCGATTATGTTTTTCTCGTGTAGACATTCTTCTGGCTCGGCAGGATGTGTCCTGGATATTTTTATCTCTCGTTCTTCGATTTTTTTCTCGAGCACATCGACGCCAACGTACGTGGAAGGGAACACGTTGGAGGATTTCGGCACGAGGATCATTACGGCTGCGTCCAGCGGGTGCAATAAATTAGCCTGACCACAGGGCTACGTACCCGTGGAATCCACTGGGATGTCCGTGATTCTGCTTGCTTTATTTTTGCTGAGCGAGGCCTGCCGGTCCACTGCAAACCCGTAATTTTCCCGTTTAATCCCGTCTTGCCGGCAGATCCTCCTCGTTCCTCGCGCAAGCGATCAGACGCTTCTGTAACATCGAAACTCGAGCCCCGCTGGGTCCTGTAATGTTGATGGAATATTTAAATCCGTTGTCGAGCGGAAACTCGTACCGTCACGGCGCGGCGTCTGGATTGTTAGGGCGCATTGATAATTTATTTGCGAGCATGTCGGCTGACGGCAGTTTGCTACCTTCAGTTGTAGGAGATGTTACAGGAGCTTCGGAGGATGATTGAATTACGCAATTGCAATAATTCATATTCGGCTAAATTTAAACGTTCCTGCAAAACAGTACGTTCCATTCGACAATTGTTCTTCTGAGATGTACATATTACATTGTTTTGTATAATGAATTTGTTGCACGGAGATCTTTGTCTAGACTGCCGACTTTATGCATTTATAACAAAAATTAATAAGACAGAGAAGAATTTAATCTATGTTAGATTCAGTCACGAAAAATAATTTTCCAACATTTTTAGAGACGTTTCAATTCTGCAGCATCTTCAGCAAGCAAAAATAATTTAGAGAAAAATTAATGACAGCTTGTGAAAGCGAGGGCTCCGAGCTTTAAAACGAGCTCAGACTTATTGTTGTTCAACTTTTATTTCCGAAATTCTAACAGTTTAGACATCGACTAATACATTTTCGAGCTTTTTTGTTTAGTAGCAGTAGTAACTTCAATCTTGAACCAACCAATCGTTTCTAGAAATAGGGTCTTTATTAATATTAATAATAACTATTTGTACACAGATTTCTGATAAATATCAAAATAGAACATGTTTTGAACAGACACAGGTATAAAGCAATGTAGAACGTCTCCATTAAATTTCATTTTTGAACCGACTTCGAAGAAAAGGTTTCTCAATTCGATCAGTATGTATGTTGCTATGTTTGTATGTGTGCTTTAATAAAGACCCGAATCACTGAAACATTTCGCCTCATAAATCTACTAAAACATAATATACAACAAATATTTTTGCTGTATAAGCTTGCACAGAATCGGCCATGTTTTAAGCGTATGGAGCCAGTAGCCTTTGATAGACGGCCGCACGAGCCTCAATAGGATTCAGTAAATAAACTGTAGGATGCACCAAGAAATACAGACTGTCCGAGTGCGTAAACTTCAATGTAAGACGGACAACTCCATGCGATGATATAGTTGCACATGCGTCGCTATCAGAGACAGCGATCTCAGAAAAAGTTCGGGACGAGTGGAGCTAGACACACCGGCCGAGGAGCGCCGTAAGGGCAGCCAGATGCGAAACACCATAAAAGCACGTGGACACGAGACTGACTGCTTTAGACAGGGATAAGACGAGGTGAACGCACCCGCGTCCTTTCAGAGTCCTTTTATATATCCAATCCACTCTGTCCTACCGTGTATCATTACTCTCTACTCCCTCGGTTATCGATTACTCAGGTTACGAAGGCGGTGTGCATTATTTTTAATTTATTCGTGCCTCGTAGCGTGAGTTCGGCCCGATTACTTGCGCTAAATCCAACCGGTCCGTTCTACTTGACCTACAGTGACCTTGTCGATGACGTCTCTGACGTCCTTAAGGGGCGCCTCCCTAAAGGGGCGCCTAGACGATCAATAATATTGTCAATACGCACATCAATAATATTGACGAGGCGCATTGAAAGGGCATATTGACCGTTTAGAAGGGGTTCAAACGCAGTGTCAATGTATTGAAGCATGTTGATCGAAATTTTGATTGAAGCGCATTGACGGGAGCCATATTGATACGCGCATTGACGTTTAGGAGGTTTTTTTTTTAAGTTGCTTTATTTAAGGTCGCATCAACATCTCAGGTTATTAGCGACCGCGTTATAATACAATATATCACCTTATATTACATTGTGTTACGTTATATTATCTTACATTGTTTTACTTTATGTATGTTACTTTACATTATATTATTTACGTTACGTTGTAATACATTGTAGTTTAGGAGGTTTAGTTCTCAATATTTCGTCAGTCTCATAGCAAAATGGCTGGCAGAGTACACAACTGCTTTTCAAAACAACAGTGCGTAGTCGCCGTATTGATAACTAGATTGACGAGGTTATTGAAGCGTATTGACGGGAGCTTCAATATTATTGGTCAACCTACATTGACGATATTATTGATCGTCTAGGGGCCCCTTAATGTTTACATTGACACTGTTTTCTCAATATATGGGGTGATGATAAAAAGTTCCAATACTTATAGGCCTTACAGTACCCACCGAGAGGAGCAAAAAATGTCTAATTAACATTGATCTTGAAGCAGGATTTTCCCTGTAAAATCATTATTATTTATTAGCGTTTCATATCATGATCATTTTATTTCACATCCGACACAAAGAAGTTGGAAGTATTGAATAAATGTTGTAAACGCAACAGACACGCAGGGTTACCAAGCGAAGTGTGTACCCCGCTAAATACTTTCCTCTCTATCACTAATTGTGGCTCGATTCTCCTTTAGCGATACCCAGCACGAGGAGAATAGGTGACGCGACATTATTCCCACTACTGTTGAGAGTACCTGTTGGTCAACCACTGTCACGTATTCTCCTCGTGCAGAGAGTCACTAGAGGAGAATCTGATGGTAAAGAGGGAAGCGTACAGACTTTATCTGGCAACTCCGAATACACGTAAACACAAATCGTCTATGAAGTGTATACAGGGTGTCCCACATAAATGGGAACACCTAAAAATGTTAGGTTACCTCGAAAAAATTTTTATGTCGTTTTTTAATGAAATTTCAAGGTCACCGATGTTTTTTTTAAATGGAATAGTATATTTTTTTACGATAGCATGATATACAATAAAAAACTGAATTTAGTGGAAACCACCTTTTTGACCTTGAAATGACCTTGAGCAAGAATAATCATGTTGGAGCGGATAAAATGTGGAAGTTTAAAATTTACGTGTTTCAGCAAAGATTACGCGTTGTTTACGTCGGGTTGACCTTTATAAACCACAATAAATGTTTGAAATATTTTTCATAGTAAGCAGCGTATGTTTATGTTAGAGTATGCATCACTGAGACCGTTAACAGAAGGTTAATCCGTTAGAATAAGTACGTTCGAACTTCTGCATTATTCGAATTCGAAACGTGAAAGGCCAGAGGATATGCAGCAAAGGATTACTGCAGCATGTGCTCCAATTACGTCTCAGGAAATCGACAATGCCTACATATCATTTAATTCAAGATTGCAATATTGCATAAATGAGGATGGTCAACATTTCGAACATTTATTATGATATGTAAAGGTCAACCCGCCGTAAACAGCGCGTAATCTTTGCTGAAACACGTAAGTTTTAAACTACCACATTTTATCCGCTCCAACATGATTATTCTTGCTGAAGGTCATTTCAAGGTCAAAAAGGAGGTATCCACTAAATTCAGTTTTTTATTGTCTATCATGTTATCGCAAAAAATACTATTCCATTTAAAAAAACATCGGTGACCTTGAAATTTCATTAAAAAACACGAGATAAAAAATTTTTTTCTTTACCATTATATTTGCCCCCTGCAATAGTGTCACTTTGTCCTCTGAAGTTTTCTGATAGGACTGTAAATACCATAGATATTTAGGTGTTCCCATTTATGTGGGACACCCTGTATATTCAATGTGTTGCAAAGAGAACAAGTTGTGATATGGAACAGTAATAAATAGTAATGTTGATTAGACATTTTTTACTGCTTACAGCGAGTATTACGAGACCTATAAGTATCGGACCTTCTTCTTATCATTCTATATGCTTTCACCGTCATTCTCAGCTCACCGACATGCACACATTGACTAATTATAGGGTGATTCATAAGTTCGTGCATTTCTTGCTCAAATCCAGCAGTTTTTATATTTTCCTCGTCGTTTCGGGCATTTTGAAGTTTTGTTTCCAGTAATGTCGGAAAAGCAAGCTAATTGAATATACATGATTACTAGGGGTATGCGGGTATCCGAAATTTCGGGTACCCGAGCCTCGGGTCGAGTCGGGTCGGGATCCCGAAAGTACCCGCGATTTCGGGTGCCCGAAATGGTAGTCGGGTCGGGTCGAGGTCTCGAAAGTTTGCAATATTCGGGTACTCGAAGTTAAAGTTGTATTTATATAAGCATAATGTTGCTTTATGATTTTTCAGTTCAATCTTTTATTTTCAATGCCAGGTTTAGAATGATTTTTGTATTTTTAGTGTAATCGGTTATCAAACTTCGCGAGGAAAAAAATATTTTAGAATGCATTATGTGAAAGAATATACGTAAAGGACGTTTCTGTTTCTAGTAAACACTGTTCTTACAAGACAAGGACTCTTCGTCCGCACACTGTTCGTATAAGAGCACTGTTTCGTAAACAGTGTTTACTACAAATCGAAATATTATTACAACCGGTGATGGGACGTCTTAATATGCACAGAGTCACTGAGTTATTTATTGCTGACTTGACCGCAGACTTGCCGCAACTTTAACTTCGAGTACCCGAATATTGCAAACTTTCAGGATCCCGAGCCTTCCCGACCCGACTACCTTTTTGGGTACCCGAAATCGCCGATCCCGAACAGATTTCCCGACCCGACCCGAACCCGAAATTTCGAGTACATGCACACCCCTAATGATTATGTATCTGTCGGTGAGAACAGAATGTCGATGAAAATATATATTAGGGGAAATAGTGTCGGCGTAAACATTGTCGAGAAAATCATTGTCGATCAAGTAGAACGGATCCAATCCGAGCTGACAGCAACAAGAAAACACATCCAATAATATTAAGAAACTATTCCGTTAAAAAAAGTCGAAGCACAATGTAGAACAGATTATTGCTACAAGGATTGCATTTGGAGCCTTGAAGGCAGGAAGAAAATACAATCTCTCGATGTCCAACAATTCTTCTCGCATCACTCGGACTCGCACGATAACATCGAAATGCTGCGTTGACAGCTGGTACCAGATTGCAACACGGTGCCAACAATACATTGTCCCTTTCAACACATCAGCTGGTAGATAAGGAGGCGAGCTCTCGGACTAGTAACAACTCCGATCAACTTCGTTTCGTGCAAGATAACAATCTGCGCAACTAATCCTCTTAGAATTCTTCCACTTTCTATCAGATTTTACATAAACACGAAATTGTTCTGGAAGATAACTAAAACGGTAATTTGTGAATTTAATCCTCTCGAAGTACCATAACTTTCTATCGCATTTTGTAAACTTTTAAAAACTGTTCACCTCGTTGTGTTCTTCAGCAGTTAATCGAGAAGCAGCAACGAATCATCAGCCAATGGGAGCATTGACAAAATTGCAGTGACTTGTGAAGTGGCAGGTTTTCGGATTATGAAAAGATGGAAAAAGGAGAAGGAAGCGTTTCATCCTAGGCCCGCTAGAGAACTCGTCAGTAAGGCTATCTAGCGGATCAGTGATGCCAGATCCACCCAAAATTGTGTTGATTATCCTCTCCTCCTTTTCCCCTTCCACTACCTGAGCACACTCCAACGTCCCCCACTAAGACCGTAGACTGGTCACGTGACGTGCTGCGCAACGTATCACATATTACTCTGGTCATCAGAGAGGTGGTAAATTGTATTCCCCTAGATTTAACCGTCTGGCATCACTGTAGCGGACCCGTGCCTTAGACGCGGGATGTCGTAAGGACAGCTTACGACGGTATACAACACAAACACAGGAAGATTCAGGTAGTAGCGGGAAAGGTGTTGTCGCACTGTCCATCTATTGGCGAGCATAGGAGGTAGCCGCCACACTTGTTTTTAACATCTGACTGTCTCTGCTCATGTCTATGCGCGACGTTATTGGAAATGCACTATGACAAGGTTAAAAGTCTATTCGAAGAAAATTTGCGAGCTTAATCCTCTTAAAACATGACAACATTCCAACTTGTTTCATAAACTTCTAAAACAGGCTATCCTCATTACGTTCTTAAGCAGTTAATCAAGAAGCAGTAACAAATCGTCTGTGAATGAGGGCAAAGTCGAAATAGCTCCCTCTTCTTTCTAAGTTATTGGAGGAACACTTATAACAAAGATGAAATGCTATTCGACGAAGATATGATCTAGGATACAGGTCTAAAACTCTACTTCTCTTTTTCGAATAATATTGTACAAAAGTTAGTATACTTTATATGGGATCCCCTGTTTCAAAAGACATCTTGACTGGATGGTTGATCTACGACGTTCTCGGGTTATCGTACTCCTCGAGCTATCCGCGCTCGGAGTCTCTTTAAACGATAGTCCCATCGAGACGCTTCCTCAAGGTAGAAGCAACCGATTAGATTTCGATAGGCGGTCTCGGAGGCGTTAGGTCGCCTAACGCGGGAGAAACGGCTCGCATTTTTCGAGGTCAAGGGACCGACGCGGCGTATCTGCGTTATCAGCGTGGGATGAGAATCTCGGCGAAACTCGCATAAGCCGGTCCCGTCGTCGTGTTCGCTATTCCCCATGATTCGCGGAGGTGGATCCATGCCGAAGCGGCGAGGTCGGAGCTATAAATCGATCGATCGACCGCGGTAGCTTCGTGTCTGGAAGCCTCAGGGGCGTACTTGCGAGGGCTCCCGCGCTCGCACAGATTAGCTCTGAAAGCAAGGTCTGCGGCGAGGTTAATATCGACTTCGCACGCTCGATTGATCTCCGCGCGGTGATTTAAACGCACGCCCATAATTTCTCGCGGTATAGATTCGGATTTTGGAAACTATCGACCCGAATGCTGCTGAGTTCCTAACGGCCGTGCGCAAATAATAGAGTACCTTCGACGTTCTCTCGTGTTTTCATTGCATTTTGTGCGCTAACTACGTAAAAGAACCTTCAAGAGTTAATCGAACGCTCACATTCATAAATCTGGAAAATATAGTTGTAACCTTTGAAGGGTTACTAGCTGGGGGAAAGTTGCCGAAATCGTACCACTTAAGTAACTTTGCATGATAAGTACTATTGGTATGACTTGAAAAACAAGCTAATTTTACCAAACGGTAGATACATGTATTTTAAAATTCGATTTTGTCGGAAACGAAGCGTTAACTGAAAAAATATACGTTTCTTTTCTGAACGTACCATCCGTCTGAGAGATTCTATGTCTAACCCAACATTACATTGACATAAAGATAAAACATGAGAACTAGTTACACAAAGTAGATAATAGAATATGATCAGACGCAATGTTGAAAGAAAGATAGAAAATAATCGATTAATGAGGAGAGAATTAAACTAATCAGAATAAGAAGAGTAATCTACTTTGGAGCAGTTCGAACCTATGAAGATGCCTATCGAGGTTATTAGAAAATACCTAAGTCTTCACAAAATGACTCATTAGTCTCCAAATAGTCTACTAATTAGAATAAAAAGAGTGATCCAGTGGGAACCTATTTGTGTCTATGAAGATCGCAAGTTCTTAGAAAGAAGCGTATAAGAAAATAATCAAGTTTTAAGAAAATCGCTCATTATTCTCCAAATAATGTACTAATTACAATAAAACTTGTTAGCCTTCTAATCAGAATAAAATGAATGATCCAATATGAATCTATTCAAGCCTATGAAGGTCGCAAGATCTCACTAGGAAGCACATGACAAGACACCTGAAGTCTTCAACAGCCTCGAGAAGGATGCCGACCGAATTCCTCCGGTCTCCATAAAATTTGTATAAATCCCGATTGAGAATCGTCCCTCTAACAAGGGGAAAAGAATCGATCCGGCGCACGGTTCCGCGAAGATCTCATTGACGTCACAAAGATGGCGCAAGACGTGACGTCGCTTCGTGGGGGAGCCGACGGCCGAGGGACGAAAGAGAGTGTCACTCGTCAAGGTCTTCGGGGCGGCAGCAGGGGCGAGCAACCCTCGGCCAACACCATCTTCTGGTTTCCCATACAAACTTCGATCGGCGTTGTCGTAAGAGTGAAAACCAGCCTGGTGACGTGCCTATCGACCACAGAGACGCCATTTGCCGGCGCCCTGCTCCGTCGCGACGCCAAGTTCACTGCGCTCCCCTCTGTCGGGTCGTGGAAACCGACTGTGTGCGTTTCCACGCACGAGCCGCGCTGCACGGATCGTCCACGTTTCGTCCACATTTCGTCCACGTTTCTCCCGAATCGCATTCTAGCGATAATCTCCTTCTCGGCCGATCGTATTCGACATGTGGTGTTGCAAAAGGCTCGATGCCTCCGATTGGCCCGTCACCACCATCGTTCGAGGTAACACGCTTCCTTTTTGCACGCTGCCGCGGACGCTTCGTGCAGCTCGGGGAACAAAGCTTTTTTCACCAGCGCTTTTCCGGCTTCTCCACAGCTCTTCACTCTTTGTTCTAGCATCAACCATGGTTCTGGTTGACGTCTCGCCGATCATGTCAACCAGCCTCGCCTCTCGTGTTTTCGTCTTCGAGTAATCGCTACTCCGCGGACAGGATCTCTGTCGAGTGATCGCTACTGCACGTCGCTTTGTGCTCCTCCACCGAGCAGTTCTCGGATTGTTGAACCAGCTTTCCACGAACGCTTCAGCTTCTATGCCGCTTTTACTATTCCATTCGGTCAAAGTCGCGAATCTAGGATAAGATCGAAGGCTATACACGTTGGTTGCTTTGTATACTTTGTGTGGGAAATTTCCGGAATAATCTACTGCAATTCTTCAGCTTAGCACGAAAAGCTTCGCGTCGCTTGCAGAATTCTTTAAACGTCGAGAGACATTAATTTTTCATGTTTGAAGAGTTTGTTGCGGTCTTCAGAGTTTTCAACGGGGGCTCGGTGTTTTGTCTTCGTTGGGAGCTTGACTGTTGGGATTGAAAGTCTTCTGAAGTTCTGTTTGGTGAACAAAGTGATTGTAGTATTCTTATTTCTTCCGTGTGGTGATTCAAAATTGGCTCTATGTATATCATTTCTTCCTCGAGCCTTTTTGGCTTCTTTTGTACAACTACTCCATTGCTTCTTTGTAAAATGGGCCTTTTATCTGTGTCTTCGAGGTACGAATTCTATAACAGCCAAAAGAAACTATGAGCATTTTTGACTTTTCACTTATTATACGCGAACGATAGAAAAGTACGGAAATGTTGGATACATTTAACAAATATCGTGATTAGCCCTTCTAAAAGAAATTTCAAAAACTTGTCGGAGTAACGCAGTCTATTCCGTTTGATGTACTTATTTGAAGGGCTAGGTGCGTGCGAAACGAAGGTAGAATCAACGTTCTATCGATCGTAGGATGAAACACGTTGTCAGGTGGAGGAGAATACGCGAACAAGAGCGGGTGGTTTCCAAAGTAAAAAGTCCACGGGACTCCTCCAGATATCGCGGTAGCTCGGAAGCCCTACAGGTCACCGCAGAAAACGTTCGGTTAATCGCATCGCTCGTTCTAATTGCTTATTCGATTTAATCCCACTTGTGATGCAACCGGCGCGCGGTGGCTATGTATCTACACTGTAGATACATACTGCACACTGGGTCGCGTCATCGACGTTTTTCCTGCTCGTTCTTTCGTCGGAGCTCGTGCCATCCCCGATCTTTGCTCCTCCGTTTAGCCAACGTGCATCGCCGAAGTATTTTGCGTCCACACGATTATCGTGACTCGAATTTCCCATTCATGAATTCCCATTCCAAAGAAAGTTACCCCGAAAATACTTAACCTAGACCTAACCCGAAATTATGCAACTGCGGGTCTTCCATCGAAATGCTAATCTCTTGGAATATTTTAGCGCAAGAGTTTACGGGCCCAGGCGCCTGACGCACTTGGCTGGTTTTAGAATGAGAAGCAATTTCGGTTTACAGTATAATAGAAATTTTAGACTGAACTTCTGGTATTAGGTTCTCGATTTTTAACAGTACCGTTAAACAAACATAATTTTTTTATAATTAAAACTTCCATTGGTCAAGGTGAGAAGTATTATATATTCTGTCAACGAATTACAAGTTTTTTGACTATGTCATGGTGGAAATTCAATTTTTTGGTCGTTTGCGTTAATTATTTATGTGACTGTCGTCTCCATTTCCGAGTTCTTTTGTAGCATCGACGAATAGTACGTTCATCATGCGTGTCATCATGAGACTACCTAGATATTATAGTGCAAGAGGTTACAGTTAAAACTAAAGATCTAAAGAATTTGATTTTCTTGTATTTAAATTTTCAGTACATAAACTTGTTTTATAGAGAACTCCCTACAGGATGTCTAAAACATGTTGTACTTCTTTGAAATGGGTGATTCCTGAGGTCATTTAAAGCAACTTTTTCCTTTGCGAAAATGTTCTCCGCGGTTTCGTTTTCCATTTATTAACGAAAAACACGGACCAATTAGAGCGCGGTCCCGCTGAGCGTGGTGATGCCATTGGCCGAGCCGGAATCCATCCACTGTAGCCGCGCTCTGATTGGTCGGTGTTTTTCTTTAATAACTCCTTAACGAAGTCTCAAAGAACATTTTCGTAAAGGAAAAAGTTGCTTCAAATCACCTGATGGATGGCAGTACATTATTGTTGAGACACCCTGTGTAATAAACGTATAGACTATAATAATATTTTTAGATAAAAAATCATCATTGCAATTATATTTAAAAATCAGATATTTCCTATCTACCAACCTAATAACACTGTCCAACACCAAATTTGTTTCTCAGGGGGGTTTCTCAAGATAAAAGTCTGCTCCATCGCGTGATATAGTTCGATTTTACGCTGGACCCACATTTTTTGAGATAAATTCAAAAATATCCCCAAAAATTCATGTGAAAATGGTGTCTCTCCGTCTGTAATGATTGCTTAATCACGTGTAAACATTCATAATGTATTAATATTGGATATCACATTTATAACAACATTGTAATATTTGTTTAAAGTTGAAAACTAGGTTTTTTTTTCAAAATCATGTTTCTCGAAAATTGCGTGTAGCAGAAAAAGTGAGAGCAGATTCGGAATCAGCGCGATTCATTATATAACATAAAAAAAAGTTTAAATTTGTTGGACAGTGTAATTGTTCGTCGAGGAAAGTCTTTCATGTGAGAATGCATCCGATTTGCATGAGAGTGTCATGCGACACTGGCTGCGACGGTGGTATCGACGCGTTCTCGTTACTTTATCCCTGGAAATGGATCGAGCCGCTCCGCGAACCTAAACGAAACCGGCTGGGATGGAATTGAACACCGGATGTCGTAAAACAAGCCACCGGATTTAAATCTATAGGACATCTGGGACACTTTCGGTGGCGCTGACGCGGGAAAAGAAAAACAACGGTGCATCTCGTCGACGCGATGGCTGTACAGTCACTTTCTGAGTCAGCGTTCAATGACTGACGCAGGAACAGCCGAGCATTGTTGTAACGCGTCTCCGGATCGTGAATCGTCGACCGACTTGATAGCTCCGAGACGATCGTTTTTACACAGCCATGCAAAAATGTGACCGACTTGTCCCGCGACAGTTCTGTGACGAGCGTCGATGAGTGAACGGCCCTCATGATTCTTCTTCATTGATGTACGATTTTCTTCGATCGTTTTGAGATCGTTATCGGACGGTGTGATGGAGTTGACGCACGATACTTCCGCCAGATTAACGTGATTCGTGGAGACTTTTGTTGACTTTCATTTCTCACCTATCGTTCCGTGTAATCGTACAGTGTTATCAGTTTGTTTTACGATGGCTGTGATTCTGAGGAAGATTTTCCTTCGATGATGAATTGTCTGCAGAATGTGGGAGACAAACTTTTGTGAACTATTCATTGTAGGATTGTTTTAAGATTATTGAGAATTAATGTGTGAGGACAATCATGCAGTAAATTGTTTGGTAATTATATGTATAGAAAAGGTCTGCGTACTCAGATTTTGATGAAATTTTAATATATTATAGATTCGACATTTTGGACAACTTTTTCCTTTTCCATTATAGGGGGGTCGCTTTTAGTTTTCGAGATATTTGCAAAAAAATATCGGTAATGTTAATTTCATAACGGTAACCTTCTTTTGGGTGGGTGGGTGTGTGTGGTATTGTCGTGTAAAATCCAGGAAATGTCTTTGAAAATTAAAAGCTCAGCCTATCTATGTATGATCAGAGTTATCTACAGGAGTTAATTCTGCTTGTTTCTTCTGTTATTCCATTTCCCAAATTTTCGGGCCGCATCTGTTTATTTTTTGTTTGTAAACACGTTGTGGAGATGAGAAACGACAATACCACACACACCCACTCAGTGTTTCACACGCACCCAGTGTTTCTAAGAAGAAGGTTTCCGTTATGAAATTAACATTACCGATAGTTTTTTGCAAATATCTCGAAAACTAAAAGCGACCTCCCTATATTGGAAAAGGAAAAAGTTGTTCAGAATGTGTTGCTCCATAACATATTAAAATTTCATCAAAATCGGAGTACGCAGACCTTTTTTATATAATTACCAATTGTTTTTTATTATATTCACAATTAAAGAGAGCAGCACCATTTCTAGTTAATTAAATAAACCAACAGAGAGGTATTAAAAGTCAAGCACTGTTTCAAATGTGCTCTAAACTTATGGCGAACTAGTATTTATGATAATATCTCTTTTTTATTATTCCAAAAATTAGTACTTAAATATTGGAGCTGCTTTTTTCTCATGCTGAAAACTAATTAAGCAGGCTTCAAAGAAAGTACATTCTATTGTAATTATCATCGTAATAATTTTAGGCGTAATAATATCTTCATGATGCAATGAAATATAAATTCGTATTTATACATTATTCCATATTTATTACTTAGTGCTAACTCATTTCCATGAAATAGAGCTGCCTTCTTATGAAAACAAGAATCCTTTTCGCTTTTTATATAATTATTCTACTTTGAAAAGGCATATAAGTACTGCACAATGTGTGCAATAATTACGAACGTGTGATAACAGTCCTTACATTTTAAAATAAATTCTTGATGTGTATGTGCGATGAATTGGAGATATTGACGATGAAGTGTATTTTCTACCGTTTGGTTTTTTCCTTTCTACACGCGAAACAGTTAAAATATGAAAGCTGCTTGAAATTGACGAGTGACATTGCGTACTTTCCATTGGAGATTGTAAACCAGTCATTGGAAAGTTTAATAATTTCGTAATGACGGTCGTGGACAGAATGCAAACGAATCGTCCTATCGATCTGACCTGCGCAAATTCGTGGTGACTCACGCTGCCCCACGTTCGCACAATAATGTGACGCGTGTCATTGAGACATTAAATTGACACACTTCTGGGTATCCGCCAGTGGTCAATTACATTGGACATGGCCGATTACATGGGGCGTAATTGGATGAAGACGTACCTTGGAGTTGTCGAGTCTCCAGACGCTCGCGTTAAAAGCGTTCCCGAGTTTCTTACGCTGCTTTTTCGCAATTTCGGTGATCCGACCTTTGTAAAGAAACTTTTTACAACCCTGATACAATACTTCATGAAATACAATTTCATTGATACACTTGGTCATTAACCCAGTTACGTGCGAACACATTTCGGATACGTTGTGTGCTTTTTACGCTATTTACATATTGGCTTAAAATATTGTTTAATTGCAAATATTAACAACGATACGACTGTTGTCGTTCCATAAAACATACCTGTTTTGAATTTATAGCTGCTTTTAAAAAGATGATGACTTTTTTAAGATTGGATCCAACGACTTACATTTTTTTGAGACGTAGAAGGATTAATTTACTATGAGTCTAGAACAAAAATTTTGTGAAAACACTGCAATTGGTCGGAATTACAGAGAAAATAATAAAAATTGTTTTTGCAATTGTTTTATATGGGCCTACATTGGAAATTGTAGAAATACATTTTGTAGATCTCTGCCAATTACATATATTTTTAAAATGTCATCGAAATGGGTTGATGTGGAAAAAGAAACGACAGACATCGAAAGATGTAAGAATCTTCGGATTTATTATGATTAGAAGCCGAAAAGCGTAAAAAACTACGATTTTCAACATCTTTAATAGTTTGTAGCTCATGGCAATGATGACCGATTTTGATGAAATTTTCTGAATGCATATAACTGACACAGATCTACAGAATGTATTTTTAAAATGTTCAATATAGACCTACATAAAAAGGTTGTAAAACAATTTTAGTATTTTCTCTGCAATTCCGAACAATTGCAGTGTTTTCAAAAATTGTTGTGTCTTGTCCCGTAGTAAATTAATCCTTCTAACGTCTCAACAAAATTTAAGTCGTTGGCTCAATGAATGCTCAGAACTAATATTTTTGATAATCTACTTCTAATTAAGGGACTAAAATAATCCTTAAACTAAATATCACTAGTGCTAAAAAAAATACAAAGAAAATATTTTCGGAAAAATGTGCTAATGAAAACTCAGAAAGAATAAAATGAAGCATTCATGAATGCGTAAAATGAGGCCACGTGTATCTTCATCACTTCACGTGAACGGATTAAAAAGATATACGCTGATTTCTTAATATTTAGTATAAACGGATTGGTATAAATTTTGAAAATGTTTGAAACTCTTTACAGGCCGAATTACGATTACCATACATTTTACCACTGTTTCTGTCCCACACATCTCACTATGTAATTAACACTTGTTCCAGACATCAATGTTTTAAATTACATTGAATTGAAACTAAAAAGATAATTTGGTACGTAGAAGAGCAATTTTATATGAAATGGTAATTTAAAAATGTTTTTAAAATTATTCAGGATGTTTTGTATCTGCTAAGCAACGCGCTACATGCCAACGGTCTCATGGTAACTGAAATTAAATTAGCAATGACAAGATTATCTGTTCACGGTAATATAAATTAATTTACAATAAAAATGATGGTTAATCTAAACCTAATCAGAAGTTTTCATCAGAACATTAACTGCTCTAATCAAAGATAATTAGAAATCGAATACCCTATTATAAAAAAATACCTACAACAGAAAGTACTAATGTTTAACATTGATTAGAAACTAGACACCTTCTACTATCATCTCCATTGGAAATATTCCAAGCCTATTTAACGAACGTATATTCTACGTAGCAATATATTTTAAATTGAACTAAAATCAAACATCTAAAAGATCTTAATCACACGAACTGTCATCTCGTAGAATAGTTTGCCTATGTAAATTCGCGTTTGCAAATGTTCCGCTCGAGAGTGCACAGGAAATCCTTGATTAGCGCTTATCTAAATACAATTTGCGCTTCGATTAAATTACCTCGGTGCGGGTACTTTGAGAAACAGTTATCCATTGGCGTAGAAATTGAATGACCGGCGCCTGATCGAAATAGGCCTCGGAACGTATGGTTATGCGGTATTCGCGTTAGAAGAAGACGCGCGAACGCGTCGATTGGCATCGGTTTATCTTTCCCGTTTCGTTCCTCTTTTTTCTTTTTCGTCGAATCTTGGAGAAACGACGCGTCACGAGGATGGAGTATGTGGGTCGTAAAGCAATACGGTTCTCGTCGACGATGTACGGGAACAGCGGGCAGAAAAGAAGTGAAGGCTTTCATTGATTCACGCTGGCACGCTCGAGGAAACATTGCGCCAGCGTGAATCTTCGCGGTGCGGTTCGCGAGGGGGGAAAAATAACAGCTGCGGTAAAAATAACGACTTCCGGTACGAGCCAACTCAAGTATTTGGCACGGGAGTGACGTCACGTCCGTCGTCTAGAGCGAATGCCGTTTTTTCACGGTATGTCACGGCTATTTGCAACCAACAATCCCGCTGGCCGTTGTACGCAGGTGTGGAAGTTATGAGACTCGTAACTGTCCTTTTGCTTCCACTATCGTCGACTGCGCAGGTACCGGTTAATTGGGAATAAAAGTATCGCTTGAAATTGGTAATTTGGAAATTTCAATCGTTATTAAACGCGGGGAAATTTAGTATCCCGATTGGAAGCGCCTGATCAAGGTTCTTAACTCTTCTACGTACTTAAATGGAGGATCTGGAATAAATGTCACGATGTTTGAGTAGTTCAACTGCAAGCACTGTTGAAAAGTTGCAAGCCAGTGTTCAAAGAAAACTGTAATACCCAGAAAGAAAAATCGAATCAAAATTAACATTGCATCAACTTTATGGAATTTGAGTCTAATAATTCAAGGTGTTCACATTTTTTTTTACAAAGAACCATAACTCGATGAAATAAACGCACAGGCAAACCTGCCTTTTAATTTTACACAATGCGTATGTTCTCAAGTATATTTATATTTTGAAGAACATTGCAACTCTACGAAAATTTTTGGAATCCTAGCAAAATTTACATATCACCTTATACCTTGTTAGAAATTGTAGTGGCCCATTTTAATATGTGTGCAAATGTTTGACAAAAATGTAGAAATGAAGGAGCAATAACATAATTTGAGGAAGTGGTACGTAAGCAAAACATCATTAACAATCATATCGAAATGTCAGTCTATTTACATTGATTCCCTCGACAAATCCATTATTAATAAAATAATAAATTAAATTAAATTTACTTTAAATAATTCTTTCTACATTTGTGCTTATTGAATAATGAAAATATTATGTTAATTATTGCGAAAGGGTCACTATACTCCGATTTTGATGAAATGTAAATATGTTATGCAGCAACACATTTTGAACAACTTTTTCCTTTTCCAATATAGGGGGGTCGCTTTTAGTTTTCGAGATATTCGCAAAAAGCTATTGCTAATACTATATTGAATTTTCTCTCTTGGATTTTCCTGACGACCGGCCCTCTTCGCCCCCCCCCCCAAAGTCACTCTATTCACATGATTTTTCCATTACTAGATCAAATTCTGGATGACAGCTACAATGCAAAGATTATGCGAATAGAATGAGTTGTGGTTAGGTCGCGGAGGGGTCGGAGAGGTCCGGCCGTTAGGCCGGCCTGACCACGCGTACGAAAAATCAGGAGTAGTCCTTCAAAATTGAAAACTCACCCTATATAGAGTGAAACTCTGTTTTTTCTCTCATCCCCCCAACTTGTTTACAAAAAAAAGTATACGGATGCCGCACCGTAGCAGCCTTACGTTGCGTTGCCTCACGGAGCGTGCAACAATCCGGAAAATTCAATACAGTATTAGTAACAGTTTTTTGCGAATATCTCGAAAACAAAAAGCGACCCCTCTATATTGGGAACGGAAAAAGCTGTTAAAAATATCGAAATCTATAACATATTTAAATTTCTTTAAAATCGGAGTGTAGTGACCCTTTCGCAATAATTGCCAATATTATTTTAACATAGCGGTGCGAAAGGTGCGAGCAAGTCGGACGAAGGAACAAACTGAACCTTTTTCGAATATATTGTTCTAACATTGCGGCGTGAATAAAGCTTTTGAATCCGTCAAACTAATTAATTTGAAAGTTAAATTTATTTTAGCGGCTGTACGATAGGATGTCCATCGGCAAACATCCCCGTGTATCCGTAAAGGCTGATTTATACTATCCGCACAGACACGTACCATCACCGGCCCGACCATCCTGTTCAAAAGCATTGGAGAATATTTATCTGGCCGGATACGTTACGTGTCTCTGTGCGAATAGTATAAATCGGCCTTAATCCGTCTGGTCGATCGAATCGAGAGTCGGTCATTTGCCTACCAGGCTGATCGACGTACACAAAGTGACCCTTGAGGATTTCATTCACGAATCGTGACTAAATAGCTACTGTTCTCTGTTGCGCTAGCTCTGATCTATGGTGAAATCTTTATCATGTACCAGATATCGTAGCCCACGTGTTCCCAGCCATGTCTCTTTGAGAACAGACTATGTAAGGTTGTTATGCAGATATTCTAACGCGTGTTCGCCCACAATGTACCGTTCTATTCATTGTACGCGTTGCGTATTCGACGGATTTCTACATTCTGTGATTCCACGCTACAATAGGGTCCCTGCCGAATAAATTTCTGCCGATTTTCGCTTGTTCCGGGATTGAGTTCCCTGCAATTGCCTCGGTGCACGTGTGTATCGATACATGTTCTCGTGGAAACGCGTTCTCAACGATTTTTTCTCGTTCTCGCGCATTCGTTTCGACTTATTTGGACGGTGAATAGTGTCAATGCAGTTTCATGCTCTATGAATGCGGATTGTTGTTTGTTCTGTGATTGAGCACCGTCTTATCATCTCGGTGCACGTGCACCCAATCACTTTTGTCTTTGGGAATTACGTTTTCAGTCATTTTTGCGGATTAATCCTTTGGCAACTCATACTAGGTCACTTGCTGCACAACAATAAATAGTTCTCGTGAACAGAAATCACTTAAAACGGACCACTTAATGATTATCTCTAGCTCCGATGGCGCGAGAAATATTTTCGTTTAATTTCGGTGGTTTCAGCATGCAAATCAAACGGAAGAGATTCTTTTTAATGTGCTAACACTAAACCTACCGATCTTCATTTAGTAGTAACTGATATGTTGCCCAAAACAATTATTTAATCACTTTCTACGGAAACGTTTTTATAATTCCGATAATTGTAAAATAAAAATCTGGAACCAGCCATTTCGACAGGTGGTGGATAGGTTTAGTGTTAATAAATCACGATGTAATCATGGATAAATTCATAGATCTGCAAAGAAATAAGGGATGTCTTTACCCACCTACTTCAATTTAAAAAAATTGAGAGACAAGTTCATTCGAAGGTCGTTCGTAGAGGAATGTATTAATAACGTTAAATGTAACTTACCAAGAAGAATTAGATGCAAATAAATGTCATTCATAATCAATTTTTGATTGCGGTCGGTTCACTCCACGAATCGATTTAAATTATGTAAAATATTATTATTTACTAAAAAATGATCTGTTTCACCTAATGCGTATAATGTACACTGTACCTGTAATATCATATCCTTTTTTGAAGATGTCTCTGATTTGTATGCAAAATAGAAATTTGTTAAGCGAGCTGTGAGAAACAGTATCTATGTGAAAATTTCTTCCTACTTTCCACAATGTTTCTAAATTGAAAACAGACTCTTGTATTTGACCTAATCATGTTTGTCACAAATGCATAAAATCCGTAGTTTATTCACCACTTGCATATTGATATCAAGTGCTATCACACTTTGTTCACGCGTCCGAGTAGCAATATTTCGTTCGAACGTCAATTATTTCATTCGTGTGTATCCTCCAATTTTGATTTATCGTCGCCAGAAATGATGTGCAATTTCTTTCGCGCAGTTTACTGATGCACTTCAGTCGCTGGTAACCGCTACGTGCTCCGGAATTAAGTGGTCTGTTATCTACGCACAAATACATCGTCTTTACTACATACACTCTCGTATTTCAAAGTATTTTAGATAATTCCCATTACCGTTTCCCGAACAACGCCGCCGAGTCTCGTAAAATTGCAGCTGTTACGCTCAAAAGTTCTGGAACGCGTGAGATGCACGAGCCAGGTTCTAGAATATGCATCTGGTCCCTGGATTTTACGCGAAGTGTTCCATTTGGTGATAACGTTCTTCGTTTCGACGTGTCGCGCGTTGCCCAAAATTTCAGTCTCCACCTTTCCCGTTCCGACTGCCGTTCTAATCTCGCTCGGAGTGCTCGGCGTGCTCCGGCTACCGAGAACATCATGTAAAACGTGCTTATTTGTGTGTCAGACTTAAGTGTAGACTAGGTATCCCGGATCTGCAGTGTTTTGCTTTCCCACGGTCCATTATTTTTGTCATTCCTAACTGGTTACTGCCACTGTTCCGTCGAGAGATAAATATTATTTTGAAACCAGGCCTCACGCACGTTTCCCGTTTCTCGGTCCCAAGTTCACGGACAACAGCCTCCTAACCAAGAAAAAGTTGTCTCGGGACCGTATTAAACTGGTCTTCGTAATTGATTTCCCGATAAAATGGTCGTCCCGTGAGGAATGTTTTTTTCGCGGGAAACGAAACGAGAGAGAGAGGGAGAGAGAGAGAGAGAGAGAGAGAGAGAGAGAGAGAGAGAGAGAGAGAGAGAGAGAGAGAGAGAGAGAGAAAATGGAGGCAAAACGAGAAAAATAAAAATAAGGACCGAGGGGTGAGTCACAGGAAATGGAGCACGCCGCAGTGCATAAGCTGACGAGACGTTATCTAGCACGAAGCAATGCCCGGCGAATCGATAGGCATGCTCGTGAGCGCCACGGTGTCTGCCGGTATACTCCGGTGCTCATTCACGGACACGTAATAACAATTATATCGTGACAACGCGAGAAAGATCGAGGTCATCGGCAGGCAGACCCTTCACGAGATCTCGTGTTCGCCAGCGATCCCTTTCCCCGGAAATTCTCGCTACTAAATCTCTTATCTTGATCGCTAGCGATCGCGCATCTTAGGTTTGGCCCTGTTAAATAAGTTATTTAATTTGGCAGTATGAGGTAACGGCGGTCACTTAAGCAATAATTATAATCAAACAAAAATATTTACTTGAAGATACTTTTCATGAACTTAAACTATTCGTTTATCCGTACAATAATAAAAACTTAATTTTCTGTTCCTCTAAGTGGTAGTAGTATAACTTTATTGTTCCCCTTAGGGCTACAATCCTTATACATCTTTTCCTTCTCCTTCTTCACCCCTTTATCCCGCTCTTAACCTAACCTTATTGTTAGTACTATCTTATATCCTAACTTAAATCTAAATTTGTACGAAATCGAGAGACATGTTTACAACAAGCGGCTATTTACAATATGTTCCTCTAAGTAGTCAAATTTATAAAAATAGAAAAGATATCTGTGACTACTATTGCTCATACCTCGGGGCAATAGTGGTAATTTTGCCGGTAATGATGTCTAGCAGTAACATAATGGCGTATGTAATTTTCTTGTTTTTGCACTATTTTCTTAGGAATAAAGCTGACCTTCATTTTTTTAAATGAAATGCTATATATTTTTTTATATCATGTGAAAGCGTGTGTTAAGACAAATTCATTCGTATACAACATAATGACCTTCAATGTCATACAAGGTCAGTAATGGCAGGAAAATTTTGAATATTACATACGTAATATTTCGTAAAGATATCGTTCACGATACACAACGGCAAGGTAATGTAAACGACTTGCAAAGGAAACTAACGCAATCATGTGCAATAATATTTCGGACAACGTTAGAAGAAGCTAACAAGAATGTAATTAATAGAGTCGAAATATGCAGTCATGCACAAGGAAGTTATATTGAACATTTACTATAGCCTCGTCAATAAAGTATACTTGTAAACGCATTAGTACGAAATGTTAAAAATGTTTCTTCCATTTCTGACCTTGTATGACCTTGAAGGTTATTGTGTCGTAAACGGATGAATTTGTCTTGACATACGCTTTCATATGGTATGAAAAAATATACAGCATTCCATTTACAAAAATTGGAGGTCACCGACATTTCTATGAAAATAGTGCAAATACAAAAAAATTACATACGCCATTACGTCGCTTGCAGAAAACAGTATTACTTTTTCCTCTTTCATTTTTTTCTAATATTTATTATTTGCAAGAAAAGCGCTGGCTAGTAATAGTGTGAACACCCTGTATATTCTTCTGGTGAATCCTACCCAGAAAATTCCAAGTGGAACCAAAGGCCACGAGAGGAACACCGTAGCCACATTTTATTGACGTGACCAAATTGGTAGCAAATATTGCATTTATTTTCCATTGCCATCATCTGTCTTAGAAAGATTTCATCTTTTAGTTTCCCCCTTCCACCTTAAACTTTTTATAAGTTTTTTCGTGTGAGTGAAAGATATGTGCACGATATTTGTGAAAAATGTATCTCCATTCTCCAGAGTGTACTCCTTGAGGGACACAAAAACTGCATTGTTGAAAAATTGAAGATGATACAAGTTTTCTTCATGAACCAATTAATTAGAAATAGAAATTCGCGCTGAAGAATCGAAGAGATAATATTCATAGAATAAAATTCCGGAATTGAAAATCTGTGCGGGGCATTTCTGTGGATAATCGAGCGGTATTGGTCAGTATTGCGCCACTTGGGCTAGTTCCAGGGACAAGTTGCGGCATATTACGCGAGAGGGTGGAAGCGATCAGAAAGCTTTGGTGTCATCTTTATTCATTAGCTTTCTAATTGCCAGCCGATCGAATCTCCCCCCAGTTAACCATGCAATTACACGAACGATAGAAGCTTTCATTTGCTTGGGTGAGTCTACCTCGAAGACTTGTCCTGGGAGCACGGGGAATTAGTCACGTGCTGCTCAAACTTGTTCCCATGATCCTGCAAATCCCCACCATTGTTCCGAATGCAGGAGCGAAAATTAATTAATTTATTCATTCGTTCATGTGTACAAGGTAAAATCTTTTTGTATACAGATTGCGCTCGATGTAGCAAGATTAATAAAACATTGCGTGTAAGTCCGACAGAAGAAAGTTATGTGAACTATATTCACACTCAACTTTGATTTACATCTTTTCCGTATGCTATTCTTCTTTGCGTCCGAAACTTTCGTCGTTCATTACACAAGTAAATATCATCGGAATTATATAATATTTGGTGTCATTTTCATGAGAAAAATTTCACGAGCATGTTCGTGGAAGTCCCGTAAAAAAATAATGAAGTTTTGTTATTGAATTAGTAGTGGTCTCGCACCGATATTCCTGACGCATGTTATGTTACATTCCTCAGCGACCAAGGATTCTTGAGCTTCGCTGTCCGTTCTTACATTCGGCAGAGATGAAAAAATAGTGTATTTCCATCCCTATAAATGTCCCTAACCGGAACTGTGCTTTGGACATTTATCGTGACTTTACATCTTTTCCATACGCTATTCTTCTCTGCGTCCAAAAATTTCGTCGTTCATTACACAAGTAAATATCATCGGAATTATATAATATTTGGTGTCATTTTCATGAGAAAAATTTCACGAGCATGTTCGTGGAAGTCCCGTAAAAAAATAATGAAGTTTTGTTATTGAATTAGTAGTGGCCTCGCACCGATATTCCTGACGCATGTTATGTTACATTCCTCAGCGACCAAGGATTCTTGAGCTTCGCTGTCCGTCCTTACGTTCGGCAGAGATGAAAAAATAGTGTATTTCCATCCCTATAAATGTCCCTAACCGGAACCGTGCTTTGGACATTTATCGCGACTTCACTGTATTCGCTAATCTCGTACAACCGCTTTCATCTAAAGCATAAACTGTACACGCGTTCGTGCAAACTAACGTTGATTCTATCTCAAGCTGTACTAGCAGTAGACCTCTTATCTGACGTAAGAATGAATGCGTCGGTTTTCCGCAGTACTATCATTTATATCGTGGGCCCGCTTCGTTAAACCGTCATGGACGATTATTTTATACGAGCTTGGCTATAAACATACTAACAATTTCAAACATTGAATCACTATACGAATAATATAAGGAAAAGTAACGTGCTGTGAAAAATATCTTGTCCATTCTTCGCCACGAATTTCTATTTCTGTTCTCTCGGGCTCACGAGCGAAAGTCGTAAAAGCGGCGAAGTTACGTTAGACGAAAGGGTTGTCCGTGCAATTAAACTATGCAAATGCAGGGATCGCAAAGCGACCGGCGAGCAAGCTCTCAGTGTGTTGTCCGATCCGCGTAATCGCCGCGGCAAGTTACATCGAGATTATGGTTAATTAGCTGACCCCCGGAACGGGAGGTTATTACCGCTGCACGCGGTCACGTTTCTGCAAATAAGTCTCATCGGGCAGCCGGTCTTGACTATAAGCTGCGACTATTAGCGTCGTATCAGAACGAATAACCCTGTCCACCCGACGATTTTTGCAGTCGTTAACGTTCTGGAATAATTTGTTTGCCTATTGCACCGGTGACATCATCGTGCGTTCCACAGGTGGTAAAGTTCACTTTTAATTGTTCCTGCACCTCAAAGGTCTAGGATCGCGTAACTCCTCGCGCGGTGCTCGTTAACGTCTTCCCTAATTAAAATAGCTATCGCGCGGCTCGCTGTTTCTTGAATATCAGCGCAGCGTGGGGATTGTTTGCTCGTCGGCCCCGTAAATCTCCGACAGGACAGGGCACGCGCGTCCCCCCCGTTAATATTCGCGAAAGTGAATCAAGAAAAAGGTCAGCTCGTGCCTCGGCTCTCGAGATCGCGTCGCTGATTGCCGGACTTCTCGTGGCTGCTTATTGAGAGCCGGCCTTTTATAACCGTTAATTATCGCGGTTGCACTCGTAATTCCCTTGCTCCCTTTCTCCTATCGATGTCTGTCTCCGTCCCAGCCGTGTTGCGCATTTGCATCCACTGCGGAACCATTGCTAATAGACCACTGCTTGTAATTGGTCCCCTAAACTCCAGAGACTTTAGAATTCTTTCCACACGGGTTCAACGATGTTAGGCAATTACACGAAAAATTTCTCGATCTCTTGTGCACAGTGATGGCTTCATCTTTGCAGGTAACAAAATTGTAAATGTGGCCTGGGGAAGAATGTTAGACGAAAGGGTTCACTGTGACACAATACTGAACAATTCTGATCGATCATCCACAGAGAGACTTTCGACAGATTTTCAATTTCTGAAGTTTATTATCTCGCTATTGTTCTTTCTATACTTCACGAAGTTTTGTTTCTAATTGACCACTGCTTGTAATTGGGCCCCCTAAACTCCAGAGACTTTAGAATTCTTTCCACACGGGTTAACGACGTTGGGCAATTCCACGAAAAATTTCTCGAATTCTTGTGCACAATGGTGACTTCATCTTTGTTTTTCTTCTGTGCTGAAAAATAGAGTGGCAGTTCTAAAGCACTGGTGTCTTGCAATTAACTCTTTTGTGTTCATCTTTCTTCTGTGTAAGAAGATAAAATTATACTCCTGTAGCACATATTTCATCTGTACCTCAAAGTTATCGTGCTTTAGTCTTCAGACTATTAGGTGTAGAATTAAAGCCTTTTTTATAGTAAGTGGCTATAGAAATATCTTCAACAATTGTAAAAGAAGGAATATGAAATCCGTCATTTTGACGGGTCCGGTAGTTCTAGTGCTAATTTTTATTTTCTTGTTCATTCGGCACGTTTTGTAACGAGTGGTATGAAGTTAAAAGGTCATTTATTTATAATCGACGTAGTGTATGGTAAAACGGCAGTTATTTATGATAAGAACGACGCGGTATATTATACGTGTAGATACATATTCGATGACTCTTTTCATTAAAATACTAATTTTGCGCATTCACAAAATGCACAATTATATGAAGGTTATAGGAACTTAATAATTGAGTCGGTATTTGGCGACTAGAATAACAGATAATACAATTTAGCAACTGAATTTTGTTTTCACTTTTCTTTACAAGCTTTTGTTGAATATTGATTGATCATGCCTGATGTCATCTTTCTATCCATTAAACGTCGCCCGATAGTTGTATGAAATTTGTTTAAATTTTGTATAACGCCATTGGCGTAATTTCTGTATGCTTTTTCTGTGCCTTATTGCAAAATATTTTTCAGATCCATACTCAGAATTACACACGTGGTACATATGGCGACCTGTCCAGTGAATGAACAATCGTTAATTGCTATTTAATTTCCTGAGTGCTACTTTTACAAGTCGGCTCTGCCATTGTTAAGATCTTACATTCCGGAAGACAATTCTAACATTATTCATAAGATTAAACCGGAAATGTACCAAATGTGTGAACATCAATCTTTAATTAATGAACAGAAGTACTCCAGCGAATGATACAAACATAACCTTATCATAGGACCATTGAACCACCTCAAAATACAAATTGTTGATTCTAGAAAAAAGATGATCTCTTTATCGAGACATCTGCGACCTTTCAGTAATAGAAACCCTTTACTTCAACATGAAGAGAGCATAACTGCTATTTTTCTATTTAATACGGATTATGTTCAGTCACTGGGAGGTGTTCACTGAACAGGTTACATTATATTAATTCATAAAATTGTAACTGCAACACTCGTTTGGTTGATGGAATTCACAAAGAACAGAAATGCTTAACGAGCACAGGACCACAAAGCAATTGTTCCAGTTAATTAGCAAGCGAACGTCAACTTCCTTGATTAGATTGGCGGTTACCAGAGTTACGAATACAATGCCGTAATACGTGGTTCATACCAGAAAATGATCTGGTTATTAGATTATTTGGCGCGGGATAGCTTAAAACAACGTTATGTATATCAGTCCCCGGATGCAACCGAATTATGTTAGCGCCGTTCGTCGAACCGCCTGCGTTCGTTTGCCTCCGTTGGCGGCTAGAGGAGCGTTGGCTACTAAATCCACAACCGGGTCACTCTGCGGACGTAATACCAGAGTTAACAGATTTAATCATAGAACGGTAAATGGAGCGTCGCGCCGTGTTAGGAATTCCATTCTCCTCACTCTCTCTCTTTAGCTTCGTTCCGAATTCAAAAGGAACCTTGTATCTTCCGAAGCATCCATCTTTTCGAACCTAAATAACCTGGCCACGCGTGAGGTGGAATTCCGACTGCAACTGTACAAATATTTATCTCGAATCTATTTAAATGTTTTCATACAAATGTAAACGGAGTATGAAAATTACTTACGAAGACTACGTAATGAATAGATAGCGGATCTTTATGCAAAGTGAGAACACTCTAAATCAATTCTAAGAAACAGAAGTTAAATCATAATGTTTTCCTTCCTAAGATAGTTTTATTAATTCGAAAATAGTACATTAATAGTTTTAAATTCATGTAACAGTTTCGTATTTCCACTATTCTTGATTGTCATACATGCATGAAATCCGCAATCTAGTAATGAATCATAATATTGAAATTCAGGGAATGTGTATCCATCACTTCTTTATTTCAACGATTTGCAACCTCTTTTTATAAAACGACATACTAAAACAAATGAATACTTTCATAATTTGCAACCTATATATTTTAGCGCAAATTAAACCTTTATTTACAGTGCTCGTGAATGGAATCTTCAGATTTTTAGCAATTTAAATTTTCGAATATATATTTTTCATCAAAATGTAAGACTATGTGACTGTTAAGCAGCTTCGTATTGATTGCAGATTGTTGCCCTATTCATGCTACATTTTAATGACATGTGTTTTAAGGAAATGCAGGAAAGAAGAATCGATTCTCCCAAGGTTCTAGATCCCCCTATATAAGACTTTATAAAATACAAATATTTTCCATAGCATTTCTACTCTGCTGTTTTTGGGAAACTAATCTAAGAAAATTGTAATTTGTATAAAGATTCGGAGTCTGATATATCATAATCAAATCTCCGAGGACCTTTAAAGCCATATGATAGTAGAGTGCCAGGTGGTGCACTGTGTAAGCATGAGAAAACAAAAATTCTCAAGTGAAGCGAGGGAACCCGTTAAATCACCCTGGTCTTAAAGCGAAGAAGCAGAGGTCCAGACGAGGGTCTCATGAGGTTTTATTAGCCGCGTTCAAATGAACGTTCAGCCGTATAGCGCGCGCCCGAGAGCCCCCAATTTGGAAGATCGTGGCTTGTTAATCTTCGCGGGGCATCGGTCGTAGTTCAGGGCCTGGACGGTCACGATAAACGATCCCCGTTTAAAGTGATAAATGCCCGTGCACGCGTCGCGGCGGCTAGGTAAACAAAAGCAGTGTGAATCGAGGCTGCTCTGACGCGCAGACCAGTAGACCCGCAGAAATAGGATAAACGTGGGGGAACGCGAATCTCGCCGGGCATGTGTGGATTCTAATTTTACGAACGGCTTGCTCGCCTCTGGCCAATCGAATCTGCCCGACAACACGGCCGTTCTAAAATCGTCTCCTCGCCGTGCAGAGTGCGCGCCACAGTGTTCAAATAAGTCCGGAAGTTGACATTCCTTCCAACAAGCATCCGCAGCGCTGCGATCGATTTCAGTGCTGGGAAACGCCGCAGAACCAGCGACTCCTGAACCGATGAGAAAAATGATGGTCCTCGACCGTCGGCATAGACGTTCCCTGGTGTATCGACCATGTTTTCCCCTGCGATCAACAGTCGGTAAAAGGTTCCTCGTAGTTGCGAGCCTTCTTATCAACTCGGCTTGCTAGTTCTCCTACCTGTTTCTGCAAAAACCTGTCCTACCTGTCCCGATAATTGCTCGTTTTATTTACACTCGTAATCACTAGCTTCTAATATTCTCTGTTACATCACGACAAACTGATGAATACTAAATTAACCATGTAAATATTTGATAATCGTGGTACGTTGGTTTTTGAAGACGAGGTTTGCTAGAGCACGATGTCAGTTGACTAATTGTCGGTTACGTAGATAGGTGGTCTTGTGGTAATTGATTGTATTTTTCGTGCCACTCAATCATTATTTCCATGTAATTTTTAAATTCTCTTTCGTCACTTCGACTTATTACAACGTAAAATTTTAGTGTCCTATAGTATTCTTGAAATTAGGGAAATTTTTTTGAATTGTTATATTGCAGATTTTAATACTAGAACTACCGCACCAGTCAAAATGACTGATTCCTAACTTTTCCTTTT
The DNA here is from genome assembly GCA_913789915.3 of Sphecodes monilicornis. Taxonomy (NCBI): domain Eukaryota; kingdom Metazoa; phylum Arthropoda; class Insecta; order Hymenoptera; family Halictidae; genus Sphecodes; species Sphecodes monilicornis. The sequence goes on from OU565290.1 coordinate 14,831,950, forward strand.
ACAAATAATGAAATTGTAAATATGTTTCCAAGTGTAATGTTTTAGTAAACTTCTTCATTGAAGTATATATTTAAACAAACATTGTATATTGTCACGTTTAGTGCTCACTAGTTCTAGTGTCATGCACCTATGGACACAAATGTTTAAGTAAAAACAGTAACAATATTGCAAGAAGTGAACATCTTAAACAATATCGATATATCATTCTGAATGTACTAGACGGAGAAATCAATAATTTCTCATTAAATTTGCACAATATAGTTATTCAAACGGAAATATTCTTCCACTGTTTAACGATTCCGATGGTTCAATTTTCTGATATTGATGTATTGGAAATAAAATTATGAAATTATCACGCGGAGCAGCGCATAAATGATTATTTACTGATTTAGATTACTGACTTTGCTTCATAACATCTACAGTCGGCAAAAATGACAAACGATGTAATCTTCTGGTGCCGAGATATTTTCCTACATGCTACTTACTCGCCTGACATAGATCGAACCAATTATTTTTTTAAATTACTATATCATTTAATAGACATGTATGTGTTTCGAATCAGTTGACAATGTTCCAATTATGGTTGTTGCGAAAGAAATCGTAATGCAAGGAGTTAAAAGATTGGAGTCTGTTATATCGTTGATATTGGGTTTCGATTCGGGCACTTATGTGTACTACTCACTATTACCTATACTTGTGTATAATACAACGTGTAATAATACGTTCATTATTCGATTAAAGCTAATGTCTACTCACATTCCCAGTAAACTTTAAACTTCTTTTACGAAATAGCTACTATGAACGTTTAGATTTTCTTATTAAGTTGTTGCGCATGAAATTTTTAATTTACACAAACGTCACACAATCGCAACTTTGTTCTAAACGAACTTATTGATTACAGAAGACATCATTAAAATCGACGTCTACTGTCAATGAATTCCCATCATTGAATTCTTGACTGTATTACGGTAGAAATTGGATTTTTTGGTCGTTCATATGCTTCATTTATAAGAGTCTCGTCTCCATTTCGTAATTTCTTTTCCTATCAGCAAATGGTGCCTCGATTAGCGTCCACATTTTGACCAAACATCAGATAATGCTATCGTCAATATATTGATTTTTCCACTCGTATAAAAATGTGCACAATAATCGCATCGATTGATGTTAGAATAGAATTTATTTTAAAGTATATTTATATATTTAGATTAAATTTTATGATAGGACCTTAACCCTTCGTGGCCGACGATGCATTATCATATAATCTCTAATTGATCTAAACTTTTTGATATTTTTCTTAGCGATCCTCAAATTCTAGGAAGCGAACAATAGTGCATAAGAACACGTCGCATCTAAAAATCTGGCCTTTTGTAATCAATTTTGAAATATTTGTCCGAGTCTGTACGGCGCACATTGCGTCGTCGTGGGACAAAAATAAAAGAATGAACGGTTCTGTTTGCTCTTAAAATGTAGACTAGACTATACCTGGGTATTGATCACTTAGAGAAAACGTGACATTTTATGAAAAAAGCGGATATAAACCATGCCTCACTTCGTCGCTTGCGAGTCGAGCGTTTTAGTCAAAATTCAACGTTCAATGGAATCAGTTGTCTCGTATTCTAGAAAAGTGAAAATTTTATTTTATTTCCAATGGAGGATATTGTGGAATGTAAATACTTCTTATTTGTACATTGCTTTTTATATTCACTTTTTTCTGGTATATTTAATATTGTAAATTTTGACGCTTTTGGTAACTTCAATTAGGGGTTTGAAAAATACTCCTCAAAACTCTTTCATGAATTTTTGCGAAAATGTGCATACATGTATCCTGCAAAGGATCTAGACTGTAGATGTTTATGCAATTTGCAATTTTTGTTCACGCATTTTAAGAAAGTGTTATCAAATAAAATCTTATTTTCATTGGTAGTAACTTTTGCTAGTCTGAAATAAATAGAAATCGTATTAAATTCTGCCAAATTTCATACTCTAGTATTTTTTGAAAATTTTCAGAAGTCATAAATGCATAAATGCAGTCTAGTGATATAGAATAAACTTGTAGACTGTGGTAGTATTTCTTAATCAATACTTCTTATTTGTATAATGTCTTGCCTTTTATATTCAATTTTTTCAGATATAATAAAAATTGTAAATTTTGACGCTTTTGGTAACATCAATTAGGGTTTTTAAAAATACTCCTCAAAACTCCTTCATGAATTTTTCTCGAAAATGTGCATACATGTATCCTGCAAAGGATGTAGACTGCGGATGTTTATGCAATTTGCAACTTTTGTTCACGAATTTTAAGAAAGTGGAATCAAATAAAATCTCATTTTACATTGATAGTAATTTTTGCTGATCCGAATGAAGTAGAAATCGTATTAAACTCTGTCAAATTTCATACTCCAGTATTTTTTTTAAATTTTCAGAAGCCATAAATGCATGAAGATCCGCAGTCCAGTGATATAGATTAAACTTGTAGACTGTGATAGTGTTTCTTGATCAGAACGCTTTATAATAATTGCATTCGAAAATCGGACATTTCATATGCCACAACCTAATATACAATTTTATTAAAATTCGTAAATGAAACAAGCCAAACTTAAAAAACATTCTCCCGAAGATTAGCGTTACAGTCATCCATCGAACGCTGGCTCACCTTTACGCGAATGACGTGGCACTCGATAGTGATTTCAATGCACGGTACCAACACCGTTATAGTCCTCAAAGCGTCGAAGTTTCCTGCGAAGATTACTGACCGGAGTGAAGGGGATACATTTTCTCTTTCGAGTTGAATAGAACTTTTTAAACAAAACGCGGGAACAGTATCTTCTACATCGAAGAATAGCCTGTTCGGTTCCAAGGAAGTAGAAGAATGGCGTTCGTATTCTCGATGCGGAGTGGTTCGGATGCTTGTTAGGCAGGCGGTATTAATTGCACGGTTCGAGAGCAATAGAATGTTTTATTAATTTCGCGAAACCGACGTGACGGTGTGTGTGCGTTGATCACGCGACCGTGACACATTGCCTATGGGACCGAGGTACGCACGCAATGATCTGATACGCGTTCAAGCTAATTGCCGCACGCGGAGAGTCAGCTGCGAGACTTTTTCAACGTAGCGGTTTTTCCGGCCGGTTTACGATTGACACGTGTCCACAAACGATTCAATTAAATTTCCCCGTGGGAGGATGCAGTCGGCCGGTCTGCCACCGTATAATCAAACAGTGTGTACTGTGTGTATGCGCGACGCACTCTCCCTCTTCTCTCGTCACGTTTCGCTGATTCCGTTATGATCGGCGAACATCAACGAGATGTGTTTGCTCAGTGGAAAGATTTTTCTTAATGCCGTGTTATCAGGCGATCCTAACGGTGATAATACCTGCCAAACCATGATCTAAAACACGAGACCATTCATACGTCCGTTAGCGCGTAATGGCATTCGTAAAGTCGAACATTATCCTGTAAAAATTTTGCTGTTTCCAAGGAAATTCTTCGAACCATGCATTAGTTACTCTAGTTTCGTAAGCATTCATTGTTTTAACCCTTTGCGGACGTGAATTATGTTTAGCGTACTTATCGACGGTTCGAATGTACAATTTTCCTCGGGGAAATGAAATTGTGTACTGAGAGCTACGCATAAGAATTAAATGAAGGAGCAAGTGTTGTATTTGGTAAAAATTTGTTTGACGTTTTTCGAGAGTAATCATTTTTTAAAAAATAATTTTTAGTCACGGAGTAGCAATTTTACGTAGGCGACTGTCTGCAAGCACGCGTCCGCAAAGAGTTAACACTAATTGCACGTCTTTCAACGTACAGTGGCTAATTAAATTATTAGTCATTAGCATAAGCTGGCAATTTTACATTAGAACAAAATATTAAATAAATGTGTAGCTAAATTAAATTCTTGAAATTTTTAAACCGACCTCGAAGAGCAGATTATTGTTTGATGACTAGACCACGGATTTTTATGCAGAATAAAAAATGTTTCTGTGAATTGCAAGACACAAGAGCCAAATGAAAATTTCTTTTTTATTTTAATTATCTTATTAAGCTGAAACTAATTCACCGAGGCCCATTAATCTTTTTGATATCACCACCGCTTTAAATTGTGCGTTCTCATTTTTATCATTAATGCATGAAATCCGCAGTCAATTGATGAAAAACGTACAATTTAGCACTGTGAATAATATTTTATTCATCACGCAGTTGAAGATTTATTTTTCGTATTGTGATTCTACTAATTTGATTACTCGCTGTAAATATCTACGTCTCTTATTTATATTCAGAATGAAAAATGGTCTTTTTTAGTCTTTATTTAACAATAATTTTCGAATTTCATGGAGCATTGAGATTTGCGTTACTTTTATTTAATTTTGTAGTACTTGTAATGTACATTAGCGACTATTGATTTTATTATTACGTGTATGTAGAAATAGTACGAATACCCACACAGAAATGAGCGTTACCAGCCGTTCCGTTGTTTAATAATATTAATATAAATTCGCATGGGATGACATTTCAATTATGTAAGAGTCAAGAGTTAAGAGTTGAAAGAAATTGAAGGCAGATAAATCGACGTTATTTCGCTTTCGATTAACTTGTGGCAGGAACAGGAATCGAGTATAACTTTTTAAGTCGCATGTTGTCTAACGGATAAACTCCAGATGATGGCTGACAACTTGAAGTTGCACAGGCAGCAGATGTTATCCATTGATGTAATGGTTTGACAGTTAGGAATCTCCAAGTATCGACAGTGACCTGATGTTATACCGTTCGCTTAAAAATAAGAATATTGTTTCTGAAAGATCTGTCCACGGAATCGTGAAGGCGAGAGTGACTTCTTCGAAGGGAGAAGTGCTTAATTGTACGGCAATTAAGTAAACTCGCTCTAACATTGTTCAGAAATATCGAACAATTTTAGAGCGGCAATCAATAAAAAAAAAAAAGGAGAAGAGGATTTTTCCGAAATATCGATGTTACCTTATTAAAAAGTAAATATTTTAAAAAGAAGTTGAAATATTCATGAAGCATGTGAAAATTCAACACCGGAAATATTAGTCTTTCCAGTATTAAATTATTGTAACTGACAGTGAAATTCGATTGTTATTGTATTTTTATTTGAAAACGATAATTATGACTTCCAGAAAGTAATCATTTCCAGGCAAATACTTTTTATAAGTAAAACTGTCAGTCAAATGTGCGTGAGGAATCTGGAGAAAGCCATTCGCGTACTTTATAAGTAAAAGCAACGATTTCATAAATCTTGCCGGGTTCAAAGGTGCACGATCGTGAAAATCGTCAAGGTGATTCAGAATTAAATGGCCGGTCTTGCCCATTGTGAGTAAACTCGATAAATGCATTCTTCGAGTGGGCAGAGAACCACGTCATCTTTTCTTTATCTGGCTTCTTACACTTGATACAGATGTCTCATTTGTAATTGAGATGTCATTAATTGACTTTGTCATTATTTCATTCCCTGCTTAACAAAAGTAATGGACTTTACTCTATCAGCTCTGCGAAACGAAAAATAATTTACTTTAAATGGCCTCTTTAATCGAAAAAAAACTGATTGAACTTAATTTGCCCTTTGGTGTCAGATTGATATAATGGTGCAAAATCAATGTGATAGAACAATTAAATTCAACTACGTTGAAAATGAAAGCAGCATGATAATATGAAACGAATTTAAAAGAAGATTATTGGCACCGTTCATAAATAATAAATTACTATACCTTAAAACATTCTTTTGGATGCCAATGCAAATTATACATGGCGGGACGGGTGGTACAACCGAGCAGGAGGTGACACAACATGTAAAAATAAGTCGGAAGAAAGGAATAACATTTTTTCGTTTGACGCTTCGTTTTCGAGAAAATCGAATTTGTAGATCCCTCGGGTTCGCGTGCTTTAGTCTATACAGGAAGTAGTATTGGTTGGTCACGATTAGACGCGTCAGATGATTCCTATCTAATGGCAATAGTGTATTCGCTGCATTTTCAAATTTGTTTATTTCAGAAACGAGGCGTCAAACGAAAAACTGTTATTTTTTTATTCATTACTTTTATATATTACTTTTTCATTATTTACCATAATGTTTAATAAGCAAGTAACATTTTTCTACAGCAATTTTGTTTTTACATCGAATTGTTAACCTGTGACGTACTCTACTATTGTTTCGGTAAAAACTGTATTAAATTCACACAGGATGAATGAGGGTTAAGTACATAAGATCGAAGGTGAATTATGATCTACTAAAATACACTTAAGAGCAATTAACAAGCGAGAACAGTAAAAGTAATCGATTCCATGACTGCAAAAGGTAATGATAGTTATTTATTTTATGTCTGTTTAAAGCTCAAGATCGGCACTGTAAAACGCCATCAAGAGTGGGAAGAAAGTATAATTTAAATTAAAGTTACGACCGATTCAATAAAAAAAGTAACAAACTTATGTAAATACGTGCACACCTAACAGGTCCAGGTGGCACGAGAACGGAAATCGCAATAAATTACTGTAACGGCAATAGATTGTAATAGTCGCAAATACAATCGAGATGAGTGAGAATATTTCAAACATAGCGAATGCATACAGAATAGAACATAATGGTTTTCAGAAAACTGCAGAATCCGTTGCACAAGTGAATTGAGTCGTGTCTTTTCTCTGTTACAGGTGAGTCACGGCTTCGCATAACTTTGCCATATTTATGCGCGGCACGATCGACGATCGAAGTCGATCGTGTGCTCTCCAGGACATAACGCGGAAATGTTCAGCCGAAAATCAGGTAATCGAGCACGATTTCTAGATCCACGTTCGCCGCCAACTCGCGAGCCGGGCCATCTTTATCGAAAGATGAAGACGTTTCGTCGAGAGATGTTATTGCCGCGCGGGAAAAAAGTAAAAGGGACTGGCATTTACGATCACGCTTTCACCAGGACTGATATTTAGAGACCGCGAGGATCGGTACGGAGAAAATAGCGGCCGTGCTGCTTGACATTTATGCGTTTCGTCCTAATAAGCGTAACGCAATAAATATTCGTCATGATGAAAATAAATTAGCGGAACGCGCGAGTGTGCGTCGGCCTCGGACGCATCAGCCGCGCGCGAAAGTCATTATCGAACGCGTTGCAATCACGAAATTATTCTCTTTTATTTGATCACACCGCGATCCTTTTATCTCTTCTTTGGCCTTTTAGTTGCATTTGGCAACGATTGCTGCTGTGATTGACGAATGAAAATAGATTTGGCTTCGATGCGAATGGTTGTGAGCGATTTCTAGAGTCTTTGTCTTAGTCTTGCTTCATCGATGTTTGAATGTACGTGGAAAATGTGCATCTTCTATGTACCACAGTTGTGCAAATTTAGATGTGACGTTGCATTACATGAATTCACATTCGTCTCTGCAATTATTAGTCATTGTCTGTAGCAACGTTCGTTGTCGCCTGTCTTGTTACAGATGCGTTGCATGAGGAGTCGTTTGGAGTGTGTTTTATTGCATTTTTCGTAGGATTATATTGGCCAGTAAGTGGTGTAAGAATTGTCAGTGAGGTACAAATGATTCTCAACGCAGGATTTTGTAACGTTTCAACAATATTTTGTAGGATGTACTATGGATTATTTCAAATTATACTGATGATTTAGTTATTAATCTCAATGAATTTTTGTCACTTCTTTTATCATCGATAAGATTAAAATTACCTTTACAAAACATTTTCAACCACCTTTGCACCAGTCTTTCATTTACGACACCATTGTCATGCACGTTTACATTTGCAAATGTAAAAAAGTATAATGATGCAGAAGATCAGAGCTTTCGTAGTTCTTCTCCAAATTAAAATAAGTATTCTTAATGAACTTTTTCTAATTTTTTTTAATGTAAATCTCAACTTTTAATAATCTTTTGTTTTAACCAGGTAATTGGTGCAGAAAATTTGTGCGGCATAATTATTTTAATGGAATTCCTGTGACCTATTTAACCTAATGTGTCGAAAGTGCTTAGTTGCTTGTACTAGTTGTCCAAGTGAGTTAGAGAATTTTAGCGGGTTCAGTTGCCCATGGGATAATCAGAGATGAAGTCAAAGTTAGAGCCTGGAGATCCATCGATCCTGAGCGCTTGAGAATGAGAATTTGAAATCCCAAATGCATTACTTATGCCAGCGAGTTCCCTACCAAAATAATAGGGATATTTTATTCGCGATCTTTGTGACGTCAAACTCGAGTTAGGACATTGCTCTTTGCCTATACAATTGTCAAAAATATTCCCGGAAATAATTTTTGTCTGTATTTTGTAGAATTCGTATATTTTAACAATTCTGATATTTTTAACATAATGTTGGAGAAAAGTTTAATAGAAATAGTTGATGAAATCTCAGGATATTGTATTTCAATATGGCCGAGCAAAACGAATTCTTATAAATCAGTGATACTCCGAATACCACATTCATAAATAAAGCAACACCATATTATTAATATTAAAAAAAATCTAAAAGTCAGAGCATAAAGTTTTCAAATGAAGCAATAAATATTTCTAGTAGCGTGGAAATAAGAAAGTTCTCTCAGGTTTCTCGAACAAATAGAATCTAGATTAAATTTCCAGATTGGTAAAGTGTGATATAGAGTCGAACGTAAAATATTTTCTCAATGAATAAGAAAGTGTGTTCTACCGTTTATATAACGATTGCATTGAAGGTAACTTATAGTTAGAAAATAAAATATACAACGGTAGACATTTACGGCTAGGGTACTTGGAATTTCAACGATTGCGAATTATTAACCTCTAATCCAGTATTTAAAAAGAGATTTTATTTTCCTTTTCAATAAAAATCTCGTTTCTTAGTATCTTTCTTTTACGAAGAAATAGGATCAAAGTAATTAATCTGAAACGTTGTATGCATTCTTATTACGCTTTTATTATGCTATTTCTTACTCGAAATTGAAATTCATTTATTGGTGATTAACATGATAGACATTCATCCTACAGTTTATCTACCACAAAAAATCCCATTTAAGTTTTATTTTATATACAGTGTAGTTATCGTTTGACTCACAAATAGCAAAAGAAAATTAATAAAAAAAAAAGATTGCCAAATGATTCACTAAACAACTAAATCCGAATGTTTCACTTACCTTAAAAAATTCCAGAAATTTGTTATGAATAAATTGAAGCTAAATTCATTAAAGTTTCAAGTTGATCAGTCCAATATTTGTTTCTTAATCTTAGCAAGCAGCTACGAAAAAATGTTTTCAAGGAAAACACGTTCGAATTTTTCCTTGAATCTTAAGTAATATAACCTCCATGTCTGGTACTATTCATTTTTATCAGTGATTATTTATTAAGTGAAAAAAAGTATATTATAGTGTTCGCTGGATACGTTTCGAATAGTTCGCGGATGCGTGCGCTTTCTTTGTATTCTTTCGTGCTGTTCACGACAGGCGGCGTTTTAGAAAACGCGAAACATATTTCGACATCTCACGGATTTTCTGCGTGCTGGAAAAAGCGGACTTTCTCCTGTCTGCGGCGCGCCATCATTACGAATAAAGATATAGTTCCCTGTTCTTTTTCTTGTCATTAATAACAAACGCGTCGGTATACTGCTCTCGACGCTTGAAAATCCGGAACGCCGGTTCCCTTACGGTTAATTGTTACCGGTAGGTATGCAAAAACAGTTGATATGATTGGCGATGGTCAATTAGCTTTAATTACGCTTGTTAATTACCTATGTTACCGGACCCGTTCTATTATGTTCGAACATACTTCTGAATTAATTATCGTGCGATACACACCGCGATTCTCCTTCAACCTCGACTAAACTTTATATTTCTTTGATTTTCTTCGTGCTTCGCGATTTTTCTCATTATTAAACACTAAAATGTTAAAGCTGTCGAAAGATTATCTCTAATTAGGCGGTTCTATATATTTATATAGACACTTCGTTAGGCAGAACAAAACGACATTGTTGCACGTGAAAAGTCCGATTTTGATCAGTAACGTTAAACAAACATAACTTTCGTAGAAATAAATCTGATTCAGAAAAGCAAACACCGTTGTAAGCAACATATTCTGTCAACGAATTACGAGTTTCTTGATTGTAGGGTGGTAGTAATTGAATTTTTTGGTAATTCACGATCTTCTTCTACAACAGGGATGGGCACGGTAGGGGCCCCTCAAACGTCTGCTTCTCCTACCAACCTCTCTTTCATGCGCGAAGCTTGCGCACTGTTCGCAACGGGCGAAGCACTTTCTTCCTCTTTGGTAACGGCGAATGCTGGTGGGGGACAGTGGGCGCTATGGTGGGGACGGTTTTGTCTTAATTCAGACAATAATGCCCATCCCTGTTCTACAAGATTGTCATCTTCATTTTTAAGCTTCTTTCTCCTATCGTCAAATTGTGCGTTTGTCAATATGTATATTTTCATATTTGTATATGTGTTTATTTTTCCATTCATATAAAAAGCATACACTGCAATCCCATTAATTCGCATTGAAATATACTTTATTTAAATGTAAAGTACGACATCTAAATAAAACCTAGACCTCTAAACGAATAAAAATTTATTTCAAAGTTATAGTTATTTTCTATTATGATAAATTATTGAGAATTATTCATACATAAATGTGGATGTAACTTAAATAAGCTCAAACAGTTCACATGTGAATTTTTTTCATTATTTCTGTGTCCCCTGACCACATGTTATGGTACACATTGTTAACATTAAAATGAAATTACTAACAGACCACGATCTTATCGTCACACTTAAAACCATTTAAGTGCTTTTTCAACTGGTTCATCAACTTTGTTTGGAATTTCTCATTCTTTCGAGCAATCATGCGAATTTACCTAATCTCACATTCTCCCTAGAGCCTCGACTTCTCTCGAATTCAGCGGAAACCGAATTATTTTTCTAATCCGCCACCCGCGACTCGAGTTCCATTACTTTTTGTCATCTCATCATTTGTGTTTCAGCTTAAACGAATCCAATGCTGTCAGCTCGTCTGCTGAAACAGTTTTTGTCTTCTTTCAGCCGAGTTCTTCGCGTATTTTGTCGGTCATTAATCCGCATGAAACGTTTTCTGCTCGTTAAAAACGATGGAAGCCGCGTTTACCTTCGCGGGAGGCTGTAGTCCCTGACATGGAGCGTAATTTGAGTGTATTTCTATTAAAATTGCTTCAAGATGCTTTTCAATCTTCTTTGAGTGATGTCCCGTTTTGTGCGATAAATTTTGTGATGTAGTCGTCCGTGTATTACGTACAAATGTATCATGGAATGTCATCCGTGAAGATTCCGACTATTTCTTAAAAGAGTTCATGTAATTACTAAATAAATTAAACAAAGATATACATATGCATCCGGTCGCAAAATGTGCTGGATGGATGAAACTACTTTTAAATTTAAAATACGCTTCTTGAATCGTTGAAGATATTAAAAAACATTTTGCATTGCTCTTTAATGCGCGATTTTAATTTAATTTACAGCGTTCAATTTTATACAACGTGTCCCATTTAAATCGATCCAGTCGAATATCTCCGAAACTGGTGATGATATTAGAAAATGTTTTAAACAAAACTTAAACGGTATGTGGACGCGTAAAGGTCATATGAAGGTCAACTTTAGTTTTTTAAATAGAATCGTATATTTTTTAATGCACTACTCGATGCTACTCGTTACTCCTTACATAAAAGTACTAGATTACTTATATGGTAAAAAAATCGTTAGTTTAGAAGATATTAGTGTGGCTCGGACTTTACGATGATAATAAGCGGGTGCACCATCCTGCTGGAACCACACTCGCCTCGTTGCTAAATCGACGTGATTCAGGAATTCTCATAGCCCAGGAATCAAAATATCTTCTAAACTAATGATTTTTCGCCATAACTTTATGGCGAATAATTTATATTTTATATTTTATTCTATTTAAAGGAGCAAAGTTGACCTTCATATGTCCTCTACTCGTCCACATAGAAAAACGTGTCCCCTCTGATACCGTTTAACTTTTGTTAAATATCTTATTTATTTTAACTTTTATTAAATTAAACTCTAATGTTCTGCTTCTGAAATAGGATGAGATTGTGCATACGCAAATTATTCTATTTATTGAGACCAGTGGCGTTAAATAAATCGCGAACAATGATGTACTACTTACTCGATATTAATCCTTATCGGCATCATCTATGTAGGCATAATTTGATAGCATAAAATTAATTGAATGCCGTTTTCAGGGTAATTGACGTGCAAATTGTGTAATTCAAGTTAATGAAGATCTTAAGATATAGTTAAATGCGAAGATCATTAACTACGTTACTTAGAAAATACAGAATTAGTCAGTAGAAAGATTAAACTAACACTTGCAGAATGATAGTCTACGGCGTTGCTTCTTTTTCTCTTGAAGACTGTCCATACCTTAAGCAATTAAGCAGTTTTTCAGATTAGAATATTTCAAAATAATACACAAACAGTGAATGTTTGCGCAAATGTACACGTTTATCAAGAAGTCAAAAGAAGCTGCAAATTAAATCTCTTATTTGTTGTCTATGTGTACTGTAAATTTAAACAAAATAGTATTAAATTTTATTCTAATAGTAATTAAATTCTACTCTACTGATTTAACATTTTCTCAAGACTTTTGCACGCTGTAAACATAAGTAATAAAATTCTACAATCTATTATTCTATTATTTTATTATTCTAAATTCAGCTTTAAAAATCAACCATTTTACTGTTTACTGTTATCCTTATTGGCAATGCAATTTTGTCATACCACATTTATAAAATACTAGGCAAGTTTCCCTTTTCATACCATAAATAATGCAAATTTTGGTCATTGTTCTTGTGTTATCTACTGGAAACGAGGATTATATTGTCGGCTCACTATAAACTATTTTGGGGTGCACGAACGATGTCAACAACGACCGCAAAACTAGTGTTGAAACGGGACCAAAGGCCTGGTAGCAGCAATACAGCGACGTTCCAAAGTTTCCTTGTAAATATCAACCGGTATTGTAGAAGATCACGAGGAAGTGTGACAAAAGATCGAGCCTCCGATCCAGCAGCGCAAAGTTTCTCCTTATGGGGTTGCACGCCTCGCGGATCCTCGCCCGTAAATCACGGCCGAGATCGTAATCGATCGATGCCGGGACGCTTTAGATGGAACAAATTGACCCACATAACGATTCCCCCGTTTCAATGATACTGATCACAGGGAAATCGAGGGTTTCTACGACTCAGCACGAAGGAACAGCTTCGCTTTATTGAGACATTATTCATTTCTGCTGTGCCTATTGCTTTGGAACCTGATGGTCGCTGACAGACGATCGTGATCCCAAAGATCGAAGATTCCTCTTGATTCTTTCTCTACCTCGACGAAATCCTTTGGACAATTCCATGAGTTTCCATCGTTCCTACAGCGAACCTTAACGATCCGATTAAGTAATCATTAACACTAGAACTACTGGACCAGTCGAAATGACTGGTTTCTAATTTGTACTTTTACAAATATTGCAATTACAAATATGTTTTCCGGGAGTAATTTTTTTTAGTAGGCTTCTCTATTGAAGTACATCTTGTCGTTATTGTAAGGCAATATACGCCAGTCGCGTTTAGTGCTCGGTAGTTCTAGTGTTTGTAGTCGGGTTTAGTGATCGGTGGATCGAGAGTTAGTAGCTGCGTTTAGTGCTCGCTAGTTATAGTGTTAGTAGTCGCGTTTAGTGCTCGGTAGTTCTGGTGTTCGTAGTCGCGTTTAGTGTTCGGTACTTCTAGTGTTAGTAGTCGCGTTTAGTGCTCGGTAGCTCTTGTGTTAGTAGTCGCGTTTAGTGCTCGGTAGTTCTGGTGTTTGTAGTCGGGTTTAGTGATCGGTGGTTCCAGAGGTAGTAGTCGCGTTTAATGCTCGGTAGTTCTAGTGTTAGTAGTCGCGTTTAGTGCTCGGTACTTCTAGTGTTAGTAGTCGCGTTTAGTGCTCGGTAGTTCTAGTGTTAGTAGTCGCGTTTAATGCTCGGTAGTTCTAGTGTTAGTAGTCGCGTTTAGTGCTCGGTAGTTCTTGTGTTGGTAGTCGCGTTTAGTGCTCGGTAGCTCTTGTGTTAGTAGTCGCGTTTAGTGCTCGGTAGTTCTACTGTTCGTAGTCGGGTTTAGTGATCGGCGGTTCTAGAGTCAGTAGTCGCGTTTAATGCTCGGTAGTTCTAGTGTTAGTAGCCGCGTTTAGTGCTCGGTAGTTCTAGTGTTAGTAGTCGCGTTTAGTGCATTAGTTTCTACAAACACGTGCGATGTGTTCAACAAAAGCTTGCTTTCAAGTATAAAAGAATGTTTAACCACGTATTTTCTTTATGACAATAATGATTAGGACTTCTTTATGTCCAGTAATTTCTCTGGAGAATATAGAAAATATATATTGATTGTATGTCTACATTTACTTTAATGCATAAATATCAATTATGACAGAAGAATATAATTTTATTCTTTCCTAAAAGAAAGGCATAATATTCATATTTAGTGGATTTTGTTTGAACTTTTCGTGACAAGTCTAACTCGTTGTATAGTAATTTTATAAATTTCTCAAGGTCTCAAGTCGATTATCAAATTTATTAAATAAATGATATTTTTATTATATCCCAGTGGTTCTTTCGAAAAAATATTGGCTTTTTAGTCAGGGCATTTGTCGCGCGATGGTAATTTAACTAAAAATTGTGTTAGTGTTTTATTATAATTGCATTAATAAATTAGTACTTTGCAGGGAATGACCCATTTTGATATCATCTGTGAACAGATCGTATTTCGATTCGAATGTATTACCCAATTTACATTAAACAATTGAAGACGTCCTAAAATGTTTACGAGCGTGGACGGATTCGAAACTGGGGCGTAACAGTAGCAATTTTCGCTAGTGCAACCTCGTCTGTATGACCTACATGTTTAAGATATTAAATCATACATAGTCCGTTTCTCTCGAAATGCCCATTTCATCCCTATCGATTTCAGTTTTGACACAAGGAGCCGCCATAACAGTTAATGTTATCAGGTACATATGATATTTGTTATTACACGTCTGCTGAGAGCCCCATATTGGGTAGTGTACTTACTTAGGTCAACCAACATTTGCGGGCTATTTTGAGCACAATAATTTCCTTAACAAAGCTGCTTTGGAATTGTGGGATATTTGGGGTTATTTTTGACAAACAGCGTGTTAACAAAAAAAAATTTGACTTTACGTGCATGAACTAAAAAAATCTTAGGGGCTGTTATCTCAACATGCTGTTATTCGAACGCACAAGTGTTGGGCACTTAACTCCTTGCACTATTTATTTTAGGGTTGCAATGATTAGAACTTTTCTTTATCGTTCAGCATTTCTGAGAAGGAGAAGAAAGTTTGTATTTATTGTATGCTTATATACTCTCCAATGACTAAAAACTGCTAACGATAAAATAGAATTTTATCAAAATGAAAGAAGACAACAAGGAAGAAATGAAGGGAATATGGTGGGAAATGAAGGAAATCAGAAGTGAGATAAAAGCCCAAAAGAAAAACGAGATGAATAAAATAGTTAGGACTCAAAGTAAAAAAGGGAGAAGCAAAGGATAGAGTAGAGCAGTTAATAGAAAAAGAATAAAAATCCTACTGTTTTTTAATTATGAAACTACATTGTCAAAAGGTCTGTAAGATTTTGGATCGATCTGTCCTTGCTTCCATTAGGCCCAACAATGTAAAGACTAACATTCGCGAGACGAATAAATGCCTCTCGACAGTGCATTATGCAGCAAGCTATTGTGCTAGCTATAGAGATGTGCACCGATATTGACCCGCGAAGATTCGAGTGTTCTCTTTTCGCCGTCTTTTCTTGTCGTTATCCACGTTTCCTCAATTGCAAACCGAGTTTTGTCGCTCAAGGATCTCTTTGCTGTTCCGGTCAGCAATTCGGCCATCACGTTTTGACGGGCAGCAGCCCCCACTGCCGGATTAAGACCTTTAGAGGCCCTAAACACTTAGAAAATTTCGAAGTCCCCTCATACAGGATCATACTTCAACGCAATATAGGGTAAATTTGTATAATCTCTTAGGCATTGTCAACAATTTGAGTAAAAAGTATCTTTACCAGATGTAGAGGTTTGCTTGTTCTTTACTGATTTTTATCTTTTCAGTATTCTTTCGTTCTCTCCATTCGCATATACAGTGGCTCATAGAAATATTCGAACGCCATTTAAAGCAGATTTGTCTAAAATTGCACTAAACGACTTGACCTTTTTTGAACAATTAGAAGCATTGATTTATTAAATCGCGTGCAGAAAGAGTTTGAAACAATTGCAATTGGTAATTATTACATGAAAGAATAAAAAAGGCATTTTTTAAAACTTTTATTACAGCCAGTAATAAAAATTTAAAATGTCTTATAAATCTAAATTTCATCGAAATCGATTAACGTACGCTCGAGCTACAAGCGGTGGAAAGTAGTGAAAATCGCAATTTTCGGCTTTTGGTCAGTTTCTGCTTCAAATTCACAAATTTTTACCTTTCAATGCGTGTTCTTTTTTTTTTGCATTAACCGATTTCGATGAAATTTTTCACATGTATATAACTAGCATAAATCTGCAAAATACGCATATTTTAAATTTCCATTGTGAGTTGAAATAAAAAAGTTTTAAAAAGTGTCTTTTTTATTTTTTCATGTAATTCCTAGCAATCGCAATTTTTTCAAAATTCTTTTTGCACTGTATATGCACGTAAGCACTGTATATGTACAATCGTTTGAATTTTCCGAGCTACTTGAAATCGACGAATTGCTTGAAACGAATCCGAGCAACTTGAAAAATCAACCGGTTCGAATATTCGAGCCCTCGTGAAACTTCGGCTTACTCGAAAATGAATTTTCAGCTCGAAATTTTTCGAATTACTCGAATATATTCGAACAGACCTTTAACTTTCGAGTTACTCGTAAAAATTCGAATATGTTTTCTTCACGAAAACATGAAAATAAAACACAAGCATTAAATTAGCGTCATATTTTTCTTCCTTATAGTTAGAATAGTAGTTGATAAAAGAAAAAATGAATGTTCGAGTAACTCGAGCAACTCGAATTTTTACGAGTAACACGAAAGTTAAAGATCTGTTCGAATATATTCGAGTCATTCGAAAAATTTCGAGCTGAAAATTCATTTTCGAGTAAATCGAAGTTTTACGAGGGCTCGAATATTCGAGCCGGTTGATTTGTTCAAGTAGCTCGCATTCTTTTCAAGCAGTTCGTCGATTTCAAGTAGCTCGGAAAATTCAAACGCTCGACTCGGCGCGAGCAATCGAATCGAGTTCAGCTCAGCTCGTAAACTACGGGTACTCGCACAACCCTAGTAAGCACTGAAAAATATAATTACTATGTAAAACATGTAAAATTCAGAAAATTGCTGTGGTGCCCCCCTTTTGATGCCCTAAGTACTTGTTGAGTATGCTAATTGGTTAATTCAACACTGGCAGCCCCTCTACGACAAACCGAAACGACGACAGCGACGACAGTTTCTAAGTAAACCGTCGTAATGAACCCTCTGCCACGTTTGACGGGTCTCGTGACGCGAAATCGGGTCACTCTTCTTCCGTTGCAATCACGGTAGAATCGAATGTAGGGGGAGCAATGTGTATAGAAGCAAATACATACCACCAGCCTGTTCGACCACGCGTGATCCACTCTTTTGTGGACTCGTCCGTGCTCCGTCACGTTTCCATTCTATTTGTATTCTCCATAAACGCTCGATCGATAAAGGGACAAAACCTGAAGTCGATGCTACTTCTCGCGATCGATAATACGTGGTATTCTTACGCGTCCTCGTGTTTCGATCTGTTAATTGCACATGCGCCTCGAGATGGGTCACGGTTTCCATACGCGCCGCGTGTTTCGCCGAACTTCCATTGGACGAGTCAAATCGACTAAATCACGGTCAGTTTTATTACTTGTCGTTGTAGAACACCCACGCCATACGCCTCTCACTGAAATTCCTCGACGGAGAGCCTTCTTTTGGTGTTGCAAAACCGATTCGATGATCACTGACATTTGCTACTGTGCACAGTGCTCTGTGCTCTTATTTCTCTGGCTGGACTAGAGATTTCTTACTTCTTTCTTATTCTTTCTTATTTCTTCTTATTTCTTCTTATTCTTTCTTATTTCTCGGACTAAAAATGTTAGTAACAGATAATAATATTTGAAATCTGTTTCCGCAGGTTTATTCCCGATAAAAAATTACACGGCTTTGCCCTTTAAACTATTCCTCTAGCTGTAATAGTTTCCAAGATATTCAGTAAAATATGTCTTTCAAATGTGATTTTTTAAACATTAATTTCGACCAGATTTGAAACAGGTTCAGACTGCAATCAAATGAATGTAAAAAGTCTTAACTTTTCATATATTTAACGTGAAGTATATACGTTTTCATTGACCAACTTTTGGTGAAAATTAAATAATTGACTGCTTGACTGATTTACTGAAATGCAAAGAAGTTATTGATCATTTAGGACAGGCATGGGCACGGGTGGAGCCCCTCAAACGCCTGCTTCTCCCACCAACCTCTCTTTTACACGCGAGGCCTGCGGACGGTTCGCGACGGGCGAAGCACTTCTTTCCTCTATGGTGACGGCGGATGCTGGTGGGGGACAGTGGGCGCTATGGTGGGGACGGTTTTGTCTCAATTGAGACAAAAATGCCCATTCCTGATTTAGGACTAGAACATAAATTATATGATTCTGCAAAAATTGAAACTACTTTGTTTTTAATCATTTTGCGGAAACGAGAAACATATTTCTATTTATTATAAATATACATTTTCTTCAACGCTGAAATATTAGGTACAGCAGAATAGAATTTTATTACTAGAATCAATTTACTTTCACCCTTTTTTCATGTCAATTTGATACGAGAATGTGAATTTACCGCCGATTTACAATGTGCGAAAATTGCGAAAAATCTTATTTCTAAATGTACAAAAACTTCATTTTTATTATATTCAGTAAAAAAGTCTCCATAGTTAATCGTCTACCCTTTTATTGTACCGGTTTTTCACCATTGTGTCAATTTGACACGAAAGGACACATTTAGTTGACGAAATGAGGAACGGATAAGGGTTAAGAATGTATTAAATACTTAGTAACTAAGTATTTGTAACAAATATGGGATAGTTTTTATATATTATATTATATGGGACGTTTTCGGAGGAAATGCCAAAGTTTGAACACAAGTTTAGTGTTCACAACTATTTACCTAAGAGTATAAACTAGCGGATTCATCTTATCAATATTCAAGGCAATTTTTATTGCACCCTTCACTCATGGAACTCGCATTCCCCAAGCTATAGCTCTCGCTTTCTTATAACCACGACAGGTACGCTCACTGAATCGGTTATACTAATTTACTCGTTGACTTTTTCAATCGCAACACTTATAAAGTGGTATCATCACCTATAATAACATCAATTATACTGTTCAACAGTTACTTGGATTTGTATCAATTGTATCTTCAAACTCACCCTATATGTATAGAGTGAAATCCTGTTTTTTCTCTCATCCCCACAACGTGTTTACAAAAAAAAAGTAAACACACGCCGCACCGGAATAGCCTTACGTTGCCACGGAGCGTGCAACAATACGGAAAATTCAATGCAGTATTAGCAATAGTTTTTTGCGAATATCTCGAAAACCAAAAGCGCCCCCCCCCCCCCGCCCCTACATTGAAAAAGGAAAAAATTGTTTAAAATGTCGAAATCTATAACATATTTAAATTTCATGAAAATTTGAGTATAGTGACCCTTTCGCAATAATTAGCGTAAATACATGTTGTTCAGAGACTGAACATGATTTAATATTAAGTTATTTGTACGGAAACATTCTTTACACGGTAAGTGTCGCGATTTTATATTAATAATTGTAAAACTGTGACCTTTCGTTTTGCTTACCGCTCAACTGTATCGAACGGCGTAAACGGAAAGGTAAACAAAGTGGGCACGGTACTTAACGTGTGAAAGAGTGATCAATCTCTTAGGGTGCAATTTAATTCCAAGGTGTCAGATTAACACTATGTTTACGGAGCATTAAAAGTGATTATTTTACATCGATTTATAATAATAGCACGTGTCTGCCCAAATTTTTAGCCATTTTTTGAAATAATATATACCCGAAGAAATATTCACATCGATGGAAAGTAAAATAAATTGTATCGCTTTAAAATCAAAAATGTCACCAAAGTCTGACGCCTCTAAGACGCCATTTTGAAATAACAGGTTAAAGTGACTAATTCAGTTAAAATACTCTAATTTCTGCAGATATTCTCCAAGTTATTTAATAAAACTAAACATGCAGAAGAAAATCTATTTACTCCGCATAATAGCAAAATGAACGGAACAGTTTTACAGTCTATTCTATCGAAGCCTCAAACAATTCCAAACGAGGTCAAAGAAAGATTAAACGTGTATCTCGATAGAATGCATACAATCCGCAGCGGAATCACAACAATACAATTCATCGAAAAGAATATCGCACATATCGATTTTACTTTCTGGGTCGCTGGATTTTTATCTCGATCCAAAGTGACTCTTACATAATTCAATTCAAAGGAAAAAGATACAACGCTACACTGTTTCATTGCGCTTGAACCCGGTCGACAGCGGGCGGATTTTGTACAGGCATTTCAAAAGTGACAAACGGAATGACACTAGTTCATGAAACCTGAACACCCTCGTTAAAAATCAAACATGTCTGGGAAAGGTGAAACAATCGCGCGTTCCTGCATTCCGATACGCATTCTACGACCACGTTCCAATTAAATTTTCATTGGCCCGAATTGACCCGACGACCCTTTGTAAATCCGTTTTCGTTGTTCGAGCGGATTTACACGACCTCCTCCGATATCTATTGTTACGGCTCGCAGGCCCGAACACAGGTTCACGTGAACCGTGAAAAGGTAGACCTGACTAACCTTGCTCACTACCGTGCCTAGAGACCTAGTTAACTACCGACTACTGTCGTCATAAACTTGCAAATGCACAGCTTCCTAAACAAACTTTTGTCGGTGTCCGAAATCACGATGCAAAACCCTTTGGTCTTAATTGTGATGTCATAGATTAGTGTTTCCCAAAGATTCAACATCTGTGTATTTACCCCTTCTGTAATCTTCGTAACATTGAGTACCCCCCGTTAAGAAAAATCGCATATACTTTAATAACAATCAACGGACAGGTAATTATTTATAAAGCGGTCCTCCCCTCCGATTTGGATGAAATTTAAATATGTTATGCAGCTAGACATTGTGCCCAACTTTTTCTTACACATATTGTGTAAGAATATAATTATAAGATTTATAATATTGTGTAATATTATATATATTATAATATTATTGTATTATTATTATAATATAATAACTTATAATATTTGGTCTCCATTAGTTTTCCAGACATTCACAAACAACTGTTGATACTACCACATTGAATTTTCCGTATGCGTGCACATCCCGTGGCAATGTCGATTATCTTAGATTTAGTACAATTTATTGGCAAATTGCATATTGTCAACATTAACAAGCCATCTGGGCGATTTTCAAAGGCAAAACAATTAATACGACCACGATCGTGCCTTAATGAATGTTAATAATAACATCATTTGTATTATTGTTCAGGTTGTTTTCGTAATAGAAGGACAGCTGAAGAGGGGGTGATTCTACATGAAAAGATATAATAATCTCCCGTATAACGTCGTAAAAGAACTCGTTTAAATTACTAAATCTATGACGTAAGTGTGCAAGCTGTTCAACCATTTTTTTTGTTATTTATTGTACGTTTAGTATCACATAAAATACATATAATTTACTGCCATCTAAAACGTACAATAAAGTTTCATGGTGCGAGGCTGCATACGAGAAAATCGAGTTTGAAAATTTGTCGACTGCAGATGCTAATGAATAGACCTCTACAATCTACTGCCGCGTCTGTTCGTGATCTGCCTGTTCTACTTCTGGAATATATTAGCACACATGGATCTGGCGAAATTCCATAATCGGTTTTCTCAAAAGAAAAATCTCGAAAAAATTGTATTCCTTTTGTTCGACTGATTTTTTTATTCAAAATCTGATTGTATCGTCGAATCAGAAACACCGTGTGTGTACTGCAACATAACCAGCGAGCTCATAAGTCTTCATGCTCGGTATATTTTGTTACATGCAATGCATCTTCTGGAAAGAATAAATAAACCACAGTTTAGCAAAGAAAAATCTTCAGTTCGTAATATTACGTTACACGCAATGAGTGTAAGTAACGATGTGCAGAAATTTAATTAGGCTTTCGCGCATGCAAAATATGATTTTGTAGTCATCATAAATATGTAACGCTGGTAGCGATCATGTTAACTGTGAATAAATTTATTAGAACTATTCTGTCTACTGTGCACGTACGCATGACTTCATTTATGCTAGCGTAAGCATTACAATTGCACCGAATTGCACAACATTTAGTTAACGTTTTTGTTCAATTGATTAACCCTACTGTTTTCTTCGATTTTATATACAATGGTGTCTCTGTATGTATGAAAATTTGGGGACAAATTATCGCTTACATCGTGTACAGACACCACTCCTACATCTTTCGTTACTAGTGTTGAATGTAGAAGAGGAATTCATGACTAAGCTTTTTGTTCTTGAATTGCCAGCTTTTGCAATCGGATAATAGTGGTCTGTTGGATAATTCCTAATCCTGTAGCTACTTTATAAGGGGTTTGGCATTGAAAACTTGCTACAGCATTACTACACCTGCTCTAAATCTTCGACTTCTTATTTCTTCGGTGCAGGACGGTCATCATTCTCAAAATTGAAATTTCCATTTCGGAATCTCTGGAACTATTTTTACCATGTCCTATATGACATAGCGTCTCGTCCTAATGGCGGAAATATCATTTCTTTAGGCTTGCTAGCACCTTTTTTTCATTCGGAAGCATTTGATCAGCTGATCTTGTATTTTCTAAACGACATTGTATTTTCTGAGATTATATCACTTGAATTTCAAATTCTATTGTTCTGATAGGTTTGTAATATGCAATCCTAGACTTTGGGGGAAAATGTTCCACTTAAACAAATGCGACAGCTAATTTATTGTTAGGGCCGAGATTTAATTTGTACGGCTAATGTTGCTGATGTCAAAGTTGAGGATTTAATCTGATATTAGTTGAACCCACCTTGCACATCCTCCTGATCCTCCCGCGATCGATGGAACGCACCAGGAGATCCACATTTCACGGTCCGCTCCGCGCGTTCGCTCCTCTCGCTCATTGTTTAACTATCGGACAGAGACGGACTGCGAGTGTCTGTGTCTCTCGGACCGATGAAACATTGTTACAAAGCGGCAAACTTTCGAAACCGTCTAATTAGTTACACTTTCAGCGAGCACCGTAACTGGGGCGCGGTGCAGCATAAGCAACTGCACAGGGGGCACAGGAGATATTCAGGGGGGTGTGCAGTTGGCAAGCGCTGCTACAGAAATCTTATTCCGCTCTGATCCGGTTGCATCTCACGTCTGAAAAAAAAATGGGCACTACTCTGGTCTTTTTCCGTGCAAAATCGCTCGAAAATCTGGACTGCGGAACTGCCGCTGGATCGACACGGATGACTTAACGAGACCTTCCCGTGTTTTCATCTGACGCCATTTTTATCGATGATCTTTTGTGCGAGTGGCTTTGGAATATCGTTGGAGCCATTGGAAAGTTTCGTAGCGTTTCGTTCGCCGTGGAAAACGCTTCTTTGAACTCCAATTGTTGTTCTTATTTACCACTATCGTTCAATCCTGAAAAGACTGAAGCAAGACTGTTCCTAGAAGTTTAGAACAATAACTGTTTTAAATAGTTTTACAATGCCAAGAAAATCTGTTATTTATTTCGTGAACGATTCCTGGACTGCGGATCTTTATGGATTTATAATAGTTAGACGTTTTTAAAATATAAATATACATACGGTGGCTCACAACAGTATTCGCTCGCCCTTTAAATCAAAATAACTTTCTTAAAATTTGACCAAACCACTTGACTTTTCTGAGCAATTAGTAGCATCGATTTAGTGAATCACGTGCAAAAAGATTTTGAAAAAATTGCAACTAGTAGGAATTACATGAAGAGGTAAAAATGGCACTTCTTAAAACTTCTTTATTTTAGCCCATAATGAAAATTTAAAATATGTCTTTGGAGATCTGCGTTAGTTATATATATGCTGAAAATTTCATCGAAAGCGGTTGACGCAGAAAAAAACGACGCGCATCGAAAGATGTAAGAAACTACGGATTTTAAGCAGAAACTGACCAAAAATCGTGAAAAACTGCGGTTCTCACCACTTTCAACCGCTTGTAGCTCATATGCTCGTTAAGTGATTTCGATGAAATTTTCAGCATATGTGCAAATAGCATAGATCTACAAAACGCATATTTTGAATTTTCATTACGGGCTGAAATAATAAAGTTTTAAAAAGTGCCATTTTTATTTTCTCATGTAATTTCTATTAATTGCAATTTCTTCAAAATCTTTTTTGCACGTGATTTACTAAATCAATGTTTCTACTTGCTCAAGAAAAGTCAAGTGGTTTGGTGAAATTTTAAGAAAGTTATTCTGATTTAAAGGGCGAGCGAATAATTTTGTGACCCACTGTTTGTAGTAACGAACATTAGTGATATTTTCTCACTGTTCTTATCGTAAGGAATTTTCTAGTTAATAAATAAAACCTGTTACTTTTCTTGGCCTTTGCAAAATGATCCATGAAAGTTGAAATTTGTATCAAGATCTAACAGTCTACATTTTCATTCGAGTAAAAGTATTATTTCACAAAATAAACATTGGAAATGAACGATTGCGATTGTAATGTTGTCATTGCTGTTTAGACTAAACATTTCGTATCAATTTTAGTTGGGATACATTTTTAATTCATCTACGTAATATAGATGGAAAGTATTAATATTTTCGATTGTAATGTTGACAACGTCGTTTAGACTAAATATTTCGTATCAATTTTAGTTGGGATACATTTTTAATTCATCTACGTAATATAAATAGAAAGTATTAATATTTTCCTTGGTAAATCATTTTCTGAGTATCGGTACGATTAAATCCTTTCGCTTTTTAATGAAAAGGCCATATGTGGTAAAAAAAATGAGGGTGGATTGTACCTCGGAATGCCGATAGAATCGTTAAAAAATATTTGATAATGAATCCTGCGTACAAAATACTTTTCCATCCACCAATTCATTTGACACTTTCATGTACTTCGTATCCTCTTTGGTGAATGATTTTTTGAGTCGGGATGATCCTTTTGCCGTTCATTAGAAAGGCGATGTGCAGCCATATCTAGTACACAGTCGGCTTGAAAGACTTAACGATGGTTTTTCCTGTGTTGGAATTTTTAACGATCGTCTTTTGTTCGGTGAAAAGGGACCCTCGGAATATTAATGGAATAACGGAATAACATCGAGATTTTATGAAGTTTTGATTTCTTTTTCACGGTTCTTGTTCAATCTACCTTCTCTTTAGTACATTCGATTTCTTCAATTTTATTTTCAATTGCACTTTATGCAAATTATTCTGTGACAAGTTTAGTCCTTTTTAACGATTTTCTTCATTAATTTCGTGCTTCCTCAGCATGTTTTCGCATTTTCTTTTAGCACTGTTACTACCATGTATTACATATTCATGTGGTCCTGATCCTCGTCGTCGACTACGTCACGTGTACCTACGTGACATTATTTTACATTTTTCAGTTGGAAACTGGTTCAAAGTCAACGTAGTGAATTACATACACGCATCACGTTGCCCGAACATCTTCCGATCTCGGTCAAAATTACATTACATTGGCGTATGTGTTCGCCATAAAAATATATACGTGGAGATGTATAAGCTCTTGTAGTATCTGCCATGAGAATTTTCTAAAAAAACGTGAAACACATATTTTGTAAAAATAATTCTGCTTCTTTACCATTGATTTTCCATCATCACTGGAGCCCCTAACTCCGACCTAGTTTCTAAAATCGCCTCTGCATCAATGTCACCCAGTTGACGTTTCTAAACTTCTCCATTACCGATACATTTCATCAATTCCTGCACGGTTGCGAAATCTATTTATCTGCAAGTCAATTTACTGTTTAACGGAGATCGCAACGGTAATAGTTGTTTATGAGTTATCTACGCCCTCGAGAATCATCAAGCCGGGAAATTGTACTAACAAAATCACCGTATCTTTCTTTCCCTCAGCTCCAAATTTCATTCGTTGGACTGACGCACGACAACGTCAGCTCGGAATCAAACAGTTTATAGCAGCATCCAGGGTTTTATAGTACTCTCGTGCGCTATCTTTTATCTGCGAATATCCGAATATCGATTTTCGTATCTCTAGGACGCTCGCTGTTTCTTTCATCATGTTCAAGTTAGACTATCTACCTAACTTCTCCCTTACAATCTTGTCAATTATAAAAATTGTCTTTGCTGGTTAATAATAGGACTGGCAGTGTACCTGGGCCATTATCAAATAAACAATTTACCATTATTATTCCAAAAATTATAAATACAATATTTTCCAGCTTTTATATAACGACTTCAATAAATATAAGTACACTAGAGATCTTCATGCAAAAGAAAAATGTTTCCAGTCAACTATAAGAAACACAAATTAAATGAAAATTTATTTCTTCTTTTAATAAATTTTAATTCAATTTGTGTTTCTTGCAGTTGACTGGAAACATTTCTATTTTTCATAAAGATTTCTAGTGTACTAATATTTATTGAAGTCGTTGTATAAAAGCTGGAAAGTATTGTATTTATAATTTTTGGAATAACGTAACGATTACATTAAAAAAAATAAACAAAAGCAGTTTTGTATTTTATCTGGTTGGTTTTGTTACAAATAAATCGTTATAGTGAACTCAAACAACGAATTAATTCGTCGTCTCCAGTTAAAAGGTTAAAAGTTGACTTTTCGAAATATAATCTTAATAATGATAATATTTAAATACCACTCTACTTTAATACTTGGATGACAGGATCCGGGTCTATTTTGACCCAGTATTTTAAAGGCATCACTTAGCTTCTCAGCTTTCGGCGATGAATTTCAATCGAATATTGTGGATTTGGGTGCAACAAAGACACTAGTGGACCTCGATAAATATGTTTAAAAAGGTTGATGAACAACCGTCTAAATAGAATTAAAGATGGGATCAAAACCATCCGCCTTCCGAGTATTACTTTCATCGAGTCTACTTTTGCTTCTTCTTTCAACAACAATTTTGATACTATTCATTAACCCTTTGCGATCCAAAGTGTTTCCTCTCATTTATTTCAGAACTTGCTGTAACATCATATCATTCAATTATATTCTCGTATGCAACTTTATTCGCCTGTGTAAAATAGCTGAGATATATACTAGAATTTTTGTCTTTTTTCCTTTCAGCGAGGAGGGGGAATGCTTTTACGCACACACGGCCTACGATGTTAGGACCGGGTAGTGTGCAGTGATGTCAGAAACAACCAGAACTGG
Organism: Sphecodes monilicornis; assembly: GCA_913789915.3. Classification (NCBI taxonomy): domain Eukaryota; kingdom Metazoa; phylum Arthropoda; class Insecta; order Hymenoptera; family Halictidae; genus Sphecodes; species Sphecodes monilicornis. Next base: position 14,859,440 of record OU565290.1, read on the forward strand.
TTGTTTTTCCTCTCCTCCTGTTCCCCTTCCACTATCCCATTCCACTACCTGAGCACACTCCAACGTCTCCCACTAAAGGAGCCCCTAGACGATCAATAATATTGCCAATACGCCCATCAATAATATTGACGAGGAGCATTGAAAGGGCATATTGACCGTTTAGAAGTGGTTCAAACGCAGTGTCAATATATTGAAGCATATTGATAGAAATTTTGATTGAAGCGCATTGACGAGTGCCACATTGATGCGCGCATTGACGTTTAGGAGGTTTAGTTGTCAATATTTCGTCAGACTCGACTCGGACGTCGTACTGGTCGTACAGGCAAAATGGCTGGTAGAGTACACAACTGTTTTTCAAATCAACAGTGCGTAGTCGCCGTATTACTCTGATCATCAGAGAGGTGGTAAAAAACTGTATTCCCCTCGATTTAACCGATCTGGCATCTCTGGTAGTGTGGGACTCACCCTATTTAACGGGAATAACCACGAAATCCCCTCCCCCCGGGGCGAAAGCCCTTCTCTCGCCTATCTTGGACCCGAAGCTGCCCGAAATGACCAGGACCTACTTTGAGCAATACACCGATCGCTCGCGGGGGCCTCTGAACTAAAGCCACTCGTGTTCTCTTGCCTTTTCGCAATTGTTGTTATCTATCATGAAATTGTAGCATTACCGATGAATGTACAGCAAATCAGTCAAACAAGTAACTATTGGTGGAAAAGTTAATGTCTGGCTCGACATGTGACCAGAAAGGGTTAAAGAAGTAATATTATGCAATACGCATATACTAGTTTAAAAATTACAATGTATTAGAATACATAATTATTAAAAGTTTCCATGATAGAACCCAACTTTATAAGGAAAGCGTGTATCACCTGTAGGATATTCTACGTCTTCAATCCTACGTCATCTTCGCCGACTGTGCTTACCTTCATGATCTCTAACAAATGGCAATTCTTCATCTAATTGCCGAATCGAAGACCCAGGATGCTCCGCAGTAGATGATGAACTCCTTCGGCATAAAAGTGTACCGCGGCATTGTGAGTCTCATTTCACGAATCGGGTCTCGACCTCCTCGGTACCGTTCGCGAGGAACAAGTGGACGTTCATCAGGGTCTCGGACGATCGTTCGATCGTTCAGCACGAGCGAGCATTGTTCTCGACCTTATGTCCCACGAACCTGTTTTTCTGCGTAAGCACAGAGTCACAGGTGCATCTAGGGTCCATGTGGCCCGCTGCTTATGCGACTGGTATCACGTGTAGTCGCGTTTATCTGACCTTAAATCCGGGATTCCATTTTTCCAGTTTTTATCTGATCGGCCGGCAGATCGAGTTGGCCACGTTCCACATCGTACGATTGCTTGCAGGTGAAAGTCTCCAGTTTCTTGTATTTGTATTTCGTGCATGTCCAAATTAGTCCGTCTTTTTTCCTCCCCTCCTACCGCTAAACAATAGAGCACTGTTCTTTACTTTTTCTTCCATGTATATTATAAATAGGAGCAGAGACGACGAACCGAGGCGGGAGATACGGATCGACGGGGTCGATGGAATAGGATATTATTATCTTTATGCTTCCACGTAGTCGTAACAATACCGCTGACTAGTTGCCGAGCATATTTCGCTGGTTAGTGGGACGCATTACGGTCGTAAAGCCGCTTGGGATCGGAACTTCCGCCGCGATTAGCCGCGGTTTTATCTTCAATTGTTCGAATTACTTGCTTCGCGGCTCGTTTGCGCAACAAATTCGTTTCACCCGGACCTTTGCCGGTCTTTTGTCCCGGCGAATCCTACGGTCACGTACCGCAGCCGCAGTTTCAGGCATCAAGAATTTGCACGAACGCGTTCTTGAGGAAGTCAAACTGCGGAATCGTCGCCAGGACTCCCGCAAAGCCACCGCGTTCCTTTATGCTTCTTTTCACCCAACTACAGGGTATTCACGCTATCACTAGCCGGCGTTTTTCTTGCAAATCATAAATATTAGAAAAAAAATGATAAAGGAAAAACTAATACTGTTTTTGGTAAGTAACATAATGGCGTATGTAATTTTCTTGTGTTTGCACTGTTTTCTTAGAAATGAAGGTGACCTTCAATTTTTTAAATGAAATGCTATGTACTTTTTTTTATATCATATGAAAGCGTGTGTCAAGACAAATTTATTCGTATATAACACAATGACCTTCAAGGTCATACAAGGTCAGAAATGGCAGGAAAATTTTGAATATTTCGTACGTAATATTTCGTAAAGATATTCACGGTACACAATGCCTAGAAATGTAATCGATTTGCAAAGGAAACTAACGCGATCCTGTGCATTAATATTTCGGACAACGTTAGAAGAAGCTAACATGAATGTAATTAATAGAGCCGAAATATGTAGTCATGCACAAGGAAGTTATATTGAACATTTACTATAGCCTGGTCGATAAAGTACACTTGTAAAATTCGTAAACGCATTGGTACGAAATGTTCGAAATGTTTCTTCCCTTTCTGACCTTGTATGATCTTGAAGGTCATTGTGTCGTATACGAATGAATTTGTCTTGACACACGCTTTCATATAGTATGAAAAAATATACAGCATTCCATTTACAAAAATTGGAGATCACCGACATTTCATGCAAATAGTGTAATTACAATAAAATTACATATGCCATTACGTTGCTTGCAAAAAACAGTATTAATTTTTCCTCTTTAATTTTTTTCTAATATTTATTATTTGCAAGAAAACGGCTGGCTATTAATAGCGTGAACACCCTGTATAGATGCAGTGTTTCTTGAAAAAGGTGGTGGTCGATGCATTGTTGGAATTCGTTGCGAATCAAGGTGAATGTTTCCTTCCTTATTTAGCACGCCGACTGTCGCGAACGGTCATAATTAGGTCATACAATTTTCTATCAAGGCTTAAAAATTAATTTTTCTTTTCATATGCTTCTGTGAACTGAATTTGGTAATTGTGTAGAAGTTTGTCCTGATCACCGATTTTAATGACCTTGAAATATGTTGTCAAGGTCATCATTCTGAACAACTTTTCCCTATATACGTTGTCGCCGCTTGACATTACTTTCCGAGATATTTGTAACAAACTGTTAGGCCCACTTCAGCGAACTCCACCATTTTAAACGAATTTTGGTTAGGTCTTGGTTGAGTTTTAGGGAGTGCTGTAGGGGGAGGGGCGATGCCGAATGCGCTGTATAAGGAAGAGTTGTTCAGAATAATGACCTTGACAATATGTTTCAAGGTCATCCAAATTGGTTATGAGGAGTACCTTTTATAGAATTACTAGACTGCGGATCTTTATGGATTTATAGCGTGTAAACATTTTTTTTATTCCAGAAAAGATGTATAGTAACAAACATCAATGACATCTATGCTGTATGCGTATCGTATGGAAGTTTTTAGTTGAAAAATTGAACTTATTCCGCATCCTAGTTTTTATAAAATGAGCCATGAAATTTAGAATTTGCACAAAGATCCGAAGATTAATAATTACCCTCAAGTTTTATTGTTAGGATCTTAATGAATTAAAAGGATTGTCAGATGAATCACTGTGATAGATATTAACTTTTCAGTCATGTAAGATATATTACTGTGATTTTTGGGAAATTTTGTTGTCATTTGTACGACACTTACCGCATTAATAAAGCATTTTATACTATTAATTATGTGACTTTTTAATATTAAACCACTATAAACGTACTTAAAAAATTCTTCGACGTATACGTCATGAACAATGAGCAGTTACCTTATAAAATGAGAGTGACGCATAAGAAACGGTGTGCCAACGCATGACGTGAAATGTAAATGTGTATTGTTTCTAATCTAATCTTTCATTCATGTTAATACGAAATTTATGATACATTTTTATGGGGATATTGCAATTAAATCCTTGAAAAAGTCACATGTTAATTAAGGATTCAGTATGTTATGAACGAAACGAGATAACTTATCATAGTATCTTGACAGATGCATTTTTGTAATGTGCATTCATGCAGACAGGGATGCAGATTAATGCAATGATGAGAACCAGTATATTTTCTGCGCAACACGTTGGGTATATTACTTTTCATTACGAACTGCAAGATAACTGTTGCTCATATTTGACGTTGATTTAACGAGAATCGTCACTGTTGTATGATTAGAGCTGACAGTCGTATTAGCAGCTTGATAAAGGAAGGGGTGGTTCCATCATTCTTCACCACGAATGGATAAATGATCGAACAAGAATGTTTATTTGTATTTCGTTTTTGCTTAATAAAAAAAATTCATTTTAATATTTATTTTTATCTCCAGCACACTTTTCATTATTCGCTAAATACAATGGCAACGAAAAATTGTATAGCAATTTTTAAGAGGTCGTTGCAAAGGGTAGACTTCCATATTCATATCCATGGTGGTTTTATTTCGTTAAAAAAATATTCAATGTCTGTAGATTCATTTAAATGTTAAACATTACGCAAAGACAAAAATCAGCGTCGATTTTTTATCCTACCATGTAATGGAGAAGCATCTTGAAGAGAAACAACCATATTATCCTGAAAATAAAAATTCCACGCTTTAAAATGAGCTCGGTATGGTCGTGCCACGATATGTTGTTACAAAATCATAACAGTTTAAAAACCAGCAATTTTATAGCGAAAATGTAGTACAGTATTTTATCGATAAGTGTCCCAAATATCTGGCCGATATCTGTCCCAAAACAATCCCCACTACCGCGGGGTATACCCCGTGAGGGGCCATTAAACTCGAGAGGCCTCGGTCGCCGAGAAGTGTAACATAATACGGATCGAGTATATCGGTGTGACACCACTACTAATCCAATGACAAAACTTCTTTATTTTTTATTATTTTTTCATGGAATTTTCACCAACATATTCGTGGCATTTTTCTAATGAAATGCATACCAAATAAGATATAATTGCGATGATGTTTACTTATCTAATGAACCACGAAATTTTCGGGCGCTAGGATGGTCAGCGTATGCGAAAGAAAGAGACACGGATACAGTTATCGATAAAATACTGTACTTATTTAATTATCCACGCCAATGTGTTATATTATTAGACTGCGGTTCTTTATGCAAAATAAAATTTCTCTGCATCGGTAGCAAGAAATAGAAACCGAATAAAATGTCCTTTCGTTGTTTAATTACATGTATAGTCTTAAAATAATATATTTGCATTCTTAAATTCTTCTAATCGTCTTACTATTTTATATTTCACGTATCCAATTTTGTCATAAATGCATAAAATCCGCAGTCCATTCACGATTGATAAAATTCGATCCTACAAAATCAAAATTGGTAAATAACCTTCTCTATGAGCAGCTGCTATTAATTACGAGGATTAATACAATCTCATAAACAAACAAATACTAGAATAATGAAATCTTAAAGATACGATTGAAAATAAAGTTGGCAAATAACTCTTGTCATGTTATAAATAACAGTTTTGTAAACAAAATAACAATAAATAATAGCGTTGCATACAACACAAAAGACGTTGAAATTCGTCCCAAACAAAAATCGAAACAATTCCCTTTCAGCCAATTCAACAATATCGCTCGTAATTTCATTTTTCAATTTAAATCCCTGAATTGTTCCTCCGGGTCATGCGATTCAAAAGGAACGGTCTATTGGCAGGCAGCGATGCTCGAAACTCGAATCACTGTTCAAGCTATTTAGAAGCAAGCCTAGGTCGCTCGGGGAGACTGTTTGTCAAGCTCAAGGGCTCGCGGAAATAAGCGTCGTCTCCGTGCTATAGCGTTCGTCGGACTCGGTGGCGAAAAACTGTCGGGCCGGGAGTCTGACCAAGATAAATTCGCGAAGCGTCCCCTTTCCGCGATGCTGGCCTCACAACTGGTATACAGTAAAATTTAACGAAAACCAGCACGATTAAATTTACACGAATCAACCTCGCTGCTCTCTCAACACCCAAGATATAAACGGATAAATGTTACGTGCCTTCAATACGCAGGAGAAGTACGAAATGGCAGAGTTCCGTTTACAATGTAGTATTGACGACGTTAGCTGGTAGCTGGAGATCATCGGATCAAATCTCCGGCGGTTCACAATTTTTAAAAATTGTAACCCCTTGAAATACGATTTATTTTAAGCTTGCAGTGATTAGAACTTCTTTGTAGTTCGTAAATTCTCAGAAGAAGAAGTATTTTATATTATATTCTAAATGTTCTCCAATGGCTGTACTTTGACAACAACGAAATAAAGTTTTCTTCCGATTTCAAAGAAATCAATAATATATATATTTATTAGACTCTGTTCAGAATCTTCATCACGAGTCTGACTCGATGTTCAGTACAATGGGGTAATATTACACGGATTAAAATCCTTATTCGTGTATTGCACGTGTACACATGTATTTACATACTCTACTTACTACGTCTGTCTGGTTTCCGCTCTTTATACAGATCCTCTCAATTTGTTGAGCCATGCTCTAGTCAGTTCTTGAAAATAGATGTTCTGTTCGCGAGAATTGAACCGCTGGCTCCTGAACCGACGTAAATTTAACTCTGTACCACTGTAAACAAAGGCTTGCCTCGTGGAGCCGTCGACGGTCTGGTTGAGCGTACGAGAAACGAATCGGTGACGTCGACGTCGTCGTATCGACCCTTCCTGGTCGGGCGCCGCGCCGGTTGGCGTCACCCTGGCAACCCTCGCCCATTTCCTTTTGCATAGGAAAACCCGCTCGCCGGCTAAGACACAGCGTCGACACGCGACCAACTACACCGCGATCTTCCTCTCCTTCTTTTTCTACCTTCTTCTCTTCCGGTCTTTTTTGTCTAGATAGCACTTCATTAGCGCTAGGACCATCAGCGAGTCGAACACGCGCCCGCGACATCCGGTGTATCGCGACGCACAACCACAACCGGCTCAGACCACTTCAGCAAGCGTTCGCTCCGCGGCTAAAGTCTTCGGGTTCGCAAACTCTTGACGGGCTTCCGGCGACGAGTCGCTTTGACGACCGAACCGGGATCGTCGTTAGTCCCCCGAGGCTAGGTTTGATCTCGAGTGGCTGTGCTCCCGTTCGCACCCCTCCAGCTACACCGTTTCTGGCACATTTGGGGCATTCGGAGTGGCCCAGAAAGCTCGCGCGGCTGATCACGTATTAACGGAAACCGTAACGAGATTGTTTCGATCCCGGAAAGAGATATGGCAGACAATTGCACTCGAAGAGATACCGGTGTTCGGAATATTCTGATGGCGAAATTAGGGGATTGGACTACTTCGGCGACCTCAATGGTGTCCATTTTGAGGGGCAAACGGGGGACTGAATTAGCATTTTTACGGAACTCGTCAAATAACGGGTTCTAATATTTTTAATTTACGATTGTTAACACTTTATGTACCGGAAGCCTATATTTACTCCTTGCACTACGATTTCTTTTATGATTCCAGTGATTAATACTTCTTTGTAGTTCACAATTTTCTAGAACAAGAAGAAAACTTATGTCTATTGTATACCTGTATATTCTACAATGACAGTACATTTGCATCAACAAAATAGAATTTTATTTCGGTCTAAAGGAAATCGATAACTAGATTGCGGATTTCATGCATTTATGATATAAATGAGTATGCGCCAGTTTTAATTTCTAGAACAAGAAGAAAAATTATGTCCATTGTATGCCTATATGTTCTTCAATGGCAGTACATTTGCAACAACAAAATAGAATTTTATTTCGGTCTAAAGGAAATCGATAACTGGATTGCGGATTTTATGCATTTATGATAAAAATGATTATGCCCAATTTAAAGCAGTGGTTATATTGATTTAACGATTTAAGGACATCACTGCGTTAGTTTCAGTTTGATAAGATTAATAAAAGATGAAAAAACTTTTTATTTCGTTCCTGTGTCTTGCAATCAATGCAAATATTTTTTATTATGCATCAAGATTTGGTGCCTATTAAGAACATACGTTGGACAAATAATTTCACCAACAATTGATACGTTCTTGTAAGTGGTTTTAACAATTTTAAAACCTATATTTGAGAGTAGATATCGAATTCTGACTCCTTATCAATTCCCTTTGTAATTTTAGTAAATTGAAAATACTGAAAGATCTTCCAAAAACGATTTTCATGAATATTGCAGAAAGCGAGATAAGAGAAATTGGTTCTTCGATCCGCTATAAAGCAAATATCCCTTTAACAGGATCGTTGATGAAGGGTTAGACCTTTTACTCGAAAATGTAGGAGGTGCAGAGGTTTGGGCAATGACGTAAGGCAAATGGGGACTTCTTGGTCGGGTTCCTGAATTTTGCATGCGACCCGGAGAAGCCTAGTTACATGACACGGGCAGGTGTGCAGTGCAGATACTGCACGTGTCAATGATTTCGGGCAGTCCAACAGCATACCATGATCGAAATTCCTGTAGAACCTGTAATCTGAACCGAACACCTTCTACATGCTATTACGTATTAGGTGTACAAATTGATTCTCAGCCTTCCACAGACAAATTTTTGTCTACTTATTCAAAATCAAATAACAATTCAATCAGAAATGTAAACTCCAACGGTGTTAACACATTTTTTCTATCTCCCGGACAGGTGGCAAATCCCATTTCTCTAAAATGATGGCACTTTTAAGTCCATGAAGTCCGTGATGCATTTTTCGGCCTCTTCATACGTTTCGAAGTGGAAATCCATTAATGGTGTTGAAAGGGTTCGGAACAAGTGAAAGTCTGATGAAGTTAGGTTTGGTGAATACGCCGGATATAGCAAAATTTCCTAGTTCAACGTATCAAGAGTATCTTGGCATTTTTGCAGAATGAGACTTTGCAATTTCGTGCAGCTTTAGAACCGGCTTACGCCATGCGGGACTCGGCGAATCTCTTCTTGAATTTTACTCAACATTATCAACCGAACAATAATGGTTTGTTGGGTAATTCCTAATGGTGTAGCAAGTGTTTAATTAGGTTTTGTATGGATTATCGACCAACAGCTGCTCTAAATCTTCGTCTCCTGATTTTTTTTCGGATGGCCAGGACCTTCATCATCTACAACAGGGAGTTCCAACGTATTCCCCTCCGAGAATTGCAAGGTCCCCACCATCGAACCTCTTCCCACTACTACGTACAGCCGTAGAACTAGTGAGTGCTGCGCGCGCCGCGCGGCTCCCGTGGTGGGAGCTTCCCCCTCCTATACATTATAATGATGAAGTCTAAGAGTGGGGGAAGAACCTAAGCGGGGAATGTGCCTCGAATGGCTCCGGGACTACTGGTTGGACTGCCTGATCTACAAGATAGAAATTTCGATTTCGGAATCTTTGAAACCATTTTTGTCATATACTATATGACATAGCTTCTTATCCTAATGCCGTACAAATAATTTCTTTAGTCTCGCTAGCACCTTCTTTCAATTAGAATGTGAAAAGCAACCAGTGCCTAATATATGTTGTAACAGTCGACATTGTATTTTTTAAACATACAGTAAATTTTTTAATAAGTTTTTAACGCGCAGTCCTACACTCAGGACGAAAAATTTCCTCTTAAATAAATGCAACAGCTAATTTAGTCGAGAATTAATTAACATAGAATAAATAATCAGCATAGAATAAAATCGCATAAAAATTAGGTAAATCAAATCTTGTTATTTTTATAAGACAATACAAACTAGTCAATTTTAATGCTCGGTATGTTCAGTGTTGAAATGTACAGAATCATATACGAGCGACGGATATATTTGTATAGGAAAAAGTTGTTCAGAATGTTGACCTTGACAACATCGGGCAACGCGATCGGAGCTAGGTTCCCTTTTCTATATATTTACAATTGGTCTGCTGGTCGTTACTTCGGGGATATCAGTTTGCAGAGACGTCTGCAGAGAAATGTCGATAGTATATCTCGATAAACAGCTGATACAGAAGTCTGTGCGCAGCATACGTTGGCGCTGTGCAATCACCGTGCAAAGTAACAAGAAAAGAATGCGTAATCCGAACCTGCGAATGACTAATGATCATATCAGTCGCGCGAAGGACGATTATAAACTCCGTTGCAGCGAGGTGTTAACCGTTACTAGCCGCTAATGTTTTCATTATAACTCCACGCAAGATCTTCGCATGCAAGGACCATGAATGGAACGATAATGAACGATCGGAAAACAATTGCAATCTTTTCCAGCCGCCGACGCAAGAGCGGAGCTTTCGAAGTGGGTGCAACCAGTAATATGGAGAGGTCATCTCTAACTGCGAAATTTTATTTTATAAAATTGACATCCAGGCGATTCCGTGTCTAATTCTTGTATTATTGCAAACTTGAAATCTTTCTGTTCACTGCTATTAAAATATGATTACCGGGACGGATCCTGAAGTATAGCATATTCCTACTAATTGCATGGATTTGATGATTAAAATTGACGTCTACAAACTTACTTTCTTCAAATCATTTTTACTATATTCAAATTAATGCATGTGTACGTTTTCTTTCTGTAAATAAATACGTTTACCTGCTATACTACTATACTACAAGCGCTAATCGGTTTATTTGGAATATTTAACGTAACTAAAAATAATTGTTATTCAATGTCCGCCCATTCGGGAGACGACGAAGAAAACGACTAAACATCGCACCGTTATGACTTGGATATAATTGGTCATAGTTCTGCATGAAAGAGAAAAACCAAAAACAGATTTTCGGTTTAAGGTCCTCCCATTATTCTTCTTTCCGTGGGAACAATTTATTTTTATTCAGGGTGTACGTTCTGTATCATAGAAGATGGATCGCAGTTCGAACATCTGATGTAACCTGATTTATTTTTTACGAAATAATTTTTCATTAAAACTACGTTCGCACAAAATTTTCGAGTTTGAGGTCATTCCAAGGTCATAGTATAATACACTGTTGAATTCGTCTCGACGTCGGCAACAATCCTGACATCCAAAACATGTGGCACCATTGAAAAAAGTCAAGGTGACCTTTACTGTTTTACGTAAAAAGCATTTTTCCAGATTTAAGAATATGCGAACATGTAGCTCATCAAGTACTGATGAACTTCTGTTTAAAACATTTTTTTAATTGCACTACCGAAAATGCCTAAAAAATGGTGACATAACTTAACGCGTACAACCTGTATAGCAGCGATGGGCAATTTTGCCTCAATTGAGGCAAAACCGTCCACACCGTAGCGCCCTCTGCCCCCTTCCAGCAAGCGCGGTACAAAGGGGCAACGAAAACACGGGACATCAGCGTACGCAACGAACGTGCGCGCTGCATGAAAGAGAAGTTGGTGGGAGAAGCAGGCGTTTGAGGGGCTCCACCCGTGCCCACCAATGCTGTATAGGATAAGATAAAATTTCGCCAGCTAGATCGGGCAATTACCCCAGTGCGAGCCGATGGCCTCAGATGGCTTCTCTAATTAAGATTCGAGTTCTCGGGCGACCTGAATGATATGATGTGTCGTTCTATTGGCTGTTTATCACCGACCTGCAGGCCAGCAGAAAGCATCGATCGTCGCGTCGGCCGCAGGCAAGGCGTTCTCTTGTGATACTCGTATCAGCTACGATCCATTATTCACGATATTGTGCCGCGATTTATGTCGAACGGTAAAAGTTAACAGGGGCATATAAGTTCCTTGTTTATTGCCTCCGTGCGCAGGCTTGTTTATAAACGCGTTCGCTAATATTTCCCCGACGTGTTCGAGCTTAGGTTGACCGCGCTGTTTAATGTCATCGCAGTGCGTTAGGCACACGGAGCAGTCGTTTTTGGCATACGCGCAAGATGACAACTGGATCGCGGGATTTTCTTCTCTTTTTCGAGAATCTTTTAGAAGCCATGTTATGATTGGTCGTTACGAACGATCTACGGATAGTTTTAATGGATTTTCATTTATTTCATCACCGGACTTTCGAGTTTTATGCTGTATTTACGACAAGCATGAACTCGTGAGACGGAGGAAAACATAGAACTTTTTTTTTTAATTTATTAGTTTATAGGCGCATCAACATCGCAGGTTATTAGCGACTACCTTAACTACAGGTTATATTCACATATATTTGCAGAATTTAAATATAATTTCGGAGATCTATATCATTTATGTACGAAACAACAGCAAACTGATGCCTTTCGTCGTTGAACGATTTTTTCAATTCAATTGGGAGTTCATGCCTATTTCTAACATGACCCGTGGCTGGACGCAGTGTCGCCAGATCAACCCAAAACTGGGTTGATTTTCCTCTCTTCCTTTTCCACTTCCACTATCCCATTCCACTCCTGCGCACACTCCAACGTCCCCCACTAAGACCGTGGACTGGTCACGTGACGTGTCGCGCAACGTGTTACATATTACTCTGTCATCAGAGAGGTGGTAAATTGTATTCCTCCCGATTTCAGCGATCTGGCGACACTGGTCTTGGAGAATATGAGCAACTGTATTGGGATCTGACATTTTTAGTGGCACCATCTGCTGCCGAAAAGTAGAAATACTCTATGCTTGGCTTGGCTTGGTTTATAGCAGCTTACAGTGTTAACAGGTGTTAATTACAGTATAAATTTTCTGCGTTAAAACAGGTGTTAATTAAAAATAACGTTATGGATACTCCAATTTTTCCACCGCATAGCAAAACAATTTTGATTACTGTGCAGTGAAAGATTGTGATAGTAGAGCTAGCAAAACTTTGTTGCTCCGTTTCCACACTTTGAAATGAAGTATGTGAAGTGAATTGCTTGAAATATATAAGACCTCCATTTCTAGAATATAAGAAACAATTTCGTGAAGAACAGTCTATTTTAACAGCTGAAATAGCTAAAACTAGAGTGCATATTGAAAGATCTAACCAACGTATAAAGACTTTCAAAATTCTTGATCCAGTGATGCCTGTGGCATTGGTGCCTCTAATAGAAGATATTTGTACAATTATTTGTGGAGTAATTAATATGTCCTCACCAATTCTAAGCAATTAGAAATTTATGAATTTATAATTGTAAATTTAGAAGGTATGTTAAAGAACACATTTTTTTTTGTAAAATTAATTATTTGATAAAACATACTTTTAAAAACCGCTCTTCTTCAACAAACTTTCTTTCTGCAGAATTTGTACCTGCCCACTTACAAGTTTCACCCAGACTTACAAACATTTCAAGTAAAAACAAAAAGGAAGATATCAATACAATGTTAAGACCAAGCACTTCGTGGCCATATTGGATAGCTATATATATTTTCCACGCCCCCATATCTGATCCCTATACTCGCCGTTATAGTCGCTGCACTTGTTGGGGGCCCTCCCTGACATCAAATGTTCGTGTGTTAACGCAGTGTGGCCTATTCTTAATCGAGTGATGATTGTTTGATCCCGGCGACTTTGTCCACTTGGTTCGGTGTTTTCGTAAGTGTTGGTTCTCACTCTCTGAATTTTTGAGGGGGGCGTGAGCTATCCAATAGCTGTTCCATTTGTCAAGCTATTTGGCGCTCAGGAATCTTTTAAGGTCTCTCTGTGAGTTCTCAGTACTTAGGGAAGTCATATAGAAGAACTTTAGATTGTTGTTTTACTTGCCCTTGTTCCAGTTACTTCATGCTATTATAATTTGGAGTAAAGATGATAAAATTGGTAGGGGAAGAGATGCTTCTTGAGTGGTTGTTACGTCCTTTAGAGATGGTGGTTGGAATTGGTATTCACTTGCGCTCACTACGGTGTCCTTTGAGAAGTCTGCTGCTTCATGACCTGTTTCACAGCGGTGTTCTGCAGGGACCCTCGAATCCTTCGAATAGAATTAGATCTCCAGGACATGTTAAAGGATCCTGTGTACTTTGTACTATTCTGCTGAAGGATTTGTGACCTTTGATCATTAGACTCCATTTTAAGATATCCTCTAAGGTCTATGGTTTTCTATAGTATCTTCTAGAAATCTTGGAATCTACTTGAAACCACCAGAGTTGTCGGATAGCTCAAAATGATCCAGTCCAGTTTATGTATTTGATAAGCACTGAAATCAAAAGGAGCTTTCATGAAAAGGTGATTAAGTAAGTATACTTGTATACGCTTTGCAGTAAACGTTGCGTATAATCTCGGCAAGTGAATTTTTAATATTTTTACGGAAAATTAAAAGCCGGGTACTTTGAAGTCTTGGTAAATATAGTGCTAATAAAATACATGAGGAGTCTTAGCTATTTTATACTGCTCTCCAGAGAATCTTGAACACTCTTTCATTTCTTCTCACATATATTCCAGTATTTTTAAAGACTTTCTGACTTCGATAATATTTATTACGAAATGTTATCTTCTTTTCGTGCGGTTCGTAGCACCATTGTGCTGTTTAAAACAGATCTGGGAACTGCAGTATCTGACTTCTCAAGAGAAAGACTCGAGAAAGAGTTGTGCGTAATATTGGTGAACTTCTAGGAACCGTAGACTGTTCTTACCTGTAACTTCGATTTGATATTGCAAAGAAAGCTTGACGTCTCGTCTCTGAGACCCTGTATACTGCAATAGATAATAAATAATAAGAAGAATCGGACTAAAAAAACAGCACTTGGATTTCACGACTATCTGTTAATACACTAAAAAGGCTTATTGTTAGTCCCATATTTCCAATAATCATACTAAAAAAATATGCTTGAAAAATCACTTGTTTCCAGTCTACAATTTCATTTTCTTTGGTCCTTTTAGGGATCTTTTTGCAAAAAATATATGTTCTTTAGTATCGAAATTTTGCATATTTATTTATTTACGTTTTAAGAATGTTCACAATTCTTTTCAATTGAAAACACTCAAAACCGACTGAATATATGTCATTGAATTAGGTTCCTTTTCAAATAAAAAGTGTCCTACTGGCTGACCCGGCTCCGATCATTCTGCTCATCTGAAATGAAAAATGATACCTTGCTTTCAAGCATTCCATACAAAATAAGGAGTAAAAACTTTAAGTCTGCAAAATATGGAGTACATTTTATATTTATCATCTATAAGCTCCTTCCACCGACGATAACATGTCTTGAGTATTTTATATTTATCATCTTGAACACTAAATCTGTGAACCATTAAAAATGAATACTATGTGCTCCCTTATAAAAATGGCACAATTGAATTTATTTAGACTTTGTTCCATTTTTATCGTAATGCATACTTGAATAAAAAAGGTGTGCATAATCATTTCCAGTGGAAGCGTCTTTATTCCAGGGGTTTTTAACTAAATCGTTCCACGGATGTATATGCACTCATTTAGATAATTTACTATACATTACTATACATGAAAATAATTAATCTTAAATGAAACTTTAAATATCATACACGTGTGATCGTTTGTGTTACGAATTGGACTCTCCTTTCATTGGTTGTCCCGAGAAAAAGGACGCATAGTAGCGGTGGCGTCGCTATCGGTAACGACCAACCGATTTAAATTTAATTCTGGGGTTCGCCAGCTATTGACCGATTTTCAACAACTTCAATAATTGTCAAATAAAAAACCTGAAACTCGTAAAAATTCGAATTGCTCGAGTTACTCGAATATTCATTTATTTACTATCAAATACTATTCTAACTATAAGGAAGAAAAATATGACGCTGATTTAATGTTTCTGTTTTATTTTCATGTTTTCATGAAGAAGACATATTTTCATTTTTACGAGTAATTCGAAAGTTAAAGGTCTGTTCGAATATATTCGAGTAATTCGAAAAATTTCGATCTGAAAATTCATTTTCGAGTAAATTGAAGTTTCACGAGGGCTCGAATATTCGATCCGGTTGATTTTTTCAAGTAGCTCGCATTCTTTTCAAGCAGTTCGTCGATTTCAAGTAGCTCGGAAAATTCAAACGCTTGACTCGGTTCGGCAGACCGATCATTACTCGACTTGAAATTCGAATACTCGAATAAATCGAGTACTCGCACACCCCTAATATCCATGGTCCATAGCATCGCTTCTGCGACATCCTGGAACAGAAATATCTCGTCCATGGTAACGAGAGGGTTAAGTGTGGCTCGTAGCTATGGATTGCGCGCTCGGTATCGATAACGATACATTAGGTGCGTACGTTAATTTTCGCCGTGTATGGGCGAAGCCCGCGGATGCTGGTAAACTGGGTCGTCGTATCCTCTTCCTTTGGTACTCACGCTTCGACACGATCGGCGAGGTGATTTAGTACGATGCTACTAATTGCTTCCGATTAGGCTGTCTCGAAGGCGCAAATGCCCAGCCTCGAGTAGAAAGACGGGAATTAACATACCCCAACGTCACGGAGGAAGGAGGAACACAGGTGCAGCAGGAAGTCGATAAAACGTCGCGCACCTGTACGGATCGTTCGTTCGGATGTGAAATCCTCTGCTCGCATGGATCCTCTGCTCGCACGGATCCTCTGCTCGCACGGATCCTCTGCCTCCGGAGAGGTCGGCTCGGTTAATTGTCGCCTCGTTGATTAACGGCCACCCTGTATTATTATCTAACATTGATCGCAACCGGTATCACGCGAGTTTCTCATCAGACACTGTCGCCGGTTCATCTGGAAGTATGATGATATGCTGACAAGTTATTTATTTAGTCGATGATGGAGACTCCATTCATTTATACGGTGTGTTATTAGTACGCTACGGATTTTATGCATTTATGACAAATATCAGTAAGAGCAATTTAAAGCAGTGGTGTTAAAATATTAATGTGTTGGTTACGGCTTAATTCAAATCGTTAAAGAGAGAATGAGACCTCTATTTGGCTCTTATTTTGTACAATATATACAAACAATTGTTATTTTACAGAAAGATCCACAGTCTAATTATAAGATGTACAAATTAATTCTCGGCCCTAACACGAAATTAGCTGTTGCATTTATTTAAGTGCAATTTCTTTCTCGGAAAGCGTGGGAGTGCATATTACGAACTTATTAGAACAATAGAATTTGAAATCCGCGGGCCGCATGCGTCTCGCCACGTTAAATTGTGCGGCGCGCCGGGCGATTTTCACGTCCACATCAAAAATTAGTTTTTACAATACTCATATTACATCCGAGAGATATTCCAATTTAAGATATTTTGCACGAGTTGTAAGTGCTTTTGTATCCACATATGTTCGTGAAACATTTTTTTCGAAGATGAAAGTTACGAAGAGTTGATCACGTGCTTCATTAAATGATGCCAATTTAGAAAACCAGCTAAGACGTGCAATGTCGAACGTAAATATAGATTTAGAAAAATTAAGTGAAAGGAAGAATATAATCAAATATCTCATTAATTCAGACACGAGAGTTAATTATATTGAATCAAAGTATAACAATGAAGTTTGATTCATTTTGTATTTGTATTACATTTTTTAAAAGCATGTTTACGTAAAGTGCGGCTCGCTGTAACGTTACGCGTCATCAAAGTGACCCGTGAAACCATTTAGGTTGCCAGGCCTGGCTTAGTAGGTAATTTTAATAGTTTAATAGATTAAAGAGATTAAAAATTGATGAAATAGTTTAATAAATTAAGAGATTAAAAATTGATGAAATAACGATTGCTCCGAAATTATTTTTTGACGTATTTTACCTTAAAATATTTTCTAAATATTTAAATATTGATTCTAAAAGAATTCTACAAAAATATCATTGATTATTACATAGTCAAAAAACGAAAAAAAAATGAATTGATTAAATAAAGAAAAAAGTAGACTTATGCCGGGCGCGAACCTAGTATACGCATGGTCATAGTCGAGCGCCTAGCGCGCTGACCCAATCGGGCTGTTGGAAACATGGTTAATATTTCCAGGTGTTATGCACTGGCGTAGTAGAATACTAATTGAGTTAATTTCATTTTTTAATTATTTCTGTGAAATGTTCAAGGTTTATCAGTATCCAATAAGCTCACAGAATGAATAAAATGTTACAATTTGAAGGTTAGCTTCGTTTTTCACGGAAAAAATGGCGAAAAAATCGGTTTTTATTTTTTTTAACAACAGCGCAGTATTTTTAAAAATCTGAAAAAATTCATATATGATACTTATAATAATATATCGGTACTGTAAAAATATAAAGTTAGTCACTCTAGAACTTCCATGTGAAATCTGCATTTTTTCAATTTTTTTGAAGTTTTTGATGTTTTACAAGCAGGATTTTCAATTTAAAAATCTAAAACGAATTGCAGAATTTGTATTCGGGTGTTTGACATGTCTCAGATTTTTTTCAGAATTTCTAAACTCTGTTAACTAGGAAAATAGGCCAAAAACTGATTTTTCAATTTTACCCCATAACTACCCTCCCGATCAAGATATAGGGTTAAAATGTTACACAGTATGGTTTTTTTGGATGCCCTATCGAATGACCCATCCGCGATATAATTCGGCTCAAGGGCAGTTTTGACCATCTTATCCGGCTATACCCTTTATAAGTGTGAATACTAGTTTAGAAACAGAACAGAAAATATGGTTTTCGAATTTGCAGGTGCAGAAATATTCGCGGCGTAATTATTAGACTGTAAATCGGCAAGCATTTATAATATGAGAAAATACTGCAATATGAATAACATGAAAGTTTATGCTACTGGGAATGTTAATTTAGAAAGCATCTCTCTGTTTTATTCAAGATTCTCGATACTTGTGTAGAAATATGTAATTTTGTGTAAGCGCTCGCCGTCGACTTGCTACGTTTCTGTTGAATATAAACCTTTGCATTTGAAAACTGATTATGCACTGAATTTCTTTCTCTCGTACTTTCGTGAGGAAGACAATTTTGCTGTGTGGAAGATGTTGCACTGTGTGATTTACATATATTTTTGACTTTTTTCCCTTCTTATTTGAAAACGTTGCAATCAGTTACCCCAACTGAATATAGTATATAATTTGCATATCTTGTATCTCCAATTCCATGGGGATCGATAACAATACACACGGACGCAAGAAATCATTTTTTCCGCTGTTGAATACTAATATAACATCAGAAAAATTACAACGCAAATTGATTTTCGTTGAGACAAGAAAAAAGCTATTGTATTCATTAATAACATTTAGAATTAACCTTTTCCGACGTCATTAACTGATTTATAATAAAACCTGTACTTGTTACACGATGTTGTACGAACCGAAACAAATGGAAACGAGATGAGTACCCCTTGTCAAACAAATAATTTATCAGTCATGATTCCTTCATGAATAGACTGTGGATTTTATGTGCATCATTTGACGAATTTAAAAGCAATGATACATTTCTTTCTACTCACTTAAATTCTCAAGAAAAGTGTCATCGTTTATTACGATAGTTTGACCAAACATCGCACGACGCTGTCGTCAATACTTTTATT
Organism: Sphecodes monilicornis; assembly: GCA_913789915.3. Classification (NCBI taxonomy): domain Eukaryota; kingdom Metazoa; phylum Arthropoda; class Insecta; order Hymenoptera; family Halictidae; genus Sphecodes; species Sphecodes monilicornis. Next base: position 14,878,647 of record OU565290.1, read on the forward strand.
TTCTCATTTATATATAAATATTACACGATGATCACATTGATTGAAAATATTAGCTTTTTACCTCCAAATGATATGCAGGGTGTTCCAGAAATGTTCGAGTTCCTTGAAAAAGGTGATACCTGGTCATATTCTAAGAAATGTTTTTCTTTGCGAAAATGTCATACGCGGCTTCGTTTTCAAGTTATTAACGAAAATTGTGAGCAAGAGGAGTAACAATTTATTTAAATAAAACTCACTTATTCAGTCGTAAATGCATTTGTTGCTTCGAAGTCTCTTATAGAATAATACCAAATTATTTTTATCTAATTCCGAACAGATTTTATTGCACACGATTCGAGCACGACGCGACAACAACGCTACCGTTCAGTAAAATCAGCCGCCGCGTCGCACAGTGTGACGGTTCGCGTCCAAAAATAGAAAAATCGATTTCTAAAATATCATATTTGTTTTCATGGAATAGGTGGTAAACACTCTTCCAATATGAGAACAGCATAATTTAGCAACACAAATAACCGATGAAGGTTAGAAATCTAGTTAGAAATCGAGTAAAAACACGCAAGGCAATGTAATTATTCAAAAAAATGTATGCATCGCATACTGGCAATATTTATGAAGTGAACATTTTTTGTATGTGTAAGTTATATTATTTGTTTCTTTTTTTTGTAAATAAGTCAAAAGTGTTTTATTTTAGTTGTTATATATGTTTGAAAGTTGTCGTGTGTACAGTTATGGGTGAGTTACAATTATGCATACCACATTACATTTTTGTTGCGTTTACCAACTTTCAAGGGGGATTAAAAAAAACAAAACTTATCAATTTTTTCATTTTTTAAGTAAAGTTAGTTCCCTCTATATCCTTTAATTTAGTATAAGTTTTACCTGCTCCTGACTGTTCTATCCTGAAATAATTTATTTCTCATCATCCGTCAGTATTAGTGATACTAATTATAATTAAAAATATATTATCACTGTAATTTATTAAATATTATTTGTTACTAATTATTTTTTTTATCGTCATCTATTTATATTTGAATACATTACAAAATGTATGTAGGGTTGGGACTGAGTAACGGTCTAACTCGTCTTTTAACAGTATAAAAATGAATTTAATAACGAAGATTGAATAAACGCGTACAATGCACTCGAACCATTCCGTTCAATCGTCAGCCGAAGACTCCCTGTTCTTCGTTGCGATGCGCTCGCTCTCGTCTCCTCGCATTTGTTTCGTCTCGCGTTTGTTCGCTTGGCGCTCTCAGGGCCCGTTCACGCGCTGCCCAGAGGCGCCTCGATTCCTACATGTATATATTTCATTCATTTCTCTTTCCTTCAAAAATTTTGTCACTCAATTATTTTCTGTTGACACGTAACTTCTAGTACATAAATGTGATTAAGATATCACTAGTATTAAAATATGACTATTTTAATGGAAACTCAATTTTTGTTTCTTTTTTTACGTATGCACTCGTTACGCTGTGCGCCGCACCCAGCCGGAATCCATCAGTTGCAGATGCGCTCTGGTTGGACCGCGTTTTTTTGTTAACAACTCGAAAGCGAAGCCGCGTATGTATGACATTTTAGCAATGGAAAAAGCTTCTTAGAATAACCCCATGAATCTCCTCTTTCAAGGAACTCGTACAGTGTTTGGAACACCCTGCATAGTATGCCTGGAGATTATAGTAGGATATTTCCTATGCAACAACCCAAAACTCACACGGATTGGCTTCCGAGCCCTTCGTATATAATTCCGAGGTTGCATCCTAATGTAATTGTGCATGATGTGGTGCATCTAGGATGCGATTAATCGGCGCCACGGATACAGCGACAATTTGCAACCGCCCCCGTGATCGAGCGTGCGAGAATAACACAGGCGACAGTCCGTGTTACTTTTAATAGAGTTGGACGCGTATCGGCGCTCGCACGAAACGGGAAATTGACAGCGGCGCGCATGGAAAATTATGGTAATTTCCCATCAGTTATTGCCATGGTTCAGCTTTATCACCCTCGTGCGTGTACAGGATTTCGCATTGAATTTTTAATCCCATTCCCCTCTCGTGTCCTCGGGTATCCCACATTTTCGTGCGAGTATATGTTCGTTGTCTCGTCGAACGTAGTTCCCTTTCTTCGATAATAAAACAGCGATAAACATCTCGCTGCTTGTTCTTGGTTTCCAGGAGCTAGGTATGCTCATTTCCATCCTTTAAACTTACGTCGAAAAGTATACAGGGTGGTTGATAATTCAATCCTAAAGATCTCTCAGAAGTTTCTGATAGTCTGATAATAATTCCTTCAAGCAAAAATTAACGCGTTTGCTATTAGCATTTGTTTCGTTGCTTAGGTTTCTTGTTATAATGTATTATTAAATACACCGTACATCATTTATAAAATATTCAAATAATTTAGCAGAAGAGAATTGCGTAATCTCTGGTTATTATACTGTGTACTTTGACTGTGGACAATAATCTGTACAAAATTAATTTGACTGTCTTTAACCGCTTGTTGTATGAGTTTCTTTATGGTTACAATAATTAGAATTTCTTTATAGTTAATAATTCTACAGAAAGGATCATTTATATTTATTGTATGCCTATGTTTGCTTCAATGTCTAAATTAGTGGTTCTGCACCTTTTTAAAGTCAGAGAACACTTTTGATTATATGACAAATTTGCGGAACACCAAAAGTAATGACCCAAAAAAACAAACAAAAACATCCCGCGTAGAAATAAATAGATTGTGTAGTATAAAAATCATTTAAAAAAAAATCCTCTTAGTTTAAAGACTCTGACTTCTCATTGAAGTGAAACTTTTTTTGTGAAATCCTTAATGATACAATTTCTGGATTATTAAAAACTGATTAAATTTTGTTGGAAACATTTTTTTGACAGACTATTAGAAATATCTTAGAAATCGTGGAGACTAAATTTTGAACCACCTTGTATACTTGTGGCTGCATACAGCAGGGTGAATCGACTTGTACCTTCTTCTTGCTAAATGTAAGGTGCACAGGAAATTGTGGTACCTTTGAAGAATAAATTTGAAATATCCAAAGAATTTGTGTCGCACATACATGCACACTTTACACGTATGTTATCTCAGAAAATCAACTCGAATTTCATATTTCCTGCGACACTAACAGTCGATTATATGTATATCTTGCTCTACTGACAAGTTTTTCCAATCCAAACGATCATGTACCTGAATATTCACGCTAATGTAGAACGCATACTCATTTTTTCAAAAATAATAGATTCGTGTCAAAAGATATAGAACGATGTAAACTTGTTATGTTAATAGTGGTACTTATTATAAATCTATTTCATATAAATCAATGTGGTTGCTGACAACCTCGATCTTAATAAGCAAATCTTGATTAAAAAAGGAAATACAACACTTTCATTGCTGAGGAAACGTAAGTAAATATCTTCGACGAATTTGGCTGACCCTGGTTTGCAGTTTCTACTTGTGTCGCTTACTTAACCCTCATACGTTCCTCAGAAATAGTCGCATAAAAGAGCCTAGTATAATAATTTATCCATTTTTGCTCTAAACGTTAAATCATCAAAATTCTGTTGCATTTATAACGTCACATTGTAAAGAAATACATCTCACAATACAGACACGTGGGGAACAATCATTTTACCGTATGTAAAAATAGTAAATGGGTGAATTTTCACCCTGAGATACCTATGAGCGTTAATGAACTAATTTTTATTTAACGTTTCATGTGGAATTCATAAGAAATATAATTTTCACCTTGAGATACCTATAAGCGTTAATAAATTAATTTCTATTTAACATTTCATGTGGAATTCATAAGAAATATAATAATAATTCTATTACATTGTCAATGTTTATAACTAGACTGCGGTTTTTATGAATTTACAATCAAAATGAATAGGTGGAACACGTCACCGTGAGAACATTACATGAATTTAAGAATATTTCTGCATCATTTTCGGTTTATAAAAATTGTTAACAGGAAGAGTATTATTCTCATGTAACCTCTGCTTCTAACAATCAACTTAACACGTTTTTATTCTGCATGACGAACCGCAGACTATAACCACCAACGCAAACTGAAATATTAGAGTTACATATTACAAGATTTCATTGCAGTTACATATTTACATTCAGTTTTGCGCTAGTGTAGTAAGCAAAATTCGAAGAAACGACCGCGTCTATGTGGTTTATGCTTATTTCGTAAAGTAGTGGGATGCACTCTAATTGCGATACTTAATAATGACCGACGGTATACAAGTTTAACCCGATAGAGGTATACTCAATGCATCCCGTTGAACGTAACCGATTGAGGGATCTTGTACGTGAAATATTCATCAGACTATGCGAGTAGTTGCTTTTAGCAACGCGTCTACATTATTTAGACCAGCGAACGTATAAAGTGCTTGTGGACCGGTGATGATCTGAATGATTCACACGTAAACTGGCATCCTTTTGTTTAACAACGATGCACGATGTACTCTGACCCGACAGAGTGGTTGCTAGGAAGCCCTCGACATACGAGTCTTGAACTGGAATGCAGCTCAAGTTGCTGCGTGCGTAGTCGGTTGTCAGCTTAAATCCATTTACCAGCACATCATTTCCTGCGTGTTTATAGGGATGCTGTATCGTCAACTGCAAATACTTGTACATGCTTCTGAAACCGCCATCTTAGAATCTCGCCTTTATTATAAGCATTTTTTAACCGATTTTTTAGCCTGTCATCAATCGGGTCCGATTTTAGAATGCGAATATTACAAAGCGTTTTGATCAAGAAATATTACTACAGTCTGCAGGCTTATTGTGTATCAATAGACTTCGAATTTTTATGTGGAATAAAAATTGTCTGTATTTATTGAAAGACACAGGGACCACATTTATTTCTTTTTCCAGTAATTTTAATTAGCCGGAAGGAATTCGGTAAGTTTTTTGGTCTCTTTAAGTGTTTTCGCAGTTCTGTATTTCATCTAGTCATTTTTGGTATACAGTGAATACTCGATAATTGTCCACAACACGGGTCCGGCCAGGGACAATTATCGTGCAGAAGATATTATTATTCGATCTTTGCCGAACGCAAGGACCGATACCGAGGCTCGAGAGGCCCCTCCGCTAAGGACAATTATAGACAAGATATTTGGGACAATTATCGAGGATTCACTGTACATGCATAAAATTCGCAGCCTGTATCACTTTGAGGCACAAAGCTGATTCTGAAGGTTCTATCATTAATTTTAATTTAAATGTACAGTATTTAATCGATAAAAGTCGCAACCATGGGTCCGGCCAGCGACACTTCGTGTTCAAGTATATGTTGGTGATAGTTCCATCAAAAAATAAAAAAAAGAAGTTTTGTCATTGGGTTAGGTTTTCACACCGACATACTCGACCCGTATTATGTTACACTTCTCGGCGGCCCAGGCCTCTCGAACTTCACGGCTCCTCACGGGGTATACCCCGCGGAAGTGGGGATTGTTTTGCGACACTTATTGTTCAGAATTTGGCGACACTTATCGATTAAATACTGTATAATTATAGTTTTTAATCAATTTTATTTCAACGTTAATCGATTCGATTGTCGAGCACTCTTTTTTCAATGAGTGGAAAAATAAACAAATTGGCGATAGCATTATCTGATATTTGGTCAAAATGTGGTGATTAATCAACGCACTATTCGTTAACAGTGAAGAAGACTACAGAATGGAGATGAGAATCTTGTAAATGAACCAATTTGGATGACCGACAAATTCAATTTCTGCCGTAATACAATCAAAAAATTTGTAATTCATTAACAGTACACATTCATTTTAATGGTGCTTTTTTTTATCAAGATGTTTATGTAGAAAAAAGTTGCGGTTGTTCAACGTTATTGTTAAAAATCGGAAATTTCATATGCAACAATCTAATATACAAATATCAGCTTTAGAGGTCGGGAAGTGCTGAAAATTGGGGTAGAAAGTTCTTCGAACATCAAAGGCCAGTCGTAAAGAGAAAGTTCAAACCTCGAAACCTATGAAGTATCGAAAACTGTCTCCAGACTTATGAAATTAGTTACACCAGGCGGTCGTGAAGACAAGTTCGCGAGCGGGAACACTTTCAACTTGGCGAACTCGTTAGTCGACGGCCACGAATGTCAAGGATATTTCCGATAAATTAGAAAATCCGATAATTAATTCTCGATAGCTCATATTAGAAATCCTGTTATTCCGAAACTAATAATCTTTGTACCATTCGCAATCAAGATTCTCAAAAATTTTTATAGAACAAAATATAATAAACTTTTAACTGCGTGACTTTTGAATTATGAAGACTTCTGAAGGCGTAGCAAGAAACAAACCAAATGGAGATATTTTAAGCAGTTTTGTGCATCGATTTATCAGAAAAATGTAACAGCCCCTTTTCTTAAATTGAAAACCTATATTTTTGAATGCACCGATTGCTGCAGTTTTTTGTGCTCCACATAAAAGTATTAACATACTTATGCCCTAAATTTAGTCGTTAGTAAGTTATCGTAGCTAAATTTTCCGACACACCGAAATAAATCACAAATCTACAACAATCTTAACTACAATTATTTCCTAACGGATAAATTTAGGGCACAAGTATGTGAATACTTTTATATAATGCACAGAAAATTGCATCAATCGGCGCAGTCAAAATCATTTCCATTTAACAAAAACGGCCAGATACATTTTTCTGATACACCGATGCAGAAAAATGCATTAAGCCATTTGCATATTATGCACCGTCCGAAACCATTTAACTTACGTCTATAATAGTTTCTTCCATTCCCAATTATTCAGGAGGTATAACCCGTTTCATTTGCGTGGGACACCCGGTATGATAAATCTGTCGATTATAATAAGTATTTACTGATTAACCCTTTACGGTCTAACGTGTGCTCTCTCCATTTTACTTCAGAACTTGATATAAAATGATATGGCCTAACTATATTCCCGCAGGCAGTTCTATTAATCAACTTAGAACAGCTGCGAAACATTACAATTTTACGTACGCATCGTGTAATTGTCCCATTATTGATGTACGTAACGGAAGTCAATAAAACAAGGAACTATTGGTGCAAAAATTAATGTCGAGTCCGCTTTATAACATAAAGCATTCTTAAATCGGGCATTTCATATGCAACGACCTAATACAATAGCGTTTGTACACTAGTAGAATGGTGTCTGTACACGATATAAGTTAGGTCCCGAGTTTTTCACAAATATCGAGACATTACGGTAGCACGTTTAACAAGATATAATGTTGTAGTGTATCTTTTCCGTGTCCCGTATGAGAGATCATAGAACAGGAAGAGAAAATGCGTAGCACAGATCCTCTCTGGCCGATAATCGGCGCCGCGAGTGGAAACCCCGTTTCGTCGAATGGTATGTAAATCGTTGCTAATTACGAGGTAATCTGGAAGCAAGGATGACGGTGATCGAGTGAATTCCACTAGTTCGTTGATTAACCGCGGCCCGTATCTCCGGCGAGTTCATTAGCGCTGCTTCTAACGTGAAGGAGCGAGATCTTGTAGCGGAAGGATAATAAAAGGGATGTGCACGCGAGAGTGGGGCGACGTTAAGGAAGGATATGAGTGGGGTGGGGTATGGAGGGGAAGGGACAGGCAAACCTGACCCAGATGAGAGATCCAATCGATGGAAGGAGGACGGCATCCTTTTGGCTCGCGTTTAACGCCTACGGCCGGGCAAATCGAGAAAAAAGGGAGAAACGGCCGCGAGAAGCTCTGCTTCGTCTCACTTCGAGTTGTCCTGCGTCTCATCCGCGAAGATCGATGTCACTCCTGCCGAAGGATACAAATTATGCGCTCCGCCGAGCGGACAACAGTGTTTCTCTACCTAAACGCGGAAGTAAGGTCCTTCGACCTGGCTTGTTCTCCAATATCATCGATACAGCCTTATCTCCTCGGTATATTACTTGACATAAATTCACTCAGATACCTAGACCCCCATTGCAGCGCCACGGACTCGCTGGATGCGATTTATCCTATCTTCCGCAGTGTTTTGCTACTATTAATTTACCTCGCTCTTGAGCCGATGTAGTCTCGAGAAATTTTATAGATAAATCTGATTTAACTTCTTTAGCTTCTGGCGCGAGGTGAATTTACTGAAGTGGGTTAGCTCGTTCAATGCACCCATAGGGCACTCGCAAAATCGATACAATAAATTTAATGAAATGCGGATTGCAATCTCAATAGTTCGTTCCCGTTCTGTGTGGTTGCAAAACGGATTCTTTAATTTTACCTTCTAAAAGTACAACATGTTGAATATGTTCTCTTAAAATTTGGTGCTTGCATCAATTGAAATAACAAAGTTGTAATTGATTTCATGTTTTAGCTCCAAACGCATTTTTCTCAAAATCATATTTCTGAAATTGGCTGCTATAATATTTTAATAATGCTTGGGTCATCGTGTTGCTGAAGTATTTTAACTGAAACACATTTAATAAGATAGTGTATCTATAAAAATGGTTCAGAAGCTAAATGATAGCGAACATGTTATTTTCGAAACAAAGAATTCTGGCATCTGTGCGTGACAGACGCGGCAGTGAATATATTAATATGCTTTTACAGAGACAGTATTACTTTTGTACACTTTGTATTGTGGCGTCAAACATGATTAGACACGAAGTACGGCAGTTTCCCGAGAACGAAGCGAGAACTTCCATTTAGCTTATCGCAAATATTTTCGTGAGAAGTTTGTCAACGTGTTTAACCTATTTGCACGAATAAAACTGGTTCTCCGGTGGACGGTGATTTCGTCGCAGCAGCAGTTGCAGCAAGCGGCGTGCAAACACAACTGCAAGGAGTTATTCGACACACGGAAGTAAGCCGCAGCGAAAGCCAAGTGTGCTGCAGCAGAAAATCAAGGTACGCGGTCTCGTGATCGCAGTTCCTCGAAAAGGGTCGCGCGGGTGGCTCGATCTCGAGTCGAGATGTCTCGAGGAAAGAAACTCTTGGCCGGTCTTTGCATTCGAGCACGTGACAACGCGCGAAAGACACGCGATTCCGTGGCCACTTTCTTCTTCCTCCGGTTTCGTGCGTCGCGTCGCACCTTCGCCACGCTTAATTAGCACCACGTGTCTCCGCTCCTCTTTCTTCATTCCCGGCGAAACTCGCCCCTCCAACGACTACCGTCACGAACCTCGGCTTCGATCCCAGTCATTAGACATTTGTCGAAAAATGAGACTACAGTAATGCCTCGATATAAGTTTTGTACTTCAAATTTAACCTTCCGCATAAAACTCACCCTTTTGCAAATCAAAATACTCCTTTTGCAAAACAAATTTTTTTACAAATTTGTTTCCTTAAATTATCGTAATAATCATGAAATTTATTGCTCCGAAATTGAACATTTTATTGCGTGTAACACTATTAAATAAGTATTTTATGTTTATGACCAGCACATTTCTCCTTAACACTAGATTTACGGGGCCCGTCAAAATGACGGATTCAAAAATGTTTAATTTACGATTATTAAGAGTGTAAGGAGGTATTCGTGAGGAATTATTAAATAGATTTATTTTTTTTGTGTACATATTACAATAAAAATCGCTGAAGATCTAAGTAAATACAATTTTATTATTTTTATAAAGCAATGTAAAATAATCAATTTTAGTGCTCCGTAAACCTAGTGTTAAACAGATCTTTATGTTTACTATATTTTTTGAGGAACGTAAAGGTGACCTTTAGTTTTTTAAATAGAATGCTATATGCTTTCTAATGTCACATGGAAGCATGGGTTAGGACGAATTTACCGATACGTAATACAATGACTTCCAAGGTCATACAAGGTCGGAAATAAGAACAATACGTAGATCGAATAAATTGTATTCCTAGTCCTAGACGAATGGTGTAGCATTCGCATTTAGTAGAGTTTGTTTGAAATCTTCTTCACGAATCTGACTCGTTTTTGCACCTCAGGGATGGACAATTTTGCCTCAATTGAGGCAAAACCGTCCAAACCGTAGCGCCCTCTGTCCCCTTCCAGCAAGCGCGGTACAATGGGGCAACGAAGACACGACATATCAGCGTATGCAACGAACGTGCGCGCTGCATGAAAGAGAGATTGGTGGGAGAAGCGGGCGTTTGAGGGGCTCCACCCGTGCCCATGCCTGTTGTACGTCAAGGGGTTAATATTTAACTGTGAACTCAGTTGTCAAATATGTGAATTATATTGCTTATTGGATACTCTTATTAGAAAAACAATATTTTCAATATTCTAAAAATTGTACTGTAACTTTGTTTTTAGTAGCCTGTAACGTACCCTAAAAACATTTTTTGTATATAGGTTAGGTTTCGGGACTAGGCCTTTTTCTTATAGAGCTTGGGTTCTATCAGCATGGTTTTCAACGCTTATTTATTGCAATAGGTGGTAATATTTAACTGATAAATGTAATACTATTTCTTTGATAAAGAGATTCAAATCTGTTTTCACAATGAAGCAATCATTGATATCTGAATTCTTTGTTATCCAAAGACATGTTTGACATGTAAACAGTTAAATCTAAAACAATCATTGTACACGATCTATTGTACAAATCAGTAAATATTTACTCTAACACTGTAGCTAAGCAACTGTTGTAATAATTGATCATTCATGTTTCCCCGTTTAGTTCGATTAATTGAGGCTCTAGTGCATGGTCACTTAAACAAGTAAATATGATTCAAACTGTATCATGTTTGGTGCCATTCCAATCAGACAAATGTCACGAATATTTTAGTAAAAATTTCATTTAAAAATGATTTAAAAGAGAAAGAAGGTTTTGTTACTGCACTAGTATCGTCTCACTGACAGACTGGTGTCGATGATCCTTTAGTAACTATGCTTTTCTACGATCGTCACTAGAGACAGGAGATCAAGAAATAGTGTCTGTACAAGATATCGTCGCATACATCGAGACATCGCTGTATGTGCGTTCAATTACGTCATTGCTCCGTAGAAAGATCTGCGATTCATCGGATCGTCGGTAATTCTTCTAATTAAGTGAAAGCCTGTAGGATAGCAGATGGCACGCCTACATCCTGCCCGCGTCGCTCGCGATTACAATGTTTAACGAATCATTTCGAATAACTGGCATACAGGATGCGAAACAAGCTACACGTCGGCCGAAGATAATCTCGGAATAAAATAAACGGGTTTCGCGAGGCAGGATTAAAAACATCGGTATATAGGTCATCACAATAACGTCAGTGTTTGCGAAAGACAATTGCGTTATATATCCTTCCTGTGAATACGTCAGTCAACAATACCACTCTCGGCGTATCCTGTGTTATTAAACGTTATCAAAAACATGCGCTCGTTATCGTGGCAAATATTATCGAAGCAATCCAATCATTTTTATTTCCTGGAAAATAGATTGCGCGTCGAGAGAATGGTTGTAAATATCAGTTGAACTGAAATATCTAGAATGTAGGGTTACTATGCTATACTGTGTTACCGTAATTCCACAGGTTCCTACCAGGTGATTATAGAGAGGAATGGATATGATTCTGCAATCGTTTCACCGGCTAGGAGAGCTATGCTTTCTTTTGACACGCCTATAGGTATTCTTATTTTTGTATATCGATAATGTCGTACTTAGTCTTACTCTTTATTAGTTTGTGGAAATATACGCGTGTATGGTATGCGGAAATCTTTACATTATTGCATAATATTTTTTGAACGGTTTATAAATTACGTGATAATTTTATTTTTAATTAATCGAAGCTGTTCATGATGGAATTTAAATTTTCTCTGACTTCGTTATCTTTCAATTTATGTAATCAGTTATTAGCAAGTAATTTCATGATTAGAAATATAGTAATATTGCTATAGCGACCATAATGTGAATACGCAAAGGTGCTACTGTATACGTACAAAGACACAGGTCGCGCCGGGCGTGACGTCAGCATTGGCCGAGCCGGAATCCGTCTGCTATAGCCGCACTCTGATTGGTCGGTGTTTTCCGATAATAATTCTTTAACAAAGCCGCCGAGAACATTTTTGCAAAGGAAAGAGTTACTTCAAATGACCTCCGGAATCACCCCTTTCAAGGAAGTACAACATTTTTATGCATACATTTATCGATCGCTAAGGAATTCGCCTCTACATACTATTTTCGACATAATGTTCAATCTCTATATTAAATAGATACTCACATATAAAATTATACAGTAACCTCGCGATCTAAGTCCAACGGAACATTGCGATCTATGTCCCTTGGCCTACTCCATCCATTGCGGGGTATCCCCAGAAGAGCCGTGACGCTCGGTTCCCGAGCAGTGTAAACATGTTGCGTAATGTGATCCTGGGTCGGGTATATCGGTGTGAATCAGTACTAATCCAATTACAAAACTTCTTTATTTTTTATTATTTTTTCATGGAACTTTCACCAACATATTCGTGGCATTTTTCTAATGAAAATGTTACCAAATATGAGTTAATTCCGATGATATTTACTTGTGTAATGAACGATGGAAATTTTTTATTGGCATTACATTGTAGAGACACGCGGGCCTTTGAACTGTGCCGGCGGCCGCGACCTTTGCCGTCTCTTTCTTTCCTATACGCTGTCTTTCTTTAGGTCCAAAACTTTCATCGTTTATTACACAAGTAAATATCATCAGAATTATGCCATATTTTGTATCATTTTCATTAGAAAAATGCCACGAATATATTGGTAAAATTTCATTAAAAATAAGTAAAAAATAAAGAAGTTTTATTATTGCACTAGTATTGTCTCACCGATACGCTATTTTTTGTTGGGCCTTCGCCTGCGCGGTCCGTGTTTGCATACTGTCCTTTTCTACGTTCGGCGCGGTCGACGCGGTCACAAAAAAATAGTGTCCCTTCACGATCTAAGTCTCGGGGAACTGAAAAAGGACTTACATCGCGGGGTTACTTTATATATATTTATTTTAACGCGTGTATCATCGTTGATACACGTGGCATGGAACGTGTTCAAAGAGTTGAACACTAGAACTACCGAACCAGTAAAAATGATTGGTTTCTAATTTTTTCTTGTACAAATATTGAAATTACAAATATGTTTTAAGAAAGTAACTTTTTGGTGAACTTCTCTATTGAAGTACATATTTAAACAAAAATGTTACGGAATCTGAATAAATGCAATCTTATCGCTATTATAAGGCAATAGCGTTTAGTGCTCGGTAGTGCTCTAGTGTTAAGAATACCGTTGTATTACTTAGAACTTTAATGAAGTAGTTAAAAAATGAACAAAATTTCCACTTGGTTTCTGATTCTTGTGATTCATGCAGAAAATATTTATTTCTCATAAAGATCCGCAGTCTCGCAATAATATCAGTAGCACGAGCAGATATATACGAGACGTCATATTATTCCCACTACGCGGAGAATCGAGCCACATTTAGTGGCAGAAGGGGAAGCATTTTGAGGGGAATACAGGCCTGCTTGCCATCCTTGTTCGCGAGTCCAACGATCTCCGTCGATTGTTTAGCGGACAGTTTGATAACAATCTGTTTGGACGGTGCACGCGATCGATGGTTCTTGGAGCGTGTCAGAATGGTTCGAGGCATGAGGTCGACTTTCCCGGCGATAAAAGTCGAGCGCGGAGGCGAGCTGGCCGACCGCAGGAGTCGGGTCAATTTAATCAGGAAGATGGAACTAACGAGGCCGCCACCTTGGCTCGATCCTTTAATCCTTGCCCGAAGAAAGGGGAACGGCGAGCCTGTTCTCCTGCACGAGCATTAAAAAGGATCTTCTTTCATAATGACGTGGTTAACAGTGTCGCGCGACTATCCGGTCGTTGTCGAGATTAAAGCGGATTATAAAAGGTACGGGCAACCCGATCTTCGCTACCACGCAATAACTAAATATCTTGACTTTCTTGACGATTCCCTCGATACCGGTGATACGATCTGCTATAGTTACCTAATAGAGATCTTCCGTTTCATGGGACATCAGGTTCACTGGACGTCTAATAATTGTCCCTCTACCTGAGCAATTACTTAGAATTGCCGTAATTTTCTACAGTCTGTCCCACTAGAGCGTGTCGCCGATATTTCTTTAAATATTCATATATTTGTAAGAAACTTTATATGTGTAGAAACTACACTTAAAACATTAACATGCTGTTACTTAATAATGTACCCAATTTCATCCATTATTGATCATAGTTTGGAAAAGTTCTAGTGTGCTTCCTACTAATTTTTTTCGGACTAAACAATCAGTGACATTAACCATTAATAATACAAATTTTTCTTTCACAAGTTCTCTTGTATATGAAAAAGGTCATTCATTTCTTCAGGGAAAATTCACCCATTTTCCCTTTTTTAGATGCTGTAAAATCTTTGATTTTCTTTTGTTTGTATAATAATATTCATTTTTCTTGGACGCTGTAAAACATTTAATTTCTTTTTGTTTGTGTGGTAATATGAAAGGTTTTTAGATACTATTATATAAAACGTTTGATTTCCTTCCGTTTGTTTATTAAGATTAATTTTTGAAGAATATAATAAATGATACATATTTTATTAATATATTTAATATAAAAAGAAAATGGATGAAGCATTATCCTAGAATCATTTACGCAACTGCTTCTATGGGGGTTAAAGAATACTTTAGAATGCAGCGGTAAATACCAGCGAAATGATTGATCGAAATCACAGGAAAGAAAGTTCCGCCGTCAAAAGATCCAGGTTAAAGACCACCAGTACAGATCATTCGCTACTGTTTTACTGTCCACGAATAATTGTCTATTCACCAACGCGGCAATAATACGGTTTCAGTGGATACAACTTTCTACGACAGAGATCGGTCAAGGCACGTTAGATTAATTTCCCAGCGATATTAGGTGCTTACATACAGTGAACCTATTATCCTCGTCGCGCCCTCTTTCAATCTTTAAGACGGAAATGCTTCGGCGTCCGACAACGTTTTTATTGAAACGAGAACCTTAACCGGCTACAGCGACCAGCTCACCGGCAAATCCATCGAGATTAAAATGCCAATTAAAAATCAGTCGAGCGTGTAAAGTATCGATTACCCTTCTCGATAAAATTGTCCGGTGGCCTTAAGTTTCATCCGGGAAGCTCGTAGAAAGAGTCCTTCTGTAGAGACGTTTAAGGATGAATTTTGAGAGCTGTTTCCGGTGGCCCTTAAATTCAGATTCAACTAAAGAATTATAACAGCAGACGTTGGAAAGCCTAACATAATATACTATTGACAGAAGTGCATCTAAGGACTGGAATATTTCGAAAACATGCTATCATATATTCGTAGAATTACATTTTTTGGTAACCAAGGTATTCAACTGCGTTAAGAAGTGCAATTAAACACCTGATCAGCAGCGTTCCGTTTTCAACGCGATATATTCGCATTATTCTATTCTTTTCGAACATAACAGTGAAAGACAACCATGTTTTTTTTGTATGTGAGTAATGATCATCTACATATAAAATAAAGCCGAAAATGTATTTTGACGAAGCAGGAGATATGTAGGGAAGAAATATTGATTTTATTATGGAAATTTCAATTTTATCCAGTGATGAAAAAATTATTGCGGATATAGATATAATTTTTGTACAGAGGATAAACAAATTCCTACTTTGATAATTATCTAGGAAAGAATATTCTTTACTTATTTCTGAAAAACATTCGGAACCAAGAAAATCGCAGAAAACTTTGATTAACCTAAATCAGGGATTAACTCTATTACTGTAAGTCAGATCTCGCCTAAATCTCACCTAAACCTCACCATAACCTAGCCTCACATCTTAATGCTACCGTGAACTTACGTCTTGTAGTTGGAGAAAAATTTTGTTCGTATCACAGATGATAACTAAAATTGTAAAAATAAAAGAAAATAAAAATAATAATAATAATTCATGGAAATAGTAACACAAAAGTCTGAGTTACGTTTGGATTTAATTAGAAATAGATTTAATTGGAATTTTCAATGTTAGTTACGCTGATGGACAGACATGTCAAACGTCGTTGAAGCAATTTTGTACAACGTCCTAGTCCACGGACAATAAAGTTTATATTTTTAAATAACAGGAACTAAAAAATTGTTAAGAAAATGTTAAAAGTATATTAAAAACATATGCGAAATTTCAGATTAATTCATTTCATTTATGTTTCATAAATTATGCTAAGAACACTTTCAGTACAATCTTTTATACAAAAATAGAAATAACTTAATCTAAAAATTATAAACATCTTATCTAAATTCTATTGTTTTATCATCCAATTCAAGTTATTCGCTACTTCTATTAAATCTAATAAGAGGATTAACATTGATCTCGGAAAAGAGGGTTTAAAAATATGTAGTAAAATTGATAGGTACGAATTTGAATGGATTTATCTATGGCTACCACGAGGTCGTCAAAACTTGCCACTCAAGACTTTAGAATTTATTCATTTTCCAATCACTTATTTGAGAAATACAGATTCGAAAGGCTCATGAAAAGAAAAAGGTCCGATAACCAAAGATTGTGCAACTTCAGGACGAAAATGTACCAAAGTTAGCGCAACAAAGATTGCAGTTTTTGCAATTTTCTGATTATTGAAACAGATTGGTAGTCGTCACCAATCTACAGCATCTATTTTTAAAATTTTCAGTTTACCCATATAAAAAAGGTGTGAAAACCAACTTTTAATATTTTCTCTGCTATTCCAACCAATTGCTATTTTTTCCATATTTCTTTTTCATGTAATAGTTGTTCTCACTTCTCCAAAAAAATTGGTGTGTGCTCAGACTTAGACCACATGGCTGAAGTGAAACTTCTTCCTTTAATTTTTTTTCGAATTTTTATTAACACTTTATGACATTTAGTTTTCTATGATCCTATTATTGAAAAAATTGGCTTGTGATAGCTAAAATATGATATAAATATTCTTAATTCAATTTTGTCTAAATGTCTTGCAAATACTGCATCGAGAGTTGTTCCTGATCTTGTTGTCGCTTCATTAGGATTATTTACCATTTCCAATCTTAACACGTTGACTACCGTGGGGGTCACCGGTGACCGGCACTCGACTGCAGCGCCGTGGGAGCCACCGGTGACCGGCAACGCGATCAATAGTAGAAATACATAATTAGAATAAATATCGATACTGATGCGTTTTTGAATAATACCATTGTTACTATAATGGTTTGAAGAAATTAATGCCATATAGAACAGATAAAAATAATTTTATTAACGCATGAAAAATATACATATTATCTGTGCATATTGCTATGAATCACATTGATGCAGTCTAGGCAACGAAGAGGTGAACCAATACAATCGGCACAATATGTCACTACTTTTCTAGTAGAATTCTTTGCACTTATTCTCCCTTAGCAACTCGAGCACAACAATTTGAAACAAGTGATAATCGCAAAAATGGCCTAGGCGCCTCGGTGCACCGGTGACCCCCACCACGAAAAATGCATTAAACATGATTAGACAACTCAACTAATCTGCTGTAAATAATATTTACATGTTGGCGCCATGGGCAAACCACATAAAATGGGCGCGACAGTCACCGTATTAATTTACTTCTAAAAAATTCTATTAATAATCTTGATTGTTCCGATGCAAAGTTCACGTTGAAATCTCCATTTAACATCATCGGAATTTTATCATAATCTTTATTAAGCAATGCCGAACCCTCAACCGTATATGCTAATAGAATAGAATTTCGTTTCATCGTTTCATCGCCAGATCGGTTTTACGCCTACCGCGTCTAAAGAAGTTTCACTTCAAAATCCAAGTCATGGTTCCATATTGTAAAAATTTTTAAAAGTGTCCGAATAGTATTGCGAGTGTCTGTATCCCTAAAGTGGAATGCTCGTTAATGAGCTGGCGTGACTGATTGCTGGGTCAGTGGTGTTCGGCAAGGATCGTTGAACGTATTCGGGTTACAAATCCCAGAAACCTACGAGCGTCGCAGTTACTTCTGTCCTTGGGCAAACACACTTCTGGTTCGAACAACGCCGAGCTTTTATTCGCGGAAGCAGCGTTCGCGGCCGAGCGGGGATGAGTAGAACTGTCGCTTCCGCCTCGTTTCAGATATCTAAAGGTTGCTCGTTCGCAACTTTCGACTGTAGTGGGAGGACGAGAAAGGATAGAAGGACAGAGAGAAAGGGAGAGAAGTGGGTAGGAAAGAAAAGACTCGCGAGATCGTGAGTGGAAATCAAAGGAGAGCCCCCGCATTCCGTTTAACCCTCCAGGCCGGGATTTTTCCCCGTTCGATTGTTCGCAGACGTGCCATATAGGTATCCGGGAACATCAGCGCGTCTTAGCTCCTCCCAGCGACCTTCTATGCTAGCTATCTAAAGCCGTCGCAACGTCGAACGCCATTTTCCCTTGGTCCTGGGTTGCTCCACTTTCCTCCGACTGTCGGTCGATCATTTAATTTGCAGAAAGACGTAAGAAATCGGTTCGCGGAAGCTCCCTGGCCTCGGAGAGAAAGAAAAAGTAAGAAATGCAGAGAGAGAGAGAGAGAGAGAGAGAGAGAGAGAGAAGATGATAACAAAAAGAATAATAAAGATGGACCCGGCGTCTTAAACGCGGACGCTCTAGGCGAGAGATATTTATTACGGCGGAACGATGTTGCTGCCTGGTTGAACCCATGCGCCAGGTACGATCATCGAAACGGAATTATTCGCGTTCCTTTTGCACCTTTCCAGGAATCCTACGCTCGACCCAATTCCCAACTCGTAAACCGCGTCTCGCATTGGCGGTTCGGGCTGGTCTTTCTGTCTTGGCCGGACCAGTCCACTGACACGTTACCCCTGATCGGGCACGGCTTTTTTTCGCGTTGTCGCAAATGTCGACCGAGCTTAGATGATCTTTGATAATCTCGCGGAGTCAGTCGATCGAGACGGTAACAAGCCTCGCGTGCAGTTAACCGGTACACAACTCTTCAAACTCTGGATACAGATGTTAACGCGTTGCTCGCCATCTGCTCGGCTCGATACTTTGACTTCAAGTTTGATAAAATCGTCGGACGTGTTGAAATCACTGTAAAGACATTTGTTTGTCTTTTTCGGAATACGATCAAATCCCCGAAACAGTAAGAAATTCTTTTTCTTTGAGTTTTCAACCCTCGCAAGACGCTTTTGATAATTTTATGACAGACAAGGCTAGATTCTAACCGAATAGAAATTTTTGGCATACATTTTTAACCATCGTGTTGAAATGATTGAAATTTGCGCGCCGTGTTGTGTTGGCGATTCTGTTGTGTGGTTGGAATTGCGTTGTTTTTGTTTCTCCTGTGTCTTCGGGCGTTCGTTGGTTTGTCTCTGTATAGTGTGCACGCAGTGATGGGTACTCCGTGGGCGCTGGACGAAAATACTGCCCCCACTCTGACGTACCGTCTTCCCCTACTTTGCTTCTATAGAGCACGCGCTACACGCAAGCGCACATCTACTCTGTCCGTGTAGAGTAGAGGTACGCTTGTGTGTAGCGCGTGAGCGATAGAAGCAAAGTAGAGGACGACGGTACGTCAGAGTGGGGGTAGTATTTTCGCTCAGCGCCCACGGAGTTTCTATCACTGTGTGCACGTGCTTGATGCGATGTGCGTCCTGTATATTCTGATTAATGTAGAAGAACATTCTGAAACTAACTCTAACACTTCAAATGGCGGAACTCGAGTCCATTTTGACTCAGAGTTTGAAACGTTCCATCCAAATTCTAATCTTATAGTACCAGTTCGTGTCTTTAATTATTTGTACTAAGTCCAATAAGGGGACCAACGTTGATATGTAATAAGTAAATACAATTATAGTATTTTTTACAATTGTTTTATAACATTTTACAAGATAGTGGATTCTCTTCTCGTAGAAACTGCGTGGCTATTCCGAAAAGGCGCAAAGTCTTTCTAAATCGGGCTCGTAATTTTGGGATCTAATATATTCAATTATACTGTGGACGTGCAGTCCTAGAAATTCTGTAAAATTCCTTACGTTAATAATCCTAAAAATCTTAATACTATTACAAGCTAAATTGGTTCTAATGTTGCGAATAAAATACGAACATCCGAAGTTAAAAACGATTTTCTGTTTCGTTGACGTTCCGTGACGGTTCGTTATGTCATATCAAGCCGCAGACGGTGAAGACCATCTACAGATACCATCAAATATTTATAGACGTATCATGATTTATTTAGTGGCAGCTTGTCAGTGCGGTAAAATTACTCCAATGATTTGCAACTCGCATTTAAGATCCACTTAACGATCCGTGACACACGACGGGTCTATACGGATCTATCCATAGAAGGACGCGGTGTTAGATACGGGTGTAAAGAAGTGTCTAACGACAGTACAAGTTTTCCCGAAGAAAATAAGAACGATTAGAGACGACGAACGCCACAGGTCGCCTTGCCGAAGGTACGGCTTAGTATATAGTAGCGCTCAGTTGAATTTGCTAAATCTGTTACACTTGAAGAGTTAAATTTAAATTAAATTAAATTAAATTAAAAAGCTAATGGACCATTCGATAGGGAATGCCCATGTCGTGCAAAATTTTAACCCTAGTTCTCGACCGGGAGGGTAGCTTTGGGGTAAAATGAAAAAAAATTAGTTCTTGGCCGATTCTCCATATGCAAAAATTTTGAAAAAAATCTGACGGATGTCACATGCCCAGATACATGTACTGTACTAAAGAGTAGATGCTATATTATACTGCTATATTATGCTATATTATATAATTGATTATATTATACTGCTATATTGTGCTCTATTGAGTAATTGATTATATTATACTGCTATATTATGCTATATTTAGTAATGGATTATATTATACTGCTATATTATGCTGTATTATATAATTGATTATATTATACTGCTATATTATGGTATATTATATAATTGATTATATTGTACTGCTATATTATGCTATATTATATAATTGATTATATTGTACTACTGTACGCGGGAATTTTCGTGCGCGGCATCCTTTTAGCATTGTTTGTCCACATATAAAAATTAATTATTACGCTAATATAATCATTGTTCCAAATTTGGTTTATATCCGGAAAATGCAAGAAGGTTAAATGACTACGCAGGGACTTACATTTTAATTTTTCAATAGTTATTTTATTAAGTAAATTCAATTTTATGGAATTTTTGTTGTTGCTTCGGCAGTCAAAGTGTTTAACACTTTCGCGGACGTGAATGCTGTAGAATTCATTTCCATGGTGATGCAATATAACGTGAATGCTATACCATTCAAATTCATAAGCCAAATTATCGGCATTCGATTCTTTATAGTGGGAATTTTTTGTTAAACTATTACACGCTTCAATGTAATGGCTAACGTTCTATTGACTATTTTCATTTTACTTTGTCTTTTCTTTGTGTACCTCCAGTTTCCGTCAGATGGCACATTGTGCAAATTAGAAGTGCAAAACTAAAAATAAATCACCTGTCTTTCTTGCAGTTCGATAAAATATTTACTGTCCGCGAACGTGTTAAATGTCGAACCTCTATCCTCTTAGTTTGTCGAGTTGTGTTGGATTCGATTGATCGAAAAGAAATTACAGCTACCCTGTAACTGTGATGCAAGAATCTTACTTCCGGATCCCAGATTTTGGGTATTGAAGTCAGCACCACTGTATCCATCCCGAGTGATTAAGAAGAAGGGATTCTCGCGTGCGGGAATCAGTTGACTGAAACGGATCAGTGGTAACGGGATCGAGTAACGCGACAAGCGTCTGAGTTAACTCCCTCTAATCCCGATTCGCAACGGCTTGGACTGCAGCACGCCGAGCGTTAGTGGGTCATCGGATCGTGCCAATTCGGACTATTCAAGCGATAATCTGAAGATAACCGGCCGGATGATATTGATAAAAGTGGGTCGACGTAGCGAGCACAACCATCGGTTTTCCTGTTCGCGTTCGGCTGGTTTTCGAACCGCTTTTCCTTTTCCTTTTTCTCTCTTTCCCTGTTACCCGAACACCGTCGTCGATTAACGTGAAAAGTTATGTAGCAGAGCACTAGATCGTGGAAATCGCTTCTGGAATGATGCTGCGCGCTCGTGCACACCTTGATCGGTACTCGATTGATTGCAATTCGAGATCGTTGAGACGTCTAATCACGAAATTTCTAATTACTGATATTTTTTCTTCGTTACTTATTTTTACAACGCTGATGTTGTTTACTTAGTTTCTCCTAACGATTATTACCGTTATTGGTTTTGGTAATAAATTAGTACTTAATGTTAGATTTTCGTTAATATTTTGTTTACTCAATGTGTTTTTACAGTTTATTTTTAGTGTTAAATGTATTATTACTATAACGAGTGGAGTAAAGTATTGGAGTCATTTATTTAAAATGAAAAAGTATATGGGTAAAGTAAAATTAAAGTACTACATCACCGTAGTTCAACATGTACTATAACAATTACTAGTTTCCAGTTCCATTACTAATTACGTGAACTTAAACTGACCAAAAAAAATGAACACTATAATCCTAAGCAACGTATTCCTGTGTCATCACGTTTTCGTTAATATTACCAGAGATTTAAGACACTTAACGTACACTATATTTTCAAATTGTTACATGTATATGTATAGATATACAAGGTGTTCATTTGAAAACTTTCAGCCGAATATCTCGAAAAGTATGAAAGATATTAAAAAAGTGTAATACACGTGTCCAAGAATTTCAAGGGGGAAAGAGGGAGGTAGTATCAGTATTTTATTTGGGTGGCGTTTTCAAGGTCATTCGAAGGTCAACTTTGTGTTTTCAAATGGAAATCTATATTTTTTACTATGGGATCTTATTGTACGTAAAAAAACCAGCAATTTTCGTCGAATACTTTTTTTTATCAGGCGCACTAGTTTCGAAGACATTTAAATAGAACTAGAGCGTTTATAAAGAAATGTAGAGTTATTCCAACAGATATCTGCAAAAATATTCGTTCAGAACTTGAGAATCGTCTGTATTATTGTTTAGAAAACAACGGAGAATATTTTGAAAATTTGTTATAGTTATAAAGAAATTACAAACTTTCTCGCAATAGAAGTATTACTCGCTCTACTTCTCTTTAAACATCTCCGAAACTAATACGCAAATAAAAAAAGGATCCTAGGAAAATTGCTGGTCTTTTTACGTGCAATACGATCCCATAATAAAAGATATAGGTTTTCATTTGAAAAAACAAAGTTGACCTTCGAATGACCTTGAAAACGTCATCCAAATAAAACCTGATACTGCCCCCCACTTTTCCCCTCGAAATCCTTTGACACGTGTTTTACACTTTTTTAATACCTTTCATACTTTTCGAGATATTCGGCTGGAAAGTTATCAAATGAACATCCTGTATATTAGCTATACAAATAAGTTCGGTGCCTTTACATACATTCAACTGCAATTACGTTTCAAATAAAAAATTTGTTGCCACCACTTCGGTATCTTAAAATACTAACCTTACCCTACCAAATGTACTATATAACTTTACATTAATTATTACATAACCTCAAAAAACAATACTTTGCACCGTGGCGTTTCGGAGAGAGCATGTTAGGCGCTGTATTCTTTTTGCATTCGCATTGAAGAAAAATGCTGCTGAGGCTAGGAAAATGATTTGTTCTGCATTGAATGAAAATGCTGTAACCCATAAGACGTCCAAAAAATGGTTCCAAAAGTTTCGTAGTGGAAATTTTAATCCTAATGATGCTGAATGCAATGGAAAGCCTAAAAAAGTGGAGGACGAGGAATTAGAGCAATTGTTGAACGATGATCCTTGCCAAACGCAACAGGAACTTGCTGAGGAAGTTGATGTCAATCAACAAGCAATTTCCGTTCGTTTGGAGAAGCTTGGGAGAATACAGAAGGTAGGCCGTTGGGTTCCATTGAAACCTGGCAGGTAATACTGTTGCATGACAACGCACGCCCACATACGGCGAAAACAACATTGGAAGTCATTTCTTCCTTGGGCTGGAAGATTCTCCCTCATGCGGCATATTCCCCAGATGTGGCCCCTCAGATTACCATCCTTTTCGGTCGCTGCAACATCACATGGTTGATTCCCACTTCAAAACTCTCGAGATGTCGGAAAAAGCATTAACCCCTTGTCCTACAACAACGAGTGAGACTCGTGGTAAGAAATTTGGGACAAAAACAATAAGGACGAGCCTGACTCGTGGTACTTCGTTCGAACCAAATGTAAACAACACGAGCCGGCTCGTTGTACTTCGTTCGGACCAAACGTAAACAACGTGAGCCTGGCTCGTGCACTTCATTCGTGACAAACGTAAATAACACTAACACGAAAATTACTAATTTTCTACGAGTTTTCTCAAAACATTATTGTGGGATTAGAATCGAGTGAAACAAGAATCTTTCGATATAATAAAAATAAAACCAAAAGAAGATGTATATTTAAAAAATAGAATGCCGCGTGGTTCTTTATACGTTCATAATGCGACTGACGCTCCTCATTCTCGCATGCATCCACACCAGTGATGGGAACTCCGTGGGCGCTGGGCGAAAATACTACCACCACTCTGACGTACCGTCCTCCCCTACTTTGCTTCTATCGCGCACGCGCTACACACAAGCGTACTTCTACTCTACACGGACAGAGTCGAGGTACGCTTGTGTGTAGCGCGTACGCGGCACTGATATATATATATACTATGGCAATGATGGGCAATTTTGCCTCAATTGAGGCAAAACCGTCAACACCGTAGCGGCCTCTGTACCCTTCCAGCAAGCGCGGTACAATGGAGCAAGGAAGACACGAGACATCAGCGTACGCAACGAACGTGCGCGCTGCATGAAAGAGAGATTGGTGGGAGAAACAGGCATTTGAGGGGCTCCACCCGTGCCCATCACTGTACTATGGATACGGTATTCGGATTCTAGAAGTGTCCCGAATTGAACAGTAGATTTGGATGCTAGCGCCGCTATAGTTCGACCGGTGTACTGTACCCCTCGTACTCCTCTTCACCCCGTGATCCTCTATACTTCGCCATGTGTTTGCGTCCCTCTAGATGGCGCTGCTTTCAATCGAGTTGATTGGACGTCATTGACAAATAAAAAGTGTCGATGACGTACAATCAACTCGATTGAAAGTAGCGCCATCTAGAGGGGCGCAAACACATGGCGAAGTATAAAGGATCACGGGGCGAAGAGAAGTACGAGGAGTACAGTACACCGGTCGAACGATAGCGGCGCTGGCATCCAAGTATACTGTTCAATTCGGGACAAAAAGCTGTGTAGCTGGCTTATGGCAATACCGTATCCATAGTATATATATATATATATCAGTGGTCCGCGGTAGTATAAGCAAAGTAGGGGAAAACGGTACGTCAGAGTGGTGGTAGTATTTTCGCCCAGCGCCCACGAAGTTCCCATGACTGATCCACACCTCGGTCGTCCGCTTCATTTGTTTCTTGACGCTCTCCGTCTTTCTCTCGCTCATACTCTATCACTCACGCTCTTCGTCTTTATCTCGCTCATGCTTTCTTACTCACGCTCTCCGTCTTCCTCTCGCTCATGCTCTCTCACTCACGCTGTCTCGCTCGTAGAATTCTCTAGCATTCACGCATGTACACGCATACACGCGCTCATTCGTTCATCAAATTCTACATTATTAATTTAAATTAAGTATTAATTTACAAATTGTTACTGATACATTATCCACTTTGAAATTATAAATCATTTTTGTTCACCGATGAATTGATCATAATGACTTCCCAGACATTTTAAAAGTATTAGTTGTGCCCAAACGTGTTTATTATTTCACAATTCCTTTCGTTGCGCCGAAATATACATGTCATAAGACGCATACATTTTGCGCAAGTTCGAGCACACTGCTGAACAGCTAAATGGCTCGACGCGTGACCGACCTTCTTGTTTATTATGGCCCGAGCAACCGGCAGTTAGCGGGTAGGACAAGGGGTTAATGACTTTATTCAATCGAAACCACCATCTTCTTATAGGGACGGGATTCGCCAGCTACCCAAAAACTGGAAAATGTGTGTAGAAACTAATGACAATTACTACGAAACGTAAACTGCGTTACTTCTTTTTGTGAGCAAAATGGCACCGAACTTATTTGTACACCTTATAGATTAATATC
Organism: Sphecodes monilicornis; assembly: GCA_913789915.3. Lineage (NCBI taxonomy): Eukaryota > Metazoa > Arthropoda > Insecta > Hymenoptera > Halictidae > Sphecodes > Sphecodes monilicornis. The sequence goes on from OU565290.1 coordinate 14,904,700, forward strand.
TCGATTTTAAAAGATTTTCTTTGTATGTTAACCATTTAACCTAAAACAATTTCCATGCATTTGTGTGGACAACTTTATAGTCGTCCAGTTCTTTCTAACTTTTCCCTAATGTCGTTAGGTTTTTTCTTCGTTGACTTTCTGCAGAGAAATGACCGAAATGGAGTAGAAAAGTCTATCAACGCAGAACGAGTTAAGTACAATCCGCTGAAACTTCTCACATTCCAAAATGCAGGTTACAAGACCGATGTGAAGTGATTCGAGTAAGAGACATCGTACATTCGACACTTCAAACGGGTCCATTTAAAAAAGCTTTTACTTGGAAAGTAAGGGAATTGGAAAGTCAAGAAGAAGTACGTAGTTTCTTACATGAAAGATCAAGACGCCAGATTCAGGTCGTTACAAATGACCGAACTTTTGAATTTGTTATACAATTTAGCTGAACATTGAAAGTTACTTTGATGTACAAGTCACCGAGTGCAGTGCATCAAATGTAAAAGTTAGGCTCTCTATAACGGCTCTCTATAGACTACTCTGTAACGCGATAAGACTAACTGTTTAAAAAGACCGCGTATTAAGGTTGTTTCGTTTATCTTCGTTGTTTTAGCAGATGTAGAAAAATGTATAAGGATAAAGTTGTTTGATATATCGCGACGGATATTGCGATTTATGTTTATTTTTCTTTCAAGGTCATTTTTTGAGGAATATTCAGGGTCGCCGATATTATATTTAGTAGCATGGGCATATTTTCATTGTCGTATTTTTGGAGCTGATAAAGAATGCATATTCCATATATCAGTAAACGTACATTTAATGTACAAATAATTATTTAAAATACTGTACACTTAATGCAACAGAAAAAAATATATAAACGCTTTCTTGGTCAGCTCTAAATATATGACGATGAAATTATGCCCATAGTTTTAAATAAATATCGATGACCTTAAAAATCATATACAGCCTCTGTGAAAATTTTTTTTTGATCGCGTTGTACGGTAGCGTACTGTACAAATCAAAACAGCACTGGTCATTTCACTCGTGACATTTGTAGACATCTAAATAAATGTTGTATTACATTTAAACGGTTTTTCCTAACATTAACAATCACTTAGACCTGAAAACAGCAGTTGGTCGGCACCGCGTGATTCTTCTGAACAGCGCAATTTATACTTAATGTCATTCTAAAAGCGATTTCCTCACCCCGACGCTTTGCTAGTCTCGATTTGCAACGGGAATCACGATTACTGGAACAGATCTTCACGGGCCGACGTTGAGTCGTCCGATCGCCACGGATATCTCGGGCTTTTCTTGAGCGAGCGTGGCAAAATTGACTCTCATGTATCACGGACCACGCACAGAGAAAGAAAAATGGCTCGCGACTTGTCTAGCAGACGCGCCGCGCAGATTGCGTATCAACGCCGCTCGGTTTCCTTTGAAAAACTACTCGCGTTGCCCGCTTTCACCGCGTGCCATCTGCTCGCAGTACGAAACACGAACAATCGCGAAGCGTCTGGCTTCTTTTTAATTGAATTATTCCTGCTAGAGAGTCGGCGGGCACCGCGTTTTCAAACAGACGACCCGTGTCGCGAATGCAAGTACTCGAGCTTACATTTTTCACCAGGCGGCGCGAACGAGAAGCAGAGGAAACGCGCGCTGTGCTACAGACGACGACGCGTCGATCGTAGTTGACTCTGGCCATTATGGTTGCGGGTTGCTATAAGGTCTTGCAAAACGTTTTATAGCCGGTGGACAAGGCTGTAGCAAACTCGTAAAATTGATTTTACCGATCTCGCAGTCCTTTTCTCACCTGTTTACGATCCTTTTTACGGAAATGAAAGACTCGGTGGATATTCGATTTTTACTAATAACAGTTTAACGTATGTGTTCGAGTTCGTCGTTAATTTTATTGTTAGTTCTGTGCGATTTAGAACAAATAGATCTTTCCTCGGGTACCTACAACAGTCAGGGAATTAAAGATCAGGATGTTTGAAGTACGATTTAACACTTAAAATGATTACAGTGTGCAGCATTATTAAAGTGTGAAGAATCTATTTCGATATTGTGCGGTTTTTATTGCAATACAGTATTTAATCCTTAAAAGTCGCCAAATTCTGAACAAGAAGTGTCGCAAAACAATCCCCACTTCCGCGGGGTATTGTCCATTACACAAGTAAATATCATCACAATTATATCTTATTTTGTATTATTTTCATTAGAAAAATGCCACGAATATTTTGGTGAAAGTTCCATAAAAAAAATAATAAAGAAATTTTGTCATTGGATTAGTAGTGGTCTCACCGATATACTCGACCCGTATTATGTTACACTTCTCGTAACATAACGAGATTTGTTCTCGTTTGTCCTTTTCTACGTTCGGCATAAATCAAAGAATAGTATACTTGAACACGAAGTGTCGCCGGCCGGACCCGTATAGTTGTGAGTTTTAACGATTAAATACTGTATACGTTTGGATAGGAAAACTTAATCATTTCCCACGGAAATTTCCCACGTGTCTTTATAAATTCTGTTGAAATTTCGATTTTAATCTCTTCGAACCATTAAAGTTCAGCAATATAATATTGACTTTGTCGAGAGCCTTTCAAGTAAGAAATTGGGAGACTTTCTTTGTAGCTGAAAAACGGAATTGTCAAACTTACTTTTCACTGCAGCGAAGTGGTCGACCCTTTTACGACGTACTGGTCGTGTATACTTTGTTACCAACACACTGACTCGCCTTTCAACGCCAATTTCTTATCCGTTTGGGGTAGTTTCATTTAAGGGCTACCATCGATAAAAGAGTAATTTAAACCGGTGGTTCCAAAGTGTAGCTCGTGTCTCCTGATGGATTAAAAAATTAGTTATTGAGCCTAAAATGTTTCCATTCAGCACATCACCGTTTTAGAAAGAATCACACTCGTACATCTGCTCGAAAAAGTTAGCACAAATGGACAGTTTGAAATCTCCATTTTATTACGTGCGATGTTATTAAATACGCAACGTTTCGTTCGCAGAAAATATCAGAAATTGACCCGCAATATTTCAAGCGAGATTAATTAATTTGCATGGCCGCCGAACCGGTACCTATAAAAATTTCACACAATCAGGCCAATTTATTTAATGAAACCGGAATGTATAAATTTGTTAGAGTAATTAGTAGACTATGGAATAATATACGAATTTGCATTTTTACGGGCCCATGTCATAAAACAAAAAATGAAGCAAAATTTTATTTATCTTTTTACTTCGGTCCCTGTATATTTGAATAAGCACAATGGTCAGTCTATTCCTCACTTCCAAAATATATCTTTATTTGCTCGTATAAAACATTTAGAAAATTGCACATTGATAATAATAACACTTCAAATGGCTGACCACTGGAACAATTACTCTACGATAGACAATGCACTGGCTAGAGTACGGTTAAATAATTCCCCTCAACAAAACATTTCCTTTTGCTTTCCTAAAACATTCACTAAATGCTTATAATTGGACTGCGGATGTTATACATTTATAGCAAAAGTGAGTGAATATTACTGGTACATGATTTACAACCTATTATAATTATCAAGAAAAGAAATCAATTTCTATGCAACCCCTCCTTCTTGAAAAAGATAGAGATATTCTTTATTTTACACAAAGATCCGCAGCCTACTTACAGTGGCCCAATAAAAATTGTTCGTACGCCCTTTAAATCAGAATAACTGTCTTAAAATTTGACCAAACCACTCGACTTTTTTTGAGCAATTAGAAGCATTGATTTAGTAAATCACGTGCAAAAAACATTTTGCAAGAATTGAAATTTTTCAAACTTCTTTATTTTAGACCATAATGAAAATTTAAAATATGCCTGTTGTAGATGTATATATAACCTAGATCTACAACAGGCATATTTTAAATTTTCATTATGGGCTAAAATAAAGAAGTTTGAAAAATTTCAATTCTTGCAAAATCTTTATATATATATATATATATATATATATATATATATATATATATATATGCAGAAAATTTCGAAAAACTGCGATTATCACCACTTTCAACCGCTTGTAGCTCATATGTTCGTTAACTGATTTCGATGAAATTGTCAGCATATGTGTAACATAGATCTACTAATTCCTACTAATTGCAATTTCTTCAAAATATTTTTTGCACATTTTAAAAGTAAATCGATGCTTCTAATTGCTCAAAAAAAGTCGAGTGGTTTGGTTAAATTTTAAGACAGTTATTCTGATTTAAAGGGCGTAGGAACACTTTTTTGTGGGCCACTGTATAGTCGTGGAATGGCCGACTATTGGAAGAAATACCCTACGATTAATGATGCACAGACAATTCCATGGTTAAATAATTCCCCTAACAAAACTTTTCCTTTTGCTTTCCTAACATATTATATTTCTGTACAAAATATTCACTACCGGAGTGACCTTTTGGCGTTGCCGCGTTTCCGGGTCTCCAGGGATGGCGAAGTTCGTGGAATAGGAATCTGACTGGTTGTGACACACTCTGGCCGGAAACGACGTCGCCGCTCCCCTTGTCGTCGTTTGCCTCGCGAATCGGCTAGTCGAACAATCGGCTCTCCACCGGGAGAAAGCACGTGACGTAATTTTTCGTAGGTCCGTAGTCACGCGGAAGGGACCGTTTTTCTCGGGTTTGGTTTTTTAACGAGGCCACGCCCGACCAAACAATGCATGCCCGAGCGAAAGCAGTTCTCGGTTTTTACGTTGTCCGGTGGCAAAGACATTTTTGCGGCGCGGTGCGAGCATGGCAAAAAAGATGGTAACTAATACGAACGGTACCCGGAGCTGGTTTCGGGGTCGGCGAGCTCTCCGAGATTGCCGTCACGTATCGACGCCCCTTTTCTGGCTGATCGCGTATCGAGCATTACAATGCCGTAATATCATGTGTCGACGACGGAATAACGGGCTAACGCGGACTTACCGATGATATAATCCTTCAACCAGACACTTTTTTTACCCGGTTATTCCAAACGAAATCGAACACTTATAGTGGCTCACAAAAGTATTCGCCGGACCGTTAAATCAGAATAACTTTCTTAAAATTTGACCAACCCACTTGACTTTTTTTGAGCAATTAGAAACATTGATTTAGTAAATCACGTTCAAAAAAGATGTTGAAGAAATTGCAATTAGTAGGAATTACGTGAAAAAAATAAAAATGGCACTTTTTAAAACTTTATTATTTCAGCCCGAAATGAAAATTCAAAATATGCGTTTTGTAGATCTATGTTATTTACACATATGCTGAAAATTTCATCGAAATTAGTTAACGAACATATGAGCTACAAGCGGTGGGAAGTGGTGATAATCGCAGTTTTTCACGACTTTTGGTCAATTTCTGCTTGAAATCCATAGTTTCTTACATCTTTCGATGCGCGTCGTTTTTTTCTGCGTCAACTGTTTTCGATGGAATTTTCAGCATGTATATAACTAACCTAGATCTACAAAAGGCATATTTTAAATTTTCATTGTGGTCTAAAATAAAGAAGTTTTAAAAAGTGCCATTTTTATCTCTTTATGTAATTTCCACTAATTGCATTTTTTTCAAAATCTTTTTTACACGTGATTTACTAAATCAATGCTTCTAATTACTCAAAAAGAGTCAAGTGATTTGGTCAAATTTTAAGAAAGTTATTCTGATTTAAAGGGCGAGCGAATACTTTTCTGAGCCACCGTACGTTTGTACGTCATTATAGACCACAAAATATAAGGATTTGAACAAAATTCGTAACAGTACTGTGATAAGTGTCCGATTTCACGTGGAGTGACCCTCTTGCGACTGCCAACGATCTCGGTGTACTCGCCGGGTAATGACTCTTTAATTCTCTAAACAGTTACTCTGCTAAACTGTTGTTCTGCGAATGTGACGAATTTCGTGGGCCTTTGATGAGTACCTAACGACATCCTGCGCCGACGAGAATGGAGTCTGCTCGCGCTGAATAACATTGTCAATTCGATTCGCTATGAGCCGCGGACTATTATGGAACACTATTATAGACCACTATTATAGAACGCTATAATAGAACTTTCTTTTCGTAGAAGCTGCGTTTTGTGTACCAATAGTTTCACGAAACAACTTCTTGTTTAGTTCTTAACCCGCGGAACGAGAATATATTCCTCTGACTTTGCTGGAACATTTGCACGTAGAAATAAGAAGTTTAGAGAGCAATTACTGCATTGTAATAAACTTTGTAATGCGGGAAAGGGACTTTTTGTGATAATGAGCCTTGTAAAATAAACTGTGGAATTTGGAGTTTGCGTAAATGTTCGAAGTCGGTCCGCAACAATGTGTTCCACTAACATAGTGTTCTAATGGTTCAGCTCCAGAAATCATCCACCAGCCCGGACTTTCTGTGCCACAAGACTTTGTAACATCGATTAATCATCCTGTCGGATTTTATATTCCTCCGTAATTAACGCAAAGAATTTAGTTCCTTTTGGATTACAAAGCTTATTGCCGCAGTAGAATCGGTCAATGTAAAAGATGGGAAGGTGTCGACGTTGAAAACGTTATCTTCTTTCAGGAGCTCGCTCTACGTTACCTGTATCATTATTGTTACTAATTGATCTTTGTACATTTGGATTTTATAAAGATTTTTTAAAACAGAATAGTATACGGATATCAATCGAATTTCTTTAATACTGAACCTACCGATCGTTAAAGCTGATTAGTTTGTGTTGCCTTATAAAAATGGCACGATTGAATTCATTTATATTTTGTGTGATTTTTTTTATAATATATACTTGAATAAAAAGAATGTATGCATAATCATTTCTAGTGGACGCATTTTTATCAATAATTGTAAAATAAAAAATCTGAAAGCGGTCATTTAACCGGCTGTGGTAGGTTTAGTGTTAACTTGTTATTAGTATTATTATTAGGGATTCAATTTAGTTATGTCAAATATTACCGTCCAGTTCTAGTAAAAATTCTAATTCATAAAAAATCTATTATTCTTGACTACAAACATTTGTATCTTATGATTATAAACATTTTCCATTAGGTTTAATTGGTTGAAAGTCTGTACATACCTTTGATGTTGTAAATTCAAACTGATATGTGCATGACTCCAAAAATGGAGAGGCATTGTAGTGTTCTTCAATTGAATTCATTTATACAGGATGTCCCATTTAAGTTGAGATTGTATAAAATCTCAAAGACATGTGATTTAAAAAAAAAGCGAACTGACACATGTCCTTTAGTGTTTCGAGTGGGGAGTTAAATGGAACTACTAGTTTTTTAATGCGTGTGCGTTTTCAAGGTTATTTCAAGGGCATTTTGTCTTGTTTTATCACAAAAAAATGTTTCAAACAAAAGTTGTGCATTTTTTTTACGTAGAATATGATTCCGAAATAAAAAATATGGGTATATGATAAAAAAGAAAAAATAACATTGAAATAACCTTGAAAACGCCCACGCTTTAAAAAACTAGTAGTGCCATTTGACTCCCCACTCGAAACACTAAAGGACATGTGTTCGTTTGTTTTTTTAATTCATATGTTTTCGAGATTATTTACAGTCTCAACTTAAATGGGACACCCTGTATAATTACAGGCACAACTTTGGTTTCCCGTTGTTTCCTTCATCTTGTGTTATTTCTGATTTTAAATCAAATTATATTCGATTGATAACATGAAATATAAAAACACAAATAGGTGATACATTTTTCATTAGGCTAATATTATTAAGGTGTTACATACTTTGAAAGATTGAAAAATTTGGAAAATTTGAACCTTTTTTTAATATATAAAATTACGATTCATTTTAAAATCGAGATATACATCTTATTATATGTTATTTAAATAGTATCTGTTGAAAATTTGATCTAAATATACGAAAATAAAAGAACGTGGTATCCGTTCTCCCAAAGTCACTTTATCAAGACATCAACTGCAATGCTACATATATCTTTATATGCTTTTATATTAAATAAATTGTTCTGATTTGACTAACGTGTCTACATTGATTTCAACGATTTCTACATACAGAGAAATATTGACTCTAGTATTTGAATACTTTCAAGAACAAATAGTTTCGTTCTATTATTGTGTCTAGAATCTTTTTCATTTGACGCTCGAGCTTCCGAAATTTTAGGAGATTTTTGGAGAAGAATCACGCCATATTTTAAAAATTTGTATTCTATTAAAGCTGTCTAGGGTAAAGTTGCTTCATATGAAACCTCTTCTCATAAGAGACTCCAGCTTACCTCCGCTACAGTACTCTTGAATGTCGCAGCGATGACGTTTTGTTTCGTAACTAATCCCGTAATAGTTTTGTCCGGGCATTTGCGTTGAAATCAATTATGCGTCTTCAGCAAGCACATTGTGTGGAATACGTTGTACAACCATTTTGGAGAGTCTAATTAAATTATGAATACTTCCAAAATGTAATTTGTAGTATCATTTCCATAAATAATTAATTAATAGTTATCGTGCATTATATTAAGTGGTAAATATCCAAACTTGTTCAATCATATTTTACTTTGCTTCTTATATCGTTTTAAACAATCGCATATGTATATTTTAGGTTTGTTAACAGTTGTATGTTGGTCGCCTTTATCTAGGTGTTTCTCTATCTGAATAATATGAATAATTGTATAATATTTAGAAATTGATTAATAATATGAGACTGCAAGATAGACTACGGATTTTATGTATTTATCGCAAAAATTAATAACTGAAACATTAAACAGTAAAGGCATTAAAAGAATGTAATAATATGGCCACGTTATTTTCAAATAGCTAAAATTGTTTACAGAAGATATAAATTTCTACTTAACTCCCCTTCCTTGCAAATAATGCACAAAGTTTTTATTTTGCATAAAGATCCGCAGTCTAATGATATGTAATAATGTGGAAGGACGTACTCGAAATTCTGGAAAGTCACTTTTCAACTGATCAAAAAAGAATTTTACATATTCTAAATTGGAGAGTGGTTGTACTTTCTTTCATTTGCTTTAGCACGTTTGCTACCATCACTTATTTCAGTAACAGCGTTTATAGTTAGAATATTCTATTAAACACAATGTATTCTCTTGTGAAATATAAAAAAAAATATTCTCACAGAAAAATTACATATTTTCCTCATATCATGCTGTAAGTTGTAATTTTAAACAACGACATGGAGAAAATTAATTTGATTCTCTTTAAGTGACATACAAGATCGTGGTCGGCACACACGTGTGACGCTAGTAACGAACGTGTTAATGTTCGGTTGCAGTATACACGAGCTAATTACACATATTTCACTACGTATCTACAAGTGTCCTACAATTACCAACAATCTTTCTGTGTCTCGCCCGAAGGGACATCCAACTTGCTAGCTAGATTTGTAACGTCCCCTTACCGAGGACAGTCGAGTGCAAAAGGTTAATCACACCCGGAAACATATCACAACAATCGTAAAATCGTGATTATAATAGACTCGAATAATATCTCGAAGCGTCGATTAGCGAGCTCGCGGATTTCCGTAGCGGCGAGTCATAGTGACACTTGCCATTTCTAACAAAAGAAATAAATGCCGATGTACCTCAAATCTCTTGTAATCAGTGCAGACAATTTTTATTTTGCATAAGAATCCGCAGTGTATTCATAAGAAATCTTCACATTTTTAAAAGTCCTATTTTGTCAGTATTAATTCGCGACGATGTCTGATTAACGACTTCACGGTATAAGGACCATAATCCGTTCCATGGTGCGTGCAAGTCGCATTAGTATATATAGATTTATGTGATGACGTCTCTGCGATAGGGGTGTTTTCTGGCAACACTGGAGGATACTGTCGAGTGTAAAGGGTTAATCACACGCGGAAACATATCACAACAATCGTAAAATCGCGATTCTAATAGACTCGAATAATATCTCGAAGTGTCGATTAGCGAGCTCGCAGATTTCCGTACCGGCGAGTCATAGTGACACTTGCCATTGCTAACAAAAGAAATAAATGCCGATGTACCTCAATTTTCTTGTAACTAGTGCAGACAATTTTCATTTTGCACAAGAATCCGCAGTGTATTCATGAGAAAACTTCACATTTTTAAGTCTTATTTTGTCAGTACTAATTCGCGACGATATCACATTAACGACTTCACGGAATAAGGACCATAATCCGTTGCAAATCTATGTGACGTCCTAAGAAACTCGAATATCATCTCGAAGCGTCGATTAGCGAGCTCGCAGATTTCCGTACCGGCGAGTCATAGTGACAGTCGCCATTGCTAACAAAAGAAATAAATGCCGATGTAACTCAAATCTCTGGTAATTAGTGCAGACAATTTTCATTTTGCATAAGAATCCGCAGTGTATTCATAAGAAATCTTCACATTTCTAAAAGTCCTATTTTATCAGTACTAATTCGCGACGATATCACATTACCGACTTCATGGAATAAGGACCATAATCCGTTGCAAATCTATCCGACGTCTCGGACGTCTCTGCTGTGCGGGCCTTTTCTACAAAGGGTTAATCATACGCGGAAACATTTCACGAGGATTGTAAAACCGTGATCCTAAGCAACTCGAATATCATCTCGAAGCGTCGATTAGCGAGCTCGCAGATTTCCGTAGCGACGAGTCATAATGACAAAGTGTCGGTGGCAAAAACTAGGAAAGATCTCAGTCAATCACCGCGCGCCCTTGGATTTCGATCGGTGATCGGCAGCCTGGCAAAGGAGGAGTCGCTCTGGCATCCGCGAAGCCTTCGACATCGTTGCGGACCGGTGCTCGACCGGTCTTGGCATATTAGTCCCCGTAAAGGGGCATCGATCGCTATTTCAGCGACTTTGTACACGAGGCACGCACGCGGAAGATCAAGCCGCAAGAAGCGCCCAAGAACGTCTCGCCGCGCCGCTCGTGTAACAGTATACGACGATGGAACTTCTGTCTCGTGAAGTACGCCGATCTTGCCTTCTCGTTCTAACATTTTTTTCTTCCGACTTCCGTGGGATTCGCAGCAGGGGCTTGCATTTGTCTAGGTGCACGATCACCGAGCGCCGTTCTCCTAACCGTCACGGAATATTGATGCGAGATTCTCTCCGACATTCTGCCAAATTTCGGGGGACACTCTCCAGACGGAAGTTGGGTTGTTTGTCGGAGATGCGAGAAAGTTACATGCGCTCGAGGTCGTTAGGTTCTACGAAGGGTCTGGGTTAGGTTTGCGTGCTCGGACTCGCCGCGGATGGTAACTTGCTGAATTGGACTACTGTCGCGTCGCGCGTCGGCGGGAATTGAAAGGGTGCAGTCTAAGTTGGTGCGAGGTTTTGGTTGGAATTCTGTTTGACCCGGTGAAGGGTTGTTCGTCGAGATAACGTGTGTTAATAAGGTTTACGTGTGTTTAAAACAATTTTAAAAGCCAATACAGCTAAAATTTAATAATGAATTTAGTTACTTCAATAACCTCTTCTTGAGGTGATATTATTTGAAATAAATTGAAATAAAAAATTATTTTAGCATAATTTGTCTGATTTAAATGCCAAGCGAAAATAAATTTTGTATGTTATTTGTAAGATACAAATAATAAAATATTTGCAATACTTCATCATTTCAAATGAAATGTGTCCAACCTGGACAAAGAGGATGACATACGATAGCTAGAATAATGAAAAGTACCAATGAGTTAAAAGTCGCAGTTCGCAGCATCGTTCCCGATAACGAGTCTGAGCATCAAGAACGCATTTATTTAAACTGTTCTTCTGTATTCAAGCACTCGGTTACTGGGTGAAGAAGTGACCGACAAATCACCGGGAAGCTCGACTAACGGATCGGCCATTAGACGTTACGATTATTCTTTATAGACCCGCGGATGATCGCGTTCCAGCCCACGCCGGTTTCCCGCAGTCTTTGTCTTCATGTTCGGGATAGTTCCCGGGCTGCAAGACGTTTCTAGGAACTGTTTTAACGATCTTTACTTCGCGGAGGATAGTTTCGGCACAGCCTCATGAAACATTCCCTGGCTATAAAATCGAGGTTCGCGCAAATTGCTGACCGCAGCTAGCCGTTCCCCGCGACCAGGCTACTCTCTCGCATCGCGAGGCTTCACACTCGAGTGCATCACACCTCCCACGTTCTTTCACGCATCGAAACTCGGGAGTTCGGTTTATTTTGGACCGAAACATCCCCTGGTTGTAACGTCAGTCGTCACCGGCAGAAACTCCCGGAGAAATGCATTGCTGCGTTTCCATTTTGTTATACGTCCCAGTGGTTACTACTTCGAAACAATGAATTGAATATCTTCGGCGCCTCTGGCGTACTTTAGCCGCCTTTACGCTTCCAAAATCGTGAGCTGGAAGTTCGAGATAGCGGAGGAAAGTATAATACTTGGACTATGAATTTTGCGCGGTTGCGACCGACGTATTATCCACGATAGAATGAATAATCTCTCTGAAGTTTGAAAGAGTTATATCTACAATGAAGGAAAATTTGTATCCAGATGCTGTAAACTGGTTCACCATTATCTGCTTGCGGATAAAGAGCTGCAGTCTAGTTATAATTGTTCATGTATAGGGTGACCGGTTTTAATTCTGTAATTGCAAATTACTCGTACATTATGTATTATAAAAAGAAATAGTTCAGATAAGAACTGAATGACTTCGAGTGGGCCACAATCTGGTGTAAGTCGTTTTTCTATAGATAGACGCGTAAAGGTGATGAGAAGGTGTACAAAAATACAATTGTACCTTTTTTAGTGCACTAATCGACGCAGCTCGTTAGCCTCTATCGAAAAGTTATAAAGCTATTTATATCGGAAGATCATTCATTTAATAGATGGTTTAAAATTGGTTTGACATTTTACTTGAACTAAGGATTTTGCACATTTGCAAGAGTTAAATCTACGCTAATATTACAGTAATTTTTATTTTACCCCAGACTCTGTAAACGTATTCACCATTACTTGGACGTGAATAAAAATCTGCAATCGGGTTATAATTGTACGTATAAACAGATCGAAATTTTAATTGGACTATGAATTCTACACGTTTGTAACAAAGTATCAAACGCGATATAGTGAACAATAGTTCTGAAGGATAAAAGAATTAAATCTATACTGAAGGAAAATTGGTATTGCATTCCAGACTGCAAACTAGTTCATCAATATTTGTGTTCGTATAAAAATCTGTAGTCCACATATAATGGTACGCATATACAGATTTGAATTTTTAATTATTAAAAAAGAGAGTGGGAGGGAGAATGAGACATTTTTCTGTGGATTATAGATGTGGCTTGTTCAAGCTAAACAATGAATTGTATAAAATTCGCGGTTAAAACCTATTTTGTTTGAATGGTTAAACCTTGACTACCACAAATGATATTTTTATAAATATTCTTCTGTAATTTTAGTGCTGCTAAGGTTATTGAAAATATATTAAGGAAATTTGAAAATGTATTTCTTCAAATTCGAATGTTTGAAAACAGATTTTTTTAAGTCCGAAATGAATATAATTGTATTCTGTACGCATTAAATATGGAATAAATGCATAAACATACGTAATTATTTTTATAATCAGGAATAATTTCATTTACAATTTTTAATTCTCCGTAATATAGCTTTAAGCACTTATTTTCTTTCGTTTCCACGCGGTATGACGTTTATTACAGACCTAGAGAATAACAAGTAGCATCGAAAAAGAATTGCACAATCTCGACTTAACCATCAAATTAATGTGCTCATTCGAAGATCAGTATTCCAGTAACGATAGCGGTTGCGTCGGCCGCATAAATATGTATTCACTTACTGCAGTGTGTACGTTTTATCGTACACTAATAGTCATCTGTTTCGGGCCCACTTCCTCGGTTTATATTTTGGATTACAGCAAACTGGCAGCAATTATCTTCTAATTGTATCTATCCTGAAGTAATTGCCATTTGTCAGAGTGCGTAATGGCCTTTTGACTAATCGGAATCGAAGAGAGAAAAAAGACAGCCGTATATGAATAAGCAGCAATACGTTAATGATAATAAATGGAACAGGTGTGCAGCAGAAAATTCAATTATAAAACTAATAAAGAGAATACTTAGACTTGCGTAAATTGTTTCGGTCGCTAACTCCGATGATTATCTATAGCAACGATACAGTATATCTTAATTATAAAGGATGAACCAGCAATCTCCCGAGATTTCAGGGCAAAATAGAATCTTCAATGTATGTACGTCTCTCTCTCTCTCTCTCTCTCTCTCTCTCTCTCTCTCTCTCTCTCTTTCTCTCTCTCTCTCTCTCTCTCTCTCTCTTTCTCGTTCATCCTCTAAGAGATTTATTAAAGATTTGCCAAAGATGCTCTGTGTTCGCATTGATTTATTTTCCAAGGGCACTATGCTAGTACTAATTACGTACAATATATACGATAAGGACCGGTGATTTGATAGGCTCTTCGTTCTGCTCCCGAGAATACCAATATTATTGAAGTCTTGATTATTATGTTCTAATGATTCATTAGGAGATCCCACTGTTGTTAGTAGTTTTAATAAATTCTTTTGGTGTGTTCATTGCTCTGTATTTCAACTATCCATTTTCACCATAAATGCATCAAATCCACAGTCTACTTCTTAGCCATATGTAAGCATTAAATTAAATATAGACACACGATAAATATGTTTCTATAGTAGCTAAATATTAAGGGCAAAGAAGTACCAATTATTCAAGCTTTGAGAGAAATAATGCTGAATGGTATTAAATATGATGAAAATATAACTATAAGTTTCTACTTAGCTATTACTAAGACGTTAACTGCCATATCACCTATATATTGATGACGGAATTATTAGTAGAAATTTAAAAATAATTTTCTTACTAATCCACAGTCTACTTCCTAGCCATATCTAAGCATTAAATTAAACATAGATGCACGATAAATATCTTTCTATAATAGCTAAATATTAAAGACAAAGAAGTACCAATTATTGCAGCTTTGAGAGAAATAATGCCGAATGGTATTAAATGTGATGAAAATATAACTATAAGTTTCTACTTAGCTATTACTAAGACGTTAACTGCCATATCACCCATATATTGATCACAGAATTATTAATAGAAATTTAAAAATAATTTGTTTCACTAATATATTTACTGGACCAAATTTGGTTGGTGTGTGCAAAATGTAAAAAGATTGCTAGGGTACTCGGTATTATACATCTTAATTTTTCAATCTCTATTTCATTAAATAAATTACTTTGATTTTATAGAATTTTTGAGGATCCTGGGTCGACGCACAGTGATCTGGAGACCCCGTTTTCGTGGCCAAAATTCAATTATTCAACTTTAATATGTTCAAAAAAATTTTTCCCTGTAAAATAACAACCCTTCAGAGTTCCCGTATCCAAAATGTTATTCGTTTCAGATAATTCTGTGATGAGATACAGCATTCTAAAGACAAAGTCAGAAATTGCAAAGTGAAATGAAACGTTTTAAATTTCAATTATAGAATATCAGAAAACAGATTTTGATGATGGTTTTATATATTGTATGTTAGTAAGCGCAATTCAAATTTTTAATCCAGTTTTAAGCATTGTTTAGTCCATGCACGAATAGCGTAAATTAATAGCATTTCAAACTTTGTCTCCAGACCCCTGTGCGGCGGTTAAATTGTTAAGAATCATACCGATAATAGCAATTAACTCGTCTTCCCCGAACACAGGAGGATACGCGAGTCGCGGCGACGGAGACAAACGGTTCATCTCGTATTTTACCTGGTCGGAAGATTCGGATGATCGTCGTTTTTCATTCTCCGCGGCAGAAGTAGATTCGTCCAGCCGTAGTCGGCCGCTCGGGGTGGGAACGGGTTTCAGCAGAAATTACGTCGGGCGGGCCCTCAGCTTCTACACGAAATCTCGTCGAAACAAATGAGAAGTGCCGTGTGTGTCCGGCGCGGCCGATCGTGTCCCGGCGTGTTCGGGGATTTCCGGCACCCCTCGGCGCGGCTCGAGACGCGCGCTGCACCGCGGCGTCATTCAGTCGAACGCTGACCGCCACGCGCGAAGGATCGCGTTACTTTCGATATCCGCGCGTTGCCACGAGTCTCACGGCTGTCATCGGCTCTGTCGCGCGACTGACAACCAGTTAATCTATCCCGCCACGAGCGGGGGGGATTGTATCTATCGATCCTTTGATCTAGCACGTTCAGAACTTACCGTTTGGCGTTGACACGTGTTTCCACTTGGTAGCTTCATCCTGCAGTGCCAGTGCGTCCTCTTACTCTGCGATCGATATCATCTGAGATTCAGCTGGACGCGTAAACACGGTCCTGAGTCGTGTCGGACGAGTTCGGCATCGCGAATCAGACAAAGATCTATCAGATCCGGTACACAAGCTCCCAGCCACTTCAAAGCTTCTTAACGAGAGGCTGCGCCTCTAAACGAATTCAACAACTCCACTCGTACGCGCTCGGTCAATTCCTCCGAGGGTCCGCGTGTCACGCTCGTACACAACTCTCGTCTCCCTCGTTCCGCAGAGTTGACTGACCGAGTGACTCAGAAGATCGCGAGCGGTAGTTCTCCCGGCTCGCCGATCGAAGATACGTCGCGCGTGTACAATGCGCCCGCGTGTCTAGCTTACATGCGAAAACGGATCGAGATAACACGGGGTAACCGGTCGAAAAGAAGGGAACGGATTCCTCGTCCTTGTCCTAGTCCCGGTGGCTGGGGTGGGCTCTGAGGCGGGACTCCACGCGAGTCCAGCGTACCGTCCAAACACCAGGAAACCGCCGGACGAACCGCAATTAATGATCTACAAAACTCTACTTGGCCGGTAATTAGCGGCGGATTAATTGGAACGCGTAGCTGCGCGTCGAGCCGCGATGAGAGAGGAGAACGCTGTGGGAGGGTCGGCCGAATAAGTGCTCCGCTTACCTTCCTCGCTTCGAGGAATTGCATTCATCCGCACCACCTTTGTCTGGCCAACGTCTGACGAACTGTAAATCCCTCCCACCCTTTCCCTGGGGAGAAACGTACTAAAGATATATGCTAGTATACAAACCATAACATTTACGGTATTACGATCTGATCCAAGCGCCCCCCCCCCCCCCCCAAGTTGCAGAGGGTGAAATACGCGGTCGTGCTCCTGAAAAAAGATAGTATACATATTAGTATACAGAATTATTAGAGTTAGTCGATTCAAAGCATTGGTGTGCTTCAGAACACTTTGAACAAGTCTTCTGTAGCTCCAAAGGCGTGTTTAGCTGTTGCGAGTGATCAAAGTATTTCTTGAGAGAGAAAGAGAGAGAGTATCGACAGTGTGAAGGAGAACGTCTGACGGTGGAATCGTGAGAGGGATTGAAGTCAGTCCCATTGAAGTCTCGCAAGTGGTTCCCTGTGAGTTAGGGGACGTTCAATCGACAGCAAGTGATCAGGGTCGCAAGAAGTAGCGTTTTCGTGGCGGAGGGGTTCTCGAAGTGTGCGGGGAGTGTGATCTCGGGGATAAAAAGAGTGAGCTCCGACGGTCAGCGTGTCGGGAATAGGGTCCGAGAATGCGCCATCGGGCGACAATGCGTTCTTTGACAGTTGCGAAGACGGTAGGATGTTGACGGCCCGTTCTGGGCCTCTTGGGCTCGGCGTGCCGCGAACCCTGGGGCCCGCGGAGGGGAGCGACCATCTCTTCCTGCTGCCAGAAAGAGCATTGATCATGGACAGCACCCACCTGAGACAGGACCTGGCCGGTCTCGACTTCAACTTACATCTGAACCTGCTCTACACCGCGCCCCGTGGCAACGTCTGGCTATGTGAGTCGATTGATTGCACTAGGTCACTGTCGACCACTTCTACCAGTACTTTTTCACGGCTTAGAAGACGTGTCCAGGGTATACTGGCTGTGATAGTCGACGACTGCTTTCATCGCGTTCGCTGCGCCGAGTCGTTTAAAAGGTTTTCCGGTAACTGGTTTTTGCTCGAAGGAAGTGGCATGTCGTTAGAGCTTTTCTTACTGTTTATGTGCCGTGTGTTTATGCAACGTTTGGAGGTTAGGATAGGCTAATGAACAGGGTGAATCACGTAAGTGCTGTCACCTTAACGACTTGTTTGACGTTTGGTACATGAACAAAGATTTCCGACAAACGGTGGTCGGTAATCGGAGAAGTTTATAACGAATAAATATTTTTGTGTTATTTACAACGTTATTTACAGTCTCTGATGAGACTGTTGACTGCTGCAAACAAAAGTTATTTATCGTGCTTTTAACTTTTCGTTTTTTTTGTGTTTTAACCCCTTGCGTTACGATTTATTTTACGGTTTCAGTGATTGGAACTTTTTTGTAGTTTATAATTTCCTAGAAGAAGGAGATAATTTATGTTTATTGTATGCCTATAGGTTCCGCAGTAGCTGTACATTAACAACAACATAATAGAATTTTATTTTGGTTTGACAGAAATTAATAACATACACATTTATTTATTATACTATGTACAGAATTTTAATCACGCGTCTCACACGATATTGTAGGGCAAGGGGTTA
Organism: Sphecodes monilicornis; assembly: GCA_913789915.3. Taxonomy (NCBI): domain Eukaryota; kingdom Metazoa; phylum Arthropoda; class Insecta; order Hymenoptera; family Halictidae; genus Sphecodes; species Sphecodes monilicornis. The sequence goes on from OU565290.1 coordinate 14,923,142, forward strand.
TGTTGCCTTTGTATATTAACACTAAATCTCTGTTGGGCGAGTCCAGTTTTTACAGTTATTTTTTGTTCGATTAGTAGACTGCGGATTTTGGTGCAAAATAAAGATTGTCTGCATAAATTTAGAGAAACGGGTGTCAAATGAAATTGTTATGCTTTGTTTGCATTTCAAAGTTCATCTTGGTCACAAATGCATAAAATCCACAGCTATTTGTCAGTAACAATTCTGAAGCATCATATAATTTTGATCAGATGTTTAAGGGTACAATATAAAAGTTGGGAGTATTTTTTAAATTAGTATTATTCAAGAAATGTAAAAGAGAAAGCACATTATGATTTTTATATAATTTCAGCGTCAAATCTAAGTGCCTCGCAACATGTCCAGAGATTCTGTTTGTCATTATTTGAACTATTTCAGACCATGATAAATATCCTTGTAATAATAGAACCTCTTCTCTGTGTTCGAAAAAATAATAGTTTCTCGTTTGCACAAAAATGTGCGGAACAAAAGTTTCAGTTAGTACACTGCAGTTTATAACAGTTTTCTTGGAACAGAAAAGATAATACTCATAAAACGTTGTAAAAAAGTTGTTTCATAACCAATTGATAATTTTAACTGTTGCAGTTCATTTTTGGTTAATTACCATTTTAGGAAAAATATAAAGGTCATTTTTAGTTTTTTCTTGAATATAATTTATAACAATTGACTTTCACTATTTTTGATTATTGATTGCTTAGGAAAAAATGATGAAGACATTAAAAATCACTAATTTCAGAGATACATCTGAAATGTTTTTTAATGTTTCAAACACGTTGGTATTGTGCAACTTTTGTTTGAAAAAAATGGTTACAATTACATGAACAAATGTTAGGATTTTAGGAAATCCTATTTCGAAATAGAATCTTAGGAAATAACTATTTTTTATTGCTATTATCTGGTTTCGTGGGATAAGGGGCTTAGACAGGAGAATTTGCGTGGTTCTGCAAAAGTAATTTGAATAATAGTGAGTTCACAGTTACGAGGGTTAGTGAGTTTAGTGTATAAATAGGCTACTGGAACTAATTAGAGGCTTATTGGGCGAGATACCTTGGTTGGATTCAGAAATTTAAAACCTATAATTTGGAGGAAAAGGAGGTGTTTCTACATGAAAAAATAAGTTGAAAATATAGAATAAAATATTTTCGAATTTAAAGATTCGTCGGGATCGCGTGCATCAGTATATGCACAGAGTAGAATTGGTTGGTCATGATCAGAGGCGACAGCTGATTTCTATCATCTAATGGTACGCGCAATCGTTCGATTTTCTCGAAAGCAAAGCCTCACATGAAAACGTTGTATTCTATATTTTCGACTTATTTTTCCATTTGGAGTCACCACCCCCCTTTCTCTTGTACTACCATTTACCGAATACCCTGTATATTCGTAACACTATTTTTTGATTAAGCTTGAAAATTGATTTTTTATTGCAATATATAAGGTGCCCTAGTGTTGACGGTACAACCGCGGAGTGGTTAAATAAGTGGGACATACAGAATCATTTTTTTTTCATTTCAGGCTTTTCTTTCGTAATAATCGTCTTTAACAATCCGTCGAGTTCGCGCGCCTAGCATTTATGAGTAGCATGGGTTATGAACAGACACGTCCGTCGATTCCTATTCAACAGCACGCGTGTTCGATGAATTTTCAAACTCGATTTTCTCGAAAGCGAGGCGTCAAATGGAAAAAATTTATTCTCCGCTTCTCGACTTATTTTCTCATGTAGAATTTCCACGGTTGTACCACCAATATTGCAATAACCCCTATTAAAAAAATTTTATTAGGATTTACAAGATGTAAGGTTACGAAAGTAACTACTATAACACTATACTTGTCTTTTGTATTTTCGTACTATTAAATGAGTTCTGTTGATATTTTAAGATTTTTATGCGCACTGTCTGTCAACGTATTAAGTTAAACATAAAGTTTGTATCGGTCATCGTGCATAGATCAAGAAAATTCCAACGACTGATCGTGTTGTTAGAGGATCTTAAACGAGTAGATGTTACGTAAAAGTTTGTTTATTCAACTAAATATTTCTTATTCATTTTCATTGTAATTAGCCTTCGTTATAGTCCTTATTATCTGTATTTTACGCACACATTTAAGATATTTCTGAAGAATATTCTGTCGCAGACATATTTTGCACGACGAACAACGCAAAGTTTGAAGTACCGTACATATTTGCGCATTACGAAAACATTTATCGCATGCTGATATTTGCATAACTGGCACATCTGCGATTCGTGTTCATATCATTGGCTATTTCAATATTTCCACGGGTTTGAACAATTAAGCCATGGAGCGATGACGTTTTTTTTTTTTATAAGAGCGGTTTCAGTCGAGTTGGCATTATCGTTTCAACTTTTTACACGATGCTTGTTTATTCCGTAATGGCGCGGAGCATCGCGTTTTTTTATCAGATACCGTTACGATAGTAATCTAACTAAGTAAATGACGCGCGGACGGCGGTTCGGACAACTCTAAATTTGTCTTATTCGTGTGCTCTGACAAATCCTTGCTCTTGGGAGTTCCATTGTAGCGACTGGCAGGAACTTTTAATTGAAGTAACGGGTTATATGCAAAACAAATGTCACATTCGGTTTCGGCTCTAGAATCCTCTTTGTTGCCTACGTGACACGGAATTATACTCGCTGAATTCATGTGCATGGTTCCACGAATATCAATGTAGAATCCTCCGGGCGTATATTGCATCAATTATTATTTCCATGAACAGAGAAATCGTGATAAAAACCGCATTGGTCGTTTGACGTGATATTTGTAATTGCATCGGAGAAGCTTTTGCATTTACGGGCGAATTCGAATTTCCAGAACACAATGGTGGATGTGGTTCTGCGCTCCGTAACTCCGGCGTATTTGACTCTGAAAGGAATTGTAAATTGGGGGAGCAGAATTAAACATTTTTTTCAGGATAATAATTTTGTTTGATGCAATGGGAGAACGAATGCAAAGATTTCGGTAGGATTAAAAGTTATAAATAGACTGCGGATCTTTATACAATATAAATATTTTCTGCATTTATTATAAGTAGCCTGTGGATTGATGCAGTTATGAAAAGAGTGAATAGCTATAATCTAAGAGTATTGTTACATTGTTTTCAATTCATTAAAATGGTTTGAAGACAAACTTTACTTTTGACTAATTTCTGTGCATCATAATGTTTAAAACAAATTTTCATTTTGCATAAAGCTTCGCTGTATCGTTGTACGATAGGAGCCACTAAAGAACGTTTTCTTTTCTTTAATCCAGGGTTGGGCATTTTTGTCTCAATATACAAAACCATCCCCACTATAGCGCCCAATGTCTCCCACCAGCATCCGCTGATACCATGCAAGAAAGACACGCTTCGCCCATCGCGAGCAGTACGCAGGTCTCGCGTTCGAATGCACGTGAAAGACAAAAACGGGGGAAATAGTTATTCTGTTTTGTGATCTCGCGATCCGTTCATTCGGAAATGCGCGAAATGAAACAAAAAAAATGAAACATTGTATGCTGACGACGTTACTTGTTTACATCGGTGACTTGTTTATATCGCGCGCTCTCGGATACAATGGTACGTATGGTGGGGGCAACGAAGGCGCGCGCTGCATGAAAGAGAGATTGGTGGGGGAAGCAGGCATTTTAGGGGTCCATACTGTGTCCATCACTGCTTAACACGTTCAGCGCTATGTCACCCATATCTGGGTGACGGAATTATTTATACAGAATTGAAAATTAATTTTTACGTTGGTAGATTGAGTGTACAAAATTTCCTTACGATCTGAGGAATAGAAGAGGTTTGAAACAGTAATTAATATCACAAAACTAAACTTCTTAGTTTTTGTTTTATTAAATATATTGCTTTGATTTTGTGTAATTTTTATGATTGTGGAGTGGGCGCTGAACGTGTTAATCCATAGCACTCGAGTGGTGACTCTGAGGCACCACTAAAAATTACTATACCATTATTCAAAATATTGTTTACATTATTAAATTGATATTCAATAAGTTAGTTACCAAACATTTAAGTATTCTATGAGGTATTATATCACTTCCATTTCTTCAAAATGAAAAAAATCATATAGAATGGAATTATTCTTGATCGAAAAAAAAGGTTTTGTTATGGAGTTAAAATACTTCCGAGCGCAAAGGGTTAATCATTTCACTAGACCGAAAGTAATATATTGTTGTTATTCAATTCTTTTAAAACTAAATCTACCGACCATTAAAAGTGACTAGTATGTTCCCTCGTATAAAAATGACACGATTGAATTTATTTAGATTTTGCGCCATTTTTATTATAATGTATACTTGAATCAAAAAAGTATACATAATCATTCCCAGTGGGGGGAGCATCTTTATAACTTCAATAATTGTAAAATAAAAAATTTCAAAGCGGTCATTTGACCAACGCTGGTAAGTTTAGTGTTAATCTTTACAGTGTGTTAAATTGCAGATACTCATTTTCGTCATAAATGCATAAAATCGGTAGACATACGAAACATCGTAAAATGTTATTAGATCTTAAATAGTGTCTTCATTTGGTATTGAAAGCACTAAAATGTTTATTAGCCCAAACAAATGTCTCTTTCTACTCGAGTCTGCGTACGAATTGATTTTATAAGATTGTTGACTTTTGCTATTATCCATACGTCACTGATTGTTAATGTACGTATTCTAGGAAACAACTTTTAAGACAGGCAATCTTTAAGTGCTTATATGAAGATATTTATATTTAAAGATTGTATTTACTAAATAATATAATAACTATATAATTAGTTCGCTGAACCAACATCCAAATATATACCTAAAAGAGTTAACGAATTTCATAAATTAACTGAAAATTCCCGGTTGCGGGCCGTGAAGCTTGATAATTACATTTTTTACCTTGCAGTAATTAAAACACTAAACGGAGGTTATGGAAAAGTGGGTTACTCTGGGTCTAAAGAAGTTTACGTATAATTTGTACTGGGTAACATGGAAACTAAGATCATTTTTGTGTACATGAGTGTGTGCAAGGGACTGTGGCATAAGCAACATCAAACTGCGTGCGAAATTAATTGTTTGTGTTTGTGCGAGGAGAACCAAATTCTCACTTCGTATAAAATTTTAGCTCTTAATTGAAATGTCAAAAAGTTTTAATGAAAAAACCCACACCACATCAGCATTTGCATCTTTTAATCAGGGCACTTCTCTCGCATAGTGATGCAATTGTTATATTATTTCAAGACTGCCGAACCTTGTCACAAAAGGAAATCATTTTATATTGACTTCTGATCATTAGGAATTCATTAACAATTGCAAGTAGTATTGAGATTCCTTTTCACGAGGTTTAATGTTTCTGCTGATTTTATGCAGTTATAATAAATGAGTAGCTGCAATTCTTAACAGTTGAACGATTAAAAGAATATTGATGTATTGTTTCCATGTTGTTAAAATTGTTATGTAAAGAAGTAGTTTTCTATTTGGCTTCTAGTTTTTGCAGTTGTTGCAAAAATCTGTATTTTGCATAAAGATCCGATATTTAGTGTTAAGTCTGCGTTATGTTCTTGTAAGAATATTAGTACATCGATCTAAGTCTTCAAGTTAATCACTTAAATACTGCAGCTGGGAATTTATCTATCTTAATTGCCTTCTTGAAGCTTAATTAAAGAAATCTCGGTCAATTCATCTTCCAGCGAACAGTGAACGAGTGACGTAGCATTCGAAGCACAAAATTCCTTGCGCACATTTTCGATATTTCTTGGCGTTTTGTTAATCTGTTGAAAGTTTCACTTAACCTCATAGTATGTCGTACCAAGATGCAATGCGAACAGTCCCTTTATCTTTCAATTCTACGCGGCTAAGAAACAAAAGTGAATTAATTTCTGACGGTCTCCTAGAATTCAGCCATTTACAAGCACAATTTGCTTAACCGCCTTTCAAGCTTTTTTAACATTTCAAAGCACTATTTACATTTAGAATGAGTTTTCTCGACAAGTTGAATGCCGCGCGAATTTTATGCGTTTCACACAAGTTTCGCCTATTTCATCCATTGGAGTTGTCAACGTTATCAATAACATTTATAGGTTACTTAATAATAAAGTTTTCACCTCGCATTAGAATCTAGCCTAATCCGTTGCCGATCATCAGTAAAAATTGCCATACCATTATTCAAAACAGATTTCATATTATTAAATTCGTATCTATTTTATAAATTGCTAAAAATTCAATTCCTGTATAAAAAAAAACAGATTAACTTTCAGGTGTACATTGTAAAATAGATACATAGAGTAAAAATATTGTAGGTTAAAAGAAACATCTTGATTTTGGGAATAACCCCTTGCCATACAATTTTCTTTACAGTTATAATAATTAGAATGTCTTCACCTCCAAAAATGTCACCGAAGAGGAAAGAAAATTAATATTTTTGCCTGACTACATTTACTTCACTGCTTAAATATTGATTACACAAAACTAAAATTTTATTTCGTCCGAAAATAAAAGTTATAACTTTTATCTTTGTTAGATATTATTTAATATCTTCGTCACGAGTTTGACTCTTTAAAATATGGCAAGGGGTTAAAATTGCTTCGAGTGCAAAGAGTTAATACCACTGAATGACTAGTGTCGAGAGAACTTTTAACATTTTAATTGCCCTGTAACCCAGATATATGGGTGACTCAATTATTTATACAGAATTGGAAACTAATTTTTATGATGTTAGATTGAGTGTACAAAATTTGCTTACGATCCGAGGAATAGAAGAAGTTTCAAACTACAATTGTCACAAAACTAAAATTCTCAGTTTTTGTTTTGTTAAATAAATTACTTTGCGTTTCACCAATTACATTTCACCAATTTTCTCTACGATTGATTTTGTGGCGTTCACTAATTCGATAAACGAGCGGTTCAAATTGCAGTCAAATCGAACAAAATTTTTCGCGCTACAAATTCTCCATCGCGTTAATCGTCGCCGGGGAGTCGTCGACGTGTGTCTGTTGCTGTTTCGTTATTGTTATCGGCAATCGAGCGTGAAACACGCCGTTAAAACGACGCGATAAGCGCATTCGTCGTGCAACGCTACACGGTTTTTCATTTCTGCGAGTTGGCTAAACAAAGAAAAGACGTCGACTCGGAAAGCCGAGCCGGGAAATGAAGACAGTTGCTACTCCTGTTCGCGGGGTTTGCGGAATGGGGGTATGCTCTCTTGATCCGCGAAAACGGAAGTATTCGCACGTCTCGGGACCGTTTCGCGTTCTCGTTTCACGATCCCTTACACCTGCTGTTCGATCGTTACCGCAGATCCGGGCTGCCGCGAAGAATTTATAGGATGCCTGGCGAACGTATTTCTTTGACTGACTTGATGTCCGAAGCATGTTGCTCGGAACTTTAGGGTGTTTACTTTTAATTCCATTGGGAATTCCTCCGAGAATTATATCCCATAACTTAACTTAAGCAGGTTTTGTTCTGAGAGCTCGTGAAAAGGTGTTAGTTGGTTCAGAATTAATAATAAACCTACCGAGCCTTAAAAGTAACTGGTATATGTTGCGCTATACAAATTACAATATTAAATTTATTTGGAGTTTGTGCGGCTCATATTACAATATGTGCTTGACTAAATATTTGAAAATTCCTCGTGAACGCGTATATAATATAATTTCAATAATTCTAAAATAAATAATCTAGAACCGGTCGTTTTGACCGGTTTGGTGGTAGGCTTAGTGTTAATGGGAAAGTTTGGTAATCATCTCCTCTTACACAGAAAAGTACATTTATATTCTTCCAGTATGTATGCATGTGATCATACGAATATTAATGATTCTTCTTTTGCACGAATTCGAAATACATAATACGGCTTCGAAAATAAAAGACAATTTTACGTTTGCACAGTATATTTCTATTTGACATGGTTTAAATAGGACTTAGTTTTAAAAAGTTTTGTTTTAACTGTTATTTCTTGGAGCGGTGCTATTAACAATATATGTGGGCGTTTTTTAATCTTTTCAAGTTTCTGCTTTATTAGTTACGCACTTCTTTAAGACAAATCAATGTTGACGGAAGGAGTCCCTCAGCTTCAATGACCTTGACCTTGACATACATACGTTGTCAAGGTCAACATTCTCAACAACTTCTACCCAAATATGTACGTGTCTATACATTTTAAATAAGTATTTGAAATGGACAATACTGCATTCAGATTAAATAGAATTTGTTCAATCATTTTCATAGGTTTTGTCTAAAAGTAACAATATGTTCGTACTGGGTTTTCACATTTACAACCATTTTTTCCACGTTTTAATATGCGCTGTATTGCCTTTCACACAGCGTTTTAGAAACAATTTAACGTCTAAAGGGGAAATTGGTATTTAATTACATTATCCATGAATTTCTAAAGAATTATTTTACACAAATAAATTGGCAAACATTGTTTTCTCGCCTCTTTTATTCACTAAGACAAAGGGGTATGCTAAATATGTAAATTGATTCGACATAAGCGTCTAAAGTTTTTAATTTGAAGGAGCACGTAGACGGTAGAGCAATTTCCACAATGTCAGATGGAATCTGGTTTTAGTATCTTCTTTTCCTGGGGAAACTTCCAGTTCCGAGATGATAGATTCATGGAATTTGTTGAATAAGTTAAAGAACCTCTATTGAAGGCGCTATTTCTACTATTTTCGATAGCACTGCAGATCGAATTTTAGTTTTAAATATTCAGAGAAATTTTCAGTCTATGATGTTCCAAAAAATTGCAACTCCATAGTTTTGACGAATAGTATTGACTTTTCATGGGTGTAAATAATGAAACAGAACCAATGACAACGACTTTCAACGATTTTTTATTATTTTCGGTGTATTCATCGATTGCGTAAGATCGTGTAAGAAAACTGCACAAGGTGTACACATTAGTTTTTGAAATAGTGAAAAAGAGCCATGACAACGACTTTCAATGATTTTTAATTATTATTTTCGGTGTATTCATCGATTGCGTAAGATCGTGTAAGAAGAATGTACAAGGTGTACACATTAATTTTTAAAATAATGAAGAAGAGTCAATGGCAACGACTTTCAATGATTTTTAATTATTGTTTTCGGTGTATTCATAGATTGCGTAAGATTGTGTAAGAAAAATGAAGAAGGTGTACACATTTTTTAAAATAGTGTACAAACGGTATAAGAAAGATAAATGTTGAGTGTATGTCTAATATTACTTTAATTTCAATCATTGTCTTATCGGTATCAAATGTATTATCAAGCACACTATACAGAGTGTCTGATCTTGAACTTTATCACTGGCTATCACTGAAAAGTTGAATATTATTATTTCAATTATCGTTCGACGTCATCTTCGATCTACTGATTGGCATAGTCCAACATGATACAGGAACTTTGTTAAGGTGGCTTCTCGAGTAACGGCAGTGAAAACTTATGTGATATTTAACCATTTTTTTTCAAATTAACTATTGAATATATGGTTACTAGGCCGTTTTGGGATGTAAATGGATAATCTTGAAGTGCAAGTATCATCTTTTTAGTTCAACTCATCTTATTATTTATTGTATAATACGCGTATTTCTCGAAACTATGTTTTTGAAGCTGGGGTGCACGATAACTAACGGGTGCAGGACGGACAGTTTCCATGACCATTGGCAACATCTCAAGTCTCGTTTTTCGAAACATCAACCATAATGATTATTATTCATTTTTATTGCACAGATGAATAGAGCTTTTCCAGTTAGATAGTTGCAATAAATAATAAGAAAGACGCGTAATCGTCGAGGTCCGGCCGTACGTTGTTATTTTATCTAGCCACCACAGGAATGCTTGCGAACTAGTCATCATAGTAAAACTAAAGCGGGAAAAGTACAGAGTCAGAGAGGACATCGACAGAAGATATGAGACTGAACCTTGCATAAAATACCGTATATTCTGCTGCACAGAAAAGAAACACAACCATAATCAGCCTTGCAGTTTCTTGTAAAAATTGTGACTTTTTCTCTCCAGTGGCGAGGTGGATTCCTCGAAATACCATGAATTCATGAACACACGATGTTCACTGTACTTGCTACAAACTAACTTTTAATAATGTTACTTGTACATTGCTACTTGTTAGTTTGTACATTGCAAAGAAGATTTCAAAATATTGCTGTCCAAAGATCGAATTCGAAGTAAATTCAAAACTTTCTAGATTCCTATTAAGAATTGAAAAATACATGTATTCATCGCTAGACTGCGTCAAACAATACACCTACCAAACGCATTTTATGTATTTATGACAAAAGTGGATAGGTGTAATTTAGAAGTGTAAACATGTTAGAAGAATTTAAAAATACTGATACTATTTTCACTCTGTTAAACATATTAAGAGATAAAACAAATTTCACTCCGGTTTGTTTCACTTCAAAAGAACATTTTTATTTTGTATAAAGAGCCGCTGTTTATTCAGAAAAATCTTTTAATTTTCTTCTCAAATATAAAATTATCTTTGGTCAAATAGGGACACATCTGGGTGAAATAATATTGTTTATGGTTTCGAGAGGGCCACAATTTAGTGTAAATTGTATTTCTGCATGTGGACGCGTAGAGGTCACATGAAGGTGACCTACGTCTTTTAAATGGGAATCGTATATTTTTAAATGCACTAATCGACGCAGTTCGTTAGTCTCTATAAAAATGTATAAAACTGTTCATGTCGAAAAATCATTGGTTTAGGACTTCAGGAGATATTTTGTCGAGAACGTTGGAAAGGACATCGCAGTGAATGTAATCTTCTGTTTCGAAACAGCAAGTATTCATACCATATATGCCAATTTGTATGTACAACATAACTCGTATCGAACAAATCAAAATATGATCCGAACGAAAGATCCCTAGGATAATTTTCTAGAGATCTAGATACGTTTTTATGTTCCAGGATTTTTACGTATCCCCTGCTTGTTGTTCTTCGTTTCCAGTCTATTTCATTTTACGACAATTTCGCCTGTCCTCTTGCTCCGACCTGATCCCTATCAGCCGCATTCATCATTAACTCGACGTCTACCAATTACCAGGTTACTCTATCATTCGTTTTCAGCGTCGTCAACCTCTTCATATAAGATAGCGAACGCCATAACCATAAACATGGTTCTGTTGCTTGTGTTTCTTCCCCCTGATTCGTTGACATCGCGTCGGTCCTCGAGAGTTATGGAATCGGTGGTTAGGCGTTTTTTTTTTCACCGGGAACAGTTAGGTCAGTTATCGTACTCGGACAATCAGCTGGTTTCTTTTTTAATGCGTTCCATCGCGGCGCAACTCTCGGGTTAATAATTCCGGGCTTAGCACCGCGCGCAATCTTGTTTAATGGCGAGTCCACATGCAGCGGCGATTTCTACCGGCCTCTCTGCGTTCTGTTTCGAAAGGATAAACCTGGTCACGTTTTTAATCACTAGCAAACAGGCGGCGGAGCTGCGATACGGTGTGCGCCGAGTTTCGAAAGGCAGCGTTGATTTTTGTTTCGCAATCCGCGTGGCCAGAGGGAAGCCTCTCGACCCGGCCAGCTCTTTGCTGATATTTTTGCTAATTAAAACATTGGCTGTTTCCCTCCGCCGAGCTGCCAGTGTATCGACAGCGAATCGACAAGAAAGCTAGCGTGAAACCTGCGCCGCGTCACTCTATGCGTCCTCTCGCGGAACCAGCACCGCTCTTTTCAATCACGTTCCGTGCCGCTTTTTCCGTGCAAAATGAAGGAACCACGTCGACCGTGCATTTTTCTTCCTTCTATCGGCTGTCGGTCGAAACAACCTAACGGCCAGCGCGCACCGTCCACCCATCAACCAATCGGAATTCGCGTAAAACGTAGTTACGAAACCCGCCGCGAATTACTTTCCAACGTTCCAGCGAATTTCGTTAGTTACACTGCAATTTAGCTGCGGGAATTGCACGCGACATATACGCGGGATCAATTTTTATGTTTTAGAACGGAAAGTTGCTCGTGTGTGTGCGAGATGTACACTATCCATTGCGTATATTCACCCATTTTTATTCGTTACATTTTTTTTCAATTGTACACATATATGGCTCTTTCTTCCTTTTCTTATCCATTTACAGACAATCAAGATACATTCGAGTCTCAAATATGTCCTCCACTTTCTACGCACTTACCGCACTTCACATATAACTGGCGAATCCAATAACAAATTTTAAAACGTGAAGTGCCACGCCAGCACGTACCAAAGTTCCAAGAAATGTAATCAAATTTTTAATTGAACCCGTAACTGATAAGTCAAGATTTATTTTTAGTCACTGCCATTATAACTTTCTCATACTTCTCAGGTCCTAACTAAATTTTGAATTACTCTACCAACCACCGTACGAATTAACGTTGAAATATAGTCAAACAAATGGTGTCAGTCATATATTATTGACGTGGCAGTTAACGTGTTAATTTAAAATGTAGTTGCAATTGATTATCCCTGTCTAATAACGAATCAGACGCGTAATGAAGATTTCAGACAGTCTAGTAATTATGAAAATTACTCCTTAATTTTAAGTCGAAAGAAGACTACACTTTTGTAATCAATATCAACATGTCGACTGTTACGCGAATTTTATATGTTTCGCAAAAGTTTCGCCTATTTTAATCATAGAAGCGATCGGCGTTGTTAATAGCAATTGATAGTATTTGATAATGAAGCTAACTGCCTACACCATAATCTAGTTAATTTCTGCATTGATAAATCGATATTTAGTGGTATCAATTTTATGTCATAATCATTTTTAAAGCATTAAAGTAAATGTGTATGTAGAGTCAATTTAAACTTTCTTTTTCTTTTAAAGAATGATTAAAGGCAAAGAACTTTGAATTATTGTAGTCGCGAAGAAAATCGTACGGCAAATGGTTAATTGTAAGTGCTAAGAATTAATTTGTACATCTAATACAGTATTCTTCGTCGAAAGTGACCTCCCTTGTAATAATTGCAAAATTTAATGTGTAATAATTAGTGGTGTGCCAGAACCCGGAAATATCGAGTCGGGACGAGACGAGAATTTTTTCGATATCGAGACAAGTTCTCGAAAATTTCGTAATTCTCGAAAATGTCGGGATTATCGATTATGTCGAGCTTCTCGAAAGTTTCGGGATTCTCGAAAATTTTAGGCTGTTCAGTACTCGATCACTGTTATAAGACTCGCTTCAAAATCGATCGCGGTATGAGATTTCCGATATTTGAGGTGTTTCCGAAAACCACATTATAAAATTTATTCATTGAATCTGCTTTTTTCTTCCTTTCGAGACTTTCGAGAATTTCGAACATTTTTGAGAATCTCGACAAAATCGAGAATTTCGAACATTTTCGAGAATTTCGAACATTTTCGAGAATCTCGACAAAATCGAGAACCCGACCTATCTCTCCTCGATGTCCTCCCGAACCGTCTCGACCATCGAGATCCATGCATTTTCGGGTTCTCGCACACCCCTAGTAATAATTCAATATTTCTCTACTGATATAGCAAATACGTCAGTGCAAGTATACGATAATTGATACAGAGATTGAATCGCTCGAAAGATACGGATGATTTTAGTTTAGGTCTCGTGTAAGCAACAACCATCTGTGTCATTAGTATACTGATCCCTATGCAAATATCAATCTAAATAAGTTAGATTACAAGGATCTGCGTCAACGAAGATAATACTTGTCGAGAGCAAAAGTGTCACCATTATGTCGCTACTGTAAAGATGTAAATGTGGCTTCTCAATTTGAGATCTTTTTCGGAAAATTTTATGTTCAACCTTTTAAAACTAGGATTTTGAAAATCGTTAACAAATTCCTATGCAATTAGTTATTGAAATTTATCGGATTGTTTCAGTATTTTCGCATGCAATTTAATAATAGTTAAAAAACACTCTTACAACTCTCCATGCAGACAAGACAGAGTATAAATTTAATAAAAAAAATTTGTGAATATTTTGTCGGTGGCCCGATTAGATTCAATTATCATAATTGCATAAATATCCGTAGTTTAGTTATGCAATGTTACGTACAACAGTGAAAAGATCAGGATAGAATAATTTGGCGTAACCACTTTTGCAATATACCAAAATATAAAAACAGTATTTTATGGTCTAGAGCGTTGTTGTTACTACTTGAAAATCCAGAGCGTTCTCTGTTCTCCAAGCTTTTTTATTGTACCAAATTATTTTTCGCGTAATAAAAGTCGTGTAATGTAATTACATCGCAAAGTTTTATGCGAGCCTACATTTTTATGAAAGTATTAACAGTAACAAGAACCGAGTAAAATTTTATTTTACTTCCTAATCAAAAGCAAGATAAAACTACATTAAATTTTATAGATCATTTTCTTTTACGAATATTTCAATATTTTTATGCGCTTTACATGCACACAGATTTTCAGTTTAATTGTATTTGGAACTTTTACGAGGTCCACTGGAAAGCTTCATTATTTTATCGAGCCTGGTTCTCCAGGCTTTATTATTTCTACCTTTTATTCGTAAAATATAATAGTAACGCGAGTGGTTGTAATTCATTTTTGAATGAGAAGTTAAATTTTTGCGTGGATTTTAACAAGTTATGGAAAAGGTATGAACGTATAAAATAACCGACTGCATTGCAATTTAGAAATTAGAAAGAAAATCATACTTGACAGGACGTTAGCAAAATAAACTCTGAAAGCAACAGAGGCGTTTAAACAGAACCCATAATTACAATGAAGTTTCGTTTCATTAACCTCGCAAAATAATATCGTCTATAAAATAATCGTTTAATAGAACACCTTCTGTTGTGTCGTGTCAGTGCTCAAGCAGTATTTAGTGAGCCTCTGAGAAACACTCCTCAAAGAGAGGTAAATAAATAACAAGATAATTGGATTTCCGGATAACTTTAATATAAAAACTGAATATAGTGGACTGTATAATAGAGAGATGATGTAACTATCGATTCTACTTCGCAACTGTCTTACAACTCACGCACGAGAAATAAAGAAGGCTCGTGGGGGTGAAAAACTCCCTCCACAAAATGTAACATAGTGGAGGGCCCAGCCAATGATATTATTATTTGGGAGGCTACGAGTGATCCTCCAAAAGAAGGGCAACGCCCATAGACAAAATACGTTACGACGAATGTCGCCAAACAGACAACACTCGCTTTCCCGTGATTTCACCGGAAATCATACTTTAGGCTTTGGGCCACAGGCCCCCCTTGGCGCTAAGCGTGGGCCTACGCCACGTCAAGTGCCATTGAGAGCGGTACGGCTGGGCTGACTTTCCCATGGTCAACTGATAGTTTCCAGACGTACCCGGGTCATAAAACGATAAATTCTTCCAAGAGTTAGAGGAACCCTTCGACAATGGCACTTGTACAAAATCGGCCGTGGCGTCGACCCAAACCGAAATACGAGCCTGGCGATAATATGCACGTCTCAACACCTTCTTTGCTTCGAAATTGTAACATACATCGAATTTCTTATCACTAGTGTGTATACCCAGACCGGTAATAAGATTATAGATAATGCAGCCGCGGGGCAACATTCTTGCGCTTACGTAACGCGAGAAAGGTGTATAGAAACGTGTGTTTTTCTAAATTTTTTCCCGTCTCGTTTCATTTCGAATCTAACTCGTTCAGGTGTGAAATGTTACGAGAACTCGCGGAAAACGGATAGAAATTTTAGGAGTCTGTCTCATGTAATCGCTGAACATTTTCATGATTTTTTTCAATATCATGATACGTCTTACTGAAGCTACTCTTCTGTCATATACAACAATTTTTTATATAGTCTAAATTGCTTGTTTCTTGGTTCGGAAAAATCATATTTTGCTTAGACGATCCGGAATCTCAGGATGGACTAAAACCAAAAAATCAAGATTACTCTCAATGTGTATGGTCGTCGTCGTCTAGCGAAAAAAATAATTTATCTTGAAAATTGGCAAAATGGTGAATGCCTAAAGTGTATATTTAGAAATTGGAATAGTTCTTTTGGTAATTTTTTCATTAAGGAACGTATGATATATTTAATCGTTAAAAGTCGCAATCACGGGTCCGGCCAGCGACACTTCGTGTTCAAGTATACTATTCTTTGACTTGTGCCGAACGTAGAAAAGGACAGCGAAGCTCGAGAGGCCTCGGTCACAAAGAAATGTGACATAATACGGGTCGAGTATGACGGTGTGAAAACAACACCTAACCCAGTGACAAAACTTCTTTATTTTTTATTATTTTTTTATGGAACTGTCACCAACATATTCGTGGCATTTTTCTAATGAAAATGATACCAAATAAGATATAATTGCTATGATATTTACTTGCTTAATGGACGATGATGAAAGTTTCGGAAAATTATTGTACATATGATTCGAATTATATCGTGTTTGGTATCATTTTCATTAGAAAAATGCCACGACTATGTTGGTGAAAGTTCCATAAAAAAATAATAAAAAGTAAAGAAGTTTTGTCATTGGATTAGTAGTGGTCTCACCGATATACCCGACCCGTATGATGTCATACTTCTCGGCGAGCGAGGCCTCTCGAGCTTCACGGCCCCTCACGGGGTATACACCGCGGAAGTGGGGATTGTTTTGCGACAGTGCTTGTTCAGAATTTGACGACTTTTAACGATTAAATACTGTATCTTGTCACGGCAATAATCACAACACAAATTGGTAACAATATATGGATTTAACAAGACGGAATATTTACTACAGTGCTATGAATATAAGAGAATGAAGTTAGTGGTACGAGAGCACGTTTTAATCTATCTAAAAAATGGGAAGGAATCGGACGATCTTGACTAGAAAATTTCGTCCACGTTGGTTCGAACAGTGGGGAATTGTCCTTAATCAATATACGCATTTAGGGCAGTTTTCGGTAGTGTGCAACGCCCACACTACCGAAAACCTCTGTGGTACGCTGCTTTGGGGGTGAACACTTGGTGGAGTCGATCCAAGGAAGACGACATCAAGTCTCTCGTATGTACCTCGAAACTGACCCATAAATTACGGGGCCCCTGGCGCTACAAGTGAGCCTACACTATGTCACGTGCCACTGAGAGCGGTAAGGTCGAGCGGATTTTACCATGAAAATCCGCTGACACTTTCCAGCCTTACCCTGGTCGTAAAGTAATAAATTTGTTAAAGTGGCAATACGAGACCTTCTCAAAAATGACCTCAGCTAATTCGACCGTAGCGTAAACCCAGACTGAAATTGGATCTGGCGACGCAACATCCTAGTTGTTGAGATTGTATCTTCGCAAGATTAAGAAAAATACGTTTAAAGAAAAACGCGTTTGAAGTTGTGCACTGACACTGCTGCTTCGAAGCATCGTTCTCTTGTAATCGCCATAGCTTTGTCATTTCAATGAATTTAAGCATAATTTTTGGTGAAAGTGTAATTTAAGGTTTTATACTTTTTAAAAATGTAATAAAAATCGATTTTGTCACCCGTTTTCACGAGACAGCCTTAATAGCAGCCGAGAGCAATGGTTTGATTGTACTCTTAAAGTTTTAATTGCCCGGCTTAATGGTTTGCTGGTCGATTGAATAGTTTCGAAGGATTTTCAC
Organism: Sphecodes monilicornis; assembly: GCA_913789915.3. NCBI lineage: Eukaryota > Metazoa > Arthropoda > Insecta > Hymenoptera > Halictidae > Sphecodes > Sphecodes monilicornis. The sequence goes on from OU565290.1 coordinate 14,940,702, forward strand.
GGTTCCGAACACGTCGGATAATCCGCAAGAATTGTTCGCCGAGATTATGGTTCCGTTTGTGTCGCGGTGGAAATTACCGCCATCCGACAGAGAGTTAATATATTTGTAATCCTGCGTGGGCGAATACCATTTACACGTTTGATATCGAATCTAGTTGAACGAGAAACGTTATTTCTGCTACATGGGATAATTTCATCGCTTCGTGATTATTGCTATTGAAGTATGATATCATAGCGACGATCGCTCTCGTCGTTACACAGCACAGCGATAATGATTACAACGTCGTTATTAGCTCTACACTTTAGTTACGCGAAACGAAGTTAGCCGAGCGTGAAGCAACCCTTACCTAAAACAGAGAGATATTGTTTTCCGTAGTTGTTGCACAGTATCCTCATCGTTGTTTACAGAATAATCTTTGTGAAGCATACGGTCGTTTTCAAATAATTCCGCATCGTAGTTTCTGTTCTCATGTTTTAGCTGAACATTTTAATTGGACGAGTTACAGCCTGTTCCACAAGAACGTGTTGGCGATATCTCTGCAAAAATTCATGTGTTTCGAATAAATGTAATATTAATCAATAGTACATTTCAAATGCCAATGTGGCACTGGATTAATAAAAGTTAAAGCAAATCAATTTTTTTTAAAGAATAATGACTTGAAACAACGAAGGCGCGTCATACTCAAATTGCACGATAGAGGACGTGTCATTGTGATTGATTGGCTATCCCGGTCACCAGATGCAAATTCCATAAAAATTGTTTCGTCTATTATGAAGCAGAAGCATAATATAGAGCTTATATTATAAATTTAGAAAGATTTAGAACTTGCTACTTGTTTCGTGCGAAATAATGAGTAGGAAGCACACCAAAACATTGCCGAACTATGATCGCTAATGGAGGAAATTTTATCCATTATGAAGTAAGTGCGTATTAGTTTATTAAGTGTAGATTCCACCTGTACAAAGTTTCTTCCGAATATATAAATATATACAGAAATATCGGCGACACGCTCTTGTGCGACTGATAACTTCATTTTGTCATACTATTGCTATAAACTATACAGCAAGGATAGGCATTTTTGTCTCAATTGGGACAAACCGTCCCCACCATAGCGCCCACTGTCCCCCCACCAGCATCCGCCGTTACCATAGAGGAACCATGCCACGCTGGTAAATACCTTTATTGTAACCTTTAAGGTAACCAGAGCATTAGAGCTTTTTATATAGTATTGTCGATCAGTAACATTAATTATACGGAATATTTCCATTATTTCTGGAGATATGAAAAAAACTGTATTCATAAAAGTTGTCTACTATAATCCCTTGTCGCATTTAAGCGAGTCAGATTCGTGATGAAGATTTTCAACAAAGTCTAATAAATTACAAAAATGGGAATTTTTGTCTCAATTGAGACAAAATCGTCCCCACCATAGCGCTCACTGTCCCCCACCAGCATCCGCCGTTAAGAAGTGCTTCGCCCGTCGCGAACAATGCGCAGGCCTCGCGCATGAAAGAGAGGTTGGTAGGAGAAGCAGGCGTTTGCGGGGCCCCTACCGCACCAATCCCTGCTATACACTATGTCCCGAGTTTTGTGCCGGCCAAATTACGGGAGCGTATTCTACAAGTAGAAATAAGGAAAAAATGTTATTTGAAGTTCGGTTAGTAACGCTTCGTTACAAAGTTATAAACAAATAAAATTGAATTTGGTAACGGCGGATTTTACTTCGCAGAGTATGGAAGGTCGTACACGTTTATCTTATTCGTCGACGGTTATCATGTTTACTATCTTGGAGTGATTCAACATCAGTGTCACTCTTACCACAACACCTGTTAGATCAAGAAATCGTGGTGAAAATGTCAAGAGTGTTTTCAAACGAGGAAACGCTGATATTCACTTCTTAAGTTCTTCCTACTTCAACGTTCAACAAATTATATTAATTTCAAAATGTGTGAATATATTTAACAATCTTTTAAGAATACTCTTAAAATTTGAGATTCTAGTTATTGTTATTGTTGGAGAGTGATTAAGTGTAACACTATTTATACCTTTTATCATACTTATTTATTATGAATAGGATAATAATGAATTACAAAATAAGATAAAATATATCTTCACATAGTTCGTTCTTCTACCTCTGTCTATAGTACTTCTTGCTCTCTCTTCTGTATCAATCAATTATATGATCTCAAACAATGCCGTGTGCGATCAGGAATACCAACAGTTATAGTAATCCAAAAAGGCAGCTTGCAGTAATCTGCAACAGAATAAATGAAAGTAGTTTATATCCATGTGTGTTCTCGCCTTAAATTAGAGGAAACATAAATAATGTAAACTTTAAAGTTTAGTTTTTAAATCTCTATACAGAATGCTTCTAATTTCTAAGCGGAAGCGTAATACTAATTGATTAACCGAATGCAACGATGATTCAGCACTAACCTCGAATACGTTGCAATGCTCATCCATGAACAAAGATGAGGAGTCACAGGCATGCGAGATTGAATGCGATTGAGAAAGTAATTCCTCTTCCCCGTGCAAAATTGTGATGGGAAAATCATGGAAGCATTTGAAAAATGGCTGAAAGAGAACCAGCGTCTCGAGTCAGACTCGACACTCCATTTAATTAAGTTTTAGTGCAGTTCTACGCGACAACCATGCTGTTTCAATTTCACAGAGATTGCACTCCTTTGTGAGACAGATGGTTACTTGGGGGGAAACTGAGTATAGTTATCTTAATTCCAACAATTGGATCCTCACCATAACTAAACGAGTATTTCATCGCGTTTTTGGGTCACTAGGTGGCTATCGTATCTTCAAAGATTTCATTGATCATTTTACCTAACCAGAGGCCATTCCAATCGCTATTATTGATACCTGATTGAACCGAATGGACTATAATGGGGGCTATTGAATTTCATTGATTCGATGCAGATCGAATACCAAGAGCCCTGCATTAGTGATACGGTTTGATTAGGAATAATTAGAATCCGATTACTCCACTGAAACGGACGTAGATTATAACAATCCTGCTTAGTGTAGTTAATTATGTACCTAATTAAACAGAACTATGTTTTGAAATTGAGTTAAGTGCATCTAAGAAAATATTTAAAGTGCTGCTATTAGAGAATGTATCTTGATGTTGAACAAACTAATTTGTAGCCTTTTAATCGAGAGTGATGAATTAACTCGTCCTTTTTTTCCTTTCATTTTCTCCATAATTCACCAAATAATTCGTTCACTTTATTGTCTCATAATTAGACTGCAGATTTTATGCATTTATGACACAAATGAGTAGGTGTAATTTAAAACAAGAAAAATATTAGAAGAATTTAAGCATACTATCTTATTATTGTCAATCTACTAAACATAACAAGAAAGAAAATATATTTCTCTTTCACGCTAGTTCGTTGGAATTCAGGTAAACAAATTTTATTTAACATAAAGTTCTACAATCTACTGATAATATATATTTTAATAAAGGGTGTCCCAAAATGACCTGACATTTTAATTTATTAATAAAACGTATTATTTATTTGAACAGTACGAATGTTTTTATTTTAATATAAAGTACAAACATAGAGGTTATGTGTGGAACTCAATATCCGGTAAATGGCCGCCTCGTCCTTCTTTGCAAAGGTTCACTCTTTTGACGAAATTTTCAATAACATTTTGGCATAATTGCGGACTAATTTCATTAATGTTGCGTCCAATTGCTTCCTTCCACTTTTCCTCTCAGAAGACCTCAAAGAAAGAAGTCCAATGGCGTCAAATCGCACGATCCTGGTGGCCAATTCACATCGCCGCGGCGCGAGATAACACGACCATGAAATTTCGTCTGCAATAACTGCATTGTTTCGCCAGCAATGTGGCAGGTTGCGCCATCTTGTTGAAAGAATAAAAATTAATTTTCACAATTTCTATGCGTTGCTCGATCGTGTAATTCTCCATGACTAAACCTCAATACTTCTTGATTCCAGTTGTCAAAGATTAGTACTCTATGTTCGCCACAAAAAAGTGGCGCGCAATTTAAATTGTCAGGTCATTTTGAGATACCCTTTATAAAGAATATAATAATTAGGTTGATTTTAGAAAAATTTGTGGTATGTTAGTTCCATTTTTGTGATACGTTACGTGCGCACAAAAAGTTCATGAAATCTCATTCAGTTCAATGGTTAAGATAATTGTTTTTCAAGATTGAATGTGTAAATTTTTAATTCATGTTTCATTCTGCAAAAGAATCCTCGTATTTTCTTTGTTTCATTTTTCCCCGGAACGACCTAATTTTTTATTTCAAATGAAAATTTTTACGATTCCTAAATAATCCCTTTTGGCGTAGCGAGATAACGTCTATTCTTCAAACGGACGGTTTGCGCTTAATTAAAAAATCCTGTTCCGTCTGTATAATATTTCGCGGAGTCGTGGCAGAATCACCGCCGAACTATCTCTCAATAAAAGTCATCACTGCAGTTTCGCATAATGGGGTATCACGCACTTTAACTGCAACGTATTTCGGTTTGCTATAAACTCGCCCGCTGCGTCGATCACTCGGTCACAGTACCCTAACTACGTGTCTCCGTATGCGCTACATCGTTTCCCTGTGCAGACGCGCCTTTAACTAATCAGCAGCTATCTTTTCGTTTGCGAAAAGTAGAAAACCGAGACGCAAATTAGTCAATTAGATAGCAGTTGTCTCTCTGAAATTTCGTCATAAACTAGCACGCTTCTACGTTCCACGAGTTGCTGCTAATTGAAGTGCTTTGCGACGCAGAGAATCTTTATCAGGCTTCACTGCAATATTCAGCCATTGCGTTTGAACCTTTGTTTCAAACCATCAACTCGTTAACCGTTTTGCTTCATTTTAAGAACGTGCACTTGTGTGCTTAATTATATTTAAGCTACTTTTGCGCTTTTTCTTTACAACACACTACGCGGTCTCTTAAATTTTATTTAATAGTAAATTGTTGTGAAATTACTCGTTAGACAAATAGTGCCATCTTTTCGTGACGAGTATACTCGATATAAACAGTTGACGGGTTAAAGCAATTGTAGAATATGAAATGTTAATATATAATAGATCTAAAGTACAGTTGACGGGTTGAAGCAATTGTAGAATAAGAAATGTTAATATATAATAGATCTAAAATACGGTTGACGGGTTAAAGCAATTGTAGAATATGAAATGTTAATATATAATAGATCTAAAATAATTCTCATTAACGTTCTTTGAGTTTAATGGAAAACTAAATTGTTATCCTTAATGCACGAAGAGAGCAGTATTATATAGCAATAGTACGATCAGACAGACGTGATGAATAAACGCACCTCGATGAGAATCCTCAAATCTGTCATTCATTTCCGATATTAGACGCCCCTAAATTATTTTAAACGATTTCAGATATTTACTGCAGATTGAACGCAAGGATTCCGGCTGTGAGAAATAATTATTCAGCGTCGGTCGTAAAAATTTATCGTCCGTCTGAGTGAAGAGAAAAATTACGTTTCGTTGACATTATCGGTTTTACTGGAAGCTCTTCAGTTAATATTTGTTATCGCCTGCTTTAGTCTTATTTACTTCACTGTCGTCAACGTGAACATAAAGTCTATCAGCGACATGATTCGTTGTTTCTTGAATAAGATAGCAAAATGCTTGAAGAATTTTTAAAATAAAGCTAATAAAAGTATTAACTTCAAACTTTATAGCTTTATAATATACAATATCAAACGTTAGAATGTAATCTTGAAAGAAAAGTAGAAGCTGTGCAACGTAAATCTCTGTAAGATTGAAGTTAACTGACGAGTATCACTATTTAGAAATAATATTTGAATGTCATGCGGATTTTATGCATTCATGACAAAAACGAGTAGGTGTTATTTAAAACACCGAAGATATTATAAAAATTTAAAAATACTGTTGTGACATTTTCAGTCTATTAAACATATTAAAGAAGAACGTTTGTTTACTCCGGTTTGTTGTAATTCAGGTAGAACATTTATATTTGGCATAAAGGTCTGCACTCTAGTCATGAGTTTAGAAATATAGGAAAATCATTCTTCACATCAATTTCTTTTTATACAATACTAAATAGGTGTGTATACTTTTAGCATGTTCGCGAAAAGGAAACCACAACGCATATAAATGAATAGTTAGGCTTCCTCCAACAGTCGTACATTTCCTATACGCTTCTTTATACTGACATACTGATGTTGTGTTCAGGTTATCTAATTTGTCTAATCAATTTACTAATGATATTGATTTCTTTGGTGACTTCGTGGCATCGTTCAAATAGCGTTTACAGAAAACCCTCTCTCATAATACAAATTATTGTATACAAGCAAGAGAAAAGAGACCATCCCGTTCATAATCAGTTCATAATAAGACTGCCAATTTTGTACATTTATGACAATAATGAGTAGATGAAATTTAAAACAATAAAAGTACTAAAAGAATTTAAGAATTCCCATGCATTATCTTTATTTTCTGGAAATTACTAAACAACAAATGACAATTTTATTTGGCTCCTATATCTTACAATTGATGCAGACACATTTATGATTGTAACCGTGGTGAGGGTCATTCCATGCCAAATCGATCACTTTCGTCGATTTTGTTCTAAATGAAATATGTCGTAGTCCATGTGAAGTTACGGAGGAGTTTAAATCATCATTTTGCCGGTTTAGAATTTTTTTTAGAAATGACGGGCCTTCGAAATTTGCAATTTTTGCCCATTTCGGCGAAAACGGGTCTTACTAACGAATTTTTATCTCAGAAACTATTTGTCCGATTGAGCTACATTTTTTGTTTTATTCGGAAAGGATTCGGCTATTACAAAATAATTTTTTCAACCTCGACAATCAACTTTATAATGTCAAAAAATTTAAAGAAATTCTTTTTTTACGTTTTTTACGATGAGGGGCTATAGTGATTTAAATTTTGAAAAAATATGGTTATATTCCTTGAAGTTTCCCGTTTAAGAAGAGCCCTTGAAAGATATGATGATATGAAAATTAGCGTCACAATGAGCTGGTAAAGGACGCTATGTACCCCTTGTGTTCAGGTAGAGGCGAGTCGCGCGCACCGCTATTATGGTCCGTTGTAATACCAGCAATCTGTATACGACTAAATAACCCTATTTATACCTCGAGAACAATATTAGTAACCATTCTTGGCCAACGACACTTTTTTAGTCATGACTTTATTTATAGATATAATTTTTTATACGCAGAATATACAGGGTGCGGTACAAATTAGTCCTCACGATTTTTCAGCCCCTTCGGATGGTCGGACAGAAAAGTGTTTCGTACCAAAGTTAATCAGTATTTAACCAACAAGAAATTGCAGTTTTTTAAATTGAAAAAAAAACAATTCTCAATAAAAAATCAAGGTCATATCTTTCATATCTTTAAATGGAAATGGGTATTTTTAACTTCATAATATTGTAGGCGACGTCGAAACGAATTCAACGACCTGCTATACAATGACTTTCAGATGACCTTGAAAGAAAATATCGCCATGAATCGATTGCCAGAATATTTGAAATATTTCGACGGTACGTAATAGCAACGCCTCGCATTTAGAGGTAAACAAATGAACCTAAACATTGCTTCAGAACTTAACTCACAAAAAACCAAATTTTTACGGAGCCAAATTGAAAACAATTTCATGTAATGAACTAACACATCTTGCGACACAAACGGACAACAGTTGAGGAAATGAGCATTCACAATGTGTATATATTTGCCGTTGGGTCGAGTCATCGCTCTGCCGTCGGGTAACTAAGGGTTACGGTAAATTGGATTTAACAATTCGCACCCCTGAGACTCATCTTCCAGGCTCATTCAGGCAGCCAAAGTGACGCTCGGCTCGCGTATCTGCCGGATCTTGTGGTTGTACCCGTTTGCCCTCGTAAGGAGTATACTCACGCGTGAATTCGCGTGATAATTTCTGCTTTCAAGTATCGAGGCACACCTCGTAGACTGACTCAGGCAACCGAAGTGACGCTCAGTTCACATACCTGCCGGATCTTGTGCTTGTACCTGTTTGCCTTTGCGAAGGGGTGGACGAAATACTTGTGGCACCTCCGCCACGCTGTGTAGGATTAACCGTATTCCGTTCCGCGACTAGAGACAGGAAAAACGAAATTGGGTGAAGACGTGTCGCGTAGACGTAGGTAGGACTAGTAGAAGCGAAAAAGTAATAAGAAATCGGTTACATGACAAAAATGAACAAGTGTAAATATAAAATAAAAAAAAGATTAAAAGTGTTTGAGAATACCAATATATGATTTTCCATCTATTAAAATTCCTATTTGATTCTTATTCCTTATAATTCGACTGCTGATCTTTATTCAGAATAAAAATTCTCTGCGCTAATTGTGACAAATAGAAACAATATAGAAAGTTCTTTCTCCCTCCAGTATTTTTAATGGATTGGAAGTAATGTATTGATAATTTTATATTCATTTAATCTTGCTAGTATTTTAAATTTCCATTACTCTATTTAATCATAAATGCATAAAATCCGCAGTCTACTTATTATCGATGCAGAGAATTTTAATTTAGGATAGAGATCTGCAGTTTAGTAAGAACAATACGTAATTTTTAAAAATCTGTACGAATTTGCCTACGACATTGCTGAATTGTATTTTGAGAAGAAAGTACTGTAAGAAAATCGTAGAACAGAATTTGATGTTTCGAAGTCGTCGAAGTAAGATTTTGTTAATAAAACAGTTGATTCTAATTTATCGAAATCAGTGACGTAATAGAAACATCGTGCATCTTCTTGTAAAAACTGCGCCTTGTTGAAACAGAGTAACTACTCTCTCCCGTTGGAGTCGATAACAACGTAAGGCTAACAAGCTCTGCTCCAGTATTTTTAACAGACACTTCCAGTTGCATTGAGAGTCCGAAAACGTTTCGACGGTCCATCCGCTTGAATCGCAATCAGAGTCTCGTAATTAAAACGTTGCGGGGGCACTCGAACGCTGGAAAATCCTCCGCGGAGCAATTAAAGCGAAGGACCTTGCAAATTTTCGTCGCGAGCGCCTGCCGAATCGCAAGCTCGGGGTTAGCGTATACCGGTGGTCTGACTAAGCCGAGGTTTTACTACTTGCGCTTACGGCGACCTGCTTCGCCCTTAGGCAGAACTTCGTCAACGGTTAATCTCCGACGAAATATGAATATCCGAATCCCATTTACCGGTTCTTATTCTATCCATTAATTCTAGCGACCGCGCCCCCCTCGAACGTGGATAAATCATCGCAAACTTTCTTGGATCCGTTTCCCCGAAGTCGTCGCGGGACGACTTATCAGAGTTATCACTGGGCCGCGCCTCAAAATCGACATCGTTTCGCCGCCTCGACTTTTGTTTGGCCCTTACGGCGACACTACGGCTGGTCGCGTGCGGCTAATGGAAAAAGATAGCCTACATAGAATCGCATTAATTATTTTTAAGCCGCGCCTGGCAAGCACAAGTTAATTAAAGACGCGACCTTAACTCTCGGACCTTGGGAGCTCTTGCGCCTCGATGTAACGAAGCTCGATGTAGCGCGTGGATTACTGCTCGTATCTTTAGCCGGAAGTATCCGGAACTCCTTTGTCGTTTATTCTGGCCGATCGACCCACTGATGGGATTCGAGCAGCTAATCCGATCGACCGAGCGCTAATCAACCCTTTCGACACTACTGCCGGCACTACCGTGTCGGCATTATTATCGTGTGCCCGCCGATCGATAACTAATCAATTTATGACACCTAATTCGATCACCAGACCACAGTAGTATCTTGGTATTTGTGGTAACGTGGGAACCGAAACGGCACTTACATCGTATACAAACACTGTTTCTTCATCTTTCGCCGACATTTAGAAAGGGATGGGGAATAAATAGAAAAAAAACCTCGTAGGTCGGTGAGACAATAATAATCCAGTGATAACATTTTTTAATTTTTAATCAGTCTTTTTAGAATCTTATAAATTGACAACTTGGCTTTTATTTTATAAAAAATACAGTGATGTCTCTATGTATGTGAACACTGCGGCACCGAAGTATTACTTGTAAAGTGTACAGACTCTATTCTTTGATCTCTTAACAGGATAGGATATTTGAATTGTTTTTTTAATGAAACTTTTGTGAACTTACTTCTAACATTTGTATTATTGATATATATATATATATATATATATATATATATATATATATATAATTTTGAATTCACGATTTTAATTTAATTAATTAACGAAGTCTACCGTAAATTAAACAAGTAACTATAATGAAATTTTTTTATATATCGAGGGGTGCATTTCACGGTCGAGGGTGTAAATTTTTCACAAATATTGTTCACATTTATTTACACATATACGGAGGTGTTAGTGTGCAACCTTTGCACACTGAGTTACTAATTTTACCCCTCTGACAAGGAACTTGCATTTTGTTCGGAAGACGATAATTTTAGAGTTCAGTGTGATGGATGGCCTTGGTTGCTCGTTTCATTTTTCAAACTTCTTTAGGATCTAATATAAAGAATGCCCCATAGGTTCCTGAAGAAAAAGTATAGGAATGATTTATTAGAGAGTTATAATAAAACTATGAAGCGTTAGCAATGGACTAATTCACTTTTTTTTAGCACTATAGAAAGTAAGATTTATTGTTAGTGTTTATAAGACAGGTCGATGTAAAATTGGTTTACTATTTTTATACATCTCTGGATTTAGCTTCAGAAATATTACTTCGTTGATACAAAAATTATTATATAGCTAAGATATTGATGTTCATAAGGCTCATTAGTGGTAATTATTTACAAATTGTTACTCAGGCTATAACGTATTTGACTTAATTTTCCTCGAAAAATACACCTTCAATCGATAGTCCATGTTTTCGATATAATGTTGTTAATAATAATCAACTTTACATTAAAGCTAGTAATTGCCATTAAGCTGAGCATTTTCAATGGTCTCTTTGACGCCGACCGACGACCGTAACCTAAAAAACGTTGAATTTTGTGATGTCGTGATGGAGCTGATGATATCAAAGTTCAGTAGTAATGGAAATATAATTGTTGCAGTTCGTAATTATAAAATGAAAAACTATCTAAACTGATGTTTAAACTTTATATTTCAATTAAACCTTTTCGAATCTTTGGGTTCGTGTTTAGATACTTTAAACTTGAAGCTCTTAACTGCATAAATGCAATTTTACCAATATGCTGTTGCTTGCTTTTATTTAAAATTAAACAGATATCCTTTTACAAATATACAAAGTCTACAGGTTATCAGTGCACTATTGTTAGGAATAACGCGATGAATAACGTCATGTAAATCTACAAGTTATCGTTAAACATTGTAAAATGTGTGCAATTAATAAGCATAACATAATACTGCAGAGTAGTTGTTAAAAGGAGTGCGCGTTAAACAAATTTTTTACAGAAAATTTGATGAAAATATATATGTATTGCATTTTTCATTTTACAAATGCATGACAAAGTAATTACAGTCCAAATAATGATTGCAATTGCAAATCATGATTGCAAAAAAAGTGTGTGCAATTAATAAGCGTAACATAATATTGCAGAGTATTTCTTAAACGGCGAACGCGTTAAACAAATTTTTTACAGAAAACTTGATGAAAATATTTATGTATTGCATTTTTCATTTTGCAAATGCATGACAAAGTAATTACATTCCAAATAATGAAAGACGCTTTAAATTTTTTGACTGACATTTTCCAGTAATACAGTGACGTAGCATTACTGCTTAGCATATAATTTCATGATACAATCTCGGGCAAACTAATTGCTCCATACGAGTGTTGATCAAGAGTTCTCATCATTACCGTGAAAGCTTTGATCATTGCCGACAGGCGTCAAACGGTGGCGCTATGTCGTATCGCGACAATAATCGATAGCCATCAAGTGTGATCAGTATGTAGTTCGACATGGAGTTTAGAACTTTTGCTCCTGTATAAAGGATGATTTCCACCGACGGTGATCGAGTTTCCGCGTAAAAGGAGATATTATAGTTCCGAGGAAAGTTTTAATACGATATGCTGTTTTGTAAACTCTCTTTATTGTATAACATATTTACATTTAGGAATAATAAAATAAAAATCCGATCAACACGTAAACATTTTTCAACAATTGAGTTTTAACGTAGTTCCTACAATTAATGCTAAACCTACCACTATGTTTAATTAAACGATGCATTAATATGATATTCCATCCTTATTATTCGTATGAACATTGGAATTTAATTCGGTCGCGACATATTAATTATTTCGATGAATATGCGTGGCTTGCTTAATATTTGCAAAAATCAATTTGTATCATAGATGGAATGATATTGAGGGGCGATAGTAGACAATATTGCTTTCTATTGAGTCCAGTGTTTTAATTACCGTATCATTTTCAACCCATGCGTAATCAATTTTCAAGTTTTCCCGAATCATTAAACCACTTTATTGTTTCGTGAAATATTCTAATTATGTGCGAACGGTAAAATGAATATAGTAGGAATTGCAATTATATCGCTCGCAATAATTTATCTTATAAATATAATTTTTGAATTGCTTTGGGGAGCTTTAAATGGGATAATAATTCAATTATCTACATCTGATAATCGGAATTGGTTTAAGTTTTCAATATTTTTAATTTCTATCTTTTCTACAATATTATCAATTTAGAAAAATTGTAAGATAGAATTAGACAATTATTTTATAATAATTTTGTGTATAGGTATATTTTTGAAATTATTTAGGGATATACTACTGCACAATGCTGCATTCACTGCACTTAATGTAGTAGGTATTATATCAAAAAATAGTATTATCTGATCGTTAATTGTCGCCGGCCAGGCCCGTGGTGGCGACGATTATCGATGAAATACTATACTACCTATCTATTACCAATAGATTAAAAAGAGAAAATACAATTTCTTCACGTGATGCCTAATTTCCGTTACACTAAAAGCAATTTTATTTCAAATTTGAAACAAAAATGTAGCTAACAAAATTTTCTTTCTTTCTGTTTCAGGTGAGTACCTATTCCATCCACACGCGACAGCATCGTCGTCCTCCAGGGTCTCCAAATGACCCAGTAAGTACTCGATGTATTTCTTCACGCGACACATGGATCATTAGCAAAAGAAAGAAAAGAGGGCTTGACCAAGTGACACTTTCGATTCTCATTAACTTATAACGAAGCGCCACTCGGAATGTATTCGATGGCTCTCATTACCGCGTGCTATGCGTGTGTTTTTTGTTCGATTGATATTTGTAAAGCAGTGGGAGAGAGCGATTGACGGTAAGGGAGTGGAATGCCGAGACTAACGAAGTTAATGAAGGTAGCTTAGCCACGCCCTCGGTTGCGAATCGATGATAGCAAAGGCCGAATCGAATAGGATCGAATCGGGACAGTCGATTTCGACGCCGGAAACGAGCGCGTGCCCTAATGACCGGGCCAACCTGTGTGTTCAATGAATTCGTTCGATTTCCTCGAATGCCTAGAAGCAATCGCGTAAACCAATCTTGTTACGTGTACGAATCTTTGTTCTGAACATACTAGCATAGTCCTGAAATGATCGATTGTCGGAGTTTTATCCAGTTCATTGAAAATTACCGAACTAAGGGAGTTTTTTGGTCTAACGCCTCGTTTGAAAATTTTTGTAAAGAAATCGGACGACTGTTTTGTATTGAGATTTTGCAAACATAGTTTCTATTATTTGGATCATGCAACCTAATTTTTTGGATTCGCAATACTTCAAACTGACGGAGTTATAGTTCCTTATGGCATGTAAGAAAGAGTCTCATTGGTTGACACGATTTCGGGCGTTCCAGTGATTCAATACAAAAATATAAAATAGCATTTTCATTAGTATAAATGTAGGTATGGTAGACATTTAAAAGAACAACATATCTGGTTATTTAACAAAATGGCGATATTTTGAATTTCGAATTTTGATTTTTATGCTCTTTCTTCACATTTGGTGCAATGAAAAATATAGAAATATAGCCATATTTTTTAATGTTTTTTATTCATGCGATGGCGGTCAGTTTTCTGAAGATCCTCTCAAAATTTTAAGTTGATCGCACTGCTGGATCTTGAGATATTCTGTCAGTCGTGTCAGAAAATAAAGTTTCGAGGAAACTGCGTTTAACATTTTGACTATCGGTTATGCAGCGAGAGTTGCATTTTTTCAAGCAATAATAACTTCGTTCTTATCAGGAATTTAAATAAATCTAGTTCTAGACATACGCCTTAAGAAAATGCAAAAGAATTAATTTTATAAGATCCTAGACCAGAAGATCCCTTTGAAGATACGCCGCGAAGGAATTTCAATTAACTTGATTATTATTCGTGTGTCGTCGAATAATAATAAATGCCCATTGCGCGTAAATTATATTGGACTTGCTGATATTCACTTCCACGAGATCTCCGATGGACGCGGAATTCTAGATTGCGCGATGAGATTATCGATTTATTTCATTCCGTGCATGGGGCGCTAATTTCCCTGTCGTAATTAAGTGCATGGGTGACAGACGCTGGAATAGTGGCGTTTTCATCGTTCAAAAATGTGAATAATGCAATAAATCAAATGGAGCTGGAATATTTCGTCCCGTTCACGTCAGTTAAAATCGTCGATTGTGAAAGTAAATATATGAATGAATTAGTAGAAAACGTGATAGAAATCTATTTAAAGTAATAATATTTTTAACTTTGTAGATATGATAGCTAATGAGTAAAGGGCGGATCTTTATGGATTTATGGCTCAAAATTTAAAAAAAATGCTGGAATACAAAATTCGATAGAACTGACAGCGATATTTATTTATTTTGTATTTAGAAAAGCTATAGCCACTGAAATTTAGATTTTATTTGATCCCACTATTCTTAAAATTGGTCTACAAAAATTGAAAATTGCATAAATTAGACAATTAGACAAATACTGAGTAATGGGATAAAGCAAAAGCTACTGCGTTGAGTAATTTATAATTGTTATTAGTGGACTGCGAATTTTATGCATTTACGACACACGTGAATTGGTAAAGTAGAAAAATGCAGGTAATTAGAATCTAATAATATAATTCTATTAGTTTTGATTTATTGCAAATATTTAGTGTTTAGTTAGTTTAGTGTTAAAGAAACCGAAATCCTGACCGTTACACTATAATGATATACCTCCGGCATGTCCAGAAGTAGCTCACTTGGAGGCAAATTCGAGGGAGACGCCTACTTCTCCCGCCCGCGCGCCTTGCTCCCAGTGGCGGCCATAGTCCTCCGACCTCCTCAGACCCATGCCTACCGTGGGTCCGAGAGTCGCCCCAACGCGCCACACGCGTTACATATTGCAAGCGATAGGCACGGGTCTGAGGAGCTGGGAGGACTACGGCCGCTACGGGGAGCGAGATGCGCGGGCGGGAGAAGTAGGCGTCTCCATTGAATTTACCTCCAAGTAAGCTACTTCTGGACGTGCCTGATGTACCTTCCCGTCGCTAATAACCATACAGTTGATGCGACGTAAAACCGTTAAATAAAAAAGAAGAAAAATAGTTACGACACTGCGTAAGTTATGATCATCAAGAAGAAGATGTAGAGTTTAAGATACATTACCGAACAAAGTAAAAAATTTTATTCGAAACAAATGATCGTCATAAAATAATTCAATAGGTTTTCTATCATTTAATAAGGGAAATTTCAAACGTCTTAATCAGAAGTGCCGGTATGCGAAACGCGTTAATATTAAATAAAGCAATAAAACAATAGGACACCTTTAATTCATGTAACATTGAGAACGTCAGACTGTTATTAAATAAAGCAGTAAAACAATAGGACACCTTTAATTCACATAACATTGAGAACGTCAGACTGTTAAAACCCTGCTATGACTCACGAGTTTCCGCTTTACTCATCCATTTAATAGAATTCGAATGACTATATGTTTCATTACCAGTTCTACGAGTGTTAATAACATTAATGATGGCAATGCGAAATGATTATACGGGTCTTCATAAACTATTCACGGAGATCATAATTCACGAGAAGCAACTATAACGATGTCATATTTAAATTATTCGCATAAAAATTCGGGCAGTACATTCGTCTCAATCTCATACCAACATCAAATTTTTTTTTTAATTGTAAAATAACATTCGAACCTTTTTCTTAGAAAGCCATGATTCCGGAGTTATATCGTTGCTGTAGTACTAAACGACGCTTAACTAACACGCAATCAATCGCATTGCGTGCGTGTTATTCTTTGCAAAGATTAATGGCGTGGCCGGAAGATCAACATGTAATAAAATACACATTGAACGTTATAAAAGATATTTTACAATCGGAGCATAACGATTAATCAGTAACACTTTTTTCGTTTCCTACGTTCCAATATCTGACGCAATCGATTATGCACGGCCGTTGCACACACGTCACGCAATACGATCGCCTGGTTGGTTCGACGGTTGTATACCGAACGCATTGAATTTCAACAACAAAGCGCGGGAAACGGTCGCGTATTTTAGTTCGAAAACTGTCATATAACGGACGCGTGTATCAGAGATTTACGTTTTAGTAAATCCTTTCACGGCCATTCAGGTTCTTCCAACTAGTCTGTCGTTTTAATGAAATTCTTGAATACATCACTGCGTTGACCGTTCATCCAATGGTCGTGTCAAGCACAGTGACCAACATCTGTGAAAAACTAATAAAAGCTATAAAAAAATTGTTATACCTATATGCAAAATTTGCGAAGATCGTAAAAGAGAAGTACAGAACGTATAGATGTACAGTAGATGCACAAAGTATTCGTTCACATTTTTTGAAAAATAACATCTTTCTAAAAATTGGACAAAGCGAATCGCAATTTTTTTTATATAAGAAGGATTAGTGTTCTAGATAATGAGCAAGTAATTTTTTTTAAATTGCTTGGTCGGAATGCGAAGAAAAAAGTGAAGGTCACGATTTCTAACTTTCTTGTCTTTGCTTGTGATGAAAATTTAAAATATCTCTTTATGTAGATTTAAGTATGCTATACAAGCTGGTTCTTTTAAGTAAAGCCACCTAAATATCTCTTCAGCTTATTGTGGTGCAAAAAATATTTTTTACGTAATGTAAAAAATTGGTGTCAAAGGACCAATATCTGGCAAGAATATTTCTCCCCAAGGTAAATTTTTTCGGAATTATCAAGATCATCGGTGTTTTTTAACGGATGACAACATTTTTTTATTATTGCATCGTGTAGCTGATCGAAAAATACATTCAAATGTGTATAATAACATGACCTTGAAATGACATTGATCTTCGAAAATTAAAGTTTATCGTATAACTTATGTCGAATATCTTTGACCAAGATTCCTGAACCTATAAATGCGTAGAAAATATTTTTTAACACACTAAAAATATCGATCATCATGTATGTTAAGATAACACTCACTTTCTCATGAGTTATCATCATCAGAAATGTTCAAAATGGTGTCCTTCTACGGTGATACATTTTCTTTTTTATAAATCCTTCCCAGATCCCTATATAGGGTCTATACAGCTGTTGGATTTCAAACAGTATGTGGATTCACTGATAAATTGAAACTGATCAAGATTTCAAAACGTTAGGTATCATCAGTATTACGATAGTAAACATGTTTATTTATATTCATGTTCTTGATTGTCGGGTCTTGGCCAAAGCCTGCGTTGACATCAGGTTTACGTAAAACTTTAATTTTCGAAGATCAAGGTCATTTCAAGATCATGTTATCATACATATCTGAATGTATTTGTCGATCAGTTACACGATGCAATAATAAAAAAATGTTGTCATGTGTCAAAAAACACCGGTGACCTTGATGGCTCCGAAAAAAATGGCCTAGAGTAGAAAATATTCTAGCCAGATATTGGTCCTTTGACACCGTGCACATTACGTAGAAAATATTTTTTGCATCACAGTGAGATGAAAAGATATTTAGGTGACCTTACTTACAAGGACCACCCTGTATACGTGTACAATATATAAGATTGTCTTCTACATTTTTCCTTTATCATCAACGTATAGTGTGTTGATAAATCAGCACATTACGACCAAGCATGGCATAATGCTATCGTTAACATGTTTTTCTACTTATATAAAAAGAATGCACTTCAACCGCATTGAGTAACGTTGAAATAAAATTTATTTAAAAGTAAAATTCGTTATAGAAAAACTGAAGACACAACCTCAAAGATCAGCTCTGTACCTTCAAACGGTATATATTAAACTTGAAGATTGTAATAAAATATTTCTGAATTACAGTATTTCATCGATAATTGTCTACAACACTGGTCTGCGGAGAGACAATTATACGCGAGGGATATCATTGTTTGAGGTTTGCCGAACGTAGAGAAGGACAGCCGAGCTCGAGAGGCCTCGGTCACCGATGTAATGTAAACATACCTAATCCGAATTTCCAACTTCTTTATTAATCATTATTTTTTTATGGGACTTCGATGACCATATTTGTGGCATTTTTCTAATAAAAATGATACCAAATATGATATAATTCCGATGATATTTACTTGTGTAATCGACGATTAAAGTTTCGGGCGCGAGGAATAGCGTATGGGAAAGAAAGAGACGCGGAGAGTCGCAGTCGGCGGCACAGTTCAAAGGCTCGCGCGTCCTCACAATGTATTACCAAGGAATCACTTTTTTATTATTACTTATTTTTTTATGAGACTTTTTCTAATAGATTTGTGACATTGTTCTGATTAAAATGATACCAAACACGATATAATTCGGATCATATACAGGTGTATGGTCATTATGTATAGGTCAGGTACATAACATCGGTGAGGCGACAGTAATGCAATGAAGACACTTTTTCATTCTTAATTAATCTTTTAGGAGACTTTTACCATCATATTTGTAATATTTCTCTGATCAAAATTTTTCTGATTATACATACATATCTATTTTTTTAATTGACGATGGAGTAAGTTTTGGTGACGAAGTATATCGAATTATATCGTGTTTGGTATCATTTTAATCAGAACAATGTCACAAATCCATTAGAAAAAGTCTCATAAAAAAATAAGTAACAATAAAAAAATTATTCCTTGGTAATACATTATGAGGACGCGCGAGCCTTTAAACTGTTCCGCCGACTGCTCCCGAAACTTTAATCGTTGATTACACAAGTAAATATCGTCGGAATTATATCATATTTGGTATCATTTTTATTAGAAAAATGCCACAAATATGGTCATCGTAGTCCCATAAAAAAGTAATGAATAATAAAGAAGATGGGAATTCGGATTAGTGTGGTTTCACCGATAAACCCGAGCCGCATGGTGTCATATTTCTCGGCGACCGAGGCCTCTCGAGCTTCACGGCCCCTCAAGGGGGTACACCCCGCACTAGTGGGGATATCTCAGGGACAATTATGCCGGAGACATTTGGGTCAATTACCGATGAAATACTGTAAATTGCTTCAAAACATTTACATTTTGAAATCGGACATTTCATATGGAACAATCTAATGTACCTTTGCAAAACTTACGAAAAGTCTATTTGGTTTACAAAAATTATTATAATAACGCTTTATGGAAACCGGGTACATTTTCCATAAAATTATTGGATTTCTGCAAATTGTTTATATCTACGACAGCAGGGAAAAACTTTCCAAAAAAAGAAGTTGCCACGACAGTTTCGCGATATGTCCTGGTAAAGGAATTTGTGAAAATAGAGGATTTGCAATAAAAGTGTTCAAAGCCTGTGAATATTGTGATGTCGCCTTTGCTGCAGCAAATCTTCGCTCAATTCCACAGTCATATTTATTGCTTACTTTTGATATACAGCTTTCCTCGGTACGGTATTAGAGGCAGGTATTGGGTGTAGGAGTCTTTCTCTATGCGCGTGGATTCTTCTGGAATCATGTCGCCGGTTTCGCGAATCAAGTATGGCATTGTGAGAACAGTTCAAATCTCAGTTGAATTCCCGTTCTCAACAGACACGATGACATTTTGCATTTGTCGGAATTTCTCCTATAAGTGTGATTCGAGAATCAGGAGTCGCCATTCTGCGAACGTTTTTCTCGATGACACGCAATGGAAATGCTTGACGATATTAGTTGATTTTATCTTATTTTCACGATCTTTTATCCATTTATCTAATTAATATGATAGGATTAAAAAAAATCTACAATCAGATAAATTGTATTTTATTTTCTAGCGAATTCAGTGAATCAAAAATAAAGCGAAACTGTGACTATGTTTCAGTAAAGTTCGTATTCTGCAAGTTTTGTATGCTGTAAGTGCATAGAGATTACTGCAATCTGAATCGAAGGCATTATAGTATTATTTGATAGTCAAAATCAATAATTTTTTTGAATTCTTGTCCTGAGCGTGATTTTGAACTATTTCTCAATTGTTTTTACGTAACTCTCGATTTATACGGAACTTCTTCAACTGTATAATTTTGTCTGTCCTTATTTGTTTTACTCAATTCTGCACTTAGTTACATTTAGACCCATATCTTCAATGATTAGTTTATTTAGGAATTGAAGGTTTAGCTACAAAAAATCAAGTTTTTGAATTTTCAGCTACCTTAACAATGAATATTTTATATAAGTATTTGATGAATATTTCATCAAAAGCTTCGTAACCCATTGGACAATATTTTCTTTGCGGAAATGAGAAGTTCTTCACAATTTTATTTAATTTAACCTTATCTTTAATCAGCGAAGATCACTCCAATTAGTTGCCTCCAATCTTATCTTGATGTTAAACTTTCAGTGCTTGATAAAAGAATATGCTACGAAAAGAACATTCAGTGTTCGAACTTTCTTTTCAATCAAGTAAAACTTCTGTACATTAATATTTGTTACGCATGATTGTTAGTCCTTCATCGATCTAAACTAAATGCATTTAACATTCTGCATCATATCAAAAACTGTGCCACCTATAAAATTAAATCGAATGTTGAAAAAAGAACTATTTAAAATTCATGTGACACATAGGGCAATAAAAAGCTTTAGCACACAAGTCTTAACCGTTTCCGAGATGTAATCAATTTCGATTTCATATTAGTATCATGATTGACCTACTAATATCTTCTACGTATCACATATGATATTTCATCAGCGTTTTATCAATCGTTTTCTGTGTATTTTCGTTCAATTTTCATGCATACTTTAAAGCAGAAGATTTGTCATTGTCAAGTTGTAATCAGTCTGTTGTTATCAACAAATGATTGACTGAAGTATTATTACATATTGTCAGTATTAAATTAATCATAATGCTAACATAAAATAAGAAATTATTATATTTCGAAAACGATCGAGTCTCCGATCTATGTTTTGCAAAGCGTTTTTCTGCAGTACGGCAACCATTGTGAATACAATATTAATAATACTGATACTATTAAACATTAAAATGGATTGACGCGAGTAGCCTTATAAAAATGAGTAGATTAAACTTATATTAAATTTCTAAGGTCTACAATCATAGTCGCCAGATCAACCCAAAACTTGGTTGATTTTCCTCTCCTCCTTTTTACCGTCCACTATCCCATTCCACTCCTGCGCACACTCCAACGTCCCCCACTAAAACCGTAGACTGGTCACGTGACGTGCCGCGCAACGTGTTACATATTACTCTGGTCATCAGAGAGGTGGTAAATTGTATTTCCCTCGATTTCAGCGATCTGGCGACGCTGTCCACAATACATATAATATGTGCTTGTTATGGTGTTATGGAGATTTCAGAAGTATCGTTAATGTGTAGGACACTTTCATTAATAATTGAAAGTATTAATACTGGAACTACGGAACCAGTCCAAGCGAGTACCTAAAGTTTTTCTTTCACAATTACTGAAATTATACAATTGTTTTCATCAGAAATTTTCGAACTAACTACATTATTGAGTTTTGTCATTAATCCAAAGCAATACAGGTTTTGGACTCCAAATTATTCCATCTGCAGTTCTTATTCACCTTTTGGCAAATTAAATTCACACTTTTGCAAATCAAATTTATCCTTTCACGGATACAAATTCATTTTGTAGATGACACAAAAGTGAGGTGATACTGTTGGTCAACACTTAAATTAATCAATATTTTCCAATGATGAACCCCTCGAAGAAGTTTTCTCAAAAATGAAATTCAGTGCAAGGAATATTTTGACTGATTCTTCAAACCGTGGACACTTAGTGGACGTTATTAATCATTCTGTTGCAACTATCGCTCCTACAAATTGCCATAATTATTACAGTTCTTATTTACTTTTTGGCAAATTAAATTCACATTTTTGCAAATCAAATCTACCCTTTCGCGGAAACAAATTCATTTTGTGGATGACAGAAAAGCGAAGTAATACTGTTGGGTCAACACTTAAGTTAATCAATATTTTCCAATGACGAAGAACTTTTCTCAAAAATGAAATTCAGTGCAAGGAATATTTTGACTGATTCTTCAAACCGTGGACACTTAGTGGATGTTATTAATCATAAGGCTGCAACTATCGCTCCTACAAATTGCCATAATTATTACATGAATAGGTACATAAAATTACACCGAGCAGTAGCAGAAGAACAATTATAGATGAATTTATGTGTATGTATGTACACACATTTTTAATGTTAAATAAACATTTTATGTTCAATTCATGATATTTTATATGTAACTATTATCACATAAATGCAACAAAATTTTTCTTTCAAATAAAATCATTCGAAATAAATTTCCAATAAATTTTTTCGTTAAAGTAGAATAAAATGGAGAATTTGGTCTGTGAAAGGGTGAATATGATTCGCAAAAGAGTTGATTTGAAGTGCGAAAAGGTGAATATAATCTACTAAATGATTAATTCAGCGTGCAAAGTCTGTACAATACATCAGTTGCATTTATTACCTGACCGTTCTAGTGTTAATAACACGACTCGAGCAGTCCATCCTCAAACAATTCGAAGCTTTTTTAATGTAAACCTCCCTGAATAGACTCCGAAGAAGTCGGTGAATAATTCCTCCTCGACGTAGCTCGATTTAATGGAATCTGGGAAACGGTTCAAGGGAAGCCACACAGAGGTGGAGTCTTTATTCGACGATGGTAGCGATGAAGGCTCCTCTGTGTACAGTGTTTAGAGCAGTTAGAGACTCTCCGATTCCCTGGGAAGAACGCAGCAGGAGATTTCCACGATGGAACCGTCGTCGACGCGATTAAACTTCAGGACGCCCGGAAGAAATTCGTCGACGACCGAGACGATGTCGCCGTCGCTGTCGTCGTCGTCGTCGTCGTCTGGGAGGATTAAATATTCATATCTCTCTGTTGACTGTCGCCGAAGCCCGTCACCGTTTTAAAGATGCTTTTTCAAGCTTCCGCGAAAGCTGTCTTCGAGAGGTCCCTGGAATTCACGGACAATATTCCCGCGCGTAGTTAATTTTGGTATCGGTTAATGGCAAATCGCTTCCGAGTGCTTGCCAAATTACGTTGCCACGTGCGTGCGCGACACGTAATGTGATTTATAGATCAGATTGGGCGAGGCGGCACATGGCCGGCCCGAGATCAATACCATTCTCCACGTCCTTGCTCCGCAAAGGTTCCCTCCAAGATCACGGGATTTCTTGAGAACCATAAAAATCACGGATCTAAGGGCTCCTCGCTGCAATAAACAACCTGGGCCTGATCTTCTGAAATATTGGGAGCTTAACACGTTCACGCCGGGGCTGATTTTCATTTGTTTTGCTGTGAGGCGGCGCTTAAATTAATGCCGCGCTTCATCTGGCGGCGCGCGATTTTTGCCTGTTCAGACCTGCATACGCGTTGTTATTAATTATAATTGTAATTAAAATTAAATGTTTTTAATGAAAATACGTTAAATTTTCATTATTTTAATTTTCAGCATCTAATAGCACAATCGAATGCGTACCACCGGTGGCCCGCGCCGCCCAATGAGACAGTCTAGTGTACGTGTTAACCTGAGAGGCTGCTTTGGCCCGCGGTTTCCCGCGGACCGCCAACTTTTTGCAATGCACATTTATTCTTTACGATTATTATCCAATACGATTCTTTAGAAATTGTCAATATTTGCCCTATGAAAATTTCGTTGAAAAAAATAGTACAATGATAACTTTGGGACTCATTTTTAGGCTTGCAGTCTTTACTTTCGTAAATCATCGTTCATTTTTTTTAAATTTAATTCAAGATATTTGTGCGTGATACAGTCTTTTACTATTTTTTTCTTTTTATTTTACTTTGCATTATAATTTACATAAAATAGGCGTGGGAAAGGGGGATGATTAATTTGATTGGGATAGTATTTAATTAGATTGGGAACGAGAAATTTTCTTGACCCAGTTCAGCAGTTTTTCGCTCACCTTGGATGTTTCACCAGGAATCTAGATCGATAGACCGTATTTCATTCATTGTCACTCTCATTGATTACCGAGGCTCTACTTGGTCTCAAAGGGCATGCAGTATTGATAGGCTATACAGGGCCCCTGGGAGTACTAGATAGTACAATTTGCAACAACGTTTGTTACGACCTAGCACAGGTAGTCGATAATCGTCACGAACATCGCACATCGAACCCGTTAATGCAGGTCCTGAAAGTCATAAACTGGTTCTTGGACTGGTGTACAATATTACTAAACAGCCAATGTCTAAGAATCCAGGAACAATGCACATAACATCCGAGCAAGTATAGTTATATTGATCATTAGCATGCGAGTGTATGGTCAAGTCCAATAGTCAAGTCGAGGGCTGGAAATGGTTCCGAAAATAAATGGGCCGTCTCTTTTGAAAGTGACCTAAGTCCATTTATACTTAAATTGAGGTATTTAACCTTTTGAGTCCCTGTTGAGATTTTATGTCGAGAAAACCCAGCACATTTCGAGCATTGTGGACAACTGACGGTGCGTTACCGATTGTCGAAGTCGCGCGCTCAGATTTACTGACGCAAGCACATCACACAGCTCCTTTTAATGTAAATAGTATATTTTACAATAGGTAGAATAATACTATAATAATGCAATAATACATTACAAAATAAAATAAAACAAGCGCTATCGCGCTGCTTGCGTCTTTTCGTAGTCATTTAGAGAAAGCGCGGTTGCGCTTTTTGGGATTCTTTGACAGTGTTTTTTCAATACCCCCTGGGATTCAAACGGTTAAGAGTTTGCGTTTCAATAAAATTAAAAATATACGTATAGGATACCAATGTGTTATACTGCTTAAGTGTATCTGAAAGAGTTAAATTTACAATTCCTATTAAAATAATAACAATTATTAAGTAAATAATATGTGTTTTCTTACCAAAAATGGAGTTAAGCTACTTCCAAAGTTAACAACCAACTTCGTTATAAACTTTGAAAGAGCCCAAGTCCATTCGACATAATTTAAAATGCTTCAAATTGAAAAAACGATACTCAATTTATTTTATATTTCTTTACAACACCTCAAAAACACAATTTATGCAATTCGGGAAATTTTCTAACTACATAAATTACATAACACCTGCTCATCTACATTTTGTGTATGCGGGAGGGATGTCATGGTGCACCGGTCTTATACAGGGTGTCCCGTAACTTGTGGTACAACCGAACAGGGGGTGATTCTACATGAAAAACTGAGTCGAAAATATACAATAAAATGTTTTGATACAAGGCTTTGTTTTCGAGAAAAATGAGTTTCAAAATTTGTCTAGTGCGCGTGCACTCGGCTTACTTGCGGCTCAACGGACTTTATTCTGAGTTACCTCAACCCTTTTTCGCAAAGGTTTTCGAGGTTTGTATACATCGAATAAATCGAAGGTCGAGGTTACAATGTTAGAATTACCTTTGAGGAATTCGTTTGATTCAAAAATTGATGGAAGTGCTGTCCACGTTGCTGTAGACATTATTGTGTTCTTCGTATTAAATTCCTTCGAATCTTTTGTAATGTGCAATTATTATGTTGCTTTAAGTGTTGAAACGCTATCACAATTTTTTTTTGTAATTGTTCGATGCTCGATATGTCATCACGATACACAATCGATTTCACCTGACCCCACAAATAAAAATCAAAGGCAAGTGGAATCCGTTGAGCCGCAAGTAAACCGAGTGCACGCGCACTAGACAAATTTTCAAACTCAATTTTCTCCAAAACAAAGCCTTGTATCAAAAAACTTTATTCTATATTTTCGACTCAGTTTTTCATGTAGAATCACCCCCTGCTTGTCTGTACCACCAGCTACGAGACACCCTGTATATCGTAGTAAGTCCATCATGTCCTTGTATTTCGGTATTGTCATTCGCGTGAAATGTATAAAATTCGCGCGACACTCGACGCGTTAAAAACAAAAATTTATGCAAAAATATACAGCCTGAAAAAACGAATAATACGTCAGGTCTACTTTACCTGGCAATCCAGGAATTAAACAGTCTCGAAACGATCGATCTTGACTTCCGGGTCAGGAAGAGACGGTCGACTGCACAGTAGAAGCAGTGCAGTTAAGAGAGACGTAGGCCATCGCTTATTTCGTTTGGCGCCGAACAAACGCCAATCGTTGTTCGCTCTTTGCATCCTCCAATTTACGATTTCCTCTCGAGTAACCGATATCGATTACTTTGTAAAGTAATCGTCCGTCGATCGCAATCGGTTCTGTCGCGTTTACTTTAGCTCTTCCCCGAATCTAATTTTCTATTTCCTTGTGATATTGAAAGTCTTGTTGACTGGCTATCAGATTTCGATTCGCTATAGCGAAAATCCATTACGGGGGCACCGTACGAACGATACACGGACCTGGGGTCTTGATTAAATACCCGACGGCCAAACGCGCCTAGTTGTACGTGCGGAAGCTTGATGGACACCCGGTTCTTTATCTTAATGGTTTGTTGACTTCCGCGAATCGTTCGTTAATCCCCGCCCATACCGCGCCAATGCCTCGTCATGCGTGCTTTACGACAAAGAGAATATTGTTATCGTTCCGCAATAAAGCCGCTGAGTTCATCGCTGACATTTTTCGTTCTCGTTACTTTTGTACAGACGAAGTGGGCCAACCAGTCCAACCGCGCGCTCTATCGTTCACGCAGTTACACTGCACGAGGAGCGATTCGTTGAACGTTTCAAAGATTTCCGTTCTTTTCTATCTGTCAAAAGTTCGCTTTAATTCGTGCCTGCGAGCATGGCCTCCAGCGAAAGAAACGCAATTACAGTCCCGTTTGTTTTCCAACTTTTTTGAACAAGTTTAATCCATTGTTGGAACGCTTGATGCTAACATTTTCGTTTTTGAAAATGTATCTGCGTTATCGTTCACAGTTTTTACACTCTTGTGAATATATTTCGAAATTGTTCAGACTTTCTGTGAGAACATTCGTTGTGCCGATTTCTTCTAAATCGAAGTTTCTTTCGTAAATCTTTATTCGATGTTAGGTTGTTGGAAGCAAATTCTTCCTATCCACCGAAGGGTTACTTGATATTGGTTCAAATATTTTTTTGGTATGAAAGTCGAAATGTTGCGAATTATTTCTGCGCCGCACAGTGGGGTATTCGGACCCCAAAGCCGGATATTAGTGAATTTCAAAAATTTTAAGAAAGCCGTAAAACTTTTAGTGTTAAAGGTAGATGAATGTCTGAGGAACAATACATCAGTATTCTTTTATAAATTTGTGCACTCACAAGGCAGTATAGTCCATCGAAAATTAGGAGATTTCATAGCATACTTTACAATCTTAACCACTGTCTGAAACAGCGTTCGCTTGTTCGTGATTTTCAAGTATTTTACTGAAATTGTGTGAACTATACCTGTTTGTAAATACAAGGTCATTTGGTGGTCATACTGTACCATATCATTGAACTCGTCTTGAAATCAGCTACAACACTATGAAGTTAAAAATATATGTGCTGTAAAAGAAAACAACGATGACCTTCGAAAGACCTTGAAAACGACAACAATCAGAACATTTTTTGTATCACCATATTTGCCTGCGTTAACAGTACAACTTTTCTTTCTAACATTTTGTTCTATCTTCAAGCTAATGGAGCTATTTAGGTCTCCTGTTTCTCGTGAATCACCCGGTATATTACACATAATAAACTAGATTTTATATACTATAAATACAAATTTCTTTTATTTCATAATAAAATTGACCTTTATACGTCTGCTGCTGTGTATTTCTTGTTGAGCTATAGCGAATTAATCTGTCAGTTTGTGACGATTGAAGTTATGACTAAGTTATAAATTTTGTTAGGATTGGGGTTCGTATATCATTTATGACTTATTTAATTACCTATTTATTATTTGTTTAATTATTTGTTTGTCCATATTAGTTAGTATTTATTTGATTAGTTATTATTATGCATTAGTTCTTTTAAATGCCCATATCATTGTTAAAAACCATCTCTTTGTATTTAGGTTTAAAGACAAATATATTAAAGACAAACGATCATATTCTTCGATAGTACAGATAAAAATTGCAAGAACTATTGTCTGCAGCCCGTAAACTTAACAGATTTCGAGAAATTTTGGCAATGTGATATACTCCACTTTAAAGCCATTTTTACCTTTTAGATACCCATTACGATGAAAGTAATTAAAAGAATCGAAATGTAGACAGTGCAAACTTTAAAATAGTTTTTGTTTGATTAATTTTTGATGAATTTTGACGAAGTTATGGGAATTTAAAGATTAAGTAAACTTTAATCTCGTCATGTCTGACTTTCGGGTGCGAATACCCCACCGTGCACCGGTAGAAACGGTTGTTTGCTGTCTGCCTAAACACTTCGAGCCTTCAACTGCCGTTTATTCGACCTTCCGTGGAGTAACCTGATTAATTCATCGATCTTCGTCCGTAGTTGTTTTCTCGTAGAACATCTGACACGGGGAGAAGCCGATAAACCCTACCCATCCGTAAGAATATATCTTTCGTGTTCCGCGGCGCTTGATCGGCCACGAAAGAAAGCAGCGAAATAAACTAAAGTTTCCTACGTACTGCAACGTCATTCTGTTTGTTGAGAACAGAAAGTAGCTTTCGTCTTCGGCTGTTTCTTTCGCTTCTATCTACCCCATCTAACGAATTATAAATTGCCTTTTTCTGGCCCCCTCGTTCCGGAAACAATCTAGATAGTGAACCTGTCCGATATGCTCAACGACTTTTGACATGCCATCGACAACGATGCTGGCAATGCGTTCGCGTGGCATTTATTCAATTGCTACTGTGCCAACAATCTGTGATTGTTTTTATCAATTCGATACAAATTTGAAATTCTGTAATGTCATCTCAATTGATTTAAATACTTGAGAACAGGGGTTGGAAACAGTTATTACATTGGTTTCGGTTCTTGAGACAGTTATGGAGGACCGAAAAAGTTTCATAACTAGGGTTTTTATGCATTTATGGCTCATCAAAATTTTCAAAAAATGCTAGAGTATCATATCCGATAGAATTCAGTACGATTTTTATTTATTTCTGATCTATAAATACTGTTACCAATGAAAATAGGATTTTATTTGGTACTACTTTCTTGGAAATGGTCTACAAAAATTAAAAATTGCATAAACATCTGCAGTCTACTGATTAACGTCACTAGGAAAACAACTAACTGAATACCCATTTAAAAATATAAGATTATTATTCACATTTATTTATTTTAATTATATTATTTTAAACCCATCTGTTACAAGGAATGTATATCCGTTCTGACTTATATCGGATACGGTTTTGGTTCTTTAGAACCGATACAATATCGGTTCTATAACTGTTATTTTTCGGTTCTGGATTAGGTCAGTCAGTTAGAACCGGTAATAGTTCTGAAAATAATTGTTTCACACTGTCGTATGTGGGTTCTGAATGACAGACCTAACTCAAAACCAAAAAGTAACGGTTATGAAAGAACCGATATACAGTAACCCCGCGATCTAAGTCCTTTTTCGGTTCTCTGCCGGGACTTAGATCGTGAAGGGACACTATTCTTTTGTGACCGCGTCGATCGCGCCGAACGTTGAAAATGACAGGATGCAAACACGGACCGCGCTGCCGAAGGCGCAACAAAAAATAGCGTATCGGTGAGACAATACTAGTGCAATAATAAAACTTCTTTATTTTTTACTTATTTTTAATGAAATTTGACCAACATATTCGTGGCATTTTTCTAATGAAAATGATACCAAATATGGTATAATTCCGATGATATTTACTTGTGTAATAAACGATGAAAGTTTTGGACGTAAAGAAGGACAGCGTATAGGAAAGAAAGAAACGTTCAAAGGCCTGCATGTCCTTACAATGTAATGCCAATAAAAAACTTCCATCGTTCATTACACAAGTAAATATCATCGGAATTATATCATATTTGGTATCATTTTCATTAGAAAAATGCCACGAATATATTGGTAAAATTTCATTAAAAATAAGTAAAAAATAAAGAAGTTTTATTATTGCACTCGTATTGTCTCACCGATATACCCGACCCAGCATCAGATTACGCGGCATGTTTACACTGTTCGGCGACCAAGACAGCTCGAGCTTCGCGGCCCTTCCGGGGATACCCCGCAGTGGAAGGAGTAGGCCAAGGGACATAGATCGCAATGTTCCGTTGGACTTAGATCGCGGGGTTACTGTAATATGCAAGCCTTGTGTTAAATGTCGATTTTGATATTTTGGGTCAAATAGACCCTGCAGTTTTGCTGTCGGGGGGTTAAAAGACTTCACAGAATTTACATTGTGCAATCTAATATTTCATTGCAATGACGTAATATGTCAGAATATTACTTTCGAGTTGCAGCATTAAACGAAACCCAGATGCCGTTTTACGCGCATTTCGATTACATATTCTACGGTATTGACTTGTTATCAATAATACCTAGAAGAATCGTATTTATGACTCTCCAAATATTATCTTTCATTCAACATTCTGACATAGATTTTGCGTTACTCTGGCAAACGGGATCATTAATTTTTCTGGATCCCATGGTTCACGGTCCTCGACAGGATATTTTTTCGTCCTGAGCGATGAGAAACGAAGGCTAATCCGATTCACCGGATTCTCGAAGTCCGCTGGCAGGTCCGCGGAAAAGTCAGCCATGGAAACAATCACGATCCCATTGTTCTTGTTCTCAATGCGACCGGCAACGAGGATTGAGAAGGCTGAAGTGGATCCCCAGCCGTGATTCGCAGATTCTCCCTGTGGCTAGTATTTTCGCGTGCTTCTCTTCGGCTCCTTCGTGCTTCTTCGATTACTCCGAAGAGTCACTCGAGAAAAGTTTTGCTCTGTTTTCCGCGCGACGTCTTGGCCGAAAGCTCGGTAGACCGGCGGCTCCCGTTGGTTTTCTATCGTTTCTCCAGACCAGTCCCCTTCCTTCCCGCAATGTATAAGCTCGACAGTAAAATTGGAAACACAGTCGATTTGCAGCGTCTGGGATAAATCTTCTATGCCGCTTATCTGGAATACTCGTAGCTCCTTTCGGTAATTCCCGGTCCGGAAAATATTAAATCCTCCGAGAGGAATCGGAGGTAATCGAGGTGTAATAATTTTCTTATTTAACTGTCTTGGGAATGCTCGGCGCTCTCTGTTCAGGAAAGTTCTGTTCCACCGCGGCAAATAGTATCTATTTGGTAATTTTGCTTCGGGAAACTCCGATATTCTGTTTCACTTGATAAGTCGGGAGAAACTTTGGTGGAATAGCGTATTGGTCGTTAATGATTTTCGTAGCGTGCGATTTGTATTATCGGGTTGGCAAATAAATGATTGCGGATTTTGTCGATAGATGGTTCTATATAGCGCAGTCTTTTGCTTTGTCAATGTCTTCAAATCACCTAACCTATATTGTTTTCTTGTTGTTTGGACTTCCACCTTTAATTAATAAGAAAATTGTATCGATTAGTTATTTAGTTTCGTTTTTATCCCAATTTAAAAATGGAAGAACAAAACGCGCATTTCAGACATATTTTATTATTATTTCCGAAAAGGCAGGAACGCATCGCAAGCATTCAAAAAGTTATGTGCCGTATATGGGGATGAAGTCTTGAATGAAAGGCATTGTCAAAATTGGTTTGCCAAAATTTTTTTTCAGTTTTATGAACATGGAATTATGACACTGTCTGAAAGGTGGCAAAAGGTCATCGACAAAAACGGACAATACCTAATATTTGATAAAGTTATATTTTCAAGTAAAAATTTTGAATTTCCCTTTTTATTTAAAATCCGCAATCACTTAGTTGCCAACCCAATAGTTATAATTGCAACGATAGGATAGATTGAAGGGGAAATTTTACGAAAATTAGTTGACCCATTTTACAAAATTGATTGAGATTTTCAGAACAGAGTAAGAGAGAACAATAGATTTCTTAATAAATGCAGAGGATAGAAATAACGATTCTGTAGGGAGGTGTCTGTTGTAATCAATTTCATGGCATTTAACAGCAACGAAAATAAATTAATTCACCACTTCTTAATACAATTTTGAATTATACACAATTTTGAGGAATACAACAATCACTTTATACAGACATTATCTGTATTTAGTAAGTTCATAGACTGATCATTTTTCGTTATTTGAGTTTATCGATCACAAAATTGTTTTGGAATGTGGAACTAAAGATATACTGTACTCTAAGCAGTTCGTTCTACGGGAAACGATTTGTATATTTTACAAACTTTAAAATTCAATGTTTTTACATTCGAGAAGCTGACTTAGTAACTCCTGAAAGCCTCAACCAGGACGGAAAATACACGGATGGCAAAAAGAGTAGGTTCTATTTACTCAAAAAACAATTTGCTGACCCATCCGCGTTCCTGAAAGTTATCCTTCACCCACGAACGAGAGTAAAAAGCACGCAGTAAATTCGCCTATTCGGATTGGCACACCAGTAGGCACTACGCCAGGTTGCCTCATCTTCCTCCATCGCGAGGAGAGTGCTCGGCAGCATACTCAGAGCTGCCACATCTTGACTAACCTTGATCTTTTAATGCTCTGTACCTCACATATCGATTTTCCGCCGTGTGTAAAAATCGTAGATCTTTTAAAATTTCTCAACACATTTTCTATGCTTGCAAGTCTTTCTTCTGTGGAAATATTACGTGGTCATTTTGCATTTTGTGAAAAGAGTAAAAATCAATTTTTCCTTGTACCGTGATCCTTAATACCGTAACTCGTAATATAATACTCGTTTAGCTAATGAGAATTCTTTGTCCTATTATCTAACATTTCATACATGAATTACGTCGCATTTAATGAAATTCTATAACCAGACAGCGGATTTTATGTAATTACGACAAAAATGAGGAGGTGCAATTTAAATCACTAAAAACGTTAGAAAAATTAAAAAATACTGCTATATTATTTTTAACCTATTAAACGTATTAAGAAAGAAAATGAATTCCTATTTCACTCCAGTGTGTTGAAATTCAGGTAGAAAATTTTTATTTTACATAAAGATCAGATTTCTAGTTATAACCATCCTACCCGGATATTAGGTCGGTCCATAAATATTTGAGTATTACTCAAATGAGTTAGAGAAATCCTGTTCATTTAAATATTTGTTTGGAATTTATCCACAATCTAGTGTCCATCGTTATTAACTTTTTCCTATCTTTCCTGTAATTTTTATGGGTTCCCATGCTCGTAAAATTGCGCAATTTTAGTTCAAAAACGATTGTCGTGGATCATTAGACACAAGATCATCCAGGTGTTCCTCATCGAAGTCAGATGGCTTAGCACAATGCGATTTATCATTTGTAGAAAAGTTCCATCCTTTAAAACCGGTAAATCATTTTATAGTGTTCTTCTTCGAGCACAGTAGAACAATCGTAGACAGTCATCATTCTTAGAACCACGATTAAGCTCGCAGTATATAATATGTCGGAGACGTTCATTTTTATTAGTCTTAGAATCCCTGTTTTCTTATTGCTTCACATAAAAGAAGAAAACAAATGTTATCAAATGTTGTGCAGCGTGTAATAAAAATACGAATGAACGCATGGACCAATAAATTGGCAACGGTTTTTGTGTCAAATTTGAAGCAATTGCAATTCCTCAGTAATCACGCTTTTGACCTAGATATATAGTTACCATTTTTGTTATTTCCTTTGAATGTCTCGGGTACAAATAATCGTGGATGTAATGAACATGGAAACTCCGTCGACTCATAATTAAGGACTGCGATGTAGTCCGAAGGGAAATAAAATGAAAGAGAGGAATGGAATATAAAACGGAGTAACTCCCATATTTCCTGATATCTTATTCCTGATGTCTTTTTATCTTGGCGTCGTCGCGTCTCCTCTTTTTCTGTCTGAATGTCAGTCGACTAAACCACTCCCACACGCAGTCACGACGCACTTTAGGTTCGAAGACAGCTCGGCGCCAAAGTGCTTAAGCTATAGCTTATCCTGAGATATCAGATCCTGTAACATGATTTATCGGATTTTTCCGGAAACTCGTTTCTCAAATTCAACCATTTTATCCCAATACTCCTGAGATGGTTGCTCGTGTAATTTAATTACAAAAATAATTAAATTCAAAAGTGAACAATTCCAATAGAAAGTTTATACTTATTTCTTCCGTATGATATTCTGCAAACAAATGACGAGTTTTTCGATTGTACTACGGTAAAAATTAATTTGTTTGATCGTTCACCTGCTTCGCTTACGAGATTTTCATCTCTATTTTTGAGGTTTCTCTATCATTGACTAACGGTCCATCATTTACTATCACATTTTAACTAAACATCACATAATATTGTCGTCAATATGTTCATTTTCTCACTTATATAAAAAGAATATTGAAATAAACTTTATTTAAATTATTTCATTTAAATCATTATATTATTTAAATCATTAATTAAAATTCCAGAACAACGCTCTTTTGTTTCTATTCTACAAGCACTACACGTGGAAGAAACACATTTACAGTGGCTCACGAAAGTATTCGAACACCCATCAAATCATAATAACTATTTTTAAAATTGGACCAAACGACCTGACTTTTTTTTTAGTAATTAGAAGCATTAATTTACTAATTGACGTGCAAAAAAAGAGTTTGAAAAAATTGCAATTGGTAGGAATTACATGAAATAACAAAAATCGCAAAAATGGCACTTTTTCTCTATGTTTCTTATGCACACTATGTTTCTTATTATCTATGTTTCTTATGCACACGCTTTAAATTTCATCAAAATCGGTTAACGCAGATGAAAACGACACTTACCGAAAGATGTAAGAATCTGTGGATTTTTAAAATTGCGATTTTCACCACGTTCAACTGCTTGTGGCTCGTGTGTACGTTAATCGATTTCGATGAAATTTCTCAGCATGTGTATTACTAGTATAGGTCACTAAGATGCATATTTTAAATTTTCATTACGGGCTGAAATAAAAAAGTTTTACAAAATGACTTCTCTTATTTTTGCATGTAATTCATAATAATTTCTTTTTTGCATGCGATTTAGTGACTCAATGATTCTAATTGCTAAAAAAAGTCAAGTTGTATGGTCCTATTTTAAACAAATTATTCTGATTTTAAGGGCGTTCGAATACTTTGGTGAGCCACTGTATCTGTGATCTCAAAATATTATCTTTCATTCAACATTCCTGGGTTTTGTGTTACCGTGGAAAACGGGATCATTGATTTTTCTGAATCTCTGACTTTTTTTTATTTTTGCATGTAATTCATAATAATTTCTTTTTTGCTTGCGATTTAGTAACTCAGTGCTTCTAATTGCCAAAAAAGAGTCAAGTCGTAACCAATTTTAAACAAATTATTCTGATTTTAAGGGCATTCGACTCCTTTCGCGAGCCACTATATCTGTGATCTCAAAATATTATCTTTCATTCAACATTCCTGAGTTTTGGGTTGCCGTGGAAAACGGGATCATTGATTTTTCTGGATCTCATGGTGCACGCGCCTTACCAAGATATTTTTTCGTCCAGAACGGTGGGGTACGAAGGCTAACCCGATTCACCGGATTCTCGCAGTCTGTACCGTCTTGCTGTAGAATTCCAGCATTAAACGAAAACCCAGTTTCCGTCTTTTCGACGCACAGAACTGAGCTTCCTACGCTGATTGCTAGCCACGGCTACCTGCGCCAGGTCGCGGTCCCTTGTATACCCGGGTGTCGCAAGGCTTGGTAGACCCGTAGGAGCCAAGAAACACCGTAAGTTCCCGTTTCTTTGGTGCTCCTGTTTGCCTAGGCCGAGCGAGAAACGAGTTTTACCGAGTTGCGCCTATTTATTTCGTTCTGGAGCGGCTCTTGGATTCTTCTTCTTGCCTGCTAACGACTTACACGGAATTCGTGGTTCAGGTTGGCGCGGGATGTTGTGCACGCGGTCAGAGAGGAACGTTTGCCAGTGAGATCTCGCTGCTGCCTCGATCCTCCAGATCCGTCAAGGGGAATTTCCTTCTCGCCGCGCTCTTTTTGCCGGGCTTTTGTTCCGTGGAACAAGGAGAGCCGACGAAACGTCCTCTTCCCGGATTCCTGCTCCCCTCGGCGTTGCTGTGCCCCGCTTTAATGGTCCGCCGTTTCCTCGGATCCGTTCCCGCTCCTCGGAAATTCGCCGATCGATCCCGGCAACCGTTTCTGCGTTTCTGCGTTCCAAAGAGACCCGTCTCGAATTACCCGGCCCGGATTCCTCGCGCAAAACGGATTCCATTGTCCCGTCGTCTCCGGTGTCATTCGCTACTGGTTTTTCCACCCTTTGAAACACTCGTCGGACACGTCTCGCCTAATGAATTTTTCCATTCGTGCTAATCGCGTGCTTCAGGTTTTTCCTGCGGACGTCGTTCGCTCCGGTTTTTGTCACACCTGTTTCGACAGGCTGACTGACAACCGAGACTCTCTGGGGTACTGTGGCTCTCGTACAATTGCGTCGAACGAAACTCGGATTACGTTTGGCGGACCGTTTGTCGATCCTCGGAAGTGTTCTCCGCGTGACAGGTTACGCGAAGCGTGCTCTGCACTTGTCAGACGATACAGGATTCTTGGGTATACTGTCAGTCGAAGGCGTGGAATGAGAGCTTTGACCATCGGATGACGGACCTCTGTCACGATTATACTGTTGAGTCTGATGTTCGGTGCGATTTTCGAGAGCGATGCGCGGATGACTCGTGCCCGCTTAAGATTGTAATCCCGTCGTATTGGACGCGTCGATCCCGAAATCACCGTTTTTATTTCCCGTCAAATTAATATTGGGTAACCGGTTCAATGATTAGTGCGACGTGTGAATTTGAGAGAAAAGCGTATGTCCCAGGCCTGCTAGAGGATTCGTCAGTAAGGCTAATCTAGCAAGCCCTGCTTTATACGCTCCACTCGAATTCTCTGAAGTTAAATGATTGTATTAGATTTTGATTGGGTTTAACTGCGTTTTGGAGAACTCTTTTTTTCAAGTCTTTTTAATACAATCTTATAGATTTCTACGAGAAAACACCGAAAATGAAAGTCTTATTGTGCGGAATTCATTGGTTAAAAAGTTATATGCGTATAAAGTTGAACACTTTTAAGCCTTTTTGACAGGTTAAAGCTCCGCCATGTTGATTGTTCTCCCTTCGAGGGAGAAGCTAGGTGATCCGAGAACCGTACTTCTCAGTCGGGAATATCCTTCGTCAGTGATAGATTTATGGCGGCTGGAAAGTGTGTGAGAGGAGGAAAAAGGAGAAGGAAGCGTTTCGTCCTAGGCCCGCTAGAGGACTCGTCAGTAAGGCTATCTAGCGGACCCGTGCCTTAGACGCTTGATGTCGTAAGGACAGTTTAGGACGGTATATATACAAACAGAGGAAGATTCAGGTAGTAGCGGGAAAGGTGTTGTCGTAATGTCCCTCTGTTGACGAGCATAGGAAGTAGCCGCCACAGATTTATGACGCATAATTCTTAAAGAGGCAAGAAAAGATACGAAGACTAGGCAATGGCTCGACTGGTCGCCAAATGTGCAACGATTGCTTAATCCTTGAGAACGGTCTCTGAGTCACGTAGGCGCCATAAACGAAATCTGAAGAAAAGACCCTTCGTACGGTTCCTTGCGACGGAACACCCGGTTATGCAGAACGCTACCAATCTACAATAATCTGAAATCGAAAAAATTATGGTTAATCATTTTTATATTCAAACAAGTTCACCATCGATTACATTGGGTGT
Source organism: Sphecodes monilicornis (assembly GCA_913789915.3). NCBI lineage: Eukaryota > Metazoa > Arthropoda > Insecta > Hymenoptera > Halictidae > Sphecodes > Sphecodes monilicornis. The sequence continues at coordinate 14,978,744 of OU565290.1, forward strand.
ATTTTATTTCTGAATTTTGTTTTACAATATGGTTTTCGTGACTTATTGAGCGTGTGTAGTGTAACTAATAATTTTCCTGTGAGCTTGTATTATTCAGCTAATTCGGTCTCGGTATCGTCCATATCAATTATCCATATATTATTAGCTTTCCGGTGGTAGCACAATCATACATGGCTATATATAATCAATTTTTGTGTGCACGAGCTTCCACGTCTTTGACGACAGAGATCATCAAAATGGCCTTGACAAAGGCTTTAATCGTAAGTGTTAAAAAGTGTCAGGTCCATTGAAGAAAATGAAGACGACCTCCAAATCTCTTAAGCACGTTCAGTCGAGAAAGAGTTTGATTCACCGTGTAATCATCCCCGCGGAAGCGAACAATTTTCATTTCATTCATTTCTTTTTATTTATTCTATACATATGACCTGCTTTTGGTAGCTCTACGTGTTCGAATAATCATCTTCTTCGTACGTACCGAATGATCAACCGTGCCCCATAGAGAATCGGTCGATCGAATACGAATGAAATGCAGTAATTGCATCGATGAAATATCGATCTGGGTTTACTTGGTAATCAAACTATTTCAAATAAGCTATCTGGGACAAAAGTTATTTGCATTCAGATACATCATTATTTGCAGAACGAAAATTTTCCTCGGAAGGGCGTGCTTAGGTGATTCAGATTTTATGGTCATTTTATAACTCCTACGATTGCGGTTCTTCTTAAGTCGATTTCAATGATGGTCGCAAAATTCACTGAATGTCACGAATATAAAATGACAAGGTATTAAAATTAGGTGACAAACTAGATAAGATATCTAGGAAAGAAACGAGTCTTTTGAAAAAATAAATAAATGGAAAGAGTTTGAAAAATGGTACGACTCAAAATTTGTAGTTCATTGATAGAGAAAAATCAGTTCTGGTTTCTATTTTTTACAGCCACACTAAATGAGTTTAAAAAATTCAGCGGATGAAAACACTTGAGTCGCTGTTGCATCATCACGTTTGATCCATTTGAATGAGTTCAACCCTGACATATCTTAATTGCACGTTTGCATTTGCATTAATAAATTATATTGAAGGTTTCATTATCATTAATATTCTATTATTTCAACCTATAAATTTATTGATAAAACAATATAGACGGCCTTTGTTAAATATTTCTATTAAAAGTGCTGTTAAAAAGGAAATGTCTCGGTATAATTTACTACTTCCTCTTCTTGTAAATGCTCATGCACGCGAGCTTGACAGATTGCCAACTCATTTTTCTCGAAAATGAAGCGTCATACATTTTTTTGCGCTCTTTTGACCTATATTTTACTATATACTGCGATTGTATAGGTATCCTATTGCATAGAAGAAGTGAACTCTTGGAATTCAAATAATAAAACATTATCGAAGTTGTTTCTTGTATAATCGAATTATTATGCCTTTTATTGTAAAATTGAACACGTTGAATATGTTTTAATACGTAGAGAGCGAGCTCGTAACATTTTTAACATGATCTTCCATAATCATTTAAATTTCCTACCGTAAATGTTTGTTATCCAAACGCTCTTAATTCGTTGCTTTTATCTTTTGCTAGTTATATTTAAAACTGTCTATGTTTTATGAACCTGTAGACAGGTTCCCTAGCTTTATCAACTATTTAGGTACACTTTCAGTATCTTTAGAATTCCTTTCGCACGCCATGTCTGGTCACGAAAGGCGTACTCTATTTAACTCTCGTACACTCCTCAGAAATAGTTACAGAAAGATCTTGAAGTGATAACTTACCCGGTTTTGCTTTGCATTTTATTTCAACAAATTGTGTTTTGAAATTTTATGTTTTAACCAATTACATCAATGTTCGACATGTTAGAGAGGGATCAAATCGTTTACGGTATTAAAAACGAAAATTGGGTAAGAGTTCAAATTACTTCTACAAAGTTCAATCGTCCAAACGGAAAATCAATGGACCAGTTATTTTGACATTTGACACTTTCAATTTGTTTTTTTACCTCTCGCAGAACAGCACCAACTCGATCGAAAAGTCAAGCAAAAGTTGCTAACATGCCGATATTGAAAAATGTGTCAACGACAGCTCAAATACAGCGAACAGAGCTTGTTTCAACATTTTTAAAAATTCAAACCTTCATTTGAATAGCTTTTGTGCCGACCAGTTAACTTTACCACAGCACAATTTTCTGAACAACGTTCATTGCGCGAGAGAAAATTATTATTTCCCCTCTGGCATTGTGTTACTGGTGAAATAACAGAGTATGTTTAAATGATTGACACATAAATGGCACGAAGAGATATTTATAACTTTTTTATGTTTGTAATTACATTTAACATTATTTTTTATTTTTTTAAGTAACTTTAGTAATAGTCCCATTAATTATAATTGGTACCTAGAATTTAAATTTTATTTTACTCGATCACGCGTATTTTTCAACCAATTTTTAAAATTCCCTTTTGTTTGTTGGAACTATAAGGTCTTTGTGATTTTTATATATACCCAAACTTATTAAACTAAATCATTTTTGCGTAAGAAATATGTTTTAAATCACCGTGCCTTGCATAGTGGATCATACAACGAATTAGCGTGGAAAAGACTAAATTTTTAGTGTTCCAAAAACATTAATTAGCAATTGCAGAAAACGATAAGTCAAGGCAGCAAACAGGACAACGTTTGTTATTACAATGTTACATTTTTTTCAAATAGCTGATAGCTGCAATAAGGCGTTGAAATGTACGGTTATCTGCCATCTTAATTTTAGTTATTCCCACTGCTTTCTATGGATGTTAATTAATGTTTGCCGCGATTTTTTCTTACAGATAGTACAAATTCGGGAACTTATGTGTGCGTGTATTACGAATCGTGCTGTGAGTTGTCATATTGAAGTGGGAAATACCAGTTATTGTATTTTTTCATGTGAAGAAAGTGTACACCTGATTTTCACAGGAATCAAAGAACATAATCCAAGTTAGAAATTGAAAAAAAAATTTTCGCGGAACTCCGGGGATTCACTTACCTATGCTTTAAAATATGAAGTGCATAAAATTATAGATTAACCATTCTTGCGTTCGTTTATTTGGAGATGCGGTCATATTCATTAAATTTTGTATACAGAAACAAGAGTACCCACTTTTTTCTACAAAATGAAAGGCAAAATAGTTCACCAGCTAATTGCCCTGTTTACCGCAAATAGTAAAACTCACCATGGTATCCAGAAAATGAATTAATAGGGGACAATCAGAACTGAGTTTTTTTGCATTTATTGCGTTGTTCGGAAAGTAATTTCATTTGTCCAAGGGAAAATGAGACGATTTGTCACAGTTACAGTGAAGTCTTGATCTAAGTCGCACGTAGGGATGCGATCTCTGTCAGTTCGCCTACCCACTCCAATGGGGGGGGGGGGGGGGGCGTACTTCGGACCTGTCTCCGATACTAGTCGGGCATATCAGTGTGAACCACTACTAATCCAATTACAAAACTTCTTTATTTTTCATTATTTTTTTATGGGACTTTCACCAACTTGTTTGAGGCATTTTTACCCTTGCGGTGATAAAAAAGCAAAATTTGACGAAAATGCTCACTTTGTTTTTCCATATTTGATGCGATGACACAGAAATGCTTGAAATGTAATACAGCACTGTATAACACGAAATGACGTCCGAAATGTCAGCTTTCAAGATATACGAGATCTGTTAAAAAAGTATTCGACCATAATTTTTCGTGCGTAAACAAATCAAGCTAAGGAGGCTTGGTTTGGTGTATGTATGTGAGCGATCCTAATGCACATGCTTGCATTTTTCCTTGTCAGCAGAAACTGTCAGTCGCCGGGACACCGCTGATGAGTGAGAAAGTGTAAGTGAGCGCCGTCGCATTTCCGGAAATCCGGCAATTATAAATTTCTTTTTTCTTCCTTCAAATGTGATACAGAGTTATATCAGTTTTCATCTCTCATCAAGACACACTTTTTCCAACGGTTCTGCCATTGTCGGAAACACAGGCATAGCGCGCAGGTGGTCTGTCGCATTCTGCATGATGTGTACTCTATACTGAAGCTATGTTGAGAGATTAGGTAGCCTGACGAAGCACGGATATGTTGTGTTTCGCCAGGCAACTCTGTATCAAATTTAACACTAAACCTACCGAGCATTAAAATTAGCTAGTATGTATTGTATAAAAATAACAAGATTGAATTTATTTAGACTTTGCGTGATTTTGATTATAACATATGCTTTAGTAAGGAAATTTATTGAATCAATTCCTATGAGGTCGTCTTTAGAACTTCAATAATCTGAAAATCAAAAATCTGAAACCGGTCATTTGACCGATTGTGGTAGGTTTATTGTTAAAGAAAGAAAAAAGAAATTGTCGGATTTACGAAAATGCGACGAAGTTCACTTACACTTCGTCACTCATCGACGAGCTCCCGTCGACTGACAGCTTCCGTAAGCTGGAGAAAATTCAAGCATGCGTATTAGGATCGGCTACGTCTCTACATGAAAAACGAAATTACTTTTTGAACAATCCAATAGCTTCGTGGTTTTTTCGCAATATTTTCGGCGAGTAGGTCGATCAGTATAATTTTTCATAGAAGTTATGAGAAGGACGAGGAAGAGAAAATAAGTGACGCTCGAGTACACGGAGAGATTCGTTCTCGAATTTGGCTCATGGTTCGACGTTTTGCGGTCGGAAATTACATTGCAAGGGTCCACGAGCGCCGCCATCCTTTTTCCACTCACCTAAATTGCTCTAATTGGATACATCGATGCTCGCCGGAATTCTGCCGTTATGTATATCGCTCGCGGACGCACGCTCGCAGCTACACGGATCCCTGCCAGTGTGTGCGTGCGTGTGTTTCGAATCGATACCACTTTGTGTAATACTCTGTGAATACAGCCTGGGCGTTTCAGGTTACTGGAGTGGAGACCACTATATCTAAGCATACGATTAACCGTCGCGCGCTGTCGGATAACGAAATGTCTAATGGTTGGTCTCAGATTATGGCATTTCGTTGGTTTAGACTTTGTACGCTCCCAGCTAAAAAGATAGCATATGTTAATTATTTTTAATGTCTCTGCAACACGCGTACAAATTTTCATGTGAAACGAATAAAACGGATTACGAGCGGAGAACACGCGTAATAGTGAAAAGGAGGAATAACATATTCGAATTTTGCGTGGAACAATGAAAATATGTTGTCCAATTTTAAGCACAATTTTTAGCACATTTTTTAGCACACTCTTTAGCCACATTTATTTTGTCTTCTATTAATTTATATTTCTCAGTAATATGTCTTTAGTGCGGAGTACACTCTCCTTTACTTTCTATTATTTCTATCACTTGATTTGGTAATAAATCATATAGTTTGAATATGTTTCTCCTTAGAATACAAATTTTATATTGTTTTCTACGTTTATAAACCACTGAGTAAGTTATTCTAGCACAGACATATGTTTTGTCTAATCGTAAGTAATTTTGGACAAGTTTTGCAGCGTATACCATTGTATTATTTTGCTTGTATCTTGGCTATTTTATGACAATATTTACTAGTTTATTTCTTGGATTTTTCAATCATCATTCTATGGTTTAATTTGATAATGTAATTAACATCTTCCCTTTTCTACAACGTAAGTTTTTAAATGATTTTAATGTGGGTGCTTTGTTTTCAGACTAATGAATCTCTCAGGTATTTGTTTACTTCAGTACGATACAAACGTTAAGAGAGAAGAAATGGCCGAGTTACATTTTGTTTCATTAAGATTTGTTCTTATTATTAATCAACACGGAAGGTTTTTTTTAGCAAAGCAGCAAGTAACATCCCTTTTTGGTTCACCAAATATTTATATATTTTATTTTTAATTACAATTTGAAATCGTTTAAAAACAAATGCTGGTTATACGATCACTGAAACGTTTATTTACCTCTCAGCGGTGAAGTGAATAAATGTTCGCTAGCACATCAAAATTATTATATACGTAATATGTTTCATGCCATCGTGTTTCACATTCAGTGCATAATTAAACTCTGAAGTTTATGCATTTCTGCCATGCATGAATTTATAAAATCCTGTGTATTTGAAAGAGTAAATAAATTTTAATGTACTGTTTGTTCCGGTTGGTGATCAGCCAATACCTGAATAAAATATGGAATTCCTTTTTATTCCAATTTTCATACATTATTATGTATAATTTTATATTCACATAAAGATCTTCAATATCACAAGTAATTAGATGAATGGAAAATTAATTTCTATACCAGAAACTGTATAGTTAACTTTGTGCTATTTTAGAATACTAAATGATCTGAAGGAATGAAATTCCTTCTGAAACATTCTGAATGAAATGAATTCTGAAGGCATTTCGCAGGTGTAGTTACGAAAAGATACAATGCAGGTGAATTATAATAGACTACAATGTTCCCAATTTTTTAAATATTGGGTTGGCAACTAAGTGATTGCGAATTTTAAATAAAAAGGAAAATTCAGAATGTTTACTTGAAAATATAACTTTATTAAATATTGGGTATTATCCGTTTTTGTCGATGTCCTTTTGCCACCTTTCAGGCAGTGTCATAATACCATGTTCATAAAAATAAAATAAAGAGAAAAATTTGGCAAACCAATTTTGACACCGCCTTTCTTTCAAGGCTTCAACCCTATATACGACACATAACTTCTTGAATGCGATGCGTTCCTGCCTTTTCGGAAATAATTATAAAATATGTCTGAAATGCGCGTTTTGTTCTTTCATTTTTAAATTGGGATAAAAACGAAACTAAATAACTAATCGACACAATTAATAAAGGAGGAAGCCCAAACAACAAGAAAACAATATAGGTTAGGTGCTTTGAACATATTGACAAAACAAAAGAATGGACTAGAACATCTATCGACAAAATCCGCAATCACTTAGTTACCAACCCAATATAATTTATTTTTCTACTGCGATAATTACAAAATCTTGTAATGTACCGCACGCGTGAAACTTTCTGTAAAAGAGTATTCTTTCATCTATCTAGTAATTTCTCTAACTATTGCACCTTTTTGTGGACTCAGTCGACATCGAACATAGACTTGCATTTTTTCGTGTTTCGTTCACCGGCTCGCTGCAAAGTTTTCTTTTTCAATGCCGTCTGCCTACAAAAATTCATCGGTTTTTCTTCGTTGGCGTGTGTGCAGCTTCGTTAACCAGCCTATGCAACAGCCACGCGTGTGTTTACACGGTGCAAAGATTCGGTACCGGTGCGCGATACTTGAACCAACCATCGGGAAACGCTGAATTATGCGTGTCTGCTCGTTGGAAACCGGTGGGTTGTACATTTCCAGGTTCGCTGGTTCGAGAAACAACCGCGTAACACTTAAAACACTGTCTTCCATTGTGCACTTCCCGAACCCGTTACAAATCAACCGTTTCGTTCGTGTCGAATGAGCAGCACGGCACTGCCAAATTGTCGGAAAACGAGCAAAACGCCAGCTCGACCTTCGACCGTTAATTGGACCGTAACAAGGAACCCTTTCAAGACCGCCGATAATTAACCTCGCGTGTAAAACGAGCTCTTCGAACAACGGCCGTGATTCAATCGTAGGTTCACACTTCAAACTCTGCTTTCTAAGAACAATCCCGGTTTTTCGGTCAGAGACCTACACTTACTGACAAAAGTTAACAAACACTCTTTAAAAACTTCTTGAAAATTGTACCAATATGATAGGAGAATCACTATACGGAGATGAAGCTATGTATTATACAGGGTGAGGCACTAACTATTGTCACCTACAATAACTCCGAAAGTATGATAGTCGTAGAAAGGTTTTCGAAACAAATGTTGCATTGGACAACAGGGACAGTGGTGTGGCGTTAATCTTTTGTTGCTAGATGGAGTCGCCTCAGAGATGTGAAGGTCACCTTTGTTTTTGAAGTGAAACTTCTTTAGGCGCGTTAGCCGCAAAACCTCGACGCGGTAGGCGTAAAACCAATCTGGCGATGAAACAGTGAAACGATGAATGATTTAGTGAAAGCTCGTCGCGATAGGAGTAAAACCGATCTGCCGATGAAGCGATGAAACGATGAAACGATGAAACGATTTAGTAAAACCTCGACGCGGTAGGAGTAAAATCGATCTGACGATGAAACGATGAAACGATTTAGTAAAACCTCGACGCGGTAGGAGTAAAACCGATCTGGCGATGAAACGATTTAGTAAAACCTCGACGCGGTAGGAGTAAAACCGATCTGACGATGAAACGATGAAACGATTTCGTAAAACCTCGACGCGGTAGGAGTAAAACCGACCTGACGATGAAACGATGAAACGATTTCGTAAAACCTCGGCGCGGTAGGAGTAAAACCGATCTGGCGATGAAACGATGAAACGATTTAGTAAAACCTCGACGCGGTAGGAGTAAAACCGATCTGGCGATGAAACGATGAAACGATTTAGTAAAACCTCGATGCGGTAGGAGTAAAACCGATCTGACGATGAAACGATGAAACAATTTAGTAAAACCTCGACGCGGTAGGAGCAAACCCGATCTGGCGATGAAATGATGAAACGATTTAGTAAAACCTCGACGCGGTAGGAGTAAAATCGATCTGGCGATGAAACGATGTAACGATGAAACGAAATTCTATTCTATTAGCATATACGGCTGAGGGTTTGGCATTGCTTAATAAAAATTATGATAAAATACCGATTATGCTAAGTGGAGATTTCAACGTGAACTTTGCATAGGAACAATCAAAATTATTAATAGAATTTTTTAGAAGTAAATTAAGATTGGAAATGGTAAATAATCCTAATGAAGCGACAATAAGATCAGGAACAACTCTCGATGCAGTATTTGAAAGACATTTAGACAAAATTGATTCAAAAATATTTATATTATATTTTAGTGTTAATCAAAATTCGAAGAAATATTAAAGAAAGAAGTTTCACTTCAGCCATGTGGTCTAAGCACACATAAATTTTTTTTTAAATAGAATGCTATGTTTTGGTACCTATTTTCTGATAGCTGCTCATGAGAGAAATCCAACGAGGTGCAACATTGTGGTCTTTGAAGATCAGCAAAGGTCATTTATGGCAAAAAAGGCGAATTAAACTCGCATTTACAAAAGCTGTTCAAAGTGATTGCCACTGATATCAATACAATGCTACAATCTTCTTATCATAGATTCAGTAGTATTTCCTACCTCTTATCGTTGCCATAAATAACCTTTCCTGACCTTCAAAGACCTTAGTGTTGCTCCTCGTTGGATTAGTCTCAATCAGGGAGTTCCAACGTATTACTCTTGGAGAACTGCAAGGTCCCCACCATCGAACCTCTTCCCACTACTACGCACAGCCATAGAGTTAGTGAGTGCTGCGCGCGCCGCGTGACTCTCGTGGTGGGAGCTTCCCACTACTATACATTATAACGATGAAGTCTAAGAGTGGGGGAAGAATCTAAGCGGGGAAGGCGCCTCGAATAGATCCGGAGCTACTGGTTGGAACTACCTGATCTAAATAGCCGCTGTCAGAAAACAGGTACCAAAACATAGTATTCTATTTAAAAAAACAAAGGTGACCTTCACATCTCTGAAGCGACACCACATGGTAACAAAAGAGTAACGCCATACTACGGCCACTATTGTCCGATGCAACTTTTATTTCGAAAACTTTTCATCTACTATTATACTTTCGGAGTTCTTGTAGGTGGCAATTAGTGCCTCCCCTGTACACTATTAGACAAGTATTTTATGTTCAATGTTACACATAATGAAATTTTGAATTTCGGAGCAATAAATTTTATTAGTTATTACAATAATTTAAGATAAGAAAATTTGTAGGAAAACTTGATTTAAAAAGGATAAGTCTGATTTACAAATGGGTGAATTTCTATGCACAATGGTGAATAGGATCTACAAAAGGGAAAATTTCGAGTACAAAACCCGTATAACTGGCTGGAAATTGTGGAACACGGAAGAGCTCTAGTGTCAGCCAACTGCAGTGAAATCTGTGTATCGTCGATCTTTTTCGGAGGGAAGTGTTCGGCTTATTGACGATAATTCGTCAAGGATCGATCGTTACAGCACGGCGTAGACGTTGCGATGGTCGAGCCGCGCGAAACCGGTTTCGCGAATGGGCCAGCACGTGCCGGATGACGAGGCCTGCTCGTCTGTAGGAACCGCGCTCTCTTCCCAATTTATTCCGTGTTCATCGCAGCCAAGCGAGACACCGAACCCGTCGGATAACCCACTCCTGCTCGCAAATAAGGGCTCGGCGGACCGAACTGCTCCGCCAGGTGAACCTCCTCGCAGAAAACGAGGAGGAAGGGAACAGAGTCTTTCTTCAGCCTGGGCGGAGGACCGAAAGGGCTCCGAGGATCGTGTTCGCTTGTGTTCGAGATGCGGGGGCGAGACAATCCGCCCACGTCGTTACACGAGCCGTTCGTCTTCTCAGGCTGTATGTCCATCGCCTTGTCTTGTCCTTATCGCCGTCTTCGAGCCGTGGCTCACAGATTAAAAGCTTCGCGTAAATCGACAGATTCAATTCTGCGAGCACTTATGCTCGAATAGGCCGGTGATATCTGTGTTCTTCTCGAACTACAGTCTCTCGAGAAAGATCTAACTCGTCACCTTATGCTAGTTAACAATTTAGCAAGTGGAAGCCTGTAGGAGTCTCGGCTTTAGATTGCTTCGGTCGTAATGTCTCGCTGTGGGTGATCAAATTGTTAGACTATGGAACTTTATGCGAAGTACAAATTTTTGTGCATCAATTGCAAGATACAGGAGACCAATAAAAAATTTGTCTTTCTATTAACAACTTTAGTATGTTGATTGTAATATAACGATACACTTAAATTCTTAAATATTGTTACCGTTTTAAATTTCACCCATCCATTTCTGTCATAAATGCATAAAATTCGCAATCTAGTGATAAGTATACAGGTTGATGGTTAGTGGTGGTACACCCGAAAAGGGGAGTGATATTACATAAAAATGATAAGTCAGAAATGTAGATTAAAATTTAATAATGTTACCTACAGTGATTTGTAAATGTGGATATATACATATAATAGTAGAAAAATATTTGGTGTAGTTAGGGTTTGATTTAGGAATTAATTGGTTTAATGTAAATACGTGAATTTGTGCAATTGGTTGTAATAATTTGAACACTAGACTGTGGATTTTGTGCATTTCTAATAACAGCGAATAAATAACATTTAAAATAGTAGGGGTGTTAAAATAATTTAAGCATGTCAGTATATAATTTTCAATGTATAAAAATGACTAAAGATTGAGAGAGCTTTCTATTTCTTGTAATTGATGTAGAATGTTCTTATTTTTCTTGAAAGATTCCAAGTTTATTGATCTAGTATAACACTAGTAGGTACCACCTACTAGGTGGTATCCAATTTTTGAATCAGATTGTCAGGAGAATCAATAGTACCACGTGAAAGATTTATACACCCTAACTTTCATTGAGTCGGTTCCCCGGAAAAATAAAGTAAACATAGGTTTTATGGAATAGCGCGTAATATGAAACAGGGTAAAGTCTTTATAGAGATGTAACGAACTGTAAAAGTAATCACATAAATTAATTTCCCATAAATCAATGATCACAGTGACGATTAAGGTTTGACCATTAAGCATAGCCCGGGAATTTGTTGTTGAAAGAGGAACGTTTATATTTTTCATGGTCTCTGAGAAATGCTTCAAGTAGTTAATTACTGTACTGAAACTAAGTTAAAGTGACTTTTGTACGGTTTATCATTAAGAACGTTGATTTCGAATTGTTCGAAATTAGTTGACCGTTCAAGTTATTCTCCTCGTAGTAAAATTCGTAATTTCATACTAAAATATGTGGGTACGCAATACGGTACATATATTCGGGCATTTAGAACCCAAACATGTCAGTTACTGCATTGCAATGAGTAAGAGATTGCATGAAGTTGATGACGATAACGATTCAGAAGAATTATTTGATAGTGCTAATCATAAAAATTCTATTCGAATACGAAGACTACGATGTTTCAGATATTATTCAAATATTATTCACTCACCTAATACATAGAAGAAGAAATATATGGTAATTCTTGGTCACATGACTTCAAATTCTTGCCTTATATTTCATGGCTTGGTATTCATTGCAACTTTCTACGTCTTCCATATATTAGGTGCGTGAATAATATTTGAATAATATCTGAAACATCGTAGTCTTCGTATTCCAATAGAATTTAAACACTAGAGTCGTAGAATATATTTATAGGTAGCAACATCTCTTTCTTCGAAAACTTCTCAGATGATTCTTCAAGTAGTAGTGGATGTTGACCAGACGCGATGATAGAGTTCTGTTGGCTGTTCAAATTTTGGCAGGTGATTTCCTCAGAGTCTAGTGCGAGGTGAACGATTAATAGAGTGTACGTAGCAGATGATGTTGACCCACTGATAGGTCAGACTAATGTATACTGTTTGTTTAGAAATAGGTCACAGTCACTTGTTGGGTTTAACACGCTAACGCGTTTGCTATTATAGACGCCGCACCCTTTTTGTCACTGTCCACTTTATGACACAATTTTTAAAAGAAGAATGTAGAATGTAGAACAGGCATTTTAACGGACAATACAATTTCGGTACAAGCTTATTTATTAAATTTGTATGAATTATACTAACAATAAGAATAATCTATACAGATCAGCTAATCGCTGTATATTAGAGTACACGAAACGAAGAAATAGCAGTGCCTTTTCTCTTTCAACGGCGGCTTTCGGGAACAATATGTTCTGAGCTTTATCCTCTTACTGAAAGCAGCTTTGCAGTATTCACTTCTTCTATCGAAACGTAATGAATATTCAGTGCCTACTGGTTCCTCCGAAGTTTACTGATCGAACCGGAGACGTTATGCACTCTATACGATACCACCGACCGTCGGTGACGATACAAATCACTTTGTCCATCGACGAGGATCTCGTCGATGCCTTGTCTCTCACATGTTGTCGGTATATTTCCCACAGGTCGGTAAATCGATAAAGCAGGTTTCTACACTAGTTTCATGATCCATTGTAAATTGCTATATCGACATACAAATTATCTGCAGTCGGTAATTTTGTCTATTTACCCTGCTGCGAACTGGTGTCGATAATGCAGGTGGTCAAAAGTTGCTGCCAGCGGTAGGTACGATAAAATCCTATTCGAAAATACCAACGATCTAAATTCTAGGGATTCTGGTTCAAAATCCTTATTACCGGACGTTGGAGTAATTTATTTCTACAGTACCATAAGCTTCGTTCTCTATTTCACAATATCTAACAATCCGCATAATTTAAATAATTACTTCAGAATATTTCAAACGGCATGGCCCAAATGCTCCGTGCAGATGGGAGCAATTACACCGTCTAATGAATCGAGTAAATTTTCATTCAACTCTCATTCTCCGTTTATTATGCACCAACATTAACGCAGTTTTTCGTGCATACAGGACTATTGCTCCCATTTCTTTCCGTAGGAACGCGCGGCTGCGCCTCTTCTCCGTTACTCGCGATGCCGGTGTTGATGGGCTAGTTAACTGCAATTAGCAAGCTTGTCTGCGTTGCGACACCCGACCTCGGGTTTCAGAGAGGGTTGGCGGGCACATTTTTCCTGCGGTTATTCCCGAGCGCCGGGTAAAATTCCACCCATGCCTGCTCCTTCTTTTCTCTCTTCGCGTTTCCCTCTTCGCTCTCGTTTTCTCAATTCTTCGCGTTCTCCCTCAACGACGGCCTCTCTCGCAAGCTCTCGACAGTATTTCAAGAAAATTAATGCGACCGGCCTGTTAGAGTCGCGTCGATCTCGTTAACGGCCCACCCCCGGTATCGTTGGGGATGTTAATGGTATTAAAATTCCGCGAGTAACCACTATTCGTTATTCGCTCGCGGCCACGCTCTTATCGTTGCCAGGCGGACATGACGTTTTTCCTCACGAACCACCCACAGCCCTTTCTTCTATTGTCCAAGGAACCGCGGTCCCTCCACGAACGGGAACACCGGGGAAAAAGTTTTCGAACCGCTGGAACCCGAGAATGTATCAATTTCGTTGCGGTATTCACGCCACGATCGTGCTCAGGGATTTATTTCCGAGATACATACCCCGGCTGCGGCCGTGTTTGCCAGTAAGCTCGACGTGATCGAATTAAAATCCCGCGGTAAATGTAATTTTCCTTCCGCTCGATTTCAGATTATACGCCGGCTTAGTAGGTGCCCTTCTTAAGACTGGGATGAAATACCTGTGGATCATCCAGAGCCGTCTAGACTCGCATTTAAATGGCGAGCGGGGATGTAGAAGGTTTTTTGAAATGATGAGAGTAGATTCCCGCTTAGATTGTTACTATCCCCGAGCTTTAGAGGCCGACTCTCGGCGGAAAAAGTTTCGTTTGTCTTTCTTTAGAGCTTTCAAGATGTTCAACTCAGCGTCGCGCGTATTAGTCGTCAACGTTTAAAAGATTGAAGTTGGGTTTTAACTCTCAGGAGTTTTCTTTGTTATCCATTTTATCTGTTCCAACTCATTCACAGTTTTCAATTAAAATTTATACTCATTTTAGTTTTTTTAAACGCACTGCCAGTGCGACACTTTTGAAGTTTTGAAATTAGAAACTAAACAATAAGTAGACTGTGGATTTTATGAATATATAATAAAAATTGATGGATCAAATGCGAAATAGTGAATATACTCAAGGATATTAACACTACACCTACCGAGGATTAAAATTGGCTATGTATTGTTTTATAAAAATACCAAGATTGAACTTATTTAGACTTTGTGTGATTTTGATTATAACATGTGCTTTAGTATGGAGATTTATTGAGTCAATTCCCATGATGTCGTCTTTATAACTTCAATAATTTAAATATCAAAAATCTGAAAACGGTCATTCGACTGGCTGTGGTAGGTTTAGTGTTAAAAATACTGTTGTATTATTTCCGGGCCATTAAAATTGTTAAGGAACGAAATAAATATCCATGTAGCTATTATAGCTGACAATTAATAATACCAGCTATTTTTATTAAGTATAAAAATCCGTAGTCAAGTAATCAGTAAATTCATTATGGAATATCCTATCATTTTCAACTTCACATTGCACTTACTATTTGCTATTCGATTCATTTGACTTGTTCACCTAATTATTGAGAGATGCAGTTATAGGCCAGAATAAATATAATAATAAATATAAATTTCTCGAAATGTTGTCTCATTTTAAACACTTCCTTACAGATTTTCCTCAAATTTTCTTAAGGAATTAAACTAGATCATACAAAACACATAATTCAACACTCATATTTTATTTATTTGTGTAGTTAAATTACTTGTTTGCAACCATATCGGTTAAATACGTGAATCTGATGTCGCAAATACAGCGAAATTTGTTCTCAAAGGGTTCAGCAAACAAACATAATTTGGAAAGCATATTTGCCATAAAATGGCGCTGGGCGGACCGACAGAAACCTCTCATTCATGATAATATTCAGCACATTCACTACTCCTGGGACTAAATCTTTTTTTCAGACGTACCAGTGATGTCGTTTTCACATCGCTAGGTGAACTAGTTGATATAATCTCTGCTACCTCCCATACTAATTTTACCGAGTTCAGTAGGGACGTTTATTCCAATAAGAATTTGATTTCCAGTGCGTTTTTTTACGTGGAACTTTTAGGAATTGAAATTGGAGCAAGGAACCATGATTAAAATACGTTTCAACCCTTTTAGCATACTAGAGTGAAACGAACCGACGGTTTTTATCAAGCACAGAGTTTCTACGAGTTCCTATACTATTTTTTTCACTTCTATAATTTTATTGAAGTCAATGAAAATATTACTAAATGTTGCGGGTTCTGTTTCAAAATATTCAAAAATATTCGTTTATTTGTTATTTATACAAAGTGAGCATCGGCCAATAATGATATGCTTAATGAATGATGGACAGTGAACGTAGAGGCTTCACACTGTATAACGAATCCAGATTTATTGATGTACGATTCATTTTTCACATAATTATAACAGTTTAATCGATAGCTTAGTGTACAAACAATTTTTGGAGCCACTTGACCATATTAAATCGTTAATAGGAGCAAGTGGTTATATTAAACAGTGCATGGTAATATATCCTGCGCAAAAGCAACCATAGTAACTGTATGTAGTGAAACCTTCAGTTAACAATTAGATGAACGCGTAAAAATGAAGGCATCGACATGATTTCATTACTATCGATTTTCCTCCACATTGTACTACCGTTTGTATCACCTACCAGGAATTTTGGACCACTCTGTATGTTCCACACCGATCAACAAGATGGCGGCGTGTGAAATTATCTTCTTCATTAGGATCTCGCGCATGAGGGCCAGCTTCGGGCGTTTGGACGCAGCGCAGCAGTACTCGAAGCATTTTAGAAACGTTTGCGCCGGTTATTCGCGAAAGCGTCGACTTTCGCCGCATTACCGATCAGAGTATTAACACTTGGCATGGTTGCTTTCAACTTGTGCTGTGCGGAATAACGAACCACCTACGCGGTCGAAAATCCCGCACTTAGAGGGCAACGGTATTTTCCACAGCGGTAAGTGCACCGCCGGCCGGTATTCAACCGTGTTCCCGGATTTGACGAGGGTAAAAATATAGTGAAGAAAAAAATTGGGGTGGGGATGGAGGGAGGCTTTCTGATTCGCGGCTGAGAGGCGCACGCACTACGCCTCGGGTGACCCACATTTCGCCTAAAGCCTCGCTTCCCGAGCACCATCACCGGGTTCTACGTCACGTGCTGCACCAGACTACTGCACGATCGCGCGAGTGCCTAAAAAAAAAGAAAAACTCCCAACGCACCTTGCGTCGAGTGGAATTGTCCCTTGGTACACACGGCTCCGTATAAGAGGTTGCTGCAAACGGAGGAAAAAGAGAACCGTACAGAGTCTTCCACTTTCTTTGCTCTTTCGAATGTTTATTTACACCTTTAACCCTCTGCCTTGTGATTTATTTTATGGCTGCATTGATTAAAATCTCTTTTTCGTACATACTTTGCTGTGAGAACAAGAAACTCTGCTTTAACCCCCTGCTTTGTGATTTATTTTATAGCTGCATTGATTAGAATCTCTTTGTCGTACATACTTTGCTGTGAGACCAAGAAAATTGGTATTTATGTTTATATTTTCTTCGATGGTCCAATATCGATAACAGAAAAATAGAATTTTATTTTGGGTTTAAAGTACATAATGAATGGACTGCGGATCTTTATGCAATATAAAAATTGCTAGCCTCAGTTGAAAGAGACAGGAGTCCTGTAGAAATGCCTTTCTTTCTGTAGTAAGTCCAGTGGTTAGGCTCAAGATAATATATTGACATTATTAAATTCTTTTTATTATTATTAATCACGTGCGTATTTAGCAGATTGTGTTGGAAATGTCCAACGTGAGTTTGACTCAATATTATACAGAGAGAGTTAATATGTCAGGATATGTATGTCAGAAATTCAGTACAGCTGCCTCGAATCTACGACTGTGTCCTTTGACGGTTCTGGGGTAAGTCCTGAGCGGTCAATCACAGTGCTCTTACCAGAAGACATACTCGCCTTCCCCACTCCGTGGCTAGATACTTCAAAGGAAAACTATCCTTGTTCCTTAAGCAAGCGGTACGACCTCGGGTCGCCTGCGATACTTAAAGATCCCTAACTTTCTAAACAGATGTCAACAAATGCGCCCCATTGACGGCGTCATCGTCGACGGAAGTACGCCTTGAGAGGCCACCCTCAATCACTGACGCCACCATAAATTAACCGAAAGCGGAGTAGCGTCGGGCTATCTGCTTTCTATTATTCTTAAAATTCAGGCTGTCGTTAACATGTAAATAGAGAATGATGCCGAGGATGTATTCCCTTAATTACACTGGAAGGGTAGTGCAATTGGGGATGGGGTGATTCTACATGCACAAACAGCTAGAACGGAATGAAGAATATTTTATCGATGACCGTTTCGTTTTTTGAGAAAATGGAGTTCGAGAGGTCGTCGCTTTCGCATACCCAACGTTCGCAAGAAGTAGAATTGGTTGACTATGATCAGACGGGGCAGCCGATACTAATTCAATGATACACGTAACCGCCTTTTCAAAGTCGATTTTATCGTAGACGAAGCGTTAATAAAAAATGTATTATTTGTTTCTCTTTTACTTATTTTTGCAAGTAGAATCATCAGTGTGCATCGTTCTGAGACTTTGTTTTTCTGTAGTTCATAAAAGTTCCTCTCTGTTCTTGAAAGAGCTGTTTTATTTAGGTGAATTGTTAACGGGATGATTACCTGGCTTTTCCCTGTTTTTCCTTTTCTTACCATTTCCTTGGAAACTTTTAAACTTTATAATGCAAGTTTTAAATAAGCGTTTGGAATTACGGACAGTAAAAAACTGGGACTGAAATGTGCCGAGGTGTATTGATTAATGGTTCTGCTCGGATAACCTCCTTATGATTTCTTCCACGTGTCCGTTTAGCAAAACCACGCCATTGTTAACCCTTAATGGGTATATGTCACCTCTGACGTGACACCCTAGCTTTCCGTATGGGATGTTTGTCACTTATGCCGTGATATTGTAACTTAAGCGACGAATGAAACGATGACCTAGCGGTAACCTAGAGGTAGCAATAAAGTTAGAGTTAGTAATTTGCTATGAGAAATTGGAATTTTATGTCAATCGTGACTACATTGAATAACAAAAGAAATAGTATTTTATTTTGTGTCGGAAGAATCGAATGAAATTTATTTTTGTTAAGTAAGATATAATCGGTAATCAAAGTGACATATTATTAATAAGTTTATACTTCATCTACCGCTTGATTATCACTTGATTTGAGAGTTTCTTAATAAATTATTCATTATGTTGAGAATATAGCAAATTATATAGATAAACATAATGCAAAAATTTCTTCTAAAATTACTATTTAAAAGAAAATTATTAAGCTTCTCTTAAATATAACTCTGTCATTAAAAAAATCTAAGCCTTCTGTAGAGCAAGTGTTATAGTCCTTATAGAAATAATAACTGTATTTCTTGAGATTTGGCGTAACATTTATAATAGTAAACAGTGTAATTTCGTTGAAAGCAAACAGTTTGATGAAATGTCTGATAGGCACTGTTTAATTCTAAAATCTATCGAAGAGTTAACCATAGAAATATCAAACAGCTACAATGCCACGATCTTTGTACATATATATGTTTATGCACAATATGAAAGCATACAAACGAGTACACCGGTTTATATAAAAAAAACAAAATCACAGTTTCGTCATAGTCGTCAAAACCATTCACCAAAACTTAATATGCGATTATCTCACAGACATTCTGTGGATTTGTCTTCTAAATCGTGTTACAATCGGCGACCGACTCTGCAAACAAAAATATGCCGAAAAACAGAATAAAACTTTTTGAATGACGCTTTTATTTTCAACAAAATCCAATTTATGAATTCGTCGAGCGTGCATACCATACAATAAAAAAATATACTGACGTGTCCCTTCACAACCTGTCAATTTTACTTCTTCCAAAAGCAAACCTTGCCATTCTTCAAACTTAATTTTCTCGGAAACGAATTGCCATATAAAAATTTGTATTGTTTCGTTTTATTATTTTTTTTTCATGTAGAATTACTACTTTTTCGCGTCATGATTGGTTATACCATGATGTAACGGGGTATTGATTTCAATATACATGTTTTTCCTTTCTTTTAATACGGCCGATGTTAATTAACTGTGGACGCAACAGAAATCATTGCGAAACCATTTCAAGACATATTGATTTCTGATTGCACCTCTGCTGGGTGAGAATATTTTCCACGGAATGCTGAAAGAGAAAAGATAAGAAAAATGGGATCGTGTCTACCAGTTAGAGTTCCCAGAAGCGAGTAACGCGATAGTGGCTTGTCGAAGAGTCGCAGGAACGATCGTCGTAATCCAATGCTATCTCGAAGACGCGTAAACCGCAACGATTCCGCTCCGGTCGACCTTCTTCCCTCTCCCCGTCGTTAATGCCCGCGGCCATTCCTTTTTTTAATTATACTCAGCCGTTCGATCCAGAGCTGCTGCCTTCGGCGCTAATCGCTGTATCAATTACAGGCGTGTTAAACGATATTATTCCATCAATGTTATCCGGGCCGCGTAATTCGTACGGGCAATGCGGAGCCGCTCGATCTCGATTATTGCGAATTATATCAATCTCAGCCCCGGGATTCCTCGAATTGTTGTCCGGTGTGTTATTGAAAATGTCGAATAACGGATTGGGGATTAGTTAGGTTTCGGGCTGTTTCGAAAATGTAAAATATATATTCACATTTTCCCGATTAAATTCGATTTGCAGTGGGGTAAAATCGAAAGAGAAGCGAAGAGGAAGGAGAGGCGAGATACGACTGTCGTCACTCATATCCAGGGATGCCAGAGTAGAGACTTTACGCTCCTCCTCTACCATCAAATTTATCTTTCGCGACTGTTTGCACGGAAGTGAATGAAAGAGAATTCCCATCGTGCAGAGAGTCGACGGTAGTGTTGCTAGAGGCGCATAGGGCCACATTTAATAGTAGAATGGGACGTATTTTGAGGGGAATACAGGCCCGTCTGGCATCGCTGCTCATATCGGTGGCCTGCTGTCAGGATCACTGTCGCCAGAGCGGTGAATTTGAGGGGAATACAGTTACCCTCTCTCTGTCATTACCGGATTAGTCACGCCACATTGTGACACATGCACGCCACAGACGACACGCGTCGCGTGGCCGAGCCGTGGCTGAAGCGTGGGGATGCTCGCCGCCGGAAAATGGGGGAATAGCGTCGTAGAAGGGGAAGGGTAGAGTGCGAGACTAGCAGTGATGCTTACATAGCGTCCTTATGCTCCCCTTCCATCATCAAATTCCCTTTTCGCGACTCACTGCACGAAAGACATTGAAAGAGAATTACCTACCGTCGCTAGTGTCGCTGGAGGCGAATCGAAGCACATTTAGTAGTACAGTAATCCCGTGATCTAAGTCCTTTTTCGGTTCTCTGCCGGGACTTAGATCGTGAAGGGACACCATTCTTTTGTGACCACGTCGACCGCGCCGAACGTAGAAAAGGACAGCATGCAAACACAGACCGTGCGGCCGAAGGGGCAACAAAAAATAGCTTATCGGTGAGACAATACTATTGCAATAATAAAACTTCTATATTTTTTACTTATTTTTAATGAAATTTTACGAATATATTCGTGGCATTTTTCTAATGAAAATGATACCAAATATGATATAATTCCGATGATATTTACTTGTGTAATAAACGATGAAAGTTTTGGACGTAAAGGACAGCGTATAAGAAAGAAAGAGATGACAGGAGTCGCGGCCGCCGGCGCAGTTCAAAGGCCCGCGTGTCCGTACAATGTAATGCCACTAAAAAACTTCCATCGTTCATTCAAAACTTGAATCGTCTGTTACACAAGTAAATATCATCGGAATTATATCATATTTGGTATCATTGTCATTAGAAAAATGCCACGAATATGTTGGTGAAAGTTCCATGAAAAAATAATAAAAAATAAAGAAGTTTTGTAATTGGATTAGTAGTGATTCACACCGATATACCCGACCCAGGATCAGAGTACGCGGCATGTTTACACTGCTCGGCGACCGAGGCAGCTCGAGCTTCACGGCCCTTCTGGGGATACCCCGCAGTGGAAGGAGTAGGCCAAGGGACTTAGATCGCGGGGTTACTGTAGGAAGGAGAGCATTTTGAGGGGAATACAAGCTTGCCTGGCATTCGTGGAGACAAGTCTTAATCTGGCGACACGGGTCGGACCCGCGGTCCACTACTCTTACAATTGTATAGCTTTAAATTATTAATATTTTTAAAAAATTAGTCTTTTTTAAAAGGCATCCGGATACTTTTGCACACCACTATACAGGGTGTCCCGTAACTGGTGGTACAACCGAGCAGGGGCTGATTCTACATGAAAAACTGAGTAGAAAATAGAGAATAAAATTTTTTGATACGAGCCTTTGTTTTCGAGAAAAATGAGTTTGAAAATTTGTCTAGTGCGCGTGCACTCGGCTTACTTGCGGCTCAACGGATTCCACTGCCTTTGATTTTTATTTGTGGGGTCAGGTGAAATCGATTGTGTATCGTGATGACATAACGAGCATCGAACAATTACAACAAACAATTGTGATAGCGTTTGAACACTTAAAGCAACATAATAATTGCGCATTACAAGAGGTTCGAAGGGATTTAATACGAAGAGCACAATTATGTCTACAACAACGTGGACAGCAGTTCCAGCAATTTATGAATTAAACGAATTCCTCAAAGGTAATTCTAACATTGCAACCTCGACCTTCGATTTATTCGATGTATACAAACCTCGAAAACCTTTGCGAAAAAAGGTTGATGTAACTCAGAATAAAGTCCGTTGAGCCGCAAGTAAGCCGAGTGCACGCGCATTAGACAAATTTTCAAACTCATTTTTCTCGAAAACAATGCCTTGTATCAAAAAATTTTATTCTATATTTTTGACTCAGTTTTTCATGTAGAATCTCCCCCTGCTCGGTTATACCACCAGTTACGGGACACCCTGTATATTCCATCTAGCTCTCGTGTACTCTCGCCGAGGCAGAAACGTCGGTCGATTATGTATAGAAGCGGAAACGAAGATATTACGCGAGCCAGGAGACTCCTGTTTCTTTCTTCCGATTTCGCGACTTGCAACGGAATACCCCGGGAATTGGTGATTTTCTGGGAAATTGATTTCGCTGTCGCGTGACGCGCGTAACGCGAACATTCGTCCCGCGCTTTATTTAGACATTTTTCTGTCACAGTAATTGAGATGGAAAATGAGAGGTCGAGGTGTGAACGCGACAGCTCAACGGAATTGAAATTTTGTTCGAAACGAGGTACTGGAGTTGCTGACGCCGAGACGCGTCCGGATATTTGTTGGCGCGGTCAGGTTTTATGAGACGGACAGTTGGATTTGTCGTTTTGAGAATTTACGCACCGTCGACTAGCAGATGCTGCAAGTCGTTTGGTGAACTCGTTTAGTTGGCGTTAAAGTCGAGGAAAGGAAAAGTGAATGAAAGTGGTACGATAAATGAACGCTGTTTATTATTCTTCTTCTTCTCAGTGAAAGGTTATTTGGATATTCCTTCTAGAAAAGATAGAAAGTGGAAATTTATATTTTTAGATCACTACGTAAAGATTTTAATAGAGTTTAGTATACTCTTGAATGCCCTGGTAACTTGTGATTTTCTAGGAAACAGTGAAATAGATACGCGCTCAACTTATATCCGAATGATATTGCGAATATTAATTCCTTGAAGCTGTAGTATAAAATTCTTCCTATTTTTTCTTTGTACTCGCTGAAGCATCACAAGCTATTTAACTACAAACTGTAACTACAACCACATCAAAATCGTATCTACTATTTAGTTGAATATTAGTTCTCTGTATACTGGAAATTTTTATGGAAACAACAATTGTCTGCATCCATTGTAAAGCACACGTTTAAAGAGTTAAATACATCTGTGTTTCTTATCTCAATAATTTAAAAAAAAAAAACTGAGAGTAACTTACCAGTATTTTTAAATGCTTTAAATTGTAAATCTCCAAATTTTTCCTATGAATGCATAGAAACCCGAATCTATTCTGTCGTAACATAAATGCGTTCGTTTATGTTCAGTATCTCCTTTTATTCATTAATAAAGTTCAGAATTATGTTCAATCAATTGTATAATTCCCAATTGGAAACAACATCTGTACAATCACATGTATGAATATTTGCAATGAGTCATAAATAGATCGTCAAAATTAGAACACATTCGTCTATAGTTATCCAAAATTATTCGTACAGCAAAAAGAGAGATGAATATTGCTGAAAACAAAATGCAGCCTGTAATACCTATTTTATATATTCACAGTACCGACCACGCACTGATTTCTTTCAAAATCGAATCTCTATATGCTGTTTCATTACCAGAGCGATTTCGAGTTTGCTTGGCTACTTAAAACGAAAGAACACTGTAATCCACGCTTTCGGATATTTGCCAGTCACACAACTCTGTGTTTGATGCCTACGTAAACGATCAGAAGGCAATCGGCAACGGTTTGCGTAGTCAATTAAAAAGTCAATTATCGCGGAACGACGCGTGTCAATACTTTCCCCGTCGATTTGGCTCCCGGCGGTCTCGTTTAGAAGTACGCGTTCCTGTTTGTTCGCTCAGGACAAATTTTCAATCAATTTTTTCGCCTCCGCATAAAAAGAACCATGGAACGATTATCCGTCGAAGCGCGGGAGCTTCTATTACAGTCGCGATGTCTCGTTCTTTTCCGCCTTTTGCGCGGTTAATTGCTCCGTTCCGTCGACCTACATTCCGCCCCGCAACGTTTTCGATACCTGGAGCCGTTCTTAGCCGCCGACGACTAATAAGAGAGAAAAGTTCCTGGGCGGCTTTCAAAGGCACCCCGATACAAGCTGTTTCTGCGCACCGAGATGAAAATCAAACGAGATACGCCTCCTGTGCCTTCTGTTGTATAGCAAACCTTTCATCATCATATTGTTCAATTTGCCAGCGGCAGCCCCGGCTTCTATCTTGAAGATTAGCGGGACACAATTATTCAGCCGGTTTGACGCTGACCCATCCGACAACACGTTAAAAATTTTTCTCGTAAATTAAAGCACTAGTGGTGTGCGAGTACTCGAAATTTTAGCGCGAAAATGCCTTTGGCCTCGATTTTCAATATTTTTTCATATTATCAAAAATAGCAGAAATAATGACAGTACCAATATGTTCTGGACCGCCTTGTGTAAGGCTAGAAGAGTAGAAGAGTGAAAGCGTAGCTAGGAAAGAAAAGTTTTTCGTGTATGTGCGTCTACAGGGTCTACTGAGCTAAAATCCTGGGTGGACTTTCTCCCGCAAATTGGTAACTCGATGAAGCCGGCGTGGCCGGCCCAGTTTTGGAACTCTTGTTACGGGTTCGGAAATCGAGCAAAGGGCAGCGTTTTATGTGGCTCGTAGATCGATGATCTGTCGTCGTAAATAACGTCACGGCAGTCGCCTTCGTGCCTCAGGGCCAAGGTATTCGGAGGAACAGCACCGTAAACCCGGTCCGATCCGACCCGGCTCGGTTCGGCTTAGCTACAATGTTTTTTGTCTATACGACGGGTCGGGCGTGCTCGAACCAGTGATGCCAGAAGGAACCAGAACTGGTTGTTTTTTCCTCTCTTCCTTTTCCCCTTCCACTATCCCATTCCACTACCATGAGCACACTCCAACGTCCCCCACTAAGATCGTAGACTGGTCATGTGACGTGCCGCGCAACGTGTCACATATTACTCCGGTCAACAGACAGGTGGTAAACTGTATTCCCCTCGATTTAACCGATCTGGCGACACTGGCTCGAACCAGTGATGCCAGAAGGAACCAGAACTGGTTGTTTTTTCCTCTCCTCCTTTTCCCCTTCCACTATCCCATTCCACTACCATGAGCACACTCCAACGTCCCCCACTAAGACCGTAGACTGGTCACGTGACGTGCCGCGCAACGTGTTTCATATTACTCTAGTCATCAGAGAGGTGGTAAACTGTATTCCCCTCGATTTAACCGATCTTGCGACACTGGCTCGAATCAGTGATGCCAGAAGGAACCAGAACTGGTTGTGTTTTCCTCTCCTCCTTTCCCCTTCCACTATCCCATTCCACTACCATGAGCACACTCCAACGTCCCCCACTAAGACCGTAGACTGGTCACGTGACGTGCCGCGCAACGTGTTTCATATTACTCTAGTCATCAGAGAGGTGGTAAATTGTATTCCCCTCGATTTAACCGATCTGGCGACACTGGTTCGAACCAGTGATGCCAGAAGGAACCAGAACTGGTTGTTTTTTCCTCTCCTCCTTTTCCCCTTCCACTATCCCATTCCACTACCATGAGCACACTCCAACGTCCCCCACTAAGACCGTAGACTGGTCACGTGACGTGCCGCGCAATGTGTCACATATTCCTCCAGAGAGGTGGTAAACTGTATTCCCCTCGATTTAACCGATCTGGCATCACTGGTTCGAACGCTGTCGTCGTGTCTGCTCTCGGAACCGAGCCCGATGTCACGCATCGGCTAGCACCACGACTCCGGATTATTTCCACTTTTCCCCGTAGAGGACCTACGTCGCAAAAAGCACGCGATAGTAGTCGAGCCACTAAACGTTTCTAGAGCAAAGGCCCCCGAGAATCGATCCTCTCGACAATATCGCGGCGCGTATAATCAGCATTATACGACGCCATCGAAATACCGGCTCTCGATTCCTTTTCCTCCGATATTAACATTGCTCGCCGCTCCCACATTCGTCGCAAACACAACAAATTGTCTACGCGAAAATTAATTGGAGTTTCTCTAATTGATGCATCGAAACGTGATCTCAATGGGATACCTCAGAAACGGTATTGTTCAGTCGGGCGGTATTGATTGCGAAACAGGATACTTGTTCGGCTCTTTTGTAGAGTGGATGAATTGTCTAGCGTTTGGAAATCGACGTAAAATTGAGAATATAAAGGCATGTTAACTCTGAATTGTGAACAGGGATAACCAGGCGGGCTTGTAATCCCCTTCTATCACTAAATGTGGCTCTATTCGACACTAGCGACGGCTCTCTCCATGACGGGGAATTCAGTGTTGCCAGGGGAGGGGAAATAACGAGAATACACCTACCCTCTCTCTCTGGTAGTCAGGACACAGACGTAGATGGAATTGGGTGGTGGTCCGATGGAGGAGGACTTGGCGCGCATGGTGGGGAATGACAGACATGACCCGATTGCAAATTTCAGATTATCACCGCGTAGCATACCAATTCAATCATAGCAGTCGCATGAAAAGTTACTTATTATGAATAAAATGAGTTTGTATATACAGGTAACCCTCCTATAACACGGTAGATAGGTTCCTAGAAAATGCCGCGTTATGTGAAACCGTGTTATATGAGACTCAGAGCCAGTACAAAAAGGGGGGTTACGTTCCGAAAACCTATTAAAAACATTTTTTTTAAATTGCATATAAGCAACTTAATTTTTATCAAAAATTTTTTTAAAGTGCATTGCACTTTATCCTTTTAGATACGACGGGACTTTCCGCAACACTGTATCTCTGAGACGGCAAGTCTCGCCGCGGATGGCGCGTAAACTGTGCATGGCGCTTTCTGCCATAACATCGGAATAGAGTTATAAATGAGTAAATTATTATTTATTTATATATTTTCATGTAAAGGCACTAGAATTCATTATTCCTCCCCCTCATTGTTTTAAGGTAACTTAGTTTTTAAATATGTTAAGCAAAAATCATGTTATCCAGTGCTGTAGAAGTACAGTGTTGTACAAAGGTTTTCGCAATTTTCTTATGGCGTTAGAGCGAAACAGTGTTATAGGATGCAGTGCTATACGAGGGTTCCCGCAGTTTATCGTATCGTGTTAGAGCGAAACCGTGTTATCGGATGCCGTGTTGTATGAGGTCTATCTGTATGTCAATGAACATTGTGAAGTATAGTATGAAGCATGCCGTGTACATTTTTTAAAAATTGTAACATCTGTAGTACTGCATTACATTTACCGTCAAATCATAGGTATAAGAAGTTTTCATCTTTTTCAATTGACATATGAAAAAGTTTTGTAAAAGCAAATTATAAAACTTAATGTTGTGAAATGTTTGCATTTATATTATATTTTGAGGGAACGTGGCCAAGCCATAATACATTATGCCGCCGACCGCCGACAAGCGTCGCCTGCATCGCTGCATCGCAAATGGGCGAAGAGTGGGGATGCTCGCCGCCGAAAAGTGGGGGAAATGCGTCGTAGAAGGGGAAGGTTGGAGTGTGAGAAACGTCGTGATCTGGCTACACTGGGGGAATACTCTTTCACTATCTTTCGTGCAGAGTTGTGAAAGGGGAATTTGATAATGGAGGGGGAACGTAAAGACTTTACGTTGGCATCCTTGATTGTGTTCTTTAATCGAACGAATTCATTCATTGTTCCGATTTTAATGCGGTTTCTGCGTACACGTGGTTGGATATTTATTGAGCATTAAATTTTGTTCTTAAGAAAGTTAGCGTTTTTCAATTATAGAATACTACGTTTAATTGCCGAGATAGTTATATCGATACTTTTGCATGAGTTGCCAATAATTGTGTCATAATTGGACGCAAAACCATATTAATTAACGAAATTAAAATGGAAAGAATTGGCTGAAGAAATCAATAACTTCTACGCGAGTTACCAATAACTGTTTCATAATTGGTATACAGAACCGTATTGATGCACTGCATATACACAATTCAAGTTGGAAGTAAATATTATAAATCTGTTAAACAGTTAACGATGAATATATACTCTTGCAAATCTGTGAATGGATTATATGAAAAATGATTAAGTATGAAGTTCTTGGAGGTAATAAATGTTAATCATTAATCTAAGAAAAACTAGAGCATCTCGTGAATCGATTTATAAAAATAGCGTTATTATGTTGTTTAAAACAGGTCCTCCTCTGTAATCCCTCTAAATTGCTTGTAGCATTGTAATTAACGTTTGGACTACATACATTATACCACCAAATATTCAGCAAGCGAACGTAGAAGTTTTATTGATCACCAACATCTGTTCAAAGATGACAATAATTTTGTATTTTTACTGATTGTAAAAACTCGTTTTAGAAATTTCAACATACGACCCACTGTGAGTGATAACCTGTTCAACCAATCGATCCAAAATTTATTATATATACCTGAAGCGTATCAAATTATATATGATAAACGAGGACGTTAGGTCGCTAATGATCCGTGCCAGTGGTGGATGCGATGCTAAATAATTAATTTAAAAAAATACTCTTGTTATTTCTGTATACGTTCAAGATTAGGTGACAAACTAGTGTGTTTTATGAAGTATACAGACAGTTTCCAACGGAGTGCTGGAGGTCAAAAGGCCTATGAATACGACTCGAAGACGCAGCGTTGTTAGGAAAACCTTAAACCGCCTGCAGCTGCTTAGAAATGGCGCCTGTTACGGCCATAACGTAATTAGACGGATCTCGCGACTCGCCGCAACGGCTTCCGATTCTTCTCGACCTTCCATATGGCGCAAAATATGCAGATACATTGGCAAATCTCGACTGGCCAAATGATCGGAAAATCCGTCTCTTGTTACGGGGCCACGTGAGTCACTTAACTGTACCACCTACACATAAATTACTGGTTGCATAAACAGATATTTTAAACAAGAATTATTTGATATTGAATGGAGTATATAATGTGGTAATTAGTTACTTGATGTCTGGTCGTGATAGTACGGCTATAAAGCTGACTTTAAGCTTTTGTATTAGAATCTGTAAAAATTATGTGGATCTTCATGTAAAATGAAATTCTTTTGCATAAATTTCTAGATACACGAGCTAAATAGAAATGCCTTCGTTTCGTTAATAACTTCCTGATGCTGTTAATAATATATCGACACCCTTGACATTTTTTTAATTGCACCACTCATTCCTGTCGTAAATACGTACAATTTGCAGTCTAATAATATTTAACCATTTGATTGGAGAGAATATTGAATGGTGGGTAAAAAACTATTAAAGTATATCTTATTACTGGGTGATAATTGGGTAATAGTAATACAATTATTACTATTGCAATGGAAAATCTTCATAGCAGCGATATTCAGAGCTAAAAAAGAATTCACTTCAAACGAATGTAAATGAATATGGGATTGAAATTATAGACATCTACATACAAATTCTAATACTCCATTAAAAATCGCCCCGGATTACATACTCTGAAGATATTTTACGATAAGTAGGGCATTGTGAGGACATTATGAATTCCACGCAATAACGTCGCAGTTATAGGCTTAATATCCAAATTGAAAGAAACGCGTCGAGATTAGTTTCCCTTGCTAAACGAAAAGATACCCCGCTTCGGGAAAAACATTCTGTTCCCACAGAGAAAAATGAAGATTGCGAAAGTTAGACCGCCTCTCGTTTGCTACGAAACAGATCTTTCGCCGTGTGCTTTCTGCTTCTTCGAGCATTCGTGAGTTTCCTTTGTGCCTGTTAAATCTGTTTCGCGTCCACGAATCTCGAAACAGTTCGCGATACGCCGTCGTTTCAACATTTTCTCTGCTCCATCTGACCGTATATTTTATGTCATACTGTTTTCAGGAAACAATAAATTTGTTACGCTCGATGAATCTCGCTAGAGGGAACATTCGAAAAATTAGTAGTATTCTAAATCTAGAGAAGGAGATAAATTCGAGGAAGTTTACTCGGTGGATTATTAACATAATTCTTTTTATTTCAAAATGCTGAAATTCGGTTCTGGTGAAGAAAATAAATTGAGAGTCATTGTTTATTACTTCGGGTCCATTGTTGTACTATTTCATTTGGTGTACCAATTTCAATTTGATGGAAATCATAGTATTCGCCTGTTTCATCGAAAAACCAAAGTTTTGTTTATTAATATTTTAGTAGCACGTTAATAACTATACAGTAGAACTCCATTTATATGAACCTGTCGGGAGAGTAGGTTATGTAATAGGACAGGGAGTTCCAACGTATTCCTCTCCGAGAACTGCAAGGTCCCCACCATCGAACCTCTTCCCACTACTACATACAGCCGTAGAGTTAGTGAGTGTCGCGAGCGCCGCGCGGCTCTCGTTGTGGGAGCTTCCCACTACTATACATTATAACGATGAAGTCTAAGAGTGGGGGAAGAACCTAAACGGGGAAGGAACTCGAATAGCTCCCGAGCTACTGGTTGAAACCAGTGTTGGGATATGGTGCAAGATTTCACGCACATGCGCGACCAAAACATTAATGTATCTGCAGTATTTCATCGGTAATTGTCCCAAATGTCTCCGACATAATTGTCCCTGAGATATTCCCACTAGTGCGGGGTGTACCCTTTTGAGGGGCCGTGAAGCTCGAGAGGTCTCGGTCGCCGAGAAATATGACACCATGCGGCTCGGGTATATCGGTGAGACCACACAAATCCGAATTTCCAACTTCTTTATTATTCATTATTTTTTTATGGGACTTCGATGACCATATTTGTGGCATTTTTGTAATAAAAATGATACCAAATATGATATAATTTCGATGATATTTACTTGTGTAACAGACGATTAAAGTTTCGGGCGCGAGGAAGGATAGCGTATGGGAAAGAAAGAGACGCGGAGAGTCGCAGTCGGCGGCACAGTTCAAAGGCTCGCGCGTCCTCACAATGTATTACCAAGGAATAACTTTTTTATTATTACTTATTTTTTTATGAGACTTTTTCTAATAGATTTGTGACATTGTTCTGATTAAAATGATACGAGGCAACAGTAATGCAATGACGACACTTTTTCATTTTTAATTAATCTTTTAGGAGACTTTTACCATCATATTTGTAATATTTCTCTGATCAAAATTTTTCTGATTATACATACATATCTATTTTTTTAATTGACGATGGAGTAAGTTTTGGTGACAGAGTAAACTTTAATCGTCGATCACGCAAGTAAATATCATCGGAATTATATCATATTTGGTATCATTTTTATTAGAAAAGTGCCACAAATATGGTCATCAAAGTCCCATAAAAAAAAATAATGATTAATAAAGAATTTGGAAATTCGGATTAGGTATGTTTACATTTCTCGGTGACCGAGGCCTCTCGAGCTCGGCTGTCCTTCTCTACGTTCGGCAAACCTCAAACAATGATATCCCTCGCGCATAATTGTCCCTCCGCAGACCGGTGTTGTGGACAATTATCGATGAAATACTGTATATCATGATGACAAGGGTAGTGGAGCCCTGAGACAGTTATATTGGAGGAAAGGTATCGAAACAATCTGTTCAGGTCAAAAAGACTTCAGGACGTGTCCTACGAGTTACAAAATATACACAAATACACATGTTACACATTCATTTTTCAGAATCAAATTATACCAATTTTTTTAAATTCTGAGGCTGAAATCGCCGCGCATGCGCGTGAAATCTCGCATCACATCCCAACACTGGTTGGAACTGCCAGTAATAGGATATCATATAACAGGAATCCATCTATTATTAAGTAGGCTCTCACTACTGATTATAAGTTTTCGTTCATTTGATAGAAGTTCACGTTCATATAAGAGGATTTCGCTCGACTTAAGTTCAGTTAACCGGACACTGTTAAAATTTCGTTCATATAAACGGAGTTCCACTGGAATATCAAAATCGGTATAAAAATAACAATCTTAAATTTTCCAAGTTTTCTAAAAACTGCTTCTCAACAAAAAATTTTTTTAAACAATCCACAGACTCTTACAAGGTGCTTCCAATGTTCATTTACTAGAACAAGTGAAGTGAAGCGAAAACGGAACATTGCGTTTCGTACCATAGTTACCGTAACAGTAGGGGTTTGATATTTCACAGCGAAAATGTACTATGAAAGGTGAATCGAATGATGTATAGCCACATTAAATCCGTTTGAGAGCACTTTTACCCTGCCTGTTCTAACAAAATGTAATAAACGCGAGAATAACCGAATTTTTTGAAAATTTCGAACGATATTTAATAAACACGACTGTCATTCAGTTCTTTGACAATTCCAAATGGAATTTAATCAACACGGATGTCATACAGAGCTTTGGAAATTTTCAACTGAATTTAATAAACGGAACTGTCATTCCAACGCTTGAAGAATTTCGAACGTAATTTAAAAAACAGGAGAGTAGTTTGATTTTGTTTTGAAATTTTATACGAAATTTAATAAACACGAACGTAATTCGAGTTTTCTGGGTCAAATAACGTCAATACACAGTTTTTTCACGATATTTTGCCCCCGGGTCAAGGCAATTAACAGTAAAAAAAATTAAAGTTCTTGCCCTGTCGCGAGGGGCCATTCGTGGCAGTTTCACGAATCAGTTTGTACTGCATTCGTGACTGCACGTCGATTTAAAGGGACGGACGTTCAGGAAAACAGTGAGCGACCGATCGAGCTATAACCTGGATCCGTCATCCTTCACATTTTTTCGTTTTACAGCGAGTCATAGATTTCCAGTATCCAAGTGACCCAAACTCTAACGAGAGATACGGTCTTCGGATTTCTGGGAGTTCGCTCGACAGGTTTTTTCTCTTTCTGTCTCTCTTCTTCCACCCGAAGGCTGCTCGAGTCAGCCGTGGAAGATGGAGAGTCATCAAGGGTGTGTTGAGCGGGAAATGCAGCGTTCGGCAATACCCAATCAACACATCGCCTTGCGTTTACCAATGGACGTCATTGAAACCAGCCCATTTTCGGATGTGGAGCCTTCTTCACGACGAAGAAGGTTCCCCCACAAGAATAAAAAACAAATGGTCCCTCCGAAAACAAAAGCTCCTCCCGAGAAACATTGTCCAGCTGCTAGGAGAAAATCGATATTCTCTTTCGTGCTATCGTAGCAAACAAACGTATTTTTTTGTCGCTAATTCGTAGCCGAACATTTACAAACCAAGGGATACGTCGCGCCATCCCACGCGTATAAGGCAGGATCTACCAGTCAGCCTTACCAACGAGTCCTGCTGGTAGATTTGGGACGAAACGCGGCTTCATATAATAGTCTAAACAAATTACCCAAAATTAATTTGGCGGGTAATCTACCGGTGAAATCGGCGTGATAATCCGCGACATCGTCCATTTTTATTCACGCCCGATATTCACGAACGAACATTCTTAAAAGTACAAGGTTCGGTGTTCACTGTTCTAAAAGGTTGTATATGTTCCGAAGGTTCTGAGTGATCCGAAGTTCTAAATACAGTAATGTCACGAAGAAAGCAACATAGCGGTTTACGCTTGGTGCGATGACAATATCACTACTACTGCGCGGTTTACTCGGCCGAGAAATTATAACATGATACGGATCAGGTACATATATCGATGAGATGTAAAAAAGATACAGGAACGTCGAGAAATCGTGTTCCGCCCGTAGAGAGCAGTGTTTCTCACCCGAAATCGTCGCACTCTTCACGGCATTACTGTAGTTCTGAGAGTCCTATGTGTTTTATGTCCTACCAAACTCGAGAAGATTCCATTGGTAGGGATAAAAAGGGGCCGAATCACCAGTTTGGCACGTAATCCAAAAATTGTGCAACGCCTACTAACTCCGTGATTTAATTTTCCATTGTAATTTTCTCGTAGGACGTTGCACAGGGATCCCTTGTCCTAGGACCTTCTGCCGGAAACTGGTGTGGCGATGAGTTAATTGACATTGAGTTGTGTAAGTTGGTCTGTATTCCCGTTTCAACACAAAACACTTCACTTCCAACCGTACCCAAGTCCGTAACGAATCCTTTGGGCCAAGCATGCCAATAATAATCTCAAAAATAACAGTATTCAAGACAATTCTAAACACAAACGTTAGGTGATTCATCCTGTGTATGCGGACGTAACAGTCAAAGGGTTAATCTGCGAAATAATTTCTTTCTGTTGTATTTTTCCGAATTGATGTCTTTATTGGATCACATCAGGCTGCTTAACTCGAAGTCGAAGTAGGGAAAATGTTGGGAGCGACGCGGCGGTGACAGTGAGAGACGGTACACATCGCAAATTCTAGTTTCCACGTGGCGGGCACAGTCTGACAGATTACTGATTCGAGTAGAGCAGAGCAGAGTAAAGCAGAGTTGGTCGGAGTCCTCGAACAATGAGAACTCTGGAAAAGCGCTGAACGGCGGCCCCCGACTATTAAAACTCGGCCCGGTACGTTTTTCGGGCAGAAAGTTCGGTCTGATATCGCATCCAACCGCGACCCCAGTTTAAAACGGTTAGACATCGGCCGGGATTTTCGTTATTTCCACGGGCTCGCTCGAGGAAGCGCATTCCCGAGTCACTACGTTTCCGGCGACGAACCTAAACAGCCAGGGACGGGGAACGGGAATACAATTACCGACGCATCGATCGGTCGCATTCGCCTGGCTCATTTTAATATTCAACATTTTTATTTAGCATTTGCCCCCCCCCCCCCCCTCTCTCTCTCTGCGACCTCGCTTCCTTCGTTTCTTGGGCTGCCTAGGCTCCCTCTTGTTTCACGAACAATGGGATTCCGTTTTTAAATGCGGCGCGTTCGCGATTTGCAAATATCCTCCCGTGTGGAAAAATGTGCGTTAATAATGCGGCGGAATGTGGAGCGCATAAACTTCATTATTTGTCCCTGATGATTCTGGGATGTTCTATGGACTTTTCTGCGGCCATTTTTCAAAACTAAACATTGGATATTTTCTGCCTCCTTTTCAATCTTATACCTTATCTGGATTATGTGAGGTAGTGCACAATAAATAGCATAGAATTTCACAGTCACTGACTTTTTTTTTAAATTGCAGGGTTTGTTGGTGTGGGAAATTAATTTTTATTTCAGCTGCCTAGCTCGAACAGTTTATAAAATATTCATCAAAAATGTTTTCATGTCGACACACAATTCTTTTACCCGTATCTTCGTTATACTTTGACCAAATTTTGCTTATGGTGTTTCAAAGCTACAAAAATGCTGTTTCTAATCTCGCATGGCAACTTTTGCTTATTGCAAACACAGCGTGTTATTATTTTAAGATAGATATTAAATTTGAAATATGAGAGTGTTCTCTCCGTTCTATCAGATTAAAATAATATCATTCGATTCCTTGAATGTTCGTCTACAGAACAACCTTTTTAAAAAGATGGAGCGATTTGATCCAATATTTTTATTTGAGATTTTAACTAATTTTTATTCTTCAATATCCTCTATATTTAAACTATTATCTCTGATCAGGGTGGACAGAAACTATTATCAGATGCAGGGATCTTGGACTTTGCTTGTAAGACAATGTTCGTAAGGATATTCGCTTAGAACTTGTATAGCTTACACAAGATACTTTGCATGTACACCTGTTTCCTGCGAGTTCGAAAGGCTTTAAGAAGAGCCAAACTGGGAAGGCAGCGAACAGTATAGTCTAGGGATTATCCTCGGATTCTCTTGGCCGGCCAAAAGTCTATTATAATAACATAAGTACGAAAGGACAAGTTTATCCTGTTCAGCAGACGTCACCGAATAGTTGAACAAAAAGATAACGCGAATGCTCATGGAAACTTACAATTTTAATCTTCCGGCGGGCGCGCGCGTGTACTCCGTACACGCAGATCGGTTTAATGGAGATAAAGCACGTAAAACCTTGCCTATCACTTTCGGGAGTTTTCGGTATTCTTTTAGTCTTCTTTTGTTCTTCGGAACGCTTTAGAAATTTTTACGATGTGCGATGTAAAGACGTTTTAATCATGCAATGTGGAAGTGTACTGTGGGCAACAACCCAGTGGACCATTCAGATTATTTGATTATTCAGGACCATTCAGGAGAGAGTACGATTTCCGTGGCCCCTCGTTTTGAGGTTATATTTGTGTTCTTGGGGTTATTTCAAGAAAAAAATGGATATATGTGGGATTAGAATCGGATGAAAAGAAGAAACTCCTGATATAATAAATCAGAATCAAAAGAAGATGTGTATTTAAAAATAATTTCGTGTGGTTCTTTATACGTTCATACTTCGACTGCTTCTCATTCTCGCACGCATCCACACCGCGGTCGTCCGCTTCATTTGTTTCTTCGCTCTCCGTCTTTCTCTCGCTCATGCTTTCTCACTCACGCTCTCCGTCTTTCTCTCGCTCATGGTCTCTCACTCACGCTGTCTCGCTCGTAGAATTCTCTAGCATTCACGCATTTACACGCATACACGCACTAATTCGTCCATCAAATCCTACATATATAACATGGTGTCAAATTGACAAGTTTTTTTTATAAATTTGCAAATATCTCGGTAACTATGCGAAATATGGCAAAATATCAAGAGACCATTTTTGTAGAAAATGAAATTTTATTCGCATAATCTTTGCATTGTAGCTGTCATCCAGAACTTGAACTAGTAATGGAAAAATCATGTGAATAGAATGAGTTGTGGTTAGGTCGTGGAGGGGGCGGATCAAAACGAAGGGGCACGGAAATGGTACTCGTGCCGATTATCAAATTCTATCGACATCGTGAAACGACTAATAGAACCAATAGAATATACAAATAGAAATCTCTCAACAGATAATTGGTACAGCAGCCTTCCGTTAGCCACGTATCCTCTAAATAAAAATAAATCTTCTAAATAAAAATAAATGCGAAATTCCTCCTGAATATTTTCCGAGGAAATGCCGAGAAGTCAATCTTCTTCATTTGGTTCAATCTTCTTCAATTGGACTACTTAACAGAAAACAAATCAAACTCTGTGTCTTCATTTCCAATAGACTATATAAATCATCCTTCCCATTTCTTACGTATGCTGCGTGCACGGCGCGGCGTGGCGCGTCGGTCGCCGCAATAAAAAGAGGCGCGCCCGCCGGAAGGTTAAGCAATACTACAAAACATAGGAATTGGGTATAATTTTATTTCCCCTTTCAAATCAAGATGTAATCAAACTCTTTTTTCACTGCTTTGCATTTGTTAATACACTAAGAATCTTTACCTAAAATAAGAATGCTGTAAGTCAATTGTGAAATACAGAAGACAAATGAGAATGAACATCTCCGTTTAATCATTTTCATAATTTGCGGATGATATAATGATATTCTTAATAATCTATTCACTTACAAATGACGCAGTCTGCTTATCAGGAAATGTGCAAGCACTCTCAATCTGCTTTTTAGTATCATTTTACCAAATGATTATGCTTTATTTCATCTCATTAATTTTATTCATAAGTTTTGCTGTTAATTGTATATCCTGAGTAGAATACAAGCTGGGGCACTAGCGAAATAATTATTTCAGAAATAATCATTCAGACAATATATTATCCTTTTTGGCTACATGTCATTTGAAATAATCATATTTTAGTTTCTTGGAACAGCCAAACAATTCCTTCAAATTATTTCATTATTTGAATCTAAAATGAAAATGAAATAATGAATTTAGTACTTAATTCGTGTACTAAAAAACAATTTTAAAAGCAAATGCAGCTAAGCTTTACTTGTTGAACTACAAAAATTAGCATATTTAAATTTCATAATTAATTTAATTACTTGAATACCCTCTTCTTGAGGTGACATTATTTATTATTTCATTTCAAGAACACAATTGCAATGAAAGATTATTCAAATAAA
Source organism: Sphecodes monilicornis (assembly GCA_913789915.3). Classification (NCBI taxonomy): domain Eukaryota; kingdom Metazoa; phylum Arthropoda; class Insecta; order Hymenoptera; family Halictidae; genus Sphecodes; species Sphecodes monilicornis. The sequence continues at coordinate 15,016,858 of OU565290.1, forward strand.
ATATTATTTGGAAACAGTTTATCCGATTTAAACGCCAAACGTACAAATAATAAAGTATTTAAAATAATTCATTCTTTCAAATAATTATGTTTTTATCTTATTTGAAATAAAATGTGCCCATCCCTGGTACAAAGTACTCAATCACCTCTATCAGTCGGCGAACGGTTAAATTCAGCCTGTAATTTCTTGAAATACGTTAAATAATTCGCTAATTAACCAGCTGGTACGAAAATCTTGTTTTCGCCGGCGGTGCGTCAGAAAATGTCACATGAGATTGGCGCAGAATATTATTACGTAACATCGTTGAGTGGCAATGGCACCCAACAGCATCGATCCGAAATTAATTGCGAGCAGCGCAGCGAGGCGCGCCGCGTTAAAATCTCGAAAGCTTGCTCACCGTGCGCTTTTAAATTGCGTCACTGTGTCGGGCCATGTTAAAAGTGAGCCCGTTGCGAGACCGTCGCGGCCCAGTATAAAAAGCCACTCTGTAATGCGCGTACTTCAAGATCGATTGCGCCGATTTCAAGGGCAACGGACACTTTACGCATGGCGCTGATCGATCAACATCGCACTTCGAATTGAAATATTTCGTACACAACTTAGCATGATACAATTCGATTCGTCCTTCCTATCAATCGCAAGATCCTTCTGAAACGATCTTATACAAAATGTTCTTATATTAATGGTGCAGATTCAATTCTTTTGACAAGCTAAATTCTTCCTGACCATTCTGAAATGGTCATTCGTAAAATTCGCAGTCTACTAATAATTAATCGGACCATTTATTAAATCTTAAACTTCAATTTTGAAGCATGTTTTGGGCCAATACTGTGCGCAGACAACGTCCCTGACGAGGTAAGACAATTAAAAAAAAAAAAGATTACGAGTACGGATCAAGCGTCATTTTCATCATGGAGATTGCTCAAAATACAATAACCAGATTTCGGTCCTTGGTTTCAGTAAATTCCTCAGCGTGTCTTCTTGAGGATAATGAATCCAGAGGGCAATTTGCATACCTAATCAATAATTCCTCCCAGCTATTACTCGAGATTGTTGCTCAGCGACTTAATCCGATTTCGACTGTTCAGGCTCCTTGGGATTAGATTTGTTCCGATACAGAGAAAGTGCTCGTAAATTAATGCGGCGTCCGGAGCTTTTCACGGCTCCACCGAGCTCCCCTTTGAGTATCTGTCACCAACTGAAATCGGACGCCCGGCTTTTAATCGGTGATAATTGGAGAACTTTCTGGTTTCATCGTTTAAGTTTTACAATCTTTTGCTTAAGTTTTATCAGAAAAAGGCCTCTTCAGACCAAGTCGAAAGGCTTCTACGGAGGACCTCCATCCGTAGTTTGACTCTTAACCCTTTGTCCTACAACGAGTCAGACTCGTGGTAAGAAATTTGGGCCAAAAACAATAAGGGCAATGCCTGACTCGTGGTACTTCGTTCGGACCAAACGTAAACAACACGAGCTTGCCTCGTTGTACTTCGTTAGGACCAAACGTAAACAACACGAGCCTGGCTCGCGGTACTTCTTTCGGACCAAACGTAAACAACGTGTGCCTGGCTCATGGTACTTCATTCGTGACAAACGTAAACAACACTAACACGGGGATTACTAATTTTCTACGAGTTTTCTCAAAACATTATTAATTTACAAATTGTTACTGATACATTATCCACTTTCAAATTATAAATCATTTTTGTTCACCGATGAATTGATCATAATTACTTCCCAGATATTTTAAAAGTATTAGTTGCGCCCAAACGTGTTTATTATTTCTCAATTCCTTTCGTTACGCCGAAATCTACATGTCATAAGACGCATACATTGTGCGCAAGTTCGAGCATACGGCTAAACAGCTAAATGGCTCGACGCGTGACCGACCTTATTATTTATTATGGCCCGAGCAATCGGGAGTTAGCGAGTAGGACAAGGGGTTAAGGAGTATAACCACAGTAATGGGCTTGGAACACCAATAAATTAAAGAATTGTTTTCAGTATGAAAAATTAATTTAATATAAAATCGAATTGAGCTATATGTGTTGAGGTACATGAACAAATTTTGTTGCATTTTTTCGATCCAAAATGGCGGCGCTACTGCTAACGGAATCTAATACATACGTTTTTTTTTGGAGATGCTCTAAGGCCTGACATCTCCAGTGTTCACATTTTTTGACCTGGAACAAGAAAAGAATTACTTTCGAACCTACAATGAAGTGCCTAGAGAAGTACGTAGGGATTTTTGAATATATTGACTTTTTCTGAAATAGCAGGCACTTGGAGCCACAGTTGCAATTTGTGCAAAGTCGCTGTTGCAATTTCTCAAATTCAAATACCTGCCATTTCTGAAAACATTAATATTTTCAAAAATCCCTACACGCTTTTCTAGGATTTTTAATGTAGATTCGGGAGAAATTCTTTTTTTGTTGCAGGTGAAGAAATGTGGACGCAAGATGACAAGTCCCGGATCACCTACTGTCTTAGGTTCCGTAAGCGATAGCGTCGCCATTTTGAATCGAAAAAATACCACAAATATTTTTAAGTACACATAAAAGAAAAAATTAATACTTGCCAGTATCGAGCAAGAATAAGCGTAACTCTTGTATTTCTTATATGAAATTATGTTTTACATATTTTAGTGGAATACTTTATGTTTTGCAAAACAAAAATGCCGGCTCAAATGTTAATTGCAATCATTGAAAGCTTTAATTGCCGTAACGATGAAACTCGCATTCTCCATTATCGTATTACCAAATCCAACGAGAAAATTAAATAAATATTTACTCGACCTGCCACGATCCTACCATTTTTCATTGCAAAATGTGAGGTTCGTATTAATCCTTTATAATCCGATTTCACGTCGTGCTATATAGTACCATGGCTATACACAGTGCAGCCTTATAACATGCTGAAGTGGAAGCGAAGTGGTTCGTTAAAAATAAGTAAAACATGTGTAATAAAGTTTGTTTGAGCGAGACCTAATTTTCGAGAAAATCAAGATTGAAAACCCTCTAGGTACTTATCTCTAAAAAATATTTTCTAAAACAACGTATACAGCGTATTGTGCTTCTGAACAACGTTTCCACGGAATTTAAAAGCTACAAGTGGGCTGAAAGAAAAATATAAAGAACATTTCTAATGAACAAAATTTGATTTTATTTATTAAAAAAATTGCACCAACTCTTGGAGTGTTATTACGATTTTTCAACGCCTCAAAAGCGTGACTAATACTTTGTATTAATTACTTTCGACTTTTAATACCTTGGCTATAAAGTAAGTCAAGATCAATCGATTCAAAGTACTGCATCTGCAATTAAACCGGCAGACCTATGCATTCTGTCCATTAAAATTTTTCTCTGTATTTTCCCTTGCACTCAGTAGCTTTTAGATACCGTGTAAACATTCAGCCGGAAAAGCTTTTTAACGCGGCGGATGTTCAAAGTTGATTTATTCGACATCTATGCGTCGGACGAAAAATGATTTTCCTACACAGGGTGTCAAAATTAACATATAAATATTGATATAAAACGATCACACCTTTTCTGCATTTCCCTGCAAGTTTGACCCTGAATGACCTTGAGTCATAGGTAATTGAACTCATCTTAAAACGCACTATTTGATGGTGATAAAAAAACATATCATTCCATTTAAAAAAAGAAAGTTGATTTTCACCTCACCTTGGAGTGTCCACCGGGAAAAATAAAAGTCCCACCACATGATGCCCCCCTCCGTAATGAACAACTTACATCTGAAACATTTTTGCGGATAATCAATATTTTTGGAGATATTCGTCCGCAACGCTTTATATTTTCCACCCTGTAGATATTAAATGATTTTGTTTAACACCCTGTATATGTTTCTTATTTTTCCGTGAGGAATCGCCTCGTGCCTGTTTGTAGATGTTGTATGGCCGCGCTCTGTATTTTCCCGTGACCTGTGTGTCTAACAAGCAAACAGTACAGAGGGATATGTCGGTGGCAAGTAGTGCGTGCGAACCCCGAACAAACCTCACCTGTGTCCTTTCAACGGTGTAGAACTTCAACCCGAGCTGCTTGGACGACGTCAAAGTATAGTCGTGAGAAACCGACAGCTCGTTCACACCTCTTACTTTCCAGCTAGAAACTCGATATCCTTCGAATTCGCGATACTTTTTTCCATTCGCGATGTGCTTTACGCTCGCGTTTGATGTGTCGCGGTCATAACGAGTCACTACACAATCATACTGCGACTACACAACTGATCCCTTTTACTATTATGTATGAATTCAAGACTTGAAGCAAATAGCAAAGTATCACAATTTAAACAACCTTAAATTAGATTATTATGTGATCATTAGACAGTGGATCTTGACGCAAAATCAAAATTGTCTACCAGCATTGCAACAAAGTGAAGCGAAATGGAAATTTATTTTCTTTCTTAATATGTTGTATAGGTTGTAAATAATATGACAGTATTTTTAAATTTTTTTAATGTTTTTATTGCTTTAAATTGCATCTATTAATCTTTGTCATGATTGCATCAAATCCGCAGTCTTGTTATAACACTTCATTCTTGAATCTTCTTGTTATTATGAAACTGCAGATTTTATGCATTCATGACAATAATAAGTAGATGAAATACAAAAGAATAAAATCATCGAAAGAATTCTAGACTACCATTATCAACAGTCCTACCTCCACCACCCAACGAATATCCAATATGGCGACGCCCTAACCTGTCAAAAGCGCTTAAAATTGCTCATGTTTACACACGTGTAACTTATGAACCAGTGAATACCTAACAATAATACTTACATTCTCGTAATGTTCGCATCGACATCTACAGGACTACATAAAAAAAGTTAAAAAAGTTTCAAGAAAGTCAAAAACATCTGGTCCTCCAAAAGAAAGAACAGCCCATTATTACGTTAATACATTACATTAATATTATTGAAAAAAAATGTATTTTTGTGAACCTTCTATTTCTAGTAATGAATACTGCTAATTTTTATTTTGCATAACGATCAGTAGTCCAGTTATTATTTATTATGTGCAAGATAGATGCACGATAGACATGGTATCTGCGGTCTGCAAATTTAATTAGAAACATCAGGCAAGATTTACACAACATCAAGCAATGTCGTTTTTAAAGATGCTTCAATTATATTGTCTTGTACAGGGTCTTTTAACAAAAGTTTTGATAAGTTAGTTTTAAATAAAATATGTTTAAATTTAGAGAATTATCAAAACTTTTATTGGAAATTACGGTACGATCTTCTACAATTAATGATGAAATAGAATATCGGCTGAGCACGTGAATTTTTTTTACACGTTATTACTTTTTTTGTCAAAATTTTTTGTCACACCCGTGAACAGTGATTACTGAACCTCATTAACAGCCCGACGTATATTTTTCTTCAGTTCCTCTGTGCTTTGGGGATGATTCTGATGGACTTGTTCTCTATCGGAGTTCAAAGAAACAAATCTAAAGGCGTCAAATCGCAAAATTTTTTGGACTAATTGACACTATCTTTTTTTGACAGAACTCAAACGTAATAAGATTATTGTTTCGGCGGATGTATGTCATGTGGCTCCATTTTGCTGAAACCTATACTGTTTATGGTGTGATAATGTTCGCTAGAAAATGGTAATATCGTATTGCAGACTTAATTGTAAAAGATCGTACTATAAATCACAATAAATATTTTGCCAATTCTGTAAAACGTGTTTCATTTAGAAACAACTTTCGGAAGCTCTTCCTGAAAACTACTTGTTGATTTCTACTTGTGATCCAATTAGTAGTTGAAAACTACTTGTTGATTAGTCAGAATCCTTCACACTTCTTTCGGATCGTAGGAAACATTAATGTTTTTCAGAATTCTTCAGAACTCCTTCCACTTCCTCGAAACATTTCAGAATTCTTCAGAATGCGCTACAATTTCGCAGAACTTCGTAGAAACTGTTCTTGGAAACTGTCCATACTTTCCTAGGATTCTTTATAATTGTTTGCTGAGAACCGTTCAAGACTGGTCAGAATTCTTCAGCACTTCTCCAGACTCCTTAAAAACTTTTCAGAATTCTTTAGAACACGTTTCTCTGCCATGGAACGCTTAGTTTTTCTACTCCAACGTGCGTACGGTCAGCTGCCGGCACATTTTCACTTTCTTACGGTATGAGACGGCGACGGTATTCTTTATTTGGTATAGCGTGCGCCGGTCAGTATGTTTTCCAGTGATTCAAGAACTGGTTCCCCGACTTTTACTGCCACCGGCGGAATAAATACTCGGCCGCGGAAAGAAATTGCATCGATGAGACTGGTTACGAGGTCTTTACTCTTTCGTCATCGAAATCCCCGGTTTTAATACCAATTAATCCATGGTCGACGCGCCGATTTACGTTTTCGTACATCGTTTATGATGAAATTCAGCACGCAGACGCGCGACCATTCGCGATGGTAGCGAAATAAGAGTATTCTTACAGCTTCATTGGCAGAGCAGTCGTTAAGCAAAGAAAAGCTCCAGTAGTTCTTAGGCTATGTTCACACTGAAGCAACAAATTAATTGTATGTATGAGAAAAAAAAAGAAAGCGAGAGAATTTTTTGTCGCTGTTATACATAACGAGTAGAATCCTTGAATCTTTCACCATTTTCTCGATCTTAACACTAGAACTAACATAAAAATGATGGATTTTTGATTTTTCTTTTACAATACGTGAAGCTATAGCAGCATTTTCTTGTGAACTGTTTTAGTGCACTTCTTTATTCAAATACACATTACCGTAAAAATGATTTATTTATTGATGCCGCAAACCATGTTTGGTTTATATAGCATACATTAGTATACCACTTTACAATATATAATGGAGTATAAATCGTTATATTAAATTAAATTAAAGTGGACGGTAGACACTAAATGCTAATTTTTTTTAGGTAATTAAAGATAAATATTAATGCTGTAATATCTCACACGCTTAGAAAGAAATTAATGGTGTAGGAAGGGTAATATTTTGCCATAAAAATTGTATAAAACCTGTATAAATTCAATACTGTTATTATAAAAGAATATAAATCAGTCTCGTGTAGGGCTCAGTAGTTCTAGTGTTAACCAAATTTAGTGCAACAAATATATTAGTAAAGAAATTTATTCTTCAATCTGGAAAAATAATTCCGTCACCCATATATGGACATATGGCAGTTGACGTGGTCAGTTGGAGAATGTCGATATTTTCAATTTCTTAAAATGATTAAAAAACAGAGCAGTCCCTAAGTGGTTTCTACGTTTTGCAAATGACGCAACCAATTTGTATATCGCACAAAGATGAACGGGAAATGTCTAAACGAAGCTCCACACTTTTATAAACTCGCTGCAACGACGCATTTCTACAAGGAAATCGAGAAGCTATAAAAACAGAGATTGATTCGTTGTCTTTCAAGTAAGACGAAGTTTTTAAAACGAGAGAACACCTGTACGTGCAGTTGAGTTTCTCGGCCGTTCAAGTAAAAGAGAATCAACTTAATGATATGCAAATTGATGAACAGAACCCGATAGAATGTAAGCGCGAATCAGATTATGGCGGAGTGGATCGTTTCTGGGGTAAACTAAGGACAACCAGTGGAAAAAACGTTTGGCCGTTGACGAGCAACCGTAAAATAGTTAAGGCGCGACGGGTAACAGTGGCGAAAAGGCGCCTCCTCCTTCAGTTATGTAAAACGTTTCACTGCTTCAACGCCTAAACACGGTAATAGCCGGTTCGCTGTTGCGTGTGCATGTTGCATCGCCGGTGCATGACGCGCATCATGCACGGATCCATCAGCTGCCACGTCCTCGTGTTATCTGAAATTGAATAATCGCAGACCAACGACCATACCTCGACGCTTCCTCCATTTTACGTCCTCGCTCTTCCTTGTTTTCGCACTTACGCGCGCAATCTCTCTCTCTCTCTCTCTCTCTCTCTCTCTCTCTCTCTCTCTCTCTCTCTCTCTCTCTCTCTCTCTCTCTCTCTCCCTCTCTCCCGTGTCCGTGACTCAAAGTTTATTGGAAAAGCTTTTTGACACATATTAAATGAGTCGATTTCCATAAATCTGAAATTTTTATTGACGAAAAGCCGATATCGGGCAGATATCGAAATTGGAAAATTTGCGTCAATTTATTCGAGCCTCCCTCGGCGAAATAGGTTAAACAGAGTGAAATGCGCTTTGAAGTAGTAATATGTGGTTCGTTATTGCGTGCTTTTAGATTGCTTGTATTCGCGACGGTGCACGTTTATTCGAATTTATTTATGCAAGTCAGAGACGCTTGGACATTTATGCTTTTTGATGGATTCCAATTTGTGGAGCTACGGATGCATGATTTGACCACGATAAAAGCGGAATGGAGTGCTTTTAGTTGATTTTTCGTAAATCAAAAATAAGCTATTATATACTCTAAGGGTATACGCAATTTGTATGGTTGCAAAAAACGTGTTATGCGAATAGTGTTGATCAAAGTGCAATAGGAGGTTATCGTAACAGTTTTACGTTTTACTTTATCGTTAATCAAGAGCTTTATTTTTGTATTGTTGCATTGACCTTCTGCTATGATTTCTATTATCATTTTGTTAGCAGAATTTCTACAAATTTTTACTTACTATTAATTAATACTATTTCAATAATTTGTGACGTTGAATCTTTTTCCTTAATATGACTATATTTCTTTCCACTTTTAATACTATACGTATTTGTCATCCATATAAGATAATGTCCAGAAAAATTGAATAAAATTTTACATTAATTACAAATATTTCACATTGATACATTGATTTTGAAGCATCGTAAATCATTTTATTTTGCATCGTCGAAAAATCGCAATTATATTATTGGTTAAAGGGTCAAACGAATAAAATAGAAAGCAGACCTTAAAATATCGTTTCATTGAACAAGCAGACAATTCAAATGATGTCCAAGAATTATAATAATCGGTAAGGGAAGAAAGATTAAAGGAATCGACCTTATAAAATTGTTGTAGAATTATCTTATACGACGATACCCAAATTATAATGATGTCAACTATTGAAGAGCTGGTGCTAGAGCATCGCAATCGCATTGGGCATTTACTCGAATTTCGAATGATAATTGTGGTCACAGTATAATAAATAAGAACATAGCCCGTTCGCCTAGCACTATAAAGAATATTTGCATTGGATTCGTATTACCAAGAAGCACTATCCGATTGTTCGCACCTGTTGACACGTATAGTGCTTCCGGCGTAGCGCAGCGCAGGGTTTACTTTATTCGTTTTCGATGGGGCTGGCTCTGGTTTGAAACGATCTCGGCGCGCGATACTCGTCGAAACTCGGAATTCTCTGATATTACTTCACACTACCGCGATTCACCAAAGCCCCATATGTCTGATTGAATTTTTCCATTGTATCCAGTTTTACTTTGAACAGCGGCGAGAGGACAACGCCTTATAAGTTTGACGACTTCACTCGCTTTTACCAGTTAGCGGAATCGAAATTCGATACATTCTATTAGTTAACGGTCAGGAATTGTTTTATTCGAAACCTACGGTTGTAATTATTACGTACAGAGTCGAATAATGTGTCTCCATAAAGTATTAAGTTGTCCCAAAAGTTTCTTTCGCAATGTGTACGTTCAATATTGTTAAATAATACGATCATATACAAATAACGTGATTATCTGTTCGTTAACGTTTTATTACCTCCTGAGCTTCATTTTATATAGCAATTTGTCTCCTCACAAAAATAGGTTGAATTTGCATTGTTTGTTTTAATTGAAGACGAAACGAATTTTTGGGTCAACCTGATAGATATAACAATGGTCCGAGCTCGCGTTTTTACTGGTCAAAGTCAATTTTCGAAGATCAACATTTTCAAACATTTTTTCTTATTACATTTATATTGTAATTTTAATGGTATTTTTATTGGACAAAAATCGATATGAAGGAATATTTAATTTTGGTCGAAAATAGTCACTTTCCAAACCACAGCACTGTTAGCACAGTTTTTCAAACATTTCCGATGACGTGATAAAAATATCGTCTAAACAAAAGTTGATCAGATTTCCACAAATTTCAAAAAAATTGTTTCCATAAAAAATGGAGGTCATCTTCATTATTAAAGTGTTAATATATATTTTTAACTTCATAATATTCTAGCTGGTGTCGAGACGAATTCAGCAACCTACTATACCATAACCTTAAACGTTGAAATAACGCTAAAACAATTTTGGCCACTGAAAGCGGGTTTCCATTGTGCTACTTTTCCAATATAAAAAAAGTATTAAGTTATATCTACACATCGAAATATATCAATGCTTGCACACTCGTTCCTTTGAAGTATAAAACTATAGTATTGCGAATAAACTTACACACGTCTCATTGTAAAATATTTTTTACATGTACGTTCGAATAATGATATACTTACCTCGAACAAATTAAAAGGGGATGATATTCATCTCGGAGAATAAAATATAAATGCAGCTTCTACTTGAACTTCACTTTTCTTAATTCTGTACACACATGTGAAATTAATATTTCCACAATGTACACAGGCTTTGTTTTTATCTGTTTACGTTACAAGATTTAGTAAAGATCTCGCGGAACTAATACGTTGAATATGATCGCGTATGGACTTCAATCTCTGAATTTGATTTCAAAACATATTTACCGAAATTCTATGCGTGGAGGACACTGCTTGTTGGCTTGGCATTGTGACAGTGTATTGAACAGGCTCCTTCTATGCGAGCAAAGTCAACCGATTCAAATCGTCTCGGAGATTTCACCACGAAAAGTTTCAACAGATTCTCTGTTGATTTATCGCGGGATGATACCTTGCGCTCGTGCAGTTCTATCGCGACGGCGCCACTGATGCTTGCAGTTCGGCTTTAATAGGGTGTTGCGCAAGAACCTGACTCGCGAAAAAAAAGATGAGGATGACGCAAACGACACTGGTATTTTCGTCCTTCGATGCGAGCGAACATTGCTTTGAAAGGTGAAATCCGACGCCTGGAAACGCTCGCTGGTTATGCCTTTGTAGTTGGCACGCGCGACTCGATTCGACTCGACTCGACTTTACTCCGCTCAGCTCGACTCAGTTACGTCGCGGAATAATTAATGACTTTCTTACACGAGGCGCCGATTAAAACCGACAAATCGAGGCTGATTCGACTTTCACAGGAATTATGAAACTTCCTGTACGCCGGCGCACGCGATTCTGCGACAGACAGATCGCGACGTTTAAAATTCCCGCGCTTTTCGACACGCCGAAATCCACACGATTTTGCATTCCACGCGCGACCGAAAAGCTTGAGGCGATCGAATACGTCGAAACGTATGGGCATGATTCGCGACTCGCATACAAGTGATCGCCTAATCGCGCGACTTGCAGTGTGTAACTTTCCGCGCGCTATCTCCGAATTGCAATAATCGATGACTGTTTCCGGAGAACGTTTTATGTGTCTCCGGTGGCGGACGAATGCTCCAAGGAATCGCAGATGTGTTTCTTTAACGAATCGATGCAAAGATGTGCATGCAACGTTCAAACTATCTACAATTATAGCTACACACGTATGCAATTATACTTTTTATGTGTGCAGCCTTCAAAATAGCTGTAGGTAAAGTTTCAATGTCGACATAGTTTAGACTTTGAATTGTACTAAGCAGCGCTCGTTTTATTTATTTTATTTTTTTTTAAATATTAGTTATTATTACAAAGATATTATATGCTATCGTAAATATTTAATCACACTATTTTCCTTCCACTGCCGGCATTAGATATAAACGATTGTTTTACGATTGTATATTTCATGTCCGATGAAAATATATCCACTTGAAAAATAAATTCTTTTTAGAATTTGTGTTTCCAATTTTTTAAAAACATTTTCAAACAAGAAATTTATTGATATTTAACTGCATTATTTAAATATCTTTTGTACCACTTGAACATTAAATACGTTGTCTCTTACCCTTCTTCTTACCATTAGTCCCAAAAAAATTTGATTAACATTAACCATATCAATCACAAATATGACTGACATACGTTGATTCATAATTATTGCAACACTGAATTTATTTAGATTTCCCGCAATTTTTATAAGAATATGTGCTTGCATGAAGAAATTTATTTAATAATTTCTAATGAAAGCATCTTTATTATCTTAATAATTATATAATAAGAAATGGAAAACCGGTCGCGGTACGGTTAGTTAATTCACAATTTTATTTCATTAATTACTAGAAATACAGAAGTTTTAAAAATCGCAGTAGGTCAGCGTTACTGACGCTAACGCTGTTGATTCGTTAAATAAGGTATTGGAGCCTGCAAGCGCATAAATGTATGCAATTTTTCTGCATAGCAGAGAGCAAACTCTAAGAAGCAGTTCTTTCACCGGCGAGAATGTTTGCCTGTAGCATTGTAGTCGGAGAGAGCATTTCGCCGGGCACTGGGCATCGTCTGTACAGAAAACAGTTTACCGGATTAGAATTTTAAATGGCGCCCAGGGTATCGACGATCCATGAAAACGGGGATAAGATGCGGCGCGTCGGAGTTCTGGCGCATCGTAGGCGAAACTTGCTAATGGCTCTTTTAGCAACTCTTGCCAGGATGCCGATAGATCTCGCAAAGTTCACACTTAACGCGGCATCCCATGGCGTTCCTATTTTTCGCCAGCTCTTCGGTAATTACAGCGATGGCTTTTTGTCACAGTTCCAACCACTTTTCCGGGCCCATTAGCATCTTCCGCAAGAACAATTTTTGGGAGGAGATAAATAGCGCTTGAACACCGGTTACTCGTGTCAACGAGTGCACACAGTCGTGAATGAATGATATCGGAGATTCTAAGGCGAATTACTGGTACAGTAAAGTATCTAAGTCCGATTTTCGGATTCTTGCTCGGACATAGATTGCGCTCTGCTACTATTTCTTAACCTCAACGACCGCGCGGAACGTAGAAAAGGACAGGAAACTCTTCTGCGTCCAAAAGTCACCGTGCATACTGTCTATTAAACCACTAAATACAGTTCAAATTATATCTTGTTTAATGTCATTTTAATAAAAAAAATGCCACAAATAAGTTGGTGGAAATCCCATAACAAAATAATGAAAATAAAGAAGTTTTGTAATTGGATTAGTAATGGTTCACACCGATATATACTATATCGGAATCGGATTATGCGACATATTTACACTACTCCACGCATACTTCCGTGCGACTTAGATCAAGACTTTACTGTACGATTGATTCGGCTGTCTAGACTGCAGCCAAAGAAGTCCAGACCACGGTTCTCGAGAAGTTTGGGGTCACTATAATTTTCTGTTTGTTTCGTTTCCTTAATTGTCAACCTCACTTTGTAAGATTACTCAACGATTGCTTGTTAGAAATTTTCAACATAGAAAGAAAAGAATTATGCAAAGAACGTTATCAGACAAATCAGTATCAGAAACTATGGTCCAGTTACTTATTTATTTATGTATTCATTTAATAAGTAAATAATTTAAATATAGACAGCTAAAATAAGACTTATATTGGTGGGGAATGAATGACGAAGCTTGACTAATTGTATTAAGTTAAAATTTAAACAATCTGTATATGTCTGAACCTTAGGAATACTAAATTATTAACTTTTCTGGCTAGCATCAGAGTATTAGATCGCGTAAAGAGGGATCTCGTGTAAGGAAGGATGTGAAATTAATGTTCGCTCACGGGATGTTTTGTCGGCGGTGCCGATAACCGGCCGCAAGAGCCGCATGCCATCGGCGGTGGCCATTCGCAGGTGGATGCAGTTCTAATGCCAGAGACGCTTTGCATCGCACGCGGCATTGCAAGGCCAGCTAGCCGCAAGAAATCGTCGTCGGGAATACCGGCCTCGCAACTTCTCGGCCCGTATAAATCGCGGCACGAAACGATGCCGGCTCGAGACAAATCTGTTGCATAACTGCAACTTCTATCGGTGGAAATCGTCGCCTATATCGAGTGCTACCTGGTGAACGGCTTCCGCGATGTAAACGCTACCGTAAACGATCGCGTCGGGCTGTTCAAACCCGTTTTCTTTTTGCTACAAAATCTGATTTATATTTGAGCCGCTCATTTGTCAAATCGATTAACTCCACAATTTTAAAAGTAGTGAAAATACTGTATACACTATTTCATCGATAATCGTCGCCACCACGAGTCCGGCCGGCGACGTTTAATGTTCAGATGATACTATTCTTTCTCTTGTGCCGAACGTAGAAAACCCCGCGGAAGGAGGGATTGTTTTGCGACGATTCTTGTTCAGAATTTGACGACATTTAACGATGAAATACTGTATTCGGTTTTAAAAGTTGTTTTTTAAAATTTAATGATATAATTATTTGCGAAATAAAATTTTTTACCCGTATTGCAACATATTGGAGTGAAATAATTTTCTTTCTTGATATGTTTCATATGTTCAAAATAATGTAACAGTATCTTTAAATTCTTTTAATCTTTGTCCATTCGTGACGTATTGAAATCTTGAAGAAAATTGTAAACTACAAAGTTTTCTGAATCGTAATGCAATTTTATGTTAATGTTACTGCAACTGATAACGAAGATAATAATTAGACTGCAGAACTGTATGCAGAACAAAAATTGTCTGCATCAATTAACGAGACACAGCGATCAAATTAATTCCTTTCCTGAATCTTTCGAATAAGTCGAAAGTAATATATTGACATTCTAAATTTCTTATAAACTTTTTACTGCTTTTTAAGCTTCACCTCATCATTTTTTCCATAAATTCATAGAATCTGCTGTCTAGGAATAATTTTGACTTGGTTTCTATTTATTTAGGTTCTTCTATCAAAATTGAAACTTTTCCATAATACATTTCGTATGTCCATTTGTTGACTGTTCCGTTGAATATCGTTTAATTCGACGAGAATTTATGCATACTTTCTCTTCACCAAGTATTTCTTCCTTAGACCATTGCTTTATGCAAGCATTATATAAGCATGAATATTCCGCGTCGGTCTCTTTGATCGCGTCCTATTGGTTGCTTTGAATCGATGCGTTGGATACCGATAGTGACCTAATTACTTTGATTCTACAATTGAATCTATAATAGCTGTGACAGAGTCTGGAAGATTGGACGATCTTCCTGAATGTTCCATTTGGTTTGTTATCGGCGTAATTAAACTACCTTTCATTTACAAATTCTAGTGCCCTTCACATCCGCAGAAATTTAAATAAAGAAGAAAGAATTGAGGCGTTGTTCCTCAAAGTGGTATAAGTTAATTTTTAGAAAAAAATGAGTTAATTTTTTAGTCAGATATAGATATCCTCATTTTATATTTTTCATAACACAGTCAATGGTTTACAATTCAACTTCTTTCGATTAATTTATGAGGATATTGTACACCATTCACTGTGTGATTAAAAATATACAAAGAGAATATCTATATCTGTGTAAAACTACAATTAACTCATTTTTTGTTATCGCAGGAATGTTTTTGTTGACAATGGAATAAGTCCATTTGCAATAATAATAATTCAAACAACTTTCTAAAAATTTTAGCAAAATCACTGTGTTATCACTGTAGCCAACTTCAAGACCTATAAGAAGAGATAAATAGAGATATGAGTTTAGTGCCTTAAAATGAGAAATAGCATTGAAATGTGAATAAGTTTGTTATTATCAGTGATCTTAACGAAATAATTTACTTTTCATACTTGTTTATTTATAAATTCATTATAATATAACTGAAATTATTTTTTAACAAACTCGTTTATTTGTTTACTTACATGTCTTCATTTTAATTATTATTTTTCACATCAAAGAATACATTTCAGAAATGTCAACTTCAATTAAAATATAAATTTTAAATTGCTATTACCTATATTTTCCATAATTTGCTGTTATTGAAAACGGTATAAGTCCATTTGGAGCTAAAAAATCGTTTTTTTATAGCATTTTCATTAACTATTATTGCATAATAAAATGGAACAAGTTTATAGTGTTAAAAGCATTACCAGAATTGATTTACGTTTGCCAATATTTTTAAGTTGATTCCAACGCAAACCCTTAAAAATCTCAATGTATGAATAAATGGATTTATACCACTTTCTCAAACAACGGGTCGATTGATAGGTACAATAATCTAAAATTGATTGGTATAATATCGCCTCTCGATTTAATTACAGTGGGGACCTACGGCGAACAAGAATCGAAGCAGCATGTCTAAAATCTTACATTCAAACTAGCCCTCTGTTACAAATCATAATTTACTATGACTTAGAAAGAACATTTTTATAATGTAACTATTAATATCAACAATCCACGTAATAGTTTTATTTTATTTTTAATTTGATTTATCTATTATCCTCACTAAATCAGAAGAAATTATGATTTGTAACCAGGGATTTGGTTGATTTCTATAATTTTAGGCACATCGCTTCCTTTTTTGCTTTTCTGTTTTGTTAAGTAAAATTGTGTTTTCCCATGATAAATATTTTAATGGATAAAAAGGTTCAATCTGTCCCACGATTTACCGACGATTTCAATTTTATCTTTCCTAGGAACTGTTAAATACAATAAATGAACACCGAGTCGCAACTTTTAAATGCACTAATCGAAGGAATACTAATTGAAGC
Organism: Sphecodes monilicornis; assembly: GCA_913789915.3. NCBI lineage: Eukaryota > Metazoa > Arthropoda > Insecta > Hymenoptera > Halictidae > Sphecodes > Sphecodes monilicornis. The sequence continues at coordinate 15,033,449 of OU565290.1, forward strand.
ATTGGATGCGTGTGAATTGAATAAACTACGTTTCCAATATAGATCTGATGTCCTAGACTCGACAACTCGAGTTAGCCTTCGGAATATTAGCACGTTAGCACACTTGCATCTCGAGCATGAATTCATTAGCACCGTCAGGTATACGAAAAACATACATGAGCTACAGTCTTTGATTTACTAATCTCTATCGGCTGCGTCCCACATAGAAATCTCTCGTGCATCGGCTTTTTTTTCTACGACTTGCAGTTTTCAAGAGCTGATTTGCAGAGATCTCGACGTCATGACGCGTCGCAGAAAAATCGCCGCAGGTTCTGCGAGGTTCAATGAAGAAAAAAAGGGGTCATCTCCGCGAAGTGGCTTCGAGTCTCCGGTGTCTAGTGGAGGGTTCGAGTCTTGAACTTCCTGAGCTTCTCCTTTAAGATTCTCATAAATCAATAACTTCCACTATTTATTATCAATAATCCTCGAATAACGCGGATTATACGAGAACTTTCTTCTTACAGAATTTTGCCAATCGTTTCGAAGCACTTTATATATTTAGTACAGTTTTGAAACTTATTTTATCTTGACAAATAAGAAAATTAAAATTGATGACCAATTGATGTACCAGGTTTCTGACTTCCAATTTGTTTATAGAACTTTTTAACTGTTCTTGTTGACGAACAGCAAAAGTGGTATAGACACTTTTCTTCTAATCGAAGGAACAAATATACAGGGTATCCCGGGTTTTTCTAGCCAAACTACGGGACTGTATTCTACAAGAAGAAATAAGAAAAAAATGTTATTTGAAGTTCGGTTAGAAACGGTTTATTACAAAGTCATAAACAAATGAAATTGACTGAAGATGGTACATTCCCTGATTTGTTGGTTGTGGGAGAGTTCCAGTGTTTTGAGGACTGCTATTGCTTCTGCATGGAAAATGGTTGCCGTATGGTGTATATTGGCATATCGTTATTAAAAATTACATTGTATAGCATAATACTGAGGGAATTTCTAGTTTTCCTGTAACAGTATCATCTTCCACATTTTACAAGAGGACACGGTGCATTTCATAGAACAAGCAGTTACAACCAGTAGCTCCGGAGCTATTCGAGGCACCTTCCCCGCTTAGGTTCTTCCCCCACTCTTAGACTTCATCGTTATAATGTATAGTAGTGGGAAACTCCCACCCAGTGATGGTATATGGTCTCGGTTTTTTCGCGCATTCGCGACTAAATGCAGGGACGTACCGTACATCTTATGTTTGTGGGAAAAGTAGGGGAGAACTGTTATTGGCGGGAAACCGGACAGAAGAGTGCAAAACGACACGACGAGACGACCGTACTTCGAAATTTTGGTCAGTTAATGTTAATGTATTCGATTTCATAATGGCAACTAGGAAGGAGCTACTTCTCAATTCATATTTAAAAATCGAAAAAAAATTTGCGAAACTATTCGGGGTGACTAAAGTACCCCATTTTTGCCCAACTTTGTACTTTACTGACGCTAAAGTCGTCGCGCATGCGCGAGAAATCCGAGACCATATACCATCACTGCTCCCACCACGAGAGCCGCGCGGCGCGCGCAGCACTCGCTAACTCTACGGCTGTACGTAGTAGTGGGGAGAGGTACGATGGTGGGGATCTTGCAATTCTCGGAGGGGAATACGTTGGAACTCCCTGTCATAGAACATTGTAACTACGAAGGCTATTGCTGGATTAATTGCTGGTAGCGGACGAGTTAATCTAGTATCGATCAATCCGCGTACAGGAAAGGTTTTGTATATTCGACGAAGAGAATTCTAATTTCGATCTAGAGAGATACCGACAAATTCTGCGCGTAATAATTCTTCCTGGAAGGCGGTAGACGCGGAGCAGCAACCGATCTCCGGCGATTAGGACGATTCAACGGCCCTCGCAATCAACTTAACAAATTGCATTCTCAGATCGGGAAATGGCGGAGGTGATTCGACGCAGAAAAAATCCGAGCATTTCCGTTCTTGTTTATAGGGTCAGCTGGGGGCTAGCCGATGGTTAGTTGCGGGCGATTCGCGCTTTCCGGATGATTTACGGTGTTCACGGACGATTGCGCTTCTGTGTGGGCCGAGATTATAAAGAGATATCGCACTGCTGCTTGTGTACGACGTTAGATCATCTATGAGAGGTGCCTGCGGTGGATACGGATCTCACGATTTAGCTTAATTACCCTTCGTGATGGCTGTTCAGCTATTGTTCGAGCTCTTTTTGAATGAGGCCTTCGAACGGTTCGAATTAGAAATGATTAGCCTGGTTTCGTTCGGTAATGTAGACATGATACGTAGGCAGAGTTGGGTACATTTTTGGAGAAATAATATTTCAAATGTTATTTTAAATAGCTGTTGTTCTACAATTCGAATTAAATACCATTTTATGTAAACAGTAATATTTTCGCAAACACAATACTTTAATTTTGATAATCTAAAACGTAAAATAAAACATTTAGTTAATGTAGACATGATATGTAGACAGAGCTGGGTACATTTTTGGAGAAATAATATTTCAAATATTATTTTAAATAGCTGTTGTTCTATAATTCGAATAAAATACCATTTTATGTAAACGGTAAAATTCTCGTAAATACAATACTTTAAATTTGATAATCTAAAACGTAAAATAAAATATTTTTATTTTGATAATCTAAAACGTAAACTAAAATATTAAAATTTGTGCGTTAAATAGCAGTTAAAATATTTATCGTCGATGAAAATAGATTGAGGAAATGGGTAATTTTATATGTGTATACAAAGAACTACTATTATTATAAAAATTGTTGGTCGTCTAATGATTGAACAGATTCTGAAAACGTCATGATGATTTTATATTTATTTTTGTGAATAAATCTGTAACACAAATTTGGAAATCTGTGAACAGATACCGTAAATAAGACAAATCAAATTTGTTGTTAATAGACTACGGAATTTATGCATTTATGGTAAAAATGAGTAAGGACAATTTGAAAGAGCCAAACGATTAAGAGAATAGTAATTTTAGATTCCTGGAATTGATGTAGAAAATTCTTATTTTGCACAAAAATGTGCAGTCTAGTTATTAATGAGAATAAAAATACCAACTACTATGCATTTTAATATATTCCTCCTGACTATGAACTCAATTTCCAAACCTGATCTCTATTTTCTGAAAAACATCATGAACGTCCATAAAATATGAAAGAACGTCTGTTTTGCATATTTTTAATACAGCAAGTACACTTAGGCTTTTATACCTGGCTGAGAGTTGAAAATGTGGAATAAATTTTGTTTTTACGAGGCTTCATTTTTTCGGAAAATGCCTCTGAAAGTTTATGTGAAACACATTCGCTGGCTGTTGCGATAAGTAGATTCAGTAGGTCATGAACAGACGCGCCGGCTAAGTAAGTAGATAAGTTTAACATTAATAGCACGCGCGACTGACGTTTGAATTAAAATTTTTTCGTGAAACGTGCTAACGTACGATAACTTCACTTCATAATTCAGAATTATCATTGCTATAAAATAAATTTTTTTAGTACGCTTCAGTACGAAGAGAAATTACAAGCGTACATAATACTTACTGTATGGTTATTATCAAGCAGTTATTGTTCGAGCCATCTTTTAAGAGGATACAAATTATTAACGGACATTGTTACAAAACTTTATTAATTCGTGCTCTGCCGACTCTCGTTCACAGCTGTGTAACGTGATCGTTCTGTTCTTTTTGTGCAACGGTCAGTAGCTATCATTATTACACCGGCATCTGGTACTGAATATTTAAATGCGTCTTTCAATCTGAATTCTGCATGGTGGAACAGTTTATGTTTGATGATCATTCTGAATAATGGAATGGTAATTAAAGCTAACAAGAGGGAACTGCAATTCAGATGATTGCTTTTCGAATCGGTCGAATTCCGAGCAACAGGGAAGGAACGACGGAAACAAATAGTAAAAAGAATTTAATGGCATTCATTCCCGTTGCTTTTAGCGCATAAAAATAGTTTCCATATTATCGGATCAAGCTGATTTTACTTTCAATGGAATCTGAATCCCTCGCTTGATTACTATTGAGTTACTGTGGTAATTTAAAGGATGTTTAAACTTCTCTGAACGAAGCGTTACTTTCGTTATTTACAGTTTTAAATTTACTAGTTACTGACACATAGCATTCATTTTGTAAAGAAACGTGAGAATTAATCAGTAAATTACAATACAAATCTTACAATGTTACTATACAAATCTTAAAATCAGAATAAGGAAGAGATTGTTCTCTTGACTAAACTTAACAATAACTATTACTTGTACTTTAAAAATTAAGAAGTACTATAAATACATAGATGTCCATAGTCTATTCGTCAAATACGTGTGCACAATGAGCGCTTTTAACGTACACGTCTGCTTATTGCTTGCTATTTCTATTTCTAGTCAATGCTGTCAATGATATACGAAATGATGATTGTCTCCAAATGTTATTATCTTAAAAAAAAAATAGTAATATACTATTATTTCATCTACTCGTTGCTAGTAAAAATGGCAAATGTAGATAAACGCATTAAGATTAAGTATTCGAAACCATATTGACTAAAGAACATTGCCGTTGTATATAATAATTGGTAAAATTGAACAACGAAACAACACGATACATGAGTTGTATTTAATTTACTAGACTGTGGATTTTATACATTTATGACAGAAATGAGTAGGTAAAACAAAAAACAGGAGAACGTTAAACGGAATTTAAGAGTGCCGATATACTGTTATTTACTTATTAATATTATTAAACATAGAAATAAATTTGTTCCCAGTACCTTGTAAATAATGCAGAAAATTTTTATTTTGCATAAAGTTCCGCTGTCTATTAATTACAAGCTCACCACACACACCAAAAAATCGGTATCTACATTTTTAATTTGTCTTTGCGCAGTAAATTGTCATTCTGTTTGTTCTTTTATGATCCTGCCGCATCGCATGACAGTGGAATCTAGTAAAATTCAACGGAAACTCACTTTGCAGAAAAATTCTCGAGCATGTTTACACCGTGCTAGTCAGCTCGTAGTCGTTATCGTTACCATTCGAGTTCAGTTATCATATTTGCTACTCGATCTGACAAGACGAGACGAATTCCATCGGATAGAAGCTGGTCTCCGTTTCCCAAACGATATTTATTCAAACAACTAAGCCGCCGTTGAAACGGCAGCTTAGATGCCAAAGCCTCGGCGAGAATTCTGCAATTACTAAAAGTAAGTGACCGAGCCTCGTTAATTAACGAGCGCCCCGTCAGCGTCGATTTTGTGTCCCGACAAATTGCCCGACCTTCCCAGATGACGGAAAACGCCCCCAACTCTCGTAGCCCGCTTTTATAAATCTAGCCTCACACTTCTCAACGTTGCTTTGCTTGCGACAAGCTTCTTTACGGGTTCGATCCGCATAACGTTTAACCAGTCGAAGAGACGCGACGAGTTCAAAGGATAAAACCGACAACCTAGTTATTTTCCTCCGAGTTCTCCGCTTAGCGAACCGTGCACGGAAATCGTAAAAACCGAACCGGATTGTTGATCTTCTCGTTTCGCAGTCAATATCGCGTGTGTACGGACGTCGAATAATATTTTTATTCTGCGCTCCAATGAAATGCTAGTACGTACTTCGTAGGAAATAAAAAGCGGCTTCGATTTTATCGCGACTTTATGGTAATGTTGTCTTCCTGTAGGCAATTGTTTTATATCATAACAAAGATTAATTTTTACTGTTTTGGCTATAATATTTTGTTATTACATACTGTATTAAGAAGATAATGTATATATTATACTACACTTACTGACAAAAGATAAGAAACAACCTTTCGAAACGAATAATTTTTTTAAATTTGTCCAAACGACTACAGTTTTATTTTTAGATATTAGTTTACGAGACTATGTGTGAAAACTTTTTTTTAAAATGGTTATTGATCAGAGTTGTGAAGGAACAAGTGAAAGACATGATTTTTAACTTTTCTATCTGTGGCTGTAACGAAAATTTATTTATATGCCTTCTATAAATCTAAGTGTGCTATATATATGTATAATGTTTCATCGAAATCGGCTGACGCTTCGTTGGCAAAGATTCAAAATTTTTGAATTTCGGGTTTAAATCGCATTTTCTCGTAATTTTTGTAATTTTTAATCATTTTTGACTCGTAGAAACCTTAATCGATTTCATTCAAAACCTTATGTATGCATATAATTTATTTAGATCTACGAAAGACATGTTTTACATTTTCACTGTAGGCGCAGATAAAAAAGTTAAAAATTGGGACCTTCACATTTTCTTCAGAACTCTGACCAATACCAACTTCAAAAAATTCTTTTACATATTATCTAGTAATATAATCCTTCTAATATCTCAAAATAACATAAGTTGTTTGAATCAATTTTACAAAATTTATTTATTTTTAAAGTGTGTTTCTTAACTTTTGTCAGTAAGTGTGTATACTAAATATGCGAAGGAACTAATTATCAGTTTTAGAACTGGAGAATTTATTAAAAGAACGGTAAATGATCTCGAAAAATATTTAAACTGCAATGTTATTCTAATTCGTACATGCAAGTTATGTTAATATTATAACATTTCGAACTGTAGAATGTCGATTAAACATTTATTTGCGACCAAACAAGTGGCATTATTTTTCGACATGCTTCCGGAGTATCTTTGGAAATAATTTCCTCCATTTTCATTCGAGACTTCTTTGCATACAACTCTCTTATATATTTCTTACAAATCAAACTAAAAATTATGATGTTTATTTGTACATTAACACAACCTTTAGGGACTCTGCTCAATTAACATTTAAGTAATACAATCGTCCATTCTTTAAACGTGTAAGCAAAGTAGAATATAATATTATACATCCGTAAAATCTATAAATATACACTCAACGATTGTAGAGTTTGTGCATATGTACGTTCGAACGAGCAGAGCCCGAAGAAACAAAAGCCTTGAGCAAATACATTGTTCAAACATTTTATCCTGTTAGAAAATCTATAAAAGCGCGGATCTCCAGTGAACTTCCGTAGCCTGGTTGTGAGTCGTGAGGCTTTAGTACCGAACGACACTGCAAATTCTCAGGAAACAATTTACCTTCGCATCGAGAAAATTGCGGCTTTTTAATGTTCTTTGCTTTTCTCGTAAGAGGACACTGCTCGTTTACAAATCCACGATTATTAGATATGTCGACGCCTTCTGTGTGAATCACGCTAGAATTTTAATCTTTTATTCATAATTGATTCAGCAGCGTTAAATATTTGGTTCTCGTTATTCTAAGACAGGGATGGGCATTTTTGTCTCAATTGAGACAAAACCGTCCCCACCATAGCGCCCGCAGTCTCCCACCAGCATCCGCCGTTATCATAGAGGAAAGAAATGCTTCGCCCGTCGCGAACAGTGCGCAGGCCTCGCGCATAAAAGAGAGGTTGGTGGGAGAAGCTGGCGTGTGAGGGGCTCCATGCCTGTTCTAATACATTTATAATATTGAGTTTCAAACCTCAACATTTTTGCAAATATCGCAATTTTGTGTTGGATAATTAACCGAAGCTTATTGACCGTACTTTCTGACAATAAAATGTACGCCATGTGAAAAATTGTTTCTATTTAAATTTAACGAATGTGTTGATCGATAAGATTTTGTGAGTATTATTGTTCTGATTATTTCCATGAATAATCTCATGAACAAAACCGTTTTCGCTAAATTACAAATAAGACAAAATCATAAATAATTCTTCAATACTTAAGTCTTGTTTCAAAATTATTAAGAAATCTTCATACGTTACTAACACATGAAGCTTAGCAATGTAATCATTAGACTGCGGACCTTTATGCAAAATAAAATATGTTTACATTCATTGCAAAACATAGGAGCTCAATAAAAATTTCTTTCTTCTTTTAATTATCCTGTGCAGCTGAAACTATGACACTCATGTAATTAAATCTTTTCTTATGTCCATTGCTTTAAATTGTACGTATCCATTTTTGTCATAATTGCATACAATCCGTAGTCTAGTAGTCATTAATCATCATGGACGAACAAGAAAAAGAATTGCTAAAATTCTAAATAAAACTTGTTTACATCGATTGCAAGAAGCAATACAAAAGTTGCAAGTTTTTTCTTTTTGTATTAATCTTATTGAGTTGTAAGTAATATGTGGACATTCTTAAACAAGTTCCAAAGTTTCCTCAAAATCGACCACGGTTGTTACGAACTAAGAATAATTAAAAATGACAAAAATCGTGGAAAACTGCGATTTAGAGCAATCGTAAGTTCAAAATTCAAGGATTCTTATATCTTTCAATACCTATAACATTTTTATGCGTCAACCGACTTCGATTTAACTTTGTGCAAGTCAATAACTTGCTTCGATCTGCAAAAGACATATTTTTAATTTTCATTACAGGCGCATATAAAAAAGTTGAAAATCATGACCATATCTTTTGTCTCTCTGCAATTTCGGAATTTCTAATTAAATTTTTTGGCAAGTTTCCTAGTAAACTAATACTTCTAACATCCCAAAAGAAAAAACTCAAAAGTTCGAACCGATTTAAAAAAGTTTTTCGTTTTTAAAAACTGTACGGTTACTTTTCGACGCCACGGTATATGCAAACAAACCTGACTTTAAAAACCTACAAACTCTAGCACGGTTCGGGCTTCCCACATTTTCGCGATTATCGATCAGCACGACACTTCGAACGAGCATCGTTCGTCGCGAGCGAATGGACGCCGCTCGGCGTAGCCTTTTAAGGTCGATTTCGTCGTTCCACGTGTCTGCCTTGATAGTCGCGAGCAGAAAGGAAACATCGTCGTCGGTTCTTGCTTCTCGCCTGAATTAGTCGGCTTCTGGGGCTCGATATCTGCGCTGAAATTCCGTGCTCGTCAGGTTTCCTCGGAACACCGTCTGAATGGCGTTTCCTCGGCGACCAAACGAGCGCCGTTATCGTTATCTCGGAAACGATGACGGACGACTAGCAACGGCGAAACGGCTCGAACAACGCGACTCGCTCAGAGTAATTTGAATATTGAGGCGAGGCACGTTCGCGTCACCTCTCTTTATCCACTTACGAAGACACACTGGCGGATAATGAGGCGCCCAAGGATCCGCCGGATCTGCTCGAGGAATATTCATCGCGGGATTCTTCTATTTTTACAATCGGAATACCGGCCGCGCCGACGCATTCCAATATTGCTTTGCGTCGTGATTGTTAATCCTTGCCGGAACTGCGGCACTTGCTTATCCAGCCCGATCGAGCAAGTCACGTTCGCTACTGGTGAACCACGATTTCTCATTGGAACCCGCGGGACGGTTTCGCTGGAATAGTCGGGATTCGTTCCTGCACGCGTGATATGGGCTAATCCGCGTTGAATTAGAGTCGCGCACGTTCTGTCGCGTCATTTCTGCGTTGGAATCAGTTTTCATTCGTTGCTCAGCCGATGAAACTCTTCGCCGTTTCAGAATGTTTTAAAACGACGCTAAATTATATTAATTTAGTATTAACTTCTGGCACTATGATCTATTTTACAATTACGGCGATTAGACCTTCTTGATCGTTCATAATTTCGTAGGAGAAAAAGAATTTAACGGGCAACTACAAGAGGCTTTATCTCCTAAACGGTTGAAAACAGAGAAGACTGTTATAGATCAAAGTTAAATGGTATCGGATGCAGTATTATACAGGGTGAGTCACCTACCGTTCGCACCTCAAATATCTTTGTTGGTTCTAAAGATACGTAAAATGTGGTAAAAAAAAATTTTGTTTTTGTCATTTTTTTAGAGATATCAAGATCACCTCGACTTTTTTAAATGGTACCACCCTTTTTTAAACACCTACAATCATAGTCCATTTCATTACGAATTCAGTGACTATAATTACTCAAGGTCATTCAAGGTCGCGGACAGTGATAACGTATAAGATTTAACGTCGATACATGCCTGTAAACGGGCTTTGAAGGAATGTTGAATTCTGTCCGTGACCTTGAATGACCTTGAGTAATTATAGTCACTGAATTCGTAATGAAAGGGACTATCATTGTAGGTGTTTAAAAAAGGGTGGTTCCATTTAAAAAAGTCAAGGTGACCTTGATATCTCTAAAAAAATGACATAAAAACAAAATTTTTTTTGGCATCGTGTCAGCCCCATTGTACCATTCAACTTTGTCCTTACCGTATTTTACGTATCTTTAAAAACAACAAAGATATTTGAGGTGCAATCGTTAGGTGACTCACACTGTATGCAAATAAGTTTGTGGCGGCTACCTCCTATGCTCGCCAATAGATAGACAGTGCTTGAACACCTTTCCCGCTGCTACCTAAATCCAGTGATGCCAGAAACACCCAAAACTGGGTGGATTTTCCTCTCCTCCTTTTCCCCTTCCACTATCCCATTCCATTACCGTGAGCGCACTCCAACATCCACCACTAAGACCATAGACTGGTCACGTGACGTGCCACACAACGTGTTACATATTACTCTGGTCATCAGAGAGGTGGTAAACTGTATCTCCCTCGATTTAACTGATCTGGCATCAATGCCTGAATCTTCCTGCGTTTGTATACAGGGTGTTCGCGCTATCACTAGCCAGCGTTTTTCTTGTAAATAGTAAATGTTCGGAAAAAATGAAAGATGATAAAGTAGTACTGTTTTTTCTGCGCAACACGATGGCGTATGTAATTTTCTTGTGTATATACTATTTTGTTAGATACGAAGGTGACCTTCAATTTTTTAAATGGAATGCTGCATACTTTTTTATATCACATGAAAGCGTGTGTCTAGAAGAATTCATCCGTATACTTCACAGTGTCCTTCAAGGTCGTGCAAGGTCAGAAATGGTAGAAACATTTTGAATATTTCATACCTCAGTCAAAAACATAGGATTCCATTAAACAAAAGGAGTTGTTCAATTTTTCTGAAGTACCGATGCACAAAAGTGCATCAAGTCGACTGCATATTGCATACCGTACGATATAATTTTACTGTGAAAGTTTCTTCTACTTCCAACCGTTTAGGATGTACAGCCTGTTCCAGTTGCGTGGGACACCCTACTATTTTAAGGTAAAATTTTTGGAAAAAAATAATTTGAATAATTTTAGGAGGGTTTGTATAACGTACAACAATAACATTCTCATTTTGTCGATTCTGATAGACATTTTCGCCACGAGACAGACTCGATGTTTTAGCACAAGGGGTTAATCTTTGGAGAATGTAGGGAAAGTGGTTTTATGTAAAAGTAGTGTGATTATAGTCATGATTATATTAGCCCAACAAAAAACGTTTGCAAATGATACGTGTGCATGGTTTCGATATAACTCGCCGTTCTAGTAAGGAAAAGCTATAAAGATTCCTAATCTATATCAGTGTGGTCGTCGTACGAACTCGAGTAATTTAGGAATAATGTAAAACAAAAAGGAACATCGTCTGAAAGGACATTTTTGCTTTTTACATAAAGGCAGCTGGTTTTTTTTTATTCGTGAAACTCGAATATTGTCTTGTTTCTTTTTCAGGCTAGAATAAACAAGCTACTGAAGTTACGTGCTAAGTAGCCTGCGTATTTGATGTATTTATCATAAACATGAGTAGATAAAATTGATGACAATAGAAAGATTAAAATTTAAAAGAATGAGTTGTATACTATTTTCACCTCACCAGCATTATTGAAGAAAGAAATTTCTAGCTGGCTTCTATCTGTTGCAATTATCGAAGAAAATTTCTATTTTGCATAAAATTCCATTCCAAGTTTTGAATTTGTCAGATGATTGGATTTTGAGAGAGGTATTTAAGCTTTTATACACTGCTGCAAAGCACCATGAGAATTCATTTCCGGGTCTGCAAGACATTGAGGTTATGTTTTTGAAATACGAAGCAGAAATAGATTTTCTAAAGTCGCCAAGGTAAGATAACTGTAATAACTGAATTGAAAAAGTATTCTCAATCTTTTTACATTTTTAACCGCCATCATTGTTGATTGCGCGTTCATTATGTGGCTTGATAAGATAAGCAGAGTTATCTCTTTTGTAAGTCTATGTTTAATGAGCCATTTAGTGCTATCTACTACAATCAATGAAGCAACAGTGTATTGGTTAGGTAAACACAATCAAGTGGATATTTATGTTTTTTAGGAGCACTTGAAGAACACTTTACTATACTTTAAACAGTTTCCTCACGCAGCCGGAAATATTCGTGTGACCGCAATTCTTTATACGTTTCTAGCAGCTGCTGCATAATGCCTAACGAAATAAAAATTTTAGAGAGTTGCATATAACTTTAATGCTCATTTTTATCTAGCAATAACGTTTACTCAGATGCGAAATTCTTATTTAATTCTTCTCTTTCCATCAACCGGTCCGCCTGTTGAGTTTATGTCCATTTTTATGTCCATTTTTATCCATTGCCCAGAATTTTAATCGCATTGTCTAACTAGTCCATTTTCAACGGCTAATTTACGTTCTCATCAGCTGTAATAAGAAGACCAGTCTCGAAAAGTTGTTATGAAAATGTCTGTAAGTAATATAAATAAATATCTATCTTATTTACGTAGGCCACCCTGTAGAGAAGAAATTCTGTTTTCTCCATAGAACCAAGAAAACCATTTCCTACCAATACAGTCGGCGTTCTTAAAGTTGTAATTAGAGTACTCAGCTGCTGGTCTTTCCAGTATAAGTGTACATGTTCAAGATAAGACAATCTTCGGATTTAATTGCCACTTCCTCTTGTGCGTTAAGCGTTTACATACCTTTGAACGATTGGAAAATGAGAGGAGTTGAAACATTTTTTTAATATGGAAAATTATGTTTCTTTAGAGAGTCAACATGTGTGCATCTTATGATATGATATTTAAATAGTATTTGCCGAAATATTCCGCCAGCTGGGTTGTACTAGAAGGATCTGGCAGCCATTTTCCCGAAACCATTCTTCAGACACTGTTTATGATGACATATCTCCGCGGGGTTTTATCTATCGCATTTTTGAACAATTTTATATTAAACTGAACAAAAACGTTGCCGCAAAATTTTATCCAAATTGGTTCAACAGTCTTTTCAGTGTGTCCGGTACCGTTTTTGGATACTTTATTTCGAGCGAAGCGCGTTTAATGTTTAAATAGTCTATCATTATTATGCCATGCAAATGCACTTTCTGCACTTCCGGAGTTTCAAATTCAGCAGGTTCTCAGAAAGATCGTTTTAACATAATACATTTTTTTCTTTTTTTTTTTTATTTAGAAAATCTCATAAGAGATTTTTTACAACATTAGGTACAAACAAAACCAAAGCGTACAGAGAAAGTAACCCCTACAAACTAAAAGCTACGGTACATCGCTGTCTTTCTGCTTTTTTTGTTTTTCATTTTGAGCAATACATTCTTCATTTTACTAAGAGTATGCAGCCTCTTAACACTTCACCTACCGGAAGCCTATTAATAAGATTTTCAATTATTGTACTATACCAAAAGAAAGCTTAGAAATAATCTTTTAAATAACAATCCCAAACAAAATTATTAAATCACCTTACTGAAGGAGAGTTTACTTGTTCACACTGATTTCTATTGAAATTCTATTGAAGAGTCCGGTTTTTTTTGTTATCAACACCTCTTGCTCGCGAAACTGTGCCAACGGGTGCGAATAGCAGGCATCATCGGGATCACAGTAGCACACTTTGACATATACGCATTAATCCACCGATCCACGGAGTTTGCTTAAAAACCTTTATACAGTCCACTCATCCTAACTCTTCACTTTAGGTTAATTCGGCGCGTGAAAGTCGCGATTCATCGAAGCTCCTGTGTCAAGAATCGCACTATTAATGTAGTCCATCGCTTTTAATCATCTTATCTGGCTATTTCCTTTGACAAACTTATACACAATGCTGCACAGAAGTGATCGGGAAAGCCATTAAATTTTATCTGATATCATAAAAAAGAAGACAGAGTCCGGTTTCTTTTGTTATCAACACCTCTTACTCGCGAAACTGTGCCAACGGGTGCGAATATCGGGCATCAATGCGAAACTCTTGACGTGCCGGTAAAGCAACAAACGTGGCGGAAATAAGACGACGAGGGATCGATCTAGGTAGAAAAATGATCGGCGCGGCAATGAGGTTTATTGGACCGGAACCCGGAACACCGTTTGCCGGATTGCTTCACCCATTGATTCACAGCGTTCAACGTCGAACCTCAATCCCGGCACCAAAATAGACTATGGCCTACTCAGCCTACTGGTTGGCCAATAGGTTCATCGGCAGGACTGTCTACTAGGTGTGCACCTTTGATTTGGGGACGCGAGATGTTTAGATCTATTTCAGGCCTACGAAGATCGTCTCCAAATTGCTTCCCCCACTTTCTACACGTCGGAATGACGCACAAAGGTTGAATGCGCGTTTCGCAAAGATGCAGGCAATAATTTCGGTTTCATTGGCGAGCTACGCTCACAAATTGGCTGCAGGTGTTTGCTCAAATTTAGAATTTTTAGAACGATCCCGTAAAATGAAGTTATGCAGAATTGTATATCCTAATCTAAAATTGACATCGTGCTCATAATAACTTGGGTATCGCATAGAAATCATTAATGAAGGCATGAAATACAAGATTCAACAGAATTTTATACGTCTTCTTTTTTATTTTAATTATTGAACTTATTCGAAATGGAAATTATATTATAGTTAACGTTAGTTTCTTGAATTTGTTCTAAAAACATGTAAAAGGATATTGGATAAATTGTATCTTAACAATGTTCAATAAAAACATGGCATACAAGATTCAATAAAATTACGTACAATTTTAATTTTAATTATTGAGTATATTCGAGAAGGAAACTATATTTTATTTAACGTCAGTTTCTTGAATTTTTTCTACAAAGATGTAAAAGGATATTGGATAAATTGTACCTTACTATAACAATGTTCAATAAAAACATAGCATACAAGATTCGATAAAATTTCGTACAACTTCATTTTAATTTTAATTATTGAATATATTTGAGAGAGAAATTATATTTTATTTAACATCAGTCAAAAAAAGGTTAAATAGAATTGTATTTCGTATTGTATGAGTTTTATTGTATTCAGAATAACATGGATATCTTATAAAAATCTTTATAAACAGCATGAAATGGAAGGTGCGGTAAAGTTCTACACAACTTCGTCTCAATTTTAATTACTGAATGTATTCGAAAAAGATGTTATATTTTATTTAACGTCAGTTTCTTGAATTTTTTCTACAAAGATGTAAAAGGATATTGGATAAATTGTACCTTACTATAACAATGTTCAATAAAAACATAGCATACAAGATTCGATAAAATTTCGTACAACTTCATTTTAATTTTAATTATTGAATATATTTGAGAGAGAAATTATATTTTGTTTAACATTAGTTAAAAAAAGATTAAATAGAATTGTATTTCGCATTTTATGAGTTTTATTGTATTCAGAATAACATGGATATCTTATAAAAATCTTTATAAACAGCATGAAATGGAAGGTGCGGTAAAGTTCTACACAACTTCGTCTCAATTTTAATTACTGAATGTATTCGAAAGAGATGTTATATTTTATTTAACGTCAGCTCCTTTAATTTACTCTATAAGAATGTGTATTTGCATAAATTACACAGTCTAGTAATAGCAAACGTGTAGGAGCATGTAAATCCAGTTTTTAATGGAATAATTTATTAAAAGAGGAACTAGAAGTAGAAAAAGAAATTTCCTCTGCGAAAAGCTTACATAACTTCAAAATTTGATATATATCCAAGAGATTACGTTGAGTTGCAATTAAAATTGAGATGCAAATATGTATTTCATAATATCTTGATAGTGGCGTGTTTAAATTACGCCTTTTCTGTATTATCACTAAAAAATGTTGCTCTTCCGGTAGTCCGATTATCAAGGAAGTCGAATGAACTCAACATTTTTGTTTAACTAAAGATATAAACACGACTGTCTGTGTAAATTGAAAAAGATGAAATTAACGGTAGAATTGTCAAACAATAGAAGTCGTCAATTTAATTCTTTATAAATAGTTACAAAGCAAAATTACCAAAATTTGTAATCATCCAATCTAACATTTTATACATAAACGATATTACAACACAATACTGAAGTATTTCAGTGCAGTGTAGACATGAATAAATTAACTAATTTCATAATTTTTTCCTGTAGTATCCTCACCAGTCTAATAACAGTCTTGTTATTTATTCCAGCAGTTATTCTAGGTGGTCTGCTCACTCTAATAGTTTACACATCGAAAACAACTTGCCAGAAAAGTCGACGTAAATATATTTGTCGGGTGCACGTGCGTTCGGGCATTAATTTCCCCGTGTCTGACCAAAGCTGGCAGTTTCTACTTGTGTAACAGTGGTAGCTTACCTGTAACTCATGTACGAACACAATCGCAGTCGCAACTTGGTTCTCGGCTCGGTTTGCATTCTTACGGACACAATTCAAATTTAGGCTCCCATTGAAGCCACCAGTTTGCGTAATAACAGGTCTCGCGTGGGTGTACACTCTAAGTTCAAGTTACCTTCAACATCCACGGACGTTCTTTCCTCGCCGCACCAGAGTTGCCATAATGTTCACGATTCGTGCACATTTTACCGGTCTCAAGCGGTTCTCAACATGAAATTTTGTCTTCAGAAGTAATAAATTCACAAGATCCAATGATACAGTTGCTTGTCGCTATGAAATTGTTACTTGCCTCATTCCTAAATATCATTTCAACTATATTCAGTCTTGGAAGAGTGTAAGCGAGCGTAATCATTATATTATATTACATTTTACATTTCGTAAATGTTTGTTTTGCCTTCTAAAATATGAAAGCGATGCCAAAAATTAAATCCAATAGGAAATAGGAATACGTTCTCAACACATTTATTTTCTAACTAGATTATGAGAACCGCTACGTATGCAGATAATGCTGAATTCTATTCCGCAAATTATGGATCTTGCAACAAGGCAAATGCGCGGTATCTTTAGCTGGAAAAGTACAATGTCGCGAAACAGTCCATATTCATTGGATTCACTTATTCAAAACTGAATTCAAAAACTAATTTTTTGTTTTAAGAAAGTGGTAACTACGAAACGATTAATTTTATTAACTTTGCAGTCGGTACTATTTCAGCTCCAAAACCAAACATTTTTTCGAATCTATAATAATTCCATTTTATTTGATTCTCATCATTTGATGAATATGAAACTGATGCAATTGACTCGGACAATACTTAAATATTTAATAATTTATTAAATACAAAGAAATTTAACAATGTGAAAAATATTTTGAATAGTGTATAACAATTTTTAATGGTGACTGAGAATCACCACTCGAGTGCAAAGGGTTAAGTGTTTATTTCGAACTTAATTTCTGATCAATTTCATTACGTTCAACATTTTCTGAAGTAATGGACACTTATACAACGATATAGATGTAACAAAAGACGATATTGTTGGATTATTATTGAAAACAGTAAATGGAAGGTATGGACCAGTTCAAAAATTACTGAACGTCCGAGGAACATGATTCTGAATAAAGATAGCAGAAGGACTGCTAGATGTGTCGGTGGTGGGTCTTGCAGGGCAAAACCGTCGACACTACAATAAGTTAAACAAATCCTAGACTTCAGTGGGCCCCAGCGATCCTTCGGGCCCCCTAGTCAGACTCTTGTAGAAATCCATACAGTACAAACGTTCTTTTCGAGCCGTTTAACCCTTAGCGGACGGGGATTATTTTTAGCATACTTTTTGATGGGTCGAATAAATATTTTTTGTGAAACAAAATTGTTTGCTGAGGAGTTTGTGTTCAGTAAAAATTTGTTTCATATTTTTCGGGCGTATTAACTGCTTTAAAAATTATTCACAGTTGCAGAACGGTAAAACTGTTTGGGCGACTGTCAGCAGACACGCGTCCGCAAAGGGTTAATAAAGGCTATTTTCAGTATATTCAAAAGACAGTTTAGCTAATCATCCCATAAACCAGTAGACATGATTACATTGATTTTTTAGCAAAGGAACAGTTAATTCTTGGCACGAGTACGATTACCGTGGCTCCTCGTTTCGAGGTTATATTTGAGTTCTTGGGGTTATTTCAAGACAAACATGTATATATAACATAGTGTCAAATCGGCCTGGTTTAGCCGGTAAGTTAGATTTCCTGTTTCTTATAAACCTGTAAGTATCTCGGAAACTGTGCGAGATATGGCAAAATATATACAGACCTTTTTTGTAGGAAATTGAATTTCCTATAAAAAGCATTAAAATGATAACCCAGACCTAACCTAACCTAACCTAGCCTAACCTAAACATCAATAATATTCACTGCTAATTGCGTTTTAATACATAGACATTTCTCGAGTCTCGTATAAGCAGTTGTGAACGGAGCCTTTACGTTCCCGA
The DNA here is from genome assembly GCA_913789915.3 of Sphecodes monilicornis. Taxonomy (NCBI): domain Eukaryota; kingdom Metazoa; phylum Arthropoda; class Insecta; order Hymenoptera; family Halictidae; genus Sphecodes; species Sphecodes monilicornis. The sequence goes on from OU565290.1 coordinate 15,051,829, forward strand.
CCATCATTTCAGGAGCAAGGCAGTTGTTCTGCAACTTCACGGAAATATAAATATACACGGAAACTGCGCAGCTGATAAAAAAATGTCATACGACATAAATTGTTGGGAATTTAATTTTCTACAAAAAAAGTCTCTTAATATTTTGCCATATTTCGCATAGTTACCGATATATTTGCAAATTTATAAAAAACAGGAAATCTACTTGACCGGCTAAACCAGGCCAATTTGACACCATGTTATGCATACATTTTTTTCTTGAAATAACCCCAAGAACACAAATGTAACCACAAAACGAGGGGCCACGGAAACCGTACTCTCCCCTAATTCTTCGATCGGGACCACTGCCACAGTAACCCTTAATTAGCAGAACCGAACTATTTCTGCTGCGGAACTGTGTCGTCTAGTCGGATTAGCCCGTGACAGAGCAGTGCAAGGTTTCCCAAAGGAGGCAGCCTAAAGTTAAGCAAAGTGACATGCGGCAACGATTTCCGAGGAGCTGTTACCGTAACAAGACCGTGTACTTTATTGTCAGATCTTGTGCACACGTTCTCGCGGTTCGAGACAAGGTTCTTGAGCACATTGGTCCCCACTCTGCGCACCTGTGGACGACAAACGGGAGTGCGAGACGGCACGTTGTCGAAGGTGTACACGTATCCGGCGACTGTCCGTCGAAGCAGACGGAGTGGTAGGAGGCAGAGGCTCGAAGGAAGGAGCAAGAAAATACTTGCCGGCAGCGAGGAGGGACCTGTGGCTTCTCGAGCAAGTCGCACGGTCGGGTATGTTGCAGCGAGTCGTCCGGTTGTCGGCGCGGATCGCGTGTTCGAATCGATATCGCTCGAAATCGCGTTAACGTCGACCGTCCTCGAAGTGCTGCACGGTGAGTCGATGAGTCGTCGTAGTTGGTCGATCAGTCGCTGACAGTGTCGAGCAGCGAGCATCCCGCCGAATCGCCAAATCGCGGCGATGACGCAGGTGGCACGCGCCAACAAAAGCGTAACAATACCGTAACAAAAACGACTCGATCACGGTGCGTCGCGTGTTCGATGTTTTCCCGGGAGAGAACCGCACCGCCGACGGAATTTCTAAACTGTCCGAGGAGAAAGGTACTTTCTAGGCTCGAGCACCGTCGACGATGGCGTCGGTTTTCCGATAATCGACGGCTTAAAGCCCGTTGGGCCTGCTCATGGTCCTGCCCGTGGCCGCGCGCGACCTTTAGCTGTATCGCGGCCACCGTGCCGTCAGCTGCTAAACAACCGATTAAATTTACATGGTGACGCAACCCGCGCTCGCGACCGTCGACGACGGACTACCAAGAAGCCAGTTGCGAGCGCACGTCACGGTGAAAAGAGGCGTCCGCGATCCCGGCAATCTCGATTCGCTGTAGATCGTTTCCATCACGAATCGACGCCTCGTCATTCCTGACACGGTGATTTGCCGGACGACTTCGGACACGTACCAGACACGCTCTCCTACTGCCCCGTTTTCCCTCGGAGAAAAAGTGAAATTTCTTCGAGAATTCTCGGGCACAATAAATGCGCTATCCCGGACGCTTCAGAGGCGTTTAGAACCGCTCTTGTCGCGCGCCGGATGGATTTCGTGCGGTTTTCCGTCGGAGAACTAGGTCATCGGCGATCCTCGCTCGCCGGACAGACAGACTGTGGCAGGAAAATTGTGGTTCTCGCATCCACTGTGCGAAAACAACTCTGCTTTCAACTCCATTTGAATTATTTTAGTGTTTAGGTAGAGTTCAGGATTGTCCTTCGACAAACCTTTGGAAAACCACTCTGAAGTATCTAGGATACAGTGTGATCTTGGTTTTAAATAGTATTTATCCTCCAACAGTGCAAAAGGATTATGTTCAGCTGTATTTTAATATGTAACACTGTTTATTCAGCTGTATCAGTATCGAACAAGTGTAGGATTGTTCGTCGACAAACGTTCGCCGGGAAAACTTGGGGTTTCTCCGGAGGAACAGCTCAAACAAGAAAATCTCTAGGATAAAGTCTAATCCAGGTTCTACATACTGATTGCTTTCCAAGCAGCATCAAGTGAATGAGAGAAATCCTGCTGCGGTCCAAGTATATTCTAATCCCCGGCGTGTGTTTACATAATCCACGTTTAGAATTCTTGTTTAACAAACACTCCTCGGGAGAACCAATTCAAACGAATGGATCTCCGGGGTAAAGCCTGAGCTAATTTCAAAATATTGATTGTGCTCCAAAAAGCGGCGCGATGTGAACTTCAGGTTGTTCCAGATTTATTTGAATCCTTCGGGGATGGTGTTCTTGTTCATTAAACGATTCGTCTACAAAAATATTTTGGCTATTCGTCTGGAAATTGAATGTAGTCCCAAAATATTTTAGACCATCTTCGATGTTTACATGGACGAAATACAAATGCTTTCGTGTTAAAACAGATTTACCGTTTCTGATGAAAGTAGAAATGATAACGTTCATCGATACCTATGCGAGCATAGTGCAAGTTTCTCGTTTGGGAAGCTAAAAAGGAAATAAAGACAATGAAACGTCCATGATAAAATACAATTGCAAACGCTTGATCACCAAACTGAAGAAATAAATGCAAATACAGTGCTTAGTTCAGTGAGTAGATCGACGAAATAGAAAATTAGTCGTTCTATCTGCGCTAGAAGATGATCGCAGTATTCCCGTGGGATCGGTCGAGGCAGGAGTAGAGTGATAAAGTGTGATCCAGATTGAAGATCGTGCAGTGTGTCAGAAATCAGGTGGCTTCGTTGTCGTCGAAGCAGGCCGTGCATTTCTGTGTCTACGGGAGCGTGATAATCCGTGGGAATTATGCGAGGTGTTGAATAGGGGTTGGGGTAGCTGTGACCGGGATGTTAGTGAGATTGGGGATGACATGGGAGTCGGCGACATGAATAGGGAGATACCGAGCAGCACCCTAGCGACTCTCAGGGGTATCCTGGTGAGCTCGTTGTCGAGGGAGAACCTGGGCCCGCACGATCTACCTGTCCAAGAGAACGGGAGGCATCGACCTCTGCGGAAGGTGCACTTTCACGAAGGTACATTCGGATGCTCGTTTCGACTCGACCATTTCGATGCCGATCATTTAAATATAAACGGAGGAAGCGGCCCCGCCCATCGGTTAACATTGTTGCCCGCAAGCACGCCCGGTAGGTTTCGCGAAGCGATCGAACTATCGGGGAAATTCGCTAGAACGGGGAGAAAGTTTGCGACTGCGACGACGCGGACGTTCGCTAGTGAAAACCGAGAGCCATGGGATGTATGGTCGAGGAGTTTTTACGCGATTCCATTTCGCTCAATTTGCTAAGGCGGTTTACGCGATTCCCGGGAACACTTAGAACACCTGCTCGAGGAAATTGAAAGAGGAACGATTGAGACCTTGCCGAATGACCGTTCCCCTATTTGCTCTGAGTCATTCCAGTCTTTTGTTCGCTATCCGGTGGCGGTCATTTTCTGAACGTTATTCTTCGACCACTTTCTAGTCTGATCACTACACTGCGGATCTTTATGAATTTATGATAAAAATACGTAGGAGAAACACAAAATAGTGAAAACATTAAAAGAATTTAAAATCACCGTTGTATTAGTTTCCAGCTATCAAATCTATTAAAAGAAGAAATCAATGTTTATTTCACTTGAGTTTGTTGCAATCAAGATAGAAAATGATGACTATTCCCGTGATAAGTATGGATCGATTCCGTCAATAGGTTCTGCCTTGTGAAACATTACACAGATGTTTGATAATGTTACGTACTCGGACAAGTATCAGCAGAGACACATTTTATTGGAAAAATACTGAGACAGATGTACCACATTGTTGAAAACTCTATTTATTGAAAAAACAGTCAACATTTATTCGAAAATTTAAAAATGAAAAGTCAATGTTATTTTTGCTATGTACACAGTTAAAACCTGAAACTCAGTCTGATAATTTTTTGTCAATATTTTTGGACATCCAGATAATTAAAATTGCTCATAGCCTCGCGATAAAATGAAATAAAATAAAACGAAGTAGAGGTACAGTGCGAAACTTCATTTAAATTTTCAACAACAATGGAAATTTTTAAACGAAAATATTCATTATTCTATGAAGTATAATTGCTATTTGAATAGATTTTTAGAGAAGATTTTTTTCTACAAGATCTCACCATGATAGTTTCCAACATATACTTATTGCAATGTGGACATGTAACAATCTTTAATAAATAATTAAATAAATTGTCTGTAGAGAGTGGTTTCAAGTTACCTCCAGGAAATACTTAATTTCAAAATTTGAAGCATGTTCCTAAAATTCAAGCATGGTTACAACATTAAATACTAGTAGGTTAGAATTGCATTCTGAAAAATCCATTTTTAATATATTTTTATTTTTTAATAAAAATATTCAGGTTTGCGAGTCCAGACAGATACGAAAACGCTGAGAAAGAGTTTATTAGTTTTAAGGTGACAGGTTTTCTAATTTTCACTACTTTTCTAATTTTCTTCCGTATTAACGATGCATTTGACTGAAACTGTAAAAGTATTGAGAGGAGGGGAGAGTCGAAACTTACGTGGTTATGAAAGAGCGTCGTCACTGAAGGAACGTTGAAAAACTTCTGAGAGTATCTCTTTATTTAAACAGGTTGTAAAAATCGTGTTGCTTCGCATTTTCTCGTAATTTAACAGCTTGAAACGTGTTCTCGTAGTATTATAGCTAGATTCGAAAGTTTGGTAGCATTGAAAGGTGTGGAATGTAATGACAGGCACGCACGCATAAATTGGAGTGCATGGCGCTCATGGCGAAGGCCGACCATTGCATCATAATACCATACAGTGCCCTTCTGATACAGAGACGTTTGTAGATGGATTATGCAGGGTATATTATCCTTTACGACCAACGAATAGCCAACTAATTGTAATTGCTCGACGTACACTCTAAGATAGTACCTGGAACTTTACGGTGTAAAACCAACGAGACAGCAGATGATCCGTAAAACAGTGCATTCGGTGTAGCAAGGTTTTCATTTACTAATTGACTGCTTCAAATTACAATCGTTAATCTATGCAGGTGGCTTTAATAATGCAATAACTCGTCTGAAATATATTTTTCGTACGACAGCTCTTTTCGAATTTGACAGCGAAATATGTCAAACGACAATCAACCAAATAATTTAATAATTGACAAATATATTTGGCACATGTTATCATGTAGACTCGAATTATATCCCAAAAAAACTATTCACCGGAAATCGAGAACTCTTCTTCAAAATAATGCTATGTTTTTGTTTTTTATTATTTTACATCTAGACTAGTCCAACAAATGTTTTGTAATTTATGTCAGATGACTGCAACAATCAGAAACATAGTTATCGGGGATATACTTTCTCTCTATAACCGTTGTAGCTGTAAGAGTAGTTATTAAAAATAATGTTTGAAAAAACATTCCCATTTAAAGAATTCGAGATTGTCTTATTATCAATGCAACGAACCAAGGAAATCCCGCAAGCCGTCTTAGACCGACTGGAAAGACCCAAATCCCTTATTTTGCATCTCGAGTCTGTCAGAGTTATTTATGACACATTCGACTACGGATCTTCATGCAAGGTAAAAATGTTCTAAATAAATTACAAAAAGTTTAGGTGCTCCTTTACCCGATATTGTATTTCGTACTTAATTGTAAAAGATCCTACTGTAATTTCCAATTAAAGTTCTGCTAATTCTTTACGTTTAAACATGTTTTATTTACAAACAACTTCCGGAAGTTCTAGATGAAAGACCCTATAATTCCAATAGATTGAAAAGCATTACACCAAGAAATTTTCAGCATAAAATCATCTATGACAAAAATGAGTCGGTGTAATTTAACACTTTGATCGCCATGTCATCCATATCTGGGTGACGGAATTATTTATACAAAATGAAAATTAATTTCTACGTTGGTAGATTGAATGTACAAAATTTGCTCACGATCTGAGGAATAGAAGAGGTTTAAAATAGTAATTAATATGAAAAAACTAAACTTCTAAGTTCTTGCTTTGTTAGATAAATTGCTTCGACTTTGTGTAATTTTTGTGATTGTCATGTGGGCGATCAACGTGTCAAAACAGCAAAGACACCAGAAAACTTTAAAAATGCTATTGTATTATTTTTAGCCTATTCAGACTATGATTTTCTATTTCACCCCAGTTTGTTGCAACTCAGATAGAAAATTTCTATCTTCCATAAAGATCCGCTGTCTAATAATGATAATAGTTAGACTATAACAACGAGACCCACCGCGTGTAGAGTAAAACAACTCCGTTAGTGTTTCCCGGAAATCTACTTCTTTTCTTTCGCTGGTGAAATCATTCTCTAGCACAATAAGCGTCTCGAGTGCTAATTTCGCAAAGTACTCCGCAATATCTAAATTCGCTCACTACTATTCTTCAAGCGGTTCGCTGTATATTGCGCGCAAGAGTCTCCAGTTCAATTATACCTAACTTATTACAACACGTATCGATGCACGCCGTCCGAATACCACAGTGCAAATTCGTTCTTACAATGATGAACTCGAGGAGGAATAGTATCTATCCGTCGAATTCCCTAATTATTCCGGTCACGTGCGCGGTTCTGCTTATGAATCGTGGATGACGATCGAACTTTCCATGCTGCCATAACGATCGACTGACCCGGTCGGGAGTATTCGATGATGCCCGAACAAAGCCGCGTAGCTTCGCGAACACGTTCGTTGTTCGACAAGATAAAATATTTGCACAAATCGAGCCACAGAATTGCTCGATGTTCCCAATTGCAGACGACCAAGCGAGTTTCTCCGGAAAGAGGATGAATATACGCCATTAAGCCTGGGTTTAACTCGTTCCACAGGAAACAGGCTAAATCTAAGCTGCGCTTAGAACACGCCCACGATCGCCGCCGTTCCGTCTTGATAGTCCCGCGGAATCGAAGCTTTGATCTCGCCTTGAGAAATGAACTTGCTTCCCGGAGAGATTTCTAATCAGTGTCTACATCAATTTTACCCTTTATGCGCGTTGCGATTAGAATTGCATTGGATAGCTGGGAATATATAGGGTGTTGCAGTCTGCGGTGGATTTTTCAATCTTGCGGATTTTATCCGGTTTGGATGTGGTGTGACGAATAATTTACTATTCACTAAATACTCGCTGGACCAGCTTGCGCAGGAAGAAAAAATGTAATTCTAACTTGGTTTCGGTTGTTTTTGTTCGACAAGGAGTAAGTAGATCGTGTACAAGCGTGCTGTAATTCTGACTAGCGAAAAAACAAGAGCCTTCAACAGTTCAAAAATATATTCTGTGCCTCTCCTCTCCTTGTCGACCACAAGGCTTTCTTCAAGGAGGGGGAAATGCACGCTAGGGTGTAAAGGCAACGGCGAGGCGCGAGTTTCCTCCAAGTATGACCAAGTCGTTCGAGATTTGACGAGGTTTGTACCCATTGAAAACTCAGGGTTTATAATGCACCTGTTTGTTATCGAGGGTTGGGAAGGTCAAGGAAGGTCAAGGAAGCTCAACGAAATTAGCAAGTAATTAAAATTCGTAGTCAAAATCATCCTCAAGAGCAGCTGTCTCCAAGGGGACCATAAACCCAGATAGTACAGGCGTTAACATAGGGACAGGCATTTAAAAAATGCCACTTACATAATTTGGTTGCTGTTGGCGATTGAAAAAAATTTGTGTGTGCTTAGACCACATGGCTGAAGTGAAACTTCTTGCTTTAATTTTTTTTCGAATTTTTATTAATACTTTATGATATTTAATTTTTTATGATTCTATTATTGAAACAATTGGATTGTGATAGCTAAAATATGATATAAATATTCTTGATTCAATTTTGTCTAAATGTCTTACAAATACGGCATCGAGAGTTGTTCCTGATCTTGTTGTCGCTTCATTAGGATTATTTACCATTTCCATCTTAATTTACTTCTAAAAAAATTCTATTAATAATTTTGATTGTTCCGATGCCAAGTTCACTTTGAAATCTCCACTTAGTGGCATCGGAATTTTATCATAATCTTTATTAAGCAATGCCGAACCCTCAACCGTATATGCTAATAGAATAAAATTTCGTTTCATCGCCAGATCGGTTTTACGCCTACCGCGCCTAAAGAAGTTTCACTTCAAAAATGTGTCGGACAAAGCTTGCTTGGTTTCGAGGGTAGCATAATCTCGGGTTAATAGTTTTTTTGTGGATGGGCGCCTTTTTGGTTCGTTAAAGAGAAATATTTTCCATCGCAGTTGACCTTCAATGATCTCCAATCACCTTGAGTTGTAGATCATCGGCCACCTTTGAAAATGCCTTCATTGGCAGACTACATAGAAAATATATCATTCTATTAAAATAAAAACAGAGTTGACCTTCATATGTCCTCTACTCGTCCACCTGCAAAAAACAACTATTAAAATTATATTAGATAATACATAGAAAACATATCAATCTGTTAAAAAAAAAAAACGGAGTTGACCTTCGTATGTCCTCTACTCGTCCACCTGCAAAAAACAACTATTAAAATTATATTAGATAATACATAGAAAACATATCATTCTGTTAAAAAAAAAAAAACAGAGTTGACCTTCATATGTCCTCTGCGCGTCTACGTGCAAAAAACAACTATTAAAATTATATTAGATAATACATAGATAATACATAGAGAACATGTCATTCTATTAAAAAAAAGAAAAACAGAGTTGACCTTCATATGTCCTCTACGCGTCCACCTGCAAAAAAACAACTATTCAAATGAGATTATACCACCCTCGAAACCAAGCAAGTTTCGTCTGACGCATTTTGTTCTATCATCAATAGCAGCCGAGTTATTCGGGTCGCCTGTATTAAATGCCTCGCTCTGTATTTTAGAGGCGACGTGGTGGTCGAAGGTTTGAACCGCGTTATCAAATTTGAGGTCTATCTCTGTTATACGTGTACAATTTGATTGCGAACAGTGGCATGTGTCGAATTATCAGATATCGTGCGTTTGATATCAATGATTTGTTGGCTATACCGAACAATTTGTGGTGTATCATATTTTTAGGAAAGAAACTGTATTTCTGAGGTTTGAATGATCGTATCAATTCTAATTGATCTCTGGTAGATCTTGGTTATAAATCTACAGCAAAGGCAAGGACAGTGATTCTTATCGCATCTTGGAACACTGATTGACGATCATTTATATGTTCTTTTAATTTGAAACATATGTATTAGATAATTTGTAATAAATCTCTTGAAATAAGCTTTATAATAAAACATACAGTGCCTTGTGTTACAATTTCATCTGCACAAACTTTGTGATTTTTTCTCGTGGACTTGATTGGAAATTCGGAATATTTTATGACTGGACCTCGTGGATTTTTTGCGTTTGTTGCAAAAATGGGTACATGTAATTTGAAACAGCAGAAAGATTGAAAAAATTGGAGAGTATCAATATGTTACCTTCAACGTACTCAAATTTTTAGGGGTACAAAGACATTCCTAAGTGGCTCGCGTTTTTTACAATAAAAGCAGACAATTTTTATTTTCCATAAAGATCCGCAGCCTATTAATCACATATAGTAAATATGTCAATCTAATCTATTGTCTGTCCGCATTCAAAATTTTCGGTCAGGTCGTCGACTCGTATTTGCACGACCGAATAACGAATATAAAAATAAGCTTAATGATAATATGTCATTTTTGACCATCAGCAAAGATCATATTCTCAGCATACTGTTGCAATAATATTTACGATAACGGGATGCCATTATAGCGTAACCCTGACTTGCAGTAACAGATAGTTGACGTTTGATACGAAGAGACTTTTATTTCCGGTGTGTGACAGTAGATATGCGATTGAGGATCGTCAGGAGAAGGCGGTGTCGCATTTCTTGCGTTAAATGAATTCGAAAAGAGCAGAAGAAATTTTCTCATTCGCCATTCGGTAATAATCAGAATAGGATGTGGTAAATACATTCATAGTCTCTTGAATACTATTTCACACTCAAAATCAAAGTAAACAGCCAAGGTGCTTGTGACTATTTGCATAAATTTTTCAGATAAATCAAATGAAGTATTCTACTAGTTTTCACTATTAAGTTGTCCTGCTATTTTCACGAAAAAATTATACGACTTTTGGGAACTTTTAGAAATAAATGTGATATGTATGCGAATTACAAAATTGATCAATCTTCAGGGCATTTAAACAGATTTTTTGTATGTAAGAACAACTTTTCTTTAACTCTTATATCTTATAAAAATTAACTGTTCGCTATTACAAAATTAACCATTGTAGTTATCGTAAATAAAGTATACTAAAAAATTATTATTGATCAGTTTGAGCGAGGTTGTAGCCCCAGCAAAATTAAACAAATAGAACTCATAAAGTCGATGTAACATACTAAATAAGCAAGCTGAGACAATGGCTGGAAAGTTAAGGTTTAATTACTTAATTTTGCGACACGATGTAGAAACGCAAGATTCAAGTTTCTAGCGTAGACAGATAATTGTGCCATCCATACGTCAACGAGGCAGCATTTAATGTCCAAAGGCTCTCAGCTGTGTATAATAGCAGTGCACTGGTTCCCCTAACGAAGCTAGCGACCAGTTAAATAAAAAACACTGTACTTTGGCAGTCCAAACAATAAAAACAAACTGACATCAGAGTATGAAATGGAGGAATTTCAAATTAAAATGTTTTTCTTCCGCGATCAAAGATTCTATGGAATAAATTCATATTCATCCAGTGTACGGCCTGACTCCAAGGAACAGTCTGTTTCTACTCGACGCGTTATTTGTTTCGAACATGATTGCGGCCTTAGAGTAACGGGTCAAGCGTTGGAAGGCTCGGCTCGTTGGATTTTTCTCGTTAAATCTAATGAAAGATTCCGCGAAAAGTAACGTTATCACGCGGCAGGTATTGTTTACCCTTACACGGAGACTTCGTTTTCTCTTCCAAATCCGTCTTAATTACTGCACACAGTTGCATTCCGAGAACATCGTCGTCAGTCCCGTGACTAATAGATCTGCTGATGTCACGCACCAAAAAGTGCCGCTCACTTCGACTTCCGTTTGCTGAAACACCGCATGTCCAGCACTGAACAGAAAATACAGTAATGTCTCAATACTTGTGAATACATTGAAATGTTGCTTATAACGTGTACAGACACTATTCCTTGGTCTCTTGCTCCTGGCGTCGATCATAGAAAAGGATAGGATATTTAATTATGTTTTTATGAAGCTTGTATCATATTTACCTGGTTGATTCACGATATAATAGAACCGCGATTATCCGAACTGATCAGTACAGAAAATACAGTAATGTCTCAATACTTGTGAATACTTTGAAATGTTGTTTATAACGTGTACAGACACTATTCCTTGCTCTCTTGCTCCTGGCGTCGAACATAGAAAAGGATAGGATATTTTAATTATTTTTTTATGAAGCTTCTATCATATTTACCTGGATGATTCACGATATAATAGAACCTTGATTATCCGAACTGATCAGTAGAAATTGAGGGTTGGGATAATAGATCTTTATTGATTTGTAGGATAACATGCGTTGCATACGAATCGCTTTAGAATAATGGAGATGTAGAATGGGTATTGCAGAATTTAGATGTCAACGGTTCGTATAATCGAGGTTCAATTGAATCAGGAATTGAACAAGCAATTATGCACCGAATGATATCATGTTTGGATTTAGCTGAAAAAAGTGTCACAATTATTTTTGGTAAACGCTTCATACAAAAATGATAAAAAACGATATGGCATTGCAGAATTTAGATGTCAGCGGTTCGTATAATCGAGGTTCAATTGAATCAGGAATTGAACAAGCAATTATGCACCGAATGATATCATGTTTGGATTTAGCTGAAAAAAGTGTCACAATTATTTTTGGTAAACGCTTCATACAAAAATGATTAAAAACGATAAAGCTACGTCACATGATTATTATTGTCTCGGCGATATATCTAATCCTGTATCACGTTACACTTAACAGTGGTCGACAACATTCAATATCTTCTATAATGTGAAACTCGTAATTCGTTGACAGAATACATTTATTAGAATACGTTTTATTTCGAAAAAAGTCTGTTTAACAATACCGTAAAGAATTAGGCATTTAATGTGTAATAACTCAATGTTACAAGTTCTAGGACATCCTAGGCAACTACGGTGATAATCGTCGAGACTGAAACTTTGTCGACAGCAGCAGTCGACGCGTGCAATACAAAGGCAATCGTCTAAACTGCCGCGTCTAATGATCGTTAATGTTCAAAGCTCGCATAACGGCGTGCATCGTGAGATATCGACGGCAAACACCGTCGAACACCGTGTCCCCTGCTTTCCGAAGTTTCTCGGCTGTTTGATCACACTCACAACCGGTTGCGTACGGAAACAATTAAATTGATTCGCTCAAGTACAAGCAAGTAAAAGTTCGCGCGAAAAGATTCGAAGAGCCTGTAAGAGTTTAGTGTAGTTCACTGGCGCGAAGTGTGCGTGTTGTAAGCACACAACTTGGAAGTATTATAAACTCTTGTCACGCGTGAAATTAATACACGAGTGATGCGTTTAAAATGATGTAGAAACACCGAATGGCTTTAATTTAACATTTGACTATAAAATGAGTATAAAGTTATGGAGGCTGACAAGGGACGATCCCAAAGTGACGTCACCAAATCTTATTGAAACTTTAGTAGGATGTAGTTCTTGAAAAATGTTAGACGCAAATTTGCAAACGGCTATATTCATATTCAATGGATGAAAACAGTCCTCAAAGTTTGGAGTCCGAGCCCTATTTCATCGAATATCTCGGGAACTATTAGAGCTAGAGGATTGGTGAAATGGAAAAGTTGTACAGTAACCCCGCATTCTAAGTTCCTTTTCAGTTTTCTGTCGGGACTTAGATCGTGTAGGGACACTATTCTTTTGTGACCGCGTCGACCGCGCCGAACGTAGCCCGATTTTAGATATTTTAATTTGTTTAAAATCTGCTGTACAAAATGACAATTTCTTCATCATTTCTCCATTCAAATCTTAATCCATGCTATTGAATATTTCTGTGTTAGAAGTGCAATTCGCGTTGCGTCTGCACTGTGACTAACTAGGTAACAGCAGGGAGAGGGTGAACTGTATTCCTCTCAATTTTCCCTATCTGGCGACATTGCCTATAGGCACCTGGAAAGCAGATTTTAAAAACGCGCCTAGGCGCCAACAGTAGCTAAATGATCAAGGATCAGATTCTACGGATTCAAATTACAGATAAGGTGTAACCTAAACAGTATTTGCAGGGATGATTCAAATTGTTGCGAGGCAACAGTATCATTGATTTTCTCATGATTCTCTTTCGAGATTTCTTCCACGTATTCCCCTCAATTTTCCCTATCTGGCGACACTGCCTATACGCGCCAACAATACCTCGAAACTAAATTTTGAAAACGCCTCTGGGCGCCAACAGCAAGCAAAAGGTTAAGGATCAGTTCTCTACGGATTCAACTTACAGATGACGTGTAACCCAAGCAGTGACTTGCAGCGAAGATTCAAATTGTTGCGAAGCAACAGAATCATTGATTTTTCCGTGTTTCTCTTTCGAGATATTTTCCACGTATTCCCCTCAATTTTCCCTATCTGGCGACACTGCCTATACGCGCCAACAATACCTCGAAACTAAATTTTGAAAACGCCTCTGGGCGCCAACAGTAAGCAAAAGGTTAAGGATCAGTTCTCTACGGATTCAACTTACAGATGACGTGTAACCCAAGCAGTGACTTGCAAAGAAGATTCAAATTGTTGCGAGGCAACAGAATCATTGATTTTCCCGTGATTCTCTTTCGAGATATTTTCCACGTATTCCCCTCAATTTTCCCTATCTGGCGACACTACCTATACGCGCCAACAATACCTCGAAACTAAATTTTGAAAACGCCTCTGGGCGCCAACAGTAAGCAAAAGGTTAAGGATCAGTTCTCTACGGATTCAACTTACAGATGATGTGTAACCCAAGCAGTGACTTGCAGCGAAGATTCAAATTGTTTCGAAGCAACAGAATCATTGATTTTCCCGTGTTTTTCTTTCGAGATATTTGAAGTGGAATATTTGGGACACGTGTTTGGAGAAACGCTGCGAGAGACTTTCACGTTTGCACGGTGTGTCTATTGCTTTTTATGTCTTTGTTACCAGCCAAGGATGATAGGATCGGGTGATTTCTGTGCTAGATCGACCTTCGTGGATCACTGAAGGCGCACAATAGGTGATTTCTTTTGTGATCGCAACGAGAGAAAGATTCGACGGTTGTTGGGCCATAAGTTTCGTCGCTGTCGTTGTTACGTCATACTGGGAGCGGTATCTTCATATTAACGGATATTAAACAAGCGTCTCTACGATGTTACTGTTATTATTTATTCATGAAGGGGCCCCTAGTGCATGCATCATGGGAATGATTGCTGATGATGGCAATATTGCTTTACGAGACGTATAATGATCCATAATTTAAACCATTAAAGATCATATGGAAATCAATGAATTGCGAGGAAGTAAGCGAGATATTTAAGCAAACGTGAGACGTTTCAGATTTGATATGATGTTTATTCTCATGTATTGAATAAGTACTTGAATATGTAAAATACTATTTGATTGTAGAAGTAGGTGTTTCTTAAGTAGAAACAGACAAAAAAGTGTACCGACACACGTCGTCGAGATTTGTTCTATTAATAAAGAAGTTAAATTGAGTCAAAAACGGAGCCCCTCATTAAAAAGTATCACGCTGGAGCTTTCGTTATTAACATTACTGAGATAATTTATATTATTTTTTGTGTATCATAATACGCTTTCATGAGCATCATGACCGAGGCAGATATGGTCGTATCTAAGTAGACGGTACACATTGGATAAAAATTAAGTTCCTTAAATCTTTTGTGACTAACAGTCGTGTAAACTTTAGACGTAAATCCAGAGACTAGAACGGGCTCCAGAATCTTGGAAAGAAAGGACACCCGAGTTCTTTGTCCCGTGTCTTGTCCCGTGTCTTGTCCCGTGTCTTGTCCGTAGGTACGTCGCAAACTTCACAGCGTAGAACGTGTATAGAAATCCAAACTGAATGAGAAGAAAAAATTTCATTTCGCTTACAATTTTATCCCCGCTTGTAATAAGCATTGCCATTGAATGTTGTTGAGTATTGTTGATTTTCGCTATTGCGCAAAAGTTGCATAGTAGGCGATTTTTCAAAAAAGTGGGACAGAAAACAGTATGATTTGAAAATTTAATTTATTCGCGAATAATAGAATTGAATACACCTGTCAATCTTCGTAGACACTTTTCTAAGTCAAGTGTAGTGACTCAACACCATCATCCATCATGATTGGTTTTTTCAATGAAAATTCGATAAAGTATATTATAACAGTATTCAAGGGACATGCGAGGCATGGAAAACAAATCTTCCATGTTCATGCTCCACAAAAATTGAATTTTACTGTCTCAAAAGTGTACTTTTCAAATTCTTAAAAATTTATGAAATATTAGACGGTTGAGCCTTTCTATGATTTTCAGACCATAAATCTGAAGTATGTCCACTAAGAAAGATGTTCTAGCAGGATCCGAAGAAGTTCTATACAAATATTTAAATTATAGAATATATTACGAATTACATCAGTTATCGAAATAATTTTTTGGTATTCTACTACTCTAAAGCCTCGGAACATATTTTGTTCGACATAAGAGAAATATTTTAATTAAAATTGAACTAATCTTCAAGTATTTGAATTTTATTAGTTATAAATGAAATTCTATCGGAAAGAAACTTATCAGGCACGCGTATCGGATATTAATGAATCAAATTATACAACAATTTTCAATTTCTAAAATAATTTTTTTTCATTCTTGTCCCAGTTTTCGTACTCACCATCAACTGTATAACATATATAAGAAATTCAAATTGGACGAGAAGATAGAAATTTCATTTCGCTTACAATTTTATGCTCGCTTGTAAAAAGAAGTAACATTGAATTTTTTGTATTATTTGCACAACTAATAACATTCTGCCTGTCTGTGTCAGAATCAAAGACCAAGCCAAAGAGCCGCGTTGTATTTAATTGAAGAACTAATTTTGCCATTTGGATTTGGTACCTGGAAGACGTCGTGTCGCGTCGTCGAGACGTCGTCAATGAACCTCAAGATCGTACTCCAGTTCCGTTCTATTATGTAACGCGGTTCTTATTCCCACTATTGTTTTGTATGACCGGAGCGAACCCGCGCCTACGGGTCAGCATTCCAGCCAGAATGGTTATCGGAAATGAAAAGTTCCAGTCGGTCCGCGTTCCGTAGCGTCCTCCGGATGAAGAGCAAAACCAATTGAAAGGCAATCTGGGGACGGCATAGTGGCGAATATCGGCCAATCAGACCCTTCGACGGCTACCCCAACGGAAGTGTGTGAATTAGACACCGTGTGACGACGCGATAATTGGGCGCGTGTATTGATTTATCCCGTAATTAACAATTACGAACTGATAATAGTGCGTAACCGGACTGTTTAGGAACGTGTCGTTCGACGATGGCCACTTACCAAAATTTGGCCCACTCAGAGTAAACATCGAATTTGGAAAACTAATTTCTATAGCAAAAAAGGTACTTCATAAAAGGAAAGATTATTAATAATAATTTTTTTCCTTAAATTTTATTATGAAGATTAACAACTCGAAATATAAATGATAAAGGGATGCAATTTGCAGCTAACGAGAAACTATCGTTCAGTAGCAGCCAGTAATTTGTAAAATAAGAGGTCATCTATGAAAAATAGCTTTTCGTTGTACCATCAACTAGCGTAAATCTTCGTCTTAAAATTCATTTGTTTTTTCTTCTCTGTTTCGAGATCTTTCCTGGAAAAATTTAATTATCACAAAATTTTTTTTACATTAATTCGTTTTTTCAGTGAAAGAGATTTTTTCCGTTTGATTTATATTCTATACGATTGATATGATTTATGCGGTCAGTGTTAAAAATTAATTGGAGACATCTGACTTTCCTCTCGTTCATTATTATATAAAAACATTTAATATGCTCCATATTTTTTAGGGTGTATATTAAATAACTTAATATGATAATATATTTTGAATACGATTATTTAGGCACTAATTTATTAAACATTATTCTACTATTACTGTCGTTTCAACATATTCGGACTCAATGCAAACCGGTTTGATAAAACGATTTATAAAAATGATGTCTATGTTGGGTTGTAATACACGAAAGAAATCTTTCGGTCATTACATTAATACATTAATACATTACATTACATTACATTTAATATACACATTTTTTAGCGTGTATATTAAATAACTTAATATGATAATATATTTTGGATACGATTATTTAGGCACCAATTTATTAAACATTATTCTACTATTACTGTCGTTTTAACATATTCGCCCTATTTCAAATCAAACCGATTTGATGTAACGATTTATAAAAATGAAATCTATGTTGCGTTGTAATACACGAAAGAAATTGTTCGGTCGATTTGATATCTGAGCAGCAGCGCAAGAAAATCGGAATTTGCATGTCGCAGGTCAGCGATTACACGTTCCATTAGTCAAATAAAAATTCCACCATTATTCAGCACCTGCGCAATGACTGAACTAAAATCTTTCGTTGAATTCTGTACAATATATATGTATATTATACGTATTTAATCAGCGTTTTCTGCTTTCCGAAACAATATTCACGAACGCGACATGATGTAGACACACGATTTTGTTACAACTCGATTGTACGATGTAATTTGTCACACGACGTTAACTTCTGAGTACGGTTGTTAATAACGTTAATGGTTTTTTTTTCTGTTTCAGGTGAGTACCCCGTCATACATCGAGATCGAGACTACGAGCAGCAACCAGGTAGTCGTGGTACGTAGAGTCAAACGACGATGAATGTGTTTCAGTGTCTCTTTGGCTTCGCAATCCACGACTCTTATACCATCAATCTGAAAACGGGCCGAGTGTGAATCAATTTATCGAGCTAATTGTTTAATCCTATAAATTGCTCGTCATCTTTCAACACGTTCACTGCCGTGGTCGTTGCTGATGAGCCTAATGCCCATAAAAATCTTATAGAAGCAATATACAGTGGCTCACAAAAGTATTCGCTCGCCCTTTAAATCAGAATAACTTTCTTAAAAATTGACCAAACCACTTGACTTTTCTTGAGCAATTAGAAACATTGATTTAGTAAATCACGTGCAAAACAGATTTTGAAGAAATTGCAATTGGTAAGAATTACATCAAAATCGGTTTGTAGATCTATGTTATTTACACATATGCTGAAAATTTCATCGAAATCAGTTAACGAACATATGAGCTACAAACGGTTGAAAGTGGTGATAATCGCAGTTTTTCACGACTTTTGGTCAGTTTCTGCTTAAAATCCATAGTTTCTTACATCTTTCGATGCGCGTCGTTTTTTCTGCGTCAACCGATTTCGATGAAATTTTTAGCAGATGCATAACTAACATAGATCTACAAAAGGCATATTTTAAATTTTCATTATGGGTTAAAATAAAGAAGTTTTAAAAAGTGCCATTTTTATCTCTTCATGTAATTCCTACCAGTTGCAATTTTTTCAAAATCTTTTTTGCACGTGATTTACTAAATCAATGCTTTTGATTGCTCAAAATAGGTCAAGTTAACTTAAGAAAGTTATTCTGATTTAAAGGGCGAGCGAATGCTTTTGTGAGCCACCGTACGTCACATTTTCGAAGTAGAATCATGATACTACATAGACACAATGAAGTCCTAAAAATATGAGGCGTGAAATTGGCAGTCAACGTGTTAAACGAATCATTCAGCTATGACTTCATGAAGATTTCATTTGATGGTTTCTGTGAGCAGTCAGATTTTACTTCTTAGCCCCCCGGCAGCGGACCTACTTCACAATTATAAAATTAATGTTGCTCAAGTCCATTCACAGCTTTGATTATCAATTTTTTGAAAATATTTCTTTTAGACCCACTAATTTTCTCGACATTCCTAACGTAGCATTTAAATCGTTCGATTAAGTCGGTAATAATTGAGTAATTAATTATAGTTTCTAATACTCTGGGTCAAATAGACCCGGGTTCCGCTGTTGGAGGGTTAGTATCATTGAGCATGCATAAGATGAGACTCGTGACATTGTTCAACGAATTTTAACTTTTCTTCCGATTTGTAACTTTAAGTAGATATTAATAATTGATGTGAAAATTTTAGCAATTCTATCAGTCAGAGTGTAGGTCGGAGTACTTAGATTTTCTTTTGTCTGTTTAGTTTCCTAACTTTCTCTTTGACCATTGTTTAAGCATGTTTCCGTACTCATAATGTGATGTTTCACCTCATTTAAAACATTTCTATACTACTCTGCAGTTTAGAACTATATGTCTATTATTATTGAAACATTAAACGTCTTCAAAATTGCAAACTACTCATGAGAATTAAAAAATATGCATAGTTTTGTAATCAATTTATATTCAATAAATTCATTATTCAATAAAT
This sequence comes from Sphecodes monilicornis, assembly GCA_913789915.3. Lineage (NCBI taxonomy): Eukaryota > Metazoa > Arthropoda > Insecta > Hymenoptera > Halictidae > Sphecodes > Sphecodes monilicornis. The sequence goes on from OU565290.1 coordinate 15,071,315, forward strand.
GGAATTAATGATCGAATAGATTTTGAAATAGAATAGTTTTTTTAAATTAAGATTAAACATGAGTGTTTTTTGAGAAGCTGCAATATAAGTGCAAATGAGTTAAAATAAATGGTGGACATAAAAAGATGTAAGAATCTTCAGATTTATTATAATTCTAAATGGAAAATCATGAAAAATGGTGATTTTCATCTGTACCTATTTGCTGTTTATATGTAACAACTGGCTGATTTCGATAAAATTTTCACGATGTACACAACTAACAAAGTCTATAAACTGTATTTTGTATATTTCCAATACAGGATCAGATAGAAAATTAATAAAAGACAAGTTTTAGTATTTTCTTCGTAATTCTAATGAGTTGTATCTGGCAACTTCTAGTATTTCCGTCGCAATTGTAGCCAGTTGCATGTTTTAAATATATTTTCTATATACATTGTCCAGTAAACTAATTATTGTACTTCCAGAAAAAAGCTCAAGTCGTTTCACCCAATTTTGATAAAGTTTACTTTACAGAATGATCGAATATTGATAAGCTTTAGTGTATGTGTTGGACAGTGTAATTAACACTGTATCCAAGCCACGAACAGTATTTGGCAGGTTGAACTTCCGGTCCAAACTCGGTAGAACTGGATAATCGAGTCGTACTTAATGAACTCATTATGTTCACGCTACATCTAATATTAAACACTGCCGCGAAATCGGATACTTGAGAGAAGTTGTCCGCAGAATCAGATATTTCGAAAAGTTACCGCGAAATCGCCAAGGAGTGCGTCCTCGTGTATCCCGTCGATTCTGCGAGCGGAAATAATCGATAGCGGTGTCCAGTCTAGAAATACAAGGTTCCCTTGAGTAGAAAATCGTTCCGTTTCGAGAATCGGATAATGACAACGTGAACTTGAGAAGAATAATCATTTTCATCGCTTACGAAATAAAATATATTGATACTCTGGTCGTGAAATGTAATAGATTTTGGAAAACTAACATTCAGATCATTGTAACGCTCTTTACTCATACGTTAATCTAGATGAAATTGTTATACATTCAACACAGTTCCTGAATGCAATCTAAGTTGTATTATTTTAAAGGAACTAATTAAGGTATCCAACACTAAAAATATCTGTTATAACATATCTGACGAGAAATTACATTTATAACGTTTTATTCACCTATTTTAAGACAGACGTTTGAAGAATCAGAAAACGCATATACAGTATTTTATCGATAAATGTCCCAAGTGTCTGGCCGATAATTGTCCCAGAACTATCCCCACTATTGCCGGGTATACTCTGTGTGGAGCCGTGAAAGTTCGAGAGGCCTCAGTCGCCGAGAAGTGTAACATAATACTGGCCGAGTATATCGGTGAGACCACTACTAATCCAATCACAAAACTTCTTTATGTTTTATTATTTTTGGATGGAACTTTCCTTATACAATGTCATGTGAGTGGAGTGTATTCTAACATGAGCCAGCCGTTGATTTTTCAACGGGAATTATGCTCGTATGTTATATTTATTAAAACAGAGGCGATCCTACGATAAGATCTTGTTAGTTGTCATACATGCAAAGACTTACTAAAGTTTGGAGTGTACGACGAAGAAACGTTCGGGACTCTAGATGGTAACAGCGGGGCATATGCTCATTAACGAGGCCTTTCTCTAGCGGTATTATCGATCAGGGCACGTGCGCTTTGGTGTGCGACCACAACAGACCGCGAAGTTTCGCCGGAACCGCCGTCAAATATTCGACGAGCGCTAAATTAATTGCTCGTCACGGCCCGTTCCCCTTCGCCGCGTGGATCTCCGGATAAAGTGTCAAGGAGGAGGGCTTCTTCACGCTCGCGAGATCCTCTCGTCTCATCTCGAGCCTCCCGCTTGACAAAGTGCATATGAAATATAACGAGAATGTGGGATGCTGCTGCATCCTCGACGCAATTTCGCGCGAGCACGTTATTACATGCGCTCTCTCCCGCGGGGGCGAAAAGGGTCGAAGAACGTGGCGTGCCCACACGGTAAATCTTCGACTGTGCCATGGGCGTTTTCAGAACCCTGATAATTAAGTGTTCGTGATATTATCAACGTACCTCGTGTTTTCTCCGAGACGTTCTTAGTCAACTTACTGTCTATGAAGCGGAAGATCTATCGTCAGCTTGTAACGCAACTTAAGGCGACTTTCTCCTCAAATCATTTAAAACAATGGTGATATTTAGGAATTTTTTCCTTGAAATGTACTTTCATAAAAATAACTTTTGTTGTCAGTTTGTACACTCTTTTGGTATACAACAAATTTTTGGAAGAGGTACTATAAGAGGGATGTAAGAGGATCAGTGTATTACAGTAACCCCACGATCTTAGTCCAACGTAACATTGCGATCTATGTCCCTTGGCCTACTCCTTCCACTGCGGGGTGTCCCCGGAAGGGCCGTGAAGCTCGAGCTGCCTCGGTCACCGAGCAGTGTAAACATTCCGCGTAATCTGATCCTGGATCGGGTATATCGGTGTGAATCACTACTAATCCAATTACAAAACTTCTTTATTTTTTATTATTTTTTCATGGAATTTTCACCAACATATTCGTGGCATTTTTCTAATGAAAATGTTACCAAATATGAGCTAATTCCGATGATATTTACTTGTGTAATGAACGATGGAAGTTTTTTATTGTCATTTCATTGTACGGACACGCGGGCCTTTGAACTGTGCCGGCGGCCACGACACTTGTCGTCTTTTTCTTTCCTATACGCTGTCCTTCTTTACGTCAAAAACTTTCATCGTTTATTACACCAGTAAATATCATCGGAATTATATCTTATTTGGTATCATTTTTATTAGAAAAATGCCACGAATATATTAGCAAAATTTCATTAAAAATAAGTAAAAAATAAAGAAGGTTTATTATTGCACTTGTACTGTCTCACCGATACGCTATTTTTATTGCGCCTTCGCTCGGCCGCGCGTCCGTGTTTGCATGTTGTACTTTTCTACGTTCGGCACGGTCGACGCGGTCACAAAAGAGTACTGTCCCTTCACGATATAAGTCCGGGCAGAGAACCGAAAAAGGACTTGGATCGCGGAGTTACTGTATTATCAACTTATTAGAATTCTTAAAGGAAAAAACAAATTTTTAGTCGCTTCCAGTACCTTTTAATTGATGTAGACAATTTTTATTTTGCATAAAGATTCGCAATCTAATAATGATCATCTGAATACTGTGTAAGAGTTAGAGGATCGTTCTAAATTGCAGGGGACAGGAACTAAATACAAAGTTCTCTCCTTTATTAACCTTAATAGGTTAAAAAATAATATATTAATCTTCCTAACTTCTATTAACCTTCCTGGTGTCTTAAGTATCAGCTACTCAATATTATCATACATTAACCCTTTAATTTAAGAAAAAAGTTATTATTGACCTAATACAGTGAGATAAAGACAATTGATCGTTAATCGAGTGGATAAACCTTTGCTTTTCGATGAATTTTCCTCGTCGGAGACGATCATCGAATTTTTCACGCAATCGAGAAACGCGAATCTCGCGATGTTTAGTCTCCGATAAATATGGACCGATAAAAGTAATTCAGCGGCTCATCAATCGCAGGCGCAGGGCACGTAATGTCGGCATCATATTTAATCCAGCAAAATTACGAGGAGACCGCCGCTGTAAATAATCGCGGGAGATTAAGATACCTTATCGCTGACTCAGCTCGTCCGCGATATTCTTTTTCGCTTTTCAACATGCATCGCTGCGGTTTCGTTGACTTCTTGTCGACTGGTCGTTGGCGAGCACTTGGGAAGGTGATATTTAACCGCGGATCTAGCAAATACTTTCGCTACAGATTTATTTCCTATTATTTTACGAGTTACCATTATTAATTCTCTTTACTTTAACATTGACGATAATCGATTGAAAACTTTCACAACTATCTTTGTGTTCATTCAAGCCTTTATTAAACAAATTTTTTGTATATATTCCGTGCATACAACTTTCGTAGTTCGAGCACAAGAGATTTCAACCCTTCAGTTACAATGCACAATTGTTGATTTCTTTCTGTCCGATCAACATTGTACAAGATTATGCTTGGCTGCAAGTGATTTAAACTGTTTGGACGACAATGGACGATTATGTCTGGCAATCTGAGTATATGTAATCAATTTTAAAATATTCATCAGTAGACTGTAGATCTTTATGCAAAATGAAAATGGTTTTCAGCAATTACAAGAAACAGAATTGAAATTTCTTTCCTGCTTTTAATAAGCGCATACTAATAAGTTGATAATCTTTTAATCTAAACTCTTTTAATTTGTGCTGTTCTTTGAATTGCACTTATTCATTTTTGTCATTAATGCATCAAATTCGCAGTTTATCCATCAGAGTCAGTGCATAGACGTCGTCTTTGTAGGATTAAGCCTGCCAGAGCTTCAATTATAGTAAAAGATAATACATTAGGTTAACACAATTCGCGGTATACATAGCATAATACCCACCTGCCATCGCGTGCCAATTTCTTTCTCTCATCAAGATGATGCATTCTCTAATTTACCTGGCTCATTAACGGCAAGAAAACGGGGTACAAGAAGAAACGATTAACCGAATCGTTTCTTAACGGTTGCACAACGGGACGAAAGGGCTCGATGATGATCAAAACTCTGTATAGGATATTTCCATGACAGTATTTTGTTTCTCTGCCGTCGAGTAGAAGAGAGAATAAGAAACATGGAGTCTAACATGTAGAAATTATCATTTTCTTAAAAAGTATCATGATTTACCTAGCGCTCAATTCTTTTCGTTTTTAAGAGGGAACTGTTCATTCTTTTACACTAGGCCGCCGACTTTCGCACATAATTGGTTCCTGAAAGTGTGTGCGAATGTTGAATGTTCGAAAGTAGAGGGATGTAAAAAAATATGCACCAAAAACTGTGTTTTAAAGTATTTATCTATCAATATGTATACATAATGAAGTTAAAGAGGCGTGTTAAGTGCTTTTGGGGTGTTTCCTTTATGAAGTTGTCAAGAGATAGTTGAATACCACCCATTTTTTTCTTTTTTGATAAAGATTTCTATAACATGCTGTATCTTTCTCAATTGCCCTACGTACTTGAGATATACGTTCTCCATCTTTAAAAATGTGCGAAATAGCGAATTGTGCGAAAGTAGAATGTGCGAAAGTCGAGGGCCGCCTGTATATGGTATCAGTTACACTAATCGCAAATGGTTGCAACTCTTTAATAGTTTCAAGGAATTTGAGGGTTTTGTTAAGATGTAACTCTGTCGACTTAAACATTATTATTAACATTTATAATAAGTTATTAGAATTTTATCCCAATTTATGTGCCTAACATGATCGATATACATATAAGAAACTATGTAACTACTTTAAACTATATCTTTCAAGATAAGATTTCTCAGACCCATGAATTACAGTTACGGAATCAGAAGACCTCTTGATGATTTAATCAGGAATTCCTTACTATAAATTGTAATAAACGTTGAGTTATTATTCTGATTATTATATTACATTTACATGTTAAATTACAGATTTATTTAACAAATGCCACGGGTATCGATGTATCTAGATCAACATTTTCCACAATTTACTTTTCGCACTTTTTCCAGGATTTTCCAAAATTCAGAAAAGTGTGGACTGTAGTATATAAAGAATATTAATAACACATAACATTTCTTAGCTATGATTTTGCTCATGTAATTTTCATTCGTATAATTTTTGCTATGTCTGCCTGTGTTCAAATGACTTCGGACGCTCTTTACAAGAGAATAAGTTCTCTCTGAACTAACATGAAGTTTTGTGTAATTAACATTGTTAGGGAAATCGATTTTTGATCAGGTCAGATCGTTTCGTCTCACCATGGCATCGTGCATGTAAGAAACGCCGGGCGACTGGAATTGGCACAGTTTATGACAACAGAGGCGGATATTACGCGAGCGAAACCGGCGCTAGACAGATCCAGCGGCTCTATCGTGCCACGACACCGGTAAGAATGGGTCTCACGGGCGTCGGCGGACACGACTGATGAATAATTCATCGACGTTTTAGATTCGAGATAAATTTCCGGTCGGGAAAATTACTTTCGCAGTCAAATCGACCGTAAAAGATCCCCGGGGCCGATGATCTGCCAGCCGCCGCCGCCGCCGCGTCGCTGCCGTCGTTGTCGTTGACAGAATGAAACTGCATCGAGAGTTGCGCACGCGATCGGCCATGTAATAAGATCGCGAAAGGATTTGATAACGAAGTTAGCCGGCGTTCGAAACACGATACCGCGCCGGTATTTCCGGAAGCACCGGCTGCTGGACCGGCGCGCGCGAATCTTGGCTCATCTCGCCGATATGCGTCAATCATCGTGCCAATCGGCCAGCACGCCGGTGTCAATCGGCCGGACAATACCTTCTAGCGTATCGCCTGCGCGATCGAGTCCCGCCAATTTCCGCTCGAACGGCGAACCTTCAAAGAACGTCCATCCAGTCTGATAGCACTGTCCGACGCATATTTTGTGTCCCGATAACCAACAGGCGGTTCTTATCGAGCTCCGCCAGCTGAATACGAATGCGAAACCGTTTCCATCCGTGGCCTTCGATATTCGCGAAATTTCATTTCACGGAAGAACTTGAATCCTCTATTAACACTAAACCTATCGACCATTAAAGCCGACTCGTGTGTTGCCTTATAAAAATGGCACGATTGAATTTATTCAGATTGTCTGCGACTTTTATTATAATGTATACTTTGATAAGGGAGTATTACTTTGTGTATACTTTAGTAGTGTGCGAGACCGGGTCGGGACGGGAACGGGAACGATTCTCGGGATCGGGATGGGATCTTGAAACTTTCGGGATTCTTGAAAATGTTCGGGTTTCCCGAGAATATTCGGGATTCCCGAGAAACTTTCGGGTTGCTTGAAAATGTTCGGGTTTCCCGTGAATCTTTGGGATTTCTGATACTGTACGGAATCTTTTAATATTGTTTTTTAGTATTTACCTATGCTATAAGAGTAGTAAAAACAATATTTAAAGATTCCGAACAGTTACAGTGACAGTAACAGTATAAAGATCCCGAATATTCTCGGAAATCCTGAATATTCTCGGAAAACTTGAACATTTTCGGAATCCCATCGCGACAAGTGATGCCAGATGCACCCAAAACTGGGTTGATTTTCCTCTCCTCCTTTTCCCCTTCCACTATCACATTCCACTACCTGAGCACACTCCAATGTCCCCCACTAAGACCGTAGACTGGTCACGTGACGTGCCGCGCAACGTATCACATATTACTCTGGTCATCAGAGAGGTGGTAAACTGTATTCCCCTCGATTCAGACGTTTTGGCATCACTGATCCCGACCCAATACGCGTCTTCCCATCCCGTCCCAAGCATCGGGTTTCGCGACTTCCCGGGATCTCGCACACCTCTAGTATACTCATTATCTACTGGCAATTAATCCACAATTTTTGGAAGCCTGTAAGCCATGACTGAGGATTCTTCAACAGAAACTTCAATCATAAACCAATAACTAAACCCAAAATACCTATTCTAGTAATTTTGTTTGGGATTATTCTGTAAAATAAGATGTTAGGCTCCCATGTGATACTGCACAATGATTGAAAAGCCTATTAATAGGCTTCCACTAGATAGAGTACTAATACGGTATCTTGTGAAGGATATTATGAATGTCTGTATAGTTCGGGCGGAGTGCAGGGGGCTAATAATATTCCGGTAGGGAAAGGGAAAATGAGTTATATCCGTCAGTTCTTCGACGAAAGTGAGGATAGTTATCGGGACCGGAAACGCGGGATAAGAGAGCATGGGCTGGGGGATGAAAGGGACTCAAGCCGGGTCAGACGACGATCCAGGGATAATCTTACTGATCCGTTTATGCCGCGGATTTCGATTCAACCATCGCGGAAGGTTCGCGAGACATTGTGTTCTCGTTTGCGATTCACGAATTCTGGCAGCGCCGCCAACAATGCCCGGATTAAGACGCACAAACGAACCATCGCATCGGTCCCGGTTAGTCTAGGTTTCCATTCAGCTACACCGAGTTACAGTCGGCCTGGCGTGTACGCTGGCATCCGAAATCTTCCATATGAGATTGCACATTCCAGTCCAAAAAACTTTTGCTTCATCACCCGAAGTACTTTTGTTATTCCAAACATGTGAAAACGTTACAAAAGAATATTGCCGTATTTAAAGAAGTACATAATGTGACAATTTGATTTTGTTTTTAAGATGAAATACTCAATTCTGTTTGTTCAATTTCGATGGAATATCAAATTTTACGTATAGAGGCACGAAAGTATATTTGTTGCAAAACATTAATTGTTTCTAAGATATTTGACTTCGTGCATCCTATCTCTTTTATAACTAGACTGCGGATTTTATGCATTTATAGCGATATTAGGTGAAATTCAAAATACTAAAGACATTCAAAGAATTTGAACATAGTGCTATGTTATCTTCGACCTATTAAAATATTTATGACAGTGAATATATTTCTATTTAGAACTTGTGGGTTGGAATTCAGATAGAAAATTTTTATTTTGCTTAAATATCCGCAGCTTCTATTTTTATTTCACACTTTTATGAGCTTAGTCAAGTAACCCTGTACAATATTTTGAACGTGTTAAAGGATGCATGTATGAAATCTCCGGATCTTATACATTTATGACTAAAATGGCTAGGAATAATTTATGACAGTAAAAACGTTAAAAGAATTTAAAAATACTGTTATATTATGCTCAGCCTAAACATATTAATGTTTAATTAAATTATGAGAACCCGAAATTTTCGAGAACTCGTCCCGACTCGACATTTTCGGGTTCTCGTACACCCCTACTGCATGTACAAAATCGTCAAAAAAAGAATATTTGCTGCACGCTCATCATTTTAGATTTTTTATTCTCACTGATATAACACGCGAGTTTCTGTCACGGTGATGCATTATATGGCGAGCTATTCATTCGCGTATTTCGATATCGCGTATAAAAGCACTATCTAATCTATGACATAATAATTAAAGGGAATTAGTCGACTAACCTCATTAGTCAATTATCCTCGATCTCCCGTAACGCTCGTATCCCGGCAAAGTAATCGTCGCCGACGGAATTTGCCGTTCGACGTATCGTTGAGATCGTTGATGCCAATCAAACGGCACTTCGACGCAAGCCTGATTCGCGAATTAAGCACGTGAATCTGCTTCTCGCTGACGGAAAGAGGATTTACAATTGAGTTTGTCGCTGAGTCGGCGAAGGGAGAAACGAGAAATGGATGCATTTCTAAATGCGTATTCAACTTTGAAGTGGCGTTTACGATGCTTTAAGCGGTATTTAGGACGTAAAGTACTTTATAATGAGCGAGCATATGTTCAAAGGTGGATTTACAACGAAAATATGTATAAGACAAGATTATGTTGAAATTAACTGTAGTATTCTGGCAAGAAATGTTGTGCATCTATTCCCTTGAAACTTTCTAGGTTTGTAGGGAAGTCAGAAACAAGGAACAGGCGTTTTTTTATCAGCAGAGATTCAAGTCTGAAGGGTGAAACCACCCTCTGCAAATTACCACTCTTCAAACTATCTCTGAAACTATTAAGGACGGAAAGATTGTTTGAGTGGCAGAATTGTACTGGTTTGCTCGTACAGTAAATGGCGGAGATAATTTTCTGGAAAACTGGAACTTGTAATTAGACTCGAATTTAGACGAGGTACATTCGAATGCAAATATGTACTTTGAAAAATGTAAGCGATGCAATATAACCGAACATTTTGTATTATCTGTTTTCGTTGAAATTTATATACCGATTGTATTCAATTACATTTATTCCAAACAATTATACGATCTCTTTACAGCTTTGCATTCCCCTTTTCACACGAGTTGTAATCGAATATCATGAAGCGTAATATTAATTAAATATTAAACAACATATTAACGCTTTGAGGACGACCACCGATCGTCAGTTTCTTTCTATATAAATGACGTTGCGTGATGTTAGGGATATCACCATATTTTGTTATTTTTCTCGTAGCTATGTTCAACTTCTAGGAATTAAATGATAAAGTATGAATATGTATTGTGTCTAATAATTTGATTACGTGTAATCAATTTTTAAATATTTGGCAGAGTCAGAATAATGTGACGATGTCGTTCCTGGTGGGTTAATTGTTCTTGCAATGCAGCAACGTGCATAGAAATTGAATATCACAAAGTGAAACTTTCTCGTTAAAATGATTTCAGATTTATTCAGTGTTCGACTTAATCTCACGTTGAATTGTTACTGTAAAATAGCATTGCTCCAAGAAATTGAGCTGACGATGACGAAACGTTGCTGTGTTGTTTCTCAGTAGTAATTTCAGAAGCAATTTCGATTGAAAAGTTGCCCGTTTAAACGTTGTCGCGGTTCAGCGCGCTTTGAGTGTTCGCAACAGCGCACCATAGAAACGTGTGTTGTTTCGTCCTGTCTTTTGTTTGAACAGCGACCAATCTCAACTTAGGGGACGATACTTTAGACGGTTTGTCCCGTGAAATTTGTTATACTAGTTGGTACCGTCAAACTGCAGTACAATCGCTTTTGTATCGTACTTAAGGAAAGGCTCAACGAAAAAGGTTGCAAGAGAAGTGTACCATGAAAACACGCAGCTTTTGTAGTGACTATTAAACTGTGGACCTTTACCCGCGTGTAACAAATGTTATTAATCAAAGTACAACAAAATACAAATTTTATTAAAACAGTACACAAATTAATACTTTTCTGCACGAAGTAGACATCTTTACTGAAGTATTACGGTTATAAATCTTAACATGGTAGTAAATCTTGTCTGCTTTAATGAATTATGCAGAGTATCCCAAAAATGTTGTACAAAGAAATGATTCCCGAGGTCATTTGAAGTAACTTTCTCCTTTACGAAAATGATCTACGCGGCTTCGTTAAGGAGTTATTAACGAAAAACACGGACCAATCACAGCGTGGCTGCAGCCGAGCGCGGCGTTGGCGTTGGCCGAGATGGAATCCGTCCGTAATAGCCGTACTCTGATTGGTCCGCGTTTTTCAAATGACCTTGGGAATGACTCCTTTGAAGGAGGCATAAGATTTTTGTGACACTCTGTATATTAGTGCGCGTTACCTTCATTTGAACATATGCATACTGCATTAGACTGCGGATTTGACACATATATGACAGAAATAGGTAAGTGTAATTTGAAACAGTGAATGAATTCAAAGAATTCAAGAATGTCAGCCTGTTATTTTCAACACATTTAAATAATTTATGAGCAAAATAAATGTTCACTTAGCTCCTGCATCATAATATTTGCATTCTAAAATCAGACAATTTCATATTCAATAACCTAGTACTAATGATTATTAAATTAGTTTCCGTTTTACCAAATGGATTATTTTGATTCGAGAATTTCTATGGTAACATACAAAGAGAATTTAAAATAAATTTTGGGAATGATAAATATTGATCCTGCGTCAAAGATTCGTTCAACAGAAGCAATCTCAACGATGTGGGCAGCCGTTCGAATCGTTTTCGCACCCTTACCTGGCTGAACTTTTAATTTCAGCCCGTTCCGAATCCCACCGCGCAAAAGTCATCGTCAAATGGAAGACTAGGCTCTCTGCCTGTGGAATTCCAATAGAAACTCATCGGTCGAGAAAACTACTTCGCGTAGCCGCCGATTCATCATCGCGAGATCGCGTGTTTGCCAAACTTCGCCACCTCCGGACCAAAAGGATCTCGCGAGAGCATAAGAAAAGTAATCAGGATCGCAACCGGTCGGCGAAACTTCGGCCCACTTTCATGGAGGAATCGATACTCGACAGAATTTTTCCGGGAACAAAGAAATTTCCAGTTCTCTAACGCGTCAAAATGTTCCTCTTCGAAATAATCTAGGGTAATCGGTGTTTCCAGTAGGACCTAGGCACTTCTGAAATTATATTAATTGAAATATTATGTCAAATAACATATTATTTTATTTTATAATCTCTTCTATGCTTGTGATCAGTTTCGAAATAAGATTACTTGAAATGTTATTTCAAATAATATGCTATTTTACCATATAATTATTTGAAATAGTTATTTCAGATAATTGTAAAATTGTTCTTCAAATTGATGTCAAGTGACCTAATTATCATATTTGAATGTGATTTATACTGACACTCTTTGTTGCATATTGTTTTGACGACTATTTCTTTCGACAAACTGGAAATAAAGAAATGTCAATATAACATACTATTCGAAATCAATTATTTCAAATAGTTCTGTCTTATTTTCATTTCAAATAAAATTTTCCCATGTCTGTTTCCACTATACATTTTTGGCAAAACTGAGTAGTTGAACACGAAATATTGACGATATAAATAGATTTTAATTCTGCAGGTTGGATTACAGTGACTAAATTACTTTGATTTAATGGAATTTTTGGGGATGATTGTTCGACAGTCAACATGTGTTAATAACTTTAATATCTAGTTAACAATAAAATTCTATCAACCTTTCTATTGTATTAAAGCACGCCTACTCATTTCTGTTAAACATTGGCGGACCTCGCAGTTCTAGTGATAATCGTCACAATATAATAGATATCCTAGTCATCCCAAGTGAAATGATTAATCCTTTCCATGTTAATTCCCGAATGCTCCATTTACACATGATGCGTAATATCTCGCTAATGATTGAGGCGTATTTATCGAAGGTATATGTGCCTCCTGCCACTCGAACTTCCCAAGTAAATACACGGTTGACAGCGCACATTCGCGCGTTAATAGTTTGGATAGAATTATTCGACCGAAAATTACGTTATTATAACTAGTAGATACATGGAGAATAACGATACTATGAATAACGACATTTAGCGTTGCAGCCTCTCTTTTATTCCTCTTTCTCACCGTTTACGAAGAAAGAATCGCGGCACCTGCGAAACTTTCCAGTTGGCCTAAGGCCTCGATAAACCAGTTTCAAAGTTTTCACAAGACCCGCGATTTTTCTCTTCATGGTATCTTCGCGCGTTGAGCTTAAAACTCTTTGCATTTGAAATTTCTGGAATACTTGTTTGACTGGAGACCGCTGTTGTGTGAACAAATCGGTTCAAACATTCTAAACCAATGAACTGTTTAATGTAGTCGTTAATGTAAATGTTGAATATAGTCCTTAATATAAACGATTAATATCCTCGTTGGTATAATCGTTGAATATTGTCTGTAATGTAAACGTTTAATACGGAATTATGTTATGTTAATATAAACGTTTTTAATACAGTCGCTAATATAAGCGTTTCATATAAACGTTTCATATGATCGTTCATATGAACGTTTCATATAAACATTTAATATAGTCTTGTAGTATAGACGTTTAATATAGTCATTTAGTATAAACATTTAATATAGTAATTTAATATAAACGTTTAATATAGTCGGCAACATAAACGTTGAATATAATCGTATATACTCATTTTAAAATCAGTTGCATTCATGATTTCGCAATTTAAAGTCATCTGTCGCTTTTCGTATTGATTTTACGTCATGATTGGTGTATTCAATTTTTCATCATTTTTTAGAAAGTCTGCCGTTGAATCCTAAAACCTTTTCAGTTTTAAATAAAATTTTCGTTCAATAAATTCTGTAACCCTTGTACATATTTACGAAACGTATTTGTGTTGTGTTTTAATGAAGAGCCTAAGGTCCTAAGTTTTGTCAACACTTTTTCGTATTTTGATGTGTACAATATTCTGGCAATGTTTTGTGAAATAAACTGAGGTACCCAACATAATAAGCTTACGAAGAATCTATCAACCATTTTCTTTAAAAAAAATGAATTCTTTTCTAGCAACTATGTATGTGTGCTCTGTTAATACCGTAGAAAAACACTGAGAAGGTCTCGGGGAGGGCAATAAAGTCTTTTCTGGACATGGTACACAATTTCGCGAGTCTTTTTCCGTTCGTCAGATACATCCACGGGATTCTGTTGGTACGGTTCCAAGTGGCTTGTGAAAAAGTCGTCGGACGACTGGTAGATTTAGTGGCGTCTCCAAGCGTCGATTCCTTTTTCGCGAGTTTCCCGGTAACGCAAGACGTACCGTAGCTCGTCATCGACTTGTTCAAGCCGTCGAAACCGGAACTAATTCTCGAGAAATCGCCCCGACGATAAACCACCGGTTTTCCTTCGTCGCGCTGAAATGACCATGAACTAGAAAAGACTGGTTCCGATATTCTGCATAAATTCTTCCCGTGTGTACTACTCCTTACCGAGTACCGATCGGCATAGTAATTAGTCGGTATAATTGATCTAGTTTATACAGTTCGTAAATTCTTCGATAAGTCGCGGAACGCCTGCTTCTTTTCTCTGTCAGGAAAACAGAATGCGGGCAGACTTCGCATTTATACAAATTCCAAAAACATTTTGAAATGTCGATGATTAAAATTATTATGAAATATAATTTTCGAAGATCAAGGTCATTTCAAGGTCATGTTATATACATATCTGAATGTATTTTTCGACCCGCTACACGATGCAATAATAAAAAAAATTTGTAGTTATGTGTCAAAAGACACCGATAACCTTGATAACTCCGAAAAAAATTACCTTTACTTAAAAAATATTTTTTGTACATCACAACGAGCTGAAGAGATATTTAGGTGGCCTTACTTAAGAGGACCACCCTGTAGTGTAAATATCAGGTATATTCGAAAACGGTAATATACAATTTTTTATGAAACTCACTCGTGAATATTGATCGAGGGACGCTTCAATGTGAATTTTACTCTTTGTTGAATACCTTCGTTCTGAAAATGTTTGCGGACCAATGGATTCTACATATCCGGTAAATTGGCAGGATTCATTTAGTACAACAGCAATTTATCGCTGAAATTTCTCTTCCATATACTTGTCTCTTAATATATAAAATTACGTTTCAAAAGAATATTCACTCGGACGTTCAGCCGATCAAGCGTAGGTCTATTGAACGTTACAGACATGATGGGAGGTATGATGAGCCTATTAGCTATTCTTCTTGCGTTTCTCGATCCACTCCTTACATTTAGAAATATTTTATGCTGCAGGGGCCTTAAGCGCGATAGTTATTGACATGCTGAACATTTATGAATACGTAATGGGCCTCTAATTGAATGGTTCTGGCTTACAGACTCTTCTGCTTTATTTATAGGATATTATTAACCATGCCGCGTGAATTTTAATGTTGAAAAATCTTGTAATATGTTTCTGACCGAGATGATTCATTATATGCGAGATGAACTATGAACCGTTATACGTCTACTAGTCATCGAAGCAAATCGTAAATGAGGACACGGCACAGGAATCATTAATGGCCCCATTCTATTGTCTAGACTATATAATAATTATTAATTTGGGGTAAAATGTCTAATGTTTCTTGATTTATAAAATATTTAATGTATTTTTAACAAATATGGATACTTGATTTACTGTCAAAATCATATGTCATTAAACGCACACTACTAAATGTGCAAACATTAAATATTAATTCATAACATTGCAACAGTTAGATGTTAACTCATCGCTCTAATCTGGATTTTATGCATTTACGACGAAAATAATTAGGTGCAATTTAAAGCAGTGGACAGATTAAAAGATTTTAAGAATGCCAGTTTACTAGTTTCAGCTTATTAAGATCATTAACATTTTGAGTGCTACGTCAATCATATATGACCGACACAATTTATCTACCAAACTTGAAAATCAATTTTGACTAGAATCCTCAATTGAGGCAAAACTGTCCACACCGTAGCGCCCTCTGCCCCCTTCCAGCAAGCACGGTACAATGGGGCAACTAAGACACGAGACATCAGCGGACGCAACGAACGTGCGCGCTGCATGAAAGAGACGTTGGTGGGAGAAACAAGCGTTTGAGGAGCCCCAAACGTGCCCAGCCATCATCTATGTTAACTTTCTCTTTTCTATTTTTCTATTGTTAGTAGACTGCGGATCTTAATGCAAAATTGTCTACAATCAATTTCAAGGAACTGGGATTTACCAAGGAAAAATTTCTTTTATTCTTTAAGAACTTCAAAAAGCTGAAAGTAATAATGGGTTGGGGAAAAAGTTTCTTCGTATCCTCCCGATAGATGTCGTACCTATTACTCTATTAATATTAATTGGATCTGGCATTACTTAAGTGCGTCTGAAAGGTGATGTATATATATATATATATATAATCAAAAGTGATATATAATCAAAAGTTATTACGTCTAGAAAATGAGTAAAATAAAGACGAAATTCGATACATTTTGAAATTTTATTATAAAAAAGGAAAGCGACTCAAGCTTCTAAAAAAACTTGCAATGTTTATGGACGTGGTATAGTATTAGAACGTGTGGCAAAAAGCTGGTTCAAGCGTTTTCAACCTGAAAACTTTGATGTCAAAGATACAACCTCGATCTGGTCGACCAGTCACTGAAGAAGTCGATGAATTCATGCAAACAGTTGAACAAGACCGGCTTTACCTCAAAAATGGCAAACGGTGGTCGATCAAAACGGTATATACTTGATTTAATAAACTTCATTTAAAATATGAAAAAACTTGATCAATTTCTGCATTAAAATACGAACAAACTTTCACTCCAACTCAATATATTAATACTCCTGTATTCTGTCAATCTTTGTACTCAGTCGAATTGCATCTACCCATTATCGCTATAAATGTATAAAATCCATTATCTAATTGTTAGATAAGTTTTGATTTGATGTAACTTTTATAGGCATCGGTGTCACACTGAACATGTTAACCCTTTGTACTTAGTACTATTTCAGCTCCAAAATCAAACATTTTTTCGAATCTAGAATATTTGCATTTTATTTGATTCTTTTCATTTGATGCATATGAAACTGATGCAATTGACTCGGACAATACTTAAATATTTAATGCAAACAAATTTAACAATGTGAAAAATATTTTGAATGGTGTATAACAATTTTTAATGGTGACTGAGAGTCACCACTCGAGTGCAAAGGGTTAAAGGAAGAGAGAAATTTCTATTTGGTTCCAGTTTCTTACAATTCGCAGCGTCTGTTTGCTTCGATCTCTGGTATAGTCAATTTAGCTCGTGTTCTAACAGCTGTAAGAAAGTGTAACTGGATTCGGCCGAACCCCGGTTTACGACGGGACGATTAATTTGACAAGGAACAGCCGTCCATCGAGACGGTAACAGTGTGAACCGAGTTTCCATCTGAAGCACTTGACGCCCGTATAATGCATTTAGGCAAGGTGAAGTATGGCCCGGCGAACGTAACTCTTTTCTGGGTCACGTCTGCCAGGCCCAAGGTCTGGAGGAGTTCATCCACAGAAAAGTGGAGATGTTTAGTTTTTAAGATTGTTTAAAACGGTGTCAGGTGCATTACCTTTAGATCTGGAGAAGAGATAACTTTATCGGTGAGAAACAGTCAGCTTGAGGTTGATGTATCCACGTTAAAAACACATTTGGTTACTGAAGCCCTTTCCGCAAAACAACGAGTTAGACTCACGATGAAAATTTCAAACAGCACCTATTGAATACTAGGGCAATTGTTTCAGTAGTCAGCCATTTAAGGCCAGTAGTGAGCCATGTAGCCATCTTAAGTGTTGTTCTTATTAATACATTATTTTCTAAATTTTTTATACCAGGAATAGGCTTACCATTTATTTAAAGGAAACCCTATGGTTCTGACACCATCGGTCTAGGCAGCCTTTTAATTTCTAGAAAAAGGTAGTGATACATACACTTAGACGCTAATCCTATTATTTTCGAAGTTATGACAGTTTAAGGTTTGCTTAATTGAATGAATGTTTGGAAGAAAAGCGTATGTTACAAATTTTCTGAAATGGACTTTTTGGTGCAATGAGTGCTAATATACAGGGTGTGCGCGTTAAGTTATGTCGCCATTGTTTAGGCATTTCCGGTAGTGCAATTAAAAAATGTTTTAAACAAAAGTTCATCAGTACTTGGGGAGTTACATGTTCGCATATTCTTAAAGGCAAAATGCTTTTTACGTAAAAAAGTAAAGGTCACCTTGACTTTTTTAAATGGCACCACATGTTTTGGACGTTATAGGATTGTTGCTGACGTCGAGGCGAATTCAACAGTTATTATACTATGACCTTGAAATGACCTCAAACTCGAAAATTTTGTGCATACGTAATTTTAATGAAAAATTATTTCTTAGAAAATAAATCAGGTTACATCAGATGTTCGAACTGCTATCCATCTTCTATGATACAGAACTCCGCTCCACACATGACGACAACGAGAAATCTAATACAAAGAGCGGAGTTAATAACCTAACGCGTACACCCTGTATATGATGTACAAATTACTTTGGCAAAGCTTTTAGTACTCATAAATGGCACTGGGCGTTCTATGTTATGTCTAGAATGTTACACTAGCTCAGTGATGGGCAATTTTGCCTCAATTGAGGCAAGACCGTCCACACCGTAGCGCCCTCTGTCCCCTTCCATCAAGCGCGGTACAATGGGGCAACAAAGACACGAGACATCAGCGTACGCAACGAATGTGCGCGCTGCATGAAAGAGAGGTTGGTGGGAGAAGCAGGCGTTTGAGGGGCTCCACCCGTGCCCACCACTGCAATAGCTGATTCTTCTAGTGCTACTTGAAACAACGTTTTTACGTCTTCTTGTAAACTTTTGAATTTGTTCCGCCTCAACCGAAAAAGCTAGACGAATGAATTTTACGTAGAAAAATTCTATAGACTCTTCCAAATATTACGGTGGTATTTTCTTCATAACATTATAGACATTTGAACGTGTGTAAACAAATATTTAATGTTTAATGGTGTCGAAGAGACACCCATTTCGCATGAATTTTTGGTAACATTTGCTGATGTCACATGAGAAATAAGGGTCCAGCCTGCGATCGAATCATATCACGCGATAGTCTAGACTTCCACCATTCAGAGTCGGCTTTTAAAGATTGAAAAACATTTTTCGTTTTTGAAATACAAAGCCAAATAGGTCCGCATGTAACGTTTTTCAGTCAGTCGTACTCATTAACGGCGTCTCTAAGGACGTATATAAATGTTCTCTCTGACAACAACAAAAATTATAATGTCTTACATTTGGTCTGTTCAATCTTTAAAAAGTATATTAAGAATATCTCAGTATTTTGTGCTTGGTTGGAGGTAGCACACTCCGAGGTAGTCTCGAAGGGGCAGTAAGCGATTCGTCAAATTTCAGTGATCAATAAGTCCGCAAGGACCAGCGATGCACAGGTGAAAAATACTTGGAGGATAGAAGGAACGTCTCGGACGAGTGATATGGTTTTATCGGGCCGCGACATCGAGGTACACGAGGTTTCTTGACTCGGTAGCCCCATGAGGAAAGTCTCCCCTGGCTCGATAACCCTTGACGACTGGTCTTTGGGCTGGTCCACAGAACCGACCACAATGCGGGGAACAAAGGAGCTGCGGCGTCGACGTTATCGCGATCGAATAAAAATGCCAAAGTCCTTCGATACACTTGACATAAATCTCGGGGCCGATAACGGGGGCTGCGGTAACGAGCGATACGTCCGATCGTTAATGCCGGGCTACGGAGTTCCACGGCGAACTCCGGCCATTTCGCAGAACAGTTTTCAATGGACCGATTCCGTACCAGCAGCCCCGCAGTTTCCTCTTCCAAAAGATTCAGTTGTTTATTTTCGTTCCTGGCGAATTTCGACTTGGATCTGGATGGATGAAGCGACGACGTCGATCCTCGGCCGCGGGGAATTACTATACATAAAATGTTACAGGAATTTTCGAGTCGGACACCGGTACACGGAACGAGGATTTTGAGGTTAAACACTGATTTAGATTGCAACCGAACTGACATCAAAATTGAGAAGAGATTTGCGGGTTTTTGTATTTTCACAAACTTTCCTACCCTTTTTGGACGGAACTGCATGAAATTCATTCTGTGACTACTTCAGTAGTTGGATGTCCGTGTCGATGGGTGACTTTGTTTTCTTGTTAGGGTTAATAATATAACTTGTGGCTTGTAAACCAGCAGAAGGTTCTTTTACTAGTCATCGTGGAACTCTTTGTGATATACTTCTACATTTTGTGTCGAAGTGAATCAAGTTTCATTGTTAGAAACGAGAACAGCGTTACTTTTTACCGCGACTACTGATGTCGTAATACAATCGTCCCTTTCCATGATTTTGACATTAGGTTAAAAGTTATTAGCTTTTTAAGAGAAAACTGTTAAAAAGAATCGTATATCAAGTTTTAAGTGGTTGTTGCAAAGGGAAAGCTTCGGTCTTCAAACTGATGGTAGATTCAGTAACGAAAAAAAATCATCAACGTTTTTAGAGCCATTTCAATTTGCAGCATCTTTGAGAAAAAAGTGTCTTCTGTTTCCTATTCGTTAAGAACATCTTGGGGAAAAAGGGAATGACAGATTGAGAAGGTAGAGGTTTCAAACTTTAAAATGAACGCAGGTTCATTGTTGTATGATTATGTTTCACAAAGTTAACAGGCAGTCGTTGACAATGTTTCGAAAATCGGAAATTTAAAATGCCAATTCTTTTTGGATTCTTCTGGAGCCCCTGTGTATCTAAAATTTGCGGTTAATTATTTACATTGTTACTGGTTTACATTATGAAATTCTTTTGATTAATTACACATTACACGCAAGCTTCATCGGAATCAAGAAACGCCACTTGGGAAACAGTCCTTGTAAACCAGGGGTTAAAACGGTTCTGAAAATAACTGTTTGAAACTGTTATACATCGGTTCTGACTGAGACAGTTATGAAGATCCGAAATGATGTAACAATTATGAGAATATCGGTTCTCGCTTATATCGGTTACGGTTCTTGAGAACCGATATTATAACGGTTCTATAACTGTTATTTTTAGATTCTGGATTTCGGTTTCGGTTCTTTAGACTTCAGAACCTATATGTCCCGTATCGGTTTCATATCAGTTTTGCAGTTCTGCAACTGATATTTTTTGGTTCTGTGTCAGCTATACAGGGAGTTTCAAAATTCCTTCACAATCCAGAAATAAGAGATTCCTGAGATCATTTGATGCGACATTTTCCTTTGCAAAAATGGCGTCCACGGCTTTGTTAAGGAGTTATTAACGAAAAACACGGACCAATCAGAGCGCAGATACAGCGAACGGAGTCCGACTCGGCGACAGGTCCCGCTTAGCATGGCGTCGCCGTTGGCCGAGCCAAAATCAATCCGCTGTAGCTGCGCTCTGATTGGTTCGTGTTTTTCGTTAATAACTCTTAAACAAAGCAGCGGACGCCATTTTTGCAAAGGAAAATGTCGCTTCAAATGATCTCAGGAACCTTCCATTTCCGGATGTTGAAGGAATTTTGATATAGCCGATGCAGAACCAAAAATATCAGTTGCAGAACTGCAAAACCAATATGAGACCGATACGGGACATATTATAGGTTCTGAAGTCTGCAGAACTGAAACCGAAATCGAGATCCAGAACCTAAAAATAACAGTTATGGAACCGTTATAATATCAGTTCTCAAGAATCGTAACAGTAACCGATATAAGCGAGAATATTCTCATAACAGTTATAACATTCTTTCGGTTCTCGTAACTGTTACAAGAACCGGAATCGATATCATAACTGTTTTCAAACCCTGTTGTAAACACTGTTAAGAATCTCTCTCATCCCGCGCTACTCTTCCGAATCCCTGAAGTCTACTTTCTGGAATATTGCAGCGGAAGTTTAGCTTGAACATTTCTGTACCAATTCTGGAAGATCGCTCTGCCGTTGAAAACTTGGACAACAGCTCTCAGACATCCGGCACTCGGTAACCAGCTGAACCGTGTCCTCTAATTTTTCGGTTAAACCCGTCTGCGTCGAAAGCTTGCAGAGTAGAAAGGCGCAGCAGTCTGGAGAGCAAAATGAATTACAGAGAAGGTTTGTCGGTAATGTTGGCCCCGCAGCTATGCTTTCGTCGTCGCGCGAATGAAACGGATCCGTGATCGATAATCGACGATCCCTCTCGAACTGTTCGCCGCCTAGTAGCCCGGTGCTGGAAAGATTGGACCAATAATATCGTCGAATATGGGCGGGATATCGATGGCGGCAGCCTGGCAGACCTTCGACTTCGAGACGGATCTGATACCCGATTGAACTGTGCTTTTACCTGAAATTCGTTTATCGGGTTCGTAGGGTGCACCCGTGCGTTCTATGGGGGCCGAGATACACCCGCCGCCAATTTCATCAGCTCGACTATTGCGATTCCTACAGCGTCCTCGAGAGCGTTTTACCCGACGCAGTCTGATACCCCGCGTACGAAAATTCGTTTCCCCTTTTACTTTTTAACCACGAC
This sequence comes from Sphecodes monilicornis, assembly GCA_913789915.3. NCBI lineage: Eukaryota > Metazoa > Arthropoda > Insecta > Hymenoptera > Halictidae > Sphecodes > Sphecodes monilicornis. Next base: position 15,093,625 of record OU565290.1, read on the forward strand.
CAGATTAGGGTCGAAAAATAAACTGCCGATGCGTGGAATATTGCCTTTTCCATTCTATTTCCTCCAAGTGAACCTTTTTATCTGTTGTCTAGAAGGGGTCTAGCTAGACTAGCCTAGACTTGCTTGGAATAAGCAATCGGCTCGAATCCCGTTTTTATTATAACCCTTTGCTATATTATAATTCTAAACAATTCTTACTGACTTATTTATGTCTGTTGTTTGAGGGGATTTAATTAGTTTATCACAGAGTTGCTTAGAATAGGCAGCCGGATCCAGTGCCATTTTTAATATTAACCTTAGCTAGACTAGCCTAGACTTGCTTGGAATAAGCAATCGACTCGAATCCCGTTTTTATTATAACCCCCCGCTATATTATAATTTTAAACAATTCTTACTGACTTGTTTATGCCTGTTGTTTAGAGGACATTCAATTAGTTTATCACAGACTAGCTTAGAATAGACAGTCGGATCCAGTGCCATTTTTAATATTAACCCTAGCTAGACTAGCCTAGACTTGCTTGGAATAAGCAATCGGCTCGAATCCCGTTTTTATTATGACCCCCTGCTATATTATAATTCTAAACAATTCTTACTGACTTGTTTATGCCCGTTGTTTAGAGGAGATTTAATTAGTTTATCACAGACTTGTTTAGAATAGGCTTAGTCGGATCCAGTGCCATTTTTAATATTAACCCTTTGCATTCGACTGTCCCCTCTGAGGCACTACCAAAATTGACTACACTATAAATTTAATCAATTCTTAATTACTTATTTATGTCAGTTGTTTCGGGGAGATTTAGCTTGTCTATTCCAGACTTGTTTAGAATAGGCAGTCGGTTCGGCAGTATCGTTTTTAATATTAACCTTTCAGGGACGACGTTTGTGCATTATACTGACTCTAATAAATACTTGAAAATTTAGGCCCCCTTATACAGGCAGTCCCGATTAGGAGACTGCCGCTTTTATGCATTTATGACAAAAATTAATAGGTCAAATACAAAAATGAAAAGACAGTGTAGCAATTTAAGGATATTGATATACTATTTCTAACTTTTTAAGATGATTCAAACAGAAAATATATTTTTATTTGAACTTCGGTTTCTTGCAATTAAATTGGACAATTTTTATTTTACACGAGAATCCACAGTCTATTTATTACCCGAGGCCAGACGTTGTTAGGTACGACGCACTATCATCCATTATTTCTTAGTGGAAAGGAAAACTTTAGGAAGAGTTTATGCAGAGTGTAGCGGAATGGAGAGTACGAACACACAAAGATTCTTTATAAAATAAATATTGTTTTAAAAAATTCTCCCGGTAAAACGCATAAATTTTTCTCCAGCTTGAACACAGGAATTTAAAAAACATCAATATTTGTAGACACGCAGTCTCCTGACGCAACGCCCAGACAGGTACAATGGTCCGCAGGAGACAATAACGCGAGAGAGGCGCGTGCGAGGGTGAAACTACCCTCCGTGGTTTTTCCCATCGTCCCCACACTTCGCGAATTCCCCTTGTAAGGAAATATTATGAGCCGCGACCATGACGGCGCGGTGGCTGTTTTACGATGCTTCGTCTTTACGGGAGATTTTTACGCGGAATAAGAGTCGCCTTTTCCGCCAGAGTCTGCTGATCGTCAATGTGTTTTAACGACGGCATGGCGGAAGGCTACGAGCAGATTATAAAAAAGTTTTTCCCCTAACTCGTTTCGATGTGAATCAATTTGTTTTATAGGCTGCTTCAGAAGTGTGACTTCTTCGAACAGTACTATTAACATGAAATAAATCTGAATTTCCTGTATGACTGTCTTCGATAATTGGAAGGAACAGTAATAATTTTTTTATTATTATTTTATTTATATAGCCTCGCGTCTATGAAGTCGACTTGGTTTTACAATGAAACTGACTCAATTCACCCATCCTGCTAATTGTTTCCTTTTCGAAAGAACAGTAATAATTTTCTTGTTATTATTACGTTATTTATTCAGCCTCACGTCTATGAAGCGAACTTGGGTCTACAATGAAACTGACTCAATTCACGCATTCTGCTCATTGTTTCCTTTTCCAAAGAACAGTAATAATTTTCCTGTTATTATTACGTTATTTATTGAGCCTCACGACTATGAAGTGGACTTGGTTTTACAATGAAACTGACTCAATTAACGCATTCTGCTCATTCTTTCCTTTTCGAATGAAGAGTAATAATGTGTGAGATAATTACTGAAGTTATGTTATTCGAAGATTTTAATATATGACTTTAAATATACTTTGTGCCATATTTTCCTCTACTTTATATTTCATATAATGCTTTTGTGATTAACACTAGATCTACCCATTTTATGTACCCAAGATTTAGTACAATTTGTATTATACTTAGACTGCATTTATGACAAATGTGAGTGCGCACAATATAAAGCAATGGACATATTAAAATGATTTAAGGACATCAGTGCATTAGTTTCAGCTTAGTAAAATAATTAATTGAAGAAAGAAATTTATGTTTGGCGCCTGTATCTTTCAATCAATGTAAACATTTTTTATTTTGCATGAAGATGCGCTATCTAATTATAACATGTGCTGCGATCAGGAAGTTCATTAAAAAATTTCTTATGAAAACAATTTAATAAGTTCAATAATTATGAAAGAAACAGTCAGGAGCAAGTTGTATTGACTTGTCTGATAGTCGTAGCGTTAAATTTGGAAAATACAAGAAAGCATTTGCATCAGTAGAAGTTAAACAACATTTTCAGTTTATGTTTGCTATGTATAGTCGAGGGCAAAATGAAGTGAACACCCCTTAAAAACGAATAGTTTTTTTAAAATTGGATTTGCGTTTTTTTTAGATATTCGAAGGATTAGTTTACTATGTAATGCGCAAAAACAATGTTTTGAAACTACTATTGCTGAAAATTTCGAAGGAAAAAGTGAAGATCAGGATTTTTAACTTTTTGATATCTCAATTCAACATCTCCAAAAAAGCTCTAACTTTTCACGGTTGTCAATATAATCTGTATTTAAATAAAGAAATCAGTTGAATCATTTCCTATGAAAGCGTTTTTATAATTTCAATACTTGTGAAAAACCGGTCATTTGACATGGTAGATTTAGTGTTAAAAAAGCAATCAGCTAAAAAAGCAAAGTTTGTGCTCTTAATTTTTCCCGCGACTGCACCTTTCATGAGGAGTCTTTCAGTCGATGAAATAATCGCATTTCTTATTCTGACTTTTAAAAATGCAGTTACGACGATACGGATCTGATAATTTTCTTTCTGTTCGTTTACATCTTCATAAATTATTTATTGCACGATTCTGTTGAGTTCTAAACAGGATTCGTCGTTTCAACGAGTTGGAGGAATCGCGTTCAGAGATAAAAGTGGCCAACGCGGCTGAGAACGACGTTTCCCCAGATTCGGAATCCAGGAGAGAAAATTGTGTATCACGGCGCTTTGGCGACGGTCGCCACGAGTCGCCTGTTATTTACGTACTCGTCCAAAAACATCGCTGCTGGAGTCACGTACACGCGAGGCAGTTTCAATTTTCTCGAGGACTGTTCCGTGCTGCCTCGTCGACTCCGCGGGTACGACGTGCTTCGAACAATATAGCTCATTCGTCGAAATATCATTCTGGCCGATGTCCAGGGACTGCCGTACAGAGGGACGAAACAAGATTGACGACGATCAAAAATCGATTTTCGTTACATTGTAAATTAGAAAAAACATTGATATTACTTGATAAAGAATTAATTGATTTCGATAAAATATGTTGTAAAACTCAACATTCTGGACAACTTTTTCCTATGCATGTAACCGCCGCTCAGCCTTAGTTTTTGAGATATTTGCGAAAAACTGCAGATACTACTACATTGAATTTTGCTTATACGTGCACGTCCGTGCTGTGCGTATGCGACAGCATAATGCGACCGCTCGTCATCTGTTTCTACCAGTGATGCCAGAAACACCCGAAACTGGGTGGATTTTCCTCTCCTCCTTTTCCCCTTCCTCTATACCATTACTCTACCATGAGCACACTCCAACGTCCCCCACTAAGACCGTAGACTGGTCATGTGACTCACATATTACTCTGGTCATCAGAGAGGTGGTAATCTGGGGTTTTATAGCTTAATAAAAAAAAAACTGTATTCCCCTCGATTTAACCGATCTGGCATCACTGGTTTCTACAGATATATCACCCGATCGTCCAACGATCTATATACCGCGTGAACTTTTTAAAACATATGATGATGAAAAATGATTACATATTACAACGACACTACACACACCCACATAGTGTTTCATACCTGAAATCTTAAGCTTTTCCGAATAAATGTCATGGGCTGATTGCAATTAGTACAATTTAATGTTTCATGAATTACAATTTTTGCAATTAAAAAATCCAATACTAAGTGCAATCAGCCCATGACAACTTGGCATACCTGATCTAAAAAATTTTGTAATGATTACTTGAATTACTTTGTATATGAACACTCGCACAATTGTCATAAATTGGAGAGTTGACCGCTAACATAGTCGATAAAACGCTCTAAATAGCTTGGAATGTGGATTAAAGAATCCTAAATGCAAGTGAAACATAGAGAAAGTTCATTTAACACAATCCGTACAAGAACTCCAAAAGCCTACTTTATGTCCTGAAAAAAGAGACATTTGCAATGTCAGGGTTGCCGCATTAAATTAGGCCACTTTCCCGCATTAGGACCGATAATCTAGCAATCGGACCAGTCGAGTTCAGTCACGAGAAAGTATAATGTTTAACAGTAGAAATAATATAACTAGACCGTGGAAATCGAAAAACGGCGAGTTTCCGTCGAGCATTAGTTTACCGAAAGGTGAAACGAGCTATGCGAGGAATAATCTGGTTAATGTCGTATGCTCGTAGAAATGCGCGTGAGCTCCCAGTTCACCACGAAAAGAATGATTTTCAAGGTAGGAACGTGTCTCGATGTTGACGAACGAGGCTTGAAATTTCTGAAAAGAAGGATGTTCCATCGGAAGACACTCGATCACCAATAGGTGACTTTGAAATGAAACACGAGTCTAGCGAAATTACTATACACAGAATATCGGAGGAATTTTCGAGTCAAGGATACCAGTTTATGGAAAGAGTACTCTAGGGTAAATTCTCAGCTATGTAGCTCGATTTTTAAAGTTGATCACAAATTATTTTAAATATTTTGTTGCTCACACTGATCACAGTTCAGTTTCTTTGATTGTCTTTTTTATTTTGTTCTCGACTCAAACTATTCGAAAACGTCCGGAAATTACGAATATATTTTAGTTTTCACAACAATTTCAACTTCACTGGCAAATAATTCATTTTACTCCATGACGAATATATTCGACATACAGAGCTAAGAGGTTAAGGACTGATTTAGGTCGCCACCAAGGTATAGTGATACTTCTTTTAAAATTTTAAAATAATTACTTGTATTGATTTTGAATTATGTATCAATCTATCAATATATCAATATATCAATATATCAGTATATCCATATGTTTCACGTGCACATAGTTCACTTTATTACAATACGATTTATTGTACAAATCAGTCAAGATTTAAGCTAATAAATCAACTAGGCAACTGTTCTATTACCTGAACAGTCATATTCCACTGATCAGTTCATATACAATTTTATTATAAATGCATTAAACCCTCGGTCTTATTGGAATTAGTAACGAAACAGTTTTATCATTGAATTTAATATTGTCTCACCAATGCCCTAGCTCCCTCGCTATCTACATCCAATACTTACTATCGATAGGAGATCACGGGATAGAGTCTATCAATGCTGGATTAAGACCTTTAGAGGCCCCAAGCATTCAGAAGTATTGGGATTATCTAATTACGAAATACTTCCACGTCTTTATTTTGCGACTAATACTATTCCAAGAGGACTGGAAGGAACGTCTTTACTATTCGACTCGATCACATAGAATGAATGCTAAAGAGGTGTTGGCCCAATATCGGTAGACGTGCTACAACACAGTAAATTGCTCCTACCTTCGGACTCCAACAACGTTTCATTCATTTCTCCGCAGTTTCGTACTCCACGAATTCAATTTTGCACGGCGGAGATATACGAAATATACAACAAAAAGATTTTGAGGCCACCCTATATAAGCAGTCCCAATAAGGCATCTTCGATAGTTTGATTATAAATAATTTTTAACAGAAGTTAGAGTTCATCTTGCGCGCTACTGATTTTCATCTTTCCGCTATTTTTTCGTTCTTCGAAATATTACTACCATGTAAAATACGGTGGCTCACAAAAGTATTCGCTCGCCCTTTACATCAGAATAACTTTCTTAAAATTAGACCAAACCACTTGACTTCTTTTGAGCAATTAGAAGCATTGTAAATCACGTGCAAAAAAGATTTTGAAAAAATTGCAATTAGTAGGAGTTACATGACGAGATAAAAATGGCACTTTTTAAAACTTCTTTATTTTAGCCCATAATAAAAATCTAAAATATCCCTTTTGTAGATCTATGTTATTTACACATGTGCTGAAAATTTTATGGAAATCGGTTGACGCAGAAAAAAACGACGCGCATCGAAAGATGTAAGAAACTATGGATATTAAGCAGAAACTGACCAAAAGTCGTGAAAAGCTGCGAATATCACCACTTTTAACCGCTTGTAGCTCATATGTTCGTTAACTGATTTCGATGAAATTTTCAGCATATGTGTGAATAACATAGATCTACAAATCGCATATTTTGAATTTTCATTACGGTCTGAAATAATAAAGTTTTAAAAAGTGCCATTTTTATTTTTTCATGTAATTCCTACCAATTGCAATTTCTTCAAAATCTTTTTTGCACGTGATTTACTAAATCAATGGTTCTAATTGCTCAAAAAAAGTCAAGTGGTTTGGTCAAATTTTAAGAAAGTTATTCTGATTTGAAGAGCGAGCGAATACTTTTGTGACCCACTGTATGGAAAATTCAGGAAATTTCTATGGTGCTTATTAGTTAATCCAGCACCGGGGTCTGTACACGACCATTAGTGACATTTCGGTCCCGAAGTTTTCGCATGTATCATGGCACTACCGTAATCAGACTAATGCGCGCGTCTAGGAATAGCATAAGCTCGCAGCTCGGTGCGGAAAGAGTGATTTCCGAGGCAGACGCGTGTCCCGCCGTTGACGAACGAGGTCTGAAAAGCCTGAAAAGAAGGATGCTCCGCCGGAAGACACTCGATCATCAATAGGTGTCATTGAAACGAAGCCGATACCGGTGTAAAAAGCCTCTCGGCTGCGAAAGGCTCGCCGAGGTGTGCGAGAATCGCGACAAATATGGAGGCTCTGGTTACCCGTGGAGCTCGATATTCGAGGAATTAACGAGGAGGCAAGACAAAGCACGCGTGGTATCGATTCCGCTTCTTTTATCGGAAGAACGCGACAGGTATTATATTTATTTGTTTCTTCTCGCGCGTAGGCGGCCACGTGTCGTGAAATCGATTCAGCCGTAAATTTCTTACCGCGTAGGAGAACATCGATAAGTTGTGGAAGATAAGGTGCTCGCTCGAGCTCGTGTGTTTTAATTAGGGGGCCAGAGAGCGTGGCTGGCGGGAAAATGGAAAATCGATGCACCGGAAGCTCCTGTCGGGAAACCGGATATCGTATCCCAAATTCTCGTCGGTTCATTAGTATTATTAGTGGAATTTGTTCGACGTGCAAGACATGAAAGCGTTAACGAAATAGTAAAATCTAACGTAAGCCCAGTTAATACAGGGTACGTTTAATTGCGATATACTGCGAATATTTTATTGAAGGCATTAACAAAAGTGTAACACATAAAGTGAACCCAGTTAATGGAGGGTACGTTAAAGTGCGATATACTGCGCAGATTTTATTCTTTGTAACCTGATTTTCGACTAAACTGCGGAACTTTATGTAATATCAAAATTGTCAGTATCTGGTGTAGCACATACATTGTTGAGGGGACTCGTAGATTTTTATGCAAAATACAAATTAGCCAAATCGCCTGTAAGAAACCGGTAGAAATTTCATTCTTCGTTTAACCCTTTGCACTCGGAGCTATTTCAACTAAAAAACCAAACATTTCTTGTAACCTAGAATATTTCCATTGCATATAATTTTGTTTCATTATATGCGTACGAAAATGATATAGTACCTCATACAATATTCAAATGATTAGTAATTTATTACATTTAAACAAATTTAATCAGGCAAACAATATTCTGAATAATGGTGTAGTAATTTGTAGTGGCGCCTCAGAGTCGCCATTCGAGTGCTAAGGGTTAATAGCTTCAGTAAGCTAGAAAGAATTCACGAACATTTTTACATTCTTTTGATGTCTTCGCTTTTCTAAATTGTACCTACCAGTTTTTGTCAGAAATGCATAAAATCCGCAATCTAGTCACGAGAGACTCCAGTACACCAGTTAAGAGTTAAATAAACTGCAATAAACAAGAAATCAATCTTTAGAAAATGATAAACCGGAATACTCCGAGAAATGGCGACAGTAAATGAGATCATTCGTCGATGATGCAACACGTGCGAAAGTATTTGGCTGTGGAACGCCTCTTGCGAGAACATCCGTACTTCGGGAGAGCCCTCGAAATGATCGGTACGAGAACACAGGGAACGAAGGAAAGGAAAACAGCGTTAAAGTGGCTGTGCCTCTGTCAGTTTTTTATCGACCGCCTCAACTCTCTCCCAACTCGTACACAGAACCGCAACTCTCGATCGCGATCAACGTATGTCGTTTTTCCCACTGAACCGAAATTAGTGCTCGATAATTAACCCTGCATTCTGCCCGGAGACTCGTGTCGGCTGCTTTGCGCTTCGAGTATGTTCCACTCGACGGGACTACTTTCGCGAATATTGAAGTTTTCCCTAATGGCAACTTCGCTTCGATGAGACCAGCAGCATTGTGAACGCTGCGCGACAAGCAAAGCAGCTTTGTCGAGCACTCGGAACGGAACTGGGATTGTCGATAGTCTTTGTCGTCGTCGGCCGACAAAAGTATCGCTGCATCCTTCGATGCAGCTTTTGCTGAATCTGTGCTTTTGTTGCTGTAACACGCATCTTTTAAATATCGGCTATTACACCTAACGATTGTAAAGTACGGTCCGCACGTGAGAAAATTGTAGAGGAAACAAGAATTGCCTCGGGAGATCATTACTCGCGCGTTAATTAACCCTGTGACTAGGCGAGGCTGACGGTATTATGACTGGTCGACAAACAGACATTATAAACGACGGTGGAGACCGTAATATTGAAAACGGTGCTTCGAAAAAATTCATGCGCTGATGTTCAACATTTGTTCAAGATCGAGCGTGATATTTATTTTTCGACTATACGAAGAGTGCATTGCCGTTTAGTCCTTGCGACGCGGACGCTTTGACGATTTCATAACAACCATAGCTAGATTCTTACGTATCAAATTTTTGAAGTGAAACTTCTTTAGGCGCGTTAGGCGTAAAACCTCGACGTGGCAGGAGTAAAACCGATCTGGCAATGAAACGATGAAACGATGAAACGAAATTCTATTCTATTAGCATATACGGTTGAGGGTTCGGCATTGCTTAACCCGGCAGTGTCCACGTGGGGGTCCAGCGGATCCCCACCGTTGAGACATGCTATCTATTTCTCATATTTCTTTCGCTACAGTTTTGCCATACAATGTAGCTTCTTAAAACTCGATACCGGCTGTATTGATGTGTCGCCGACTTTGTGTTGTGCGCTCAAAATGTATTTCTACAGTTTCGACTCTCTTTATGTATACTAGCGAGTGTTTCAACCGTGTGTTCTTGATATTCAGTATTTCAGTTTCGATTGAGCTTCCTTCACAGGAGCATCGTTTACTTACACAGTGCAGTCAGTTTATTCTTGTTTTTGTATCACTAAAATTCTTACTATACTTTCTTTATATTTTGGTAAGTATTTCTTTCTTGTGCGTGCACCTTCCTGCAGATGGCATAGATGACTACTCTGATAACTAGTTTGTATATGGTGTATATATATTTTATACTGTTATTTTAACAAAAGTATAAATAAATGTTACACTAAACATAAAACATTAAGTATAAATATTGCTTTTCACTGGGGGTCCATGAACACCCCACGTGGACACTTTCGTTTCAGAAGTTCACGTGGGCCCTGACGGGATAACACGTTCGGCGCCGCGTCACCCATATTTGGGTGACGGGTGTGCTTCCGCGGGGGATGTTTTTCTTGTTCAAGTTAAATAAGATTTTCAGTTGAATTTTTAAAAGAAATTTAATGGAACAAGCACTGCAGTATAAATATAAAATATACAGCATAAAAATATATAATAAAACCTACTCGAGTTACATAGTTGCTATTCCTACATATCGCTCTGTTCACGTGCTGGTGCTCCGACAGTCGGATTTGGGCCCCGCGAGAAAATCAACCGAATCACGCTGGGCGCCGAAGGTGTTAATAAAGGTTATGATAAAATTCCGATGATGCTAAGTGGAGATTTCAACGTGAACTTTGCATCGGAACAATCAAAATTATTAATAGAATTTTGTAGAAGTAAATTAAGATTGGAAATGGTAAATAATCCTAATGAAGCGACAACAAGATCAGGAACAACTCTCGATGCAGTATTTGCAAGAGATTTACACAAAATTGAATCAAGAATATTTATATCATTTTAGCTATCACAAGCCAATTGTTTCAATAATAGAATCATAGAAAATTAAATGTCATAAAGTGTTAATAAAAATTCGAAAATTAGTAAAGAATGAAGTTTCAGTTCGATCATGTGTTCTAAGCACACATCAATTTTTACACATTTTTTAACTGACTTCTTTCAGATCAATGTTAATTCTCTTACAGACTGGCTGCTAAATTGGTTGCTCGAAGATTAGTATTTAGGTGAAGAAATTGTAACTCTAGGTCAAAATGGATCCAAGTTTTACCATCCAAAGGTTAAGATCATGAAACGACTAGTAAAGCAGCTCTTACAGCCGAAATAAACGCAAGCTTCTGAGATGTTTACCTTAGAGAACACGCTGCCGGTTTCTCAAACCAAGGAGAACGTTATTCTCGAGTTTCTTTGCATAACAGTCGCTTATAAACGTGGATACGAGAGAAGAAGTTGATTTAAACGATACATTTGATAACACATGCAATTTCGGTTTGAGATGTCGGAGAAGGTAACAACATAACAAACTTATAAAGGTAAGGAACGATAACAATTTGACGTTTCATGCATAAAACAACTCCAATATTATCGTTCCTCGTCGAGAACTTCTACGAACTGTTTCTATGGGCATAAATATACATAAATAAACTCACACTTACGAGCACATCTTGCAGTCCCGACATGTCCCGTCCAATGCGATTTCATACACAAAATTGTTAGCCCCGACAATATTGCGGAAGACGTGAATAGTAAGCATAGCTCTAGCAAATGTTATTACGGGTGTAATAGTTAAACGTTATTAAGGGTGTCACAAAAATGTTGTATTTCCTTGAAATAGGTGATTGCTGGGTTCATTTGAAGTAACTTTTTTCTTTACGAAAATGTTCTCCGCAGCTTAGTTAAGAAGTTATTAACAAAAAACACGGACCAATCAGAGCGCGGCTACAGATGAGCGCAGCGTTGGCGTTGGCCGAGTTGGAATTAGTCCGTAATAGCCGTGCTCTGATTGGTTCGCGTTTTTCGTTAATAACTCCTCGACAAAGCCGCGGATAACATTTTCGTAAAGGAAAAAGTTACTTCAAATAACCTTAGGAATCACCTCTTTGAAGGATGTACAACATTTTTGCGACACCCTGTAAAACTGATTTGCGATGTTTATGATAAACACGCGTGTTGTTAAATATTGTAGAAACCGGCTAATGTGTCTAATTATGGCCTACCGGTTCTATTTGCAGCAAATATGTATATTTACTAGGTTACGCGAACGCGACGGGTCTTTAAACTCATTCCATTAATGTATTTAATACAAAATTACTGAATAACATATTAGAAAAATGTTTAGGAGTCTTCGCACAAAGCTGTAATAGAAATGTTGGAATCATTCGGCGTCTGGTACAAAAATGTTTTTATACTGCGCTAAAAATAATGGAACGAATGAACATTGTGACTGGACAATACCATAGACTATTCGCCGATTACTATAATGAGAAAAGGCTATTGAAAACGGCGCAGTCAGTGCGTCAGAACTTTTGTTTGGAGAAAAAAGTTGTCCAGCAGGACCTTTTCAATAGGTAGACCGATTCTGCGGTTCTGAAATAGCAGACTAACTCTTTAAACAGTTTTTGCAACTGTAAATAATTTCGAAAGTTCATTATAAACTCTAAACACGTTTTTCTCGAAACCCCATGTTTGATACTCACGTGTAACGGACAACTAAAAAAAACCTATTAACCAAGCAATTTCCTACGCAGCTCATCCAATTCGCTGTAAGTTTGTCCATACACCAATAATGTCATTCTTTATTTACGACAGTTTTAAAAAGTCCATTTTTCTGATAAAGCAGTCCATTTTTCTCCTGAATGTTATAACTCGTTGAATTTGACTCGTTTTATATAATTAATAATATCACGTTTAAATGAGTAAACAAATAAAATTATAAAATTATTTTCTTGTAGGTTAAAGATGTATCTATACACCTAAAGAGCGTTTATCTCCGTATTGTCAATAGTTTCCTGTAAAAGAAATTCACAAATGTCACTTACTGTTGTAGCTGTACACAAGCATCTTTTCTTAACTCTTATGTTAGTAACTAAATAAGTAAGTAATTCTAAAGTTTCAATATTAAAAATGGATATGATAATGTCCAAAGAAATTCAGAGCAGTTTTATGATATTTTTCGGAGAACGTAGAACAACATTGTTAAAAGAATTACTTTGGGAAAAAAGTGTAGACTTTTTCTAACGAAGAATTATTAAACACTCGGGTACACGATTGCCAATGTACATAGGGTTTAAGCAGTGCAAAGACTGTGGATAGGTAGAATGGAATAATAATTTAAAAAATTTGTGTGCAGATCGAAGTCGAGTCTCAAGTTGATCCGTTTACTTTCCACTTGATTCTGCGCGGGCGGGCAGAGTAAACGGAAATAGAAATTCGGAAAGTAACGTTGGCGAACGTTTGCGAGTAAATATTTAGACGGAAGTGGATGGGTCTAATTATTTCCTAGTAAGGATATTCGTCGACAACCTTTCCTCGTGTTCTTGGGGCGAATGCTAGTAAATCCAGGGGCATAACTCACCCCCGGAAATTCCTGCGAGGCGAAACAAGAAAAGGAGATGGTTAAATGGCTTCAACGAGTATTTCTTGGCACGGGAACGTAACCGTCAGCCAATGTTGAACTCGGCTTGCTCGAAGTGGACGCAGTCGACAGCCACCCCTGCTGGATACGCCTGGAATTTCACCGACCCGTATGTGGATTCCAGTCATGTCACTCACGAGAGTAATGCAGATGAGTTGAACAGACGAGCGTCTGACGCGATTCCGCGGCGATCCGACCCGCATCAAACGCGAGAATTCTCCCTATCTCATTATCAATTGCAGCCTTTTTAATTTCAACCTTCAAAAATACCCTCGTATTTCGTCAGATTTCCTTGCCAGAGAAAATATCTCACGAATTTGGTATCAAATTAAGTATATTAACCCTTTGTGGCCCACAGAGTTTCCACTCTTTTATTTCAGAACTTCCCATGCGCATCGATACCAACTTATTTTAAACATTTTCGATGTACTAGAATTATTCTTGCATACTATGTATACAGGGTGAGTCACCTAACGTTTGCACCTCAAATATCTTTGTTGTTTCTAAATATACGTAAAATATGGCAAGGACAAAGTTGAATGGTACAATGGGGCTGACACGATGCCAAAAAAAATTTTGTTGTCATGTCATTTTTTTTAGAGATATCAAGGTCACCTTGACTTTTTTAAATCGAACCACCCATTTTTAAACACCTACAATGATAGTCCCTTTCATTACGAATTCAATGACTATAATTACTCAAGGTCATTCAAGATCACGGATAGAGTTCAACATTCGAATGACCTTGAATGACATGGTGTAATTATAGTCACTGAATTCGTAATGAAAGGGACTATCATTGTAGGTGTTTAAAAATGGGTAGTTCCATTTAAAAATGTCAAGGTGACCTTGATATGTCTAAAAAAAATGACATGAAAACAAAATTTTTTTTTTTTCATCGTGTCAGCTCGATTGTACCACTCAACTTTATCCTTACCATATTTTACGTATCTTTAGAAACAACAAAGATATTTGAGGTGCAAACGTTAGGTGACTCACCCTGTATAATTGTGGAATTATCGATGAACGCAATATAAATCAGTAAAATAAGTTACCATTGGTGCAAATCGGTAATGCCAAATCTGGTTTTACATAGAACCACAAAGGGTTAAAAACTGGATATAGACGTGTTTTTTTCTCATAATTAAATGTCAACTTTGATCCATCTGATTTCATGACATATTAATTGATGTAGAAATTGCTTGTAATTATATTGTAGTCATTTTTAGTGGTGCCTCATCGGGGACAGTAGAGAGCAAAAGGTTGATATAACAACTTTCTCAGTATTGAATGGGGGGGGGGGGGGGGGGGTAGTATAATTTCTTCATCTGGAACGTGTTTGCATTGCTAAACGCTCGCTTTAATGTCGAAATTAGATTCTAGAATGATTTATTGCCTAACAGAATAAAAGTGTGCATTAATTCATTGTCTATAGGATAATGAAAGAATAGCAGTTGAGAGAAATATGTTGTTTCTGTCGAGAGTTCCAGAAGATAGATAAACTTTCTCTAACGCATAAATATAATCCACAGTTCAATTACGGATATTAACGATTAATAGAGCAAATGAAAATTAAAAGATAATTTACCACTTCTGCGCAAACACCGAATACTTTCACCCATATTTCCGCTTTATAGACCAGAGAACATTAAATTACAGTTTTTACAGCGTACTAGACGTTTTGATAGAATTCGATGCTGTATTTCATCCAAAGCATTCGCATAAATTCTTCGGTATTATTTCTCCGTGCTCGTATGATCCGCAGGTTTTATAGTTTCGGCGATATCAGTTGTTCAACGAATGCACTGTAATAAAAAATATTGGGTGCATCGATTTCGGAATATTAAAGGGCTAACGATTGCACAGAGGTAATGAAAACTCTCGAAATTCAGCCAAACCGTCGAGTGCAAGGGTCCGATCGTTTCTCGATCGAAAGTATAATACAAATAATACCGGAACCAAGCAGATTGAAAATTTCCTCCGTCCGAGAGTAATATTTATACGTATTGTTACCTAGCTCTCCTATTGGATCCACGCCCCATTTGATTATTTCTGTGAAAGTTTTTCCGATGAAAAGCTTCATTTTTCTGCCTCGCGGAGTTTTGCGGATTCGACCTACAACACACCGACAATTTTGTATTAGTTGCTCCACTGTAGCCAAATTTCAACGGTTTCGACAGCAACGCTATTCTTATGCATTTTGCTAATACTTCCTATACTCGTGATTTTTATAAAACATTATGTATCAAATATTCTCTATTTCTCTATACATAATCTCTATTTGCATACGATCGGTCAAATATGGAGACTTAAAAAATGATGTAATTTTTTAAAAAATGGTTGGTTGTTTTAGGGTGTTTCAACTAATTTAAAAAATTATTCCGTTTTAAAGTGTGTACGAAGACACTGAATATACTTTATGCATGTATAGTGTTTTAAACTTCATAATCGTAAACAATAACCTGCTTACAAGTAACCCCCTGCAAAGAAATGCCAACATTAAAGCAGTATAAAAATTATTTTAAAATTAAATAGCCAAATTTTCACTTAATGCTCTCAACCCTCTTAAAACAAGGTACTCTGAACACAGGGTTTCGATATTCCTATAGCATACTGCAAAATTTGCGAAAATCCTGATGTAACTCGATAATAATATGTTTACAAGTTTCTGTATGTATAGCACGTCTTAATAGATTTGGACAACCCTCCCCATTCCCCCGATTCAATATGATGCAGTGTAAATGATATGAAAGCTAGACACCTTCTCTGCTATACTTTCTCACTTCATTAAACAGCAAAGGGGCAAACATTGACAAAGAATTAGCCTTTTCGGCGATCCACTGCCGAGGTCCAGCAGTTCTCATCTCCCGAAACGAGACATGCAAATAATCCATTTTCAAATGTCGTTTTTTCCATAAGACTTCATTCTACAGGCAGAAAGTAAGCTTACAATTTGCCATAGAAATAAATATCGGTACCAACAATGGTGTGAACCATTACTGTGTAACTTCCCGTCAAGTTAGGAACCCCGTTGCAGAGGATAATCTCACGACAGACGTCGTTAACTATCAAAATACAGGATTATAGCACCGATATCCTTGATAGGGCGTGATACCTGTGTCTGGAAACCTCCTCCACGTCCCGTAATCCGTCAGGGGTGCGGGCACTCCGAATTCCATATCGTCTTCAAGGTTATCGATCCCGTAGAACTCGGAGCAGACGGTGGCAGGCGAAAGAGAAGCCCGGATGAGGAGGAACAGAGAGGAGGACCAGTGCGTGAAACACACCGGCCGCCTCCTCGACTCTCCTTTTCACCGGAGCGAAAAGGTTCCCGCAACCCTTCCCCGGGCGCCGCTCGCGGGTCCGAGCCCCTCGGGCTGAGTCAAGGTCACACACCGGCTCCCAGCGTTTCTGTAGCCTGGAGGAGCGGCGCAGAAAGGACGAGAGAAAGAGAGAGAAAGAGAGCGAAAGAGCGCGAATGGAGGGCGGGGGCAGTGGATCGATGGAAATTCGGGATCCCATTGAAAGACGAGACTTCGATCGACGGATCTTGCCACCGCGACATGTTATAGTTCGTCGAACCGAAAGAGGATGGGATTCGGTGCTCCATGGATCAAGGTCAGTCGCGAGAGACCGCTACGAAAACATCCGCCGTGTGACCGCGATGCGGTGATGTGGGGGACGAAGAGCGGGGGACGGTGTTGGTTGATCAGGGTTGGGGGAGGGGGTTGCACTGAAAGAAAGCGGGATGTAATAAATCAGAGTTACGGGGCCGATGATGACGGAGCATCCGAAGGGTTGACGAGAAGAAGATCGAAGGGGGTAAGACCGGGGATGGGGATCAGCTGTGTGGGCGGAGGAAGAAGATCAACGACGAAATTAACCGGTGCCGCTCTGAGCGTAGGTGGTGCCGACGGACAGAGCGCCGCGTTCGCCGGAGAACAGGAGAGGAAGAGGAGTAGCCCGGAGGTGGAGGGTTGACCATTTCGGGAGTGTCGGAGGTGGCGGCGCACGGCTGATCGATGCAACAGCAGCGCCACTGCGCGGAGAGGGTAGGAGGCGCGGTGGTTCCGCTGGAAGCAAACGTTGGCGGTAGGGAGGCAGGCACAACGCTCGCCAACAGAGCCGCCGGCAGAGCTTTGCTCTCCCCTTCTACTCTTCTGGCTTCTCCGCATCCCTCCGGTTCCCTCTTGCACCCTCTTGTTTCCTCGGGTTCCCTCTGATTCCCTCTGATTCCCTTCGGTTCCCTCCCTCGGGCCGCTACAAGCGTACTAACCGAGCGGCGCGCGTTCGCCCTCGACGTTTCACTCGCTGCACCCCCTCTCCCAAACTGTCCGTCTCTGTCTCTCGGTGTCCTTCTCTCTGTTCTTCCACCTCCGCAAATTTTCAGAATAGGGGTTGCAGCGACGCGATGCGCGTCGTCGCTCTTTCTCTCTCTCCTCCTACCCCTGTTCCTCGAGGGTCGTACGCCTCGCTCGCTTCCACGCGCTGTCACCCTCTCCTGCTCCCTCACTCGCGGGCTCAGTTATCGCCTGAAGACCGTGCGGGGTACAGGTGATCCGGATTGTGCGTGTTCACCCTCTCTATGCTCGAATTGGTCCGCCCACTGGCCAGGATGACGTGCCGCGTTGCCACGAGGACGCGCACTCTCTCCTGCCGCGTTGTCAATCAGGTGCGCCGTCCCTGGCTCCTTCTCACGCCCCGTATTCGGACGAGCATCCTTGCGGAGGACACGCGTGGTCCCGCAGTCCGCAAATTATTCTCTCGAGCGACCGCGTCCCGACGTCATTCTCTGTCTCTCTCGAGCGCGAGTTCTCTGTCTCGACTCCACCGAATTATAGCACTCGTGTTAGCCTTCTGTTTTTTCATTTATTTGCAGGTCCCGTAAAGTGTTTTCGATGCTTCGAGGTTCCTCAGTGCGAATCCGCTCCGTTCAACTTGAAAAAATCACGAAGCATCGTACGGTACACGCGACAGCCCCGAAGACGTTTTCCACGTCACGTGGACATGGTGTTTGTGTAATGCGACAACGTTCAACTTTGTGAAAGTATTTTTCCCATGATAGGGATTTGTGGTGCTCGGAAGGATCGTTTTCCGTGCCACTTGCACAAGGAGCTTCCACTGTCCTCAGAAATGTAGGCTATCTCCCGAAGACGATTTCCACCAAAAATCTTCCAGAGACGATTTCGCTGCGACCATTAATCGTGATTTTCCCTTCACGTGGTTGGAGAATCTTACTTTATTGCCTGTCGTATGTCCGAGGATATCTTCCACGACCAGGATACGATATATACCTAGTCACCAAGGTAATCGATGTCTCTTTGCTATGCTACTCCCACAGAAGCTGTGCTCTAAATATAAATATCTCGAAATAAATGTACCGTTTCTTCGGTCAGCAGTCTGTCGCGACTTGAATTACGTACTTCCCGATCACGTGGTCGATGCTATTCTATCATAAACCCTTGAGAATCTGTTCGATAGTGTCTTTCTTCGGTGGATGTCGTCGACAGTGCGGTGACCGCCGATTAACGGCCTGACATCGTCTCTCCGTCGGTTGTCAGTCTCCTTTAATATCCGATGAATTCCCGACGTCGGAAGGTAGACCGACGATTAACGTAATTAATGGTAGAGCGAATTACACATTCGCTCGCCTCGAGACAGGATGATTTACCCCCTTCACGTATAACGTAGCGCCGCGTGAGCACCGGCATTAAGCGGGGCAAGGAGCAGCGACGATTCTCACGGTGCTCGCCAAATAATAGGGGGCAGTAAATTAGCTCGGGCTTGTGGGATCTGCGGCGGCATCCTCGGTCTATGAGCGTTTCACTTTTTCACCCTGCCGACCCTCCACGTGCCCCTAAATTGGTTTAACCGCGATCCCCCGCTGTCCGTGTATTTTCCGCCGATTGTCACTGGATAACGTTTCTTCGATCGATCGGCTCGCCGCGCCGGTTCTCTCCAGCTGGATAATGATTTCACTGTTACGTTAATGGGCCTCGACACGCTCTCCAATTGCTAACGCGCCCTCTGCCCACGGTGCAATTGCCGAGATCCAGAGATCGATCCACATCTCCGATACCAGATTCTCTTATCGTGATTGCTTTATCGCAACTAACGCGCTGTCACTCTTCTTAATTGGACAGGGCTTCGCGATTAATTCGTGCAGGCGTTGAAATTATCAATGTTTTTAATACCAGTAGCTGTCCAAATATTTTCGTGATCACAAAGTCTTGCTTCGTCGCCGGTACTCGTCGAAAGTTTGCGTTTCCGTATCGTGATTGTCAGTAGCTTGGTCCTTTTAAGGATCCACGTTTCTTTCTTTTTATTTTTCACTAGAAAACACTCGAAATTTTAAAGAGGTACTATATTGTTGAAATATTTCCTCTTAGCAGTGGTATTCCAAGTAAAATGGCTTCGGCACCAGACGTTCACCAAGCCAGATCAACTGGCAACGAATGCGTTAAGGTCTCCATCGATTTGAAAATAATGTTCGTGAACATTTTTCCTCTTGCTGTACCGATTTCACGCGTTTATAATGTTCTGTAAATTTCTACGATTCTTCCGTTTGTCGAGGTATTACGAATGTTTGCAAATTGAACGCCGAGTGCGAGGAAATCAAGTATTGTTCTACCTTATTAATGAGCGATGAATATAGAATGCGCGTTATACGGAACCTCATGAATACTCGTTGCACAACTACGAACCCGTTAATGATTATCATCCACGGCAGCATGGACCTCATCGATTCAATTCAACCAGATTAAAAGCCCGTCACCGTCGATGCTAGATTCTCAATCGCTCCAATTGAGCAAACAATAGCCCCGCTGTCGTTTCAGTAGACCGTTTGGTAGTTCGAAGCCTTTCACAAGCTAGAAAAAATAAAATGTCTTGCGCGATAATCGATGAGTTACACGGCTCGCGTGTGCTCAGTGAACGGGAATGCGGCTATCCGCGTCAGACGTCAGAAAAATCGTGGCATTGTGCTCTATTTCTAAGGCTGACGGAAGTTCGCGAGCTGGCATGGTTGGTTCGCCGTCGACGTACCACTCTATAGCCCAACACGTGCATTAGTAACAGCCCATGAAGCTGCTAGACTCTTCCACGTAGCGGTTCCTTGGATTTCTGATTTGCATTGGGCCCTTCGAACCACTCATTTGATCTTTCCGGGTCTCGAATGTTCGAATCCAACGCTTCTTCTGATCTAACCGATAATTTACGTGCTTCCATAATGGCTAGAGACACGCAGAACTCTTCTCGGCATGCCGAATACTTAATCCCAACATGATAAATTCATTCATTGATTCTACAAATCAACATTAGCACGTTAAACGCTATACCAGTCTCTGGGTAAAAATTTAAAAAAATTTATATAATCCATATAGTATTAAAAAATCTTCACACTGTCTTAACCCTTTGCGGACCCGTGTCTGCTGACAGTCGCCCAAGCTTTTTGACCGTTCTACGACTGCAAATAAATTTTAAAGAAATTACTACTCTCAAAAAGTATCAAACAAATTTGTACTGACCACAGCAAGTTTTCTTTCATTTTATCCATATACTTAACTCTTCAGTACACAATTTTTTTTCCCAAGGAAAATATATTCGACCCATCAAAAAGTATGCCAAAAATAATTCCCGTCCGCTAAGGGTTAATAGATTTAATTGTTACAGATTAACCAGAAGTGGGGTAAGCAAGTCTTTTAAATATTTAAATATTTAAAAATTTAACAATTTATTAGATACATATAAATGTATCAATGTGATAAATATTTTGAATAGTGTATTGCAATTTTTAGTGGTGACTCAGAGTCACCAGTCGACTGCATAGGATGAATTATGCACATACGTGTTTTTGCATTTAATCTTAAATAGTAAGTGAAATGAAAAAGCGAGACAAAATTGCTCCACGTTTAACGTGTTAACAAGAATTGTACTTTTGCCAGTTTCGTTCACTTGTGATTGCTATCTAGGATTGCAATTTCAGTTAACTGCTTTCTTAACCCTCCGACAGCGGAACTTCCGCTTGATCCAGAATATCACAAGCGACATTTGATTACTCATTTTTTTCGCGATTAAATTAAATGGTCAGCGGTTATTAGGCATGTCTACAAGAAATGCCTACACGAATATATTTTCAAAATTTGATAACTGAAGCAGTGAATATGCACAGGCAATTGTATAGTTGTAAGAACGGTCCATTATACTATAGAGTTGTTCTTCATTGCCACTTCCGAGTCTCATTCATAAATCTTCCGATTTAGACAGAATCTCTAACCATTTCAGGAATTGAAATTTCAATTGACTACTTCTTCAGCTCAGGCATAGTCCAGGTCGTACCATTTCACAGATTCATACTGCAGATCTTCCTCAGTCGAGAATTGTTCTTTTGAACGTGACACACATTAATCTTCTTCTTACCGAACCCAGTGTTGGCCATTTCTCGGGTTGATTTTGCAAACCTTCTTCATCACTGTCTACCCTGTCGTTCCTGAGTCTTATTCATAAATCTTCTGCCTGGAGTCTTTTACTATCGGAGTCCTTCTAATCCGTGGCCACGTTGATCTCGTTTAGCGGTGAAATAATACCGTAGACTTCATTGGCGCGAACATCGTCGAATCCTTGACCCAGAACTGCTCTTCCAACACTTCATGTCCTACGGAACACTTCAGTTGGTTCACATCCGGACCCATCCTCTTTCTTTCTCTCTCTCTCGCTCTCTTTCTCTTGAGAGAGGAAGAGTTAGCCGAAGGCAATTTCTTCGTCAGCTCGTCCGAATCGTTGACATTTGCGGTTGAATTGTCTCGGGTAGCCTTTCGAGCAGTCGCAGAGCGGTTGGCAACGGTACTAGTGTCATCGACGTCAGCTACACGCTGCAATCCGCCGGAATCGGGGATTTCCATTAGGTCGCGAAGGTTACTGGTCCGAGAATGGGCCAGCGGATACGTAGCCGGGCAGGAACGTGCCAAACCTGTCCAGTCAGGGACCTGTTATCCCTGTTCGAGCAAGCCCGCATCGGGACACGCGATAATCCGATGCTCGTTTCACGCGCCGACGATCCTCCCAGGCAAAGCCAAACCGGGTCGATACGACGTTTTTACGGGCCTGAAACGGGGAATACACCGTTCGCGGAAGGCCAAGGGGTGGGAGGGATTCGTTTGAACAGCCAGCTATACCATTCCCGTGTGTAATCGTGTATATTCCGTTTGCAGATTCGTCGCGCGAAAAGAGACCGCGCGCCGCGATATTTCCATGCACCGACGAGCGGTTTCTGCACGAAAAAGTCTCGGTTAGGTTCCTCGAGTGGTTAACGTCGAAACGGACCCGTGGTATTCCGCGAAACGGAAGAGGTTGGACCAGCAATTGTCTCGGGATTTTCCGGACAAGTGGCAACCCGACATAGTAGACACCGGTTCACACTGGACGATTATCGGTCAGCTGATAACGTCTCGATTGCTAGCGCTAGGCACAGCTGCGTGCCTAACGTCCCCTTGTCTCCGTTGTTCTCTCGATTAGCTCGCGAAATCACTCCGTTGCAGAATGATTAGAGCTTTCTTTAATTAACGCTACACCTACCACGTTGAAATGATCGGTTTTCTATTCCACAATTATTGTATTATAGAAACACTTTCATAGAAAATCACTGAATTGATTTGTTCATTTAGGCAATATCGTAATGAGGACCGTATAAAGTTTAAGCAAATCCGAGCTTCTCACTTCTGTAACCCACTTTTATATGTTTCGTGATTGATCAGTTTATTATTAACCCTTAGCACTCGAATGGCGACTCTGAGACGCCGCTACAAATTGTTACACCATTATTCAGAATATCGTTTACATGATTAAATTTGTTTATATGTAATAAATTACAAAACATTTAAGTACTGTATGAGGTACTATATCAGTTTCGTACGCATATAATGAAAAAAATTATGTACAATGGAAATATTCTAGGTTAGAATAAATCTTCGATCTTTTAGTTGAAATAGGTCCGAGCGCAAAGGGTTAAAAGGGGATTCTGGTCTAAAGCAGGAAAATTGACTATTTTCATATTTTCTTTCTAGAACACTATTAGTTATAGAACTTTATTATTTTATAGTTTATCAGGGTACACACAAAAATTAGGAAAAAATTTTGTATTCATCTTTTTGACGCTGTTACACCAAGTTGCATAAAATTGTGGTTATTCGCTTTCAATCATTAGATTCTAAAAGGTAAAAGGTTTTTTAAAGTTACATAGTTTGTCCTGGGATTATACCAAAAATCTCACAAAGATTACGAAAGTTGGACAAGTTTCTCGATTTCAATAGAAAAATTGTAAATGAATGAAAAAAGATACTAACAAATTATAAACGTAATTCCTCATAGGAAGAGCACATGGAAGAACTTTCTATCTAACCCAATAGAATGTAAACGTTTGATGTAAGTCTTCGTTTCCAGGAAAAACTACTTCGAAAGTTCATCGAGTGCGCGTGCACTTGCCGAGTCTCATCCCATTGGGATTCGCTGTAGACTATATGTTTTCTCTTGTCCGCAAACAGGAATATACATTAAACGACAAGGACATACAATTAAGGCCAAATTTTAATTTTTCAGAATGTTCTTTATTCGAATACTGTTGGGAATCAAATCTACGTTGTTACATACACGATTGTGTCGTTTTTATCAACTCTTTGGGACGTATTCTGGTGCGGAGTGCTATTATTTTAATTTTTCTAATACTATAATCATTGTGTAATGTAAATATTAATTTTGATTTACATAAAGAAAATTGAGCAGTGACGAATTCGGAGATCGTAGTGACAGCAGTGATCGATACTCTGTGAGATAATCTATTCTTCCACGATGAAGAATGTCAGAGAAGAACACAATTACAATATATTTTGAAATACTCGAGGGTAGAAACAGTGTACAGTGAAATCCGTGGGATTGGAACTCGGTGAAGTGCGTGTACACCCGATGAATTTTCAAAGTGCTTTCCCTCGAAAACGAAACTGAACATTGGAAACTTTAATTTGACTGGATTGAACCGTTGAAGCTTTCGTGTTTTTGTTATGTAAAATTGTGTTTTCCATTATGCAATTTCTCAGTAATTATTCTTTCATTTTCACAACTTCGTTCAGCATAGAAAAAACTAATAGAAACTAAGAGAAATTACATTATTAACTGAAAATTTTAGGTTTTGTAAAAATAACAAATGGTATCTAATTAGGCAAAAATTCAAAAATTACCATTCATCCTTATATTTTTCATTCAGTTTTTCATGTGAAATCGCCAGGCTTGTACAATCGGTTACTAAACACCTCATACGCATTCCAATACTAATTTTAAGCGGAAACTCCTAATAGACACGGTACATAAACCTTTGTGTTAAAAGCCCTCGCAAACCTTTGGTTTTATAGTCCATTTTATTTATAGAAGCACTACGTTCGGCTGTTTTCACGAAATGGTAGCGGAAGAGTTAGTGTTGATTATTTTAATGCCTTAGAGCATCGATGGTCCAGCCTTTTATCTTCCCTGGATCGTACAGAGTCGACGAGAAATTGTCTTCATCGTATCGAGCAATAAAAAACTTCCTTTATTGTTTTTTAGAAAAAGTAGGCAACATAATTGTAAAACTAGTGCGATATTTGACGTTCATTTTGCGGAAAGTAATGGGTCAACACGAGGTTTAAAGGGGGGCTCCTCGTGTAACAGCAGTGAAACCAAGTGATTTTTATGGATTTCGTTCAAATTAACTATTGGACATATGGGAAACAGATGATCTTCAAGTACAAGTGTTATTTTTTAGTTCAACTTTTCTTCTCATTTATTGTATAATATGCACGATTCTCGAAACTGTTTTTTAACACAGCGTGCATGATAACCAAAAAACTAGAAACGTAATCAACTTCACGACGAATCTCATTAATTCCTTTACGCATTTCTCTAGGGATTGAACCTACAATTTATATTTGATATTTTATTTATAAAATTTTCTTGAATCATATAAATTTTACTAATCGGCCGACAAAATTAAACTTTTCTTCCCAACGCTAGCATTTTTCCAACTTTTTATATTCTTCTTTCAAAATAGTTCCAGCACGAACGATTTAACTTTAAGAAAATTTCTCACTGTTTGTGCTTTGATCGCTGTGACAGACGCTAGGTTGCATGCCAACGATGCTTACACTGCCGAAGCTGTTAACACTTTATCTACCGGAAGACTATTGCCACCTTAAAGGGAAGCTTAATCATTTCTTCCACAGAATAATTCCAAACGAAATTATTAGATTACGTTATTGAGGGTGAGTCGTTGGTTTATGAGTGAAGTTTCTGTTGCTATTGAAGGATCTGTTAAACAATCCTCAGCCATGGGCCATAGACGTCTAAAAATTATGGTAGACAATGTGTTAACCAGTAAACTGTTGCGACTTCTTTGAAAAGTGTATACCTAAGATATGTAAGCGAACTACTTCGTTCACACTATATAGAGTTTTTTCTTAATAATTATTTACATTTTTTTATTTGTTCGTTTTATTTCGTCTGGGGTTCGAAATATTCGAAACATCTTGAAATTTACGAATATACTTTAGTTTTCAAGAAAATTTCAATTCAAACGGCAAACTATAACTACTTCTAACGCGTGACGAGTATATTCGTCGTAACACAAAACCTTGCCATTTCTCCATGTCGTGTATACTCGTCAAAAACAGCTAACTGATTAAGAAGTATTGTATATTATTAGACTGCGGATCTTTATGCAAAATAAAAATTTTCTGCATCAATTGCGAGACATGGCAGCCAGATACATGTTTAATTCTTTCTTTAATAATTTATATATGTTGAAAATAGTATATCGGTATTCTTGAATTATTAAAATTTTTCTTCTGGTTTTAATTGCGCCAACTCATTTTTATTATAAATGTATAAAATCCGCAATCTATATATTATATAACAAATGATACGTAGAATTGAACTAAAAAAATACACATGGTCTTCAAGACCATTTTTGTAAATCCCCAAAA
Source organism: Sphecodes monilicornis (assembly GCA_913789915.3). Taxonomy (NCBI): domain Eukaryota; kingdom Metazoa; phylum Arthropoda; class Insecta; order Hymenoptera; family Halictidae; genus Sphecodes; species Sphecodes monilicornis. The sequence continues at coordinate 15,119,923 of OU565290.1, forward strand.
ATGATATATCCCCATATATCCAATAGTTATTCTAAAAAAAACTCATAAAGTTTGTTTTCACTGCCGTTACACGAGAAGCCCGCTTGAATGCAGCCCTAGCTGTGGGTTGCACTCATCTGTCTTCGAGTGTATTTGCGATTGGATTGCTTCAGGGTCCGAAATAATGTGTCTGCAGTTGCTTTCTTCTTACGGCGAAGGGCGCGTGAATTTATCAGGCAGTGTTATTGCGTTTGCTGCGCCTGTATCGCGTCAGGGCAAATTTCTCGTTGTACTTGGACTGTGCGAATGAAACTAAATTTAACTAATTAGCGTCGTAACTGTTGGAACCACCCGTTTTCCACCGCGAACGCTTTAAAGCCGTCCGTCGGTTGTTCCATTGCCAAACAATCGACAACAGCCATCCATCACCGAGCGCTCTTCATTCTTCTCTCTCTCTCTCTCTCTCTCTCTCTCTCTCTCTCTCTCGCTCTCCTCCTCGGTATCCATATATCTACCTTATCATCGGTATTCAACCAGTTCGGTGAATACACTGTACCGTTTTTTTGTGTTCAGTTTTATGGGAAGATGAAATTCAAATACGGTTTCCTTAAAGGATTGCAAGCACAGCGAAGACTCCGGATACGAGATACGTATTTACTCCCTCGCGGTACAGTTTCATTCGGGGTCTTGTGCTTCAGAGCCACATTATCATTACTAACTCTCGAGTGGGGGTATGGATTGCAGTTCGACAATGTAATTCCGTTGTTCAAATTTACAATACTTTACGGCAGATGCCGAGAATCTGCTAACAGAGAATTCTCCCTTTTCGTCTTCGCGAAAACTGCATTAAAGTTTCTTTTCGGTGGTTCGGTTCAGTGAACGTGAACGCCATATCCATTAGCCTTTGAAAAATTTCTTGTCAGAGAATACCTTATTGTGCTCAAGAAACTTCTTTTAATCCAATTTAGCGTTGTCATTAATTCTAAAGACTTCACTAACTTCGAGTCTTGTAACGTCGACGATGACGACGATGTAATCCAGCGATGGGCACGGTAGGGGCCCCTCAAACGCCTGCTTTTCCCACCAACCTTTCTTTCATGCGCGAGGCCTGCGCACTGTTCACGACGGGCGAAGCACTTCCTTCTTCTATGGTAACGGCGAATGCTGGTGGGGGACAGTGGGCGCTATGGTGGGGACGGTTTTATCTCAATTGAGACAAAAATGCCCTTCCCTAAGAGCTATGAAATCAAATGTTTCCTACTTTTTTGTACTACTTGTGAATTAAAGTTTTCACAAAATAATATTCACATATGGGATCAGTCAAAATAGAAGGTTCTAATATTTTTTGTAATTTACGATTGTTGAGATTGTCAACATGGATCCATGAAGAATTATTCAACAAAATTTATTTCTTTGGGTATATGTTATAAATGGAATGGCTAACAATCTGGGTAGATACATTCTTGTTATCTTTATGAAATAAATGTTAGAAAAACTCAACTGGTTTATTCCACTTTTGAAATATTTACATCCTTTTAAATGGTGTACGGAGACATTTTTGATTGACTTTTTAACTGAGAAAATAGTATAATTATTACTGTATATATTTAAGGAGTACAATATTATAACGGTGATAGCACCGATTTTCTTAAATATTGCTCTTATAACTGCTGTCAGGAAAGGGTGGAGCCCCTCAAACCCCTGTTTCTCCCACCAACCTCTCTTTCATGCGCGAGGTCTGCGCACTGTTCGCGAAGTACTTCCTTCCACTCTATGGTAACAGCGGACGCTGGCGGGTGGCAGTGGGCGCTATGGTGGGGACGGTTTTGTCTCAATTGAGACAAAAATGCCCATCCCTGACTGCTGAGAACTCCGTAAAGATGAGCGTTCCTATTTCGGCCAACTCGTCACAATTTTATGATTACTAAACTGCCGGTTCTTATACAAAATAAAAATTGTCTGCGCCAATTGCAAGAGACTACAGCCACAAACAGGCATTTCATTTTTACTTTAATGATTTCAATAGTCTAAAAACAATGGATCGACATTCTTAAATCGTTTTAACCTTTCAAATGTTTTAAGTTGCAGTCACTCATTTTTGCCATAAGTGCATAAAATCCGCAGTCTAATGATTACCAATAAAAGACGCGAAACGTTTGTTCACACTTATCGTTCCATAATGAGAACATTGGAATTCACCAGAACTGTCAAGTATACAACTAGCAAAACTTCATGGACTACATGAATATTTGTTCGTAAATCGTAATGTTCTTCTAAAAAGTTCGTCCACTGCATAGGACTATTAACAAAAAGACTAAAACCTCGATTTTGTTTTTCCATCATTCGTTGGCTAGCTCTTGAAGGTCATGGACATCGAAAAATAGGGTTACTCTGGTTGCACTGCAAAAAGAAAAATTCAGGCTAAAACCACAGTGAAAACTGTTCCGTGCAGGCTTCCATCTTGTCAAAAAGGTTCGATAGGGAACATTTTCAGTTCACCGAGTGTATTCTAGCCTGCGGAAGGTTCATTCAGCGTGGCTCTCGTGTGTCGAAAGGGCAAAGACGCATCGCGGGGCTATTTTGGCGTCGAATTAATAGCCATCGGTGAAATTACTCCGGCGTAATGCAAACGAGACGCCATGCGATGGACTTCCGTGCGCTGGGCGTCCGAGACTCTGACGACAGTCCACGTTGGCCGTGGCTGTCGTGGTCGAGGGCGGCCAGTAAATTTTCAAACGGCTGGCAGCCGGCCAGACGTTTTTACTACGGCCCACGGAACGTTTCCTGGTCTCCCCCAGTAACTAACACCGCCTATCGTGCTTGTGTTGCGAGTAGCTTCCCCCGGCACGTTCGTCGTGCTTTATGGAAACGGGCCGAACCCGCTCTTCCCGATCGGCTGACGCTTATCCGGGGTTCGCGCGAACGTGTTTATGCCGAGGCTCGTGCTCGGCAAAATTTCCAACCCATCCCCGCGGAAGTAAATCAAACCGTGCATCCACCCTGTAAACTTTTTGTCCGGTTATCTTGGCATCCGCACACGCTCCCCGTAACCATTGTTCATCTTGACCTTTTCTGCCATCGCCGCACAATGGGCCGTTTCTACAAAATAGGTGGAATTCATTAAAAAAATGTTCATTTCACGAAATAGGTTAGGACTAGGTCTTTTGTATGCTAATACTTGATTGAGGCAGACTGAAAAGAGCACAGACTTAAAGTAGCGGACAAAAGTTCGTGACCACTCATTGAGTTCTTTTTTTGAGATGTTAGGAGGATTAGTTTATGAGATCATATTTAAAAGAAGCTATTTTTTTAAATTGCTAGTCGGAGTTGTGAAGAAAAATAGGGGGAAGGTCATGGTTTTTCACTTTTTTATATTTTATCTCTACATTAAGAGACATGAATTTTGACCAGTTTCTATTTGGTACACCGCAATTATTGAAAAGCGTATTAATAGGTTTCTGGCAGATAAAGTGTTACATTCATCTAACATTGTTTATCGTGCGTATATCGCGAGCTGTTCCTCCCGAAACACTCGGCGTGCTGTTTGGAAAATGGCTGACTTCGCTCGTTCCTATCGGTTGCCACTTATTCGAGGCCCGTCCTCGGGAAAATTTTTAACCGATACCGGAGGAAGTATATCAGACCTTGCTAAACTTTTTGTGCGATTGTCTTGGCACCCGCACACAATGCCCCTAACCATTGTTCTTCGTGACCTTTTCTGCCACCGGTGAGCCAACGTCGATGCTGCGATCATTATCGCCGCATATTCTTGAAGAAGTATTCCTAAATTCAAGTAATTATCATTGCCTGTCGTGCGTATATTGCGGGTAGTTTCTCCTGGCACGCTCAGCTTGCTTTATGGAAACTGGCCGAACCCGCTCTGGTCGATCGGTTGTAGCTTATCCGAGGCTCGCATTCAGAAAAATTTGTCTCCGATCACGGAAGGAGTAGGTACATAAATCAGACCATGCTAAACTTTTTGTCCGATTGTCTTGGCACTCGGACACGCTGCCTCTAACCCGTTGTCCATCATGACCCTTTCTGTCACTGGCGAGTCAACGCCAAAGCTTCGATCCCTGTCACCGCCTATTCTTGAAGAGGTATTCTTAAGCTGTACTGGTCGGCGAAGTTCCAGCGGTTCGCTTTTAGAATTGGGGTCAGGGAGCGTAGCGTCCTCCGACAGGGAGCTAAAAAGAGGAGCCATCGGGATCGCGTACGGTCGCTCGAGGATCCCCCAGACAGAATCGAATCGGTTGATCGATGTTCGATTAAAGTCGGATACCGTAGGTGTAGACCAGCGGCGATGTAGTGCGGTGTGCAGCTTTCGGTGTCGGTGGGGCTTCGAGTCATGTGTTTCCGTGGATCGGATCGTGATGACAGATACTGAGAGTGATGATCAGTGATTACTAGGAATAGGACGTAACTCGGTGAATAATTAGCGAGCGAGGATACGAGGAGTGGAGGACACAGGAGGAACAATAGGTTGGTGGTCCGCAAGGGCCACGGCCATGGGGGAGGCAGTATGTTCTCCATGTTGTGCAGGGAGACTCTGCGGAAGGCAGCCGTGTGCCACAATTCTGCGCGTGCAGGAAGTGCATCACCATCACCACCAACTTCTCCGCCGCCATCTCCCGCAAAAGAAGCAAAGACTACTGCCAACATTGACTTGGCAAATGTCCGTGACGCCTGCCGTGATGTCAGAGATTCAGGGACCAGCGGTAGGCGATCGCCCCAGAATACATCCTCAGGATCATCGACGGAGTACAGGGACTATACGGGAAGGAAGTCGCCCACCGCCTCAGGCGATTCCAGGGAGTACGTTTACGATCGGTGCGAAACGATCCCCCTTGGCGCACGATGGCTTACTGTTGCATTCGGTCTCGATCATTTGTGCCCGCTCGAGAGCTTACCGGAAGTAACGTGGCCGCTGGAAACAAGGCTGAACACATAGACGGTTTGACGCGGGAAGTTTCTATATTTCTCTGACAACTTGATCGCTCTCGATTTACTTTGGGTTTTCGTGACGTCAAACTTTTGTTCCTTTATATTTTATTCAACTATTTATTTAATCCTCGCAAGGAGGATGCTTTTGACGATTTCATAGCAGCCACGGCTAGAGCCATACAAATCTTTCCTCTCCTATTTAATGTATATATTTGTGAATGTATTTGTGTTGATTTTCTTATTGGATCTAATAAAAATAGCTTATGACACAAATTGACTATTAGAAAATCAGAATTTAGATAGAATGTTTGTAAATCTGAGTTAAAGTCTTTTCACATTGTAACTAACTAAAATAATATATTTTAGAACTTTTATTTTACTATTGTACTATTACTGAAATTATAGTACTGTTTCTGAGAAATGTTATTATCGCCAAACCGACCGAGTACTACAAATGGTTTATAAAAAAAAATATCTGACTGTTAAAGACGACATGATTGCAGTTATTCTGATTTTGTGCGATTGTTATTATAATATGGTTGATTAAAGAATTTTATTCGATAGAATAAAATATAAAAGTAAATTGAATTAAATGAAATGGGAAATCTGATTTATATTTTAATTGAAAAACATTAACACAACAGTACAAAATATCAGCAGTTATGCTCTCGTAATTCTTGCAAGACTTTATACACCGATTGTCCTTAATATTCAGTACTCTAAACTTTAAAAATCAATGGTCAATAGCTAAGAGTTCTTTAACAAATTTTCCTAATGGAATATCAGTATCAGTAAAAAGTGTAATTATTATGATTAATATAATTTAATCATTTCAGTTGGAAATTGTGCTTACAAAATTGTATTAGATTTCTTTTTATCATAGTTTTTGAAAAGTCACTTAACATAATACTTTGATAATTGCTTGACTATGAACGTCCATAGGGATACATAAAAAAAAATTATAACGATGTGGAGAAATTTAAATCATAATTCATTCATGTTTTAATTAAATGAAGGGGCCAAATAAATGTGGTAAATGAATCTGGAAATTAAATGTCTGCCGGAGATAAAAATAAATATAAATACCAGTATGCTTTTCACCTTAAAATATTTCAGTAATTTTATATATTTAACGTTAACGAAAACTAAAATGCAACTCTCATGTCATGTTTACACAAATCAGCCAACAATTCAACTCTTGTCTCATGTCGATCAAGCAAAGAACACACGGAGAGTGCCACGAATGACAAATTACCATCCGATCGAACGTCGATTCATTATCATTATCAAACAAAACCATTTTGAAACTCCTGATACCAATCTCGACACAGTCCTATCATTTCAGAGCACGTTTTATCAAAGCCATCTAATGTTAATCTGAGATTAATCGAGAGTCGACATTGGGCAAAGTCAACAGCCGACGTTTCATGAATCGTTCCATTCGATTTTTCCTCGAATATTGAAACAGTTCAAGCACATCCGTTTTATACGTACAGTCAGTCTCATAATTGATAGCACACATTTTAAATCAAAATAACTTTTTCCAAAGACGGACTAAACGACTTCATGTTTTCAGCCAAGGTGGATGGATTAGTTGATACAGCAAAAATTTTGAAAAAGATATCATTTAGCTTGAATTACGAAAAACATAGTAAAAGTTGCTTTTCACAACATTTTTATTCGGGTTTGTCACGAAAATTTAAAAAATGTATTTCGTAGATTTGTGAAAGTTTACATGCTGAAAATGATGAAAATCGTCGTCCGATAGAATAAAACGGAAAAAATAGGCTGATAACCGTGAGAAACAATAATTCTATCCATTTTTAGTCGTTTATAACTAGACTGCGGATTTTATGCATTCGTCACAAAAACGTTAATGTTAAACAAAAAAGTAAAAGCAGTAGAAACATTCAAAAAATATAGGTATGTAAATAAATCGTTCTTAACTTATTAAGATTGTTAAAGAAGGATAAAAATGCCTATATTGATAATGTTTCTCGAAATTGATATCAATATTTTATATTTTGCATAAAATCCGCTGTTTATTTAGAACCCACAAACCAATTGATCAATTTCGATGATATTGTCAGCATGTATACAGGGTGAGGCACCTAACGTTTGCACCTCAAGTATCTTTGTTATTTCTAAAGACACGTAAAATATGGTAAGGACAATGTGAATGGTACAATGGGGCTGACACGATGCCAAAAAAAAATTTTGTTTTTATGTCATTTTTTTAGAGATATCAAGGTCACCTTGACATTTTTAAATGGAACCAACCGTTTTTAAACACCTACAATGATAGTCCCTCTCATTACGAATTCAGTGACTATAATTACTCAAGGTCATTCAAGGTCACGGACAGAGTTCAACATTCCTTCAAAACCCGTTTACAGGCATGTATCGATGTTAATCGCGACTTGAATGTCCTTGAGTAATTATAATCACTGAATTCATAATGAAAGGGACTATCATTGTAGGTGTTTAAAAAAGGGTGGTTCCATTTAAAAAAGTCAAGGTGGCCTTGATATCTCTAGAAAAAGGATATAAAAGCAAAATGTTTCTTTTGGCATCGTGTCAGCCCCATTGTACCATTCAACTTTGTCTTTACCATATTTTACGTATCTTTAGAAACAACAAAGATATTTGAGTTGCAAACGTTAGGTGACTCATCCTGTATATCTTATATGAATCTACAAAACGCATTTTTTAAAGTTTCGTTACAAGCCCACATAAAGAAGTTATAAGAAGCTTCTGTAAGAAATTTTTCCAAAATCCATCTAGCTTGGCCGAAAAACTGAAGTCGTTTGGTCCACTTATAAAAAAGATATTCTGATTCAAAGTGTTCATACGCCGTCAATTATGACATTGACTGTACATCGCAAACAATGAATCGTTTTCTGTGAATTACGTACCGGTTGCTAGATCGAGCGATAAGAAGTCATCGTTTACGGAAATTCGATCGTTCTTGGCAAGATCGGGGTGCGCGATCTTTTCGTAATTTAAGTTTTCCTTCGATCAATCCCTTTAACGATCGAATCGTCTGTTCAACGCCGTCTGAAACGAGACCAGACGAGCCGCGCCATAAACGTATTCTCGTCACGGAATCCTCAGGAAACGTTCAGCGATGCCCACCGACTTTAGCAAAAGATTGCACAGCCCTGAGGGGAGGGACGGAAAGCGTGGTTCGTGTTCGGGTGACACCAACGCAAGGTCCGTGTCCCCTGAAAAGGGACGCTACCACGAAGACAACAGGGGATCAGGAACGACCGGAGGATTCGAGTACTGCCGGCCAGACTCGAGACACGGCAGACAGTCTCCTGTGTCGTCAGGATCGTCGCCCGAACCAGAAGACACCTCCTCCACTTCTGGCGACGAAGGTACTTCCGCTCGGACCCTTTACACCAATCATGTGGGAGTTTCATGCATGCTAGATACGCTAGTCTTTCTCCCACAACGCGTTTTCTCGATCCGAGTACTTGCTCACTAAGGTAGCCCTTAGTTATGTCAACAAATTCTTTTGAGATTTTTTTAGTCCCACTCCCCTAAATTGTCAGACTTGGTGAGAAAACGATGTGCGCGAAATTTCGAAGCAATCAGACAACGGGAACCTGTCTCGCATTTGCATTGAAGTTTAGAAATGTTTATTATTTCATATCATTTTCAAGCATAAATGCATTTCGTTATTTTGGAAATACCGTTAAACGGTTTTGAATGAAAGACATTGCCTTAAATGATGAGATAAATGTTTTTAAATAGTATATAGAAAACCCGTAAATTTGATTTAGCATTACATGCAGTATGTCATGCAGAATCTGGCAAAGGGAAATGTATCAAATCTGTACACGTCGATTTTGAGAAAATTTCTGTGAGAGATAGTTTTCGGAAAAATGTGTCATACGTATCTTTTTCGGCCATCATCCATTTTGGAAGGGTGAAAGCAACCCCTATAATTGTTGATTTTCATTGATTTTGCCCAACGTGGAACAGTGAAAAAGTGAAAATGTGAAACACTATTCATAAGAATTGACTTTGGTGAATGCTTGCAAGTTCATGTTGCTTTAAGAAATAATCTATACAATCCTCTTTGAAACATTGATTTTTTTCGGCCATCATCCATATTGAAAGAGTGAAAGCAACCCTTAAAGTTATTGATTTTCATTGATTTTGCCCAACGTGGAACATTGTAAAAGTGAAAATGTGAAACACTATTCATAAGAATTGACTTTGGTGAATGCTTGCAAGTTCATGTTGCTTTAAGAAATAATCTGTGCAATATTCTTTGAAACATTGATTTTTTCGGCCATCATCCATATTGAAAGGGTGAAAGCAACCCTTGAAGTTATTGATTTTCACTGATTTTTCCCAACTTTAAGTGCAGTTCTCACCCCTTTAACGTGGATGGCGATTCTCTTTTTCTATGTTACATGTTAGTCATTCAATTAAGTGAACATATAAAAATTCATCTCGCATTTCAATTAAGGAAAGTACATTAATCCGAAAAGCTCATCTGCAATTTGATATACTATACAAGAAGACTATATCATATAATTCGCAACTTCATACCAGAAACTTCCGTAATAGCAATCTTTTCTGAACTTCGGCGATGCGCAATACATCCCAACCGTTCTCATTAAAAGAAACCGACATTACATCGAATATTTTATCCGCCACGTTACTAGGGTACTCGTTGGGTGATCCAATGAATAATTCATTGCTCCGTTTTCACATCCCCCGGTAATTAATAGGTTTCAGTTGCCGACTAAGGGAACAATTTCACCTGAGAAGTTACGCTAAATAATTTTCATAATCTTGTGCGCTGGAATTGCGCCGACCAACCAATAATTAAGCGATCGTATCACGATTATCTGCGCGCATGTGACGCGACGTGGGACGAGACGCTGTTCGATTTAAATGGTACACGGAAATGAGTACGAGTACCGTGACGATGTCCCAGCAAAATTCGCCTGTTCCGTATAGTCAATTACGTGACAAAACTAGCAAGTATAATCGACTATGGAGTAAAATGCACTACAGCGATCGGTTGCAAAGTGACCCAAATGGGTTCGGTAACACGATTTCACCCCACAAACAAAATTAATTTTTCCGAACAACCGAAGGAAGTGATTGTGATCTTTAACCGCATCACGAAAATGCAAGGGAGCTGTGCTAACCAATTCGTTACCGCTCGTGTTTGCCTTCGGTCTCGTAATTAATGAGGAAAATTGAATTCAACCGACAGCGGCAGTTGATAATAGTTCGATGGAGGTAAATTATAGTAAGCGAGGCAGAAGTTACCAGGGCGCGCGGATTTTTGCTAAATCTGCGCCGCCGGGAACGCGACATTTTCGGCAAATAATAGTTAGATAGCAATCGTAGATAGCATCCTTTTTGAATAAAGTGATGATTGTCAAATTTTTTACCATTTTAATGTTACTCTCTACCTTACCGACAAAATTTTCTTACTATTTTAACGTCTTGACCAGGCAGTTCCAACCAGTAGCTCCGGAGCTATTAGAGGCACCTTCCCCGCTTCGGTTCTTCCCCCACTCTTGGACTTCATCGTTATAATTTATAGTATTGGGAAGCTCTCACCACGAGAGCCACGGGGCGCGCGCAGCACTCGCTAACTCTACGACTGTACGTAGTAGTGGAAAGAGGTTCGATGGTGAGGACCTTGCAGTTCTCGGAGGGGAATACGTTGGAACTACCTGGTCTAGACGACACCACACACACCCACCCAGTCTTTCTGAGAAGAAACGACTGTGGATAACCCGAAATGTTTATTTTAAGAGCGAGCGGAAATGATATTAGTCCGAGTTAGGTTTGGATTGATGACTGAAGTTGATGTTAATCTGGAAGTGGATTTAGTTTAATAATAAACTGTGGGAAATTTTTTGAAAAAAAGGTCTAGGTTAGGTCTGGCTAGGAATTTGTGTGCGACACGAATTAATTGAATTAGTAATAGAGGTGTGAAAGCATGTGGGCCGTTTACGACTTTGTCGGTAAGATAGAGAGTGACATTAAAATTGTAAAAAATTTTTTTGGAATCACCGAAAATACTTCTGACAATCATCATTTTAGTAAAAAGGAACCCATTCTCAAAATTTTATTCAATTCTGAGCATGGACGTCTTCGGAAGTTTAGTCGATAGTAATAGCGGTTAGGCGGGCTCGCTGGCAAAAACTTGGCAGTGTCTGCGACCAGACTGTTTGCTTTCCGCGCGTACTCGAGTACTCGTGCTCGAACAACCGGACGGTAACTCGTCGGGAACACGTAGCCCCGGAGTTTGCCTACGTCCTACGTTTCCGTAGTTTTCCTTGACTCCGAAGTAGTGTAGCGCGGTCAAACACAGCAGGGCTTTTACTCCATTAACGCAGTTCTCGAAGGACCAGACTGCGAAACCAAGTCCAGACGGAGCAAGGAAGTCTTGCTGTCACTGACAAGGGACTCATACCACGCGAAATCGGACACTTCTCAGAGTACTATTACAGATTTTGTTCAAATTTGGAGATGTAGGCTTTAGTGATAGACGGACGCATTTCAAAGGATCTTTCGAAATCTTAAAAGTTTTGGGTTTTGCAGACGTGTGAAATAGAGTGCCAACCCTTTTTGCATTGAATTATAACGGCTGAACCAACGAACCGACAGAATTGCGTTTGTAGGTGCTTCTAGTGAAAACACAAGAGAACCTAATCAAAACTATTTCAGTTAAAACATTATACTTGTAACGGAACGTTAAGTCTTTAATCTACACTTCCTTTACACTTAATTTGCATTATTTCTCAGTGGAATGTATTCGCCATTTCTCATAATGTCCATTGAGCAGCGATAGTAAATGCTTCCAACAATTGATATTATTGACAAAGAGTAAATTTTTCTAATTATTGCTAACGGTATTAAATCCTGTCGCATACATGGTGTAAGAACAGTGCAGCGTTCCCTTCAAATAATTTTCATTTCGCCCATTTTAAAGTATCCGTATTGTTAAAAACGAGTCCGTAAAGGGGACATTTGGAGTCACATGCTAATTTTTTCAAATTTTTCAATTTTCCCCGGTTATGAAAACATTGCATTTTTTAAAACAATTGCAAAATAAATGATGAAAACAAATAATTTTACGACTGAAATAATTTTTATTAGTTTCTCTTATGTCTCCACTGGAAGTACCCAAAAACTCATTTTCATCGGTTTGTTAGTACAGTCGTTATGAATTCAATGATGGTTGGTACTTTATTGAGATACGTTCGTATGTCACTGAAGACTACGAGGTATCGAAGTGTCAACAAAATCTTAGACAGTATTTCGAAAAGCTTGCGATTTCGCGTGGAATGGCCCATTGCACCGGTCTTACAGTTTTGGGACGTCGGAAACTTCCTTGAACGCGTACCTAGCTTTTGCATGGCAGCTATAGAACGGTGTTTCCCGAAATACGACATCGGTGCTTCGCGCAAAGTGAACACGCGTGCAAAATTCAGTGTCAAAGCTAATACAAGCATACGACGGTTTCAGTCCTTTGGGCCCTCGTGGGACATATATGTATCAGAAATGTTTCCAATCCTCTTTGGGACAATATCTGTTGCATGTATGCGTTAGTTTGTTTTGCTACATAGTACCACCTCTGATCAGTGTCGCTAGATCCTCCCAAAACTGGGCGGATTTTCCTCTCCTCCTTTTCCCCTTCCACTATCCCATTCCGCTACTATGAGAACACTCCTACGTCCCCCACTAAGACCGTTAACTGGTCACGTGACGTGCCGCGCAACGTGGTACATATTACTAAACTGTATTCACCTCGATTTAACCGATCTGGCAACACTGCCTCTCATCAATAACTATGACGATAAATCTGTAGTTGTAAGGAAAAATGTCACATATTTTCATTTTCGAGATATTGCCGTTTAAAGTTCTAATCACTAATTCTTCGTACAACTAATGTTTCCTTGTTTCCTCTTTATAATATAAATCTGCATTCCTTTCACTTTGCGTAATATTGCATATGTGTATAACTAATGTGAATAATAATAGAAACAATAGTAATTTTAGTTTTTCACCATTAGTTTTGTCTAATGCGTACGAATTGAACATTGGACTCTGGTTAAATTTCATTATTTTTTTCGAGCCTATAGAATTTGTTTTCTTGACTTTTTTTCTGCTAAATACGTAAATCCTAAAGCTCAATTAATGCATAAACTTAAATTTTTTAAAATTGTGACATGCATTGTCTTTTCTTGCAGCAACGTAGCAATATGAAAGTCTATTTTTACGTAGGCAATATACGGCAGAGTCACAAAGTTTTTACTCTTTGCATGGAAATTTGAACATATTCCTCAGACAATTTTTGAAAACATTACATCTCCATTCATGTTCTTAAATATGAAAAAAATGCCTCCTGTTTTTTGGGAGACATGTATCAGTTATAACTTCGTCATATTTAGGAATAGAAACAGATATTTTTGCAAACATGTTTTTAAGGACACGCACTTTATGAAAACGCAAAAGAAAATATTTTTTGCAAGGGTCCTGAAAAGTCTCTTAAATTCGGTTGTTTTCCAAAGTATAATGAGTTCTTGTTCATCCCAATAAGTGAATCCACTCAGCGAATTGTCTGGTGAAACAATCGCATTCGGAAACAAGCGAACAGACCGTTAAGTGAACGGAGCTAGATCATGGGCAGTTAACTTTTTATCAACTTTGCGGTGCCCTTTGGTGTCTCTTCGGCGGATTCGTTTGCAAAAGAACAGCGCGATTTACCGCCACAGCGAACGATCCCCGAAGTTCCTTCTCCCGGCGCCTTCTTTGTTAGACTTCCAACGACTTTCCTCCCTTTTATCGAGCTTTCCAAGGGAACCGTTCGAGCGGGTCTTTTCTCTTTCTCTTTCACCCCCCCCCCCCTCTCTCTCTCTCTCTCTCTCTCACTCCCTCGAGGATACGCTCCATTCCCAGAAACGAATGCGAAAAATTTCGTTCGACAAAAGCACCGAGTAGACTGGCCGTCGGCTCAAAGCTTCCAGAGCTGTGAGTGAATCCATTATCGGCCCTCTTCAGCATCCACTGTTTGTGCCTATGCACCTCCATACTTGACCGACTCGCAGTAAATTAGTACACTAAATAACATCCACAATCTTCACCGTCACAGAAACGTTTCGCCTCTTTTGCTGAAAGCACTTTAAAGCAACACTTTTGCTAAAATGCCAGCGCAAACCGAGTATACTTCGCTTCTATCGAATTTAATTCAATTTATTCAAACCCCTACATTTTGAATTGTCAGAGCCTAAACAGAAAAAGACATCAAACCATGATAAAATAATTCTTTGATAGAAGCACATACAAGGACAATAAGCTGTTGAATTCTGAAGGGAAAATAACATAAGACCTAAAATGTTTAAATAGTGACTATGAAGTTTCAGTGTCATATTTAATATTTAATCTTATATTATATGAATTTATACGTGCCCAATATGCTGCTACGTTAAATTGTAATGAGGAAATTACACAAGACTTAAAAGATTTAAATAATGAATGTGAAGTTTCAGTTTCATATTGAATCTTAAATTACATGAATTTATACGTGTCGAATAAGCTGCTACGTTAAATTGTAATGAGAATATTAAACAAGACATAAAAGTTTTAAATAATGTATGTCACGTTTCAGTGTCATTTTTAATTTAATATATAATCTTATATTATATGAATTTATACATGCCCATAAGCTGTTACGTGAAATTTGAATGAGAAAATTACACAAGATTTAAAAGATTTAAATAATGAATGTGAAGTTTCAGTTTTATATTTAATCTTAAATTACATGACTTTATACGTGTCCGATAAGCTGCTACGTTAAATTGTATTGAGAATATTAAACAAGACTTAAAAGGTATAAATAATGTATGTCACGTTTCAGTGTCATATTTAATTTAATATTCGATTTTACATTACATGAATTTACTCGTGCATTATAAGCTGCTACATGCAATTTTAAAGAGAAGACGACATGAGGCTTCAAAAATTCATATAATTGTATTTTATAATTTTATAAAATATTTAAAAATTATAATAAATGTGAAGTTTCAGTGTCATATTTACTTCAATATTTATAATCCTATATTACATGAATTTATACGATTGTAATGAGCTGCTACGTTAAATTGTGATAGGAAAACGTCATAAAATTTAAAAGATTGAGATAATGACTGTGAAGTTTCATTGTTATGTTTGACTCATTATTCAATTTTATACTACACGAATTTATATCCTAATGGTGATAAACAATGTCTGTGCTTCGCGCATATTCTGTTTGAACAACTTTGAAGTGCACGCAATAAAAATGGTAATAAAAGTCTAACATTAAAAATACATACCTCTACAACCCCTTAATCTTTAGCGATTGGCATTCTGCTTATCAGAGATATTTTATTACTAATAAGTGAAAAGGTAACCATTGATAAGGTGATGATTGCATAGCCGAACTGTTCGAACTAGTAGAAAATGAGTACAAATTTTCAAATAATAGTACAGTCACTTTTTAATATTAAACGACATGTGTATACTTGAAGATAAGAAGAATTAGTTCACGTTTATTTCAATATTTATGCAGTCCATATTTTTTCATAGCAAGCACAAATTTTATACTTCATTCTTGTAATCAGAATTCTTGCTGTAGAACTAGACTAGAAGAAACAAAATTAAAGTTCAGATTCATTAAATTCAATTTGAAGACTTCAATCGTGAGTTTGGCGCGATAGTCTAAGGCAAGAAGTTAAAGTAGGCCACAGTAAAATGGGTTAATTTTTTTCTGCTCCTCTATTGTTCAAGATTTTAAAATCTTGCGTGCAACTGTCTTAAATTGGAAATCTGAGGTTTCAGTCACTTTTATAACGAGCTGTAGCAAAAACAAGCACAGTTTCAAACACGATTCACGTATAATATAAACTTCAATGTCTTCAGTATAATCTTCTCCGTTCTTTTAAACCTAGTCTATCGAAGTCTCAAGAAATATTTGTTGAGATGTTCTGCCAGCTGCGCAAATAAGCGATTGCACTTTAAAAGCTTGTACAGTCAACTTACTCGTAATGCAAGACATTGCAGATAACGAACTAGTTTGATTATACATAGTGGATATCGTTTTCCGAACTCTGCACAGTTTGCAACTTCATCAGTAGGAAACTGCTGGTTTTCATGCAATATAAAAATTGATAACTGTAAACATATAACTGACGAAGCAGTCAATGTGTTAATAAGTCGAAAATAATTTAACAATATTTTTCACCTTAAATAACTATCCTTTCTTAACGTTTGATTCGCATACATGACGGATTATTGAATAGGTTTATTTCTTTGAACACATATTACAATATTAATTAATTACAATAAAACTCACTAAAAATCTAAATAAATACATTATTGTTATTTTCAGAAATCAATGTAAAAATTATCACTTTTAGTGCTCCGTAAACATAGTGTTAAAAACAACGATATAAACATTTCAATCTTTTGGTATCAAACAATCTGCCAACTATTTCGACGCATAAATTCAATATCAAATACAACTGTTTCATTTCGTGCGTTCTGTTTCTCTACGAAGAATTTTTATGAAAATACTTTTCCAGGGTTAAATTCTTCTAATGTTTTTACTGTTTCCTGTTTCACTTACTTTATCATAAATGCATAAAAGCCTGAGTGTAACCCATCGCAGGTATCATACGACATCTTAGATCTCTCAGCGAACTATTTGCCGAGATTCCAAGTGCTTCCATGATCGGTCCGAAAAGATATTAAAAACGAAGAACACAGGAGTAGCTCTTCACGAAGTTTTACGGATAAGCACTCGGCTCTTTGTTGCGGCGTGTTCTATCTATTGTCCTGAGAGATCAAAAGTGAAGTAGTTAATTCCTTCGGTAGGTTTCCGGTGACCCACAACTGCCTCTGACCGGTGTCTAAACAGCTTCAAAACCAGCATCATGCTTTTGCATTCGGTGTGCGCCGAATCCGATGAAACAAATCATTTTTGATATGACGTTTAACTCGATCAGATCAGATAGAGCCGGAATTGGGCCGCGGCTTTTAGCTTTCGGTTTCTGAACGTTTTCGCTGCGAAATTTTCTGCCGCGCCATCGATACTTGTTTGGCCCAATTTCCCGGAGATATATGTACACGGAAAGTCGCGAATCATTCGACGAACCACGAACTTCTCGATCCTCTCTTTTCTTCCCCGGTTTGCCGCAACCTTCTCCCGAGTCTGCCCACCGAATTTCGAGTCGGCATTCGAAACTCGAGTTTCCTCCGCGATCGAGCTTGTAAACCAGGCGCGCTTTTTTCCCGAGGGATTTTCGGAGGATATTTACGAGAACGAGGAGTTTCTTGACGACATATAATGTTGTCGCGATGAAAGCAGCGACCTCTTACTCGTATCGGTATTTTTGATAATCCTAGAAATGCAACAAACTGGAATTTGAACCAGAAATTTATTTTCTTGCTTAATATATTTAATTGGTTGAAAATAACAGTACATTTAAATACTTCTAATGTTATTACTGTTTTATTTTTTAGTTATTACTACTTTTTATGTCTTAAATCCATAAAATCTGCAGTCTCTTAATTATGAATGAGAAATTCTTAACTATGTCCTTTGGTAGTGAAATTTGTACGTTACCCAAAGATCTATATTTTTCCATAATCTCTTTAGGTTGAGATTTCAGCCGCCTCTGAACGTTTCTGTATTTTGTTTCTTGACGACATATAGTGGTGTCGCGATGAAAGCAGCGACCTCTTACTCGTATCGGTATTTTTGATAATCCGAGAATTGCAACAAACTGGAATTTGAACTAGAAATTTATTTTCTTCCTTAATATATTTAATTGGTCGAAGATAATATAACAGTACATTTAAATTCTTCTAATGTTTCTACTGTTTTAAATTACACCTACTTTTTTTGTCTTAAATCCATAAAATCTGCAGTCTAGTAATTATGAATGTGAAATTCTTAACCATGTCCATTGGTAGCGTAATTTGTACGGTACCTAAAGATCTATATTTTTCCACAATCTGTTTAGGTTGAGATTTCAGCCGCCTCTGAACGTTTTTGTAGTTTTGGCTGGTACCAATGTTAAAACCTTTGTAAGTGTAAACTGCGCTGATACAAAAAAATTGTAAATCCTTATTTTTGTTTGTTTTTGTTCTTCTGTTTGGTTCATTTTCCATGTTGTAATAAATCTTCTCTGAGATTTCCTCAATAAAAGAAAGCAACGACCTCTGGTCCGAACCATTGCACTCATCGAGGTAGACACGATCCCTCGGGGTTCTTTTATATTTGACGGCAGCGTCAAGCCGAGCTACCAAACCAATCGGCACCATCGTGTCGGGTTAGGTATAGCGGTGAGTCAATACTAATGCAATGACAAAACTTTTTTGTTTTTAATTATTTTTTTCACAAAGCGTTTACCAACACATTCGTGACATTTTTCTGATTAAAATGACACCAAACACGATATAATTTCAATCATATATTATTATATATTTTTAATGTAAAAATGTACATAGCCAAATATCCGCGCAATTATGTCATATTTAGTATCATTTCAATCAAGTAATTGTCACAAATGCGTTGGTAAAAGTTTCATGAGAAAAAAAAATGAAAAAATAAAAAGTTTTACAATTGCATTTATTGTGTCAGCGATCGATGCTTTTGATGTATGCTGACTACTCGACTTCCAGTCTCTCTTTTTTTTTCATTCGCAAATTATATCGTGTTTGGTAGCATTCTAAATCAGAAAAATGTCACGAATGTGTTGGTAAAAGTTTTGTGGAAAAATAATTAAAAAGTTTTGTCATTGCATTAGTATTGGTTCGCCGATGTACCTTGACCCGTATCACGTTGCATTTCTCGACCGAGTCGAACGGTCGAGTTTCTTGGCCTCTCGAGGGATGTACCACGCAGTAGTGGAGATAATTTTTTTGCACTTATCGTATACAGCCTTGTGATTTTCATCGCGATGACACTGTACAAATTCTTTTTATGAGTATTCGGTAGCTCCTATCGATTTTGGCTCGTAATCTCGATGAGGATTATGCGAAAACGAGCGATATGCGCGTGCTAGGCGCGATCAATAGTATCGTGTACGATACTGCACCGAGATTGCAATGCTATGGTTCCGTGATTGTTCGAATATAAATCGGTTTCCCCGTGCTTTTCACAAGAAGCACCGGGTTTTGTCGTCTGGAAAAGATCAATCTCGTTCAGGAGAATGGTCGACTTCAACGGATGCGGTTGCTATTAATTTTCCGAGCTGTGTCTTCTTGGCACTTTTCTTTGAATCGTTCTTTAGTTAATCCCATGGTTGAAGATCATAAAATAAATTGTGTTTTTAATCTGGCGGTATCCTGGTGAATCAGAATAAGCTTCAGAATCTGAATTTTCTTTATGTCGTATTCATCCATTGTTTCTTTACCCTCCGACAGCGGAGCCTGGGTCTATTTGACTCACAGAACATAAAAATCAACATTAAAATTGATCAAATGAAATGGACACTTGTTACATTAGAAATAGACAAGGAAGACTAACGTGTCTACAGGAAATACCTTAAACAACATATTTCCAAAAATTAATAAATAAAGCAGTGAGTTGTAAGAATAGTTGTAGGAATTGATAAAAATTTAGTCATTACAGTGAGAGGACGGATGGTTAATTGGAAATTGAAACTTATGTAGGCTCAAGTATGAAGTCGGACGCATTTTTTACTATCAATCAAGTAACTTACAAGACATATTGCTTTTTCGTGGATAATAAAATGCTGGATAACATTTAATACAATAGTTCTCTCGGAAACATTGAACAACGGTTAAGGATTTCGTAGTAAAATTAATAAAATTGTTAATATCAGTACCTTGAAGTTTATCATTTAAAATTAAATCATTAAACTTCTCTTTCGTGCAACAAAGGCATTGTGAAGTGTTCTCGCGAGCTTTTGAGAACGATATTATTAATATTTCATCGTTAGACTCAATATATACCTGCAAGGAGTTCTTTGGAACTCTTCGAAAATCACAGCAGTCTTTTTTAAGCAATTTTAAAAGCTGCTTCGCGAAACCGGACCATCCTTGAGAAACAACATAAATCTATGAAAAAGAAAGTGCGATCTCCTTCTTTTCGAAGAAAAGTTTGAATTTTGGCGCATTAAATTATGAAGTTGAATCGATATATGTCAATTATATCTCAATTACAATTAAATTGTAGGTGTTTATGTATTTACACATAACTGCTCTGCTCTGCAAAATTCATTAAAATGAAGGCTATACACAGTACAACAATGATTAGCTTCCTTGACAAGGTACTCAGGTAAAACTGTCGAAAGTGTAAAAGTGCATCTTTGGAAAAATGCTGAATATATTTCAAAAGTTAAGAAATGCAATATTTTGCTTGTAACATACACATCCATAGTCTAACTCAATTAAAAAAGAATAGCTTTCTATTTATTCTAGAAAGTTAGTTTCCACTGTATATTTAAATATGAATGCACATTATCAGGGACGTGCTCACTAGTAGGTACAAATACCCCTAGGTTGTAGGTTGATCGGCACGCCTCGCGAACACATCGTTACAACTGCAGATATCGTGCACGGTAGCCAGCGGCGCGATAGTTATAAAAGCCTGTGAATTATGGGCGTTACCAGGTTGTTCGGCTCGGTAATGCGGTCTCGCAATGCGGAATAGCGGCCGCTTCCTACGATTTTCGTTGTTTAACGAACCCGCTTCCTGGGTTTCTATCGATCGCGGATCCATCATAAATTCGGCGAAGTGTGTTAGAAACGCTAATGTCGGCCGCCTGGCAACGGCCACCGAAAGCTCGTCCAAGTCAGCGCGGATTCTGTTTGCTTGCGATGGAACAAGCACTCTCGGTCCTCGGCCCTTTTGTCTTTGGAATGCAAATCCGCATAATGCATCCACTGAATATGTATCGAATATTTCGTCGGGCCTAGCCGCCGGCGCGGTTCCTTTCCGTCTCCTCGAGAGCTTTTTTCGACACCGGTTTCGATACTCGTCGCAGTACTTCATCTCTTGTTACTCGAAAAATGTAGATGCAGCGGCTCGCCTTTGTGCTGTCTCGTTTCTCACCAAATTTTCGAGGACACGAATTGATCCAAGGTGTTCCGTCGCGTACCGCTTCATCACATTCTTTCCGTGGACGCAATGGCCAAAGTAAAATCCTTCAATTTCCATGAGACACATGTGGCTAACGTCGGCTACACTTGCTACGCAGATGTCTGTTGCGTTTATTTATGACGCGCAAGGCACGTCTACAGCCGTTTGTGAGGAAACTAACTTCCGTAATCTAAAATCTGGTTGCGCAGATGTATTCCTTATTTAAGAATACACAACTTCGCCATTTGAACCGCCCCTCTTACTCTAATAGTTTCCGAGATATTCGACCAGATATGGTTCGGACCAGTGTCGCTAGATCCACCCAAAACTAGGTGGATTTTCCTCTCCTCCTTTATCTCTTCCACTATCCCATTCCACTACCTGAGCCACTGATACAGTGACTATTTTTTTTTACGTGAGGAAATGCTTTACGCATACACCCTCCCCCCCCGGGAGGGACGGGGGTATGTGGGACTTATCCAGTCCAAAGGGACTACCCACTAAAACCCCACGGTCACCTACCCAAAACTTGGGGGGTGGGCAGGTACTCGAAAACGAACTACAACTGGACCTCTCCCCATTTCGGCGGCGGCAGGCCGCCGTCCCATACACGGAGGGTTTGCACCCCCTTCAAGTACTGCCTTATCTACAAGGGCGCTGCGCAGGTCATCCACGCAGGACCCCCCCCCCCCGGGACCGCCAGAACGGGTGGCACACTTCCCAAAAGCGTGCTACCCACGGTCCCTGGACTGATACAGTGACCTGAGCACATTCCAACGTCCCCCACTAAGACCGTAAACTGGTCACGTGACGTGCCGCGCAACGGGTTACATATTACTCTGGTCATGAGAGAGGTGGTAAATTGTATTCTCCTCGATTTAAACGATCTGGCGACACTGGTTCGGACCCCAAACTTTGAGGGCTGTTTTCGCCTCTTACGTATAAACAATGTCCGCTAAAAAAATATGTCTCGACTATTTTTGCAAGAATTACGTTCTCCCTGAGTTTCATTGAAATCTGGTGATGTCACTTCGGGAACGTCTCTTGTGAAAGTGCCGCATCGTTTCCATTCGAGCGAGTACTAGCAACTGTCCCACGGTACGTTCCCGATTTCTTATAGACAGTGTTTGTTTCATACAGCAATGTGATGCTTTGCATATTACATGTAAAGGTGCATAAAACAATGAATCATTTTTTGAGGATATGTTACATAAGGTACATAACTCAAATTTTATATTTTTCAAGCTGTGGGTTCGAGGAGCCGGCTCTCCCCTTCCCTGTTCAGGTAAAGATTGCTACATGCCTCGGGGACATTTATCCGGATCACATCTTCCGGAACACGAGTATTCCGTGATCGTAGACAGCTATTGTCCGCCAAGAGATCCTATATTGCTGATAGACCATGCTGTACGGGACTGTAGCATTGCTTCTCTGAGAGTTGCTAATTGGGGCGTGTATCGGAATAATTATCCTGACAGTCCAGTATCTCCTGTCCTTAATAATCTTAGATCACTGTTTGTGCTGAGCTGTGCAGAACTTGCGCATCAAACGTTGTTTGTAAGCACGTGTTCTCGTGGATGTTCGGTAGAACGAGGGATATCTCAATTTGTAATACCAATCTCTATTCGAAGCGCAATTACTCGGAGGAACTGTACGATTGAGGCGCCAGTAAAAATTGCCATGATTCAAAACACTTTTTATATTATTCAATTTTGTTTATATCATTAAATTCGACTGTATTCTACAAATTCCTAAACATTCAAGTGATGTATGTAAAAGCAAGTTCAATTTCATGTGCATAATGTAAAAACGATTGCATAGAATGAAAATAGTCTAGATTGAAAGAAATATCTTAATTTTGGAATTAAAATTGCATTTAACACTAGGTTTACGGAGCACTAAAAGTGATTGTTTTACTTATATAAAACAATATATTTACTATTTTATAAAAATAATAAGAACGAGTCTATCCAAATTCTGAGACATTTTTTGGATAATATATATCCAAAGAAATAAATTTGTTAAATAATTCCTCATGGATGCATCTTTGCAATCTCAATAATCGTAAATTAGAAATATTAAACTTAAAACTAGTGTTAAGGTAAATTAATAACATTCATATTTAGTGCATCCTGCTCGAAATCTTCATCGCTAGTCTGACTCGATATTATAGTACACGGCGATAGTAGCAATGAGAGGAGAATTAATAATACCGTACAATTTGCATCTTTCAAATTAAACATTGATATGATGTTTAATACTAGGAGCACCGGTCCGTCAAAGTGATATCGTTCTAATGTATAATATATCATTCGAGTGTGAATTTGTGAAATTTAATGCAACTTTTATCGGAATATGCGCTCGAACAAGTGAATGTATTTCGCATCATTCGGCAAAATATTCGAGTATCAATAAATGTAAAAACGATTGTTCTCTGAATGCATTTCCATCAGATTGCGGATTTTATGCATTTATGACAAAAATGAATAGCTGAAACGCAAAACAGAAGATCCATCACATGAATTTCATATTGCGGGTACATTATTTACATCCTGTTACAATTATTAAGGGATGAGATGAAATTTGATGTAATCTTTCTTCTTGTAATTGATACAGACAATTTTTATCTTGCATACAGATCCGCAGTCTAATTTTCATAAATATATTCTTAGAAATAGCAAGATACATGAGTACAAAAGTTCGTGTCTGATTTGAATATAAACTACTGCACATATTGCACAAGCATTTACATTGTAAAATTACAGTTTTATTAATCAAGTATATAGTCACTTGTTTTCTACTATTGTCTCCGTTTTACAAGCTGATAGATTTCTTTTTTGAAAACTGCGTGACTCTTTTCCAAAAAAGGTTTTGAAGTCTCTGCAAATCGATCACAAACTTTGATAGTCATTCAATAGAATACTGAATACCACCGATTTTGTTTTAACCCTCAGACTGCATACACAAGGTGTTTTAGAAATAATGTAAGAAGAAAGTGAGTGTGATTCTAAGCAACTTTTTCCTTTGCCAATTCGCGCCGATACGCTTTGTTTTCGAGTTATTAACGAAAAACGCGGACCAATCAGAGCACGACTATAGTGGGCGGACTCCGACTTGGCGACAAGTCCCGCTGAGCGTGGCGTTGCCGTTGGCCGAGCCGGAATCCGTCTGCCGTAGCCGCACTCTGATTGGTTCGTGTTTTTCGTTAATAACTCCTTAACGAAGCCTCAGAGAACATTTTCGCAAAGGAAAAAGTTACTTCAAATGACTTCAGGAATCAAACCTTTCTTTTTCCAACACTCTTTCTGAGAGACTCTGTATATACGTTCAAGAAATTTTAATCAGTAATCTGATTTGGAGTAATCTTATTTGATAAGTTTCAGTCTTATCGAACTAAGATAACCAAATTCTAAAAATCTAAAAACGTTTCGATGCTTTCATGTTTTTAACAACGATTGACATGCAAATTTCGTGTAGCAAAATGCTTACGGCTTCAAACTATACAGCACTGCAGTCAAAGGGTTAGAGATTGGGGTTTATAGCACACTCCGACGTAAGCATTAACATAACAGCTTGGTGTTTTTGAGAACAAGAGCTGTTCGCGCACATACTCGTACGTGTATAACAAACAACGCCTTTCGCAAACAGTTCCCACCAGCTGATCTTCGATTCCCAGCTTATCGGAGTTGAACGTCGTGGCCATTGGAATCCGGGATATCTCTGGGTACAGTAGAGGGTACAGATATCAGGTCGGTGCTTTCACAGACTCCTTAGAAATTCTATCAAAGTTCCGTCGTCCTTGGCCGAGGGTGGACTTATGATCGATTGCCTGCTCGCGACTCGTGGAAATCTTCTTCGAGAAATTTTCTTCGGACGGAACTCCGTGGAAGCGTATTTGCGCCGTGTGTCCTTTGGAGCGTGTTTACGCGAGGTGCATTTCCTTTGTCGAGGTCTTTCGGTGCAAGCCGCGCGAAAAAATAAAAAGACTCTCGATAATCTGAGGAAATTCTGATCGCGTTCACGATGGTCCTCTGCTCGATGAGTGCATGTTCGTTGTATTTTTTGCGGTTTTCGCGCATTCCCTATGGGAATTGCCGTTCATTCTTAAGAAGTTAGATATTAAAACTTTTCGAGTTGCTACAATCTGAAGAGTATTTAATGCTCTTATGAATTATTGGCGAGCTAATCCTTTTTCATCCCTTAGAATTGACGGAGTCTTTAAAATTTTTGTTCTAACTAACTCGGAAATTACATAAGTTTTATTACAAGTCGTAATAACATGGTGGGTATACCTTCGAAATAGTATAGAACATTTTTAACAAATCTAAGTATTTATTTTAAATTCTTGAAGAACCTTATAAGAATAATTCGAATTTTATTTTACGCTTGGTTAGGGGATTCAGCGCAATATTAAATATAAAAATGTTACATGATGGATGATATACACAAGATAGTGTTTAAAATATCTGTCAGTTGAATTAGAGATTCGTAAATAATTATGTGGTCGGAATTCTGTGTTTCTTATTAATCCTTGTAGAATGTTTTATTAATCAAAGTGTTTGTTAGGTTCTTTAGAATATCAGGAATTATCTCTCAGATTTAGATTAACATAGATTTTCCATGTTCATGTAACGGGATTATCTTGTTCCTCTTCGGGAAGAAGTTTTCTTGTTTCAAAGTTCGATAGGTAGTTTAAATTCATGAATGACAATGTACTTTATGGAGCTACATAGAATTTATCAACGGATTATGCCAGGTAACTATCGCATAATCACTTGCTCGGCAAATTTCAATGAACTATCCAGAATGTAGATAACTGTTGCTGCTCTATAAAACGTATTTTTTGATGTTTTGGTACAGACCCAAATATAAATTAACCTTCATTATTGTCTTCGCAATTTCGATTAATTGCAGTCTTTTCAAAATTTCGTCTGGTCAACGTTGTCTAGTAAATCGATCCTTCTAACCTGAAAAAAAAATTCAAGCCGTTTGGTTCAATTTTTAAAAACCTATTCTCTTCTAAATAATGTCCTAAGATTATCAACTTAAAAACTGACATGAATAGAAAAAAAAATGATGCAAATGAAAATTACTGGAGCAAATTCATACGTGGTGCTACAATAGCCAAGAAATGTTATTTGTTACTGGTATTCTCGATTTTCGTAACATTGTTAATTAGAAAAAAAATTATGTTACTTCAAAGAGAATGAATTTTATTATAATATGGATTCTTTTCGACTGTTGACGTTGGAAACGAGCCTGCAATAAATTCCTGCTCAGTCGTCCGACGTTATATCACCGTGTAATATAAATACATAAATATTCCTAAAATTATAAGATACGGGTACCAGCGGATTTAATCCCTTGTCGTATTATAATTCCTTGCCTCTTCGAAACAAAATTGTATTCATTTGTAATCAATATTTAAGCACTGAAGTAAATATAGCTGTACAAATAATACAAGTTTTATTTTCACTTCTGTGACATTTGTTGGGATAAAGATGTTAAAATCACTGTAGCCGTAAAGAAAATGGTACAGCAAGGGGTTTATAGTACGGTTTGAGATCTGGACTCGTTTGGTACACGTGATACAGGGACCTCTAGTAGATACAGTGTAAAAATAAAATAAAAATAAAAATGGCCCTTTTTAAAACTTTTTTATTTCAGCCCGTAATGAAAATTTAAAATAGGCGGTTTGTAGATTTATATGTTAGTTGTGTACATGTTGAAAATTTCATCAAAATCCGTTGACGCAGAAAAAATACGACACGCATCGAAAGATGTAAGACTCTGTGGATTTTAAACAAACACTGACCAAAAGTCGTGAAAAACTGCGATTTTCACAATTTAACCCGTCTGTTGCTCGTGTGTACGTTAATCGATTTCGATGAAATGTTCAGCATGTGTATTACTAACAAGACGCATATTTTAAATTTTCATTACCGACTGAAATAAAAAAGTTTTAGAAAGTGCCTTTTCTATATTTTCTTGTAATTCTTACTAATTGCAATTTTCTGAATATCTTTTCCGCACGCCGTTTAGTACATCAATGCTTCCAATTACTCGATAAAAGTTAATTTATTTGATGCAATTTTAAACAAACGGACCGGTTATTTTGAAAGTGGTGTAAGTCTATTTTCTTGTTCTTTCGAGAATTGTTTATAAATAAAACGTTCACTCTAAATTATTTGTTTATTTCGTGATTTTTCAACATTTTCCAGAAATAGACGACTTTCAAAATAAACGGTCCATAATTATTCTGATTTAAAGGGCGTTAGAATACTTTCATAAGCCACAGTACGTCAGTGGGTCTGGCAGAGGCTGTGGCAGCGATTGATCAAGGACAGTGCGCGACACCACGGATCAGTGTTAACGACCTGCGAAACGTGACGACTGAAAATAAAGCTCGAGAGTGCTTTCGGTATCGTTTTTATCGGCGTATCGATCGGATCGCGACGATTGAAACAGATGTCGCGGAACGTTCAGGCTCGAAAGGAAGAAGAGAAGAGCGTCGAGCTCAGGGGTCATTTCGAGGGCGGCCCCGCCTGATAGAGAGCAATAAGTCGCTATTCTGCGGCTAGGATAGGAATCGCTGACTTCGGTCTGGCTTCTTCGAGGCGATCGGGCGCCCTTCCCGCATGGAGCTGAAGCCTTTTCCGCCGGTTTCGTAGCACTCGAGCCGCGAAAGCGCCGAAGCTGCCTCGCGGCTTGCCAACTTGAAACACTCGAGACCCACTCCTCGCCGTTCGCTTCGCATACACGATTTGTCTCTCGTACATCTCCTTTTCCCATTCCCACCACTCCCAACCCCTTCTCAAGCAGTTTCGGCTCCACACGATTTTTAGGAAAACCGGGCGCCTGTCCCGGACATTGACAAAGGGACGTGACGAAGTGATAGCCGTCAATGACTTGGGTAAAGCTAGTTCCCAGGAAAATATTTGACATCAGTTTTTAGCAACCGTCAGTCATGTTCGAGGGGTGGAAACAACCCTCAAAGTTGGGGTGAAAAGTATGTTTGGTTATGTATCTTCGCATCTATCAGAGTTAGGGAAATATTGTACAAGGTTGAATTTGGGGGTTCATCAATTAACAACCAGGCTGCATATCTACATACATGGAACTTCATTTATTTAAGTAGTATATGGAAACTGTTCCAGCATTGGCGAAGCGATGGTCGTCGATGACTTTGGCAAAGCTAATTCCCAGGAAAATATTTAACACCTCTTTTGAGATAATTATGCCCAAGTGGTAGAAACAACACTCAAAGTTTTGTATATTGGCATCTATCAGAGTTAGTAAAATATTGTACAGGGTAAAATTGTATATTCTTGTACAATATATATATATGCATATGCACAACTTTTGTTTGAAATATTTTTTTGTAAGTTTGTAAGAACTTTATTATGTGTTCATGAGTCTTTTATTAAACGAATTAGTAAGTGTATAGAAGTTGCGGATATAAATTTCGAGCATTTATTATGATATTCTTAAATGAAATAAAAAATCTTCCAGAGAAAAGGAACGTTGTCATTTTAATAGAAAAACAAAATTATCCTTGACATAAACATGAAAAATCTGCTAAATATCTTAAGAAATATTGAACTTCCAAAAAGATGTTTCAAACAAAAGTTGTGCATTTTTTTACGTAGAATATGATTCCAAAATAAAAAATATGTGTTTATGATAAAAAAGACAAAATGACCTTGAAAAAACCTTGAAAACGCCCAGGCATTAGGAAACTGGTAGTGCCATTTGACTCCCCACTCGAAACACTAAAGGACATGCGCCAGTTTGTTTTAAATCACATGTCTTCGAGATTTTTTTACAATCTCAACTTAAATGGGACACTTTGTATAAGTCCAAAACAGTATAATAAAATTCTTATAGAATGCACAATTTTACCCTGTACAATATCATCCTGTTATATAATATAAATAATATTATATAACCAAAAATTCAGGTTATAGAGGGTTAATTGTGAGAAACGGAAGTGGAATAAAAATGTATCTTCATTCAAGCACATGTTGTTACAAAAATAGCGAGAAATCTAAATAGATTCAGTCTTCTAATTTGTATAGAACAAAGTACACCAGTCGCATTTTGTGCTCGGCACGGTTAATTCTTCTAATGTCTTAGTATTTCCCCGACTCATACTTGTGATAAATGCACAAAATCCGAAGTCTGCGTTAAATTTCGACGATTATTTTCACTTCTCTGACAGAAATTCCAGCGGACGAAAAAATTCCTGTGAAATATTTTAGTGGGAATCACATTCTAGCAAAGCTACTACGTAAGAATTGGTGATTATCGTAGCTGCATATCACCTCGTGAGACTGTACCGAAGAACTAGCGGCCTTCACTAGTGTGTCCTCAGTAAATTCTCGCGACAGTTAAAAATGATCGGTGGCTGCCGTGTAATTCCCAAAAGGAGCTATTTCGCTTCCGAGATGGAACTCTCTGCTCGATACGTTTATCGAGAAGTGGATCAACCACCTATTTCCCGAGATAGGGAGTGATTCTCTTGACGCCTCAAGCATATCCTACCCGGATATCGTATTTTTATTTACGCTTTCGAGTGCAGTATATTACGCCTATAAACCAACACCTGCCTTCCCGGTCAGGTTATTTCTTCGTCGGGATACTGAAAGATCTGATGGAAATTGTATTTGGACTATATGAAATATGCAATCAAGTTAACTTAATTTAGGAGGAAAAGTATTCCGAGCAAATATCTCGGTAATGTAACCTTTTAGCGAGTAGTAATAATAAAATATAGTAATGGAAAAAGAGAGGAAGGATGGTTGAAATATTTTATTCTTTTAAACAGCGACGAGTTGAAAGTTATTTTCTGTTATATACCGATGACCTAGTCTCACTCATTATGCTTTTAATGTATTATTAGACTGCGGATCTTTATGCAAATTAAAAATTGTATGCATCAATATCAAGAAATAAATACCAAATCGAAACGTCGTTCTTTTTCTAAAGTTGTCTTAATGGATTCAAAACAATAAATTCTTTAAATTCTTATAAACAAACTGCGGATTTTTGTGCAGAATAAAAATTGTCTCAAGAGTCTTTTATCAGTATCTTTATTTATTCAATGACTAGCAGATTGGATGTAATGTATTGATATTCTTTATTTCTTCCAATCTTTCTACTGTATTAAATTACAGCTGTTCATTTTTGCCACAAATGTATAAAATCCACAGTACATTTATTCTTATACATGGAAACGTCTTAACAGTTCAAATTAATAGTTAATGGAATCTGAATGTTTCGTCCTCTCACTCTATGCATCTTATTAGGTTTCATACGAAATGTCGCACTAAATGTTTTTCATTCTTATAGATATCCATGTCAACGTTTCCACATCGATAATTTCTTCATGAATATACGCTTAGGTTGATAAAAAAGTTCTTTTTTAACAAAACAATATTATGAGAACTACATCATGTTGGAAGTTGTTACTCCAGCCACATAAAGCGAGCACCATCAACAACTTGTTCCATATTTGAATTTCTAATTAAACCAAATAAAAAAGAGCTTCACAACCAGCCTTACGGAACGTAGCGAATACAAGCAATTGTTACATAATCGCGGAATTAACCTTTCATCAATATTCCTGTCGGTTCATGCATGAAAAATGACTGGCTCCGTGTCAGAAATAAACTTCATCGCATTACGTCAATGGCTGGCATCTCGATGTTACGCAAATACGTGTTAATAAAAATTACGTCTCCCAACGGACGATGGAACAATCACTAATCTTGCTTATTTCGTTTTCTGTTACAGGTGAGTATCCGGAGATTGGTTTTTTGAGGACCAGGCGTTTAATTCCGAGAAGATGCGAGTGCAGGGAAGGTAGGAAGGAAGTGATATAGCAGAAAGTGTGTCGAATATAGGGGATTCTGGCCAACTAATCACTGGCAGCGTCTCTTACATCTTCGTCGGCCGGTTTTCCGCGTTTTCCGGCTCTTCGTGCCATTGTGCCAAATTAAAAGGCTTCGTGGCACTCGTGCCGAGGCAATCTTGGAAGTTCTTGAGACTGTTTCGAAAACGGAAGAGCGGCTCCGGCCCATTGACCGGACTCTTCTCTTCCCCTCGTTTTAACGAAATGTCGTCCATTGTTCGCGAAAACCGTTGTCGCCCGCGAATTGTCCGCCGATCGGAAACGCGGCACGGATTCCCGTTAATTGGAACTTGCACGCTGTTGGATGAACAAGTATTTACTTTATAACAAATAGTGACTAAGATGTTTCCGACAGTGAACCTCGACAGGTCACTAGTAGAGATATCCATATCACGTGTACCTGAAATACACGTGTACATGTCCGTGTTGAAGTTTGTGTATTGTTTACACGTGTACATGTTCGTGTTGAAGTTTGTGTATTGTTTACACGTGTACCCGTGTACCCGTGTAGTAAACAATACACGTGTACCCGTATACCTGTGTAGTAAACAATACACGTGTACCCGTATACCTGTGTAGTAAACAATACACGTGTACCTGTGTACCCGTGTACTAAACAATACACGTGTACCCGTGTACCCGTGTAGTCAACAATACACGTGTACCCGTGTAGTAACAGTACACGTGTACCCGTGTAGTAAACAATACGTGTACCCGTGTACCCGTGTAGTAAACAATACATGAACTTCAACACAAACATCCGAACTACACGTGTACACGTGTATTGTTTACTACACGGGTACAGTGTATTGTTGACTACACGGGTACACGTGTATTTCGATACACGGATACATGTGCATCGAAATTAGTTTCTGATGTCGAACGTTTATTGGAAATGCGTGTTTTAATCCGCGTACCGGGTGCACGGGTATTGAAATACACGGATCGTAATATCTATACAGGGTGTTTCAAAATTATATGTCGCGACTACTCTAGCGTGATTCTTCATCTCTGGATCAGTGGAGATTTTTTAAGAAAAAACGCCGCAAAATTGACTCTGACCTTGAATTTCAGTCAACATTTTTTGTTATTGCGCCGTATAGTTTTTGTTCCCCGATGAGTACTACACGTCGCAATGGCAAAACAAATTTGACCTTGAAATTCAAAATCAAAGTCAATTTTGCGGTGTTTTTTTAACAAATCTCCACTGATCCAGAGATGGAGAATCACGCTAGAGTAGTCGCGACATATAATTTTGAAACACCCTGTTTACATTGACGGGAGTGTTGTTTGTGAGACTCCGATAAGAGTTCGTTCTGTTTATGTGTTACGTCATATGGACCCGATCATCGAGTCGTTCAAGTGCTCACGCCGAAACCAAACACACATATCACATTCAGATGAATGAAACTATAACTTGAGAAGTGTAACTGAATCCAGAACTAAGGTTCCATTTGGAGAACTGCAGAAAAATACGTCGTAAGGTTTTAAATGACCCCTCGTGGTACATAAGGTATGCAAAGAATCTTTCTCGGTAAAAACTAAGCTAAGAGAAAAACGGAAAGCGAGAAATTGAATAATCGGATAATATAAGAATTTACAGAAAGTCAGATGAGCGAAAGAAATAACAATGAATGTACGATTTTAAAGTATGTTTTGAAAATGGTCATTTGACCCCGCTTGGTACGTTTAGTGTTAATGGTGAAATCAGCAGTGTATGATATTATAATTTCCCCGTTTCTTTCTATATTTTGTTGATAAATTACCGACAATTCTAAGCGTATCGCAGTTCAGTTTATTTTTGTGTGCTATTTCTTCACATGAAGTTATTGTATAATGAAAAAATCGCGTAATTTTATTTTAATCCACTTTAACGTTGAGATTTCTTATTTATTCTACAGCGAACGTGCTAATGCAGCGAAGTATGGTATTCTATCATAGCAACCACGCACAGCAAAATTTGTTAACGGATTCTCTGATTAAAACTTAACTAGTTATCACTGGGTAAATTTTAAGCTCCCTTTTTCTCTAGTCTCAAGTTAAAATCACGAGCGATTATAAGACGATTTTTTCACATTTCAAGAAAATTATTCAAGCTGCGTGTATCTTGCGTAACGTTCGCCTAACTAAGATGCTACGAGGCATAAATAAATTCATTCGTAATGAGAGCCTCGTGAGGCATTGAACACGAACTTCTTGTCCAGACTCGGAATAACACAACCTGGTCTCCATGCTAATTATATCTGGCAAATGGTGATTAACTGCCCGCGCTATGAACTAAGTTACAGACGCGTCTTTAACGATGGCTCGAAAGACGTCACGCAGAGTTCTTGTCAACGATCTTGTGTTGCTTCCCGGCAGAATTTCATTCCACGGCATTGTTGTCGACTAACGATTGGTGGAAAGGCGAGCTGATTGATAGGTCTCGTAAATTAATCATTTCGACATTGATTCCAGTTTTTTTAGTGACAGACTCAAACAAATCATTTCTATACAAGGATGGTAGCTTACTAAATACGAAAACTCCTCCATATTATCTTATACTTATATAACTTCATCATTTGAGACTTATTTTGGTACAGTTAATTTTGAGTATTAATATTCAGTACAAAATATTGATACACTTGTCCTAAATCATAGAAAATAATTTTCTTCTTTACCGCTAACTGTACCGACCACAAAATGTGAATGGTATATGTTGTTTTTTAAAAATCAAAAGACTGAATTTATTTAGATTTCTCGCAATTTTGATGATAATAGATACTCGAATGCAGAAATCTTTAATATTTTCGATTTCCATTTCGATTTAATAATTTCTCGTGGAAGCATCTTCGTAGTTATAATAATTATAAAATAAAAAATATGAAACCGGTTATTTTACCGGTTGTGATACGGTGAGTGTTGAAAAATTCTAGCATTGAATATTTGATAGGCAAAAATACGCTATCTTGATAAAAATCGGTAATAATTGTTTAATGCAATATGATGTAACCTAATGTAAGGTGATGTATTCTGATCTTTTTCTTGATACGATTTCTTAGATATGATTGCATTTGTTACATTTTGAAAATGTACAGTCAAATCGGAAATCACTTAGATTTACGAAAGGCATGTTTTAAATTATCGTAATGAGCACAGATAAAAAAGTTAGAACTCGTGGTCTTCACAATTTTTTTCGAATTTCGAGAAGTTGCAATTTCACAAAAATTCTTGTTACATATTACCTAGTAAAATAATCCTTCTAACGTCTCAAAAAAAGAAAAAAATCAAATCTTTGGTTCAATTTTAAAAAAAGTTATTAGTTTTTAAAGGGCGTCAACTAAATTTTCGACTCGATGGTATTCTGGTACGGACAGTTTGTTCTCTTCATTCACAGCAATATTGAAGCATTTCATACCACCCAATCGTATTGATTGGATTATCTATAATTGGTATTATCGTATTAAGGACGATTTTCTCTCGTCTACTCGAATGTTCGTATAATCCTTCGTCAATTATCTGGCCTATTAAAACAGTTAAACGTACCGCGATTTTAGTTTTCGTGCTCGCCCAAAAATTTCTTTTTTTTTGCAATATCACGCTCGAACTACAATATAGCGGCGTGGATCCTTTCCTCACAATTCATTTCCCATATAATCGTACATTGCGGCAGGAGATTGTAGCCATTTCCCAGTTCGAAAAGGAAGTTTCCTGGCTGAATTATGGTAATTGCTAATTGCTGATGGATGAACGGATTTCACGGAACAGACACGGACGTAATACAGCGATTCGCGAAGCTTCTTCTCCGACTAGTTACCAATCGATCGCCGATGGAGGATGCATTTCGTTAATAGTTTCCTTCCCTCCGGTTAGTGGCATTTATGTATCGGGAATGACCCAGAAATCTCGGGAGCGCTGGTCTTCCGATTTCTATGGAACAGCTGCGCATTCTCGAACCATCGACGAATCCCGATCATCTTCATTGCTGCGCGCTTCCTTTTCGCTTCCTGAAAATTATGTGTTCGACAATGCGTATTATTAACCACTTCATGACTGCGCGGAAGACATCATCTGGTTCGTGCGTTCATAATAATCTATAGCGCAGCTTGCCTTTATAAATGGTGTCTATTCTTTAGTTTCAGATTGCCACTTATAAAAATTACAGGGCGACAGAGATATTGCTATACACCACAAAATTAAAGGAATGCTGAATTATAACCAGAGAATCGTCAATGTTAACACTAGCTTTACGGGAAGTTTCTAATATTTTTAATTTATGATTATTGAGATTGTAAAAATGTATCTATGAGGAATTATTCGAGCATGGCTAAAAATTTGGACAGATACATTTTTATTATTTTTATGATGTAATATGTAACAGTCATTCTTAGTGCTCCCGTAGACCTAGTTTTGAACTTCTGTAACTTCAGGCACATAAATTTTCAATTATTCTGTGCTCATTTTTACATTTGCACGGCCATCGGTATTAATATTACGCGGACGGCCATCGGTGGTCTGTTTAGACCCAGATATTTCTATATTAATATTTACGTAAATATAGTTCTTTAATTTATTTATTTTGTAATATATACTAGAGTATAGTAAATATAGTCTATAGCAGGGAGTTCCAACGTATTCTCCTTCAAGAACTGCAAGGTCCCCACTATCGAACCTCTTCCCACTACTACGTGCAGCCGTAGAGTTAGTGAGTGGTGCGTGCGCTGCACGGCTCTCGTGGTGGGAGCTTCCCACTACTATACATTATCACGATGAAGTCTAAGAGTGGGGGAAGAACCTAAGCGGAGAAGGTGCCTCGAATAGCTCCGGAGCTACTGGTTGGAACTGCCTGGTCTATAGTAAATGTAGAGTTTTTCATGCATCCTCATCCCCAATTTATACATTCTACATTTGCTGTTCTTCTTGAATTCACTTTTGCGCAATTGGTGGATATGCGTGGGTAAATAGTGTAATTTACGAGTAGTTTCATTCTCAGTAGCATCTAAATTAATCGACAGACTTCTTAATGCGTTTTGTTTTTTATTTTGTTAGGATAATCTTCACTTTTTACGTCCCAGAGTTCGGGTAGCACTCCCACCGAGAAATTAACGCATAAGTTTCTTCTTTGTACCAGCAATGTTTGGCTGCCATTTTTTCCCGGAAACTCTTGCAAAATATTTCGGACGCGGTTCGAAACTTGAGATTACTGTCAGAGCTATATCCAGAGAGCGTCTACATTATACATTGTATCACTCTCCGGGATTAACTCTTGCAAGCGCGAATAGATTGCCGGCCGCTTTCTCGGATGCGTCTACACACGTTTTGAGAGTCGCTCTCCCAAGAAGTGTCGCAAGTTACTTGCTAGGGGACGCGCACTTTTGCAACAATATCGTTCTACCGAGAATGTCATTCTCATGCAGTAGAGAAATTTAAAAAAATCGATGGAAGGAAAGTTTAACGACGGCTCGCTGACGCCCGGATTGGGTCACACGGGTTTCTCCGCGCGGGGCACGTTCTTATTACATTTTCTCTTGGCCGGCGCGGCGGCCTGCAATCAGAGATTCCAAGCTGATTGAGCTTTCCAAGGATCCCCTCTGCTCGAATTGCTATAGGTCTGCGAATAACATAGGCGCGAATTTCCCAGGCACAGCGGACTTGACATTTACAGAGTGCGGGGCGCAGGAATGCGCGCGTATTGTCTCCGAAAGGGTGAAATAGAGAAAGAATTCCGTGTCCGCGTCGCGAGTGGTACACGTGGGGAAGTACGTCGTCAACGGGTCTAGGACGTTCTTTTTCCATAAATCCAAGGTGCTGTTCTCGCAGTGTGGTCAAGGACAGAGGCAGAAAAAGGATTGTACGAGGTCCAACTTGCTGGAAAAATATCGGTCGTCATTTTAAGTTCTCGCGACTTCCACATTGTAACTCCGTTACGCGGCCATAGGTAGTAGGTTCAGGACTTGTGCCAAAGACTGGTTCACGCGAGACTCGGATTTATTGAATACACTCAGAACTTGGTAGTCGCGCCGGGAAGCAAGGTTCTGCAAATTGGGTCTCCTCTCGGTTCGCTATTAACCCTGGAACTGTGTATCCCGGCGGCGACAATAACAGTTTAATAGAACCTATATTTTACCCTCGAATAACTTCGCATCTTTGATGCGATTCCGCGTCTTTGACGTTATCCTTTGAGTTGTCGTCGGACTCGGATACAGCACACTTCCGCGATAGCCATTTCCATTCGTAATTAATGTTGCTTGTTTTCTGCTCCGTGTCATACGGTTTAAGCTACAACCTACATAATTTAGTACGTGCACGACTTACACAACACAGAAGCCGTAATTTCACACGTTCGGGGCTTACGCGTACTTACGTGCACCTTAAGTCAAGATCGTACGTGTTTGATACACGTGTTAGGCGCGCTATACATACTTCTTAAGCCGCGACTTTGAATTTTATACATCGCTGAAAGTATCTTTATCACTACAGTAACCCCGCGATCTAAGTCCTTTTTCGGTTCTCTGCCGGGGCTTAGATCGTGAAGGGACACTATTCTTTTGTGACCGCGTCGACCACGCCGAACGTAGAAAAGGACAGCATGCAAACACGGACCGGGCGGCCGAGCGAAGGCGCAATAAAAATAGCGTATCGGTGAGGCAATACTAGTGCAATAATAAAACTTCTTTATTTTTTACTTATTTTTAATGACATTTTACCAATATATTCGTTGCACTTTTCCAATGAAAATGATACCAAATATGATATAATTCTGATGATATTTACATGTGTAATAAACGATAAAAGTTTTGGACGTAAAAAAGGACAGCGTATAGGAAAGAAAGAGACGACTAGAGTCGCGACCGACAGCGTAGTTCAAAGGCCCGCGTGTCTGTACAATGTAATGTCAATAAAAAAACCTTCATCGTTCATTACACAAGTAAATATCATCGGAATTATATCATATTTGGTATCATTTTCATTAGAAAAAGCCACGAATATGTTCGTGAAAGTTCCATGAAAAAATAATAAAAAATAAAGAAGTTTTGTAATTGGATTAGTAGTGATTCACACCGATTACGCGGCATGTTTACACTGCTCGCCGACCGAGGCAGCTCGAGCCTCACGGCCCTTCCGGGGATACCCCGCAGTGGAAGGAGTAGGCCAAGGGAAATAGATCGCAATGTTCCGTTAGGCTTAGATCGCGGGGTTACTGTATATTGTCATGCGTGTACTGCAGTCTACATCCCAACTAACGCGTAGTGGTGGGCACTACCGACTAAATTAAACTATCGACTATGTACTTACTATTTAGTAACAGCATACTATCGACTATTTAGTCGATAGTTTTTAGTCGATAGTTTTCAGTCGACTGAAATTTCGTTTTAGTGGTTATGTCCAGTTATGTCATCAAATGTACTGCAACACCATCGATGTATTTACCTTTTGTAAAATTAATTCGTAATTAGAATATCAAAATTGTAAGAGCTAAACAAGTTTTTTTTTAACAATCCCTACTATTTCGATTTATCATAAGCTATTTAATATTTGTACTTAAACAATTACCTGCTCTAAACTTTGGTGAAAATCAATTAGATTATAAGTAAGAATTTCCTGAATTATTGAAAATATTATGTAAAATCCATTTAATAGTAAAACTCATTCATAAGTCCTGCTGCTTAAATTCAGTTGATTGGTAACTCCAGCATTGTATAGATCAAGCGACAGCTTCGGACAACTGAATTTAGTCGATAGTTCTAAAAATTAGTCGTCTGAAAATAGTAGTTAGATACTATCGACTTAGTCGATGGTGCCCATCACAAGCTGCAAACTGTTAAAAGTGGTGAAAATCACAGTTCCTTATAGCATTTGACCAATAACTGTATAATTATATCCGCTCGATACCCGCTAACGAATGAATCTATTTAATAGTAAAACTCATTCGAAAGTCCCGGTGTATAAATTCAGTTGATCGGTAGCACCAGCATTGTATAATTCAGTCAATAGCTCGAAACATCGATGGTACAAGCGACAGCTTCAGACAACTGAATTTAGTCGATAGTTCGATGGTTCAAAAAAGTAATCGACTGAAAATAGTAGTTAGTTACTATCGGCTTAGTCGATAGTTTTTCATCGATGGTGCCCATCACTACTAACGTGCCTCGCGCAGCTCATACGTCACGGGCCTGAGGTGGCTCGAGAATTATGGCCGTCACGGGGAGAGAGACGCGCAGGCGGGTGGAGTGGGGGTAACGCTTGAAAATCGTCTCTGATCGAGCAAATTCTGTCCACACCTGCTCCAATTACATTCGGTACAGATTTGTGATTACGAGCCGACAAAGTATGGTTCCGGATTTGTCCGAATTTAAGTTTTACAGTTAATTTAGTATTAAGCGTTCGACAGCGTTTCACGTACGCATACCCGCGGCTGTACGCTCGACTTCGCTGGACCACCCAGTGATGGGAATGTTGGCGCTTTTCACGCGCGAGTTTCGGCAGCACCGAAGCTACGTCCGAAGTTTGTGGGGTACTATTGGGGCGTAAGTAGTGGGTTTGTTATTATATATTTCGTTTAAAGTTATTTTAGTACCCTTCCCTTCCTTATTCCCAAGATGATGAAGAAGAGTAAGTTATATGATACTGTACATAGATACATAAATATTATATATTCTATGTACGTATGTATATATTACATATAATACATATATATATATATATATATGTATTAAATTTTATATATATATATATATATATATATATATATATACGTACACATGTTGTACATTCATTTTTCAAAATCAAATCATAATAAATTTTGCGAAATTAGCCGGGCGACCAAGGTACCCGATTTTCGTGCTTGACCGAGGCTAAAATCGCCGCGCAGGCGCGTGAAATGTGCCAACATTCTCATCACTGGGACCACCGCTCCTTGAGATTCTTATATGAAACTGTTTAGATTAGCGGCGCTCGAATGTTTATGTTTCCCTTCAGTTAAGACCAATTCCCTTCGACCAATTCACGATGCTGTCTGCATTCAGTTGGAATCGAGCGATCAGAGTTTAAGCAGCGAAATATTCTCTGCATTTCTTAAATCTACTAACTTATTATATTGTAGTGTTTCTTTTATTTTATTTAACTTAAGTTTTGTTTTGTGTTTAATATTTAGTGCGTATATTCAATATGTGTGTATTAAGTTCATTATTATTTAAGTGCTACTTTACTTTTATATTTTGTGTGTGTTATATACTATACGATTACTGCTACTTGCTATTACGTATTTTCCGCATACTTGGTAAGTATTCTCAGACATTCTCCATATGTATTACAATATACTATACATATACAAGTACTCTTCTGTCGCCACGATTTTCCATGCGTTTCCGGTAATTTAATAAAAAAAAATGTATCGAACAATAGGTAATTAGTATTTACGCGTCTACAAATGTCAATAGAAATAATTTTTGAAAATTTCTTTTTCAATCAAAAATCAAGGTCACCTTGACTTTTGAATTGAATAAAAAGGCACCTGATTTATTTGCACACCTAAGAGAATAACTTATGATACAGATTGAGCATAAGATATGTATCTGTTTGAACTTCCACTTGGTCTTATAGGTAAAAGCACCTATGCTGTCGTACAATACAAAATCCGGTTCACTAACTCTCGTACCAGGAAACAGGAAGAGGGTAATATTTCATTATTCGAAAGGCAACTGTTTTGTACGTGTTGGGTCCGGATTGTAATTCGATGTGTCGAAACTCATTTTATGCACATAGTCGTCTGGTCGCCAAGAAAAATCAGGTCGTTCGGTAAAAGTTTAAAAAAGTTATTCTATTTTAAAGGACGTACGGATACATACGACTGAATATACTTAGAAAACAATAATCTCAGTGCCAGGTTCACAGGAGTTCGCAGCCAAAACCTGGTTGGATATGTACTTTAAAGTGTGTTGCATAATTTTCAACAAGTTATATCCTGACGTTCTTTGACGTAAAAACGTTATGTCGAATTAAACTTTAATTCTGCTATCCAAAAACCTCGATCTTCAATTTGTGTTTTAGGTAAACAAATTATACTTACATTAACTATATCTACGTTAAATATATCATCTATTATCAACATAATCAAATTATATGTAAGACGTCGCGTATCCAGCAAGGGAGAACTCGTGCAACGGGGACGCGGCCCGAAGAACGGACCCTCGGCGCGGGACGA
Organism: Sphecodes monilicornis; assembly: GCA_913789915.3. Lineage (NCBI taxonomy): Eukaryota > Metazoa > Arthropoda > Insecta > Hymenoptera > Halictidae > Sphecodes > Sphecodes monilicornis. The sequence goes on from OU565290.1 coordinate 15,161,080, forward strand.
GCGACGGCTACTTGCACGTCGAACACCCTCCCCCCCCCTCTCCGTCAACCCCTGCCCTGGGACTCTTGACTCCGAGAAACAAGGGATGACTCCGGGCAGTCATTCTGTGGACTATTCCCGCACCCGCCGGAACGTTTAGCCGATAGCATTGCGCTTAGCATAACCTCTCGAGCCGAATTTTATGAGCACGCGTCCGTACGGAAAATATATAGTCTTACATATAATATTATTGTTCACGTGGATTAATGTTTTAGATTCTTGTGGTTGCATTTGTTTATATGTAGAAGCATTTATAAGCCAAAATCGCAGGTTTCCTGTGTCCTAACTTTCATGTCACATTATTCCTAGAAATAAGTGATATTTATAAAAAAATATTTATTGGATTAAATACTCCAACTATTTAGTAAATGAAATTGTAATGAAATATATATGTACCTAACATTCGAAAAATTTATGTTTTTCACCGTTCGAACAACTGTGCGTCGCGTCGCCCATTTTCGTTGGTCGCGGCGACTCGCTGCGACCAAGTGCGTACGAGCTCATATGTTTTCTCGTGCCTAAACTGATCCGTCAAAGAAAGGACACTAAGCTCGATGCTACAGAAAAACAATTGGATTAAGGAAAATGTAACTCGCAGATAGTTTTCCGTGCCATAATGTTGTTGTCGCTGTGCTTGTTCAAGCCGACATTGTTCCGCGAAGGGAGCGCAAGTTTCCTAAAAAGATTACTCGCACTAGCTACTTCCTAGACGACGGGCATTCGAGGAACCACCGCACCAGGAAGCTTCGCCCTCGGCGGAGCTCTTCTCCGGTGTTTTAATTAAATCCGAGTCGCGCGCGGCGCAGCCTGTGTACTCTCCGTTTCCCGATATCCGCGACGTGCCCAACATTCCCTGTCGTTCCTGACGCGATACTCTCGTCTCTCCCCCACGAGAGAAGCGGTCTTGACGATGATGAGAGTGCTCGTCGGCTGCACGCCACGAAACGAAGTCGCCTACCAAGGAACAGACTTCAAAGATCTTCTGCGAAGACACTCGTCCACGGTCGTCGGTCCACCGACAGACTGCGGAACAAGTGCAGGCGCGTTTAATGCAGTTCACCTCATGTTGTGTAGTCCACAGGGTCCTCCTTATTTGCCGACTTTCGATTTTTACTGGTCTTACCCACCTAAATTGTGACATTCGGTGATCAAATGGTGTATGCCAAAGGATGCAATCGGGCAGCGGGAGCCCGTGCCGTATTTGCATTAACACTGGGTAGCAGCAAGAGTGACTTTTTTTACATTATATTATAAAAATAACGAAAATGAATCTATCCAAATTGTCAGCCATTCTTTGTATAATATATATCCAAAGAAAAAAATTTCTTAAATAATTCCTCATGGATGCAACTTTACAATTTCAATATAATCGTAAATTAAGAACATTAGAACCCGTCAGTTTGACAGGTCTCGTGAAGCTAGTGTTCAAGTTCTAAACTTTTAATGATTCCGTTCCATTTTCGAACGTAATTGTGTTTCGTTATTTTGGAAATGTCGTTAACACTAGGTTTACGAGACCCGTCAAAATGACGGGTTCTAATATTTTTAATTTACGATTATTGAGATTGTAAAGATTCCCCCGTGTGAAATTATTTAACAAATTTATTTTTTGTGGATATATATTACAAAAACAATGGCTAAACATTTGGATAGACATATTCTTGTAATTTTTATAAAATAATGTAAAATAGTCACTTTTAGTGTTCCGTAAATCTAGTGTTAAACGTTTCCGAATAAAAGACAATGTCTTAGATCAGACAGTTCCAACCAGTAGCTCCAGAGCTATTCGAGGCACCTTCCCCGCTTAGGATCTCCCCCCACTCTTAGACTTCATCGTTATAATGTATAGTAATGGGATGCTCCCACCACGAGAGCCGCGCGGCGCGCGCAGCACTCACTAAGTCTACGGCCGTACGTAGTAGTAGGAAGAGGTTCGATGGTGGGGACCTTGCAGTTCTCGGAGGGGAATACGTTGGGACTCCCTGTTTTAGATGAACAATGATGTGATTTATGTGTCACTTCTAAAAATATATGCAAAATCTTTAAATTTGATTTACCATTTACAATTCTTTGTGTAGGTCATAACTCGACTACAAGAAATCACTTGTATAATCTTATTCTTCGTACATGCGTATACTTGAATGTTCAAAGAATTTTCCATCGAGGTTGAACACCAGAGAATTCGAACAAACCATTGTCTTTCTACAGAGTCCATAAAGGAATTTTCTATCTCACTGAACTTTAAAGCATCGTTAACATTACTATTTTTAACACGAATGTTTTCCTTAGTCGGTCGCCGACGATCGTGCAAAGGTCTCCTTAGCCGTTAATAAATATCCAGCGACATTAACCGACGTTTAAAATGCATAAAACGTCGAGAAACGGACCCAGCTTGGCCGGCTGATGATTAGCGCACTTTTCCGCAGATTTAACTCATTCCTCGGCGTTGAACCCACGCTCCGTTCGTGCGAAATTGCGACGCTAGGCGTAAATAGAGGTGCTACGGGGGTGGAGGACACCCGAACCGTAAACTTGATAAATAGGCCGCTCCCCAGTGTAACGAAATAATTCTGATGGCGAATTAAGGCAAAATGGTGCGCGTGGATTCCCACGGACCTACCTCGACTCGTTATCTATCACTCCGGTCGACATAATTTATCGTCTTCATATAACAATTACCGAGCTCCGTTTTCTCCCACGAAGCTATCAATCACCTCGCGCGCGACGCTATAAACTAATGAACGCATCGCATTATCATTAACAATGCGCCACGTGGCGCGGCGACAGACTGCCAGAAGCGAGCCAATTGGACCAAGTTGACGATACAGTGATCCAAACGCGAAGAAATCCGGCGAATTCTGCCGACAGCAATTTAACCTCGGTTAACTGAGATTCTATCCACTTACCGCTTGGCCCTTTCGTTAATAACGGCTCGTTAAATCCACCTCTACCCACGCTAACGAGTTTCTTGAATATTTCCGTCCCGCTTCGACGACCCTGTCCATCCGCAAGCAAAGGATAGGTCAATGAAATTCTTAAATGTTTTTATCTTGTAATTTATTCAACGCCAAAATTGCACCCCACCATTATCTCTCTCCGTGCAGTCTTCGAAGCGTTAACACAAATGTTCCTGCGTCTCAGGGGCGCAGACATACTTGGAAAGAAAACTGTTTACACCGTCAAAACTCCAAAACTATTTCTAAATGAAACGAAACTGGTACACTGCCTGCTGCGAATCTTTGTTGCAATTCGTATGCACTTCTCTTCGATGCAATTTTTCGCGAAAAGCAAAATGTCGGTGTTACCGATTAGTGGCGCTATTTTTGAAATTTCACTACAGAATTTCACGCAGAATAATAATTTCCTGTGAAGGAGTTCTCGAGTTTGTTACATTTTCATTGTATTTGTCTTTATCATTTTATTTATGGGAAATCCACAGCAATTACTCAGACTACCATTATGTTTATAGTAATTTAAACAAACCTTGTGCACCGCCTGCTGCACTTCTTCGTAAAAAGCGAAATGTCGATGTTACCAATTTGTAGGACTATTTTTAAAATTAAAATACAGAATTTTAATCCAAAATGAAGGGAACGCTAAAGGGAAACGAAAGGGAACACCAAATAAATATACATACATACATACATACAATTAGCCCTTTGCGGACGGAAATGATGTTTAGCGTACTTATCGACGGTTCGAATGTACAATTTTCCTTGGGAAATGAAATAATGGTGTACTGAAAGCTACGCATAAGAATTAAATGAAGTAGCAAGTGTTGTGTTTGGTAAAAATTTGTTTAGTGGTTTTTGAGATCAAGCATTTTTTAAAAAGTGATTTTTAGTCACGGAGTAGCAATTTTACATGGGCGACTGTCTGCAGACACGCGTCCGCAAAGAGTTAGACAGAGTTACTGTTACGATGCGTTCACGATTAAAATTGTTATAGCTGTTGATAGATCCATTAAAAAATCCTTACGGACCATACTTTCGAAAATTATGAAATAACTGCTGGCACTGCTGCCACATTGCAAGTTGACTATATGAGTGATGTTTCAAACGTTCGTGACACTGCAAGCTTTTTGTTTGAGTTCTTTCAAAGCGGTCCGAATCTCCTCGGACGTCGTACTTCCCGGACTTCAATTTCCTGTCCCAACATCGTCCACCGGTCGGTCATTAATCAGGATGTACCAGACCGCAGCCTGACTTTGTGTCTCTTTAATATCCGTCCTTTCTCGGGCCTCGTCCCGCTATTATTTTTACCAAGAATTCACGGCAACAAAAGATTCTGTAAAACACCGCGACCTTATCAGCTGCTCCCGCAATTACTCGAGAACAGGCCTTGCCCGGGCGAATACGTCGTCGAGAGGTTTGCTTACCCATCGTTTTCTCTCGAAACAGTAACCGAACAATGCAGTTTTCTGCGCAGGTGTTCGCGACTATGCTACGGTTATGCCGACCAACTGGAAGTCTCGTTCACGTCTCCCGCAGAACGGATAAGTCGACCCCTCTGAGCGGAAACGTGAAAAGTTGGGCAATGGGGGCGAAGTTCGCTACGTGATACAGTTATTTTTAACAGAGGCATACGGGAAAGTTCGGGGGAACTCTCTGATCCAAGATACAATCTCGGGAAATAGGGGAAAATTATGCTTAATTGACTTCTGTGAGGATATTTACGGTTTCGTCGGACTTTGTTCTAGATAGAATTTGCTACATTTCGGGAGGGTCACATTATTATGGGCACGAATCTTGTGCAATTAGAGGTGTTTTCGAAGTTTTAACACTTTGCGGACGGAATTGAATTTTAGCGTACTTATCGACGCACAGTGGTTCGATTACTCTTGGTGCTAGCTGGACAAAATTAATTTTTCACTATAATTGCGTGACTTCATTAAAAATGTTAGGAATAAATGGTTAATATTGGTTATTGTAAGTTAATAACAAATAGTACTATTTGAAATCTGTTTTCGCCGATCTATTTCCTATAAAAAGTTACACAACTTTTCCCAGTAAACTATTCCTCTAGCTGTAATAGTTTCCAAGATGTACAATACAATTTCAGAGGTTTTTTTAAATATTGATTTCAACACGATTTGCATCATTTTGTAGGTTCAGTTTGCGATTAAATGAATATTAAAAAGTCTTAACTTTTCATATTTTTAAGTCTCGTCGCGTGGAACATTTTGAATCATATACTTTTTCATTGACAAGTTTTTACTAAAAATTAATGAATTGACTGATTGACTGATTTACAAAAATACAAACAAATTATTGATATTTTAGGGGTATTAAAGCCCAAGGATATATTATAAGATCCTACATTTATCATACGTTCATGATTTAAGTGAATATTAATAAATTTGAACTCATTTTAAAAATGTTAATCGTCCCAGACGATTCTATGAAACTATTATATTTATATGTTGGTCTGTGAAGTCATTGCAGATCGTTTACAATGAAGCGCTTGGTTGGGTCTTTAAGATTTGTATATGTTTTTGCAAAATTATTACAACACCATTGTGGATACTATTTTTATTGAGAAATAGTAATACTTGTATAAATACCAGGGTTGTGCGGGTACCCGAAGTTTATAAACTTTCGGAATCCCGACCCGACCCGACCCGAACCCGAAATTTCAAGTACTCGCACACCCCTAATTAAATACGCAATTTATATGAACATGTTATGACTCAAGATACTTCCGCACGATGCATTTTCAAAGTGAAAATGTATGAACAAAATGTTGAATATTAAGACTTAGGGATTAACTATCCTTTCGAGACAGAAAAGTTTTTACCTAACTTTTGGTTCATCGATTTGACAGAAAGAATATTCAGCGTGGAGTTTCAAACGCCATTTTTAAAGGCCGGATTATTAGCTCCGCCTCGCGATCGAGTAGCTTCTTCAGTCTGCTTCATCGGAAACATCTCATACGACTCCTGAAGTACTTACTGTCCCGATCTCGAAACTTGTTCATCGATCTCTTGGACCGACGCCTAGTGGAAATCTAGGACGATCTTTTCTTTTTTTCATCCGGCCGTGGAAAATGTTATTACCTGTTTGACGAACTTCATTTCCTCCGGAGGAACCCGTGTCTTTGCAGGCAAGACGATTTCTTGCTGATTCGCGTGTCCATCGAAGAAGTGGTCTGCGTCGTGGGGAGAGGTTGGCCGCCATTTTGGGGTCGCGAAAGTAAAACGGTTGCGATCTAGCCCTGTTTGACTCTTTCAAATGTGATATATGTAAAGTATGTCTAATATGCGTTTGAGCCTTAATAACCTTGAAATATCAATAAATTGTTTGTATTTTTGTAAATCAGTGAAGCAGTCAATTCATTAACTTTTAGTAAAAGCTCTCAATGCAAAAATGTCAATGAGAAAGTATATGATCCAAAACGTTCCACGCGACGAGACTTATATATATATATATATGTATATGTATAGAAAGTTAAGGGTTTTTATATTCATTTAATCGCAGTCTGAACCTGCAAAACAATGCAATTCGTGTTGAAATCATTGTTTAACTAGACTAGACCATTTATGTGACTTACGACTAGTATAAATAAATAACAACGGCGAAAAACATGAAAAACTGCGATTCTCGCCATCTTTAACTGGGTAAAACATTGCAACATTCACTAAATTTTCAATTTAGGTCCACATAAAAAATTTCTAAAATATATCTTTTAGTATTTGTCTCCGTAATTAAGACCAATAGCCATTTTTTCAAAATTTCTTTTTCCCCTCATGTAATAAACCAATTGTTCCAACTTCTCATGGAAATCCAAGTCGTATGGTCCAATCTTAAAAACGTCATCGTCATTTTAAAAGTGTCCGAATCTTATTGTAAGCTGTGGATTTTTGTACAAAATAAAAATTGTCTGTATTAATTACAAGACAGAGGAACTGCATAGCCATTTATATCATTTTCCGATCATTTTAATTGCTAAGAAGTAATACTGCAAAATTATTAAATTGTTCAAAAGTTTTCACAGTCTTGTATTTCGTCTAGACTTTTTTTATCATAAATACGTAAAATCTTTAGTCTTGACATAAAAATTAGCCTAAGATTGGTGATGCTGGTGCGTGTATTGCCCGCGACAGCCAAAGTGGTATTGTCCGCGCAACGAGAGTTGGCACAAAATCTCGTCAGTGGGGTGCAGGGGGAACGGCGAGTCCTCACTCTTGACGCAAGGCTGCGGATCCCACCACTAATCAGTGGATCCCACTCTTACGCTTACGTTTTGGCGGGAACGGTCGACATAGGCGCTCAACGTCACCATCTTACTTCATGGTCACCACATCTCTCTGTTACAGTCACACTCAATACGCTCGTTTGCTGTCTTCCTCAAGCGATTCGGCCAATCGCGGAAGACCTGTAGCGCGTAGTGGGAGCATCACGTGGTACTCACAAGTTTCTCTGTGCCAACTTTCGTTGCGCGGGCTATACTTGGATATACTGCGAACGAAATTCACAAAGAAATAGTCTGATTGGTCGGGGGCACACAGTTGAGTCACAGGCTTCTCGCTATTCGTTCAGATTTCCTACTTCAGGTGTATCGCATCGCGTCTCTGTGAACTTAGCGCCCCTTGCCCCTGTGTCGTCCCGAGTACCGCTTTGGCTGTCGCGAGAAATATGTGGTATTCTACTCATATAGCAGAGCTAAGCCAATAAAAAAGAGAGACTCTTTGATCAGTCAGCTGAACAATTAAAAAATAAATACGGCTTGACACCCGAAAGCTTCAACAGTAGAAACTGTGTCATGTCATGCCGTGAAAACCTCAAATCTCTGAGTATCAAAACGGTTAAAGCCTCCACCACCTGGTAGTTTCTGCCAGTTGATATTGCTCCCGCAGACGGCGCCGGCTCAGATGAAACTTGTAATGAAATTCTATTTCATTGCAACTCAGACCGCAACTTCGGATCCTTTGTTTGCTCTTTCGGCTTGATGTGCTAGGACACATGCACGAACAGCGTTTACAACGCTTACAAGACGTGCTGCTATGCATGGTGTCGTGTTACTGGATTTAATGCAGGTTCTTGTTGATCTTCAGCACCTTTGACAATGAGGGAAACATTATCAGTTTGTGCGCATTGTTCAAGGAATGACTGCGTCTAAAATTTTGTGTACTGAAGTAGAGTGCAGTTACCATTAGTTCTATACATATAATGCAAAAATCGTGACGGAAATAGTAAAAGTTGCTTCTGGGATATGGGATAATTAAACAAAGATTCTTTTAAATATATTATAAATAGCCTTTATTAAACGGCTCGGAAAGAACGTCTTTATTGTACTCATTTCTTCGAGGGACTGACTAGGACACCCAAAGGAATGCTGAGGCCCACTTTATTGTTAACTCTAGGAACTCTTTTATTTATTGTCTTGCAGTGTCGACGGTTTTCTCTGCAAGACCCACCGACACATCTGGCAGTCCTTCTGCTATCCTTATTTCGAAGACACTTCCTTAGAACGTTGTCAATTTTGAACTGGTCAATATATTCTTTTTAGTATTCTCGATAATAATCCAACATTGCTTTCTACAATTTTTCTATCCGAGTGTGTAAAGAAAATTAAAAAAATATGTTTTGTAGACTCGTATCAGTGATATACACTGAACATTTTATCGAAATTGGTTAATGGTGCTATGAGCTACAAACGATTTATGGTGGTGAACATTACAGTTTTTCACGATTTTCGGTTTAGAACTGCGAGTTTTGCCATTTTTATTTTTATTTTTATTAAATGTGCTTAAAATTTAAATGTATAATCAATGGCTTTTTTGCGTTTTTGCAAATCAGTCGAGCAGTGAATTGGTTAATTTTTGTTAAAAGTTTGTCAATGACAAAATATATCATCTGGGTCGATCCACGAGTTGAAAGTTTTAATTTACTTCCGTTTAATCACACTCTGAACTCGCAAAACGTTGCAGATCGGGTCGAAATGAATGTTTAATTAAAAAAACGTATCTAAGAGATATAATTCACCGAATATCTTCGAAACTATTTCAGCTGCAGGAATAGTTTATAGGAAGATGTCGTGTAATTTTCTTTAAGGAATAGATCTCTGAAAACATTTCAAATAACACTATTTGTTATTCACTTTTTCAATATAATTACTGTAATACAAAGCTGACTTGAGTTGTAACAATTAAAACCGCAAACATGCTGAAAATGGTGAAAAAATCATTGTGTCCATCCAATGATCGAACCATTGTGCCTCGAGCCAATTTTCATCAGCAAATCGACCATGCTGGATCGCAACGGAATTTCTTCCGTCTCGGCGGGATACAGGATTCGTCTCGCTGGAAATTCGGCTGACGGATGCAATCGAAATGATCGTCGATCGCGGGCCACGGTTATTAGTATCGAAACTCCCTTTCTTGTAAACGATTCGTAGGCTGAATCGCGAGCGGGGGGGGGGGGGGCAGCATTGTACTGCGGTATATTGCGATCCAATCATACGTGAAATCAGCAGCGATACTCGGCCGATACACTTCAATCTCGATAGCATTTCCCGTGGCGTGCCCGGGACAAGTATCGACGATCCCTCGAACGATATTCGATACCGGTGGCGGGAATCGTAAAAGTTCGCAGGCGCTTTCTCAGAGATTTTTATCGGGACAACCGACGCGCGGGCGTCCCCGGCGATTGGCCGTAATTTACATGTAGATTGTGTGTACAGGCCCCGAATGACGAATTCCCGTGGACACTGCGCCCTGCATATTTACAAGCCGCTTCCGTCGTCGTTTCTTTCTTTTTTCCTCGCCTCCCTTCTTCCCATTCAACACGAAATTCGCTACTTTTGCCACGGTAATGACGGGCAAGCGAGGGTTCCGACGGAATCCTCCGTGTTCCGATTACGATCGCCATGGGGGATGGGAACGCACCGATAATCACCCCCATTGCAACCCCTTCACTTTGTTGCGATGGCAGCGAAATTTGTTTGAGTGTTTTTTTTATGCGTACTAGGAATTCGCGTGTTTCGAGAAATAGTTCTGTGCACAGTTAGACGCAGAAGCGTTCGCTCATTATTTAACCCCTTGCCATAGTTTAACGAGTCAGACTCGCGATTAAGATTTTAAACAAAGACTAAAAAACATTAATCTTCCTTTTCAGACGAATTAAAATTTAGTTCTTTTGCTATCAATATTTAAACATTGAAGTAAATGTAGTGATAAAGAAAATATGGATTTTCTTTCTTCTTCTGCGACATTTATGGAGATAAAGACGTTCTAATCACTGTAACAGCAAAGAAAATGGTGCGGCAGTTGGTTAAGCGGAGTCATATTTCCATTTTGGTGAAAAATTTTGAATTTTTGTGCATTTTGGCTAACTTTTTTTCTACGTAATTTATTCAAACAAAAATTGCAGAAATGAAAACCTGTTGTACAAAATACATTGTACGAATCTGGAGTAATTGAAATGGAGTGGACAGCTATCGTGATCCCACATTCAATCTTTTCTTTCAAAGAACAGGCTACAAAAATATTGCAGAGCTCGTTCTTTGTAAACCATACTAGATATGACGTTTTTATCCAAAATAATGCTTTCACTAAATGAAAAACCATTCTCAAATACCGGTCATCTAGGCATAAGAGACACTAAGCAATTTTCTACGATGCTTTCAACCATGTGATTTTTCAATTATGATTACTGGACTGCGGATCTTTATGCAACTTCTAAATTTCATGGTTTATTTTACAAAAACCAGGATGATGTACAAGTTCAATGTGTCAACTAAAAAATTTCTTACGATAAGCATGGAATACAGATGTCACTGATGTTTGTTATTATACATGTTTTCTTGTATTTTAAAAATGTGTACATGTTATAAATGCCTAAAGATCCGCGGTCTAATGATTATTTACGAAGACGTAATAAAGTAGAATTGAAATAACAACAATCAAATGAAAGAGTTAAATTCGGTGTATCAAGAAAACTTTCTGAAAGTTTACAACACAGTTGAATAACGAATTAACTGGTCAATTAAAGAATTAGTCCCCGGGGTTACAATGATTTGACACAACAAAAATAATATATTTTTAATGTTGTGTAACTAGGGAAGTCTAAAAGCTTCCTCTTCGATGTCTCTCTCTCTAGATTCAATAAACAATTATTTCGAGATTCAAACTTCCTGTATTACCACGTCAAAGCAATCTCCGGCGAAGATGGATCACGGACACTTGCCGTCATTAGAATTGACGATGAATTGATAGCTCGCCGCTAATTTTTTTTACCGTTTCCAAAGACACTCCCCATAGCGAGAGTATGGCAATCGTCTCTCGGGCTGGGGAACACGATTGCAAGCTGCAAGCCGGTGATACCATTAATCAGCCGACGCGGACAGCAGGTGGAATGGCAGATAGACTTGGCCTGTGCAGCAGACCGCCCGACGCCACGTCGCCCGATGCTAATGATCCGACAAATTTTCCGATTGTTCTCTATCGTCGAGGAGATCTCGTTCAAAGCGGCTCTTGATAAACGACCTCGATCACAATGGATCGAAGCTTCTGCGAATAGAGGAAGGGCGCAATCTACCGGCTTGATTTTTCAGAAAAATCCGACACTCTGGAGGCTCTTGCCGATCTATAAGGTCAAAGGAGTACTATCCAAGGGCAGCTTTGTGGTACCCGTGGTTCATTTTATTATGCAGTAATTACTGCGCTTCTTTTCCCTGTATTAAACATTTTATCAAGGCGCACCGCATAGTAGGCCAAACTGATGAACTTCGTGTCAAAATAGTGGAACTTTTGATAGAATTGAAACAGCCTGATAATTCTTGGACGAGGTTGATTCTGAAATATTGCAGAATAAGGGAAAATTATAGAGGAAGCAACATACACCATTTTTGACCTTGCGAAATTATGTTGACGTGACATTTTTTTTTTTAAATTTGATTTATGCATTATAGTGTGCTATCAGATTTTATCCTTAACATGTTACACATCATTTCCTATACATTTCGTGAATGCGAATTCAAATCAGGCGGCAGATTTATCAATCTGTTCAGAATTTTAAGGAAAAAGCAATACCTGTCTTCCTTTTTTTCTTCTTCTTCTTCTTCTTTTTCTTTGAGGATTAGCATTTCGGCCCAGACGCAGTTCTGACACATTAGCATTTTCCTTTTCGATGACTGATAATAATTGAACTGCGGATTTTATGCACTCGTGGCAAGATGATTGAAATACGAAACTGTAAATACATTAACAGAATTTAGGAATATTGTTAGATTATTTTCGTCTTATTTAGCTCATTGAAATGAGAAATACATATTAATACTATCTCTAAGAGTTTAAGTATCTGGAATAATTATATTTTTGTTCGCGACATTTCGCATGGTAATGTCAAAGAATGCCACAAATTCATAAGCCGTCGAGGACCACTCTACCTGCAATAATAACTCAAAGGTCGAGAATTCAAAGTTCCGGTCTCGTGGAAGCAAATAAACGATACATTACTCTCATTTGAGTTTCAAATATATGTATCCTTATTCCAAGGGTTCTTATGAATGTATGCATGTTGAACGTCCCATAACTCAAACGCAGGGAATTATTATACAATTGTGGTCGCGAGCTGGTCATCACACTCCGTCGAGAAATTCCTCTCGTATGACTCGCAAAATTATGGAAGTTGAGGTCCCTGCACGCGTTCCAGCCCATTGTCGGGCCGCGAAACCCGGATTCGTGTTACGCGAGGTCAAACGCCTGTCTTCTGCGGAGGAACAGCACCAGGGACAGCCGCAATTGGTCTAGCAATTATGCTGCATAAAAGGGCTCCATTACAAACGCAGTCTGCAGGGGGCAGCGCACTCTCGTCACTTGAAAAGAGATTGGAACTTCTTTGATGAATATCGTTACGTTTTAGGCAATATTCCCATTTAAAAAGGGTCAGAAAATCTATTTTTCTGTCGCATTTTCAAAAATGTGACAATTTCGGAATGCTCTTCCAAACTTGTATACTTCCATTCATTAAAATGATAAAGCCAACTTGATTTTAGGTGTAACCGTACCAAGCATGAAATTTGACTGTTGTTTTATAAAAATTATAAAACTGAATTTATTTTGATTCCTCGCAATTTTTATAAAAATATGTGCTTAAAGAAATTTATTTGATAATTTCTAATGAAAGCACCTTTGTAATTTTAATAATTATAAAATAAAAAGTGTAATACCGGTCATTTTACGTATCGTGGTACGGTTAGTGTTAAAATAACTAGGTAACTGGGATTTATTATAGTTCTGACTAGACTGCGGATCTTTATGCTAAATAAAAATTTTCTGCAGCGATTATGAGACACAAGAATTGAATAAAAGATTAATGTTTCCCTTAACAATTTTGATACATTGGAAACAACAAACCAATATTTTTAGGTTAATGCACTTAGTGAATTTCTTTGCGACATAAAACTTCGAACAATTTCTTATCTGTCTTATTAATGAATTCATAAATCTTTTTCAAATTTTATACATGTATAAAACTTATTTCACTAATACTAATTGTGCGTCGTTCTGTAACTAGTTGATATTATAACATAACAGAAACATAAGAACTGAAAGTGTGCCTTGAAAAGTCATAAATCAAATCTCGTTAAGGGGAGTCGGACATTGAACCCCAGCTCATGCAAATTTCTCAATATTCAATGTCCTTTTTCTCGGGAACTATAAGCGACATCTTGAATTTTTTTATTCCTCTATTTCCCTGCATACTTTAACGAGGGGGTTTTCGAAAATTGTTTAAATTATATTTTTGACAAATTTTCAAAATTTGCTTGAAGAAAATTAAAAAGACCTGTATTTACAGCTAAAAAAATTTTGAAGGAATAATATTTTATAATTGAAATTTTAACGAGAGATATCAAGCAAACAAAAATTTGTTGAAGATATCGCTCCTGGGAAAAGTAACATTGAATATTGGAACATGGACGCGGGAGTAAAATGTCCGGTTCACATAGACTCACTTAGTTTTAGGGAAACGTGCCGAAAATTTTCAGCTCTTTTAATTTTTTATTGTACTATCACAAACTTGTATAAGATAATATTTTTTGAAAAAGCTTTCATCTTTGTCCAAGTATTTATAAAATACGAAATTATAATATGTCATGAGACATAACATCACGGAGGTGAATTTTATTGATATAAAAACCAGCATCGATAATACCACGCATATCGGTATTAACGAGCTCGTTATTGAATTGGTCGAACCACTATATTGAATTGCGAGCTTGCAAAAAGCAGCCGAAACACGCACGTTTGATCGTCGCGTGGAAATACAAATTCATCGGTCGGATTTGGGTCATAGTATCGGAGCAACTCGACGGATCTGCATATGTAAACCGAACGATCGAACTTTACATAGCTGGCCATATGAATAGTCACGCTCCTCGTTTATTCACTTTCTGTGTACACCATCTTCGTCTTCTTCTTCTCCTCCTTTTTTCTTTTATTTTTTTTTTTTTTTAATCAACTGACCTAATTCCCGTTAGCTTGGCTCGTTGTCTCCAACGACGCGACCGTAAAGAAAACTGTAGGAGCCTCTTAGCGCAGCGCTTTGCCAATTGAAATTCCCAACAAAAGGGGACAGAATGAGACCGGAGGGGCGGTGGGTTACCTTTGTGCGACAGGACTACGGGTAATGGGCAGTTCCATCGAGAATCGCCGCTTTTTTTCCTCCGGGCCATTCTTTGAGGAGGAAACACGGAGCTGACCTCCGGATAAAAATCGAAAGTAATAATCCGGCTGCCGCGTGGCTCGGTGATTCGCAAGAACGATATCGTAACTCGTTCTCTACCAACGTTCTTTTTTCGACAACAGCTTATATATTTCGAAGCAGACTACGAATCTTCATGCAAAATGGAAATTTTCTACGTCGGTTGCAACAAACGGGAGCCATTTAGAAATTTCTTCCTCCCTCCAGTAATTACAATACGTTGACATTTTCTAATTCTTTTAACCCTTCTGCTGTTTTAAAAGGCAACTACTCATTCCTGACATAAACGCATAAAATCCATAGTTTAATTATAAGCAAACTGCTGATCATTATGCAAAAGAAGACATTTCTTCCTCCCTCCAATAATTACAATACCTTGAAGATAATACATTGACATTTTCTAATTCTTTTAACAGTTCTATTGTTTTTAATGCGAACAACTCATTCTTGACATATATGCGTAAAATCGGTAGTTTAGTTATAAGCATACTGCGGATTTTTATGCAAAATAGAAATGTCCTGCGTCGGTTGTAACCATCAGAAGCCATTTACAAATTTCTTCCTTTCTCTAATAATTATAAAAGTTAAGAAAACAAGTAGATGTTGAAATTATTGTTTGCGGAATCTGTAGACTGGGGATATTTATGCGAAATAAAAATTTTCTATGCTTATTGTCAATCGCAGAAATTAGATAAAAGTGAATTTTATCTTTTAACTATTTTAATGAGTCGAAAACTGAGTAACACTTTTAAATTCTTGTAATGTCTTCACAGTTTAATGTTTCATGTATGCATTATTATTATAAATGCATAGAATTCGCTGTCTACTTATGTGATTTTCTTAAAAAGTTGTACGATGTAGCACTCGATCCTTTTCGTTTCTAGGAAACAAGGGTTCATTCATTTATTTGTTATCAATTACATTCATCGCTAATGGTTGCAACTCGTTGAATGTTTATAAGAAGTTGAAGTTTTTGTTAAGACGTAACTCTTTGAATGTTTATAAGAAGTTGAAGCTTTTGTTAAGACGCAACTCTTTGAATGTTTATAAGAAGTTGAAGCTTTTGTTAAGACGTAACTCCTTTGACTTAACCATTATTATTAAAGAAGTTACTAACATTTTATCACAATATATGTACCTAATACGATCGAAATATATATAACAAATTCGGCAACTAATTTAAACTACAGTTTCTAAAGTAAGATTTCTCAGAACCATGAACTAAAGTTACGGAATCATAAGACCTCTCAGTGGCAGTCTGGATTTTCTGCTGACTGTAACACGTTCGCTACCAGCGACGCATATATGCGTCCTCCCGAAACTGCTCGCAGTGCCCACCAACTCACAAAGAGAAGACGCGGTCATCGGGTCTTAGATTTTGTCGAAACATTGCATACTGGTAGATTTCGTTCTCCTGTTTATGAAAATATAGCATTATAGGTGTCGATACTCAATAATTTTTGAGATATTTGCAATTTAAATTTCATTATACCCGTTAAGCCGTTAAGTACAGTTTTCATTACCGGGAAGGCCAATTTTCAAATTCCTTTTTCCATTTTATTCTTTTTTTTTGTTCAGTTTATCTATTTTAATTAATTGTATTTTGCACATCAAAAATACATTCATAATATCTATAGGAAACAAAATATAAAAATTTTATTGAAAAGGAACATAATATGAAAGAAACACTAACTTCATCAATCTTAACGTGTCTGAAAAGTTGTTGAGTATCGACGGCTATAATACTACATTTTCATAAACAGGAGAACGAAATCTGCCAATATGCAATGTTTCGAGAAAATCTCTGACCCCATGACCGCGTCTTCTCCTTGTCAGATGTGCGGTGCGTGTTCTTCAACAGTTTATAATAACGTATTGGAACAAATTTGGGAATACAGTATTGCTGAGCTAAAAACAATGAAATAGATGTAGAATGTCTTTGATCTACAGATAATTCTTTATTTTGCTTATTTGGAATGTTACAAACTTAATCCTAAAAGGGCCCATGTTGATTAAAAACATATTCTAACAGAAAACACCTTGTGGCTATGGTGCAAGATTTTCTTCTCAGTCCTTGGTAGTGAACGTGTTAAATACAAGAAAACGAAAGCCAGTATTAGAAAATTTACCATATTATAATACAATTTATTCACTCTCAAGTAATCTGAATTTTTTTTTCAATTTATAATGTTACAAAAATCGATTTTTGATCGCTGTCAGTTTCATATTTGTGCGGCGCGTCCCAGGTTTCCGCCTCCTATCTATCAAAAGCTCTTCGACTTTTGTTCTTGTTTTTTTTTCGCACCCCCCGGTACTCTTTTCAACCGATTTAAAGCAAATCCGCGAATATTGGCACGCGTTCCGTGGACAGACGGAGAACGGCGCAGGTTCTCTTTTCACGATGGCCTCTCTGTCTCGCTCGTTTCTGCAGTTCTCTCGTCGCCGTTGAGTGTTTGCGCTCGCGATTTGGACGTCATCGTAAAATAGGTGGATCCGAGCGTCGTGTTAATACTCCCGTGGATCCGAAATTCGCCGGCCAGGGATCGAGCACGCCTTTGTTTCGAGATACACAACGTTCCACTCCTACCGCCGACTGTTTTTTTTCGCGTACGGTTTCATTCCGTAACGAATAACTCTTCTGACGATGCGAATGAAATCTGCGCGGGGAGACTCACGCGTGGAATTTCCATTCTATCGGCCAGGCGAAAACTCATTCGCCTCAACTTTTGTTCTCTGCCAATTAAATCCGCCGGTTCTGTTTTTTTCGCCCCCACTCTTTTTTTGTTTCGTGTTGTCGGCCTCACGGGTTTTTCGCAGATCCCGGCATTGTTGTGTAAATAATTGCCGTTGGACCATGGGACCGTTATTTTCACGATTATTAGAGAGAAATCTATTACTATCGTTAACCAGATCCGGAGATACCGATGTCCCCGATAGATCTTCCGTATGACGCTTTTTATTTGTTCGACACAGGTCGAATTGCGAAATTGGAGATTTAAATTGAAACTAAATTAAAGCTAAAACACGCGTTGACCGTCATTCCAAAATAATAAACATTTCCTGCGTTAAAAAAAATTAATTTCAAATCTCAATAGTTTTAAGAAATTTTTAAAACAATCTTCTAGTTTAGAAGTCTTCTTAAATTTTTCTGGTCCATTTTACTATTTCATAATTCATCTACCCATTTGTATTATATTTTAGTAGTAGTTACGGCTGAACTGCGTTTTGGAGAACTCCGTGTTCTTAACTTTTTTTGTAAGTGACCCCATAGATATCGATGAAGACATTCCGAAAATGTGTGTGGTTGTTAGGAATTCACTGGTTTATAAGTTATACGCGTGTAAAGATGATAGTTACTATTAAACTGTAGAAATGATTTTCAAGTTAATAAAATCGTATGTTTTATAAATCTCCGAATAGAATAAACTTCTATTTCCGTAAGTCGATTTATGAAATTCAGAAGAATGAATATATCTTCCTTCTCATCAGAAAAGTTTTCGTAATGAGAATGAAATAAAAATGCTACTAATTTTTTTACAATACACTCGCTTTCTTGTATTTTCAAAATGCATAGAAACATTATCAAATTTCCTCATATGAACATACAAACTCATATTGTAGTATATATATCCCAACATCTCATATTGCAACAAATGACTTCTGTAGATAAGATTTACAATGCTAAAAAAACATTTATAGATTCGAGACAATTCTCCATACGGTCATATCCGATAGTTTTCTATTTTCCTCCATTATGTACAGTCACCTCCTTTAATATTTGGACACAATTAATAAGACGATAATTTTTTTAATATTGGACCGGAGAAGTTAGAAGTATTAGTTTACTGTATGACACAAAAAAGAAATTTTGAAAAAATGAGAATTAGTCGGAATTGTAAAGAAAATACTAAAAGTTGCTTTTTACAACTGTTTTATGTGGGTCTATATTGAAAGTTTAACAAATACGTTTTGAAGATATGTGTGAACTGTATACACTCTGAAAATTTCACCAAAATCGTTAAACGTTGAAAATTGCAGCTTTTCACAATTTTCGACCTTAAACTGTTAATAAATCGAAGAATTTGTTCTTTTAAAGAATTTTTAAATTTTCAATACAAGCCCACATCAAAAAATTGTAAAAAACAACTTTTAGTATTTTCTCTGCTACTCCGACCAATTGCAATTTTTCCAAAATTTCTTTTTTACGTCATGTAGTAAACTAATTTTTCTAACTTCTAAAAAAAAATCCATGCCGTCCAATATTAAAAAAGTTATCGTCTTCTTAAGAGTGTTCGAATATTAATAGGAGTGAATGTATATGCAGAATTAATGTTTACGGACAATAATGGTTCAGATAAACGAAATGAATAATTTGATGGGTCATACAGATCACGGAAGACCAATAGATCCAAGAGTTTGATCGCAAACGAGACCAGGTTCAAATGTCCAGGGAAGAACCGACATTAAATGAAGTTACTTCACTGGCCCTCGAAGGACAATGAGTTTAGTCGCGTGACACAGGTGGCAGGAAGATTAAACCGAATCAGAGCACGAAACTGACGCGCATTCAATTAAATCGTAATTGAATTTCAAATTCTCGACTGGTAGTTAACACGGCCGCTAAATAATCTCACGAGAGACATAACATTCTAATCAACTTTTAATATGATACGCATCTCACAGAATTACTCGACACGTACACTTTCATGTCAGTTAACGTTCACGTTGAATCAAAACTACCCTCAACGTTGGAATTGAAAAATTTAAGTAAAAGTTTGTACACTTCTCAATGACAAAACAGTGTAAACAATTGTTCGAAAAATGTAATAGAGTAACATCTACTTCCAATTTATCTTTAAAATTTATTATATGTTTTGTTTGCCAAATATTTTTATTTTTACACCAGTGCAGGAAGAAACGTCGAAAAAATTGGTTTATTATTTTCTATCACGGTGCACAAAAAAATCTGAAAATTCATGAACAATACTTATACCTATACACTGATACTGTAAAATTATACACGATGTTCTTAAACTTCAATGCGAAATCTGCAGTTTTCTAATTTTTTCTTTTTTGACGTTTTTGATTTTTTACAACCAGGATAATATACTTAAAAATCTGAATTAATTACAGTACTTGTATCTGGGTATTTGACATCCGTTAGATTTTGTTCAAAATTTTCGAATATGACTAAATAGGGAAAATAAGCCAAAACTAGTCTTTTCTATTTTACCCTATAACTACCCTCCCGGACGAGATAAAATTTTACACAAAATGGTTTTTCTTGGCGTCTCATCGAATGGTCCATTAGCTCATTTTTGATCATCTTATTCGACTATATTCTTTGTGATCAAGAAATTTAATTAACACACTGAAATTTCGGTGGGAATATTGCCAGAGGCTTTCTCCGCCGAGATCGTAACTAGAATAGGAAGATACAGTTCTCTTCTAAACAAGACTTGCCCATGAACAACGTGCTCTGACAACAACGTCTGACAGCCTACGAGCGTCATGATTCCATCTCGCTAAAACTTTAATCGTCTCTCCGGTGTCCGCTGGTACAGCAAACTTTGAAATTGCAATCTCACGTGGCGAACAAGAGAAATTACCTGGATCGATGTCAGCAAACCCCTGCTCAAAAACTAGCATCTGGGAACAAACGTCTTACGGCTCCCGCGAGACATTACTATCCTAATCGTTTATCACCTCGGATGCTTGCACCTGACACACGACGCTCCCGGCGCAGATAAATGTTCTCACATTCGCGATCAGCCGCCTCTCTACATTTTTAGAGCTCCAAAGCGCCCAGTGAGACTAGCGTGCAACGTTATGGCATTCAAACTCTCTCCGATCTGTTCCTAATGCTTGATTCAAAGTGCAGTATGCGACCCTCTAATCAAGGGAATCGAAATTAATCTCTGATACTAAGTGGAACATCGTTTTAATATCCTCTTAGGGGACGTTCAGATTGGAGGATCAAAGGGGAGCCAGTTTGCGAATTAATTAATTTAAACGTTTCCAATCTCATCTTCGTCAATGTCGCTATAGCTGTGCATCAGTGATTCCCTTTGTATTGGACGTGGTATAGTAATACCCTCGAGTGAACGGAGGCATTATTGGCGATAGTAACTGTTCTCCAAATAATCGGATCTAATCAAATGTCGCTCTTTGAGATGGTCCGAGAATTTTGCTCTTTGATAACTACACCATGTTGGATTAGGTACCAGATAAACTATTATACGGAATGAAGGTTGTTATAACAATTCTATTTATACATGGTGTCTATGAGATTGTGGTACAATCGAGAAGAATATCATTCTATATAAAAATAAAAGAAGAACGTGGAATTAAATTCTTGGCACGAGTACGATTTCCGTGTCCCCTCGTTTTGATCCGCCCCCTCCACGACTTAACCACAACTCATTCTATTCACATGATTTTTCCATTACTAGTTCAAATTCTGGATGACAGCTACAATGCAAAGATTATGCGAATAAAATTTCATTTTCTACAAAAAAGGTCTCTTGATATTTTGCCATATTTCGCATAGTTACCGAGATATTTGCAAATTTATAAAAAACAGGATATCTGCTTTACCGTCTAAACCAGGCCAATTGGACACCATGTTATATATACATATTTTTCTTGAAATAACCCCAAGAACACAAATATAACCTCAAAACGAGGGGCCATGGAAATCGTACTCTCCCCGCCATTCTTTTTATAATATATTCCCAAAGAAGAAATTTGTTGAATAATTGGATGCGTGTGTACTATCACATTTTGACGGGTCCCCTATACCTAGTGTTAAAATCTTAAATAATTAAATGAAATAACTGGTTTCATTACACTGAAGTAACCTTTGTATCACGGTGCATTAGACATGTTCGCCGCAGTAAGAAACGGTTTCATCAAGCCAGGACATTTCGGTCCGTGCATGGATACAAAGCAGAGTCCTCCTTCTCTCTACTTTTTCCCCTGTTGATTAAAGTTTCTTTGCAACAGTCCGAAGGCAACTGTCGGACAAGATGCCTAGTTTTTCGGATCGGTCGTCGACGAACCGTTGAATCGATGCAACCATACGAGAAACAAGACCTCTCTCGCGTTCATTTTTTGCGATAATTGCGTTAGCCGGCGCTGCGGTCATTTTCTCATCTGTGTTCGCGGTTTGAGCTCATCTCAGTCCCCGTGTATCGCAAAATTCGTTTTACGAAGGCTCGTGTTGCTCAGGGCACGTTTTTCGATTGCGGCCGCTAGGTTCGTCACCCGGCAGGAGTATGGTCGCTCGGCACGTCCCAGGATTAATTACACGACAAACAGGATCATCGATCAACCCAGTACACTCCCTGTCCGTTGGTTGCGTGCATATGCCCCGGTAAACAGGACATTGCCGGTCGTCGCTCAGTCATTAGCGAATGCCAAATCATTGCTAAGGTATTTGTTCCTATTAGTGAGCCTGTCCCTGTTAATGTGCTTTTGTATTGATATAAACAGTACAAATTAACTTGAAAAAATAAACAGGGAAACTATTTTTACTAATTGAATTAAACTATCAATGTACATGTTACAAAGGAAAGAAAATATCGCATTTTTTAACACTTGAAGTATATTAAACATTTTTTCAAAGGTGCACATTACACCTTCGACAGTTTTACCTAAATTACGGTCCCTATTAATGTGCTTCGATATTAAGTAAGCAGTACAAATTAACTTGAAAAAATAAACAGAGAAACTAGATTTTTCTAATTGAATTAAACTATCAATGTACATGTTACAAAGGAAAATATTGCATTTTTTAACTCTTCAAGTATATTAAACATTTTTATGTGCTTTCATATCAAGTAAGCAGTAAAAATTAACTTGTAATTTGTTCAGTGATGAATTCAAAAGATAATAACTAATTTAGAAAATAAATTCTCTTATTTTAGTAATAATTGTAAATTAATGTTTTATTATGGTTAAGGGTGAAATTTTTTTAAAAATTGTATTTAAGATATCAACTATATTGAACTATCAACGCTGACGAAGTGAAAAATCAATTTTCGAGAAATTGAACGGCACTTCGAAAGGGTTTTTAATCTAAACTACTCGACAATAGCTATTGCCGAGTTCCAACGATCATCCCGTTTAAAGAGGTCGCTCTCAGGTGAGCGTAATATATCAAACCATTCATAATGCATGATTCAAGGTAAAGTAAAAATTATACAAAGTGCAGCAATCAGTGGCTAAAGAAATGCCTTCGAGTGCTCGGTTTCGACTAAAAGTCTATGAAGTGGAATCGCCCTTGCAATTTCACGACTGAATCGTTACGGTGAACCTTTAGGCCAACCAGCCGATTTATTTCTGAGATCGTCGACGGGCCCCGTGACTCGTTAATGGATTATTAGCCGGCCGCTTTCAAAGATTACCATAATCCGAAATCCCTTTCCCTGTATGGAGATCGATGGGAGTCCCATGTCCGTCGATTATTCCATTCGAAACGATTTCGAATCACCAATCGCTCGATCGCGTGCACCGTTCGGGATTACGGGTTCTGATTTAAGCGCCTTTTCGCGGAGCACCAAGCGAGAGGGAGAAGTAGAGAGAGAGAGAGAGAGAAAGAGTCAGAGTAGAAAGGAGGGTTCCGCGATGTCGGTAATTAACCGTGACTCCAGAAGCTTGGAAGGGCGCGGGCACCTGCAATTAATTCGACGGCCTCGACGCTTCGAACTAATTAACCGTTCTCGCGCCCGACAAACCAACCAATGTAAGTATTCAGCGTCAATTTAAGTTTACGTCCAGCTCGATTCGTTGCCGACATCGTTACGCAGGGAGGCGGGATTAAGGATGACGTTGTTACACATGAAATGTTCGGTTTCGTACAATAACTTTAAACGAATATTACGTTTCCCGCACAAAGCATCCTCCTCGAAGCAGGAGAATAAAAGTCGCTGTCAATTTTACTATTGTAATGTACTCCTTACCACGTTCTCTACCAACCTCTGTTACGATAACAGTTTTCGTAGTCGTAACATTTTATGAAATTCAATGTCTCCTTTTATAAGATGCGGAGAAAAATATAGTCATAGAAATATGAAAAATTCCTTGAACACCTTTCTTCGAGTTATAATCTTATATAACGATGTGCAGTATGTATGTGTAGTGATGGGATTTGAGACGCTTCGAATCATTTCGAATTTCTTGAGCAACCAAATGTTCGAATTACTTATGATCTGATCCGAAACTTAAAATTCTTGAAATTCTCGCAAATATTGAAAGTCCCGCAAATCATGAAAGTCTTCAACGTTTTGAAGGTCTTGAAAGTCTTGAAGGTCTTCATTAAAAGTTTTGATGATCTTAAAAGTTTTCATTGAATGTCTTGAAAGTCTTCAAAGTCTTGAGAGTCTTCATTGGCAGTATTCATTGACAGTATTCATTGAAAGTATTCATTGAAAGTATTGAATGTCTTCATTGAAAGTATTGAAAGTCTTCATTGCAAGTATTGAAAGTATTCATTGAAAGTACTGAGTCTTCATTGAAAGTATTGAAAGTCTTCATTGAAAGTATTGAAAATCTTCATTGAAAGTCTTCATTGAAAGTCTTCATTGAAAGTCTTCATTGAAAGTCTTCATTGAAAGTCTTCATTGAAAGTCTTGAAAGTCTTAAAAGTCTTCATTGAAAGTTTTGAAAGTCTTAAAAGTCATCATTGAAAGTTTTGATAGTCTTAAAAGTCTTATTTTTGCACAAAAATCCGCAGTCTAATCTATGAAATCTTCACATTTTAAAAGATTTATGTGATCGGTACTAATCCGCGTTCTAATGTTTCATTAATGACGCCACGGAATTGCCGTCGGCGCCGGTCCCTGCGGTGCGGCGCACAAATCTGCCGCTGTGCTGAAAGATTTGAAGCTGACTAGTATGTGTTGCCTTGTAAAAACGATTGAATTTATTTTGATTTTGTGCGATTTTTATTATAACGTAACACTTTAATAAATTAGCATGTATAAGCATCTTGATATCTTTAATAATTGTCAAATAAAAAATCTGAAATGGGTATTCGACCCGCAGTGATAGGTTTAGTGTTAAACTTCGAACCATATTTAAAGTGACTCGAATTCGTTCTATGGTGTACGATACAAATCCGAAGCGATTCGAAGCGTGTCAAATCCCATCATTACCTACATATATGTCTGACATATACACACAGTTACTTATCTGTTGCACGAGTCCCATGGAAATTAATGGCCGATACTGCTTTCGCATAGTGCAACACATTGTCGCCGCGAGCGCGCTGCAGCGGTCGCATGAATTTGAAGCGGACCTTCCTCGAGTCGATATCGGCGATAATTATAATTGACTGATCTAGTTTAGAGATACACCTCGGGCAAGTTAGTCGAGACTTTTGAGGTCCGAGTTGCAGCTGGTTCGAAGCTATCAGATGTTATTCAGCGGGAACTCCGTGTTCACTGTCTTTGACGAAACTCGCTGCACTCGTGAAATGCTTGAATCGGCTTCCCCGAGGGATATATTCCCTGGAAGCTTAACCGTAGCAGCTACCCACTTCTGAAACTTTTAGGGGACATTAAGTAATTAAGTAGGCGTTGAGTTTCCGAGGTCCTTGTAGAAACGAGGTCGCGAAGCGATTTGTAACAGTTGCCGGCGATCATTCGATTCGGTTTTCAGTTCGACCGATGAGAATTCCGCTCGGACTATCGAACTAGCAGCTTTGTCTACATTTCAGTGGCATTATTGGAGTTCGAAATAATTTTCGGCTGTTCGGCATTAACGCAGTCGTCAGCAGTGCCAGGTTACAAGGATAATAGGATTATTATATGCGCCTGGCAATAATGCGATTATTCCCGATCGAATATTCGAATTGGTTCACTGCTCACGGCGCTCGTTATCTGCTGCCTGACAGCTCGAAGATAGCCGGAGTCTTACCGAGATTAAAATTCCTCGCGAAAAGCGATACACCCTCCCTCGAATGATGAATTGCAAATGCTCCACGTGTCAAGAAAATTGCCGCGTAACGGCCCGCGCTTTGTACCGCTGTTTTCAACCGGGCGAACAGGAAAAAAAAGATGTATTTCTGACTTGGCCGGCAGAGCGGATCGATTAATTTTTGCTGACTACGGCTCGTTAGGGGTTGCCCTGCCTCTGCGGACCGGTTGTCAGTGCTTTTTCATTTCGCGAAATATGGGACGCGTTTAATTGAAATCAATCCCGTTCTACTGCTAAGCCAAACGTTTCCCGAACGCCAGCCAGCATTTTGTCTCTCCGGCGGAACTACTGGTCGTAACATTTTTGGCGCCGTGCGCTTGCCTACAAAATTAACATTATGAAACAATAAACTCTGAATTGTGCATCGGATAATTAATTTATTAGAACCATTTGTATAAATTGATCAATTTACTTCGGAACAATTAATTTTTAAATGTAACGATAGCCACTCTTATTTATTATCATTCTTTTAAGTAATATTGATGCCTGCAATTTCCAAAAATATATTTAATAACACTGTAGACATACGTTCTCTCCCATATGGTTAATAAATTTATTTTTTGTATCTTGGCTCTAATAATTTGATTAATCTCTATACTTATGAGACTCGGTGTATGGAGAATATTGAATAGTATAATGATTAGACTGCGGTTTTTTATTCTAAATAAAAATTGTCTGTGTGTATTGTAAGAAACAGGAGCCAAATAAAATTTTCATTCTTTCTTGAGCCATTTCAACAGGATGAACATAATACAGCTGTATTTTTAACCTCTTTCAATCTTTTGACTGTTTTAATTATCAACTACTCATTTTCATCTACTCATTTTCATCTACTCATTTTCATCTACTCATTTTCATCTATTCATTTTCATCTACTCATTTTCATCTACTCATTTTCATCTACTCATTTTCATCTACTCATTTTCATCTACTCATTTTCATCTACTCATTTTCATCTACTCATTTTCATCTACTCATTTTCATCTACTCATTTTCATCTACTCATTTTCATCTACTCATTTTCATCTACTCATTTTCATCTACTCATTTTCATCTACTTATTTTCATGTACTCATTTTCATCTACTCATTTTCATCTACTCATTTTCATCTACTCATTTTCATGTACTCTTTTTTGTCATAAATGTATAAAATCCACAGCCCAATTTCTGAATATTTGTTTCGTTTTACTTAAACGTAAGTGTTTCATCTCTACGAAGAAATAATAAGGATCTGTGAATATGTTCGCCTCCAAAATTTCTTTAGCTTTGCCTGCCTTCATCGTTAAAATGTTCTATTAAATCTAACGCACTTGTTTCATAATATAATAAAGCTATTGAATATTATCTGAATATTTTGCTACGTAGTGTGACTTCGAACCAAAGCTGGGTAAAATTTTGGAGAAAATGTATTTCAAATACTATTCTAAATAGTCGTTGTCCTACAATTCAAATAAAATACTGTTTTAAATGAACAGTAAAATTAAAATATATTTGTTTTGATAATCTAACCCATAAAATAGAATATTTTCATTTGCATCATTTCTCGACGATGAAAATAGATTGAAGAAACTGATAATATTAACATGCGAAAAACTATATTTTCAAACTTGGTGTTCTCGAAAAGAAGACGAATGAAAAATATTTCATATTTTCGATGTACTGTCTTAAATAAAATTCTTACTATTTTGAAAATTCTTTAAACAAAATACTATTTTTAAAACTTTTTCTATCAAATAAAATAGACTATTTACTATTCGAAATACTGTTTTCCCCAGTTTTGCTTCAAACAAGAAACTACACAATTTTAATTTGATTATTTTTTATGGAAGATCGTGGACGTTACAAATTTGTGACAGTGGTAACGAACATGTTATGAATAAAGAAGTTCCAATCATTGTAGCAGTGAAGGAATTAATACGAGAAGGTGTCAACTGCTTCCATTAACCGAGTAATTTATAATCTCAATGACAGGGGGCCAAATGTCACAGAATAGAACGGTAATTACAAACCGAATGATTTTTACGGGCAATTAGCGACAGTAGAGGGTCAGATTTCCCTTATAGAGTAGGGTGACCGGTGCACCCTGTTTTCTGGAATGGCCTTCGAATTAATCATCGATCACCAGCTGCGGCGTGCCCCTGCGGGGCCTCCGTGAGTGTATTTTGGCGGATAGCTGGAACGGAACGTTCGCAGATGCCACAAGTTTGTCTAACACCTTGCTAAACGCGTTAGCTGGTGTTTGCCAACTAGTTAAACGGTTGATATTTGCTCTCTGGTCCTTGAAACGTATTCGCCCATACGTTGTGGATCTTGCGAGATAATCACGAATCTCCGTAACAACATGCAAATGAACTTTCCCGTTTTGGCCCCGGAAATGAAACAACGAAGAGTTAACTGGCCCGGTCGTGTCCGTAAGACCGTGTTATTGGTTTTATCGTCGATCGTTTGCCAGTGCCACTCAAATCCCACGTAAACGGTATCTATTGCATGGCTGCGTGATTCTTCACGTGGAAAATATTACCTCTGGTACATCGGATACTTGCTGAATTTACAGCGGTTGATCAAATTATTAGAGAAACTTACATAAGACGACATTAATGACAGGTTTACAATATAGCTGGGCTGCGGAGTTTATGTGTTGCTGACAGAAATAGGTGGAACCAATTCGGAACGATGGAAACATTAAAATATTTTTAGGACACTAATATATTATTTTCAAATTATTAAAGATATTAACCACAGCGGTTTTAAAATACTATTTTGCAGAGTTTTGCGTTAATGACAGAAATAAGTGGAAGCAATTCGGAACGATGGAAAGATTAAAATATTTCAAGGACGTAAATATATTATTTTCAAATTATTAAAGATATTAACCCCAACGGTTTTAAAACTACTATTTTGCAGAGTTTATGCGTTAATGACAGAAATAAGTGGCAGCAATTCGTATCGGTAGATAGATCAACGTATTTTAAGGACACGAATATATTATTTGTACAATTACCCGTTTGTTTCATTCAATATCAATAACGATGATCGTCACTCCATCCTCTCGCCAGTTGTTCTCCAGTGACATACCAACCTCACATTGCCCAATCACACGTTACATTAATTGCGCATTGCATTAATACCAACCTTTACACTTACGAAATGATGTTTTGTAGATTGATAATGATCGAGGTAAAATTGACTTAAACCCATATAGGTCAGTGTATGACATTCATTCACCTGGTTTGCGGAGGGTTAAGGAAGGAAAGGAATTTTTATTTGAATTGATTGTTATTTTACATGAATATAAAACTGTGTTTACAAGGTGTTATCTGCAACTGTGCACATGTTCACATACTTTTGGACGTTAGGTACATATTATGTACTATGCGTTTAGGTGTGCTGAGGGGAGGAAAAGTTTCCTGTGACGATAATTGAGTAGTGATAAGCAAATGAGAAATGGGAATAGGGTGAAATTGTACTATCGCTTCGTGGATTCGTTAACCAACTGAAAACCACTCTAGGGATAGAGATTTACTGAGAATTATAACACCGATTACCCTTAAATTAAATTACAGACACGATCATGCATTTGTGCTGATAATATTGCTGACGTAATTAGAAATCTTCATTTTCTGATAAATCTTTTCTGACGTAATTAGTAACTAGAAATCTTCATATTCTGATAAATCAGCTGATACATCATATTCATCATTCCAATAAAAATTACCTTTCGTTTTTCAAGAACAATTATGCTCAAACACTCAATGAAACATTAAAAATTATTATTCTTACACATTTTAGAATTATATTTTTCATAAATACAAAATAAATATTCCGCTTATTCACAAAATTCGTTCTTCAACAAGTTGATTATATTCTAGAATATTGTAGTATATTGTAGTATATTCTAGTATATTCTAGTATATTGTAGTATATTTTAGTATATTCTAGTATATTCTAGTATATTCTAGTATATTCTAGTATATTCTAGTATATTCTAGTATATTCTACTATATTCTAGTATATTCTAGTATATTCTAGTATATTCTAGTATATTCTACTATATTCCAGTATATTCTTGTATATTCTAGTGTATTCTAGTATATTCTAGTATATTCTAGTATATTCTAGTATATTCTAGTATATTCTAGTATATTCTAGTATATTCTAGTATATTCTAGTATATTCTAGTGTATTGTAGTCTATTCTAGTATATTCTAGTATATTCTAGTATATTCTATTATGTTCTAGTATATTCTAGTATATTCTAGCATATTCTAGTATAATCTAGTATAATCTAATATATTCTAGTATATTCTAGTATATTCTAGTATATTCTAGTATATTCTAGTATATTCTACTATATTCCAGTATATTCTTGTATATTCTAGTGTATTCTAGTATATTCTAGTATATTCTAGTATATTCTAGTATATTCTAGTATATTCTAGTATATTCTAGTATATTCTAGTATATTCCAGTATATTCTTGTATATTCTAGTATATTCTAGTTTTTCAACAATCAAAGAACTCCATCACTTCAAGAGAACCTCTCTCTGTTCAAATTTAAGCTGTTGATTTTCCATTTCTCAACATTTCAATCTTCACATTAACAGGAAAGTGTGATTTTAAGAAGTAGAAACTTTTTCCAATGTTCTCACGATTTCTTCCAATTCTTTTGCGACATATTTATAAACAATAGATTCAAAACATTTGGATTTTTTCCTGTTTGATAGTTACTGTATTGATTAAAATAGTTTGTTTGGATTCTCACACTTTTTATAATCACCCACCATAATGGACTATACAGGCGAACAAAAGCGCCGGTGACTGGAATTTACGTTTACTTCGCCGTCTTTTTACGAAACGCGTTAAATTGTTTTATCAGCGTAGTCATTTTAAACTCTACCGAATTTATTCAACTGAATTACATTCATGCTCGCGTGACTTAGCCACCGTTCTACAGCATTCTCAGCACGCGTTTCGACGCGAAAACGGACAATTAAGTGAAAATGTCACCGGTACGCGTTCCCCCACAATAATAATGGCGATTGTTCCGCAAACGCCGGGTGAATGTTCCGCCTGGACACCAAAGGGAGAGAGAGAGATGGAGAGAAAGAGAGAGCATCCGGGACCGCTGCATTCATTGCCCTAATAAATTTCTTGCGGTGTGATAACGTGCATGCGACCGTCGTATTAACGGCCTACCACTGCGGAACGTTGCGACATTCGATAGTTTCGGCCGTGTTCCCGCGGCTCGGTGAATTCGCCGATTATGGATCGGTGGATCTACGATCGCCTGGAACCGATCCTTCTGTCCACTGACAGGAATTTATGGAGCGCGAGACATCGACGCTCCGTTTCGCGATAAAATTACGAGCCTTCTGGTTCACCGGGATCACCAGGATCGCCTTTGATGAATGTCCACGGAAGAGGATCTAATCGCTGAAACGTTCTTTCGCGACATCAGAGCGAATAGTACGCCGTGGCTGAATGGTTCGTTTTTTGTGGCTTTATTACCTTTATGTGACCCCCCCCCTCTCTCTCTGACCGCTTTTTGCATTAATTAGAGCACGAACTTTGGGAAGGTAACACAGTTTTTCGCTCTTCCACCCTGAAGATCTGGATCGGCAATTATCCCAACAATTCTTGGGAACGTCCTTTTAGACTTCGTATGGTTAGACTCGCAAGATGATTCTCACATTTATTATTACATTTTTGTGACGTCTGACAGCGAACGTGTGTTAAGCTCCATATTGTTTAAATTCTCTACTAACGCATACCATTGCAGTTTCGTTGCGTTTCAATCTTCAATGCATGCAAAACAGCAATTAAAACGTTTCATATTTTCAGCCAGATTTCCATTGAAACAATTCTATTTAAAAACAGATCACAAACAGGTTCCTTGACACGTCTGCTACTAGTATTTGTTTCAGGAACAAGATGTGCAATCACTTGTAATTATATTCGGACACTTTTAGAAAGACAATTTTTTTAGTATATATTTTTATTTAGTATATATTTGTAGTATATATGACTTGGATTTGTTTGAGCAGTTGGAACAATTTGTGTTTACTACATGATGTGGAAAAGAAATTTTGGAAAAATTGCAATTGGTCGGAGTAGCAGAGAAAATACTAAAAGTTGTTTTTTATAACTTTTCCAGGAGGGTCTACATTGAAAAGTTAAAAAATACTTTTTATTATTATAAAATATTATAATTTTGATAGCTTCATCGAATTCGGTTGATGCGGAAGAAAACCACAGATATTGAAAGATATAGGAATCCATAGATTTATTACCGAGACCGAAAATCGTGAAAACCTGCAATTTTCACAATCTTTACACGTTTATAGCTCACTGGAACGATGAACGATTTTGATGAAATTTTCAGAACAAAACGTAATTTATAAATTTTTGATATAGGTCCACATGAAAAAGTTGTACAAAACAACTTTTAGTATTTTCTCTGCAATTCCGATCAATTGTAATTTTGTCAAAATTTCTTTTTCACGTCATGTGGTAAACTAATTGTTCTATCTTCTCAAAAGTCGTATTCGGTCCAACATTTAAAAAGTTATCGTCTTTTTAAAAGTGTCCGAATATTATTGAGAGGGACTGTAGCTGTGAATATTGTTGCTGAAACAAATGCTAGTAGGAAATGTGTGAAGGGACGTGTTTGCGGCATGTCTTCAGAGACAGATAAGCGGAATGTTGGATTTTCTAATTCTTGTTTCGAGGAGTTATTTCGATAATGGAACCTCCACGGTGGAAATTAAACGGAAAGGGAGGAACAAGGGAAGGGAGTGTTGACTAGAGAGAATGATTATTCATAATGCACTGGAGGAGACAGTGAATCAGGCGATTATTTGCCGTGGTAGTACTTGGCAGAGGCGTTCGCACGAGACGCAGGAAGTTGAAACGAACGCGCTCGTTATACGAGTGGTTCACCCCCGACTCATGTTTATTCCTCGCGGTGTCCCCGTCTACTTCGCCTACGTTGCCATCCCTTTCTGCCGGTGGCAGCGTTCCCTTTATTCGTTGACACGTGAAAACGATTTCACTTTGCCCAACACCTCCACGAACCCGATGTATTTCCACTCGAAGTACAATTTGGACGGTTGACAGAAGCTGTGTCTTCTTAAATTACTAAACGACTTCACACTTAGAATTGCTCGCGCGAGTTGCCCCCGAAATCTGTCACGAAATCTCACCTTTCATTCATGTTACACTCTTCCCTTTATGTCATTTTTACTAGAAAAAAAGAAGGCGAGAAAAGTAACCCTTTTCAGGGATAATTACTCTGCGAGTATTTATACAAATATTTATTGTCATCTAGTTTATCTGTTTGAAATTCAATACAAATTCCATAAAAAATTAGACAATCGCGAATACCTTAAATGACATATGAAAACCATATAGTGTAACGACAACGTTATTATTTTCGACAGTCTAAATAATATTAAGAAATCTTAATATCACCTGTAACGTTCTATCTTTAATTATATTAATAGACAGCGGATCTTTATGCAAGATACAATTTTTTTACCTGTATTCCAACAAACTGGAGTAATGTAAACATTTATTTTCTTTTTTAATATGTTTAATAAGTTCAAAATGACGTAACAGTATTTTTAAGCTATTCTAATGTTTTTACTGTTTTAAATAACACCTACTTATTTTTATTATGAATGCATAAAATCCACTGTCTACATATTGAAATATCAACATCTGCCGTCATTATCAGATTGCGGATTATTATGCATTTGTGGTATTTATACATGTTTTAAATACAATAAAATATATATACTGACGAACATTAATAACATCTCTACATCATTATTACTGTAAGAGCTTTTCTAGTTTGTTAATTGAACTTGTATAAAATATTCCATGAACTATGGAATCTGATTAATTTTCTTTTCAGAAATTTAATAAATATGTATATATTAATAAAGTTATTACGAATTATTAAATATAATTATATATATAAATAATTTATTACTATATAATTATATATATAAATAATTTATTACTATATAATTATATATATAAATAATTTATTAATATATAAATATTTATACATATAAATGATTTATACTCCAGGTTAATTTTAAATTAAATACAATTACTTTTTATATTTATTTAATTGACCTGAATTTTTATACTAATAACTTTACATGTGAATTAACTTCAATAAATAATAAATTTTTTAAAATAAAACCATGCCCTCAAACCTCATATAATCAAAAAATTCTGTCCCCCCACCCCAAAAATAACCTAATCTAATTAAATTTACCCCTTATTATTACTATTTATTTACCTTATTATTACTAAGAGCTTTTCTAGTTTGTTAATTGAACTTTTAAAAAATAATCCATGAAATATGGAATTTGCATGAAAATTCGATGTCTGGTCATTATCATATAACGTTTAGCAGGGAATTCCTTTTTCAATTTGGTTTGTTTAAAATTGATTCCTGATGAATATAAAAATGAATATTCATACAAAAAATCGCAGGTACCAGACGCGATGCATCGTTTCCCCGGAAACGTGGAATTGCGAAACCACATTCGCACGGTTCCCAGCAGATGTTCAATATTGTTCCGTGATTAGTTGCATTTAATACCCGTTGTCCTCGCGACGAGTCTCGCGCGATGATCAATACCGGAATTGCTGGAGCGTGAACTGGGCATCGGCGGCCGTTTAAAAACACACTAACCTCGCCTACAAACGCTTGTTTCGTATTGTGTCATCGATGATTTTATTGTTCGTTCTATCAGCGTATCGCAGCGTTAACGCACAACTGCAACTAATACGTTTCTGCATTCAAACGGGAACGGCAGTAGCCATTTTTTCGGAGTGTACAGGGCGCTGCAAAATTGTCTTGCCATAACATTTCATCTTTTGATACAAATGATAACTAGGCTGCGGATTTTTATGCATTTATGGCATGTGTACATTTCTAAAATACAAGAACACGTGTATATGGGTAAAAATTATCAACGCACGCCGGAAGGAGTTTTTAGTCAATAATTGAAATTTTTCTGCTATTTTAATTTGTATAAAATTAGGTACAAAAAGGGGAATTTGCATAAAGATCCGCAGTCTAATGATAACTTATTTTTGACTATTGTAAGTTTCTGTTGTTTTAATCATGCTGTGTGAAGATGAACTTTTTTGTTGCATTTCTACAACAGATGGACGATTTTTATAGCATTATTGTCAATTGAAGAAATTTAGTTTGACCAGAGGGAAAATTTTAAATTTTAAGAATTTCTCAGCTTTGATCGTGAAATCTGTAGACTCTCCTAAATGTAATGAGATATATTTTTATTTACATTATAAGCATTTAAACAGTGTTTAAAGCAACGTCAGCAAAGCACCAATGATCTCAGAAATGTTTCGGATTCAATTTGTAATTTATTTTGAAAATTAACGATTTGAGGAAAGATCTAACTATACTAGACGATAAAGTGCACTTTTTCCATTCTGAAGTGGTCGAAAATATGTATCATAATAATGATAATTGAAACAAGTTTCTAATCGCATTAATTATTAATTATTACGACTTCAGTGTGCATTGCCCTTAAACTCTTTACAGCGGATGATAACTAATGGTTTAGAACGTAAATCCTTAAATATTTCAAGGTATGATGACATGAACTTATGCCACTTTTAAAAACAACCGCCCAAGTGGCACTTTTGGTCACATCGAATTTCATTCATACATTCATACAGCTGCTGTTATGTGAAACCCTCACCAACATAGTGACGTCGCACTCGGTACAGTAAATGAGTATGAGAAGAATCATTTGTGTGCTCGTTCGGCAGAAATAAATACGCTGCGGTGCATCCCGAGCGACGAAAGTAATGGCGTGCTTCACTCGGCGAGTGACAATCTCTGATCGTCTATCGTTGCTCCATTGAAATTACGGCTTGCCGTCAGAATTACGGGCTCTGAGATTTTCATTATCGGGGGAAGACGATCCATGATAGCGACGTTTTAATAGCACGGATCTCGAATTAGTGGAGGAGACAGCAGCGGATCGAGAAACAGCGTCTCGATGGATAACGGACCCGCGCTGCCCGACGCTCGAACTTATCCGAAGAGTTAAAATTTCGATAAAACGATTACACCGTGAAGCTGTCTCGGACCCTTGTCGTTGG
This sequence comes from Sphecodes monilicornis, assembly GCA_913789915.3. NCBI lineage: Eukaryota > Metazoa > Arthropoda > Insecta > Hymenoptera > Halictidae > Sphecodes > Sphecodes monilicornis. The sequence goes on from OU565290.1 coordinate 15,196,963, forward strand.
TGATATCGCGACTCGAGTAGGTAACGATGTTCGAAAGTTCGTTTGCAAGACGATACAGATTTTCCCCGGATTTGACGGAAATGTTCACGCTCCCCCTGTGCTTTATTATTTAACACTAAACCTACCACTGCCGTTCAAATGACTGGTTTCACATTTTTTTATCTTACAATTAATGAAATTATAAACATGCCTTCATGGGAACTGATTCGTTAGATGTCTTTAGTGAAATATATTGTTGCGACTTTTGCCACTCCTTATCGATCGCCACGGCATCATAAAATATTTGTTGATAAACTTTATTTAAAATGTATTTATAACTCTTATAACTTCTACAAATGCATTGAAATGTATACAGGGTGTTCACGCTGTCACTAGTCAGCGTTTTTCTTGCAAATAATAAATATTGGAAAAAAATGATGGAGGAAAAAGTAATACTGTTTTTGGAAAGTAACATAATGGCGTATGTAATTTTCTTGTGTTTGCACTGTTTTCTTAGAAATGAAGGTGACCTTAGATTTTTTAAATGGAATGCTATGAATTTTTTTACATCATATGAAAGCGTGCGTCAAAACAAATTTATTCGTATACAACGCTATGACCTTCAAGGTCATACAAGGTCAGAAATGGCAGCAAAATTTTGAATATTTCGTACGTAATATTCATAATGTAGAGAATATACAGAATGGTAGTAATGTACAGAAATGTAAACCAGTTGCAAAGGAAACTAACGCGATCATGTGCATTAATATTTCGGACAACGTTAGAAGAAGCTAACAAGAATGTAATTAATAGAGCCGAAATATGTAGTCATGCACAAGGAAGTTATATTGAACATTTACTATAGCCTCGTCAATAAAGTACACTTGCAAACGCATTGGTACAAAATGTTCAAAATGTTTCTCCCATTTCTGACCTTGAATGATCTTGAAGGTCATTGTGTCGTATACGAATGAATTTTTCTTGACACACGTTTTCATATGGTATGAAAAAATATATAGCATTCCATTTACAAAAATTGGAGGTCACCGACATTTTCATGAAAATAGTGCAAATACAAAAAAATTACACACGCCATTACGTTGCTCGAAGAAAACAGTATTACTTTTTCCTCTTTAATTTTTTTCTAATATTTATTATTGGCACGAAAAAGTCTGGCTAGTAATAGCGTGAACACTCTGTATGTGTTTTTAATATCTGTCCGATCTGCTCGGCGGTCGTGTCTCTCTCTTTCTTCTGTTCCACGACCAACAGTTCGTTGACAACCCCTCTCTTCAATTATTCCCTTAGGGGTTTGTTCATCGCGGCATTACGGCGACATAATATTCACGCCGCCGTAACAATATATTATAATAAAAATCGTACAAAATCTGAATAAATTCAGTCTTGGTATTTTTATAATACAATACATACTAGCCACTTTTAATGCTCGGTAGGTTTAGCGTTAACGTGGTCCCTACCGTATCAATATTGCACCTTCACGTGGAATTATTTATAGGCTTGTAAGCGGTGAGCGATACTTCCTCCGGCCTCTTCGTATTTCATTCTTCGTGGATTTTCGGTTTAATAGCAGCTATGAATTATTCATGAGCCGTTGCCGTTATACGAAATTCAATTTTTATGTTTCTAAACGGGAATTGACGTTGTGTGGTCGTGTTTTCCCAGCGGGAAAGGATCAATGATATCATTGTCGATCAACTTTCAGAGTATGTACTAGCGGGAGTAATTATAGCTTCAGACTAATTCTTCTTTTGTTGACACTCCAACTTTAACGACCTTTCCCTCTCATCGTTGCATACTTCCATGGTGTAGACCAACTCTGTGTCATCATGCTGTTGACCAACTCTGTGTCATCATGCTGTTTCTCTTCTCATTGACTTACTCGCTAGAGGTCGTGCTCTAATGAGACTAGGAGTCCATACTGCTGAGACATTTTATCTGAATAAGTCGCTTTTTCATTATTGCTCTCGTGCACTCCATAATTTCATTTTAGCAAATTCTGTTCGAAGTCTTCGTTACGAGTTTGACTCGATATTATAGTACAAGGGGTTAACCCCTTAACCTACGATTTACGTTCGAGTATTTTGTGTGAGTGTTTTTTGAAAACGTAAAGAAGCTCGCGCAGCCTCGAGCCATTCGCACGACTTGTGTAATACGCTGATCGGGCCAATCGTAAATATTCAGGGCTATGCCCGTAATATTCACTTTTGGCCCGATCATTGTACTACGGGCATAGCCCGTAGTTGTAGGTTAAGGGGTTAAGGTTGCTGGATTGGTAATCAAGGTATTATCCAGATCCCTAAAAACATTTTTACAATGTGACATAAACTCCGAATCCGATTAAAGTTAACCTGCCCTTTAGGGGTGTGCGAGTATTCGATTTATTCGAGTATTCGAATTTCGAGTGGAGTAATGATCGGTCTGTCGAGCCGAAATCGGCGAATTGCTTGAAAAGAATGCGAGCTACTTGAAAAAATCAGCAGGCTCGAATATTCGAGCACTCGTAAAACTTCGATTTACTCGAAAATGAATTTTCAGCTCGAAATTTTTCGAATTACTCGAATATATTCGAACAGATCTTTAACTTTCGAGTTACTCGTAAAAATTCGAATATGTTTTCTTCATGAACACATGAAAATAAAACAGAAGCATTAATTTAGCATCATATCCTTCTTCCTTATAGTTAGAATAGTATTTGATAGTAAATAAATGAATATTCGAGTAACTCGAGCAATTCGAATTTTTACGAGTAACTCGAAAGTTAAAGATCTGTTCGAATATATTCGAGTAATTCGAAAAATTTCGAGCTGAAAATTCATTTTCGAGTAAATCGAAGTTTTACGAGTGCTCGAATATTCGAGCCGGTTGATTTTTTCATGTAGCTCGCATTCTTTTCAAGCAGTTCGCCGATTTCGGCTCGACAGACCGATCATTACTCGACTCGAAATTCGAATACTCGAATAAATCGAGTACTCGCACACCTAAAGAGCAGGTTAACTTTAATCGGATTCGGAGTTTATGTCACATTGTGAAAATGTTTTTAGGGAAGTTTTACGATTCCTCGAATATTCGAGACGCATTCTTTTCAAGCAGTTCGTCGATGTCGAGTAGCTCGCAAAATTCAAATGCTCGACTCGGTTCGAGCAATCGAATCGATTTCAGCTCAGCTCGTAAATTACGAGTACTCGCACACCGCTACTGCCCTTAAACCTTGATAGCCCTCTAATCTTCTTGTTAATGTTCCTCACATTTTTATTACCGAGAGTCTAAAATTTTGTAATCTAAACTAACACGGTTTAAAAAGGAATGTTATTGCTGTCTTTGACGACCGCGAGTCACGCGAAGAGACGAAGCCATAAAAGAGTGCACATAGTGACGTTGTGGGACTGAACTTCGTAGAATAGAATAGATCGTATGAGGATTGCGTGGTAGTCGGGAGTGCGATGCAGTTTCATTCATAGATTACCCGAGCAGAGACAAGAGAGTTGGCTATTATGAGATGTAGGTTCACCGGCATGAGACTCTTGACACTTAGCGCACTGAAAGTAGCTCGTACGAATTGCAGCGAGAATAGTTCTCTCTGGACCGTGGATTCTATGCATTCCTACTAAACACGAACATCTACAGGAGAATAAAACATTGAAGATGAAGTTTTTTAAATTGTTTAACCCCTTGTAATGTAATGTAGTGTTATATTATCTATATTACAGAGTTATAATAAGACTTTGGATGTTTATGCAATTTTGAATATTTTTAGGCAAATTCTCAGGAAGTGGAATCAAATAAAATCTTGTTTTTAATGTTTATTTTTAATTATTTTTAAAATTCAGCGAATATGCTTGATATTGAATATACGAAAACGAGGCGTCAAATGAAAAAAAATTATTCTATATTTTAGACTTGTTTTCTCATGTAAAATCACCCCCCTCCACGTTTATACTATCTTGGGACACCCGGTAGACATGTGAAATGAAATAGTTTACGAAACTTTGAAGTCGTTTTTTTATGAGAATGGTTGAATTGAGACCCATGGTTTCTATGAGACTTTTATTCCTCGCGACGAGTATTATAAGATAAAATATAAAAAAAAATTTTGACCTTGAAAAACGGGTCAAGGACAATTTTGCGGACCATTTTTTTAATAGATCTCCACCGATCGAGAGATATAGAATCCCGCTATGGTAGTCGCGACATATAATTGTTATACACTATGTGCCTTCAAATTTATATTTAACTTGAAGATTTTAGTGTTACAGTGGAACCTCGTTTATCCGAACCTCCAATGTATAGGAACCTTTAGTATTATAGCATGCTTCAGATATAAATAGCTCAGTCTAAGGACATCCATATTCAAACGCTATTTATTGCACAAATTAATAGAAATTAAATATAGCATTATAATTGAGCGACTGTTCTCATATTCTTACAATCATGTTTCCCGGTTTTGTTCGGATAATCGAGGATCTACTGTACTTCTTGTTCAAAACGCTTCATAACATTTACGTTCTAAAATGGTAGCTTCTCTTAGAGATTTTCGTTTTAATCATTACGGGAGTAAACTAGCCACACACTTCGCTTTTAATAAATGAATGAAAGAACTTACTGGAGCGTACACCCGATAAACCAACGAAGACATTCTACACATCTGTCGCGAGCAAGCAGAAACTGGCATCCTCAAAGGAATTCCCAGCAAGGCCTCCGAAACGTTCCGGCATGCGCGCTAACCTAGAAACAAGGGTAACCGTTTGACTAATTAGATCTAGAAATTCCAAAATTCTTGGCAGGTAATCAGCAACAAAAATCGAGCCTCGGTATCCCAAAATATATTTTTGCGATCTTACTGTTGCCAAGTTCCACTGTGTTAATCTTCTAGAATACTTTCGTAGAAGCTTGATGAAAGAGCATCTAGTTAGTTCACCTTTTAATAATTTATTAAATGTAGTAGATTAATATTCGCTAGGAGTATTTACAAACTGTAATGTGTACTCGTCGATTGTTGCCTTTATTTTCATTTTCTCCGAAGTAGCGAGCTCTGTGCCCTCCACCAACAATCCCCTGCCAAGATACGTGATCTTTGGCGAATTAGTTGTACAATTGTGGTGGGAGAAAAAATTGCCAATACCAATCTTGAAGGGCGTTCTCCTGATTACCTTAACCCCTTGTCCTACCGACATATATATATATATATATATATATATATATATATATATATATATATATATATCAGTGAGATAACCTTACTGACGAGTCCTCTAGCGGGCCTAGGACGAAACGCTTCCTTCTCTCTTCTCCCTTTTCCATCTTTTCATAATTCCAAATTGCCGCTTCAGATTTAAAAAGAGGACAGGAAGTACGAGTCGTTCTTCTTATGATAAAATATATATTTATGACAAAAATGAATACATCCATTGAAACAATAAAAAGTCGTGAGAAGAATTTAGGAATATGCACTGTTATATTATGTTGGACTTTTTAACACTAAACCTATCAAGCACAAAACATATAAAAGTAAAACGCCTTAAATAATTAAGAAGATTGAATTTGCTTAAACTTCGTACCGTTTTCCATTACAATATGTGCTTAAATAAAGAAGTCAATCCACTCATTTCCTATGAAATCCTTTTTATAATTTCAATAATTGTAAAATAGAAAACCGGTCATTTTGACCGTGGTAGGTTTAGTGTTAAGGAGACCAAACGTGGAAATACATTTTCATTTAACTTCGATTTCTTACAATTGACTTGGGCAATTTTTATTTTGCATAAAGATCCACAGTCTCGTAATGAAATAAACGCATTAAGGAAACAGTTTCTCTCCAACAAGAGTCTCGTAAACCTTGGTGAAATTAAATTCCTGTGATCTGAACACATTGAATATGCCTGAACGGTCGTCCCTGACGAATGCGAGTCGTTAATGTGATTTACGGTTGCGGACTCGAACGACTTCTACGCAATTGGTTCGGCGAATGTCTGCGGATGATGATGGTGGAAGAGAAGGGCTAAGGGCGGCCTCCGCAAATGTCGAAGTTCGACCACCTATTGTTACTACCCCAGTGGGCCACGTTTGCTCGTGTATGCACATCTGGGCCAAGACGCCGCTCGAGAGTAATGTAGTTTGTTCGCGGCAAATGAGCGTGCCTCGACGCGGCCGTTATCGACGTACCCGCTTTGGCAAATGCGAAACCAAGCCAACGAAACTGTACGGAGAATGCTCGCCACAGAGCCGGAGCGTGAACGTTCGGAAACGTTTGAACCTAACTAAGACCTACTTTGTGAGCCACCCTTGCCATAGATCCGATTTGGATGGGACTTCCGAGATTTCTACGTGACGCGGACAAAAAATTTGTTGCAGAGCCGTATTAAGACCATTAGGGGCTCTAAGCACTCAAAAGATTTTGAGGCCCTCTTGTACAGGATCGCTTCAACGCAATGCACGATGGACCTGTGTCATTTCTTCGGCATTCTCGATAATTTGACTAAAAAGTGTTTTTAACAGAAGTTATAGAGTTTGCTTGCTTGGTACTGATTTTTCCACCTCTCCACTTTCATCGTTTATTACACAAGTAAATATCATCGGAATTATATCATATTTGGTATCATCTTCATTAGAAAAATGCCACGAATATATTGGTAAAATTTCATTAAAAATAAGTAAAAAATAAAGAAGTTTTATTATTGCACTAGTATTGTCTCACCGATACGCTATTTTTTGTTGTACCTTCGGCCGCGCGGTCCGTGTTCGCATGCTGTCCTTTTCTACGTTCGGCACCGTCGACGCGGTCACAAAAGAATAGTGTCCCTTCACGATCTAAGTCCCGGCAGTGAACCGAAAAAGGACTTACATCGCGGGGTTACTGTATTTGGCAACTTTCCCTTACATGAAACTATATCGGTTTCTGCAACAGCCAAAACTGTATTTATTAGGTCGTACATTGAAATCTTCATCGCGAAACTAACTCGAAATCATATGGTAAAAGATTACCTCTTTGCACTCGGAGCTATTTTAACTCTGATACCAAACATTTCTTCCAACCTAGAATATTTCCATTCTGTATAATCTTTGTTCATTTCATGGACATGAAACCGATGTAATATCTCATGCAATACTTAAATATATAGTCATTTATTGAACACAAACACATATAGAAATTTTTAATGCCAACGGCTAAACCTGCATTACTGTGCACTACCAAAAATACAGTAGTATTTTTACTTTTACAAGTCTACAAACCCACATTCATCTCAGAGATAAAATGTTCGCGATTCTTCCTTGTCGAAACTGCAAACTCGTGCCATACATAATCCAGAATATTTCCGATCCCGTGCTAAAATTCTTACGGGAGTTCAGCTTTCGATCATTCGTATCCCGAATTGCCATTCCCCTACAATCTCTGGACCTGTACACAAGGGAGGATGTTGATAGTTCGCTTCGGAGACTCGATAACTCAAAGTCCAAACGGGTTCGAATGTCCCCAAACGATCTCTCTGACGAAATTCATCTTCATCCCGAGCTTTCCCGTACACAAAATCGCGGCTAAACAGCGTTTGTATTAACGATTCCGTTGTTGAACGCAGCATCCTGCATGGAACGAGCGTTTCACGCCAGTCTGATTTGGACCGTTGCAGATGTTGCCAGAACGGAAATTAATTAACATTCGGCGCGTACGCTGGACAACGCGGCGGATTAATAATAATAACTTCACTGTACACGCGAACAGAGTGTGCAGCGTTAATGAATCTCCGGTAAACGAAATCTTTGGCAAGACTAACACCATTGCTACGGGGCCACTGGTCATGATCTATTCAATTATACCATCTACCCCATTGTCGTCTGATATATTGAATACCAACGCGATCTATATCACTGCTCGTGACTATGCGCACCGTATAAAATATTGAACATGTCAGCTCTTTGTTCTAGCCGTGATGTAAGCCGATTCCGCTGGAATCCTGAATCGATTGTTGGTGAAATGACCCGGCAAGTGTAAGCTTCCACCGAAATTGCGTTATTATACTGGCTTTAAAGCCACACCGCCACGTTTATTGTTCCACGTGTGACCTTATTCCTTTTATTTTCCTTGATGTGTCGCACGGAAACGGCCATTGTGGGGCATTTTTATAGGGCGGTTCTGGCCTGTTTTAAACGGCGCTACTGCGCATAATATTGCGTTGAGATGCTTCGAGGTTTCGCAGATTTTATCGCAGTTTATGCTGATCCCTCAGATGCGAGTTTTGTATGTCTCATATCGCGGTGATGCTACCGTGTAAAGTTGCACTTTTATAGGCTGGTTTACCGACATGCGAACGATTTCATTTCATTATGAATGTAATGCGACACTGTGTTATAGGGCTGTCTCTGTTCTTAATCTTTCTATTTTATTTGATGTATAAATATGCGGGGTTATCAAAATGGTTCTACTTTGACAGCGACATGAATTTTCATATACCAGGATTGATCAAGTGATTTGTGATTTGTATCGTTTTGAGCACAAGTAGGGAATTAGCCAATGAACGAGATCTGTTGTCTCATGTGCATAAAGCCTTAACGCGGCGTTAGTTAGGTGGGGTCTCACAGACCCTAGAGATTTTAGATTTATTGTAACATTGTAACAACGCGTGACAGCGAGTCGGGCCTGAGTGTACCTTCCCCTTCCGTAATCTACTACTCGACGTCATTGACGACAGGTTGTTCCGCGCAAGCACATTTAGTGTGCATACGTGTAAAGTGTGTTCGAGTTGGTTGGAGTCCCGACTGTGCAATTACAGAAAATGAAAATTCGGAATCTGAAGACTAAATGTTTATTATCGTATTAGCTACTTATAATGTATATGTCCCATCTGTAAACCAATACCAACGTGTCTAACAAAGACTGATTTATATAGTTCGTTCGTTGTTAAAGTTAGGAGGAGTCTATTTTCGTTGAAAAATAAAGATGTTTCATTAGTTGAGTATTTTTGAATAATAAAAATTTAATTTCGTGGATCTGCGTTTTTACTCTGAAAAATTACAAGCCTCTTAAGCAATACCTAATCTTATATTCATGAAAAAGGTATTTATTTCTATAATAAAATATACTATTTCGGTGGGTCTGTGAGACCCCACCTTACCGCTATCGATACATTTTCGCACCTTACCAACGCTTGGTTAAACTCCTTATTTGTCCCGTACTATCTTATTTCGCGTCAGATTTACAGCCATATCTTTTTCTTCTTTCTTCCCAGATTTTACGAGTGAGTTGAGTATTATTTAACATATTATCATGGGAAAGTATACAGTCGCACAGCGTGTAGAAATTGTTAAAATTTGTATGAAAAATAATGAATCTGTTCGATTATTGTGAGGAAAGTGTGGTCATCGTGTTGTAATCATGCGACTTAACAAGTTTAGATTACTTTCACTGGCTTTTATGTTAAATCGTCGGTTTATTCCAACAAGCCGAAAACACTAGATGGTTTAAAAACCAACATTAGTCGTATTATTGCTGCCATAGGTGCCGATTTATGCGAAAATGTGACTAAAAATTGGTGTTCGCGGATCGATTTTTTAAAGTCGTGCAGAGAAAATCATTAGAATTATTTTTGAAACATAATGACATGCACCAATGTTTAAGAAACAAAACAATTATATTGATATACCATTATGTTTTAAAAACATACTGATAAAATGACAAATACTCTTGTTCAAATGCGTCTTTTCTTATTAAACATGAAAGAAATGTCTGCTGTTATGTGAAAATTATTAAACATTTTAAATGCCACAACAAAACACTAGAACACTTTTCAACATTTCGAACTACAAAAATGAAGAAAGAGACTGTCAGAACAATTTCTATTACGCTTTGGGATGATTGAACCCTTCCTAAAATCGGTGCCGAGAATTAGTCTGTATTTGATAAAAAAGCAAACAACTTTTGTTGAGACGTGCATATTATCGCCAGGCTCGTATTTCGGTTTGGGTCGACGCTACGGCCGATTTTGTACAAGTGCCATTGTCGAAGGGTTCCTCTAACTCTTGGAAGTATTTATCGTTTTATGACCCGGGTACGTCTGGGTTAGGGAAACTATCAGTTGACCATGGGGAAGTCAGCCCAGCCGTACCGCTCTCAATGGCACTTGACGTAGCGTAGGCCCACGCTTAGCGCCAAGGGGGGCCTGTGGCCCAAAGCCTAAAATATGATTTCCGGTGAAATCACGGGAAAGCGCGTGTTGTCTGTTTGGCGACACTCGTCGCAACGCATTTTCGTCTATGGGCGTTGCCCTTTCTTTTGGGAGATCACTTGTAGCCTCCCAATAATATTATCATTGGCTGGGGCCTCCACTGTGTTACATTTTGTGGAGGGAGTTTTTCACCCCCATGAGCCTTCTTTACTTCTCGTGCGTTAGTTGTAAGACAGTTGCGAAGTAGAATCCATAGTTACAACATCTCTATTATACAGTCCACTATATTCAGTTTTATATTAAAAGTTATCCGAAATCCAATTATCTATTACTTATTTACCTCTCTTTGAGGCGTGTTTCTCAGCGGCTCACTAAATATTGTTTGATCACTGACACGACACAACAACTTTTACATAAACATTTTGTTTCCTGTATGACTAGTATTACGAGTTTTATCATTTTACTTACCACAATCGTTGACATAAAATTTGTTTACATCAAATATATGACCCATTTATAGTTAAACTGCGAATTCTTGTGCAAAACAAAAATGGCGCAAGTTAATTCCAAGGTATAGGATCTGCATAGACATTTATTTCTTTCCTTTATAGTTTTAGTGGTTTGGAAATGGTACAGAAGTATTTTCAAATACTTTAATGGTTTTACTGTCTTGCATTTAATCTACCCATTGTTGTATACAATCCACAGTGTACTTATGACGGCCAACAGTAGCCTTGATGAACAATAGTAACGAAAAACCTCATTAAATCGTACTAAATGAATGATTATTCACTTTGTCGATAGAACGTGAGTATATTGCAAAATTACGAAAGTCCGGGTCACCTTTCTAAACTATTGCACTTTGCACATTCACAGACGATGAGCACGCATAAATTCTTAATGTATTCATTCTACTATCCTTGTTAGCGAGCTCGACCTTTTCAGAGAAACTCAAGAAGCGCAGAGTTCTCGGCAATTTGAATAATTCAATTCCAGTTAAATTCCACTAAATCCTCCGGCTTTGAATAGCAGTTCGGGGAAAGTAGTGGTCTCGGGATGAATTGATCGAAACAACAACGCCAGCCGAACAAAACGTTTGTTTTCTCGAATCGAAAGAGAGAAGGACAGAGAGAAAGAGAGAGAGAGAGAGAGAGAGAGAGAGAGAGAAAGAGAGAGAGAGAGAGAGAGAGCATTTGGACTATTTACGCAGCCAATTATACTTCTCGCGATAGATAATTGGGGTGAATGCGGCGTTCTATCCGCAAGACGTATTTCTCGGGCGTCGCAAGATGTTTATTAGGCGCTGACTGGAGGGAGGGAGTGGGGGCTAATGAAGACGCCGTTAATAAGCTTGTTAGCGACGTGGCCGGCGCGGCAGTCGCAGCCGTATCACGATAGTTAGCCTTCTGCCGAGTCAATGGGCGCCGACATAAAGGGATCCATTCTCCTGCGCTCTCTCACGAGCAACTTTGATGAATAGTTACACTCGGGTGGCCGACGCAAGCACATGTACTCCAAAGTATTTAAAGACACGCGACCTGACACGATGAAAATCGCTCGCGAGCATCTGCGGAGAGTTTGCGGTACACGCTCTGCACCCGTCTCCAAGCAAAATGCCCGGCCATCTTGCAATACATAAATGCCTCGAAAAGTTCCTCCTCATCTTGACACTTTCACGACCCGTAATTCTGAAGCGCGTTTCAACCTTAATGCTCCACTCGACGAAAATTTGAAGATGTACAAATACCGCGCGAGTCAAACAAATTTGAAAACGTATCAAAGAAATATTTAAAAAATATCAAAAAAAGAAACTTGTAGAAGATATGCAATCGAGAAAGGCAAAAGGTCCCATTAATTAAAATGACGAATGGAGTAAATCGCATTAGAACTTTTAGGTTATGCGTCTCCAATATACAACTACCCTAGCAGGATTGAGAGATCTGTTAAAAAAATACCTTTGGATCAGTGGAGATCTGTTAAAAAAATGGTCCGCAAATTTGTCCTTCACCCTTTTTTCAAGGTCAACATATTTTTTTGTTGCATCGTATAGTACTCGTCGCATGGAACAAAAGTCTCGAATACACCATGGGTCTCAAGTCAACCATTCTCTTAAAAAGCAACTTTAAAGTTTTATAAATTGTTTAATCCCATATGTCTACAGGATCTTCCAAGATGGTATAAATGCGGAGGGGGTGATTCTACATGAGAAAATAAGTCTAAAGTATAGAATAATTTTTTTTTCATTTGACGCCTCGTTTTCGAGAAATTAGAGTTTGAAAATCCGTCAAGTTCGCGTTCCTAGCGTTTTTAAGAAGTAGATCAGGTAGGTCATGAACAGACACGTCAGACGCTTCATATCCAATATCAAGTGCGTTCGCCGAATTTTCAAACTCTAATTTCTCGAAAACGAGGCGTTAAACGAAAAATATTATTCTATATTTTAAACTTATTTTCTCATGTAGAATCATCCCTTCCACATTTATACTACTTTGGGACACCCTGTAGACATGTGGAATAAAATAGTTTATGAAACTTTAAAGTCGTTTTACAAGAGAATGGTTGACTTGAGACCCACGATGTACTTGAGATTTTTGTTCCTTGCGACGAGTACTATATGATGCAATACAAAAAAAATGTTTAAATAATAAAAGTTAAAAATAGTTTACGAAACTTTGAAGTCGTTTTTTTATGAGAATGGTTGAATTGAGACCCATGGTTTCTATGAGACTTTTATTCCTCGCGACGAGTATTATAAGATAAAATATAAAAAAAATGTTGGCCTTGAAAAAAGGGTCCAGGACAAATTTGCGGACCATTTTTTTTAACAGATTTCCACCGATCCACAGGTATAGAAGCCCGCTATGGTAGTCGCGACATATAATTCTTATACACCCTTTACAAGCGGGCAGAGGATGATTCTACATGTAAACATAAATGGAAAAAAGGAATAACGTTTTGTGGATTAACGCTCCGTTTTTAAGAAAATCATGTTTAAAAATTCGACGGGTTCGCATGCTTACTAGTTTACGCAGGAAGTAGAATATGTTGACCATGATCAGCATTTTTAAACTGCATTTTCTCGATAAGTAAAGTGTTGATTTTTGTAACGCCATCATTAAGGCAAACTTTCAGAAAAATTAAAATCTTCACACAGGTTTAACAGTTGGGTATTGCATAATATTCCAATAATAATTGCGTTAATAATATTAAAAGGCAATAATATTAAAGGTCAAGAACAGATAAAATTTAAATTCTAAATCAGTATAACTGAAACGTGAAAATATGCAATCGTAAGTTTACTTGGTAGAATTTATACTACTTCGTCGACTGCTAACTTGAAATTTACTGAAAAACTGATATTATAAAAAAAATTCTGTATTAAATTCTTGAATGAACTGTAAACTCGTACTTAATTTAACAAAATGTTTTTGTTTGTTTATTGCAGCTGGAGCCGCTTCTGAAGAAACTAACCAAAGGTCCAGTTCTGCACACAATCGCCATTCTCTCACGAAGGGTAAGTATATCAATTAACGTTCGACGTATAGGTGTAGAAATCTATACAGCACACGCGTAATTAACCCTCGGACAATGGAAACCATCATGGAAACCACAGAACGGATTCTGGATTTTTAAGACTCAAACATAAATTTCCTCATTTCACACTTCAGCAAAAGATTTTCGATTAATATTCCATACCATTGAATAAAGCTGTACTTCGTGTAAAAGAATCTCGTAAAGACGTGTAATAAAATCTGTAAAACCAGAACTGTATTGTTATCGTTGGAAAGATTTCGATTCACTTCCGAAAAATTTAAATTATTTATTATCGTGGATCGTAATGTGTCCAGAATCGGTTAAACGAGGGTTAAAAGTTCCTTTCAGGCACACATAAACGTTGCAAATGCCACGGCGCTTTCTTTCATCGTCCCGATTACATGTATTATAGGCTATCGTACAAATTGCGAACACCGTGCATGTCCGTGATCATGTTAGTCGCTGAACGAATGATTTGGCATGCCGTCTCGAGAGTATCGTTTCCCTTTTGCCACAACGGCCGGTCGTGAAACGTTTAGTGGTCACGCGGGGAGCCTGGCGTAAATTATTGAATACCAACGAATTTTTGTCAACTTATTTTAAACAATTATTGAATCAGTCTTATCGAAGTTGCAGGGATAGTTTACTATTGTTCGTTACAGCAAAAAATTGAGATTGATTCTTGAATTGGTATTTAAAGTTTTTATTAAACAATTTGAACTCTTTTATGAGCACGCTATGTGATTGGTAGACATCGGATTTTATGCATTTATGACACAAAAGAGTAGGTGTAAGTTAAAACAGTAATAATATCAGAATAACTTAAAAATACTGTTTTGACAGTTTAAGAAAGAAATTAATTTGATTTTTAATATTTAAAAGAATTTCAGTTTGTTGGAGTTCAGGTAGAAAATTTTTATTTTGCATAAAAATCCTCTGTCTAGTGATCGGTAATGCGAAGACTATAACTTGTGTTATTCAGTTTGTGTAGAGCTGTTGCAATAACAAGAAATAAATATTATCCACCATGTACCAAATTTTCGTCGTCCCTAGAAAATCTATTGCATTTCAAATATAACAAAATCTATATTTCATTAGATTCGGTCTTACAAAGACTCACGACACCAGGCTCCTATCTTAACCACAGTTCTATATATTCTTTCTGATTAGTTCCCAAACGCAAAAGAAATCGGTGTAAATCTGTCGTCCCTACTTTTCGGTTAAGGAACCATATTCAAGTGATACGGCTCAGCGATTGCTGCGACGTGTAATAACTGTGTTTAGAATGCGCGGAGAACAGTGAAACGTAATTTAGGAAATTAACATTCTCGCAAAATTAACTCCGATACATTTGCTCGTTCAAATACATTGTAGTAAGCTTTAAATATATATCTTATCACGGTATACGCGGTCAAATGATAATTCTACATGCAGAAACAAGCCAAGAAGAATAATATTTTCTTTTTGTTTGACGCTTTATTTTCGAAAAGTAGTAGGACATGAATTTTGTATATTATATTAATCTTTAAATTCTTCATATTACGGTATAAACGGCCAAATGATAATTCGACATGCAGAAACAAGCCGAGAAGAATAACATTTTCTCTTTATTCGACGCTTCATTATCGAGAAGTAGTAGGACATGAATTTTGTATATTATAATAATCTTTAAATTCTTCATATCACGGTATAAACGGCCAAATGATAATTCGACATGCAGAAACAAGCCTAGAAGAATAACATTTTCTTTTTGTTTGACGCTTTATTTTCGAAAAGTAGTAGGAAATGAATTGTTTATATTATAGTAATCTTTAAATTCTTCATATCACGGTATAAACGGCCAAATGATAATTCGACATGCAGGAACAAGCCGAAAAGAATAACATTTTCTTTTTGTTTGACGCTTCATTTTCGAGAAGTAGTAGGACATGAACTTTTTATATTATAGTAATCTTTAAATTCGTCTTATCATTATATGAGCGGACAAGAGATGATATTACATCCAGAAACAAATCAAATAAAGGAATAACATTTTTTTATTTCAACCTTCATTTTCGAGAAAAATGATTTGAAGATCCGTCGGGTTCGCGTGCAGTCATGATCAGACGCATCACCCGAGTCCTATCTAATAACATGCATTCGCCAAAAAAGATCGCACATCAAATTTTAAGGGTTCGTTTTAAAGGGAATGGTTGAATCTTCAAATCTATGGTAGATTCAGTCGCGAAATAATTTTTCTAATGCATGTTGACTCTAAAGTTTAGGAACTTCCAGTTTGTAACATTCTCCAAAAAAAACTTGTCTTTTGTTTTCCACCCACTGAATCATTCAATATTTTTTAAAGTGAAGATGAATGATGGATTGTGTAAGCAGAGACCTCAAGCTATAAAATGAGCCTAGGTTTATTTTCGTTATAACGAAATTATAAACAGGTTATTATGACATCCTACAATTAAAAACAGGATTTCCTCTTGATAGAAGTTTGTGAGTGGATTCTTGCATGTGACAAATAATATAGAAATACGGTATTTAACGCATTGCTCCCAACGATCTTGGGAATTTTCATTATCCCTCAATTTTGAAAGCAATCGAGATAAAAAAAAATGAATAATTGGATAAGCCACGCCAACTTCGCCGTAGCCTGGTAGAAATCGATTTATATCGACACCCTGCGCTCGTCCAACGAATATCTAGCCCTAGTCCGTGCCATATTGCGAATACAATTCCATGCTACAACCTGTGTTGTAAAACGAGAAATGCATTTAATAACGTTTTAATCCTTTCCCTCGCACTTCGCTTACTGGGTCACGTGTGCGTTTCAAAAGCGGCCGGTTTAACCAACCGTGGGAAACGTTCGTGAAATTGATAATAACGGGTGCATTTGTCCGGAAGGGTAACAAAAGATCGGTGATCGGTGAGCTCTAAAATATCCGTTTCGCTAGAAGAAGCTTGAGAGAGTGAGGGGGAGAGAGAGAGAGAAAAAGATCTGGCAGCCGTGTTTGAACACGTGCATTTCGAGGCTGATCCAACGATAGGTGAAGATGAAAACGCTTTCAATTGAACGCTCTCGTTTTATTGTATTGTTGGTTCACAAAGTGGAATGGGAACCGATGTTTTCCTTGTACGGAAAATAAAGTGTCCCCTTCCTTTGTATTCCCTATTGGATTTGCTTCCAACAATTTCCAACTTAACACGTGAAATATTATTTTCGACCGGGTGACTTGAAAATCGTTTTAGAATTGCGACACAATGCACTTTGAACCATTTCATTAACCAAATTGTATTCTCGTTTTTATCCAATCCTGTATCTGTCTTTTGATATGCAAGAATGAGTATTATAAATGAGTAAATACATTAATAGCTCAAAATTGCACACAATGCTCTTTGAATCATTTCATTGACCAAATTGTATTTTCGTTTTTCTTCAATGCTGTGTCGGTATCTTGATCCAAGAATGAGTATTGTAAATGAGTAAATACATTAATAGTTCAAAATTGCACACAATGCACTTTGAAACATTTCATTGACCAAATTGTATTTTCGGTTTTCTTCAATCCTGTATCTGTCTCTTGATGCAAGAATGAGTATTATAAAAGAATAAATACATTAACAGTTTAAAATTGCATACGAGGCACTTTGAAACATTTCATTGACCAAATTGTATTTTCGTTTTTCTTCAATCCTGTATCTGTCTTTTGATGCAAGTATGAGTATTATAAAAGAATAAATACATTAACAGTTTAAAATTGCACACAATACAATTTGAAACATTTTATTGACCAAATTTTATTCTCGTTTTTCTCTAATCCTGTATCTACCGCTTGATGCAAGTATGATTATTATAAATGAATAAATACATTACCAGTTCAAAATTGCACATAATATACAATGGAACGTCCGACGAAATTGTATTTTAATTTTTCTTCAATCTTGTATTTGTATCTTCATACAAGTGTGGATATTATGAATGGCTAAAGACATTAACAGTTCAGAATTACAACATAACACACAGTGAAACGTTCAATCGACGAAATTATATTTTCGTTTTTCTTCAGTTTTGTATTTGTATCTTCATGCAAAAATGAGTATTATGAATTAGTAAATACATTAGCAGTTCAGAATTGCAACACAATGTACTCGGAAACTTCGAGTTGACGAAACGAATGAGTACCTACTATAAATGAGTAAATCCATTAACTCCAACGTTGACTCACGTCAACTGATTACTTTCGAAGGTAATTACCATCAAGGAAAGTTTCTCTTGAGAATGTACAAATGTGATTTTAATTACGTATGCAAGCACATTCAGTGATTACGAAATTGTAACAAGTAAGAAGGCAGAAGTACAGTAAAACCATGATTTATTGAAACCATATTTCATTGAAATGAATATTTAATGTGAACATAGTATTTGATTGTAAGATACAATACGTTGTTATAGTTATGGTCCTGATTTCATTAGTTTATTGTGCACAAAGACTTGTTATTAACCCGAATGGGATAACAGTTGCGCCAGGAATATCCCCGGCCTGCGAACACTAAGGGTTAATAATAAAATGAAAACTTTTCTGTGAAATTAAACTTTATAGGCTTAACTTTAATTCAGAACATGTAGCTGCAGAAATATAAGTAGGCGAAGTTATTAATTTATCGATTTTTTAACATAGGCAGTCGGTAGACCTACTTTATTACAACAAACTTTCGGCTTTAACGAATATTCCTCACCTGAGTTGGTCCATTGTATCAAGATTTTGCAGTACTAGATAAATGATTGAATATACAGGGTGACTCCATATAAAAAAATATTGATTTCATTTTTTCTGAGATATCGAAGAGACCTTAAATGTTTTCAATGTCAATGCACCTTTCTATTAATACCACATTGTTGTCGATAGAAGGCCGAATTATGCAGCGACCTATATAATATGATGACCTAGAATCGACCTTGAAAAAAAACGTTTAAAAATACTCAAGTTCACGTTGATATCTCAGAAAAGAGATACAGAAAATCAAATTATACTCATTCGACCTGTCCTTTATAATGCTAAATAGTTCAATAAAAAGTTTTTTCATACAACCAATAGTTATTAAGTAATTTTAGATAGTAGTTCTTACTGACGCACACTGTACTGTCAATCAAAAAAGTTTCCGTACACACTTTAAAATGAAATAACTTTTTTAAAATGAGTTCTGGCGACTTTAGATTCTTTGAGATCTTAGAAGGATTAATTTGCTGCAGTATCAAAAAAAAACTTTGAATAATTGAATTTTGTCGGAATAGCAGAGAAAATACGGAAAATTTTTTTAACAAATTTTTTATGTGGGTCTATATTGAAAATTTAAACAATTCGTTTTGGAGATCTGTGTCAATTATACACACGGTGAAAATTTCATCGAAATCGGTCAACGTTCCTATGAGCAACAAACATCTCAAGATGAGAGCTTAAGTGTGAAATTCTCTAACAAGACCGAAAATCTGCGATTTCACCTTTAAGCACTCATTTTGAAACGTTTGTTGCACATAGGAACGTTGACCGATTTCGATGAAATTTTCACCGTGTGTATAATTTAATAGACACACATAATGAATTTGTAAAAAGAACTTTTCGTATTTTCTCTGGTATTCCGACAAAATTGAATTTTTTCAAATTTTTTTTGGTACAATAGCTGGTAAATTATTTCTTCTAAGATCGCAAAAAATCTAAAGTTGTCAGAACTCATTTTAAGAAACTTATTTCATCCTAAAGTGTGTGCGGAAACTTTTTTGTCTGACTGTATGTGACACATATTTTTCAAACAAGCGTGTTCATTATTCAATTACACACTTATTAATATACAGCAATTATGGATTCATTTTATGCATTCGTAACAGAAATGTCTTAGGGAAATACAAAACAATAAATGGTTATAAGCAATATTAGAGATGCAACCGTAATATATATATTAATTATTTGGACTGTTTCACATGTTCGTAACAATTGTCAAATTCTATAAAGTAACCAGTAATAGATAAAAAATATATCGTACTTAAAATAGTCTGGCCTCGCATAATAACTTTTAAAACGTTCATTAGAATCATCAGTACCGTACACGACGGTTCACAATTGTGAACAGACCGCGAAATTCTCCCAAGAATACGAGAGCTGGTAAAATTAGTGACAGAAATATTTAAGCGGGATCATAACACAATTGGCAGCGTATTTTGGCGGATATCAGCGCGACGCGCTAAGCGTGAGTACAATTAAGCTGCGGGACCAGAAACAGAAACAAAGTCGCGCAGGATCGTTGCACACGAGGGTTGCCCACCTCCTCGGCCTCCCTGGCTCGCTCGTTAAATATTAGTGGAACACTCCGGCGTTGCTGGGATGAGAAACCAGGACAATTTAGACCGTCAGCCACAGACACCGGTGTGCCTCCATTAAAATGGAATACGAGCCACTCGACGCGTTTCGTTGAATCGCGACAACGTGTCGCGAACGGTGAAATCGAATTCAACATGTCGGTGTCGTGCGCTCTGTGTGCTCGGAATAGAGGCTCGCCTGCTCCATAATAGTTCAAGGCCACTCGGTGATATTAAACAACCGTCAGAATTTCGCGTTCCGCCTGGACGGTCTCTTTTTTTTTTCCTACCCCTGTACAGTCGAGTGTCTTGTTGTTTCAATCGATTTTTAATGAATGCTGCAAGCACGCCACTCCGCGAAATTAAAGAACGCTGAATTATATCCGGGAAACTGTCGATGTTTAAACTTCTGTAGCTTTCTGTAAAATATCTTCAAATACTCTGCCTCTGGATGTTGGATTCTTCGGAAAGAATTAATACTTTTGGTATCTGAATCAAAAGTTGTAATCAAAGAATCTGTTCTGCAAGAATCGATCTCAAGAGACTCGTTCTTTCCTTTTTTTGAAGTGAAACTTCTTTAGGCGCGTTAGGCGCAAAACCTCATCGCGTTAGGCGTAAAACCTCGACGCGGTTGGAGTA
Organism: Sphecodes monilicornis; assembly: GCA_913789915.3. Lineage (NCBI taxonomy): Eukaryota > Metazoa > Arthropoda > Insecta > Hymenoptera > Halictidae > Sphecodes > Sphecodes monilicornis. Next base: position 15,217,630 of record OU565290.1, read on the forward strand.
AAAACCTCGACGTGGTAGGAGTAAAACCGATCTGACGATGAAACGATGAAACGATTTAGTAAAACCTCGACGCGGTAGGATTGAAACCAATCTGGCGATGAAACGATGAAACGAAATTCTATTCTATTAGCATATACGGTTGAGAGCTCGGCATTATTTAATAAAGATTATGATAAAATTCCGATGATACTAAGTGGAGATTTCAACGTCATCTTTGCTTCGGAACAATCAAAATTATTAATAGAATTTTTTAGAAGTAAATTAACCAGTTAACTGTGGCGATCTTTTTGCAAAGCGCGCACCAGTGTGTGTCGCGATAATCAAGCGATGACGGGTATAGTCGTCAAACACAGAGTATTTTTTTTATTTGCTTGATTCATTTCGTCTTGATCTCTGAATATTTTAAACATATTAAAATTTACGAATATAATTTAGTTTTTGCCAAAATTACAATTTAAATATCAAATTTTAACAAAATTTTACGCATGACGGATATAGTCGTCATGACACAAAATTCTGCCACATCTCCATGCCGGATATAGTCGTCAAACACACTTAACTGGTTAAGATTGGAAATGGTAAATAATCCTAATGAAGCGACAACAAGATCAGAAACAACTCTCGATGCAGTATTTGCAACACATTTAGACAAAATTGAATCAAGAATATTTATATCATATTTTAGCTATCACACGCCAATTGTTTCAATAATAGAATCATAGAAAATTAAATGTCATAAAGTGTTAATAAAAATTCGAAAAAAAATTAAAGAAAGAAGTTTGACTTCAGCCATGTGGTATAAGCACACACCAATTTTTTTAGTTGTAGAAGTAAGAATAGACTGAACAGAATTCTTTCGTGTACCATCGATTCGTCAAAGGGCTGGGAGGGAGAAAGATGGAGGAGAGTGGCAAAGTTCAGACTAGGAAACGAGATGAAACGAGGGAGATACTGGGAGAAAAAGGAGAAGAAGAAATGCAGGTTATGTGGAGTGGAGAACATGTTTTGGGATATTGTAGAGAGTGGAAGGAAGAGGAAGGAAGTATGTACGAGAGGGTAACAGATATATTAGCAGGGGACGGGAGGGGAGAAAGATGGTTAAAAAATTTAGAGGAAGGAAGAGATAGAAAAGGGTAGATGAGGAAGAGTGGGAGAGTAAGGAGGGGAGATAGAAAGTGGATGAATGAGGATGAATGTGAAGAGAAGAGACAGATGTAAGTCGAAAGAAGTAAAACAATGTAAGGGGACGGAAGCCCGTGTAACCCGAAAGGGATCACTAAATAAATACACACATACCATCGATTCGATTGTTTTCGAGACGACTGTGGAGATCAATTCGAATACGGCTCTGATTTCCTGCGGATATACAAAGTATTCCAGTGCTGATGGTGCAACTATCGAGGGAGTAATTCTACAGGAGAAAATAAGTAAAAAAAAAATGGAATAAATTTGTTTCATTCGACGCCTCGTTTCCGAGAAAATCGAGTTTAAAGATTCGTCGTCGGGTTCGCCTGCTTTAGTATATGCGGAAAGTAGAATTGGTTGATCATGATCAGACGCGTCAGCCGATTTCCATACAATAGCACGCGAGCTCGTCGAATTGTCAAACTCGATTTTCTCGGAAACGAGGCGTCAAGTGAAAAAAATTTATTCCATATTTCCGACTTACTTTCTCCTGTAGAATCACCCCCTCTACGATTGTGCCATCAATACTGGGACACCCTCTACAAAGAACACCATTGAATACTTGATCGAGACAAATTAACATCATAACATAATTGCCACAATTTCAGTACCACGTCGCTAATGACTGGACTACGGATTTTATTCGTTTATGACAAAAATGAGCGAATGCAATCTCAAATTGTGAAAAGATTCAAAGAATTCAAGAGTTTCCATACAATTTCTTACAACCTAATGAAGCTACTAAAGAAATGAAATATCCATAATGTGTATAACTAACCATAGATCTACAAAACCCATATTATTTATTTATTTATGCCGTAAATCATGTTTGGTTTGTATTGCATACATTAGTATAACACTTTACATTACATAATGGAGTATAAATCGCTAAATTAAATTAAATTAAAGTGGACGGTAGACACTAAATGCTAATCTTACATTTTTTACAAAACCCATATTTTAAATTTTTATTACGGGCTCAAATAAAAAAGTTTTAAAAAGTTTATCTTTTCATGTAATTTCTACCAATTGCAATTTCTTCAAAATCTTTTCTGTGCGCCATTTAGTAAATCAATGCTTCTAATTGGTAAAAAAAGGTCAAGTCGTTCGGCCCAATTTTAGAAAAAGTTATTCTGATTTAACGTACGTTGAAATACTTTCGCGAGCCACTGTGTCTCCTAGTAAAATGTTTAGTGGAGCTGGCAGACTCAGTTCCGATAATAAATCATCGATCTACGCTCGGAGCTTGACAGCCACTCGACATTATGCATTATTTGAGGAGCGCGGTAGTATCGTGCCAATGAGCCGGACCCGGTGCTCAAGTATCAAGGATAGGGAAGGCCGGTAGAAGTGAAGAGCAGTCGACTCGAGAAGCGCCGCGAGGACAGTGAAATCGTAAGAACGGGTACGGCAAGGTAGACGACAAGAACAGATTCCTATTGTTTTCCGACCCACTTCCTAACGCCGGAAGATTAACAACGTGTCCCTCGCCTCTATCTACTGACAGATTTTTCAACGCGCGTCTCACGGGATGGCGCAATCCGCGACCTTGTCATGTGTAAAATGGCTCTCCACAGACCGCTTCGACGGGAAATCTTCGGAAAATTTACAGGGTTCCCGAATGAGGCCTTTTATCACATTATCTACCCGGCGATTATTTCACAATTTTTCAAATTCTACGGTCTATCGCTCGGGACATTCTAAATAGACCTTCAACAGCAATAGCAATTTCGGTTTAACTTCGTTTTGGAGAACTCTTTTTTTTCAAGTTTTTTTTATACAATCCTATAGATTTCGACGAGAAACGCCGAAAATGAAAATCTTATTGTGAGGAATTCATTGGCTAAGAAGTTATACGCGTATAAAGTTGAACACTTTTAAGCCTTTTTTACAGGTTAAAGCGCCGCCATATTGATATATATGCTAGGTAATACACATAAAATAGGCTAAATAGTTGAATCGTGAACCTAAAGTCAATGTGAGTATTCCGTACTCCCTTTAAAAACGATTAACTTTTCTGAATGTGGACCATATGGCTTGAATTTTATTTTGAGATGTTAGAACGATTAGTTCACTGGCTAATGTATAAATAATTTTGGTGAAATTGTCGGTTAGGGTCCTCCCCTTAGATTTTAACGGGACTTTTTTTTTATCATTTTGTTTTAACCTACAAGTAACAGGAAAAATAAAAAAAACTGTCGGTCGAAATTCGATGACCTTAAAAAATATATAGGATGTTCGGTAACTGGTGGTACGAGCGAAAAGGGGGTGGTTCTACATGAAAAAATAAGTCGAAAATATAGAATAACATTGTTTGTATGTAAGGCTTCGTTTTCGAGAAAATCACGTTTGAAAATTCAGCGAACACGCGTACCATTAAGTAGAAATCGGCTGTCTCGTCTGATCATGACCAACCTATTCTACTCTGTGCATATACTAATGCACGCGGAACAATTTTATTCTACAATATATTTCCGACTTTTTTTCATGTAGAATCACCCCCTTTTCGCTTGTACCACAAGTTACAGAACACCCAGTATAATATTGTTGAAACGGGTGAAAACGCTATATCCTTATGGAATATAACGACCGAATAATATGTACAAGTGGGCAGAAGATGATTCTACATGTAAAAATAAATCGAAAAAAGGAATAACAGTTTTTCGTTTGACGCCTAGTTTTCGAGAAAATCGAGTTTAAAGATCCGTCGGGTTCGCGTGCTTTAGTAACGCAGGAAGTAGAATTGGCTGGCTATCGATTTTCGTATGCTAGTCCGACCACGCATACGAAAATTCACGTTTCCACCCATTTCTGCAAGATTACATATTTTTTTAAGGTCATCGAGGTCGATCGGACAGTTTTTTTTATTTTTCCTGTTGTATATGCATGAAAACAAAGTGATTAAAAAAATCCCGTTAAAGTCTGAGGTGGGACCCTAATCATAATGATTCTATTTTTATAAAAATTGTTATTAGTCGCAATTAATAGTAAAGGTCACGATTTTTAATTTTTTTATCTATAATTTGGTTACTTTTCGGGGAAATAGAGTTATAAAACTGGGTTAAAGCAGTAAGAATGATATTTGAGTGTAACAGAACATCGAAAGTAATAGGACAACTAAAATTAGAAAGATAATTTATTTTATTTTGCAATAATCACATACATAAATAGTGCTTTCTGGACCCTCAACACTGCATCCATAATTCACACTGGCAATCTCCAGAAAATATCATGTCTCAAAATATGCACATTGCACTATTCAATTTTGGTTGTTAATTCAAGTACTTCATATTCCTACCAATTTATGATTTCACTTTTTTTTTTATTTTAAACAAATTATACTTTAAATATCCTCTGATATACTAAGAGTATAATTATTATAGTATTACTTAACATTTTTGTTTCTCCGAATATCATAAAATAAACCACAGTAAATTCCACTTTTAGAAGCACGTATAAAAACTTTCTAGCACGGTCAACTCGTGAAGTGCTTGTTAAACAAGAGAACGTCAGCTTAGTCACACGAGTGGCTAAGAAAAAGTGTTTCAATCGGTATAATATATCATACACAACCACTCTTAAAATTAAATTTGGATTAGTAATAGGGTATCGGTAAATTTGTGTAGAATTGAAATTTTTATTTAAAAAATTTAGGGGGTTGATTAAATAAAAATGGATTTGTATAAAATTTTGTGTTCAACATCGTGTATTGGTCAAAATCTCGGTGTCTCATATTTTCATCTTCTTTTCTGCTCCTTTAACACGTTCCGTGCTAAGCCATTTTTGTTTGAATTTTCGTTCAGGCTATTTAATGTTTCGATTGAAGACTGATACGTTATTATAAACTATATCGCTAATAAAACAAGCTTGTATATACTAGCGTTCACATCGTGTCCCATTTTCTTTCCTTTGGTGCTACTATATAGAGCCTTACTTTTATTACAAAATTATATGTTTTGAACGCGTGTACCACCGGTGGTACACGTGGCGCGTGTTAACGAGCAACTATGAGAAACAGTGTGTGTGCGATACTAAATCGAGCGACAAAGCGACACTTCTCAGTGACGGCAAAGGAACGACATACAGCGCGTTTTGCCAGCCGCGCGAGCCTATTGTTGTTGCCAATAGGAACGCGGCTGGCTGGTTGCGAAGCACAGCATTGCAGGCAGCGTTCCGTGACACGACATTGCAGCCTGTGACTTGTATTTTCGGGAGACGGGAAATCCACGTGTACACACAAAAGCCCTTTTCCAATCTTTCTCGCGGCGCCTGTTCCGGCCTCCGACCGCGGCTCCGGCGAGAATACTTTCGCCGAAATTGTTTCTTACAACAACAGACGCTCGAAAATTCACCGAGGAGAGAAATGGGAACGAAGGCGGAAGAAATAAGTCCCGGGCGCCAGGAGAATACGTATCCTTCCAGCAATAGGTCAGCGGCGAAATTTTCCGAGAGAATTCGAAATCACGACCCGGTCTCGTGCGTTCGATACTCACGCCCCACAGTGGACCGTTTCTACAAAATGTTACTCTGTTCAAAAAGTTCGTAGAATTGCATCAACAAAATTACCCTACACCCTTCGAACTAGTCCTCTTTCAATACACTTGATCCAGCGAAGTTTCCATTGCCCAAAACAGTGCCGGAAATCTTCTCGTGAAACGCTGTTCGGGACTCTAGACGTTTCTCGACTTATTGTTTTAATATCATCCATGTGTCCTCATATCTTTATATGTGCAAAGCATATTTTTAAATATGTTCTCCATAATTTTTATCTTCGGAAATAAAAGAAGACAATATTGTAAGGAAAAGCCGTAAGAAAAACGATTTATTTATTATATTTGGGCACACGGATAACCAATGTTCACAACCGACGTGTTTCTGCAACCGCTGGGGCGATCGTTCTCTTTCAAATTCTTCTGTTATTATCGATCCTCTATTTTTATAAATTTAGCTGTATACAGGGTTGTCTGTTAATATACACACGAACATACATACATCATCCGTACCGTCACTCTATAGTTCGGCGATCGTTCTCTTTTAAATTCTTCTGTTATCATCGATCCTCTATTTTTATAAATTTAGCTATATACAGGGTTGTTTGTTAATATAACCACGAACATACATACATCATCCGTACCTTCACTCTATAATATGGTGCGTAATCAAGAACGGCCTTGTTAAAACGTGCGAGAAATTCACGCACAAGAATTTACTTGTGAGCCGGTGCGTTCTTAATAGACTGCGGGTTTTATGGAAACACGTTAAAAAATTTAAAAATACTGTTGCACTGGTCTCAACTGTATACATTGATTACAGTAAGAAGTAAATGTCCATATAGCTCCTGTATCTTGCAATTAATAAAGACAATTTTTATTTGGTATAAAAATCCTCAGTCTAGTTATCATGATGGAGAATCTACCGATTTTCTTTCTTTCCCTTCCTTCTCGAAATCTCTTCACTCATTTGTAAATGTTTTTTGGCTTCATAGCACTCCCTCCATATATCTATTGTACCATATTAATCACTATGGTTCTCTTTTTCCCGAGATTCAAGAGAAGTTTCACATTAATACATAATAATATTGTTCTTCAAAAATATCAGTTATTTTTCAAGAGTGCGACGACCAATCGAAACATGGGCATACCAAAAACGTTGCCATAAATGAATAGCTTATCTCAGGGTCGTGAAACTTAGTTTATTAATAGATCTGACTAAAAACAATATTTTTCGTCCGACTCGATCGCCGTAGTCTTGTCGAGATGGCAGTAAAAAATTTTTTTAAATGAACTTTAAGAACGAAATAGTAGATGGAAGTAAATCGAAAATGTTCGTTTCATGGGTTAACAAAGACTTTTCTCAAGCTAATAGTTGATTGAGATACGCTGAACAGGTAATAGACGTTATCTCATTTGTTAAATAAATAATAGATAGCCCCTCGAAGCAACGCATCAGTCTTGACCGACGTAGCAATTAAAATATCAAAATGATCGGAATAGTGTTATAAGAAATTATTAAGTAAATTCATTCACCAGTACAAATATCGCAATAAAAACTTTCAATAAATTCATCAAACGCAAGATGGCAAATCCTTTACTTTTAGCACTGAATCCAATATTTCGCTAGTCATTTCCCACAGTTACTGCTCGTTTCCGCTTCGTAAGATCTTGTAATCGCTGTGGAAAATATTAATTTGCCCTTTATCGAGTCTCGCTTTCGATCGTAAAGCATCTTAATAAGTGATTTCAACTCCATAGTCCGAGGACGAATAGATTCAGTGATCCGGCAGATTAAAATGAACTTTTGATTGAGCTTATCGCCGACGGAGACTCGGGGGGGGGGGGGGGGCGGTATGGGCGATAAAGAGACAGCTAGTTCCATCGGGTAATAACTTCGCAATTGGAGATTGCCAGTCGTAACCATTGAGCGTCGGACGCTCTCGATAAAACTCGAAATCTGCAGCTCGCCCTGGCGGATAAGGGAGTGGCCTGGCGAAATGGCTGAAACCATCGCGATCCAGGTCTCTAGGCCGACAATTGGGTTTCTTCACAGTAAAATTTCAATTCCGACGCGGCCTACGAGGCCAGATGAAAAGGCTGGATTTCCATTGTTTTCCGACTCACTTCCAGGCGACGGAAGATGAACAGAGCCAACGTGTGTGTATCCCACCGCCGAGGGCCTGTCGCCGTTTTTCGAGCGTTTTCGCGGGAAGCGGGACCCATTGTGGCTCGAGACCGCTGTAATTTAAATCATCGTCCAAAGATTTCTCCACTGAAAATTCTTTTCCACTATCCTCTCCCGCTCTCTTTCCACTTCTCTCCCATTATTTTTTGTTCGCCTCTCTCGGCCACGTGTAATCATCTTGAAGCGGACTCGTGCGCGCGTTCTCATTTATTCGCCAAAACGGATCCATCGAATTTTTTTCTCTCTCGTTTCTTTTGTTTGCCGAGGATTTAAATTAGTTTGAAAAACGTATCGATTCGCGTAACGTGCAATCGAGGCCTCCATTTTGCTCGCGAAACTGGAGCGACTATATTAATTACGTTCGCGCTTACCGCGCCTGTCGCTTTCAGTATTTTTTTTTCGTGCCCCCCTCCTCCGCTCCTGTTTTATCGAATTCGCCGATGCAGGCTCTCTGCCATTCGGCTCGTTCGTTTCGTTGACAACCCTCCTCCTTTCAGCGCGTCCGACAGAACTTTATATCCGTAACGTCGAAACGCTTTCACCCTGTTTTCACGTCTCACAAACACGATCGCCCTTTTCTCTCCTTCTCCTGCCCCCTCCTCAAGCTCTCTCTCTCTCTCTCTTTCCCTCTATTTTTGCTTCTGTCATTGTCGATTCTACGTCGGGTTCTCTTGCTTAGCGTTATCCTACCATTCCCCCGTCCGATTCCACATCCGCATTTCTAATGAAACGTCCAATTACCATCAACGGTCGCTACGAGGCGAACCAACGGTTCCTCCTCTTTTGCTCTCACGCTTTTTCCCTCTCTTCTGACATTTGCAATCAGCAACCGGAAACAACATCGGCAGGTACCACCGTCAACCTTCCCTTTACCCCTCGTTCTCTGGAAACGACCGGCTCGGCTGACACGAGCACCCACCTCGTCCTCTATCCTCTTACTCTTCATTTTTTTTCTACTCCGACCGACCCCGCCCACCCCTTCACCAACCCTTTCTTTAAAGCGTCGACGTCGCGAAAGTAAGTCACATGGATCTCCATCAACGAGCACGCGAAAGCAGCACGTAATTAGTAATCGAACGAAAATTCCAATTTCTCGTCTACACAGATCGTGTAATTGATAGCGGCGTCTTCGTCGGGACGAATATATGCTCCACTCTTTCGCTTCGACTCGAACCGTTTGTTTGCCGGTGTTTGTGTATGTTCATGTCGTATAACAAATGATGCGAAAAGAATATGTTATTTGATCTATGGCAGCTGTTGAATTATGAAAAGATGGAAAAAGGAGAAGGAAGCGCGTTTCGTCCTAGGCCCGCTAGAGGACTCATCAGTAAGGCTATCTAGCGGACCCGTTAGACGCGGGATGTCGTAAGGACAGTTTAGGACGGTATATACAGGGTGTTCAGGCTATTACTAGCCAGCATTTTTTGTAAGTAGTAAATATTAGAAAAAAATGATGGAGGAAAAAGTAGTTTTCTATACGTAACAAATTGACATATGCATTTTTGTTGTATTTACATTATTTTGATAGAAACGAAGGTGAGAAATGGAAGAAATGCAAGAAACAATTTGAATATTGCGTACCAATGTGTTTACAACTATTCTTTATTAATGAGGCTAAAATAAATGTTCAAAATGGCTTTCCTGCGCTTGAATACACATTTCGGCTCTGTTAATTACGTTTTTGGTAGCTTCTTCTAATGTGGTCCGAGTTATTAATCCACATGCTTGTGTTATTTTGTTTTTCAAGTCGTTTATATCGCTGGGCGGTGTTTCACAAACAAGTTCTTCAGTAGTACCCCATAAATAAAAGTCCAGCGGTGATCTGGAGATCTTGCAGGCCAATTGACAGGTCCGTATGTTCCAATCCATCGATTTTGAAACATGTCGTTAAGATAATTTCTTACGATTCTACTGTCATGTGGTGGGGCATCATCTTGTTGGAAGTACATACCTTGCGTAATGGATAGTGACAGATCTTCCCAATAGTCTCTAAATTGCGTATTTAAAAACTCTAAATTTGGTACGCGAAAAACATTGGTACGCAATATTCAAATTGTTTCATCCATTTTTTCCATTTCTGACCTTGCATGACCTTGAAGGTCATTGTGTAGTAGATGGGTGAATTCGTCTTAACATACGATTTCATACGACATAAAAAAATATGTAGCATTCCATTTAAAAAATTGGCGGTCACCTTCGTTTCTATCAAAATAATGTAAATACAACAAAAATGCATATGTCAATTTGTTGCGTATAAAAAACAGTACTACTTTTTCCTCTATCAGTTTTTCCTAATATTTACTACTTACAAAAACATGCTGGCTAGTAATAGCCTGAACACCCTGTATACAAACAGAGGAAGATTCAGGTAGTAGCGGGAAAGATGTTGCCGTAATATCCCTCTGTTGCCGAGCCTAGGAAGTAGCCACCACAGATCTAAAAAAGAAACCTGAGAGTTTAATTCTGAAATTAACACGTTGACTGCCAAGCGAATTTTATGCGTTTTACACAAGTTTCTACTATTTCGTTCACAGAGGCGACCAGTGTTGTGCCAGCCCAATAGTAGAACACTAAACGACACTACCCTATAATATATCAGTATTTTTAAATTCTTCTAATGTTGTTACTATATTAAATCCGTCTTATCCCTTTTATGTCATAAATCATAAAATCCGCTCTCTACTAATTATATCCAATCCTGCGGATTATTACCTCCGTTATAACAAAGCAAACAGCTTCCGATGGCGTAATTGACCGGCGCCGGAACGCCGTGGTTCTCGCGTTTTATACGGTGGATCGTTGTTGGACCGCGATCTCGTTCTTAGCAAAGCAGATCCGCTCGTTGCTCTCCTCAGTTTCCGTAATTATACACGCAGACGCTCGCGTTGAACGCTCATTCGTGGCCATTCGTTCTCCAATTATCAATTATCCGTGACGTCAAGCCAGCCGCGCGTTTTTCTCCGACGCGACGACATTCGCAATCAGTTACCGGAAACAGCGTCGCCGGGAAAAGCACGTCTGCTCTCGTCGGGAACGAGAGAGCACGTGCATACACACATACACACACAAGCAATGTCGAAAATAAGCAAGCCTGCTCGCAATTACCGCCGGTCGTTTGCGAATCGTGCGACTGTATCGTTAACGAAACCGCGACCCTCCCCCATTGACTGCGCGTTTCCCCGGTTTCATCGAAGACATGGCAAAATATGGACTGCAATCATTTTTCTGAGGGCGATATCTTTTTTCGGCGTAAAAACGATGTAAGGTAATTTAACGGAATTTGTTACAAAGTTTTTGAAGTGAAACTTCTTTAGGCGCGGTAAGCGAAAAAACCTAGGCGCGGTAGGCGTAAAACCGATCTAACGATGAAACGATGAAACGATGAAACGATAAAACTCTATTCTATTAGCATATACGGTTGAGGGTTCGGCATTGCTTCATAAAGATCTTGATGAAATTCCGATCATGCTAAGTGGAGATTACAACGTAAATTTTGCATCGGAACAATCAAAATTATTAATAGAATTTTTTAGGAGTAAATTAAGACTGGAAATGGTAAATAATCCTAATGAAGCGACAACAAGATCAGGAACGACTCTCGATGCAGTATTTGCAAGACATTTAGACAGTATTGAATCAAGAATATTTATATCGTATTTTAGCTATCACAGGCCAATTGTTTCAATAATAGAATCATAGAAAATTAAATGTCATAAAGTGTTAATAAAAATTCGAAAAATAAGTTAAAGAAAGAAGTTTCACTTCAGCCATGTGGTCTAAGCACATACCAATTTTTTTATTAACCCTCCGACAGCGGAATCTGGATTTATTTGACTCAGAATATCAAAATCAATATTTAATCACTTATTTTCTGGCGATTAAATTAAATGGCCAACTGTTACATTAGAATAAATAAGGAAGACTAACGTGTCCAAAAGAAATGCCTTCGTAAATATGTTTCTAAAAATTGATAAATAAAATAGTGAGTAGTCATACGCATCATCAATTATATAGTTGTAAGAACGGTCTGTTGTCTGAGAATTAGAGGAGTACAACACCACTATGTAAGTTTAAAAGTATTGGTAAAATAACATTTTTTTCAGTATAATTATGAAATAAAATGAAGATATCATCTTAGGGGATATTTAGCAACATTGGCTTTAGTCTAGCGATTAGCACAGGATTGAGAGAAACAAATTAATCCTCTTCAATAATTTTAGGTATTTTCGTTTTACGTTACAGTAAATATGCATTAAATATGTAAAATTTTACGAACTCACTAGGATTCATATTGTCAATATCGCTTACTACATACAGGGATAGTGTATTTTGTTAAAGAATTTCATGCATTGTGGAATTATTCTGACCGCATAAAAATGTGTGATTGCTGTTGAATACCGTTTTGTTGAGTCACGTCCATTAATAATGTGTGACAGTATGGAATATATCGACAGTCACAATAACTGTCCACTCCACCCGTGTTGCAACGTGCGAGTGACGTGATTGTAGCGTTAGCAAAACCGCTGTTCTCGCCATGGACAGCGCTGTCGCGTGGGTTTTTATGGTGAAAATCCAGCTTCTTAATCTTCGGTAACGACATTATTCTCCGCGCACCGCGAAAAGGCTCCTGAAAATATATATGGTCGGCTTTTTAAATTTCGTTCCATTTTTCCGCACAGTTTCCCGCAGTAATTCTCCGCGATTTAAGCACCGCTTTGAAAAAGGAGATTAGGCTACTACCAGAGTCGCGTGTAATTCATACCGATTAAGATTGCACGCTTGAAATGTTGCCGCAGATGCAAATCTGCAGTTGGACGTATTGCTGCAGTAGTTGTTAGAGAAATATATGGCTATCCGAGTAATCTTTGTCTGTAGTAGAACATTTATGAGTGTGTACTGTGTATTTTCTTTTAAGTTTAGTAAAAACTGTAGTTTGAATAGTTTTTTTTAGTAGAAACTTCATATATGGTGTTTAAGAGGCATATCAACTGCATGAGTTTATCAAAGAGTAAACAAATACAGTTGTATAGCTAACAAATCGGTCAATTGCCTTTTGAGGTTTTTGATGTTATAATTTTAAAAGATTTCATTGATGCTTAACACTTTACATTCGGAATAAATTTTCTTAATAGTTAGGCTGACGACCACTGAATGACAAAAAGAATTTTTAAGCATGACTGTATAACCACTTCATCAGATTTCTCTATTTTTTTTTATGTGAGAATAATTGACCGATTTGGCAAATCAACAGCTTAAACATAAGATTGAAAGTGCTGTTAAATGTAGTAGACTTTATTCGGAATGAATGAATAGAGGGAGGTTGCTCAAAAACATGCAAAAAGGCTTTTTGACCTTTTCAATATGTAAAATCATGCAGTAAAAACGAGACGGCTTTAAATATCTGTTAACACAGACGTAATACTACGGACACCTACGCACATTAAGGGGGTATTCTGATTTTGAATACCATTTTTTTTCCAATATTCAGGAATTCTTTCAGAAGAACTATTATACTTTCTGCGTTAGAATTTCGCACACAGACTTATGAATATTTGAAGTACATACATTATGTTTTTTATATAAAAGCAATAAAAATCACTTGAGTTATATATTTTTTATCGAATCTGAATTTGAATTCAGATTGTTGATTTTAAATATTATTCCGCCATTTGCACTTAAAAAAATAAGAACAAAAACAATGGATTAAAAAAATGTTGTTCAGTACGATAACAGAATGTATGCTGAAGATCCTTCCAAATTTCAAGTCAATTCGTGAACTAAAATTTGTGATATCGTGACAATAGCTTAAAAAAAAATGTTTTCGTGTGAAACGCGAATACTCTCTTAAACATTAGGTCGTTGCATATGAAATGTCCGATTTTTAACAGTAACGTTTAGCAAGCACAGCTTTTTTTCTGAATAAACTTGTTAATCAAAATAAGCGACATCGTAAGCAATATATTCTGGTAATGAATTACAAGTTTTTTGACTGTATGACTACAGAAATTAAATCCGTTGCTCGTTCAAGTTCTTCATTTATAAGACTGCCCCCTCCTTTTTTAATTCTCCATTTTGACCGAACATCACAATAATTCTATCGTCAATGCATTGTCTTTTCACTCATCCAAACAAGAATGCACGACAACCGTATTGATTGACCATAAAATTAGATTCTCAATAAAAGCTGAAGGTAGAACTTTAAAGATCAGTTTTGTACCTTAAACTGATATACAGGCTGAGGCACTAACTATTGCCACCTAAAATCACTCCGAAAGTATGATAATAGTAGAAGAGTTGTCGAAACAAAAGACAACTTGACTTTACACGGATTAATGTTAATATCTCGTTAACAAGTAGATTCAGGGCGTACGAAGGTCAACACTTTTGTACTCGGAATTTGATACCCTATCGATTTATGGTACAAAAAATAGGTCATTCCATTAAAAAAAATCGAAGCGACCTTTATATCTCTGAAGCGACTTCACCTAGCAACAAAATATGAACGCCATACTACGGCCCCTATCATCCTATGCAGCTTTTGTTTCGGAAACTTTTCTACTACTATCATACTTTCGGTGTTATTCTAGATGGCAATAGTGCCCCACCCTGTATATTAAACTTGAAGATTGTAATAGTCTTTCTTGATCAAAACACTCTTCATAAAATTCGCATTCTAAAATTGGACATTCCATGCGCAACAATCTAATAGGAAATGATCGTAGCGTTTCGGGTCAAGGCAATAGCCATACGATGCGATTATAAAAAAAAACTTTGCGAACGGAAAATTGCGCGAGATTAATTAACAGCGATTTTGTGAATTGATACACTGCCGCGCCGCCGTTGAAGCGTTTTTGATCGCGCGTTAACGACGTCGCTCTCGCATAATCGAGTGCGGAACGGTGCCAAAATTCTCTCTGGGGCTTAATGAACGCCGGGTACGCGTATCTGGCCGTCGCTTAAATAAAAGGGTCCTGCAGGAACGAATTTCAAATTTATCTTCCGCAGAACAAACGATGCACTGGTTCGCCCAAATAGGAGGTGACGAGGCCGCCGCCGACTCGTCAGGTAATAATCAGCCTGGCAAACAGGCTGTCAGTGTGTTTCGCTGAACTGATCGCGATATTTGCACGGAGTTTAATGCCACGCGTAACGAATGCGTATTAATAGTTTAATCCCCTGTCGAAATTGGATATGACCGCATCCGATTGGTCGCGTTGCCCTGTTCACACGCGCGCTCTCTCTATTTGCGTGCGTGCGTTTGCGTTTGCGTCTACCATTTATGTGTGCGTGTGTTTATGTGCTTTGTGCCTCTGTCCAGTGTGTGTTCTAATGTTTGCACGCAGCTACATACAAATTTGTTTCGTGTGTTTCCTTGAAGCTTTGTCGATTAAACAGCGCTAACACAGTTTGATCTACGCGAGACTCGTTCATCCACTAATGAAGTATACACGTTCTAATTTAACGGTATATCGGAGAATTGAAAAACTCTTGGAAGAATCGTGAAATGCTTCGATTACGATTGCCATCGTGTCTCTCCGTCGCGTGAAATCTTTTTCCAGCAATGGCCTCTTTCTTTGCTCCATTTTTCGTAATCGCGTTTATTGCGACAGCTGCGGAAGAAGCCTCGAGATGTTACAAGGCGCCTGTCTTTTGCATTGCAAACGGAAAATCGGTGAGGGAATTTCTAGAAAAAGAATTTGCATCGACGCTGATAAATCGTTTACGGGCGTTATTGGATTAATGTTTAGGGAAAGGTCCAGATACACAACTTTTTCCCTGCATTACATACAAATCAAATTTCGTTTCGACAAATCTGATTTTAGAATGAACTGTGTCGCTTCATTTTAACCCTTAACACTCGAGTGGTGACTCTGAGGCACTACTAAAAATTGCTATACCATTATTCAAAATATTGTTTACATTATTAAATTGATATTCAATAAATCAGTTACCAAACATTTAAGTATTCTATGAGATATCATATCAGTTTCATTTCTACAAAATGATAAAAATCATATCGAATGGAAATATTCTTAATCGAAAAAAAGAAGTTTGTTTATGGAGTTAAAATACTTTCGAGCGCAAAGGGTTAAGTTTTTTATTAGATGGACCCATAACTTGTACTGGGACCATAACGTGGACACGTAACAAATAAAAGAATCACACCTTTTCTGCATTTCCTTGCAGGTTTGACCTTGAATGACCTTGAGTCATAGGTAATTGAACTCATCTTAAAACGCACTATTTGATGGTGGATAAAAGAACATATCATTCCCCTTTATAAAATTAAAGTTGACCTTCACCAGACCTTGGAGTGTCCACCGGGAAAAATAAAAGTCCCACCACGTGATATCCCCCTCGGTACTGAACAACTTTCATCTTTCGTCTGTAACGCTTTATAATTTCCACCCAGTACGTGGTGTGTTAATATAATGTATCATAGTAATTGAATATGAAATTAGTAAATATTTGTACGAAGTTATGGGTGAACCTGGCACTTTCGAAGGAATCTTGACACGATTCTTCCACGATTCTTCCACGATTTGGTTTTTGCGATTGCACGGCGCATGTTTGATCGACGATTTCCCATATCCGCGGAGACACCGTGTGTGTTTGCAGCCGCATGCTTGCAGTGTGCCGATGATTACGCGAGTTTTCGCCCGTAATACCTGAAATCTCACGTGCGTACGCACATGTTCTCGCTTTCTTCTCGACAGATGTGAAACGACGCCGAAGTCTCTACGACGAGGACTCCCTTGACGGCGATCCGCATAACGAGACCGAAGGTATCACCTTTTCAAGGGCAATGCTGCGACTAACTTATCACCCGTTTTCTTTCGAGAATTCAGGGTTCGGGAGTGTGTCTGTTAAAACAATACGAAGGCCGTATTCGCTCGATGAGTTCGTTTACCGCTGTATCGCGTAGAAGTTTCCCTCGGTGGTTCACTGTCTAACACTTCTTTACTGAACTCTTTCTCACGTGTATCTAAAAAAAAAAAAAGAAAAGAAAAACATTAACACGAGCACATGAAATTAACATTCGTTTCAATCGCCACAATTTACCGTAACGTTCTCTGTAATTACAATCAACGAGTTCATTAAAGAATTCGAGTCTACACCGTCCGCTGTGAATTGTTGAAACGAGAATACCTAGGAACAATGTTATTTACGATTCAAAGTCGATTAAAACTGCGAGTGTAAATTAAAATCCGGGGGATTTGCTGATCGCTTCGAAAATTAGTGTGAATTAGATAAACGAGTCGGGTATTGCGAATCAATTTGCCGCGTTTAACGATCGAATCGACGAAGAGAGACGCGACTGCACGCAACGCGGGAGCCAGTGAACTACCGGGCGTGAGCAATTAACGGTGTGCAATGTTTAAAATAAAAAGAGAGAAAAAAACCGAGAAAAGACTAGAAAAGAATAACAAACAGAAGGGACACTGTGCGGCGGAACGCACTAATTGATTTCCACGGTTGTTCCCAGGGCGGGAGTCGTCGGGAAGCGCGAAAGACGTGGACAGGGCGAAGCTCGTCCGCGAGAGACAGAACGAAGAGCGACAGCGGAAGTTGGAAGAGCTGAGACAGCAGGCCCTCGCTGCACAACGCTTCCGGGAGCAACGGGAGGAGGAACGCCGAAGGCGCATCGACGAGCTCAGATCGCGTGACAACGACAGGTTTGTGTCGTCTTTCTTTCATTCTTTTTCTCTCTCCCTTCTTTCCCCTTTCTTCATTTTCAGCTCACGAGTGGAAATTACGGGGCGACCTCAGCCGGGACCTCTTGACACGTGGGAAGAAACCGTACTCCGTGAATTACGGTATTTCCTTACTCGCGTGCTCGACCGTCCCGGCTCGCAGTGATTGATAGTTGTCTTTAACTTTCCATTTTATTTTAGCTTTTTTCCCCCTTTACTTTTCTATGTAAGATTGAGGAGAGATTGTTTTCTCCTTGAACATTTGCAGGGGTACTTTTGAGGATTTTGTGGTAGTCATGGCTAAAACGAATGAAATACTTTAGTGTCGATTTTATTTGACATATTCTTGAACCTATCTTTAGTCTGACTTATGGACACGGAATGTGGATTATTCACAATTCAAAGAATTATTTACTTCTTCAAGAAGAAAGACTTCTCGGATTGCTCGAGTGTCCCTCATGATTGGAATGCTGATCTTTATGCAAATTCTCAGTTTTTATATGATTTTATGAAAATTAAAATATTGGAATAATTTTTCTCATTGACTGAAAGATTCTTTCTGGTAAAAATACGATAAAATCATTATTAATTGTAATTCGTATACACGTGTACTTGGGTTTTGGAAATTTGTACATGCCACAAGTACATAAAGATCAACTAAAAAAAAGTTATTCGTTTTTTTTACTTATTCTTTTAAATAGAATTACCTTGTGTCCGTTTGTAGCACCGGTCTTGAGATACCCTATATATTAAGTTGTCCCAAAATTTGATTCTCAGTCAATATGCACATGAGTTTATGGTAGTCTTTGCAGCAAGCAAATTAATAAACCAACCAAATGACCGGTTTTATATTTTGCAGTTCTTGAAATTATAAAAATTCATTTATGGAAAATATAGGAATAAATTTCCTTGTCCAAGCATCTATTGTATTGAAAATTACGGACAATCTCAATAAATTCAGTGTTGCCATTTTTAGGGGCACATTTACCGATACTTTTAATGCTTGGTAGATTTAGTATTAAGATTTAATATAATTAAACAACCTAATATAATAGGGATGATTACTGGGATACAAGCAAAATCAAATAAAGAAGGAAGGAGAAAATAGAACACAGATTTGCAGTATTATGTGAACTGTCATAAAAATCATATCAGATTTATAACAACGGCTACGAAGTGGAAGCATAGAAGTTTAGGTAGTAAATAGTAGTAGCAAATATGTTATCAGTGAAACCGTTCATTTAACAGATTGGTTGCCTTATTAATTGCACGAACCTCGACGCGTGCATGCACTTTCGATACTGTTTCTGTACAAATATCAAGGTTATACCGTACACGAGGCAGTGAAGTGTTGAGATGACATGTTGAGATGATAACTATGAGGGCTGTTCTACAGTAAGAAACTATAATAAAAGAGTCTGTGAAATTTTAAAGTGGAACACGATTTCCATATAGCAGATGATCATTAAGGATCAGAAGGTTAATAGGTCCTGCTCTCTGTTTAACACGTTCGCTACCAGCGCCATGCATGCGTGACGAACCCAATTTCCTATTTCACGCGAGAAAAGTCAAAGTAATGTTATACATGTCGTTATTTAAAATTGTAATTCATAGCATGACTCAGAGAATTTGTAACTTTTCTTTGACAACATTTTTTTAATACTTTATGGAAGAATATATTGAGCAGAATGTTAGAGTAGAGTTGTTTAATATGAGGCCACAGCTTATTTCTGAGATACAATTTTTGAATTATGTAATGATGATTTGTTTAAGTTATTGTTTGTAGTTTGTGTTAGTTTGTCATATTGGGAACCCATTTTTTCATGTGTACATTTACACGATTTCTATTTTTACTCTATTACGGAGGAACGGAATAGTATTCATCGGATTTTTAAATAGGTTGCAAAACAATATATTAACACATCAACATCTTACGTTTGATGCGTGTGTCGAATTTTAATGAAAGGATTTTTAGTCGAGATTAATGATTTTTCAAAGAAATGAATCTCATGTTAGGGAACTTTATCCTGTGACTATGAAAATTTCTGAGTATTGACTTCGTAATAAAATGGGCCTAGTATAAATAAAAATTCTACAAATTCCAATAGTTTGTCATGGGATAGTAATATTTTTCTTATGATCTCTTTCGTGTTACCAAGGAAAAGGGGGAGGAACATGCCAAAACGCGAATAGCTAACGATAACATGTTTCGAGGACAACTTTCTCCGACCTATGACACGCAAGTTTGTAACGCGACTCGGAACAACATTGATGTCTTTTAAACGCTCTTCACGAGATTATGTGCTCTATGAGGTTATAAGTTGACCTGGTTAATACGGTGCGAGGCTAAACTGTTTCGCCGTCGCAGAGAAGCCTGCGAAATTACCGCGACACCTGCATAAAGTTCAACCACGACGAAATCACTCTGTGTCCTTTGGAAGAAGAGAAAGCCGTGCGAACGTACAGTACCGCTAAAAAATATCATCTCTTTTAGAGCTCATGATTTAGAGAAGAAAACAAGTAAATCACTCTGAAATCACATTCTTTCACATCTGTGTAGACTTTTATAAAATATGAATTATTATTAAAAGAGATATTATTCGTTTCATCGGATAACTTGGCAACAACCATAGATTATACATAACCATTACAATTATTACCTTAGTATTTCTCTTCAACTACTTTTAATTAATTCTTCAGGTACAAAAATTGATTTTTTAATTTTTGTCTGTAGAATCAATGTTATGTAGTGTTACATATGTGACGTTAATTTGTTGATTAATTAGATGTTTTCATATATTTCATAGCTGTTTTCAAATTTCAGAAAGTAAATCACTGGTAGATGATTAGTATATTGTATATCAGGGAGTTCCAACGTATTCTCCTCCGAGAACTGCAAGGTCCCCACCATCGAACCTCTTCCCACTACGTACAGCCGTAGAGTTAGTGCTGCGCGCGCCGCGCGGCTCTCGTGGTGGGAGCTTCCCACTACTATACATTATAACGATGAAGTCTAAGAGTGGGGGAAGAATCTAAGCGGGGTAGGTGCCTCGAATAGCTCCGGAGCTACTGGTTGGAACTTCCTGTTGTACATGATAGCCTGGTGTAAGCTAGACAGCAGATCTTTATGTAAAATGAAAATTTTCTACCTTAATTGTAATAAATTGACATGGAATAGAAATCTATTTTCTTTCTGAATGTTTAATAGGTTAAAAATAATATAAATGTATTTCTATATTCTTCTCGTGTTTTTATTGTTTCAAATTACACCTACTCAGTTTTTGTTATAAATTCATCAAGTTCGCAGTCTAGTAATAACGTTTGAAACATTCATTAGAATCAGTATGGTGCACAGACGTCGTACCTGACGGGTTAAGTGTAATTATATATGTAAAAGCTGCAATATCCATTATTCCATTTGTTTCATTAAGAAAATCTAAGTATATTGTTGATCCTATCAGTAATGAGATACTTTTGAGGCAATTTATACCGCATGCTTATTTCCATTTCATTCCTAACAATATTCGGACATATTAAGTAGAAACATACAAATAATTATACAAAATTACCTTAATGATAAGTGAGTGAACGATGTGGTTGTCTAGTTCATATTTGTATTTGAAAAAGATAATGACATATGATGCTGTCGGGTAGCAATCATTTAGTAATGCTCTTACGGGCACTTAGCTAAATTATAGACTCTAATGTGAAATAACTTCTGGAACGCGAATAGCATCGACACAAGCTTTTTCACGCATAAGAGACTTTTAGTAAAAAAAAGGAAGCGTTCGATAATAAAATGGAAACGTCCACTTTTTTCGGAAAATTTGTTCAAATTTAGTAAGTTTAATTGAAAAGCTCCACAAATATAGATAGAAATGGATCTATTAATTCGATGCTCACTACACTATCATAAACGTTCTCCGTTCGTAGATTAACACGATGATTGCGACAGTAGAATTGTTTATGTCATTTGTGGATTGAGAAACATTTTGTATATTTCATACCAATGTGTTTACAAGTATTCTTTATTGGTGAGGCTACAGTAAATGTTCAATATGACTTCCTTGTGCACGAATACACATTTCAACTCTATTAATTACATTTTTTGTGGCTTCCAATTTTTTTCTGAAATTGTCTCATCATAGAAGAAATTAGAATTAACAATCTGATAGTGAATGACAACATCATCTGATTCGTATGAATAAGGAATACTTGTAAACACATTCGTATGAAATATTCAAAATGTTTCTTCCATTTCTGACCTTGCATGACCTTGATGGTCACTGTACTATATACAGATGAATTCGTCTAGACACACGCTTTCATGTGATATAAAAAAATATTTTAATGATTTTTAAACAGCATAATTAGAGACACGTTGAACGAGTATAATTTGTTCCTTTTATATCTCATTTTTTCTGAGATATCAAGGTGACCTTGAGTATTTCCAAGTATTTTTTCAATGTCAACTCAAGGTCATCATATTATACGTCGCTTAATTTGTCGTTCCATCGACAATAACACGATAATAGAAAACGGTGCATTGACTTTGGAAAAGCTCAAGGTCACCTTGATATCTCAGGGAAAAATGAGATGTGAAAAAATAAAATTGTACTCAATCGATGCGTCCCTAAAATGCTACAGAATTTGTTAAAAAGTTATTTTAAATAGTAGTGATTAGTGACTTATCTCGTATAAAACAAAATTGTCGAATTTCTCTTATGTTTCATCTGTTCAAGGGTATGTAACCGCTTATTACATTCGCTTGCATCACAATTTCAGACGAAACCAAGTCGAGGAAAGAAAACGGTTGATATGCGAGGCGGAAAGAGAAAGACGGGAGGCCATCCTCCGGAAGAACCAGGAGCGAGAGGCTCGCATAGAGGCGAAGAAGAAGAACGAGAGGTCGCACATCGTGTTCGCGTTCGGAAGTTCTACGCCGAGGATGCTGGAGCCTGCCGACACCGGTGGCTCCACTTTCTGGGGAACTCGTAGAGCAACCTCTACCACCAACGTGATGATGTTCTCGGCCGCTCAGCCACTTACGAGGAGATCCTCTGAAAGGGAGCTCGATGGCAGCAAGAAGCGAGCTACTTCCGCCGGCGGTCTAGACCGGAAACTTGGCGAAGGTTAGTGACCAAACACAAAATCGTTCAGAACGCGTCTATTTCGATTTTCTCCAACAGACAAGATAATAAGGTGGACCCGCGAGACACTTCTCCCTGTCTGCTGCTACAGTCAGTCTCATAATTGATGGTGCATCCTTTAAATCAGAGTTAGTTTTTTTGTAAAAGAACCTAAACGACTTTAGTTTTCCTAACCTCAATTTTTCCAAAATTTTCATTACAATGAAACTTAATTTATTCATATGTATCTGTCGGAAGACAATAAGACAAGTTGGTTCACATAATTAGGCGGCTCGTTTTATTTATCGTTCATTTAATAGGAGTTCACGTTCATATGAGAGGATTTCGCTCAGCTAGAGTTCACTTAACCAGACACTGCTAAAATTCAGTTAATATAAACGGAGTTTCACTGTACATATCATTTAGTAAACTAATCCATCTAGCTCGGCAGAAAATCTAAAGTCATTTATAAATAAGTTACTCCGATTTAAAATGTGTCCCATCAATTGTGATATTAACTGCACGTTCAACAGCCTCTTCCATATCTACTAGAATCTGACGACCGCAACAGATCAACTCATCCTTCTCCAGTCATCACTACACTTGTATAAATATGTTTGTTACTTATACTATACAATTGCCGTTATTATAATTACTGCGATCGTCAGATTCTAATAGATATGAAGTGGCCTGTTCAACGTAGCAGCAAAGAAGGAAAAATGTCGCGCGGGCCCAACTTATCAACATGTCTGCTCTCCAGTATGAATTCATTGTAACTCGACGACCAGCGAAACGATGCTGAATCGTGCGAGTAGGTAGTTGCGACAGACGTCAAAACGAAGGGTTGACACTGATCATACGTTTCGTTAGTAGCTCAGAACTAGCTCAGTCGGTGCTGGCAGAGATACAACTCACGGCAGTGTGAAGCGCTTTCCAACCGGAATGAGCAAGACAAAAGGTTTCCTGCCAACCACCGCGGCTTTTAATAAAATTTCGCGGTGCTTCCTGAACGAAATAGTGATTTTACATATTCGTCATGTACAATTGTTTTTTACTTGTAGCTCTTTTGTTGTCACCGTTCGCGCCGCTTTTGTTTTCGTGGTATCGTGTAGCAATCAATATTCTCCTGATTTTATTATTCTATTGCGTAGACATACAATATACATTATGAATAGAGAAAAATTGAAATTTCAGTTTTAACAAGATTCGTTTTTAACTAGTTCTCTTTAGTATATACAAACTATTATTCTGGTCTTGATTTTATACATCTACGAAAGTGTAAATGACTTATTGCTGTGTGTTTTAAATTAACGAAAAATCAAGCATATGTATTTTCGAGGTCTATAAAAATTGAATCGAAGAAACTGCTAAGAATGGTTCAAGTTCTATTTTTGTACAGGTATTCTATTATTACATTTTAAATAAGCTGTCATTTTCTTTTTCTATTTAAGGATCAAAAATTAATTTCTATCCAGTTTCTGTTTTGGTATGTATTGTCAGTCATACACTTATTTATATAGGCCTGCCAAATTTTGAATATTTAATACAAGAAAGCCATAATTTTGAACAATTTGGGTACGCTTGTTTGCTTATGAATTCAAATTAGGTAGAGTTCACTTATTTTTATATCTGTATACTAGAAAATCTAATTCGATTACAAATATTGGAAAGAAACAGATCATCATAGTATTTCCTCTAAGTATCGAAGAATAATTTGGTGCAGTTATGTTGAACGTTTTAGAAGTGTTTACTTAATTTTAACTTTTATATGTGTAATCAGATAGATAGTTGGATAGATCTGAACAGACAGACAGGTAGATATATAAAGTACCACAACTACATAATAATACTTGAAGTTTATTATTATTGCATTAATGTTCAGGTAAATAAGGATAAAGCATTGTCAATTTTCACAATTTTTTTCACTTTGATAAAACTGATAAACGTTCATAAAATATGTAAAACCTATGTTCTCTATTTTGATTTTTTAAATGTAACAGGTGGATAGGGGCCATAAATGTCTTATATGGGCAAATAATATAAATTGTCCGAGCACAAGAATTCCCGAGAATGCCATAATCGGACCAGTCCGTCAGCGTTGTTCCCCTTTCCAGATGTTTGACGTCTGTCGTCAATGTTCACCGTGCAAGAATAGAGTCAGGGTTGCGAGTTCGTGTAAGAATCGTTAGTGAATCGTGTCGTTGGTGTGAGAGAGAATTCTTGTTCCACGTTGGCACCGGATGATAGTCTCAGCAAAAATGACTGCTCCACCGCCGCGTCGGATTGAAAAGCGCAGCAAAACGAAGGTCGCTTCTTTTCTCACTGCGTTCTTTTTATATCACACAGCGCTTCTAGTTCGATATAGTTACGCAATCGATGCCGCAGTGCGTAACGCATGGATGCACATCGTTCTAGAAAACTATGCAGACAAGCGAACGAGACTCAACATTCGCTTATTCTTTGCGCTGTTAACGGTTTTGTTTTTTTTTTCGTTACGATTTCAGATTTGTTCGCTGGTGTTTGACCGACCAGTGTCGTTACACGAACCTCCGAAACTTCAGCAAGTCTATCGACACGCTTGCCGGAGTTTCCCGGAGCCGAGAAAAAAGTTACGGCGCTTCCACCCTTTTCTCGTAACATATCTACACATCGATCACCAACAAACGACCCATGATACTTCTACACGACTTCTACCATTGCTCATGGACCGAAGCTTCATAAAGCATGATTCGATCCTCTAGCGTTAGACTGCGGAGTTTGGCATTTATCGTAACATCGATCGGTCAAGTCTCAGTTTGAGCTTTATTTCTTCCCGAGAAAGCTCTGCATCTAAGAACATATACAGGGCGGGGCACTATAAACAGGTCACCTGCATAAAAATGGATCAAACCATCCTTTCTTGATATCGAGACACTCGTAATCTGATGTCATTAATTTTTTTATAGGTGGAGACGTCAAGGAGATATGAAGGTCAACTCTGTTTTTTTAAATGGAACAATATGGTTTTTTATTTACATTCTGATAGTGTGTTTCAAGATGAATACAATGACCTATTATGAAGGTCATTTAAGGTCACGCAAGGTCAACTGCAATAGAAAATAAAGTGTCTCAAAGCACTCTTCGAACACTACGACGATTTACATGTATCATGTTATTTACGTATTCACTGCTACTTCGAGTGTTCAATTTGACGACCTTGAACACGGAGACATAATCTAAACCGTTGCAATACTGATGATATTGCCTCACAAATTTCAGTTGTATCTATTACAGAGCAAGCATTTTTTATACGTTCTTGCATATCTACTGTGGTTGATGGTTTTTCGCGGTACACTTGTTCCTTCAATTTTCCCCACAAATAAGAATGTAGTGGTGTCAGGTCTGGGGAACGTGTTGGCCATTTATTACTTCCTGATCGACCAAGCCAACGACCTTCAAATGTCGTGTTCAGTAATTCTGTAACATTTCGTGCTGAATGAGCAGGACATCCTTCTTGTTGGAACCACATGGACTGTCGCATGTCCAGTAAAATGTCGTCTAACAATTTTGGCAAACCGTCTTTTAAGATTCCCCGGTATTTATGACTATTTAGCGTGCCATCAATGAAATATGTAATTATTTTATTATGAAGAAGGCAAATCTTTCACCATACACGCGTACTGCTTTCCTCATAATTCTATGACATTCACCATAAATGTTAACCATTTCCACTTTCTCTGCTATTGTGCAACGCATTCTTGAAAATTGAACACTCAGATTGAATATTACGAATGTTCTGTGACCTTTATCAATACTTAGAAGAACGGTATGCCAACAACCAGAGAAGACAAGAAAGTATTTGAAGAGTGCTTTCAGACACTATATTTTCTAGTGCAGTTGACCTTGCGTGACCTTGAATGACCTTCATAATAGGTAATTGTATTCGTCTTGAAACACACTATCTGAATGTATTAGGTCGTCCTATAAGTTCGAGCCGTTTACTGTTTTACTATTTAAATTAATATTTGAAACGTACTTTCAAAGTCAACGAAAAAATATAACCACCTTCTCTACAACCTCTTCCCACTTTTTTGGTAAAGATATTACATCGTCACTATAAAATTTCTGTGGTTCTTCATTAAAATACTTTTCAATCCGCGGCACGAACTTATGGGACAACCTAAGAAATAAAAAACCATACCGTTCCATTTAAAAAAACAGAGTTGACCTTCACATCTCCTTGACGTCTCCACCTATAAAAAAATTAATGACATCACATTACGAGTGTCTCGATATCAAGTAAGTTTGGTCTGACGCATTTTCTTCTATCTTCAAAAGCAAGCGAGTTATTCAGCTGACCTGTTTATAGTACCCCACCCTGTATATTTGATTTGTTTCGGCACGTTTCGCGTAAAAGTCCGCAGTCTAGTTATTGTCGTGTTACGTTGCCGTATTTCGTACTGTACACACCATCCCCAGATTATTTTTCACGTTTCACGTTCAGTTTACCATATATGATTTTGTTACAGCCACGATACTCATCAATACTTTCGACGACGCGTCGAAGCACGCGTCATACCGAACATATCGAGAAATTTCTTTTCGTTCGCCGGGTTACGTTCATTTGCTAGCATAGTCCATCCTCGTGCACACATGAGAAGCACCTCATCTTCGCTCTCCGACCTCCCCGGTAATCCGAACACGTTATACGAACTCCGAGCGTCAGAGTACATAGAGAGAATTCGTAGCGCGTGATGTGCCCGAGTAAATGTAATACACTATAGAGAATATTACCACGGCCGCAGATAGATATCCTCTTGGTAATTAAGCTCCCTTTGCATCCGCTATGACCCGTACTTACCGGTGGTGGCTCTCTCAGGCGAATTGTATTTTTACAGAATCTGTGAACTGCACTTAATCTAACTCACGCTAATACTTACCCCCCATAACTCACACGACTTTCTGTCGAACCACATTGGCCCCGACCCCCTCGAAAGAGAAAAAAAATACAGAATGAGAAGGAAGAAGGAAAGTGGCTAATGTTGCAGCGTTCAATGGTTTGTTTGCAGATATGAGAATGTCCTCGTCCATGTACGAGGTGTTCAATTGGAATTCTAGCCCCGATCCTCCCCTAACCCCCGGCAAACATAAGAGAGCCAGCCTCTCTCTGCCTCCTACAACTGACATCTTTGCCATCGATGATAAGTCCGATAGCGACACTAGGCGTCCGATGATTCAGCGGGCTGCCAGTGGTGAGTCGTCCTGAAACTCCTCGAACTAAAACGAGGAGCCTGCAACATGGGGAGATTTTGTTCTGTTGTCCCAGAATGAGCCGTCGACATACATATCCTTGTGTCTTTCTCGTTCGTTAGCACTCAAGCGGGATTATTACTCTCTTGCAAGCATGTCACTTTCGTTCAACGCACCGACGGGCTCTCGGGAACGCTCTTAGAAAAGCCGACCAAACGCGCGCTCGTCGGGCGTTCCACGAAGCTGTGCGACGTCGATGCCAACTATCGCAGATTTATTACACGTTTAATATTCATTTTTATGATTCCTTTTTTGTTAGATTTTGTTTCTTAACCTCTTGCACTGCGATTTATTTTACGGTTACAGCGATTAGACCTTCTTTGTCGTCCGTAACTTGTAGTAAAAGAAAGCCTGATACAAAATAAATTTTTATGTTTAAAGAAAATTAATAACGCGTACGTATTTAGTAGATTCTATACGGTGTCTTCGTCGCGACTCGATGTTTTAGTGCAAGGGGTTAATCGAAGGATTTTGAACATCGACGCCGCAAGCTGACGTAATTAGCTGATCATTTGCATCCAACGCTATTCGAGTTTCGTACACTAACAATACTAACACTTTTACGTATACACTGTAATGGGCTACTTACTAACCATCATTAGATAAGTGTTGTTCCACTAGAAGGCGTACAACTTTTAACTGTTCCTCCTCTTAATAGTAGCGTTGTTGTCTTTAGTGTTCTAACCGTACGATTAGTCTCGTTCATGATGAGATAGACGACGAGAAGCTGAGGTGCCTCGATTTTCGCTCAATAGATACACGATAGGAGAATTTTCTATGTATCCGTGACGTTTGTATTACCATTGTGAAGCACCCGCATACACCCATGTCATTCGCAAACTTTTCGCATTGATGGCTTTTTTGTTTTATCATTTCAAGCTCGAATTCAATGATACACGCATACAGACACATTCGAACGCATCGAATACGCGCACTCCTGAACTTTATTTGAAGCTGACCGATTTGAAGGAGTCAGATGCGATGAAAACCGGTTACTTTTGTAGCGTGTCGATCCATTGATTCTACACTCACACATAAAAGAACATTGCATGCACAGGATTTTCTGCTTCTGGGTCTCCCTGCTTTGCCGATCGAAAAATGATGCTTTGGGAATTCTTTGAAACGAAATTAATAAACGATAAATATCCTAGGTGGTACAACCGAAGTGCATTAAAACAAATACATATTTATGTCCTGCATAAAATTAGTTGCTGTAGCTGTCTAATATAGAAAAACCTAAGGGATTTAGTTTAATCTGTATGACAGTGGCTATCGTCTGAATCAGAATAAATAAAAAGATGGCCGTGTCTAAAAAATTAACTTATGATTCTTATAAGTAGATTATGAATTTTTATGCTAAACAAAAATTGTCTGCGTTAATTTGAAGATACAGGAGCTACGTGGATATTTATTTCTTTTATTAAGAATTTTAATAAGTAGTAAATGCTACAACGTTATCTTTAAATTCTTTAATGTTTTTGCTGTTTTGCATCCGATCTATGCATTTTGATCATAAATGCATACAATTTGCAGTTCTTGGGTTTTTAAGTTAAAAATGACGTAATTTACAAAATTTCGAATTTATTTTAATTCAGACGAGAATAGGACATCTACCAACAATATCTGTTAAATTTCTTGTAGTTCGACTAATTGGATTTTGAAAAACCTTATAAAAGGTTTAAAAACAAATTTTAAATACAGTGTCAAAATTAACTTCAGATGTGCGAGTTTATATTTTAGGGAAACGTATCTATGAAGCTAAAGAATGTTACTAAAAGTTACCCACCGCGCTGGGTTTGTTTAACAATTTTATTTCTTAAATTCTTCTCATTTCCTTTCGCTACAAAATCTTAATGATCCGCTGTATAATTAAAAAATTGTCCTTTACAGTAAAATAGGACCTCGGTTATCCGACCTTCCGGTGGAAATTGAGTCCATTATTACATAATAGCGTATTAACATAATAAATATTTTACAATGTTAATATATAAAAAAGTGAATATTCACAGTATCACCAACACACTCTCGCAGGCAGAGTTGGGCAGTAATTAATTACATGAGTAGTTAATTACATCTTCAATTACATGAACAAAAATGGACTATAATTTCAATAAGAAAACGGTTAAATGTTCCAAGACATAAAAATTAGTGATTTAAAAGAACAATTACAGTAATTGTAATTGTTAGACTCAAATACAATTACTGTAATCGTATTAAGTAATTGCAATTCCTCCTTTCAATTACTGTAATTGTAACTGTGGCCCGCAATTACAATTACTTGACGAATCACTGTAATTGTAATTGTGGTCCGCAATTACAATTACTGGTTGAACCAAATGCAGTTACCAATTACAATTACATGTAATTCTAATTGTATCTCTGCAATTCCAAGTACTTATAATGCAATTACAAGTAATTGTAATTGGTAGTTGCGCCAAAGTGGCACTAAAAAAAGTAATTAGGTACCTACTCAATGGAAATGTCTAAAAAGAACAAACAAAAAACATATGTTAGAAAATATTTATTACTTTTTCTTTAGTGCCATTTTAGCGTTAAGTAATTGCAACTACCAATTACAATTACTTGTAATTGCATTAAAAGTACTTGAAATTTCAGAAATAAAATTACAATTACATGTAATTGTAATTGGTAATTGCAATTACTTTGGCTCAACCAGTAATTGTAATTGCGGACCACAATTACAATTACAGTGATTCGTCAAATAATTACAATTAGCAATTACAATTACATGTCATTGTAATTTTATTTCTGCAATTTAAAATTACAGTAATTGGTAAGTAATTGTAATTGTAATTGAAATTAAATTTTGCCCAACTCTGCTCGCAGGACAGACTGTAATTAATTTGGCTCGATATGAAATGCACTCAATTTCAAAGGTTGCAGGATTTATAATTTTCGAAAAGTAATATTTTGCATTTATATATTTGAAATATGAGTCGGTAAGGAAATGCAGAGAAGAAAAATTGATTTTTTGATACCGCCAAAGTGGGGAGACTCTTCAACCGGTTTGCATGTGCAATTTCATCCGTAACGCTATCGTAACGTCTCTCTCAGCTGAGCATTATTCCCCTGCAACCCCAACATCCGTCAGCATGCGTCTCGACGACATTTTCGCAACGAATACCGCTTCTGTTCGTCGGACGACGTCCAGTTGCGTGCACGTTTCCTCCGCTTCAACACGGGTACACAGCCACAGACAAACGTTCACACAAATGAAGACAGAAAACAGCATGGAGAAGAGAGTCGAATTGTGTCAAAGTAGTCGAAAGCAGGGAATGTCATGTGTATACACAGACACTATCACACTGTTCAACAAATTCCACATTTTCTCCAAAACCCTAATTTTTACTAGTCGTTCATTGCTGAATTTTCTGTACAACCGTGTGAATTCTTTTTCTCCTTCTATGTACAGTTTCCGAAAGTGAAC
Organism: Sphecodes monilicornis; assembly: GCA_913789915.3. Taxonomy (NCBI): domain Eukaryota; kingdom Metazoa; phylum Arthropoda; class Insecta; order Hymenoptera; family Halictidae; genus Sphecodes; species Sphecodes monilicornis. Next base: position 15,249,054 of record OU565290.1, read on the forward strand.
AACTTTGAAAGAAAAATTAACATTTACTATTTCAGAGATGGTGTGTAATTTAAGAATAATAATTATACAGTTGTTGTACTGAATTATTTTGCGGAGACTTCTGAATAAAATTATACGGATTAATATTATTAGGTTGTCTCAAACATTCGTTTGCATTACAATTAATGTACTCAATTGTTCAAGCAAATTACACGGTTCAATAAAATGCAGGTTTAGAAAGTAATGAAACATTAACAGAAGCACAATCGCGCTGTTTGTGTTGTCTAACAATATCGAGCGTACATATTAAGTAAAGAACTTTTCGGACAATTTAATACAATATGTAGAGATCTTTGAATAGTGATTGAAATGAAGAGGATACCAAAACGCAACATTTTGTGTACGTATTCTTCAGTTTATTTCGGAAAATGTAAGATAAAACCTAATTACATTACGCGACAGAGGGAGTTTTCGTCTTATAGAAGATGTCAACAGAAGTTACGCAGTTGATGATTCAGTTACGTTAAGCTGCGTAATGCATTTAAATTGTAACGTGAAAATTTACTTTATCTCTTGATGTAAGTGGATTTGGTCGTGTATTCTTAGTTATCCAAGCAAATTTAAATTTTCAGTTTCATTTTCACTGTAATCATTAGACTGCGGATCTTTATGCAAAATAAAAATTGTATACATCAATTACAAAGAATGGATACAGTGCAGAAATTTCTTCCCCTCTATAATAACTTCAAAGTGCTGAGAACAATTACATTAATACTCTTAGATTCTGTCAATCTTTGTACTCATTCGAATTGCACATGCCTGTTTTTGCCATAAGTGCATAAAATCTGCTTTCTAATAAAACATATATGGGGGTGGCCGGAGAAAGTTGATACAATGAAATTATCTGGACACTGTACTTGATACACTTTACATTTGGTACATTTTAGATTGTCCAAGTAAATATTTTATAGCTTATTTTATACGCATTTTTCTAAAAGTTTCACTTACAATATGTAAAGAGGAAGATTAAAAGGATATATCCGCATACATACTGTTTTTTACATAATTGATTCAAATAACAATTGCAGAAATGAAAAACTGAAAAATGTATCAACTTGCCCCGATCGTCTCCCCTACGTATTCGTATTGTCGTATATCAATTTTATTCAGAAAACAATCGTATAATTATTGCTACTGAAGCACAACATATCTCTAAAGTTGAAAATTTGTATTCACTTTCAAAATTAAATTTACACGCTCAGGGAAAGGAAAGTTTTACACATTCGTAATCGTACAAGAATTTATGAGATCCAAGAATCGAAATTAACAGTTACCTCAGAAATTTGTATGATAAGAGTAAGAGTAACAGAAACTTGTTTATAATTCAATTTGAGAGCATTGGATCACAAAATATACAGAACATTTCCAAAAACGCACATCGCCAAAACGGAAATGTTTAAGAGTTAGTAAATATGTTGCGAAAAGATGTGCGAGAATTGGAAAATGTCGGGTTGGGACTGGTCGTTAATCTTTTTTCGGGATCGGGACGGGTTTTCGAAAATTTCAATACAGGATTCCCACATATCTTGGGATTTCCGGAAATGTCGAGAATCCTGAAATTTTCGGGAACCCGACTCGTTTCAACGCTAAGACGAATTGCAATTTGAAAGTAAGACTTTCGAATTGCTTCCTGAATATAAACTTCGTTTTTGGCGGAAATTGCAATTTATCGAGATATTTGCATAAAACTTTCTTACTAGCTCATTGAATTCCACCTACAGTGGGCCGAATTAATATTCAGCCACTCTTTACAATACAATAACTTTATTACAATTAGACTAAACGTCTTCAGTTTTTTTGAGATGTTCGAAGGATTAGTTTACTAGGTAGCATGTAGATAATTTTTTCCAATCATTGCTATAGGTCGGAATTGCGAGGAAAAAAGTAAAGATCACAATTTTTAACTTTTTTATTCGTGTCTGTAATAAAAATTTAAAAGACGCCTTTTGTAAGTCTCAATAAGTTATAGTATATATAAGAAGTATTAGATATAGTAATATGTAAGAAGTATTAGATTTCTTACATATTTTGGGATTTCCGGCAATTTTTTGGATTATTCTCAAGAAACCCGGTTTAGTCAGAACCGATATATAACAGTTTGAAACAGTTATTGTGGGAAACTTTTCAATCCCTGGGTATAATATCTACAGAAATGTATAAGGAATAAGATAAGAGTTTGTCGAACATGATTAGTCAATTAGTTATCGAGTTATCGAACCAATTTAAAAATATTGCTTCGAGAAAAACACGTTTAAAGTTTTGCACTGACCTTACTACTCCGAAGCGTCGTTCTCAATTTTTAAGGTTCTATACTTTTAAAAAATACAATAAAAAAAAATCAATCTTTTAATCCAGTTACGCAAGCTTCCTCCCTTAAAAACCCCGTGTCGCCGCTGTCAGCTATGCTATATGTCTGTGTCACAGACGCATGCGTATGAGCAGAATTCAATGCACTAGTGAGAAAGTTTTCTGCGAATATCTCGAGAACTTGTAATTTCCGTCGAAAACGAAAGTCATATTCGTATTCAGCACGTCGAAACGAATCGTACGTCGTATAATAGTTACCGAAAGCGGTGAGGGGGGAGCATTTGTAAAGTTCCGCTCTGCTGCTTTCCCGACCCGTCCCGAGATTTTCGGGTTCTCGCAGCCGTCTATTGTTGAACAGTGTTGATAGATCGATCCGCGAGAAGTTTGTGTTGCGATGTCGAAGGATCGCGAGTGCGCGGCTTGTATGTGTACACGTGTTCTATTTGTCGCGAGCTGTGCCGCGTTTTCTCCAGCTAGCAGGGGCTTCATGATACCTGGGAACTGGTTGCAGGTGAAGAGAGCGACGGAGCGCCGGGAACACCTAGCTCGGTGTACCTACGTGTGAACAGGAGGCGTACCGATCTGATGCCGACGATACCGTCGCCGCGCGATGGCCCGCCGTCTTCGGGACGCAGTTCCAGCGCGAAGGCCTTCACACGATCGCCAGGTAGGACTTACTCCATGTCCAGGCTGGACCAGCTCGCGCAGCCTAGGAAACGTCCGACAGAACTTAGCACACTGACGGAACAGCAAAGCCAGCCTCTGAGCGCTTCTAGCATGAGTCGCAGCATGTCACACTTAGCTGCGTCCGGCGGCAAGAGCCTAAAACGCTCAGATAACTCACGTAGCATGGGCACGCTGCCGGGCGCGGTCCTGATGCCGAGACCAACGAGGGCCGAGAGGCTGCGCCGCAAGGCCCGCGAGCACCAGAACCAACAGCAACAAGGTAAGGTCGTTCCTGTGCACTCAACTCAGAGATCTATAGCCCACATCGCTATCTATCGTATACGTGGCCGCACATATGTAAATATTATGTATACTCTTCGTCGGCGAGTTCCGGCCGTCTAGCATATTTTTCATACACTACGGTCCGTAAGTATTTGGTCTTTAGGACATTGTTTCAAACTTTTATTAACCACTCGATTCCACACACACTCAGTGTACAAAGTTTTCGTACACCCTTTAAAAACGAATAACTATTTTTAATGTGTACCGAACGGCTTCAATTATTTTGGGATGTTAAGAGGACTATAGTCGACACCAAATAAGAAGGAACCTGTTTCGCGCTTTTTATTGCGCGGTCGTCTTGTTGTAAAGTCTCTGCTCCCTCCGTCGATCACCCAAACGTCATGAACTTTCATATACCGGGAGATAAGTAATTTGTGATTTGTATCGTCGCGCGAGTAGGTGATTAGCCAATGAACGAAGTCTGTTGTGTCATGTGCGCAGATAAAGCCTTAAACTCGTTATTTGTCAAGTACATTTTTATTTGGTGTTAGGTTTAGTTTACTAGCTAATGTGCAAATAATTGTTTTCAAACATTACTGTTGGTCGCAAAGGCGAAATAAACTCGTTATTTGTCAGGTACATTCTTATTTGGTTTCAGGTTTAGTTTACTAGCTAATGTGCAAATAATTGTTACCAAACATTACTGTTGGTCGCAATTTCGATGCGAAAAGTAAACGTTGCGATGTTTAAGTTTTTTATCTGTGCCTGAGGTATGTACATACATGTACAAAGTCTCATCGAAATCGGTTGAAGCATAAGTCAGATGTAAGAATCTTTGAATTTAAGGTTTGCGATTCATTTAAATCGCAGTTTGTTACAATTTTTTCTGTTTTTAATCAAATTTTCATTACAGACACAGACAAAAAACTTGAAAATCATGACCTTTGCTTTTCTCTTTGCAATTGCGACCAATAGCAGTTTGTAAAAAAAATTATTTGCACGTTAGCTAGTAAACTAATCCTTCTAACATCTCAAAAAGAACTCGAGTCGTTTGGTTCAATTTTAAAAATTATTCGTTTCTAAAAGGGTGTAAAAATTTACACACACTGTACGTACAAGCAATGTTCTTGATATATGCGAACACTTCTGTACCGAAATGTCGCTGATATTGTGGACGAACATTGTTCCTTGATCTCGTGCTGCTAGAGTCGATTGTAGAAAAAGGTAGCGAGTAACAAAACATTGTGGTTTCTATAGTTCTTTTTTTTCTATTATTATAGCACCTTGAATCTCATTTGAGATTATTTTGGATAGTTCTTTCAACGATTTCTGACTCTACTTGTTTGAGATCAAAGTTAATCTTCTTATTGGACTTAATAGAATAGACTGCAACTCCAGGTTGTAGTGGACACAAGTATCGGCATCCGAGGGTTAACACAAAAATAATATTTTATAGAAAGATTCTACAAGCCCATACTAAGATAGGAATCAGGAATTACAATTTTATTATTACGGCTTTTTTAGTTATTAAAGATTAAAGTATAGCAATAGAGGTGCATCAGTCAGCTTCTATAGGAAAATTAATATTCTATCAGTCAAATAGTTACTACTAGGTTGGTGCAAAAATAGTTGAGGTTTTGATCAATAACCATTCTAGAACCATTTGCATTTACACAATACTGCCAATAAGAAACAGTAAGTCTATCTTTTCTATTGGTATTGAATTTTTGAGGTGCATTAATTACGAAGCAATTTTTGTGATCTTGTGTCAGCAATACTAAATGTACATACATTATGAAACAGTGAAAGTAAAAATTATTATTTTTGCGCTGACCTCATATTTTAGATAAAAAAATAAGGTACATGGAAGATCAGCTTAGTAGTTAACAGTTAAAACTTAATATATTGAAAATTAGGATATTGACTACATTGAAAAACATCACTAGAATATATGATCTTGTTTCAAGAATATACACGAAATTAAAAAATTTAATTATAGGTTCCCATTTCGCATGTACGCAATACATGGTACGTTTAATTACGTGTACACGGCGAGTTAATAAAATGCGAAGTGAGGACCTTCAGTATGTGTTCACTTTCGAATTTATATCAGTATTTAATTTTTATTACGATTAGTATAATCTTAATATGTCACTGCTACAAATCTAAAATGCATAGATTTTTATTTTCAAATTAATTTAAAATAGCTATCTACCTTAATAATAGTGGAATAGATTTAGCAATTCCAGCATAATTTCATAGTATAGCTTCTGGAAACCAAAAGCATTGTTCTTTTTAATATTATTACGTAGTGTGTAAAGTGTCCAAATACTCATGGACTATAGTGTACACGCTCTGTCGACGGACTCATGCTCTTGCATCGCTCGCCGGCGATATGCTCGCGAAATCTGCTTCTTACTAATTTTGTGTTTCTGCGGACGATGGTATCGTGGAAATTTCTGGTTGTTCAGTGAATTCGAGGAGAAACGAGGAAGATTTGTGACAGTGCTGTTTATAGATCTGGTAGCTGTTTCGAGACTTTACCCCCATTGCAACGTTAAATACATATCAAAATATTACTAAAACGGAGCTAAGTTCGAGTAGTTTAATAAAATACCAAAATCTATTTGACTGGAATCTTTTGCACATCACTATAAAACGTTATAATTGAACACTCTGTGAAACGTATGTCTTGGAGAAAAGATTAGTATTGATCTACTCAAAATGAAGTATAATAATCACTGGACCGTGGATTTTATCCATCAGTCTTCACAGAATCATACGGTAAAAGCACTGAAAAGGGGACTCTTCTCCGATTTTGATAAGCTTGATGTATGTTGTCAAGGATATTTTTAAAAAACTACGGATATCCACTACAACGAATTCTGCACTTTTTGATTGCAAAAAACGCCGGAACTTCTCCTGCACTTGCTCCCAAAAGACCTAACACAAACCTAACCAAAATTAGTTTAAAATGGCGGAATTCGCTGTAGTGGAACTAACACTTTTTTTACAAATATCACGAAAAGTAATCACACCCCAGATAATATATTTGAAGCTCATCAAAATCGGTATGAAACCGTGTTTCTAGATTGTTACTCCACGAAGGATTAAGTTTGTACAGCTTTTAAATGAATTTTGGTTAAGTCTGGGTTTACTTCGCAAATGGCCCGCGGGCCATAAAAAACCATAGCTCAGTTTAGCGAAGGGCAGAAGAATCTCCGGTAATACGTTGCCACCATTCGAGATAGTAAATATTCCGTTAGGTGCTCATGCATCCTGCAGTTGGAACCGTCCAGCTACCCGAAGGCCTTAAGATAGTAATAATAATAATAATAAGTTTCAATTGGATTTCTTTTGGAGGAGGCGTAGGGCGAAGGGTGTAGACCCTTCCCCGCCTTAAAGAATAATTTCGGTCATTGGAATAAGGCAGAGTTTGCTATAGTCTTCCTCAACAGTTTATCAGGAATATCTGAACCACTAGGGCCGAGCGACGGTAACATCTACAGGTTGTTCGGGATGATGACCTTGACAACATATTTCAAGGTCATTGTATGACCTTAACATGACATATGTGTGAAATCTATAAAGAGTACTCTTTTCTAGACATTTACCAATCATACTTGTTGCTTTGCCCGGAATGACGTATTCCGCGGCATATGAGTCATTCCGTAGTGGGGGTGGGTCTCGATGTTGCAGAACTCGGATTACACAGCACTGCTTTGTATATAGTACTCGTTCTAACTCGAGTTGGGTGCACATATGCATGCACAGAGACGTAGAGAGAGAGAGAGAGAGAGAGAGAGAGAGAGAGAGAGAGAGGAGCCATTGTGAATCAATAAGCCAGAAAATCGTCGCACGATCGTTTCGGACAAGTTCTCTACAAGAACGCGAGACGGCGAGTACACGCTTGCGTATTCAACACCGAGACTAACAAAACGAGCTACCAAAGCGCTTCACGCTTCCATCTTTCTTTAACAATCGATACTTAACAACGTTGTACATACGTACATACCTATACGGTACCGCGCGTATTGCATGGAGCTCCCTCGCGACGTCAATTGTCACGTTGACACGGTACGAAATTGATTAACAAAACGCTCCTGCTATGAACAAACGACAGTACTCGCTACTCCCGGCTTTTCGGCTACCAGAGGTGACGGTCTAACGTTTTTTGGTAAGCTACACACAGATGATTTTATATTCGTATCCTTAGTCACCTGTATACATATTGATCCCATTCACAACGTTTCAAACTGTACAGACGACCATCCATGATCGTATTTAGTGTGCAATACATTGATTATTCGCTGTACTTTTTCTTTCGTTGTTCGAATCATTTTTTTCTTTTGCTTTATCGCGATATCATTTACGATTTTGTTTTCTGCCGTATTCATTTCCAGCCTGTTTTTCGTTTCTCTTATTAATTTTATTTCGATCTCGATGTTCATACACAAACGGCACAGACAATTAATCATTTTTGGTGGTGGTGCTTGTTCTCTGTTTGATTTCGCTATTCTCATTCGTTTGTATATAAATGTCGACGACGAGAAGAAAAGTGGAGACTAATTTGTAAGGATATCTCGATATGCACAGAATTCGTCGCGATCATTCGCCATTATGGCTGTCGGAGGCTCGCGGGAATGCGCTATACTCTATACTCTATACAGAACATCACTCAGCTGGCATTGAAAGTAATTTCATCAAAAGCGAATTGATACACCCAGTGAACAGGAATTATTGATTTAAGGTTTCACGGCTCCATTTAACGTTATTGTGTTAAATAATATCTCTCAGAAGATACTCGTAAATTCCGGAAATGCGTGAAATTAGCCCCAGTGAGACAGTCCGGCGAAGACAGTGTGGCAACCTTGGATAGACTACATTTCCACCCTCGACCACGATTCAATTAATCCACTGGAACATCGCGCAGAGTTAAGCTCGGAAGTCACGAACAAACGGAGAAATTGAACGCATCAAGTAATTGAAGAGAGTAGTACCATTTCTTAGATTGTTTTGGGGATGCGCTTTGGGAATTCTTTTTGTTGAACCAAGTTACGTATCTTGATGAACATGTGTAGACTTGTCTATATACGTCTATAACTTATTCTTAGATGTACACTGGAATGGACATATTTATATATTCTTGGATTATTTACACAATAATTAATGCTGTCTTCAGTTGAAATTGAAATAATTCCCACTTTCGGTCTAGGTTAGTAGCACGCGATAACTTCATCTTCTAATGTTTAAAAAATTAGATAAGTTTGACAATATCCCAGTAATTATTAATCATAAGCTCTACTTGGTATAATACTTTCTTACGCGGAATTTGTTGCTTTATCCGAATTCGAGAAAAAGTATTGAGCATTCACTTTAATAAACTGAATGTGACTTTCATGTCTTGATAAAAAGAACGAAGTAGCACAAAATATATTAGATCACTGTATGCCCTCCTGAAAACCGTATCTGACATTTCTTTAAAAAATATTTTCTAGAAAATTTAAAGATATTATTTCAATTGTAAATTTAAATTTGAAGTCGTCACGTCACGAGACTCACCTTGTATACATAAGATTCTGTTCGAAATCTTCATCACGAGTCTAAGTCGGTGTTATAGTGCAAGTGGTTAATAGTGTAGCTAATTTCTCTTTCAACTTTCATAATTATCGGAACATGTAGTCCGATCCCATCGATGCCCAGACTGTCCAAGGTGAATTTGAACAGCTCCGTTCAAAGTTACGATCTTAGTGTCAGCTGAACCATGGGATCCTGTTTCCCGAAAAGGATAGAGTGTGCAGCCGCAAAGCCTCTGACAGCTAATTAACCGCGAAGTGTCGCATCGACGCGAAAATGCCGCGCGCGGCGTTTCGTTTGTTTTGCACATACGCGCGGACATAGAAGCCTAACACCACGTAAATGAAGAGATGTTCACCTTGGGTGGGTACGCGTAGGCATCCGCAGCGGGGAGGTGACACCGAACAGCCCATCACGACCGCACAGCTCCATGAGCCAGCAAAGCGCCAGCAGCGTGGGCAGCAGTATCGTCAATCTGCGTCCCCGTACGACTGCCCCGCGTCGGCCGCGACCTGCTTCTATTGCCGGTACCGGTGTTTCGGTCACAGAACGACACAGTGAGCATGCCCTTTTTTCAATTCTCTTAATTAACCGTTCTAGTGCCAGGGCTATCCGCGAAAATCCGATTGCCATCCGAAAATTGCCAAACTGCGCGCGATCGCGTCGAAAATCGCCAGGTAGTGTGGTTGCGCTTCTCCAATTGACTATTCAACTCTCCAAATCATCTACAAAGTCTATTATTAGACTGCGAATCTTCATGCAAATTTCTTGGTTCATTAGATAAATATTACAATGAGAATCAAGTTCAATTTATCAACCGGAAAATTCTTTATTGTAAACATATAGTAGATATGTCATTAACTGTTTGAGTCCCAGGGGGTATTGAAAAAACGCTGTCGAAGAATCCCAAACAGCACAACCGCGCTTTCTCTAAATCACTACGAAAAGACCCAAGCAGCGCGATAGCGCTTGTTTTATTTTATTTTGTAATGTATTATTGCATTATTATAGTATTATTCTACTTATTGTAAAATGTACTATTTACATTAAAAGGAGCTGTATGATGTACTTGCGTCAGTAAATCTGAGCGCGCGACTTCGACAATCGATAACGCACCGTCAGTTGTCCACAAAGCTCGAAATGTGCTGGGTTTTCTCGACATAAAATCTCAACAGCGCGATCGAGCTGCTTGGGACTCAAACGGTTAATGTTTCTTGTATTTTAAAAATGTGTACGTGATATAAATGCATAAAAATTTACAGTCTACTTATAACAGAACAAATTTCAGTTTGATAGAATTTCTATGAATGGTAAGGCTAAAGACACGCATTGACAAGATTCGCAAATGGAGTCTGAGTGGAAATAGGTTGGCATTTTTGAGGGAGTACACCTGTCAGTCGAAAAATCGATCTCCTTGTGGAATTGTTTTATAAGTAATGGTTAAGTGAAAAGTGTCCATATTTTTGGAACACGTATAACTTTCGACCTTGGTCTCTCAATTTTTTGGACTAGAAATATTGCCAAATGGCAGAGTTCGTTTCACTAAATCTGAAACCGCTTGCGGTTTCGGTTGCTGGCCGCCATCGCCGGAAAGAACTGCAATGCCTAAAATGGAAAATTCTTTTTGATGTACAAATAAGAATGTGTTAGCGACAATGCAACGTAGAATTGTGAAGAAATTTTAATAATTATAGAAATGGCGACACTTTGAAGACGGAGAATCTAATTTTACTGAAAAAAGTCAACTTTAAACGGTTCTAAAACGTTAACTAATTCGAACATCGAACAAATTCTACGCTACATTGTAGAATACTTTCTCGAAAATATTCCTTGAAATATTAAAGAAAATCGGATGTATAGATCGAACATTCAAATTTTGAGATATCCCTCGCATGGCATTTTATACACTTCAAACTGTAAAAAAAAAAACTAAAGAGCATCGATTTTTTTTAAACCGACCGACAGGTGTACGCCTTAAATAATGAACAGGAGAAGCGCGATCGCGCCGTGTGGCACTAAAACGGTTAATTATGAACAATCCGCTGTAACCGTTCCACTGTTCGCATGGGAGAAAGACCTTTAATTTCCCTTGCCAACATATTTTTTTCCAAATTATTTTCGATATTTACCGAATTATTAATTTCGATTTGTTCTTATCTTCTAATGTTACGTTACATTTTTCTATGTTCATTTTCTTATCCGTAATTCGTGATTGCACATTAAAATACTGTATGTACGGGGATGAAAGTGGTTGCCGGTCGTGATCCTCGAACTTTAACCGCAGATCTGCTCGGCGAAATGAAACTGACAAAGGATTCGAAGCCACCACTGCCAAAGGTCCACAGCACTCCAAAGAAACCTTCCACACCAAAATTGACCGAGATGAAGAAACCGACGGAGAAGCTGACGAAGAGCGCCAAAGCGTCCCCGCGGATAACCCCAAAGGCGACACCATTGCAAAGCCCCGGGGTGGAGCATGAGTCGTTTATCCGCGAGGATTCTAGCGAGATAATCAAGATCGAGGTCAAGGAAGAGATCAAAGCTGAGGATAAACACGAAGAGAAGAAGGATCAGGGCACGGAAAAGTCTCAGGTAACTATTCCCAATCTGCGTAACAAATCGTACACTATCGGTGACTGTAAAGAAGCCACTTGGGAGGTATGTCGATTATTTGTCGAAGTGACAATGTCGACGAATCAAATTATTAGGTGTGCACATAAATTTGATGTACTCTTTCAAGTGATATGTAGCTTTTATTCATAAAGGAAGTATTTACAGTATTTAATCGATAAAAGTCGCAACCACGGGTCCGGCCGGCGACAATTAACGTTTAGATAATACTATTCTTTGACTTGTGCCGAACGTAGAAAAGGACAGCGAAGCTCGAGAGGCCTTGGTCGCCGAGAAGTGTAACATAATACGGGTACGGGGACGACCGAGGCCTCTCGAGTTTCGCGGGCCCTCACGGGGTGTTCCCCGTGGAAGTGGGGATTGTTTTGCGACACTTCTCGTCCAGAATTTGGCGACACATGGATTAAATACCGAGAAAGCAAACATATCGCTGCATCAATTCTGTTTATTTTGATTTCTTCACCCGGTTCACGGGGCTTTTGTATTTTACCTAATTTTTAACACGACGAGATATCGGTTGCATGTAAAAGGGTATTTTTAAAGCTGAAGATCTGCACTTTCGAAAGCCACGAAGAACGGGAAGAAAGTATGACTTAAACTAAAGCAAACCTCGAATTTAGTTACTCGCGGCGGCCGATTTTCGAGGGCTACGCTTCCCCGACCCGGCCGCGCGTCTCGCTCCCCGTGGCGGCCTTATGCTCGGACCTACTCAGGCGCGTACCATAGCACAGATAAGCACTATTCGTGGCGCATAAGGGGCGACACTTGTGTCAATAGGTTTCTACATTACCATCGAGGTACTATTTCGTTTTTTTGTTAGTGGTAGCCCTTGTAAGCCTATTCCACTATGTCACACGATAATTTCGGGCAATAGCAGTAGAAAATTAATTAGAAAAATAAATTCGTAAGATAAATTTTAAAAATAGTTTTTAATTCTATTGCTCAAATTTTAATACCATCCAGGACAACTTGATCTTCGTGCACGTTTAGACGGTGATAAATTGGTAAGATCTACGGGAAGTTTGGACGTAGCTATTCGCATCGCCGACGCGAGCGAAAAATCATTTATAGATGTACGGCGTTCCGATTTAATATAGCGAATTTTTGAAAATGAGCATTCGCACAAATAAGTTGATCCGAACATTGAGAATATTCGGATCGCTAAATTTCGAAGAATAGGGATAATTTTTCTAATTAATTTTCTACAGCTGTTAGAAATTATCGTGTGACATAGTGGAATAGGCCTATAGGGGATACCACTAACAAAAAAAAAACGCATTGGCAATAGTACTTCGATGGTAATGTGGAAACCTATATTGACACGAGTGTCGCCCCTTATGCGCCGCGAATAGCGCAAATCTGTGCTATGGTACGCACCTGAGCAGCTCCGAGCACTAGGGCCGTGAAGAAGAGCGAAACGCGCGGCCGAGTCGAGGAGGCGTAGCCCTCGAAAATCGGCCGTCGAGAGTGACTAAATTCGAGGCCTTAACTGAAGTTACGATCGATCGATTAAAAAGGCACCGAACTTATTTGCACACGCGATATGAACAGGTAGGGTCTCCTCTTGCCTTCTTAACATCTACCAACAGTACAGTCACCCACTCTCAAAGTGGTACTTCGAAGGAATGCGAAACGAATTCGCAAAAAAGAAGTCTGATTGATCAGGTGCACACAGTTGTGTCACACGCTTCTCGTTATTCGCTGAGTAGATTGCCACTTTACATCTGCGATACTTCAGGTGTATTGCATCGCGTGTGCGTGAACTTCGCCCCTCTGTCCCTGTGCCGTCCCGCGTCTCTAATTGAGAGATGGTAACGATGCACGAGACTTTTCGAGCTAACTCGATTGTATTTTGGTTTGCAGCAAGAGATAAGCGCAGCGGAGCAAGCTGCCGAGGAAACGAAGAAGTCGGCCATCATCGAACAGTCCAATCCTGTGCCGGTGTCCAAGCAAGCTAAGGACGAGAGCAACTTGAACCAGGAGAACCAGACAGCCGTTTTGGTCCATGAAACGCCCAAGAAGAAGGAGGACAAACAGGAGAAGAAGCCTCCAGCGGAATTCGAAGCAAAATCAGAGAACAACCTCGAAGAACAAGTCGATATGTCAGGTGAGTAGTTGCCTAACAGACGAGGAGGATGTGTTGAGAGGAGGATGGTCACATGATTGATCTTTTTCAGCTTCGATGATAGCGAAGACCAGAATTACCACGGAAGAGGAGGCCAAGGCAGCCATCGCGGAGCGCAGAAGATTAGCAAGGGAACAGGCGGAACGGGAAGCCGAACTCGAGCGTCAACGTCAGGTGGGTTCATAAGAAGATTCCGGGTAGAATGATCAATTACAGACGAGGCACACTGGGCTTTATGTGAAAATTCTTTGAATAGGAAGAAGAAGCGCGCTTGGAGGCTGAAAGATTGCGCGCCGAAGAGGAAGAGCAACGGCGTTTGGAGGAGGAGTCGCTCCGTCTAGCCCAAGAGGCTCGAGAAGCCGAGGAACAGAGGCTGAGATTGGCTATCGAGGAGGCGAAACGTCGCGAGGAAGAAGACAGGAGAAGAAGAGAGGAAGAGGTTCGTCAGAAACAGGAAAAAGAAGAGGCAGAGCGGAAGGCGAGAGAGGAAGCGGAAAGGTCAGGATGCTTCTTTCAAACACGATGCGAGGGTTTGGTATGTCCAGTCTTTATGAGGATATTTGTGATATTGTTACAGACAACGGATCGAAATGGCTGAGCGTCTCAAGAAGGAGGAAGAGGAAAGACTTGCCAGACGCAAACGTGTCGAGGCGATCATGCTTAGAACTCGGGGAAAGAATCAGAGTAACACGCCAACCAAGGTACGAATTTCTTTAGTTCTCTTCCTAGCGTGAAGATTAGGCTGCGGATTTAATGCATTTATGGTATGTATATCGATGTATTATTCTTGGCTTTTTGAAGTTATTAACGCTTTCGTTACGAGCGCCAATTATAATTGGCATCCACGCGACGACCTGTGTGTATGAGCGCATGCGCATGCACACTTTTGGCGCGGTGTCGCGTTTTCAGTGGCGATTCTCTGGCAAAGCAGACTGCCGTAACGAAAGGGTTAAAGAAGGAAAGTTCCAATTTTTCATAATTGATGTAGACAATTTTTATTTTGCATAAGGATCCGCAGTCTAACGATGATTAACCTTATATTCAAACATATATTTGCTTTTAACCCCCTGCAGTACGATGTTAGACTCGTGACGAAGATTTCAAACAAAATTTGTTAGGTTCACATGGTATTCCTGTTTCGTGTTTATCTTCTATTTTATTTTTGCTAATTGCGTTCTTGTTGGTATGTTTACGATACAGGGCGAAAGCGGTGACGGCGATAAGTTGAAAGAAGACAACAGTCCGAACGATGAGAACAAGCCGGCACCGGGTAACAAAGATGAAGATGTAATGACGGCCAGTTTAATATCCGAGGCGACTCAGCAGTTCATTAGCGGGGAGCAGCGGGTTCATCACGCGGAGAACAATACGAAAACGGACATCGTACACAACGGCACGCATAGTAACGGCATTAATGAAAGTAAAATTGTATTGGATAATAATCAGGGTAACGTGGAGGAAGAACTGAACGGTCATCATACGAATCATGGAAACGGTATCAACAGTCAATCGATTACACTGGACAATGCTACCGTGTAAGTATAATAAAAATTAAGCAGTTACGATGATTCGTGAGAACATTTATCATTTAAACGTATGTGTAAGAGTTACATACTGAATATCCACCAAGAAAAAACATCATACGAAAGATTATACAAGCCCATGATATAACTGGATTTCTCATGAATCAATGAAAAACAGAGAGAGAGGGAGAGAGAGAGAGAGAGAGAGAGAGAGAGAGAGAGAGAGAGAGAGAGAGAGAGAGAGAGAGAGAGAGAGAGAAAGAGAGAATCACAATAACAAAGAGTAGATCGAAATGATAACATCGAAGAGCATCTCAAAGAATTGTAAGTTCATTTGGTTTTAGGTCATTCGACAATAATACTATATCAAACGTCCTTTACAAGGCTTAGCAATCAGAGACTAGCGTTTAACTGACACCGGTAATTCCTCTCACACACATACGTGCGTACACTACTTACACTTAGACACTGATTGGAGTTTCCACAGAACATTTGAACATATTCGTTTTGATTTCACGAGGCGCTGTAAATTAAGAGGTATTTTTCCACGGACAAACGCCGTTCTAGACAACTGGAAAATTGTTTTCCTAGTGATCAATAAAATTCGTTTCTACCGAGTGCATATATTATTATCTAGAACTCGAATGGACACGACGCATGTATACACACGCGCTACGGCTTGTATCTACTATCGAGATGGAGTTTTTGTTTTTTTTCCCAAAGGAAAGATTAATGGTTAACCAATGTAATTAAAGTAACATAAACAATTGCACAATACTAGCCATTACGTACGTAACAATGTTGACTGATTCTTAGTGGCGTTCATGTAAAGGAGAACGTAATGTTCAGTCATTTGAAAAAAGGAAAAACAAAGATGAAAGGCTTTTTCGATAAATGAGAAAAGTAAAGTAAAACAGTCTGAATCGAAAGACAATGTAAAATTATAGTGTCGTAATAGTGTTCTATCGATACAGAATGTTGCGAATGATCCTTGATGATTCAAAACGGACGTATTCATGAACGAAACAATAGTTGAATGCATACAAAAATAAAACGCTGTGTTTTGAATGATTCAGGGTAATGCTCTAGTCATTTATGTAATGAATGTTATTGATAGATTCACGATTGATTGATCCACACGCACACTGAGCGTAAACTATAAATAACCGATCGTGAAGTTTGTAACAGTTACTAGTCCATTTTCAAATCATTGTCTTATGGCTTATGGTGTCATTTTATCCTGTGTATTTATTCTATAGCATCGATATGCGGTTCACGTTAATATTATTTTATCTAGACGTTCCCGGTTGTTCAAGTGGGAACGGTATTACCACAAATGAAAATGGCTAGAAGTGTACGAGCATTGTTTTCCAAACAAAAATGAAATGTAGGATTATATCATGTGCCACATTATTTGTATACTTGTACTAATTGTAATGTATGTTTTTATGCTCAGAATCAGAGAAAAGAAAGAAATCGAAGAACAATCGAGAATAGTAAAGTATACATTCATTTTCGAAGCAAACGATTTTTAGAACGGAATTACGAATGAAATGCGAAACTTAATGATTAATTATCTCACACCCCCACTCCTTTTTCTTTCATTTAAAGTTACGAGAGAACAGGCGTATGCTGAGAGAAAATCGATCGTTGATTTGTATATAATGAATTCTGTTGTTTGAGATGTTTTTTGTGGTATACGTGAAGAAAGCAACAAGAGAGATTAAGTTTGAGGGAAAAAATAAATATATATGTACTATACATAGTTGTTTAAATAACAAAGTCTATTGCGCTTTCCCGTGGATAACATCGGAAGGAACTGCCTATGAAAATCATAATTTAGCCCGGTAGAGAGAAAGAGATCGCTTTATACAAACTATCATTATAACGCAAAACAATTTTCCGTATATTGTACATTGCAAAAGTAGTCAGAGCAATGGTTGACAAATACAACAAAAAAAAACAACTATACTACTGGCATATTATTTATCGCTATTGAAAACGAAAACGAGTTCACCTAATCGCACGACTATTCTCCAATAACTAACAAAATAAATTCTACGATAACGATGATGATAATCCGACGGTATCACGGAGAGGTATGGAGAATAATGTATATTGTATTGTCTATTATATTTACATATATTTTATAATTTATATTTAATCATGTATTAGTTAAAAAAAGTATACTATCTTTAGGTAGCCGTCTGAAGAAATTATTAAATGATTAAAACAAAAAAAATACAGAAAAAAATGATATGTACGTCGACTCTTTTTAGTAATATGTTAATGGCATAAAGAGAAACATGTAATGTTATACGAAGCATGGAAATGTTAAACGACTAACAGAGTTAGAGCGTTAAAATATCAACTAATCAATAATAAATTCAGTGTACATAATGTAAAGAAAGATAAATAGCATAAATTTAATGACTCATCGAAAAAAAAGTTTTGTTTTTGTAATTTTATCATTCGAGCTCATCAAAGATCTGATTTCCTTTCGCCGTGAGCGTTTCTTCACCATTGTACATAATTTCATTCGGATGGTTCGAAGACGTCTTTGGTGAGCTATTACTTTTATCTTTCCTCCAATTAGTTCTTATTGAAGCTCGTCATGTATGCCTTTTTCATAACCAGTGTTCATACTAACTAATTTTCTTACTGCTAATTTGTTTCTTACTTACCACC
Source organism: Sphecodes monilicornis (assembly GCA_913789915.3). Lineage (NCBI taxonomy): Eukaryota > Metazoa > Arthropoda > Insecta > Hymenoptera > Halictidae > Sphecodes > Sphecodes monilicornis. Next base: position 15,266,892 of record OU565290.1, read on the forward strand.
ACAATGCATGTTGTCAATTAATCGTATCGATATATGGTGTGGCTTGTACTTTTCTTTGCTCTATAACAAGGGGTGTTATTAAACAACCCCCTCTCACTTTAATGAAGCTAACATGTAACAGATTTTTGAAACACTAGGAAATATTCGACACATGAATTTTTCTGCCATTTATATTCAGGAGATGAAAATAACACTCCAAAATGTTATAATACAATTGTTATGAATCGTACAACTTTTTCTCTGTAGTTATTTGTTTTTGAGATTTGACTTTACAACTTAGTTTTTCGGAGCTGCTTTCATCTTCTATATATGGTTGTGTCAAATATTTTGTCTAGTGTTAAGTTATATATTGGTTTGATTGAGATTAGAGGAGGTTTGCGGGTAATGCCCTTAGTTTGTTTCTATACATGTTCTTTGAGTTTGTGTTGTACATCATCCAGCAGTACGTGTCAACTTACTGTCTACTTTTGCTATGTACTATTTGACCTTCACATATTTTGACATTACTCTTTCGTTGTACGAACATGTGTTTCACACAGTCCACCACTGTCCACTATTCTCCCATAGGCGTCCACGTCGAAACGGGGCATGAACGTATATACTTTCTAATAACGTAATTTTGTATACCAGTCAGAGAAATCCGATACAATGAAACTCAAAAGCGGATAGAAATAATTCCTGTCACCAGATGTCGGAACCTGCTGTATGGTAGTATTCTTGTAAATACGTTGCCTATATATCTCTGATTTTTTCGAGCGAGAAGTTATTCTTTTTCTATATCGATTTGCGTTCCACCGTACGCGTTTCCTTTTTACGCTATAGAATTCCGCATCAGTTCCGAAGCACACTTTTCGAAACGCTTTTAGTAGCTGCTTTACAGCATTAAGGTAGCCGCCTCTGTCGAGACATTAGTCAACGATCTAGTTTGCTGATGCGAAACCAATTACCAATTGAAAATAAGCCATCATTTACTTTCGAGAATCGAAATTATTTGTAAACAATGATTCCGACGAATAAGGAGTACGATTGTATTACATTGTTTTTTTGTCCGTCTGTTTCTTTCCTTGGTCGTTTTGTAAAAACGTTTAGACTACATTTTCTAGATTCTCTTATTAAGCAATCACGCTTCCATATTCGAACGATTGAAAGATTTGTATTATTATGTGTATATAATGTGTTCAGTTTAGTAAGATAGTGTTTTTAGGGTATGAATGATCCACAATCGGCCTAGCCGGTCCTAGTGATTGTAATTTTCTTCTCGCCAGGAAATTACAATGCGCTCACAGCAACAAGTAGTACTCTAGTTTGTTTACACGCCTATTATTTAGTATTTGTATGTGTCCTTTTTGGCTGATTTTATAGCAAACAAAACAACGTGACCAACAACCTGTTAGACCTAACGGAATTCGACTCTCTGAGTAATAGCAGTAGTGGCCCAATACTTCAACTGACCAGCAATCTGGCCAACGAAGACACCCTCAACTCGAATCTAAATCCGGCAGCTATACCCTTCACTCCATTGGCCAACGCATACATGCCCACTGCTGCTAATGCCAATGTAAATCCGTTCCAGGATTCTTTTATAAACAACAAACCGCAAGATAATAGTCAAGTACCAGGTATGTTTATGCGTTACTATCGCGACAATGGCGTCTGATTGTAACATCAATGCATACAGGGTGCTTTCGAACTGCTGGCATGACCCAAAATCAGTTGAATCTAAAGTTCGTTACTGGACTGCAGATTTTGTAGGTTCATAGCATTCACAAATTGTTGAACTTGTAAAAACAAAATATTTAATAAAGTCTAGTAAGATTTTCAGGTTCCTTAGAGTATGATAGAACTCTTAATAAAGGAAACATATTGCTTTTCTATATGCTAATTTACTAAATTGAAAATAAGAAAAGAATTACAATAAAATTCTACTCTACAATTTCTATTTGCTTTCATTAGCTTGAATTTCATGTGTCGCCTGATTTTTCATTTTCTGTCCCATTGTATTGTCCACCTTGCGAAACTCCTTTACATGCTCTGATCTCATTTTAATTTTTAATACTAAAGGGTTCTTCCTGTAGGGGTTACATTGAGATTCAGCTCATTTCGAGTTGTACCACCAATTTGAAGACACCCTCTAAACAATGTATAATTTCTCTCGTATGTGTAAATGTAACACGATATTCTTGACCTGCAGATCTTTTATCATAATGCGCGTATTAAACATTCTGGTGAAACGGAGGAAGAAAACAGAGTTTGGATTCGAAACAAAGAATACCGTGTTGCTTCCAGCAAGTGATGCAGGTACACAGAATAATATTAATAATAACAATAATAATATTAATTAATATTAATAATAATAATAATAATAATAATGTTCGAAACGACGTCATTTATGAGATAATGTAAATAAGCGCTATCGATGTGTAGAAACGGAGATCTAAGTAGAGAAATCGGGACACTACGTCAAAACAATGAGAAAGACTACCGATGTCCTTTAAACGTTGTCACGAGAATTGTAAAATAATATATAATGTTAATTAATAATACTATGCATCCCGTAAATAGGCATTCAGTCCGTTATATATGCTGTTAGAATATAAATCGAATGTTTCTGAAGGACCTTGGTAAACGAAAAGGCCTGTTTTAGGTTTTGTAAAACGTTGGAATTTATCATTTAACGTACACGTGTCTAAACATTTTATCTTCTATTGGTTATACAAACGCTAAAATCGATTAACATACGTTTCTCTTTTATCGACCGTACTCTGTAACGACGTTTATGCGATTTGTTTTGTTGTTTTGTGAATGCTTTTGTTTCTGTTCGTTTCTTGAAATTTGCTAGTTGAAAATTGTGACGAAAAACGATATTTTACGGAATTCGATCGATGATGCGAATCGATGCATTCATGATTTGTATATGTGAAAACGAATGTGTAAAGCGGCTTGACAAACACAGCACAAGAATTGTGAATTGGTTTTAAAAAGAAAATATACATATATACATATTATAAATACATATATATATATAAAGATGACGGTTCGGATAAACTTGCGAAACTGTATCTGCCAAAACGACGTAGGAGGTAAGCTCCAATGATTGTCCTTACATAAGAGATAGTAATAATATTACCTTATAGAATTTGAATATAGTAAAGGAATCTGTGTAAAGTCATATCTAGTACGATCCTCTGCAGAGATATGATGTAAAAAAAAAAAGGAAAAAAATATTTCTTCCATAACTACATTTTTTTTGGGGCGTACGCTCACTAGTCAAGCAATTTTACTATTTTTATCATATAATTTTTTTCCTTTTTCTCTCTCCTTCACTCTGTTTATTATTTTTTTTTTGTTTGTCTTTTTTAGAAGAAGAAAAAAAAACTCACCTCAATATTGGTACTCTAGGTATCTAACTAGATTCTCATTTTACTGTTACGTTTCTCGCGGATCTAATATAAATTTTCTAGCTGTGATGATGACGAGGATGGCGATTATTGCTTCGTGTGATAGCCACTGCATGCGTTCGCGGAACAAACGAGACGATAACCGAGACAGGTCCACTTTACGTTTTGTAAACGATGTTCGCCTTTGTTTTTTTCGTCGGCCACAATCACGAGCCAATTCATCAAGGTGATTCGCGCTCCGAGTCAGAAAAAAAATCTGTTCTGCGGGACACGCTTAGACTTCAACTGTTCAAGGTCACGCTACGTCCACGACAGCGGTGGCTATTCATTGACTAAGCGGTATCATACTAGTACATACCGATAGAGAATGATAATTTGTAAACGCCTGATGTTATTCAGCAAACAATTGTAATCGGTGTTTAAGACAGAAGATGTTCGTTAACTACTGTGGCATACTATTGTAAAATGGATGTCGTTTTAGCATGCTTTGTGTTTTTGCCGCAACCCGCCTGATCGCGGATGGTGCGTAATACCGGCCGACTATGTGGGCAACTATACTATCGATGGTAATCAAATGTAATCCGATCGTTCTGATTTCTCGAATAGCAAAAAAGAAAAACTAAAAAAAAAAAAACAAACGAAGAAGACTCTCCCCGATCTTAGCCGAGGAAAACTGTCAAACCGCGCATACACACCGTGATGTTTTCCTTGCGTTACTGCGAAGAGAAATTTTCTCCGACTCAGTGCCCTCTGCAAAATTGTTTAACCTATAAGATCTTTTGAACGTACATACATGTAACAGCGCAGTGTTTGATGTAGCGAATCGTTCGAATCGCGCGATACCTAAGAATCTAACGTTTTAACGAGAACCGACGTACATATTTCTCTCTTCATCGACGAAATTGTAGCACACTGCTCCGTAAAGGTGCGATAACGAGATCCTATGGAGACGGACACGTACACTAACACGTGCATACGAACATACACATGAATCGCCTGAAGCTTGTTCAACGCGTAGCTACGGTACCGAGAACATGCGACTCGATTGAGTTAAACGCAATCACGACGACATAACTCCCATTGTTTCTCACCCGTTTCAAAAAAAAAACTGATAAGGAAAGACGATAAAACGTATAGCGCGCGTTCCCTTCTTTGTGACGGAAGTGTACGCGATGGCTATACGTACCGATGTTTATTTATTCAAACTACTTTATTCGGTCTAACTAAAACCTATTCTATAAGGACACGTAATTAATAATAACTATAGTAATAATAACAATAATAATAATAATCTCAATACATACGAAAGAATGTTTCTAAACATACAAATACTGAGAACGCTAAATATCATCAGTCATGTCTAAATAAAAAAGAATACTTCGTATTGTATAAATGCTTGTATGTAATAAATACTTAATATTAAAAATAAAAAGAGATTCTATTTAATAAACCTCCTAAGCAGTGTTTTGTACTTCATCATATTCTTTATGGAATTCACCATACCCATTTAAATGTTCAATGGCGCAAATGCCAGGTCATCTCGAACGCAGCATTATTACAAAATATTGTATCATGAATGTTATATAAATAGTACAATTTCGTCCATTAATTTTCAAATATTTTAGAGCTTTGACACGATGAAATACGGTGCCTTCGGAATGCTGGCATAACACCCAAAGAGGCAATAATAAATGAGAGTAGTAAAATGTATATAGAATAACATTTTTCCCATTATATGATTTTACCGTCTTTACAAAATTCAGATCGTCTTCTTTGAAAATTATATTTTCTATTTAGTACTTTTTCTTATAGTAAACACGAATGCGTGTATTATACATAAATATACAGGGTTTCCCATTTAAGTTGAGATTGTAAATAGTCTCTAAGACATGTGATTTAAAACAAACAAACTGACATATGTCCTTTAGTGTTTCGAGTGGGAAGTCAAATGGCACTACTAGTTTTCTAATGCTTGGGAGTTTTCAAGGTTATTTCAAGGTCATTTTGTCTTTTTTATCATAAACCCACATTTTTTATTTCAGAATCATATTTTACGTAAAAAAAAATGCACATCTGTTTGAAACATCTTTTTGTAAGTTCAATACTTCTTAAGATATTTAGCTGATTTTTCATGTTTATGTCAACGATAATTTTGTTTTTCTATTAAAATGACAACGTTACTTTCTTCTGGAAGATTTTTTATTTCATTTAAGAACATCATAATAAATGTTCGAAATTTATACCCTCAAATTCGAGACGCTTAGTAATTCGTTTAATAAAAGACTCATGAACACATAATAAAATTCCTACAAACTTACAAAAAGATGTCTCAAACAAAAGTTGTGCATTTTTTTACTTAGAATATGATTCCGAAATAAAAAATGTGGGTTTATGATAAAAAAGCCAAAATGACCTTGAAATAACGTTGAAAACGCCCACGAATTAGAAAACTAGTAGTGCCATTTGACTCCCCACTCGAAACACTAAAGGACAGGTGTCAGTTTGTTTTTTTTAAATCATATGTCGTCGAGATTATTTACAATCTCAGCTTAAATGGGACACTCTGTATATGCAAATATAGATTTTTGTGATTTAATTTACAAAAATTGGAATTATTCTATCATTTTAATGTTTCACTTGTTCCTAGTAGCAACGAAATAACAGTAGTAGCAATAAAATCTTATCCTATATGTACAAGATAGACAATAATAAAGAATGAAAAGTTTATAAACATATAAACTCAAAATGTTAAATGAAAATCGTATATCCGAATGCGAAACAAGATATTTCAATTTGAGAATGGGTCCAATGTCTATTATACAAATATTAAGGACTTCATTCAATTTTTTAGAAAACGGAAAACATGAAATTTTGTCAAACATTTTAAACTGAATTTTAGAAAACTGCATATGACATAAATGCATAAAATTTGCAATCTTATTCTATTTTTAAGAGCTCACTTTGAATGTTTGTACTTAAGATCTGCAGTCAATTATATTCAACATACATATGTAAGGTGAAAGTTCAATGCTTTTAGAGATATAAACATTTTTTTAACCTGTTTATTTCCATGTAGAGTATAGAGGATGAATCGGAACATGTAGAAAGTGCAATAGTGGAGCTGATTAAACATACTTCTTTTTATTTACGGCTATGTGTTTACAAGAATTATTTTTATTATTTTAAAGATCACATAAACATGGATTTGACGTGACCTTGTTTTCGATTTACTTCCTATTTTGCGTTGTAATATTTCTATTCATAAAATGCATATCAGCGAGTTCACAGTTCGAGTAACTTATTTATTTTCATGACGCATCATGTCATGAATTTAGAATAATCTTCCTTCGCTGAATGTATGATACTTCTAGTACTAAGCATACCAATTAATTCGAGACCTTCCCTTCATACATTTGTTGTTGATTCATAAGCAACCAAAATATATGCAAATGATGAAAATAATCCCCATCGTTTTCTATACATTTACACTATTTTGTCCATTACTTTTTTATTTTTTCCTAAACTTCCTCTTATTTACCCATGCCATTTTTACAAAACTAATCATCATTTGCATTACATGTATTAGTTGAAAACGAAACAAAGTTTCGGGACAACGTAATATATTGGGGCACGAAAATTCTGTAATAATCAAATATAATCACAAATTAAAAATTGGCTACATTCTACATAAATTGCAAGAGATTGGAGTCAAGTAGAAATTTCTTTCCTTCTGTAATAACTAGACTGCGGAATTTATGCATTTATGAGAAAAATGAGTAGGTGCAATTTAAAGCAGTAAAAAGATTGAAAGTATTCAACAATGCCAATGTGCACTTATCACCATGCTAGAATTTTTAATGAGGAAAATAAATTTACACTTTGCTTCTGTAGCCTGCAATGGATACCATAATTTTTAAACATCCATTGCAGGCTACAGATGCAAAGTACTTTATTTTCCTCACTAAGAATTCTAGCATGGTGAACAATATTTGTTGTTCTCTTTAATTTAATTAATCATTGTTCTCTTCCAAATGGCACCTAACCCATTGGTACCATAAATGCATAACATCCGCAGTCTAATAATCACAATTGAAAAACGATGAATGAAAATTGCGAGTGGTCTCACTATGGTATTTAAGGGTTATAAGATGCGCGAATGGCTATTATATATTTTGATATTCATTGCTGTCGAAACACGTGTAGCATCTGTTTTCATTTTAAAGGCTAAGAACTGGCTGTTCCATGGTATAACTCGCGTCGAAAGCAACAGGGTATAAAATATGGAGCAGTTAGAGAGCGCGGCCCGCGGATACGGTCCGTCTCTTGGGTGCCACACTCGTAAAAAGTAATGCTACCGTCTGCGAAAATTTTCCGTGGACCCAGGGCTCTCCAGACTTTCGCCGAATGCCCTCCGCGCGGGCTGCAAAATTCCATCTATAGGGAAAACGATTTCGTCTTCCTTCGGAACTGACTCCTTTCTCCGTCTATTATTCACGTTCGTTTTCGCAACACCAGCCGTGTTACCCGCCACACACCGTTTTCTCTTATTTTCCGCTCGCCCTCGGAAAACGCGAAAAACGTTTCCGAGTTGAAACGAACGTACTCCGCACCCGCTTCCCTCGTTTCGCTCTAGTTTCGAAACCCACTTTCGGGCTCGCCTCGCCCGACCGACGCGAAAACTTCCGACCCTGAATTGCGAGAATTTATGTTCCAATTAAAAATGTTCTCCGCGCCGCGCGAGAGAATTTCACAAGCTCGGCGCGCTACACAGAAAAACGCGGTTTAAAAGTTACCCGGGAATCGTTGGAGTGCTTATCGAAAGTGGTTAAAACCGATCTATTATAGTTAGAACGGCATTGCGATCATCGGCGAAATGCGTTGAAGGTCTACACTTTACACTATAGTAGCTAGATAACGATCAATTGACCGCTCAAAATTCGTGAAATTTAGCAAAACGTGGAATAGATTGGAGAGATGTGCATTAGTTATCGTTAGATTGGAAATCTGTATGTGAAATCAATATTTTCTGAGTTCTCTGAATCAATCGCTAGGAGCAAAGATTAAATTGAAATGCAATTTTTTTTGTAATCATTTTTAAAAGTCGAAAATTGTGATATAATGTTCTTAAATTTTTGTAATGTTACCACAGTTCTGTATTTCATTTATTTCTTAATAATAATTTTATACATCACACCCCGCAAGAAAAGTGACACAACTCAAAAATGCAGAATTTGCAAAAAATCAACTTGAAGAGTACTATAAAACTTATATTGAAATACTTTAAGCTTCTTTTAAATTTCAGGTATGCATGGCAGTAAATTCTATTATATTCTATAGAATAGTAATATGGATCTGTAGCTCGGCTCTCGTCGAATGTGTGGTGTTATCAAGTAAATATTATTTACCTGATAACACCCCATTTATATTACTATTCTATACAATATAATAGAATTTAACGCCATACATACTTACCTGAAATGTAAAAGAAGCTTAAACCAGGCATGGCCAGAAGTAGCTCACTTGGAGGCAAATTCGAGGGAGACGCCTACTTCTCCCGCCCGCGCGTCTCGCTCCCCGTGGCGGCCGTAGTCCTCCGACCTCCTCAGACCAGTGATGGGAACTCCGCGGGCGCTGGGCGAAAATACTACCACCACTCTGATGTACCGTCTTCCCCTACTTTGCTTCTATTGCGAACGCCAGAGATGGGCAATTTTTCCTCAATTGAGGCAAAACCGTCCACACCGTAGCGTCCTCTGTTGCCTTCCAGCAAGCGCGGTACAATATGGCAACAAAGACACGAGACATTGGCGTACGCAACGAACGTGCGCGCTGCATGAAAGAGAGGTTGGTGGGAGAAGCAAGCGTTTGAGGAGCCCCAACCGTGCCCACCACTGACGTATGCGCTACATGCAGGCGTACCTCTACTCTACACGGACTGAGTGGTGGTAGTATTTTCGCCCAGCGTCCACGGAGTTCCCATCACTGCCTCAGACCAGTGATGCCAGAAATGTCAGCTTTTCGCGCATGCGTATTCGCGCGTGGCATCAGTACTGTACTAATTACAAATTTTTGGGAGTTCTTTAAGGCCCTGTTTTAAAAATAATGTTTTTCATTCAACTTTCATATACTTTCTTTACCTAAAAATGTTCGGATTATACAGGAGAACATAATATAAAATTTTATTTCATTTGACAGAATCTATAAAGAATACCAACATTTGTTGCAAGACAAAAGAAAACTGCCAAAAACCTTTCCAGTGTCCAAAATAACAAAAATATATTTTCTAATTATATAAATAAACAAGTAAATAAAAAATAACGTCCGTTATCTTCAAGTTCGTCTATGGCAGTGCTAGGTCCCGTCACGCCACCTAGATGTTTCTTTTTTTTGGCGCGTATACGTTACTGGATTCCGCCGCAGTACGCATGCGCGAAAAGCTGACATTGCTGGCATCACTGCCTCAGACCAGTGCCTACCGTGGGTCCGAGAGTCGCCCCAGCGCGCCACACGTGGTACATATTGCAAGCGGTAGGCACGGGTCTGAGGATGTCAGAGAACTACGCCCGCCACGGGGAGTGAGACGCGCGGGCGGGAGAAGTGGGCGTCTCCCTCGAATTTGCCTCCAAGTGAGCTACTTTTGGACATAACTGGATTAAACTATTTCAGTATAAGTTTTATAGTATTCTTTGAGTAGATGTTTCTCAAATGATGCATTTTTGAGTTGTCTCACTTTTCTTGCGGGGTTGCGACATTTTATTTTAAAATTATTGAACCTATTGAAACCTTGCCATGGTAATTGGCGGAATAAATTGTATTGCTTAAGCAGTATTCTATTGAAAATCGTATAAGATTTACATAAATTCAATCGTGTAACTTTTACAAGGCAACATATGTCCGTCACATTTTTCTGCTCGATTAGATTAATTTTAAAAAGGTATACTATGTCAAAAAGGTAATAAACTCAATCATATCAATAAACTCTAATCTTACATTAAACAATATTGATAAACTGTTCGTTCCACAAATATTTCTTTAATGTAAAGGAAATTACTAATCAAACAAGGTAAGTGAATATTTTCATTCAATCGTATGAACATCGTTTATTAAGAGGGTATTCTATGGTTTTCAAGAAATCGATGTTTCAATTTTTGCACTTTCTTTAATTTAAGCGGTGTAGAATACGTCTGTAGAAGAATTTGTTTTAATTCGTAAAATCAACGTAGTTATAGGAGTTTGAAGAATTTAACTCGCGTTACAAAATATTGATAGTTGAATCTTTAAACGAGTGTTTCTCAAAACAATGTTTCATGAATTATGAAGAACTAAAAATTTTTATAATAAAAATGGTTTCTTGGTTTCACATACGTGCCATTTTGTCAGGACACGTTACTTCCGTTTCAGTTTGGTCTGAGGTATGCCACACTCATATAGATTAAGATTATCTTTGATTTTTTTGTTTCAGGTGAATATAATCATTTGTATTCATACAAATAAAAATAAAGAAAAATGCATGAAAATTGCACAGTAATTTTTTTCAAATATACTCAAACATGTATGTATATAGAACAATAAATTTCACGTACTATAACAATTCGATTTCCTCTCATAGCAATAACACCAAAAAGACGCGTCCAATAATTCCTTAAATAGCCATTTTTTGGGTTATCGAATAAACTCGTGATGGCGTGAGCAATCAATTACGCGAGGGTTGACACGAGTTCCCCTTTTTCACACCTTCCTAAGACCTCTCACCTGGCGAAGAACGCAATCGTTCGCGGGTTTCCTAATCCAGTGCTCGCAGTCGTGTAAATTAATTAAAGGAACGACGCTTCGCTGCGAGGCTCTTTGTGCCGCGTTATTACGGTCGAAAAGGTGAAAAGGATCGCGGTGCTGGCGAACGAGGGTCTTCAGATACGGGCACCTTCTCCAGCGGCTACATAATTCCGTAAAATTAAGCCGCAGCGCGAGATTAAGTCGAAAACATTTCGCCCTGCTTCCCAACCTAATTTTTGAGCCGTCGACTTCGGTTCTGTTAGCCCTCCAATCGCTATCCAACCCGAACATTTAGGCACACACACACACACAAAATGCAGCAAATTTTCTCGCGTAAAATGAAACGCTTAGAGATCTTTCTTCTCACCAGGAGTTCTTTCAATCACGTAGAACGTGTCTGGGCGAGTGTTTAATTACCGGCGAACCGATTTACCGGTTATCGATCACCAGTCAATTTATCCTTGTTAACTGGGGTAAACTTAGAAATACCAGAATCGTGGCGTCGTTATCCCGGCGATTAAAGTGCAGCTACGGGGTCGCGTAGTAATTCATCGTTTGGGAAATCCGCGGCGTTAATTCTGTTGCAAATTTCCTGCAAGTTTCGGGGGTTGGGCACGGCATGGCAGGTTGCACGGGAGCGCATCAGGTGAGCGAGAGGGGGTCCCGTGAATATTGTAATTTATGAACAGAAGAACCACCGCCGCAACATCACTTTACACGAGGGATTATGCGGCGCGTTTATCTTCGTGAAATATCTGTTCGGATGTCGATAGTTCCGCGATGCTTTTTACCACTGTCGATATTACCGATCGCCGGCGTTATTTACGACGGGAGCGTTGTTACGCGCAATTCGCCGGCGGATGGTTTCTTGACGCGAATACGATGAAGCCGTAAAAGACACGCACGCTTGAAAATGGGAAAGACGTGCAGCGGAAGCAGCAGAACGGGTGGGGGAGGATAGAGAACGTTTCCGCGCGAATGCACGGAATCGTTTTCGTTCCGAGCGCCGGGCATTTTCGCGCATTACCGTGTCCCAATAATTGTCTGCCTAACGACAGTTAATATTCTTCACCCTAATTTATCTCGGAAACCCGGGCCGTTCCGTTTCCGTGGAGGTATTCCAGCGGAAGCTCTCGCAGCCAGGGGTGTAATCCAGCAGTCTTGGCCTCGCACATTCACGTGGCAGCGAGGGCGGCGGGGGTGTAATTTGCGGCTTGCAATACCGTGCCCGTCGTTTGTAACCTGTTCGGGATACGCAAGTAGAGTTCAGGGAAGGCGCGGAGTTTAGACGGAGTAAAGGGAGGACGGGCTGGTGGAAGGAGGAAACCGAGGTAACCGCATCGTCTCATCGAGAAGGATGTTTTCCATGTCTGAAACTCCTACGTTACTCTTCCTTGGAAAAACACCAATCGTACCGATTCAATTTTTTTAACGCGTTCATTGGCCACCCAGAAATCAACCCCTATTCCGTAAAATCAAGTTCGATCTCGAAGTGAGATGCTGATTTGCAAAACCGAGTAATTCCACGAAACACGTAGTAGAAGAAATTGACGAAATATAATAGTATAGAGTAACGGAACGAGAGATATGCATTTTTTCAATGAAACCAACGTCAAAACACGAACAAATGATTTGATATTCATACTGTAATCGGTAACAATGCAAATATTTAAATGCCTTGAAACTACGATAAAAAATGTAAAAAAAAGTCAGAAGCGGCGAATTGGAAAAATGATTCCTAATATGGAAAATCAAGGAAAAGTATAAATAAAACTCTTACTATAAAAAATGAATCTGTACCTATATAAAAGAGATAAATAAATAAATTTCTTTCATTTTTCGTAATTTATTTAAAATTTCTTCGTCTTCTACTGGTTGGACATGTGAATGACGCACCACATTCTTCGTGACAATATTGAAAGCAACGAATTGTTTTTCTTTTTACTATAAGTTTAGAGTTACATCAACAGCATAGGTTATTAGCGACTATTGCCTAAATGTGATCTGTGTAGCTCACAAATTTATCGAAATCAAAAGTTTCAAAATGATTTTTAGTTCGCTAAAACTGTAAAAACATGCAGGAATTAATACGGAGTCTCCTCATTGAATCAATTACAACAGAGACATTAAAATATTTTGGAAGGTATATAACAGACAATAGTCTCGAAGAATATTTTGCGGATTAATAGATTTATGATTTTCGGGTAAATAAACGAAAAATCTATTTTAGAAAGTTATCAAATTAATTTCTCCGCCCAATACAATGTGTATTTGTAATTTTGGCAAACACGAACAGAAAATGAGTTCGTAAGAAATAAAAATAGGAACGTGCTCGAGAACAGCGGCATTTAGCATAACGGTATAAAAATGCAACAGTTCTACGTTGCACTTAATACTTTGTTTTGCGCCGTCGGGAGAGCAATTTTGTATTCGCGGGGTTGTCGTTGCATTCGATAATTCCATGAGAAAGGAAAAATGGTTGTCCCCGTTTTCGAGTGCAATCTCTATGTAAATATTTTTGTCGGGCTGTTGTCCTGTGCTTTGGCAAAGATAAAGAATGAATAAGAAAGGCAGCGGAGGGAGCGAAAGATTCAAATGAAATTCCGTATTTCGTTTTACGAACACGCTCGATTTAGCAGATGGCTCAATGGTGGAAAGCCCGGGCGGGAATGAAAAGGATGCAAGCCTGCGAGGGCATGCATTCATTTTGCACGGGTCATAAGACCTTCTTGCGATGCTAGAGCGGACTAGAGACTCTTCTGCCGAGGTTACTGCACTTCAGGGACGAGTTATCCTCCTCATCGACCACCAGGAATTTTCGCCGGGGCATTTCCTGCCTCGAGTTCGCAAAGAGAAACCTATATTTCCTAAAAGGTTTCGTTCACCAGTAGCCCTTCCCCGCCGATTTATATCTGAAACGTCGATACAAATGTGCCGCACGCGACCGTCCTTAAGGGTTGATCCTCGCGTGATCCGTAATTTCCTTCCTCATAAATAATTTCATCGATTTCGCCTTATAATTCGACGGTTCGATGTAACCGAGTTTGAAGAACCCTACTTATTTATTCTTCCATCGTGGAGCTAAGCGGCATCGTTTGGCAAGCGTCGTTTACTAAAGCCCAGGAAAGATACCACATTCCACAAAAAAGTAAGAAAAAGTAGTAGTAGCATGGAAAAGTTCATTCCTCTTATACCGATATCGATCTTCTATGTTTTCCTTTGCCCGAAGGATAATTACTCCCCGAACAAGGTAAGTAACTATTTTATTCAATCGTATAAATATTGTTTGCTTCTAAACGGTGCCATTTTTTGGCTTCCAATAAATTTGCAATTGCACAAAAATATAGAACAGGATCGTAGTAGCATACACAAATTCATTCCTATTATACAATATCAATGAGTGAGCAACTGAAAATACATTTTATAACTATACTATGCTATAAATCAGCGGTGTCCAGCGTAGGGGCCCCTCACGTGCCTGCTTTCCCTTCCTACTCAGTTTGCGCAGGCGCAGTGTGTTGTCTCCCCGCCGACCAAGAAACCGAATAACCGCCCCGCGTGTCATAAAACAATCGACGATCATCTTTTTAACGCGGGATGCTAGCACATTGGTAATCGGTTCGCCGCGTCACGGCGCTATGGAAAGGGCGAATGGTGGAGGCGACGGCGTTCAGCTCCTGGAGCCGAGTTTGGACTTAGACATCGCTGCTATAAATAGTATACTTATTATTAAGAATACAAAAGAGTGTAGAAAGTGAATATGAGTGGGTTCAAAGGGATATATGTCAGTAAATAAACAAAACTTTATCAAGGTTATATTTTTCAGGTAAACATTGGTCGGGAAACTCTAAGGAGGACCAAGTAATGATTCCTTTATTGTTTGCAACAATGTATCGAATGAACATTACTTTTAGCATTTTGCTAAAACAAATTTTCTATATTGATTTCTCTATTGTAATTATTACTTAATTATACCAATGTCCAATTTATTTCTGGCACTCAAGGTTACGCTAAATAAAAATTTTGTAAGGTTACGTTAAATAAAAATTTGCTGTATCGGTTGCAAGAAACAGAAGCCAAATAGAACATGGTTTTTAGTTCTTTTTCAATTCAGGAGAAAACGATCGTACCCAGGTGTCATCTTTAAATATCACAACACACAAAGAAGAAATTTTGTGACCGTCAGAGGCAAATACGGAAGCAATATAATACTACGCGATAACGGCCCATTTAAGCTTTATTTGACTTTCATTTGGTAGTTTATAGCCTGTTTGAGTGAAACAGAGATTATAAAGATTACTGAATTGTAAAATCAGAATTGAACTACCTCTAAACATTCGAATAGAATAAGAAACGTGACGATAATTAAAATTTGTCGATAAATCCAAAAAATTATAGGAAAAGCAATACCTGGGGGATCACAAATTTTATTAGAACATGAAAAACACCGTTATTGTGTTGCTGATAATATTTAATATGTGTGACGTGTTCTTCAAACATGTACATGTGTTAAATGATTGTAAATAAAGGAAAAGACCTTAGCTAACAAAGTCGAACAAAGAGAGACGTGTGAAATTTTCAAAACAACAAGAATGCTGGGAAAGAAAATACAAAAGAAGTTTCCTTTATCGTAAATGGTTGATGATTGATGGTAAAATCTTGATAATAAATGGATGGCGATAGCTTCATAATTTGGGTCATATTTGGTTGGTTATAATGGCAGAACAAACATACAGTTAAGCTTTAAAGCTCCTAAAAATACGTATGAATAAAAACGCAGAGCAAACAACCGGACGGATTCATTTTCGAATACGTTGATTCGTCGGCGTACCAAATAAGAATTATTCATACATATTTTGCAACACAGAACATATTAATTCTAGCATGGCCTGCGTATAAGCGGGATTGAAATATAATATCAAATTACGAGTAGGAAGCATTCTGACAATTTTCAATAATGAAAACAATCCGTTGCAGGAAAATGGAATGAATTATTACAATACACAATGCCAGTATTTTTGAAACTATTACTACAGAAAATGATTGCAATGAAAATAAAGGCTTCAGTATTCATTACTGATTCCATTTATATGTGGATTACATTTTTGGAGTAAAGTTTTTTTATCATTTCATTCGCGATATTGATCTGTTTGGTTGCTGTGTAAATCAGAGAAATTTACTGCACTAAACAGGTAATTCGTTCTTTCTATATGATGATATTTATTTTATATTCATTGCAGTTAAAAATCGTAGAAGTGATCTCTGACAAATTAAAAATAACACACAGTTGTTACCATTTCCTCAGGATCTACAGAACGTGCGAATGACCGGATGTGTGGAATAAAAATGCGCTTACCCGAGTGGGTAGATTTTCCGAGATTTCAAGTGAGCGGAAACAACGATTTCCGAGTGTTTAAGTGTGAGTGAAATATCCATACTAGCCGAGAGAAAACTTGGCTGACTGTATTTTGAATGAAAACATGTTTTTCTCCCAAGACCTGAATTTCTAGAAACGTATTTTTAAAAATTGATGATGGTAGTAAAACTTTTTAAAAAGGGTAGAAATCTCAACACGGTATTACCATAAATTTCAGATGGCGTAAGACGACCCAGTTTGAATCTACCATTCCGCAATTATACGAAACAGCAAGATAGTTTAAGTAGAACTTATTAAATAAACTTAACTTGAATTCGAGTTTAATTTAATTTAATTTATTCACTGAAGAATAATGTAACACAAACATTATATTAACACGTGAATAAAACGTAAAATGTAATTTTAATCTACAAATTAGACAACACAATATAATGCAATAAGATCTTATCTAAAAATGAATAGAAAAACAAAAACTTGGAAAAGCTTTGATGAAATTTATCTATTTATATGTATAAGCGTGGAACCAAAATGTATTTGAACATTCCATTTTCAATTCTCGACACATTGTCGATATTTAAATTGTGATAATTTGGTTGAAAATCGTACAAAAATAAACCTGAATTCATTTTATAGCTTGGAGTGTCCACTTTTACAATCCATCGTTCTATTTTCTCGAAGATATTTTTGCATGATATAACAGGTGCAAAACTGGTCAAATAAATTTTATGCACTTTGTTGTTTAAGGTCATGGTACATAGCATAATTTTAAGAGAATTCATAACCGTTTCCTGGTAAACTGATTTAACATTTCATGCAGGAGGTATTTTGCATTTGATAAACCATTTTAATAAGGAAGGTAAGCAGCGAAACCAAAGCTGGTAAATGGCGAACGTGTTAAGCTTTAAAATGGGTGCAGGTTTAATGCTGTACTATCTTTTTTAATTGCTTTAATCCTGTACGTGACCAATACACCTGCGACTTCTTATAAAATAATTTCTACAAATATCAAAAAATTCCAAACATTACAAATAATCATGAGGTACCATATAATTAAACTTTACTTTCTCACCACTGAAATTATTAACCAGAAAAATAGAATTTCAGAATTCTACAATTCCAGTTCTTCCGAACATTCTTTTAAAAGTTTTAAATTGCATAAAATTCAAATTTTGTACGACACTCTACGAGTTAATGAACGATAACAATTTATTAACCCGAAATAATAATTTCATCGTCCATGCGTCGGAGCACAAACAGTTTTGCCGTGCCGCGATTTCCGCCTCAACTTGAGTCTTCTAACTTGTAATGGAAACTGAAGTTGCATCTAGAAATTCAAATTTACATAAACTATAAATTTTGCGCGACACTCTGCCTTAGTTAATAATCGATAACAATTTATTAAACATTTCCTTCTCCGAATATATAATCGTCCATGCGTCGGAGCACAAACGGTTTTGCCATGCTGCAATTGCCGCCTCAACTTGAGTCTTCTAACTTGTAATGGAAACTGAAGTTGCATCTAGAAATTCAAATTTACATAAACTACAAATTTATGCATTTCCTTCCCCAAATAATAATTTCATCGTCCATGCATCGGAGCACAAACGGTTTTCCCGTGCCGCGATTGCCGCCTCAATTCGAGTCTTTTAACTTGTAATGTGAAAATAATCAGGGTCGTGTATCTCCTGCGCGGGGGCCTGTCGGTGTTCCATCGATCGTCGTTAAATCAGTGCGGAAACAGGCGAACGTACAAATTCAATTGGCACCGCGAGTATATGTTTTAATCCCCGAATTTTCCGGGTAAATTAATCTCCGCCGCCTCCGGTTCACGAATCACGCCCCATTTCGGCGTTTTCACGTCTCCGGCAGTCAGGTCCACAGGTTCCATCGATTGTCTCGATCTGACGGATTTCCGGACAATCCGGATAACACGATCCTGCTCGCGCAGAATCGGCGGAATGGTCGAGTGAAGGAAAGAGAGGGAGAGAAGGGCAGAGAGAAAGAGAGAGAGAGAGAGAGAGAGAGAGAGAGAGAGAGAGAGAGTGAGAGAGAGAGAGAGAGAGAGAGAGAGAGAGAGAGGGGCAGGTGGGGCGGAGAACTTAGTTGTATTGGATCGAAGCCAATCCGGGCTACCGGCGATTGACAATTGGCGGTGTGGGAATGATTTCCGATGAGCAGACAAGAGAGAAGGGTGGCCGATCGAAGGCAGGTCGAGGACGGAAGAGAACAATGACGCGGCACGGCCGAGATATTAAAGGGGAAACATGAATAGTGTTCGGGGTTTGCCCTCCGCAAACAAGAGACCCTGTTTCTTTTTCACGAACGATACGTTACACCAGCGGGAAAAGTTTTCGTGTAAAACAGCCAGCCATACACAGCCATGGACAAACATGTAAAACCGACCGGTGGAGAATTAAACATAAAAAACGAGGCGAGACTATTTGCATGCGACACTTTTCACCTAAATAAAACTTACAATTAAACAGATTGCAGGTCTCGTATATATGCGGCTTCTCTTCCTGTTCTGACTTTATGTTAACGCGATTTTACTGTTCCTGGTTCCGACATGTCACAGTAATGCACTTGCATTTGACGCCGTGTGCTTTATCGCATTGAGCAAATACGGGTAGTATGCAACGCCGTAATGATACAAATCTATTCCTGATCTAAAGGAAACAATCTCTGAAGGTAATTGTGTATACTAGTCCTGTCAAACAACAAATTATGCAGAACACTATAAAGAGAGAATTTTTCTTAACTATAACTTTAAATCAAATCCTAAACACAGAACAGCAGCTTTCGATTATAGCAAATATGGTATATCAATTGAAAGTCCTTTATTAATGATAGCATATACATATAAAATCCCGATACCGCAGCGGAGAACATCATATTTTTATACCTCTTGATAACATCAAAATGAGATGAAAAAAGATTACATGTAAAATATTATTGTATGTGTGAAAGTGGTGCTCGAGCAGTTGCTGTTGCAGCCATGTTATGACAATTGTGTTGTACCTTGGATATGGTCAATAGCATGGGGTACAGTTACCAAACGCAGATAATATATCTATAACAATATCTAAAAATTAAAAAAAGTTACCAAAATGTCCTAAAAGTCCGTACATTTTAGGTTACTGCGTTCACGAAATTTAACCTCTGATACCTCAGAAAGCGATTATGTCAACTTGGAAATTTGCACCGATGCATTTCTTGACATTAGCTATCAGTCTGCACAAAAAACAAATTCCAAAATCAAAGGACCCAAAAGAGACGAACGTTTGGGTCACTTTTTACATGAAAGTCTGCTGGTAACTTTAACAATAAAAAAACACTACAAAAGCTAGAACATGTGAGACTCCGGAGCATCCACGCGATGAAGCTAAGCATCCATGGAATTGCTTGCGCGCGATCCGATCGTCTAACGAAATCAACGTTAAATTGTTCATACCGAGCGTATTACAGCGTCCCTAACGATCTGCTACTGGAACAACAGAGGTAACGCGTTTGCGCCTGAGCCAATCCGCCGTACTACCAGCTGACAATTGGCGGCGTGGCAATGATTTCCGATGAGCAACCTGAGGGAGAGAGAGATAGAGAAAGAGAGGGAGAGAGAGAGAGAGAAGTAGGTGAGCGAGAGAGAGAGAGATGAGAGGAGGACGTGCGAATAAACGTACGATAGGGAACGAGAAAGGGACGAATATATTCGTTCGGCATTTGCGGTTAGCCGCGCACGGATTGCACCCGATTTCCCTCTTTCTACCCAATAATTTTGCAAACGGCCATTCAACCCTCGTTTGTCTCACTTCTCGTAGCCCGCAGCCCTCTCTGTCCGCCTCCGCTCGGCCGTAATGTTCGCGGGTTTCGCTTGCGAAACTCTCCGAAGAGGTTTTTTTTTGTTCGCCCCGTGCTATTTGCGTGTTCATCGCGACAGGTCATGATCACTTGCAGACACTTCTCGGAACCCGGGGATGAAGGCACAAGCCGACGATCGAGCGAACTATCCTCGGTATTAATCAAACGTGGCTCACGAGGCCGCGCCCGCTTGAACATTGAAATATGTACTCTGGTTGTTTGCGATAGGCGTTCCAATTAATTCCGCATTACCAGGTTCTCCCGAGCGAAAAGAAACTCCGCTGCCATTTGTCCTCTTCCGACCGAATGGTATGAATATTTGCTTAAGATCGGGCAGCGTAATTGCGCGTCTAAATCCTTTTTTTTCTTCCCCTCCCCTCTCTCTCTCTCTTTCTCTCTCTCATTCTGTCTCTCTCTACTCCGGCAGATGTTAATAGCCTTTGTAACGCGGTGATAAAGCTTGCTCGGCGTGGTCTGCGCCGGAATTAAAAGCGAGCCGGAGACCGTGCTCGTCTTGGAATTACATTTTTTTGCATTTTTATCGTGACCGACATAGGAAACAGAAGTCCGTCGGCCTGGGACGTTGAATTCATATTCCATCTGCCGCTCGCTCGCGCGCGCTTATTTACATCGTTGATAAAGGGGATGAGCAATTAAATCCCGGGTTGGGTGGAAGACACAATGAAAGCGATTATAAAGGGCCGCATCCGCCGCGGAGGACCGTCGTCGTTGTTACTCGATTAATCGAAGCCGGAGATCGCGCGAGAGCAAGAGTCGAGGTAAAGATAACCGGTTTACGCGAATCTCAGGTGAAGTAACGAGGCATCGATTGGCGGGGCAGGTCATAAATTCAAATGTACGCTCAAATCCAGAGCTAGAGGCGAGGAAATAAATTCGAACAAAAACGGCGCGCCGGTGGGACGGGAGTGGATGAAGGAACCGAACGATGGCTCCGCGAAACTTTTGCGAAGAGAAAGTTAGTTTCTCACGATTAGAGATTCGCTCGCCTACCCCGTGCCAGTACTTTCGCTTCCGGTGGCTCTAAACTGCCTCGAGGATGTAGATAGAGATGCTCTTGGTCTGGCCGAATGAAATTTTAATTTTTGATAAGGCGCTCCCATCTAAACCTCATCCCTTCGTTCTCTCTCGCTCTCTCTCTCTTTCTCCGTTTCCCCAGTTACACCGATACCGCTCTTTCTCGCGTCTTTCCTCTCACAGGCTAACGCCAGTTTGAAGATATTAAATATCACTGAAAGCGTCGTATAGTGGATGGGGAAGAGATATTTGGCAGACCAGAGATGTACAGACAACCCTCATGAATGCTTAACGACGGCCCGTAGGCCGAAGTGCATCGACTCTCGCCGTTATGCAGAAAGAAGCTTGCATCCCCTGTAACGTCTCACCCCTCGTTTTCCCTTCCACCGGCCCGGCGCGGCGTCGTGCCCGAATGGGAACGCCGGGGCACGAATGTGGCGCAAAGCTATGCAAAGTTTCTGCAGCAATTAATTGCCAAAGCTATGCGAAGATAAAGTGCATTTAATTAAGGGCATGATCAACAATCCCTCGGGCAACTAGTACTTTTAATGAACAAACTTCTTGCCGTGTACCATCGAGCTGCTACAACTATCAAGATTTGCATAACATTTTTCCCCGGTAATGAAGTACCAGACTGTTTGAAATAAGCCTTCGACCAATGTTATCTGCCTTTTTGTATTCCTCTCTGACAACAAAGATGTTACCTGTTTACAGGATAAAGTGGGTGATCAAATTATTACAGCTGCAGAGTGGCCCACAAGTTACTGGACCATTTAAAATTCCTCTTTGTTTGTAAATGCGAATATTTAAGATATTAAATGCTTACTCCACTTTATAGAATGGTGTAATGACTTTCGAGACACTTTATAATCGCACAAATGAACGTGTTTGCATTAAAACAATTCTAGCTACACAATATGTTTTTTTATGAAAATATATACGGTTACAAAGTGGAAATATATTGTTACGGCGGCGTGTTCAATGTAATTAAGTTAATAAATAATATATAGATAGAAATAGTATATAGTATATAATAAAGAAATAGTATAAGAGAGTGGTTGTCAAGAGACGATTGACAATTTGACAGCGAGATAGTCGACAACCGATCGCGACTATTATTGTAAATAAACTTTATAAATACCGCGGCGTGTGAGGAGTGCCGTTAGCTATAAAAGTATTTCTCAGACTGTGGCTCTAATAATTGGATCACGACGACGGTAGGGTAGAGTTTCTGTTTCTTTTCGACAAGGGTTGTTTTTTGAGGTTAAGTTCAGTTGTAGATTCAATAGTAATTGTCTTCATATTTTGTACAATTATTGTCCTTGCGCAGGGTGCCTCTGATTTGGTGGTACCATCGAAAAGAGATTGAATCTATAATCTCAAAATTTTATTGTCCAAAGACTCCGAGCAAAATGACTTTAACAATTCATTGAGTACGCGTCTCAATGAATCGGCTGACGTGTCTGTTCATGATCTACCGGTTCTACTTCTTATAAAAACTAACGTACGTAAGGCTGCTAATATACTGGTTTAATTTATGACTTATTACTGCCCAAGTATCATAATTATTACTCAACCAAGAAAACCATAAAATTGTTTTGCAATCTAACTTTAATTTAAGTAAAACTTAAGTTCATTGCAAGGAAAGGAAGCATTAGAAACCCGGATCATTACAGAGAATTCCCCTTTTCAACGTCCTCGGTTGTTCTAAAAGCTAGGACAAGTCCGGAGATACTTGGATGGCAGCCCTAAAAGCACACGATCCTGGTGAATCTTTAAAACAGCTTTTCCCGAACAGGAAGTCGCAGTTTCCAAAATTGTATTTGATATTTTTAACATACTTTTACATGCATGCTCATTCTACTTTCGATTTGGCACATCAGATTGGACAGCAAAATTTTCTGTTGGTAAAAATAACGGTTAACTCTTAATGATTGTCTACCAGAAGAATTACTTGCCTTGCAGATGGTCTTCAGTGACCTTAAACGACCTTCATTAATCGGTTATTGTATGGATCTTAAAATAATCTACTGGATGATATGTAAAAACAAAAAATGAATCATTCTATTTGACGAAACAAGTTGACCTTCATACGACCTTTTGCCCGAAACTTAAATTCGTATATGCGTGAAGCTAAATGCCGATAGAATATTAGATATCTAAGTGAGACAATACTAATGCAGTGACAAAACTTTGTTGTTTCTAGTTTTCCTTCTATAAAACTCTGGCCAACATGTTTGTCGACGTACGACGCGTCCAATCATGGTCAACCTAATCTACTTCGCGTAAATTCGAGGACACGCCAAATTTTCAAACTCGATTTTCTCGAAAACGAGACGTTTCTATACAATTGATTAGCACATCTGTCGTTTAAAACTATAACCGCTTCTGTCTTAGTATCAAAAGGAGCCCGAACTTTTGCTATCATCTAATATACAGGGTGAGTTTTATTTACACATTAGATATCATTCAGGACATAATGTTATAGGCAATTAAAAAACAAATTCAACCATGTATTATACGATGACCTTCAAATGTCTTTCGTAAACACAGCAGCAATTGAAGAATAACCATTTCGAAGATCATTTGAAGGTCAACATATTACACATGATTGAATTTATGTTTTCATTGACTATAACATTACACCAGACAAAACAGGTTATTCCATTTAAAAAACCGACGACTTTGAAATTTCGAAAAAGATAACCTTAAGAAAAAATCTCTTTCTTTAGTTACATTTTACAATGATATATCGTCCTTAAACATTATCTCGTATCATCAAAAACAGCAGAGATACTTTAAATAAAAATCTTATGTGACTCACATCGTATAGCCACCTACCCGATAGAAACACACCTCTCTCAAACAAAACTAGAGAAATTTTGTAGAAAAAGAAATTTTAATCCAAGACACGGCGAAGATGAGGAAGTAGACGAGGTGTGAGCGGTCGGGGTGCTCTGACGGCGATGAGCGACGACGTACGCTTCAATTATACTCCAACGTATTCCTTCATTCACTTACGCTTAATGAACAGCTCTTAATAAAGCAAGAGGGCGTCGCGTGTCTAACGGTTAACAGAATTTCGGTACTGTCGCGTTGTCGGCCCGCGCGCGGTTCAACGAGAGGACGAGAGAGAGCTCACGTGGGGTCCTGTGTGTCCCGGCGATTATCGGTGTCGCGCTTTCGACCGAAAATTCTAATCAGCACGGAACCATCAGTTTGGCTGTCGCTACCGACACGGTTGCGGTTCCGCGGTGGTACTAGCGGCACGAAGAAAGAGCGCGCGGATCCGAGATCCGTCGACTGGATAGAGGATAGAGTAGGAGAGACGAGAGAAGATACGCCGGGACAAAGCGAAGAACCGCGAGAGAGGGCGAGAGAGGGCGCCCGCCAGTGGGAGAGGATTATCCTCTCGCCGGTATGTGTGGATACGCATATGTTCTACGTACGAAACCAAAATACAGCAGCGCGGCGGGACGAGACGCGACGCGGAGAGATGGTTACAGCAGAAAATTGGGGTGGGGAGTGTGCGCTACGTCATGTGTGAAATTACAATCACCCACCCCTAATGCGCTCGCCTTGGTTTCGCCCCATTCTGTTCGGACTAGCCGGTATTCACAAGCGCACGTATACGCTGCTCCGTTACAACTATTTCTATAAGTACGTGTTATTATAACGCGGAGATGTGAACGTTCTACTCTGCGCACACGGCTACAGGTATTGGAACACTTGCGAAATAGGATGGAAACGTCGACGAGTTTTTGGAATATTGCTGAGGTTTTGGAAAACCTTTTTTCCGCACCTATGACACGGTTAACCTTTAGCACTCGAATGGCGACTCTGAGGCGCCACTACAAATTGCTCCACCATTATTCAGAATATTGTTTACATGATTAAATTTGTTTATATGTAATAAATTACTAAACATTTAAATATTGTACGAGGTACTGTATCAGTTTCGTACGCATATAATGAAAAAAATATGTACAATGGAAATATTCTAGGTTAGAAGACATGTTTGGTTTTTTAGTTGAAATAGCTCCGAGTGCAAAGGGTTAAATTGTTCCGTGTTAAGCGAATCTCAGAAGTAATACACATCAGGGGACTGCAAAGGGTTATATGAGGGTTATCCAGGTCTATTATGTCATGCTATATGCAAAATGTGTTTTTACACTCCTCTTTTTTTACACGGAATGTTCCTAAAAAAACTGTGCGAAAAAGTAATGAAACCTTAACTATATGAGAGTTCAAAAGTATTTGAACATGAAATTTTTGAATCTCGAGAATCATAATCATATAGCAAAGAACTTAGACTCGTTTTAAAGCTTGAAGTTTCTATTTCTGTACACTATTCTTCCTTTGTCTCTAAGATATTTTTACATGATGCAGAAGTGGAGAAACTCAAGACCCATTTATCCTAAAGAATGTTATCAATTGAAACTTCTGTAAAAACATTACAAAACTTTTTTCATGAATAAATCTTCAACAAATTTGAATATTAACCCCTTGCCATATTTTGACGAGTCAGACTCGTGATGAAGATATTAAATAAAGCTTAACAAAGATGAAAGTTATACCTTTATTTTCAAACGAAATCAAATTTTACTTTTGTGTAATCAGTATTTAAGCATTGAAGTAAATGTAGTCAAGCAAAAATGTAAATTTTCTTTCCTCTTCGGTGACATCTTTGGGGTGATGACGTTCTAATTATTGTAGCTTTAAAGAAAATGGTATGGCGAGGGGTTAAAGCCTTCCCCTTGATAATGACACTTTAAAAATGGTTGTACCATTTCGTTTTACAAAATTATAACAATGTATGTAAACAATAATATATACTGGCGTGCAAAATTAAAGGATCACTAAACTTTCTTAATTGTGTAATTTTCTATTTATTTGATAGCTTAGATTGTTTTAATGACGGCGGCACACTTTTCATTCAATGTTCAATAACTTGGTCAAAAACTAGGTCATTTTAAAGACGAGACTCCAAACTTCAAATTTACGTTGGTATCATTCAGTAAACAAATTTGCAAGATTTTCGATACCAAAAAAAAGTATATTTATTTGGTAAATATTTACATTAGGGCCTTCCTCGCCGATTTTGTTGACGTTGAAATATGTTGTCAAGGTCATCATTCTGAACAACTTCTTCTTATACATGCTACCGCCGCTCAGCTTTAGTTTCCGAGATATTCACAAAAAAGTTTCAACATCTCGAAAAGTGATCGGAGTAGGTGTGGGTTAGATTTGAAATTGTGGCTGCCGATAACGCGGCCACGGTCACAACTTAAAACGACTTTAATCAGTTGAGACCCACTGTCTTGTCTGTTTATGTTTACGAACTGAAACGTGAAATGAATCGTGTCGATCGCGAACTCATTTCATTGTCAGCTGTGTTAGCATACAGAGTATTAAGCATGAAACTATACGAATTCTTGGATATCTGCCACAATCTAGAAAATATATAATAACCCAGTATATAAATATATAAATAATATATTAATAACCCAGACCTAACCCATACCTAACCCAGACCTAACCCAGACCTAACCCAGACCTACTCCGATCACTTTTTGAGATGTTAAAACTTTTTGCGCATATCTCGGAAACTACAGTTGAGCGGCGGTAACATGTATAGGAAAAAGTTGTTCAGAATGATGACCTTAACAACATATTTCAACGTCATCAAAATCGGTGAGGAAGCCCCTAATGTAAATAGTTACCATTTATTTTCTCACCCGTTACATAGTGCACAAAAATTTCTTGAGAAAAACGAACAATAGGCTTCGAAAGTAGAAGGTTCGATCTTTAAAATGAGACCAGAACGAATATTCCACGATGTGTTTTCATAAAGTTACAACACTTTGACCATGGACAATATTCGAACGGAAAATCGATGGTTTAATTTTGCACGCCAGCGTAGTTACAGAGAATTGTTCGAAAACCGGAAATTCAGTGTGCTAATAGCTTTTGTAGTCACTGTATGCGAAATCCGCAAACAAGTAAGTGTCCGGCTACTTCTAGTCGGGAGTGTATATTACGGAGCACATCGATAAGGATCGCTTGGTTGTTTGGTATTCCGGGTGTAGTAGAGCTATATAACCGTGCGAGCGATAATGAGCACAGTGTCCAGGATGGTAATGTTCACCGGACGATGGGAAGGTTCGGTGCATCGGCCCTGAAGAACCTTTGGTAAACTTTGACGTGTAAACCGGTCGAGGCGACCCCGATCAGCGCGCGGCTCGCTTGCATGAGCCGGTCGACCGGCCGGCCGGCTCGAAAATATAATCGTTTAATGTCCGTGCACGCTTTCAGGCTGTGAACCGTGCCCGACTGAACCTAATAAATTGATATACCGTGCGACACAATGGTTGTTAATTTCCTGTCAAGCGCAGCGGCACGTTAATTAATTTTATGCAACTTTAATGTACCCGCGTGTCGAGTTTATAGAACGCCGTGTTTTCGACGCGCGAGGAATTCTTAGCCGTTTTACAGCCGCGCCGGGGCTAATGCTCCGCAAATTGGCCGCGACAAACAAGGCTATTGTGACATTGGATGAGGACCGTGTTAGGGGCGTGCGCCGCTTATGCGCAGCCTTGGGTTGTTCTTTTTTATTGTAAGTCCATCGTGAACTTTCTCGTGATTCTTCTCATTCGTGATTCTTTCGCGGCGAGAACGATTCCAGAGACTACTAAGAAAACTTCTGTAATGTTTCGATATTTGTGAAAATTTTGGGCTCCGAAATATCACTTGCAAGTTTAACCTTTACAGGACCGAGGTGGACACTATAGTGGCTGGGAAATGGGAACACACTTGGGAATTTTGCCTAACATGTTGGTTCTATATACATGGTGTTCATGCTATCACTAACCATCGTTTGCTTGCAAATTATAGATATTAGAAACAAATGATGGAGGGAAAGCAATACTGTCTTTTGCAGGCAAATGATAGTGTAATTTTTTTTCTGTTTTAATTTCTTTTTTTTTTTAGAAATGAAGGTGACCTTCTGTTCTTTATATACAATGCAATCTATTTTGTTATATCATGTGAAAGTGTCAAGACAAATTCATTGGGATACATTGACTTTCAAGGTCGTACAAGGTCAGAAATAGAAGAAACATTTTAACTAATCAAATTTGTATCGCCCCACTCCTATATCTAATCCAATATAATATTACTTCCCGGACATTAAGTTTTCGAGCCCCTTACACTAAACCTATCGAGAATTAAATTTGTACTCCTATAAACATTGCATAATTTAATTTTTTTAGATTTTGTGAAATTTTTATTATAATATATGCTTGCATTAAGAAATGGTTATAATGATTTCCAATAGACGCATCTGTATCATTTATATAATTGTAAGATAAAAAGTCTAGAAACTTGTATTAGCGGAGATATATTTTTCACGAATATTCTGTACATCTTTTTCACATACATTGAGACGTTACTTTACTGTGTCAGTAATACGAAACGTTCAATTATTTTTGCAAAGTGCAAACCATTCGTGTTCATGATGAAAGTATCTTGAATCACGGGGGTGGGTTTATTTTACTTACGATTATCCACGTCGATCATCGAAAACGAACGAGTTTGAAATTTTACCGAATGATTCCATACGAACGAACGTCCAATACCGAGTGCTTGCTCATGGCGGGGGCGGTGAGCTCGGAATGAGATTAATAAATATTAGAGGGACAGAGGTACTCGAGGGATGCGCGTGATTTAAAGAGGTTCATGCCACTGACTGTTTTAATAAATAAACGGCCGCCAGAGACCGCAATACGCAAAATTACTTGGGAAATTGTACTTTTTTTTACGACTCGACGGGTAATCGTTTCTGTCTGACCTACCGGTTGGAATAATTAACAAGTCCGAGATCGCGGAGTATTTGTAAATGCCATGGGCACGTCGTCGTATTTAATTCGAAATAGCGAAAACGTCAGAGAGCAAGGAAAAACGCGTTTCAATTGTTCTGCCCTGTCTATTCTTGCTTTTTTTGCGCCTCCACACAGAAATAAAGTGAAATAAATTATGTAATCTTTCTCCAACTTTACGAAAGTTAATCGTCTCGCGAGCATATTCAATTTTTAACCGAAATAAAATTTTATTTTCTAATTAGCATTTATAGCTACGATCTTTATGTAACATAAAAATTGTCTGCATCAACTACGAGTAATAGGGTTTTAATAATAACGTATATTTCCGGTTAATAATTTGAGTAAGTTGAAAACGACAACACAACAGTACTCGTTATTTCTTCCGATGTTTTCACTGTTTCGTGTATCTTTTATTCTTTTTCGTGAGAAATATATAAAATGTGCAGTATACTTTTATGGTGAACTGCAGATATTCATATTTATGTTCATGTGGAAACATTCCAACACTGTTACGTCGATTTATGTTTTCACAATAAGAATTCACCTCAAGAATTTGATCTCAAGATTATCCGAAATCGATCTCATAATTCTTTCCAAGCCCTTTCAAGCCATGAAGATCCCGATTTTCTGTATTAAGTGACTGGGGCTAATGTTGAAATCATCTGATAACAAAACAGAATTGTAATTCTAATTGGTATTTATAAAATAAATAAGACACGTTTCTGTAAACTTTTATATAAAACTGTAATCAATATTTTAAAGAAGAACCCAACAAAGATATGAAATCAAAACTGAAAGCAAAATTATTCCGAGGTTATACTGAGCTAAAAAATTGTTTACATACGAAATTGCAATTTATATTGAATTTCGTTGCCTTGGAAACGTTCGAAATAAACGGAAAGAGCATGTTTGCAAAAGACCCGTGCTGACCATCGGCTATTTCTAAGCCGAGTGTTACACAAACGATTCCGCGGACGTGTTTGTAGGTATAAAAAGGAATCGGTCAATTGCGAGAGTTCGATAAACATCGTCCGTTTATCTGTCTTTATGATGAAATTCGAATGTGTCGTTATTTAACCTTGCAGTGCGGTGTGGCGGTTCGTTCGTGATTGAGTTTGCTTAGCGAGTCGGGCGAAACGAGTTATCGCGAGCAACACCCCGACAAGTGGCGGACGCATTTCAATGAAAACAGTAGTGAAATTGATACATTCAAAAAATCATAAGATAAACAATAAATTGCAGCCGCGCGGTAGCAACTGGTATTGATTTTTGCACGGTTGTCGTAGAGAAGCGCGCGGGGCCACGAGGCCGCGATTCATTTTTGCACAGTTCAACCCTCTTCCTGGCGAGTACACAAATACGGCTCGTGATTCGCTTCCTAAACCCATTGTCTATTATAATCACTAACGGGATTCCGATTATCCGGGGGTACGCCCGGCCGTTGCACACGTAAGCTCTCCAGTTTTCATAGTGTTGCTGATTTTATCGTATTTTGCTTGCACGCTCATTGTCGGAGGTCCGCTTTACGCCGCACGGCGCGTTTCAATTGTAATTCCATAACAACGACATCTGGATCCGTTATGACCATCGTCGCGCGCAAAATGTCGTCAAATCGCAATAATTAATATGAAATTATTTCAAGGCACTCACCAATCGACGTCCCACGTCCACGCACACTGCCTACAGGATTGATGTTCCGCTCACAGTGATTTCAGAACGGTCCTAAATATTTAATGTTGCGGTCTTTCGTGCGTCCAACCGTACAGTTAGCCAATTTTCTGATGCAAAAAGCACCTGGTACGGTGATCAACGTTTTACTGAAATTATTGATACATTTTCTAATCAGTGCCGTTGATTTGTTCCAAATAAGAATTTAGAGAAAGTGTAGGTATTGGAAAATTTCATTGTACGCTCACCCTTAATTAAGCAATTAATCTTCGTTGAAATTCTAAGATTGCGATCTTCTTTAAGACTCTTCCTATGTTTACGCCCGTGGATGATCTTATTAGATCGTTCAGGCCTTTGATGTTTTAGCACTGCGAGCTGTTTTAGCACCGCTAATAATATCTCGAAGGACCATCTTCCCGGGAAGGACTAAACAACAGCCCTTGGTAAACCACACAATACTTTACGGTAAATATTTACATTAGGGGCTTTCTCGCCGACATTGATGACGTTGAAATATGTTGTCAAGGTCATCATTCTAAACAACTTTTTCTTATACATGCTACCGCCGCTCAGCTTTAGTTTCCGAGATATTCACAAAAAAGTTTCAACATCTCGAAAAGTGATCGAAGTAGGTCTGGGTTAGATTTGAAATTGTGGCGGCCGATAATGCGGCCACGGTCACAACTTAAAACGACTTCAATCAGTTCAGACCCACTGTCTTGTCTGTTTATGCTTACGAACTGAAACGTGAAATGAATCGTGTCGAACGCGAACTCATTTCATTGTCAGCTGTGTTAGCATACAGAATATTAAGCATGAAACTATACGAATTCTTGGATATCTGCAACAATCAAGAAAATATATAATAACCCAGTATATAAATATATAAATATATAAATAAGCCAGACCTAACTCAGACCTACTCCGATCATTTTTTGAGATGTTGAAACTTTTTTGCGAATATCTCGGAAACTAAAGCTGAGCGGCGGTAACATGTATAGGAAAAAGTTGTTCAGAATGATGACCTTGACGACATATTTCAACGTCATCAAAATCGGTGAGGAAGCCCCTAATGTAAATAATTACCTATTTTACAATAACTTGAAACTTCACACTACAGTTACCGTATGAAGTACAACAATATTCTATAGTGTCTAAGTAAATCAAATCGAGAGAGCGATGTAACTACTTCGAAGGTCTTGTTAATTCTAAATCCGTGGAGGAATGAAAATAAGCGGAATGAAAATTAAGTCAACAATTGTACAAAACTTTTTGTATAAAAGTTCTCCAAAAGTGTATATTTAATAGTGTCTAAGCTATTAAGTCCAAAGGATAAAAATACTAATATTTATGACATTTGTCAGTCAGTCCGTTATATATTTGATTGTATCATACATTCGTTCGGTTGCATATGATATGTTCTAATTTTAATAATTCGGTCGTCATTCGTTGCAAATGCAGATAACTGTAATTAATTAAAAGTTTCATATAGTCAACGATTTGATAATTAATCGATTGTAATTTTCTACTTTTAGTATTTAATTGGTAAGGAAATTTCCAGTAGTTTCCAATTGTACACTTTCATACTAAACGAAGTTACGAAAACGAAATTACTGGGGAATTACCTGAGAGGCCCCTTTATAACGCCAGCCTACAGACAACGCAAGAACGTTGCATTTAACCCAATAGTGTGATGCATTTGCCCCCTTATGGTTCAATAGTATACACGGTTCACCGATAATGTCGGAAGGTTCGAATATTATGATACCATAGATAGACTACGGAACTTTATACTTCACAATGTTTAAATATCCTCAAAAAATTGGGGAAATATGAACTTAAATAGTTTTTTATACAAAATTGTTGTCTTTTACCATATTAAAAATCTTTTTTAAAAAAATTTGATTTTGCTAAATTACTCTGTAAATGTTTCCGATTTGATCGTACAGCAGAAAAGGAATTAATCTGGATATAAATATAAATCGAAAAGGTAGAATAAAATTTTCAAATTGAATTAGAAGATTCATGAAGTACTCATACTGTTGAATAAGATCGACTGATACCTCAAATTTGATGTTACCTATATATGGTGCAGCCGAATAACACGTACAAGCGGGGAAGAAGTGATTCCTTATGAAAAACTAAGAAAAAATACAGAATAAAATTTTTTTATCCGAAGTCTCGTTTCCGAGAAAATCGAGTTTGAAAATACAGCGAATACGCGTGCTATTAGAGAATCGTCCACCTCTTCTAATCATGACCAACCAATTCTACTTCCAGCATATGTATACTAGAACACTTAACCTAGACGGATCTTGAAACTCAATTTTCTCGAAAAGGAGGGCAAGTAGTCAAACGAAAAAATTCTAATTGTCGCTGTAAAATGGCTGCTTTCATGTGTTTGTGGTATGACGTAGAAGCTCTGCTGATTGGATAACGCGTAAGTAGAAAGCAATATGACGGCGTTTTAAGCTGTCAAACGCAATTGAAATCTAGTCGCTTTGCTCGCGTATAAATTTTGAACTAGTGAACTCCGCGGACTAAAACTTACAATTCTACCATTTTCTCGTTAAAGTGTATATAGTATTACATTCAGAAAAGTTGAAAGTTTTTGGTCCCCTACGGTCAAGCTTAACCTTAAAAATTTCAGTTACAATGTGAAAATCAATTCAAATCATGTTAATTTGAATATGTGTTATCATATACTCACGCAGTGTATCTCAAACGCCATATCATTTTGTCCGGAACTATAGCTGGAGGAAAACTCGAGGCCTAACACCAGTTTAATAAAATCCAAAGAAAGCTGCGATAGCGCGCGCGGCTAACGGCCCATGCAGTTCGAACTGGCGGCAATTCGAAAGTTGGAGCGCAGTTACTTAAACGGGCGTTAAAGACAGTGGTAATTAATGAGCGGTCATTGTCGCGCGAAAGGTGAACGGGTGCGGCGCGGCCGGGTATAGGTTAACGGGGGAGGAGGTAGTCGAGGGATGGTGGTGGTGGATCGGTGGTAGAAAATTTTGGAAGATCGTTTCGATAGTTGTTACGAGGGGTGGAGTGGGTGTGGAGGTCGAGAGGGGGGTAATCGTGGAAATTAGCGAACAGCAGGTTGGTCGAAATACCGACGTACCTCGAGAGTCCGTCGGTTGGTGGGAGGATCGTAGGGGGTGGCCAATAGCGTTTGCGCGGGAGAAAGCCACGAAACGGGGGACAGATTCGTGGGGGGATCGTAGGAACGCGGTCGCATCGTCGCCAGGCAGCGCCGCGACGCCCTCGAGGCGAACTAGACGTTCCGCTCTGCGCTCGTTACCGAGGCATTTCTGCGTTTCTAACCTTGTCCTGGCGCTGCGTGTCGCTCCCTCCGATATCGCACCGTGTGTTACGTTAGTGTCGCACGTATTCGCACCGTACCTCCCGGCGCGCGCTCCCGTTCCTCCTTGTTTCTAGTGTCTTGGACACGGTGAACCGTGTTTTCGAATCCGTCGCGCCGACAGAGGACACATAGAAGTCAACTGACACGCGCGGCCGATTCCTTTTGAATCGCCAGGGAAGAAAACGCTCCCGGAATAGGGTAAGTGCTCTACTCCGCATTTTCTTGTTCACGCAAACCCGCTGTCAAACGAAACGCAACCGCGGCTGTTTCAAACCGCTCGTCGCGACGCACCGCGTTCCCGGGGCGCTCGAGCGTTCCCTTTGAAATAGATCGTTCTATAAGTCCGCTCGCGTGACCACCGATAGTTTCGCGCGAAATTTTTAAGGGCAAATGAGTACGTATCTTCTCGTTTGCACGAGTGCCGATTTAGTCCAATTCTTCGGCAGCGTGTCGACGTGTCCCACGCGCTGCCGACTGGGCTATTAATTTCTAAATGCGCGCGAAACCCTGTGCGTGCGATACGCGCGACCAGGTTGTCTTCTCGCTCGAGTTGCCAGCGGAAAGGTGACCCTAGTTTCCTGTTTGGGTCGACATTAACTTGCCCCGGGGTCGAGCACTATTTTTGTGGACTGTAAAAATAAAAACTTATTTTCGCTTTGATGCTGTAAGGCGGGATTTTTATATAATCAGACCAGTCGTGCGACTTTCTGCGGTCATAAGCAGGTGTTTCGGCTGTCCTCTATTGTCATTCTTTCGTTTCTTTTCGAACTTAATACTCATCGCTTGGTCTAACGATTTCTGAATATTTAAAATGTTAACAAGTCTTGGTTAGCAGCTTAGAAAACAGCTGACGAAGTCAGGGAAATATCTGAATTCCTAGTTTCAAAATTTCGGAAGCCAGCCTGTGCAGTGACACACTTTCCGCCTCACCCTTCGCGGAGGTCAATACCTTAATTTCCGTCCTTGACACGGTTAATTTGGCCCCGATAGTCGATAAGATAAGTCGACTGGTACCATGAAGACACGCTCGACGCGCGGAGCCTCGAGACACGGGTCTCTGCCGAGGAGCCTAGAATTTTATATATTTTCGTTGCGGCAGGTCGATACTCGGAAGTGGCTGCAGTTGTTCTCTCGCGAGTAGGGTCGAGTCCTACTCCGAAACGGGGGGAAAATAAATTGTTCAACGCGTCGATCAGGCCGCGATCGATAGGCAGGAGCGATGTTCGAGGATCGCGGAAGGGGATCCGGATAAAGGTCAGCCAACTCGGGCGTTCTATTTCCTTACCTTCTTTTCGCGTCCGGAAGTTTTTACGCAGTGCAGTACAACTTAGTGAACGGGATCTCCGGCACTTCTACTCGATGAATCGTGTGCATCCTCGTGTCGATCACCGTTTGTGAATCTTCCGTCTCGCTGGGCCACTCGCGCACGCTAAATAAATCGTTTAGAAAATGATTCGAATGACGATCACGGCGCCGACAAAGGGCTAAGGGACGACAAAGGGAGAAGCACCACAAGTTTCGCGTCCCGGCTCGGTAGAGACCTCCTTTTTTTCTCTCTTTCTTCTCTTTCATTCTCCGTTCTTCTATTCTCTTGAAGCGTCGAACGTATCTCCCGCACAAACGTCCGAGCCGGCTCTACGTGCATTATCTTTTTGCTTCCTCCCTTCGTTCTCTCCTTCTCCCTTTTCTGCATGTTTTGTTTTCGTTACCTTCTTTACGGATACCGCGGGGGAGAAAGAGACTGGCGACTAATGTTTTTTCTTCCCTCGATCTCCCCTTGTTCTTTCTTGCCTGCTGCCGTGGCTGGCGCTCCACGCTGCCACGCTAGATCCTGTCTTCTTTCCTCCAGGCTTTTCCTTTGTCTCCCTGGAAACCTTGCGGTAGTTATGCGACGTTCGGCCTAGCCGCTTGGCTGGTAGGGTCGGAAAAAGGGGAAGGGGGTTGACTCGAGGTTGACGGTGGGGGCATTGGGCTCAGGCTTGGGGGCGGAGAGGATACGGTCCTGAACGTGACTTGGTTGCAATATTTAAAAGCGGCACAACGTCAATACTCCACTCTCTCTCGCTCTCACTCTTTCACCTTTTACCCTCTCTCTCCCTCTCTCTCTCATTTTCCACATCCTTCGTCTCTCTCGCGCTTTCGGCCGGTTCGCCGCGACGTCTCTCGCAACCCCCTTACGATCGGTTACAGGCCAGGACGATCTTGAATCGGACGCTCGCTTTGACCTTAACCCAACTGCTCCCTACGTCGGGGCGACCTTTCGCTCCGTCACGAAGGGAGCCTAATGTTTCCTGAAATTCGTTACCTTCGTCCCTCCGCGGAAATTTCTCCGTTTAACTTTCGGATCCCCGGCCGTTCCTCGGAAATCTCATTGACCGGCCCTTTGAGAGGAAATCGAACGGGCCGGGGACGGAAGAGGGGGTTACGGTTATGCTGTTTGCGCCTTAGAACGGTACCGAGAAATTTTGCGAAGCAAGGACGCGCCGATTCGCGACTCCAGCTGATTCGTCGCGCGAATAACTCAGCTGACTAGCGAGCTCGAGATTTTCGATCACCGGGCGCGTCGAGAGTTATTGCCGTCCCGGTTCTCTTTGCTAATATTGCCTCTTCGGGGATACTTTATCAGACGCCGAAGCGCCTTGCCGATTTATTCGCGATGTCTCCGTCTGTCTGCGGATTCGGAAGGATTCTCTCTTGCCTTCTCACCCGTGGACACGAAAATGAAAACGGAAGGGGAACGGGAAACGGACGGTGACGTAAAGGGCCGTGGGAAATGCAGGAAGTTATGACAATTATGAGGGGGAAGTAGAACCGTCTAGATGTGCGACGGCTCGTGAAATGAAATCCGGGACGAGGGACGATCATTTATAAGTTCGACAGCCGGAATTCCTCTTTTTCCCTCTCGTTCGCCTTTATTCCTCTTGTTTCCTCTGTCCCGGGGCACGCATCCTCGACAAATGGACTACCTATAATCCAATTAAGACGTCGGCCCAGAGAAAATGATGCGAGGCACGCCATCCTGGCATCGACATTCGATTTTTGGGAATTCTGTTAACAGAAAGAGAAATCATCGGGGCTGATTTGATTCTATCCACTGTCCGTATCCCTTCGCCCTCCCCTCGAGTTACCTTTGTCGCTTGATCACACGTGATCTCACGTTTCACGCCGCGCCGCGTCGAGTCTACGGGGAAATTTTCAAACGGTGTATGCGGGTCACGAAGAAGAAGATCCTCGTGCTGTACATCTTAGTACTGTGTTCTAATTAAGAGGAAACTATAAAGTTTATCAGCCGCTTCTGCACTGTCTTCTTTGTGCTCCACCGAGTAACTCGGCTATGTCGGCTGGGGAAATAATATTACGACTCTGCTGAACAAGGCACTTCATAACCGATGATGACACGACGGTTCCCGAAAATGTATTTGCGAATTTATTATTCACCGTCAAACGAAGAGATATTGATTTATTCAGGTTTATGGAATCTGAGCAAATAGCGTTGCCCCCCTACTGTGAATTCATTATGTTGAGCAGTTCCGCTATATAAGGACGTATATCGAGTAAAATATCGTATTTTTGTCTACGATTGTTGACGAGTATTGTAAAAGTTATTTGCTTTCAAGCGATTTATGTTTTTTTTAAAGGATTCAACTGTGGATTGCCAAAATGAATGCACAAAGTTTTATAAAATCGATGTATATTCGTTGGATTTTTTTTAACATTCTCATGGTTTATAAATTCTAATAAAATTTGATTCATTTGATATATTGAGTTGGTAACATTATACATTTTATTGATACTTTCTTTACCGTTAAAGAAAGAACACAAACTTATGTCTCTCGGATGACCTTGAGATCACCTTCACCCACGCAGACGCACGTACCCCTCCAAATGCGGTAACTTTCTTCTGAAACATTTTTTTGTGTCTGAATAAATTACAAGTTATTAGGGGTGGAAGAGTTAAATGAAACACCCTGTGTATTTGATATGACTGATATTACTATTTGGTATAAAGTTTGACATTTTTTGTGACCTCCTTTGCCTTGTCTCGTTTAAATTGCTTCTTGCCATTTCGTCTGCAATACCTGCAACAATTCATCTGCATCGTTTGGTTCACTTTATCTCCAAGCAGATATTTTTCGCCTGTACTCCATTTCTCATATTGTCGCTTGTTATATTAAATTGTAGATCTACACTTATTTATATGTATTGTGCATTTTTATTCTACTCTCACTTCAAATATTTGTATAGCCTGTAAAAGAAATTTTTTCCTCATTCTGACTTTACGAACTACAATAATAGGAATTTACATAAACACTAAAAAAGTACATAAAATAAAATATTTTCATTGCGATAACCTAAACTATAAAGTGATATCATTGAAGTTTGCGATAAATGGTATTTCAAACATTTCTTGACGATGACAATACATTGGTGACACCAGTAATAAAAATAATAAAAATGCAAGAAACCATAATATTTTCGAACTCGATTTTCTCGAAAACGAGGCGTTAGATGAAAAAAATGTATTTCTATTTTCGATATATTTTCTCATGAAGAATCACACTCTCCAACAAAATTTTCACTACGTTGAAAATCCTTCGAATAAAGTACGATTTCAAATACTAAACTTTTTCTAACAAATCAAATATTTTATTTTTAAAAGTGCACGTACGATTTCAAATAAAATAGACTATTTACTATTTTAAATAGTATTTTATCCATCTCTGCTTGAAATCGATCAGAAAATATGTATTTTGCATAGAGATCCAAAAACCACTAATTACAATGAACTACGCCCATAAGAAAATTTTCCAGTGCAGCCGCCGACCAGTTTCGATTTGTTGCCGAATGTTTTTAACTTCTCGAATACCATAGCACCAATTTCTTGGTATACTGTTTAACTTTGCCGACCGTAAGAATAGAAAGCACTCCGTTGTGCCAAGTTTCTCGTATGCTCTATTGAAAATACGCGACGTTGCGGCAATGTTAATTGGGTTTTCGACACCGTAATTGCCAAAGTTTCTGCTGAGCCACAGGCCCGTATAGATCGCGGAGCCAAGCGGCGACGATTCGCGGACAAGCAAAGTTTCATACTAGATTTGCATCGGGGATTTTCTTTCGAGATGTTTATTTTCCGTTCGAGAGTCGCGTCGCGCGGCGAAACGAAGTTATCCCGGTTTTGCCCCTCGACGTCGTTCCCGTATTAACGATAATGAATCGTTAGCTAGGTTAACATCATAAAATCGCTATGAAATTAGCTCCGCGCATTATTCGTATCGAATGCATTCCATCGGGCACGGATAATATCGAGTTTTAGGCGTTAATTAGTAAATGCTATCTCGATATTAAATATTCCATTATCGGAGGTGAAATTGAACCGAACGGTAAACGATTAAATTGTTATCGTCGTGATCGATTAACAGCCATCGGAGCTGGGCACGTTCGCCGCTGGTTTTTCATTTGCTGATAGCCAACTAAGGTTTTAAAGCTGATTATGCAGCAGAGGGTTCTGGCACGGTTAAGGGACCGTAGAGCGGGCTGAATTTATGGTGACCGTTACGAGGCTCAGCTTCTCGGAATTCGTAAAATTTAAGGGCTTGTTTCTTTAGCGAGACGCTGCACGATGAAGCCCTTCCCCTCGTCGAAAAGGGTTGAAGCAGCAGGTAAAACGGTAACACCCTCTGCTCGACCTTACTTTACACCCTCTTGCGCCGGGCTTGGCGTTGTCAGTTATTCTCGAATATCGCTTGATCCAAAATTTAATCCGGGGCTAAGTCTCTTCACATTCGCGGCGAAACGGCCCAGGGGCGAAATTGTGTTCGGAAAATGTTTCGACCATTTCACGGACAATTTGCAAAATGCTTATCCGACGCGTAAAAGAGATATTTACTGCCGAAGAAAACAGCCGATAGGATGGCACCGAACACCAAAGATATACGCGCGCCTATTTCTTCCTTATTCTGACGCGCGGCTGAACGTGTTTGAGTTCCGTCCCTCCGGTACATCCGTTTTTTTTTCTGCCCGGTTTTACGCCCACGCCCTTGCCCTTGACTTTCTCACCCTTACTCGCCTCCGGATACCACCTTATCCCGAGCTTAATTCGCGAAAGGAACGGTCGATGAAGGGCGTGTCTGGATGCTCGAGAAGATCAGTTAGGAGGGAAGAATGGTAAGAGGAAGAAGAAGAAGTAGAGAAAGAGATGTTAGGGTTGCCTTGCAGATAGAGCGTTCTTTTTATTAAAATCTGACTATCTTGTATTGGTACATAAATAATATTTAATGAATCGCGGCTCGGGGGGACGTGCGCAGGTGTTTTCGATTCGTTCAATTTTCATAATCCGAACGTTTATCCTTACTACATCCTTTGATCGCCAAGCTTTCTCCTTTCTCCTCCGTATTTTACACCCTATTACGATTTTCCAATTTGCGCCAGGGCCATGGTTTTGACGACAACACTCGCGAGAACGTTTTTCAACGGCGCAAGAGGAAACAGTCTCCGTTGGAACGAAATTACCGCGCATTCACCCGCTTACATATTCATGCTGCACTTTCCAGTCTCGTTGTTACTCGCTTGTTCCCCGGGCAAATGCCGCGGTGATGCATATTCGAGCTTATTCGCGAGGCTTTCGCCAAGGACTATCCGTAATCAATATTTCCGTGTTCTGGTCTTTCACGCGCGCCCGCTACGCTAACTGCTATTGACCAGAAAATCCGCTCGCTTCGAGCCAGTCGTTTCCTTCGATAACGACCCCATCAAGATTCCGAAAGGGATCCTTCGAACCTATGGGTTTACACTTAATTCTGATACTACGCCGGGATACTATGGGACAGAGCTACCGTCCCGTTATAGTAACTGGCCCGTGACGCTCGATTTATGAACTCGCCCGCGCCCCCATCGGATTCAATAACGCAACGATGATTTACGAAGCCCAATGACGCATGACAGGGTCTATCGCGTGCCGGACGGCCGCGATTTAAATATTCACCGGCATGACGATGGGACGCGGAAAAATGCGGCGAAAAAATGATCGTTCTCCGTTTCCCTAGTGGAACCGGACCTGAAAATGAACGTGGACACAGGTCGGCAACTGGACTAAGACGGCCGGCAAGCAAAATATTTATTTTCACGCGCCTGTAATCGCGTATTACGCGGCAACGCTGTGTGATTTAGTCCACGAATGCACGTACGTATGTACGTCACAACAAGAGATTTGCGAGCCGCTCGCACGAGGAAATTGTAGCGAAAAGACGATTTAGAGTACCAGGCGGCGAGCACCGAAGCCAGAAAATCCGGCCGAGTAATGCAGAAACATGAAATATTGCAGTCGTTACGGAAAAATGAGAAGAACGAGGGAAAGAATTAACCCACCGGCTCGCGGTTCCGTAGTGACTTGTAATCGTGATGAAATTAATCCAGTGGGTTACGCGGAAGTCATCGAAGCGGGGTTGAAAGGCGAAACGACAATGTTTTGACCGACACTATTTTTCATTGTCCGTAGTGTTAACCGGCAGTAATGTCCTCTCAGTGGTTGCACTCGCTTTAATCAATTTAAATCATTGTCACTCGACAAAATTATTTCGAACAGGAATTATTTTGTTTCGAGAGAGGCATCTTCATGTAGACACTTGTTTTGTGTACAGAATTGGTTCAGAAGGTTTCAGATAATTTTAACCTCTTGCCATACCATTTTCTTTACGGCTACAATAATTATAACGTCTTCTAAAGTGAATTTATTTTTTTGCACGACTACATCTACTTCAATGCTGAAATATTGATTACTCAATAGCAAAATTTTATTTCGTCTGAAAAGAAAGGTATAACTTTCATCTTTGTTAGACTTTATTTAAAATCTTCATCACGAGTCTGATTCGTCAAAATACGAATGCACTAATGTACTTTCGTTTAGCTGAGAATGCTGCTAAGTGGATTTGTTAATTTATCTTGACTTTGGTGGTTGGTTAAATCATTGAGGAAAATGTAACACTCTGTATTGGACGCGACATAGAAATTGCTATTGCCACAGGCAATGCGTCAAAATAATTATAAGCTGGGATGATCCATGATCGGGATATCTGAAATAAGGACTACCTATGATCAAACAAATGCCGAAGGGATAATCTATAATCAATGAAGTGGAATAGGGTCATTATGTGATCCAACAAGTAGACTGAGGATAGCGCAACATCCGGCAAGCAAAGACCACCTATAATGAGAGAAGTGGAACATATTTGATTTGTGATCAGAAGTAGTATGGAGTTGGTTATGGCTTTTACTTGTGCACACAAAGACAGCTTCTATCTCGGTTGTCTGATCAGAAGGCTTTTCTTTATGTCGTCATTATTCTACTGGTCTGACCATACGAGTATTCATTCCACTTATATGGGTCTAAGTTATCTCCATTCTACTTGTCTGACCATACGCTATATTTATTTCACTTATTTGAGTCCAAAGTTATCTCCATTCTACTTGTCTACTCTTAGGTTACCTCTATTCGACTCGTTTACTTTTAGGTTCTCTTCATTCTACTTGTCTGACCATAAATCATATATATTCTATCTGCCTGGCCATAGGTCATCCAATTCTATTTGTTTGACCATATGTCATTTTCATTTCACTGGTCTGACTGAAGGCTCTCTTCTCCAACTTATCTCAATTATTTCTATTAAATTATTATTTTAGTATGTGGATTTGGTGGTATAACTGGGAAGAGGATGAACCAACGTTTTCGAGAAAATCAAGTTTGGCAAATCATCGAGAACTCTAGTGAACAGAAATCGACTGGCACATGCGGATATAACCTGTCAGTTGTGTTATTTACTTTTGTATGTTATATCCTTTTTGTTTATTATTTTTTGTATGCTATTTACTATTTGTATACCACTGCACATCAATCACAAACATTTTTAAAATCGATATACAGAAAAAAATATTGTTTCATGTTCTCGACTTATCGTATGATGTAAATCTTCGGCTCTACCTGATGATCGGAAACACTATATACGATTTTTTTAATAAATTCGGTAAACCTACATTGACTTCTTTAACTTTTTAGCTGTGTAGTTTGATTTCTACAGTCTGTGCCAAACGTGGTGTCACAAAGAGTAATCATTTGATCGATCACAGTATAAGATGTTTCTCAAATGAATTTTAGCATCTTTTTGTTCTCTTTCGTCCGTATCTTAAAATATTTAAAAATGTCTGTTTACGAATGTGTTCTAGTGCTTACAAAAGTTTCCATATAAATGGCAAATGGTAATTACTTTCCTCGCGTGACGAATATTCTGGTCACAAGAAATTGTCATTAACTTTCAAGTATGAAGAATAATTTTTTTATGAAATGACGGCATAACAATTCCACACGGGTAACCTCTTCTCAGTCCGCGGCCGAAACGATAACTCTCAAAATCTTTTGATCTGGAACAAAAAATAAAAAATTTTTGAAATCAACATTCAAAAAGCTAGACACATTCTTCACCAAGATTTTTTTAT
This sequence comes from Sphecodes monilicornis, assembly GCA_913789915.3. Classification (NCBI taxonomy): domain Eukaryota; kingdom Metazoa; phylum Arthropoda; class Insecta; order Hymenoptera; family Halictidae; genus Sphecodes; species Sphecodes monilicornis. Next base: position 15,310,734 of record OU565290.1, read on the forward strand.
GTTGCATCCCTTTTTTGTCATAAACAATTTGTTATCTGCTTCTTCCCTGGAAAATTTATATTTTTTCGAATGTATACGACTTTTGCAGAAAACGCGGTATGTTGAAATTTCTGTACGTACTTCTCTAGCTTTTGGAATGTAGATTGCCAAAATGAAGCTCCGTTATTTCACAACAAAATTATTATAAAAAATTTTGGTGCACATTTCAAAGTTTTTATAATAAAGACCTGCAAATAGATTTTCCATTTCGTTCATTAAAATCCCGTAAAATGTTCTCAAAAGTAGACATGTTTTTCGTGCTTTATAGTGGCTTTACAGCCCAGAGTAACTCGCTTCGGTTTCGACGCGAATCGAGCTCTTCTTTTTTACGCACTCGCAAACGACACTAATCTGTTGCGAGCGTGCTACTTGGATTCTCCATGGGGTCTATCAATCTATCCGGGTCCCGTCTCGCCGCATCTGCGATGCTTTACCTCTGCGCGTTGTGTTACAGTGGGCCAAGTAACAGAGGGTGTCTCCCGAGAACTTTCGACCTGGAAATTCAATTTCCATCCGAGAGCTTCGCAGCAATGTCTCGCGACCTTTTTTCTTTCCTTCTCTTTGTCGGCTGTTCGCCTCTCAGTTTTACGGATCTTATCTCACCCGGGAGACGCGGAATATCCAAACGGACGATTTTTACCTTCTTTCCCCTCACGTGCCAAACGTTGAGGAACAACGCGAAACGAACAAGGGAAACACACGTATGTACAATGGGAAAAGGGGGTGAAAATGTGCGAGGATGATTACGTGAACGACAGTGCCATTCTACTTTCACGTGTGACATTTTGCGGGCACCGGTCGCCTCGTGTCGTTTCGAAAATTCCGAATCTTCTGGATTTTATTTTACGATTGGTTCCGGCGCGATGGTAAAAACGAGATCGGTTTCTGACTGTAAGTTTATAGTCGGGGGTAATACGCGTCTGAGAATAGGAACGTTGCCACCGACAGCCGACAGACGTATAAAATACCTTCGACTGTTGCATTCTGTGCGGGGCCAGTAAAAGTTTTAAGATCAGGAAATACCTTGTCGTATCGCTACGTGTGCCTCTTTAGTGCTTCTTCTTTTTCCCGATGCTGCTCTCTCTCTCTCTCTCTCTCTCTCTCTCTCTCTCTCTCTATGCCCTTCAGAGATCAAAACCTCAAGGTTTTACACTACAGAAATAATACCTACAGACATTTTGAGAAGCTGAGAGATTAAATTAAAAACTTTCCATTGCTGGTTTAGCATATAGACCATAAACAGTACGATAATGATCACCGTTTTGTAAAATGAGGAGGCTCCAACCATATCGATGGACATCAAGGATGTTTATTTTATGTTTATGATATAGGAGCTTTTAGAATACAGAGAAATAAAAGGATCCATTTCTTGCTTGAAAGGTTCATATAAAATAGTTAACTACAAAAAAAAGTTTTAAACATGTCGTAACAATTATATACCTATGCTTATTCGGACTACATACAGGGTGAACTGGAATTTGCACATTAGACGCATAGATAAGGAAAGTAGAAATAGTACGTTTTATTATTCTTGTAGCTTCAACAAAAAGCTGTTTAGATATTCATTAAAAGTTTGTATTCTTATAATATTGTAATCATTAAATGGTTGTTCTCCGCTTTCTCAGAATATTTTTAAATGTAAATAGTATTTTTGGCTGTTGAATTAGTTTCAACTAATTCTCACCTAAGTATCTTTAAGAATGTACCCATTCGATGCGACCCTTAAAATTCATCATAATTAATTAAAAAGTTTTTGGATACAACCAATACGTACATAGATACAGTAGTGCAGAAACTGTATATGTAAAAAATAATTTAGTTATCAAACGGAAGAACCGAAACTGGGCCGAAAAATAAAATTGTGACATTCTTCTCTTGAGGACCTCTAGAAGCTTGTGAAATTTAAACAAACTCGGAATTTTTGTATTACCAAAGTTCCTTGTCGGAAAATACCATTGATATCAGTTGTCCAACAGTAGTTCAACTTCAGTTAGCGTATTGAAGAACAGCGCTCGACAGTTCAGCTTCTAATATTCTCGCTCGACCGTTCTGAAAGTACGGATGACATCTGGCGATGGCGGCGGCGCGGCGGCGGGGAAGGAGCGTGCACCTGTTACTCCGTTGAATGGACGGTTTCTCGCGTATGTAGACACGCGTATGAATATGCATATCGGGTAACATTGTTCGCGAAACAATTCCCGTCATTTATTCCGAGACCAATACCTCCCCCCACCAACCGAGCGTCTACTCCGCGGAAAGATCCTGCTGAATTTTCATCGTGTCTTAAACGACCTGCAGCCGCTAAAAGCTGCGCCTCATGTATTCAACAATTTCGACACCTCCATTCACCAATGGGGTCCCATTGTCACGGGGAACCGGCTTATCCGCCTTTCTTCCGACAATATTGGGGTTTGTACTGTCCGCCGGTTCAAGGGTGATGCTTAAAGGCTGATGTCCTATCACTATCCTAGTATCTCGGCGAGGCTAACTGGCAGAAGGGGTCGTGGGTCCCGTCCGTGTGCTTCTGACTACGTGTTCCGTCTGTCGCTCATAGGTGTTGGACCCTGTCGCGCGCGTGAGCACACACCGTCTTTGCTAGAGAACCAACCTACAGAGGGATAACACCACTTTATGTCTCCGGGAGGTCGTAAAGATACCAAGAGACGTGCCTCCTCCGCCTTCTATGCCGTCCCTTCTCTCCGCTCGTCTAGGGCCAGCGTGAAACCCGTCGGTTCGCACACGAGTTTCGCGAACGGGGAAACCATCATGCGGAACAGAAAATCAGACGAAACAAAATTACCCCACGAACATGTCCCCTGCCCCCTACCTTTCGCACGTACGCCGAAGATCGATCGATTCATTTATTAACCGGTCCCGGGCCAGTCAGACCGGGGGCAGGGTATATAAGGTGTGTCTTGATAAACTCCGGTGTGTGTGTGTGTGTGTGTGTGTGTAGGTTGTGTGTGCCCGGCGCTCAGTGGGACGAAACGACTTGAAATTGATGTTACTTGATAGAAAATTAATTGGGTAAGTATTTACATTAAAGGAGCCACCTCCGACTTCAGAGATCTTTTTAATATGTTGTCAAGGCCGTCACTCTGAATAACGTTCTGAAGAGTTTTGTTGGGGGTCAGTGTTTATAAAACAGTTATGATGAACAAGGGCTCGACTGCGTTTGGGAGAACTCCGCGTTCTTAACTTTTTTGAACTTTTTTTTATGTGATGCTGTAGATATCGATGAAGACATTCCGAAAATGTGTGTATGGTTGTTAGGAATTCACTGGTTTATAAGTTATACGCGTGTAAAGATGAAAAGTTTTAAGCCTTTTTGACAAGGTAGAGTCTGTTCGGCGCATGCGCTCGATAGATCGTGAGTGTTCAGCGCATGTGTTAGATAGTATGGTATATTTGCGGGATCGGCTAAATAGTACTAAGCGTATGCGCTAGATGGCAATTCAGTGGTTACACGTACTTTGTAAACATAAGTAATTTCAAGTGTTTTTTCAAATTAATTATTAATAAGTTTATTGTTGATTTTGAAATGGCTTGATCAAGTATTAGAAATTTTAACTTTAGAGACATGCCGAGTAGTAAAGAAGAAGCAATTACTTGGGCTCAGGATTGTGGATTGTTGCGGAAATTTAAAAAATGTCGTACTCATCGGTGCGAAATGCAAATTTATAACAATAATCATGGAATCGGTCGTTTTCGGTGTCCAGTAAGTAAAATATACAGAATCACATACAGGATTTCAAAAAGAAGGTACAGTCCAAGATGGTTTGGGGTTAGGTCGTCGTGGGAGCGGAGAAGGCCGGCCCGACCATGGTATAATGTTTCGCATTTTGATTTAGTAAATGTGTTATTATTACGTACGTGTTTGTGCTGCCATCGAACCGATCTGTTCGGAAGTATTTAGCTCATTTTATGTATATCACCTAGCAAATATATCAATATGGCGGCGCTTTAACCTGTCAAAAAGGCTTAAAAGTGTTCAACTTTATACACGTATAACTTTTTAACCAATCAATTCCGCACAATAAGATTTTCATTTTCGGCGTTTTCCTGTAGAAATCTATAAGACTATATACAAACAGCTTTAAAAAAAAGAGTTCTCCAAAACGCAGTTAAACCGAAATTGATGTTACTTGATAGAAAATGAATTGGGTAAGTATTCATGTTAAAGGAGCCACCTCCGATTTCGGTGGTCTGTTTAATATGTTGTCAAGGCCGTCACTCTGAGTAAAGTAATGAAGGTTTTAATTGGGGGTCAGTGTTTATAAAAAAGTTATGATCAAAAAGAGTTGAATATCGTAGTTTAGTAGTATTAAGAAACAGAAGGATTTCAATGATTGTCAGAATGATTGGAATAGGTTTGGGGTTAGGTCTGGGTTAGGGGTGCCTTTATTCTGTAGCAATTAATGTGTAACATTACGATAGAACGACTTGTCTTGAGCTGATAGTGAATTATCTTCCCTCAGATTCCTTTGATATTACAAGAAATATCAACGACAGAGATTTCAGTGAGGAAGGTAAATAGAAGCATTGTGTTTGCTATACTAATACTATAGTAGTCACTATGCTATCACATGTAACTGATATCTGGCCAATTATTAGAGTCTATCTTGAAGAAGAAACACATCTACTCCCTTTATGACTTTTATCCCACATATCTCAGCAAACCAAAAGAAAGCCGCTGCTCCTTTGAATTCTGCAATTGCAGTAATGTGTACTGCATTTGCATTTATATGCAATAAGAAAGAATTCGTTCCGATAGATTCCAAAGAAGTTCTATATATATATTCAAATTATGGGCTATATTAGGAATTGCATCTGTTAACTAAGTAATTTTTCTGCTATTGTACTAATTTGAAGCTATATTTTCAATTTCTTAAACAATTCGGAACGTATTCAGTTCGGCCGACGAGAAATCCGTTTCTCAAAATTTAAATAATTTTCAAACATTTGAATTTTCTTAGTTATGAATGAAATTCAATCGAAATACCTATCAGACACGTATATTAGATATTAATGGATCAAATCATGCAACCATTTTTAATTTACACAATAATTTTCTTTGTTTTTTGTCCCAGTTTTTGTACTTATTGACCACTGTCGTAGCGTTGTCAGGTGAGGCTCCGGACTGCTCCAGGTCCAGGGGAGAAATAATTTCCACGGCGGTGAATTGAATTTAAAAGTTCGCTACGTTAAGCCGTCCCGATTAATCGGAATTATTTAGGGTAGATGATAATCGCCGCCGTTGAATTCGGTTCTCCGCGGACTCGGAACATTCTATTGCCGGGGTCTTTCTCAATACTGAACGTCGAGTAGCTGCCCGTTCGCGTTTTATCGGTTACGAAATACTGGCTGCCTGTGCATTGTGACTGCTCGAGATTAAAGCCATTGTTTTCGCGCTTGCTCGAGCCGAATGATTCTACTGGCCGGGGGTGGCTAGGGGATCGAGAAATAGAAACTCGTTCTCGAAGTAGCTTCTGTTCCGCACCACGTATGCCGCCCGGGTTTGTTAATTTCCGGCAATAGAGTAAGGTCTCTTATATCAACCAGCCATTTTTCTCTATTCAATTTTCTTTTCTCTCTATTTCTTTATTCAAAATAAACATTTTTCACTTGAATTCCAACAAGTTGTTGTTTAATAGGTGGGAAACAATGTAACAGTATTTTTAAATTTTCCTAATGTTTCTATTGCTTCAAATTACACTTACTCATTTTTGTGATAAATGCGTAAGTCCGCTATCTAGTAATGAGCTTTTATTGATAGCTACGGTGACCATGCGTCCTTTATTTAAGTGGACAATCCTTTATTTCTGAATTGGTATAAAATTGAACATCATCACAAAGCTAAAATATTCTCCTGTTAACTTAAAACACATACGTTTAAAAAACACTGTAAAGATCGCCGTGAAAAAACTCAAAAAACCCAATTCGAAATCGGAACGTTGAAATTATGAATTTATAACAAATGCAACTTCGACATGGATTTTATCCAGTTCTATGAATTTTTAAAACACAATCCTCAATTTTGCGAAAAGTTTTCAAAACTACATTTTGCTCAGACATGAAACATTTCCTGATTTGTCCTTTATTTTCTCCAAAAAAATTTGGTCATATAGGCTACAACCGGTAGGGGTGTTTCTAGATAAAAGAAATAAAAAAAATCCGGTATAACATTTTTTCATTCGAAGCTTCGTTTTCGAGAATATCAAGTTTGAAAATGTAGTGATTACGCGCATAAGAGATAGGAATTGTCTGACGCGTCTGGCCACGACCAACCAAATCTACTTCCTACATAAACTAATTCATGCGAACCAGACGGATTTTCAAACTCAATTTTTTCGAAAACGAGGCGTTAAACAAAAAAATATTATTCTTTTTTCTCGATTTACTTTTACATGTAGAATCACCTATGCCCGTTTGTACTACGATTTGTGTCCCACCCTGTATATGAAGAAACATTCGATATCTTTAAAATTCTATACCAACAGAATAAATAGTCTCGTTACTTCTTAGGTTGAAAAATTCCGAAAATCAAAACCTTACTTGGATATATTTTGATACTTTACGCTCAAATAATGTTAAAAAGGTCATTTTTGTTATTATTAAAATTAAAATAATTAAAAAGTATATATTTAAAGCAGGGATGGACACGGTAGGAGCCCCTGAAACGCCTGCTTCTCCCACCAACCTTTCTTTCATGCGCGAGGCCTGCGCACTGTTCGCAACGGGCGAAGCACTTCCTTCCTCTATGGTAACGGCAGATGCTGGTGGGGGACAGTGAGCGCTATGGTGGGGACGGTTTTGTCTCAATTGAGACAAAATGCCCATCCCTGATTTAAAGTATGTAATTTTTTAAAGATAGAAACCGATCCGGCTTGTACCGATCTGAACTCAAATCATGTAAGATTTTATAAGTCAAACAAACTTAATTTTTGAACTTATTCATTTAAAATTTTTCTTTATTCAACATCGAACTGACAAACACCTTTACAAATATGATCTCTATAAATTTTAATAAAACCCCGCAAATTATTACAATCATTTACAATTATAAATTTTAAAGATTCTTATACACTTCTTCTTTTGACTTATAGACATAAAACGCATTTTACGCTAAAACGTAAGTACTGTTTGAAAGTTAATGCTTCAAAACCGTAATTATTTTTGCACCCACCGAATAATACAATGAAAACGATATAACCATATAAAGAAAATTCGTTTGACTCTCACCCGGAGATAATAACACGACGTCGAATGGTCGATACTTTATAAATCGACTCCATCCAGTGGCTCTATTGTTCGGATCGGTTTTATCTGTGGACATTATGGAGTGAATCGCAGAAAACAAATGAAACAGCTCACTTGTCATATCGAGGCCGTGCGCGTACTAACTGTATAATGTAGAGAATGATTTCTGGTCGAGTCCTGTTTATGGCGGTGGACGCAATTTTTCAGCGTTCCAAACAGATAGAAAAATTTCGCGGAACAACGAGTCCGGTAATTTCCGTGAACTCGTCACGGTGCGGCTGTCGGTGTCACTAATTCATGGATTGACAAGAACGGAAATGACTTATTCTCTCTAACCGGGCGACGATCCCCGCGTTTCCGCGTAACTTTTGCCTACTAAATGAACCCCTAAATCACTCAGACACGATTTATTATCGTTATTACGCGTCGTCGCGTGGTGGGAGGCTGCCAGAACCAGAAAAGCGAATAAAAAACGAGAAACAGATAGTCGGCAGGAGAGACCTACAGAGAGAGCGAGAGAGACAGGGAGAGAGAGAGAGAGAGAGAGAGAGAGAGGGAGAGAGAGAGAGAGAGAGAAAGAGAGAAAGAGAGAAAGAGAGAAAGAGAGAGAGAGAGAGAGAGAGAAAGAGAGAAAGAGAGAAAGAGAGAAGGGAGGAGAGAAAGAGGGAAAACAGGATTGGCGTTAGTGTTTACCCTCCCGTTCCCGCGGGAATCATCCGTTGGTAGCACTGAATGGCACTATCTGCTTCAACCCCCTTCGCTCGTACGCGGCAGCAATGTTTCAAACGTTTTCTTTTTTTTTTTTTATTTTTGCACACTCCGCTCTCCCGATCCCTTTCATTCTCCGCACCTCCGCTTCACCGGTGGCAGTTCAATCTCGAACATTTCCGTTATAAATCCAGTTATACGCGGAGATGAAATTTTTCAAAATCAGCGTCGCGTCCCTCGACCTCATTGTTGATCCGACGGCCCTAATCTCTCATGGTTTTCCGTTAAATTAACACGAGATCGACATTGTTTCTGCATACGATCCTTTGTTAGTCGTATGGCGGTCGTGATGAATGTGTTAAAATGATAGGAAGCGGAATAAAAAGAGCGATTGTTTAGCCATCCGTCTTGCACTTGGACGTGGGGTTTTCTCATAGTGATTTGGCTGCGAATATTTATGTAAATTCGAGCTATTAAAAATTGTTGAATTTTACTCTGAATTTCATATACATAGATGATATATAGACTGCAGATTTTTGTGCAAAATAGAAAATGTGTGATTAATTGAATGATACAGGGGATACATAGATATTTAAATCTGAATGAGCTAGTCCAAAAGTATTGTTAAATTCCTACTGTTTCCTATTCGATCCACTCATTTTTGTCATGAACGCATAACGCCCGCATTCTAATGATAAACATTTGCATGTTAATATTGGATTAATACGTTGGTCATACGTAGATAATACTATTCGTTGATTTAGAGATTAATTTGTACTGTAATACTCGTATATTGGAAATTATTAAATTTTGTTAGAATATGAGAATGCAGAGGATTAAGGAAATAATCACTATGATACATTTTATTTTTCCAGTTTCGATTTTATTAACCTAATCACTTTGATTTAATTAGATTTTCTGTGCGTTGTAAATTGGCAATTGTCATAAATAATCATAAATATGCTACCGATGCAAATTAAAACACGATATAACTGTAACATCATATAACATAATATAATTGCATCATTAAATTTATGGATAATTCACTCAAATGAGTGTTACGATATCGTGTATACAAATTTAAAAAATTACAGAATAAATTGGGATATAAATTTGCACGTTATCGTATCAATCGAAGAGAACCGAAATAATTAGAAATATTAATAATTTCTGTAACTTGGAGCATGAAATCTCAATGCCTTCAGATTGATGAGTAAATGTAGTATTAATGGGTATCGTGCTACTTACTCGCGTTCACTGGCGAATCCAGTTAATGGGATCTCATAACCCATTTAGCTGAAAAATGTCCAGAAGAAAACTTCCTTGCGGATCAGAAGAGTCGAGAGAACTTTATAGTACCCAATCTGAAACAACTGATTAAAGAGCAACAGAGCAAATTATCTGCTCAGCTTTAATAACGCTTTCACCCTTCATCTTTGTACCGGAGATATAGATGAGATCCCGAGAGTTATTATCTTATTTTTACCTAGAACCACTGTTGTTCGCGTTTACACTTCGTAAACTAATTTTTCATGTTTCGTTCCTTTTCGCTTTTATGAATAACGAATTCTTCGAAATTTCATTAAAAGAACTTGTTACATTAAATTCCTTGACATGACTGAAAATCTACGACATTCACGTTTAAACTCTCACCTTAATTTATTATTGATTACAATGAAATTTTCACGGTGTATGTAATTAGTATAGATCTGCAAGAAACCGAGTTTTACTTTCTTCTGGGCAATTCCGACCCATAGCAAGTTTACAAAACTTTGTTTACCCGTTGTGTAGCAAACTAATTCTTCTGTCATGTCAAAATACCCGATTTATTATATCGTATTACATTAGATTTTATTGAGTTATATCGTTTATGCTGTATGGTGATATACAGGGTCTACCCGTTAAGTTTTGTCACCATATTTTAGGCATTTCCGGTAGTGCAATTAAACAATGTTTTAGACAAAAGTTTATCAGTACTTGGTGAGCTACATTTTCCCATATTCTTAAATCTGAAAAAATGCTTTTTACGTATAAAAGTTGAGGTCACTTTGACTTTTTTAAATGGCACCATACGTTTTGGACATCATAGGATTGTTGCTGACGGCGCGACGAATGCAACAGTGTATTATACTATGACCTTGAAATGAGGAAAATTATTTCTTAAACAAATTTCGTATCACATCTTTCTGTATTTGAAAACTTACTCATTCTGAAAGGTCAAATCGTGATACACTAAACTACGACTGAAACAATACTGCCAATAAGCTGATTATATGGATGAAACGATGACAAACTGATGATTCTGAAGCGTACGTGATAAACGCAAACATAATATGGGAAGCGACGAAGGTAAACATAAACCGAGACGCGCTAATTATGGCGACAACGAAAAATCTAATACGGAGTTCTGTATCATAGAAGATGAATCGGAGTTCGAACATGTGCTGTAACCTGTTTTATTTTGTAAGAAATCATTTTTCATTAAAATTACGTTTGCACAAAATTATAAAGGTTAAGGTCATTTCAAGGTCATAGTATCTGTTGAATTCGTTTTGATGTCAGCAATAATCCCATGATGTCTAAAACATATGGTGCCATTTAAAAAAGTCAAGGTGACCTTTACTTTTTTACATAGAAAGCATGTTATCAGATTTAAGAATATACGAACATATAGCTCACCAAGTACTGATAAACTTTTGTCTAAAACATTTTTTAATTGCACTACCGGAAGTGCCTATAAAATGGTGACAAAACATAACGGTTAGACCCTGTATAAAATTGTGTAACAAGCGAAGAGGGGAGACCTCGCTAAAGCCGAGAGGAAAGGCGATAATAAATAATAACATTGAATGAAATAGTAAAACAATACCATCAAATTCTTCTAACGTCCTTATAGTTCTGTATTTGACCTACCCAATTTTTCATAGATTGATAAAATTCGCAGTCTAGTAATGAATAAGAAAATATAATAGAACGAGCAGCCTGGTGCAAGGTATCGAAAACCACCTAGTATCGACTACGGTAGATGCCGCCACAGTCGTGATCCGCGTTTGCTATCCACATCTCATCACTTGGAATCAGGGTTTTCGATTTCCGCGGGTTAGAGGAGCGTCCAATTTTCGAGCCGATATTTTCTATGGTCGTTATACGCCGTGTGCGTGTTTGTAGACGGTGACGCGGATTAGAGGAAGCTGCCCGAGGGTGGAAATCTGTGTACGTATATAATCGAACGACGGTTGGAAGAAGAAGGCTAAAGAAACGTGGAGAACGATATGGTTGTCAAGGAGAGGGGTAGAGGCAGAAAACTAGAGGGTAAGTCGCGAAATGAAAAGAGATGGTAGAATCCTGGGAAGAACGCCGAAAGAGAGAGGGATCCTTTCCAAGGCTCCTAATTGCATGCCAGAGAGTGACTGCATCTCCTCCCTTTTCCCTGCTATTTTCACCTTCTCCATTGCACTCTCATTCTTCGTGCCGCGCGCGCGGTGAGTATTTGCAAGCTGCCCAACCTCCCCAACAGCACGCCACTCCGGAAACGTGGCATAAGAAACGTTATTGCGCCACTCCGTGAAATTTCCTGGTACGACCCTGCCGCTATCCCCGTTCTTCCCCGCCCCTGCGCACCCTCTCTGCCGTGGGTCTCTCACCCTTGGCGACGTACATTCGGTGAAGGCGGCAAGCAAGTAAATTACGCTCCCGGGTTGACGTTCTTCCGGTATCCTTTCAACCGGGACGCTAATATCGTCGAACACGGGCGCAAGAAAGAAATACAACACCGGGAAAACGGGAATGAAAACTGGCGAGTGTCGTTTCATGGTTGTCAAGGAATTTATCTGCTATTCCCGGTGTTTCCGGGATCGTGCCGCGACCGGAAAACAGGTGATTTCTCGCGCGAATGCGAGTCATGAGCGTTACAAATTTTTATACTTATATTCCGACTAGCGAACGTGCAGTTTCAACTGTGCCGCGTCTTCGTTTTTTATCGCTGTTGTTTATCGACGCAACACGGGTGATCTACGTACAATTGTAACGCGAATTAAACGGTTTAAATGCACAGCTTCCGGCAAATGAGCGTAAAGTGCCGGCAAGTCAAGTGGCAATTAAGCGTCGCTGTTACCGATACTTATCAATGTTCAATTGCCGAGCGTTACGGATACCTATTAAGGACAACGTAAAGTCGCATTGTAAACTAAACATTTATTTCTCTCAATCGCCGTGTTCAATTTGCTTCTTTCGTTTGTTCCAACAATATTGAGATATGGCAGGCAGTCAATAAACCGTATCTGATCATAGGTGATAATTAGACTGCGGATTTTATGCATACAGTCACTCCAATTAATACTATACTCCCGATAACTTGATTAATATCGGACCATACGACTTGGACTTTTTTGAGAAGTTAGAATAGTTAGTTTACTACATGACGCGAAGAAGAAATTTTAAAACAATTGCAATTAGTCGGTATTGCAGAGGAAATACTAAAAGTTGTGTTTTACAATTTTTTTATGTGGCTTATATTCAAAATTTAAAACTTAATTTTGTTTTGAAAATTTAATTTTGTAGATCTGTATCAATTGTATACATTTTCAAATTTTCATCCAATTTGGATTACGTGGAAAACAGCGACGAGCATCGAATGACGTAAGAATCCTTCGATTTATTACAGTTTAAACCCGAAAATTGTGAAAAGCTCCAATTTTTACCATCTTCAAACAGTTGTAGCTCATTGCAACGTTTGCCGATTTTGGTGAAATATTCGTCGAATATTCGATATGGACCCACATAAAACAGTTATAAATAACAACTTTTAGTATTTTCTTTGTAATTCCGACCAATTACAATTTTTTCTACATTTCTTTTTTTCAACGTGTAGTAAACTAATTGTTTTAACTTCTAAAAAAAATATCCAAGTCATATGATTCAATATTAAAAAAGTAATCGTCTTTTAGAGTGTACGAATATTAATGGGAGTGACTGTATATAAAATGCATAACAGTGAACATATTTAAGCAATTCAAAGATACTCTTGCATTATTTGCAACCTGTTAACATTATTAAGAAGAGAAATGGATGTTGATATGGTCCCTATGTCTTGAGATTAATTGGAGCGATTTTTATTTCTTATAAAAATCCGCAGTCTTAGTATAATGGGTAAATGATAAGTGGACTGTGGACCTTTATGCAATATAAATATTGGTTGCATTGATCACGATACACACGAACGAGACTGCTTTTATAAAACACTCGGGACACATCTTTTACAATTTCTAATATAACTTTATCCAGCTACTATTTTCATTTTATACTACAATGTGTAAAGTACAGGGCGTGTCCCAGAAATCATGGTACCAGCGACCGAGTGGTGATTCTACATGAAGAAACAAGTCGAAAATGATGAATAACATTCTTCTACAACCCTGAGATTTTCTCTGTTGCTCTACACATATAGACAATATTATATAAATAGAAGATAGTAGAAATAGGAGAAATAGGATAGTAGAAAATATTATATATGTCCTCTAACTCACATTCACGCAAGTTTTATACACACTTCACAACTTCTCATATTACTACAAATAGGGATATCTTTGAACGTGAACCTTTCCAAATTAATAACTCTTTTAAAAAAGAAGAAAGTTACGATTTAACCTAACAAACATATTCATGACAATGAGATATGGATACTCACAACGCGACGTAGAGGAATCTGATTCCTGTAATCAAATAACATCTTATTTTCACTGGTAGTAGCCTTCGTAGATTTGAAATAAATACAAATCGTTTTAAATTCTGTCAAATTTTATACTCCAGCGTTTTTTGAAAATTTTCAGAAGCCATAAATACATGAAGATCCACAGTCTTCTAATCACAGATAGCAAACAATAATAACAACAATACCTGCTGGTACCTGCTGGTTAATTCGAGAGCACTGCTGACCGATCGAACGAAGATGGAATAACCATTGCTGAGGAGAAGGATGCTCACGATCGTATTCGAACGTACCAGTAAGCACCCGAAGTGTTCATTAAAGGGGATTCATTTATTGTGGTAGCTTTAGTCAAAACAATCGAATTGATAGCGGTGTCCTTTCAGTATCATTCTGGTAGCAATGTTCCATTTAAGCGGATTAGTTCACTCGGTAATTTTCAATTTACTGCGCTCTCGTTACCAGTGTTCTCTTTAATTAAATCGAGCTCAACTTCTGTTTCGCGCATCCCATTCGAACGGACCTCCGGGCGTACCGATTCATTTTCCGGATGAAATTATTTCCACCAAGATCTGTGTTAATTTAGTAACAAATCAATAGCTGCCTCCGTTAAGAACTCTGAAGCCGGGTGCTTACAGGAAATGGGTATTTATCGAGAAGCCTACGCGCGCCACTGTTTGCAGCTTGCTTGTTTACTTGCTTACCGTAAGCGGCATTATTAGTCTGCGTATTTTATGCACGTACAGCAAAATAGAGTAGCTCAAACAGTAAAAAAATGTTAAAGAATTTATACGCAGTGTTGCATTATTTTCAACTGATTGAAATCATTTGATTAAAATCATTTTCAGTAAATTATGTAGCATTTTAAGGGACGCATTGAACGAGTACAATACAGTTTTCTTATATCAGATTTTCTTCTAAGATATCAAAATGACCTTGAGTATTTTCAAAGGTGTTTTCAAGGTAAATTTTAAGGTCACGATATTATAGGTCGCTGAAATCATTCTTCTATCGGTAACAATGTGGTGTTAAAATAACGGTGCATTGACTTTTAAAACAGTCAAGGTCAGCTTTATATCTCAGAAAAAAATGAAATGTAGAAAAACCAAATTGTAGTCATCCGACGCGTCCGTTAAAATGCTATACAATTTGTTAAAAAATTCTTAATACGATCAACAGATACCGAGTTATTTTATATAGTAGTTCTTTGTGATTCGCGCCGTATAGAAATTGTCTAAATCCCATTGACACTGGTTGGCTAAGTGTGACGTCAGCCCTTTTTTTCGCACACGAACAAACAGTGCGGTGTGCTGACGTGGTCGAGGGTTACTGGCAGTCCTCTGTACCTGTTGATCCTTGCCGGAATCCTCGATCGTTCTATTGGTCCTCCATATGGAATTGAGAATGGAAGGAAAGAGGGGCGGGTGGGCGGTAGAGGTAAATAACTACCGAGAGGACGAGGGTGAAATTATGCGAGGTTCTTGAAAAGCAATAAAATAAATCATGCTACGCGAGGACACGCGTTGCGCCGCGCGGTGTGGCCACCAACCACCAGTTTCTTCTTCTTCTGTCCTTCCTGCTCGAGCCCCGATGCGGAGGAGAAAGCTACGGAGGTGACTCGTCCCGCGGGAAATCAAAGAAAGATGCACTACGACGCGCAGGCACTTTTCCTCATCCTCCGAACCATCCTTCTCATTCTCTCTCTCTCTCTCTCTGTCTTTCTCTCCCTCCCCCTTTGATCGTCGCGTGCACCCCCACCCCGTTCTATCTAGAACGCCTCCACACATTTTCAGAATACGTTCACAAGCTCGTATTCTCTTGTGCACATTCTTGTTTCTCGGCGGTCGAGCAACAGAACCAATCGGTCCTGCAGAAGAATCGGATGGAAACGAAAAAGAGAGAAAAAAAAGGACAGAGCTGTGAACGAGAAAGCATTGTATCAGGCAGCGGCGTCGTATCGAGATTCTCTCGCGTACAGTGCTAGACAAAATGATAAGACGCTTTGCGTATAGAGGATGTTCTATTTCAAGTTTCTCACGCAATTATTTCCCAAACTATAGTTTGTTGTACGAAATAGTTTAAATAAAATTTACTCTGTTTCGGAGGAGACATTTTATGGTGGCCAATAAACCTATCTATGTGGGCGTGCTTCCGAAATTTCAAGGTGACCACTGCTTTTTTTATACGAAGCTGTGTGTTTTTATTTGGGTAAGCGTGCAAACTATCTCCAAACAAATTTACAGGGTAATTATTTACATTAGGGGCTTCCTCACCGATTTTGATGACGTTGAAATATGGTGTCAAGGTCATCATTCTGGACAACTTTTTCCTATACATGTTACCGCCGCTCAGCTTTAGTTTCCGAGATATTCGCAAAAAAGTTTCAACATCTCGAAAAGTGATCGGAGTAGGTCTGGATTAGGTCTGGGTTAAGTCTGGGTTATTTATGTATTATTTATATATTTATATATTTATATACTGGGTTATTATATATTTTCTTGATTGTTGCAGATATCCAAGAATTCGTATAGCTTCATGCTTAATACTCTGTATGCTAACACAGCTGACAATGAAATGAGTTCGCGTTTGACACGATTCATTTCACGTTTCAGTTCGTAAACATAAACAGACAAGACAGTGGGTCTGAATTGATTGAAGTCGTTTAAAGTTGTGACCGTGGCCGCGTTATCGGCGGCCACAATTTCAAATCTAACCCAGACCTACTCCGATCACTTTTCCAGAGGTTGAAACTTTTTTGCGAATATCTCGGAAACTAAAGCTGAGCGGCGGCAACATGTATAGGAAAAAGTTGTTCAGAATAACGACCTTGATAACATATTTCAACGTCATCAAAATCGGAGAGGAAGCCCCTAATGTAAATATTTACCATTTACTGAACACTTTCGTCTTTCAAGGTAAGTCATGGTCGTTTACTGCTGTTTAATATCCACCTTGAAATCTCTGAAGCACGTCTACTTAGAAAAGATTTTCGACCACCATAAGATATCTTCCCCGAAACAGAATAAGTTCTATTTGAAATACTTTTTACAACGAGATATAATTTGGGAAATAATTGCCTGTTAAACTTGAAATGAGACACTCTGTATGTACAGGATGATCGGTACCTGGTGGTACGATCGAAAAGGGGGTGATTCTACGTAAAACATTAAGGTGAAAATATAACAAACATTTTTTAGAGGCTCTGCTCTCTAGAAAATCGAGTTTGAACATTCGGCGAATAGGCGTGTTCATGAATCGTCTGGCGCGTCTGGTCATGACCAACCGATTCTACTTCTTACAAATGTTGAGCACACGAACCTGACGGATTTTCAAAGATGACGTTGACAGATAGTTCACGACGACGAGGATTCTCGAATTAAAATTTTATGTTTGAAGAAGTTCATTTTCCTTGGAACTGTTCCGAGAAACTTGATTCTTTCGTCGACGGACTAGACGACATGTGTATAAAATATAGAATACGTGCAGCTATACACCGAGCACAGTTATGTCTATATAACGATAGAGAACACGAGAAACCACTCAGAGAACCTGCTCAAATCGTTGCGTCTCGAGACGAGGGAGAGACAATCTTACAGTCGACACATAGACATGCGATTGCAAAGTTTATGCGCCCCTTGTTTTTCTATTTATCTATTTTCTCCTATTATACAACGAAAATAGCCTGATAGAGAACTGGGACAGGGCATATACGAAATTGTAGTGCTGTTATATTAGTTTTTCAGATTATTAGGTTAGTGTGTAATTGTTTGAAGCTGCTTATAATTAGACGAGGTATCAATCATCATGCACGACGAGAAAATAATTTGTAGTTAGCCTTTTTTCCTGTGTCTTATATAGTTTCTGTTGCGTTGCGACCGAATTATGTCTCACGCGCGGGTTTCGACCGTCAACCCAACCGAGGTTGTAAATCTCGGGATCCTGTTGGACGCGTTTCGATAATTGTGTCGCCGACTGACCACTCATCAAACTAATTTTAGGTGATTGGATTTTTAGTGAAGAGCGGTGGTTGCGCGTGACTTTACTCGTGTTTTTTCGATCGATGTATCGAGACTGCTGTCGGAACGTAGAGTGTTTCAAAAACCGCTAGTTGAGGAGTACCTAGGCTGCCTTTACACTTATAGGCGTTGCCCTTGTTTTGGAGATTTTTCATATCGATGCAGCAGAAATGCGCCGATTGGTTATTGCCGATGCATTTTCCCAATCGGCACATTCTTTACGAATCATCCCCACCCTACCGTTACGCCCTGAGCGTGCGTTGTCTTGGGTAGAGTGGGGGTGTTACCTGCAAGGCCGTGGAGCCTTTGGGACCCTTGACCGCGTCGTCGGGATTCCTCCAGGTTTACGCTCGGTAACTCTGAGTACCGTTGCTCGCTCGCTTTGGAGCGACTCTTCGGAAATTATCGGCTTATGACACGTCACGGCTATTGAGGAAGGATGGAAACGAAAGTTGGTCGTCGGATGGTCGCCACATGTGAAAAAGGTCTCGATTTCAAAAGTAGCCTTTTCGTCACGTCCGGGTCATAAACCTTGTCGACGCAAACTCTACGTGCGCGTGTTCTTTCGCGATGGAACAGTTTCCTAAATATTTAAAAGATTAACTAGTATGATTTTCCAGGAGGAAAATATTATTATTAGCATTATACAGGGTGCAGCCGAATAACATGTACAAGCGAGCAGTGGATGATTCTACATGCAAAAATAAATCGAGGAAAAAAAGGAATAACGTTTTTCCGTTTGGCGCGTCGTTCTCGAGAAAATCGAATTTGAAAATGCAACGAATACACGTGCCATTAGGTAGGAATCGTCCGATACGTCTGATCGCGACCAACCAATTTTACGTCCTGCATATATTGAAACTCGATTTTCTCCAAATCGAGGTGTCAAACGGAAAAATGTTATTCCTTTTTCTCAATTCATTTTTACATGTAGAATCACCCCCTATTTTCGGTATGTGACTATTTCTATAAGCCTTAGAGATATAAACAAAATTTTCATGTGACAGTTGTATGATATCGTCGGGAACATATCGTGATGATAATTATTTGACCTTCAGATAGTGTTTGTGTAGAGGGCAGATCTAAATATCTAGAAAAAGGAAAGAAGGAAGAGAAATGGAAAAGGATAGCACGGTACAGACTAGGGAAGGAAATGAGGGGTGGAAGGTACTGGATGGAAGAAGAGGACAGACAGTGCAGAAGGTGTGGATATGAAGAAGAGTCGTGGGAACACGTGCTAGAAAGATGCACAGGAGAGCAAGGAATAGAAGTTCGGATACAAGAGAAGGTGAAAGAAATACTAAATGAGGATGGGAGGGGAGAGGAATGGATGAAAAAATTAGACAGGGAGAGAAAGGAGAGACAAGAAGGGAAGTACGAAGGAGAGATAGAGGGGTGAGAAGACAGAGGAGTGAAAGGAAGAATGAGAGAGAGAGAAAGAGTGCGATGAAAAAAAAAGAAAAAACAGAGAAGATGTGTATATAGTGTATATAGTATAGTATAGATGTATATAGTTTAAATAGTTTTAGATGTAAGAACCATAGATTAAATTAAATAAGATATTTGTAAAGGAAACGGGGTCTCCTTGTAACCCGTAAAGGGAACAAGAAATAAACATACATACATACATACATATATACATACATACATACATACATACGTACATACGTACATACGTACATACATACATACATACATACATACATACGTCCTGCATATATTGAAACTCGATTTTGTCCAAATCGAGGTGTCAAACGAAGAAATGTTTTTCCTTATTCTCAATTCATTTCTATATGTAGAATCACCCCTTATATTCAGTATGTGACTATTTCTATAAGCCTTAGAGATGTAAAAAATATTTTCATGTGACAGTTGTGTGGTATCGTCGGGAACATATCGTGATGATAATTATTTGACCTTCAGATACTGTTCGTGCATGCTGTGAAGGTCTCATTTACATTTGCCAGCTTGTACATGTTATTCGGCTGCATCCTGTATAAACTACATTTATGTTTAAAATGTTTCTAAATGTTGGACTCGCCAGACGTACTATGTCGACGTATACATGTTAAGAAATGGTTTGATAAAAATTTCATTATTCTTTAAATGTTATAGCTGCTTCAATTACACTCATTTATGTTCGTGTCGTAACTCAATTGAAGATATCCTCGGCAGGCAAGCGGCTTTCCAAATTTAGCTCGAGATCGTTAATGCTTGATTAGGCTCTGGTGAAAGTATCTCAGCGATACATGCTTCTAAATAAATGATATCTTCTGAAATTAAGAATCCCATGTACGAACGGTTGATTGCTCGAACGTTATCAGTTTGTAACTCGATGGAATCTAAGTGTTGTCGGATGATGATAGAAAATCATTCATAACAGTCAATAATATTTAATGTTTCTCTCAATTCAATTTTATTCAATTCATCATAAAGAGTTCCACAAATTCTGCTCTGGATGAGAAAATAGAAAGAAATATTTACAGGTGGTAAAGAAGAATAGAGCAGTGGTATGCTGTGTAAACAATTATGCATTTGTCGAATGATGGAATCCATTCCAGCAGATGAGACACCGCACGTTATAAAGTATATGTTTTTTTTGTTCGGAATTGTCACTTAAAAATTTTATTATACTAAAACATGGAAATACATGTACAAACAAAATTAAAAACTATTTTACACCTTCGACAAGTATGCCCAAAAACCGTTAATGGGCTCGGACAAGAAATGATATTTCGACCATTTCAACGGGACTGTGGTTTTCGGGGATAACTCTATCTTATAACTGTTCAAGAGACTACACAAGCAACATTTCATCATCAGCATCGCCATCCTCATTCCGACGCACATTCGTGGCCCCTCTCCGAACGGAATGAAGCTCATCTTCTCGATATTTTGTTTTCTCTCTTCGCTGAACCGATCCGGATCGAATACTTCTGGATTGCTCCAGTATTGGGGATCATGGTGCACACTGATCGTAGGTATGAACACCTGCATACCAGGTTTCATTTTTATAGACAGTCCGTCCGAACCAGTCAGTTCGCATGGTTCGGTGCACACTTTCTTCATGAAGACCAATGCGGAATTGTGACGCTGCGACTCGCTGATCACTTGCTCCATGTACTTGAAGTCTTTTAGAGCCTCGAAGGTCAGCTCACCGTTGTTTTTAGCAAGAACTGTCCTGATTTCGTTCCTCAGCTTCTCCTGGACCTCAGGATGAGTCGCCAATTGGAACGCGACGAAAGAGAGCGTCAGCCTGCTTGTCTCGAACCCGTCGAAGAAAAGCGAGAGCGTGTGGGCCACGATCGCCTCCTCGTTCAGTCCCTCGCCCTCCGACTTTTCCATTTCAATCATCAGTTGGAAGAAATCGTTCCTTGGTGTCTTGTCCTTGAGTCTAAACTCTAAATTCTCGCGCACGACCCGCCTGAAAAACATCCCCATCTCCTTTGGCAAGAACGGGATCCCGAGGAAGGTCATCACGTTTGATTTCAAAAACGCGATGTTGGTCAGAAACGCGGTGATCAAGCTCGAGTTGAACATATTTTGTCCGATCGTGTGGAAAGCGTTTGGCGGCGGATTGTCTTCGTAACTATACCCTTCGACGCCTAAGCCAGCGTTTGCCACGGACTCGGCCGTGAACCGTCCGAAAAAGTATTTCAGCTCACACTCGTACTTGTTCTGCGTCTTCAGCTGCTTCTCCAAGAACGTTTCTTGCTTCTTGCACACTCCCGTCACAGCGATAAACAGCGACTTCAGCTTAACGTTGGAGAACGCGTAGGTCAATCGTTTCCTTCCGTGCGACCATACTTCACCCTCGGCGAAGAACGGGTTCAATGCCAATAGCGGGTCCTTCTTTGGTGATATCTTGAATCCGTTTTCGTGAAAATTGCCGAAGCTGCTCTGCAATACCGTCTTGATTAATTTCGGCTCGCGTATCATCAACGCCGGTGTAAACATATCGTATATACCGAACATGCTGTGCTTACTGCACTTTTTATACAACGTCTCAAAATGGTCCGTCGCACTTTGCGTGACGGTGTACACCGGCCACATGTGACCCAGAAAAGGCACGGCCCCGTCTGGCGTCGGAATCTTATGTCTTTGCCAGTAGGTATATGTTTTGACAAAGTAAATCACAAGTAGCACCAACGCTCCAGCGAGCAACGCTAACGTCGTAGGCTCCATGGCTGATGATTGTCTATGCGCGATGAGAGCGATCGCGCAAGCTAACCAGTGACTACTGGAGGACGATACTTGACTCTTGTATTTATGCTTCGCACGTATAGTCCAGAGACGATAAACGTCATAGTTGTTATCAATTTAAGCGAGAGACACGAACGTCGACGCTGAAAATTGAAACACTCGCGTTATCGAGATTGATCGGGGAAACTGCGGAACACGGAACCGTGATACATTAACCTCTCGTAAACGGTGTTCCCTAAATTTCCTGGTTACCATATGTTTGTTGGGATCAGGATGGCTACAGAGCCTCGAGATAGGCCGAAATGAGTGATTTCAAAGGCGTTGATTCAAAATTGGCCAAAAGTACCCAAGACCAATTTTTGGTGAAACTTTGCATATTGGTAGCCCTTTGGGTGTAACATTGATTCCGTGCAAAAACTTTTTCCCAGAACTTTACGGTTACGAGGGGGAGGGGGTCAAATTATTTTTAATAAAAATACGATATCGACACGGCACTGATACCAAAATATCATAAAAAATTCAATCTTTCCAACGGTGTATAAGTTTATGTAATTTATTTATTGCTAACGTAATTTTTTCACGTTTTTCGTGTTTTTCAAGGTGTAAAAAATTCAGAAAAATTGCATTTCCCAAAAAATGTATCGCCTGATTTGAACCAAAAGCGCTACATTAATAGTACATTTCATGCCCTTTCGAATGGTGTTTGTCATAGCTTGGGGAAATTATTGGTTTTTGAGTTATAAAGTAAAATGTGAGTAGAAGTTGAGGCGCGCGGTCAACTACTCGACCCATATATTCATTTCATACGTGGAAAAAACGCTTCCTGTGATTATATATACGCTGTACATAACACAGCTATGCTATTGTTATCATTCTACTGCTTTGAAACAGTGAAACACATTGGTTATATTTTACGATAATTATACCAGAATGCAGATATTGCTTATTTTATTTTATACGACTGCTGTCGTGGTAGACACCTATGCATTTCTTTTAACTAGACCAAAGTCAAATCATCAGTTTTATTTTCTTTGTCGTGTCGTAAAGGTCCATCGTCTGTAAAAGAATTTTGAATGTGCGCAACATTTCGTTAGACTATTGGATTATTTTAATTTTCTTTTATTAATAGCGGTATAGTGTATAAGTTACATAGTGTAGTGCATATTCTAAATAACAGTATTTCTGACAGTACATGTGACTAATAGTAAACGTGATTAGTGCAATAACTGAAATAAATAAATGTGAGTTCTAACAAATGCGAAAAATGTGGCATTTTTCTTTTAAAGAAGCCGAAGAAGGAGAAGAAAATTAAATCAAATCCAGTGTTTTGTAAAAAATGTTTTTTAGAATCTCCATTTTACACTACCATTATACACTACACCGCCATTAATATAAAAACATTAAAATAATCCGTTAATAATTTTAACTAGTGGAAAATAGTGTCTTGAATTAGTTTTATCTCATCACTGTTTTATGTTCTACTTACTCATTTTTATCACAAATTGCATAAAATCCACGGTCTACTTATCTTTAATTGATAATGAAGCGTCCGAATGCCGCAAGTCCGTATGCTGAACTTCGTGGAGTCGTAAATCCCGTCTCGCTGCTCGCGACGATACTCGAAGCTTTGCCGAAGTTACAGAAGCAACAACGACTAGTTAAAAATTAATTCGACGTTGGAAGTTAAATAAAGCTTGAATATACAGTGTGAGTCACCTAACGTTTGCACCTCAAATATCTTTGTTGTTTCTAAAGATACGTAAAATATGGTAAAGGCAAAGTTGAATGGTACAATGAGGCTGACACGATGCCAAAAAAATTTTGTTTTTATGTCATTTTTTGAGAGATATCAAGGTCACCTTGACTTTTTTTAAATGGAACCACCCTTTTTTAAACACCTACGATAATAGTCCCTTTCATTACGAATTCAGTGACTATAATTACTCAAGGTCATTCAAGGTCGCGGACAGAGATAACGTATAAGATTTAACATCGATACATGCCTGTAAACGGGCTTTGAAGGAATGTTGAATTCTGTCCGTGACCTTGAACAACCTTGAGTAATTATAGTCACTGAATTCGGGCTTTGAAGGAATGTTCAACTCTGTCCGTGACCTTGAACGACCTTGAATAATTATAGTCACTGAAAGGGACTGTCAGTGTAGGTGTTTAAACAAGAGTTGTTCCATTTAAAAAAGTCAAGGTGACTTTAATATCTCTAAAAAAAATGAGAACAATTGAAAACAAAGATATTTGAGGTGCAAACGTTAGGTGACTCACCCTGTATATGTATATATTACAAATTTAACAAGTAAAGAATTCGCTCGAGATGGCTAGTTTCGTGCTTTCGGTTCGAGTTATGTTCGAGATCTGATTTTCGGTGTCGTGTCGTGCATAACGTCAGCTCGGATCTTTTCTATTGGTTAAATTTACAATGTATGGGGTGACTGAAATGATTTCTATTGGTGAGTGGGTGGTGCATTTGGTCGTCGGAGTACGGACGCTTTAGTAAAACTATGTTTGGGCTGTACGATGAATTGAATGCGAAAGATATGGGAAAACGGTGACACCCAATTCGTGCTGGCAACGTCGCGTCGCGTCGAGTATCTCGAGCTATTGCAGCTGGCCGTTTCTAATGTCCATGTAAAATCTCAGTCTGCTTGAGATCGAACATATAATATAGTGCTAATTTTAGAAAGATTAGATGTTATTTCTCCAGTGCAGATTATTTTCATATGTGTACAATTTTATATAATTGTTCCAGTAGTATCGAATTCTAAAGGTATTACATGATTCTAGATGCATAAAATAAAATCTTTGAAATTTCTTGGTTATTCACAATCTTCATTTATAAGAACATATTCTCATCTCCATCTCGACAACATCGAATGGACATTATAAAACAACGATAAAAACATTTGCATAAATCAATAAACTTAGCTCTTTTCAATGGCGTAACATATGGATGTGTGGCGGCTACTTCCTATACTCGTCAACAGAGGGACATTACGACAACACCTTTCCCGCTAGTACCTTAATCTTCCTCTGTTTGTATATATACCGTCCTAAACTGTCCTTACGACATCCCGCGTCTAAGGCACGGGCCCGCTAGATAGCCTTACTGATGAGTCCTCTAGCGGGCCTAGGACGAAACGCTTCCTCCTCCTTTTTCCATCTTTTCATAATTCGACTGCCGCCATAGATGCATTCAAATAACAGTTTAGCCTCAAATTTTAGCTGACCTAACATTACCGATTTTAGAAAATGTATTGAGATTCAATTAATTTAGTTGTTTTCTTTAAGTCAAGTTGTAGTCTAAAATTAACTCGTAAATAACAAAAAGACGATTATAAGGTCGGTGCCAACAATGATAACAGAATGCTACGCCATTTCATAATGAATTGATACGTCCCCCTATCTGAATGTCACGCTTAATACAAACTGCACCGTTTGTTACAGATACATTCCCGTTTAGTACAGTGGCCACCACGACCCGATGACTTTTATGGAACCTTTGGTAAGTTTGTTTTTAAGTCAGACTTACTGTGTAGAATGTTGCGGTTGGAAACAGAAGGTATCTTTTTCCAAACCAATAGCAGTGGCTTCCACGCACGGTAAGAGCGTCAAGCCTGACACTGTGTAAACTTTAACTTTCCTTCTAAAACCACTACGTCTTTCTTAAAAAAGGTCGTTTTATAAAGAAAGATTCGAGGAACAGAATTATATTTTTTGAACCGAGTCGGCGGTTGTGAATTCAGTAGTATTTAAATTTGCATATTAATCTTAGAATATTATTACTTATATTTACAATGAAAAGAAAGTTGAGGCGTGAGTTGATATAACATCATTTTAGTCGTAAAAGGCTAATACGTAAAAGTCGTTTGATCAAAGTAATGTGTCGGTTTATTTCGATTGCATTTTTAACATTTTTGCAGTCAATATTTTTCGAACTGATTAAGCTAGGCGGTTAAAATTTTACAAATCTTAATCTGTTGAGACGTACAGCGAATCCTGCGAGTTTCAAAAAATTGGTGCTTATGTGATAAACTCTGAGAGATGTGTCGTGAAATGACCTCGTGTTTTATGCAGAACTGTTTTAATTGGGTAAGCGTTTTATTTAATAAGTTATTAAATAAGTGAGTAATCCACTCCGGGATGAGTTCATTGACCTATAGTAATTTGACTTTTCAGGGTCAACCAAGATCATTTCGTGTATTTCAAAATTGATCTCCGCCGAATATTGAGACAAAATGACACCAACACTTACTTCCTTGAATTTACAAACATGGAATGTGTTGTTGGTATGTTGCAATCGCTGCGAATCTTATCGCCGTGAGTGGCATTAATAAGAAACCTTATATTATGATATGTTTGCGACTTATGCAAGCAGCAAATAGATGAGCATCCGTTATCCACTGACTACTGTCAAAAAAACGCACGAAAAATTCCAATAGATCAGTAGTGAACACCTCAAATGTCACTTAACAACACAAATGATTTTCGTAAGAATGATCGACATAAAATAAATGCCAACGAATATTTAATAATCACTACCGAAGTTAACTAGATCATAACGCAAGGTGAAATCTCCATTATTAAGTAGCTAACAATTTTTATTAACCTGGTCGCTTCTATGAACAAAATAAGTAACATTTGTGTGAAACGCACGAAATTTTACAATATAACGTTGTATCGCGTAAATAATTATTATTGTGTTTATAACAATTCAACGACTGTGAAGAACAGATCTCGATAGACAAAAAGACCTCGGTGGAACCGAACCAAAATGTCGAAAAAAGGATTTACATCGTGCAAAAGTTTACCTGTCACTTGTTTGGGAGTATATTGTGATTTGCTCTGAAATCGGGAACTTTATGTGGCATGACCTAATAGCAGGAGTAGGTTCGTAATTTATCCTCTTCCTCGCAATGATACGTACCGGGAACTGCCGCTGCCAGACTAATGGCGGCTGGGCTCCGCTAACTCTGTTCGTTTTCACACTAGGCGGAACTATCGGAAAACTGTTTTGTTTCCTCAGGAACTCTTCCTGCCCCGTCTCGAGGTACACTCTGCCGTGCGCTATATCAGCGATAAGTAACGAAGGAGCGGAAGTAAGAATGCTCGAACTTCGCGTGCAGTTTACCTACAAATTATCGACAAGAATTTAGATGCCTAACCGGACAAAAATATTTGATCTCCGGGATCGAAAGTAATTCGTTTAGTGTCTAGTGACGTTACGTGCCACATATCAGCCCAAACAATTCCCGCAAAATTAAAGTATTTCGATTAATGCAATCGAACCAAGAAAGCTCAAATTTTCTACTTTTACCCTTTTTCATCTTATAAATACTAATCAAATTTGTTTGTTCGTATATGTCGCAACGAAAACGAATGTTTGAACCTGGTCAAAAATTAATGTCACCCATATGTGATCGACGTGGCACTGAACGTGTTAACGTAAACATACGTATAGCGAGCAAGTAAAATCATTGTTCAAAAGGTAACCCTTTGATATATGGATTAATGAAATGTCGATGGAACCAGGAACTCTATTTATTCTTTAACATATCGTTTGTGTAAGCTTAACAATGCATTTACGCATAAATTCAAGACAAACTGATTTTAAGCTACACATTAAGTTATATTGTATCAACATATTAACATATTGATATATTATATATGTTATACAAATCTTATTTATAATAGACGTGATTCTAGTAATATTTGCTATTAATATTAAGCAATGTTTTACTTCAATGTGTACATAATGTGGCCTAAGAAACACATGACGTATCTGCGACGTCTTTACATGTCGAAGAGCTGGCACCTTGAAAATCAATTTTTACTACAGTCTATTTGTTTAAGATGTAATCCAATTTAGAGTCACGTTCCGCGACGCGATTCCTTTAGTATAATAGGTTTCTTATACCGCTCGAGCCTGGTTCTTATGTCGATTTCTTACCCGCGCCCAACGTGGGGCTTAGACATAAGAACCTCGCGTTTCGGCAGTTTTTCTGTACCTCGTCCAGCTCAGCTGACGAGCTCGACTCGTGCATCGCGGTGAACGACCGCGATTGTAAACGCCTTCGGCGCCGACTGTTTACGTTTCCCGCTGTACTTGTCTCGTGGGCCATCCTTCCGATATTCCATATTTTAAATCCAACGCCTATCTTCCATTGTCTCCCTCGCCGCACCGGTCGTTAGGGCAATGCCCCGATTGCCAACGAACGTTAGGTGCTGGCGGATCCTTGCAATTTCAAAAATCCCACTCCTCAATCCTTCCTAACCGATGGTCCCGGACAAGTATAAATAGGCGCGCCGAAACCGCGCTCGTCTCGTCGCTCTTCGACTGTAGTACGCGTAAAACGCGCTTTTCTATTTACCGTTGTGCGCTTCACTTCTGTAAATCGCTTCTCTAGTATTCACGTGCGCTTCACGTGAATATTATCATCTTTCACACCTCGTGCGCTTCACGTTGTGTGCCTCCCCTCATCATCACCCGCATCTCACTTGGTAACATCTTTCATCGTTTCTTTGTGTCATATTTCACTACCCTTTTTATGTATATTCTTCGTTACATTATAATTCTTGTTATCTACATACTCTACACTGTATTTACCTCTTCATCTCCGTTTCCTAATAGCTAGAGTTTCAACACTATTAAATAAATCAAATTTTTATTACAATAATAAATTTCATTTGTCTTTTCTACTCATATATTGTTAAATAAGTTGTTTTAATTTCATATGACTTCTAGAAGCAAAGCTGTGGCAGCCAATGTGTCAATGAATATACTTTGTGAGGATCGCAGCACAATGTGTCGGTATGAAAACCTTTCTCACACGAAATGTGTACGGTTACAATAAAAAGAAAATGGTTTACTCAGAGCTGTGTAAAGCAAGTTTGTTTTAAATGAATTGCCTTCAACGCCTGGACATTTCTGAAATGCTGTAGGCACTCTTGGACTCAGCAACCTCAGCTAGCCCGATTCCGCAAATTGAGCTTCTGCTTACAGTCCCATTGAGGGTTTACTGCCTCACTATACAATTGTTAACTCCGAGTATACTAGCCCAGTAGACCGAAGTGTTTAACCTCGGGGCACGGTAGTATAGTTTCCAGGCCCTGCAGGCGACAGGTTTGGCAACGGCGGCACATGTGTTTGGCATTCTCGGTTTAACAAATACCGCTGAATTGTCCAATGAAAAAGTTATCAAAAGCAGTTACTGTTTTTTTCGGACAATTGCCAAAGATAATGGAAACTCGACGACGTCGTTTCGAATAACGGATTTTGATTTAAGTATTAGTTTCACTGTGAACGTACACGGGATACGAATCATTCAGTTTCACATAGAGATTCGAAGACAAATTGGCACATCTCGTTTACCCTCGTAGCAAATTGAAGGCGTTGCAGAAATTGAACATCATCGCTCGTATGAAATGAAATTGGGTCAATCATTCTACAAGGCCATAGGCGACAGTGTTGCGGACGTGACCGTTACCTTTATGTAAGTTAATGAGTTAATTCATTTGAATCTAACGATCGCACACGCGACCGTCACGATGGGTGTTGAGCATCTAAAGTGAAACGATAAGTTACGGTTATTATCTTTACTTATGTTATATCTCAACCTTCGCTCGCCTCAATTTGATACAGTTTTAACGGATGAATTAAATATTATGCTCTGCACATCATTTTATCAGTTGTAAACAAAGATTACTCTGGCAGCATTTATGATTGGCCAACGGTATCCAACGGTATTCAACGACCATTGCCTCGCTGCAAAAACCGGTTCTCGTCAATGATACTGAGACCAACAATAACCTATGCAGCAGTAGTGTGGTGTAGTGCAGCACCAACCAACATTAAACCACTACAAACTTGTCAAAATAAGTGTCTCAGACTAATACTATCAGAGAACTACTATGCGAGAATTAAGGACACGCCTCAACAAGCGGTATTACCAGAATTTTTGGATTATATTAAAAACACTATCAGAACATCTCTACGAGACTCAAACAAACAGCAATCCACTATTCACAAAATTAACAGAAATGAGAAGCCACATTTTAAAATAAAACATTTACCGTACCAAGCCCTAAAGCCATTTCACGAATACAACTGATAAATCTCTATAATCTTAACCCTAATATAGAATTAGTTTATAAGTGATAGGTTTTTACACATTAGGCGTTACCTATACTTAGAAAGTACCGAAGACTAAATGTACAAAACCAATAGTGTGCAATACAAAAATACCACCGTCTCTAGACGAACTCACGCGTAATAGAAAGTAAGGAGCAGGTAAACCATATTAGGTAGGAACTGCGCAACACACGCATGGTACCTAAGAAGCACGTTTATATGAGTATATATATAGTCTGTTATTAAATGTATAAGGATGTACAAATAATTATAATAAATTCTTTATTAAAAAAAAAAAAAAAAGAAAAATGTTCTCGTCAGATGACCGAAGTAAAACAGCATTGGACGCGGCCAGTACTTGGATGGGTGACCGCCTCGGTATACGCCGGAGTTAACCCCCTAGGTATACGCCGCGTGTTGTTGGCAAAAGGGTGGTACGGTACCCACCTTAATAAACATCATAGGTCCCGCAGAAAAGTAGGCTGAAATAGGCTGAAAAATTAGGCTATAGATGAGAGCTGGAAGAAGGGAAAAATGTGAAGGAGTAAAGGAGTAAAGGAGTTAAAGATCCTACGATCGGACATAAAACAATGTTCATGGATTTTTCTAAATAGCCTCGGAGTTAGTTGGGATATAGTTAGCGTTTTTTTGCCTACAATTTTGCAAAATACGGCATACGATGGAAAAGTTATGACAATTTGCTAACGAAGGTCCAATGCTAGGCCTACAATCATTATAGTTAACCAACTAAAAAGAAATTTAGATATGATAATACTACATTGACCCGACTGTGGTGACTCTGAGGCACCACTACAAATTCTTACACCATTATTCGAAATATTTTTCAGATTATTAAATTTTTATTTAATAAATTACTAGATATCTCAGTATTGTATGCGCATATTCGATCGGCTTCATATAAATAGAATTAATGAATTATATAAAATGGAAGTATCCTAAATTAGAAAAAAGAATTTGGTTTCGAGACTAAATTAATTGCGAGTGCAAAGGGTTAAATATAGACTTACAGGCGTTAGAAACGTTGCCTTAGGCTTTAATTCCCCAAAAAGAAGTTCACAAAGTTAATTTTGAGACAGATTGAGCTGTAGAAATGTGGGACAGATGCGCGTGAATCGCGTCGTCTATCTGTTCGTGTTCTCGAATGATTGTTCCAGCAATCAAGTACCGCTAACACGTTAATTAAATTTATCATTGAAGAGCATCGACTTGCCCGTGAATGTTGCATTCTTGGAAGTCTGTTAAATGAGGCTTGTGTGTAGTCTGTTCCCGATTGGGGATCCTCTCGCCTCACTTCGCCTCTGATCTCCGCCAAAGGCAGCCTCTGGTAATTAAGTCGAGCCCACAGCGACGTCGCCTCCATTGTGCGGGGCAAATGGGCTGTTTAGCCCGGATACATGACTCCATCCCCCTATTATTGTGCATGTACTGACGCAATCGATCACCAGCCCTCCCTTATTCGCACCCTCCACCCTCTCGCAAACTCTCGATCTCTTTCGGCTCATCGACTTAACCTCTGCGGCTTCGAAATAGTCTCGGGTCACCAATCTTAGAGTCATCAAAATTTTATAGGGACCCCGTTGAGAACACGGTTCTAAAAATTCACTTTGATTCGTGAAATATTTACGAGACACAGAAATATAAAATGTATGTTTCAGTATTAGCTCCTACATGTAATTATTTAACATTGTTAGTTCGTTTCAGTTCTCTTATTTTAGCAATTACTAAAATCATTATTTATATTTTATAATCTCATGTTTATTCGATTTTTTTCTTTTGCGAGAAACTATATAAGAGGGCTAGATTACTCGGCAGTTTTAATGTTAAGTAAAATATGAAATAAATAAATAAACTTCTCATGTATTTGTAAAATGGCTGTGTCATTTATTATAATAATAAATCATATAATGGCCAAGACATTGCAGTTTTTTACACGATTTATGAAAATATTCCTACATGCGTACGAGAAGTGCAGTTTTCTATTTTTATCTGCCATTGATATGTTTGTGTATGTTTCGCTGTTACTATCTCCTATGTTCATATAAAAATGTGCTACATTTGACATCACCCATTTGCTGGTGTAGTTGATAAACTCTGTTATGCCTCTGTATTACAAACAATGTTACCAGACGCATATTAGCCACCATTGCGGAAATAACTGTCCTCTCTCGCTTGCAAGGAACCTCTTACTTAGAAAATATATTTTACTAATTATAATAGTTTTGAATACAAGACAAATCACTCATACGAAGCGAAAGAATCATATGTAGATTATAAAATATAACAAAATAAATTTTTAGCGTATTTACATAAATTATACAAGCGTTTATAGATACAATCATATCATAATTCTTATGAAATTATGAAATTCGTACGTTTCTTGATTTTAACGTTAAAAGTTCTTTAATTAATTCGATATTTTAGACTAATCTGTTAAACGTTTTGGAGTTATACTTGATTTATAATAACTCGTAATTATTTTCAATTTCAAGAATTTCTTCCTCTTGAATCCATTGAAACTATCATTGAATCCATTGAATCCAACTAAAGTGTTACTTTTTTTAATGGTATTTTAATTTATTCTATTCGTGTCTTTAGTTTCATGTTCAGTTACCTATGATCTGATTGTTTCCCTATAATTTTATTAATAAGTACATTTTGTAACATAGAACCATTACAAATAAAAAAATTAAGCTACTATGTAATTCGAAGATTGTGAAACAGGAATTAAAGAAACCAGTTTTTCAGAGATTCTACCAGCTTAACTCGTGCAGTAGAGTGTTAAATTTGATTATATGTGTAGCCACTCAACATACCGACCCTTTGATAGCCGCCCGTGTCCAGTAAACAACCTGTATAGCTCGACGATGCAGGCTTGTTTACAAATATTTATAAAAAGATTTGGTGCGTATCAGATCGGCTTTGACCTCCACAGTTTTCAATAATGCAACATTGTTCAAAAAATTTTACCTATATAATCAGATTTTTAACTTTCGGTAAAAGTTTTTAATAGATCTCCACTGAACACAAATCTTGAAATTGTTTATTATAGTTCCCATGCGTAGCTTTCAAAAAATAAGTGATACAGTTTTAACATAATTCTAACTTATACAGCAATATTTTACTGATAATCACAGTTAGTCTATCGACGACGACATTATATAGCTTAAGGACATCTTTTTATTCTTGTTATTCTATTATATAACAAATTTAGACTTTTGTTAAAGACAAAGTTTCATCATTTATTTGTACAGAAATAAAATTTGCATTCAACACAAAAATTGGTTTACGCAAATGTGCACGACCTTTGTTTTCATTTTTATTAAATTGTTGGAAGACAAATTCTTTTCAGACAAAACAAAGATAAAACAAATTCCATATTCAGAATAATAATTCGGGGAATCCCCAAAAGGAGAAATTGCGACTGTCACGAACACAATCAGATAAAAGTCTGACTAGTTTTAAAATGAATCAGGTTGTGCAATTCTAAGAAGAGAACAAATTTTTTCTTCTCGGTTAAAATTCTTAGAACTTGAATCGATCCTATTAAGTTGACCCCTTGCACTACAATTAATTTTACAATTACAGTGATTATAACTTCTTTGCCCTTCATCATTTCTTAAAAGAAGGGGGAACCTCATATTTATTGTACACCCGATGTATTCTCCAATGGCTACATACGAATAAAAACAGAAGAGAATTTGATTTCGGTGTAAAAGAAATTAAACCTACCAAATATCGAAAGTGATCGACATGTATAGCTTTATCATACAAGATTGTATTTATTTAAATTGTATACTTTTTATTATAATGTTAGCTTCAGTAAGGGAATTTATGTGATCATTCCCAGGTAGGCATCATTATAATTTCCATAATTCTAAACAAAAATATTGAAAGCAGTCATTTTGACCGGCAGTGAAATGCTAATACCACGATTATTCAGAATCTCGAGTCTGATTGGATGTTATACAAGGGATCAATCAAGTAACCCGAAACAGACTCGTGTATCGTGACGATCACGGCAGAAGAGGAAAGAGATGCGTCGTCCCGTTGACAAAAACTCGTCTGTACAACGGTGTTCCCTATGAAACCTTAGAAACATGCGCCGGAGGATTTGCGAGGGAACGAGTTTCCAGTTCGACTCGAATCTGGCCGAATGAAACCCGATTCGACGGTGATAATACATGGTGTACGTTCACCCTACCTGAAGTGTATCCCGGCAAACAGTCCGGGCAGAGATCGCGAGAGGGAGCGAAGCGAAAATATTGTTCGACGAAGGTACGTTTCGTTCGCGTTGGTTGCGTGACACGGGACCGATCGTCTGTGCGCGTGTCTCTGTATATGTATATGGACGTGTGTACGTGTGTGCTCAGGCTGAAGTGTACCTGACTGGCGGATACGAAATCCAGTTGAAACGAATTCAGGAAAATCCTCTCTGGGGAGTGGACGACGTCTCGTGCTGGTGCTACTGCTGCTGCTACGCCGAAGGAGATTCTCTCTCGTTCTTTCTCTATCCGGGAACTCTTTGACACGGGACACTTTTAAAACGTGCAAGGAATACATAAAGTACGTCACTTTAGCGATAACAACTTCTTCGTGATGGGAACGGTTCCTTTCTTGTCACCCGTAGACGCGAAATTACTTCTCGCCAGGCGTACGACACGTGCTCAGTAGCTTTCCGGATTTTAATTTAAATCATGATTACTTTAAAATAAATATTTATCACCGTCGTCGTCCGGGATGCGAGAGCGTGCGCTTCCGCCGATATGACAGTCGGAAATTTTTAGCTCGCTCGGATTAACCATCGGACAGCGGAGAAGTTTGTGCACGTAGGCAACAGAACCGGATGTGTATGACCCGTGAAAACTACTACTAAGAACCGTGGCACACCGATAGCTTGAGCGCATTGCCGGATTACAATCTTTAGAGGCTCTAAGCACTTAAAAGATTTTGAGGCCCCCTTATACAGGGTCAGTTCAATGCAAAGCTGAACTGTACTTTAGAGGACCAAAAATTTTCAAGTTTTCTGTATGTGATGCTACACATTTTGACGAGAAAATGGTAGACGTGTAAGTTTTAGTACACGAAATTCAAGTTTTGATTACCGGAGTTCACTGGTTGAAAAGTTATACATGTGTAAACATGAGCAATTTTAAGTGTTTTTGACAGGTTAGAGCGTCGCCATATTGGACATTCGTTGGGTGGTAGAGGTAGGACTGTTGAGCGCATGCGCTGGATAGATGGTGGGTGTTCAGCGCATCGGCTAAGTAGTACTGATCTGTATAGTCCAAGTTGGATTGGGGTTAGTTAAAAGTGCGCAACTTTACATGCGCACATCTTCTTAACCAGTGAACTCCTGGCAATAAGACTTTCATTTTCGGTGTTTTCTCGTCGAAATCTATAGGACTGTATAAAAAAAGTTAAAAAAAAATTGGTCCTCCAAAGTACAGTTTAACGCAATGCAATGTGGGGTGGACCTGTATACATTATCGAAATAATTTTCCGTATGCACTCACCATATTCAAGTTGAGGGACATCACTTCGAATGATTTCGATACTATCTCTTTACCTATTAGATCTAGGACGTATGGAGGTCAATACATTTGTACGAAGAATTTGATACTCTATCGATTCATGATACAAAAGACAGATTTCTCCACTGAAAGGAATTTAATTCTTCCCACTCTATACCATGCAACTTTCGCATATATATAATTTTTCCATACTATTACAAGTAACGGAAATATTCAAGGTGTACATGTTGTTTACTGCATAGGTGAAATAGGGACCTCTAGTATGTACCGTGTGCTGTCCGAATTCACGCACAATGTTACAGAGCTCTTGCGTCGATTTGAACGACCAGGTTCCGCTGGCCGGGGGTTAAGAAATCGCGGGAGGAGTTTCGTTTGAAAACGCGCGCTCGGAGAATTCCCGCGTCGGATTAGCCGTCGAGACATTTACTGTCGATCGCGAACTTCGAGATACCGTTGTGTCCCCGAGAAATATAAGAAGCAGACACACAATAAGTCGTGGACGTTGAACGAATCCAGTTTCGCGCAAAACTTGGCTGAACTTTCGCAACACGTCGCGTTGTGAATACTTTACGTACGTGGCAAGAATGGCAAGAATATCGACCGTGTCGGGCCGGGTTCGGAGAAAAAGCATCCGGGATCCAACGGCGATGACGTCACGTGTGCTTCCACCCCTTTGTAGACAGGTATCGAACGGCCGTCGATGACGCTTTTGTCATTAAACCCCGTTTCCATCGATCTGACGTGGTTCGGAAACCACCTGACGCTTCGGGAATCTGCCTCGTTCCCGGGGAATTACACCGTGTTCACCGCAGATGCACCGATTCGCCGGTGAATAATGGCTTCCCGAACTCTCGAACCTTGTCACAAATTCTTAGGGCAATAAATCAGCTGACGAAACATCGTTTCAACGTTGCAAATTTGCCAGTCCCAGCGAATTGGCCCTGAAATTCGACGAGATTAATTGTATTTCTTTTTCCGCTGCCCCTACGTCGGTATAGGATTCAGATAACGATGATAGAGCAGCGGTCCTTCGTTAAATCGCGATGATAGATTGTTGATAATTTGTGGGAAATTGAGATTGAGCTGCGGATGTTCCTTCGATGGGATCATTCAACAATGGAGAATAATAAGCTGCGATGGGTTCCTCTTAATTCTAGAAGTGCACCAGCAACCTTCGAATTGATATTGATGGGAGCATTGGATTGACCCATAGCTTCGACGGATATTTGCTAAGTTGGCAGTCGATCGCTGTTACAAGTGATTGTGTTTAAAGCAGCGGTTTCCAACCTGGGAGGCGCGGACTATTGCCAGGGGAGGCATACAATGTTTTTAATTAATTATTAATTTACATACCATAATATCTTCAAAATTTTTATTCAATTTTGGGGAAATCTTAGCGGAGAGTATGAATCTTTGTATTACAAAGCAATGCAAGTAATTGTAACGTCTTATTTATGCGAAACGGGCTATTCGGCACTGGCTGCAATGAAAACTAAATATCGAGCCAGGTTAGTAGTAGAAAATGAGATACGAGTGGCAGTCTCCATATTGCCGCTACGATTTAATAAACTTTGTACCAATAAACAACAACAACCCTCGCATTAAATTTTGATGCGATAGATGTAGTTGGTTTAAATCAACGTTGTCCAGCGTAGGGCCCCCTCACTCGCCTGCTTCCCCTCCCTACTGACCCGCGTGTCATAAAACAATCGACAATCATCTTTTTAACGCGGGAAGCGAGCATATTGGAAACAGCGAACGGTGGTGGGGACGGCGTTCAGCTCCCGGAGCCGAGTTTGGACATCGCTGGTTTAAATGATTAAAAAGAATTTAATATAAAAATGAATATACATGTACGTATATGTTATAGCAAAACCATGTTATTATTCTTTTAATTGTAGTTTTCAGTTATTCTTTCTAATAAAGTTATTATTATTTAAAACGTGTCTATATTATTATATCTATTCAAAAAATAAAAGGTTGGGAGGCGCGGAAGAAACATTTTTTTAGGCGTAGTAGCATGAAGGTTGGAAACCGCTGGCTTAAAGGGACTTTCTCATTAAATCATTTAAAATGAACATGATATTTTGGAATTTTTTCTTAAAATATGACCAGTTATTTTGAAAGGTCCATTTCTTCTACTTTCGAGTTATTTAAAAGTTTGCATTTTATTCGATCCGAAACTATGAATAAAGTGTACTAAGTTTAGCAATGTTTCTATAAGTTTATAAATATTTAAATTGATTACATAAATAACTCGTATGTGAATTTAACTAAAATAATATTGTATATTCTTTTTGGGTCGTCAATGGACTAACTTTCATAACCAACTGTTAGGCTGTTTCATTTACTGACGAATTTTAAATTGATCAAAACATGGATATTTTAAAATACTGAATGTGAATTGTTTATAAATAAACAGTTCACTCTAAATTATTCGTTTATTTTTTGTCATTTCTCAATTTTTTCCAATAATGGATACACCACTTTCAAAATAAACGGTTCATATACAACATTTTATAAAAACACCTTTTGTCCTTAGTTTGTACACTCTTTTAGTATTACAAAACAAATTTTGTTGCGTTTCCTGTTATGTTGTCATTTATAGATGGCGGTCACTACGCTGCTTACAAAATATGGGTTGAAAACGGTCGCAGTCAACGTATTGAATCACATAATTTTGTTAACAAAAGAATAAGAAGGGTCGAACACATGATTATCAGTAGGTAATGAAGTCAGCATTGAAGAAGAGGTCCGAATAGTTCAGTGTCACGAATTGTTGTGTGGGTGGATCGAATGAAAAGTGTGCAGGGGCTGCGAATACTATGATTCAGCCTTGGATGCACAACTGCGAAGTTGTAATACCGTTGGCAACAAAGAGCAGATTTTGAATTATTCATAGCATTATTATTCTTTTCAACCCGGCTTATTGATAAAATAATACTGATGCTGCGATATCGGTTTTATTAAAACGGATTGTTTTCGTTATTATCTCAACGTTCTGATACACTGGCATTTTCTGCGGGATAAAAATAATATGTACAAATATCCGCGGGAGGCTTTGTTATTGATGATAGCGTCGAGTACTTGCTACCAATGATCAATATAAAAAATATTGTTTGATGTTCTTCAAATGAATGCACTACGTTATCAGATTTCTTATCTTTTTGGATGATGCAATAACCGTTTAAAATGTGGAATAACAATTTTTCAATGTGGATCCTGCTAGTCATGGCACAATTTACAGTTTGAAAGGTTTTGATTATCGTAGGCTATCAGAACGTCGCGTCGCGTCGTCTTGATGCGACGAATCTTCACGTAACGTTATTATCGTAAACGCCAGCATACAATTCAGCATAATCTGTACCACTAAGTTTTGTCATTGCTTGCAATGTAACTGCATGGCTTGGCTATTAAATAATAACATCGTGCATTTTCGTCGTTGCTGTAACGCAATGACTAGCAGATTTTCAGTCATAAAATGACAGACTTTCAAACAAACTGAGTCCACAGATTTTCGCAATAATTACTGCTAAGAAAAGCAGTGATTTGGCAAATCAATATACATAAGATTCGAACATGCAGGATGTTTACCAACTCAAATATTATTCCGCTAAAGTATATCTTTTTTAACAACAGCGTTAGTAATAATGTGGAACATTCAGGGAAATGTTAGAGAAAATTTTAATATATTAAAGGCCGAGATGAAAATTCTAATAGAAATAAAAATATTCTATATAAAGATAATCATTTAAAATAAATGAACGCAAGGCAAAAATATACAAATTGTGTGCTCATTCAGTCAATTATTCTTGACGTTTCCGTTGCATCCTGCGTCAGAAATGCAAATTATAAAAATAATGGGAATTATAATAAAGTGAAATCTTTTAATCACCGAAACGAAGTCTCTCTGAACATTCCGATGTACATTTCAAACGAGGTTAGTTTAGCAGAGTTTTCGACCAGCTGGGGATTAATCTAATCTACATATTACTATTCGTGTCGGGATTATTTGCATTCTAGAGAGGAACTCTCGAGGACCGAACATTTTCCTTTACAGGAATATGCACCGATGATGTGCATCAACCGAGTCATCAACGTAGTGTGGTGCGTTCCGAGTTGGTTTTCAATTAATTACTTCGAACTAAAATAAGG
This sequence comes from Sphecodes monilicornis, assembly GCA_913789915.3. NCBI lineage: Eukaryota > Metazoa > Arthropoda > Insecta > Hymenoptera > Halictidae > Sphecodes > Sphecodes monilicornis. The sequence goes on from OU565290.1 coordinate 15,350,514, forward strand.
AATATCGAACTGCAATTGGCGAGTTACGTATACACGTCGGTGTATCTCTTTCATTAGTGCAATTACCTAATGCCAGACATTTGAAACACCGCAAAGCTGTTGCATTCCTGTATAGAGTCGCTCAAAGTGATTTCTGAAATAGATGAATGTTTTATTAGCTTCCGTATTCGACGCTTTTGGATATTGCATTTCGGATATTCACGTCGCACAATTGAATTACTGTTTCCAAAAATATCACATTTATAAACTGTAAGTTTATAATGAGGTAGACATATGTAGGTAGACATATTATAATCAGACATATGTAGGTAAACATATTATTATCAGGTAGATAAAATAATGAATTACATGTACACATGACGGCCCTCTTGAGTGATACCTCCTGAACAGATCTTCGAATTATGACTGCTAGAATGATGTAAAGGTGGCCCTCATACAGCACGGCATCCTATAACACAGTTTCGTTCTAACACGATAGGATAAATTGCGGGAACCCTCGTATTGCACTGCAACTTATAACACTGTTTCACTCTAACAGAATAAGAAAATTGCGAAAACCTTTGTGCAACACTGTACTTCTACAGCACTGGATAACATGATTTTTGTTTAATATATTTAAAAACTAAATTACCTTAAAATAATGACGGGAAGGAATAATGAACTATAGTGCCTTTACATGAAAATATATAAATAAATTGTAATTTACTCATTTATAACTCTATTCCGATGTTATAGCGGAAAGCGTCATGCACAGTTTACGCGCCATCCGCGGCGAGACTTGCCGTTTCAGAGATACAGTGTTGCGGAAACTCTAAAAGTATAAAGTGTAATGCACTTTAAAAAAATTTTTAATAAAAATTAAGTTGCTTATATGGAATTAAAAAAAGAAGTTTGTTTTAAATAGGTTTTTGGAACTTAACCCCCGTTTTTGTACTGACTCTGGGTCTCATATAACACGGTTTCACACAACACGGAATTTTCTAGGAACATATCTACCGTGTTGTAGAAGGGTTACCTGTATTTCTTTAACACTCCTGGTAAAAGAAAACTGACAATCAGTACAGAAATGGCATGAACACTATCACCACGCTTATTACTGTCCAAATTGAACGAATTTTTACATGGATCGAAAAATTACAACTTTTTACAATTTTCTGCTTATTTTTTCCGTTTTATCCCACCGATCAGCGAATTTCAATATTCTTTGTAATGCAAACCAATTTACCACTTTCGATAAAATTTTCAGCTTGTGTGTAACTTATATGGACCCACAAAACACATTTTTTACATTTTTGTTACAGGTCCAAATAAATCAGTTGTAAAAACATTTACTATTCTCTTCGTAACTCAGACTAAACGCAAATTTTCCAAAATTAATCTAATCCATCCAGCTTGACAGAAAAACTGAAGTCGTTTAGTTCGTTTATAAACATGTTGTTCCGATTGAAAGTGTGCCATCAATTATGAGACTGACCGTAGAAAAGACAGTGTTGCCTAAAGCCAATATAGCGGTTTTCCGATTCCCGAGAGGTTAGGGATCCGTAGATATAGCGTTAAAAAAATTGAAAATAACGTCGAAACTTTGACGCGATGAGTTCGTAGGAGATACTTATACCGAGGGGCAGACAGGCGAAAAATAAAAGTAATTCGCTGGGCAACGATTCGCGGGAGCAGCAGCCTTTGGGAGTTATTTCGTCGTGAAATCCGGCGGAGTTCCGCGACAATTTCGGGTTGGCCTCTTAACCACGTGGGACGCACGGTGCGGGAGTTTTCTCTGCGCCCGTTCTGAGAACCGTAAACTAGAACAAGCTGCCGCGCGCGGCCGCCCTCTCTGTCTTCCCTCGAGTGTGACGAAGTGGTCTAGAGTTCACTCTCCTCTCTTTACATTCAAAGAGTCCCACTTCCTGTCCACCCTCTTCGCTGCCATGTCTGCCGCCCGCCATCCTCTGTCCATCGTTCACGGTATTTGAAATTGCACCGAGGCCTGGCCTGCTTTGAGAGAGAAAGACGGAGAACTTCCTCGCAACAAGTTCCGCTCGCTTAGAGGTCGATAACGTTAATTCTCTCTATCGAACGCGATTCAACGCGGCCGGCCGCGAATCAATCAAAAATATGATGCCCACTTAACAAGCAACTTACCACACTATATACAAAAATTGAAGGAAGCGTGGTAACGTGGCCTCCTATATTATATTTCTTCCTAAAATCTGATTCATAACTTCAATTCGTTTGAACTATTGCTTAATATGTAGGCAAACTAATAAGTAGACAGTGGATTTTATGCATTTATGGAAAACATGAGTAACTGTAATTTAAAAGACTATGAACGTTAGAAGAATTTAAATATGGGTCATGGGTCATTCTATGTCAAGTCGATCATTTTTTGACGTCACCATCGGCGATTTCTTTCTAAACGAAAGACGTTGTAATCCATGTGAAATTAGGGGGGAGGGGGTGGGGTTAAGTCATCATTTTGCCGGTTGAGAATTTGTTTAGAAATTACAGGCCTTCTACAGCATTACGATCTAAAGGCAGTATAGAATCATTCATAGCTTTACTTCATTATCAAATAAAGAAGTACTATGTAAAACTCAAAATTTTTATTTTGCACAAAATTCCGCAGTGTATTGCTCGCTCATATCCTCGCGGCTGTTCCGAAATGCTATATTGTATCATTTTAATTGTTCAGCGGCTTGTAGTATTTTGTCCGTACGCACACTCTGGTTCCTCAGGAATTACATGGCTAGAATAATGTTTTATCCGCAAAAACGAATTTCGAATTTTGACGCATAACTTATACGACGGTCTATGAACGTGGAGACGTTTACAACCCCGTAAAACAAGATTGACTGGTGAGATGAAGTCAAAACTTGCAGTGCATCGAGGCTAATATTGCTATGCAGTCACCAAACAGTGGCGATGCAGCTCTTTCGAAACAAAAGTTAGAGGAAGCCGGTGGGTAACTTACCAATTGATCGAGCCTCGTACATTCGCCGGTGAGTTACGATTATTGGAATCGAAAGAGCCGAGCAATTTTCGAAAAGTAGCTCCGCGGACGCGAAAGTTAACCGTCGCAGAATATTAACGGTGGCAGTCGGCGCTATATCCCCCACAAAAGAGTACTGCGGGCGCGACCGTGGGGGCAGGAGATGGGGACCAGTGCATTTTATCGAGCACATTTTCACGGAGCGGCAACGCGGGCTCGCGGCCGACAGCATGAATGTTTGATGGAGCGAAGCTGATCGCTCGGAAGTGGCGGAGTCGCCTCTCGTTCCGATATTACTCGCGATAACGTCAGTCGTCGATCAAATGAAAGGCACGCTCGGGTGAGAAAGAGAGGCAGTTCAGGGGAACGGAGGAGAACGAGATCGACTGAATAAGTGACAGACAGGAACGCTAATAACAGTTAGGTGCGAACACTGTGATTTCCAGCGGATTCTACAACGGAAACTCGCCGCGTTTTCTTGTCAAGCGATTTCCTTAGTCGTCGAAATGCGAAATATGGAAAAGATATTCGGTAGACGCAACGGAAGTTAACCGATAACACTTTGACAATATATTGTACGATAGCGGAATACAAAGTAGTCGAAAACAGTCGAAATGAAATGCGTATGAGTATCGGAGAACAGAGAATCTGCAGTTTTGAGGGAAAACGATACATATATAGTATAGTTTATAATATCTCTTTATTATATCTCTAGTATAGTTTATTAATATCTCTAGTATAGTTTAGTATATTCTGTAATATTCAATTATATTCTCGTATATTCGAGAGGATTCTACTATATTCAGCCATATTCTAGTATATTAAAGTATATTAAAATCATATTCAATTATATTCTAGTATATTCTAGTATATTCTGGTGTATTCAATTATATTCGATTATGTTCTCGTATATTCTAGTGTATTCTGGTATATTTTAGTATATTCTGGTATATTCAATTATATTCGATAATGTTCTCGTATATTCTAGTGTATTCTGGTATATTCTAGTATATTCTGTTATATTTTAGTATATTCTAGTACATTCTGTTATATTTTAGTATATTCTAGTATATTCTGTTGTATTTTAGTATATTCTAGTATATTCTGTTGTATTTTAGTATATTCTAGTATATTCTGTTGTATTCTAGTATATTCTAATATATTCTGTTATATTTTAGTATATTCTAGTATATTCTGTTATATTTTAGTATATTCTAGTATATTCTGTTATGTTTTAGTATATTCTGGTTTAGCCAAGTTCTCGAGTTTCAGGTCATTTCAAGGTCATAGTATAATACACTGTGGAATTCGTCTCGACTTCAGCAAGAAGCCTATGACGTCCAAAATGTATGGTGTCATTTAAAAAAGTCTAGGTGACCTTCACTTTTTTACGTGAAAAGTATTTTTTCAGATTTAAGAATATGCGAACATGTAGCTCACAAAGTACTGATAAAGTTTTGTCCAAAAAATTTTTTAACTGCACAACCGGAAATGTCTAAAAAATGGTGACAAAACTTAACGGGTTGCCTCTGTATAAACTCGAATGTTGGTGGTTTAGGAATTGTAAGGGCTAGTATGGTAAGGTCAGAGTTTTATGGATGACGTGGCCAGGCAGAGGTTCGAATATGATGGGGCAAGGACATATGTCGAGGATGAGTCAAGGGTGAAGTCATCAATTTGTAGAATCTTCTGGATAAAAGACAGGAAGCTGTGTATCTATGCATAATGAAATGACGTTGGTATATAACACCATTTGCTAAAATGGACATTTTCTACCGATATAATATGGAAACACAAAGAAACCTATCCTATCTTCTTGTCCCTGACTATAAGTGGAGCAACAGAGGTATTTAGATATGCGGGGCTACCCGCCTTTCCCCTACCTAAAATATATTGCATTTCGACAAGGACATATTCGCAGCATAGGCGACTCGCGTGGCGCCTGGTTGAGAGACCCTGCGCTGGCGCCAGGTTGGCTGGAACCTGACACGCGATCAATCAACTCGCTGCCCTGTCCACCAAGCCGAGTTTACCTGCTGGTTTACCTCATTGCTCGAGTTTGAATTCGCGCTCTAAATGCGCTGCATAATTCCCGTCCACGGAAGGGAGCCAAACAGAAACTTTTAATTAAAATAGCGAGCAGTTTGCTCATCCAGAAGGCACGGGGAATTTAACGAACGTAATTATACAGCTATAACGAGTGTACAACAAGGGCGCAAAGCCGAAGAACCGGTGGCGGGGAACGTTGAACTCTGTGGCGCCAGTGAACAAATTTCCGCCAAGTGTCCGGCGCAAAGATGCTGCCAAATCACGCGTCAAATATATTTGAATTTGCATCGGGTGTATCCGACGTGCAACAGGCGTATATGTCGTCGCAATTCACCGGTTTTCACAGCAAACTGTGTAAATCCTCATGTAAATTCTCCTTCTAAAGCGATAACCTCGGAGTCACTCGGAAATCCCATCGCCGAGGTATCGCAGCATCAAAACCCATTTTCGTGTAATCTGCCCGGTCGTTAGTCGGCGATCGAAACGCAGTATCGGGCCAGCGTACGCATTCGCACCCTGTTTGTTTATTATATTAATTTCGGATCAATGTCGGGCATCGTTTCCTGCGAGCGTTACGCTGTGACGGGGAAGTGGAGCCGGGTTGCGTGATTCATCGGGTGGTAGTACCTAAAGGAGAAACGCGAGCCGTAATTGTGAATTATTTTCAGCGTCGTTCGCCCGTAAACCCGTCGAGCTGCCGCCACACCACGCCACACTACGCCACGCCAAGCCACGCCGAGCTAACTCGCGCCACGCCGCGCCGCCATTTTCCGGTTCGTGTTTCTTCGCTCGGGACTGAGTTTGACTTTACGCCACCTTTTCCTTCCTGTTAACAAAAATTTAACCGTAAGAGGATGTAACGTTAGATTATGTGGAACGGCGTTTCGGACGGTAACGAGAGAACGACCTCGGATGGAGGGGGTTGGACAGGGTTTAACGGGGTTGGAGAGGGCACAATGCGGTGACGCGACAGGGGGTCGAGGTGTTAGTTCGCGTAAACCGTTTCATTCTCATCGGAGTGGTGCGGCGTTGTTAGCGCGTGTCGCAGGAAAACGCGCGACCTGCTGCGAAGTAAAATCTCATTTCGCCGAAGGACGACGCCGCGCCGGAACGTGTGTATATAGACGCACCTAGACGGTATAAAATTACGTCGTGTTTGTCGTCTTTACGAGCGACGTCGAGCCGCGGTGACAGGGAGCCACGCGGTCTGTGTAACAAGCAGAAAACAGTAGATTATGTCTTACCTTATCTACCTGTGGCCCCGAGAATAATTCATTTTTCCTCGAGGGGTTACGTACCTTCGAACCCCTGTAAAATAAGAGGTAGTCATCAATTTCGTTTTATATACAAAATTAAGTATGCTTCTTTGAAAAATCAGTATGTATCTACACGTTATTCTCTGATGTTTAACCTCCTTGTACTATGACTTATTTTGCGGTTACAGCGATTCAACTTCTTCTTGATGATGACTTATTTTGCGGTTACAGCGATTACAACTTCTTCTTGATGACGACTTATTTTGCGGTTACAGCGATTACAACTTCTTCTTGATGACGACTTATTTTGCTGTTACAGCGATTACAACTTCTTCTTGATGATGACTTATTTTGCGGTTACAGTTATTACAACTTCTTCTTGATGATGACTTATTTTGCGGTTACAGCGATTACAACTTCTTCTTGATGACGACTTATTTTGCTGTTACAGCGATTACAACTTCTTCTTGATGATGACTTATTTTGCGGTTACAGTTATTACAACTTCTTCTTGATGATGACTTATTTTGCGGTTACAGCGATTACAACTTCTTCGTCATGCAAGAGCTTCTAAAAGAAAGAGCAATTGTGATATGTGTATATTGTGTCTGTATTTTCACTAATGGCTAAATATGAATGATAGAAAAATCGAATTCTATTCTACCACGCAAGTTTAATCAATTCTGTTCGAAATCTTCAACACGAGTCTGACTTGGTGTTGTAGGACAAGTGGTTAAGTAGTTTTTGATTAAAAATTTATCTACGTATCTTAAATTATAGAGATGCGGAAGTCATTTCCGCAAAACAGTGTTAGTGGTACCGGATATACAGTAGGGTGTATACTATGATGAACTAATTCGTTCTAAAAGCTTGCTCGTTATAGGTTACGTACAGGGCGCGGTCGAATAACATGATCCAGCTGGCACAGGTTGATTCTACGTCTAAAAATAAATCGAAAAAATGGAATAACATTCTTTTGTTTTGCGCCTTGTTTTCGAGAAAATCGAATTTGAAAATTCAGCGAATACGCGTGCCATTAGATAGGAATCGTCTGACACGTCTGATCGCGACCAACCAATTCTACTTGGTTGTACTACTACTGCATGCACTAAAGCACACGAACCCGACGGATTTTGAAACTCGATTTTTTCCAAAACGAGATGTGAAACGAAAAAATGTTATTCCCTTTTTTCGATTTCTATGAGCCTTAGAGGTATAAAAAAAAATTTCATATGACAGTTGTATGGTGTTGTCGGGAACGTATCGTAATGATAATTATTTGACTTTCAGACAGTGTTCGTGCATGCTGTGAAGGTCTCATCTACATTTTTAAATGGAATACTATATTTTTTGTTGCAGTTTTTTGTAGCTAGTATTGGGACATTTTCAAAACACTACCTAAACACATATTTTGCATATGATCTTGTCCAGTCGTAAACTTTTAAAGTGTTCGTGCAGCAGCGTCGGCATTAGCGTTACCTAATCCTAATGTATACCGCTAGAACGTTGCTCAGTCGGACTTTGTAGTGTTCTCAAAGCATGGCTATATTAGCTACAAGAACATGCAATAAAAAATATAATGTTGCATTTAAAAATGTAAATGTGACCTTCAAAGGACGAACAAACGCTCTCTCAAGGTCAAACAATTATTACAGTAGTTTACAGACATTTTGTGAAGCCATTTTTTAATGTTTGTAGAGTAACGGTTAGAATAAATAATTCGTGATATGAACAATATTCTTGAATTTAAATTAGGTTTTCATTGATGAAAAAAACATATTATGCTATAAAACCGAAAAAATAAAGAAACTGAGAAAAAGTTGGATTTTGGTGGTTCCACACAGACGCTCATATCTTTTGTATTTATCCAAGGATTTTCATCAATAATAGCTTGTATTCTTCGTAAAAGTGTAGACTCTACCTAATATTTCAAAAAATTGTCATATTTTTGCGATTTCTACTTTTCCTAAATGATATAGTGATTTCTTGACTTTAATTTCGGCCCAAAAAAGCGCCTTTTTTCACATATTTCCATTGACTGCACCTGAACTACTGAACCGATCGAAAAACAATGCAAGAAAAAGTTGTTGGCGATTCAATTACTTTCAATTCGGAATCAATTCTATTCATTTTACCAAAAGTATGCAGTCCCTTATGGAAAGTTGGTGTAAGGGTCTGAATGAATTTTCAATTTTGTCTTTCGTATTTTTCGACACATGTTTTTGGATGTTTTTGGTTTCCGCCATTTAACAATAATTATTCTATACATAATTTAATCTATATATCTACCTATAGTATTTTCCGATCTCGTATAGAGGAGAGAACTATTCGAATGTGTTTTGTAACACATAACGTAAACTTTTAACAACATTTAGAACTGGCAACATTGTAGCAGATGTGGTTAGTTGTTTTTAACATAGCCAGACGAGATGCTGTAAGTAACTTTTCCATTATACGAAATGCCATGTTTCCCTGTTCAGTTCGGATAGTCGAGGTCCTAATGTAGTCGTGTTCAAACGATTGTTCCACGAGGAACTGATTGCAAAAGTTGTTCTGTGGATTCTGCGCCGACCCTCGTGAACCGTGTCCGCGTCGTTGGAACTTCTCTGTCCCGCTCTGGAAAATAAGGTCTATTTCCATTTACGGTGCGAAATACCCCTCGGGGTGGAGGGACGCGCAGATACCGAGAACTAGCAGCCTATTTGCATTCAAATCAAAAATCTTAATGACGAGATTCTTGTCGGGGGGAGACTCGTCTTCGATTTAGAAGATTTCGTTTCGCCGAGCGAGTTAGGGGGAGCAAATGACGTTCGCCTCTTATCGAGTCGGCTAGCTGCTCTTAGACGCGGCGTGTGCTCAGATAAAAAATTCGTTCAACTTTCTCATCAGTGGGGATTCCTGTTCTCGACTTTGACTCCCGCCGATGTTAGCGCCCAGATCGATCGCAGATATTACACGTAATTTTAATCATTGCATGTTCCTACGCGACGACGCACAGTAGGACAAAACGATTTGACAGCCATGAAAAATTTGTAACGTTGTTTCTGCTTTATACACTTTGACGAATTTTTGAGGAGTTATTTATTACATTACAGCCTTGATGTTCTGTTAATTGTCGTGACATTAATGAACTGAGCCTCCAGACGTTCACTTTAGTATCGGATATTCATTTTCCAAGATCTGAACCATGTCATGTGGCAATGCCCAAATTATGAGATGTATGTATAGGAGTGATACGTAATGTTTTACAAACAAAACTCTTATAAATATGTATATTATACAGAAAGCACTCAATATATTCCCACTATACTTTGTTGGATATCGCTCTAGTAGGTAGCCTCAAATTTCTTTCTATCTTCTGTACATGCTTACCCATACGACCCTTGAATCTGTTACTCATCGACCCCCAGTCATACGCTTGAACCTCTTATTCGCCAATCCCGAAATCTTGCTCCTTAGGCTCTTATTTATCTATCCAGAAATCTTGCTCCTTAGCCTCTTACTCATCAACCAATAGTTATGTTCATGAACTCCTATTGGGACTTTTCCAATCCCCACTACATCTAAAATCAGTTCTCCGACTAGTACTTAAGAATGCGCTAAGAATTTTAAAACACTCTTGTCTAAGATCCCGAGACAGACTTTATAGAAGAATTGCTACAGTTTTAGAAACTATAGTCTAAGTGTACTTTAATATTTGTAAGATTTCGTGTACAAAAGTTTAGAAGAATAAAATAATTTTTTTTATTAAAACTAAACATTAAACATCGGAATCCAACAAGCGGTTTTAAGACCAGGCGGCGCACAACGTGCCAAATGGCCATTTTAGCTGGACAAAACTCTAAATCGCATATTTTTCTATATTTATCAATTAATATGTTTACAGTTGGATAAAATATGAATAATTATTAGATTTTTATAACAGTTTTGTTATTAAAACAATATATTTTAGTTATTTATAATTAAATATAAAATACAACAATGTTAGTAATGGACCTATGTAGCACAGAATTATTTAACAAATAGTAGATATTATCACAGAAGACGTCATTTTTAATTATGGACGAAGAGAATGTAAATATAATTTACTCATTTATTTTTTTGAGATTCAGACGTATTCTAATGGGAAAGAATTATTCTTTGGTTTAGTATACGGTTTCAATTTATAAATAATAAACATATCTGCTTCATATTATAGTTTATAATTTTAATAAAAATATAATAACATACAAATATAAGTAATACAAATATGTATTTATATTACGACCTAATATTCAACTTTGGGTTTACAGCAAAATAAAAATAGCTGTGATTGTGACGAGAATGAACGTAAAACGGCACAACTTCATTGTAAAAATTAGTATAGTTTTGCAACGTTTTGCAAGTCAATTTTGGTTTTAAAATAAAGTAGAGGATCTCTATATACTCTATATCTCTATATACGACTCTATATATGAGGAGGAGTTACATAGACATTTCTGTGGAAAAATATGTACCATATTTGGCACTTTATTTACAAAAATAGAGAAAAGTTATCGATAATTTGGAATTACTAAAGTTACAATCCATCATTTGAGATGCTATATCCTTCATATGTAGGAAATTTAAACACTCCTTAGTAAATTTTTAGATTTTCCTAGCGCGTATGGGAATATGGCTACTAATTTATATGTTAACCGTCCGTTTTTGATGTGAACTTTACACGCTCTGTAGACATTGAAAGAAAGAATTTTAAGTTTTAATAGTCAAGGATTTTAATACATGATTATTTTACATTATATTGGCCCAGTTACTTTTTCATTATTTGAAAGTCCATTTTGTCCAGTTAAAATGGCCACTTGGCACACTGTGCGGCGTGGCGGTTGTATGTATGTATAAGAAAAACTTGTTGAAAATATTGAATTTTACAATGTATTTAAATTTTATGAAAATCGGTGAGGTGTAACCTTTTATTCACAAGTACCCATTTTCTTCCATTTGAGAATATTATGAAAATCGATTTTTGATCGCCTTCAAGTTGTATCTTCCCACTATGTGACGCGACGGGAGACATATCGATTTTATCGTGGTATGTTTGCGCAGATATTTCGTCGTCTACGCTTTGATGTAGATGATTCCACTTCGATTGATATATCAATGTACATATCTGAGCCCACCTTGGAAAGGGTCATCAAACGAAGACTCCGACTCCGGCGAGGGCTAGTATGATTGCAGGAACGAGCAACATCGCGATATCGAGCCCCCGACCGAGTTTGCCGTGTATATGCCCGCCGCACTGTCGCGCCGACGGTTGGTTCGACGACGTCACGATTTTCCGGCAGGTGATATCGAGTCCCGTCGGATTTTCGCGGGGTACAACCGAGATTGGAGCTGGTAACGACGCGTCGACGATGTTTACCCAGACACGAGGGTGGAAACGATCCTCCATGATTCGTGTGTACGTGCTCGCGAAAGTGCTCACGGAGTCCTGCACCCGAGAAACTTACGACTCGTTTATATATCTATCGACCTGCGCGAACTTCAGCTACTTTGTGAATGCACCAAGAGTTCAACGGCCCTCGGGAATCGAACAGCGCCGATATAGAGAAATTCGTAGCCGCAAACAACGCCCGACGAGTTTGAAAATTCGTGATCCCTCAACGTTTCGCGTTACCAGCTACCAAACTGTGTAAGTTGGCAGTTCGGTTACCTTTGCCTTGGTAATGAAACGTGTCCAGTTACGGATACGGGAATTCACTGATTTCTTGTTAAGAATAAAATACATATAGACACTTGATTGTATCGTTCAATCATAACATATTGTATAACGAATACAGTAGTTGTTTGACATCGAGCTGAGAATATTCAAAAGCAACGGTGATTTTTGGTATGAACTAACATGGTATCCTCACGAATGTAATCAAATGATAAAAAAGATTTTTAAGTACTTCTTTAATATTTAATTTAAGTAGTGCTCAAAATGCTGTCCATTACACTCAACAATTCACTGATTTTTGGTCAAGAATAAAATACATACAGACACTTGATTGTATCGTTCAACTTTATTCATAAACCACCTGTTTTACAATGAGAATCAGAACTGAATTAGAACTTCTTAAAACATTCAAAAGCAACGGTGATTTTTGGTATGAACTAACATGGTATCCTCACGAATGTAATCAAATGATAAAAAAGATTTTTCAGTACTTCTTTAATATTTAATTTAAGTAGTGCTCAAAATGCTGTCCATTACACTCAACAATTCACTGATTTTTGGTCAAGAATAAAATACATACAGACACTTGATTGTATCGTTCAACTTTATTCATAAACCACCTGTTTTACAATGAGAATCAGAACTGAATTAGAACTTCTTAAAACATTCAAAAGCAACGGTGATTTTTGTTACGAAATAACATGGTATCCTCAAGAATGTAATGAAATGATAAAAAAGATTTTTAAGTACTTCTTTAATATTTAATTTAAGTAGTGCTTAAAATGCTGTCCACTACACTCAACAATTCACTGATTTTTGGTCAAGAATAAAATACATACAGACACTTGATTGTATCGTTCAATATTATTCATAAACTACCTGTTTTACAATGAAATGTTTCATACAGTAGTCGTTTGACATCGAGCTTAGAACTTCTTAAAACATTCAAAAGCAATGATGATTTTTGTTATGAACTAACAAGGTATTCTCAGGAACGTTATAAAGAAAGAAGATTTTTACAGCTGACAGCTACTGACACTCAACAAATCACTGATTTTTGGTCAAAAATAAAATACATGGCGCGTCATTTTCTTGTGCTCCCTAAATTGATTTATATACTACTTGTTGTAAAAAGAAATGTTTCGACCAAAGCTGTTTGTTGCGACAACAGCGTTCATAGTTCCAGCATTCTATTAATCTATTTGCATCATACAGAAAAATGAAAAATTGCTCCTTATCACAAAAAATTTGTTTTATTGTTAAAAAAAAAATTGCGCGCATATATGCGCTTTGGTGATTTTTACTTTATATACCTTAGTAATTTTTTATTCAGCATTTAATGTTCTATCAAATCATACGATCAAATATAACTCGCTATAATACAAAAAATCAAACTCTCGTGTGTATCTCGATAAAAAACGAATCATGAAAAAAATAAATTAGCTTATTATATGCCCCGTTGAATATCAAACAATTCTTATCTGAAACATTTTTTTACACAAAGGGTAGTTTAAGAGTACAATTAGATGTTACTACAGTTAAGTGACTCGCTCTGTACATGTACAACGGCGGTAATAATTGCGCAGAATTGTGGGTAGGATAAGCTTTCGCAGCAATGATTTCTTTTTACCATGGATTAAACGGACCGTGAAATTTTTGGCGGAGCGGGTTGATACCGTCGTAAATCAGGCTGTATTTAGCGGTTAAAAGCGGCGTTTAAGGTTGTTTTATGAATGGCCGCGAAGGTGGAACGAATATCTCGTGCTCAGTGCTCATACGTTTCGTGCTCTCTGGCTGAGCAAGGGGCTGTTCCAGTTTTGGATAAGCCGGTGAATAAAAGGACGATAGTGTGAGTTCAGGGTAGGGTGGTCACGGCGCCTGTTCGTCTGCCGCTTCTGGTCGATGTGGCTTCCTCAAACCCCTCCTGTTCCCCGGTGTTATCTGCAAACTTCTCAGCACCGGTATAGCAGAATTCGTAGTCAGTCATGATTCATTCGACCCGGTAATGGTGTAATTCGACGATCATGAGCGTTACTTGAATCGCGTGCAATCAGGGGAAAAAGGAATCTGAGACTGAATACGGTAATTTCGGCTGTGTAAGTTTTAACCCTGTTATCGATTCTACTTAAATCGCTGCCACCTTATCAATTTTACACACCTTGATCGTCCGGCGCGATCCTGTCGCTCGCTACCCTGTAGAGTACTCTGCACTGCTACTTTTTAATAAACTTGATACCCCAAGCGTTCAGAGACCACGACAAATATTTTTAAACAGATTTTATTTAGCCACTTCTGTACTCTTCAAAAAGTGCATTGCTCTGCACCGAATAGCTTGCAGCTTTCAGTCGGGCTATGAACTCGAACTACTTGTTACGTAAAATAGATTACGTACTGTAGAATGTGATATATATATATATATATATATATATATATATATATGTTATACAGTCCGATGACTGTGATTATACCTCCTTAATATGCCTTCAGGGAAGTGCCCCAGAAGTAACATTGTCAACCAGGCAATTTGAAATCCCTAGGAGGGGATATTTTCGAAGAGAGACCTTAAAATCTTGGGTGCAAATCTCCCAAGAAACGTTTCTTTTAGCGAAAATTTACCGCAAGGAACTTTTATGTTTTCAATCCCCTCCAGGGATAGTTGAGGTTCCAAGGTGAGACCTTGAAGAAGTCCTGAGTTTCTAACTGGAAGTTCTTATGATGCTGAGACATTGGCAGAATTTAAGTTCAAAGAAGGAAACTCTCAAAGTACTTCGGAGTCTGTAGAGAAAGGCTCAAGAACCTCTTCAAGAACTCCCGAGGTCTCAGATAGAGAATCTCTCAAGAAACCCTGGATAGTTGGAGAATACGTAGCCCAAGGAACTTTTAAGCCCTCAACTCCCTTCAGGGATTCCCGAGGTCCAAGACTTTCACAAAGTTCTGAGTCTCCTGGAAGTCCTTATGGGACTAAGGAAAAGACACTCGAATAATTCGTGGGTTTGCAGAAGGGAATCCTCAAAGCACTTTCGAGCCTCTTCAAAAAGACTCAAGAACCTTTTCAAGAACTCCTGAGGTCTCACATGGAGAATCACTCAAGAAACCCGGGATAGTTGGAGAAAACTACCCCAATGGATTATTAAGTTGTCAATTCCATTCGAGGATACTTATGGTCCAAAAATGAAATCTCGACGAAGTTTTGGGACTCTAACTGGAAGCCCTTATATGTATATCTAAGGAAATGTCACTTAAAGAATTCGTGGGTTTGTAGAAGGAAATCCTCAAAACACTTCCAAGCCTTTTCAAAAAGACTCAAGAACCTCCTCAAGAACTCCCGAGGTCTCAGATAGAGAATCTCTCAAGAAACTCTGGATAGTTGGAGAATACCTAGCCCAAGGAACTTTTAAGCCCTCAACTCCCTTCAGCGATTCCCGAAGTCCAAGACTTTCACAAAGTTCTGAGTCTCCTGGAAGTCCTTATGGGACTAAGGAAAAGACACTCGAATAATTCGTGGGTTTGCAGAAGGTAATCCTCAAAGCACTTTCGAGCCTCTTCAAAAAGACTCAAGAACCTTTTCAAGAACTCCTGAGGTCTCACATGGAGAATCACTCAAGAAACCCGGGATAGTTGGAGAAAACTACCCCAATGGATTATTAAGTTGTCAATTCCATTCGAGGATACTTATGGTCCAAAAGTGAAATCTCGACGAAGTTTTGGGACTCTAACTGGAAGCCCTTATATCTCAGGAAATGTCACTTAAACAATTCGAGGGTTTGTAGAAGGGAATCCTCAAAACACTTCCAAGCCTCTATAAAAAGATTCAAGAACCCAAGGGGTGATTGCCCAAGGGGCTTCTGAGGCTTCCGATCAAGTTCTCACAAGAGACTTCTGAGACTATAGGAGAAAACTTTCCGAATCATCAGGTGAAGATCAATTTAATGGATATTCAGATATCGGAGAGGGCAAATGAAGCTCTTCGAGGAAACTTCTATGGTTGCGGTTGGAAATCTTACTATGGCGCCCTTTAGTATGAGAGACAGACCTTGCAGGGGAGCCTTTGAAATTTTAAGTAAAGGTCTCGCATGCAACCCCTGAGACTTAACGTACAAACTTCTAGAATTAACTCTTAAAGCCTCAATGAGAGAGTTCGCTGAGAGATTATTCTTCATGTGAGGAAAGAACTTCCTAAAGGACTTTTGTGGCACTAGGGAGTACAACCTATAATTACATTGCGGATCTTTATGCAAAATCAAAATTGTCCACATCAATTGCAAGGAACTGGTAGCAAGTGGAAATTTCTTTCCTTATCTAATACTTTCAAATGGCTGAAAACAACGGTCGTTAATGAGTTTATTGTTAATGCGACTTCTTGGAAATAAAGTGAATACCACTACTAATATATTGACGCTCTTAAATTCTTTCAATCTTTGTATTCTTTTAAGTGGACATGAAGAAGCTATTTTGTTATTAAAAGTATGGCTGTGCTTTAGAATGGTTGTCATTAATATATTATGTTAAATATATAGTTATTTGTTGATATACATGATAATTCCATTCATTGCCTGAACACTTTCAACTTGCACCTATCCATTTTTGCTATAAATGCATAAAATCTGTTGTCTAACGATAATATTTGAAGACATGCAGTAATCGGATTTTTTATTGTATTATTCTATTTATACGGCTGTAAATATATTGGGTTGTAACATGGATTAAGTTGCAGATACAAATATGTTCTGATTTTAACGATTCAGTTGTGATTCATTGTAAATACAGATAACTGTGATTAAATAAAACCTACTTACAGTCAATGATTTTATAATATATTCATTGTTATTATCTACTTTGTTAATAAATAAATAGAAGATATAGAATATAACAGAATAAATTTATGTTACGACCCAAGATTGTATGAATTATTGATCTATTACATTTATGCTGGTGCATAATGACATAGTAATTATTACATCATATGTATACTTAGTCTGTTCCATAATTATTTGTTCAAATGCATTTCCAGACTTCAATAATAATTTTAGTATCTGTTGAATTAATTAATTACTTATTATTGTTTGAATTAATTATTACTTGTCAAATTTTCGTCGAGTACGATCTGATGCTAGCTGTTATTAACTTCGACTAACATTAATTATGGTGCAGAGCGATACTTTCCCAATTATCATTTTGATAAAATTCTGTTCACTCTTCAATTGCTTTGAAAAATATTGTCCGAAATTTTTACGGCATAATGACAAAGGATGTATTGTCTTTTATAACAACATTTTTACAACATTTTTGCCTTTTTACATAGAACATCGAAAAGAGTCTACCCTTGTAAAAAAGCATACATTTTCCATTTTAAAAACAATGCAATTGTTGATTGCACATGCACCGTAGCACTTTAAAAAACCGTGGTTCTACAGTTGACTCTGAGCCATTCATCTCTGACCTTTGACATTTTTCTGCACTGATAACAAAGTTATAACTTGAAACAATCGCGTTGACCACAATATATACATACATGCATCCAGATATTATTTTTACTCATTCGGATGGTCGCACATATATTTCTACATTATACGGTTTGCATGCCGCAGTAACGTGCCAGGATGCATTACAATTTTAATAACGTAATCATTAAATAAATTAATTGCGCGGAATGTATCATATTCTGTGAAATACATCACCCGGAATAACGTTTGTTTGGTTCAGTAGAGAGAGTTTTCAAAATGTTCTGCATGATGAGCCATGCATGTCAATGCCCAAGATTTTGCAACGTCGTCTCGATATAATATTCCGTCCACGTATACAGGGTGAGTCACCTAATGTTTGCACCTCAAATATCTTTGTTGTTTCTAAAGATACGTAAAATATGATAAGGACAAAGTTTAATGGTACAATGGGGCTGACACGATGACAAAAAAAATTTTGTTTTTATGTCATTTTTTTAGAAATATCAAGGTCACCTTGACATTTTTAAATGGAACTACCCATTTTTAAACACCTACAATGATAGTCCCTTTCATTACGAATTCAGTGACTATAATTACACCAGGTCATTCAAGGTCATTCGAATGTTGAACTCTATCCGTGACCTTGAATGACCTTGAGTAATTATAGTCGTTGAATTCGTAATGAAAGGGACTATCATTGTAGGTGTTTAAAAATGGGTGGTTCGATTTAAAAAAGTCAAGGTGACCTTGATATCTCTAAAAAAATTACATGAAAACAAAATTTTTTTTTAAATGGAACCACCCTTTTTCATACACCTACAGTGATAGTCCCTTTCATTAAGAATTCAGTGACTATAATTACTCGAGGTCATTCAAGGTCGCGGACAGAGATAACGTATAAGATTTAACATCGATACATGCCTGTAAACGGGCTTTGAAGGAATGTTGAACTTTGTCCGTGACCTTGAATGACCTTGAATAATTATAGTCACTGAATTCGTAATGAAAGGGACTATCATTGCAGGTGTATAAAAAAGGGTGGTTCCATTTGAAAAAGTCAAGGTGACCTTGATATCTCTAAAAAAATGACATAAAAACAAAATTTTTGTTTGGCATCGTGTCAGCTCCATCGTACCATTCAACTGTCCTTACCATATTTTACGTATCTTTAGAAACAACAAAGATATTTGAGGTGCAAACGTTAGGTGACTCACCCTGTATACTATGCACAGTATGCTTTTTCGTGAAAATAGTACACAGTAAACCGTCGTTCTCCCATCTTACATTGGCGTAGCAGCGTGCGCGTGTTTCAAGAAAATTAAGTCACTCCGATAATACTCCCCAACACACGACCCGTCTCCGTCGAACGTCCCGCCAATTTTGCGAGCAGAATAATCGTTTCAGGTTTGATACAGACTTAACGAAAGACGGCCGAGAAATTGCGGTTGTCTATGGTAGCCGTAATATCGACTATATATTCCGCTCGTGTACCTTGCAAACTGTATTACACGTCTGCTCTACATCCTGTAATTTTCGCGGCAGCGAGTATTGCAGATGGGATCCTCGTACTTCAATAAATCTTCGCGAGAAAATTTCTGAGGAGCTCGATGGAAATTGTTACTTGAAAAACAAGATCGACCAGAAACGTACCTAAGGAGGAATGAAATTGAAATAACGGCCGATTGGAATATCGTGTCCTCGGATTGATGCTGTGTAATATTATGAATTTGATTACATTGCCGAGACGGTCGACGCCAATGCTAGCTGAACGCGCTCGAAATTCTGATCAGGAATTTGTAGAACTTGATCTGCACAGCGATTTCTGGCAGTGTAATCGGGATACCCATGAAATATGTATGTCGCAGATAGTCCGTGCACAGACGATCGAATTAACGGGAGATCATTTCCCATGGTATTCCTCGTTTCTGATCTGCCAAGATTTACCGTGGCGATCCGCGAGAAAATGCGTGGACGGTTCGAGACGGTAACGATTTGCAGTAATGCCTCGATGTAAGTTAACAGTTCGAGTTCGGAATGTAACTTATATCGTGTATAGACACTGTTTTTTGATCTCTTGTCTCTGACGTCCAGCGTAGGAAAAAGTGTGACAATACCAATCCAGTGATAAAACTTTTTTATTTTTCATGATTTTATACTGGAACCTTTAACAACATATTGGTGGCAATTTTTCTGATTGAAATGATGCCAAACGTGACACAATTTCGGGTATACTTACTCGTGTATACTACTGAATTCGGAATTCAGTAGAACCTCGATTATCCAAACTAATGAGTGAATCATGAGTAATTTTAGCGGATTTTATGCATTTATGACAAAAATGAGTAGATGAAACATGACATAGACGAAAGATAAAAGGGATTTAACTTTTAACCGCCCACTCAACAATCACAAAACTTATACGAAATCGAAGCAATTCATTTAACAAAACAAAAACTGAGAAGTTTATTTTTTTATATCAATTACTATTTCAAACCTCTTCCATTTCGTAGATCCAAAGCAAATTTTGTACACTCAATCAACCAATGTAAAAATTAATTTTCAATTCTGTATAAATAATTCTGTCATCCAGAAATGGGTGACATGGCAATCAAAGTGTTAATCGTACCGATAGATATATATCAGCTTATCAAAATTATTAATGTAAGAAACAACATTTTTATTTGGTTCCAGTACCTTGTATAATTGATGCACAAAATTTTGATTTTGCATAAAGATCCGCAGTCTAATCATGAGTGTTCGGATAATAGAAAAGTTATCAAGTTACAATGTTAGATTACATCGTTACTGATTTGTAGAATAAATCACGTTGAGTGTCGTCGTTTTCGATAGAACTATTTACATTCGAATAATTGAGAATTCTGATTTCATCGGTTCGGATAATGAAGGTTCTATTGAATCGTCAATTCAATAAGCAAATATGTTCCAAATTGTGTCATGTTTGATCTGATTCCAATCAGAAAAATGTCACGAATATACTGGTAAACATTTCATAGAAAAATAATTTGAGTATAAAAAAGTTTTGTTATTGGATTAGTATTGTCTCACCAATATATCTAATGCCGTATCATATTATACTTCCCGATGATTTAGTTTCGTGCACCTATCGTGAATATCTTGGACACATCTTTCACATAAATTGACATTGAAGTAATGAATGATCCCTTTCCTGATATCTCTGATATTCAACTTTTAGACGCAATCCCCTACTGTAATTATTCTACTGGGAACATTTTCCTAAGCGAAGAAATCCTGTTATAATAACATTTAAAGTACGGAGATTATAAAAAGATTCGTATTAAAGTTATGATTCTCTGATGTAGCTAATGGGTCGGAGCTTTCATTAATTTTTTAGAACCCAACATTTCCTTTTCTTTACGTAGTTGTACATTGCAGATCTTTATGAATTTATGGTTTGTAAAGCTTACGAGAAACGAGCGAAACAAATGATCTCTTAAAATTTATAGTGTTAGATAGTCTCTTAGTCTTAGCATATTATAAACAATATTACAGGGAATAGGATGAATAATTTCAGACGTCTGATCACATTCATATTGCACTTGTCATCGACATTTACATTTTTCAAACAGGTTTGTGAATTATAAGTAATGATTCATTGCAATCCTTTCTCTTCTAAACAAGATTGCATGAGTCAAACCATTAAACTGCTTTATTTCTTCGAAGTATGCAGTAGTGGTTATAGATACTGTACTGCTTTAAAAATATTAATATTTTTTATTTAGTATTGGTATGATCAATAACCACAATATTGAATTGAGAACCCTCATGTAACAAACTTACACTTTTATAGTTTAAAAAGTTAAAATTAAGTGAACTGCTTCTTTATTCCTGCTTCGAATAAATTGATAACGATATGAAAATATATTGGATTTTATTAAATTTTGTGTTCCATAATTTTCTGCAGTCTTTACACGTTATAAATACGTAAACTTCCCTGCTCTCGATATTATGATATCGACATTTTTCACATATTCCAATTTTTGCAATATCTGATTATTATATTGTAATATTCTATCGATAGAATATTATTATGACGATGTTCGACATGTACCCAGATAATATTACAATTCTGCTTTTCTCCGGTTATGTATCCTTTCTATTTTATGCATTATTATTTTTTCTTTCTCTTATTCTGCATCTTTAACTACTTTATTATATGTTCTATACATGTTCTAGTTGACTCAGTAATTTTTAATTAATTAATTTTGTGGTTATCGAAGAGTCATTTTTAAAACATTTTTATTATTGTTAATATTGTTGCTAAAACAATTTGATATAGCCAAAACTGATAAAGCTGTGTTTTATCATTAGACAGCAGATTTTATGTATTTATGACAAACATGAGTAGATGTAATTTAAAACGCTAAATATATTAAAAATTTTTTTAAATGCTTTTGTATTATGTTTAGCCTACTAAACATATTAAACAAGAAAATAAGTTCCAAATTGGCTGCAGTTTTTTGCAATTCAGGTGGACAACTTTTATTTTGCATAAAGATCCGCTGTCTATTTATCATATTATCTACGCTATGGCGATTATAATACATGAATTATAAGTAATGATTCATTGCAATTGAAACCATTAAACTGCTTTATTTCTTCGAAGTATGTAGTGGTGGTTATAGAAACTGCTTTAAAAATATTATAATTTTTTATTTAGTATTGGTATGATCAATAACCACTGAATTACTTATAGTACTTATAAAAAAATTACATACGCCATTACGTTGCTTGCAAAAAACAGTATTACTTTTTCCTCTTTCATTTTTTTCAAATATTTATTATTTGCAAGAAAAACGCTGGCTAGTAATAGCGTGAACACCCTGTATATGAAAAGTATATTAATTTCTTAAAATTAGTGTATAAAGACGCAAGATAAACGTAAGAAGAAAATTTTGTCCAGCTAATACCACGAATCGAACCACTGTGCGTCGGTGGAGAATGTGCTAATAAACTCATTCGAGATGCCTGCGTTCGAAACAATGCATGATTGAAGAATCGATCACGCTCACAGTGGATTGCATTGAGTTCCCGATGTAACTCGGCGAACGTGAGATCATCCGGCGTCTCCACGCCCACGCAAACCACCGCACCGGTGACGTCACTCGGGCACCATGGCTCCAGAGGAATGTCCCAGCGTTCATTGGGTTGGCATCTGGTTTTCTCTTCTGGTCGCAGTCCATTTACTCCGGCCTGTTGTCGCGTTACTCTCCGGGAACGGGCAGCTCTCGGCGTGTTTTCGCGAGGATATCGACAAATTCCGTGCGAAACTGTGATTCTCCGGCCCCTACCGGAAGTTTCTTCCCCATGGTACATATATCGAACTAGGTCGGTGTACACGGAAAGATGACGGGTGGGTTCAATTTCGCACGTTTCGCCCCCGAAACTTTACGATCGTAGCACGTGTTGCGAAGCGTCAAATTTTTTTGCGAGACGAGATCGAGGGTACTGAAAGCCTGACCCCGTAGTCGACATAATCGATTTTTATGAGTGGATCCTCCGCGTCTACCATCTTCGCTCGTCCTGTGCACACAGTTTCCGAATTATGTTTGCCTCGTAGTGTATTTCGTCGCTTACGCGTGCCAATGTGTGTGTGCGGTATTAATTTGCGCGCGTTTCACGATAATTGTGCAGGAACCATGTGGACCGTGGATCGTATTGTTCCACGGGCTCTTCCGTTGTCCAGCGTTATGCCAACTCTTTTGTCATGCAGATGGTCCTGAAGTTTTGTTCTCAACGGCGCATACCGCCTTTCGTTGCGGCATATTATTCGGTTGCGCGAACGGATTCCGAAAGAGTAACGACCTTACGCTCTACAACCGGGATCGGGACAATTTAACGCGGCGCACGTTCGCGATGTTTCTCTTTGGATGCTGAGAGTATCGTCCACGCTTTGTGCCCTCGTTTCATGAAGAGAACCATCGTGAATTCTGTGCACCCGGAATGGTGTAACAATGCACGATCTATTAGCGGCTCATGCAAAATACCGGCGTTAAAACGCCCGTAATTGGATTTTCATTATTTTGCACTTTACGCGCCGACTGCCGATCCGTGAAGATTTAACGAAATCAACTTTGTTTAACCAGCTAACTGTTTTTGACGAGTATACTCGTCATGATAAAAGTGCAAAATTTTGTGCTATGACGAGTATATTCGTCATGAGTAATAAGTAGTGACAATTTGCAGTTTAAATTGCAGTTTCAGTGGAAACTAAGATATATTCGTAAACTTCAAGAGGTTTGAAATAATTTGAGGCCCGTCGAAATAAATTGAACAAATAAAAGTTTATAAATAATTGAAATAAAAAAATCGCATATAGTATGAATTATTTTTCGTAAATGTATCGTTGTCTTTTATTAGTCATCACAGAAGCAATTACGGATTTATATATTGTTTTAGACTATGCAATAAGTGGCGCGCCTGGTAATAAAAAACGGGATGAGGATCCTTTCGTTTCCTTTTTACATGTATTCAAGTGGCGGCGTTTTTTATAGCTCGTGTGCAGGATTCGAGTTGTAAGGATCATCAAAATTGAGTTGTGGATTACCTACCTGCTAAGATATTTCCTTGAACATTTTTGTTTATATTTTGTCATCTGGCCAGGGATTCCTTTACATAAATATCGGACTGTAATGTTGCGACAAATTTGCGATAAATTTGAGTAGTGAAATAAAAAAATAAAAGTTATTTTATTACAATGTAATTTCATATTACACATACTCTGTGTTTGACGAGTATACTCGTTATCGCTGAATTTGTGCGACGCAATTTAGACACGCATTTTCCAAAGAGGTCGAAACAGTTAACTGGTTAATGAAACATGTATCCTCTGCAAACTGTATAACGAAAGATTTAATAGAATGCGCTGTAATTTTATTTTTGATTTATTAGACGCATTGATGATGGGAAGAAAATTTGTTCTTCGACAGCTATTTACACAAAGATTAACTGATGATTTTCATTCTCTGGAAGTATATTATTAGAACCAGAATATGAGAATTTATTTCGCCAATTTTAAGATCGCTCATAGGGAAGATAAAGTAAATATTTTATTAACACTAATTGTACCACGATCGGTCAAATGACCGGTTTCACGTTTAGTGTTTTGATGATTATTGAAATTTTAAAGATGCTACCATCAGATATTATTAAATAAATTTTTTCATTCGAGTACATATTTTTATAAAAATTACATGAAATCTAAATAAATTCAGTGTTGTTATTTTTATGAAACAACGTATGTCAGCCACATTTTTGCTTGGTACGGTTAGTGTGATGTTTTATAAGGATTTTATTTATTGATACAAGAGCTTTCTTGTCCCTTAAAAATCTGCATATGTATAAAAGTAAATAATCTAGAAAAAGTATATAATCGAGAAAATTAATTTTTACATGTACAAAAGCAAGATAGGAACGTAAGAAAATATTTATTAGGTCGTTGCAAATGAAATGTCCGATTTCAAAATGCAACTGTTATGAAGTGTTTTAATCAAGAAATAATATTATAATGTACAGGTTTATTATATATGATTTGGAGAAACAAGACTAATCTTTTAAGGCCTATCTTTAGTTTCTTTTTACATATCCATCTTTACTTTTAAATAAAGTTTATTTCAATATAAGTCGATATGATCTTCGTGTATTCTTTTTATACGAGTGAGAAAATATACACATTCACAACAACATTATGTCATGTTTAGTCAAAATGTGGTAGTAAATGAACGCACTGTTAATGGATGGTAGAAAAAGCTTAAAAATAGAGATGACTAGACTGCGGATCTTTATGCAAAATAAAAATCGTTTGCATTAATTGCAAGACACAGGAACCAAATTGGAATCTATTTCTATTCTTAGCGGTTTTATAAAATTGCAAGGAATATATTGATAATCTGAAATTCCTGTAATCTTTTTATTGTTTAAAATTACACTCATTCGTTTTTGCCATAAATGTATAAAATCCGCAGTCTAGATGACAATCTCACAAATGAAGAAAGTGAACGACCCAAAAATTTAATTTTTATCGTAGTATAATTGAGAAACATATAATTTGTGACAGAATATGATGATTACAATGGTGCTTACTTTAATCAATAAGTTTTATTTTGGGAAAAGTTATACTTGTTTAAAGTTACTGTTATGAATCGGACATTTTGTATGCAGCAACCTAATAGTTCGGTGCATATACATTAAATAGAAATGAATATTTTCCCGGGAAGAAGTGTCTACGTACGTTTTTATAAAAATTCTTCAAGTTGTGTAGAAACCATCAGTATGCTGCGGAAGTGTTTCACCAAGCCTTGCAGTACATTTTACAACTTCAGTGACTTTAAATATTAATACGAAAAATCTCATACATCATAAAACGTACTCTAGATACTTCCAGTGCAGACTTATGTCCTGCTGATGTTACGTGTGGGCGGAACTATTTGATACGATAGTGGGTTACACGCCTGCACCGCGCTGTGTCCATGTTATCTATAATCCAGAACGTACCTTCTTATCTTGTTTGAGACTCGTAGTTATGGTCCACATGCGGATTCTAGTGCTTGGAACTTCAAATCATTCGTTCTATCTTGCAATCTCGCATAATTTTAAGGGATAACATCGGTAGAATTGAAAGCAATATTTGGGTCCACCTAGCTGTCCACTGGGACTATGTATTTCTGATGCTTAGACATATTGTATTACTTTACTTTGAGCCATTCTAATAGTGTACTATTTTCACTTACAGATAAGGTACTTCGAATTAAATGATTGAATAATATTGAACACACTTACTTCATCGAGTTTTCTTGAAATTACAATTACAGTATTTCATCGATAATCGTCGCTATCACGGGTCCGGCCGGCGACAATTAACGTTCCGATAATACTATTCTTTGACTTTTGCCGAACGTAGAAAAGGACAGCGAAGATCGAGAGACCTCGGTCGCCGAGAAGTGTAACATAATACGGGTCGAGTATGTCGGTGTGAAAAAACACCTAACCCAGTGACAAAACTTCTTTATTTTTTATTACTTTTTGATGGAACTTTCACCAACATATTCTTGGCATTTTTCTAATGAAAATGATACCAAATCAGATATAATTCCGATGGTATTTACTTGAGTAATAGACGGTGAAAGTTTCGGAAAATTATTGTAAATATGAACCGAATTATATCGTGTTAGGTATTATTTTAATAAGAAAAATGCCACACACATATTGGAGAAAGTCTCATAAAAAAATAAGTAATAATAAAAAAGTTTTTTATTGGCATTACACTGGGAGGACACGTAGGCCTTTGAACTGTGCTGCCGACTGCGACTCTCCGCGTCTCTTTCTTTTTCATACGCTGCCCTTCCTTGCGGCCGAAACTTTCATCGTCCATTACTCAAGTAAATACCATCGGAATTATATCTTATTTGGTATCATTGCCATTAGAAAAATGCCACGTATATGTTGGTGAAAGTTCCATAAAAAAATAATAAAAAATAAAGAAGTTTTGTCATTGCATTAGTAGTGGTCTCGCCGATATACTCGACCCGTATTATGTTACACTTCTTGCCGACTGAGACCTCACGAGCTTCATGGTCCCCCATGAGGTATACTCCACGGAAGGAGGGATTGTTTTGCGATAATTATCGTTCAGGATTTCACGACAATTAACGATGAAATACTGTACCATTGATGGATTTCGCTGATTGTTTGAAATAAATTTAACTTTTATTTGAAAACATAATTCTTTATTTCGTGAGACTGTGTTAACAGTTCAAACGTCGAAGAAAATCTGATTAATATTAGTTATAGGTGTATTATTAACTACACTCTTATTAGTTGTAAATCAAGCTTTAAGTAAACTAAGTATTTTCTTGTTAAATAACGCTTATTTCATGTTAACGTAGAAGGTGTTAGTTTTCCTCGTGTATCATCAATCTGGAAAAACAGTATACTATTTAAAATAATGTTGAATGAATATTGCAAACGCTAGAATTTCATGAGAAGTAGAATTGTTTGGTCATGATCAGACACATCAGCCGATACCTATTCACCAGAACGCGTAATCGCTGAATTTCCAAACTCAATTTTATCCCAAAGGTAGCGTCAAACGAAAAAATGTGGCTCACATTTTTTCACTTATGGAAAAATCATTTCATTCATTCATTCATTCATTCATTCATTTCATTTACTTCTGAACATGGAACCATTTGATGCCTGCTCTTGTCACCCGTTCTGAGCCACCGTATACATACAATGGATAATGGAATCGAATAAGAACATTCTTATTGCAGACAAATTCTTTATATTGTATAAGATCTAGTCAAACTAAAATTTGTAGTTTCACAAACGTCTTTTTTTCTCTTTCTCATCGAAACTTATGATACGAGAACGTTTTTTTAATAATGTTCCACAGACTTCAAATAGAACTTATCAGAGAGCTCCATAACTCTTTTGATCTCTGCTTCATATTTTATACAGAGAACGATGATACACTGCTATAGGAGAACTTCAACATCATGGAACAAGAGGGTGAAACTACATGACGAGCTGAAAAGATTAAAAGCGTTCCACGGACTATTTTTTTTAAATAGAAACTATGTCTCTGCATTACGTTCTATAGAAAGAGGAGTACATGGTTGTAGGATAGTTCAAACACAATGGAAGGAGGCGGTCGAGCTGCTTGACGATTTAAAAATATTAAAAACGTCCCATGGTCTGTGTTTTAAATAGAACGTATTAATAACTTGCATGCACACCCAGCAGTCGGAAAAATTCCACGAAATCAAAGTATTTCAGTGAATGAAATAAATATCAAAAAATTAAAAAATCCTATTTCTGATAGACGTGACAATCAACGTGTTGACGAATTCCATGAAATAAGATTCCTGTTTCGCGTTCCGCGCAGAAAAAGTGCAGTTGTTGTAGGAGAGCTCGAAGACCACAGAAGGATTTGTTAGAATTACTAGATTATTTGAATGTATTAAAAATATTGCAATGTTTATATTTCAAATAAAACCTATGAACACCTTGAGTGACCACCCAGGAGTGTAAAAATTTCCACAAAATCAAATTAATTTATTGATTGAAATAAAAATTGAAAAATTTAAAAATTCCATTTCTGATAGACGTGACACTCAAACTGTTGAAGAATTCTGCGAGTCAAGATCCCCGTTTCGCGTTCTACGCAGAGAAAGCGCAATTGTTGTAGGAGAGTTCATATACCATGGAAGGAGTCGGTCGAGCTATTTGACGATTTCAAAATATTAAGAATATCTCATGGTCTGTGTTTTATATAGAACGTATTAACACCTTGAGTGCACACCCAGCAGTCGGAAAAATTCCACGAAATCAAAGTATTTCAGTGAATGAAATAAATATCGAAAAATTAAAAAATCCCTTTTCCGATAGACGCGGCACTAACAGTGTTGAAAAATTCTATGAATCAAGATCCCCGTTTCGCGTTCAACGCAGAGAAAATGCACTTGTTGTAGGAGAGCTCGAACACCATAGAAGGAGTCGGTCGAGGTACTTGGCGATTTGAAACGATTGAACGCCTCCTCTCGTAATTCGATTCCGTTGGAGCGAGTAATCCAGCAGCTTCGATTAATCCCGCGTCTTCGGATCTGTTTACGCAGGTAGTCGACATCGAGGCGTTGCCAAGGTCACGAGGGAGGAGCTGAGGTCATCGCTGCACTTATGTTGTGCGGCGAACTTCTGAACGGTGGCTTCGTCAGTACCGGAGCGGTACCGGTGGTTCCCTACGGCCTCTTAGGATTTTGGCTACCCGGCTGCCTACGTGCTACCAGTCCTACTTCCCTCAACTCGTCCTACCTGACCCTGTTGGCCGAGCTTTTGACCAAGGGCCACCCGGCGTTACGAAACGAGCCGATGGACCTCGCCAAGAAGACCGAACAGGCTGGCACCGACGGTGCAGTCGACCTTGCCCTCGACCTGTACGCCGACGACATCGACGAGAGCGTCTTCCTAGGTAAGTGGTCGTTTCCTCTTTTTTTTCTACTCTTTCTACTCTCCACTTGTCCAAGGATTCTCTTTGTTGGCTGGCGCATTGTCGAAGACAAGACGTCTAACAGGGAACGTATGGAATTTCTATTTTTATTTGGTGAAGAAACGAATTCTTTTTACCACGGATTGAAAAGATTCTGAAAATAATTATTTCAAATTACTATACAGTGATTCGCGACGGTGTTCGAGCGCCATTTAAACTAGAACCGTTTGTTTAAAATTTCATTAAACACTTTGGTTTACTAAATGACGTACAAAAATGATTTTGAAAAAATTGCAATTGATCGGGATTACATGATATAATAAAAATGGTAGCTTTTAAAACTTTTTTATTTCAGTCCGTAATGAAAAATTGCTATTGGTTGGAATTTCGAAGAAAAAAGTAAGGATCACAATTTTTAACATTTTTATTTGTGTCTGTAATGAAAACATACAAGATGCCTTTTCTAGGTTAAGTAAGTTATACACATGTAGAAAGTTTCATCGAAATCGGTTAACGTTATTATGAGTTACAAATATTTAAAAGTGACTACATGAGGGCAAAATTTCCCACTTTCATCTTTTAATGTTTGTAGATCATAGCAATATTAACCGAATTTGATGAAACTTTGTGCATGTATATAACTTATGTAGATCAACAAAACGCATATTTTAGATTTTGGTTACAGGCACAGATAAAAAAGTTAAAAATCGTGACAATTACTTTTTTCTTCACAATGTCGACCAATAGCAATTTTTAGAAAAAACGATTTACACGCTACCTAGTAAACCAATCCTTCTAACATATCAAGAGAACTGAAATCGTTTCGTCCAATTTGAAAAAGTTATTACACCCACTGTATATACTCATATTGGACCAGTTATTTTGAAAGTGGAGTAAGTCCATTTTTTCTTGTTTCGAGAATTGTTTATAAATAAAAAGTTTGCTTTAAAATATTTGTTTATTTTTTAATTTCTCAAATTTTTCCAAAAATAGATTTGCTCCACTTTCAAAATGAATGGTCCGACATAATAACGTCTGAAAATATTGTTATTTCCTCTTTCAAATACTAGTTTATCCAGCACTTGAGCTAATACCTACGTGTCTACGTTTGCACAATCAACTTTTAGTAGCGTCGCTCTGAAACTAATTAAGACAGACAAAAATACCGTATGCATGCATCGCTTAAAAAATAACGGATTTCAGCCATTCGTGTCATAAATTTCACTAACGATGAATGACATTTTTAAAATACATCGCACCGGTGTGAACAATTATTACTATAACAAATTCTATTCATGGTGACCGTTTACAGATTTTTATATTTTCTGCTGATGTCGGAATATCACTTATAAATAAATAAAAAGCAGTCATCACTTTTCTCACATGGATAAAAAATAATTAATACTCATAGAATGACTGAAATCTTGTTTGCTCCAAATATTCCATATTCGACTGGTTCATACAGACATCCGTGACTAATTGTAAACTGACAAATGGCTCCTCGCAAATAAACACATATACCTAAATCAATTATGCAAGTATCCTGTTTGATGACGTACATTGGCAAACAGACTGCAACATGCTTACATAGTTTATGCAATCCTTTAAATGAGACCGCAATCGATCAGAGCGATTACACAGATATCATGATTAGTAAACATATTCGATCTTCTATCTATCCAAATAATAGATATTTACAACAAATATTTTGCGATAATCTAACGATACGATTTATTTTTCTATTAATTGTACAACTGGAGCAAATCTCTAGTGCATATCCACTGACAACAGAATCTTCACACGAAACGACAGTCGACGAGAGCAAGTATGCACCGCGAGTGCAGCAACTATGCTTTTCTGCAAACTGCAGTTCGGTGAAATCTATTTACCGGAGACAAGTCTTCGTGTAATCAACACTTTTGGGTCAAGGAGCGACGTCTCTTTCATTCACCGAGGACCGTTTAGCGGCATGCATATCAATCGTGCACTTTGAATATCGAAACACGGATACTTGGGATACGGCACATCCCATGGTCTGTGTTTTAAATAGAACGTATTAATACCTTAAATGCACACCCAGCAGTGGGAAAAATTCCACGAAATCGAAGTAAGTCACTGAATGACTTAAAAATCGAAAAATTAAAAAATTCCATTTCTGATAGACGTGACACCCAAAGTGTTGAAGAATTCTATGAATGAAGATCCCCGTATCGTGTTCAACGTAGAGAAAGTGCACTTGTAGGAGATTTCGAACACCATGGATGGAGTCAGTGGAATTACTAGATTATTTGAATGTATTAAAAATATTGCAATGTTTATATTTCAAATAAAACCTATGAACACCTTGAGTGACCACCCAGGAGTGTAAAAATTTCCACAAAATCAAATTAATTTATTGATTGAAATAAAAATTGAAAAATTTAAAAATTCCATTTCTGATAGACGTGACACTCAAACTGTTGAAGAATTCTGCGAGTTAAGATCCCCGTTTCGCGTTCTACGCAGAGAAAGTGCCGTTGTTGTAGGGGAGTTCAAATACCATGGAAGGAGTCGGTCGAGCTACTTGACGATTCAAAAATATTAAAAATGTCCCATGGTCTGTGTTTTAAATAGAACGTATCTTGAGTGCACACTCAGCAGTCGGAAAAATTCCACGAAATCAAAGTATTTCAGTGAATGAAATAAATATCGAAAAATTAAACAACCCCATTTCTGATAGACGTGACACTCAAAGTGTTGAAGAATTCTATGAATCAAGATCCCCGTTTCGCGTTCAACGTAGAGAAAGTGCACTTGTTGTAGGACAGTTCGAACACCATGGATGGAGTCGGTAGAATTACTAGATTATTTTAATGTATTAAAAATATCGCAATGTTTATATTTTAAATGGAACCTATGAACACCTCGAGTGACCACGCAGCAATGTGAAAAGTTCCACGAAATCGAAGTATTTTATTGAATGAAATAAATATCGAAAAATTAAAAAATCCCATTTATGACAGACATGTCACTCAAACTGTTGAAGTATTCTATGAATCAAGATCCCCGTTTCGCGTTCTACGCAGAGAAAGTGCCGTTGTTGTAGGGGAGTTCAAATACCATGGAAGGAGTCGGTCGAGCTACTTGACGATTCAAAAATATTAAAAATGTCCCATGGTCTGTGTTTTAAATAGAACGTATGAACATCTTGAGTGCACACTCAGCAGTCGGAAAAATTCCACGAAATCAAAGTATTTCAGTGAATGAAATAAATATCGAAAAATTAAACAACCCCATTTCTGATAGACGTGACACTCAAAGTGTTGAAGAATTCTATGAATCAAGATCCCCGTTTCGCGTTCAACGTAGAGAAAGTGCACTTGTGTAGGAGAGTTCGAACACCATGGATGGAGTCGGTAGGATTACTAGATTATTTGAATGTATTAAAAATATCGCAATGTTTATATTTTAAATGGAACCTATGAACACCTCGAGTGACCACGCAGCAGTGTGAAAAGTTCTACGAAATCGAAGTATTTTATTGAATGAAATAAATATCAAAAAATTAAAGAATCCCATTTATGACAGACGTGACACTCAAAGTGTTGACGCATTCCATGGAATAAGATCCCTGTTTCGCGTTCCACGCAGAGAAAGTGCAGCTGTAAAAGCAACTATGCCTGTCTGCAAACGGCAGTTCGGTGAAATCTATTTATCCGAGACAAGTCTTCGCGTAATCAACACTTTCGGGTCAAGGAGCGACGTCTCTTTCATTCACCGAGGACCGTTTAACAGCATGCATTTTAATCGTGCACTTTGAATATCGAAACACGGATACTTGGGATACGGTACGTCGCCGTATTGATCCCGAGCATAGCACTGATTTCCTTTGTGATACTTTTTAACGAGAACACTGCCACTCGTTCCGGGTATGAATAGTATATGGGATCCGGTATTCGCTTGGACAAGCGACCGCCTTCGCCGTGCTGCATGCAGTGAACGAAATTACTATAAGAACACGACTGTTTATGATAAAAATTATTTCAATGAGTATTCTGGCTTTCGAGGCTGTTTTTGTACGAATTTTTAGGAATCTTTTTTTGAAAACCCATTGAATTGAATGTTTCTGCATTGGAATTTTGCACACATATTTATTGGTATTTGAAATACGTGTGTGATTTTTTGAAAGTAAAAATAATCAAATTTCATTAGTTATATAGTTTTTGATAGAGTGTGTTTTGAAAAAACATAGGTCGGCAGTTGCTGTGACTCTATTACAAACGGCGCAGTTATTCATGGACATGACATGCAGACAGGGGAACGTATCAATTTAGCATGAAATGGCGTAGCATCCTGTTATCATTATCGTTACGAAACGCACCGACTATCTTTCCGTCTTTTTGTATTCACGAGTTAATTTTAAACTAAAACTAGGGTCAATGAAAACATCTAGACTAATTCAATCTTAATACTTTCTCTTAAGAATCGATAATTTTAGGTCAGCGACAAAGTAATTGCAAGTTTCATTAATCTTTTAAGCATTTTGTTCAATCGTTTAATTGTTGTCTTTTATTTTAGGATAAACTGTTATTTGAATACGTTCATGTGTTAAACTATTGAAAATCACTAATACTTTCTCTTAAAAATCGATAATTTTAGGTCAGCCACAAAGTAATTGCGAGTTTCATTAATCTTTTAAGCATTTTGTTCAATCGTTTAATTGTTGGCTCTTATTTTAGGGTAAACTGTTATTTGAATACGTCCATGTGTTACATTATAGAAAAACACTAAGTTCATTCATTAATGTAACTGTTTTTATCGTTGTTTTATAGTGTCCATTTGATGTTACCGAGTTGGAGATGAAGCAAAGTAGGTAATTTTATTGTGGGTGTTCAAAATGGGATATAAAAGTTTGAAAACTACTTAAGTCATTCAACGAAACATTGGGATAGGCTCTTATGAGAAAAGATTGTGAATAACCAAAAACTTTCGAAGATTTTAGTTCATACATCAAGAACCATTTAACACCTCTATAATTCGATGCTACTGGAAAAATTATATAAACTCATGCATATATGAAAATAATCTTCACCGGAGAAATAACGCCTAATCATTTTAAAGCTAGCATTACGCATAATACCAGTTAAAGACAAGTTCTTAATTACATCGTAGATTTTATACAAATTATGACAAACATGATTAAGTGGAACATAAAACAGTAAAGAGATAAAATGAATTCAAGACACCATTTTCCACTTGTTAAAATTATTAACCCTGGATCATGAATCTATTGTAAAAGTAACAGTAGGAATATTCGAAACTTTTGACAGTAGATACTTCACCAAATGTTTTTGTTAATAATTTCACTATAAAAAGTAACTTTTCCTTCGTGTATCTCACTTCATTATGAGATAAGAAATTTTTGCTGAGAGATAAAATGAGTTGAATTATCTTCCCGTTTATTAATGAGTGTCGCCATTTCCATGAACTACGGTTAAAGAGAGGAAGAAATTTCTATTTGACCTATTCCCTTTGCATCTGACACTGAAAACATTTATTTTGCCTAAATATTTGCAGTCTATGCTTAGTTCGCCTAACAATTTTCCAGGGAAAAGTCGTTGCAATTTCCACAACCCTGAGATAAAGAAATTTAAAATCGCCCATTCCCTAGCAGACGCTCATGTGGGCAAAGTGCTATAGTCTGTTGAGAAATCGCAGTACCGCAAAGGTGAAGTGTTAGAAGGGAAAGTGGAATCGTCGTCGCATCTCATTCTGTATAAATATTTATGGAAACTGTAACTGTAATATACATACATGTATTTGATTTCATTTCTCGATCATTTTTACTTTGCTCTTATTATTTTAAATATGGCTAAGTCATTAGAATTTCCACAACCCTGAGATAAAGAAATTTTAAATCGCCCATTTTGATCTGTCTCGAGGCTTTGTAGTCATCCTGACTCCAACAAAAATATGGTAAACAGAAAACTTAGGCTGCACCATTCACGAATGGTTAATGTAACATGCTTCCGTGATGCACAATGTGCTCGATCAAACTCCATAACGCGGTTTTTCGAATTTTCAGCGTCGACGCCAGTGTCTCTCGGTTAAATTGATAATACCTATGACGTTTACTGTGGATGGACTATATTTGCAGGAGTAAAGTCTCGTTCTCCAGTACAGTAGTCAGTGGCTAGCTTGCACGATCGCTTGCATCGCGCCTAGACAATCCAGTTATGGTGTCTGCGACGTTAACGTTGCTCGCTGGAGCACTGGTGCTTCTTGTGATCTACTTTGTCAAAACGTACACCTATTGGCAGAGACATAAGATTCCGACACCGGACGGGTCCGTGCCTTTTCTGGGCCACATGTGGCCGGTGTACACTGTCACGCAAAATTGGACGGACCACTTTCAGATGTTGTATAACAAGTGCAGTAAGCACAGCATGTTCGGCATATACGATATGTTTACTCCGGTGTTGGTGATACGCGAGCCGCAATTAATCAAGACGGTTTTGCAAAGCAGCTTCGGCAGTTTTCACGAAAATGGATTCAAGATATCACGGAAGAAGGACCCGCTATTGGCATTGAACCCGTTCTTCAACCAGGGTGAAGAATGGTCGACCGGAAGGAAACGATTGACCTACGCGTTCTCCAACGTCAAGCTAAAGTCGCTGTTTATCGCTGTGATGGGAGTGTGCAAGAAGCAACAAACGTTCTTAGAGAAGCATCTGAAGACGCAGAACATATACGAGTGTGAACTGAAACACTTTTTCGGCCGGTTCATGGCCGAGTCCGTGGCAAACGCTGGCTTAGGCATCGAAGGGTATAGTTACGAAGACAATCCGCCACCGAATTCTTTCCACACAATCGGCCTGAATATTTTTAATCCGGGCTTGTTCACCGCGATTATGAACAACCTCTTGATTATGAAATCATTCGTGGGGATGTTCTTAGGAATCAAGTTCGTGCCGGACAATGTAGATAAGTTCTTCCGACGAATCGTGCGCGAGAATTTGGAGATTAGACGCAAGGACGCGACACCAAGGAACGATTTCTTTCAACTGATGGTCGAATTGGAAAAGTCGGAGGGCGTGGAATTGAACGAGGAGGCGATCGTGGCCCACACGCTCTCGCTTTTCCTCGACGGGTTCGAGACAAGCAGGCTGACGCTCTCCTTCGTTACGTACCATTTGGCGACTCATCCTGAGATCCAGGAGAAGCTGAGGAACGAAATCAGGACAGTTCTTGCTAAAAATAACGGTGAGCTGACCTTCGAGGCTCTGAAAGAGTTCAAGTACATGGAACAAGTGATCAGCGAGTCGCAGCGCCACCATTCCGCTGTGGTCTTCATGAAGAAACATTGCACCGAACCATGCGAATTGACTGGCTCGGACGGACTGTCTGTAAAGATGAAACCTGGCATGCAACTATTCATACCTACGCCCTGTGTACAGAACGATCCTCAATACTGGAACAATCCAGACGTATTCGATCCGGATCGCTTCAGCGAGGAGAGAAAACAAAATATCGAGAAGATGAGCTTCATTCCGTTCGGAGAGGGGCCACGCATGTGCGTCGGAATGAAGATGGCAATGCTGATGATGAAATGTTGCTTATGTAGTTTCTTGAACAATTATAAAGTAGAGTTATCCCCGAAAACTACACTGCCGTTGAAATGGTCGAAATATAATTTCTTGTGCGAGCCTGCTACCGGTTTTTGGTCATACATTTCGAAGGCGTAAAGCATTTTTTAATTTTGTTTGTACATATTCTGCATTTTAAATACAATACTATTTTTAACCTACAATTCCAAATAATAAATACATGGACTTTGTTACACACGCTGATGGAACCTATTCCATCAGTCGACAAATGCACAATTGTATTCGCTGCGATGCCAGTGCTCTATTTTTCTTTACCACTTGTAAATATTTCCTGCTTTTACCTAATCCAGAGCAATTGAATTTGGGGTAATCATTAAATATTGTTCACTCTTATGAACGATTTTCCATCATCTTCCAACGTGTCTTAGATTCCATCGAATTGCAAACTGATAACATTCGCGCAATGAACTCATTCACACATGGGTTTCTCAATTTCAGAAGATATAATTCATTTGGAAGCGTGTATCGCTGAGATAACTTCATCGTAGCCTAAACAAGCAGTAGTGGGGACAGTTCTGTCTCAATTGAAGCAGAACTGCCCGGGTATCTCGCGTTAAACATGCCGGGTCAGGCCATCTTTGCCACCTTACGAGGAACTTATAAACTGATGTCTTACCCCGCCAGAGGTCAATACGGTCTGTACGAAATAACTTTAGACCATATATACTTATAGAACCGGCTTCAGATAGTTAGATATGTTCCGAGATTAAATCGCCTAGCAGACGACACTTGTGGGCAAAGTGCTATAGTCTGTTGAGAAATCGCAGTACCGCGAAGGTGAAGTGTTAGAAGGGAAAGGGGAATCGTCGTTGCATCTCATTCTGTATAAATATTTATGGAAACTGTAACTGTAATATACATACATGTATTTGATTTCATTTCTCGATCATTTTTACTTTGCTCTTATTATTTTAAATATGGCTAATTCATTTTGTTGATTATAATTTGGAGAAAGTTCAATTTCAATGTAGAATTTGATAACATGAAATCTGTATTTATTTAATCACAACTTACTTTATTTAAAAAAAGAATAGTAAGAACAGTATACATGTACATGTCGAATATAATCAGAGATGGACATTATTTAATATAAAAGATACTTTATCTTTGTTCGTTATTCGAAGGTTTGAATAAAAAATGTATCTTTATTCGACGGATAAATTCTCGTCTCATGCGCTATCCACCATTTTGAATTATCTCGAAAAGTGACATGTGGGCACCAGATACTCTTATATTTCGGAGCACTGCATCCTATGCACACACTATACCTATGCCGGGTCTATAAGTATACATGGTCTAATACAGCGAAGTCCAAACTCGGCTCTGGGAGCTGAACGCCGTCCCCACCACCGTTCGCCGTTTCCATAGCGCCATGACGCGGCGAACCGATTACCAATATGCTCGCTTCCCGCGTTAAAAAGATGATCGTCGATTGTTTTATGACACGCGGGTCGGTTATTCGGTTTCTTAGTCGGCGGAGTAAGAACACACTGCGCCTGCGCAAACTGACAGTAGGAAGGAGAAGTAGGCGCGTGAGGGGCCCCTACGCTGGACACCGCTGGTCTAAGGAAATAACCCTGTCAGGGGGGGGGGGGCTACTACTCCACACCTTAGCTAGTCGCAGGTAAATATCCACGTCCTGTCGACCGAGGCTCATTCACACACATATTCGCACCGCCCCTCGCCCGTTAGCTCCCCCCTGTCCAAGCTGAGGAACTCAACTGGGAGGTAACCGTAGTCCACCACGAGGAGGTGGGATAAGAGGTAGTTCGACCATAGAGGATTCTAAGTGGATCAGAGTCAGCACTAGGAGTCTCCAATGGTTCTCAGAACTCCAACTTCACCATGAACTAAATAAGCAGTAATGATCAGTAATAATCTTGAGCTAAATTTGGAAAACAGCTTGCCTGCCGAAGAAGTCTTCAATTGAGTTACGACACGAACATAAACGAGTGTAATTGAATCAGCTGCACTATTTAATCGCAACATTGAGAATAATTACAATATTTGTCGAACTATTTCTTAACATTTATAAATCGACATGGGATGTCAGCCAACTTGAAAATTCCGAAAAATGTCAACCAAAAATGTAGTTTATATACGGCTAATATTAATATTTTCCTGCAGGGAAACGGTACTAGTTCATCTTGTGAATATTTGCGAAACTGTATAAGATAAAGGGAAAAAGCGCAACTTCGTGGTGCAGAACAGAAGCTACTTCGAGAACGAGTTCATATCGCGACTCCCTCGCCTCTCCCGACCGGTGAATCATTCGGTTTGGACAAGCGCGAAAACAATGGCTTTAATCTCAGCCAGTCACCATGCGCAGGCTGCCACTATTCCGTAGCCGATAAAACGCGACCAGGCGGCCACTCACTATTGAGATAGACTCTGTCAATGGAATATGTTCCGAGTCAGCGGAGAACCGAATTCAACAGCGGCGATTATCATCTACACTAAATAATTTCGATTAACTGCGGCGGCTTAACGTAGGGAACTTTTAAAATCAGTTCACCATCGTGGGAATTATTTTTCCCCTGAACCTGGAGCAGCGTGGAGGCTCACTTGAACACGCCACGACAGTGGTCAATAAGTACGAAAACTGGAACAAAAAATAAAAAAAATTATTGTATAAATTAAAAATTGATGCATGATTTGATTCATTAATATCTTATATACGTGTCTAATAGGTTTTTCGATTGAATTTCATTTATAACTTAGAAAATTTCAATAATTCAAAAATTATTTAAAGTTTAAGAATCATATTTCTCGTCTGCCGAACTGAATACGTTTCAAATTGCTTCATATACTGAAAATATAGCTTTAAAGTAGTGCAATAGTAAAATAATTATTTGAATAACAGATGCAATTCGTAATATTGCCCATAATTTGAATATTTGTATAGAACTTCTTTGGAATCTATTAGAATTAATTCGATCTTATTGCACATAATTCACTACTCGTTACTGCAATTGCAGAATTAAAAAGTAGGAGCGGCTTCTTGCGGTTTTGTGATTGTGAGATTTATGAGCTGAAAGTCATGAAAAGAGCCAATAATTCAGCGCTTTCCAACCTGAGAGGTTCACCTCCCAAGGGAAATGAAAACATTCATTTTCATACCATAATATCTTCAAAATGAAACCTTAATTCCATTTTGGATTAATCTTAGCGGAGAGTATGAATCGTTGTATTACAAAGCAATGCAAGTGCTTGTAACGTCTTATTTATGCGAAACGGGCTATTCGGCACTGGCTGCAATGGAAACCAAATATCGAGTCAGGTTAGCAGTAGAAAATAAACTTTGTTCCAATAAACAACAACAACCCTCGCATTAAATTTTGCTGCGATAGATGTAGTTGGTTTAAATGATTAAAAAGAATTTAATATAAAAATAAATATACTATTAAAAAAATAAATGGTAGGGAGACGCGGAAAAAGATTTTTATTTAGGGGAGGTGTAATAGCATAAAGGGTGGAAACCGCTGCAATAATGTATAACTGAGCAGCTTCGAAATACACACTAGACAATTCCAATGTTGCCACATCAACTTTGTACGTTTTTATCTCAATGGTAGTTGTTGCAAAAACAAAAAAGTATTCGAGTTTTGAAAACGTCTTGGTGTCCTCTTCAAGTATACGTAATTAGAAACGTACCGACTTAAAATTCTAATTGTAATCTCCACAGATCTTTTCAAGGTTACTGCAATGTCAAACAAATACGATCATCGTGCACTCTCTTCTATGTCTTACAACTTTCGTCTGAAAAATTTTTCATATCACTTGCAATTTTCGAGTAACGGACTTTCCCGTCCAGAAAACGGGTTTTCACCGCACTGTGGGGCGTGCTGTCGCCTAATCGGTTTATTTCGGAACTAAGCAATTCTGTAGCTTCGCGAGTCGTCGTATGACGCGTTAATGGACAATACGGTATCGTGACGACATCGTGAAAGTAACTATGTAGCTCGCGTTGGCAGCGGTGAGTGGCGCAAGCATCGTGCGATTACGTTGACGGGCGAATATGTTCGGTCGAGTGCTGGAAATCTGCAATGCTCCTCTCGGTGGGCGTAGCTGAGTTTTGGCACGATTCGTAGACGAGCAAACAACGGGCGCACGCTTGACAAATTCCGGGATCGGAGCAGTCGCATATTAAACCGCGCCAAGAAGAAAGAATTCGCTCGCTCGTAAACTGTACAGCCTACGACGCGACGCGAAGGTCCTATCGTCCATTCGAATCGACAAACCAGTGTAGACTGGCGTAGGCGGCGCGTCTCGGGTTCCTTTCATAAAGTAAATCTAGAGGACGCGTCCGCTTCCATCATTCTCGCGACAAAACGACTCGCGAATGCTCTCTCCTCGCAGCCCTAAACGATTCCCTTTTTGGCGATCGAGCATTCAGACCCGTGCCGTGCACCGAACGCCTGGCCGACGTCCAACCTCTTCCTTCTTTTCCGGCTGTCTCCCCTCTAATTCTTTCCTTTCCTCCGGTCTTCCGGAGTCGCGAGAAACTCGGCCTCTCCACTAAATAATGGGAGAACGTTAACAATCTTTGCAGCTGTTTATCAAGATTTAGACCCCCAACTGGTCGTTACGGGAACGTGCTGCGCCCCGTCGCCATCGCCCTCGCGTTCTCTATTTCCCGGACGCCGACGACGGAAATTTAAGAGTGTCCTATATTAAAAGGAAGCTCACCAGTGGCAGACAGACCGTGATTCTTGCCGCTGCTTCCGCTTCATTACGACTGTCGCCAACCCGCAACTTTTAATTCCTTCGATCCTTTTCCGTGGCCCTCCGGCGAAGCTTCTTCGATGCTTTCACAAGCATCGATATTTAATGTCCTCTACGTCGAGTAAATAGGAGTTACAGAATCTTGAACTTTGTCTTTCGAAGTTGGGTGTTATTTCTTCACTCTCGTCTGTCCCTTCTTCTTCACAACTTCACACGTCCCCTGCCAGCATTTGTTTTGTCGCCCACCTGCATTGTTTAAATATTTCATTAAATGTAACTGTCCCAGTGTCGCCAGATCGCTGAAATCGAGGAGAATATAATTTACTACCTCTCTGATGACCAGAGTAATATGTAACACGTTGCGCCACTGATATATATATATATATATATATATATATATATATATATATATATATCCGAATACCGTATCCATAGTATATATATATATATATATATATATATATATATATATATATCCGAATACCGTATCCATAGTATATATATATATATATATATATATATATATATATATATATATATATATCAGTGCGTTGCGCGGAACGTCACGTGGTATGGTCTTAGTGGGGGACGTTGGAGTGTACGCAGGAGTGGAAGGGGAAAAGGAGGAGAGGAAAATCAACCCAGTTTTGGGTAGATCTGGCGACACTGAACGGTCCTCATAATGAAACAGTTTAGCAGAAGAAGATCATAGAATCTATGAGGGTTATGCAGTGTACTATAATTTTCGGCAACAAAGTAAATACGATTTGTTTTACTATCTTTAATTCGTCCCTTGGTGTGAAACTATCACAATACTAAAAAATCAATATGATGAGAAGATAAATATCTAATTTCATCAATATTCTATCATTAAAAATTAAGCCCTGTGGTAAATTAAAAATACGTCATAATGATGAGATAAGTATAAAGTGAGATTATTCGCATCATTCATAACTAATAAGACGAAGTGTAGCGTATTATTCATTTAGAGTTGATGGAAAATGTGTCAAATTGATACGAAGGACAGGTGAGGATGATACCACTGAAAATGGTACTCTGATCAGACTAGAAAGATACTGAGAAGCCATTAGGGATTTAGGTGTTTGTTGAACATACAGAAAGAAATACGTGACCCATATGAATTTCGGTGGTTTTTCGCTAAAAGCAACAAATCTGTAGCAGTAAACAAAATGTTCGTTTTCTGTAGTAGGATTTATGGCTTCAGGTTGATAACCTGTCCAGCCAGACTCTCTAAACCCATTAAGCTTTCTCGAGGCATGTCAGCTGCTTTTCCTTATCCCTATCCCATTCTTTTCCTGGGCTGGGCGGTAGCACTGTTCCACGTTCCTTCGGTTTTACTTCCATTTCGAACTTTGCCGGGATCTTAATAAATCGTTCCAAGACTCTATCCTATTTCGTGGCGGCCACCAAGAAAAATGGAGTATCGTCGCGAATCCTCCGAGATCCTTTAGAAATTGTCGGACACCGGTCTCCGTCGAGCGGGACACTTTTAATCCAAGGATAATTTACCCTTATCGTCGCACCATCGGTGTAATGGCCGGCGATTACGGCAATTTTTCCAGCGA
This sequence comes from Sphecodes monilicornis, assembly GCA_913789915.3. Taxonomy (NCBI): domain Eukaryota; kingdom Metazoa; phylum Arthropoda; class Insecta; order Hymenoptera; family Halictidae; genus Sphecodes; species Sphecodes monilicornis. Next base: position 15,393,926 of record OU565290.1, read on the forward strand.
TTGGAAGAGAAAGAACGTTTTCAGGGAAGAAGAATTTTATCGTATCGCCCCACACAAATCGACTTTAGTTCCTTCCTGGGGCATCTGGGAAGGAAGATTACCATCGGACGGAGTTGAAACAGCTGTACTCGGTCAACTAATTTTACGCAGGAGAACACTTGGGAAGTAATTGCCCGTAACGGAATTCGGACAGATCCGTTAACGAAAATTCCTAAATTATGTAGTTAATTGTATTACATTTTCTTCAGCCTAAAATCTCCATAGAAATCCGCACTCTACCAATAACTCTCGAATAGAAAGAAACTACGTGAAAAATTCTAAGCTACGGTACGTTATGGTTTGCTCACGCGTGGCATTTGATCGAGCGTCAGCGTAAGATGCAAGTTTTCGGTTAATTTGCAGGAAGTATCCAGGGAAATTTTGTCCCGTCTCCTAAACGGTACCGTGAGCCACGGAGACGGTGCGGCGTCGCATAATTCACGAACGCTAAGATCGTGTCCCATTATGGCGCACGGTCGAAGGGTGCGCGCTGCGTCGGACGGCCCTAATTGGAATATTATTCCCATCCGTCTTATTCGACGGAATAATGCATCGCCGGATAGCAGAGGCTCAAAGCTGAAAGTGGATTTTCGCGGGCCGTGCTGCAGAGCCACTCGTCCTCCCGGCGCAAAGTGGATGCGAGTTTGATGACAGCACTTGGCGCGCCACTGCCACCACCGCCGCTGTCGCCGTACCGTCGTCGACGTAGACGACGACGACGACGACGACGGAGACCACGACGTCTCGCGTCGTCTGAAACTTCGTGAAATTGAATCGAACTTGGGGAGGCGGGCGAGCTACTTTTATCGGTCATTGTGCTTCGCCTACCCTTCGAACGGAGTCTGTCGTCCAAAGGGGCGAGAAAAGGTGCCCGGCGATACTTCGGCTGAAAATAATTTTCGCCCCCAGTGCTTCAAGCAATATCACGTTTACGAGGAACAAAATTGTCAAACGGTGACTAAAAGAAGCAAAAGAAACCCTAACTCCCAAGAAACACTTGCTTGATGTCGCTGCGGTGTCCAATAGTCCCAATCGAAGAGTCAGCTGTTCAATTGCTAGCTTAACACTAAACCTACCAACACCGGTCAAATGACCGGATTCAGAATATTTATTTTACAATTATTGAAGTTACAAAGATGCATCCACTGGAAATGATTATACATACTTTTTTTTATTGAAGTATACATGATAATAAAAATGTCACAAAATCGAAATAAATTCAATCGTTCCATTTTTATAAGAGAGCACATACTGGTCACTTTTAATGGTCGGTAGGTTTAGTGTTAATCTGATGCAAGCTACATGTTTCTAAATAAAAATACGATACCATTAAAAAGAAACAAAGTCATTTCAGTCACAAAGTCATTTCACTGCCAATCACAAACGATCAAATGGCAAATATCAGTCAAAATAATTATTTGTATCTTGCAGTGAATAAATAACTAAAATTACTTAACATCCAAATGGATTAAAATAATCCGTGACCATTAACAAAAATTGAAAATATATTTTATAAGAAAATATAAGAAAGAGCATAAATAATGAAAAGTTTCCGGTCGGATATACATATATTAAAATTTTGAAAGTATCTCCATCTAATCACTCTAAAATACCGCAAGGTCTATTAGCTTCCTTCACTCATAAATCCTGTGAGGTACTCAGAACGAAATGGTCTCTTATTCCTCGTTCAGTCACAAAGTCATTTCACGACCAATCACAAACGACCAAATAGCAAATATTAGTCAAATTAAATATTTGTATCTTGCAATGAGTAAATAACTCAAATTCCTTAACATCCAAATGGATTAAAATAATCCATGACCATTAACAAAAATTGAAAATCTATTTTATAAGAAAATATAAGAAAGACCATAAAGATCAATCAAGAAAAGTTTCCGGTCGGATACATGTTAAAATTTTGAAAGAATCTCCATCTAATCGCTCTAAAATACCGCAAGGTCTATTAACCAGCTTCACTGATATGTCCTGTGAGGCACTCAGAACGAAACGGTCTCTTTTTCCTCGTTCTTTCATTCATACATTACGGCCGTCACAATCAGGATAACTCGATTTCGGCTAACGAGTCCAGGAACACCAGCGTAACGACCGTTTATTACTGGATGTCAGCCGGTGTCGCGATTGATAATGCCAGTGATAATTCACGGCAAGGAAAATCTCATTAAGGCCGGATGGCGAGCGCGCGTCGAATTTTTCAATTAAAGCGGTCCAATACGAAACGGAACGCCGAGAAGATTGAATCGAAACCGCTGGATTGTTAGCCTTATCGGTCACTGGTCCGACTCCCGCAGCCTGAATATGGTCTGGTGCATCGAGGGGTCAGAGGTCGTAACAGTTCGCCGATAAAAATTCACGATGACACGAGAACATATTTCTTGATTATCTTCGAGACTGGAAATTAAATGGTAAATACAACGAGTGTCGGGCAGGGAAAGCAAAAACATGCTCCGGTTGCCGCTGGCCCGATCGAGACTGTCAGGTTTGAATCGATGTTTTCAGTACATATTGAAAATTACTCGGTAAATTAACTCGTTCGACAGAGGGGCGAGGGGCCGTTCACGGAACAAATTGTTCTCTTTGTATCGATCGAATGAACGTTTCCATCTATCTCTTTGTGCTTCGTTCGCCCCGTTTCGCCTCCGAGGGGAAACTATCGAATATATGTATGTAAACTTCGACAAACTGAAACAAGAAAACAACATCGACGGAAAAAGAAGATGGGAAATGGATCAATTTACGAATCACCGGGGAGCAAGCACCGCTGACAGCAAACAGTAATTTCAAAATTAAATAGAAGTCTTTGAATAACACATTGCTTCAATCCCACGGTATCCTACAGTGTTCTTTTCAACAATTCCAAGGAAAGTTATTCTTCGCGGAGGAACTTGATGATTTCTTGTCTCGTGTAACACGGAAGCAATTAAAACTGCTACCCGAGAGTTGTCTGTAGTCTTAGAAGCATGAGTACACTTCCGATCTTTATGTAATATCGGAACTGTCTATGTCAATTCGCCGAAACATAAATTGAATAAGAATGTGCCATGTCTTTTAATAATTTTAATAAATATGAAATGGTATACAATATTCTTAAATTCTTCTGTCTTCATAGTTCTGTATGTGATCAATTCAGATGTGTCATAAATGTATAAAATCTGCAATTCTAATCATGAGATTTTAGTTTAAGTCTCATGTAGCCGGTTCTTATCTGAACATTATTAATTATCTCACTATTGTAAAGCTTTAGCTATTTTCATAAATCCATTATTTACGAAAGATGCAGCAACTTTTGTCTATCTGCTACACTCTTTCATTGTCCGTTATACATATTATAATTATATGACATGATTGTATTATTATAATTATGATCATATATGGATGTTACTATACCGGATATTTCACCTAACTTGACCACCCTAAATATATCACTTATTTTGTATGATAGAAAAAATGTCAGTGGGAGAAAATATTCTGTTCGAAGACACTAATACGGTGATAGGCCAAATTTTTTTCTCAAGGTCATTTTTTTGAGATCTCAAGGTCATTGTATTTTTTTTTTAAATTGGACTGCATATTTTCACTACAACAGTCTTACAGCTTAGAAAAAAACGAATCCATCGAGGTGCAATATGCTGACCTTCACGTGACCTTTAATATATCGATACCGATACCGTAGTTTGTCGTAATCTTTTGCTAAGATTATCGCTTTGATAATAATGATTGTAATCATACTTCAACCGATGAAAGAAGAATACGATTTTAAATAACATTAACGACATGACTAAGCAAAAATTTAATGTGGAACATGTCAGATGTCAGATGAAAAGTTGTTTCATAAAAAAAATGTTAAATAATGTGAACCAATACGAGTTCAGTATTTTTCACTAATATTTGCAGAAAAATTCTTGGCATATTGAACTTCAAAGTCCGCATCGGATTGCACGTTTTTCGCTGTAAATAAATGATATAGATAACAGGGAAATTCTGCAAAAATCGATAGCCAAAATGAACCTCGGGGGAGATTCGAGGTGCTAAATGAAATATAAGAGCCTGTGACGTTGATGCTACTATGAACTAACTAGAAGAAAAAATAAAAAATAACATATTCCTCAGGGGATTACAGAATCGTAAGCAGGGCAAAGTGTCGATCCGGCGAATGGTGAAATCGGAGAAGAACGCGGAATCAGAGTCCGCGATGGGGATTGAGAGCGTGCCCGCGAATGGGGTTGCGGGTTTTACTACAGAAGACCGATCAAAGGGACAACGAAATAAGCCACGTTCCGCTCGGGCTGACGCGGCGGAAAAATAGAAGACGACGCGCGACCTCTCTCGCGCGGCTGAGGGATAATAAAACTGATTTGCCGTGGGTGCCGCGGCCGCGCTAGATGAAAGAAAAATAAATGTGTTAAGTTGTATTAATTCTTGATCCGTTCTGCCCACGGGAAAATTTCGTTTAAAGCTGCACGCGGTCTCGGGAATGTGGTCGAGAATACCAGGAAACGGTAGGAAGAGATAAAGGGACACAAAAAACCGAGAATTCTCTGCCGGTCAGGGAGTGAACGAAAAAATTGATTTATTCCACGCGAAAGTGTCAAGACACAAGGGCGTATTGTTCGTCTTTTCCCGAGCCGAATAAATGCTCCAATCTGTCGCGGATTTCTCTCTCCGTTGCTCTGCAGTGTCGGCTAAAATATGGGAATACGTGTGCTCCACGGTCGGCGGCGTGGTAGCGCAGCGAAAAAAAGGGATGAAGGAGGAACGGCGAGCGTGAGACTGACGGTAGAATGCAGAAGAGAATGGAAGAAGGCGGAGGGAAATGATGAGAGAGGCAAAGGGACTCGGTGAAACTCGACAATGGAGAAGGGTTCCTAGGAAAAGAGGGCCGATGTTGGCGGAGACTGGATGAGGCGAGACAGAAAAGCGAAACGGGAACAATGGCCGCGGTATTATTTTCTGTTTGCTGCGTCAGACCAACCACCCACCCTTCAGTTAGTCGGTGTTCGTCCACCCCCGCCTCTTCGCCTCTCACTCACTCTCTCTCTCTCTCTCTGTCTTTCTCTCTTGGCTCCCTCGTCCCCTTCAGCATCTCGCGTTCGCTCCTTCTAGTCGTTGCAACGCTATTCCCGGCGAGGAACCAAGATTACAGGCTCGATATTTGCCAAATAAACGAATAAGCTCCTCCTCCGGCGTCTGTCGGTACTGTTTCATTTGCCGACCGAATAAATCGTCCGATGTTTAATTTACCCCCGGCGTGTTCGGTCTGATCCCAGGGCAAGAAGAGTTCGCATCCTTATCGAATTTCCTCGATCGTATTGCGGTCGTATCCACTTAATTAAAGGAAATATTTACCTCGCTTGTTTCCTGTGCCTAATGTTTTCGTTCGTCTCTCAAAAACAACAAGCTTGTCAGCGCAACTGATGGAAATAGCGTCGATTTTAATGGGACACCAAATTATCCCCGCGGACGACTGTCATCCATCGATGGCGCGCATTCTGGAGAGACATTCCGCGGATATTATTTCTCATAAAAATATAATCGACCGTTGTCCGTACGGCGGTGGAACCAACGAACGGAATCTCGTGACTCCAGTGCCAGATTAAGATCTATAGAGATCTAAAGCACTTGAAAGATTTCAAGGCCCTCTTATACAGGATCTTTTTAGCCAATTTCGATAATTTTACGGAAAAGTGTTTCTAATAAAAGTTAGAGTTTTCACTGTTCTTTGCACTCATAGACACATGAGCATAAACAGTTAGCAATATTATAACCATGTAAAATATGTAAAATTGGTTAATTCGGCCCTGAGTTTTTCATTTCGCGAGCGGAGCTATCGAATAGCTACCACAGTTCTCGGACATCATATTTTTCTGAGGTTCATTGATCCGATGGAGATCACAGATAACGGCCGCGATGTTTGCCAAATAAACGAACGATAAATCCTCGTTGTGCACCGGCCGTGTCTGATACGCCGGGATGAGATGACGCATAAACTACTCAATTCGATCGGCAAACATTCCCGAATTACGTGCACGGCGGAATTAGTCCCATCGTCGCGTCCTCGTCGTCGTCGTCGTCGTTGTCGCCGTCGATCCTGATATTTTTCCTATAATTGGATCCCGCACGGCGAATCGGTATTTCGTCGAAACAGTGGGATCTCGCTTGGCCATTGTTCGCCGTAACAATGATGCAAATTAAAATAACGATTCGACGACCAATAATTAAAATGTTTCCGTTGACCGTGGGGATTCCACCGATAGTTCCGAAGCCGCCGAGTAATTGCACAGTTCCCGTTCATTTTGTTCACGTTCGAGATTTATTTCTTCTTTCTCTCGCCCCCACCTGTCCCCCCTCCGCCCATCGCCCATCTCGTTCCGCGGACCGAGATCCGACGGAGGAGCCGGCTTTTGTCGTTAATCATTTCCGTGCTCCTCGTCAGACCGTCTGGTCTCTCCTGGAAACGAAACTGTTCTCGCAATTAAGCGCATTCAAAGGAAAGACCCCCCGCTTCCTGCGGAGGTCTCTGGTACACGTGCTTCCGGCATTGCTCGTTTCGCGGCTAATTCTTCCCTCTTTTGCCCTCCCCTATACCCGATGACTCGAAGTAGGCCGACGCCTTTCCATGTCTCATCCCTCCACTTTGACATCGATATTTGCAGACTAATTTCTAAACATTCCCGCAAATACCGACGCCTTCTTGCTTGCAGAATATTAGCTCAGTTTTATTTCACCATGAAAATGAAGTTCTACTTAACTACACTTTTTTCAAGTCTGAATATTTAAACTTGCATAAATGGGAGACAAATACTTGTAAGGGATTAAAGCGTTCAATGTACAGAAAAGATCTGGTCAACTGCGATGGAAAATATTCAACGATCTTGAATGACCTTGAATCGTCGGTCAGCGTACGTGTCTTAAAATGCCCTGCTAAATAGCACATAGAGAAATATATCGGTCCATTTTTAAAAAACGAATTTGACCTTCATATGTCCTCTATGCGTCCACCTAGAAAAAGACTATTAACATCAGATTATGCCATTCTCGAAACCAACCAAGTTTCGTCTGAGGCTTTTGAACCTGAACCTTTTCGAAATTTTTTTTTTATTATGGAAAATCTCATACGATATTTATATCAACAACATACAAAATCTAATGTAACAATTACAACAAAGAGTAATTTCTCAGAACAAGCACGTACATTATGAGAACAACTTATAGCTAATGTAATACAGTAATAAAGAACTATAATTATACAGGGCGTCCCATTTAAGTTGAGATTGTAAATAGTCTCGAAGAAATATGATTTAAAAAAATCAAACTGACACATGTCCTTTAATGTTTCGAGTGGGAAGTCAAATGGTACTACTAGTTTTCTAATTCGTGGGCGTTTTCAAGGTTATTTCAAGGTCAGTTTGTCTTTTTTATCATAAACCCATATTTTTTATTTCGGAATCATATTCTACGTAAAAAAATGCACAACTTTTATTTGAAACATTTTTTTGTAAGTACGTAAGAACTTTATTATGTGTTCATGAATCTTTTATTAAACGAATTATTAAGTGTCTAGAAGTTGAGGGTAAAAATTTCGAACATTTATTATGATGTTCTTAAATGAAATAAAAAATCTTCTAGAAGAAAGTAACGTTGTCATTTTAATAGAAAAACAAAATTATCCTTTACATAAACTTACAAAAAGATGTTTCAAACAAAAGTTGTGCATCTTTTTACGTAGAATTTGATTCCGAAATACAAACTATGGGTTTATGATAAAAAAAAAGACAAAATGACCTTGAAATAACCTTGGAAACGCCCACGCATTAGAAAACTGGTAGTGCCATTTGACTCCCCACTCGAAACACTAAAGGACATGTGTCAGTCTGTTTGTTTTAAGTCACATGTCTTCGAGATTTTTTACAATCTCAATTTAAATGGGACACCCTGTATATTTCGACCGCAGCTTTTAAAAAATGACAGCATATAAAGGCAAGCCTTAACTCTTTTAAGAAAGAAAAGAGTCACGATTTTTAACTTTTCTATCAGTGCTGACAACGAAAATTTAAAACATGCGTTTCGTAAACCTAAGTGTGTTACATGTATCATATAAAAAAGTTGAAAAAACTGACTTTAATTTTTTATCTTCGCAATTCCGACCAATAGCAGTTTTCTCAATATTTTGTTTACCCGTTATATAATAAAATAATGTCAAATAAAAACTCAACTCGTTTGGTCCAATTAAAAAAAAAAAAAAACGTAGTAGTTTCCAAAGGGTGCCCACTTAATTTTTGTCCCCGACAGTATATGGATAAATTAGAGTATTCTTTTTAAGTGGAAGCTATACAACCGCAATTATTTTTGCGCCAACCTAATATAAGTGGTAGACGAAACACAGATGGCAAGCGACCTTCCGATATTGGACCGTCAACGAACTTTCCATCAGCTCCTGCGCCGCTCGTATTATATTTATTCAACAAAAATAGTGTGTGCCGCGCGATGCCGAGGGGGTTGCGTATCGTGGAGGACGCATCCGGCGTCGGTACCCTATTAATTCCACGAAAGTCATTTCCAATGAAACGGCCGCGGAAGGCGGCTGGAACGGAACAGAACGGAATCGGGTCGAGTTTTCATAGCCGGGTATAGAAACTATGACGCCAGAAATCACCGGTAGGCTTTAAAACGAGGACGGGCATGCAAATTGCACCTCGTGGATAGGTATGTACCGTACATAGGCGTATGTACCTAGGGCGAAGAGACTCGTTCCGTGCCAGTTTTGCCGCGGGGCTTTGGATACGCGTCGCAAAAGTCCTGTCTGGGGATCGAAGTGGCGTATAAGGTTTCCCTCAAAACTCACGGTACGTGAATATCAAACGACCGTGACGAGAGATCCGGAAAGAGCCAAGCTACAGTTCCTCGAAGCCGGATTTTCAAAGTGTGAAGAGGGGTCCGCGCGGCCATTCACCGGTTTTCGTCTGCCTGTTTTCTGTTGTCGCTCGGATTCGCCTACCTCCCTCCTCCTCCTTCCACCACGGCCCCCGCTGTAACGACTTCCTTCTAATTTTATTTCCGTATCAGTTTTTCTCACCGAAAAATCCGTCTTAATTAACGCTTTTTTTCACGGAAATACGCGGTGCTTCGTTAGGCACCAAGAAACATTAACCTCGCGCCGCGCCGGCTTGCTGCGCCAACCTACTGCGCAGATCTTGCTGATTTCTTCCCATGAATTTAGAGTCTCGTAGTTGATGTTTAAACAGCTGCTTATTAAACAACCTGTGCCTCCATCAAGAGTATACAATTTTCTTGATAATCGCCGGTGAAAGTTGCTCTTAAGTTGTTTCGAGAACATTTTTTTCTGTTCTCGTGACTTTTTTGTTCGTAAGTAGTTTATTATGGGACTAATCGATAAACTGCGGATTTTTATGCAAACGTAACTTTATTTAAATCAATTTCAATGAAAATTGTAGTGTTCGTCGAGAGTTCTGTCACTCTATCGTATAAACTTTAGCAAACACTTTGCTGTATCGAGGTTAGACATTTCTGACACTGTTTCTATCGCGGTTTTATATATACTTATGTCGACTAATTTGTACCACTAGTTATGGATCATCCTGTATATTCGAAGAAATAGATTTAGTTAATAATTTCTCATTCTTTCTTTTGACACCTTTGATACAAATAGTGTTAATAATATTCTTTTCTTTCATCAAAGATACCAAACTAGATTGGATGTTCTCATCTAAAGAAGAAATTGGAGTCTATAATGAATGATTGGACTGGTTTAAGTAATTGATACCTAAACTCCGTATTTTTATTCATTTATGACAGAACCGAATCGTTAAAATAAAAAACTCTGAAGACATTAGAAGAATTTAAGATCATTATTACGCTACTTTCGGATTATTGGAATTGTTAAGAGACGAAATACATTTTCGTTTAATTTCTGTTTCGTAAAACAGACTTGGACAATTTTTATTTTGCACAAAAATTCGCAGTCAATTAATAATAGAGCATTATGGGCTTCCGCTGAACCCTCATGCTCCGTATAGGACAATTTGACTCTAAAAGCAGGCTTATGCTTTTGATTATAATTTTTCATTTTTTTTTTAATGAAAATTTATAATCGCATCATCATTTGAGTCATTAACAACTGTTCTATTTGAGTCAAACACACGATTGTTCGTCCACTCTTCAAAAAAGAATAACTTTTTAAAAAGTGGATCATAGCACTTGGGTTTTTTTAGAAGTTAGATGAATTCGTTCACTAAATGACGCGGAAACGAAATTTTATAAAACTTTCAAGTGGTCGAAACTCTGGACAAAATACTACAGGTCCTTTTTTACGAGTTTTTTATGTGGACCTGTATAAAAAAATTTTTAAATAAAAAATCCTTTTCTCCTCTAATGAGTGGACAAACGCTTATACGCCTGAGTGTAAAAAGTTTCAGATTGATTAACTTCGTTTGTATCATTCTACAAAAAGAAAAATAAACAATCGACATTTCCAACTAAAAAGAGAAAGAAATTCTCATTAAATTTCAGAGTATCAGAAAAATATTCAACGCAAAAGTTACAAGTACCTTTCTCCAATCTCGGTTTTCGACCTCTCCACTTCCCCATTGATTTTACCGTCGATGAAAATATTTCGGAAAGTTATTCTCTCCCGATCGCTTTAATTTCCCTGAAATATTTAATGCAGAATCCCAGCGGCGCTCTAGTTTCTTTCAATTTCGCGAACTATCGATCGCCAAAAGGAGGAAAGGGGGAAGTGCATAGGTAACTCTCTGGCGCCACATCTCACCTGGAACTTGAATTGCGGCGGGAGTCGCAAATTGATGGCGGTGGAAAACAGAAGCTAATTAATGCCTCCAAAAGAAATTACCTCCGTTGTAATTCGGCCGGTGCGGTGTGCTAACTGTTAGCCGGGCTCGGGGAGAAGCCTTGAAGAATCGAAATGGCTGCGCGGATAATGGGAGGAATGGGAGATTGAAAGCCTCCGTTTTCCCTTTATCCTTTTTTCATCTCCCTACCAGCCGCCGCTGGCTCCCTGGTCGGTTCCTCGACGCTCTACATTCACGACTCACTTCGAGCAAACTATCGTTTTCCTACCGTAATTAAATATTTGTCGTATTCACGGAACCAGTCGATGTTTACGTACTATCCTGATTTCGTGATCCTAGGCGACGGTTTCCCGAAGTTACTTCGACGAAGCGGTCAACGTTCGACCAATGCTGTGGATAGAGTAACTCCCAATACTATTAGGACGCTCTTAAAAAAGCAGCTTTTCAAATATTGGGCCCTGCGACTTAATTCGACCCTGCTACGTGACGTGAAAATTTTTTTTAAAATTACAGTTTGCCGGAATTGCAGAGAAAATACTAAAAATTGTACTTTTAACTTACTTGTTTGGGCCTATATGGAAAATTTCGAAAATACCTTTTGTTGATCTGTGTTAATTATACATATTCTGAAAATTTAATCAGAATCGGTTGATGTAAGAATCCTTAGATTTATTACAGTTATATTCTGATGAAATTTTTCAATATATATTTAAACTTTCAATATATTCCCACGTAAAATAATTGTAAAATACAACTTTTAGTATTATCTCTGCGACCAATTGCAATTTTTTCAAAATTTTCTTTCTACTAAATTAATTATTCTAAGTTTTGAAAAAAAACAAATTCAAGTCGTAGGGTCCGGTATTAAAAAAGTTATCGCCTTTTTAAGAGTGTCCAAATGTTTATGGGAGTCACTATATGTAGTCAAAGTAGATTTCCAGGCCCGCAGCGCGGTAATTCTATACCCTAGAGCTTAGGCACTTTTCCAGTGACTTCGCCGTCACCTCTAACTCGCTCTATCTTGGTCCAACATTTCCCTCATTTCTTATAAGGACCATTTGTTTAGTAAAATTTTACTTACAGGCAATTTTATAATATTAGGTTGTTAACAGTAGCGTTAAATAAAAGTAAAGATTGACGTTCCAATAAAATTGATATACAGATATCTCAATAAAAGCTGAAGATAGAACCTTCAAGATCAGCTTTGCACAAAAAAATGATATATGTTAAACTTGAAGATTGTAACATTACATTTTTTATCGAAGCGTTTCATAATATTTACCTTTTAAAATCGGACTTCAAAATAAATTTCTCCATGGATAAATCAAAAGCGATAGCAATGTTATGGACAATGTCACAAATTTTCAGAATTAATATCATGCAAGAACATCTCTTGGAATTATTAGTTAAAAGAGAAACAGCTTCTTTTGCATACATCTCAATCACTGGGGAGCCTATTGCAGTATTACGTCGTTAACTGTCGTGAAATTCTGAACGATAATTGTCGCAAAACAATCCCTCCTTCCGCGGGGTATACCCCATCAGGGTCCGTGAAGCTCGAGAGGCCTCGGTCGCCGAGAAGTGTAACATATTACGGGTCGAGTATGTCGGTGAGACCACTACTAATCCAATGACAAGACTTCTTTATTTTTTATTATTTTTTTATGGAACTTTCACCAACATATTCGTGGCATTTTTCTAATGAAAATGATACCAAATAAGATATAATTCTAATAAGAAAAATGCCACGAATATGTTGGTAACAGTTCCATCGAAAAATAATAAAAAATAAAGAAGTTTTGTCACTGCGTTAGGTATTTTGTTTTCACACCGACATACTCGACCCGTCTTATTTTACACTTCTCGGCGACCGAGGCCTCCCGAGCTTCGCTGTTCTTTTCTATGTTCAGCACAAGTCAAAGAATAGTATTATTTGAACGTTAATTGTCGCAGGCAGGACCCGTGGTGGCGACGATTATCTATGAAATACTTTAATAGGTTTTCAATAGATAAAGTGTTTGCATGTTGATTGCCACGTGAATTTTATGCGTTTTACAGGAGTCTCAACAATTTGATTCATAGGAGCAATCCACGTTATTAATTACAATTCTTAGTTATATGATAATAAAATTATTACACTGTAATCTAGGTAATGTCAGCATTAAGAGATTGATATTCAGTGGCATTAATTTGATGGCAATCGGTTTTAAGTAATTCCATAGCGCAATTTTATTTGCATCGGTAGCTAGTAACCAAAATTTGTACTATGTAACGATGTCAAGTGGGCTGGTGGAATGATATAGACATGAGGAAGATATGTATCCTACTCTGCTTGCTCCGCCGACTGCAATCTAAGGCTGCGGTTACTGAAGATGCATTTTCTCTTGAATGCGTCAGAAGAACCAAATAAATCAACTTTCATGCGAATGGTTAGACTGCATGGGTTTCTTTCGTCAGAAATCGCACGGGTTCGTCGGAAGATTTGGTTTGTATGTTGATCATACAAACCAGGGATTGTGGAGATTGTATGTCGTCCTTTTGCAGAAATACGTGGAAAAATATTCGACTGTTCAGAGATGTGTTCGTCAATTTCATTTAAAAATTGTGCAACAAATTGTTTCGGTTGATTTTGTGAAATGCTCAGGATTTGTTATGTTGATTTTTCGAATAGTGTATACAATTTTTTGTTATATGTAGACTGAGGATTTTCATGCAAAATAAAAATTTTCTAAGTCGGCCCTAAGAAATGGAAGTTAAGAGAGAATGTTCTTTGAATAATTTTTCTAAATCGAAAGTAATGTTAACAACACCTTTAAATTCTTTTAATGCATCTACAGTTTTGTTTTACACTCATCTATTTTTTATATTAATGCATCAAATTTGCAGTCTAGTTATATGAAATAGTATATCTTTCTTGTATTATTAAATGAATATCTCCTAAAGCTTTAAAATCCATGTTTTTAGTTTATTAGGTGTACCAACTACTTTGTGGCTCTTACTTCAAGACTTTTCTAATCAATTGCAACATATAAAACGTGATGAGGATTTCTTTTGCGAGTGAAACGTATTTTAGTCGTTTGTAAATAATCAATAACTTCACGAAGAAAGGGCTACGAATTAATTTGTACAAATAATAGAATTTTGTAAATTCTTACGTATTTAAATTTTTCGCTGTTGTCCAATCACGATGAGCACTTATTCCGTTATTTTGAGCAAAGTACTACAAATCCTTATGAAATATTGAAGTGACCAGATACAACTTAATTTTCTGAGTAGATTATTTCTGCACAGATCTTTTCAAATTACAAACGATCCTCATATACAGTTAATATAATTCCGGAAAAGACCTAAAAAGGACCAAGGTAGAAGTGTCAAACGCTTGTCAAATCGAATTCTGACGTATCGCTCTAAATGGTTCATAACTTCATTAGTTTTGCAAGTAAAATTTCAAAGCACACATTCTTTCAATGCTATACTTCCAATGTGTATAAATTAAAAATTTGATTTTCAAATTTGTAACACGAGTATCCGAGTATACTACTACAACCTACAATTCTTCGCCCAGGACTAGAATTCAGGACTACGGCTGAGGAATGGACTCGCCTAATTGAAACCAATGTCACGTGGCCTTAGATTCTCTGGGGCATTCACATTCCATAAAATGTTCACTGGTCAGATATGGGTCACGTACATTCTATAATCAGCTTTCCAAAATTAGACACTCAATTTCGCCAATAATCAAAGTAGCTATTCATTCCACTCCAATTATTCCAGCCTGATAATATATAGGCTCGAGGAGGGGATGAGCATCCATTGTGTCAGTCAGTTAATCTCGGGTCCCTCTCTTCAAAAACAGACCACGGTTAAGTGTTCGACAGGTTACTAGACCCCAAAGGGACTGTGTCGCGTCGGTTAAGAAGCAATTCCCTTTTGGATGAATTGATGGTCGCCCGGGATTAACAGGGCCGGGCTGCAATAAAAGTCAGGATCTCTGGTCAGCTCGGGCATCTCCTCCCCCGTTTCCCCCCTGTCCTGCTCGTCTTCACCGGTCTCCTCCTTTTTCTTTCGTTCACCCTGGCAAGCGGAAGAAGTGTCTGTCATCCGCCGCCTTCATCTCCTCGCCAAACTTCACAGAAGTTTCGGTGTCTAAAATGGGTTTCTCCCTTATTTCTCGGTTTCTTTGTCTACCACTGATCCCCTCGATCTCGCGGCAGAGTAAATGGAGAAAAAAAAAGGAACGAGAGCGAGAAATACTATCCCATCCATGGAGGAGAGGGAGGGGGGAGGAAGACTAGAGACGGATGTTCCTGTTTTCGAGACACTCCGAGCTGGCAGCTCGGCGAATCTCTTCTTCCCCTTATCCGACCCCCCTCGGCTTGCTCCTGACTCTAGCACTTTCTTCTTAACGCATCGGAGTAAAAAGCCTCCCGGAACGATACAATGCGTCGTTGTCTGCGGATTTGGTTTCGCGCAGCCTTGGGAATCCGAGCATTTAACGCGACAAAAGAGAAAGAATCAGACAAGAGGGATGATTAACGGACGCGGTGGGACCGAGGATGAGTGTATCGTAATTTACGGCAGCGTTGCTCGTACACTCCACGACAAAATGATGACGCGAGTGTGCTTTCTTTCACGCTAGAACTGCCGAGTCCGACAAAATGACGGACTTCATTCTAAGATTTGTTTCTTTCACAATTCGTGAAGATAATCTGGTAGTGTGCATGACGAAAGCGGAAAAGAAAGAGAGGAATATTTAAAGAGAAACGGTTGGAGCCAAGCAGGGCTGGAAGAGATGAGAAGACAAGAGAGAGAGATAACGGAGAAGTTAAAGGATAGGGATAGCGAAGTACAATGGCAAGAGCAGCATACGAGGATAGAGCAGTCCAAATACAATTAAAGGCACAAGTAAATAAGAGCGGCAGAATTACCGGAATATTTAAGTAAGGAGGGTAGAGGGGACAGTCAAAAGGTCATAGCAGAGGCAAGATGCGGAAATACAGAAAACTGGAACAAACATTGGCTGGGGGACGAGGCAAGAGGATGCGACCTATGTGGGGACAAGTATGGAAGCCTAAAACATTTAACAAGAGAATGCAGGGTAATGTGAGAAATGATCAGAATTGAGGATGTAGTGAGTGGGAGGAAAGATAGATATGTCGTAGAGTGGTTGGAGAAGTTGAGGAGAAAGAGAGAAAAGAGAGTATGAATATACCAAAGAATATACCAAACCAATGAACAAATGTAAGGGAATGGAGAAGGGTGCAATGATTGGGTCAGAAGTAATTAGGAGACCACCAGAGTAGGTCAGTGTAGGAAGGGGGGAGACAAAGAAAAAATGTGAGAGAAGGTATGGACCGAATGCGTGAAATAAGATAGACTTGTACGTGTAAGGCTGAAATAAACCAAATGCATACATACAATTCGTGAAGATATTGAAATATTTTGTTGAGAAATTCGTCAATATACATTCAGTACAAGTATACATGTGTCTCGTGTAGGGACGTTAAGAAAAGATTTTATGTATTTTAAATATTACAATAATTTAACTGCGATGGGGCAAAACAACGCAAATCCATAGATCGAACGTCGTCTTACCTAAAATCTAATTGAATCACTACTATTCTGTTAATTGGTACTCAAATTAAGCATACATTGACAATTAAAAAAAATTAGTGCTAAGAACTTAAAACAATAATATTGTTGCGCGGACGGCCACGTAACTTAGACATACTCAATAAATAGACCGATATAAAAGGGCAACTACTAATCTGTTTATTTAGCGAGACTTGTCCTTTGTCCTTGTTATATCGTCGTTTAGGCAACGACGATATAACGGGAGTACCATATTATGCCATATTCGTAACAAAATATCAATAATTAAAGCATATGACATTTATCATTTTTGTTTACAACCACAGAACCGTGACTGGAAACATCCGGGTCAAAGATAATGAAAAAGTGGCAATAATAACATAATTCGAGTTCGATGTACAGGTGGATACGAAACAAATTATCTTTCTATCAATAAAATATCCATTTCGTTGGTTGAAGTTATCAAACAACATTTCTGGCATAAATCGAGCAACGTTTCCCTTCAAATTGATTGACACGTTTATCTCGGCTGCATCCAATGGTCTCGAATACAAATATTAATACATACCCCCGATACATAAAATCCATAGTACTACATAATCAATCGATACATCGAATACTAAATGAGAAACAGAGATCAGTTGTTCTAGAGATAGAGAACAAACGCTTGATATTCCGGAACCGTGCTCCAGATATCACGACCAGGTATAATATCTGCTAATTACGTTTCCAATTGGTAAATATGATTCTTCCAATAAATTCAGTTTCGATTACGCCGACGCCAGACGAGCACTGTCGTCGTCCGTCGACGACGACGGTACACACGCACACAGAGACGAGGTCCGCGTTCCTCTCGCTCGTACATTTCCATCGTTTCTTTCGTTTTCTAAGCGACGCGGCGTGCTGTTGCGCCGTTAAAGCCGTTCACGTAGACGCAAGTATACGTCGGAGACATTCGAATCAACGATTTCCGAGCGACGAGCTTGCATTCTGGTTACCTCATTCCCTGGCTGCGCAAGTCTATCCGGGAACGTTTTATCGAGCCCGGATTCGGGAATCCGGAAATACCGATGCACGCCGGAATATCGAGACCGCGTGTCTCCGTATCGGTCTGTCGCTTTCCGAGAACACGAAATGGAGTCCCGTGGAACTCTTTCAACTCTCGGATCCACGATCAAATGCGGACATACAGAAACTGCGGACTGTGGGTGGGTGGGCGAAGGTGGCAGATACGAGTCTAACGGATTTAATTCGATTTTAGAAAAGCGTGGCTGCGGAACCAGGCGCGGATGAAAGGAGCCTTTCGACGCCGCCAACATGGCGCGGCCGTGGGATTAGCGATTCGACGTTCCGTTGGTTTTTCTCGTTTCTGTCCCTTTTACCGGGCGAATTGTATCTACGGCGGACCTTCGTAGCCTGGTTCTTCCCTTGATTTTACCCCGCAGTGACCCTTCTTTCGTCCATTTCGCCAAGCAACGACTCGAAATCGCATTTACGCAAGGATAACAGGAAACGAAAAATAAAAAGAGAGAGAGAGACGGACAGAGAGAAAGAGTATGCCAGCGGGTGGATGAAGTGGGGGCGGGAAGAACGAGTAACCTGAACGTGTCGCTAACGTAATAACATTTCAATTCGAGGACGGAAATTGCCAGAGGGTACAGCAGCACGTCCCTCGCAGTTAGGGGGTGACCACCCCTCCTCGCGTTCTTCACCCTTCCGTCTAGTCTCATCTTGTCTGTTCCCAGCGAAATCTTTGCGACAGCACGGGGACCAGACACAGACGGTTCCAATATTAGTTTGCAACCGTTCCACGGGTTGATGGTACCTAGAATTGCTCGATGGGCACGGGTTAAAGACGTAATTGGAAAATATGGCCGGGTCATTCCTCCGCGATCCATCAGTTTTAACGGTGAACGTCGAGCATGTCGTTCAAAATCTGATATGACGGACACGCGAAATAGGAGAAGGGGTGTTTCAACTATCATTTTGCTGGTTTTCAATTTCTAGATAGGATAATTTTGCCAATAGTCACCGATCTTAAACGAGCGAAATTTCTCTCTTGTATTTCTTTCTTTCCAATATTTATTTTTTTTATTAATGTTTTAAAGATCCGAGGTTCTAACGATTATATGTATATTAAGATAGGGACTAAAACACGTGTTCTAGAATTTTTTTAGATTTTTTGCAAACCTAGTACAATAAAAAAATTAGTTTTGAACATAAACAATCTAAGATGCCCTCGGAGGGTGCAAAAACACGCTTGTCCACGGAGGGTGAATATATAATTTTATACATTTTTTTATTTGGGGACATGAAGCTACGCATTGATTGTGAGAAATACGCTAACCCTACTTATTCAAATCTATAGGAGTTTGTTAGTAGATATCTATTATTCTCAAACAATTTATTTTCAGGAAAGACTAGTGGGTAGGGGCTGAAATACAGATCTTCAGAGTTTACCCATTGCATTACCTGTTATATTATTATTAGCCCACTAAACATGTTGAAAAACAAAATTCCTTTCTATTTTACTCCAGTTTGTTGGTAGTTCAGATAGAAAATTTGTATTTTGCATAAAGATCCATTGTCTAATTATAAGAATGGTCTGCCATCCGACGGCTAAGTGATAAATGTTGAAAGAACTTTTAAAAATGAATATACAGTATCGCATCCATTTTCTCTACCCTTTATACAGGGTTCCCCAAAAGTCCCAGAATAGTCGGTTATGCCAGAAACAATGTATTTTAGAAAAGTATGTTTTACACAGAAGTTTCAAGGTATTAAAGATTCTATTGAATGATCACAACCGTTTGACCTTGAGTGGACGCTCTAAAGTCATGTCCAGGCCGTAACTCGGATAATAAATACCGTAAAAATTTTGCGTAAAATATCGTTTTCCAAAATACATTGTTCCTAAGATAATCGACCGTTCCACGACTTTTGTGGACCCATCCTTCAAAGCTCATAATTCAGGCCAATTACATCGAGAAAAGGTAAACAAGTAGTGTTTTGGTAACACCTCGCTTTAACATCAGTTTTAACACTGTATAGTATCAGACGGGCTGTTTCGGTAAAAAATACTATGCTGACTTTGACGTGATCTTGACTCATCTACCCCCGATCAAACGGTTAACACTGTTCAATAAAATATTTTATACCTTAATACTTTTGTCTAAAACATTTTCTCTGAGAAAATCGACCGTTCCAGGACTTTTAGGTGACCCTGTATTGTGGAGTTAATCGATGTAGCGAATGAGGGGCTCGTGTTTGACTTCGAACAAAATTCCAGACATAAAAAACTGATCGATTCGCGTAACATCCCGACCGACCTTTCAGTTTTGCAACGAATCCTCGCCGACACGTTTTCTTTCCTGAAACGGATCGATAGTTCGCCATAGGATGGCATCTCGCGCTCTTTCTCGCTTTGCCGCGGAAGGAAATTTTACGTCCGGTTAAGTCGAACATTAATTACAGCGGTGCCGCGGCGACCGTTGGAATAACTCGCAAAGAAAATCGTTTCACGATTTTGTCGAAGTCGCGACACGCCAACCGGCAAATAAGAAGGACGGAGAGGGAGAGAGAGAGAGAGAGGTGGAAGAGATGATGGGGGCAAGAAAACGGAGGGAAAACGGAACAAAAATAAGTGAAAAACAGGTTGCTCGGTGAAAACGCGAGGCCCCCGAATGAACCCGGAGCTTCGCGCACCACCCGTAATTGCGTTCACCGTCGGCGTCGCGTTTTTAATTAATGCGACATACTTTTTTTCATCGCTAAAAAGTGCCACATCCGCGTAATCCACACCTGCCCCGCACCCTTCTCTAGCCCGCCGCTCTCTAGCGGGTGTCTGCAGGGAGTACGACCGGTGGGTGATCGTTAAATGGACGAAAAAAAAAATATGCAGACCCTCGAGGCACCCTTCGTTTTTTCTTGTTCCACTCACTCTTTCGTCGTTCTCCTCCACTACTCTCTTCTCCTTCTCCATCTCCCCGCCCTCTCTCTCTCTCTCTCTCTCTCTCTCTCTCTCTCGCGCGCGCGCGCTCTCGCTATTCCACATCGTTCCTCTTTCGAAATCGCTCGCAATTTCTCTCCGCCACCATTCTTCCGGAGTCCTTACACCGGGGATAAATCCAATCGAATCCGCGTATAGTTCTGTCCTTAGTTTTCGTTCCTGTTTTGCAACCCCCGGCACCTCTTCGTCCGCCGTTTTTCATCTTTTTCTCCCCATCGGCAGTTCACTACTTCCTCTCGAGAGCATTAATCCGTGTAACCTACATGCGAGTCCGGGATTACGATACCGGTGAAAAGGACGACGATGAAGAACATTCTGTATGGGTGCATGCAAGAATCAGCGAGGATGCGCCGCGCGCGTGTCGTAAAATATGATGGCCGTTTCTTCCGTGATTCCTCTGCTTGCTCCAAGCAAAATCCAGGGTGCCGCGATACGATGCGATACACTGGTTGCTTCATTCCGAGGTGCACCTTCTTCCCGAATATTCTCTGTCGACGACAAACTTAAACGGAGTAGTCTCACCGTGAAACTAATTCATAATTGCCTCCACGCTACCATTTACGTTCTTTATTACCTTCTTGTTTAGTTTGGAGCGGTGCACTGTGGTCACTTTGCTCGAATACGTAGACAACATTTATATTACAGTAATGCTCGGTTAAAATCAATGCAAAACTTCGTGGTCGATTTTCAGAGCAGTCAAGATATTGTTTAGGGAAGAACGTGTGAAACTTTCGGAGATAATTGTAGAAAGTGGTGGGGACAAATGGTGATGTAATGGTTTAATACAACTGCTAGTTTTGCAATTATCTCGGTAACTAAGTCCGAGCACCGGGTAGATGTAATGACAAAAGTTGTTCTGAATGTTGTCCTTGACAACGTGTGTCAAGGTGAAGGTCATCGGAGCTGCCTCTCCTAAACGTAATAATTACCATTTTAAAATGTAGTCGTTCGAGTTTTATTTTGAAATCGATGAATGAAGGTAGATACATTCTTCGTTGGTTAATACATTTTGATTGCCAACTTATTTTATCTTAGCAAGTTATTTTCTTTATTCATGGGAACGCTAATGCCTAGTCATTCGACGACAATTTCACTATGGTCTCGCTCTAAATATCCTTCAAACACAATTATGTTAATTTGTGAAATTTTGTGGAATTTGGATGTTAGTTTAGCAGTCAATGTGTTAAATGAGTTGCCAGTAAAACATTAAAAAATGAAGTTATTTACTGTTGACCTATATATAAATAATATTAACTAGATACTGTGAATTGAAAACATTTGATTTTGTCATTTTGCCGAGAGTATAGACCGGAACAGATCAATGCTCGAGTGTTTGACCCGAGTTTTCTTAATTGCTTCGTGACAGGCGTGTGCACCCGATTTTTCGCGACTGTCACCTGCAGACGAACTCTGCGAATTCTGATTACAAGCAGCTATGTCGATCGACTGTTACGTAACCGGTGGAATTCGAGGTGAAATTGACTTTGATTAAAAAGCGTGTGTGGTATCTATTTTCGTCCACGTATCACAATAACCTATTATGAAATTTAAATTGCCAGCAATTTCTCGTTTCCCGCATGATAATTTAGTTTGTCGGCTATTCTCGGCTATAAACGAGCAGATATATTCGTTCATGGTGGTATTCATCCGATCGTGATTAGCAACATTTAACGAGTGAAATGTTTAATTTAAACCGAGGTATTTGAATGTTCCTGATGGGTATAGCAAAATTGTATTAATAAAATTAAAAATTTATTGAGCGATGTATAAAATAGTTACCGTAAGTTTATTGCAAATACTCTCCACCGGTAGCTCGTAAAAATATTTCGGGAGATTTACTATAACCAAATTATTTTTATATGTTATATATTAGTATTAAATTAATTCGTCCACGACTGCAAGAAAATGGATTAACATCTGAATGTAGAAATCTAAATGAAAAGTATTGTTTTCAATGTACCATTTATATAAATAAAGATGTCTAGTTCGTACAGCGGATGCCTATATTTGAAAAAATATCTAATTTTATAGTAATAATCAACCTTTTAGCATAAATAGTTTCCAAGTCATTTAACATATAAGATTTAATATATAGGTCTGACCATGAACTCGGACCATAAAGCGATAAGTAATAAAACGAATAAAAGTAAAGACAGATAATAAAAATGAAAACTAAAGACAAATATTCCAACAAGTGTTCATATTATCCGACACGTGTCGGTACATTTCAGCGTTGATAAGATACAAGACGTGCGGATAATATAAACCTCGTACGATATCTCAAGTGGTTAACTTTCATGCGATCTTCAGAAATAATTACAGAGATTTTTTATTAATAGTCATACACTTTCGTTTTATTTGTGTTTATATATGTATATGATGTTTTACTTGTATTATCAAATTTCAAACAAATGTATCAAATTCCAATAGACGAATATAATTTTACGGTATCTAAAACAGAAAGTGGATGAATTCTCTCTCGATGTTCATAGAATGTTTAATATCCGACGCTTGAATACTGTATTGATTTATCGATACAACACATCTATATTTTATTGACAGAATGCCGGGACTTCTCCTTTAATACCAATATCTTATTCTTTGAAACACTTCCACATACACATTTTATGTACTAGCAGCACGAGTTGCCGTACACATTTCGTATTTTAATTATTAGCTGCTACGTTACAGTTATTTTATATTACGAATATTATATTAATTGGATTAACTCTATTTCAAAGTTAGGAAAGTGTGGGAAACCAAAATATTTTATGAAATATTAAGAAATTAGAATTTTTTATATAAAATATTTTATCTAATGAGAATTGCGCAGCTGCCAACTATTATTGATTTGTATAGTCTTTTACCTACGGACTCTTAAATTCAATCGTAATGATGTGTTCAGTGCTAATTAGATCGTATCGTTTTTGTTTGTGCATCATTAAGCCCGTCCAGTTATCGATATTCGAAGCGTTAGCCACTTGAAAAAGTAGATTGTGGATCATTATGCATTTATAACATTCGCTTTGTGAAACATGTCCACTCGTATACAGTGCATCCCACAAATATTCGGACGCTCTTAAAAAGACGTAAACTTTTTCAAAAATGGACCCTATGACTTGGATTTTTTGGAGATGTTAAAAAAAATAGTTTACTACACGACGTGAGAAAAATATTTGCAAAAATTGCAATTGGTCGGAACTGCAGAGGAGATGCTAAAAGTTGTATTTTACAACTTTTTATGTGGGTCTATATAGAAAGTTCAAAAAATACGTTTTGTACATCTCTGTTAATCATATGTATTTTAGGAACTCCGTCGAAATCGTATAATGCGGAAAAAATCGATAGGCTTTACAAGCTATGTAACAATTAGAAGTTGAAAATCACGAAAACTACAATTTTTATCATCTTCGAACGTTTGCAGCTCACAACAAAGTTGACCGATTTTGGTCAAATTTTCAATGTTTGATTGACACAGATCTACAAGACGTATTTCTTAAATTTTCAATGTAAGCCCACATAAACGAGTTGTAAAATACGAGTTCTAGTATTTTCTCTGAAATTTCGATTAATTGCAATTAAAAAAAATGTTTCACACCATATACTAACCCAATTGTTCTACCGTCCTAAAAAAATTGAAGTCGTAGGGACCGATATCAAAAAAGTTATCATCTTTTATAGTATGTCCGGATATTTATAGGAGTATTTGTTTTAGCGTAAGAAATATATTACATAACAAAACAGCTGTTTTTGAAGTGAAACTTCTTTAGGCGCGTTAGGCGTAATACCTCGACGCGGTAGGAGTAAAACCGATCTGGCGATGAAACGATGAAACGCTGAAACGATGACACGATGAAACGCTGAAACGATGAAACGATGAAACGCTGAAACGATTTAGTAAAACCTCGACGCGGTAGGCGTAAAACCGATCTGGCGACGAAACGATGAAACGAAACTCTATTCTATTGAAGTGAAACTTCTTTAGGCACGGTAGGCGTAAAACCTCGACGCGGTAGGAGTAAAACCGATCTGGCGTTGAAAGGATGAAACAAAATTCTATTCTATTAGCATATACGGTTGAGGGTTCGGCATTGCTTAATAAAGATTGTGATAAAATTCCGATGATGCTAAGTGCAGATTTCAACGTGAACTTTGCATCGGAACAATCAAAATTATTAATAGAATTTTTTAGAAGTAAATTCAAATTGGAAATGGTAGATAATCCTAATGAAGCGACAACAAGATCAGGAACAACTATCGATGCAGTATTTGCAAGACATTTGGACAAAATTGAATCAAGAATATTTATATCATATTTTAGCTATCACATGCTAATTGTTTCAATAATAGAATCATAGAAAATTAAATGTCATAAAGTGTTAATAAAAATTCGAAAAAAATTATAGAAAGAAGTTTCACTTCAGCCATTTGGTCTAAGCACACAGCATTTTTTTCATTGAAGGCTTTATAATAAAAACACAGTAACTTCCGTATAGATTTTCAGTCCAGTGACACAGACTTGGGACGTTTCTCCGGCAACTTAGAATCCGTGGTAACGACCGCATTGTCACGGTGAACAATACAAAACGCGGGAAAAGAATGGAAAATGACAGCAAAGATTACATTCAACGAAAGCTTGGCCGAACAGTGTTGATTATTCTCGTAATCCAGCTCTCGAGATTCCAACCATTTGATGAAAGGCCCGGCAGCGAAGTATTAAAACAGGCTGCCATAACCAATCAGGTACTCAGCTTTGAAAGAGCAACGCAGTCTTTCACCCCTCAACCTACAAATTAAGGGTTAACCACCGACCGGGGAGTGCGACGTATCGCTGTGCATAACGAGTAGACGCGTTGCGAGGCCATTAAAACCGTTTCCTTCGTTTTTAATGAACCCTCGTAACTTCATATTTCTGTTCTAAACTGTTTAAAGAGGGGCCGTTTTCATCGGCGTCGTTGCGATTCGCTTTTGTTACCAAATATCCAGAGTATTATTACCGATGAAACCCGATTATGCCTCCTTCCTTTCTCCTTTTCTTTTTTGACCGCCGTACTCAATCGACTGTTCCACAGGGATCATGAATTTATAACTGTCCGCTGCGCGTCGCGGCGCGCGGCGGCTCGTAGCTCGCAACCCCCTTTAAAAAGTCGCGAACGCACTCCTACTTTCTAGTTAAATATCCTGTGTCAGAGGCATCGATGCCGAACAAAATGAAAATACAGAGCAACGAACCGTAGAAAGCCACCGGTCCATCATTCCACTGTTCTCTAAAAAGAAAATCCGGAAAAAGAATTTCACTCGTCAAACAGAAACATTTACCTCTTTTTTTAAGGATGACAGAATGTTCTTTCAAAAATTATTTTCTACTCTCCAATCAAAACCACTGTGACATCACTGTCATAACAGCGTTATCTGTGATACGTCTATTCCCTTTTTGCAAAAACCATATGATACCATCCTTTTCCTAAATTATTTTTATTTGTAACATACTAACAAGTGCGTTTTCTTTTTACACTAAAAATTTGGTTAACACTACAATTATTGTGTAATAAATGCGACTGATGTATGTACAGTGGATCCAAGAAGTATGCAAACGCTGCATTTCCAATTCTCGAAAAATTGTCCATATTTCAATTGTGATATTTGTAAAAACAAATAGCACGATCATAATCCTAGAATCGTTTTATAGTTTGAAGCCTCTACTTTCGCAAAGCAGTGTTCATTTTCCTGTAAGATATTTTTACATGATATAGTAAATTGTAATTTAAAGCCCCATTTTTATTATAAAAATTCTGCAGATCCAAACGTGTCCAAAAACTTTCAAAATTTTTCTCGTAACCGGAACTGGCATAGATTTGAAGCCTCTTCTTTACAACGACCTCTTAAAAATGTACGATATGAAGCACGGTGTGAAGCTCTCATGGTGCAACTTATGCTATTGTAAAGTTGTAAGCACACCTCTTATTCATAGCTCGATAAAACGACTAAAAAAATTGTACATCAATTTTTATGGCGTTGTTATAAAGAAGAGGCTTCAATCTTCAAATCTATGTCAGTTTCGGTTACGAGAAAATTTTTTGAAAGATTTTGGAGACGGCTAGATGTGCAGAATTTTTCTAATAAAAATGAATCTCTAAATTACAACTTGCTACATCATGTAAAAATATCTTAGAGGAAAATGAACACTGCCTTGCAAAAGGAGAGTCTTCAGAGCTCTCATGGTACAACTTATGCTATTGTAAAGTTGTCAGCACACGTC
Organism: Sphecodes monilicornis; assembly: GCA_913789915.3. NCBI lineage: Eukaryota > Metazoa > Arthropoda > Insecta > Hymenoptera > Halictidae > Sphecodes > Sphecodes monilicornis. The sequence continues at coordinate 15,420,669 of OU565290.1, forward strand.
TTATTCATAGCTCGATAAAACGACTAAAAAAATCGTACATCAATTTTTATGGCGTTGTTGTAAAGAGGAAACTTCAATATTTGAATCTATGGCGGTTTCAGTAACGAAAAAAATTTTCCAAAGTTTTCACAGGCGGTTGAATGTGTAGCATTTTTTACAAAAAACACGGCTTCAGTTTCTCACCTACTACAACATGAAAAAACTTTTCAGAGTAAATTGAACAATCGATTATGAAACTAGAAGCTTACGACTTTAAAATGAATCCACATTTAATGTCACATGATTATTTTTTACGAAATTATCACAGTTTACTTTGTAATAATGAGAAGACTGCGCCTATTAAGACTTCACACAATTTTTTATTATAATATGTGCTTCACTAAAGAAGTTCATATGAAAATTTTTGATCCAAACATTTTTATAATTTCAGTAATTAATTAATTTCCAGCGCTTTTGACTGGTTCGGTAATTCTAGTGTTATGTTCGTGAAGACTATTAAAAGAAAGCAATAAACATATTGGCAGAAATTATTCATATTTCAAAATAAATACAATTATTTGAAGAAGACGAAAAAATAAAAACTAGTATTCTCATTACTTTTAACATTCCTTAAAGCCACGAAAAGCAGTAAAGAATCTATAACACAATGTTTCAGATTTTACACAACAATCGAATATAAGAATTGCAAGTTCCAGAAACTGTTCAGTCAACGTTCTGCGATCCGCGTTTTCCGTCGCATCGCAACAGTCATTCGTGACTCGCGGCAATCTAAATGACAGACCATTTACGGATCCATCTGCTCGGTGGAACGCCGCGATAACTCTCGAAGACAGGACGAAAATGAACGGCGCCCATCGAACAGAAAAATGAATCTCGTAACTCTCGCTGCGCCTATGTTTTTTTGCCTTCACGATCTCCGACCGCCCACTCCGAATATCGCGAAGAGTGGATCCGACCGGTCGGACAAGAAAAAAGCCGATATGTTTCCATAGTTGGAGCGTCCGCGACGTGAAGCGGGTGCTCGCACAGTGACGTGCAAAATGGATTTGAAATTGAATTGCGGCGCGCGATTATTAAGTGCTGGTACACGCCTTTAATTACGCGTCTTTCCCGGTGCCGCAACCGCGCCGCTGCTCGCTTTTACCTCATTCGCTCGGGAATCAAAGGAATCGCCGCGGACCGCTCTGTCTGGCGCTGTTTCCTGATTTTTCGGAAAAAGTTGTCCGCTGACCGAGTGCTTGAAAATTAAATCTGTAATGTCCCCGAGGTGCCAACGTCGTCCTTCTCCGAAGTGCGTTCTCCGTTTCTGCAAACGTTGATTACGCGCCGGCTGTCCGGCCAGTGGCATTTAATTCGGTTTATGGATTCGATGAATCAATTTCATTAACGCGTGAATTACAGGGATGCAGCGGCGTGTCGTGCTCGGTTAATAACCAATAATTACGTTTCTGCGTACAAGCGACGAGGAAACCGCGGCTCGGGAACGCGTCCACCTCGGGAACCGAACGCGTGTAACAGAAATTTTCTACGGCCGAACAATTCGATCGAAGTATTAACTGTGTCTGTTGCCGGCTGTTGTTTCAGCTCCGCTTTTCTACTCGGGCTCGTAAACACGGAGGCCGTATCGGTGGACGTCGCGATATATCGTCAGATTATACATTTTTTGCGATCCTATCGTCGCTAATGCCTTTAAAATAATCCCGATGATCTCTGTTCGCGCGATATATCCCCCGTTAATAGAGTCATCGATCCTCGGATGACATGTACGAGTTGGAGGGCCCGCGCCGAGATAACCGATCAACCGATCCTTTTTTCCGTCCCTTTGCCTCGATACTTTCCGGAAGGATTACCCCGTTCTGCGATCGAGAGTGCGAATGACAGAGAACGACAAGAGAAAGAGGGAGAGAGAGAGTGACAAGGAAATCCAGCCGCCGCCGACCGAATTTCACGATCGACAGTTTTCATGGCGCAGCGAGCAAACAATTTTACAGCGGGGACGGGTGGGAAAATGCTCACGTCGGCTGTTCGCGGCCGCGTAGCTCGTTTATTCATGAACTGTTTACGGCGCGGATTAACTCGCATTATTTCGCACGGTGCGAGGTTTCAGAGGGCGGGAGGGGTGGGTGGGTGGATAGGGAGATGAATTACGCGCGTGTTCCGACGACGAGTTGCTCGGAAAAATGCAAATAAAGGGGAGGAATGGAAAATCTTTACGACGCGGCGCAAGATTTACGTGGAAGTTTTTCGGCGAATAAAAGTTTTCCAGTAAATCCATATCTGGCAGAGGTACCGATCGCAGTGACGGCTGAATCGCGCCGCCCGAGTCCCCTCCCCCCTCAGTTGAGGCGATTTTTCGCCGAAAAACACCTACAACGTTGATTTACCACCAGCTTTCGCGCGACCATCCGCCGCACGCCCGCTCGGTTCCGGTTCTCCGCTCTGCTCCGCTCTGTTTCACTCCGCTCGAGGCTCGTCTCGTTCGCGTGCGCGCGGGCGCACGGAATAATTTCATTTCTACGGCGACGAGCTCGTAACGTCACGGTGGAAAAACATTCGACCGGCGCGGAATACAAACAGGACAGTTTTCGGCGCTAACCTATTTCTCGGGTCAAGGGAGAAATGGGCTGCTCTGCACGCAATACATCACCATCGTAATTACCCAAGAGTCGCTTCGTCGCAAGAGTCTTCGCAATTCCTGGGATATCTACCGAATGTTTCTATCCGTCGCCTATCCTATTTACTTCTTCTTTTACTGTCAGGGCCAAAAAAATACGTTTTTTCTTTTTTAATTGCGTGCTTAACACTTTGACTGCCAAAGCAATGGCCTCAAACATTTCATAAAATCGAAGTAATTTATTTAATGAAAAAAACTATTGAAAAATTAAAATTTAGTACACCGAGTGGTTCTTTAACCTTCTTGCATTTCCCACATATTAACCAAATTTGGTACAATAATTATAGTAGCGTAATAATTCATTTTTACGTATGGACAAATAATTCTGTCACCCATATATGGGTGACACTGCAGTCTACGTGTTAAGGGGGAAGACACTTTAGAGCGCTCGAAAATCGGTGATTTTTAGGAATTTTTTTCTTAATAACTACGAAGCGGATCTTTGTCAAAGTTTCTTGGTGTCATGTTCCATATTTAAACAATACAAAAATTAGTCTATATTAACGATTAATTTATTTGTTGAAATATTTATGTAACTTCTAATTTGTTTCACACCATATACTAACCCAATTGTTCTACCGTCCTAAAAAAATTGAAGCCGTAGGGACCGATATCAAAAAAGTTATCATCTTTTATAGTATGTCCGGATATTTATAGGAGTATTTGTTTTAGCGTAAGAAATATATTACATAACAAAACAGCTGTTTTTGAAGTGAAACTTCTTTAGGCGCGTTAGGCGTAATACCTCGACGCGGTAGGAGTAAAACCGATCTGGCGATGAAACGATGAAACGCTGAAACGATGACACGATGAAACGCTGAAACGCTGAAACGATGAAACGCTGAAACGATTTAGTAAAACCTCGATGCTCACAGACCTCACAGCTCATTGTTAGTGCCGCCCGCATCGTCAGTTTGTGTACATTCTACAGCCTACAGTTTTCATCTGAAACAGAAAAATCCAAAGTTTTTCTTAATCCTTGTAAAATTATGTCGTCGATGAATTAAAAAAAATTCCGAAAGAAGCAAAAACATGCAAAAATTTTGAGGTTTAACAAAAAAGTTACGATTTTCGCGAAAAAATTTCGGCTTTGTAATGCAGAAAAAAAATGGAAAAATGAAACTATTTATAAATTTTTTTAATTCATAGACGACATAATTTTATAAGAATTAAGAAAAACTTTGGTTTTTCTGTTTCGGATAAAAATTGTAGGCTTTAGAATGTACATAAACTGACGATGCGGGCGGCACGGAAGTGTGAAGTTAAATAAATATTTCTACAACAAATATATTAATTGTTAGTGTAGACCAATTTTTGCATTGTTTATATATGGAACATGACACCAAGAAAGTTTGAAAAAGATCCGCTTTGTAGTTATTAAAAACATGCACTTTAGAATAATACTCGAGTAAACTACTTAAAACTAATGATGTTCTGCAAATCACAATATCGAAGATTTGTTAAACTTATATTTAGGCTTAAAATTATATGCAGGTCGTTTTGTAATCCGTGATACAACCGACGAAGGGTTGATTTTACATGTAAAAATAATTCGTCTGTTTCTGAAATTACAAACGCTCGCGCTCCTGACGACTATACATACAGTAGATTTTATGCAGTTATAGTAAAAGTAAGGTGGTGAAGTATAAAATGGTTGAAAAATTAAACGACATTAAGCATAGTGATGTATTATTTTCATCCTATCGAAATTATTAATATCTCCAGGGATACTGGCACATACATACATATGTGTACGTACATTTTCTTTTCAATTTAAAATAATTTTAAATGGAACAAAATCAAAATTTGTTGGAGAACAAACGTCTCACTACAGAATCTCTCAACGATAAAAACAAAAAATTCGCCATACGCAAGCGCTAATAATATTTTAATGAAGCAAGAAATTATGATACCTTTTTTTAACTTCAGAAAATTCGTACATGAAGAGATTAAAGCAAGAAAGAAGTTTGTTATTGGCTACTGTTTCCTGCCTTTTCAAACTCAATTTTCTCTGAAAACGAGACGTCAAATGAAAAAATGTTTTTCCCAAAAATAATCAACTGCACCCATTGCCCCAGACATCCAGCGGGCATCGCCTGGTGCAGTTCTGTAATTCGAGGATCATTTTCCCCGTTTTTGCGCGGCGACATTTTTCACGGTGGGTTGGCTCTTAAATATCGCAATAACGAGGGGCTGCGCGCGCGGCACAGTCGAGAAAAATAGAGAACGTGCGCGCGGCGTTAGGTTCAAACCGTGATAGGTTCTTTTGTCCGGCGGCGATCGGAACATTTTAATCCATCCCGGAGGATCCGAAGGATCGAGAGTCCTGCCGTTGCGTCACACGTCGTTCCCGTGACCGAGCCGACCACATGACCGTGCATCCCTTCCCAGGCGGAACAGTCTCCCTATGTCCGCAAATGCAACTCGCCGCCAGCGTTCTCAACCGATGAGAACCCCTGCGAATGACGTCAACCGGCGCATGATTGGCCGAACTAATGGTCACGTGACTACTCGCTTGCCCAGTGTCTGGGGGGTTGTAGAGAGTGACTAAGGGCGAGAGGGTAGAGAAGCACGAGGGAGAGACCGTGGGATGTAAAGTAACGGAGCGAGGGAGAGAGAGCGAGAGAGAGAGAGAGAGAACGAGAGCGAGAGCAGGAGCGAGAGAGGACGAAAAGGAACCAAGTCAGGTGGAAAAAAAGGTGGAGAGACTACTCTCTCGGTTCTCTCCGGTGCAGGAACAACGGAGACGGTAGCGTAGCCGAGCTGGCGGAAAAAGAAAACGAACGAGAGAGTTGAAAAGAAAAAGAGAGGGTTGAAGAAGCATGGGGTCTGGTGGGGGATGTTATCCGTCGCGAGAAAAAGAGCGAGAGGAAACCATATAGATGTATGGATATAGAGGTTGACGGGTAGCGCGTGGTGGGGGGAAACGTGGGGGATGAAAGGGGGTGGAAGAGAATAGGTGGAAGGGGGTTGTAGCTGGTGGGGGTAGCCGCGAGTCTCGCCAGTCACTGCGACGACCGCGACGCCCCAACGTCTCGGGGTGCCATTTGTCCGCTACTGACCTCGACAATCGTCGTAATTCTCTCGTACACGCCGACGCTATCAATCACGACACACGAGAGCCGAGGAAAGTCCTCTCCGTTTCGAGCGCGTCTCGCGTCAAATAAAATGATCCGCTCGGGATCGCTTTAGGCGCGCGAACGGAAAGTGCCAAGTTATTGAAGCCCGAAGCTTGTTCTCCGCACGCCGGGTTGTTGCCTCCTCGTCGCCCGAACGGATGCTCGCGGAGATGTGTTAGAAAACGAGTCCGCTTTTTTTTCATTTATTTGCCCGGTCCCGAGCCGAGCCGAACCGAACCGAGCCCCGTCGTCTACTTCTCACGAGGAGTCCGTCACGCCGCGCGAACAATGAGCTAACCTCGTGAGAGGGTGGAGAGAACAAATCGTTCGCGTACACGCCGAGTTTGGCTTCGGAAACCAGTGGAGCTATCCGAGACAATTTTAGTTGTTGTGTAGAAACGACCACGATGGTTCTCCACGGAGTGAATCGTAAGTTATGTGTCTCCTATCGCCCTCCTAGCGAGCCTACTCCGTGACTGCTGCCGACCATCTGTTCGCGTTCTCAAGCGTGCATTATTATTCCACGTAACCCCGAACGATGTCCACCGGTAGAGCTAATGCGGTGTTGGCAGTCATCGAGTACGCTTCTTGTTCCTTCCTTCGACCCGTCTATGTACTCACGAACGATTAGCAACGAGTAGAGACCCAGCCAATTAGCTAGCGCCCATTAAAAACCAATTCTGACAGTGTTGTATATGCATCGTGCGACTGTTCACCTAGTCACGAACACCTCGACAAACTACACACAACCATGTCTCATACACCCTCCCCCCCCATGAACACGACCGCAACTCGCAAGTTTTCGACGCTCATCCATCCGATAATTATCGTTATACCATATACTCCGTCCTGTGGTTGCACTAATAACTCTCTAGTTTCCACAAATTCGATCATTGTGCCGCTTCGTGGAGCCTGCTAGGTCCTCGAGGTCTTTGCCACGTATTTCTGCATGTGTGCCGACCCTGACCAGCTGAGTTCGTGGGCCAGCTAGCGCGAAGAACAGACGAGTTTCGTCGCGTGACCGAGGAAGGGCCAGAGGCACGCCTTATTATTCATTGCACACGGCTGATCATGCGAGATCGAGTCGGAATGACTTAACCCAGCCGATGAAACGTGTGCCACCCGGTTAGATATGGCACTGACGAATAGCGAAAACGGCGAAATCACGACCTGTTTGATCCGTATCGCGTACGTGGCCCGAGAATTCCGTTAAAAATGCATGCTCGCCGTGACCTTCGATCAGTGACGTGTTTATACAGGGTGTGCCACTACTGTTTGTACCGAAACTACTTCCATATGAAAAAATAGAATAAAGCTGGCTGTTAGGTAAGCTCATCGATGAGGAAACCGAATTTGGAAGCCTATGGAGAGCGCGCACATCGATTAATTCTCGGCTGACTACGAGTAGCCATAATAGCCAGTAATTTTACAAAAACCAGCTGAAACCGTAGAACAAAACTATTTTCGTTGAAATCCCACATTTGCTTTGGACATTTCATTTTGGAGCCCGACTAAACTCAAATTGTTCAGGTTTCGAACAAATGTTTATTCTCCGTTTTTGGCTTTGCTTTTCGGATATGTGCTCGACGAATCAGATGTGATTCTCTCGAGAATTATGTTTCGAAAAATTCGTACTCCGTGGTTTCGGTTCAGTTTTTTTCGTACAATCACCGACTCGCAATCGCACCACCAGGACACCCTATGTATCTCCGTGGTAAGAATATATTTCAGGCGGGATCGTAGGAATTCCTCTTCTTCGGCTCGCGTCCGGTTCGTTGGATTTCAAAGACAACGTTAAAAATACTCGGCAGGCTTACCCGGCCATCGATCGATTAACGGGTAACTTCTAGTAAGAATTTACGTGCCGTCGTTGAACCTGTCCAGCACGCGAGCCTGCAGCCGTTCGTTTCTTTTGCACGTCTATCGATGTCCCGGACGATGCGCGGTTTCTACAGGCTCTTTTATTAAAGTTATTGTATTTTAACAAATCTCAGCAATACTTAGTGATTCGTTGTGCAGTATCACACACCGCTGTACGCTGTGCGAGAATGAATAAGTCCTGATTTAATAAAAAATTTAGTAACGCAGTATGCTTTATGAAAGCACAAATGTCAAATAAAATACGTCTGCTTTGATAATTAACATTCGGGATGTTCAATTATTTCTGCTTACAATGCGTTAATGCGTTGCGTGGTATTTTTATATTTATATACAGCGAGTTGGATAAGGACATTTTCAACGAATGTATGAAATATAAATGAGAAACAGATAGTATAGTGAGTCTACTAAATATTAATTGTTGAGATATGTCCATAATCTTATAGTGTAATTATATATTAACAGCGTGAGCATAAACACTTATGTCTTGTTGTACTGTATTGTTACTTGTTAATAAAATTTCTATAGGCAGACAATTTAGACAATCCAAATAAATATTTACACGTGTCAATTAGTGCCCCATAATTAGACTATGGAATTTTCTTCTGTTATAGCGATTCTCCAATATAATAAACGCCAATCATAAAAATAAAAAATATTTTCTTTTCGTATAAAAATTAAAATAATATAACAGTAGTATCTATTATAGTAGCATGTATTTTGCATTATTCTTAATGTCATGACACCATACTCAACGACGTCTGTAGAAGAAAAATGCTGCACAGAATGTGTATACGGTTTAATTTCATTTTTAACACTAACTAGATAAGTTTTCTTTATAAAAACTACAAGACTACATTGGTATCGAGTTCTCGCAATTTCTATAACAATAGGTGCATCAATGAAGAAATTTATCTAACAATTTCTAATCGAAACAACTTCGTAATTTCAGTAATTACAAAATACAAAAATCGGAAATTGGTCATTTGACCGGCCGTGGTACGGTTATTGTTAATTCACTCAGATCATCAACGAAGGAAAAACAATGTGATTAAATTCAAATGGTCTTAAATTTGCTAAATCATTCGCAGTCTGGTTATAGAATTCCTTAATAGCAGTTTAATAGTAGTTGTAACATTTTCTTCTGAAAAACTCTACAGTAGACTCCCGTATAACGCGGTTAATATGTTATGCGCTATATAAATTCGTGTTATAGGAAATCATGCTCTACGGGAATTTTTCGCGCATGAAGAATCGCGTTATACGAAACCAGTAGTCGCAATATTTTTGACGCGATAGAGGATCCCCGTTGTAAGAACTCGCGTTATACGGGAGTCAACTGTAAATTTCTTAGAGACCAATTCTTGAGGTACGAAAACTTTTACGATTCACTGTAGATTTTCAATCGAGGGTAGTTACTTGCGCTATTAAGGCGACCGCCCATTGCATTTGTGCGAGAGTGAACTGAACCCACGACATGGAAAGGGGTGCTTAGCAGGCCCATTGACCACCATGTCGCGTCTGAAGGTTTATGACACGTGAACCGCTACTGAACTGAGAGCCAGATCGCTAGAATTACACGTGTTCACTAACGCCTGGTAATAAATTAACCCTAAATCGCCGGAATGGACTCTGACTTACCCTATCCCGTCAGTTGGACGTAATAGTAAAAATCGTGGTTCTCAATGGGTTGTATCAATTACATTAATCCTTCAGGAACGACGTGCGACTCCGAGTTCCTTTTTGTACGATGGACGTTGCATCATGTTGTACATACGTATGACTATAAATAGTAAAGTATATAAAAGTATTTTATAAAGTATATAAAAATAATTTACTAACATTAAATAAGTTGTGGGATTGTGGACGTCACGCATCTGCGACGGTGATCGTGAACGTGTAAATTGAAGTATTGAAGGTTTAACAATAGAAGGAGTGATTCTGCATGAGAAAATAAGTCTAAAATATGGAAACTATGTCCATTCTAAACCAATATGAGATATTTCAGGATTTTATTTTTGGAGTGTTTTAAATCAGGCATGGACAGAAGTTGCTCGATCAGAGGCGATTTTCAAGCATTACCCCCACTCCACCCACCCGCGCGTCTCGCTCCTCGTGATGGTCACAGTTCATACGCGGTACGAGCCTGAGGTGGCTCGAGAACTATGCCCATCACGGGGAGCGAGACGCGCGGGCGGGTAGAGTGGGGGTAACGCCTGAAAATCGCCTCTGATCGAGCAACTGTCCATGCCTGATTTAAAACATTCCAAAAATAAAATCCTAAAATATCTCATATTGGTTTAGAATGGACATAGTTTCCATATTGTAGACTTATTTTCTAATGTAGAATCACACCCTCTATGGTTACATACAGGGTGACCCAGTATTGAAGGGGGAGTGATTCTACATGAGAAAATAAGTTTAAAATATGGAAACTATGTCCATTCTAAACCAATATGAGATATTTCAGGATTTTATTTTTGGAGTGTTTTAAATCAGGCATGGACAGACGCTGCTCGATCAGAGGCGATTTTCAAGCATTACCCCCACTCCACCCGCCCGCGCGTCTCGCTCCTCGTGATGGTCACAGTTCATACGCGGTACGAGCCTGAGGTGGCCCGAGAACTATAACCATCACGGGGAGCGAGACGCGCGGGCGGGTGGAGTGGGGGTAACGCCTGAAAATCGCCTCTGATCGAGCAACTGTCCATGCCTGATTTAAAACATTCCAAAAATAAAATCCTAAAATATCTCATATTGGTTTAGAATGGACATAGTTTCCATATTGTAGACTTATTTTCTAATGTAGAATCACACCCTCTATGGTTACATACAGGGTGACCCAGTATTGAAGGGGGAGTGATTCTACATGAGAAAATAAGTTTAAAATATGGAAGCTATGTCCATTCTAAACCAATATGAGATATTTCAGGATTTTATTTTTGGAGTGTTTTAAATCAGGCATCGACAGAAGCTGCTCGATCAGAGGCGATTTTCAAGCATTACCCCCACTCCACCCACCCGCGCGTCTCGCTCCTCGTGATGGTCACAGTTCATACGCGGTACGAGCCTGAGGTGGCTCGAGAACTATAACCATCACGGGGAGCGAGACGCGCGGGCGGGTGGAGTGGGGGTAACGCCTGAAAATCGCCTCTGATCGAGCAACTGTCCATGCCTGATTTAAAACATTCCAAAAATAAAATCCTAAAATATCTCATATTGGTTTAGAATGGACATAGTTTCCATATTGTAGACTTATTTTCTAATGTAGAATCACACCCTCTATGGTTATATACAGGGTGTCCCAGTATTGAAGGGGGAGTGATTCTACATGAGAAAATAAGTTTAAAATATGGAAACTATGTCCATTCTAAACCAATATGAGATATTTCAGGATTTTATTTTTGGAATGTTTTAAATCAGACATGGACAGTTGCTCGATCGGAGGTCATTTTCAAGCATTACCCCCACTCTACCCGCCCGCGCGTCTCGCTCCCCATGATGATCCTAGTTCATACGGTACGGGCCTGAGGTGGCTCAAGAACTATAACCATCACGGGGAGCGAGACGCGCGGGCGGGTGGAGTGGGGGTAACGCTTGAAAATCGCCTCTGATCGAGCAACTGTCCATGCCTGATTTAAAACATTCCAAAAATAAAATCCTGAAATATCTCATATTGGTTTAGAATGGACATAGTTTCCATATTGTAGACTTATTTTCTAATGTAGAATCACACCCTCTATGGTTATATACAGGGTGTCCCAGTATTGTTGGTACAAATGTGGAGGGAGTGATTCTATACGAGAAAATCATTTTTTTCAGTTGATGTCTTGTTTTCGAGAAAATCGAGTTTTCAAAAAGATACCATTTACTTTTTAACTGGTCATTTGGGTAAGCTTAACTCTTTGCGATTCTACGTGGAGCTAAAGATTCGACATTGATTTTTGCTTCAAAAACACGTATTTTACTGACTTATATTACATTCATCGATAATGTCACAATTACATGGTACGTAAGAACAACTGTTGTAAATATATTAATGACGTCACATATATGAAAATAATTGAATTCAACGATTTAGAAAGTTCATCGAGCATCTAGAAAAACGAATTTTCTCGACCTGCAAAACCCGCGTGCATTGAATCGACGATGCAGAGTGTTGCACCGAGCGGCGCGGCGCCGCGACGTATTAGCTAATTGTCGCGTCGATATCGAGTCGATTCGCTCGTCACTTCGGACCCTTTGGTATCGTGCTCCCCTCTGGTTTTCGGCGTCCAGGTCTCGCTCGAAATTTTTCACCATAGTAATTCGACGCGACGCGTATCGATATTGCAGTTAGTTGTAGTTCCGTGCAATCGCGATAGTATTCAGTATACCACCCGGAACTGGCGTTGGAAGCATTGTGCGGTGAACGGTACGAATCTGACCGACCAAAACAATTGTCTTTTTATTTCCATTATTCGGCCGCGCGAGCGATTCGCACGAAAAAATCAGGAAATTGATTCGTAGAGGAAATTCCCGTCCTTGTGAACATTTCGACGGGTACATGACGAGCCCGTTAGCTACTTATTACCGCCATATCCAATCCGTTTATCATTTCCGTCCGCCGTAGGACTCTACAGAAGCTATTCCGTGACCGGAAATTGGCGCAAGTAAATTTGCCTCGGTGGATATCGAGTAATTGGCGCTTCTGTATCGAGTCCGACCACTTAGCTATCGGAAATGCAATTACCAAAGCAGTCAATACGTATACGTACGGCAATTGTCGACGGAATCATTAAAAGAACCTTACAATGTTTGCTGAGCTGGGTAGACGTTCTGTTCTCGCGAGGGGATCCATTTATGATCGCATGCGTGCCAAATTGTGTTCTATCCGAAACGCAGCCGTGTAACGTGACTGCTGGATTATGTTGGTCCCCGGGCAAGACCATGCGTTACGAAATAATGCAATCTATAGGATAAAGGGTTTCGCAACTCGCATATTGTAACAAGGTTACCTCTCTCGCGCAGCCTCTTGTTTTAGATGGTATTATAGCTTAAACCGCAATATTCTATTAGCTTGACATTTTTTAGCGTAAAAGTACAACTTTCTGGTTGTTCGATCTTCGAGTACATTTACAGTTATTTTTTAGCACTTCATTTACCGACATTTCTTTGATATGTAGTTCTTCTGATATCGATGATCGCTAGATGAGCATTTCTTAACCCCTTGCACTATGATTTATTTTACGGCTACAGTGATTAGATCTTGATTATCGCCCATCGTTTCTTAGAACTAAAAGAAAATCAAAATTTATTATATGCTTGTATATTCCCCAATATATCGACAGCAAAAAAATAAAATTTTATTTCGCTTCGAAGGAAATCAATAATTTACATGTTTAGTAGATGTTGTTCGAAATTCTTATCTCGAGTCTGACTCGTTATTATAGTGCAAGGGGTTAATCAATTGTCCAAATGCACTTTCGTTCGTAATCCAGAAAAATATGTGGACGAGTATAGTGTACCAACTTCTTCTACAATTATTAATTTAATGAAAATTATCGAGCTTCTTTTGGAGACGGGTTTGGATAGTAGGGTTTCGGTAGGCTAACGTAATCTTTCATTCTCGGGTTGATTTTTTATTGTTCAAATAATTTAAAAAAATCTGAAAGTATCTCGGGATACTTATTGTAATCTCTAATTTAACGTGCAAGCTAAATATGGAACCTGTTAATAGTGTATGGTGACTATCGTCGTCATAAGATGACCGCGTTTTTTGACAAATGACGAGCAAAGTCGTCATGTTGGAAAAAATTGCATTTCGTATTATATAATATTTAAGAGAGTGCGCGGGATAGTATAGAAAAAAGCACAAAAATACTGCTAGCTTAAAAATAATTAAGCACACAAGTGCACTTCTTAAAATGAAGCAAAACAGTTGATAGGTTGAACCTGTTAGCAATTAAAATAAAAATTCGTTTTGAACTCTGCGAATCAGTTTGTCGGCGAAGGGTTAATAATAAATTGTTAAACAGATGAAAAATGAAGGATGAATTTCTACAGATGCTTGTGAAAAATAAAAATAGTCTCCACCAGTTGAAAAGTCAAGTAGAAGCAGCTACGCGCAGAACGTGGTAACACATTTTCTACCGGTGATTATTCCATAATTTTTTGAGAGTCTGTTGCCCATGGCTGAAAATTTTTGATTAGATCCTTCGGCAGCCACAGAAGCTGCAATCATATACAAACAATTCACTCCGGATAACAAAATCTAATAATTTCGTTTGGGATAATTCCATAAAAGAATATCGCAAATAATGAAAAACCATAAGATTCCGGTAGATAAAGTGTTACTAAAATCGCTCCCCTACACAGGAAGAATCGAGAGTGTCCGTTCTGAACGAAACGAAACGTATTCCGCCTATTTGTCGTAAATTTGATCAGCCCGAGTCGAGTCACGTCGTCCCGATTGTCCTCTTTGTTAAAAAGCTCCTCGGTAGAATGACTGTCTTGAAAAGCTATCCCGGGTGCTGCTTATAAAACACAATTACGAGTCTCATCCAAGTTTCGACGCACTTAATTACTTGAAAGTTTGGATGGCTACCCTGTTTCTCCTCCGCGTAGCTCCTCACGTTTTCTCCATCCTCCGTGACATCGCTGTTCCGTCGTTGGGTCGGGGCTTTTCAGTCGCGACACAGACTATAATAATGAGGCACTGTGACGTACGCTCGCATGAACTACGCCTATCAACGCGGAGAGACGACAGAGCACCGAAAATGCTGTCGGGGAGCCTGCGCGAAGGGACAGAAAGAGCGAGAGAGAGAGAGACCGGGTATTAATAATATTTGCTAAAGTTTCAGACCCCGGAACGTGTCGTTAAGAATATTCACGGCAACGACCGGCACGGTAATTAGCTCCGAGCCCCGGGGAGAAGCTGCGAAAAGTCTCGTTACAAGCTTCTCCGTTTATTCGCTTTCCAATTTCCGAGGATAAACGTTAATTCCAGCAGCCGGGCCGAAGATTTATCCGTCACGCGAACGCGTCGACGCACCGTGCCGAAACGATTCGATAGGCTCGCAACGCGATGCGTTTCGGACGGTTACGCGGGCCGCCATTGTTTTTCCGCAAATATCATTAATCCTGCGAGCTCAGGAAACCCGACATCTAAATCTTCCGCTGAACCAACATTGTCGAAACCGAGACTTTGCGGTTCGGCTGGCGGCGGAGCACCCACGCGAGAACCTCTCGGGTTCTCGGCGTCGACCACCGACCCGAAATTTCTCATCGGCCGGAAGCAGATATGAGAGAGCCGGTAGCCTCAAGCACCATTCCTCTAACTGTCCCGTGTACAACCACCTCTCCCGCACTTACTCGTCCTTGTTCCCTACTCGTCAAGAACGTCTTCGGGCACGACCTTCGAGGTCGCCGACCCTAAATTTCCACGGTTCCCGTAAATCGTCTGACGCGGAGAGCCCCGAGCCATCTAAAATACGGGCACGGCAAACGGGCGCGGATGCATGCATGCATCAGGCACGACGTAACGCCTCGACGGTGTGTTCTATGCGCCGCTAGGGCCTATGCAGCCCGCATTCCTTAATGAGAGCCAAACAGGGTCCTCGAGATGCATTCGCGATGAGCTGACGCGATACTGTGAACGAACGGCCCGTGACTCGAGTTATCGATCCCGCGTCACTGTGTCTTGGAGATGTTGATGATGGTTGGTCGATCCGCTAGTTTAATTGATCTCGAATCGCGCTCGACGCGGTGCGGACTTTTCACGCTTACGGTTCCTCGCGAAAGTATTCGAACGCACGTAGAAGAGACTTTTTTAAAATTGGACGGAACGACCTGACCTATTAGGTCGTCCCTTATGTTCGTGCCGTTTACTATTCTACTATTTCAATTAATATTTGAAACCTACCTTTAAAGTGCATGAAAAAATGTAATCACTCTCTAGTTTCACTGCCAATATACCGTCACTATAAAATTTCAGTGGTTTTTTATAAAAAAAAAATAAAAAAAACCTACCTTTAAAGTGCATGAAAAAATGTAATCACTCTCTAGTTTCACTGCCAATATACCGTAACTATAAAATTTCAGTGGTTTTTTATAAAAAAAAAATAAAAAAATACCACGAAGAGTATAAATATATTCGCGGCACGAACTTATGGGACGACCTAATATTTCGGAACAATTGGAAGCATTGCTTCATTAAATGACGTGCAAAAAAGATTTCGAGAAATTTGCAATTGGTCAGGAATTACCTGAAAAATGGCACTTTTTAGAACCTTTAATCTGCGGATTTTGTGCATTCAAGACAAAAAGAATAAGTACAATTTAAAGCAGTAGATTTTTCTGTACCACGCGTAATTTACAAGTTATTCTGTCAAATGAATGACGTAGCAGTGAAAATGTTAGCAATACAGTAAAAGCCAGTAAAGCAGCAAATCTGAATAGCATAATATTTTGTGAAATGCATTACATAACCTTGGCAAGAGAATCCGACGTTACCAAAGTAGTGGTTGCGATAACTTCTGAAATTCGGTATACGTTCATTTCCAAGGCAGCAAATATTCGTCATGTTGTCGACAAAGCACGCGAGAGAGAGAGAGAGAGAGAGAGAGAGAGAGCCTCCATTCGAAACGCAGCGATTCCCCGAGTCCTAATAATAAGCTT
Organism: Sphecodes monilicornis; assembly: GCA_913789915.3. Classification (NCBI taxonomy): domain Eukaryota; kingdom Metazoa; phylum Arthropoda; class Insecta; order Hymenoptera; family Halictidae; genus Sphecodes; species Sphecodes monilicornis. The sequence continues at coordinate 15,436,998 of OU565290.1, forward strand.
CCATTATCGCAGCACAATTTAAAGATAATAGTCGCCTTTATTTACGTCCGACATCAACGAAGGTCGGAGCCGTGTAACCCTCACCTTACTCGCCCACGCAAAATCACGGGGGACTGAGATAAGCCGCTGGTATCGGATAAAGACATCCCCTTCATCCCGTTCGGGTGTGCGCATGGTCTTCCTTCCTTCCGACAAGGTGGCAATTCTCTGGAGCAAGAGCGCTGCCGCGTTCCCCTATCCGTGTTTTATTGCGCAATGAAAACCGGAATGTAATTCGCGAGCGCAAACACGGGCCAGGCATTATACAATATTGAATAAGTAGCCCTCTTGGCTTTCGCGGACTAGCTCTCGGGTATCAACGGCCGGAAAGTAGGGGATTGCACCGGGTGATCTCGTAAAGGTGCAACGCCACAACGTTTTCACTCCGGTTAAGTGTAGGTTCGTCGTTTCCGCAAGCGTAAAACGCAAAGAAAAACTATTCTTTTTTGTAGAACAGCTTGCTAACGTTACGACGCGACGCGCGGCGATTTTAGCGATCCGCCATTGAAAGTGCTCGGAATCGAAAGTCGTCCTTTATTGATGTATTGGCTCGATAGACGTCGGAGGGCTTGCACAGGAGGGCTTAACCCAGAGGAGAGGGTAAAGAGCAAATTGCCGATATATACAGCCGGAGTAAACTAGGGTTGATGCGAAACTGATAATGTGCATCTGCTTTCACATGAACTTATGAGAGAAATGATACTAGGTAATTGCATACGAAATGACTGATTTTAAAATGCAAATGTTACGAAGCGTTCTGATCAACAAATACTATTATAGCCTGATTATTTATTAATTCACTATTTTAAAACTACAAAGCTGAGATTTAAGATCCTATCTTCAGTTCTTATGCGGATTTCTAAGTTTTATTTTAAGTAACGTTTATTTCAATGTCGCTCGATCGTGATTGTCGCGTATGTTTTTTATGTCTGTTGAAAAACAGATATATTGACGATAGTATTATGCGATGTTTGATCAAAATGACGTGGTGAATGAACACAATATTCGTCGATGATAGAAAGAACTGAAAACTTAATATGTTTTCAACTACCAGGATGCAATCGAGAAACTTGAAATTCGTTGTTTGAGTATGTTAATTATAATCGCTTTGATCAGTAGGTTCTATTCGGGAAAAAGTTATATTCGTTTAAGGTTACTGCTACAAATCGGACATTTTGTTGTGCACCTAATCCAACACTTAGAAATAGCATGCAACACATCGGCGATCGTCTACGTTAGAAGACCGAAAATAGTCCTCAAAGTTAAATATTGAAGACATATGAGAGGGTGAAGGACTTTGTTTTAACCACCGCAAAACCGACAATGTTATCTGAAGAAATTGAAGATTTTAATTACGACAATATCTTATTGCTGAATAAATTTCGTATGATACTTTGAAGATTTAATATAAAATTTGTATTTCTTCGGGTTTTTTATTTTTCACAATCAGAGTTTTCAACTGAAAAATCGGAAAAAATTTCGTAATATGTGCCTCGATGGCCGAAATGTATCAGATTTGTTTGAGAAGATTTTATTATTATTAAATGAGAAAAATAGGTCAAAAATAAGATACTGATTTTTCAATTTTCCCCTCGAGTACCTTTACAGATGAGGTATCGGGCTGAAACATAGCGAAAAGAGTTCCGTCTTGGCAGACTATTAAACATCGCATGTTGAATTAAAATTAGTTTGGTAGCGAATTCTGACTCCTAAATCCGGCCTGACCCTTTTGTTCGTATTTCACTTCGCAATCGAATACTTTTAATTCTGATCACTTCCTTAGCTTCGTTATCACGTTAACTGCCACGTCTGTCATACGTGGACGACACAATTTTTCGCCTAATGTTAAAAATGAATTTTCCTCATAATATCGTTGTTTGAGCCAAATTTGATTAAGACATGTAGATTCTAAAAGTGTTCACGAAGTAATCACAATGACAAGCTATAACTTTGCTATTTTAATTAAAGTGACTAAATCACTCTGATTTTGGAAGATTTTTAGGGTTTCGGTAGTCGGCGTGATAATTTTGTGTAAACCGTCGACATGCACCTGTTTTTTGCAAGTCCCAAAGTTTACTTTCCCTACAGCCTACAACTATCAAACAACATTATCCCAGCATCAGATAAAATGATGCAGTCCTAAATTTTCCAGAATCAGATCGCCGACAATCCACGATCATTCCATTCCCCAGAATCGTTAAATTCGTGCTCACGGAGACGGCGTCGTTCATGTTTGCAGGAGTTAACGATATTTGCGTTGATGTGAGTTCGTCGGATGGATTAATCCGCATATAATTCGGCTAAAACAGGGGGATTACGTGGCGCGAATGCGAGCAACCGTCACGCATGATTGAACGGCTCTGCGGCGTATTGCGCACGTACCGCAGGGTTAGATCCGCGTGTATGCAGGTTGCATCGCGTAACGCGAAACAAATGTGTTTCTTGAGATGCATCCGGTATGAGGGGGAGCGATCTTGTTCCATTCCGTATCCTGCTCCCACGCCGTCCCGTATCAGGATTAATAATATGTACTCCTAGTATTTCACGAGATAAACAACGATTGGATCCGGTCGTCTATACAAAAACCGGGTCCCATAAAAATCACCGACACAGGTTTCACCGACACAGATTTCGCCGACAATATTTCACCGACTTCATATTTGCAGGGACAACGATTTTGACTGACACTTTTACTTGTATATAAAAATATAATTATTACAATGTATAACATTAGAGTCAGTCGGCTAACGTTGTTGTTGTTGTCACACGATGTTTGACTACTGCATAATACTGTCGTCGACTAAAGTCGTTGGCGGTCAAAATCGTTGTCGGTCAGAGTCATTGTCGGTCAAATCTAGAATCGGTGAAATATTGTCGGTGAAATATTGTCAGTGAAATCTGTGTCGGTTGTTTTCATGGGACTCACAAAAACCTGTCCCCGTTCTACCGATACATAATGCGGGAGGATCAAAGACCATCTAAATTTAGGCTGCGCGATATTTTAAAGCGACTTCTTCTTCTTTCTTCTTGGCCACGAGGGCGGAATAGAGATAAAGGAAGATTGATAGAGAGTATCGTACATAACGTCAGTAAAAATAGAGAGACGTGACACAGTTCCAGCGATCCGTCGAGACAACGAGAAAAGATCGAAGTGCGAAATAGAAGGGAACTGGTTGGCTCCTCGATCGAGGTACAGAGGGGGAGGTGCAGAAAGGATAGAACGACGCCGTCGCGTCGTATCGTGATATACGGGAAACGATACCTCGCCGAACGGCCGGCACACCCGCATTGGTATTTTCCATTTGCAATATCCGCCGAGGCAAACAAAAATCTAATACATATTTGCTCGCCGCGGCTGCGACCCGCATTACTGGCTACGGCCATGGAGGACAGAAATAGAAGGACACTACGGAGAGGAAGAGTGTCGTGCCGGGGCGGATGCGAAGAGGGGTTCGGGCTCCGCTTCTGGAACCACTAGTCGAACACGCAGCCCCGTACGAGCCAGCGCGACGACATTATCGGTTTCGCATCAACCCTAGTTTACTCCGCCTGCATGTGTCGGTCCTTTGCTCTTCAGCCTCTCCTCAGGGCTCAGCCCCCTGTACCAGTCATCCCACGTGCGTCGGGCCACGGATGGCTACATGGCTAGCCTATACATCGATAAAGGGCGGCTTTCGATCCTGAGTATCTTCGATGGCAACCGCTAAAATCACCGCGTCATAACGTTACCGAACCGTTCTAACAAAAAACCAGTTTTTCTGCGCCTGCCCTGGTAAAGAAGAGCGCACTTAACCTCTTGTGATGTGTTCTATTTTACAGTTGCAGTGATTAGAACTTTTTTGTCGTTCATAATTTCTTTGATGAAGAAGAAGATTTGCGTTCATCGTATTTTTGTGTATTTGCAAATGGCTATATTTTGATAACAACGAAAATAAAATTATGATAAATCAAATTTTATTTTAGATTACAAGAATCTAATAACATACATATTTAGCAAATTCTGTTCAATACCTTCACCACGAGTTTGACTCGATGTTACAGTACAAGAGGTTAATGGGGCAGTCTCATGTGGACGAATCAAAAAATGAATTATTTGTTTATTGTATTTTTTAAAAATGTAGAAATTTAAAAATACTTTCCTAAAATATTCTACTCAAATTCATTGAAATGAGAAAGTTATGACGATTCCAAGAGAACGATGCTTTGGAGTTGCCAAGTATATTTTTCAAACTGGTGTGCAAAATGACTTAAAAAATAATTGACTAATCCATGTTGTGTGTCGGCCAAAGCTTATTCACTTCGTTATATATTAGCCTAAGGATTGAACCTGAATTTGCATTTTATTCTCTATTTACAATGGATTTTTGAACCGTGTCAACCGAATTTATTTGCAAAAATCGTAAAATTCACAGACATTTATTGTAAATACAGGAAACTCAGTATAGCCACAGTAACGAGCATAAAAACGTCAATAAATTAAACTAAATATAAAAATATAAACGTGAACATAAAAAATCTAATTCAAATTTACAACATATTTTAAGGTACTGAAAAAAATTTTTCTTGTATTTTTTGAATCTAAAATGGATCTAATCGATTCTAATACGTTTTTTGGCAGGTAGTTCACGGCCTTACATATAGCACCCACATTTTACGACATAGAACAACAAGAACTTTTTTCGAATCTACATTAAAATGCCTAGAGAAGTACGTAGGGGTTTTTTTAAATATTGACTTTTTCGGAAAGACATTTCAAGCCACAGTTGCAATTTTTGGTAAAAATTTTGCGGAAAAATGTTTTATATATTAAAAAATAAAAATTGTTATATATGTCGAATTACCACTGCGCACTATAGAAGATGTGGTTGTTAAAAAAATTTTAAGATTTTTATATCGTTATCGATTGTTATAAGTAACAATCTTGATGTTTGCAATAGAATGCAAGTTTGTTCCAGTGTCTCGAACGTATAGTAAAAATATTTCAATGCCTATATTCTATTATCTGCTGATGACAGAAATATGTGTTGAAAATTTTTCTAAGAACTACAATAATTCACATAAATCTCATAAAAATCGGTTTCTATAACTTGAAAATATTCTCTTGTAAATTTTCAAATAAATTGTAGCAAAATTTTACCATGTTCACTTCGACATACATACCGTTATAGTAACGATTAAAATTTCCACATCACTATGTTTGGTAAATGAAAAAGAAACACTGTAAAAATATTCTGTACATTCGACGAAAACGCATTAAAATTCGCGGTCTATTCATTCGCTCGAAATAAACCGTAATATAACAGCAAGCTTCGGCATTATCAATATCCGCGAAGTACCGACTGCATATTGTGAACCATTTGTTACAATAATAGCACCTGCTCTTCAAATTGATCCTCGTTTTATTCAAACCGAGCCCTTGCAACGAGTTTCCGTTGAAGTGCACGTCTTTGTGTCAGGAGTCATCCGTCGCTCGATCCATCAGAAAACGGAATCTCCATCTCACTCCCCGCGCTTATTATTTTACGGAACGGTGCAGTCTCCACCCTCACCCGTTCATCTTTCAAATTCCTCCGGTTCTTTTGCTCCCGGTATTTTTTAACGAACATTCCGAACACGTCTGAGAGATGATTCAGTCGGCTTCTCGGTGAGTCGTCCCCGTAAATCCCGTCGTGCACTCTGGAAAATTTTCCGACAAGCCACGAGACCGTCGTAATATTTGACATAAAAGTGGCATAATTCTGTGGTTGCCGGCGCAACAGCCAGCCAGCCGGGACTCTCGGTTGGAAATTCGAAAAGGACGAGGCAAGGCTCGACGGACGGCGACGAGTGTCCCGGTTCGATGTTATTTTCAAATGTGTCACGGATATAGAGGGTGAACACAGTCCTAGCAGATTGCACGGATCCGCGCGGAGGCGTGCCTAGTTCCCAGAGGTCGCCGTTTCGCCAAAGTTCTTCAATTAACGAGACAAATTGGCCAAATGAAAGAGCTTTGTGCGTAACGAGTGACGGGAAAGTTGGCGACGCTTGAGTAAAGCGTGTAGCTCGTTCCCGAGGAATTTCAGTTCGCAAGAGCTAAAGGAATCGTAAGGATTCCGGGCGAGGATGGTTCTAATGCTCCTCAGCGTCAAAGGATTTGAGATCGCAGCGCAGGATCATGACAAAGACGCGAGTTTTCAAATTAAAGGGAGACTTGCGTGATAGTGCGAAGATCCAATCATCTGCATTTTTTAGCGAATCGCCTCGCGTTCTTATTCAGTGCATTTGTTCACGCTTATTATTAAATACATATCTGATTTTCCTCTGCTTATCTTTTAATTCTTTCGTAACGTACCTTCTTAGTAGAATATCACAATAATTTAACAGGAGAAAGGTATTAACTATTTGTAGTCAATATAGTTCTAGTCATGAACTGTAATTAGATTATTGCAAACGTTCACACCCGATTTAAAAACAAATTACAGGATGTTACATTTTTGAATAACAGTTTCATTAATCAGTTATACAGTCAATATTATTTTTTGCAATTGTCGCTCAACGTTTCACAAGATTGTTTTTTCGTAAAAATTGCGCGGTGCTTTTTTAAAGGTTTTGAGATCTCTGAAATTCGGCCACGAATGTTTGTAAACGTTTAATAATTTTGATACGTCCACCAGTTTCAGTATTTAAAAAATACCTGTCCAAAGGGGCAAGGCAATCTTAAGAGATTGTAATTGTAGGTCTTTATACAAAATTTCAATAAATTCGAAAAATATCGAATGAATTTTTAGTATGGTCGTTTTCGAATGATGCTCAACATATGCAAATACTTTTAGCACTATCCATACAAATAATTTATACGTGTTGCTGATTTACATTATTTGCTTTAAACAGAACACATTTTTTGACACAATTTCCTACATTCGATTGTAACTAGTAAATAGTAAATGGAGTTATTTTATAGTCTAGTGCAAGTAGTAGGGTTATTTTATTTAGTGAATGTTTGTTATCGAGAAACTGATAGACCAGGGAGTTCCAACGTATTCCCCTCCGAGAACTGCAAGGCCCCCACCATCGAACCTCTTCCCACTACTACGTACAGCCGTAGAGTTAGTGAGTGCTGCGCACGCCGCGCGGCTCTCGTGGTGGGAGCTTCCCACTACTATACATTATAACGATGAAGTCTAAGAGTGGGGGAAAATCCTAAGCGGGGAAGGTGCCTCAAATAGCTCCAGAGCTACTGGTTGGAACTGCCTGTAATAGACGATTAATATTAATTTTTGCTCAAGATAAAAGCATCAAATAAAATGGTATTTTCAAATAGTATTTGATTCAAACATTAAATGAAATAGTATTTGCTCATGGAAATATATCAGTTTCTAACATTTTATGTCATATTATCTCAAATTTTCTCCATCCATGATTTTAAAGCAAGCGGCTCACTCTAAACCCACCACAGCCGGTCAAATGACCTGTTTTAGATTGTTTATTTTAGAATCATTCAAATTATAAAGATAGCTTCCTGGGAATTGATTCGATAAATTTTTGTATTCAAGCATATGTTAAAATAAAAATCGCACAAGGTTTAAGTACATTGATTCTTGTAATTTTTATAAGACAGTCCATACTAGCTAACTTTAATGCTTGGTAGGTTTAGTGTTAAGCAAATTTTCGAGTTGAAGAATGTCGAAGAGGGAAAAAATTCGACATTTTTAGTCAGTCGAAGGTAATACCCGCTTAATAGACTCGAGCCGTGTAGGCGAACAAAAGCCGAGAACCTGGCGGAGGCGATGTAGACCAGGCCTCGGCTATTCATGCATAATACATGCCACGCGCAGCAATATGTCGCCCTCCGCCTGACTCCCTTGTTTTATGAATCCTTCTTGTCCCTTCAGAATGGCTACCTTGACTAGCTTGGAGCCCCGCGCTGTTTTTCAGTGCCCGGAGCTAGGGAACGCGTCGTCCCCGTTCTTCTCAGGAGCACGATACTCTAGGTCCACTAACCCGAAACACTCGTCCTCCTTCAAAATTATTTTCAATGGTTGCTGGATTGTCCTTGTCGTTTAAAATCTGTAGCTGGAGTAGTAATCTCGCCGCACGCGAAGGGAGAAATCCAGAGAAATGCTAATCCTCCCGTTGCGTTGGTCGGAGAACAATACGCAGAGGGCGCGGGGTGGGTGGAAGCCGAGTTGCTAGCCAAACAAGTGGAGCACACAGGGAGTTACAATTGCTGCGTCGCGTTTCCAGCGTAACGCCGAAGAAATGGACAGGAAAATTTCGATGTATCACTACGGTTTCCAGCTTTTTCTCAGACAATTCCGGGACATATGGCTCAAAACTGAAATACATATACAGTAAAGAGTAAAAGTGAATCAACATCATTTGAAACAGCATAACTTTATTCAAATTAGACCAAATGACTTGAGTGTTCTTGAGAAGTTAGGAGGACTAGTTTATTAGATGATGCTTGAAAAAATTTTGAAAAAATTGCAATTAGTCGGAATCGCGAAAGAAATAGTGAAGTTTATTTTTACAACTTTTTAGTCACGGGCCTGTATTGAAAATTTACAAAATCGCTCTTGAACATGCTGACAATTTCATTGATATTGATTTATGAGTGATAAATGATTATAACTGAAAGAAATTACAGTTTTTTTACGATTTTCGACTTATAACTATAAGTAATTTTTGGGACCTAAAATAATAAATAGTTTAAACATGACAGTCGTTTGAAGTTACTGGAGTGTGTTGTACCCCATATGTGCTGTATGAAATTTATGGTATTTTTGATCGCGAAAACAAACGTTTGAAAAACTTTTGAATTACGTGTAATTTTTTAACAATATCATCAGTTTGCCACTCGATTGTTGATATAAAATCATTTTGCAAATATTGAACCTACGTGTGGGATAAACAGCGATTCTACCGGATAAAAAGTAATTGTAGTCTGCTGAACCTCTCTGTTCGTTTTATTTTGTACGAGTCACGTACCAGTCACTATTTACATTTTGTTTACTACATGACGTGGAAAAGGAATTTCGAAAACATTCCAATTGGTCGGAATTGCAGAGAAAATATTAATTGCTGTTTTTCACAACGATTCTATGTGAGCTCATATTGGAAATTGAAAAAATATGTTTTCTACATCTGTATGAATTCTATATAGTCTGAAAATTTCATCGAAATCGATTGATGCGGAAAAACGTAACAGGCATCGAAAGATGTTAGAATCTTCATATTTACTACAGTTTGTAACTCGGTGCAATGTTGATCGATTTTTATGAAATTTTCAGAATGTATGTATATAATTTATACAGATCTATAACACGTATTTTTTAAGTTTTTTACAAGAAATACTTTCAAAAATATGTTTCGAAAAATTGATAAATGAAGCAGTGAATAGTCATAAACATCATCAATTATATAGTTCAAGCAGTTCCAACCAGTAGCTCCGGAGCTAATTGAGGCACCTTCCCCGCTTCCCCCACTCTTAGACTTCATCGTAATAATGTATAGTAGTTTGAAGCTCCCACCACGGGAACTGCGCGGCGCGCGCAGCACTCACTAACTCTACGGCTGTACGTAGTAGTGGGAAGAGGTTCGATGGTGGGGGCCTTGCAGTTCTTGGAGGGGAATACGTTGGAACTTCCTGACATAGTTGTAAGAACGGTCCGCTGTCCGAGAGTTAATATCATCATTTGTCAAAAGGAGAAACAAGAACCGACAAATGCTGTTCTCATAGTACTACAGACTGCTGTGTATATTTTACGCTATTTAAAAAATGTTTACAAGCAAATGGCATTTCATTTCAACGTCTGTAGGGATCTAGGAACACAAACCAGATATGAATTAATACTCCGGTAGCTGTGCCTAGGTCTATTTTAACCCAGAATATTAAAATGGTCATTTGAGTACTGAATTTGTGGGAATTAAACTAAATGAATGTTGTATTGGGAATAAAAAATAGTAATATGTCTACAAGAAATGTGATCAAAAATATATTTTTAAAAATTTCTAATTAAAGGTGTGAACGATCCTAAATATCGTCAATTATATAGCTATAATAATCGTCCTGAGGGTTAAGTAACAAGAAATTATCGAAAATTGAGTTTTCTCCAGCTAGAGTTGCGTTTTGGTCCACCGTCACACGGGTCGAACGCGAAATGGAAGAATAACAAACTCGGTGGACCGCAGGCGGATTTCTTGCCGTATCTTCGGGCCCGTTTGCGTTGTCTGACCCTTCCCTGCCCGGCTGGTTTCTAGCCGGAGAAAATTTACGGCAAATTGTTTTAACCGTTGGCGTGGCAGCACCTGGTGCACAAAATATAACCGAGGAACAACGATGCCGAAGGAAGCAGGCGTGGTCGCTGTAGCAAATTTTGCGAAGGCGCGCCGATCTTGTGTCTCCTTTTTTGCACCCCCCGTGGAGAAGACTGTGCTCGGGACGGGCTTTCTTTATTAAGCGACATACACCTGCTATTTTCCATCCATTCAATTTCGTTATGGCCGACGGACGATACACGCAGCCGGGTACCCGCGAATGCAATTAAAAAGAGAAATAATAATCCCATTAAGGAGCCAGCAGAATTATGATCGGTCGTGAAGCCTTGTGGACGAAGCATGTCCCCACAGGCCGAGAGAGTCTTTCGTGGACGGAAAATCCCGCGGAGAAATGAAGAAAAACCCGGGGTTCGAACCGGGGACAAATATTTTCTATCTTGTCGGAGAAGAAAGGGCCGTACGTTTCGCCACTTTATTACGAGGCTTACGCGGCGTTCCCTACCTATTAACTTCGGTGGCAGCGGGGAGATGAAAAGACGAAAGAGAGACTGCATCCGGCTTCAACTTTGCTCTAGCACGGCGCGTCTTGAGACCGCGACGACCAAAAACAGTTATTAATAAAAAAGGCAAAATAGGAGAGAAAGAGAGAGAGTTTACCTGGGAACAGTATGCGAAAAAATAAGCGAGCACGTGCGAACGTTATTTTGCAATTTCGCTCTCCGGCGGCGACGGGGAACAAAAAGGTGGCGTTTGTTAAGCGATATCGCCGCTTCGGACGAATAATAATTGTAATTCGCGAAACATTCGAGGAATAAACGTCGCGCGCGTGAACATTTGCAATTCTATGGCGGTGTAGGTTCGAACAAGAGCGGGAGAGCGAAGTGGGACGGGAACTGGGAGCTGGACAGCGAGCAGCTTCGAAACTCGTCTTCCGCAACCTGGTATTTTTAATTACGTTGAAACGCGCTTTAAACACGGCCCGCTCGAGTTTACAACGCGGCCGCTTATTATTTCCGGAACGAACGCGAAACTTCATCGTCGACGGAGCCGGCCGGCGAACCGTTCGCTCTCTGCGGTATTGTGAGTAGCGCCCGTCGGCTAGAGCATCGCGCGTTTCAATTATTAAGACAAAAAGGAAGATTCCTCGAGAGACTGTGGAATGTAAAGCTCTGCGGCTGGCACGCCGAACGGAGAAAATTGAAACGCTCCGAGGTCCTTGGATGACAAAGATTCTCGAAGAAATTGGAGCAGAAAGTGACGCCCGAGATTAAGGTGCGGGCGGAGGGCGATATTTGGCCTGGAACGCAACCGGGAAAAACTGTTGCCCTCTGCTCCTTCCGCATTCCCCTCGCCGGAACCTACCTCCCACAGTGTACCAAATATTAGGTCATCCCATAAATAATGCGATTTTTCTCATATTTTTAAGAAATAATGAACGAAAACGCAATCACGACCTGTTCTACACAGGGTTTGTCACCAATCGTTTGTACCTCAAATATCTTTTTGTTTTTAAAGGTACATTAAATACTTTCAGGATAAAGGTGAATGGTTGTATCGGGCTCGCACGATGCCATATTAATTATTGTTCTTAAGTCGTTTTATTTAGAGATATCAAGGTCACCTTAATTTTTTTTAATGGAACCACACATTTTTAAAATCTACGATGACAGTTACTTTCATTAGTGACTATAATTACTCAAGGTCATTCAAGGTCATGGCCAGAGGAAATGTATAAGATTTAAAGTACCAGAGCAGTGTAGATTAACAGCCATAGCTGTTAAAATATTAATTTCATTGTCTTCACTAGTCGTGGGATTACGCTTTCTTACATTTACCCTTCCAGTACTTCTAATCAACTTGTAGATGTTAATAAAAGTCTGCCCAGAAGGATTCTCTATTTCAGAGTATCTTTCTTCAGAAAGCAGTCAGGTCTGCACTGCTTTTTGTCTACATTCATAATAAATCGTTACCATATCAAACCTTTCAATGTGTGAATAATAGCGGATCGCGTTTGGAAACATACTGATAGCAAATTGCAGTGTAATCGACTAGATGATATGTTAAAGCCAGTGTTTGAAAAGATTCCGAAATTAACTGTTTCAATCTGTTCTAATATCGATTCTAACTGAAATAGTTACGGAAAACTAAAAAAGTCGCGTAACAGTTATAAGGTATATCGGTTTTGACTTATATCGAAACCGTAACCGATATAAGTCAGAGCCAATATACTTTATAACTGTTATGAGACGTTTTCGGTTCTCCATAACAGTTCCAAGAACCAAAACCGACATAACAACTGTTCTCAACCCCTGGATAAAACATACAAAAACATTGAAGTACCTTACTACAACATATTTACGATGACCTTGACCGACCTTGAGTGATTATTGTAAAACAAATTATTCAAAGAGATAATGCCCTTGCATTTAACTTATGCTTCTTACGATTGACTTTGACCATTTTTATTTTGCATCCAAATCCGCAGTGTATTGATTACTGAAACTATTATTTTCAAATGTAACCACTTGCGTTTTATTTTCATACATTTTATTTTTGCAATCATCTAACGCCTACACCTACGAAACCCGTAGAATCTGTGACTGAAATACAGAAATCTCCTCGCGATTAATTTGACTTTTTTATACGGTAGGGTTATTATTTGGGCCATTGTGCGTCGCAAGCATAAACGACTGGGTCGTTACGGTGGGTGGGGGGGGGGGGGGGGGGGGGTGCACGATACGCTCGGAATATTTCCAAGAATTCGCGCAACACTCTACGATATGCTGGAATTTATTCGGCCGACTAAACCGACATTAAAGGTTGATTTATAACACTTAAGAGGATAAGAAAACACGGGGCGACCGGGCGAGAGGCCTTGTGCGACTACTAACAAGAATGAAAAATGGTTTTGCGAAACGGCGAGATGGCGGATTCGGCGAGGGGTTGGTGTTCCACGGATGCAGGAGGGGAATGGGGTTGGTCCATTAGCCTCGTGGCACGTCGTGAACGGAACGCGTGTTTTCGGACGGCGTTCTACAAACTGTGTAATGAAAGCTTGGGTCCGGAACCCTCGCGATCCCCGTTGGCCTCGTCGACGACAGGATTATGTGGAGAATGCAAGGCAGAGGACGATTATGTGGTCGGGTCATGGACGAGAGGGTAATCCACCTCTGGAAAGACGTCCGAGTGTCGTATTTCGGGATACTTGAGCACGCATCTGCGAACCTACCTCTCCGATAGATGTACGCTTTAGATATACGGTGGCTCCAAGTAGTATCTGTACACTAAACTGCTGATTTGCGGAAAAATTGTTGACATTTGATCCTCTGCCAGCGTTATGGGCAGTTCTTCGTTCGAATTTTTGTTTTTATACTAAAATTAACGAACACGTTTACTGCCAATGTCAAAAGAAAGCATGGCGCGCGGTAACGAACTATGCCCGAAGAGGGTGGCAGCGAACGTGTTAAAAATTAATTTTCTTCATAGTACTGTGTGTTTTAGGGCTCTGTAAACTTAATTTTAACTAACACCCATACATTAAATTAGAGACCAATAAGTATTCCATAATTTTCTCGGATTTTTATAAAGCCTGAAATAATAAATATTTCAGCCTGCTAATAAGAGATCGGAAATGCTGGCCGCGTTAGTAAAAAACCATATTGATCACGGAGGGTTAAAGTTGAAAATAATTTATTTGATGCAAACCTGAAATGAAAATAAATTTTTTGTTAAGTATAGATAATAAAGTACAAAGAATAAAGTATTTAGAATGATTCATTATTTCAAATGATTATTTGTTATCATATTTCAAATAAATTGCGCTCAGCCCTGGTACGAAAGGATGAAATCTTTGCACTTAGGTGAGCAGTGCAGACTACGATAAAATTTCGTTAGGAAAACTTCAAAAGCATCTCAAAGCAACGTTTGAAACAGACGGCACAAGGACTGCAGCGACACCCCATACATCCGGTGGCGTGTAGACACGTGCTCGTACGTGTACATATTACCCCTAGAATTTGGTGGATTAGAGGGAGGAAATGGAAGCCCTAGCTCGCAAGTCTGTCGAGACTCGAAATGTACCCTTCGTGGGTGCAGTCCAACCACAGAATATTAATACGCTCCTGCGATGAGCTTCTCTGAGCCTCTTGGAAGTCGTTCAAGCTTTTTCCAGTCTTGAACATTCGCGAGCTCCGTGCCTCTGGTCTGTTCCTGAAATTTATGTACGTCGTTCGCGTTCTCTGTGACGCAGTTAACGATAAAAGGAACGCCGGAATAACGATCTGGCAAGCGGTTCGGAATCTCGGATTCGCATTTCCTCCGGAATAGAAGGAGCGGAAAAGGGCTGACGCTGGTAAAAGCAGGACCTCCTCTGAAAAGGGAATTCGAACGTTCTTGTCACGGTGTTGCAGCATTTCAAAGTGCCCGTGGAGCGTTTCGAGGTATCGGTATCGTGTTCGGTTATCTCGAACAGAAAGAAACTCGACGCGACAACAACGACGATCCTCCGCTTCTTTGCCGAGGAAAATCGGCAAGGAACGATCCGCGCTTCCGTGTATATCTAACGCGGGCGTTTATTATATTCTTCGAGGCGCTCAATTTCCTTTCCACTCTTTTTCTCGCGTTCACGCGATAAACGGTGTCGAAAGAAACGGGAGCTTGGAATATGCAATAAAGTCTGGGTAAAACGGGAAAATGCCCCGTGACGGGAATAACATTCCGATAGGATTCTTCATCGTCGACGCCGACGTTCCCGTTTCTTTGGCTGTCGTCAGGCTCTACCCCTTACCCCGGCCCCACGTATCCAACTACTCTTCTCCCTCATCGAGTCCCGTTGTTCTTCCACGGCCTCGTTCTCGCAACGCGGACTCATTCGCCGCGCTTCTGTTCCTCTCGGTCGCTTTGCCTCCCCCTATTGTCTCCGTTCCCTCGTCAGTTTCACCCTCGCGTAGTCGACGCAACCCCATGCAAATGAAATTACCGCTCCACTTTTCCGAGCCGCTCGGAGATCATCGGCCTGGTTGCTCGTCGCCCGGTGTCGTCTCTCTTTAGTTTCGTCCCTGACTAGGAGAGCACGTCACGCGCGTGCAGGCCTGCACGCGAACGAGATGGCGCGCGCAGTTTGCTCACCGGGTGTCTGCGAAGTAATCGTTGAACTGCGGTTTTTATGAGCTTATCACGAAAATCTCTACGGCGCACAGCGGGCCAGAATCGTGAAAAGCTGGATAAAATTCATGTGAATTCGTGTGGATATTATCCGGCGATTATTCCATAATTTTTGGAAGTCTTCGGTTCAAGGCTGGAGGTTTTTTGATGGAACCTTTAACAGCGACAGAAATATTCATCATAAACCAACAACTCATCCTCGAATATATAATCAAATAATTTCGTTTGGGATAATTTCTAAAAAATGTGGCACTGAATTTGTTATTAAATTATTATTAGTTACGTCACACTCTCTTCTCTCAACTCATTAAACAACACTTTTCTACTTATTACGGAATTACTCCCTAAAACAAAAATTGTCTCACGATTATAGCTGCAAGTTGTTGCAGCTAAATTTTGATTTCATCACGACAGTAGTGATCCCTAAACGTAGTATCTAATGCTATAATTTTTATATACTTAGCAATACCAAAAAAGTTACAACATTCCTATCCTAGTCCAATATCAAGAATATCGAATATTATTTGGTATGATAGTGTACGATAGTGTAAGATACGACTTTGGTATTAGGTAAAAATGTAAAAGAGTTTTTAGTAGAAACAGATAAATGCCTGTACTATAAAAATTGATTATTAATTGACAAGCAAATATTCGCTAAGAGAGTGTGACATTTACACTCGAGCCGCGAAGAAAACTGAATGATACATTACTTCGAGAGACTGGAACTTTACAATTATTATTTTCATAAATGTGATCAGACATAAGTCTTTGGCCTTTTCAATTAGAAAATGTTTCATCCTTCTAGGTCTTTATGAAAACGAAAAACACGCACCAATCAGAACACCGTTACAGCGGAGGGACTCTGACTCGGCGGTAGGTATCGCTGAGCGCGACGTTACCATTGGCCGAGCCGGAATCCGTCCGTTGTGACGGTGTTTCGATTGGTCCGTGCTTTTCGTTAATAACTCCTTAACAAAGCCAAGGCGGCGATTTTTGCAATGGAAAAAGTTACTTTAAATAATCTCAGGAACCGCCCATTGCAAGGATTTGCAACATTTTTGAGACACCCTGTATTCAGAACCAATTATTCTAAATAGCTTACAAGGAGCTTTTTTAACAAACGTGCATTCAACATGTTGTGAAGAATCGTGTCCATCACGAATGACCATGATTTTTTTTCGACACCGCATACACGCTCACATGCAGGGAATAGTGAATGATACGCACGAGAAATTCGCGGAGATCGTTGACGAGCCGAGCACGACGAACTCACACAAACAGGTTAAAGCTTAACACATCAAATGGAAACACGTATTTGCTCTCCGACTGTCGTGTACAAACAGCCACGCGTGAACGTGCCCGTAATACGCTCACGAACGATTTGCCGCGATCTCCCTGCTATCTCTCTGTCGGCCCTCTTCGAGTCTCTGTCTCTCGCTCGTATTTCTCGTTTTCTCTAACACTTTCTCTCTCTCTTTCTCTCTCTCTCTCTCTCCCTACCGTCCACGAGTGTTCGATCTCTCTCCGTCCCACTCTCACACTCCTTCTGTCTCTTTTTCTCTCTCTGTCCGTTGGACCCGACTCGAACGTCCTCCCAATCGGTCGCAGCTTCCCGGCCGGCCTTCATTTCTCGTCTGTCCTTCGAAAGCGTGAACTGATTAACCCTTGATGAAGGACGACCTGATGAAACACTGAAATCTGGGAATTACTGGGCTTTCTGATAAGACGACTCCGCCGCGTCAACCATGATCCTTCGCTCCGATGTCTGATTAGACTCTGGGGAGTTTAGACTGGCATAATCTTCATTCTGAATACGCTTGGACTAGGACTCCCAAGTTCGTCCAATTAGAGGAGAAATATTTACATCGACTGGTAGCCGGCGATGCGAGGTCGTTACCACGGACATTCGGGCAACCGGAAGTTCAGTAAATTATGGAACTTTGTGTGTAGACTGACTCATCCGTTACGCAAACCCATTTTCTGTTATTATCATACTTCGGGTTTAGAGGATAGCCGCGATCCCTCGGAAAGTATCTAGAATCTTCCATTTTGTGAAATGTCTTGAGAACAGTGGGAAACGTCGAACATAATTGGTGTCAAATTATTTCTTTCCATATTTGTAAAAAAATGAGATTTTGTTTTTATATGTAGTTATTTACAGTTTATTGTTATCGGGGCCATTGATCCTTTTTTATATGCAATTATATATGTTTCTTATTGCGTTCCGTATCTGATCAGAAAATATATTCATACATACATGAAATAGTCGCTTTATTTCATAATTCTATAGGGTGTAACGAAAAGCTTGAACATAACTGAATAGGGGTGATTCCTGAGGTAGTTCTAAGCATCTTTTTCCTTTGCCAATTCGCGCCGCAACGCTTTGTTTTCGAGTTATTAATAAAACACGCGGACCAATCGAAGCGCGGCAACGGCGAATGGATTCCGGCTCGGCCAATCGCGACGCCACGCTCAGCGGGACCTGTCGCCAAGCTAGGATCAGCCGCGCTCTGATTGGTCCGCGTTGTTCATTAATAACTCGAAAACAAAGCGTTTCTGCGCGAATTGACAAAGGAAAAAGTGATTAGAACCATTTCAGGAATCACGCCTTTCAGTTATGTTCAAACTTTTCGGGACACACCGTATATCTGGCAGCACCAAGGCGCTCATTCCCCATTTGAAACTGTCTTAACACGTTAATTCGGAGCTCGCGCGATATCTTAATAATCTCCGTTATATGTCGAGGCATCCCAATTATAGCCGAGTCTGCTCAAAAAACAGTGGAACAGTCCCTTTGTTGTTCGGTAATTACCATTGCGTTGTCAAAGAGACCAACCGGTTGGCAGCGGGATATTGCAGTTAACGGCGGCGAAGGTATCCCGCGGGCTCCCCAGGGTCTCGGCAAAGTATCGCGTCTCGTTTCAGCGTTAATTCGAGACGGCCGGGATCGGAGCCATTGTTTCCTTTATCGTAGGTCGGGGAAGAAACGGGGATGGTGGCGGGCGTCTGCTAACGTCCATTTTGTCCAGCTGGAATGGCGCAAGTTGCCTCAAGGGTCGCCGTCTCTATTAAAACCGGACAGTCCTGTTGACCTTGTCAGCAGATCAAAACACGGATATCGAGCCTCGAATGGGGCCGGGCGGACCGGCTCTCTTTATGGTTACTGTGTAGCGCCAAATTGTACGAATAAGGTTGCTCTTCTGCCGATCGTGAAACTTTCTGCCGTGAAACATTATCGCGACGCAATAGGCTGATCGTCTTAATTGGGAACGGCGCATAATTCGTATTTGTATTTAAATGAGGATTCGGGACACAAATCGAAAAATGTCTATAAGGTTACTTAAAATATCTTCAATACTTATTTCAGTGTCTAACCACGCACGATGATGTTTAAATAAATAATATCGATTTCGGGAACAATCTTTCCATTTTCAAGTGCCAAACAGTAATCTTCTCTCCCAATTCATTAAATATTGTGTCTATATTCAATAAATCAAATTTTTTGCATAACTTTTGACATCTTGTGAAAAGCTTGCTGAGAAATCGATTATTCTACTAATTCGAGATTATAAAAATTTTATTTTTCACGAAGATCCACAGTCCAGTCCGCCTTGCACTTATTGTTATAGTACCTATGAGTACTTTATTGTTTACGGAAAACCCTGAATGCTTCAAAAGCAATTAAGTTTCTGGCACTTCATTTGGCAATAAAATCCATTTATTCAAAATAAACCATATATTCGAAGAGATAACAAATATTTACGTCTGTGCCATTTCTGCGATGTTTAAATTTACTATATTAAAATATTTTGTTGAAAATACTTGATTATTTCCTATGGTAAAACGGCACTAATTTTCGTTAAGCGCCTATGAGGCCTATAATTACTATTATTATGATACCACCATGTAAGCATTTATTCCATTAAATCACCTCAAATTACCAGAAATGTTCATTATGGAATCTGAAACCACTGATGCCAGAAACACCCAAAACTGAGTAGATTTTCCTCTCCTCCTTTTTCCCTTCCACTATCCCATTCCACTACCATAAGCACACTCCAACATTCCCCACCAAGACCGTAGACTGGTCACGTGACGTGCCGCGCTACGTGTTACATATTACTCTGGTCATCAGAGAGGTGGTAAACTGTATTCCCCACGATTTAACCGATCTGGCATCACTGTCTGAAACCGCAATGTAACATCCTTGTGGTAAGCTGTGAAAACTATAAATGTTGTGAATTCCGCAAACGGCACTCCTCACGCGTCGCGGCATTTATAAAAGGACACTTTATTTATAGTAATCTTTAATTGGTTTACAATATGCAGATGTGTAGGATCAAAGACGATAAATATGAAAATATATATAATTTAACATACAAATCATAGCAAATACAATCAATTAAACTATTTACGTCTCAATCTCCATCTGAGATTTACATTTTACGTCTCGAATCACACACGTCGTCTTTCTATCTGTTCTGAAAACCGCAATCAATAACATTGTTTAACAGATCGTCGCGTCGTTACCGTTACTATTGTCGTAGTAATCGGCGGAATTCGGTACGGTATCACCCTACACTCCCTACAGATGCAATGTGCAATATATCGTTTTATATGTCGCGATCGGTTATCGACTTTCACGCTGTCAATTTAGCAATCGTCTCCTGACAACCGACCTCTTCTGTTATTTCTTTAGGTGTTGTTCATCAGAGAATTTTTATTGTCAGATTCGTTTTCAACACGCTCGAAAACCCGTAACTAGCAAGTTTCAGATATATCCACTAAAATCTTGAATTTTGGTCACTTTATGGTTGCTTTTAGCCCAGTGTAGGACGGGCCGGCATGGAAATGAGTATTCTTTGAAGTCGATTCTTTTCTTGACGAGAATGCCGACGGTAGGAGACAATTTGTTAAGTGAAAGGAAACCAGGACGCTCGGTTCCATTTGCAAGAAGCTGTGGAATCAAAGACTCAAAATAGGACGCCGGCTGATCCCTTAGCAGGCTTCAGACCGAGCCTGCGATTAAACCGCCGCGGAATACCAGGAATCGCGAATTACAGTTGCTTCTCCGGGGAGCTTTCATCCAGCTGTTCCCATTCGGCCACCCCAATCGACGATAATGGATCGGAAATGGTCTCGTCCCGATGTACGCACGGAGACATGCTCTGCCTCGAGGCTCCGAGCGAAACGGACCTTTAATAACATTCTTATCGATAATCATTCCGCTCCTCGGGTTTAACGAGCCTACTTGTCTCGCCGGCGTCAATCGATCCTCCAATAACCCAGAAATCAACTTTCCCGGCCGCGGAATATCCGGCCGGCTACTTTATGAATAAATTAAACGGCGCTGATACCGCCCGGTCGCAATCGATTATGCACTGCTTGCTCGTTCTTTTCGCGTTCAATTTGGTCGTAATAACGGTATCGGGTTGGGTGAAGAAATAATGGAAAGCGAATCATCCGCCGGGCTCGGGCATCCGTGAAATGAATTGCACGGTGGTTGGAAAAACAAGAAAATTTCGTTGAAATTCAGTTTTTCAATATGCGTGCGCGGAAAAATTGAATGCACCGGAGTTCGACGAACTGCGGCTATAATCCGCCGTATTCCTACGTTCACGTCTGTTAGATAGTAGACTTGATTAAAAATACGGTATTTACTTAAGAGATTTTATTGATACAAATTAAACAGAAATGGAGTATACCATCATTTTGCTTATGCACACTCGTGTTTTTGTATTTGAACTTAAATAAAATGTGAAATGGAGAGCGAGACTAAATTGCTCCGTGTGTAACATGTTTAAAGTACGAATGACTATCGTTTAGAATAAGTGTAAACTGATTGTACAACGTGGAAATGGAAATATAATACAGGTTATGTGCAGTGGATCCAAAAATTATTTGAACACTATTTCCGATTCTCCAGAAATTTTCAATATTTGAACTACGATAATCTCGTTGAATGAAATAGTCTCTACTTTTGCAGAACATCGTTCATTTTTTAATAGGAAATTTGTACATGATTTACCAGGGGAAACACCGATTACACGTTTTTAGTTGAAAATGATACAAACAGTGTGTAAAAGCATGCAAACATTTTCTTCTGAATGAAACTACTAAATTGAAGATTGAAACTTCCTCTTTAGAACGACTGCTTAAAACTTAATCTACGATACCGTTGTCTGCTTTATAGAACAAAAATAAAGAACAAGGTTGGTCGTGTAAAACTTTCACGGTGTCCTTATACTATTGCAAAGATAGCAGTATACCTTCCAATCAAAGGTCAATAAATCGACTAGAAAATTTCGTAGATGAGGTTTTAAGTATTCATAGTAAAGGGGAAGCTTTAATCTTTAAATCTACGTTGGTTTCAGTTACGAGGAAAATTTTTCAATGTTTTTATAGATATTTGAACTTGTAACATTTTGGACTAAAAAGGTGTCTTCGGTTTCCTAGCGGCTGTTTCATGTAAAAATACTTTCGGCAAAAATGAATGATAAATGGCAAAATTAGAGGGTTCTTGCTTTATGATAAGTCTGGGAATATTGTTGTATTATTTTTTTTCTTTACAAAATTATAGCAGTTCAAATATTGACAATTTCCTGAGAATGGAAAATCTAATGTCCAAATACTTTCTGGATCGACTGTATGTTTAATACTAAATGCATACAAAAGTTTTAGTTTCTTTTTCAATTTTCTTTTACGTATTATTAGACTGCGTATTTTATGGACTTATGACAAAAATTAGTAGGTGCAATTTAAAACATTAAAATGGCTAAAATGATTTAAGCTTGTTAATCTCTTATTTTCAGTTTGTTAAAGTTATTCAAGTAAGAATGAAATGTCTCTGTGTCTCCAGTTTCGTATTTGTTACTAATTGTTTTGTTTTCTTGTTATGCATTTATCTTTGAATATATTACAAAATGTGTGTATATTTGATTTATTTTCTCCTTATTGATTGAAAAATATTTGTTACTCAATTATATTACGTTAAAAATTAAATTTATAGTATATAAATACGATTGACATATTAATAATAATAAAATATAAATATTTTAATGGAAAATTGATTTTCGATTTTTTTTTACATATGCACATACTCGTTACACTGCGCGATGATAAAGATCATTTTTCTTCGTTACCATTCATGTTTTATTTATTTATCTTATTTTATTGTTTTTAACGTTGCATCAACTCACAAGGTTATTAGCGACGAGGGTGGAACAATGAGATTTGGTACTGTATTTCAAAAATGCATTAAAATCCACAGTAATGATATCATACCGGTATTTTTGTATTTCGGTAGAAGTCCCTGTTTTTCACCGTAGGATCGTCCGGCTAAAAACACAAAAGGGGAACACCATTTGTCTGTCTGCGTAAATAGAGTCGGCCAGAAGAATAGATTTAAATTCTTCGTCGACAGGTAGGAACTCGATTGGAAGTTTCAGTCGAGAACGATTCAGGGTCAACGGGAGGCCTCTCCGATATGAACTTTCTCAGACGGCCTGAGGGAAAGTTTGTATTTTCGACGGAAGTTGCTCGTCAGCGGGACGAATGTTCGGTGCGCGCATCGGTGGAAAGTTCTTCGGACGTTCTTAAAGTCACGGACCGTTCCTGGAAACGGCTAAGAAACGCTGGTATCGTTAAAAGAGTAAAACGTGTTTGCGAGCATGGGCGGTACAGAACGAGGCTCGAACGTTGCACGAATCGCAACATCCAGAATAATAGCGGCGCGTGCCTCCTTCGAAATTTCTGGAGCTTAAAAACACCATAAATTTTGTAGTCGCGATGCAACCGGAGGAAGGACTTGTAGATAGGGAAATTTTCTCTACTACTCAAACTTCCGCCCGTAATTTTCTTCGAGGCCGTTGAATCCGGGCGATAAGTCCGGCGAAATAGTTCGCACACCCTTTGGAACTGCATTTTTATGCCTCCTACACTGCATCTCCGCAGACAGGGGTTTATTACGGCGTCGCGACGCTTCGCCTAACAATCCGACCAGGAGCTTTTCGGTTTACTGAAGCGGCTAGGTCGAGGATGTCTGGGAAGAGGATAGAGCCGCGGGATAAATTCCACGGAATCGATCCTGTGCAACCGGATGAAGTAGTTGTCTTTGACTTGTTTCCCCTGGACTCGTTTTCTTCTCTCGCTCCGTTTTCTATCTGCCTTTCGCTGTTCCTCTGTCAAGACTCCGGGATTTTCCTGTGTGTTTTTTAGACGGTAACGAGATCAGCGTTCGTTCCTACAGCAGACACCTATACGTATAGGGCTTCAACTAGAGCACACGGGTTCCACCCTACCAGCAACATCCGTTCGTGGCAGTCCACCACGCTCGACTATGCCACTCCCCGCGACCCTCTCGCTCTTTTTCGTGCTTCTTCTCCGGGATAATCTTGTTACCGGCGATACCTACCCTCTTAATCTGTAGGAGCTTGTCTACGAACGAGTACCTAATCGTTCACCGAACCAACCCGGCTATCTTTCACACAGAAATCCAGAAAACCACCCCGTACGTTTCATTACTGGGGCAAAGTTGCTTCATTAGCCAAGCTAATGATTTTACCAGGGCACGAATGGCGACGGGGGTTGTTGCTGGATTCTTTGATTACGGGAACCGTATACCCTCCACCACGAAACTAGTTGGATCTTTTCACCTCCATCCGCGCGTACAACTCCGTTTTATTTGAAACGAAAAATATTGAACACACGGTTTGCGGAGTACTAAAAGTGACTATTTTATAATACATTACTTTCTGAAAATTACAAGAATGTGTCTGTCCACATTTTTAGCTATTTTTTAAATTATGTACAGGTTATTCCGAGTAACGGTTGCTACAATTTTCCATGCACTTCTGGTACTGGGAGAAAAAAATGTTTGAATCAAAAAATCATCAGTTATCGATGCTCAATAAATTGTGAATACAAAATTTGTATAAATATTATTTTTCTACAAGATATACAGGTTACGTTCATTTTTCTAAATTATACTCTATAACTTTTCCTACTTAGTATTGTAGGTGAAATTGAGAGGAATTCTATGATGTAGAATATCGGTACATTCGTTCAACAACTGGTTGAGACAAACATTTTCAATGAAACAAGAATCCTTATGCGTAATTTTTACTGCGTTCAAACGTTTCCAATTTTCGAAAAATGATCGATATTTAAATTCTGATAATTTTGCGAAAACAAATAGTACAATATATAGGGTGTCTCACCCGATTTTGAAATCTTGATTTGAAAAATGTTTCAGATGAGAATAAAATGGTGCTGACTGGGGCATAATTTGGTGTTGTTAGTTTATTCGTGAGTGAACGCGTTAAGGTCACATGAAGGTCAACTTCGTTTTTTTAACTGGAATTATATAGTTTTTAATACATCAATCGATGCAGTTGGACATTCTTTATAAAAAACGAACTATTTATGTTGAAAAACTAGTCGTTTAGGAGATATTGCAACTTCAAATATGCCGTGATACAAATGGCCGTTATGTTGAACCTTTTCTGTAAGGAATAAAACCGAACGTCTTAGTACGACAGTAATGGCGTCTTGGAATTATTTAAATCGAAATATCTCCTAAAAGACTAATTTTTCGACATAAATAGGTCAGTACGTTTTTATAAAGAATGTCCAACTGCATCGATTGATGTATTGAAAAGTATATAATTCCATTTAAAAAAACGAAGTTGACCTTCGTATGACCTTAACGCGTTCATCCACGAATAAACTAAGAACACAAAATTATGAGTCACTCAGAACCATTTAATTCAATAGCGAATAACAATAACGAACAAATCAATATGTCAAAATCGGGTGAGGCACCCTGTATAGTACAAATAGTAAAACAATGTCCACTTTTCTCTAAGATATTTTTACATAATGTGGCAGGTTAGAAACTGAAGACTCATTTTCCTTTAAAAATGCTGCAAGTTCAAACATCTCCAAAAGTTAAACAAATTTCTCGTATATGAAACTGCCATAGATTTGAAAATTGTGTTTGGTCGCTTACAAACGAATCGTATCTCTCAAAATTTGTGAATTTTACTGAATCACAGATAAAACTGTAGACAAAATTCTGAACAGTGAAATGTTCGTACGGTAAAAAAATTGGAAAATTAATTTAAATTGTCGGCATTTTGGACTGAAACGATATCGCTTGCTAGAAAAATGTTTAGCGTCCGATTAAAATGTTCGATTAGATTTTTCGTACTGGGAATACTTCCCCCCTTTCAAAGAAAATTCGAGGCGTTAGCACACTTCGTCTGGCGTTGTATCCTTAATATTCCTGTTACTCCGTCCACCGGTGGAATAATTTTGCTGAAAAACCTCGCTGCTGCCGCACTTCCACAGCCATCGTCAGCAACCGCTCAACTAAAAGTACAAGAAGAAACGCGCCGGAGAAAAGTTTCCACTATCACGAAATTTCCTCCTGTACAGCCACTTACTATAAACAAGCACGAAGTAGGCACAAAGGTGCCGGAAAATATTCTCTCCTTTATTGTTCACTTCATCCGCGGATAAGAACGTTTCTGATTCACAGAAGCGACAAGCCGAATTGAGTTTCCTCCGGAGTTTCGCCGGAAAACGTTCCGTTTGACTTTTTACGTTGCACGTAGACCATATAATTTAAAAAAATTCACAAGTCACCGAAGGAGACGACTTTCCGAGAAATATATTTGCAAATGTCAATTCACCGGAATTTTATTCTCATTAGGACACGTGCGGTGATGCCTGAATCAGGGATGAAACTTCCAGGTATACAGAAACTTTGTTTGGAGGGTAAAAAAAGGTCATGCCATCGTGCAGTGTCACTTTTCAATAAATAGTACTATTTTTACCACGCGGAAGATTCACGCGAAAATGTCAAAGGAAACTCAGACGAGCTGTTTACACAAACTGTCCATACCAATTTCGAGTTACAACTGGAGATGCTCCGGCCCATAAATCTCTTGCCAGGGAAATTCTGCGAACACTATATTCCCAATCAATCAGCGTGATTAATCATCGGTCTTTACACAACTTAGCTCCTGTGGAAACGCGCCCAAAATTGAATTTCAATCCCATGCTGTGAGCAGATAGTGCATGACCACGGTCCACCATAAAACGATAATTACGACAACCCGGTTCGCTTATGGGAACATGCAGCTTGTCTTTTCATATTTTCCAACGGATATACAACGAGTAGTCTATGAAACCTGAGGTAGTCGAGGACCAGAGTTGCAACTGCTAGGAACGGAATTTGTATACCGTACCAATTTGTATAAAATATCCGTGATCTACTTATGACTTCCACAAGGTTCCTTATTTACAATTATTGATATTATAAATATGTTTTCAGGAGTAATTTTTTTAGTACACATTTCTATTGAAGTACATATTTAAACAAAAATTGTGTGAAATCTAAATAAATTGCAATCTTGCTGTTATTATAAGGCAGATTTGGGCAATTTTGCCTCAATTGAGGCAAACCGTCCCCATCGTAGCGCTAACTGTCCCGTTCCAGCAAACGCCGTACGGTGGGGGAACGAAGACACGAAATATCAGTGAACGCGACGAACGTGCGCACTGTATGAAAAAGAGGTTGGTGGGGGGAAGCAAGTATTTGAGGATCCCCAACCGTGCCCAGGTCCGTTATAAGGCAATAAAGTCGTGTTTACTACTCGATAGTTCCAGTGTTAAATTAATGAGTTACATGAAGAATATCAAAGTTGATTCGTAAAATGAATTTACTATTACAAGCCTTTTTAATTTGTGTACATACGTATTTCATAGCATTTTAGATGTATTAACTTGAGTCAAATTAATTTTTGTTATAGATCAAAAGATATCCACTCACACACTCTTTTGTTTAAATTCAAGATGTCTTCTTGGACAAATATGCATATCGAAAATTTTCATTTTAATCAATGATATACTGCGTGGTTTTTAACTTTCCGACAGCCAACAGAGTATTAAAATTGGTACTTAATTACTCAATTTCTACCGATGGAATCGAATGACTAAAATGTTACATTAGGAATGTCAGAAAGATTAGTGGGTCTACAAGAAATATCTTCAATAATGTTTTAAAAAATTGATAATTAAAGCTGTAAATGGTCTCGAGCAACATTAATTTTATTAATTGTGAAGAAAGTCCATTGTCCGGGGGTTAATCCATAGCAAAAAACAGACTTGACACAAAGTCAGAGTTTCTTTTTCAAGATAAACTTACGTCTAATGGCAGGGCTTATTTTTCAACGGGGTATGAACTGTTGTGTCCATTGCACTTTTACCATAACACAATTTCCTCCGAACGACAATGTCGGACGCAATTAATTAGCGCTAAAGCCGGCGAACAAACAGGATTGCTGATTCAGAATTATTTGTAACAGCCATGAGAGAACATTTTTCGAAATTCCGAGTGACTTTTGTTGCCGCGTACGTGCCCGAATAAATTCATTTATTTGATAACGTCCGACGGGTAGCACCTGTACGATTTCGATAATTATGATACAAGAAGCGCGGGAATTGCTCGTTTTGACCCTTTAGTTCTAGCGTTAATAGCGGAATGGCTAATTTCCTCGCTTTTCAGTTCCATGGATTACGGAACGGCACATTGAACAGTTCACTGTGTTGGTAAACATTGCTGCGTACACCGGGTTGCCACTGTTATACATATATGGCAGCACATGGTCTCTGGCAACATACGAAGAGGATGCTGCCATGTATTGGCAGCGATTGGCCTTCGAAGCGTTGCTTGAGAACAGGATTAATTATACTGTTGGATGCCAGATAGGCCATTAATGAGAATTATCAATTTTCACAAAGTCATCAGTAAACATTTGAAAATTTACTATTTCCTCTGTGTGATGAAGTTGTTTCAAGACTATCTGTGATATTAAAAAGTTTGATATTTCTTTGTAAAGAAATATTTAATTTCCAACTGTTTATAGGGATTTTTGTCGAAACTGATGATTTTCACATAAGCTGTATCGAAGATAACCAAATTTATTTATGTTATGTTTTTGAGTCATTACAAATACGACTATGCAGTTGTACAATGGGAAGTCCGGTTAATATTTGACTGGCTCTCGTATTTTGTTTATATGTACTTCAACTATCCCCGAAGACGATATCAAGGTTTTCTTACGTTATTTTTTTGATCGCTGTGTGAGTGATTCTCGCATACTATGAGGTGGTGAAAAGGTCTCCTAGGTGAGCCGATTTACACTGTGCGGTCTATTTTACAAATGGTCCAACGACGATAGTCGTCGGAGCGCGCGAACAGCCGCGCTAATGGAAGTTACACGCTCGGATAAATTTGTTAAAGATACCGGCGCATTAAACGTCGCGTTCTCGTAGAGGGGGACGCGGGCAAAGTACTACGGCCTCGCCGGTATCGTTCCCCGGCATGAATAATTCAATAAAACGATAACTGTGTTGCGTGCTAATTTACCGTCGAGTTTCTCCGCTAATAATTCACATGGTTTATGATATATTTCTCCGACGTCTAGCGGCCACCAATTATGCGCCGCGCGGCACTCGGCCGGCTGTAATTCGCGCCAAGAGAAGCACAGTGTTTCTTCCGTAACGTCGCGTTGCTTGGAAAACACGCCGTGTCAAGGAACGGTCAAGGAAGTAGAACTCTTTCTACTTCGCTCTGATTGGATCGCGTCTAGCTGCTGCCCGGCGGTTGGCTGCGCCGTGATATGGTGGGAGATGTGTGACGCTAAGGGGACCACCGAAGTCCGACAGTACGGAGAACATGCAGTGGATTCAAAAAGTATTTAAGCACTAAATCTCTGATTCTTCGAAAAATATAGTGCAATAATAAGAGATATTATTACATGTTTCAGTGGGTGGAAAACTGAAAACATGTGTTGTTGAAACTATTGTAAAAACATTGCAAAATTTTTCTCACGACTGAATCTACTACATATGTATAAATTTGATAGTTGAAGCTTCCCGTTTACAATGAGACCTGCAAACTTAATATACGATTATTTTTGGTCGATCTATGGAGCTTTGAATGAAAGGTGTACTGCCAACTTTACCATAATATCGATATAAATTTCACGTAGAAGTATAAGAAAAAATCGTACAATACGTTTTAGGGGCTCGTTATTAAGAGAAACCTTAATTTCCAAATTGATGGTGGTTTCATAGAAAAAATTATTTTAATATTTTCACAGATATTTCAACTTGTGGCTACGGATCTATCGAAAAGTCCTCCATAGACTTTCAAAAATGATAAAATAATTGTCAGTAAATAATGTCTTAAAAAATAAAATGTTTTCGAGCAATGTATCCCTTTTTTACTCGTTTGAACCTCGTCAGTTTGCCTCTCCGTTGTTGCAAAGTATTTGATAAAATCCGGTTGAAATATATCTCTAATTGGAAAGCTGTACGTATTTTCGGATATCTCATCGTTTCTCGTTATTATCGTTCGGTTTTGATCTCACCGTTCCAATGCGCATTCTATAGTGTTTGTTTCCGGCCCGATACGTTCCGGAGCCACCGACCGAAAGAAAATGGCATCTACTTCTTCGCAGCGTCATGCTGCGTCCTTCAATTCCACGCGACGAGAGAAAATGTGTATCATATTCGCAGATCTGTCGCAAGAAGTTCGATTGGAATGTTTTTGCAACAACTGCAACGCAATTTTTCAGTGCAACCGGGGTTAGAGAAGAGCGGGGTGGAGAGGAACGATCGAATTACGATAATACGTTCCGGGGTATGATTCACGGACTCGCTCAAACGCGATAATCCTGCCGTATCGTTTCCCCGAGACTGGCAAATTGCGGGGGTCGATCGAAAAGTCAAACACACCGGAAATAATGAAACGACGAACGCCATCGGTTGCGAGGAGAATTTATTCGGCCACGGGAAAAAGTATGGACGGTTATATTTCCGGGAAATGAGCTTGTATATGAGAAACGCACCTATTCCTGCTGCGGATCGGCAGAGTTCTTCCTGCAAGTTGACTCGATAATGTTTACTTGTTGTAATGCATCGTTTAACGATAATACTAGTTTAGACATAAAACGTAGCATTCAGTTGAATCTGATTGCTAACTAATCTCAATTTTTTCAATTGAATTCAACAACAATGTTTTCTTCGATGTGTTCAGATAATTGTAAAAGATTTATGTACGATGTTATTGTTTATATCGAGCAAGGAAATTATTCGAACAAAATTAAATATTTAAATTCGCATTATGAACTGTAATTTGTACTAAGCACACAATGCAGTCAGAGAAATATAAAACTATGCAGACAGAAGAATTTAAGAATTTCGTGATATTATAAAACGGTTATTAAAATTAGTAGGAGAAGAAATACATTGTCACTTCATCTCTGACCCATACAATTGACTTAGAAAATTTTCATTTTGCATGAAGATCAGCAGACTGCTGATGCATTCGAAGAATGGAAGAGTACTGTGATTATACTTCATCGATGTACTATGATGAACGTTAATCACAATTACATATCTGTTAATGTGTACATAATATTTTTTAGCCACGCGTAAGATTTGCATAATTTTTAACTTGTTAACTGCTTTACGTCATTTTAGGAAGGTGCCCTTATGTGCTTCAATTATTTGTAAGTTAGCATTATTTTTGTGCTTTTTGTCATACTATACACACTCTCTAAAATTTTATTTATACTCGTCATTAGGCCAAAAAATGCCATCTTTTCATGACGAGTGTACTAGACATAAATAGATAATAGATTAAATATGCAAAGAAAATTAGAGTATTTTCGTTGTTCGCTATTACTTCATTAAGTTGGCTATCTCGATGTTTTAATTTACTTAAAGATAATTCGCATGAAAAACTTCTTCACTAAAGAAGAGATTTTCCTTAAAGAGAGAAAAGTTTAAAAACGTTTTGATACTCCGAAGATCGATTACTTCGATGACGTATAGAGATCAAGTACTTTTGCCAACCGGGAATGGCCTCCCAAGTTAATAAAAACTTTTTACCTCGAATATACTTCGCCGTGATTCTATTTACGCGTCGACTGTCGCTTAAGTCCCGTATTCGATTCATGTAGGATTTTAAAAGGATTGAATTCCTCTGAAACAAACAAATCAGCCAATGGATGAATTCAATCAATTAATGTATTCATCTCGTAAGATTATTTTTATATCAAAAACACTCCTTTGGTGTTTTCTAATCGTTACTTTGGTGTATTTCAAATTAACTTGAACAAACCCTTTGATATTAAAATATTCTGAAGGCAAGATAATGTATGTTCAACATGTTTGCCAAAGAAAAATGTATTATTCATGCACACTATGTAGACCAAAGAACGTGATTGTAGATTTGCATGTGAAATATTAGCCTTAGCCAGAAGGATTACCATAATATGTTTGATATTTAATTTAATGATATTAATGTTTGATTTATACTTAATGATATTTAATGTTTGATTTATAGTATAAAATTAATCAATTATTCAAACCCGTTTTTGGTAAACTTAAAACGTGATTTTCAAATCTTAGAAATTGATCCAAATGAACCGGATTTAAACTCGATTTTTAAAAACTAACAAATCCTAATAGCAGCCGTTTAAAAATAATTGTGCACAAAATGTAACTATTATACGTTGTTTTATAAAAATTGCAAGACTGAATTTATTTAGATTTCCTATAATTCTTATAACAATATGTGCTTGAATAAAGAAATTTATTTACTTATTTCTAAAGCAAGCATTTTTGTAATTTCAATAATAGAAGTAATTATTAAAATAATATTTATTTTAATAGTAAAAATAATTCAATAATAAAAATTTCAAAAATAAATGTCAATAGAAAATGTGAAACCTGTCATACTACGGTTAGCGTTAAGCGTTAGTGTAGATAAATGTTTGTACCTCTACGGGAAAAAGCTCCAAAATTATCGTATAATATGGCGTTTGAGTTTAAAGTGCCGCCTTAATAGAGCAGACAGTCAACAAAAACATACATTCCCATTTACTAACCGTCTATCAAACTACATTATACACTTTCCGTTAATTTCAGCAGCGAGGACAAGGCTCCACCCACTATTACGCCAAGCGCCTGCCTAATTTTGCGTCCCCGTGTACGAAGCGGTGATCCCGCCGCATTAATTGTACGTTTCGCAGAGAGTATTATAGGCCCGTGTCGTAGCACGTTTTACCGTCAATATTTGTCAGTGGCGTAGGGTTGTAGAACAGACCCGTTACTTACCCGGTTCACCTTTACGATGTTACGTCTAAAGCCTGTATCGTAATTACGGCTGGGTTATGAGGGCGTAAAAGGAAAGGAAAGAGACGAAATAACACTTCTGGTCGCGCGTATAAATCGCTAAAGAACGTCGCTTTTTTTTCAATTTGTACATACACCCCGTAGTATGACATATCACCAATCTAACTGGACGGAAGCCATTTTGGTGACCGCAGCAAAATTTTTGAACATTTACCACAACTTGCTAACGTCCAGAGCAACTGAACAACGCATACAGCGAAGAGCAAAAGTAAATCAACATAACTTTTGAAACAGCACAACTTTTTTTAAATTAGACCAAATGATTTTAGTGTTCTTGAGAAGTTAGGATTAGTTTATTAGATACATCTTTGGTAAATATTACGTTTAGGGGAGGAACCTCTCATGTCCTTGACCTTGACATATGTTGTCAAGATCACCTTTCTGAGTAACCCCCAAGAGGTTTATGACGGCGCTCGTTGTTTATTAAAAAGTTATAAACAAAAGAAGTTTTCAAAATATAGCAGTTATTTGAAGGCTAAAACAATATGCTGTATTGACATATGCTATCAAGGTCACCTTTCTAAGTAACCCCCGAGAGGTTTTAGCCGTCGCTCGTTTTTCATTAAAAAGTTATGAACAAAATATACCGATGCTACCATATTGCAATTTGCCCGTATTTAAATGAATGTGATTTTGGATTGTACATACGTTATCGAAAACATTCTCTGAAATTGGACGACCTCAAGATGGTGTTAGTTCTGGGTTAGGTCTGGTAATCTAACCAAGCATAACCCAAACCTAACCCAGACTTAACACCATCTTGAGTGTTTAGCCGTCGCTCGTTTTCTTTAAAAAAGTTAACAAATCAACTTGGTTTATGTCTCCTTTTGACAGCTTGTACAAGAATAAAGTGTACTTACAACCAAAATTTAACGAAGATTTTTTGCAATTATCTCGGAATCTAAGTCCGTACGACGGGTAGATGTATAGAGGAAAGTTGTTCAGAATGTTGTCCTTGAAAACATATATGAATGTCATGGTCATCCGAGGTGCCTCCCCTAAACATAATATTTACCATATCTTTTATCGATTAAGCAGATATAGTACAATCTGCCTTGCACTTAAACTGTGAAACTGAAATTACAATAGGAATACGAGATTTTCAATTTTCATTGTTAGCTTCGTGTTTAAGCGGCCTCGAAAACCCTTTACTATCATGTCCCAGAAACATCTGATAAAATCTTGAATTTTTGCCACTTTTATGGAGCTTCTGACCCACTGTACTCCTGCTCGAAACGTATCATTCACTTATGTAACGAGCAGGGCCGTGTGATACACGTCAGTCGATGGACCCGATGGGTGAGGAAGGGTTTGATGGACACTCGACGAAGGTTATCTCGGTCGAATCTCCGAAGACGCGGCCCTTCGATCTGCCGCGATCGAATCTCGAGAAGATCGAAAGACACCGAGGAAACGGGCACAGCAGCTTGCCAAGGGAGGCTAAAATAAAAGAGCACTTTCCCTTAATGATTGGAAGGCCCGCCCATTAAAATCCTGCTTACTCGCCGAGTGCTCCACCATTGTTCTAATTAGTCACGAATTCCTCGAGAGCCTCTCGTCGGCTCCCTGTTTTTCTTTTCTCCTTTTCATTTCTTTTCCTCCCCTCTTCTATCTCTCTCCCTCTCTTTCTCTCTACTTCTCTCTCATTCTCTCTCCGGCCTTTTTAATCTTCCACTGCTCTATCTGTCGTCTTGCCCGGCATCGGCAGACGAGATATCCTGGCAATTATTTCTTTCTTCTTCGTCTAATAGCCTGGGGACCGAATAGCTACGAATTAAAGGTATGATAATCCGACTGAACTTGAATAACTCGGATCCGACCACTTGGATCCGACCGCCCTAAGTGGCTGAAAACTTACTTTTCTCGTATCGGAGCGCCACGACGTGCGACGATCGGCGTCGATGAGAAAGTGGCGCGAATCGAAGACGAGTTTGCTGAACTATCGATCCGCTAGAATATCCGGCCGCTGCGCTCTGCTTGCTTAAATATTTTCACCGTTCCGCCGCGACGCCGTTGCAGTTTGACGGAATTCCTTCTCGTTTCGCGTCGGACGTATGTACGTTAAACGCGTCTACGTGATTCTCCCATGACAACGCTATTACTTGTTGGAAGATCGCGCGCTCGCGGCCGTCTCGTTTCTTAAATTTCATCCGGACAAGGGTTTCACGAGCTCTCGCACCGTGTATTCTGTCGCCAGTGAATATCTCTATCATCCCGGTATCATTTTACGTCTTTATACTTTCAGCTTCACGGCATTACTTTTTCCTTCGCGATATCCTGCGACGTCGTTAAACCCTCCTCGCAACTGGAACTTACGAGATCCGCCGGCTTACGATCCGCCTGTTACGCGTAACAGGGACTTAACCCGCCGCCTAGCAAGTATCTTTTAACAATTTTCGTAAATAGATTTACGCCTGGAACACCATGTCATAGAGACGAGCCATATTGAAAGCGATTGCGCTCGCTCGCTCTTGTCGATTTACGCGCGCGGGTTTGCCTGATACGGTACCGGAAATAGATATCATGTGGAGACGATAAAATGTTTAGTTACATTCGTAGTCAGCTGAGGAAAGTTTAAATACAATTATTGAATCTGACTTAGTTAGGAAAATAAAGATATTGTATGTTTCAAGGTTTTGATATAATTGATAGGTTATGTTGGATGAATTAACCATTTGGGGACAATGCCTGTGTACTGCACTGACTCTGAGGAATATTTAAAAATTGATTACATAGGGTTACATTATTTGTAGTGATTTGTAATTGTTAGCATTAGATTGTTATGTAATTCCATTTAAAAAAACGAAGTTGACCTTCATATGACCTTAACGCGTTCATTCACGTATAAACTAATAACACCAAATTATGCCCCACTCAGCACCATTTAATTTTTATCTGAAACATTTTTCGGTAGGAGTAACAATGGCGAAGAAATCAAGATGTCAAAATGGGGTGAGACACCCTGTATAATAAAACTGTAGAAGACGAAATGTCCTAAAATCGGACATTTCGTATGCAACAACCTAATAATTTTAAAAGCTACCCTGATAATACAAGGTTAGCCTCTTTTATCCCCAAAAATGTTACACAAGGGAAGAGCAAATTTGTTGTATGACTACATTTACTTGAATGCTTCACTATGGATTACAAAAGGATAAAATTTTATGTCGCCTAAAAAGAAAGGCATAATATTCATATTTGTTAGATTTCGTTTATAATCTCCATCGCGAGTCTGAATAATTGACGGTAATTATATAGAAGTTGATACCCGTCACCGATTTTAATGACCTTGAAATATGTTGTTAAGGTCATCATTCTGAAAAACTTTTTGTTCAGAAAAAAATCCCCAATAAACTTAAACCTAACCTAACTAAAATGCATAAAATGACGGAGTTCACTTTAGTGGACCTAACAGTTTTTTCTTCACAAATAACTCGCAAATTATGGTCGAGCGGCGCTGACATGTGTTGGGAAAATTTGTTCAGAATCACACCCCAGATAATATATTTGAAGTTCGTTAAAATCGGTCAGAAACCCGGATTCTAGATTGTTACCCCACGCAGGGTTAGGTTAGTACAGCTTATAAATGAATTTTGGTTAGATCTGGGTTAGATTTCTTGCGAAGTAAGTGCTGGAAGGGGGGTGGAGCTCCTCCCCCACCCTAAAGGCCGAATTCGGTCATTGGGAAAAGGCGGAGTATCCTTTAGTCATCTTACCACATTTTGACAAATATCTATTGCGATTGCTGATACACAATCGCTAATATTTCGAGGTTATGTTGTTGACAAATGCGCAACCTTACGATACGACGTCTTACATCTGACACTAGCCGCCATAACTTACTGGTTGCGCTATCTGATTTCAAATGGCGGAGACTCATTTATACTCCCAATAAAAAAAAAACTAAGGCCGAGCGGCGGTAAAATGTTTATGAAAAAGTTGTTCAGAATTATAATCTTGACGACATACTCCAAGCTCATTCAATTTGTTGGTGCGGACTATCTTCCATATAATTACTGGATTTACTCGCTTTCCGAGTCTTAATTGCCAAACCAACAACTGCGGCGATCAAGGTGCTAGGAATCATACATATTTATAGGAAGAAGAAACTGTCAGAAATTTCTAGTTTGTGTTTCGCAGACTTCCAAGACGCGCCAGTAAAACAGGGAAACGAATGGCCATCCTAAACGTTAGGAGGTGCGCAGCCACACCACCGCGAAGCAGGTTATTTACGTTTCGCGTTGAGAAGTTCTGATCCGTGAAACCCGCAGCCTGAAATATGACGGAAGTCTCGCGTCTGTGAGCCCTCGCCATTTTTCGCGTTTCCTTCCTCCGTAGTTTAATATCAGCGAGCAGTCACGTGACAGCCTGTCGCATCCCTAACCTTTTGTTTGTACGTGTCGCCGAGAACTTTGTGAATTTCCGCGACAGTCGACCGTGCGTTCGCCACGGTTCCGTGTCCGGGAGACCTCGTTAGCGGGACCATGTTAATTCTCAATACGCTTTTCTTCGTCCGGCTAATGCACCTTGGTGGCCGCTGTAACTTTTCTTGCCTCTCGAGTTTTTGCTCTTACATACCTCCTGACTTCCGCGTCGCGCCTAAATGCGATCGTGGCCGCTTGGTATTTTTTAAGCGGGTCAACACGCGGATCTTGTTCCTTATCTTGCAGCGAGCGTGCTTCGTCCGTCGTCTTAATTAGTCCTGAGAACTTCTTTCTCTAATTTATTTGGAAATGTTTTTTAACGGGTTCCCAGGAACTTTCGGAATTGCTGGTAGAGTTGTTCCACCAAAGCAGGCGAACATGGCAGAATTTTTTAAGGACTTGTACCCGCTGCTGTCGCAGTTACAGACTCTGCGGAATTCTTAAACGTCAAATGATAATTTCAGTCCGTTTGTTTCAGAGAAAATTTTTGTTGCTTTACTTGTTTCAATGTGCAAGCTGTGGGGGTAATTAGAGGAACAACTACAGATTCAAAAATGTAAAATACGAACAAGATTGCAAACTGTACTTGTTACGGTTAAACAGTCGACGTGGAATGCTAACATACAATTTGACGATTAAAGTTAGAGTAAAGTTAATCTGACATTTTTATTTGAAATAAAATGTTGGTTTTTCAAGAAGTTCAATTCTCTCTTTTGTAGTTTTATTAAATTGTAAAAAATTTGTTGGTATTCGATAATATATCATTTTAATCTTTCTATTGTTTCAAATTACGCGTATCCATTTTTGTTATAAATGTATATAATCCGTAGTCTTGTGATCCTTCTATCGAAATCGTTAAAAATAGCCCACGTACAATGCGTTAATTTTGAAGCCAATTCAAGATTGGAATAACAAAGGGCTCTTGAAGAGATGTACATTCCGAGATAACTTCGGTCTTGATTTGAATTCTGTCCCGAAGTATATCCGCTATTAAACGATTTATATCGATCCCACCTGTTTCCTTAACGCTCGGAAATTGCTCGATAAATTCGCGAGGAAATCTCGAGACATCGAGACACCTGAGATTCCTCGCGCGGGTGGCAATAAGTTATTCAAAAAAGGGGGAAAGGCTTTGCAAGCGGGGCACGATTCCGTTTCCAATCTCGCTCTCTTGTAATCCGCTCGAGCCAGAGAATCGAACGTTGCTTTCGAATTAGTTGAATTCACCTGGACGACCATCCCACTATGCTTTGAAAGCCCGTTCATTCAGGCCAAAAGTAGCTTACCGTTATTTCAAGGTTTAAGATTATAACATAATCGGTTGTTGAATTCGTCTCGACTCCAGCTACAACACAGGCTTGAGCATCATCGCAAGAAGATTATTTGAAAAATAATCGTTGAGATAATATATTATTCTATTTGACAACATTTGAAATATATTAGTTTATTTGAACAGCCAAATAATTTTTTCAAAATTATTTCACTATTTGAATTTCAAATGAAACTCAAATAATTTTTCATTTCATCTTTTATTTGGTCAAAAAATTCGTATTGTCCAATATTCTATTCATTTATAGTAAAAAGAATTTTAAGAACGAATGCAGCTAAACTGTAATCATTGAACCACAAAAATTAATAATTAATTTACTTGCTTCCATAACCTCTCCTTGTGGTGATATAATTTATTAGTTTATTTTTTAAGAATGTTATTGAGATGAACAATTATTCAAATGAAAATAAATTTTGTATGTTATTTGTAAAATAAAATGTGCCCATCCTGGCTAGAATATTACGAAGTTAGAAATATATGTAAACGTTTAAAAAATCGATGTAGTCGAAATTTGTAGAGAAATTGTAGAAAACTTAAGACTTAGTATCCAGCAACTATTTCATAAAATCGATGTGACAACTAAAAGAGGCAGGAGGTGGCGCTGAAACTTTCTAGAATCTATTCAGAAATGTCTAAAGTTTCTTATGAAGAAACTCCCATTCTTAAACAGTGTTTTAAAAACCTTGTCAAAGTTTACATCGTTATAAACTTGGAATACACCTGCTAACACGCATAATCTGGAATGTTTAATTATACTCTGACTTTCGCGATTTTGTCTTCAGAGCGTTCCATCTGATCACAGAATAATTGCAAATGAATAATAAATCGGTTTATAAAGCTTCGAAGGGTTCCCACTCTATAGCAAAAAAAATTCCTTCAAAATCTTAAACTTGAAAAATTGATTTCCGGCCTTGATAAGCTTTAATAAGAATAATGTAATTCATAATTTAAACTATTTTTTATATCTCGAATTTTGCGATTTTGTATTCAAAACGTTCCATCTGATCACAGAATAATCGCAAATGAATAATAAATTGGTTTATAAAGCTTTGAAGGGTTCCCACTCTATAGCAAAAAAGAAAATTCCTTTAAAATCTTAAACTTGAAAAATTTACTTCCGGCCTTGATAAACTTTAATAAAAATAATATAGTTCATAATTTAAATAATTTTTTTATATCTCAATAGTCTGTTTAAATAATGATTTTAAGTCACTTTTCAGGATCCTCGGACCACAGTGCGTTCGTGCTTTTATTTTGGCTGCGGTGTTTCGGCGTTGATAGAAGTGGCGAAGCGGATCGGGTTAATCGAGAAGGAAAAACGTTTCGCCGTCGTCGGGTCTGAAATATTGAAATATCACTGGGGCGGACCACGAGAACGTTGAACTACATTAATTCGAGCTAATTAATTACCGGCTGGCAGCGGCGCAGTTCTCTCCGGCTCTTAGTGCGCGCCGCTGTACTTATCGGAAGTAATTAATTGCCTCACCGGTAATATCAAGCCGCGATGTAACTATTCGCCCGGTGGCCGGGTCGTAGCCGGGCCATCGTATAAAATTTTCGATAATTAATTACCGGCACATTAACATAACTGATTGTTATTTGCCCGACTCGCAGCACGGCGAGAGTCCATGGCTAGGGGGGCCCGGCACGTTCGGCGAGTCCGCGAGACCAGACCAGGACCAAGCTTCTCCGCGGCCCATTCAATTTCGAGAATTCGTTTTTAATTGCCCGGAACGTGCTCGGCTCCGGCTCGCGACACTAGGGCAGGAATTCTTGCGGCAGTAAATTCGTCAGGCCGCGTTTCAGCTACGATTACATTTTTAATTACGCGTAGCCGTCCCTGTACCGCGCAGCTCTGTGTTACCGAGTCCGCGTTATAAGAAAATATGAGGCATAAGTATTCCCGCTGCCACGACCAGCTAGCAGTAAATTATGGTGGAAAAAAAAGGAGATGGAAGCGTACGAGACCAGGTAG
Organism: Sphecodes monilicornis; assembly: GCA_913789915.3. Lineage (NCBI taxonomy): Eukaryota > Metazoa > Arthropoda > Insecta > Hymenoptera > Halictidae > Sphecodes > Sphecodes monilicornis. The sequence continues at coordinate 15,477,460 of OU565290.1, forward strand.
GGGTAACAGGGGTAACAGGGGCCAAGAGGGGACGGTAAAAAGAAAGATCTCGGGATAAATTTACGAGAAACGCCGCAAGCTCGTAGACAAGTGGCGCGTCCACCTCGTAAAATCTATGCCCCTTCCCTCCGCCCTCTTTCTCACCACTTCTTTGTCCATTCTCCAAACTCCCCTCTACCTCCGCTGTCACCCCTTTTCTACTGTTCCCGTCACCCCGCTGAAGTTCTCTCTACTTTCGAGGTGCATAAAGTCCATGGACTAGCGGGATAGCATTTACAGCCCTTGGACTCGAAAGCCAAAGCCGGACTGTGTGCATGTTGATTAACCCCCTTGTAATTCCACCCTCGTAGTTACGTTAACGCCGCGCTCCCATCGCCACTGTGCTTTTTCACCCTCGAACAGGTGCGTATGCAACTGTATGCAGCGTGGTGTCACGCTTCTACACGGCCGTGTTCCACGTTCTGATCGTGTTAACCGGCATGATTTTTTCCTCGTTTTCACCATCGCCACCCTTTTTGTATCTTTAACGCTCGTTCTTTCCCCAACATGAACGGCCACGATTTTTCACCCTTTCGACGCTCGCATGCCGACCCGAGCTAACCCCGCGACATAGAAACGTGTTTCACGGAGAAATTTTTCGTCTGGCATGAACAAATGATTTTTTCCGTGTAGATGACACTGTTGTTGTACGCTCTGGTGTACTGATGCTCGGATATCTGATCGAGAGATGAACAGCTTTTGTTTCTGATTTAAATTTGTGTTTTATATTGCTTGAAACTGGAGCAGCGATTAACACTTGGAAAATGGACGCTTTCGACGATTTTATAAACAATGAACCAATCAAGAGTGGAACTAAATCTAAATAAATTGAATCTTGGTATTTTTATAAGGCAACCCATATTAGCCACATTTAATGTACAATAGGTTTAGTATTAAGATGTCTATTAATTTTATTATATTAATATTAATATTACTAATTTTATTTTATATGTATAAATATACAGGATGAAGGATTTATCTGAAGACATTGAAATATCTCGAGAACTATGCATCGGATCAAAAATAGTGGGTAATGAATGTTGTTCGTCTCGAAGGGGGACATCCAATGATATCAATCTCGACCACCTACCGCCACCCCCGGAGGAGGACGGTGGGGGAAGATAGAAAACTTAAACGGGAACCCCCATTTTTTATTGCAGATTTGGATTCTCCAGAAAAAAGTACCTCAATTTGACCTACGAGTTTTTGCATTTTGGTTCACAGATGGCGCTGTAATCGACAAAAATCAAAATGGGTAAACAAGCGTCGAAAATTGGGGATATCTCGAGAAATGCACATCAGATCAGAAAAATAAAAGTAGACGTATTTGAAAACAAGCACCCCAAAGGGAACAGAAAAATACTACGTCCATGTCGTTGTTCCTGGGTAACGCTAAAAGTAGTTTTTGATTTATTGATAAATAAACCAATGATTTTCTCCAACTGCTTCCGATTGCAGCGAAATCTGTGAAAGAAGTTACACCAATAATATCAAATCAATGGAGAACCACGATTTTCTATAAAAAAAAGAGTTTCCCATTGAAGATTTTGAAATAATTCCTTCTGCCACTCCCAGGAGGTGGGGGTTGGGGGTCAATTATGGTGTTATTGAATAGCATTTTTTAAAATATCATATACATCTACTTTTATTTTTCTGATCTGATGTATGTTCCTCGAGATATCGCCAATTTTCAACGCTTGTTTACCCATTTTGATTTTTGTCGATTACAGCACTATCTGTGAACCAAAATGCAAAAACTCGTAGGTCAAATTGGAGTACTTCTTTTCTGGAGAATCCAAATCTGCAATAAAAAATGGGGGTTCCCATTTAAGTTTTTTATCTTCCCCCCCCCCACCCCCAGGGGGTGGCGGTGGGGGGTTGAGTTTGGTATTATTGGATGGGGTTGATGGGGGGGTTGAGTTTGGTATTATTGGATGTCCTCCTTCGAGACGAACAACTTCCATTACTCACTTTTTTTTATCCGATGCATAGTTCTCGAGATATTTCAATGTCTTCAGATAAATCGTCCACCCCGTATAATTCGTTATTTTATTAAACAAGTTTGTAAAAAAGAAACGCTCTTAAACAGATTCAAATGTATTTCTTCATCATTTGTATCTTTTAACAATGGAAAATTATCCGAGTCAGGACATTGTTAATAATAACACGCATTTGTGGGATACAGCACAGTGCCATATAATTCAAGAACAGCGACATAACTGCCCTCTACCATTTAAATTATGAAGATAAATGAATAAGATTTTCGCATAATTGATCAAGGTGTGTCTCTACATTTTCATAGTGGTAACTAGAAAATTGCGTTTATGATGTTGTGTCGCTTTTGCAGCGAGGATATGCTTTCAAAGTGTGTCGATCTCTTTATTAATCCCCACATAAAGAATGCACAACTACAATTATCCAGAAGCTGAAAGTTTAGATAACTGTTTTAATCGTTCAGGAACAACGTCTGTGTATTATGCTGACTTTAACGAGTAATTCAAAATGTATTACACGAGGCAAAATTGTTGGATATGACCAGACTGCGGTTTTATGCATTCCAGACAAAATGGAATGTTAGCAGGTATAATTTAATTGTGAATTACTTTAGCCAACCAGAAAGAGCACCATGCGAATAAACGCGTATGACTTTAAGCCAGAGATGGCCGCAGTCAAAAGGTTCAGAATATTAACCCTTAGTACTCGAATGGCGACTCTGAGGCGCCGCTACAAATTGTTACACCATTATTCAGAATATTGTTTACATGATTAAATTTGTTTATATGTAATAAATTAATAAACATTTAAATATTGTATGAGGTACTATATCAGTTTCGTACGCATATAATGAAAACAAATTATGTACAATGGAAATATTCTACGTTAGAAGGAATCTTTGATTTTTTAGTTGAAATAACTCCGAGTGCAAAGGGTTAATACATTACCTTCAGAGAATGAAAATTATTAAATGAAGAAAGACATTTGTATTTTGCTCCCGATTTTGCAATCTATGCAGACAATTTTTATCTTACATAAATATTCGCAGTACAGTAATAAATTTCGATGTATTCGTTAGAGTTATTGAAGGGGCTGTCTAACGCAAACGCTGGAAAATTGATAAATTTTAATGAATTTTTCTCGAAGTGATGGTACGTTTTACACTATAATTTTCTTGTAATTGATTCAGATACTTTCTCGTCATACAAAACAATTTTTTTATATAATTTTAGTCACTTATTTTTTCGTTCTACCTCGACCACAATAAATGCATGATTAAAAATCACCATTGCTGGTGCAGATGAATCGAAATCTCGGGGCTGACAAAAACAAAAAATTCATGAAGATTCTTAATCAGTATGGTTACGACAAGAAAATTGGCAAATGGCGCGTATTTCAAAATTTAATACCTCTTTCGGCAGTTTTTTAATAAGAAAAGGTATGATAAGTTCAGTGTAAAAATATAATTATGATACCGGCGACAGCAAGTAAGGTGTGGAACAGCTCGTTAAAATTTCAGAGCAATCGGTCATGTAATTATAAAGAGTTTTACTTACGCCAGGTGAAAAAACGCGTTCAAAGTTTTATACTGACACCGCTACTCTGAAGCATTGTTCTCGTGGAATCGTCACAACTTTGTCATTTCGATGAATTTCAGCATAAAATATGTGCAAAAGTATTTTTAAGGAACTATACTTAACACTTTCATCGCCATGTCACCCATATCTGGGTGACGGAATTATTTATACAGAATTGAAAATTCATTTTTACGTTGGTAGATTGAGTGTACAAAATTTCCTTACGATCTGAGGAATAGGAGAGGTTTGAAACAGTAATTAATATCACAAAACTAAACTTCTTAGTTTTTGTTTTGTTAAATATATTGCTTTGATTTTGTGTAATTTTTATGATTGTCGAGTAGGCGATGAACGTGTTAAAACAAAAGAAATGAAAAAGAATCGATTTTTTGACCCGGTCAAGTAAAAATCAAGGGAAGCTAAATATCGTCGTCCGAGGATTAATAGCGAGCGTCTCATGGTGCTCAGGGGACAGGAAAACAACCCTTGCGACTCAACGCGATCCCGTCGCAAATTCCAGGCTAGTCTATTAATTAACGAGTACGCTGCATCTAATTTGCATATCGCTCATATTTTATTTATGACCGCGAACAACCGACCCCTCCGTTCCTCACCCCCACTTCCCCTCTTCTTCTCGCACCCCCGCCTAACCGGCCGGCTCTCACGATACACCGTAATTAAAGGAGCGCGCATAATTCTCCATAATGTGCGAAGTTCGTTTTTCTCGGCCTTGGGGGCGGGGGTGCAAGCAACGTTAAGAGAGACTTACGGAACACGTTGCAAGCCATAGGATACGCGTGCACGCTGATTACCGGCGAGGTATTTATGTATTCCGGCGTGATTAGTATCATGATGCAATTTATGAACGCGTGACGGCAGAAACGACCGCGAGAAGTACAACCCGAGACTCGGATAATTTGCGGAACGATACAGGGTCGTTCGACGAGTCTTTGAGCATTAAAAGCTGATGGGGGAAATCACGTGTTTAACACCGAACACTTCCCCTTTTGATTTATCTGGCTAACGCTTCATCCATGGATTAATTAAGCAGGCTCTCGTGGATTACAAAATCGATTTTGTTCAACTATATTTAATCCTTGCTGTCTATACAGGGTGGAATACTTCAATGCCCATAACAATTCTTTCTTTAAATGATTCTCTAACTTTGCTCAACATTTCAACATTTATCTTAGCACAAGCTTCGCGTAGTCTGATTTTCTTATTTTCCCGCCTCGTAGGCTTAATGGACATTACGCAGTTTTTAATCACAAAACCTGACCGGAGAAATCGTTGTTCTAGTCTTTTAAATGCCATATGCGATATTGATGGTCGATCTGGGTGGCGTTGTGCATACAAATTCGCAGCCATTCTGTAATTTTTCCTGAATTCTCCTAGTACCAAAAACATATCAAAACAATTTTGATACATTTTCATTTTCACCACTTATTTAAGTGCTATCGTTCAGCGAAGGGCACCTTAGCACGAATAGTAATGAAAGTAAACTGACTACTTTGCAGAAGAGCATAGTAATACATAAATACGTTTGTTTTCAATTCATTGATAATGACTTTGATGTTGTCCTGAGTAATGCTGATATTGAACACATGTTATTGTTTTGGTGTGAAAGTTCGAAGGCACGAACAAAAGTACAAATAAAACGATTACACATTTTCTGCATTTCCCTGCAAGTTCGACCTTGAATGACCTTGAGACATAGGTAATTGAACTCATCGTAAAACGCACTATTTGATGGTCAATAAAAAACATATAATTCCATTTAAAAAAAGAAAGTTGACCTTCACCTCACCTTGGAGTGTCCACCGGGAAAAATAAAAGTCCTACTACATGGCGACCCCTTCGGTACTGAACAACTTTCATGTGAAACATTTTTACGTATAATCAATACTTTTGGAGATATTCGTCTGTAACATTTTATAATTTTCACCCTGTAGAATATGCTTGCCAAGTGGCTTACGAAAATGCTCCGTAATTGTAACAAGAATTGTGCGATGCACAACTATCGAATGAAATTAACCCTTCGCACTCCAAATTTTCAACTTTGAACTGAAAATGTCGAGTCACACTCGACACAGCAGTGCAAAGGGTTAGATCTAATTTCCTACTGAACATCTTAATTGCATTTACGACTGTGAATGACAAGGTCGACTTTTTAAAACACTTTTTAATCCTAACAGTTCCTGGAATATCCTTGCCAAGTGGTTTACAAAAATCCTTAATACTAACAGAATTATAGCAAGAAAAAGGACTGTGTTGCGCAATTATAAAATAGAATAAAACAACTGTCTAATTTCTTCCTAGATGCAGTCATTTTCTTTTTTACCGTGGATGAAAATATTGATTCCTTTATCTATTTTTAATCCTTGCTGCCTCTAGACTATCCTTAACGAATAGCTTACGAAAACAATTAATACTAATGGAATTATAACAAAAACAGGCATGCGATGCAGAACTTTCCAATTTTTTTGAACGAACGAAGGACGAATCCATTTTTTATGTACTTTTAATCCTTGCAATTCTAGAATATAAAACAAAAGCCAAATAGACATTTCATTCTTCCTTTAAACATTTCAACGTGATAGAATTAATATATGGTAATTCTGAAATTCAATTAACCTTCTCACTGCTTAAAATGTGACTCTCTCATTGTTGTCGTAAATGCATAAAATCCGCAGTCTCCTGATAATTAATGTGCATCAAAAATATAATATATTATACAAGATTCCAAATAAATAATATTCCAACATCATGCTACAGCTTTAAATGCAGAAATCAATTGGAAGAAAAAGAATAACATTTGAATTAAATCATCGTCCTCGAAAAGAATCAGTGTATAAAATATGATTATAAAGTCATGAGCAGAAGCTTTCCAAACTTATCTTTCATGGTTCCAGCTATGCCTTGTACATTTACTAGGGGTGTGCGGGTACCCGAAATTTCGTGTACCCGAGCCTCGGGTTGAGTCGGACAATGATCGGGTCGGGTCGGGATCCCGAAAGTTTACAAACTTCGGGTACCCGAAATGGTAGTCGGGTCGGGTCGGGGTCCCGAAAGTTTGCAATGTTTGGGAACTCGAAGTTAAAGTTGTATTTATATAAATATAATGCTGTTTTATGATTTTTCAGTTGAATATTTTATTTTCACTGGCAGGTTCAGAATGATTTTTGTAGTTTTAGTGTAATCGGTTATCAAACTTCGCGAGAAAAAAATATTTTAGAATAAGTTATGTGAAATAATGTACGTAAAGGTCGTTTCTGTTTCTAGTAAACACTGGTCTTACAAGACAAGGACTCTTCGTCCCCACACTGTTGGTATAAGCACTGTTTAGTAAACAGTGCTTGCTACAAATCGAAATATTATTACAACCGATGATTGGACGTCTTAATATGCACAGAGTCACAGAGTTATTTATCGCTGATTTGACCGCAGACTTGCCCCAACTTTAACTTCGAGTACCCGAATATTGCAAACTTTCGGGACCCCGACCCGACCCGACTACCTTTTCGGGTACCCGAAATCGCGGCTACCCAAAGTTTATAAACATTGGGGATCCCGAACAAATTTCCCGACCCGATCCCGAACAAATTTCCCGACCCTGCCCGAACCCAAAATTTCGAGTACTCGCACACCCCTAACATTTACCCTTCGGGGACGACGCGACGACTCATTATCAGTTCCTCTCTGTACGATCGACGTTATTAACTAGACTTTTTCGTAATAGCTTTCAAATCCTAGAATGTAAGCAACGATGGATAAAATTATATCGTACTTAACAATCAGACCTCGCCTAATACATTTTAAAATACTCATCAGAGTGAATACGATGCACACCAGTTGTCCTCAAATGTTTAAGTCACTGTGCTAGTCATATGGTCCCTACTTTAAGGTACACGTTGGAACTGTTGTTTCTACGTCGGAAATTTTTGTCTTTCTCCAAGATTGGTCGCTAGTAATTTCACGGACGCTGCGAGTAAAAAGAAAATAGAATAGCATGTTCTACAGCCGAAACGTTTTTGGGAATCGTGTTTATCGACGGCCACAGGCCCGCAAGGAGCTTGAACACCGCATAACCGTCAATCGATCGGAACGGAAAGCCGTTTCGTGACTGGCCGCGGGAAACGCTGTGCTTTCGTTGCCTCTTATTGGCCGGCTGGCGGACAGCCAGCAAATCTTCTCTGCAATTTCTTCTCGGGACCGAACCGAAGACACAAAAGTCCGTAAGTCAATTATAAGGTGGGAAAGGGGGCTAGCAATAACGCGAGAACGATATAAAAGGGCCTGCAGCTTCTCGGTATAGCTATTGAAGTCAGTCCTCGGCTGCTCTGAAAGCAATGGGAGCTATTGTCTTCGACACGACCTTTCTCGAGGAATTTCAGCGAGTAGACAGCTTTATGAATCCTTGGGAGACGATGTCGCGTTGGACGGACTTCGATGGCTTTATGTTCGTGTCTCGTTATGCGCCTCTGCCGCGTTTACACGCCACGCGAACCGTTTTGTAATAAAAATTAAGTGCAGCTAGCAAATTTTTCGGAGCAGCTATTTTCTTCGCCCTTTCTCTCCAGAACCTAACCCTCCGGTACACGGATTGGGACTATGAGATACATGTGTTGATTTTCTACTGCTTTATATTATTCACGTCGTTTAGCAATATTAAAATGCAATATTGTTTTCTTTACATTTATTACAACGTGTACTACCCGTCGAAAAATTTATTCAATTGATCCAAGAAAAGAATGAACATTGATTAAAGTTGAATAAAAAGCAAAACCTAAAAATCCAAAATTGAAATGGCTAGAGAATTATTATGAAGTGGAAGGTGATACCGATTTAACTTGACCATACTGATTTATAAACTTAGGATACTATGGTGATTTATAGATTGGGATTTTATGGTTTTATAGTAAATTGAATAGGTAAAATTTAAAACAATACACAAATTTAAAACATTTGTGGACGGATTATTTTCAACAAATTGAAATTATTGAATTGTAATACAAAATCGTTCGGTTACGAATATAAGTATTACATACTTAAACGAATATAAGAAAATGTTTTCATACATGGTTTTGACGCTTTTTTACATTTTCGGTAAAAAAAAGCAAAATATGCCGAAAATGTTGTTTATCACCGGACATTTGAAAAATCTTGTAAACATCTATAGATGCCACCAATTGTAAAATACTTTTATTGAAATAATCACCGAAATCTAACCTTTAAAATTACGTATGACACTTGATTGCGTGAAGTTGTTAATAAATCGAATAAACAATGTCACGCCAGTAACCAACAAAAACGTGACGAACTCGTATTACAACCCAATATGTTGTAATTTTAAAATATGTTGTATATCATTTAGAAGGTCCTGATATTTTTCTGGACCCCTGAAACTCTCGGAAGAGTAAGCGTAATAATCCAATATAGTGAACAAACGAGAAAAGTACATAAAATTATGAGCAATTCTAAATAATCACTACATTATGATAGTCTTTAACACCATTAGTTTGAGGCCTATGATATATCTGCAATCTATGTATTTCATTTAGAAGGTTCGATATTTTTCTGGATTCCTGAAGCTCTCGGAAGAGTAAGCGTAATAATCCAATATAGAGAACAAACGAGAAAAATACATAAAAATGATGGAGCCTCGTCCCTATTGGTTTCGACCTAGTAAAAGCTTCCAGCGGAATATCAGAAAGCTGTTCTTGGCCCGTTACGAGAATCGTCGGAGCCCGAGGCGTTTCAGAACGGACTGGCGATCCGCCAGCGATACGTTTCGACGCTTTCCAGGATTGTTCGAACTGGTCGAAAGGCTTGGCACCTATTAAAGGTAAAAGCCAACGGCGATAGATCAATTAAAAACCGCGGAGGAGTGGATTTCGCGGAGAAACAAAAGGAAACTGCCAGAGAAAAGGACCGGCGTGATAAAGCATTTGAAACTGTACCGTGCTGGAAGAAATTAAACGATTGGCGGCCAAAATTGTGCGAAATACTGTTATCGCGGCTAATGTTACTCTAGAAGTTGCAACGCCGATGCACGTCCTCCTAGGAAAATCTCCTTATGCTCGGAATTTGCGGAAGCAAAAAAAAAACCCTCTCTTTTTGCCGAAACCCCTAGGTCCCCGTGAGTAATCACCATGAAAGGATTGCAAACGATACCGTCCGCATCGCGCCTCGTTTCAACTCTAACTCGTGCTTCTCGCTTCACAATGGGAAAACACAATACCTTAGTAAATTAAACAGCACGAAACGCGCGTAAACCGAGTAAATTTCTCTTCGGCAATTTGGGCTGCTTTTGATACCGGGAGAACATTTTCGTAGAATATGAGGACTTCATAGACCGCCGCGCAGTACCCCTCGCAATTAGGTGCATAATCGGGAAACTAATCTTCTCACACGCGAACACTGGATACTAGAATTGTGCAGAACATTAACAGTCGACAGTGGCATTAACTGTATTTATGTCTTCGCGACGATTTTACGAACCGAAATTCGGGAAAAGAATATTTTAATAACATGCAATACGAATCTCATCCTTCTTTTAATTTATCGGCTCTGGTTGAGCAATAGATTTTTATTTAAATCCTGTTTACGTCAATCGATCACCAAATACTTTGATTTGTATAGAAATCAGCAATTTAATTCAAACTGAATTATTAACGTGGTATATTAAGCTCATCCTTGTTTATCTATTTATTGGAAGTGGTCAAATTATATCTGAATCCTGTATATATCGATTAATTACCGGAAATTTTAATTTGTATAAATATCTGAAATATAATTGAATATTTTTATAGTTCAATTTCTTTTTAATTATTTTCGGTACATTTATGTTAGATTTCTTTCTGTACATTGAAGAAAGTAAAGTTAAGAAGGGATTTCTTTTTCTCTTCATTAAATCCTGCAATATTCTAGCTTTCTTTAAATAAAAAAACTTAATATATTAATTAATCTGAATCTTTATATACACATATTTATAGCTAGTTTGATCTACGATCATAAAGAAAAATTATCTACGAGGATGACAATTATTCGAATCTAAACGTTCAAGTTTACATTAAAAATTCCCGAGACTTTTCATAGTTAAATAAAAAATATAAAACCCATCATCTTGCTTATAGGTTAAACGATAAAAAACTATTTAATCGGTCGATTATTTTTCTATTTATCTCGGCAACCAGCTGCAAATTGTTCTTCTTCAGAAAAGCGTGTTTAAAGTTATCAATAGACTGCAGATCTTTATGCATTTATGGCTTGTAAAAATTTTCAAAAAATGCTAGAAAATTAAATTCGACAGTGTTTAGTAAAATTTTTATTTATTTTGGATCTACGAAGACTATTACCACTGAAAGTGAGATTTCATTTGACTCCACTTCCTTAAAATTCATCTCCAAAAATTGAAAATTGCATAAACATCCGCAGTCTAGTTATCAACATTTATGAGCTACACGAAACTTCAGGGCTAGAATCTCCGTGCTTGTTGTTATTGATTAAACTATAAAAGTCGAATTTTTAATGTGACGAATCGGTTTTTTCCTGTAATAACAGAATCCCTTTTTTTAATTCATATTTGCGTAGTCAAACGTTTTTCTATCGATTTCATAATAAACTAGTTAATTTATCACCATTTTGTATTACAGTGTTTGATTCTCATTAAAACTTTGCCAAATCAAATAATCTGAAATGTTAGTGTGTTTAGAGAAGAATTTGTTCACTATATCTGTTAATAAACAAACTGAAATAAAGAATTGAAAATTTAAAAAAAGATGGGACATTTATGTTATTGAAGTGAATATATTATGTCACAGATCGAATCAGTGCTAATATTTCCCTGAAGGTTCCTGATGACAGGATGGTAGATTTTAACGATTTCATAAAAATGAAGAGTCGGCGGATAATGTAATCGTTGGGAAGCATGCTACAGTAAACGATGTTGCCATCAGCAATATTTACCAGCACCAACTTATCCAAGTTTTCACGCTCGCAAGATCTTGCGTCATTACTTTGTCTCACTTTATTGCCAAGCTCTCCGCTTGGTCAATTAATATTGTGGAAAATGCCGTTATTGCCGTTAATATTTCCCGAGCTGCTTCTCCAACGAAGTCTGCTCGCCTCGGGAAATCTCCTTATAACTGGCTCCGCCGGCCGGAAGGATTCCAAGCGATACCTGTTCTCGTTCTGTCCGTTTCTCACGTAATTTACGTCAACATTTCTTGCGAAGCTTGACTGCGAATTTCATGGTACTGGAGGAACGTGCAAACTGCGAACCAAATATTTTTGTGGTAATTCATTAATACTGAATTATTGCCTCACGAACGAAACTTTATACGATGGCTGCAGAAACGAGATAGAACGTATTTTGTATACCATCAGTATAATGTTTATAGATCGTTGTAATCTTTTAAAAAGACAGACGTTGAAGGCATACATGATAATTAATTTTTTTTTTCTTTTAAATGGCATCATATATTATGGAATCATATATTATGAAATCATATACAGGGAGGGGCACTAACTATATCCAGTTGGAATATTGCCGTTATTTGTAATAATATGAAAAAATGTTATATAGAAAACTTACACGGCATAAAGGGGGACATATTGTGACACAAACATTTTCTGCGTGGATGGAGGCATAGAGCAGATTTCAAGGTCAACTCTATTTTTTTAAATGGAATGCTATGTTTTTTTTATCACGATGCGATAGCCAGTGTTGAGACGAATTCAGCGAGTTATCATTGAAGGTCATGCAAGGTCAAATATGGTAGTAAAATAAACTTTATTACATTACGGGAGATGCTCGAATTGATGACTGTTTGCGTCAATGCAAAGTTGCAATCTTCGTATCATATAATTTTTTGCACAATCCTCCAAATGGTCGGTGCGAAGGATGTGTACGGTTTGGATATTGTTCAGCATACAAGGATTGAGCTCTTTTCGAATTTTGTCGTATTTATCCATAAATGAGGATCATATCCACTTGCTGTTCGAAAGAAAACTTCATTTTGATGATCACGCAGCTACTTGACTTAACAATCGACCGAGACTGACTGACCGATTCATGTTAATGTTACGAATTGGTGAGATGTTTACATTACGAGCTGATGAGATGTTTACATTTCTAGCTATACGCGATGTATTGCCACAACATAAACAATGTTACAAAATCATTCGTTTATGTAAAAGCGAGGGTCTATGAAATAATACAGCATGTGCTAGAATAATTTCAGAAACGATAAGACATGCACGTGATGCAGGGATACGAAGATTTTAATTTTGCATTGACGCAAACAGTCATCAATTCGAGCATCTCCCGTAATGTAATAAAGTTTATTTCACTACCATATTTGACCTTGCATGACCTTCATGATAACTCGCTGAATTCGTCTCAACACTGGCTATCACATCGTGATAAAAAAAACATAGCATTCCATTTAAAAAAATAGAGTTGACATTGAAATCTCCTCTATGCCTCCACACACGCAGAAAATGTTTGTGTCACAATATGCCCCCCTCTATACCGTGTAAGTTTTCTATATAACATTTTTTCATATTATTACAAATAACGGCAATATTCAAACTGGACATAGTTATTGCCCCACCCTGTATTATGGAATCATATATTATGGAATCATTAAAATACTTAAAAGAAATTTATGCACCGAGTGTTATTGAATTAAACTTGCAGAATGTTCAATTTTGCTAAAAAGCGAATTCTTTATTGAGAGATAATATTTATATAGAGAGAAGAAGATATCAATTTGAGAATATTATAATTAGACTGTGTATATTTATGTAAAATAAAAAGTCTCAGCATCCATTGCAAACAATTGTAGCCATATAAAACATTCCTTCCATCTTCAACAATCTTAATAGGTTAAAGACAATATATCGACATTGTTAAATTCTTTTGAAAGGAAAGAATTAAATTCTCTTAAATTCATTAAATTGTACTGTTTGAAACCGTATCAATTCGTTTTTGTCATAATTGTATGAAATCCGCAGTCTAATCATAACATTAAAATAAAAATTTTCCAAACTTAACCCCTTGTCGTATTTTAACGAGTCAGACTCGTTATGAATATTTTAAATACAGTCTAACAAACATGAACGTTATACCTTTCTTTTCAGACGAAATAAAATTTTACTTTTGTGTAATAAATATTTAGGCATTGAAGTAAATGTAGTCATGCAAAAAATAAATTTTCTTTCCTCTTCTGTGATAATTTTTGGGGATGAAGTCGTTAGAATTATTGTAGCCGTAAAGAAAATGGTATGGCAAGGGGTTAATGTTACTTCTTATTAGATGTTATTTAAATTTTTGTAAAGAATACACGTTCCCATCGCTAATATTCATGCAGTTGATGCGACGTAAAACCGTTAAATAAAAAAAGAAGAAAAAGAATAACACATGGTGCATTTCGAGAAGGCACTAATTTTGTTAGATTCAAAGTTAATTTATCGGCAGCTACATATAGTTTGTTCGTCAAAATTTCAAACTTACTCAATTGTGGCGTGTCGCGAAGCTATTCTCATCAAATAAGCGAGTATCGAGCGCGCTTTAACAAGCGGTGTCACGGAATTATGAATTTCGGCACGGAAGCTGCAATGTTCCAAAGATCAAGCTTCTCTGTTGCATTATGTTGCAACCGCGATGTAGACCGTAAAGTAAACTCGGACAACAACAGTCAAATAGACCGGGCGGGTTGTTTCAATTTTCGCTGTCAGGCGGCTACACGGTTTCACGTTCGTTTAATCGAGAAGTTTCTTTCGTGAGAAGGCTTCCAGCGTTCAAGTTTGGCAACACGACACGTCGACGAACTCGAGCCGCGATAAACTGTACAACTTACAACAAATGCGTGTTCCGCGGGAAGCACTTAAAATCGACAGCGAAGCGTACATTTCATGTCAGGACGAGTTTACAATCCACTGAGCTAGATACGACGCGACGTTTCGGGTTATTTTCGAAAACACACGGTAAATCACGCAATCGTTCATGCGTGCTTTAAATCAAAATGACTTTTTAAAAGTGGGACAAACGATTTCTTATTATTGCATTACTTTAATAGGAGACGATTAATTAGAAGTTTTAAAATATTTCATTTAGTCGGAATCGCAGAAAAAGATAGCAAAAGTTGCTAATATACATGCCAACAATTTCATCAAAATTAGTTAATGTCGTCCTGAGCTGTGAACGATTCAGAATGGTAAAAATTCTGGTTCCCTGTGGGGATTAAAAATGGTAAGAATGGCAGTTCCCCACAAAGATTAAAAATGGTGAAAATGGCAGTTCGTCACAAAGATTAAAAATGGTGACAATGACAGTTCGTCACAAAGATTAAAAATGGTGACAATGGCAGTTCGTCACAAAGATTAAAAATGGTGAAAGTGGCAATTCGTCACAAAGATTAAAAATGGTAGAAATTATGGTTCCCCGTGGCGATTAAAAATTGTGAAAATGGCAGTTCGTCACAAAGAATAAAAATGATGAAAATGGCAGTTCGTCACAAAGAATAAAAATGATGAAAATGGCAGTTCGTCACAAAGATTAAAAATTGTAAGAATGGCAGTTCGTCACAAAGATTAAAAATTGTGAAAATGGTTGTTCATCACAAAGATTAAGAATGGTGAAAATGGCAGTTCGTCTTAAAGATTAAAAATGGTAAAAATTACAGTTTTTTAAAGTTGTCGGCCCGCCACTGCGAATTTCATCACTTTTAATCGCTTGTAGTCCTTAGCAACTTTCAGCATTTTTTATTAAATTTTTAGCGTGTATATTACCAACATGAATCCACAAAGCATACGATTTACAAGACACAACTTTTGTAATATTGAAGCTCCTTGGACAGCCGCGAACATTCTTGGACTCAACCGCTAAAGTTCTTTTTATAAGGAAGAATATTTCCCTACGATGTTTATATAGGCTGATGATGCACATTCTTTTTGCGGTTGAAACCTTTAAAAATATAACAAAGCTCCTTTGGACTGCTATATAACAAGACAATATAACAAAACTTCTCAAAGATCCTTCTACATATGAAAATTGGCAGCAATAAGAAAATACGTGTCCAATAGTTTCCGATAGTGTACATACATGTCGAGTTTCATTACTAATTTAAGAGATTGAAATGAGTAACACTTAGCAAGTATAAAAATCACTTTGCAAGTATAAAAATCACTTTGCAAGTATAAAAATCACATTGCAAGTATAAAAATCACTTTGCAAGTATAAAAATCACTTTGCAAGTATAAAAATCACTTTGCAAGTATAAAAATCACTTTGCAAGTATAAAAATCACTTTTCAAAACAATAATAAACATCTTCAAAACCCAAGGCCAATGAATGAATATTATTTACGTTACGAAAAGTAAAAAACTTCTATGATATTATTAATGCAACATGTCTGATCATCACTAGGGCAATACTACTTAAGAATGGAGGTTTATGAATTAGAGCCATTTTATATCCTGTTAATCAGTAGCACATTTTTGTTGAGAGAAATTGCATTGTTAGAAATGTGCGAAACATACAGCAAAAACGTAATAAATGATTAATAACGATGAAATTTTAGTGCCACTTCTAAATCAAAATTTGAAATAGTGACTATGTTTCTTGTATTTTATAAATACATTTCGAATCTTTATATATTTATATGTATGTGGTAGGTACATACATGTACAATATTTGCAAATCTCATTTTTACATTAAGAAGTTATACTATATTTATAATATTAAAGTTCAATACTATCGTTTTTACGAAAAGTAATCTAACTTGTAATACATTGTGAATGTACTACGTCTGACTACAGGTAGGGTAGCACCACTTAATAAATAATGGTAGACTTACAACAGACATAGACAGTAATCTGCATTATTAAAACAGAGTAGATTTTCCATTTGGCATATAAAAACTCATTCGGTTATTAACCTGAGATCAAATTACTCGAACCCAGCTGCTATAAATTTTTCTGTTATTAATATAACATCTGGAGAATAAATGTAGACTTACGACGGACGTAGACAGTCATCTGCATTATTAAAACGAAGTAGATTTTCCATTGGTACGTAATACGACATTTGATCATTAATAACGAAGTAGCAGTCAGTACAATTTACAAAAGACATTTCACGTTTAAGAGAACGCATAAAAGCAAGATGTATCATCGAGGCACTGTTTCAAAACCTGCGATCAAATTAGTCGAACCCGGCTGATATCAAATTTTCTGTTATTAATATAAAATCCGGAGAATAAATGTAGACTTACCATGGACGTAGACGTCATCTGCATTATTAAAACGGAGTAGATTTTCCATTGGCACGTAATACGACATTTGATCATTAATAACGAAGTAACAGTCAGTACAATTGCAGAAGACATTTCAAGTTTATGAAAACGCGTAAAAGCAAGATACACCGAGGAACCATTTTAAAAAAGTCAGGTCAAATTATTTGAACCAATCCAATATTTTTAAGACAAACATAGACATAACTGTCGGCACTAACACAACAGAGTTGATGTTACAGCGGTAGATAAATACAAACTGAATTATTAATGGGGAACTAGCTTCATCGAGTACAATGGTAGAAGACATTCTACGGTGAGAACATGAGGAAACGGGTAAAAGCCAGATGCATCGAGGCACTGTTTCAAAATCCGAGATCAAATTACTCGATCCCATCGGATATCGGTTTTTCCTCAGGTAACCATAGAACCGAACTTTTAATACGCAGCGAAGCGTCGTCGGAGCATCGTGTACGAGATAATCAGAGTCGTCTCGTTTCCGCGGCGTAATCCGGGGGTAATTTCTTACTCCTACGCGGCGCGGACGCCGTACGGTTTCGCTATAATCCTGTAATCCACCGGCTCCGGAGTCTATTACATTCTCTTTACATAATCTATACGATCGGAGATTAGTTCGTTCGTGTCGGTATCGGTGTACGTCTCCTTACCCCCTCTCGGACACCGCATAAAGTCCATTATTGGAAGGTTTACGACCGATTTCAAGGTGGTCGAAGTTTGCCCTCGTCCGTGCGCGCGACAGGAATTATTTCGCAGAATTGATCTTGGCAACGTTCGGTTCGCCAAGGAACGTTCCTCGGAGGGATATCTCTACGCGGATACGTACGTACGTCGTCCCGGCGAGACTCAGTCAGTAAAACCGTCGTGTCGTAAACGTAATGCCGCGGGAAAACTTGGTATCCCGTAGTTAAAAGGATTAGTCGAGAGATGCCATTGCGGCCGGCCGCCGTAAGTTGCCGGCGGACGACGATTCCTGGTAAAAATTTCACCAGGAACCGGTGCAATATCGGTTTTACGGTTCCACGGTAAAACCGAAAGATGCTTCTAAGTCCCTCGTACCGAGCGTACGTGGTGCTCGATGGACGTAAAGGGGTTAAGACACGTGAGAAACCAGACGGGACCGAGGTCAAAAACACCTGGTTTCCCTCGGGAATATCGCCACCCGTTTCATCAAGTACGTCGATGTATGATGAAACGATTACAGGGACGACGTGTATCGGCGATGGTAAATTTTACAGCAATATATTTCGGGTCCGATAGTTGTTCCGATCGTTCTTGAAAATTCGTCGGATAGAATCTTGAGGAGCCAGCGAATAAACAGTATACTTTTATTACGCAGGAAACTGGTGTCTAAAATTGTCCTTGCCAACATTTTTCACGACTTACACCTGGCAGCAAATGTTCGATCAAAATCATTAAATTACCAAAGATAGCACTGTATATACAGGGTGAGTCACCTAACGTTTGCACCTCAAATATCTTTGGTGTTTCTAAAAATACGTAAAATATGGTAAGGACAAAGTTGAGTGGTACGGTGGGGCTGACACGATGCCAAAAAAATAATTTTATTTTTATGTCATTTTTTTAGAGATATCAAGGTCACCTTGACTTTTTTAAATGGAACCACCCTTTTTTAAACACCTACAATGATAGTCCCTTTCATTACGAATTCAGTGACTATAATTACTCAAGGTCATTCAAGGTCGCGGACAGAGATAACGTATAAGATTTAAAATCGATACATGCCTGCAAACGGGCTTTGAAGGAACCTTGAGTAGTTATAGTCACTGAATTCGTAATGAAATGGACTATCATTGTAGGTGTTTAAAAAAGGGTGGTTCCATTTAAAAAAGTCAAGGTGACCTTGATATCTAAAAAAATGACATAAAACAAATTTTTTTTTGTCATCGTGTCAGCCCAATCGTACCATTCAACTTTGTCCTCTCAAAGATATTTGAGATGCAAACGCTAGGTGACTCACCCTGTATACTTATTGACAGTTGTTAAGAAACATAACGATCGTTTGAAAATTACTTTACATTCCTTCTCTTCTGATGAATATTGGGTAGAATAAAAAATAACATGAAGAGATAACGTTCTAAATAGATACACATGCAACAAGTTTTTTTTCGATTATATTAATGTAAGGTCGTCGTGGAATCCCTGGAACGTGGAGATATATTTATATCAGAAAAATATGATGAAAAGTCAATGGTATTTTAGAAGAATATTAATAACGTGATGGATTTCTGCCACATGTTAAATAATAAATTGTCTCGATGTAAAAACTATAAAGAAATTTCATTAGCATGACAATGCATTAGAACACTTTTCAATATTTCTAACGTTGAAGATGAATCGATGATGACAGCGATATGCATTGCTAATTCTAAGAAATCCTTCCTTAAATCTTTCTCTAATTTGCTCATTCTGTACATTATGAAAAACCAAACATATTCATTTTTGCATCAATATTTTCTCTATGTATAACCAGCTTTATCGTTAATGAAATATTTACCACATTCGAAATATAAATAATTACAATAACGGAAACTTGATTTGTTGGATCGAATAATTTTTGTTAGGGGTAGAACTTATTTTTTGTCGGACATTATTGATACTGAGAGGATGAAAGTAATACTAAAAAATTGGAATTATTCGAGCGAGCAAAGACTGACTTATTGTGATAACACGTTATACAACAGGACTTTGTTGATTTTTCTGCTCAACTCTTGATCCGTTTATCTATACCCTCATATATGAGAAATATATAACCCAAGAGTCTAAAGTGTAAAACAGTTAATATTTTTATATTTGTATTAGAAATAAAAATAATTACAATACAGTTTTTATAATGTACACAAAATACTTTAGCTTTTATAGTCCTGAAAATATTAAATTAAATATATTTTCTCATCTCTTGCTTGAAAGTTGTTTTAATCCCCACGCCCCTCCCGCTTCGCCAAGTTAGCTCTTGTTATATGTAAATAGTGCTCGTAATTTTGCGAATCTTGCTTGAAATATTTCCTTTGCATTTCATCATTTTTGTACTTTGCAACAAATCAAGTTCTGTTTACAAAGAGACTGTCTTTCCACAGTTGATATACTTTGAAATTATGAAAAAATTTATTACATCTTTCTTCATGCATAAATAGTTTAAAAGATTGCAAACGTATTATTTTTATCTTTTCGATAACTAGTCTATATTAACAAAGTTTCAAATAGAAATATTCAGTAATTTAGATAATATTAATAGAAAAAGGGACCATATGAACGATATCATCGACATCTATGAATCTTTACGTTTCTGATCGTCTATTCATGAAAAGGGGCAGCTATAAAAATATACGTGTCGATTTATTTTCGATCCTGTACACACATGTCAAGTTTCATTACTAATTGACAACTTTGAATTCAGTGATGTTCTTTGCAGGTATAAAAATCACTTATCAAAACAAAAGATCGTGAACATCGTCCAAACGCAAGACTAATAAATTAATATTACTAACGTTACGAAATGTAAAACTTCTATGAAATTATAAATGTTACATGTCTGACCACTACTAGAACAATACTAATTAAGAATTAAGGTTTTTGCAATTAGTATCATATTTATCCTGATAATCAGTTGGATATCCTTGTAAAGTCAATGGGCGAAACATACAGTAAAAAAGAAATAAATTAATAATAACGACGAAATTTTAATTAAAATTTTTGCAGAACCCATTGAATTGTGGGGGAAATAATTGGTTGATGTCCTTTGCGAGTATAAAAATCCTTTATAAAAAAAGTCTAAATCGTAAACATTTTCAAATCGCAAATCTTATTCATAATATTATATTATTTATAATTTATAATACTAAATTTCAGGATCCTAAATGTGACTAATGTTATAAAGTAATACTATCTCTTTTACGAAGAGTAGCATTAGTATTCTTACTATAGGTCTGACTATAGGTCGGGTAGCACCACTTAATAATGAAGGATCGTAAATTAGGATCTTGTTTATCCTGTTGATCACTAAGACACCCTTGCACCGAGAAGTTGCAATGTTAGAAATGCGCGAATCATTGTCTGTCATGTTACAGCGAAGTTCGTTTGGCTACAGACAGGTCATTACTACTTCGGGAGGGATACGGTAAACTCTGACGCGTGTACAGCGTCCAAATCCGTGGAACATCCTGTCTCTGCGTAAAATACGAACGGAAGTGGTACAGAAACATGAACGGGTAACGGTACATGGTTAATACGTCTGTCATTTAAGGGGAATTATAACGCTAGCGAGGCATCGAGCGAGGCAGAGAGCGAGGCAGCGAGCGCGGGAGCTTAATACGAGCAACATGGGCAAAGTACTACGGGATTTCAGTACACGAAAAGTTAAAGGCAAGTTGATTTATGGGGCGTGGGGGTCTTAGGTGAAAAACGGCGATCGAAAGTACGGGCGGAAACATCCACGCTGGCTTTACCGTCCGTACAAAATGGCTCGGTCTCATGCTGCTTAAGTACATGTGCCAACACGATTCGCTGCGAGTCAAGCACGATTCGAAAATGGAGGGCCGTGACCACGGAACACGATAAAGCCTCCAGATCGGGTTGCAGGCACGAAGCCTTTCCACCGCCCTTCCTCTTCCTCCCTCTTCCTCGTTGTTCCAGTTCGAAATTAAACCGGGAATTAAAATCGCAACAGTGTCTCGTCACAATTGGCTACTTCCATCGAGGAGAACCGAAGTGTGCCAAAAATTAGTCGTACAGAAAATAAATTGTTAGTCTTAAATAGTTGAAAAAATTAACACGTTTATATCACTGCAATCAATTTTTAAATAAAACTCTAGCTACAGCGAATATTTTTTATTTGTTTATGAAACACAGTGGAGTATCCTGTAACGAACTAATTCGTTCTGAAACCTAGTCCTTTATAGCATTTTTCAAATTTTTAAACATTTTTATCGTAATTTCCAAAGAAATAGATTTATGGATTAATTATTTATGCATGAATTATTGCAATCTTCAAAATGATCCATTAAAAAATTTGGAATCCGTCAATGCTGTTAATTTTAATAATAATTTTTATTTTTGTGAAAAATTTTTTAATATTTTTGATTTTTGTATTTAACAGTGTTTAAGTGTAGGAGGGTGGACCTGAATGTAGAGCAGGGCTTAGATTGAATCTGATTTAAACATCGAAGTTAATCAGTACCACTTACATGACTGTTAGTATTTTTCTCCTCCAAGATGCATAGCTATAGACACATACATTCTTTCTGAATGATTCAATCTAGGTGCTGGTGCAAACTAGACTACCCCCTGCTGATACTATTAAATTAATTTGAATTTACAAAAAATCTTACCATTATTTTTATTTTTATGTCACTTAACGCTTCTACAATTGATCGAATTGAAGATCAAATTGACTCATGGAAGTAGTAAAAGACCAAACGAAATTTTGATTTCAAATTACCTGCCTCTTTAATTATGACTAGGCTCTGGATTTTAATGTGAAATGAAAATTGTCTGTGTTAATTGCAAAATACAAAAGCTGCATAGTCATTTTAAAAAGTTAAAAATAATATAACAGTATTTTTAAATTCTTTAATCATTCGCACTGTTTTACATTTTATCAGATCATTCTGATCATAAATGTATAATATCCGCAGTCCAAATATAATTTTAAATTTCTGAAAAACAGATATTCCTTTCTCCAGTGTAAATCTCAATCAATGTATACAGTCAGGAGCAAAACTGAACACACCATTTGAAACAGCATAACTTTTTTAAAATTAGTACAGATGACTTGAGTGTTCATGAGAAGTTGGAATGATTAGTTTATTACAAGGTGAGTAAAAAAACATTTTAAAAAATTGCAATTATTCCCAACCACGAAAAAATAGTAAAAGTTGATCATTACGACATTTTATCTGTGCCTGAAATGAAGATTTAAGAAATGTGTCTTGTACACTCAAATAAATTAGATACACGCTGAAAATTTCATCGATATTAGTCAATTGGTTTATGAGTTACAAACGATTAGAAGTGGGAAAAATTGCAGCTGTAAATCGAAAATCGTGGAAAACTGCAATTTTTACCACTTCTAATCGTTTACAACTCATAAACCAATTAACGAATAATTAATTTGAAATTTTCAGCATGTATCTAATTTATTTGAGTGTACAAGACACATTTTTTAAATTTTCAATTCAGGCCTTGATAAAATGTCGTAAAAATCAAGTTTTACTATTTTTTTCGTGGTTGCAACTAACTAATTTTTTCAAAAGTTTTTTTACTCATCATGTAATATTCAAATCTTTCCAATTTCTTAAGGACACTGAAGTCATCTGTACTAATTTTAAAAAAGTTATGCTGTTTTCAGTTTTGCTCCTTACTGTAGAAAAGATTCCTTTTATTCTTAACGCGTTTCTCACACAACTATAATTATATAAAAAATAAAAACAGTATCGCAAATCTGGAGACGTTAATCAGAAAATTGATGACTTCCTCGAAGACAGTGCCGCAGCATCTCGGCCGAAGTAAGTGGTTCTAACGAAAAGTTTTTCGCCTCGTCGAATTTTCGCTGGTTTACGAAAATACGAGTCTCCTAAATCCTCGTATTTCTCGGGATCTTCCGCGTCTCAGGCGTTATTTCCGGAAGGAAATCTTCGACACAGTTTCTAAACGTATTCCCAAAAGTTGGTGAGTCTCGTTGCCCGAGATCGGGCCTCGAATTACCAAAGAGAAACCCAGAAAGCCGAGAGGGATCGGCCAGCTAGCTAGCACGCTTGGAAAAAATGATAACCAAACTTGGGATATTACCGCGGCACCGAGTTTAATCTAAATGCGAATCTAACGAGAACGGGAGACTTCTTCTTGCTACGCCGGAGTTCCCCGTCTCAAATCCTCGCAATTTTACTTTTCGCACGGAGGAGGGCCAAACCACTATTTTCCTGTGAGACGTGCTCCGCTCGCGCCCGTTGTTAAAACGTGTATAATAATTTCTGTTAATTACGTGACCCTTCAAACTTTGCCGACTGTTGTTAAATTGGTTGAATTTTCCCAACTTCCACATAGTCCGCCGGCTGTATGTGGAACTAGTTATATGAACAATATATGCTGACTACAAAAAATATGTTCCCGGGATCGATATACAACTTTTTAAATAAATTCGAGTTCCATCGCACGACACGAACTTAAATTCAATTGATCTGTTTCATGTTGCTTGATAGCAATTCATGATCCTTGCTTTGTAAAGTAACAGTATTATATAATATAAAGTATAAAGTTGTAAAAGTATTCTGAATATTGTAATAATTAAGAATAGGGAAATTTGACGAAAAATCTAGTTGTGGAAGCTCTGTATTCAAAATTTGATTGCAATTTCTGAATTGCACACTATAATTCCTTTTGAGCAGTCATTATGCGTATTTTATCAATTTATAATAAAAAGGAATAGCTGAAATACGAAAGAATAAAAATGTCAAAAGAATTTGAGACTATCGCTACAATATATTGGACATATTTAAATAATTAAGAGAGAAAACAAATTTTTATGATTCTTCCATTTCTAGTAATTGATACAGAACATTTTTATTTTGTTAAATTACTCATTAAATCGTATTTAATATTTATAGGAATGATTGTGACCTCTGTTAATATTAATGAACACAATATGTGTTCCTGTTGTAGAAAAATGTATATTTCAATATTTTATTGGACTTGTTCAATGTAAAACTTTCAAGAACTGTCTTCGTATATTCTAATCGACACTTCTAATGATGGAACATTAGTATTTCGACCGTTATACATTATTGTATATACATTAAAGGTTAATATTATTTAAATTTTACGCAATTTTCATAACAATATGCGCTTGAACAAAGAAATTTGTGAAACCATTTGACAGGTCGTTGCACGGTTAATGTTAAAAACAAGTTTCACGGTTCATATTTTAAACCAAACCGATTAAATAAACTCGAGTTCCATCGCAGGACACGAATTTAAATTCAATTGATCGTCGCGACATCGACACAAAAGTAAATTATCGCGAGAAGGTAACGTAATTCGAGAATAAATTTAAACTGGCGAATAACAAATAATAATTCACTTGAACAAAGATTTAATTTTCATAAAAATGAGGATCAATAATCTTAATTTCTACCGAAAAATGAAAAACGGAAATGGGTACTCACCAAGTAACGGTCCTTGTTTTGCGTCGTGCACTTTCTGCATCGCAAGAATATAACACAACCAAACATAACACAACACAACACACGACGCGACGCGGTTCACCAAGAGACAGATGATGGTCCCGAGATAAAGGAACATGCGTCCGTTAAGTATGACTGTTTTGATTGTAATTAGTAGCGGCCGAATCATTGGGACTGTTGGTGGGGAGAGCCCAAGGGTACGGTAATGAGGTGTTATTGGACGCCAATAGAAAATTTGTAGAACGACTGTCTCCGACGATCGGCGATTATCCCCGATTTTGGACCAGCGCGGCCCGGCGCGAAGGTGCGCCAAAACCTCTCTGAGTCAATGCGTGTGTTGTGACGTTGCGTTCTTAGAAGTACCCTGACAATGTAAACATCCATACTCGGCTGAGCAAGGACGTCATCGTTTAATCGTCGCGACAAATTTTCTATTGGCATTCGATAACACCAATCACCGAGCACCCTTGGGACTCTCCCCACCAGCAGTCCCAACGATTCGGCCGCTACTCATTACAATTACAACAGTCAAAGTTAACGGACGCGCGTTTCTTTATCTCGAAACCATCATCTGTCTTGGTGAACCGCGTTGCGTCGTGTGTTGTGTTGTGCTATTGCGACGCAGAAAGTGCATCTTTGTTCGAGTGAATTATTTATTATTCGACAGTTTAAATTTATTCTCGAATTACGTTACCTTTTCGCGATAATTTACTTTTGTGTCGATGTCGCGACGATCAATTGAATTTAAATTCGTGTCCTGCGATGGAACTCGAATTTATTTAATCGGTTTGGTTTAAAATATGAACCGTGAAACTTGTTTTTAACATTAACCGTGCAACGACCTGTCAAATGGTTTCACAAATTTCTTTGCTCAAGCGCATATTGTTATGAAAATTGCGTAAAATTTAAATAATATTAACCTTTAATGTATATACAATAATGTATAACGGTCGAAATATGTTCCATCATTAGAAGTGTCGATTAGAATAAAGGAAGACAAGTTCTTGCTAGTTTTACTTTGACCAAGACAAATAAAATTCATCAATATTAACAGAGTTCACAATCATTTCTACAAATACTAAATACGATTTAATGAGTAGTTCAACAATATTAAATAATTGTGACAGTTAAACTTATATTCTGAATGTGTTATTCATTTGTAATATTTAATCTATGGATCTTTATGCAAAATAAAAATATTCTGTATCAATTACTAGAAATAGAAGAATCATAAGAATTTGTTGCGTCTCTTAATTATTTAAATGTATCCAAAATAATGTAGTGATAGTTTCAAATTCTTTTGACATTTTTATTCTTTCGTATTTCAACTATTCCTTTTTATTATAAATGCATGAATGCTTTTTATTATGATGCATTTATTATATTCGCATTCTAATAATGACTGCGCTAAAAGAATTATAGTGTGTAATTCAGAAATGGTAATCAAATTTTGAATACAGAGATTCCACAACTAGATTTTTCATCAATTTATTTTTCCCTGTTCTTAACTATTACAGTATACATAATACTTTTACGATGTGATTTAAAAAATTTACTTTATTAATGTAGTCAAAGTAAGGATCATGATTTGCTATCAAGCAACATGAAACAGATTTCGTTTGGCGCATCAAAGTTAGCAGGATTGAAATAGCCTACCTTTCAAATCAACAACTAGTTTATATTTAAATTTTACAATTATTCCAAAAAGGCCCCATGTTTTTCATTTGAAAAATCTCAATCGAAAATTCAAACATAATATATAGAAACGTAAATTACAATATTTTAACAAGACGAAAATTTTCCCAAAATTTTTGTGTTTATTTTTCGTTATTGGTTCTGAGTAGAAACAAACATACGAGTTAAAAGATCGTAGAGAGGTTCCGAATAACATGCTTTTCATTAAACGCAATTCAACAAAGTGAACTTTGCCTCTATATCCGAAAAACATTTTACCTACCCTATCACAAATAACCTAAAAGATTTTATGCAACGCAGTGATTCGAATAATTGCTCTCTCGCAGAAAGTAGCGACTAAAAACTTTCGATTGATCGGGATAGATTCGCCAGTGTAAATTCATTCGGACATGACGCGAAGTCGACCGGCCGAACACAAAATGCATTGAGATTTCACGTACTCAATATTTACTCCCGCTGTGCAAATACAGTACTGCATGAAAACATGCAAAATCGTGCCCAATATATCACACCTGCGCGATACTGTGGCCATTATTTGCTCAGCGCCCGCAAAAAGCATACATCATTTTCATAAGCGGTCGAATCAACCCTTTTTCAATAAAATCGTTCCTATACACGGTGGACTTGGAGCTCCCAAAAAGTGGCATAAAATCAAGATTTTATTAGACATTTCTATAAACCTGTTAATTAGAGGTTTTCTAAAGTTTTATATAAAATATTTCGTTTCTGCTCATTAAAAATGTGGTACTAAATATGGTTGTATTACTAAAACTGAAAGTGACCTTGATATGCCCTCCACGCCTCCACCTACAAAATAACCATTAACGTAGTTATATCCCCCTGAAAACCATATAATTTTTGTTTCAAACATTTTGTGGTATCATTAATAATTTCCGAGATATTCGAGTGGTTCACTCCAAATGGGATTCGCTGTATACTAACAATAAAATAGAAATTTATTTCCTTTTGTAAGTTCTCTAATATTTTTATTGAAAAATAGCAAAAATATTGTATATTAGATTTTTATGTTCTTGAATGATCACAGATTAATTTTTCATTTCATCCTTAAAAATATGAGTTGAAACTATTAAATGCAAAATCATTGAATATGGTAGAGAATTCTGCTTATTGATGTTGAATTTCTTTCTTTCCAATATTTATTTTTTTCCATTAATGATTTAAACATTTGCGGTTACAACGATTATACATTAATATAGGGATTTTAATACATATTCCAGAATTTTTGGTGAGTTTTTGAAAACCTAAAATAGTAAAAAAATTAGTCGTGAACATAAACAACTCAGTATAGAGACGGCGACAATAAAAATAAGATTGCAGACGGAAGGCTAACCCTTTGCACTCAAATGGTGACTCTGAGTCACCAATTAAAAATTGCCATACCATTATTCAAAACAGTTTTTATATTATTAAATTCGTCTCTATTCTATAAATTGCTAAAACTTCAACTGTTGTGTGAGAAATCAGGTTCACTTTCAGGTACACAATGTAAGAAATATACATAGAATAAATATGTTCTAGACTGACAGAAATATCTTGATTATGGAATTAAAATTGCTTCGAGTGCAAATGGTTAATAACATACGTATTTAGTAGATCCTGTTTGACATCCTCATCACAAGGCTGCAAGGTGTAATGTAAGGAGATAAAAGAAATACAGTAGCGGATAAAAATTCAAGACTACACTTTAAAAACAGATAACTTTTTAAAATTAGTCCAAATGAGTTGAGTTTTTCTTGAGATGTTAGAAGGATTAGTTTACCAGATAATGTGTGAAAACAACTTTTTTAAAATTGATATTGGACGGAGTTGTGAAGAAAAAAAATGAAGGTCAAGATTTTTAACTTTTTTATCTATGCCGACAATCAAAATTTAAAATGTGTCTTTCGTAGATCTAAGTCAATTATATACATACACAAAGTTTCAACGAAATCAATTAAGGTCGCTACGAGCCAGTAATGATTAAAAATAGAATAAATTGTGACAAAAACCGATTTAAGCCCGAAGTTCAGAGACTTTTACAGATTTTTACATCTTTTAAATTCTGTCTTTTTTGTGCGTCTCTCGATTTTGATTATACTTTGCACATGTACATTACTCGCTTAGATTTGCAAAAGACATGTTTCAAATTTTCGTTTTAGGCACAGATAAAGAAGTTAAATACCATGACCGTCACTTTTTTCTTCACAACTCCGACCAATATCAATTTCAGCAAAATTATATTTACACAATATCTAGTAAACTAATCCTTATAACATCTTCATAGAAGTTCGAGTAATTTTGACCAATTTTGAAGAAGTTATTTGTTTTTAAAGGGTGGTCTTAAATTTTGGTCCGCTACTGTAATTCATGAACTTCAAATCTACATATGTGTGTATAAATTCTCAATTAAAAACAATGGATAGTTCTTCAGGAAAAAATTGCTAAAAATTGATAAAAGCGGCCTTCAAACCCAAAATGTCCGCTTAATTTCCTATTTTGTTTTTGGAGATTATTTGGGAGTTCTTGGCTCACTTTTCTGAGGAATCGAGAGAGTGGCGATCTTCTCGATGCTTTTACCGAATAAACTCTAATTGTAGCTCGCATTTTATTGTCGGAGGTAACCCCGGATAATTATCCTACGGAGCGCAGTCTCCGGGTGAAATAGCTACAGCGTAAATTATTCACGGACGGTCATAAAGTCACGGCAAGAAAAACCCAAGACGGGAAACGTCCGTGTAATTTTCCCGGTTACCGTTCCGTGTCTTCCCGAGCCATTTCCTCGCGACTCCGACGCGAACCGGTGGCGCGACGAGGGGCGCACGATCTTCGATCTGTCACCGTTCGCTATAGCAGGCCGTCGTTAATTATTTTGCGTACGGCAAGCCGTCCTTGAAATATCGATTCGCATCCCGCCAGCACTTCGAACGGTTTCAAGATGGCGGTGACGGACGAAGCAGGCCAGAAGACGCGGCCAAATTGGATTATCTCCGTCCCGGAATCAAGCATACCCTTTCCTCTCGTTTTTCTCTAACCGTCTGCATTCCCCACCCAAAGACATTTACCCTTCGTCAGAAACAGAGCACAACGTCCACCGCGATCGTCCACTTTCGCTCCGGCAAATTAATTTGCATAGTTTGCTTTAACAACGTTTCGATGTTCCTCACCGCAAGCTATGAAAAATTGCGAATTACTCACCTATTGTTTCGCCTGGATGGAGGTTCGCGAAATTGAATAATTCGTGGGAGCTTAGAATTCTTTATGGTTCAGAGCTCCACAAGTTGTTATTGCTTTTCAGTGATCCCTTATAATTTGTTTACAAGCACACAAAGTTACTTCATTATTAAGAATTTATGATAAAGTTGGCTGCGGATTTTATGTATTAACCCCTTGCCGTATTTTAACGAGTCAGACTCGCGATGAAGATTTTCAATAAAGTTGTCAGGAGATTTGGGATAATAAAAACAATGCTTTGTTATCACACTGTAATTATAATATGTTAAACTATATATATGTATCAAATGCGTGCGTTTCACATGACTACGTGGATGAGACTGCAACTTCTCGATGCAAACAAACAAAAGACGCTACTGTCGAACGACACGCCACCAACAATTAACTATATATTTATACATGCTGATAATCTAGAGCCCGTGTATAGCACTTATCGACTTACACTTTCTTACAAAAGTCAAACAGATATGAATGTTATGCCTTTCTTTTTAGGCGAAATAAAATTGTATTTTTTGTTCTCAATATGTAGGGATTAATGCAATTGTAGCCATACGAAAAATATAAACTTTCTTTCATCATCTGTGAAATTTCTGGTGGTAAAAATGTTCTCATCACTGTCGCCGTAAAGAAAATGGTACGGCAAGGGGTTAATGACAAAAGTGAGTGGGCGAAGTTACAAAAGGTAGAAAAATTAAAAGAATTTAAGAACATCTACATGTTATTTTCAAGGTACTAAAATTATTCAAAGAACAAAGGCATTTCTACGTTATACCTGTGTCTTAAAATTGACGGAGAATATTTTTATTTTAGATGCAGATTCGCAGCCCGATCGTAAGAAATAAAATTAAATATTCGTAATAGTTATTCGTCATAGTATTTTAGTTAGGGACTATTAGACCTCATAATAATATTTTACTAAGTATTTTTATTTGGTTAGTCTGTCGTATTTTTTAGCGCGAGTTTGACATGGTACTACAGTGAGCGATCAAATTATTACATTGTAACAGACGTTGTAATCACTGAATACCAATTTATTAATGCTGGAATTAACTAAATTATAGTGTAAGATGAGAACTGTATTATCAAGTAGCTAACAATTGCTATTAATAACGCTAATCGTTTTTATTTGAATGAAATAGATGAGGAGGGAGGCACAGGGTATATAAACAAATATTTTTGAACTCTGAACGCTCTTCATTTTTGCTAGTCAGAACTACAGCACGCTTGTATACGATCTAGTTAGTCCTTGTTACAGAAACACAAACAAAATCAAGTTTTAGTTATTTGTACTTGAGTACTGTACTCGGCACTGTACTCGAGTATTCAGTTCATAATAAATTACCCGGCGCACCACGTGCAAACCACAGACCGCAACAACAATATGCATATGTAAATATGAAGTTGAAAGTACAATATCCAATGAATTCGAACAAAAGTGGACCTACCAAAAAGATTGTTTGATCAAAATGTTTTGTACGAGTGCAGGAGTTCCAGTGCCGTGCACAAAATGGAGTTCATTTTCCTCGGCTAATACGTACACAACGAATAACCATCGTCGTAGCCATCACGCTAAAACCCGCGGCCCATAAAGAAGCTCTAATCGAATTATAAAGAAACGTACCACTCTTAGTATGACTTCAACGTCCTAGATCAGCCCACTTTAGTGGTTATTAACAGACTGGCAGCCTTTACGAACCGGTACTTAAAGCCGCGTTTCCCTGGCGCCCTCGGGATATCGGTTTTAACACGCAGTAAAGCGTCGCCCTTCGGCTTCTGGGCTGCAATGTACAACATTTTTAAGCACACTTTCGTCGCCATAAAGACGTCGTAGGGGACAATGGTTGGGAGGCTGGTAGTTCATGCCCACGGCGTGAACATCAACGTAATTTTTCACGAGAACCTGGCCGATCGTGTTCGCAACGAACATGCCGACATATCATATTGGTGCAAGTTCAAATACTAAAGATTTGAGTTAATATTGTTTTCCGAATCATAAAGGCATCATTTATTTGCCGGCAGTGTTAATTGAGGTAGAACTTCATTTTTTACTGAAAAATGGCAGTTTATTCTTTTGTCACTAAACGAATACAACGCATCGTTTGATCATCATAGCGGTGTACGACTACCTTTCGCTTTTTTGTGTTCAACTTCTGATTTACAACACAAATTATACAAAACTTATATTTTAAATTTCCAATGTAGGCCCACATAAAAAAGCTGTAAAATGTTACTTTTAGTATTTTGTCTGCAATTCCGACCAATTGCAATTTTTTCAAAAGAATTTTATCACGTCATGTAGCAAACTAATTGTTTTAACTTCGCAAACAAATCCAAGTCGTAGGCTGCAATATTAAAACATTTATCGTATTTTTAAGAGCTTCTCAATATTTGTGGGAGTAACTGTTTACAGTGAATTCTCGATAATTGTCCCAAATATGTGGCCCGTAATTATCCCTGAAGTGTCCCCACTACCGCGGGGTATACCCCGTGAGGGGCCAAAAAGGCCTCGGTCGCCGAGGAGTGAAAAATTGTATCTTCCGCACGATAATTGTCCTTGGCCGAACCCATGTTGTGAACAATTATCGAAAATTCCCTGTATTAGTCGATTTTAATTGGACAATTCGCTTGTAAATTGTATAAAATTCTGTTCCGTCCTTTAATGTTCACGTACATACATTTTCTATAGATTTTCAACCTATAGACATGTTTCTGCAATCGCAATGAGTATATAAAGTTTTCTTTACAACAACAAACGAAAAGCATTCTTTTACTCGGTATGACATGCATGTGACTTGCACCACTGCAATTCTCAGCCCAGCATATCGAGGAAGTATAATAAACGGAGCGTTACTTTTACGGCGTGGAGAATACGTCAGAAAGACGGCTCGTCAGCTCTTCCTTGACCCATCGCAAAGCCGAACGGTCGTTGTCTGTCAGCCAGTGCGGTCGCATCGAGCGATCTTAATTCGCTGCCAAGCTTCAGGCTCGCGGATCGGAATTATCTGTCACGCGGAACCCACGCGAAACACGGCCGCGAGAGATGGAGAATGAGAGATAGAGAGAGAATGGGAGAGAGAGAGAGAAAGAGAGTCGTTCAGATCGATAGCTCTCTGGCCAACGGTGCTGCTACGGATGGCTTTGTGCCAGACACGGTCGCGGTTGTTTTGTTGCAGTTTTTAACGCTGCTTTCGCGCACCACACTGCCCACGACCTTTTTCCTCGAGCACATCCGCGTCCCCATCGCGGACCGTCCGGCCCTTTGAGCAATGTGTGCGAGCAGCCGCGACTATTTTTACGGGTCTGCCCCTGAATCGAACGGTTGACGAAGCACCTGTCGTCCTCACGAAGAAACCCGTTTTGTCAGAGCACTTCCATTGAATTCCCCGCCATCCGAAATTCCTTCCCCGAGGGCCCCGGCTGGAACGCCGCGCGATCTGCTTCGATGGACAGAAAGATATTTTCGGTGTCTCTTCCGTTGACCGATTGCTTCCCAACTTCCCCGACGCGATGGCTACCCTCTTATTTCACTGAATCGAGAAATAAACTTCGTTCAACGTATGGTGATCGGTGCTCCGTTTAATGATGAGGGTTGAATTGCCATTGGGGATTTAATAAATGAAGGGACCTGTCGGAAACGTAGATAGTGAACTTTCTACCCTTGTTATATTATTTTGTTTACTGTTACAATAATTAGAACTTCTTCATTGTGAACAGTTTCTTCCTACTATAGAGAATGTCTTGTTGCTTTTTGGCGTTACTATGTTATACAGTAGTGAAATAAATTTTTCATTATTTTCACCCTTGTATGAGCATATTAACCCCTTGCTGTATTATTTTGTTCGCTGTTACAATAATTAGAACTACTTCATTCTGAACAGTTTTTTCCTACCAGAGGATCACTGGTTGGTTTTTTTTGGAGTTGCTATATTATACAGTAGTAAAATAAACACTGCTGAATTGTTTTCTTTACTGTTACAATAATTAGAACTTTCTCATTCAGTGTCTTCCCACTAGAGGACCACTGGTTGGTTTTTTGAAGTTCTTATACTATACAATAGTGAAATAAATATTTAATTATTTTTACCCTTGTATGAGCATATTAACCCCTTGCTGTATTATTTTGTTCGCTGTTACAATAATTAGAACTACTTCATTCTGAACAGTTTTTTCCTACCAGAGGATCACTGGTTGGTTTTTTTTTGGAGTTGCTATACTATACAGTAGTAAAATAAACACTGCTGAATTGTTTTCTTTACTGTTACAATAATTAGAACTTTCTCATTCAGTGTCTTCCCACTAGAGGACCACTGGTTGGTTTTTTGAAGTTCTTATACTATACAATAGTGAAATAAATATTTAATTATTTTTACCCTTGTATGAGCATATTAACCCCTTGCTGTATTGTTTTTTTTTCCCGTTACAATAATTAGAACGTTTTCATTCAGTTTCCTCCCACTAGAGGACCTCTGGTTGGTTTTTTGGAGTTACTATACTATAGTGAAATAAATTTTTAATTATTTTTATCCTTGTGCTTCCTACATTTTCCTGTGTAGTAACATACACTTTTTAAATTCGTCTTTTATAAATGACTGTGTTCTGGAATAACTATGTTACAGATCTGTAGGCAAAATAAAAATTGCCTACCTCAATTCCAACAATCCGGAGTAAAGTAGAAATTTCCTTTCGTAACACACGTAATAGTTTGAAACTAATGACAACATTTGCGAATTCTACTAATGTTTTTATTCTTTTGCATTCTTCCTTCTCATTTTTCTTCTAAATGAATAAAATCCACAGTCTAGACATAGACATAGTCTCTCGCACAGCAATGTTTTACAAGATCAACATATACACATTGTCACAAGATCAACATATACACATTGTCACAAAATCAACATTTACACATTGTCACAAGATTAGATTTTACGCAGCACCGTGTAAAAAGAGACTCGGGCGTACATTTGCTAGAAGAAGTAAATACAACAAAGTTGCAGAGTCAAATTATCATAGTATTACAAACCGTGTACCATTGTGTATGAATTCTTTAATTTTATTTTTTGTTACGTAGAGCATACCTAATGTTAAATACCACACTGGTTTCTATTGTTTGAAATTGGATGCTGCAAAGTTAATCTTTTACGACCGAATTTATTTCCCCCTGAGCAACATTTCCAGCAAAAATGAAATAAAAATGAAATAAAAATGAAAACTGGATTGAAGTTTATTACAATCCAGTTCACAAAGATTAACGTTAAACAAAAATCTCGCTTTATCATTAATTTGAATATAGAAATATTAAAGTAAAAGTACTGTTCAATTGAATTCTACTTTATTCTTCTTAGAATCGTACTCGTACCTATATGATAAGTAATTTCGCAAAAATAATTGAAGAACCAACAAATGAAATATATATTCGAACAGATATGGTTATAATATAATTTGTTTCACTAATTTTGTGTTGCTAGTTTCTATTGTTTTTTATATGTCTTCTGGATCCCCTAAATCCAATATAATTATAGAAATTAGGATTAGAATCGTTACTTTGAAGAACCGCTATTTCGAATTCTACATTCGACATGAATGCATATACATACAATCATTATTACACGAAAGTGATGCGTGAAATGTTTTATCGTTGGAAGAAATTTTATTTCGCATATAAACATAATGGAGAGAACTCTTCATGGAGTTTCACCTAAGTACTCCCACTGTTTAGGGAAAACGTAACCAGCCCCATCAAAAATGCAACCGAGCTGAACTTGTTTTGGTGCGCGGCAACGAAATGATAATGAAGTAGAGTTCTACTAAAATAAAACGAACATTCCATGAATTTTCTTCCTGAATTTTACATACCTAATTTGTCTTCGCGATACCAGCCACATTTCATGGGGCAGCCTGCACAGTTTAAAAGCTCTTTTAGTCTCTTAGTCGCGTGTCACTGCGAGAGGCGAATAAATCGTGTGCGGGAACGAATTCCCCGGAAGTGTCCTCGGGAAGAGAGAGCTTTTACTCTTCATTAAATCGCGCGCTAACGCATCAGCAAATAGCAATCGGGAAAAGTAGCCGGTCGAGTAAAAAGAAACTAAGAGGGAACGAGGGAAGGGCGACGGAAAAATACCTGACGGTCATATCCGGAATGGAGTCCACGGATCGTGTTACCACTTATTCATATTCATTGAGCGTCTCTGCTTTACACGATCCATGAACCACCGACGGTGGCTTTAACTGTCACGCTATGGTGTCATGTATGTATGTGTACTACCCGTACGAAGCGCGCGCGCGTTTAAGTGGAAATGGTCAGCGCGTAGTCAGACGCTGTCGCTGTTCACTGACAACCGACCTGTTTTGACAGGAACCGCTGCAAAGGGTCCATCGGCTGCGGTGCTGTAAAGCCACCAGAATCGTTCGTTGTCACCTCCGTAAATTCTGTTGTTAAGTCGCTGACAAAGGACATTCACCGTTTTGATCGGATGGCTCGCGGTTCAGTTCTTTTCAAGAATACCAGTCCAGTTCAATGATCATGATGGTCTCGCAGAAATTCCGTGCACCGTTTATCTACAATTCATAGCAACGCAACAGACGCCAATTGTTGCGCTTTCTACAATACACATTTGTTCGTAACCAATACGGGAATGAAAATTCTATCCTTAGTGACAATTTATTGGGAGATTTTGCAAATAGTATACTATTTCTACGACTTCTACGACTTCTACGACTACTAAAAATTAATACAAACCCGAGTGGCGATTCTGAGGAGCCACTAGAAATTGCTATGTCATTATTCAAAATACATTTTACATTATTAACACTAGAACTACCGGATCAGTCAAAATGACTTGTTTCTAAATTTTTCGTTTACAAATACGGAAAATTTTTATTATGTTTTCCGGAGTGATTTTTTGTAAACTTCTCTATATTAGGGTACATATTTAAACAAAAGTTGAATAAAAAAGTTTCTATCTTAAATATTCTATCTTAAATATTCTATCTTAAATATTCTATCTTAAATATTCTAGATCGGAAGAAATGTTAGGCTTTCGAGTTACAATAGTTTCGAGTACAAAGAATTAAAAGAATTTAAGATAATCTGCATTTTATATTCAACACACTAAAATTATTAAAAAATACAAAGACATTTCTACGTTAATCCTGTACCTTGCAATTGGCGAAGCACATTTTTACTTTGCATATATATCCACAGTCTGATCATGAGAAATAGAAATTCTGTGTTTAATATTCGTAATAGGAAAGTTCTGTTTTTATTTTTACCAGAAAATAACACTTCACATGATAGTATTGTTATTTTGGTTGTAGTGATAGTGCATCTTGTTATAGCCACAATACGAAAAACATACTTTTTAACGACTGAATATCAATTTATTGTTGCTGGAATTAGCTAGATTATACAGTTACAAGTCGATTATACGATTGAATTGATGTTTGAAACATAAATGTTAAATCAAAAAACGATCTACAGTATTTTCATAGAAAGAATACGATATCAAAGAGTGGGAAGATTGTCAAAGCGAATATTCAATGATCTTTTCAAACCTATCGCCTCTTCGTATCAGTTATGCATTTGTAAAATTATGAGCATCGGCCCCTTCTAAAGAAAATGTACGCTTTGCTGATATTTGTCAAAAATACAATACTAGAGCTTTTCTCCAAACTACATTGCGAAATATAAGCTTCCATTTTTCAGTATAGAATTTGTTCAAATGTAATCAAATTTACAATTAAAATTTTTTTGGAGAATAACACCGATGCAATGTAATTACTAAACTGCGGATCTTCTTGCAAAATAAAAATTGTCTCTATCAATTGCAAGAAACAGATGACAGAATTGTGTTCCTTCTTCTAATACCTTTATAAAGTTAAAAATAATGTATTGACGTTTTTTAAAACTTATCTACTGATTTTTATCATAAATTCATGAAACATGCAATGCATATGCAATGCAATTATCGATTTTCTAATTCGAGGATTCTCAACGAAATTGTTTACTATAAAATGAGTGTTCTAGGCTGAACAGTTATTTGTATGATTTTTATGATATCAACTAATGATAGACGTTTTATAAATTTATATTTAACCAGCAAGCTGCAAGGAATACTTCATTAAACACGTATATTTTCGAACGAACAATCGCGGGCACGTGATGATATCTATATTTCCACGCAGTACAATTACCGCACCGTGAATCGCCGGGAATAAAATTAAAAGAAACAAAGAATTCAATCACAGTTTCAATTACCCGCACAAGGATCGGCGAATCAAAAATTGCCAACGAAACTCATCACAAAAGAATCGGGCGGTTATCATTCGACCGTTTTCAATTTTTCCAAAAACAAACGAGGGCTCGTCATCGACAGGCGCCAGTTCCATCAAATTGCAGTTACCCGGTTCGACGTTACACCCGACTCCCTCGCCAACGGGTGAAAAAAAAGGGAAAAAATGATAAATCGTCAAAGAATCGGTGACGTCGGTTCTACGTAAATCATCGATAGACGACCCTGTCACGCGACAGAGTCGAAAAGGGTCGAACCGTCGTCGTCAAATATCGATCGCAATTATCCAGTAATAATACGCATGCACAGCGCGCAATTTTCCACGGGACCTCGCGTTCGATAAGGGGGTGATAAGGAGGAACGTGCACGCGTCGCCTCGTTTCTAATCGGGCGGAGGGGACTGTATTGGTCCACGTCGGTTCGACAGAATCGAGAATCCAGATAACACGCCGCGGAAGCGGTCGATATTGATGTCTAAGCTAAATTGATAACATGAAATTTGAGCGAGTACGTCAGTGCTGCTGTATTACTTCATTTTAAAAGAAAGTGCAGCTGAATGTCATTATTTGCTTGTAGAAGTTCGTGGTGATAATGCGTTATTCAAAAACAATTGTACTGATTGATTTCAGTGGTCTAACACTAACCATACACCTTCATATTTTCAATTTTTTAATTGTCGAAATTACAAAGATGCTTCAATTAGAATTGATTACATAAATGTCTACGTTCAAGCACATATTGTTATAAAAATTGCGGAAAATCTACATAAATTCATTCTTTTAATTTTGATATAACAATGCGTACCAGTCCTATTTTGTGCTTGGTACAGTTAATGTTAAAAATTATGAATTTCGACGTGAAAGACAAGGATCGCTGTGGTGCACCAAAGAAGTTCCAAGGCGGAGAAAAAGAAATTCTCTCTCACTCACTCATTTTCCTCCTTCCTCATACTATTCCTAAAGCCGCATTTACAATGAAAACAACCATATTCACAGAGCATATACGTCATGAAAAGGTGGCATTTATTGTCTAATGACGAGTATATACTCGTCACATAGTAAAAGGAATTGCATTTTCTGGGGAGAGTACGATTTCCGTAGCCCCTCGTTTTGAGGTTATATTTGTGTTCTTGGGGTTATTTCAAGAAAAAAATATAATAACCAGAATTTGAACTAGTAATGGAAAAATCATGTGAATAGAATGAGTTGTGGTTAGGTCGTGGAGGGGGCGGAAATCGTACGAGGGGCCACGGAAATCGTACTCGTGCACATTTTCTGTTAACCAGTTAGCTGTTTTTGACGAGTCTACACGTCATGAAGAAATGGTACAATTTCTTGTTATGACGAATATACTCGTCATGCGTAAAAGGTAGCTACAATTCGCTGTTTACATTGCAATTTTAGTGAAAACTACAATATACAGTGAATTCTCGATAATTGTCCCAAATATCTGGACCGTAATTGTCCCCAAACTATCCCCACTACCGCGGGGCATATCCTGTGAGAAAAGGCCTCGGTCGCCGAGGAGTGGTGCATTTCTCGGTGACGGAGGCCTCTGGAGCTTCGTTGACCGTCTCTACCTTCAGTAGAGGTCGCAAAATGGTATCTTCCGTACGATAATTGTCCCTGGACGGATCTGTGTTGTGGACAATTATCGAGAATTCACTGTATTCTTTTTCAAGATAAAACGCACAAATACGAAAATATAAATAATTATTATAAAAAAAACTGTATACAGTGTGCACACTTTTTTGCACACGTTCGCTTACTTTTTGCGACACATTTTAGGTACACACTTATCAAAGAGGTCGCAACAGCTAGCTGGTTAAATAAAACTTAAGCGAGTGCTCTGTGTAGTATGAAGAAAGCACAAATTAATGCTAGCTTAAAAATAATCAAGCACCCAAGTTCACGTTCTTAAAATAAAGCAAAACAGTTAACAGGTTAAAACCGTTCTATTCGTAATTAATAGTGTATAATTAGCAGGAGCATGCATTTTGTTCAGCTTTTTGCGCTTCTTGCCCACTGTGCGTTGTCTCGTTTCTAATCGGACGATGGACTGTGTTGGTCCACGTTGGTTCGACGGAATCGGGAAGCCAGATAGCACGCCGCGGAAACGGTCGATGTCGACGTCGACGTCAACGTCGACTCCGGCTAGAGGTGGCATGGCGCGGCTAATAGTGTTTAAGGGTTGCGTGCGGCGCCGCAGGTGAATGGCGCCAGGATGTCTAAGCGCCAACGAGACGAGCGTTTCCAAGGTATGCGTCATTCTGATGGCCGCGCCGCTCGAGGAAAAAATAGTTACAAGCTTCCTTCCACGAACTTTGTTATAGTACAGATCACGATCGAGATGATTATCTCGCAGGCGCTTGTTCGCTGTACCTACACGCTTCATGATAAATTAAATGCCGGTTCTAAACTAACAAACCGTATCTTGGATTAACTTTGAAATTCTCTTTACTGGGAAATCGTAAAATGTTTTATTGTTTTGTTTATTGTAACCGTGGTACGTGTTCATGTGACTACGAACGAAATTACTCTTTTGCAATGATGCTATGAAATATACATATACAGGGTGAGTCTGCAGGAACTAATTGACTCGATATCTATTAATTGTATCAAAAATCTTTTTGATGGATTGTGTAGCATTATACGGTAGGCGTCGAACGAGTACAATTTGATTTTTTTATATCGTATTTTTACTAAGATATTGAAAGGAGCCTTGAGTATTATCAAACATTTTTTCTAAGTCAACTCAAGGCTATCAAATTATTGGTCGCTCAATTCGTCGTTTCATCGACAATGTGGAATTAGAAAAAGGTGCATTGACTTTGAGAAAACTCAAGGTCAGCTTTATATCTTAGAAAAGTAAGATGTAAGAAAATAAGATTGTACTCATTCGATGTGTCCATTAAAATGCTACATAATTCATTAAAAAGTTTGTTTATACAACCAATAGATACCGAGAATTATTTTAGATATTTTTAAATTAGTTTTTACTGACTTGACCTATATGTATAAAATCTTTGAGACACTACTTTGAGAGACTTTCTTTAACACCATATTATAATTAATATTTATAAGAACTATGAAAGTAGATGAAAATAACTGATGAAAGTTGCTATCAACATTCCGACTGTCACGTTAGCCATGAAGGACACGATTTTTTTATGGAACTTAAAACTTAACTTTTATTGCAATTTGATTTGTAAACCAAATTTCTCTAAGATCTCCGAAATATAAGAAGATTACAAAAGTAATTGCTATAATAGTATATACAGGGTGTTCACGTTATTACTAGCCAGCGTTTTTCTTCGAAAGAATAGATATTAGAAGAAATGAACGAGCAAAAAGTAATACTGTTATTTTCAATCAACGTAATGGTGTATGTAATTTTTTTTTTAAGTGGAATGCTATTGTATATTTTTTATGTCTTCTGAAAGTGTGCGTTAGGCTAAATTCATTCGTATACGACACAATGACCTTCAAGGTCATACAAGGTCAAATGGAAAAAACATTTTGGATATTTTGTACTAATGCGTTTACAAGTGTTGTGTCGGGTACGAATGAATATGTCTTGACACACGCTTTTACATGATAATAAAAAAATATATAGCATTTCATTTAAAAAATTGTAGGTCACCTTCATTTCTAGAAAAATAGTGCAGTCATAAAAAAATTACATACGCCATTACGTTGTTTGCAAATAATGCTATTACTTTTTCCACTTTCATCATTTTCTAATATTTATTATTTGGAATAAAAATGCTGGCTAGTAATAACGCGAATACCCTGTATAATAGATAAAAATTGTTTACAACAATTGCAATATACAAGACCAAATAGAAATTTATTTCCCTTTTCGAACATTTTAGTAAATCGTAAGTGTCGTGTCGATATTCTTGAATACATCAAATCATAATAGACAATACATAAAAGAGATATAACAGAGAATAGTATTGAGGATGACTTATTACATAACAGTATCTCTAATATTACTTATAACGGACATAGTATAATGATGCCTTATTGATCCTCAAAAGTTAAAATATTTACTTTCATGCATGAACCATTTGAAATGAAAGCTTGATTCACAGTTTACACATTCGTGTCTTCTGTACTCTACAATTATCTTGATAAAAAGATGATTATCTCAATTTACTATTCGAGGCATTTTATTATAAAGTAGACAACATTGAAGCCTACTGCGATAATGCGTATATCAGGTGACAAAGCGTATTCAATGAAGAGCATTTGTTTCTGCTGCACTGAGTTCTCGCGTGTTTCCCATTTTTCTTTGATCTTTGCCGCTTCAAATAGAAACGGGCAACAAGCGACGATATTTGTTGCCGGCAACACAAATACGAAAATACCACGTTGAATACTATGTGGATACGTTCACTGGCTGACTTCTATAGTGAAGTATTCCAATAAAATAAATTCTGTTAGGATTTTTAGGATGCAAAAAGATTAACATAGTAATCACTATGAGAAATTTTAACTTCCCAGATTTGGTTTCATTAAGTTGTTTTGTTTCTGTGAAATTCTTCATGGATCATAGTTGGCAAGCATTGCGTTAGTAACGATTCCTATAAAATAAACGCCACTGAATATCAATATATCAATACTGAAATCAACTAGACTGTTGTGTAAGGTGACAACTTCATGATCAAGTAACTAACAATTGTTATTAATAACGATGAACGATTTTATGAATGAAATATAGGTGAATCTTGTGCAAAACGCAAAAAATTTGCGCGACATTCAACGTGATACTTGGAGAAACATTTAGCAACAACCGGCGATCTTTTCAAGAAACAAGAAACATCAACATCAAATTTGCTCGTTGCTGCAGTGATTCATATAACTCTGCAATAGGATCAGCACTCGCTAAAGTGTTAATAATAATACGTACACTTTGAAATAAAAATTGTCCACATGAATTGCAAGATACCGGAATCAAGTAGAAATGTCCTTCTTTCTCTAATAACTTCAACAACTTGGAAGTAATTCAACCATATTTTTAAATCCTTTAACCTTCCTGTTCTTTCAAATTGCACCTACTCGTTACTCTCATATATTCGTAAAATCCGCAGTCTAATAATAAGCAAAAATAGTGTATTGTCACGATAAACGCAAATGTCGAAGGATCCGAGTTTACGGCCGTTTGACTGTGTTTGATGCAGCCTGAAATGGCTTATGCTATCTTTGTCTACACGGTTGGATCTCTACAAAGTGGATCCGCGTACTCGCCGGCTTGTATACCTCGGGAAAGGGCGGTATAGTGAACGCTCGCTCGCGAGGAGGAACGAAAAGGGCAATTGCCTTCGCACGGCGCTGTTCGAGGCTTGCTCGACGAAAACGAACGGAAGTAGAAGTGGATGAGGAAAAAAGGCGGAAGCTCTTGTTCTCCGATTTTCCCCCTGTTATCGTTGCCCGTTGATTTGTGACATCCCTCGTCGATCATTGCCGACGACGATTAAATGGAACTTTTGTTTGCGCACCCTTGCAAGCCATTCGAAGTATCCGTATGTTTTCGAATGACAGAGCTCTCGCAACGAGAGTTAAAATACGAAGTGTACCCTGTTGCACGAGATTTGTTGCTCGCCGAGGTTCTTGTACTACGCACACAACACGTACCATAAGTCTTGCCATTTTTAAACACTTACACGCTGCTTAGCTTTCGCGGCTATAAATTCTCCACGCTATAATCGATACTGTGCATTCTTGCGCGACATTCGACGGTGTTGTTCACCGTTCAGTCAAGTGGCTAACGACGACAGAACTGAATTTTATTTATTTATTTATTTGGTTAGTTTTCTCAAGGCACGTCACCGTTTGCTAGTATCCGTATTCCTAGCAAACTTAGATACATGTCTGATAATACATAACATTGCGGTAGTTGTGTTGGTATGGTCTGACGAAATTAATGGTAATCGGAAGGTGTGTCGCCGTGGAACACCTGAGTTCTAAAACTGGATCGCTCCACACCACTTCTAGAAGTATTTCTCGCTTAACTTTCGCTACAAGAATTTCATCAATATTATCTATTAATATTTATCGCCTGTTTTGTCCGATAAAATGTAAAGTAATAAAGTAAACCGATAGAATAATTATATTTGTGAACTTGTTGTTTTTGAGATTGCAAGCTTATAGTGACGCCCATGTGTTTACTATGAAATCGAGTAAATGGTGACTCGCTCGAGTGCACATGCACCGAATAGACTTTCGAACTAAATATTGGCAAAAACGGAGCCTTAGTTGAAAATATTGTATTGTTTCTTTTCGACTTATTCCCTCGTGAAAAATCACTCCATGATCAGTTCTGCTACCAGTTACCAGATACCTATCCTGTATAAGAGAAAATAAAACCAGAAATCGAAATAAACAGTTATCTTCGTTTTTAAAACAAATTTTACTTGTTCGTTTCGTTTGAGAAGATATCTTTTCCTGTGGAACTTTTATAGAAAGAAACGTTATCCTTAGGAATTTCTTCTAAAAGTGTTCTTCTAGAAATACTGTAGAGTCTGTACATTAAAAG
Source organism: Sphecodes monilicornis (assembly GCA_913789915.3). NCBI lineage: Eukaryota > Metazoa > Arthropoda > Insecta > Hymenoptera > Halictidae > Sphecodes > Sphecodes monilicornis. The sequence continues at coordinate 15,522,339 of OU565290.1, forward strand.
ATCCCTGAAAACAAGATATTTTAAAACGTTTATTAGCCCGTTGCAATCGGAGCTATTTCAGCTCCAAAACCAAACATTTCTTTCGACCCAAAGTATATCAATTCTATCTGATTCTTTTCCATTTATGTATATGAAACTGATGAAATTTACACGCGCAATATATGAATATTTAATAATTCATTAAATACAAACAAATGTAACAATGTGAAAAATATTTTGGATAGTGTATAACAATGTTTAATGGTGACTCAGAGTCGCCACTCAAGTGCAAAGGTTTAAAAAGGATTCCATGAACGAAACATTAGCAATGTTTAAACTACGAATTGTCTACGCAACCATTACAAACGATCGCCAAAATAATAAATTACGTATTTGGAATAACAATCGATGATTCGTCTAAAAACATAAATTTCTATTTTCATATTTCATAAATTCTATACTTTGCGAATATCTCAAACAGCGATGTCCAAACTTGGCTCCCGGGAGGTAAACGCCGTCCCCACCACCGTTCGCCGTCCCCACCACCGTTCGCCGTTTCCATAGCGCCGAGACGCGACGAACCGATTACCAATATGCTCGCTTCCCGCATTAAAAAGATGGTCGTCGATTGTTTTATGACGCGCGGGTCGGTTACTCGGTTTCTTGATCGGCGGAGTGAGAACACACTGCGCCTGTGCAAACTGATAGTAGGAAGGGGAAGCAAGCGCGTGAGGGTCCCCTACGCTGGACACCGCTGATCTAAAGAAACTATGGCCGAGCGGCACTAACATGTACATGGAAAAGTTGTTCAAAATTATTAAATTGACAACATATTTGTAGGTCATTAACACTAGGTTTACGGGAGCCGTCAAAATGAGAGGTTTTGATATTCTTAATTTACGATTATTGAAATTGCAAAGATGCATCTATGAGAAACTATTCAACAAACTTATTTCTTTGTGTATACAGGGTTTTTCGTAAATGGTGGGCAAAACTTTAGGAACAGATTCCTAATGCTTAGAGAAGATAAAAAAGTTATATCAACATAGGTCCGGAGAAGATTAGTTTCCGAGTTATTAAAGTTTTTGTGCCACAATTCTCGTCATATCGTCTTAAAGGCCCGTTTAAAGGCATCAACAATGTTTTCGAAGTAACCGCTGTATCGGTCTATGTTTACGTTATCGAGGTGTAGTATTCTTGTTTACAGTGTATACTGTATTTCATGTACAGTGTTCGGTGCTCAATGAGACGACGAGCTGAGGCTTGTAATGAAACAGGAGGTGGACATATTGAACATTTCCTCTAAGACGATGTGACGAGGATTGTAGCACAAACACTTTAATAACTCAGAAACTAATCATTTCCGGACCTATGTTAATATAATTCTTTTGCCATCTCTAAGCATTAGAATCTATTCCTAAAGTTTTGCTCAACATTTACGAAACACCCTGTATACACAAAGAAATAAGTTTGTTGAATAGTTTTTCATGGATGCATCTTTGCAATTTCAATAATCGTAAATTAAGAATATCAAATCGTCTCATTTTGACGGCTCCCGTAAACCTAGTGCTAATGACCTAAAAATATGTTCTCAAGGTCATAATTTTGGCCACTATAAAAATGGCTAAAAATTTGGATAGACATGCTTTCGTTATTTTTGTAGAGGAATGTAAAATAGTCACCTTTAGTGTTCCTTAAACCTAGTGTTCAAATCAGAGCTGACTCTCCCAAATTGCATCACTACCAAATTTCGTCTGAGCTTGTGGATAATGCCCTTGACTTAAATCATAAATAAGTATCGGCTATTGATTTATTCTATAAAAGTTTGTCAAACAACTGTTATTTTCGGTCCCCGATTTTCGCATATTAGACGCTGTAAAAGGTTATGGGAACCCCTCGACAAGACTTCGCTCGACCTAATTGCTCGAAGAAGCAATGACCCGCGATCAAAGATCCTCGGCCGTGACGGACGTCCACGAGGATACGTCGACGACGATGCGGGGTAAAAGAGACGCCGTCAGACACCATTACCTGGAGAAATCTTGACCTTTTCGGAAGGGGCCGACGCATTTTCGGGTCGTCGTAAAACTGAACGACCGCTTTTGAAATTGCTCCGGCCTTTTTTCCCCGTAACGAGACACGGTGCTTGATTCTTCGCACTCCATTCTCTACGGTACGCCGTGCGAGGGACATTTAAGATCGTAACTCCATTGTTATGGCGGTGGAGGGAAGCCACGGGGGAAAGGAAGGGGACGTCGAGGCTAGCTTCGACAGCCGTCTCGAGCGTAATCGCAAGACCGGGTTCGAATAAACGTTGAATTCGCGAAAGGGTGACCGCGGGGGTGCCAGAATCACTTTATTTCCCGGCCCGTGGAGAACCTTATCGCGGTGGACCGTGAACGGAAAGAATGGAACACGGTGCCACGGGCCGAAAGTATTCCGCTACTATTATCTTGGATTATGTACCGTGAAATATGACAGTTCGCGGGAACCGCCTTCTATTCATTGCTCTCCCTGGAACCTCAATATACATGGCAGTAAGGGTAGTAACGCGGCCTCTCCGGTTTGATATTTCTTCATAAAATCTGATTCATAACTTAAACTGCTTTCAATTTTCACATCAAATGTATGTAAACTAATGTTACCGGTAATGAAAAGTAAGAAACAGACAATTTAACGGCTTAGATGCTGTGTCACTCATTTAGTGTGTTAAAAGACCATTTAATAATTAAGTACCTAGCGCGTAGGACACACTGTACTGTGTAAAAAAGCGTTGCGTATGTCGAAAATTTTAACGTGTCCGAAACATAAACATTTTCATATCTTATTATAATGACGAAAAATTCTTTTTCAACGAATTTTTCACACTGATTTATTGGTTCAAAGATACGGTATAACTTTTACTTCATTTATTTAATTTACGTCATTACTGTAGAAGTCAATCATGATGCTACATACAAAAATTTATACAGGGTGCGGTCGAATAACATGTACAAGCGGGCAGGGGTGATTCTACATATCAAAATGAATCAAGAAAATGGAATAGCATTTTTCCGCTTGACACCTCATTTTTGAGAAAATCGAGTTTCAAAATTCGTCGAGTTCGCGTACTTTAGCATATGCAGGAAGTAGAATTGTTCCCATCTAATGACACGCGATTTTCAAACTCGATTTTCTCGGAAACAAAACTTCGAATGAAAAAATTTTATTCTATATTTTTTCTCATTTGTTCACAGGGAATCACCTCGTGGCTGCTTGTACATATTATTCGGCTGCATCTTGTATATTTCAGAAATGGTTGACTTTTCGATTTACTCAGCACAAAGTAAAAAACATTTACCATGTTAATGTTGAATTTTTTGTTAACACCCTATATGTGGGTGACGGAGTTATTTCTTTAGATTTAAAGCTAACTTTTTCTGTTGATATATTAATTTAAAGCTAGATTGTTGAGCTGATATACAGGGCAATAACTATGTCCACCTTGAATATCTCCGTTATTTGTAATAATATGGAAAAATGTTACGAACAAAATTTGCACGGTACAGAGGGGGACATGTTGTGAGACATAAATATTTTATGCGTTAGTGGGGGCATAGAGGAGATTTCAAGGTCATCCCTATTTTTTTTAATGGAATGCTATGTTCTTTTATCGCCATGTGATAGCCGGTGTTGAGGCGACTTCAGCGAGCTATTATTGAAGGTCATGCAAGGTCAAGTGTGGTAGTAAAATAAACTTTCTTACATTAAAGGAGATGCTCGAAGTGGTGACCGTTTGCGTCAATGCAAAGTGGCAATCTTCGTGTCGCTGCATCACGTGCATGTCTTATCGTTTCTTTATTCTATCTTATTGTTCATAACATTTTTCCATATTATTTCAAATAACGGAGATATTCAAGGTGAACATAGTTATTGCCCCACCCTGTATTCATTCCACCGATTATGATCTCGAAAATGCAAGAAGGTTGAAGAAGTACCCAGGCACAAATTTCGATCATTTACGAAATTATGAACGACAAAGAAGATCTAATCACTGTAACTGCGAACTAAATCGTAGTGAAAACAGTTAATACTACTAGAATAGAAAAGACAAATCTTCTACGAACTATGATTTGTGCATCTTAATATAATTTGCTTTACATAATAGATTGTAATAAAAATCGACTTCCAAGTTTAATAAAAAATTGATGTTAATCACATATGACATATCACGCAAAGTGTTAACAGTCTAATTCAACAGTAGATTACGACATTAAAAAGGACAGTAGTCTCAAAGAACACAAGTAACAAAAGATTGTGATTTCGCAGTTCCATGGCGTCAAAGGGAGTTAAATTACGGGTCCCGGGCCCGGGAAAATTGATTTGTATTGCTTCAGCCAGCTAAAAAATGACTGCGAACCATTTCCGGGCTCTGGGAATACTCGACGGTCTCGGGCAATCGCGTTCGGTACTTATGAGATACGTGACCCTCGCAATTCCGAATAACTGAGGAACGTGGCAGAAGAGGTTGCTCCGCGCCCATGAAAGTTAATATTCCGTGGAAAGGACTTACGTAAGGACGTCGATGGAGAAAAAAAAACCGGGAGAAAAAGAAGGGAAGAGAGAGCGAAAGAGAGAGAGAGAGAGAAGGGCGAAAGAAGGTAGAAGACGAAGAGGGAAAGAGAAAGACGATCGCCGGTGGTGGAAGACCCCTTCACCCCCTTAGACTTCACCTAGACTCGGTCGAGGAATCGATAGGGTGACTCATCCAGGGGCGGTGACGGAGTTCTCTCCCTCTCTTACACCCTGTCCTCCTTGTTCACTCATCCCACGCCCTTCTCCTTCTCCTCCACCTCCTCCTGCTTCCGGTTCTAACGCCGAAAGCGTGTCCAAACTTTCAAACTCCGCTGTTCAACCTCCATTCCGGTTCTCCTCGAAGACCTCTCTTCCCGGAGAAATAACGAAATGCACTCGCCAAGAAGATCCCGTCGCGCTTCCCACTCGCGGAATTTGCTGACTCTGCCCACGACTCCATTCTTTGCACCCCCTCAAGGAAAAAAGGGTTGCCTCTGCTAACGATACTTTTTCGTTGTTCCGCATCCTGCAATGCGGATTTTCGAAAGGACTCTGTATGGATTTCCGATGCGAGGACTTGGAGGCTGACTTACGTAGTAGCTATAACGCTGCTTCGAACAAATTCGACAATGGACTCAACCTCTTACCTTACACTTTAGTTCCAATGGTTTCAGATTAAGCTTTAGGGTAATTGTTGAAGTGGTCAACCATATAAGTCCAGTGGTCAGCCATTTTAAGCGTTGTTGTTGTTGTTGTCGTTAATGCACTATTTTCGAAATGTTTTGCATAAGAAAGTGATGAATAGACTGAAATGTAGAAAAATTTGTTGGTAGTTATTTGTTTCTCATGGCCTGGTTTTTGTTTCTTTGAATTCTTGCGAAATTAAAGGTATAGGTGGGTACTAGTTCTACAGTCCAGTTATCACGATATTGCTGTACAAAACTACAAAATGATGTTAGAATACCAAGCTAAAATATCTTAGTTTATATACCATGTCTACCACGTATTTAAAATAACTTTATTATTCAAGACTGGTGCAATTTATCATGCATATAGACATCGCAATGACCCAAATGTTTCCTGATTTGCATGCAACGTCTGAAATCAAACAGAAACTAGCTCACGAGGTTAAAAATTCCGTTTCGAACGAAGCTAAAATGTGATTCAAGATTATTACTCTTTACGCCGGTAGTTTGTAATATTAAAAGAGTCTACATTAAGAAACGACGGTAATTAACAAAACGGTAAATTCTTTATCACTTCGCGAAGGCAGTCACGGTTAACTAGGGCAAGAAGATCTCGATCGAGCCAGCGTGAGCTCAGCAACGTTTGAATAACTTTCCTGAGCCTTATATCCTCGTTTTTCTTTTCCTTATCCAACGGAACTAACGCGAAAGGGAACCTAAAAGTGTAAAGCCCGCCGTTTAAGCACCTCCGCCCACTTTCTTACTGCTGTCCCACATCCCCCTTCGGCGAGGGCGAGGTAACAAGATTCATTCCAAAAGGCCGCAGCGGCTGCAACTGCGACTGCAACTGCACTCATCCGGTCGGTCATACCTATAACGAGCATGCGGCAAGACGACGTCGCCAACCAATTTGTCGCACACAGGCTCTCCACCCTCGCGCTGAGTCATCCTCGTGGCCTCCCTTCGGAATTAACGAAATCTTTCCGACCCTTCCCGACAGCTCAGGGTGTTTCCCGATAAACCATTAATTCAATGTTACTTTTATAATCAGAGATCGAAAGAGTCATCGAACTTTTTAACTACTTATACAGGGTGTCCCATTTAAGTTGAGATTGTAAAAAATCTCGAAAACTTGTGATTTAAAACAAACAAACTGACACATGTCCTTTAGTGTTTCGAGTGGGGAGTCAAATGGCACTACTTGTTTTCTAATGTGTGGGCGTTCTCAAGGTTACTTCAAGGTCATTTTGTCTATTTTTATAATAAACCCATATTTTTCATTCCAGAATCATATTCTACGTAAAAAAATGCACAACTTTTGTTAGAAATATCTTTTTTTAAGTTCAATATTTCTTAAGATATTTAGCTGATTTTTCATGTTTATGTCAAGGATAATTTTGTTTTTGTATTAAAATGACAACGTTACTTTCTTCTGGAAGATTTTTTATTTCATTTAAGAACATCATAATAAATACTCGAAATTTTTACCTTCTAGACAACTTCTAGACACTTAGTAATTCGTTTAATAAAAGACTCATGAACACATAATAAGGTTCTTACAAACTTACAAGAAAATGTTTGAAACAAAAGTTGTGCATTTTTTTACGTAGAATATGATTCCGAAATAAAAAATATTGGTTTATGATAAAAAAGCCAGAATGACCTTGAAATAACCTTGAAAACGCTCACGAATTAGAAAACTAGTAATGCCATTTGATTCCCCACTCGAAACACTGAAGGACATGTGTCAGTTTGTTTTTTTTAAATCATATGCCTTCGAGATTATTTACAATCTCAACTTAAATGGGACACCCTGTATATAGATACGCTTCACTTGTTAGTATTTCGTTTATGCGAGCCGCTGATTTAGCTCCATCCTATGGTGTCCTTCACCAATTTGCGTTTCTTTTAACGCTTATTCGTTGCATATGGAATAAATAAACAATAATGCACAGATTTAAAAAATTTCAATTTTAGAATTTAGTAAGACTTGCAGACCTTGCATGACCATGTGCACGTTGAGATAAAATATTGTTTAATATTAACTGCAAATATTACCAACATGGCTATTGTCATCCGAGGAACATATTTGTTTTGAATTTATATAAACATTTATTGTTAAGCTTGCACAAATACTGAATAATAAATAGTATTTTTAGTCACACCGAAATTCATCTAATTTGTACGTCAAGGGGTCAATTCAGCGTGTAATCATGCATAATACATGTTGCGTTATTTCGAAATCCAATTCTGGAATCCTTTAGAAATTCTTTAACTTCGACTGACCCACATTCTCTACTTTTCCACGCTATCCTAATCCCGTAATCCTCAGCTTCAGAACCTTTAGCTCGTTCCACGCAATAATGGACACTTTATCCAATTTCTTAGCTTTGAATCTCTTAACTCTTTCATAATCTCTCTGCAATTCGTTATTGTAAATTCTATCCTCTCTGTTTTACTTGTCTTTAGCCCATCAAGTCCCATAACTGTTACTGACATTTAAAATGAGAACTCCGTTCAATTATTCCGGTATCTACAAGCATAATTTATTACTCGAAAGTCTAGACGACGTTTTAGATTATCCTTAATTTTCGAAGCGCGTCGTATCTGTTATTGAATCTCGAAATGAGAATTCGCCTTTGACTTTTTAAGGTTCGCATCTATTATTGATCCTTGAAACGAAAAGCCCTATCAATTATTTCATTGTTTGCGATTCGATCTAAATTCTATACCCTTTATCCTTCAATTCATCTTTAGCTCTTTATGCTCGTTATCGATTCTCGAAACGGGAATTTGTTCAATCATTCGGATATCTTTCTGAACACATATCCCCAGTAGAAAACGCATAATGGAACATTCACCGCATTTGTTATTCATACCCGGAACTGAGAGGAGCTCCCCGATATCCGTTATTCTTCAGTTCCTCCGATTCGTTCGAGTCGACATCTTTTCTTGGAATCATTAGATAGACACGGAAGCCGGCTAATGGATTATCGACAAGCGTCGTGCCACGGTTTTAAAGGGTGCTCGGAGCCTCTTCTTTCCGACGCAACTTTCCCTCGGGTTCCCGGCGACAGCGGGTAAACTTCGCGCCGAGGTTTTAGCCCGTTCCTCCGACGTCGAACTTCCAAGTTTCAGCTGTCCCTTCGGGCTGCTTCCGGTCGAAATAACGAGATGCATTCGAGGAGCCCTGCCCAAGAGCGGGGAGCTAACTTTATCGACTCTTGGACACACATATAACGCAACTGGACAACGACACGAGCCAATTTTGTCGCCACCCTAGTCCCCTGCTGGTGATTCATCCCCTTGAATATTTCCCCCCGAATTGGCAAACTTTCTTCCACTTCCGGGATAATTAGGAGCCATGTTCTGTCAAACGAAATATTAGATTGCTCCGCGGTGCTACGTAAAATATCACTGCCGGTACTAGGGGAGAATAAGGTAATCGCGGTCAGCGGGCAGTGATAGTTAGTATTATTATTACTAGACTGCGGATCTTTATGCAAAATAAAAAAGGTTTGGTAATTATTTACAAGTTGGTCCTCCACACCGATTTTGATGACCTTGAAATATGTTGTCAAGGTCATTATTCTGTACAACTTTTCCCTATCCATGTTACCGCCGCTCGGTTTTAGTTTTCGAGATATTCACAAAAAACTATTCTTAATACTTTATGCAAAATAAAAAATGTTTAGTAATTATTTCCAAGTTGGTCCTCCACACCGATTTTGATGACCTTGAAATATGTTGTCAAGGTCATTATTCTGAACAACTTTTCCTTCTACATGTTACCGCCGCTCGGTTTTAGTTTTCGAGATATTCGCAAAATACTATTGCAAATACTTTATGCAAAATAAAAAATGTTTAGTAATTATTTACAAGTTGGTCCTCCTCACCGATTTTGATGACCTTGAAATATGTTGTCAAGGTCATTATTCTGTACAACTTTTCCCTATCCATGTTACCGCCGCTCGGTTTTAGTTTTCGAGATATTCACAAAAAACTATTGCTAATACTTTATGCAAAATAAAAAATGTTTGGTAATTATTTACAAGTTGGTCCTCCTCACCGATTTTGATGACCTTGAAATATGTTGTCAAGGTCATTATTCTGTACAACTTTTCCCTATCCATGTTACCGCCGCTCGGTTTTAGTTTTCGAGATATTCGCAAAAAGCTATTGCTAATACTGTATTGAATTTTCCGTATTCTTACGAGCTCCGTGGCAACGTAAGCCTGTTCCGGCGCGACGTCCTCTTAAAAATACCTATATCTCTATGATACTTCGTTCGCAGCTTCTTTACGTGAGCAACGTGCGAACATGAAAACACGAGCATACTCGTGACTGGTCAGTAAGGTGTAAATTTCTTAATTTTTCTTGTTTACGTCTTAAACTCTGTCCTAATTAGATATCGTACGACCGACCGACCAATGCGACAAGAAACAAACACAGCACATCTTGTGGTCGCATCCAAATTGACGATCCGTGCGAATTTCACCAAAAATTGTCCCAAAAAATGTAAAATTAAATGTTCTAATATAACCGCTCGATATATATAAAAAAACCAACATATACATACTGATCGAATAGTAACCTCTTGAAAAGAAACATACGTCGATTAGCAGAAACTTCGTGAAAACTTCAATCCTAAAAAATAGTGGTAGAATGATTCTCGATCGCTGCAATGTCAAAGAAAGTCGGAGGAAAGCCGATTGTCCTTTTGTGCTTTACGGAAATATGACTCGAATCACGGGGCTCGATGGACGGTGAAAGTGGCGAGGGTCGCAACAAACACCGAATTACGAGAAAGAAGTGGCATCATAAAGACGTGGAAACAGGTTCCATTGAGCCGATTCGATCGGCTAACGAGCCCTGCTATGGACACTGGGTCCCTTGTTTCCCTCAGCCACGTAAAAATCGCATCGAATTATGATCCATACCTGGGAACAAGAGTTTTAATCAACTGGTCATTTCGTCGATCCTCTTATTAGTCTTTGTCCACCGAGCGGTGGTCTGACAAAGCAGGAACGCTATCATTCAACCGATTCTATCCTCCGTAATATCATATTTCTGATGACCGAAATTCCCTTCCGAGTTAAAAAAAAAATGTCGGCGACTTAACATTATTTTTAACTAACTTTTCCAACTCATCCAGTGTGTTATGGCTGGACTGTACATTTTTATGCGAAATAAAAATTGTCTGCATATAGGGTGATGAAAAAAAGTCCATTACTTATGGGCCATATTTAACCCCACGAGAAGAGAAATAATGTTTAATTAATACAGGTCCTAAAAGCAAACTTCTTCTTTGAAATCAACTTTTATTATTTATTAACGTTTCGTGTCATGGCCATATTATTTCGCTTCCGACACGGAGAATAGTTGGGAGTATTAGTTCAAGGTTATAAACACAAGAAGTACATACACGTAAGCACAAGGTTGTAAACACAAGTGGTCTATGAAGTGTACACATTCAATGTGTTACGACGAGAGCCAGTTATGATATGGAACAGTAATGAATAACAAAAATTGGTTTTACAGGGAAAGGAATGACCTACAGTGAGTGAAAAAAGTATTCGTACATCTTTCAGAAACGAATAACTGTTTTAAAATTGCTGTTGGTAGAAATTGTGGTGAATAAAGTGAAGGTCACGATTTTTAACATTTTTTTATCTGTGCCTATAATGAAAATTTAAAATATGCCTTTTGTAGAGCGAAGTAAATTATATGTATACAAAATTTCAACAAAATCGAATAATGTTGCTACGAACCATAAATGATTAAAAATGGCAAAAGTTGTGAGAAAATGCGATTTAAGCCCGAAATTCAAAGATTTTTACATCTTTTCTATGTGTCACCCGATGTCGATGAAACTTTGTACATGTATAATAACTTATTAGACCTACAAAAGGCATATTTTACATTTTCTTTACAGACACAGATAAAATAGTTAAAAATTGTGATCTTTATTTATTCTCTTCGCAATTCTGACCAATAGCTATTTCTAGAAAAAAATTATTTACGCGCTACATAGTAAACTAATCCTTCTAATATCTCAAAAAAGAAACTGAAGAAGTCGTTTGGTCCAATTTTAAAGAAATTATTCGTTTTTGAAAGGTGTACGAATACTTTTTACACCCACTGTATTTTGATTAGACATTTTTTACTCCTCACAGTGATTACTCCAAGGCCTACAAGTATCCGATCTTTTCTTTTTCATCACCCTGTATATTGCAAGGAACAGAATCCAAATGGCAATTTGTCACTTTTTGTAATAACTAGACTGTGAATTTTCATACAAAGTAAAAATTGTCTGCATTTATTACAAAATACAGGGACTACGTAAGTAATTTTTTTCTGTTCTCAATCAGTTTAATAAGTCGAAAATAATACATCAGAATTTTTCAATTCCTGGAATATTTTAACTATTTTGATCTTAATCTACAGGTTTTTGTGACACTTGCATAGAATCCGCAGTAATAGTAATGACTTTAAAAAGTTAAATATGATTTTGATAATAACATCGATAATATTCTTAGAATCGTCCTTATGTTTAAAATTTTACATACTCATTTCTGTCATAAGTGCATAAAATTTGCAGTCTAATCCTCCACGAAAGTCAAATAATTCTTGATAAATTAGTATTGCGGAGATAATTCCAAGTTGTACGATGTTTGATGATGACGATTAAATTTGATATTTTAGCTTTGATTACAACGAAAATATTAACATAACTACACTTAAATATACGTAATAACGAAGATACGCGCTGACTGTTTAAATAGAAGCTATACTCTAGCTCTCAGAATGTGTGCAGTGCTCAAATGTCATGTTTCCATCGGTTGTCGAATGTTGGTTGTGGTGGATGCGTAGGACCGACGACAACTTTTGTGGAAAAGAATATAAACATTATTTTCGGATTGCTTGGCATCGATTAATAATATCTAGACTGCGGATTTTATGCAATTATAACAAGATGAAAACGTTTAAAGAATTTAAAAATATTGTATTACTTTGAATTCGTTGGGGTTATTAAGAGAAAGATTAAACGTCTATTCGGCTTCTATAGCTTAAATTAATACAGACAACTTTTAAGTATTTAAAAATATTATATTTGAATTCCTTGAGGTTATTAAGAGAACGATTGAACGTCTATCCTGCTTCTATAGCTTAAAATTAATAGAGACAACTTTTAAGAATTTAAAAATATTGTCTCTGAATTCGTTCAGATTATTAAAAGTACAATTAAACGTCTATTTGGCTTATATAGCTTAAAATTAATACAGACAACTTTCATTTTGCATATAAATTCGCAGTCTACTAACAACTAATAGCACCTGAAGTAGTATAGTGCAGATATTGAAGAACCCTGGTTACTAATCGTTTGACCGCGTTTGACTAGTCTCCCTACGATCATAAATCTCGTGAAAAGCAATCGCTTTCAATGGAATGAATCTAATCCACGCAGGTCGGAACGAGAAGCAGACACGCGTACAGTAAAATATTTGTCGTGAACGAGATTGTGTGGGACGCGGCCTGTCCCTTTGGCCGACAGAGCCGGTGACTTCTCGAAGCCGAGAGCTTTAAAGCTTACGGTTGAATCAATACAGAGAGTAGAAACGAGATAGATAGACCGAGAAAAGATAGGAGTGTCAAGGATAAGCGAAAGAAAAGAAGGAAGGAAGGAAGAAAGGAAGGGACAAAGGAGGCCAAGGAGATTCAACTTAGACACCCGGACTCGCACATATACGCTCATTCTTCGATCCTGTCCCTCTTTCTCTCTCTCTCTCACTCTCTTTCTCTTTGACCGTGTATTCTCCGGGTGTATACGTGCCAATAGCTTGTCGATAAGTGCTGTTGGCGTGGTTTCACGATTATCGGGGCAAGGCGATTTCTTGTAACAATATGACCGGCGACGCGTCGGCATGGACGCGTTTTGTCGGTTTCTGTGCAACGTGCTTCTAGCAACAGTCGTCTTTTTCAGGAGCATCAGTGAGTAGACAACCACGATTACAAACAATCTGCTGGGTGTACCTGTCTGTCACGCGCTGCAATTACATTATATATATCTGCTTTCTCCAGCAACTTTCAATCTCTTTCGATCGATCGGCCGACGACGTGCAACGCGACGGTTTAATCCGAGAACTTTTCGAGCTTCCTCGAATTTCAGCTGCGCGCGAGATACCTTCGCGATTGATCCGCCAACAGTCTCTCGTCCGGCGTCTCTCCGTATTTACAGTCCCGCAGACCTCCCTTATTCTCGTTCCCGTTCATTTATTTCCGTCCAGGAGCTGTATCTTGATACGTGGAGGACCGGCGCTATGACGTTTTTCGTTATCGTAAAAGTCGAATACACCTTCCCACGAACGGCACCGGCGGCGGAGACTATCGATCGGCCAGGTTATTTCGTGCCGCGTTTTGTCGCTTTTTCGTACGAATCCTCTCTACGGTCGCTCGTAAAACGACTAAAGAGCCCCCGGTGCCGGCGTCTCACGCTTTCCCTACGTCGACGTTGACTACACCTATCCCAGCCTGTTACGAGTCGGAAACCTTGACCCTGTCCGCTTCCTACGCGTTCCCTCAGATTGTGTTCTAACCCAGTGATGAGCAGCCGGTGGTCTACAGTGGGCCAAAAGTGGAAACCTAATACTTACACGCAGACCGCAACGGACTCTTTTGTTTTTTGTCGCTATGCTATACATTGTAGGGAAACATGCGGCCCGCGGACAGCCGGATCCCAGCGGTATACTCACTGCTGGATTAACATTAAACCTATCACCGCCGGTCAAAATAACCGGTACCAGATTTTTTATTTTTCTATTATTGATAATATAAAGTAGCTTCCATAAGAAATGATCGAATACGTTTCCTTCATAGGTTACATATTACCATAAGAACTGCACAAAGTCTAAATGAATTCAATCTTGTTATGTACCAGTTATTTTTAAGGATTGGTAAGTTTAGTGTTAAGACCTTCAGAGGCCCTAAGGAGGTATTGCCATTTAGGCATTTTCGATAATTTGACTAAAAAATGTTTTTAACAAAAGTTTGAGTTTGGCTGAACTTTCGCTCAGTGGACAACAATTTGTTAACTTTTCTAAATAAAATATTACACAATATCACCAAAAAATGATAAAAAACTAAGTTCTGATGCGCGGAGTTCACTCGTCCAAAAGTTATACACGAATGAAGGTGCTCGATTTCAAGCGCGTATGATAAGTTAGAACGCTGCCATATTCGTTTTCGGACATAGGTGCGTGTATGATGTTTCTCAAAAGTATAACTTTTGATAAATCGAGAGTAAGTTGTGATTAATTTCGGGGAGGGATGGTACCTGTCCATAAGGTCGGCCCGACCACGCATTTCCGCTTCTATGTCTGAAAACCAATATGACAGCATTATAACTTGTGAAACGCGCTTGAAATCGATTAACTTTAGTCGTGTATAGCTTTTGAACGAGTGAACTCCGAGCAGTGAAATTTCGTCTCCGCGCATAAGAATTTAGAGTTTTATCATTCTTGGTGATATTCTGTAATATTTTATTCAGAAAAGTTAAAAAAAATTTTCTCCGTTGAGTGAAAGTTTCACCTTCAGTTTTGCTCGTTGACTACTGATATTCAACTTTCCACTATTCTTTCGTTCGTAAACACTTTGAAATATTACTACTATGTAAAAGATGTAAAATATAGAATTTCCCTGATTTCCTAAACACGTACTTAATTTGCTTATCAGTTAATCCAGCAATGAGTATGCTAGAGGGCCAAATGCGGCCCGTGGGCCACCGGTTGCTCGTCGCTAGACTGCGGATTTTATGCATTTATGACAAAAATGATTAGGTTCAAATCGAAGGTGTCCAAAAATTGAAAGAATTTAAAAGTAGTGGTGTGTTATCTTTCGCTTTTAGAAGTTGTTATAGAAGGAAATAAATTTCGAAGTGGTTCCAACTTTTTGCAATTGATGCATGCAATATTTATTTTGCATAAAGATCCTACTCATCACATTTATGGCTTCTAAAAATTTTCAAAAAATACTAGAGTATGAAATTTGACAGAATTTAATACAATTTCTATTTATTTCAGACCAGCAAAAATTACTACCAATGAAAATAAGATTTTATTTGATTCCACTTTCTTAAAATTCGTGAACAAAAATTGCAAATTGCACGAACATCCGCAGTCTGCTGATCACTGTTCTAACTGATGCACCGACACGACGCGACGCAACGGGACCGCATGATGCACCGAGTGGATTCAGCGCCAATGTAAAAATGGGAGGGCAGACCAAACTCCGTGGTCGGAAAAGTCTCGAACGAGTGCTCCGACGACAGTTGATGATATTTTTATGGCTATCGAGGATGAAACAGTGGGACCCCGGGAATTGAATAGCAGATATTACCCGGGAACAAAGTAGTAACACATGGGGAACTGTTTTGTGTTGTTTTTTGATGGGTGGGATGATGGATTGTGTAACGAGACGGGGCATATTGAAATAGATGGGCAGACTGGGGATCGTTGATAGATTTTTAGAAAAAAGATTGTGGCAGTGAAAGTTAATTTTAGATGTATAAATTCATTCGTAGATATCGTAGATAATCAATTGTAACTTCACGGTAAAATTTTGATCAACTTTATTGAAGATTCTAAATTCATTCGTAGCGTTCGTCAATAATCAATTTTATCTTCACGTTAAAATTTTGATCAACCTTATTGATGATTCTAAATTCAATCGTAGCATTCGTGAATAATCAATTGTAACTTCATGTTAAAATTTTGATTAACCTTATTAAAGATTCTAAATTCATTCATAAATGAAGATGGAGTAAATGCGTAGGTAGAAATTAATGATACGAAGGTGGAGATTATTTTTAAGGATAGCATATATTTTGGTTGTTAGTAAATAATCCACTTTACAAAGAAAGGGCTACGAATTCATTTATATACCGAATAATATTTGAATGATCTTTTTGCATATTTATTTCGAGGTGATTGGAATTTAAAGGTATTTAACTATGTTTGTTGGGGTTAGGTCTGGTAAAAATGGAATCAAATTGCCAATAAGTGGGGTTTTTTTAATTTTAACCTTATATATTCAAATCGCCGCTTTAAAATAGCTACTTCTATGTGCTTGTGCTGCCATCTAACGGGTCCGCTCGGTACTATTTAGCCGATCTTACGTGTATCACCTAGCGAATATATCAATATGGCGGCGCTTTAACCTGTCAAATGCGCTTGAAATTGCTCGCGTTTACACGCGTACAACTTCTGAACCAGAGAATTCCTAACAATAAGACATACATTTTTTATGTTTTCTCGTCGAAATATACAGGATTGCGTAAAGAAAGTTTTAAAAAAGTGGTTACCTAAAAGAAGGTTTAACCAAACATTCTCATACACTTTTATTTTCATCAAATACCATACTCCCTTTTCGCATTTATATTTTAAACTTCAATGAAATATCAATAAAACAGTATACACAACTGCACTATATAGTGGATTCACATTTGTACTTCATGCGCCACATTACAATTATTCGTAGTTAGATAAATACGTAAAATTATCTTCCACTGCAATCGCATAGATTTTAATCAAACACCTTTCTCGACAACTGCACTTTCAAACTAACATGCATTCACACACAACTGTACCTCCACTATCGCGTTCCGGTCTCCCGGCGGACCTGCCCAGTGTCGTTAAACAGGGGAAATCGAGGGAATACCGTTACCCTCTCTCTGCTATTATCGGATTGGTCACAGCGCAGACGCAGACGTGACGCGAATTGAATGCGCGCATCACGTCACGTGACCGGTCCATGTAGGAAGAGTGGGGATGTTCACCGCTGGGAAATGGGGAATGGCTTCGTAGAAGGGGTAAGGTAGGTTGCGAGAAACGTTTTGATATGGCGACACTGGGCCTGCCGCAACAGACCGTCATTAACGAGTGGAATACGAGCTGGCATGAGAGCAACGAGATTGTTGTAAGACGAATTCGTATTCCACTCTCGCGCTCGTGCTGATTAGTTTCCCGAATGACCGGAGTACGATATTGGAGGTAGCCGATTTTTGCGACAGCGACTTACGAAGTGCCAGTTGCCTAAATCTGCCTTAACGATATTATCAATGCAGTAATGCCGCGATGAGTGCGACGACTTCGGGTCCGAAACATTGCTGTTTACAGACGGGACATGATTGATCAATGTAATTGATCCATATCATGTTATAATTTCTCGGCCGAATCGAGCGGTCGATTTTATCGTCCCTTTGAGGGGTATACTCCACAGTAGGAGGGATACTGTCATCGCACCTAGCGTAAGCCGCATTATTGCTTTTTTCGTGGCATTACTGTATATCACGGTATTGGTAATATATCGATGTTATCGATATCAATCGATAACAGTCACACCTCTACTAAGAAGCGCAGGAGAAGCTATAAAAGACGTATCTTGAATTTTTCAGAGAACGGTCTGCTCTCGTTCGAGAACCCAAACTACCACTTGGACCCAGCCCGGCTGGACGACGCGTTGAATAGCAACGGGAACGGCAGTTCTCTGTACGATAAGCTCTATCAGGAATTAGTCGGCAACGGTGGCAGAAGCGGCGAGGTGACTGGCGGCGACAGAGGCGGCGAGGTGACCGGCGGCGGGGGTGGCACGAGAGTGCAGGCACGCAGAACATATGCCACGTTGGATCTAGGCAGCATGGGGGTTGATGTCACTCAAGGTCCTCTCACTCAAGATTCCGTGACGGAGGACACGCCGGACAATTCGGACAACCATAACCTAGGGTGAGTAGCCGTCATTTCGAAGGCCAGGTATTAAACGGATCACGTTCGTCGTCAAACCGAACGACCGACGTGACCACGGCGTTCGATTCTTCCGGCGACGGTCACCGTTAATCTTTCCGGGAAACTTTCGGCTTATGAACGCCGGGTTTATCCGGAATCGAGACGCGGGATTATTCTGTTCGACTCGTGTTTTCACGGGATTGGGACCCCGTGCGTCTTTAGCCTGCAATACGAGGTCCGTGCGATGCCTGGAATAACGATGGACAGTAGTGCCGCGAAGAACGCTGCAAAGCTGTATAGGTTAGGCGCAGTGACATTATCCCTCCTACTTCGAGGTATAACTACGGTGACCATTCGTCCTGTATTGTCGCGAACAGTTCTGTATTTCAATTCTTCGTTTTAAGATTTAGTTTAATAAAATATTGCTTTTTTTTATTCCTTATAATAAATAACGTATTAAATCCTGTAATATAAAAATTTTGTTATTTTTTGCTTATATGCGTTGCGATAATGCCCATTGTTTCTGTTGTCCCCTATTTCGCTCACAGAAATATAGTCACCGTAGGTATACCCCTCGATTAGGTATATCGATGAGCCAATACTAATGCAATGACAAATTTTTTTTTATTATTTCTTTCATGAAACTTTTCCAACACATTCTTGACATTTTTCTGATTATAATGACACCATCGAATTGTCACATCTGATCTCATTTTAATCAGAAAAATGTCACGCATGTGTTGGTGAAAGTTTCATGACAAAATAATTAAAAACAGAAAAGTTTTGTCGTTGTTTTGGTATTGGTTCACCGAAATACTGATGCCAGTTGGGATTCGGTTGCTCGGCTCGACGCTGGCGCCAAAAAATAAAGGAGCCTCGAGGAATCATGCCCGTCGCGTTAAACGCAATGTTTCGGAATGAATGAAATGGACGCAAAGAGGTTGCTGCATTCTTCGCGACACTACTGTACCAGGTGTCCCTGATACCGTGATGGAGTTATCAGGTTTCTCGGAAGTTTCCGTCGTGCCACGATCGATGCTTTAATGACTCCACCGAAAGAAGTCTTATACGAGACACGGTGACAAATTGTCGGGAACACGATACACGCGCACCGCGAATTAATAGTCTTCACGTGACGGATTAATGTTGCCACAAGTCTATCGCACGACGATGGAACAACACGACAAACCTAATACCCAGAACGGTGCTGGTCAGTGAAACACCGGGGCAGTTTGTTACGTCGACGCGTGCCACCGAAGGACGGAACGACCTCAGCTGATCTTCGGCCGACGAAGTCCGTTGTTGCTGTGTGCCGCGAGACTGCAATGTTGACTTTGACCGGATTGACAGTGAACAAGAATTTCTAACGTTTTTTTAACCATTGCGAGGCGAATGATTTTGAGGGCTTCGTGTCATGGTTAGGCACACTCGAACATTTACGCCTCAATTTTTATATATTCTTAATCCTG
The DNA here is from genome assembly GCA_913789915.3 of Sphecodes monilicornis. NCBI lineage: Eukaryota > Metazoa > Arthropoda > Insecta > Hymenoptera > Halictidae > Sphecodes > Sphecodes monilicornis. The sequence continues at coordinate 15,541,806 of OU565290.1, forward strand.
CTTCTTCAAAATCAATATTGATCTTCAAATAGTTAACGATTTAAACTGGATACTTGAAAATTAGAGTTTAAATGGGACGTGTGTAACTATGGGTCAAAATGGACCCAAATGCCGCCATCCGAGGTAGTTTCTGTAATTGTAGAATATTCTGCAACCCTTTTCGCATCGAATAGATACATAGTACATCCTCTACAGATTGTTTCATAAAATTAGATGAAACTTTTAGTCATGCAGCTTTATGCAAATTTACATTTTTATACGAGAAATTAAGGAAACCAAAATTATTATTATCAACAAAATAAAAAGAAAATAAGATAGCATTTTAGTTCGATAAAATTTAAATTTTAGAAGAATTTGTAATTGGAACACGCAGTTCATACTTACTCTGTTGGAATTGAAAATAAAAAGGAATATGTTAGACAAAAATATTCTTTACCCAGATAAAATAGTACAAACGAATTTTTTGTTTAACATTATTCTTACAGATATTTGAAGACTGTCAGTGTGTTATTAATGTCAAAACGGGCTTCGCCTAATTTACTGTCACTATGAAAGGACCTTGAAATGAGAGGTAGCAACATAATTGATAAACCGATATCATGCCTCTGAAATCTAACTGTAATAGTGGATTACACGGATTTGTGGTTCGTTGATAGTTTACGAGCAATACCTAAAGCCCTCGGAAATTACCTGTGTTAATGTTTCAGTTGATTTAACCTAGATTTCCGTGTCCAAGGTTATTTCAATACTCATCAACATACTAATTTCCTTTAAACACCTTAAAAATAACATCAAATAAAACCTCGGTAAAAAGTATAATCTTTATTTTCAAATTCAATAGAGTTATTTATTTGCTCTGTGCCGCATTAATAGACTGCGAATCTCTATGGAAATCAAAAATTGTTTGCACCAATACTAGATCAGCTTGTCTCTCATTTTTTTATAAGAACTGTGCACATCAAAAACAAGATTTAAAGCTAATAATAATTCCTATAATGTAATGTTCTTTTGCACTGTTAGAGATAGAACAGAAAGTAATCCATATTTGTTTTAACATACGACACATTGTTTAGTTTGAGGATGCTCATACTACCACGTGTATAGAAGTCTTTTTTACTCTTTAATATAGTTATTATTAGGTTACAGAAACTAAGGATGGTGGGAAATATTGTTTACAAATGAATAGAATTTCATTTCGTCTTAAAAGGAAGGTAGAGTAAATAAATAAGGCATTTAGTAAATTAGAATTATCCTAAGAGAAATAATTTGAGGAATATTCACATTTCCCTAGTTTTTGATATCGTAAGGGACAGTGTAACAGGGGAACCCTCCACTTTCCTAATCTCCATAAGTACGTTGCTAATACAAGGTGCTAATTTTAACTCGAACACCTAAATTATCTCCGCTACTATTAATAGTAAGGAAAAATAACTAAATAGAATTTACATGGTTTTAAGACGTGCATCAGATGGTAATAAAAAAATCCTTTCAAGGTCATTTTAACGGTTCTTTCAAGGTCGTCGTATTTTTTTTCATATTAACATGTATTTTTCATAATAACATGTATTTTTCATAATACAATGTGGTAGTCGGCGTCAAGATGAGTTGAACGACCTACACTCCATGACATTGAAGTGACCTTGAAGGCGAGGAAAATCAGTTTCAGTTTAAACAATACAAAATTAATAAAACGAAAAGGATAATATCACCTTATTTTATTAGTTGCTCAAAATGTTGGCCGTCAAGTAAAACCTGTTAATTTTATAGAAATATAAATATTGAGTTTTGCATACATTTAGTAGAAAGGTATCTTCCCCCGGAATACTATACGAAGAAAATCATGAATCTTTTTGCGTCACGTGCGAGTCTACCTTTCATGAAACACCATGTAGCACAGAACGCGTTTAAAGAAGTCATAGAACAGATCGTCGCTCCGGCCGAAATCGTTTGAAACGAGCCCCGAATAAAAAGAAGCGATATCCCGGTGTCGAACTGCGACGGCAAATCTAATATCCACCGGACGAAGATGAAAATACCCGCGATTTATATTCGTCCCCGTAACTGTCCACCATTTTCCCGGGGATATTTTTATGCTTTTGCTTTTAAACATGAGCCGATCTTCCCGCGCCATTCCGCTAGGGAATTTCTTTTATCCCAAGCGAACTAAGATATTCGGCCGGGAGCCCTTCTCGAATCGCGGGGAAGCGGAATAAGCGAGAGAGATCGTCTTCGTGAAGCGAAATCGAACGATTCTCTCCTCAGTCTTCCCCTCTCCTCTTCCCCGCCCCCTCCCTCTGTTCCACGGTTCTGCACGTAGTAATATAAGGTCCGGCCACCTAGAGCCGTTGATAAAACTTCCGAGTCGGACCTCATTGGGATACCGCATAAAATTTCAATAAATCCGAACTCGTGAAAAGGGGCTTGGACAGAAGGAACGAATGGCCGATGCTACAAGCCAGTTCCAACTTATTTCCGGCAGTTACACGGCCCATCCCCTCCTCCTTTCGCTTTACCGTCCCCTGGTATATTTGTCCGACCGGTCGAAATTCTCGTCTTCTAGTTCCTAGACCCTCGTCGACCTCCTTTGTCTTTCGGACCTGTTATCGAGCTCCGGCGAGCTATCGAGCCGCCTTAAAGAGAATCACGACCCATTCGTCTTCCGATTATGATGGAACGACGGAATAAAGTCGTCGAATAGTGGTCGCGTCGAGAATCGTTATTTTTTGCGAGCGTTGATCGATTCACTGGATTTTTCTGCGAATTCACGTCTTTAGGAACTAGTTGATCGAAAGAAAACTGGCAGTAATTGGTGTCACTGACGATTCCGTCGCTTTGACAACGTCAGCGTTTTTATTGTGACGTTTAGGGACCAAGATTGACAGTTATCTCAACCATTTTTCTGCACTCATTTATTTAAGTTGAGGATATTATCAAGCGAACGTAAATAACATTTTTCAAAGTACTCTATACGATTCAGAAGTTAATTATTTTGGTTACAAATAAGAATTATCATTGACCGAAAATTTTGTTCGTTCTAGATAAACATTTTTTTTATTTATTAGTTTATAGTCGCATTAACTTCGCAGGTTATTAGCAACTACATTAACTACAGGTTATATTCACATATATTTACAAAATTTAGAGATTTAGAGATGTATGTCATTTATATATGAAACAACAGCAAATTGATGTCTTTCGTCGTTGAGCGATTTCTTCAATTCAATTGGGAGTTCATGCCTATTTCTGACAGGACCCGTGGCTGGACAGTCTTGGAGAATATGAGCAACTGTATACTCGACGTTGACAAGGGAATGCTATTTCGGTCTCTTAGAATGAATATCGATGAAAGAAATTTATTTAAATTTTATATATCAGTTGTTAATCAGACAAATTCATTTCGGTTGTTCGTAACAGCGTAAGCCAGGCATGTCCAGAAGTAGCTCACTTGGAGGCGAATTCGAGGGAGACTCCTACTTCTCCCGCCCGCGCGTCTCGCTCCCCGTGGCGACCGTAGTCCTCCGAGCTCCTCAGACCCGTGCCTACCATGGGTCCGAGAGTCGCTTTGAACAGAGTAGGAAGAAGTAATTATATTCCTTAAACGGGTGAGCATTCCGTTCTTAGTAAATTAAGACTTGCAGCAAAAGGGCAAACGCAATCGAACAAGAAGGAACAACTTGGATAGTCGATTCGAAGCTTCCCGGAATAGTTAGAGGGGCTCCAGTGCGATTGTTCAACGGACCGGAATTCCTGGACTCTCTTTCTTGTTCGCGCGTCCAGTTCCTTCGTTCCGAGGATCTTTCAGCAGCAATGTTTGGAATTGCCGACAGTCCCGTCCCGGCACGTTAATCTTGCAAACGACATTTTCGAAAGGTTGAACCGATCCGCTTCCGTCGATTGCAACTCGTTCGAGTCCACTTTCCGTTAATATCGAAATTAGATTCCCAGAACACTCCTGTAATTAGTTTCCGCTGCCCCGGCCACTCGTTCGGCGCTGTTAGCAAACGGCCGAAATTGTTTCGTCTAAAATAGCAAATATGAAAGCGCTTCGATACCTGTCACTTCAGTTTCCAATTATACCGTTTTGAAATGTATTGAGAACTCTCGCACTTTCCAGTGAGTTAAAAATACTTAATTTCATCAGGTTCTTCACTGGATTGAATCATGATAAAAGTTGGTTTTTTCAACATACAGTGTCTACGTTATTTTATTATACTATCTGCACAAACTTAAGTTCGTGTATTACTTTCAAACTAAAAATTAAGTGGACATATCCAGTACTTGGGAATACCTCAAGCATTTTTCTACAAGTAAGCTTTTGAAATTGGACAGGTGTATGTACGCTTTTGTAATGCAAATTCATCATAGGTAACTTCAAATGTTAAAGGATTTATTAGCAAAAGTAGTACTGAAACTTGTTATTTTAACTGTTTAAATCTGCATTCTTTCGAGCATTTGAGGTCATTTACTTTTTACACCCAGGATGATCTACGGAAAAATCTGAATTAATTACAGTATACGTATCTGAGTATATAGGGTTTAAATTTTACGCAACATGGTTTTCATCGATTCCCTATCGAATGGTCCATCAGTCATTTAATTTGGTCCAAGGGCATTTGGGGCATTTTATCCGACTATACCCAATTTCATTTCCTTTTGGTAAACCATGAAAGACAAAGTTGTTTGAGAGACCGTGCACAGACGTCCCTGTAGAGTTAACAAATATATTTATCATGTAGCAAGGAATATTCTTGTATTTAAGTTGTTTAATATTCCTATTTCGCAGAACTTTATTCGTTTGAATATACTGCAAGCGCATAAAGAACCGCGTCTACTTAAACCGGTCCAGTAGTGTACCGTTTAAACGACATTCAGCAGGCTCATTAATTCATGTTTATCAAATAATTATCCACGGCAGAAATTTAACGAAGCGGAAGAGAATCGCAGTAGCGCCGTGAGAGCGTCGATGGCGCGTCTGATTTTTCTCGGTCCGCGTTGAATCGAGATACGTTAATGGACACCGGTGGAGTCTCATACAGCGGGATAATAAACTCCTCTCTTCGCGCCCGTCCCATTTCATCCGTCCTATCTTTCTGTTCTTCTCTCTGGCAATCCCTTCGTCTCCGCCGCTCCGGTTTTCCCGTCACCCCTCGGCAACCGTTCTCCCGGCCGATGCCTTTTCGACTTCGTCCTTTTTCTCGGACCGGAAATCCGGGCGAGCATAAAAATGCAATTAAGGAAACGCCAGGCGTCTGGCAGGGTACTGCATTCCTGTCTCCTGAAAGGTGGCTTCTTCTTCCACTTCCTCGTTCTTCAATCCCATCGTCCTCTCACCCTTCGTTAACTCCTTTCACGTCTACCTCTTCGGTACTCCCTTTGCACTTGCCCAAATTCAGTCCGCCGCCACCATTCCGACTGGTTAAATGCCCGCGGACGTAGAATAGAATAAGCGATGCGCCGTGATCCCAGGCCTCGCAAAGCCTGAAATGTTCGACAATTAGCAAATGGCTGTCGGTGGAAAGACTCAATGAACAATCTACGAAACGCGACCTTTGCCAAGAGAGAGAATTTTCCCATTGTAGTATACTGTAAATAGATTTCCGCCGCTAGGTCCTCTCAATCGCAAAGTTTCCGACAGGAATTCGCTGGCGGTCCGTCTACTTCGATTGATACACTACACAGTTCGACGTTCTACCGACTCGATGTACTTCGTGCAAAAATAATTCCCGAATTCTTCCGTTAGTAGAACCACGGATTGAATCAGTGGAATAAACCAAATCGGAACGTAGGAGAGAATTGGGTAATTTTGGACACTTTAGCTATAATTATGAAAAAATGGCAATATGAGGTAAAATATTAGTTTAAATACATGTTTCATGATTAATTTATTGGTACAATAAACAAAAATTAGTTTCATATTTGTCTAAGTCAGGGATGGGCATTTTTGTCTCAATTGAGACAAAACCGTCCCCACCATAGCGCCCACTGTCCCCCACCAGCATCCGCGTTGCCATAGAGTGATGGTATATGGTCTAGGTTTTCTCGCGCATGCGCGACGATTTTAGTGTCAGTAAAGTACAAAGTGGGGCTAAAATGGGGTACCCTGGTCACCCTGCATAGTTTCGCAAATTTTTTTTTGATTTTCAAATATGAATTGACAAGTAGCTCCTTCCCCAATGATAGTTGCCATTATGAAATCGAATATATTATCATTAACTTACAAAAATTTCGAAGTACGGTCTCGTCGTGTCATCTTGCACTCTTCTGTCTGGTTTCCCGCCAATAACAGTTCTCCCCTTCTTTCCCCACAAACATAAGGCGTACGGTACGTTCCTGCATTTAGTCGCGCATGCGTGAAAAAACCGAGACCATATACCATCACTGGTTCCAACCAGTAGCTCCGGAGCTATTCGGGGATCCTTCCCCGCTTAGGTTCTTCCCCCACTCTTAGACTTCATCGTTATTATGTATAGTAGTGGGAAGCTCCCACCACAAGAGTCACGCGGCGCGCGCAGCACTCACTAACTTTACAGCTGTACGTGGTAGTGGGAAGAGGTTCGATGGTGGGGGCCTTGCAGTTTTCGGAGGGAAATACGTTGGAACTCCCTGCCATAGAGGAAAATGCTTCGCCCGTTGCGAACAGTGCGCAGGCTTCGCGCATGAAAGAGAGGTTGGTGGGAGGAGCAGGCGTTTGAGGGGCCCCTACCGTGCCCATCCCTGGTCTAGGTAGTTAAATTTATCAAAATAAAGGAAATATTTGCGATTTTGAAGGCAATGATAATTTAGGGAGCGTTACAGACTTCTCATATAAAGAGCGGAAATCTTAGTACAACCAGGAGTGATTCTGCATAAAAATAATAAGAAAACATTTTGGTATAACATTTTTTTGGAATACAATTTACCCACTCTCTGATGACCAGAGTAATATCAGTCGCGCGCAGCATGTCACGTGACCAGTCTACGGTCTTAGTGGGGGACGTTGGAGTGTCCTCATGGTAGTGGAATGGGATAGTGGAAGGGAAAATATAAATGAACAAAGATGTGTAAGTTTCTGTATATGAACCAGTTAATTAACCCTCGTGTTAATATTCACACTTTTCTACTAGGTCAACTTTTATCGTCCATGTCGCGAACAATCATTATGGCTACGTCGTGATTCGATTCAATCCATCGTCCGCAAATATTTTATAACTCGTTACTATCATTTCGGAAATGTTACCACGGCCGCCATTGCGCTGCCATTTGATCCAATTGTCCAATATTAATTTGGCAAACAGTAATACACGGTGATTCGTGAATCAGACGCGTTTCCCGACGATCAACTTGTGATTTACAAACGCGCAACACGTCCAAAACGATTGTTTCACATATTCGTAACTCGATATATGTATGTAAACTTTTGACTAACTTTAGTATTGTGTCAACGGTGAAATCGAGTAGAATTAATGTGAAACTTACGGATGTATGAACAGCTTTAGTGCTGTCCATTGATCGGTAGTTCCGAAACTTTCAAAATGGCTGCAACTATCGCCACTGATAATGCACCTATGGAAATCTCAAACTGTTCTATTTCCAGAATTGTCTATACATAGTGTAATATTCCCTGAGGAGAACAAACATGATAATATTATTTGTTCGAGTTGCCTAACATCTCAATAGTAAACAAGATTAATTGAGCATAATTAACATCCTAAAAGTGAATAATTACATTTAATGAAGTGCCTTTTGAAGTCAATTTTTTTTTAAAGACATTTCAAATTTATATGAATTTGAAAGAATTTTAGTTTGGGTTACTCCCAAGAATATTCAGATAATATTTTTCGGTTTTGCATTGCAATATTGTGCTTGTTCCTACAATATCAAATCTCTGGTGAAATCTACATTATAAAATACTTCGGTTTTATTTGCACAAAATAAACTAATTGTTGCATCGACGTCGGCATAGTTCTGAAGCGCTCCGAAAATTTTCTGCTATGGTCACAGATGGACGCTTTAAACATAATTCGTGTTTCCCGTAAGTTGCTTCAACCATTTTGATACTCTTCTTTCGCTAATATAATCTGCCTCACGAACACTACAAACGTGCTTGCTGCTAGACTCCTGAGTTTAAATTCATGAAGACTGAAAGCATGAATCTTTTATCCATTGCCCGTCGTCTTTAATCTTACGCAACGATAAAGTATGGAAACAAATAGAAACTGTACAAAATGTATACTGAATAAATAGATAATACGTAGCGTCAATGCCGATGTTGTCCGCTAGGTCTGCAATGTAAGAAATCCAGTTTTAAATGTATCGTTGAGAGAAGTACGGCATACTTCAATTTCTAAATATTAGACTACAGATTTTACGCAGTTATTATACAACTGAATAGGTGGAGTACGAAAAATGAAAACATCAGAAGAATTTAAAAATACAGTCATATCATTCTCAACCTATTAATTCTATTTAACCTATTTAACCTATCAATTTATATCTCACTCCTGTGTATTGCAATGTTAGCAACCAATTTTTATTGTACATAAAGATCAATAGTCTACTAATAACAACTTGAATTAAAATCTTGACATGTGATTATTGGAATGCGGATCTTAAATTTATGTAAAATAATAATTCTACATAAAGATCCACCGGTGCAAGAATCAGGAGCCACATAATAATCTGTCAACTTCTGAAATAATTTTAATAATCGTTCTCAATAATCATGCTGTACCAAATGGAAGTTTAAAAATCTTCTTGCATACAATAACCCAAAACGAAATTATTAGATTACGTCATTGAGAGTGAGTTGTTGATTTATGATTAAAATTTATTTTTCTGTTGAAGGAATCTATTAAAAAATCCTCTGCCGCACATTTCCAAAAACTCATGGAGTAGTCACTGGTAGATAATGTGTTAAACTTAAATGCCAATACTGTTTTAAATATTTCTTAGTCATTTTTGTTACAAAAGCATAAGATCCGATACTTCGACATTTTGTTATTGAGAGCGTGTTAAACTTTAATTCCAATACTGTTTTAAATATGTGGTCATTTTTGTCACAAACGCATAAAATCCGAGTCTTCGACATTATTTTATCGAGAGCGTGTTAAGCTTTAATTCCAATATGGTTTCAAATATTTCCTAGTCATTTTTGTTACAAAAGCATAAGATCCGAGACTTTGACATTTTGTTATCGTGAGCGTGTTAAACTTTAATTCCAATATTGTTTCAAATATTTCCTAGTCATTTTTGTCACAATCGAATAAAATCCGAGTCTTCGACATTATTTTATCGAGAGCGTGTTAAGCTTTAATTCCAATATGGTTTCAAATATTTCCTAGTCATTTTTGTTACAAAAGCATAAGATCCGAGACTTTGACATTTTGTTATCGTGAGCGTGTTAAACTTTAATTCCAATATTGTTTCAAATATTTCCTAGTCATTTTTGTCACAATCGAATAAAATCCGAGTCTTCGACATTATTTTATCGAGAGCGTGTTAAGCTTTAATTCCAATATGGTTTCAAATATTTCCTAGTCATTTTTGTTACAAAAGCATAAGATCCGAGACTTTGACATTTTGTTATTGAGAGCGTGTTAAACTTTAATTCCAATACTGTTTTAAATATTTGGTCATTTTTGTCACAAACGCATAAAATCCGAGTCTTCGACATTATTTTATCGAGAGCGTGTTAAGCTTTAATTCCAATATGGTTTCAAATATTTCCTAGTCATTTTTGTTACAAAAGCATAAGATCCGAGACTTTGACATTTTGTTATCGTGAGCGTGTTAAACTTTAATTCCAATATTGTTTCAAATATTTCCTAGTCATTTTTGTCCCAATCGAATAAAATCCGAGACTTCGACATTATGTTATCGAGAGTGACTGCCTTTAATAAAGGAAGTGGCAAACGAAAACAGTGAACCCTCCCATATATCATTCGAATACTATCTGAAACGGTGCCGGCAAAGAATTTACGAGAGAGCCCGTGCTTGCGCGATTCATTGAGCTCGTGTTCCACTTAAAACTCGGAAAGTCGTTCGCAGCACACCTCGTTTCTCAAGTTATGTTTGTTCCGATTCGTTGGCCACACGGTCTGAGCGAAGAGCGAAGTTTAGCGTCCGTGGTCCGTTTGGACAGTCCATTACGACTGCCGTCGTGCCGCTTTCCTTGTTTTTGTTCGTTGCACCGGCGCGGCGCGGCTCACAGTGCGTTGAAAAGCCCGTTTTTTGGACAAAATCCTATTGCTCGAAAATTACAGGTGATACGAAAAAATGACACAGGCTAGAGTTGTGTGATATAAAAGAAAGTACATGATGATTGTGTTTGTTTTAGCATTGCAATAACTTTTAAAAGCTCTCTAGAGCTTACAATGGAAATTATATTTTTGAACGTAACAAGAAGACGTTTTCAAAACACTAGAATAATTTTGTATTTACTGGGTATTTCACCTAACTTGACCACCTTAAATATATCGCTTATTTTGAATGATAGAAAAAATGTCAGGGAGAAAATATTCTGTTTGAAGGCGCCAATACGGTGATGGCTGAATTTTTTCTCAAGGTCATTTTTTTCAGGATCTCAAGGTCACCGTATTTTTTTAAATGGGGCTGCATATTTTCACTACAACAGTCTTATAGGTTATATAAAAACGAATCCAACGAGGTACAATATGTTGACCTTCACGTAACCTTTAGTATATCGATACCGATACCGTAGCTTGTGCTGATACTGATTGTAAAGCGATAATCTTCTATAATAATGCTTGTAAATATAGTTCAACCGATGAAAGGAGAATACGAATGTCTGTTTACAAGCACCAGGTACAATTACACGGTACACTGTTTCAATGAAATTGAAATTCCTTCATTTACCGTCCCCGAACGCGTACTGATGTTACTGACAAACATTTCATAATTTCCTCGCTAAAGATCACGTGAAGGTCAACATATTGCACCTCGTTGGATTCGTTTTTTTATAAGCTATAAGACTGTTGTAGTGAAAATATGCAGTCCTATTTTAAAAAATACGATGACCTTGAAATCTCGAAAAAAATGACCTTGAGAAAAAAATTCGGCTCATCACAAATATACAAAATAAGCGATATATTTAAGGTCGTCGAGTTAGGTGAAATACCTGGTATAAGCATCTGAAGTTGATGTGCCGGCATTAGCATTGTGCAACGTACATCACGAAGTTGTTGGATTGAATTTTGCGCAGCACTATTCTTCTCTATAGCTTGCAAAATTCTTCTGTAAATAGTTAATGAAAGTACAAGAATTAAAAGAAAGTTTTCTCATACAACACTTGAAATTTTAGTAATTCATAGAGTAAAGACGAATTTAATAATATGAAAACTGTTGTGAATAATGGCATGGCAATTATTACTGGTGCTGTAGTATCACCATTCGAGTGCAAAGTGTTAAAAGAATTTTCGAGTTTTTCTTTTTTGTATTGTTTGAGAACCATATGTCATAAAAATGGTATGACGTAAAAAATGTTTAAAAACTAAGGAGCAGGTATGGGCAGCTAAATCTTGCATAATTTTTTACATTCACTCGTAACATTTTACATTTTTTTCATTTTGTCCCATAACAACGCACTATACGCGGCGTCCCTTTTCCTAGGGTCGTCGTTCATTGGCATGGTAAGGTAACGAAGCCATCAAGGGACGACAATCGGTCGTGACTGATCGAATAATCTGGCCGAGTTAGGGCGGGAAAAGTGAATTTTCCTGCAGGCCGACCCGACCGCTTTCAACGCGGGCGCTACGTTAACTTCGTTTGCGACGATGCATCTGAAATTACTCAACGTTACGTTGTTAGGCACTTGACGTGCACCGGATAACTCCATGCTTTGCCGGGAGATAGCTGCGTTGCCGACATGTACCTCTGGAAAATCGATTATTTAATAAGGTACCTCATTATTCGGGGACCCTGTGCGTTGCGGCGATTCGCGTTTCAACCCTGTCAAATCTTTTCCCGGCTAATTGATCGATAACTTCGTTCTCCGAGCTGCATTGCACCGATTCGATGCATAGTACAATGAAACGGCTGGACGGCGATCAAAAGTCTGTAACTTTGCTTCTGCTTTATAACCATTAACGAACTTTTGAGAAGTCAATCATTATATTATAATCTTCGTGTTCCATTGATTTAAATGGTATTGATGGGCCGAGTATACAGATATTCATTTAATAGTGCACAAAGTGTTTAATACTTTCTCTTCATTTGATATTCCTGAATTTTTAAATTACAATTTGTCGTTTAGTATTTATTAATTCGACTGTCTCATTAATTATTCAAAATTAGATTTATAGCTTCGTAGTAAAATGGTGATCAATGAAGAGGGCAAAGTAATATGCATCATCACTTTATTTTTCGAATATTACTTTCACAAAATCAATCATAACAAATTTTATTTTCACGCATATTAATAAAAATCTGCACTTCAAGTGTACATAGTCAGTCACCCAGTAATTTAATTCGTGTAATGTATAAAACAATAATATTAATATATAATTCGACACTATGGTTTCACAAAAAGTTGTTGGTATAAAAATGAATTCAAACATCATTTTTATTAATCTTTCTCGATAGAATAGAAAAAAGGAACATTTCATATTAGGACACCTTTTTCCAGTATATTAATTTTTATATGAAAAATTAACACATGTAGATATTATCTGTTGGCGCAAATTACTAATGAGCATTAATTGTCTAATAATATTTTCTATGCGAATACACAGTCATTGTTTCGATGTTATGATGAAAAAAATAAAAGTACGAAAAGAGATAAATCATTCGTATATATATATTTTTGTACTTATAGTTTCGAAGAATACAATATCCTAATTTTCGTAATAATCTCTACTAGATATAATTGGCGGTTTACACTGTATTAAACTGTAGAATCCTGAGTAATAAGGGTAACCATAGCTTGTAGACAAAACCACAAACTCTAAAACACGTTAATGATCCCACTAACGACCATGCGGTCAGCTGAGATATTTTACTATGCGATTATAGCGGCAGTGAAATTAAGAGTTTATTGCGGCGGTGAGAGCAGGTAAATATGGAAACAGTTCTCAATAGTCCGTTATTCTCAGTTCTCAATGCATCTAATACTATGTGCAATAATAATGATAAGTTTAGTATAATGAAAAAAATTTAGTCGTCTTCTAAACACTCTTTCCAATAATTTAATGAACTTGTAGAAAGCAAATTTGTATATTTCACAGTTGAGTGATTGAAAAATATCTACCAAAACAAAAATAATGCATTTTCTATGTCATGCTTTGTCTTCCGCCCAAAGGCAATAAATCAGAGCTTCAGAGAGTTCTGAAACTTTTTAATAAGCTATATTAGAATTGATTACACGTAGAACCATTTTAATAAAGTTTTCGCAAACCATACTCTTGAAAATAAAAATTTTGATTTGTATGGAACTAATAAATTGACAGCGGATTTTATTTATTTATGACAAAAATGAGTAGGTGTAAATTAGAGCAGGGAAAACATGAAAAGAATTTAAAAATACTGTTATATTATTTTCACCTTATTAAACGTATAATAGATTCAAATAAATATCTATTTCATTCCAGTATAAATAAAAAAAATTTCACTTCAGTTTGTTGCAAATCAGGTAGAAAACTTTTATTTTGCATAAAGATCCGCTGTCTACTAATATAATACGAAAATAAAAGTTTTTCTATAACAGGATCACATATTTTGATTATCAATGCAATGAAAGTTGTGAAACATTATAAGAAATACCTAATACTATTTAATAAGTAGAATTACAACAATATTAAATGATTATCCTAGTTATATTTTGATTGGACCTTCTGAATACGTTGTTTAGTTACAATATGTACGGAGATAATTTAAAGCATAAAACTTGTTTACGTTTCTCTTGAAACTGAATAGGTAGTTAGGAAGCTAAGGACGTTACCGAACGCAAACACTGCATTTACGACGATATTGCATACACAGCATCACACAAAAGACATTTTGTTGCAAAATATGTATCTTACCTAAAGCATTACAACAATTCTCTGAAAATATTGTCGGTGATTTAAAGGTAACCCGGATAACATAACAAATATTATGCAGGGTGTAAGAAAAGTAATGGTCATCATCAAATGTAATGGTCCAGGGACGTCCGACGCTAGGCCCCTACGAGGTCACTGTAAATTTCATTTGTCCCAACACAGGCACACGATTATGTTTTCCTCATCGACACGGTCAGACAGAATGTAGTAGTAGGCTTTATCTGTATGTTCAACTTCACGCAAACAAATTTTGCAAAAACTTTATGAGCTTATAGCTCGGCTTCTGCGCGACATACATGATTCCTTTCAAACTTGTTTTCTTCCCAATGAGTAAGCAAAATTTTTCACAACAATTTTCATTGTTAGCAACAATTTTACGGCATGTTTCTTTTACAAATTCCCGCCGATCCAAAGGTGCAGATTCACGGATGACCATTAATTTTCTTAAATTCTTCACATATTACTGTTAACGCGTTGGATGACATGGTGGTCACCGATGATCGCCACCATTGTATTGCTTAAACATGATTGTCATAAAATTAGTGGCATTGAACATCAATTTATTACTGCCGCAAATGACCAGAATTGTTAGCAACAATTTTACGGCATGTTTCCTTTACAAATTCCCACTGATCTAAAGGTGCAAATTCACGGATGACCATCAATTTTCTTAAATTCTGCACATATTGTTAACATGTGGAACGACATGGTGGTCACCGATGATCGCCACCATTGTATTGCTTAAAAATGATTGTCATCAAATTAGTGCCGCAATTAACTAGATTATACAATAAATTGAGAATTTCATTATCCAGTAACCAATAATTATTCTTTACCCCTTGCACTATGCACTAGTCAGACTCGTGATGGAGATTTCCAACAAATTCTGCTACATATAGACTTAATTAATTCCCTTGGAAATCGAATAACATTCTATTTTCATGTTGCCGATATATTGACATCGGAGAATGCACAGCAGTTCAATAAATATAAACTTCTTCTAAAAAATTATGAACGTCAAGTTTCTAAACATTGCAATCATGAAACAAATTGTAGTTCAAGCGGTTAGTAAATCCGATCGTTTCTATGAACGGAATAAATTTGTAATTTTTGTGAAGCACACAAAATTTCCACGGCATTCAACGTGTTAACATTAAACCTACCACGGTCAAAATGACCGGTATTCTATTTTACAATTATTTAAATTCGAAAAACGATTTCATAGGAAATGACTGAATTGACTTCTGCACATTAACTTAAGCACATATTGTAATGGAAACGGTACAAAGTTTAAAGAAATTCAATATTTTCACTTCTTTAAGGCGTTTTATTTTTTAATGTTTTGTGCTTGGTAGGTTTAGTATTAAACATGATTTTTGAAATTGGCCTGAACCGTCCGACAGACAATAATTCCGTGGTTGACCGCGACGGTCACTCGAGCGCAATCTCCTCGACGTTATCGACTACCCGGTGGTTGGGGGGCAGAGGTGTAATATCGCCGATTAAAAGGAACGTCGTGATAACTAGCTTTACACCTGGAGCATCCCGAGGTACTGTAGAAAATAGTGGAGAGGGAGCTGGTAATAAAAATTCAATTACCGCGGCAAAAATGTTTTATATCGGCGGCCACTTGAAAGTAATCGGTCCATTTGCGGGCGCTCACCGCGGTACGGGCCTGGGATGAGATGATTGGCCAAAAGCGAGAGCAAAATGACGCATAATAACGGCGAATGGCCGTAAGTGAATACGAAGCGGCGAAGGCTGATGGTTTCCCGGAGGGAAGACGAGGCTTCAACCCCGATGGAGATTGATGCGGATTGCATTAATCTACCTCTGTCTGGCTTGTCCTTACCACTACCACTGCGTCGCGTCGGCAACGCGACCGTCCGCACAGAACCTAGCTTTTCACTGGACGAAGAATAATGCGGATATATTAAGCCCCGTGCATCCGTCGTGTGCCCGGTTCTCCCGAAAATATATAATCCAGGGGCGCACCGGGGCAGGGGGGGGCGAGGGGTACAGTCCAGCAGCTCTCTGTTCCCAGCGTACCGTGTTATCGTCCCTTCCTTCCGTTCGGTCGGATATTTCCGCGTTTCTACGGCTCGTCAGTCGCGGAATGCGATTTCCTACGGTTTCCGCGTGAACGTACGTCCTCCATGACTCGCTGGAATTTATCGGCCCCGCTGGATCTTTTTCACCCGGAGGAAAACGAGAGAAAAACGAGGAAGACGGTACCGGCTCGTGAAAGAGACCCACGCCGGATGCCAAAGGCAAGCGACCTTTAATTGATACCATTGCGCCTTTCATCTCGTGCTCCGATCGTTTGAGATCCTCCTCCACCTTCTGCCGAGGCTACTCGAACTTTTCTTTTCTTCCTCGTCCGGCGAAGACACAGCTCGAAACTTGAATCAGCTTCTTTTTCGTGATTGCGAGCGTTTTGAGCTATCCTTTGCAGGCGCCCCGCCGTAAGCCGTTTCTATAACATAGGTGGATTTAAGCTAATACTTGATTAAGATATACTGAAACGGACTCAGATTTATATTGCATCTGATCCTCTTCGTTGAAGATATTCGCGTAGACGCAGAACGTGGCATTAACACACCAGACGCGAAGAAGATTGAATGATACGTTGCTTCAAGAGACTTGAACTTAAATAAATAATAGTCAAGTTCAAGTATGCTAAAGCAATGTGTCAGTCAGTTCTACGGCTCCAAAGACTCTTTAAAACTGTTTTGTTTGTAAATAATAACGTATAGGGGCGTACATTTTGTTCAACTTTTTACGATTCTGGCCCATTGTCCGGCCCTGTATAATCGTGAGCAATACGATCTAGTCAACATGTGTGCAATTATTGTTCGGTATTAGAGAAAAAATAATTCGGTATTCCCGTATAAGAGAATCCGAAGCAGCAAGTGCATTTCCGACTGAATATGCGAGTTTTATTTAATCAAATTACTACTACTCCTCTTGCTCATGATTCTAGCACGGTGCGTCAACAGCGCTACCGCTCTTCAGCTCTTTATGATTTTGGTCCATTGTGCGCCAGGTCCGTTCTTGTAGACCGACAGTGACTTCCTCGTCTATGTTTACATCGACACTATTTTCCCAATACAGTGTGTCCTGTATAATCGCGAGCAATACAATCGAGTCAATATGTGTGCAATTATTGTTCGGTATTAGAGAAAAAATAATTCGGTATTCCCGTATAAGAGAATCCGAAGCAGCAAGTGCATTTCCGACTGAATATGCGAGTTTTATTTAATCAAATTACTACTACTCCTCTTGCTCATGATTCTAGCACGGTGCGTCAACAGCGCTACCGCTCTTCAGCTCTTTATGATTTTGGTCCATTGTGCGCCAGGTCCGTTCTTGTAGACCGATAGTGACTTCCTCGTCTATGTTTACATCGACAATATTTCCCCAATACAGTGTGTCCTGTATAATCGCGAGCAATACAACCGAGTCAACATATGTGCAATTATTGTTCGGTATTAGACAAAAATAATTCGGTATTCCCGTATAAGAGAATCCGAAGCAGCAAGTGCATTTACGACTGAATATGCGAGTTTTATTTAATCAAATTACTACTACTCCTCTTGCTCATGATTCAAGCACGGTGCGTCAACAGCGCTACCGCTCTTCAGCTCTTTATGATTTTGGTCCATTGTGCGCCAGGTCCGTTCTTGTAGACCGACAGTGACTTCCTCGTCTATGTTTACATCGACAATATTTCCTCAATACAGTGTGTCCTGTATAATCGCGAGCAATACAACCGATTCAACATATGTGCAATTATTGTTCGGTATTAGAGAAAAAATAATTCGGTATTCCCGTATAAGAGAATCCGAAGCAGCAAGTGCATTTCCGACTGAATATGCGAGTTTTATTTAATCAAATTACTACTACTCCTCTTGCTCATGATTCGAGCACGGTGCGTCAACAGCGCTACCGCTCTTCAGCTCTTTATGATTTTGGTCCATTGTGCGCCAGGTCCGTTCTTGTAGACCGACAGTGACTTCCTCGTCTATGTTTACATCGACAATATTTCCTCAATACAGTGTGTCCTGTATAATCGCGAGCAATACAACCGATTCAACATATGTGCAATTATTGTTCGGTATTAGACAAAAATAATTCGGTATTCCCGTATAAGAGAATCCGAAGCAGCAACTGCATTTACGACTGAATATGCGAGTTTTATTTAATCAAATTACTACTACTCCTCTTGCTCATGATTCTAGCACGGTGCGTCAACAGCGCTGCCGCTCAGTAAAATCGGCCACAGCGCCGTGCTGATCCGTCTGCTCTACACATGTACGATGCAAATCATCCCGCATCATGTACATTAGTACCAAAATAAAATTATAATAGTCGTAAAAGAAAGTACAAATTAACCCTTTGCGCTCGAAGCAATTTTAATTCCAAAATCAAGATATTTCTTTCAACCTAGAACATTTTTATTCAACGTGTTTTTTTTATATTCTGAAGCTGAAGTTAAACCTGTTTTCTCATACAACAGTTGAATTTTTACCAATTTATAGAATAGAGACGAATTTAATAATATTTAAACTGTTTTGAATAATGGTATGGCAATTTTCACTGGTGACTCAGAATCACAATTCGAGTGCAAAGGGTTGAAAGGAAGTGAAAAAAAAACCTGGGACGTATGCGAGTGAATCACGCAACCTGCTTACACCGCTAATGGAAATTCGAAAATTTGAGATGCAAATTATGCTATATCAACAAGGTATGAAAGTTTAATTGTTCGTATCTTTAAAACTATTGAATAACTACACCTAATATTTTGAACACATAATTAGGGATCCATAAGTCGGACACTTGGGGTCCTTCCCTTGTTAGAATAACCCCATGAGTCAGCCCTTCCAAGGAACTCGATCATTTTTGTGGCACTCTGTATATATCGGTGAGAACAGAATATCAATGAGAACATGTATTCGGGAAATAATGTCGACGTAAAAATTGTCGAGGAAGTCACTGTCGGTCATGTAGAGCGGACCCACGTGACCCTGTGTGACCCCCGGCTTCAAAGAGGAACAGAAACATCCTCTTCGATGTTCACCGATCGATCGATCGTCTACTGTCACACGGTTCTACGAAATTCGCAGCCTAATCAGCCTATCCGGCACCAGCGGCCCGTCAAAGCGGAACAAGGTTAAGGATCGCTACCAGAGATTCGACAGAAGTATGAGAGATAGTGCGAAGTACCGGCCGAAGTTTGTCGCAAGTTTAGATTGAGTTCAATCTCCGACCCACGCGATCGTTGCTCCCCTAGTTTCAAGACGGGCCTTCCTCTGACCTTTACCCCCATCTTCCGCACAGGCTTATCGTCTAATATCCTACAGAGGATGGGGAGGGGGGGCGAAATATCAGAGCATTCCGTGCTCAAACCCATCTTCTACCATCCGTGTTCTCTCTTTCTCCACTCGACGTGGGGTCGTCTGGTGTTTCTTCTTCTCGCATCGCTGACAAAGTGGTCGAACCTCGAAATTGCAGGCAACTGAACCCACTCCTCCTCCCCCCGACACATTTTTACCCGAAGACCACATCAGCTTCCGCAGTATCGGACGCAGTGAGAAAGTTTCCAGGGTAACTTTGTGCAATCGCGACTTTCAGACTCCTGGGCATCGTAGACGCGTGGAATCGTCTTCGATTTGCGACAGTTTTGCCGCAGAGCACAAGTGAACGATTTGTTGCAGGTCTTGGAATAAACAGATATTCCTTGTTTTTGTGAAAATTGTTTTCGAACTTGTTTGTTTCGTTTCACAATATATCTGATTCTATAGAGCTTTTACGAAAAGAATTGTTTCCTCTAAGAACGTCTTGAAAACTTGTTTTCATTGAACAAATATTTTTGAGAATCTATATGTATGTGTATCTTTTGTTACAGTAAGTGTACAATCTTTTTAAAAAATTCCTTATATATATTTACATTACATTTGCTTCCACATAAAATGTGTATGCATACACGAAGTCTCATTTAACCAGTTAACTGTGGCGAACTTTTTGCAAAGCGCGCACCAGTGTGTGTCGCGATAATCAAGCGATGACGTTATGAATCCAACTCAAATTATTTATAATTTTTATTTGCTTGTTTCATTTCGTCTTGACCCCTAAACATTTTAAACATAATAAAATTTACGAATATAATTTAGTTTTCACCAAAATTACAATTTAAATATCAAGTTGTAACAAAATTTTACGCATGACGGATATAGTCGTCATGACACAAAATTCTGCCACATCTCCATGACCGATATAGTCGTCATGACACAAAATTCTGCCCCATCTCCATGACGGATATAGTCGTCAAACACACTTAACTGGTTAAAGTGATTATCCTGATTACCCTCGAATATCTTCTGAACTAATAGTTTTTCGATAAAAAAAGGTGAATAAGTTTTTGTGGGGAATACTAAACTGTATCGATTGATATATTAGAAAATGCATTCTAGGATATACATTACATCTTCAGGAATTATATCCCCCTCGAAACAATATAACTTTTGTAGGAATCATTTTTCAGTATCATTAATAATTTCAGAGATATTCGAAGGGGTCGCTTTAAATGGGACACCCTGTATCCAGAGTGGGCAATTACAATAGAAATGTAATGATTTTGTTTATGCTCTAAAAGCGTATGTAACAAAAAGTATATTATTCTGAAAAATGACGATGGATAAAATAAGTTTATCGCTCTATGGGTCCATCAAAATATTACAACTTTATCTTGAGCACTTTTCTATAAGATCATTAATAATAGATATACAATGGCCGGAATTAATATTCGGATACTTTTCACAATACAATACCTTTGTTATAATTAAACTAAACGACTTCAGTTTTTTTGAGATGTTAGAAAAATTAGTTTACTAGGTAACGTGTAAATATTTATTTATAATTACTATTGATCGGAATTGCGACGAAAAAATTAAGGGTCCCGATTTTTAAATTCTTTATCTGTGTCTGTAATGAAAATTTAAAAAATACCATTTGTAGATCTCCGTAAGTTATATACATTTACAAAATTTCATTGAAATCGGTTAACGTTGTTATGAGTTACATTTAAAAGTGATCACATAAGATCGAAATTCCCCGGAAACCCCGAAAATCTGCGGCTTTCACGCTTAAGCTCTCATCTTGTAATAAAAATCGGGACCTTTACTTTTTCGTCGCAATTCCGACCAATAGCAATTTTTATAAATAATTATTTACACGTTACCTAGTAAACTATTCCTTCTAACATCTCAAACAAACTGAAGTCGTTTAGTTTAATTATAACAAAGTTATTGTATTGTAAAGAGTGTCCGAATATTAATTCCGGCCACCGTATTTAAGTGTTTCCATTTAAATGCCCCACTCTGCATACCGTCTCTCTACAAATATAACTACCATAACAAACACAATTTACTCCACCAAATATTACCCAGCACTGCTGCCAACATATACAACCACCACAATGAACATCATTAACTCCGTACGCCATCATCAAACTCTTAACCGCACGAACCGCATCCACCCAGTCGTTCCATTCCCATTACGCAAGTCGTCGAAAAGAATCTCTCAAAAGAACTTAAAGCATCAAGCGTGTACGGATGTTGGCAGCTACACTGGGAAAATAGTTATTTTTTGTTTTGTCAAACCGAGCGGTACGACGTAATACGCAATATGCGCGTGTTCGTGCCCCCTTTATTTCTCGCGACCGTAGGGATGATCACCGGTGACGTATCAAGCTTCAAAAGATCTTCCCGCGTTTATCCGTCGCCGGTGTCGCGCCACTCGACGAGATAACAGTTGTACAGCGTGCGAACAGGGATATCCGCGCGTCGCGTCGCGAGAGAGCGGCTTTTCATTTTTATTATCGGGTCGTTATTGTGCAGCAGTGTGTACGGGCCGCGATACCAGGACCAGGACGAGAGAGCGCTTTTCAACGACAGACGCACCGGCGCGACTCTGTGGCGTCGAAACACGCGCATAATCGAGCACCGTTGCTCACAAAGGCAACGCCCCGGTAACGGGCATGTCCCTGTGTCCCGATAAAGTCTCCCATTCGGGGCCCCGACACATTCAGGAAGTGTAAACCCATAAGAAACGAGGACAGCCGCCGCCGCCCCATTCGGGGCTGGGTGCGAATTGCGGGTCATCTTGTATAATATCGGCCCAGCCGCTGGTATAGTAGAGAGAGCGAGAGAGAAATCATCGCTGTAAATTCCCTCTATCGAGCTCCCGTTCTTTCTCCCTCCATCGACAGCGGCGCCCCTATTTGACCCTTTATCCCGTGGCATCGGCGTCGACAATGCGTCCCTGGGATATTAAGAGCCTCCGAGCGATACGATATTATCCATATTATATTTGACGCCGTGCTTGCGAAAGTGCCTCGTATCTTTCCTAGTTAATAAAAACATAAAGAGAGCAGGATAAGAGAGCCTTCCCGAGCGATTCACGGCGCGAGCAACGGTAAGTCACCTGCGAACACACCCCCAGGAGCCTAGGAACCATTTTCGAGGGTTTCGCACGGTAGGAAAAACTTTAAGGAGGGCGAGGAGGGTGGCGGACAAGGGTGGCGGAACTCGCACCTCGCTAGGATAGGTATCTTAACGATCGTGTCTGAGGCGGGATACATTGGGCGTGAAATAAGGCGCCTTTGTTAGGGCAGCTTTTCTTCGAAGCCTGCTCTTCAAGCCCTCCTCCCTATCCCCTGCAACTCATTCCCTCAGACCCGGAGTAGCATACGCCTTCCGTTGCCTTCGTTGCCACCCTCGCAAAACCGCAACCTCCGTCAGGATCACCGAAGAGGGACCGCGCCGCACTGACACTGGTACCATGGCTCCGACAGGCTCGTTTCGGGGAACAAGATGGAAAAGGACCTGCGAAAACTGCCTCGGCGACAAGCCGCCTGCCACGACGTTCTCGCTCGACGACCGTGGTCGTTGGAAACCGACGGGTTAACAGTTTTAGTGTTTGCCATCGGGGGACAGCACACTCCTGTTTGCAGATCCTCGCTAAGAGGGGACCGATATTTGTCGGCGACGCTGTTATCTGAATTTCCTGTACACGCTTCACATGCTAATAGCGGTATTAGGCGAGCCATCGGAGGAGAAGGGTCGCAATATTCATTGTGTAATTGGCCCATTCGGTGCACTCTATGATCACCGAGATGTGTATAGAGTTTCTGCATGATGTTATTATACATTTATGCTTGGCAAAGTAATACAGTGGATATACAAAATAATCGTACAACTTTTAGAAACGAATAACTTTGTTAAAATTGGACCAAACGACTCGAGTTATTTATGCAATGTTAAAAGAATCAGTGTACTAGATATGTAATGAGTAAATAATTGGTAATTATATAGAAAAGTTCTGCGTACTCCGAATTTTGATGAAATTTTAATATTGTTTAGGATTAAGCTTAGAATTAAGTTTAGATGTAAGATGTCGAAGGCGAGCGATATATACCTCGGTAGCACCCCGCGTTACACGGACCCAGGATATACGCTCCTGAGGATCACCTGTGCACGAGACACCTGTTTTTGGCGATTCCCGGTAACGCGCTCGCGATGCGTGATCACGTGATTACAAAGAACCACCGTTAATCGCTCGCATCACCGTATCGATCAGATTCGTTCTAACGTTCCAACGCCTTAGATGCTCTACATTGCGCCCATTGTTTATTTTGTCTTCTGCCGTTCGGGATTGCCAGTACACGCTTCTCGATCGTGCCGTTTCTTGTCGTTTACGCGAGTGAGTGTAATAAATTGGTTTATCATCCACGCGCAACGAAACTCTCAATTTCTTTCCATCTCTTTTCCCGCTCACGCTTCCTACTCGATTTCCCATTTCTGGACTCCCTTCTGTGTTCATACCCGATCCACTAGCATCTTTCCCATACAGTCCACTACCAATCCTACAATAGTCCCGGGTTCCTGAACAAATATATTATGGAGCAACACATTCTGAACAACTTTTTCCTTTTCCAATATAGGGGGGTCGCTTTTAGTTTTCGAGATATTTGCAAAAAGCTATCGGTAATGTTAATTTCCTTAACCAAATTGGTTCCATTCTTTTATTGGTGCTTTAATTAGATGAAATTTATGAACTCGTACAGAATTGTACTGTACATTGTATATGAAATTTTTAATATGCTGAATTGAATCTCAAAGTTCCGATGTGGCGAGATATGACTTTTTCACGCGTAAAAATGCTTGCAATTACGCTTTCTGCACTCATAAATATTCATTGTAGTACTTCAAACAACACCATCGTTTATTTTCTATTCGCACCATATCAACGTTTGCTTTTTTCCCTTCAGCAACACTATGAAGCCAATAAATACTACTTTCATAAAAGAGAATATTTTTGCAATGAAATTCGATATTGCTTTTGTTTGCTTCCATTTACAATTTATATATAACTGATACAGAAGTACGTATCAGCTTGTGATCAAGTTGACACGTAATGGCTATTGCTAAGTTTTAGATTTTTTTGCAACTGCTACTAATTAAAATCCAGTAAAACGAACGTGCCAATTAAACGAAACGATCTCTTTGTTACCTAATAAAAACATTCATTGAGATAATGAGAAGCTTTTTAATTGCAGTTTTTATCAACTCCTAAAGTATGCATTTGCACAAACGTACGAGCGCTATGTGTTACGTAACAAAAACATTCATTGGGCTAATGAGATGATATTTCATTCTGGTGTTCATTGATTAACCTATAGTTAAAAATATGATTACGCACAAACGTACGAGCACCATTTGTCACCTAACAAAAACATTCACTGGGGATAATGAGATGTTATTTCATTCCGGGTTTCATTGATTAACCTGTAGTTAAAAATTTGAATACGCACAAACGTACGAGCACCATTTGTCACCTTACAAAAACATTCATTGGGAATAATGAGGTGGTATTTCATTCCGGTTTTCATTGATTAACCTGCAGTTAAAAATGTGAATACACATGATAATATGCGGTCTAATAATAATCAACAGAATGTTATACAGGGTGTTCACGCTATCACTAGCCAGCGTTTTTCTTGCAAATAATAAATATTAGAAAAAAATGATGGAGGAAAAAGTAATACTGTTTTTGGTACGTAACATAATGAAGTACGTAATTTTCTTGTGTTTGCACTATTTTCTTAGAAATGAAGGTGACCTTCAATTTTTTAAATGAAATGCTATATATTTTTTTATATCATATGAAAGCGTGTGTCAAGACAAATTTATTCGTATACAACGCAATGACCTCTTCAAGGTTATACAAGGTCAGAAATGGCAGCAAAATTTTGAATATTTCGTAAAGATATCATTCACGATATACAATGCCCAGAAATGTAAACGACATGCAATGGAAACTAACGCAATCATGTGCATTAATATTTCGGACAACGTTGTGCACGTAGTCATGCACAAGGAAGTTATATTAAACATTTACTATAGCCTCGTCAATAAAGTACACTTGTAAACGCATTAGTACGAAATGTTTAAAATGTTTCTTCCATTTCTGACGTTGAATGGTCTTGAAGGCCATTGTGTTGTATAGGAATGAATTTGTCTTGACACACGCTTTCATATGGTATGAAAGAATATATAGCATTCCATTTACAAAAATTGGAGGTCACCGACATTTTCATGAAAATATTGCAAATACAAAAAGATTACACACGCCATATTACTACAAGTATTACTTTTTCCTCTTTCATTTTTTTTCTAATATTTATTATTGGCAAGAAAAACGCTGACCACTAATAGCGTGAACACCCTGTATAATATCAACAGTATTTGGAAACCGTAAAACAATATTCAAATTTTATAATTAACTTCTCTCGATCAATAATTATAATACAAAAAATTATAATTGCTGATTGAACTTATTTTGAATAAATTTCAAGAAAAGGAGGACCACCTTCGATTTTGGAGTCCGTAAAATATGTTGTCAACGTTATATTAAATAACATATTAATAAATCATCATAATTGAAAGAGGTTTACGTTTCTGTGAGCATTTACATGTTACGTATTAACACGTTAAACATTATGGAATCACTTGAACGTGATTGTCACACAATTAATGCCACTAAACATCAATTTATTAATGCTGAAAGTCACCAGATTATTGTTTAAGGTGAGAATTTCGTTGTCAAGTAACTAACAATTCTAATTAGTAGCATTGATCACTTCTATGAATGAAATAGACGAACAAATTTATTTTATACGCGCTTTTATTTAAAATCATAGAACATAGAATAATCTTCAGAGAGTTCGCGACATTCATTCGCTAAATTGTTGTAATATTTCATGAAAGTGGTACGTTACATTTAACCCTGCATTAATCACAGGAGACTATCTGATCCCTAGTAAATTAGAGATAATTCTTATTAATCTGATTACTCTTACTGCTTACCAATTAATTACTTAGTCTAGAACATCGCACAGAAATTTGAAGAATTTAAAAAATGAGTAGATCTCCACACGAATACACATATAAACATTTCTTGTATGAACAATGACAATAAGTAGAGTGCGGATCTTTATGTATGTATGGTTGCTGCTAAAGTATAAAATATGACAGAATTTAATACAATTTTTATTTTATTTTTATTTTTATTTCAGACCTGCAAAGGCTACTACCACTGTTAATGGTAGTAGCCTTTGCAGGTCTGAAATAAAGGTACTATTAATAAGACATTTATGGTACAGAAAATTATGGTATACAGAAAATGGTACTATTAATAAGACATTTTAACGATGAAGATATGCAGCGATATAAATAGCGGCAGTAAATAATGCGAAGTACATGTTACACGAAACAAAACGTAAAATCGAATAGTTCAAAGGTGAGGAAGCCAAGTGAAAAAAGGACCAGGTGCGACCATAGGAATTCATTAACCCGCAGTCGAACTCTCCGCCATTCTCTTTCACTCTCGTTCGCAGTTGAACATCCGGCTCCATCCCGACCTTGAAATAAAACCCAATCGATGTTCGACGCATTACGTCGTATGCATTCCGACTGCTCGTCACTGTATCTTCAAGCTCGTCACGTCCCGTCGTCGCCGACGTTATACGGCGTCGAAATTTATGATAGGATGCCAGGCGTTCTCGCGTACCTATAATCCCTTTATACCGTTCCTGCAACGCGCCTCCTTTCTCCACGCTTTCGTTATTTCTCTGCCGATAGACCATTGAAAATTCATCGTGTAACATTATCGTTGACGGTCGCACGTCAACGACGACCCGGTCTGAATAAAGAAGGAGCCGTGCGATCACACGTCCAAAATAAACTTGAACGCCCCCCGAAGATTTACAATTGATACCCGCGGATAATTCTATCGTCGTGTTCGCCGTATTATCGCTCGAGCACGATCTTCCCACAAATTTACATTCTGGACCTGCTTTGCTTTTAATTTCGTTGCTGAGATACTGTCAACACTGGTTGTTTCGTTTTGGGGTAAAAATCACTTTGGAACTACATCAAGGAGCTATATACTTTTTGTGAAATAATAAAATCGCATTTTAAAAATGGTATATTTTAGTACGACTATTCTAAAATACTCTTCCCAAAATTTTATTGTTTTCCGTCAATTCTGATGTAAGACTAAAAACTGTCTACTAAATAAAACCCCCCGGAGAAATATCTGGTGTCACAAACATGATGCTTTGCAGACATAGTTTTGGAAAAATGGCTGCCACGTCCTTCGAGTTTAAGATACTTAGCTCAATTTTCCAGCAAGTAATACTTAAATATCATATAATAAGGTATACTGGATGTTAATTTTAACTGGAATACCTAAATTATTTCCGCTATTACTAATAGTAAGAAAAAATAACTAAATAGGATATACATGATTTTAAGGCGTGCATCAGATGATAATAAAAACGTCCTTTGAAGGTCATTTGAATGGCTTTTTCAAGGTCACCGTATTTTTTTGCATATTATGTATTTTTCAAAATGAGTTGAGATGAAATGAATCAAGATGAGTTCAAAGAGCTTCACACCATGACCTTGAAGTGACCTTGAAGTCGAAAAAATCAGTTTCAGTTTGAAGAATACAAAAGTAATAAAACGAAAAGAGTAATATTATCTTATTTTATTAATAGTTGCTTAAAATGCTGGCCGTCCGCAGCAATATACGTCTGTACACGGGAAGAGACGAAATGCACCATGAATCGCGGAAATGCCATAAGAAATGCCATTCAGTCATTCACTTCGTGAATGTACGTTATATGATTTTTTAAGGAGACGTAACTTTAAGTGCAAAGATATTGTTGAATTTCTCATATTTTTCAACCAATTGTGGTTATGTAACTCTCCTAAGGAACCTCCTTACTTTTTTTAAAAAAAGGAGTGCTGAGTATTATAATTTCAAACTTGGTAAGGTTATTAACTAATATTTGGAGAATGTACTGAAAGTTTTCTAAGCAATAACGATAGCTTTCCTAAAAGATGCAGCGATAGTATTAAAACATTTTGAAGAAAATGTGTGTTACCGGTAAACATAACTCTAACTGTAGTAATTTCTTTCGCAGACTAGATGACAGAAGGCAATGTTTCTTACGAATTCTATTAATTTCACTTATTGACTTAATTTGACTTATTCCTCCATCACTATCACTATCAGTCTCACGAAACTCGTCTCTCTACATTTCACAATTGAATTGCGGCAAATTGGAGTAAAATAGGTTTTCTTTCTAAATATGTCCAATAGGTTCGAAACAATTTACCAGTATTTTTAAATTCTTACGTTTTTACTGATTAAAATTACACCTGCTGTTTTCTGTCATAAATGCATAAAATCCGCTGCCTAGTTATAATGGATCATCGTATAATGTATAAAATCCAATATTTGGACAAAGAAACACAATCTACAAATTATATTTTTCTCTCGCGATAAAGAATCTTATAATCGACAGAATAATTTCTCTCGTTGTTGAACCAAAACGATCCATGAAATCGAGAATTTGCCCGAAGATCCCCGGTGCAATTATCACTGAAATCCGTGGCTTCTGTTCATTCGCGTTAGTTCAACAATATTAATCCTCCGAAGAGATCAAAGCCGGTCGGCGAGACCTATCTCGCCGGGAATCGCGTGCATTATTAGAGCGTCCTTTTGATCTCGCGCCTGTTTTCTTTCGTGAAAGATACCGAAATCCCCGGCAAAAGCCAAAGAGAGTCAGAGTTAGAGAGAGAGAGAAAGAGAGAGAGAGAGAGAGAGAGAGAGAGAGAGAGAGAGAAAGAGAGGCCTGATCGACGACGGAAGATTTACCAGCAGAACGATTCGGTTCATCAAAGGGATTACCGTGTTTCCATTTAATGCTCTGTAACTGTAACGATCCCTCGGAAAGACGGCGGCAATAGTAGAGGTCTGTGAATAGTCGGACGGAAAAGTAGTCCACGAATTGCGAGGTACGCGCATGGAAACTTTGTTAACGCAAACACGCGTGTTCCACATTAGCTCGGAAGTGGCTTGGGTCAGCGTGGGTGGCCAAAGGACACGGGGTGGAGGAATAGGACCGGAAACAACGTAAACGCGAGCCGGCAAAGTGTAGTCGAAGGTAAACGACACATTGTTCTCGTATGTTCGCGGATGGCTAGACAGCCGCGACCAAGCCGAGCCAGCGCGACGGTAATGTCGAACGTTTAAATAATGCAACGAATGCATCGATAGACCACGTGCACCATGGCTACATTTACACCGCAGTCTCGCCGCGTTCGACCGCGTTACCCGCCGATAAAACTTTCAGGAGCGCCCGTGGACCAAACTTTTATCGCCGCTTATCGATTACCTGCCATTTCTGTAATTGCATGATTCCTCTGCCGAGGGCGTTCATGCCTGTCCGCTTGGTTCCCGTTCAAATTGAACACAGCCGCGGAATCATTTTTTCCATTACGATCTCGTCGAAACACGAGAACTAATTCGCCCAGGCACATTCTGATTTAACCAGTTAACTGCGGAATTTAATTTTAAAAATCCACCATGGGATCCAGAATTAGAATCGAGCAATAATGAGTATAAACGTCGAATGTAGGGCAAATGCTCTTATTGAAATTTTCAGTTTTTACAGCGAATGGAAATTTTTTAAATTACACGGCGAGTATGCACATCAAATGCACGGCAATAGAGCTTTGGATTGGCGTGTATAAACATCGAACAAACTTAAATGCTTAACTGTGTAACAGTGTAACTGGTCCAAAAAATCCATTTTTTAAAAGTATAGTAGTTTATAATTGTTATCCCAAAATTTTATACTGAAATTCATTGAAATGACAAGATTATAACGATTGATTAAACGCATTTTTCTCGAAACTGTATTTTTAAATTGGCTTGCAGGATAACTCCACGATTAATTGACGAATCATGTTCAAAGCTTATTTTGTTGTTTATACATTTCTCTAGCAATTATTCTACAGATTTTGATTCCATTTTTCATTTATAAAATTTTTTGAATTCATATGAAAAAAATTGATTTTTATATTATAAAACTTGTCTAGTTTTCGTAACTTATGTCCTATTTTTAGTATAATCCCTGCACAAACTTTAAAAAATTTGTTTAGGATCTAATGTTTGATAGAAGTGCTACACTGTAGGCTAATAATTGTTGCACTGCTGAAAAGTAACAACAATTGCATGCAACATTCTTCCTTTATCTTTCTTTCTAGTTTCTGGATGTATTTTTGCCGTCGTTTTTAAGCGATTTTTGGGATAACAAATTATCAGATTATTACAGATCAAGAATCTTAATATTTTGTATATATATTACAAAGTGCGACATAAGTTGTTTTATAAAAACTACAAGACTGAATTTATTTCGACTTTTCGCAATTTATATAACAATATGTAAATACATAAATCAAGAATTTTTTTTAACAATTTCTAATGGATGCATCTTTGTAATTTCAATAAATATAAAATAATAAATGTGAATCCGGTCATTTGACTGGTCGTGGTACGGTTAATGTTAAAATTGTCTAAAGTTACTGGTACGCCATTTCCATTTCAAATCGCAATAACTTTACTAATTTAAGAGATTTGTGAATTCACATTCCGGAACGTATTTGGGAATAAAATATGAAATGACACCGATTTTTTCAAATATTTCGAATAAAATATCTCTTAATGCTCCTATATCAAATCTGGCCGACATTCTTCTCGACTGCGTTCCCATTCTCTTGTATCGGTTCCAGTTTTATGAGACGCTAAGGTAAATTTATATACGGCGTATCTCAGCACATCGACAGCTTTTACGAGTATGATCGATACGTGAATGTAGCGCGCATGAAGTATGCTCGTGCAATGACCCGGAAATGAAACTGATCTGTAATACAAAATTTATATCGCCAGATGCATGGAATTGAAGTAATGAGG
Source organism: Sphecodes monilicornis (assembly GCA_913789915.3). Taxonomy (NCBI): domain Eukaryota; kingdom Metazoa; phylum Arthropoda; class Insecta; order Hymenoptera; family Halictidae; genus Sphecodes; species Sphecodes monilicornis. The sequence continues at coordinate 15,573,227 of OU565290.1, forward strand.
CATGATGGATTAAGATGTTTAACCTGATTATAAGTACAGCGATTCACATTAATATTTTTCTACCTAAGAAAACACAATAACATTTTCAATATTGGACGAAAGATTAGTTTACTGGATGATGTGGAAAAGAAATTCTTAGAATTTTTTTACCTGGATCTATATCGAAAATTTTAAAAATTCATTTTGTAGATATGTGTCAGTTACGTGTATTCTGAAAATTTTATCGAAATAGGTTGATTCAATATAAAACGGCAGAAATTAAAAGATGTAAGAATGATTTATTATTGATCATCTTTAATTGCTTAACCTGATAGCAACGTTAGCCAATTTTTATGAAATCATCAGACTGCATATAATTGACATATGTATATATACAAGACATAGCGATGTAACTTGCAGATATTAACAATCCGCTGAATTTATAACATTTATGACATTATCATAAATACATTTCAACTCGACTTTTTAATATTGACTTCATTTTATGTCTATAGACTATTATTAAAGTTATCAAGTTTTGAGTTGGAGCTAACTACGTAAAGAAATGAATAATATACTGTATGGTAATGAATGCGGTCCATAGTATGCACACTAGCATAATTTGCTACATCTCTGAAACGAATGAATCTCATTTATTCCCCTAGTGGTTGAAATTCTGTTAAAGCGTGACTTTTCATACCATTTGAAATAGTTTTTAAATGCGTGTATTTAACCGTCACGTTATAGAGGAATTAACTAAAATTTAATCTACTTAAAGAATATAAGTTTGAGTACACTTTATATCGTACTTCTAATTAGTTTAGACTGTTCTAAACAATACTGAATAAAGTATTTTTCGATTCGACGATGATATTTTCCAATACATTTTCTGAAATAAACTCACAAAAAGTTACTTTAAATTCAAATATTTTCCCTTCGTTTTGTATTTTTATAATGTTAAGACTGAACTTTTGAAAAATCCATTTAACCATTTTTTAAAAGTACACATAATTCTTTTTACGATTAACACACAAATAAAAATTATTTGTATGTTATCTGTCAGTAAATATATTCTTACCTCCATATGCATCTTATTACAACTAAATTTTTAAATATTTAATTATTTTGGTCTTCATACTTGGGGACATACTGGGGATTGTAACATCATTATTAACTGTACGTACAGCAGGCTTCAGCATTATCGAAATAAATAATTTGAAAAACAATCGTTAAGATAATATATTACCTTATTATATATAAATATAATAGGCTATATGTAATTTGAAATAATCATATGATAGTTTATTTGAACAGCCAAATAATTTTTCCAAAATTATTTCATTATTTGAGTTTCGTTTGAAATTCAAATGATTTTTCATTTCATGTTTCATTTAATCAAAGAATTCGTTCTCTCCAAAATTCTATTTATATCGTGTACTAAAAAAGAGTTTTAAAAACGAATACAGCTAAACTGTAATCACTAAACTACAAAAATTAGCGTATCTAAATTTAACAATTAATTTAGTTACTTCGATAACCTCTTCTTGTGACGAACTCATCTATTATTTTATTTGAACAGTATAATAGAAATAAAATATTTAAAAATAGTTTATTTGATTTAAACGGCAAATGAAAATTTACGTTATTTGTAAAATACAAATAATAGAGTATTTGAAATAATTAATTTATCTCAAGTGATTTTTCTTATTTCAAATTAAATGCGCCCAACCCTGACGTACAGTATGTTTCAAGATGTTACAATAGTTCGATAGTTCAGTGCGCAACATATATTAATTTCATAATTTATGTATTCTGCAATACAATCCTCTAACGTGTACTACATATGCCGTACTATCTTTAAAATGTGTGGATGTGAAACTAGATACTCTACATTATGCAGCCTACAGCATGTGCAACGTCAACGAATGGGTTTTCCTATACCTACCCTATAGCTCGCGTATTGCAACTTTGTTTCCGTAGCGTGCCGAAAGCGAGTTTAATCCTCGTGCAACTTTATCGCGATATGCCCATGTGAAATGCAACCTGGCGCTCTTTCCTGATTTTCTATGCGATGCATTGTAACATTATGACCACGGTGCAGTGCGGTTCGCGGCCGCCAGCAGCGACGCCACCGCAGATTTTCTCCTCTGGCTTTTGTTGCATTCGATTCATACGTCATGGCTTGGCGTAGCAGTGTTGCGAATTCCGAAGTCGAAATGCATGTATATTGATTCCGCACCTACGGAGATAAATACGACGTCACGGTCCACCGGGTGCATACACTCCACTTCTCGATACGTGCTTCTCAAAACGAGTTCAACGTCTACGCACTCCGCCCTGCGTTTTCTTTTTTTCTGAATGAGATTTAATCTCTCCGGTTCCGTGCTGGCAGTGCACAAAACGAAAAAGTAACCGGCCGAGTACGACGAGAGTAACAATCGATAGCAAATGCCTCACGCTGTTGCAACCCGTTGTTGTTAAGAATTTATTCGTATAGATACGGTGGCTCACAAAAGTATTCGCTCGCCTTTTAAATCAAAATAACTTTCTTAAAATTTGACCAAAACACTTGACTTTTTTTGAGCAATTAGAAGCATTGATTTAGTAAATCACGTGCAAAAAGGATTTTGAAAAAATTGCAATTAGTAGGAATTACATGAAGGGATTAAAATGGCACTTTTTAAAACTTCATTATTTTAGCCTACAATGAAAATTTAAAATATGGCTTTTGTAGATCTATGTTAGTTATACATGTGCTGAAAATTTCATCGAAATCGGTCGATGCAGGAAAAAACGACGCGCATCGAAAGATGCAAGAAACTATGGATTTTAAGCAGAAACTGACCAAAAGTAGTGAAAAACTGCGATTATCGCAGCTTTCAGCCGCTTGTAGCTCATATGTTCGTTAACTGATTTCGATGAAATTTTCAGCATATGTGTAAATAACATAGATCTACAAAACTCATACTTTGAATTTTCATTACTGGCTGAAATAATGAAGTTTTAAAAAGTGCCATTTTAATTTTTTTATGTAATTCCTATTAACTGCAATTTCTTCAAAATCTTTTTTTTGATAAATATGCAACTCAGAAGTCACTTTTGAAAAATACACTCTAGCGATTGCAGTGGGGAAATGGATTTACACAATGTTAAACGTACAATGTTAAAAGTAAAAACATCGTCGATTTTTATTATCACGATAATCCTATCTAATTTTAAATAATACCCGGCAGTTATTTTTAAGACACTGATTCTGAAGTTATGCTCCGAAGTTTCATGTTCCATCCAGTAACCGGAAATTTTAACCGGATTATCCAGGAACTCTGAGGAAATATTCCCGAGCTGACGTGCCCGTAGAAAATGTCAAACATTAGCAATTTCAGAACTTTCTAACTAAACATAAGCCCTTAACACATATCGAAAGGAGTATGCTATTAAAAGAGTGGCCCAATCTCCAGCACCTTCGGAACAGCATTACCCGGTTCCGGGAAACTAACTTCAGAAAAAAAACGATGCTCAAAGTTCATTATGTTCCTCGGTAACTGTGCAACTCCGAACGATTTAATTTTTCCCGTTAAAACGACTTTACGAGCCGCTCGCGAAACTTCGTGCATTTCTTTGACCCAGCGCGCGGCGCATCTTCCGCAGCGGAGGGTCCTCAGGTTGGGAGGACTGCTCGATTCGACGCATCGTGCATTCAAGATCCTATCGTGGCTGGAATCGCTATCGTGGCAGTAAGCCACGGGAGCAGAAGAAGTAGGATCTTGAAATTTCGCACGGGCGAAAGATCGCGCGGGCAAATGTAACGAGATCCAACGGGAGGAAGCGCTTGCGCCGCTGAAGAATTCACGGGGAAATTCAACAAACTTCGCAAGACAGCAGAGGCAAATCCGATATTCTTCGGTGTACGTGGTCAGGCCAAGAATACGCGTCGTATATATCGATCCTATCTCGAACTGGCTCGTTCTTCGAGCGCCATGCTGTAGTTTGAAATCTCAAATGGTGTAGAAAGATAAAAGTGATTACTTTAAATTTTCGAAACTTTAACTCAAATGCCGCACGGGTTCTTGTTGTCCAATTACTTCCAAATCTAACACGCATCGTTTTCCCGCCGAGTGTCACAATTTAGGAAGGTAACACAAGAAAAATCTTTACGCAAAAGAAAATTAATGAACCTCATAATTAAGGACCACCCTAATATCCTGGCGTGTTCAGGTTCACGCACGCCGCGTCGAGAGGAAGTTCTCTCTCTCTCGCTTCCATGCTCGCTGAAAATTTCAATCCGCTATTTCCATTCTAACGAGAAGCCGCCGACGCCGATCGCGCCACGCCGCCAAGAGGCTTTCAATTTCATGCAAATCGCCGGGCATCGCTGCTAGAGCCTCACAAACACACGGACCTTGCCAACCGGGTTGGAAGCCAGGCACGTTGGTTGGAGAGGGGCGACGCGGAGGGAAAGAGGGGGGCGGTCGGTTGTTATTAAAATGCTTACACCGGCCGTGGGTCGCCGGGATATACCGGATATTGCGGATTTTTCGAGACCCGGGAACGCTCGCCATTCACGGAAATTTCTGTCTCCGAACGTTGCTCCTTTTTTCCGTCTTATAAAACTAACCGGACCGTTTTCCGCTTCCCCGATAAAGGAAAACGGTCGTACGCGACTCGCCTTCGTTGTTCCCGATTTTCGCGGATTTTCTAGCCCCACGATCCCATGATTCCATCCCCGTCCACCGGCAGTCGAAACTGTAAACCGGCTTGATCTCGGCCCCACAGTTTCGCCAAACATCGAGGGCAAGGAATTACCGTTCGAGATAGAAATGGTATGAATTACAGAACTGCGACTCGCTGCGAGAGCATGGTAAATAGTTTGATGCTAGGTTTCGACGATTCGTATAATCAGTTTGTGGGATTTACGTACGTGTACGCTTGAGTGAGAAGCGCTGGTGTTCAGTGATTTTAACACTAGGTTTACGGAGCACTAAAATTGATTATTTTACATTGTTTTATAAAAATAATAAAATTGTATTTACTTAGATCTTCAGCGATTTTTATTGTAATATGTACACAAAAAAATAAATCTATTTAATAATTCCTCACGAATGCCTCCTTACACTCTTAATAATCGTAAATTAAAAATTTTTGAATCCGTCATTTTGACGGTCCTCGTAAATCTAGTGTTAACACTTTGCAAAAATGTTTATTGAGATAGGAAACTTATTCGTTAAACACGTTAGTCTACCGGCGTTTTCGTAATTTTGGAACAGTTTTTGGTCGGAAATGCTACAAATTGAATCTTCTGTAGAAGCGTAAAAAAATGTTGTTCTCTGAATTCATTTATTACAGATCTGAAGATTGAATCTTCACTGTTACAACGACTGCTTAAAACTTGAGCTACGATATTTTTGTTTTATAAAACAAAAATGAGGAACAAGTTTGGTCGTATAAGGCTTTCAAGGTGCATCTCATATTATCGCAATGGTGGCAATACACCTTTCATTCATTCGACTAGAAAAAATCGTATATCAAATTTTAAGTATTCATTGCAAAAGTGAAGATTCATCTTCAAATCTGTAGTGGATTCAGTCACGAGAAAAATTTTCCAATGTTTTTACAAACGCTTCGACAGTAACATTTTCGATCTAAAACGCGTCTTCAGTTTCCCAGTCGCTGCATCACGCAAAAATATCTTAAACAAAAATGAACGACAGATGGCAGAAAGTAGAGGCTACAAGCTACTTAAAATGATGTATATTATAATCAGATATATTGTCGTATTATTTATTTTAACGAAATTATCACAGTTCAAATATCGACAATTTCTCGAGGATGGTAAAAGTGTTCAAACACGTTCTGAATACTCACTGTAGCTATTGCTGTCGATGCACCTGAAGTGAAACTTCTTTCTTTAATTTTTTCGAATTTTTATTAACACTTTATGACATTTAATTTTCTATGATTCTATTATTGAAATAATTGGCTTGTGATAGCTAATATATGATATAAATATTCTTGATTCAATTTTGTCTGAATGTCTTGCAAATACTGTATCGAGAGTTGTTCCTGATCTTGTTGTCGCTTCATTAGGATTATTTACCATTTCCAATCTTAATTTACTTCTAAAAAATTCTATTAATAATTTTGATTGTTCCGATGCATAGATCACGTTGAAATCTCCAGTTAGTATCATCAGAATTTTATCATAATCTTTATTAAGCAATGCCGAACCCTCAACCGTATATGCTAATGGAATAGAATTTCGTTTCATCGTTTCATCGCCAGATCGGTTTTACGCCTGCCGCGTCGAGGTTTCACGCCTACCGCGGCTAAAGAAGTTTCACTTCAAAAGTTATACACGCGTAAATATGAGCAATTTTAAGCGTTTTTGACAGGTGAAGGCGTAGCCATATTGGATATTCATTGGAGGGTTTTCAGCGCATGCGCTGGGTAGAGAATTTCGTTTCATCGTATCATCGTTTCATCGCCAGGTCGGTTTTACGTCTACTGCGTCGAGGTTTTACTAAATCGTTTCATAGTTTCATCGTTACATCGCCAGATCGGTTTTACTCCTACCGCGTGGAGGTTTTACGTCTACCGCGTCGAGGTTTTACTAAATCGTTTCGTCGTTTCATCGTTTCATCGCCAAGTCGGTTTTACGTCTACCGCGTCGAGGTTTTACTAAATCGTTTCGTCTTTTCATCGTTTCATCGTATCATCACCAGATCGGTTTTACTACTACCGCGTCGAGGTTTTACTACTACCGCGTCGAGGTTTTACGTCTACCGAGTCGAGGTTTTACTAAATCGTTTCATCGTTTTGTGGCGGTTACTTCCTACGCTCGTCAACAGAGGGACACTACGACAACACCGTTCCCGCTACTACCTGAATCTTCCTCTGTTTGTGCATATACCGTCCTAAACTGTCCTTACGACATCCCGCGTCTAAGGCACGGGCCCGCTAGATAGCCTTACCAACGAGTCCTCTAGCGGGCCTAGGACAAAACGCTTCCTTCTCCTTTTTCCATCTTTTCATAATCAATGCCACCATAAATTCATCGCCAGATCGCTTTTACTCCTACCGCGTCGAGGTTTTTACGCTTACCGCGTCGGTGTTTTGTGCCTAACGCGCCTAAAGAAGTTTCACTTTAAAAAAAGGTACGATTTATAAATTATCGGGTTTCCCAAATTTTGCGCTCTATCCGAAGTGATCTATTAATTTTCCAGTTTCGGTAGCAAATTCGAATGGTAGGATGATATTTGTATACAGGGGTTGATTCCAATCTCATAATTTCGTTGTTGTATTAGAAGGAAGAAATTGCTGGGGAGGGCCAGCTGAGTTTCGTCCTACTGGGTTGGCAATAAATACCGACCTATTTTATGCAAATTACTGGTTACAGGCGCGAAACTGACTGCCTCCCTTCAGGCCCGTATAAACGCGCTTCCGACGCCCGTTATTAAAGCGCTTATAGCGTGGCGCGGTTCCGCCAAAAAGAAGCATCCCGAGTGCACAGGCTGAACCCGGGCACCACGGGGAAAGGGATGGCAGTCATAACAGCCCGAAATAAGGGGGAAAAGTAGGAATTTTAAACGGACCGCCGCGAACGTCTCTCCATTTACATTCCATACATTTATAATCGCGCAGTAAATTGTGGTACAAAATATCCCGGAACGTCGTCGGGAGACGTTGCTCCGCAAATCGCGGGATTGTGCGTCAAATGCAAGGGTGGTTCGAAATATTTTCCAACGTGTTATCAGACAGTAATCACGACGAGAACATGGGTGCGCCGCGCCGCTTTTCAACCCTAGCATCGAAATATTTTATTACTGGATTTCGTCAAAAATACAGCAGAGAAAATGCTGCACATTTGGTGTTCCAGTTTGTTCAAGATGAATACAAATTTATATCAGACGGTGGAGACGAATAAAAAATTGTAATTAATAAATAGACTGCAGAGCTTTATACAAAATAAATATTTTCCACGTGAATTGTAGGGAATAGACGTTAAATGAAAATTTATTCCTATTTTTTATCATTTTAATATGGCGTATATAATGTAATAATGTGGTTAACTCAGTTTAATGTCTTTACAATTTTGTTTTTCCTCTCATTTTTTCCTGTAAATACATGAAATCCGCAATTGACTCATAAACTAGGATACTTGAAACTGTTAGTAATAATTAGACTGCGAAGCTTTATGCAAAATTAAAATTATCCAAGTGGATTCTAAGAAACAGACGTCAAATGAAAATTTATTTCTTCATTTTATAATTTTAATAAGGCGAAAATAATATAATAATATGCTCGGATTTGTTTAATGTTTTTACAGTTCTTTTTTTCTTTTTCTTATTTTTCACATAACTGCATCAAATCCGCAGTCTACTGAAAAACTATTATACTTCGAACTCTTAGCAATAATTAGAATGTGGATCTTTATGCAAAATAAAAATTGTCTGCATCAATTGCAAAATACATATCGCTCCCTTTTGCGATATCATATTTCGTACGAAGCCTTATCTTCCAAGATACACAAAATGTATCATGTATCGTTCGATCAAAACGCCGTCAGTGATGGTCCCAATGTTAAAACCCGCTTCCATATGCTATCTGTCTTAAACAACTGTAATCTGCGCGTATAAAAAAAATTGTAAATCTGTTTTGTTTATTCTCAATGTTATAATAAATGTCTTATGAGATTTCCTCAGTAAAAAGGACGAAAACGCCGTCAGTCGAATCGACTACAGCTCGATCATACTTCATCTCACAAATTGCTTTAACACTAAACCTACCGAGAATTAAAATTGGCCAGTATGTGTTATTTTATAAAAAAAAAGCAAGATTTAATTTATTTAGATTTTGTGCTATTTTTTCACGATATATGATTGAGAATAGAAATTTATTGAGTCAATCCCTATGTAGGCATCTTTATAATTCCAATAATGTGCAAAATAAAAAATCTGCCACCGGACATTTGACCGGCTATGGTAGCTTTAGTGTTAAATAATTCATGCCCGGTTGCATCAAGTCCCACCGAAAATAGATAGAAAATTTTTATCACAATATATGATTGAGAATAGAAATTTATTGAGTAAATCCCTATGTTGGCATCTTTATAATTCCAATAATGTGCAAAATAAAAAATCTGCCACCGGACATTTGACCGGCTATGGTAGCTTTAGTGTTAAATAATTCATGCCCGGTTGCATCAAGTCCCACCGAAAATAGATAGAAAATTTTTATCACAATATATGATTGAGAATAGAAATTTATTGAGTAAATCCCTATGTTGGCATCTTTATGATTTCAATAATTTCAAAATAAAATATCTGCAACCGGTCATTTGACCAGCTACTTAGGTTTTGGGTTAAATAATTCATTCCCGGTTGCATCAAGTCCCACCGAAAATAGATAGAAATCTCATGCATTTCATCGATCACCTCTTCCATGGTTACCTAACGCTACTGATATTATATTTCGCGCGACATAAACGTTTATTATCTGACGACATTCTAGTAACGTTTGAAACAACCAGTTCCGCGTTTTTGCGATCCAGGGGAGTCGGAAAACTGCCACCGGACATTTGACCGGCTATGGTAGCTTTAGTGTTAAATAATTCATGCCCGGTTGCATCAAGTCCCACCGAAAATAGATAGAAAATTTTTATCACAATATATGATTGAGAATAGAAATTTATTGAGTAAATCCCTATGTTGGCATCTTTATGATTTCAATAATTTCAAAATAAAATATCTGCAACCGGTCATTTGACCAGCTACTTAGGTTTTGGGTTAAATAATTCATTCCCGGTTGCATCAAGTCCCACCGAAAATAGATAGAAATCTCATGCATTTAATCGATCACCTCTTCCATGGTTACCTAACGCTACTGATATTATATTTCGCGCGACATAAACGTTTATTATCTGACGACATTCTAGTAACGTTTGAAACAGCCAGTTCCGCGTTTTCGCGATCCAGGGGAGTCGGAAAACTACGGTCATCGAAAGTCGTAACGGCGAGTCTCGATAATAGAACCTGGCGGTAAAGCAAAAGGCGAAGCGAAAGCCGTCCTGATTGGTATAACCGGCTGGTGAAATGAAGCTGAAATATTCCCGGCGGCCGCGTACGATCGGCCGCGTCTTCCGGCTTTTCATATTCATCAGGAATTTTCGCTGCAGTGCGCAAAACGCTGATAAATCGCATTATCCCTGGAATAGGAGGGGGAGGGGAGGTTGTCGGCGGGATTGTACGATCTGCAACCGGCAGCTTATTCGGCTACGTTTAAATTCTCGTTGGAACCGGTTGTTTTTCCGCGCCGCGCGTTTCGAGCCTGTTTATTAAATTTTAACGGTTCGCCATCAACGCGTCAATAAGTCCGCCGGAAGGATCGTAAAGGAGAATTGCGAATGTCGAAGTAAACGCCGCGTCATAGTCGGCGCAGTAAAAAGAAATCGGACGCGTAAGTAACAGGGCCGACACGCTCTCGAGCCCTCACTCTGAATAATTCACCGAGTACCCAGAGAATTCTGCAGGTTTTAGGCTAAACTGCATTTTTACATGACGACGTAAAAGCAATGGGACTACGCTGACACAATGGCTAGAACCTTCGCAGTATAAACTGAGTTCCGTGGAAATTGTGTAATCCAGTTAGACTTGGTCGAAACACACTACACAAATTCTACTCGTTATAATTACTAAAATAAATTCGTTTGTATTAACGGTGAATTTAATTAAAGCCCGGCGTTAACGTAATTTGTGGCTAAATTAATTAACGGTGGATTAAAGATGGATTAAAATAAATACTTTCAGAATAATAAGCTTTCGTTCTGTAATGAATTCAAAGTAACTATTTGAGAATTATTTCAATGTACATAATATCCATGGCGCATTCAATACTAGAATTTATTGAATTATATGTAAGATGAAGTAAAACGAAAAATGTATGAAATAAAATTAACTATACTACGCATAATACTTATATATTAACACATTATCTACGGGCGGTTATTTCATAATTTTTGATAGTTTATGATGCATGACTGAGAATTTTTTAATGGATCCTTCATCAGCAACAGAAACTTCAATCATAATATGCGAAAGACGATTTTTAAGCCTCCATTTGTTACAGCACAATTACTGAAAAGTATTGATAGACTTCGGGTTTTTTTTTATTAAGCTATAAAACCCCACATGGATTATTAGCACATGACTGTGCATGCTAACATTACAAAGATCACTTAGGCATCTCTATTAGTATCATAGATCGGGCAATGCCATAAGACGTGATTAGGGTCCTGCGATAAAGTGTTAATAACATCGTAAGGTTATAATATTATAATACTGTAAAAATGATGCTATAAATGCACATGAATTGTCAGACAATCTTCTGCAGATCCTAATTTTTCTGGGAAACGATTTATAGAAGCAGTAACCATTTGTCTCTCTACTCGCTGCAAGTTTTTATGTTATTGCGCATGTTTTATACCTCGACTGAGATACGGGAAGAAACGCACAAGCCCTAGAGGAGAATTCTGACACAGGATTAGATCCCGTCCATGTCCCCCGAACGAAGTTTCCTGTAATAAACTGGCGCGCTGTAAACGAAAATTAGAAGCTCGGGCGCGCAAGAACGAGGCAACTTTAAGACCGGACGGCGATGGTAGATTCTACCCTCGTCCATCGAATTACCGCCCTTTTTTTCGCTCAGCCGCGATAGAAAAAGAGCACCACCGCTTCGACGGAGTTGCAACTGTAGTGTTCGGCACGAATCGGTTTCCATCGATGCACCTTAATTGCAATTGCACTCGTAGCGCTCTCGAGAGCTCTTGTCGAATTCGGCCGATAACAGGCGCATCGTGAACCCTCGGCGAACCTATCGTAAATCGAACGATGCAGACCCCGGTGATCGAAAGGCGTTCCTCTAAGAAGAAGCCGAGAGCATCTCCGTTCAATCTTTTCCACGTTGAACTCGATGCTTGCATTTTGTATTCGGCCATCCTCTCTCGTCTCCAGCCCCTTCTACATAACACCAAATTGTCCGTGTAAATTGTTCAGTTTAATCCTGGTATTGCAAGTTAAACAAGTTTTTTTTCGTGCAGTCTACAAGCTTCCTCCAAAAACCTTGTAACCTCTTGATGGACCACACTTTATAGAAAATTCTATACTTCCTGTCACTAAAATCCATAACCTAATCTTCGACTCTCACTCGTCCAGATAGACTGTCTGCCAATTAATATAATTATCATTTTCAGTTAACAATTGTCTTATAGTATAGTATCATGTATGTGGTGAATTAGAAACTATATTTAATTTGTTAATGTAGATTCCCTCATAAAGCGATCAAAAACTTGTTTTGAAAGACTGTAGATGAGTGGTTCTTAACCTTTTTGAAGTCAGGGAACACTTTTGATTGTATGAAAAATTTGCTGAACAACAGAAGTAATGATCCGAAAAACAAACAAAAACATCCCGCGTAGAAATAAATTGATTTTGTATTATAAAAATTATTTAAAAATTCGGTTTTCATAATTTCGTGGAACACCGGATAACACGTTAAGCGCCACGCCAGCACGTGACAAAATTCCAAGAAATCGAATCAATTTTGTAATGGAACCCGCAACTGATAAGTCAAGATTTATTACAGTCACTGCTTTTTTTTAACTTTCTTTTAATTTGTAGGTCCAAACAAAATTTTGATTTACTCCGCCTGCCACCCTACGAAATAACGTTGAAATCTAATAAAAAATTTGTGTCAGTCACGTATGACTGACGTGGCAGTGAACGTGTTAAGAACCAGTGCTGTACATACAGAATGAATCATGTGAAGTGTTCCAATTACTTTTCTCTGAAACCATGATAGATATCTGCTCAAAATTTAGATTCGTTCAATGGTTTAAGGGAGCTAACATTTAAAAATATAAGATATATTTTTTCGGATATATTTACTTTACAGTTTAACGTCGCAGGACGCATAGATTATGGTCAGCTGTCGATAAAGGCGGGGTAATGATCTTGGGGTCATTCATTTCGGTTAATGAACTTAGGTCGACGGGGAAGTCATACAACATGCGAGGTTTGACGCAGCAGTTGCAAAACTGTTGCTAATGAGGTAGCAGAATGTGGGCCGCACGTAACAGTACAGTAAAAATTAAATTTTTTGGTACTTTACCTCCATCATTTACGAGATTGTCGTCTCTATTCTTTAATCTTTTTCTATCGTTGGCTAACAGCGCCTTCATTTACTACCATATTTTGTCTAAACATCTGAACACTCATATAAAAAGAATGCACGACGATCACATGGACTGATAAATAAACTTTATTTAAAAGTAAAGTTGGATATGCGAATAAAAGCTGAAGATAGGCCTTAAAAGATTAGCTTTGCATCTTCAAATGACATATAATAAACCTGTGGATATAAATAATATTTATGATCAAAACACATTCAGAACATTCACATTCTGAAATCAGACATTTCATATGCAACGACATAATATGTTCTTATCTGACGACATAATATGTCTACTATGTACGAGTAGAGACAAGATTTGTTAGATAAGAGGGTAGAGCTTGAAAATCGAGCGTTTTGAAATTATGGATCGAATTTTAGGGAAAAACGAACGCAACCATGCAGGAGAACTTTGGAGCCAGTATATTTTACTAGAGGGACTTCTAGTGCATGAGCTATCGTTCCCCCATAAAACGTATTTCCTGTTCAAATATACAGTCCGGTTTCCGTGGCGATGATCGAGAGACCCGCTGGGAAAAGTTGCAGGTTGGTAAAGGACGAGAGCAAGGACGGGGAGGATGCACTTGGCACGAATCGGTTTTCCTCCGGCGGCCTTAATTGCACTTGCACTCGGCTCCGGGGGCTATCGTCGAATTTGCCCGTTAATGCCGATAATGGCTACGCCGACGCTAGGCGAACTTGCGGGAACTGAATGCGCGGCGCATCTTATCGTCGCCCCTGGCACCATGTAAACGCCGCGAGATAACGGCCGATCCGAATAATTATTTTCCGGGCTGGCGTTTAATGTCCGGCCACGGGAAGTTTCCCTCTCTTCAAACCCCCCATCTCTCTCTCTCTCCCTCTCTCTTTCTCTCTATGTCGCCGCTGACTCCGCGGACGGCCCTCCTGCCAAACTTTTAATTGGCGAAAGGTTCATTGTTTAATCCAAACACCACCTTGTTGATCCCCCTTTACTTACCGACGCGAACTATTGTGTTTGCCGTTGCCAATACACAGTCAAATTGAAACGTTAGGGACGCCCGGACGTCGGATTAATTTTCACGTGCCACACAGTGACCCCGAAACTGTCTGTCTTTGAAGAATGAATCCAAGAAACTCATTTCACGCGATTCCTGAAACGAAGACTGCTATAGCGAACATTGTCCAAGTCCTCGTTTTAATTTCCAATTTTAATGTGAATTGTTAAAATATAGTAAAATAATTCTGAGAGAATAAAAATGGAAAGATGACTGAGACGGTATTGTTTGAAGACTATACTTTTATTAATTGATTAGTTGCTAGAGATAGATCGGCAACAGAATTAGACATCGTCTTTGTTATTAGCCTAGGCCGAGCGATAGCGCGCGTGGCCGGCGAGCGGTTTATGGTTTAAAGAGGAATATGGTTTTTAATTGTTAGTGAGGTGCACGGACGAACCTGATGCGAAATCAGGGAGCTGCTAGGATGTTTGAGGGTTAAACCTTTTTTGGGGGGACCAATTTTTTAAAACTTTTTTTATGCAGTCATAGATTTTGACGAGAAAAGGCCGAAAATGAAAGTCTTATTGCCAGGAGTTCACTGGTTCAGAAGTTACACGCGTGTAAAGTTGAGCACTTTTAACTAACCCCAAACCAGCATGGACTATACCGCTCAGTACTTCTTGACCGATGCGCTTAACACCTACCATCTATCCAGCACATGCGCTCACCAGTCCTACCTCTACCATCCACGAGTATCCAATATGGCGACGCTCTAACCTGTCAAAAACGCTTAAAACTGCTCATGTTTACACTTATATAACTTATAAACCAGTGAATTCCTAACGGTAATACTTACATTTTCGTAATGCCCTCATCGATATCTACAGGATTACATAAAAAAAAGTTAAAAAAGAGTTCAAAAAAGCTAAAAACATCTGGTCCTCCAAAAGAAAGATCAGCCTCTTTGAGAGAGACTCGTGACCCGATGCGAAATCGGGGAGCTTCCAGGAGGTTGAATAAAAGCACAGACGAACTCTATGCGAAATCGGGGATCTGTAGGATACGGACGAACCTGATGCGATATCAGTGAGCCGCATAGGTTAGCTAACAGCTTTGGGTTCCTGATACAAGATCAGGTAGCTCCTAGGGATATGTTTGTAACGACCTCGTAACTTTAACATTATAAATTATTTGATACAACCCGAGCGGTAAGATTGTATCATGTGGGAACGGTCAACTAAGAATTACTGGATCCAAATGGTGGGTTAAAATCAATTGTTACTCAAAATTACCTTGAACTAAATTGTATATTACAGGCATCTGGCTCTGTTACAGAACGAAACCACCGTTAATACAATACCAAAACATTGTATGAACTATCAGTATCGGTAGAATAGCACGATTACTTGATAATAATAAAAATAAAATATTTGCATTTTCGAAATAATAGTAATAATAATCAAGTGTTTTATAAAGTCTCTTGTCATAAATACAAACGAATCCAGAGATCAATTGTTACTCTTTGAACCTTCATAATATTCAACTACAAAATCAAAGCTCAATAAATATTCATTATTTATCACTAGACTGCGGATCTTTATGCAAAATAAGAATTAGCTATCTGAAGTGCGACAAATTGGCATGAAATAAAAAATTATTTTCATTTTTCATGTGCTTAATAGGTTGCAAATAATACAATAGAATTTTAAAATTAATCCGATGTCTTCAATGTTTTAAATTATGCCCACTCATTTTTGTCATAAATGCATAAAATCCGCAGTCTATTTATCACTATTTGAATATGAAGACCTTTTAAGAATAATATTGTTTCATTTTATTTTACCCTTAATGAAAAAGTAATGTTAAATTTGACAAGCAATTTCAACTATTATCACTACACTGCGGATTTCATGTATTTATAACAGAATTGACTACACGAAATGCAAAATAGTAAAAGTACATAAAAATATATTCTGCAATTAATGGCAACAATATTCATTTTGCATAAATATCCACAGTCTAATTACATTACCAGAAAATTTCGTGACCTAAGGATCCGGTAAAAACAATTAAAATTCACAACCAAACGAAGCCACACCAACATTCAAAATAACATAACGAATTAATCAGATCCGAAATGTCGAGAATAAAGTATTTACAACCTTGGCTAATTTTCCATGCAAAATCACTGTTCGATCCAGCACCAAAAATAACATCCCACGTCCGTCAATGGCAACGAACGAAATATTCGAATCCGTTTCGAGCGGTGTTCGACAGGTTTACGAATGATTCATTCCATTTTGCGTGTTTGTTTTCTTGCGCGGACGATCTGCCATCAAATGCGGACACTTGGTATCGATCAACGATCTGACAGTGAATGCCTGTCGCTCGGGCCTGCGAACAGGACCGGAGGCAGAGTGAGATTTCATCGGAAATGTTGCGATTCCGGGCAGCAAGAAAGAAGGGTCGGGCCAATCGGATTTTGGTCACACGTTGGCATCGTTTTCCGCGCACAATGGACGGCGACGCGGTGATCCTTCCAACACGAGTGCATTTCCCCGGACACGTTATTTCGTCGACGGAAACCGTCGGCTCATTGACATTCTGCCAACGCCGTCGGATTGTACCATTGCTTGCGCTCGCTGCCTCATCGCGGTCCCAGTATCGACCATCGCGTCGTATCGACTCAATTAACAACACCGTAAATAATTCATATCGATATATTACACGAGATGGAAATTCGCGGAGCTAGATTGCCCTGCTCCGATGAAATAGATTGGCAAGAGTGTTTCAATTAATGGCGATCTTGCTACCAAGCCGTGTGGACATCCCTTCGTTTCCTACGACCTTCGTATTACTTGCATCGTTTCCTCCTTGTTCCCGATTCTCGGGAAATCGCACGAGTTCCTCTTATCGAAAAATGTCCGTCTACGAACCATGAAAATGTGTTCACGATAAATTAAATTCTTTATCTTCGGAGTTCTAACAGGCAATTTGTTGCTGCGCCACGAACTAACGAAGTTTCTACGATGCAAATTTGATACTCGAAATGTGTAGGTCGAGCGACACTTCCAGGATATACGGCGCAACTTTCGCAAAAGTATCCACCACACGAGTAAACTTGTGATTTATAATGTAAACGGAAGGAGGAGCCAGGATGAAGACAAATCTCGCTGTGAATATATTAATACACGCGCGGCCCATTTACGCCGAGGTAAGCGATACTAGTGTGAGAGCGTCCGATGGAAGCTAACGACTCTGAAATGCATGATGTTATCTAAAGCCATAGTAAAACCGGAAGAGATGTGACAGGTATTCATAAATAAATAAAAAAAGCGATAAAGTTGTCACATGAAGCACAATTTTTAACCGTTTTATTTTCAAATGCCGTTTTTTTGTATGATTGCAATCTCCTGTGAGATTTGAAATTCAATTCTATTTTGCTGAAGAAGAAATTCAATTATTTGTATGAAGCTTTGTTCCAGTTTCGTAAATATGTTTCATAAGTAAAAATATTTGTTTACAGTATCATTCATACCGTTTATTAAAAAATCATTTTTACTGCTATCTCAGTATGTACGACGACATATTACTATCTCTGACTAATAACTAGGGTAATAAATAACAAGAAATTTTAGTCCCGAAGTCTGCTAGGAGTGTGCGTGTACTCGATTTATTCGAGTATTCAAATTTCGAGTCGAGTAACGATCGGTCTACCGAGCCGACTCAAGCGTTTGAATTTTCCGAGCTACTCGAAATCGACGAACTGCTTGAAAAAAATGCGAGCTACTTGAAAAAATCAACCGACTCGAATATTCGAGCCCTCGTGAAACTTCGATTTACTCGAAAATGAATTTTCAGGTCGAAATTTGTCGAATTACTCGAATATATTCGAACAGATCTTTAACTTTCGAGTTACTCGTAAAAATTCGAATATGTTTTCTTCATGACAACATGAAAATAAAACAGAAGCATTAAATTAGCGTCATATTTTTCTTCCTTATAGTTAGAGTAGTATTTGATAGTAAATAAATGAATGTTCGAGTAGCTCGAGCAATTCTAATTTTTACGAGTAACTCGAAAGTTAAAGATCTGTTCGAATATATTCGAGTAATTCGAAAAATTTCGAGCTGAAAATTCATTTTCGAGTAAATCGAAGTTTTACGAGGGCTCGAATATTCGAGGCGGTTGATTTTTTCAAGTAGCTCGCATTCTTTTCAATCAGTTCGTCGATTTCGGGTAGCTCGGAAAATTCAGACGCTCGACTCGGCTCGAACAATCGAATCGAGTTCAGCTCAACTCGTAAATTACGGGTACTCGCACACCCCTAAAGTCTGCACATCCATCAGGACATTACCGTAGTGTCTTGCAGCATTATCGCGGCCTTGTATCGCTGAAAAGCGAATGCATCGTGATTAGAGCTGTTGACAACAGACAAATATATTCTTGATCGGTCTCGTCGAACTGTTTGCGTTGATCACTTGGTTGGCGAACGTCTCGGTGGAGCAGGCCGGATCCCGGGGAGGACAGGGTTTGGATCAATTATTGCTGGGAACTTGGTCGGGACATCGTGTACACTGGTAAGCGGTCCGTTGGAAAGCGCGTCAGGGTGCGGCCGACACGTTTCGACGGGATCTCAAGATGGAAACAGGGGCGCGCCCGCGCGCCTCGCTTCAAGTTAGCATATAAATGAAATTCGCCGTGGCCCGGTGAATGCCAATGGACGACCGAGGGTTTCGGCGAAGGTGCACGTGTGTGCAAGTACGCGCCCAGCCTGAAACGTTCCGCTCGAGACGCACCCGGCCTCCGAATGGTTACATCTTGCGAAATTCTTTGTTCCTGGCAACGAGCGTTCACACTCACCCTTTCCAACCAGCCGAATTTTTCTCGCTTACGCGACACTGCCACCGTCCTCTTGCTGGCTTATTACGACATGTACAACCCGCGACAATATAATACGACCCCAATTTTCGTGTTGCACAGAGGTTAGACTATTCAGTGGAGGTGCGCGAGAACCCGAGAATGTGAGATCGAGGCGGGTCGAAAATTTTCTTCCGGTTTGGGACGGGTAGTCGGAAATTTCAGGATTCGGGATTCACAAGAATATTCGGGATTTCCGAGAAATTTCAGAATTCCCGAGAATGCATCGGAATTCTCGACAATTTTCGGATATATTCTCGAGAATATGTGGGATTTCCGAGAATATACGGGATTTCCGAGAATATTTGAGATTCATGAGCATATTAGGATTCTTGAATATATCGGAATTCCCGTGAATATTCGGATTTTGGAATGCATCGGGTTTCTCGACAATTTTCGGAATTATTCCTGAGAATATACGTGATTTCCGAGAATATTCGGGATTCATGAGCACATTAGAATTCTTGCATATATCGAGATTCCCGAAAATTTTCTGGATTCCCAAGAATATTCGGCTTCAGCAGTGCATCGGAATTCTCAACAATTTTTGGAAATATTTCCTAGAATATCAGGATTTCAGAGAATATACAGGAATTCGGGGTCTGGAATGCATCGGGTTTCTCGACAATTTTCGGAATTATTCCCGAGAATATACGCGATTTCCGAGAATATTCGGGATTCATGAGCTTATTAGAATTCTCCATCGCTAATGACGCTGGCAGTTGAAGCGACATTAAATAACAAAATAAATAAATAAAATTAGACTTGAATATATCGAGATTCCCAAAAATTTTCAGGATTACCAAGAATATTCGGCTTCAGCAATGCATCGGAATTCTCAACAATTTTCGGTAATATTTCCTAGAATATTTAGGATTTCCGAGAATATATGGGAATTCCGAGAATATGTGGGATTTTCGAGAATATACAGGATTTCCGAGAATATTCGGGATTCATGATCATATTAGGATTCTTGAATATATCGGAATTCCCGTGAATATTCGGGCTCTGGAATGCATCGGGTTTTTCCACAATTTTCAAAAATATATTCGAGAATATGTGGGATTCCCGAGAATATTCGGGACTCCCGACCATTCTAGGATTTTTGAATATTCTCGGGAATCCCGTAGATGTCGAGAATCTATTCCGATCCCGAAAAAAATTCTCGACTCAGCCGGACTCGGAATTTTCAGATTCTCACACACTTCTAAATCTCGTACATAGCGATATGTAAATCAACGCCATGTGATGGTATTATAAATCAACATATTTATATCGATCTGTTAAATGATTTTTGCAACGGCACTTTACCTCCGGTCAATTAACCCCTGCAGCAGCATAGTACTATTACTCTGTTATGCAACAGTTACGCAAATGTTACGTAATATTGTGGAGCGATGTAGAAAAAGAAGTGAAAGAAAGGAAACGATCGAGTTTAAATAAATTATGTTGCGTAACTGGGAAGCATGGGAAAATATTATAAAATAGATGTATGAAATGAATGGATTCTATAGTACACAGATGTGCAGAAGTTATAAAAAAGAAGGCAGACCGACAAAATACACAGGAAATTATAAAAAGGGAAAATATTATTAAATAGATGTATGAAATTAATGAATTCTATAGTACACAGATGTGCAGAAGTTATAAAAAGGAAGGCGGACCGACAAAATACACAGGAAATTATAAAAAGGATATCAATTTCCCTGTTTATATGCGGAAAACGATCATCATTTTTACATATTTGGATTGTAGGAATATGGGTATAGAATAAACAACACTCTTTTGAATATGAAATAGAATTTATATTCTAACTAAACATGTTCAGACAAGTTGTGTGGCACGTCTTTAGTGTTCGACAAAATTTTCTAGAGTGAGGACCACTCTGGAAAGAAAAGTAAACGATTGACGAGAATACAGTTTACCACCTTTCTGATGACCAGAGTAACATGTGACACGTTGCGCGGCACGTCACGTGACCAGTCTACGGTCTTAGTGGGGGACGTTGGAGTATGCTCAGGTAGAGGAATGGGATAGTGGAAGGGGAAAAGGAGGGGAGGAAAAAACAACCAGTTCTGGTTGTTTCTGGCATCACTGAGCATAGATACAATGTATCATTTATTTGTATAGGTGCTCGAAAGTCAAGCGATCGAATGTGCCTTCTAAATAACAGCAGATTATTTTTGTCAATTTGTTTCTTAAATTAATTCCAACATGGATGTACATATGAAACTGTATGTCAAAATGAATAAACATTATATGATATAGAATGCTTCTAATTTGTACTATTATACTAAAGTAAATGGATGATTTTACTTTTTCCTATTTATATACTGGCCACTGTACATTACCTACTTGAACATGAGTGGAATGAAAATCTGAAGCTTGCGTGTTAACGCTTTACCTAACGGAAGCCTACTAAGCCTTTCGTGCGCGGATTGGGTATGTGAGATCTATGGATTGAATTTGTACTACATGGATTTGTTTTACTAGGATTAGTCGGAGCTGAGTAAAATTTTGGAGAGAAAATATTTCAAATACTATTTTGAATAGTCGTTGTTCTACAATTCAAATAAAGTACTATTTTAAATAAACAGGAAATTTTCTACGAATAAAATATTTTATTTTTAAAAGTGCACGTATGATTTCAAATAAAATAGACTATACACTATTTAGTACTTGAAATAGTATTTTACTCAGCTCTGCGAGTAATTTTATGCAATAAAGCAACAACAGCATTATGCAAGAAAACCTTCGAGTTTGACACGCGTATTGTTTGGTTTAAAGCGGTGTCACCTTATCGTAGTCAATATTTGAGTGAACACGTCTGCGGAAGATAGTTGTACGATCGATTAAGAAGAGCAAGTTTGGTACTAGTCTCGTGCTGTAAGCGGGAATTTCGAATTCCCACGCGGGATTCTGTGGCGGTGGTCGGTAGGTTGGCCGGTTTAATCGCGGTATAATTAACGTCGTGTGATAATTAAGCTACCACAGCTGTGGGACAACGTCATTATAGGGGCGAGACGCGGGCGATGCGACGCCTTCTCCTCCCTGGTATTCCTTAAGCGCGACAATTCGTCCTGAAGTATGTTTCAATCCTTAGGAGTACCACATAAGGGCCACATAACACATGGTTTCCGTAAATGTCGCCTCGTTAGTGTTGGTTTCCGTAATTGTAGCCTCGTTAGTGTTGGTTTCCGCAAGTGTCGCCTTGTAGTGTTTATTTCCGTAAGTGTCGCCTTATAATGTTTATTTCTGTAAGTGTCGCCTCGTTAGTGTCCTCTTCCGTAAGCATCGTAGTTGTTGGTTTCGGACACTGTGAAACAACAGGTACAGAAACCGACACTAAGAGGCGACACTTACAGAAACCGACACTAAGGGAGGACCTCTGTTAAGAGTTAAATCTCTGTTCTTTTAACTCCGAAATTCCGGAACGAATATTTCAAGAAAAAAATGAATCTCGGGTATTATAAGAAGCCGTAACGTTTGAATAATTGGTGCGAAGTCGAGCCAATTTCAAGCATATTTATATTTGCCGTGTTGATACGTTTCATCAACGAGCGCAATATTGCACGGGCCAACGCAAGACACGAAAGTGCCGAGAGGATGCTGCGGTGGAATAAGAAACGCGAAATGAATGATGCCGGTTTATCGTGTGCGACACGCGTCGCGTCGTAAAGTTTTCTTTCTCGTCACCTCCTCTCCTTCGTCACCGAATCCTTCTCCTCATCTTCGCAAAGCACTCCGGGAAGATAGGTGGCGAAAAAAGTTCTCCTCCGGGCACTGTGTCGACGCGTGTTAGGCGGACGAATCCCTCCAGGGTCACCGTTATGTCGCTCTTCACTCTGCCGGGGGCACCGAGCTGCTACGTTCAATGAGGGAATTCGAAGAACTTTGCCAAAAAAAGTACCACCATTTTTTAAAAATGAAACACTGTGCTTTCTTTAGAGATCACTTCTCAAATAAAGTGCAACATCGTTAAAAAATACTGCTAACCATTTTTCTTTTAATAAATATCTGAAGACTCGAATGAAATTGATTTATACAAAATGTCGAACCTTCGGAGGGTGATTAATTTATTATGTAGGCTTCGTAAATACTACTAATTTGAAGTTTGGTCTGAGTTAGGAACACTTCTCAAATAAACTGCAACATCGTTAAAAAATACTGCTAACCAATTTGTCTTTTAATAAATATCTGAAGACTCGAATAAAATTGATTTATACAAAATGTCGAACCTTCAGAGGGTGATTAATTTATTATGAAGGCTTCGTAAATACTACTAATTTGAAATTTGGTAATAAATGGAATTAATATTGCACTTAAAATAACACTTGTTTTATTACAGATTTTATATTATTTGCGAGCGAAAAAACTGCTGCAATGAAGAGGCAGCTCCACTTTCGAGTAATTTGAGTAAACCAATAAAGGGCAATTAAAAATAAAGTATTCATGATCATTTAATATTCGTGTTAATAAATTTTTACATTATATATGAAACATATGCCTCTTTTAGTGCACTGATTAATGCAATTTAAATATTGAAGCTGCTTGGAACTGGTTTTGTGTCAAAATAGAGAAAAATAGTAATGATGAAGATTTAAAGAGAGTATACTTTATTTTAATCATTACTATAAAGAGTAACATATTTCGAAATATACTAAATTGCTTTAAATTATTATAATATAATAACAAACATAATAATTTGATCACTCACTTAATTGGAGAATCTTAAATTTCTCTTTTCTGAATCATTTTAAGGGATTGGAAATAATACTGCAGTATTTTTAAATACCTTAAACATTTTCAATGTATTGCGATAGGAAAATGGGTAAAAATAATTTATTTGGATAATTTTTATACATTATCTTTTTTTCTTGAAAAATGCTTACATATAGTTCTGTCATTTTTGGTACTCGAGGTCACATGAAGGTTATGATATTTTAGATTGTTTAATTCGTTTTCTGCTTAGTAAAAATATACAGCAAAATATATAGTAATGTGAGGTGTTCAACTTAGATGGGACACCCTGTATATAGCATTTTTAACGATTAACATTTTTAGACTCTTCAGTGATAATATGACTGAAATTGATGATGTTATAGTGGACTGATGAATTATAAAAACAGTACATCAATCATATTATTATTACCATTATTACATTATTATAATAATAATAATTTCTATATGAGCAATTAATGTATTTAAATTACGATGGTATGCTCTATAATAAATAATGATATTAAACAATCACGTGAAAAGCTTTCTAAAAATACATTTCTGTTTAAATTTTACGATGTGTTAATATTTTAAATAAATCTATCCTCTTGTTCGTTCTTGTATTTTAATAATAGTGTATTTTAAAACTTTGGAAACTTGTTTTACTCGTCCTAAATAAAAATAATAATAATAAATCACAATAATAATACGAGCAACAGTTCACTTTTATTGCATACACAATTATGAAAAAAGAATAAAGTAGACAGCTATAAATCTTACTTTACAGCTATGACTCGTATCACACCATTACAAGAAAATGTCAAAATGCTTACAAGACGAAAACATAAAATTCTTGAGGTAAACGAAAACTAAAACTTCAATTATTGAATCGATAAATCAATATTCCGTGATATATCATAATTCATCTTTTAACATTTTATTCAAATATTTATGAATTTAAAAAATACTTGATGCGGTAAAGTAGAAACTTTATGACACGATTATGAAACACTTGTAAATCTTTTGAAGTGACGTAATTGTCACAAGATTAACTGTAAACGACACAGGAAGTAAGTTAAAGCTTCTTTGAAACTTTCCTTAAAAACGAACCGATATAAACGATTACATGATAGTAAGCGGTAAACAGAAAAAGTCTCGAAACTTATTACACGAAGAGCCATCAATTTAACTTTCTGAAATGACTTTATAAAATGAACGGCGACTTCAAAGACACAAAACGAGTAAGTAAAGCGGGGCACGAAGCAGAGAGACGACAGAGGCTTCGATATAATCGACAAAGGCTTCAAGACTACCGTGAACATTTTTCCGCGAAATTGACAGGGCTTAAAAAACTTCACAGTCTCCAGCCATAAAAGTCACTCAAACGTGTGCAACATCATAAAGTCCTACCCGTCGACGCAGTACGCATTTTACTGGTGTCGTCGACGTATGCAAACTGAAATGCGGTCTCTTCGTTCAGCAACGTTTCACAGCGACGTTGTTTATCGGCGTTTATTGAAACATTCTCGGCAAACTACGTAATCAAGCCGCACTGTAACGTTACAGGGACGAACGGACCGCAAGAAATTCTCAGGAAAAAGAAATGAATAAACGACGGGTTGCAAAAAGCTTATGATCGTAGCCGATTAAGGATGTCGTTTCCGGAGTTCTCTGCAGATGAGGCGAAAAATAAAAACCGTAAACATCACGAGGATATTAGTCAATTTTGGAACGGAGATGCTTGCAAGTACGTGCTCGATTCATTGCGGATTTACAACTCGAAATTTCGGCTACGGAAACAAAATTTCGGCCGTCGTTCTTTTGAAATCCGGTCCCCGTATGCATACGAAGAGTATATTGTGGTGGTTGAACGAAACTCAGGATCAATGAAAGTCTGTGCGCAAATGGAAAATCGTCGGGCGCGGGGAGATTGAATCGTAACAGTATACTCTGGAATACAAATTCCAAGAAAATTCGGGTGGCCCGTGATGGCGAAATTACTTCTGTTCAACCTGCAGTACTCGTGTCGGTATGGTCCGAAATGAAACGTTCACTATTGGAGTTCGCAAACAATATTAATGTATGTAGTATGTAATAATGTGTGTAGAGTTATTCAAAAATAGTTTATGAGAACAGCAGAATTCACTTATAGTAGGTGTACAGGGTGTACAAAAATTATATGTCACGACTACCATAGCAGGGTTCTATACCTCTGCATCGGTGGAGATCTGTTAAAAAAATGGTCCGCAAATTTGTCCTTCACATTTTTTTCAAGGTCAACATTTTTTTTATTGCATTGTATAATACTCGTCGCATGGAACAAAAGTCTCATAGACGCCGTGGGTCTCAAGTCAACCATTCTCTTAAAAAACGATTTTAAAGCATTGTAAATTGTTTTATTCCACATGTCTACAGGATCTACCAAGATGATATAAATGCGGAGGGGGTGATTCTACATGAGAAAATAAGTCTAAAGCATAGAATAATTTTTTTTCATTTGACGCCTCGTTTTCGAGAAATTAGAGTTTGAAAATCCGTCAAGTTTGCGTTCCTAGCGTTTGTATGTAGTAGATCAGGTAGGTAATGAACAGACGCGTCAAACATTTCATATTCAATATCAAGCGCGTTCGCCGAATTTTCAAGCTGTAATTTCTCGACAACGAGGTGTTAAACGAAAAAAGTTATTTTATACTTTAAACTTATTTTCTCATGTAGAATTACCCTCTCCACATTTATACCATCTTGGGACACCCTGTAGACATGTGGAATAAAATAGTTTATGAAACTTTAAAGTCGTTTTTCAAGAGAATGGTTGACTTGAGACCCATGGTGTCTTTAAGACTCTTGTTCCTTGTGACAAGTACTATAGGATGCACTACAAAAACCGATCCAGAGGTATAGAACCCTGTTATGGTAGTCGTGACATATAATTTTTATACACCCTGTACAAAGTATTCGAATAACTTTTTTAACTATATTTGCTAGCTTATAAATAAGTTATAATAAATTATAACTTTTTAGGGGATATTAGTAGGATTAGTTTACTAGGTAATTTATTTTAAAAAATTAATTATAAATTACCATTGGTTGAAATTGCCAAGAAAAAGTAATGGTCCTGATTTTTAATGTTTCAGTCTGAACCGATGTAATAGTATAACAGTTTGAAACAGTTATTTTCGGAACTTTTTCAGTCCTTGGTAAAAATATACCAGGAAGGATGGAAGGCTTGTTTCACGTGCTGTTGTTGTTGCAGCTGCTCGGTCGGCTCTCGATTTTCGCCGCTGGCGACGGCGATCGATTCCTCGATGCACTTGATCGCAGGCACCGCGGTGCACCTCGGTACAAAGACTTCGGCGCACTCGTCCCGGCGACTTGCATTGCAAAGCACTTCCGGTCGAGAGGATCCTCCTCGTCGCGACTCCCTTAGGGGGGGTGTACGAAAGGGTCAAAGGGTAAGAAGGGTTCGTTGGTCCTCGATCAACTCCCTATACCCCGCGCTCGCGCAGGTCACTTACTATCAACCTATTCTGCCTCTATGCATTTACTTGCGGTTCCGAAGCCTCTCCCTCTTGTCACGCCCTTCGCCCCCTTTTCTACCTTCACTTTCAGTCGCCACTTTATTCTCCTACACCCGTTCCGAGACGTAACCATAGGCCAGACGATCGACGATTACAACGCTGCCGGAAGTCATGGCGTTCTCTTTCAACGTGTTTGTCCTCCTGTCTCTACCTACATGCTCGCGATCCTACTTTCAACCACGCTATGTGTCCTCGCGACAACGCGACCTTATCTTTCTCGCGTGTCTCGAACGATTATCCAATTTTTCCGTCGCCGTTAAGATCTTACGGGATAGAAGATAACCGAGTTATTTATTTGATGGCGAGCTAGTTCCCTCGAGTTACGCGACACTTCTCGTACGCCATTTCAGTTTAACTTGATACCAGTTCATGAGCCTCGACACTGTTTTTTAGAGCGACAATTCAGTTAGCCAAAAAACCTTCTCGCGTTCCTTTAACCCAACCATTTATTTTTATTCCCAACTATTTTTCTACTGTGAATCCCTTGAAAAATTTTGTTTTCAAATATCGCCACGAATCAAGTTGCTATTGCTAAGGACAATTCAGTGACATAAAATTATATATTTTTTTATTCAACAGTTTTCGAAATACCATCGACCCCAAAAGGTCCACATGGATCCCGTTGAGAATTCCTGCGTTATGAAGACTCAAAAGTTTCATTTTATTAATCCACAAGGACGAAGTCTGCACACCGCGACTCTAAAGAATATTTTTGAAATTATTAAACTGCGCATTATGAAGCATTTATGACGAAAATGAGTAGTTCAGATGTAAAACAGGAATTTAAAAACACCACTTGTATTGTTTTTAAGTTTATCAAATTATTCAGAAGAGAAAGAAATGTACATATAGGGAGCTTCTATAAATCATAAAATTATTATTACTATATTATAACATACGGCTGTTGCTATCCTTACAGTTTGAATTAAGTAGACTGCGAATCTTTATGCAAGATCAAAATTGGCCTCCTCAATTGCACTAAACTGAAGCAAAATAGAAATTGATTTCCTTTCTTAACCCCTTGCCGTATTTTAACGAGTCAGACTCGTGATGAAGATATTAAATAAAGTCTTACAAAGATGAAAGTTATACCTTTATTTTCAGACGAAATAAAATTTTACTTTTGTGCAATCAATATTTAAGCATTGACGTAAATGTAGTCATGCAAAAATATAAATTTTCTTTCCTCTTGTGTGACATTTTTGGGTGTGAAGACGTTCTAATTATTGTAGCCGTAAAGAAAATGGTATGGCAAGGGGTTAATAGACTTAACTCTTTGCACTCGGAGCTATTTCAACTAAAAAACCAAGCATTTCTTCTAACCTAGAATATTTCCATTGCGCATAATTTTGTTTCACTATATGCCTACGAAAATGATATAGTACCTCATGCAATATTCAAACGATTAGTAATTTATTACATTTAAACACATTTAATCATGCAAACAATATTTTGAATAATGGTGTAGCAATTTGTAGTGGCGCCTCAGAGTCGCCATTCGAGTACTAAGGGTTAACAGATTGAAATTAACGTAACAATCGTTCTCAATGTGTCCAATGTTTTCACTGGTTTCTGTTTCTTTCATTAATTTTTGTCATGAATGCATAAAATTCGCAGTCGAGAAATAAGAATGCTCCGCTTATTTTAACAAATATGGCTACTATGATTATGGTAAATTGCAGGATATCTTAGCTACTGTTAGATAACATTTTGTATAGAAATTCGAGATTGAAATTGACGTAACAATCGTTCTCAATGTTTCCAATGTTTTTACTGGTTTCTGTTTCTTTTATTAATTTTTGTCATGAATGCATAAAATCCGCAGTCTAGTAATAAGAATGCTTCGCTTAATTTAAGAAATATGGCTATTATGATTATGGCAAGTTGCAGGATATCTTAGCTACTGTTAGATAACATTTTGTATAGAAATTCGGGATTGAAATTAATGTAATAATCGTTCTCAAAGTTTCCAATGCTTTTACTGGTTTCTGTTTCTTTTACTAATTATTGTCATGAATGCATAAAATCCGCAGTCTAGAAATGAGGATGCTTCGCTCAACTTAACAAATATGGCTACTATGATTATGGCAAGTTGCAGGAAATCTTAGCTACTGTTAGATAACGTTTTATATAGAAATTCGTGATGTCCCCGAGCGCACAAGTTACTCACGGACATCTAAGTTGCTCACTGTCGTCAAAATTGAATACGAATGCTTGTATGTAGTCGAATTGCCTACGGGCAGTTAGAGTACCGTTGTGCCCAGAATATGCAAATTGTGTACGATCATCTAGAACATTCGTGGACCTGCGTCCAATTCTCCCAATAGGATTGCGTGCGTCCAAACAAATTATTCGAACCACCGATAAGACGTAGTTTATTCAACGTTTCCCGAGCACAATATTCGAAACGAAATGTGCTCCACGGACAATCCCTAGATGTCTGACTAGCGAAAAGATCAAGTAAACGCAAGCCGGAAAACTGTGAATAAATATTCAAGGCTTGTCCACTTTTTCCTCGTTTCCTTCGCTAGGGGAAACCGCGTTCGAGTGGACCCTCGACAGAAGGAACGTTTCTTTTCCTTGCTCGGCAAGTAGTTCTAGGTATCCCGTGAGAATAGTAACGTTGTCTTATCCTCGACTTCATCCTACGTCTTCATCTCGTACGCGGCTGTTGTCTTCTTTTTATCCAACACCTGTCTCAACAAGTAAGCACTTGTGCACAAAATAGAGTACATAAAAAGAAAAAACCGGAAATAGAGGCCGAGTAATTCCCTAAACCGCATTATCTTCACCGGGGATCACGGAAATACGAGTGCAAATTGAATTTCGGTCATATTCCAATTTTCTGTGTTGTTTATTCTCTTCCTCTTAGCAATGAACGTACCAAAGTAGAATTTGATGAGTTTTTTAAATTAAAAACCACACAGTTTTATCATTCATAGTCTCGCAGTAGTTTGCAAATACTACACATATTTTTGTCTAAAAGAGAATTTCAATCACTTTTAAACCGTGATTGACAAATCAACAAGAAACTGCTATTTATCAAGCCCTTGCTGTAGAATAACGGAGTCAGACTACAAACGGAGTAGACAAAATCTACTAACAAGGAGAAGACGGGTCTTAGATTTTGTCGAAAATTTGCATACTGGTAGATTTCGTTCTCCTGATGTATCACTCTATTCAAAACAGCAAATGGTAACTTATTCTTTCCTAGCTCAAGGAAACTTCTATGACCTGTAATATTTTTTGCATGTTTAAAAAGGAATCCTGTTGAGGACAGTTTTACTAGTACACCGTATACCTTAATCTTATGTTAGTCAAATGTTCTTGTATTTTTGCAATCTTCTATCCAGCCGTGATACGATAAAGAGAACATTGTAGTAGTAATATTTAATAATTCAAATCATATGACCCA
Source organism: Sphecodes monilicornis (assembly GCA_913789915.3). NCBI lineage: Eukaryota > Metazoa > Arthropoda > Insecta > Hymenoptera > Halictidae > Sphecodes > Sphecodes monilicornis. The sequence goes on from OU565290.1 coordinate 15,604,039, forward strand.
TATAATGTCATCATTAGACTGCAGATATTTCTAGAAAAAAAAACAAATTCTCTGCCTCGACTGCAACTAACTCGAACGAAATAAAAATTGATATTGTGGCGGCTACCTCCTATGGTCGCCAATAGATGGACAATGCAACAACACCTTTCCCGCTACTATCTGAATCTTCCTGTGTTTGTATATATACCGTCTTAAGCTGTCCTTACGACATCCCGCGTCTAAAAAGGAGAAGACGCGGTCATGGGGTCCCAAATTTTCACGAAACTTTGCATATTGGTAGATTTCGTTCTCCTATTTATGACAATATAGCATTATAGGCGTCGATACCTATTAATTTTTGAGATATTTACAATTTAAATTTCATTATACCCGTTAACCCGTTAAGTACAGTTTTGGTTGAAGTTTCTGTCAAGTGCCGAACGGCGTGATGGTAACATACTAGATTCATTATCGGGAAGGCCAGTGTTCAAATCCCTTTTTTTCCATTTTTTTCTTTTTTCTGTTCAGTTTATCTATTTTAATTAATTGTATTTTGCACATGAAAAATACACTCATAATATCTATAGGAAACAAAATATAAAAATTTTATTGAAAAGCAACATAATACGAAAGAAACACTAAGTTCATCAATCTTTACGTATCTCAAAAGTTGTTGAGTATCGACGCCTATAATGCTACATTTTCATAAACAGGAGAACGAAATCTACCAATATGCAAAGTTTCGAGAAAATCTGAGACCCCATGACCGCGTCTTCTCCCTGTAAGTGTGAATGCTGCCTCTATCTTTCAGAACAAAATGGAGTTCCACTCTATTTAGTCCAATATTTAGCATTAAAGTAAATTTAGACATAAAATAAATATAAGCATTCTTTTCTCTTTTGTGGAATTATTGAGAGCTGAGATGAAAATCGTACAGCAAGGGGTTGGTGTATTGTTTAAACAAACAAAGTTTCTTGCAATCTATTAATTTATTCTCAAAACAATTTTACTACTCACAATCTCCTAGTAATTTCCAAAATACTCAACACATTATCCTGTAAAAGAGATGTCACCGTTCCGCATTAAGCAACGATCGATAAAAGGAATAAATAAGCAACATTTTTGTGTACGAACAGTAAGCAACAAACATTTTTAGTAAATCCCGCTAACTTTTGTACGTTTCTTTCGTCGGTTTGTACACTCGTTTTTCCACTGTTCTCAATCAACGAAACGCGTTACGCGTCATGTCGTTGAACTGAGGCACATCGGGCGTACTGGAACCGGAGCGGGCAAAATTTCCCAACGCAAGATGTATTAATCAATCGATCGATGCAGCCCGATGGAAATCGAGGTCGGCAACTCGCGACGCGAATATTTTTAATCCTCGCGCGGCTTAACGAACCTGCACGAAGATCGAACGATTCGTAACGCGACGCACCCGCGACGCTAAACGATTCAGCACGTCAGCGTCATCCCGTTTTGCGAACTGCTGTCTCCGTCGCGTCGGTTTGTCCATGTCCCGCGGACATTCCGATAACGAAATTGCAGACGACCGATCGCCGACGGTCCGCGGTGCTTTTGAGCCCCGATTACTTCCGGTTCGGTAGTTTCATTGCGCGAGAGCTTACCGCCCCGGATTTAATTTATCATCTTCGCTGGAGCTGCACTCCGATCCCGTCGGCGGCCCTATTCCCGCAATTTCTCTTCGCCATTGCGAATCAGCGCCACATTCGTCGCCTCCACGGAAACAGTTATAAGTTCGACGTACCTTCTTGACCCGGCCCGTATCATAAATATCTGTGAGTGTCGAAAATCGTGTAAATTTAACCTAACCTTCCCCGATCCGACGGTACAAACCGCTCCGGCTGAAACGGATTTTATTTTTGCGTCTCGTAAAAGCGAACGGATGTACCCGAGGATACTTTTAATTATAACTGATCGAACCTTTTCTAACTGTCACCGTAGTCACTGTAGAGTACGGAGCGCTTTTTATATAGTTAACAAGTTGAACACATTTAGGTCGACTCTGACAGCTCGGACTGAGAAACATGAGCAAGAAAGTCGCTAATTGGATAAAAACCGGGCTTGACATTTTTACAACTGCTGTACAGTGGTACATACTGGTCCCAATTCGCCAAAACGTGGTGAAAACCTCAAAACGTATTAAAAAATTATTAGATCTGCTTGAAAATTGCTGTGAAGGCGTTTCGGGGGTTCCTGATCACGAATCTGAACTGAAAATTAGAAAAAACAAAATCGTGGATCCATAGTCCCGGTGTAAAATTATTCGTTCTTCTCAAAAATTGTTTGTCAGGATTTTAGGGGAAGCTGGTTACGAATGTGAACTTAATATATAAAGAAAACATGAGTCAAATGCTCACTATGAATCAAATTAATTTAAAAAAATGATAACACTTAATACATAGTATATACTACAATATAAATATAATATAATATAATGCTATAATACTTATAATATAATATAAATTACAATATAATATAAAATAATTAAATTTATATATAACATAACTGTACAATAAACGAATTACTTCTATATCAGCGTCTACAGCATCAAATTAATTAAAAAAAGAGATAACACTGAATACATAGTATATACAACAGTATAAATATAATATAATATAGTGCTATAATAACTATAATATAATATAAGATAATTAAATTTATATGTAATGTAACTGTACAATAAACGAATTACTTCTATATCAACGTCTAGGTACAGTTACTTCAACGAGATATTAATATATAAGATATGAATAAATATTTCCTATAACTTTGCCTAGACAAGATGGAAAATGCGATTACGTGAAAAATGATTAAGATCAACTGTTAGGAAGCTTGTCATCGTGATTTCTTCGTGCAAGTTGTAAATTGGTAAAGTTTTTCGACTGAAAGTTACGAGCCATGATAAATTGCATAAAACACGAACTTTGAACCCCTCCCACTTTTGACCTTCGAGCCCAGTAGAACGGATATTGTGAGGAATCGATGTCAGACCCATAAGGTTGCTAATGTACGAAGTTCGAAGTAAATCGCTCTTGGGAAATTTCATATACGAGATAATGCAATCGGGAGGGGGATGATTGTACATGAAAACGAAGTTGAAAGCAGAAAATAAAATTTTATTATACAAGGCAACTGCACTGAGAAAATTCACTTCGAAAATTGGTTCTACATCTACGTATGGTACTTACTCGAATATGTAAAAATTGATTCCACATATATGTTCGTGAATTTACATTTTCATTTCTTATAGAAAGCGTTTGTAATATAATTATTATACTCACAAGAAACCAAATAAAAATATTGTTGGCCTGTTATGAGTTTTATTAAGGATGAAATGGAACATTTATAGCATTACAAGGTGTAAAATATAACAAAACGAGTACATTAACATTAGATCTATGTAATCTCTTAGTAGCTTTTAGAGATATCTAATTTCCGTGGGAAATTATTGAGTAAATTTATTGATTCTACTGTATTTATAAGGAAACACAAAGTATTCATTTTCAGTTGGTAACTCTTAATCTTCTCCTCCTCTTGTCAAAAAATATTTGTACAAAATCGTGAATTAAATTGTCGAAAAAATTATTTGTGCGAATGTATGAAAACCGAACAATGGAAAAATATATATTTATACAATATGAATAATATCGTTAAAAGTTATAAATAACGTTCCGTTATATAAATTTGAATTTTATTGAGAAATACTTTGTACATTGTAATCAATTTGTACATTGTATGTGTCTAGTTCCCTTTAACTATTGTTCAATCATATTCCTGTACTAATAAAGTAGTATTAAACTAAACCACAATCTTCAGACAAGTCTACAGAATATTAGTCTGCCCACTATAACTGGTTTAATTTTACTGTATCAAAGCACTTTAAAGACGTCTTGAAAATTTCGTCAAAATCAAATTTCCCGAAAACTACATATGAAAATCAAACAGAAATTACAGATTCGCATTTACTTAGCGGAAATACATTACTAAACCTGAAGTTAAATAAAACATATTCACAAATTTTAGCACAATTTAGCTGTCCCTTTTTCTTTAATCATTGCTTAAAAATGATTCTGTACTAATAATGTTATATTACCATGTTCAGAAAAGTCCTCAAAATACTAGTCTGCCCATTAGAACTGTACTACTTACCGAATACAGCACATTCGAGACGTTATGGCGGCTGAAAAGTGTGTGAAAGGAGGAAAAAGGAGAAGGAATCGTTTCGTCCTAGGCCCGCTAGAGGACTCGTCAGTAAGGCTATCTAGTGGACCCGTGCCTTAGACGCGGGATGTCGTAAGGACAGTTTAGGACGGTATATATACAAACAGAGGAAGATTCAGGTAGTAGCGGGAAAGGTGTTGTCGTAATGTCCCTCTGTTGACGAGCATAGGAAGTAGCCGCCACATTACCCCCTTGCCAGTGGTCAACGATATCTGGACAAATTTTCCCTCTAATGACGCTGATCTCCGCCGGAATCCAAGGAGGTCGCTGGAATGTGTGCTGTCAAGTGTGCCTGCCAGTGATGCTGCCAAATTGACGAAGTTGAGTAAGCTCCCTAAGCCGCTTGTAGGACTCATATAGTCGCACAAACAATGGATGAACGTCGCACAAATGTAGATACGAAAACGTCGCACAAATTTAGGTGCGGAAACGTTAAACCATATAATGCTGCGAAGATGACGTCAGGAGCGCATAGTAGGGAGAAGTCCTCGCTGTTGGTCGGGCAGTAGTTCAGGCAAGACAGTGGTTGTCGTAATGTCCCTCTGTTGACGAGCATAGGAAGTAGCCGCCACAACGTCTTGAAAATTTCGTCAAAATCGAATTTCTTCAAAACCAACCATAAAAAATATGAAATAAATTACCGATTCGTATTTAGCTCAAGGTGATCTATCACAAAGTTAAAGATCCGAAAGAAAGTTCGTAGAACAGTGGTACTCTTAGATTTCTGCATAAAGGTGCGCTATCTCGCAATTATAGTGTACCCGCGATGACCGCGATACATTTTGCTCATCTACGCAAACAGTGTTGGATTCTCGGGGCGGAGCTATTTCCGGCGGAAATAATTTCAGCCGGCGACCGCAAGGGGCGAGGGAAATTTCGGTGGTCCATTTCGAACGCCTCCTCGAGTGCCCCTTAGAACTGCGAAACTTGCGCCGGTAGGTAAGCCGGCTCCAAAGGCGTCGATAATCTCGGCACTGGGTGATTAGAAATTCTGTCGGGAGACCGTGCCAGAAGACGCTTGGGTATTGCGCATCCTTATCGAGTTTGCCACGAGTTCCCTGGCACCGCGTCGAATAATTAACCGATGCGATTGGGAATTACGAGACGCGCGTTTAATACGCGCGGTACACAGTTTGCAAACGAGTACCCATCCCCCCTCCTCCTCCCAATCCACCGTCGACCTCGACTGGTTTTGTGTGTGCAATAGTTGGCAGTGTAAACGCATCGACGACCGATCCAATCCGCAACCAGACCGCGAACGAAACTTTTCGCGGACGCGTTCGTCGGAATGAATGACGAGTGCCACTCTCGCGAGCTTCACGATCAGCTGCGTACAACCTAGTTTCCGTGCAAAACGATGCTTCATCCGTGTGAACAGATCACACGTAGACCACTCGCCCTGAATCCATTTCGAAAATACCGTTTTCCGAAATGCCGAGATATTTTTTACATGCAGGGTGTCCTATTTAAAGTTTCGCACACAATTATTTGTAAAAAATATTTTAAATCAAACTTACTCTGCTTTGCGGGAGACATCTTATGGCGGCCATAAATCTTCTTTAGGACGTGCTTCCGTCTAGATAAATTTTGAACGACACTAAATGACCTTGAATGACATTGAATGTCCTTGGAAGACGAAAGCGTTAGAAGTAGACAGCGGATTTGATGCATTTATAATAAAAATGAGGACCTGCAACTTGGAGCGATGAAAATACTGAAAGAGTTAAACAGTGTCGACAGGCTATTCTCAACCGACTAAAATTACTAAAGAAAGGAAGAATGTTCCAAGTAACTCCTGGTCTTTGAAACAGATGCAGATAATTTTTATTTTGCATATAGTTCCACAGTCTAGTTATAAGTCAGTGAATTCGTCTAGAGATAAGCTATATGGTTACCTAAATAAAAACATCCACTACCATATAAAATAAAAACAGAGTTCACCTTGAAATTTTATAAGCACGTCCATTTTTGATTTTTTTCAACAAGTTATAGTTTGAGAAATAATTGCGTACGAAACATCAAATTGAACACCTCGTACACCCATGAACTCTAGCGAACAATCTGCTCAATGTTAGATGTAATAATTTTTTCCAATTTACATATTACATACTCTTGAATGGTTAAAAAGTAAAAGAAATTCAAAATTTTGTTTGTACGTGAAATTATGCTTCTTTAAGAAATATATATGTGCATCTTATTATATGATATTTAAGCTGTGTTCCCTGAAAAATTGAGCGAAATAACATAACCTAAAAGAAAGTGGCAGCCATATTCTCGAATACATATTTGCAAATACCGTTCGTGGTATGAAATGTATCTGTGAGGATTAATTTAATACAAATTCTTTAAAATTCTTTCTTGTCCAATAAATGTATTAAACATTTTATAATGTGGAAAAACAAAGCGACAAAATATGCATGCAAAGCTTTATTTCGTGATACTATCCTTCTTTCGTATAAATATTTCTACAGCAATACTATCAGCATTTGTACCTGAATATTGCTAATCTTTTAAAATTTAGAAAATATATATAAACAGTAAACGAAAATCTTTGTTAAATTAAAACAGATTCTTGGATACTAATTTTGAAGTAACAAAGTTTGATCTCTCTTATCCGTTCTTCAATTTTCCAATTAAAACAGATACTTGGATATTAATTTTGAAGTAAAAGAAACTTTAACTCTCTTATCCGCTCTTCAATTTTCAAACTAAAATTATTCTTTAGCATTAAAGCGTACACCATCGCATAAATTTAATAAGTTGTGGGAATAAATATTGGAATGCAGAACGCACAGCTTTTCGAAATGGAAAATGCAAAAATTAATTAAAATATAACTTTCTTCGTAAGAGTTTTCATTACATCAATGATAAAATAAAATTGCATCGACTCTGATTTAAAGTCAGTGCTGACATCATTCAACTTCGTTCAAAATACAAGCAAGGATGATCTATAATAATAAGTTTAATCCCTAGCCGTATAATAACAAGTCCTAGTCGTGACGAACACTTTCAACAAAATCTACTAACTACAAATATTTTTTATAATTACGTTTATTTATTATAGTAGCACCAACATTCAAGTCATTAGCGATTGCAAGGTACTTTAACAAATTATGTTACATTAAATAATATTTTACTATTATAAATACATTTCAGTGTGCCTTTCTTTTTTAAGCAAAATAAAGTTTTATTCTTTCATAACCCATATCTAAGCATTAAAGTAATTATAGGTATTGAATAAATATAACTTTCCTAATTTAATTAAGAAATTGTTAAGAAGTTAGAAGTTCTAATTTTGGTAACTGTGAAGAAAATCGCAAATCAAGAGGTCAACGACTTACCATACAGAACTGCATTGCCGGATGTTCTTTGCATTTCATACGTCCTGAAAAATTTCGACACGGTAGAAATGCGAAAAACACGCAAACCGATTACTTTGATAATTTACGGGGCCCAGTATAATACTTACTAAACAGCGGTAGAAATTAAAGAGAGTGGCCATCGATTACAGAGGCGCCAGAAATTAAGGTGAATATCACGCTGAAACGCTATTACGCACGAGTGGGAGAGGGTGGTGACGAATGAACCCATAAAACTCTACCCCCGAGCGCGATACCACCAGGCTGGCTCCGATAGAATCTGCAATTATGCTCGCGAAACGTCTCGACTATTTTACGTTAGTTCAAGGCCTAATGGTCTTGGGGGTGGAATCGTCTGGAGTTATCCTTTTGGCTTCTTTCTTCGGCGAGGGTGTCACGCGCGCGGAAAAAATATCGGCGATAAAACGCGGTGTCTCGTTGGCCGCGGGACACATCCGGTATACTTCGAAGCGACTACGATTTCGTATGCAATAACCTTCTCCCCGGCTGTTACCCGTTTTATTCGGGGGAATGAGGCTGCCCGTGTAATCGACTCCGGGTAACGAAATAACTCTATTCCGGGCAATAATTGCGACCACGCCGGCAAAGAAACAGCTCCGGGGGCCCGGCGTAGCGAGTTATTATTAAAAAGGAACCGCGCTTGGCGCATTCCCATCGATATTTTCCTTTCTACAGATTGTTGTGACGGTAATGTAGCTGTGCTGCGGGCGACGCGCGAGATTGACCCTCCGACGGCTGTATTGTCGGGCGTTTCGCAGCGGGCGCAATAATGTGTAATAACGGTTCTCTTATAAAAGAATATTCAAATGGAAAGAGGGAAAGTTATGACAGTTGAATTGATAATTCCGGGCGAACCGCGCGGGCTCGCCTTTCCTATCAAATAAATCCGAAACCGGAGCGAATTTGCATATTTCATCGTCGCAAAAATGCTCGTCGCTTTGAAGTAGAAACGCCCGGTATTGGTCAGACGTCAAGTTTCATTTAACACGAGCTATTGGACAGATCAGAATGACCCATTTTCGATTTTTCATTTTACCGGTACTGAAATTGTGACGATACTTTTGAGGAAAATTATTGAATATATTCATTCGTTTGTGCAAATATTGCAATGATAGTCGTATCGAATATCGTGAAATGTATTCTTTCAATTTTTATTAGGAATTGAAAATGAGCCACGTTAATTCAGCTTCCTAAACATGATCAAAAGATTGTCGATGTTCGTTTTTACTCGTAGAATAAATTATGTGATTGTGAAAAATGATTCAATGCAGGAAATGCAGGAATTTCCCCCGTTTAAATCTTGCATATAAATTAGAACAGTATTGGAACAGTATTGGAACGTGAATTTAATAACATTTTATAAAAACACATTTATGATTTTTATTATTGCAAAATAGAAAGTATGGTATCGCTCTGATGATTCTGATGATTTTTTTAAACTGTAAAATAATACTTTGTTTTTTCAAGTTATATACATTCTTTTACGTTCACAACAAAAATTTGAGCAGTAGAGGGTTAATACTACATGTTGTTATATAATAATGTCAACATTATTACTTGAATAAAGAAATCTGTTATAAAATTTGTTATCACAACATGTTTACAATTTCAATAATTGTGAAAGAATAAGTCAGAAACGAGTAATTTTGTCTTCTGGAAAGACAATGGGCAAAGACGATATTCAAGACTGCTCTAGGTTGAGTTTATTATGCACAATTTGACACATTTTAGGTGTCCCTTTCCCTGTAACCAATGATCACACATGTTTCTGCAGTAATAATACGATCTAGGTTCTAAAGAAAATCTACTGAACACGGAGGTTATTCTTTTCTAGGTTGGGTTTACTATGCACAATTTGACACATTTTAGGTGTCCCTTTCCCTGTGAGCAATGATCTCACATGTTTCTGGAATAATAATTCGATGCAGGTTCTAAAGAAAATCTACTAAACACGTAGGTTATTCTTTTCTAGGTTAGGTTTACTATGCACAATTTGACACATTTTAGGTGTCCCTTTCCTTGTAACCAATGATCGCACATGTTTCTGCAGTAATAATACGATCTAGGTTCTAAAGAAAGTCTACTTCCTAATCCAGACCTAACCTAGACCTAACCAATGATCACACATGTTTCTGCAGTAATAATACGATCTAGGTTCTAAAGAAAATCTACTGAACACGGAGGTTATTCTTTTCTAGGTTGGGTTTACTATGCACAATTCGACACATTTTAGGTGTCCCTTTCCCTGTGAGCAATGATCTCACATGTTTCTGGAATAATAATTCGATGCAGGTTCTAAAGAAAATCTACTAAACACGTAAGTTATTCTTTTCTAGGTTAGGTTTACTATGCACAATTTGACACATTTTAGGTGTCCCTTTCCCTGTGAGCAATGATCTCACATGTTTATGCAATAATAATGCGATGCAGGTTTTAAAGAAAATCTACTAAACACGTAGGTCATTCTTTTCTCTTAAAATTCAAATAAAATCCTATTTCTCTACTATCGATGTTCAACCATAAATGAGGATATAAAAAAATACAGTATAAATGTTCTCTTCCTTTGCCGTTTCCAAAATACATAGATTTGGTCACATTCAATATACAAATTTATGCTATACAGAGTTAATTTGCACATCTTTGTAGAAAAAATACCTTAGGAGCTGAAGATTGAGACATTAAATAACACGCAGATGCATAAGCTACTTCAATACACAATGAATCGGCTGTGGGCCACCAATGGGCGAGGGCGACATTCAACATTGGTCTGATAGGGGTGGTTTGTCGGATACAATTTTACAAGTAGCACAATAACAATTCTACCGACGAGTATCGGCGTGGAACGACGGGAACGTTTCCGCGGCAGGTACCCGTTGGCATAGGGTGGCTGGTTGCCCCTCTCTCGCGTTATTATCAGTTCGTCATCTTTGTCTCAGTCGTTGGCAACGACCCTCCGGCTCCCATCGTAGGCTGTCTTTTCAGCTATTCGACGGGACTGGATGCGGGTGGAACAACCCCTCCTTGCGGAAGCATCGGTGACGCGGCACTTCGGTCACGTGGACGAGAATGCAGCTCGTTTCAGAGAAGCGGGAATATATCTGGCATCGGGAGAATGCACTCGATAAAGCTGGGGGCCACTGTACTCTATTGATTGGTCTGCGGCATTCTGTGTGTTGAATTCCGTTCCGTAATCTCCGTGCGACCCGCACACATGCGTACCCGTATTCAAAAGGACCGCTCCCTCGCCATTAATTTAATAAATCACTCGAATATAGCCGAACAACGGAGAAGGATCCCGCGGATTTGATCTGTCCCTGCACAGTTCTTTTCATCTCTTCGCGTTCGGATCACAACGGTCTCATTCTCTGATGGACCATTACTTGCCGGTTTAAACAATATTACGTGCGAACGACAGAATTCTTCCAATACTTTGTGCAGAGGTAACAGTACTTTCTTTATTACTTCCTGCAGTTGTTTTATGAACGGCTGAATGATTTGATGGATTTCCCATATTACATGTTGAGGCTAAAACAATTTCTCGTTTCACTTATGGTTGGAATCACACGATTATATATTATAGAAAATGCCAAATGATTTGATAGCACACATACACTTCTATGAACTCTCCATGTAATAAATAGATGTGGATCTTTATGCAGAACAGAAACTGTCTGCGTCAATTACAAGAAACATTGGTTAGCAGTTAAATTCTTTTAACATTTCTATTGTCGTAAATACACAAAATCCGCAGTCTATTAATGAAAATTACTAGAAAATTTAACTTTCAATACTGTGTATGATTACAAATGATTCCTTTTCTGTGTTTTGTTAGAACTCGACCTACATAAAGTTGGCTAAACAGCAGAATTGTTTAATGAATCCTTACGAAGCCATATATGACTTCTTCCAAGATTCTACGTAGTGTGCAAACAAAATTTTTCTTTTATTTTGTATTAGAATCCAGTGTGGATAATATTATTCGAACGACAGACTTATTCCGTAGGTGTTTGAGATGGCATGCAGTTTATTCCTCATAGAAACAGAAAAAGAATTTATTAATTTCTCGTTGGAAAGCGGTATCCATAGTGTCATATGAACGTCGTTGTTATTTGATGGAATTTTGTGATGTGGAGACCAAATTCGGTAGCTTGATTCACATGCATGATTTTTATTGTTTTGTGTCGGGAAATATTTAATCTCGTTCCTCGTACGCCAATTTCAACCGTTGGACAGGATAAATAAATATTGTGTCTGCAATATTTTTTATTATACTGTGATTTCCGGGATGATTGTAGTTTACTGTGCCGACTTTATCACCAGGGAATATTTGTGTTTAACGATGATATGAACAATATCGAATCGGCCGGAGCTGTCTTCTGTTTTTGATATTTATGAAATTTATTTGTTGCTGGAAATATCACAGATGCCTTTTCACTGTGCCTCTAATTAGTCTCGACAGGTTTCGAATGCGAAACGTTTTCAAAGTTGGAAAACGCGTATAATATTATCCCTTAAAGCGTTATAAATGTGCGTTTGCTACGTTGGAGTGAAATCTTTGAAACTTTCAAAGAGTAAAATGGAATATGAATTTATTTGCCTCATGCTGGGCTTTATTAAGTTCCCAAAGCGGGAGAGTTTATTAAATGTTTCGCGGAGAACAATAAAGCCGTACGTTCAACAATCGACAGTCGTCAACTTTAGAGTTTTACAAGAACTTAATGAAGTACAAGTTTCCATTTACATCCTTTATGCACATTTTATAAAAATGTATTAAGAGAAAAATTAATTTGCAGACAAAACGATTCATTTGGATCGAACTAAAGCATATAAACTTTTTCTTGTATTTGAGAGATCGTAAATTTCATAAATGCGTGACAATTTGCAATCTAGTAATACAATCTACGTATACAGGCTGATTCATTTCATAATATCATAGGCGATGAAACCTTACACATTTATACATATTACTTAAATTTACAAAAGACGTTTCAAATTTTCGTTGTAGGCACAGATAAAAAAGTTCAAGATCATGACCTTCACTTTGTCCTTCATAATTTCGAAAAATAGCAATTTTAAAAACGGTTTCTTTACCTATTACCCGTAACCCCCCGTTACTGTACCAATGTCTTGAATATCGCAATATATGTAATTTGTGATAAATGTTACAATCATTTTATAAATCTATCGATTCACATATCCGATTAGTGTTTAGTTTAAACTAGCCCGATTTGTAGTCTGTATAAATTTCAGTATGATTGAAATTTTTTTAGATAGTTCCCGCAATATATTTATTCACTTTTTACAGAATTCACGGAAAAATCAGCCCCGCAGGAAAAATTTTAACCCTTTGCACTCGGAACTATTTCAGCTCCAAAATCAAACATTTCTTCCGACCTGCAATATTTCAGTTCTATCTGATTCTTTTCATTTCATACGTATGAAATTGATGCAATTTACTCGTACAATATTGAAATATGTAATAATTTATTCAATACAAATTGATTTAACAATGTGATAAATATTTTGGATAGTGTACAGCAATTTTTAATGGTAACTCAGAGTCACCACTCGAGTGCAACGGTAAGTTACCATGTCTCTCAGATACACTACATTGAACAAATTGTTACGACCGCGATCGCTGCAGAGTCAAGAATAAAATAGTTATAAACGAAATACTGAAACGTTTTAAACACAGCTTGCAACTAGTCGAACAGGCCGCAGATTCGCATTAGCCGCATCGCCGCAACTGGTACGTTCGATTAACCGACAACATCTGAAATTGTTAACTGCAATACTTTAGTTCTATCTGATTCTTTTCAATTCATACGTATAAAACTGATGCAATTTACTCGTACAATAATAATATGTATAATTTAATAATTTAAGAAATATGTAATAATTTATTCAATACAAATGGATTTAACAATGTGAAAAATATTTTGGATAGTGTACAGCAATTTTTAATGGTAACTCAGAGTCACCACTCGAGTGCAACGGGTTAAGTTACCATGTCTCTCAGATACACTACATTGAACAAATTGTTACGACCGCGATCGCTGCAGAGTCACGAATAAAATAGTTATAAACGAAATACTGAAACGTTTTAAACACAGCTTGCAACTAGTCGAACAGGCCGCAGATTCGCATTAGCCGCATCGCCGCAACTGGTACGTTCGATTAACCGTCGACATCTGAAATTGTTTCTGATTAGCGAAAGATCACGAGTCACGTTCCCCGATCAACGAACCCGTCTTATTCCCTAAGCCGAGTGCATTCTGTTCAGCCTGTGCCGACGTTCCCTGTCCCCCGGTGATCGCGGGATAGCTATAACAGTCGGGAGTCTCGTTTCTTGAGTAAACAAGTCGTTTCCGCTGTCGGCAACTTCCGCCTTATCTACTCAATTAGACAAACTGCTTGTTCGTCGGCAGACATCGTCGCGGGAACGCCGTTTCCTCATCCCCTCCGCGCTTTTGTTCGGTCCCCCGTCCTCCACCTCTCGCGCGCATGAAGACGAAACTTTCGAATTTACTTTTCCGACCCTCCCCGAAGGCACCGGCAGCTTCTTCCTCCCAGCGTTTATTAAGAGGAGGGTGAAAAGTTTCGCGGAACCGACGCGGAAAGGGAACCCGCGAAATCGCTGCTTCCACTCTCGCGATAGCGGAGGCACTCGCGCGTCCCCTAACCCTCGGATCATCCTTTCCCCTTTACGCCGGAATTTCTTTTATTCTGCCCAAGCGATCCTGGCCAAGAGCATCGTCGTTGTCGTCCTATATCTACGCGAGTCTTTACGACCTCTTCACTACTGTTCGATGGCTATTCGGTATCGTTATAGCGTTCCGGCGGGAATCGAGATTAATAGCCCCAATGAGTGGACTTCGGTCATGTTCCGGTGTCACGGACGTGAACTTAATAGCGCACGATCTCATCGTTCGCTATCAAGATCGAGCTGATGCAAAACTCGCTTGATTGAGAGAGAGAGGGGGAGGGAGGTGTCAAAGAGAGAAAGTGTCAAAATCGTAGAACTATTCATAGAAGTGAGATAGACCGGTAATTCTTGGACGAGGTTGAACGTAAAGCGTTGCAGAATAAGTGAATATTATATAGGAAGCAATATGAACAATTTTTGGCCTTGAAAAATTGTTTTGATGTGATATTTTTTCAACGAAATTTTCGTTTATCCATTAATGTGTGCTGTAAGAATTGATTCTTAAAGTGTTATACATAATTTCCTATAGATTTTGTGATGCTGAATTCAAATTCGTTGGCAGAGTTTATCTACAAATTCAGAATGTTCAGAAAAGAGCGGTTTAAGTGAAAAAATGTATTAGAATTGTGATTTTTATTTTATTTACATACTTTGATAACAGTTTAGTTCGAATGTACACGCTGCATTTAATCGTATGGAATATAAAAGAACTATATAGGGCAACCTTTTGTTATTTCTGAATTCCTTCCTTCTTGTTATAAGTAGAAAATTAAAAATGGCAAAAATTATGAGATCAATCGTGAGCCCAAAATTCAATGATTCTTACATCTTTCGATGCCTATAGCTGTTTTATGCGTGAACCGATTTCGGCTATATTGAAATTAACAATATTTTCTATTACAATGGCGATAATAGTCGTAAAAGAATTTTGGAAATTTTAAGACGCTTCTTCTGCCTGTGTTATACATTTTATGATTTAGATATGTTTTCAAGTAAATAAATTTAATTGTAATTATTTTAGACTGTGTTTATTTTAATTCATAAATTAATTAAAATAAAATCTACAGTATACACACACACACACACACACACACACACACACATATATATATATACATATATATATACATATATATATACATATATATATACATATATTTATACATATATATATATATATATGTCTTGTTTTAATCTTATACATTAGACCCCTATCTGTAAACTTTTGTGACTGACTGTATCTTAACTTTCGTCTTTTCATTCAAATTATAAATGTAGCTTTAACAAATTGAGCTTCGAAATACAGTACTTTCACGAGTACACATTCATTTACATATTCAAAATATTTCCATGTAAAATAACTTGGTGTTTGAAACGAAAATGCTTAGTACTAATACATATACTGCTTCGTAGAATCCTTGGTTGCATAAACTTATCAAGATCTTTGTGCAAGCATTGCACTACTTCTGTTTCGTAGACGCTTCAATGGCCTCGTTCAAAGTCTCTAGTCTCCACGGCATCGATAAAATTGAATTTTCCTTTTTATAAAGAAGTATGTTGGTTATGTCGCATACTCAAGAAAATTGTACGATTATTGTTTACGTATTTATTTAAATTTATGCATTCGCATGCATAAATTGTTTTGTTGTGAAGTGTGGTTTTAATTTGTGTGGGTGATCTGCAATTAGATGTACAATGTTCTGGGTGTGTGTTGTGGAGAGACGTTGTGTAACCTTTGACAAACTCATGCGATTACATATAAAGGCCTTGGTGTCTTCGAACGACAAATTGTTCATAAAATTGTCAAGGACGATTGCCGCGATTAGCTTACTTGCTGACAAGTAGACTCGCAAATGACTGACGGTTACATTACCTCCGTGCAATCGAAACTACACATATCAGCGGTTGTTTAATGGTTTTTTAAATGTCACTGACTATAAAAGTTATCAATTTGAACTAGCAAACCATATAATAAAACCATTAATCAAAACTGATGGGTTTTGAATTGAATTTTACACGCAACAAGTGTACTATTATAATATTCATGAGATATAGTTAAATCGAGTCACTTTAGTAGGTTCCTGTATTTTAATAATGTGTCAATTAGTCATTCCGCATCTGCATCGTAATTTAATCATTTTATCCGGCATGTCACAGGATGTTTTTGAAATTTTTATTGAGAATTACGCATCAGGTCAAATATTATAATAAATGCGTAATTTATACGCATTGTAACTTATACATGTAAAACGGTCCAGAGTTAAATGCATTCTCTGAAAATGCGAAAAAAGAATCTTACTTCTATAAATGACGTAAAGAACATCCAATTTATATAATAAAGTCTTCTAAGTGTGTCAAGAGTTCAACTTTTCCTAAAAATAATGAAGCTGATTCATGAATTGCAAAAATATAGGTCAGCAGTATGCATGCGTAATACTTTTAACTTGAATTGATTTTGTTGTTAAATGGCTGCAAATTTGACGAGTTCATTAATCGAAAATGTAATTGCGATCATTTTAACTGTCAATAAAGTACAGTCAATATGATGTCAACGAGAGTTACGCAATCGTTTTAACTATTACTTCCACCATCAACTAAGTATATTGATAATTATATTAATGATATTAATTTTACAAAAGCATACACAAAGTCAAGAAAATGGTTTGCAATAAAATCAATATTCAATTTCAAAAGAAATTCTAGTACTTTGCATAGCCACAAATATATTTATTTTTCTTCTAAAATGGTGGTCGTTCACCGTAATATGAAAGTCAAATTTCCAGGAGTAAAACGATCATATTCAGAAAAATTAGCTAAACACAAAACGAAACGGTTCTTTTTTTAACACAGCACAGTCATCGAGAACCTTCCGGTCAGTCTTGCCAAAATGCTAATAATCTGGAGTGGGTAGCAATTTCCTTGTAATCGAAGCACGACAAACACGAGAAAGAGGAACTCCCTGTTCCAAATTCCACCCCAATTCGGTACGCTTCCGCTGCTTGCAAAAGAAAAACGGATTACTTCGCTTAATATTACGCCCGGCAATTCTAAAAAGAGAACTGTCGGGACGGGACGAAAGAAATCGAATAAGAACAAGCGAAGTAAGAAGGAGAAGAAATAAGTCTCGCAACATTTTATAACCGGCTGAAAAATACATCGGCGATCCACCTGCGGCGACCGCAAGGCGCCAGTAGTATGGGCACGCGATGGTACGGCAGGATGACGTCACGGTCCACGGCGAGTGTCGGCGAGCGCCGGCGAGCATGCACGAAGCTGCTCGAAATGTGCCGCCTGGTTCTCGAGCAGCGCTCAGTCTGTCGTCGAGCGTCGCGTGGTCGTGACGTTCGTCGCACTCCGCGCGCTCTTTCGCCCCTTTTTCTCCCTACACCCTCTTCGTGGCGCACACGCATATATATCCGGTCCGGTTTTCCAATCGCGTTATCAATCACCGCCGGACGATTATTCGCGTCGCCGCGTTCCGTGGAACTGCGAAGCGTGGGCCTATCGATTCGCGCCGCTAGTGATCCGGTGCGACGACGACGACGAGGGTACATACAGAGGAAGGCAGAATCGTTCGCGCGGACTATAACGGTGCCGCGTCGCCCTTCGCCAGACCTGGAAACCGTTTATTCAGCGACGACGACGGCGACGGCGGACTCTCTGGCCGAATTAGAAGTCGGAGAGTATTGATTGCACGCTTCTAAATGAATAACAATCCCAGCGCGGTGGAGGTCGAGCTAGTGCCACGACTACCGTCGCACGCTGATCTTCGTGGCAGCTGACTGTAAGTGGTTTCGACGGCCGTTTTAAAGTTCGTTGCCCCCCTAGATTTCCGCACCGACCTCACTCCTTATCCATCCATCCATCCGTCCGTCCGTTCGTCCCTCCCAACCTCTACCCCTTCTCTTCCCCATCTATCCCACCAAGCCCCCTTTCTCCCCGAGCCCTTCTGCGCGCACCCCACCGACACCCCGACGCCTCATGATCCTCCCACCGTCCGTCAGACAGCCTTTTATCCGCGAAACGGGTGCGAGTCGCCGACGTCGAAGGGTCTGGAAACGAGCGAGTGGGCGAACGAGCGAACGCCGCGCCGGCCACAGTAATCGAACTTTAAAGTCGTCGGAAGAAATATTGATTCGCTCTACTGGCGATTCTACTGGATCCGCTTACGCCGACTGCGTATCGCTCTGCAACCCAGCACGCTCACTTCTTCCGCTTTCGCAGTGCGCGACGAGATCTTCGGATTTTTCTTGGCGAAACTCTATTCTTTTCTACTTTCGCACGTTCATTGTCTTGTCATCCATATTTGGAATTACAGTGAAATTCTGTTCATACGAACTCTATTTGTACGAACTAAATTTTAGCAACGATTAGAATTCCATTAGTATTCGTTGATAGAAGATAAAGAAAATTTATATTTATTATAGGTCTACGTTGTTCAATTTTATAGGATTATGTCATTTGTACCGGGTCATTTCTGACACGGTTGTTGGACGAATTCGCAACACTTCGCAATGTTACGTTATTTCAACACTAAACCTAGCACGGTGAATTGACCGATTTTATACTTTGCAATTGTTGGAATTATCAAAATTTATTTATGCGAAATAGTAGAATAAATTTCCTTGGCCGAACATCTATCATAGTGAAAATTACGGACAATCTCAATTACTGTTGGCATTTTTATAAAGCAACATTTATTGGTACTATTAATGCTTAGAAGATTTAGTGTTAAGGGAAGTTCTGCAATTTTTTAATTAATTCGTATGTATAACTTTTAGAATACATATTCCCATATACAGGGTTTTTGCGAAATCGTGGTACAACCGGGAGAGGGATGATTCCATACATAAAATCTAGTCGAAAATAAGGAACATAGTTTTCTCATACGGCGCTTCATTTCTGAGAAAGTAGAGTTTAAAGATTCGTTGGGTTCCCGTGCGTTAGTATCTGCACAGAGTAGAATAGGTTGGTCATGATCAGACGCGACAGCCGATTTCTATCTAATGGTATGCGTAGTCGCTGAAATTTCGAACTCGATTTTCTTGAAAATGAAGTATGAAGAAACTATATTCCTTATTTTCGACTAGATTTTATGTGAAGAATCATCCCCTTGCCAGTTATAACACGACTTTGCAAACACCCTGTATGTTAAGATAAATTGAACCATTTGTAATATTTTATCCATTTATTTGAAGTCAGAAGTTTGAAGAATTAAAAATGTTTATATGGTCATCCGGTGCGGAAGTGTTAATGTATAGCAATTATAGTATATTGAACCCACCATTCAGAATTTCGTATTTTTAGCATAAGATTCATTATTAGTAGGCTGCGGATTTCTAAGCAAAATCAAAACTGCTTGTATCAATTTCAAATAAAAGTTTCATTTTTCCTTTAATAATTTCAACGAACTGAAACTAATATATTAACACTAAACCTACCACGGTCAATATGACCGGTTTTCTATTTCACAATTATTGAATTTAGTAAAACGATTTCATAGGAAATGACTGAGTTGACTGCCTTATTTAAGCACATATTGTAATGGAAACGTAACAAAGTTTCAATTAATTAAATCTTTCCACTTCTTTAAGGCGTTTTATTTTTATATGTTTTGTGCTTGGTAGGTTTACTGTTGATATTCATAAATTCTTTTAATCTATCTCTTGCTTTAAATTGCGCCTACTCCTTTTTGTCAAGAATGCATAAAATCCGCAGTCAAATTAGACTGACACTTTTACTACGATATTCAATAATTATCCTGTTCCAAAATGAAGCTTAAAGATCTATTCCATGATAATCTCAATCAGAATTATTAGATTACGTTACTGTTAAACAAATCTTTAACCATGGACTATAGACTTTCAAAAATCATGAAATAATTGCTAACAGATAATGTGTTAAGGAAATGAAAATTGAATTAAGATGTTGAATACCCGATACTCCAAAAATACAGTAGGATAAGAGTTAGTGCAATTTATAACAGCAGAAAATTTAGTCAGGCAGGAAAACTAAATCTTTTATTTCTTTTTTTACCAGAATTTGTCGAAACCAAGTTCTAGTATAACTCTACGTTAAGTAAAGAATTCATTCATGACATGCAATTGGTTCAACCCATATTGTATTTTATATATTTTATATATATATATATATATATATATATATATTTTATATATATGTATTTTATATAAAATATAATTTATATTTTTATATATTCTATATATTTTATATAAAATATAATTTATATTTTTATGTGTTCTATATATTTTATATAAAATATAATTTATATTTTTATATATTCTATATATTTTATATAAAATATAATTTATATTTTTATGTATTCTATATATTTTATATAAAATATAATTTATATTTTTATATATTCTATATATTTTATATATTTTTCGTTTAATTTTGAAAAAAAGGATTGGAGAGATCAAAAGAATCGACTGTGCCATTTGAAAGCGTTTCACATGTAGCAGTGATCAATGTCTGGGCAAAACACGGTTCGTCTGGTTGTCGGCAAGCGGATGAAAGCTTGGAACGTCGCGATTATCAGCGGTTCTCAAACTAGCGTGTGAAAGTTTATGAAGATTCGATCGGCCACGTCGGGACACGTTGCAGATGAACGGACCGGCGCGGCGTTAGTTTACAACACGATCGATTCGCCGGCTCGTTAACGAGACGGTGCAATCGTCGGCAAACAACGTGTTCTACGGACGCACACGCTTCGCTGGCTGCGAGTGCGTGTCTCTCCGACGCACCACGCGCAAATTCGCGTTGACGGTGCGTATTTTGCTGAGCATCACGTGAAATGGATCGGATAGCGGAAAATAGGTATCGGACCCGCGCCGACCTGCGACTGTTTTCGCGCTGAAACGTTTTATATCTCTACCACCCCCTCCCCCTACACACCCCTCGCGTGCACACCGTATTTTTTTATTGTACGAATTTCGTTCCGTCGAATGAAGCATTTTCTCGTGGTGCTGTTTCAATGGTTCACAGGGAAAACAAAAGTATCCAACGAAAAACAGCGCGGAAATGAAAAACATTTTTCCAGGAGAGCAATTTAAAATATTGCGATCCCTTTGTTTGCCCTTTGTTTGCTCTTTGTTTGCAATAAGAGGAAGTTTGCAGAGTGTTGTAGTCTGACTCTTTATCGATTCGACGTCTAATAATACGGTAATCCTGGGAGCAGATCTAAGGAAATGCTCTAGTGTGCAGAAAACATGCAATACTGGGAAATATTTGACTGAATTGTAGATAGAAGATTCTGTACTATCGATTGGAGGACAAGAATCTGTATTTTGTCTATCATTTGTTTATAGGTAGACGTTAGGATTCAATTAGTTTTCGATCCTGTGCATAGTGTTCCAAAAATCGTGACATAAACCGCCAGAGATTGATTCTACATGTAAAAATTGGGATTTTATAAAAACTCCTTTTATCTATACAGGGTGCGGTCAAATAACACGTACAAGCGGGCGGAAGATGAATCTACATTTAAAGATTAATTAAAAGAAGTTATAACGTTTTTTCGTTTGACGTCCCGTTTATGAGAAATCGAGTTTGAAAATGCAACGAACACGTTTCCGATTAGATACGAACCGTCTATCGCGTCTGATCACGACCAACCAATTCTACTTCCTGCATATACTATAGCACGCGAACCCGACGAATTTTTAAACTCGATTTTCTTGAAAACAAGGTATGAAACGAAAAATTGTTATTCCTTTTTTTCGATTCATTTTCACATGTAGAATCATCCTCTGCCCGCTGGTACATGTTATTCGACCGCACCCTGTATAAAAGTGGAACAACGTCTTTATGTTCGAGAATTCATTTTCGAGAAAATCGAATATAAAAATTCATCGAATACGCATGCTATTATTATAGGCATCTATTGATTTGTCTGTTCGTGGCTCGCCAATTCTACTTCTCATAAATAATACGCGAACCGGAGTGATTTTCAAACTCAATTTTCTCTGAAAATACAGCGAAATTTTCTTCGTTTCTTTCGACATATTTTTACATACGCAATCGCTCCCTGACTGTTGTACCATAATTCATGAAACATCCTATATATTTAATACTATTAATATTTATTGATATCAGGTATGTTTTTCGTAATGATGTTTTCATGTTCAGGTTTTAACACATTATTTACAGGCAACGTGTCAGTACCTTTTTGGTTACCAAAACTTTATTAATGGAGAACGTATTCAAATGTTTTTAAACAGCGATACAATTATAAAAATTTATAGTTTTCAGAGTGGAAGTGAACCGTAAAATTTGATAAAATATTTCTCACTCTTACTATAAAATTCTTCGATGAGTAATGTTAATTTTGATGAAATATATTTCTTAAAAACGATATTTCTGAATTGTTTTTTAAAATTAGTAGTGGAAAGGATGAAAGTAAAAATTATCCTTGACTCTCAATCCTTCCTATTATCTCTTAAACAAACAATTAAAAATTAGAGCAATTTAAAGCTATCGCTATTTTTATGCGAATACAAATTATTATTAAGCATTGAAATTCACAACATCTGGGATTGAAAATACAATTTCTCTTATGATGGGCTCCATTACCACGATAAGACTACAAAATTGATTTTCCATTTTATTTATTTCGTCGTATTTTATTGTTTAACGAATA
This sequence comes from Sphecodes monilicornis, assembly GCA_913789915.3. Classification (NCBI taxonomy): domain Eukaryota; kingdom Metazoa; phylum Arthropoda; class Insecta; order Hymenoptera; family Halictidae; genus Sphecodes; species Sphecodes monilicornis. Next base: position 15,627,008 of record OU565290.1, read on the forward strand.
CTACGAATCCGCAACATTAATGTGCCATTAGTTACTATGAGTCATCGTAGACGCATCTATATTTTCTTGTTAGGTTAGGCGATATCAAAGCTATTAGATCTCAAAGCGTTAATGGACAAAATACGTATCACGGTTTCCTACAGAGCATTGTAGTAATGGATGAATGAAAAGAAACCGGGTCAGTCGTGAAACAAGTATCTTCCCGAGGATCTTGAAACAGTACTTAAAGGAAGAATGAACTGCCACTCGCCAGGAGGCGTTACCTTTAGAGGAATGGGAACTATAGACTTCGCAAACCAATTCGTCACTTCTTTAGCTACTGTTCATGTACAACCGAACTGATCTTTTTTCTACTTTCAAACGTACATTGAAATTTATACATTAACATGAAATATCAAATCTAGTGAAACTATACACAAAATTATCATTGGATAATTTTTAGGTACCTAAATAGTTTCAATTAAATGAAAAACTAGGAAACTAATTATTAGACAGCGGAATTTATGCATTTATGACAAAAATGGGTAGATCTAATTTAAAACAGTAAAACATTGAAAGAATTTAAAAATATTGTTATATTATTTTCAACCTATGAAACATATTAATCTCGAAAATCAATTTTTATTCCACTCCAGTTTGTTGTAATTCAGGTAGAAAATTATATTTTGTCTATTAGTCTATTTTTGTCGTATCAATTTATTTGAACCACATAGAACTCCTACTCGGGGACTTATGATTGTCTTAAGATTATTTATTGGCTTCCGAGTCAGAAGATAAATAGTTAAAAGAATAATTAGTAGGATAAACATTATTCTATTCATGTCACGAAACCAAATGTTCCATCTCCATGGAATTTATATTTGAAATTTTTGTAGCACAACGGAATGATAGATCCAAAGCTTCCCGACCAAATAAAAACAGATTAGTACATTTATTTTTCTATTCATAGCCGAGTAGAGACTAGCTAAAAATTGCATGCGCAACTAAAACAGCCATTCATATTTTTGACACTAAAACAAGCCGATTTCATTGAATATTGAGCCAACGATCAAATATTCCTTGGGGTGGGTGTGTGTAGAAATACGCGCTGCGGTAGAGCAATAAATTCAACGAACCTCGGAGGCGTTCAGTTTTCCTGCAATTCCGGAGATCCTTTCCACGACTGGGAACAATAAATAACGAATCGGGGGGCAGGAAGTTAGGCGCGGGGGTTGCAATCCTTGATGAAATTTAAGAGGGGCAGCAGCTATGTTAAGCAACGAGACGCGAAGCTCGTGTTGCTACTGCTAATAGTGTGGGTACGTTTCGCGTTCAATACTTGTTATTTGGTAGTTCATGTAGAATGAGAAGCGTAGATTTTATACTTACGCTACCATTTTATCCCGTTTGTGTATTACAATTGTGGGATTTGGCCCCCCCCCCCCCCCGACCACAAATACCGTAGGAAATTAGGAAGAAGGGGGTAGGGTTCCGTGGGTGATCGCGTTAGTCGATCGGCTACCACCGCGAGGGCCCGGGTTCGATTCCCGGCGCGGTGCCTTCCTTTTTCCTGAGATCCTACACAATATTTACACTTTTGTATTCGCTAAATTTTGGCGAAGTGGATATTGTGTTCTATATAATATGTCCGATTGTCTTCAGTAGACTGCGGTTTTTATGTATTTATGACAAAATGGGTAGGCGAAATTTAAACCATAAAAATCATTACAAGAATTTCTGAGAATTTTTAACCTTTCAGCATCATTAAAGAAGGAAAGCGCTTTTTATTTGGCTTCTATTTTTAGGAATTGATGGAGATAACTGTTATTTTGCATAAAGATCCGCAGTCTAGTTGTCAGTAACTTTAAACAAATGTATAATGCTCTTCATAATAAACCTATTGATCAAAGGGAGAAATATTCCAGTCAACATATTCCGTCAATGAATGAACAAATCTCTTGATTGTATTACGGTAAAAATTTAATTTCTTGGTCGTTCACGTTCTCTATCACGAGATTGTCATCTCTGATTTGTAGTCTTCTTTACCATAACGAATAGTGTGTTAATTTATCGATATATTTTGATCGAACAGCACATATGCTATCGTCAATATGTTATTTTTCCATTCATATAAAAAGAATACTCGACAATCGCATTCATTGTCATTAAAATGATCTTTGTTTAAAAGTAAAATTAGATATCTATATAAATGAGAAATTGAAGGTAAGATGTAATAGATAAGCTTTGTACCTTAAAATGACAACGAACCTGTAGATTGTAACAGTATTGCTTGATAGAAACACTTTATAACATTTGCATTCTTAAATCAGCCATTTCATCTGCAACAACCTATTACATAAAGGCACGTCCGAAACTAGCAATAACATAGAACATTTATTTTTTCCAATTTTTACTACACAATCACATTGATTGTCATTGACAAAAACTTTATTTAAAAGCAAAATTGAACATGTAAGTGAAAATTGAAGGTAAGATCTTAAAGATCAGTTTTGTACCTTAAGATGATAACAAACCTGTAGATTGTAAAAGTATTGCTTGATCAACACACTTTCTAATATTTGCATCCTACAATATGCAACAACCTACTACAAAAAGGCTCTTCCACAACTAGCAATAACATGGAATATTTATTTTTACTACTCAACTTAAAACAATGGAAACTATGCTATCTTTTCGTCCTGAAATCCATCACTGATACGTTACGGATGACACTCACGCGGCACTATGGATGTCAGAACATGGATATTCAAAACGTATCTTTAAATAAATATTTCACCCCATATTTTCAATGTATTATAATTATTGCTTAAGAGACCATCTTTACCTCATTATCCCCTACATGCCCAAAATCGTAGAGTGTGATTGTGGGTGGTCGTCAATGTTGCGGCAAGTGTTCCCCGGAAGCAGTCCGGATTCCTGAAAAGAGTCTGGTGGGGGGATTCCGCGGATGGATAGAAAGGACGAAGGTGGGACGCATGCTAGGAGTAGACGAAGGGTTGGTCGATAAAAGCCAACCTCGCGTGGCTGCGTTATTACGTATAAAGCAGGGATTGCGCGCCCGATGACTGCGCTCCGTTTTTCTCGGTGCACGCGTCGCACGCGAGCGAGCGAACGAGCGGATAAGCCGCGCGAGCAAAAGCAACGCGACTCTGTCGCACCAAAGCTCGATAACGACGATAGGACGATTAAGCTTCGTCCATAATCTTGCCGGCTGATCGGCTCGAGGAAATTTTGCGCTGCGCCGGTGTTATGCGAATATCGATCCCCGAGAGCTGCCCAGAGCCTGCGATCCCCGTTGCTGATTTTCTTCTGGCGCAGTCCTCGTAACGCCGCACCGGCTGCCTTCTTCGGAACAGTCCAGAGCCCGCACTCGGGTCGTGTTGGCTTAAGAAATTCCCAACGGTGATTCAATTGGGAAATAAGTTTGTGTTTCTTCCGTCGCACTACTTCTCCGGACTATTTCTACACCGACTCGAGTAGAATGAGAATTGCTTCGGAACCGGTCGCTGGTGAACGTGCAACTTACTTGGTGGCTGACTGTGGGTCACCCTTTTCCCTTGGGTCGCGATATCACGTTCACGAGCTGACTTGCTTTCTTGCTAAACATTTCGGAGTTGACTGTTCGATGGTAACAATTACTCCAGGCTTCTTGAATTTCTTGAATCGTGCGTAACATGATTTTGTTCAACAACTCAACATGTTCACTGCCGTGGTGATCACCAGTGACCGACGCCATTGCCTTGGTTAAAAATGATTGTCATAATTAGTCTGCGGATTTTATGCATTTATGACAAAAATGGATACGTTGAATAGAAAATAGTGACGACATTAGAAGAATTATATAACATTATAATATTCCTTAGGATTTATTAAGATTATTAAGAGGTGAAATCAATTTATTTCTAATTGCTATTTCCTGCAGTTAATATAAGAAATTTTTATTTTGCATAGTGATCCGCAGTCTAGTCATAATATTAGTACTCCTAACTATCAATTTATTCGTTCTGAAATCAACTGAATTATAGCTCAAGGTGCAAACTTATTTATAAAGTAATTGATAGTAACTATTAATAATTCTTATAAACAATACGAAGTACTCGGAATTCACGCGGCTGTCAACGTGTTAATCTAAGAAGTACAATGTAATATATAGACGAATTATATTATTGCAAACTCTCATTTTCATACACTATTTAATAACAATTTGAATTAGGACAAAATATTCTTCGGCAACTAAAAAATTCTTCATTTTAAGAATAAATTAAAAATGCTATTAGCTCTTGTTCATGTATAGATACGTCTTCTTGTATTTTACAAATCTCTGCACATGCCATAAATACATAAAGATCCGACAGTTTATTAATATGTTAACACGTGCACACTTTCCCGTAAAGTTAGACGTATACAGGGTGTTTTTGGATGGATGGTATAAGCGAGCTTGAGACGATTCTATTTACAAAAAATAGGTGAAAATAGAGAAAATCGAATTTGAAAATTCGGCAGCTACGGGATCTTAGCATTCGCGATAAGTAGAATAGGTTAGCCATGACCAGACTCGTCTCATGATTCCAATTCAATTGGAAACATTTCGGCTAAATGTTTTAAAACAATTTATTTTGATGAAACTTAATCTACAGAGTCTAAAATACCTGTTCTATAAGAACATTTTTCCAACAGTTTGTAAGAATGAATATCCTGTTCAGAGTAGTTGGTTCAGTTGTCAAAAATCTTAACCGTTGCTATTATTAGTATACTATTTCAAAAATGTTTTACAATATGGAAACAAAATGCTACATATTAGAATTAAAGAATGGGCTAACCATTGTGCACATTGAAATGTGTAAGAGTTTATTATTTGGTCATTTTTTATTTGGAAGTAATTTGTTTTTAGGATATTGGATAGGGACTATTTCAAAGGCTAATAAAAATTCCACAGAAACAAATATCTTCTTAACCCTTCGGGAACAACGATGGATTGTCGGTTTGCTTCTTTATAGTCGACGTTTTATGATGTTACAGATGTTACAATAACCTCTTGATGATCTAGACTTTTTGATATCTTCCCTGGCTATCTTCAAATTCTAGAAATCGACCAATAATGCATGAAAATGCATCGCGTCTAATAATCTGACCTTCTGTAACCAACTTTGAAATATTTCTTAGCATAGGGGTTAAATAAAACATGAAAGTTCGAACACAAGTTTTCAAAAAAACGGAAGACAATTGTTTGTTTTGATCCCTGCCATAAAAGCATTTTATTTTCACTTCGACAGAACTTTAGAAGATCGTAACGCATAAAACCCGTAGTTAAGCGATTATATTGAATCTATAGCCAGCAATCAGACGGCAATCGGCAGCGGCTCTTCATTCACAAGCCGGCCTCCATAAACGGTGTCTGTGAACTACAGCGAGATTCCCTCGATTGGCTGGCCCTCGATGGCAATCGATTGAACAGAATTTGAGAGGGTGGAACAATTGTGTCGCGAGGCAGTAATGTCACCCGTCGTTGGAACGAGCGTTTCATTAATCCGATTTTCGAAGCGTGGGATAGCCGGTAGATGGCAGGGAAAATTGTAGGTGGGGATCCGAAGGACACGGAGTTTTTTCAGCTGGAAACTCGTCGCGATCCAGGCACACTCAGCCATGCCACTTTGCCATTTCGCTTTGGCGACAATCGTTAATTAAAGCCCTGAACGTCCTCCAGGGTGCTTGCACTTGCACTTGGGATCGAAACCACCCGATTGCCACCCTGCGTTCTTCCTCTCCACCCCCACCCCCGCGGCCCAATGAACCTCTTCGGGAGAAAACGTTCAATGCCTCGTTAATCGCGGCTTGCCGCTGATAAAATGGATTTTATGGCATCGTCCCACACCCGCACCTCGCGAATCGAGTATAATCGCTTTGAAAAGGACCTAATAATATAGGGAGCGTGACGCTCCGCGTGTGTTCGTACTAAATTCTGAGCGCTTGCCGATCCCACGTGATTTATCGATGATTTTCGAATCGTTTTTGTCCCTGTACATTTCGGTCCTGCATGTTAGCTCTACTGGATTAATTAATCGACGACCACTATTGACCACCAATGGATATTGAATGATGATCGAACTCCTCCAGATCCGAGATTTATGACTCGAGGAATCAGGTCGCCGCAATTCTGGAGAACGAAAAAGTGAACGATCGGTTCGGATTCCTCATGTCGATGATGATCGAACATGTGACGAATGGGGTACTGATAGTTTCTCGATATCTACTAGTCAAGCGTGCTCTTCTAGATTTTGTGCTTCCCGAGACTGTGATAGCGATAGAACCTCTGTTAGTGATAGTAACCATTTGCAGTCGGTGCTATTTTAACTACAAAACCAAACATTTTTTCCGACCAAGAATATTTCCATTGTATACGAGTCTTTTCATTTTTGAAGTGAAACTTCTTTAGGCCCGTTAGGCGCAAAACCTCGACGTGGTAGGCGTAAAACATCGGCGCGGTAGGAGTAAATCTAAACTGGCGATGAAACGGTGAAACGCTGAAACGATGAAACGATGAAGCGATGAAACGATTTAGTAAAACCTCGACGCGGTAGGAGTAAATCTAATCTGGCGATGAAACGGTGAAACGCTGAAACGATCAAACGATTTAGTAAAACCTCGACGCGGTAGGAGTAAAACTGATCTGGCGACGAAACGAAGAAACGATGAAATGATTTAGTAAAACCTCGACACGGTAGGCGTAAAACCTCGACGCGATGGGAGTAAAACCGATCTGGCGATGAAACGATGAAACGAAATTCTATTCTATTAGCATATATGGTTGAGGGTTCGGCATTGGTTAATAAAGATTATGATAAAATTCCGATCGATAAGATTCCGAAGTGGAGATTTCAACGTGAACTTTGCATCGGAACAATCAAAATTATTAAAAGAATTTTTTAGAAGTAAATTAAGATTGGAAATGGTGAATAATCCTAATGAAGCGACAACAAGATCAGAAACAACTGTCGTTGCAGTATTTGCAAGACATTTAGACAAAATTGATTCAGGAATATTTATATCATATTTTAGCTATCACAAGCCAATTGTTTCAATAATAGAATCATAGAAAATTAAATGTCATAAAGTGTTAATAAAAATTCGAAAATTCGTGATTTCTGAGTACTTCGTATAGGTCTTGCTTATTTCATTCGTACGAACGATCAGAGTTATTAACAATTACTATTACTTGATAGAAAAGTTTGCACCTTACGCTATAATTTAGTTAATTTCAGAACGAATAAACTGATAATCAGGAGTAGTATTGTTATGACTAGATTGCGGATCTCTATGCAAAATAAAAATTTGTTGCGTTATTTTCAGGAAATAGGAGTTGGAAATAAATTGATTTCGTCCCTTAATAATCTTGATAAATCGTAAGGAATATTATGATGTTATATAATTCTTCTAATGTTGTTACCGTTTTCTATTTCACTTATTCATTTTTGTTATGAATACATAAAATCTGCAGACTAATTATAACAATCATTCTTAACTAAGGCAATGGCGTCGGCCACTGGTGGCCACCAGAGCAGTGGTTAAAAATTGTACGAATTTGATCTGAACTATCATAAGAACATCGTAGTTGATATTTACAGCACAATTGTGCTAATTAAATTATATTCTGTATTTTAATTCCATTATACTTTAATTGCATGGTAGGTAATTTAATTTCGTTTCAACTAATTGTAATTTTCAAGCTGAAATTCAAAATATGTGTCAAGTTTATTTCCGTTCTCAGGCATTATTAACTTATGAATTCTACCATATTTTTCACTGAGCATAATTTGTTTCCATTTAAAATCTTGTAGTAATTTTCTACTCCTCTTTACTCCTCTCAATTTGTTTACTTCTTAATCCGTCAGTAATTCTGATTCAATGAGATTGTGCTCTGCAATTACAAATGCCATTCTAATTTGCTGTAATGAGAGATCTGAAATCCAAATTACAATGTGATTGAATACGATGTAATTGGATTACGTTGTAATTATAATTCATGAAATAATTAAATTGCATTGCTGTATAACATTGATTTACGGACACTTCATTGGTTAACCTCAATTACAATATTCACGATTTCGGTGAACTTTAGAAAATGCGAGATTAAATAAAATCCTGTTTCCTATGTTAATAATTTGAATCCATTAAGGACAACATTAAAACCTATAGAATTTCATGTTCTGCAAATCTATCTAAATTTCCACAAGCCATAAATACAAAAGAATCCGTAAATTCCACAAAAGAATTTCAAACATCCAATTCCAGAACATTTTTCCACTACCGTCAATTGTCGCGAGACTTAGATTTGTCAAACGATAAAAGGATTCCCAACATTTATTTCTAGCGCATCTTTCGCTGCCTTAAATTGACAGATGGAGTCGATAAAGCAGACTTCAGATCCCACTAAACTCCAAGTTTGATTCCTCTTTCTATCCGACGACGGTACAAAATGCGGAAATAGCAACGTGTGTCGGACAGTTTCATTTTACAGAGAGATATCGAAGCTGACGGGTTTTCTATGGAGCTGCAACAGAAAGAAGGACCGCGGGAAGTTAACAAGTAGCTTTCGACCTTCCATCCGCAAAGTAACCACGAGATAAAATTCCAAAGCGATCGTCTCGAAAAGTAGCGATCTCCGCGCGAGCTTGAAGAAGATTTCCCTGTTGATGTTTACGAGGTGCTCCGGCAAGCAGACGCACGAAGGCTGCGATCATATTTCATTGCCAGGCCGCACTTGAACGTACTTGCACGTCGAATAGACAGAGTCTGTGATCACCGAGTAAGACAAGCTCGATACACGGCAGAGGAGAGGAAGAGATCGCGCCTCCGCTAAAATTAGAATCCACTTCGCCCGTTTGATCCTTCCCGTTCTTCTTCCCTTTCGCAGCCCTCGCTCTGCCTAATCATCTCTCCCTCGCTCCCCTTTGATCGTCCTCTCTTTTTCACTACGCCGGTGTTGGCACGCGCACACGCTCCCAGCTTGCCGGGGAATCTGGCGAACGTCGAAAATTCCCGTGCATGAGAACGCGTCCCTGAGAGCTTCAAAGAGCTGGACGCTTCGCGAAATTGTTTTCGCCACCGTATATTCTCCCCCCGGAATATTCTGCGGAGCCGCTCCAATTCTTGCCGCGAGACGCATATACACAACCCCGTTTCCCTTTTTCTACAGAGGCTCGAATGTTGCTGAATTTCTTCCTGACATTTCTTATTTTATACTTTTCATTTACGAATTAACCCCTTGCCATATTTTAACGAGTCAGACTCGTGTTGAAGATATTAAATAAAGTCTGAAAAAGATGAGAGTTATACCTTTATTTTCAGACGAAATCAAATTCTACTTTTGTGTAATCAATATTTAAGGTTTGAAGTAAACGTGGTCAGGCAAAAATATAAATTTTCTTTCCTCTTCGGTGACACTTTTGGGGTTGGAGACGTTCTAATTATTGTAGGCGTAAAGAAAATGGTATGGCAAGGGGTTAAGGGGACAGACCTAAACTTAAGGACTTATCTAAAAATGTGCTGTTTCCAGGAATTCTTTTAAAAGTAATTAATGAGTGAAAAATTCCGGTTTTTTACTCCGATATTAACATAACTTTTGACTTTATGCACCATTTTTGCTAAAACAAAATATTCAAAAACGGCAGAATTATTCGCTGTTTGATCACCAGCTACGTCTATGCTTCATTGTACATTTTGGTTTTCTTCAGAAATTTCAGGGTAGCTTCAATGTGCTTATGGGACATTAAGGCTGTGTGAGCTTCTATCTTAGATCTTCATCTTGAAATCTGAAATCTAATACCTTCGAATAATATGTGGTTTGTTGCTACAATTCATTTACATATATTGCAGGTGGGTCAGTTCTGTGTATTAATCATTAACAGACTGCGAATTTTATGCATTTATTACAAAAATGAATAGGTCAAATGCCATAGTGAAAAGACATTAGAAGAATTTAAGAATATTCTTATATTATATTCGACTTTTAAAGATGCGTAAAAGAGAATATACATTTAACTTCGATTTCTTATAATCGGCTTGGACAATTTTTATTTTGCATGGAGATTTGCAGCCTAGTCATTAATATTTGTAATTTATAAACTATATTTTATTATGTTCTTTAATTATAAAGGTCGCATTAACATCCAGGTCATTAGCGACCACAACTTGGTATACAATTTTAAGTACAGTATCTAAAAAGGTCATGTTAATACACAGTGGCTCACGAAAGCATTCAAAGCCATTTTTTAACTTCATAACCAAACATTCCGTCCGACCTGGAATATTTTCATTCTATATGATTTCCTTCATTTTATGGTCTGAAACTAATACGATATCTCGTACAATACTTAAATATTCTCTAATTTATTAAAGGCAAACAAATGTAACAATGCAGACAATATTTTGAATAATGATACAGCAATTTTTCGTGGCGCCTCAGAGACGCCACTCGAGTGCTAAGGGTTAAATCTTCGCACAAATAAAATATGACTTGAGACTTGAAAATAATAGTATACCTACTAGAACACAAAAGCATCAAGATTACATATATAAAATTTATAAAATTTTGGAAACATTAATTGCAATGATATATTGAAACGCGGTCACAAAATTATCGTATGCCTGGCGATTAAGCGAATGAACAATGATTTTGTATACAAAATGGAGACATTGATATGCTTGGTTGCTGTAAAAGCATCGTGTAGTGGGGTTCGTGTTTTGCTGTGAATAATATTAGTTTACGTAGGTAGTGGAAATAAGTATTAATGTCTCCAGACAGTCTGAGAAAGGTATTAATAATGCGATTGCGTCAGACCCTCTTAATCTGATACGAAGAAAGCAAGCAATTACCGATGCTCCGGAATAATTCTATTTGGCCTGCTGGTCTTGGAATCCACTTTGCGCGTCTAATCCTGCTGCTTCCATTCCCCTATTCACAGTTACCACCCCCATTTCCATTCACTCAGCGTCCCTACTCGATCTAATGTCACGCAAAAAACACCTCGAAGGAGCAACACTGTTGTTTCGCAGTCGCATTTCTGGAATTTCAACGAACCCTTCGCGAAACAACTTTACTACACCCACCGGAAGTACTAGAAATCTCTCCTAAGAGCATTAACTCTCCTAAAAAGTAGTGGAGTGCCTACAATACATGCGTTACGCAAGCACTAATAATTCTTTCACCGTTTTAACTTTTCCTTCCACGATTCTACATTCTCCTACACTTGTAATTAAAAGTGCTCAATTTTACACGCGTATAACTTCTGAACCAGTGAACTCCTAGCAATAAGACTTTCATTTTCGGTATTTTCTCGGCGAATTCTGTAGGACCGCATAAAAAAAAGTTTTAAAAAATTGGTCCTCTAAAGTACAGTTTAACCAACTTGTTTACTACCCTTCTATAAAACTCCTTGGATTTTGCTAAAAACCATCTTCAAGAGTAGAGTACGGAAGAATCGTAATGCGTGTAAGTGAACCATTTTTTCCATTTTTAATAATCCTTTCTTGTGGTAGAAGTAAGCATAATTAATATCAATGTGCCGAAAATTTTCGCTAGAGGTCGTCCCTGAAAATTTCAGCCACCCTCGTAAGTAACAGTTAGGCTAAGGGTTTCAAGAATTTTTAACAAAAATGAGATGAAAGACGAAACAGTAAAAATATCCGAGGAATTTAAGAATGCTGTAGAATGTTATATTATTTTCTACTTGTTTAAATTATGAAGAGAAGAAATAATTTTCTATTTAATCCTTCTTGATATTAATGCATAACATTTTTATTTCACACACAGATCCACAATCTAAACGAAATAATAAACGCAGTTTTAGTAATTGGGTTGGAAGAAAAATGCTTTCGTTGAATGGAAATTATTATTGCAGAAAATTATTATCTTCTATCTATCATCTTTACAAATACAATTCAGTGCTGACAACGACTTTGTTTTATCATTCGGACTAATCAACCTTAGTGAAATAAATAGTGAAATAGTAAAATAAAATTTAATAGGATACTATAGTTCCTTCGATACGAATGTTAACACTAGAACTACCGAGCACTAAACGCGACTGGCGTATATTACCTTGTAATAATGATAAGATTGCATTTATCCAGATTTCGTACAATTTTTGTTGAAATATGTACTTCAACAGAAAAGTTTACCAAACCATTTCTCCCGAAAATATATTTATAATTTCAATATTTGTAAAAGAAAATATTGGAGACCAGTCATTTTGACTGATCCGGTAGTTCTAGTGTTAAAGACGTGTTAGCTATTCTTTAGTCATTTTTTCAGTGATCTTTCTCTACACGTGTAATTCTTCGTCATCTTTCCTCATATTTTCGCGGTTTATTACCTAATAACTTTCTTGAATCGCATTTTCATGTCCCAAGAAATCTAGTTCTCGAAGAAGTGATAACTCGACAAGAAACTTTCGATTGAATACGATCCTTCCATAATTTCTCTGTTGAAAACCCATAGTTCCTCCAACTTTTCGCGATAAACGATCCCGCGCGATCCAACTCGAAGCAGTTGAAGATTTGATCGCCAACTAATTGTGTTTGCTATGCTTTCCTCTATTGTCTAGAAAACTAGACGCCAGCGATAAAGCAATTGCCCCACCGAGTGGAAGGAGTCGAACGCGAGAATCGATAATTTCTCAATCGTTTGTTGCTGCCTTTGTTATCAATGAAGAACAATAGAGGTTTCAAAGGCGGCGCTGATATAATTTCCTAATTAAACTAATTAGGCTTAGCCTACAGATAACCCATTATTATCACGAAATTTAATATTCGTTCTACAAATTTCAGAAGTAATTGCAACTTCAATATTAATTATTAATAAGTACAATATTATTGGACTGTGAATGTTCAATTCATATCAAGTGAAATAATGTTTTGCGTCTGTTCTCATGAAAAGCTTCGTACACGCATTGCGGTTGAAAAACACATCCATTTTCAGAAGGTTCAGAAAACTATTAAAAAATGTAAAAATTAAAGTACGGAACAGAATTTTAAACAATTTGCAAGTGAATTGTCTAATTAAAATTGACTTGTAGCGATATACAGTGATTCCCATAAATATTCAGACACTTATGGCGGCTGAAAAGTGTGTGAGAGGAGGAAAAAGGAGAAGGAAGCGTTTCGTCCTAGGCCCGCTAGAGGACTCGTCAGTAAGTCTATCTAGCGGACCCGTGCCTTAGACGCGGGATGTCGTAAGGACAGTTTAGGACGGTACATATACAAACAGAGGAAGATTCAGGTAGTAGCGGGAAAGGTGTTGTCGTAATGTCCCTCCGTTGACGAGTATAGGAAGTAGCCGCCACACACTCTTAAAAAGACAATAAGTTTTTTATTATTATTTTATTATTAGAAAAATTCGTTTACTACATGAAGTGAAAAAGAAATTTTGAAACAATTGCAACTGGTCGAAATTGCGGAGAAAATACTAAAAGTTGCATTTTACAACTTTCTACGTGGGTCTATATTGAAAATTATATTGTAAATCAGCGGTTGAAAACACAGGAGCATAAGGTGGACTTAACCACTATGATCCCAAATAATTCGTTCTATTCGTTTAGTGACCAAATAATAATGCCACTTTTCAGTAATGAATGAAGTTCTACTATTAAATAAATGATGCCTTTAAGATTCGAAAAACAATATCAACTCAATTCTTCAGAATTTGGACTTACACCACTATGATTCTCAGCCCACCATATGATTCTATGACATATTATAAAATTGCAGTTTGGTACCAGTTCGATGTACAACATAACACCGTCTATGTCACAAAGGAAATACCCCTCGAGTTCCAAGGAACTACTCAGTCTCTGACATGCTGCCACTATTGCATCCACACCCAATAATCCGGTGCACAATAACACATACCTACAGCATGCTCCACGAAACCAAAATATCCGATACTATTCTATCACAGAATGCCCATACATTCTGAAGATCTATAGATGTAGCCTCTCACTACTACAGCACAAAGATGCTGCACGATACGTCCTTGGACCGTGAAATATCCTAACATCAATAAAGACTTCACAGATAAAATAAAACTACAAACAACGCTGTTCGATGCAATGCTGCCTTGCATAATCCCGACAAAAACTGTGCTCAGGAAACTCAAGTACAGTCAACTTATTTTTACTTCAAAATATTTGTTATAACTTCTTGTATATGTAGATGCATAAGAAAAGAAAGAACCATCAGCTTTTCTATGGTTACTCCGAATATTATCTTTAAATAATCTATTAGATTAATACGCAATATTTTAATATCGTTATGAATCGTGTAATATCGTTATTAATTTCCCTTAAACGGAAATATAATTCTATTTTGTTGTTGTTAATTTACAGCCATTGGAGAACATATAGACATGCAATAGATATACATTTTCTCCTTTTTCTAAGAAATTATGAACTACAAAGAAATTCTAATCACTAAAACCGTAAAACAAATCGTAATGCAAGGGGCTAATGGGAGAATACTATACTAACTACTCAGTACTTAAAAAATAACATAAAATAGTAGTTATACAGTTTCAAAAGCCATGCAGGAACTATCTGCTAATAACCCTCTAATTAGTGACATACTAGGACTACACTGACCTATTTGGCAATAGGGCAGAAATTACATTGCTATGAATTCCACCTCATCAATGGACACTTGGTAATATAGCTGTTGACATGAGAGTCAGAAAAGCATTGAACGCCTTTCCAACAAGTACTATATCAATCAATATACTAAGATTTCAAAGAAGACTATAATAACCCACATCAAACAAATGTAGAACCACAATATACCAAAATTCTCAACCTATTAAACCTATTATAGGAAGAAATACATTTCTATGTTACTTTTGTTATTTTGCATACAGGTCTAGTAATAATTGTTACAAGCCCGTTGTTAATCCGTTTTCTATTCTTCGTCGAATCCTCGACCCTGGGTTTGAAACTTTTCAACGTTTTGCAGGAAACTATTCAATAAACACATTTCTTTAGAGATATATTGTTGGAATCTATTTAAGAAACAAATTGACAAAAATAATCTGCTGTTATTTAGTAAGCACATTCGATCGCTTTACTTTCGAGCGCCTATACGAGGCATGGACACGGGTGGAGCCCCTCAAACGCCTGCTTCTCCCACCAACATCTCTTTCATGGGCGAGGCCTGCGCACTGTTCGCGACGGGCGAAGCACTTTCTTCCTCTATGGGAGGCATGGGCGATTCTGGCTCAAAAAACACATGTTGCTGTTTTTCTCCTTCGCCTGCTCGGTAAGGCAGTCCCCACCACGTCCATTCCGACTCTCCTTTCAGCACGAGCCCTCACGATGCAGTGATGGTATATGGTCTTGGTTTTCTCGCGCATGCGCGACGATTTTAGCGTCAGTAAAGTACAAAGTTGGGCTAAAATGGGGGGTACCTTAGTCACCCCGCATAGTTTCGCAAATTTTTTTTCGATTTTCAAATATGAATTGACAAGTAGTTCCTTCTCCAATACTAGTTGCCATTATGAAATCGAATATATTAACATTAACTTACCAAAATTTCGAAGTACGGTCGTCTCGTCGTGTCGTCTTGCACTCTTCTGTCCTATTTCCCGCCAATGACAGTTCTCCCCTACTTTCCCCATAAACATAAGACGTACGGCACGTTCCTGCATTTAGTCGCGCATGCGCGAAAAAACCGAGACCATATACCATCACTGCATCGTGAGGCCTTTGCTGAAGGGAGAGTCGGGGTGGACGTGGTGGGGGTGACCTCGCCGAGCAGGTTAAGAGGAGAAGCAGCAACATGTGTTTTTGAGCCAGCGTTGCCCATGCTGTATGGTAACGGCGGATGCTGGTGGGGGACAGTGGGCGCTATGGTAGGGACGGTTTTGTCTCAATTGGGACAAAAATGCCCATCCCTGGCCTATACAAATAAATGATACATTGTATCTATGCTGCCCGCGATATGGGACCCTCAACTCTCAGTCAATCGTTTACTTTTTTTTCTAGAGCGGTCCTCACTCTAAAATATTTTGTCGAACGGTAAAGACGGGCCTCACAACGTGTCTTCTTCAAAGAGTGTGGTTTATTCTATACCCATATTCCAACACATATCATAGTGAACATTCGTAATAATTTATACATCCTTGTTATTTGGTATTGTAGATCTAGTGTTAAACATTCCAACAACAAGAAAATGTTTTAACAAACCGAGTCGTTTCGATAACATAACATTTCTATCATTTCCCACCAGCGTTTCGTTCAGACGTTAGATTCGATCTTTTTCTGTAGCAGCCAGACCTCTGAGTGATTATCTTCATTCTCTCTCTCTGTCTCTCTCCCACTCACTCTCTATTTCTATTTTCTTGTCTAGCGGCGAGGATATTTTCTGCGGTGCAATTTCTGTCTCTGTTTGTTGAGAAACCCATTAGCGGTAATACCTCGACAGCAGACAGAAAGAAAGCAAAAGCAGAGTCGGTCGATCGATCTGTCGAAACTCAAACTGGATAATACACCTCCGTGCCGACAGGAAACCTCGTTAAACGGAGACAATCCGGTGAAGTTGTTTCGTTAATTGGACAGCCCGGCCGATACACTGTCACGTTAATCCATCGAATCAATTATAACACATTATTCTGCGCACACACACAGAGTTACCAGAGCGAATTCGTCAGAACAACTCCGTGTTTCCGCACGGAGCCTCGTTAGCGGGTCTAACGCTATCGACGATGGATCGTCGCGTCTCGTTGCGCGAATCCGAGATCATTCTGCTCTGCAAGTGTATTAGAAATTTTTTCGCGGGCTAACGAGAACTTCATCCTTCCATGGATTTAATTCTCTATAGCGGTCATCTCACTCTCCGACAGACGAATCTGCATTTTTTTTACCCAGAATATCAAAATCAACATTTGAGCCTTTGTTTAAGAATGTGGGATAAATCCATTTCTTCATACGTTGAGATATTTAAGACTCTGCGTTTTAAGCCTTTAGCTACTATCATTAGCCAAGACTTTAAGGACAGACTGAAAGCGTAATAATTTATAATTAGTGCGACTAGAAAGTCGTTTCAATTATCACTGTTACGAATGGGCTTTTTCCATTTTCAACAAAAACTCTCCTGCGATAACATTAGACAGTTCAACTACTTTTGATTAATTTATGAGAATATACCCCAGGACCACTCTGTGGCGGCTACCTCCTAAGCTCGTCACCAGATGGACAGACAGATAAAGACAACGCCTTTCCCGCTGGTACCTGATCCGTCACTGATTAGTATATATACTGTCGTAAACTGTCCTTGCGATATTCCTGTGTCTAAGGCAACGCCCGATAGGCGTATTATTTTCAACTTATTGAAGTTATTAAAGATGACAAGCAAGGTCTCTACTAGGTTCCAGTTTCTTGCAATTGATCCAGACAATTTTTATTTTGCATAAAGATCCACAGTCTACTAATAGGATATTTTCCAAGCGAATATCAGTTGGGTTAGTCTAAGATTTTCGTTGGATTTAGGTTAGTTTTCTCGGAGTACGATCATTTTCTATATCCATTGAGTGAAAATTAAAGTGTATCCATTGAATAAAAATTAAAAACTTAATTATACGGTAAATCATTATTAAATGTGTGAGCAGTGACTCCGCCCAGCTCTCTATATCCCTACCCCAAAAACTAATCCAAACCTTACCCCAGGGCATTTTTCTCTCAATTGATACAAAACCGTCCCCACCATAGCGCCCACTGTCCCCCACCAGAATCCGCCGCTACCATGGAGGAAGGAAGTGCTTCGCCCGTCGCGAACAGTGCGCAGGCCTCGCGCATGAAAGAGAGGTTAGTGGGAGAAGCAGGCGTTTGAGGGGCCCCTAACGTGCCCACCACGGCCTTACCCAAACCTAACTCATCCGTAAATAGTAATAATATAATAGATCTTTTTTGTTTCTGACCCGTGCAACGTAAGCCTGTGAAAAACAGTGTAAAACATCTCTCTTAGATTGAATCTTTAACATATTAAATCCCTATTACACTGAATCTCTGTTTCTTTAACTTTATTGCGAATTTCTTAAAAACCAGACGTGAGCGTCTATTAAATGGATAGGAAAGACATTGTTCAGAATGATAACCTTAACAACATATTTCAAGGTCATCAAAATCGGAGCTCATTCTCTCAAACTGCATAATTACCTCAAATGTTAGTATCGCCTTCAGGCGTCAACAATAGCCAAAGGGTTAAACCACGTTGGCGCTAACACGTGCGCGGAGGAAAACTAGAACTTTCTTGAAAACTTTCTTGAAAACTAGAAGTGAGCGTCTATTAAATGGATAGGAAAGACATTGTTCAGAATGATAACCTTAACAACATATTTCAAGGTCATCAAAATCGGAGCTCATTCTCTCAAACTGCATAATTACCTCAAATGTTAGTATCGCCTTTAGGCGTCAACAATAGGAAAAGGGTTAAACCACGTTGGCGCTAACACGTGCGCGAAGGAAAGCAGCGTTCGACGATGGGAGGCAAGAATCGCTTAAGGTCCCCGACTTTATGGTCTGCGTAACGGCCCTGGCGACGATTTTGCCCAGGTCACTCGGCCCGCCTCGAACACCTCCGCTTTCCATTAACATCAAGGAAGCGTTGGGTGTCCTAATGGTAATAGAGGCTCTCTCGCCAAGCCAGATAACAGCAGGCGTGGCTGTCCTCGGTTAAGGAGTCGCTTCGCAGGACATTCGCTGAATCGTCCTATCACCCGGGCGAGAGTTCTCGCGTTGTTCGCCGACGCCGCTACGACCCGCATCACAATAACCGAGTTATGTTAAACCGAGCTTAATCACGACGATGTTCACGGACAGTTAATTATCGAGCCGATGCGCAAGCAATCTTGTTTTTGCGCACCATTAATGAGCACAGCCCCGCTCGGCGCAAGAAATCAATTCCCTTGGCGGAACTGTGCTCTGACGGGATACGGGCCATTTCGCGATAAGTGACCACATTTCGTACACATGAGATCACTAGAAGTTATAATAGAACTTGATGTATTGGTTATGAAGAGATTTTTAATTACGTGATATTTTTTAACTCAAGCTACGCGAGGCTCGGAAGGTTAATGTCGATTGTTTTCCAAAAAAATTGTAACTCAAAGAATATTTTAGATATCAACATGGCTCCAATGACGTTTTATTTAGCACTAAGTTCACGGACCATTAAAAGCGACTATTTTACGTTACTTTATAAAAATAACAAGAATTTGCCTTCCAAATCTTTATCCATTTTCTTAATAATATATAGAGCAAAAAAAATAAATTTGTTGAAGAATTCCTCGTGAATGCATTTTTACATTTTCAATAATAGTAAATTAAAAACATTAGAATCCGTCGTTTTGACGGGTCCCGTAAACTTAGTGTTAAAAGGAATTCCTTAAGGCAGAATCTATTCTACAATATCTTCAAAGTGTCGCCTGTCATATTCCACAAGTTTAGTGCATTTCGACTTAACATTCATTTTCTAAACTGGCGTTTAATTGCTATTATTAACATTAGAACTATCGAGAACTAAACGTTATTGGTGTATATTGTCTTATAATAACCACAAGATTGCATTTATTCAGATCTCGTATAATTTTTGTTCAAATACGTACTTTAATAGAGACGTTTACTAAAAAATTGCACTTAGAAACGTATTTATAATCTTAATATTTGTAACTGAAAAAATTAGAAACCAATCATTTTGACCGGTTCGGTAGTTCTAGTGTTAACAAAAAACAGGCACATAAAGTTTATGTCATTCTTATATCTATTTTTCGAAAAAATACGTCCACAATTATGTTATTTCAAGTTAAGAATTAAAGACAGTGAGCAAAGCAATACGACGACGCTCAAGACCAATAATACTCACAGTAAAGATTTCTCCAAATTTTATATTCTTCATTATGAAAAAATAAATTCTAAGCAAAAATTATGAAATTATTCGCAACCTAGAGATAGATTGCCAAAGATAATAGTAGAAAATATTGTAAAGTAACAAAGAGTGTTACAAATGAATAAATTATGACTGATTAATAATTTCATATTTTACGTCATCTAGAAACAGAAATTTAGTGAATATTTACCGGAGAATCGTGTAAAGATTAATCTTTATGCGAGTTCATATAATAGATCAGATCAGGCTGCTATAGCGATCAAATCATATTCCTGTTTTAGTTTAATATTTTCATCGCACGCTCCCAGCAAAGTAGTAAAGAAAGTCCCTCGGGCCACGAAAAACTTGCCAAAAGTGAGATATCACGGTGTTCGGTCTAGACAGGGCTATTAAACTTGAACTGAGACTATAGTAAAACTGACTATAATCACTGAGATTTTATCCGACTTTCAAAAATGTATACTGATAACTACTTGTACGAAATTATCTACAATATGCTTTCCACCCCTTTCACTATAACATCGAGTCAGGCTCGTGATCAGTATTTCGAATAGAATCCAGGTAAATATATATATATATATATATATTAATAACATATATATATATTAGTAACATATAAATATATATTAATAACATATATATATATATATATATATATATGTATATATTAATAACATATATATATATATATATATGTATATATTAATAACATATATATATGTATATATATATATGTTATTAATTTCCCTTAAAACGAAATGAGATTCTATTTTCTGACTGTCAATGTATAGCCATTGGAGAACACATAGGCATACGATAAATATAAACTTCCTTCTTCTTCTAAGAAATTATGAACGACAAAGAAATTCTAATCACTGCAATTTTAAAATAGAAACGTAGTGCAAGGGGTTAAAGGCTGACTGGCAAAGGAAATTATATGTTACAATAATGATTATTAGTTGTCCGTAGACTTCATTCTAGCAGAAACATTAAATTACAAATGATTAAGGGGAATGTATTATAGTTTGAAGTCGTTGGTACAGACATAGAAAGAATTTGACACGTTGATTACCAAATTACAGCCTCCAAAGAATCTAACGAAATCGAAGAAATTTAGAATCGATACCAAAACTGGAAAGATAAAATTGATCATAGTGATTGCTCCTTTAATCCTTCCGCGTCCTTCAGTCCTAATAAAAATTAATTTTTTCCAAATACATTGCATTAAAAATGACTTTCTAAACCTGGTGAAACATTCATGGTGGGAATGTCAAGCTATAGAATGCTGGATTAACCAACAAGCAAAATAAGCAAGTAATTAGGGCATCAGGAGAAGGGGCATCATAGACATTTTTCTGAACTTTACATATTTTACATAGTAATAATTCAACTTCGAATTTTATGCATTTATGATAAAAATTGGTACGCACACTTTCACGTGTTCGTATTAAAAAGACTTAAGGACATCAGTGTATTATTTTCAGCTTAATGAGATAATTAAAAGAAATAAATATTTTTTATTTAGCCCCTGCGTCTGGCAAGCAATGCAAAATTTTTTTTTTTACATAAAGAATAGTGGAAAAATGAAAATCAAAAGCGAATAAGCAAAACTAGATTTTACTAAAAACACTTTTTATTCAAATTATCGAAATTGTCTAAGAAATCATTGCGTTGAAGTATCGTGTATAACAGGGATGAGCATTTTTGTCTCAATTGAGACAAAACCGTCCCCACCATACCACCCACTGTCCCCCACCAGCATCCGCCGTTAACATGCCATAGCTAGAGGAAGGAACTGCTTCTCCCGTCACGAACAGTACGCAGGCCTTGCGCATGAAAGAGAGGTTGGTGGGAGGAGCAGGCGTTTGAGGGGCCCCTACCATGCCCATCGCGGGTGTATAAGGAGGCCTCAAAATCTTTTAAATGCTCCTCTAAAGTTCGTAATCCGACACTGAAGCTACTGAAACCCATGAAATATTTATTACTTTGAAACAAGCTCAATAATTAGCGTTCATGAGTTTCCGTTACGATTTGGATCGTCTGTCACGAAAATAGATCATCTTTTGCATCGCGTTGACTTTTAGCACACTAGGACGGTCGGGTTCGCGTTCGATGAAGCACGATCGTTTAGCAGACATTAATCATCGTTGGCTTTGACGGTAATGAAACGATTAGCGCGGGCGGAGATTCTGCTCAAGTCATCTCCTTTTCATTATCTCGGTAAAGACAAATTTTCATTAGCATCATCGGAGAAGGTGGTTGTTCATCCTTCCGGTTACCATGCCGCACTATATCTATAGATACCACTGACTACTATAGCGGTAGACATATTTCCGTTTCTGGTTTCCTCATCCTTACCACCTATTAATTATACACAATAATGCTAATCAAATATTTAAATCTCCGTTTATCCCTTAGATAAAAATATTACATCAGGCTTGCACCGAATATTTAAATTTATATTGAACGGATACGAATATTATTAATTCTGTCCAAGGAAATGCTACTTTAACGTTATTATTATTTATCTCTTCGACAACCTGAACCTATTTGACCTAGAATATCAAAATCGACATATAACTACTCATTTCCTGGCGATTAAATTAAATAGACAGCTGTGACATTAGAAAAAAGGGAAGACCAACGCGTCTACAAGAAATACCTTCAAAAATATGTTTCCAAAAATTCATAAAAACAGCAGGCAATAAACATCATCAATTATATAGTTGTAACACCGCTCCGCTGGCCGAGGATTGAACTATACGTATACGGTGGCCCACAAAAGTATTCGCTCGCCCTTTAAATCAGAATATCTTTCTTAAAATTTGACCAAACCACTTGACTTTCCTTGAGCAATTAGAAGCATTGATTTAGTAAATCACGTGCAAAAAAGATTTTGGAAAAATTGCAATTAGTAGGAATTACATGAAGAGATAAAAATGGCAGTTTTTAATACTTCTTTATTTTAGCCCATAATGAAAATTTAAAATATGCCATCTGTAGATCTATGTTAGTTGTACATATGCTGAAAATTTCATCGAAATCGGTTGACGCAGAAAAATACAACGCGCATCGAAATATGTAAGAAACTATGGATTTTAAGCAGAAACTGACCAAAAGTCGTGAAAAACTGCGATTATCACCACTTTCAACCGCTTGTAGCTCATATGTTCATAATTGATTTCGATGAAATTGACAATTCACATTATATGTGTAATTAACACTAAACCTACCACGGTCAAAATGACCGGTTTTCTATTCTACAATTATTGAAATTAGGAAAACGATTTAATAGGAAATGACTGAATTGGCTTCTTTATTTAAGCACATATTGTAATGAAAACAGTACAAAGTTTAAATTAAATTCGATCTACTCGCTTCTTTGAGGCGTTTTACTTTTATATGTTTTGTGCTTGGTAGGTTTAGTGTTGACATAAATCTACAAAACATATATTTTGAATTTTCATTACGGGCTGAAATAATGAAGTTTTAAAAACTGCCATTTTTATTTTTTCATATAATTCCTACTAATTGCAATTTCTTCAAAATCTTTTTTGCACGTGATTTACTAAATCAATGTTTCTAATTGCTCAAAAAAAGTCAAGTGGTTTGGTCAAATTTTAAGAAAGTTATTCTGGTTTAAAGTGCGAGCGAATACTTTTGTGAGCCACTGTACTAATATGTACGCTGTTGCCGAATGCAGAGAATTTTTCTCTCGTAAGTTACAAACAACAACGCTAGTTTATTAATTGTGGTTAGGAAAAAATTGCAGCTGGATGGATTCAATCAAGTAAATAAATTCATCCGGTGAACAAACAACGCAACCGTAATTTGTTTTAAACAAATTTAACTGCTAGGAACAATGTAAACGTTTTCATTAAAATTTCACTTCATTGCAGTTACCTCAAATTAAACATTTAGCCGGTCATGCCACGTTCTGCCAAACGGTTAAATGGAAAAAAGTCAATGAAGTTTTTGCTAAATGTTTTATAGCGTTTCACTAAATTCTAACGAGATCCGCGATAAAATGAAAATGAAAAAAGTTTGCCGAACCGCGTCCATAGACGAAACATACACGGAACTTAATTTCCGTATAAGTGGACTGGAACGGCCTTTGTCGGACGTTCGGCAAGACCCCGGAGATTTTATTCGCGACGAGACTACTTTTTTTTTCTTCCCGCGGAGGTCGTGGGAAAACAGAGTTCGTTACTCCATCGAAACGTTTCAAGGCGTCTGGCTCGCTAAAAATATATCCTTTTAAGACACGTAATCGACGGCTCCTTGAGTTTAAAGCACCAAGTATTTTCGTCTGTCTACCGCAGACGAGCTTTTAATGGTTCGCTGGAGGTCTCCGTGGCGTTCGACCTCGTGCACAAATCTCTGAAAGCACGTTGCCCCGCGAAATTCCGCGACGATCTCTGCCTCCGCTTCGAAAGATATTTAGGTTAGCGTCTGGATCATCAAGGAGCGGACAATTTTCACGGTCGTTGCCGCAAACCTCATTGCGTATTCAGTATTTTCCTCAGAGATCCGAGTAAACAGTTATCTTTCGTTTTCTAAATAATTCTACTCAATGTGCGTTTTATCTACCATCTTATAAAATCAGCTAACCCAGACGTAACCTCAACCATACTCGAATCAATCTTTCAATTATTAAAATGGTATCACAGTTTAGTAGTATTAATAAATAAAAGCATTGGTTTACCATAACCTTTTTATAAACAGCGACCCCCAACTAAAACCTTAAAGACGATACACAGGGTGATGACCTTGACAACATATTACAAAGTCACTGAAGTCGGTGGCTCCCTTAATGTAAATATTTACCAAGGAAATATCTGCTCTTGTTGTAGGGTTTTATAAAATATAATTTATTATTAAACGAGATGTACAATCTGCGAACCGTTCTTACAACTATACAGGGTCTAGCCGTTAAGTTTTGTCACAATTTTTTAGACATTTCAGGTACTGCAATTAAAAAATGTTTTAGACAAAAGTTTAACAGTACTTGGTGAGCTATATGGTCGCATGTCCTTAAATCTCAAAAAATGCTTTTTACGTATAAAAGTAAAGGTCACCTTGATATTTTTAAACGGCACTATATGTTTTGGACATCATAGGATCGTTGCTGACGTAGAGACGAATTCAATAGAGTATTATATATATATTAATAACATATATATATATATTAGTAACATATAAATATATATTAATAACATATATATATGTATATATTAATAACATATATATATATATATATATATATATATATATATATATATATGTATATATTAATAACATATATATATGTATATATTAATAACATATATATATATATATATATATATATATATATATGTATATATTAATAACATATATATATGTATATATATATATATATATATGTTATTAATTTCCCTTAAAACGAAATGAGATTCTATTTTCTGACTGTCAATGTATAGCCATTGGAGAACACATAGGCATACGATAAATATAAACTTCCTTCTTCTTCTAAGAAATTATGAACGACAAAGAAATTCTAATCACTGCAATTTTAAAATAGAAACGTAGTGCAAGGGGTTAAAGGCTGACTGAGTATTATACCATGAACTTGAAATGACCTCAAACTCGAGAATTTTGTGCAATTGTAATTTTAATGAATAATTATTTCTTAAACAGATAAAAAAACATACTCATTCTGAAAGATCAAATCGTGATACACTAAAATACGACTAAAGCAATACTACCAATAAGCTGATTAGATCGATGACAAACTGATGATTCTGAAGATTACGTGATAAATACAAATATAATGTCCAAAGAGCGGAGTTCTGTATCATAGAAAATGGATTGTAGTTCAAACATCTGATGTAACCTGATTTATTTTGTAAGTACAGTTTTTCATCGATAATTGTCCACAACACGGGTCTGCGGACGGACAATTATGCGCGAGGGACCGAGAGACCTCGGTCACCGAGAAATGTAAACATACCTAATCCGAATTTCCAACTTCTTTATTAATCATTATTTTTTTATGGGACTATGGTCATCGAAGTCGCATAAAAAATAATGAATAATAAAGAAGTTGGAAATTCGGATTAGTGTGGTCTCACCGATATACCCGAGCCGCATGGTGTCATATTTCTCGGCGACCGAGGCCTCTCGAAATTCACGGCCCCTCAAGGGGATACACCCCGCACTAGTGGGGATATCTCAGGGACAATTATGTCGGAGACATTTGGGACAATTACCGATGAAATACTGTAATAATTTTTCATTAAAATTACGCTTGCACAAAATTCTCGAGGTTGAGGTCATTCCAAGGTCATAGTATAATAAACTGTTGAATTCGTCTCGACGTCAGCAAGAATCCTATGATGTCCAAAACATATGGTGCCATTTAAAAAAGTCAAGGTGACCTTTAAGTTGTTTACGTAAAAACCATTTTTTCAGATTTAAGAATACGCGAACATGTAGCTAAAACATTTTTCAATTGCACTGCCGGAAATGAATAAAAATTGGTGACAAAACTTAACGGGCATACCCTGTATAATTGATGATGTTTTTAACTATTCACTGGTTTATTTATCAATTTTTAGAAACATTTTTTTCTAATTTAGTACCATTGAATATACTGACAAAATTTGAACATTAAAACCTGGGACACCCAATACAGAAAATACGCATGTAATTCCAGTCCACTTCTCTGGAAGAACAAGAGATAATACAAGAAGTGATTAAAACAGACTGAAATAAGTGGAAACAGGGTTCGGTGAACAAGAATTGTTATTAAATCTACCTCGACACGGTTTCCAAGTGAAATCACGGCACGCTTCATCGAAGAAAAAGAGTTTATTTCGCGAGGATTATCAGAAGGAGAGCTGAAACCGTGCTGTCAATAATTCTAGAGCACCGCTCGGCCCTGTCGTTACCATCGTATCGGTTCTACGGAGCGCTTAATGTGCCGATATCGAGGAATATTCGTCTCGCGAATACTACGTCGTGCGTTTTTAACGATGGAAATATTTTTCGTGGCGGGACGATACGGCAAGCACATGGACGATCGCGTAATCTGTCGATGTTACAACGCGACAGCTTCGTAAAATTCGCGATAATACCGAAAGAGGGGGTGGGTAGTCATCGTTGTACACGCCGTTCGGTCGTTCGTGTCCGAAATATTTTCGTCGGCGATAAATGAAATCCGCTGTCGCCGATCCGTTTACGAACAAGCTGTCCGTGAACTACGAAACGCGTCATAAAACGATCAACCGAGGTTACGCGATCATATCGACGATGTCGAGATACCTATTTTCCTTGTGGACCTCTGGGTCGTTCTAATAAACCCTACGACACGTATCTATTCACAAATTATTCGATGCGAATCGATATTTTCAATGGTTTTTGCACACCGTCCATTGAAAGATGAAGTAAATACTTTTGAGAGGATCTCTTAGTTTACCATTAAGTTTACGAAGCACTAAAACCGGCTATTGTACATTAATTTATAAAAATAATGCGAATATTTCGATGCAAACTTTTAGCCATTTTTTTAGAAATATATACCAAAAAAAATAAATTTGTTGAATAATTTCTCATCGATGCATCTTTACAATCTCAATAATCTTACATTAAACTATTAGAAATAAAATATTTGCTCGCTTCCAATGTGTATCCCCATGTCTCCATATCGTAAAACATTTAGAAAATAGCATGTTAATAATAATAACGCTTAAGATGACAGACTACTAGCGTTAAGAGACCGACTAGTGGATCAATTAGGCAATAGAACGTTTTCAAAAAGCGTTTTGATTTTACACGTTCTAATGAGAACAGGTAAAGAAAACTTCTAGTTTGAATAGAACTTGTACAATGTAAAAATAAAAATTTTACTGTAACAGGTTCATCAATGTATCGAAGTTCTTTAAGTCGTATATGACTGACAAAATCTTTTTACCAAACTTGAAAATCAATTTTTGCTATAATCTATTAGTAAACATTATCTATTAGTATATATGTGTTGGATTATGGGTATAAAATAAAGCACTCCCTCTTTAAATATAAAATAGAACTTATTCTAAACAGTACGTTCGAAAACACGTTCTGAGGCACGTCTTTACTCTTCAACGAAATATTCTAGAGTGAAGACCGCTCTGGAAAAAGTAAACGATCGACCGAGAGTCGAGGGTCCTATAACGCGGGCAGCACAGATACAATGTATCAATTATTTGTATAGGCGCTCGAAAGTCAAGCGATCGAATGTGCCTACTAAATACAGAAGATTATTTTTGTCAATTTGTTTCGTGAATAAATTCCAACAATATGTTTTTATAATAAGTAGAATAAGTTGTCTTGATTTTATGTGAATTTTATGGTCATGGCGCGTAGCTAAAAGTGTTAATAACAGCCCTTTGATACACTAAAAAAGAGATTAACAGAAACACTGAAAAAGGTATCAGACACAAAGTAAAAGCAAAAATGGGAGTATAAAATTAAGGCGAATAATAAGAAGCTCAGCTGGTTTACAATCTTCCAAGAACTTAATGTTAAAATCAAAAACTCTGAACGCATTACAGTGAATTCTATTATCATACCGAAGGATACAGTTACGGTAAATGGCCAAACATTTTTAAGTAGTCCGAAAGCCCGTGTAGAATAGTCGTAAAGCCAGCTATTTGAGAAACCATAGCACACCGGTAAAATCCGCAAACAATGGCAGAGCATCGGTCTTATTACCTCGAGCAGCCAGAAAAATTCCAACAAAAGCCAGCCATCTACCGGTGAAATAAGAATAACGGAAGAAAGATTGCAGGCTGGCTGCGCCATCGGGCGCCAGGATCCCCGACAATTTCCCAGTGAATCCATCTTGCTAGTCCGGACAGTGTTCCCGGGTCTGAATATCCATCGACAAGACTCGCGAGAGAAGAGAGGTCAGGCCAGCGTTGATCCAGATGCACCGGTGCGGATGCGACTCGTTCGTCCCGCGGAACGTTGAGAAATTCAGAGAACAACGCTGCATGGCGCGGACGTGCATGCATGCATGCATGCATGCGTTCGTTGCCGGCCATAAATCCTGGGGATGGAATCCTCTGTCGCAACGGGCGCTCCTTTCCGCGAGGCCGGGTCCTTTTTCTTCCGGTAATGCCGCCACGACGTAATCGGTGATCCGATGCGGGGGTGGAACAGGAGAGGCCGAGGATGAGACTCGTGCGGTTGATAAGACCTCTGCCGTTTCGAAGCTTTTCGGAAAGCTCTCTTTTTCCCCCGGGATCCGGAACTGCACGATGGTTCAGGAGCTGTCTTGGAAAAAATATTATTCGGTCAAGAGATAATGAATAAGAGTAACGAAAAATCAAAATTTTCTCCTGGCTGTCGAATAAATATGCAACCAAATAAGAATTTATTCGGATCATTCATTCAGTTCCTTATGCAATTCATCCATAATATTGAATTCGTATCGTCTTTTCACGTTTCAATTGCAGAAAAACAAAAAGAAAAGCAAAGAAATAGTGATGTACCCTAGCTTTTAGTTTGTCGAAGTTACTTTCTCTGTACACTTTGGTTTGTTTGTATCTAATGTTGTAATAAATCTCTTATGAGATTTTCTGAATGAAAAAAAACTAACTGATGAGTAGACTGCAGATCATTATGCAAAACAATTATTACAATCCTACCCACATCTACGAAGATTCCAGACCTCGCCGTACATTCCCTAGCCCAGGAGTTGCCAACTTCTGTATATACAGGGTGAAACATTTATAACAGGACACCTGAATAACTCGTTTGTTTTTGTAGATAGAGGAAAATGCCTCAGACAAAACTTATTTGGTATCGAGGGGCTGATCATCCGATGTTACTAGTTTTTTGATGGGTGGAGTCGTCAAGGAGATATAAAGATCAACTCTGTTGATCTGACATGACCTATTATTAAGGTCATTCAAGGTCACTCAAGGTCAACTGCAAGAGAAAATAAATCGTTTCAAAGCTCTCTTCGAATACGTTTGTGTATTCTCTGATGTTGGCATACTGCTCTTGTTACAGAATGACTTTATATACAGGGTGTTTCCTGCTTTTCCGGCAAGATTGTACGAGCATGATCTACAAGTGAAAATACGAAAAAAATGTTATATGAAGTTTGTTTATAAACGCTTTATTGCAATATTACAGGCAAATATTGAATATAGCCTGAATAGGTGTGGAACAGCAGATTTAAAGCTAAATAATACGGAAGGTTCGTTTGTGTTTACTTTCCCCGTACTTACGAGATATTTCTTGTTTTCTGACTATTCATTGTAGCCACAGTAGTTGGCTTTCAGTTACATTCAATATTTGCCTATAATATTGTAATAAAGCGTTTATAAACAAACTTCATATAATATTTTTTTCGTATTTTCACTTGTAGATCATGCTCCTACAATCTTGCCGGAAGAGTAGGACACACCTTGTATATATGATCGCCTTTTTTTCTTAAAAATGTGTCGCGATCTACCTACTAAAACCTTGACATTTAACGCATGACATTTTATCAATAATATTTATTAATTGAAAAGTAGCCACAGAAAAAATGCGAGTTGAAGTCGTCTCCTGTCGGCTGTGATCAACCAAAAAGACGTTTCGCAATTGAGTTGGACATTCCTGCCCTACCCCATCGACACCAATGCGGACATGACACTCGATAGAAACCAGCTCCTGAATCGGATGAGGTAAAACATTCTACATCAGTCGGGCAAAAATTATCCGACAGAAATACAGCACGTGGTTCGTGACGGATGGGCGGGTATATAGAGAAAGATGAGAGAAAGAAAGCGTCCCGAGAACAATCTCGAATTTTGGCCACTTTTTGGGAGCTCCTGGCACACTGCGCCTGGCCAATAAAAAACGAGGACGAAGAATAATGGCTGGAAAGGTACGGGACGCCCAGCTGGGCCGAGATTATCGGGCTAAACTGAAACCAGGAAAGGGGACACGCGAAAACGGACGAGACGCTGGGTGTCCCCGTTTGTTCTTCCGGTTCTCACGCTGTTTGTCCACCGGGCTTATCTCGCGGCCGAATCCTTCGGAGACAACGCCCCGGCTATTTATGCTCCGCCAAGCCATTTTCGGCGAACGATGCAGTACCTCGGACTCGGTTAAACACCGGGCACCAAACGAATTTCGGTCAGCGATTACGTAAAACAAACCGGTAGTCGGGGATTGTAGCGAGATCGATGAAGGACAGACCCTACGCTGCTGCTATGCTACTGCTATGCTGCTTCTATGCTGCTGTGTGAAGGCGCCGGGGCGCGGTGGTGTAAGTGGATTGGGCCAAACGTTGGCGAACGTGTTAACCTAGTCTTCTTCGGTGACACAAGAAGGTTCGAGGATCGATTCGTTCAGGAACGACGCTTTGCGCAACGTAATTTGTTATGCACTTTATGCACGGTTTACTAGGTTTTCGTTTTATAAACGGAGCTTAGCGGGTTCCAATATGTACAGAAGAAATGAGCTTTGCATATGCAAGCTAATTTCCTATTTGAGGTGATCACAGGCCAAAGAGATTGACTAACTTTCGAGGCTTTTTACTGCCAAATCACTTGTTCGAAACTTAAATTTTTCTATTGAAAACTTTCTTTAAAAATTATGCGGAACCCTTTGAGAACGGGTATCGACATGTTACCGGTATCAGGATTGTACGACTAGTTTTTGAAGTTGCAAAAATATAATTTCAGTATCGCCAACTACTAAATTCCTAATATTAATCATATTATATATGATATTATACAAAATGGTGTTAGTCATTTGGTCGATCGTGATTTAATTGATTCATTGGCCATATTAATCATTCGAAGACTGCGAATAATACGCATTTGTGATAAGGATGAATAGGTGACATATAAGTCTGTAAAAATATTCACAGAATTTGAAAGCGTCGCTATATTCTTTGTGCTTTATTAAAATGAATGGAAGAAGAGACACTCCTCCAATTAACTCCTCTTTCTTTACGGTTGACCAAGAAAATGTTCACTTTGCGTAAAGATCCGCAGTCATTTGAAGCCGCTCGTAATCAGGCCATACTCTCCAATTTTCTACTCCCGAACAAACTTTACGATCAAAATACATCCACGTAACAATCACCCGCACAATTCACTCTAAACACCACTAATCAACACGCCGCGCGTCGCTAATGACTGTGGATGTTTATGCAATTCTCAATTTATGCAGACAAATTTGAAGAAACTAGTACCAAATGAAATCCTATTTTCACTGGTAACTGTAGATCCCAAATAGTTAAAAAAAAGTACAGAACTCTGTCGAATTTGATACTCTAGCAATTTTTTTGAAAATTTTCGTAATCCATAAATGCATAAAGATCCGCAGTCTACTAATGACCTAGATATCGACGCAACGTTGAACCTCAAATAAAAAGAGAATCAGCCTATAACCCCATAACACCGATACTAAAGCAAACACAATTAGTGATGTCCACATCGCACTCGTGTTACATTCCCTCCCAGCCATTGTTGAACGCGTTCGATCGCATCTACGCGTAATAAAAAGCGTCACAGGACAAATGGATCCAGACAGTGAGAGCTCTGAATGTTCTGCAGCCTCTGAAATTTCCATCATGATGCAAAGCGATCGGTTAGCAACGACAGGCTACGCAGACATAAAAAAAACGGACGAAGGAAGGATGAGAAGAGTGAATTGGATGGAGAGAACGATGAAATCGATAAAATCCTTTCTGCAGCACGTATCCAACTTCTGTCGGCAGACGTGCGCGGTTGATTCCCCTTTGATCAGGACTTTTTGGCGGGAGTTAGATTAAAATCTCGCGCGAGGAGCACAAGGGCAACGCGGCGTAAAGACAGGAGAAGGTGTTCGGGTCAGGAAGCCGTGGGGTTTGCGGCAGGGGAGTTAGGGGAGTTTCCGAGTCCCGTAAAAAAAGCTCGTAAACCGGTACACCGGGGAAAAGCTCTCGGAAGCGTCGCCGGCCCGGGCTACCAGACTCAAAAGTTTATTAACCACCCGCTACGTGTAGATTCCGTGACGAAAAAAATGCGCAATTTAGCGGCAACGGTAATAAAAGTTTATAGTCTGCGGCCGGGAAGAACAAATTCTTTCGTTTCTCTCTCTTTTTCTCTCTCTCTTTCCCACTTTCTACCGAACTCGCTTTCTCACGATCTGCCACGCTCGATTTTACACGAGAAGTTAAATGGCGCTCTCGGATTTCAATGGAACTTGTTCTACTTCTTCTATACGGCGCTCAGACTGTATACAGAAGTTTCTCTGCCAGAAGTCTTCATTTTCCAAAAAAAAAAGAATGAACGCAGGCCTCTGTGAGACTGCAGATGTTTATGCAACTCCCGCGGCTTGAAAAAGATCTCCCGCAGACCCTGTCAATCAAAAGCTCTCTCTCAGAACTGTCTTGATGAACAATATCTTCGAGGTTGTATAAAATGCTGACGAATCTGATTGCTTTGTGAAATGAACGCTAAACCTACCACGGTCACATGACCAGTTTTCTATTTCACATTTATTGAAATTATTGAAACGCTTTCATAGGAAATGACTAGATTGACTTCTTTATTTCAGCACATATTGTAATGAAAGCGGTACAAAGTTTAAATAAATTCAATCTTCTGACTTGTATAAAGCGTTTCACTTTCATATGTTTTGTAGTTGGTAGATTTAATGTTAAGCGTGCTGTAAGAGTGTTCCGTGTAACTTGCGAATTTTGAGGATTTGCAATATCTCCTACAAAACGAGAAACGTTGTCAATAGACTGCAAGAAACAGAAGCCAAATAGCAATTAGTTTCTTCCACCAATAGCTTCTCTCATTTCTTCAAAATAATGTATTAATATTTTTAAATTATCTCAACTAATCATTTTTAACAGATTAATCAGACAGAATAAAATAATTTCACTCCTCAGTGGAAAGATTTGTTTTTCTGTATTTCAGCCTGAAAGAAATAATTCAACCTAAAATTGAAGACAACACTCGCCGTTGTTATTAATTGAAGTATTAAACTTTCGGTATGACGCGGCAGTTCAACAATAAATCTTCTGTAACAGTATTACCGCGCGAGGAGAATCGAGGGAGAATGAATCGTCGTATTTCGCTTGAAAAAATGTGTTCCTTATTATTTTCTACGATTTGAAAGACTATTGGGAAGTCGATAAGCAAACTTTCTAGGTAATCTATAATCACAGTGGAAATCAGTTGAACAACACGTAGCAAGATCTGTTATCCTCTCACGCGAGGTAACGTTTCTTCATCGCTATCAGCTACAAGGACGTCGTAGGTGTTGCAAATCGCACGATTGAAATATTAATTACTCAAAAAACCATAAATATTTTTCGTAGATATGGGCAAAGTTTGATCGTTTATGATAGATGCGGAGGGAATAGTTTCCAGCACGAAGTATCAAATTCGAGATTCTTGGGGCGCGATAAAATTAGTTGACGACAGAAAACAAGAGGACTCGAGGCCGAAAGTTACACGGTTTGTTGAGGTTGACGGTGGCAGGACACGCTTCGACGTTCTCACGGATGTGACTCACCAGCCGACGCGGACTTATCGAGGCGAGATCGTTTATTGGAACCTTCTGATTACGAAAGTGACGTGGATGAACGTTCTCGTTACCTTGTTCTTCGCCGCGCAAGCCTTGGGAAACTACGTTTATCGATAGTTCGCGAGCAATTGCCAACGGTAACTTCGCCCATACGAAGGTGAAACTGTCAGTCAAAGAGATGTAAGTTTCATGATTAGAAGATCGTTTGCGCAAGCCGCTTCGCGATGCGTGGATCATGCAATTAATGTAGAATCCTGTGTATCGGGTGTCAAACAATGTTTTTAGCTATTATTAGACTGTGGATCTTTATGCAAAATAAAAATTGTCTAAGTCACTTGTAAGAAACCGAAGTTAACTGAACTGTTTCTCTTTTAATCATCTTAAACAGTTGAAAATAATATAAAGAGGTCCTTAAACTCTACGATTGTTCTTTCCGTTTTGTATTTTATCTATTCATTTATTGTCATAAACGCATAAAATCCGCAGTCTAGTTATTATAGATGGCTTCTGCTCCTCTGAGGATATATACTACAAAGTTGTCTAAAATTGACCTTGAGTATAACTTTCAAGGTCAAACTTTTGAATTTGCTGTGTCACATTCTGCTCGTCACGAGGAACTTTGTTTTTCGTTCTTTTGCTTGTCGAATTTATTTATTCTTATAGAATCGCCGCCTTTATGCATCTACTACGATTTCTGACCCACATTATGTTAATGACATAATATAGGTGACTTGTACATTATGTTTTACGAGAACTGATAAGTTACAATCCATTGTGCTTCGTGACGAATAGATTGGAATGCAGTATTAAAAAATGTTTACCTTAATAATTATGCTCGAAGACAATTTTGTGGTATCTTTTATCAACAAATTTCCATCAATCTGGAAATGCAGAATCCATCTATCCACGATGATTAATTTCTTAGCACCCAGTATCCATAGAAAGTGTTTAACCAATTGTTCCATGATGACTGAACTCTTTTTAGTGAAAATGAATCTGTGTGAATACTTTAATTCACGAGTAGCTAATGTGAATGACAAAAACTGTAGAGTATTTTATTTTCGTCTGCAAAACGTGGTCAAATATTTCCGAAAATATCCTCATAATATAGTGAAATAAAATAATCTTCGTGTGCGACTTTTTTCAGATAATGATAGTTGCGTTTGCTTGAATTTAATAAATTAAATATTGCTTTCACCTAAACTTTATTGCTCACTATAAAATGTGTACGTGTACGAAACCATTTACATGAAAGTAATCATGATAAATTGTAGCTCGCAATATATGATAGAATGCATAAAGGACGGAGTACAGTGGTCTACAAAGGTATTAGACCGAGTTTTGATATAGATGTTACATTTAGTTTAACAGCATAGATGTCTATCGCGCTGTACATGCGCGAAGTACTATGTATTAGACTTATGCTCTTGGCGTTAGAGGCTGGAGGGGAACGCCTTTTAGGTGTCGTGCCTGCCATGCTGGCAGTTGCACCGCGAAACATAATTTATCGTTCGGAATATTGCTTTTTTCTAGATTCCTCTAGAATATTCCACTATATTGCTACATTATTTAAAATATAATGTTTGGCGGCCGTTGGAAATGTGTATGAGGAGGAAAAGGAAAGGGAGCGTTTCGTCCTGGGCCCGCTAGAGGACTCATCAGTAAGGCTGTCTAGCGGGCCCTTAGACATAGGGATATCGTAAGGACAGTTTAGGACGGTATATATAGGAATCGGCGACGGATCAGGTACTAGCGGGAAAGGCGTTGTCTTTGCCTGTCTGTCCGTCTGGTGGCAAGCGTAGGAGGTAGCCGTCACAAATGCATAAAAAGGAATGTAAGATAACAAAGGGTACTACCTGAAGCCTCATTTAATTTTAATGAAAATCTACTCGACGCGTACGTTTCTTACGGCTAGCACTCATTTCCAGGGAGTGAAAGCCGCCATTACAGTTAGGCCTGCAAGCCGGTCAATATTGATTTTTAAAAAATAAAATATACGCGGTTGAAACTTTGAGGGGTATTTTCACTCCCCAAGTATGATTGATCGCTGCTGAAAAGATGTCAAATACATGATTACACGTTCTAAATTAAATGAATGTTTTTATAAAATTAGAAAGAACCCTCTGTGCAATACTCTGTATAAATATCTATAACGTGGTATATTAATTACAATTATAAATATTCTTCAGAAAGGGGATCTCTCATAATCTGAAAGTAGGGTAACTTATCCAATTAATGGTAATTATACAAACAAACTTATCACATGAGTATTGAACCATCTCTTGAGTGCGTGGGATGACGTCCAAAAACTGCTAAATAAATTAATGTGATTCCAAGTAGACTATAAAAAAATAAGATCTCTTTAACGAGACATCTGCCAATTTAACAATATTGTACAAACTTCAATATGAAAAGTGCACCAGAAATGTTACTTTTTCGTTTAATACGAATTACGTTCGTTCACTGGACAGATTATTCTGTATGTCCATTTGCAATACAAGTTGCGAATAAATACAGCCCAATAAAAACAGCTTTCACGTAAATTAGAATATAACGAGCAACAATTCGCAAGCATTTGTTCTCATTTGTGGGAATTGCAATTCACATATTCGATGTAATTTCTATTTGGGGAATCGCTTACTCGGTTGTCTCTCGTTACGGGGTTGCGTCACAGATATCGTTATTAGCTGGAAATGTAAATGTGATTAGACCATCCCAGCTGGATCCCGTTAAGTTAATTAATTCCGTGCAAAGATGAAGAATCGTTCTCTGCGAACGGGCTCCCCTTTCGAATCTAAATTCAATGCGCAGCTTGCGCCACAACCCGATATTTATAGAATTTAATCTGAAAGCAGCCCCGGTATCTTCTGCGAAACCGAGAGCGTGTTCCCGAAACTCTGGAGAGTTCCTTCCATCGCCCTAAACTTAATTACCCCAGCTGACTGTGTACTGCCTTGGAACCCTCTCCGAAGGGCATAAAGGCCGGAGGGAATAACACTGTTGGTTCGACAAGATCTAACTAGCCGCCCTTCTAGTACCAGCTAGCTGGGCTGACGATAGTACTTGGCGCAGCGTTGTCTTCCTTGCGCACATAAACCGCCAACCACTAACAGGCAGCTTCAGGTTGGTCGACTGTTTCGTGTAGTTCCCATGTCGATATTTATCGCTGCGGAATTTATGCATTTATGACAGAAAAGATTGATCGACTGTAAAACAGTAACATCTACAGAATTTAAAAATATTGTTGTAATTAGACTGCGGATTTTATAGATTTATGACAAAAATGAGTACATGTAATTTAAAACAGTGGACAGATTAAAGGAATTTGAGAATATCAGTATTTTCTTATCAGCTTATTAAAACCAATGAAGCAAGAAAGAAATATCTATTTGGTTCCTATTTCTTGCAATCAATACAAACAATTTTTCTAGTCTAGTTATAATATTTTCATACTCGTTAAAATAATTAGTATCTTGCAATACGGTATCTTGCAAATTAAAGCGGATAATTTTTATTTTGCATACAAATTTACAGTTTATTTTGGGTACTACCGTTGCTTGGCTACTATTCATACAATAATTTGCGTTCTTTTTGTGAAATTGCGTTCGAAAAGAACAATATTTATTAAGATACTAATAAGTGTCGGGAATGTAGAACTGTATTGATTTAGGTAGAAACATATTTATTACGATCTATTAAGAAGCTTTAATTGAAATTCAACATTTAATTAAAGTTATTTGCGAAACTTTATGGGATACAGAATTATCAGGCTCGGAATGTTTGTAACAAAATTTAATCATATATAATAAATTCATCGCAGCTGATGGGCACCCGTATGCAATTCATGAAACGTTAAAATTTAAATATACAGAAGAGTTAAGTATTCATTCAGGTAAAATTTTATTAAACGACAAATATAAATATTTAACAAATTCACCGTCGGTTGATTGCTGCATGTTTTAATACGCCTATCAAGTAACGAATCACAAATTTTTAATTTTACAATTCAACGAGATTCTATAGCAGACTTGCATCAATCGGTTTCTGAGCCGATCAAATATATAACATCAAAATGCTATCAAATCTCTTAAAAGTTGGAAATCACCAAATAGAAGTTATTTAGTAATAAGAGTGATTGGATAATAATCTAGTCCCTCGTATAGCTCGGTCAAAAACTGTTTAAAAGGCACCATGCCGGTGTAAGTATTTTACAGCAGTAAATGTACAATGTAAATGTTACGATACAGAAGGACAACGTCAATTAGTCAAACACAATGTCACCATGATAACACTTAGTAAAAATTGGACGTATGGTGAGCATACGTGACTGAATGTATCCGCTTAAAAACACTGCCTCCTAGAAGTTAGCCCCCCACTTGTTAAAATAAATAATTTAACTTATTTTTTATATTATTGTTATAATATTCGAGCACAATCTTAGTACAACCTAGAACAACTTAGCACAATTGAGAAAATTGAAAAAAACGAAAAGTGGGGGGGCTACTAAAAAAAGTCGTTTTTCTCAATTTTTAGTCTTATTGTTTATATTATTGTTATAATATTCGAGAACAATGTAGCACAAACTTAGCACAACTCAGCACAACTGTTGAAATTATTTATTTCAACAAGTGGGGGGCTAACTTCTAGGAGGCAAAAACACTTAGAGAATTTAAGTATTAGGTTGTTGCATATGAAATGTCCGATTCTAGAATGCAAATGTTATGTAGCGTTTTGTTCAAGAAATACTATTACAATTTATGGGGTCATTATACATTATTTTAAGGTACAGAGCTGATCTTAATGTCTTATCTTCAATTTTTATCGAGATGTCCAAATTTAACGTTTAAATAAAGTTTATTTCAACGTCAATCAATGTGGTTGTCGAGTATTCATTTTATATGAGTGGAAAAATAACATTTTAACAATAGCATCGTGTGATGTTTGGTTAAAATTTGTCGATTAATCAATGCAATCAAAAATCTTGCAATTCACTCACAGAATACGTTGATTAGAATGATGCTTGTGCCATTGATCCATAAGTTTATTACGAAGAAGATTATGTTCGCTTAATGTTACTGTTAACAATCGGAGATTTCATTTGAAACGACCTAATAAAATCAAAGCAATAAGCAATTATTCTAATCAAACATTCGAATAAACAACGATGAATCATTCGAGTAACGCCTAACTCTGCACCCAACACATTAAACCAACATCGAGCCTCAAATTCCCTCATTACCATCCTACTTAACACTAAACCTACCGAGCATTAAAATTGACTAGTTTGTATTGTCTTATAAAAATAACAAGATTTTATATACTTAAATTTTGTGAAATTTTTATTACAACATATGATTGAATAAAGAAATCTATAGAGTCAACTCTTATGAAGGCATCTTTGTAACTTCAATAATTGTAGAATAAAATATCTGAAACCGGTCATTTAACCGGCTGTGGTAGGTTTAGTGTAGTAGTAGTAGTAACATTATTGATTCCCCTAAGGGTTACAATTCATAACATTTTTCATCTTCTCCCGTTTTACCTCCTCATCCCGTTCCTACAACTAGTCTTATATCTATCTTAAATTCTAAGCTTATATTGGATATATATATATATATATATATATATATATATATATATATATATATAGAGAGAGAGAGAGAGAGAGAGAGAGAGAGAAAGAACCTATTTACAAAAGAATTCGCTATTTACACTATTTACATTACATATGTATATATATATATATATATATATATATATATAGAGAGAGAGAGAGAGAGAGAGAGAGAGAGAGAGAGAGAGAGAGAGAGAGAAGAACCTATTTACAAAAGAATTCGCTATTTACACTATTTACATTACATAAAATTACGCTATTACTCTTCCTCCTTATACCCTAATAATTCCCCCCTACCCTCTCCTTGGACCCCCTCTTCCAGTCGCTTGTCGTCCATCCTAACTCTTTCATTTCATACCCTCTCTCCATTCTTCCACCTTCCTCATCCACACCTCCCCTCTCCCTCATTGTCCACTGTGGTAGGTTTAGTGTTAACATCCACAAAAATTCCAGACCTCGCCCAACATCGCCTAGCCCACCCCTTCGAATGCCAATGTGTCACTGGGAAGACACCAGCTCATAGATTGGGTGAAGTAAAACAATCTGAGTCAGCCGGGCAAAAATTAACCGACAGAAATAAAGCACGTGGTTCGTGATGGACGGGCGATGGGTGTATAGAAAGAAGAGAGAAAGAGAGAAAGCAAGACCAGCGTCCCGAGAACAAAAGGAAGGAAGTGGACGCGCTTGGCTAATCGGTTTTTCCTTTTGCTGGGAGGCCGCGCGATAAGACGCGCTTGCTACGGAGCTGCGGCTAAACGACAGCGGTCTCGACCATCTAAACCGTGAGTGGTAGGGGTCGTTCGAAATGGAACGACGGTCGGGGCTGGCGAGGTGTAGAACGAGGGTGCAGGAGGGTGAGGAGGATAGAGTGTCAGGGGTGAAATGGACGAGGGACGCCGTGGGACGCAGAGGGTTTGCTGGCAGTGTGTATTGATCGAGCTAGGGCGAGGAGCACCCCCGACTCTACTGTACTTCGTACGAACGCCCACGTACGCGGTGTTTCGCTCGTATACGACTCTTTCTTCTTATATCGCTTTTTTCCATTTCCACTCACCCCCGTATACCCCCTGCTACAGCCCCGTGTTGTCGGCGTGCCTCGCACAAGCATACACACACACACACAACCGCGCAACAGACCTCGACGCTTCTCTTCTACCTGCGAATGTCACCTAGAACCGCTACAAATTACGCGCCCACGCGACCACCCCCGCTCTGCCGTGCCGGCTGTAATTCTCTCGCTCGTATTTTCGCGTCTTCGAGAGTAGAATTGATGACCGAGATTTCTCGATCTCACGGATTCTGGGTCGATCGGCCGCAGGAACAATCATTGCTACTGCGGAAATGTTCGATGGTGACTCTATAGTGTGAACTACGTCGGTCGAGGGGAGCAACGACGTGAAATACTGGATTACTTTTTTTTTCGTTTAGCTCGAATGATGGGGTGTTGGTTTTGTAACTTGCTTAGTGTCCCTAGAATTATCCGGATCTGTGACTGGGGTAGTCTGTAAATTTGTTTATGCAGATTTTCGCTCGTGTTGTTGGTTGGAATATTTTTCATGTAATCTTTGTTTGCTTGCCGGCTTGTGTCAATAGGTAAAGGATTGGTACATAAAGGGTTTTAGTGGGATATTTATTTGGGTTTGTGATTGTTTGAAGAGCTGAGCTATTCAAACACGTGATGGAATGTATTAAGATATAGGTATGCCTAACCGTTGGAAATTATAATGAAATCACAAATATAATTTAACTCTTTTCATTTAACAGCAAATACATTTTACCTTGTAAGGAAATAGGGTACACAAAACGAAACAGTTTTACTTGATATTGAATTTAGTAATTGAAACATTCCATGTAACATCTAATGTCGTCAAATTCGAATGTTCCAGACGCCATTTTTACGAAACATTTGTTATCCAATGTTAATATACGTATCAAGACATTCCATCATTATTTATAGTTACAGATGTAATAAATTACGTGTGAAATATTTTTTCGAACTAACAGTGCATTAAAATCTGCATATGCCACTTGTTTAATTTTTCCTGTGAGTAATAATTAGACTGCAGATTTTTATGCCGAATGAAAATTTTCGAAATCCATTGTAAGAAACGGAATTTAAATGGAAATGAATTTCTTCCTCTGGTGATTTTGCACAAGTCGTTAATACTGTAACAATATTCAGAAATTCTTCTAGTCTTTCCAGTTTTGTATTTTATGATACCACGATGAGCTTAATATCTTTATTATTTCAGAGCGCGAAATGATTAGAGAATCTGTTGCGCCACTTGTTTAATTTCTCTTGCGAACAATAAGTAAACTACTGATTTTGATGTTGAGTGAAAATTATCGAAGCGAACTGTAAGAAACATAATTTAAATAGAAATGAATTTTTTCCTTCGATCATTTTGCATAAGTCGGTAATACTGTAACAATATTCAGAAATTCTTCTAGTCTTTCCAGTTTTGTATTTTATGATACCACGATGAGCTTAATATCTTTATTATTTCAGAGCGCGAAATAGTTAGAGAAACTGTTGCGCGAACGCAATGTATATACAGTGCGAACGATTGTACAGAAATCTAATTTCGCAAGCCAGTATAAAAAGTGTAAATTACGCTCGACCGTTCTCGAGAGAATAGAAGCTCTATTAGATTAGAAGTGGAGTATCGCATTTGTAGTTTGGCTCTAACGCGTTTATAATGTAATATATGGAAATGTGATAGCTTTCACCACCGTGTTTAAAGAGGGTATTAAATGTTTGTGGAGTCGTAAAACGATTTTGATTATGAGTTCAGATTGATTGTATGAAAACTAACTTTCAATGACGGCGTAACACTGGCGAAATACTAATAAAATTGCTTGAACGCAACAGATTATAATAAATACTTTCATGGTTTAAGTAAGTTTTCTCATTTAAACGAACTACATTATAATACCGCCATCTGATCCACTTCTACCATACATTATTAATATATATTATTAGAAGCCAGGATAATATCCATCATATTCGCCATTTTAATGGATGCAGCAAACTGCATAATCAGACCAACTTTGTTAACAAAACCTTTTCACACTAATGATCTTATAAATAATATTTCTTCTGTGTTACCAAAATATTTTGTGATGCTAACCAATTAGTTTTGCTTGCGACAGTTGTGTTTATCAATATTGCAATGCGATTTTTTCTACACAAAATAATTAAAAGCTCTAAATATTTACAAAACCTCCTAGATTTCAATAACCTTGAAATATGTTGCAAGATCAAATTGAGTTTCATAATTAAAGGTCGTGTATTATAAATACTCTTCGGATCTTTATGCATTTGTAATATTTATACTTTTTTGAAACACAAGAAAACATGTATAGCAACAAACATTAATGACATAACTATCCTATTCCTACCGTGAGGAATTTTCTACTTGATAAATTGAACCTGTCCTGATTTTTAAAAAATAATCCATGAAAGTTGGAATTCGCATAAAGATCCGCAGTCTAACTGTGAAGTAAAATTTGTAGATAATTACACCACCCTATGCCTAACACAACGTAACCAACGTAAACATTGAAAATTATAATGTATGCTATCAATATCCCCGAAACTAATGCTGCAGAAATTCGTCTAAAATGGTAGACTTTGACAAACCCTTGTTACTAATTCTATAAGCGGACATCCTCGTGCTCAACGTAGCGTTCCAATTACATGATGATA
The DNA here is from genome assembly GCA_913789915.3 of Sphecodes monilicornis. NCBI lineage: Eukaryota > Metazoa > Arthropoda > Insecta > Hymenoptera > Halictidae > Sphecodes > Sphecodes monilicornis. The sequence goes on from OU565290.1 coordinate 15,670,804, forward strand.
TTGATTCCAGTATCTCGGTTTAGTACATATCGACGACGCAAAGCCTAATACAACCAGCAACTAGATACACATAGCGTCAGATTACGGCATTTCGAACCTAATTCTCCAAATGGCAATTCAGACTGTCAGTACATTTTGTTTCTCCAGTCGCGAGCTGTAAATGGACATTCAGTCCTACGGCAAGTTCCTCAATTCCGAATCAAACAGTCCAATTAGCTTCCCCTGTTATTTCGATTGTATCGTGTTGTCAGCAGATTCCTCCCCAAGCTCGATATCCAAAGCGTTATCTTTCGAGTCGTGCTTCCCTCGGCAACACCGCCGATCAATGACCCTAACAACCCTCCTTGCGCATCAGCTTACGAATTCTTCTTATTCCTTTTCTCGAAAAAAAAATATAAAAACACCGAATAAACCAGCTCCTTCGACCGGAAATATGATAGTCAAAATTGTTGGCAGTAAAATTCAAAAGATTTATAAGATGTTTAATTTTCAGTATTTCATTTTTATGTCAAATAGATATAAAAATTTTAGTTGCTTATTCATCTGCTGTGCATATGGGAATTTTAATTAGAAGTATATTAACATTTTTTAATATTAACGTAATTGGTAGTTATATAATTATAGTTGCACAAAATAAACATTTTCTACTTGACTTGCGACAAACTAGAGTGACATAGAAATATATTCTCTTTCTTAATATGTTTACTAGCTCGAAAATAATATATCAAATTATGCCTACTCATTTTTGTCATAAATGCATAAAATCCGCTTTCTAGTCATAAGTTATGTATCCGCATTGTACTAAATTGCGTTATGGATTTCCTGTGAACACCGGTGTGACTGCAGGGAGAGCGATAAACGAATAAACGTAGCCCGAATTATTGTGCCCCAAAAGAAAGCACGGTCGTGGCCGAGGTTTCCCGGTCAGCATGAATTGCCGCGACGACCTAGGAGTAGGGGTGTTCGAGAATCCGAAAATGTATGCATCTCGATGGTCGAGGCGAGTCGGGAAGACATTGAGACGAGACGGGTCGGGTACTCGAAAATTTCGGGATTCTCGATTATGCCGGGATTCTCTAAAATGTCCGAGATTCTCGAATGTTTCGGGATTCTCGAAAGTGTCGAGATTCCCGAAAATGTTCGAGATCCTCGAAGGTTTCTGGATTCTCGAAAGACTCGGGATTCTCAAAAATTTTAGGGTGTTCAGTACACGATTACCGTTGTGAGACTCGCTTCAGCAAACACCTCAAATATCCGAAATCTCATACCGCGATCGATTTTAAAGCGAGTCTCATAACGGTAATCGAGTATTGAGCACCCTAAAATTTTCGAGAATCCCGAGATTTTCGAAAATCTCGACATAATCGAGTATCCCGAAATTTTCGAGAGCTCGTCTCAATCTCGAAAAAAATTTCTCGTCTCGTCCGGACTCGACATTTTCGGGTTCTCGCACACCCCTACCTAGAAGCACAAGGGCGATGAGAAAAAAAGACCACGATCGAGGTTTGCCGATCGGCGCGAGATTTACGCGCAGCCCTGTGAAGGACAGTGTTGTTGTTGAACTCTCGCGTGGAATGATCGAGGATTGCCGATCGGCGCGAGATTTGCCGCGCAGCCCGGTGGGGGACTCGTGCCTCCTGCGGGTTTAGGTTTTGAGTTTTTGAGTTGAGCTCCCGCTGGTCGGACGCGCGCGTGACCATATTGGTGTCTTTAACGGACAAGAGAACTGCTAGTCCAATTAACCGTGTCTTGCTCGTCTCCTCTCGAGAACATTGACTTAGTCGTTTTAATCGTAAATGTGTAAAATCTGCAATACAACTGTTTAAATCGAACTTCATTGGAACTTGTGCGGTCTAAAAGAGTTCAAGAAGCAATCACTAAATTACTTTGATTTTTTGGAGGTGATTGTTTGGCAGTCTACGCGTCAACGAAAGGTGAAATCATAATTTGTTAGAAAATATAAAAAGGAACAAACAAGTGAACAGAGGAAATTGCCAAGCCGATATGTGTGTTGACCTAGAGTGTGACCCAAATATTTTGACCCAAAATCGGCATTCAATTACTCAGTTTCTGGAGAATTAATTAAACGAACATTAGCTGCGTTTGAAACAATTGACGTGTCTACAAGAAGTACCTGCAGAAGTATGTTTTAAAAAAGTGATAAATAAAACAGTGAACGGTTGTAAGCATCCTCAATAACGCGGTCTATTAACAATTGGATAATTATCGTTAAAAAGGAATAAAATTTTTTTGTTTGGCATCTCGTTTTCAAGACAATTGAGTTTGAAGATCCGTTGGGTTCGCGTGTTTTAGTACATGCAGGAAGTAGAATTGGTTGGTCATGACCAAACGCGTCAGACGATTCCTATCTAATAACACGCGTATACGTTGTATTTTCAAATTTAATTTTCTCGAAATCAGGGCGACAAACATAAAAATGTTATTCATGTTTAACGACCTGTCTCTGTTATTCGGGAACACCCTATATGTATGGCACATGCAACGTTCACGTAAAATAAGACTAGTTTCCTGCAATCACATGATACAAAAACCAAATAAGAATTTATTTCATTATTTAATCATTTAAATAGATCGAAAGTAATATACCACTACTTTCTAATTCTTTTAAATTTTGTGCGACAGCATTTGAAGCGTCAAATTACAGATACTCATTTCCGTCGTAAGTGCATAAAATCCGCAGAATATTAATAAAATTCAGGCACGAGTAGGATTTCCGTGGCCCCTCGTTTTGCTCCGCCCCCTCCACGACCTAACCACAACTCATTCTATTCACATGATTTTTCCATTACTAGTTCAAATTCTGGATGACAGCTACAAGGCAAAGATTGTGCGAATAAAATTTCATTTTCTACAAAAAAGGTCTCTCGATATTTTGCCATATTTCGCATAGTTACCGAGATATTTGCAAATTTATAAGAAACAGGAAATCTACTTTACCGGCTAAGCTAGACCAATTTGACACCATGTTATATATATTTTTTTTCTTGAAATAACCCCAAGAACACAAATATAATCTCAAAACGAGGGGCCACGGAAGTCGTACTCTCCCCAAAATTCATGTTCACACACGTCGCAAATGAAGTGTTCACAATTTTCTTGATTTCCTAATTCGACACGTGTCCAATATTCGCGTTTGATGCAGCTTATCGAGTGTTCGTTAAACAACTCTTTGCAACTGACAGGCCTGGTGACATTTTCATCAAAGTCAGAGTCACCTTCCTCCCATAGCCAGATTATTTTCGCTAGGATTCAGTGGGGAAAGATCGACGATACTCCTCGTTAATTCCCATCGATATCCAGGCAGGGGGTCAGCCAGAAATTGCGAAATTGCGTACACCGTAATCATGGTTTGCGGTAGACAGAGAACTTGCCGGTGTAATTTACGGTTCTGCCAGGTGCGTCAGAAGTTGCTCACCTTACGACCTAATTGGATTTAATTACACCTCGCTGAAAGTTACGGCGGTGGCGTGCGTCCGTATATCGGGTGGGTTACAATTACGAGCCGCCGAACCACGCGATGTCAGTTGCCTCAGTCTCGAGCATATTACTGACTGGGGGAAAGTACGATTTCCGTGGCCCCTCGTTTTGAGGTTATATTTGTGTTCTTGGAGTTATTTCAAGAAAAAATGTATATATAACATGGTGTCAAATTGGCCTGGTTTAGCCGGTAAAGTAGATTTCCTGTTTTTTATAAATTTGCAAATATCTCGGTAACTATGCGAAATATGGCAAAATATCGAGAGACCTTTTTTGTAGAAAATGAAATTTTATTCTCATAATCTTTGCATTGTAGCTGTCATCCAGAATTTGAACTAGTAATGGAAAAATCATGTGAATAGAATGAGTTGTGGTTAGGTCGTGGAGGGGGCGGAGCAAAACGAGGGGCCACGGAAATCGTACTCGTGCCACTGACTGGCTACTGCTTATAATTTCCCTCTCGTTCCGTCATGTTCTTGTTCAGATGTTCCCTAGGAAGGTAAGAGGCCTTCGCATCGAATCTGCCGCGATGAACCGTGTGCAGATTCTCCAATGTCTCTCGTTTCTACGTCGACACTCTCGGACCGTTTGAGGCGAGTCGTTTGAGCTAGACGCAAACAGAGCAAATAGCTCGGTTAATCGATCAGCAAGCCAATCGGGTTTTCACGCTTTGATCGCCAGTAAGCTTGATTCCAAAATTCAACGGCAATCGAAATAGGAGGACTTGGAGTCAGAGAATGATAAGCGTCATACGCTACAGTGGGTTCGGCTCTCTCAAAGGAGATCCGAGGGTCTATGCATGACAATTGCTCTAACGAGTATCGCGGGCACTAACTATTGCAACGATTCGATTAGTGGTGCTCTGAATGTTCGTACAAAATCCAGTTGTCTATTTCTGCATCGAATATTTGAGATGTGGACGTGACTCTTTTTTTAGATATTAGACGGATTACTTTACTAGATCATTGTATAAAGTCAATTAATTAGAAATTATCATTGGTCGAAACTCCGATGAAAAAAGCAAAGGTCATGATTTTTAACAGTTTTATCTGTGCCTATAATGACAATTTAACATATGCCTGTTAGATATTATGAATCGCGACTCTGCTCTTTCACGGTTCTGGGGTAAGCGCTGAGCGGTCCAACACAGTCCTCTCACCAGAAGGCACCCTTGCCTTCCCCACTCCGTAGCCAGATCCTTCATAAAAACTATCTTTGTTCTTTAAGATAGCAGTACGACGTCGGGTCGCCTGCCATGCTTAAAGGTTCCCAACTTTCCAAACCTGTGTCAACGAATGCGCCCCATCAAGTACCTGAACAACTTCGAGTTGCCAGACATCATCTGGGGTTTGTCCGTCGACAGGAACTACGGCTTCAAGAGGCTACGCGAACCCCCGACCCTACCATAAATTAACCGAAAGCGGACTAGCGTCGGGCTATCTGCCTTCGATTTCTCCCCAAAACAAACTGTCGCTAACATGTCTTTTTTAGATCTAAGTAAATTATATATATATATATATATATATATATATATATATATATACAGAGATTCTACAAAATCGAGCATGGTTGCTATGAGCTATAAATAATGAAAATTGTGACAAAAATTTGATTTTAAACATTCTTACATCTTTGAGTTCCTATAGCATAAAAAATGATATGTCAACCGATTTCGATGCAACTTTGTGCATGTATAACTCACATAGATCTACAGAAGATATATTTTAAAATTTCATTATAGGCACTGATAAAAAAGTTAAAAATTCTGACGTGCATATTTTACTTCCAAATTGTGAGCAATAGCAATTTCAAAAACAATTTTATTTCACAATACCTGGTAGACTAATCTTTCTACCATCTGAACAAAACTTCAGTCGTTTGGTCCAACTTTACGAAAGTTATTAGTTTTTGAAAGGTGTCCACTTAATTTTTGCCCCTGACTGTACATATGGCTTTTATATATGATTAAAAAAATGCTGATAACATCTTGTGATCTAGTAGTAATAGATTCTGTACATATATTTACAATTTTATCCACGAATGAAGATATCTGAAATACACCAATGATTATAATAGCTGTCCATCGTACTCCAATTACTTTATGCTCGTAACATGCAAATAATAAGAGGACAGTAAATAGGGTGGACAGCTATTGTGGCTGTTATTGTACCTCACAGTTGCGGAGTACTCTATTGCGTCTACATTACATGTTGCTATTATTATTGTAATTATAATACTGTGCTTGGCATCTATTCAACCTCCTCGTATTGTTTAAGAAATTGCTGTGTTTGAAATCTGTTAATTAAATTCTACATGCAATACATTTCTCAGTACATGACGCTTCAATAACTGAATAGTTTATAAAATAGAAACTCAATAGTATTATTCTCTGTCTGTACCAAACAGAATCGTACTTGGATGAATACAATTATCTCTTTTAGTGCTGAACAACGATATATCGTCGTTGGCTTTATTTGGGAAAAGTGATTGTTCTATTCTAATTTACAGATTTCTAATCATATTGGAATCCTATCTTATTCTAAAATACATATAATGATATTAGAATATTAGAATACTATTCTAGTATTTGAATCGACACCTTACTCTCATTTATGAATTTCTTTTCAGAATCATAAAACGGACCAAGTATTTTTCGTTCAATTTTAATTTTTCGATCGGCACTAAAAGGGTTAAATGGGTTTCTACTATATTTTCAAAATCGGGTGAGACACCCTGTATATAATATGATATTAATAAATTAATTTATCCACAGTAGGCAATCGAATTATTAATGTCACAGTACGAAAATTATATTTCTTGTTCAATTGAAGAATAATATTGCCTACGCTGTTGCTGAATGTATATTTGCAATTAATTTAGACTGATACTCCATAAGAGAAGAAGAGGAATTCAGTGCAGCACGGTTTTCATTTAATAACTATTGATGTTTATTTAATCTATATAAATGGCTCTAACAAATCGATCACGCACGATATTGCCATCAAACAGGATGTAATTAAAAGTACAGTTAGTGTTGGGTTGCATTGATCCTCATAAGTAGACTGCGGATTTTATGCAATTATAACAAAAATGGAGTTGTTATATTGTTGTTATGTTGTTATACTGTATTGAACTTATTCAATTTATTAAAAAAGGAAATGCATTTTCACACAGCTTCTGTTTCTCAAGAAAGAATTGAACAATTTTTATTTTGCATAAAAGTCCGCAGTTTACTCGATTCGATTATATGATTCTGTTCGTTAAAATATATTATTTTCACTGTCATTTAAAAGGCTAGCAGAATTCTTAAACTGTACAAGGTGCAAATAAAAATCGTTTTCCCAAAATCTGTGGAATATTTCGACTAAAAAGATGGTCGAATACACCATTGCTCATAAAACATGTGTTGTGTAGTGTCAGTGCTCAAACAGTAATTTGTGAACCGCTGAGATACACACCTCAAAGAGAGGTAAATTAAATAAAAAGATAATCGGGTTTCGGATAACTAAGTAACTTTTAATAAACTGAATGTGAAAGACGGTATAATAGCGACAGATAATTCACGACTGATAGTTTCGACTCTTAACCCTTTCGCTACGGCAGTCCGCTCCGCCGCAATAATGCCCCTGAACGGGGCACCACGCCGAAAAGTGTGCACATTGCACGTCGGCTCTCGTATACACAGGTCCTTGCGTACCGACTATAGTCGGCGCTCGTACCCACAGGTTGTTACGTGGATGCCGACTATAGTCGGCGCTCGTACCCACAGGTGATCTTACAACTAACGCGTAAGAAACAAGTAACCTCGTGGAGTTGCAAAATCCCTCCACAAAGTACAAAATAGTAGGAGCCCCAGCCAATGATATAATATTTGGGAGGCTACAAATGACCTCCCAAAACAAGGGCAACGCCCATAGACGAAATACGTCGTAACGAGTATCGCTAAACAGACGACACTCGGTTTCCTGCAATTTCGCCGGAAACCATAATTTAGGCTTAGGGCCATAGGCCCCCCTGGCGCTAGGAGTGGGCCTACTCTACGCCAAGTGCCATTGAGAACTGCACGGCTAGGCTGACTTTCCCATGGTCAGCTGATACTTTCCAGCCGCACCAGAGTCATAAAACAATAAATTACGAGCCGGCCATACAATAATCACGTCTCAACAACATGTGTAGCTACGGATAAAACAAACGTTACTTTCCATCGCATATAACATAACGATATATCATAAGCCCAGAATAAATAAGCCGCATAATATTAAAATGAAAAAATTACAAATTACATTCGGATTCGCGAAATGAGGAGAACCAAAGTGTTCTGTAGCAAACCATCCCACTTCAAAAATACGAGTAATACGACCGGGGTGAACAGTAATTGTGGCCGTGGGCAAATACGTTCGGGTTCCTTTCATAAACCGTACTGAACAAACAGCGGCGCAGGTATAGCGTCCACAAAGAAGAAACCCCGAGGCGCGGACCAAAATCATTCGATCAATCAAAAGTTTCCCCTTTCAAACACATCGCGATAACGTTTTGGAAGCGATAGCAGCATCCGGTTCTATGAATTCAGCGACCAAGCGGCCCGAGAGTACAAGTTTCCGACGTCTGTGAAATACCCGGCTGGGCCAGAACAGAACCGCCGCGGGAACATTGCCGGAAAAGGGAAAGAAACTAAAGGAACATTGCCGGGAGAGGGAAAGAAACTAAATATTGACACTCGTGGTCGGCACACTGTTCTCAGTTGGCCCTTGAACCCAGCGAGTTGTGTTTCTACGACTCGCGTACCACGGCCCCACGGCTCGAGAACATAATAAGAGACTCGGAAGCTGAATCTAAACGCGTGAAACCGCGCAAGTTGCGCCAACTTCGCGGGAGGATTGCGGGGCCGGAACGCGCGGAATCTTGGAGCGATTTCCGCGAGCATGGGCAAGCGGGGGTGGTGGCTCCAGGTGCAATCGGACAAAGGAACATTCGACCCAGCCGGAAGTTGTCGCATCGGGAATAATCGATGGCGAATTCCTGCTACGGTATTCCGAATCGATCGATTGGCGGCTGCGGTTCGACCGCATTTATGCGCGACGCCTACCACCCCTCTCCGCGCCCCTGCCGCGCAATCCGCGACTACTGGTGAATTTCCAAGCTGCTACTCGTGCCTCCGCTAACCCACATACTTGCTGAAAACGGTGTTATTAAACTGCGGCCGCTGGACCGCGTGAATCTTCGCGCAACGTCGCGCTTCTTCCTCTCCGACTCGACGTCTCCCTCTTCTTCGTTCTCCTCCCTTATCTCCGCGCGCCGTTCTCTCAAGAACTTGTTTCACTTATTCGTCTCGCGTTTCCGCCAATTTTTTCGCGTGGATTTACCGCCACAATGGAACAAGTAAGGGAAATAATTTAACATGGCAATTTCTTCCTAAAGGCTTGCACATTCATTGCAAAATTTTGCACACTTTTCAATCACGTTAAATAGAATAACTGTTATTAAAAATAATGCAATTCCCGAAGGCTTTCAAAATTGGAATAATAGCCTAGTGAAAACCTGAGGTACCAAACAACATAATTTCTGAATTTATTTATACACAGATACATAAACCCTTTATTATAAATATTATAATAATAATTAGTTGGAGTATGCTCATGGAAAAGGTGGAGAGGAAAAAACAACCAGTTATGGTTGTTTCTGGCATCACTGGTTAAGTCAGTAAAGAATAAAGGGCAGCACGAGACAATAAACTTAACCTCAAATTCTCTAAAGTACTGTCTCCTTATTTTACCCCAGTCCCGATTTGTTTATTAACAGTGGTTCTAGCGTTGATAATGTACGCTAGTACCGGTTGAGCAATTCAAAAAGACTAGAACCAAAAGATGATTATTCATTTTGAAAGCATAATTTATGCGATACATCTTATCACAATTTCTACTCTGTACACACAGATATTCCAAGGGTTGACGATCATTGTGATATATGTATCGTGGACCCACCGTCTAGGAAATTTAATATCGTCGAAGTACCTGGCAGTCCTCCGGTCATCTTAAAATATGGTTCAGCTCGAGGGAAAAGAAGGATACGTGTCACCAGGGTCGAGACGAATGACTGGGTAAAGGATCGCGTTTCAAGCTGTCAGAAGCAATCGGAAATTCTCCGAATAATCCATCTCCTCCCCTCACATACTTGATACGAGAAATGATGAGGCGCTAGTATATAGCAGGGGCAGGCCGCGGCTCAATAGAGGTCACCAAAGTTTATCGAAGTTCTTGAAAGGCTGGCCAGGATAGAGGATGGTTAAAGATTGGGGACCGTCGACGATTGATACGGTCCGTCGAGGTCTTGCTGTGGCTGACTAAATCCGCTGAGATATTTCTGTCATCCTAAACGGTCAAAAAAATTTGAGAAAGATCTCTCTGAAATTCTGGTTGTACAAGAATAGCCGAAGAGAAATTATTAAACCCTTCGCATATCAACGAGAGTAATGAAAATCGATAAAACTGTTTGAATAATTTAAAATAGGCCAAACAACTAAATGCATTGGGGAACAAACTGGTGGAAATCTTAAAAAAATGATCAACACGTAGATCGCTCACTCGACAATCACAAAAATTACACAAAATCGAAGCAATTTATTTAACAAAACGAAAACTGAGATGTTTAGTTTTCTGATATTAATTACAATTTCCAACCATCTCCACTTCTCAGATCGTAAGCAAATTTTGTACACTTAGTCTACCAACGTAAAAATTAATTTTCAATTCTGTATAAATAATTCCATCGCCCAGATATAGGCTACGTAGCGATCAAAGTGTTAAAGCTACTCATTAAGATTTGAAAACATCAGAGGAAGCGGAACTCTTTAACCCTTCTTCACAGCTCCATTTAAATTCGTGAAGGGAAACTTCAAAGAAAAAGCTGATTACGCCAGTTTCTGATAAACCATAACTCCATCCAGCTTCACGCAACTACGTTGCTGCTCGAAGCTAAGTAAATCATCAAAAGTCTCGAAATCCAAGCTGATTAACACTCCCGAGTCTAAAGCGTTGAATTCAAGTTTCCACCGTAATATTATGCAATAAGTGCTGCGCGTTTAAGACGCTTTCGAGACCGCCTCGCAGTAACTATATATGCCAGATTTAAATTATATCAGCGAGCACAAGTTCGAGAAATGTCCTTCGCGAAGCTGAGAGCAGGAATCAGATTTGAGATGCTACTTTTCTCAAACAAGAAATTTAAATTCTGTTCGAGGAGGCTAAACAGGATCCTAGGTGAGTCGCCGGAAGAGAGTACTTGCCGTCAGTAATTTTATAAACAGGCTGTAGTTTATCGGCAATCGAAAGTTTGTCGACCTTTGAAGGAATCGTTTGAAGGGTGGGCCGAGCGTCGCTTAGGAGAGGCGAGCCGGCGTTAATCAGCAAACCGCTCGGCTAATCCCTTAATTACTTCGACATGGTTAGCGACCCTGTACTAACCACGTCGGTGCCTGGCTCTGTTCCCCGATCGTTAATTAAAATGGCACTTCCTTGCAGCCGCGTAATTTCTGTGGCGCTGCGTGCAACGCCCGTGACGGTCAGTTAAGTTTGTCTTTAAGCGTTCTACTTAATCGGCGTAAAATTTCTAACGACCGTACGTACCGTTTTCATTGTTAACCCGTTTCGGGGCTGTTAACGGCGTCTCATCGAGCACTCTGTTTCATTCTCGAACCGGTGAAAGTGGCGAACTTGGTATGGGAATAGCGTGAATCAGGGTAAGTTCTTGTCGTGCTGATCATTCATAGAATTTAACACTTCCGGGACGACGTGCTACTGTAAGCTCCTTTTCTACACGACCAACGTTGTACGATGTTACCGGACTTTACCATAATTTGTTCAAAATTAGGATCCTTTGAACTTTTCATAGCTACCTCAGAAAAAGTATCGCACCTAACAATCTGGTCTTGTGTAACAAATTTTGAAGTCAGTACGGTGCACAGATGTTGTCCTTGAAGGGTTAATAACACTTTATCGACTAGTAGACTGTCATGAATATCATCGATGATTTTCAGAAAGAGTTTATCACTATTCTATGCGACGATCTATCGGCGCGGTACATAAATATTACCTAGTTTCCATGAGTATAGCAGCTTCATTCTATTGTGACTTTATATACAGGGTGTTCACGCTATTACTAGCCAGCGTTTTTCTTGCAAATAATAAGTATTAGAAAAAAAGAAAGAGGAAAATGTAATACTATTGTTTGCAAGCAACGTAATGGCGTGTGTAATTTTTTTGTATTTGCACTATTTTCATGAAAATGTCGGTGACCTCTAATTTTTGTAAATGGAGATGTCAAGACAAATTCATTCGTATACGATACAATGACCTTCAAGATCATTCAAGGTCAGAAATGGAAGAAACATTTTGAACATTTCGTACTAACGCGTTTACAAGTGTACTTTATTGACGAGGCTATAGTAAATGTTCAATATAACTTCCTTGTGCATAACTACATATTTCGGCTCTATTAATTACATTCTTGTTAGCTTCTTCTAACATTGTCCGAAATATTAATGCACAAGATTGCGTTAGTTTCGTTTGCAAGTCGTTTACATTTCTTGGAGTTGTGTACCGTTAATAATATCTTTACGAAATATTACGTACGAAATATTCAAAATTGTACTGCCATTTCTGACCTTGTATTACCTTGAAGGTCATTGCGTTGTATACGAATAAATTTTTCTTGACACACGCTTTCATATAATATAAAAAAATATGTGGCATTTCATTTAAAAAATTGAAGGTCACCTTCATTTCTAAGAAAATATTGCAAACACAAGAAAATTAAAAATGCCATTATGTTATTTACCAAAAACAGTATTACTTTCCGTCTATCATTTTTTTCTAATATTTATTATTTGCAAGAAAAACGCTGGCTAGTGATAGCGTGAACACCCTGTATATACAGCGTGTTAATTTTAACCCGAACACCTAAATTCCGCTACTATTAAAAGTAAGAAAAAATAACTAAATAGGATGTACATGGTTTTAAGGCGTGCATCAGACGGTAATAAAAAAAATTCTTTGAAGGTCATTTTAACGGTTTTTCCAAGGTCAGATTTTTTCTGCATATTAATATGTATTTTTCATAATGCATTGTGGTAGTCGGTGTCAAGATGAGTTCAACGACCTACACACCATGACCTTGAAGTGACCTTGAAGGCGAAAAAATCAGTTTCAGTTTGAAGAATACAAAAGTAATAAAACGAAAAGGGTAATATCACCTTACTTTATTAGTTGCTCAAAAAAAAAATATATATATGTGTGTGTGTGTATATATGTGAAAAAATTACATATTGAAGAAGCATTATGTCATATTTGGTCAAAACGTGGTGATTAATTAACGTACTACTTTTTGATAGTAAAAAAGGACTACAAAATGGAGATAAGAACCTTAAAAATAAAAAATGTGAATTACCAACGAAAAAATTAATTTTTACGATAATACAGTCAAGAATCCTGAAATTCATTGGCAGAATAAATTGATTACAATGATGCTCATTTCAGTCAATAAGTTCATTTCAAAAAGAAGTTGCGTTTGTTTAATAACACTGTTAAAAATCGGATACTTCACATGCAACAACCTAATAAATATAATCTCACTGCATCATTGCATATTAAAGTACATTTTAAAGGTCCACTTAAGTGTTAAATTCGTTTAACTCCCCTACTAATTTACAATTCACCCACGCAATTCTGTCGTAAACGCCTAAAATCTGCAGGCTAGTTATTATAAATTCATTAGACACCGAATTCACCATTGCGATATTGCAAATCGAAGTAGCCCTGAGCCGTCTGATTGAGAGCAACGTCACATCCTGTTAAATTGCACAAGCAGAAACCGACCTGTCAGACGCAATCACGGTTTTGCAATGCAAGTCCCTGGAACCGTGAAGTCATTCCCAGGAGATCTTAGGATTCAAAGATTTCCCAAGTTTTCTGCAAGGAGTTTCCCCGAAGTTCCCGACTCGCATTACAATCTACGAAGATCGCGCGGATCTTCGTTGATTTCTAGAGCCGCCGCGACACTTTCTGCAAAATCGTGCAATTAGAAAAGTTCGAAGCTTCGCCGGGACGTTCCGGGGTTTGAAATTAACAGTGTCGACGGGCGAATTTCGCGTATTCACCGCCGAGTCGTGTCGTTTTCACGGAATTCCTCGACCCGAAATCGTAGAACTTTGAACGACAGCTTTTGGCGGAGATTGAGTTTTTGGATCGGGGGAATAGAAGAATACAGCGAGCACCGATTCCGGAGAAATAACATCGATTTCCAGGATTTCTTCCAGGAAAACTTTCACCGTATTTTCAGGAATGTCTCCGGGGGATTGAATTCTTCTGCTGACGATATCTCCTGTTACAATATTTTTCAATTTGTACGAACGGGATCGTTTCCTTTAACTTGATCGGAGCAATACGTCGAATCGAGGAGTTATATCTTTTGTACGCATTATTTTCATTCCGAATGGTTTCTCGTCGGAGGGGATAGAAAAATGTTTTCTCGGTGAACAGGACTTGTTGGTTAAATGATATAAAAAAATTCATTTAGTGGATAAACTCCGAGGTCGCTGAAAATGATCACGAAATTCAATATAAATGTAGGGCGAACGGCGATCGAGCATAAATCAAGGTTTAATTATGCAAAACGAGGGCGGTGGACAGTTATCCGTTCGGATCATAATTACCCCAGATTCATGACTTTGTAACAGAGGCATCAATATGATAATGTAAATACTGGCATAGTTAACGGCGCGAGAGGACCGATACGGCACAAATACTAACAACGACATCTGTTCCGCGCTTTCGGCGTTTCAAACTGCATCAAAATGCAAAAAGAAGACACATTTCTGCGTACTCGATGCAATTGTTTTGCTCCATAAAAAATAGCGTATCGTGCTATTTATCAATCAATTCTGCGAGTTGTTTGATGATTTTATAACGTTTCCGCTACATCAAGATTTTTTAAATAATTTTTAGCTTTTGACTTGAATGAAGTTATTCTACACACATTCTATATTTTCTATAGTTTGTGTTATCAATAACTATTTTCCGTTATATTTATTTGTCATTTCAGTAAGCGGGTTATCTTAGAAAGACTATCTAAAATTATATTAACGAATATTCAATGCTTTATAAAAATTGTTCAAGAGTGTACCCCTTGAAGGGCTCAGAAGTTCGAACGCGGAGAAGTGCAACGCACGAAGACAATGAGAAAACTTTCTTGTTTTTAATTATTTCTTAATGAATCCTTTAACAACCTATTTGTAACTTTTCTTGATCAAAATGAAACCAAACAAGATACAGTTTGGATTACATTGACTTGTTTAATTGACGATTCAGCAGAACGTCGATAACATGCAAACAGTTCAATCTAAACCGATTCAATACAACACGATTTACTGTATGACTCAGTAAAGATTCAATCTAACACTGTAGCTCGGTAACTGTTCTGTTATCCAAACGTTTATGTTTCACTGATTAGTGCAGATAATCGAGGTACTAGTACATTGTGAATTAAACAGGCAAATATGATGCAAATTGTGTCATGTTTGGTGTGACTTCAATCAGAATATCGTCAAGAATATATTGGTAAAAGTTTCATAAACAAAATCATTCGAAACGAAATAGTGTAATAATTCGATTATTACCTCTTTTCTACATTTGGCGCTAGCCACATTCGCCTTTCGGAATGCCCTTTAAAACAGCATAACTTTTTCAAAATTTGACCAAACGACCTAACTCTTTTTCACCATTTAGAAGCAATGGCTTACTGAATGGCGTGCAAAAAAATTTGGAAAAAATTGTAGCTTGTAAGAATTACATGAATAAATAAAAAGTGCTGTTTTTAAAACTTTCTTATTTGAGTCCGTAATGAAAATTTAAGACATGCGTTCTGTAGATCTATGTTAGTTATCGAAATATGTAAGAATATGGCAAACTATGATCTCCACTACTTTTAAACTTTTGTAGCTCGTGTTAACTAACATAAATCTACATAACGCGTATTTAAAATCTTTTTAAGGCCACAAATAAAAAAGTTTTAAGAAGTGGTTTTCTTTATAGTCGATAGTTGCGAGTCGTGTGCGAGACTCGATACTCTGGATCAGGCACGTCCAGAAGTAGCTCACTTGGAGGAAAATTCGAGGAAGACGCCTACTTCTCCCGCCCGCGCATCTCGCTCCCCGTGGCTGCCATACTCCACCGAGCTCCTCAGACCCGTGCCTACCGCTTGCGGTATGTACTGCGTGTGGCGCGTTGGGACAACTCTCGGACCCACGGTAGGCACGGGTCTGAGGAGCTCGGAGGACTACGGCCGCCACGAGGAGCGAGACGCGCGGGCGGGAGAAGTAGGCGTCTCCCTCGAATTTGCCTCCAAGTGAGCTACTTCTGGACATGCTGCTTTGGATCGTCGAGCGTAACAAATACTTGACAATTTTGCAACAAGAGACTAACGATCGACAATCGCCGATCAACGAAAAACGTGGCAGTAACGAAGTAACATTCGTGCGATTGACCACGTATCGAACTTTTGAATTTTATGCAAATATCATAGTATAGATTTCGTACGCCTTGTGTTTCAGTAATCGTGTGTGTTAAACTAATCCAGATACACATATGTCTCTATACCTTATATTTTCCATGAATATGTAAGTGTCTTTGTCACATTCCTTACGATCCTGACATTCGCGATACGTTCCCGAGAAATTCTCATGTAATTCCTACAAATTGCAATTTCATCAGAATCTTTTCTGTTTGACATTTATTAAACCAATGCTTCTAATTGCTAAAAAAAAAGTTGGGTCGTTTCGTCCGATTTAACAAGAGTTATACTATTTTCAAAAATGTTTAGACAAACTAAATTTTCTTTTCTCATGTAATTCCTACAAATTGCAATTTCATCAGAATCTATTCTGCGCGTCATTTATTAAACCAATGCTTCTAATTGTTAAAAAAAGTTGGGTCGTTTGGTCCGATTTAAAAAGAGTTATACTATTTTCAAAAATGTTCAGACAAACTAAATTTTATTTTCTCATGTAATTCCTACAAATTGCAATTTCATCAGAATCTTTTCTGCACGTCATTTATGAAACCAATGATTCGAATTTGCTAAAAAAAAGTTGGGTCGTTTGGTCAAATTTAAAAGGAGTTATACTATTTTCAAAAATGTTCAGACACTTTCGTGAGTCACATACCATCCCCAATCTTGGGGGCTATTTTCACCCCTTGTACATGAAATCGGTCAATTATGAAGAAGCACGTATCGAATATTTTTCGAATTGGGTGACGTCCATTCCAAGCAGACCGGGACTAAAGTAGACTCGACAAGACGGACAAAACGTTTCGACGGCGACGCACCGAAATGACCGTGTTCATCGTCGATCGATTCCCTTTTGTAATGCACTCGGCAACGTGCTGATTCAGGTACGGCAGCGAGGGTGTAGCGGAATCCGCTCTGGTCGACGACACCCTCAACGGAAATCTTCGATCATCGTCGTCGGGGTCTTCCTCTTCGATTCTGCATCCCCTTCAGTCGGGAACCGCGGACTCGGTTGGCGCTGCGAATCTGTCCGGGTCGAGAAAGTACGTACGATAGAGTCACTGGTTGCCTCCCTCCTCCTAGATTACTGCACACCGTTTATCGACCAGTTGTTGCTTCATTGTATTGTTGTTTGTTGATGTTACCGTTGTTGTCTCCACCGCCGTCGCCGCAGCTGCTGCCCCTGTATTATCGTAACTAACTGTGCTGCATCGCGTTATCGTCGCGAATTAATTCACTAAACTATTCGCGGTCCCATCTGAAATCACGAGCTTTTGTAGGTAATCATTTCTCCTCGCTTCGAAACCTGCTTCGTAGGAAATCCCAAGTTCGTGTTGTTGTTGTTGTTGTTGCTGTTGCTGCTTATCTTTGCTCCTCATCTCCCATCCAGGCTGCGACGCTGATAACTTGCGGCTACAGACGCGCGTTGCATGCGCCTGCTGCAAACGTTCTTTACGCACCCTTTGAACGACAATTTACCCGTGTGTCGCCATTATTGTCTCCCTATTTGACGGGTCTTCCTACTTTGAATTTATGAGAAATTAATAGCTTCAACAAAACCCTACGATGAAAGATAGTGAATTATCCAGAGTGCTCTTTTCCTTTTCTATTTAACACCTTGAGTGCCACGTCGAGCCGGAAGTATATTACCGACGCCATCTTTTTACCAAACTTCAAAATCAATTGTTACTGCCATCTATTAGTACTATAATTACCGAACCAGTCAAAATGAATATTTTTGTTTCACAATTACTGAAATTATACAAATATTCTTACCGGAAATTTTTGAATGAACTTCTTTATTTAAACACATATAGTGCAATAAAAATTGTATGAAGTCTGAATATATGCAGTTCTGTCATTATTACAAAGAAATTTATTACTTGGTAGTTCTAGTGTTGACTAATCGAATTTGACTAGGATCTACGAGGTGTGAGAATGGTTACAAAATTATTTACATCAATTGCAACATGCTAGAGCCGAATTGAAGTTTTATTCTTCCTTTTAGAATTTTAGTAAACTGCATTTCATACATTAACGTTTTTAAATTCTTTTTTACTGGTTTTTATTGATTACTGCTTTAAATTGGATCTCCTCATTTTTGTCATAATTGTCTACTAAATAATAACTGTCTCTTCTATTCTTGTATTATTAAATAAATTATATTGATTTTGTAACTTTTATCGACATTGGCGTGGCACACAACGAGTTAATAACGCATACTGGCAGAACTTGGTGTTAAATAAACGATAAATCAAATATATTACTGAAAGCATATATTTATCGAATTACATCGAGTAATGATTAATAGACAAGGGATTCTTATGCATATTTACCATTTTAATCGCTGATTTATGAAAAGGAAAAGTAGTTATGTTTAAAGCATCCTAAACTTTATAAATTTCGTCAAATAGCAGAATTTTACTTATTTGAAACGTTAAATGTGCATAGGCATCCAAGTCTAGTGATTCAACAATATTTAAAGCATACTAAACTTTATAAAATTGATCAAATAGCAGAATTTTACTTATGTGAAACGTTAAATGTACATAAGCGTCCATGCCTAGTGATTCAATATCGTTTTTAATTAACAGAATTTTAATACACATCTAAAGTGTTGATTATGCTCGCCACAAAAGCTAATGTTTCTAAACTACACAGGCACAAAAATCATAAAATTCACTAAAATTTTGTATGGCATCGTAAAAGAAGCAGGAAGGCCCTTAATAAATCGCGACACTGACAAAATATACAAAAACCAAACAATTTCACACAAAAGGGCAAAGATCGGTAGCAAGTTACACTGTTAGTACAGTTGGGAAGTTAAGGCAAAGGCCTACATGAATTAACGGACACGAACACGACCCTCATTCCCTCTGACTTGGAAGATTATACGTTTCCCCGAGGAGTGAAAATGCATTCGTTCTGTGGAAGAGATAAAGTAAAAATTTCTCCCGTAAACCCGGCTGCTTCTGCGCGGCGGTCGCATTAGACCGTAAAACTTATAGCAACTTTTCCTGCATTTCACGCGTCGATCCTGCAGCCTTGCCAAAATGTAGGAGTGTTCGAATTGACGCGCCCTCGGAAGAGTAGACTTTGTTCCGCTGCGCCTGACACGACGATAATCCAACTCCCTGGAAAGTGGAATCGCAGATGGAAATGTTCCGCCCGTAGCTTTTACCATTTCCATGTAGAACTTTCCCCCGTACGTAGATTTACGTAGGCCATGCATTTTACCCCTCACTTTGAACTCATTTTGAAACGTGATAAATTGTAGAAACTGGGAAATTCGAACATTGAAGACCTGAACGGATGTAGAATGTAATAGAATCTGTTAAACAGATCGCCAAGTATTATTCGAATATTCGTGAAAATCCTCATTTTCGTGCACAATATTTCAAACTAGGAGATTTTTCTCATTACGCACTATACTTGCACTGTAGTTGTACGTAACATATGCAACCCATTTTGAAAATCTAATTTTCGAGAGAAGTAGAGATTGTATAGTAATGTAAACCTTTGTGTCACTGTGCTCCTTTACCCACTTTACATCTCTTTTATGAATATTAAGTAATTCTTGTATTTAAATTCCTCTCTTTACACTCAGATGGTTATGAATGTAATATATTCGCATTATTCGTATTAAACTGTGGATGTTTAAGTAAATCCACACTGTTACAACAAATTTAAAAAATCCAGAATGCGAAAGGAAATTTATACTTTAATTACAGAGTTTGAACAAATGAGAATTTTATACTTTCTTCCCTTATTCAGATATAATACATAATTGAAAAGAAAGGAAAGAAAGCTTATGAAGCTCGTATATACTTTCTTTCATTCTGCTTTTTGCACCAGTGAAAACTATAAATGCCGTAATGGGTCTGTTGATTCTGAAAAGTTGGTAAAGGTGTCGCATTTTTATCAGAATATGTGTTACATGAATTCTTATTATGGCTTAAAAGGATACAAAAGCAAAAATTGTTTCGTTTCATTCTTTGTTTAAAGTAAAAGCCCTGAACCTCTTACCATACGATTCGTGGCTACAATAATTAGGGATGTTTATCTTCAATAATCTCTTAGAAGAGGAAGCTACGATTACATTTATCGTGTGTCTACATTTACTTGGATGTTTAACACGATAGCTGCCATGTCACCCATATATAGACGACGGAATTATTTATTCAGATATCAAAATAAATTTTTACGGTTAATATATTCATTGTACCAAATTTGATTAGTGCCCAGAAAATGCAGGAAGGTTGAAGGACTACTCAGTGCCAGACATTTAACCTTTTTAATTTGAATTTCATTAAATAAATCACTTCGATTTTATGGAACTTTTGAGGTTACTGGATTGGCAGTCAACATGTTAAATATTGATAGGAAAGGACCAGAATTTTATTTCGAGTCAAAAGAAGCGTGTGACATGCGGAATTCGCAGTTTTTGAGATCTCTGTCACGACTCTGATTTGATATCGTATGGCAAGAGGTTAACATTTCTTATTGCATCCGGACGAGAGTTAATTGAACAAGAACCGGATCAAGTTACGAAGTTTCGTGCATTTTGGTAGGGGCGATGCAAAATGTAATACGTTCGCTGAAATAATTGCTAGACACTACATCATCCATGAATTCGCCGAAGCTAACAATGCAACTGTCAGCATAACGCAGCGCATGATCTTCTCTGAAAATTGGTAGCAAGTTCAGCTTCGAACAGTTACGTGTTGTCGATAACTCGATCTTCGTGCTGTTTGACAAGGGCTGATTCCGTTACCGAACTCCACGGTTCCGTTCTCTGTTTCCATAGTGAAACGGCGAACATGCATGCACAAATACCGCGACAGTAAGCAGTATCGATGATTCAGGATCAGAAGCGAATACGATTCGTCTCTGTCGAAGCTGGCCGTCTCGCGATCGATAAAACTTTACGAGCCATCTGATGGCCAATTACACGGAGACCGATTTGTCATAGTGGACGCGTCGTCGTCGGCCAATGATAAGTAAATGTTAACGACGACGCGATCCATCCTGCACGCTCTCGAAGCTGTCGTTTCGACCGAGACTAACCGTTGTTACCCTTCTCGACAAGTATTCTACTTAATTAGAGACGGAACGGATATTTATCCACGAGTTGTTTGTCGTTACTCGAGGGAAATCTTTGTTGCTTCTCTCGCTCTCTTATTCTTTCTTCCTCTCTCTATATTTGTGATGATTCAGCTGAGAAATACTACAATGTGTATCACTTGCACTTATCGATCGATTACGAAACAGTATTACAGTATTTCATCGTTAATTGTCGTAAACTTCTCTACGATAATTGTCGCAAAACAATCCCCCCTTCCGCGGGGTATACCCCGTGAGGACCCGTGAAGCTCGAGAGGCTCCGGTCGCCGAGAAGTGTAACATAATACGGGTCAAGTATATATCGGTGAGACCACTACTAATCCAATGACAAAACTTCTTTACTTTTTATTATTTTTTGATGGAACTTTCACCAACATATTCGTGGCATTTTTCTAATGAAAATGATACCAAATGAGATATAATTCCAATGGTATTTACTCGAGTAATGGACGATGGAAGTTTCGGGCACAAAGGAAGGACAGCGTATGGGAAGGAAAGAGACGCGGAGAGTCGCAGTCGGCGGCACAGTTCAAAGGCGCACGTGCCCTCACAATGTAATGCCAATAAAAAACTTTTTTATTATTACTTATTTTTTTATGAGACTTTCACAAAAATATTTGTGGGATATTTCAGATTTAAATGATACCACACACGATATAATTAGGATCATATTTACAATAATTTTCCGTTCATATAGAAAGTTCGCGGGTCAGGTACATCGGTCAGGTACATAATTAGTAATCCTATGACGACACTTTTTCATTTTTTATTAGTCTTTTAATACCATCGGAATTATATCTTATTTGGTATCATTTTCATTAGAAAAATGCCACGAATGTATTGGTGAAAGTTCCATAAAAAATAATAAGAAATAAAGAAGTTTTGTCATTGGATTAGTAGTGGTCTCACCGATATATACTCGACCCGTATTATGTTACACTTCTCGGCGACCGAGGCCTCTCGAGCTTCGGTGTTCGCCTTCGGTTCGCCAGAGGTCGAAAAATACTATCTTCTACACGATAATTGACGCCAACCGGACCCGTGATGGCGACAATTAACGATGAAATACTGTAATTGCAATAGAGAACATTTTCGCCATTATTTGCATTAAAAATCATTTATATGGAACATTTTGCTAACTATTAGTTTTTCATCCTATGTATCCTCATAGTTTTCTATTCAGGATCCAAATCTCTCTTCAGTTACAAGATTAAATATTACCCGGTACAATAAAAGAACTCAATGCGACCTTTGTATCTCGATATAAAAGAAAAACAGAAGAAAACTAATATTGTGTGTTACTCTAGAAATCATGCGACTTTCGTTTCACCCAATTTTTCATATACCAAATAATTATTATTTACATGTAATTTTGGTAGCACGTTTAGCTGAATCACTCTAATACGGGGTGATTGGTTTTAATTTATAACTGCAAAATACTGTGTTGTATAAAAAAATAGTTCAGATAAGAAGCAGATGTTTTCGATGGAGCCACAATCTGGTGTAAATCGTTTTTCTGAAAATAGACACGTAGAGGTTACGTCGAGGTGACCTACGATTTTTTGTTTCAATAGAATCGTATATTTTTTAACGTACTAATCGATACAGCTCGTTATTTTCTATCAAAAAGTACAAAACTATTTATCTCGAAAAGTCATTGGTTTAGGAGGTATTTCGTCCAGAACGTTGAAAAATGGTGATACACAGTATAAATATTTACTGCATTGAAACAAGATTACATTGACTGTGATGCCATTTCCAACATTCTGGACAAAATATCTCCTAAACCAATGATTTTTCGACATAAATGGCATTATACTCTTTTATACAGAGTAACGAACTGCATCGATTAGTGCATTAAAAGAGATACGGTTCTATAAAATAAAAATAACGTAGGTCACCTTCATGCGACCTGTATGCGTCCATCTACAGA
The DNA here is from genome assembly GCA_913789915.3 of Sphecodes monilicornis. NCBI lineage: Eukaryota > Metazoa > Arthropoda > Insecta > Hymenoptera > Halictidae > Sphecodes > Sphecodes monilicornis. Next base: position 15,693,917 of record OU565290.1, read on the forward strand.
AAAACGATTTACACCATATTGTGGTCCACTCGAAATCATTCACTTCTTGTCTGGACTATTTTTTTATACAGGGTGATCATTTGAAAACTCTCCAGCCATTTCTCATTTGGGTGGCGTTTTCAAGGTCATTTGAAGGTCAACTTTGTTTTTTCAAATGGAAACCTACATGTTTTATGATGGAATCGTATTGAACGTAAAAAGACCAGCAATTTTCGTAAGACACTTTTTTTTATCCGTGCACTAGTTTCGGAGATATTTAAAGAGAAGTGGAGCGAGTTATACTTATACTGCGAGAAAGTTTTTAATTTCTTTATTCTTACATCTTTAACAAATTTTCAAAATGTTCTCCGTTGTTTTCTAAACAATAATACAGGCGATTCTGAAATTCTGAACGAACATTTTTGAAGGTATCTGTTGGATTAGCTCTACATTCCTGTACAATTCTGCGACGCGAATCGTTGACGCTTTCATGCCTCGCTCCACTTCTCTTTAAATATCTCCGAAACTAGTGAGCGGATGAAAAAAAATATCCTGCAAAAGTTACTGGTCTTCTTACGTACAATAAAATCCTATAATAAAAAATATAAGTTTCCATTTAAAAAACAAGGTTGACCTTCAAATGATCTTGAAAAAAAGTGTAAAATACTTTTTTAATATTTTTCATACTTTTCGAAATATTCGGCTGGAAAGTTTTCAAATGAACACCCTGTACAATACATATAGTGTACGAGTAATTGCATTTGTAGATTAAAACCCCTGTATTATATTTCTCTCTTTCTATCCTTCGACCCCTGCTTTTGCAAAGCGATTACGCACGAAGTTTCGAGTCCGCTTGCGCGTGCGATGAGAGCAATTGTTAGCGTAACGAGGGAAAACCATTCGGGGATATAAAATGGTAATTCAGTGGCGTTGACATTGCAGTTATTGCGAGAAACCCGACAACGAAACGACAGAGATGGGAGGCGTTCCGCACGTCGAGGGCACTTTGAACAGCGAACTGTACGCGGTGCCTGTGAAACGAAGACAGCCCAAGGATCAAAAGAACAACGCGATTCAACAGAACAATGAGCAGGAGAAGCCGTCCGAGGTGGACAGCACTGATTCCGAGGACAAAGATGAGAACCTGCCGCCTGGATGGCAGAAACACGAGGGTGGGTATTATCATCATCATTATCGTTACTAGATACTGGATCTTCGTGCAAGCGCAGATTTTTATACAGGGCCGTTTCGAAATTATTGGATTGTTAGTCTATTTATTCATTATATCGGTTATTTATTTATTCGGCGATGTAGTGACCATTTTGCTCTATGACCTTCCGCCATCTTTCTGGCAACTTGGAGATCCCATATTACTCGAATTCCTGTTTCTTATTAACATAAAATTTTTCCCTTCTTCCGCTTTTTATAAAAGAAATCTTGAAAGTAAAAATATGTAATGGGACTTTTCTTTCTTACTATTAGAAGGTGTGGTACAAAAACAAAATCACAATCCCTAGTATCTTCAATGGTACTATTTTAAATTCTTATCTTGTACTCCCCATATTGGAGAGTTAGCAATTACTTGTAAAATGGAGCAAATTCCTAAAAATTCGAGGTTTGTTTCGAGAAAAAAAGTGGTTTGATTGTTTAAGGTTAGAGAATCAATTTGTACAACTAATAAATAATTTTTTCAATGATCGCGTCAACAGTTTTGATCGAACACTGTCTCCAATGATTAATATATTTTTTGATATGCAAACAACCTATACTTATATATGCATACAACCTCTCATACTTATGGAGAAACATGTTTGGTTAGTTGCAATGTTAATAGTAGTTGCAATATTAGAAAATATCAGTTGCAATCGAGTACATATAGGGTGAATCAGTCGACTCGATAAGTTCAGATTATGCGTAATCATTTCTAGAGTGAAAGGTGTTCGATACACGGGAACGAAATATGACCTTCGCAACTAAGAAAGTGAAACACAAAGAGCCTAATTATTCTATCGAACGTGTTCGTTCACCTTGGTACCTTAGTGTTCTTGGAATTGACGTAGCGTTAGTTTGAAACATTCTGCATTATAGATGTAATAGTTACGAGCAACGGCAGTCCCACTGTATAGTCTCTCAGGACGTGTAACGCAATTACAAAGATCAATGGACACGATCCAGGGATCGCTTTGTTAGCTGCTGGTGTCAGTTAACTCCATGTTATGATGAAGATGCTAACATGATTATAGTCATCAAGGCATATTGTACATCATACCTCTCCTAACTTCATTTAAACTATCTGGTCTAAACGGGGCTTTTAACACTCTTATTTAGTACGTTGCATCTCTTCGACGATCATTGGACTGCGGATTTTATGCGTTTATGGCAAAAATTAGTAGACGCAACCTGAAACTGGAGAAAGGATAGAATGAGTTTCGAATGCCAATTTATTATTTTCAGTTTGTTAAAATTATTAAAGTAAGAATGAAATGCCTATTTGTTGGCTCCAGTTTCTTGTAATTGACGCAGACAGTTTTTCTTTTGCATAAAGATCCGCAGTCTACTCGTCATCTATACCTTTGTAATGAAACATTTTTAACACTAGAAAGACTGAAACTTAGTATATACCTATATTGCCCAAAAGCAGTCAAAATGACTGCATTGTGAAAGAATAACTAATGTGTAAAGAAATTTGTTTAAAATTAATTTTTAATATTTTTTATATTATTTACAGTTATATAACAAGTTATTAGTAAATATTAACAAGAAAAAAATTTACTTCACTTGGAAAAAAATAATTTATGCATTATTATTTGTACATTTTATGCAAATGAAAGTGGAAATCCTTTTATGTGTACATCTTCCGCAAACATACTTTTGACATTTTTCAGATATATTTTTTTTTTTTTTCGTTGTTGTGGCAAAGTCGTACTTGACAAATTTTGCGTTTGTTAAAATGGGTTGCATTTGATGATGTTGCAGTTGATCTTTGTGGGTCTTCATGGGTCTTCATGGGTCTGATTCTATATCGGAGCACTCTTCACTTATGTTTGTTAGCTTTTCAATAACTCACTTCTATTCGACATTTCTTTCATGAATTTAGGGCGCAAAAGAAATAAAATAAACAACTTGTTAGAACAAGTATCACTGCATAAAGATTCGAATAACAAGTACTACTTTAGTTTATTGTACAACTGCAACTTATCAAGTATACGCCCAAATCGACAATTTATCATGTACTTGTATGTTATCATGTGACGATAATCGAAAAAAAATGAAAACTGTTATTTCAATACAGAGCCGAACTGGTCATATAAGAAATTTACACAATTCAATAATAAGAGTCATTTGATTATTTAAAATTTCCCAAGCAGTCAAAATGACTGCTTTTGGGCAATATAGGTATAATATACATACCGGAAATGACGGAGGGGGGAGGTAACTACAATTATTAATAAACGCATTTATATGTTGTACAAAAAGTCACAAAATTCTAAGAAATTGTGTCATTATATACATAATTGTTTTTCTAATAGAAATTAAAAAGCAGTCAAAATGACTTCCTTGGGCAATCTAGTGTTAATATTATATTAAAAATATAATCCTTAAATTTTATGAACGTCAAACATTTGTTTGATGCATACGTCTTTATATTCTGTTAGAAATTTCACTTTTCATCTGAAGAAAATGGACAATATACAATGTTACTAATTTCAATCGAATATTAAATATGAAATGTCCAAGCAATAAAGTTAAATATAACACTCATTATCAGTATGACAATGAATACGTAACGAGAATATAGTGTGGATTGAGTGAATGTGCTACGTCAAGCGGGGTGATGTAACTTGTAGCATCAATGTCAATAAGCTTTCCGGAAATATACCAGAAGTGGTACACAAGGGAAATGATGACACATGCGAGGCTAATAAACGATTGGATTTCCTTTCAGACGAGAATGGTCCTTATTATTGGCACGTCAAAAGCGGCAACATACAAAGAGAGCCACCAGAAGTGCCACTAAACACCAAGAGGGAGTCCCGGAAGAATCTCATCAAGGATAACGACAGCGTGAGTAAATTAATAATAATATTATGTCCTTGCATATGAAATGTCCGATTTCAGAATTGTAATCTAAATGTTCGTTATATGGAGTGATTGTGGGAACGGGAACTGGTTTCTGCTCTTTTTTGAAGTAAAAATACCAAAAATGTTAGAGGACAAAATTATTTGGTTCAAAAGGGTAAATATTGTAGTAAATTTTTAAGTGGGACTATATTTTCGCCATGGTAGTATGATAGTTATCAAGGCGAATCCAACTACCTATAATAATGTGACCTTCGCGTGACCTTAAATTATGATATATTTACAAAAGTTGAGCAATCAACAGAGTGCCCAACTTTTGTGAATTGTTTGTAATTCAAGGTCACGTGAAGGTCATAGCATTATAGGTCGTTGGATTCGTCTTGACCTCAGCTTAAAGTAATTGTCACGAATCGGATATTTCATGTGCAACAACTTAATAATAATGTCAACAGTATGTTGTATGCTATATTATATCTACTAGAAATAAAAGCTAAATTTTATTGGATTATTTCGACAGATAAACAATTTTCACACTTCAAGCGGCATGGTGAACACAGTGACCCGCAGCAACACGAGTTCATGTTTGTGCCAAGACCACGAAACTAAGAGAAAAGAATTGCTTCTCAAGTAAGTTACCATTAATGTTTCCATTTCTGCATCAACTTTGTGTACATGAAACAGAGGCTGAAGAAGTTATGTCACTTTTCAGTAGGTTGCATTTAATGCGTGAGCCATGGAACTTTTTATAAGAATATGCTATGGGAACAGATACGCGAAAGTTCTTGAACGTAAAAGTTTTAATTTGAATAGAAGTTATAAAATATAGAAATCAATATCTGTCTGCAACAGGGGCAGATAGTTTGTTCATTGATATTAAAAATGTTCTCGATTATTGTAGCAAATACTAAATGCTATTCAATGGACCATACTCTGACAATATATTTAATCTTTCTTATAGTTAAATTACTATTTTCAACATGTTATTTATTTGTAATATTCGCGTAGATAGTTCACAGTTCAAACTGTGTTTGTATTCCTCTTTCCTCTTTTTAAACAAAACATTTAAAAATAATTTGTTTCTCGAAGAATTTTTATTATATAAATTCTACAGGAGAACAAGTTTTAAAGAAGCTTCTAATAATACCATATTTCTTTAAAAGTTCCACAAGAACAGATGTTTTCTTAACACTAGAACTACGGGGCCCGTCAAAATGGCGGAATCAAAATTGTTTAATTTCCGATTTGTCAGGTTGTAAAAATGCATTTATGGAGGATTATTCAATAAACCTATTCTTTACGATACATGCTATGATAAAAACCGCTAAAATTCTGAATAAATACATTCTTGTTATTTTTATGAAGTAAAACACGTTTACTGCTCCATAGATCTATCATTAAATAAAACGTCCGAATAGAATTATTTGAAAAAAATGGCTGTTAATTTTGATCCCGGATATAAAGATCTATGATTCTTCTTGTCTTCCAGGCGGAGGAGTTACCCAGCAAGAGCAGATTCCGAGGGCAAAGACAAGCCGATCAGATTCGCCGTGCGTTCTCTAGGATGGACAGAGATCGCTGAAGAGGATCTGACACCCGAAAGAAGCAGCAAGGCTGTCAATAAATGCATCGTGGACCTGTCCTTGGGTAGAAACGATATTCTAGACGTGGTTGGTCGATGGGGCGATGTTAGTATTAACTAAACTTTGTATTACATCCACATAAATGAGCCACTCATTTGTCGAATCGATCAACTCCACAAAATAAATAATAGAGTACAGGGTGTATCAAAATTATATGTCACGACTACCATAGCAGGGTTCTATACCTCTGGATCGGTGGAGATCTGTTAGAAAAATGGTCCGCAAATTTGTCCTTCACCCTTTTTTCAAGGTAAACATATTTTTTTTATTGCATTGTATAGTACACGTCGCATGGAACAAAAGTCTCAAAGACACCATGGGTCTCAAGTCAACCATTCTCTTAAAGAACAACTTTAAAGTTTTGTAAATTGTTTTATTCCACATGTCTACGGGATCTCCCAAGATGATATAAATGCGGAGGGGTTGATTCTACATGAGAAAATAAGTCTAAAGTATAGAATAATTTTTTTTCATTTGACGCCTCGTTTTCGAGAAATTAGAGTTTGAAAATCCGTCAAGTTCGCGTTCCTAGCGTTTTTAAGTAGTAGATCAGGTAGGTAATGAACAGACGCGTCAAACATTTGATATTCAATATCAAGCGCGGTCGCCAAATTTTCAAACTGTAATTTCTCGAAAACGAGGCGTTAAACGAAAAAAATTATTTTATACTTTAAACTTATTTTCTCATGTAGAATTACCCTCTCCACATTTATACCATCTTGGAACACCCTGTAGACATGTGGAATAAAATAGGTTATGAAACTTTAAAGTCGTTTTTCAAGAGAATGATTGACTTGGGACCCATGGTGTCTTTAAAACTTTTGTTCTTTGTGACGAGTACTATACGATGCAATACAAAAAAAATGTTGACCTTGAGAAAAGTGTGAAGGACAAATTTGCGGAACATCTTTTTAACAGATTTCCACCGGATAGAGGTATAGAACCCTGCTATTGTGGTTGTGACATATAATTTTTATACACCCTGTACATTCATGAATACATTCATTCTTAACTATTTACACGTGAATGGTGACTCCGAAACACTGAAGACCATTAAAAGTGGCCATGCTATAATACTAAATTTGTTTGTATTTCATAAATTTCTAGAAGTTCAAACATGGTACAAGTAAATGCACTCAGTGGACTTCTTCATATTTATAAAATGTCCCAAGTTGAATTAAATTCATAAATTATATGAAATTCTCGGTTTCTCCAGTTGAAACAGCTCCAAACTTGAAACTTCTTACAATTTTCACCAATTAGACTGCGAATCTTTATGAAAATTGAAACTTTCCTGCATGAATTGTGAAATACCAGAGCTAAGTCAACATTTCATTCTTTCGTTAATGATGTTAATATGTTGAAAACAGTATCACAACATTGTTAAATTCTTTTAATTCTTTTATTGTTTTAAATTGCTTATATTCATGTTTGTCATAAATGCATAAAATCTGCAGTCCATTCATCATTCAGTGATACAAAAAGTTAATCATCAATCGAGTGCTTTGTAAAAAATCTGAAAAAGTGGTTAATCGATTTGGTCCGTGAACGGCTTAAATGTCAAAGCAAACGTATAAACATGTAACTGAAATTGTTTTAGGGCAAAGATCTGTTCATGGACCTGGACGAGGGCGCTTTGAAGCTTATAGACCCCGAAAATCTGACCGTGCTCAACACTCAGCCGATTCATACAGTGAGGGTGTGGGGTGTTGGCAGAGACCACTGCCGGTAAGTGGTTCTCCAATTTCGAAAATACTTGTCGCAGCGAATTGAGCAGTCTTAATAACATGACCGTAATTCTTTGCATGTCTTCTTGGACGGCCTCTACAGTGAAAGGTAATTTCATTCATCAAATATTTCATAGGATGATATCTGATCTTGGATCGCTAGGTATTAAACTATCGAATGAAATTGTCCTCCAGGGACTTCGCTTACGTGGCAAGAGACCGATTGACCCGGAAGCACATGTGTCACGTGTTCCGCTGCGACATACAGGCGCGCACGATTGCCAACACGCTACGCGATATCTGCAAGAAGATCATGATCGAGCGGTCGCAACATCAGATCCTCGCGAAGCCCGTCGACATCAACGGACGAACGAGCCTGGCCACGAGACCCACCAATCTACCCACAGAGCATCGACGTTTCCATAGAAATGGCCAAGCACTAGTCAGTAAGTAATCGGTGACGCTGTAATTACCGAACGATCATTAGGTGATTACGTGGTCCCGACAAACCAGACCGCAATCGAACATGCGCATGTGAAATGTGGAAATGAAACGCAGTCTTTTATTCGACACGTTTATGTCCAGCGTCATACATTTGTGAGAATCACGGTTTCACGCGAAGAAAATTAATTTTAGGTACGTCGTGTTTAAAATTGTATTGCGCTATGTTCAAAGAATTACTCATTTTTCTACGACAATATTTTTATTCATATGTTGGGTGATTGAAATTTACCCCTTATTTTCCAGTCACGATTTATTTTCCAGTCACAGTGAATAGAACTTCTTTTTCGTTCATAATTTCACAGACGGGAAGGAAAAGTATCTATTGTATTTCTACGTATTCTCCAATGGCTATACAGGGTGTCTCAGGACGGTTGGTATAAGCGAGCAATGGATGATTCCATATACAAAAATAAGTAAAACAAAATGCATAACATTATTTCGATTGACGCTGCATTTCTGAGAAAATCGAGTTTGAACATTCGGCTCTTACGCGTACTGTTGAATAGGAATCGTCTGATACGTCTGATCATGGCCAACCAATTCTACTTCTCGTTTACGACGTTCATTAATGTTGTAGTCGTCACACGTCATAATTTAAGCGCATGCCTCAAATGTACATCAATTTATAATTATCCAAGAAGGTGAACATCTATAGCAATTTTTCCACATGAACATAGATGTAGGATCTTAGGAAAAATGAGGAATTCCGCGCCGGTAATCGAACTCGGGACCCTCGCGGTTGTAGCTGATCAACTCTTACACATACCCACGGAACCCCATTACTTTTCCTAATCTCCATACAGTATTTGGTCAGGGAGGTCCTGGTCCCACACTCGGCCATCCTGCTCCGGCATTCGTCCTCGAATGTCCGTCGCAGCGCCGTCGCCATCGTCTTTTTGGCCTCAGCGCCATCAACACAACTCGTCAGCAACTTCGTCACTTTTCGGGAACACCATCCTACTGCCATCTCTAGCAGTTTTCCCTGGATGTGCCCCTTACTTCGCTTCGTCGTCCTTTCGCTCACCTGCGACCGTCTTCGCAACGCTTGCTCACTGCGTTCGTCGTCTGTCACCATGCGGGCATCGGTGTTCCCCCCATCCCGGACGAGCCCCCAAATGTAGGATCTTAGGAAAATGAGGAATTCCGCGCCGGGAATCGAACTCCGGACCCTCGCGGTTGTAGCTGATCAACTCTTACACATACCCCCGGAAACCTCCTACTTTTCCTAATCTCCATACAGTATTTGGTCTGGGAGGTCCTGATCCCACATAGATTACATTTTAAAGACAAATTAGAAGTAGTCAGCAATATTAACATACGGAAGAACTTTTTGGCTAGCACAATATTTTTTGAGTAGCTCAATGTACGTCCTGTGAATCAGATGTTCTTTTTAAATAATGCAGGAGTGCATATCAAATAGAAAGCCATTGGTGACATTTTCGTATTAGACAAATTAATTGGATACGAAAGGTTAAAACATGCGATATTTTTTAAATAACTCAATATACCTCCTGTGCATCAGATGTTCTTTTCTTAAATAAACTGGAAGAATACATCAAATATAAAATCATTGATGAGTTTATGTGTGGAAAGATTAATTGAAAATTGATGTATTTCTAGCACAATCCTTTCCGACGCCGATGGAGGAGCCAAAGAAGGTGTTGCAAGCGCAGTATTTGGGATCCGTAAGGGTCTCTCAGGCCACAGGCATGAAGGTTCTGAACGACGCGATAGATCAAACCGTATCTATAACACCTATCAACGAGTGGCGAAACGTCAAAGTAGCTGTCGCGCCTAGCATGATTTCAATTCTTACACCGAACGTAAGTCAGCCGAGAGATTACGCAAATTCAAAGCGTTAGGTTGTTGCATATGAAATGTCCGATTTGTAACAGTAACCGTTAAACAAACATAACTTTTTCCAAAATAAAACCTATTGATCAAAGCAAGCACTATTGTAATGAACAATACTCTGTCAACGAACTGCGCATTTCTTGATTGTAGTATGTAACGTTAAACAAACGTAACTTTTTCCAAAATAAAACCTATTGATCAAAGCAAGCACTATTGTAATCAACAATACTCTGTCAACGAATTGCACATTTATTGATTGTAGTATAGTAGAAAATGAATTTTTTGATTTTTCTTGTTCATCATTTACAAGACTGTCACATCCAGATTTGAATTCTTTCTACTATCTACGAATAGTATATTAATTGATCACCATATTTTGACCAAATACCGTATAATAATATTGTCAATTTATTTATTTTTCCACTCACAAGAAAAGAATACACGATGATTATATTGATTGAGACTAAGCTTTATTTAAAAGTAAAATTAAATATCTAGCTAAAAATTGAACACAGGGCCGTAAAGATCAACTTTGTACCTTAAAATGGTGTATAATTATAGACTGTAATAGTATTTCTTGATCAAAATGCTTCATGACATCTGCATTTCAAAATCGGAAATTGCATATGCAACAAGCTAATAGAAATTCTAAATTCTATGTATAATGATATTCATTGTTCGTTTTACTAATATAGGACGAGAGTGTCACCGAGTGTCGAGTACGCTATCTGTCGTTCCTCGGCATCGGCCGGAACGTGAAACAGTGCGCTTTCATAATGCACACCGCGCAAAATCTCTTCTTCGCACACGTCTTCAATTGCGAGCCGAGCAGTGGGGCCCTCTGCAAAACCATCGAAGCCGCTTGCAAGGTAATTCATTTATATACATTTTGTACCTTATGTTATTCGCATTAACCCTAGAAAGACTAAGCCTCAAATCCGAGCAATTTTCCGATAAATTTGATCGATGTTCAATATTTATTTTGCGATCCTTCCAGCAGCCACAATTGTGTCCGAATAGTTATTATTCCACGAAAAATACATTTTTCCTGTGATCAAAGTCTGGATTGTATTTCTCTTCCTCAAATGAATATTTTCACATAATAATATGCATTGAAAGCCATGGAATTCAATGTAAAAGTATTTATATGTACGAAGAACGTTCAAACAATTATGATTAAATAATAATCAGTAGTCTGCGGATCTTTATGCAAAACAAAAAGCTTCTATCTGAATTGCAACAAACTGGTGTACAATAAAAATTTAATTTCCTTCATAACATGTTTCATAGATTGAAAGTAATATAATAGTACCTTTAAATTATTCTAGTGTATACTGTTTTAGATGACACCAATTAATTTCTGTCATAAATACATAAAATCCACAGTAATCAGTATTATTAATAATTATTATTATTAGACAGCGGATTTTATGCATTTATGACAAATATGAGTAGGTGTAATTTACAGCAGTAAAGACATTATAAAGATTTTAAAATGATACTGTATTATTTTTAACCTGTTAAACATATTAAAAGATATAATACTTCTCTACTTCACTCCAGTTTGTCGCAATTCCAATAGAAATTGTTCATTTTGCATAAATATCCGCGGTCTGTCATAATGGCTATTTAATTATTTATTATTCAATTTATTATTTACTATTTAACAATTTCCTTCGTCAATTTAGTAAAAATTCTAGTCTACTTAACATATTAAAAGATATAATAGTTTTCTACTTCACTCCAGTTTGTCGCAATTCCAATAGAAATTGTTTATTTTGCATAAAGATCCGCGGTCTGTCATAATGGCTATTTAATTATTTATTATTCAATTTATTATTTACTATTTAACAATTGCCTTCGGCAATTTAGTAAAAATTCTAGTCTGCTTATTAATGACCAGCACAAGAGCAACACCTTAGTGTTGTTAACTGTGTAACTCGACTTTGTATGCGGCTACTAACAATTTTTGAAATCTGTATTTATCACATATTGACCTCTCGTCAACTTCTTTGTTTCGTTTCTTTACTACGTCTTTGACTCGAAAAATTCTGAAATGTCGACAAATTAATAATGCGTTTTAATTTTCACTACAAATTTTAACATAAATATGAAGCAATTAATTTTACTCCGTGGCGAGTATACTCGGCAAACACAGCTAACTGGTTAAAGTAGTCGAAAACCTGAAGCTGGCAAAATTTGTTCTTCGGATCGTATAGTGAAAGTATGATATTTTCTGTGCAGCTGAGGTACCAGAAATGCTTAGACGCACACCCGCTGGGCTTTAAACACGCCACCAAACTGAACAATCCGAAGGAGAGAAGACTGGGCACAACCCTGCAGTCCCTGGTTGTCTCCCTGACTGGACGTAGAAATAAGCAGGGTGAGTCCTGAGACGAGGCTCTCTCGCTGCAGGTAAATGATCACGCTCAGCCGCCAAAGTATACAAATCGGCAGCACGAAGAGAACTATCTGAATACATTCTCGTGTCCCACGTATTGCGAATGAAAGACGTCTAGTGAACTCAATGGGGTCAAAGTGAAAGCTTTTTCATGCATCCTGACTCCATTCGAAGTCACACAGTTTTCACTTCCTTTTTCTAGCTGAAAGCGCTAAATGATAAACCAGTACACTGTTCGTAAACGAACTATCTAATGTGACTGGCTTTATAGATCACATTAGTCTGAAAAACTCAGAATATTAACCTTACAATGGTATCCCGGGGTCTCCCATCACCCCTACAAAATTTGTGTACTGGAATTTTTGCTCCTATATTGCACGATAATCGCAAAAATCAAGTTTCTGTAACTTTTTTAGAACATATGGATTATTGAGTACTAAATTATATATTCGAAAGTATCTTGAAAATTTTATACAAATTTTTAGAAATGCTCCAATATGATACTTCGCAGTCTGAGTGTACCAATCAAGGATTAAAGGGTTAGACTACTTTAACAACAATTGTACAAATTTAGAAAAGATTATCATAATTGTAGTGAAAGGGCATTGAATTTATTACAGAGAACCAAATAATGTATGTCATAATTGGATATTCGATCGTCTGAATCCAAGAAACGAACTTTTTCTATCAACCATATTTTAATATCTAGATATTAACGTAGCCATATTTTAATTATTTGACAATTCACTGAATAACAACTTCCTGAGGAAAGCCTGTCAATTTTCGCGCGAAATTTGTCACAATGTTATAAATTCTACAAGAAAATGGCATTAAAAAATCATCCATCAGTGTATAGAGGATATAATAATGACAACATTTCCAAAGATTTATTGCAATCGTATCAATATAAATTGAGATGTCGTGTACGTTATTTTGATAGGACTCCGGTTTATATTCGAGTTTATAACTCCAACACTTCAATCCGTCCGAGTTCCATTCTACAGACTTTAAACCATTATTGTCACTAAAAATAAGATATTCAAATTTTTGATAATTGCGCAGCAGTCCAACCCCTTAATTCATGGGATAGTTCAGTAGCTCTAAATCATCGCTTCGGAACACTAATTGCATTCATCGAATAATCGACTATTAACGATTCGTTCGCGTCTTTCATTCGCGATGCTCTCCTCCCTAGTGCAAAAGCGTGAACAAAATGTTAGTAGATAAATCCACTGGTTGCGCAGGAACTGTGGCCGCTGCCTGCTGAGCGAGAGGTGATCAGACACAGACATCTGCAGTCTCCCCTGACCTTGAAATACTTTAGCGAATCGCCGCCAAGCGCGTCACCGAGGTCACTCCTTTCGCCCTCTCCGGACAGCATATACTACTAATACTACATATACTAATTACCACAGCTATAGTGGACTACGCTTACGTGTGTCGATATGATGTTATGTATGTTAAACGCAGTGTCCGACAAAAATGAAAAGAATTAAAAAATAATTATGTCGAGATGACGGCGACCGACGCCGTGGATCGATTAGGCCACGTCGTTGGGTGCTGGACTCTCTTCGGGGTCGGGAGCGTCTCCTGATTGGAGCGTTCGTGTGCTCGTTCCACCCTTGGTAGTCACTGAGAAACGAAGGATAATTGAAAAGGAAGAAGATCCACTGTGGCCGGGTGTGGAACTCGCTGGTCGCGCCACGAGGAAGATGGCCGATCCAACAAGCGGAGAATCGATCTCTGCGAGGAAGGGACAAGCTAGTCGAGAGACCGAGTAATCTGTATATACGGGGTGGTAACTATCGCGCTAAATTTAGTAAATTTGCTGGATTCAAGGGGAAGTCCAGAAGGAGTGAACGGGGAACGGTGTGCGAGTGTTACGGAATGACTGAAGAGTAGCGTTCTAGCGTAACCACAAAGCATTAGATGATGATTTACCGAAAAAAGACGAAGAAGAAGAATTTGAAGAAAAAGAAAAGGAAGAAGAAGTTAAAAGGTACAGAAGAAGATGAAATCGGAAGCAAGAGAGAGCTTAAATGTATAACTTATACATGCGTATTCGCGGGTGTACAGATTAAAGAAGCGAGACTAGTACGACCAGGCTACACGAACATCACACACCTGACACGTACTGCGGTGGACACGTGTAGGGACACCCACGCGACAGAAAACACGCGAACAGGCACATATACACGCGTAATACGCGTAATACACGTCACGTACACACGAACAGACAGGTAATAGGGAGTTTATTTTTTATGGCAAAACAATATAGAAGAGCTTGCACCTTGCGAAAGGAAGGCGATATGACGAGACGTAAGCGCGACCGTCCTTTGAATTCACGGAGAGGAAGAGGCCGAGAACACGAGAGCTACCTAGAGCAATCTTGCCACGCCATAAGCGCGCTATTATCGTACACGCACAATCTCTGTGCAATGAACGCTGACACTGCAACGCAAAAGGGAGCGATCCATACGAACCCGTCGTTCCACGGCGTGAAGTGCTGCTGTTATCTGAATGTCGGACGATCGTTATTAATCCTGATTAACCGTCAACGGCAGCATTGTCAACTATTCGCAATTATCGAGACCCGTGATATATTGACACCGCCGGCACTCGTCCACAGAGCTTATTTCATTCACGATTGCGCACGTACGTAACCTCGAAGCCTCGCCACTCGCACGTGCACAGCAACGATCGCGATTCACAGGCAGCTTCGAATACGTTCTAGAGTTAGAGAGTTCCCGAACTCGTCTCTTCGATCTCGTCGACGGAAATACGCGCGGCGCAACGCCGACCATTCGGAATGGAATCGACGACCAGTGCCGACACGCCTAATATCAATCAGTAGCTTAAGAACCGACCCGTGAATCAACACCGTGCGCCGTGTTCCCTTGGTTTTATACCGGTAAACTCTAGACACTTTTTCCACGCAGAACTATAGCAGAGCTCTATGTACAGGCGAACGAAACCACTTCATCCGAACACCGATTATTTTCGTATCGACACCAACGATACACCGAACCCGTGCTCTTCCGGCTGCAGCGACGAGACAAGGTCCACTTTCCCATGATCACTCCTGGACGAAGGGAAAACGTTCTCAAACACAGAGATGGGCACGATTTCACGCGAATCGGACGCGTTTGGATCTTGTTTCCATTTAAGAGTGACGCGGACTCCAATTCTTAGTTTTTGGTGGCAGCGCAACGAACGTTACCTACAAGTTCTTTGCTGCCTTTGACAAATTAGATCATTTCTGCTGAATGAGATTAACCCTCTATAGATCCGTGTAATATTATTGAAATCATGGTCAATATTTACAAGTTAAATCTTTTTTAATCGAGAAGATCTTGTTCTGTTGGGGTTCTCCTTCCTTTGTAATCAAGGAAATTGTGCATCGCTGTTGCCGATTCGTTTTTGTTTTTTTAATTAATAATTTATTTTCACATGGCTTACACTTAACTCTAGCGTAATTAATATGTAATAGAATATAATTAGCATTCACATTGGTGTGACTAAGTAACATGATACTAATACGTATTAATAAATGGACTTAAAGAAGAGGAGGATGTTTCTGATGTCGTCTTCTTTGAGATTTGTCTTGAGGTCCCTCTTAATACAGAATCTGATTCGTTTCAAAGAATATCTGGGCCATTCAAGTAGTTTATGGTGGATACTGATGAGATTGTCGATTCTTGTTCCACGTGAAAGAGTAAATTCATTTTTTCTTAACTGTAAATTCAGTGTTAAATTGTATCTAGAGCAGGGAGTTCCAACGTATTCCCCTACGAGAACTGCAAGGTCCCCACCATCGAACCTCTTCCCACTACCACATACGACCGTAGTGCTGCGCGCGCCGCGTGGCTCTCGTGGTGGGAGCTTCCCACTACTATACATTACGATGAAGTCTTAGAGTGGGGGAAGAACCTAAGCGGGGAAGGTACCTCGAATAGCTCCGAAGCTACTGATTGGAACTGCCTGATCTAGAGGATCGTATTTGTTGTTGTCAAGTCATATAAATATTTTTAGCTTTATAACAAAAATTCGAGCTACGGAGGGTTAATTCAATCCCAAGTAAGCTGTTGAACCTAGTTCAACGAATTAGAAAACGTAGGAAATAAATTGCTAAAATTTTATCGTTCCTGGAGGATACTGGAAAAAGTATTGGAAAACTCAAGTTAAAAATTACCTCGAGTTCAACTTGTTATTCTTTTAACACAAGTTAAAAGAATCTCTAGGTGCGAAATTAATAAAACATTCTTAAGGTACAGCCTCTTGTATCCGAATTAAGTTAAGTGCCACATTAGTTACATATGGGTGACACTAATTTTTCACCAGGTTCAGAAATTCTATTAGGATTTTTCGAATACAAAATTTGATAAATTTTAACTGTCTAGTTAATTTATTCATAGGTCCTGTTCAAACTAAAACTTTTCCTTTCAAAAACTTGTCTTTATCTGTTTTCATCGACATTTCTAATGTTAGAATACTCTTCAACAATGCTTCCGCGGTTCATGTTTTAAATAGAACATATTAAGAAGTTCTTGAACTCTTTCGAACCTGCGAAAAACTGATTTACCAATTAACGATCACTGCCCATCTCTGCTTCTGCACACACCAAAGGTTCCCCGTGGGTGAACGGTTTGTCATGCTCGCGACAAATCCTCCCGTGCCCGCCGAGGACGGTCACGTCATGGGATCCGTCGTCATTGCGAAAGATACAAAGTTGAGCGGGACCCAGAACGAAGAGAGAAAAATATTTCTATGTAGCGTTTAAATAGGAACGAGGTAGCGCAAGAATTGGCGAGCTTGAGCGGAGAGAGAGCGAGCGTGTGTGCGAGAGGGGAGTTTGTATGCGTGGGGTTTGGCTGCTTGGTTGGAGGGTTGCGAGAGAAGAAGGGGCAATTGTATCTAGACGAGGAGGACGCGTAACGGAGATAGAGACGGCGATAGATTGATCATTATTTGTACATAAAATACACGTAGCGAGAATCACCCGCTTTTTGCGAGAAAGAAACGAGTACGTAGCTACGTTAGAAGAGAGAAACAAAGAGAAAGGATCGCCTCGTCCCATGGCTGAGAGTGTTGTCTTGAAAGGGAACATCCCTCGGGAGTGCCAACAACGCAACGGTACCCGTTGGACTTTTCCTTTCGACCTGCCGCTTCGGATTTCCTTTCACCTGTATCTTTTTGCGTTCCTTCCGTTCCGATCTGGTCAAGTCTCAACCCTTAACGCGGAGAGCAGCCTTGATAACCCGAAGTCACCGACCACAATAAATAATCATTGACGAAACGTCGCGCGTACGAGGCCTCCCGTGTGCATCCACTTTCCGGAATCAGGTGAATCCACTTATACAGGGAAGCACCGGGGCGACGTTTCTCCTGCTGCATTGATATATCGTTGATACGACTCTCCTTGCTTTGATATACACTATACATATTCATATACATAAATCGATATATATATGTATATCAGTTGTTGAATTTATATTAATATTAGAAGGTCGATCGAGTAATCGGGGGTGGCATGCGACAGCCTCGACGAGCGCGGAGATAAAGCCCGTGGTGATGTATGGCTGTAAATATATTAATATACACATGTCTAGAGAGGAAGAAACAAAAGAAACAAAGTGCGAGGACTATTATAACGTGATGAATCGTGGAGTTTGAGGTCAAAGGACACATCGTTGCACCGGTCATCCGAGCGACAACGCGCGTAACACCATAAAATACCCGTTACACCGTACCACACACGTGAAACAGAGTTGGAGGAGACTGCTGAGGAGAGAACACACGTATATACACATATACACACACAGACACACACGTACATCACAAATTGGGTGTAGCTTAACTGTCTCCTTAAATAATAGGTGTTGACTTGTCGCCATGGGAGGGACACGAGAATATCGATAAAAGCGGAAACTACCGAGCACTGGTGGACGTAAAGAGGTGAAAGGAGGTGGAGGAGGGTAAAGGAGAAGGGAAGCCACTTGTAACTGACATAGAATAGAGCAAACCTAACTATATTTACTGTGACATGTAATATCCTTAACGAAAAAAAAAAAATGCGATCTACTGCAATAGAAGAGTTGTTCTGCACAAACACGATGCTTCATTGATAATTATAGTGTCTCTCTCTCTCTTTCTCTATCTCTCTCTGTCTCTCTCTCTCTCTCTCTCCCTCTCTCTTTCTCTCTCTTTCTCTCCCTCTGTCTCTAGCTTCAGCAAAAGAAAAGACGAGTAACGTAGCTCTCTATACTTCTTATGGTAATTAAGAATCTCGACTCGATTGTTTCGACGACACCTCGAGAAGAGGAGTGAAGAAAAAGGAGAGGGAGAGGAGGGGAAGTAGAAAGTATAAAAAAACGTTTCCGTGTCAACTCGTTCAATTATTCGGACTCGATTCGTCATCGGATCATCGCGCTGTCATCGATCATTGTTATATTCTATTGTTGTCACCGATCATCGCCGGTTCGCGTGTTAATACGATGCCGAGCAAACGGGAAGAAATGCACGGGGGAAAAATCTCGCCCAGCCTTTGTAGCGCATCGATCGAAGCATTTCGAGAGAAATAATTGTTACCATCGACTCACACGCCGATTCACGAGGATAAGAGGAGACGGAGAGCAAAAACAGATGCTCGCGTGACGATCGCCTTTGATATTATCGCGCGCGGTCCACGACTATTTCTGAAGAGAAAGAAAGAAGAAAAAGAAAAGAAAGAAGATGACAATGAGAAAACGTATAGAGAAACGATGAACGAGTGCGATCGATTTTCTCAGTCGACGTCGTCGTGGTTGCCGGGTGGTGGCCGACGAGATTCGATTCACGTCGAAGAATATCGTTTTGTTTCATTAGAATAGAGGTCTTGCTTCTTGCGAGACGAGAAAGAAGATGATAAAATTCTAACCAGCGAGGAGACTAATATCCGAGCGACGCGTTTTCGTAGCAACGTCGTTTTTAGAGCGTACGAAAGGACAAAAAAAAACACTTTGTATGCACCCGCCCCTCTCCCATTGTTCATGCCCATTTATATTGCGTAGTTGGACCGATCGATAATTATAACGAACGTGAGATACTATTATATATATACGTATATATACATATTATATATATATATAAATATATATATAAAAGCGACAGAATGAAACTACTGTAACTACACCTGCCTCTTGTGAATAAATGCCTATTTGTTTCTTTTCAAACCCAGTGTTATTGATTACTCTACTGCAGCACCAAGTGGAACCCGTTATCAGGATGCATTGACGGAGAAAAATTGAGAAATAAAATATTCGAGGTGATATTCCCATTCGAAATCGTGAATTTAAGACAATTTGTGAGATAAAAAATTAATACGTGATTGCATGTCAAATGCTTTAACTTTTCGTATAAGTGTTCATTTATATTTTAAGGTGACACGATGTAATTTTTATGCAATTATCTTTATTGTTACATAAATTATTGCATGACTCTCGCAGCATACAGGGTGTCCCACATAAATGGGAACACCTAAGTATCTGTCGTATTTACAGCCCTATCAGAAAATTTCAGAGGACAAAGTGACACTATTGCAGGGGGGCACATATAATGGTAAAGAAAAAAATGTGTTATGTCGTGTTTTTTAATGAAATTTCTAGGTCACCGATGTTTTTTTAAATGGGATAGTGTATTTTTTTTACGATAGCATGATAGACAATAAACAACTGAATTTAGTAGATACCACCTTTTTGACCTTGATATGACCTTGAGCAAGAATAATCCTGTTGGAACGGATAAAATGTGGAAGTTTAAAATTTACATGTTTCAGCAAAGATTACGCGTTCTTTACGTCGGGTTGACCTTTACAAACCACAATAAATGTTTGAAATATTTTTCATAATAAACAGCGTATGTTTAAGTTAGAGTATGTACCATAGAGATCGTTAACAGAAGGTTAATCGGTTAGAATAAGTACGTTGTTCCTTCTGCATTCCTCGAATTCGAAACGTGAAAGTGATAACAATGCGTTATACTGTACAGGAACGAATCGATATGGTTTTCACTTATGGCGAAAGCCACCAATCTTTGAGGCAAGCAGTACATTTGTATCGTGAAAAATTTGTGAATCGTATTTGTCCTTCGTTACACGCATTTTCGTTGTGGTAAAACAATTTAAAAATACCGGTAGTGTAAGTTCTAAAAATCGTAATAAACAAAGAATTGTAATGCACGAAGAAAATGGAACTAATATCCTAGCTGCAGTATCTAATGATATCCACATGTAAGTTTGCGACAACTAGAACAAGAGTCCGGTATTAGCAACCCGCCATAAACAACGCGTAATCTTTGCTGAAACATGTAAGTTTTAAACTTCCACATTTTACCCGCTCCAACATGATTATTCTTGCTCAAGGTCATTTCAAGGTCAAAAAGGTGGTATCCACTAAATTCAGTTTTTTATTGTCTATCATGCTATCGTAAAAAAATATACTGTTCCATTTAAAAAAACATCGGTAACCTTGAAATTTTATTAAAAAAACACGACATAACACATTTTTTTCTTTACCATTATATTTGCCCCCTGCAATAGTGTCACTTTGTCCTCTGAAGTTTTCTGATAAGACTGTAAATACGACAGATATTTAGGTGTTCCCATTTATGTGGGACACCCTGAATAATTTTTCATGGCTGCCATGAAATCTCAATAATCAATTAACCTATTCATTAAAACTGTTTGGTTTCTTAACTCATTGTTAGTTAATCGTTAGACAACTTTCGTATAATAAAATTAAATACTAGACTGCGGATCTTTATCCAAAATAAAAATTTCCTTCATCAATTACAAGATACTGAAACCCATTAAAAATTTCTTTCTTTTTTTTCGACTTTTTTAATGTCTCTACTGTTTAAAATTGTAACTACCCATTTTTGTCATGAATGCATCAAATCCGCAGTCTACTAATTACCGTATTGAGACATGTTTAGTGTGTCCAAGATTACAGGCAACGTAACAAGGACTGCAACGTGCAAAAATTGAAAAAAATAATTCTTCAGTTTGAATTTCCTTAGATACATCGGTTCTGTGGGATTTTGTTGAGTCGGAGTCGTCAGTTGAGTTGCAGTTCAGCAGTCAATGTGCATTAGCTCACACTCTCGATCATGCTGAAGTTACATTGAGTATATCCGCTGAAAACTGTTGGTCGATGAATTCCAAATAGCAAGAAATACGATTAGTACAGTATAAAGTATCCATGAGTAACACCTTGAGACATTTAAATACCCAAGAATCTATTTTAAAGGAACTAGTAAATTCAGTTCAAAAGTAACGAATAACATTAAGAATACAGTAAAATTGGTCGAAACTCATGTAAAACACAATGATCATAGCAAATAGTGTTTATTTGTTTTGATCACCAAACAGTATATTTCTGTAAAACAGATTTCTGATATTTTGCCAACGTCGCAGATAGCTCCAGTTGTCCAAAAATCCACATAGAACTGTACAATTCCTGTAAAAAGGGTACAAACTATCGTTCAAAACGATAACCACTGGACTGCAAATCTTTATGCAAAATAACAACTATCTACCTTCACTGCAACAAACAGGTTTCACATAGGAATTCCCTTTTAAGTAGAAATTAAAGTAACACTATTTTTAAATTCTTCCAAAGTTTTTACTGTTTTGTATTTCGCCTACTCGCTTTTGCCACGAACGCATAAAATCCGCAGTCCAATAATCGATATTACCTCTAGAATCTTGAACTAACGGCTCAAGAGATGAATTACTGGGTATCTCTGAAAAACGGATTCGTAAAACAGACTTTTATTAAATAAATAAGTTGTCACAATTGCTCAGATCAGGAATCATACAGCTATCGTACAATCTCGGCGAGTCTCGCATCTCGCCGACTACTAATTTACAAAGGACGGAGTCGCACATTGGTGATCCGCATACAGCCGCTTCGTTGTTGTTTAACACCGTTCGTTTAATTAAAGCTAACCGAGCGTTCGGAGTCGAATGAGAATAGCATGCCGAGAAACATCGTGGCGATCGACCAGCTTGGTCTGCGTCGAATGTTCTTTAGTGTTATTGCACTGTCGTTGCGTAAAAAGTTGCAATGTCGCGGCTGAATCGATCAATCTCGTATTTTCTTATAGCCTGCACGCTCGCGGTGAGCTGTAATCGTCGATAGTTCTATCTAAAACACTTTTATAGATAAATTTCAAACGGAAAAAGTCGCAATAACGAATGCTAAAATTCAATTCGATTAATTCTTCAATGATCAATCCTGAAGTTTATCGTAACAGCGATAAAATATATCACAATCAACGATAAAGAAATTCCGCTCCCGACGCGGGACAAGAGTCTTTGAAGATCGCTTATCTATAAACACAAAGCTGATGGTCGATTTTCTTAGGCCGCTAAAGTCTAGTCCAGCGACAGAAGAACTAGGAAGTTCTTTGGTCTCTCGTTCTCTCTCTCTTTCATACTCCCGGAATAATAATAAGATTGAACCCGCGGACCGTAGCAGATCCTTAGGAGAACACGCCATTAGAGATCGTTCTACTCGCGCTAACGAACCGTGCGGCGATAAGCGAAGTGACCACACGCTCTCGAAACGATCCACACAAACGGAAATGAAACGCGTTCACGCTTCACCGTAGGCGATCGCCAATCTGGCTCGCGCTGGCCGAGTTACTGTCACTTTCTTTCCTCGATGAGCTGTAGTCGCCATAAGGAAGGAACTTCGGTCGTTGTTTTAAGATTCTCCATCCTGATACAGCTAACAAACAGCGCACGAATCCCTCTTGCAGAATCGAAAACGCGATGACTCTTTAAGCAAGTCCATGGTCTCAGTCGCGAGACTCTTACAGCGGAAGATAAAACTTGCTTGGTTCGTCGTTACTTGAAGGCCTGCGCGTGTAAAAAGGTGAAAGAAACGAACTGTTCCCGATGACTATGTTCTAGAAATTGTCCGTAGAAAGTAGAGTTTCCTCATCGGCTGGTTCGCCGCCGTAAATTCGAATCGCCAGTCTATTCCTGACTCGAGCGACGAGCGGTCGAATGGTCCCTGATACTCCTTGCGACGCGAAAAGGAACCTCCCTTCGAGCACAGTCTTTTTGTTTCATCATGTGCACCGGCGTCCCTGGTTTTCACGTCCCATGAGGGTTCACTTTCGTCAAAAGAAACCGAACATCTTCTTCGACGAGCCTGTGCTCCTCTTCTTCCTCGCCGGCGCAACGATCTCCCCGTTATCGCCATTCGCAGCAGTAATGGCGTTTGCTACAGGCATCATTTTACTGCGGACATGCTCGTCCAGGAGAGACTGCACGTCCATCTGCCACTGTTCCAGCTGCTGACTGAGTTCGATCTTCTGCTGAATAGCCTCCATCAGCTGACTGTTCGCCTGCAAAACGTCTATCCTTGTTTTCGCCAGCTCAACTTCCGCCCTGTTCTTCCTGGCCACCGCCTGATCCCTGACGCTGTAAGCCTGAGCTAGGACTTCGTCCTTCGTCAGCTGCGAGTGTTCCATGTCGCCCCTAGCCCTATCACGTTCCTCCTTCACTCCGCGCAACTCCGCTTCCGACACGCTCAGCTTGCTGGTCATGTCCAGCAGAGCCTCTCCGCGACGTTTCAGCTCATCCTGTGTCTGCTTCAGCTGGTCCTTCGTGTGCTCTAACTCTTCTCGTACCCTGTGCAGCTCTACTGCCAAACCCAGCTCGCCGGGTGCACCTCTTCCGGATAGTGCCAAGTTGTACACCTCTTCTACGATGTCCAACAGAGCGCCGGGACAGTTCGACTGAAACAAAGAGTAGACAAATTGAGGACCATGGAAACGGCGTTCATTCGTTGAATTAGTATCTAATTAACAGGCGAAATCAACCAAGAGACGTATGCTGATTTGTATGTCCTTAAGATAATTCGAATCGGTAAAAGACGTCAGAGTAAAAAAATTCACATATATTTGCAGTCTACTCTTCTCAGAACAAAATTCTTGATTTTACTCTGAGTATTCACCCGTTGAGAACGAATGTCGTCATACTGACAAAATCAGGTCGGAAACGAATAATATAATTATTGTAATTATTTCCAATACTTTAAAAAATGATCGTCTGCAAAGAGGTAAGGGTTAAAACAATAAGTAAATGCAGTGTAGAACACTTTCATTGATAAGCACGTCGACGAGTGTTCCGATCAATGAAAGCGACGAAATTAGACAAACTATAATCTGAACGAACAGTGCTCAACAGTTAACTGCGGTGGTGTCTGCATCTATGGGGGAACTACCAATCTTATCAACACTCTAAATAGCAAAGCCGCAGTCGATCGTCCATGGCACCGGTCACGCTCGATCCGCTATCTACGATCTCTTGGCTCGGATCAGCGAGCGGAGCACGTTCATCGAGTTTTTCGTGGGCGGTCGAGTGCCCCGGTGCTTCGTAGCCGGAAGCCGGAAACCGGAAGTCAATGGACAAAGAGGGCAGGTTCGCCGAGTCTCTTACCGAGCTGGATAGAGTCTCCTGGCCGTTGGTGGTCACCTCCTCTGCGGTGTTGATCACGAGCATGGACTCGTCGCAGTCGCTCTGCAGACCGGAATCGTCCTCCCCTCGCCTCAGGTGGACGCAGAGCTCCTTCAACCGTTTCGCCGCCCTCGCCACTTCGCTGCGAAGGTCCTCCTGCTCCCCCAGCGAACTTCCGCTCTCCTCGCACTCCATTTCAGCCTGCAAAGACCTCGGCGGCTTCTGTATCGAGTCCGATCGACCTCTCCTTTCCGCCTCGATGACCGCCAACGTTGCAACCAACTCGTCTCTGCAAACCGAACAATAACACGATGAGTCTCCGTTCGTTCGGACTGTTCCACAGTGGACCAGAATCGTAAACAAAGGGACAAAATCTACGTTTCTGTTGATGATACACTATCAATTAGGTCCGTCAAATATTAATCGGACTTTATATTGTACACAACTGCATAGTCGCCATTGTTCTTTTAACCGATTTTTGAATAGCTGGAACAAGAAGTGAACAATCAGTACCGATTTTCATTGTACAATGTATTATTATTAAGTTTTTGACTATTGAAAACACGAAATTTACTAACACGTTGTTTCAAAAAACTATCTATTTTTTATCTAACAAATCGGATCAGATGTACATAAGTCTGTGCCTTGATCAGTCTCGCTTAATCAAGTATAGTCCATTTCATAACATTCACATTTTCGACTTTTATTTGAAGCGAATGAATTCATTTAATAATTCTCCGCAAAGGCGTCTTCACAATTTCAGTGCTAATGAAATCAAAAATCTAAAATGGTAATTCTGTTCTCTTAAAGATTTACATATAAATGTGTATGCATCTAGTTTTCTTTCGTTTCCTTTTCTTAGCGTAATAATGTCTACATGTCCAATCAAGACGGAATATTAATATTTTGTAATGGAGTGAATGATTTTGGAGCACCGAGTGCTGAGATAATGAACAAGGCAAGATAAACTGCGATGGCGTAAAGGTACAGTAATAATGGCGTTGTTAAGCTAACCGATATTGGGCAACGATAACCATCGTTCAGCGGACAAACAATGGATTTCAGCGCAACAGGTCGAACGATGATCTTGGCTACCGAATTTAGAACGCGATAATTCTCGATGGACTCGAGTAAACAACTGATCAGAGATCACTGAGCTATGGGAGAAGCCGATCGTGGTTGAATGCCATGCGACTCAAATCCTATTCCGTTTCCCTGTTCAGCCTGATCGCCTTGCGCTAGATCGACTTTCCGAACTAATGCGTAGGCGTTGAGATCGACGACTACGTCAAAGAGAATGTTTAGCGATTGTTGTTCGAGATCGTGAAAATTGAACCACACGTCAAGCACGCGTGGCGTTTGACGTGTTCGCACATAAACACCTCCACATTCCGTTCTGCATTCAATTGTTACAATGCGGATGTTTCTGAATTTATTCACAATACAAATGTCTAAAACTAAAAATTGCTTAGAATTTGCTACAAATTTATAATGCTCTAAATCTTCTGAACCTATTAATTTGAGATACATTTTTATTAATTTCAGTTTCTTTGTATTAGTGAAAGACAGATATTAACAGTATACTTTTACTATTAGGTGGTTAGTGCACTGCGGATATTTATACATTTATAGTATTCACACCTAAAATTCAAGAGAACATTAACAAACATTGATAACATCTGTAATCTATTCTTACCATAAAGAATTTTCAAGTTAATAAATTGAATTTGTTCCCAATCATGGATTTTATAAAACAGTCTACGAAAATTGAGATTTGCATAAAGATCTGCAGTCTATTGAGATATGTAACAAATTAATGTTAGAAAAGGCTGTCGTCGCGAACAATTCAATTCACAACTCCGACCAATAGCAATTACAGTAAAATTATTTTTACACATTATCTAGTAAATTAATCCTTATAACATTTTAAAAGAAGTTCGAGTCGTTTTGAACAATTTTGAAAAAGTTCTTTGTTTTTAAAGGGTGGTCTTAAATTCTTGTCCGCTCTTGTATGTATATGACTGCCGTAACAGTTGAAGTTTCAATACTCACTGAGATAAATTTTTAAAATATTTTCCAAGTTTGAAAATCTCATGTGTACCAACATTTAGAATTCACTTTTCCTATATGGAACATCAAATGCTTGTTAACGGAAGTAATTTTAGTAAACGAGTAGCGACATCAATCGTTTTCATCAAATCACAATTAGGCTTCAGACAGTGTAGATTTAGATCCACTTTAATCTAGGTTTTCAAAGGCTTCATCAAACCTCAAAGCTTCTGATAGGTAACGTAATTTGTGAGCTATTTATATAATAAGGCTCTAATGAAAATGTCGATGCAGTTCGGAGGGATAGGTTCAAAAATATCTCTAGAAAGATTGATAGGTGAAGACGTGAATAAACTTAAGCAGTGCTTCCTATGAAACCATCAAAATTATAGTTGACACCAAAATAAGAAGTAACTCGCTTCGCGCAACTCATTGCGCGGTTGCTTTGTTGTAAAGTCTCTGCTTCCCCACTCGATCACCCAAACATCATGAATTTTCATATATCG
Source organism: Sphecodes monilicornis (assembly GCA_913789915.3). NCBI lineage: Eukaryota > Metazoa > Arthropoda > Insecta > Hymenoptera > Halictidae > Sphecodes > Sphecodes monilicornis. The sequence continues at coordinate 15,721,165 of OU565290.1, forward strand.
GGAGACAAGTGATTTGTGATTTGTACCGTCTTAATCTCGAGTAGGGGATTAACCAATGAACGAATTCTGATGTATCATGTGCGCAAAAATAGTCTTAAACTCGTTATTTGTCAGGTAGCTTCTTATTTGGTGTCAGGTTTATGTATTTATTAAAAACTGATTGTACTTAAAAAGTACATAACATTGAACATAACGTATGTGCAATATGATTCACAATAAAAGTACGTTCTCATTCATTCGATTTTCCTCAATGACTATTCACTGTCCAATCATTCATTTTCAATATCTTTGTGAAAAATTGTTTTAAAAACAGTAAATATTTACGGATGATTTTACATTTATTGCTCTTGAGAGTTTGAGTCGGATTCGTGAGTCGAGATGACGATATAGCAGACAGGTAAGTTATCAGAATATTAAACCCTTGCACTATACCATCGAGTCAGACTCGCGATGAAGATATCGAACAGAATCGACTAAATATGCATGCTATTAATTTCCTTCGAACTGAAACAAAATTCTACTTGGCTGTTATCGATATAGAGGACGTATCAAAAATGTTCGAGTTACTTGAAAGGGGTGGTTCCTGAGGTTATTCTAAGAAGCTTTTTCCTTTGCGAAAATGTCATACACGGCTTTGTCTTCGAGTTATTAACGAAAAACACGAGACAACGGCTGGCGCGGCGCGGCGCGGCGGTTAATTCTACTGAACGGTAGTGTTGTTGTCTCGCTGTGCTCGAATCGTGAGTAAAAGAAGAAGTAACAATTTATTCAAATGCGCTTGCTGCCAAGAATTCTCTTATACGGCAATACTGAATTATTTTTATCTCATACCGAACAATAATTGCACGCATGCTGGCTCGATTGCATTGCTCATAATTGCTCATGTATTCCGCAAAGGAAAATGTTTCTTAGAAATACCCTAAGAATCGCTCCTTTCAAGGAACTCGAGTATTTTTTAGACATTCTGTGTAGCCATTGGAGAATATATAGACGTGCGATAAATATTAATTGCATTTTCTTCTAAAAAATTACGAACGGCAAAGAAGTTCTAATTATTGTATCCGTAAAGTAAATCGTAGTGCAAGGGGTTAAGAAGCTGACGTCGAATTGCGAGAACTGCGAGAACACTCACCTCTCTCGTTCGGCGAGCTGAGCCCGGTGCTCAGCCTCGTGGCCGAGCCGGTCCAAGGCTGCTGCTCTCTCTTCGGCTTCTTCGAGGGCCGCCATCGCCCTCGTCCTCTCCTCCCGTAGCTCCAAGGACCTCCTCTCTAATTCTGTTCTCTGCGCGGACACCAGCTGCACCTGGAACGCCGGCAAGCCCGACTTTAACAGACTTGCATTTTATTCGACTCGACTTTGTTGGCCTCTAACAATCCGCTTACGAATCGCTGTTTACACTATAGAATACGGCCTCGCGCGTGTGAACACGTGTTCGGTAACCCTTTCGACGATACGTACGCGTGATTTGGTTTGCTAGTTGGAGGGAACGAGAACGTAGTTTCTGAGGTAATTCGCGAGACGCATGTCACGTTCACCAATGACGTGACGACAAGTTTATGATTTGATTCAGGTGTAAACAGAGCTGGATACAATACTATTTCAAATAGTAAATAGTAAATAGTAAATAGTAAATAGTAAATAGTAAATAGTAAATAGTAAATAGTAAATAGTAAATAGTAAATAGTAAATAGTAAATAGTAAATAGTAAATAGTAAATAGTAAATAGTAAATAGTAAATAGTAAATAGTAAATAGTAAATAGTAAATAGTAAATAGTAAATAGTAAATAGTAAATAGTAAATAGTAAATAGTAAATAGTAAATAGTAAATAGTAAATAGTAAATAGTAAATAGTAAATAGTAAATAGTAAATAGTAAATAGTAAATAGTAAATAGTAAATAGTAAATAGTAAATAGTCTATTTTATTTGAAATCATACGTGCACGTTCAAAAATAAAATATTTTATTTGTCAGAAAAATTATTAAAAATAGCATTTCATTTGAAGAATTCTCCAAATAGCGTAAATTTTATTTGAGGACATGATTCTATATGAGAAATGATGTTTTCGATAAAATCGACTACGAAAATGTTATGGTACCTTGCATTTTAATATTACCTGTTGCCTCAAACGATTTTTATCGTCAAGAAATATTTTAACTACTATTTATAACTCAAAATTCAAATATTTTATGTTTCAAATTACCAAAACAAAAATATTTTAAAAGCCAAGAATATAGAGCTAAACTTGCCTATTTGAGTTTCTCAAAAAATTCAAATTGAACAATACAAAGAATAATCGGTTGTCGATTTGCAGCAACCATATGTAATCAGAAGTAGTGTAAATTATACAATCGTCTAGTTTCATCGATAGTTTTAAGAAAATTTTGGTTTAAATGGAATTTCACTTTCTGCGATAATAATTTTTGTGCGCGAAAGACATATGAAAGCTGTATGAAATCCCATTAGACTTTCAATTTCACTGTAAAGGGCTTTTTACGAGTTACAGACGAAATAATGGTCTGCTGTCTACTAACGAGGTTGCGCGTTGCGTCTATGGATTTTACCCGTTAGAAAAAGCGCTAATTACCCGAAGTCTGTTCACAGATGTAAAAGACAGTTAACGTGTTCACAATCCCATGACGAGTATAAGAATCGGGACAATATTAACTGAATAATTAGCAACTCATGCGTAAATAAATCTAATAAATGCCTGTACGATTGTAACAAGTTAAAACGCCCTTGTATATACTATTCTAAAACGGGACATATAACGAGGACATTTTTCTACAAGTTCAAACAGAGTGAACTCGATAAAAAAGGGAAACGATTTCAGAGTTCGATAACCAAGAATAGAACAAAAGTTTTAGCGAAACTTAATAAGTGACGATGTAAGTGATAATCCCTTATTCTAGACCCGCGAGATGGCCTTCAACTATGCAAGTACTCTAATACTTACAAAATGAGAGTCAACTACAAACGTGTGCACGTGGATCAATTCATTATAAAATATTTCGTTGCTTTCTTTCCTATTCGAAAACTTAACAGACGGGTGGCGTGTGCAATTGTTACGGCGGCGTATGCAATGTAAAGTCGTAGTAATACAAAACTGCCCTGCGGTGAACAACCCCTAAGAAAATAGTAGAAGGGGTTGTCAAAAAACTGTTGACCAACTGACTGTCGAAAACTTGACGTTTGACTGGCATACGAATCAGGCAGAAAATCGATATACCAGCCGATACAATTTAGAACTGTATACTAACTGTAAATTATTGTTAATAAAGTATTCTGTTATTAATTGCCGCGACCCGCGAAGAGTAGGGGAGACCCGGGCTAGTTGACTAATGGGGTTTAATTGACTAATTACTTTTAACTTTTATATTATACAATTGAAGGCATTTTTATCCGACATTTTGGAACATAATTTTTTAGCTCACTACATAATGCCGTGATGGGCACGTTAGAGGCCCCTCAAATGCCTGCTTCACTGCAGTGAAGTATGAAATATTCAAAATGTTCCTTCCATTTCTGACCTTGCATGACCTCGAAGGTCACTGTGCAGTATACGTATGAAATCGTCTAGACACACGCTTTCGTGTGATATAAAAAAATATACAGCATTCCATTTAAAAAATTGAAGGTCACCTTCATATTGTGTTGCGCATAAAAAACAGTGGTAATTATATAGAAAAGGTCTGCGTACTCCGATTTTGATAAAATTTTAATATGTTATGGAGCAACACATTCTGAACAACTTTTTCCTTTTCCAATATAGGGAGGTCGCTTTTAATTTCCGAGATATTTGCAAAAAAACTATCGATAATGTTAATTTCATAACGGAAACCTTCTTTTTAGAAACACTTGCTGCGTGTGAAACACTGAGTGGGTGTGTGTGGCATTGTCGCTTCCCATCCCCACAACGTGTTTACAAACAAAAAATAAACAGATGCAGCCCGAAAATCCAGGAAGAAACAAGCAGAATTAACTCCTGTAGATAACTCTGATCATACATAGATAGGCTGAGCTTTCAATTTTCAAAGACATTCCCTGGATTTTCGGTCCGCATGTGTTTATTTTTTGTTTGTAAACACGTTGTAGAGATGAGAAGCGACAATACCACACACACACCCACCCAGTGTAAAATTCAATACAGTATTAGCGATAGTTTTTTGCAAATATATCGAAAACTAGAAGCGACCCCCCTATATTGGAAAAGGAAAAAGTTGTTCAAAATGTCGAAATCTATAATATATTAAAATTTCATCAAAATCGGAGTACGCAGACCTTTTCTATATAATTACCAAAAGAGTATTACTTTCTCCTCTTTCATTTTTTTCTAATATTTACTATTTACAAGAATAACGCTGGCTAGTGATAGCGCGAGCACCTTGTATATATGATGATAAAAAATAGAACATTCGTTTGCGCCTGTCTCAGATTCCATTGTAAAACACCTGGTCACTTTACCCTAGTGCTTGCGGAATCGGCAACAATATTGCCCCCCTCATTTGTCTCGTTGCTCTGCAATGAATCTGTTTACTCAGTCTCTAAAAAAGCGTCATGGCAACCTTTGTCGTTTTCATCGTTCCGCGACGTAATCAATAACATCGGCATAACGAGCAGACGGCGCGTAACGTGGAGTCGCAGTCTTAATTCATGCGTGAAGAGCATTTCCTGAAACTCGAGAACGCGGAGGTCGTGTCGCGTCGCCTCTTGTAAGAAGAGAACAAAGGGCGCGGAGCCGAAGGACGCCGAGTTTAAGTCGATCGCCGAGGGTCACGATTCCGTTTGCTCCACCCGAATTACTTCTCACGGTTAGGTCTCCCTCGAGTCTTTATTAAACGCGGGACCACTCGATACCCACGCGAGATCATAAATATTCAACCATTCCCAACGATGTCCGCGATGCAACGGTACATGCGATTCCCAGAATAATTTGTAGACTAATCTACGATCGGACATAGAGGAACGGGGTCATCACTGGAAACACGAATTCTTCGCAACTCATGACGACGATTATGTAATAAGATGCGTGAGAGTATTTCAGGTACTTGCGGAATTAGCAGTGTTTCAGACACGACTCGCATCGAATGACGATCGATTTAAACTTTCAAAGAGAGGTCCTTACCGATCTTGATTCGTTCTTTACAAATTTTTGAGGATCGATGATATTCAGATATTTGAGAAATGGAAAGTATCTGATATATAGAATCAAGTTACAAGTTACAAGTTACAAGTTTACAAGTTACAAATAGGTACTAGTTAACGAGGAATTGCAGAATGAATCGAATGCAATTTTTGGGAGAATTTTTCGGTAATCGCTACTGGATTTCGTTGGAAAGCTGAACTGTATGGACACTAGGTAGTCAAGGAATAGAGAAATAGCTACATTTAATACTAAACCTACCAACGCCGGTCAAATTGACCAGTCCCAGGTTATTTATTTGAAAATTGAGAAATTAGAAAGACACTTTCGTAGGAAATGATTAAATAAATTTCTTAAATCAAACGTATACTGCAACAAGTATAGTAAAGAGTCTAAATAAAATTAATCTTGTCAATCTTATAAAGCAACAAATGCATGATACGTTTTATGCTAGCATTTTATCTAGGTTTAGTGTTAAGTGTCAATAAGTTTTAAATTGACAAAACGAAGGAAGTTGAAGAAAATTAAGGAAGCTTATTTTGAACTTCTCCAATTAACGAACACTTCAACACTAGATTTACGGAGCACAAAAATCGACTATTTTACATTGCTTTATAAAAATAACTAAAGTGTATTTATTTAGATTTTCAGCGATTTTTATGTCCTCAAAAATAATTCCTCACGAATGCATCCTTACACTCTTAATAATGGGAAATTAAAAAATTTGAAATCTGTCGTTTTGACGAGTCCCGCAAATCTAATGTTAAAAACTACCCAACTGAAACGTTTAAACGAATGCCATTTAGGAGTACTTAAACTAAACAGTAATTTTGTACCTGCTATTTGTAAGTACAAAAAATCAGGTACTATCCTAATTCTTGTAATCTTGAGTCAAATGATACACTGTTTTAAGAGACAATTTAATAATACTCGTATCTCCATAATTTTATGGTGATTAAATAACGATATAGCTATGCTACTGCTTCCAGAAGGAAAAGAAAAATGATTCAGAATTCTCTGAATCATCGCCAATGATACAGCATTCGTTCATCGTGTAAAAATATGTATAGAATGACCCACGAAAGTATTCGAACGTCCTTTAAATCGAAATCACTCTTTTAAAATTACATCAAACGACTTGACTTTTTTATGCAATTAGAAGCAATGATTTACTAAGTGACATGCAAAATGGACAATGAAATTTTCAGCATGCGTACAACTAACATAGATCTACAAGACGCATATTTTAAATCTTCATTACGGGCTGAAATAAAAAGTTTTAAAAAGTGCCTTTTTCATGTTTTCGTGTAATTCTTACCAATTGCAATTTTTATGAAAAATTGTTTTCACGTAATTTAGTAAATCTATGCTCCTAATTGCTAAAAAAAAGTTCAAGTTGTATGGTCCAATTTTAAAAAAGTTATTCTGTATTAAAGGGCGTTCGAATACTTTCGTAGACCTCTGCAGGCAAAGTAGGGTACAATTAATAATTAAAAATGACTAATAATCTCATTAATTATTAATTATAGCAAAATAGTCATTAGTCAAAACTAAGTATTCGTAATATTCAAAACTCATATTACGGAAACGGACCACGTGATAAGTAGTCTAATTCATCCAATACAGTGGTTCACTGTATCCGTTTCCGTAATACGAATTTTGAAATTTTGCATACATATAAAGTACTGCATAGTTAATTTTGACTAATGACTATTTTGCTATGACTAACAATCAATCAGACCATTAGTCATTTTTAACCCTTTGCACTCCGAGCAATTTTTAACACGACGCCAGCTTCTCTTTCGATGACGCCTCAGCGGCGACAACGGAGTGCTAAGGTTTAATTATTAATTGATTTGTGCCCTACTCTGACTGCAGGTACCAAACTATTTGCAACAAGATGTACCTAATCCCACGAGGCCGGATTTTGAGGAAAGTTTGAGCAATATAGTAAACGGAAACTGTTCATTTACCTCGTCCCTGAGAACCTCCAAGCTGCTGACGTGATCCTGGAGCGTGGTACTTCTGAGGGCACACTTTTCCCTGAGCACCTTGACCTCGATGAGTAGCTGCTCTTCCTGTTTGGCGGCTTCTCTCAGCTGATCGGCCAGCCTCGTATTCTGAGCTGTGAGCTCGGTGACGAGAGTCGCTTGATCTCGTTCGGCTCGCCTAGCGCGTTCATTCTGCTCCTCCAGCTGACTCCTTAACGTCTCCACATCGGCCTGCAGCTCTAACACTCTGGCTTCGCTCTCACCCTTGACTTCCTCGAGCCTTCTGCGTAGCAGATGCCTCTCTTGCTCTAGACTCTGTTCGAACAAACATAAGGAATGTTAAGACTATTTAGAAAATCAATGGAAGCCGATTTTCCTAGCAACATTCGTGCACTCGTCGCCTTTAACCTTTCAGCAATGGCACACTATGAAACGAGACCGAAACTTGATTCAGTATAAATAACACTACAGCAATGTTTCGGTACAGTAGCGGACAGCAATTTAAGATGATACTTAAAAAACTAATAACTTTCTTAAAATTGGTCGAAATGACTTCAGATTTTTGAGATGTTAGGAGGATTAGTTTACTAGATAATTTGTGGAAACAACTTTTTTCAAAATTGCTATTGTGCGGAGTTGTGAAGAATAAAGCGATGGTAATGATTTTTAACTTTTTTATCTGTGCCTATAACGAAAATTGACAAATAAGTCTCTTGCAGGTCCCGGCGAGTTATATAGGTGTACAAAGTTTCATAGAAATCGAGTGTCACATAAAAAAGCCATGTAGGCATTGAAAGATATAATATTTGAATTTCGGGATTAACCTCTTGCACTATGGTTTATTTTACGGTTGCCGTGATTAAAACTATACAGGGTGAGTCACTTAACGTTTGCACCTCAAATATCTTTGTTGTTTCTAAAGATACGTAAAATATAGTAAGGACAAAGTTGAATGGTACAATGGAGCTGACACGATGCCAAAAAAATATTTTGTTTTTATGTCATTTTGTTAGAGATATTAATGTCACCTTGACTTTTTTAAATGGAACCACCAATCTTGAAACACCTACAATGATAGTCCCTTTCATTACGAATTCAGTAACTATAATTACTCAAGGTCATTCAAGGTCCCGGACAGAGATAACGTATAAGATTTAACATCGATACATACCTGTAAACGGGCTTTGATGGAATGTTGAACTCTGTCCGTGACCTTGAATGACCTTGAGTAATTATAGTCACTGAATTCTTAATGAAAGTGACTATGATTGTAGTGTTTAAAAAAGGGTGGTTCCCTTTAAAAATGTCAAGGTGACCTTGATATCTCTAACAAAATGACATAAAAACAAAATATTTTTTTGGCATCGTGTCAGCCCCAGTGTACCAATCAACTTTGTCCTTACCATATTTTACGTATCTTTAGAAACAACAAAGATATTTGAGGTGCAAATGTTAGGTGACTCACACTGTATAATTGGCTTTCATAGTTTCCTAGAGGAAAAACCATATTCATCGTTTGTGTATCTATTCTCCATTGGCTATATATCGATAACAGCGAAATAGAATTTTATTTTTGTTCAATAAAATTTAATAACTATTTAGTGAATTTTGCTTGAAATCTCCATCACGAGTCTGACTCGATATTACAGTGCAAGGGTGTTAAATCGCATTTTCTCATAATTTGTGCCGATTTCGTTGAAACTTTCTGTATATTTATATTTCACTTAGGTCTACGAGAGGCATATTTAAAATTTTCATTGTAGGCACAGATAAAAGAGCTAAAAATCATGACCTTCGCTTTTTTTCAGAACTCCGACCAATAGCAATTTCTTTTCCTCATATTTTCGATAATAGAATTTATTTGTAGCGACCACGCGATACATGGTTACTTAGTTTGAACCTGAAACAAACTTCATCTTAGAAGTTCCTCGCATTTACTCTCCAATTTCCACTAATTCCTACAATTCCAAGAATTTCCGCTTTCGGTTACAACACTCCTCGCGAAATGCATGCAGAATGATTCATGGAAAGTTTCACGCGGGCAGCTCTTTCGACACCTCGATCTTTTGAAAATGATCTCATCGATTGAATAAGAAAGATACGCTGGCAATTACAAGGAGGTGGATGAAATCCTCGGTGGTGCTCATTTACTTACTCAATTAAAGACACGATCCGGCGAGCACCGTGCTTAACAAGGCCAAGCGATTCAGTGAAAAAGAATTCTCCTCGATAAGCGACTTATTCGATAGACTGCAGATTTTATGTATTTATAGCAAAAATCAGTAGAACAAATGGAAAACAGTAAAAACATTTAAAGAATTTAAAAATATTGCTGTACTATTTCCAGCTCATTAGAATCGTTAGAAAAAGAAATGGACATCCATGTTACTCCTACAGCTACGATGACCATCAGTCTGTATTTTCTGATACAGTTTTCTGTATTTCAATTATTCCTTTTAAGATTTAGTTTCATAAACCATTGTTTTGTTTTTGTTCCTTAATGTCGGAACTTATTTTATACAATAAGTACAAAAATTAATCTATTATTTGACTCTTGAAACTATGTATATATCGTATCTAGATTGTCCTCTTCATTAAATCGTAACTTAATTCTTTTTCCTGACTGGAACGATCTTCACTCGAGTCGCCTTCTTCTCCAACCGTATAGACGTGTCTTGCAACGTGTGTTTAACCCTTTGCGGGCGCGCGTCTGCTGACAGTCGCCCAAACAATTTTACCGTTCTACGACTGTGAATAATTTTTAATGCAATTAATACTTCCGAAAAATATGAAACAAATTTTTCCTGAACACAACACGTTTCCCTTCATTTAATTCATACACTAAACTTCTCAGCAAACAATTTTGTTTCACAAAGAAAATTTATTCGACCCATCAAAAAATATGTTAAAAATAATCCCCGTCCGCTAAGGGTCAAAAACATATTACAGAATAAACTCTAATGTGCGGATATAAAGTGTAATTTATTGTATTCCCATATTCCAATACATAGAATAAATAATATACTTCAACCTGTAATACAAAAGTTTTGTTACTTTTTGCTGTACGTGTGTTGTAACAAGGCCTACATTTTTCTGTTATCCCCTATTTCGCTCCCAAAAATATAATCACCGTACCTATAGCTTGAAATTAATGAAGACAATTTTTCTTTTCCACAAAAATCCACAGTCTACCAACCGACGTTAGACCTCGACGCCGTGCGTAAAATCACTGCCAGAATGAATCGCTTGATTGTCCCCAGCCTCGAAACGCTTTGTCCGACCAAGGAAGTCAAACGCAGACGTCCATGGGTGGAATATAAATCGAAAAGAAGGAAAACAGGATTCCGTGTATCGTTCCTTTTTTACGAAACTGCTAGCTCGTTTCTCCGCGGACGTCATCCGACGAATTTTAAAATGATCCCAGGTGAGTCACGAGGGAAGAAGACGAGTCACTTCGGTGTCGACGATTTACAACTGAGAGCGGTCGGGACCCATGTGAATCCGGTGAAAGGACAACGATTTGACGATTTCGTAACGGTGGTGTGCAGGGATCGAAACAAAAGCTTCGCTCGGCTACTTTCATCATCGCCGAGGTTGGATCGCTTTGGGCCTCGGCCAAGCACACAAATCTTGCCTCCGACTGCGGGAAACGAGAACGAACTGGAAATTCACTTTTTCGAACTGGAACCCCAGTTTTATTCCAGGTCACCGGAATTCTTTCCTGTTTGGTCTACTTTTCTGTGTTTCCACTATTCAACGACGAGTTTACTCAAACGCCCGTTTACCATAATTCGTTGCAACGATGGGAACAGGTGAATAATCTAATGGCCTGTTCGGAGAATAATTTCATTTTTCCTTTTTCAAGAAAAAATGAAAGACGATTTTTAACTATTTATTCATTTATTGGGCGATGTAATTACCAACTTTTTCTATGTTCATTTGCCATTTTCCTGGCGACTTGGAGATCCCACGCTTGATAACAAATAAAAAATGCTCGAAAGGCTATATAGCACTGTAAAGCATGAAGTGACGTCCGAAATGTCAGCTACCAAGATATGCATGATTTTGTGATTTAGAAAAAGTTTAACACGTTGATCGCCCACTAAACAATCACAAAAATTACACAAAATTAAAGCAATTTATTTAACAAAACAAAATCTAAGAAGTTTAGTTTTCTGATATTAATTACTGTGTCAAACCTCTTCAATTTCGCTGATCGTAAGCAAATTTTATACAATTCTACCAACGTAAAAATTTATTTTCAATTCTGTATAAATAATTCCGTCATCTGGATATGGGTGACATGGTGTTGAAGACTGTTAATTAGTTTCCCTATATGTTATTCATTTTATGCGTCTGTATAACTGCGTTAGTTGGTATGATTGCGTTGTGTGTAGTGTGCCTGTACGTTGGTGCGAATGCTGTGTGGTCTATCGTCTTTTGTCTGTCCTAGTATAGTCTGCCGTTCTCTCTGCTGTGTCCGCACGCGTCTGTCTGAGTCTGATCTGTCTGTAATATATCAAAATCTAATCCAAAAACTATTGTGCAATCTCATAGTATTATCTTTATATCGTGTGTTTCTTTTTCTTATATATATTGTTAAGCAAGAGTATATATATATATATATATATATATATATATATATATATATGAGATATATATATATATATGAGATATATATATATATATGAGATATATATATATATATGAGATATATATATATATATATATATATATATATATATATTTCTTCTATTTATTAAAAACACTGAATTAAACACGTGACTGTTTTCCTGAGCAATCCCACGAGGCAATCAACAATTTATTAACAACACATGGCGATCAAAGTGTTAAGTAATCACGAATGGAAACAATACCAACTCTACACGAAAAACAAAACCAATATGCGCGGGTTAAGATGTCTAGATACGAAGCGGTGTATTTCCGTAATTAAGTTTAATTAGAGCTCAATGTTACTCTGTAAATGTAACAGTTATTCGAACGCAAGATTAAATTATTGCTGAATGTTTATATATGATTTCACCGTTCTAAGGTTTAATTTTAATTAATTGAGGAAGAGAAAGGAATGCGGCAGGCGATTCCGTAAGTTATAACGGTTACTGTACCATTAAAATTTTGTTCTAATAGGGTACATTGTAGTGACTTATTATATGCAGATTGGTTATCTATTATTTTTCGAAAAATGCACTGCAGGTATTAGATAACGATTAGATACGAAGCTCGGTTTGCGATAAGTCGCAATATTTCCATCATTATTTATGATCGAGAGACTAGATTATACTGGCTGAACATTTCATGTGAGATAACATTGAGATAAACGATTTTTAGAATTTGTAAAATGATTATATAAACTTAGAACTGCTTAGGAGTGAATTCTTTGAGTCACAATGTAGAAATTGTAATTGCTTTGCGTGGAAATGAATGTGTATGAAGGAAATGGAAATTAACTAACACCTAAAGCAGGGAAGGGCATTTTTTGTTTCAATTGAGACATAACAATCCCCACCATAGCGCCCACTGCCCCCCACCAGTATCCCCCTACCGTGCCCATCACGGAACTAAAGCTATGATTCGTAATCTCGTGATCTCTTATTAAAAAAGAATAGCAAATAACGAACAAGTATATGAAAAATTGCACTATCTAATCAGAAAGAAGCTACATATCATTCTCAGTTATCGGCTTATGGGCCAAGTTCAATTTAAGAGCTATATTTATAAACAGCAACATCATTCTCAATTGCAATGAAGCACTTAAACAACAGTCGATCTGTAATAAAAATCACTCTGTTATGGAATATTCAGTAACAATATGAAGGACTGAATGAAATAAACTAATATTTGATCCACGGGTGCCTATAAATAAAAATTAATAATATAAATCAATTCGAAAATGTTCATTCTCTTCTTGGGAGGGTGTAGTATATTTATATGCAAAGCTGCACACTACCACATGTTTGCAATAATCAGCAACATCATTCTCAGTTACAATGAAGCACTTAAAAAAAACGTATCTGACAAAGTGAATAAAAAGTCACTCTGTTATGGAACATTCAGTAACAACATGAATGAACTGATGAAATAAACTAATGCTTGATACACGAATGCTTATAAATAAAAATTAATTATTTAAATCAATTCGAATATGTTCATTCTCTTCTTGGGAGGGTATAGTATATTTATATGCAAAGTTGCACACTATATTTGCAATAAACAGCAACATCATTCTCAGTTACAATGAAGCACTTAAAAAGACGTATGTATAATAAAAATTCACTCTGTTATGGAACATTCAATAACAACATGAATGAACGAATGAAATGAACTAATGTTTAATGCATGGATACCTATACATAAAAGTTAATTATATAAATCAATTCGAATAGGTATCTTCTTCAGAGGGTATAGTATATTTATATGCAAAGAATATGCAAAGAAAGTATAGGTATAACTACACTTTCACAGGAAGTAGTGGTACGATTAATTCCGCTATAAATTACGTAATCAATGGATACGATTTGGTAATATCAATTTGGATGCATGCGCAAATGAACACGCGACTATAATGCGGATCTGCGCACACAAACAAACAATAACGTTGTTTGGTGTAGGTTCAGTTTATCGAGCTAGAAGGTAATACGGCCTTGGTCGCCCATGGTTACTCATCGACCGATCGCCAGCGAAACTAAAGGCTTTATAGTTCGCTGATCCCCCAAAGTTCACTGGTGGCCAATGAATTCTATTACAGAATTGTCCTAAATCCGAGGAATTACTATAATTGTTCGCACTGATATTAACCGAGTTTGGAAGTCAAGGAATTCGAAAAACATTGTGGCGCGGCGTTACTGCTCGCTAAATAGCAAAATAACTTGAATCAAGAGTTCTTTTCTTCATAATCTAGAATCTAGATACCACTGTCAGTTCGTAACACGTTGACTGTCATGCCAACATCCTGAAAAAATATGATAAAATCAAAGAAATTTATTTAATCACACCCAAGTTTCAACGTTATTGACATTGATTATTCCTTCAATTTTTTTAGGTCCTACAAAATTTAATAAAATTTGGCTTATAGAAATATATTGTGAGATTAATGTTTATAGCTGAATAGTGAATTGTGTCATCGAAATATCACTGCCGTGGCGGTCGACGTGTTAACTAATATTTGGTGAGAAGAAAAAAAAATTGAACCAAATGAAGAACAAACTTATTTGTATAAACCCAACGAAGAAGATGCTTGAATTTTAATCCATCCAATTTTAATTTCATGTTTTACTAAGGCTTTGTCCATATTCTTCGATCCTATCGATTCTTTATAAACGAATGGATGACTCATGCCAAGGTTCACTACCCAAAGCTTGTCGGCGCTAAATAATAATCCAATTCGTGGAACAATCGAAGGTCAACCTGCATTTAAAGCGTGTTGAATAACAGCCGATCGTTATCGACGTTTATCATTGAATGCTCACTCTTTATCCATTATGCGAAGAACATCTGTTCCAGCAGTTAGTTTAATCAGCTTTGTACAGCTGACAATATAGTGGAATGTTTTTCGTTACAATCGACCAGGTAACACTAGCAATCAAATATAAGCTTTGCTTGTGGATATTGGTGAATATTAGACTGCCGATTTTATGCATTTATCATAAAAGAGAGAATTTAAAAATACTGGAGTATTAGTAGGTGTACACGAAAGTTTTAATATTTTACAATTGTTCGTGCGTAACGACCTGTAATTATAATGGTTATAATCTTTCGCCTAAAGGTAGAATGTCAGGTGAGCAGGAAAAATGGGGGAAAGAATGAAGTTAGAAGGGGCTGGGATGTCTGAGAAGCGACCGGAAGGGGGGGGGGGGTCCACCATTAGAGTAAGGAATGAGAAGGAGTAGTTTTTTAAGTAGTCGTAAGTTAATTTTTTCTGTACATAGATATCTCTCTCTCCCTCCCTCCCTCCCTCTCTCTATCGTTTTAGCACTAGTGTTTAAGTTTTAGATATAGTTAATTGTAAGCATTTAGATAAGGTAGAGTAAGCTAGTTTAAGTTAAATTAAGTTACAAATTAAGGATAGGATAAGGATAGGATAAGGAAGAAGATGTGGAGGTAAGAGAGGAGTAATGGATGTGCATTGCAACCCCGAGGGGAGACAATAAAATACACTACTATAATCTTTCGCCTTTTTGTACAATCGTTTGTTTGCTATCAACGTGTCTAAACAAGCAACTTCATTATCGACTGATAACGTACCTCGTATGGCGTACATAAATAAAATAACATTGATAAAGACTAAAACTGTTACATACACCTTAAACGAAGAATTGCGCTAAAAAAAATGCTGTTCAACAACCACATTAAGGTCGTTATTCAACTAAACTAAATGAGTTTAAAAAATTTAAAAACAGTACGACAATTTCTCGTGTTTCACAATGCGATTCTTACTTTCACCGTAACAATAATTTAATTATTTTAGCTAGAATGATTGCCGTGCGAATTTCGTGTATCAAAACGCTTATAGTTTTGAACTTTGAGCTAGAGAGCGCCGCAGTCAAAGAGTTAAGAAAAGAATTAAATGTCTACGGTAGCTCTTGTATCTTGCAATTAATGTAGACAATTCTTATTTTGCATAAAAATCTGCAATCTAGTGAATACAAACGTTAAGATCTGAAGTAAGGAAAAGTATTCCAGACGGGCCTATACATAGAAACGCGAGACGCTATGGGAAAAACGGAGTGTGCAGAGAAAGATACGGAGAAAGGTACACAGAGTTGTAGACAGAGTGCAGGAAAAAGCGTCGGCTTGTGTAATTCATGTGAGAGACAAGGTGCACGCTTTTCCATAAGGTAACCAGCGCAGCGGTGATCGGTGAGTCACGGGTCTCCATCCCGTTCTCTGGCACGACTGTTGCTCCGATTGTACATAGTGGTTTTACCGCCGATGACGCTGTGAGCATAATACTCCCACGCTAAACTGCTCCGGGAAACAGTGACCGTTGGCTTTTCTGTTGGTGTGGTGAGTTTGGATGCATTCTACAGCCTGCACAAATGAGTCTTGCCAGTAATAGATGTGCATTATGCGGCCCGACCGGAAAGAATCATTCAAGCGACGCAGTACGCAATGCTCTATTGATTCCAGCAGTTTGCACAAGTCCCGTTGAAAACTTTTACTGTTTGTTTTTTGTGTATTTGCATGGTCTAGGAATTTTAAACTTAACCTCTTCATGCAGGGATACTGGCGCATAGGTGTACGAGTATTTTCTTTTTGAATGAAAATTATCCCACGGGAAACAAAATCAAAATTTGTTGGAGAACAACAGATTCACTTAACGATAAAAACAAAAAATTCACCGTATGGAAGCACGG
Source organism: Sphecodes monilicornis (assembly GCA_913789915.3). Lineage (NCBI taxonomy): Eukaryota > Metazoa > Arthropoda > Insecta > Hymenoptera > Halictidae > Sphecodes > Sphecodes monilicornis. The sequence goes on from OU565290.1 coordinate 15,737,672, forward strand.
ATAATATTTTAACCCTTGGCGAACGGGAATTATTTTTAGTATAGTTTTCGATGGGTCAAATATATTTTCTTTGTTAAACAAAATTGTGCACTGAGGAGATAAGTATATAAATGAAACGAAGGGAAAAGTGTTGTGTTCGGTAAAATTTGTTTGATATTTTTTGAGAGCAATAATTTCTTTGAAAATTATTAACAGTTGCAGTATAGTAAAATTGCCAGGGCGGCTATTTGCCGATATTCGTCCGCAGAAGGTTAATCAGACAAGAAATTATAGTATATCTCTACTTTCTGCATCAGAAAATTCGTCCCTGAAGAGGTTAAACTCATATTCCACTTTTTATAATATGTTAACATCTTATACAGGGTGAGGCACCATAAAACACGAAATGCCGGATTAGACCCTAAGCATTTAAAAGATTTTCAGGTCGGTTATTATTATGAATAGACCCATTGTTGCGTCGAATCGGTCATCTCGAATTAGGGAACTTGGATCCGACAGGATGTACGAAGAAGGGGTGTAAATTCCAACTCTGGAGAATAACTCGTTTATTTTTAGGTTAGATCTAAGCTAGGCTCGGCTATACTTAGAGATATCGGTAGATCGGTGATCGAGAAATTTGTGATTTAGTGGAGTCGCAGAAAATTTTAGAAAAGCTCGGATGTAGGTGTGCTCTTGGAAAATTGCATATGATTGGTTCTAGGGTGTGTCGGGAAAAGTGGAGGAGATGGTGAACAATTAGAGTGCGAATGAAGAAAAATTGAGGCGTGGAGTAGGCGTAGAGTACGCAAGGTGACAAAAGGCCATAATTATAAATAGTCGTAGCTTAGCGCGGTACAGGGCCTTCAAAACATGTGACTATCAGCTGCACTCTGGACCAGTGATGCCAGAAACACCCAAAACTGGGTGGATTTTCCTCTCCTCCTTTTCCCCTTCCACTATCCCATTCCACTATCTGAGCACACACCAACGTCCCCCACTAAGACCGTAGACTGGTCACGTGACGTGCCGCGCATATGTCACATATTACTTTGGTCATCAGAGAGATGGTTAACTGTATTCCAAATTAAATATTCAAATTATTTCTTCCACTTCTGACCTTGCATGACCTTGAAGGTCATTGTGCACTATACGGATGAATTCGTCTAGACACGCTTTCATGTGATATAAAAAAATATACAGCATTCCATTTAAAAAATTGGAGGTCACCTTCATATCTAACAAAACAGTATAAACACAAAAAAATTACATATGCCATTGTGTTGCGCAGGAAATAACAGTACTTCTTTTTCCTCTTTCATTTTTTTCTAATATTTACTATTTACAATAAAAACCCTGTATAAGAGGTGCACCACGAGGCACACAGCAGTATCAGTGTTATCTTGTGAACCCCTGATGAAGCTAGCTGCAATGCTTGCGAAACGTTGGGACAACAATTCCACAATTTGGCTTTCACCCGAAAGTCTCAAAAGTAAGAATCTCAACTAAATCGTTGACGACAAGGCTTCCACTATCCCATTCCACTACCTGAGCACACACCAACGCCTCCCAATAAGACCGTAGACTGGTCACGTGACGTGCCGCGTAGTATGTCACATCCAAGCAATAGGACGACATGCTTTGTATTTTAGCGTCCATCATTCATTTAGGCAATGTCCAGATCAGACACTCTGACGCGCAGAACAGCGCCAGCGACATTGAGGCCAGCTTCATTCCCGTAAATATACGCTATCTAGTCGATGGTACTGTTGGTCAAAAAGCGTCTGGCCTACTGACAATTTTCTCCACGAGAGAGCTATTAAATTTCCTCCGCGAGGAAGCTACTAGATCTCCCAATGTTAATTACAAGAGTCTACAACACACCAGTTCTCCAAAGAGCTACTCTCTGCGAAAGATCTAGGCTTTTCTATCGGTTTCTGTAGCTCGGATCAGTGTCGCCAGATTCACCCAAAACTGGGTGGATTTTCCTCCCCTCCTTTTCCCCTTCCACTATCCCATTCCACTACCTGTGCACACTCCACCACTAAGACCGTAGACTGGTCACGTGACGTGCCGCGCAATATGTCACATATTACTCTGGTCATCAGAGAGATGGTAAACTGTATTCCCCTCGATTTAACCGATCTGGTATCACTGCTCTGGACTCTGGACGAGGAATCCTACGATGTTTATGGCATTTGTGATCGGTACGTAGCAAGTTAGTTCATCTGACCTTGGTCGCGCGTTTGACCCTGCACACGGAGGGTTTTGCGACGGAACAACCATCTTTGTTTTCTTAATCGACGTCGTAAAAGCATCGATGTTAGAGCGTTTTAAGACGCGTACGGTGACCTACAAGGTCATTTAAGATTGTTGAAGGTCAACTGCCATAGAAAATATTCAATGAATGACGTACGGCACTCGAGTCGTAGGTCACTGTACGCGTCTTCAAACGCCCTAATATCATTCCATTAAAAAAACCGAGTTGACCTTCGTATGTCGTCTACTCGTCCACCTACAAAAACGACTATCAACATGAGATTATGCCACCTTCGAAACCAAGTTACGTCTGACACATTTTTTTCTATTACCAATAGCAGCCGAATTATTCAGGTGGCATGTTTCCCTCTTTGTCTTACAATTCAAATCCATCGCTTCAGACTAGAATATACCATCTCGTTTTGTCTGACGCTCCGACTGTGCATCGATAGAAAATAAAATAATTTGTACTGCTCCAATATCAGTATAAAATGGTGAGACTCCTACTACACGTGGTAGTTTATGATGGACAGTTAGAAATTACAAACTTTTACGTACGCAATACCATGACGTCTCTGAGACGCCATTTTAAGAAGTTAGACTGTAGATATTTATGGAAAATAAAAGTTTTCGCAGTCGAATGAAAGGGGCAAAGGTTATATGATAATGGGTTCCGCCTTTTAATAATTTTAGTAAGTTGAAGATCACATAATAATTTTCTTAAATTCGTGTATATTGTCACAGATTAGTGTTATTGTAGCCTGATAATCATGTAGCATAATAACAGTTATGGAAATATTGTGCATCCACCAGTAAGTAGCAATTTTTACATTTAATTAGGGATCAAAGTGAACAGTTATTTTTTGTTTTTGAGGAGATTCTGTTTGAATTTAGACCTCTCATTGAAGAAAATATCTGATTCTGTGGAATTTTGATGGAATGAAAAATGAACCACCGTAACTTCTTTAAAAAGCGTTCTGATGGAACAGATACTGTAGAATTTGTATAATAAAAGTTGTATGGAAACGAGTTATTTAGAACGTCAATTAAAACGTTGATTGTCACGCCATTACAACTTATCTCATGACATAAAAATTGTAATACTTTTACAATCCTCCTGTGCCTTGTAGACCCTAACAAACTTTGGTCTACTTCATAAACTGTAAGAAAAATTTATTCTCAAGTTTGATGGAAAAAGTGTGTCACTCATATATGACCAACATAGCCAAACTATTAGAAAAGTTTCTATGAGAAAAACACAAACAAGCTTCGAATCATAAATTATCTACGTAAATATTCCAAATAAACAATATTGAGAATATCGATTCAACTATAAGAATTATTTAATTTATAATTTAATTATTTAAAAATAATTAAATATTCGTTGACTAGAATTCAATATTTCCTCCGATGGTTGAAAAGTACTTTAATACTTGGTGAACGAAGTATCTGTTCTTACTCCAGATAAGTTCATATTTCTATATTTTATAAGCTCCATTTATACTGAAAAACATTTACTTTCCCAAGGTTTTTTTTCTTTGCTTTCATCAGAACTTGTAATATGAAAACGTTTTTAAAAAAGTTTCATCGTTCACGATTTAAATAGAACCTACTGGAGAGTTCCATAACTTTTTCGAACCCTTCCTGCGAATCGACTCTTAAAATAATGTTGAATTTGGTTAAGTTATAAAAATGGTCTCTCCATTATTTATAAAGCCTATCCTGAATTTATTCATCGTGACGTTGATTCATAGCGTAGAAAGCGTCATAAATATTCGAGCGAGTTGTCTACAAACAAAGCAAAGAAACGGCCTAATAGAAGTTTTAATCCTTGACCACAATAATCAAGTACAACTCGCATCGCTTTTCTTTTTCTTTATGTAACAAACAAACCTGTTCAGAAGTGTGCACAGTATAAATTCATACCCCGCGGTTCCACTTTTCAGGAGAGTGTAATTGTATGTTGCACTCGAGAATCTCATTACAGAAATGGATACAGACGCTCGTCGAGCGATTCAATTTTTCACACACAATAAAGGTTCCCCAACCGAAGAGATTCTCGGAGTTTCTAAAATCACTTTTGTGTAATTTCATTGAACACTATCTTCCTCATTATCTATTTTTCCTCATTACCACGTTTCCTATCGTAGACTACGGATCTCGCATACGCGTTGAACGTAATATTAGTTCAACCGTTAATAACGTTATAACTCTCACAGCTTAAAACCCTAATTATTTATAGATTTGTTAAACATATAATTCAAAGAATATAAAATATACTTCTCATTTTCCACTACAGGTAATTTATCCGAGGAATGCAGCGTATCAGACGGTTGCAATCAAAGTGTGTCAAATACATGACAGGATAAAACAATTGAGAAGGTATCCTGGCTTTGAACTTTTAAAGACTCAATTTTTTGCATTTTCTTAAGTTAACTATTATTGAACATATGTACAAAAGGATTTGTGTGAATTTTATATAAATTAATTGAGTGATAGTGCAATCATACGAAGAAGTTGTTGTATGATATTACAGTATTTTATCGATAACTGTCCCAGATATTTGACCGATATCTGTCCCAGAACAATCCCCACTTCCGCGGGGTATACCCCGTGAGGGGCCGTGAAGCTCAAGAGGCCTCGGTCGTTGAGAAGTGTAACATAATACGGGTCGAGTATGTCGGTGTGAGAACACCAGTAATCCAATGACAAAACTTCTTTCTTTTTTATTATGTTTTTTATGGAACTTTCACCAACATATTCGTGGCATTTTTCTAATGGAAATGATACCAAATAAGATATAATTAAGATGATATTTACTTTTGTAATGTGTTTGTTATTATTTTAATCAGAAAAATGCCACAAATATATTAGCGAAAGTTCCATAAAAAAGAATAATAAAAAATAAAGAAGTTTTGTCATTGGATTACTAGTGGTCTCACACCGACATACCCGACTCGTATTATGTTACACTTCTCGACGACCGAGGCCTCTCGAGTTTCGCTGTCCTTTTCTACGTTCGGTAAAAGTCAAAGAATAGTATACCTGACCGATAACTGTCCCTGGCCGAACTCGTGTTGTAGACAATTATTGATAAAATACTGTAATTCTAAATGTTATGAATGAAAATTATTAATATTAATATAAAAAAGACATTCATTTTTAGTAGATTATGGTTGTGACGCGTTACGACAAAGAATTAACAACTGTTAATCTCCAGTTTTATAAAGACTATTAGAAAACCGATAAGTAAAGCGATAAGTCTCACATAAACAGCGTCATTAAGCGATAAAGCAATCAATTAGCGTGAAAATCGCGTTTACCGTTCAGCAAGAGGAATACACATGGCATGAAATGTTTTAATTCTGATCATGCATGTATACATTATAATAAATATCTAAATAAAATCAATACCGCCATTTTTATTAGGCAACACTCGCTAGTCAGCTTTAATGGTCGGTAGGTTTAGTGTTAATAGGAAAATGGCGCACGATCTGGAGCCGCGAATAATGTCGAGTTTCGATAACGACGCTGTCTACACCTGCTCGGGCTTGCATCGTTATCTGTCGGTATTAATATCGCGAGGGATGAATCATAGATATGCGGCTATTACAACCACTCATCCTCTCGGCAAACTCAAGCATCTGTTACTGCCGGTTAATCCAAGCGTTCGATTGCAAGCCACTTATACATTGACCTGGCCGATCGATGAGGATAATTGCAGACGGCTATCTAGTATTACTTTGAAAAGTGGCTAGCGCGACAAGGTCCTCGTTACTGGTGAGTCACGAGTCCTGTCCGACGCATGATCCTCGATCAGCACCGGCTGATCTTTCTACGTAGCTATCAATGTCGCCGTAAATGTTACCACGGATGACGAAACAGTCCTATTAGACGATCAAAGTGATCGCCGGGATGTGGGAGAGGTCGCGGTTTTAAGGCGTCAGAACGACCAGGAATGAAACGACATTGGAACGGGTAACAGAAGAACAGTAAATGATCAATTTAATAGTGAGTAATGAACAGGCAGCGGATCTTCATGCAAAATGTGCATTTTCTACCTCAATCGCAACCATCAAGACTAAATAATAAAACGTTAGGAATAATATAAAAATATCAGGTTGTTGCATGGGAAATGTCCGATTTCTCGAATGCAAATATTAGAAAGTGTTTCGATCAAGTGATAATATTATAACCTGCAGGTTCGTTATATACCATTTTAAGATACAGTCATTGGTAAATATTAATATTCAGAGACTCTAAAAAAGACGGTAAGTTTTTTAATATTGGACTTAGATTTTGGATTTTTTTGGGGAAGTTAGAACATTTAGTTTAACACGTGACAGGGAAAAAGTCTTTTAAGAATTGTAATTGCAGAGAAAACACTAAAAGTTGCTTTTTACAACTTTTTTACTTAGGCCTATATTGAAAGTTTAAAAAACACGTTTTGTAGATCTGGGTCAATTATACATATTCTGAAAATTCCATCAAGTTCTTCTAATGTTTATACATATTCTGGAAATTCCATCAAGTTCTTCTAATGTTTATACATATTCTGGAAATTCCATCAAGTTCTTCTAATGTTTATACATATTCTGGAAATTCCATCAAGTTCTTCTAATGTTTTTACTGTTTTTGTGTTTCTCCCTTTAATTTTTGACAGAAATACATAAAATGCCCAGTCGAGTAATGAAACTGGTCATTTCCCTGATTATTATCAAACTAGCAATTCACCACTAATATGTATTTAAAAAATGGTAAATATAATATTTTTCAACTTGTACATAACAACTCCAATTAATAGGTATCACGCGTTGTTACCGATATGATTAAATTTTCTTCTCTAATGTTGAGAAACTGAAGCCCGTTAACACTAGGTTTATGGAGCACTAAAATTGATTATTTTACATTGCTTTATAAAAATAATAAAATTGTATTTACTTAGATGTTCAGCGATTTTTATTGTAATATGTACACAAAAAATAAATCTATTTAATAATTCCTCACGAATGCCTCCTTACACTCTTAATAACCGTAAATTAAAAATTTTTGTTCCGTCATTTTGACGGGCCCCGTAAATCTAGTGTTAAATATATTAAATACGTATGTATAATCTGACATATATAGCATGTTTGGATATTGTACCTCCTTACGATAGTTGTATTTGCTTGGTGGTTTAAGACTCCGTGAGAAACTCTATTGGTAGAAGTAGTGGAAAATTCCAGAAATTACTGTCTTTCAGCTTAATTGGCGTTTAAGAAGGTTGAGAAATAGATTGGGAAACATGAAATGCGAGGGGTAAACTAAGAAGCCTTGAAGACAGTCCTGACAATAGGAGGGGGTAGCAAAAACTCTTAATGAAGTAAGAAATAAGAATGCTGTTCATAAGCCCGTGTCACTGAATTGCATTCACTTTTATGATGTTTTAAATTCTTACATAGATCCAATCATTTATTCATTCATATAACCTTTCTTACAACAACAGAAAAAAACAAATAAAATGTATTTATCTCTCTCACAACGAAAACTAATGGAAATTATTACATCTTTATTCGAAAGATTTTGTTAATCTAGTGATTGGGTGGTGAACATATTTAAACGATTTGCTCGATTGTTAACTTCTTATACTTAATTAGCAGGGTTTTAATGATAGAACTACTAAACCTAAACATTTTTAATTGCACGAAGTAAAATAGCGAAGCTTGATACATGAGAGAACAATACAATGTTTACGATACACCACTACTACGAAGGCGCAGGAAAAACTCTGAGCCTCAGTCTTCCGTTCTTCCTAACAAGACATAAAAACGCTATAATTGGATGCTCTAACGAGAATCAGAAAATGATTGGTAAACTTTCTCTGAAATAAAGCGCATAAAGTGTACTCACACCTCGTGTGTACCATAAACGTTGCTTTTTGTATAATTGTATATTTCTAACATCACCGATTCAGATCCAGCGCACACGGACAAAATGGACGCTGGTTAAAAGATGCTTTAAAGTACTTTAAACACAACACGGTAAAATCGACTGTACAATAAAGATTTGACATAATAAGATTTCGAAAGGAAAACCGTTTCTCGGTGGAGAAAAATTATTCTAATTACACGGCGTGTCGGCAATCCGTCTTCCGACACACTTTATCGGACTCCTAATTTAATGGATGAGCTCCTGTCGCTTTCTGCTCGAAGAGACAGACATCCGCTCGATAGAAAGAGAAATAACCGGAAACGAGGAAACAAAATGAGCTGCGACTGGTACGAATTGCCGCGGTTCTTCAATTTAGCATGCCTCGAGTCGACTATACAGCTCAAATTCCGATTAGAATCGTCCTGGTAACGCTGTTTGTTCATTATGAGCTGCTTTCAGCGTTTAAATCTCCTGCTCGCAAAAAGACCTACCGAGATGCATTTCAAACGCTCGCTCTTTTTCTTGAAATTCGCGTTTCAGCAACCACAGGCTTACGACCTTTCGGCGATTTCCATTGCAAAACTGGACGAAGGTAACCTCTGGTTTCAACACGAGGCAACGCGATCGCATTTCCTTTGGTAGCAAAGCGCAATGGTTTTCGTACCGAATCTCATCTAATTACATGGTACGTTGGATAAGACCTTCCCGCAGATTCGTTTCCTCTAATGAAAGATCTGCCCCATGCTTCTTCGGGCTTGGGAAATTCAGTGGTAGCTACAGAAACTACGGTGGGTGTACAAAGTATTCGTACACCTTTAAAACTTGAATAACTTTTTTTAAAATTGGCATACAATTTTCTTCACAGCTACAGTAGTTCGACTTTCTACGTCTTCTACAATTTCTTAAGAGAAATAAGAAATTTGTATTTTTGTTCTACATCTGTATTTAATTTAATGCTTAGATATTGGTTAAAAAAATAGAATTTTATTTCGTCCTAAATGGAAGGAATAACATTTATATTTAATAGATTCTGTTTAAAGTGTCCATTAGGAGTATGACTGGTTGTTATTCAGTAGGAAGTTATGATTCTAGTCTATTTATTTTATAGACTTCTGAGAATTCTATCCTGTGCAGTGTTTTTATATTTCTGAGAATTCTATTCCATGCATTTCTCAGGATTTTGTGTTATTTATTTTTGCGTAAATTTTGATCTACTCATCTTGTATAATCACTTCTCCATGTACAGTTACCTCGATGATGACTAGTGATTATAGTGGAGGACAACATTTTATGATCTTATCATATAAAATATCGCTCTTTTTTGCTTTTATCTCATTGCCACCACGACATATACAATATACAGGATGAGTCAGTAAGAATTACTATCGATAAAAACTCGGTATTTATTGGTTGCATAAAAAGAATTTTTGATAAATTATGTAACATTTTAAGAGACGCATCGAACGAGTACAATTTGATTTTTTATATCTTATTTTTCTGAGATGACAAGGTTGACTTTTTTCATGGCTTTTGAAGGTCAATTGAAGGTCATCGTATAATAAGTCGCTGAATTCGTCGTTCCGACAACGGCGTGATATTAAAAAAAAAAGATGTGCATTGATTTTGAGAAAATGCGATTGCATTTCAGAAAAAATGCGATATAAAAAATTCATTCGAAGCGTCCCTTAAAATATTACATAATTTATAAGAAGATTTTTGTATACAAACAATAAATACCGATCTATTTTATATAGTAGTCCTTACTGACTCATCCTGTTATAACAAAACAACATTCTCCGTCAACAATCTCCACGGAATAGAACAAATGACGACACAATTAGCAAGATTGACAGTATCGGGCTATAAAAAAAGAATACTGAATGTACTTTATGGCAGCAGAGAAAGGACAATGAAGAAACTTAAGGACTCTGAGATAATTAAACGATATTTTAAACGCCTCCTCGAACGACTTTCTAATCATTTCCTTATAAGAAAAGTTAACGGTCATTAAATTTTTCCGGTCCTTTTTCGAGCCCTCCCAAGTATTTGGCTTCGACTACTTGATTATTAAACGTGCTGCAAATGTCCTGCCATTAATTACGATATTTCCCGTTACTAACTTTCCCACAATTATCTGTCTTTCGAATTCGCGAATAAACAGCGGACATTTATTCACTCTTTCTCACATGCTACAGGAACATAAAACACATTTCAAAAAAGAAACTCGTAGAACCTTAAATTCATTTCCTACGAGTAATTGTTCGCAATAAAGATCGGTAGCGCTGTCAAATTACGTAACTCGGTACATTTTTGACATATTTGCCGAAAAAGTCTCTCGGCATTAGGGGCGTCGATTAGGAATAGCGAAAAGAATATTTATGGGATATGCGATTTAATTGGCATTGCACTTCGCCGCGCCGGTGACGCAGCACTGCTCGGCTTTCGGTGCACGAGCGTTGCGTTGTTCACTTTCCCTCAGAAGAAAACGGTAATACGAGGCGAACCTTCGCCGAGGAAGGAGCTGAAGAAGGAGGGAAGAGAAGGCAGCTTGTAATCGGACCGCAATGGCCCGTGACGAGCCCGTCGATCGCCATAGTAGCGCAACTCGGTCCATCCATTTATTGCACAGTTCGCTTCAAACAGAGTTCTAAAGCGTTAAACGATTCCATTGTTTGTCAGGCCGATTGATCTCGAAGTATCCACCGACAGAAAGATCGTAGGCTTGAGTCATCAATGCAGAACGAAATCTATTCAGATTCTCATTTACATAGAGATCTCCATTTCCTTGATTAAGCATCGCGAATCTCGAGGAACAAAAAATTCAATTTTCATAAATATATACATTGATTGAACACTGGTGCTATTAGATGGGTTCAACTGTCTCATTTTATATTGTCTATTTTATAATTAATTGTAAGAATTACAAAGATGATTTTGTGTTTCTCGTTTTATTTGAGACCTGTAGTACATCATCAATATCTAGGCCATTAAATACAAAGTTGACTTATAACGCGATCAAGAAAACAAAATGTACAATAAATATACGCTGAGTGCGACGTTACCATTGGCCGAGCCGGAATCCGTCCGCTGTAACGTTGTTCTGATCGGTCCGCGTCTTTCCTTAATAACTCTTCTACAAAGCCGTGGCCGCCATTCTTGCAAAGGGAAAAGTTTCTTTAAATAACCTTAGGAACCGCCCATTTCAAGGATTTACAACATTTTTACAAAATTTTGAGAAAAATATCGATTTACTAAATTACGAGAATATTTTTCTAGAAACATTCTTATTTCTTACGTAAAACGTCACGCTTATGGAAAGCAGCTGGCTTTGATAAAAATCTTCTTAAAGGAGCAAAATTGTTCACCTGTAAGATATTTATTTTTTCGTCTCAAGAATCTTGCAAAATATCTTTTGATCCATCATAGAGAATTTCGCTGCGTTAATGTAGCGTGCAACGTGTAGAAAACGCAATGTACGGTAGCTAAAATTCTTCGTCGAACAGAAAAATTTTCTGCCGTCGCAGTCTGTACAACTTGCATGCTCGTATGACCGGTTACACTTGATTATTGCTCTACAAGAACGACTGATTTTATACATCTATTAATAACATTTCAAATGCAAATTTTATCCCAGGTTCTTGATTTGCAAGTTATAGGTCATGACAATTCAGGTTATATGCCTGGAATTATTAAACAACCATTAATGCCGTCTTGTAAAAACTTCTATTGCGTTAAAAATAACGTAAGAACGTAATAATGTTTCTCCCGTTTTTTTTCTGTATAATAATATTCATAGAGAAGTGTCTACAGAAGCTTGTCTACCTAACTCTTATGTCTAGATATAATTAATTCTTTTTTACTCCAAAAATTTAACATTAATAATAAATAAGGATTCACAACAGTTTTCGGCTTTCTATCAGAAACATAGGAAGAAGTTAATTATAATAATAATATAATTTCATTTCCGCTCATACTTTTATATTCTTGGAGCTTTTACAGCCACTTAACACTTTATCTACCGGAAGCCAATTAACACTAAACCTACCACTGCGGGTCAAATGACCCATTTCAGATTGTTTATTTCATAATTATTGAAGTTATCAGGATGCTTCCACTGGAAATGCTTATACACGCTGCTTTATTAAGGTATACATTATGATAAAAAATATTAATGAAAAATATTATGATAAAATTTAAATAAATTGAATCGTGCCATTTTTATAAGGCAACACATACTAGTTAGCTTTAGCGGTAGGTTTAGTGTTAATAAGCTTTTCAATCATTTTTAAAATGACTACATTACGTTATCGAGGTTGAGTTGTTGGTTTATCAACTTATCAACTATGGACTACATTAGAGGAAGCCACCAAAAATGTAATTAATAGAGCTGAAATGTGCATTCATGCACAAGGAAATCATATTGAACATTTACTGTAGCCTCACCAATAAAGAATACTCGTAAACACATTGGTATGAAATATTCAAAATGTTTCTTCCGTTTCTGACCTTGCGGAAAATTTTAGGAAAGCTCGGATGTAGGTGTGGTCTTGGAAAATTGCATATGATTGGTTCTAGGGTGTGTCGGGAAAAGTGGAGGAGATGGTGAACAATTAGAGTGCGAATGAAGAAAAATTGAGGCGTGGAGTAGGGCGTAGAGTACGCAAGGTGACAAAAGGCCATAATTATAAATAGTCGTAGCTTAGCGCGGTACAGGGCCTTCAAAACATGTGACTATCAGCTGCACTCTGGACCAGTGATGCCAGGAACACCCAAAACTGGGTGGATTTTCCTCTCCTCTCTTTCCCCTTCCATTATCCCATTCCACTACCTGAGCACACTCCAATGTCCCCCACTAAGACCGTAGACTGGTCACGTGACGTGCCGCGCAACGTGCCACATATTACTCTGGTCATCAGAGAGATGGTTAACTGCATTCCAAATGAAATATTCAAATTGTTTCTTCCACTTCTGACCTTGCATGACCTTGAAGGTCACCGTGCAGTATACGGATGAATTTGTCTAGACACGCGCTTTCATGGGATATAAAAAAATATACAGCATTCCATTTAAAAAATAGAAGGTCACCTTCATATCTAACAAAATAGTATAAACACAAAAAAAATTACATATGCCATTGTGTTGCGCAGAAAAGAACAGTACTACTTTTTCCTCTTTCATTTTTTTCTAATATTTACTATTTACAAGAAAAACCCTGTATAAGAGGAGCACCACGAGGCACACAACAGTATCAGTGTTGTTTTGTGAATCCCTGATGAAGCTATCTGCAATGCTTGCGAAACGTTGGGAAAACAATTCCACAATTCGGCTGACACCCGAAAGTCTCAAAAGTAAGAATCTCAACTAAATCGTTGACGACTAAGGCTTTGCACTCTCCTTTTCAGTCCAAAGAACTGCAATAAAACCTAACTGTTATTGCATCGATATTAAATCACGCAGTATAAGTTCAACGTCGGTCTGTTTCTTGCGTTGCAATAGCAACTGGATAATAGCAAATCCGGATAAGTCCGTGAACATTAACGCGAGCGAGAGTTAGGGGAAGCCCGTGGCAATCGGCGTGAAGCGTTGTGTAATTTCTATAGACCACTTCTGCCTCGAAATATCGCTTCATCAGGGAAAAGGCCAACTAATTGGATCGGATCTCTACTCGTCTACGATTGCATCTGGCACTTTTAAGTCAAACAGTTGTTAGGATCTTTTTGCTCGTGGTTCGACGAACCACTAAAGGAACATACTTGCATAAGCAGCACGTGGCTTATGCGAATAGAACGGTTTCACCGATGCTAGCCGGGAAAGACGAAGTTTGCTTAACCGCTGCACCATTGACACGTGCTGCCCCGATTACTTCATCGATATTCGATGATGCACTTTCGAAAGTAGCCGGTCGGGCATTTAATTGTTGGCAGAATACGGCGAATAATGCAGTTACCAACTCCGATATCGCGTTATCGTTTTACGTAAGCGACATACAGCCTAATTCGATTCCACCGGCTAGTTCACGGTGGCTGGAAAGGTGCCTGCCTCCGAACGTAGCCATTTACGTGGTCGGGTATTCAATCTGCTGTGACGAACCGTAGTAAAATCCCGCACTCCGAGCTCCGTATATTGCGTAATTTCGTTCGCGTGGAAATGGCGCAGCCGGAACTTGCCGGAAAGGTAAACCTAATCGGACCGCAATCGTTTTGCACAGATAAATCAACCGCTTGAAAGAGAAAACGGGTTGGGTACACTCAAAAACCACGGCAGTCGATACACTCTAGGATTAATTATCACGAGACTTCAGACGCAGTATCGAATCAATTATCGTATTCATGAAACCATAGAATTTTACTTGCTTCCTCGAAAGCAAGAGCGAACTGTAGAACGACTCGGTCGAAAGCAGATTCTGTAGGGTTATTTTTATTATATTTTATAATGTTGGTATCGTTAGGGTAATCAAATTGAGGTTGGCTTGAGAGGGGAGAGCAGGGTGTGTGAGTCCACCAGAGAGAGTGCAAGAGAGTTGCGAAAGTGTATTACATATGTTATATTAAATATATAATTGTTGGTAAAGGAAAAAGAGAAGGTTATTCACCCAACCGAAACCACCCATTCCAACAGATTCTACTGCGAGTACACTAGAACATCGATTATCCGAATTACTTCGCAGAAACATGGACGTTCGGATAATAGAACGATTGCTTAGTTTCAGGTCTAGAATAAGACCCTACTAAGCTGTATAATAGATCGTGCTGAAACGCGACTTTCTCGAAGCTAAATGTTTTACACTGGCGTGCAGAGGACAATTCAATAACTGATTGACTAACCATGTTCAACCACCACGGGTCCGGCCGGCGACAATTAACGTTCAGATAATACTATTCTTTTTCTTTTTTCTTCTCGGTCACCGAAAAGTGTAACATAATACGGGTCGAGTATGTCGGTGTGAAAACAACACATAACCCAGTGACAAAACTTCTTTATTTTTTATTATTTTTTTATGGAACTTTCACAAACATATTCGTGGCATTTTTCTAATAAAAATGATATCAAATAAGATATAATTCCGATGGTATTTACTTGAGTAATGGACGATGAAAGTTTCGGAAAATTATTGTAAATATGATCCGAATTACATCGTGTTTGGTATTATTTTAATACAAAAAATGCCTCAAATATATTGGAGAAAGTTCCATAAAAAAATAATAAAAAATAAAGAAGTTTTGTTATTGAATTAGTAGTGGTCTCACCGATATACTCGACTCGTATTATGTTACACATCTCGGCAACCGAGACCTCTCGAGCATCACGGCCACTTACGGGGTATACTCCGCGGAAGGAGAGATTGTTTTGATACAATTATCGTTCAGAATTTTACGACAATTAACGATGAAATACTGTTTCTTCCAATTGAAGCAAGTTCATTTTTTTTGTATTAAAAGCGTCAAAACTTGTCTAATTTTCCTAATTTTCGTCAGATTTTTGGCATAATCCCTTTAGTTTAAAAAAAATTGTTTACCTTTCAGGATCTAATGATTATACAAGTGCTACATTGCACGCCAATAATGCTTGCACTTGAATGTAATTACAATTGTATGCAACTTGATGTAATAGTGATAAGAAGATGAATACAAAACTTTTTTCCTAGTTTTTTAGTATGTATCTCTGTACCAACAAAATAATAAACATCTACATCTAACAGTTTTCTTGAAAGAAAATGATGTAATGTTGTTCGATTTTTCTGTTTTACACGAGAATTCTTCGTTGAGCTCTTCTGCAAACAGTTGAACGTTTGTTGAAGAATCAGAACTCGCTCGAGTACACAACAAGGTGCGTCGGCACGGTAAAATTGCGGTTGCAGCTGGAAAACAAGGCGGCCAAGCTATCTGCAGAATCTTCGCGAAAGTGGCCAAGTACACGATTAACAAGATTACAGGCTGATTACGGCAAACTAAAGGCGTGTGTCGCAATAACGTCAGCGACAGGTCGGTGGCTGCCGCGCGATTTCACGGCAACTATTATTGTTTACAAAACTTATGTGACTCAGCCCGGCAATTAAACCAGGATTGTGTAACGAATTCGCGGCTTCAAAACCTTTCGAAATGTATCAAGGCTGCACGAGCAACGCCTGCGTAGATATTCCGTGAAACTTTTATCTTATCGAATCAACAACTTCGCCCGGATGACAATGCGTACACCCACTATCACGCGTCGGAAACTTTCCGTAATATTATGTACACAATCGGAATTGACAGATAGACGGAATTAAATAAACTCGTTAGCCAATTTATGTATTATTCACGCCGCAAAAAGAAGTCAAGGAGGATTCGTGACGCCATTTTTACTCAGTTTAACACGATCCGTAACACGACCGATCAAATGACCGATTTCACATTCTTTATTTTATAATGATCGAAATTAGGAAGATGCTTCTAGTGGAAATTATTGAATAAATATCTTCGTTCAAGAACAAATTTTCATAAAAGTTGTCGGGAAATCGAAGTAAATAAAGTCTTGTGATTTTTATAATGTACACTTGTTATATTTTGTACTCGGTACGGTTAGTGTTAAGGTTTGTGAACTGTATTTGAAAGAAACGTTGTATACTGTTATAGTCGTCATTATCGTATATGCAATTATTTATAGTGGTAAAGAATGGTTGTATACCAGCATTTAATTGAAAATGATTGAAAATTATTGAAAATCGTGACAGAAATGAAGACTTGAACATGATTAGACATTACCTTATTCATGAACACTAAGAACATTACTCGTAAAGCAGATTCGAATATACATATACACTTACTCACAATAAGACTTGAACATGTTTAGACATTAGCTTAATCTTCATGAATACTAAGAACATTACTCGTAAAGCAGATTCAAGTATATACACTTACTCACAATGAGAGTCAGGTCACAACTAATAATAACACACATTTGTAGGACACAGCACGGTGTCACATAATTCTGGAATAGTGGCATAACTGCCCTCTACCGATCCAATTCCGAAGATATATGAATATGATTCACATAAGTGGTCAAAAAGTATTTCTACAATTATTGTTTCTAGTTTGCCGATATGGAGGCATTGAATTATGAAAATAATAGAAAAAGGAGAAAGAAGCGTTTCGTCCTAAGCCCGCTAGAGGACTCATCAGTAAGGCTATCTAGCGGACCCATGCCTTAGACGCGGGATGTCGTAAAGACAGTTTAGGACGGAATATATACAAACAGAGGCAGATTCAGGTAGCAGCGGGAAAGATGTTGTCGCAATGTCCCTCTGTTGACGAGCATATTAAGTAGCCGCCACAGCCGATTTTATACAATTATGACAAAAATAAGTAGGCGCAATTTAAAGCAGTAGAACAATTAAAATAATTGAAAAATGTCGGTAAACTATCTTCAACCTGTTAAAAACTTTAAAGTAAAAATGAAATGTCTATGTGGCTCTTATCTCTTACAATTAATGTATACAATTTTCCTTTTGCACAAGGATCTGCAATCTAGTTTGTCATGTTTATCATGAGGGTGCGATTATAGTTCCTGAAAAATTGTTTAAGAGTCGACTGAGGCGTTCTTGAGATCTGTCGTTGATATAAATGATTGCAAGAATTCATGCTCGATTTGAAATTAAAACACAAGAGGATACATTTTGAAATAAACACTTTATTAATCGTAACATTTTACTTAGCGACAATCAATTAACACTTTATCTACCAGAAGTCTATTAACAGGCTTTTCAATGTCCGAGTTGTATGTAACAGAAGCTCGGTCATTTTCTTTTAAATAATAATTCCAAAAATAGCTACTACATTATATTAATTCCAAAGTAGAAACTCAAAAATATTCTTTTAAATATTATATATTTATTTCACCAAGTAGAAACTCAAAAATATTCTTTTAAATACTAACCTCGAAGGAACTTGTTCGATTATGATACTGACAATGAGAGCATTTTCTTGGTTCATGACTGAAATAGACATTGCTATAGAAAAATTTGTTAAAAAATCCTCAGCTGTGTATCATGTACAGTTGTCTCCTAACACTTTACAACCTGATTCTTCTTCAACAAAGATCTAGAAAGTCTCTGAAAATCGGCCGCGAACTTTTGCATTCATCGAATAATTCATGTTCCGCCTTTTCCATTTCCTTTACCACGGATATCTTCGAACTCACAGCGATCGATGATTTAGTGAAATAAGATTACCTTATTACCCGTCGATCTTGCGGCGCCGAGTCGTGGGAAATAAGGAAATTGCACGGAGCAAACGGGGAGGGATAAAATCGTGGCAAAAAAATTTCTTCTTATTTTACAATGCTCCCTTAAGCGGTAAACCACGTCTCGGGAAACAAGCGTACCAATCTCCCGTTTCAGATTGTCATTCGACACCGTCGGGTGAGAGTACGCGCACTTTGTGCACGCACACAACGACCATCTGTATGGCTCTTGTGAGAACGATGGAAAAATTCGCGGCGTACGTTCGCTGCCACAGAATTTTCCTTGCCGCAAGATCCGTCGACACAATTGAATTAATACGTCAGCGAAGGAAAACGCGACCCACGATAATTAGGCGTGACTCGCACGCGATACACTTCCGGGACCCTTTCCAAGGCAATTTTTGTCTCTGTGAGACCGGAAAATGGACCGACCGTTTACCCTACATGGGAACACAAAATGAGAGACTCAGTTGAGTCATCCAGGTCATCTAGAAATTCCTTTTTCCTTACAACGCGTCGCAAAGAGAGCATTTTGACTATAAAAACATTTCTGATGTCACAAATCTTTCTGCAACAGCAAGCGTTTTTCACAAACGTTCAGACGGAAGGTCATTTGAACCTTTAGTCATTTATGACAAAAATGATTAGGTGAAACATAAAACAGAGAAAGTATTACGAGACCGTGAGAGTGTAGGCACGTTCTTTTCAAATAATTGTAATTATTAACGCTAAATCTACCACGGTCAAATGACCGGTTTCCTATTTCACATTTAATGAAATTATTGAAACGCTTTCATAGAAAATGGCTAAATTGACTTCTTTATTTAAGCACATATTATAACGAAAACTGTAAAAAGTTTAAATAAATTCAATCGTCTCACTTGTATAAAACGTTTCAGTTTATTATGTTTTGTAGTTGGTAGGTTTATTGTTAACAGAAGAAATGAATTTCTATTTAACTCCCTTTTCGTGCAAGTGAGCAGACAAATTTTATTTTGTATAAATATCCGCAGAGTCTAGTCATCATTAGACCATGGATCTTTATACAAAATAAAAATTTTCTGCATCAGTTGAACGAAAAGCTCAGTAGAAATTTTTCTTTTTAACCCTTGCAAGGCGGATCATTTTAAAGATTTTATGGCAACCGTGACTAGAACCATTCAAATCCCGGTATTTTGTGATCAACGTTTATCTCCTTATTGAACCTAATAATAATAATCCATGATTTCAACTGGTTACTAAGAAATTAGAAAATTGAACATTTGTATCCGAGAGTTAATCATTTCAACGTGTTGGAAATATTGTATTGATATTTTTAAATTCATTTAATCATTTTACTGTTTCAAACATCCAAAATAGTTAAACAAAAATATTTCTTAGTCTTTAATCTTTGAATAAATAGGAAATATTTTATTGATATTTTTAAATTCATTTAATCTTTTTACTGTTTCAAACAGCCAAAATGGTTAAATAGAAATATTTCTTAGTCTTTAATCGTTTGAATAAATAGGAAATATTTTACTGATATTTTTAAATTCATTAAAACCTTTTACTGTTTTAAATTTCATCTTCTCATTTTTGCCACAAATGCATAAAACTCACACTCTAGACATTTTAGATACACAGTAGATCCAAACAATATTTCAATATTAAATTTCTGATTTTGGTAAAATTGTTGATATTTAAACCACATATTATAATTTCATGAAAAGAACCGTACAGATATGAACCTGGATTTTGTACCTACGCTGTTCACCAAACATTATCTCCAGAAGCCGGATATTGGATAAAATGTTTGAAATTGTTATCAAAATAATCTCAAGCCCATCTAATTGTTGACAAAATCCATTTTTCTTTCAGAGATACAATCGAAGGAAGCAGAATGTCGGTCGTTCAAGAAGGAAAAGCAAACAAAATGAGCAGAGTGACATAGCTGGTGTTAATCTCGAGTGAAATCGTACCGCAACCACGGATTTGAAGTCTATCACTATTAAAACCATAAATCTTCCGTTTCCAATCGGAGATTATAGTAACCAACCGAACTATCTAGGTCGTCGATAGACTTTTTCTTTCTAACATCAACGTTCGTAACGTCCATCGCCCACATATTGACCAACTTTTACGAATATATCTCGATCATCCAAATTGTGCAGACATCAGACCATCGAGGAGAATAAAATCGTGAAAGCGAGTGGACAACATATGCGTGCCACCAGTAGTCATAGTAGCGAGAAAAAGAGTTTGCCCATTCCATTCAGGCTCGCTTCTTTGTTCACTGAATCAGCTTGTTCCACTATTTAACTTCTGTCCTAGCTAAAAAATCATGCTCGTAAAAATCTGTCTCGTACACTTGGAACAGTACATTAGCTTTGTATTACGTCCACGAATAAGATTGTGAAACGAGATGTAAAGAAATCACGAGACAGAAAAGATAAATACAAATTTTTATGGGCGGAACTGAGAAAAATGAATTGTTACCTTCTGAATGTTACGCGAGTGAAATGAGCAGCGGTTAATTACCACTTTATAACAGTTCCTAGATTAGTCTGCGAAATTACCAACTAATTTCCTTATTGTGTACAGTAAACACAGATTATGATGACTTCGTCAAGTTTTATCTCCTCTCGGAACAGCTCCAACTACTCCAATTAGCTATCAACGGACTCAAACCATCAAAAGCGGCCGCCGCGCGAGCTCGTAAACGCTCAACACCGCGTGTCCAAGTTGCTTCGCAACGATTCCTATTCTCGAGGACCTTGTTAAAACGTCACGGTACGTTGTGGACCGCCGTAAACGCGTTCTTCGTCGATTCAATTTCACTGGATCCTCGTGCATTTCCCGACAAATTACTCGTTTCGTTGCCCGATATGTAGAACTCGAGATTATCAGACAGGAAGCAGTGAAGAATTTTCTTCAGAATCGGCTCGCAATGAACAATCCCTAACCCAGAAATTCAAAAAGTTATGAAACTTTGGAAATACGTAGTGCGTACGTAGGTATGTATTATGCAATTTTGTTGCCATGTATTGTATTATGCAATTTTGCTGCCCAAATTCACTTTAAGGGGGTGAAATCGACCCTTGAAAACTCAGCTATTTTTCATTCTTTTTTATAATCGCACAAACAATTGGTAAATGTCTCAACAGACGATAGTCCTCATTGAAAAGAAGAACTTCTGCAATCTTTTTTCCTTCATAGTTTCCGAGTTATAACGCAAAATCGAAAAATAGCCGAATTTTCGAGAATTGATTTCACTCTCCCATTAAGTACAAAATTTTTATCATTAATTTTTTTATCACAATGGTTAGTATTTATATATTTAAGACGAATCATGCCAAAACTTAGATTACATTTTAAAATGCTTTATTATTATGATTAATTGAGAAAATAGCCCCATTTGGAGATGGCGGCGCTCGGAATCTATTTAGTTCTTTTTCTGCCACCGTTTTCTTAGTGCAATCAATGTGCATGATTTCAAATAAATTAAAATAATTTTGGACAGCAAAAAAATATCGGGTAATTCATACCTACATATACACTACATATTCCCAAAGTTTCAGAACTTTTTGAATTCTAAAGTTTTCCACTGTTTCAAATTCGCCTCACTCATTTTTCTTATAAATGCATAAAATCCACAGTCTAATAATAAAACATAATTTTGTGAGTTTATAGTGTAGCCAAGTAAATGTAGGTTCCAATCACACTTCGCTAACAACCGCTAATTCATTTCGCCGAAGACAAAACTCTACGAGCGAAACGGGGGGAAACGAGGACGCAAGAAACAGGTGAAACAATGGTCGACGATAACGAACGAAGTGCAACAAGATTGAAAACAAACACTAGGACATTTCCGTGTAACGGTACGAGGCTGCTGTACCTAGCCGGTTGTCGTGACAAACCGCGTTGAACTTCTTCTGCCGTCGGTGTAGCTCTTTCCGCTCTTTTAATTCCGTGCAGCTCGAGGGTGCCTTCTCGAAAGCGGTTTTGCTTCTTCTGCGCCTCCGATCCGCCTCAATATCTGCCCCGAAGAACCTCTAACAAGGTACAACGCCGCCTGTTTTATGATCGAAAACGAATAAACGCTTTTCAACTCCATCGTCTCGATTTACCGGCAAGCGAAAAGAACGGGGCAAAAAGCGTCGAGGAGAACTAGCCTATAACGGTGCCCAGCTCTTCCAGAAATTTTAATCGCTACCGATCGCGTGAGATCCGCTTGTCTTCCACGAAATCTCTTCCGGGTATGGAGATGGAGCATCGGAACCCGTGGCGTGGCTCGCAACGGTCACGATTCTTCGAAGTTAATGTGTATACAGGGTGGAGCGCATGAACGGGAACACTTAAATGTCCAGGCTGGTTACGGTTATGCGACAAATGCTGTTTCAAAGGCGCTGAAGTAATCGAAGATGTGGTCTATAGCGAACAAGGAAAGTACAGTGTTGTCCCGATATAAGGCGGCTGTGTTTGTTTCGAATTAAGAAAATAGCTATCCCCTCTTATTCTTTTGAACAAGTTCGCGCCCAAGGTGGTTCGGAGCCCACCTTTATAAGCTCTAGGTCCTCGTCGCTAATAACCTTGGATACGTTAAAAACAATAAAATAAAGGGCGCGCAGTGGCTCAGTGGATAGAGCACGCGACTACAAACACTGTGGTCGTGAGTTCGAATCCCACCGCCGTCATCTCTGGAAATTCTTCTATGTGATATTATACTGCGTTGCCCAAGGTGGTTTGGAGCCCACCGTTATAAACTGTAGGTCCTTCACGCACACGTCCATACACACACACCCATCGTACACTCACCAATTACAGTACCAAATCTCATTGTTCCACCCCCGTCGCTAATGACCCTGGCAGTTGAAGCGACGTTAAATAACAAAATAAATAAATAAATAAAATAAAATAGAAGTTCGCGCGACATTACTGTGTGTCAGAACAAGAGGATATGACATATTCTATCCTTTTCCAAGGAGAAGCAGACTTGCTTAGCTGACTACTTTATAGTTTACTGCGTCTCTCGGTCCGCTCGAGAACAAAGTCAAGTCGAACAGCATACGTGATCCGAAATGCAGCAAAAGACCTTTTCCCCTTCCACTGCGTGTTGCGTGCAGTGATGCCAGAAACACCCAAAAGTGGGTGGATTTTCCTCTCCTCCTTTTCCCCTTCCACTATCCCATTCCACTACCATGAGCACACTCCAACGCCCCCCACTAAGACCGTAGACTGGTCACGTGACCCCCTCACGTATTCCCCTCGATTTAACCGATCTGGCATCACTGGTTGCGTATTGTGTCCCCGTCGCGCATGCGTGACATGTGCACGTGATAATCTGGTTATCAGAGAGGTGGTAAACTGTATTCCCCTCGATTTCAGTGATCTGTCGACACTGGCCTTATATTGGAACAAGACTTCTCGAGACTTCGGAAGAAGTCTAACGCTTTAACAGTTGAACGCCAACTCAGCGACCACAAAAGTTGGATATAATGAAAGCAATATATTTAATGGAACGGAAACCGAGAAGTCAGATTTATGGTTTTAATTACTTTTTCAAACATGAAAAAGAAAAGGGAATGTAGATGGTTGTGGTGTCGAATCGGTCACCTCGAAATAGGGGACTTGGATCCGACAGGATTTACGAAGAAGAGGTGTAAAGTCCAATTCCGGCGAACAAACTCGTTTATTTCGGTTATATCTAAGCTAGGCTCGGCTATACTTAGTAATGTCGGTAGTTCGATGGTCGAGAAAGTTCGGATTTGGTGGAGTCGTGTATGGTTTTAGGAAAGCTTGGATGTACGTGTGGTCTTGGAAAATTGCATATGACTGGTTGTAGGGTGTGTCGGAAGAAGTGGTGGAAATGGCGAAAAGCTAGAGAGGGAATGGAGAAAGATTGAGGTGGAGTAGGAGTAGAGTGCGCAGGGTGACAAAGGGCTATAGTTATTACTTGTAGCTAAACGCGGTACAGGGCCTTCAAAAATAGTGGAAGGGGAAAAGGAGGAGAGGAAAATCCACCCAGTTTTGGGTGTTTCTGGCGACACTGCTTTCAACCTAAACGCAGGCTTGTTATAACGCGACGTTGAGAACGCGAGTGTACTCTTGTGACTCGAGTTTCCTTCACACTTCGAAAAATGCAACTCCTCGCGCTGCGCTGGTAGAAAACCGGAAAAACACATTCCTAAGTTTCGATTACTGCTCAAGCGAGCATTAGTCTGCAGATTGAATCTCATTAGCGCGATGCAATTTGTAGGTCAATGAGACGGAATTAATGGAATTGTTCAGCTGAAAGGTTTGTCGATTCGCGAACGGCAAGCGGTTAATCTTGATGCAGAAGCAGGCAAACAAGCCGAGGAAAGAGGGTAGAACGCTCCTCGGAGATTCCGAGCTAACGGTTCACTTTTTCGAGAACTTCCGGTCTGTTTCGCTGTCTATCTAGACTTCAGATTGCTATATCTCTGCCATCTCCTTGTTCTAGCACAATTAGCCCTGCTGCGTCTGGGAACGATTATTGTACTCGTTTCCCTCTTCGTGCGGAATTAGGTCTGTTACATGCAGGACTTTTCAGAGGGCCCAATGATATAGCGCAGCTTTCTTCTTATCTCAACCGGGATTCACTTTTTTCCGTTTAATTAATTGAACAGATCATTACGCCGCGCCGGCTTAATAAGTTAAACACTCCGTAAGATCATTGTCAAAAAGACATTATTGTTGGAACATCCCCATCCGTGAAACTAAATAACTGTGGATTCTTGCCGTTTGCATTGTTTTGTCATTAGTATCTCGAATCACATCTAAGTGGCGTATGTGAATAAAGTTAGTTAAAAATCTAACAGTTTCAAGGAAGAGAATGCACTGCTTCCTCAATCTGCATGTGCCGTTACGTTGCTATGTTCCAAATTAACACTAAACCTACCGAGCACCAAAACTGATTAATATATATTGTCTTGCTAAAATAACAGTATTATAACTTGTATTATAATACCTGTTTGAATAAATAAATTGAGTGAATTATTTCCACTAAAAGAATCTGCAGAGTTTCTACAACTATAAACTAAAAAATCTAAAACAAGTCATTTGATAATTAAATTTTTCACAAATATCGAGCAGACCTCTTTCATATACAGTCACTCCCATTAATATTCGTACACTCTTAAAAAGACGATAACTTGTTTAATATTGGACCATATGACTTGGACTTTTTTGAGAAGTTAGAATAATTAGTTTACTACATGACGTGAGAAAGAAATTTTAAAACAATTGCAATTGGTCGGTATTGCAGAGAAAATACTAGAAGTTGTGTTTTACAATTTTTTTATGTGGCTTATATTGAAAATTTAAAACTTAATTTTGTTTTGAAAATTTAATTTTGTAGATCTGTATCAATTGTATACATTTTCAAATTTTCATCCAATTTGAATTCCGTGGAAAACAGCGACAGGCATCGAATGACGTAAGAATCCTTCGATTTATTACAGGTTAAGGCCGAAAATTATGAAGAGCTGCAATTTTTACCATCTTCAAACAGTTCTAGCTCATTGCAACGTTTGCCGATTTTGGTGAAATATTCAGAGTGTATACAGTTGACACAGATCTACAAAACGTATTTGTTGAATTTTCAATATGAACGCACATAGAACAGTTATAAATAACAAATTTTAGTATTTTCTTTGTAATTCCGACCAATTACAATTTTTTCAAAATTTCTTTTTTTCAACGTGTAGTAAATTAATTGTTCTAACTTCCAAAAAAAAAATCCAAGTCACATGATCCAATATTAAAAACGTAATCGTCTTTTAAAGTGTTCGAATATTAATAGGAGTGACTGTATATTCAATAATGACATTATAGTTAATGGGACCACATTAAGTGCCGTGCAAATGGCCTGCTTGACATTTTTTATTCTGCAATCATTGAAACTATCATAGGTAATAATTACGTAAATTTCTTTACGCAAGTTCATATCTAAATTAGAACTGTACAAAATCTGAGTAAATACAATCTTGTCATTTTCATAAAACAATACATTCAAGCCCCTTTTAATGCTCGGTAGGTTCCGTGTTAAAATAAACTATAAAATCTTACACTGGTGGATGTACAAAGTATTCGTACACATTTAAAAATCGAATAACTTTTTTAAAATTGGATCAAACGACTTCAATTATTTTAAGATCTCACCCGCATAAGTTTACTAGGTAGCGTGTAAATAATTTAGTAAACTAATCCTTTTAACATCTTAAAAGAACTGAAGTCGTTTGGTCTAATTTTGAAAATGTTATTTGATTTTGAAAGGTGTGCGAATACATTTTACACCTACTCGATAAATTACTGATACTGTGTTACCAAATCGAAGTTACACGAAGTACACATTTTCATAATTACAATTAATAAGTTAATTAATAATAATTGTCATTTTCATAAGTACACATTTTCAAGTACACATTTAATTATATCATTTTTGAAGAAATCCGCTCCGAACAAATGCAACGTATTTGTAGAAGTGCCGTTTACCTCAACAGCAAACAATGGCCTAGGGTCTTCAGCAACCCTTATCTTTCCTCTTTAATTACCCTGACCGGTTCTGACACAAAAGACAATTTTTCAGAATGACGAGAGGTGCCGAGAACCACTCGAAAGCCCATGCGCGCGGTCTGTATTTGTTTAAGCGAACGAGTGGTCTCTTTGTCGGTTCGAAATTCTTGCAGGCCATTTTGGGGGACAGAAAAACCCCCAGGAGACCAAACACAGGCGAGCCAGCGAGCCGTGTAAAATTTACCTGAATGTACGATTGTGAAAAGCAGGCGAGCCGGGCGCATTCGACAAAGGAGAGCCAGTCAAGCTCTCGTAGGAAATGCGATAAATATTTAAAGGGAAAGGCGTAATGCACCGGATTCTACCGTAATCGCTTAACCGCGATCTCACGAGGCACTTTCTTATGATCGTTGTAGCCACATAATAATATCAGTACAAAAGATTCGCGCCACGGCCCTGAAAAGAACCCTCTGCTTCTCAGACTCCGGCGATGACTTCTCGGATCCCTACTTTCTCACGGAATCATAAGCAGACGCATGAAACTTCTCTCATCGAATGGAACAAATTAGATTCAACATGATCTGCAAGGAATTATAGAATTAAATCTGCATGTAAACTCGCGCAGATATTCATACTGATATCGATTTTTCCAGCATAAATATTCCATGTATAATGAGGAGACCGGTGGATTTCTATGCAAAATAAAAATTGTCTGCATTAATTGCAAGATCGCGAAATATGTAGGTGGCATTGCACAATTTAGTAGTAAATTAATTCTGGTTTAATAAAATTGCTAAAATAATATTATTCATTGGTTCATAAAATAATATTCCATACTACGTACAATTTAGTAGTAAATTAATTCTGGTTTAATAAGATTACTAAAATAATTTGATTTATTGGTTCATAAAATAATATTCCATACTCCGCACAATTTAGTATTAAATTAATTCTGGATTAATAAAATTGCTAAAATAATATTATTCATTGGTTCATAAAATAATATTCCATACTAGGCACAATTTAGTAGTAAATTAATTCTGGGTTAATAAAATTGCTAAAATAATATTTATTGGTTCATAAAATAATATTCCATACTCCAATAATAATCTAATAATAAATGCTGTGAAGGATATTTATATAAAATTCAGAGAAAATTTAATATTAATTTAATTTTTCAGTTAATTTATTATTCATTCGTTGCAAGATGGAAGACCTACATGAATATTTATTTCTTCTAGAAATTATTTTATCGAGTTGAGAATAGTGCAACATCCTTTTTTAATTTCTTTAAATGTTATGTTAAGATTATATAACTTTTATACATAATCTGAACTTGTAAACTATTAGACACTGTGCAGTTTCATGCACCATTGCGACTTGTAATAAAAAGTTTAACTGTAACAAACAAAAGTTAAATGAAAATATATTTCCTTTTTTAATAATTTTATCTATTTATTTTGATCATAAATACACAATATTTCTTATCCACATTACGTACCTTCGACGTTGTTAAATATATTATATTTGCAATTCACAGTGATCTATAATAATCCATAAAACAAAAGTAAAAATTCAGTGTAGCAAGGTTCTCGTTTAACGATTTAATGTTTGAATATAAAATCGTTAATTTATGCAGACAGCTCTAACAATTCAATTACCCACTCCATACAAAAACAAAAATTAATTAAATGTGGGAACATTTTTGTTCTAGTAGAATAAAACGTCAGGATATTATATGAATATTAGCACCTATCAATGAAAGGCCGTCATTCACCAAGCTGATGAAACACCACAGATACACATTAATCATGTTATTTAATGATAGAAACCAATTATCTCGTAAGAAGTCTTATGGGGAAAGGATCTTTAAATAACGAGGCTTACGTGCTAAAAACTACTGAGTTACGATACGAGAAATTACTTGTTTAATGAGAACACGGACAGCGGAGATGAGAAGGGCGAATATTCCATGCAAATGTCAATATTAACTGTGAAAGTAAATGTTCGTTGGCAAATGGTGGCAACGGGGCGGTGGAAATGAGACGCATAATATATTCTTTAAGAAATTCTTACATCTCTATTAATTTGCAAGTTTGTTATCAGAGAATTTGCAAGTATCAACGATACGCTTTGGTGTGTGCATTGAGTTACGGCTTGCTCTAATTGCGCTCAAGCCCAACAAAGCGTACACTGCCCTGGAAGCCAGGAGAATAACTAAATATTTCGTTATTAATCTGCAAAACCCAGCGAGAAGGAAGAGCTGCTTTCTTCTTATTACGACTGACTGTTCAAAAACATAAAAGCGAATAATTCCCAACTTTCAGTTACGTATTATTCTTTCTCTATATTCTACAGCCACGTTGTTCGAGAATGAGGTGCTTGTAGCGGACAATGTACTCGACTCGATGATAAGTACTTTTACTGGTTTTACCTTTGTTTCATTTCTTTTCACACGTTCACCCACATTTCTAATTTATTCGAACTCAAAGTGAATACTTTCGGGGACATCTACTGAAACGTTTAGTTCCAATCAGAGTTGAGCAAAATATGATCTGGTTGATAATTAACTTTTATAATTAACGTGAAATAACGTTCATGATTAATGCAATTTGAATGAAAATTGAATTTATACATTTATCATAAAACTGAATAGGCGAAATTGAAAATAGCAGGAGAATAGAAAGAATTTAAGAATATCAATATATTATCTTCCATTCCCTAATTTCCATTCGCTTCCTTCCACTTTCGACCCACATGAAAACATTTATGCGATTTTATCGTCAATTGAACAGTGTTCTTTGTAAGAGAAACCCAACGTTTGACCGGAAGTACGGTGGCCGGAATTAACCCTTAGCACTCCGTTGCCACCGCTGAGGCGACACCGAAAGAGACGCTGGCGTCGTGTTAAAAATTGCTCGGAGTGCAAAGGGTTAATATTCGAATATTCTTTACAATACAATAACTTTGTTACAATTAAACTAAACAACTTCAGCTTGTTTGAGATGTTAGAAGGATTAGTTTACTAGGTAGCGTGAAAATAATTTTTTCCAAAAATTGCTACTGATCGGAATTGCGACGAAAAAAGTAAAGATCACAATTTTTAACTTTTTTTATCTGTGTCTGTAATGAAAATCTAAAAGACGCCTTTTTTAGGTATAGGTAAGTTATACACATATACAAAGTTTCATCGAACTCGGTTAACGTTGTTATGAGCCACAAACATTTAAAGCTGATCACATAAGGGCGGAATTCCCTGAAAAGGCCGGAAATCTGCGACTTTCACTCTTAAGATCTTATGTTGTAATGTTCGTAACTCATAGCAACATTAACCTACTTCGGTGAAACTTTGCGCATGTATATAACTTACGGAGATCTACAAAAGCATAGGATAGGTACTGATATTTTGTCCCCTCAGAGTTCCAAATCCTTTTAACCATTCTCCCCCTTCTTCCACTCTCCCCCTTCTACCACTATGTCCACTCTCCACTATCGCCTAAATTTTTCAGCCTATTTCAGCCTACTTTTCAGCAGGACCTACTGTTTATATACAAAAGATCTACAAAAGGTATATTTTAAATTTCCATTACAGGCACAGATAAAAAAATTAAAAATCGTGACCTTTACTTTTTCTTCACAACTCCGACCAATAGCAATTTATATAAATAATTATGTACACGTTACCTAGTAATCCTTCTAACATCTCAAGCAACCGAAGTCGTTTACTTTTATTTTAACAAAGTTATTGTATTGTAAAGAGTGTCCGAATATTAATTCGGGCCACTTTATATAAAGAGGTCGACGAAGCGGAGTTACAGAGCAAGAGTACTATGAATATTGAAGACTGTACCGTGCAGCATAAGATGATCGATTTCAGGGCACCGTTGCCGAGAGTCTCAAAGAGTACAGCAAGGCGGGGTTTGATTCTATAAGGTTCTTACAGCTAATTATCGCACATGCGGCGCATTATGGCAGGGTTAATGGCTGATCTTAATTTGTAATAGGCTGAATAGGTTCGCACTGAAGAAGCGTACGAGCGAATCGCGTAATTCGCGCGCTGGAGATTCCCAGGTCGCCGGCTGCGAGGAGCCCGTGGAATCTTGGCTTTCTAGATCTCCGCCTTGCTAGCCGTGTAAGTGCCGCTTTTTATTGCCGACACGGTATGTACCACGATTATTCTGCTGCCGCTTTCAGACGGCCAATTATACAATAACGAGAAGCAAACGTCGGCGCGGCTCGATTTCATTGCCGTCTATGACCCGCTTCTTTCTTTCAACCCCTTTCGTGACCGCCGCGCCGCACAGTGGTACCAATCGAACAATTGGTTGTTCATCTGCTAAAAAATCCATTTTCTCATATCGAATTTTATCAAATGTATGTCAGAAAAACTGTCATTCGGAACAAACGAATAAATAAAAATTTGATATTCAACGAACAAAATTACTCTTCTTAGGGTTACCTTAGTATATATTTTGATAATTGACTTCAAAACAGTGTCGCCAGATCGAGGTAATCGAGGAGAATACAATTTACCCCCTCTCTGATGACCAGAGTAATATCAGTCGCACGCGGCACGTCACGTGACCAGTCTACGGTCTTAGTGGGGGACATTGGAGTGTACTCATAGTAGTGGAAGGGGAAAAGGAGGAGAGGAAAAAGCATACGTTTGGATGCTTTCTGGCGACACTGCTTCAAAATTGGAACGAGAACTTGAGTGCAACAAAATCAATCTTTTATTCATTTCTTCTAAATGATATATATTAGTGCAGAACTTTTTTTCTCTAAACTTGTTCGGTGATTCCACGTGTTTTTAGATAGATTTAGATATTTGCAATTCTGATTATTGAAGATTAGCTATCTTCTGAACCGAAGATTCTCTTTGTGAATCGGAAAGACTGTTTAGCTATTGTTGCCATGATAGAAACTCGGAAGTGCGTGTAAGTAATTGAGAAAGTATCTAAATAAAAGAAAATCTAATATTCTTTTAGGATGGCCTAAAAAATATTGAATACATTTATACACTTTCTTCTCTAATAACTGATTTTATACATCAGACACTATCTTGCGTATTAGAGTTCTCACAGTTAATGAACCTAAGTTTCAAATACACCACACTTTCTGGTACATACTCAACAGTCTTCAAAAAGCTATTTGTGACTCTTCTTTTCATGCATGCCAGTGAACATTGACTTTCAAAAAACCCACAATAGATTTAGCATTATGCGAAAATTTCAATCTGGAATTATGCGTAGAATCTGATGTTTACTTTTAACAGTACTTATTATACAGTATACGATCATTTTCTTCCCATAAATATGTAGCAAACCAACAGCTCACCCAATATGTATGTACAAGCCTAAAGAAGGCTTTAAACGTTTGTAGCTGATTGCAATGTTGACCGAT
This sequence comes from Sphecodes monilicornis, assembly GCA_913789915.3. NCBI lineage: Eukaryota > Metazoa > Arthropoda > Insecta > Hymenoptera > Halictidae > Sphecodes > Sphecodes monilicornis. Next base: position 15,769,955 of record OU565290.1, read on the forward strand.
TTTTATGAAATTTTCAGAATATTTATAATTGATACAGGTCTACAAAATGTATTTTTTAAATTATCTTAATAGGCCCACATAAAAGTAAGTTGTAAATTACAATTTTTAGTATTTCTTCTGCAATTCCGACCAAGGGCAATTTTCTCAAATTTTTTTTCACGTCATGTAGTAAACTAATGGTTGTAACGTCTAAAAAATACCCAAGTAGCTGGGTATGATATTAAAAAAGTTATCGTCTTTTTAAGAGTGTTCGAATATTTACCGGAGTCACGGTATATGTATTACGACTCAAAAAAGTTATGTTATGCTTTGTGTTCTAATCAAATTATTTCAATTGTATCTGCGACAAGGGAAACTTTCTTATAAAATAATTATTCGTAAATGATTTATATTGGGTCGGAATGTATTAAAAATTAATTGATTAACAAAGTACAAACTTACATTCAATAAACTGTATGATTTTCATTATTGTTAGCAACAGTTTTCCAATAAGTTCATCGTTTTTATGACCACATTTACACTTGCAAACGGAACTTATGTTACAACCTAGTACAAATAATTTTGTCATCTCTGCAGTGCGAGGATTTTTATTCATTTTGCAATTAACGTCGAATAAAAGGTATGACGATATGGACAAGTAAGTAGGACAACAGTCAGAATTACATTATAATACTCCTGCATCCCCTATGCGGGGGTAATATCCATACGATCATTACAATTTACGCGTTTAATATTAACTAATTATATTAGGCACGTCTAAAATGTGAAAAAATCTGTTTCTCATTTTGCGTAACATCTTTCCGTAACCGACAACGGCGGTCTTCGCATATAAACGCCGATTACCGTCTGCAGCTATCAAGATTCTTTTTTTACAGTTAAAACGCACTATTTTTCATAGCTTTGCCACGGAAGGATTCCTCCGGAATTTCAAGAACGTTATTATTCAAATAAATGCATACTCCGCAACGCATCGATGCCGTCGACCGAACATTGAAAGAGAAACGTGTCGTAGGTAATCGGCTCGCCGATTAGAGCATTTGCTCGCGGTACTATTAACCCGAGGCGTTCGTAAAGCCGTATCCTTGCTGGCTTGGCCTTGCCAGAAGCCTTTAACGTGCGGTTTGAAAAGCCGTTAGGAAAAACCGCCTAACTCGAAAATCCTCTGACCTAAACCGCGTAGCACGTTCTTACTGAGACTGAAAGTGTGGGTATATCCCGCTGATGATTTCAGGCGAACTGATACACCGACTCAGTTGAGAGACGGAGAGAAAAAGAATTCCTGTCGGCTAGATGAGTCAAGTCTTTGAAAAAGATACCGGGAGTTGCATTAAGCATACGTATACTCGCGAGTCCGGGTTCATTTAATACCGAATCAACCAGTGCCGGTCAAATGGCTGGTCGGAAATATTTTATTTTGCAATTCTTGAAATTATAAAAATGTTCTCATTGGAAATGATTGAATAAATTTCTTCATTCAAGTGCACTATTGGGTTCATTGGAAAGTAATTTCGTTTTTTGTGTAGAGATGGCATTGTTACCATTTATTATTACTTAAACTTATTCTGAGTTGCAAAATCATTGTATATATTGATAGCTGACATTTTGGGCATCATTTCTTGCCTTATAGTGTTTCATAACCTTTCAAGCATTTTTTTTGTCATCGCATCAAGTATGGAATATCAATGTGAGTATTTCCATCACATTTTCCGTTTTTATTATCGCAAGAATAGGAAGGTTCTCATTTTCCAATTAACCGTTTCAATGTGAACTCATTAGGACACTGCCGACTTTATGCATTTATGACAAAAATGAGTGGATTGAATACAAAAGAATGCACACACTTAAAGAATTTAAAGATTCTATTCTAATTTTTCCAGCTCACTATAATTATTCAAAAAGGAAATGAATATCTATGTTATTTTATTATAATTTTAGCCTCATGGCCACAAAATTAAGACTTGGTTTACATTCTTTGCTTATCCAATTATCCATACACCCCTCCACACTCTTACATAGTTAACCCCTCTTTCGCATGACTACATGTCACTTCACTATATTTGTATTCTTCTTATATTAACATAAACTTATATATAACAAAACAAACTCTAAATTAGACGATATAAACTGTATGTATACTGGTTGGTCCTTTTAAGTAAGGTCATCTAAATATCACTTCAGGTTATTGTGATGCAAAAAATATTTTTTACGTAATGTATATAGTGTCAAAGGATCAACTTCTGGCAAGAATATTTTTTTCACAAGGTCATTTTTTTCGGAGTTGTCAAGGTCATCGGTGTTTTTTGACGCATAATTACATTTTTTTATTATTGCATCGTGTAGCAGATCGAAAAATACATTCGGTTATGTATAATAACATGACCTTGAAATGACCTTGATCTTCGAAAATTAAAGTTTAACGTAAAACTTATGTAGAGTATCTTTGGCCAAGACACCTGAACCTGTGAATGCGAAGAAAATATACGTTAAACTTTAATTGTCAAAGATCAAGGTCATTTGAAGGCCATGTTATTATACGTATCTGAATGTATTTTTCGATCAGCTACACGATGCAATAATAAAAAAAATGTGATTACGTGTCAAAAAGCACCGATGACCTTGATATATCCGAAAAAAATATTCTTGTCGGATATTGGTCCTTCAACACAATGCACGTTACGTGAAAAATATTTTTTGCATCATAATAAGCTGAAGAGATATTTAGGTGGCCTTACTTACCACCCTGTATAAAATACAACACAAAAATAATACCATGGTATACTATTCTTATATCACATATTTTCTCTTAATTTCCTATTTCGCATTCGCACCCACTTCAATACAAGCTCTTCTGCCCTACCCTCTAACACTATCGTCAGGGAACATTCCCCTTTTTCTATTCCCTCACACTCCTCTAACCAGCGTTTCAATGTTCCTAGCTCTTTTTCACGCATCCTACAAATTCTCTTTTCACTACTTTCCCAATGAGTGTCAATGTAGCTCTTTCATCTTGCACTGAATGAATAAATGAATGAAAGAACGAATAAGGTATTCTATCCTTCGCAATGCATAGGTTATTATCGGAGTTGCGTTTTTGACGTCTATTTTCCTGTTATGAACCAATTTATAACATTATACGTAGGTATATTTATCTTAGCAATTTTATTAGCCCACAATTCGTTTACTACTACATTGTACAACGCTATTTATGTATCTACTAGGGGTGTGCAGGTACCCGACCCTCGGGTTGAGTCGGACAATGATCGGGTCGGGTCGGATCGAGGTCCCGAAAGTTTGCAATATTCAGGTACTCGAAGTTAAAGTTGTATTTATATAAACATAATGGTGTTTTATGATTTTTCAGTTCAATCTTTTACTTTCAATGGCAGGTTCAGAATGATTTTTGTATTTTTAGTGTAATCGGTTATCAAACTTCGCGAGGAAAAAAATATTTTAGAATACATTATGTGAAAGAATGTACGTAGAAGACGTTTCCGTTTCTTGTAAACACTGTTCGTACAAGAAAAGGACTCTTCGTCGGCACACTGTTCGTATAAGAGCACTGTTTCGTAAACAGTGTTTACTACAAATCGAAATATTACAACCGATGATTGGATCTCTTAATATGCACAGAGTCACAGAGTTATTTATTGCTGATTTGACCGCAGACTTACCCCAACTTTAACTTCGAGTACCCGAATATTGCGAACTTTCGGGACTCCGACCCGACCCGACCCGACTACCTTTTCAGATACCCGAAATCGCGGATACCCGAAGTTTACAAATTTTCGGGATCCCGTTCCGACCCGAACCCGAAATTTCCAATACTCGCGCACTGATGCAAATCACACTGATAAAAATCCGCACTCTACTCGTTAATCTATGCAAGTTACTAACTATTCGATCATCTGTATCAGCATCCAATTGTAACAACACTAAAACGTATAAATTCCGAAACCTGGTAATTACGCACAACGGGGCTCTATTATCTCACAGTTCCGGATCGTAAAATCTGTCCCATTATTTCGGGCGAATCGATGTCGAGGAAACGACCAATTCCTGGCTCGAAATGCTTTCTACAAGGCGTCGTTTACATAACCAATTTTTAATGATACACGGCACGTGCAATTCACCGGCAGATCCGGAACCTGTAAAAACAGCACTGCGGGGTCTAATTAAAGCATCCGGAAACGCATCGTCTTGCCGTCCGTCGAATCAAAGCCACGCAGCAAGTGGTAGACATTACACGATGCATCTCGTTTGCAGTTTATGCACGCGCCTTGTATCTACACACGTGTTCGCACGAGACCCAAGCATAATTCGCGCGCGAACAGATTATGAACCGGGCGCGGTAGGAGACGGATGAAAGGAGGCAACGTGAAAGTGAAATCGTCGGGAAACGAGCGAACAAAATAACGGAACAGAAGCCAAAAAGAAAAGCGAGCAGGGATGAAAAACAAATTAGCAGGTTTTCTCAGAGAACTCGAATTCCGGAAGCGCAGGTCGTTGGTTCGACGAGCACTGGCATTCCCGTATATGAGCGAAATTGAACTAATGAAATCATTAGTTTACCTCGGTTTACATTGAGCTTAAGTGAACTTTTCACATATAGGTCTCGAATCAAATCATTATGTATGTGTTTATTGAAATTGGACCTCAAATAACTCAAGGAGCACATGATTTTATATTAATTTGAACTTGAGAAACGATTAATATTTTCTGTTATATTCTGTTACACTGTTGTTACATTGAATTTACTAGTTACTGTATTTTATTCCCGATTCAATTTTGCAGCACTCAGAAATACTGATCGAGAAATATATTTGATATTTTCTGTAAGCCTCATAGGCTCCTCAGAAATAGTGGCATAAAGGGACTTAGGATAATATTTCACCTATTTTTGCTGTACACTTTAAATCAACGAAATCTGTTTCATTTATACTGTCACATTTTTAAAGAAATATGTCTCGCAACACATGCAGGTAGGAATTAATCATTTAACACTGCATGAAAATAGTAAATGGGTGAATCTTCACCCTGAAGGACGTACGAAGGTTAAAAACCTTTGACATCTCTGATATTCGCAAATCGAGATTTTGATCAGGTAAGCAATAAGAGATGAAATCTATCGCGTCTAATAATTCGATCCCGTCTAATCAATCTTGAAATATTTTTTAGAGTCAGTACGGTGTACTAACGTCATCCCTGAAGGATTAATCGTTTCTCAAATTAAAATAAATCTAAAAGCATCTGCTTCTCGAGATTTTTGGGTCTCCGTCTTAGTAAATGCAGGAATAATGATTTTTTGAAAAGTTTTACTGGTTCAATTTTGCTCCTCACCATAAATTGCACGTGCGCATTACGAAGAGAACAGCAAACATCGACGCTTATCGAGACAATCGATCGTTCAGCAGGGACGGTATCGCTCGTCGACGGTTTATGACGTCGCGAATCGCGTAATCGAGTGTGAAGAATGGCCGATGACAAGTCAATTATCGCTCAATTTGCACGATTCTGCCTGCCCGTGGCGTTCCACGCGTTTTCATGGAATTGTCTCACGTAACTGATAATTATATCCGCAAACGAAGTGGAAGACCCACTGCGTAGAAAGCATGGTCTCGTTTCCGGAATGAACGACATTGCATCGTAGAAAGAAAGATCGCGAAGACTGAGCGCTAGCGACGATTAGTATGTGCGTGCTTCTTTCTTTGCCTTTCGCGCGTAAACTATCATTCCACGGAATCCCCTTTTGCGGTGACTAAGCAGACCGAACGATAACTGTTCACTTTGAATACATGTTTCTAATTGATCTTCGTGAGCTCATTGCGCGTCTGCAATTTTTCCACTCTTACAACCGTTTGTTGCTTTAAGCCGGGAAAAACCAACTAATATTTCAACATTTTTTTCTGGGAAACTATTGTCTACAGAAGTTTATTATTTCCTCGGTACAAAGATACATCCAAGTACTAGACAACAAAAAATTTCGTATTCATCTTTTTATCACTATTACATCAAGTGGCATACAATTGTTATTCTCTTCGGCAACTATTGGCGTGCTGTGTAGCACTTGTATCAATCATTAGATCCTGAAAGGGAAAAAAGGTTTTTAAAATTAGACAGTTTATACTGGGATTATACCAAAAATTAGAAAAAATTACGAAAATTATACAGGTTTCGCACTTTCAGTACAGAATTTATTTTTTTCTATTAAAAGACTGGGCTTATATGAATTCGAAAAATATTATAAATGGAAAATGAAGAGAAAATCTGTAGTTTAATTCCTCGAGGAATGTAGGAGTAACAATTAGTCACGTAAACTTAATTGTTCAGTTATTTTGTATGGAGTAGAATAATCTAAATAAAATTTAGAGAAAATTCGTAAACCATTAAAACGCGTTTAAAGTTTTGTACCAACACTGCTACTCCGAAGCATCGTTCTCCTGCAATCGTCATAACTTTGTCATTTCAATGAATTTCGGTATGAAATTTTTGGAAAGCGTTAAGATTCCATACTTTTAAAAAATACAATAAAATAAATTTGTTGGGTCAGTTACACGGGCTGCCTCCATTAACACGTTCGCTATCTGCGTTACACGTTTGGAGCGATTGATTTTGTATTTCACGAAAAGAAAAGAAAATTTTTCTTTTTATTTCAATACTTCGTAAGATACTTCATGAATGTGACGAGAATTCAGTGTAGCTAGACATTTATATAAAAATTGATTATTTTAATGTAAATTCGTCCATGCATGCAAGTAGCTCTAATAATATTACGCGAATTCGTAGTCGTCATTTACAAATAACTAAAATGCATTCTCCAAAATAATCTCCATCATCTTCTATGCATTTCGTTTTAGTCTCTAGATTAGATTCTATACTTTGTTATCTAAGTTCAGATCTGTTGAGCAACGGAAAACATCAATTGTTTCTTTTCTTGGGAATTTCAGGAGGCCAAGGGCTCAAGTACTATACATTGTACGTTCCCCCTAATAAGAGCATGTACTCCTACTAACGATGTATCTAGTACATTACAACAACTATTACGAAACTGTATCTCCATGCAAATTCTGTTCTCATAAATTATTTTCTAGAAACCAACCAGTATGAAGAAAAAATTTATTTCACAAGGAAAAAGATCGTTCCTGATAAAAATACAATTACATTACCACAGTGTTTATTGCTGGAAACGTTCCCCAGAATTTTACAAAATTGCACAATTTTATAAGTACATAAAAATCCGTAAATTATCAGCAAGTAGCAAGAGAAAACACTAAAACTGACCAATGCGATAACCATAAAATCTGTGAATAATCTAAAGCCAGGTTCAAGAAACGCTAATATAAAGCAATAATACATTTAAAATGAGATGAAAGTGTCCAACTTCCACTCGACCAACAATATTCATCCTTGGACTTCTGCGAAACGACAAAACGTTTTATTCCTACCATTAGCCTACATCTGGTCGTTTCGTCGCCAGACGAAAAAAGTGAACTGAACATCCTGAATTTGCATAATTATGATTTCAGCGTGGCGCGCTCGGAAACCGTAATTTTCTAAAAAAGATCTGACTCTGTTTAGGTAACTTTTGTCAGATGCTTTCCGCAGAAGAAGCTCACGCGAGAGCTGGAAGCTACATGGAATCGATGCGTGAGTGCAACAACAACGGATCGGTAGGAAAGCAGAAAAGCAAATCGCCTGGGTTGCGTAACGACATCAATTTTTCCGGACTCGCGTGCCCTAGAGAAATTCGTATTCTCCGTTCGCGAGCTCGTGCGCGGTTCGAGTAAACGTCGCGACGGTTTGCAACGGGTTCTCGAATCCTCGACGACGGACAGAAAACCACGAAAGCGTGGAAACAAGTCACTTAGGCAACCTAACGTCAAAGACAATACCCGGCACCACGCTCTGCCTAGCCGCGTACCCAGTTCTTCGTCTTCTATCTTTCCGCGTTATGCCTGTCGCCTTATTTTTGACCTCGGCGAGGGGAACTAGCACCGTGAGCGCTTATGCTCTCCCTTTGTCTTCGATTACAATACTGGTCAGCCCTGGTCACCTCCTCGCCGCTGACTCTGACCTCGACCAATCGATTTTGATCATTCTTTTCTTGCGTGTCGATGTTTTGGTTTCTTATTTTTAGACTGCGGATCCTTATACGGTGACCAGTGCTGTATTAAACAGTAAGCAAAGTAAGCACGTGCTTAGGGTAGGCATGTCCAGATGTAGCTCACTTGAAGGCAAATTCGAGGGAGACGCCTACTTCTCCCGTCCGCGCGTCTCGCTCCCCGTGGCAGCCGTAGTCCTCCGACCTCCTCAGATCCGTGCCTACCGTGGGTCCGAGAGTCGCCCCAACGCGGTAAATATTGCAAGCGGTAGGCACGGGTCCGAGGAGCTCGGAGAACTAAGGACGCCACGGGGAGCGAGACGCGCGGACGGGAGAGGTAGGCGTCTCCCTCGAATTTGCCTCCAAGTGAGCTACTTCTGGACATGCCAGGCATAGGTCATCGGGAAAAGGGAGGGGGCACGACAGGAATTTTTTGAATTTTACATATTTTACATTAATATTGCTAAGTGTTTATATAGATGTGTGCGCGTGTAAAAAGATGAAAATCAGTTCGAGTGAGTGAAATTCTTTGTTGCAGAACACTTTTTAGTTAAAATTATGGAAAATGCCTAAGAAATCGTACAGGTCTACTATATTTTGCGTTCAAATGATCCTGTATAAAGGGGCCTCAAAATCTTTTAAGTGGTTGGAGCCTCTGAAGGTCTTAATGCGGCACTGAATTCAGACTAATGACTATACTGCGGGTTTTATGCATCTAAGAGAAAAATTGGTAGGTATAATCGAACTGACCGGTCCCATTTATTTTAGAATTGTTGAAATTAGAAAGATTCCATCGTAGGACATGATCGAATAAATTTTTAAAATCAAAGATATACTTTAATAATAAATGGCAAAATATCTAGACAAACTTAATTTTGTACTCGGTAGGTTTAATGTTAACACTAGAACTACCGAGCACTAAACGCGACTGTAGTTATAATAACAGATTTCGTACAATTTATGTTTAAATATGTACTTCAACAGAGAAGTTTGCTAAAACGTTACTCCTGAAAACATATTTATAATTCCAATATTTGTAAAAGTAAAATTAGCAACCAGTCATTTTTACTAGACCGGTGGTTCTAATGTTAAATAATACTCAGAATTTAAGATACATTTCTCCATAGTTTTTGTTTCTAGAATAATCTATCTTTCAATTGAAGTGGAGTTGAAGTACTAATGATCATAACAGCTGTCAGTCCCACTCCCTGCTCTTGATATGTAGGTTACAGGAGTGTGGTGGACATCTATTGTTGGTATCAGTGAATGCCAGATCCATTCTCTCAAAAAATAGACCGCACTTGTGCATATCCAAACAATGCACAGTGTAAAACAGAACGAAATTGCTTACGAAACTATCTCTTTATTTAGCAAGGTAATGTTCCTTCAACATCTATGTAGGCAACTTCTATGTTTCTAAGGAAAGACATCATCTTTCATTTCAAGACATCAGACAGTTGCCTTGGCGGAAGGAGTACTGATAGGATTAAGCAATCGGTACTGGTAACTTAGTTGCACCTTTAATTAACGCTTCCCTACAGATTTCTTATTGAATGCACATGCTTTTGTAATCTTCAGTGGCTCTAACACACTCCTTAACAATTGTATTGCAACGTAATGCCCTCGTGTAGGCTATTACGTGGAGACGTTCGTCTGGCTACTCCAAATGCATGACCCTAACGTATACAAAGAATAAATCTCCATTGTCAGTAAAAATAAGAAAGTTGTCTTATTAAAAGTAAAATTGTTCTGGCCACACAATTTTAATTACCCAGCGTATTCATAATTTACTTTCCATTATTCGTTCGTCTATTTTGTTATATTCGTTCATGTTTCACCTGACATACACGAGGAATAAATTTCTGTACCTCAGTCACTGATCCATCAAATATTAACCAACCGATAGCGTAGTCTGTGTCCTTTTGACCCAGAATATCAAAATCGACATTTATTTACTCAGTTTGTGGCGATTGAACTAAATAAACAGTTATAACATTAGAAACAAAAAATTGGGGTGTGCTTAGACTACATGGCTGAAGTGAAACTTCTTTCTTTAATTTTTTTCGAATTTTTATTGACACTTTATGACATTTAATTTGCTATGATTCTATTATTGATACAATTGGCTTGTGATAGAGAAAATATGATATAAATATTCTTAAATCAATTTTGTCTAAATGTCTTGCAAATACTGCATCGAGAGTTGTTCCTGATCTTGTTGTCGCTTCATTTAGGATTATTTCATCATTTCTAATTTTAATTTACTTCTAAAAAATTCTATTAATAATTTTGATTATTCCGATGCAAAGTTCACGTTGAAATCTCCACTTAGCATCATCGGAATTTTATCATAATCTTTATTAAGCAATGCCGAACCCTCAACCGTATATGCTAATAGAATAGGATTTCGTTTCATCGCTTAATCGCTTCATCGCCAGATCGGTTTTACTTCTACCGCGTCGAGGTTTTACGTCTACCGCGTCGAGGTTCTGCGCCTAACGCGCCTTTGAAGTTTCACTTCAAAAAGAAAACTAACGTGTCTACAAGAAATACCTTCAAAAATATGTTTCAAAAAATAGATAACTACAGGTGTAGATAGTCATAAACATCTTCGATTGTATAGTTCTAAGAATTATTCTAGGCAAATGATTTTAGTTATCCAGCTCATTCGTAACTTAATTTTCGAAATGAAACGCTATGTTTTGAATAACTTCTTTCATCGATGCAATATTCTAAGCCCCACTACGTACAACGAGGCCTTGCCTAATTGCGTGCTGTACAGAAGATAAGATAAAATATTCACAATGATTCGGATACTGACAAGCAGAAAGTGTCAAGCGTGAATAAAAAATTATGAAAATTACGCCCAGACGTCGATAGCGTTATCAGTGACTACGCTGAAGTATCGTGTTCCTGAACACACTACATGCAACTAAGTACCTCAATGTCGTCGCGGCCCCATTACGTTTCGTAGATAAAAAGAATGTGTATCGGTAGCGTGATCGCGATTCTTCAGTTGCAACACTCGTAAAAAGTGCATTGGAAATTCATAGCAATTCACCGTGGCCCGATTCCGGCGAAATCCGTACAGAAATGTTTTTTCTTCGCGAGCTTGCCTGACTTTCATTCTTTTTCTTTTTTTGGTATCGTATTCACTCTCCGGATGCGTAACATAACAATTCCCGTGAGGCCAGGAAGACTCGCACACGCAATACGAATCGTACCGGTTAGTAATGAATAGCCTGCCTTTCTGAGCGGATACACTAGTGTAATCGTGACGGTTCCGCTTGGACGGTACCTGGAAACGTTTCCTAAATGTAAGAAACGGCGATCGAGCTGTTGCAGTTATTGTGTCAGATCGTAAACTCCTCGCGTTTATGGTTACAATTCGCCGATCCTAAACGCGCTGGCTTCGGTTGAATGGAATTAGGAGCTCCAGTTATAGAGAAAGATGAGAAAAATCGTAATCGGCAACTGGTGGTACAAACGAAAAGGGGCTGATTCTACATAAAAATAGTAGAACAAAATTTGTTCGTAACTATGAAGCTGTTTTCGAGAGAATTGACATTGAAAATCTGTCAAGTTCGCGCGCTTAACATTTGTACACTCTGAATAATATTCGGAAAGTTTTGAAATAGTCTCACATAAAAAACTTGTAAAATACAATTTTTAGTATTTTCTCTGCAATTCCGACCAAGTGCAATATTTTCAGTTGTAAAATACAACTTTTAGTATTTTCTCTGCAATTCTGACAAAGTGCAATTTTTTCAAAATTTTTTTTCCACGTCGTGTAGTAAACTAATTGTTTTAATTGCTCAGAAAAAATTCAAGTCCTAAGGTCCAATATTAAAAAAGTTATCGTTTTTTTAAGAGTGTCCGAATCTTCATCAGAATCACTGTCAGTAGAATCGGTAGGTCATGACCAGATGCGTCGGACGATTCCCATTCAATAGCACGCGTGTTCGATAACTTTTCACACAAACTCGATTCTCTCGAATACAAAGCCTCATATAAAAAAATGTTATTCTACATCTTTTACTTATTTTTTATATGTAGAACCAACCAGTTTCGGATCACCCTGTACTACTAGATAGAAAACATTGCGCATATTAATTTTACCAAGAAATACGCAAGAGTGTGTGCGAAAAATATTTGCTTTACACAATTTCGTGAAAAAAGTAATATCAATGTAATAATAATATCAAGTTTAATTGCTGTTTGTACTCATTCTAGGATGATCGACTTTTTCTTGTTAATTAACCCAAAATTATTCGTACATATTATTTACTATTAATGAATCAACCAGTTTATATTAGGAATTAATCTATAGCTTAATTATCGAGTAGTTAATAGGTAACTAATTATGTTCGGCACGTTCTACTTTTATTATCTATTACTATTTAAATCTATCTATTTTGTATAAGTAAATTATAAATCTATCTATTTTATGAACCATATCACTAAAGATTTAAAAATAATACATTCATTGAACGAATATGTGTATTTATATATTTCGTTACAAATGGAAAAAACGATATACAGGTCGAAATTTTAATGAAAAACGGTGTATCAATGATTCCAACAATCATTTCAAAATTCAATACGGAATTAAGCATAATTGTTATTCTGCGGGCGTTTATGCATCCAATGCTCGAACAAATTTATCACATAGGAAGAAACGAGTATGCTAATAGTTAAACTACGTATCTTCATGCATTCATGGCATATTCAAAATTGTGAAATACTAGCAATCCTTCAACCAAAGTCAGTAGTATTTTTATTTTACTTTGACGTGAAGCAATCTTCCGACAGTCGAAAGAAATTTTTTATCTATCCTGCTTTTTTTGTAAGACAGTCATCTTTGCAAGATACGCATCATCAATTGTACCTTCAGAACAATGTTCTAATTGACAAAATAAATTCCAATATTATGATTTTTATAAAATCATTTGTGACTGTAGAAATTCTAAAGATCCTCATATTTTTATAACACTTTTTATCTGAATCGGAAACTATCAGACGAATTATAAGATAGTAAAACATAAACGTAGTTTCGTGTGTATCAAGGGAAAAAATCTAAAGCATTCCTTGAAATAAACTAAAACTTAGAAACTGCACAGTATTTTCGCACTGACCCCTCTAAAATGTATATCGATTGTTTCTGTTTCATAATACGCCATTTGCTTTTTACCGATATTTAGAACACCCGATAGCACGAACGCTGTATTTTTTTACTTTAATTTATGTTTACCTTCACCCGCTTCGCTCGAGCAACATCTAGTAATAATGAAAAGAAACTTTCCTCGTAAAACTAAGCACTAAATAATTTACTTACCACTGGTGGAACTAGAGTTCGCAGTAAGTATACCGAATTTAGGCGGTCTGGTTCGAACGTCTACTTATCATTCGGGACAGCCAAAGCGAGTACTCGGTAGGAATGCGAAAGGAATTCGCGAATATTCTATCTGATTGGTGAGGCGCACACAGTTGAGTCACAGGCTTCTCGCTATTCGCTGAGAAGATTACCACTACTACTTCAAATGTATCGCAGCGTGTGTCTGTGAACTTCGCGCCCCTTGCCCTTGTGCTTTCGTGAATGTCACTTTGGCTGTCGTGAATGGCACAGTGATTCACATAAACAGTCGGACGGTCGTAAAAACATAACTTTTTTCACATTCTACCGTATGACTTGGATTATTTTGAGAAGTTAGAACAATTAGTTTACTACATGACGTGAAGCAAGAATTTTGAAAAATTGTAATTAGTCGGAATTGCAAAGAAAATACTCAAACTTGTATTTTACAACTTTTTTATGTGAGCCTATATTGAAAATTTAGAAATACGTTTTGTAGATCTGTCTTAATTATATCTATTCTGAAAATTTTATCAAAATCGGTCAACGTTGCAACGAGCTGCAAACGTTTAACACGTTGGCAGCCATGTCACCCATGTATGGGTGACGGAATTAATTATGTAGATGTCGAAGCAAATGTTTACGTTAATATATGCATTGTATCCAATTTTATTAATATCAAGAAAATACGAGGTTGAAGGACTACTCAATGTCATACATTTAATCTTGTCAATCTTTATTACATTAACTAAATCACTTTCATTTTATGGACTTTTTGAGGTTGCTGGGTTGCCTCTCAACGTATTAAAAGTGGTATGGGTGACGGAATTAATTATTCACGTTTCTAAATAAATTTTTACGTTAATATATGCATTGGTATCAAATTTTATTAATATCCAGAAAATGCAAGGTACGAGGACTACTCAATGTCATACATTTAACCTTATCAATTTTTATTACATTAAATAAATCACTTCGATTTCATGGACTTTTTGAAGTTGCTAGATTGCCACTCAACGCGTTAAAGATGGTAAAAATTTTAATTTCCGCGATTTTCGGCCGTAATAAATCTAAGGATTCTTACCTCTTTCAATGCCTGTCATTCTTTTCCGCATCAACCGATTTTGATAAAATTTTCAGAATATATATAAATGACACAGGTCTGCATAACGCATTTCTTAAATTTTCAATATAGGCCCACGTGAAATACGTGATAGTATTTTATCTGCATTTCCGACCAACTGTAATTTTGTCAAAATTTTTGTTGCTTCATGTAGTAAACTAGGTGTTCTAACTTATTAGCAATATTAAAAAAAGTCGTGTTTATAAGTGTCTGAATATTTATAGAAATCGCTGTAATTTTCACACGGAAAGGACAAGGTTCTCCAACGGATTCACATGTGAGACCGATAGATAAGTAGCTGGGCGCTATTATGGATCAGTTGGAAGTCTTCGAATCTATTAATACGTCTGATACAGCCGCCTTAATGCGAGCTTTCACTGTAATGAAACAGTACATACCGTTCCGCGTGGGAACTCTGTACGCAAACCACGCCCTCCCGATTAATCTAATAAAACCTTTCCTTTACGCAATGGTGTACGCCGTCGGTGTCCAGCATCGATTACTCGCGCGCATTTATTTCGGACGCTGCCGATTTCAATCAATCACGCGCCAAAAACAATAGTTCTCCCAACAATTTTTACGTAAATAATAGATATCTGTTTCTTATTGAAGTTAACATTGATCACAAAATCTAAAGAAAATTTTTCGAAAACTTACTTGACAACTACTTTGATTGTCACGTCATATGATGATCTGCCCAGTGAATTAACACTTAACCTACATGTCTGTTGAAATTATTCGAATGTATCCAAAACGATATTTTCGTTGTCTGTAACTTTTATGTGCGATTGGACTTTTAATTTTTGGTTGGAATAATAATTAACGTAATGTAATCGATTTTCGGTCACTTATAATTATCATCTATAATTAAATGTCGTGTTTAGATATTAGTATTAAATCCTATAATTCATTGGCATTTTTGTTATACCTAGACTGCAGATTTTATAAATTTATGAGAACAATAAGTAGACGAAATACAAAATAGCGAAAGTATCGGAAGAATTTGTGAATACTGTTGTCTTAAAGTCAACGTATTACAATTATTAACACTTTATTTACTGGAAGCCTGTTAATAAGGTTTTCAATAATTGTGCAGTACCAAATGGGAGCTTAAAAATCTTCTTTTACACAATAATCTCAAATGAAATTGTTAGACTATGTTTTGAGAGTCAATTGTTGATTTATGATTGAAGTTTCTATTAAAACATCCTCAGCAATGGGCTATAAACTAGGGCTATTACTTTCCTTCGAAGATCGAAGATTTCGATGCTTCGAAGCTTCGATTTCAGAAACCTCGAAATTTCGAAGCTTCGATTCGTTCCCAGTTAACGGATAAGAGGCGAAAAAAGTTGAATCTGCGCGAATGAAGATGCTCATTTTCTAAAATGCGTTATAACATAAGACCGCCACGGGAAGTTATCAGAATTTAATAAAACTCATTGAAATTTTGTTTCCACAGTATTATTTTTCAAGTACATTCGTGACATGATCCCGAAATTTATTAATAGAATGCAGTTTTTTAAATTTAATTTAATTACGAACAGTCCAAACTGAAAGATCAGTCTCAGTCACCGGTGACTGACATGGCGCTTAACGTGTTAATATTTTTATTTATCAAAAATCGTGACATGCTATGAAACTCATAAGTCACAACTTCATACGTTTCGAAGAATTTGAAATTTCGTGCACTTCCAAGACTTCGAAACTTCGAAGTTTCCTTTGTTCCTTCGAATCCTTCGAAGCTTCGAAGAGTCGGAGCTTCGGAAAAGTAACAGCCCTACCATAAACTACCAAAAATTATGGAATAATCGCCGGTATATAATTTGTTAAGAGAAGAAATCTACTGAACACTGACCCTTGCTATCGATGCAGAAAATTTTTATTTTGCATAAAAATCCGCATTCTACTTCAAACAACTGTGATCCCTGCAATTAATGGATACGACGATTGAGTACATTATTCCGCTTGTCGGACAAAATAAATAAATCAACGTATTTATGTTCCCTCCACTCCGGCGTCATTAAACAGACTACCTTCAGGTTATCTCTGTTATCAGATATTTTCTCTTATCTAGCGATACGAACGCAGATTAACGGATCTAAATGAATGCGTCGCACGATTTATGTGCTTCACGTTTGCGAAACGAAATGAAGAAAAAGAGCGACGTTAACATTCTGCAGGAAATGAGGAAACCAGGAAAATGGTATTGTATCTATGAAGGAAACTTTAGTACAAAGTTCCCTAATGAAATGTATCAACGTTACTTGTTTAAAAAAAATTTCGTGATTACGTGCACGGAAATTAATTTGTTTTAAATATTTTTACGCAAACATATCGTGAAGATCGAATATTGATTACAGTAAAACAGTGTTGCGGCTTTTGATACGTGGAACAACTATATAATTATTTTCATTAAGCTTGGATTAAAACCTATACGTTAAATTTGATTCGTAATTATAAAGAGAAAGATTCAAATGATTCGTGATTAGACAACTCATACTTATGTAAATTCGTGTTTTCATAGACCAATTTTATGCACACCAAAAATATCTGCTTTCTCTATTATATGAAGTCATATAAGCCAAACAAAAAATATAAAAACGTGAAGCTTGCGTTTGTGGACGTATTTCATAAGTGTACAAAATCAGTTCAGGAATTCTATAAAAACTACGATCGATTTTCATGAAGATACGCTGTGATGTTTCATTCGCGTACACATATTCAATGTGATTCGCTATTACCATTTTTATAGATAAATTTTGTAAATTGCCGTTACAATCTCCGCAAGATTATCGGCGATGCTATGCAGCATTGTATTCAATTACACGGAAATCTAATGCCGTTTATATTCCAAATTATTTAACAATCAATAGTAATTAATTCTAGATTATCTATTACCCCTATTTTAAAACAGAAGAGGTTATAACCTGTGTTACCCGATTCTGAAACAAAAGCGAAGTCACAATGTGAGGGTCACTGATAAAAGCTACTCCTAATGCATATTTATGAATGGTCATGCACCTGTGAATGCCTATTAGATTTAACTAAAAATCACATTAACACGTCGACTGCCATGGGGGTCACCGGTGACCGGCACTCGACTTGGCTACAACGCCGTGGGGGCCACCGGTGACCGGCGACGCAGCAAATAATAAAAGTACATAATTAGAGTAAATATGGATACTGATAAATTTTTCAATAATACCATTGTTACTATAATGGTTCGAAGAAATTAATGCACGAAAAATGCTTCAAGCAAGATTTTATAACTCACTTTATTTGCTGCAAATAATATTTCAACATAATATGCATCGCATAATGAAAAATTCACGTTGGTGCCTTGGACAAACCATAGAAAATGCGCCTGGCAGTCAACGCGTTAATATTGTACTAATCTTTTCATCAATCAAGGGATTGTTACTGTCACCTAAGCGTTGTATTAGAATATTGATTAACTGATCCCATTCTAAAATAAAAGTGAAAATATTTTACTTTTCTGAATAACAATCAAAATCATAGTAAAATTATCGAAGTAGGAAAGGAAAGCAGCAGAAGTTCCGGGAAGTTTGGGTACACCTTGGTACCCAACCGTTCGGACGAACCAACATCATTATCTCATGACACTAATTAACGCATTATTGATCCGGGAATATTTTCAGACCATTTTAGAAAGTGATGCAATTAAAATCACCGTGAATAGAGTCATTAAATCTGAAAATTGATACAGTGTTGATTATTTCCATTATATGCAAAATAGCCAGACATAAGCGTTATTTCCTGCAAAAATTTCCCGATCAGTAATACATTAAACCACCAAGCTGTTCAATGTAAACGACAGATGTACACTAAAATTATCAAGTTCTCCGAAAAACCCTGAACTTTTGATAAGACAAAGTTCATAGTACCCACGTAAAAGGTTGGTACCCGCATAATTTCCATAGAATAAAGACTAGATTATTGAAACGAAATTGTTCAAACATAAAGTCATATAAAATATCTACAACGATTTTGATATTAATTACGCCAAAGCTATCAGCGGTTTAACACGTTCAGCGCCCACTCCACAATCATAAAAATTACAGAAAATTAAAGCAATATATTTAATAAAACAAAAACTAAAAAGTTTAGTTTTGTGATATTAATTACTGTTTCAAACCTCTTCCATTCCTCAAATCGTAAGGAAATTTTGTACACTCAATCTACCAACGTAAAAATTAATTTTCAATTCTGTATAAATAATTCCGTCACCCAGATATGGGTGACATAGCACTGAACGTGTTAGATTATAGCATGACATCGGATCTTGTGCTAATATAAATTCTTAACGAACTTGTTAAGTTACACAATTACCAAAACCAAGAATTTAAAAATTTCTTTACTGTTGAAGGTGAGGAAGAGAATTTATAACACGATTTTTATGAGTAAAAGTATAAAATAGTTTCTATTCAAAATGGTGTCTTTATTCTTAACTTTTTTAGTTTTTGGTTAGTCTACACACTATGTTTATTAAGTCAAAAATGGCTGCCTGAGAGTTCTTGATAAGACAAATATTCGAACGATTCCAAATATTTGGTACAGTTCTAACATTTGTATTTTTAGAGCACTAAACTACACCCTTGGGACTCCAAAGTATGGAAACACCTCTATCGATCTAGGCCAGTGGTCTTCAAACTATAATACGTTCCACGCAACTGGTTATAAAATCGAAATTCAAAATAATTTCCAGAGATACGAGCCAAAAAGCTAGAAACTTATAATAATTTCTCTTGTTAAAGATTCTGCAAGTAAATTAGAAATTATGATTTTGAACGTGTACTAGAGATACACGTGTTATGAATATATTCGTGTTTTAATTCGCGTAATTTTTAACACGTTCCCTATCAGCATTTGTTTCGTTGCTCACCGACGCGGTTAAAATGTTTCATTAAATACAGCGAGCATCTTTTATTCAATTATTAATTACTGAACCATTTTAACCCATGAAAGTCATGGAATCTTTGAATACTATGCTGTGTACTATATGTCTACTATATATCAAAACATACAGTGCAATATTAATATATTCAAATTTGTTTTTATATAATTATTAATGTACAAGAAAATACTTAACAATACTAGCAACATCAGTTATGTCTGAGAGATGTTTCTGAAGTGCTCGAAATATTATTACACCAAGGAATCGCTTATTGCCAGAAAATGTTTTTTACACCCTAACAAACGACTGCTTGATTAAACCTTATTATTAAAAATTATGTTGTATCTTTTATTGTTGTCTACGATTTAAAATATCACATATTTGTTCCGGAAATTATGGTTACATATGGACATAAATTTACATACTTTTTCATAGATTAATAATCATGCAAAAAACTTGAATACGTTAATGTAGCTGTACCATCCTTGATTATTTAACAATTTACCCTTGTACCTGTGTATTTCAGTACTTGTGTATCTATACATATATTTCAGTGCCGGTGCCCAAAGTGAAACTGTAATTTCATTTTTTTCAAATGTGGAATATACATTAGAATCTTAGTATATTTATTCATAAATTCTCTTATTCGATTCAGCGTAAACAGCCAATAATTTAATATCGCTGCTAAAAGATTAGAATCTGGATGGAGCGAACTCTGAGTTTAACACCAACCATACCGAGCACAAAATCTAACTGTTATACATATTTTATCAAAATTACAAAACTGAATGAAGAAATTTATATTTTAATAATTCG
Organism: Sphecodes monilicornis; assembly: GCA_913789915.3. Classification (NCBI taxonomy): domain Eukaryota; kingdom Metazoa; phylum Arthropoda; class Insecta; order Hymenoptera; family Halictidae; genus Sphecodes; species Sphecodes monilicornis. The sequence continues at coordinate 15,790,260 of OU565290.1, forward strand.
AAAATAAAAATCGTGAATTTTACAGGCCGTGGTACGACTAGTGTTAAACGGACTCAAAATTCCTGCTATCAAGGGTTAATCGTGTAATAAAGATCTCTAAAACAAATGTACAATCTTAACACTTTATCTACCGGAATAATTCTACTGTACCAAATGGAAGCTTAAAAATCTTCTTTCACAGAATAATCTAACAAAAATTAGTAGATTATGTTAACACTTTCGTGACGGACGATAGCCGGACAAAACGTTTAGCTGAATGCTATAATTGCTAAGGACATTGAAAGGACGTAGGAATACGTTAACCATCGCGAGAGCGTTAAAGGCGAGTTGTTGGTTTATAATTAAAGTTTCTGCTGCTATTAAAGGATTTATGAAACAATCCTCAGCCATGGGCTATAGACTTCCAAAAATTATGGAACAACCGCCAGTGGATAATGTGGTAGCCGTGAGTCGGCAAAGTTTGGAAACTAGTGTAGGCGTCTGTAGCATCGACAGAATAAGTTTAGAATAAACCTGCTAACCTCTAACTTCGACGAGTACTCTTCCATGAGGGCTTCGCTCTGCTTGGTCAGTTCCTGGTTCCTCTCGAGCAGCGCTTTACCGAGCTCAGCAGCCAGAACTAAATCCCTGTCCCGTTTCTTCAAAAGTTCCACGGGGTCCTCGAGGTCCTCGTGGTCAAAAGAATTCCGTCGCGCCTGTATATCGGAAATCATGTCCTCCAGAGCGTAGGGCTCCGGTTGCCCTTCCTTTTTCGGCAGCATTTTGTTAGCTGCTCGTCCTCGCGCACTCGCGACTGTCACACGAATGTTGCGTGTCCGACGAAACCGTGACCTTTTAATGTCGTTGATAGTAACGACAGACGCGAGACCAGGTGGCCGGCCGGTCATACGTCAATAACATTTGTTACGTTCGACTAATTAACAATAAACGCCAGTCAATACAACCGTTCTAGTTCGTGACTGGTCGATTCGATGTCCCTCGGCGATCGGTATTCATATCGTGATCGATCGACGCTCAAAAACAAAAACATGTCTGAAACCTTCTTCGTATTTTCCCGCGCGCAGTTCCCAAATTCGTGCAAATCGATTACTTGAGGATATAGCAGAACTGATACGATATCGATTATGAGGGACCAGCATCCGTCACTGGAGTACCTTCGTATTTGAAATACCGTTTCGATTATCCTCTTAGCGAGGATTGATGTACATATAATACACCAGTGACTCGAACAGTCTAGCAACAAATGTTACGGAATAGCGAAGTGATCGATAATCGACTCCGTGACTCACGACGTTCACCTTCGAGAGTTGTTAATCAATCGCGCGACACGGGCGATAGTGTAACCAGCGAGCTGAAGTTCACTTTTTCCTCGGGCCACCACGTAACATCGGATGCCAAACGAGTTCTTTGATCGATGGTACGAGTCTTTCACTACCGGAAACGATCAGCTGTGATCGTACTCACCGACACAGTTCTCCGTTAGGAATGTCATGTTTCTCATCGTCTCCGTATATTGCCACATGTATTATCGGTGACCGCGTACGAAATATTTCCGCAACGATCGATCGATATTCCGCTGCGAGTACATACCATAGAACGTGACGAGGGGCACGCGTACGAGAAACGTAGTGTAAACTGTTACGGGGTTAATACTATGGTTCTGCTCCGTTTCCTCGTTACCACACGCGAGCCACGAAACAGTAACTATATTTCTGCTTCTCCGATAGAAAGTCAACAATGTTACCGCGTTTCAAAACACAACGGCACAGTGTACGATACCCAGCATCTACCATCGTACCAGGTATATTCCAAGAAACACAGTACAATCGCACATAACTGAAGTATGCAAATCACACACGTATTTTGTCGAAACGTCAGTGAAATCCTTTCCAAGGACACTGTACCGTTACACTGGTACCCGGGTGTTGTGTCTCTTGTTTCTACGGATATCGATATAATCCGTTTGAAAAAGACAGCGTCGTTCGAGGCGTCCTGAATCAAAGACAAACGATGAATTTTGTTTTCGGAATTTCGGATGAACACTCGATGATGATTTTGTGATAGATGGAATGATTTTCTGTGTCGATGACAGGTGACCTCTCCGAAGGACTGGTAGCGTCACTGTGGAAACTGGGAACTCACTGTTGGCGAGGCAACACGCGCAGAAGTACGCGGACACGCGAGTCGACTAGCTCGCCGCACCGTGCACGGCCAGGTAGTGACTCACTAGCCGCCAGTGGAAAATAAATATTACGGAATTGTGCGCGCGGTGCTCCTCGGCCAGGTAGAGAGATCCTCCCACCTCTTTCCGAGGCCCCGACTGAAAGTAATTCGTTCCACTCGGTCTCGGTTCCGCCGCGAAAACGTTCACTTGCGCCGCGAAATTCGATCGAACGTTGCGGATATCGTAATTTTGTTTTCGAGCAGCCGCGCACAGTGTTCGGACTCTTACGGAAGTCGGCAGAAAGTTAATCATTTCTAAACCAATCCGTTTTCGACCCAAGACATCTCATACTTTTTTAAACGTGACGAGAAGCTGCATCGACTGATGAAAAAGAATTACAATTTTGTTAAAACAAAATTTAAGTGATCTTTTTGTTTTTATTAAATATAACACTTTCTGCGAATTTTTTTTTGTTGCGATTTAATGTCGTATAATTACTGATTAATCAAATTAATCGAGTAAACGTTCAGCGAATAGCACGTATTTTAGTAAATATACCGAATTTTATATTCGATTTTACGCTTCAGTTTTAACAATAAATTAATATACTTATGGTAAAAATTGTGCGTAATATTACAAACTACATTATATTACTAATGTTTTACGACAATAATTTTTTTTAGATTTCATCCTTCGAAAATTTGACTTTTTAGCATTATCCCGAACACTGTGAGCCACCGCTGCGCGCTGCCCTGCCGCGCTCCGTTCCGAACAGGTTCCTCGGGTTCGTTTTAACCGCCGAATAACTTCCGGTTATCCAGCGTCCTCCTCGATCACACGTAACACCGATACTTTTATTCTTCTGTTAATGGTAACTCGATTTATCGTAGAAGGACGTGTACCAGCGACTCGGATGAACAGTGCGAGGAAAGCTAACGTTCCATGCACAAAACAATCGACCTGTCGACCTTCCCCTCTGAAGGCATACTAACCTCTCCCTCGCCCATACCCGCCGCCAATCCTACCCCCACCACTTAACCCACCTGGTCGAACCGCCACCTGACTCGATCTCACGAAATCTATGGATCGTGTATAATGCAGGATCCTCCTACGTTTTGCCTGTATTACCGTTCAAAAAAGTTTCGGTATTCATTTGTACACTTGACAGATGCTTCACCTCTTGCAGGACAATTTTTGAAACGCGAAAAATTAAGATTTTTCTACGTATCCTTTGCACCTGTAGGTTGAACGTGACTCGACGCAGTGCTGGATTAACTGTACCGAATGCAAAATGTGTCTGGTATACATTGTTTTACACAATTTACGACAGTGAACTTGTTTAGATTTCTCACCATTTTTATAATAGTATGTAATTGAGTTAAGAAATTTATTGAATAATTTCTGATGGATGCATCTATAATTTCAATAATTAGGAAATACAAAATGTGAAACCGATCATATGACCGGTCGTGGTATGGTTAGTGTTTAACCAATAAGCAAAGTAACGCAAACAACGTGCTTAGGACATCAGAAGGGGGGCACCATAAGAATTTTCTGAATTTTACATCTTTTACATGGTAATAATATGTATTGATAAGTATGTATGTGCATGTGTGTACGAGTGGAAAGAACGAAATAATAGTGAAACGATGAAAATCAGTAGTGGGCGAACAAAAGTCTAACTTCTGTTAAAGACACTTTTTAGTCAAATTATCGAAAATGCCTAAGAAATTGTACAGGCATACCCTGTATTGCGTTGGAATGATCCTGTATAAGGAAGCCTCAAGTACTTGGGGCCTCTAAGGGTCTTAATCCGGCACTGGACTCGACAATTTTATTCACAGGAATTCCTACAGTCGTGGATAGAAGTGCTCGCACATTCTTTAACCCTGCTGTTTCCCTCGGGTCTATGTGACCCGAAATGAAGTTTATCGTACCTAGCATTTAATTTTTGCGTTTACTTACTTAAAAAAGAATAACTTTTTTAAAAATAGACCGGATGACTTGATTGAGATGTTAGAAGCATTAGTTAACTAAATAATGTGCGACAAATTATTTAAAAATTGTTATTGATCGAAAATGCGGGAAAAAATGTAAAAATTACTATTTTTAACTTTTTTGTCTGAGTCTAAAATTAAAATTTGAAAAATGCATTTTACAAATCTGCACATGCCATAAATACATAACGATCGACAGTCTAATCGAGTGTGACTCAATATTTCTAAATTACCAGTTTAATGATTACTTTCTTGTTTATTTAAGTAAGCAATAAACATGTATTTAGATATTTTCAATATAATTGATAATAAAAATTGTTTAAAATCAGTATCACTTAAGGACCTGTTTTTAGAGTACATTTTAAATAAAACATCTCAAATGACACTGAGTTGTTTGACAAAAAGTTAAAAAATACACTATGTATATTAAAAAAGAATACATTTTCTGTTCTAAAAAAACAAGTATGCGATAAGAGATAACAGTCTCATATACTACAGATACTAGTTTTCATTGAAGGTGTTATTTTTATCAAATTTTTTTGACATTGAATTTTTATTGAATATAAAAATTTACGAACCCGTGGTAAACATTAATAAAAATGTATAGAAATACTCTTTAGTGTCCATTAAAAGATGAATATTTCTTCAATAATTTCACAAGTTATTACAAAAGAAAATAGTGTATAGTAAGTTATACAAATTATTCCTGACGTACGGAATGTTTGTAAAGATTCTGATTAAATTTTATTCACATAGGACATTTTATGTGAGAAGTAAGATAAAGTTTATTTGAATTTAAAGAGAAATTTGCATGTTCAAATGGTCACCGATATTGATACAGGTGTGATAACTGTAAATTTGAAATAGACGCAGAACCAATTGCATCACAATTCTGTATCGGCATGTTTCTTATCTACCATTATCTCCTTGTTCTCATCCAAAACCATTTTTATAGCGCGTTTATGAAACATAAATTTTCCGTTTTATGAACGGTGCAGATTGTAACAATTTAAATAGAACTTTGCTAGCACAACGTTTCTTCAGACTGCCCACGTCAATCTAGGTGTTAGAAAATGCAGTTCGTGCGAAATGACTCGGACAATTTCACTGCAATTCCATCGTGACGAATTTATAAAACAAAGAGTTCTCATGAAAGAGAAACATTTGCCCAATCATATTGTGTTTTACAAATGACGCAGCAATAAATGATGAAAAAGCACATGATGAAAACATCATCCTTTGTGAGACTGCTGAGCATGACACCATTCGTTGATCATCAATGTATGTATGTATCAGTGGAAGGTGTTGGTCATTGAGCGCTCTACTTAGCAGAGTAATTGTAGATACGCAAAAACATTAGTTATCATTAAACTACCTGCGCCAATTTGTGATTCTGGGAATCACAAGTGTTACCAGATTAGGCAAAAAATTGTTTTCAACTTGGTACATTGGTATTAATATTCACACAAGTCAACATGTTACATCCATCGTCGCTCGCGTAAGTTTATTCGCGTTTTATGATTTATTCAGTACAAAAACAGTTAGAATAGTTCGCGAAATCGAGATCCCCATCACAATACACTCCTGAGAGGGTGCTTGGCAACCGGAAGCACTAACAAGAACAACAGTGGCGCACGTACAGCTGGCAGAGCTATACAGGGTGGCAGATGTCTTTCTCAAATGTCGCTGTTGAACGTCATAGAGGATCACGTCTGGAAAGCGTTTTCCTTTCCACCGTGGATCCTTGGGATCGTCGACGTGGAAGGCGGTGTGGATACGGAGGAACACGGCCGAAATATCTGCAGTGATCTCTGACGCAGCGCGCGTAACTTTCTTCGAATGTTAAATAAATAGTGAGTCGCAATAACCTTTGGCCGTAGTAAATCAATAAAAACAACCTTACACAGCAAGCAGCATGCCACTAACAATATTTTATAGTAACTGACTGTTCAATAAATCAGACTCTAAATATACCTGTGTCGTGTTCAATGCATTCTAAACATCTTTAACCCTACAACCCTTTAACACTACAATTTTACGGTTACAATGATTAGAACTTCTTTGTCGTCTTTTAGAAGGAAAAAGAAGTTTATATTTACTGTAGATCTAGGACAACAACAGTGTAGAATTTTATTTTGATTTATGAGAAATTAATAACATTTCTATTTAGTATATTTTGTCCGAAATTTTCGACTCGATGTTATAGTACAAGGGGTTAAAGGAATACGATTCTGCAAAGTTGTTAAGTACTACTCCGTAATGGAATATGTCACTAATTATGAATTCTCACGTTTTTTTCAAGATTATAATTAGCGGAAGTTAGACCATAACTATGGCGTACAGGACGCAAAGAGCACCGGACGAACATGAGCTGGAGATATTGGCGCAAGTTGAACTTACAAGGCTGAAGAGGCAGTACAGGATAATGGAGAATGACCGAGCAGCTTGCGTCGAGGATGCGAGGCTGCAGCTTCGCAGTCACACAAACATGATCAATCATTTGGAGTACGAAAAGGCGGAGCTTGTGCTTCGTATTAAAACTGCGAACTCAAAAACGTTTCTGCGCAAGGATGAGGAAATGGAGGAGAAGCTGAAATGCCTCTTAGAAATGCAGTCCAGATACAACGACATGATAAAAACCGAAAAAGAAGAAATATCGGAACTTGATAAACAGATTGACAAGGTTTGCTAATCGCTTGGGATTATCTTAATCGTGATTCAACTCTGCTACGGTCTTCGATTCAGCTGTACGTGTAATAACAAAAACAATATACATGTTGGTAAGGAATTCATATTTTTCTTATTCCTAAAGACATTTTTGAAGAACATAGAAACATAATTACATCGCAGATAGCCTAACTGGAAGACCGTAATAGGATTGAAAAGATGGAAATGTTATTGAATTAAAGGACCCAAAAGTTGCCAAAGGAATTAAGATCTTCAAATCCTTTTTCTTTAGCTCACGAAAGAGGTCACAAGCTTGAAAATGAAAGTCCTATCGGAGACCCAGCTGAGAGACATTTCTGAGAAGCAACAGAGGTCGGTTATGATGCTAGAGAATCGCTTAGACGTAACGACGAAGAGGTTTAACACCATAATTGCTAGAAACATGAAGATACGGGACGAAATCGAGTCGTCACTAAAGGAGAGAGCACAGTTCACAGCACTTTGGAAGAAATCGATCGGGCATTTAAACACCGGGAAGCAAATAATCAACGATTTAATTGAGCAGGCGACTATCGCGTTCAATCAGAGGGACGAAGAGTTGAACACTATTCTAGCTCTTCGAGAAAGGTATGCGCAAAACGACAATAAACCATTTTTATTGTCGTTGTTCTGTTCCCGTGACGAATTTCGCGACATTCCTTGCGAAAGCTGGAAAAGATTGGATCGTTGCAAACATAATTCTGAGAGTCGCATTAACGACCGAAAGTTCCTCGTACTTCGCGCACAATGACTTATCCGCCGTCGAATTAGAAACTCGGAACTGAGAGCAACGATCCGGGATCAATGGCGCGTAGTCACATCCGGTAATCTCAGCTTTCGATCAATTAGTTTATCGTTTTGTTAGATAAGTCGTTGACCAGTCATTCTTTCGTTGCTTCCGGTAAAAATATATATCGAAACTTCCTTTATTTAAAGGGGAATGAGGGACTTGAAGACCCACGTGTCAGAGATGTGTGAACTAAGGAGAACGCTGGACAATGAAATGAAACTGCAGGAATTCCTCGGTATAAAAGGGCAGCACCGTGAAATGATAGACTTAAATGCGAAACGTGCAGCCGAAAAGAAGGCGAAGATGGAAGAGAAGCAAAACATGATTGCGAATTACAAGCAAATTCTGCATACGATCAAAGAATTCACTGGTACTTAAGCTCGTCTGATTACATCGAATTTATAACAGTAGGCGATTTTTATATAAAATTATTCTATCTTTTAGGTCAACAGGAGATCGATAAGCTGATGGCACACTTCATCAAGCAAGAGGAAGAAAATTTTGCCCTCTTCAGCTACGTAAACGAATTAAACGACGAGCTGGAGAGTCTGCAGTCAAGGATGGTTCAGTTGACAGCGGCGATACAGGAGGAAAATGTTATGAACGAACATCGAAGCAAAGAGCAGACCGAAACATTGGAGAAGCTCAAGAAAGAACTTGAAGAAGAGACGGCTCTCGCCGACGTGGCTGAGGAAAGAGTGACGCAGGTGATACCCCCAGTAATCCTATCGAACATTGAAAACCTAGAACGTCAAACACCGCGATTAAGTGGATAGTTTGCTCGCAAATCATTTACCTTTCTTTACACGAATGCGTGCGTGTTGACTGTTTCAGTGCGACGACATACTAGAGAAACTGTTGAAAGGAATTGATTCCCTGTTCAAAGCGATACGGTGCGACAACTCGCCGATTTTAGAACTATTAGGCGACAATGAACAAATAACGATGAGCAATGTCATACTGTACCTGGGAATCATTGAGAAACGTATTACACAAATGTTCCACAAGGTTTATTGGGTGGACAGAGCTACCAAATCTCAACAGCTCCGACTCGATGAAGACAAACGTCCTCGATTGAGAGTCCCCGCCATTAAGTACATTGCTCCCACTCAACCCTGCGCCCTGTAAGTCCTTGATTCCTTTATTATTATCCTTCCTTAATCCTACATTTCTATTCTTTCTTCCTCCTCCATTTTTATCCTTTCTTTAATACTTGAAATATTTTAATCCCCGTGAATCATAAATACATCATATAGTCCGATAAATTGTTTTACAATTTTTTAACCCTCTGTCTTCTATTGAATATAATCGATTATTGAATGGTACAGATGCGTTGAAAAGGAAGAATTACAAATTGTATCTGAAGGCTTAGAGCAACCATTAACACGCGATGAAGCCACTAAAAAGTTGAAGCATAGGCTCGAAGAAGACTACTCTGACTTGCTGCATAACATATCTGGTTGTCACTTACCGGCAGCTAGAAAAATCATACAAAGAAGATACCAGTGATGTAACAAAAGGATATGTCCTCCGGTCTGATGCAGGATCGTTCCGATTTGCGAAACAAGTGTTTTTAATCCCTCTCTAACTGCTCTCGAACAATCAATAAAACGGATTTCATCGCGGATTCTCATAGACAATAATAAACCTTTAATATTACATTTTCTACCAGATATTAAGGTGTAACCGGTCTGCAACTTATCTTTTACCTTACCCTTAAAACTGTAATAGTGTATTTGTTAAGATTTATTTTATTTGCGAGAAAAATATATATTTATTTACAAACAGTTTACACATTTTAAAAACTATCGTCCAACTTTGCTGCTCGTTTCTTTGCGACTTTAATTATTCGTTTCAATTCGAGAATGGTGCGTTTGATGTGTTCGAGCTGCTGCTCCGTGTCATTCTTGCACACGGTGATGGGAACACCCTTTCTCTTACAGGTTTGCTGGTACAAATTCCAGCAACTCGTTTTTACCTGTGTGTGCTTCAAATTCTGCTCCGCAGCGCTCGCTTTTATCTTCGATACGATCGTCTCCCATTTCAGGGCATTTGCCTCCGCCTTGTCCTGTACTGCAAGTAGCTGCGCTAACTTATTGTTCAATGCCATAAATCTCTGCGCCTTTATTTCCGTCATATAATACTGCAACGAAACAAAAATTCAACTGACCGTGCAACGAAACGAGTAATAAACCATGGAATTTTTTAATCAATTGAAAAAGCATTTACTATTTCCGTTCCCGTCTCCTCCAACGTTTGAAGATTTTTGTCTTGATGCACGGACAAGATCGATCTCGCTTCGATCAACGTTTCATAACGATTAAAGATCTCGGAGATCGAATGAAACTCCCCTGTCTCGTTGATCACTCTTTCTAAATAATTTTGATATTTCTTGTAAATCTCCGTGTATTTCTTCATCTTGTCTCGAATATTTATCATGTGATCCAACTTTTTAGTTAAATCTTCGATCTGAAAAATATTTCTTTCGTCAGCTGAACACATTAATCTTCTTCTTTGGGTAAATTCGTTGAAAATGAAATATCTAGTTAATAGTTTACTTCTTCGCGCCGACTCGCTTGACGCTCTTGTTCTTCTTTGATCTTTATTTCCGCACGTTCCCGCTTCTCCTGATTCTCCCGAACAAATCGATTGAATTTTATGAATGACTCGCGAAGGATTAATTCATCCTGTCTCATCTCCTTCCACTGCTCGTCCATGATTTGTCGCTTTTTCTCTTGCTCGACCCATTTCGCCCGCAATTTCTCCTCTACTTTTGCTAAGTCACATCGTGCTCTCACCACTTCCGACGCAGGGAAATTCCTTGGTTTATCCCATTCTGGATACTTTCTAACATACAAATTTTGAAAACATGCAACTTGGTTGTTAAGAAAAAAAACGTAATAAACGAAAAAAAATCTATGAATTTATAATGTACAAAATTCTATAATCGTTTTTCTACCTCTACTTGCTACAGTGTTGAAAATAAAAGAATACTCTCAAGACGAATTTGAAACTTGTCATATAACGATTATAAGAAATAATTCCATTTTTTATGACATTACTTAATATTTTGATCCTCTTGCTTGGACAAAAAATATTCTGTGACAGCTTTCTGCGAATCTGTTTTAAGAACAGCACGTCTCACAAAGTTCTTCGTCTCTTCCTGTATCAACGGCATTTTTAATTTATATAGATTGCACTATATGAAAACGAATTCTCTATGTAAGGTGTAATTAATTTTTAGTAGAACCCAATGCACTGTTTATGTGTGAATGATCTATTGATTAAACAATTCAAAATGCAGGCTTGCTTTCTTACCATTGAAAATTCCCCAAATCTGCTGGGAACTCTAGAAATTTTATTCAAACTTCGAAACTACATGTTTCAGGACAATTGGAGGTGGGGGCAGGTAAATATATTTAGAAAAATTATATCTAAAATAATTAATAATATTTTATTTATTTTACATTTTTACAAGAATGCAATAACAGCAATAGGAAAGTTCAGTGTACGCCATAAGAAAAAAGGAGATAAATAATATACAGTTTTTCCAATATCAATTGCATATAATCTGTCAGAATTATTAATGTACTTCTTGTCCTAGAACTGAAAGTTGTTTAAGCAATTGTTTCGCGTTAATAAATGTTGTTGAACCATATGTAATGCGTTTATTAACACCTGCCCCACTTTTCTGTTTTACATAATCCACTAGATTTTGATACTCTATATAATTACCGCCGCCGACAATGAAAACGATTACATCTTGGAATGTTGGCCGATTCTTTGGCATTTGTTCTGTGTGTTTCAACTGCTTTGGGTCGAGATAACAATAATCATCTGTTTGAGAAGACTGCCTAGATTCCATTAATTCATCAACTATTTTTGTTACAGGCAAATTGTGCTTCTTAACGACTAAATTCTTTACCCCTTCCATTACAAAAGATGATCCCTGATTCATGAGCTTGGAGAACATACTAACTGTCTTAGTTCCACCACCTTCATAACTATTTTGGATCTCGGCTATTCTAGTGTAGCTTCTCAATCTTTTAATATAAAGTAAGGGACTTAATTCACATCCAGCGGCAGATAATGCTGCCTCTAACTTGTTGTAGTCAGCATCAGAAACATTTGTACAAATATAATATATAATAGCAAGACGCAACTTGTCCTCGGGTGTACCACAATCTGGATCGCTTATTGTATCGTACAAACTTCTATCCAATGTTTGCTTGCCCATTATTTTCTCTTCCAGCTCAAAGAATGTGTCCAGTCTTCTAGATTTTATAGAATTTAAAATACCAGTTGCAATTGATGTATGCATGTCTATCAATCGTTTCATTTCTAAGAGTTGCGGTAAAGAATTTACAGCATTTGTCAAACGAGTTGTATTGTTAGAAACCATTGACAGCGCTACTTCACTGTCATTGTCAATACCCATAGAAGATTTCAATTTCTTTACATCTTCTTCAAAACCACGATATTGTTCTAACTCTTCCTGTATAGCTTCAGCTACTCTAGGAAATGGACTACCTTTGTGTTGACACCAAAATCTGTCTTTATTATCTAATTCATATGCTCTAGTCTTTGAACGTGTCCCGCCTGCAGGAGATCTTCCAACATTTTCTTCGACTACAAGTCTGTTTAATGCCATTTCCAATACATCATGCGCCAATGCTTGGTATGTCCATGTATGATGCAATGGTGTAGCCATATCGACATTACGATCCAAGATTATAAGAAGCGGCCTCTGGAAACTATAGTGACCAGTTGTTTCGCTTTCAAACAAATTATTCCTTGTATCCCAGACATTTTCCCTCAACTTTTTGTCTATCATTTTGGCCACCATTTCCGCAGCATTTCCCCTTGGACATCGTATAATTGGAACAGTTCCCAATGTAACAAAAACAGAAAATAAACAGTCAACTATAATTCCCATTACTGATTCCATTTCAGTGTCTTTCACCTCTCCTCTATTAATTGCATGGTACGATATGACATCGCTATTTTGATTCCTAAGAATAAAAAGATCATCTTCCAATGATATAAAATTTAAATATTGATCGAACACTTTGTGAATACTTGATACCACACCACCAAGTAACGCAGCTGCTGCAAGATCTTCCATTTTTTGTCGAGATATTGGCGATATAAAATTTAAATGGTATATGTCATATAAACCATTTTGTAAATCGTGGCCAATTCTATCGAGATTTTCATCTGTTGGAGCACAAAAGTAAATTGCCGGTACCTCAGGAATAGAATCTCTGTCAGAATGCAACTGCATATGGAGTGTAATGCCAAGCTCCCTAAGTTCCTTCACAGAGATCAATGGTGAAATAATATCCTGTCCAAGACGGTCATAAATTAACACCTTCCACGTTGGTATAGCTTCTTCCAATTTTTGTTCGGGTTGATTTAAATTTAACATTTGTTTTAAGGCAGTTATTTGCCTCTCACGTAGGCTCACCATAGTTAATTCGTTTGCCAAGGCCTTGTCAAATATATTTCTTTTCTTTCGTAAATACTTCGAATTTTATCGATGTAAAAATGCTTTAAGAAATTTTATATGTTTAATTCCCTGGCTACATATAGCAGTATAACGTGGGAAAAACCATAACCCGCAATATGTCAACATTCGATGGTTAACTATGAATTATGAAAACGTACCCACGCAGCATAAGACACTGAACGTCATATTTGCTGTGTGCAATATAGGCCACATCAATATGTACAGTAGCCGTCGAAGTCACGTAAAATCTCTAGGTTCTCACTATCAACTTTTTTTTTATAGTACAAAATTGTATACTTCTTACACCATAAAAATATACGTGATTTTGTATTGATATATGTAATGGAAAGATCGAAATTTTTAAATTAAAAACATATCATATATATGTTATACGACACGCTACGTGCTCGGAATGAATTTAAGTTTTTATGGTACTTATTGGTAACATTGGCCGGCAGCAAAATGGCGACCTCGTTTTACTGGAAAAGTAAAATTCAAGGAAAGTTCGATGTTAATATCAGGCTATCGTATGTGACATGTAAATAATAATCGAAATTTCGTTTATTTAATATTGAAGGAACCGCTTCAATTATCGTTAAAGACAATACTTTGAATATTCGATGAGTTTTCGGTGATACGTTTCTGACAGCGTGTTCGCAATGGCCGATGACTCTACACCCCTGCCTAAAAGGCGTCAATTGGTAAACAAACTAAACATAATTTTATTGTTTAACACCTGAGTTGCATCTTTTTTGTGATGTTTAGCGAAATTTTTCTGTAAATGTTACATTTTTCGTAAATTTGATTATAGCGAGAAAGGACTAGGAAACTGTATTCAGATGACTGGGCCATCGGCGACGAGGAAATCGAGGGTCGCAGGACGTTTCAACTCGATGAAAAGATTGAATGTGAAAGATACAATCTTAGTAATTTTTCTGGACTGTTTCGTGAAATGAACGGTTCGGAATTAACTCTAGCATATCTGCAGAAACATGGTCTTAGCATACCATTGCTCTTCAGAGATAAATCTGGACTGGGATTACGAGTACCCAGTTCAAATTTTTCTGTTAATGATGTCAGAACATGTGTTGGTATGTTTCGTGTACAATTTTCTAAAAAATAAATTATCGAGAATTCGTGTATATTAAAATGTATTATGTATGTTTATCAGGTTCGAAAAGAGTGTTAGACGTGATGGATGTCAACACACAGAAAAATGAAGATATGACAATGAAAGAATGGCAGAAGTATTACGAAGATGCCAACAAAGAACGTTTATTAAATGTCATCTCTTTAGAATTTAGCCATACTAAGTTAGAGAATTATGTACAATCACCTGCATTAGTTCGACAAGTCGATTGGGTAGATGTTGTATGGCCAAGGCATTTAAAAGAAGCTCAAGTGGAATCTACAAATCTGTTGGAAGACATGATGTATCCAAAAGTGCAAAAGTATTGTTTGATGTCTGTGAAAGGTTGTTATACAGACTTTCATGTTGATTTTGGTGGAACTAGTGTTTGGTATCATATCTTACGAGGTGGAAAAATCTTTTGGCTTATTCCTCCCACGGAAAAGAACTTAGCTCTTTATCAAGAATGGGTATTGAGTGGCAAACAATCAGATGTATTCTTTGGGGATATGGTGGACAGATGTGGTAGAATAAGTTTAACAGCTGGTATGACATTGTTTATCCCAACTGGTTGGATTCACGCTGTCTATACACCTCAAGATTCATTAGTTTTTGGTGGCAACTTTTTACACAGTTTTGGTATCGAAAAACAATTAAAAGTTGCACAAGTAGAAGAACATACAAAAGTTCCACAAAAATTCAGATATCCATTTTTCACTGAAATGTTATGGTATGATTAAAACTGCTTAAACCGTGACAGATTCTTAAAGCAACGTGTATATTAATTTCTATTTATTTATTATAGGTATGTTTTGGAACGATATGTACATGTGTTATTAGGCAGAAGTCACTTGGATATTTCTGAATCGCACCGTCAACATTCGGTGCCACAACACCATCAACATATTCATTTAACACCGTTTGAATTACATGGTTTAAAAGCAATAGTTATGTATTTACATTCACTACCTTCTACTAAGAAGAATGTGCCTGATCTGATTCGCGATCCTGTTGCCTTAATTCATGATGTACGATGTTTAGTAGAACAGCACAGGCATGATAATCCAGAGGCAGCTGTAACAGGAAATCCGGTGTTACCACCTCCACCACCATTAACAATTGCAGAAAGGGTAAGTAAAAGTAGTGTGTACATTAAAAGTGTCTATTGCTTTTTCAATATTCACAAATATCTTGTTGCATTACGTAACAGGAGCGCTTGAGAGTAACTAAGAAAAGTTTTGCAAAGATTCAGAGGCATCACTCACAGGAAAAGTCTGAAAGAGCTTTCCCGCGACGAAGACGTACTAGGTGTAAAAAATGTGAAGCGTGTACGAGGACTGATTGTGGGGAGTGCATGTATTGTCAAGACATGGTGAAGTTCGGTGGAAGTGGTCGTGCTAAACAAACATGTCTAATGAGGCAATGTCTCAGGCCTATGCTCCCAGTTACCGCAGCTTGTAAAGTTTGTAGATTAGATGGTTGGGGACAGCCACCTGCACCTTTAATGGGTATATACTTTTTAATATTAAAAATTTAGTTTACTAAAATAACGAATTGAAATAATTTCAATTTTCAATATTTAATACAGGCAAACCAACGCCAACGGCATCATCAAGTTTAGTAGAATGTTCAATATGCTTTGATATTGTTCATCCAGAATGTATAGGAATGGATCAGCAAAGTATAACTGTCAACGAAGATTTACCAAACAGCTGGGAATGTCCATCGTGTTGCGAAAGCGGTCGAAATCTAGACTGCAGGCCACGTCAACCGAAGGCTCGTGCACGAAAACTGTCTGTATCTAGTGCTGCTTCGTCAGCACCAACAACAGACTCTGAACGTGCTACTACACCAAGTAAACGTTCAAGACCCGATCCCAGCGATGTAAGTCCCCACATGGAATCTGACACGGTCTAAGAATACGAAATATACATGGTTTCTATACAAAAAATTCCAGGCATGGAATGACAGAGAACCGGCTGAGGGTGAACAGCGAACAGCTTTGCGTACACAATTAGCAGTACAATTAACAGGTTCAAGTAGTAAGTCAATGAAGAGGCCCCATGTGGTTGTTAGACCTGTTCCGCTTCCGCCTGTTCAAAGACCAGGGCCCGATTTTAATGGACAATCTTTAGCGTATGACAAGACAGCATTACTTGCGATTTTTAGATTTTTGAATACAAAGGATCTAGCGAATTGTGCCTTGGTTTGCCGTACATGGGCCAGATATAGCATAGATCCTAGTTTATGGAGAAAATTGGACATGTCGCATTCTCATCTAACAGCTTTACATTTAACTGGTATTATACGCCGCCAACCGGAACATCTGTCCCTTGACTGGACAAGTGTCACTAAGAGACAATTAGCCTGGCTGCTATGTAGATTACCGCAACTTAGAACGTTATCTGTACAAGGTTGTACATGGGCTGGGCTTTGTGCTTTAAGAACTTGTACATGTCCGCCACTCGTTACCTTAAATTTGAGTCATGTATCTGGATTGAATGACTCGAGTTTGAGAGAAGTTCTCAGTCCACCTACAGATTCGAGACCTGGTTTAATCGACAAGACCTCGAGATTGAAACATCTTAAAAATTTATCTTTGGCTGGATGTGATATCACTGATGTAGCTTTGAGGTATATTGTTCAACACTTACCTTACGTTGAAACGTTAGATCTGTCGTCTTGTGGCAGAGTTACTGACGCTGGCGTAGCACAGCTAGCGACTCCGCCAGCGCAATCGGTATCAAATCTAGCGTCACTTAACTTGTCAAACTGTAGATTACTCACAGAAGCAACACTAGATCACTTAACGAGATGTAAAGTGCTTAAACGTTTGGATCTCAGACACACGACTCAAGTTTCGACACAATCTGTAATTAAGTTCGCTGCGAAAAGTATTCATAATCTTCATGTAACAGACGTTAAGTTAGTGGAAGAAAAAAAAGTTAAGACGGAAGTTAAAGCTACATGAAAGACTATACTTGTTTGTTATAAAGATTTTTTGCAAATACAATTCGGCTACTGTTTTGCTAGAAAACGAAAACTAGAATTTTGACTCGCAATAATTTATTAATCGACATTCACTGTATTCTATCTTCATAATGCAAAATGATGGACCTGACTAGCATAGCACTACTATTACGTTCAGTTTTACTATCACTATCATACAGCGTAATTAGAAGCTACATGTGTAAATGATTTGACATGACTAAGGAATGTTTTATTTGATTTACTTTTATTTATGTAGACGTTGTCTTCCTCTATGCTTGGACAGTTCTGTGCACACATTCAAATAGCTTCATGAATACAGAATATTAAATAAGTAATGCGAATATTAAACGGCACCGACTACAAAAAATAATTTATATTATAAAAATATATTAATTTCATACGGAGTGTGTCGGAGCTTGACGATTTCTAGTTTTTCTAGCTGCTGAAATTCAAAACAAATCAATGAAAGTGGACATTGATTTACATTGATTATGTGATGAAAGTTACAGTCTTTACTCGCTTAATATTCAGTATTCTACTAAATTGAAAAAATGTTTTCATCAATATAGAAAATTTTACTGTCGCTGTTGAAAGAGCAAGCGGACAGTATTTGTTTATAATTCTATGTGGATGCAAAAAAGTACGACTGCGATTAATACGAAAGCAAACATTTATGTCTGTACTCTTGCGACGACTCGGCAGATTAGCATATCGACGATACTAATCGCCGGTATATAAATAAAAAAAGAAAGAGAGAGGTATATTTATTTGTATGTGTGTTTGAATAAATTTCGAACGCAAAGGTCACTAAATGACATGAAAGTCATACAACTAAAACAAGCTACTGATCATAAAAACTTGTACTGTAGAGAAACGAACGCGCGCAATGAAACATATTCATCTACACCATTTTATAATATTAGATAGGCGATTAATATTACGTTGAGAAGGAAACATGTACATGACTCTAATATTTTAATTTTCGACCTAGATGTTATATCGAACTTAAATGTTTTTATGTAAACGAATGTACATACAACTCATTTTTTATAAAGTTAATTTTCAGTTTTATTTTTTGTTGTGCATATTAAGTACGTAATTCGAGAGTGATAATAATGATACAGAGCAATAAGAATTTAAATACTTACATTCTGACACTATCGCTGCTATATGAACTTTCTCGTGCAATCAAAGTGTTACGCGCGTTTGTCGAAAATATCTTTTTAAAAATGTCACCAGAAAGAGGTACGAACTGTTCGCACTAAAAGTTCTGCTTATTTTTTCAACTTACCTCCCAGTGCAATGTTGTCATTATACTTGACATGAAACTGTTCAAATGCGAATACATTTTTATAATTCTTAATTCTAATGTTCTAAAACTACAACACCATTGTATAGAATATGTAACCTACAGAGAACTATAGCGATATTCTGATTTTCAAATATAATTTTGAATTTTAAAAACAGTGACATGATCTCTACCTATTCGTTTAGTAACATTGCGTATATCATGATTATTTATTTATCATCAGCGATTATATTACTGGAATAATAATAAAGGTCAAGAATTGTTTTATCACACGATTACAAAAAAAAAACAGAAATTTGTAGATTTACTGAGTGAAAACAACTAAACATGTAAATATATTAATGTGTAAGTCGATCAAATGTTTACTTTGCGACGCCAATGCATTCGAAGAGTATGCTAGGGATTTTGTCTCGCGTCATATGTGTGTGTAAGTACCAGTATGTATTTACGTCTTTTGAAACTACGCTAACGTGTGGTTGTAGGCTTCTTTTTATAGTGAGTAAAGTATATGATAAGCACATTTTTGTCCTCATCTATTCTGAATAAAAAAGAAGTTGTCGTTAAACGAAAATAAAGTTTTTAAAATCTAGAAAACCTGGTCGTCGTATTTCAGTTATACACATAAGCATGTGAGTGTTGCTGATTTTTGTTTGTCATAACCTATCAAAGAGTTTCATCGCCGACTAACGAGTATCTTTATTATAAAATATCTTACAACGTGATAACAAAAAAGTAAGAGCAGTTTCGATATTTTAATATAAATATCTGCGTATTTCGTTTGCAAAATACGTTGAGCCATGTAATGTACAGAAAATTCGCATTTTGTCTCCCGTCTTTTGTCTTGATCGATTGGCGCGCGTAAATGTTTCTCTTTTGATTCGTTACGTTTCTAATACATTTTCCATAGATACTAAAGAAAACAAATCATTTCGTTTGCCAATCGATAGTAGAAAGTGCTTTCATAATCTACGGTTGAATTGGAGAGAACATTTGATTTAAGTGTAGGGTTTCCTGTGAAAAACATTTTGGTGAGTGCGTGTAGTAGTTGCGTGTCCGGTTTTTCAGGCATAACATTTTCTATATTTTTCATATGTAATACTTATATGTGTATGTATACAATTGTCCATAGTAAGTTTTCACTGTTCCTTAAATTAACTTAACCTAATTCCGCTAAGACAGAGTCTAGGTCTTCTTGCAGCGAGAGACTTTGTTCTCGTTGTTTCGCTAAGTCGTCTTTAAGTCTATCAACTTGTGCTTTGAGTAAATAGTTACCCTTCTTTAATGCAGCCAAGCGTCCTTCATGCTTTTTAGCTTGTTTCTATAAAGATAGTAATGTTATAAGTATCAATACTCTCTGTTAACATGTTGGATAATTTTATCTCTTTAAATTGATATATAACATTCCGCACTTACTTGCAACGAATCTCTTTGACCTTCTTGCGAATCATCTTCATCTTCTGATTCAGACTCTTCGTCTTCTTCAGATTCCTCTGATTCGGATTCTTCTTCAGACTCTGTTTCTTCCTCCTCTTCCTCTTCTTCTTCTTCATCTTTCTCATCAGTTTCTGACATTAACTTTGCCATTTTGTCAACTTCCTTTTGAAGGTGCTTGAATTTCTTTTTCTCTTCTTTTAATAACTTATGCTGTTGTTTAATCTGATCTTTCAACGCGTGTCGCTCTTTTCTTGCATTGCCAGCTTTGTCTCTGTAAACGAAGCATTATTTTTCATCGCATTTACAGATGCTTGTGTTAACGCTTGCAAGTGCCGCAGTACTTACTTGGAATTTCTGATTTTTGTTGTCAAAAGCTTAATTTCTCTCTGCAATCTTTTTTCAGCTGCAGCCTTTGGATCATCATCTTCCTCTTCCTCTTCCGAGCTCTCTTCTTCCTCTTCTTCACTCTCGCTTGGCTCTTTCTTATCTATACTCTTCTGAGAAGCAATTCTTGCTACATCTTTTGCACTTGGACAACCAGCCAGTGCCATTCCTGAAACATTGTACCATGCTGCGTCGTCGCTATCGTCTGCTAGCTCTATTACTGGCTCAGCGTCAAGCTCTAGCACTGATCACAAAAGCGTAAAATAAAAGAGCAATATTAGAACAAGCGAAAGCGAATTAGTATAATTAATGGAACAGTACAAACATTAAATAATATTCGATTCAAAGTTGTTTTTGTGTTCATTAACTGCATTGTTAATAAATTAGTTGCTGCCGCTAGCCCAAGTCAATGTTACAATAAGTAAGTCACAGTTAAAGATACGGATAACTGATACTGATTGTTCGGTACCAATAAATTTAAATCGCCATTACCAGCTTTCATGCGCCTATCCAAAGCAGCGTACATCCTCTTCATCTCCTCCAACTCGTTTTTCATCTTGTCCCTTTCCTCAGCGACAGTAATAAATTCCTTTTCAAACCTGTCAGCGTCTTTTCTGGCTTGCTGAGCTTCGCGTTTCAAGGATTCCGTGAGTTTCTCATCCTGCTTCCTGTGTTCTTGCACGTTCTTCGTAGACTTTTCTCTGTCGACCTCAGCTTCGAGATTCAAGATCCTTGCCTGCGAATGATGCGAACTGCAAAATTAGTAGACGCACAGATGCGTCTTCGAGCGTCTCGGTATCAAAGACTAAGCTTACTTGCAATCTCTTGTTCTCCCTTTCCAAAGCCTCTTTGTTCCTAAGCTCCAAAGCGAGCATTTGCTTCGTGCTCTGCAAGTCGTCTCTGACCGCGTCGATGTCATCCATATCGTCCGAGATCGAGTCGTCCGTAGGCTCGTCAGCCTTTTGCATTTGCTCCTCTATCGTCAGTTGCCTGCGGAATTTTCTCAGTCCCACCAGCATTGGCCTGGATCGGTCGTTCGTCTTCACGCTCTTCAGCTTCACACCCTCCTGAATCTGCTTCAGCAATTGGTTATGCATGTTCGATTTTTCGGATTCGAACACAAAGTGTGCCTTCCCTAATTAAAAACACCGAGTCAGTACAACAGACACCGAATAACATGTTCAAATCAGAGATGTCCGAATTCTTCGAGCAACAAGCTTGATCCATACCAAATAATATGAATCGTATCAATTTGAAACATCGTTTTGGACAACGGGACAGTCTCAATAATCGCAATGCATCCAGAGATTCATTTGCGCTAGGACAATTACAGGAGAAGGTGGTAAAACCCATAGAACACGAAAACATCAGTTAATTCAACGATAATAATAATATTATTCAACAACAAAACAAAAGGGTTCCCGTGTAGGATAACGGGGACAATAATGACTAGGTTATACTACAAACGCCTCGTAATGTAGTGCAGGGACAAAAGGTGATTGAACTGTTTTAGTAACAGTTTAATTCATAACACCCCTCCGAGTCGCCGTTTACATGGGCAGGTAGAGTGGTGTTCAAGGGCGTGTTTTCCTAGGTAACACCAGGGGGGGGGGGGTCTAGCTGTGACTAATCGACGAGCACAATGAAACCGGTTCCTCCTAGGAATATCGGCCAAGAGGAATCTGAGTAGGATCGAAGTTCGATTGACGATCACCTGCTGGATCAGCCGTGACCTTGTTCACCCTCTCGATCAGGGGTGCGCTCCTGTCGTTGCATTTGACGTGTCTCAATCGCTTTCCGCTCTCCACCTCCTTCATCATGCTCGCCCAGTCTGGACGTTTCCGCGGTCTCGACTTTAACATTTCCAGTTTCTCCTGCTGCGACTCGCTGAGCGGTGGAAGGTCCTTTAGGACTATTCTGCTGGGAGGCGGTGGCGGTGGTCGCGGTGGCGGTGGCGGCGGGATCGCTGCCCTCGAAGAGCTCTTCGACAGCGTCGGTGCGCCTATTTATAAGGAAATCTTATTTTTACCGTGACAAACTGTGCCGTGAACATTTCGTGTCGCATGTCCGATATCTTTGCCGAGGGGAAGGGGGGCCAATAAGTTACTGGAACCATTTGGAAACAGTCGTCTCGCAAACTCCAGCCACAATTTCATCCCGTTGAAAAGGAATTTTGTCTTTCGAACTGTGTTAACTTGTTCTCCCGATGTGTGCCAAGACTTTCGTCTTATAGACATAGACCACGAAATCCACGACAATTTTGTAGCTCACAAAAGAATCTCCTAAACGGTGTCTGAGACTCTATTATTGAAATTTTATGGCTAACAGTTGTGTTTTAATCGGAATAATTGTGAAATAACGTGGCAATTTAGAATATCGATTGTAAGTAGAGATTGCAGTTGATTGAAATGTAATTAGAGCTATTTGTAATTGGTAGATCGATAGTGTTTTCAAGTTTTTGAATACGATTTCATTGTTTCTCCTTTTTAGGGTGAATCTGGAGAACACGTGAAAACAAGACTGGGAGAAAGGGAAATCTATGTAGTGCTGTTACCTGTGGTGCTCTCACTCTTGGAAAGAGGTATAGTGTCACCACGAGATCGAGACTTCTCGATTCGAACCTGTCGTTCGAGCTGTGGCCTCGAATTTGGCTCTTGTCGTCCATTCTCGCGTAACTTCGGCGCCGGTTTGCTTGTCGTGTTCTTCTCACTTTTCGGCTGTGACGGGATTATTGTGATTTTGCTCTGTTTACGGGGCTGCGGTTCCGCCGCGGGCTTTGCTTCAGGCTTCGGTACACTCTAGAAACCGAAAACAGTCAAGCTAATACACGCATTGCATACTTTTGCTTATACAGAATATTTTGTGATGCTCACTACTATATTTTATATTTTATTGATCCTTCTCGTTGACTAAAGCAGCTTAAATCACGGTTAACTGTTAAGATTTTTTTTTAAACAAGCTATTGATATCGAATGTCAATTTTAGATTTCATTTTATTTAGTTTATAATTAATGAAACTTTAAGTTGACACTACAGTTGCAGTTGAAGCACTGAATAGCAGTATGAGCAATATGAGTAAGCATTATTTGGAATGTTATTTATTGTGTTCGTTTATTGCTGGTAGCTGCTGGCTGTTTTGTTGAAACTATCGATACCGATGGAGCTAGATATTCTATTCTTCTGTACCAGCAACATTTGCACGCCAGTTGTTAGCCATCGCGTACTTAATTTGTCGAACACAACCGGCCCATTGTTCACGGCCGAACGCTTGCTTCCGTCGTCTATCTCCGATCAACCCGTTACGACTGCTTGTAAGTCTCGACGATTTACAACAAAAGGAAAGCTCCCAGTAAAACGTGGAAGGTAGTTGTGCTGAATAAATTGAAGACAATGCGCCTGAATATTGAAAATGCTCTTGGCAAGTATCGAAGACATTTCGGTCTTCTTTAAATAATCCGAATCCCGCTTCCTTCTCTATCGTTTCTACGCTGGAGAATTCAATCGTCATCTTGATTGTGATGTTTTTCATTGAAAACATGTCTCGTTTATCGCATCAACAAGTTCAGCATTGTTCAAACGAGAATTGTGGCGAACCGAGTCCATCGACAGCGGTCAATGAAAGAAAAGGTCCATTCATAGTAAAATTCCGGAAATTTCCTTAACTGATCGAGACATTCGCGCGAAAGCGTGATATAAACTTGTTAAGAAACTGGCGGAAGACGTAGCTGGCAAGACATTTGAAATAGAAACGCGTGTTCTTTAAATAATCGTGACCCAGAGGCTTATACGCGAGAACCCGTGAGGCTAGCCTTCTCTCCGATCTCTCTCTTTCGTATCGTGAAAGGGAATTGATTAGACTCTTTGATACGTGGAATTCGCGTATGAATCACCACCAATTGTAATTCATAATATTCAAACATTTCCCCCGTTCTCACTCTCGCTACATTATTTCATTCCTATGCTTCGTATCAATCCCGTAATCAAAAATCTACAGTTTCACCTATTCGACTCAAGAAGACGATGCTAGCTTTATAATAATAACGCTTAGCGTTTGCGGATACGTGAATTCGCGAACGTGTGGGAAATGAATAAATCGATATTTTTGGAACTTTCGCGAATCGCGCATATGTTGGAAAACTTTCAACAACGATTTCCACAGCACAGTGATTTCGAGTAATGTTGCATATCATCGTCGAAATTCGATCGAACTTGTCGATGATCTAAGTAGCCACGACAGTTGTAAACAATAGCCTGACGTTAATGTCTACAGCTTGGACACGTGTCGACGAAACATCGGACATGCACGTTTTCGTGTTTTCTCTTAATGAATCGGTGATCCGTTCGCCTTTAACGATCTCGCGTAGATCGATCCTAAAATACCGGAAATATGCGATCTAAGATTCGTATCCGATTATAAAAAATGGTTCAGAGCAGTCGAATTTTCGCCAATTCGTGTTCGAAACGATTGAATTCCAAGCAAACGAACCGTAATTATAAACGGATTGGATAATACAGTGGATTATGTTTCATTCAGTACATTATAACGTTTTTATTAATGAATTGGCTGGAAACGGTTAGGATGCACCGCCCTTGTAAATTTTGTTCCGTCAAAATGTTTATAACGCAAACTTGCTACTTGACACCCACACGGACTATTAATAGCCCAAGTCCGGTGACTTTGAAACCTAATATCTGAATGGAAAAAGAGTGCAGAAGATGGTCGTCATCTTCCGGCCGTTCATGTTTCCAGTAGAATGAGCGCATGCGAGGTCAGGCAATACCGTTTTAGTGCCTATTTAGATTTGGCATTGTCTAATACCAATCCTTGCATCTTCTTTGTTAGACCAAGAATGTCATAACTAGTTTATGATTTTGTAACAAGAAAATAAAGATAAGGTTTAATCTTGGTGCAGTTATCGGGTTATTCTCGACTCAATCGAGCTATTATTTCTGTAGCACTGCAAAGTTTCAGTCCCTGTTGAATTATTACGTTGTTAGGGAAATATGAATTGTAGCTAATTTACGGTATAATGAATAGGAGATTGAAGCATAAATTGTGGCAAAGTTGTTATTGTGGTGATGAAGATAGAAAAATTGAAACTCACTTTAAGGGTGACTTGTGCGAACGGCGGTGGTTCTTCGGCTTTGGTTTTCGAGTCTCTCCTGGAGTTGAGGGCCCAGGGCGCAGTCGGCATGGGCAGAGGGTTAGGACCATCCTTGACCCAGGGCGGTCTGAAGGTGGTCCTTTGCGGTGGTTGACCACCGGCGCCGGGCATTCTTCTTTAGTCTTGTCACAAGGTTTTTCCAATCACGTTCGCCTTTCGTTCTCGATCGGTCCACCTGGCAGCACTCGGGGTTTCAGCTCTCGAGGATCGCGAGAGCTGCGGTGGACGTCGAGGATCTTCTGTAGGACGTGTATGATGCGCCACTGACGGACTCCTGGACGTCGGTGATGGCAAGGTGGGGGTCGTGGTTTTACGTGGGAGAATTACGACCCACTTTTCTCGAGACGTGTATCGCGCTCGGGGAAATCTTCCGGATCCTCCTCGCGGTTCACTGATCCCGTCATACACAAAGAAAAGTTTCCGGTGAATCAAGGGTGGATAGGTTATATCGGTGGCTCGCGGGCGTCTGCCTATCGGCAGCAGAAAATCTCGAAGAGCGCAGCGGCTGAGAATTTTTGGGAGTCTGGGAAAGATTGAGACCTGGACCACACATCAGGGCCACGACTGCACCTCCCTAACCGCGCGATATTTTCGTCGACGTGACGTCACAGAAAGACGCAAGCTCGAAATAGAAGACAGTCCTCTTCTAGGATGCTTTCGGTGACTCTCTCGGTTGAAACGCCTCTTCTCTTGATCCTACCACGTATCCCACGTCTGTTTACGATGCACCGGAGTTCCGATCGACACGAAGGTCGATCGATCTTCAGGGTCGGCGACAGAAGATCGGTTCTGCGAATCTCTTTGACCTAGTACCGCGTTCCGCGACCGGTACTTGTTCTCTCTTTCGAAGATGAATACCGTAATGTTATCGGTAATACAACGATGATTTTGAGGAACTATAATTTGTAAATTATGGGTACTATAAATTTGAAGGGAAGATTGACGTGCAGTCGACTAGAGATTATAAAAAGACGTACCAATACGTCAATGCTGTCCTGCTATTTCATTCCGAGACGTAATATTACGTTAGCGGCGAAGAATGTCTTGACATCTTGATACTTTACCGACCAATCGTTCGATCAGAAGAAACTTTGTCAAGTTATTCTTTCTTTGAATCTATAAATGAGTATGTATAACGCACGTACAAACAGTTCTTCCCTTTGGAAAAAGAGACAAAGTTCGAACACTTAATCTTCCTCATTAATATTTATACCACTGTTTAGTATTTTATTGTAGCATTAATGCTTTTGGTATATTTGATCAGTAGACTGCGTATCTTTAAGCAAAATAAAAATTGTCTATATTAATTTCATATCGATATCTTCTAATACTTTAAATCTTTCTACTGCTTTAAACTCCTCCTATTCATTTTTTTTTTCAAATGCACAAGACGCAGTTTATTTATCAGCTTTCGCAAAGTTATTAGCTTTAATTTATTCATACATTTCATCAAGACCAACGAAACTTGTTCTGTTAAAGGGTAGGAAGATTTCGCGAGAGGCAGTACCAATTGGCCGCACAGAAACACAACGACGCGTATCAGAAGTATAATTATTATCAGCAAACCGCGAGATACTTCGAACGAGAGTGTAGAATCGCTAGACACTACGACTCGTGGAATTACAAGACCCTAGACCCGAAAGGTGAACTAGAGAAAGCGAGGAAAGCTGAGCGACTTTTAACCAGAAGAAATAAATTGAGACGTTTATTCAAAGAGGAGGAGGAAACGTACAAAAAAGAGCTGGAAGAACGGAAGAGGTTGCAATCGAGACCCGATGAGCACTCGTTGGAAGCCTTAGCTCGAAAATTGAAAGAGAAACGAGCGGAACAGAGTCTCTATCTGCCCAGAACTTGTCGAAGATACCAGTCCTATTTTGTTTGCCCCACAAACTCGTCTAGTTCTCGTTGCAGCACTCTAAGAGACACGAATCTCGGGTATACTCGCATCTGCAGTGGTCCGACAAAGTTCGTTCAGATCGGTGATAATTCTTATCGCAAGAACTCTAAAATGAGCGAGAACGAGAATAAAAGTTTAAAAGATGAGGACACTCCCGAGTATCCTAATCGAAAATTTTCAGCTCGATATGCCCGTCAGAGTTTGGAGAACACGAACGTGAGGATCGACAACGATCCTGAGGAACACGTTTCTAGCTCTGTGACTGCCATGTCTGCAGGCCTTCCCGAGGGAGGAGGTGAGAGTCTTGTAGACGGAGACAATAAAGAAAATAGAAAAGCAGACACACAATTGAATAGCCATCGGGAAGATGGCGGAGTGGTCGGAAATAGTTCTACGTATTCAACGAAAGATGGTTTAGTCAACTTGAGGGATACACCTGACTTCCGTGACGATAATAGTCAATCAATCAATTTAGAGACAGATCGCTCAGATAACTCTATACTTTCGAAAGCCAATAAGGACACAAGTCAAACTGAAGAAATGGCTTCAGAGATCTTGGCTCGCTGTGAAAAAAATCGCACTGAGAAATATAACGAGAAAGAGGATCGAGGCAGAGAAGACGTGAAGAGAAAGGGCAACCGACAATTCGAGGTCGAGAAAAGTATGCCTTGGCTGCGAATGGACCCCGGTGACAAGAATCTCTCGAAGGAGATGTTCCTCTTTTTAACTCACAGCGAGCTGAAGGACAAGATCGAGGATCTCTCGAGGCGGGAGTTGCACGCTTGTAACAAGCAGAGCTGGGACGAGGCCCTGAGGCTTCGGGATATGAGGAACAGGTTGGAATTGATTCGCGAAAAACAGCTTTACAATATTGAGGATTTGGAGTTGGATGATGAAGTGAGGAAGATGGGATTGCTTAACATTAGGAAGAGGGAAGAGGAACTGGCTGAACGCGAGAGTGTCTGCAGCGACTCGACAATGTACAGGTAAGCTGAATTGGAACTTTGATGATGCTACAATCAAGACATTACTGTGATATGTAGTTGCACACGAAATTTGTTTTTTGGTAGTGCCGAATATTATAGAAAAAATTGTCTATTCTTCTTTCATATTTATAATAGTTTACAATAATTCTATTCACTTTGAAATAATGGAGTCTTGATTTTCAACCAATGATAATTTGATTATATATTTTACGGACAAAATTTTCACGACGTTATTTATTTTTTATCTACGATTTAAATTGGCATAAATATTTGATTTCGAAGAAATGCGAAGATTACGGCGTGCAAAGAAAAGAAAATGGAGTAGTTAGGAGAGTTCTAACTAAGCCAGACCTTAGCAATCAGGGATACAAAACGGTGGAGGATTCGAGAACAACTTCGTCTATCATTTCTATTAGAATTAAATGTGATTATCAGTAAGATCAGTCCTTTCGTGTGCAGCAGCCGAATAATTGGAACTATTGTCAATAACATTGATCCGATCGCTTACCAGTATTCACCAGTAATTTGTTTTATTTCCTTTTCGAGAACATTCTATCACGTCCGATCATGTCAGCATCACGATCTACTGTGGAACAATATTTAGATCGTGATATAATATTACATATGATTCAGTCAAATCGATAGATATCAGTCGGGCATATTGTTGGTTCTTTTTTTATGTCGAACCAACGATTTGATTTGTTGCAATTGCGGCACGTGACCGTGAGCGATGGTAAGGGTCTAGGACGACGAATGGCACCTCCTGCTTCTCAAATTAGTCGAAGTCAGTTGATGTTGCAACCGTATACCGTGAGTCATTCACGCCTCACGATACACAACTACCCGCTACGCGCATTTCGTAAATACTTGCCAAGACGTTCGTCATGCTATACGCCCTGCATTCGTTCCTTCACTGATCTCAAGTAGGATGACGATCCGCAATTGGATCAGCCTTCGACGTATTCGCAAAAATTGATCTCTCATTGTAATTTGTCGTAGAAGACAGTTCTATTACACTTAGCGTTTGTAACGTTTATCTAAAGAGCGAATAGATGGAGAGCAAGTTCAGCTTAAAACGATTTATGTTGATAGCAAACGACGTGCTGATTACTTTAATTGATTAATCATCAGTTAGACTCTCCGAATTTTATAAAATTTGGGAGCTCGTCAAATTTCGCACAGTCATATCCACATCTGCACGATCTATGATTAGGTGTAACAGGTGAGGGCTCGGGAGGGGGGGGGGGGGGCAGGGAACTAATGATGCGACTCGCAAAAAAATCTAGGTGATAGCTAGATAATATTAAGTAGGTAAACCTTACGTTTAGGGGAGGATGCTCCGATGACCTTGACCTTGACATATGTTGTTTAGGACTACATTCTGAACAACTTTTGTCATTACAACTACCCGGTGCTCGGTCTCAGTTTTCGAGATATTTGCGAAAAACTATTGCTAATAGTGTATTAAATTTTCCGTATTCTTCCACGCTCCGTGGTAAACCTGTTCCGGGGCCGCATCTGTTTATTTTTTGTTTGTAAACACGTTGTGGGGATGAGAAGCGACAATGCCACACACACCCACCCAGTGTTTCTAAAAAGAAGGCTCTCACATTATACAATATAGAATCAACTAAGACGAATACAGCATACATGTATTATATTATCGCATTTAATAGTAAAACAAATTGCAAAACCTAACCCAGACCTAACTCAGACCAATACAGCATACATGTATTATATTATCGCATTTGATAGTAAAACAAATTGGTATTGGTTTCAGTTGATTTTACATTGTTTAATGTGAGAACCTTCGTCTCAGAAACACTGGGTGGGTGTGTGTGGTGTCGTGTGTTGGTTAGGACTAGATGGCGGGGGGGGGGGGGGGGAGCACGCAGACGAAATTATGAGTATGTCGAATAGTATCTATATCAAACTGTGAATTTTATTCTGTATTTAAATGGTCTAATGGATACACAGAATTTATTATTCATGGGTCACATTCGGATGTATGAGTTCTTGCTATGTTTATTTATCTAAGGTGTAGCTCATTCGAAACTATGGTAGCCTTACGTAGCCACGAAGAATACAGAAAATTCAATACAGTACTAGCAATAGTTTTTCGCAAATATCTCGAAAACTAAGACCCAGCACCGGGTAGTTGTAATGACAAAAGTTGTTCAGAATGTTGGCCTCAACAACATATGTCAAGGTCAAGGTCATCGGAGCATCCTCCCCTAAACGTAAGTTTTACCATTAAGTAATCTAGATTTCTGTTAAGTTGCAATCATTTAGAGTTTTTATCGCTTCAATTATCCTACATTATTGAATATGCAAGAAACAACTACTATTCGTAGTGACAAAAGAATTCTTTTGTTATTGGAAATAAATTGAATGGCGAATTCTTGGTGTTCTTAACAGTTTCGACATGGACAGTCCCTTAGGAGCCAACGAGGTTAAAAGCAAAGATTCAAAATGGTTGTAAAAATACCAACTGTAATGGTTAGAGTACAAATTTAGAAGCTGAGGATAGCAAAAGAATCGCGATTGATGCCGATTCTTGAAATTTTATTTACGATTTTTCTTATCTTGGTGTTCAATTTAAACTGCTAGAACTTTCTGAACGTGCTAATCTTAATTACCTGTTAAGAGCTTTACCATACTTGTTAGTAGACAGCGGATTTTATGCATTCATGACAAAAATGAGCAAATGAAATACAAGCCTGTGGAAACATTAACAGAATTTAAGAATACTATCACATTATTTTTGACTTATTAAAACTATTAGACGAAGAAATACATTTTTATTTAACTTCTATTTCTTATAGTCGACTTGCAAACTGTTTATACTGCATAAAGCTCCGTAATTACTCAAGTTATACATAGTGAAAACTATTACTAAATTATATTATTCTTTATTCTCCATATCTTAAATCTGTTCTTTATCTCCTACATGTCTTCAGCTCCAAATAATTTTGAAAGTGATTTGAATAATTGATTTATTATGTTTGTAGTCAGGACGCGAAGGACATGTGGAAGAAGTGGGTGCACGAAGACGATAGGTCCGTGATCAAGGACGCTCGAGTACAGAGAGAGAAACTGATGAGCAACCTCGAGAAGGAATGGCAGGATCTGGCTCTTCGTGACAAGGACAGGATCACTCGGACCTATCAAAACGTGATGTCAGAGTCGACTCTGCAGGAGGAACACAAAGTGACCGCGGCCATCAACCAGTCTCGAATGAAATCCTATCCGAGTTCTTTGAAATAAGCGGTGGACCAGCATTTAAAAATTTACGAAGCTTGTTTAATCTATGCCAAGCTAAACAGCAATTTGTATTTTAAACGTTTGAACAGCACTTTGGCCAGCAGTAGTTCCTATTGTTGCGTGCATTCCAAGCAAGTTTGTCGATACGTAATAGCCGCAACGAAATATAGATGAAAAGTGACGTTGAAACAAATTATACGATCTAATCAAAATAGGTATTACGTCCTACAGCATTTAATCGAATGTGATAAAGATGCCGTTCCAGGTTAATTCATACAATTAGTTATTCTCATGTTTTAAGCGTATGGTTAAGGAATTGTGTGCCAGCGGCAAGCATGCTGGATGCATGCTATGTTCGTATTCGACTGAATTTATTGGATAATTCGTTATTCTAGTCGTTTCCATATCAACAATATTTGCTATATTGTTGTTACCTATCATATTTCTTTAATGGTATTACGTTCACTTTCATGTTTGCAAGCTTTATTTAATTATGTCACAAGCATTTTTAAAGAGACCAATTTAGTTGTATTACCGACTTCAGAATAAATTATTCAGGTTTAATGTGCAGTTTTGATTAATCCCCCAAAATTTGGGTATTCAGATCTTTGGTAATCTGATATTTTCCTTTTTTCCAGTTTACTATGGCTTCCCAGTTTCCCTAATTAATTGTGTCTAAAAAATTGGAATTCAAAAAAGAATAGTCAGGTTGATGTCAACCCATTTAAACCCGAAACTAATTCGGTCCGAATTTTATGGAATTTTCGTAGTAAATATAAGTAAACATGTTTGAAAATCAGAAATATAGCAAAGAAATTAATTATTTAATATTAATCTAATTTTTTAGTTAATTTATATGAATTGGAGTAATTTATATAAAATTCAGAAAAAGAATGGTACAGTAGGTTCATACATATTCAAAAGTTGAATAAGTACGTTTTTTGTTCTCTAATTATCGATACTCGTATCGAAAGCGTTCGAGTGGATACTTTCATAATTTTATTTTCACCGCTATTAGCTCGATATGATTGTCGATTTTAAATATTTTCTAGAGCATTTGGTGTTTTATGTGTTTGCCCAAAAGAAAATTATAAATCGAGAATCACACCGATTATCCAGGTCTCACCACGTAGAACAGAATCGGAGAGGAATGAGAGTGCTCACGCTTGGGGTTTTGTCGTGCCCCGAAGGGTGCTGCCCCCTAGTCTAAATCTAGCCTGGATCAGATCCTATCGAATCTTTTTACCCCCTCTAAAGCATGGATCAAAACTTATACACAGACTTAAGACTACTACAGACATTGCATCTTATGGGCTTTCCTGTCTAGGCCTCGGGGGGCCACAGTGGCCCCCGTACCATTTCGGTGTCGCGCTCAATATTACCGATAGTTCACGAATTTAGCCGTATTAGCAAGAACTGAATATTCCGTATACTTTATTTTTACTACGGGTGATTTCGAGGCTACTAATGCATACGGCGCGTGTATTTGAACAGTGAAAATAATATTTATGAAGAATGTATTACAAAAATACGAATTGTCGTAAAACTAATTTGGTTACTATACGTAATATTATTTTTATTACTCGTGTCACTAATGAATGTATATTATAATAGTTTTATACACTTTAAACCAATAGTTTACTTTCTTTACACTTAAAATCAATACAAATTCTATGCAGTTGATGAGTGCGTACACGTTACACATATAGTACCTATGCTTATGTTTTCTTGTTTTTGAAATAAGTAGGCCAAGGAAGTTTTAAATAACCCTTGGACTATCCTAAGCTAACTAAAGGTAGGCCATGACAAACCATAGAAGGCCATTGGTGGAGAACCCATGGTAAACCCTACGCCAGCTGAAGGTAAGCAGGGATAGGCTAGGTTAGCTCTAGATGACCACTGGATGACCACTGGATGACCACTGGATGACCAGTGGATGACCAGTGGATGACCACTGGATGACCACTGGATGACCAGTGGATGACCACTGGATGACCACTGGATCACCAGTGGTTGACCAGTGGTTGACCAGTGGATGACCAGTGGTTGACCAGTGGTTGACCAGTGGTTGACCAGTGGTTGACCAGTGGTTGACCAGTGGTTGACCAGTGGATGACCAGTGGATGACCAGTGGATGACCACTGGTTGACCACTGGATGACCACTGGATGACCACTGGATGACCACTGGATGACCACTGGATGACCACTGGATGACCACTGGATGACCACTGGATGACCACTGGATGACCAGTGGATGACCAGTGGATGACCAGTGGTTGACCAGTGGTTGACCAGTGGTTGACCAGTGGTTGACCAGTGGTTGACCAGTGGTTGACCAGTGGTTGACCAGTGGATGACCACTGGATGACCACTGGATGACCACTGGATGACCACTGGATGACCACTGGATGACCACTGGATGACCACTGGATGACCACTGGATGACCACTGGATGACCACTGGATGACCACTGGATGACCACTGCTTGACCAGTGGTTGACCAGTGGTTGACCAGTGGTTGACCAGTGGTTGACCAGTGGTTGACCAGTGGTTGACCAGTGGTTGACCAGTGGTTGACCAGTGGTTGACCAGTGGTTGACCAGTGGTTGACCAGTGGTTGACCAGTGGTTGACCAGTGGTTGACCAGTGGATGACCAGTGGTTGACCAGTGGTTGACCAGTGGATGACCAGTGGATGACCACTGGATGACCACTGGATGACCACTGGATGACCACTGGATGACCAGTGGATGACCACTGGATGACCAGTGGTTGACCACTGGATGACCACTGGATGACCAGTGGTTGACCAGTGGTTGACCAGTGGATGACCACTGGATGACCACTGGATGACCACTGGATGACCAGTGGATGACCAGAGGATGTCCAGTGGATGTCCAGTGGATGTCCAGTGGATGACCAATGGATGACCAGTGGTTGACCACTGGTTGACCAGTGGTTGACCAGTGGTTGACCAGTGGTTGACCAGTGGTTGACCAGTGGTTGACCAGTGGTTGACCAGTGGATGACCACTGGATGACCACTGGTTGACCAGTGGATGACCAGTGGATGACCAGTGGATGACCACTGGATGACCACTGGATGACCACTGGATGACCACTGGATGACCACTGGATGACCACTGGATGACCACTGGATGACCACTGGATGACCACTGGATGACCACTGGATGACCAGTGGATGACCACTGGATGACCAGTGGATGACCAGTGGTTGACCACTGGATGTCCACTGGTGCAGGACCCTTGGTCCACCCTAAGCCAGCTGAAGGTAGGCAAGGGTAGCTCTGGAGGACCACTGGTCAGCCTCAGGGTAGGCCAGAGTAGCTCTGGATGACCACTGGTGAAGGACCCTTGGTCCACCCTAAGCGAGCTGAAGGTAGGCAAGGGTAGCTCTGGAGGACCACTGGTCATCCCCAAGATAGGCAGGAGAGGCCAGGGTACCGCTGGAAGACCCTCCTGGTCCCGGAGCCCATCCGCTCCTGCCGGAGGGCCCGGCCCGACTGATTGACTGAGCGCGCTCCGCGAGCTTAGGTAGCCAGTGATGCGCAGCGCGCAGCGAAGCGCAACGCTCCCCACCCCAACTAATTTCGGTAGATCTCGATTGCCGCGATAATAATTATTGATAAATCTATTATTTCTGGCTGTTTAATGTTTATAACAATTCCTTTTGCCAACGATGTCGACAAGCATCCCCTTGTCTATCTACCAACTAATTTTTTAGTAAAAATTGCTAATCGTACTCGAGGTACAGAACAACTTTTAAACCATGAATATTCATACGCATTAATTTCTTCAACACAACTCACTGAAAAATGTATTGTTTCTAGCTAGTTACTATTTATAACCATCTTTTTGCTAATGATGCCGACAAGCATCCTCTTTACTATCTACCATCTTATTTTTAAGTAAAAATTGCTAATAGTACTCGAGATACAGAGTAACTTTTAACACATGAATATTACCAAACAATATTATATCAAGCAAATGTAATTAATAAAGTTACTATCTCTGGCTGTTTAACGTTTATAACAATTCCTTTTGCTAATTATGTCGATATGCGCTCCCTCGACTATCTGACCATCTAATTTTTCAGTAAAAATATGTAATGGAACTCGAGATATTGAATATCTTCTGACACATGAACATTCGCGTGCATTAATTTATCGAATACAATTCACTCATAAATTTATCATCTCTAGCTGGTTAATATTTGAAACAATTCCTTTCATCGATGATGTCGACGAGCACTCCGTTGACCATCTTGCCATCTAATTTTTTAGTGGAAGTAAGTAATAAAACTCGGGATCCAGCATAATTTATGATACATGAATATTACTGAGCATAATTATATTGAAAAAATGTAATTAATGATTTTGTTATCTCTGTTTGTTTAACGATTACAACGATTATATGTTTGGTTACCTCACCACCCAATTTTTTAGTAAAAATAGCTAATAGTACTCGAGATACAGATTAACTTTTATGCATGAACATTTGGAGTGTACAAGATATTCAATTCTCACTAGTATGCACAGTTTCATTAAAACAAGAGTAACAAAAATTATTTCTAACTAATTAACCTCTTCTAGAATCGAATTGAAAACTACACATGAATGTTGCCGAAGGTCCATTCTATATTCTTCGAGAGCTAATATTTATAAAAATTACCTGAAGTAATTTATCAACAATTTTTGTGGAGGTAACTTCTATCTTCTATGCCCGCAATGAGTAAGACAAGGAGAGTCCGAGTATTTGTCAAAGGTAAACACACAAATCGTTGTGTCACCTCTCTGGAAATCGTAAATAACTAATTAACTAGGCGTCGAATCTACATAAAACTGCAATAGAAATGTAGCTGAGACATCATTCTAGATCCTCCGATCACAAGGAAGATTATTTTTTACCAGAGATCTGTTAAATTATTTGAGTTTATTTTAGAACGAGACTTAGAATAATTGTTTATAACTATTTAGTCAGAAATAAAATGTGACGATAAACTATATGTGGAAGTAGCTGAAGGTCTATTCTATATTTCTTAACTGCAAATATTTGTAAACAATTCCTCACAAGTGTGTTACTAATATATTTTCTGTCGAGTGTGCACAGTATTCAGCAGCTCTGTGCCTG
Source organism: Sphecodes monilicornis (assembly GCA_913789915.3). Classification (NCBI taxonomy): domain Eukaryota; kingdom Metazoa; phylum Arthropoda; class Insecta; order Hymenoptera; family Halictidae; genus Sphecodes; species Sphecodes monilicornis. The sequence goes on from OU565290.1 coordinate 15,827,135, forward strand.
TCTTTGTTTCTCTTCTTAAAAGTGCATAAGTTCGTCCTTGTCGGATACAAACTTCTTTATCATGTTCGCCAAATTTTTACCAGGGGGTACGAAGTCCTGTAAAAAAATAGGCGGCACAAGTGAATATTACGTGGAGTATTTTTGTACGAATACAATTGCGTTTTAAAGCTGAAAACGCTGTAAAATCGAGCCTCCTCGGACACACACTTTATGTGTTGCAACCTCATGTAGTTCACCACCTGACCGTTCCATTTCGATAGAGTCCGCTATCGTACTAGAACATTTTCTACAGAGTCGGTAATTCAGAACCGTAGACAGAAAAATTCATTGCATGCAAAAATTTGGCGAACATGATAAAGAACTTTGTATCCGACAAGGACGAACTTATGCACTTTTAAGAAGAGAAACAAAGACAGGCACAGAGCTGCTGAATACTGTGCACACTCGACAGAAAATATATTAGTAACACACTTGTGAGGAATTGTTTACAAATATTTGCAGTTAAGAAATATAGAATAGACCTTCAGCTACTTCCACATATAGTTTATCGTCACATTTTATTTCTGACTAAATAGTTATAAACAATTATTCTAAGTCTCGTTCTAAAATAAACTCAAATAATTTAACAGATCTCTGGTAAAAAATAATCTTCCTTGTGATCGGAGGATCTAGAATGATGTCTCAGCTACATTTCTATTGCAGTTTTATGTAGATTCGACGCCTAGTTAATTAGTTATTTACGATTTCCAGAGAGGTGACACAACGATTTGTGTGTTTACCTTTGACAAATACTCGGACTCTCCTTGTCTTACTCATTGCGGGCATAGAAGATAGAAGTTACCTCCACAAAAATTGTTGATAAATTACTTCAGGTAATTTTTATAAATATTAGCTCTCGAAGAATATGGAATGGACCTTCGGCAACATTCATGTATAGTTTTCAATTCGATTCTAGAAGAGGTTAATTAGTTAGAAATAATTTTTGTTACTCTTGTTCTAATGAAACTGTGCATACTAGTGAGAATTGAATATCTTGTATACTCCAAATGTTCATGCATAAAAGTTAATCTGTATCTCGAGTACTATTAGCTATTTTTACTAAAAAATTGGGTGGTGAGGTAACCAAACATATAATCGTTGTAATCGTTAAACAAACAGAGATAACAAATTCATTAATTACATTTTTTCAATATAATTATGCTTAGTAATATTTATGTATCATAAATTATGCTGGATCTCGAGTTTGTTAGTGAGATGTATTAAAAGATATTCAATATCTCGAGTTCCATTAAATATTTTTACTAAAAAATTAGATGGTCAGATAGTCGCGGGAGTGCATGTCGACATAATTGGCAAAAGCAATTTTTATAAACATTATACAGCCAGAGATATTAAATTTATTCATTACATTTGCTGGATATAATATTGTTTGGTAATATTTATGTATTAAAAGTTACTCTGAATCTCGAGTACTGTTAGCAATTTTTATTAAAAATATAAGATGGTAGATAGTCAAGGGGATGCTTGTCGACATCATTGGCAAAACGAATTGTTATAAACATTAATCAGCCAGAAATAATACATTTATCAATAATTATTATCACGGCAATCGAGATCTACCGAAATTAGTTGGGGTGGGGAACGTTGCGCTTCGCTGCGCGCTGCGCATCGTTACCTACCTAAGCCTACGGAGCGCGCTCCGTCAATCAGTCGGGCCGGGCCCTCCGGCAGGAGCGGATGGGCTCCCGGACCAGGAGGGTCTTCGGCTACCTTGGGCTGACCAAGGATCCTCCAGCGGTACCTTGGTCTCTCCTGCCTACCTTGGGAATGACCAGGGGCCCTTCAGCGGTACCGTGGCTGCTCGTACCTACCTTGGGGATGACCAGTGGTCTTCCAGTGCTACCCTCGTCTACCTTCAGGTGGCATAGGGTTGACCAAGGGTCCTCCACAAGTGGCCTACCCTGGGGTTGACCAGTGGTCATCCAGAGCTACTGTGGCCTATCCTTGCTTACCTTGAGGCTGACCAGTGGTTCTTCAGAGCTGCCCTTGCCTACCTTCAGCTGGCTTAGGGTTGACCAAGGATTCACCACCATTGGCCTACCCTAGGGACGACCAGTGGTCATCCAGAGCTACTCTCGCCTACCCTTGCTTACCCTGAGGCTGAACAGTGGTTCTCCAGATCTACCCTTGCCTGCTTTCAGCTGGCTTAGGGTTGACCAAGGGTCCTCCACTAGTGGCCTATCCTGGGTTGACCAGTGGTCATCCAGAGCTACTCTGGCCTACCCTTGCTTCTCCAGAGCTGCCCTTGCCTACCTTCAGCTGGCTCGAGCTTGACTAAGGGTCCTCACCAATGGCCTACCATTGTCTACCATGGTCTACCTTTAGCTAGCTTAGGGTAGTCCAAGGGTTATTTAAAACTTCCTTGGCCTACTTTAAGCTGGCTCGGGGTGGGCCATGGTCTCCTCAATCACCTTCAATGCTGAGGATGCCTGAGAGACTTGTTCATTCCGGATCTTCTTCGGCCTATGCAACTTCATACTGCGTGGAGGGCATGTCAACGCTTCCGATGCTGGCGACGGGCAATCATTACTCTTCGTGTTGGAGTGACGGGTATCGTGCTGATCGGCTTAGAGAGGGCGATCGTTGCAGTGGCTTCGCATCTTCGGTGAGTCATTTCGTCACTACCTTGTCACTGTAGTTGTTTGTAGAAATAGAGTAGTTGTAGAGTGTAAAAGTAGTTAGTTGCATGCATGGGCAGGCCTCGCCGCCCCAACGATCAGCCGAGATGGGAACGTCCGCGATTTGCACTAGCGTTGCGAGAAAACCACGCGTTGAATTTAGTCGATTTTGAACAGAGATTAAAGCTAACATTACGGTATAGATTGTTTAGAGCGTAGCGTTGCGAATCACAAATAGTCGCGGTTCAAAATTACATTTCAATTTGATAACTGCGCTTTTAAAGTTCATATTGTTGTTGTTTTACATATAATCTAAAGTAATCGTTTTTTGGATCTCTGTTCGTTGAATTAGCGTTGCGCACCAAAAGTTCGCGTTTGCTTTCGAGTTTTTCGACTTTTCAGGCTCCCATGCTCGAGCTGCAACGATCAACTGTGAGATGGGCACATCCGCGATTTCAAGTAGTGTTGCGCATCAAATTGTTACACGCGTTGTAATAGTATCAATTTTTAAAGTTGATGAAATGTGTACTTAATGTTGGAAATAAATAGTCATAATTTAAAGTAGTTCTAAAGATACCTGTTTAGAATTTTAGACGTTAGAGTTTTAAATTTCTTATTTAAACAGCATTTTAAATTCGATTTGTTGAATTAGCGTTGCGCATCAAAAGAATCGCGTTTGCAATAGAATCTTTCGATATTTCAGGCGCCCATGCTCCAGTTGCAACGATCAACTGTGAGATGGGTACTTCCGCGATATCGAGTAGCGGTGCGAAACAAATTGTCGGGATGGGGCCGAAGGAGCAGACGAGGTTTTATGCCAAAGATGCCGGACAAGCTGTCATTCAAAAGGACAATCATTGCAACGTCTTCGCATCTTCGAGTGAGTCATTTTATCACTACCTTGTCGTTATACTCGTCTGTAGAAATAGAGTTGTAGTAGAATGTAAAAGTAGTTAGTTGCATGCATGGGCAGGCCTCGCCGCCCCAACGATCAGCCGAGATGGGAACGTCCGCGATTTCGAGTAGTGTTGCGAAACAAATTGTCACACGCGTTGTACTACTATCAATGTTAAAACTTGATTAAATGTGTAGTAAATGTTGCGAATAAATAGTTGCGATTTAATGCAAATCTAGACATACAGATGTACAATTTTAAGCGTTGGAATTCTAAATTTCTTATTTAAATAGCAATTTGAATTTCGATTTGTTGAATTAGAGTAATCTCTTTGTGTCTCTGTTCGTTGAATTAGCGTTGCGCACCAAAAGTTCGCGTTTGCTTTCGAGTCTTTCGACATTTCAGGCGCCCATGCTCGAGCTGCAACGATCAACTGTGAGATGGGCTCATCCGCGATTTCGAGTAGCGTTGCGAAACAAATTGTCACACGCGTTGTACTAGTATCAATTTTTAAAGTTGATCAAATGCCTAGTTAATGTTGAGATTAAATAGTCGCGATTTAAAGTAATTCTAGAGACACCGATATAGAATTTTAGACGTCAGAGTTCTTTTCTTATTTAAATAGTATTTTTAATTTCGATTTGTTGAATTAGCGTTGCGCATCAAAAGGATCGCGTTTGTATTAGAATGATTCGATATTTCAGACGCCCATGCTCCAGTTGCAACGATCAACTGTGAGATAAGAACATTCGCGATTTTAAGTAGCGTTGCGAAGCAAATTGTAACACGCGTTGTAATAGTATAAATTTTCAAACTTGACTTAATGTCTAGTTAACGTTGCGAATAAATAGCCGCGATTTAAATTATTTTTAGAAGAACCGATCTAGAATTTTAGACCTTAGAGTTTTAAATTTCTTATGTAATTTGTAAGAATGGTAATACTTAATTTTGTAACACTTTCAATGTTCAACTTTATCAAATTGATACAATATTTTTGTCTAGAAATTGATATTTTTCAGGAAATTGATATTTTTTCAGGAAATTGATATATTTGTCTTGAAATTGACATATTTGTCTTGAAATTGTTATTTATTTCAGGAAATTGTTATTTATTTCAGGAAATTGTTATTTATTTCAGGAAATTGTTATTTATTTCAGGAAATTGTTATTTATTTCAGGAAATTGTTACTTATTTCAGGAAATTGTTACTTATTTCAAGAAATTGTTATTTATTTCAGGAAATTGATATTTATTTCAGGAAGTTGATATTTATTTCAGGAAGTTGATATTTATTTCAGGAAATTGTTATTTATTTCAGGAAATTGATATTTATTTCTGGAAATGTATATTTATTTCTGGAAATTGATATTTTTATCTTGAAATCAATATTGCTCGGATCGGAGTTCCCTCAGGGACTCACTCACGGGTGGGGCCCGTGAGTGAGTACGGGGACTCGCGTCCCCGGGGGCACCCGAATCGCCTATAGGTCGTTGCGTCCACAAATCATTAGATTTGGGCTCGATGTGGTTTCGATTTTGTTTCGACTTTGTTTCGACTGGTTTTCGATTTGGTGTCGATTTTGTTCCAACTGGTTTTCGATTCTGTTTCGATTTTCTTTCAATTGGTTTTCGATTCTGTTTCGATTTGGGTCGTTCATCTTGCTCTTGTTAGTCAGAACGAACGAAGAAAATTCATCAAAGGAAGAAAATTCGTCGAAAGAAAAAAATTCATCGTGCGAAGAAAATTCATCGAAGGAAGAAAATTCATCGTGCGAAGGAAATTCCTCGAAAGAAGAGGATTCGTCGAACGAAGACTAGAGATTATTCTTAAGTTAGTTTTAGTGCGTGCGTTAGTTATTAAGATTGTCAATCGTCGTTGTAATTATGTCGAGTAATTATTGCCGTAACTTGACCTTGCTCGCCCCGTTTTCTGACTCCGACACAGCCTTCTGCTGTGTCGGCCTTGCTTGCAGGTCCTGAGCTGGTCCAGTTTCGGTATCCGGCGTGAAGTCGTTAAGAGGGATGTCTAAGAGACTCGTTCACTCGTCTTCTGACGATCCTCTGTGTTAACGTAATCCTGGGCACGCCATGTTCTCATGTCACCCAGTAGCGCCAGAAACCGTTTGAGCGCATCTCTTTGCCATCTTTCTTGGTGATGGAGTGGCGGGTATCGGGCTGGTTCGCTCAGGACTTGTAAGCACTGAACGCGTCGCGTCACCCTTGAACCAGAGCCTTCTGCTCTGGTTCGATCTTGTTTGTATCTTTGAAAGAATCAGAGCCTTCCGCCTGATTCGCCCTTGGTCCCTCGTGGATCGGAGACTTCTTCTCCGATTCACACTTTGCCCCGCAATAATTACTCGACATACGCTAAATGGAAAAGAAGTCTTTTCCGTGAAAAAGACTATTTTTCCATTTAGCGACCTGCGAAACTTAGTTTCTAAGTATCGTCGTTGTAAGAAAGAGAGTCAGAACGAAGGGAGATTTCGTTCTGACTCCCTTTCGGGTCTCTTGTGCAGCAACCTCCTCGTGGTGAGACCTGGGCAATCGATATTATCCACAATTCGCAAGATATTATAACTTATAAATTGTAGTATCTTGCATGTAGTGGATAATATCGAGCTAATAGCTGCACATTTAGAGCTTGCGTAAATATGTATTTTATATTAGAATGTAAGACTTAATAATTTCTTCGTTTTCCTTTGTTCAGGTATTCCAGGTTCAGCATTTTTTTCAATTAATAATAGAAATACGGAATTTCAATTTCAGAATACATGTACCTTCAACAAACACCTCCATTATTAATTTTTAGATTCGTAATTGGAATGTGCTCCTGAACTTTCAAAGTGCAACTTTCTCAAATTGATATTTTTGTCTTGAAATTGATATTCCTCCTATCGGAGTTCCCTCAGGGGCTCACTCACGGGATGGGGCCCGTGAGTGGGTACGGGGACTCGCGTCCCCGGGGCCACCCGAATCGCCTATAGATCGTTGCGTCCACAAATAATTAGATTTGGGCTCGACATGGTTTCGATTCTGTTTCGACTGGTTTTTCATTTGGTGTCGATTTCGTATCAACTGGTTTTCGATTCTGTTTCGATTTTGATTCATCTGGTTTTCGATTCTGTTTCCATTTTTTTTCAACAGCTTTTCCATTTGGAGTGAATTTTGTTTCAGCTGGTCATCGATTCTGTTTAAGAAAATTCATCTTGCGAAGAATATTCATCGTGCGAAGAAAATTCATCGTACGAAGAAAATTCGTCGAACGACGAAAATTCATCGAAAGAAGAGGATTCGTCGAACGAAGACTCCAGATTATTCTTAAGTTAGTTTTAGTGCGTGCGTTAGTTATTAAGATTGTCTATCGTCGTTGTAATTATGTCGAGTAATTATTGCCATAACTTGACTTTGCTCGCCTCGTTTTCTGACTCCGACACAGCCTTCTGCTGTGTCGGCCTTGCTTGCAGGTTCTGAGCTGGTCCAGTTTCGGTATCCGGCGTGAAGTCATTGAGAGGGATGTCTAAGAGACTCGTTCACTCGTCTTCTGACGATCCTCTGTGTTAACGTAATCCTGGGCACGCCATGTTCTCATGTCACCCAGTAGCGCCAGAAACCGTTTGAGCGCATCTCTTTGCCATCTTTCTTGGTGATGGAGTGGCGGGTATCGGGCTGGTCGGCTCAGGACTTGTAAGCACTGAACGCGTCGCGTCACCCTTGAACCGGAGCCTTCTGCTCTGGTTCGATCTTGTCTGTATCTTTGAAAGAATCAGAGCCTTCCGCCTGATTCGCCCTTGGTCCCTCGTGGATCGGAGACTTCTTCTCCGATTCACACTTTGCCCCGCAATAATGACTCGACATACGCTAAATGGAAAAGAAGTCTTTTCCGTGAAAAAGACTATTTTTCCATTTAGCGACCTGCGAAACTTAGTTTCTAAGTATCGTCGTTGTAAGAAAGAGAGTCAGAACGAAGGGAGATTTCGTTGTGACTCCCTTTCGGGTCTCTTGTGCAGCAACCTCCTCGTGGTGAGACCTGGGCAATCGATATTATCCACAATTCGCAAAATGCTATAACTTATAAATTATAGTATCTTGCACGTAGTGGCTAATATCGAGCTAATAGCTGCACATTTAGAATTTGCGTAAATATGTATTTCGTAGTAGAATGTAAGACTTTTAATACTTTCTTCCTTTTTCTATGTTCCAGCTTCAACAATTATTTTCAATTAATAATCCAAATACAAAGTTTTCGTTTCAGAATACATGTAACTCTTGCTCTCGTGAGCGAGTGTTAAATAGATTTGCACTCCTGCAGTAGATTGTAGGTTCTGAAGTAGTCTAAATATGATGTACGTACTGAGATGTACGTTACATATCGCATATTATTTCGACATTGAAACATTATTTTATATTCAAATTAAATAATTGGTTGAAACTAGTTCTTATCCGGACTAAAAGTTAGTTCTGATTCATGTGTTAGAGGGGGTAAAAAAATGAGGCAGGATCTGTTCCATGTTGCCGCATTACCGTAAAGAAAGTAAACTATTGGTTTAATGTGTTTAAAACTATTATAATATTATACATTCATTAGTGACACGAGTAATAAAAATAATATTACGTATAGAAACCAAATTAATTTTATTACAATTCGTATTTTTGTAATACATTCTTCATAAATATTATTTTCACCGTTCAAATACACGCGCCGTATGCGTTAGTAGCCCCCAAAACACCCGTAGTAATAATAAAGTATACGGAATATTCAGTTCTTGCTAATACGGCTAAATTCGTGAACTATCGGTAATATTGAGCGCGACACCGAAATGGTACGGGGGCCACTGTGGCCCCCCGAGGCCTAGACAGGAAAGCCCATAAGATGCAATGTCTGTAGTAGTCTTAAGTCTGTGTTAACAGTATTTCGTCGGTGTCTTAAGTCTGTGGCTACTAGTTAATTCATATGTTTGAAATTCCCGGCAGATATTATTCCCAGTCGATAACATGCAACATTTTCTTTACAGTCCTCTAGATGGCACAACAGGGTTGACAATGGATTGACGGTAACCTGCGCGTGGGAACGGTGTTGCTCGTCGTGTAATAAAGTTTATCGTTTATCAACTACTAAAATAATGTATACATAAAATCAAAGTTATTATCTGATTAGACACATGTTTCAAAAGCTAATGGTTGCCAAATGGATGGTTCCCGATAAATATTGAGGCTATTTTTGATTAAAACTTTTACAAAATTTTCATTTAATCTTTTCCTTAGTAACACTTTTAATAAAAAAAATTCAATAGATTATAAATTACATTTTCGAAAATTACTTTATCAAACATTACAATTCGTACAAACACCATAGCGTAGTACAGGGCGCACCACTTAATTAAGTGGTGGGAACTTTAAAGTTTCACTCGCTATATTATTTCCGACATTATAATTCGTTTCAAAATATAAATACATATATTTAAAAATCTTGGTAAAACACGAATACTACTTTCACTCTACAGAGAGAAATTATGAAATTGTGCAATGAATGACCTTGAATGACTTTCAAACATCATTTTACAAGTCAATGAAATGGACTGGAGTTTTCAAATGCAATCTACACATACCTATACATAAAAGCATACAGAAACATTTTTGTTTTTAAATGAACTCTATTTTGGGAAATAATTGCACTCGAATCTTCAAATGAGATACCCCGTGCAAGAGGTTAATTTATTATTACTCGTCGTTATCATAAGATGTATCCGGTTTCCCAAATAGCTCCAAATAACGCAAAGTTTGCGATGTTAGCTTGAAGTCGTAAAATAGATCAGAATAGATCTGCTTGTTTCACACATGAGTAGTCTGGAGTTTGGTGAGCAAATGGAGGGTACCGGACGTTGACAGTATATTATTGTTCCTATTCGGAACTGTTAATTAAGGGGTTCGCCGTTTGTACGTCTTGGGTCGCGAAAGAATTTTCCAAGGAATCCGCAGAGGGGTAGGCTAGGTGGTCGCCATTAATCCTCGGGCATACCGGGTGACAACGACCAAATTAGTCGGGCGATCCGTCAAAAAGAGCATTTCCGTGGTAGGCGTGCATTATATTCGCCACATGCTACTCCGCGCGCAGTCGCGCCAGCCAGTCACCCTCGACGTATAACTATGTGCATGCGTGCATGTGCGCATAGTGTGATTTAAGCGCTGGCGTGTAAATATCAGTTCCTTTTTTATCTGCTGCACAAACATTCAACAAAAAGTTTCCTAGTTAAATAAACGTTGTAGACTTACTCATAAACTTTCATGGTTTTGCCAATTTTACAACACTGTGCTCGGCTTGTTCTGTAATTACTCGAGCAATTAATACTGGGGATGATTTCTCGTGAAATTGTATACTCTTCAGTGGTAATAAAAAATGATTATTCTTAATTCTTATGTTGGTAACCAAATAAGTAGACTGCCAATTTTATGCATTTATGACAAACATGAGTAGGTGAAATACAAAACGGCGAAAATGTTAGGCGATTTTAGGAATATGGTTATATTATTCGTAATTTGTTAAAATTATTAAAAAAGGAATATGAATGCCTTTACAGCCCTTGTTCCTAGCAATCAATGCACAACATTCTTAGTTTGCATAGAGATTTGCAGTCTACAAATACGTTACGTCATTTTAAAGCTGCAGTAACTTAGATTCGTTGCATAAATCTGGATTCTAAAACTGTAAATTGATGTAATGCATGATGTTATATGACGAAGAACTTATGATCGCTGTAACCGTAAAATAAATCATAATACAAGAGGTTAAGCTTCTAAAATAGTTGCATAGAAGATCCTATTATAAGAATTCATCCATGTTTGCTCTTCACTTTAGATGAACAAATTATGTTTCATTTATGGCATCACATTCCAGAGAAATACAATACTTCTCACAACACAGAAAGAGATCAATTTTACAGTATGTAAAAATAGTAAATGGGTCAATTTTCACCCTGAGGAACGCACGAGAGTTAATAACATCTCAACTCTCCAACGGTGGGGTCCGGGTCTATTTTGACCCAGGATATGAAAATCGTCATTTACTTATCCAATTTCTGCCGATCAAATTGAATGAATGGCTGCTACATTAGAAAGAACAGAAGAACGAATTTTTCTGCAAGAAATACGTGCCTTCACAAATATCTTTAAAAAAAAATTCATAAATAAACCTGTGAATACGCATCGTTAACTGTATAGTTGTAGAGAGGTCCCTCATGCGAGGGTTAATCTTCACAATATTTTAACGTCTACGAGAACTGCTTTTTAAAAATTAGTATAAAAAAAATTGATAAATAAAGTTGTGAATAAGCATTGTCAGCTGTATGGTTGTAGAAGGATCTCTTATGCGAGAGTTAGTCTCCACGATATCTTAACTTCTACGAGAACTGCTTTTTAAAAATTAGTATAAAACAATTGATAAATAAAGTTGTGAATAAGCATCGTCAGCTGTATGGTTGTAGAAGTATCTCTTATGCGAGAGTTACTCTCCACAACGTCTTAACTTCTACGAGAACAGCTTTTTAAAAATTAGTTTAAAAAGATTGATAAATAAGGTTGTGAATAAGCATCGTCAACTGTGTAGTTGTAGAAAGGTCCCTCGTGTGATCTTTCAACATCTCAAAGAAATTATACATGCACAATCCTCTACAGTCCAACTACGGTTGACCGATTTGTGGAACAAAAGTCCGTAGCACACGCAACTGCAAGCCCGTGTTCTCGGTGTATCTCTAACGACCCGACAAGAAGGATCCGAATAGCATATTTCAGTGGGCCATCGATCTCAGAATTTCGTGTTAACATTTAAATCACACCCACTCGGTACATCCGGGCCGTGGAACGGAGACAGTGGCCGTGGGAGGAAGAGGAAGAGAAATATAGTTTGTAATATGTGTATCGTGCGTGCGATGGCCCGTGAAAGCTGACTGGCTGCTCGACACCCAGGAGAAGAGGGATGCAGCCACGCCAGCTATGTTAATTAAACGCGTTTCTAGCCCCCGCATAGGAAATCAGAGAAAAAAGGAGACGAGACGAGCGGTGCTCGAGCAGGAATGGGGCAACGTGAAAGAGGGTGCCGGCTAATAACACGTCCCGTACGACGAACGCACGCCACACGCCCGTCTTCTTCTTCTTCTTCCTCCTCTCTTTCTCCTCTTCCTCTTCTCCGAGTCCACCACCGTGCTCCTCCCTCTCTACCATTTCTTCTTCTCCCGGCGCAATTCTTTTTTGTCCTTGGCCCTCACTTGTCTTCTCGACGCTGGAAGAATGTCATAAGAGTTCGAGCAACTGTCTTCTGGATTTCTGGATAGACATCGGTCACCTTTTTCGCCGCCCGCACGCTCCTACGAAACTTTTCGGATCCAGAAAGTATCAGGGGGAAATGATTAGCGGGATTTAGAAGGGAAATTGGAAAATTGTTTGTCCGATATTTATATCTCAGTGGAATCTACTGTACCGAAGCTTGCGAGGAATTTTGCGTTCTTCGAAGCTTCAAGGTGAAAGGAGTTTGATTAATTCGACTTGAAATTTTTATACCATTCTTTTTGTACGTAGCTACTGTGGGTGTAAAAAGTATTCGTAGAATTTTAAAAATCGAATAACTGTTTTAAAATTGGACCTTTAGATTACACGATACTTAGTAAACTACTCCTTCTAACATCTCAACAAAAATGAAGTCGTTTGATTCAATTTTAAAAAGTTATAAGATTTTTAAACGTATACGTATACTTTTTACGTCCATCGTATGTGATACGACAGTAATTTAACATGTTATTTTCGTAAATGTTGCGCATCTGAGTAAAAACTGTACTTTTCGCATAATATAGTATTACTTAATTTGATAGGTAAGAAATATCTAGGTACTATTATAAAATCAAAGGAAGAAAAGGATTTGTGACTATTCACAAAATTTATAACAACTTTGCCTTTTGCCAGAAAAAAAACGTAGAACAAATTTAAAACAAACATAAGTGCGGTTAAGGGAGACATTCTTATTATTATTGATAAAGGAAACCGAACTTTCAGTATTTTTGATAAAAAGCAAAGGGAATTAATTAATCTGTAACTTTGTATTTCTTTTTACTATACTTTCATCGTGTAACATTTATTTGAAAGTTCAGTTTCATTTATTTAAAAATGTAGCTTGTACTGTCCGTGGATTGGGGCACCTTGCGAAATCGCTTCAGTGACGATTCCCATGATATTTCTTAACACACAGTTAGCCCTTTACACTCGGGAATTATTTCAATCCTGAAAGCAAATTCTTTTTTCTAATTTAGAATACGTCAATTTTACACAATTCATTATTTTTATGTATATGAAGCTGATTCAATGTGTACGCACAATACTTAAATATCTAGAAATTTATTAAATATAAATTTAATAACCAGAAAAATATTTTAAATAATGGTGTAAGAATTTGTAGTAGTGCCTCAAAGGCTCCATTCGAGTGCAAAGGGTTAAAATTTCAAGTTGATTAGTCCGTTTGAAAAGTTACTTTTGTTTTAATGCTGTCAATCAGCTACGAAGAACTTGTTTCAAGAAAAGCGCGTTTAAAGTTTTCAGCAGGTATATTTTACTGTGCGATGTGCTACTGTTTCATGAACTATATCTATATAACTACTTCGCATGTTGCCTGAAACTTCAAGGATATAATCACTATGTGTGCTGCTACAGACCACAGTAAAAGGAAAATCGATTTTTTAAGTTGCTAACCTGGGTTTTTTCCTTAAACGAATATCGATTTTTCTGTGTCGATAGAAATACATTGAAATCAACCCCTTGACGTACAAAGGCGTCTCCGATACGTCGTGTGGTTCTTATGTCATTGTAAAAATTCACGTAAAATATTTTTTAATATTAACCACAAATATTATCAGCCGCATGTCTATTATCATTCCAGATGCTCGAATTTTGTGGAATTACATAGTTAAACTTATACAAATGATAAACCAAAAGATAAATAGTATCTTTGGTCACATCGAATTTCATTTAATCCGTATGTCAGAGGTTTAAACCAAAATTTAGTAGCAAGTAGATGTAGCATGCAATAGACAGACACACTAGCCAATCCCTTATGCTAAGTACAGTCGGTCACACAAGAGCCTACTAGCAATATCTCTATAAATATTATTGTATTTTGAAAAGTTGTAACATGGATTGAAAGGATATTTCAAATACCAATACGCTTTAATACTGGATTAATAAAAAAAGCTTGAAACATTGTAGCCGCGTGTGCACAAAGAGCATGACAGAAAATGTATCATGATCGACTATCTATCCCGGTCACCAGATTTAAATCTCATAAATCATGTTTGGTCGATTATGGAACACAAGCAGAAAAGAAAATGTGTGTTTAACTTAAGAATTTTAGTTAACCATATTCCACAAAATACAGACGGCTTGTTTCGTACGAAAATTTAGTAGAAAGCACATCAAAACATTTTTTGATTTCGACCAATCGTTAAACGAAAGCGTATTAGAGTTCTGGACGTACTTTTTGTCCATATTAAAATTTATACAAATATATTAATACTTTTCGGACCAGTTACAAGTATACTCGTGTTTTCGAACGTTGCAGAAAGAAAGCTATGGACAAAGCTTGTTAGCGAAATAGATCTTTTTAACCCTTGGACGGCGGACCATTTTTACAACTGAATAATTGATGATGCATAGGACCGTTCACAGCTTTAATTAATAATTTTGAGAAATGTTTTGTTAAAGATATTTCTTGTAGACACATCAGTTTTTCGGATATCCCCACAGCTATTCATTTACTTGAATTGCCACAAATTGAGTACCTACATGACGATTCTTGATATTCTGAGTCAAAATACACTCGGGCACCGCAATCGGAAGGTTAAGAGCGTTTCAGATACTCTTAGTTAAAGATACGGTTGTTAGATATAAAGTTTTGATCTTGTATTTAAATGTGGAAAGGTTCCTGACTACACCTTTTGCCTCAAAATCACTGATCAGCAATGTGTTAATATTTCCAGAGATCTCAATAGACTGCGGATCGTATGCAATTTATGACAGAAATTAATGGATACAACTTAAAACAGTGGACCCATATTAAAACAACTTCGGAACGTCAATATACCACTTTCATCTTCGTAAAGTTAATAAAACAGAAAAGGCACTTTTATTTGGCTCCAATTTTTTGCAATTAATACAAACAGTTTTTATTTTGCATAAAGATCCGCAGTCTAGGTATCAACAATAAGCTTTTGTGGGACAGTCTGCATATCTTCAGAATTCAGAAGCAGCGCTAAAGTGTTATTTCGCAATCCTTCTGCCCCCAATAATAATATCGAATTGCGTAATAAATTTTGTAATAAGACCTGCTTTGATCGTGCAAAACATTCGGAGAAGGAGAGCCGACGAACTGGTGACGAAAAATTTCACTCTCCGTCGGCTGGATCGTATGCTCACGGAGATTTCTGGACCACCGGTAATTATGAGGACCACTTTACGCGGAAATTACGCGCGTTCCGGCTTGACGCTACCACAAACACGTGGTCCGGGAAAAAAAGCCGTGTAAAAAAAAGGAATGGATGCTTTAAAGGACCGGGCTGAAGTTACTTGCGACAAATTAGCCGGGGCAACGACGCGGCGGGTGCGCGTCGCGTTCGAGGGGCAGGACTGTGTTTCATGGAAACGCGGGCCGAACCACGTGGCTGCCTACGAAGGGAGCCAATGGAGACGGCATATGTCTGACAAGCGCTTAATCATCGGAGAAAATTCTCTGTCGCCGGGCAGATTAGCCGCGTTCGAATCTAACGCGATGCGTTTCACACCCCTGTTTTCAACGCTTCCGGGGTCCGATACCGTTCGTTTCGGACCCATGATTCTCCCCGTCGTCCGTCCGTCCGTCGTAGTCGTTTCAAATCTCCCAATGAACATTTCCAAGAAACCGTACGATGAATGCGGCTCGCAATCAAGCATAAACTCTCGAAACAAAATTAAAATGCAAATTACACGGTGCCCGGTGGATCGGCGAATGTTTAAAAGGAAATTTCGTATACCAGTAATTTCGCTCATTTTTAAGCCCAACTTACTGGTTCGCGGTAACGGGTTCATGACTCGAAACGGATCCTGCACGACGTTGTTCATCATTGATACATTAACTTAATTCTTTCTTATTGCCGTCGTAGGATCGGTTGCCCGGTGAGACGGTGGGGTGGGGAGTTGGGGGTTAAATTGATTCAATTATTCTCGATGAAACCGAAGTAAACATCGGTATTATGTAAATTCTTGTGCGTTTCGTGTTTCTGCCCAGTGGGAGTTCATTATACGCTCTATGAAGCTCCGGGGAAATGCGAGCGGGTGCGGTGAGTCGTGATTATTGTGCGCGCGGTATTAAATAACCGTTAAATAAAATAATGTATTATAATTAGTATTTTACGGTGTCACAGTGACAGGAAATTTTAATCGCGTTATCGGCCCCGATAATTGAATGCGCCCGACGAATGCGGCGAAATTAATAGAAAACAAAGCGGGAACCGCGGTGCAGGATGCCGCGAACCTCGCAATACCGATTTCGATGCTTGGTTCCGGAAGAAACGCGATATGGGATTTCTTTCATTTTCTGTTTTGTTTTTTTCTTTTTTTTTTTCGTTCACGCGACGTGACCGACCGAGCAGTTTCGCTCGGAAGTTCCCGAATCGTTGCCCGAGATCGAAGCAAGACGATAAATCTTCGTAGGGAAACTTCGCGTGCGCCGAGCCCGCCGAAAATTTATTCCCTTCGTTATCGCGAAGTTTCGCGTCGGCCTTGAACGTTGATCGCGCATCCCCTTCGCAATAGTGTGTAAGCCGAAACAAGAACAGAAACACGGTGAAGTTTTTCGTGGTCTTGACGCGGACTTGACTATTGCAAAAGTCTGATAAATTATGCAATTTTACAATTTATGGTACTAGTAACGTAGCTGACAACTTCTCGTGACTACTACGTATTATTCATCTAAGCTTGTATTTATTTCTGTGTGACCTTTTATCTTAAACTTCATATTTGATCAATTCTTTTATATTTAATGCGAAACGTCTTTATATGCGCATTCCTTTTGGTACATTTCTAAAAGTTACGACGCTACTTCAGCATCGGAAGTCATTAGTAGATTGCGGAACTTTATGCCAAATAGACATTTTCTTCGTCGATTACAAAAATTTCTTTCTATTCTTAACAATTTTAAGAAATTACAAAGTCACATGTGGTTGGTCTTAAATTGTCCTTTCTTTTACTGTTTTAACTTACATTCACTCATTTTTGTCATAAATGCTTAAAATCCGCAGTCTAGTACCATTAACAACTTTGTATGATTGTTTCGAATATTTCTATTTCATTTGGTAACAATTTGATAGCTTATAGTCTCTGATATATGTAGTTTTGTTCAGCTTATAAATTGGGTGAGATTTGTTATATTGTCCTTTGAATTTAGCACGTTCATGTTATTTTATTCGTTCATTAATTTTACGAAATAGAGATTTCGTTACAAAATAATTGCAAAAACTCGGCTATCAGAATATTCATTATTATTAACGATGTTACGTCATCTTTGTGGCAATTTGCGTGCACTGTTGCGATAAAAATACAACAGCTTTGAACTAATAAATTTGTTGGACATTTTTAGTCATCTTCGGCTAATTTGAAACATTAAACCGCTGAATGCTGTAATTGGTATAATTACAGTCTCATGTTCATAGACAGCATAAACAATTGGATGCCTTGAATCATGGTTTTCCCAGATTCAATGTTGCTGAAAATGCAGTTTACTTAAGTGCACTCATACCTGCTACTGATTTCTGGTACTTGATTCAAAGATTTCAATATTAGACAATATTTTTTCATTCTTTAACGCTTTGAACAATAAAAGTTCATCTGAAAGAACTTGTTTCTTCCCCCTTATATATTGTTATAGAGAAAAGAAGGTCAAAATAAAGATATAAAGAAATAATATTACATAGAATTGTAAAGACATTAAACATTAATATGAAACATTGTTAAGTAACAGTTCCTTGTGCAATCTTTATTGTATCTTTCGGAACATTTACCATACCTGTTTCGAAACTTTTGTCATTGTAGAAATAATCCATTATCGATATCTTCATTTCTTTATTTCCACAGTCCAGTGTCAACACATTATTGACCGGTCACGAGTACACACGTGTTTGTACATTCACCAACTTATGCAATTACGAAAGTACAAAATTGTGTAAATTCTCATTGCAAGATTGATTAATATGTTGAATAGTAGTGGATTTTTATACAATTATAAAAATAGACGATGACACACACAACACTTTTTGCTCAATCTCTTCAAGGATGCTACGACCCACGCGTTAATTTAATTTTATTACAACATTCAATTTTAATGGCCTTATACGTGAACATTAATTCTTAGTCTATAGTTGTATTCATTGATTTTTATTTTGTTTAATTCTGATCTATTTAAACTACATAAAATAGAATTAGGCAGGAACTAATTTTACCTTTGTCTATTCTAAAAAAATTAATTCTTGAAGAGTTTAGAATAAATGTTGACAACATGTTAATTTTTTTAACTACGTCAAGCATCATTAACTTTTCGTTTTCAAAATTTGTCAGAAGTTCTTGTTAAGAATTAGCAAAATTGCTACAGATTTCTATTTTCTTAGGTAATGACACATTTATTTACAGTGGGTCGTAAAAATACGTGTTAAAGCCATGAAGCACACGGTCATTGAAGGTTGTAGAAAATTTTAGATATCGAGACCTAGTGTTCTGGTATCTGTAACGCTCCCATAGAACTGATGCTACAGCACATTTGAAAAAACATTAGTGATTGAATATTGTCGAAATTAAAATTCGGCGAATTTGCTTGGATACGTTAATTTCTCGACGGAAAAGAACAGTCCGTTGGTTCCGCGCGATTAAAATGGATTAACACTTTGATCTCTTGTTCGATGGACCTAAAACAAGGATAAAGAGTGGGAGGAGACATAGAAAGAGAACCGGAGAAATGGGTAAAAGCAAAAAGTCACGATATTTTCTCTTCGCTGGCTGAAAACAATTTTCTCACGATGTTCATGCCGAGATAATTAAAGCGTGTCTTTGAGGACGGAACGGAATGGAAATGCACGCAACGTGATTTTCGCGAAACAATTTGTAGTCGGGCACGGTCGGTGCGCTCTTTTAAACTCAAATGAACCGGGAACTTGTTTCTTTTTTCTGCCCGTTCGTTATTATTTAGAAAATTGGTGGCCGGCTATGTTGTTCGCCGCGGAGATCGTGATTATTTTCCGGCCAACGAGTTTTGGATATTATTTCGTGACATTTCAAAACATGGCCGCCTCGTTCGTAATCTCCTACGCGAAGACAGATTTTTCGTCGATTTTTGTCTTTGTTGTATCTTTTTTTTCCATTCTGTTCACGATCCATGGAAAAAGTAACGGCTAATGGACGAAAGAAAATCAGGTATTTTCGAGCGGAGATCATAATTATAGCTTGCGAGCATAAGGGACATTAATTGCAGGCCATGGATTATGATTAATTACCGCGTCGATAATGATTCATTGTCGCATCTAACGATACTTCACCGGTAACATCTTCCTCGGCGACGCGCGGTGTAATTACGGGTGAAGGTCGGTCACCCTTGTTTTTGAAACTCTTTTTCAATTTTCAGATAAAGGCCCGGCCGGTCACCGATGCAATGCGACGCGACGCGTCGGCTGAATTATTTTGCCAGCCAAAAGGCACGTTCGATTAAACCGCGCGTGCCGGTTACATAATTTTGGAATAACATAAATCGGAAAGTGGTTGTATCTGGAACGAGCAATCGTAGATTCGAATGTAATCCCCGAAAGTGGACGGAGATTAATTAAAATAGACAAAGGGCTAAACGGTACCTATCGTATTCAACATTGCGCGAAATTATTTCATCCCTGTTCAGACCTTGGGATTTCAAGCTCATAAAAAGACGTTGTAATGACAATTTTATGTGAGAGCATCAAATTAGTTTTATCGATTTAAACACGTTTGTAACAGATACTCGATATTCAGCCCCGTAAATTATCATATTATAACTAGGATCATAATATATAAATAAATTCGAGGTTTCAGGCATTATCTTGTGAAAGTGCAAACTAAAAAATACTGACTTTATCGTATGTATTGTTCGACATTTTAAGAATAAAATGGAAAGTCTGTTAACCGAAGTCAAAGATTTGATTTCACAACGTTTTATATATGTACAATCTGTAGTTTGTTGTCAAGCATACAAAAGTAAAATTTGCGAAAGGATTAACCAAACTGAGGTGTATAGATTTTTTTCAGAATTTTTAGTTTCTACTTTTCTGATATTTAATGCAGACGTTTGAATAATTAATATTAGATTTATCGGACAAGTTTGATTTGTTTCCGACTCTTCCTTTTACAATTATTGAAATTACAACAGTATGTTTATGAGAAATTTTTAAATGAACTTTCTTACGAAAGCATATACTACAATAAAAATTGAATCACCTCTGAATAAAAGCGATTGTGTCATTATTATAAGGCAATATACCTACATCAATTGCATTTAGTGATTGGTAATTCTAGTATTAAGAAATCGGCGGATAAAATTGATATGGATGAGTCCATTTGTTAAATAGCGCTTTAGGTGTTTAACCCTGTTAACCAATGAAAGGAACGAAACAATGTTCACACAACAATTACTCCGCGTTACACGTAGCACAATGTGAATTCACGAATCAGAAAGCCAACGAATGAACCAAATACAACATTGATCGAATTAAACCAAATGCATTCTACATTTTGCACGCTGATCGCACTAATAAAGAAAATCAAATTTCGTCGAGCATCAGTACCTCCATGCCCGTTCATAAAAATGTAAATCCGCAACGCGAGATCATATATGGACGTTATTATTCCGCAAATGAAGAGTTCTAAAATGATTAGGTTCAGGCCGCGTCTATATTCGAACACCGCTATTTCCTCCAGCGGGTTCCATCAATTCCGAAAATTTCTACCTATATTTCATCTGCATATATAGAGTACGAAGAGAAAGGTAGCGCAAGTGCGGTGAAAGGTAGCAAAGTGCACACAAACAGCAGCGGAACTATCTCCGTGCGGTCAGCCAGTACATGTTCCACCCCAATACGTAGCGAAAACCGCGGCGCATGCAATCTCATCAACAGAAAATCGTCGAAAAAGTCGGGTGCGACAGGAGCTCGCAGCGTTCGAGAGAACGCTGGAACGAACGAACGAACGAGCGAGGAAGCGAGTGAGCTAGCGACCACCATGGCTCAAAAGAAAATATATTTATAAAATTCATAGCAGACGTCTGCCTCGGTTAATCGGTTTCCCGAGGACGTTGATCAATTTCGCCTAGAGAGAGGAGCGATGCGCCCTCCGAAACCTCCCTATTCCACCTTCACCCTCTTCATCACCGTCTCTGTCCTCCCCCTGGCTAGCCCACCCCTTCTCTCCTTCTATCCCTGGTGGCTGCGACTCCCATCTCGCGTCTATCTCTTCGTCCCTCCTTTTTCGAGTTGCCAAAAAAATGCCCCTTCGGGCAGGACTCTGTTTCTCTCTCCCTCTCTCTCTCTCTCTCTCTCTCTCTCTCTCTCTCTCTCTCTCTCTCTCTCTCTCTCTCTCTCTCTCTCTCTCTGGGAGCTTCCGTCGTTCCGAGATGCTCGCTGCGTTCCCGCCTCCGCTTCGACCTCGATCCCCTGCGTCAATGCCGCTACCTCCAACCTTTTCTCTCGGCTCAGCCTTTTCTGTCGAAGACATGCGAGAAGAACGAGCGAGCGAGCTGGTAAGCAACTGAGCTAGCTAGCGACCTAGCGAGCTACTAGGCTGGCGGGCGTGCGAGCGAATGAGCGATTCTATGCCCGTGTGCAAAACTACGAGGAGCTGTTACTATTCGCTCTCTCTCTTTTTCTTTCTCTCTTGCCTCTCTGCACACGGGGAGCAATATCGGCTCGCGTGTATGCACACATGTCACTCGACGAAACGAAGACGGTGCCGCAGCTACGTAGACCTCTTTCTCGCTTGCTCTACTCGCATCACGGCGGCGGTAACGCTACACCGTAAATACGGATGCAGCGGACAGAACGCGCACGTACGCGTACACAAGTTTCTCTTTTGCCTCCCTCTCCTTTCTTCTTCTATATCTCTCGCGGGCCTGTTATGTAGAAAAATAAGTACACGGAGCCACCTAGGCACCCAGCGCGATGAACAGAGGGAGAAAACAGAGAAAAAGGGACACGGCCGCAAAGGGAACGCGAAAGAACGGGACACGAAGTCCTGCACTCTCGGCCCGTTCACCACCGCTCTCACTCTATCTCTCTCTCTCTTTCTCTCTCTCTCTCTCTCTCTCTGGTTGTCTTACTCTCTTTCTCTCCTTCTATTTCTCCGTTTTTCTCATTCCCTTTCTCTCACTTATTTTCCGTGTGTCCTCTGCCGCACGGGCGTGTACGTGTGCGTTTCGCTCGCCGCGTGTATACCTACGTGTTTCATGTTAGTGGCTCCGTACGCTCGTCTTCGTCGCCCAGCTCGCACCTCTGTCTGCGTGCACGTACATTAGGTACCTGCACATATATATAGGTACCTATCTATAGGTACCAAATGGTAAATGAGAGGGTAGACGCGAGGTCCGGACGCCTGCAGCTAGCGGCGACCCAAAGCTTCGTCTACCGCGGGGCTGTATGTGCCACCGTACATACCGGGTGATCTTGAAACCCGTACCTTTTTTTTTTACATCCCGATCGAGCGATCACACGTGAAAAAGGACCACAAAGTCCGTCGAACCGATGCGAACACAGGAAACACGTTTCATTGCCAGTAGAACGAAACGCGACCGTCCGGAAACTTAGGACGACGACTGATTTCTCGCGAAGGTTCCATTCGAACGCGATGTCCAGCCTGCTGGAATGGCAGCGATCGCAGGTTGTTTAGCAGGATATCGTTAAGTATCCGTTTCCACCAGATCGGATCGTTCTAACGATCAAAATTTTTAGAGACAACCGGCGCAGCTTAAATGTGGGATATTGCGACATTTCAAATTGCCTTCAAAGCACAGCCCGGAAACCTCCGGGTGGTTCCACGCGACAGCGAACCCCGCTGCGTTTCTTTCAAACGAGATTTCAAATGAAATTTCGCGTCCGACTGCCTCGTGAAAACGTAATTTTTTTTTTGCGAAACAGCGTATCCACCGCTGGAAATTCGTTTTAGAAGCTCAAATAGGGGCCGGAAAAATATTTCCAGGCCGAATTTGTAAAGCCGTTAAAATGGATAGTTTATCGCTGGACGTTAAAGCATATTCAATATGATGAAAAACACGATTGGGGAATGAGGAAGCGAGAGAGGGAGGGGGGTGGTGGGAGGGATAGTGTTAAAAAATATTGTAAAGTCATGTCGGTGTACATCGTGGTCACAGATGAAAAATTTTCTGTATCGCCAACTATTATCGTTGCTTTAACCGTATTCACTCGCCGCGCTTTTTCAATCGTGCCGCCGGCTGTTGAGTGCATTTTGTTCGCAAATCGAAATCGAGCGACGGTGCGGAGGAGCGGTGGGTAGAGGGACGGAAAGGGCGGCTGGAAAAATTGCTACGGTTGCACGAAATTTCATATTTTCCCGCCGTACGATTGGCGATAATTCAGAAGCAGACCGAGAGGCGCATCGCGTGATAACGCGGATACGATAACTCGACGAAAATGGAGTAGGAGGAGCATTTCAAAAAAGTCATCTACTGGGTGGATGAAAATTATCTCCAAATTGGATTGTGCTGCTGAGAAAAATAAATATCGCAACTTGTACGCATTCGGATGAAAATTCAACGCTGGTGCCACCGGACTGGTCGAAATAACTTTCCTCTGACTGCTTTTTAGGATTATTGAAGTTACAATATAAGAATGTTTTCACGCGAAATGTTTTAACAAAGCCTATTCAAGTGCATATTATAATAAAAATCGTACAAAATCTGATTAAATCTAATATTGCTATTTTCATAAATAGGCTACGGACTTTATGTATTCACGACAAAAACGAATTGATGCAATTTCTAAAGCTAGAAATATTAAAAGGATTGAAGAATATCGATATATTATTTTGAACTTATTAAAATAAGTAAAACACGGCTACAATTTCTTGCCACCAATGCAGACAATCTTTATTTTGCATAGAGATCCACAGTCCGATCGTAAAACAATGTACCTAAAATCACGTGTAGTAGTTCAAAACATTAATGAGTTAAACAACATCACCTGGTCGTATACTGCAGTACAGAGAACACTGCGCCATGCAAGTTGCAAGTTGTAAACAGGGTTTTTATTTTGTTTTAAACCTGATAAAACTTTTAACAGAATAAAATGTCTGTTTCCCCATCTAGTCTTCATATATCCAAATTAGATACCGTATTTTATGCATTTATTACAAAAATATGTAGGCATACTTTAAAATAGTATAAAGGTGAAGAGAACTGAAGAACATCAATGCATTATTTTTAACTTACCAGAATTGTTGAAGGAAGAAAGAACTTTCTATTTGGCCCTCGATTCTTCAAATTGATGCACAACATTTTTATTTTGCATAAAGATTCAGTAGTCTAATCATAATTATCTATGTTTGCTCAAACATCTGAAGTTTGCCAGTGAAAGCACAAAGAACTTTCGGCGTGAAAGACTTCGTGAGTCGATGTAGCGAACGTTTCGAATACGTCGAGCCGATTTGCGGGCCGTGTAGGACGTCGATAATTCGTTTGCGATATTTGCGAAGTCGTACATTTCGTGCGAAGCCCCAGAAAATCTTTGGTGGAGCCGGCACGGCGTTGTCGCCATACTTCATGCATGTGCCAGTCATGCAGGGTTTTCTCGCAGTAACCGGGACGAACTCGAAGTTGGAAGATTTAATCTGGTCGACCGATCTCCGCGTAGCAGGATCGCTTTAGTGATTCGAATCGATCAGGGTTCCCTTCTGCCCTCATTCTCATTGATAATTATTGTTTTGTTTAACGGTTTCTCGCTCTCTTCTTTCGCGAATGAGCGATAGCTCAAGAGAAAAATGGCGATAGATATCGGATTCCTAGGATAGTTGAGAATTATGTGCAGACGGTCTTATAATCACAGAACACAAATGTTCAAGATTTCCTGTGTTTGTTACTTTGGAACACATAATTTTTAGTACACAAGGGTAAAAATCTATTTCTTGCGTAACAAAAATATGAGAATGAAAGGAAAAATGCTAAGTTGCCTGGATCCTTACCCATTCTGTTAGGTTCTAAGGAATACATCGCCGGTCTTGCCCAATATATCAAGGATACAAATATGTATAAAATATTGTAAGAAAATGTATCGTGTTGCTAATAACCTTTGATGTTGAAACAACATTAAATAAATAAATAAAATAAAAAGTTTCAATTTCAAGCTGCTATGAATTTATGCGTCCATGCAATTTTCAATTTTAATTAAAGCGTGCAGTATATCTCTCATTCCCGATATTTTGTTTAAATTTAGAAAGACATTTTCTCATTTATTCAAGCCCAGCGAAAAATCACTGCCATAATCCTTGAAAAATGATTTTTATCGGATATGCATGAGAAATAAGATCTCTTCTGCTTGGTCCTAATACGCAAAGATTTATAAAAATACATTTTGAAAACATATGGACTTATATAATATTTCTTTGAATATAAATTTAATAAACATTTATTCTATTAACGGTTTTAAACTATTATGAAATCTGTTTACCGGCAAACGAAGATTCTGGGTATGGTTAGCATCTAGATGTACGATCTGTGATGTATAGACGGCAGATTTTATGCATTTATTTAGGTAGAAAATTTTTATTTTGCATAAAGATCCGCAGTCTAGTGATGTATAAAGAAAAACAAAATAGTCAGTCTCTGGTATCTCATAATTCCATCTCCATTTTTATTCAATGAGAATCGGCCAAGTTACCACGGATTACTTTAATTTGAAATGATCTCATTAGGTTATAAAATTAAAATTATAATATCCCGTAACGCATGATAGCAATTCACAATTTGAAAGAAATTCAATATACACCGCAATTAAAATATGGAAAGTACATTTTCCATTTTTAGGTAAAACAGAGTACACTCTACCCTAAATTTACGCGAAGTATCCGTTCCACGTGGTTTCGTTTTACGAGAATGAAAATTGCGTAAGTAAAGTCTGTCAGTAGAAATATTGGAAATAAAAACAGGGTAGAAAATAAAAACTTGTAGAAAAATATATTTTCTGACTGCCTAAATTAAGGTCGTGCATAAAAACTACCGTGTAAATTGTGGTAGAATTTACCGTATAAAAGAGAGACTCGGGTAAAACAAAGTTTCCCGTAAATTAAGAGACCAGTGTATCAGAAAAGTTTGTTAATGGTACTAAAAGTACCTATAACAAAGTTAAAATCAGTAATGAAAGTCGAATGGTCAGAGTATTTAACCGGAATGTGCCTTTGGGTGCCAGCTAGTAGAATAAGATCGTTTCAATTAGTCAGTAGAATCTTCTTGTGCAGTTACATCTTCAATGCAGTCGCATCGACAAACAATTAAACGCTTGCACAATGCCCGCTGGATCCTTTTCCTTTTATCATGAGTCAGACACGTGCGTATCGTGGTGACGACATTCCGAGTCATCCAACGCGATGTATCGAGTCCTTCGCATCTGATCCGACCACGTCAGGACGTCGAGAATCCTTTTCTCTTTCCCATAGCCGAGAACACGACGGTGATTAGTAGAAACTCATCGCCGACGTGGCCGCGCGTGCACCTCGATTTTGCATTCTCGGTTATTCCCGCGATGCTGACTTCACCCTTCGGCGTTCTAGAATTCGAAACAATTATCTCGAACAACGAACTACGAAGTTGCCTCTGCTAGGCAAGGAAACAAGCACCACGTTTCATTTACACGCCACAATTCGAATCGCGAAGTTGCATTACCGAGCCTTCCCTTATTATTCGTTTCCGTTCTTAGCTTCGAACACTTTTTATCAAGCACGAACGTTGTTGTATCTACAAACCATACAAGCTCGGATGCGTCTTTTTCGGAACGTACAGAAGCTGTACTTAAAGCTTAGAATTGCGACGTTATTCTTTTAAAAGTATTACATGAAATACATAATAATAAAAATTTGTATAGCAGAGAAGGATTAAAAATGTTTGTGATGCATTAATTTATCGTATATCTCTGGCGAATTTTTAATTGTTTGGAAAATATAGTATACTTCAAGCGTCAGAACTGAACGCTTTTAAAATTTTGTTTCCTCTCATGATTTACGAACACTCGATTATTGCTTCATATTTTCTACAGTTGGCAACATGATTTTTTAATGTATTTGGTTGATTCAGAATTAACTTTTACAATAGTATTATATTTATAATAGTTTAATAGTATAATAGTATAATAGTATTATATTTATATCAATAATAGTTTTAAATATGTATCTAATGTATTAAGATTAGTTACGATTTTTCTCAGAGAAGAAAAAATATTAATGTAAAAAATCCAAATTTCTTATGACTCGATAATCTAACATGTCACGTCTAAACAATAAAACATTGATATAAATTAATAAATTGAGTGTTAGCCAAACGTTAACGTAAAAGCCTTTTATTATTGTTCTTCCTCAATCAATACACGCGATATAATAATTATCATTGTTCTTTATAAATATGTGTGTCCAATTAAAGCAGTTTTTGTACTCCTGCTGTATACAAGAAATATGTTTCTTACTATTTATACAATGCACAAACAAGTATCAAACAGAATGTATGTACTGCATAGTCCTTATCTACTTGCACATGTTCCATTTCATTTTTCACTTTCGTATCTCTTGAATATTAGCAATATACTTTTCATTTAAATCACCGCGTGCACCTTTCACTAGACTTATACTTCTTTTCGGAGGAAGAGACATAAAAATTTCCGTGACAATACGTGTGTAGGCGAAAATGACTCCTATTTACAGGATTACAACACGCGCCGAGCCTCGTTAGCATTTTTATATAGTGCCCCAATTTATTAGCGGGCGCGGCAGCCAGAATTCCGCTCGCGTAAATTAGAAAATGCAATAAAAATTTATGGCCGTCCCATGGCGCGTGGGTCTGCCCTCCCATTATTATGATGCGTGATTTATGCGAAATCTAATATTCCATGGATCGCGGCTTGCGTTTCCGCCGAAGGCCACCAGCTAAACACCTGTTATCAGTGGTTCCGCACTATTCGACATTACACAGGTCCGGTGTTATCAACTACCGCTCGTAACCAGAGGCGTACGGCCGCGGAATGTGGTATTTTAAATCAGAAATGGAAATACAGGACGACCGTGTGGTAATTCGAATCTCGGTCCGGAGACGGGACCGACGGCTGTCCGTCTGAAGATATTACACCGAAAAGCAGTTTATTGTTCTCTTAACCGTCGCGTTATTGTCTCGACCGTTCCCTCGGGTTGCCAGACAGATTCCGCGGTATAGAAAACCATGCTAAAATAGAAAAGGGAGCATCGGGCTTCCGTAAACAGTGTCCGCGAGCGGGTAACGCGCGGTTTCCCTCTGCGACCCTATAAATAAAAATCCAGCTCGTGCATTATAGATCCGCGTAAATAATCGTCTAGCCGATTACGCTACCATCGAAGAAACCAATTAACCAAACTCCTATTTTCCCCATTCGTTTGTCGCGCTCGTTCGTAAATCGATGTGGCTGACCTCTCCAGAGAGGATTCACGGGAACCGAGGATCACAC
This sequence comes from Sphecodes monilicornis, assembly GCA_913789915.3. Classification (NCBI taxonomy): domain Eukaryota; kingdom Metazoa; phylum Arthropoda; class Insecta; order Hymenoptera; family Halictidae; genus Sphecodes; species Sphecodes monilicornis. Next base: position 15,855,465 of record OU565290.1, read on the forward strand.
GACAGAGTTGAAATTATCTCCGGCGTAACAAGTACCATCAAATTGATTTCAAACTTTTTACTTTTTAACTATTGAAATTGCAAAAATGCTTTTGTACGAAATTATTGAACGAGTTCTCTTTATTCAGACACATACAGAGCCGTTCACAGAACAAATTGGTGAATCACCCATCGAGTTTTTGTTCATTTTTCTGCTAAAACATTTATATACGATGTGCGAGATAAGCAATAGATGTTTCCAATATCGTACAAAACGATATTATGGAACATATTGTAAAGAATGGGCGTTTTACGTTTGCGTAAAAGGTCCATCAAAATTTGGATATTATTGTTGTTTATACAATTTCCGCAGAAAAATTCAGCTATCAGGCAGATGAAACTACCCCTTTAGATAAATCATTTTCTCCAAGCATATTTTCATCGGTTACTGTCCACTACCAGACAATTTTACCAAACGAAGACGCGTTGACAGAGCAGATCCATTCGGTGTGACAAAAATATCGGTTTTGTTGAACTGTTGTTTAAATTTTTTTAAAGTATGACACGATGAACATGTTTTCTTTCCTTCCTTCGCTCAAATTCGTTAAAATGGCAGAGTTATGACAATTCTAAGAAGACTGGATGATCAAGATCTAGTTATGATATCAACTATGCTTTTCAAATTGGTTGCCATGATATCTCAATATTAATGAACTGACCAATCTTCTTCAAACTTTGTACAAATATAAAGTAGTCATCCCTTTGTCTTGTGAATTAGAATTAAGTCAAGTTTAATGAATTTCTTTTGTATACAATTGGTATTTCGTTAAAAAATGCTGTTCCGCTTCATTCTAGTTCGGAAAATAACTATTGTACATCCATACATATTGACATCACTTGCGATTTTAGCAGTTGTATAAAGCAACGTAAATCGTGGCAACGATTACAACTTATATACTGTAAAATACATACAATAATTTATCGAACAACAAGGCTAATTACACAAAAATTAAGCGGAATTTTATTGAAACACCAGATAAACTCCCTGTATTATTACAAATATTGCCGTTTATGTTGGCGTAAAATTACAATAAATCATATGGTTAAAACAAAATAGATAAAACAGAACTGACATAGAAATAACAAGCCGTATTTGTTATTGCTAATTAGAATTCAGTATATTTAACGCTACAACTACGGGACCCATCGAAATGATGGATTCCGAATTTTTCAATTTACGATTACTGAGATTGCAAAGTCACATTTATAGGAAATCTAATCAACACACTTATTTCTTTGGTCATATTTTATGACAAAAATTTCATGACTAAAAATGTGGCTGAACATATTGTTACTTTATGAAGTAATGTACAATACAGCCGTCAGCCATATCACACGATCAAAAGACTATTTCAAAAAGACTATTCCAAAAAGATTATTTCAAAAAGACTATTTTAAAGAGACTGTAATCTACATATTTTATATAGCAGTACATGTACAAGAAACTTTTCAAAAACACTGCACACTTATTGCCACCTAAAATACACATATACGATCTTCTAAACAGTTATTTTATCACGCTATACGGGGATCTTCTAATTTTTAATGATTCCTAGGCCTAGCGTTAAACATGCAGAAACCAGTTCCGTCATGGTGCGAAAGCGACAATCACGGTATCAATAAACAATGATATCTCGAAACAAGACCAAGCACATCTGTAATGCTTGGAAACCACTAATCGCCGGCAACCGAATAACAGTTGCAGCGATACAGGGATCTACTGAAGTATTCTTCAGTGGTTCGTAGACTTAGTGTTAACGCTTCATCTACCGGAAGTCTATCATTAAGCTTTTCAATAATTGTGCTCTACCAAAAAGAAGCTAAAAAATCTTTTACATAATAATACCAACCGGAATTATTAGATTACGTTACTCAGGGTAACTTGTTGGTTTATGACTGAAATTGTTGTTAGTGTTGAAGGATCAATTCAAAAGTCCTTAGTCATGGACCATAAACTTTAAAAAATTATGAAATAATCGCCGGTAAATAATGTATTAAGCATGCACAAACCAACCGCCTCAAGATCTGAATTCAACGAACACGGTATCAATAAACAACGATATCCCGATAAAAGATCGAGCACATCTGCAAAACTCGGGAACCTCTGATCGCCGACAACCGAAAAATTGCTACAGGGATACAGGAATTTACTGTACTAATTTTTAATGATTCGTAGACCTAGTGTTAACGCTTTATCTACCGGAAGCCTATTTAGGCTAAATAGCCTATTTTAGGCTAAAAGCCTAATTAGGCTTTTCAATAATTGTGTTCTACCAAAAGGCAGCTAAAAAATCTTCTTTTACATAATAATACCAACCGAAATGATTAGATTACGTTACTCAGGGTAACTTGTTGGTTTATGACTGAAATTGTTGTCAGCGTTGAAGGATCAATTAAAAAGTCCTTAGTCATGGATCATAAACTTTAAAAAATCATGAAATAATCGCCGGTAAAGAATGTATTAAGCATGCACAAACCAACGGCCTCAAGATCTGAATTCAACGAATACAGTATCAACAAACAACGATATACCGAAAAAAGACCGAGCACATCTGCAAAACTTGGAAACCTCCGATCGCCGACAACCGAAAAACAGTTAATCCCCTAAATCATCTAAAATCGACGGCTCCGAGCAGGAACACCCCCTTAATGGGACGGATCGGCGATCGGCACGCGGTTCTCTGGTAGCCACCCGGTATAGACCGACCCGTGTTCCCGTCCACGAACACAGCCTCGCCAGGCCGCGGACTATATCGGTGTAAGAACGGTCGGTCGATGGGATGAGAGAGAGAGAATCGTCGTCCGGACCTCGCGTCTACCCACCGAGTTGATAGGTTGTTCGAGCGAGAGAGGAAGAACGAGCGAAGGATCGAGCGAGACGGAGGGTGGCTTGCGATAGAAGGAGAAAGACGAGCGTGGATGCCGCGGGGGAGAGCGAGATGATCGCAGAGGGCGAGAGACCGGCGAGCGGAGCCGGGCCCATCAGGAGAGACCGAGAGAGAGAGAGAGAGAGGGAGAGAGAGAGAGAGAGCACGAGAGAGAGAGAGAGAGAGAGAAAGGCGGTCGAGCATCGAGATAGAATTAGAAAGAGACGGAGGCATCTTCGCCTCACCGATGATTCGAGGATCGGAAAGAGAGGGTGTTAGCGGCGAAGGAAAAAGGTGGACGCAGGAGTGAGACGCTAAGGAAGCAGCGTCGGAGTAAGAGTGGTCTCTTATTTTCTCTCTCTCTCTCTCTCTCTCTTTCTCGCGAGGGAGAGACGCCGCGAGAAAGAGTGGCAGTCGAGCGTGTGTCCGTTCGTGCGTTTCTAGGTGTATGAGCCTGCACGTGTATATGCAGGAGAGGCAGGAGGTGGAGCGAATAAGAGAGAGCCGTGTTTCGTTTCGTTCGGCTCCGGCTTTACCTCGGCTTTCGCTCGGCACGAAACCCAACGAAGGGTGGAGAGAGGATGAGGTGGTGTGTACGGCCGCTCGAGGAAAGAGAAGAAAACGAACGGAGGGATGGGCCACGTAGAAATCGTCCTACCGTACCTTGCTACTACCTGCGATCCAGCAGTGAATCCGCCTTCCAGGATCCCTTCCTTCCTTCCTTCCTTCCTTCCTGACGCGCTTCTTCCTTCTTTGCCACGAACAATCTTCTTCTTCGTCTTCTACCCCTCTCTGCTTTTCTTCCTGTTTCTCGCGGTTTATTCACCGTTCGCGACGGACATTCGCGTCTTCATACAGCACCGGCCGGCCGGGCCGGGTTCTAGCGCGTCCTTCTCTCCACTTCTTCTCTCGATTTGCCTCGGACGTTCGTAGCCGAAACTTTCAAATTCCTCGAACAGAATTTGAATAGCCCTGCTTCGGAAAATTCAATTCACTTCGCGGGAAGATTCTTCCGCGGAAGTTTCGCGAGCGGCGCCGCGCCGCAGCTGCCGCACCACCACCCCTTCCGCAGCGCACTTTCGTTTCTCTTTCGCTCCCGTTCCTTTTTTCGCGCCTCCACTCCGTCCTTCGGATCCGCAGCTTCAAAGCTTTTAAATTCCACCCGTGGAACTGGGATATCCGTTCTTTCGAGATTGAATTCGCGTTCCCCGGGCTTCCTGCCTCATCTCCTTCCCGTTTTTAGCTGGCTTTGCGTCGCTTTTTCGCCGCATCCTTCGCATCCCCCGTCCTTTGAAATCTTGTTCGCCGCGATTCACCCTTCCTCTGCGGCCCCTGGAAATTTTCGCCGGCAAAACAACGCCTAAAGATCCACCGCCAGAATAATGCCAGACCCTGCACAGTCGAAATGCTCGATAAGGTCGACCAAAAATGAAAAATCACAGCGGGGATTGTAAAGCGAAGGTAGCCGGTCCCTTGCGGCACCTCTGTGCTATCCGGAACGGATGAAACTTTTCGTAGTTTACCTGCAGGTACGTTGGATGGGAACTAATTCTGTTGTTGTAACAGTAGCTTATGTAATTTTAACTTTACGGTAAACAAGTGATGTTGGTTTACAATAGTATAGAGTCTATTCCATAAATGCACCTAATAATGTGTACCTAATTAGTTAATTCTATCTACGTTAATCTAATATTACCATTGCATCTTCTCATTCTTTGGAAGGCTCTCTGTTTCTCCTCTCTTCCTTCTATCTACTTCCTTTTTTATCTCTTTCAGTACATCTAAACTATTTTATTATTTCTGCTACCTTTCGTTTTTGTAGTATCTTTCCTATACCTATATTTGTTCTTTTTACACCTGTGCAGTCCTCCGTCAAATGTTTCAGATCTCCACTATTGCTTTCACAATAGTAGTCTATATATTATGTTAGCTATTCCCTTGTTTACATTTTTGAAAATTTTGTTAATCGATATATACACATACACTCCGCAATCTCCGCACACACTACACACAAACACTGATCACACGCGAGCTACAAACGCGACAATAGGGTATCTTGAATATTACTCATCTAATACCGTTGGCATACTTTTCATTTAAAGTACAGTGTAATACCGCTACAAAGAATCATAGATCAACTTTTGAGAAACTTCCTTCCAAAATAATCCAATTGAAATGAATGTGGGAGAAAAATTGTTTGAAATCTGTAAAGTCGTCAAAATTTTTAAAATTTAAATACGAAGAAAGCAACTTTCTCACTTCATCTTCTAATAAAAAAAAGGTTATAATTAGATAGTTTAATGCAAAAATGGTACAGTATAGAGGAAATAAGCGAAAGTTCTGTAGAACACAACAATATCGAAAGATATAATTGTGATTTCTATCGATCGAATTTTGAATTATGTTAAAGAAAATACTATCGGCTCAAAGGTTCGATCTTCTTGAAATTTTACAGGAAATTTGTAATTTTATTAATCACCCAACGTTTCGATCCTGGTGTGGATCATTCTCAAGGGATAATGCGTTTGCTGTGCACTATTTGTAATAAAAGCGGAACAAAGAATTTTTTTTTAATAATATAAATAAGTATGAGTTACGATGGCACTGTGATTGTACCATCGTGGCCAATACGTAACAGTCAGTTATGGTTTTGGTGTTAAATCAAACAGAGAATTATTGACTTGCACCACTTTTGAATTTTAATTCAGTTGAGCCGTTTACGGAATTCATGATATTTATGACTATTTGCTGCTTTATTTATCAAGCTTTACAAACATATATTTGCATCCTTTTGTTTCTAACATAACAGTTGTCGGGGGTTTAATTTTCTGGAGTAATGTAGTAACTGCCTAGGCTACTGAAAAATCCCTTTGACATCTAGGAAACCAAGACGAGAAGCTTATAATTAAGTGTTTAAGAAATTATTTAGATAACGAGGGATTTTTGTTTAGTTGGATCGGCGATTTGCACCGCTATGCGGCAGTGAGAAATCGTTGCGGCAGTCGGCGAACGATTTTCCGTTCGAGGGAACGTATTTTCTTCCTGATTTCAAGCGACCCTGTCCCTTCCTGGACTTCATTCGTATGCCCGGCCGGTGCCAAGCTGTCGTTTTTATCGATACTCTAATCTCGTCCGTCACGATATCGAGGACAACGCGATCCAAACGCGCGCGAACTTTATTACGGCCTCCTTTTTTTGGCCGCGCGTTGCGGTTGATTCTACTTGCACCTGGCTCGGAATTTTACTCCCTGTCAGACATTCCGCATCCACTTAAATCCGAACGATCTGCTCGCGGCGATCTTTTTTATCTTATCATCGTTCGACCCGCACGCTTCGCCTCCGGTTTCTTTGATTACAAGAAGCCTCTATTTTCTCGTGATTATCTTTCGCGAAGTTTGGTTCTTATATAATAACCAGATAAAAACGCCCGTAAAAACGTGATCGAACGAAGTTAAGAAGTGCGAATTAAAGGTCACGGGATAGTATCAAGTCACGTTCAAACGTTGTTAGTGCGAGAATTGCAATGTAGGTACTTAGTGGTTGAAATAATATTGCGATCGAAGTATGTACCGAGGACTAAAAGACTACTGCTACTATTCTCTTATTTTTATAAATCATAATTCTGAAGATTACTTTTTGCTCTTATTGCCGCGAAGTCATTCGATTATTATCCTTGGTAGAAAATGGAGTATCTTTGGTAAGTTTCAATGACACTGTAAATTACTTCCTCAAAAACTCTGAGTTTAGATCTCAATTAAATCCAGAGAGAAAATCAGAACCAGAAGGCACAATCTGTATTCATTTATAAATATAAATGTATGAAAAATCTTTTAGAAAATTAAATGACATACATATCAAGATTCACGACTCTTCAAATGAAATGTATAAAAAGATGTACCAAAACGAAGTTGGCATATTAACGACGTCGGGTATATAAGTCTAATTCCTGAAGTTATAACCGACTAATTTAATTCTGTACATAATAAAAGATCAGTACATATTGTTAATTTTCGTCATTATTTAAAACAGCGATATATAATTTAGTTCTCCGAGGAAAATATTCATAATATTCTCCTAATATTGTAGCAAGTTAATTAAGTCATATAATCGATGTAGAAATCACGATCGTGTTAGGTCGTCCGATAAATTCGTGCCGCGAATATGTTTATAGTCTTCGCAGTGTGTTTTTCTTTTTTAACGAAAAACCACAAAAATTATATAATGACGTTATAACGTCTTCACCAAATAGATGAGAAGAGGCTATGAAACGAGAGAGTGATTGCATGTTTTCGTAAACTTTAACCCCTTGCACTATAATAACGAGTCAGATTCGTCATAAGAATTTCGAGCAACATCTACTAAACATGTGAATTATTAATTTCCTTTGAAGCGAAATAAAATTTGATTTTGCTGCTGCCGATATATAGCCATTGGGGAATATAAAAGCATATAATAAATTCCGATTTTCTTTTTGTTCTAAGAAATGATGGACGACAATCAAGTTCTAATCACTGTAACCGACCTAATACTTCTCGTTCTCATTAAAAAATAACTTCAAACCAACTCGCTTAGCCCACATTATATTCACATAAATTGCAAGAATACATTAAAAGAATATATTAAAATTTCAATTAAGTTTACGAATTATAAAGCGCCCCTGTGTTATCATTGCTTGAAACGAGCGAAGAGAAATAAGTCATTCGACTTACCTGATAATTCTAGTGTTAAAACAACATTGTACAGAGAAGAGAATGACGAAGGGCTGTTTTCTCACGGAATTTCCATCTTTACACTTCTTCCTCGTATTTCCTATTTTCAATCCTCCTTCATTGGGCGTCGATGTTATTCAAGAAATCCCGAGGAGGAAGTTCCCATCCAAGTCCCAGCAAACTTCTCGTTCCATGTTCTCCGGTTGGCTTTCCGCATTTTTTCGGATCGCCCGATTTACCGGGAAGTTTGCCCGGTTGTTTCTTCTCGCTGTTAATCGAACAACAGTGTCTCCGATTGCCCGAACAATACAATTTAAGTTTCGAATTAGTTACAAGTTCGTTAACATTAGGGGGTCGATCTCCTCTCGAGGCTATTCGACGAACGAATTGAAACTGAATCGTGCCCCGAGGATCCGACAACATTCGTTCTCAACGGAGTCCGGCGTCCTCTAAAACGGTTGATCGGATCGAGCGCCGTTGTAAACGAGACGTTTGATCGAATCGATCTTGCGTACGTCTGGCGTTGAAACTCGAACAATCTTGAGGGGTGGGGGGGACGTTAATTGTCTTCGATCGTTCCTTTTTTTCCTGTGTTTTGTTTTGCGAATGCGACGAAGGAGGCGGCCGATAAAAAAAGTAAGGAACGTGGAAGGCGGGGATCGGCGGCTGAGAATAGTTTATACGTGGCAACCGATCGAGCGAAATCGCGTGAAATCGAATTCGTACGCACGTACGACACGCAGGAACGCGAGGAACGAACCGAACCGTCGGGCTCGGGGGAACGAGAAATAAAAACGAGCACCAGGAACGAACCTCGAACGATCAAAACGCCCTCGATCCTTCAGTCGATACGTCGTCGTACCGATCACGCTGGCCCGAGACGCGAGATCGTCGGTTGCCACGATGACGAGGCGACTGCCGCCGAGGAAAGCAAATAACGTCGCTCTTATCGAACTCTATAGAAACCAGCATCTCGTTCCTCCGATGATTTGTTGCTGAAAAATGCATTGCCTCTGACCTAAAAAAGTTCACGTTCAACGGGGGACGCGGGATTTGTCTTTTGCTTCGTTCTAGTCAAACAGAATCGAAATCTCGCGGCTCCTTCATTAGCACGTTCGCTATCAGCTTGTTTCGTTCCTTACATTCATGGTTAAAATGTTTTAGTACCGCGTTGACTGCTGTGGTGGCCACTACTGACCGGCACTGAATTTTTCAATGACGCTGTGGTGATCACAGCTGGCCGGAGCAAACGAATTCGACAAAATGCGTAACATTGGCAAATAATAATGTTCATGATTTTTAAATGAATTTAATTAGGCCTGTGCGGGTACCCAAGCCTCGGGTCGAGTCGGACAATGATCGAGTCAGGATCCCGAATGTTTACAAACATCGGGCACCCGAAATGGTAATCGGGTCGGGTCGAGTCGGGGTCCCGAAAGTTTGCAATATTCGGGTACTCGAAGTTAAAGTTGTGTTTATATAAGTATATTGCTGTTTTATGATTTTTCGCACACCCCTAAAATTAATATTAGAGTAGTGCTCTAAAATGATAAATGTGTATGCGCACGCGACAATATTTCTATTTTTAGCATTATAAACTTGAATATACAGTGGGTCACGAAAGTATTCGAACACCCTTTAACCCTCTATGGGCTCGTGTAACTTTCAGGTCACATTTTAATTTATCGACATTTTACAAAATAATTATAGCTTTTTTCATAAGATGGCGCACAAATCTTAACTCTATGACGTTGCCAACACAACCAATACTAGTATTCATGACCATTGCTAGGCTCATCAACCTAAAATAACAAAATAAATGCTGTGCAAACTGTCGGCAGTAAAACTACGCGAAACCATTTGACCAATTGATATTATTTGTGCTTTTGTCAGTGATTACCAAACTAAAAATAGTGGACATAATAACTCTGGGTTAGTATATCAATAACAACCTATTTGTTTGCATTTCAATTTTCAATTTGTTACTGTTTTTGATGATACAGTTTTGTAACTTTATAGGCCGGTGTGACTTGAAAGTCACATAGTGAATATATCGCAATAAAATTGTTTAAACGCAAAAATTTGTTTTCATTTGCATATATAGGTTTATAATTTCTGATTTTTCGTTCCCACAATTTTTTTGGAGTTAAAACAAAAATTCGGCCCATAGAGGGTTAAATCAGAATAACTTATTTAATACAGCAGCAAACAACTTGACTTCTTTTTTTAACAATTAGAAGCATTAGTTTATTAAGCAATGTGTATAAAAAAATTCGCATTTAAAAATGGTACTTTTCAATACTGTTTTATTTCAGCCCGCAATTAAAACTGTAAAATACGTATCTTATAGATCTATAGTTATACACATCTTGAAAATTTCCTCAAGTACTTGGAAGTTTCTTCAAATATTGGACGACGATTTTGAGCCTTTGCAGTTCAAAGCGTTCCCACTCTCTTTTGCTTCAGAATTTCCTACAAAATGATATAATTCAATTATGTTCTCATATTGTAGCTGTAATAACCTGTTCAGAACAGTTTTAAAAATACCATAATTGTTTTCGCATATAATGTAATTGTGACGTTGTAGATTAATGCAATGCGAATCAGTAATATAAGAAAATATTCTTCCAAAAATCAATGTCGAGTCTGGCTCGACATGGGATTGTAAAAAATTAAAGAAACAAAAAAAATAGCAACTAATTAACGCTTTTAAAATAATTCAGTATATTTCATTATCCGAACATACACTAATACAAACTCATGATACCATTCTTAGTAGCTCGAAAATTGAATTCAATCTCTTACACTCTATAAATAAATTATACATACAGTTTCTTCAATGGCAGAATCTGGTAGAATAGTTTAGTTTCGAAGAATTTTTAAGGCCTGCATTCGTTTTGGTGTTTCCGATTTTTTCGATTCTTTGCTCATATTAATTTTTCCTCGTGCTTTTCATAGATTAAATCCTTTTGTTATGTTTCAATTATTTACATGTTTGATGATATTTATTTTCATTGCGAATCACTGATTATATTGTGCATGTCGGTCGTATACGCAAATGAAATTAAAAGTTAAGGTTAAGGGAATTTGCAACATAATTAGAAATCTCGAACTAACTCGCGCTAATTGATGTATATATGTTGTATGTGCGCGTGTTTGTACGTGCATTACACGTACCACACGTACCGTGGAAAGTTTCGAATTACTTTCTGAACCAGTGGAAATACGAATGTGCTTGTTATGTTAATGAATTTAAACAACTACAAGTAAATTACAGTAATTTATCAAACACAAGAGTTTCAGCACGTGTTTCCTGAAATTTTCGCATTGAATCAGTTAAATGACTTTAAACTTTTGAGAAACGGTGTGGTTATATACATAATACTTTCAAATCTGTTAATATCAGTATATTTAAGAAAATTACCAGTTCTCTCTCTCTCACAATTACCTAACAGATTCCTTGCTTGACCAATGCAAAATTATAGTTTAAATTGAACAAAATTCTATTCAGTCATCTCCAACTTCATGTTTAAAAATTTCCAAATTAGCAAAATCATAGTGTTCACATCTTAACATAAAGAAGTAGCAAACAATAAAGGCAATTAATTTTTATAGTCTTCTGCATGTCTCTTAGTTTTGTGCACGTTATAAATATAGATCGTTCTGAGCGTATAGTCTTAACACTTTATTTATCGAAAGTTCATTAATAGGCTTTTCAATAATTCTGCTGCACCAAATGGAAGCTTAGAAATCTTCTTTTACACAAATGATTAGATTACATTATTGGGGATAACTTATTGGTTTATGATTGATGTTTTTGTCGCTGTCGAAGGATCTATTAAAAAATCCTCAGCTTAACACTTTATTTATCGAAAGTTCATTAATAGGCTTTTCAATAATTCTGCCGCACCAAATGGAAGCTTAGAAATCTTCTTTTACACAAATGATTAGATTACATTATTGAGGATAACTTATTGGTTTATGATTGATGTTTTTGTCACTGTCGAAGGATCTATTAAAAAATCCTCAGCTTAACACTTTATTTATCGAAAGTTCATTAATAGGCTTTTCAATAATTCTGCCGCACCAAATGGAAGCTTAGAAATCTTCTTTTACACAAATGATTAGATTACATTATTAAGGATAACTTATTGGTTTATGATTGATGTTTCTGTCGCTGTCGAAGGATCTATTAAAAATTTCTCAGCCATGGGTCATAGACTTCGAATAATTATGGAATAACCGCCGGTAGATGATGTGTTAAGTTAAACTCTCCCGCCAGCGAAGTGTTAATCTAATAGAAAAATGTACGTTCCTCGATGCAACAATGGTACAAAGTTTATTGCGTCGTTTCGAGAAATCGAAGGCTTCGTTTCCGAATGGCGACAAGGTCCGGAGGTGACGGAGGTCGCCAATGAAAATCGTAAAGCTCGTACCGCGGCGAAGTATCCTGGCGTCGTCTTTGTGGTTGTTCCTGCGAGGCCCAGCCCCCGTGTTGCCCCCGGCACCAATTTTAAGCATTGCGTAAGACGGTCGTTCGGAAAGTTAAAGGCGGCGAGGCGATAATGATAATCGTTAGCAGCAGGTCGGACCACCGTGGCTCGAAACGGTAAAACCGACGCGACCCGTAGAGGATGCCACGAGATATCGCAAACCCCTTGCGACTTGCCGCAATGACCCAATGGAATCCCGTGTTGTCCTCACGGTTATATTCGGTATTCGTTAATTGTCGAAAAATCATCGGTATCGACGGCATCGGGCTGCGATCGTAAGATTCCACGGCTGATTTGATTAGAATTAGGAACTGGGAAAGCGGTGCCGGCTGTTTCACTCCTGCTAATTGGCCGCCGCTGGATTTTGCGACGGGGCACACTGGCATCGACTGGGCGGGATATTCTGAAAATTTTAATGAAAGATATGGATGCTTCCGTGCGGGGCGGTCGCTGAACGCAACTGTTCGATCGAGATGCGTTTCTAACAGAGCTTTGAAACTGTTGCACCTCGCAAATATAACGAAATTAATGAAAAGTCTATTCTAGTAAGAATATTTTTCTTCCTTTATTTCCATTGTCATCGTTTACATCATATACATACCTAGTAACATATACAGGGTGGGGCACTATAAACAGGTCACCTGAATAACTCGTTTGCTTTTGATGATAGCAATGATGTCATTAATTTTTTTATTGGTGGAGACGTCAAGGAGATATGAAGGTCAACTCTGTTTTCTTAAATGGCACGGTATGGCTTTTTATTTACATTCTGATAGTGTGTTTCAAGACGAATACAATGACTAATTATGAAGGTCATTCAAGGTCACGCAAGGTCAACTGCAATAGAAAATAAAGTGTCTCAAAGCACTCTTCGAATACTACGACGATTTACATGTAACATGTTATTTATGTATTCACTGCTACTTCAAGTGGTCAAAATTACGACCTTGAACTTGAAATTGGTCCAGATTTCACTGATGGTACGCTAAATAGTCATAAGTACGAGATAATCTTAAAAGACGTTTTGCTAGAATTGTTAGAGGACATTTCACTGGACATGCAAGAGTCCCTGTGGTTCCAACAAGGATGTCCTGCTCATTCAGCACGAAATGTTACAGAATTACTGAACAGGAAATTTGAAGGTCGTTGGATTGGTCGATCAGGAAGTAATAAATGGCCAGCACGTTCCCCAGACCTGACACCACTAGATTTTTATTTGTGAGGAAAATTGAAGAAACAAGTGTACCACGAAGAACCAACAATCTCAGTTGATATACAGGAACGCATAAAAAGAGCTTGCTCTGTAATAGATACAACTGAAATTTTTCAGGCAGTATCATCAGTATTGCAACGTTTTAGATTATGTCTCCATGTCCAAGGTCGTCATTTTGAACACTTGAAGTAGCAGTGAATACGTAAATAACATGTTACATATAGATCGTCGTAGTGTTCGAAGAGTGCTTTGAGACACTTTATTTTCTATTGCAGTTGACCTTGCGTGACCTTGAATAACTTTCATAATATGTCATTGTATTCGTCTTGAAACACACTGTCAGAATGTAAATAAAAAACCATACCGTTCCATTTAAAAAAAAAACAGAGTTGACCTTCAATTTCCTTGACGTCTCCACCTATAAAAAAATTAATGACATCAGATTACGAGCGCCTCGATATCAAGTAAGTTTGGTCTGATGCATTTTCTTCTATCTTCAAAAGCAAGCGAGTTATTCAGGTAACCTGTTTATAGTGCGCCACCCAGTATTCAAAGAGTTTAAAGACATCTACTGTGGTATTAATTCTTACTCATTAAAGTTATTAGGTATAGCTAATAGCTGAAGGGTAGCAAAGCGTTATCGAATAAAATTGGCTACACTCACATTTTGTAAAGTTTAATTTAAAACTGTGTGAATTTGAATAAAATGCGTCTTGCAACATATAATAAACAATATGAAGTTACATTAATTAATACTAACCATACCAAGACCGATCAAATGACAGGCTTCACAGTTTTTATCTTACAATTGTTGATATTACAAAGATGCTTCTATTAGTAATGATTAGACTGCGGATTGTATGCATTTATTGATAAAATGTGTAGGTGAAATTTAAAACAGTGGAGAAATTATAAAAATTTAACGATGTCAATGTATTATTTTCATCTCTAGAGAATTTTTAAAGAAAGATATTTGTATTTGGCTCCTGCTTTTTGCAATCAATAAAGAAAATTTTTATTTTGCATATAAAGATCCGCAGTCTAGTAACGATTAAATAAATTCCTTCATTCAAGTAGAAATTCTTAGAAAAATTACGGGAAATTTACATAAATTCAGTTTTGTAATTTTTATAATACAACATATACCAATCATATTTTGTGCTCGGTATTGGTATGGTTAGTATTAAATCAGTGTATATCTCTGAAGTTCGCCTAGACTTTTTCGGATCACTCTATACATATAATGATCCGACTTTTTTCTGCGAACACTGATTACTTCGGGAAGAGCGGAGGTTTACAAAGGCATGATATTTATGCAACCGATAACCGCCGCTTCCTGTTCGCGGAGGGTCGATTTCCGGTATTGCATAAAGCCGAGACGGTTGTTTGAGGCCGAAAGGCGCGGCACGGTAATAACGTTAAATATTATCCCTTGGCCAGACCACCGTGTCGATTTGTAACGCGGCTAGAACGTTCAGGAGGAACAGGAAGAGCGAATTGGTAGGAGGATGAAGAGTGACATAGCTGCCTGCGGAAAAAAGAACAGATTCGGACTCGGGATGTTTACCGAATTTACCTTTGATTGAAAAGAACGCGAGTGGCTTCATTTAAAATTTCACGAAATTATCATAAAAATGCCGGGATCGCTCTCGCGGTTAATTCTTTTCGTTGAGGGCGATGTTGATTTTCCGGGAGCTTCGGGAAAATCGTGCCCGCTTTTTCATTCAGCCGCGGCAAGTATCATCGTTGATTTTTTAACGATGCCGTAAAATTCTCGCGGCGAAATTACACACGAAATGTATTTCCCGGATTTCCTGCACACGGGGTCAAGGAAAATTAGAAAATCGTTTCAGAAGAGGAAGAATAAGGCGGATCAACAACGCGCGACAGCAAAAGGCTCGATTCTGTTTATAATGGTCCTTCCAGTATTTGGATTTGCAGTATATGAACATATGCAGTCATGGCATTTGCATGCGCATAAAAAGCAATAAAGTAAATAATTTTACTGAAATTTGAAATAGTTCTCATATTCTAATATTATGACAAGAGTAAAAAGTAAAAGGAGTAAATTATAATCGTTACAAATTAGTCCATAAAAATGCACAGTTCTATGACAGCTTAGAGTACTCGTGGGATTGAAATGAAAATAAAATTCAATAAAATATTCCCCAACATCGCATTTTCAGTATTTCTGAATTTCCATATCGAATTCAGATTATAAAACTGAAAGATAAACTTGTGATGTTTCCAATAAAATATTTAAGCTCACTTTTTGCCGATTAAGAGGTCTAGAAATTTTTTACACAATTATGATATCAAGACTGTGAATCTTTATGCAGAATAAAAATTATTTAACTTAGTTGGAAGAAATAGAAATAAAAATGTATTTCTTCTTTTAACTATTTGACTGCCAAAGCAGTAACCTCAAAAATCCCATAAAACTAAATCAATGTATTTAAAAAAATAAAAATTTAAATGATAAAATGTATAGTGTAATACTAAGTAGTCCTTCAATCTTCTCGCATTTCCTAGAACTTAACTAAATTCGGTATAATGAATAACATTTGTATAAAAATTAATTTCTGAATTTGGACAAATAATTCCGTCAGCCATATATGGGTGACATGGCAGTGACCGTGTTAATCATCTTAATAAGTCAGAAATAATGTAATATCTTCGAAATCTCTCAATACCTTTACAGTTTCGGATTTGATGTATTCATTTTTGTTACACATGCGTAACATCCGCAGTCTAATGATAACAATTCTGTTAAAGCTATTTACTTTCAATGTTAATAAATTCATCGTCTAATAACAATTAGTAACTACGTACGACGCATGAGAATAAATATCATCGCGTGAACTTCCTTTGTAATTTTGGTTTTATTTTTATTTCCCATTTTTCAAAGGACTATGATAGACCAGGTCCACTCGCAGGTGACATAGTGTTAAGCACCATCATACCACTGTGACTCTATACATTATAACTCATCCCCGTTCAATCAAATTCAATCAACGACCGCGGCTCGAATGTATCGGGTCACCGTTGCTTGGCAATTTAAAATGTATCACACAGTAACAACTTCTCCGAGCTTGCAGCTAAACTCCTAACGAGTTCCGACCGCGACAGGTGATTTTATTACTGCTAATTACCTGCGAACGCGTTGATCGGTGAAATTGATTTGCATGCAGCACAGTCTATCTCCTAGGTGAAAGATCGGCGGCAGTGAGGTACAATATGTACTCGCTTAACATAATTTGGTGACAACTCCACTATACGCAGAAAACTGACCGGCACACGAATCACTTACCATGGTAGAAGAGAACTAACGTTTTTAGATTTAGGAAAACGCAACTGTTCTTTGCGAATTTTTTGCAAGAAAACTTTCGAAGCTATTTAAGTGAAATCAGGGTAAATGTTACGTTAAGAGGAGTCACCTCGGATGACCTTGACATATATTGTCGAGGACAACATTCTGAATAACTTTTCTCTATACATCTACCCGGCGCTTGGACTTAGTTTCCGAGATAATTGCAAAAAACCTTTGTTAAATTTTGGTTGCACTTTATTCTCGTACAAACTGTCAAAAGGAGATATAATCCAAGTTGGTTTGTGGTTAGGTTGGTGCTGGGGGATAACACAGAACTAACCCAGACGTAACACCATTTTGAGGTTGTCCAATTTCAGAGAATGTCTTCGATAACATATGTAAAATCCAAAATCTCATTCATGTAGATACTGGCAAATTACGATAAGGTAGAATCAGTATATTTTTGTTCATAACTTATTAATAAAATACGAGCGACGACTAAAATCTCTTGGAGGTTACTTAGAAAGGTGACCTTGATAACATACGTCAATATAGTATATCGTTTTAGCCTTCATTACTTAAAATAATTTTTGAGTATTGAAGAGAATTTTGAGAAGTTCTTTTGTTTATAACTTTTTAATATACAACGAGCGCCGGCTAAAACTTCGGTAAATATTTACTTTAGGGGAGGCATCCCCGATGACCTTGACCTTGACATATGTTGTCAGGGACACTATTCTGAACAACTTTGCTTTATACATATATTATCCATCGCTCGGTCTTTAGTTTCCGAGATATTCGCGAAAAAGTTCAGTTAATCTTAAGTTACAAGTACATTTCATTTCGGCGTTTGAATTTTCCGGATTTTCATTCGCATTGAATGTTAGTATTTGTTGGAGCTAGATAAGACGAGAACAGAATGTTTGTTTTGATCGTAACTCCAAGTCCGTGCTTTTAACTTTAGCCAGAACATAAATTCAAATATCAACATCCCGATGATAACAACTGGACCCAGACGTAACCCATACCTAACCCACAAACCTACTCGAATTACTTTTTTTTCGCGAATATCTCGGGAACTAAGGCCGGGCGACGGATAGTGTATAAAGCAAAGTTGTTCAGAATAGTGTCCTTGACAACATATATCAAGGTCAAGGTCATCGGGGATGCCTCCCCTAAAGTAAATATTTACCAAAACTTCTTAAGGACTACTCAGAATGTTGTCCTTGACAACATATGTCAAGGTCATCCCAGGTGATTCCCCGTAACGTAACATTTACCGAAACCAGGAACACTTTTATGGAGGTTTGGTAATTATTGCGAAAAGGTCATTATACTCCGATTTTGATGAAATTTTAAATATGTTATAGATTTCGTCATTTTAAACAACTTTTTCCTTTTCCAATATAGGGGGGTCGCTTTTGGTTTTCGAGGTATTTGCAAAAAACTATTGGGCAAATTTTGCAAATATCTCTGTTGGAATTTATTCACGAAGCAAAAATAATCTTCTGTATTTAGTGGGCGCATTCGATCGCTTGACTTTCGAGCGCCTATACAAATAATTGATACATTGTATCTGTGCTGCCCGCGTTATGGGACCCTCGACTCTCGGTCGATCGTTTACTTTTTCCAGAGCGGTCCTCACTCTAGAATATTTCGTTGAAGAGTAAAGACGTGCCTCAGAACGTGTCTTCGATAGTATTATTTAGAATAAATTCTATTTTATATTTAAAAAAAAAAAAAAATGTACTTTATTTTATACCCATAATCCAACAATCTCGAAAACCAGAAGTGACCCCCCCTTTATTGGAAAAGGAAAAAGTTGTTAAAAACGTGTTGCTGCATAACATATTTAAATTTCATCAAAATCGGAGTATAAAGAATACAGAATATTCAATATAGTATTAGCAATAGTTTTTTGCAAATATCTCGAAAACTCAAAGCAACCTCCCGATATTGGAAAAGGAAAAATTTGTTCAAAATGTGTTGCTGCATAACATATTTAAATTTCATCAAAATCCAAGTATAAAGAATACAGAAAACTCAATATATTATTAGTAATAGTTTTTGCAAATATCTCGAAAACTCAAAGCCACACCCCTTTATATAAATGTAATTTCTTTCGATCGAAATGAATTATATTGATGAAACTGATTTTGGCGCAACGGTTCGATCTTCAAGATCGTAATCAGTTTCATCGACCCCCCTTTATTGGAAAAGGAAAAAGTTGTTCAAAATGTGTTGCTACACAACATATTTAAATTTCATCAAAATTGGAGTATAATGACCTTTTCGCAATAATTACCGGAGGTTTTAGATACCAATATGCAACTTGATTTTCTTTATTTTTGTTCATTGTCCATGCCCTGGCGCCGTAGCAATGCCGAGATGCCAGTAGAAAAATCATTCCACAAACTTTTTTCGAACATAGTAGCATACCGGAACGGTAGGATTAAGCGCGATTCACAGTCTCCGTAACGGGTTTACGCGTATGAGAGCGCGTTTATGCGAATATGCACACATTCGTGTAGTGTGGATACATAGAAGCGAGAGGGCACGAGGGCTCCGCTTTCTCGGTGATCGGGAAGGGGCGATAATGATCGTGGTCAATTTGTTTTCTGTATGGAACGCCTCGGGACACGCCGTTGCCGTAATTATGATAATGACGTCGCCGCGCAAGAAAAGAAAGACAAACGCGAGATAAACAGAAAGGAGAGTGCGGTGTTCGCGGCTGTCGGATGATTTTTCATAAGATATGCCGAGTTACGAGTGCGGTTTTCCGGACGCGGACTCCGAGAGCGACGTCTTTGAAGGGTTGCTTGTAATTGAAACATCAGGGGCCGCGGGCATTAATTGCGAGCTTCTGCCCGTGCGGCGTTCATTAAACCAGGTAGAAATGAAATATATACGGACACAGCCGGGCCGTAGGATCGCATCGACATCGTCGAGATTTCATCGATCAATCAAAAAGGACGATAATGTATGTCCGTGGTACCAATGCCGCACCCCGTCGCCACTTGTCAACATCGATGATCAATCGGGACATGGCGGCGGCAGAACTTTTTCCTACGGGCGAATATAATCAGCTGCGTAACGGCCAATGAAACGCAACCGGACCGTTTCGGCCCGCCGATCGATCCTTCGTTACATTAATTTATTCAATAATTATTGAATTCGCGGGCGCCGCCGCGTATCGTAGGAAACCCTGTCAAACAAACCGAAACAAGGCGAAATATGACGGGAAGGCGACGCGCGACGCGACGGTACGCGGCAACACATGGTTCCGTTACTTCCGGATCCCGACATTTGTTTGAACGCTCTAGCCTATTTATTCTTCCGGTGAAACGGACCGCGGTCGGTTTACCATTTTAATTATTTCATCGATATTACGGAGGCCGCGTTAAATGATATTTAATACATACGAAGCGTGCCGGTGTGTAACCGCATAAAACGAGTCGGCTTTGTACCTGCCAAAAGCTTCCGAATCTGTTACGCAACATAGACGGGGCTTGCGGCAGGGGAAGGGAAAAGGTTATTAATATTCCTGTACGGTTAATGCCGTATCCGAAATCCCAGCCTACAGTTTTCAACAGTTCCGTATGTGAAATAGATACCGGCCGTGATACCGGCACGCCGTGTTTCGGTTTGCCGCAAATATCCGTGGTTAGTCGATAAATATCCACTCGAAGAAACGTAATTGGTTGGTACGCTTGTAAAGGAAATTGATATTCGTACCGGAAATAAAAAAGAAAGAAAACGGTGATATTTCTTTTATATTACGCTGTGAGTTATCAAACCCTTGTTTACTCAGAACGATCGTTCGATTCGAAACAGAGCATTGGAAACAAAGTTTCATGAGGAAACATACCGTCTACCTGAAAGAATAACTACTATTTTGATTCATATTGTGAATTCATATTTGTCCCGCTCGAAGCGATGTTTTACATAGTTGAAGCGTTTAAACGTCAACCAGACTATTAATGGAGACGGTGTCGAACCGCATTTCGCCTTCGCAATATTTTCTGCAGATATAATTATATAATTTTTATCGATATGTTTAATCATATCGCCGTATAGACGATAATATGCACCATATCGTGCTTCTGTTTAACGCGGGATTAAACGTTTTGGTCCATAATTATTCAGTCGTCAAACGTTGACTTGCGTGTTGGTTCAGGATTCAATATTATGGTACATATATTTTAATCCATATTCGATATATTGCAGCTATTCTGCAAAATAAGTTAAATGCAATGATATTCAGCAATAAAAAATAAAATGATCACTGATTTGCATGTCCTAATTAGTGTATGCTCGTATCAGCGTTTACGAATTAAAAATATGTTGGTTAACGAATGGAACGCTATAAAACTAATTTATGTGCCACTGGAATTCAAATAATTAAAATAAAAGAATAGAAAACTAATACTTCCATTTGAAATTCTGGAATTTGTACGCATGATAATAAAGTATGTTGAGGATGTCTAGTGATTTGGTTTCTTTGAATTTACTATTTGTCAATCAATCACGCGAAGAATTTAGAAACAGGACAAATATTGAATTGTACCGAAATCCATCTATCTAAAAATTTAGTTAAATATCTTAAACTGAATGGTGCGACAGCCATTTTCCCAAAACCATACCTCGAAAACACCGTTTGTGGTACCAGATACATCTCCGTGAGATTTCATCTAATAAAGACTAATTTTATGTTAAACTAGACAAGAAACGCTAGTCCTTTCAAAACCGATTTTAAAAATATCAATTTCTAAAAAAATTGCAGTTACTCGAACTCAAAGTATCATTTCTTATCTAATTTTTTAGCTTCTTTTGTCCATAAAGAAAAGACAAACTGCACGAATCAATTATCCACTTCATCAAGGAGTATTGTTGATGTTACTAAAAAATTTTGTGCAATTTAGTCCAGGAGTCTTTCGAATATTTCTGGTACCGATTTTGAAAACTTCATTTCGAGAAAAACACGCTTAAAGTTTCAATTATATGTTACCATTATGCAACTAGCAACTATGTGTGTAGCAGTTTGACAAACTTCCAAATAAAACTTTGTAATAGAATGCATCATTTCTAGCTCTAGCGTTAAATTTGCAAATATTTGCATATCCGAATATAAATTTTGTGGGTATCCGAGTCAGTGCCGGATTAAACCTTTGTAGGCTCCAAGCATTTAAATGATTTTTAGGACCCCTTAAACAGGATATCTTCGGCATATTCGACAATTTGATTAAAAAGTGTTTTTGACAAATGTTAGTGTTTCTATTCAGAAAATTTCTATGGTGTCTCCCTTCGCCTGGTGCCTTAAGCACGTGCTTATTTTGCTTGTTGCTCCAATAGTGAAAACTAGAACAAGTCCAAATCCAAAAAAGTACGATACTATATCCGCCAAATTTCTCGCGTTCTTCCATAAAAATCGATTTTCAGCTCCGAACGGAATCAAAGCGCAAAGGGCAAAAAGGGTTGTCAAACGCGCGAGCGTGTGAAACAGTAGCGAAAGTGTCAAAGTTCCCGGAGTCTCTAACAGATTTCGACGACACTGGCAACAAGTGTACCGAACGTTATTTAATTCGTCGAAAAAAAACCCGGCGTACGTGGTGCCACGTGAAATATTGTTTTGTTACCGCCATAGGTCCGGAGCGGCGCACGGAACGCGGAGAGGGCGTTAATGATCGTGACCAATTTGTTTTCTGCATGAAACGCTTTCCCGCGGCGACTCCGCCGGCCCCGACGGGAAATTTTTGTTTCTCCCGTTGCGACGCATTGTTCCGGGTTCGCGATCCCTTCGGCCTCCTGCGCAACCGGCTAACGTCGCGCAAACGCAAACAACGAACACGCCTTGCGTTCCTGATGCATTATTATCCGTCCGCGCATACCCAATTACGGAATTCCAGATGTATCCCAATCATTCCCTGATTCGTGAACGCCAATTTTTCATATTTCGAACTCTCGCTTTTAGAAATCGATCAGCTAATTTTGGGGAGGTTCCCCAATTCTGTCATTTAACCCCTTCTACTAAGATTTATTTCACTCCTACGATGAATAAGACTATTTCGTCTGTGATCATATCTTGTAAGGAATAGAACATTTTTATTTGATATCATTTGAGCCTTTGTTTATTATAATGGCTAAATACCGACAATGATGATATAGTATCAGTGTTTAGTAGATTTTGTTCGAAATTTTCGCCAACGAAAATCAGTAGTGAGCGAGCAAAACTTAAATTTCTGTTGAAAACACTTTTTAGTCAAATTATCGAAAGTGCCTAAAAAAAAGTACATGTCCAGTCAGGCGACTCAAAATCTTTGAAGTGTTTAGGGTCTCTAAAAATAGGACCCTAAACACTTCAAAGATTTTGAGTCGCCTGACTGGACATGTACGATTTCTTAGGCACTTTCGATAATTTGACTAAAAAGTGTTTTCAACAGAAATTTAAGTTTTGCTCGCTCGCTACTGACTTTTATCTTTGTACTATTCTTTCGTTCTTCTTGCACACAGATGCACATAAACGCTTGGTAATAGTATTACTATTTAAATCTGTAAAATTTTGAAAATTCTATGGGCCCCTCTAGGCGCGTGCTTAGTTTGCTTATGAGTTAATCCAGCATTGGACTCGATAGCATAGTAGAAGGGGTTAAGAGGGCCTCGTGTAACTACAGTGAAAACAAGTGATCTTTAAGAAATTTTTTAAAGATAACTACTGTATATCTGGAACTAGGCCTTTCTGGGATGCAAAAGATAGTCTAAAAGTACAAAAGTTGTTTTTTTTTAGTTCAATTCTTCGTATTATTTATTGTATAATATAGAATAGATCTTAACAGCTTCGGCAGTGTACGCATTGTTGGTTTTGCAATGTAGCGTCTACCACGGTGATCAAAACACAAAAAATGAGGCATTTTCTCAAAGTTGGATACTTCACGCTGCGATTGAAACTATTGTGAAAGGAAAACATGAAAAGTTGGAAAAGTTTAAGCGTTTGCAAGAAAAGTTTACTTTTCTCGACCGATTAGTTATATTTATATTTTTCAACAAATATTATACATATAAAGTTAAATATAACTTCTACGTCCAATCCCTAAAGAAATTTGTAAAAAAATTAATAAGCTTCGTCTGAAATTGTTTAGTTTACTTAGTTTTTCTGTTATCGTGCACGCCAGTTTGAGAAACATAGTATCGACAAAAATGCGTATCATACAATAAATAATAAAAAGAATTGAACTAAAAAAAGAAACGCTTTTACTTCAAGACTATATATTTACTAGAGATCCCTATTTCACGTGTATATAAATACACGGGGTACGTGAATCGTGTAGTACGAATTTAAGGATCCGTGTACACGGATCTGGAATATGGATCTGTGTACACGGATCTGCGAATACGGATCCTTATTTACTAAATACACGGGTACCCGTGTATTTTCATTTCACAAATATTCGCGTATTCTATAACGTCGAACAATTTACCGCGACTTTATTATTGTTTCATTTCTAACATCAACAGTCGAAAAGAATTGGATCGAAAAACAATAATGCATCAGTTGTCGGACTCGAACGTGCCGATCGGATCCATATTTCAGATCCGTGTACATGGATCCTTAAATTCGTACTACACGGTTCACGTACCACGTGTACACGTGTATTTTAGTACACGTTCAAAACCGCGATCTCTACTATTTATATTTCCAAAAGGTCTAGTTCCACGTGTCGGATAGTTATTCTGAAAAAAAAGTTCTTAAAAATCACTTGTTTTCGCTGTAGTCGCACGAGGAGCCCTCCTCATTGGAGATAACTGAATTTTTCACTGGTACGAAATTCCCTTCTATTATGAAAATAATATTAGCATAATCCAGCGTTTTTTATACCAATAGATCTTACAATTATAACATATCATTAACTGGAATTTGTAAACATCGCAAGATATAAAAATGATACTGTCGCAGAAAGGATGTCAGTTCTCTGGATATCGTAGTGTGCGTTATAATTTTAAATAACGAGGTGCTGAAAATTAATTTAATTTCCTGCGCGTAAAATATAAAATCGAGTTTGTCACGTATGTTGTCGCTGGCAGCGAGCATGTTAAACTACAAACATTGAATGGCTTTGCAAAAGCGACAGTCTCATGGATTTAAGAGTGTACAACAAAAAACAATCGATTTTCTTTTAAACTCGATACTAACTATCTCTGCGTACTGAAAATTGGCATCGTTTCACGAAGTACCAGTGTCAACAATAATTTAAGAAAAACAGTAGAAATTGTATTTGGTTTTTGTCATTTAAAATTCTCAGTGTATTTCATATGCACGAAAGCTGATATAAAAAATCATAATCAAAATGATTGATAGCTAATTAAAACGGCAGAACTGAAAGCTCGAATTTCGCTACAAATAAGGATTTGACGGGCCAAACGATGCTGCCATAATTTAATTATGTCAGTCACTATAACCCAGATACACGTATGTACAGAATTTCAAACATTTTATCCACGGGACATCAGCTTTCAACATATCATTGACATTCACTGATTTAATACTTGAAATTAGATGAATTCTGTAGAAACAAGTTGGTGTTTGTTGGTATAATAATTGATTTTCCAAGAAGTCCACCAATTTCTAAGAAATGAATTTAATTTCCACAAAACGACCGAAATCTTTGTCTTCTTTAAATATTCTTGATTTACTAGCTATGTCTAGGTTAAACTAATTATTCTGCGAATAGCTACTGAATAAATTCATAGTTATAATTATAGTCAGTTAAAAAAGCCGCGGTACACTCTCTAAAACGAAATAAGATTTGTAATAGTAGACTGTATGATTTGAGTTTTTTCAAGAACGTAAAATGATTAGTTTACTACGTGACGTGTAAAAAAGGTTTTAGGAAAATTGTAGTTTAAGTTCAAGTGACTTTTTTAGTTCCATTCTTATCATTATTTATCGTATAATACACATCTTTCTTAAGCTGGCATGCACGATAACTATAACACTACTAAAGTAAGTGTACATATGTATTTCTTGAGGGATTGAACCTGAAATTTATATTTAATTTTCTATTCACAATATTTCCTTAAACAATGTAAATTTTATTAAACATCCAAAAAAGTAAACTTCTCTTCCCTAGAACTTTCCTAACTTTTCATATTTTTCATTCAACATAGATTCAATCCCAGCGTAAGGTATCCAACTTTAAGAAAATGCTTCATTTTTTGTGATTTGATCATTGTGGTATACGCTACATTGCACACCAATAATGCTCACACTGCCGAAGCTGTGAACATCTATTCTGTATTATACAATAAATAATACGAAGAATTGAACTAAAAAAAAAAAATCTTGTACTTTAAGATTATCTGTTGCACCCCAGAAAATCCTAATCGTAGATATCCAAATAGTTATTCTACAAAATTGGTGTGTGCTTAGACCACATGGCTTTCTTTAATTTTTATTCGAATTTTTATTAACACTTTATGACATTTAATTTCCTATGATTCTATTATTGAAACAATTGGCTTGTGATAGCTAAAATATGATATAAATATTCTTGATTCAATTTTGTCTAAATGTCTTGCAAATACTGCATCGAGAGTTGTTCCTGATCTTGTTGTCGCTTCATTAGGATTATTTACCATTTCCAATCTTAATTTACTTCTAAAAAATTCTATTAATAATTTTGATTGTTCCGATGCAAAGTTCACGTTGAAATCTCCACTTAGCATCATCAGAATTTTATCATAATCTTTATGAAGCAATGCCGAACCCTCAACTGTATATGCTAATAGGATAGAACTTCGTTTCATCGTTTCATCGCCAGATCGGTTTTACTCCAACCGCATCGAGGTTTTAAGTCTACCGCACCTAAAGAAGTTTCACTTCAATAGAATAGAATTTCGTTTCACCGTTTCATCGTTTCATCGTTTCATCGCCAGATCGGTTTTACGCCTACCGCGTCGAGGTTTTGCACCTAACGCGCCTAAAGAAGTTTGACATAAAAAAAACTCTTCTACTTAAAGACTATTTGTTGCACCCCAGAAAGTCCTAATCGCAGATATCCAAATAGTTATTCTAAAAGAATTCTTAAAAATCACTTGTCCTCACTGCCGTTGCACGAGAATCCCCCTTCAGGGGGGACGATTTTACAATCGTCTCGATCTTAATCATCTTAGTGCCGACCGAAAAATTAAAATTGAACGAAAAATACTGAGCCAAATATATGATACTTAATAGGCATTCAATAAACGTGAATAAGGTATCGATTCTAATACTAGAATTAGACCCTAATATTCTAATATGACAAGATGCATATTAAAATTTTAATATTATTAGAAAGCTGTAAATTAGAATAAAGCTTTTTGCGAATAAAGCCAACGACTATATATCGTTGTGCGGCACTAAAAGGGTTAAACAAAGATAATTGCACTAAACAGTCTGTTGCAATGTGACTGCATTTCCACTTCTCCTGGCAATGCGAAACGATCGTTCCCTTCTATTCCCCAGATGTTTTCCGAAGCGAACTTAGTGGCTGTCCGAAAAAGGACATCCTCCACTCGAGATCGCTTCCCTTGCTCGTTACGAACGCCTGGACTGGATAATGCCATGTATTCGCGAATAAATCTCGATATTTCTTCGCGCGTTTCGCGCGCCCTCGTTTGCTCGTTGCTCCCAGTTTCTGTGCCGCGATCGTTACGAGGTCGCTGCATCCGAGACTCTCGCTCTGAAATACGTTCCCGGTGATTTATGGTCTGTTTATGGTATTGCGATAAGTATATTTGACACGTGTATCGATTCCTGATGCAACTCCTGCGGCTCGCTAACCGCAGCCACTTCTTTTTATGTTTAGCGAGATTCCTTTGATACGTTTTTCAAAAGTTGCTTCCGAACACCTGAGATCCGGCGATGTATTGGTTTCCGTGGTACATAACGAAGTTCTTCGATGTCTCATGCTGAAATTAAAAACTCGGTATCCACATCAGACTGCTTAATGCGATATCGAGTTACAAAAAAAATCGAAAAATTTAATTACATGCTGAAGAACAAGATTTTAAAAAGTCGAGATGATTGGTAGAAAAAGTGGGACAAAAATCAAATGTGTTATTTAGCTTACATCTAAGTACCTGAGAAAGTGAAAGAGTTCAAAAAACGGGAACAGTTATATTTTTGAAATACATGGGAATTTATTGCTCAGCAATTAAGAGCAATATAAAATACATAGCAAACTTTCTCTGCTATCGAAACACGAAAGAAAAACGAAGTCGGCCTTCAAATCTTTTTCCTATACTCCTTCTTTGTGTTTTTACGCGACAGCTGTTGCTACATTAAAATTCTCTTCGTATGCAACATTTTCACAGTCCGGCTGGTGGAATTAAATTTACTATCGTAAAGAAGTAAGTTAATTAGTGTTTAAAATCGGAAATAGACTGTCGGTGCAGATTCTCCCGCGTGTTTTCCCGTGGTCGTTGCGTTCCATCCTTGTACGTTCACGATAAAGAAAAGACATTTCTGTAAGTAACATCCGTGGAAAGAGATAGCAAAACGATCGCGGTCGTTGTCGTATAACTATTTCGTCCAGATCCCGGCACACGTGGACAGAAGCTGCTACGAATTCCGGATGCGTTTCAAAACGAGCGAGGCGACACACCTAACAGTCGTTCCGATTCTAATCTCGAGAACCATCGTGAACCACTCGTCTTATTCGGCCAGTCTGAGTGGTATCCTGGTTCGGTGATCACGTGGGCTGGATTTATGCGTGTTACCTTAGGCATGGGTTTCACCGTGTCGATGAATTATGACGCGCCGTTGAACTACCAAATTGCCATCGCCAACGATTTAAGGCAACCTAAAGCGCATTCTCGTGTCCGCGGTATGCAAACATCAATATAAACACAATTAAATAAACCTAAAGATCTTATTAAAATGGCTATCAATTACTGCCATATTTGGGTCCAAGTGTTATACAACTGTGTTAACATTTTATCTACCGGAAGCCTATTAATCAGCTTTTCAATAATTGTGCTGTACCAAATGGAAGCGTAAAATTATTACATCATTTTTGAAAGTCTTTTGCCCATGGCTGAGGACTTATTAACAGATACATCATCATCAACAGATACTTCAATCATAAACCAACATCTTGCCCTCAAGAAAAGAATGTAATAATTTCGTTTCGGATTTTTTGTGTAAAAGAAAATTTATAAGCCTTTATTTAGTGAAGTACAACAACTGCAATTGGTAGGAATTGCAGAGAAAATACTAAAAAATGTTCTTACAACTTTATGTGGGACTACGTTGAAAATTTCAAAAATACATTTTGTAGATCTGTGTCAATTATATATATTCTGAAAATTTCGTCAAAATCGGTCAACATTGCCACAATGCATGTATAGTATAATTGCAGGGAAAATACTAAAAGTTGTTTTTACAACTTTTTCATTTGGGCCTTCATTGGAAAATTTAAAAAATACGTTTTGTAGATCTGTGTCAATTATATATCTATCTATACATATATACAGTATATATAAAAACAACTTTTAGTATTTTCTCTGCAACTCCGACCAATTGCAGTTTTTAAAGAAAAAAATTTTCTTGTCGCATAGTAACCTAATTCTTCTAACGTCTCAAAAAAATTTAAATCGTTTGGTTGAATCTTACAAAAGGTATCGTCTTTTCAAAAATTTCCGAATCGTTTTCTGACCGACTGTATATATTCTTAAAAATCAGTTGTTTTCAATTGCCGTTACATGAGAAGCCCCTGCTTAACCACGGCTAGTCTGAGTCAGAGCAAACATAGCGTGCAGAAGCAGTGTGAAAAATGCGCGCACCTGTGGACATCGGACTAGGAAGTGGTCGGCGAACGGCCGTGGTCACTCTGGGACACTGTAATCCGCGCTTCCTGAACGAATCTCGGGCTACCATTCATTCCAGGGCCGAGCGATTCCTCCTCCGCGGTGGGTAATGGCACCGAAATTATATCCTTTCAAACGTCGAGAGGCTGTCCGCGTCGGCCACCCAGTATAATTTCGCGGAGCGACGACGAATCGTCACTTCGCATTCCATTCAGCCGGGACGAAACCTCGCGATAGATACCGTTGATGCGTGGCGGCGAGGAAAACGCGCGGCCGTTTCGTGGGCCCCGCCAGAAAGGGAGAAATGTTTCGTTATCTTAATGAATCCGTGTGAAACGGAACGTGGTCGTCCGTGGCCGGTAGCGCTCGAAGCAATCTCAGGAACGCGGGGCTGCGCGAGCCGCTGCGTCGTCCGATAAGATTACCGTTCTTTATTGGCGCCATTGCCGGATTCGATTTAATTAATTTAACATTAAGCGGCGACAGTGCAGATAAACTTCCGTCGGGAGAGATGTCCTCGGTGTGCTCCCTCGGCGCACCCGAGGTTTCCGAGCTCCGCGGGCGAGCCCGCTCGAGCGGTTAAAGGATTATCGAGTCGTTCCAACCGTTTCGTGTAAATAATTTCTCATTACGCTTATAGTCCGCTGGCGTAAAGATAAAACCTGATAAACGCGCGCCACTTTGTTTCTTATCGGAACGCTTCGAGGAAGTAACACTTGTAAAATATATTACAAAGCTGTTCGCGCGTATATTGAAAGATACAACTGACAGATAAGGGGGCACGTTCGTTCGCACCGAATGCAGCTTTTTCCCATCGACGGAAAAATCGACTCGATCGCGATCAGCGGCTGTAGTCGACTCATTTGAGTGACGGGCCCGACACGGCCCGACTCCGCCCGACTCCGCCCGGCCCAATACGCGGTCTTATTGCGTGTGTTCTATAACACTGTTTTCTGCGCTAGATCGGCGCAACACGTTGCCGCGAGAACCTACCGAGTCTCTATCTGATATCCAGTATCGTATTTATACGACGCTATAATAATATAATCCAAGCACTCGGTTGCCTAATGCGATTCCTGGAAACCTTTTCTCGTTGCTTGTTCGGTAGAATGCACCGAAGTTTTTTAGTCCGATGGAGCTGTTGAATCGACGACTGCGGACCTTGTCTTTTTGGAAAACGACAATAAGATTATGTAATCGTTGGAGCTGTAGGTGATAGCTAGACTGCGAACCTTTATGCGTTTATGGCTTCTGAAAATTTTCAAAAAATGTTAGAATGTATAATTAAATGGAATTCAGTGTAGTTTTTATTTATTTTAGATCTATAAAGGTTACTACCACTGAAAATAAGACTCTATTTGATCCTATTAATTTAACACGTTGACTGCCGTACAATCATCCCCCGAAAATCCTACAAAATCACAGTAATTTAATCATTGCCATCGAAATTTACGTTCGGTTCAAGCAACTGTATTATGAACAAAATTAATTTTTGACATGTTCGCTGCCACCTTCCTCGGGAATAGTTTCTTACCGCACGCTATGCTCTTTTTGACAAAGGAGGTCGGTGATCGACATACGAGTATACTCGTAGTTGGCAGCGAACGTGTTAAAGTTTGTCTACAAAAATTGAAAATTGCATGAACATCCGCAGTCTAGTGATAGCACCAAGCGGCTTGTTGAATATCAGTAGTACATAGATATAATATATTCAATTTCACTTTCAAACAACAAAATGGGGTCTGGATATATCACTCGCATATGACGAATGTAGCAGTGAACATGTTAAATTAGTAATTGATCTTATAATCAGGTTACTAGATTTTTGTGTAAAATTGATACGAATAAGACAAGAACTCACTATGGAAGAATGTGAAGAAAGTGAAATAGGACGAAAAATAACGTCTATTATTATACGGTGTACATTCAATCGTAATATGTTATTGAAGTGAAACTTATCTAGGCGCGTTAGGCGCAAAACCTCGACGCGGTAGGCGTAAAACCTCGACGCGGTAGGAGTAAACCCGATCTGGCGATGAAACAATGAAACGATGAAACAATGAAGCGATGAAACGAAATTCTATTCTGTTAGCATATACGATTGAGGGTTCGGCATTGCTTAATAAAGATTATGATAAAATTCCGATGATGCTAAGTGGAGATTTCAACGTGAACTTTGCATTGGAACAATCAAAATTATTAATAGAATTTTTTAGAAGTAAATTAAGATTGGAAATGGTAAATAATCCTAATGAAGCGATAACAAGATCAGGAACAACTCTCGATGCAGTGTTTGCAAGACATTTAGACAAAATTGATTTAAGAATATTTATATCATATTTTAGCTATCGCAAGCCAATTGTTTCAATAATAGAATCATAGAAAATTAAATGTCATAAAGTGCTAATAAAAATTCGAAAAATAATTAAAGAAAGAAGTTTCACTTCAGCCATGTGGTCTAAGCACACACCAATTTTTTTCATATCTTAGGAAGAAACTTGAAATGCTAGAAACTGAAACATATCTATAAATACTGATTAATTTCGTCCCGTGGCTCATTCTACCATGGATTTAAAAATTATAGCGTCCCATTTAAACACACTTCCCATTTGTAAAATCTGATAAGAAACATGAACAAAATATGACTGCAGTTAACTATCAAAGATCTACACATAGTCCTATTTAGTGCTTGATAGTTCTACCGTTAACCTGGTTGAAACTCGGTGTCACCTGCCCATCAATGTAACCGAGTCGGCACTGGACGTGTCAAGTGTCGACCATTTTTCGAAAACTAAAAATTTATCGTTCAACTAATTTCTGGGTCCACTGTGCAAATCCTCTGATCCCGTTGGCGAAATAACGTGAAGAACCAATACTCCATTGGCGATCCTCGACAAACGCATCGGTTCTCGGCTTGCTGCTATCTCGCGCAAAATACATCGACGGCTGACTTTCAACGATATTATTCTCCCGGCTCATTTATTACGTTATCAAGTCCTGAAGGGGAGTAGACGCGATCGCTAAAGGCCGGCGGGTTCGAAAAAAAAAAGGAAAAGAAAAGGAGCGCAAGGTACAGAGCGGAGCAGAAGGAGGCTGTTTCTGGTCGGGCGCGTTGTTACGTCCGCGGGTCACCGGCGACGTACTACGATAAAAAGTTGGTTTTCGTTCCTTTCTCCCTCTCGACGATTTGCCTCGAGTCAAAAGTTACGAACGGGCTGACGGACAGGTGACGCAGACGGATGCCGCTCATTTGTCTCGCTTCGAGATGAGCGACGAGAAGAACCACGCCGTGGAGGAGGGAGAGGGAGAGGAGAGGTGTATACGGTTCGCGGTTCGTGCGAAAGGGATGAAGATAGACGGCGCTCGGAGCGAGGAACCTCGACCGAGAAGGACGGAGGATTTTTCGGGCAAAGAGGACTCCCCGTCGCGTTCGACTTCCCGCTGGCACCGGTCAATTTGCTGCTCCTTTTTTCTCCCTCTTTTTCTTTCATTACGCCAAACTCTCGACCGCGGGACTATTCTCTCTTTCTTTCCTTCCCACCCCCCTCTTTTCTCGGCTTCTCTCTCCTCCCTCCCGCTCTTTTTCCCTCGGTTCTGTCTTGTAGTTACACTCCAAAATGATAGCAGACGTGTCTATATGTTCAATTTCTCGAAGACTGCACACAGTGGCCCACGGAAGCATTCGAACGCCCTTTAAATCAAAAATACTTTTTTACAACTGGACTAAACGAGCTGACTTTTTTGAGCAATTAGAAGCATTGATTTACTAAATGACGTGCAACAAAGATTTGGAGAAAGTTGCATTTGGTAGGAATTACACGAAAAAATAAAAAAGTCACTTTCTGAAACTATTTTATTTGAGGTCATAAAGAAAATTTAAAACATGTTTTTTGTAGATCTATGTTGGTTATACACATGCTGAAAGTTTCCGTCTTCCATTCAACGGCCTAATTTCTTGTTGTTTTGGGCTTTTGAAACATCTGGATAAATTATGAGGTAGTTATTGCAGTCTTTAATATAACACTAAACCTACCACGCATGATAAGTGAGTATTGACTGTGTTATTTCAAAATCGTGTAAAAAGGGAGTTGTAAAGGAGAACATTTTGAATAAAATGCAAATCTAACGAGTCGTTCTTGCACAAACTTTCTCACAATCAACACGTTGACGTAAGTGCCGTCTATAGATGTTCAATGTTTGGGATTGTAGATGCAAAAGACGGCTACAGACGACGTCCGAAAATTTTTAGGGAAATTTGTTAGAAAAAATAATAATTTTATTCTGTAGGTTCATCGAACTCCCCAAGAATCAAATAATTAACACTAAACCTTATAAAAATGGCACGAATGAATGTATTTAGATTTTATGCCATTTTTATTACAATGTATACTTGATTAAAAAAATTGTGCATAACCATTTCCTGTGGAAGCATCTTTATAGCTTCAATAATTGTAAAATAAAAATCTTGAAAGCGGTCATTTGAACGGCGCTGGTAGGTTTAGTGTTAAGAAACAAAAAAATTTGCTTTTATCGTCCACCACCGATTTCAGATTGAGCGTCGCATAGTTTTCTAGGAATTAAAGGTGTCACGCATCTACTATCAGTTTGTCCAGGAGCGTAGCTCTCTGTCCCCACTTCGTTGCAGCATGTTCGATTTTCGCAGGATTTTTTCCGAACTCGCGGAACACGCGGCGCAATCCAACCACGTGTAGCATAGTGATTGCAACGGACGGACCCGCGCCGCGGCTAGAAATGGTTTCCTCTCGCAACGTTCCAGATCCCGCGCGAGATGATTGAGTTTTGTCGATGATCGAGGACGCGCTGCGCCGACACCGTTCGTCCTTTGCCTCGATTTTCCCGCGGGTAGATACTCCCCGTGCTCTTCCAAGTCGATTGGAAATAAATTTGTTCGACGCGAAACGCGTAAAAACCCTTCATCGAGCGCTCAATCTCGCGCGAAGAAAAGAGGCAACGCGTCGCTCGTGCTCCACGGATGAAAAAGAATCGCAGCGACGCGTGGAACGAGATCCTAACTGGCCGATAAGCTATGAAACTTCTGCCGCTTTAAAAAAAATCCCATTGACCATAATGCCGTTAATCCCGGCGCAGGAAGAGCACGCTTCTCTTGCAGTTTCTTCCGTTCCCACCACCGTTCTTGCTACCCCGCTGCGAGTCATTTGCTCCGCCCTTGAATTTTCTCCTCTTCCGCGTCGAGCGACACGCTCGAACTTCATCCTCATTATTACAATACGCCGGAAGGAACGGCTCTTTTTATTATCACCACCTTTCCAAAGGATTCCTTAATAGCGTCCCGTCTCGCCGATAACACTTCGACACCATTTGCTTGGCGCCGGAAGTTTCCTTTCCACTGGCGTCACGCCGAGAACGGAAATCTCGCGGAATTCCAAGACGGAAAAATCGTTTCTTCGACAATGTCCGACTGCTGCTACTCGACTTGCCATGGTCCGTTTTTCGGATGACGACGCGACGCCTGAAATTCGCTCATTGCCATAATGTTAGGTTATTGCATATAAAATGTCCGATTTTTAACAGTAACGTCACAGGGATTATTTCTTGAATTCTTTTAATTTTATTCATTTAGTATTTGATGCCGTAGACCATGTTTGGTTTATAATAGCATACATTAGCATAATAGTTTACAATTAACAAGAAAGTATTGTACAGAGTATTATTATTAGCATGTCTAGTAGACACTAAATTCTAATTTTACATTTTTTAAGAAAGTATATATTTATATTTATTTTCGGTTGAGGAGCAGTTCGAGCAAGTGCCCTCGTTTTGTATCAATTTCTTGAATTATGAATCGATTGGGGATCTTTATGTAAAATAAAAATCTTATTCGTCGATTGTCAGAAACGGGAGCCAAGTGAAAAGTTCGTTCTTCTTTTAATTATTTTAGTATGTTGAGAATCATACATTGTACTCTATTTTAAATTGTACGTGTTCATTTTTCTTATAAATGAATGAAATATGCAGTCCAATTATGAGTATAATTAAATTTTCAAATTATTCGAAAAATTGTGTCACTCTCATATGGCCAATGTAGCAGTCAACGTGTTAAATTGAAATACGTTCATATTGTTATAATATGATAAAGCGTTTCGATCGAGAAATACTATTACAGTGTCCAGATTTATTATATGACGTTGAACTATAAAACTGATTCTTAAAATCGTATTTTTAATTTTAATTTAAATGTACAATTTAAAAGTAATTAAATTTTATTTCAACGTCAATAATTGGGATTGACGTGCTTTCTTTATAAATGTATGCGTGGAAAGGGAACATATTGACGATAGTAATATACAATATTTTATTTTATTAATCAATGTACTATTCGTGGATGGTAACAAAAATTTCAAAATGAAGATGTCAAGTTTGCAAATGAAGAACGTAAATGACCCAAAAGATCCTATTTCTGCCGAAATATGTACAATCAAGAAAGTTGAAATTAATTGTCAGAATTAGTTGATTACAATAGTGCTCACTTTTACCAATAAATCTATTTGTATGCATTTGTTTAACGTTACTGTTCAAAATCGGACATTTCATATGCAACAATCTAATACACACATATACACGTATCATGATACGTACATCTATACAGGGTGTCCCAAAAATAGTGAAAACCCTTGCAATGGTCGGTTCCTGAGGTTATTTAAAGTAACTTTTTCCTTAGCGAAAATTTCCACCTCGGCGTTGTTAAGGAGTTATTAACGAAGAACACGGACCAATCAAAGCGCGGCTGTAGCGAACAGATTCAGACTCGGCGACAGGTTTCGGTGAACGCGGCGTTGCGGTTGGCCAAGCCAGAATCTGTCTGCTGTAGCCACGCTCTGATTGGTCCGTGTTTTTCGTTAATAACTCCTTAAAAACGTCGAGGCGGCCATTTTTGCAAAGGAAAAAGTTACTTTAAATAACCTCAGGAAACGTTCACTTCAACGATTTTGCAAATGATGCAATAATTATGAAAATGATCTATGTAAAAAACAAAAAAAAGATGAATTTGTCCCATATTTTGTGCCGCAGTCATTTAATTCCTTGATATATGAATTAAATGAAATTTGTGTAGAAAAGGCGACCCATTTTTGTCACACTGGTAGCAAATATAATGGATAAGATTTTTAAAAACTGTACAATATAAAGAACGTTTTAAATAACTGACACTTGACATCAAAACATTTTCATCTGAAATAAATTGCGTGAAAATTCAATCGTGGCGACAAAGGCACAGCGCGTTATATTTTCGTGTCAATCACTGTGTTACTTGTCCGGCTAAGCAATTTGCCATAGCTACGAATTGCTTCTTATTGTTAGTACAAAAATATTCTATTTACGAAAGTTTGATGAGTAATATTGTATAACGTAAACGTGTATTTACCTAGAGAAAAGCGTCAAAGGTTTCTGATTGGTCTTATTATACGGCGAGTGTAACCAGACATTTTAATTATACCGTGCTTTGAACAACTTTATTACAAAAATTACGAATATATACAGAGAATGCTGCGTTCGACATATACAAAGAGCGAACCTGGAAGCCATGTTCCCTTTGTCCTTTGCGTAAAACATGGAGGAACACAACGAAAACATAGAATATTGAACATGATTGTGTTCATTATGTTTACAATCGGAAGATATGACTTTTTATTGCTTCAATTTGTACTACGTCATTTTCTATGTGACAGCTTCATGTTTTTTAATTGTAACATTAAGGTTATGACTTACATCGAATGTAATCAAATAGATTTGAAATTAGTGTCCGAAAACGGAGACATTATGAAAATAATATTATGAGTAGTCGGTAATGACTATAAGTAGTCAAATTGTTAGAAAATGAAAATTGTCTTGAAAATTTTGCACATTTTAGACATATCCACTGGATACTTGACACTATCCCACAGGGACCAAGCTATTAATTACCCAAAAAATGTTTATGATATAAATCAGTAATATAAATTTGTTTATTCGTTAACTCTCATGTTAATATCCGCAAACGCGATAAGGTAAATGATGTTGCCCGGGGTTACGGGACGATTGTAACGCTTACTCCGGTCTCCATATTCTGTTAATAACTATAACACCAGTTATTGCAAATCGGAAATACCGTTGTTAAATAATGTCAGATAACTGGTTTACAAGTTATAAATGTAAAGCTATGAAAGCTGGCAAGGTCTTCTTTTTCTATCTAATAAAAGAAGAACAAGGCAACAAGAGGCGACACAAAATTGTTCGATGTTGCTTCATCGTGGGCATAGTTTAATAGTTTTTGCGTAACCGTAGTCCAAAATCAAATTGTTGCTTTCGACCCCGGTGTCTCCCTTACACGATACCCACATTTTGAGTATTGACACAAAGGTTTCAGAGCAATCTTCGACAACCGATTTCTTTCAAAAACATTGTTCGGACAACCGTTAGATTCGGTTTCCATTTAGGAGCGTCAACAAGAATGTTGTATTTTCCATGTTAGTCGTGTAGACAAACGCAATGTGGGATATTTCAATCAACGATACGCCTTTGTAGAGCTCGCGGCGTGTTATCGCGATAAACTCCGTGCTTTTTATATCGTCGGCGCGTCTCGATCGCGTTTATCGCGGCGGATACGGTGGAACGGTTGATCTGGGTCTTTCGGCGTTTCTGCTATTATGTTTCGCCCACGTTTCGCTTTCTTTTTTGGCGCTATCAACGCGACTACTCACACGTGAAATCGCTCGCGCACTGTCCGAGTCCGCGTTCGCATCCGCGGCCGCAATAAAAAGGAGCCGAGAGAGGAGAGAGCACACCGCGTTCCCCCGAGGCATCACTTCTCGCGGACGTTATTTCTGCCATTATGTTTACTCATACTTATTCTTCTCTCCGCACGCTGGGCTCTGTTCACGTGGCCGCGCCGCGATGGAGGCGTTACGAGCAATCCCGTTTTCTCGGATACACACCGCGCCGCGCCGTGCCGCGCCGAGAACCGCGCGACCAGGAAACTCGTCTCGATCATCTTCGGAACGGGTTCTCGATTCTCCTCGGTTCGTAAAGATCCTTTCCATCCAATATACTATATCTAACGCCGCGCATCGTCCACGCAACTCTTATCGATTTCTTCGATTTCAAGCTGCTCTAGCTCTTTACCCCTACTAAATCAGGCTTACCGGAAAGTTCTAGCCGTCACCGATCATGCATCATAACTCTTCTGTTTATTAATTATTAACCGTTTTGATGAGTTACGCAGGTTACGATGCCAATGATTGGCACCGATTACGTAAGAAAGGTATTTATTTGCATATAGATCTGCACATGGCGCACAAGTAGAGAAAAATGTGGAACAGAAGTAAGACCAGTTTAGGCAACATAAGAAATGGAAGAAAAATCACACTGACTCTTATCAGTGATATCTGAATATTTTTTATTGTAAATTTTTGGTTACATAATGTTTTTAAATGTCTAATGGATAATGTACTAAATTGCTTTTGGTCGTTTGTACATTCACAAATCGCTACACTTGATCGAAAGACAAGAGATTTCATAGCATGTGTTGCTTTTCTAATCATGCTGTGATGCACAGTACTTTCAATTGTAATTTTTATGTGTTTTAAAAGAGTTGTGAAGTTTTTTGCAGTACGAAAACTTTTTGTTATCACACTACATTTTCTAACAATTTTCGTTAATCTTTCAGGGTCGACGGCCGATTCTTGGTTTCGTTTTTCCAAGAACAATGTTGTATAATGTTACAGGTGTTACCAGAATATTTTGATTAATTTGAGCTGTTCATATATCTCGTAGCCATTTTCGAATTCTAGAATATAAGCAATAATAGATTATAATAGAATATAAGCAATAATAGAACAGATAATGCAGATTCGTAGTTGTTAGAGAAACTAAAAAGCAAAAATGCATCGCGCTTTCTACAATGGAGGACCCCAATTGGACTACCAATCTATACACTTATCACTTCAACTTCCAGAAGTGTATTAATAGGCTTTTCAATATTCGTGCTGTACTAAAAGGAACCATAGAAATCTTCTGTTACCTAATAATCCCAAACAAAATAATTAGATCACGTTACTGAAGGTGGCTTGTTGGTTCACGATTGAAATCGCTAATGCTGTTGGAAGAAACATTAAAAAGTCTTTAACCTTGGATCATGGACTTTAAAAATTTATAGAATAATCGCGGCTAAATAACATGTTCAAGCTGTCTTATATACAGCAATACGCGCTAATTATTTCTTGTAGTGTTCATATAGTAGCGACAGAGGCTATCAGAGAACTGACACAGTATTTTGGCAGAGCCGGTATTTATATAACTTCGAAAATAAAGTCGTCGCTCGTTGGCATTTCACTATCGCGCGCGATTAACCAGCCAGAGGGATTAATGCAGTAACCTTCTGCTTCCGACAGAATGGTAGCTATCAAGATCGAAGCCGGTGATTTCGATGGAAATGTCGGTCATCTTTGATCGTGGCCGGTGCGGCAGGTTCCCGAGAAATTGACGAATCCACGATACGCGTGCACCACCTACCCCGTCTGTGTCCTTTCTCGTCTTTCTGCCTTTTTCTCGTGTTTCACGTCCTTCGGTCCGGCAGCGGTCCGAGGTCCAAGCGAAGAAGAAGACCGTGGCGGCGGTCTCGTCTTTCTCTCCGCAGTCCGTCTCTCTCACGACCGGCCGGCAACCGTTCTCGCCTCTCTCTCTCGTTTTCTTGCTGGCCAAAGACTTATGGATATCCATAGCAACGAAGTCAAAGCCATTAATAACTCCGGTGGGAACGCCCATCCTCATCTCGTGCCTTTTCTTTTAAAGTCGAGCGTGTGCAACAAACGCTCGTCTCACGTGAACGCGCCTCGCTCGCCTGCTCGCTCGCTCGATCGTTTGCGAGCTCCAGAAAGAGAGAAAAAGAGAAAGGGAAGCACTGGGAGCACAGGGGTAGGTGTGCGTTGTATGCGTACAAGAGGGACAGAGCGGAGGGGACGAGGAACGGACGGTGCGAGAGACGCAAGGTAAAAGAAAAGAAGAAGAAAACGGTAAGAGAGAGAGGAGGCGCGGAACAGGTAGATACGCACCGCGGAATATATTGGAATACCTGAGAAATTTAGTGCCCCGCCACTAAATTTCACTGCCGTGACTTTGCAGGAGGCGATGCTCGCTGCAGGGCGAGAGCCACCGGGCGAAAAATCCCCCCTTTCGACCCCCCCCCCCTCTTTCCCCCCTTTTGTCCCTCTCTCCCCTAGTTCCCCTATCGGCGGCCTTCTAGACCGCGGAGGGTCTCCACCAACGATCTATGCGAGAGACTTGCACATTTTTTGACTAATTACATAGTTTACGGTCTACGGGCCGGTAAATGAAAGGCAACCCGATGACATAAATCATCGACAGTTTATACGATTTTTCTAGTTTCTACTCTTAAATTCTCTTTCTTCCCTCTTCTTCGTCTCTCGCTCTCTTCCTCCTCCTCCTCCTCTTTCTGCTATCATCGCGGGATCTGGAAGTTCGCATGAACTTCTTCTTCCTAAGGAAGATATTCATTCAGCTCCGAGTGGCTGAAGATGTCGCGGAATTTTTCACGCCTGTGATATACATTTATGAGATGGTGACTAAGGACAACGGAGGATTTTATGGAATTTATTAACTGTGCTGCGGGCATAGGACAAGAAAGCGCGTGTTATGGTTCTGCGTAGACAACTTGTGAATTATCTCTGCAACCTCTTCTCGCGTCGTAGGCCTTTCAGTTCGAAAACGTGGACATTAACACTAAACCTACCAACCACAAAACATATAAAGATAAAACGCCTTACAGAATTGAGAAGATTGAATTTATTTAAACTTTGTACCGTTTCCATAAGAAGAAGTCAATTCAGTAATTTCCTATGAAATCGTTTTCTAATTTCAATAATTGTAAAATAGAAAACCGGTCATTTTGACCGTGGTAGGTTTAGTTTTAAACAACTGAGACCTGAAACTCGGATTCTTATGGAATTTTCGTTATAATTGTAATTAACACTTTATGTACCGGAAGCCTATTCATGGCTTCTCAAGAATAGTACTACATATACCAGAGAGCTTAAAAATCTTCTTTTATATTAGCACGTTCGCTACCAGGGTCTGAGAAGAAAATTTCACACCCCTGCCCAGGGTGTTTTTTGTTAGAATATGTTTTTAATCGAC
Source organism: Sphecodes monilicornis (assembly GCA_913789915.3). NCBI lineage: Eukaryota > Metazoa > Arthropoda > Insecta > Hymenoptera > Halictidae > Sphecodes > Sphecodes monilicornis. The sequence continues at coordinate 15,897,106 of OU565290.1, forward strand.
ATGTGCCTTTCTAACATATATTTCTAACATTCCAAATAATCAAAATAAAGAATAATCTCTAGATCAAGGACATCCTACATCTATTTCATTGTTTTTAGTTCCACAATACTGTTCATTTCCAAATTTGTTGCAATACGTTACTGATAAATAACATGCGCCGGACGTCTGCGTCGGTGGGCTTTGCGAACGCTTTTGGGACGACGTATATGTACGTCGTTGGTAGCAAACGTGTTATAATACCAAACAAAATTATTTGATTACGTTACTGGGGTTGATTTATTTGATTACGATTGAAGTTGCTATTGCTGTTGGAGGATCAATCAAAAAGTTCTTAGCCATGGACCATAGATTTTCAACGATTGTGAAATAATTGCCGGTTGATGATGTGTTATTATACTGCAGACTTTTATGCAATATGAAATTTGTCTGCATTAATTGCCAAAATAGAGAGGCTACGGGAACATTAATTTAGTTTCTTAATGGTTTTTATGGGCTCGAAATTAATTTAATGGGCACAACAAATTTTTGTCATAAATGCATACAATCCGCAGTAATTGAGGACGTACAGTGGGTTCGTGTATATTCAAAAGTCAAACTATCGCAGTTTATTTGTTTGTTTAATGTACCATGTATGGTATAGTAGGTCTGAATGAGTTAAAACTGTGTATGTGCTGTAAGCTGTGTACATTGTTTACGATTTGACTGCCGATTTTTATGCGAAATAAAAATTGTCTGTATTAGTTGTGCGATATTAGAACTACATAGACGTTTATTTCTTTCCTTAATAACAATAATAAGTTGAAAATAATAGTATGCTTAAATTCTTTAAATGTCGTAATTTTTACGTAAAATTCGCAGTCTATTTATAATCTAGATATAAAGTTTCCGTTGTGATTATTGCATTCGGCTTATCAGCAAATAATACTTTAGTTTGTCAATAGGAATACGATGGTGTAAGTTCAATGCATCCACTGGTCCTTATGTTTAAGAAGAATACTAATATCAGTCACGCATTTTGCTTTTTCGTGAACGTATGTACTGAACTAGGAAATAAATAGTGGAATCACGGCTTTCATTTTGTTTTCAAGCCGTACAACGGAATCGCGTGTCCTACGGTAAGATATTAACACCATTTATATTCACTTAATATCAGAGAAAAATACTCTCGGTTTTTTACTATTTAATGAGAAATCGTAGCATTAATGAAAAACTGGCCAAGTTGGATAGTAATCAGCCGCTTGGTATTAGTTGCCGAGAAATAGTTAGAGACATGTTATTATCTTTTAATACCAACGTGGAAAACGTAAGTAATCCGTTCTTCTATAATGGAGCTATTAATAGAACGTTGAGAAAGCTTTATTACATACTCGATTAACCTAAGTTCTGGAACGAGGTGCAAGCGTCTGTGCCATCCCAGGAATGGGAAGAATTCTCAACAATATCCCGCGGGTATTGCTAAAGATATTTGGTTCGCCAAAGACCTCGGAATATGGTGGATGAAAGGATCTTTCTTGTCGCCAACATTTTTTCGTTGGCGTATTTTCGTCACGGTACGAATTTTAGTCGGACGAGGGGGAAGGGGCGGGGTGCGCGAAGGAAAATAGGAAAACGCGGAGGTAGGAGAAAGGAACGAAAGTTAATCAACGACCGAAGAGTGAAAGGACAGCGTCGCGGAAACGACGAGTACGACGATTCGACGACTCGACGACTCGACGACACAGATGACACAGACGACGCGCGACGGGGAACGAATTTTCATGGAAGCATTTTCGTTCGCTTGAAATGAAAGTGGCGCGGCGGAGGCCGGAGGTGGAGAAGGAGCGTGGGCGATCGCGTTTGCACTCGATTACGCGTTCGATAGACGTTGATTATCGACAAAACACGTCGATTCGACAACCCCTGACGATGACGAGCGGCCCTATACGTGTGTTTACGTATTTCCGTGGGTGCCGACGCGTCGCGCGACTTCACGATAAATGAAGTTGCGCGCCCAGCCGTTCGTACCACCGGCTGTTTTCATCTCCGGTGAAATGTTGTCCAAGGAAACTTCACCTTTGCCCGTGTTGGGTCAATACATTCTACGTAACTCGGAAAATTAATGAAAATTTATTATTCATGTAATTGCCGTCTCTTCTTCATCGAATATCCGAAACCAAAATATAAATATCGAATATCGTGAGAAATTTGAGTGCATATGTTTCATCAACGTTTTCGGGACCTGCTTAAGCCACTGACGTAGGCGTGTGTGTCTATTTTGACCCAGAATATCAAAATCGTCATTTAATTACTCTTTTTCTAGCGATTAAATTAACCCTCCGAAGGCGGTGCATGGATCTAATTCAATCCAGAGAATGAAAATTGTCATTTAAGTATTAAATTTCTGGTAATTTGCTTAATTTGAATAACTGTTGCATTAGGGACATCAGGAAGATTAATGTATCAGCAAGAAATATATTTAAAAATATTAATAATTAAAGCTGTGAGCGCTCCTAAGCATCAGCATTTATATGCTATAGAAATGGTCCGCCGTCCGAGGGTTAAAGAGCAGCTGATACATTAGGAACAACAGAAAGACTGATGTGCCTACAAGAATTAACTCAAGAAATAAGTTTAAAAATTAAATGGTTGTAAGAATGGTCCGTCGTTCGAGGATTACATGTATAAAATATTTGCAGGATTGGAAATCTATTTTTAAGACAAAACTTGTATAAGCAGGTGTTCGTTCTTTCAGAATTATGGCTCCTCTTATTTTCAATTCAATTTTGGCGAAAATTCGCATTAATTCTGTTAATAATCCCTAGACTACGGATCTTTCCGTAAAATAGAATTGTTTCGCATTGATTGTGAGGAGCAGGAGTTAAATAAAAATTAATTTCATCCTTTAAAAGTTCTTTTTACATTGAAATCAACATAATCATATTCTTAGAGTTTTCTAATCTTTTACTGTTTTATGTTTCGGCCAGCTTATTTTTTCATAAATGGATAAAAATCCACATTTTAATAATCACTAGACTGCGATTTTTACGTATTTATTGAATAGTTGCAGTTTTAAACAGTCGACAGATTAAAGTATCAAACTATTTAAATAATTAAAGAAAGAAACACTTTCAAAGCGGCTCCTGATTCTTGCAGCAGATGCAGACAATTTTTATTTTGCATAAAAATTCGCAGTCTGATATCTATGGGAAGTAGGTAATGGGAAATGCGGAGGAACAATCATAATCATTGGTCTTCCATACATAATTCTATGGATTGTAGTAAATTATGGCAAATATACATAGAACACTAATGGTTGTGGCTTTGTGTGTTTTACCTTCTGAAAATATGGAAAAAATCACATTATTAATGAGATGACTTGATCGTTTAGCGTGGTAAAATAGGCAAAAGGGGGTACAATAGAATGTTTGTAACTAAATCACAGTTTGACGTGTGTAACTTATAAAACTACGTCCAGATATTGTGAGACTATCTCACGATCATGCTACCGCGCACTGAGGCGACGGTTGTCGAGTTTTTGACGATATCAAAGCTACCTCTCAGTCTGTTGTTCGCTAACTTTGGACATGTTTTGCATATCCAGCAGCACAAGCTATAGATCCAAGCAAGATATTTGCTTTGCAATAATTATTGGCTTCTCGTGTTCTTGCCTTGCATATACTAATTGTAAGAAGACACTCGAGGCAGTATGATTGAGGTAGTTGTCGATAGATGCTGCCTCGCAATATCCGAGTACAGGAAGAATTTGCATAAATTAGCGAATAGAAGTTTAAATAAAGCTATTTTTTTCATGGACAACTCATTTTGGTATTTGTAGAAATACAGGAAGAATGTCGCATGGTTTTAAAAAGTGCTTTCATTATTCTTTTATGTACTTCGTACCATTTGCTAGTTTTTTCAAAATCCTTTTTGTACACCATTTAACACTTTCATCGCCATGTTACCCATATCTGGATGACGAAATTATTTATACAGAATTCAAAATTAATTTTCTACGCTGGTAGATTGAGTGTACAAAATTTGCTTACGATATGCGAAATGGAAAAGGTTTGAAACAATAATTAATATCTAAAAACTAAACTCCTTAATTTTTGTTTTGTTAAATAAATTTTTTTGATTTTGTGTAATTTTTGTGAATGTTGAGTGGGCGATCAACGTGTTAATAAATCAATGCTTCCAATTGCTTAACAAAAATCAAGTCATTCGGTGCAATTTTAAACAAATTATTCTGATTTAAAGGGCGTTCGAATACTTTCGTACGCCACCATGTATATTTCAGTTTTGGGCAATATGTACCGAAATTGTCACAGAAAAAGTTGGCAACCCTATGCAGAGTAGAGATTTCTTCCTATCTATACAAATTTAATTCCGCCCTGCTTCTTCGTTCTCTCATAATCTCTCAAAAAAAAAAAATCAAACAAGAATTTGGCTGAATCCTTTCCACAGGAAGTCCCGTCGAATCCCTTCATCGCGTTGGACCGGAGCGAAAGCCCCCCCGAGGTATACCATAAAATTATTATTACGCGGTCGGCCGACATTAATCACCAATAAAACGCGTCAATCCGAAGGCAGTGACGATGACAAACGCGAACGTGGGTGCGGATGCGACGTAGGGGGTCGACAGACGGTGACGCGTATCGTTCTTTTTATGGGGTGTCAAGACGTCTTGTCGTTGCAATCGTTGCCTCGTATGGGACCTGGGCAGGTGCACAGGGGTCCCTCCCCGCTGCATCCTCGCTCATTTATCCGCTTCTTCCTTTTATACTTCTCCCGTTCCCGTTCATTCTTAAATATCGCGCATAAACTCTCCGGCGATGTTTGCGACCGCGATCGGGTACTGGAGGTCCCCGCGGTCCGTCTTGATGCTTTGAAACGAACGCGATTATCATTCTCGTACTAAAATGACCAAACGCCTAATTGAATTAAAACGAAAAGTGTTCGAGGACCGGGCGTACGAACGCGTCCTCGAACCAACGCGTCAGAAGGTCAAACAAATCTCGTCAGTGGTTGATCGGAGAAGTGTAAAGGGAAAACCGCGGCCACTGAGAAAATCTCGAGACTCGATTCCCAGAAGGTTCTCGCGGCGTCGATCATCTCGCTTTATCAACGAAGGCGATTCCCCGGTTTGTCGCTGCGGGCCACGCGGTACGGCCGCGAACCACGGAGATTTGCTCTCCGTCGACGCTGGGTGTCCACTAGGATAGAGGATTGGAGGAAGAAGGAGAAGAAGATGAAGCAAAAGAAGAGGAGGAGGCCGCGCGAGCCAGACGCCGCCGTCTTTCTTTCTCGGGGAACCGCGGCGTGCTGCTTTCGAGCCGCAATTCCGATTTCATTAAAAAATGGAGATGGAGCTTCCAGGTGGAGAAACGGACTGTGGAGAGACAAAGAGACAAGGCGGCGGATAGAGCGCGAAAGAGAGAGAGAGAGAGAGAGAGAGAGAGAGAGAGAGGAGAGAGAGAGAAGAAGAAAAGGTGAAACAGAGCGATCCGTAGGCAATAGAGGAGCGAAAACGCGCGACGGTTGAGAGGGTGGGTGGGAGTAAGTCCTAGGAGGCAGCGTGTGTCGTGTGGCGTGGCCTATCGTGTGTAAAGGTAGCCGGTCGTCGTCGAAAGAGCCCGCAGAAGAAGAAGAAGAGGGCTCAGAGGCCAACTGATCATCGCATGCATTTAAATTGGTTCATTAAAGCCCCACGGTCCACCCCCCCTTCACCCCCTCTTCTGGCCGAGTAACCCCCTCCTCGGTGGCCCGGTCGTTCCCTCGTGACGGCCAGCCTCCGACCCGCCACCGGACGACCCTATGGAAACCCGCAACACACGCTCTCCTCTTTGCGTACCCGTACCCGTACCCGTACCCATACCCGTACCCGAGCGCAACACTACGCGTCCACCGCACCGGCTGCAACCACCGAACTGCAGCATCCTACTTATCACGCCGACACCGGACGAAATGTTCCTCACCGCGTACGTGTTAAATTGTCGATGCAATTACAGGACGCTCCGGCGTCCTCTCTCGCTCTTTTCCCTGGCCACTTGGATTTTCAAACTTCTGCACACGCCGCATCACCGGGTCTAGAGACACGCCAAAATTCGTTTATCCCGGCAAAATTGGCCTCGCCATTGCCGGGTCACCGGGAATTATAGTCAACTGGCGGAGGTGTGCCAGAATCCGAAAATATCGAGTCCGGACGGGTCAAGAATTTTATTCGGGTCGAGCCCGGCTTCCGAATATTTCAGTATTCTCGAATACACCCGGATTCTCGAGCATATTAGCGTCCTCAAATCTATCGGGATTATCCTTGAGAATATTCGGGATTCCCGAGCATATTAAGGTTCTCGAAAATTTCGGGATTCCCGAGCATATTAGGGTTCTCGAATATTCGGGATTCTCGAGCATATTAGAGTTCTGGAAAATTTCGGGATTCCCGAGCATATTAGGGTTCTCGAATATTCGGGATTCCCGAGCATATTAAGGTTCTCGAAAATTTCGGGATTCCCGAGCATATTAGGGTTCTCGAATATTCGGGATTCTCGAGCATATTAGAGTTCTGGAAAATTTCGGGATTCCCGAGCATATTAGGGTTCTCGAATATTCGGGATTCCCGAGCATATTAAGGTTCTCGAAAATTTCGGGATTCCCGAGCATATTAGGGTTCTCGAATATTCGGGATTCTCGAGCATATTAGAGTTCTGGAAAATTTCGGGATTCCCGAGCATATTAGGGTTCTCGAATATTCGGGATTCCCGAGCATATTAAGGTTCTCGAATATTCGGGATTCCCGAGTATATTAAAGTTCTCGAAAGTTTCGTGATTCCCGAGCATATTAGGGTTTCGAATATTCGGGATTCCCGAGTATATTAAAGTTCTCGAAAATTTCGGGATTCCCGAGCATATTAGGATTCTCGAAAATTTTGTTTCTTAGGAAACCCGATATATTCAAAAATCCGGAAATTTTCGAGAACCCGCCTAGTCTCGACGGCATCCGACGCTTTCGGGTTCTAACACATCTTTACCAACTAAACGTGGACGAGGATATTTTGAGCACCCGACACTCGGGTTGAGTAAGGGCTTCGAAATTTTAGACGTGATAGATCCCGAAAATGTTGTAGTTCCCAATACTAAAATGTATAGATGTGTGAGAATCCGAAAATATCGGGTATCCAATTACTTGGGTCGGGCCGAGCTGGGTTCTTGAAAGAATAACATCGCGAAAATCGCTGTTCTCTCCACTCTGTCTACTCAATGTCCGTAAAATCTCTTCTGGAAAGACACATTCTAGTTAAATTTGCTAACTGCAACCTATGGCAGATTTGGTTGCAGGTAATGTAACCTGCAAAATCTAGGTAACTGGTGAACAGGTGATGAAGGCAACTCCCGTTCACCTAGTAAGAGCAAGTTGAAACAGAAAGTATAATGATCCAGTAACCTGTATTTTTAGACTATTGCGTAGAGCGTGGATAACAGATTATAATAAATAATCTAATGGCAGCTTGTAATGGATATAAACTATTGGGTTAATGTAAAAATAATGGTAATACTGGAGTTGCTTTAATATGATCGTCTACCTAAGCAGGTAGCAGTAATATAGACAACAAGGCAGGGAAATATGAGTATAATATAATTTCAATTGTGACTTACAATAAACACATGTCATAATTTAAAACCTAAGAATTAAACATATTTTGGTAATGACCATTTCAAAAATAGTTAGCAGAAATTCTCATTATTTTGGCAGCAATGGTTTATGTATGTGATATTGAAAGTACCAAACACTAAAAATAATGAAAGTATGGTTACTGCGAGTTTGTAGAAATATTTGTACACATGTTGCAACGAGGTGCACAAACAAAAAAGTTTACTTAATAATATTCTATAAGAGTATATCTCTTTATGGTGAGTGCTTCTAACGTTAATCCGTTTGCGAATATAATGTTCAGTGAACATATCGCACACTTGAGATAGAAATGACACAAAAAGAGAAGTATGTTTTTCTGGAAAAGCGAAAAACTGTTCTCCTACATAATGATAAAACACAACTTATAATAAACCGCATAATATAACTGTATTTCATCGGCCAAAGTATAAAGTTTATCAAAGATAAATAAATAAAATTCTCTCGTAATTAAACTGCTGATCTTTATGCAAAATAAAAAATTTGTACATCGATTGCAAGAAATAGTACCTGCATAAACATTTATTTCTTCCCTTAATAATTTTAATAAGTTAAAAATAATACAATCGTACTCTTAAAATTGTCTGATAACATTTTGTTTTTTGCCTACTCAATTTGTTTTAAATGCACAAAATCCCCAATCAATTCGTAACTGTAATTAAATCGTGCTTCCTGAGAAGTGTCACTTTCTTATAATTTATGAAGGGAAGTATAAATTTCTCGATGTTATCTCCGAATATTACTTCACGATTTTATTATACCAGTCTCTTTTAGTATTGTCGGATTATAGGTTTGTATTATATCGCTGCTAGTTTAGCGTAACCGGGTTAATTCGCTCTCTCGGGAAACCCGGATTGCGTTTCGGGTTAGACAGCGGTTAGGAATCCTGGATATGGAGTTATGGAAGCTAAGTTGGTGACAGTTTGTAACTCAACCTTATCATTGTTTCTTCGTCAAGCATATTGTACTCTTACTTCTATCATCTAATCTGCTGCAGCATCCTATAGCATACTTATCAACATTCTATAGCTTGTAAAAAATTACATCAAATATTCAATATAATTACCACCTACGGTTTAAAGAAACTGTATATTTTCTTCTTCTCTACTTTTAATTTTATTTTCAACTACTCGTACAACAACTTACATCATACAAAATTGCCTATAAAGGTGAAATTCCTCTCGATCGAAAATGAAATATATAATAAATTTTGTGGTTTCGGCGCAAAGTTCGATCAATTATAGAAACAATTATAAATAATTGTTAAAATAAATAAATAATTGCAAATTTGCTGTTTCTATAATTGATCGAACTGTGCGCCGAAACCACAAAATTTATTATAAAATTGCCTACGTTATTTGCAAATTTGTACTATGTTATAATTAGAATACGGATCGTTATACAAAATAATAATATGCTGCATCGATTGTAAGGAACAGAAGTTAAATAAAAATGTATTTCCTCTTTTCATAATTTCAATAAATTGCAATTAATGTAACAGTATTCTTAAATTCTTCTGATATTTTCATTGCTGTATATTTCACTTACTATTATAGTTAGAATACATACATATTGGAAATAAATTCTATATTTTTAAATTCACCGCGTCCACTCAACGATCTCCGCGCCCTCTTTCTATTCTTTTACATAATTTATAAAATTCTGCTGTACTCTGTCTTGAATCACGACTCGTGTGTTATAAAATAAAGCTGTGCAATATCATTTTACAAGTCTGTGTTTATTAAATAAGACTGATTCTAATCCTTGGTAAATATCCTGAACCACTAAATCTAACAATACAAAATTGGATAACATATATTCTATTGTGTTCGGCAGAGTTAAATATGCTATAAATTCATGGACATCCAGAATCCTATTGTATCATTGTTCTAAAAGAATTAATAAATTATTGTTGAAGCTGAGACTTCATTAAAATACTTGGAACACCAAAAGTCTCAGTCTGACAGTTTTTCTGGCAGCACTCGAACATTTTCGCCCAAGTCATGCATTTCTATTGTATTTGAAGAATGTTCCAGTAAAGATTCTTCTTCCGAGCACGATTATTCCCGAGCCGGGATGCTTTTCACACGATTTGTCGCGGTGTTCCGTTCGTTTTCTTTGTATGAATTTTTGAATTGCCTCGCTCGTCCATTTCTCCTCCGAAGCTGTTCCGCCGTTTCAGAATCTCTCGAAAGGATGTTCGATGCCCCGCCTGATACGTCGGCATCAGAAAAGATGTTCCGTGGTACACGGTAAATCGTCGGCGCAATTACGACCACCGCGGTCGTCCTCCGAGTACCTAATCCCACGATGTTCCTCGTAAGAAGTACAAGACAATAATCGTGTTCCACCATTTTGCGGACTTTCTCGCGACGCTCGCTTGCACGCGCGTACGATCAATTCGAAGAGAATCGATGTCACGAGAAGAAAACACGGACTCGTTAGACAATTTACCATAGAAAATTTTATGCTGTCGGATTAGCTTCGCTATTTTTTTCATTTTTCGTTATTTTTGCAAAATCTAATACCTCGTAGGTCTTTAACACCTCGTTTTATGAGATCTAGACAGTACCGTGACGAACGCCTGACACGGAACTTAATAAATGCGAATACCATTCATTTCGCTTGACTCGCGGAACAGAGACGAGTTCACTCGTCGTTTGCATTCGATCTCACCTTTCGGTGACTTTTGCGGTCTCTACGCAAATACTTTGCGTTGGTGTAAACTACATTGTGCTTGTTTATTGCGACACGAATCTTTCTTGAGTAGATTCTACTCGTCTTTGTGTATGTCTACATCGATTACAGGTAAAGATGACGTCGAATATTATTTTGTTCATATCATTGTTTAACACGTTCATGTCGGCGCTGTTTTATTTAATTTTGCCCCAGTAGGTGGCGCTGTACTCAAAATTTAAGCAAAGTTCAGGCTCAGTAGGACAATTTACTTTTACTAGGTATTTATTAGGGTATGATATTAGTATAGTGTAGCTTGTACTCATAATGCTTTAATTTTAATTATTTATTTTAACGATACAAAAACCACTACGTGTACCACCGGTGGTGCACGCCGCGCCGTCGTAAACGTGTTAATTTCCAGAATAAGTAACTTACGAATGAGGTTCGTCGAAAGTTGATTCCTTTACTAGATTTTTAGTCACCGCTAGTTTAAAACGCATAGTTCCGGGGAGTCTGGGGTATTAGACAATAAATAATAAGAAGAATTGAACTACAAATAAAAAACACTTGTATTTCAAGACCATCTTGCTACATACCCAGGAAGGTCTAGTCCTGTATATGCCCTAGGGGTGCGCGAGTACTCGAAATTTTGGGTTCGGATCGGGTCGGGAAATTTGTTCGGGATCGGGGCGGCATCACGAAAGTTTATAAACTTCGGGTACCCGAAAAGGTAGTCGGGTCGAGGTCGCGAAAGTTTGCAATATTCGGGTACTCGAAGTTGAAGTTGGGTCAGGTCTGCGGTCAAATCAGCAGTAAATAACTCTGTGCATATTAAGACGTCCAATCATCGGTTGTAATAATATTTCGATTTGTAGTAAACACTGATTACGAAACAGTGCTCTTATACGAACAGTGTACGGACGAAGAGTCCTTGTCTTGTAAGAACAGTGTTTACTAGAAACGGAAACGTCCTTTACGTACAATCTTTCACATAATGCATTCTAAAATATTTTTTTCCTCGCGAAGTTTGATAACCGATTACACTAAAAATACAAAAATCATTCTGAACTTGCCATTGAAAATAAAAGATTAAACTGAAAAATCATAAAACAGCATTATGCTTATATAAATACAACTTTAACTTCTAGTACCCGAATATTGCATACTTTTGGGACCCCGACCCGACCCGACCCTACTACCATTTCGGGAACCCGAAATCGCGGGTTCCCGAAGTTTATGAACTTTCGAGATACCGACCCAACCCGACCCGATCATTGTCCGACTCGACCCGAGGCTCGGGTACCCGAAATTTCGGTAAATACCTCTAATATGCACTATTTATACCAAAAAAAGAAATTCTTAAAAATCATTGTCTTTCACTACCGTTACACGAGAAGCCTCCCTTAAACATTGAAGCAATTGTAAACATACAATAAATATACATTTTCTTTTAGGAAATTGTTGAAGACAAAGAAGTTGTAATCATTGAAGCTACAGAGAGAATCGTGAGAATGTTTTAATTCTAACAGATACTATTATATGTATACGGTAGATAATTATTTTTAGTAGGTACACGCAATGACAAAAAGTGGTGAGGCATGGGGTTGAAAGTTTCTGCAGTACTTTTGCGGTACTCTGATTCTATTAGAGTACAAAGAACCTTTTTTCTTGCCCACGCAGCTCTAACGTCGGTATCAAGCCAGAACCGCGATGACCCAACAATTCTATGGCCAGATTTGTTTTCGCGTGTTTGCAATCTAGCAATCTGCGATCGAAAGGTTAACGCACCCCTGCTGCACGTCTGATTACTTACCGGAATTGTGCGTGCAGGCATCACGACCAGCACGTGCGTTTTCCACGCGTGTGCACAAGCGCGCACACGTGCACCCCGCTGGTAAATTTTTTAGTGGCCCATTGGTTCAGCTTGATTCAAGAATCGCCAGTCGATACCTTCGATTTCGGGGGAATCCTGGCGTGCCTGATCCCATCATTTCGCGTAATCTCGGTGTCCGTTTTAAGGGATCCTATTTCTTAATCCCTCTGCGCCTCTTTCAACTTTAATTTCTAATCAAATCTGCCCATAGGGGAGTCCGTTGTGTATTATGAATGGTTAATAGGGTGGTTCCTATGTGTCGACTTTCGATTTTTTTTGCCCTTAAACAAAAGGAACCAATCGGACATCGGGAACTCTTGATGCGTTTGCATTAAAGTTTAAAAATTTGCATTATTCCATGTGATTTTCAAACATAATTGTATTTTGTTATTTTGGAAATATCGTTAAACATTCTTGAGTAAAAGACGATGAAGAATGATGAGATTGACGGGTTACTTTCACAAAATATACAAAGCTTTTAAATTTGCAGAAGGGACAAATCTGGACACGATTTTGATGACAATTTAGTGGCAGATAGTTTTCGAAAAAATATTTGACGCGTATTATTTCTTTTCGGCCATCATCCATATTGAGAGGGTAAGAACAACCCTCAAAGTTGTTGATTTTCACTGATTTCGCCCAACTCCAAGATTAGTTTTCCACCGTTAAAGATCACATCACGTCAAAGATATATCAGCGGTACATATCTTCAACATTTATCCGCAGATTTAGAGCTGAGAATAATAAATTCAGACTTTCCACATTAGCTTTTCAATATTTCTAATTCGTGTACAATTTATAAATAATTTTTAAACAATATAATAGCTACGTAATAATACGTTTTCCTAAACTAATAATTTCATTAAAAAATATAAATGAAAAATTACCTATCAGGGGTGTGCGGATACCCGAAATTTCGGGTACCCGAGCCTTGAGTCGAGTCGGACAATGATCGTGTTGGGTTGGGCCGGGATCCCGAAAGTTTGCAATATTCGGTTACTCAATGTTAAAGTTGGAGCAAGTCTGCGGTCAAATCGGCGATAAACAACTCTGTGCTCTGTGCATATTAAGATATCCAATAATCGGTTGTAATAATATTTCAATTTGTAGTAAACACTGTTTAGTAAACAGTTATTTCGGGTACCCGCACACCCCCGCTGTTGACTAAACTGTTTACTAAACTAGTAAGACTTGTAGGGGTGTGCGGGTACCCGAGCCTCGGGTCGAGTCAGACAATGATCGGTTCGGGTCGGGTCGGAATCCCGAAAGTTTATAAACTTCAGGTACCCGAAATGGTAGTTGGTCCCCGAAAGTTTGCAATATTCGGGTACTAGAAGTTAAAGTTGTATTTATATAAGCATAATGCTGTTTTATGATTTTTCAGTTCAATTTTTTATTTTCAATGGCAGGTTCAGAATGATTTTTGTATTTTTAGTGTAATCGGTTATCAAACTTCGCGAGGAAAAAAATATTTTAAAATGCATTATGTGAAAGACTGTACGTAAAGGACGTTTCTGTTTTTAGTAAACACTGTTCTTACAAGACAAGAACTCTTCGTCCGCACACTGTTCGTATAAGAGCACTGTTTCGTAAACAGTGTTTACTACAAATCGAAATATTATTACAACCGATGATTGGACGTCTTAATATGCACAGAGTCACAGAGTTATTTATTGCTGATTTGACCGCAAACTTGCCCCAACTTTACCTTCGAGTACCCGAATATTGCAAACATTCGGGACCCCGATCCGACTACATTTTCGGGTACCCGAAATCGCGGGTATCCGAAGTTTGTAAACTTTCGGGATCCCGACCCTATCCCGAACAAATTTCCCGACCCGACACGAACCCGAAATTTCGAGTACTCGCACACCCCTATTACGTATGTACATATTTTATCGATAAAACGACCATGAGAAAGCACCTTGTATATTTTCAGGCAAATACATGCAACATCCGTGAGAGAAATACGATTTGTGTAAGATCAAAATTGATTTACCAGCGATGGTTTATTGTCGTCGCAGATAACGTATTATCGAAGATAACATCCTTCGATGCCGAAGACCACGATAAACAGATCGGTAGTCCGTTAGAAGGGATTGATTGAGCGCAGGAAATTCGTTAGGAAAATTAAGACCGCGGTGAAGAAACGCGCCGGGTAATTTACGACAGTATATTGCATATTGCAGCTTAAGATTGATAGGGATAAATATCAGTGTCCGACTTCCCTCTTCGTTCATCGGGCGCCGGCCACGTAAAACAAGAAAGACGAAACCGTACGCCTCTTCATCGGAGTTAATTCCGTCGGAATAACCCTTTTGATCAAGTTAAGGTCGTGCGTAATTCGCGTACATTAGTGTCGAATTCGGCGATCGATGACCGGGATAGGGTTGAGAAGTGTGTTGACATGGCATAGATTTCCTACAGCCAGCAAATTCCCAAATTATGCGAACAGTTCACTATTCAAGCGATGATGCGCTATTCCCTAGTCACTGCGGTTTTCATGCATATATGATAAAAATGAGTAAGCATAATTTCAAGCAGTGGTCATATTAAACTGTTGTAAAAACATCGGTATACTAGTTTCAACATAATAAGACAATTTAAAGAGGAAATCATTTTTTATTTGGCCTCTGTATCTTGCAATCAATTTTTGTTTTGCCTAAAGGTCCGCAGTCTACTTATTACGAATTTAGTTATTTTTTATTAATAATTTCTAGAGTCCTTCAATTGTTCTCGATTTCTAGACATCGAAGTATAAATTCTCAGCATCAATTGCACAAAATGGGAGCGAAATTGAAACTTCTTGCCTTTTTAAAATGATTTTAGCGAGTTAAATACACTGTTGAACAATGGGATCAAAACCATAGAATGTCCAAAGAAAATGAACAGGTATGAAAAGACGAAAGATAATAATCTACTGCCACGAAGCAATGGAAATGGGAAGAGATTTCACCTATTGGTGAAATCCTATATACATTTTATTGAATGCAAAAATCTTGTAAAATTAATGGTTAACAAGTATAAAATCGGTTATACATAGAAACATTATAAAGGAATAGGTATTTCAAATATTACGTCAATTATTGTTCTTCTCTTTCTTCCAGAACATGATTTGACCAATTAAATACTTTTTCCCCAAGCAACACTTCCTTTGTTCAATGTCGTCTACTGGATACTGTAAGAAGTGTAATAGTTGGTTTTAATGTAATACATGATGTTGGTGATGAGTGATTAGTGTAATGTGTGATATTGGCAATGAGAGGTTGAGGAACAACTGACAAGAGAATAGGTTGACGATCATCGTTTTGGGTATTGAATAAATAATTGAATTTGGGTATTAAAATAAAACGGAAATTAGGGGTGTGCGAGAACCCGAAAATGTCGAGTCGGGACGAGATAAGAATTTTTTTCGAGATCGGGACGAGTTCTCGAAAATATCGGGATTCTCGATAATGTCGAGATTTTCGAAAACTTCGGGATTCTCGATTATGTCGAGATTCTCGAAAACTTCGGGATTCTCGATTACGTCGGGATTCTCAAAAGTTTTGGGATTTTCGATTATGTCGAGATTTTCGAAAACTTCGGGATTCTCAATTATGTCGAGATTCTTGAAAGTTTCGGGATTCTTGATTATGTCGAGATTCTCGAAAACTTCGGGATTCTCGATTACGTCGAGATTCTCGATTATGTCGAGATTCTAGAAAACTTCGGGATTCTCGATTACGTCGGGATTCTCAAAAGTTTTGGGATTTTCGATTATGTCGAGATTTTCGAAAACTTCGGGATTCTCAATTATGTCGAGATTCTTGATTATGTCGAGATTCTCGAAAACTTCGGGATTCTCGATTACGTCGAGATTCTCGATTATGTCGAGATTCTAGAAAACTTCGGGATTCTCGATTACGTCGGGATTCTCAAAAGTTTTGGGATTTTCGATTATGTCGAGATTTTCGAAAACTTCGGGATTCTCAATTATGTCGAGATTCTCGAAAGTTTCGGGATTCTTAATTATGTCGAGATTCTCGAAAACTTCGGGATTCTCAATTACGTCGAGATTCTCAAAAGTTTCAGGATTCTCGAAAGTCTCGGGATTCTCGAAAATTTTAGGGAATTTCGAAACTTTCGAGAATCTCGACATAATCGAGAATCCCGAAATTTTCGAGAAACCGACCCGTCTCGTCTCAATGTCTTCCCGACTCGTCTCGACCTAACGGAAATCATACAAGACGCTTGGTTTGTAATAAAGGCTATTACAATACTAAACGAAAATCTTGAATAATCGTTCGAACCAATTTAATGATACCACGAGTTTCATATTCACAATGTTTTACATATCAGAAATTTCCGTATTAGATTCATACCGACATGTCTCGTAAAAAAAAATCTTTTTGCCAGGCTACTCACAATTTTGCTCTATAAATCATGAGCAACGACCACTGAAAAACCAGAAAGCAATAATTTGAGGCTTGTGGCGTTAGGCTATAGATGACGGGTATTATTTTTAATTTTCACTGGAAGCGTACACCATGTGGTTTTCAGCAACGAAAATGTCAACGGCCATGATACATGGTCGGTGATCCTGTTCCCGGGGACCGATCGAACGGGTCGATGCTAATTTACTCGAATTATTATGTCCGACCTTGGCCGGATCGAAGGCTCAATTCGGGTGTAATCGGTTTCGAAGGAGCACCTAGACCTTCTTCATGTATGTGTGTACCCGGGAGTGCGTATACAAGAAGGCCGAAGCCGAAGTTCCGTCGATCCTCGTGGAATCTTAATGGGGAAGCAGCAAACAGTGCTGGAGGCTGGGACGTACAAGAACGCTCATCCTTAACCGCCTTTAACAAATTGCGCCCAAGCAATCGTTGACCGACAAGGGGATGTGTCTAAAGTCGTGTACTGTTTTTGCGCGTGGAAACGAGCGCGCTCGCGAACATCGTCGTGTGCAGTCGCGTCGCGATATACCAGATATTCGCCCGCCGTGTTCCTCGTACCGTTAACAACTCGCCAACCAACCAACAAATTGTCTAATTATTATTCTTGTTACCGGTCTCGTTGTTCTCTGAATAATCTTTTGCAACCGAAAAAGAAACAATTTCGAATTGGGTGACATGTTCAGTGAACGAACACCTCCTAGTGAATGAACGTAATTCGTATTAACACTTAAACGCGGAGCAAGTTTGTCTCGCTTTCCATTTAAATTTTTTATTTAAGTTTGAATACAAAAATGCGACTGTGAATCTATCAAGTACAGGATATATTAAACAGTGAAACGCCTCAGAGAAGTGAGAAGATTGAATTTACTTCAGCTTTGTACGGTTTTCATTATAATATGTGCTTTACCCTACGACAGCGGAACCTGGGTCTATTTGACTCGGAATATCAAAATTGAAATTTAATTACGCATTTTCTGGCGATTAAATTAATGAAAATAATTCGTATTAATACATTAAACGCGGAGCAAGTTTGTCTCGCTTTCCATTTCATTTTTTATTTAAGTTTGAATACAAACATGCGACTGCGAATCTATCAAGTACAGAAAATATTAAACAGTGAAACGCCTCAGAGAAGTGAGAAGATTGAATTTACTTCAGCTTTGTACGGTTTTCATTATAATATGTGCTTTACCCTACGACAGCGGAACCTGGGTCTATTTGACTCGGAATATCAAAATTGAAATTTAATTACGCATTTTCTGGCGATTAAATTAATGAAAATAATTCGTATTAATACATTAAACGCGGAGCAAGTTTGTCTCGCTTTCCATTTCATTTTTTATTTAAGTTTGAATACAAAAATGCGACTGTGAATCTATCAAGTACGGAACATATTAAGCAGTGAAACGCCTCAAAGAATTGAGAAGATTGAATTTACTTAAATTTTGTACAGTTTTCATTATAATATGTGCTTAACCCTATGGCAGCGGAACCTGGGTCTATTTGACCCGGAATATCAAAATCGACATTCAATTCATCAATTTTAACTTATTTTCTGGCGTTTAAATTAAATAGACCGTTGTTACATTAGAAATGAAAGAGAGACTAACGTGTCTACCAAAAATGCCTTAAAAAATATGGTTCCAAAAACATGATAAATAAAGCAGTGAATAGTTGTAAATATCTTCAATTATATAGTTGTAAGTACGGTCCGCTGTTCGAGGATTAAATAAAGAAGTTAATTTAGTCATTTTTTATGCGGACGTTTTTATAATCTCAATAATTGTAAAATGGAAAAACGGTAATTTGATCGTGGTACATTTATTAATATCTTCGATAAGTTGAAAATAGTACATTGATATTTTTAACCCTTAAGTGGTACAGTGTGTACTCAGATTACGAAGTATCGAACTAGTACCTTTCTAAAATTCTGTACAAATTTTTTCGGACAAGGGAGGTGAGAGGTGAAGCTTTAAAACACCGAAACATATTGAAATAACAATTTCTTTTAACGTACTACCAGCGCTTGTTTCGGTAACAGTCTTCGTAGTTATTCGATTCTAGCGAATGCTTTATATTTTCGAATAAAATAAATCAATAAAATGTGAAGAAAATTATATTGCAGAAAATGAATAAACCCATCGTATATCAAAATGTATGCAATAATTTTCGAAATAGCTACGAAGTATTATAGTTTGTTATAATAGGCGTCAGAGGTTAAAACGACGATAAGTGCAATTATTTTTGCACCGAGCTAATATAATAAAATAGAAAAAGTAATATTAACAATGAGCAATGTTTTCTGAGACCGTTTCGGTTGAAGAGAATATGTTATTTTATATAGATTATAGATTTTTCACCACTTTCATAATTTTATAAATACAATTTATTTATCAATATTCTGTCTCCGAATTTCTTAAATAAATTTTGCAATGACTTTTCCTATTTGTTTCACGTGCAAAATAGTGTCCAATATTTATTTTCTCGATTAATTACGGAAATACACTAACACAGATTCTAGCTAGTTTTCTGAAATATAATATATGCAGTTTTTCATTAATCTTTTGACATAACATAATCGCAACACGCCGAGATCAAGAAAAAGAATAGAAGCATTACATCCTCGCGTGTGTCGAGATATAAAAAGATAAAGTTCACGCGCCATCCCGTATAAATCACGCAACTATCAGCCAGGTGTGTGGCTCCGAAAAAGATCACCACGCTTATGTTAATACGCGAACAAAATTACGTTAGCGGGCGCTGAAGAAGCGACTGGTCCCCGATCCATCTGATTAATGGTATCATTCGTCATCCTTACATCCAAGTAGCGATAAACATTATCGTATTACGGGAAATTCAATTTATCGCAATGCGTGGAAGGTGTTAGAAGCGATCGGCCCCGGTCGCAGCCGCCGCGCCGCGCCGGCCGGCAGACGACGATCACGCCGATGATCGCGACGCCGATGGTGAAATCTTGGCAGGGGGTAAATCTATTATCTATAGTTCGTTCGGAAATCGCACGAGAATCATGCATCACGACCCACGGCCATCATTATTGTTCCATGAAATATCTGTTTCGTAAAACGAACCGATAGGATCGGCTAGAACAAGGTATAACGTCGACGCGGACGCGATAATTGATAATAATTGACGATTTATTCATTGATTCCTGGTGTACGAACGTTAACGGGTTTGTTTCGTGTTCGTTGTCCACCTGACTGTGTACCGTCAATTTGAGAAATCACGATTTATAACTGAACCAATCGCAATCATTTCAATCCCAGTCGAATCAACGCGCATGTGGGAGTATGTTTTAAAAAATATAGCCACGGTTTTGTGTTAAACTATACTGTCTTATAAATATTCAGTTGGACTTTATTCAATTATAACGTTTTACGACAAACAGTTCAAAACTTATATTGAATCTACGACACAATTTTATTATGGAATTACGAAATACGAATTTATATTAAATTTCTATTGTATATACACTATAATTATGTATATACAGGTGACTAAATATGTATATAATGTAGGTTTAGCATAGGTAAAGCGATCGATGTTTTCAGACTCTCCAATTCTTTTCCAAAAATCATTTTAAACGTTTCGTTTTAAATCTGGTCTTCTTTTGCTGAAAAAATACCAAGCAGTGCAATAGTTATTGAATCGCATGAAAAAGCGTAGACATTTTGGTCTTCGGAAGATTCCACTTTACGTACTGTAATTGTAACGATCAAGCGAATAAAATTAATGAAAAAACCTCCTCCCGACAGGAAATATTCGATAAGAAGCGTGAATATAATTGTTGAAAGAATCATTTGGGTGTTAACTAAAAACGAAAAATGGAATTTCACAGATACTGAATAAACATATAGAATAGTTTACGCTATCAATAAAAATATTAATAAAACGACAAATCCTCTAGTTGTTTTAGCAAATATGAATAGTACCGTTACGTAGTAATTGTATAAAATTTATAGGAACTTGACAAAACATTAGAACACTTTTTCATACCTCAAATGATGAAGATGACAATAGGATTTGCTGAAAACATTTCACAATTTCTGAGAATGATTGAATTCTTTTTTTATAATACGGTGAGTTAAATTCTTAAAAATTGCTGCGTTGTATGAAACTACAACCTGTTTTATAGAGCATGAAAACTGAAGCACACTAATTGTCATGCAAGCTGTACATTCCACTCGAGTTATTTCAGGTTCATAATGTGCGTTATAGCAGGAGTGAAGTGGACATCTATTGTAATCGTCGGAATTCCTCGGGCATTCTCTTTTGAAAAATAGGGTAGAACAATAAGAATACGTACGAAACTGAGTTAGGTTTGAAAAATTAAAGAGCTACACTATTTTACTTTTCTTCAAATTCCTTTTTCTGTTTAGACCTGAAACTAATTCAGGCAGAATTTTATGGAATTTTCGTTACAAATTTAATTAAACACGTTTGAAAGACAATTGGGAACACTAGGCTTATGACTATTGAATAGTTAAACTACGATAGTATAGTTTTTTATTTAATGAAGTGTATAGTTCATGATACTATAGGTCTAAACGGGTTAATCGTATTACAGCAAAACAGTTCATAAGAATATTTTATCATTAGATTACAAGTTTTATACACTTGTGACAAAAATAAATAGTTTTAATTTGAAACAGTAGAATGATTAAAAGAATTGAAGAGTATCAATATTTAACGTTCAATCTGTTCAAATTATTGAGGGAACAAAAACATTCCCAAGTGGCTCCTGCTTCCCCCAACAGACGCATACAATGTTCATTTTGCGTAAAGATCCGCAGCCAATTTATTATACATAGGGCACTTGCAGAAGCAAATATTTTATAAAATCTAAAAGAACTATGTCTGATAAATATTATGCTGTAAGAAATGTTATGTTCGTGCATATGAAATGTCCGATTTTAGATGCAAATCTAATGAAGTTTTTTGATCTAGAAATACCATTACAGTCTGCAGGTTTGTTGTATACCATTTTAAGGTATAACGTTGATCTTACGGTGCTATCATCAGCTTTCATTTAGATATTTAATTTTAATTTTAAGTACAATCTATTTCAATGTTAACCAATGTTATTGTTATGTATTCTTTTTATATGACTGAAGAAGCAAACATATTGATGATAGCATTATTTGATTGTTTGTCAAAATATACTGATAAATGGACGCTCTATTTATCGATGCTGGAAAAGAACTCAAAAATGAAGATGACAGTCTAATATAAATGTCGAACGTTAAAAACCAAAAAATTCAATTCAATTTCAATCGTGAGCCAAGAAATCACCTTGAGTAACCTAATTACTTCGTTTGAGATTATTATCTAGAAGAGGATTTTTAAGGTTCCTTTTAGTACAGCACAACTATTAAAAAGCCAACTATTAATAGGGTTTCGGTAGATAAAGTATTAAAAATCGGACATTTCATATGCAACAATCTAATAGTAGGTACACATAACCACGAGTGCGAGACGAAAATCAGGAAAGATCAATCTGTGAAGTTTGCGTAAGTCAAGACCAAGTTCTTACGAATTCGCGTTAACTACGTAATGACTACCTTTCAAACAGTACACGCGCACACACACAGTTCACCGTGATTAAACCATCCCTCGCATTTCCCTATCCCATGAGACCCAAAACTAGCCGCGATTGTAATACACTCCCTTCCATGATCCTGATTCCCAAAAGATTCCGTTGTGCGATGTCGTGTCCGAAAATCGCGACGTGCCAGATAAGCTGCCGCGTTTCCGTGGATGGCAAAAATGAACTTGGCGATCCTCGCGAGTTATATATCCGAGTTGCCGACGACGATGACGGGGCGGGCCCACCCTAACGACATGCAAACAAATAGCATCGAGCGTGTAAGGTGTCACGTCACAAAACGATCGCGCGAGACAGTGGGTGGTTATCCCGCTGATGGAAGACGGAGGGCGAAGAGTAGGGTGGGGGAGGGTGTTCAAAAGTTTTGCGAAAGAGACGGCCGCGTGACCGTCGTGTGTGCAGCCGTGTGCCGTCGGGGGCTGTCCGTCATGGCAAGCCCCAGTAGTTACCGTCACGCGGTCGTCCCAGCAATCATCCACGGATCCACCACCCCCGACTCTATCGCCCTCTTCTCGTCCTCCCCATTGTAGCCAACCCCCTGACTAATCCCATTCCCTTTTGAGAGTGACGGTTGCACGTATAGGTGAGCACGCGATGCACGACGTTTGCACCGAGCAGCACGTGGGAAACACGAAGTGTGCTGCCGTGTCCCCTCTTTCTCCCACTCTCCGCCCTGCTTTCTTTCTTCCCTTTCGCACTTCCAAACCCAGCCGTCCCGCGGTAGTCTTCCTTTATTTTCCGTCCTGCTCCCACCAACCCGCATCCCCATACTCTTCTGGCCATTCGTCTATCGGGCTGCACGCGTCTTCCTCGTCTTCGGTTCTCCTCCGTGCTCGACGCCTTCCGCGGGGGTCGAAACATCAACGATCAAGCTAACCACCCTAAAGCGAACACGGAGCCACCCCTCGCCACTAGGAACGGCCAGAAGCGTGTAACTGCTTGTGCGAGCCGGCCAAGTGTCGGATCGGGGATGGATCGGTGGTGGTGGTGGTGGTGGATGCATGTACGGGACAGGACGCATTCCTCGGTTTGCGTAGAGGGTTGTTTTCCCCGGGCCGCAGGAATGGTCTTACGGTGTTTGTCGATGGCTCTTGGCCCCGATTCCCGCGTAATCGTGACGAGGAGTGCGTTCCGGTGATGTTCGCCGGAAGGAAACGCGCGATGATGTGGCCCGAGAGGCGTTTCATCGGAATCGAGTGGATGTTTCCTCGATGGGCCAGCAATTAGAGCGGTTCTCTGTCGCGGTATAATCGAAGATGACCGTCGTTCGATTTCGAACGTGTTCGAACGAAGAATCGGAATTCGATTTTCAACGATCTTGCCCGGGGACTCTTGCCGGGGCTCGGATCCTTAATGAAGTAGTTCGCGCCAACAAGTGGGCGCTCTCGATCCCGAAACAGAGACCCACAGCGAACCGGGCAATCGATTGACTCGCCCTCACGATTCAGCGCGCGTATCGGCGAGCAACGCGTTCTCAATTATCAAGACGCGGCAGCGTCCCCCCTCCTTATGTCCCGGAGCTACACTTGCTGCTCCACGGCAATGAAAATATTAGTAAACCGGCGGAGATCGAGACGGACGGTGGGAAAGGGAAGAAGATATTTTGTGGTTCGATCGGCGAGGCTCGCTGTGGGACAAGAGGTGCGCGAGGATGTTAAAGGAGGGCAACAGGGACGGTGAGGGGAAAGGAGGGCTTCGCGTGGGACCCCTGCTGCGCAGTTTTGTACCAGAAGAGGCCCTGCGCCCGAAAGGGGAACCCCCGTAGTGATAATTAGGGGGCCAAGCGAGTGTTTCTGGCCTTCGTGATGGTCCTTGAAGTTTCGCCGCCCTGATCTCGAAAAAACAGATCGCCAGTCATCGTGTTTCACCATCACCTTCGTACTTCTCTTCCCTCTCGAGGAGAGCTGCCCATTGCTTTCCACCACCCCTTCGCGGCTACCACCCTACTTTTTTCTTCATCTCCGTTCGTTCAACAGGGATGGAACCGGCACGGCGAACATCAATTTTTCAGTGCCTTGTCCGACGTACGCCTTCTCTCTCGTCTTCTAGCCTCCTCCTCCTTTTTCGTGGGATTTCCTAGGTCATGGCTCTGTCATCTGGTGGCCGACGCGCCGCCGTTTCTTTCTTCTGGCCGGCCAGACCCTTCCGTGCCGGTTTCCAAGCCGGCACACGCCGAACAGCCCTTCCCGGCACACCCTCCCGCTGCACCATCTGTCTTCATTCGCGAGTATCGACAGTCTGCGGTAATTTTCCTCCTTCCTGGATGGCGAAGGTCTTCGCTTTCCGAGACTAACAGAGAGATCTCGTCCGGGAAGTTCGTGGAAGGGCAGACGCGCAGATGATGTCCTCCGTCGAAGATCGAAACTTGCCCGATACTTCGAGCATTCCCCAAGTTCGTGGCATAATGCATTCGCACCGGTGACGGTTCCATGATCGATCTCTACCCTCCCGTTCAGCCGCCGAAGAGAGAACTTATCCGGCAGTCGAGAGACTCAATCGTTTACAAATCATTTAATTCGGGGGTGTAACCTCGTGGCGAAGAGCTACCCGTACAATTCCGAAGGTAAACACTCGGCTCGTATCGGAGGGTCGAGAATTTGGATCAAGCATCCCCTACAGCGATCAAGTGTTCGAGAATCGCTTCGAGTGCAGGAACAGGGGCGTAGGATTATGTATCGTTCGTCCACGAGAAGAAGGCACACAGGAACTTGTAGGCATCTGTGCCCCATTATCGGATGCACCTACTTCGCGTCACAAGTATCTCGCAATAGTTCGAATCGCTTGACGAAAAAAACAAGGATCAAGAGTGACTTAAACCGAGCGACAAGATGTCACGCTGTCTCTCCAGAGCCTAAACGGGGTCGTCAAGGTAGATCCGGAAAATTCATATAAGGAACAACAATTCAAATTCCAGGAATATGTCAATATATTCTTTCTCCAATTTATATAGGGTGTAAAGAAATTCTATGTCGAAATTATCATACCGTTATTTTACACCCTCAGTTTTGGTAGAAATTGGTGTAAGAAAGGTGCCACAAAATTAACATTGAACTTGAATTTCAAGGTCGAAAGGTCAACAATTTCTTTTATTGCATCGTATTCTACTCATTACACGTATAAAAAGTACAAAAGGAACCAGGGGTTGTACAAAAATGTACAAATTTTTTTTGAACAAAAAAGAAAAGTCACTTTATTTGTTTAAATAAAAAATTAATTTTTGACTTAATAACATTGTGGCTGACGATAATACGAATTCAACAACCTACTATAGTATGCCTTAACCTTCCGTCACTTGCGCACCAATAAAAAATTAATTTTTGACTTAATAACATTGTAGCTGACGATAATACGAATTCAACAGCCTACTATAGTATGCCTTAACCTTCTGTCACTTGCGCACCATTTCTGTGTACCGTCACTGGCTGC
Organism: Sphecodes monilicornis; assembly: GCA_913789915.3. NCBI lineage: Eukaryota > Metazoa > Arthropoda > Insecta > Hymenoptera > Halictidae > Sphecodes > Sphecodes monilicornis. The sequence goes on from OU565290.1 coordinate 15,922,812, forward strand.
GGACTGTGGCTCCGCATACCATTTTGCATACAGATAGGAAAGCACAATATTTTATTTATTGTTTAAATGAAATAATAAAGATATAAATGTATAATCAAAGTATGTTTATTGTTTATTTTATGGAAAATACGGGACAGAACATTATTTTAGATTATAATCCTAAGTTCTAACAAAAGCCGCATTTTAGAAGAAAAATTTTATAAAAGAAAAGATATAGAGAGAGTAACACACGGTGCATATACATGTTATGTGTTCTGGGCACATAAATATGCCACATGTTTTACATGAAAACCGCGTCGACCTGTTTTTTTTTCCTGTCGCAGTAGCTGCAGCGTCCTCGTGAATTTACGGAATTGACTACAGGCTCCGCATTTTCTATTCCAAGTATTTCTTTTATCCTTATTATTATAGTTTTAGGTAAGTTAGTTCCGATTGCTCGAGCACGAAAATGATTTTCCACTAATACGGAATCAAGCAAATGTAGAAATTTCCTCACTAAAATCATCTAACATTTTTCAGCCGTACTTGGGTCGTAATGCAATAAATTCGATAAGAAGGCACTATGAAACCTTCTAAAAAAACAGACATCACCTAACTCGACCGTAGCATAAACCCAGGCTGAAATTGGAGCTGGCGACGAAAAAACCAATTCTTACTGGCAGCGGAGTCACACTTCGCAATCTATTGTAGCAGCCACAAAAACGCACCTACGCACTGCTAATTTGGTACAAGCAATTTGTATACCTCCCTCTCGAAGAATACCTAGACGGAAAGGGCTGTAAAGTTCCCCCACACTCTGTAAATTAAAAACAAAATACACTGCGGAGTGTGAGTCCGCGCGCCAGTGACGGAAGGTTAAACTTATAAATGTAGGATTTGATGGACGAATGAGTGCGTGTATGCGTGTATGCGTGTAAATGCGTGAATGCTAGAGAATTCTACGAGCGAGACAGCGTGAGTGAGAGACCATGAGCGAAAGAAAGACGGAGAGCGAAGAAACAAATGAAGCGGACGACCGCGGTGTGGAAGCGTGCGAGAATGAGGAGCAGTCGAAGTATGAACGTATGAAGAACCACACGAAATTATTTTTAAATACACATCTTCTTTTGATTCTCTTTTTATTATATCAGGAGTTTCTTATTTTCACCCGATTCTAATCCCACATAAATTATAGCAGGAATAGTTTTTTCCCCATTTTCGGGTCAAATACCACACCGTGCGACGTTAGCGTTAAGAGTGAAGTCTAGGAGATTCTCCGTTTACCCTTCTGTTAAATTCTTGTGCTCAAATTCTGTGCATTGTCTTCGCGGAGGAAGAATGGAGAGCCTTCTGGAAAAATGGTGATGGTCGCAGCTAAAGTTTGCAGTCAAGAGGCGAAACAACCGAAGACAAGGTACGGATGGCACCTGCCCGGCATCGGAGTAGGTGCTGTCGGGCGTCGGTCACGCAGCCAGTCTGTCTTCCGCACCCTCCGCAATAGTCGACAGACAGTTCCACTTGATTAACCCGATTCATGCGTGCAACGGGGCCGACGTAGGCACCATCGCGGCGCGGCCTACCTTCTACGCCCTATAATACACGATCGGGACCACTGTTGCGCACAAATGATGTGCACTTATATATACACGGGTGCGCGACGAGGCGGTGCCGCCAAAATACAGCACGCATTGTCCCGCACGAGTTTTACGCTCGTTTGCCGGTGACCGACCACCGACACGCACCGGGTGTTACGAAAACAAAAGGGATCCTACGGCCGTACATGATCCGCCTCTCGTTGAAATCGAGCCGTCGCTGCGCACCGGATCCTCGAACCTTCTTCCAATTTGTTTTCCCACCGGACAACCTGCTTCCCATTTCAGACACTGTGCCCCCGTGTATTAGGAATTATGCACTGTCTTACCGTGACGTCGAATTTCCTGAAATCTACGCTTCGGCCATGTTCTTTTCGAGCAGAATCTTATCTCTTCGGCCATGTTCTTTTCGAGCAGAATCTTATCTCTTCGGCTGAATCTGTGTTCGCGAAGGAAAACCGTTTTATCGTTATACATTGGTGCGATGAATTAACACGTTCAGCGCCCACTCTACAATCATAGAAATTACACAAAATCAAAGCAATATATTTAATAAAACACAAACTAAGAAGTTTAGTTTTGTGATATTAACTACTGTTTCAAACCTCTTCTATTCCTCAGATCGTAACGAAATTTTGTACACTCAATCTACCAACGTAAAAATTAATTTTCAATTCTTTATAAATAATTCCGTCACCCAGATATGGGTGATATGGCGCTGAACGTGTTAAAGAAGTATTAAATTTTTTTCGAAGAATTGCTGATATTTCAATTATGTTGCAACTTCGTCGCAAAAATCAGACAATAATCATTCTGAGCTCCTTTTAACCCTTAGCGGACGGGGATTATTTTCAGCATACTTTTTGATGCGTCGAATAAATTTTGTTTGTGAAACAAAATTGTTTGCTGAGGAGCTTAGTGTATGAATTAAATGAAGGGAAACGTGTTGTGTTCAGTAAAAATTTTCGGGAGTATTAATTGCTTTAAAAATTATTCACAGTGGCAGAACGGTAAAATTGTTTGGGCAACTGTCAGCAGACACGCGTCCGCAAAGGGTTAACTTTCGAACGACGGATATGTTTTGTAATTGTATAATTGACGATTCTTGGAACCATTTACAGAATTAGTTGTTTATGTTATAAAATATACCTTTAAGGATACTTCTTCTGGACACATTAGTCTTGCTGTTACTTTTAATTTTTTCTGTTTTTATATTTCACACCCTGTCCTCTTGTCAATTTGGATATTTCAATTTTTTATTTTTAATGAAAGAATCTGCGTACGTAGTTATTCGGATTTCTTGTGGCTGTGTCAAATAAGGAACAAATTAAAATAAAAATGTAAGACATGCATATTGATTCAACAAATAAGAGACGTGCGAAATCTTACTACATCTTACTATACTCGTTATTCGAAGATATTGCTGCATGAAATGAATATTCTAATCTGTAAAATTTTCTTTCCGCTAAGTTGAAAAATGTAAAAATCTTTAAATTTTGTCGCAGTTTCTCACAATTTTGTCGGCCTTTTATGATTTATGGCTCACAGCAATCTTCATTGATTTTGATGAAACTTTATTATATATAACTTACTCGGATCCAGAAAAGACATATTTTACATTTCCTTTACAGGCACAGATAAAGAAGTTAAAAATCACGACCTTTACTTATTCCTTCGCAATTTCGACCAATGGTAATTTTTAATTAATTTTCTTATACATTACCTAGTAAACTCATTGTTCTACCATCTCCAAAAAAACTCGAGACGTTAGATCCAATTTTAAAAAGTTATTAGTTTTTCAAGGGTGTCCATTTTATTTCCCCCCCGACTGTATACACAACATTTTTGAAACAATTTTTTGATCGCGCTATGCTAGATTCTACTGTACATCGTAATACTCGGACTCTGGCGATTACTTCAAATATTTAAAGCAGTCACGTTATTACGTAGATTATTCGCAAAATAACTCGCAATCCAGAGGGAAACGTAAACATAAACGCAGGACATCTCGTCTGTAGCTACGGGTCGCGAGATATCTCGTCGACGATCATGAAAGGGTTGAAGAACATTAACACATCGCCGACAGGAGACGCAGATTTGCGTAAAGAGTCGCGGAACATGAAAGACCGGAAACGCGAATGCGCGTTTTACACCTACGTGTCATTTAACGCTCTGTGTACACACAAATCGCCGGGAACTGTCATTTAAATGTCGGTCCGCAACGTGTTAACCCCGTGTCTCGCAGTAACTACTCGTGACGAAGAATTCAGTTCAAGTTTAATAAATAAATAACTCTTTGGTTGCCGAATCTACCATCAGTTTTATGGCTAGTACATATTAATTAAATCGCAGTGCTGGTAATGGCCGACCATTGCATCATAATGCCATATGGAGTTCTCATGTTATACGTAGGGACGTCTTTAGATGCATCACATATCATCCTTTATGATCTTGAAATAGCCGATTAATCGTAATTACTCGATACGCACTCTAAAACAGTATTTAAAACTTTAAATGGAGCGGCTCACGAAAGTATTCCAACGCCCTTTTAAAAATCAGAATAATTTGTTTAACATTGCACCAGACAACTTGACTTTTGAATTACGATTAGAAAGAATTACATGAGACAATGAAAAAGGCACTTTTTAACCGTTTTTGGACTGGGGTTTAAGCACAGGTAGGGATTGCAATACCGGTGCACAGGTATACCGAATACCGGTATTTCGTGCTATTTTGCAATTTCGTGAAACCGGTATTTGCTAAGGTAAAATACCGGTATTTTCGGTATCAGCTATAAATAATAAATATTTTTTTGGGGGCATCTACTCTTATTTGAAATTTACAAATTAATTCTTCCGATAGTGATTTCGATTTAATATCAAAAACTGTATCAGCTCTGCTTCCAATAAAGCTGGCAGTGGAAGCATTATGTCGGAAGGATTCCAACTTATTAACAGTGAATGCAACAATAAATTTTATGTTGCACTCACTTAAAGATCAGGACACGCCACTGTCTGAGGAATTATACAGTGCATTGATAATTCGTATGCATAAAAGGCATAGTGAACTAGAAAATATTTTAAGGTATTTACATAATTATAACGACTTTAAAAAAGGAAACTAAAAGGAAGAAAAGAAGCTAACAAGGTCAAATTTAATTAAGTTCGTCGTCAATTTCCACAAAAACATTTATGAAAACCTATCCAGAAGAATTCGTTGCAGATGATGTTGATGTTAATATCGAAAAAGAATTGCCTCTTAAGAAGAAATTACGATTAGCTATAAATAAAAAAATGTCCACGAACAATAATACAAAACCGTCAGACGAGAGACCGAGTTGTTAGAAGATGAAGGACATCGAGGCAAATATTTAGAGAAAGTATATCGCTCATTATTAACAGTACCAGCGTGGATGCAGGAAGAGCATTTTCAACGGCAGGTAATTTTTGCAGAAAAATGCGTTCCAGGCTTAAGGACAGTTCAGTAGATGCATTATGTTTTTTACAATCACATTTCAAAAATATGTAGTTAATAAATCAGTTAATGTTTTTTTCTATTAAACAACTGTGTTTTGTACCTTCTTGGAAATTCCTAATACCGGTATTAATCCTTAGCACTCGAATGGCGACTCTGAGGCGCCACTACAAATTGCTATGCCATTATTCAAAATGTTGTCTACATTATTAAATTTGTTTATATTATATAAATTACTAAACATTTAAATGTGGTATAAGGTACTATGCAAAGAGTGCAAAGGGTTAATACCGGTATTCCGTCACAACGTTTAAACAAATACTGAATATCGGTATTGTATTTTTGGTTCGGTACTGCAAACCTTAAGCACAGTGAAGGGACCACTTAAATACAATTTAGAAGCGATCCGAATTAGATTAAGTTCCCCATAAACAATATATTCAACAAACTGCGACTAACTGTATGGCAACTAAAATTTTATTTATTTCAAACACGATCTGTTTATTTGAAACGTCGGATGGTCGCTTATAACGAACAGCGCTTTCCTAAATGATCCCGCCGGAAAGTCGTCAACAAAGTATATTCTTGTTTCGCTAAATCGATGGAAGTCCTTAGTGTCTCTTATATGCAGTGCATACCTTAGCTCGTTTCGCTGCTCTGCATCACTAACTCCGCAACCGGTGTTGCATCTCAACGAGAAATTACCTCGGGACTGCGACTGCGGAAACGCGTCGTCCCCTGAAACAGAACTTATTATTTATATCGTCGAAATCACTTTTACAGTATTCGTCTGGTTAATCTTCTCGTCTGCGCCCGGCCGTGTCTAAATTACTCTCCTGTCTATCCGAGCCACGGTTTCTCCCTTCGAAAAGTGAAACATCCGAGTCATGGAGACGTCATTGATACATCGTTTTTCGTCCAATATGTTTTCCCATTGGGGAAACCTGACTTTCTTTTACGATATCGTTTTTGTGCACCCAATAGACTAGATTTTACTCGTTTTTTTTTTACTATAAAATCGAGATCGAAGCTTTTGTGAATGCGTTCTATCTGTTTTCTCTTTTAGAGGAATATTGCCTTCTGATTTCAATCTCTGGGTACAATGTGATCCATTAGAAAAAGGCGATCTCATTGTTAATGAATGTTGAATGTTAACATATAGTTTATTGAAAGAAAAACTATTTCATCGTTTTAGTAGACGTACGCGGAAAATACAAATTTCTTAAATTATTGATTAACATTGAACTATCAAGCACTAAACGCGACTGGCGTGTATATTGACTTGTAACAACGACAAGATTGCATTGCTTCAGATTTCGTACGATTTTTGTTTAAATATGTACTTTAATAGAAAAGTTTACTAAAAGAATAACTCTTGAGAATATATTTATAATTTCAATATTTGTAAAAGAAAAAAGTAGAAACCAGTCATTTGGACTGGTCCAAAGTTCTAGTATTAATAGACTGCGGACGTTTATGGCAAAACTAGAGTAGGTGAAATATTTAGCAGTCAAAAGATTGAACAAGTTTAAGTACATCGACGTATTACCGTCATCTTATTAAAATTATTAAAGGGAGAATGAAACTTCTAATTAGTCTAGGCACTAGGTACATTGACGATCATAATGTCTAGACCACGGATCTTTACGCAATTATGGCTTTTGAAAAATGTCAAAAAATGCTAGAGTTTAAAATTCGACAGAATTTAGTAAGATTGCAATTTATTTCAGATCTAAGAACGCTACTACCACTGAAAATAAGATTTTATTTGATTCCACTATCTTAAAATTCGTATACAAAAATTTCAAATTGCATAAACTATCTATCTACTTCATAAAATGTATATTTTAACGGATAGGACAGTTATCATTACCTTCAGTATGAAATCTTATTCCACGATTATTTTTTGGCCTTAATTAACTCCGAGTTAGATTTAGGTTAGCAAGGGTGAACAGTTATTTCAACCGCTTGCAAAAAGCAGGCTATCAAACACGTCGAAATCTCTTTCCATGGTTATGTTTTCGATCTGAATTATGTCTGGATTAGGCAGAGCGAATGGCAATTACGTCTATCGATGAAAAACAGGCTATGCAATCCTCGAACACGTCGTAGAACGAAATCTCTTTTCGTGATTATTTCTTAGATCTCATTTTAAGTGTCGTTTTCAATGAAACGATATGCATTCCTAGTTCGGTGCACCGAGCGTTCGTTCCTCACTGCTGATTAACTCTCGCGTTAGCATATTCCAGTCTCTAAATAACTCTGCTGTCTCTCGTAGCCGGGCTTCCTCCCATCGAAAGCTGAGCCGCTCGAGTCACTGAGACGTCATTGGTGTATGATTGAACGCGACCGGCTCGCGATCTGTCGAAACGAACCCATTACTTCGTTCTGTGCCATTAGCCGTGGCCAGGCGTTGCCCTCGTAAACGCGAAGAACGATCGCGTCCACGGGAACGCGGGCAGGCGGCGGTGTCTGGTTCGAAAGGCAGCGACAGCAGTGAGCAGTTCAGGACACAGGATCCATCGACGGCATCTTGCATCGGAGACTCTCTTTTCTGCTTCTTCTTCTTCTTCTTCTCGACTGGCACAAGCACACCCTGTTCCCTCGATCCACGTCCCTGACCCTCGCGCAGGCTAGTCGAAGCTCGAACTTTGGAAATTCGTGGGGGCGATCAGTCACCAGTCGGCGAGATAAATCTGACTCATAAGTTACCGGGGTAGCTCCCGTAGGCCAGGGGTGACCCTATCTACGGTAATGCCGAGCAAGAGAGGAAAAGAGAGGCGAAGAGCAAGAGGGCTTCGATGTAGCCCGTATCAAGATCTCTTTGCATCTCTGGCTAGGCGGGCTACGGGAAGGGGGTGGCGAGTGGGCTACGGGGGTGCTTATCTCCGCGTTATTCCCGAAGGGCGAACCCCGTCAGCCTGGGACCCAACAGATAACGTTTCCCCGACCCGTCCTACACCCCCGCCCCTATACTGGGTGTCGAAGTCGTCGAATCGACTGCGCGCTTTCGCGCTGCTCGGCACAGATAAAAAGAACAACAGGGAAAAATCCGAAGTGAATCACCGTCACCGATTTTTTTTTTCAATTCTTGTCACGGAGTATAATATCAAGGCTCGTTCGTATGGCACAGTGTAGCGGCGGGTGATCAGGCACGTCTGCCGGGAAACATCGAAACGATTGAGCCTCGATGCATAGAACGATAGACGGCGAAGCCAAGGATGACGCGTCGCGCGTCGAGGCCGCCATTGTTGCGAGATTTCGACGGACCCGGTCACCGTGAAATCATTGCTCGCTCACTGAATCGCTCTTTGTAGCGGGAGCTCTCGAGGATCCGCGAATGTTTGCTCGTACGGTCGTACCGGTTCGCCAAGACGCACCCAGTATAGAATGATCGAGTTTCACTTGTGTACCGGGTCTTCGGCACTGGCAGGGCCAAGATAAGCCACCCGCTCCGTCTCTTTTTCTCGCGCTGCGGCAAGAGGGGGCTGATCGCAGCCGGGGGAGAGAGAGAGAGAGAAAACGGAGAAAGTGTGTGCAGAGACACAGAGTCGAGTAGGGTGGCCGGTCGTTCGTGAAATAAGCTTCGCAGGGTTTTGGTGGTCGCGCTTTGGGGCGGCTTAGGGGCGCCTACACACTCGCCTGGAACGGCTGACTGCCGTTACTCCCTTTCCTTCCCGTCCCCCGTCTAACTGCGCCAAAAATACACCCTGAAAGGGCCCTCGCGATCCCAGCTGCCGATGATGTTTCCGCATGGGTACCCGTGAGGCTCGCGTGTTTTCGACGTTACCTCGATGATTTCGGAGACGTAACCGCGTGCCGCGCCACCCTGTTTCAACCATCCCCTATTCCATTCGCGTCCTTGCACTCCTTTCTCCGTTGCCCGTGTTATATAGAAGTATCCGAGAGTCTCCAGGCTCTCTCGCGCCTCTACGTTCGTTTTTGTAGCGGATGCCACACAAGCAGCAATCAAGATAGGTCTTCGATCACGCGCCGAATTCTGAAGACTAATTTCACGCGATTTATCACCGACGTTCTCGAAGGAACGTGTTCCAGGTAGAAGAACGGACGGTTTACCGAGAAAAGGCTGGTTTCTCGCGAAACGTCGATCCGTCGTGTCGCGAGGAACTATGTCAATCGACGGCCACGCCAAGCTTGACGTTTTCTGTATCGGGCCGATCGATTATGTCCCGGTAGATTCCCGGCCGATACACACGTGCACGGTAGCACCACCTCGGGCTCCGGAGGATCACCATAAGTGGTCCTCGACGAGACATTCAGGGGCCTCCTACGCCGCGGGGGTCCACGACACAAGATACGCATCGACACCCACTCCTTCGACACCAAGTCGAATTTCCAACGGGCACCGGGAACTTGTCCCCGCGGTGGCGACAAGGTGTGGTTCCAGGGACGCAACCTGCTCGACAGAAACGACCGCCGCACCGCAAACCACCACGGCCTCTAAGTGGTTTCCGGCTTTTTTCGATTTATAATCGGTCAGCGATTACCCGAGGTAGCGTTCTGGGGCTGGACCCTTGGCCGCCTACTGTTGAGCCTTTCGGCCCGAGGGGATGTTCGATTATTACCCGTTCCTCTACCCTCCGCGGGCCTACAGTCCGGTCACGATCTTTATGGTTCAGACATCGTCTGCTAAATTAGCACCTCTTATGAGTCAAGGACAGACGGGGCAAAAATAGAGGACACGCCGTATCCAGGAAGTCCGTTGCAGGAATTTCAGGGATTTCGCCTTTGATGCACGCACGCGCACTTTCTACCGACTCGAGGACTTTTCGAAGCTTCTGCAATAAACTAGATTGATGAATTGGTATAAACTGTGCGCTGTGTTTATACTAGGTAGAGCAATAAATTCGTTCGCGTCGAATGTGTCGTGTAAAATTGTTTTTTAAATAAAAACGTACGAACAAGTGGAACACAATCGTAGAACAAGATGGCATACACCCAACACGTTTTTTTACATGATTTTAAAATTACACGGTCCAAAAAAAGACACGTATGTATTTCTACCTACATAGTGAATCCAGAAAGTATTTGACACTAAATTTCCCAGTCTTGAGAATTTGTCGTTTAAACACTGTTGATTTCATTGAAACCAATATTACAATAATGAACCTAGTTTTATTTTAAAGCTTACTATCATTGATTTTTGCTTAATCATTTCGCACGACGTGACAAATGGGAAACTGGAAGCGTCTCTAAAAACATTGAAACATTTGCACAGGTCTTTTTACATGGTTTTTAAGGAACATATATCTCCCGTGTAAAACAAAGAACGTTGGAATGTATAATCTCATGGATTCCACACCGTTGCTTCAAATTTGATATAAGATAACATGCTAAGAACATAAACGAACGAAAGAGAGAATGCAATAATAATTCAAACATTTTAGACGATCTATAAAATCCGCATGATGCAACATGTCTCAATGTTTATTAGTAATTCTCGCGACCGCAGCCTATTTGTTTCCTTTATTGGAAACTGGGAAGATAGTTTAACTGAAAGAAATGGAAAGTAGGATTGCGAAAGAAGACGATGCGTATTCGATCGATGAGAGTATTGACACACATACATTTCGCGGCGCTCTCCCCGGACAAGACAATTCCTCCGACGTTGGCAAGGTGTGGTTTCACCGACATAACTGCCATATAAACGCCACGCGGTTCTGGCGTAAGTGGTTTCCGGCTTTTTCGGTTTATAATCGACCAGCGATTACCGAAGTAGCGTCCTGGGGCCGGTCCCTGGGTGCCTACTGTTGGACTCCTCATCCTCTTTCCCCGCAGGTCAGGCCCGACGGGGGTGTACGATTAGAGGCGTAGCTTTCCTATACAGGCTCCTTCAACGATGATCAGATACGAGCGTGCCTGGACACCCACCTGATTCTTTATCTTCATTCGGGAACAGCGACACTTCCGACAGCTCGGCCCTGATAAATCGGTCACGATCAGGGAGAAATATTGGGAAGGTGTGCCCCGAAATTTGCTATTGCTTATTGGGGACACGTCAAACTCCGGTGCGCACAACGATGAAACATTGCTCTAGGAATTCTTGCGAGAAATCCTAGCGTTTTCTGTTTCCCGATGATTCTTTCGAACGGAAAGAGATAATGGAGTTATAATGAAATTCAATAGTAATTTAATTTCACCTCTGCGATGTAGACGATAATTTCGTGCCGTAAAGTTGTTCCCAGGTCTCCGACTGGTTACGATCCGGCAACAGCTCGGCATCACATTCGACGACATTGTTGCCACTGGGAAGAAAAATTGGCGACCGCTTTGAAAGGCCCTGTACCGGCTTCTAACCGCATCCACCGACGCGACGGTTAGCCGTGTAGGTGTACGCTCGAATCGGAAGAGGTGGAGGGAGGGGGGTAAAGGTCGGGGGAGGGTGGTTTAATCACGGGGGCTATCACAATCCCTAAGTGGGCTTCCTGCCCGTTTCAGAATTATAGATAATGTCAGATAATAATAACACACCCTGTAGGGGCAGGCCCCGGAGCCCACCAGAGGCAATAAGTATAAGGTAACCCGAAGGAGAAGCAACGGAGGAGGAGGAGGGGAGGTGAGCTGGCGGTAGTGGTGGTTGTGGTGGTGGTGGAGGTGGTGGTGCTGGTGGTGGTGGTATTAGTAGGAGGATAAGTATAGGCTGTGAGAAGCCAAGTGGGTTGAGGTGCACGGAGGAGAAACGAGAAGAAAGGGGGACCCGAGACTTCGCTTCTTCAGGGTTAGCCTTCTGGTAGAAGCTGGGAGTCAGGAGTCGGGCCCAGCAGTCTGGGGGCCCCATACGTGCCGGGCCATGGGGTCATCCAAGACCCCCGTTTCCCAGCCCCACCCCACCCCTCCCCCCCTCTCTGCACCCTTTCATGTCGACTTTTTCTTCGTTTCGCTCCATACACCTTTCGCGACCCCACCTTTCCAACTGCAACGCGGGATATCGCATAACATACTCCCTTCAGAGACTCCGTCCCATTCTTTCCTCTCTTTCTTTTGTTTTCCCAGCCACTCCACCCCTTCTACGTTCGTTCCTCTTCCTTCTCTCGCTCTCCGTGGATATACGAGTTTCCAGTTTGAAAAGTTTCGTCCGGCCACGAGGCGCGCTGGAATGTCTGTTCCGGTGAAATCCCCTCGAAAGAGACATATCAATAACCTTTTCACGAGTTTCTGCAGCCGCTCGGCGATAGAGAACCACGACGAACACGGATAATGGATACCGTGGCTATTCGCTACCGTTTGATTCGAATTGCGGTGAAAAGTTTTTTTTAATGGGCACTACGAATCGAAATTGGCTTCGCTTTTCTTCCACGTCTGTCCCGTTTCAATCGCGTTATCCTGTTAATTTCGCAAGCGACGTTGAGTCGTTTGTATTAACTCCTTGCCTTACAATTTAATACCAAGATTTCATATGAAAACATACTGAGGGGAAATGTGTCTTATGTCGGACTACTAACCAGTAGTCAGTCGTCCTGAAAATAAATTACTTAAAAATAAGAAACGTACTAACAAACTCTTAAACATTTGAATGAACACAATGATCAGCCTATTTCTCAATCTCAATGTGTAGCATCATGATCCCTTAGAAAATGTTTAGATAATAGCACATTAACAAAAACAACGCTTAAGATGGCTGACTACTGGCATTAAATAGCTGACTACTGGATCAATTACTTTACAGTAGGATCTCGATTATCTGAACCTCTGAGGCTTGGAGCCTCTATTATTCTAACACACTTCAAATTGAAATAGCTCAATCTAGGATGATTCGTGAGCAACACTATTTATTACACAAATCAAGAAAGATTGAATCTAGCATTGCAATTAAGTCACTATCCTATTATACGAAATCTCATATTTCCCTGTTTGGTTTGGATAAACGAGGTTCCATTGTATTTCATTTCGTTCGATGCTCTAAATACGCATCGATGGAACATAAAATAATTTGTATCGCTTTAAAGTCGGTCTAAAATGTTTAGATTGCTACTGCATCTCATCTAGGCAAGATGGCAGAAGTTGACACGGATAAAATGACTTTACTCCGCAAGTAACCGCCAATATTCTTCCGCCAACCAAGAAACCCCAGCTCTAACCCTCCTCTATTAATTGCCACGCGGAAACGCGATTAGACCATGGCGCAACGATCTATAGATCAGTTTCTACGACGTGCACCCTTTGTTGTGACGTAGTTATTTCATTTCGTATACCACTGATGGTACAAACGGTGCTTGTTTTGCGCTGGTATTTAGTGTACAGATGCACAGGGTAAGCGATGAATTAGATGTACGTGAAGTCACCGGTGGGCCTACGCACACTGCGAGACTGGAGAAGTAGATTTTACGTGCCCAGTGTGTGAGAAAAGCCAGAAAATATGAACAAACACTGGGTCTCAAAACTCAGACAAAACTGGGTCTCATACTCTCGTACTGTTTCAAAACGATGGCAGAAATTGACAGGGATAAAATGACTTTACTCCGCAAACGACTACCAATGTTCTTCCGCCAACCAAGAAACCCCAGCTCTAACCCTACTCTATTAAGTACCACGCGGAAACGCGATTAAACCATGGCGCAACGATATATAGATCAGTTTCTACGACGTGCACCCTTTGTTGTGACGTAGTTATTTCATTTTGTATACCACTGATGGTACAAACTATGCTTGTTTTGCGCTGGTATTTAGTCTACAGATGCACAGTGTAAACGATGAATTAGATGTACGTGAATTCACCGGTGGGCCTACGCACACTGCGAGACTGGAGAAGTAGATTTTACGTGCCCAGTGTGTGAGAAAAGCCAGAAAATATGAACAAACACTGGGTCTCAAAACTCAGACAAAACTGGGTCTCATACTCTCGTACTGTTTCAAAACGATGGCAGAAATTGACAGGGATAAAATGACTTTACTCCGCAAACGACTACCAATGTTCTTCCGCCAACCAAGAAACCCTAACTCTAACCCTCTCAGTTTAAAGGATACCCATCAAGTTTTCGTAGCAGCCAGCCAGCATCCTCTTAATTGCCACGCTGTAACACGATTAGACCATGGCGCCACGTCGAGCCCCGACACGTTTCATCCCCCGGTGACAACGCGACGCTGCCATAACGCGACGTAAAGTGGCGATATGATATTCACCCTTCAACATTCGCGTCGGACCACCCACTTTTCACCGGACACCTGTTTCTTCTTTTTTTGCACGAAACGGCGCGCAACGACAAACGCGTCGGCGCGTCGCGTTTAAACGTGTTAGAATTTTGAAAGAACCGTAACCCCCGCAGGGAGACACCCCCTACAGAGTGACCCCGTTCACCCTCCCCGAAAATGCGTGCCTCCGTTCGTCCAAGGGTTACATAGATGGGAGGAGTGTTACAATCGACAGAGGGATGAACCGAGGTCGCGGAGGGTGGACAGATGGGGGGCGTGTATCTCGATGGACGCGTCTACATATCTGTGCAACGGTTTTCCGCCCCCGTGAGCCCGGTAAGTGCCTTTATGACCGTCGGTGTCTTCCTTATGCGACGATTCATTCTGCGTCCCGCGAAACACACCCCTCGAGAGGGGTCCCCGAGCCGTCTAAGGGAAAAATTATTGTAATAAACCGGCGCGTCGTGTCACGCGGGGTAGGTAATTGTCGCAGAGTCGACATTCCCGCTTGCAGGGGGCGGAGGCTGCTGATGTATTGGCTGTTATTGCGCCGCGACCAGCATTCTGCCCGTAAAAATTGGTTTATCGTATGCCAGCCACTGTTACTGCCGCTTTAACATTCTTTTTAGGGACGATCAGCGGTCATGAGTGATCTGTCGATGGAGAAGAAGATGAACGCGTGCTACTAGTTTTGCGGTACGTGCCAGCGGGATTCGAGCGAATTTGAACCAATTCGTTTACAATAGAAATGTATGAACACATAGAAATAAAAGTATTAGGTGTACAAAGTAATACATAGCTGTTATTGCTAATCATTTTCAAAGATACTACCACTTCCAAAAAGTGTGGAACAATTTTTTACCAAGCACAACACGTCGTGCGTCATTTAATTCTTATACTTAGCTCTTCAGTACACAATTCTGTTTCAGATAGAACATACATTTGACACTGTAAATTATTGTAACTTTATTTTAACACTAAACCTATCATCGTCGGTTAAATTACCGGTTCCAGATTTTTTGTTCCACAATTTTTGATGTTATAAAGAAGCTTTTGTGGAATATCTTTAAATAATTTCTTTTATTCGAACATATATTAAAAATTACGAAAAATCTAAATAAATAAAATTTTATCAGTTTTGTAAGGTAACACGTATTTGCAACTTTTAGTGCTCGGTAGGTTCTGAGTTAATTCCAACCTTTTACCATTCCTTGTACCATGGAACAAATACGTAAAAAGTGCTGGAGGTTATTTTCAAGAGTAGATTGTTTGTAACTAATCAAAAGACTGCTAATCTTTATGCATGTTTAGCTTCTGAAAATTTTCCAAAAATTCCAGTTTTAAAAGCCGAAATAGATATTAATAGATAGACGAAAACTCGTCTCGTCTTGTCAATCTCGTATTGTAACGTTGTTTAAACGTTATTGTATTCGTTATTTAAACGTTGTACCGTAATGCCGGTATTAACACCGGTATTAGGTATTTTCAAGAAGGTACAAAAACACAGTTGTTTAATAGAAAAAAACATTAACTGATTTATTAACTACATATTTTTGAAATGTGATTATAAAAAACATAATGTATCTATTGAACTGTTCTTAAGCCTGGAACGTATTTTTCTGCAAAAATTACCTGCAGTTGAAAATGCTCTTTCCGCATCCACGCTGGTTAATGGTACTGTTAATAAAGAGCGATATACTTTCTCTAAATATTTGCCTCGATGTCCTTCATCTTCTAACAACTCGGTCTCCCATCTGGCGGTTTTGGATAAACCTATTTTTTATATTATTTTTGTATTATTGTTCGTGGACATTTTTTTATTTATAGCTAATCGTAATTTCTTCTCGAGAGACAATTTTTTTCGATATTAACATCAACATCATCTTCAACGAATTCTTCGGGTTAGGTTAGTGTTTGCTCTTCATAAATGTTTTTGTGGAAATTGACGACGAACTTAATTAAATTTGACCTTGTTAGCTTCTTTTCTTCCTTTTAGTTTCCTTTTTTTAAAGTCGTTATAATTATGTAAATACCTCAAAATATTTTCTAGTTCACTATGCCTTTTCTGCACACGAATTTGCAATGAACTGTACAATTCCTGAGACAATGGCGTGTCCTGATCTTTAAGTGATTGCAACATAAAATTTATTGTTGCATTCGCTGTTAATAAGTTGGAATCCTTCCGACATAGTGCTTCCACAGCCAGCTTTATTGGAAGCAGAGCTGATACAGTTTTTGATATTAAATCGAAATCACTATCGGAAGAATTAATTTGTAAATTTCAAATAAGAGTAGATGCCCCCAAAAAGATATTTATTATTTATAGCTGATACCGAAAATACCGGTATTTTACCTTAGCAAATACCGGTTTCATGAAATTGCAAAATAGCACGAAATACCGGTGTTCGGTATACCGGTGTACCGGTATTGCAATCCCTAGTCGTGATTTATACGTTCTTCTGCTTGGCGTCGTTTGCTGCACAGTCGCACGTGATGTCCGGGTGTTTTATGACGGAGTCGTCAAGTCACGGTGACCCAATAGAATTACCGAACTTTTGGAACCAGCCTGCATGGTTTCTGTGCCAGCAATGTGGTTGTGAATTACACTGCCTAAGCCGCTGTATGAACGGTTCGGCACGTCCTTTCGTCGCTGTAGCGATCCGCAACAACAATGATTGAATTTACTAGTTTCCTTCGATGATTGCAAAGAATCACATCTATGCGTCCTGAAACATGCTGTACGGCATAAAACTTGTGGCAACATTCCAAAAATGATTTCGTAAATGTGAAAACGACGCGCAAATCGAATTTCAATGTCTATTGTCCTCGGGCGGGTCACTCTTGATGAAATATTTTTCCCGCAGCTACCGTAAAATTGCATACCAAACTCCAGCTAACTATATTAATCCCCCTGTAAGACCTGCTAACACAATTAGGACAGCACGGAACACAATTATCCTAGGCGGAGTCACCCTGTGGCGCAGCATCCTGGAATTACGAATCGACGGAACGCGGGTGAAGAAGGGAAAGAGAGAATCGGAGAGAAAGGAAGAGGATCACCGGCAAACACGCTCTAAGACAGTGTTGCGAGACCTGTGGATATTCCACTGATCCCGTTGATATCCATCGGATCGAAACAGTGCAGGATTAAACAATAAACAAACTAAGCTCGTGCTTAGGGCATCAGAGGAAGGGAAACACCATAGATATTTTCTGAATTTTACCTATTTTATTACGTGTAGAAATTAATTCCGTGCCTAGAAATTAGTTCAAATTCATGGTCGAATTTCTATTACCGTTGAAATCTGAAATGTCGCTGAAAGTATATTCTGCATTAATTAGCAAATTTTAGAGTTCACGGTCATTTCAAGGTCGTGCTATTAAACATGGATGAATGCACAATAATGTTTGCTATAACATACAACAACACAAAATATGTGTATATATGTAAAAAAACACGAGTGACCTTGAAAAAACGATTATAAAATTACAATTTACAAAAAACAATTCGGTAATTATATAGAAAAGGTCTGCGTACTCCGTTTTGATGAAATTTTAATATGTTATGGTGCAACACATTCTGAACAACTTTTTCCTTTTCCAATATAGGGGGGGTCGCTTTTAGTTTTCGAGATATTTGCAAAAAGCTATCGGTAATGTGAATTTCATAACGGAAACCTTCTTTTTAGAAATACTGGGTGCGTGTGAAACACTGGGTGGGTGTGTGTAGTATTGTCGCTTCTCATCTCCACAACGTGTTTACAAACAAAAAATAAACAGATGCGGCCCGAAAATCCAGGAAATGGAATAACAGGAGAAACAAGCAGAATTAACTCCTGTAGATAACTCTGATCATACATAGATAGGCTGAGCTTTCAATTTTCAAAGACATTTCCTGGATTTTCGGGCCGCATCTGTTTATTTTTTGTTTGTAAACACGTTGTGGAGACGAGAAGCGACAATACCACACACACCCACCCAGTGTTTCTAAAAAGAATGTTTCCGTTATGAAATTAACATTACCGATAGCTTTTTGCAAATATCTCGAAAACTAAAAGCGACCCCCCCTATATTGGAAAAGGAAAAAGTTGTTCAAAATGTCGAAATCTATAATATATTAAAATTTCATCAAAATCGGAGAACGCAGACCTTTTCTATATAATTACCAACGATTCTTCCATCTGATTCGTCTTTTGAAACCATTTAGATTACATTAGAAACATTTTTTGTATTTTCAGAGGTAGAGGAGATATTTAGGTGGCCTGTTTTAGACGAAACACCCTGTATTGTCAACGTGTTGCCAATTAAGTTCCGTTTGTATCTTACGAATAAAATACTATTTAACGTAATACAACAACTGTTTGCCTTTCAATTAACGAAAAATGCTACCGAAGAATTGAACATTTGCTTCAATCTGGTGTAATTGTCAATGCAGATCGCTACTAGCAGCAATGGATTCGCGTGAACTCGGAAGAAAAGTAACGGAACACGATACGTCAGCTTGCAACAAAATAACGCTCGGCCACACGTTGCGAAAGCAACAAAAGATGTCATTTGTTCTTTGGGCTGGGAAATCCTCTCGCTTTCCTGATCTGGCTCCATCGGATTTTCATTTATTCCGATCACTCATACATCATTTAACAGATACGAATTTGACAAACATTGAAAGAGGTGCTCAAAGGTATTGACGAAGTCATTGCATCGAAATCGCCATTTTTCTTTCGTCAAGGAATTCGGCAGTTGCCTGGAAGATGGACCAAAGTCATCAAAAATAACGGAGACTATTTCGAAGAATAACAGATGCATTATTACTTTCTAAATAAATAAATAAATTTGTTTTAATAAAGGCACCGAATTCGTTTCAACACCTAATACATAGAAATAATGTTGCAAAGGGTTTAATAATGTGTGTACGAAAAAATAGTAGAAAGATGAAAATCAATAGCGAGTGAGCAAAACCCTAATTTTTGTTAAAAACGCTTTTTAGTTAAATTATAAAGATCGTCTAAGATATCATACAGGTCCACCCTACACTGCGTTGAAGTGATCGTGTATAAGGGAGCATCAAAATATTTGATGTTCTTAGGGCCTCTAAAGGTCTTAATCCGGTACTGGATCGAAACACCACGCTCCAGAAACGTTTGCGATCTGCTCACGTCAAATGCCCATTAACAGTTGTGTATTTTTCGTTGAAATTTTAGAAGTTAGTTGACAGCCGATGTTTGAATCCCTCGGGGAAATTATAAATTGCACAGGAATGGGAAATCATAGACACAAATCAAAATATGTTTCGTTTGCAGCGTTTCATATAATTAGCGTACAGACAGTTCCGGAATGATTCACGGAGGCTAGAATTAGAATCCAATCTGATTGCTTCGATGAAAATTCAATCAAGTTTCGACAGCAAGAAACATCTCGTCAAAATTAATGAAATATTTCAAAATTTTGACGGAACATTGCAAGCTAAATAATTTGATGTTATGTCCGATCTCTGGATTGAAATTGGAGGCTGAATTTGAAGCTCGGCAGGTGAAATCTTTACTGAACAAAATAAGCGACTGCTTCTTAAGACTTCACGAATTCATTAAAAATTAAACAAGACCTCTAGGTAAAGATAAAAATATTGCTATGAACTATTATTAGACTGCGAATGTTTACTGTATAAAACACAAACGAATAGGTATTCAAATAATTATTCATCATGTTATCTCGCTAAAATTCTTCATGCAGAAATTAAGATTCGAATGCAAGACACTTTGGGCCCACTAGTAACGGTCCCTAGATCATCATTGTAATTTGATCACCCTAGATCAAATTTAAAATACCAAAAATTCCATTTATGAATTTAGAGTCATTGGTGCTGAAAGGGGTTGATTCAAAATCAACCGCGCGCCTCAACTTCTACTCACATTTTACTTTATAACTGAAAAACGAATAATTTCCCCAAGGTATGACAAACACCATTCGAAAGGGCATGAAATGTACTATTAATGCAGCGTTTTTGGTTAAAATCAGGCGATACTTTTTTTGGGAATTGCAATTTTTCTGAATTTTTTACGCCTTGAAAAATACGAAAAACGTGAAAAAATTATGTTAGCAATAAATAAATTATATAAACTTATACACCGTTGGAAAGCTTGAAATTTTATGATTTTTTGGTATCAGTGCCGGGTCGATATCAGATTTTTATTAAAAGTTACAGCACGTAATATATTTCGGAAAATACATACTTTGACCCCTTCCCCCCCGTAACCGTGAAGTCCTGGGAAAATAAGTTTTTGCACGAAATCAATGTTAGACCCAAAGGGCTACCAATATACAAAGTTTTAGGAAAATTGGTCTTGGATAATTTTGGCCGATTTTGAATCAACGCCTTTTCATCAGCATGTGTATAACTAACATAGATCTGCAAAACGTATATTTTGAATTTTCATTACGGGAAGAAGTAAAAAAGTTTTAAAAAGTACCATTTTTACCTTTTCATGTAATTCCTAGTGATTGCAATTTTTCAAAACCTTTTTTGCACGTCAACTAGTAAATCAATGCTTCTAATTGCTCAAAAAAAAGTCAATTCGTTTGGTCCAATTTGAAAAAAGTCATTCCGATTTAAAGAATCATTCCGATTCTGAAGATATAATAATATATTTTGTTACTTACTTTAAAATGTCGTAAGAGCCTCTTAACTTTCAATAAAAACATTTATTCAATGACTTCTCAGAAACTAAAATCACTAGATTAACCGTAACCACGCGATCCATTAGCAAGCTAGTATACATTCAAGCAACGTATATTACCTATTTTACAAAACAAATGTCTTATACCGGTCAAGTTACAATAGTGGTCCAGTTTAGGCAACGATCCAAATTCGGCAACTCTCCCCTAAATGCATAAATCCCGCAGTCTAATTATAATTATAGCTTAATTGATCGCCATTACCTCATTGTTCCCTACGATTGCAAGATAAAAGTGAAGAATTTTGGAGAATAAAAAGTTGTGGGACCAAAGTGTAGCTACCGTCCGTCAAACGGGAAATCATTGTCCCGTTGCGAAATCTGCATTGGAGGTCGGTGATTTTCGGACCGGCTATCGGGAGCCTTCGGGCGTCGTTCGTCGCGCGGAATCGCGTCGTCATCGCCGATGGACCGTAATAGTACCTGTTGTTAATAAAAACACGAGGTCAAACGTGCCGTAACATCAGCGGCGAGGGTAGGATCCCGGTCCAGGGGATGGGGGGGGGGGGGCACGGATGGGAGCGAAGTGCGATTTCACTGGAGTGTACTCTGTCATGCGCCAGGTGCCGGAGGATTCTCGTGTCCATGGGGTGGAACACCGAGGGCGGTGCTGATCGCGACGCTAGAACTTCTAACGGGTGTTGCCGAGGTTCACGGTGGATCGCGAGGAGTCAAGTGGGGCTTTCGTTAGGGGGTTGCGCCACTTGTAGCTATGACAATGAGGTGTGCTACTTGGTTATTTTCGAGGGGTTTGTATCAAATTATCGACAATCATTTCACCGACAATGTTGTAATCGACAACATTTGACCGACATTGATTTCACCGACAATGTTTACATCGACCTACTTGTTTCACCGACATTGATTTCCCCAGCAATCTTAATACACCTACGTGGTGTAATTGTCAATTTCATTTACATAGACGAATGACCTTGTATCTCCTTCAATGGGATATTCAAGCGTTATTAAATCTATGAGACAAGGTCTCGCAACAAATAAAAAGGACAAATATTATTAAACCCTCGTACGCTCCACTAAAATAGTTGCACAACAGATAATGCCACAGTTTTCACTCATTTTCGGTTTATTTTTGGGTTGTTTTGTAATAAATTGCGGTTGTCCGACGTGTGGTGAGGTTGTTCAAAATCTTTTTTGCATGTCATTTAGTAAATCAATACCTCTAATAATAGCTTAAAAAAATTGTTTAAAAGTACCGACTTGAAGGGCGTTATAATACGTTCGTTGGCCACTGTATGTGCATGAACGCTCTAGGTACATCCGCATTGGACAACCGCAATTTATTCAGAGAATTCCAATAAAAAACGAAAAAGTGTGAAAACTGTGTCAGGATCTGTTGTGCAACTATTTCAGTGGAGCGTACGAGGGTTTAATAATATTTGTCCTCTTCATTTGTTGCGGGACCTTGTCTCATAGATTTAATAACGCTTGAATATCCCATTAAAGGAGGTACAAGGTCATTCGTCTATGTAAACGCAATTGAGATCGAAAGGACAGATCAATTAAAAAGCATGCGTTTGGCAGTCAGTGATCCGTGATATGGCCGTAGTGCTCCAAATAGACGATCATCACAGAACGTACACAGCGGTATCGGTGCGTCGATAGATTCTAATGAAGCCTGCTGCAATGTTGACAAAACAATGGGACAGTTGCCATAGCATTCAAATCCAAAAGTTTCAATCAATTGCACCGTTGCGATTTACATCTACAGTGGGCCACAAAAGTGTTCGTACGCCCTTTAAATCACAATAACTTTCTTAAAATTTGACCAAGCCACTTGACTTTTTTTGAGTAATTAGAAGCATGGATTTACTTTTAAAATGTGCAAAAAAGATTTTGAAGAAATCGCAATTAGTAGGAGTTACATGAAAAAATAAAAATGGCACTTTTTAAAACTTTATTATTTCAACCCGTAATGAAAATTCAAAATATGCGGTATGTAGATCTACGTTATTTACACATATGCTGAAAATTTCATCGAAATCAGTTAGCAAACACATGAGTTACAAGCGGTTGAAAGTTGTGATAATCGCAGTTTTTCACGACTTTTGGTCAGTTTCTGCTTAAAATCCATCGTTTATTACATTTTTCGATGCGCGTTGTTTTTTTCTGCGACAACCGATTTCGATGAAATTTTCAGCATATGTATAACTACCATAGATCTACAAAAGGCATATTTTAAATTATCATTATGGGCTAAAATAAAGAAGTTTTAAAAAGTGCCATTTTCATTTTTTCATGTAATTCCTACTAATTGCAATTTCTTCAAAATCTTTTTTGCACATTTTAAAAGTAAATCAATGCTTCTAATTGTTCAAAAAAAGTCAAGTGGTTTGGTCAAGTTTTAAGAAAGTTATTCTGATTTAAATGGTGTACGAACACTTTTGTGGGCCACTGTACCTATACACCTGATTCTCTTTTCACACAGCATGATTTTACATAAAATAGGGATTAATAAAACAACTTGCTCTTCTAACTGTAATACATTTACCCTTATACTTTAACATAATTTGTAAAAATACGAAATAAAATTAATTATTACAAGACTATGAATTTTGGACAAATGGATAGGTCAAACACATAGAAAACTAGAAATTAGAAAAACTTAAGAATATCGTTATATCATTCCCGTCTTATCAAAATTGTTCAAAAAGAAAGTACATACATACATGATATAACTAACTGTTTCTTACAATTGACTTGGATAATTTTTATTTTACATAACGATTCGTAGTCTACTTACAAATAATTGTATGGTACCAGAGACACTTAACTGTAGAGAATGAATTTGTCACGAAAGAAATGTTTGCGTGTAGATTTTTAATAAAATTTTTAATTCACTTACCTTTCTCAAAAGTTACAAGTTGCGAGAGACTTTGGCAGTACAGAGGGTTAAAATTCCCTGTCTTCTCTTTTTCTCCCTCGTCCCGTTTACGACCCCTTTGCCCCGTGGATTCGACTGGTGGCCCGGCGTTGACCCGGATTGGAACCAGCAGCCTGCCAGGGTGGACTTAAGAAGAAATATGAACGGAGATATTTTATGAATGCGCAGAGACGATAAAGAAAAAGAGAGGAGAACTGAGCAACCCCCTTGTACGGTTTAGCGGGAACGCGCGAATGTAATATTAATACGAGCCGGTATGTAAACACGGCTGTGTACAACCGGGCGCTTCGAATAAATAATTCCGGCTGCAAACGGAGTTTCCAGGCTCGGTCCTAGGGCACCAAGACAGAAGCTACTGGAAAGTTTCAGTAATCGACGACTCGACTTGCTAACTTGAAGACAGCGACGTAGCTTCGTCCTGCGTGATGTATTGCGATGCGATATGTACGAGTACAGTTTCTCAAAACGAAACTGTTAATAATTTCGAACTCAATCGTTTATTACTTTACCATATACCTAACGGTAACTTCTGTACCTTTTCACAATATTTCAATCAGAAACATTCAAGAAGAAGATATTTGAAATTTTATTTTGTAAAATCAAGAGAGGGAGAATTTTTCTATTCTATCTTTCTAACCTCCATACGTACGTATCAAGGCATGAAAGAAATTATAGAAGATAATAGTATAGTTTATTATTTATAAGTATAGTTTATTAGAATTTTTAGTATGTAAATAGGTTAAGAGAAATAAATATGTAATATTAGTAATAGCTTAATATCGTTGTAATACTATTGTGTTATAATACTAGTCTTATTCTTCTTCTTTTCTTCTTCAACATGGCATCGCTATCTTAGTCATTATAGCGACGACTGTGTGTTTTAGCGCTTAGGTTTTATCCCATACGTCAGTAGCTTCTATGCATTTTTGTAGGTTTCTTCTGTTTTGTTATGATTTATATATTTCGTTGACTTCTTTCGGAATTTTACATCCATTGGAGACCGCGTCTACTTTGGAGAATTTTAAAATTATGTGTTGGACTCCTTGAGGACTAGGTGTGGAAATGAATTTTCACTATGATATATTTGAATAAAATGCATCCTATTAGAATTCTTACAATGGAAAAGGATTAAGTTAGCAATAACTATGATGAATTTTAACTTTTCAGTTTCGACGCTCAATGAAATTATTTCGAACTTGTGGGATTTCTTACAGTTCATATTCGCCAGTCAACGTGATAAAGGCTACTATCAAGTAATATGCGGAAGTCAACGTGTTCAAGACTCCCAATAATTAATAACATAAATTTGTGATCGCTTGAAGGACAAGAGACTCTATCAATGAAATTATTTTGAGATTGTGGGATTTCTTAGAATTCATATTCGCTAGTCAACGCGTTAAAAACTACTATCAAGTATAACTTCAGTTCGTGACCACTAAAAGACAAGAGACTCCATCAATCAAATTATTTCGAGCTTGTGGGATTTCTTAGTTCTTATTCGCCAGTCAGCGCGTTGAAGGCTACTATCAAGTAATAACTTCAGTTTGTGACCACTAAAAGACAAGAGTCTCCATCAATAAAATTATTCCGAACTTGTGGGATATCTTAGAGTTCACATTCGCCAGTCAACGTGATAAAGGCTACTATCAAGTATTATGCGGCAGTCAACGTGTTCAAGACTCCCAATAATTAATAACATAAATTTGTGATCACTTAAAGGACAAGAGACTCTATCAATGAAATTATTTCGAGCTTGTGGGATTTCTTAGAGTTCATATTCGCCAGTTAACGTGTTACAGGCTCCTATCAAGCAATGTGTGGCAGTCAACGTGATGAAGACTCCCAAGAATTAATAACATGAATTTGTGAGCACTTAAAAGACAAAAGACTCTATCGATGAAATCATTTCGAGCTTGTGGGATTTCTTAGAGTTTATATTCGCCAGTCAGTGCGTTAAAGACTACTATCAAGTAATAACTTCAGTTCGTGACCACTAAAAGACAAGAGACTCCATCAATAAAATTATTTCAAGCTTGTGGGATATCTTAGAGTTCATATTCGTCAGTCAACGTGTTAAAGGCTACCATTAATTAATAACACGAATTTGTGACTACGTAAAAGACAAGAGACAAAAGAATTTTTGCGTGCTCTCACATTTCTCTACCTTTCTCACCGTGTTCATCCTATTCGCGGTACCCTCGCGGTCCCCGATGCTTTATCCGGTCCAAAAAAGAGGTTGAACGGCGTAGGTTCGCGACGAACCTTTGCCACCTGTTCGCTCGCTCCATTTGTAATCGGTGGCAGCTAGACAACCCGAATATTCGCAGTTCGGGCGCGAGTGTAAGGGGATCCGAAAGTCTAGCGGCGAAGAAGAATGCCGGGGGAGAGGGTGGCTGGTCGAGATTGCGTGCGTTTACAAAGCAAATGGCTTGAAAATAACCGAGCGGTGTGCCCCGTGGGCTCCGCAGGGAGAAAGCATTCGATGGGCACATACGAGGGTGGTCAAGGGAGAGAGAAAAAGACATAGTAACCGAGAGAGATGGAGACGGGTTATGCGACATGGAGCAGGGGGAGCGGGGAGGGGGAAGGGGGTTGGTCGAAACCACCTACGGGTGGCGGAGAATCGAGAAGAGGCCCGTAAGGAGAGAGAGGAACGAACGGCGAAGCGAGACGCGAACACGCTGGGGGGTCAGGAAGGGGTGGTATAATCGATGCGGACATGTGCAGTTCCCTCGGGGGTAGCAACCCCTAACTCGCCAAACCTATTTATACAACAATACCCGGTACAACCCCCCATAAACCACCCTCACGGTGGACCGCCGTGGCTGCTGTTGCTGTTGCTGCACACTCCGGCACCCTCCACCCTTATCCTTCACCCCGCGCGCTGCCTTCGGTTTATAATCAACCCCTCTTTTCTCTCGCCCTCTCTCCCTCTCTCTCTCTCTCTCTTTGTTTCTTTCTTTCTTTCTTGTTCACAGCTTCGACCCTCGACCGATGCATGAACAGTTTATCTTGGGGCCCGCGCGACCGGGACCGGTATTTTAAATAGCAAATACTTATCTCGGGGAAGGGGGAGCGCACCGATAAGCAGGTCGAGAGGGTAGATATGTATTCACGCGACAAGGGCGGGAAATTTAAGGCGAAGAACTACACAACAATCAGGAGATGCTTCTTGAGGCGTGCCACTCGCACGAAACGGTGCACGGGACGACGAGGGTGGCGAGAACTGGGTGGTTTAAACTTGCACCACGAAATGCGTCGAAACAATGCGACGAATCGGACTCGTGCAAAACTTGATGGAGCCAATTTGGTCTTTGAATGTAGAGCTTTGATCTTTTCAGAGTCTTGCCGATTAGATTGCGGATATTCGTGGAAAATAAAAAGTTTCTAAATCAATTGCGAGGAACGAGAGCTGCATAGACGTGTATTCCTTCTTTTAATAATTCGAATAATTCTCGACTAATGTAATCGGATTCTTAACATATTGTTTACCGGCGATTATTTCGTTATTTTTTTTTTTCGTGATTTTTGGGTGGATCCTTCAACCTCAGTAGCAATTTTATTACTCACAAGGAGAAGACGCGGTCATGGGGTCTCAGAATTTCTCGAAACTTTGCATATTGGTTGATTTCGTTCTCCTGTTTATGAAAATGTAGCATTATAGGCGTCAATACTCAACAACTTTTGAGATACGTTAAGATTGATGAAGTTAGTGTTTCTTTCATATTATGTTCCTTTTCAATAACATTTTTATAGTTTGTTTCCTATAGATATTACGAGTGTACTTCTCATGTGCAAAATACAATTAATTAAAATAGATAAACTGAACAGAAAAAAAAGAAAAAATGGAAAAAAGGAAAAAGGGATTTACTGGCCTTCCCGGTAATGAATATAGTACTGAACAAAACTGTACTTAACGGATTAACGGGTATAATGAAATTTAAATTGTAAATATCTCAAAAATTATTGAGTATCGACGCCTATAATGCTATATTTTCATAAACAGGAGAACGAAATCTACCAGTATGCAAAGTTTCGACAAAATCTAAGACCCGATGACCGCGTCTTCTCCTTGTCAGTAGCGTAATATAATTATTTCGCTTGGGATTAGTATGTAAAAGAAGATTTGTCAGGTTCCTTTTAGTACAGAACAACTATTGTAATGCCGAGTAATTGGCTTCCGATGACTTCATAGCTTTAGCGTGGTATCCTGCCTTCTCAAGACTAATATAAACATTCAAAGTGTAGTAGTGAACAAATTAATAGCCTGTGTGCCAGGACTGGTAAAAGCAATCATAGAAGCTCGCGGTGGATACCTATATGAGAAGAAGATATAATTATTATTTATTATTATGTACAAACTATGCGAATGCATAAAATTTAATGAAATCCATGAAAGATTCTACATCTTATTCAGACAGACAGACATAAGAAATTTTCATATTTTCGACACTATTACACATATTTTCGAGTAACTTTTTTAAAATTGTACCAGACGACTTGACTTTTTTGAGCAATTGAAGAATTGATTTAATAAATGACGTGTTAAGAAAGGCTCTTTTAAAACATTTTTATTTGAACCCATAATGAAAATTTAAAATATGCGTCTTCTAGATATACGTTAGCTATACACGTGTTAAAAATTTCATCGAAATCGATGATTCGGCACACGAGCCACAAGCGGTTGAAAGTCTGCTTAAAATCCACAGATTCTTACATCTTTCGATGTGCGTTATTGAAATTTTAAAATTTTCAACGTATGTATAACTAACATAGGTAGATCTGCAAAGCACATATATTAAATTTTCATTACGGGCTCAAATGGAGAAGTTCTAAACTAAGTCTTCTTTATTTTTTCACGTAATTCCTACCAATTACATTTTTTTCAAAATCCATTTTTCTGCTGATTTAGTAAATCACTACTTCTAATTGATCAAAAGAACAAGTCATCTGGTCCAATGTAAAAAAAAGTTATTCCGATTGAGATCGTTCGAAAACTTTCGTGGCTCACTGTATCAGTCTCGTAGTAGTTCGAGAGAGTTAAGAAGTTCTTCGTTCGCTTCCGGACAAATTGATTACGCTTTGTCGACGTAATTCGCTACTTTTTATTGAGTAATTCGACCGAATCGATCGAGTCGATGTAAATCAGACTCGACGACGTTCTATGTTAATAAAAGTCAGCAGCAGGCTCTCGCGTAGCAAGAGCTCGAGGGAGGCAATCAGCTCAAGGAGGATTCCTCGCACGCTTAAAATTTACACGCGCCTCGGGGGCCCTCGTTCCCAGCCTCGCGGTGCGTATATAAAATAAACTGCGTATAATTTACACGCTGAATAAAACGATCTATGTAGGTACGACACGGTTATTTCCATACGTCGCTGTGTGTCCCTGTTAATACGAACGCCGCGCCATAAGAACTTCCGTCGCTGGCCGCAACAGGGCCGGGCCCAGTGCCATGCCGCGGTGGTGCCGTGTGTGGACGCGTGATTCAGCAGATCGGGGGATCGCCGTGGACAATCCGGTGCAATTAGCATAAGTATATTTATGCAGATCGCTTTCGAGAATAAGTTCGGAAAAGCGGACGGGGTTTCGCCTCTCGACGAAATTGTCGCGCGACACCACAGCCGCGAGATCACGACTAACGGCCCAGAAAAAGAGAACGGCTATATCGGTGTTACGACGTCGCCCGGTAAGACTGGACCAGCTGAGGCATAAGTAATCCGGATTTCGGATTAGCCTAAGCCAGCCTGAACACCAGGAGGTCGTTCTGGACACTTCTGTCCCGTGTCTGTATACCATCGGATCGCTGGCTTGCTGGCTCGGTTGCTGGCTTGCTGGCTGGCTAGCTGGTTGGCTGACTGTCTGTCTGTTCGACTCGGACCGAGACGAAAATAAGGCGGTCCACGCTAGCCAGCGAAAAGACACGTCTCATCCGGCTCCGTTCTCGATTGGTGACAACGACCACTCGACGTTTCTATTGTGTCCCGATCTTGCTCGATAAATTCATACCGGTTCCCAGAACCGCCACGCTTCACGAAACCGTGCGGAGATGACGTTTTTAGAATTCACCACGGAAAAGACGTAATCTTTTGATCAGCCCGATGTCTTGCTACGTAGAAGTTTTATTTTGGCTTTCCGGTTAGTCTCGACGGCTTCCTACTGATGACTATACTTATGGATAGACTGCGCATCTTTTTGTAATCATCAGTGGTGTGCGAGAATCCGAAAATGTCGAGTCGGGACGAGACGAGAATTTTTTTCGAGATCGGGACGAGTTCTCGAAAATTTCGGAATTCTCGATTATTTCGAGATTCTCGACAACGTTCGAGATACTCGAAAATTTCGGGTTTCTCGGAAGTTTCGGGATTTTTGAAAGTCTTGAGATTCTCGAAAATTTTAGGGTATTCAGAACCTAGTTACCGTTATGAGAGTCGCTTCAAAATTGATCGGGTTATGAGACTTCCGGCATTATAAAATTTATTCATTGAATCTTTTCTTTCTTCCCTTCGAGGCTTTCGCGAATCTCGCAACCTTCGAGAATCTTGAACATTTTCGAGAATCTCGGCTAAATCGAGAATCCCGAAATTTTCGAGAACCCGGCCCGTCTCCTCTCGATGTCTCCCGACCCGTTTCGGCCATCGAGATCTATTCATTTTCGGGTTCTCGCACACCCCTAGTAATTATGGATCCAAACATTTTAAAAAAATGCTAGGACATTAAATTCGATATAATTTAGTACGATTTTAATTCATTACAGATCTACTTTCCAGATCAGACTCCACTTTCTTAAATTCGTCTAGAAAAATTGCAAATTGTAGAAATATCCAGAGTCTACTTATAAATCTAGTTGAGATATTCGGAAAGGTTTCAAAGCTCGGACACTTATAAAAGGCATTTCGACTTTTTCGTTTGCATTTATGAATATGACATTATTTTTCGATAGAATTAAAGATGGAGCGCGGCGAAGAGCATTTTCGGCACATGTTATTGTACCTTACGCCAGGGATGAGCACGGTAGGGTCCCCTCAAACGCCTACTTCTCCCACCAACCTCTCTTTCATGCACGAGGCCTGCGCACTTTTCGCAACGGGCGAAGCACTTCCTTCCTCTTTGGTAACGACGGAAGCTGGTGGGGGGCAGTGGGCGCTATGGTGGAGACGGACCCATCCCTGCTTTACGCGAAGAAGTGGCTGCTCCAGCGTACCGAGTCGTCTCAGAATCTTATTCCGAGTCCGCTCCGTCGCTCAAAATATGTAAGCATTGGCATCGGCTATCCAAAAGTGGTGGCTTCAATTTGAAACACAAAGAACGCGGAATTGTATTTTATAAAATTCACATATTGCCAGAAAAAGTGAGATAAAGTTATGATTAACAAAGGAGAACATTTTGAATAAAATACAGTTTAACGTTCTTCTAAAATAAGCTTGTCTTTCTTGCAAAAATATCCTTGAAAATTTACTGTAACACCGAATAAAATTATCATCGATCAATGGTATAATTTCATGTTTCAAGAATATCTCTGGTGATTCCATCGTGGATTGAACTCTTATTTAATTCCGTTTTGAAATGTGTATGTCAATAAAATATGACCACATTATTGAAGAGTTTATCGGAGAACCTACTTTGCCATCAGTAGAGTTGCACATCAATATTAAAATACTTGGATATAGAAATAAAACTGTGAGGAAAAAGTTTTTTTATGTCTTTTTTATAGAGCAACTTTTGTGATTTTGTAAATATTCTGGTGTATCGTAAATTCGATTAATTGACGCGAATACAAACTTTTTATTTCAACTGAAATATGTTATTTTAAAGTGTAGGTAGGTATGTATAGTGAAACATCGGATCTCGAACGTAATTCGTTCTTAAAGGCTGTTCACTTTCGTCCCTGAACCCCAGATGATTGCTTATTTAAATCTTTCTAGCCGTACTTCATGCATGAAATTCATGCATGAAAAACACCATTGTGATAGGCAGGATTTTTTATTGATCTTTTGTCGTCGAAAGCTTGTTACAGACTGCCGGTGATGATTTCCTAAATCTCCATCAGATACCATTCAGTTTTGCTATATAACCTGCTACCTGTCGCAAAGATTTACCTGTTTAGAAACCGATTTGTTCGATAAGAAAATAATTCGACAAATGACTTATTCTACTGTATCAGTAATTTATTAAAAACGCGATAAACAGTCCAAATTATTACGAAAGATAAGAAAATAGTTCGACAAATGACTTATTCTACTGTAGCAGCAATTTATTAAAAACACGATTGTTCAGGATTCAAACAATCCGTGTGAATTATAATTTTGCAAACGTCGTTACACGATACGGCGTCGCGCTCGCTCGATTCTGAACAATCCAAATTATTCAGAAAAGTCTAACCAGGACTATTGAAAACGATTTAAAATAAAAATCGAAATAAATCATCCTTCGTTTTTATTTTTTAATTTTCTATTCTAACTTAGTTGTTTAAGAAAATATCTGCACCTATGAAATTTTTGTGAGAAGAATTATTACTCATAAAAGTTTGTTAAAAACGTATTCTCATGAAACAAATATTGTAGAATTTTTATAATAAAAGTTCTATGGAAACTGCTCAGTTTTGACTCAGAGTTATAAACGTTCCATTTATAGTTTTACAGCAACCAGTTGGAATTATTATTAGTCATTCATGTCGAGTTCTAGAAGAAGATTACATCGATCAAAAAAGAAGTGAATTGAAAAGTATATAAAATATAATTGTGACGTAAAGATTTCATCGCCATCATCAAAAACGTCCGCCCTCAAGGATTAAAAAAAGATTTCATAAGGGAAACACAAACAAGCTTTGAATTACGAACATAGAATAAATATAACAAACGAGTAGCATTAACAACGATTTAATATTGTTGTCATACTATTCATTGAATAATATTCAGTATTTGTATCAACGATTAAGAACTTTGTTACCATCAATGAACAAAATGTCTGTCCCTGTTACAGAAAAGATTGTTACTTTTACATTTCACAAGTTCTATTCAAACTCTTGCTTTCAAGAACTTTTGTTTCTCCCATGAAAGTGTTTTTTTTAAAAAAATCCTATGGACCATGTTTCGAATAGAACGTATTAAAAAGTTCCGTAACTCTTTCAATCTCTAGTTTAAAGGACAAATCGAAGTCGTGAAAGTGTAATTAATTCCAATTAGCTGGCTAGGTTTGGCAGGTTAATTCGAGCTGGTGACGATTGGCGAGGTAGGAGCGTGCACTGTAAGCAGGCAGTGATTTGTACGGGCTCCTTGCATAATGACAGAAGAAGGACGAAGGGTTTTGCGCGACAGGGGCTTATACCCCGACACGTGCTCGGACACGTGAGCGCTCCGAACGCTTTCGACTGTGACACGCATCAGCCCCTGCGTCTTGCGAGCCCTTCTCGACACACCATGCCTCCGAGCGAGTTTCGTCCTTCCCAAAAATTTAATGCTCATGAATAATTGATCTCTTCTAGTTTCTCCGCGACCTAACGGGAGTCTCCAGTTTACGAAATACTACGTTAAACGCCGCTGTCGGTAGTCCGCACCTTCGTTCACGAAAAATTTATGGTCACTTTACAGAACAGTAGTTTGCAAGAGAAAAATTTATTGACAGTGTTTCGATGATAGCCAGACTGTGGATCTTTATGTAAAATAAAATGTTTATGAATCATTTACATAGAAAACATGGAATTATATAGAAATGCTTTAATCTAATGCTTTCACTGTTTTATGTTCAATCTACTCATTTCTACCATAAATGCATAAAATCCTCAGCGTAATAATAAGATTGAAAATTATTATGTAAAATCACAGTATAATGAATGTTTTAAATAAAGAATTGGAGAAAGGCATTTTTACACTTTAGCCATACAGTATCTTATAACTAGACTGCGGATGTTTATACAACTTTCAATTTTTGTAGACAAGTTTTAAGAAATTGATACCAAATAAAATCCTATTTTCATTGGTAATAGTCTTTATAGATCCAAAATAAATAAAAATCTTACTGAATTCTATCGAATCTGATACTCTAGAATTTTTTGAAAATTTTCATAAGCCAAAAATGCATAAAGGTCCGCAGTCTACTTATAACTATCTTACGACAATCGAATGGTACAACGATCAGTTTTCCTTATTAACACATTAACTGTCCTTATAACATTAACTGTCCTGTGTGACTGACAGAATTCTTCGTCTCTCTTTAAACATTAATTTTTCTTGAAATATAGAAGCTTGTAATATAATATAGTTGATATACCAATCGCACATGAGTAATTTAAAACAGACCACCTGAATAGCTCCATTGTTATTGGTGATAGAAAACAAATATTTCAGAAGAAATGCTTGTTTCTTCGACGAAATTTTTATTCATCCAAGAACTCTCGTGGATTAACCGGGCACCCCGCTGTCTCATGAGTAGACTGCGGATTTTAAGCACGACAAAAATGGAAAGGTACAATTTAAAACAGTGGAGATATAAAAAAAGATTTAAGTACTACATCAATGTGTTAGTTTGAGCTTGATAAGAGAATTAAAAGAAGAAAGAAATTTTTATTTGGCTCCAGTGTCCTGCAATCGATGCAAACATTTTTCATTTTGCATAAAGATTAGTCTACTCATGATATACATGGGTACTCGGGTAATTTTTTTTTCTTTTCATATAAAGTTTAACATCGCATCCAACATCCAGGTTATTAGCGACGAACTTCCGTGATGGCTTTAGATGTTTTCCCGAATATCTCGTTGATTACTCGAGTACCCAGGTATCACATAAGTAGATTGTGAATTTTATGCATTTATCAAAAAAATTGGACGTACAATTCAAAGCAGTGGACATATTAAAAAGATTCAGGGATGTTAGTGTATTAGTTTCAGGTTAATAAGATTCTTAAAAGAAGAAAGAAATTTTTATTAAGATTCTATATCTTACAATCGATGCAAATATTTTTTTTAATTTGCATAAGGATCCTCAGTTTTCTCGTAAGTCACAGCTATAGCACCTATCGTGACGTACTATTCATGACAGCCAAAGTGTAACTCGAGACGGCACGGACTCGCAGACACACAGACACGCGATGCGATACACCTGAAGTAGTAGTGGTGATCCTCTCAGCGAATAGAGAGAAGCGTGTGATTCAACTGTGTGCACCTAACCAATCAGACGGTTTATTTGCGAATACCTTTCGCATTCCTTCCGAGTTCCACTTTGGTTGTGATACATATATCTCTCGAGTTATAGGGGTTGTTTCTGTAATTGTAAAGTGCAGGGTCGCTGCAAGTTCGCAACGGGAGCGCATATTGTAAAATCGAACAGACGTTAGTAAGTTAACGAGTGGCTGGACGAGCGTGTTTCTTGAAAACGTCCTCTAAACCTCTTCATCATCTCCCCCGATCGTTGTCGGTCCTCGCGGGAGTTTAACGTGGAATTTAACTGGATCGAGTAGCGGCCGGTGTACACCGTGTGTACATTGTAACAGCGATTCGGAGGGCGAAGAGCGTCAGTGTAGCGTGTAATGCGTGTCCTGGCGGATCTCTTGCAGAAGATTCACCGGGAGATTCGACAGATGCGTGCCCGCCTCCGCGCCCCAGGAACTACCACGGGGGTCCCGCGGGAGTCTTGCAGAGACAAACCGTCCCAGCGGGTACGCGTACACCCCGTAGTATCGTTTTTGTTACCCTCTTGTCAAGGAGGAGGGAATCCTTGCGCGAGCTACCCCCTTCCGAGTGACAATCGCGTTGAAAGTATTTAGTAATTTGACGGTCGATGGTGGCGAGAACATTCTTCTACAACTCACCCGTTTGCCTCTGTTGGCTTCACTGAAAATACATCATAAAATTCAAGAAACACTCGATTAATAAGTGATGAAAAATTGTCGACCTTTGTACCCGCAGCTTTTTAAAGTGAAACTTCTTTAGGCGCGGTAGACGCAAAACCTTGACGCGGTAGGAGTAAAACCGATCTGGCGATGAAACGATGGAACGATGAAACGATTTAGTAAAACCTCGACGCGGTAGGAGTAAAACCGATCTGGTGATGAAACGATGGAACGATGAAACGATGAAACGATTTAGTAAAACTTCGACGCGGGAGGAGTAAAACCGATCTGGCGATGAAACGATGGAACAATGAAACGATGAAACGATGAAACGATGAAACAATGAAACGATGAAACGATTTAGTAAAACCTCGACGCGGTAGGAGTAAAATCGGTCTGGCGATGAAACGATGGAACGATGAAGCGATAGAACGATGAAACGATGAAACAATGAATCGATGAAACGATTTAGTAAAACTTCGACGCGGTAGGCGTAAAACCTCGACACGGTAGGAGTAAAACCGATCTGGCGATGAAACGATGGAACGATGAAACGATGAAACGATTTAGTAAAACTTCGACGCGGTAGGCATGAAACCTCGACACGGTAGGAGTAAAAATATATGGTTGAGGGTTCGGCATTGCTTAATAAAGATTATGATAAAATTCCGATGATACTAAGTGGAGATTTCAACGTGAACTTTGCACCGGAACAATCAAAATTGTTAATAGAATTTTTTAGAAGTAAATTAAAATTGGAAATGGCAAGTAATCCTAATGAAACGACAACAAGATCAGGAACAACTCTCGATGCAGTATTCGCAAGACATTTAGAGAAAAGTGAATCAAGAATATTTATATCATATTTTAGCTGTCACAAGCCAATTATAGAATCATATAATTATAGAATCATAGAAAATTAAATGTCATAAAGTGTTAATAGAAATTCGAAAAAATTAAAGAAAGAAGTTTCACTTCAGCCATGTGGTCTAAGCACACACCAATTTTTTCTTGTGAACAACGTTCGAACATGAGCACACGGATATATTCGTGACCGGTCCGAAAAATTAACATGTAGAATTTGTGATAATCAGTTTGCCTTAAACCAGCGGCTTGACGAAATTATTTAGGAAGAGTAAATGTAATTGGTCCGGTGATATACGATTCCATTCTACAACCATAATACAGTCAACGAAATTTCCATAGTTCCATATCTACTTCTTGGCAATTCTGGTTGATTTATAAAAAGATAAATAGTCATGTCATATTAAGATGATTTTAAAGACATCTGAATAGTTTCGAGATAAAATGTCTTTTTATTCAAGTGATTAAATGAAAAACTATGTATTTTTGATGAAGGGTTGTGCGAAATTTCTATAGTTCCACTTAACATAATACTGTATTCATCTTACAAAATCAAAATGTTTTATTTAATAACGGTATGTTAATATGGTATATTGCTACCATTTTTCAAAATTCCTTGAAAAACTCGGTATGCTTTCATGTATTCCCAAATTTTGAAAATAATCTGTCTGATGGAAGAGACGTTCCTACAACGGGGAAATATTGGGCAGATTCATAACTAAAAAAATCGATTCAAAATCGAATATCCAAGAATCGATTAAAACAAAATTTGTAATTGCTTCGAAAAGATGAATTCTTCAGAAAATCGATTCAGAATCGTCTAATCCTAGAACATACCACTTACAGGTTCAGCAACATACGGAAATGAATTAATGCATAGAGGTACATAGTCTTACGCTACTCAACATGATCGAGTCGTCGCATGTGAAGTTCAGGATACCTTAAACAGACCCAACAACTATCTCTCCCGCACAACTAGTTAGCATCAGAAGATGGAATAGGGATACCGTGCGACCAAGAAGCACGAACACGGACGTCTTTACTCTATAACACCATGAAAAAGAAGAAAAGTGTTCGGTGGGGGGCTGGGTTGTCTTAAAACGGCGTCGAGGAGACAAACAGCACTGCGGCTACAATATTAAAAGCCGGCCGAGCGTCTCGCGTGGCACGTCCTCGCGCTACTGAAAAATAGAGGACTACCTGGGAATGCGACAGTAAACTGTCACAGCGGGTCACGAGCTCCGCGTACATACGTAGGTACTTAAGCAAGAAAAATAAGATAAAGAGAAAGGGAGAGAGGGAGAGATACACTCTCGTTCAAGAGGTCGCAGGGGGTCGATAGCGTGTGTGTACACAGGTTTGTAGCTGCGACGCGCGCGGGGATGTAACAGCATCGTTTCTGTCCCCAGCGGGACTGTCAGGGATACGAGAACACGCTGCCCCGAAGAACCGTTCAACCCCCGGAGGGCAGAAACACATCAAAATCGAATTCACCAGATGTCCAGGAAAACGAACCGTTCCGTCCCGTCCCTTTCCACGTGGAAAACGACGATGCACCCACTAACGACGTTAGGGCATCGCAACCACCCCCAAGGCGCAGATGCGTTCTGCGGACGACGATTTAAGGGGTCCAAAGGATTCCACTGTCGCCGTCAATAGTCTCAGGTGTTTGCCCCACTGGGACTGGCGAAAGAAACTGTGATTTCGATGGGAATTAAATGTGCCTGGATTTGGGCTGCTTCAACCGGGGGACAGTCTAAACAAAATGGCGCTGCAAGTTACTTGACATTGACTGCCGCGCGATGTCTAATCGTTGGGCAGAAGGAAAGTCGGTCTTCTTTGCTTTAAGAAAGTTTATTATGTATACGTTCCATCGTAATGTTCTTTGTTATATTTTGCCTTGATGTTTTAACACTTTGATCGCCATGTCACCCATATCTAGTTGATCGAATTACTTATACAGAATTGAAGATTAATTTTCACGTTTGTAGCTTGAGCAAATTTGCTTACGATCTGCGAAATGGAAGATTTTGAAACAGTAAATTAACAACAGAATATTAAACTTCTCAGTTTTTGTTTTGTTAAATAAATTGCATTGGTTCTGTGTAATTTTCCTGATTGTTGAGTGGGCGGTTCTATAATAATTTTGAAGTCGAATCATTGTTTCGGTAGTCAGCCATATAAGCACGCAGCCATCTTAATTGTTATCATTAACATGCAGTTTTCTAAATGTTTTATAATATGAGGACAGGAGACTATACACATTGCGAGCGAGAAATAGGCAGATCATGGCGCGCAATCGAATATATAATAGTTTGTTAGTAGATATTTATTTTGGAGCAACTTGTTTTCAGAAAGGCTGACTATTGAGTAGGTGCTGAAATATGAACGTTTACAATGTTTATCTATCACTGACAAGGTTTGCGTACTTGTTATTATGCTACTTTGAGTTATACACGAATTTAAATATTTATGTTTTATTGTTAATCTATAAATGCGCATTAAGGTGTTTCATAAAGTGATTTCTCAAATTAGGAGTATGTTAAATGCTCTCTTCAGTCGATCCGAAAGCTTCATTCTAATTTATTTTATGTTTATTCGTATGTAACTGCACGAGAAACACACGAATAGTACATAATAATATTATCTACTTGATCTGAAACAAAACTCGAAACGTTTTGGAAAAATTGTAGCGTAGAAGCATTTAATATTCTACAAAATGTTTAGTATACTACAGATGTGTCTAAGTTCAATCTATCAGAACAAATGAAGTTCGTTTTTTTCTTAGTTATTAAAAAGTGTTAACTTAACATTTAGCGTAACTGACAGGGATATTAATGATAGAAAGACGGATCTCACGCGATGGAACCTTGTACAAAAATTATTTCTGAAATTTACAATATATTTATATTTTAGCTTCTCATTTATCAAATCGATGCATTTCATAAAATATACAGAACAGTATACAGTATACTTACATTAAATTTTAAAACTTCTTACAGTATTCATCATTCAGTAGTATTAAGCCTAATTATTAATGAAATCTATTCTAAATGTAAAATGTTAAGGAAAAAATTAAATGCTTCAATCGAAAAGAGTCAAAGGTCAAATGGTGATTAATAGATTTGGCCTGTGAATAGCTCATTTAATAATGATATACATAATGTTGCAAACAATGCTCAAGATGTACTTACTACTTCGATGAAAACTTCTTCAAACCTGTTCACAATCGATTCTTCGTTCCCAAATTTGAAGAACCTAGTAAACATCAAATGAATAAAAATGCTTGGATGAATTAGGAAAAAGAGACAGACAAGCACGTATACGGAAATACGAGGTGGTTTATTATAATAATATTTATAATCATTATGCATCGCGGCGGCGTGTTTCCCTCGCGTGTTTCCTTGCATTGCAATTACAATTACAGACGGTTAATTCGGTGA
Organism: Sphecodes monilicornis; assembly: GCA_913789915.3. Taxonomy (NCBI): domain Eukaryota; kingdom Metazoa; phylum Arthropoda; class Insecta; order Hymenoptera; family Halictidae; genus Sphecodes; species Sphecodes monilicornis. The sequence goes on from OU565290.1 coordinate 15,962,772, forward strand.
TAGAGTCCAGCTACTAAAACAAGTTCGCTCGCGCGCTTTTTCCATCGCTTTCGTTTCGTTTGTACGTATATAATATACCCGCGAAAAGACAATTTATTTACATCGATCGCCGCCTTAACAGTTACGGGTTACACATTCCTATTTATATTTATAATTTTAATGATAATTAATACAGCGTCTTTAACTGTTACAGCGCGTGTATGTGTCCGTGCTCGGTACACGCAGGTTTACATACATACATCGTGTAATCCACGTGTGTTAGTGTATATACGTGTGTAAATGTCGGTTTACCTGTGTGTACGTGTATGTATGCATGTATATGTGTGGATGCGTGTGTCGCGTACGATTTTTTCGAATGTATAACAGCAGATATCTACAGGGTGTTCCTTAAAGTAACGTCGAAAAGTAATCAACAGGGAGGGTATAATATTACACGATAGGACATTCGAAAATTTTATACACAATAATATTATCAATAATATTTAATAACTTCTCCTTTCAATAATAATAATAATAATAATAATATAATAGCAGCGCCGGCTACTAACCGACGACCATAATAATAATAATAATAATAATAATAGTAATAGAGATAGTAATAAAGATAATAATGTCAATAATGATAACCGGGTGAAACTGCAGAACAGGTTATTTATCCTCCGATTTCGATGATTTGTTTATATGTTATAACAGATTTATAAATCTCAACATCTTGAACAATTTTTTCCTTTGCACGTTAGTGCACAAAAATTATCGGTTATTGTTTATACATGGAGATCGAATGAGCTTAAAGGTCCCGTGCACAATGGCATACGCGCGACTGCATAAATGTCTGTTATTTCACGTAACCGTTGACGGCCATTTTGCGGCGACCGGATTAAAAGATCTAACCGAAACCAATACTTCTAATAAGGTTAGAACATACATTTCCTAGACCTTTAAGAGGGGCTTCTCGTGTAACGACAGCGAAAACAAGCGATTGTTAAGAATCTCTTTTTCAGAATAACTATTGGATATATGGAACTAGACCGTTCGGGGATTTAAACAGATAGTTTTGAAGTATCAGTGCTTTTTTTAGTTCAATTCTTCTTATTATGCATTGTATAATACGCATGTAACTATGTTTTTTCTACTGGCGTACGCAATAACTTAGAAACTAATTAACTGATCAATTTCGGACAAGGATTATTCAATTCGTTACTTCGATGTACTGAACCACAATTTCAACTTAATTCTCTACTTATAATATTTTTTTCTTATGATATAAGAATTGTTTTCCTTCGAAAAAAGTATATTTCCTTTAAAAATCCGTGACTTCTCCAATTCTCTATGCTTTTTCTTAAATGTTGGTTCAGTAACAGCGTGAATAATCAAACTTTAGATAATTCTTCATTTTTTGCTTTCATGTAACTGCGAAACTTGCTACGCTGTACGCCAATATTAGCTACTTTGTTAACAAAGTTGACAGGATTGTAATACTTGTCAAAAAATTAATAAAAACTTGAAAGAAAAAAAAATGTCTTATAGATTGAAGTTTCCTACCAGTATGTCAAACAGTTTTACTCCGATAATATAAATAGTTTTTGCTCGGAAAAATTGCAAGAATCACTTAATTTTGTACTTGTTACATGAGAGAATCCCCCCCTTAACCCATCGCCGAAAATTACGGCTATAGCCGTCCTGCATGCTTTCGTTAATAAAAAACGAAACATTAGTACGAACTGTACTAATGCATTTATTTTTTAATTCTTCATAGTAGTACATTGAAAATAAAAATTAGTTAACAGTCTAGATAACATGTAAAAAAATGGCAGTAACAAACAATTTTAAAAAAGTGCATTTCTGGGCACGATTTTAAAACTCAAAGTGTTTGAAGGAAAAAATTATTCAAAATATCGATTTCTTTAATTTATCCAAAAAAATCATCGAAATCAGTGTTGGTAGCTGGCTGTTGTGCAGTTCTACCGATAACCGTGATAGAAACGAGGATTGAATGGTCGATCGTCTTATCATACTAATATCTTACAAAAGGAAGAAACGTAACGTACAGGTTGCAAGCTCGAATCTCCGGGGTGTCGAGGAACTTTCGGCCTTCGTCGTGGACAAAAGTCTCTCGAGTTTGCCTCCGAAACAAAGTCAGAAGGCCTCCCATCGGCCGAACGCCGGGATCGGTCGACTTATCCACGAGACGATCGATATTTTCGGGCTGGCGACGACGGAACGCAACGAAATCCGTTCGAAAATAACGTCAATTAAAACTCGTACTACCAGGCCAGCCCTTCGCTCTGCATCTGGTGCGGCTCCAGGAACCCACCCCCGCTGCCACCACCACCTGGACCGCCGCCATTCCCGCCAGCGCTGGGATTACCCTGTCCTCCACCTGAGAAACATCAAACCCATCGAATCGGTGCCTTTCGCAGCCTCGATCTATCGAGGGAATCGTGGGATCCGAACTCGCGGTATAACCTGCCTGCCACCATGTTCTAGCTTTAACTACAGGATGCTGAAGCGGTCCCCCATCCCCTTTCGCCTCCTCCTATTCGAGTCGCGCTATTATCGTTCACCGAATGGATTAGGTAATTGTTTAACCCTCTCCTTATCGATCGCCTTACACTTATCTTTATCTTGCGACGAAGTGGAGAGTAAATTGTTATCATGATTGCAACCTTTCCGCAAGCTACAGTCGCCGGCTACTAACGTCAAATTACATAACTTTATAATGTATTGAAAAGATCGACCGTTTGAAACTATGAAGAGGCGGTAATAGAAGGTTGCAACGCGTAGAATAGCTTTACCTTTACTTTAGTATCTTTACGTAATTATCTTGCTTGATTCACTTATCATGAGGTTATTTAACGATCTTATTACTACTATAATAAGTAAAAATGCATACTCCATTTTTTTGCACTAGGGAGGAATGGAGCGGTTACAAGAAAAAGTTGAGACAAAATATTTGGAAGGTAATAATGTCTTTATGGCTTATATTGAAAGAAATTTTACGTATCTATATGTATGATATTATGCTATCAACTTTAGTAAGATTTGAAATAAAAATCAAGTTTTAACAAGAAAGACAAATTCCTTGATGCTCGTGATGCCCTAACTACCAAGGGATAATCACGAACATAGAGTGAGGCAATCACGAACGAGATATTAATTATGCCTATATTTCACAAAAATCGCACAAATAGCCTTCAGATGTGCTTCGTCCATCACTGCACTTTTCGTGTGCCCGCTAGCTATAACCGTAGCACATAATGCAATCTTCATTTGGAGAGTTCCCGTATTTTTCATAAGAATAAAAATGCGGTAATACTCATCTCCGTCGTTCTCAGCGTTAATTTTCTTTTTCTTTAATTTTCTTCATACGAAAAATTGATTACTACAACACTCCCTGGTTCAAAAGGTAAGGTAATAACTAATAACGAAGGGTAAAGGGCCTAATGCTGAACGTTCGAGATTAACAACATTAGCTCGTCAATACCTCATTAAATGAAATGTAAAAGCAGTGAAAAATTGAGTAAGTCTTCTCGTGTAACGGCAGTGAAAACAAGTAATTTTTAAGAATTTTTGTTTAGAATAATTGTTGGATATACACATAGTCTTGAAGTAAAAATGTCTTTTTTTTTAGTTCAATTCTTCTTATTATTTATTGTACATGTATAACACGCATGTTTCTCGAAACTATGCTTTTTTAAAATGGCGTGCACGATAACTAAAAAATTAGTATAGTAAACAACTTTAGACGAAGCTCGTACATTTCTTTACACATTTCTTTAGGGATTGGGCCTAAAATTTATATTTCATTTTGTACTTCTATTTCCTTGAACAGTATAAATTTAAGCAATCTGTCGTTAAAACTAAACTTCTCTTTCCAACCCTAGAATTTTTTCAACTTTTCATATTCTTGTTCCAAAATAGGTTAAATACAAGCATAAAATATTTAACTTCAAGGATATTGCCATCACTGTGAAAGACGCTACATTGCACGCCAACAAGGCTTACACTGCTTTCGCTGTGAGAGAGTCTTGTATATTATAAAATAAATAATAACAATATGAATGGAACAAAAAAATATAACGCTTGTACCTCAAGACTATCTATTTACATCCCAAAGAGACCTAGTCCCAGATATCCAATAGTTACCATAAAACAAAATTCTTAAAAATCACTTTTTTTCACCGCCGTTACACGAAAAGCCCCCCTCCCCCCTCCCTTTTAACCAGTTAACTGTGTAGCTCAACTTTGTATGTGGCTACTAAAAATTTTTGAAAACTTTATTTATCACGTATTGACCTCTCGTCAATTTCTTTGTTTCGTTTTTTTACTTCGTCTTTGACTCGAAAAATTCTAAAATGTCGACAAATTAATAATGCGTTTTAATTTTCACTACAAATTTGAACATAAATAGCAAGCAATTAATTTTATTCCATGACGAGTATACTCGTCAAAAACATCTAACTGGTTAAGGGTGAATGGAGACTCGTTTGAATGGCTGTAAATCTTAATGAAAAAAAGGAAAATGGCTGTTTCGTGAAGCAGAAGAAAGTATGTGAAGAAAGGATTGCGACACGAGTCTGCGGGATGACCTAATAGATTGGTTCAGTAATTATAGGCTTGTAAAAGTATCTGGTCGTACCTGTAGGTGCTAGGAACTCGCCGGGGCTACCGCCAGGAGGTGCAGGGGGCCCCTGTCCAGGAGGGCCCGTGAGAAATTCCGGAGGGCCGCCTCCCGCACCCGGTGGTGGATATTCCCCTGTCACTGCCACTGCGGCCGCCATACCCGCTAAACTCGCCGGGTCCAAACCTGTCAGGAACAGATTACGCACTATTCAGGGAGGATCGTATCCGGCCGGCTATCTCCGAACCCGGCTGTCATAATTATCGCGACCTACCTACCCGCTACGATGTTTACTACAGTAACGATGGAATCCCGACGAGAGACTGTTACGATCGCGGCGTCATCGCAAGCAGATCGGCCCCAGCCAATGTAAACCGGCTAACGTAAAACAACCTCTACGCGTTTCGCGTGCACCATTCCCCAGATACGATTGTCTGAGAGCGATGGAACGATACGCGGACCGATCGATTATAATGCGAGCGTGTGCCACTCGCGTTTACAGTCCCTCTCGTAGCGGGTAAATAATGACTACTAGACTGCGTATCGGTATGCATTTCCAGCGCGCATAAATTTTCAAAAAGTTTTAGAAAATTGGTCGCTTTAGAGCGGAGGTCTATAGCATCCCTTACCAATCTCTTACGTGACAAAAACATGTGTTCACAGCAGGGATTGAAAAGGTTCTGAAAATATCTGTTTCAAACTGTTATACAGGGTGAGTCACCTAACATGACGTCTAATTTGTAAATTATTTGTTGTAGCTAGGGATTACAATACCGGTACACCGGTATACCGAACACCGGTATTTCGTGCTATTTTGCAATTTCGTGAAACCGGTATTTGCTAAGGTAAAATACCGGTATTTTTGGTATTACCTATAAATAATAATTTTTTTTGGGGGACATCTACTCTTATTTGAAATTTACAAATTAATTTTTCCGATAGTGGATTTCTCGAAGTCGGATAAAGCATCAAATTCTGCGAAAAAAAGTATTATACCAAACAAGGATTGAAATTAATAATCACCGAGATATTGTAAAATTAATTTCAGTTTTTAAACTATAACAGCACGGTTCTGCATTTCGGTTCTGAAAAATAACAATTATACGATGAACCGATATAATATTCTCAAAAATCGAATCCGTAACCGATATCCTCATACAAACAGTTATAACATTATTTCGCTTCCGCATAACTGTTTCAAGAACCGTAATCGATATTATAATTGCTTCCAATCCTTCGTTTACGAGCCTCTGACCCAAAACTCCATCAGTTTGTTTACATGTTTATACAACATAATTATTTTCTTATTTACTTAATCGATCTCCAAGAGACGAAAACTTTAAAGAATCTCAACCGTTTTTATGTTACTTTTTAAATACAAAAATATCATTCACAGCAGCAGGAATTTGATTTTACCCTAGTTTCATAATAACCGACTATAAAAACGTAAATTTGCATAAACATCCGCAGTCTAATGATTAAACCGTCGGATTTTATGCGTTCGGAATAGATGTGCATTCGTGTTAGTCACTCGTAAGCGAGAATATAAGGTTGGTAAACGCGGCGTTTAGTTGAGTTTGTACCTGATAGAAATCTTAACACCTTGATTCACAGTAACGTGAAATATATTAAGCATGTGTGTGCAGAATCACGTCTATAGTGTCAAGCGACGACGTCAGGTTGCGTGATATCTAGTCCGCAATCACGAACGGATTTAAGAACGCTGATACATTACACAAAAGAGATGTAAGTCCACGTTTTAAATTTTATAAAATTTACAAATTGATATTAAAATGATAAAAGTAAGAAATATCCCGTTTCAGGTTCTATAAGAAATATATTTTTTCCTCGGCTAATTCATGAAAATCTATATTCGCATAAACATCCGCGGTCTAGTAATGGTTCCTTTAACACTAAACCTACCACCGCCGGTCAAATGACCGTTTTCAAATTTTTTATTTTACAATTATTGAAGTTGCAAAAATGATTCCACTGGAAATGATTATGCATACTTTTTTATTCCAGTATACAGTAAAAATGGCACAAAATCTAAATAAATTCAAATGTGCCATTTTTATAAGGGAGCACATACTAGTCACATTTAATAGTCGGTAGGTTTAGTGTTAATGTTTCGTGGTGCCTCTGATTTTAGCTGTTTCGGAAATAATATTTACTTTTTGGTACAGAATTATTACATAAATATCAATCGTGGATATGTACATAAAAAGAATGTATTACGTGTATGCAAAAGTTTTAGTCTTTGTCTATCTTTCATAAATAATGACCAGACTGCGGATTTGTATGCAAAATAAAAATTGTTGGCATCAATTGCAAGAAACAGGAACCACAGAGACCTTCCTTTTCTTCTGTAAAAATCTTAAGTAGTCGAAGATGCTATTATTGGCATTCTTAAAATTTGTTAATGTTTTAACTGTATTAATTGCCCATAATCGTTACTGCCATAAATGCATAAAATCCGCAGTCTAATAATGACATTCATGGGACAGAGAAATCACGTCGCTATAAACGCACGTTGTTATAAGCAAAATTAGAACAGGGAGGTATGTACTAATATTCTAGTCAAGTTGTTACCATTAACAAAAACAAGTATGATATATTGAATTAATCATGTTTTCAATAATGATAAGGATTAAACAAAAGATGCTAGACAAATAAACATAAACTAAAGGAATAAAGGAAGTGGTTATAAGAGAAATGAAATCCATGATAATTTGTGTGGGAACCAAACTTAAGAGAGCAAATAGGATGCGATTTTGCGGTCTGTTGTTATAAGCGGTGTCGCAATAACCGGGCTCCACTGTAATTTCAAATTCAAACAATGCGATCGACAAATATGACATTGCCGCATCGCAGGCATCGTCAATTTGAACGCAACCGTAGATACGTTTTGTTTGTTTTTTGTCGTGTTGGTCAGTCTGTTGAAGGACAACGATTTTGTCGTCGTATGACATCTAGATAGGACAAGGCGTTAAAATCGTACATATCATATGCAACCAGTGTCGCCAGATCGGTTAAATCGAGGGGAATACAGTTTACCACCTCTCCGATGACCAGAGTAAAATGTATCACGTTGCGCGGCACGTCACGTGACCAGGCAACGGTCTTAGTGGGGGACGTTGGAGTGTGCTCATGTAGTGGAATGGGATAGTGGAAGGGGAAAAGGAGGAGAGGAAGATCAACCCAGTTTTAGGTTGATCTGGCGACACTGTATGCAACAACCTAATGGAATTTGGATTCTCACGATATGAACAAATGAAAGAACAGCAGCGAGACACCACGAAACAGATCGAACAAGTTCGTTTAGTTGGAATTCCAGCACTCACCTGGATTGCCGGGTCCGCTGAAGGGCGGTCCGTGAGGATGAGGGGGCGGATGGGCACCGAAAAATTCATGGTGAAACGCCACGGGCCCGCCGTAACCGAATTCGAACTTCTCTGCGCCGAAATATGGAAAACCGGGCGGCGGTCCGTCTTCGCCGCCCAAAGCACCGGGATTCAGGTTCAGAGGGAAGCCCCTCATCTTTCTGGAGCCGCCGAAGAACGGGCTCCTGCCCATCGACGTCAGTTGTTTTAACCTCCGTTCCTTGCTTCTTTTATTTTGAAACCAGACCTACGCAAAAGGGACACCGATCAGCCGCGACCGTTCGATTCACCTTTGCCAAAGGTTCGCTAATGTTCTGTATTTCTTGCGGGATGATGGATGATTAATCGAAAATTACGCGAGACTGCGGACCTCTGCGCAAACTGAAAATGTTCTACTTCAATTTGCAAGAAACAGAAACCAATTAGAATTTCTTTCCTTCTTTAACACGTTCAACGCGGAGCAATTTTGTCTCGCATAACATTTTACTTTGTTTTTAAGTTCCACATTAAACCTACCACCACATTTCAAAATGACTATATTATACTATATTATGACTATTGTTATGTGGCTCTACTGTTAATCAATAAATCAAATTGCAACGCGATAATAGAGAAACAATTTTTTTAGAATATCTATAACAGAAAAAGTGAGAATTTTTACCCGAAGAGTGTACGAGGCTTAATTAATTGTTAACTATGAACTACATATTTTAAAAAATTCTGAAATAATTCCTGGTAAGTAATATGTTAAAGGAAGCTACGAACCACTGGTGTATGCGAACTAATTATCATAATTTCTACATTTAAAAATTTCCAATTTGTTATTGACACGTTGGCATAGTATACACGGTGTCCCATAACTTCGAAGAACCAGTTCGACCATGGATTCTACACATAAAAACATTTAAAGAATTCATATAAGCATGTGTGCTATATGACTTTGTATTCGAGTTATAACGATTTCCTTCTTTAACTCTAATTGTTAACTAAGTTATCATGCGTGGAAATGACGACTCCAAATAAAAACACGAATATAAATGAATCCTTTTTATTTAACAATAATTTACCTTATAAAGAAACAGGATACATGACATAAAAAAATTATATTTGTAACTGAAAGTATTAATTGAAACGTTTGACGGAAACTGATATCGCAAGATTTAATCGTTTTGATTGTCATTTTTACGAAAGGTTAGACATCTAGGTTACTTTCACAAGAAATGTTCAGAATCACTCTCTTGAACCTAAACGCAAGCCTGGAAACTATTTTCCCATTATTCAATCTTACCCTCTTCATTTTCCAGGTATTTTCCCTATTTTCGAAATTCCTTACTTAATTTTCTTAAGAAGTATTTCGCCACTGTCCTATGCACGATGGATATGAAGAAGTACCATGAGTTTCTGAGTTTATTACTATCTACAAAATTAGAATACAAGATAAGATTTTGTTTCAAAATAGATAGGAATAATTAGTTCAACTAGTACTTCCATCCTTCGATAGAATTATTGCAGGACAAAACATGATGCAACTAAAAAACGAGATCAACTAGGGCATATGTTTATATAAACATCTGTAATTATTTCCATGTGTAGAATCCACCAAAATAGTTCCCAAGGTTACAGGATACTCCGTATAAACCCACCCGAATTTAATACAAATTCAAATCATTTTAGTTTCAATTAAGAAAAACATGTTACAACATAAAATGTCTACAACCAAATGTTCCATATATGTAGGATATTCTACGTGTAGCGTAATCAATAGACTGCGTATTGTTTTCCTTTGTAACAAAAATGATTACATCAAATACAAAACAGTAAAAACATTTAAAAAATTCAATCATACTGCTGTATTATTTTCAACCGATTAAAATAATTAAATGAAGAAATAAATATCTAGCAATGAATGCAGAGAATTTTGCATAAAAATCCGCAGTCTAGTAATCAATAACAAATACAGAATTTGGATGCTTGCAGGAAGAATTATATGTTATAAGAACGTTTTCTGGAACATCTAATTTTTTTAATTACATAAAGGAAAATATAATTTTTCCCACGGGTAGACTAGCATAAGTTTCTCTAAAACGAAATAACTTTCTAATAGGCGATTCGATGGAATCTAAAAGAGAAACAAGGAAACGATATGAACCTGTATCACTCTCATGGGCAACCCAGTCTCTTTCGCTAACTGTTCCCTGATGTGCCTGGTGGGTTTCGGAGTCGACGAAAAGGCCGATTTCAGAATCTCCAACTGTTTCGCCTTTATGGTCGTTCTCGGGCCTCGCCTCTTCGAGCCGGCACTGCCGTCACCGCTACCACCGCCAGCACCGCCATCAGGACTTTTGTTCTCCGTTTGACTATCCCTCGTCTCGGGATCTCCATCCAAAGAACCTTCGAGTAACGCAGACGAACCCGTTTAATTATCGATTTACAGAAAACTATAAAACGTTTTGTACGCCTGGCTTACAAATTTCGCTGGGCTCTCGATGAAATTTACAGAGCGTGAGAAAGTGGTCGAATATGGGATACCATTTTGTTTTTCGAATGTTATTCTTACAAATAATAATCGTGACAATGATTCTCATGGACAAGTATACTCGTCTATCTGCGCTCAATTTAAAGGCAGTCTTGTATTTTTAATATTACAAACATTTCTATAACAGGTGCTCAAATATGGAACACTACCATGAAACAACGATACAGTGGATGAATCAAATTTATTAGAGCCACAGTATAAAAAATGTATTTTTCATTCATGTGACAGACAATGCTACCAAAATTCTTTCTGAATGTATTTTTGCCATTAACAATCATTGTTACTTCATAAGAAAAATAACAAGATCACATTGTACCGTCCGTCCATCAGGAGATGGCAGTGATTTTCGACAGTGGGGTACAGGGGGAGTGCGAGACCCCACTCTAGACGCCAGGCTGTGGACCCCACTCTTACGCTTACGTTCTGGTGGGAACGGTTGACATAGGCGCTCTGCGTCGCCACATCTCTCTGTTCCAGTCACACTAATATACGCGTTTCCGTCTTTGTCGCGCGATTCGGCCAATAGCGGTAGACGTGTAGCGCGTAGAGGGGAGATCACGTGGTACCTACAAGTTTCTCACTGCCATCTCCTGATGGACGGGTGGTAGATAGATATCATTCGAAAAATATTTGTTTTATTGTAACATCATCAGTGAATTTAAATGGCTCTTGTAATTCGATCGTACACTGTATTTCCATGGTAAATGAGCAAGAAATAGCTTCATTCCTTCTATTAATTAAGGCATCATGGTTATAAAGTAATATTTAGCTATATGCAGTAACTATATATCCATATACAGGGTGGGACAATAACTTTGCCCACCTTAAATATTTCCGTTACTTGTAATGATATGAGAAAATGATATATACAAAAGTTGCACGGTATAGAGGGGGAAATGTTGTGGTGTAGACATTTTTTATGTGCGTGATGACATTTCGGAGATTTCGAGGTCTCCTTGATTTCTTTAAATGAAAAGACCTACTTTTTGCATCATAAATGGATAGAGTATCAAATTCTGTGTAAAAATGTATTTGACCTCTATATGTTCTAATGTAATAGTAAACGAGATATTAGTTTCCATACGTACCCACTATGTGCCACTGATGACAGAAACACACAAAAGTGGGTGGATTTTCCTCTCCTCCTTTTCCCCTTCCACTATCCCATTCCACTACCTGAGCACACTCCAACGTCCCCCACTAAGACCGTAGTAGATTGGTCACGTGACGTTCCGCGCAACGTGTCACATATTACTCTGGACACTAGAGAGGTGGTAAATTGTGTTCCCCTCGATTTAACCAATCTGGCATCACTGCTATGTGCCTGGAAGTTTATCGAACTGATGTCCCTCAACTTCAATATGGCGAGAACATATGGAAAATTATTTCGATAATATCTCATTAACTATTACATTAGGACATATAGAGGTCAAATACATTTTTACGCAGAATTTGATACTCTATCGATTCATGATTCAAAAAGTAGGTCTTTTCATTTAAAGAAATCAAGGAGACCTCAAAATCTCCGAAATTTCTTCACGCACATACAAAATTTCTACATCACAATATTTCCCCCTCTATACCGTGCAACTTTTGTATATATCATTTTCTCATATTATTACAATTAACGGAAATATTCTAGGTAGACAAAGATATTGCCCCATCCTGTATTTGTACCAGTAAAAGCTTTCGAGCAGACACTGACAAGACACGACGTGTACGCTGCCAAAGTGTACGAGTGAGGTAATTGGTTAACATATTTATTTGTTAAATTCTTGGAAATTACACTATTTCATATTTGACCACTTTTCTCTATGCTCATTGACAGTCATTCGAGTAGTTTGTCTGTTAGGCAGAAGAAAGTCGTTTGAAGAAGTAAGTTGACTCTTTTTATTAAGCTGTTCTTAAAAATTACTAATAAAAACTAATGAAATTTTTAAATTCTCGCTATGAATAGGCGGCAACATTTTTAAAAAGACATTACTTTACTTTCCAAGACGACTGTATTCCATTTGAAACAATTCTCAATTAATACTGTAGCTGTTGATTACGATATAATAAAAAGCATCATTAGAGAATATATTTATAAGAAACATTGGACACGATTTTGTTGTCTTTGATCCTGCTCCCACTCTTTAACCATTAGCAAGACTAAAACAACGCCCACAGTCAGCTGGCCTGATGGTGTAGGAGGAATGTATAATTATATGTAGAAAAGGTAAAATACTTGCTTGTAGGCAAGAAATACATATTTATAAGTATACCTCAATATACTACAACAAAATATAATATATAAAACTGATATAACAATTGCAAAAATGACTCAAATATCTACAAAAGATTAAAACGTACGCTACTAGAATTTATTTCGTTAAAATTTCTTTGTTAAAACTCCATTATGAAATACTAAATCAATTTAGCAAAGGAAAATCAGGGATTCTCTGAATACTAGGCCGTGTACTATGACTTTAAACAACAAAGTGTACGAAATTAGACTACCTCAAAGTAAACTGCTGGATTGTGGGAATATGCGTATCTGTACACAGCGGATCTGTATGCAAAATAAATATTTTCTACCTGAATTAGAACAAACCAAAGTGAAATAAAAATTCATTTTCTTTCTTAACACGTTGATCCAGCAACCTCAAAAATTCCATAGAATCGAAGTGATATATTTAACACTAGATTTACGGAGAACTAAAATTGATTATTTTACATTGCTTTATAAAAATAATAAAATTGTATGTACTTAGATCTTCAGCGATTTTTATTGTAATATGTACACAAAAAAATAAATCTATTTAATAATTCCTCACGAATGCCTCCTTACACTCTTAATAATCGTAAATTAAAAATGGTTAAATCCGTCATTTTGACGGGTCCCGTAAATCTAGTGTTAATGAAATAAAAATTTAAAAAGTTAAATGTATGATCCTGAGTGGCCCTTCAACCTTCTTGCATTTTCTGGAGATTTATCAAATTTGGTACAGTGGATATATTAACGTGAAAATGTATTTTGAAATCTGAAATAAATAATTTTGTCACCCATGGTGCTAATATGTTTAATAGGTTGAAAATAATATAACAGTATTTTTAAATTCTTCTTACTTTTCTTACTGTTTTAAATGACGCCTACTGACTTTCCTCGTAAATGCATAAAATCCGCTGTCTACATATCTGCGACGATGACAGCGAGCGCATTCACTAAAACAAAGCCTAACGCCGGGACCAACAAGAACTGCAACTCTGCAAGATTAGACCTGCATCATACACCGAGGTATCGGACAACAAGGTTCAAAATGATCGCAGTATTGATCAGCCTGAAAACAGATCGCGAGTAAGGTGTACAACAAAGGGATCATGCTCCCCGACTTCCTAAGTGGATTCCCAGCAACGCGGAGTTATCGGCTGAACAAACAATAACAATTTTTCCTGCCTGCGGTTTCTCGGTATCACGATACATGTACTCGTACATGATATACATATCTCGGAATCTTGATCAGCTGGATCGAGGTAACAACAATCGAAGCCAATCCCCCGGAAGCGATGCGAAACCCCCATCGGATTATCGTGGCCGTTCTTTAGTTGAAAGCTATACTCGAAGCTCGTGCGTCCGTGTGCGTGTTTCTGTCCACACAATGTATGGACGCGTACGAGTAAAATAGGGGTCCAACTCTTCACGATAATCTATATATACGTATATATGTATATGTATACATATATATACCCGGGGAGGTATAAGGTCTTAACCACGGGACAAAGAAAATGTTTGGACAGTGTCACACTGCGCCACGGGGGCCACCCTTCGCGAAGACAGCCCTCTCTTCTGCATCGGCCGCCAATCGCAGAGAGAGGAGATGCTTGTACCAGGTTCGAGCACTGCTGAAAGTGGGGGGGGCTCATTGTTGCCCTCGGTCCCGATAAAAGAGCAGAAGCGAATAATAGACCGGGAAGACCTGACGCGGTTAGTAATTCGTGCTGACGCTCCGGGTCAAGCCACTGAATTTCCTCCCTCGCTCGAGGAGGGGCTCCACACCGAGTCTCTCGATTAAGTCGTTAGTCGGTCCCAGTCAATCGTCCTTTAGAAATCGAATTTGTCGCAATGCGAACGACTCGCCAGCCCAACAACCCTTCTTGTCTTGTAGGGGATGGCCGAAGATTGGGAACGGTTAAGTCCTCTAACATTCGAGGTTTGTCCGAAAAGCATCATTTTTGGATATATCTATGTACCTGTGTGTACAATTGTAAAATATGGATATTCATCGTTTAGGGGGAACCTTGATGAGAGATCCTGATAAGCAGTACGGGCCAGCTGATCTTCGGTCAACAATTATACGAAATTGTTCCAACAATTCAAAATCAGTGTCGCATTTCAGGATGATCGAACGTGTCGAGCAAAGAATCTGCATTTTTGCCATGGACATGGCATGATTCGTAAAGTTTGCGGCTGTGAATCTACGAGTGAGCCACAAATTATAAATCCTCTGGAAGGACGAAGATATGAAGATGTTGAAGACATGAACAGTAAACCTACGACGGTTGACCAGTTTCTTATTTTACAATTCATGAAATTACGAAGACGGTGACATGGACAATTATTGAAGAGCTTTTTTCTTTTATTAAAGTATATACTTCAATAGAAATCGCGCAGGATTGGAATAAATTCAATCTTGCCATTTTTAGGAAGCAATATATACCACTCACTTTTCATGCTTGCTAGGTTTAATGATAAACGAAATGCGACGAGGCAGCTGTTCACAATTCCGAAAGATGAATTTGAGAAGTGCTTCCGCAAGTGGGAAGATCGCTGGAAGAAGATCGTGGTTTCCAAAGGGGAGTACATAGAAGGTCGTTATTGACCAAGATTAACCCTTTCTCCTGTTATAACACAAAAAAATTATAGTTTCCTGACAGACCTCGTATGCTTGTACCATGTTGCAGGTGCTACGAGTACAGTAACGTCTCGATATATGTGGAAGAAATGGGCACAAAACTTTTCTGTCTTTAACCCTCCACCGACAACACGAGTCGCTAAGTTTCAGGCACGATTCCCATTTCTTTATTATTCTCTGTCGAATTTTAATCTTTACTGTGAGAACATTCAAACATTTTTACAAAATGACACCTCCAATATTAATTTAAAAACTGCAATAATACCTCAGAATTTTTCAAATTTTTCAAACGTCCAAAACAATAAATCAGGTCTGGGAATGAAACGTTATGCAAACCATTTTAACACTAACCGTTCGCAGCACAAAACGTGACTGGCATACGTTGCTTTATAAAAATTACAAGACCGAATTTATTTAGACTTTTCACGGTTTTCATAACAATATGTACTTGAAGAAATTTATTTAATAACCTCTAATGGAAGCACCTTTATCATTTCAATAATTATAACATGAAAAATGTGAAACCGGTCATCTGACCGGTCGTGGTACGGTTAATGTTAAAGAAAAACTACATTTTCGGCGAAAGTTTAATTGTTTTTTATGAAATTTTACAAACATGGTTGTAACATTTTGTTTTCATCAAAATGAGCTCAAATATGACATAGTTCGGAGCATATTTGTTTGTTCAGTTAACGATTTGGTGTGACCCGATTATCCGAACTAATGATATTAAACATTCTCCATTCGTGTTTCATGATTCGTTGTACAAATCAGTAACAATTTAATGTAGCATTGCAGCTAAAAGTTCTATTATCCGAATGCTCACGTTCTAATGATCAATACGTATAATAGAGGATCTACCGTAGCGTGAATTAAACACGTAAATATGATCCAAATTGTGCCACGCTTGATGTCGTTTCAATCGGAAAAGTGTCACGATCATGCTGGTGAACATTATAGAGGAGAATTACTAGAAACAAAAGTTTTATCATTGAATTAGTATTAGCTCACTGATATGATGGGTTCGACGCATATCGACTGTTGTGATGACTAGCGTCTGTACACATAATAGGAGTAACATTTTGGTCCCGAAGTTTTCACGTGTATCCAGACATTACTGTAATCTGTTACACTTCTCTTAACTCAGAGAATGAATATTGAAGAAACGCAGTGGAGCCTGAAAATAGTAGACAGAACTATGAAAAATTACTCTATCCCAGTTATTTTAAAACTTACACCGTACAGAAGTTGTTAAACATGTAAGTTTGAACAAAGGTGAAGAGGTTATGCAAACTTTCAAGTAGACGAAGCTCTGCCAAATCAATGAAACACTCCCAACTCATTCGATAAAATTAGAAGATCAAGCGACCTTCTCGCGAAACTCACATAACAGTCTACTAAGACAGACTATGTATGCGTACATTACCTGGACTTTAATCTTCAGATCCAATGTATAAAGCTTGAAAGAAAATTCTGAAGGTCACAAACCCCTACCCAAAAAATTAGTGAAAAGATCGAACTATAGGCTTACCTTGATCCTCCGAGTCTTCCTGCTTGCAAGGATCGTTTCCAAGAGGTAGATCGCCAGTATGGTTAACCGTCTGGTCACCAGGACCACCCGTGCCTAGATTATGGGGCCCCAGGTGGGGGCCACCGACACCACTGTGATGATGGTGAGCACTACCGTCCTCGTCCTCGTCCTCCGATCCCGAACCCATCAATGAGTCGCCTCCTGCCGAAAGGTTGGACGATTCTGCTCGTAAACGATTCAAACCGTATGTTTATAACCACTTCAATCATCGAATCATTGAGTTCGAAAAGAGCGCCAGTCACTTTTCTGTTCAATGATCTGCCTTCGGTGCGTGTCGGACGCGATTCGAGCACTTTCCTAGCAAAAGTAAACGAATAACGTTCACTTTTCCAATAATACAGAAAATAAAGAAAAATCACAGATTTCAACGGTAGAGATTGAATTTTTTCTCGAAATCAGTGATTCGATCGACAAGATTAGACCAAACTTTTACATTGCATTACGTCGCAAATGTCTCCTTTCTCTATTGTAATTTTATTAGTCGTATAATAATGTAGTATCTACCCTTAAGCATTATAGACATTGAGACTTACACACATACAACGGACAAATATAAATTTAATCAAATTATTATCGCTTTATACAGGATGAGTCGCCTAAGATTGTCGCCTAAAATATTGTCTTTGTTTTTCGGCGACTCGGGAAAATATGTGAAGAATAAAATATTCGATTCGAAGAGGATATTATTGCAATAGAAGAGATTTTTTTTCTCATGGTCATATTTTCCGAAATTTCATGGTCATTGTTGATGTTTTTAAATGGGACGATGTACTTTGATTGGCATAATGTTTGCGCTAATGAGGAAACAAATTCACTCGTGTTTAATATGCTGATCTCCAAATAACTTTCAAAACCGTTATTCTTCAAATGTTTCAGAGTTCACATCGATGGAATCTTACTTAAATACGATAAGCTTGAATATTATATTCGTATTTTATGTTACGCTATTTATAAAATAAGTTTGAAGGTCATTTGAAGGTCAACATATAATATGATTGAATGCATTTTTTTTTTCATTAGCAATCATAACATTATACCAATCAAACTATAGCATCCTGTTTAAAGAAAACAACGGTGACTTTGAAATTTTGTAAAATATTACCTTGAGAAAAAATCTTTTCTATTACAATATTTGCCACTTTTTTCTCATACCACTAAAAACAGCGGAGTTATTTCAGGTGAAAATCTTAACAGACTCGCCAGTTCTAAACGAAATTGAACAACAGCAAATGTTGTATTGTAAAACAAAAATTCTGCGATGGCCGATTATTATTAAAATTTCAACACGGATGAATAGAACTTGTGAGTGGCCTCACAGATGATCTGTAGTACTTAAGGGTTAAACGTTCCAGCATTATTATTAACCTTTAAGCAATCGGATAGGGTGTTCTGAACATCCCACCTATATCATCTTAGGAATAATTGCTCTTTTGTTTCTCGTACGACTTCCGTCCCAGTACCTTTCCGGTGAACGTTACACTACTCTCGTATAACCTCGATTTTTTCATACTACAGTGCATTGTTGACTTTTTCATACTACAGCGCATAGTTGATTTATTCTCAAAGACGCGTTGTATGCCCTCCAAAAAAAGACATCAAAGTCAAAACATCCTATTGCAAATGTTCACGATTAATGTGTGTAAGTCAAATGAGCACCGGTTTCCCAAAATGCTTAAAAAATGAAGACAACGATGAAGATTAAAAATATCATGTTTTCACATATGTGAATTATAATAATATAACATTATAAATTATTACTTTCAAATTTTAAATCTTTTTGAAGACATATCTATATCTGTCTTTTTTACATGTATATTTACATGTGTATGTATTATTTAATTGTCATGTTAATTTGTCTGGAGTGTTCAGAGCACCCCACCCGACCACTAATGACAAAAATTTCACCCGCCTACTTAAGGGTTAAGGACGAAGAACATTTATCCAACAACATATATGGGTATCTACTTACAACTCAATTCGGTCATTTATGCAAATACAGATTTTTATCAATCACTTTACAGAAACATTTTTTCATGTATGGTTTACAAGTCGAATGAAAGCCCAGTCCAATTTCAGCAAACTTTCTCCGATATCATGCTCTGGTCGTGTACATTTATAAATGCGTAAAATCGGTAGGCTGATAACGATGAAAGTTCATTTCTATTCATACGCCGGACGTTGAAAGGGGGACAAACTCGCGTGTGTACGTGGAAATATTGGCGCCGAACAAACGCCGATAACACCGCCAAAAATTAACTGTTACCGGAATATTATTTTGACATATAAGTGTCTTCACCAAATTCGATCACGTCTCGAAATGATGTCGATCAACGTCAAGTTTAGACGAACAAAAGCCTCGCAACGCGACAACAACACCGGAGGGGAGGCCACATCATTTATCAACGACACGAGTAAATTTGTCGGCGATGTGTACGAAATTACCAATTAAATGCGATTACAATTATTCGCTTTTGAATAATGCAATCGCGGCCGGGCGCACCGCATGATCGCCGAGTTTTTTTGAAGAGTAACAATTTTCCGAAGCCAATCCCGCGCACCCCAACCCTTCCAACTCCGGCGTTATAATTACGCGTGTTCAGCGACAAAAGACGGTTAGGTAAAAGTTATCGGATAAACGTTCCTGATTGATCGACCGTACCCCGTGTAATTGCTGCGCTTTTCACGAGCGCGCCGCACAGACGATCACCGCGAATTCGACAACTGACAAATGGCCGGCCGATGATAGAGATTAATGTCGGAAACGCGCAGCACATCCAGACGTCACGATGTTTGATCATCGAAAACCGGCAATTCGTCGTCCCGATGGCGAACACTTTTCGCGGGGAATTGCGCCTCGAGGATACCACGCAGAAACGCGGGTTCTCCAACCGCGCAAGCCTTCTGGCTGTTGGTTGTATCCTCTGTGAATGTATAATATTGACGTTTTATCAGTGCCACGATCAGCTTCGTTTGTGTTAGACTTGGTAAAAATAACATCGATAAAAAGTACAAAAACTACATTGTAACGGTATTTGTAGATTGTGAAGGTTCACGTTTTCCGATACAAGATGTAGAGGCGACCGGGGCAGTTTGAAACGATGAAATCATCTGGACACAATGTACAATGGCGGCCGGGTACTGAAGTACACCCTTCAAAAACGAATAACTTTTTTAAAATTGGTCCAAATGACTACAATTTCTTTGAGATGTTAGAAGGATTAATTCACTAGATTATATGTAAAAAGATTTTTTTCTAAAATTGCTATTGATCGGAATTGTGAAGAAAAACGTGAAGGTCATGATTTTTAATTTTTTATCTGTACCTATATCGAAAATTTAAAACAGGCTTTTTGGAAATCTCAGTGAGTTATACAGGGTGTTCATTTGAAAATTTTACAGCCGAATATCTCGAAAAATATGAAAGATATTAAAAAAGTGTACAACACGTGTCCAAGGATTTCGAAGGGGAAAGAGGTATCCGTTTTTTATTTCGGTGTCGTTTTCAAGGTCATTTGAAGGTCAACTTTGTTTTTTCAGATGTAAACCTATATTTTTTATTATGGGATCTTATTGTACGTAAAAAGATCAGCCATTTGCGTTGGATACTTTTTTTATTAATATCTTTCATACTTTCTGAGATATTCGGCTGGAAAGTTTTCAAATGAACACCCTGTATATACAGTGTTATACATACAGTTATAATAGTCGTAGATATTGAAAGATGTAAAAATCTTTAAATTTCGGGCCTAAATCGCATTTTCTTAGAATTTTTGCCATTTTTAATCATTCAGGGCTTATAGCAGCCGCATTCGATTACGTTGAAACTTTGTGTATGTATAAATTAAAATAATAAATTATAATAATAAAATTAAAATATTCAAAATCATGATCTTCACCTTTTCCTTCACAACTCCGAAGAATAGCAATTTTATAAAAGTTCTTTTCACACATTATCTAGTACAGGCAGTTCCAACCAGTAGCTCCGGAGCTATTCGGGACAACTTCCCGGCTTAGGTTCTTCCCCCACTCTTAGACTTCATCGTCATAATGCATAGTAGTGGGAAGCTCTCACTACTATACGAAGAAATATGATGAATATTTATGCGAAATAAACATGGCCCACCACGGGGTAAGTTTATACACTTTGCATTCATCAAATAAATATTTTATAGTTTATTTTATGCGTAATTTTTCTAAATGTTTCACTTACAATATATAAAACGAAAGGTTCAAATTGCAGAAATGGCAGACTGAAAAATGTATCATCCTCCATTCGTGATTTCTCGATTGACGCAATTATTAGGTCGTGTAATACGAAATATCGCAGTTCAAAAAATTTGCAATTTGATCGTTCAAATAATTTTTGGTTCAATGTTAAGAAGTTGTATGTCTCCCTGAATTGCTTAAAAGTTTATACAATTTGTCACTGACTGTATAAATAATTTCCAATTAAATTCATCCATTTGTAAACTCATTCGTATAAACTTCGCGTCAAGTTTCGTGCAGGTAGTTTTGGTACTTCTAGTTTCAAAGACTAATAATTAATTACGATGCAAAAGCTACGTAGACATTTATTTCTTTTCTTAATCATTTTACAAAGTTTAAAACAATACGGCAGTATTTTCAAATCCCCCAAATTGTTTTAATGCTTTACATTTGATCTACTTAGTTTTATTATAAATGCACGAAATCCGCAGTCTAATTATAAGCATATCGTATTATAGGAGGATTATCGCAATTTTTACACCGTGTTATATCGAAACTATGTTCGATTATCCGATCCTCCGATGTCTGAAGTCTTTAGTATCCTATAAATAGCTAAATCTAAGTCGATCTATATGCAACATTATTTGTTCGACCTGCGTTACGAAAAGTAGCAAGTTTGATTAGTCTTAACCCTTTGTGGACGCGTGTCTGCAGACAGTTGCCAACGCAAAATTGCTAAATCGTGACTGCAAATCATTTTTTAAAAAATCATTACTCTCAAAAAACATCGAACAAATGTTTACCAAACACAACACTTGTTCCTTGATTGGATTCTTATACTTAGCTGCCACTACACAATTTCATTTCCCAAGGAAAATTGTACATTCGATCCGTCGATAAGTGTGCTAAAAATAATTCCCGGCCACAAAGGGTTAATTGTACAAATTAGTATAAATTGAATCCAGCATTAAAACTGCGAGTAACTAATATTAATATTAATTGGTCTAATATTCAAGCAATTGTGTTTCCTTGCCCAGTTCGCATCATCGAAGTTTTCTACTGCACCGTGTTATAAGAGGGTCGAATGGAGAATTGTGTTGAGCGTCGTGGAAATGTTTCGGATGTTGATAATAAGGGTTAAGAAGGCGTCAGACGAAATCTTCTCTAGAAAATTGATATTCCTTGAACTGCAACGATTCGGGACTTCGACGAAAACGGTTCTGGTCGATAATATAATCGGCGCAGGTTTAGCGATCGAGACGCCATGCCAGGACGATTATGACGCGTCGGTCTGACGCGCCAAGACGCGCGCGTAGACGCGCGTCCCGAAGATGGAACGATCCCGTGTTCCCCGTCGCGAGAAAACGAGAAAAGAGACGGGTTGTCGGACGTTTTGCGGTTTCGACGTCGGCATCGAAGCGACAAAAGGTTCGCCCCTGCCTATCGACCTTTCGGTTTTCGTTTCACAGCTTACACACGAGCTAGGCCCTCGTGAAACCGAGCCGTGCTCTCTCTCCTCCCTTTCTCTCTCCTTCTTCCTTTCTCTCTCTCTCTCTCTCTCTCTCTCTCTCTCTCTCTCTTTGTTTCTCGTTAGGCTGGTGGCTGACAGCGCGGGTACATGCATGGTGTTTTCACAGCTTGCCGTTCGACCGGGCTAAAACCCCCGTGAAAAACTTACCCCCGGCCCCTCTTTTTTAGAACGAGCCTGACTCCGTGAAATCTCGGGCGTCGGACGCGTTCAACTGTGATCCCCCGACCCAACCGAGCCCCCTCGCCCCGTACCCCAGCGTTTTCAAATAAGGAGAAATAAAAATTTGTACGCCCTCGAGTTTATTTATCTTCGCCTCGCTGGATTTATTTTGTTAAACTGCGAGAGAGGCCGCGCTTGACCGATGACGCTTTGCGCCGACCGGATTGGTTAGATTGACATTGAAGTGTTTGATTACTCTGATGATCAAATGGTCGATTAAGCAACAGCGCTTCTATTAATTTGCAACTAAGGATATCTTCGATGGATATTGTTAGATCGTGGTTTAATTGTTTCATTAGATTTATTAACTCACAAAACGTCATCAAATAAATTCCGTAAGTGTTTAAAGTACTTTCTATAGTACTTTCGTCGTGTGTAACATTAAGTTTGTTAACTGTTCATGTATTATTAGCTTGCTGATATTTTTCCGACGTTATTTATCAAGACTTTTCAAGATTTTCTTATATTTTTAGATTGTTTTACATCTGTTAAGTCAAATAATTATGATGTATTAGCTTGTTAATATTTCTCCGACGTTATTTGTCAAGACTTTTCAAGATTTTCTTTTATTTGTAAAGTGTTCAAATAACTATGAATGCGTGTGCGTGCGTGCACTGAAATGCATTCCTTTTTGAAAGTACTATTTTTGTCATTTCTATAAATCTCCGAAACAGTGGTAAATATTTCACAGCATATTTTATCGTATATTGATCACTGTAATTTTTGCGCTAATAGGGGTACTATACAAATAAAATTATGCCATTGCAATTTGAATTATTTGGGACAGTAATATTGACTCGACGTCCTGCATGTTTATCTATATGTAGGACTCCCACGATTTTGCTAGATACACTCTCCAACCAATTTTAATTTCTCCGTTTTATTATTTTTGAAAATAAATTCAAAAGTATTTACAACATTTGTTCAATGCTCGCTTCAAAAATTGATCATAAATGTTCAAATATTCATAACATTATTAAAAATATATCCTACCGTTGTATTTAATACAGTGTGTAGAATTTTTTTATGGGACAAACATTTATATGACTTCTACAGTTCAAGCACGAAAAATGATCATTGAAAATTTTACTTTTACTAAAAATTGACTTCTCCGAAAAGGTACGGAGAATAACAATTTGTAGATTGGTAACTATTATTCAGTTTTCACATGAAAATTTAGAAGAATTATTTTGTTGAACTTCAACTCAACCATTTTTGAGTTACATAAGTTTTTGCGGCATTCCGCAGCATCGGTTACAATATAATAATAATCGTAGAACGTGTTAATAATTTTGTCGAAATACGAATTCGGTGAACTTTTGAAGATCTATCTACAAGATGAAAGATCTTGTAAGTTTGTCTTATTTCCAAGTTAGAAATGATTAAGAAAGATCTGTCGGAGTAATTAGTATTATGATGAAGGTATTCAAACAATAGTGACAATAGTAGCGTAATGTTACAAACTGTTTATCAAAACTGTTTCGAAGACCTTTAGAAACACTGCACGTTCATTGATGCAACGGTAGAGCTGCTTGGAAGTACTCCATTAGAATTAGTGTACAAAAAAGGAACACAAATACACATACACTATGAATATTGAACTCTAAAAAATAGAAGTACATCTCTGATCACACTAATTGTACGTACACATTTCAAGAAATTAATAACACTTCAATTATGACTAGACTGCGGATTTTTATGCAAAATAAAAATTGTCTGTATTAATTCCCAAATACAGGAGCTACATAGACATTTATTTCTATTCTTAATAATTCTAATGAGTTAAAAATAGTAGCACAGTATTTTTAACTTCTTTCAATGTGTTCACCGTTTTATATTCTATCTACTCATTTTTTGTAATAAATGCAAAAAATTCGCAATCTATTTATGACTTATTATTCGATTGTATTAGTTTTGCAAGTGATTTAATATTCACTATGCATTTCAATGAACAAAATAAGTGACTATATCAATTAGGTTATATTCTCTTCGTTTTGTAATATTTTATTTCGTAATTGATAAAATTTTTAACACAGCAGAAGTAGACACAGTAGAAGAATTTAATTCTTAACCTCTAGTTTCGAAAAGATAGAGTGCAAAAGCTTATATTTGCAAAAGGGTTATTGTAGTAATAACTAATAGTAATAACTCATACATATTACAATATTAATGTACGAATAATGTGTATAAGGTTATAACTACGTATGTTATATAAAATGTAAGAATGCTTTTATCTTTCGTTGTACAAACGCGGCCTAGCCTTCTTCACACACGTATGTCGCATTATAGTGTTACGTTAATATTTCATTTACATTTTCCAAAGCGAGAAATAACGTTATTCACTGTAATCCTTATTATCACACTACCACATGCCTGCATAAGCCTTTCTGTATAAACGCCTTTACATCCGTTGAGTGTTAAGAACTTATTCGAAGAAATGTTCCTGGTACCACTGCATGAATATTTGATAATAATCATTCTCATCCACTCAATGGAACTTTCCATGTTCTCAAAATCATATTTCGTGAAACTTCTGAAGCGTGTTCCGAAACGAGTGTAAAAACCTTTACAAAATTATCTGAGTAATTATTCTGGTTCCAAATAAACAGAGTTCTACAAAAATCTGCTTAGCAATGTCTAAACAATTTATATTTGAGATGGTTATTAAAAATTCTACTGTTCATAAAACACAATCACAAATTGGGAAGAACATGACCGAAGTATCAAAGAGACGACGAGAAAATGTCAAATATTTAACTATAATTCAAAATCACTATAATTTTATCTTTGTCTGTGTTACATAATTAAAGATTTTTGTGTAATGTTCTCATTGCATTTCAAGGAGTAAAATTTGTTTGTTTTACATAAAACTAGATCCCAAACAGTACGTACAATTTTTCTAACATTTTTTCATAGTTAGACTACGGATCATTATGCAAAATAACAATTTTGTAATTTCTGGAAAGCGGAGCTAAATAGAAAGTTGTCTCTTCTTTTAACTATATTAATAGAATTCAAAGCAATTGTCTCAAATTATTTTATCTTTCCACTGTTTCATGTATCACCATTCGTTCCATAAATGCATAATAAATAAAATGATAATTGTAATTTTGTAATTTGAGGTAGTTTCCCTATGATAGGCTACAGGAATTTCCATTCGTAAGACATATTTTATGCGGAATAATCCGGCTGACATTTCATATAGATATCTAGACTCGCGCAAAGCACCATGCACATCAATTTTCGCTATAAAACGTCAACAATTATGAAATAGTTACGAGTTCAATGTCGACGGAGGAGTTCGTCGACAAGCTTCTGGTGGAGTCGTTGCTCTGCTTAAAATTCCGATCGTTTTAAATCCCGCAGAGGGGAAGGGAGAGGGAGAGCGAGAGCGAGAGCGAGAGAGAGAAAGAGAGAGAGAGAGAGAGAAAGAAAGAGAGAGAGAGAGAGCAGGAGTAGGAGGGTCGGAGGGAATCGATATCATTCCACAAGCGGTCCCGCAAATCCGATTCAAACGAACGATAGAAACAAAGAGGGGACGATTGTACCTTTCCATGTCGCCTTCCTCTCTCTTGCTCTCTCTCTCTCTCTCTCTCTCTCTCTCTCTCTCTCTTTCTCTCTCTAGCTCTCTCTTTCTCTCCCTGTTTCTGTGCGCGTGTAATCCCAACCCCAGCGGTGGATAACGAGGGACAATGACACTTGTAACTCACCATGATGACCGTGCACGTGATGCGTGTCCGGCAGCGGCTTGCCCGACAGGTAGTCCTGCTTGCAGACGAACTTGTTGTCGTCCAGGACGTAGAGCTCCTCTCCGGTGCTCATCTGCTTCCGACACACCAGGCAGGTGAAGCAATTCAGGTGGAAAACCTTGTCCCTCGCCTTCCTCACGAGGTCCTGTGGGCTTATCCCCTGGAGGCAACCGCCGCATTTCGTACCGTATCGCCTGCAACAGGCCCGAACAACAACCACCACCGTAAATAACCGAGAAACAAGTCACGGTTTTTAGAGACTTGACCATAAGTCAAAGGAGCTCGAATAATAAGATCATCAGAGGTGTGCGAAGAAACCCGAGAATATCTGGTCGAGGTCTTTACGGAATTTTCTCGTCAAATCATTTACACAATATTTAAGCATTTTTTTCTTCAAATATACAACATTTTATGTCAAAAGTGCTCGAATAATAAGATCATCAGAGCTGTGCGAAGATACCCGAGGATATCTAGTCGGGGTCTTTACGGAATTTTCTCGTCAAATCATTTACACAATATTTAAGCATTTTTTTCTTCAAATATACAACATTTTATGTCAAAAGTGCTCGAATAATAAGATCGTCAGAGGTGTGCGAAGATACCCGAGGATATCGAGTCGAGGTCTTAACCGAAGTTTCTCGTCAAATCATTTACACGATATTTAGGCACTTTTGTCTTGAAATATACAACAATTTATGAAAGTAACATTTGTCCTTAGTTTGTAGTCTCTTTTAGTATCCAAAAAAATCGTTTTGTTGCGGTTCCTGTTGTGGTGTCATTTACAGATGGCCGCCACTGCACTGCTTACAAAATATGGGGCGAACACGGCGGCCATCTTAAATCATTGCAAGATGTTCTGAAATTGGTAAACGATAGAAATTCTTAAACTTTATATCAATGACTATGGTAAGTAAACTACTGTGAGAGAATAAAACAATAAAAACTGGCGATGTTTAATGCAAGCTTAATCAAAATGTATAAATAAAACGGTCAATTTTACGTACAAAAGTATCAACAATAAAAAACCACGTGTTACAAAATTCACCGTTGTGGTTCATGCGATAGCTAATACAATAAATAAAATAATGCCGCAAGAATTTTTCGAATCGGTTAACAATTTTTTTTTTGTGAATTTGGCCATCGTTTGACTACCTATTTTGTATGCAGTGCAATGATCGTCATCTATAAATGATAGCGCAACAGGAACCGCAACAACAAAATTCTTTTCATATACCAAGAGAGTATGTACAAACTAAGGACAAAAAGTTCTTCTTATATAATGTATATTTTAAAAATAAAAATTCCTAAATATCTGTATTTTAAATTATTTGATGAAAAAGTCCCTTTAAAAGTATAAATTCTCGAGAACCCGAAAATTTCGGGTAACCGATACTAGGATCAGGTCGGGAATTGTTTTAATCGGATCGGGATTCTCGAAATTTCGAGACAAGCTTCATATTGGATATATTTTCGCGAATCGAAAGCGTTTAATCCTCATCCGTCCCTCGTGTCTATTTGACAGATTTTTCACGCAAAGGATGACGTTATTCCGCCATTTGTAGAACAATTGATCTGAAACTTTGTGACTTTTATTTTCATACCTAACATGAAGTGTACATATGTAGACATATGCGACAAAAAAATGTGACAACATTTGTTACAAAAAGAGCCCTGCCCTGGTATGACAATCTGACACAAGTGCTTTTACTACTTTTGACGTCAAGTTCAATATTTTGTAGTTGTTACACGGACAATTATACATCCATTGTACAACCCTTTCAGAATGCAGCTAGACCTGTATGGCTTTGAATATCAAAAGTTGGCATGAACTTGAGGAGAAGAAGAGGCTTTACGTATTCTCTTCGTTCTTCTTCTCGTCGCGAGAACAAAGCTAAGACCGATAAGATCAGAACAAAGCGTAGTCGTCGAACACGTGTGAATGAAATTGAGAAACGCGGATATGCAAGCGACATATTGTGTAAATATTTATTACTTTATTCTCAATCAAATAATTAGCAAAGTCAATTATTTATCGTTTCATTACATTTGATGTTTTACCATTTTGTCAATTTGACACACGAGGGACACGAGGGTTAATATTCAAAGAGCAAGCTATCTTACAATTAGTTGTGTTCATAAAATTTGTTCTGGCAGTCTCAACATTTTTATGTCACGAGATACATTTGAAAAATTGGTTATGGATAGTGCATAGTGCGTAGTACATAATGCGGGAAGTAAGAAAATTAACACTAACCGTGCCATGATCTGTTAGATGACCGGTTAAACATTTTTTTATTTTATAATTATTGAAATTAGAAAATGCACTCACTAGAAGTTATGAACTAAATTTCTTCATTCACGCACATATTGTTATAAAAATTGCGAGAAATTTAAATACATTAGCAGTCTTGTAATTTTTAAAAAACATTACACATTTTATACTCGGTACGGTTAGTGTTAAAATCAGAGGGGTTCTCGCACTTTTGAGAACCCGGCCCGAATACCTGAAATTTTCGGGTTCTCGCACACCTTTAACACTAGATTTACGGAGCCCGTCAAAATTACGGATTCAAACATTTTTAATTTACCATTATCAAGAGTGTAAGGAGGCATTCGTGAGGAATTATTAAATAGATTTATTTTTTTGTGTACATATTACAATAAAAATTGCTGAAGATCTAAGTAAATACAATTTTATTATTTTTATAAAGCAATGTAAAATAATCAATTTTAGTGCTCCGTAAACCTAGTGTTAAAGACCATCCATCCGCCGTTCAAAAGAATCACTGAATAGCTGGCTTTTGATAGGGATACAGTAATGTCTCGATACTTGTACTTGAAAACTTCGGGATCAAAAAGTCACTTCTATCATGTACAGACACTATTCATTTATTTCTCGTCGCTAAGGAAAGACAACATAGAAAAGAAAGCGTATTGGTAAGACAATAAACTCAAATGCAATATCGCGTCACTTTATAAATTATTTATATCATTAGAAGCAATGTGGGCTTAAACAATACGTATCAGTGATACAATACTGACCCAATGAGAACATTTTTTTGTTTCCAATGATTAGCCTGCGGATTTTATACATTTATGATAAAAATTAATCAATCAAATACAAAACAGTGAAAACATTTATAGAATTAAAAAATACTTTTGTACTGATTTCAACTTAATAAAATATCATATCAAGTTTTCTATCATAGCTTTTTAAAAACTATAACGTAATCGCCGACAGGTAATGTGTTCAGATTGGTATGTTATTGTTACTATGTGAATGTTTAAACGTCAGTATAGTTTATAGCTAATTAGTACAACTTCCCATTTTCATTGATTATTTTGTAAATCCTAGATTAAGAATTGGTATCGTTGACTAAAATATTCCTTGTAATGAAAGTAAAAACAGAAATAGCATTAATATCTATTTATTCGTGTCAACGTTTTCTTGTGTTGGCAAATTTACATATAGCATAAATGCATGAAAATCCACAATTTAATAATGAAGTTCAGTCAAGTTTTTCCAGTTCCTCTAGCAATTAAATAAATTCCTGTAGAAGGCAGAGACTATTCAATAACAACGCCTATAAATTAGCTTTTAAAAACTTAAGTGTTCCTAAATATTCGCAACCATTAAATGCATAAATTAATTCATAGACCTCACAATTAATCAATCGTAATTTTATTTTAACACATATATACAGAAAGTGATAGCGATTATTGCAGAGAGTAGAGGTCCTTCATAAAGAAATTACTACGAATTAATTTGTACAGCTAATAAATTGTAGAGATAGTATAGATTTTTATCTTATTGATAATTCGACAAGTCCCCAGTGACAAGTACCTATTATTTAATAGTTTATAATTTTCAGGAGGAAACAGATTTATCTGTAAGTTTTACAGATTACATCGTAGGGATGGTATTTATCAAGCAAAAAGTTCATGCAATAGTTCATATACAATATTAGCGAGAAATAATCGTTAAATTTTTCTTACAATAATATACTGCGCAGGTGTGGTTCTGATCATTGAATATATGTAGTAATATTGCAGTAAATTATGTCACAGTCCCGTTTCTTACGAGGCAGAACCCGTTAAATCTTCAATTCTTATTCGAATCCACGACCAGCCGAGGTCTTTTTATTTCTCCGGCGCTGAAAAGCCGGATAATGAGCGCACGCGTCTCCACGGGCTTTTGGGCGGACCGTGATTAATCGTTAAACGCGGTTTCCCGACGCAAGTTCCTCCCGGATTCCTACTTCTCCAACACGGCTTTCTTTTTCTTGGTAACCAGTTGCGTCTGTATCCACGCGAAAACACGTTTTCCTCCGTGTTACTAACGCGTTAACATGGATTTGGTCCTTTGTCCTTCGGCGCACAGTGAACCGTATTTAAAAAATCGGTGGAATTCATTCAAAAATTTCCATGTCATTGAATAGGCAAAAACTACAGTGGATGTACAGAGTATTCGTACACCTTTAACAATAGAAATACCAAACACTAAACGCTACTGGCGTATATTGCGTTATAATAACGACAAGATTGCATTTATTCAGATTTCATACAATATGTATTTCAATAGAGAAGTTTAAATATGTACGTCAATAGAGAAGTTTAAATATGTACTTCGATAGAGAAGTTTAGTAAAAAATTACTCCTGAAAACATATTTATAATTTCAATATTTGTAAAAGAAGAAATTAGAAACCAGTCATTTTGACTGGTCCGGTAGTTCTAGTGTTAAAGAACGAATAACTTCTGCAAATTGAACCAAACTACTTCAGTCTTTTTGAGATGCTAGAAGGATTACTTCATTAAATAATGTGTAAATAATTTTTTTAAAATTGCTTTTGGTCTGAATTTGCGAAGAATAATGTAAAGGTCACGATTTTTAACTTTTTGATCTGTGCCTGTGATGAAAATTTAAAAGATGCCTTTTGTAGATGTAAGTATGTTATGTGTGCATGCACAGAGTTTCATGTTTGTAATTAATAATGTGTAATTAATAGAGACATGAATTTTGTGCAGCGTTTTGGCGATTCTGGCACACTGTGCCAGATGTCGTGTTTACAGAACGATCAAGCTCTATTTTCCACTTTCTTTGGTGGTCATTATTCCAAACCAATGTAACAAAAATTTGGTTACTATCAACGTAACTACGATATAATTATCTCTAATTATTATGACAGAATAAAGTGAAAGAATTATCTGTTGTGTTTATTGCCCGCGGTTGCTCCAATGGTCATTTGGACTTCAAATGTATTTGTACCGCGTGTGCCGACTAGGTTACAAGAACGAAGGACCACTTTCCCAATGGGACGGGCTAAATTTACAACGATTTAATCGACCTGTTTACGTAAGGGAGAAACACCAACACTATTTATTCATTATATATCGACGGGCTACCAAATTTCTGTTCCAGTCAACGAGGCACGATTACGATTTCCGTGGCCCCTACTTTGAAGGTTAAATTTATGTTCTTGGGGTCATTTTAAGAAATAAACTGTATATGTTATAGGTACCAAATCGGCCTGGTTTAGCCAGTAAAGTAGATTTCCTGTTTTTTATAAACCTGCAAATATCTCGGAAACTATGCGAGATATGGCAAAACAACCTAATCTAATCTAACCTAACCTAACCTAACCTAACCCAGACCTAACGTAACCTAACATAACCTAACATAACCTAACCTAATACGTCAATAATATTCACTACTAATTGAGTTTTAATACATAGACATTTCTTGAGTCTCGTATAAGCAGTTGTGAACGGAGCCTTTAAGTTCCGCGACCCTCATTTCGGGAGGGAGGCAGGTGTTCTGCAACTTCACCGAAATATAAATATACTCGGAAACTGCGCACTGATAAAAAAAGGCATAGGACATAAATTGTTGGAAATTTAATTTTCTACAAAAAAGGTCTTGATATTTTACCATATTTCGCATACTCAACGAGATATTTGCAAATTTATAACAAACAGGAAATCTACTTTACCGGCTAAACCAGGCCCTTTCGATACCTGTGACGTATACATTTTTTTCTTAAAATGACCTCAAGAACACAAATTTAACCTATAAACAAGGAGCCACGGAAATCGTAATGCTCCCGTCAACGATCCTGCTACGGTTGCTAACGACTCTACTACTTGCTACAATTCTACCGGTTGTTACTATTCTAGCTGAGTTTGTACAAATCCGCTGGGAGGACCGCGAGTCAGCCAATTTAATGTCTTCCTTAAGGTTCTCCCTTCCTGATCTCAATTTTCTTCCTACTCCTGGGAAATTGAGAATGGGCGGAAACTAAAACTAAGGGCTCGAAAACGGGCCCAACAAATCTCAAGGGCTGCGCAACGTGCAAACGTACGGGCGAAAAGAGGTGGTGTTCGCGACGCTGTAAGGCTGTCCAAACCCGAAAAGCCGAGACGTGAGAAATCCCAAACATCTGGCAGCAGTACCGCGCTATGGCCCCAAGTGCCCAGCCGTGATCGAGCCGAAGGAAACTAAAATATAAAATGTGCAGATGTTTTATGGTAGGAACAGCGTTCGAAAATGACAAATACAACCTTGTGTCCTGAGTCGAAACGGCAATCTCGTTAACGAAAAAGAGCGATGACAGGCCCATGCCATGCCGTAGCCAAATTGCAAGAGTCACGTACAGAGTCCAAGGCACAATAGCGATAACCCTGCCATAAAACATCGCCCGGAGCTAGCCTCTACATGTTGAGTAAAGGAAAAAATGAAATGTTTCGACATGTGCTAGGCAATACGGATGACGAGTTAACTCGTCATCTCCAGCTAAAAAGTTTGAAGAAGAAGCCCGATAATAAATATGTGTTTCTTCCGATTATTTCGTTTATCTAATACCTAGTGAGTATTTTATGCATTTATGACAAAAATGGGTAGGCGAAATAAAAAGCAATGGAGATAGAAGAATTTAAGGATATTGTTATGTTGCATTCAATTTATTAAAATAAACAAAGAGAACACATCTTATTCCACTCATGTTTTGTACTGTTTGATACAAAAAACTTTAATTTTGCATAAAGATCCGCAGTCTATTAATCCTTCGAGGATGACGATAGATTTTCAGTTTCCTTCTGTATTGTCGATGTTATGTGATGTTGCAGATAATAATCTCCCGATGATTTAAACTTTTTGATATTTTCCCTAGCTATGTTCGAATTCTAAAAAGCAAACAATAATGCATGAAAACAGATCGCATCTAATAATCTGACCTTCTGTAATCAATTCTCACATATTCCTCAGAGTCAGTATGGCGTACTGATGTCGAGTCCGAGGGGTTAACTAGATACTTAGTATCTTAAGTGCAATTTAATGCAAAGAAAATATGTAAAATATACGTATAACTTTATTTGTTTCCAGAGAATCTTATGAGAACTCCCAGTAGTATTTCTTCAGTCATTGTCAACACATTGAGCCTCAAAGGGTTATCCTGTTCACAATGTGACACTTTTTATATTTATTCGTTTCGACATTTTCAGTTTCCCGCCATCGGCGACACGGTGTACACGTGATCGCATTTTACCGTCACCGGCACACAGAACGAAAAGGAAAGTCAATGTTGAGAGAGGAATGACGTTTATTGGTCCCGGTGCTTGCAAGTCCTGTCATTAAGCCCCGCGACTCGCAAATGTCGATAAAAGAAATATGGCGCTTCTAAAGAGATGGGACTTTAACGTCCTCATAGAGCATAAAAAGTTGAAACCCTTCGGTGCCGTAAAAGCGCGTCTCGTGGTTACCGGCGGTTGACCGGTCGATTTTTTTCACCGAGACGCGTCCTACTTGTTAATTTCATATTAGTCGCTTCTTTTTCTCCCATGGCCGTCCTGTTTCTTTGCCGTAAAAAGCGTTCGACGGCTTCCCGAAGGAAACCGATGGAAACAGATCTGAACGGAGAAGCTTGATTCATTTTCGAGATGATTCGCTTCGGAATGCTTCTTCGCATCATATAATAAACTAATTGTTCTAACTTCTCAAAAAAAAAAAAAATTCAAGTCGTAAAGTTGAATATTGAAAAAGTCACTGTAATCTATTTAACCCCTTACCGTACCATTTTCTTTACGGCTAGAGTGACTAGAACGTCTTTATCTCCAAAAAAGTCGCAGAAGAGAAAAGAGAATGAATATCTTTGTTACGGCTACATTTACGTCAATGCTTGAATATTGATTACAAAAGAATAAAATTTTATTTCATCTAAAAAGGAAGGCATAACATTTATATTTATTAGACTTTGTCTAAAATCTTCATCACGAGTCTGACTCGTTTAAATATGACAAGGGGTTAAGGACGTGCCTCGGATCCTCCTGACATCAGCCGCGGTGTGCCTAATCGGCTCACCTCGGAAGAATGGCCATAGAATCCATACTAACCCATTTTAAGCAAAACCAAAATATTGGTCACCTTTGTAGGGATGTACTTGAAGGAAAAATTACAAAAACGTTTATTGTGTATTTTAGATCCTACACCAAAATTATTAAACATAGCAAAAATTAGTGAAAGAGCTTCAGAAGGGTACCGGAAAATGTTTATCTAATCTAATCTAATGTAGTTTATGAAATTTAATTAATAAGTACAGTGTGGATTTTGTGCATTCTTGACAACAATCAATGACTAAATCATAAGGAAGTAGAAACAATAGTAAAAATGAAAAATACTGTCATTTTACTCGCCACTTATAAAATTATTGACAAAATAAATGAGCTTCTGTTTAAACCTTGTTTCTTTCAATCAATGCATAAATATCAGCAGTCTATTAATAACTACAACTAATAGAGCACACACGACACATTATGAACGCAAAAATAAATTCAAATAAATGCTGAAAAAAAATTAATTGAACATAGATAAACCAAAAACAAGGTGTGCCTACGTTCGCTGCCAAAATTTGAAGATCTTTAGGTTCGTTTGAAAAGACTTTACCGTGTCTGGCCAACAGGAGCAGCCAATAAACTAGCATAATGTTTTGAGAGCAGTGGACTCGAGCCAGGACATTCTGAGGACGCTGATCAACATATAAACTTACGTCACAATCGTGCTGGTGATACCATAAACACGTTGCTGGAAGACGTAGCGCATCGTGTTATTACTTTTTTCCTATATTATAAATGTGAACGTAAAATATACTTTAACGAGACACTTAGACTTACACTTACACTTACACTTTGGTCGCCATGTCACCCAGTATCTGGATGACGAAATTATTTATACAGAATTGAAAGACATTCGCTTGCGATCTGTGTAACGGAAAAGGTACAAAACAGTTATTAGTAACATAAAACTATATTACTCACTTTCTGATTTGTTGAATAAATTTCTTTGATTTTGTGTAATTTTTGTGATTATTCAGTGGACGATCAACGTGTTAAATTACAAGTTTCTAATCTCGACACGATGTAATGTTATGCAGTTACCCGCGCAAGTATTACAAATAAATCAGGAAGGCGCAAAACAATTCTTATTTCCGTTAAATAATTTTTGCGCTACATACCGTAATGATCAATAAACAGTTCATTGAAACGAATTCATTGAATTTATTCAAACGAAACGGTAAATAGATGTTCGGCAAATGCTTGGTTATTAAATGAAATGAATTTGACCCAAAAGGTTCGGCCATTTTCCAACAGAATCATGACAAAATTAACTAGCTTCAATTTGAAAGAAAAGAAATATTAAAAGAATCGAGGAGATTATGCAAAATGCCATAATACTAAAAAGGAACTATGCCTCGGTAGTTTTAATCACTTTATAATGTAAGAGTTGTTCTATGGACTGGAAATTTTTCACACAATATGGTGGTTAAATGTGGTTATCTGTGGTTAAACAATTTCTTGTAATTTTGAGGATTGATAGGGCTCTGAGTGACAGGGTCCAATTGTAGAAAACGATGGCGACATGTAGTGATATAATTGTTCAACTCTTTGCAGTCCTATGCCGAGCCAGATTCAACATTAACTTGTGCACCAACAACAACTGTAGTATTATCCAACTATTCTACAGGTATATAGGCTATCAAAGTTACACATATGTATTAGGTTGTCCCATAAGTTCGTGCCGCGGATTGAAAAGTATTTTAATGAAAAACCACAGAAATTTTATAGTGACGGTATAATATCTTTACCAAAAAAGTGGGAAGAGGTTGTAGAGAAGGTGGTTATATTTTTTCGTTGACTTTGAAACTATGTTTCAAATATTAATTTAAATAGTAAAACAGTAAACGGCACGAACTTATGGGACAACCTAATATATTGGAATACAATTGAATGGAAACCTCGAATAAAGGGTCTACGTTGTATGTATTATACTTCGGTGTATGCACGGTAAACACACTATTATAGGCCAACGTGTTCCTTGCGAGCAACGTAATGGTGCATGTGATTTGTTTGTATTTGCCTTATTATTTTAGAAATGGAGGTGACCTTCAATTTTTCAAATGAAATGCTATATATATTTTGATATCATATGAAAGCGTGTGTCAAGACAAATTCATTTGCATACAACACAATGAGTTTCAAGGTCACACAAGGTCAGAAATAGAAGAAACATTTATTCATAAAGTAAATGACACACGCTTTCGTATGACAAAAAAATACATAACATTCCATTAAAAAAATTGAAGGTGCCTGAACATTTCTAAAAAAATAGTGCAAACACAAACTAATTACATGCGCCATATCGTTGCTCGCAAAAAAACAGTATTACTCTTTCCTCTTCCATTTTTTACTAATATTT
The DNA here is from genome assembly GCA_913789915.3 of Sphecodes monilicornis. Lineage (NCBI taxonomy): Eukaryota > Metazoa > Arthropoda > Insecta > Hymenoptera > Halictidae > Sphecodes > Sphecodes monilicornis. The sequence continues at coordinate 16,000,246 of OU565290.1, forward strand.
ATTATTTGCAAGAAAAACGCTGGCTAGTAATAGCGTGAACACCCTGTATAGCCATTGCAGGATACATAGGCATTCGATGAATATAAACTTTCTTCTTCTTCTAAGAAATTGTGAACGTTAAAGATGTAATCATTGCAGCCGTGAAACAAATCGTAGTGCAAGGGGTTAATTATATAAAATATTTACCATACTTTCCTATACTTTATCATTTCCATCACTTAACGCAGATCTTATCATTTTCGTAATAAGGCATAGAATGGGCTATCATTTCCACGACAAACTGAGTCGTTTAACACTAAACCTACCACTACCTTTTCCTTTTTTATAACGTAGATCCTTCGAGATTTCCATTCAATTGAATTATACGATTTCGAAGCAGCTTCTGAAATAAAATATAGAGAACACTTCGGATCGAACAGGGTTAATCAAACTGTTTAATTAAAAATGTAACCGCGCGAACTGTTACAATCATCCGAAAGGGTTAACAGACGGACGCATTGCGATTATTTTTATGAATGTAATGTGAGTTCGGATAACCAAAGTATCGCTAGCAACTAAATTGCAACCGCATTATCTTCGAATCGCGCACAAACTTTCGCAATCATCCAATATAATCATGCAGGAGCAAAAGGGTTAACAGAAGAAGCGTTGCGAAAATTTTAGGAATATGATTTGAGTTCGGATGAGCGAAGTGTCGCGAGCAACTAAATTGTTCATTTTCGAATCAAACACGAACTTTTGCAATCATTCAATGTAATTATGCAGGAGCACGCACTGCGCGTTGCGATTATTTTTACGTATGTGATCTGAATTCGGATGAGCGACGTGCTACTAGCAGTTCGCACAATAGTTAGCTCGGCAATGAGTTCGGTAAATGGAGCGTTCTAACAACGACGGTTCGGATAAACGGTGTCCCACTGTGTAAATGTTCTCCACGTCGTCGATTCCTTGGCAAAGAACGCAGGTTTCTTCGAACCGATGAAAAATCCACGAAACAGTAACACCGAGGCCCTGAACGATCGCCGGTGCGACGGGGCTGGTGGAGATCCTCGACGGCGAAGGAGACGCGGCTCGGCCTCGTCTACGGGACCCCGTGGAACCAGCACGCACCACATACATAAACTGCAGGGTCCGTGGCGAATCGTGGTCGGGATCCACCCCCTTTTTTTTACCGTGTCCCGGCTGTCCTATATTTCTTGCTACACGCCAGAATTCCAGCGTGCCTCTTTACGCTCTCCTCTTTAAGGGAGCCCGCTGCCCACCCCTTTCTTCCCCGACCTCCACAACCTCTTCGAACCTCCTCAACCTTACTCCTCCGCGCTCCTCCCATCTCTTTCCCCACTTTTCCCCTTCCCACGCGTTCGTCGTTTTCTCACACAGCCGAGAGACCCCACGAAAACACCACGTAAGCCTTTCTATTAATGATTTTTACGGCCAGCCTCCGTTTCTTTTTCTTCTACGAGGAAGAAAGGACCTGCTGCGCCTCGCGCGCTCCTCATAAAAAGAGAAAATCGTTGGACCGAAGGGTGGCCCTCAGGGAACTCTCTTGAGTCCGTTCCCTTATCTCTCTCTCTCTCTCTCTCTCTCTCTCTCTCTCTCTCTCTCTCTCTCTCTCTCTCGCTCATTCACTCTTTCTGTTTCTCGTCCTCTCGTTCCCGTTCGGTGACGTATGCATTCGCGGAGGTTGACACGGCCCTGTCTAATTGCTGCAATTAATTAAACAATTCCTGTAATTAAACCAGGAGAATTGTTACGCGGGGCGAGAGCAACCCGACGGACAGAGAGACGAGCGAAAGTAGCCAGATGAGGGACGGCGGGAGGGGGGGCGGGGGGCCGGACCTCTGCAGCCCCGACAGCGTAATGACCACTGGTCAAGAAATATCTCCGGCTTCTGCTTCCGTGAGAAGATTGTTAGGAACTACGCGTACCCACTGCTAATTTGGACAGGTTGATGAATAGTTTGAAAAAGTGTGCCGGCTGATTATAGGATGCTTCGCGGTAAGTACGCCGCGTAATAGTTATAGATGACTGCGTCGATCGATAAAAGGTATCCTTGTAGGTTGTTGCAATTTTTTTCGCTCTCTTTCTCTCTCTCTCTCTCTCTTTTTCCTTTTCTTTTCGTTTCGTTTCATTTCCTTCGTTTCGGCCGTCACGCCTCTTTTTCTTGTTTTCATGGTAAACAAAAGGCTACTTGACCGAAACGATACGCTCGTGAACGAGTCTTGTCGATGAACGCATGGGACGAACGATCGATGTAAAAACATGTTATTTAGCACGATTGATTGGATCACTGATTGGCGAGGTCGCCATACCTTCGCTAACAGAGTTGAGCCGCTCTGTATTATCTATATACATGTATACAGTCGGTCACATTAATATTGGGACATTTTTAAAAAGGCGATAACTGTTTTAATAGTGGATCATATGACTTGGATTTTTGTTTGAGAAGTTAGAATAATTAGTTTAACACATAACGCAACAAAGAAATTTTTGAAAAATTGTGATTAGTCGGAATTGCAAAGAAAATACTAAAAGTTGTTTTTACAACTTTTTTATGTGTTGGCCCATATTGAAAATTTAAAAAATATGTTTTGTAGATCTGTGTCAATTATACACATTCTGAAACTTACAACGTTTGCCGTTTTTGGTAAAATTTTCGGATTGTATACAGTTGACACAGATCTACAAAACGGTTGTGAAAAACAACTTTTCGTATTTTCTTTGTAATTCCAATCAATTACAATTTTTCAAACATTTCTATGTTACGTTATGTGTTTAACTAATTGTACCAACTTCTCAAAAAAAAAATTCAAGTCATATGGTCCACTTTTAAAAAAGTTATCGCCTTTTTAAAAGTGTCCCAATATTAATGTGACCGACTGTATGTGAGTTCCATGATTTTTTTAAACCGTACCTTATGAGTAGATTGCGAATCTTTATGCAATATAAATATTGTGCGTTTCAATCATAAAATATACGATCTAGAAATTATTTTTAAGTTGAAAACAATCTGTTAATGCTCTTAGATTCTTTTAATCTTTCTACTATTTGAAATTTCATTCACCCATTTTACTTATACATGCATAAAATCCACAGTCTACTTACGATTGAGAGAAAGTACATGGCGTTGCAATTTAATCTTAGGAAATTCAAATCATTTCGTTTTTGACCAACATTAGTTTTTGTCTGATCAAATATGTTTACTATGTTAAATCTCCGTTAACCCCTTACCGTATTATTTTCTTGGCATTTACAATGATCACAACTTCTTCGTTCTTATTCACAAAAATTCATTTCTTCTTTCAATAATTTTTCTAAGCTCAGACTAATACATTGACGCTCTTAAATTCTTTTAACACTAAACTTACCGACCATTAAAAATGACTAGTATGTGCTCCCTTATAAAAATAACATAATTGAATTTATTTAGATTTTGTGCCATTTTTATTATAATGTATACTTGACTAGAAAAGTATGCATAATCATTTCCAGTGGAAGCGTCTTTACAACTTCGATAATTCTACAATAAAAAATTTGAAAGCGGTCATTTGACCGGCGGTGGTAGGTTCAGTGTTAATTTGTCTGCAAATTAAATGCATAAATCCCGTCTTTCTCGTTTCAATGAATTTCAGTATAAAATTTCGAGTAAGCATTTTTAAGGTGTATTCAAAAATTACAATAAAAAAGATCGACTACAAAGAATAAGACCACCAAAACCACTCGTACTTCAAGACTATCTGTTTATATCCTGCGAAGTCCAATTTCACATATATCCAATAATTATTCTAAAAAAAATTTGTAAGATCACTTGTTTTCACTTCCGGGACACGCGAAGCTCACTCCCCCTTAAACACTTCATTAAATAGGGTAATTTACACAAAAATGTTCTAAAACATCCGTACACAAGAAAAGTTGAAGGAAGGCTGAATCCGTCGATTTTTGCCGCAATAATCTGTTCGATTCAATAGCAATGGCGGAGCGCTGTCTTGTCAAGTTTTGAACAAGCCATAGAGAAGAAGGCAGTTCGTTTCAACGTCTGGCTTTTCCGGCGGGGAGTTCTCCATCGGGAAGCTGCCGTTTCCAAGCGGGGAAGAAATAATGTGGGTCGCGGGTCACGTCGGACACGCGGTTCCGTCGGTTGCCGCGATAGCAATAAAATAATGGAGAAATGAAGGGGGATCGTGGCGAATCGGGTCGACCGATACGCGATTCGCTACTGCGCGGCATGGCACGGGGAGGAAATTTCCGCGCGGGAATTTGAATGCAAGCTAACCGAAGCGACACGACGTCGGAAGTGCAGCCGAAGAGGAACGCGCCGGGAGAGCATCAATTGAGATATATTTACTTTCGAAAGACGGCAGCCCTAAGGGACCGGTGGTAATTGCTATAATTAATCGCGTGATTCCTGTAATTAAAGCGATCGGAATTGCTAGCTGGAAGTATACGGCTCCGATGCTTCCGTAATAATACGGCCGCGGGAGGATCGGGCAGACGAATCGTTTTCGCCAGATTTATTAGCACGCGCGCACCATGCGCCACCATTCAGCCTCGCTACAGCTCCTACGCGAATCGTTTTTTTAACACTGGACACTCGAGGGTGTTTACAGTCGGTTGCATAACGGGTGAATTGATTGATGAGAAACAATCCATGTCTGTGGTTTACAACAGGTGCGAAATTATTGCCGGAGTTTAAATTATTGCTGAGATATTACCTCGAGAGACGGAAAGATCTCTGTTAGCAAGCCGATCGTATCAACGCGGAGCTGGAGAAAATTTTGGAGAAAATATATTTCAAATACTATTTTAAATACATTACTAACAAATAAAGTAGTTCATTTTTAAAAGTTGTTTGAACGTTATCTACTAAACTAATCCTTCTAACATCTGAAAAAAACTCATACCATTTGGACCGATTTTAACCCTTTGCACTCGGAACTATTTCAGCTCCAAAATTAAATATTTCTTCCGACCTACAATATTTCAATTCTATATGAATAATCGGTTATCAAACATCGCGAGGGAAAAAAATATTTTAGAATACATTATGCAAAATAATGTACGTAACGGACGTTTCTGTTTCTAGTAAACACTGTTCTTACAAGACAAGGACTCTTCGTCCGCACACTGTTCGTATAAGAGCACTGCTTCGTAAACAGTGTTTACTACAAATCGAAATATTATTACATCCGCTGATACGACATCTTAATATGCACAGAGTTATTTATCGCTGATTTGACCGCAGACCTGTCCCAACTTTAACTTCGAGTACCCGAATATTGCAAACATTCGGGACCCCGACCCGTCCCGACCCAACTATCTTTTCAGGTACCCGAAATCGCGGGTACCCGAAGTATACAATAAACTTTCGGGACTCCGATCCGATCCCGAACAAATTTCACGACCCGATCCGAGCCCAAAATTTCGAGTACTCGCACACCCCTAATGTATACATAGTAGGGGTTTGCGAATACTCGATTTATTCGAGTACTCGAATTTCGAGTCAAGTAATGATCGGTCTGTCGAGCCGAGTCAAGCGTTTGAATTTGCCGAGCTACTTGAAATCGACGAACTGCTTGAAAAGAATGCGAGCTACTGGAAAAAAATCAACCGGTTCGAATATTCGAGCCCTCGTGAAACTTCGATTTACCCGAAAATGAATTTTCAGCTCGAAATTTTTCGAATTACTCGAATATATTCGAACAGATCTTTCACTTTCGAGTTACTCGTAAAAATTCGAATGTTTTCTTCATGAAGACATGAAAATAAAACAGAAGCATTAAATTAGCGTCATTTCTTCCTTATAGTTAGAATAGTATTTGATAGTAAATAAATGGATATTCGAGTAACTCGAGCAATTCGAATTTTTACGAGTAACTCGAAAGTGAAAGATCTGTTCGAATATATTCGAGTAATTCGAAAAATTTCGAGCTGAAAATTCATTTTCGAGTAAATCGAAGTTTTACGAGGGCTCGAATATTCGAGCCGGTTGATTTTTTCAAGTAGCTCGCATTCTTTTCAAGCAGTTCGTCGATTTCAAGTAGCTCGGAAAATTCAAACGCTCCACTCGGCTCGAGCAATCGAATCGAGTTCAGCTCAGCTCGTAAATTACGGGTACTCGCACACCCCTAATACATACCACTAAAAAGCATCACTTCGTTACATGCAAATTACGAAAATCTCAAATATATCAGGTGTGCCATCTTTTTGTCGCGTAGTGTACGCGCTAGTTTCAATTCAATTCACGCTATTTCTTTGGCCAACAAATCGATCCTGCGATCTCGCAGCGGAGAGGGGAAGCAATCCCGAGTAAAATAGAAATGTCGACCACTGACCGTGCAAACGATTCCCCCAGAAGTTGCTCCTGCGGTCGAGCGATGACTCGGTTCGCGGGTCAAATGGCGCGGCGCGGCGCTGTGAACACACACCTTGACCTATTGCAGAAACTTTAATTACCGTCCAATTCATTATTTCTCTGTAAACACTCGGTGCCGCCACCGTCAACCACCTCGTTCGCCTTCCCTCGCGTTTACCCGGCAGCGGTGCACATGCGCCCGGTGTCTCGAATAGGTACACCGATAAAGGGAATAAACACCCGCGCGATCATTCTCAAGGCGGGAGTCTAATTAACGGAATCCAATTACCGGGGAGAGAGAGCGCGCGCGCGCGTGATTTCACGGCCGGCCTCTCTGCTCTTCTATTAGTCTTGTCCGCCAATCGTTCCCGAAGTGACCAACAATTTGACCCATTGCGGACAAATATTGGGACACTGCAGACATCAAGATAGACATCGTTCTAAACGCTTGCCGTCGAGATATTGTCGACGTTGATCTCCTGCTATTAATTTTTTTCCCATTTACTAATTTACGAAAAAATCTGTGCTACAAAGTTAGGAATGCAGAACTAGATCGCAAGCGTCAGATTAGCATAGCCGTTGAAAGACGGAATGCATGCTAGATACAAAGTGGCGCTGTACCATTTTCAACCAGTGATCATTTTTATCAACTGCGCTACTTTATTACCAATACATTATTACCACGTATCTCTTTATTATCTTCTCTCTAGATAATTATACATACGATTTAGTGTTTATGCATCGGAAACTTGTCCTTTCTACAACGTTGTCTACCTACACCTCGAACTTTATTTTTTGATAACAGTACTGTACTGTTAAAACATTATTTCTGCGTTACGCTTTTCGTTGTCTGGCTGTTTTCTAAAGGTGAAATGATTATATTACAGTAAATGTGATTAATCCGGTGATTATGTATAATTACCGGTTATTATATATAATTGTTACGGCTAAAGTAATGAATCGGAGATTATGCATATTTTTTGGTCTTAAGTTTGGTCTGGGTTAGGTAAAGAATTGGTAAATGTGATGAATTCTTGAATATTTAGGACCTAACCCAGACCAAACTTAATGGTGATTACCTACATATAATAACTGGTAATTACACATAATCACCGGCAATTATACATAATCACCGGATTAATCACATTTACCGTAACATATACACTATAACTTCAGAAATGGACTAAACGTATGTGTAACCTTGTTTACAATTTTCTTACAGCTAGTATAATTCATCTCTTGTCACAGAGATTATTTGAACGTGTGCAAATGTCATTTATGAATAGATCGCCAATTTTATACATTAATAGTGATTTTGATACTTTTTAACATGATCTAATGAAATATCAATAATTTCCTTTGTATTCAAAGTTAGTTGGGCTTAATCCCAGATATTTCGATCGACGTAGAACATTTTCATGGCGTATTTGCATACAGCTATTGAAAATTTTAGGAATTCTTGAAATACAAACATATTGATCAATACAAAAATTCTTTTTTGTAAAAGAAATTTTGTTGGAATGATGGTGTGATAAAGCGTTCTTGGTTAAAAATATTTTGGTATAGACATTTTGCATAATATAATCTATTTTTACGCACATTGTGATGTCACCTATAACCTGACAGTTGATGCGACATAAAACTCTAAATTACAAATAAATAAATAATACGTCAGTATCACACGGTTGACGAATACAGTCATGTGCCAATAAGGTACAAATAGACAGGGCTTGGGAAAATTTCAATTAATTTGAGATAAAATACTAAAAACTGAACGATTTCCATAAGCAAATGCTACTTGAAAATATTATCTCATTTAATGCTTGAATTAAATAGTATTTGAAATTACTATATCATTTGATGCTTTAATCTTGAGCAAATACTATTTACTATTTAGACTATGACATAACAATATTTAAAGGGGATTGTGTAAAAATGTGTTCTGTTTAAAGTGAATAAAGTAAATCAGCAACATGTATAAATTATTTTTATGGAATATTTTCAGTTATTTACAAATAAAATAAATATATTATCTTATCCATAAAACTCTCGACCTATCTACATGTTAAAGTTAAAAAGTGCTTAATTTAATAATATAATTTGAAATACTATTAGTTGAAATAGAAATTGACACGTTAGTCTTCCTTTTTGTCTAATGTAACAGCTGTACAATTAATTTAATCACCAAATAATAAGTAATTAAATATACGTTTTAATATTCTGGGTCAAATGGAACCAGGCTCCGCTGTTGCAGGATTAACGGTTACAGCTACAGTCTTCAACAAGAAGATGACCATGTAAAACTTTTTATTATGTAAAACTTTGTAAGTAAAGAGCGAAACGAGATGTGTAAAACGTATCTACCTTCTGTCTACCGTATCTGGCATATTTTAGAGTTTGAAACTACCCTCAAAGCAACGGGTTTTCGCAGAATTTACATAGATCTCAAAGATCGCGGCGCAGACGCGGGTCATCGGGGACGACTTTGAAGGTAGGACCGATTAATCCGTGAAATATCGGCGATTACGGCGGAGAGGGTGAACGCGTGCTTGCGAAACGATTCATAACAGTTATGCTAATGTCCTCGGTTGGTCGCGTAACACCGTGAAATACATATAAAATCACTGGGACCGGCGAAGATCCGCCGCCGCTTCGGTCCCGACCGTTCTTTCGTCCCCGTTCGTCGATCAACTTTCTCGGCGTTCGTGGCTTATTCATTATCACTTTCCCTCCTCCTGTATGCTCGTCCGTGAACGAAGATGAACCTGCAGGAAGTTAGGGCACGGTAATTAAACGAATATCATGTATAAGATTATGTAAATTCGTGTAAGATAGATCTAGAATCGTGAACCGTCGAGACGTGGATTGGGCTCGAAATAGTTAATTATGCTTCTGAGCATTTCCGAGACTGCTCAGGTATAGATTACCGATTTTCATCCTGGTCTTTCAAAATTTCCAATACGACTTTAACACGAATGACGGTAATGGCACGCCTCCGAAATCGGAAACGGAGGAATGACTTGAGATTTCATTGTTCGAGCTACCATTTACAGTTACACGGTGGCGGTTTGTGCGGGCCGATGATCGATTAACTGGAATTCACAGTAAACTAGTAGTCGAAGAGCGCGGAAGTCTTCAACAATGAATCTACCGAGCACTAAAAGTGATTGGCATATGTTGCCGTATAAAAAGGACGAGATTGTATTCATTTAGATCAGGCCTGGCCAACCCAAATGGTTTTACGGGTCACTTTAATGACGCGTAAGGTTATAGCGGGCCGCAGTTTAGGTAAACATGCTTTTAAAAAATGTAATACGAATACAATATCAATGAAACTTTATTGTTATACTATGATTCAATATAATTAACTCTCCAGACTTAATTAATGAGATATTTGTTTATCCTTTCTTTCAATTATTTTTTGTAAATCTATATTTATGTTTGACGTTGCACATCTTAGCTGGTTTTCTAAATTGGCATCAGTTAGCGAAGCACGTGATGAACTCTTTGCAAATTCCATCTTCGAAAAAAATGTTTCACAAACTATGTGGATCCAAAAGCACTTACAACTGGGGGGGGGGGGGGGTGCGGGATCCCTGTCGGGGCGGGAATTTTTCTCGCGATTTAGACGGAATCCCGAAAATTCTCGGGAATCATTCAGACATAAAACTCTAAATTACAAATAAATAATACGTCCATATCACAAAGCTGACGAATACAATCATGCGCTAATAAGGTACAAATAGACAGGGCTGGGGAAAATTTCAAATAGTTTGAGATAAAATACTGAAAAGTGAACGATTTCCATAAGCAAATGCTATTTGAAAATACTATCTCATTTAATGCTTGAATTAAATAATATTTGAAAATACTATATCATTTTATGCTCTAATCTTGAGCAAATACTATTTACTATTTAGACTATGACATAACAATATTTAAAGGGGATTGTGTCGAAATGTATTCTGTTTAAAGCAAATAAAGTAACTCAGCGACATGTATAAATTATTTTTATGGAATATTTTCAGTTATTTACAAATAAAATAAATTTAACAATATTATTTGAAATATTCCCGAATATTTTAGGGATCCCGAAACCATTCGATTCCCGACATTTTGAAGTTCCTCCATACTTTCAATAATTTAGTGTTTACTATGCAATGTATACAAGATCTGTCAACTTAGCTAAGAGACCATAAAGCTCGAAGAACACAAAGGCATTCGGATTGCTGAAATTGTCAAGAATAACGACACTTTCGGGAATCCCAAACATTATTCTATATCACGTACATTGACGGGAATCCCGAACATTTTTGGGATCTTTAATATTCTCGGGAATCCCGAATATTCTCGCGAATCCCGAATATTCTCGCGAATCCCGAATATTTCCGCACACCCCTACTTACAACTCGTTGTACAAAATATCTTAAGTTGGAATATCTCTCTGATGTAATATGAGTATTGTAAAAATGAATTTTTGATTTGGACGCAAAAATCGCCCGGCGGGCCGCACAATTTAACGTGGCGGTCCGCGTGTTGGCCAGGCCTGATTTAAATCGAGTACGTTTTTTATTATAATATGCGATTCGGCAAGGAATGATTGAATGCATTTTTATAATTTCAATAATTGCAAAAAGAAAAACTTGTAACCGGTCATTTTAGCTCTTTAAACTCTTTAAACTCTTCGAACCACCGAGCGCGAAATTACGATTATAATCGTGAACAAAATTAGTCGAATTTCGTTCACATTTATGATCTCGTTTCACTCAACCTCAAACAATCTTCGACCGGTGTCATTATTTCAATAAAGCAGGGTCTCGCGAACAATAGAGCGTCGGCTTTAGTTCACCGCCGAAATAGCGAGCTTTGTTGACCATTTCCATTGAGAAATATATTAATCGATCGTTTCGTTCACATCACGCGCAACACACTAATATTGCGCGACGCTAGAAATTGTCAGCGGATTTATGAAACGAATCAATTACCGTGATGGGAAATCGAATATGTCGTGTTTTATGAAAGACTACGCAAATTACTGGATCAGTAGAAATATTATGGCAATGAACGCCAGGGGCCGAGCTAGCTCTTCCGCTGTTCTGGGCAAAAATGATTTTTGCCGCCCTTACATTTAAATACGAGGTGTTATACTGTGTTTGTTGCATAATGAGTCACTCGTTTTATAAAAAAAATTAATATCCATAAAAAACAGTAACAAAACAAAATAAAAAAAAACATACAATGCCTCACAAAAGTATTCGCTCGCCCTTTAAATCAGAATAACTTTCTTCAAATTTGACCAAACCACTTGACTTTTTTTGAGCAATTAGAAACATTGATTTAGTAAATCAAGTGCAAAAAAGATTTTGAAGAAATTGCTATTAGTAGGAATTACATGAAAAAATTAAATTGGCACTTTTTAAAACTTTATTATTTCAGCCCGTAATGAAAATTCAAAATATGCGTTTTGTAGATCGATGTTATTTATACATATGTTGAACATTTTATCGAAATCAGTTAACGAACATATGAGCTTCAAGCGGTTGAAAGTGGTGATAATCGCAGTTTTTCACGAGTTTTGGTTAGTTTCTGCTAAAAATCTATAGTTTCTTACATCTTTCGATGCGCGTCGTTTTTTTCTGCGTCAACCGAAAATTTTTTTCGGCCCATGCATACCTTCAAAGTTGATGAAAATTTTTGAACGTTTGTTTGCTGCGTTTGATTTGAAAAAAATGTCATACTCATTGGAAAAAAAATACGACGCAACACTACGTATATTATATGTGTATCAGCACTAAAAATTCAATACTTGCACGCGTTCGTCTTAGTAGCCACGTGTGCCGACCCCAAATGAGGACTAAAAACAATTGATCGACTAGTCTGGTAAGTGCGGAAGACAGATGAACTAATACAAACAACTGAAAGGCTTCTCTCGGAAATCGTCCCACTTATGAAAGCGCACATATTCCTTGCAACAATTTTAATTTTCTGTCTCTACCAATTTTGCCGCCCCCCAACTTTGCCGCTCTGGGATATTGCCCAGCTTGCTCCCCCCGCCCTCGCTTACATCGGCCCCTAATGAACACGGGCGACGAAACATCACGAGGTCACAGATCAACATTAGACTGCGATCATGCCGTTCACGTATTCTAATTGTAAGTTTGTAAACAATTGTGCATTTGCGTGATCAAATTCGCACGATGTCTGAAGTCAAAGCAATTCAGGGAGGTGAATACTCACCTACTACCTTAGTCATTCCCGATTAGTTGTTTACTACCCCTACAACAAAGCGAATAAACCACTGCTAATTTTAACCTACAAATTTAGCGATAAGTATCTCCCGTAACTATTAACCATGAACTGTTAATAGCTGTGGTGCACTGGACTATTAGACTATAGCACCTTACAAAAATCTTTGCCTAATTTAAGGGGTTTTTTAGTCTACAATTCCATTTTTTGTTTGGTCTTTTTAGGGATCTTTTTTAGAAAAAAATATAAGTTTCTTAATATTGAGATTTTGTATATTTATTTATATTTTACGAAAGTTCATAATTGTTTTCAAGTGAGCATAACCAAAACTGACTGAATTAGATGTCGTTGAACAAGGTTCCTTTAAAAAAAAGTGTCCTACTGGCTGACATGATTCCGATGATTCTGCTTATCTGAAATGAAAAAATCAAAATGATTGTTTATTAGTATGATTATGATTATGGTGTGAACTAGAATGAATAGAAATAGTAAAAATTTACAAAATGGTAACACTTTGAGTTTTGAATACCGATTTTTTTTACATTTCTGCATGTTTAGCGAGCTAAAAAAGATAAGAAAATTCCTTTTTCTATATAATTCTAGTTCACATCATAATCACAATCATACTAATAGAGAATCCTTTTGAGTTTTTCATTTTAGATAAGTGGAATCATCGAAATCGTGTCAACTAGTTCTTTAAATAAACTTTGTTCAATCATATAATATAATTCAGTCAATTTTGAGTATTTTCACTTGAATAAAATTGTAAATATTCGTAAAATCGTAAGTAAATATCCCGTAAATTTATTATTAAATTGTATATAAAATTTTATTATAAAATTATTATTAAATAAATAAAAACGTAAAGAAATCCTTAAAAAGACCCAAAAATATGAAATTTAGACTAGGATACCCCCTTAATAGAGGCGTCAATGATAGTCAAGGGCCATAAAATGCTTATGTGCGGTCACGTGGCTCCGAAGAAGGTTATGGTCCAGCTAAAAAGCTTACGGAGTATGTACTTCAATAATATCCATCTCCTTGATGGTAAGTGCGCCTATCGATAATCAAAATGCAACCTCGACGATCTTCAAGAGAAACTAAATTCGTTCTGACGAATACCCGAAGGTTAAACTCATCCAATGAGAACCGCATTCCTGTCACGAGGAGAGGACACTGTAAAGACCAACACTCCATAATGCAACTACGGTTAAATGTTAACCATATCTGGCTTGTCATTACCACGAAAAATTGTATTGAACTTTCCAATGACGCTGACGTGCATGCGTGTGTATATTTAATTACACCTTTTCCATATATTGTACAATTATTAACTTTATTTTGGTTGCATAAATAATAGCTAACCGGAAACATCATTTCAGTCTACTTTAAAAGATCGATTCTTGAAAAAAAATAATTTTCAAACACTCAAATGAAAATTCATCCTTTTTTTACAGTCGGGTCTTCTTGACCGTGTTGTGTTTTAATGTAAGGTTGGCTAACAATATGATCCGATACGTAGATACAGTTTTATGAAAAGCTTATGGAGTGCCCTCAATAAAAATTGTTTCAACCTATTCATCTCAAAATTTTGTAGTAAAGGAAACGCATGATCTTGATGCAAGATATAACTTTTTATTATATATTAACTTTCTCGCGATGACAATTTGGTATGGTCTTGATAATGAACGGTCTCTAGTTTCTATGAAGAAGTCATTCAAGGCATACAGTGGCTCACAAGTATTCAGATGCCCTTTAAAACAGTATAACTTTTAAAAATCGGACCAACCGATCTGTCATTTTTTTTAATAATTAGAAGCATTGATTTAATAAATGACACGCAAGAAAGATTTTGAAAAAATGCAATTTGAAAAGAAAATACAAAGGCGTATTTTAATATTTTTGATTTAAGACCGTAAAGAAAATGTAAAATATGCGTTTTGTAGATCTATGTGAAATATACACATGCTGAAAATTTAAGCGAAAACGAGTAACATACGCACGAGCTAGAGGCGGTTAAAAGTGAAGAAAATCGTAATTTAGATTTGGATGGGATTTTAATTATAGACACAGATAAAAAAGTTAAAAATTATTATCCTTAAGGAACCCGCATTTTTTTGCAATCCAATTCTAGCCAAAGAAGTCGGGAAAGATCATTGAAGCTGGTCGCCATTATTTCGATTGGAAGAAAAATTGTAACAATACTATCTTAATACCTACTATTAGTACTATTTTAACCCCTTGCACTACGAGATATTTTATGGTTACAGTGATTGGAACTTCTTTTCCGTTCAACATTTCTTAGTAGAACAACGAAATTTATAATTATTGTATGCCCACGTGATTCTCCACTTGCTGTATGTATATCGACGGTAACAAAATAGAATTTTGTTTCGGTTTAAAGGAAATTAATAATACACGTATTTAGTAGATTCTGTTCGAAATCTTCATCACGACTCTGAGTTAATTGGAACACTAGGTTTAATATTTTTAATATACGATTATTGTGATAGTAAATTTATTTCTGTTAGAATGATTGAAATTCGCGCGTCGTGTTGTGTTGGCGATTTTATTGTGTGGTGGGAATCGCGTTGTTTTTGTTTTTCCCGCGTCTTCGGGCGTTCGTTGGTTTGCCTCTGGTTAATGTATAAGAACATTCTGAAACTAACTCTAACAATTTCCTTCGGTGTATGCATGTTATAGAAAAAATGCATAAAAATTTGGATATATACAACCTCCTTATTTTTATAAAGTAACGCAAAATAGCCATTTTTAGTGCTCCGCAAACCTGGGGTTAATAAAAACTTTTAAGGTAAGAAATCCGCAGAGTATAGTTAACGACCTAATACGAACATATCGACCAGAGTAGCACAATATCGATTAGTCGAGACACTGAATGCGTTTGTTCGAAATGAGTTCAGTAGCGAATTCTTCATGACCTACTGCAGATGGCCGACCGAGGGGTTCCCGTCTCGTGTGTGACGCAAGATCAGCGAGCGAGTGGTTGGCAAAAACATTCTGCCGGTGTGCAGGAGGCACTATGATCGCGATCCAACGCTACGTATTGCCGAACCTTCCTGGAAGGGAAACAGCGCCGAAATCTTCTCCGTTTCTCCGCGTGTTCGCGGCTGGTTTCTCTTTCTGTTTGGTCGGCGCTGCGCCGCGCCATGCCAAGCCGCGCGCCACGCCGGCCCCGTCACGCCCAACAAACTTCTCCTACGGTTCGTGGCGGGCGTCACGCCGCATTTATAATGTTTCCACGTTCAAGTTTCGACGGGTCTCTCCACTCTGGAGGAGGCCAGCCAGCAGCACCGCGGGTGGAAAGCAAGGACAATGGACCCCTCGTCGGCGCCCTTTCGAGACGGCTGAGAAAAGCATCGCCGATCTATGATCGCCTTCGATCGTAACGCCTTTGATTTCTAGCCGTGTGCCACGTCGTTCCACGTCTGGACAGGCCCTCCTGTTTTCCAAGCACCGAACACAACTCCGTGTTTCTACCACCCGATCGCGATACACGAGCCGAAATGACTCGCTGGATATTGATTCGTAATTAATTCCTACTTTTTGCCGAGCCCGCCGACGAATAACCCGATGGGAAACTTCAGCCGAGATTAACTCTCGTGAACCGGATACTTTCAACGTGGGAATTCCGCGGGAGTTACAGGCAACCGGCACTGTTTAGTTGTTTAAAAATGAATTGTCATATGATGGATACCACTGACAGTGCTGGGTTAACACTAAACCTACCTGCACCGGCAAAATGACCAGTACCAGATTTTTCATATCTTTCATAAGAACCGCACATAATCTAAATATATCCAATCTTGTACCATTTCTGTAAGACGACATATCTGTGGTTGCAAGGAAAAACGGTGCATATCACAATTTCAAAAAATTTCAGTTTATGCATTAATTGAGCTTTATAGTATAGGATTTGCGTATCTACCAGAAAAAAAGTCGTGAAAACAAATTCGAAAGGTTCAAAAAAATAATGCAATTTAACCGATGTCCTATGTCAAAGGATTAGTGATCAAAACTTTAAATGGCAATATCTCGAAGGTGAAAGTATGTGACATGCGGTGTACTTCCTGAGAACCACAGATATATCAGTTACGTTTAAGGCACGGTAAGTTTATTGTTACCAAAGTAGTATGTGTTGTCTTATAAAAATGGCACCATTGAATCTATTTACATTTTGTGCCTTTTTTCTATAATGTATACTTTTCCAGTGTGTACTTTTCCAGTTTTAGCGTGTACAATAATCTTTTCCAGTGGAAGCATGTTGATAACTTCAATTTTTGTGAAATTAAATATCTGAGACAGGTCATTTGACCCGCAGGGGTAGGTTTAGTGTTAACCAATAAGCAAACTGAGCACGCGCTTAGAGCATTAGCAGAATGAGGGCATCCGAGACATTTTCTGAATTTTACATCTTTTGCATAGCAGTAATATTTCGAGATCTGTCTATGCACATGCGTGCTTGCGAGTGGAAAGATGAAAATCAGTAACGAGCTAGCAGAACGCTAAATTCTGTTAAAAACACTTTTTAGTCAAGTTATCGAAAATACCTAATTGACATTGCCTGTATAAGGGGGCCTCAAAAGCTGTTAAGCGCTTAGGGCCTTGACACGCCGCAACCCGGCACTGGTGGATTAAACAGTCTTTGAACATAAAATTTCTGTTCCTCGTGAAATTGACGATATTTATAACCTATTGTCATTTCGTAAGGAACAGTCGTACAGCGATAAACTTGGACTCATTTTAATGCTAGGTTTACAGAGCATTACAAATTATTATTCTACATTACTTCATAAGAATAACAAGAATGTATATATTCAGATTTTGAGTAATTTTTATTACAATATATGCGCACAGATATAAAGTTGAATGATTCCTCACCGATGTATCTTCCTAATCTCAAAAATCGGAAATCAACAAGTTTAGTATCCATCAAAATGACGAGTTCCGTCGGCCTAGTGTTCAAGCTTGAA
The DNA here is from genome assembly GCA_913789915.3 of Sphecodes monilicornis. Classification (NCBI taxonomy): domain Eukaryota; kingdom Metazoa; phylum Arthropoda; class Insecta; order Hymenoptera; family Halictidae; genus Sphecodes; species Sphecodes monilicornis. Next base: position 16,017,835 of record OU565290.1, read on the forward strand.
GATTCTACTTTCGCACACCATTAAGCTCGATACTGACTATCCGTCCCACTCACAGTCCGGCTAGAGCGCAACAGTAGTGTAGGGCTTTATAATAATATAATTGATTAAATCTGAATTATGCGTTGTTCGGTGTACAGTCTGCGATGTACTGTCCACATTTTCTTTGTTCAAACATGCCTTGGATGTCCTGGCAACCACCATAAAACGCAAACTATTACAGTAGTGTGAACACGCGCATTTCAAGAATTTTCAACATTTTTGGGACACTGTATATTTCATTCATTTGGTTAGGAATTTTGCATCGATTTCAAAGTTCGCCTAATTTGGAGCATTTTCAAGTTATATGCTGGACAGCTAGTAATAGATCGCAGTTTTCACATCATGGGGGGGGGGGGGGAGAGATGTTCATTTTGTAGGAGATGTTTGTGTGTTAGTCTTGTGTGTCCAATGAACAGTCTAAATAATTTCACTTGGTCTCTCTTCCGTTGCCTGGTAGCTCAAGAAGAAGGCTAGAGTGTTGCACTGTTATTTTGTGTGGTTTTGCGGAGTTTCTGATTGTCCATTCGTTCTCCCACTTTTGGAATATTTTGCGTCTGAGATGTTTGTGTGTTAGTCTTGTATGTCCAATTAACAGTCTAAATAATTTCACTTGGTCTCTTCCGTTGCCTCGTAGCTCAAGAAGAAGGCGAGAGTGTTGCACTGTTATTTTGTGTGATTTTGCGGAGTTTCTGGTTGTCCATTCGTTTTCCCACTTTTGGAATATTTTGCGTCTGATGTATTCTTTATATCCTCGGATGATACGCTGATCTCGTAATTTCTTGTAATTCGAATCTTTGGAATTTGCTTTCCCCTCAGAATGTTGATTTTCGAATCGTGTCTTTTCAGACGACCAACGTCGTTGACAATGGAAACTATTGCAAACTCCAAGTCTATTTCTCATCCGAAATATCTAAGACATTCGAATCCATTCCTATCGTAATTTCCCATTGCTCTTCTCTTCGTCCACGTCCGATATATCCAATCGCAACAGCCGCGTGATTTATTCCCTGCCGAGCCACCGATCATCTTGGTCACTCGCAACGACAAGACTTCAAAGACTCGTCGTTAATATTCTAGCTGACTACCGATGATGTAACGGTGTTACCTACGTAATTCGGTGAATATTTTCGCGAGGATTCCTCTCTGAAGACAGGAGAAACGATGAGCGTCGGACCACGAACACTTTAAGCGCATTATGAAGTTTGCTATGGCATCTACCCACGGTGTGTTGTCCGGCGGACGTGCAGACTCGTCAATTTTATAGTGTGTGATCTTCTCCTCTAGAGTTAACTTCATCATCAGATAGCGGATCTTCATGCAAAATAAAAATTTGCTGCCTGAATTGCAACAAACTCTGAGGTGGAATAGAAATTTATTTTCTTTCTTAATATGTTTAATAAGTTGAAAATAATGTAACAGTATTTTTAAATTCTTCTAATGTTTTTAGTGTTTTAAATTACACTTACTCATTTTTGTCATACATGCATAAAATCCGCTGTCTATTTATCATCATACGAGGGAAAATACCGAACCCGGACACACCGATTTTGGTGAAATTATTACAAGAGATAATTTTTGGAAAAATATTTGACTTATAGTAAATGATCATATTGTATCACAACCATTGGAATAAGTTGACGATTTTACGTTGAAACAATATAATTTTAAATGGATGTCTGGTTACACTGAAATTTTTTAACATTTTTGTATGAAGTATTGATGTTTGCAAATTAGACTCTGAATTTCTTGCATTTATAACGAAAATTAGTGAATTCAATGCAGAACAAGAACAACATTTTAAAGGTTTAACTATACTTGTATGTATTGTTTGCAGCTTGTTACAATGACTATGAAACGAAATAAATATCTATGTGTCCTGTAACATGAAATTAATGCAGACAATTTTTAATTCCCATGAAAATCCGCAGTTTATTCATTGTATGGTTAGAAAATAAGTTTTTCGTCTGTTAAAGTTGTGAAAACAGCCTCCAATGTTGAGGATGAAATTTTGTATATCTCAATAACTGAAGAATGTAGAAATAATCATTTCTTCGATCGCATGATTTTGGACCTCAAATGCTGTTAAAGTTGTGAAAACACTGTCCAATGTTGAAGATGAAATGTTGTATATCTCAATAACTGAAGAATGTAGAGATAAATCATTTCTTCGATCGCATGATTTTGGACCTCAAATGCAATCACGTAAAAAAATTTGGTGTAGAATTGATTTTTTTTCTATCAAATATTCAATACTTTCGTTTCTAAACATTGATCCATTATCATGAAAACTTGCACCTATGATCTATGAATAAAAATAGCAAATACGTGTTTTCGTATTTTGTTAATTTTACCATCTAACAATAATTAATGCATAATATTCTTTCGTCTCTTACGAAGAAAAGTATTTTAAACAGTAACGGTGTTTTATATTATTATGACGTAAATTTATTTTTTTTTTTTAAAGCAAGAGGTGGCGTTCGAAGCATTAGCATAAAACGTGTACATACTAATTACCACCGAGAATGAAAAGGGATACAAACTTTTTTGGTCAATATAATTATCCACTTTTTATAAGCGTAAGACATAATTGGAAGTCACGTTCAAGATGTTTATGATTTCCATGTTTCTACGGTGATTTCAAAGTTCACGAAACTCGACGATAGACCTCAAGAATGTCTTCTCAGGAATTTCTGAGTTGATTACTTGAACTTCTCGGTAGCAACTTTAGAATTAGTTTTCTCTTGTTAGTATCCAATATTTTCTCACCTGTTAGCAGTGCGTTCTTATCCCTACGTAAAGCCTGCAATAGGAAACACAAAGATTCCAACAATTAATAGCGTTGCACTATGCTCCTCAAAATCTGTGGCATTATCGAAGAAAAACTGTATCAATCTTCTTGTATTTTAAATATCTACAAAATTTGGTACACATGATTTAGTTGCCAACGGCCAGTGCACCGTTCTAACGCTTTATCTGCGTTGACATGAGCTAATGTGCTTACATATGGGGACACATAATATGTTAGACAGAAAATACAACAAGTTTTGTTGACAAGTAGACTACGCATCTGATGTTGCAGTCATTCGACCATCAATTTTTTCAACGCATCCGACGCCCTCACTGGCCATACAACCCCAAAAGTGAATTTAAGAGGACGTTCAAAACTAAAGAAACCTCTTCTTACAAAGCGACACATGAAGCTTCGACTGCAGTTTGCCGAAAAATATAAAAATTATACAGACCTCGATTGGGCACGATTAATATGGTCACACGAGACAAAAATTAATTGTTTTGGATGCGATGGACGCGAATGGACATGGCGAGGAAATAAAGAACAACTACGGTCGCATCACGTTCATCCAACATTGAAGTTTGGAGGAGGCCATATCATGGTTTGGAGTTGTATGACCAGTGAGGGCGTCGGATGCGTTGAAAAACTTGATGGTCGAATGACTGCAACATCATACACATCCATCATGCAGAAAAGTTTAAGAATTAGAACGCAGAAGAAGTCATTTTTCAGGACGATAACGACCCTAAACACCAGGCAAAAATCACCAAAGAATGGTTAACAGCTCATGGATTTACTGTTTTAGGCTGGCCCCCACAGTCTCCCGATCTGAACCCAATAGTAGACCTATGGGGTTTATTGAAAAGAGCAATTGTCAACTTCGATCACAATTCAAGAAGTATTATTGAAGTGTGGTCAAAAGTTAAAACCGCTTGAGAAAATATTAAGGCTGAACAGTGTAAAAGTTTAGTAGATAGTATGCCAAGTCGCATAGAAGCCGTACTGAAAGCGAAAGGAGGGTATACGAAGTACTAATATTTCATTTTTTCAAACTCAAAAAATTGATCATTACATAATCTGTTAATTTCATTTAATTTTGTTTAAAAAGTCTAACATATTTAAGTTAATTCTGTATTATATGAACTACGAAAGATGTTTAAAGACGTTTAAAGAACTTCAGAATACTGTCTTTCCCCCACTTGTTTTTGTTACATATGCATACAATCCGCAGTCAATTGATAAGTTAACACTTTTCCTGTTTTGATCATTGTAACAGACGCTACACTGCCGAAACTGTTAGCAAGTGTTATATAAAATTATAAAATAAACAATAAGATGAATGGAACTAAAAGAAAAACAGCTGTGTAATTATATAGAAAAGGTCTGCGTACTCCGATTTTGATGAAATTTTAATATGTTATGGAGCAACACATTCTGAACAACTTTTTTCTTTTCCAATATAGGGGGGTCACTGTTACTTTTCGAGATATTTGCAAAAAACTATCGGTAATGTTAATTTCATAACGGAAACCTTCTTTTTAGAAACACTGGGTGCGTGTGAAACACTGGGTGGGTATGTGTGGTATTGTCGCTTCTCATCTCCACAACGTGTTTACAACCAAAAAATTAACAGATGCGGCCCGAAAATCCAGGAAATGGAATAACAGAAGAAACTCTGAGCTTTCAATTTTCAAAGACATTTCCTGGATTTTCGGGCCGCATCTGTTTATTTTTTGTTTGTAAACACGTTGTCGAGATGAGAAGCGACAATACCACACACACCCACCCCGTGTTTCTAAAAAGAATGTTTCCGTTATGAAATTAACATGACCGATAGTTTTTTGCAAATATCTGGAAAACTAAAAGCGACACCCCTATATTGGAAAAGGAAAAAGTTGTTCAAAATGTCGAAATCTATAATATATTAAAATTTCATCAAAATCGGAGTACGCAGACCTTTTCTATATAATTACCAACACCTGCACTACAACACTATCTATTTACATCCCGAAAAGCTCTAGTCCCATATATCCAATAGTTATTCTAAAAAAATTCTTAAAAATCTCTGTTTTTCATTGCAATTTCACGAGAATCGCACCTCAAGGAAACAGCCGGCTTTTCCGGTTCCCGGATGAAAGAATTTAAATGGAAGAAAGCAACAGTAACTCCCAGAATCATAAAACGTGTCATCGATTCTCTTCTTCTGCTAAATCCGAAGATTAGTATGCCTGTTTAAGCATAACAGAACATCGACAGAGCGGTAAAACCATCGTAAACAATAATGAAGTATATATAGCTTGACGTAAATGTAAGCTGATCCCGAAAATCAAATTTGTAAAAAACGGACTCTAAAAGAAGAAGCTGTAAGCTAATATATGTGTAGCGAGGCACTAGCCTCGGCGCTCAGTGTCACAGTGACACCGTCATCATCCCCCTCGGTCGCCAGTTAATGTTTTCATCGGTATATTTCGACGACGGCGCGGACCATATTTTAAGGTAATAATTTTCGTCGGGTACACAACGAACGGGCCATCGACCGCAAGCTACAGCAGTTGAGGCGGCGCGTCGAAACGGGGACATCGGTCCTTTTGATCCTGGACCCTTCCAGGGCCCCCACGGGCCATTATCGACCTTTAAGGACCTTGCTGCGACTCGTAGAGCCGGTTACCATAACCGCGTACCGTTTCTCTCCAAGCTCGATACCTTCTCGGACCTCCCGGAGGTGTTACAGTATTCCCAACAGCGATTCGCTGGAAGAACCAGAGGGGAACAAGGAGGAGGAGAGACGAGTTCTCGTCCGAATCGAGAAAAGATATCGATAGATTCGTCGCGTCGCCTCGTGGGAATCAACTGCCAATGTCTTCTTCTTCTTCTTTTTCTCCTATTCCTCCCCTCCTCTTACTCCTCCACCCTTTACTGCCTTCATTTCGGGCCCCGGCATATCGTTACTGCCAATTTTCGAGTCCGTTCGTTTATTCGTCTCACTTGATTAGAGTTGCCCGAATTAAAATCCTACTTATCGCGACATTAATATACTTCTTCGTTCCGAGAGAGGTTGTTGGAAATTTACGTAGTCGAGTTCTTTCCCCATTCGTTGAACTCTCCATATAACCTTGCGATTACAAACGGACGGACGCGATAAGTTTCGGCGACTAATACTTGGACCGATGAAATTCGGAATAACGCAATTGTGACGGGACAGAGAATCCCTTTTATTTTAGAAAATGGTGGCCTTCAAGTACTAATTAGAGAGATACTATCCTACACACGATGGTACTGCGGTAAACGTGAACTACACAATTGAACCCAAACACGTTCTTGCGTTTTGTTCTTCTACGAGTTTCTAGTTTTCTATCGTGTTTCTTGGAGAAAACTTGCTGCGTACATTTACTGGACAGTCAACTGGTAGTTTTTGTCGTCCAATGGTGTTTAGCTCATTATAATCCCTTGCATTATAATGAGTCAGAGATGTACATACATATCGGACAGAATCTAAGAAAAATATGTATGATATTAATTCCCTTGAAACGCAAATAAAATTATATTTTGTTGTTGCCGATATACAGGGTGTTTACGCTATCACTAGCCAACGTTTTTCTTGCAAATAATAAATATTATAAAAAAATGATGGAGGAAAAAGTAATACTGTTTTTGGTAAGTAACATAATGGCGTATGTAATTTTCTTGTTTTTGCACTATTTTTTTAGAAATGAAAATGACCTTCAATTTTTGAAATGAAATGCCATATATTTTTTTATATCATATGAAAGCGTGTGTCAAGAAAAATTTATTCGTATACAATACAATCACCTTCAAGGTCATACAAGGTCAGAAATGGCAGCAAAATTTTGAATATTTCGAAGTTATATTGAACATTTACTATAGCCCCGTCAAGAAAGTATACTTGTAAACGCATTAGTTGTACGAAATTTTCGAAATGTTTCTTCCATTTCTCACATTGTATGACCTTGAAGGTCATTGTATTGTAAACGAATAAATTTTTCTTGACACAAGCTTTCATATGATATAAAAAAATATATGGCATTTCATTTAAAAAATTGAAGGTCACCTTTATTTCTAAAAAAATAGTGCAAACACAAGAAAATTACATACGCCATTATGTTACCTACCAAAAACAGTATTACTTTTTCCTCTTCCATTTTTTTCTAATATTTATTATTTGCAAGAAAAACGCTGGCTAGTAATAGCGTGAACACCCTGTATAGCCACTGCAGGATACATAGGCATTCGATGAATATAAACTTTCTTCTTCTTCTAAGAAATTGTGAACGTTAAAGATGTAATCATTGGAGCCGTAAAACAAATCGTAGTGCAAGGGGTTAATTATATAAAATATTTACCATACTTTCCTACACCTTATCATTTCCTTCACCTAACGCAGATCTTATCATTTTCTTAATAAGGCATAGAATGGGCTATCATTTCCACGACAAACTGAGTCGTTTAACACTAAACCTACCACAGCCGGTCAAATGACCGGTTGTACAATTTTTATTTTACAATTATTGAAATTATAAAAGATACCTTAATAGGAATTGACTCAGTAAATTTCTTTGTCAACCATATATCGTCATAAAAATGGCACAAAATCTAAATAAATTAAATCTTGCTAATTTTATAAAACAACATATGCTAGCCAATCTTAATTCTCGGTAGGTTTAGTGTTAATGCGAAAGTGGTATAAATCAATATTTGTTTGTTCGGTTTAACACCGCAACTCAAGGATTTCCTCGTCATTAAGTAAAATAATTGTAATATATAGATAACTTCCTAACGAGTAAGTTGAGGGCATAAGTATGTTAATACTTTTATGTAGAGCATAAAAGACTACATCAATCGGTTCCGTCAAAAACATAGGTTTCCATTTAAATAAATGAAGCTGTTGGATTTTTCTGATGCACCGATGCACAGAAGTGTATAAAATTATTTGCATATTGTGCACCGTCCGATACCATTTAACTTTGATCTGTAACAGTTTCTTCTATTTCCAACCGCCTGTTCCAGTTGCGTGGGGCACCCTGTATATTATCGTATTTTATTTATTTACACTTGCACCATTCTCGCATTAAACGGCTCAATAATCTCTCTCTCGTTAAAATCACAAACTCCACGAATTAAGTCAAAGTCAATTGACAAACGTGTAAATAATACGAACCACAGGCTGTTTTTCTCTTGCTTCATCATCCAACAGATTAAAGCCAAGAATCAGCCGAATGTTTATTATATTCTAATTGAACGAAGTCTGAATTATCCCGTCGTCAAAATTCTTCGTCAACAATAATACAATAAGACTCGAGCTAAATCCACGAAATTGGAACGATGGCGAATAACGAAATTCATCGGTTGAAAAAGAGGGGAGGGGGAAAGAGGCGGTAATACAGTCACCACAAAAATTGACCCAATTTACTCCGGTGTCTCGTAAAGAAGAAGGAAAATGTGCACTGCCGGTATACCGAGTACGGCATAAAAACAATTTCGAATTACGTTAACAATAATCCCGGGTAAAACGGTTTCGCTGGTCCGAACCGGAGTGTAGTTACCATCGTGGTCCCGGCGTTGGCGTGTACCGGTTAGCAAAGAGGATAACACTAATTAACGGGACGTCGCGTCGTTGGGTTATTTTTGACTTGAAAAGCCTTTCTTCGTCGATCCAACGTGGCCTCTCCCCGCTCTCGTCTTACATCTAATGAATTTTTCATCGGGATGAAATGCAAAGTGGCTCGTAAAGTATACAACACGTTCGTTATACACCCGTTCGCGTAAGTATCAAAGGGCCCCCCTTTCAGACGCTCTCTCCGCACACGCTGTGCTACTACATGCCGGTGCACGGGTCCTTAGGCCACAAAGGGGATCGTTCATCGGTTCCAGAACTCGCGGAAAGAAGAACATCTCTCCCTACGACCGAACCGGGAAAAGGTGGACGATTTTATTCGCAGGAAACCGAACACACGATGACCCTTCCCACGTCAGCCACGGTGGAACTCGGCTCGAATTAACACTAGAACTACAGAGCACTAAACGAGACTGGTGTATATTGCCTTATGTGTATAACGACGAGATTGCATTTATTAAAATTACGTACAATTTTTGTTTACATATGTACAGTGGCACGAATTAATATTCGGACGCTTTTTGTAAATAATTTTTTCCAGACATTGCTATTTGTCGGAATTGCGACGAAAAAAGTAAAGATCGCAATTTTTAACTTTTTTATCTGTGTCTGCAATGAAAATTTAAAGGCTTGGTAAATTATGATCATGTACAAAGTTTCATCGAACTCGGTTAACGTTGTTATGAGTTACAAACATTTAAAGGTGATTACAAAAGGGCAAAATTCCCTGATTAGGCTGAAACCCTCAAGTTTAAGGTCTCAACTTGTAATGTTCGTAGCTTATAGCAACATTAACCGACTTCGATGAAACTTTGATCATGTATATAACTTACGGATATCTACGAAAGGTATTTTTTTAATTTTCATTACAGGAAGAGATAAAAAAATTAAAAATCGTGACCTTTACTTTTTTCTTCACAATTTCGAGCAATAGCAATTTTTATAAATAATTATTTACACGTTACCTAGTAAACTGATCCTTCTAACATCTCGAAAAAAACTGAAGTCGTTTAGTTTAATTGTAATAAAGTTATTGCATTGTGTCCGAGTATTAATTCTGGCCACTGTACTTCAATGCACAAGTTTATTTACTAAAAAATTACTCGTGAAAACATATTTATAATAGCAATATTTCTGAAAGAAAAAATTAGAAAACCAGTCATTTCGATTGGTCCAGTAGTTCTAGTATTAAGGGGGACTTCTTGTGTAACGGCAGAGAAAACAAGTGATTTTTAAGAATTTTTTTCAGAGTAACTATTGGACATATGGGACTTAAACCATTTTGGGGATGTAAAGAAATAGTCTTGAAGTAATTAAACCGCTGATACATTAAATTCTAAAAAATAGTCTTGAAAATCACTTTTTTTCACTGCCGTTACACGAGAAGCCACCCTTAGTCCTCGACTGCGAACGGTTTACTCCTCCGCTAGCGGCGGACGCAGTCGATATAAAGCCGTAATGGCTCCTTGAAGCACGCTGCCATTTTCCGACTTGAAACGTCCTCTACACTTCTAGTATCTACATCACCCGTAATGATTCTCCGCTTTCAGACGCCCAGATTACATTTATTATTTGGTAATTATTAGGTTGTTCCTAAAGTAATTTCGTTTTTTTTCGAGGGATAGGGAAGACGATTATTTACTATTTAAAAGTTTTATTCGAAGGTGTAGTGATCATTTCGTTTTGTGATCTTTGTTTTATGAAATTTTGTTAATACTTAACCCTCCTTTTATGTGGGTAAATAGATCCATTCTTTTGTCTATAATTATCTGAACAAATACCTACAGCCCCTTTTGCTCATAACTGGATTGCGAATCTTTAAAAATACTAGGACAGTGTCCCATGTCTGTACCATTTAAAATTTCATGTACTTGTTTTTCTTATAAATTCACAAAACTCGGAATTTACTGATAACAAAGTTGTTACGGTATCGCACTACACTACTACACATAAAAAACGAATTTAACAAACCTATCAAAGAATTCCACGAAAATAAAACGAATACTCACAGAATAACAATCTTCAGGAGCCTATTTCATTTTCGTCATGAGTGAACACTAATCTCGTAGAAAGTATTCAATTTCAGAAAATGTTTTAGAACTACAGTAGATCCATCAATTAACCCTTGAGTGGTACCACTTTTTCTCAAACCACGAAGCATCACATTAAAGTCTTTCTAAAATTCTGTAAAAATTAACTAGTATACCTCAATTATAATTTAAGACTGAAAACCCTGAATCTTCCAAAAAAGTTAAAGAAAATTTATATTTGCAATTGTCGTGCATATTTTGTTGGAGCATGCGAGACCTCAGGACATTATTGCAGTGTTAATCTAACTTTCAGGCAGTCTCAAAATATTATATGTAACAAGATACTTTTGGAATTTGAAATTTTTCAATTCACACCCCTACAGAATATACCTACAGCAGATGAACATTAAACTCGCCAAAGACATTCCACAATTTATCGATTGATGCTCACTGTAATCAGTTGTACAATATTTCATCGTTAATTGTCGTGAAATTCTAAACGATAATTGTCGCAAAACAATCCCTCCTTCCGCGGGGTATAACCCGTGAGGAGCTGTGAAGCTCGAGATGCGTCGGTCGCCGAGAAATGTAACATAATACAGGTCGAGTATATCGGTGAGACCACTACTAATCCAATAAGAAAACTTCTTTATTTTTCATTATTTTACTATGGAACTTTCACCAACACATTCGTGGAATTTCTCTAATGAAAATGATACCAAATAAGATATAATTCCGATGGTATTTACTTGAGTAATGGACGATAATTTATATTGTATTTGGTATCATTTTCATTAGAAAAATGCCACGAATATGTTGGTGAAAGTTCCATAAAAAATAATAAGAAATAAAGAAGTTTTGTCACTGGGTAGGTGTTGTTTTCACACCGACATACTCGACCCGTATTATGTTACACTTCTCGGCGACCGAGGACTCTCGAGCTTCGCTGTCTTTTTCTATGTTCGGGACAAGTCAAAGAATAGTATTATCTGAACATTAATTGTCGCCGGCTGGACCCGTGGTGACGACAATTATCGATGAAATCCTGTATATGGAACGACGAGTACTCAGGGTTCCTTCGTTTAGCATCGCGATATTCTTTCTCGGTTTGTTACGTGTTGGTAACAGTTACAATGTCCTAACTCGGTTGTACTCGGAAGAAAGCGACGAAGCCGACGATGAAAAAGCTAAAAAAGTGTACGAGAAGGAAACCCAAGCGTTAAACATTCCCAGCTTCTTTGACGCATGTCCGTAATTAATGTAAGTGTCTTGCCGCCACTTTTTCGCGCGATTTCTTCTCCCGATTCGCAGCAAAAGTCCTCGGCCGGAACGTGACACGACGAGAAGATTTTCACGCTTTGGAATTCGGTTTCTTGCGCGAATGTCAAGGTCTCGGATACGATGCATTTCGGCTGTTCTGCAAGCCGCAACCGTGACACTTGCAATGTGCGACGAACACTGAAAATTGAACCGGGTATAGAATGCTCTGTAATTCGTGATCTACTTCGGACATGTATTAGATTGTCCTAAAATTTCTTTCCTTCGTTTACTAGGAATTACGGTAAATAACGTGACAAATTTTAAACTACAGTGGATGATCGAATTATTAAAGCCACGGAATGAACATATTTCTTATCCAGGTAACGAATAATAATGACTTGCAACGTTGTTAAATATGTATTCGCAATCTATAAGTAGACTCCGGATTTTACAGATTTATAGCATAATTATTAAAATATTTTACGCTATTTTATTGTACTATGAACAGTTTTAGAAGACATGAATGCTCTAAAAAAATATCAAACAATTTTTTTACTAAACACAGCACGTTTCTCTTCATTTAATTCTTTATTTAGCTCTTCAATACACAATTCCGTTTCACAGTGAATATTAATAAATTAGGCGCATCGAGAAATATGCTAAAAATAATTCTCGTCCACAAAGGATTAAAACAATAGAATGGTGAAAATGATTTAAAAGTATCAATCTATTATTTTCAATTTCTTAAAATTATTAAAGTAAGAATTAAATGTCGATCTGGCTCCAGTCTTTTGCAATTGACACAGACAATTTTTATTTTGCATAAGGATCCGCAGGCTATTCATAAGCATCGATAAACCATAAAAGAATAATAAGAAATCGTTCATCTGTGCAAGTGGCTCTAATAATTCAATCGCCCGCTATATGTATTATATGTTCTACCTATTTGAAAGAAGTTGATAGCAATATGATCAAAATGTTTTATTCGATCCTCCTTACTAACCGAACCTAGACCTTTGAAAAGTAAAATATGAAAAGTAAAATAAAAAATGTCTACTTCTCATCCCAAAAAAAGTAAAAATTGGTATTGTGACACTTTTACGTTACTATTGTACCATTTGTACATTCAACACGCGGTTTACGGAGCACTAAACGAGACTACTTTATATTACTTTATAAAACTAACAAGAATGCGTCTATCAAAATTTTTAGCCATTTCTTCTAATAATAATAATAATATCCTTATTTTAGCCTTGCCGGCCATGAAATTAGGATTTGGTTTACAATTCAGTGTTATACCACTCACACATTCTTATCATTATCTCTCTCTCTCTCTCTCTCTCTCTCTCTCTCTCTCTCTCTCTCTCTCTCTCTCTCTCTCTGTCTCTGTCTCTCTGTCTCGTTACTACCTAAACTTAGACCTTAACCTAACCTCTGAGACCAGAATGCTGCAACCTAAAACCTAAAATCGTACATCAACAACCTACAACCTAAATACCTATTTTGGTTTGACCTTTAGTTTCTGTTTGTTTGTTCATACTCTATGTTATATTGCTACGTGTGCTTCTCCTACTTTGTAGTGCCTTTTATTGCCGATCTGTTCTTCTCTTCTTCCTTTTCCTTCACAGTTTTTGAAGCCACTCCTCTATTTTCCTGCCCCCCCCCCTTCCACTCACTACATCTTCCACGCTGATCCCTTTTTCCACTTCGCAACAATCCTTCATTAGATGTTCTAGTGTTCCAAATTTATCTCCGCCATTTTTTGTAATATATACCCAACAAAATTAATTTCTTGAATAACTCCTCATAGATGTATTTTTACAATCTCAATAATCATAAATTAAAAATATTAGAACCCGTCATTTTAACGGGCGCCGTAAGCCTAGTGTTAAGTTCGAAAGTATTGCTCTCCTCTTTCACTTTTATAAAAACTAAAACGTTTAAAACGTCTGTGAACATAATTTGAATATTCTTATTAAGTAATTTAAGCCACATATGTATGTTCAAAATTTAACTCCTTTTACTTCTTGACTACATAACCTAAAAGCTCAAGATGTGATAAAGAAAAGTGCGGAAACCGCCCAAGGAAAGGAGAGACACATCATTGATCGAACTTAAAAATTGAAAACCAAGAGCCACTTTCTTTCACGAAGATTGCGGTTCTTGCATACAGAATATCGAGCCCTAGAACTTTCTTCCAACAAAAACAAAGCAACGAAAAGCTTCCTGGAGGACCACGTTTCCTCTTCGATAACCGGACACCTCTAAAACTGGTCCCCATGTAACATTTTTTTGCGCAATTATCTGTTACGCTCCAACAACACGTTTTCAACGACTGGCCGGCGGCGCAATTTGAAACCAGAACCATCAATTTCCACCGCGTTATAAATATTCAATGCGATTCAAATTTATAAAGTAACATCGGCAAACAATGTCCTAGCCTAGACTACGTGTCTAGCCCCCTCCTTGCGAAGACTCTTTTTTACCTCATCCCTGATCGGCAAGAAACAAATAGAAATCAATTGTTTCTCGTTTAGTTCCGTTTGCTTCATTCCCTTTTGTAGTAGTCTATACAGGGATTTTTTTTAATTGCTCGATCATAGCGACTGAAAATATAAAGTCCGAAGAATCTGTGCTTCACCTGTTTTTTTAACGATGTTACAGTAGTTAGTAATTTGTTTCTTTTACGACGCTTAATAATAAGACGCTTTCACTACTGTGTTGAGCACTTGTTGCAACTAAAGATGACGGTAATCAACTAACAGAGTTATATGTACGTCACGAAGGAGCACTCGCATGGAAATAATAATTAATTCATAGGATTGCCCAACTCCTTTCACTACTTAAAACTGGAGAAAAATTGAAAAGCATCTGCTGTTTTCACCGCGAATAGAATTTTACTAGGAGTGTGCGAGTACTCGAAATTTCGGGTTCGGGTCGGGAAATTTGTTCGGGATCGGGTCGGGATTCCGAAAGTTTATAAACTTCGGGTACCCGAAAAGGTAGTCGGGTCGGGTCGGGCCGGGGTCCCGGAAGTTTGCAATATTCGGGTACTAGAAGTTAAAGTTGGAGCAAGTCTGCGGTCAAATCAGCAATAAATAATTCTGTGACTCTGTGCATATTAAGACGTCCAATCATCGGTTGTAATAATATTTCGATTTGTAGTAAACACTGTTTACGAGACAGTGCTCTTATACGAACACTGTGAGGACGAAGAGTCCTTGTCTTGTAAGAACAGTGTTTACTAGAAACAGAAACGTCCTTTACGCACATTCGTTCACATAATGTATTCTAAAATATATTTTTCCTCGCCAAGTTTGATAACTGATTACGCTAAAAATACGAAAATTATTCTGAACCTGCCATTGAAAATAAAAGATTTAACTGAAAAATCATAAAACAGCATTATGCTTATATAAATACAACTTTAACTTCGAGTACCCGAATATCGCAAACTTTCGGAACCCCGACCCGACCCGACTACCATTTCGGGTATCCGAAGTTTATAAACTTTCGGGATCCCAACCTGATCCGACCCGATCATTGTCCGACTCGACCCGAGGCTCGGGTACCAGAAATTTCGGGTACCTGCACACCCCTAAATTTTACCGACCAAAGAATTCTAAGCTTCCCAACAAAAAGAGTTATTCAATCAATTCACTTCTTGGCAATTTTTCCAATCGATAAAGTAGTTTATGCGACCAACAACTTGCAAAAGCTGCACCACAGGTAGACGCAGAGGCTAGTAGTGTTCTCCGGTATAAAATATGGTTTTTTTGCGTACAGCCACTGGTGTACCAATAAAAATGAAACGTGTAGTCGGGGTTAGCGCCAGAATCAAGATCGAGATACAAAGTTTTTCTGCTTGTCGTTCGGCAACGTGACGGGAAACGCGAGGCTCGACGAAAAGGCGGTCAGCGGGTATGGTCCAGGGGCCAAGCGAGCAGGATTTTCGCGAAAAATTCTCCCGCGAGAGAAATGACGCCGGGTTTGTCCGAGAAAATGCCAAGGCCTCCTTTCCATTCGTCGCGGATGATTTTTCTCTCGCGAGCGAACAACCGTCGTCGCGCCGCACGAAAGAAACAAGCGACAAATGTCGCGGCGATTGTCTGCTAATGCGCCGATCGTAAATCTTTCGATTTCCCGTGGCGCTGACGGCCAGGTAGCGCTTGCACCGCGATAGTTTATCTAATTATGCTAACGGGAAATGGTTAGCCGCGATCGCAAAACCCGCGCCACTGTTTCGAAGGACAGGCGAAGGAAAAAATCCGGCGGCTACAACCACTCTTAACAAAGATCCATCGATTAATGTCCGGTGTTATGTGTCGACGGCTCGACTGCCAATTATCCGGACATGCGGGGACGGGACCAGCCCGATCCGATAAATCGACGATAGTGTCTATCTCATTATACCAACGGAACTGTTTTCATGGGCCGAGTATGGAGATTTCGGAATACATATGGCGACTGGTAAATGGTTATTTTCCCATATATTTACAATAAGTAGATTTTAAACAGCCATACAGCAACCGAGGGTTGCTGAAGGCTGCCTCGGGATTTGTGAAATTGCTGTCGTTGATAAATCCCCGATAATCGTCCTGCTAAAGACGATTTTCTGTGGTTAGAATAACAGAAACTGCTTGAAATTAATGACATCAAATTGTCCACTAATTCATATTAGAAATACCTACGTTGTATTGAGCGATTAACACTAAACCTACCAAGCATTCAAAGTATCTTGTGAATGTTGCCTTATAAAAATGACAACACTAAATTTATTGAGATTGTTTGTAATTTTCAATATAACAGATGCTTGGACAAGGAAATTTATTCCATTATTTTCCATAAATGAATTTTTATAATTTCAATAATTGGAAAATATAAAACCGGTCATTTGACCGTGGTAGGTTTAGTGTTAAAACCTAGATACCTCTGTGTTTAATATACAATTTTGTATTAAATAAACGGAGTCTGTGCTATTTAAAAGATTTAAAGCCCACAATCTCCGTTTGTAATGCGAATCTCAGAAATGTCTGTTTTTAGTCATTTTACGATATAATTTTACGTATAATGAGTTTCATTGGTGGTTACTTGCTTCTATTATAGAAGTAGCAAATCAAACGAATGAAGTAGTCAATCTAAACTTGAAATTTTTCCATATAATTGCTTTGCGACATTTTGCAGATTATATTTGCACTTCGAACCTAAGAATGTCCAATAGAAATAATGTCGATGTTTAAGTAAACATTTGAAGATCTTCAACGACCAATACTCCAAATATCCAAACCTTTTAAAACAATCCCGCTATTTGGAACAATTATGGATTACTGGACTGCAGATTTTTATGTAAAATAAAAACTGTCTGTGTTAATCACAAGACACTTTTTCTTTTTTTAACAATGTTATTGAGTTGAAAACACTACAACAATGTTTTTACTGTTTTGCATTTGATCAATCTATTTCTATCATAAACGCGTAAAATCCGCAATCTAATGATTGCCAACATTCTCGAAACGCCTCAAAGCTATCACAAGAACAATTCCGTTCTCGGAATCCACTTTAATTGTTCACAAAATGATGCAAGATCTGTTGATTAGCGTACACGGTGGAAAAGAAGTGGAAGAAAGTCACGATCCCACGTGGTGAATCTCGTGAACGCTCTAGAGTCCCACGTGGGATCGCAGTTTCAAGGCCATCTGGGCGTTAAGATGACCTCATCAAACCGCAAACAATAGGTTCCAAGTACCTGAAGAAGTCCTCCCTGCAGAAGAGCTTCGACTCCCTGGAGAAACACTTGTCCTGCAACGCGGTTCTGCAATCGAAGCAGCGGACGCACTCGATGTGCCATGCTCGCTCCAAAACATTCAGCAGGTACTGATCCATAATTGGTTTCTCGCATCCTGCACATGACAGGAGCATCGCCAAACCGCGTCTCCCTGCTGCGAAAAGAAAGAGAGCATTCGTTGAACAATCGGGGGTCAAAGTTGTGAGTCAGGCCGGCATGGGAGGGGGTGTACTTGTTAGGTATGGTTGCGAATCAGTAAAATTCTCGCGTTTTGGTTTCTCCTCCCTGTCCCCGTTCTGTTTCCCTTTTCTCCGTCAACCATGTGAGCTTGTATTTTCGACGAAGCGCGTGCACTTGATCAATATTGGTTGAAAAGCGAAACGTCGAGGAAGGGTAGAACACACACACACACGCAACTTGCCCACGACTTGACGAGCTGTTTTAATTCTCGTGCACACGTTGCAATGCGCGCGGCCGCGCCACCGCGGAAAACGAACGAGAAAATCAGGAAATTCTGGGTGAACGCGTACGCAGCCGTCTGTCCGTTTGTGCGTTCATTGTATTATGCGCTTGAATAAATGAGATTATTAAATAATACCCCGCAAGAGCATTTTTATGATTTCCGTAATTATAAATCGTGAAACGGGGAAGATCGGTAAATTCCGTATCGTCTGGTAACTCTAGTGTTGAGTCAATAAAACTCGAGTTGTCTTTAGTTTTCCGGTTCCATGCGATACACGTTGATAACCGATAGAGCGAATAGTCTAATTGAACGATTAGACCCGTACCGGTCGAACGCGGCACGTGCGGCTGATTGAGTTTTAAACAATCCCGATTACCGGTCAGATTCCAATTCGAAGGAAAATCCCGGCCCGTACCGAAGCACGTGCATAACGAACGGCGCATTGTCCTCCGACTTTTTGTAGTTCGAACGGTTTGATTACCGCGTAGCCTACCGGACTGAGTCGAACAGAGAGCCGGGAGGCGCGAGAGCGAAAGCGCGACACGATGCAACTTCCTCCATTGTTGACGGCGAACCAGCCGTGTCTGCGCAGACCTCGGAAAAACAATCGGGTTTTCACGAACGATTAGGGACAAACAGGGGCATCGATACGTAGAATGCTAATGTTACTTAATACCCCGTCAACATTTCCGGCGCAGAAATGCTCGGAATTACAATTAAAAATTTACGCTCTGGTCAACTGATAATTTCTTCATTAACCAGTTAACTGTGTAGCTCGACTTTGTATGTGGCTACTAAAACTTTTGAAAACTTTATTTATCACATATTGACCTCTCGTCAACTTCTTTATTTCGTTTCTTTACTTCGTCTTTGACTCGAAAAGTTCTAAAATGTCGACAAATTAACAATGCGTTTTAATTTTCTCTACAATTTTAACATAAATAGCAAGCAATTAATTTTTATTCCATGACAAGTATACTCGGCAAAAACAGCTAACTGGTTAATTTATCCAAACTTGATCACACTTTATTCTACACTTTTCTCTATACAGGATGTCTCAGTATTGATGGTACAACTGTTGAGGCGATGTTTTTACATGAGAATATAAGTCGAAAATATGGGTTACACTTTTTTCATTTAACGAGTCGTTTTTGAGAAAATCGAGTTTGAGACGAACACACGTACTGTTGAAATTGTCTGACGCGTCTGTTCATGAGCTATCAGTTCTATTAGGTTGTTGCACATGAATTGTCCGATTATAGAATGCAAATATTATGCACCGTTTTGATCAAGAAATACTATTACAATCTATGGGGTTGTTATACATCATTTGACGGTACAAAGCTGATCTTAAAGTCTCATCTTCAATTTTTATGTAGATATCCAATTTTACATTTAAATAAAGTTTATTTCAATGTCAATCAATGTGATTTTCGAGTACTCATTTTATATGAGTAGAAAAATAACATTATAACGATAGCATCATGTGATGTTTGGTCAAAATTGGTCGATTAATCAATGCCCTATTCGTCGACGGTAAAGAACACTACAAAATGGAGATAAGAATCTTGTAAATGATGAACGTGAATGACAAAAAAATTGGTGTCTGCTTAGACCACATGGCTGAAATGAAACTTCTTTCTTTAAGTTTTTTTCGAATTTTTATTAACACTTTATGACATTTAATTTTCTATGATTCTATTATTGAAACAATTGGCTTGTGATAGCTAAAATATTTTAAAAAATCCTCGTTCGCAAAGGTTTAATACAGAATAGCCGAAAAATTACTAGACCATTTGAAATTCAAATTTGTTTATAAAAGGATAAATATGAATTTTTAAGAAATGAAAATTAAATAGTTTAGTGCCCTTTGTGCTAGTCTGTGGAAGCAGCTAATAGTTTGAACTGATTGTTAACAAATTGGTATTTAGAAGAAACTTTTATAACTCTGTGTCAAGATAGACCCCACATCCGTATCAGAATATATTATGTATAGCTATAAAATATGAATTTTATAGTTTGTACTGATATTGATTTGACCCAACAGGGCTTCATCCATAGGTACGATGTTAAAATGATTTTGACGAGGAAAATGTAAAATTTTTTTTAGAATTACAGAATTCTGGGAATTTGTGTTAAATCGGGATAATTTTTATTTAAGAAGTGATTAAAAAGTCATCTTTGCAATTAAACTGTGCGCAAATTTATGTTTTTAAGAAGTACACAATGAAAAGAGGAATTATTTACCAAGTGGCTTATCTTAATGTATATTTCTTCTCCCCGATGAAAAATGTTAAATCTATGTTTAAATTCATTCTCATAAAACTAGCCAATTTTTTAAAGAAATAATTACATATAACAATTCTTATTTTCCCATAAATTGTAGAATAACACATCTTTTGATACAAGGATCATATTTTTCAGAGTTATCACACAGTTATTAGACCTTAATTCAAAATAATTGACTATATAATTTTTCCTTGCGAAGATTTACGACACAATAAACTACCAATTGAGTAAATTGAATGAAACATAATAAAACCGTCTAAATTGCATAATATATTCACATAGTGCTTCAATAATGTTTGCACGTGCAGTACGAGATTCAAATAAATTAGTATAATATTTTAGTAGACTCAATTACAAAACACACAAAACGAGCAGCTGTAGAAACAGCTTAACAAAGTTGGTAATCATATTTAGTTCTCGCATAGATCCATTAATTGTCAATAATTACATGTTGATCTTATTAATACATTTGAACCGCGGAAGTCGTGCCGAGAATTACTAAACGTTCTCATTGTTGAGATTGCCCTTAGCTACGCTATCTTCGCCTCTCTTTCTCTGCGGGTTTTCTGTTTCCGTTTCTGTATCGTGTCCCTCGCTCGCTCCCGATCTCTGACTTCTTTTTTCGCCATTGCTGAACCCTCTAGGGATCACTCCTCTCTTTTTTTCGCGGTTTCCACCAATGGGCGGAGTGTTCCTCCCTGCTGGCAGGGTTGTCAACCTAGCAACCCTTCTCCCACCCTTAAGGTCTGACCTTGCGCATCTCATCTCCCTCCGTTTCGCTGGGAGGGCGAGAAGAAAAAGGAAGAACGCGAGTCGACATGACCTGAACCACCCCACAGTTACCTCAAGATTTAAATCGTTCCACGCGAAATCGACTTACGAGTAATTCCTCTGGCGAAATTGGCTTCCCAAGAAAAGTCTGTGTTTCACGAAAAAGAAAATCTATCGGGTATCTCGGAAAATTTATCGCTCGATGATCTCCCGTGGAAAGATAAACGAAAAAAGGACCAGGATAAACTTTTACAGTGCACGATTCCATTTTCGAGAAAGTCAGCACCGAGAATGCGCCGAATACACCTGCGCTTAACCCGCGAATAACTCAAGATTTCAATGGCGATATTTTCAAACGCATTCGCATTTACATACACCTGAAAATATCGAAATTTATGCGCCGGCATCTGCCTCCTAACACAAATTTTTTTTTATAAATTCAAAGAAGAATATATGTCGGTGAGAATTGTACGTAATCCTGGAGAAAGTTCGTTCCGATTGTAACACGAGATTCAAAATAATGTGCGAATGTTCACGTGCGATATAGGTATTCTTTGTACAATTGTTTAATATTCAACTTCCTCAGATTTATCCGATGTACAGTTTCTCACGAAATTATTCGAACGCCCTTTAAATCAGAATAATTTGTTTAAAATTGCACCACACGACTTGACCTTTTTCGTGCAATTAGAAACATTGATTTACTAACTGTCGTGCAAAAAAGATTTTGAAAAAATTGCAATTGGAAAAAATTACATTAAAAAATCAAAATGGCACTTTTTAAAACTTTTTTATTTCAGCCCGTAATGAAAATGTAAAATATGCGTTTTGTAGATCTATGTTAGCTACATATAGGCTAAAAATTTCATCGAAATCGATTAATTTACGCATGAGCTACGAGCGGTTGAAAGTGATAAAAATAGCAATCTTTCAGGACTTTTGGTCAGTTTCTGCTTAAAATCCACAGATTCTTACATCTTTCAACTGATTTCGATGAAATTTTCAGCGTGTTCATATCCACCATAGATCTACAAACAGCGCCCGCTCTAGCGGTTACGTCGCCCCGGACAAGAAGACAAATTGTCGCCCCTTAAGAAAATATATATATATATATATTTTTTTTTTTAATGAAGCCAAAATGGCGCCCCTAAATTTTGGCGAACAGGACAAATGTCCGAGTTGCCCACCCCTAGAGTGCACCCTATCTACAAACCGCATATTTTAAAATTCGCTTACGAACTGAAAGAAAAATGTTTTGAAAAGTGCCATTTTCTTTTTTTCATACAATTCTTAGCAATCGCAATTTTTTGAAAATCTCTTCCACAGGCCATTTAATAAATTAATGCCTCAAATTGCTAAAACAAAGTCAAGTTGTTTGGTCCAATTTTAAAGACGTTATTCTGATTTAAAGAGCGTTGGAATACCTTCGTGACCCACTGTATATGACAGTGTACCTAACCCAGTACCTTCTCAATTTATACTTTTTCAGAAGTTGAATTAATTCCACGTTTTATGTAACACCTTGTACAAGTACTCCGAGGTGCACCCCAAAATCCCGATGAAAGTATTCAAAATTCTATTCCTCAATTCCAAAATAATTTATCAAACTGTCCCTTGCAGGAAAAAGTTTTCCTTATGGTCCCTAGGCTCGAAATATTCGCATAAATTCCACCGTGCGAAAGATGAAGACAGATAACGCTATCGAAAGTGCATCCCCTAATACGGTTGACCTCCCATTCCTAAAATCAGATACCGTGGGCCAGTTTCACGAGCGGAACGCGGAAAAAGGGAGGGAAGTGAGGTAAACTTTCCTCGAATCCTCTGAACCAGATTAGGATTAACTGTACGTGAGACGAATGCTTGGTCCGTCCAGTAAAACGGTTCCGATTAATCCAATTCTCTGGCGTGGCGCGTGCGACGCGTGCCACCTCTTACAAAAACCGCTTGATCCAATTGATAACGATTCGAAAACGATACAAAGCATATTTGAATAGAATTCTATTATTTGTAGTCGCGCGCAGAAACTTGATTACAGTCGCCGGAGTTTATTATCCTCGTGTCGCTCGCCTCGAACTGTTCGCTTCAAAACTATTTAGAATATTCGATCAGACTGCTAAGAGTAAACCTAGACGGAGATATTCAGCTAATTTGCATTAACGAGGAACATTTGCTTTGTCACAAAGGAATGGCGTCCTTGCTTGCGTAATTACATCTTTGTCTTTACGACCCGTCGCGTCGAGGGGATGTTACGATCGAAACAAGAGAAAAAGCGAAAACGAGTCTCATACTAGAGTAATTGATGTTTTCTCGTGATTAATACGCTTGCTGATTTATTTGGTTTGATTTGGAGGAGAAACCTTGCGAAATATACACGATTCTCGACTTTGATGTTAAGGAATCCGTTCGCTTGCAGTTTAATACTCTTTGCAGCTGTTAAAACGATGCAACATTTCATAAAGAATTTTACAAAATATTTTAACGATTATTGGGAAGGACACGTTAAGAAGACGACGCCGATGATCGATGCTGATCCTGTCGAGCACAACCGCAAAGTCAAACAAGATACCTTCGGTGTCAATATTTTCCTCGAGTCACCCTCTAAGATACATAAGCGCTCCAAAACCCTTTCGCTAAAGTATCTCCGCTATATCAATCAGTCTTACAGGAAAAGCAAAATGCTGAAAGCCTGGTACGATTTAAGAAATTCCGAGAAATGGTATGGTCACCCTAACAAGACAGCAGAAGGTTCAAATAAAAGACACGAGACTGAAAGAGAGATCCGTTGACAATCTTCGATCGGTTACAATGGCGGAAACGGAGACGCAGAGCTGAAGAAATGATTATGCTTCGTTGATTCGTTGACTGGTATTACGAAGTAGATCTTCCGTCGCTACGATTCAGCGTCTCAGCTGTCCATATAAAAACAGGTGAATTTTCAATTACCGTTCCGGAATATTCGGTTTAATATCTCTGAGAAATTACATACTCGACCCGGTTACGGATACGGACGTGACACCACAAATCAATCCCCCGATTTGACACTAATAAGCGTCATGAATTAAACATCGATTCCTGAACAACAAGTTCTTCACCAATCGGTGCAAGTCTCTCGGAGATAATCAGCCGCATGCGTAATTTTACTCGCGTGTCCGAAGACGAAAGATTTCCTCGAATCGCTGCTGGTTCGTTACGCACAATGACGCGTGTGCAACCCTGTCCGAGGAGAATTCATCCTCGTTAGATCCGAGAGCCCACGGAATGATCCATGGAACGATTCATCACCGCGTGGAAAAAATTGACGCATTCTTATGACATACAAATTACGGTACGATCAATCACGATAAAGGAAGAAGCAACGTTCTTGCACTCTGGAAACAGTTCGCGGGGAACCACCCGTTCAGATCCGAAACGCGAAAGATCTTTCTAAAAGAATTCTCCAAGGTTCGAAGAATCTCGCAAGTTCCCGAGTGGAGCAAAGTCCAACTATTATAATCTGCAAAACAGCTGACCCTACTTCCGAGCATTGCTTCGTACACTTGATTGTAAGAGAAAACGACAAATAATTGAATTTTTTAAAGATATTAACCGTTTGAGTCCCCGGGGGTATTGAAAAAACACTGTCGAAGAATCCCAAACAGCGCAACCGCGCTTTCTCTAAATGACTACGAAAAGATCCAATCAGCACGATAGCGCTTGTTTTATTTTATAATTTATTTTTTGATTTATTTTATAAAACATTTTATAATATTTAATGTAAAATGTACTATTTACATTAAAAAGAGCTGTGCGATGTACTTGCGTCAGTAAATCTGAGCGCGCGACTTCGACAATCGGTAACGCACCGTCAGTTGTCCACAATGCTCGAAATGTGCTGGGTTTTCTCGACATAGAATCTCAATAGCACGATCGCGCTGCTTGGGACTCAAACGGTTAAAGCCTCTCAAAGGAGAATCACATTTTGTTCCAACTAGTCTTCTGTCGAACTCGCCTCGACATGGAGTTTTCCGTATTTTTACTCGGTGTTGATGATTCTAGGAATATTTTTTGCATATTACAATAATAAAACAGTTTCTAACACGCTAATAGAAGTACATATTATACGAGTGTAAACGTTTTTTTATAGGTAAACTGTTATTATACGAGTGAGTCGTTTTATTTGTTAGAATTATTCAGATACAGTTAAACTACAAATGAAAATGTTCAAATCAATGCGGACTAGCTGGGACAAAACAATGTTGTTGGGACCGCAAAAGGGTGAAGGAGTTCTTTTTTCAAACATTTTTTTCTCTAGAATTAAAATTACAATGTTATTTTTCCTGACATCCTCCGGTAGAATTGTTATAGAGCTGCACCATTGTTTCATACGTGCAGAAAAATTATTTTAATGCAAAGGATTGATATTCGTGGAGAATATAACATTAGCCCCAGTGGCTCGGTTACTGAATACAACAAGAGGATAAAGCTTTCAGTCATGGAGGCCACGAGTAGTTCTCGAGTACATTTTGTAGAAACCATAACGAAACAGAAATCTACCCTATGACAGATTCTATTAACCCTTTGCACTCGAATGACGACTCTGAGGCACCAGTAAAAATTGCCATACCATTATACAAAATAGTTTTTGTATTATTAAATTCGTCTATATTTCATAAATTACTAACCATTCAAGTGTTGTATGAGAACACAAGTTTAATTTTATGGGAATAATATAAAAAAGATTCTATCAAATGAAAATGTTTTAGGCTGAAAGAAGTGTCTTTACTTTGGAATTAAAATTACTTCGAATGCAAAGGGTTAAGTTTCAACGACACAGTGAAGATCCTTATACGAGTTATGATAATAAAATCCGTGCAATTTTTTAAATTCCCGTGCTACATTTGTCGGATTGATAAACTTTTTTGTTGACATGTTAGTTAACCTGTCTTTGATGATTGTCTCAATTGGCACCCATATTCAATTTGTATTTTAAATTTGACAGCTAATTAAAGAAGTTGTGTTTTTGTGTGTTCGACAATTTTTTA
Source organism: Sphecodes monilicornis (assembly GCA_913789915.3). Lineage (NCBI taxonomy): Eukaryota > Metazoa > Arthropoda > Insecta > Hymenoptera > Halictidae > Sphecodes > Sphecodes monilicornis. The sequence continues at coordinate 16,043,916 of OU565290.1, forward strand.
TTTTCCACAATGAGGGATCAAAAGACTAGTTTAGTACTTGTTCGGGAATATTTGTCCAAAAATGGCACCGTAATGATACCGCAACCACCCTATTCACCAGATTTGGTCCCATGTGACTTCTTTTTCTTCCCAAAGATGAAAAAAACAATGAAAGGAAAACGTTTTACGACCATTGAAGAAATAAAAACAAAATCGCTGGAGGAGCTGAACGATATACCAAAATCTGCGTTTCAGAAGTGTTTTGATGACTCAATAAACGGTGGCATAAGTGCATTATAGGGAACCATTGTGAGAGGGACAATATAAAAGTTTGATGAATAAATAAATATCAGTTTGTAAATTAAAGTATTGCACAAATTTTTTTTAATATACCTTGCATATTGAATTTTATATAATCCTATCCACAGTGCTATGTGTGTGAACCATTATCGGTTACTCTTTTCTAGATTCGTCATCCTTACAAATATTAATTACTAGGCTGCGGATTTTTATGCAAAATAAAAATTATCTGACTTAATTGTAAGATACAGGGGCTACGTTAGATATTTATTTTTCTTCTTAATAATTTGAAAATAGCACAAAAATATTTTTAAACAACATTAATATTTTCACTCTTCTGTATTTTCTCCACTCATTTTTATCATAAAATATAAAATCCGCAGTCTATTAATTACAATACAGTGTTGGAGAAAGTCTCCTCAATTAACCTATGACACACGGTACACAAGAAGAAGAAATTCTTTCTTCAACGCTGATTTGTATGGTGTTGCACAGGGTGCTTCCGAAATCGTGGTACAAACTACCGAGTCGTGATTCTACAAAGAGAAACAAGTCAGATAGAAAAATAAAACTTTGTTGTTCAACGTCTCGTTTTCTGGAAAACTGAAATTGAAGATCCGTCGGGTCTGCGCGCTAGTATTTTGCAGAAAGTAGAATCGGTGGGTCATGCACAGACACATCAATCGATTCCTATCTAACAGCACGCGTAGTCGCTGAATCTGCAAAACCGATTTTCTCGAAAACGCCGTATCAAACAAACAATTCTTATTTCCAACTTGTTGGCGCTTGAAGAATCGCCACCCGGTAGTATCATGATCTCGAAGACACCCTGTATAGCGATCCTACCAAATTGCCATTCTTGGTATAGCTTCCGTTACAGTATTTTCTTCCTGAACACCTCATTTATTTGTCTATATTAATTGAACGATACGAATGTCATAAAAAGTGACCTTTAGAGTTCCAAACAGAACGCCACTATAGTCGCGCACTTGTTTATCTCGTGTTTAAACAATACGAGAATATTTATTCATATCATTTTATTCAAATGTTTTAAATGAAAATATAAAATCGTAAAACTTATTCAACTGTAAGTTTTATTTTAATATCAACCTTCTTTCGCTATCGTTTCCGAACAAGATATTGACTTCAATTACCGATCTTCAAATTTAAAAAGACTTATCTCGTATTTAAACAATATGAGAATATTTATTCATATAATATTATTCAAATTTTTTAAATGAAAATATAAAATCGTAATACTTATTCAACTGTAATTTTTATTTTAATATCTACCTTCTTTCGCTATCGTTTCTGAACAATATATTGAGAAATTCTCAACTACCGATCTTCGATTTTAAAAAGACTTATCTCGTGTTTAAACAATACGAGAATATTTATTCATATCATATTATTCAAACTTTTTAAATGAAAATATAAAATCGTAAAATTTGTTCAACTGTAATTTTTATTTTAATATCTACCTTCTTTCGCTATCGTTTCTGAACAATATATTGAGAAATTCTCAACTACCGATCTTCGATTTTAAAAAGACTTATCTCGTGTTTAAACAATACGAGAATATTTATTCATATCATATTATTCAAACTTTTTAAATGAAAATATAAAATCGTAAAATTTGTTCAACTGTAATTTTTATTATAATATCTACCTTCTTCCGCTGTCGTTTCTGAACAATATATTGAGAAATTCTCAATTACCGATCTTCGATTTTAAAAAGACTAATTGGAAGAAAGTCGGTAAGTAAAGTGTTAATATAAGTATAATGAAATGTATAGCAAAAAGTATCGAACACCGACTTCGGTACTAATATAATTTTTGCGCACACGTCGTTTAGTCTCGCCGTAGCGGATAGGTTAAAAATGAATGATCTAAAAAGGTTGAATCGTTCAATTCGTGAACAGAGTACAGAGTATACGAAATAAATATTATTTTGTAAAATAATGCGGTTCACTTACCTATGTTACAAGCCTGGGTGACGGGCAAGGGTGCGCAGCAAGGCCCGCCGAGGGTCGCGACCCTTATCCGGGGGGTACCAACCCCCCCGGGGCCCCCTCCCCCGCCACCGGCACCCCCGTAGCCCTCCACCTCCCCAGCCGCGACTGCGGCCACCCCTGTCCCCACTCCCTCGCCGGGCCCGGGACCACCACCAGGCCCACCTTCCACGGGCCCGTATCGGCCGAACGGTCCCGAGGGCCCCAGTGCACCCACTTTTACTGCGGTGATATCCCAACGGCCGTTAAATCGCACTTCTCACACTTCCCCCCAGTTTGTTGCCAGTTTTCGTTTCTCTCTCCCTACGCGCACTCGTAATTTTGATAAATTCCGTCCCCTTCTTCTCTGTCTTTAGCTATACATCTATGCATTTACTTGTCCCGTTTGATCCGTGTGTATCATCTCTTTACGCACGATTCTAAAACCACTGGTTTACCCTTTTACGTGTTACTCCGTTCTCGATTTAATAATTTCTCTAGTGTTTTCTCTCGTTTATTCTTTTTCTCACTGATCGAATTCAACTTATAGTAGCCCCGGTGGTTCTGGTCACCAGATTCTCGGCCCTCGTGTTTCCCAGCTGACAGATTAGTACCGTCGGCACTTCGCGCGACCCCGTGTTACACACGACGCTCAAGATCGTCCCGTCTCGATTCTCTAGACACTCCGCGGTCCGGCCATGACGTCGCCGATAGGACCGGTATCGCGCCCGGATCTGTCAGACGCGACGTGCGCGTCCGCGTGACGGACCGCATCAACAATAACGCGATCTGTTTGACAGTTTCACGCCGTAATATTGTGTCGATCTCGTGCGTATGCCAACGCGTCCTGTGCGCAATATCGTTCGACCAGGCGAATGATATTTTCTCTGGACGTGGACGTTCGGCTTTTCGTTAATTGGCGAACGATATCAATTGCGTCGAAGGTCCCGATATATGCGATGATATCGATGGAACCGGGCGAACAGTGCGATCCGATAAGCGGCATACGAACGAGGATCGCGGCGATTCCCGAGCACGCTCGCCTCGAGTTCGCCAGCCAACTGGCTGCACCTGTGACAGCCGCGAGGGCCCCCCTCTACTTAGACGAGACGTCGCGCGCCTCGGTGAAACCGGCTACGCCCATTGGCCACGGCCACGGCGCGGGACCTTTCGCGCTCCCCCCCGATTGGCCGACTAGACCCCGCTCGGGCGTAGCCAACCCCGTGCGTCGGCAGACATGGCCGTGGAATGGCTGCGGATCTATCTCGCAGCGCACAGGACGCTTCTGTCGTTGCTACTGCTTCTCTGCCGCTTCTGCCGGCTTGTGTTGTTGCTCGAAATAGCCTGCCGCCTGATTCTCCTCGTCTCTGACGCGCTATCGATCCCTCTTCGGCGTATACCGAACAGAAGAGAACCGAGCGAAATGCCACAGGTTTCAAGAGAATCTTTGCCTCTCGCGCCCGCGAAATATTCCTCCCTGCCTTCATTCCTCCTTCCCAAACCCCTTCCCCTCCTCATCCTTGCTTCCATCCCACCCTACCACTTCGCCCCTCCCAAGTTGCTCCATGTCCGTCCTTTTTGCCCTTGTTGCCTTCTCTCGCCTCTATCTTTTCTCTCTCAACCGCGATACTCTCTGATATTTCCTTTTCGTTCCCACTTTTTAACCCTCTCTTTTCCGCCCACGAGTGTTCTTCGATTCGTCCTTTCTCTCTCCCGCCCGTTATTCGCGCCGATAGCACGCATCCACGCGACAAGATGTGTGCGTATAGGGGTGACTGTGTATGTGTGTGTGTATGCGCGCGTGTTATATAGGCGCTCTCTGTTCGCGACTCACGAGACATAACCTTATCGCGAGGCTCGTTTTGTGACGGAGGCGTGTACCGAGGCGACGCGTTGCTTTCTATCGATTAAGGGACCTCTTCGCGCTATTGTTCGATGGTTTTAAGGGCCGATGGTGCGGACTCTTCGCCGCGAGCCACTTGCGACAGTGTTCACGGAGAGTTAAGAGTCGATAGACGATTAACTTTGTTTCGACGAGTCGTTCCAAGAGCGATCGGAATTCGCGCGTGACAACGCTCCGTATTATCCGGTGAACAATTAGGTTCCCGATGAGCTGCGATGCACAGTGTTCGATCCTATAGGGGAATTTGGGACAAAAGTAATAACTCCTAAACTAATTAATTTTCGATCTAAGACCCCTAATACTTTTTAAAAGAGCATATGATGGTCTACTAATTCATAAAAGAAATACAATTTTATTAAAAAATGGTTTAAATAATCTTACTGTTTTAATAAATAAAAAGTTTCTTATTAATTTGTTACATTGCAATTTGTTATCATAATTCCTGAGTAACTTTTGTTGGAGCAATTTTTTTGTTAATATTTCATATTTTAATATTCATGTAGGAGAATGGTAAAAAATAAGAACTTCTCTGTAAAAGAAAATTTATGTTCAAAATTTGTGCTACTTTTGTACATTAAGCAATGTTTTACAATTATAGCTAACAATTACAAAGTTTTTTGTTATTTCACACACAATTATACAATAAAATAATCATTTTTAATTTTTTCAGTCAGATGCGGATTCTGTCTTCGCTTGATTTCTCCATTATTAAATACTGTTCAATCTCGTCGTAATTCGATTTTTTTTTATTCTGAACCATTTTGTTCGTGTAAATTGAGAGTAGGGGATCAGAAGATACAATTCAAAAATTATGTAAGTCCTTATTTGTATTAATTCAAGATTTTTTGTGCGTGTGATGTTCTGTAATAAATCTTATTTCTTTATGTTTAACTTCCAAAAGTTCTTCTGAGAGTTTTCCTATTATAATTGCATTGTTTGATACAATATCTATTCCGTGTATGAGTAAGTTATGTAAACTAACCGACATGTAGTACCAATTATAGTGTAATAAATACATTGATTTTGCATCTTCAATCTATTTTTTGAATGTTATAGTTTTTATTTTTAATCCGGTTGAAAGTACTCTTAAAATTAATCCAATTTTATATTTTGGGTCTTCATTTATATCTGATATTTCGGAACATATTTCAGGCTATTTAAAAAATCTAATAAAAATCTTATATGCTATATAATAACATTTATTATTATACTATAAAATTGTTTTGTTTACACTATCTTATCGCTTTGAAGGACGCACTCGGAACTGCAGCATTACGATTGGTCGCGACCGATCATAGCGTCTACGCGTAGTAGCAGACCCCGAAGAGAGAGCGTTTTCATGAACATTTTCGTTAATCTTTTTATTATTTGCAACGTCCTACAAATAAAACCGACCTTAATGTAAAGCTTAATGTGTCCGGAAGGAATATACAAAAAATCAAAGAGGTACTTTTTGGTACCTTTTTTAAAAGTCTCCTTAATATTTATAAATATTTGATATGAAAAATTATAAACATATATTGTTATTCTTATAAAATTATTTGCTCGTTATTAAAGTTTCTATAGTACTGAATTCAACCTATAAAAAGCAGATTGGAAAAAAAATATTCTGCTGATGCTACGTGACTGAAAACGTGCTTTGATTTCCTGCATTCAACTTCAAGTTTAATTTTCAACAACAAATTGGTATATTCAGCAAAATCTGTGGGTAGTTTCAGAAACTATATTTTGGCATTGATATTTCGTGATAAAAATGACTTTTTAAGATTTTACACTTCGAATTTTGTCCTTTTGTCCACTGTATCGAACACTGTGAGGCGCCTGGAACAATACAGGCCAATCGGATCGTTCGACTGTCCGTTTCCTCGAAGTATTTCGATTTTATTATGTTCGTCTATTTATGTATATCTTGAATTTCTCGGTAAATTCGCCGGGTCTAGACTTTGAGCTGCTGGGCACGCGAAAAAACTTTAATAGTCGCTCGCGTGCAGTCATAATTAACCCTAAACAAGTGGCTTCTATAAATTACATCGCCATGAACTAGTTAAGCTTATTACAAGGGTCGCCCATAGACTACTGAAAAGCTGTCGAGATTATTATAGGGTCCCGTGAAAAATCGACCGCCACTTAGATGTGTCAATTTGTAACGGGGCGTCCGAGTAAGTATAGTCCTTTGCCATCCTCCTTTATGCTCCTTTTGTGAATGGTGACTGTTTCTTTACGATAGAGAACTCTTCCGTTCTCGCCTTTGCAATTAGTCGTCGCAAGGCGGGTGTTTTTGAAAACTTTGTAAATTTAGATACATAGGAGCACTTAACACTAGGTTTGCGCAGGACTAAAAGCGACTGTTTTGCATTACTTTATAAGAATAACGAGAATGTATTTTTCCAAAATTTTTAGCCATTTTTCTACAATATATACCCAAAGAAATAAAGTTGTTGAATAATTCCTCATGGATTCCGTCACAATCTCAATAGTCGCAAATTAAAAATATTCGAAACCATAATTTTGACGTAAACCTTGTGTTAACCACTTGATTATTAAATTTTTCGGCTGTTTTTTTTAAATATACTTCTCAGAAATGTTCAGCTTCCCTTATTAACCCTCGGGAGTTGAGTCCATTTTGACCCAGAGTTAAAAACGTCCCAATTAAATTCGAATCTTTTAGCAGTAAGCTTAAATGATTAGCTGTTTATATGGAATCGAATAAGAAGATTAATAAAGAAATATTATAAAATTCTTACGTATGTTCCACATTTGAATAAAAAATCCCGGAGGATTAAATTGAACCCTTAGCTTATTTTCGATACATGCTTGCTTTCCAGTTTTTTCTTACTATACGCGGTAAATGAATGACCAGTATTTGGCCTTCTCTTCATATACATAGCTGCTGATCGTAACAATTGACCAGTACGTTGCCTGACAGACGCACTTGGAGTAGAACGCCTGACATCGGGGGGTGCCTGACGGGCACACTAGGCGCGATAAGGATTGCTGGAGACTAGATTGTAGTAAAGATAAACTTAGATATTGCTAATCAAGCATTAAAAGTGAAATTTAGAATATAATGTTGAAAATATTCATTAACACTTTTAGCGACATGTCGCCCACACCTGGCTGACAGAATTGTTTATACCGAATTGAAAATTAATTTCTACGTTGGTAGATTGCTTACAATCTGCGGAATGGAAGAGGTTTAAAACTGTAATTACAATAATATCAGTAAACTAAGCTTCTCAGTTTTTGTTTTGTTAAATAAAGTGCTTTAATTTTATGTAATTTTTGTGATCGTTGAGTGGGCGATTAACGTGTTAATAATCGCTTATTATCACAATACTTGTTCGTAATTAATCAAGAACCAAAAGACATTTTAACACTAAACCTATCACCGCCGGTGAAATGACCGCTTTCAGATATTTTATTGTACAATTATTGAAGTTATAAAGATGCTTCCACTGCGGAAATGATTATGCATACTTTTTTAGTTAAGTATACATTATGATAAAAATGGCACAAAATCTAAATAGACTCTTAACGGTCGGTAGGTTTAGTGTTCACTTGATTATTGCTGTTTGTCATGTTTAGTTAATTATCTACTTATTTAAATAATATATAGGTAATATATAACGTTTAGACAGCACACATCAAACTTTATGATCAATTCCTCTATAAAATCTTACTACTGCGTATCAGAATAATTCTGTATGCATCCCAGATCATCCGCCAATCGAGAATTACCCACCTAGCGGTTATACTGAAGAGCGACACCGGGTTATTTATAACTAGACTGCGAATCTTTACGCAATATAAAAATGATCTTCATTAATTGTAAGACACAGAAGCCACATAGAAATTATTTTCTTTTTTAACAATTTTAAAAACTTAATTCTTTTACCGTTTCACAATTCTCTTAGTTATTATTGTCATAAATGCATAAAGGTCCGCAATCTATTTATAACCAATAGAAAATTGTTACCCAATATTTTATTGGAACTAATTTTTCTACGAAAATGTCTACCTCCTTACAGCTCTAATTAATTATTACACAACTCGTTGACACAGAATGAAAACAAAATTTTTAAAACCAACACCGATTGACCGGGGATAAAAAGTTATTATAGCGAAAGTTTTATAGGTAGCTGTAGCTGTCGATCGAAAACTTAATTGAGTGTTTCTTCCGAGAAACATTATTGATATAATTTCGACGGTACCTAAATGGTATCAAGGCATCGTGAATCTATAGATTCACAATGGTAAAAATCGGTTGGAAGACTGATCTACAGTATTTACAGAATTACTCGTTCGAAATGAACAACTTCATCGCGACAACGAGCTGAACGGTTTACAGCCAGCCACTTTGCGATATCCAGGATAAGAACTGTTATTAACACACTCCTTGAAGTTTATTGTCAGATCTCGGTAATCCCCGCGTTGGGCTACTGTGTCCGTACACCGCGATTTGTGTGATTACAAGCAGTCGATCGTACACGACGTTATCGGTATCGAAATGCTCTTCAAGTGCATCCCGTTATTACTGTATCATAAATCTCCCCATAAACGGGGATACACGGAATTTTGTAATCAGGAGGAACCTCGGGGCTCGAATTCTTTGCACGTTTTATTCGCGTCCCGGCAGGCAGTAAATCCTGTTACGTCAACTGTTAAAAGCCACTAAAACGCGGTAATACGCAATAACTGTATGAAAATTAATTAACGCTAAAATCATGTCTATCCGCAAATCAAGACCTACTTAACTTCCAAATGAGCATACACAGCATACTCGAGTTTATCTGTACGAGAAGAAAATTTATACAATATCCAACACATCTCTGCGGAACAAATAAAGAACTAAATTCGATAGCACCATAATCTGAAGGAAGGAATTCATTAACGTCGATTTGATGATCAGAACAATAATGAATTTGTACTATCGTAATATTTGTTGTAATTATATGCAATCATTCTGTACCGATCTTTGTTGAACATATGTAACACATATTAGTTTAATGCAAACTTAGATTGCTATCTGAGAAAATGGATTTATAAAAATTATCGGATTAGAAGAACACATTATATGTACTCTTACTAGAATGCAGAACTTATCTACATATATTTCCTTTTTGAAAAGCGAAAAACTTTCTTTTAAAATGCTATTAACTTCTATTAATCCTTACGCCGATACCCGGATATCTACTTTTAATTTGTCTTTAAAATTCGTTCAATTTTTTGCTGACAAACAGCAAATTGTTACAGATATTGTGAATAATTATGGATAACATAAAGCCCTGAAACTATGAAGTCTAACGACTACAATGTTATTGAACATCGTAACAAACATGTTTGCTTGTTTTGTGATGTATTACGAATGCATAAAGATTAATGATCATATTTCAGTGAATTTTCTTCGGATTTCTAAAAAAAAATGTGTCGAATCGAAACGCTTGAATAATATTAACAAGTCTGCAGCCGTGTAAATGCAACTTGTTGATGCTTGAAATAATTGCGTGTAAAATGGAATTCTCTAATAGCATCGGATGCATTAGTCGGTCAGTAAAAACCACGAGGTCAGTTCCGTGAACAGAGAAATACGATCAGTTTTTCTTCTTGACTGACGCGGCGATTGTACTTGCGAGAAAAAAACTATATGTCACAGGTATGACAGGCTATTCGTTCCTACGCAACGCGGAGCCATTGTTCCGCGGCTAGCTAGTCCGGCCCGACAAGACGATAGATGGGAAAATGAACGTGGCCTGCGAGTTACGATCTTCCCGTGCACGGTAATTATTCTTGGTTTTCCAGTGGTCCTGTTCAGCTTATTTAAACCTACAGGACTAATGAGAAAGTCGCGAACCTGAATTTCAAATTATCGGAATCCTGGTTCGTTATTCCTTAATTATGCTAATTTTCTTTTTTCATAGCATACTGTTCGTGATTATAAATTGAATAGTTTGTAAGTTACCAAAAAAACAATGTAATTGCACGTTACTCATGGCACAGTAACAACTAGTCGCTACAACAGTCGAGATTTCCACTGTGTCTGATCACACGCTGGATAATGCTACTGCCGGGGTTGTACTGACAAAGCCGGAAGTAACTGCCAGGAACGCAAATCATATTGGTATATTATTAACTCTGCATTCGTAACGAATAATCTATATATAAAATTTATGTCGTTTATTCGTCGACAAGTATTTTATTACTGTCCATAGGTCGGAGTCTTACGTGCTTTTCTTCATGTCTCTTTGCAATTTTCTGCTTTTGAAAGTGAAAGGAAAAATAATAAGAGCAAAATCGTATAAGTGAATATGGTAAAGCGAAAAAATTTTGGAAATCATATGATTGAGTAGTTGTGCTTTACTTTGCAGACTTGGTTTTCCATCTTTGTCTAGTAATTTATTATCCTTTGTAATGTAATTTTTATTAAATTTGGATGTTAATTTGATTTGTAGTTTTTTCTGGTGGGTAGGAGGTGGTTGATCAATAGTCGGACGAGCAAGGACACGAATCGAAAACAATGAGGATAGTAACATAAAAGATTTTTTATTCAGAGGGTAAGTTGCCCTGAATACTGAAAAAAAAGGAAATTTTATATATACAATGTAATAAAATATATATAGCCTTCGAGCATTGTACTAGATCATTTTGTGGAAGGATCATAAACAATAATACTTTCATTTTGTTTGAAAGTTAATTAAGTCTAAGATCTATTGTCTGGAAGTTTTACTTATAGTTTACACTAATTGTCTTTGGGGTTGTATCCTACCCACTTCCTGTAAGTAACATTCATTGCTTCGTCTACTGTATGATCTATGGGCTGTATTATCAGAGGTATAGAAACTAGTCCAATTGCAGTGGATATCCACCGACTTCTTAAGATGGGGTTACAACTTTTTTTTTGCAAACATTGAACAGCAGCACAAATTCTGTTAATTGTGAAGCCTGGAATTATAATAGATGCAAATGTTTGCCATAATAAAGTATCCGCCATGGAATACAAAGCCTTTTCGGTAGTTCCTTCAGATTCATTTCCCTAAAATATGATATTTTTGTGGTCATATTATTAACTAATGTTTTCAAAAATTTATTTTACATCTTAACTTACATTAAACTCTTTCCATCCCTTGTGGATTGTATCTGAAAGAACATACCCAGTAGAGATAGCATAACTGAACCATACTACCGCACATGGTACCATTGGTCTAAAAGCTTCTCCCACTTCATTTGCGTATCCTATAGAAATAATTATAATTTGTAGGAAGATAATTAAATACGATATTAGTTTTAAAGTAATGATATAACTACATTAATCAAAATGTTGACAATGATGATGATCATTACAAAAGTGAAAATATGAATGAAAATTTGAGTAACAATACTTGATAACCTGTTTTTTATTACCCAGGTATCTTACAGGCGTCTCACGAAACACGTCCACTTCTTCCTTCTCTTCTGTCATTATAAAACTTTCAATTTTTAGGCAAACCGTATTCTGAATGACATAACCAAAATTTACATGTCAGAATTGTTCAATGTTGATACGTCACTTGTACAACATTGGCGTAGAATCGATTAAATTAAATATACGCTACATGAATATTATTTCTGATAATAAACTTAGAATTTGATAATCCCTTCAAATTAAATATCACTACATGAATCAAATGTTCGAAATAGAAAATAAAAGGAAGACCGATAGGGCAACAAACAAGAACAAAATAAAATCTAAATTTCAAATATAGGGAATTTTAAGTTTCGACATCCTGTAATATTGCGCCATTCGTACACGGGAAGATATTCAAAATTATAGAAAAATGAATTATCATAAACTCAATTAAATTTTTCTAGCTTTTCGAATATAAATTGAAATAAATGTACTTACTGAACTAAATCAGTCATCGTACGAATGATGCATCCAATTTTTCATTAAAATTACTGCATAATGAAAACTATATTGATCATAGAAAAATTCAAATTTACACAGAAAGAGTAACAAATAGTACGATATGTCCACTAACAATTCGGAAAATATCTTGTATCTGAAATTTTGAATAATCATCTAGAAGATGTAGATATGTTCAGAAGAAATTGAACGAATTCTATATTGAAAGATGGAGCCTGAAATAAATGAAAAAACTTGTCAAGAAGATCGCATAAAAGATTCTAGATAAGTGTGAACGAGCATTATACAAGCAGTTTGTATTTTATATCGACTTCTGCAAGTATGGCGCCCAATCCTATTATCTCGTTTCTACACAACATAACCTTACGATGTTCCGCTAAAGAAAGAAATCTTATCCCGAGTTTTCAAGGGTAGCAGGCTCTTCCAGAAATATGACAGGACCGTAACCCTCGTAAGTGGAAGTAGTTCGTAAATTCATCGTCATTAAAAATGTTAGATCTCGAATTTATTAAGGAATACTTTAGTCTGCAAATTAATGAAGTAATTTGTTGGTGGTGGTATTACATAAAAGAAATATCATGGCAATTGCTAATTGCTATTGTTGCCTACCTTTGCGTTTGCATTTGCCTTTATTCAATCTTGAAGAAAGTCAGCCACAGACCGTGGCAGCTTCCAGGTCCACCTGCCAGAATATTGTTAGTTACGGCTCATCCGGATGATGAAGTCATGTTCTTTGGTCCACTACTCTACTGGGTCACAAGATCAAAGGCTAGTGAGCTATATCTTCTTTGTCTTACTACCGGTACGAAATTCAATTTATCAACTATACGTGATATAAATGTAATACCTACGTATGTGTCCTGTTGTTTTTAAATGTAAATCTAAGCAAAGCAAAATGGTAAATTCTTTACTAACAACTACTACACAAGTAAAACAACCTTATTAACAACAGGATAAATTGTCAGGCATAATAAAAATAATACAAGATATAAACAAGTACATTTGGTTTTTCTTATAAATTTAAATTGCTCTTGTAGGTGGGCATAAGAAGAGAAAAGAAGAATTATGGGACTGTACAAAAATGTTAGGAATTCCAGAAGCTAATGTAACTATAGTAATGTAAGGAAAATTTAATTTATCTTTTTTGCAAAAAAAATTTGATGTTACATACATGAATGTAGACACATTCTATCCTTCTAATCTTCTATCATAGTTCAATAAATGCATGTATAGGAGTACAGAGTTACCTGATGATCAAAATGTACAATGGCCAACAGAAGTAGTGGCAGAATGTATTTTACAACATGTAGAGACTTATAAAATCAATGCAGTCGTAACATTTGACAAGCATGGCATAAGTCGACACAAGAATCACATCTCCCTATACTTTGCCATAGCTGCATTATGCATTGAGAAGAAAGTACCATCTTGTTAGTATCACTATTTAGAACACTGAATTAATAATGAATGAATACTAAGAAAACTAATTTCTTTTCAGATTGTAAACTATATGTGTTAGAGTCTGTGAATATAATTAGAAAATATGTACAACTTCTAGATTTACCAATCAGCTTATTAACAGCTTCATACTGGTATTTAGTGACATATGATCAAAGGAAGACCATAAAAGTAAGTCTAAATTTTTGTGTATCACTTCTAAAAAATGATAGTACTCATTTTATGTAATATAGATTACACTCTCATTAACGATATTAAGTCCTTTATTTCTATAGGTCCAACACAAGTACACTGATACATTTTGAAACTGTTTCTTGCCTTTATAGAATGCCATGACTGCACACAAGTCTCAATATGTCTGGTTCCGAAAGTTGTACATGATATTTTCACGATACACTTTCGTCAATACCTTCCAAGAAGTAAGTGCACTCGACCTGGAGTTGGATCTCCAGTTTTACGATGAATAACTTACGGTGATTTATACAAATTGTACAAATTGTAATTAATTGTACATAATAATAAAAAAGATTTATCTATTGATACGCAGCAAACAAATTTTAATATTTGAAAATGGGACATCAAAATATTTTCAAAAATCGTATATGCGAAATAGAAAGTTAATTTTATTCATTCTTGTAGGAATATACAAATGTCTAGAAACGATACCTGTAGCGTATAGTTAAAAAAAAAACCAACAATAAATCCATTTTTCATTAAATGTAACCTGCGCAATTAAATTATCTTGTATGTAAATAAAATGTAATTGTCAAATTGATATATGCTTACCAAATGTGCGCAAAATAATATTACTGACATTCATTTTCATTGAACAAACTTATCCTTTCCATGAAATTTATTGCATGTTCAAAACAATTATAAATTATTAAGTAATTTGAGCAAGTATGGTTGTATGCTAAGTCAAACTTGGTACATACTTATATACTTTAGAATTTGTCACTTATTAATAACATACAATATGATATAACAATGTAATATTTTATTCTACATTGTACAATAATGTACGATATGATAGTTTTTCACTCATTGCTCAAATTGCATGAATTGGCACAATTGAATCTTGTGCATTCGAAATAGAATTTTAATCAATTTTTATTATTACATTTTACGAGTTATCTCCACGTTTGATTTTCTTACGTAATTGTGCAATGGCAGTTAAACTTCAGTAAGAATTCGTGAAAGATGGAGTTGATGAAATGATATTTTGCCAAACACAACTGCAATAGCTAGGAATTTAAAGAAATGAGAATATTAACAATGTTCTTACTTCTCCTCCAGCACATTTAGAATATTTGAGTAGCAATGTACAATGTAACTAGCTTTTACAGAAAAAAAGAATGCACTTCTTCTAGTACAAAAATCTCAATATGAACATTAACAATACTTAATATATAGTCTGCATTATTAAACAGTCTTATATAATATACAGACATCAGCAACCAAACATTTACTATACCAAATAATATTTTTGTGCACAGCTGACATTTGTGTATATGAATATAAATATATTTCTATATAGAGAAATTAGAAAGTATAGATATATACTCTGTTTGCTATATACTTTGTGCTTCGCGCATACTCACTGTACATTTTCATTCTAAATGAAATTCTTATTCATCTTTAAATGCACATGAATTATGCAATCTTGTCTTAATGTGCTCAGGATGCCATGAAATATGGGCACAATTTTATGGATTAATTAGGCACAGAGAGCAGAAACATTTATACGAACTTTTCCATTACTTTTTTGTACCATATTCGATTTTCTCTCTATATATATGCCCATACCTTTTTTGAACATCCTGCGAATTTCAACATTAATGGAATGTTTAACACTAGAATATTGAATATCTCTTATTTGTTTCTAATAATTACCCAATTGAGTTAAAACTTGAAAACAAAATAAATGCTTATACGATTGTCGTAGAAAATGGACGGCATAAAGTGTTCCCGCAAGATCTTCAGTCAATAAACTGCAGTAATACTCGATTCGTAAAATACTGAATTTAGGTACAGAGAGAAAAGTAACACCAAAATATTTTCTATCCTTATAGAGAAGAGATCTTCTATCTCCTATAAACAGGAGTGATGGGTTTACAAAGGATTCATGGCGAAGATCTCGCGGGCCGTATCCTAGAATCTGTCCTTGGCACGATGATGAGAGCTCAAAGTTCCCATACCAGGTTGGTGAGAATCTGCATCACCTGGTTCTTGCAGGTATTGAAGTTCTTGTAATTCTTGGAATTTTTCATGATCTCGGATATGTGCGTAATTAGCAGATAGACACATCAAGTAGTGTATAAGACTTAACACTACTAACATTGCAGCTACTGTTGCCAAAATAAACATCACCTCTGCTTTTTCCACAAAATCTTTACAAAATAGTTTTACCTCCTGTGGTCCGCATACTTTCATATCTTCTACTCTAGTATTATTTGGGAATAGAAAACCTGCGTGAAAAAAAAACACTTATAATTTTATAACTTTTACAAAATTGATCAAAATTTTTAATCCAATGGATTGCAGAACTTACTGAATTGAGTGAAATCAATGCACTGATCAAGAGATTGAACTCTGGGATTGCTGCACATTCCCCAGAATATAGTAAAGATCCAGGTAATTATAACCAGAAATGCAAATATCAAGAGCCAACCTAATTGTAGAATGTATGTGATTGTCATGAACTAAAAAATGAGAGACATTATAATTTTGTTCATTTTAAGATTGTCATTTTCGAGCACATAGATACATACAACAGCGCAAGAAATGCGACCACCAACTCTGGACCTCCAGGCACGGTATACTTTGTGCCGTGTTGCTCCAGTTGCGAGACAACCAACGCATAGTATCATAAAACCCAAAGCTGCCATACTAGCACCAAGTATTGCAAATGTTAATTGTATTGCTTCCAGCCATCCGAGCCGTAAATGAAATACCTGTAATTCATTTACTAATTAAATATATTATATAACATATTTATATTAAATCAATAGTTTTACTGTACCTGATCCATCATTAATGAACCCAGTGTTACACCTCTGTACATTGTCCCACAAAATATGCCAACTCCCAAGCAACACATAATAGTTGCGATAAGAGTGGCGTATGGCACTCTGGCCATACAATCATTGCATATACTCCCTATAAAAACAATAATATAGTTTCACTTTGTAATTGAACATGATTTTAGTATTTTTAATATAAATACTAGTCATTTCTTCACTTAGGAAAACTTACTGCAAGATCTATTTTCATATTCAAGTCCATGAAGACTTTTTTCAGAAAATCTATCTATGCTAATGTTACTCTCGAATTTTCTACGCAACGGAAGACTGTCACTTGCTTCTTCATAGTTACTCATCTTTAATATTGATTAACAACCTGTTCGATTAAGGTGTGAATAGATGACTGAGACTACGAATGAGTAATCTTTTCGTATATACATGTTACAGATAAGATTATGAAACATATCGTACGCGAGTATTTGCACTATTGACAGGTTGCTAAGAAACGGATTACATAGTATTCTAAGAAAGGGCCATTTATCTTCTAATACGACTATCTTACGGAGAATGAAAATATCATGTGCGAATTATTTTCTTACCCATGTTTCGTATCCGCTATTATACGAGGTTAGGTTCGTTGCGAACGGACACTGCCCCTCGTCAATTCCAAGATTATAAGACTAGACTCTCTCAATTACTGCAGCAATTGAATGTCGTTCTATTGTATTAGTGAATGACATCCCACACGTTTCTCGTAATTATACGTCGACACGTCACACCACTTGTTTATAGAGCCCCATGAGTTCAGAGAGATTGAAGTCGCGAACTGAACCTTATGTATTTAGAGCCCTTTGATTATATTCTGCGTGAGTAATATAGAAAATTACAATCGAAACACTGTTAAACCAACTATCGGTTATGATATTTTCAAATAAACATATTTGCACTTAGTATATTATATTTATGTATTTTCTGTAACTCTTTAAAACAAATCAATATGGCGACAACAAGTAAAAGTGAATGGGATCGTTGTCCTTTCAAAAGATTGTAGGGTCCGTTACAAACAAATCAAATGCTGCGTTTCTGTGATTAAAGTCAACTACGGTTCTAGAGAAAAATGCTAATTACATTCGGTGACCCCGATTACACTACCTTTGTTTTTTCATGGAGGCCACTTACTTTTAATTACTTTTAATTGCTTTTAATGACGGAATTTTCAGATCAACATCAACTATATACATAGATTGATGTGTAATGATAAAGCATTCTGTATTATGTATGTTTATTTACTGTTATTAGATCGAAGTACGCATATGTAAATACCTTTTAGTATATCATTGCTATTCAAATTCAAGAAAGATTAGTAATATTTACATACGAGTTAGATGTATGTAGGGATAGATTTACATACATATGTAAATCTTCTCTTATACCTAATTAATGCGAATAACAACAGAAATTCCAAACATTTTTTCATATATCTCGATAAATTAAAATACGGGAATAAATACAGAAAACTATTAAAAATTGTACCTCTTTTTATTGTATTTAAAAAATCGCTGGATCTCATAATTACCTATAAGAATACCATATATTCTATAAACCTATAAAAATATTTTTCTTCTTATTGTAGTTACACTACTTTAAAACTACTATACAAAATAATTGATTATCTAAAGGTATACTTAGTTCTACCGAATATTCTTGTGTTTCGGTTGAACAAGGTATTTAATAACTGTCGGTAACTGGCGTAATTTGTCGCTAACCATGTGCGGAACTTCCGAGTTTTGATAGTGTTGGTTGTATCGTGTGACAGTTCCACTATTGCTCTCATAAACTATGCCACCACCATAGCTTTGAGGACTTACCTAATAACAATAAGCTCGATTAAAATTTGTAATTATGTTTTTTAACTTCTGGTCCAGATTTTCTTTTACTTACAGTTAAAGCTGAACCATCCTTATAATTAACACGAATATCTCCGGAGGATAATTGTGTCGCAATCCCCACACCCGGAACTACCACCTTATTGAAATTACTAGTATTTGAATTTCGAATAGAATTCATTTTACGTGAATGAGACGCTACCGTCGAGATTACCGAACAACTAGCATCGAAAGACGGCATCTGAAATAAACAGTGTCATTAGAGATAACGACTCACAATGGAATGTATAATATTCTCTTATAGTTTACTATATTTATCTTATATTTCATTTGGCGATATTATACGATATCATTCTAACATGTACGTAAAATTTAATAAATTCTCAAATAATTGAAGAGATCTTATGAGCGCTAACAGAATTTCAACTGAATTCTGTTCAGAAAATTAAAACTAGTATTCTATATAATACTATTGAATTCTTTATAACGAAAATATTGTTATACAATGTTCGTTAAAATTGCGTACCGCGGGTGTATGATTTGTTGCTTGAGAAACGTTTTCTTTTCCTTGCATACAAGGAGCATCATTTAAGGCCGCACTGGGCCTACGTCCAATAATAACAGGAAAACAGGAATGCCCAGTCGCTGCTTCCAAAGATGTTAGAGTAGATTCTAACAACAAACAGCGCTGATAGCATTCCGAATAATGTTCATAATAGTCATCGAAGTGTGGTGGAAATTCACCCTCTGTAAACGCAACTCCATCATTTTTTTCTGTTATTTTCACCACGCCATCGACACGCACCACCTGTAATAAGTGACACTGTTACTATCTATTTGCGATTTTCAAAATTTGTTTCTATACCTTAACTCCATTGTAAAAATGAACTTCACAATCCGGATGTGGCCCATTTTCCATAAAAAGACATTTCGATCGATGCGTGTATAGTGTAAGTTTCGGTGTTTTAGCTTTTACAAGTTTTATGAAGCGAAATGCATAAACGTATTTTCTGTGATGGCGTGAGGGTAGATTTTCATATGAATAAATACTATCTGCACCGCGGGCTGGTAATGGAGGCGGTTGTGAACCAACTTCAGTCGAGGTAGTTGGTTTATAAAGAATAACTCTCAATCCATCGCTCGATATTCGACACACTTCCCCTACTTTTTCCTGAAGTATCAAAATAACTCTATTTTAGAAACACCAAAGGTTATTTAATTATTCTTTAACACTTACCACTCCATTTTTGCGTTTAATAAATTCAATGCAAACTTCTCCATGATCTAATATGGTAAGAATTGCATTCTTCGTTCTGTGTCTAGTAGGCTGTAATCTTTCCGAAGATAGGGGCGAAACTTGTAATTTGCCTCCATCTTCAGTTCCTTCAAAACAATTTTCTGGCTTGTTCCGTTTAATTTGTTTAGATTTATCATTTTTGAGTTTGTCAGCATTTTCATATGCATCACACCCGCTGTAATGCTCACTTCGAGAGAATATTTGACTTTGTGGGGGTGGTGGTATCCCTGCTAACACAGAATTCTGCTTTGGATAAAAATCAATGCCACTTGTTTTATGCAAATGGGTTTTTGCAATAGGCTCGGACAATGCCTCACTCCTTGCACTAATCATTGGTCCTAGGCCATTTGAAAATATTGGCATTGTGGACATTCTTTCTTCCGATCTAGAGCGCATTCTTTGTCGTCCATATGAAGACAATGTTCTTCCTAAACCCGAATCAACCATACCATCTCCTGACAATGCAGTGCGCATACCATTTTTTTCATAGTGTAATTTATTCCTTTCTAAATTCATTATGAATGGATGTTTAGGAATATCACGCAAACGAAGTCTCTCTTTTGGATTCTTTTTTAATAATTTGTCTATGAGATCTTTAGCATTGTCCGACAAATGATGTGGCATTACATAATCAGCCATCACAACACGTGTTAAAGTACTTTTAACAGCATCTGTGTCAAACGGTGGTTTACCAACTAAAAGAGTATATAGCATGCATCCCAAACTCCAAACATCTGCTTCTAAACCATGCGATGATCTTGTCGCTACCTACAATAATATATTATGTTGAATGCATTCAATGGTTCAATACATATTTTAGTAAATCAATTATCAAACCTCAGGTGATATGTAGTTAGGAGTACCACACATTGTTAAATGTTTCTCATCTGGCCTTGTCAGCTGAGTAGCCAACCCAAAATCTGCTATTTTCTATAATTAAAATGATTCAATAGGCATTGAATGATTTAATTCAATCAAATGGAAGACACGTTTTTATAACATATAATTAATCTTACCACTTGCATGTCTCTACTTAATAGTAAATTAGACAAAGACATATCCCTGTGAAGTATTTGATGCGAATGGAGATATAATAATCCTTGTACTACTTGTCTAATTATACGACCAGCTGAAATAACAAACATAGGTAAGCTATGTGAAAATTTTCACAATAAAAAGAACTATAAATATATCTACATTTATACCATGATCTTCAGGTAATGCACAAGAACCTTGCGTCTTGAGAAATCTTTGAAGCTCTCCATTGTGACATAATTCCAATACTAAGTAAACATAATTGGCATCTTCAAAGAATGTATACAATTCCAGTACAGCTGGATGCTTTAATCTTGAATGGATCCCAACCTCTTGGCGTACCCTACCCACCATCCCAGCAGCTTGCATCAATTTTTTGTCGATCTAAAATTTTATAATTCTTTGTGTTCTTGTAGAATCGCAAATATGCACATGTGCAATGGATACAATTATACGTGTGCATATTTAATGGTAGAAAATCTCAATTTAAAAGCATAATGCAACAAGTGTTTGTACAGACAACGGCAATATTTAACCTAAGAAAACAATGGAGTTACCATTTTTATTGCGACTTCTATGCCACTTCGGAGACATTTTGCTCGGTACACGCTGGCGAAACCACCTTTACCAAGCAAGTTCAGTACTTCGTAATCCTACAGTACGAAATAATAAATAGGACTTTAGAATGCGTCTCTGTAAACGTACAAATTTAAAATACTAACCTCTATTTGTTCACCGAAACCTCCCGATAGCGGTGGCATCTCTGGCATCCGTCTAATAAAACGGTGAAATTGTTTCAGTCACCGAGGCCACTAATTGGCGAATTTTTTATATATGAAACACGTCTGAATAGAAATTCATTAAGGAAAGATATCCATAAATTTGTAAATAGAAATAACATGGCGCACCCGCCATTTATAAATTGTATACGTCTTCTGTTTACTATAGGTGGCGTACAGTATTGCGAATACTTTCGATTGTTCACATTCAAAACGAATTCTTCTGTCAAGCATGAAATTACTGTAAGTGATGTTATGTATTATTTGTATAATTATTCTGCTAAATTAACTCGCTGAAAATAAGGTAATTTTTATGAATTTTCCTTAAACAGACTTTATATTGCGTTCTTTTCTAAGAATCATAGTTCTTATTGAAATCTGCAGAATAAATTGTCATATGACGTACTACGGAGCACAAGAAATACTTGCTTAAAATAAACAATTTTAATGTTTTGAAATGTTTCATTAAAAAAAATTTTAATGTAATGAAATTATGGAATATAAAAATGACGCTACTTTGAAAAAAATATTGACATTTTCATACAGATTTTTGTGTATTTCTAAATTGCAAATACTTTCCTATTTGCAATAGTAGAGAGACAGTAGTAGTAAAAAGTAGTTTCGAAAGAACGCGTTGGAAGTTTTAAATAACAAAATTTTCGAAATTTTACAACTGTTTACTAGTCTGCTATTTCGTAATTCAATTTGTTCTTGTTTGAGAGGTGTTTATTGTTGTTTGAGTTGCACTATTTCTAGCTATTTACTCGTTTCAAGTCTCGTATTGATATTTTAGGGAAGTTAGAAAATATAGTATTATTGATTTATGCAAAAAAAATCGACTTGCTAACGATGGTTGTAATAATAGGCAAAAATATAGTATCTTGCCCGGAGATGTACGTGAACCCGAAAATGTCGGCTCGGGACGGAACGAGAATTTTATTCGGGATAGGTTCTCAAATATACCGGGATTCCCGAGTACATTCGGGTTGAGCATATTCGAGAATCTTGAAATTTTTGAGAACCCGAGTCGTCTCGACCCGACCCGAACATCGGTTTCTCGCACACCAATAATACTAACACATTTACGACCTCTGCTTTATGTTAATAGTTTGAGCATTTTAATAACATGTGACAGGTATTTTAGATTGTGTTTCCACATACAAGGTATAAAAGTTGAGAAATTGTTAGGTAATTAAGCATTAAATATACAGCCTTTCTTATCTAATAACAAGATAAATGCGTGTATTGAGTGTTGGATTTATTTTGTTATCTCGTCGGTTGTATTGCTCCCATTATAATAAAACGTTATCCGCATTGCTGGGAACATAAACTTCCAATTGTTAAGCTTCAAATTTTCTTTTCTCCAAAAAACGAATTATTACTCCATTAAGCGGGTAAATAATAAATATGTTTGTAAATTTAAATTTGCTATGAATTCTCACAACTATAATTCATTTGAAAGAACTATAATTACAAATTAGTTACAAATAATACACAGCATAATGTACATTATGCGCATGAAATATGTATTAATTTTTTAGCGGAAGTGGACGAAATATTTTGAAATGCTGCGCAATTCGTCATAGTACACGGTTATTCTACAATATAAATATCTTGATATTTAGCGACATAATAAACACTTTACGTAGATTAACGTTTTTAGTCGTTAGTTTCACTTTCACTGTGTAAGGAAATAAATTCGTACTATAATTGTACACTTGTTACAAGTTTCTGTTTACGAATATAAATTATTTTGTGGCACATGACTCGTTTATGTCTTATCAGTATTGACATCTATTTCCGTTAGAGGTGAAGAGTGTGTAGCTGTTTTCTCTTATGAAGTCAGTCTTTGAAAATAACACTACAATCAGTAATTCAGCGGACTCCAATATTTTCTGTACTAAAAGTGAAAGACTGACGTTACATTAAAGTAAGGAATTGTTTTGAGTATTCATAGGCATAGAGCTTTGACATCGTTGAGCTGGAGGCTGATAAATAGGTTGGGTGCTGCGTTGTTGGTTACGTTTCTTATTGTAATTGGTTTTATTTGGAGGAACAACTCCACTTCCACTTCTTCGAAATTCCATGCCTGCTATAAAATACATTATTACAAATGAAATATGTGTTTTAATGTATTTGAAAAGAAATTATAATTTTCAAAACTTTAGAAATGTACCAGCTATATGATTCTGTGTTTGCTCATATCGAACTTGCTTGTTATTACTCCGTTGGTCTAATTGTTTTTGATCCATGCCAAGGTCTGGAACTTGATACTAACATAATTAGACAAAAGGCGACAATTAGTTACTGTCAATATCGTATAGTCGTCGAAGCTAGTTATAATTTACATACATCATTTGTTACAGGTAAACAGTCTACTTGCAGCACTTCTTCGAAATTTTCAAATCCTTTGAATTGAACGACGCAAGTTCTGTCCGACACACCAGTTACTTTTGCATCGTAATACTAAATATCAGAAACATTTATCATGTTCATTAAAATGTGTAATAATACGTAAGACATTTTAAAATATTTATCTATACAGAGTGTATATTACTACCGTTCGAGAAGTTTACATATTTCTTTAGTGAAACCTGTTATTTTTATATCACCCTGTATATTTATGTAACAGATGATTTCTTACCCTATTATCTTCCCAATATTTGGCTAAACATTTATCACCCACACGCCAAACCCAAGAACTTCCGACAGGAACATTCGCATTTTGATTATTTCCGAAAGGATTTTGAGCCCTTTGACTATTGGGCCCTATAGTATTCTTACTACCCGAACTATCATTTGGTTGAAATTTATTCAATTGGTTTTTGTAATTTTTATCACTCGTATTTGTGGAATAAGGTCGATGTATTCCGTCTTCTTGTGGTCGATTATGTCTACCATAAGAAGCATCATAAGTTTGTCTACTTCTGGTATCAGTCTCGTAATTCCTGCAGCTACCAAAATTCTTTCCTTGTTCTTGTGAACCTTTATAGTAATTACTATGATCATTAACGACGCTTGTTCCATCTACGTGCGTTTGAAAACCGGAATTCCGGTGATCACTCAACTGTGATTTCTGGTAGGATTTAGTTCCAGCATCTTGTTGAACAAAATTATGATTATCTTGATTTCTTTGAAATCTTGGGGGTTTATTTTGTTGAGGATTGTTTCCTCCGTTGTATTGTGAATACTGAGGTGTGTTAGTGTTACTAAAGTTTAATTTTTTATTATTTTTATTTTCTTCCGAATGTCTGGGTGGAACTTGATATCCACGTCCTCCTCTCTGACTTCTATAAAAGCGAATTGGAAATTTATTTGCAACAGTTATGACAATGAAATATGATTTTAAAAGATATGTACCTTCCACCTCTTCTACTCTGCGCGTCATTATTTCTTGATTCAACTCGATCATAACTACTTTCCATGTTCTGCACATGACTGTTTTGAGGTTGAACACTAGTTTCTGTAACTTCAGACTGTATAGGCAATTTATCCTCTAGAAAATCGAAAAGAGATATTTTCCCACTGCTCGGTTTATTTTCTTCTGATTTTTTTTCAAATCTTTTATTTCGAGGTTCTCGCGTTTCCTTTAATGTACTAAAATAATTGTAATTATTAAAATAATGGTTAATTAGTTCGGTCGTATAAAATATGTAAAAGAAAAGATATATACCTGTTTTTGTTATCTGTTTTCTGTAAACTTTTCAATGCTCTGTCAACATTGTTTCTATTAAATTTCAAGGCATACTCTGCTTGCTCGATAGAGAAACCTTGATCTACTATCTTTTGTACACTGTGATCTAAAAGCTATAAGATCGCATGAATGTAAAATGATTGTTATAAAATTGAAATTTCTTATTTGAACATTTAATTTGGTATACCTGTTTATTTCCACCACCAAAAACTTTCTTGCTACCTTGTTTAGCTGCCTCTGCTATAGCATCTTTACGCTGAGCCTCAAATTCTGCATTTTCTTTACTAGACTTTTCCTTTTCTGCCAATGCTTTAAAGTTTTTGTCATTTTCAGATACTTTTAGAATCTTTTTACCAAATGGTATCCAAGGTGGAGGTCCACCTTCCTCACTTGATCTTACTCTCGTATGCAATGCCAATTTCTGTCATGAAATTATATATGATATACATGTGTTATGTAACAAATAATCTTCTTTAATACATTACAAAATTAAATAATAGAATCTACTTTGTTTAATTCCCATTTCTCCACCAAGTTTGTTACTTTTCCTCCAAGCACTTGAGCTATGTGAGAAGGTCTTAGCAAGATAATTCCATGAGATGTTGGTGGCTCTCCTGGGCCAATTAGTATTTTTGTACCAGGAGGAGTATTTAGACTAAAACATTTTTCATCGAGCGATAAAACTCGTTATTAGCAGGAATTAAAAACCAACTGATATGGCTTGTCTATTTACCTCAAAGATGAGATGTGTTCAATTTCTATCGCTTGATAATTATTTTTACCATCGGTTAAAGACAATTTTAATAGACGTGGAGCTGCACGAGATTCTTCATTGTTTTTAGGTGCAGCTACATTGCGTATTTTTTGTATTTGTAATACAATATTTCCTTGAGTAGCATCTCCTTGACCATTACCGATTTCTTTCAAGTCCAACTATGCAATAAATGAATTGGTAGAAAACTAGCACAACCATTGCTTTTAACAAAAGATTTATAAAGCATTGTAATTCTTACATCCAATAACTTCTTTATGATTTTATGGGTATCAACAATATTTCCAGAGTCGCTTGCGATGTTGTAAGCATGGTCTGTGATGTACCTAATTCATATACTCACGTTAATGCATTATAATCTTTCATTTTTAAAATTATCTAAAGGCTAGAATTGTTCGTATAATAAGACTTTTACAAACCACTGTAACGTATAATCCTTATACAGGATGGATCTTAACATGCAAGATTCGCCGATGAGATACATGTTTATATGAACTTTTCTATTTGTTTATATGATTTCTATTTATTAGTGAAACGGGTCTTACATGTCGAGAAACACCTTGTGGAATGACATCTTGATCCCGGAGTAGTTTGTATATTTTCGTAATTGTTTGTGAACAAAATAACATCGTTTGTATACGTACCACCCCTTTTCTCTCAATTTCATGATGTCCATTGTCATCGTGTCCTCGAGCTTGATTTTTCAAGGAGCCAATCTCATTAATTCGTCTACTTTCCCAGGAGAAATTTCATGTGCGTTGCATGCGTGTACTCGTCATATACATAAACATGTGTCAGCTGACGTGCAAACCAATGGTGAATAAGTCTCCCGGGAGTCAATGGTCACGAAGAGAGATCGGGCCTCTTAATAGGTATTTATTGTTGTTCACTAAGCGTACTGGCACTTTCTGGTTTTCTGAAACAATGGGGAAAAGGAACCGCGCCTATCAGACTTCAAGTTCCCGGCCACCATCTTGGACGTTTAGTCCATTGTGATTTTAAGATCGATATATCGGTGGCAACAATACGACAGTATCGATATATCGTTTGCCATTTAAAAATAGTCAAAACTGTTATTCGAATAAACATTTATTTCACGATTCTTTAAATTAGAGTTGTTTTTAAAAATGCAGATGTTATACAGGGTGAGTCACCTGAGACAAGCCACTTGAATAACTTCTGCATTTTGTAAGATAGGAAGAAATGTTTCAGACAGAAGTTGTTTGGTTTCGAGGAGCTCAATACGCGTTGTTTATAACTTTATTTCAGGTTTAATTATTAGGAGATTTGAAGGTTAATTCTGATTTTTTAAAATGGAACTACATATTTTTGAACTCCTACGATTGTAGGAGACAATTTCAACGGGTATAGTGATTCAAGGTTATTCAAGGTCATTTAAGGGCATAAGCGTAAACTAGGCGTGAAAATAGAATTTGCTTCTTTTATTTCGGGCATCCAGAGGTTAAAAATAAAATAAAGATAAATGTTTCGAAGGTTTACATTTAATGGCAGTAAAAAATTCACATTTTTTACAAATGTGTATAACTCGCCTCGCCCACGGTATTTCCTTCCATTTATTTGCGAGATATAAAACAGCAAGCAAAGGTACATTTTTGCCTGTAAATTGATAAATGAATTTTTCAATAAATCGATACGTAGTTTTCTAATAACGCTCGGCTGCAGCACATCATTTGTTACGTAACAGCACGAGGTAGCAAAGTAATCGAAGATAAAGAGAAAGAGAAACATGGTTCGCGTGGATCACTGAGCAAATTGCGCGAATGAACTCCACTGAATAAGTGGACTAATTGAAAGAAACACTTCGCCGGCTGAAAACGATTGTTGGACGGTAGCACACCGGGGAAATGGGTCACACGGATCTCGCGTTTCTCGCGGTAGCTTCTAAAATCAAGTTTCGGTGAACAGTAAGAATGACGTTTCCCAATTCTTGAAATTCCATCATCTGTGGCCGGCATAACTCAGCTTATATAAATAAGATTACCTTGCCGTCGGCTATCATGTCTCCGAATCAACGAAACATGTACAAACCATCTTTCATACCAATTAATTTCCCAGTGTTCAATCTACTGGAATCTTTATCCACTTTTTTCACTATTTTAATTAGTGTTCATACAGGGTAGACAATTTAAATGGGAATAGCTACATATCTCTATTATTAATAATTTTATAGAAAAACGTTCTCAGGACAAAGTTGTACTAAACTTAAAGTGCATATAGGTAAGGTAATTTTTGTCAAAAATGATAAGATCAATGGTACTTTTTTAAATGGAACGATATATAATTTTTCTTGCATATTCTTTTAGAGTATAAAATA
Organism: Sphecodes monilicornis; assembly: GCA_913789915.3. Taxonomy (NCBI): domain Eukaryota; kingdom Metazoa; phylum Arthropoda; class Insecta; order Hymenoptera; family Halictidae; genus Sphecodes; species Sphecodes monilicornis. The sequence goes on from OU565290.1 coordinate 16,072,268, forward strand.
CGAAATCGTTGACCTGCATAATGATACGGTCTCGATCATTGAATCTGAAGATATTTGCATCAACATTTCCTACAGGTTTACAGTAACTAATACAAAATTACGTTTCATGTATAATTTTATCAGATTTTTAAGCAGGAATTAATTTTGTTTTGCTGCGTTAACACGTTCAGCGCCCACTCGACAATCAAAAAAATTACACAAAATCAAAGCAATATATTTAATAAAACAAAAACTAAGAGGTTTAGTTTTGTGATATTAATTACTGTTTCAAACCTCTTCTATTCTTCAGATCGTAAGGAAATTTTGTACACTCAATCTACCAACGTAACAATTAGTTTTCAATTCTGTATATATAATTCCGTCACCCAGATATGGGTGACATGGCGCTGAACGTGTTAAAACCTTGATGAAATAATAGAGGCACGATTCTAAAGAGAAGACTGTGCAAATCGAAGTAAAGATCTAAGTTAGTCTTTATTTCTGTCTCTACATCTAATAGATTGTTCTGTACTCTTTTCCTTTTGTGTTGTTATTATTTCGTGATCGCAATAAATAGATGTGAAATAAATGAAACGAAAAAATAAATGGAATTTTTGTTTCGAAGGCGACGTGGAGGGTCTCACGCGATTCGTAAAACAGTTATTGTAGGTTATTAACGCCGGCAACCCCTGTGGCGATAACGAATAAGAATGGCATTAATCGGTGATCGGTCCAATTTGAGTCGATGATTATTACACGGGCGGAGCCCCGTTTGAACAAACGATGAAATTAGATCAGATAGGAACTAACTTCGGAGCTGACGGAAGCGTGTGGATACGTTCCAGGGGAAAGACTCGCCCATATCACTGCACCAAAAGTTTGCAAAAAATTGTCCAATCACAACGATTACCATCAATCACTAATGAATAACTAACATAATATTAACGATTAAAATTATATCATTAGAGTCAATTTGGATTACTTCCAAATTTTCGATGCTACAGTCTTGCCCCACAAGAGCGTGTCGGCGGTTTTTCAGTAAATATTTATATATTCGTAAAAAAACTTGATACAGGTTGAATCTACATTTAAAACACTAATACGCTTTTACTTAATACTAATTGCCTCTATTATCGGTCATAATTTGGTAACGTTTTGTTGTGCTTTCTACTAATTTTTTCCCACGAAACAAGCAGTGACTTCTACATTTTTCGAATACGATCAATTAAAATTATAAATTTTAACATTCATTTTTCTTTATGCTTCTACTTCTTAATAGACCAAAAATTTTGTATGGAATTTGTATGTGGTGACTATGATAGCCAGTCAGTCACAATGATACGTTCTCTGTCGTGCAATTTGGGCACACGCGGCTTCGATGTTTTAACACATTATTCTTTTACAAAAACCATTTGCATCTAGTTTTATTAATCTAGTGTCGGAACGTATTGGCATTTGAAATGTACTTTCGCTTCATATTACGTTTATTGCAAATACATTAATTTTTGCAGACAATTCGCCAACACGTTCTTGTCGGACAGACTGTATAGTCGTATAACTCTAGTAAGCTGTGTTTGAGACAAAACAAATTGCACAGTATAAGTTTTTATAATAAACGAAAAGTTAATACACTAATTGTAATATACAAATAACCGTGTACATTATTCGTCGTTAGTCTTGGTCTCGATTCTGCACATTTCAACGCAATTGACATTTTGATCTTGATACGTAATCTCGTTGTTGCCTATTATCCCGTACCGTGATATTAATTGCAATTATAAAATTGTAAATGTTACACTGTATTGAAGCACTTTGAAATAATTTTTTAGTTCTGGTTCTGGGGATAATTATGGCAGTTTGAACGTGCGAACCGGAACCGCATAACGAAAGACTCATCGCGTTTTCACATATTTATCGATCGTTTGGATTCGTTGCGATACCTTGGAAATGCAAAGATTGTGTTTTCTAAAAAAAGAAAGCGTGTGCCTGTACGTTTTCCACTCATAGACGTGTCCCGTACACTTTAATTGTGCATTACGGTTGTGGGAGAATATTATCTTTGCTTACTGGGTCAGCTTATAGTTACGGCGGAGAAGGGGAGGAAAAAATTATTACGATGACGAAGGTGCGTCGGACAGGATATAAATAATACAGACGGACTTTTATGCGTTTCCGTGGAACGAGACCACCATTTATAACATTGATACTCATCGGATGAAATTACCATTCCCGCTTAGGTGTTTAAACGTTCCTAGGAGGATTGTCGGAAGAACGTGAAATGAATTAAGACCGATCACGATATTTCCAGAGAAATAATGTACCCTCGACGAGACACGCTACCGCTCGGAAATTATTTATTTACAGAGAAGAAAAATTAAACTTTAATTCTTTAAAAATCTAATCCTTTGAAAGTGAACTTTTAAATCGAAGTACGAACAATCGTTTAAAGACTCTTACAAGTTGACGTTTATATTGCATGTGTCACTGACAAATAATCTATTATTGTATATAATAAATTTTATGATTTCGGCGCAAGGTTCGATCATATTTAGAAACAGCAAATTTGCAATTAATTAACCATTATTCTCGACGTTTCGATCCTGATATGGATCATTTTCAAAGAGACGTCTATGCGTTTGCTGTGCCAACAGGGAAAACAATAAAAGAATATTGGAGTTACTCCATACAGTTACGTATCTGCCACCATGGGCTAAAGTATTGTTTTTCGTAACTGCTCAATATTCTTTTATTGTTTTCCCTGTTGGCACAGCAAACGCATAGACGTCTCTTTGAAAATGATCCATATCAGGATCGAAACGTCGAGAATAATGGTTAATTAATTGCAAATTTGCTGTTTCTAAATATGATCGAACCTTGCGCCGAAATCATAAAATTTATTATATACTTCATTTTCGATCGAGAGGAATTTCACCGGAATCTATCATTGTGTCGTTTAAAAAACTGATTAATTGAATTTAATATATGTGTAAGGAAAAGTTGCTCAGTGCCACGGCCCATATAGCATACTCGAAGCCCATCAAAATCGATGAGGAGCCCCTTTTCTATATCGTTACCCCACGGTGGATTAGGTTTGTACAGTCTTCTTGAACGAATTCTGGTTCGGCCTGGATTAGGTGTCTTGGGGAGGGGGTATGGGGTGAAGGGCTTTGCTCTATAGGACGAATTCGGTCATTGCGGAAAGGCAGAGCTTGCTATAGTCATCTTAACAGTTTCTTACGAATATTTAAAAAAAACCAACGCCGAGCGGCGGTAACACATATAGTGTTAAAAGTTATTCAGAATGGAGATCTTGACAACATATTTCAAGGTCATTGCAATCGACGAGAACCCCCTTACTCCGAATAATTACCAAATATTTTTTTAAGTCGTGCCACTTTGATCACATGCGTGCGATATCACCTGAAGTAATGGAAATTGCATAAAAATCGATACACAATAACAGAAAACGTTATGTAAATTAGGTAAAAATTTTTTGTCTCGTAGTAGGAAAATACATTTGTCCGAATAAAAAAATTTCAGATTAATCAGCCTGATTGAAAGAATTATAATCTATCACGACCTATTGCCAATGAAGTATTCTATGTATACTGTAACGCACGGTTCTATTTTTTATTTATCTGGCAAGAAATATAAAATTGTACCAAACCACCCTACGTATCGAGTCTCTCCAGTCTCTCCTATCGAATGTCCTACAAAAATTGTGATATCGGTGGTGTCAAATTACAAGGTACACGGATTGATTTGAAATAAGTAGAATATTTATATCTTATTATATTTATAGAATATTTAGATCTTATCTGGTAAGAAATATAAAACTGTATCAAACCTCCCTACGCATCGAGTCTCTCCAGTCTCCCCTATCGAATGTCCTACAAAAATTGTGATATCGGTGGTGTCAAATTACAAGGTACACGGATTGATTTGAAATAAGTAGAATATTTATATCTTATTATATTTATAGAATATTTAGATCTTATCTGGTAAGAAATATAAAACTGTATCAAACCTCCCTACGCATCGAGTCTCTCCAGTCTCCCCTATCGAATGTCCTACAAAAATTGTGATATCGGTGGTGTCAAATTACAAGGTACACGGATTGATTTGAAATAAGTAGAATATTTATATCTTATTATATTTATAGAATATTTAGATCTTATCTGGTAAGAAATATAAAACTGTATCAAACCTCCCTACGCATCGAGTCTCTCCAGTCTCCCCTATCGAGTGTCCTACATAAATTGTGATATCGGTGGTGTCAAATTACAAGGTACACGGATTGATTGGAAATAAATAGAATATAGCGAGTATCGACTTATTCAAAATAAGTGGAACGTCGATTCACGATCCAATAACTGGCAGCTTGGAACTCTATTGAATCGCTTCCGTACATATGTGCAGTATGATTCAATAATTCTTGCCGCAAGTGGGTGGATGGTATATGAATAGACGGTAAGATTATTAGAGCACCGTGAGCTCGTCTAAGTTAGCTACATCGTTAGTTTCATGTAAAATGTAGGAAAGATAAAGGCATTAATATCGATCAAATTGTATGTATAATTGTATCTCTTTTCAAAGAGAGCACAGTGTAAAATAATGTTACAACCTACAATATATTTTTTTGCTTAATTATATTTACAACATTTGTATAATTTAATCATTTGTGATTTATTGATTTCGTATTCATAATTACCTAGAAAGAACTGCGAACGTGTGGAAGTTAATAGATTGTTAACACGTTACTTGTCACGTCAGCATCTATAAAAATCTTACACGAATTAAAGCAATTTGTTGAATAAAACATCAGACGAGTAATCAAGATTTGTCGTAGTGATTGTTCTGTTGACCTTCTTGTACTTTGGAAATGCTTACAATTGTTTCACTTAATACAGATCGTACTAATGTGTGTATGACATAACCGAGAAAAAAGGGTAATTCTCTGGAAAAGATAAGTCGAACATTTTTACATGTAGCGTAGAAGTTAGAAGTTTGCTTTTTGAAAAAGGCGTTTGAGAAGTCGTGAAATATACAACTATTCAATTAAGTATTGCCTGTCCACGATTGAACGCATCTACTGGCACGTGTTTGACAAATCTTTAAGTTGAATTTTCTTGAAAATGATGCCTCATATGAACAAATTTTATTCAGAGTTTTAACAAATTATAACAAATTTCTTTTTTCGTAGAATTACTCTCCTTCTGATTATGCCATGAATACTGGGATATATAGGCTGTATCCTATCTAAAATAACTCGGTATCTATGGATTGTATCAAAAAACTTTTTAATGAATTATTCAACATATCAAGGAACTCGTCGAATGAGTACAATTTAATTTTTTATAACTCACTTTTTCCGAGATATCAAGGTGACCATGAGTTTTTTCAAAGTCACTGCACCTTTCTTTTAATATCGCGTTGTTGCCGACAGAAGGAGGAATTCAGCGACCAATAATATGATGATCTTGAGTTGACCTCGAAAAATTTAAAGATACTCAAAGTCACCTTGATGTCTCAGAAAAAATGAGATAAAAAAACAAATTTTAGATAGTATTCTTACTGACTCACCCTGTACATAGACACTGTGTATTATCATAAAAAATCATTTTTAAATCTTGACATAAAATGCCGGTGAAAAAGCTCTGAAATTCAAGGCACGTCCAAAACATTGATACAAATGGCGGTTTTTTTGTTTCTCTGCGTGCCTTGTTATTTTCAGGACGTAGAACCGATGCGCCACAAACAGACGCATCAGCCAATTCCTGTCAAATAGCAGGCGTATCCGTTGAATTTTCAAACTCGATTTTCCCCAACAACGAAATGTCAAACAAGAAAATGTTATTGCTCCTTTTCGATTTGTCTCTGCATGTAGAATCACTATTCGGCCGCTTGTATCATGGTTTCGGAGACACCTTGTATATTGGGGAACCAAAACAGGTCTACGTAACCCTTATATCAATACCTAAACTGATCTACCACAACCAATAACATATATATTCTGTTATACCTCATATCTAAATTAATTTATAATTTTCCAAGAAAGTAGAAAAGCATGCCAATTTTTTTATGCGTCAACAAGAATTGGCAAACAAAAATTGGAAGTATGTAAATACCTGAGTACCTAGATACTGACATAGCGATTTATAAATAAAAGCTTTCAGATTAAACTTTTTCGTCGAACTTTTGAATCGACGTATGATGAACCCCCATGAAGACTTTTACCCTTCCTACGCACAAGCGTGCCGAGTACACACGCGCCGGGCAGCGTCGATTACAGCATGGCTGGGTCAAAATCAATTGGTGCCCCAAGGCTACTGAATAATTACTCCTACCACTATGCTCACTGTTGGTTTAATTGTTCCATTATGGTCTTCTAAATTCCACTTTCTGGAAAATCGATAATTAAATCTCTTGTAAAATCTTATTGTAAACTTTTTAATTTAAAAATAAAAGAAATACTATGGCGAATTAATTTGTTATTCCAATCGGACTTAGCTCAGCAACAATCTAATAAAAATTACTTCTTTCATTTCAGATATTATTTACCAGCTTTTTGTACCGTAGCTTAAATGTTTATAATATAAAATTATAAGAACCTAGCACATTGAAGATACTGTATATTACATGGATAAATAAAATGATGTATATTAAGTAATAATTTTTACATGTTAGAAGACACATTCATTGAAATACAGGGTGTTCACGCTATCACTAGCCAGCATTTTTCTTGCAAATAATAAATATTAGAAAAAAATGGTAGAGGAAAAGGTAATACTGTTTTTGGTAAATAGCATAATTGTGTTCGTAATTTTCTTGTGTTTGCACTATTTTCTTAGAAATAAAGGTGACCTTCAACTTTTTAAATGAAATGCTATGTATTTTTTCATATCATATGAAAGCGTGTGTCAAGACAAATTTATTCGTATACAACGCAATGACCTTCAAGGTCATACAAGGTCAGAAATGGCAGCAAAACTTTGAATATTTCGTAAAGATATCATTCACGATACACAACGCCCAGAAATGTAAACGACTTGCAAAGGAAACTGACGCGATCATGTGTATTAATATTTTGGACAACGTTAGAAGAAGCTAACAAGAATTTAAGTAATAGAGCCGAAATATGTAATCATGCACGAGGAAGTATATTGAACATTTACTATAGCCTCGTCAATAAAGTATACTTGTAAACGCATTAGTACGAAATGTTCAAAATGTTTCTTCCATTTCTGACCTTGTACGATCATGAAGGTCATTGTGTCGTATACGAATGAATTTGTCTTGACACACACTTTCATATGGTATGAAAAAATATATATATCCCATTTACAAAAATTGGAGGTCACCGACATTTTCATGAAAATAGTGCAAATACAAAAAAATCACATACGCCATTACGTTGCTTGCAAAAAACAGTATTACTTTTTCCTCTTTCATTTTTTTCTAATATTTATTATTGGTAAGAAAAACGCTGGATAGTAATAGCGTGAACACCCTGTATATGGAAATCTATTTTATCAAATGTCAGAAATTATTAGACACAAAGGAAAATTTTAAAACACCATTCTGTGTGATTCAATTTTCCTGAACAGTTTTAAAAAATTAATGAAAAATCATTTTACTTTTGTAATTTTTTTAGAGAAATATGGAGATTTCTTCAACAAAAATTGTAAATCTAAATTATATACGTAGCTATAAAAATTAGAATTAATTGCAACATTCAGAATTATGTACACATTTCATCTCAGTTCAACGGTTTTAAACTATTTCTACGATTTCTTTCGACGTTAATGTGTACCAGGTTCTGTTAATCAAGGTGCACAAATTATATTTTATTATTCTGAAATTAACTAATATCGACCTATCTTCGAGGCCTATTTCTCGTGTCAAACATTTATTCAAATTCTCTGATCTTTTCATTCCATCCTTCTTAAAAAAAGTTTGTTTTTCCAATTCATCACGTTCCCTCGGTTTAAGAGTTAGCACCCGACAAATACACGGCTTCGCTATGGCTAGAGCCAACTTTGTATGAGAACGTTGACTACATACAATCACTCCCATTAATATTCGGACACTCTTAAAAAGACGATAAATTGTTTAATATTGGACCATACGACTTGGACTTTTTTGAGAAGTTAGAATAATTTGTTTACTACATGACGTGAAAAAGAAATTTTAAAACAATTGCAATTGGTCGGTATTGCAGAGAAAATACTAAAAGTTGTGTTTTACAATTTTTTTATGTGGCTTATATTGAAAATTTAAAACATCCATTTTGTAGATTTGTATCAATTGTATACATTTTCAAATTTTCATCCAATTTGGATTACGTGGAAAACAGCGACAGGCATCGAATGACGTAAGAATCCTTGGATTTATTACAGTTTAAGGCCGAAAATTGTGAAAAGCTGCAATTTTTACCATCTTCAAACAGTTGTAGCTCATTGCAACGTTTGCCGATTTTGGTGAAATATTCAGAGTGTATACAGTTGACACAGATCTACAAAACGTATTTGTTGAATTTTCAATATGGACACACATAAAACAGTTATAAATAACAACTTTTAGTAATTTCTTTGTAATTCCGACCAATTACAATTTTTTCAAAATTTCTTTTTTTCAACGTGTAGTAAACTAATTGTTCGAACTTCTCAAAAAAATCCAAGTCACATGATCCAATATTAAAAACATGATAGTCTTTTAGAGTGTACGAATATTAATGGGAGTGACTGTACATAGAAACTGGCACCGGGCTGGTGTCACAGCCACGAATAACCGTATTAGCCAGCGTTTCTTGCGATCACAAGTATTCTAGAGGTATGTTACCATCAAACAAAACTTCGATCATGTCAAATCCATTCTCGAAACCTAATTTATCTAGAAACCCACCGCTGACCCGGTACCCTTAATAGCACCTCACCCTGTTTGCGAGTGATAAGAGCGTCGCAGGTCATCCGACGAGCTAATCGGTTTCGATCGTTCGGCAAATTTACGCATCTGTGTCAACAGGCAAGAACCAAAACGAGGAGTGTGTGTTCCACGCGTTTGGTCCGAGAAGATCGACGTTGGTCTTGTACCCCACTTTCGGTAGCTCGCCGGATCTTCGACGGATTCAACCCGTGTCGGATCGCACAATGCTTACACACGTTGCTCCTAGAAGCCCTGGGACACGATTGTGTGTAGACACAGGTACACACGGGGACCGTCCGCGCTTGTTAAACGATGACTCGTAGCAAGCCGGTAAAGGGGTGAGGGATTCGAATAAGGAGAGGAGAGAGGGAGAGTGAGTGTCAGCGAAGGAGAAGCAAAGCAGCGAGTGGCGACCGAGAGGGGAGCAAAATAACCAAAGTACAGAGAAAGATGGGCAGAGAAAATGAGGATGGAGGATGAGGGGGGGATATAATCGGTGAGACCAAGTCAAAGGAGGGAGGGAGCCGAGAGCGAGGCCGGGGACAAAGAGAGAAAGAGCTCCGGCAGTCGGTTTTACCCATTTCAGTTTCACTCAGACCCCGGCCTGAAATCGCGCGAGTCCGTGCCGAAGGTATCACTCGAGTCCGCGACCTCGTGTTCGAATTAAAACCACCGATTTTCCCGGCTGCCGCGCCTCGTGGTCGTTTCGCGAAACCCCCGTTCGCGCCTGGAGAACGCGTTTGATTTTCCGCGACTGGCGCGCAGTGTGCTCGACAGCCGACAGTTTCGAGCGTGCCTCGCGGAACGGTGTCACGCTTTCGTAAGTGTACGAAACGAGCTCCCATCAACCTGCTGCGACCACCGAAGGGCGAGAGATATCCTAGCATACGGATCAAAGTGAGTACAGAAACGCGAATCCCACGGTTGAGTTGCAAATTGGAGCATCGATTGCACGGTTCGGCCGCATTCCGAGCAAAATGCTCCAGATTCGCAGCTCGCGAAGCGATCCCGATTGAATACGCCCGGGCCAACAGGCGGAGTGTCCTGATTGATCGAAATTGACCGATTCAGCCGCGAGAATCAACAGGCTAATGCGAATTCAGAGCCGGCTCAGCTTTTCTGTCCACCGAGTAATAGACACGCTTCGTTCGCCGTTGAATCGACTAATGATCGGGTTATACACATCCGTCCGATATCGGACGCGTTTTTAGGTTGTTTATACATTTCCGTCCGAACTTTGACGTAACTTGTGATGCGTTCGAGATGTTGTAAAGGAGAGCTACCGATAGTTTAGCTAAATGAGTTGTAGAGCCCATATGGCCTCCCAGACTCGAAGAAAAAAAATCGTTGAGAAGTCGGACGCCGATTTCCGATTGCGAACACTCTCATTTAAACCTGGGGAACAATATTCGGTCTGATCCGAATTTCGGACATGTATAACCCGACCTTAAGGCTGGTTCTATCCTGCATCGAAATGATCGCGGATTAAACGACGCCCACGGCCCAGCAGCCCAACACCGGTGATGTTGCAAGTATATTCGACTTGATCGCGTGTGTTTACCGGTCGGTGTAGTTGCGTTTTCGAAAATCGTATTGCTTTTTTCTCGAAGCGATTCGTTCACGTTGTTCGAACGTTGCAGGAACGTAAGAGAAAGGGATGACGATTCGAAACGTTTTTTTTTTTTTGGGACTGTAGATCGTGGATCGCCGATGGATCGGAATTTTCCAGCATCCATATTGTTACGGCATCGGCAGCATTGTTGCGAGTATTTGCGCGCAACCACTTACGTGCCGCGCCAAGCGTGTAGAAAACGCGCGCGTAATAGTAGACGCAAGCATCGTAACGCGGACATAGCGATCGCATGGGTAGAACTCGATGACCTCGGACGTCGTATAACTTTCGACCGACTGAAAGGAACCCTCCCTTCGACTTTTTCCTTGATCGCTCTTTTTTTATTACGTTTTCTCCTACCGTTGCCCTTTCCTCTTTCTCACCTCGAAATCCATTATTCATCCTGATAGAGTGCTCGGTCCGAGGGTCTTTAATCGTGGTTGGCAGTTTATCATTTGTTTGCAACGTTTTTCAATTTATCTACTTTCTCGACTTGTAGCTTCAGCGTCAATATTCAGTGATTTTTTTATCTCGGTTCATGTAAGTTCATGTTCGGAAATAAGTATTGCTGAACGCACGATTCAGTACTGAGAAGAAGGTGTTGATTGAATTTCTTCAGGAATACCGGGACAAACACTGTAAGTGTTGGTTTAACACTTTCAGCGCCATGTCACCCATATCTGGGTGACGGAATTATTTATACAGAATAAAAAATTAATTTTTACGTTGGTAGATTTGTGTAATTTTTATGATTGTGGAGTGGGCGCTGGACGTGTTAATAGTGAACCTGGATGGTTGTACACTTAAACACTAATTTTCTGTGTACGTTTATGGTTATTTATTATTTTTTCGTAAAGGCTAACATCGTTTCTGTTTAGTCCTAAAGAATTCGTCCTTGGAGAGATTAATCACCACTTGTGAAATCGAGAACTATGATGACTAAACGCCGGCAGATGTTTAGGCATTTGTATTATTATACGTGATCGTCTGAAAGCCAGCGGAGTTGTACAAAAAACATTATTTCATTTTTATTATTTACATCGAAAAGAAATTACATTGATAATGTCATTGAAAAGAAAGTTTCGTTGATCTCGGTTTAAATTAATTCATATAAAATCTATCTGTGTACAAACGTCCAAGTAAATCATTTTTTGAATATGATAAAAATTTAGACTTTGAACTCCAGCTTAACTTAGGAATTTATGTGGACTTCAACAAATTTTACTGAGAAGTACTCCAAAGCAACTCTGTATCGAAATTTATACACTTTATCTACCGAAAGTTTGTTAATAGACTTGCCAACAATTTTCTTATGAGCTGTATCTAAAAGAAGTTTGAAATTCTCTTTTAACGTTTTGACTGGCAATCCAGCAACCTTAAAAAGTCCATAAAATTGAAATGATTTATTTAACGAAAGTAGTCCTTCAACCTTCTTGCATTTCGGGATATTAATCAAATTTGGTACAGTGAATATATTAACGTAATTATTTATTTTGAAATCATGGATAATTAATTTCGTCACTCATATATCGCTGACATGGCAGCCAACGTGTTAAATAATAATTTCAGAAAAAGCTGTCACGCCATGATTCATCCATATAATTTGCTGGGTTAAGAACAAAATTGCTGTCGCTTTTCGTCAATTAATTATGAAATTTTCAACTGTTGATCATTGATTATAAATAGTCACTGAGAAAATTTACAAATTCATTTTTATATAATTAACCCCCTAAATTTTTTTAGATACAAATTTAAATTCAATGTAAATTTACTTACACCGATGAAATTTTCAACTGTTGATCATTGATTATAAAAGGACTATTAGAAAATTGTCACGCCATGATTCATCGATATAATTTGCTGGGTTAAGAACGAAATTGCTGTCGTTTTTTGTCAATTAATTATGAAATTTTCAACTGTTGATCATTGATTATAAATAGTCACTGAGAAAATTTACAAATTCATTTTTATTTAATTAACCCCCTAAATTTTTTTAGATATAAATTTAAATTCAATGTAAATTTACTTACACCGATGAAATTTTCAACTGTTGATCATTGATTATAAAAGGACTATTAGAAAATTGTCACGCCATGATTCATCGATATAATTTGCTGGGTTAAGAACGAAATTGCTGTCGTTTTTTGTAAATTAATTATGAAATTTTTAACTGTTCATCATTGATTATAAAAATATTATTAGAAAATTGCTGGTAGATAAAGTATTAATTGACATAATTTAATCTAATCTCAACGAACGAAACTGCTGTCATTTTTGGTCAATTCATTACAACATTCTCAACTGTTGCTCATTGATTTTAATAAGAACATTTCAACGATTTTAAGAAATCAAGTGTAAAATTTAAGAAATCAAATTGATATAATTTGATCTAATCCCAACGAACGAAAATTGCAGTAATTTTAGGTAGATTCATTAAGAAATTCTCAATTGTTGATCATTAATCCCAAAAGAGAAAATTGCCGATAGACAAAGTGTTAATTGACATATTTTAATCCAACTAACTGTATCTAGGCGATTAAAAAATTATAATGTATAATATAATAAAATGTAAATAACTAACCTTGCTCTAATCCTTAAGCAATCTACTCAATATGTCTCTGTGCTCTAAAAATGTCTAGCACGTACGGAATATCAATTGGTTGACTCAGAAAATATTGCGTAATTGGAGTCGATTCACTTGTCACCGTTGTTACATTTGAATACCTATAACAGAGAAGTAGAGGCTTTCTGAAGGAAATCATCACGTTGAGACGTTTCCTGTTGTACTTACGGCTTGGTAGATTATTGGACGCCTAAGGTATTAAGAGAATGTGTAAACAAGAAATGTTGTTTTAACATAGACCTGATATAGAGTCGATCCAGTCGGTGACTAGTGCTGAAAACGCAATGGCAGTATCAACCTGACCTTTCGAAAACAAGACCTAACGAAATCCATCGAATTCGCAGACGCTGACAACGCGTATGCGTCGAATAGCGGGACGACGCAACGGAGCGCGATTTTAACGATTTTCTCATCGTTGACTTAACCTTCGGACTGCAACCTCGACGCAGAGTTTCGCTCATGCTCCGCCGTCGATCCTTTGTAGCTCCGCGGGGATTTTTTTTTATTTTTTTCGACATAAATCAGCGAGCGTTCAATAAACGTTGAAACGCAAGAATCTCTGGAGAAAACCATTCATGGAAAGTCACGACTGCAACCGTGAAACTCTCGGGAGCACCGCAGCGTGCCTTGTCGATGATGCGGGTATGCGCGATGATGTCAAACCAAGCCGAGTTTCTGTTTTCGTTCGACGGTCTTCTTCTGAATCATGCAGACTCTGCTCGTTACCTGCAGCCGCAATTCAATCAATCTTTTACGCAACACGATGGCCGCCACAAATAAGACATTAAATCCTGGCCGGCTGTTGTCGTCGCTTCGCCTCCTCGAATGAAATCGTTTTATCGCTCGGAGGTGCTGTCGAGAATTCGCATGATCGTCAGTTTTGATTCTATAAGAGGACTGACCCGGAAGCGAACATTTTTCGTCGGGATCGTTAAGCATTCCCAAGAGTTGATGTTTTAGAATACGTGGCTGTTGGGAAATGTGTGACACGAATTCCGGAAATCCGTTTGAGAAATCATTACGCTGATTGCTTGTTAACTATACGATACATCTCGGTAGATTTTGAGGATAACGTGGTTTTAACTCTTACAATCATAATTTGAGGATTGACGTTAACTGATTGGTTCAAGTGAAAAGCGTCTGTGAACAACTTGTGTTTAAGGCGGGCTAAGAACCCGAGACTTAGTATTATAGTCGTTACATGTTGCTTCTGCCTGTTCTTTCTTACATTCTATTGTATGGTTTCAAGTGTTTTGGGTATGTACCGGAATCTTGTACTGACATTAGGCTCGGTTGTGTTTAAAGGGAAGATGTATGATGTTGCAATCAATTTACAAAAATACAGATATAGAAAGACAAAGAATTTTAACATGTACCACAAATTAATTCGTTGTTATTTATTATATGTGATATTTAATCATGAATATTGCATTTATAGTCTACTATCTCTATCATAAAACAGCTCTTTTCGTAGTAGAGTGTTTTATGCTACTAAAATCGAATTCAAAAAGTCAGGTAGAACTGGCATAATTTTTATCAATTACGTGATAAGTAGACTGCGGATCTTTATGCATTTATGGCGTCTGAAAAATTTTCAAAAAAAGCTAGAATATGAAATTCGATAGTACGATTTTGATTTATTTCTATAAAGTTTACTATTACCGAAAATGAGATTTTATTTGAGTCCACTTTCTTAAAATTCGCCTAGAAAAATTGCAAATTGCATGAACATCCGCAGTCTAGTAATAAGAAATATTATTTTTTAAAATGTCCCAATTCCTTGTATATTTATTAAATCTTCTATATTTTATATTACTTATGTATTCCTTGTATAGTACATTAATATTCATTTCGAGGTAAAATTAATTGTCTTATCAAACGCCGAAAAGTTTGCTAAGTGGTACTATATTATATGGTTTTTTAAATCGTCTGGCTGCAATTTAAGGATATGGTTAAATGTTACGAAACGAAGGTTGTTTTTGCATTTTGCCTGAACATGTCGAAAAGAATTTATGGTCAGTGGAACGAAGAGAATATGCAAATGACTGTTGACGTCTAAGGTAATAAAGTATGGTTTTTATGAATGTTTCTAAAGATTTTAAATAATTTTAAGCAACTGAACTTACATTCACAAAATACCTACAATCTATTGTTAAAAGGCCTCCTACATTTTGTTTCTTTTGGTACATTGTTCGGATCAATTTGATTCAAAAGCAGACATTTATATAATAGACATTAATATAGATTAATTTGATATCAACAAATTCTATACATTACACGCATGTTAAGATCCAGACTTTTTCCACAATTGTTAATGGTGGTTCTATTTCTTTCTCGAAATATAAATCTCCTACTTTCTTAAACAGTGAAGAGATAAATAATTTTACTATTTTAGAAGTAGATACAATTTTGCTGTTAAGCCTGCACAATTTTTGATACTTATTGCCAACATACTACTTCATGAATCCTTTAAAAATATGGGCTAATATGTAATTGATAGACTGGGGATTTTATGCATTTATGACAAAACTGAGGTTTAATTTAAATCAGGCAAACTATCAGAAGAAATTAAACATATTATATTATTTTCAACCTACTAAACAAAATAAGAGAAAATCAATTTCTATTTCACTCTAGTTCGTTGCAATTCAGGTAAAAAATTTTAGTATAAAAGTCCGCAGTCTATTAATTGATAAGTAATTGTCGATGGATCGATTTTTCGGAGTATTAAAATAAAATGTCGCATTATCATTTCATCTATACATTTTTTTTAGAAACCGTACCGAATTTCTCTCAGAATGTAAAATTTCTTAAATGTTACGATAGTGAGGCGACGATATCCTAAATTTTCGGATTCAATTTCTGTTAAATCTCGCAAGACGAATGCTTTCGACGATTTCACAGCCACCATGATGACTAGGTCTACTCAAATCCTTACACATCAAACTTTTCATATATGTTTTAAATTACTTCTTACAGTGCCTACTACCAATAACTAATTCTTTCGATTAACTACTAAAAAATTAAAATTTATATGGAATGTTTATAACTATACTGCACATCTTTATGTAAAATAAAAAATGTTTGCATCGATTGCACGACACAGGAGTCAAACAAAAATGACTTTCTTCTTTTAATTATCTCATTAAACTGAAACTAATACACTGATGTTCTTATATCTTTTTAATATGTCCGCTGCTTTATTAAAATCCGCAGACTATTTATAACTCTGCATCAAAATGGATTCAGATCCAACCATCAGAGGCTTAACCCTTTGCGGACGCGTGTCTGCAGACAGTTGCCCAAGCAAAATTGCTATTCCGTGACTGCAAATCATTTTTTAAAAAATCATTACTCTCAAAAAACATCAAACAAATGTTTATGAAACACAACACTTGTTCCTTCATTGGATTCTTATACTTAGCTGACACTACATAATTTCATTTCCCGAGGAAAATTGTACATTTCCTAAGGAAAATTGTACAGGGAAAATTGTACATTTCCCAAGGAAAATTGTACAGGGAAAATTGTACATTTCCCAAGGAAAATTGTACAGGGAAAATTGTACATTTCCCAAGGAAAATTGTACAGAGAAAATTGTACATTTCCCAAGGAAAATTGTACAGGGAAAATTGTACATTTCCCAAGGAAAATTGTACAGAGAAAATTGTACATTTCCCAAGGAAAATTGTACATTTCCCAAGGTAAATTGTACAGGGAAAATTGTACATTTCCCAAGGAAAATTGTACAGGGAAAATTGTACATTTCGCAAGGAAAATTGTACATTTCCCAAAGAAAATTGTACAGGGAAAATTGTACATTTCCCAAGGAAAACTGTACAGGGAAAATTGTACATTTCCCAAGGAAAATTGTACATTCGATCCGTCGATAAGTGCGCTAAAAATAATTCCCGGCCGAAAAGAGGTAATAAGAATTGTGCAGACCATCATTTTTTTTAAAGACCATAAAAACGAGGGTTGTCGTATTCTATGATTCTTTCCAGTATTGTCCTCATCTCATCACTTTTGATAAGCTCTCGAAGTTTTTCCACAGACTTGAACCTTTTTTAGTAGTTCCGAGGATAATTTCTTGGATGAAAGCGGCTCTTGGCAGAGGTGTAGCCCCGGCGGAGGCTCCCAACGTGATCAAATAAACCGGCGATAAAATGGTTAATTCAAACGTCTGGTAATAAGCAAAAAGAGCTAAAGTCGTTTGCTCGCCTGACGGCGGCAATAAGAGTCTAGCGACGATGCTCGTCGCTAAAGTGATCGATACGTCGAAGCGGGGCGTTCGCAATTACGAGTCGATGAGGAATCGCGTTGCTCTAATTAAGCTCCTTCGGTGTCGGGGTGCTATTTAGTAGGGCCGAAGACGCCATTTACGATGGCTGTGGACGAGGAAGGAAGTGCCGTGATGACGTCACGGCTCCTCGGGTTCCTATCGCTCCATTATTTTTACGTTTTACATACATCGGCCAGCGGATTACTTAATGCGAAGGGAGAAGCCACTTTCTCTCTCTCGTGTAATGTGTCTTTAAGGCAGTAGTATGCCGGTGCGTGACCGAGCCAACAGGAGAGCTTCGTGGCATAGCTCGTTGCAAAACCGGTATATTATAGTTCCCGCCAACTGTACGGTGACTCGCGTAACATAGAACCGCTTCCGGTAGAGTAATTCCTTTTCGATATCGGCTACTCTGAGAGCGTCGATCCTCGTTGTCTTCTAACTCGAGATGCAACGATGACCCAGCACACAACTCTCCATGAATTTATTCCTTTCATTCTACACTTTCACTGGTTTTCTCGCGGAGATGATACCGCCAAGATATTATCGAACAGAATGGTTGATATATTACGGGTCATAGGTTTCGCTGTCGGAGATAATCTCGTAATCGAACACCACCGCTGTTTCGGAGCGAACCGGTGGGAATAAACGCGTTTTATGTTTATACTTTCTATTAATCGACCGAGCGTTTTGTGAGTTCCCGGAGAGCTGTGTTAACGATAGTAGTCCTACGAATATTTATACAACTGAAGCGATGTTTTCTTTGTTATTCGAACATGCGATCAACCGTCTGTTTATTCTATTTTGACTTCCACACGCTCCCTGTCAACGCCGTTTGAAACTTGTTACACGAAAAATCCATTGATGTGTATTTATTTTCAAGTTTAAGAAACAAATCGGTGTAATCAATTTCAACTTTATCATTCCGTTCTGAAGACTTCGACTGCCAAAACAATATCAAAAATTCCATGATATCGAAGTAACTTATTTCATAAAAAAAACTATTGAAACATTAAAATTTGAGATACTGAGTAGTCCTTTAACTTTCTTGCATTTTCCTTGAATTGTTGTGTTTATGATTGAAATTTCTGATGCCACCTAAGGAGGTATTAAAAAATCTTTAACCACGGGCCATAGACTTTAAAAAATGATGGAATAATCGCTGGTAAATAATGCGTAAAAAAGTCTTGAATGTTACATAATTAACCAGTTAGCTGTTTCCGACGAGTATACTCGTCATGGAGAAATATCAAGCTTTTGTGATATGACGAGTATACACGTGATGCGTAAAAAGTAGAGCAAGATGAAATTTGCTGTTTAAATTGCAATATTAGTGAAAACTAAAATATATTTGTATTAAGATGTTTTGAATATTTGGAGGCCAAGACGAAATAAAACAATATAAATAATCATTATGGAAGAACTCTATACAGGATGTTCGCGCTATTACTAGCCAGCGTTTTTCTTGCAAATAATAAATATTTGAAAAAAATGAAAGAGGAAAAAATAATACTGTTTTTTGGAAGCAACGTAATGGCGTTTGTAATTTTTTTGTATTTGCACTATTTTCATGGAAATGTCGGTGACCTCCAATTTTTGCAAACGGAATGCTATATATTTTTTCATACCATATGAAAGCGTGTGTCAAGATAAATTCATTCGTATACGACACAATGACCTTCAAGATCGTACAAGGTCAGAAATGGAAGAAACATTTTGAACATTTCGTACTAATGCGTTTACAAGTATACTTTATTGACGAGGCTATAGTAAATGTACAATATACTTCCTCGTGCATGATTACATATTTCGGCTCTATTACTTAAATTCTTGTTAGCTTCTTCTAACGTTGTCCAAAATATTAATACACATGATCGCGTCAGTTTCCTTTGCAAGTCGTTTACATTTCTGGGCGTTGTGTATCGTGAATGATATCTTTACGAAATATTTAAAATATTCCTGCCATTTCTGACCTTGTATAACCTTGAAGGTCATTGTGTTGTATACGAATAAATGTGTCTTGACTAACGCTTTCATATGATATAAAAAAATATATAGCATTTCATTAAAAAAATTGAAGGTCACCTCCATTTCTAAGAAAATGGTGCAAACACAAGAAAATTACATGCGCCATTATGTTACTTACCAAAAACAGTATTAACTTTCCCTCTATCATTTTTTATAATATTTATTATTTGCAGAAAAAACGCTAGCTAGTAATAGCGTGAACACCTTGTATAGTGTGAACAAAGTACTTTTTACCGAACACCTACTTTTTGCGACACATTTTAGGTACACACTTTTCAAAGAGGTCGCAACAGCTAACTGATTAACAATGAGAAGAAATGAACTAAAAAACTCTGTTACTTCAAGACTATCTGTTTACATCACAAAAAGGCGTAGTCCCATAATTGAGCCGCTCATTTGCCAAATCGATTAACTCCACAATTTTAGAAGTAGACAAAATCGATGGAATAGCGCAAATTTGTTTTTACAAATTCTGTCAATCTTTGCCATTAAGTGATATTAAGCCTAATTATTTACGAAATTCAGTTCAAATGCAAAAATTTAGACGTCAACGAAGTTGATCTCGAAGTATTTTGGCAGAAAAATGTAAGAAGATTTGAAAGGTAGTTAATCTATTTGGCTAACGAGCGGATCAATTATATCCAATATTTATTGTAAAGAGAATTCTTAAAAATCACTTGTTTTCACTGCCGTTACACGAGAAGCCCTTTTTAACGCGTTCACTGTCCTGATAATCGAGTTATAGCTCACGGAACGATCTTTTTAGAAATAACGTCATATAATTATCGACTTCGAGAAGAAAAAACAAATGTGTACACAAACCGAGTTTTGTGACAGACGATCGATACCAAACGGGTTCTGCGGAGACGAAAGAGATCGATAAACGAGAAACGTACACACGCAATGTCACGTGAGAATGTTACTTCTCGGCGCGATGTAATAAGAGCGCGTCGATTATGATGTAACACGAAATAATCAAGGGTAATGAGCAACGGGGAATTAAAAATCCACGCGACCTTCGTGCGCTGTACACGAAATAGTAATATTACGCTCCGTACACACGTGCACGAGGATTCGCTTTTATTATCTTCCTCGAACAATAGCCGACCGCGAAGACCGCACGCAAAGCCACGCGCGAGTCGGATCTGCTCAATCGAAGTGTGAAGTTGTGCTCACTCCGGAAACGTAGTTTCTCTGATCTACGTATCTACACTGATCATCCGATTAGACTACATCGCAGCGCATTTAAGTTGTGAGTTTATCACGTCGACGTTAATTATCATTGTAAATAATGAGCCGAAGTGCAATCTCTGTTCGTATCATCAAAACTTTGCACGTAGTGATGGGTATACAACACTCTGACTTGCAAGTTTTCGAACAAATCAATCACCACAGAGTTTTGAATCAATTCGATATTTAGTCGAAATGAAAAATTCTTAAAACTCTTGAAAGCCTTGAAAATTTTAAAAGTCTTGATAATCGTAATAAATGTATACTTTCGAGAATCTTGCAAGTTTCGAATGTCTTGGAAGCTTGGAAAATCTAGGAAATTTTGAAAGCCTTGGGAATTTAATTACATCAAGTTTCATGAGAAAATGACCATATTTTTCTATGTAACAACAAAATCATGTTTGAGGTGGTATATTTTAACCTGCTTATTTTGTTACTAACACTAGCTTTACGGGGCCCGTCAAAATGACGGATTCAAAAATTTTTAATTTACGATTATTAAGAGCGTAAGGAGGCATTCGTGAAGAATTATTAAATAGATTTACTTTTCGTGTACATATTACAATAAAAATCGCTGAAGATCTAAGTAAATACAGTTTTATTATTTTTATAAGGCAATGTAGAATAATCAATTTTAGTGCTCCGTAAACCTAGTGTTAAGAATGGTTCCAGCTTTAGAAAAAACTCTTCCGCGCGCAAGTGAAGTTGCAGGACAGCAGAGAATTTTACGAGCTAATTTTGGTAGATTAGGAAATTTAATGCTATTATCTGTCCAATACTGTAAAGGATTGGAATGTCTATTAATATAGCGTCCCGCAATGTAACATTCCAATTCATTTGCAGGTCCGATACTTTTAGCGTTCATTGAATTTCGTCTGCATACTTCGCTAACATTTCAAGAGGTTCAATTCTTACAAACTTTCCAAAGTGTCAATATATACAAATTAACTGAAATATTAGATTAATATAAAACTTTCTCCGAATCCTATATAAGGCTTTCAAGATTTTCAAGACTATGAAAACTCTCAAGACGTCCAAGAGTTTCAAGAGTTCTAAGATTCGAATTATGTTGCAAGCGATTCGAATTTTTTGTCGCAAATATTGAATCGAAGCGGTTCAAAGTGATTCAGATCCCATCACTGCTTGCACGTGAAGCCTGAACGAACTAGATACATATTTATGTATCTTCCCCATACTATGTGACAAAGATTATTAACAGACTACGACTCTTTATGCAGAATCAAATTTATGTGCATCAATTGCAAGGTACCGATTAAAATAAAAATTTGTTTTTCCAATTCATAATTTTAATAAGTTGACGATAATTTATCAATACTTTTAACTCCCTTCTATCTTTCTTCTATTTCATGTTTCGTCTACTCATTTTCTCTATAAATGCATAAAATCCGCAGTCTAGTTATTAGTATAATCAGTACTTTTTGTTGTTCATACTATTAATAAGGATTTCATCCTGAAATAGAATAAATCTTTAATTTATTCGTTACCTATCTTCATCTTCAAAATGGTTCATTGAACGTAACGTAACTATTTCGAGAAATACTAAAATAGTTCTACGAGGTAATGAACTCCTTGAATATTATGGTGTCTTCTACGATCTTAAATAACAGCGTACGTAAAATTACTTTGACTAGGTTCGTGTAAACTATATGACCATGGATGTCACACAATGACAGTTACCGTGTTAATTTGTATCGACATAAGGACATTAATGCATTAAGTAATTATTTTTGTTATTTAAAGAAGTAATTGCGGCGTAGTCATAGACTGATGCGAAAATGGAAATATTAGATACAGTATTCACCAGAGACAAGTACGGACTATTAACTAATCGTCCTTCATTACATATTTTATCGTCTTACGATTATACGTAAAAAAAATCGTTTACGCGTTGTATACGTCACACAGTTCATCTTGTAATTGACGGTACAGAAAGGGAGTGGTTAAGCTTGGAAAAATGATTTTCGTATGGAAATGAAATATTTCTAGACGTAATACCAAGACGATCAATTTCAGACATTGAATAACAGTGAACCCTTTGCACTCGAAGCAATTTTAACCCTTTGCACTCGGAGCTGTTTCAACTAAAAAACCAAACATTTCTTCTAACCTAGAATATTTCCATTGTATATAATTTATTTTCATTATATGCGTAAGAAACTGATATAGTGCCTCATACAATATTTAAATGTATAGTAATTTATTACATATAAACAAATTTAATCATGCAAACAATATTCTGAATAATGGTGTAGCAATTTGTAGTGGCGCCTCACAGTCGCCATTCGAGTGCTAAGGTTTAATTCCAAAATCAAAAGACATTTTTTTCGATGTAGACCAATTTCAATCGATGTAACCATTTTTAAATTATCCACATGAAATTGAACCTGTTTTCCCATACAACACATGAATCTGTAGAAATTTGCAGAATATAGACGAATTTAATCGTATAAAAACGATTTTGAATAATGGTAAGGCAATTTTTAATGACGTCTCACAAGGAGAAGACGCGGTCATTGGGTCTTAGATTTTGTCGAAACTTTGCATACTGGTAGATTTCGTTCTCCTGTTTATGAAAATATAGCACTATAGGCGTCGATACACAATAGTTTTGGAGATATTTACAATTTAAATTTCATTATACCCGTTAAGTCGTTAAGTACAGTTTTGGTTGAGGTTTTTGTCAAGTGCCAAACGGCGTGATGGTAACGTACTAGATTCATTACCGAGACATAAAATAAGTAGGTTTTTATTCTTTTCTTTTTCCTACAAAAAGTCCAAAACATGAAATGAAACCACAACTGCAATAATGTACAAACGCAATATGAATAGTCAGTTAGAAATATATTATATATTTAATATATAATGTAATTAGACGTACAAACAGACATAGTAAGTAGATAAATCATTGTGATAGGGACTACAGGAACAGACGTTAAAGTACAATCATATATGAGACTGTTGTTGTTATGTATTCTTTGTAAGTTACTGTTATGTAAATAAAGAGCCTTTGAAAAAAAAAAATTACCGGGAAGGCCAGTGTTCAAATCTTTTTTTCCATTTTTTTCTTTATTTCTGTTCAGTTTATCTATTTTAATTAATTGTATTTTGCACATGAAAAATACACTCATAATATCTATAGGAAACAAAGTATAAAAATTTTATTGAAAAGGAACATAATATGAAAGAAACACTAACTTCATCAATCTTAGCGTATCTCAAAAGTTATTGAGTATCGACGCCTATAATGCTACATTTTCATAAACAGGAGAACGAAATCTACCAATATGCAAAGTTTCGAGAAAATCTGAGACCCCATCCGCGTCTGTTCACTACTTACCGCTTCTACTTCTTGTAAACACACCAGCTCCCGCGTAAGAAAGAAACATTCTCTTTCAGGTTTTCGTTTTATTTTTCCATGCATAATCGCTCGTTTCCGGATTGTGCCGGCAATCACCGGATACATACTCTCTATGATTAAAAGTACAAAATCGATCTAAAAGTTTCGCACCCGCATTCAATCAAACGATGCGATCGAGGTTCATTCGTAAACGGAAGCAGAAACTGTTGCGTCACATTCGGTTCCATCGGATCGGCGCAAACACCTGTTTTTTCCGGTTGTGAAAAGAATAACAAGATAACTCGTCTGGATTAGGATGCAACACGGGCTACAATGCTCGTGATTCACTCGGACGGATAAAAATCGCGAACAGGGGGAAAAACGGACGAACCAGCGGAGCAATCGTAAAACGGAAAACAAGGCATTTCAAGGAGAGCCATCATTACCTGAAAGTAACGCAATTATATTTTCCTGTCCTGTCCACGGCGCCGGTTCTGAGACGGTCCAAAGTTCCACATCTAGGTCAAACGCGTTGAAGAAAATTATTGCACGACAGCGCGAATTAGATAACGCGATGACAATTGAATAATGCGGATGGTGATTAACGGGCCTGGTATTGTGACGACGAGAGCTATACCTTGTCTTCAAAATATAGAAATATGAGCAAGAGATATCATCTACGACCCACGATCAATGATTCTACCACGGGAACCTTCTACGTGACCGGAATGTGAACTGCGCACATGCCTGCGCGCCTAGAGCACTTTATAATATATCACGGCCAAACGAGACGATACGGGTTGAAATCGCCTAGCCCGAAACCACGCTGATGGACAAGACCATGAGACACAAGACATTGAAGATGATCGGGGTAATGTTGCAACACTGAATTTAACGAGCACGAAAAGCAACTGAAAGGTGTTGCGGTATAAACATAATATGCGGTATAATATAATATAAAATTGTATGTTCATACATACACTAAAATAAAAAGGATAAATACAAAGATGTAATAGAATATAGTCTGTTCGGTTTATCTCCAACCATTAAAATATCTTGAACAATCTGAAGGATACGAAAAAATGTTTCAAAATTTATTTCCAAATAAAACATTTGTCATGTATTTTTGTCTGTAAAATGTGATTAACGCTCTGCTATTTTAATATGATTTTGATGTATATGATTTTCTTCATTTTATGCGGATGAAACTGATACTATTTACCCGTACAGTACTTAAATATTTGTTACTTATTAAATACGAAGAAACTTAATAATGTAAAAAATATTTTGAATAACGATATAGCAAATTTTTTGTGGCGACTTAAAATCGCCACTCGAGTGCTAAGGATTAATTTAAAAAAAATGAAAATACAAAATAAGATTTGTACTCGCGACGTACGTCGTACAATTTCAACACGTCAGCGCTGAGCGACTTGATGACACTTGGACCATCGCGTGACACAATAGCATTTTGAGTAATAATGAAACTTTAAATGTTAATAACTTGAAAGGTATTGCTTATCTGACCCTATAATCGTATATATTCATAAATAGAAGCACGAACTCTATAAGTGTGCAAAGTTTCAACTAAATCGGTAACTCAAAGGTCGTGCTCTCTCCTTTTCAGTATCGCACCTATTTAAGTAATTGTAATTATGTATAAGTAATTGTTAATTACTTACACAGTTGATAAGAAATAAATTAATATAATTGCAATCTGATTAATATAGTTTCAATTTTATGCAATTATCTATATTATTATTTAAATTATTGTATGATTCCAATGGCACTTAACTTTTCATAGCTGCCATATGATATCTCAATAGTGGCTTGATTAATCTTCTTCCAATTTTACACTTGCATAAGGTAAAGATTCCTTTATCTGGTGAACTAAAATTATGTCCATATCGACTTTTTTTATCTTCAAAAAGTTTTAATCCTAGTGAGTTTCTGCTTTATACGACTGCCATTTTGTTAAAAAACCTGTTCGCTGCATAACTCTGGTGTAAAATTTGAAGAAGATTCACTAATTTATTATAGAGAGATCATGGCAACCATGAAAACTGATATGCTGCTGGTGTCATACAATAATTCAATTAAATTACAAACATGCTTTGCCATCGTAAACGAAGTTGTATTAATAATCACGTTGACTGAACATATGAAATAGTTCCTAATAGAAGACTACCCATTTGAGAATATCTAAGTAATCATTAATTTTAAATCTTATTTGATATAATACTTTTTTACGCAGAATTCACTGCTTTATCCAAATTCAAGAAAAAATATTAGGCATTTCATACAGAAGACTGAAGGTGTCCATGATATTTCGATAAAAAGGCAAAGTAACAAAAAACAGATTAGAACACTGTATGTTCTCTTGGAAACTATGCAGCATTTATTTGAACATTTTTGAAGTGAATCTTCTTTAGGCGCAAAACCTCGACGCGGTAGGCGTAACACCTCGACGCAGTAGGCGTAACACCTCGATGCGGTAGGAGTAAAACCAATCTGGCGATGAAACGGTGAAACGCTGAAACGATGAAACGATGAAACGATTAAACGATTTAGTATAACCTCGACGCGGTAGGAGTAAAGCCGATCTGGCGATGAAACGATGAAACGAAATTCTATTCTATTAACATATACGGTTGAGGGTTAGGCATTGCTTAATAAAGATTATGATAAAATTCCGATGATGCTAAGTGGAGATTTCAACGTGAACTTTGCATCGGAACAATCAAAATTATAAATAGAATTTTTTGGAAGTAAATTAAGATTGGAAATGGTAAATAATCCTAATGGAGCGACAGCAAGATCTGGAACAACTCTCGATGCAGTATTTGTAAGACAATTAGACAAAATTGAATCAAGAATATTTATATCATATTTTAGCTATCACAACCCAATTGTTTCAATAATAGAATCATAGGAAATTAAATGTCATAAAGTGTTAATAAAAATTTGAAAAAAATTTTTTTTTATAACAAGTAACTTACGAGTTATTTGAAGTCGTTATGTTACGAGACTAACCCGGTATGAATCGTTGCAAGTTTAGAATCGAGGAAGTTTAGAAAAATGCTATAAAAGCAGAAAGTAGGTATAGCGGGGGCATAGAAATCCCGGACAAAAAGCACTTATTATGAACGGACGTATAGGACTCGGAGCGAGCCCAGCTCGTGAATATCATCTGTCCGTCGATAAACGCAACCGTATATTGTCTGACTGTCCGAAATGACCCACTTTTGCCGGCCTCAGAAAGAGAAGTCGCTGGTACGCGTCCATCTACGCGAAGGTCGTTGCTCATCGTGCCTGGGCAGGTGCAATACCTCCTGCCGTACCAGCTCCATAAAAGTTTCCTGCGTTCCAAAAGCGAGCCAACCTCGATCATCCTCGCAGCATGCAAAAGCGAATCGATCTCGATTATTACGTCACGTAAATCCGCGTATTAGTTAAGGTGGAACGAGCCGCGCGTGATTCACATGGCAATGTCGAGCGAGACTTACTCATAGGCCTCGATGATCTTGAAACCGTGATCCTCGAGCAATCAAGCGACCAACCCACGTCGGCAATTAACAACCGTGGAATCGTTTCGATCTTGCCCGAAGTTGAGCAACTTTCGGACATGCCTCTGTTCGTGACGCTGTTTTCTTACGTTTCCTCAAAACCTCTTTCGTTTGAACCCCGTTGACCTCGAGTCGCTGATGGTTCGCAGCGATTTCTCGTCACTTCGAGCGGCGAAGTGGACGGTTTTTGCGAGTAGATTACCGTGAAAACTAGCTCGTGCATTTTTCAAGATTAATCGGCGTACCCTTCGGGAGCTTGGTACACGCATCCGTTCTTAGAAAAGTCGGTTCATGAAGAATAGTGACCGTAGCCTTGCCGGTCTTTTATCCTCGATCTCCTTCGGGTAATGTTCCCTTAACACTGAACCTATCAACACCGGTCAAATGACAGGTTTCAATTTTCTTATTTTGCTATTAGTGAAATGATAAAGTTGTATTTATGAGAAATGATTATTTTATTAGATTATTTTGCTATTAGTGAAATGATAAAGTTGTATTTATGAGAAATGATTATTTTATTAGATTATTTTGCTATTAGTGAAATGATAAAGTTGTATTTATGAGAAATGATTGCACAAAAATTTTAATTTCATCATAGACTAAAATAAGAATCACACAAACTTTAAATAAACCCAATCTTGTAATTTTTATGAGACAACAGGTACTAGTCAATTTTAGTGGTCGGTAGGTTTAGTGTTAACACGATTGGATAGAATAATTACTATGTGAAATTTCTTCTTTGAAGTATTGTTTTAAAACGATTAACACTAAACTTGTAAAAATAACGGGATTGACTATATTTTGAATTTGTGCGATTCGTATTGTAATCCGTGTTTTACTAAATATATTTATTTAGTTACTTACCACGAAACCTTTTGAAGTGAAACTTCTTTAGGCGCGGTAGGAGTAAAGCCGATTTAGCGATGAAACGATGAAACGATGAAATGAAATTCTATTGTATTGAAGTGAAACTTCTTTAGGCGCGGTAAGCCTAACAGCTAAGCGCGGTAGGCGTAAAACCGATCTGGCGATGAAACGATGAAACGATGAAATGATGAAACGATGAAACGATGAATCAATGAAACGATGAAGCGAAATTCTATTCTATTAGCATATATGGTTGAGGGTTCGGCATTGCTTAATAAAGATTATGATAAAATTCCGATGATGCTAAGTGGAGATTTCAACGTGAACTTTGCATCGGAACAATCAAAATTATTAATAGAATTTTTTAGTTGTAAATTAAGATTGGAAATGGTAAATAATCCTAATGGAGCGACAACAAGATCAGAAACAACTCTCGATGCAGTATTTGTAAGACAATTAGACAAAATTGAATCAAGAATATTTATATCATATTTTAGCTATCACAACCCAATTGTTTCAATAATAGAATCATAGGAAATGAAATGTCATAAAGTGTTAATAAAAATTCGAAAAAAAATTATAGAAAGAAGTTTCAATTCAGCCATGTGGTCTAAGCACACATCAATTGTGAAATGGAGCATTTGGAAAAGGTCATTTTGACCGGTGGTGGTAGGTTTAGTGTTGTGCACGACAATTACTATTCGTTTGTTCAGGCGCGCCGCGATGGCTTTAGAGATCGCAGGAAGTGTCTACCGCGAAACAACGTAAATCGTATTCACGAGATGCTCGCACTGATGTCGAGCATTACAAAAGCTGTGAGTCACGAAAAGATGTAAAAATAGATCATTACTATTCCATATGCACACGGTTAGATCTCGTAGCTTATGCATTTGTTTTCTTTTTTATGAATGTGGGATCTAGAAATCTTAACACGTATCCGACCGCGTTATTAAAATTAATTATTTCACCGCTAATCACCAACAACCGTGCGACTAGTATTAGTCACATGAAGATAACTGTTGGATAAGATAATTATTATTATAAATAGTAAAAGGAATATATTGACGAGTTCAAAATTGGCTCGACGTTCTAAGAAACCTTATTGTAAATAACGATAGTACAACCCCTGGCAAAAATTATTGATTAAGGTTTTACTACAGGCTCAGATAGAAAAGTTGCAACAACCGAGTTTTACTCTTTTCTTCGCAATTCCGACCAATAGCAATTTTTTCAAAAATTTGTTTACCGGTTATTTACTAAACTAATTTTTCTATCATGTCAACAATGTACGCGATCCCGACGAATCTCTAAATTCGATTTTCTCGAAAACAAAGCCTCACATGAAAAAATTTTATTCTATATTTTCGATTTATTTTTTCATGTAGCATAGCCCCCTTTTCGCTGGTACCACCAGTTACCGAACACCCTGTATATAAAAATTGCTATACCATTATTCAAAATGTTGTATAAATTACTGAATTTGTATTTAATAAATTAGGTGTTAAACATTTATGTATTGTACGAGGTATTATATCAGTTCCATATCTACAAAATGAAAAGAATCATATAGAATGTAAATAATATTGATTGAAATACCTCCGAGTGCAAAGGGTTAAGTGGGACCTAGCGTTCCTTTTGGTTTCCTAGTTCTTTGTCAGTCCCTTGTCAAAATCGGTACAGTGAAGATGTTCTTTCCGAGTTGTTAAATAAAGATGTATGTTCAGTATATTCAGATAACAGTTTATCTAATCATCCCATATTCGAATATAACTAATTTATATTACGACCCAATACATAGACTAATCTCACAGCAAGCTTATGTCAATAAGTTGATACAAAAAATAACTTTGCTGCACATTGCCTCTTAATGAGAAAACATGATTAAATGAAAATCTACTTCAGCGTGCTCCGACAACGCGACATGGAACGCGTTAAAGGTTGATCCGAAGGTTGTTGAACTCGGCTTGAATGCTACCGACATGGAAAAATCACAAGCAATTAAAAAAGTCTTCGTTAGGCTGTATTGTTCGATTCCTGTGTCACCTGTCGTTGATTGATCCGAATCTGCTGCACGATATTAAAAAGAAAAAAAAAAGTGAACAGACGGTTGCGTAATCACGGCCAATTGGCTGAAAGTATGTAGGCCAGCGGAAGGAAAAAATTGGGGACGATTATGCGGCACGTGGAATTACGAAGAAGTCTTTCTAAGTGCTGTGACATCAGCGCAGGAACAATTGCGTAGTAAACTTTGGCGATCGGTTCCCGATCGTGTTTGGGTATCACAATGCCGGACGATTACGAGAGATCGAACGATCAGTGGCGCGTTATGACTACTTGGGGTCGCTGGGCAAAGTAGAATTTCGGGGCCCCTAACTCCAACTAAATAACTTTCATGTTGGAAGATATAAAACAATTGTGAAAACATTTACATATTTATTATTGCATAAAAAGTGAAATAAATTCTCCTTCATCCATAAAAACCTTTTACATAAAAATACAAAATAATTGGTTTGTGTTCGGGGCCCACTTTTGCTTTGGGCCCCTGGACAAAGTAGAATTTCGGGGCCCATAACCCCAACTAAATAACTTTCACGTTGGAAAATATAAGACAATTGTAAAAACATCTACATATTTATTATTGCATAAAAATTGAAATAAATTCTCCTTCATCCATGAAAACCTTTTACATAGAAATACAAAATATTTGGTTTGTGTTCGGGGCCCTCTTTTGCTTGGGGCTCCTGGGCAAAGTAGAATTTAAGGGCCCCTAACTCCAACTAAATAACCTTCACGTGGGAAAATATAAAACAATTGTGAAAACATCTAGATATTTATTATTGCATAAAAATTGAAATAAATTCTCCTTCATCCATGAAAACCTTTTACATAGAAATACAAAATATTTGCTGTGTGTTCGGGTCTCCCTTGGGGCCCCAGAATTTGCCCAAGTTGCCCATAGGGTAATACGCCACTGCGGACGATCCTAATTCGGACCCGGTTGCACTTGCAAAACAATGCCGCAAGATTCAACGAGCATCGAGGCTATTAGACGTCTCGTTCCTTTGCCTAATCGTAGGTTTGCGAAGTCACGCGATTGCTTTACGCACGCTCTTACCTATGACTAATTCACGAAAGGGAAAAAAGGCGCCATCAAGCGAGAAAAACCGGTTATAGTTTACGTGCGAGGGTGTAATAGAATCTCTTATCTGCGAACAATAGATTGCCGCGTTCGTTTTTGTAATTTCATTGTGCAACGAACATGCTGGGTCTTGGAAAAGTGTTTCAAGCGACTTCTGCTGTTTACAGATCCGGAGATAGAGCAAAATGGGCTACGGAACGGAAATGGATGGCTGCGGACGGTGTATGAAGTACTCCCTTTTCTTCGTTAACTTCGTCATCTTTGTAAGCATTAAAGACTATTCATTGAAACCGGTTTTGCTGCATTCGGCTTTCATCATTTTAGTCGATTTTTAAGGAGACCGTTCTCTTATTTTGGTAATGAGTTTAACGCTTTAGCTGCTAACATTGAATGTTTACTACATGATTGAGCAACCTTTTTAGTATTTCTAGTGCTCTTTTTGAAGAGCAGCTGCTTAAACAATCGATAATGTTTGACCCAGTTTAACAGTACAGAAAAGCAAAGGAAATAAAAAAAGCCATGGTTTATTTGACTGATTACATTGTCGGTGTTAATGCGCTCATTGTAACTCTGAACTTACAAAAATTAGTGGCATTTTTGCTAAATTAGGCCTCCATTATTTTCATCGATTTTAACCCTAAGCTTTTGCGTAACATTGGATAAATTATATTTCAATAAACGAATTCAATAACCCCATATAATTATTATAATTCACTTATTCCGTTTCTTTATAAGTATTTTGTTGTTTGATAAAAACCGATCAATTATCTAATTGGCGTTTCTAATTGGCGTTGTTATTTCCACGCACCATAGCTTACAATTAGTTATATGCAGGGTTAAACGAGGTCCAGCTTCCTTATTCTGATATTGAGTTAAACGCTTTAGCTATTAGCGTTGAATGTTTATTACATAATGGAACAACCCTTTTGTATCTTTTATTCAAGAAAAATGAATAGGTTTCCTTTTGATTAGCACGAAATTTTCAGCATATGCATGAGTAACACAGATCTACAAGACGCGATATTTTAAATTTTCATTACCAGGACAAATGAAAAAGTGCCTTTTTTATTTTTTTATGTAATTCTTACCAATTGCAATTTTTTAAAAATCTTTTGTGCACGTCATGTGGCAAACCAATGCTTCTAATTGCTCAAAAAAAGTCAAGATGTTTGGTTAAATTTTAAAAAAGTTATCCTGATTTAAGTAGTCTTCGAATACTTTCGTGGACCGCTTTATATTTCTTGCTGGTGAAATAAATAATAAAATGTTTTTGGATGTTAACAAACGTGAACGTTTCAGTTTGGCGGAGTGACCATAGTGGGTCTAGCAGTATACGCTTTGCTGGACAAAGTGCCGTGGATCGGCGAACTGGTGGGCAACGATCTGTTGACAGGTGCGATCTACGTTCTGCTGGCTGGTGGTATCATCGTCGCTATTATCTCGTTTTTCGGATGCATCGGCGCGTCGCGGGAAGTCAAGTGCATGCTTCTCACGGTAAAGCTCCATTTCTCTCGTAGCCGAGTGTCGTTGTTCGCCGTGAGAATTCTAAACGATCGAATTTTGAACGATTTCAGTACTTTATCATCGTGTTCCTGCTGTTCGTGACGATGCTAATTGGTGGAGTCCTCGCGTACGTGTTCCGTGAGAAGTTGGTGAGCACGCTGCAGAGGGAAATGTGGAGTTCGATGAGAGTTTACGATATTCGCAAGTCTGTCAGGGAAGCATGGGACACGACGCAATCTACGGTGAGCATTCGAACACAACCATCATTTAAAAACGATCTTCGTTCTCGTCCACACTACCTGCCGGACAAGACATCCGGTTCTTGCTCTTTAGAGGGCCGGCATTTTCTCATTGTAAACTTGAATTTTCTTTACGAAAAATTCATATACACAAATACAATTTGTAGATAAAAATTTATATATATATACATACAACCAACTTATTACGCAAAATTTCAAAGCTAGTTCCTGGCTCCTGTGGCCAGTCCGGCCCTTTAAAGTGTAATGTTTTTTAAAAATTTCAATGATACTTCGTGGAGGTATCGTTATGGTACATTTCTTTTTCGTGGTGCCATTTTTACACAATCAGAAAATGCTATTCTTTGGTTGTATCTGTCTAAATTATACTTCACGATGTCAGAATATTTAAAAGTTTACGCTATACTACCAGCCAGACAAAGCAGCTGGTTCTTAATGTTTTTGAAATATCTCAACAACGAATTTCGTGGAAGTATTATATTATTATAGAAAGTATAATTACAGTCAGCAAATGTTATTCCTCTTTGGTATTTATTTGTAAATTATTGTTAACGATTTTAGAAAATTTGAAAGTCTATTTTACACATTTGTTAGCGTTAGAATTTATTTCTCAACCGTTTGGGAAGGATCGTGCTGAATCGCTAACAGCCTATTTAGTACAGTATACCTCGTTAACACATTGCAAATGGCGCACGAGAAATCTTGTTTTCACGTTTCACTGTGTTTAAGACATTTACGTCATTAAAGAGAGTCAGTATTAACTATAGTAAAGAAATGTGTTCGAAGAATGTCACTGCAACTTTGTAACAACCTACAATTTTAGTTAATCATTTTACGTATGTAAGTAAGGAACAAGAAATGAATCAATTGACATCTACTTCTTTCGATTTTTTAAAAATGTTTATCAAAGTTCGTTTTTGTTGTCGCGAAGATTTTAGAACGTCAAATTTCAATTTTTGTTTCATATTGTTTGCGTGTGGTTATCTATGAATCACTACAGCTCTTGGTCTGACTTTAATCGACATTTTTCCCTTGGACTTTAGCTTCATTGCTGTGGCGTAAATGGATGGCGAGACTGGGGAACTCAGGGTCTGAATGTGCCGGAGAGTTGCTGTCGCGAAATTCAACCTGGCCAGGTAAAGATCAATTTGCTTGACGAGCTTGTTCTCGTGGATAGAATGTTTAGTCGTTTACGGATCCGTGCATACGAGATTGCAGTAATTAGTGATTCACCCGGTGCTCGTGTCTGGATCCTCGCCTGAATCGATTATAATCTTCAAAGTGGGAAAAAGATGAATTATACGCCTTCTCGTGGAATAATTGCCTCTATCGCGTCTACTCCTTGTAATTAATAAGTCGTAGTAATTAATATTTGTGAGGCAAATCGTTGTCTCACATTTCTATTTTAGTGTACTGCAACGTAGACACTGTGATTTCAAATTGCAATGAAATCTCACGCAATATACAACTGTTCATTTAGAAGCAACAAGCATATGGAAGTGCATTTCTCTCGTTAAATAATCTGGGAAACAGTTTGCTACTTTTTCACTTGAATTCTCTAGTTATAGCAAATTAGAATATTGTACAAAAGCTATGTAAATAATCTCGGTTACTGTACAGCCTCTAACTATTGTTTGATTGAAGTTGTATACAGGGTATTTAAATTCACTCATAAATAGACTGCGGATTTATATGCAAAACAAAAATGTTCTTCGTTGCTTGCAAGACATAGAAACCGAGTAGAACGTTTTTTCTCTCTTAAATAATTGTATACAAAATGATTCAAACGAAAATTATTTAATATCAAGCAGAATATACGGGCTATTAGGAAAAAAGAATCCAACACTTCAAGGGGTTATAGTACTTATTAAGGGGAACAAAAGATTACTATCGTCGTAAAATCGACTTTTATCGTTTAAAAACATTGGATGCGGTGAGTGAAAATATCTTCGCAGAACGTAAATAAAGGATTTTATTCAGAAGCATGTTAGCTCCTAGTTGTGAACAAACTTCTTAGTAATATCAACTGGAAATTCCTATATCGTTTGCGTCTATGAAGTCTGTTGATATTAGCAAGAAGTTTGTATTGACAACCTTGAACTACCCAGATAGCCAAATCTGCCATGGCAGAAAACCAGCAGAGTCTGCTGATAATCTGTTGTGGTCGTCTGCCGGCAGACTGGCGAAGCAGATGGCTATACTTCTGCCGCGCTCACGTGCCGGCAGTCTGCCGGTGGTGGCTGTCCGGGTAACTTGTTTCTTTATAAAACTCTTTGTTACCTTCTACGAAAGTATTTTCACTTACGACATCCAATATTTGTAAATGATAATGCCGAATAGAAGACTACTAAGGTATACGAGGTTAAAAACTAATAATAACCGAGATCACGAAGAACTTTCGTTTAAAACATTTCTTTATGCAACAAGTAGTTCATGAATAAATTTAGGTGGTGCAATTAAGTGGTTCATCTTGTATAATTAATGGAGTAGTTATTGAATTAAGTGGGACAGAAGGTTACACGAGGTAAGCTTGTAATTGTGGATGATTTACAATCATAACTTCTTTGCAATTCAGATCTCGCGGTTTTACGGAACCATTGTCGGTTCAATTATCCACGGTCGGTTCAACAGGTCTCTGTATTAATACCAACGAACGGTAATGAATTTCCACTTCGAATTTGCATTCAGAGATGATTGCTCCTGTCTGCGCAATTTGACCGAAACGATCCAAGAGAGAATTTCGAAACATCGACGACCTATTGATTACGTTCAGAAAAGCCTTCGCTCTATCGCAATCTTTCGGTCAGCCTCGGCACTGTTTCGCCTCTCACGCTTTCACCGGCTCGATCGACTTTCCCAAGCTGAACCGTTTCTCATGCGGTTTCTCATCGATCTGTTGCAGCGATTCCACTGCAACGCTGGACCAGCAACGGTGAATCCCTCGAATGCCTATCTCGAAGGTTGCATCAACGGAACGCAGATTTACATGCAGAAGCACGCGACGATCATGGGTGGCGCCGGTATTGCAGTCGCGTGTCTGATGGTAGGAAATAACTTTCTCTGTTTGCGGTTTAACATAACTGGACTGCGGATTTTCATGCAAACGGAACATTGTCTGAATTAACCCTTTGCGGACGCGTGTCTATTGATAGTCGCCCAAGCAATTTTACCGTTGTGCGACTAAAAATAATTTTTAAAGAAATTATTACTCTAAAAAAAGTATCAAACAAATTTTTACTGAACACAACCCGTGCCCCTTCATTCCATTCAGACACTTTACTCTTCAGTATGCAATTTTGCTTCACAAGGAAAATTTAATCCAGACCCATCAAGAAGTATGCTAAATATAATTCCCGTCTGCTAAGGGTTAACACCAAGTCGCAGAAGCTGCATAGTCATTTGCTTCTTTCCTGAGTAAATGTAATCAGATGAAAATGATAAAACAGCATTTTTAAATTCTTTAATTGTATTATCCATTTTGCGTTTGATCTACCAATTTTTCTCGTAAACCCAAAAAATCCGCAGTCTTAACATAAGTGCCCGAATTTTCACTACTAAAATAATATAGATAGATCCTCTATGTTATTATAAGCTCTTTATGGTCAGATTAGTCTTTTCCATTCGTCATAATTATATTTTTCTCGCCCCTCGTTCAATCGAACATTATTTAGAAACTCTGTAAATATTTGTTAACTACATACATTTGAATTAAATGAAGTATCATTTTCTACATTTTAATCAACTTTAAGTTATTACCCAACAGTAAACACTGCATAAAACTTCGACTACAGAAAGTTAATTAATGAATGGCAAGATGTTTTAACGATTTAAAACTTTATACAATCAATTCAATTAAAAATATTTTCATTTGGCGATATATACCGGTGAAAATAAAATAGAAAATCCTCCGTAAAATTTATCTTACTGTAACGAGTTTTAATATTACTATTTAATAGTATAAGTGTGACAGTCCTAAGATTGAGTGTGTTTTTATGTAATTTAAATTTAATTTTCATCTTTAACAACATGGTAGCCCACGTGTCAAGTGAGTTGAATTTTGGTAAAAAGTTCATTGAAATAATCATTTATAAATATATATTATTTTTTTTTAAATTGGAGTAGGTTACCGAAGTGTGTTAAATATATTTTAATTGTTAACGATTTGATTGCAGTTCTTCGGACTGATATTCTCGTGTGCGCTCTTCAAGATGATAGAATGACGAGAGGGTGATGTGGTCTAAAGACACCTCGGTACTTCGAGGCAAAGCTAATGAAGACCAAGTGGATGTCAACCGTCCTCGAGCGACTCATACGAATTCATAATCAACGTCATCATCGTCATTGAGTGTACCTAGCTGAAGTATGAAAATCAAAATGCATCTCCACGCGCATCTACACTTTCAATGTACAGTTCTCATCGTTTTGTTACATTTAGCATTACTCAATGTACCTTTATTTACTGTCTTTTTATCTTTCTGTAATTTATAGAGATATATAAGGTAAGCGTTCTTGTTTAAGTGTACGATATATTATATACATATAATTATTGTGGTTAATACTTTGTGTACCTTCCGCGCGAAATAAATACAACGTGTACGAAGTAACCCAATCTGCTCGAGGATTTCGTTGGAAATTTTATCAGTTTACCGTAGTGATCTTTACCAATATAAATGTATCTCAACAAACACAATATCAGTACGAAATTCTTTTTCATTTTTTGTGTTTTACGTCGCATTCAGGTTCTGATCATTAGCGACGGCTTGTTCTAGTTATCTATTTATATTTCTTCCTATGGTGGTTGTATTTCATTGCAAAGTTTACTTTCCTATGGAAAAGTTAAAATATATTACTTGTTGAAAACGAGATTTTGTTTCTCATCGACAGGTATAAAATACGCTTTTTATCAAATGATCAAATAATCCATTTCTCTGTCTCAATCCCAGAACAATCCGCTATACATAGATTTTAGTTTGACTACGAAGTGTTCCTGCATTTTATACATCAAAACCGATATTTTTAATATTTGCCTAACCATGATCCGTCGTCGCTTCATCAATTATTCATACCACAAAGGTTACGAACTTTCAAAACAGAGTATTCTCGGACTCGGCAGATAAAGGATTTTACTTTTCTATTCACGGGTCCATCCAGTTTCCCCGTGTTTAAATCAATCGATCCGGAATTTTCGACTCGATAACGAGAAGTCTATCAAATTCCGTTTCTCATAAAGGTTTGTTCATCCCTGACAGATATTCAATCGCAGCGGCCTTTAATTTCGTTTACGAAACGGGGGTGAGCCAGGATACGTTCCCCGGGTATTTCCCCATTGAAAACCGTATTCGGACGACCCGTCTGCGTTTACTACATCCTGTCTGTCCAATGCTGACAAGTATGGGAAGAGTTTAACGACTTATCATCAGCCTGCATTCTTGATAAAATTACATTCTAAAATTTTTAGAAAATTCATAGATTGATAGACCTACAAATGTTCTCCTGATTCTTCTAGATGGATTTGTATATAAAATAATATTTGTCTGCATGAGTTACAAGAAACAGGAGACAAACAGAAATTAATTTCACCACTTCATAATTTTAGTAAAATGAAATTAATGTAACAGCATTTTTACATTCTCCAAAGTCTTCAATTGTTCCATATTTCATCTACTTGTTTTTGTCACAAATGTATGAGATCCGTGGTCCAGTTATTACCTTTTACAACCCAATGCAATTGTTTGTAGTTGCTGGTTTGATTCAACAAGGATGTCTGTTGGTTAACCAGTTAGCTGTTTTTGACGAGTACACTCGTCACGAAGATATGGCATAGTTTTTTGTTATGACGAATATACTCGTCATGCGTAAAAAGTAGCTACAATTTGCTGTTTACATTGCAATTTTAGTGAAAACTAAAATATATGTTTTAAATTTCAAGATATTTTGAATATTTGGAGGCTAAGACGAAATAAAACGTACAAATACGAAAATATAAATAATTATTATGAAAAAAATGTATACAGTGTGCACAAAGTAGTTCGCTTACTTTTTGCGACACATTTCAGGTATACACTTATCAAAAAGGTCGCAACAGCTAACTGGTTAATCTATTTTATGAACAACAATCAAATAGTTTCCACAAGTTTCGCGAAAATGGCGCTTATTAACGGGTCTATTGCTGCTGGTCGACAGCAACAGTGGCTCGCAGTGCCATTCTTATTACTTATCCTTTCTTCGGCGTTGTCTCGTGTTCCGTTTGAAATGGACAAAACAGAAGCGTAAAGAAAAAAACAACAATAAAAGTCTAGGAACGTGGCCACAATCTTCAGTAATGAGAGGGCGTACATAGCATTGTTTCGGAAACAGCCAGCACGCTGCGAACCCCCGATACAAAGACAGGGTGGACCAATCCGAGCCGTATAGAGACAACGGTGCGCGTCGATATTCCAGACGGTCATTGATAGTACAGCGGCAGCAAGAAATATTTGCCGGCACCATCGTATTGTCTTTTCTTTAGTCAACAAACAGCAAAAACGATCATAACAAAAAATGCGATGAAAAGAGATTTGAGCCAACTATTGAAAACTAACACAGCTCTCGATGAAAATATTTTACCACAATCTTAATGGTACTATCGTAAAAATAAATATTTATGTAATTTACCGTCTGGAAAACCGATATTTTACGAAGCATGCAGCGTTTTCTTGGGAACGATAGCCAATGTGTTAAAGAATAAGGAAAAAGTACCATTTAGAGAAGTTAGTAATAATTGAGAATTGGCAGCTTCACTTTTTACACATTTTTGTTATGTATCGCATTTCATGAATATCTTTTGTTATATATCTTATTTCATATAATATTATCTTATTTAACACTTTGACTGCCAAAGCAATCGCCTCAAACATTTCATAAAATCGAAGTAATTTATTTAATGAGAAAAACTATTGAAAAATAAAAATTTAGAACACCGAGTAGTTCTTTAACTTTCTTGCATTTCCCAGATATTAACCAAATTTGGTATAATAATTATATTAGCGTAATAATTCATTTTTAAGTATGGACAAATAATTCTGTCACCCATATATGGGTGACACGGCAGTCTACGTGTTAAATAGGTAACAAGTATGGTGGTATGAATTCTGAAATTGTTCGTTTAATAAACTTGCTGTAATAAGGAGGACGTGTATACCTTCTGTTATACCCGTACCTTTCTTTGTGTCATTAGAATACTATTACTTCTAAAGATCCACTATAGTGATCATTACAATAAAATATTCGTTTTTCAAAATCTCTTCAAAAGAAACCAACTCCACAATTTAAAATCTGTATATTGGAACAGTAAGAAGGTGTAGGTTTTATATTCAACGTAAAAGTTTATTAACACGAACATTAATTGACCATAAATTTGTAGTTTACTACAGCACTTGATTTTGAGTTGCTTTTCGTTGGTTTATTCGGATAGCTCGAGAGGCTTCAATTTTTTATATTATTCTTAAGGATTTCATGGTTTTAGTTTCAGCAACAATTTGTTAATACTTCCATTTCGCCGAAAATATACCGCCGAATATACACACGTTGAGTGATTGTCTGACGTCCTATCTACAGTTTACCGTTTCAAACTTCGTGAGTGAAACAACGAACCCCAGCTATATGTTTGCCCACGGCTTATTTACCCCTTTGTCGTCGGGCTGCACACCTCCTTGTATTAAAGCACGACGGGATCCAGTAATTCAGGCGCCTCGCCAAAATAAACTTTCGTCGCACTTTATCAGGTTCCTTTTTATTTTCTGTTTAATTATCGAGCGACGGTACAGTCGTACTTGAAAACGTCAATCGGTGCACGTCACAGCGAGGCTTTGAGCTGCATTGTGCCGACGATAAATATTTAAATACTTCCACATAAATTGTACCATGATAATTACAATATATGTTATATATAAAATGTCAGTCAAACTTACCACAGTCAAATAACCGGCCATTTATTCGACGATTATTAAAACTTATAAAAATTCATGGATAATGCGAAAATCAATTTCTTAAATTTATGTATAGTTTATATTTTAATAATTGCTACCTTTTTAACACTTAATTATAGAATTCAAATTATGAAGTTAATTTTTAATTTTCATATAGATGCTTTAAATAAATTTAATGTTGTCATTTCTATAAGGCAACCTTTATAACTTATTAATAGTGCGTGGTACGGTTAGCATTGACGAAGAGCGAAAGTTAACTACAAAAAAATAATTCGAATCTGACACTGAGAATTTCTGCAAAAAATATGTAATGGTACAAAACAGTTGAAATATAAATCTATATGAATTGTCTGATAAGTACTGCCTTCATTCTTCCCTGCAAGACATTACGATTGTAATGCGTGATATTCTAACGAAGCAATATTAAAGGGTAAAAGAAAATATCTGATCATCCATTTCCTGTGGAACCAAGAGAAAAATTGAAATTATAGAAAGACATCATTTCGACAAAAATAAATGTAATGCTATTTGATTCAAAGTTTATTATACTTCTGCGCATCATCTTTAACTTCCAAAGTTTCCTCCTGTCTGCAGCGTATTCGTCATTTTGAGAAACAATACGTTCGATTCACATCACACAAGCGCACTCTGAAAGATTCAGGAGACCACATGTGTAAGGTGGTTCCTGCCAAATTTTCCACCCCTCGAGGGCAAGCCGTACAGCCACAGGGAAAACTTTCCGCACCCCAGACAGTACGTACAATACCACCTAAAATTTTGCCGAGTATAGAATCGTTATTCATCATACCACCAAACCTTCAAATTCTGCAAAAAGTTTCTGGCTTTCTTTAGATTATTATCGTTCTACGGCTTTATTATCCCATAAAACATGTGAGCAGTATGAAATATATATAAAACTGACTAATTGGTACAATATGCTGTTTCAATCTAAACAAAATTTCTATAAAAATGTTTCGCTTGTAAAGTATGATTTTAACTGAACAGGGGATCAAAGAGATATTTTTAATCTTTTTTGATATGTGCTGTTTCTATCTTGACAAAGAAATCGATTGTCATATTTGCACTTATGATTA
Organism: Sphecodes monilicornis; assembly: GCA_913789915.3. Lineage (NCBI taxonomy): Eukaryota > Metazoa > Arthropoda > Insecta > Hymenoptera > Halictidae > Sphecodes > Sphecodes monilicornis. Next base: position 16,114,698 of record OU565290.1, read on the forward strand.
ATTTTTCTACGAGAAATGAGTTCTGGCTCATTTTCAAAGTATGATTGTAACTGAGCAAGAGACAGAAAAGATATATGAAATCTTTCAATAAAGATTAATAAGTATGTGATTTGATCCCTTGCCAACAGCACCCGGAATGAAGAAGCTACTTCAGTTTTCTCCCTCGTGGATTAGTCTAGCGATATTTTAAATATTTCAATGAAGGATTTGATTTGATACCATGTCTGACAGCGTCCGGAACGTGAGGAGCCACTTCAGTGTTCTCTCTCGCAAATTAGTCTGCGAAAAGTGTAAGTTGCATGGGATTCCGCAGTCTACTTATCGAGCCACGTAATAATTATTCCATTAACAACTTTCCTCCAGGTGCTCGGCCTCCGCGTTCGTTACTTTTCGCTCTCGCATGTGTCATCGTTCCGCGTCTCGACGACCTTTCTTCCCTTTCAGTTTATTCACCCCTGCGTGCGTCACCCTGCGCGCGTCTTTGCTCCGAGGCGTGACTGGCTGCCATTCAAAAGGCGTTCCGACGACTCGTGCGTGCCGCATGATTATCCCTATCCAAGCGTTGTTATCAGCCTTTCCCTCATTTGCTTCCGATGCATCTATCAATCCTTCTGGCTGTTTGTAACAGTTGGACACGGGCCAACGTGAGCAAACAACCATGCCGTTTGAATTTTAAGTCGTATTTCAAACAGAACGTGCACAGCAGAACTCCGTGTATGCGAGCTTGTTGGGAGTCCAGCATTTCATACACGAGGTGTGAGAGACTGCAGATTTTTATGCAAAACAAACTAAAGCGAAGTAGAAAGTTGTTTTTTGTTAATATGTTTAATGGGTTGAGAATAATACTGCAGCATTTTTAAATTCTTCTAATGTCTTCACTGTTTGAAATTACTCGCTTTTGTCATGAATGCATAAAATCCACAGTACAGTGATGAAAAAGAAACCTGACACTGTCAGTTATATCTGATAACTGTAACAGAACATTTTTCTTGAATTTTTTGGAAGTGGTCGCTGGAAGGGTTGCTTGCAACCCCCACCCCTAAAGAATTAAATGATTTTTTTCTACCCTTAATAATTTGATCACAATTGTGAAAAAATATATAATATGAAGGAAGTAAGATCGAGTATTTTCGTTTTTATTCCATTTGAATATCTTAATTAACAACTGAGAAAAAAATGATACAGTTAAGGGTATTTACCCTCATATTATTCTTATGTGAAGGGTTAGCTACTTAAAATTTTGGGGGATTATCTTTCAACCTAAAACCATTGTTTTCCGCACAATACCAATTACAATATATTAATACACAAAAAATGGTGGCTGGGGTCGCTAGACCATTCTTATCCTGCTAGACCCTTTGACTTCCATTTCCTTGGTAGTAGTTCCTTTCTGCGTCCATATAATGGTTCCAACATTTCTGAAATCCCTTCACTAATTGTTGGAAATCATTTTCTCTGAAAACCTTCAGGGACGATATGGTCGGTTTCTTTCTGTAGAACTTTATAGGGTGTTATAGATGTTACTCTGTTGGTGATTCGTACTGTATGATATTTCTTATAGCTAAGCTCAAATTCTAGAAAATAAAGATTAATGCCAGAAAGTGTGTTGCACTATATAATCTGATGTCGTGTAGTCGATTTTGAATTATTCGTCAGGGTCGGTATGGTGTACAGAAGTCGAAGGGTGAAAAATAACTGTTATACTAGTTCGATAACACGGCAACAGTTGTGGTACGGGAGATTCACTTTTAGATATTGAAAAAGGGTCCCGCTGAGAACGAGTCCGGTTGTCAGAGAAACGTATGTAGATTTTTGTGGGGATGTTTCAAGGCGTATAGAGTGGTTCTTAGGGTTACCCTTCGGGGTTGTCGACAAGTAAGGCGTGAGGAGAGGGTGAAACCTTTGTAAAGAGTCTCCTAAACGAATCCTTCAAAGGGAGCCGACTACTGAATAGAATTTCTTGTTTGAAGAGCTTTAGTTTTTAACTGCTTGCGTGAGAGTATTCTCACGGTCTCTTAATTACTTTTTCGGATACGGTGGGACATAACTTGTGCGAATGAAGAAGTCTTTGTTAAGTGGTGGCTTCGTTTATTCATCATCCCCTTGTCAGAATGGTTAGCGGCCAGGTTTTTATTGCCGACACTATTATCAAACTGTTGTGGTCTAAGTAACTATAATAACTAGACTAGAAGACTAGAATATACAGGGTGTATTTTTACTAATCTAAATATTACTATTTATATTAATATGTACACAGCCTTTGGACGTCAATCTTTGCTTACGATAAAACTGTTCTAAAATTGATTGAAAAGTTCACGTTTAAAATAACTACGGGATGCTCGCGTCTAGGTATTTTCATCTCATTTATACGAACAGGTCAGAAGAGCAGAATACAGGGCGAGTCCGAAAAAACAGAACACCTAAATATCTCCATTACTTTTCGTTATACAAAAAAAAACTTCTTAAGACAAAATTACACTGTTTGAAGGGCCACATGTAATGGCGTAAGGGAGAAAATTTTCAAGGTCATTTTTTTACGAGACTTCAAGGTCATCGATGTTTTTTTAAATGGAATGATATATCTTCGTTAACGTAATGTTGTAGCTGACAAAATAACGAATTCATCCATGTGACACAATATGACCTACAAATGACCTTCCACCCAGAAAAATGGAATAAATAAAATTCAACGTGTAAGATTCATTTGCTTTATTTCTATTACGCAAAATGTAACCTTGAACCTTGAAATCTCATAAAAAAATGACCTTGAAAATTTCTTCCCTTACACCGTTACATGTGGCCCTTCAAACAGTGTAACTTTGTCCTAAGAAGTTTTTTTGTACATCAAAAAGTAACGGAGATATTTAGGTGTTCTGTTTCTTCGGACTCACCCTGTATACTTAGGATTGGCTGTCTTTCTGTGAACAACTGACTGTTTTATCAACTTCTATTTTTCGAATGCCAGCATATATTGTCGAAACCAAATTTAAAATAGAGCAATTGATAGAGATAACTAGTGAAGTTCTGCTCTATTATTTATTAAGAAGTGCACAATTCGCGTGTATTCGACTTCCTTAGGAGTGAAGCCTCAAAAAGCAAAGGAATATTAATCTCTCCCTAAGAATTCAAGTAGAGTTAATGTTGGTAATATGGAACATCGTAAAATCTCGATAAAGAAGCAGCGACCCATAAAGGGAGCATTGTCCGGTTGTTCAGTTCATTCTACTTCACCTTGGCAATTAAGTGTATAATAGAGTGATATCAACATTGCATAGTATAAAGAATAACGGCAAGCTACACAATGAGCGTTTTATAATCAGATACGTGTAGATGTACAATCGGACAACATACATTTTTCAAACGGATGGTAGAAACTGGACAATATGAAAAAAAGTTCACAACGATTGTGTGTTAATTGTATATTAACTACTAGACTGTCGATCTTTATACGAAATAGAAATTTTTGGCATCAATTGTAAGAAACAGGAACTATACAGGGTGTTCGTGAAATCATGGCATAACCGGCAAGGGGATGATTCCTGACATAAAATCTAGTCGAAAAAAAGGAATATAGTTTTTTCATACGAGGCTTCATTTTCGAGACAATCGAGTTTAAAGATTCGTCGGATTCGCGTGCAGTAGTATCAGATTGTTGCATATGAAATGTCCGATTACGGAATCCAAATGTTATAAAGCGTTTCGATCATGAAATACTATTAGAGTCTACGTCACTTTTAAATACCGGTATTTTTTCGATTTTGCTTTTGCCTACAAATCGTCGCGTTGCTGCGGTTGAAAGAAAGATTGGTATTGATATCACAAAATTGTTTGTATAAGATATGTCAACTATTGCAAATTGTCATATCGTGTTCCTTTTCACTCGCAAACAGAATACATATGCTATCATAAACGCGCTGGAATTACTAAGATTTCGGTACATACTCTGATTTCGGTATCATAGCAATTGTGGTACTGCATATCAGTTTTGGTAACATAATATCGAAAATAATACTGGTTGTACATCTGTGTTTAACATACTTTGGAAATTATAATAAATTTTATTTTAATCATCGGGAAACCAAAAGAATTGCCGGTAAATATATGAAAGGCTTAAAAGTGCTAAACTTTACACGCGTATAACTTCTGAACCAGTGAACTCCTGGAAATAAGCCTTTCATTTTCGGCGTTTCTTCGTCGAAATCTATAGGACTGCATCAAAAAAAGTTAAAAAAAATTGGTCCTTCAAAGTACAGTTTAACCTACCTGTATTTTACCACGTTTTTATTAACTCGCTTTCTTGTCTGTCTGTCTCTTCGGTACAAATTTTGCAACTGATTTTAAACTAACTTCCCGATGAGATAGAGACTTGAAACTTTAAACATAGCTCGAAAAACTGGATGATTATGCAAATTATTTAAATGAAAAAAAATTTTTAAGACGGACTGAATTTCGGTTCCTTAAGGGTTTCGATAGTAGAACCGAGAAGTTCCGGTATTTTATATTTCGGTCCAAGTCGTTATTGATGTAAACGAGGTTTAATGAAACTTGGAATATTAGTTTTTTCATTTGATATTAGTTTGCGACGGGATGAACGCTACGCCGGCCTACATGCGCACTCGATCCGCGACGAGTTTTCACAGTGCAGCGAGTGCCGCATCGCGCAGTGACGGCGGGCGGGTGTCGTAATCCCACGAGCTTGTGCTGCATGCGTGCGGCGCTCATGATACTCGGCCGCGACTATTTTCTCCGCCGAATAAGCTCGGTATATGTGCACACCGTGAACCATTCCCGCGCGTTGCCACAAAGGGCCCCCTCGGACAATGACGAATGAATCGCAACACACCATCGGGGATAATGCCACTCGTCCCGCGGTCCGATCTCCGCGAGTACCCACGTACAGTCTGCTTCCCTCCATTCTTTTCCCCCCCGTGTCTCCACACGCGATCCTACTTCGGGAAAAACTGAACCACGTCTTCGTTGTTCAGCCACGAACCCGTCGTCCGCTGCGCTCTACCTTCATTCGTCGTAAAATTGTCTTCCTTGTATGTATCACTCTGTCTATCTAGCTAACTCGCTCGACGCGATATTACCTTTTCCACAACAGGGGCGCTTGGGAAACACCATCAACAGATTCGCTGCGATTCCGCAAACTGATGCTCTAGAACGTGCGGTGTTTATGGTGCACGCTACGAAGCGTGATTAGAACAAAACCACAATTGTTCCATTTGTTTCTATTATTCTTTTCGATTATTGGGTGAAAACTGTATTATGCTTTTCATAGAAGCACAGTAGTTGTTGTTTTTTGGTCTGTTTGACCTAGTATGGCCTTGGGTGACCTTGTGCCGTGGTTAACTAACTCGTCACATAGCAAACTATCAGACTATAGGGCGAAAAATATAGGGTTCCATTTAAAAACAAAAAACCGGTGATCTTTAACACTAAACCATTAAATGTGAATGGTATGTGCTCCCTTATAAAAATGGTACATTTGAATTTATTTAGATTTTGTGCCATTTTTACTGGAATGCAGGGATGGGCACGGTAGGGGCTCCTCAAACGCCTGCTTCTCCCACCAACCTCTCTTTCATGCGCGTGGCCTGCGCACTGTTCGCAACGGGCAAAGCACTTCCTTCCTCTATGGTAACGGCGGATGCTGGTGGGGGACAGTGGGCGCTATGGTAGGAACGGTTTTGTCTCAATTGAGACAAAAACGCCCATCCCTGCGTAATGTATACTCGAATAAAAAAGTATGCATAATCATTTCCAGTGGAAGCATTTTTGTAACATCAGTAATTGTGAAATAAAAAATTTGAAAACGGTCATTTGACCTGCGATCAGTGTTAAATCTTGTAAAAAAATTTCCTCGAGAAAAAATGTTTTCCATCAATGGATAAGCCCCTTCAGACAATGCAACTTTATCGTCTACAAATTTCTCATAGGACTAGTAATAACAGAAATATTTATATGACCTACCCTGTATAGCAATTTTTAATAGTGCCTCAGTGTCGTCACTCAAGGGCTAAGGGTTAAGGAAACAAACTAGAACTCTGTATGTTCACCACACATGCATTTGCGAAAAGCTCATGTCAAATTAAGCCCCTCTTAAAAGCCATTCAACTCTCACCAGAAGTATCGTTTATTGAATAATTTACGTACGCGATAAACGGAGTGACTCCAATTACATGCTCCAACCTACACGTGTATCATATCTATTAAACAGTGTAATTTATTGACCGAATAGCTTGTGGATTAAAGTTGTAATGCTTGCGAAATCTTAACATATTGCTCCCACGGCGATAGAATTCACACCTGATACTTTGACAGTGAAGACCACGTCGGTTTGATAACTATGCCATGTTTTAAAGTTCTGATTAAATTTTGAAAAAATTGTAATTAATCAGAATCACGGAAAACATTTTCAACGTTGTTTTCTTCACAACTTTTTACCAGGGCTGGGATTGAATATATAAAAACTGCATTTGGTAGATATGTGTAACTTTTGTATATTCTGAAAATTTTATCGATATCGGTTGAGATGCGAAAAAAAGAATGAGAATTGTTAAAAGATGTAGATCTATTACAGTTAGGGGCCGAAAATCTTGAAAAACTATGATTTCCACCATATTTAACTGTTTGTAATTCATTGCAGCGTTGACCGATTTTGATGAAATTTTCAGAATATGTATAATTGACACAGATCTACGAAACGTATTTTCTAAATTTTCAATATATACAGATCCACATAAAAAAGTTGTGGGAAACAACTTTCTGTATTCTCTGAGATTTCGACCAATTCAAATTTTGTAATAACTGTTCTAACTTCTGAAAAAAATTCGAGTGATAGGGTCCGATCCAGTGATACCAGAAACACCCAAAACTGGATGGATTTTCCTCTCCTCCTTTTCCCCTTCCACTATCCCATTCCACTACCTGAGCACACTCCAACGTCCCCCACTAAGACCGTAGACTGGTCACGTGACGTGCCGCGCAACGTGTCACATATTACTCTGGTCATCAGAGAGGTGGTAAACTGTATTCCCCTCGATTTAACCGATCTGGCATCACTGGTCCGATCTTAGAAAAATTTATCGTCCTTTTAAAAGTATCTGAATGTTAACTGTGAATGGCTGTACATCATCATTATAATTCAATTATTATTTTGTAATTACTTGATATTCTATGACAAGACAGTGATACATAAGAAGTTACGAATCACTCGTACATTTCGATCTTGTTTTTATAATAAAATACAAATTTAGAAAATCCAATCTACCTGATTAATATATTAAGTATTAACAACGGTGCAATAATAATCGCGTGAAATATAGTCCGCTGATACTCTCATTCGCCTTTTGACACAGATATTTTGCCAGCCAGAAACGTTAGCTTCACGCAGATTTTTGCGTAGTCGAAGAACTGCGTTCCCGAGACTGAAACTGCTGGTACATAGCTTCGGGGTGTAGACAGAATATGGGTTGTAGCCTTTTGAGAAATTGTTCCGACGTTTCGTAACTAACGTGTCCTCGGGTAAGGTAACGATATATTTTTCAGACGCGTGATGAAGACTGCATTGCCATGATCTACACCCGGAAGCTAGTAAAAGTCAACCTTTGTCGTTGCTAAAACGATCATACTGCTTCACCGATTACTGCGTTACTGTCTTCACTGTGAACAAAGTAATTACCAGAGTGACTAGACATTTTTATGTATGAATTTTTCCTTTTAATAATTCCAATAAGTTGAACATAGTGTAATGTTGATCTCAGAGACTTCGTAGAATTTTTAAATAAAAAGATAATCTAGATAATCTAGTTATATTTATTACAAAGGAGATTTTAAATATATTTTCTTTAAAAATTGTATGGGGTCTCAGAGATCAACAGTATTTATATTATTGATGCCGACAAATTGTTAAAATAGTACTACAGTATTTCATCGTTAATTGTCGTGAACTTCTGAACGATAATTGTCGCAAAACAATCCCCCTTCCATTAGAAAAATGCCACGAATATGTTGGTGAAAGTTTCATAAAAAAATAATAAAAACTAAAGAAGTTTTGTCATTGGATTATTAGTGGTCTCACCGATATACTCGACCCGTATTATGTTACACTCCTCGGCGACCGAGGTCTCTCGAGCTTCGCTGTCCTTTTCTACGTTCGGCACAAGTCAAAGAATAGTATCATCTGAACGTTAATTGTCGCCGGCCGGACCCGTGATGGCGACAGTTATCGATGAAATACTGTACTAAGAGAAAAAAGTTGAAATACAATGACTTGCGTTAACACTCAGACATATTTTAAGCAGAATATATTTTTTTCAATTTGGACCGAATAATTTTGTTTTTGATAAATTAGAAGGATTTACTAAATAATGTATACAAGAAATTTAAAAAAATTATAATTGGTTGGAAGTCTTCTGCTTCTTCAAAAAGGAGCTCGAGTTGTTTGTTCCAAGTTTAGATTGAACGTCTAGAAATTGTTCTACCCTAATACCTACTGGATATTCGACGCGGATGAAAAACGTTGACCCTTTAATTTGAGTTTAATTTTCAAAGAAAAGGGGAAACGCGGCCAGAGTTGAATCACGAGAGTAATGAGAACGGTTAAGCGTAGCAACCCCTTTTTGCGCTGGAAAGGTCGTTAGGCCCAGTGATGTGCGAGTGGGAGCAATTCCATACTCAAAGCAGCACGTAGAAACACAATTTGCGAAACCCGGTCATAAAACACGAAAACAAAATCTCAACCAGTGCTTCTTGTTGAATGCAGGTAAAATATAAATCTCCATATGGCCTCCGTAGTCGTTCGTCACACGTATTTAACAATCTTGTTAAGCGTCCACTAAAAATGACGATTCAAGCCACTGAATTTTAATTTATATAATATATATGTATATTTGTATATATGTATGTATAATATATAATATATACAGAGTATCCCAAAAATGTTGTAAATCCTTGAAATGGGCGGTTCCTGAGGTTATTTAAAGTAACTTTTTCCTTTATAAAAATGGCCGCCTCGGCTTCGTTAAGGAGTTATTGACGAAAAACACGGGCCAATCAGAACACTGTTACAGCGGACGGATTCCGGCTCGGCCAATGGTACCATCGCGTTCAGCGGGACCTGTCGGCGACCCGCATTACGCTTAAGTATCCGCTGTAACGGTGTTCAGATTGGTCCGTGTTTTTCGTTAATAACTCCTTCACAAAACCGAGGCAGCCATTTTTACAAAAGGAGAACGTTACTTTAAATAACCTCAGGAACCGCCCATTTTAAGAATTTACATTTTTGGGACACTCTGTGTATACTATATATAATAAATATAATATATTATCTTAATGATTATTTTCCAAATAATTTATTTCGATAATGCCCAAGCCTGAAGAGTAGTAACCATATCCAACTCGATAGATGCAGAGAGTCGATTTCACCGACTCCCGAGAGCAAGTTGTTCATACTGATGGAAAATATGGAATACAGCCATTCGAGTACTGTCTCTTCTGCAACCATTGGGACAAGTGGTTCGAACTTCTGCAAGAGTTCCAACCCCCGATACTAATAGGATGCAGCACCCGCTCTAGCATCTACGTCGCCCCGGACAAAAAGACAAATTTCCGTCCCTTAAGAATATACATATTTTTTAAATAAAGCCAAAATGGCGCCCATAAATTTTGGCGCCCCGGACAAATGTCCGAGTTGGCCCCCTCTAGAGAGAGCCCTGTAGGATGTTCCGAAGTGACTCTTCAGTCAGAAATGCGACAACCATCGTTCTCTCGTAAATTCGCATTACCAGAATCCAAAAGTTCTTTGGCACAATATCCACCAAAAATACAATATTCTAAAACCACGAATCGAAAACTGCAACGATGAACAATTCGTTGAAAATAAAAAACAACGAGAAACGTTCCTCGAGGATCTGTCCCGATGCTCGGATTGTACAGAAGAGAATTTTTAATTAGGCACCGTTTCCTGAAAAGATTTGCATGTCTGAGTACCTTGAAATACCTTGAAAATTGGATTTCGTACGCCGTTGGACTTTTCGACGTTTCCAGCAGCGCGGGCGTGACTTTTTGGTGGTTTTATTGGCACAGTTTCCGCGCCGCTGACGTCGGTTCGTCGAAGACGATGTGCGACGATGCGACGGTGGGGAGAGAGAGAAACGGAAATGCGAAGCACAGGGATACACCGACGGGCGCAGGGAAATACCGAGAGCAGAGAGGAGATATCTACGTATTGATTTCGTCTCGAGCATTAAATCCGAATAGGCCGGAACTTGGGGGAGTCGTCCAGGTGAAACCGAGGGAACACGGAGCACTTTGGGCCGGGGCTGTCAGCCGAGGCGCTCCGTTCGCAAATTAAATTGTACTCGATCTCGGGAGCCGGCCACGAGTAGGCCAATGCAATTGCCATGAGACCGAACTATTATGCAACGCTAATATCGTCGTCGCGTTTGCATCATGTAGCCATTGTTGTCGACGAGACGCTCCGTTGTACGCGCCACTTTGCAATACAAGTCGCACCGACATTTTACACCGGAATAATGCGGCAATGGGCGGATCAGGTGGGTTAAACAGAAGCAATTATGTCTTTTTAAACGATGACACCAAGGATTACAGATTCTCGTTCCAATTCGGCCGCCTTCATCTTGTCGATTCTACACAATGTAGCTTCGTATCGTCGTATTTGAATTCGATTAGCGTAGTAGTTAGTAGACAGAGGATATGCTGCGAGTACCAGACTTGAATTATTTGAATATTAATCGTTAACATAATATACTATACTATCCTAATTAACCACATGTCATTTGAAATAATCATACGTTAGTTTATTCGAACAGCCAAATAATTTTTCAGAAATTATTTCGTATTTGAATTTCAGATGAAACGACGATCTCATAAATAAAGAAGGTGAATGATCAAAATATTTAATTTTTACCGTAGTATAATCGAAAAACTAGTCGTTTGTTGATAGAATATAATGATGAGTGGTGTTTACTTTAATTAACAAATTTTATTAAGGAAAAAGTTATGTATGGTTAAAGTTACTGTTACGAATCGGACATTTCATATGCAACAACCTAATATTTATCTCTTGTACTAAAGAACAATTTTAAAAGCAAAAGCAGCTAATGAATTTAGTTTGTTCGATAACCTTCGCTTGCGGTGAAATTATTTAACATTTTATTGCAACAATGTAATTGAAAATAATTTATTTGATTTAAACGCCAAAGGAAAATAAATTTCTTATGTTATTACTACAATAGAAATAATAACGTATTTAAAATAATTTGTTATTTCAAATAATTATTTGTTACCTTATTTCAAATGAAATATGTCCAACCCCGGCGAGTGCCACAGTCGGGGACAAAACGATAAGGCATCCCATTGATTTGATAATGTTTAGGTAGTAGATAACACAATTTCTTGCACAGAAAACGTTTTATACTGTTTTTGTTTATTTGGTTCAATTGGTAGAACCCAAAATGTGGTTGCTCCGCATGAATTTATCTAGAAAAATGTAAATTTTCGAAACAAATTAACGGGACAAAATGATAGGACATGTGTTTAAAGAATGGAATATACAAAAAGCAATTACCAGTTTTGTTTAACATTCGATCTATCGCAGAGCCTCCTTTATTTTTATCACGGAAATGATTCGTTTGGGCAGAGATTTGTATAATTTTTTAAAATTGTTTTCTGCCTTAATTGATGCCATTTATGTTTAATGTTTTCATTCTTCCAGAGTTCAAAATTGTCAGTTATTGACATACATCGCAATCGCAAGGTTTCTCCAGATTTTTCTACGATGTATGTCGAGATAAAATATTATTTATCTGTCACTCCCACTTTACCTGCAGAGTAAGAGTAAACTTACGATAAATATTAAATTTCAAAACTCTGTATGAAATTTTCACTGGAAGTCTAACACAGTGGCGTAAGTTTATAAAGAGTTAGGGAAATTTATTACTCTATGGATGCAGAGTATCATCTGGTATAGATGACGCATGTAAAATGTATTTGTAAACTTTCGTAGCGTAGACTGACTAACAGTGAATTGTGGAGAGCCAAATTAATCTGAATAGTACACAAGGGTGTATGCATTGGATGCCACGAGTACCATCAGCAGCTACATGCGGGTATCGTGGTTATTTCATCGAAGTTAGATGTTTGAAAAACAAGAAAAATACGGCACAATGTCCAAATATAACTAGGATTACTAAAAAGTTACAAACTACAAACATTTAATTCGAAAGAAACGATACAGATGTGACATATGACCTACTTTTAGAACATTTGCAAAGACTAGACACAAATAAACTTTCTCTTATACGTAGACGTATGTTACAAAATGAACTTGGGTATATTGCCTATTTTGTTAATATATTTATTATTTTTTTTTAAAAACTGATAAAATAATTTAAATTAGTCAACGCAATCTAAAACAATAATCATTAAATACAGTATACAGTAAAAATTTGAAGATATCATTTAGACATGGAAATAATTCAATTAATAATCACATTTGAAAATAACAGTTTTATTAATGAATTGTATAGCCGCCATCATTCTGTAGAATTCTCTCCCAATGTTTTACAAGTTGGTGAATTTCTTTTACGTAAAATCTGAATGGTTTTTCTTTAAAGAACTTTTCGAGGTCTCTGAAAATAGGGCACGAACTTTTCTACAATCATGGAATATAATTAAGAACGTTTGAAAATTACCAGAAAAATAGGAAAAAGGCAGAATTAACTATTCTTATTGTATTGCTTATAGCTTTTACTGGATATCAAGCTAAATCGATGAAAATTTTGTTGAATGAACTATGATTTGTGTACAGTAGGTGTAAAAAGTATTCGTAAACCTTTAAAATTCAGATAACTTTTTTAAAATTAGACCAAACGACTTCAGTTCTTTTAAGATGTTAAAAAGATTAGTTTACTAGGTAATGGGTAAATAATTTTTTCTCAAAATCGCGATTGGTCGAAAATGTGAATAAAAAAGTAAAGGTCTCAATTTTTAACTTCTTAACCTTGCCTATAATGAAAATTTAAAATACGCCTTTTGTAGACCGACGTAAGTTATATACATGCACAAAGTTTCATCGAAGTCGGTTAATGTTGCTATGAGCTAAAAACATTACAAGATTAAAGTTTAAGAGAGAAAATTGCAGATTTTCGATCTTCTCAGAGAATTTTTTATGTAATCACTTTTATGCGTTTGTAACTCATGCCAACGTTAACCGATTTCGATGAAACTTTGTACATGTGTATAACTTACTCAGACCTATAAAATGCGCCTCTTAAATTTTTATTACAAGCACAGATAAAAAAGTTAAAAATTGTGATCATTTTTCAGAAAAAAATTATTTACACGCTACCTAGTAAACTTACGCGTCTGATGTCTCAAAATAATTGGAGTCGTTTGATCCAATTTCAGAAAAGTTATTCGATTTTAAAGTTGTACGAATACTTTGTACACCCACCGTATATGTTACGCTAGGTAATAAAAACGGTTGCAATAATCACTTCTGTAAAGCTCTGCAGTAAAACAATTTAATAACTAGTAGTTGTATACAATACATAAATAAGCATTATATTAAAGTGCAATAAAGAACCATGTAGCACAAAGAACAAAAAGAAAACGATCCTTTACCATATTGACTCGAACAAAGTATAAAAGTTGAACACCATGCTTCCCAACAAAGTGCAAACATCATAAGCAAATCAATGAGTTAATCGACCGGATGAAGGGAGAGTCCAGTCGTGGAGCAAACAGTGAGATTTAATACGCTGTGACCAGTTTTCGGCTACGGTTGGCTCGGCGTATAAATTAATCGAGTAAAATCCGGACAAAATGTTTTTGCGAAAGCGGCAGTCTTGCCAAATATTTGCGTCGCGCCGTTACTCGCCCGTGAAAAAACTGCGCGACGCCATGGCCATTCCGTTCGACGGGGTCTGTCTGGAAAAATGCATTCGAGAGCCCGATGATCCCAAATCCCCACCGATAGTCACAAATGTCTCAAACCTCGAAAATAAATTTTTCATTTCTAAGATTTCAATTCTCGAGTTGTGTAGATCAACGATATGAGAAGCCGAATAACGTTAACAGACGTTGACATGGTGGCGACAGATTTATTGTTATAATTAGACTGCTGATCTTTATGCAAAATAAAAATCTTCTACCTGATTAGCAACAATCGCGAGTGAAGTAGAAAGTTATTTTCTTATTTAGTACGTTTAATAGGCTGAAAATAATACAGCATTTTTAAATTCTTCTAATGTTTTTACTATTTGAAATTACACATTTTTGTCATAATGCATAAAATCGTCAGTTTAGTCATAAATTTTAAATAGGCAAGTATCGACGAGAAATTTTTATATACATATAAGTATGTCTTAATAAATACTCAAATCCATCGCGACATTTTGTGAGTTCCACTCCCTTATAAATGTCGAATCCCTAAAACAACGATGAAATAAGCATTTTTGAAAGGGTACTATTCGAAATGTTAAAATATGTGTATCCTCAGAAAAAGTGTGTAGGTGTAATTTAAAACAGTAAAAACATTAGAGGACTTAAAAAATACCGTTACATTATTTCCAATCTATTAAACACATTAAGAAAGAAAATACATTTCTATTTCCCCCCAGTTTGTTACGATTCAAGTAAAAAATTTTTATTGTGCATAAAGATCCGCTGTTCACTCATGACACTGTATATTTACAGCTGAAAGAACGTTCTTTGATACTATGTAGTCAGTTTTGGCTAAATTGTCATCTATAAAACCATATAACAGAGAAAAGTTGAACGATTTCGGGAAACGAGTGCGGTTGTTGGAAGATGTACATTTTCCTCTGTATTCGGAGCTCTCTCCAAAAATTCTGGGTACTCTACGGTAACTTCTCTTTATGCCAAAATTTAGTGGGAACGTTTATGAATGTATATGTTACGGTAAATGTGATTAATCCGGTAATTATACATAATTTATTATATATAATTGTTACGGGTAATGTAATGAATCGGAGATTATGCATAATTTTTGGTCTTAAGTTTGGTCTGGGTTAGGCAAAGAATTGGTAAATGTGATGAATTCTTGAATATTTAGGATCTCACCCAGACCTAACCCAGACAAAACTTAGTAGCGATTATATACAGGGTGTTCACGCTATCACTAGCCAGAGTTTTTCTTGCAAACAATAAATATTAGAAAAAAATGATAGAGGAAAAAGTAATACTGTTTTTGGTAAGTAACATAATGGCGGATGTAATTTTCTTATGTTTGCACTATTTTCTTAGAAATGAAGGTGACCTTCAATTTCTTAAATGAAATGCCATATATTTTTTTATATCATATGAAAACAAGTATCAAGAAAAATTTATTCGTATACAACACAATGACCTTCAAGGTCATACAAGGTCAGAAATGGCAGCAACATTTTGAATATTTCGTACATAATATTTCGTAAAGACATCATTCACGATACACAACGCCAAGAAATTTAAACGACTTGCAAAGGAAACTAACGCAATCGTGTGCATTAATATTTCGTACAACGTTAGAAGAAGCTAACAAGAATGTAATTAATAGAGCCAAAATATGTAGTCATGCACGAGGAAGTATATTGAACATTTAACTATAACCGCGTCAATAAAGTATACTTGTAAACGCATTAGTACGAAATGTTCAAAATGTTTCTTCCATTTCTGACCTTGTATGATATTGAAGGTCATTGTGTCGTATACGAATGAATTTGTCTTGACACACGCTTTCATATGATATGAAAAAATATATGGCATTCCATTTGCAAAAATTGGAGGTCACCGACATTTCCATGAAAATAGTGTAAATACAAACAAATTACAAACGCCATTATGTTGCTTGCAAAAAACAGTATTACTTTTTCCTCTTTCATTTTTTTCAAATATTTATTATTTGCAAGAAAAACGCTGGCTAGTAATAGCGTGAACACCCTGTATAATAATCGGTAATTATACGTAATCACCGGATTAATCAAATTTACCGTAACATATACACTAAATTTCATCGATTTGACTATTTGACTTTCTTCCACGCATTGGTGATTTGAGACTATTGCGCATCGTCCGGTGGTGCGTTTCCGTTCGAAGAATAGCGTGAACACCCTGTATAATAATCGGTAATTATACATAATCACCGGATTAATCAAATTTACCGTAACATATACACTAAATTTCATCGATTTGACTATTTGACTTTCTTCCACGTATTGGTGATTTGAGACTATTGCGCATCGTCCGGTGGTGCGTTCCCGTTCGAAGGAACGTTCGTCTCGCGGGGCGGAAAGTGGAGCAGAGCTCGTCTGGATGCTCCAAAAGAGCCAGAGACTGACCGGGAAAAGCAAAGACCGAGGAACAACGGAGATGACGGGATTAAATGGAAAAGGAAGTAATAACGAGGGGGCTGGGTGACTCGGAGGAAACCGTCTCTGTGACCTCTCAATTCCTCTCCTTCTCCCCCTCACTCACTCTCTGTCTCTCTTTCCGTCTCTCTCACTGTCGATCTTTGCCTTCTTAGCGGAGCCACGGGAAACGAAGGGCGATTCGCTTGATGAATGAATCCAGAGGACATATGTCATCGCACGGAAAAATCTGGGATTACGCGGAGACGAGTGCAGCAGAGTTCCCTCTAGACGACACTGCCCCTCCATCTTTTCATTCGGTTCCTTGTTACATCAACTGGAATTCGTACAAAGAGGAGCCTAGCAACGGCGGAATTATTTATACGCAACGATGGAGAAGTAGAAGATTGAGAAAATGATACCATTCGTAGCTGAGTTTACATTTTCAAGTGAACAGGCTGTTACGCGAAGGAGACAACGAAGAAGTTGAAAGGAAATTGGAGAGCATTGAGAACCTGAACTTCGGCTGTTATCGGGATGATCTGAAGGTGTAGTTTCTGAGGAAATTGTGATTCACTTGTTCACCGGGACGGATTAACGAGTTTTCTAGTTTGCTGTGTACAATGTTCTTCTGTCGCTTATTTAGACATTAATTCTTCTACTTGACAGTACCATAATGTTTATGTTGATATAAATTATGTTCGATTAGAATTAAATGTACATCAAGATTATCATTATTGGATGGCAATCCATTAGATGATAATCATATTTTTATTTTTTCTTGAAACACTAAGCATTCGCTATTACTATTAAATTCAATCATATTTTTAATAGTTTAAGCCAAATAGTTTAAATATTATTACTTCTATTAATTCTACTATATTTTTAATAATTTAACCAAAATATACTAAATATTATGCAGTCCATTACAAACAGGAAAATGATAAAAGTTCAAGTTAATATTTTCCTATTATTTGTATACTATTATATTTTCTATTATTATTTTAACTAGAATCATTTAACTTGGAAATAACGATGTTTTTAAGAGAGTTTTTAGATGATAAATTATGATATTACGTGTTTCACATACTGTACCATTTTTGAAGACTCCATTAATTTAGAAGAGTACGGTTCACATCTGTGCTAGAATGATACAAAAACAGTATAGATCATGCAAATTTTAATATCTAACAAATATGTAAAATTTAATACAAAAAATCCAATACTGAGAAATCATGGAAACCAGTTTCTAAAACACTTCTTCGAGAAGAAAATGTTAAAGTTGTGTGTAATTATGTTAATTAAGATGTTACTGCAATATATGCTTAGCTAATAATGAGTCACATTCTTGAAATTGTTCTTCCTTCGTCACTTTCTTGAATTAATACATGAAATTTTCAGACTACATTTGCAAGAGCTGCACAAAGCTGCATTTGTGACAAAACTGAGTAGGTGTAATTCGAAACTGTAAAAATATTAGAAGAATCCAAAAATACTATTATATTATTTCCAACCTATCAAACAAAATATTACAAAAGAGAATAAATATCTATTTAATTCCAGTTTGTTACAATTCAGGTAGAAAATGTTTATTTTACATAAGATTCTTACATACTTACGTATTTTGACATATTTTTACGCTGTCTAGTTATTACCATGTAAAAGATGTAAAATTCAGACAATTTCTACGGTGCCCCCCCCCCCTTTTCTCCTGATGCCCTAAGCACGTGTTTAGGTTACTTACTGGTTAATCCAGCACCGATTGTTAGCATAAGGAACTCGAAGGAATCTTCGAAACTCAACCTCGGGCAGACGAGATTCGAAGACAAATAAATCATTGGTAGGAGAGTTAGTTCACAATCTCGTTTTCAATTAAGGACTGAGCCATGAGTGGAAAGATTTATCTAACCACGATCCATCTATGCGATTCGAGCCGAACAAACACGGTCGAAGGAAATATTTTGGATGGGAGCAACTTGCAACGAGATTCGTTTACCGATTTGACGAGCGTATCGGCACGGTGCGCGAAGTGTTGGCTCACGCTCGGCCAGGTTACCGCACAGGTGAAAAGCCAGAGGAAAAGGGCGGATCGTTTTATAACTGATTACATGATAGACGGCAGACACGCCGGGAGGAAAACATATTTGCGTGGCTTCGCTGTATCGCGATGCTGTAACCGCGTCCGACGCCTACAAGAAAGTTATTAAAGTTCAGCGCGCGCGCGCTCGCGCGTTTCTCGTCGCCAAAACGAGAGGCAACGATGAGAAAGAAAAAAGGTGAAAGGGAAAAAAATCGCGTGAATCGTCGCGGCTGTAAATCTTAATAATGTACTGCTATTAACATACGACTCAAATTAATAATATTCGTATTAATCATTCAGGAGCTAGAGACAAGAGTAGGCTTTCGAAAAGAATAAATCTGTTGTCGGAATTGCTTTATGCATTTTTTAATTTGATCAGTGTCCCCTGTCCAGCAAGAGTTTGTTATTAAAATCCCAGGCCTTTAGATGTGATTTTAAAAGATTAATGATACGAGTAGACCGATTCAATCTGTGTAAAAGAGAATTTCCAATTCTATCGCCGATGGTTGTGAATTTTAAAGAGCAAACGTTAATTGAATATACTGTCCCATTTATAAAATAACTTGGTAACTAACGACTAGACTACGGATTTTATATGTTTATCAGAAAAGTGCGTGGGTGTAGCGCAAAGTAGTAAAGACACGAGAAGAATTTAAGAATACTATTATATTATTTACAACCTACTAAAATTATGGACGCGTTATCTACTGGTGATTATTTTATGATTTTTCAATAGATCTTTCATATTTTTACCAATTTCAATCGTGAACCAATAAATCATTACCAGCAACGTAATCTAACAATTTCGTTTAAGATTATTATGTAAAGAAAGGTTTTTCAGGTGCCTTTTGGTACAGTACGGTTATTGTAAATCCTATTCATAAGCACATAGGTAGATGGAGTGTTTCAGGGAAAAAATTTCCACTTAACACCCGTTTCTTGCAGCTGAGGTAGAAAATTTGTTTTATAAAGGGTGTCCCATTTAAGTTGAGATTGTAAATAATCTCGAAGACATGTGATTTAAATCAAACAAACTGACACATGCCCTTTAGTGTTTCGAGTGGGGAGTCAAATGGCACTACTGGTTTTTTAATGCGTGGGCGTTTTCAAGGTCATTTTAAGGTCATTTTGTCTTTTCTTATCATAAACCCATATTTTTTTATTTCGGAATCATATTTTACGTAAAAAAATGCACAACTTATGTCTGAAACAATTTTTTGTAAGTTCAATATTTATTAAGATATTGAGCTGATTTTTCATGGTTACGTCAAGGATAATTTTCTTTTATATTAAAATAACAACGTTACTTTCTTCTGGAAGATTTTTTATTTCATTTAAGAACATCATAATAAATGCTCGAAATGTTTACCTTCAACTTCCAGACACTTAGTAATTCGTTTAAGAAAAGACTCATGAACACATAATAAAGTTCTTACAAACTTACAAAAACATGTTTCAAACAAAAGTTGTGCATTTTTTTACGTAGAATATGATTCCGAAATAAAAAATATGGGTTTATGATAAAAAAGACAAAATGACCTTGAAATAACCTTGAAAGCGCCCACGAATTAGAAAACTAGTAGTGCCATTTGACTCTCCACTCGAAACACTAAAGGAAATGTGTCAGTTTGTTATTTTTGAATCACATGTCTTTGAGATTATTTACAATCTCAACTTAAATGGGACACCCTGTATGAAGATTCGCAGACTACTAACGACTTTTAGAATATTGTCTGTAAAACTGCAAGTTACTAGGTCTAGCTTTCGTTATTATACTGCACAACAACTGCAAATATGAAGTTCCTTTAGCATCCTGGAAACAATTGGGATTTACAGTACTAAATTAAATACTTAAAACTATTTTAGAAAATTTTTAGAAAATCCTCGGTATATTACTTCGTAGTCCGAGTTAACATGGTATCACGCAAGTCTTAATATTGATATGACTCCATCTGATTACCACTTTTTTTAAGTCGCTACAACATTATACAACAGACTCACATATCAACACAGTTGATCATGCACGAAAATGCCTTTAATGAATTTATTAGTTTACAGTCGACATGGTTTTCTCACGATGGTATACAGAAGATATCAGAAAGTTGATATAAGATTACTAATACTTAACACCAATAGCGAATTTTCTATAATCATTTTTTAATGCAATTTTTATCCAAAACATCGAAAATCATTTATGTCTGCAATGACTACAATTGTTTTGTACGTTTGTTTTGTACAATTGTGTTGTACATTTACTGCCATAGAAGATACACATACACCGTTTATCTGAACAATGTTTTGATCGCGTTATACAGGAATTTACTGTAGTCAGACTTTATAATTGTAGTGCACATTTTTATGCCCGAAATCTATAGTGACTCACATAAATATTCGAGCAAAAGACGATAACTCTTAAAAAGACGATAACTTTTTAAATATCGGACCATACGACTTGAATGTTTTTAATAAGTTAGAACAATTAGTTTACTACATTTCTAAAAAAATTGCAATTGGTCAGAATTGCAAAGAAAATAGTAAAAGGTATTTTCTTACTACTTTTTTATGTGGGCCTATATCGTAAGTTTCAAAAATACGTTTTGTAGGTCTGTGTCAATTGATGCTGTGTGAAGTGAGCTACAAACAGTTAAATATGGTGAAAACCGCAGTCTTTCACGTTTTGCAGCCTGTATCTGTAATTAAATATAAAGATTCTTGCATCTTCCGATGCCTATCATTTTTTTCCGCATCAACCGATCTCGATGAAATTTTCAAAATATGTATAATTCACACAGATCTATAGAGCGGATTTTTTAAAATTTTCTTTATAGACCCACATAAAAAAGTTGTGAAAAACAACATTTATTCTCTGGACTTCCGACCAATTGCATTTTTTTTAAAAATTCCTTTTTCACGTCATGTAGTAAACTAATCATCCCAACTTCTCAAAAAAAAATCCGTCATATGGTCCAATATTTAAAAAGTTACTGTCTTTTTAAAAGTGTCCGACTACTGATCTGAGTCACAATAAATAAATTCCGCAAATCTAAATCTCAATAAATACAGTAAACTAAAAATCTACAAGAATCATGCTATTTGTGAACAAGCTCGCATCAAAAATGTTGAAAGATGAAGAAGAAACCCTAAACACCGAATACTCCCTCCCTACCACCGCACGAAAATCCTGCCACGCCCAAGCTGCTCAATCAATCCGCATGGGGCAGGAAAGTTCGCGGGGATTCCCGTGAGGAAAATTTTGGAAAATCTTGACCGGGGCCACGGATGTGTCAGGTGGGACGGTCGCGATCGATCTCGAAGAGCTCATCGACCGGGGGGCCATGTGAATGGAACCTTAGGTACCCTGGCAGCACCTGGTTGTAAACGCGCCAAAGCCGGGTAGACCGTCTGTTCTGTCAATCCCCACCATGGGCTCGTAGCTACTGGAGCTCCTCCAGTGTACCACCACCACCACGACCAGCACCAGCTCTACCACCACTGGCACTGGCACCGGCAACAGCGAGAGACTCTCCTTGCACCGTCGTCGCCACTACCACGTACCCACCGCCACCACCACCGGCGACACCACCACCATCATCATCGGGCCACTACCATGGAAACCGACGAATGCGCATTCTGACTTCAGTTCAGCCGTCGGTTTCAACCTGCCAAGTTGTGCAGGTGTTGGCGAACGGTTGTCGGCATCCACGGACGGGTTCTCCGCGGGTATTCCTCCCACGGCACGGGTCGGGTAATACACGGTCGTCGGGCATCGCCGCTCGAAAGGTTCGCACGGGTGCTGGTAGGATCGGTGGAGCAAAGTCGAAAGGAGGGTCCTCTCCAATCCCTGTGCGAGGTGGATCGCGCGCGCGGCCTTGTTTGTGCGTTTTCCGCGTGGAAAAGGGTTGGTAGCGGGTTACATCGGTTCGAGGGTCACGGCGGGAAAACGGGCGAGTGTTAAAAAGCCGTGCTGCCGCAGAAGCGCTGCGATTTATGGAACCACCCCATGGATAATAACATGTCGACTGCCGCCTTCATGCACCGGTATGGGAACAAACACTTTTAAGATCGATACTCCCTCTACCCCCCAGTAGACTGCTACCCTGGCCCACCCTTCTTCGACCATCCTCCACGGATTTCCACGCCTCGTGCACGCTGTTTTAATCTTCGTTCTCCTCGGCCAATCTGTATCCGCTCTTCGAAAATCTGCCCGAAAACGCTCGCGGGTGCCGATCGATCGGCCGGTTTGTTGCTATGCAGCGGACCACCTCGGGGTTCGTATATCGTGCGAGGGAACGTTGATGTCGCGGTGGCTCTACCAAGGGCTAAGTGCACCGTGCCCGATCGGCAGATACACGCCTAACCGTGTTTGGTTTTTGTCGAATATGTTTGTTCACGGAACGCCGCGCCGCAACCGGCAAAGAAACCTGGCGGCCACTTCCTGTGCCTCGAATCGATTTCACGGGCTTTCAAAATTGCTTCCGTGCAATCGACCGACTCCGTGACTCGACCGGCCGCGTGCGACTCGGCTGAAAAAGATGATCATACGTCTGGCCACTTTGTTGAAATATTTCAGGACCGATAAATGGCATCGAAATGGAATTATCTTTTTTTTTCTTTGTCGGAGGAGCATCGTCTGCACGACGGTGTCCCGGGGACGGGTAAATTGATCGAATCTTCGTGTCCGCGGAGGACTGGAGAATTACCGACTCGTTGCGTGTGATCGATAAGGCTACTCCGGTGCAAATTGCGTTCCGAACACGTTTACACGCTTATGAAAGAGCCGACAACAATGAGATCCGTTGCGGCAATAGACGCCGCCCCGGCTGCTACGAAACAATTGGCTTCTAGAGTACGATTTCGTGTACCGCGGTTATCGTCCCCGTTTCAAAGACCGGCCAGGCATCCTTGACCGCTCGGAACTCGTCGCGCTCAGGCGTTTCCATCTGCGTCCCCGTCGCTGCCGCGAGGCCCAAATTTCGAAGCACTTTGCGCTCGACGCGACTGAACAGAAACTGATCGTGTGTTCACGCCGCCTTTCGTACGTATTCGACCGAAAATTTTACCCTTCGCGAAAGAAATAAGTACACGCCATCATTTTTCAGCTGAATTTTGGAACACACTCTAGTGCCTCAAAGTATTGATCTGTGTTTTGGAGTAATTTAATATTTAACACTTTGCGAACGTGAATGTCTTCTATTGAATTTTATTTATAAGTTAATCACACTCATTTTTCTATAAAATAAGATTGTGTATATCGATGGATAGAATGTTCATGCAAAAGAAAAATTTTCCACGTGAATTGCAACGAACTGGAGTGAACAAGAAATTTATTTTTCTTCTTCATATGTTTTATAGGTTCAAAATAATAACACAGCGTCTTTAAATCAATGTCATGTTTTTTCTGTTTGAAATTACACCTACTCATTTTTGTTCTAAATGCATAAAATCCGCTGTCTACTGATGGCCAAATTTCAGAGCACTTTGCACTCAGACTAAACGGAAACTGGTCGTGTGTTCACGCCGCCTTTCGTACGTATTCGACCGAAAATTTTACCCTTCGCGAAAGAAATAAGTACACGCCATCATTTTTCAGCTGAATTTTGGAACACACTCTAGTGCCTCAAAGTATTGATCTGTGTCTTGGAGTAATTTAATATTTAACACTTTGCGAACGTGAATGTCTTCTATTGAATTTTATTGATAAGTTAATTACACTCATTTTTCTATAAAATAAGATTATGTATATCGATGGATAGAATGTTCATGCAAAATAAAAATTTTCCACGTGAATGGCAACGAATTGGAGTGAAAAAGAAATTTCTGTTTCTTCTTAATATGTTTTATAGGTTGAAAATAATAACATAGCGTCTTTAAATTCATGTCATGTTTTTTCTGTTCGAAATTACACTTACTCATTTTTGTTCTAAATGCATAAAATTCGCTGTCTACTGATGACCCAGAGCACTTTGCACCCAGCAAGGCTAAACGGAAACTGATCGGCTGATGACACTGCCTTTCGTACGTTTTCGATCGAAAATTTTACCCTTCGCGAAGGTAATTAGTACCTGCGATCAAGTGTCAGCTCAATTTTGTAACCCACTCTATTGCTTCACAGTATTGATTAATTTTTTATTTTTCATTTTAAACGCTCTCAATTTTCTATAAATTAAGATTATTTACCGATGACATAAATGTAAGACTTACAATAAGGAACAATAAGGAAGACTTACAATAACCTTAATTTTAAATACACTCATTTTTCTATAAATTAAGATTATTTACCGATGACATAAATGGAAGACTTACGATAAGGACAAGTTTTATAAAAACTTGTCGGATATCATTTGAAAATAATCATTGTATTGCTGACATAGGTGTAACACACATCCGCAAAGGGTTAATATTAAACATATCAAGCACTCAAAATTACTGGCACGTCTTGATTTATTATTTATAATTTATAAAGGTTCGTTGTAACTGTATTGTCATTAGTACTACGGGAAAACCCGTCAAAATGACAGGTTCAAAATTTGTTAATCCACCATTGTTGACATCATAGAGATGCAATGAATTTATTTCTGTGGTTATATATTATAACAGGAGTCGTTGAAAATCTAAATAAATGCATTCTGTTTATTTTTATAGTACTAATATAAAATTGTGACTTTTAGTGCTCCATCGGTCTTGGGATAATCAGAACCTTTACACATATAACAGTTTTATTACTTCATAAAATTAAATAAATGATATGAAAATAATAACGTATTCAGAATATCAATTTAACTAGAATAATCGTTTAATACTGTTATGATGCTATTTATAAAATAGCATTCCGTATTATAATATCTGGGAATATTTAACACATGATAAACAGAATACGTGATCCTATTGTAGAAAAACTTTGATTTTCATATCTCATTAGTTCTATTTAAACCGAAACTTTTATATACAAGAGTATTCATTCAACTGTTCTGATCGGAACTCTTTAAAAAAGTTCCGCATATAATAGATTCTAACACTGTTTATTGAAAAGTTTCATTCCTTTCTGAGCCGTGGCTAAAATCGATTTTAGGTTGAAGCAAAGCTGATATCGAAATATAAGAAAGGTATTTATTGTGAAGTACACCGATCTCTTTTTTAGCCCTTAGCGGACTGGGATTATTTTTAGCATACTTTTTGATGGATCGAATAAATTTTCCTTGTGAAACAAAATTGTTTGCTGAGGAGTTTGGTGTATGAATTAAATGAAGGGAAACGTGTTGTGTTCAGTAAACATTTGTTTCATATTTTTCGGGAGTATTAATTGCTTTAAAAATTATTCACAGTCGCAGAACAGTAAAATTGTTTGGGCGACTGTTAGCAGACACGCTTCCGCAAAGGGTTAATACGGTTTTCCTTAAACAATTTCGAAATACCACGTTCAAAAAATAAAAAGATAGAAACGTGTGTACAGTGGCTCACGAAAGTATTCGAACGCCCGCTAAATCAGAATAATTTGTTTAAAATTACACCACTCAGCTTGACATTTTCTTTCGCAATTAGAAGCATTGATTTACTAAATGACGTGCAGAAAAGATTTTGAAAAAATTGTAATAGGTAGGCAATACATAAAAAAATAATATTGACACTTTTTAAAACTATTTATTCCAGTCCGCAATGAAAATTTAAAATATGCGTCTTGTAGACCTATGTTAGTAATACACATGCTGAAATTTTCATCGAAATCGATTAATGTATACACGAGCTACAAGCGGTTCAAACTGATAAAAATCGCAGTTTTTCATAAATTTTGTTCAGATTTTGCTTCAAATCCACAGATTCTTACATCTTTCGATGCGTGTCGTTTGTTTCTGCTTCAACCGATTTCGATAAAATGTTCGGCATGTGCATAACTAACATAGTTCTATAAAACGCAAATTTTAAATTTTCATAGCGAACTGAAATAAAAAGGTTTTAAAAAGTGCCATTTTTATTTTTTCATGTAATTCCTACCAACTGTAATTTTTTCAAAATTTTTTTTCAATCCTACTTAGTAAATCAATGCTTGTAGTTGCTAAAGAAAAAGTCAAATTATTTGGTCCAATTTAAAAAAAGTTATTCCAATTTAAAGTGCGTTCGAATACTTTCGTGAGCCACCGTATATACAGTGGATCCAAAAAGTAATCAAATACTAGATTTTCCAGTCTCGAGAAATTGTCGATGTTTAAACAATGATGATTTCGTTCAGACAAATAGTACAATAATAATTCTGGTCCATTTTTAAAATGTTCTTCGTGGATGATTCTTTCCCAGAATTGAAATTTGAAGTCTCCCCTTTATAAAGACGTAAAATAACTTGATTTATGGTTTTATGTAGTCGTTTTATTAAAGTTTAAATGAAAAGTGTACAGCCAACTTTACGATGACGTAAGAGACATCATGAGGACTTTACGCCATCGAACTTGGTCCTCAATTTTGTTCCACAAAACAGCGAAAGAAAAGTCATACATCCATTTTTAAGGTGTCCTTCTAAAGGGAAGGCTTTAACCCTTTGCACTCGAAGGAATTTTAATTTAAAAATCTAGACATCTCTTTCAACCAAGAACATTTTTAATCTGTGAAATCTTTTTTATATTGTGCACATGAAATTGGACCTGATTTCTCATGCAACACTTGCCGTTTTAGTAATTTATAGAATACAGACGAATTTAATAATATGAAAAATGTTGTGAATAATGGTCTGGCAATTCTTAATGGTGCCTTAGGATCGTCCTTCGAGTTCAAAGAGTTAATCTTGAAATTTGCGGAAGATTCATTCGCGAACATAATTTTTGAATGTTTGTACAGAGATCTCAATCTATAGCATTTCTGAGGAAAAATTGGTCTTCGGATTCTCATCTGCTACATCATGTAAAAAGATTTTAGAAGAAATTTATAATGGTGTGCGGAAAGTAGAATGTTTAAGGTTTAAAACGAGTTCAAGTTTATTGCTATACGATTGTTTCTTTTTAGGAAATTACAAAAGGTTAAATATCGTCTATTCCTCGAGAATCATAAATTTTTTGTTCGACCACATTTTGGATCCACTGTACATTTCTCAGAACTTATACAGTTAAGTTTTCATTAATACTAGGTTTACGGAGCATTAAAAGTGAGTATTTTGCATTACTTTATAAAAATAATAACAATAATGTAGCTAGTCAAATTTTTCGCCATTTTTTGAATAGTATATACCCAAAGAAAAATATTTATTGAATAATTCCTCATGGGATAAAACCTACCAAGCACAAAACATATAAAAGTAAAACGCCTTAAATAAGTGAGAAGATTAAATTTGCTTAATCTTTGTACCGTTTCCATCGCAATATGTGCTTAAATAAAGAAGTCAATTCAGTCATTTCCTATGAAATTCTTTTTCTAATTTCAATAATTGTGAAATAGAAAACCGGCCATTTTGACCGTGGCAGGTTTTGTGTTAATAATCGTAAAGTAGAGGTAAATTAGAACCCGTCATTCTGACGGATCTCGTAAACCTAGTGTTAATGTTTTGCACGGGAATTTTTTTACACGGTGTTTTGAGGAACCGTGTAAAAACAAAATTGGGTGTAACAGTGCATAATGTTTCCAGGCAAATGGGTATAATCACTGCAGGATAGTCGGTAGGTGGCCGAGTGGGAAGAACGTTTTCGAACGTTGTGGAAGATTTTAGTCTAGGAGGACGGGTGCCGGTGATACCGAGACTTTTCCAGATGGTATTCCATTAACCTGCATTTTCAGTAGCGCGTCACCTGTTCAGCTCTCCCAGAACGACACGGTGTCGAATCGGACCAGCCCGCTTTCCTTGAACCTGCGGATACCGCAGCCATTGACCGCGGCTCCGCTCCGTAACGAAAGGACCTGAGTGCAGTCATTCTCTATTTCTCCTCCCTCTCTTTCTTTCTCTCTCTCCCTCTCTCTCTCTCTCTCTCTCTCAGACTCTCTCAGTCCCTCTCTTTCTCCCCCTGCGCTGTCTCTTCGTGCCTATCTTCGCGGTCGGTGTCCCTGGCTCATTTGAATATCAGAATGACGCACTCGATTTATCGAAGGCCATGAAAAATCATTAGGAATAAACCCGCTGGAACCCGTATGTCTCAGGTTATCGGGCTTCTTTGCCAACGACCACGCCACATTTCCTTTTTCTTTTTCTTTTTTATCACGAATTCCCATTATTTTTCTATCCCCCTCCACTCCGCTTCCCCCGTTATGAAAGTTATGCGCCGTGTTACGCGTAACTTGCGTGAGATCACCGTGTGTCTTTGTACTTAACTATCGCGCGCTGCAAACGCGTTCATGAAAAGTCGCATCTCACGGCGCAAGAACTGAACTGAAACTCGTTTCGTTAATGACTTTGTTCGAGTGGACATAAAGTGAGATGATTCAGTTATATCGTGGCTGTCGTCTTAGGAATTAGTGGGCTGCAGGGACTTCATGGAAGTTTACATTCTTGTTGGTTAATTCAAAGAAGTTTTTGTGACGTGACATGCCGGTTTCTTTGTGTACGGTTTCGGTAAAATTAAATCTTTCATGGTATGTAATTATTTGATATTTACGTACAAGCTACATGAACCTCCACACCGCAAATTGCTATTCGAAGATTATAAAAGGAAAAATTAGAACTTCGTTAATTATTACACGATCCCTGGGAGCTGCAGGATGAATTGCTTCCTTTTCTCGTTGGTGAAGTTTGTTTATTTGGCAGCAGGTACAAAAACATGCTTTACATGGACACGATTACGAGAACATGAAACTTAGAGGAACTTGTTATTTTATTAAATGATCTCATTAGTCACAGAATATTAGCGTTAATATCTTTCTCCGTCTCACTCGATTATACCATAACTTATAATCTAGTTATGCTACTTTCAACCATAAAATACTAGTGATACATACGCACTTAACAGTGGAACTACGGGACCCGTCAAAATGGCGGGTACTAAACAGTTTGATTTATGGTTATTACGATCGTAAGTTACGTTTATAGGGAATTATTCAATACATTAAATTCTTTGGTTGTATATTACGATACTGATCGCTAGAAATCCGAATAAAAATATTCCTATTACTATTACGAAGTAATCTGGAGTAGTTATTTTTAATGCTCTGTAGATTTAGCATTGAAATTTATCTCTGCGATTTTATGTGATCATGAAAGAACACCGAGAAAGTAAACTATCTTCACATAAATATTGATCACACTTCGAAATGACTGTAGATGCTACAAATGTCGTAATTCGAACCAACTAACAAGGGACACTATTCAATTAAGGATAAAATCACCCAATATAAATCGATCAACACAGTTTATCATGTACGAACATGCTTTTAATGAATTTATTAGTTTATAGTTGACATAAGATGACTAATGCTTAACACCAACAGTGAATTGACTATAATAATTTTTTAATGCAATTTTTATTCAAAACATCGGAAATCATTTATTTCTGTAATGACTACCAACTAACAAGGGACACCATTCAATTTAGGATAATATCACCCAATATAAATCGAAAGTATTAGTATAATACAATGAAACCTCGGTTTACAAACTTAATTCGTCCCTGAAGGTAGTTCGTAAAAAGCAAAATATTCGCAAACCGTTACTACCCAGATAGCACACGACGTCTTAAAGACGTCCATTTTAGGTCACTACGTGTTGAGACCTAAAATGGACGTCTTAAACACGTCCATTTCGGTACGTCTTTAAGACGTCTGAAATTTACGTCTTTTAGATGTCTTTAAGACGCTTGAAATGGACGTCTTTTAGATGTCTTGAAGAGGCTTGAAATGGACGTCTTTAAGACGTCTGAAATTTACATTTTTAAGATATCATTAAGATGTTTGAAATGGACGTCTTTAAGACACCTGAAATTTACGGCTTTTAGACGTTTTTAAGACGTCTTTAAGACGTTCGAAATGGACGTATTTAAGACGTCTAAAATTTACGTTTTTAAGATATTTTTAAGACGTTTGAAATGGACATCTTTAAGACGCCTGAAATTTACGGCTTTTAGACGTTTTTAAGACGTTCGAAATGGACATCTTTAAGACGTCAGAAATTTACGTCTTTTAGACGTCTTAAAGACGTTCTGAGGTGGGCGTCGTTATATACGTTTGACGTATGAGCCGTTCACAGACCAAATCGATTAACTGCCTTTCAAGTTTAGACTTTTCTACTGAAGCACTTGATTGACATCTAAACAGTTGCGCTTAAAATAAATTTCGTAACTAACTATATGAGTTAATATTATTATATGACAAACTCCGAAAAAATTTTAAAAAATGCATACATATGTTTAAATCATGAAGTTAATCGATTTGGCAAATGTGTGGCTCATATATGTTCTATTTAATGTTATTATTTAATATAATTAATATAGTAAGCGAAACTCGAGACATAACTCGAGACATAACTCGAGACACAGTGCCTCATCCGAGACGCTTCGTGTTCGGAAAATTTGTTCGTAAACCGAATAGTTCATGACCCGAGGCATTCCTGGACCAATAATGCGATTCTATTATCAATCGAACAGTGTTCCTCGCAAAAAGAATCAGAAACGACCGACCCAGTTCGTATAAGTCGACTGTATACCTCGAAGGTTCCGAAAACTGTGCTACGAAGTTGTTGCTCTTCATCAATTTTATCCGCTGAGGTTCTCCGCCGCAGACAAATCCGTGCTTAAAACTTTCAAGAGCCTTTCCAACGAACAGTTACGGCTCGGCCGAATCCCAATTGCAATCAAACCTAAAGCGGATTCGTCGAGACAAAAATAGCAAAAATTGGGCTACGAAGTTCGCCATCTATTCACCGTTTACACAAAAGTTTCAACGACTTCGTGAATGAGCGCTCGGGCATTGATCCGCCGTGGGAAACGGATTCGCGGCGGATCGAGAAAAAGCTGGGGCAATTTTGTAAATGAGAAATAAAATGGAACATGGTGGCGAAGCAGAGACACATAGCGGAA
This sequence comes from Sphecodes monilicornis, assembly GCA_913789915.3. Classification (NCBI taxonomy): domain Eukaryota; kingdom Metazoa; phylum Arthropoda; class Insecta; order Hymenoptera; family Halictidae; genus Sphecodes; species Sphecodes monilicornis. Next base: position 16,146,131 of record OU565290.1, read on the forward strand.
AGTCTTCTTCGGGGTCTCTAACGAACGAGAAATCCCTTGGTTACGGACGCGATAACGCGATAGAGGAAAGTCGCGAGAGCGGACAAAGAGAAGAATCGCGCGAGCAGCATTAAAACTCGCTAGAGAATACATCCGAGCGAGAGGAGAACACGCCCTGCTAACGTTCAGCTCGAATCGTGCCTTCTCCGACCGCTCCGAGCAACACGCTAAAACCCAAGCTCTCTCTCTCTCTCTCTCTCTCTCTCTTTCTCTTTCTCTAAAAGGCCGTGGATTATATAACGAGGAGGAGAGACATTGGAAATGGATGGCGGAGGGTTGCACACAGAGAGACAACCGTGAGGAATACTTTATCGATAACGCGAAACGCTTGCGCTCCTTGGTTCCGGTGGCCGGCCTCTGTCCGCTTAGTCATTCGACATTAATTCCAGTCGCGTTACCCCTCTTAGGGGAAACGGGATCGAGTTCTACTACTGGGTTGTTGCGTTGTCCAATCTAGAATCCAGAACCAGATTTTAGTTAGTCCACGCGGTCGCCGCAGCGGCTGTTTTGCTTCTGGTTTCGTGCCCGGTGAATTCCTTTCGGCAAACCTAGTCAATTACACGGTTATTACAGTTTCGAGTTAATACGCTGCTCTACTATAACTTAACAATGCCGAATATAATCAACGTGGATGGAATGTTAGAGCGTTATGCGTCTAGCTGATGAGAAGTTATTCTGATTGCAAGAATGGCGTTTTTTTTGTGCCTGAGGACCATAGTTAATTTCTGCTCTTTCAATTTTCGTGCAATTTTCTTTGTGGTTCTTTGTAATTTTGATTATATTTTAATTAGTAATTTAGTATTGGAAAAATTGTATAGAATTGAAATTTTTATTTAAAAATTTAGGGGGTTAAGAAAGGAATAACATTCGTACATAACAGATTCTGTTCTCGAAACTAGTGATGGGCACCATCGACTAAGTCGATAGTAACTAACTACTATTTTCAGTCGACTACTTTTTTGAACCATCGAACTATCGACTAAATTCAGTTGTCTGAAGCTGTCGCTTGAACCATCGATGTTTCGAGCTATTGACTGAATTATTATACAATGCTTATGCTACCGATCAACTGAATTTTACTATTAACCCTTAGCACTCGAATGGCGACTCTGAGGCGCCATTACAAATTGCTACACCATTATTCTGAATATTGTTTACATGATTATTATATTAGTTTCGTACGCATATAATGAAAAAAACTTATGTACGATGGAAATATTTTAGGTTAGAAGAAATGTTTGGTTTTTTAGTTGAAATAGCTTCGAGTGCAAAGGGTTAAATAGATTCATTCGTTAGCGAGTATCGAGTAATTGATTCATTAAGCATGTGTATATTCGGTTATGCACAACGCAAACTAATGCAAATATACTATAATTATACAGTTATTGGTCAAATGCTAGAACAGGTAATTATTTAAGTACAAATATTAAATAGCTTATGATAAATCCAAAATGTAGTGATTGTTAAAAAAAAACTTACAATTTTGTAATTCTAATTATGAATTAATTTTACAAAAGGTAAATACATCGATGGTGTTGCAGTAGATTTGATGACATAACTGGACATAACCACTAAAGCGAAATTTCAGTCGACTGAAAACTATCGACTGAATAGTCGATAGTATGCTGTTACTAAATAGTAAGTAGTCGGTAGTTTAATTTAGTCGATAGCGCCCATCACTACTCGAGACTGGTTCGCTGTTACATGGAAACAGGTTAAGAGTGGAATTTTTCTTGGATTTAATTAACATCGAGCTTTATGTATATTTTGATTTATACCTTTATCATGTCGTTTTAATTTCTTTAGTTCATTCTCCCAAAAATATGGTTTGTATCGCTTGTGGAATAGGGATATTCCACAATATCTGTGTTTTACTTTATCTCTAAAGTTCCAGTATAGTTTTATTTCATACATACAAGGTGTTCATTTGAAAACTTTACAGACAACTATCTCATAAAGTGTGAAAGATATTAAAAAAATAAAACACGTGTCCAAGGATTTCGAGGGGGAAAGAGGGGGCCAGTATCAGTTCTTTATTTGGGTGGCGTTTTCAAGGTCATTTGAAGGTCAACTTTGTTTTTTCAAATGGAAACCTATATTTTTTATTATGGGATCTTATTGTACGTAAAAAGATCAGCAATTTTCGTAGGATATTTTTATAATCAAACAAAAAATATATAACTTATCGTTTCGTCTTTGAATCGGACGATAATATAATTTTTTCTAATATACAGTTAAAATTTCAATTTGATCGTTCTAATACATTTTTCCTACTTTTATCAAACGGCTATTAAGATGTTATTTGAAGAAAAATGCGTTTCACGAGTGTCTCTTATGATTATAATCTCCACGTGTGGCACTATTGATTAAAATAAGAAAAAGAATCGATTATATCAATTTAAAAAAAACAGGTTCTCCCCTTGATTTTAGTAACATTGTCTTAATATTTTTTCTATTTTATTAGACCCCATACCAGAAAATATGTAATGCTATTATACAAAGATTAAACAGTTTTTTATATAAAAATTATGTTAAATTATGTAAAAATTATTTATTTCAAAGTTTTATATGGTGGGCAAGTCTATAAACTCACCTAATCCACAGTCCAGTAATCCCGATGTATGCTAATGATCACGTGAAAAACAGGCTTAGGTTAGTTTAGTTTTCAGATACAGGTTTCAGAACTTTGATTAATGTACCACATTCTGTGTAGATAATGACAATTTTAAGGGAAAAGTCACTAGGTCATGCATAGTCAAGAATGTTCATTCCAAAAGTTCAATGACCCTAAAAATTATTTTCAAATTAATAATACTGTATTCAGTGAAGAAGTACAAAATTTCCTAATTGCACGAGCCATTCACTAAGTTTCAAATAAAACTTTGTAAAACATCGTGAAGCTTGTTGGAATATTCGCGTACTATACTGCACATTAATCTAACAGAATCAAGTAAAAGTGCGCGAGACTCGTTGCAGTGAATCTCTCGAGAGTAGGGAGCGATATAATTAATTAAGCTTTTACTTTCTCATATACATGGCGAGTCATCGGTGAACTATGCGACACTAACACTGAAAAAAAATCCAATTCCCTTGGACGGCGTTTTCTATATAGAGGCACGGACATAGCTGCCGCCTCCCTTATCTTTAACCCCTCCCTACTTTATTGGAAGTGCAACTTCGTGTTCGAATCAGTGGAGAATGGCACGACGGGAACGCTGCATCATCGCGTGTCGTGCAAAAGCGAACGACGAAATCAATTCATCTGCCAGGATCAGTACGCGTGTGTTGCTATCCGATTACGATCCTGGCTAGCGATCGCGAAAATCTCTAGCCAACCATCTCCTCGATCACATGTTACGCTGCTCGTTACACCTCTTCGCTCGTGTATGGCGAGTATACTCGTGGAATTAAATTAATTACTTGCTATTTGCATGAAAATAGACGTGGAGTGCTAAAATATTTTCATAATTTACAAGTATTTTCAGTCGAAGACAAAATAAGGAAAACCAACAAAGAAATTGAAGCATGTTGAGCGTGATCGATAAATATTTTCAAAACTTTAATGTAATAAATAAAACATGAAATAGTTTTATTAAATATCACTAATGTCTTGTGTAATAGTTTATGTTTTATGGTTGTTGCCAGTGCATCCAAGGCATGTTAGAACAGTGTCGCCAGATCAACCCAAAACTGGGTTGATTTTCCTCTCCTCCTTTTCCCCCTCTACTATCCCATTCCACTCCTGCGCACACTCCAACGACTCCACTAAGACCGTAGACTGGTCACGTGACGTTCCGCGCAATGTGTTACATATTAGTCTGGTCATCAAAGAGGTGGTAAATTGTATTCCCCTCGATTACAGCGATCTGGCGACACTGTGTTAGAACAAAGAACATGCGGATAGTACCTCGCAGACTGTAAACCGAACAACACGTAATTCAAATTTAATAAATTATATTTTTATAAAGACCTACAGAAAAATCGAAGTTACATGTTGTTACACTTGTTACTAATGTATTGATAGATATGCATTCTATTATATTTTGTTAAGAGTGATATAAAATATTACCTATTCATCCCGGGGCGTTTTACCTGACGACTGTATTGTAAAACGCTCCACGTAATTTTTCAAGAAGTGATTATTTAAAAATAGTTTTTTTTTTAAATTAGCCTCATAATTCATATGCAATCGTGAAGATTGAGTAAAGATTAAGACTAAATCTACAACCACCGCTCAAAATGACTAGTATCAGATTTTTGATTTTACAATTATTGAAAATATAAAGGTACTATCATGAAAAATGATTGAATAAATATCTTTAGTAGATCACATAAGACACTAAAACCCGCTCATAGTCTAAATAAATTAATCGTGTAATTTTTATAAGGCAATCTGTACCAGTAACTTCCAACCCCTTGCACTACGATTTATTTTGCGGTTGCAGTGATTAGAACTTCTTTGTAATTCATAATTTTCGACAACTAGAAGAAAATCTATATTTATGCCTATATGCTCTCCAATGGCAGCACATTAACAACGACAGAGTAGAATTTTATTTCAGTTCGAAGGAAATTAATAACATACATATTTATTAGACAATGTTCAGAATCTTCATCACGAGTCTGCCTCGATGTTATAGTGCAAGGGGTTAAGGCTCGGTAGGTTTAGTGTTAACCCCTTGGCCTCCAATAACGAGTGAGACTCGTGGTAAGAAACTTGGGCCAAAAACAATAAGGACGAGCATGACTCGTGGTACTTCGTTCGAACCAAACGTAAACAACACGAGCCTGACACGTGGTCCTTCGTTCGAACCAATGATGGTATATGGTCTCGGTTTTCTCGCGCATGCGCGACGATTTTAGCGTCAGTAAAGTACAAATTTGGGCTAAAATGGGGTACCTTAGTCACCCCGCATAGTTTCGTAAATTTTATTTCGATTTTCAAATATGAATCGACAAGTAGCTCCTTCTCCAATACTAGTTGCCATTATGAAATCGAATATATTAACATTAACTTACCAAAATGTTGAAGTACGGTCGTCTCGTCGCGTCGTCTTGCACTCTTCTGTCCGGTTTCTCGCCAATAAGAGTTCTCCCCTACTTTCCCCACAAACATAAGACGTACGGTACGTTCCTGCATTTAGTCGCGCATGCGCGAAAAAATAGAGACCATATACCATCACTGGTTCGGACCAGTGTCGCCAGATCGCTGAAATCGAGGGGAATACAGTTTACCACCTCTCTGATGACCAGAGTAATATGTAACACGTTGTGCGGCACGTCACGTGACCAGTCTACGGTCTTAGTGGGGGACGTTGGAGTGTGCTTATGTAGCGGAATGGGATAGTGGAAGGGGGAAAGAAGGAGAGAAAAATCAACCCAGTTTTGGGTTGATCTGGCGACACTAGTTCGGACCAAACGTGAACAACGCGAGCCTGGCTCGTGATACTTCATTCGTGACAAACGTAAACAATACTAGCACGAAGATTACTAATTTTCTACGAGTTTTCTCGAAACATTATTAATTTAAATTAAGCATTAATTTACAAATTGTTACTGATACATTATCCACTTTCAAATTATAAATCATTTTTGTTCACCGATGAATTGATCATAATTACTTCCCAGACATCTTAACACGTTCAGCGCCCACTCCACAATCATAAAAATTACACAAAATCAAAGCAATATATTTAATAAAACAAAAACTAAGAAGTTTAGTTTTGTGATATTAATTACTGTTTCAAACCTCTTCTATTCCTCAGATCGTAAGGAAATTTTGTACGCTCAATCTACCAACGTAAAAATTAATTTTCAATTCTGTATAAATAATTCCGTCACCCAGATATGGGTGACATGGCGCTGAACGTGTTAAAAGTATTATTTCACAGTTTCTTTCGTTGCGCCGAAATATACATGTCATAAGACGCATACATTTTCCGCAAGCTCGAGTACACGACTAAACAGCTAAATGGCTCGACGCGCGACCGACCTTCTTGTTTATTATGGCCCGAGCAATCGGGAGTTAGCGGGTAAAACAAGGGATTAAGACTGATGCGATTTCACAAAAAAATGTTTAACCCCTTCCCGTGCCATTCAGCTCGACGAAACTTGGGCCCAAGCGGTAGGCATCGACGCGCGCTAAACAGACCAGGCTGATGCTTGTAAACAGTCGCAATACGAACTACAAACTATTGGTGTTTTTTACTTTTTGCCAAATCCATGATTGTTGTGTCGTACTTTCCTCTTCACTACTCTCATCCATCATCTGCGAGTCTGACTCGCGATATTCGTGTTTGGGCCAAAATCTTCATCGCGAGTCTGACTCGCTAAAGTACGGGAAGGGGTTAAATTACAAAAATATATGAGTATCATTGTCGTTTTTTTAAAAATGGGGCTCATCGCCTAGTTTTACTGTGTTCGACGTGGTTCTAGTGGCACCAACTGATAAACAGTAATAAAATCGTACATCTCAGATTTTATGCAGTTAGAGTGGCGATTCGTCACGCCGTGGATCGGTTCGGCGGTGATTTCGAATGCGATCCACGCGCGGACCCGTTGCCTTATACGCTTTACGACTGGCACAAACGCGTCACTATCAGAGGATTCGTTATCACCGCCTTCATTTAACATTTTTGTATCTTGCATTTTGAAGGGGTTTCTTAAATTTCAATAATTGAACTGCTTCGTAACAGCAACGATAAGAATTGTGACTAACTATCATGAGGTACTGATAGGAACTAACATTCAGTCACGATCGTAACGGTCAAAAAATTAGTCCGCGAGCTCGGCTTGTTATGTTTACGTTTGGCCCAAGTATCTGGTCGCGAGTTTGGCTCGCTAAAGTACGGGAAGGGGTTAAATTACAAAAATATATGAGTATCATTGACGTTTTTTTAAAAATGGGGCGCATCGCCTAGTTTTACCGTGTTCGACGTGGTTCTAGTGGCATCAACTGATAAACAGTCATAAAATCGTTCATCTCAGATTTTATGCAGTTAGAGTGGCGATTCGTCACGCCGTGGATCGGTTCGGCGGTGATTTCGAATGCGATCCACGCGCGGACCCGTTGTTTTATGTCTTCTTCGCGCGATGCTACAGCCAACAGAGGCAGCTTTGGCCGTGATCGAGCCTCCGATACGAGCGTTCGAACGGGCGCTTGGTATTTCGCGCAATGAAAAGAAGAAAAACAGCGGATGGCGAGGCGGTGCGAGTGTTTCTCTCTAGAAAACGCGATTACCAGGAATTTATCGACGTTCGTTTCGTTCACTTCCGCGCGTATCGTCGCCTGGCGATCGTATGTGTCACGTCGAATTCCACGGACAGCTGACGGTGGAAAACGGCTGAAAACTGAAAACTAAAAAACTTTGTTCCGACCGTGGTCCGCGTTCCACATCGGGGAAAAGTGTGTTCTATCCTGGTCATCCGGAGGGACAGTTACTTTTCGATGACAATGGATTTCGAAGGGGCTTGGGTCGTACCGCGTCGACCTACATCCGAGATCCTCCGGCTAATGAATCATGCATGAGCGTTTTCGAGGCTTCATTTAAAAGGAAATAGCGTCGAAGAAAAATTTCAAGCTTGGGACTCTTTGGAATTTCGTCGACAGGTAGACTAAAGGTAGAACTTGTTATTCAGTAGCATGGTTTTCCTTGTTACTGGAATAATTAACGAACATTAACAATTTATATACTTAAGAGAACTAATTATAAAGTTTACGAGGTTGATGTTTGACAAAATTAAATTCGGAGGGAGATATTTAAAATGAAAGTAACAATTGAGTTCGGCAATTTTAATTTTTGCGAGTGTTGGAAAATCTCGAGTATTTTATGGAACTTCGGACAACCGGGGTCTATAGGAATTCGAAATGAGACAGGGGAATAGTATGAAAGTAGGATGGCGAATTTTCATTCAGGAGATAAGATTGCTGTTCAACTTTGGCGTTATCAAATATCTAAGATCCACCGAAACTTTGAGAGAAAATGGAAGTAAAGAAAACACAGAGTTCATGAGAAAAAAGTTTGGCTGGAGCGATCAATGAAAGGAGCTAGAATAATTTATATTTACAGAGTTTCTACGCGCTGAAGCAACGACGAGGAGATGAAAGATGGCCAGTAATACTCCAGACTTAAAGACAAAGTGAATCAAAAAGTATGATGACTCACATAAATGTTCGAACACTCTTAAAAGGACGATAACTTTTTTAATATTGGACCCTATCACTTGGATTTTTTTCTGAGAAGTTAAATCACTTCATCTATTTCACAGCGCGAAAAACAATTTTTTAAAAAAGTGTAATTGTTCAAAATTGCAAAGAAAGTACTAACTAGTTGTAAAATACCAGTCCTTTATGTGGGTCTAGATTGAAAAATTAAAAAATACGTATTGTAGACCTGTGTCAATTACACAGATTCTGAAAAGTTCATCAAACTTAAGTTGGAGAACGTATACAGGGTGGTACAACTAGAAAGGGATTCGTCTACATAATAAAGAAAAATTAGAAAATATAGAGCAACATTTTTTCACACGTAGCTTTATTTTCGAGACAATCTAGCATGAACGTTCGGTGAACACGCGAGCTATTGAATAGGAATCATCTGACTCGTCTGTTCATGATCTACCGGTTCTACTTACGATCTACCGGTTAAACTTTAGTCATAAGTAAAATGGAAACTGAAGATGGGACTTGAAAGATTAACTTTGCACCATCGAATGATGTTCAATAAACTTGTAGATTATAATAGTATTTCTTGACTGAAAACACCTCATAACATTTGCGAATTCCGAAATCGGACATTTCATATGCAAGGGCTTAATATTTTCAAAAATCCCACCGAAATAGAAAATTCGTGAAGAAGTCCGGTTTGTATATGCTTGATCCTCGATAAAAAAAAAATTGGTGCGTGCTTAGACCACATGGCTTAAGTGAAACTTCTTTCTCTAATTTTTTTTCGAATTTTTATTAACACTTCATGACATTTAATTTTCTATGATTCTATTATTGAAACAATTGGCTTGTGATAGCTAAAATATGGTATAAATATTCTTGATTCAATTTTGTCTGAATGTCTTGCAAATCGAGAGTTGTTCCTGATCTTGTCGCTTCACTAGGATTATTTACCATTTCCAATCTTAATTTAATCCTAAAAAATTCTATTAATAATTTTGATTGTTCCGATGCAAAGTTCACGTTGAAATCTCCACTTAGCATCATCGGAATTTTATCGTAATCTTTATTAAGCAATGTCCTCAACCGTATATGCTAATAGAATAGAATTTCGTTTCATCGTTTCATCGTTTCATCGTTTCATCGTTTCATCGTTTCATCGTTTTATCATTTCATTGTTTCATTGCCAGATCGGTTTTACGCCTACTACTTCGAGGTTTTACAGAATCGTTTCATCGTTTCATCGTTTCATCGTTTCATCGTTTCATCGTTTCATCGTTCCATCGTTTCATCGCCAGATCGGTTTTTCTCCTACCGCGTAGAGGTTTTACACCTACCGTGTCGAGGTTTTATTAAAACGTTTAATCGTTTCTTCGTTTCATCGTTTCATCGCCAGATCGGTTTTACTCCTACCGCGTCGAGGTTTTGCGCCTACCGCGACTAAAGAAGTTTCACTTCAAAATTTCGTGGTTCTCTGATGGCAGATTGAACGTCAAAGTCGGATCGACGGTTGAAGAGCATTGTCCAACAGAGTCTAACTGGAGCAGTCGATGCAGAAAAAAAAAACGAAAAGGGAACGAGAATAGCTTGGCAACCGGTCGTCCTCTCTACTTCTCCAAGATAAGCGTGACACTTTGCGAGAAAGAATAAGGCCATAGCCAACGCGCGCGCGCGCGCGACGAGTTGTATTAGGCCGACGCGGCGCGGTGCGTTGCTCGCGTTGTTAGAAGTGCATTCACACGCGACGATGCGACCGGCTGTGCTTGCTATGCTTGCTATGCTTGCTATGCTTGCTGCGCTGCTGGCTGCGCTGTGAGTGCAGTAGCGGGATGCGCTCGATAGGTGCGTGCAGACTAGACGGTTAGCGATGGCAGAGAGTCCTCCGTTCCACCGTATCCGTGACAGGGAGCCACGGGACGTGCTCGGTGGTAACGGAGAGCTGCAAAGTGAAACTCGTCGAAGGTTTCCTATAGGGTTACACGACCATCCATAAGAGAGTGTTTCCACCGCCCTGTCCGCCTGCCCCTGGCCCGACTTTGGCCTGCCGCTTGTGCCTGTGCCTGCGCCTGCTGCTTATGTCTGTGTCTGTGTCTGCTTCCCTGCTTCCCTGCTTGCCTGTCCCCCTTTTATGCCACACCGAAACGAGTTTTACTCGTTGCACGATATCGGTTACCGCGGCAAGTCGAGCATTTATTACTCGCATGGAACCCGGAAGATCGATCGAACGGAAGTGGCCCACGAACTTGAACCGTGTCACACTGGATGGACCGCTCGGATCTCAGCTTCAAACTCGACAGAACTCGGGCGATCGATTTTCCTGAAATCCTCTTAGCTTGGAGAATTTTGGGGAGTTGATATAGGGATCTACCGATTTTGGTAGATTCTAAGCAGAAGTTGAAACGGTTCCGAGAATAACTGTTGGATCCTTTAGTGGAGAGAATTTTAGGACTACTTTGATCTAAAATTATCGTTTTGGCTACCGATTTTGGTAGATTCTAAGCAGGAGCTGAAACGGATCCGAGAATAACTGTTGAATCCTCGGATGGAGAGAATTTTGGGACTGCTTTGATCTAAAGTTATCGTTTTGGCTACCGATTTTGGTAGATTCTAAGCAGGAGTTGAAACGGTTCCGAGAATAGCTGTTCGATCCTCGGGTGGAGAGAATTTTGGGACTACTTTGATCTAAAGTTATCAATAGACAGCGGATCTTTATGTAAAATAAAAATTTTCTATATGAATTGCAACAGACTGGAGTGAAATAGAAATTTATTTTCTTTCTTAATATGTTTAGTAGGTTGAAAATAATAGTATATTTAAATTCTTCTAATGTTTTTACTATTTTAAATTACACATACCCATTTTTGTCAATAATGCATAAAATCTGTTGTCAAGTTATCAACTTCCAATCCAAATTGGATAGTTTTTTAGCTTTTTATGTTGAGTTCAATAGGAGGGTTAATGAAAATATGTAAATGAAAATTGATACGCAAGGCTTTGGATGGATTTTGATATGGCTATCATAAAATTGTCAAAAACGTTCACTGTTGAAGAGTTAATATTATGTATCAGGCATATGAAATATTTTAGAATGTAAATGGTATAAAGCGTTTTGATCTGGAAATACTATTACAATCTTCCAGTTTAACACATAACATTTTAAGGTACAAAGCTGATATTCAAGGTTCAATCTTCAGTTTGTATTGAGATATATAATTTCACTTTTAAATCAATTACATTTCAACGTCAATCAATGCCGTTGTCGTGCATTCTTTTTATATATGTGGAAAAATAATGCATCAACGATAGCATTATATAATGTTTGGTCACAATGATATGGGCTTATGTTTATCGATTTTCGACTACATATTTGGAACAATTTCTCTTGCTTCTGCAAATATTCTGTGAGATGGAGTTTCCATTACAAAACAGTAATATAAAACGACTGAGAGTAGGAGTGAAATTCTCAAGAACTTTTCTTATGGTAATTCGTAAAAAGATCATTATATTTATTACTTATGAATGATTCAATGAATCCCGTAGAATTGCTAAGAAAGTGCATAATATATTATTAAGTATAATAACAATCACGATAACGAGCCTAATAATTCTTTAAAACTGTGCAGGCTTGATTAAAGTTAAGAAATCGATGTAGAAGCGAGTTAATTACACAGGAACTAGATCTGCTCTATCAAAGTAAATTTTCAGACCTACTTGTACGACCTCTTTCACTCGTTTCAACAGCTAAGTAGAATTCTCTTAAACCAAATTGTTATGTTTCCCTAAATTAATTAAATAAAAATTGCATCTCGACAATGTCACCTTTTTTACATAAATAATCTTTTTTTACATAAATAAGATTAGTTTTACATAAATAATCGAAATTACATTAAGATTTACTATTTACAAAAATCACCATCGTGCTTTTAGGTTATGTAGCTTTGAATTGTTGAAAAATAACAGTAAGTCAACAATATTTTGAAATGTAATATTATATTTCTTTAAAAAATCAGTATATACTTTTTATCATGTTATATTTAATTAGTATTTGCTGAAAAATTGTGCCAAATATCTTAAACTAGAAGAACATGACAGCCATTTTTCCCAAAGCCATTTCTACAAAATCTCTAATACACATTTCTTTAATTTTACATTAAACTAGACCAAAATTGCAAGCCAATGTCAAAGCAGATTTTGAAAAAATCGAATTAATAACGTTAATCTGTTTGAACTCAAATATAGAATTGTTCATTGTCTTAACACACGCTTTCGTATGATATCAAAAAATATATAACATTCCATTTGAATAATTGAAGGTCACTTCCATTTCTAAAAAAACAGTACAAACACAAAAAAATTCCATACGCTATTAAGTTGTTCGCATAAAACAGTATTGCTTTTTCTAATATTCATTATTTACAAGAAAAACGCTGGCGAATAATAGTGTGTAAAAATTTTCTGCTTCTTTTGTTCGTAACAAAAGGAAAAATGTACGTGTCAAAAAATCGGCTTCGTCAAAGATTAGATAACAGTTTTCAGAATGTTTCAGCAAAATTTTATTCCGTCGCTAATAACCTTGGCAGTTGATGCGACGTTAAAACAATAAAAATAAAAAAAATAAAAATTTTATTTAAATTGATCCAGTTTCTTGTTGCTAAAAAATAAAACGTTGAGAGAGTATTCCGTAAGGTTCGTAATCAAAAAATACAGTGTAACTACCTTTACTAAGCCTTAACCAAATTTTAGTAGTGTCTTGTTAACTGAACGAAGTCCTCTTATATGAACGTGGTCATATGAAAAATCATATTCAGTGGTCCTATTATATGAACCACCTGATTATGTGTTGGGTTTGTACAAAAAACAGAAATGGTTTTTATTTTTATGAATGGGCTACATTATATAGTGTACTTATTGTAACAGCTTATGGCAACGTGACAACGAGCGCGCACACACAACACAAGCAAGAACACGCTTCGTTCAAATTCGCATCACGCCACCTACATAACTCGCTCCTATGGCGGGAAACACAAACACCTATGTGTGTCAAACCTCATCATTATGTGAATCAACTTGTCTCCCATTTTGTGGGTATACAATTTGCATACAGTTTTCGAAAAATCGACTTTTTTTAATTTACCAAAGTTGCGTATTAAAAAGAGCACGAGGTAGACATGTTTTTAAACTTACCATGGTCTATCGGTTCATTAAAAAAGAAAAGATACTTCAATTTTAGCTGCGCCTAGTAATTATTATAATGGAGTAACTTCGAGACGAGTGTCCTCGCAGCAATTCTTTTTTAATTGTCCGCAGAATGGACGGTCCCGTGAATGGCCGAGACACATGAACGAGAGAGGATGCTCGCATCGAGGAAACTTTTTCAATAGCGTCGTCTCGATTATCCAGGAGAGAGAGGGAGAGAGAGAGAGAGAGAGAGAGAGAGAGAGAGAGAGAGAGAGAGAGGACGCGTGGCGATATATCGGTTTTGCGTCTCGTACCGAATCGAAACTTGTTCTACTAGTCGGTCGTTATGGAATACCGGTGAATCGAGCCGTTCGCTACTTACGTGGAACCCGGAAGATCGATTCGACGGAACTGGTGCATGCAACATCGAACCCTTTCCTGATAAACGGTGGAACAGTAATTAATTGTGTCAAGCGTGTAGCTCATTGATTTCATGTTTCGGTATAGCCTGACATCAGCCGGGTTTCCAATTTTAAAGTGAACGATCCTACGATATAATCGAATCTCGACATAATTAACTCGAGCACTTTATCAGGAATTGACCTCATCGACCGCTCATTAGAACACCCAGATCTTACCTCTACATACCGATACACTTCTTCCAAAAGTTATTTTCTTTATCTTTAGTTTTATTTTTATTATCTTCATTGAATATACATATTTTTCTGAGTTTCACAGATAATGTCCAAGTTTACTTAACACTCAACCTACCACGGTTTTATGTTTTCAATTATTGGAATTATAAAAATTTGTTTATGAAAAATAAAAGAATAAACTTCCTTGTCCAAGCATCTATTATATTGGAAATTACAGACAATATGAATAAATTTAGTGTTGCCATTTTTATAAGGTAACATTCGTTGATAGTTTTAATGCATGGTAGGTTTAGTGTTAACCTATTTACACACGAAACTAATTCAACTAAAATTTTATAGAATTTTTCGTTATAGATATAATAAACAAAACATATGTTTGATAATTATCATGGAAAAATGAAGTTATTTAAGCGTTGCTGTATTGTTTATATCTTCTACTTGACACCCACCTAAATGGGTAATAAAACTTGATCAAGTGCATCAACAAATTTTCTTCGAGAAACTCTACCGTGTATGTTATGGTTTAAATGAGTGAAGTACCAACATTTACTTAAGGAGTCTAGTTAAGAAACTATTGTGGAAGAGTTTGAAGTAAACAACAGTTTACATAAGAAACATATTGCATAGCTTTAAGAATGTAGGGTAAACTGTACAATGATTGGCACCCTAAGCCAAAATCAGAGTAAAAATCTTTTTATCTTTTTTTGAAATGTTTAAACGTGCTTAACTTGCTATTATTATAAGCTAATAGAGATTTTTCAGCAAAATCAAATAGGTTTACGAGTCATAAATCTTTTCTTATGAAATACATTCAGTGAATAACAATCGTAAGACAAATAGTACAGTCATTGGTACATTTGGTAAACAGTAAGAAGTAAATGTTAAAAAGGCTATTTGATTTATAATTAAACGTATACACACTTATTACATATGTGGTACAGTCTGAAATTAAGTTATAAAGCGATAAAGTATATTGTACTTACTCGTAACGAAAATTTTAACAAAACTATTTACCCTGCACTGTGGTCATCCGTAGGTCTTACCGGATATCCTCCAGCGTTGCTAACAGTCATATGTGGAACTCTGTTATGAAAACTTACAACGTTGCTTTGAAATATAAATAAGAAGCAATAAAAAATTATGTTCTATACCAGGAATCCATAATATTTGCCGTTTAAATCAAAAGTGCCAATAACTAATGCAGTGTCAGCAATAGTACAGTTTACCCTACCTAATACTCTTGAAAACAGTGCATCACTGGGAACTACGATTTTGTATTGCATTTATGATAAAAATTAGTAGGTGCAATTTGAAACAGTAAAAGCATTAGAAGTATTCCAAAATATTGTAATATGATTTTCAACCAATTGCACATATTACGAAAGAAAATTTTCCCATTTCACTCCAGTTTGTCGCAACTCGGGTAGACAATTTTTATTCTGCATAAAGATCCGCTGCCTTGTCATGACGCTTTTGTAGGTATGTTGTAATTTCGCCACAAATGATACGCTAGCGTCTAGAATACATTCAAGCGTCGCCAAGAGTTGTAGAATATGACTACTCATCACTCATTGCATCTACTTACCGCAATCGCGACTAACAGATGACTCTTCGATCTTCTCGAGGAATAATAACCCAGACCTAACCATCCTGCATAACAATATACCAACCACCAAACGAGAAACTCGAACCTATTGTTACTATGCTACTCCCGGTCCGTCAGCAAATTAACTTTCCCTCAAACCTTCAATCTAACAATTTATACTACCGCTGAAAAATATCTCGTTGATTGCGACAGGGGTGGTTAGTACCTTCTCCGCCAGGTGACGCATGCGTTACACCACCAATTATTGTGTTTTCCCATTAAGGACCTGTTTGTTTCAGCTGACGGTGCACATGTAGCATACACGCATAGCCTACATAACGGTTGCTAAAAGGGGACGCGGAAATATGACCAAGACAGACGATGGGTCGATGAAGTCGAGTAGGGGTTGTTATACTATACCTTGGTGCAGTGGTTCTTAACCTCTTTAATGATCGGCACACCCTTCAATCTAAAAATAAGTTTTTACATCCCCTTAAAAAATGCGTTTCTATTTCTTTATTTAGGAAACTACATCTATTGCAAGATAATTTATTTATCAAAAAATAGACACATACATTTACATATACATACTTCTCTCGCACCCTTGGAAATGCTTTCTCGCACCCCCCAGAGTGCACACACCCCAAGCGAGGAACCACTACCTTAGCGGAACGCGAAAGTGGGTTCAACACAGTTTGTTACCCCGAATTAAAATATACAGTGACTCATAATAATATTCGAACACTTTTTAAATGACGATAACTTTTTTAATATGGCACACTGCGACACGCAATTTTCGTGAAAAGTTAGAACAATTACTTTACTATATGACGTGAAAGAAAGATGTTGAAAAAATTGCCGTTGGTCGGAATTGCAGAGAAAATACTAAAAGCTGTATTTTACAACCCTTTTATGTGGGTCTGTATTGAAAATTTAGAAAATAAAAATTGTTTGCATTGATCTTTAGAAATAGAAGCCGAATAGAAGTTTCGTTCTTCTTTTTATAATTTTAATGTGCTGAGCCTGGTGCATTGAAGTTCTTAAATTATTTTAATTTGTCTACTGCTTTAGCTTGCGCTTACGCATTTTTGTCATCCATGCATAAAATCCGCAGTCTAGATATCAATTTTCTTGCCTTTAATAAATAAAGAGAGTTTCTTCTATAATTAAACGTGAAAGAGGGTTCAATTGAACTCGTTGATTTGAATAACCAATTATACAAAAAATCTATAAATTTTCAAGCATCTATATATATTCTATAAAATAATCGGGGTTATTGTTTCCCAAACAAGTGATTAACCATTTAAAAAAAAAATGTTCTCGTTTATGGCAAATAAAATCGATTTTGTATCTAACGCTTATTATTTTTGTGGTGAGATTAACAAGTTGTTCACAAAAATTCTCAGTATTGGCGAGATTACACAAAGCTTAATAAAAAACGATAAAAGTCACTACACTGAAAAGCGTAATACCCGTTGAGAAATGAATGGCTGGCTTATTTCCCGGAGGTATGCCACTATTTTAGATTATATGCTACCTATGGCATTAATGATCGTAATTTCAAATTGTATAGTTGTTAGCTTCTGAATCTTCTACATTCAACACTTGATATTCTGCAAAATTCCTTGCATCGAGTTTAATATGACCCCGACATAAATAAATTTCTAATAAAACATCTATTTCAATGCAAATATTTATTGGCATCGTCGACTAATTCAAGATTAAACACGTTTTCCTTCGAAAGCAGGTCTCGAAACCGGCATTCATGATTAACACGTTCACAGTCCGCTATACCGTATGTACTTGTAGGTCAGTGTATTCTCGACTCGCATATCACCTAACTCACGCATGGGGCAGAAATATTTAAAATTAAAAGCTGTATACTTATAATACAGGAGGGAATTACATACCTGAACATTTGTACTGAACATTTGAACAGTTGTACAACTGATCCAGTTGTTGGATAAATAAATTAACGTTTAATTTAAAAGTATTTAAGTAACTAGGTTTCTATTTAATGTTTAGGATTATTGAGATTGTAAAGATGCATTTATTGCTCAATACATTTATTGCTCAATACATTTATTGCTCAATACATTTATTGCTCAATACATTCATTCCTTTGCATATATTCCTCACATATAATGATAGAAGCTGCTAAAAATTTGAATATAAACATTCCAGTTATTTTTATAAAGTAATGTAATGTAGTCACTTGTAGGGCTCTGTAAACCTAGTGTTACAATACATCTATATTTTCGAACGAGTATAAATTAAATCAAAGTCTGTCCATTGAAACGTAAAAATCAACATTCTAAAATCTCTATCCATTTTTCTACAACAAAGTATTAGGTTGTTGCATATGAAGTGTGCGATTTTTAAAAATAACATTAAACAAACGCAGCTTTTCTTCATAACGAACTTATCGATCAAAGTAAGCAGCACTGTAATCAGCGTATTCTGTAAATGAATTTCAAGTTTCTTGATTGTATCATGGTAAAAATAGAATTTTTTTGGTTATTCACGTTCTTTATTTTCGAGATTGTTAAGCCATATTGTAGATCTTTGTACCACCAACGAATAGTACGTTAATTAATTACCATATTTTTACCAAAAATTACGTAATGCTATCGTCAATATGTTATTTGTCCACACATATAAAATGAATAAACGACAGTCGCATTGATTGACGTTAAAATAAAATTTAGTTAACAGTAAAATTAGACGTCTAAATTAAAATTGAAGATAGGACTTTAACACTAGAACTACCGAACACTAAACGCGACTGGCGAATTTTGCCTTATAATAACGACAAGATTTAATAACGACAATTTTTGTTTAAACGTGCACTTCAACAGAGAAGTTTACTAAAAAATTACTCGTGGAAACATTCCGTATGCGACAATTTAATGTCATAAAAATGTGTTCGAAAACAACTTTGAAAAGAGAAGTCCCCTTCAGGCGGAAACATATTGTTCAGCGACATGACGGCCATGCGCGGCGAACCGTGCACCATAGAGACGTGGTTTTACACCTTGTTATTTTTGTTCACTCACGACTGGGACGATCCCTCGATGCAAAAACCCACGAAATTCGCCATAAAGAAAGAAGGGGCGTCCTCTTTGATCGCCGACGAAGATGAAGACCGAATACGAAAACCGAAGAAGAAGGCCGAAGAAAAAGGCCGAAAAAGAAGGCCGAAGAAGAAGGCCGAAGAGGAAGATCGAAGAAGAAGACCGGAGACGAAGACGGGGGCGAGGACAAAAACGAAGGCGAAAACGAAGGCGAAAGCGTCAATGAAGAGCGAAGACAAAGACCGAATACAAAGATGGCGGCGAAGGCGGAAACGAAGGCGAAGGCCAAGGCGAAGACGGAGTCGATGGCGAAGACGAAGGCGAAGACGAAGGCAAAGACGAAGGCAAAGACGAAGGCAAAGACGAAGGCAAAGACGAAGGCAAAGACGAAGGCAAAGACGAAGGCGAATACGAAGGCAAAGACGAAGAAGAAAGCAAAATTAAGGCCGTCACGAATTCGTATAGTCGCGCGCGTTGCGAGGAAACATCCTTCCCCCCACCCCCCGGTTGCGCACGCCTCTCTCATTATTGTCTTCCTCTATGCATGACGGTATGGTTAATGCACTGTTATTGCCGTGTATCGTACACACGGTCTCGCGCATAATGACCGTGCCCTCGGCGTATAATCCCGCTCTCGCTCCTCCCTTTGTCGTCGGCGCGGCCTCAGAAACACTAGGATACTCGAATCGATGAATGTTAATTCGCGTCGAAGAGCGCTTAGCGCGGAAGCGTTCCACCGTTTCGCAGACTGATGCGGGACAGGCGTTTCCTCTGCCACCGGGTAATTGGATCGACGAGGCCAACGACGTCTCGATAACGAATGAATCCGAAAGGATACACTGCAAAATAAGAATACCGAGTTCCATCAAGTAATTGGAGGCGAAACTGCGTTCAATATGCATTCTGCGGAATTGTTTTTCCGGGCGACTCGCTCCAAAGGAATATTCAGAAGAATATCTAGTACTCGAGCATCGCGTGCAATGTGTCACAGTTACAAATCACTGATATTGATCCTTTGGCTCAGATACGAAAGTTACAGTCCGTCTCACAATGAATAGTGTAACATTTACACTTTTCTAGTTGCAATTAATAGCAGGGTCTAGGCTAATAGGCAACAACGAGATTAAAGATTCAGATTATAAAGTCAATTGCGTGAAAATGTACAAAATGGAGGCCAAGACTAACGACAAACAGTGTACACTGTTACTCGTATTTTACATGCGTTTTATATGTGTGGAAAAATAACATATTGACGATAGGATTGTGTGATTTTTAGTCAAAATGTGGTGATTAATTAACGTACTAATTGTTGCTGGTAAAAAGGCTCACAAAGTGGAGATAACAATCTTGTAACTGAAAACCGTGAATTATCAAAAAATTCAATTTTTACTGTAATGCAATCAAGAAACTTGAAATTCATTTGCAGAATACGTTGATTACGATGCTGCTTACTTTGATCAATAAGTTGATTTAGAAAAAAATTTCATATGCAACAATCTAATGTATTTAATTGATGTCTACAATAAAAAATATACTACTCCATAATGTTAACCTATTTGCATCATTAGCATATAGGGTGAATGAACATTATTTGCATTAAATGAAAAAGGTAACATTTATGATGGGCTATGGCAAATTGTTAATTTAAGATATAACCATCGAATATTAGAATATTATTCGGAAATGCAAGATATTAATAATGACACGGCCTTTTTATTGAAATAGCACTCGGGAAATTAACCCCTTGCACTATAACCTCGATTCAGTGTCGTCATAAAGATTTCCTACAGAATGTACTAAATCTGTATGCTATTAATTTCTTTTTAGGATACGGAAAGTTTTTGTTAGGATGCGGAAATAAAATTCCATTCAACTGCACTGGTTCGAGATGTGTGTGTGTGTGTAAAATTTTGCATAAACATCTAAACTTGATTTATAAATATTGACCTGAAAAATAAGAGATTTATTGCGTACATTATTAATTTATTATATTTTTGAATGGATTGATGATACATTCAGAATATTTTGTCCATTTCTGTCGTTTTGTGATGTTCGAGAATAAAAATACGATATTTAATTTGAATAAGAATAAATACGAATGTTAAGATGGGCAAATAATACTAGAACGTGCGTAGTGAATTTGGTAAGATTGTTTACGACGAGGATCACCTTGATTCTTTTAAACGCAACCATAGAATAAGAGTGCGAGATTCTGCGAAGTCGAATGAATGGTAATTCAGGTTTAAAAAACCAACCAGCCCCATAAATAACATTGTCAAACATTCATTGTAAGATCAAAAGAGATAGTTAGTTCTTCGGATACTGCCAGGTAGATTGTTAATGTTGAAGAATCCCAAAAAGGTACCCGAAGTTCTGTAAGACGGAGAAGTCGAATATGGAGAACTCTACGCGAAGATAAAACAAACTGCTCATAAATCAGTCTTATTATATGATGAAGAAACAAGTTTAAATCCATCGGTTGCGATAAAGGGGAGTCGGTATATTATTCGTAATGGTGTAAGTGCAACAGAAACTCACTTAAAATATAGACGGCACATTTAACTCGCTTCGCTTTTACATGTCAGGCTTGCATTTCAAAACCAATCTAGTTAATACATTTGCAGCGTACGTACTGTCATAAATTTAATTTGTAGATGCAAAACCACTCTTTTATAATGACCTGCAGTTCATGT
This sequence comes from Sphecodes monilicornis, assembly GCA_913789915.3. Classification (NCBI taxonomy): domain Eukaryota; kingdom Metazoa; phylum Arthropoda; class Insecta; order Hymenoptera; family Halictidae; genus Sphecodes; species Sphecodes monilicornis. The sequence goes on from OU565290.1 coordinate 16,167,523, forward strand.
GCAGTTTTTGTACTTTCACATGACTGTCTTTAACGTTTACTACTGCACTTGGTTTTGGAGTGATGAACTTTTTCAAGAAAACAACACGAATGGACGTTTGAGTTTGCATTTCACTTATTTATTACATCATAGATAATGCGACTCTTTTATTATTATCCGCAAAATTACGAATAGGGACTTTAAGACAGTGATGAATATACTAGAATATACTAGAATATACTAGAATATACTAGAATATACTAGAATATACTAAAATATACTAGAATATACTAGAATATACTAAAATATGTTAGAATATACTAGAATATACTAGAATATACTAGAATATACTAGAATATACTAGAATATACTAGAATATACTAGAATATACTAGAATATACTAGAATATACTAGAATATACTAGAATATACTAGAATATACTAGAATATACTAGAATATACTAGAATATAATAGAATATACTAGAATATACTAGAATGTACTAGAATACGCTGAAATACACTACAATATACTAGAATACGATAGAGTATACTAGAATATACTAGAATGCACTAGAATATACTAGAATATACTAGAATATACTAGAATATACTAGAATATACTAGAATATACTAGAATATACTAGAATATACTAGAATATACTAGAATATACTAGAATATACTAGAATATAATAGAATATACTAGAATATACTAGAATGTACTAGAATACGCTGAAATACACTACAATATACTAGAATACGGTAGAGTATACTAGAATATACTAGAATGCACTAGAATATACTAGAATATACTAGAATGCACTAGAATATACTAGAATATACTAGAATATACTAGAATATACTTTCTTGCTTTATTGTTTTTAATAAGCTGTTACGAAAACACTGATATTCTCAAATTCCTTTAATTTGTCCACCGTTTTAAATTACATCTACCCATTTTTGTCATAAATGTATAAAATCCGCAGTCTAGTGATGAACGATACTTTTTTCATTGAAATGAACATTCAATTTCTAAATACGATATTATTATAGGTAATGGGCGAGTCGTATATTAAATTAACTTTTTTAAACGTTCATATATTTTAGATACGTAAATGTCTTCATTTTGCCTTTGTTAAAAGTGCTGAAGCATGTATAATTATATATACATACATTTGAAGACGTTAAAATGACATGTACATTTAAGAAAAGTGGTACTTTTATTTTGTCATATCGAGTAGAAAATCAATTTCGTTGAAAAAGGATATATGACACTGATGGGCAATCGAAAAATGAAATAATTGTATGGATTTTCTTCTGCAATGCAGAGTAAAATCATTCAAAGATGTTTTTAATAAAATTAGGACAATTAAATTTATTTTACGATAGTAAATTACTACAAATATTCTTCTAATGGATGGAGAAGACTTCCTTTATACTGGATTGCAAAACTGCGGAAACCGTAATTTCTTTTGGAAATGAATGTTTTCTCGAAAAGTAATATGAAAATTAATTAACATTTGTGAAGACGAGATTTGCGGCAATTTCGAGAGAATGCGACGGTGAACACACGATGACGCGCACATCCCCAGCGAAACGTTTCAAACTAATAAGAAGAGCTCGCAAGGGCGAGTGCAACGCTTTAGAAAGGAACGATTTCCGCTGAATGTCTGGAAACGTTTCAGCTCCAGGCCGGCGATTAATCAGTTCCTCGAAAACGAGTGTCGTGACTTCTATGGAGTAGCCCGGGGTAGGGGACCGCGGGAAGACCGCCGGTGAAAAATCCTTTATGAAAAAAGGGGGGCAAGTGGGCTCTAATGCCCGCGAACGACTTCCTCTCGATCGATCTTCCGGGTTCGTATGGTAAATGCTCGCAACCGATATCGTTTCCCCGAGTTAAACCCAACCACGGACATTGTGCGCTGAAAGCGCTCTCGTATGCAAGTGGAGATACGTGTCGCTCTCTGCACGGCGTGCTCGAACTCGGAACAAGCTCTAACCCTCCTGCAACCCAATGAGATCATGAAATAGAGCTTAGAAAATAGGTGAATGGACGGACTGCTGCACTAAACACGTAGGTGCCGAATTTGGACCCCGATTTGGAATATTACTACTTTTATTTTAAAAGTAATAAATACATTTTGTTTCTTACTAAATACAATTGAAAACACCAAAAATTCCATTTATAAATTTAGAGTCATCGGTCCATTCACAGAAACTGGTTTTCTCATTTGGACTTATGGTATCCCATGATGGAACATCAACTTCATTATTGATACAAAGGTATTTTCTTTATTTTTGAACTGACTCCAGCACATTGTGTATAGACCCAGGTGTGACCAAAATCTTCTAAAGCTGAAAATTGATCAATACAATTTTTAATTTAATAAGTTTCTTAAAAATTCCTCTGAAAATTTTGTTAATAAATTTTTACTTAAACTTGAAACTCCTCTAATAGTATTTTAAAAATATTAATTGAACTTGAAATTCCTCTAACAGTACTTTAAAAATATTAATTGAACTTGAAATTCCTCTAAAGTCTAAATTTTATTGATAAAATTTTTAATCAAACTTGAAAGTGGACAATGTGATCCAATCCAGACTAATCTCTTACTTACTTTAAAATGCCACGTGTGATTCTCCACTTGCAATTAAAAGTTTAATTTTGTGGAAAAATTGCGACTTTTACGTACCCGTGCATAGAATCTAAACAACGAGTCACTGAAATTGTTTTAAAGAGCTACTTCCGCCAATATTACCTGACGGTTGTAAAACGAGAGTCGAGTCTTCTCTTGTGGTTTTGTGCGACGACGTGGATCTTCCGGGTCTCTGGAGCGAACGACTGGAAACGAGAGACATAGGTAGCCTCGTTTTACGATCGAGCGAATGTTGACCATATTATCCGGCCTTTTTCCTCGTTATGGAAAAGCCATTGGTAGAAAACCACGGCTCTGAGCAAGTTTGCATCGATCAACCGACTTTCCACTTTTACAGATGCTTCCGGTAGGATTCTGCTTGCACAGTTTTCGTTCGAACGTTGTAGAAATATGAGATAATGATATGTCTACTCGAATGCTCGAGATAGTTGCAAACGACCAACTTCTTGCATAAAAAATGAATAGAAATTTCAAACCTGTCAAAACTACTTTCATTCTTCCTAGCAATAAGTTTAATAATAATGTGTAGACATTTTGGTGAAAACTACAATTTATCAACCTTTATATGTGAGCATGATAATTTAATGTTATTTGAATCCAGTTGTTTACTATAAAATCATAAAATTCCTTCAATTTACAGTAAACTTTTAGTACAATCGTTATTTAACTTATATTGACAACTGTAACTACGATTAATGTATATGACACAGTTGTTTCCAATGAAAATGGTTAAAGACAAGTTTATCGTTAAAGTTAACAATTTTATTCAAAATATTTTCCATGAGTAAAACGGCTACGTAAAACGACTAAAAGTTAATACAAGAGTGTCTATACTAATAATTTAAAAACATATCCTATCTAGTAAAAGTAGGTTAAAGATGTCACAACAAATGTTAAACAATATTTTTCAATTAACTCTTACACAGATATTATTGGCTCAATATCGTATAATTAATAATAATATTTGTCAATTTTACACAATATCCAATAATACTTGACAATTTTATGCATTATATTATAACAAATTTATTTGTTTCAATGGTTTGTACGCGAATAGGTTCGATACGCTCTATCATTTCATTCGTTCCGAAAATTACAATATTTGTATGTTGGTTGATTTTAAGGAGGCAAAATTCTATTCACACTTAAGAACTACAGTATTTAATCGATAAGTGTCTCGAAATTCTGAACAAGAAGTGTCGCAAAACAATCCCCACTTCCGCGCGGTATACCCCGTGAGGGACCGTGAAGCTCGAGAGGCGTCGGTCGCCGAGAAGTGTAACATGATACGGATCGAGTATATCGGTGAGACCACTACTAATCCAATGACAAAACTTCTTTATTTTTTATTATTTTTTTATGGAACTTTCACCAACATGTTCGTGGCATTTTTATAATGAAAATGATACCAAATAAGATATAATTTCGATGGTATTTACTTGAGTGATGGACGATGGAAGTTTCCGGCGCAAGGAAGGACAGCGCATGGGAAAGAAAGAGATGCGGAGAGTCGCGGTCGCCGGCAAGAGTTCAAAGGCCAGCGTGCCTTCACAGTGTAATGTCAATAAAAAAAACTTTTTTATTATTACTTATTTTTTAATAAGACTTTCACCAATATATTTGTGGCATTTCTCTGATTAAAATAATACCAAACACGATATAATTCTGATCATATTTACAATAATTTTCCGAAACTTTCATCGTCCATTACACAATAGTAAATATCATCGCAATTATACCTTATTTGGTATCATTTTCATTAGAAAAATGCCACGAATATGTTGATGGCAGTCCCATAAAAAAATAATAAAAAATAAAGAAGTTTTGTCACTGGGTTAGGTGTTGTTTTCACACCGACATACACGACCCGTATTATAATTACACTTCTCGGCGACCGAGGTCTCTCGAGCTTCACTGTCCTTTTCTACATTCGGCACAAGTCAAAAAATAGTATACTTGAACACGAAGTGTCGTCGGCCGGACCCGTGGTTGTGACTTTCATCGATTAAATACTGTATAAGCATGAGTTCACAATACTCATACGCCAATGTGTACACAAGAAATATTATATTTCTGAATGCTTCTCACAAATATTGTGAATATTTAAAAGTGTGCTATCTTTTTTCTGGGACTGGATAAATGAAGTTCTAAGGAAGTCAGTAGGTTTGTCCGACAATGCGACTGGATAGACGATTTTCGTGATGCTTTAAACCGCCGCGCCGAACGAAACACGAGTTGACGGATGCGCTGAATGGGGATTTCACCGTGCCAGATATCCCCCTGGATATTCTTTTCATAGAAATACCGGATATAAAAGGTAGACGCAATTCCCCGTGTTTACACGCGTCGAATATCCGCTATCCGTCGGCGGATTCCACCTGGGGAAAGAAGAATAAAGGAGGCACGGTGTTCTACTTGCGTCGATTTCGAGGAAAAACTCGAACGCGAGAGCGATAGTAATGGTGAAACGAGAGCGCGCACGGAATTGCAGACATCGACGGAAAAAATGAGATGGTTTTCTTAATAACTCGCTTCCTTACAGCGATTCCTGGTATTCATACTCGGCATTACGAGCTCCAAATCGCTGGACATTTCAGAAATCTTAGACCACGTTCAAAATTACATTGGCTCTGAAAAGTATTTGACCACAAAATATTCAATTTTTCATAGAATCGTCGATATTTGACCTTCTCAACACTTTAATAATAAAGAAATAGGTTATATTTCTTAATAAACCTGGATTCACTTTAATGCAGGCCTAGCCAACGCTAAATTGTGCGGCCCGCCGGACGATTTTATATTTCTATTGAAACTTTTATTTCTCGTTATATAGGTATAGAAAAAATATCAAATAAATGAAAATTTGCATGTGTCATTGTTATAATGCGCAAGTGCGACTATGAACTCCAGTTCTATATTTGATAGCCACGAGCGCCAAATGTTACTGAAAACGAGTAACATTGTTCGTGAGAAACGAGTTGTAAGTGCTTTTGGATCCACATATATGTTTGTGAAACATTTTTTTCAAAGATGAAATTTACAAAGAGTTACGTGCTTCATTAACTGATGCTAATTTAGAAAATCAGCTAAGATGTGCAACGTCGAACATAAATATAGATTTACAAAAATTAAGTGAAGGAAAGTATAAACAAATATTCCATTAATGAAGACTCCAGAGTTAATTATATTGAATCATAGTATAACAATAAAGTTTTATTCATTTTGTATTCGTATTACATTTTTTAAAAGTATGTTTACCTAAAGTGTGACACGCTGTAACGTTTACATCAAAGTGGCCCGTGAAACCATTTGGGTTGGCCAGGCCTGCCTTAATGCTTGAAACCTCGTCATTTACAATCCATCATTCACTTTCCAACATGTCTTATATGATATAGCGGGTAGGAGATTGAAGACACTTTCTTCCTGATAATTCTACAAATTGGTATGAATCTAATAATATTGAAAGATTTTTTTCGTATCTGAATATACCATAGATTAAAGACTATCGCTTTACACTGACTCCCTAATTGACTTTTGAATAAACCGCCAACTTAACAACAATATGAGATTCACCATAGAGGCTTTACAGAATCGAATTTGTTCCTTACTTTTAGTTAATGAAACAGCAATGAAAATGATGCGTCATGTTTTAGGGCAGGGATGGGTATTTTTGTCTCAATTGAGATAAAACCGTCCCCACCATAGCGTCCACTGTCCCCCACCAGCATCCGCCGTTACAGTGCGCAGGCCTCGCGCATGAAAGAGAGGTTGGTGGGGGAAGCAGGCGTTTGAGGGGCCCCTACCATGCCCATGCCTGTTTTAGGGGATACTAGTAATAGAGATGCTTGAATCTTCGAATCTATGGAGATATTCAGTCAAGAAAAATATTTCCAGAATGATGGATTGTGAAAGTAGAGGACCTAAATTTTAATGGTACGATCTTTTTTTTACGAAATTGTAACAGTTCAAATATCAGTAATATATCGGAAACCAGAGATTTAGTACTGAAATACTTTTTGGACCCACTAAATTTTGAAAAAAGTAAGAAATATTCGGGGTACACGCCTCAGGTTCGAAATGCTTTCGTGATGCACTACGAAGTTACGCGATAAGTGAACACGTGCCACGCTATTCGCCGACTTGTTAACGACCACAATGCGTATTTGCATATCTCGTTACCCGACGCCGAGTTTATCGTCACGTCTCCACTGGAGCATACCTAGGGAAAAATTATTTATGTCTTGGATAATTGCTTGCCCGATGCTCAAAACAAAGTGGTGGGTTTCAAAAATGTTTTCAAAAATGTTGCCAGTCAGGAAATTAGGATATCATTAATACTTTCTCCGTAAGAAAAAAGTATACGTTCATTATTCGCTAGAAGTCAAATAACACTAGATTTACGTGAAATTTAATTTACATTAAATTGCAATCAAATTTTCATCACGAAGGTAATTATCGTTATAGTTCAAAAAAAAAAAGAATTCATTTCTAGAAATCTAAAGTTGCAGAAATAGTAGCCTATAGAGTTCCTGGAGGCGTGTCCGACCAATTCTGATCTACTTGACTTATTCTACTGGATACATTTAGAAGGTTTGCGGCACTTATAAATATGTCGGTCAATAAATTAATTTATGGAGATTAATCCGTAAATAAAATATCGTTTATAAATATATTATAAGCATGAATTGATTAAAACTTATTTTTTTGAATCATTGATTGCTGTACCATTTGACATTTTCTCCGAAATTTAACGTTTCAAATATTTTAGAAATTTTAACGTATCTATAGATATAAACGTAACTATGTCGTCATTCATTTAAAAAGACTCACAACAGTTGACAGTAGTCAACAGTTATTTAGTAACTACAGCACACGAACTCGAAGGATGTTGAAACTCGATTTTCTCGAAAACGAGGTGTCAAACGAAAAAATGTTATTCCTTCTTTCAATTTCACCCTCAGCCCGCTTGTACATATTATTCGATCGCACCCTGTATACTAGTGTATATTATTATATATAATCGTTACGGGTAATGTAATGAATCGAAGATTATGCATAATTTTTGGTCTTAAGTTTGTTCTCGGTTAGGTGAAAAATTGGTAAATATAATGAATTCTTGATTATTTAGGACCTTTTTTTCTCCTTTTACATGAGGGTAATCTCCTTTACGGATACCCTCCCCCCCCACTCCGAGGGGAGAAAGGTGGGGTTATGTGGGACTAATGTGCAATGCCAGTCATACCCACTAACTCCCTCATGACAGCCGTCTCAATGGTTTACAGTGGAAGGTCCAGTACCCGTGGCACGATGTCAAACCGGCGTCTTCCCCATGAATATTTGGACCATTTTTTTTTTTTTTGAAATGTGTGGAATCCGCCTTATGGATACCCTCCCCCCTACGTTGTAGTGGGAGAGAGGGTTATGTTGGGCTCACCCGACCAAGCGGTCAGGCATACCAACTAAACCCCACATCCTACCGTGCTCTGGGCTATATTGGACCACTCCGGGATCCGCCAGTGGCATTGCTACCGGAGTGGACCACCCTTTCCATGCACTCACGGGAGGGGAGAGAAGCTCCACCTCCAACCATCCTACTTGGGACCAGATGACGGTAGACACCGTGTCCCCCCTTCCCTCTGGGGCCGCCCGATGGACATTTGGGTAAAGATCCTCCTGTCCGACGGCGATGAATATTTTAGGACCTGACCCAGACCTTTTTTTTTTACCTGGGGAAATGCATTACGCATAGCCTGCCCCCCCCCCCTGGGGGAGAGACCGGGTTATGTGGGACTCCCCTTGGGCTTGTTCAGCCCAAGAGTATACCCACTAAAACCCCACGATGACCTACCCTAAGCTAAGGGGGGTGGCCAGGTACTCGAGCGCGAACACTACTGGACCCCCCCCCCCACACAGACCTAACCCAGACCTCTTTTTGTACCTGGGGAAATGCATTACGCATACCCTGTCTTCCCTGGGGGAGAGACCGGGTTATGTGGGACTCCCCTTGGGCTTGTTCAGCCCAAGAGTATACCCACTAAAACCCCACGGTGACCTACCTTAAGCTAAGTTGGGTGGCCAGGTAGTCGAGCGCGAACACTACTGGACCACCCCCACAGACCTAACCCAGACCTAATCACCGGCAATTATACATAATCACCGGATTAATCACATTTACCGTAACATGTATACCAATTCTTCTGTTGTTCCTAATACAAAAGCTGTTCATTCAATCCAACATCAGAAATTGAGAAATTAAATGACAATTTTGATATTCTGGGACAAGATAGACTGAGATACCGTTAAGTCGGAGGGTTAATAGTTCTTTGACGTAAATCAACGTCAATTTTCATCAAATCATATTTAACGTCAAAATTCATATAAACTGTTCTACAGATGGCAGAATAACACATCATCCTTTACGTGGGAAATGTGTAAAATTGACACGAGGTACGAATGAGGTTCAAATCAGACCACATACAGTCACGTTACGAAGTCCAATAATAAGGAATTACCATAGAAGTTCAGACGGAAGATTAAACAAGATAATTCCGAGTAGCTTATGCACTCGTCTCGTTTTCAGTAATTACAATTCTGTAATCATCGAGCTTCCGCGTGTCTCTGAATTCGAAACGAGCCAAGAATTCCTTTCGCCGGTGAAAAGTAAAAAATGGAAAAATTTGTTGGACGTGGTTATCAACAATCGACAACTCTGTTTACCGTTTCGTGACGTGAGAAAATCCGGGTCTCGCGGTGGATCGCAAAGATCCGCGGCCGGTGCATTGCGCGGCACAGCGGGTAGATTAGCGCGATGCAATTTAATGCAACAACGTCGCCGCGGCTGGCCTCGCCGCGCATACGTATCGGTGCCACTAAACAAACGGACGGAAAGCCTGTTGCAGTTCGTAAGTCATTATTAACCCGCGTATAATTATACAGTCCCGGCAGCGCCGAAAAGAAGTCACCGCGCCGCGGAGAGGTATTTAAATTGGCTTAGTAGAAGAGATACGTCGTCCTTTAAGAACTTGCCGCGCGATTATCTCGACCGCTCTTGATGCTCGCCTATACAAGACTGGGCAGGACCGTCCTCGCGGTATGCGCGATTCGAGACATCATGTTGCTCGATCGAACATTCTACCTTCGACATTCGGCGCTGAATTTCCCTTACAAGGAATAGCAATCATACCGATGCATCGAGACCTTATGGCAAGAATGTATTTTGTGTTAGATACTATACATCGTTCAAATGATATAAACACTGTGGGAAGTGTTTCCATCTTAGCAGTATTTTAATCCTATTGCTTCAACCCTTAAGGAGACTTTCTCATCAAATCATTTAAAATAAAGATTTAAATATTTAGAGAAAACTTTTTGTCCTTAGTTGGTACACTATTGTAGTAGAAAAGAATTGTTGGTTGCGGTTCCTGTAGTGATGTCATTTACAAAATATTCAGTAAGGAGACTCTCATCAAATCATTTAAAATAAAGACTTAGATATTTAGAAAAAACTGTTTGCCCTCAGTTTGTACACTCTTGTAGTAGAAAAAAATGTTCTGTTGCGGTTCCCGTTGCGATGTCATTTACAAAATATTCATTAAGGGGACTCTCTCACCAAATCATTTAAAATAAAGACCAAGATATTTAGAAAAAACTTTTTGTCCTTAGTTTGTACACTCTTTTAGTAAAAAAAAAAATTTTCGTTGCGAGATCTCGCACAGCTCTATCTGTTATAGATACAATATAGTACAATTGCAAATGCTGCTCTCGAAACCGAATCTCCAAAAAACTATATTACATTTAACATGTTTGTGTCGTTCCATCGAAAACGGTCGCAATCGCTATGGAATCTATTATTGCAAATGCAGGAACACAGTGTGGTCAATGGTTCAGCGGTTTTTCTACACCAGACACTCGGCGATACCATATCGAGTAACGGTCCAAATTATTCATTAAGTTTACGAGAGACTGTTACAGTGTTTCCGAATGGTAACGACGGTTCCCGAGCGGGTTTTATAACCGTTTTCTTCTCTCGGTGAATGCGCACGTGTCCGGGGCAAGGAGTCGAGCAATACGGCGGACTTTATTCGCAGGTAATTACGATACAACTCTCGCTTTTGCCGTCGCGGATGACAATGTATACGGTCGCGCGTGTAACTTCGCGGCACGGACGATCTAACAGGGTGCCCGCGCTCTTTCGACAGGGGCAATGAAAGTCCGAGTGAAAGTTTATATAGTTTACTGTCGCAAATTGCATAGACAGGTCGCGCGTGGCACGCGCAATTTCTCTTTTATGTTTGCACGACGTCCGGCGAACGGCCGACGAGGATCGATTACCGGAAAAACGTATCGAATTTTACGCCGAGATGATTATCGAAAGCGGGATGCATTTCGCTGTGAAACACGCAACTATCGTCGCGCGTCGCGGAGAGGATTAGCCCCGCGCAACACTCGGATTACGAGAACTGTCGTTTTCTGCGGATCCATGGGATATTCCTCGGAATTTGCGCACGGATTCCGACCGAACGAGTTTATCCGGGCTTATCATAAGCAAACAGCATTTCAAGGACGACTTTCTCGTTTACACTACTTACTAGATCTTCGGACACGCGCGGCACGCGAGATTTATTACAGGTTCGTTTCTGTTGCCATTCATCGTGGATTTATATCATCCTCGTGGCATTCGGATGTTGGTTTCTCATTTTTTGGTGGCATAGTTATCACAAAATTGCGGATCTTTATGGAAAATAAAAATTGTCTACACAAATTACAAGAAAAGAGAGTTACATACAAACTACTGATTTCTTCTTGTGATAATTTTGATGCGTTGTAAATAATCTACCAGTAATATTAACACTAGGTTTACGGAGCACTAAAATTGATTATTTTACATTGCTTTATAAAAATAATAAAATTGTATTTACTTAGATCTTCAGCGATTTTTATTGTAATATGTACACAAAAAAATAAATCTATTTAATAATTCCTCACGAATGCCTCCTTACACTCTTAATAATCGTAAATTAAAAATTTTTGAATCCGTCATTTTGACAGGCCCCGTAAATCTAGTGTTAAATTCATTCGATGTTTCTTCTAGTTTGTGTTCCATCTACCCATTTTTGCCATAAATGCATACCATTCGTAGTCCAGTGATAACTAGACCTTCATGCTAATATGAACCCTTTGCGGTCTAACTTTTTATTTTGTTTTTACTTCAGAACTTGCTACAAAATGATACGGTGGGTCTGGGTGTACGAAGTATTCGTACACCTTTAAAAATCCAATAACTTTTTTAAACTTGGATCAAACGAATTCAATCATTTTGAGATGTTAGACGCATTAGTTTACACTAGGTAGCGTGTAAATAAGTTTTTTCTAAAAGTTGCTGTTGGTCGGAGTTGCGAAGAAAATAGTAATGATCACAATTTTTAACTTATTTATCTATTCCTGCAATAAAAATTTAAAAGACGGATTTTATAGGTCTAAAGAAGTTAAGAAGTTAAAAATTGAGACCTTTACCTTTTTCTTCACAATTTCGCCCCATAGCAATTTTTAGAAAAAATTATTTTCACATTACCTAGTAAATTAATCCTTTTAATATCTCAAGAGAACTGAACTCGTTTGGTCTAATTTTAAAAAAGTTATTTGATTTTTAGTGGTGTACGAATACTTTTTACACCCACTGTATAATTCAATTGTATGTGTTTCTATAAGTAGTTTTACTAAACTATTTAGACCAGTTACGAACTAATACAATCGTTCTCACGTACCATATGACAGAATGAGAATCACTAAAATAAGCTATTGATGCAAAAGTCAATGTCGAGTATGGCTCAATACACGGCTGTAAAGGGTTAACCCTTAAACTGTAAAGGGGGCTCCTTTGTGTCCAATTTCGAACAGTTTGTAAAATTCTAAAATTAAATTTTTCAGATTTTTTAAAGAATTTTTACTCGCTGACAACGTTTTAAGAATTATTAATCACTAAAAACTGCATCAGATACGAAAGAACCACTTTTGAATTTTATAAAAATAATCGTGCAATGTCTCGATAAATGCAATCTTATTACTTTTATAATGTTATGCGTATTAGTCACTTACAATGATTACTACAGATACCATTTATTTTCGAACACATTGTTTGAGGTAAACATAGAATTTTCGTTTTAATACAAAATGGATCTGTTTGTTAAATATTAAACAATATTTTACTTCTTTACATATACTATGGCACAAGACACACATGCTGTATTCTAGATGTGTTTATACGTCAAAGAAATCATTTCTTATTACAAAGTAAATTCAGTATTTAGTTATAATATTTGTTAAAAATTAGCACATAGTCAACAAACTCGTATGCATTCAAAATGATTTTAAGTAGGAATAAATCATTCATTTAAAAATTCATTTCAGGGACGACCATTAAAATAAAAGTAAAACAAATATTATTTACATACGAGTTAGCCCCCAAAATTTTTTAAATCAAAATTCTAAAAAAAATGTAAGAATTTTCACTTAAAATTTAATTTTATTTCTTAAGATTGAAACAGTTAAAATTTAGAGGTGCGCGATAGATTGTATGATACTCGTGTCGAATGATTCTAGCTAACAATATTTCTTACCAAATATTTAAGAATAAACATTTTAGTTCAAGGCAACCTTACACTCCACTAAAAGTACACAACCGCAAGAAGCAAAGTGTAATTTGTGAAAAAACTACCATTCCTCCAACTGTCAGAGGTAAATTTCTAAACTCCTCATACATACATGTTTTTCCATATTTTTAAGAACCGTGGTATCTTAAGAACGAGCTCCAAGTATTCCTAGAAATTTCCACACAGGTCAGAAATAACAATTTTTGCAACGAAACTTGAATAATATTTTTATTCTTAAACGAACGAAAATCAAAGAATTCCTTCCCTCGGAATAAAGTTTCCTGCTCGGTAACACTCAAGATTTTTCACGGCAGAACGCTCCAGCTAGCACAATTCTGGGATTCTTGATGCGAGGCTAGATCTCCGACACTTTTCTGCCACGAAATTTTTCCAACAGTCGTGTCACGACTTATGCAACACAACCATTGTCTCCGATTTTTAACGACAATGTGAGCGAGACGTAATAGGTGCACAAAAAGTCTCCTACGAATGTTAGAAATGTCAAATATTGTGGAGAGCAGAATTCAGATTTTCTCTTCTGTGCATAAAACAATTGTACACTAAACGCACGTGTTACACTTGCGGGAAAAATGTGTCGATTCCTTGAAGTTCACGTTAATATTAAAAACAATAGTACTTATAAATAAACTACAGATTTTTGTGTATTTATAAACCTGAAAAGCTCAGCAGAATACAAAATTTGATAGAATCGAACACAACTCTATTACTTTTAATCTCCGTAATCTGTTAATATGGTAAATAATACACAGTTCTATTACTTTTGATCTCCGAAATCTGTTAATATGGTAAATAATACACAGTTTTATTACTTTCAATCTCCGAAATCTGTTAATATGGTAAATAATATTTTATGTAATTTTAGATTCTACAACTTCAATTCTAAGCTTCTAAACTTAAAGTTTTGCATATACTAAAATTCGCACTCTACTTACGTGTGCATCAAGCTGGGACATTATCGAAATAAATTGTATTATTGAATTTGGCTATATGTCATTTGAAATAATCATATGTTAGTTTATTTGTATAGCCAAATATTATTTTCAACGTTATTTCAATATTTGAATTTCAAATGAAATTTAATTCAAAATTCCAATTATTTCGTGTACTAAAAAACAATTTTAAAAGCGAACGCAGCTATATTTTAGTCATTATGTTACAAAAAATAGCATATCTAAATTTAACAATTAATTTAATTATATTAAATTAATTTTATTATTTAATTTAATTTTAGTAATTTCAATAACTTCTTCTGGAGGTAACATATTCTATTATTTGATTTGAACAATGTAATTGAAATAAAATATTATTTGATTTGAACAATGTAATTGAAATAAAATATTATTTGATTTGAACACTAAAGAAAAATAAATTTTTTATGTTATTCGTAGAATACAAATAATAAAGTATTAGAAATAATGCATTATTCCAAGTAATCATGTGTTATCTTATTTGAAATAAAATGTGCCCAACCCTGGTGTAAATAATGTTAACAACACCCACACAAAAGGATTAGAGAAAAGTGTCTTTTGTTCTGCAAACCGGAAGGCACGTTTAAAGGCAGACGAAATTATCCGGAAGCGTCGCCATCTTTACTTCCTGTTGTTGGATCATTTTGGGACGCATTCAAATATCGAGAGTTTCACTAACTTTCGTAACTCTCACAGAGTCCAATCACCTCATGCTATTTACAATTCCCTACTCGAGGTCGAATAATCATTTGTTCGCAAGAAACAGTGCAGCAAAAAACAACGGAAAGATTACATGCACGTCTTTCGTTTCACTTATGCGTACAAAACGGATGAGGAAAATGATTTTCTCGGAAAGCATTTAAGGAACGTTTAATAAAACATCCATAAATACTGATTCATTGCCGGTGCAATTTGTATCCATAAACGCAACGTCTGAACGATGGTTGGCCACTTAAACAAGCAGTAAATATCGCGAATATTCGAAATGTTGCAAACTAAATGGCGAAACTATCTACGCATGGCGTCCTCCCGCGTGAAAACTTTGCGCGTGACTTTCCCATGGAACATGATCTTCTCGTGGCAAATGTTGTTTGAATAATAATGACACACCAGCATATAAATTATTCAAAATAATAGAGACCCGACAAATAATGAACTATTCCAAAATTGATATCCAAAGCCCGTTAGAAATTAAATTTCACATATTTTACTTTTCAGAAAAATATTCTTTCGGCTGGTAACATTAGTGCATCAGAGAAATTATTTTAGAAATTTTGAGCTCTGAAATAATATGGTAGATCATTTCTCTAGAAAATACACAATATAGAATTCAGTTATCACTGCATCGTGAATTAAACGAGTAAATATGTATGATCCAAATTGAGCAGTGTTTGATGTCTTTTTTAGTAGAAAAATGTCACAAATATGCAGGTAAAAGTTTCATAAGAAAATAATTAAAAACCAAATAGTTGTGTCGCTTTTCTTACGCTAGTGACAAGATTTAGTAAAGTCTTGATATGAGTTGGGTGGTCGGACATAGATCGCGTACTGCTACTATTTCTTTTACCTCAACGACCATGCCGAACGCAGAAAAGGACAGTATGTAAACAGAGACCGCTATCCTCTTCTACGTCCAAAAGTTACCGTACATGCCGTCAATTAAACCACTAAATGCAGTTCAAATTGTGTCGTGTTTAATGTCATTTTAATCAGAAAAATGCCACAAATAAGTTGATGAAAGTACTATAAAAAATAATGAAAAATAAAGAAGTTTTGTAATTAGATTAGTGATGGTTCACACCGATATATTCGACCGGTATCGGATTACGCGGCATGTTTACACTACGCGGCGACCGAGACAGCTCAAACTTCTGGGTCCCTCGTGGGGTATCCCCCCCCCCCAGTGGAGGGGGTAGGCAAACTGGCAGAGATCGCGTACCTCCGTGCGACATACATCGAAACTTTACAGCAAAGAAACAGTGATTATTAGACTGCGGATTTTATGCATTTATAACAAAAATGGATGCATATAATTTAAAGCAGTGAACATATTAAGATGATTTAAGGACATCGGTGTACTACTTTCAACTTACTAAGATAATTAAAAAAAGAAAGAATTTTCAATTTGACTCCTGTGTCCTGCAATTAATGCAAACATATTTATTTTGCATAAAGATCCGCAGTCCAGTGATTATACACGATATAAGCGACATTTCGGTCCCGAAGTTTTCACATATAACGAGACAAGTACTAATAATAGTTCGTTTATTAAATTGGCTCACATTTTCATAGAATTCCCGTTGTGTAAAATCCTTTCTCTCAATTCTAAAGAATCATTCACTATTGAAGTCAACCTTGCGTTTGAAGACACAACACTTCTGTGTGAGATTTTCCTTTTATGCCAATGACACGGTTGCGAGAGAGCGTAGCCCGCGTGTACACTGTGCACATTGCACATACACTGCGATCGGAAACGAAACACCGAGCGTAACGCGATCGAAAAAAAGGCGAACGCGTGTGCAAGGAAATTCCGAAGACCGCGTCGTCCTTGCACGCGTTTCAATGGCAATCGGGACGTGGAAACTCGAGACACGAGGCAGCGATCGTTATCGTCTTGTTCCTGCACGCGCGAAAGCCGACTTGTAAATGAATGCCGGAAAACTGTTTTGCCGAAGACAAATCGAAGGGCTGCCCCGCCTGTTACCTGATTGGCGAACATCTTAATCCGTGAGTTAGGTCAGTTTTATTCTTACTCGACCGCGTGCTATCCCTGAGGTTCAGACCTGCTACGGTCATGTAATCCTTAAGTAGGGTGAATGTGCCTCATTTCTGCACTGATGCCGATCCTAAGTATACATATATGTCTTTGACTATTTACAGTGATTAAATTACATTCAATTTTACTAAATATCGAACAGAGCTGACTACAATAGTACTTCGAATAATAAATACTAAATAATCCTATTTATTTTAAAGAATGTTTTGAACTTTGGTAATAAAATATATGATTTGAGACAATCAAATAATAAAAGAGTATTTTATTTGAAGGGTATTGGAAATATTTCGATTTTGTATTGAAATATTTTATTTTCATTGACTTTCTTAATTTTAAATATTTTTGCTGAAAATAATGGTACTAAAACTTGATTCTAGTATGTCATTTGATCCAATACATCATTTATTTAATAATTCATATTCTTGAAATAAAAATATTTTATTTTGTACTTTAGATTGTCAAAATGAAAATATTTTATTTTGTACTTTAGATTGTCAAAATGAAAATATTTTATTTTGTACTTTAGATTGTCAAAATAAAAGTATTTTATTTTGCAGTTTAGATTGTCAAAATAAAAATATTTTATTTTGTAGTTTAGATTGTCAAAATAAAAATATTTTATTTTGTAGTTTACATTGTCAAAATAAAAATATTTTATTTTGTAGTTTAAATTGTCAAAATAAAAACATTTTATTGTTGAAATCGTATATTCTATTTAAAATACTATTTTGGCAAGCCAAATAAATTAAACAGTATTTAAAATATATATTTCGCCAAATATTGCCCACCTCTGATTGTGAATCAAATTCGCCAAAATTAGTAGATTGTAATTTAAAGAATGACGCTATAATTGAACGTTTCCCGAGATGAATGGTTTTGTTGAAGACTTTGTACTCCAGTTAAAAGTAAAGAACCATAGAGTAAAATATGCCTTATGTCACTAGATTAGTGTCTGGTGTCAATAATTTGTTTACTCCTTATAACCTTCCCTATATTCAATGCTAGCGGTAACAGATCAAGGAATATTGTCTGTAACACAATATTCAGATGCTTCATAAACCTGAGGTTGGAGACTATGCAGCAGAGAACTATTGCTGGGACTGCATCGAACATCCTATTATAAATTTTTCGTTTTACCGATAGAACATTCGGTAATTATTTACAAAGAGGTACCCCTCCCCGATTTCGATGAAATTTAAATATGTTATAGATTTGTGGCATAATCTTTGCATTGTAGCTGACATCCAGAATTTGAATTAGTAACACGTACAAAAAACTGAAGAAGAAATAAGAACAAAGATGGCTGCGGGCGGAAGGGCCGGCCGTCAGGTCGGCCCGACCATGCATCCGAAAATCCAGGAGTAATCTGTCAAAATTGAAAGCTCACTTTATATACGTATAACCAGAGTGAGCCCTGTTGTCTCTCTCATCTCCACAGCGTGTTTGCAAAAACAGTAAACAGACGCCGCACCGGAGCAGGCTTACGTTGCTCCGACCTAGCAATATTTTTTTTGAGAATATCTCGAAAACTAAAAGCGGCCCCCATATATGTGAAAAGGAAAAAGTTGTTCAAAATGTCGAAATCTATAACATATTTACATTTCATCAAAATCGGAGTACCTCTTTGTAAATAATTACCGAACATTCATAACCATGTCGAAATTGAATAAAACTTCTTCCGAAATGATTATCCACGTTCCCTAAAACGGTTCGAGAATTTCAAATAGTACAGGATGATTTAAAACAGGTATAAAAAGATGTAAAAGATAAGGAACGATTCATGTCCCGCATAGTCTCAGCATCAACCACTTCCGGTTCCACCTGCTTTCTTCCGACGAAACGTGTACGGCCGCGGGGGATGACAAACGGCGGAATGGAAAGCATCTAACAAGCTGTAAAATAATGTCCTTCGCAGTTAGATTGCGACGAGTGCAACAACGAGGCGCTAAACAGCGCGCAAAACGTTGGAAATACCGCGGCATGGCACCGTGAATCGGTCGGGCTCGGCATTCGGAAACTCAGGTGCGTGAGAAACCTCACGCTGCCGCGAGCGAGGCGAGAGAATATCGCGGAGATACGAGAGTGGATGAGGGACGAAGGCGAAGAAGAAGGTTGCATAATTAGGGATTGCGATGCCGGTTACGTCGCGGCTAACCTCTCGTGGAAGTGAAGCAAAATACGCTCGCGCGCCTCTCCCCGCCCATCGTCCTTTCTATACGCGTCCCTTTTCCACAGAGTCGGCGTATCAACTATTCCCAAGCGAATGCCGCAACATTTTTCCGTTTCTAGCTCAGCCACAATAAAGTCGTCAATTCTTCGATCCCTATCGCTTTCGTTTCGGCCTCGCCGCGAACCCCTTCGAGAAATTCAACATGGCGGACAATCCCTGCTGCAGGAGAGGAGAAAGAAACCTGTCCACCGCCTAGTAAATACAGCCAGGCACAAAAAGATAGGATATCCTACGTTTCTTTTCGTTTCCATATGATAATGGAAGGAAATGTACATTTTAGTAAATCAATTATATTGTACACATAAACTCCTGTACAAGAAGGTTATCCTTTGATAGCCTTTGTCACTTTTCGTACTTTTTCAAGTAAAATTGATTGACGTACAGTGACACACTGTAATATTCAGACACTTTTAAAAAGATGGTAATTTTCTTAAAATTCAAATTTTTACGATATCTTAGAAGGATTTCTACTAGTTGATATAGTAAAAAAAAATTTTTGAGAAAATTGCAATTGGTCAGAATCCTGGAGATAATTTTAAATGTTGCCGTCTACAACTATTTTATTTGGGCCAGTATTGAAAAACTGCATGTGATGCATTTGTGTCAATTATATCAATATATTCTGAAAATTTCATCAAAATCGGTTGATTCGAAAAAAAAAACGGCACGCATAGAAAGATGTATAAATCCAAATCATTGGATTTACTACAGTTACCGGTGGAAAAACATGAAAAATTGCGATTTTGACCATCTTTCGCAGTTTTTAGTTCATTGCAAAGTTAACCGATTTTTATGAAATTTTCACATTGTGTTAATGTACATTTTTTAAATTCTGAATATAGGCCTACATAAAAAAGCTGTAAAATACAACTTTTAGTATTTTCTCTAATTCCGATCAACTGCATATTTTCTCAAAATTTCCTTTTTCTCGTTACGTAGTAAACTAACTGTTCTAACTTCTGCAAAAGAAGTCGTATGGTACAATCTTAAAAAAATTATCGCCCTTTGAAAAATGTCCAAATATTATTGTGTGTCTCTTGTATGCAGAATTGTCTGGTCCACAAAGTGTTAGGTATTATAGTAACTCTCCAAAACTGTGTAACAGCAAGCGATTATACCCATTTACATAGCCACACTGGTTAGTTAATAGGAAATAACTAATTCCTACACCTAACGAGAAAGCGCGATTTATGCAAACATTTTGAACGGTGGAGTGTTTGATAAGAGATTGCAGTGAGACAGATAGGGGAATTAGCATCGAGGAAGATGCAAGTGGAAGGAAGGGTGGGAAGAGAGAAGAATGGCTCAGAAAGTTGAGAAAGGAAAGTGGAAAATATGCAAAATTATTGTAAACAAGAATGAGGCAGTGGTGAGCAAGAATGCAGACTAAATAGAACAGTAAGGATGAGTAATAAATTACGCCCAGACTATCGAAGAATGAAGTGAAAGCAGAAAGTGAATGGAATAAGTTACTTTTATAAAATTAACACGTTGGCTATCCTGCCACCCATATATAGGTGACTGAAATTATTTATTCAGAATGCAAAATAAATTTTTACATTAATATATCCATTGCACTAGATTTGATTAACATGTAAAAAATTCAAGAAGATTGAAGGACTGCTCAGTGTCGTACATTTAACCTTTCCAATTTTTATTTCATCAAATGAAAATCAGTTTGATTTTATGGAATTTCTTAGGCTGCTGGATTGTCAGTCAAACTGTTAATAAAAGTGTAAATTAAATCCAAATCTTTTCATTGCCATATTTGAAAGATCGAAATATAACCTACTAATTCCCGGTTGCTTTTACTTTCCATTTTTTGCTGCTTGGTATTTCCAGATTCGCACCAACCAAGTAATTGTCGCCATATTTGTCAACGTGATGGTAATCCGAAGAAAATTATTTTTAGATATAAAATAGTAATAATTGTCGATACGAGATCGAAATTGTTTTTGAGTCTACGATCCTGTCTCTCGCCCTGGAACGTGAGTGAGAGTGTACACACCGACACAGGCTTCGATCATTTATCCGCAGGTTGATGCAAGGTACGCGCACTTGTGTCATGGGAAAGGTCATTTAAAAATGTTCGCTCGCTCGTTACGTTGCCACAACTAACATTAGCGGAATAGAATTGTCGTTTGCACGTACGGATGAGGCAGCAGGTCGTCGGTTATTTCATCGATGCGATGAGCCAATCTGTCGATGATAACGCATCGTTAGCCGCTCACCCGTTCGCCTAACTGCGAGCGATGAGCTAAAATCGCGGCGAGTAGAAAGCGACCCGAGGGGCTGGGTCTATTATGGATCCACAAAGATTCTCATGATCTCTTTTGTTCCCGCCATGCTCGACAAAAAGAAAAACTGGAGCTATCTTATTGCTGCTAGAGTTAAAGGCCTTCGGTAATTAAAGGAACGGAAAAGGAGGTCGACAGTCACACGGTTCGCTGAATTTACCGAAGTGGAGTGCCTGCCTATATTTTCGTCGCAATCAGCGCTGGCAAAGGTCGGCTCACACCTTCCCTACGCTAACTGTTTATGATCCACGAGTGTAAACAGTCCGTGTTCTCTTTTACGAGAAAGTCGCAGGTACCCGCGATCTGTACGTGTCAATGACGTCGTAACATTAACGCTCGCGAGTTCTCTCGACGCCGAACAGTAAGGCGTACTTACTAGACACACTGCAAATATTATCCGATTAAGTAATCTGATCACTACAACTTTGTTCCATACCTCTGTAATTACATTTTCCTCACTCCAATGGTTGATATAGAGGGGAGAGTACGATTTCCGTGGACCCTCGTTTTGAGGTTATATTTGTGTTCTTGAGGTTATTTCAAGAAAAAAATGTGTACAGTGTGTCCCGTAACTGGTGGTACAATCGAGCAGGGGATGATTCTACACGAAAAACTGAGTCGAAAATATAGAATAAAATTTTTTGATACGAGGCTTTGTTTTCGAGAAAAATTAGGTTGAAAATTTGTCTAGTGCGCGTGCACTCAGATTACTTGAGGCTCAACGGACTTTATTCTGAGTTACCTCAACCTTTTTTCGCAAAGGTTTTCGAGGTTTGTATACATCGAATAAATAGAAGGTCGAGGTTACTTTTAATAATATGAGAAAATTATATATACAAAAGTTGCGCGGTATAGAGGGGGATTATGATGTAAACATTTTTTATACGTGTGAAGGCATTACGGAGATTTCGAGGTCCCTTGATTTCTTTAAATGAAAAGACATAGGTTTTGTATTATTGATCGAGAGAGTATCAAATTCTGCGTAAAAATGTGTTTGACCTCTATATGTCCTAATGTAATAGTTAACGAGATATCATCGAAGTAATTTTCAATAGAGAACACGATATAATTCGGATCATATTTACAATAATTTTCCGAAACTTTCATTGTCCATTACTCAAGTAAATACCATCGGAATTATATCTTATTTGGTATCATTTTCGTTAGAAAAATGCCACGAATATGCTGGTGAAAGTTCCATTAAAAAATAATACAAAATAAAGAAGTTTTGTCACTGGGTTAGGTGTTGTTTTCACACCGACATACACGACCCGTATTATAATTACACTTCTCGGCGACCGAGGCCTCTCGAAATTCGCTGTCCTTTTCTACGTACGGCACAAATCAAAGAATAGTATTATCTAAACTAGTATTATCGATGAAATATTGTATACACCTTTCCTTGTACTTTAAAAACGCGCACATGCTATAAATGCATAAAATGCCGCAGTCTAGTAATTAATGCCTATCTCGCTCTACAAATTTTCTTCTCGTGGGAACAATAGGAAATCTGGAAACAAGAAGCCATTGATTTCTAAGAAATTAATTATTTGTATAACTCCGAGGCTCATTGATCGCAGCACAAAGGCTTGGAGATCGTTTTAATTTATGGCCGAAGATCAAATAGAGTTAGAAAAACGATAATTTCTACTTGACATTTAGTTTGACTAAATAGCTGCTTATGATCGGGAAGTGGGGACTGTTTAGTAGATTAATGATTGTCGATATGTAAGGCGAGCCTGCAAGGTGAAGTTATGTCACGAAACGAGGTCGTTGATCTTGAGAACGGGCCTGGAAACTCGATGTTCAATCGAATTCTCGCGATTGCATCGCGTATTAACGCCCCTTCCTCTCGATTATTACCGAGCAGCGTAGTTTCGCGTAACACACGTTATTATGCAACCTCTTCGGGGTACGTGAATGTCTACTCGTGCGGATTACGTATACACATTCTAGCTCGAAGAAGTTGGATTAACGAATTGACGCCTGGAACTTTCCTCTCCATATAAGAAGGACCAGAGAAAACAGAGCTGGTCGTGCTTAAATTAAGATCCGTCTACCGTTAGACGTAAAAGGAGACTCTAGTTCCCATTCATTTTATAACATAGTCGGGGATCACTTCCAGTAAGCCATTCGATCCGTTGGCAAATATTCACCACTCGCCGTGTTCCGTAATATTGCTTTAATTAACGTCTCCAAGAAAATAACGATCCACGGTATTTCCTTGTTTGTGGTGATCATGGCGTCAACACATTTTGTTCTGTCACTTTGTAGCAGTGTGATTATTGATACTGTTATGTTTCGTGTAATGGCACAGAAAACAAGTGAGTTTTACGAATTTTTCTTCGCATATCTTATTGGGGTGTAAACAGATAGTTTCGAAGTACAAATGTTATATTGTTAGTTCAATTCTTCTTATTATTTATTGTACAATATACAAAAGGGCTAGGCACGGTTGGGGCTCCTCAAACGCTTGCTTCCCTCACCAAGCTCTTTTTCATATAGCGCGCACGTTCTTCGCGTTCACTGATATCTCGTGTCTTCGTTGCCTCACCGTACGGCGCTTGCTGGAAAGGGAACAGTTAGCGCTACGGTGGGGAGGGTTTTGCCTCGGTCGAGGCAAAATTGCCCAACTCTGATAGACAAGATTTCGATAATTATTTACATTAGGGGCTTCCTCACCGATTTTGATGACGTTGAAATATGTTGTCAAGGTTATCATTCAGAAAAACTTTTTCCTATACATGTTACCGCCGCTCAGCTTTAGTTTCCGAGATATTCGTAAAAAAGTTTCAACATCTCAAAAAGTGGTGGGAGTAGGTCTGGGTTAGGTCTGGGTTAGGTCTGGGTTATTTATATATTTATATATTTATATACTGGGTTATTATACATTTTCTTGATTGTTGCAGATATCCAAGAATTCGTATAGTTTCATGCTTAATACTCTGTATGCTAACACAGCTGACAATGAAACGAGTTCGCGTTCGACACGATACATTTCGCGTTTCAGTTCGTAAACATAAACACACAAGACAGTGGATCTCAACTGATTGAAGTCGTTTTAAGTTGTGACCGTGGCTGCGTTATCGGCGGCCACAATTTCAAATCTAACCCAGACCTACTCCGATCACTTTTCGAGATGCTGAAACTTTTTTGCGAATATCTTGGAAACTAAAGCTGAGCGGCGGTAACATGTATAGGAAAGTTGTTCAGAATGATGACCTTGACAACATATTTCAACGTCATCAAAATCGGTGAGGAAGACCCTAATGTAAACAATTACCGAGCAAAATATCCGAGTATCTCATATAAGACAGCCGTGTCCTCGGGTACTCGAGTATCTCATGAGGTCTCACAACTGGTTACAAGAGCTATTCTGAAAGAAAAATAAGAAAATAAGTAATCGTAATATGTCTTCTGCTTCTTGAGATTGATGCAAACAATTTTTATTTTCCATCAAGATCCGCAGTGGCCCCTCGTTTTGAGGTTATATTTGTGTTCTTGGGGTTATTTCAAGAAAAAATGTATATATAACATGGTGTCAAATTGGCCTGGTTTAGCCGGTAAAGTAGATTTCCTGGTTTTTATAAATTTGCAAATATCTCGGTAACTATGCGAAATATGGCAAAATATCAAGAGACCTTTTTCGTAGAAAATGAAATTTTATTCGCATAATCTTTGCATTGTAGCTGTCATCCAGAATTTGAACTAGTAATGGAAAAATCATGTGAATAGAATGAGTTCTGGTAAGGTCGTGGAGGGGGCGGATCAAAACGAGGGGCCACGGAAATCGTACTCGTGCCGCTTCGGCAGTGTAAGCATTGTTGTCTGTAATAGAAATGATTTATTTATTTATACACGATTAGCGAATCTTTTAGTGCGCATAAATTCAGTAAATAAGGAGATAGTACGATGACACAAATGATTACGTTAATTCAATCATGATTAATCAAATATTTCTGTTTTCATTTTAAAGTTACGCGATTACCTCGTACAACCCTGTTTTAACAAATAAAGAAACAAGCGCATCAGTTATAACACTTTTTCTGAATTTCAAAAATCAAACCTCACGAACATGCGGAAACATTGTACCATATTCCAGTTGATCAAAGAGAAACGGTTTCCAAAGCGAAAAGTATAAAGTGATCCTGTTGTGGATGTGAACAGAAGTCATCGAATATTCTGATCGATGAAGCAGATACATATTCCATTGCGAAAAAAAAATGGGAAGTATACATTACCCATGGCCTAAACACAAAGTTCGCAAGATATTCCGATCGGCCAAACAGATACGATTTTCAATGCGAGAGAAAAACAAAACAAAAGGAAACGCTGTCAACGTCTGCAACGTTCGGGCAGATATAGAGCCCATTGCGACCGTTAACGATCTCAGGCGCACTTTCGTTTAAATACAGACCACGTGCGCTTTCGCAAAACATATGGCGGGCGCGACAGTACGCGACGACAGTTGCGGCAGCAACGAATACGCTCGACTTTCCACGTTAATGGCGTGTCATTAGACGGCGGCAAAGAACCGCCCGCTTGAAATCGGCGCTATCGGGCCATATCGATATTTCCTACCCGATAAGTCGACAGGAAAAGGAAAAAATCTCGGTTTAATTACTTCGAACCAATTCGATCGCGCGAACTGGCTATCTATGTAGTCTCGCTGTTAATTGCGATCGTTTTGCTCGCGGTTCGCTCGTGCGCCGCTTTCTAAATCGGCTCGAGCCGATCGAAACGTCGCATCTCGCCGGCTGACTGGCAAATTATGGATGCTTGTAGGCAGAACGATCGGGAAACCCGCGATCGATCGATCCCTCGTCCAATCAGTCGCGGACAGAGAGATACCAGCCCGAAGTTTCACCGGCGAGTCATAAATTGTGGTCGAATCAGTCCGACCGAGTTATTTGCAAGGTTTTCCGCAAAACCACAAATGATCTCCGCCATAACGCTTTCTATCATTCGTCTCCCTCCATCTGTCCGTGCCTTTGTCTCTCGGTTCGCCTGCCTCTTGTACAGCTATCAGACAATTACTCCTATCGCCGGGTTTTCGACGGGCAAAAAGTCATTGCCGAGTGAAAGTTCGAACCTGAGGACGTTTCGTGCGATCCCAACGACTACCACGGAAGAAGCCCGCGATCGTCGTTACCCATGATTGTCTCCGGAGTGAATCAACCGCCTCGACAACCGCGGTCCTTTATTTTTGTTCGAGATATTATTACGCGTTACTCCGGTGCTCACCGCATGCTCGACGCGGCCTGCTGGAATTAATTGTTCGGAACTACAGTTATGAGTGGAATCTGTGTCAGAACGCGGCATAATTTTTAACGCTCTAATATGGATCCTAGTACGACATTTATAAGTGAGATCCTTGGCCGATAGAACTTCCAGAACAAACGATTTGGTGTTTTGAGGTTATTTTAACACTAAACCTACCACGGTCAAATGACCGGTTTTATATGTTCCAATTATTCAAATTACAAAAATTCATTTGTGGAAAATAATAGTATAAATTTCCTTGTCTAAGCATTTATTATATTGAAAGTTGCGGATAATCTCAATAATTACAGTGTTGCCATTTTTATAAGACAATATTTACCAGATACTTTTAACGCTTGGTAGGTTTAGTGTTAAAGGGTCATCAAATAAGAGCCACGGTCAATGTAAACAGTATTCGTATAACCTTTAAAAACGAATAACTTTTTAAAATGCGGACTAAAAGGATTGCATTTTTTTTTAGATGTTAGAAGGATTGCTGTTAGAGTTTGTGATTTATGTAAATCGCAGTTTCTAACATTTCTGCTATTTTCAATGAATTATATTTCATAACTACCTTGATCGATTTCGATGAAATTTTGTGAATGCATATAACTTACAAGTAGATCTACAAAAGGCATCTTCTACATTTTCATTACAAACACAGATGAAAAAACTTAAAAATCGTGACCTTTACTTTCTTCTTCACAAATGCGATCAATAGAAATTAAAAAATAAATGATTTATTCTTGTTCTAGTGTTGAGTACAGATAATAAAGGTTCCACTGTGTCGTGAAGTAAACAAATAAATATGGCCCAAATGTCGTGTTTGGAGTTCTATAAATAAAAAAAATGTTACATGTTGGTAAGAGTCTCGTGAAAAGATTAATTTATCATTAATCATTAAAATTAAAAAAGCTTGTCACTGGATTAATATTGTTTCGCCAATACGTTGGTGATGATTTTCTATTTACTCGCTACCTTCTTCTAAAATCGATGCTAACCGCGATACGAATGAATATTCTTTGTACACTATATAAGTGAGATTTCAATGCTGATGTTTTGCACATAACGAGACATTACTGTGTCCGCATAACGAATGCGAAGAAAGCGTCGTCGGTGGTGATCTTCTATTTACTCGCTACCTTCTTCTAAAATCGATGCTAGCAGCGATACGAATGAATATTCTTTGTACACGATAGAAGTGAAATTTCAATGCTGATGTTTTGCACATAACGAGACATTATTGTGTCCGCATAACGGATGCGAATAAAGTGTCGTTGGTGGTGATCTCCTATTTACTCCCTACCTTCTTCTAAAATCGATGCTAGCAGCGATACGAATGAATATTGTTTGTACACGATACAAGTGAGATTCAATGCTGATGTTTTGCACATAACGAGACATTACTGTGTCCGCATAACGGATGCGAAGAAAGCGTCGTCGGTAGTGATCTTCTATTTACTCGCTACCTTCTTCTAAAATCGATGCTAGCAGCGATACGAATGAATATTCTTTGAACACGATAGAAGTGAAATTTCAATGCTGATGTTTTGCACATAACGAGACATTATTGTATCCGCATAACGGATGCGAATAAAGTGTCGTTGGTGGTGATCTCCTATTTACTCCCTACCTTCTTCTAAAATCGATGCTAGCAGCGATACGAATGAATATTCTTTGTACACTATATAAGTGAGATTTCAATGCTGATGTTTTGCACATAACGAGACATTGCTGTGTCCGCATAACGGATGCGAAGAAAGTGTCGGTCAAAAGGGTTAACTCGGTTGATCTTCACCAGGAGGAAGTTGTTTCCGCGCGGAAAGAAATGAATGTTAATCATCGTGGCGCGGTGGCGGCTGGAATTAATCGATAAGGGCAATTCGAGTCACGGCACTGTTGTACCTCAATTAGGTGAACGCTGCAAGGCCGCGAACCGGTAGCTAAGCACCGAAGTTTGCTCGCCGGCTAATGGATGTCACTGACCCGCTGACACACATCGTCCTGCATGAAGTGCACGCGCGTTTCTTGCTCGCTCACGTGCTTCCTCGCGGATACTTTTACGACGGACCACCATATGTCAATGATCGCCGCACGCCGGCCCGTATTCTCACCGATGGCCGGAGGCGGTGAGAAAAAAAAACAACAACGAAATAAGAGAATTTCTAGCCGGAGGATGGACGCGAAGGATTTATTGGTTTTCTGGTTTAATTGATCACCGGCGACCGATGCCGATCTTATCTCCGCCGCAATACATATGATCCTCGCTGATGTAGGAAAAATATCTATACAGGGTGTCTCACCTGATTTTGACATTTGGTTTACGTCATTATTATGATAGCAGCATAATTCCCGTTGAAAAATCAACGACTGGCTTAGGTTATAATAAGCCACACTGAGATGATGTGTGAGGAAGAGTGAAGTTGGATGCATAATTCTTAATTTCTGCTTAAATGACACTAATTTAATTTTAACAATTAATCCTGCAGGATTTTGCGGGATCAAAGCATATTCGTCCAACCATTTGGGCTAACGGCTATCTGTGTACCAAATTTCAGCTTTCTATGTCTTCTGTGTTTCGCGATATTTTTACCGCCACAGAGGACAGAGGAACTGGCTAATATTATATAAATATTTTTTTATATTAATATATTATAAATACAGGGTGTTCACGTTATTAATAACCAGCATTTTTCTTCCAAATAATAAATACTAGAAAAAAATGAATGAGAAAAAAGTAATACTTGTATTTGCAAGCAACGTAATGGCGTATGTATTTTCTTTGTGCCTGCACTATTTTTCTAGAACTGAAGATGACCTTCAATTTTTTAAATGTAAAGCTATATAATTTTTTTATATCATGTGAAAGCGTGTGTCAAGACATATTCATTTGTATATGACACAACGACTTTCAAAATGTTTCTTCCATTTCTGACCTTGTATGACCTTGAAGGTCATTACGTCGTATACGAATGAATTTATCTTGACACACGCTTTTCTACAAAAAATTGTACGATCACCTTCGTTTCTAAAAAATAGCGCAAATACAAAAAAAAATTACATACGCCATGACGTTGATTGCAAATAACAGTATTACTTTTTCCTCTTTCATTTCTTCTGATATTTATTGTTTCGAAAAAAAACCCTGGCTAGTAATAACGTAAACACCCTGTATATATATGCATATATTTACAGCGATTTTGAAATGGCTTCGTAGGGTACATGTTATGGCATTATTAGTCCGTTTGTAGGTGGACGCATGAAGGTCATATGAAGGTCAACTTTGTTTTCTTTAAATTGAACCATATATTTTTGAATGCATTCGTCGACACAGCTTGACATTGTCTATAAAAAGAAACGTATTAACTTATGAATAACGAAAAATCATTATTTTAAGAAATATCTTGATTTAAATGGCCCCACAAAAAAAGTATAGGAGCATTATTATTACTTTGCATTATTATACATTGTATTATCGCTGAATGTGGCGAAATATCGAGCGATACATATAAAATTAAAATCGTTTCGGTCAATTGTAAGAAACTGAAGCTAAATAAAAATCTATTTTCTCATTTAATCATCTTAAAAAGTCGAAAATAATGTAACAAAATCTTTGAATTCTCTTAATATCTTTTTAGTTTTATAATTAGACCTATTCAGTTTTCTATACAGTAAGCGATATTTAAATCAAGATATTTCTTAAAATAATGGTTTTTTCAACATGCATAGTTTAATATTTTTTTATAGAGAATGTCGATGAGTGCATTAAAAAATATGTGATTCTATTTAAAAAAAAAAGACAAGATTGACGTTTACATGACCTTTACGTGTTCATCTACAAACAAACCAATAATCTCATAACATGTCTCCCCCTTATAGGAAACATGTAAAAAATCACTCAATATATTTTCGATGCATATCATAATAGTGGTGTAAATCAAATTGTCAAAGTCAGGTGAGACACCCTGTATATACGAGGGCGTTCGGCTCTGTCACCTGAAGATTTATGGCTTTTGACAGTATCTGCAAAATTTTATCGTGTACGCGTGGCAGTGGGAAGAAGGGATCGAAACATCGTGAGTAATGAGACCTACCATGGGGTCGCTCGCGTTAAAAAGCCATCTGCTGCGCGAAATTAATGATAAATTATGCCTGGAAATTACTCGATGCACTTTATACTTCGTAATCAACAGTGTTGAATTTTTTCAGATCAGATAATAATCATTATTAAAAACTTCTGCTGTAGTGTTTTTCAATTCATTTTCACAGTCACGTAGGAACTTAAATATAAGCGAAACGTCTGATAATTTCGAAGAACATCTATTTTGAAATAGGATTAATTAAAAATTTGATTCCAAACCCAGATTTATAAACATTCCATTTAAATTCTAATCTGTCAGCAGTCAATTTAAATTCTTAGTTATTTATATTAAGTTTAATAAAAGAATTAACATTGACCTTACAGAAGTGGATTCAAAAATATATAAAAGAAAATTGATGCATAAGGATTTAAATGGATCTAACTATTCCTCCAATGAGATCATTATTGTCGTCCGGTGTCCAAAGGTTAATAGTATAGTGTGACTCAGTGTCAGAATTGTGTAGTTATTTTGTAAAATTATAAAAGAAAGTTCTGGAAACAATTTTGTCTAACAGTTTAAGCTCAATCCACTTTTGCACAAGTCCACTACATACATTCTCCGGTGCTCCTATCTTAACGCTCTACTCTCTGCTCAAATTGCCGCCCCGAACAATAGAAAAGTGATCCTTTCAAAGGAGGAAGGAAGTGTCTAATTTTGCAATTTTGATCGTACTCCTACAAACTTTCTTCCAACTTGTTAGTTGCAAAGTACCGTTTCAAATCACCGAATGAAATCCAAGGAACGCCAAGAGACACAAACGACAGTTTCGTTTCACGTAATAAATGATCTCAGTCGCGTAACGTCGTTTTAACGCCGCATGATTCTCGCTCTTAATTATTTAAGTGGCGACGACGGCGCAATAAAAATTACCACGGAGATACGGATCCATCGTGACGCGTTACTTTCCACCGCGTGAAAGTGAATCTCCTCTGTTTCATAAGCCGAAAGACAGGAATGGTCAATGACACGGCGATAGCCCCGTTACATTGCGATTCTTTCTCGCCAGCTGGCCCGGCTGGAAGTGGAATCGACCATGGCACGCGATAATCGCCGAGACGTGTACGGATGGCCGAGCGAGGAGAAACCGGACAAAATGAGTCGATTTTTGCCTCGATTAATTTCTCAACCACCGAGGGGAAATCGATCCTCGTTGATCCGTATTTTATTCGGTGGTCGAGAAAGTTAACGCCATTCCTGGGCATCGCTAACGAGAACTGTTCCAAATAATCACTTCGCTACACTTTGGGATAAATCTATTTCCTTGAAGAGAACACGCGATTCAGGATTTCGTAAGCTTCAGCCTTAAACATACAGTGACTCACATAAATATTCGGACACTCTTATAAAGGTGATAACTTTTTGAAGTGAAACTTCTTTAGGCGCGTTAGGCGCAAAACCTCGACGCAGTAGGCGTAAAACCTCGACGCGGTAGGAGTAAAACCAATCTGGCGGTGAAACGGTGAAACGCTGAAACGATGAAACGATGAAACGATGTAGCGATTTAGTAAACCCTCGACGCGGTAGGAGTAAAACCGATCTGGCGATGAAACGATGAAACGAAATTCTATACTATTGGAGTGAAATTTCTTTAGGCGCGGTAGGAGTAAAACCGATCTGACGATGAAGCGATGAAACGATGAAACGCTGAAACGCTGAAACGATGAATCGATTTAGTAAAACCTCGAGGCGGTAGGAGTAAACCCGATTTGGCGATGAAACGGTGGAACGCTGAAACGATGAAATTCTATTAGTATATACGGTTGAGGGTTCGGCATTGCTTAATAAAGATTATAATAAAATTCCGATAATGCTAAGTGGAGATTTCAACGTGAACTTTGCATCGAAACAATCAAAATTATTAATGGAATCTTTTAGAAGTAAATTAATATTGGAAATGGTAAATAATCCTAATGAAGCGACAGCAAGATCAGGAACAACTCTCGATGCAGTATTTGCAAGACATTTAGACAAAATTGATTCAAGAATATTTATATCAGATTTTAGCTGTCACAAGCCAATTGTTTCAATAACAGAATCATAGAAAATTAAATGTCATAAAGTGTTAATAAAAATTCGAAAAAAAATTAAAAATAGAAGTTTCACTTCAGCCATGTGGTCTAAGCACACACCATTTTTTTTTGTATTGGACCCTACGACTTGGTTCTATTTTTTTTTAAGAAATTAGAACAATTAGTTTGCTATATGACGTGAGAAAAAGTTTTGACAAAATTGCAATTGATCGGAATTGCAGAGAAACTACTAAAAGGTGTATTTTAAAACTTTTTTATAAGAGTCTATATTGAAAATGTTTAGAAATACGTTTTGTAGATCTGTGTCAATTATACGTATTCTGAAAATTTCATCAAAATCGCTTGATGCAGGAAGAAACGACAGGCATTGGAAAATACAAGAATCTTCAGATTTATTGCAGTTAGAAAAACGACTACGATTTTCCTACCATCTTCAACTGTTTGCAGGTAATTGCAACGTTGAGAAAAATGTACTTTTTAAATTTTTGACATAGACCCACGTAAAAAAGTTGTAAAAAACTTTCAGTATTTTCTCTGCGATTGTGACCAAATGCAATTTTTTCAAAATTTCTTTTCTTCACGTCACGTAGCAAACTAACTGTTCTGACACTTTTATTTGCTTTTTAAGATGTAATTAATCTGTGTAATGCACATTTAACCAGAAACTAAAATCATTCCTTCTTATTATTAAAATATTCAGACTTGGCCATAGTTCAACATCACAGCAACTATCAACAACAGTTCAACCTATACTTCTATGGTATTTTTGACCATCTAAAATTCAGCATAGTGAAACATTTAAAATAATTTACCGAGATTTTCATTTTCTTTATATTATAGTGGAATTCCTAACAGAGTAAAGAAATTCATTTATTTGCCCTGTATAAATCGACGCATAAAAATGTATATTTACATAAAAATCAAATAATCAAGTAAAAGTAAAGAAAATGGAGACCAGAAAGAACGAGAAGAGGATGACCAGAACCAAAAAGAGAAGAAAGGGAGTTAAGATGAAAATAAATGGCAACGAACGAGAGCGTAAAAATAAAATGCAAATAAGAGACGAGCATCAGACCATGGGAATATTATTTTTCCAGCAAGTAAAAAGCAGCTATATTTAATAATGCGGGCGGTTCTGCCTTCTTCGTATCCGAGACGAAACCTCGCTACGTCGACTATATGTTTCCCGATAATCACAACTTCATTCCTGGCGCAGTTGAACCGAGGTCCGCTCTCGGTGCATTGAGATTTACTGGGCGGATCGAACGCAGCGATCGATACTGTTGTTTCCACGACGAGAAAGCGTCGTTTCCGGAACGCGGAACGGGATAACAAAAATAGTTTTGCTAACGAGGTACGTGTACGCGCGCACAGCTAGCACACACAGCTAGCACACGCACGCGCACGGACGCGTTGCTTGCGAAACCTACTCGAGCAGCGCTCGCTTTTCGCGTAATAAGCAGAAATTGGTTAAGAACGAGGGTCGACGTTAACGAGAGGTGCCGATGCGAAGGGCTGGCCTGTGTTTGGAATACATTTGCATTTCATGACGATCTGAAGAAAACCGAAGAGGCGATGCCGCGAGCCTCGACTCGCGAAATTATCGGCCGACCTCGGCATCGCATTCCCGTTAGACACCCGCCAGAGAAATTATTTACCATTCAGTCGGCATTGTGCCGGCATTAAATCCCATAATCGGATGCCTAGCGACGAACTGGAGGCTTTACTGTCCGCCGTTGATCACCGTTACCGTTCACCGCAGAACACGAAACGAGCGGTGTCGCGGTTCCTCGATCCGCGTTCTTTCGACATTCTGTCCTTCTTCTAGCCGTTCGCTCTTTTTCTTTTTTTATAATCGACGAGGAAAAGAAAGGCGGCAACGAGGCCTGTAACTTGTGAAACGGTCGGATAGAATTGCGGAAACAAAACCGTGGTTCTTTGACTTCGTCGGAAGAACGATCGATCGATCGATCGACCGATCGACCGATCTAAAGAGAGAAAGAGGGCGAGAGAGAAAGATACAGAACGGAGTCTGCGGCCTTTGATCGATACGTCGCGTCGCGTCGTTTATCATGATCGAACGTTGGACGCGTTTCAAACACACGATCACCGTGTCTGCGCGGTGCTCTGCTCGTCCCTCTTCGTCCCTATTTCTTCCTGTTGCCTTACCTGGAAAATGAAGGATGATAACGTCGGTGGGAATCGTGGAGCTACGCACACGACCACAGAGAGATTCTGAACACCGATTCAATCTCGTTCGTTAAGAACGGACTCTCGGATTCCGGCGCATGTTCTACGCGCTCATTAAAGTCTCTCGACGGGACAATGATCCAGTGAACCCTGCCGAACGTTCACGATCATGGCTCCCCGTCGGTGACGTTCCTTTTCACGCGATTTCTCGCTCCTCGGCATCGCCGCCGCCACGCTGGATCCAATAAACGAGAATATCGGAAATATCTCAAGGCCAGCACCAGTTGTTCCATATCGAGTTAACGGAAAATAAAAGATCACGGGGGAAACTTGATTACAGTAATTCGATTCTTTGATCAACGGTATCCGGTTCATCGAGGCTGCCAGCCTGCCGAGGCGCTATACAATTTTTCACTCACTTCGCAGGCGATTAGCAAAAAACTTGAAATGAAGAAATTGCCGTGAATATGCCAAGCGATTATGCCGATGACTTTCGAGTCGCGATGCTACAGTGTAGCGTTACGTTGCATTTGTTTAACCGTGAATGTAAGACCCAGAACAATAGGACGGATTGTTAAGGAAAAAGTAGCTTTCTGCGCTACAGTTCGTTCAAGGATCTGCCGACAGAAGTTCGAAGTGTATTGACTGCTCGTGAATGGTTGCGTTCAATGTTTACGCTTAGTATACCGGGTGATTCGCGAGAAACAGGCCACCTAAAAAAGAAAAAAACGTTAGAGAGAAAAGTTGTACCGTTACAGGGGGCACATATGGTGATATAAAAAAATGTTCCGATTGTAGTAGTTTTCAAGGTCTTTCGAATGTCATCGATGATTTTTAAATTGCACCATATATATTTAACTTCGCAGTGTTGTAGCTGATATCAAGAAAAAGTTCAATGATGTGGTACACTGTGACCTTCAAATGACCTTGAACTAGAATATTTATGATAAATCAATGATAACTTCAAAATTTGGAATCATGACCTTGAGCAGTAACACAAATATTTAAACGTTTTACAAGGCAATCAATTGCACTTTCAATTGTTTCTGTTGGAATTGATCTACAAGATCTTATTATTCTTTCTTGCATGTTCCCTGTTGTAGTTGATTGTTGACGATATACGATATCTTTGAGTGTTCCTCACAAAAAAAAATCAAGAGGTGTTGGATCAGGTGAACCTGTCGGCAATCGATATTAATTTAGGAAACATGTCGGTAAAACGTTATGAAGAGCTGTTTTGTTTAAATCGACAAACAAGCAAGCAAGCGAGGTGAAGGCAGACAAGAAGACGAACAGAATAACGTGAAAGCGCGGAGCGAGCAGACATATTTGAAATAAAGTCTTTGCAATATTAACACTAGGTTTACGGAGCACTAAAATTGATCATTTTACATTGCTTTATACAAATAATAATATTGTATTTACTTAGATCTTCAGCGATTTTTATTGTAATATGTACATAAAAAAATAAATCTATTTAATAATTCAACACGAATGCCTCCTTACACTCTTAATAATCGAAAATTCAAATTTTTTGAATCTGTCATTTTGACGGGCCCCGTAAATCTAGTGTTAAAGGAGTATAAAAGGTGTTCGTGTTTAATTAATTTATATCGAAAAACCAATGTGGTACCAACACGATGGCTGTCCCGCTCATTCGTCACGTACCGTAAGAGAATTTCTGACCAATAAACTTCCGAATCGCTGGATAGGACGTAATGGACACATACTATGTCTAGCTCGCTCACCTGACCTAACTCCTTTTGTTTTTTTTTTTGTGGGGAATACTCAAAGATGAAGTATATCGTCGACTACACCAGAGAACATGCAGGAAAGAATAATTAGATCTTGTAGATCAATTCCAACAGAAACAATTGAAAGTGCAATTGATTGCCTTGTAAAACGTTTAAATATTTGTGTTACTGCTCAAGGTCATAATTGACCTTGAAATTCATGGTCAAGGGTAATTTTGAGGCAACTTTCTTTTGCAGATCTTCATCGATCCGAAGATGTAGAATACGTCTATAGCAGCCAAGACCAAACATTTCTTTACACCCTGTACATTCGATCCGTCGACAACTTACGCTAAAAATAATTTACGTCCTCAAAGGGATAAAACCTAACATAATTGCGCTAAACTGGGTGGGGCACTATAAAGAGGTCACCTAAATAACTCGCTTGCTTTTGAAGATAGAAGAAAATGCATCAGACCAAACTTACTTGATATCGAAGCGCTCGTAATCTGATTTCATTAATTTTTTTATATGTGTAGACGTCAAGAAGATATGAAGGTCAACTCGGTTTTTTTAAACGTAACGGTATGGTTTTTTATTTACATTCTGATAGTGTTCCGAGACGAATGCAATGACCTATTATGAAGGTCATTCAAGGTCACGCAAGGTCAACTGCAATAGGAAATAAAGTGTCTCAAAGCGCTCTTCGAACACTACGACGATTTACATGTAACATGTTATTTACGTATTCACTGCTACTTCAAGTGTTCAATTTGACGACCGTGAACACGGAGACATAATCTAAAACTTTGCAATACTGATGATACTGCCTGATAAATATCAGTTGTATCTATTACAGAGCAAGCTCTTTTTATACGTTCTTGCATATCAACTGTGGTTGTTGGTTTTTCGCGGTACACTTACTCTTTTTAAGTAATTTTCCCCACAAATAAAAATCTAGTGATGTCAGGTCTGGGGAACGTGCTGGCCATTTATTATTTCCTGATCGACCAATCCAACGACCTTCAAATGTCCTGTTCATTGTAACATTTCGTGCTGAATGAGCAGGACATCCGTCTTGGTAGAACCACGTGGACTGTCGCATGTCCAGTGAAATGTCCTCTAACAATTCTGGCAAAACGTCTTTTAAGATTCTCTCGTATTTATGACCATTTAGCGTGCCATCAATGAAATATGGACCAATTATTTTATTATGAGGAAATCAAATTTTTCACCATACACGCGTTCCGCTTTTCTCATAATTCTATGACATTCACCATACATGATAACCATTTCCACTTTCTCTGCTATTGTGCAACGCATTCTTGAAAATTGAACACTCAGATTGAATATTACGAAGCCGTACTCTAGTCGGTAGTCGAACTACTAATAACATTTCTGGATACAGGTAAGCATACATTGTGATTGTATGTTTATTTATATTCTGTGACCATTATCAATACTTACAAGAGCGGTATGCCAACAACCAGAGAAGACACAAAAGTACTTGAAGAGTGCTTTGAGCCACTTTATTTCCTATTGCAGTTGACCTTGCGTGACCTTGAATGACCTTCATAATAGGTCATTGTATTCGTCTTGAAACACACTATCAGAATGTAAATAAAAAACCATACCGTTCCATTTAAAAAAACAGAGTTGACCTCCATATCTTCTTGACGTCTACACCTATAAAAAAATTATTAATTATTATATGACCTATTCATAATAGGTCATTGTATTCGTCTTGAAACACACTATCAGAATGTAAATAAAAAACCATACCGTTCCATTTAAAAAAACAGAGTTGACCTTCGTATCTCCTTGACGTCTTCACCCATAAAAAAATTAATGACATCAGATTACGAGCGTCTCGATATCAAGTAAGTTTGGTCTGATGCATTTTCTTCTATCTTCAAAAGCAAGCGAGTTATTCGAGTAACCTCTTTATAGTGCCCCACCCTGTATATACAAGGTACACAATGTACAGATAATTTCATTGTAAATATCAACCTGCTCCGAGTCTCCTCTACTTCGAAAAACATGTTTCAGAAGATTGGCAAATAACGCTATAAAAAGCCTCTAGGAATACCAACTGCGTAGTTGATGAAAATGGTCCGTCATTGGAGGGTTTAATAGATTTTCCAGGAACGCAGAAGGCACGCGTGGATCACCGAGCGATCTAGCACGAGAAGATCGATCGGAGTCGTGGATTCCCGAGATAGCAGCGGAGCGAGATCGGTTGCGCATGAAGGGAAGAACAGCAGAACACGCCCGATTCCGAAGCGTTGACCTTTTGTTTCTCTCTTTCTAGTCGTGTGCCCTCAGGGTGCACGGACTCGGATCGAGCATAGTTAGCCGAGCAATTCGGCCGTGACGGAAACGAATTTTACTTTAGAAATGGTAACGCGACGACGCGATCCACGATAACAGGTTCCAGGAAGGACGAGGCGCGCAACCGCGAACTGAAACGGCCGCAATTTTCTGCTGATATCAATTACGCTGCCGCCGATGATACACGGATATCGGCTGCCACCAATTAGCGAGCACAATCGGGCAACATTCGAATTATTTATCTTCCCGCTGCTATTGTAAACATGCCGTTACCTGATTTATCGCGACCGCTTCTTATTCACCGATCGAATTCAATTTTGCCGAATAAGCCAAATGGAACGTATGAATTATTCTACAGAACGGACAAAATTCCGAATGACTTTTGCCTGCTCGGACGATCTCGTGGATGCCTGTGTTTTGCATTTAACGGGCGCCCGTGCTCGATATTGATTCAATTATATTTTCTCCGTTTGCTCGTCTACCATTGTGTATTTTTGGTTCTGTGTTAATTGGTGGAGCACGGGAATAAAACAATCGCATAGATACAGGGCAATTATTTCAGTAGTAAGCCATCTTAAGCGATCACTGCCATGTCACTCATATATGAGTGACGAAAATATTTGTACAAAGAATATAATTTTTTCACTAATGTATTTTCACTGTACCAAATTAAGATGATGTGTGTAAAATGTAAGAAGGTTGAAAACATACTCAGTACAGACTATACAATTTGACATTTTAATTTGTATTTCATTAAATAAATTACTTTGATTTCACAGAATTCTTAAGGTTTTTAAGTGTTAATATGATATTTTCTAAACGTTTTATAATAAGAGGACACGAGATTACACAATGGAAGTGGAAAAATGGCTACAACTGCGAAATAAGGTCAAGAAAATACGTGTTCATATGAACTTCTTTTATCACTTTGTATTCCCTGTTTTCTCCTGTTGTAGGTCCCATATGCTACGCTACACCCTGTGCAATAATGTGAAAGTCCTGGGATTGATTCCCATTTATATAACTTTTCCGTGCAGTTATGCATTCGTTACAGTGACGACATACATAATTGCGGATTTCAAACAGCATCATAAATCAATACATTTCTCCACGTAAGAGTAGGATAATGATGAATTTTGTACGTGAATATAATATAAAAAAAAGTTCATATAAGCACATGCCCAATTCAGGTCTCGCTTTTGAGTTATAACGCGTTTCATGTTGAATCTTATTTACAAGCTCATCAAACGAGTATTAATGCGTATTCTAGAAATAATGATGTTGCGTCACGTTTTCTGCAAAGTCAGAACAAATGAGAAGCAGCGAAAGAAGGTTCATAATAAAAATATGTCACAGAAAACCCAGTTTTTTAGTTATAGCGCGTTTTATTGTGAAACGATTCTATCGAAACTTGGAATTAGTTAACGTAATTTCACCTACTTATTTACAAGCTCGTCAAATCAGTATTAATGCGAATTCTAAAAATAATGCTGTTGCGTCACGTTTTCTGCAATGATAGAACAATTGAGAGCGAGCGAATAAAGGTTCATAATAAAAATGAGCCACGACAGATCTGGTTTTTTAATTATATCGCGTTTCATGTAGAATCGATTCTATCGAAACATGGAATTAGTTGACGAAATTGTACCTACTTATTTACAAGCTTATCAAACGAGTATTAATGCGCATTCTAAAAAGAATGATGTTGCATCTCGTTTCTGTAAAGTATGAACAATTGAGAGCAAGTGAAAAAAGGTTCATAATAAAAACATGCCCCGATAGACCCGGTTTTTTAATTATAGCGCGTTTCATGTAGAATCGATTCTATCGAAGCATGGAATTAGTTGTCGTAATTTTACCTACTTATTTACAAGCTTATCAAACGAGTATTAATGCGTATTCTGAAAATAATGATGTTGCGTCTCATTTTCTATAAAGCCAGAGTTATTGAAAGCAAGCGAAAAAAGGTTCATATAAAAATCTGCCACAGTAAACATAGTTTTTCAGTTATAGCGCGTTTCACGTAGAATCGATTCTATCGAAGCATGGAATAAGTTGACATAATTTTATCTACTTATTTACAAGCTTATCAAACAATTATTAATGCGTATTCTAAAAATAATGATGTTGCGTCTCGTTTTCTGTAATGGTAGAACAATTGAAAACAAGCGAAAAAAGCTGCATATAAAAATATGCCACGATAGATCTGGTTTTTTAATTATAGCTCGTTTTATGCTGAAACGATTATATCAAAGCATGGAATTAGTTGACATAATTTTATCTACTTATTTACAAGCTTATCAAACGAGTATTAATGCGTATTCTAAAAATAATGATGTTGCGTCTCGTTTTCTGTAATGGTAGAACAATTGAAAACAAGCGAAAAAAGCTGCATATAAAAATATGCCACGATAGATCTGGTTTTTTAATTATAGCTCGTTTTATGCTGAAACGATTATATCAAAGCATGGAATTAGTTAACGTAATTTTACCTACTTATTTACAAGCTTGTCAAGTGAGTATTAATGCGTATTCTAAAAATAATGATGTTGCGTCTCATTTTCTGTAATGCCAGAATAATTGAAAGCAAGCGAATCGAAAGGCTGTATCGAATTGCATATGCATTCACGATCAACTCCTTTGAATTACTAGCTCGCCTTACAATTAACCAACGTTCGCCATTAACCGCGCGCGTGTACGCGATACTAGACATACAGGCAAATACCGAATAAAGTTCTCGTAGCAAAGACGAAGAACTGCGGAACACGAAACATCAATTAGGGGCCGAGGAATATTCCCATGATTCCGTTCCATCAGGCATCATCTCTATCTTTTACGTGACGTTTATCGAATCGTTGCATAACTGGCCTCTTCATTCACAAAACAGCTTTTGTGGTCACGAGGAATTCTTACCAGGATCGTCGATATCGGTTT
Source organism: Sphecodes monilicornis (assembly GCA_913789915.3). NCBI lineage: Eukaryota > Metazoa > Arthropoda > Insecta > Hymenoptera > Halictidae > Sphecodes > Sphecodes monilicornis. The sequence continues at coordinate 16,209,720 of OU565290.1, forward strand.
TATAGCCGATTTACAAGCAGTGCCTCCGGTTGAACGAAACTTCGACCAGCGACAAATCGTGTCTTTAACAAAACTCCTCAATCGATCCGACCAGTCATTATTCAATTCGTCGAATTATAACTGTTTCCTTTGGCTGGAGACGAAACGCGGTCAACAATAAATGCCGTGGAAGAACCGTTTCTCCGGCTCGTAATTAATATTCATATTACCGTCTTCGACCGTTCATACTATAATTAATATATCTGACGCTCCATAAACACGAGGTTCGATAACTACTGTTGGGTCTGCTTTCGAAGACTTTTCAAATCACTTATTTATCGATATGTTTTGATTGATCAATCGGCATCGGCATATATATTAGTAGACTACGAATCTTTATGCAAAATAAAAGTTTTGTGTATTAATTGCACGGTACAGAGGTTAAATAGAAACTTCCAACTATACATATTATTTTATCACGTAAGTTCCTTTCGTTGCCCACAATGCAAATTCAGACTAATTTAAAAAAAAACAAATGGCGTGATTAACACTAAACCTACCACCGCCAGTCAAATGACCGTTTTCAAATTGTTTATTTCACGATTATTGAAGTTACAAAAAAGCTTCCACTGGAAATGATTATGCATAGGTACTTTTTTATTCTAGTATACATTACAGTAAAAAATGGTACAAAATCTAAATAAATTCAATTGTGCCATTTTTATAAAGGAGCACATACTAGTCACGTTTAATGGTCGGTAGGTTTAGCGTTAAGTAAAAGGAAATTTAAAACACATTGTTTGCATATGCTGATAGTATTTAACAACGTTAAATGTGCACATTGCGAAAGAAACTTTTGGGACAACCTATAATACTTGTAAATATTTTACTGTGTAAAATTCTGCCTACTCATCTATGAGCTATGGATAATTAAAAATGACAGAAATTGTGAGAATCATCGAGTTAGATCAATCGTAATGGCTTTTGCCAATGCGCTAACCCAGGTAGTTCCAACCAGTAGCTCCGGAGCTATTCGAGGCACCTTCCCCGCTTAGGCTCTTCCCCCACTCTTAGACTTCATCGTTATAATGTATAGTAGTGGGAAGCTCCCACCACAAGAGCCGCGCGGCGCGCGCATCACTAACTAACTCTACGGCTCTACGTAGTAGTGGGAAGAGGTTCGATGGTGGGGACCTTGCAGTTCTCGGAGGGGAATAGGTTGGAACTCTCTGCGTTAACCGATGAAACTTGCTCAAATCTACAAAATAAAAATTCTAAATTTTCACTATAGGCACAGATGAAAAAGTTAAAAATCGCGACCTTTTTCTTAAAAATTCTGAGCAACAGCAATTCCAAAAAAATTCTTATTACACATTATCTAGTAAACTAATTCTTCTAACGTTAAAAAAAACTCCAGTCGTTTGGTCCAATTTTGAAAAAGTTATTAGTATATAAAGTGTGTCCACTTAATTTTGTCCTCGACTATACCAGTAAACTTTGTACGAAAGGATAAAACAATCATTGGACTCTGATGGTTAAAGTCATCTGTGTCATATAAAACAGTTTGACGTTTTGTACTTGAGCAAGAAACGCAAGGGATCTATCTACCGCAGAACTAGGTAGGATCTTCAAACATCCCCCCATAAAAAGGAAAGTATCGTGGCTTTCGAGCACAGTCGTGACCCGGCGTCTTCTATTTGCCATCTATCGCGAGACCACGAGGATCGAGAGGACGAGAATACTCGTCAGGGCGTGTCTTTCCGTGTTCCCTGCAGCCTGCATCGACTTTCTCTGCATTGTTAGCGAGCTGGACGTTCCGGGCATCCCTTCGAACCGCATACGACTAATCCGAGTTCGAATAAATTATTCGAGAAACCCGTGTCACGAGCGAGCAACGAAAAAACAGGCGAAACCACGAGCGAGCGAATAACTGGAGAATAACTCGAACGCGTGGATCCTCGAGGATGTAGATCCTGAGACAGAAACAGCTCCATTCGAGTAACATAACTGCGACGAGAAATTGTATGAAGCGATTTTCAACCTGAATCTGTGAATAGTTATCATATTTATTTATTTATTACTCGATAAACTTTTTAGTATACATAATAGAGTTGGGCGATTCTGAATCGATTTACTCGAAGCGATTTTCGATTTTTTTTAATCGATTCTTGGATATTCGATTTTTGTCGCTGCAATTCGCAATCGCAAGCAATTAATTATTAACCATATTATAAGATTATAAACAAACAATTCTGTTGCTGAACGATTCTGTCAGCTTGCAAACATTCTTTACAGTAATAACTGGAATACGGATTTTTATGAGAAACAAAATTTTTCCGCATTAATTGCAAGATATAGAAGCTACATATACACTCAAGTCTGTTTCAAATAAATTTAGTGTGCTGAAAATGATACAAAAGCATTTTTTATTTTTTTCAAATGTTCTTCCTATTTCGCATTTTATGTACACATTTTTCTCATAAACGTCTGCGCAGTGTAGACATTTATGGCAAAAATAAGTAAATAAGATATACAACGAAATTGTCTATATATTATTTTTGACCTATTGAAGTTATTAACGAAGGAAAAACATTCGTAAGTGGCTCCTATTTCTAGGAATTAATGCAATTACAGTGGCGAAGTAATAGGGCTTTAAAAAGCACAAATTAATTTTATTCTTTCCGATATTACTGTTTTCAGTTTCGATTATATTCTCTAAAAAGAAACAAACAATTATTCTGTTTGTTTGATTAGTCACTGTTTTCAATATTGATTTAATGCATCAGTCCTGTGGTTCATGGTTTCAGTGCAATTTTATCTTAACAGTAAACATCAAATATCCAGTTTGGTTAAATGTATGCGTCGTTTCAAATCAAAACCTGTTTTTGAAAACAGGATCTTATTGAGTAGAAATGAAATACTTCTGACATTCTTCTTGGTTATATTCTATCAAGAAATTAAGGCAACAAATATTATCAAGAACATTTGTATAGTTGGAATGATCATTCTTAAAACGAGAAAACCATTTCATCCTTAAAACAGAAGCTTTACAACTTTAACAACAGAATTTCAAAATCGATATTTAATCACTCAATTTCTAGCAATTAGATTAAATGAATTAGAATATGTAGAATTCAAAGTCTAGCGAGTCTACAAGAAGTACCTTCGAAAATATGTTTAATAAAATAACAAAATAGTATGTTGAATATGTTAGGTCTTTTCAGTTTGACACTGCATAATTTCTAACTGGAAACAAACGATACTCTTGACAAAATTAAGCAATTCAAGATGCATGTGGAAGGAGAAGAGTAGACAATTAAATTGATATAGATTACGCACATAATAAATAATCATCTCCGAGATAAAATCGTGGCTAAAGCATAAGTGACAGTACTTGCGCAACAACCGCATAGTTAAGCTGTTGTTCCGGAGCGTAGCTGTTGGTGAAGAAATATTACTTAATTTCTTAATCAAAATTCTCGCGTGTGTTGCACGTTGAAACCGGTTATCGATGTTATCTTGTACATGTTATTAGAAACTATTTGTCCGGATAATGAATGTGGACATTTTTACTAACAAGCCCTTCATTACGCGGATTTCTTGTCCCTTCGAACGGTCCGCGATCATACGAAAACGTGAACGGAATATCTCGAGTCGATGATCCGGTGATCCTGTTATCTCATTACGTCTACACGGGCACGAATGATCGGTATTCGAGCTCGGTGTGCTGCGAGCATTGTAATTGATCCGCGACTACACCTGTTCAACGAAGGTTACGCGATGAATCAGGATTATATTATTTTTTATTCGCGCGAACATTCGATTCTATGGGAGCGAATTAAGGATGTATACAAACTGACACACAGACTAGGTCGGCATATACAGGGTGAGGCATTTATCCTGGCCACCCGGAATATCTCAAAAACTAAATTCCGGAGAAAAAAAATTTAAATAAAAAGATTAAATCAAGGAGGGGCTGATGCAGCAGTCATAACCATTTTTAATTTTCATCATGTTTTCAAGGTCATTTCAAGGTCAACTTTATTTTTTCAAATGGAAACATATATTTTTCATTACAGATTCTTAATCCGCGACTTGAAACAAATAACTTTTTTTTTAAACGTTTTTTTCTCCGCCGATTATGTGATTTTAGAATAGTTGATGTTACCTTGTTCTATTTTCAAAATAATGGCATGTTAATTGTTTATGCAATAATACACATTTTTAATAGACTATTAATAAAAAACTAATGCACATTTAAAAATGTAAAAAATTATATGGTTAACAATTTGTGGCTAGGTACAGATATTTCTTAATTAATTTCTACTGTTTTGTACTGCTTGATTATCAGTGTTATGTTATGTTATATGTTTCTTTCGAAATATATGCTTTTATTAAAATTTAAATACAATGATTTGATTTTTGTTGAAAATAAAAAATATGTATCTTTATTTAAAAAATATATATATTCTTAAGGGGCGGCAATTTGTCTTTTTGTCCGGGGTGACGCAACTACTAGAGCGGGCGCTGGTTGTAATCTAGATAGAAAATTTTTATTTCGCATAAAAATCAGCAGTTTCATTATTACTATGTAAAATTTGTAAAATACAGAAAATTTCTGTGACGCCCCCCTTCTTCTGATGCCCTAAACACGTGCTCACTTTCGTTATTGGTTAATCAAGCACTGTATCCACTTCTAATTGGCCACTTCTTCGTTACATGGTGTCGATCAACTCCGTCAAGGTTAAAAACTAGTCCACGCCCTTGAGAGATGAAAAGTTTGCGTTTCGACGTAAAGGTGTTCGTTCTGCAACTTTCTCGGATACGCCGTCACTATGTGGATGAGAATGTTCGGTATTCGAGCGTGGCTTACTTCGATAAACGCAGGCAGTTCGCGGGTACAGGTGGCCGATCGAGGCTATGCAATGAATCGCAATTATTGCAGCTTTTACCGAAGAACTTTTCATTTGTATTTACCAACCGGCCGTGCTTCTTTCGCCAGCATTTCGAATTTATTGAAACAAGCCAGACCGGAACGATCGGTATTCAAACGCGGCGCACTCCGATAATTGCGATTGGTTCGCAGATGCTCAATAGAGGCTATGCGACGAATCGCAATTATTTAAGCATTATTGTTTTACTTTTTGCCGTCCGCATAAATTGAAGTGCATCGAGAGAGGCCCAAGTGTTTTCCTTCGATCGTGCGGTAACCATTACCTCGCTGAGAATAGTTGGTCCGCAGGTGCGAGCATTTCACGCCTTTTGTCATAATAAAAACTGACGTTAAAACTGAAACTAGTACTAAATTATGTTACAATCGCTGAAATTATCGAGGTCTCTATCAGAAATTGTGAAATGAATTTTTACTACACATTCTTCGTGTTATCATCGGAAAATGAGCATTCTGCATCGTCGTCATCGTCTACGTACAACCATTTATCCATTTTAATATAATAACTAGACTGCGGATCTTTATGCAACTTCTAAATTTTATGAATTATTTTATAAAGGCCAGGATGAGGATCAGGATCAATTTATTATATAGAAAATTCTTTGTACAGTATTTAATCGATAAGTGTCGCTAAATTCTGAACGAGAAGTGTCGCAAAATAATCCCCACTTCCGCGAGATGGTACCCCGTGAGAGGCCGTGAAGCTTGAGAGGCCTCGGTCGCCGAGAAGTATAACGTAATACGGGTCGAGTATATTGGTGAGACCACTACTAATCCAATGACTGCTTTATTTTTTATTATTTTTTTATGGAAGTTTCGCCAACATATTCGTGGCATTTTTCTAATGAAAATGATACCAAATAAGATATAATTCCGATGGTATTTACTTGAGTAATTCAAAGTCAAAGAATAGTATACTTGAACACGAAGTGTCGCCGGCCGGACCCGTGGTTGCGACTTTTATCGATTAAATATTGTATTAAGCACAGAGTATAGACGTCATTAAAGTTTGTTAGTATACATGCTTCCTTGTATTTTAAAAATGTATACATACTATAAATGCATAAAGATCCGAAGTCTAATAATAACTATTTAAGTCTTACATAGTTTACTATATGACGTGAAAACAAGTATTTTAAAAAATTACAATTGATTGGAACTGCAGAGAAAATATTGAAAGTTGTATCCCACAACTTTCTCAAATATTAAAAATTTAAAAAATTAGTTTCGTAGATTGTGTTGCAAATCAGCGCTTGAAAAAGAAACGCATAAGGTAGACTTACTATGATCCCAAATGGTTCTATTCGTTTAGTGACAAAAGAATAAGCTGCCATTTTCCAGTAAAGAATAAGGTTCTACACCAATTAACGCTGCTAATAAATAAATGATGCTTTTAAGATTAGATAATATTAACAATATTAACTTAAATCTTCAGAATTTGGACATGCACCACTATAATTCTCAACCCGTCAAATATGAATCCTACTGGTTACCAATGTTTCAATAACGTGTACATTATGAACGCATCAAACGTGAAGCTTGCTTATTACTGCTATTTGAATAGGTGTTATTTCTTCATGCAAACGGTACGAAGAGACTCCAGGAGATTGAGACGAGCAAATCAATTGAAAGATAAAAGAATGGCATCTCTCGCAGCTCTTTCAAATCTATCGAAACTACGCGATTGCCACATGCGCGTTGTTACAGCAACGCGGCTATTAAGAAACGAAATAATTTCGTCGAAATTGTTCGTTAATTGTACAATGATGAGAGCTCACCGCTTTCCCTCCGAAAACAGAGTAGCATACACGGGGAATATTGGGACTCTAGCTCATTGACCCTTCTGACTTGTTCGACCGAGGATTCTTGGGCTCAAGTCAACGATTACCATAATATGTGAATGGAATAAGGAATTTCGTGTTAACGCGTCGGCTGCCACGTCGCTCATTTTCTTCGTCAATCTATGGAACACGTGTTGGCTGTCTTCAGGAAGACATTCTTTGATGTTATAATATGTACCTTTGTGCTGTCCTGTGAAATTGATATATGTCGTTGGACGTGCCAGTAATAATTCTGAGATGATTAACACGCTCATAAAACAGAATAAATGTGTCGATTGAACATTTTCACGAGCTGACCGCGTGAGAGTCTAATTTTCATGCTTCAGGTTTTTGAAATTCCTATGAAAAACTTGCTGGAAGCTTTACTTATAACTGGACATTGCGGATTTTATGTGTTTATGACAAAAGATGCAATTTAACCCTTAGCGGACGGGAATTATTTTTAGCATACTTCTTGAAAGGTCTGGTTTAAATTTTTCTTGATAAACAAAATTGCCTAGTGAAGAGTTAAGTGTATAAATTAAATGAAAGGAAACGGGTTGTGTTCAGTAAAAATTTGTTTAATATTTTTTGGAAGTGATCATTTCTTTAAAAATTATTCGCAGTCGCAGAACGCTAAAATTGGCAACTGTCAGCAGACACGTGTCCGCAAAGTATTAAAGCTACAGACAGGTTAACCCTGATACGCTCCTCAGAAATATTCGGATAAATGATCCTAGTATAATAATTCCCCCATTTTTGCTCTATATTTGAAGTCAACAAATTATATTTTATTTAGGACGTCGCATTTTAAAGAAATACGCCTCATAACACCTACAGAATGAGATCAATCATTTTTCAGTATATAAAAATAATGAATGGATGAATTTTCATCCTGAGGAACGTATGAGGGTTAAAAGAATTTGAGAATGTAAATGCAATAATTCCAGCTTATTCGAATCAACAAAACACGAAAGAAATTAATATTTTGCTCTTGTGTCTTGCAATCGATTCAAACTATTTTTATTTTGCATAAAGATCAGCAGTCTACTAATAACGTACCATTTTCAGTGATCATCGCATCAATTCTATCGAGAGGTGAATTATTTTGAAAAGTAGACGACTTCGATTCGTTAAATCGTGATATTAGCATTTAAACACATCTGTAACTGATACTTGAATTTTAATTCGTACAATTTACATTTTTCCTTATACATTTAAATTTAGAAAATATTTTAAGCTTCATGCGAAAGGAAACTTTCGTTTTGCAAAAGTGCTTTGATAGGGGCGCCTTCTGTAAACCGTCGAAAATGAAATTTTTGGGAATTTATTGTAACCGATGAGTTGAACCAATCTTCTTGAAATTTTAAGGTTGTTTTACTACACTGTTCATATAACTAAAAATATTTTTTATGTTAAAAAGAACTATACATTAAAAAGTTATAATGGATCACGAGCAGCACAAGAAATACTGACATTTTGACGGAATTCACGATTTCGTGAGAAGCTTTAGTATCAATAAAGAATTATTTAAACAATGTTGGTTAAAATGGTAAGTTCATGCTGAACAAAAAGCATTAATCAATATGCGTGCAAAAGGTGAAATCAATAAGTTAATAAACAAAATACTTTTGGAGTCACATTGCAATGGCTATTTGTAAGTCGTAATTCGTCACTCGGTAACAAAAATGGCAAAAGACGCTTCATTTTTACAAATTTCATTAAACCCTTTCACAAGAACATTTTCAAAGGTTTATACATCAGGCTCAAATCGTTCTTTTGGATTGTAAACCTGCAATGGTGATACAGAAAGTTTCATTCCATCTGCTGGAAAGTAAATAAACTTAGATTCGTTTAAAAAATGCTATTATACAGGGTGTCCTGAATTTAAATGGCAAAACTTTAGGCGCGTGTAGGGGACCGAAAGACTAAGACAAAAAGTCTTTTAGAGATTTGCTCGTGTTTGCTTCGTTTTGGAGAAAATCGCAAAAATTCAATATCTCGTTGTCAGTTGCTCTCTTGAGTTGTTGTATATTAATCACATTTCGGCATTTTTTGGAGGACAACTTTTCTAATTATTTAGAGGATATTCCCTTGCAGCAGCGGATTGAAATGTGGTTCCAACTCGATGGATGTCCAGCTCATTATAGCAGAGCTGCTCGAGCTTGGCTGAATATAAATTGTCCACAACGATGGATTGGACGTGGAGGAATAGTACCTTGGCCACCCCGATCACCTGATATGACACCCATGGATTTCTTCGTATGGGGAACCTTGAAGCAGGAAGTTTATTCGGTGCCAATCAATTCAAGAGAGCAATTAAGAGACCGAATCATAGATGTAGTGCCCCAAACATCACCAGAACAATGTTTAGCAGCAAAACATCAAGACAGTGCTAGATGTAATGCTTGCATTGCTGCAAGAGGGTAACATTTTGAACAATATCTACATTAAATAGATGATAACGTAAATAAAATGTAAATAAATAAGTACAAAAATGAAAACTTGTTTTGTTATTTTTTTTGCGATTTTCTCCAAAACGAAGCAAAAACGAGCAAATCTCTAAAAGACTTTTTGTCTTAGTTTTTCGGTCCCCTACACGCTCCTGAAGTTTTGCCATTTAAATTCGGGACGCCCTGTAGAATGAATCCGGTAGTAACTGTAATAAATCCAGAACGATTCGACGGAATTCAATAATTTCTACAATTTCACTAATTTCAATGATTAAGATTGGAACGATCTTTTTTAGACTGTGGATTTTATGCATTTATAACAAAAATGGGTGCATATTATTTAAAGAAGTGTACATATTAAGATGATTTAAGGACATCGGTGTACTACTTTCAACTTACTAAGATAATTAAAAAAAGAAAGAAATTTCAATTTGACTCGTGTGTCCTGCAATTAATGGAAACATTTTTTATTTTGCATAAAGATCCGCAGTCTAATCATTTTTAATCCCTTTTTATGTCTTCCTGGCTTCACAATCTCTGCGCAAGTCGATAATAGCTGAATCGTTACACGCTACTTTAGACACGTTGTCCACGCTCTTCGGGGCTAGTGGAATGGTCGCGAAGGTGTGGAAGAGATGCGTAACAGTTCGTAACACTTTCATGGCTTGATCGTTAAACGGTGATACCGATGACAATAACGGTATATCAGTCTAAATCGATGAGCTGACTCCTTGTCACGGGAACCTCCTTGAAAACTACACGCGTTCATTGTCCTCGAGATTACATAAGAGATTATGCGCAGATCTTGAAACTTATCGGCATCCGTAAGTTTCAGTATCGGTCCAATGCGCTTCCATCGCTGTAATCGACACGTATTATACAGTAGCGTGCAAAAGTATCCAGGCACCCTTTAAAAAAAAATGACTTTATTAAAATTGGTTCAAATGGTTTGGTTTGTTTGTGACGTTAGGAGGAATAGTTTCCTAGGTCAAACCGACGTAAACAACGCGTAATCTTTGCTGAAACACGTAAATTTTAAACTTTCACATTTTATCCGCTCCAAAATGATTATTTTTGCTCAAGGTCATTTCAAGTTCAAAAAGGTGGTATCCACTAAATTCAGTTTTTTATTTTCTATCATGCTATCGTAAAAAAATATACTATTCTACTTAAAAAAACATCGGTGACCTTGAAATTTCATTAAAAAACAAGACATAAAAATTTTTTTTCTTTACCATTATATTTGCCCCCTACAATAGTGTCACTTTGTCCTCTGAAGTTTTCTGATAGGACTGTAAATACAACAGATATTTAGGTGTTCCCATTTATGTGATACACCCTGTATATACTTTATGAATCGATAAAAAATTCGCAATTTTTAATGAAAAATCTTCGTTTTCTATGAAAATTACTTCTTGCGGGAATTTTGGGACACCCTTTACTTTCGTTCCTAAAAAAATGTAACCTGCGTGTGTAAGGAAAAACAAGAAAAGGAAAAAAATAGTGATGTACCCTAACTTTTAGATCGTAGGGGTTACTTACTCTGTACACTTTGGTTTTGTTTGTACCTAATGTTGTAATAAATCTCTTATGAGATTTTCTAAATAAAATAAAAATCGTCTCTGTATTTGATCGTGACGGTCAAGACAAACGAAACGTCGCGTCGCGAGCGTGAAATAAATCTTTGGATTCGCCCGGACTGACGGGTAAACGTTTTTTCGAGTGGCCCTCGCAAATGCACAGGGCAGTCGTTTGCCAAGCTGTCGAGAAGTGGCACAAGTGTCAGCGAAGTTGTTGATAACGCGACACGGCCCGACCATTTTCCGACGCGTCTGAAAAGCACCGGCTCTTTAATAAAGCGGCCACGGCAAGACCGTCGTCGTCGCGGGGGTACACGTTAAAAATGCGTTAACAGCTTGTAACGAGTAGCCGGTCGTGTCAGTGATCCCTGGCCCGAGAGATCTCGGGGATCTTGGTAGGTGTCGTCGACAGGTATTTCACCTTCGCGGCGCAACGGGAAGAAAGGGGAAGGAGAACGAGGGAGGGAGAAAGAAAGAAAGAGAGAGAATGAGATACCGAGCAAAGGGACAGAGAGAGAAAGAGGGAGAAGAGCCTCTTCTTCGCGGTGCTCTTGTCTTATCTGGCGGATCGCCGATCCGTGGGACCAGTCTTTCAAGAACGGACCGACCGAGATGGTAGAAGGCTCAGCAGTAGCTCCTATCCTCCTCGCGAACCATCCGTCCCTACCGATACCAGTTTCTTTTCCACCATTACCAGCCGGTTAAGGAAATTTGTAATTTTCCGATAATTGCGAATACGTTCGCCGCACAGATATTACCATAAAATGGTAATTACGCCCGTAAATAGTTACATGTAAATTGCTTCGAATAGAAAGCTTCCAAGCCTTCGCCGTCCGAACGTGTATCTGCTCCAAAAGACTGTCCACCGAACCCTTTTTACATGAAATCTGGTTCAGGGACTAACCAGCGCGGACGAATAATTGAATATTGACCGCATTTCCTTTTGAGAACGAACGCAGAAGATTGCACACTGGATACTGTCATCAGAAGTATCTGTGTTCCGCATGTGGGTCAATACGAAACCTTACTATTTTCGATATTTCATTATATTCGTGTTAGGGTAAACTGTACTATGATTGGCACCCTAAATCGTAGTAAAAATCTTTTATATTTTTTTGAAATGTTTAGACGAGCTTAACTTGTTATTTGTTGAAATACGACGCAGAACATAAACTCGCGACACCTACCATCGAATACGATTTGAATTACAGGTGTAACGGGTTTCTTTGTTCACCGATACACTTTTGGACAGTCTCGTGCTATCGCTCGTCATAGACAGTTGTGTTGTATAATAGAGTAATCGAAATAAACGAACTATTGAGTTGTTCGGAAAGTAATTTCGTTTTTCCAAAGGAAAATGAAGACGATGTTTCACTATTTATTTATTCGGTGATGTAGTGGCAATTTTGTTCTATGATCTTGTGCCATCTTTCTAGTAACTTGGAGATCCCATGTTCGTAGAATTCTTGTTTTTTATTAGCAAATAATTGAGTTGTATTACTTTTGACGCCTTCATTTAAAATGATAGTTACACCGCTTAAAAAGTGTTGAAAAAAACGAAATAAATGGTAATACGACGGTACACCCTCTCTGTAAACAGCATACATCTTTTTCCCTGCTTGCATTGCGTTTTTACCATACCCGTAACAAAAAAGCAAAATGTGACAGATATGCTCACTTTGATTTTGCATATTTCTCCACTTAGTATCATCGGAATTTTATCATAATCTTTATTAAGGAATGTCGAACCTTTAATCGTATATGCTGATGGAATAGAATTTCGTTTCATCGTTTCATCGCCAGATCGGTTTTACTCCTACCGCGTCGAGGTTTTACGCCTACCGCGGCTAAAGAAGTTTCACTTCAAAAGTTATACACGCGTAAATATGAGCAATTTTAAGCGTTTTTGACAGGTGAGGGCGCCGCCATATTAGATAATCGTTGGAGGATTTTGATCGCAAAACTGGGTAGATTTTCCTCTCCTCCTCTTCCCCTTCCACTATCCCATTCCACTTCTGCGCACATTCCAACGTCCCCCACTAAGACGGTAGACTGGTCACGTGACGTTCCGCGCAACATGCAACATATTACTCTGGTCATCAGAGAGGTGGGAAACTGTGTTTCCCTCGATTTCAGCGATCTGGCGACACTGGCGCATACGCTGGGTAGATAATTTCGTTTCATCGCCAGATCGGTTTTACTCTTTCCGCGTCGAGGTTTTTACTCCTACCGCGTCGAGATTTTACGCCTACCACGTCGAGGTTTTACTAAATCGTTTCATTGTTTCATCATTGCATCGTTTCATCGTTTCATCGTTTCATCGTTTCATCATTTCATCGTTTCATGGTTTCATCGCCAGATCGGTTTTACTCCTACCGCGTCGAGATTTTACGCCCACCACGTCGAGGTTTTACTAAATCCTTTCATTGTTTCATCGTTTCATCGTTTCATCGCCAGATCGGTTTTACTCTTTCCGCGTCGAGGTTTTTACTCCTACTGCGTCGAGGTTTTACGCCTACCGCGTCGAGGTTTTACTAAATCGTTTCATCATTTCATTGTTTCATCGTTGCATCGTTTCATCATTTCATCGTTTCATGGTTTCATCGTTTCATCGTTTCATCGCCAGATCGGTTTTACTCTTTCCGCGTCGAGGTTTTTACTCCTATCGCGTCGAGATTTTACGCCTACCACGCCGAGGTTTTACTAAATTGTTTCATCGTTGCAGCGTTTCATCGTTTCATCGTTTCATCGCCAGATCGGTTTTACTCTTTCCGCGTCGAGGTTTTTACTCCTACTGCGTCGAGGTTTTACGCCTACCGCGTCGAGGTTTTGTGCCTAACGCGCCTAAAGGAGTTTCACTTCAAAAAGTTTGACCTCTATAGCTAAGGACCACCCTAGTATACAGCATTGTCGAGGTATTACCAGCTAATATCTCTGGCCAATAGCTGGCGTTGCTTACGTTCTCCGGCCGGTTTCATCCGAAAAGCAGCGGTCCCGATTGCAGACATCCCCCCCCCCCCCCCCCCGAGGAAAAGGCAAACGGCCTGTGCGGCGTAGGTCTGGTAGAACGAGCGCGGACTGTGGAATTCCCTTTTGCCTTCGGTAACGTTCGACAAGCAAAAAGAGCGAGTGGAAGCTGGGAAACGCAGAGGGGGAGCAAAGACGTCAAGCCCTCCGGCCACGGCGGAGTCAATCTAAACTAGTGTCTCGTTCTTTCTAATGACTGTCATTTACCTGGTGTCATCCTCGTGTCCTGCAGCATCCGGCAATCTACGACGGGCCTTCATACTGCACGTAATCTTTTCAATGTCCGGAGCAAGATGGATTCCCGGCGTCATTAGGGAGCATAAAGTGTCTTTCTTTCCTTGCTCGTCCACTTCCCCGCCCCTTTCTCCCTTTCGTCTTTTCCGTCTGCTCGTGGAATTTGCTTCGACTCCTCCGCCGCGCTCTTCTCTCTCTCTCACTCTTTCTCTGGATCTCTTTCTATCTCCATTTGCTTCCATCTCTCTCCGCCACGCTGTCTTCTCGGCGTTCCCGCTTCTACGTCGGCAATGGTGCGCCAGGTGTGGTCATTAATTTCGCAGCGCGGCGGAAAAAGTTCGCGGGAACCGAACAAAGGTACCGAGAGCGCTCGCTCGGGTTGCTCGTTGCCCCAGCCGGAGGCTGAAACGCAAAATTTTTGCGGTACGATTATTCGCGAAGGTGAGCCGCCGCGTCGGCGCTAGAATTACTATAATTCTTTCCCGTCGACGAGTTGGTCAAATTTCCCGAGCGTTTTGCTTTTTAATCGCGCCAGACTCCTCCCACCGCGGCAAACAAATGCTACCCGCGAATCCGCTTATACGTCAGAATTTCCAACGTGCGCCACAGTGTAACGGATCGCGTTCAAAAATGAAAAAATTAATTTCTAAAATTTCGTGTTCGTTCTCATGGAATAGATAGTAAACACTCTTTCAATATGAGAACAACGTTTCTGATCAGCGATTTACTTGCAGTTTTAACAGATTTCATATTCTTTGTTTAACGAAAACGTGTTCTAAGCCAGCAAGCTTTGTATATGATTCCTGTTTTTATCAATCAATTTTTAGAAATACCTAAACTGGATCAATTAGATTGCGGATTTAATGTATGCAACATTTAAGGATGCTGTTATATTATTTTCAAATTATTGAAATTATTAAGAGCTCTTATAATATAGCTCTTGCTTCTTACACATCATATAGAATATTTTTATTTTGAACACAAAATCCACGGTCTAATAATAATATATTTAAATAAAGTGAAGTTGGGAACTTGAAGAACATGAATGCTGCTATTCAAGGAATTTCCAATTTTAAACAAACAGAACATAAGGAATTTCACAATTTATTGTTTCACCATAGCTGCATTGTGATTTCTGCTTGACTGCATTTACTTATTTTAAATGTATAAATATTCAAACATCCATTTTTATATTTTTAACGAAGAAAGCCAGTAGTATAGTGTTATTTAAACATTCGACGATTAGTCTTATTTTTTTTGTTACTTTTGTATCTCATTCTTCTGTAATATATTCAGAGGCTAATAAAGCAGAAATTAATGCAACATGTAGCTATAAAGAGGCCAACAAAACTGAAATTAAAAGCTAATGTAATTATTAAAAAGCCAATAACGTTAAAATTAAAGTCACGTGTCGTTATTGAAAGGCCAATAAAATGAAATTTATTAAACGTCATCCGTAGTAATGGATACTCACATGTAGGTTACTGGAGTTGCTTCGAGTTACACGTAAAAGTTCGTATCTCTGAAATTTGAACAAAATTGTTAATAGGAAATTTTCATTCTGTGCGGTTAAAACATGAAAGATTGAAGATCTTCATTGCTTGTAATTCAGACCGGAGACGGCTATTCTATAAAGGCTAGCAGCTGAACGTTATTGGAGCAGGAAAGTGGCTATTACCGGAGAACAAGATTTAAGTCCCTCGTACTTCGAAATACTGAATTGTACCAGGCCACAATGTAACATCCTCGAAGTTGAATATACAGTCTGGACAAAATGATAGCACATTTATGCTATTTTTATTTTCTCAAGTGTACTGTAATATTTTCTAGCAAATACTAGATATACAGGGTACATACAGGGTGTCCCATTTAAGTTGAGATTGTAAATAATCTCGAAGACATGTGATTTAAAAAAAAAAAACAAACTGAGAAATGTCCTTTCGTGTTTCAAGTGGGGAGGCAAATGGCAATACTAGTTTTCTAATGCGTGGGCGTTTTCAAGGTTATTTCAAGGTCATGTTGTCTTTTTTTATCATGAACCTATATTTTTTATTTCGGAATCATATTCTACGTAAAAAAATGCACAACTTTTGTTTGAAACATCTTTTTGTAAGTTCTATATTTCTTAAGATATTTAGCTGATTTTTCATGTTTATGTCAAGGATAATTTTATTTTTCTATTAAAATGACAACGTTAGTTTCCTCTGGAAGATTTTTTATTTCATTTAAGAACATTATAATAAATGCTCGAAATTTTTACCCTCAACTTCGAGACAGTTAGTAATTAGTTTAATAAAAGACTCATAAACACATAATAAAGTTCTTACAAACTTACGAAAAAATGTTTCAAACAAAAGTTGTGCATTTTTTTACGTAGAATATGATTCCAAAATAAAAAATATGGGTTTATGATAAAAAAAGACAAAATGACCTTGAAATAACCTTGAAAACGCCCACAAATTAGAAAACTAGTAGTGCTATTTGACTCCCCACTCGAAACAATAAAGGACATGTGTCAGTTTGTTTTTTTTAAATCATATGTCTTCGAGATTATTTACAATCTCAACTTAAATGGGACACACTGTATATAAATATATCCTGGCCACCTGGAATATCTCAAAAAAGTTCCGGAGAAAAAAATGTTTCAAATAAAAAGTTCAAGTACAAGTCAAGGAGGGGCTAATGCAGCAGTCATATCCATTTTTAATTTTCATCATGTTTCCAAGGTCATTCCAAGGTCAACATTATTTTTTCAAATGGAAACATATATTTTTCATTACAGATTCTTAATCTACGAGTTGAAACAAATAACTTTTTTTTGAAACGTTCTTTTCTTCGCCGATGGTTTTTGTATTTCTGGGAAACCCGACGAGCACTGAACTATTCGTAGTAACATCTATCTCAGCCCTTTTTTTACGTTCTATTAATGTTGGTGGCCTCTCACAACTTGTTTTCCTTTCGTAATTTTCTGGGTCTTTCAACACATTATAAATCACTTTACGGCTTCTTCGTATCCTCCTTGAGGATTCCAGGCATAGTTAAATTTCAATTATGCGACTCTATAATTCTCATAATCTTCGTTTCACTTAACTTTTTACACGACCCACATTAATAATTGCTTGTAACTCAAGATACAACAAGCAAATCCAGTTGTTGGATCGACAGACCATGTAGGTACTACTGGAGAATTTCTAAACGAACCATAACTGTGCTATCATTTCGTCATCAGTGTTATTCTGTTTGCACTGTCTACCGTGAAAGTGAACGAAGATGGCCCACTCTAATAATTTCAAATTTCTTCTATACTCCAATCGTCACTTTCATATTTTGTTTTTGTTATTGTTTAAAGTCGCTTCAACTAACAAATTTATTAGCAATTTATACCAATTGTCAATGGAGAAACTGGTTTACAATGTATTAGCTATTTTGATGTCCTTACAGAAGTTGAGTATGCTTCGTTGAATCGGGGCTGATGTAAGAATATTAACTTTTATATTGTGTTTACTATAAATCGGAAATTCTTCAGTGTATCCTGAAGAAAATAAAGATAGCACACACGTGCAATCGTTTCTGTGAAGAAATCAAGTGTTAGATAGGCAACTGCGAATTTGTGGCATATCGAGCGACCGTATCGACCGAATCGAACGTATGAATGTGTGTGTGTGGATGCGTGAAGTGACACGAGTGACGAGCGAGCTAGTCTGTAAGAATTATTCTCTGTGTAAACACGTATGAACTTGACTGAAATATAAATATATGTAAGAGTAAAATCAGTAAAAGTAAAATCCTAATATTCCTCTTCAAAGTAAAATATTATCAGTTTCGAACAAGACTGTATGCGATGATTCTCACAGAGGAAGAAATATAATTACACATATAGCTCTAAAACCCAAGTACACGATATTATGCACGTAAATGGTTCATCTCCGATCCGCGAACGGATCATTTTAAAAATGAATGCAATGACCTATTACACAAGGTTATTCAGCGTCTGAAACGTATAAAAACTTGATCTTGTAAGTACAACTTGTCAAGGAGCTGAAGGTCGGAACTTTGAGAGGCTATTGTGAAAAGTGAACGTGCGAGATGAACCCTGAATATCTTTCCTTCGCGTAACCAAAGCTCGACATTCGTGTGTGGAAGATCATTGAATTCGAAGTAACTGTCGGTCACAGCATGAATTTACATATAATGCATTTGACGCAAACTTGATTACTTGCTTAAAGCATAAATAGAAAATATATATGTGTATATTTGTCAAACATCTATAATTTATTGCAAAAATAGTAAAACTAACTTCCCCATTCAAAAACTTCTAGTTTCTGAAATATCTTGAAGGTGTTTTTAACACCCATCTTCAAGGGCTGTTTTGACTCTTCCAATTTGGATGATGGTCAATAAAAAAGATGTACGGTCGAGCCAGTGTCGCCAGATGCACACAAAACAGGGTGGATTTTCCTCTCCTACTTTTCCCCTTCCACTACCATGAGCACACTCCAACGTCCCCCACTAAGACCGTAGACTGGTCACGTGACGTGTTACATATTACTCTGGTCATCAGAGAGGTGGTAAACTGTATTCCCCTCGATTTAACCGATCTGGCGACACTGGGTCGAACGTCTAAACATTACCTCTCACATAACTTGATAAAAAACAACTTGTGTAACTTTCAATATGTTCCCTTGTAAAACAAGATTCTAATTCTTGCAACGATGCAAATTGCTTTTGATGCCGCTTCCCTGATACAGATCCAGATGTATCGCAACATGTTTCGACATTTATAGAGACCTCAATAAACGCAGTTTTTTCCTAAACTTCACACTTGACAGATTTAAAATCGTTTTTGGCGCTCACAAACGCGTTAACACAGCATCATCCCATCACTGATACCTTTTTATGCTTTTCATAACCGTGTTATGAGCCAAAAAACAGTCTCACAAATATCTTATAAATCAGTTAGCTGTGTAGCTCGGATTTATATGTGGGTAGTAAGAATTTTTAAATATTTCATTTATCACATTGACGTCACTTCAATTTCGTTGTTTCGTTTCTTTACTTCGCCTTTGACTCGAAACATTCTAAAATGTCAACAAATTACTAATGTTTTTTAATTTTCACAACAATTTTAACATAAATAGCAAGCAATTAACTGTATTCCATGACGAGTATACTCGTCAAACAGCTAACTGGTTAACTACTTACTATGATAATCATTTAATATTCTGTTAACACCATTGTCTTGTTGCGAACCACCTCGTCTGTCGTACATAAATATATTTACGAATACTGCAGAAATGTATCTTCATTAATTCCGTAATTGTAAAATGGATAACTTGAGGGACCACTTGATTTCGACCAATTAGATTGGGTTCGTCAGAATTTGGGTGAATCAGTGAAAGGGTTAGGCTCCCAGCGTCGATATAAATTGATTTAACGGAACTATAGACAACGCAATTACCCCGTTGAATTACTCTAATACCAGTGAGGTCTAGAGGAGACGGAAATCAATCGGAAGCATCGAAACCGCCATCACCACCGCCTCCGCAGGGCATTTCGTAGGGTGCGATCGTCTCACCGCAGGCATCTAACCTGCAGCCGACATATTAGAATCGAAACCTAGGTGCATACACACCGGAAACTACGCAGAGATTGCTTCGTCTCGAGTACACCTTTCGCTGTTTTCTTTTCTGCTGTACGAATAATTGTCGTTATTAGAGGCAGGCATGATTTCGAGTGATTTCGCGGCGCGGGAATCACGACGAGAAAGTAATGCTGCCCGCTTTACGTAACGGAAAAGAAGAGGCTTATTAACGCCACTGAATCCAGGGTAAACATTGCATCGCGAGCACATACATACATACATATGTACGGGTACTCGCGTCTCCATTCCGGGTAAATGAATCGCGCTCCATTTTCTGCGCGGGCTGGCAATACCGAATCGCGAAACAATAGCCGTAACGACGATCCTCCGCTCCGGAGCTAAAAGCATCAAATTCCTCGCCGTGCGTAAAATTACGACGATTGTGCGACTCGCTGCAATGGCCGCCTCCTCGCCGTGTATGCGTGTCACATTAAAAGCGAAATGAACACTATAGTAACAAGAA
This sequence comes from Sphecodes monilicornis, assembly GCA_913789915.3. Taxonomy (NCBI): domain Eukaryota; kingdom Metazoa; phylum Arthropoda; class Insecta; order Hymenoptera; family Halictidae; genus Sphecodes; species Sphecodes monilicornis. The sequence goes on from OU565290.1 coordinate 16,229,868, forward strand.
GGAAAGTTACCGGTATCATACTACTTAAGGATTTGTTACCAATATTGTGCCTACTTCAGATATAGTACGATTCGGTTCAAGTATAATAGTAACACTGAAAATAAAATAAATTCTTGTATAAAGAAAATAAAAGTCTTTTGCTGATGCCATGATTTTGCAATGTCTTTATAATGCACAGTCAGTGGCGTAATACCCTATGGGCAACTTGGGCAAATCGATATCGTATTTTTATTAAAAGTTACAGCACATAATAGATTTCACAAAATACGTACTTTGAATCCCCCCCCCCCCCCCCGTAACTGTGAAGTCCAGGGAAGAAGTTTTTGCACGGAATCAATGTTAGACCCAAAGGGCTACCAATATGCAAAGTTTCAGGAAAATTGATCTTGGGTAATTTTGGCCGATTTTGAATCAACGCCTTTAACTCTAGAACTACCGGACCAGTCAAAATGACTGGTTTATCATTTTTTCTATTACAAACATTGAAATTATAAACATGTTTTCAGGAGTGATTTTTTAGTAAACTTCTCTATTGAAATGCATACTTGAACAAAAATTGTACGAAATATGAATAAATGTAGTCTTGTCGTTGTTAAAAAGCAATATAAGACAGTCGCATTTAGTGCTCGGTAGTTCTAGTGTTAAACTTGAATATTATTTATTTAACACATGAGATTAGATATGGGTCTTTGTCATTTTTAGGCTGTCTCGATCCAGTATTAGCTTGCAAAAAGCCTCACTTTCGTGACATAAAACTTGTTTTGTAAATCCCCACTGTTTTATAGAAACGACCCACTGTGCGACAGTTTCATTGAAGAAAAAGTACTTTTCTGTATTCTTGGCAAGCTTTTCAAATCAGGTGTTTCGTATTAAATGCTGTTAACTTTGACGAAAACAGTATTTTATTGAATGGTCTTTCAATTCCTTCAGGTCCGGTGGTTCTTCCGGCACGCCCAGTGCCGTCATGGTACCATCGACCGGTGGCGGTCCTGGGAACCCAACAGGAGGCGGCAGGATGGCCGTCATCGGTGTGACCAGGAACGTGAGGCTAAGACGACGTGGAGCATCAGGATTCGGCTTCTCTCTACGCGGTGGTCGCGAATACGCCGCTGGATTTTACGTGAGCGACGTGCAGCCAGGAGGAGAAGCCCATCGGAATGGATTAAGGGTGAGTCTGCTCGCAATATGTTTTCAGTCGTTATTACAGACTGTAAAAAATATATGGCCAACTCGTAAACCTTATTTTGGTCACCAAGAAAATACTCCCGCACACCTTGGAACAATCTACGTCGCAGGATTTGAACTCGTAACGTTTCAGAACTGAACTTCTGGAACGATCTCATTTCTAATTTAATTTTCAATAAATTATCTTGAACCTTACAGTGTCCAAGATCAGAGAACTCAGATCTTTATCTTATATTTTTGTTTACACAGCGTGTTTCGCGAACTCTGGCCACCTGAAGTACCTTTTGAGCCAGTATTACGAACGTTCCATCTAAATGTTAATTTTCTTACGGTTGATGAAATTTTTTACGTATTTATATTGGGTACAAAGTATTCATCTGTCGACCCCCCCCCCCCCAATTGTTAAATGGATGATTGACCAATGAAAAGTAATTTTTAAATGACAAAACTTTCTGCTGATCCGATCGAACATCGTGCCATTTTACGTGCCGAAATTTTTTGTTTGGAACCATTCTAAAATGTGAACAAAAGTCCTTGCGGTTGCTGAAAAATTGTACCAGTCCGCAAACTCCTACAGTTCGCGAACTGTAAACAATTCAATTTACGTGAACCGTACGTATTTATATTGGGTACAAAGTATTCATCTGTCGACCCCCCCCCCCCTTCCCATTGTTAAATGAATGATTGACCAATGAAATCTAATTTTTAAATGACAAAACTTTCTGCTGATTCGATCGTACATCGTGCCATTTTACGTGCCGAAATTTTTTGTTTGGAACCATTCTAAAATGTGAACAAAGGTCCTTGCGGTTGCTGAAAAATTGTACCAGTCCGCAAACTCCTACAGTTCGCGAACTGTAAACAATTCAATTTACGTGAACCGTACGTATTTATATTGGGTACAAAGTATTCATCTGTCGACCCCCCCCCCCCCTTCCCATTGTTAAATGAATGATTGACCAATGAAATCTAATTTTTAAATGACAAAACTTTCTGCTGATTCGATCGTACATCGTGCCATTTTACGTGCCGAAATTTTTTGTTTGGAACCATTCTAAAATGTGAACAAAGGTCCTTGCGGTTGCTGAAAAATTGTACCAGTCCGCAAACTCCTACAGTTCGCGAACTGTAAACAATTCAATTTACGTGAACCGTGGCGAATCGATTTTGCCATTAAGCAACCGATCTCCGCTCTATTTCGCATAGTTTTACCGGTTGTCTGTTGCTTTCAGGTCGGTGATCAAATTATAAGGGTGAACGGGTATCCGGTGGAGGACGCCGTCCATCAGGAAGTTGCGCTTCTGGCAAAAAATCAACAAGTACTCGTCCTCAAGATTCGAAGTAATTATCACGTTTTTCAGATTACGTATTCTAATCGTTGACCAACCAGCCAAATAACACGTTAACTACCACGTCAGCCACATATGGTTGACATTAATTTACGACCAAATTTAGAAATCCATTTTTATTCCGTTATATTCAAATAACGCGGGTTTTATTACGATTTTCTAGTTATGGTTCAATTAATGAAGTTACACTAAAACCTCGGTTATCGGAATTAATTAGAAGGACATAGATGTTCGGATAATGGAACAGTTACATAGTTTCAACGTTGTACTAAGTCCTTACTGAGTTGTACAAATAATTTAGGTGCATTTTTATATTGAACTATTTATATCTAGAACATGTTCAAATAATAAAGAAGTCAGGCAATTGAAATTTGAATAATGGATGTTCTAATGTACAGAGGGTACAAAAATTATATGTCATGACTACCATAGCTAGATTTTATACCTTTGGATAAATGGAAATCTGTTAAAAAAAATGGGACGCAAAATTGTCCTTGACCCGTCTTGTCAAGGTCAAATTTTTTATTGCATGATATAGTACTCATCGAGAGGAAGAAAAGTTTCAAAGAAACTATTAAAGTCCTCGTCAACCGTTCTTTAAAAAAAACTACTTTAAATTTTCGTAAACTATTTTATTCCACCTATCTACAGGCTGTCCCAAGATGATATAAACGTAGAAGAGGTAATGTTACATGAGAAATAAGACTAAAATGTAGAATACTTTTTTTTCATTTGACGACTCGTTTACGAGCAATTAGAGTTTGAAAATCCGTCAAGTTCGCGTTCCTAGCGTTTGTAAGAAGTCGATCAGGTGGGTCAGGGATGGTCATTTTTGTCTCAATTGAGACAAACTGTCCCCACCATAGCGCCTGCTGTCCCCCACCAGCGTCCCCCCATAGAGGAAGGAAGTGCTTCGCCCGTCGCGAACAATGCGCAGGCCTCGCGCATGAAAGAGAGGTTGGTGGGAGAAGCAGGCGTTTGAGGGGCCCCTATCGTGCCCATCCCTAGGTAGGTCATGAACGGACGCGTCAGACAATTCCTATTTTCTATTCAATATCACGCGTGATCGCCGAATTTTCAAACTCTAATTTCTCGAAAACAAGGCGTGAAATGAAAAAAATTTTGTTGTATATTTTCGACTTATTTCCTAACGTAGAATCAGTCCCTCCACGTTTACGCCATCTTAGGACACCCTGTAAACGTATGGGATAAAATAGTTTTCAATTTAACGAAAGTTTAAAGTCGTTTTTTAAGAAAACGGGTACGATGCAATACGAAAAAATTTCAATTTCCATTTTTTTAACAGATCTCCATCGATTCAGAGATGTAGAACCCAGCTATGGTGGCCATGACACATAATTTTTATACACACAGTACTTTGATTTTGTGGAGACTTTTACGGTTAATATTCGCTATTTAACGTGTTAAGCTCATCATTAAGCGTCTTCCTACTTACTTCGAACACTCATTGATCCTGTTCTTCTTTCAGGCGTGGGAATGATACCAGTGAAAGAGTAAGTACCAATCAGTCATCAAAACAGTGCCATTATTACGCGATTCGCTCCGACGATCACTTCCTCGTTATAAAGACTACTTTATGATTCGCAAAGCAATCCAAATGATCCGGTGACCTGGCACATGGTACAACAGCAACAGCAACAATTGCAGTACAACGAGACCGGTGTGGGAGCTGTGCCTAGCACCGAAGTCAGGATTCGAATCCTCGTCGGAGAGAAGGGACGATTAGGCTGCGGTGTATGCAGAGGCATCGTGCCTGGCCTCACTGTCCAGGTAGTCAAAGATTCCATTAACGATTTAACCTATTCAACTTTCAAGAATTAGAACGTTTCCTAATATGTGAGAACCGAGTCAAGAATGAAAAACAATACGTAAAAACAAAAATGAATAGAGTTCATATTAGTCCTTATATCTACGTTAACCCACTAGACTGCAAATCCTTATGCAAAATAATCATTTTTTGCATTGGTTGTAAGAAACAAGAACCACTTAGGGATTTCTTTCGCTCTGTAATAATTTTAGTAGATGTTCTCTAATTTTTTCAATTCTTCCATTAGTCCAAATTGTAGCAACTCTGTAAATCTGTGAATCTGAAAATAGTCCGTGGTTTTTTCCTGGGAAGCATCAGACCATCCAAAAATTGCAGCAACTCATTTCTATCATAGAGGCATAAAACACGTAATGGACTTACTAATTACTGGAAGAAACATTTAAGTTTCTGTCTTCAGCACAATATAAACTTTGAAATCAATAAACAATCACCAATTGCAGATTAATCAGCCGAGCACGATAGAAAGCTCGATAGTTACGCTTTCATTATTTCTGATCAAAGATAACTAACTTAAACGCATCTTAAAAAGATGAACCGCAGTGTATCGCAAAACTAGAAAATTCTTATAGAAAACAAACTCTTTTTGAAACCACCGAGGTATCACATGTTATAAAACGCCTGTAAACTTCGAACACCCAGAAAAATATGTTCTTCACGGTCCATGAAATTTTGCCCGTTCAGTAAACTTTACGAGAAGGTATATCGGATCAAAGACTAGTAATTGATCAGTGGAGTTAACGTAATGAAAATTGATTCAGGGTACCAGAGACGACGGGCCAGCAAGGGCTGCCGGGCTAAAAGCCGGCGACGTGATCGTTTGGTGCAACGGGCAACGACTCACCGATCTTCCGTTCGAAAGAGCCATCGAGGTAATGAGAAGCTCCGCCATTCTCGACCTAATAGTGCAACGACCCACACCAAATCACCTTTACGACTGTCCCGAGCCGCTGTGGACCCGAGGCTCCAGTGGCTACGACTCGGAAACGTCGAGCGTGGCTGCGGCCAGTCCACAACCTCAGCAAAATTCTTCCTACTCGCCGCAACATCAACATGACGCCAGAATGCATCATCGATATCCTCGCGAAGATACCTGCAACCGAAACGGGAGGTTAGTCGCGAAAAAGATACGAACTTGCCAATGCAAATTTTCAAAGTTCCACCGGTTTAATATTTTATCGCTTAGATCGACAGTAACGCTGCCATCCACAAGGGAACCGACGTCCAACCAGTAGCACTGTTGCCAGAACTTTTGCGTTTTAACACTTCGTCTTTCCTTGGTAGCTTAACCCTTTGCACTCGGAGCTATTTCAACTAAAAAATCAAACATTTCTTCTAACCTAGAATATTTCCATTGTACATCATTTTTTTCATTATATGCGTACGAAACTGATATAGTACCTCATACAATATTTAAATGTTTAGTAATTTATTACATATAAACAAATTTCATCATGTAAACAATATTCTGAATAATGGTGTAACAATTTGTAGTGGCGACTCAGAGCCGCCATTCGAGTGCTAAGGGTTAAATGCTAAACCTACCGAGCACTAAAAGTGACAGAAACGTTTCAACTTTTAAAAACGACAGGAACAAATTCATTTAGATTTCGTGCAATATTTGTTACATGCGCCTGAATTAAGAAATTTACTGAATCGTTTCCCACGGAAGCACATTTGTAATTTCAATATGTAATTCTTAAAATACAAAATACGGAAACTGGTCATTTCACTGGCATCGATAGGTTTAGTGTTAATCCTCGAGAACATCGAATATTTCAGAATTTATTACGTGAAGTGTTTACTTTCTGGAATTTTAAAATAATTATGAAAAGCATGGAGAAGTCTAATTAATTCATATATAATAGTATCTGTAACATTACGCAGAGTCAATCGTACAAACAGAAATCGATGGTTAGGCGTTACCCCTGGAAGGTTAAAATTCGTTAAACGTGTTTGGAGTTAGCTGGAAAATCTGCTGTAATACTTTTGCGAGTCTTTGCAAAGCTTAACCTAACTTAGAAGACGAATATCGACAGAGTGATAACATCGTAGAGTTTGCATCTGACTCCTGGTGTTGCAAACATACATGGTGAGTCGGTAAGAACTAGAGATCACAAGTTTGAACGTGTATTGAACATTTGCGTGTACACGTGTATACGTGTAGCGAATATACAGGGTGTTCACGCTATCACTAGCCAGCGTTTTTCTTGCAAATAATAAATATTAGAAAAAAATGATAGATGAAAAAGTAATACTGTTTTTGGTAAGTAACATAATGGTGTATGTAATTTTCTTGTGTTTGCACTATTTTCTTAGAAATGAAGGTGACCTTCAATTTTATAAATGAAATGCCATATATCTTTTTATATCATATCAAAGCGTGTATCAAGAAAAATTTATTCGTATACAACACAATAACCTTCAAGGTCATACAAGGTCAGAAATGGCAGGAAAATTTTGAATATTTCGTACGTAATATTCCGTAAAGATATCATTCACGATACACAACGCCAAGAAATGTAAACGACTTGCAAAGGAAACTAACGCAATCATGTGCATTAATATTTCGGACAACGTTAGAAGAAGCTAATAAGAATGTAATTAATAGTGCCGAAATATGTAGTCATACACAAGGAAGTTATATTGAACATTTACTATAGCCTCGTCAATAAAATACACTTGCAAACGCATTTAGTACGAAATGTTCAAAATGTTTCTTCCATTTCTAACCTTGTATGATCTTGAAGGTCATTGTGTCGTATACGAATGAATTTGTCTTGACACACGCTTTCATATAACATAAAAAAATATATAGCATTCTATTTACAAAAATTAGAGGTCACCGACATTTTCATGAAAATAGTGCAAATACAAAAAAAATTACATACGCCATTAATTTGCTTGGAAAAAATAGTATTACTTTTTCCTCTTACATTTTTTTCTAATATTTATTATTTGCAAGAAAAACGCTAGCTAGTAATAGCGTGAACACCCTGTATATGTGTTTGAGTCCGTGTAATTTTCAACTCTTCGATTGCGGTGCCCGAGTCTATTTTGACTCAGAATATCAAGAATCGTCATGTAGATACTCAATTTGTGGCAATTCAAGTAAATGAATAGCTGTTGCGCTCGGGATATCGGAAAGACTGATGTGTCTACAAGAAATATCTTTAACAATACATTCCTAAAAATTATTAATTAGAGCTGTGAACGGTCTATGTCCGTTACAGACTATTACGGTCCTACGCATCATTAATTCTTCAGTTGTAAAAATGGTCCCCCGTCCAAGGGTTAATCCACGTGTACACGTCTAATCGAATACACGCGCATTTCGATACACCGGCACACGTGTATTAAACAATACACGGATTTCAACACGGATATACTACACGTGCACACATGTATTTTAGGTATACGTGAAACAGGTATCTCTAGTAAAAACTACTATCTAAAATGACTAGATATATATTAGATGTATCAAAAAACGTTTTAGTGAATTATGTGGCATTAAAGAGACGCGTCGAACGAGTACAATCTGATTTTTTTATATCTCCTTTTTTCTGAGATGTCAAGGTGACCTTGAATATTTTCACTTCTTTCTAGGTCAACTCAAGGTCATCATATTATAGGTCGCTGAACTTGTCCTCCAATCGAGAACAACGTGCTATTAAAAAAAAAGATGCGTTAACGTTGAAAAAACTCACGGTCACCTTGATATCTCGGAAAAAATGAGATATAAAAAAACAAAAATTCTACATAATTCATTAAAAAGTTTTTTGAATTTAGATATTAGTTCTTACTAACTCACTCTGTATAATTTAATCATATACACAACAAAAGATCGGTGTATATTCATTTCTCCCATTATTTAAGACGCGCAATCAAGTACTACGAGGAAAATATTCTTAGTATTTCAAAAAATCCTCGTCAGCAAAGGATTAATGTAACTTCTTCTAATATAATTGAGTCGAAACCATTGGAAATAATGCTTGGACTGCACACGAGAATATGTATAATGTTATTCATCGGAATGCATATAAAATTCGATAATCTCTATTAATAATCTTGCAATCGGAAAAACGTCAATTAACTGTGGATGTAGAATAACGAAATTTAATATACAGTAGCGCACAGATTCAAGACCATAAAACCGGGAGGGATAGTACGTGATTCTCGTTAAGAACGTTCGTTCGGTATGGAAGCGAGATCAGAGAGGGTCGGCGTAAAGTATCAGCTGCTGGGGCTTTACGACTCCGGATACATATCTTTCTCGTTACACGCTGTTATCGAGTGGCATCGATGGATTTACTTCGGGAGAAAGTCGTTCTATTAATAGGACATTTCGCGATAATAATCTCGGTGTATCGAGCACGACGAATTCTTCGTCGGCTCGCGAACGTGCATCCTGTGCTTAAGCCGCCGCTGTTAATCGTGCTTCCTCGCGGCGTCGTCGTTTAATTGGAAATTAGAAAGTAGCGCGTGTAATCGCCGATGAAAACTCATTCGACCATGTGTTTTCGGATTTTCTAGGATCTGCTGCCCACTAGCTTTGTCCACGAGCAGTTGCAGTTCGTCGGAATGGCCGCACAATGACCAGGTAAAGACGATAACGTGCATAGTCTACTGTCTGACAGTCGTGACTCGCAAACGACTTTTTCATTATACAGGATGTCCCATTTAAATCGATCCAGTCGAATATCTTCAAAACTGTTGATGATACTAAAAAATGTTTCAGACAAACGTGAAATGGTATCGGGGGGCACACTTTCTGATGTAGGTATCTTTTTCTAGGTGGACGCATAGAGGACATATGAAGGTCAACTTTGCTTACTTAACTCCTTGTCGTACCCGCTAACTCCCGATTGCTCGGGCTATAATAAACAAGAAGGTCGGTCACGCGTCGAGCCATTTAGCTGTTTAGCCGTGTGCTCGAACTTGCGCAAAATGTATGCGTCTTATGACATGTATATTTCGACGCAGCGAAAGGAATTGTGTAATAATAACCACGTTTGAGTACAACTAATACTTTTAAGATGTCTGGGAAATAATTATGATCAATTCATCGGTGAACAAAAATGATTTATAATTTTAAAGTGGATAATCTATCAGTAACAATTTGTAAATTAATACTTAATTTAAATTAATAATGTTTTGAGAAAACTCGTAGATAATTAATAATCTTCGTGTTAGTGTTGTTTACGTTTGTCACGAATGAAGTACCACGAGCCAGGCTCGCGTTGTTTACGTTTGGTCCGAACGAAGTACCGCGAGCCAAGCTCACGTTGTTTACGTTTGGTCCGAACGAAGTACAACGAGCCAGGCTCGTGTTGTTTACGTTTGGTCCGAACGAAGTACCGCGAGCCAGGCTCGTCCTTATTGTTTCTGGCCCAAATTTCTTACCACGAATCTCAATCGTTGTTGTAGGCCAAGGGATTAAATAGAATCGTATATTTTTAACCCCTTGCCTTATAATTTATTTTACGGTTTTAGTGATTAGAATTTCTTTGTAGTTCATAATTTCTTAGAAAAAGGAGAAAATGTATATCTATTGCATGTCTATATGTTCTCCAATGGCTGTACATTAACAACAACAAAATAGAATTATATTTCGGTTTAAAAGAAATTAATAACATACATCTTTATTAGACTCTGTTCAGAATCTTCATCACGTCTCTCAGACGATATTGTAAGCGAAGGGGTTAAATGCACTACCCGATGCTACTCGTTATTCCCTACATAAAAGATCACTTATGACGAAAAATCATTAGTTTAGAAGATATTTTGATTCCTGGGGTATGTGAATTCTTGCATCGCGTTGATCTAGCAACGAGACAGCAAGTGTGGTTCCAGAGGAATGGTGTATCAGTTCATTATCATCGTACAATCCAAGCCACACTAATATCTTCTAAACTTATGATTTTCCGCCATAAGTGATCTAGTACTTGTATGTAGGGAATAACGAGTAGCATCGAGTAGTGTATTCAAAAATATACGATTTTATCTAAAAAAGCAAAGTTGACCTTCATATGTCCTCTACGCGTCTATCTAGAAAAAAGATACCTACATCAAAAAATGTGCCCTTTGATATCGTCTAACTTTTGTTTGAAATATTTTTGAGTATCATCACCAGTTTTGGAGATATTTGATTGGATCGATTTAAATGGGACATCCTATGTATTTACAAAGGATTCATCTATTTCTAATTCCCAATAGTAATTGCTCCGACTAAACTAATTTATTGAACTTAAGATCAAAGTAAAATTCTTGTTTATCAACACGTTTCGTGCGGGGCCATTTTTATTCGATTCTTCGTTCAAGCTATTCGATGGTTTGATTGAAGACTGATACATTATTAAAAACTATTTCATTATATTATTGATAGATTAGAAATTAGCCTGTACATAGGTACTAGTTTTCACATTATGTATCATTATATACTCTTTCGATACTAATGTTTCAGTCTTAAATTTACTATGAAATTACATGTGTTTGAACTTGTAAGTCATCAATGGTACGCATTAGACAGACCGTGTTAAGAACTCAATTATCTCATGAAGAAATTAAAAATTCCATATTTAATTCAGCGATTTGTTGTCCTAGATTTGTCAGTCTAGAATATCGCGAATATCATAAATCTGTAAAATTCACGGTCTGTCAGTAATATATCTTAACTAGACACGCAGTACTTAAACATTGAATAAAATAAATGGAGTTTAGAAACAGAGAAAGTGTGTGTAGTAGAAATACTTGGAAAGTAGAAATTATATTGCAAGGCCATAGTACACGCATTTTGTGAGAGTCATTTTCGCTTCGGTTTTGAGAAAGTTGAGTTTGAAAATTCGGCGGTTATGTGCCCTTTAGAGTAGCAACCGCCCGACGTGTCTGACCATGGCCAACTAATTCTACTTCGAACGAATCCGTCGAAGTATCAAACTCAGGTTTCTCGAAAACAAAGCGTAAACCAAAAACACGTTATTCGTTTTCTTTTTCATTATTTTGATACGTATACAATCACTTAGAGTGCTCATCAGAGTTTTAAAACACGGCTATAAAGTTGAAGGTATCAAACTCAATTTTCTCAAAAATAAAGTGTAAACCAAAAACACGTTATTCGTTTTCTTTTTTATTATTTTGATACGTACAATCACCTAGAGTGCTCATCAGAGTTTTAAGACACGGCTATAAAGTTGGAGGTATCAAACTCAATTTTCTCGAAAACAAAGTGTAAACCAAAAACACGTTATAGATTTTCTTTTTTATTACTTTGGTACGTACAATCACGTAGAGTGCTCATCAGAGTTTTAAAACACGACTATAAAGTTAGGGGGGTAGAACCAAAAATTATCAAAAAAATGTTTAACCCGTATACACAAGGACTACCCTATTAGGGTCTCTGCACACCCATCCGGAACGAGCCCGGAGAGTTTTTTTTACATAGCTTTGATATAGGGAGGGCTCTCCGGGATTTCTGATCCGGTGTGGTTCGCTTGCGCGACCGAAGGACCATAATTCTTGCATTTTCGAGCGCGCGTTGACAGTTCCCTCTGTGCATGGCACAAAAGAAAATGTTTTCAGGGGCTCCACAGCTCCTTAACACGTTCAGCGCCCATTCCACAATCATACAAATTACACAAAATCAAAGCAATATATTTAATAAAACAAAAACTAAGAAGTTTAGTTTTGTGATATTAATTACTGTTTCAAACCTCTTCTATTCCTCAGATCGTAAGGAAATTTTGTACACTCAATCTACCAACGTAAAAATTAATTTTCAATTCTGTATAAATAATTCCGTCACCCAGATATGGGTGACATGGCGCTGAACGTGTTAAAGTAAACTACAGTGACGTGCAAAAGTATCTGGACACCCTTTAAAAACGAATAACTTTTTCAAAATTAGTTCAACGGCTTGAGTTTTTTTGAGATGTTAGAAGGATTAGTTTACTAGGTAGCGTGTAAATATTTTTTCCAAAAATTGCTATTGGTCGGAATTGCGGCGAAGAAAGTAAATATCACAATTTTTAACTTTTTTATCTGTACCTGTAATGAAAATTCGAAAGACGCCTTTTGTCGGACTAGGTAAGTTATGCATATGTACAAAGTTGCATCGAACTCGGTTAACGTTGTTATGAGCTACAAACATTTAAAGCTGATCACATAAGGGCGAAATTCCCTGAAAAGGCAGAAAATCTGCGTCTTTCACTCTTCAGCTCTCATCTTGCAATGTTCGCAGCTCATCTGCTCATAGCAACATTAACCGACTTCGATGAAACTTTGCGCATGTATATAGCCTATGAAGATCTACAAAAGATATATTTTAAATTTTCATTACAGGCACAGATAAAAAAGTTAAAGGTAATTATATAGAAAAGGTCTGCGTACTCCGATTTTGATGAAATTTTAATACGTTATGGAGCAACATATTCTGAACAACTTTTTCCTTTTCCAATATAGGGGGGTCGCTTTTAGTTTTCGAGATATTTGCAAAAAACTATCGGTAATGTTAATTTCATAACAGAAACCCTCTTTTTAGAAATACTGGGTGCGTGTGAAACACTGGGTGGGTGGGTGTGGTATTGTAGCTTCTCATCTCCACAACGTGTTTACAAACAAAAAATAAACAGATGCGGCCCGAAAATCCAGGGAATGGAATAACAGAAGAAACAAGCAGAATTAACTCCTGTAGATAACTCTGATCATACATAGATAGGCTGAGTTTTCAATTTTCAAAGACATTTCCTGGATTTTCGGGCCGCATCTGTTTATTTTTTGTTTGTAAACACGTTGTGGAGATGAGAAGCTACAATACCACTCACACACACCCAGTGTTTCACACGCACCCAGTGTTTCTAAAAAGAAGGTTTCCGTTATGAAATTAACATTACCGATAGTTTTTTGCAAATATCTCGAAAACTAAAAGCGACCCCCCTATATTGGAAAATGAAAAAGTTGTTCAAAATGTCAAAATCTATAATATATTACAATTTCATCAAAATCGGAGTACGCAGACCTTTTCTATATAATTACCAAGTTAAAAATCGTGACTTTTACTTTTTTCTTCACAATTTCTACCATTAGCAATTTTTATAAATAATTATTTACACGTTACCTAGTAAACTAATCCTTCGAACATCTCTAAAAAACTCAATCCGTTTGAACTAATTTTGAAACAGTTATTCGTTTTTAAAGTGTGTCCGGATACTTTTGCACGCCACTGTATCTGAACTAACTAGCTAAATCCTGGTCCGGCCAGTCCCGCATGGGTGTGCAGAGACCCTTATACAGTCATTCTTCGGGATGATGCGGTATTTAGAAACCATTTCAATCGACTTGCAGGCGCAGGAATGGACCCGCAAACCGAACAACACCACGGTAATCCGTATCAATCAAAATCAGAACCAAAACCACAGGCACATGGCCGGGCAAGGTCACCCGAATTCGCGCAGCTACGACGAAGAGATCGACAACGAGCCCCTCTATGATCCTGTGGCGCCTCGAATGGATTACGAGGTCCACGATTTCGACGCGAATCCGCGGGACGAGGCGAATCGTCGATTAGCTTATCGACGGGACAATTGCAGACAACAGGAGTACATCTACGACGGGCCGGCTGAAGACATTCCTCCGTATCACGGATCCAAAGTAAGGAAGAAGCTTTCTAACTCTCGCTGGTCCTTCAACCGTGAAAGATTTTCGCGAATGTAAACAAGGTTTCGGGAATTCTGTCACGGAATGGAAAAGAAACTCGTGGTTCGGCGATTAATGAACGTTTAATCGGCGCTTTCTAGCGCCCTCGTAATCGGCCTTGATCGTTTGATCGGATCAGCGTGACGATCGATGTACGATACACCTTCGGAGCGATTTAATTAAGAAGAGAAACGATCGCGAGGCTGTTGATCCTGTCTGCTGCACGTGAACAAGTTTAGTCACTTTTATTTTGGTTCCCGTAGGAAAACGGCATGCAGAACGAAGGAGACAGGAAGACGGTGACTACGGTAGAGGTGCATCAGTCTGTCTGCCCACCCGCACCACCCCCACCATTGTCTTACAAATGGCCAGCAGGTTTGTCTCGAAGTCAACGACTTTGCTGACCACATTTGACTAACCTTGCTGCAGTCTTCGGATAAGCTACAGTGGGTGTAGAAAGTATTTTCACAACATTTAAAAACGAATGACTTTTTTAAAATTGTACCAAACAGCTTGAGTTTTTTTGGGCTGTTAGAAGGATTGATTTATTAGGCGATGTGTAAGTAATATTTTTAAAAAATTGACGTAATCGCGAAGAAAACAGTAAAGGTCACGATTTTCAAGTTTTTCATCTATACTTGTAATGAAAATTTAAAAAGTGACCTTTGCAGGCTTGATCGAAATCTATCAAGGTTGTTGTGAAATATAATTAATTGAAAATAGGAAAAATCCTAAATTCAAAGATTTTTACATGTTACAATGTCTATAGCTTTTTAACCAATTAGCTGTTGCGACCTCTTTGAAAAGTGTGTACCCAAAATGTGTCGCAAAAAGTACGCGAACTACATTGTTCACACTATATACAGTTTTTTCATAATTATTTATACTTTTTTATTTTTTCGTTTTATTTCGTCTTGGCCTCCAAATATTCAAAACATCTTAATACAAATATATGTTAGTTTTCACTAATATTGCAATTTAAACAGTAAATTTTATCTTGCTCTACTTTTTACGCATCACGAGTATACTCGTCATAACACAAAAGCTTGTCATTTCCCCGTGACGAGTATACTCGTCGGAAACAGCTAACTGCTTAATGCGTCAACAGAAATTTGATGAAACTTTGTACATACACATGACTTACTCAGATTTACAAAAGTCATGTTTGAAATATTCATTATAGGCACAGATAAGAAACTTAACCTTTAGCACTCGAATGGTGACTCTGAGGCACCACTAAAAATTGCTATACCATTCTTCAAAGTATTGTTTACATTATTAAATTTGTATTTAATAAATTAGGTACTAAACATTTAAGTATTGTACGAGCATTGTTCATATCTACAAAATGAAAAAAATCATACACAATGGAAATATTCTTCGTCGGAAAAAATGCTTGGTTTTGTAGTTAAAGTAGCTCCGACTGCAAAGGGTTAAAAATCATGACCTTTACTGTTTTCTTCGCAATTGCAACTAATATCGATATTTTTTAATTATATAGACATCAGGTAGTAAACTAATCCTTCTAACATCTCAAAAAAAAAACTCCAGCCGTATGGTCCAATTTTTAAAAAATTATTCGTTTTTAAAGAGTGGACGAATACTTTTTACGCTGACTGCATGTATTAGGTGTATGCAAAAGTTTTAGTCTTTTTCAATCGTTCATGTATAATGACTTTTAATTATAATGGACATAATATTCCGTCTTTTTGGGTAGTTGGATATTAATGTGTCTAGATAGCCAAATTTTTATGTTCAATAAAGTTATGTTTCAAAAAATTGAAAAAAGGGCTAAAACTTTTGCATGCACCTAATAAGTACTTTAGTAATGTTGAGATAAGAGTAATAATTAGAATGCAGATTTTATACATTTATGGCACAAAAGAGCAGATCCAATGCAAAACAGTGAAAATATTCTAAGTATCTAAAAATACTGTTGCATAATTTTCTACTTATGAAAATAATTAAAAAATGAAATAAATATATACAGGGTGATTCACGTTATTGTAACAGGCCACATATTTTTTTTTGGCTAAAGTTAGAAAAGAATGTTAGAATGGTTCTGTGCAGATTAGATACCTACTAACGGTAATACTTCTGTAAATGCAAATGAAACCATCTTCTATTTACTATTTATATAATTCTCTCTTTATTTTATGCGAGACTGTATTAATTTAAATGATTAGTTTAAAAGATATTACATTATACATATATGGTCTTTCATCTGAATAATATTAAAGGCAAAATATATTTTAAAATAATCGTTTTTCAACCATGATACCACAATCCCTTTTTAATAATAAAAAGATTATATCTAAAACAGAAAGAATGATTCCCATTTAAAAAAAAAAATAGTTACAGCTGCAAAACACGCATTCAACTTTGCATTTACAAAAAGGGTATTAACGCGACGACGCAATCTGCATTAAACTGTTTAGCATTTTCCTTCGACATATTTTTCTAATTTCAATGAAAAAGATATGAGTTGTATCTTGTTATGAATGTAGATAATCTTCGTTTTACATGAAACTCCGCAGTTCAGTAATAATTTTCTTACTGCTTTTTCAAATACGAAACTAACTTTACGAAATAAGGCCGCAACTAAATGTTGATAAAAGATTTCAAGAACGCAGCGACATAAAACAAAAATATGGTCACCTCTGTTTGGTGATAATCAAAATGTTCCACGCTCAGAGATACAGAAGTGGATTAAGATCATTGGGATTAAGCGGAAATATTTATTCAACCAAACAAACGTTATCATGAATACAGACGGATCAATGTATTTGTTCGTCGAGGACGAAGATAAAACTTGATACGTGAATCTAGATAACTAACAAATCTGTTGCGCATATCATGTAGTCAATTGCCTACTTGTAAAACATAAATTATTAGTAACAGAAGCATAGCCAAAACATTATACAAGGAGTTGTGTGGAGGAAGTTCTAAAGATGGTGTCCAACACGTTAAGCGCTATATCAGTCACCAGTGAACGAACAAAAATTTTTTGGTTCAAGCCGTATTAATCACCGACGACTTCAAATACAAAATTTAATATTACAAAACATTACAAAATTAAAAACATTAAATAACCGCTTGCATTATAATTTATTTTACGATTACAGTGATTACAACTTCGTCGTACAAAAACGTCTAAAAGAAAGAGTAAATTGACATCTACTATACAGGGTGTCCCATTTAAGTTGAGATTGTAAAAAATCTCGAAGACATATGATTTAAAAATAACAAACTGACACATTTCTTTTAGTGTTTCGAATGGCGAGTCAAATGGCACTACTAGTTTTCTAATTCGTTTGCGTTTTCAAGGTTATTTCAAGGTCATTTTGTCTTTTTTATCATAAACCCATATTTTTTTATATCGGAATCATATTCTACATGAAAAAATGCACAACTTTTGTTTGAAACATTTTTTTGTAAGTTTGTAAGAAGTTTATTATACGTTCATGAGTCTTTTATTAAACGAATTACTGTGTCTAGAAGTTGAGGTTAAAAATTTCGAGCATTTTTTACGATGTTCTTAAATGAAATAAAAAATCTTCCAGAAGAAAGTAACGTTGTCATTTTAATAGAAAAACGAAATTATCCTTGACATAAACATGAAAAATCAGCTAAATATCTTAAGAAATATTGAACTTACAAAAAAATGTTTCAAACAAAAGTTGCGCATTTTTTTACGTAGAATATGATTCCGAAATAAAAAATATGGGTTCATGATAAAAAAAGATAAAATGACCTTGAAATAACCTTGAAAACGCACACGCATTAGAAAACTAGTAGTGCCATATAACTCCCCACTCGAAACACTAAAGGACATGTGTCAGTTTGTTTGTTTTAAATCACATGTCACAGAGATTTTTTACAATCTCATCTTAAATGGGACACCCAGTATATCTATATTTTCTCTAAGTGCTAAATATCGATACCACAAAGATAGAATTTTATTCCGGCTTGTATGAAATGAATAGCCTGCATGTATAAGAAATTATGTTCGAAGTCTTCGTCGTAATTCTAACTCGATGTTATAAAGCAACAGGTTAACATGTTAAAAAAGAACTTTTAATAAGGCAATTTACAAACCCGTATAATTTATCTAAAATTCTCCAGATATGCTGCACACTTTATGCGGCTGACTGCATTAACCTTGCTCTTTCAATTTTTTAACATTCGATCAGGGCCGGTTTGAAACTCTGTCTACTGCATAGCGAAGAAGCATGTTGCTTCGCAAACTTTTGAAAATACGCGAATGATAAAGTAGAATGACGGTGGAACGATGTTCACGCAGAGACGAAACCAATGAACGCCATGGGTATGCAAATGGGCAGCACAATGTCAATGGGCAGCACAGGCTCAACGGAAACCGAGTCGAGCTTGGAGTCGTCCTGCAGCAAGGACTCTGCCTCGACTTCGTCGTCATTGTCAACGTCCTCCTGCGAGCCACCGTCAACGGTCTCTTATGGTTCGGTGACGGCAGCCACAACCGGGACCAATAAACCCAATGACCCGCCAGCTACAACGCATCCGGCACCCCGCAATTGCGCCACAAGGACATCGCCGATCGCCTGCACCGACTTGAGCACTGCCATAACGCAAGAACTGCAGAGGCGGGCGCAGCAGGTAGGAGTGCAGCAGTTTTCTTTTGTGAAATCAACAAGTAGTCACAACTACTCCAATGAATAAATTACATAGGAAACAAAATAAAATAGTTGTAATGATTGTAGGGGAGAATGATGTAATGGCGTTCACTTAAAGGGGGGCTTCTCGTACAACCACAGTGAAAACAAGTTATTTTTAAAAATTCTTTAGAATCACTACTGGATATGTACACAGGCAGTCTTGAAGTACAAGAATTCATTGTTTAGTTCAATTTTTCTTATTATTATTTAATGTATAATATAATATATACGTACGTTTCTTAACATTTCATTTTTCAAACTGGCGTGCACGACAACTTAAAAAGTAGTAAAGCAATCAACTTTGGACAAAAATCGTTCATTTCTTTATGTATTTCTTTAGGGATTGAATCTGAAATTTACATTTAATTTTTTTACTTATATTTTTCTGAATAATATAAATTTAACTAATAGGCCGACAGAAATAAACATTCCTTGCGAACCACTTTTCCAACATTTCATATTTTAATTTCAACATAATCAATTTTTACGACACTTTGTGAATGTTAACATACTTAGATCTAGAGAAAGCATATTTTAAATTTTCATTATAGGCACACATAAAAAGTTAAAAATCGTGATCTTAATATGTAATGTTAGATGTAATAACAGTTGGCAAGTTGTACTTAAGACGTGGATCGTAGAACTTTTTTGAAAAACATCTTCAAAAAATGAAAAACAAGTTCTAGGAAGTAGTAGCTTTAATTTAGCTTTAATTTATAATTTTACTTTTTAAACTGGCGTGCACGGCAACTAAAGAAACTAGTAAAGCAATCAACTTCGGACGAAGATCGCTCATTTATTTAGGGATTGAACCTGAAATTTATATTTGATTTTTTTACTTATATTTTTCTGAATAATATAAATTTAACTAATAGGCCGCCAGAAGTATACATTCCTTGCGAACCACTTTTCCAACATTTCATATTTTCCTTTCAAAATAATCGATTTTTACGACACCTTGTGAATGTTAACTTACTTAGATCTAGAGAAAGCATATTTTAAATTTTCATTATAGGCACAGATAAAAAATTAAAAATCGTGATCTTTCATTTCTATACATTACCTAGTCAACTAATTCTACTAACATCTCGAAACAAAAGTAGTTTGGTCCAATTTTAAAATACTTGATATGTAATGTTAGATATAATAATGACTGGCAAGTTGTACTTAAGACGTGGATCGTAGAACTTTTTTGAAAAACATCTTCAATGAATGAAAAACATGTTCCAGAAAGTAGTAGCTTTAATTTAGCTTTAATTTATAATTTTACTTTTTAAACTGGCGTGCACGGCAACTAAAGAAACTAGTAAAGCAATCAACTCCGGACGAAGGTCGTTCACTTCTTTAGGGATTGAACCTGAAATTTATATTTAATTTTTTTACTTATATTTTTCTGAATGATATAAATTTAACTAATAGTCCGACAGAAGTAAACATTCCTTGCGAACCACTTTTCCAACATTTCATATTTTCCTTTCAAAATAGGTTTAATCGCAGCATAAAGTATCAGTCCACTAGATTCTCGACGAATTAGTCCCCATCAATTTTCTGCACTGTCGACGAAGCCACGAATCGTAAATGGAACTTTCTACAAGACAAATGAAACGAACGTTGCGTGTGCAATTTGTATGGCGACCGCAGCGTTCAATGAATAACATAAAGTCTCTCTTATCTTTTCGTAATGATTAGCACTACATACTTTCATTAATCTGTTTCACCCGAACGCGTTGTCTGAATCATCACCGTCTCGATGCTTAGAGTACTGTGGTTTGAAAAGTGAAATTATCAGTCATTCACCAACTTAGTCACGCTTTCTTGTGTAGTGTTAAATGCGCCTACACCGTCTGTCTATCTCTTCAAGAATCATAGCCTGTAATTTAATATTCAAAACCACAGAGTGCATGCATCGATGATGTAGAAACGAAAAAAACAGTTTTAGCTTTCATCACGGGACGATAACGCGAGTTTGGGAACTCGCACGGTGGACGTGTAAAACAATGATTCTCTTCCTCTGTTTACGATATCTTTTACGTCATATTTCGAGATAACGTTCCCTTAAATAGATATTGTCTTCCAAGAAGATAAAGTCATCGCAAACTCTTACCCTACTTCGCTCATTGTCGCGAAACTATGTTACTGAACACGTAGTTGATAATAACAACTGCGGTATACATAGTACACAGTCCTCGTCTACGAGGGCGTGATAACGACGTATCAATAACAGATTGCTTTAGTACTTGCAATCGTCATTCATCCATCATCGATACACGTCACTTGTCCGTGTGCTTTCAGAGGAGCATGAACATCGCCAAAGCAGAAGCTATGAAGGACAAGACGCAAGAAGCACGCAAACCACAAAACCCAGAAGCCTTGAGGGCGCAAGAACAGAAGGTTACACATGATAAGGTATCCATATTTTTCAATTTTATAAAAATCAAGATTTATAATCTATTACAGTCGGTGGCAAAATTAAGTGGACACGCTTTAAAAACTGATAACTTTTTCAAAATTGGGACAAGCAATAATTTTGTTTTGTAAAACAAATTTTGTTGAAATTGCTACTGCTCGGAATTAGAAAGACAAAAATGAAGGCCACGATTTTTAACTTTTTTTATCTGACCTGTAATGAAAATTTAAAGTATGGTTTTTGTAGATTTGTGTAAGTTACATGCATGCACAAAGTTTTATTAAAATCAGTTAACGCATAAAAAAGTTACAGGCATTGATGGAAATTGCAGTCTCTCAGAATTCTTGCTATTTTTAATTATTTATAACTCATAGCAACCTTAATCGATTTTTACGACACTGTGAATGTATATGACTTACTTCGTGTTAGATTTTATGTAAAGCCAAGTTCGATTCTTAGCCGTGAGACTGAATTAAATAAAGTTTAAATAACGTATATGTAACTTACTTAGATCTAGAGAAAGCATATTTTAAATTTTCATTATAAGCACAGATAAAAATTTAAAAATCGTGATCTTTCCTTTTTATAAATTACCTAATCAACTAATTCTACTGACATCTCAAAAAAAGTAGTTTGGTCCAATTTTAAAATACTAAATATGTAATATCAGATATAATAATGACTAGCAAGTCGTACCTAAGACGTGGATCGTAAAACTTTTTTGAAAAACATCTTCAATGGATGAAAAACAAGTTCTAGAAAGTAGTAGCTTTAATTTGATTATTTTTCTATAACATCGACAAATATAAAAAGAGTTGTCGACCATCGTAACGAACACTGAATGATATTCGATGGATAATACTAGAACAAGATTAAATAATTATTACAGTAATTGGGATTTATTCAATCATCAAGTTAAGTGGTTAAGTACTTTCAAATCGTCTTCTTCGTTTTTAAAAGTGTACATAAAGTCGTTTACAACAGTCAAACGAGTATATGTACAATCAATTCAATTCCACACGAATCTGATCGGCGTTTAATTAATAATCACAATTATCATGTACAGATTCTTCGGCTATTTGTTAATTAGTAAGACCAAACGCGCGCACGAACAGAGGAAGCATCGAGCGGCCTCGAGACTGCAAAGATCCGCGGAAATAATAAGCCGAGAGAGAGTCGATCTAATTAAAAATTATTGCCGCGATGTTGCAAACGATCGAACTTTCGTGTATGAGCCTTGCAAACGACGATATTCACAGGTGGGCTCGAGCTGAGAGATGCTAGAATTGTTTATAACCTTACGTGGACGCGCCGCACAGTGGTTCAGACGCGGAGAAAACCCAATCTTTTGAATGTTAAATGTACAAGTTTTTTTTCATTACAGTTAAATAGTAATATAGTTGAAATGCTGTAAACAATAACAAATTTTTTGAAAATACCGTTAATTGTAAAGATTTTAAAAGTTTATAACCTTACGTGGACGCGCCGCACAGTGGTTCAGACGCGGAGAAAAACCAATTTTTTGAATGTTAAATATACAAGTTTTTTCATTACAGTTGAATAGTAAGATAGTTGAAATGCTGTGGACAATAAAAAAATGTTCTGAAAATACCGTTAATTGTAAAGATTTGATAGCATGAAAGTTAGGGAACTCAATACTAGCAATTCTGAGACACAAACGCACCCACAAGAAAACGCAGATGGAAGTATCTACAACATTACAAATAAAAAATCATTTTGTAATCTGATTACGTATATATTAAACACATATATTACGTAGACAAAAATCAATAATACCCTTATAGATTTCAGTAGAATACAAATTGTGCTCAGAGGTATTGTTGATCATAAAATCAAAGTTTAATTAGATGTAACTTTTTGTGCGTTATCTCTAGCGTCACACTGAAACTTAATACTGTAATACAATACATTATTAAGAACATAACTAAACAGGTTTCAGCTGCGGTAACGTGCGGCTCTGAAATTAGGAGCGTTTTTCCTGTAACTTTGATCAGTATTCTGATGAAAAAATATAATATCTTGCTTTCATGTTTGATATTATGAAAAAATGTTTCAGATAAAAGTTTCATGGTTTTATAAGTATTGTAATGTGATGTATTTAGTATTTTTTTATAAGGAAGGCGTATAGAGAACATGTGAAGGTCATTGTTGTTTTTTTTTATATAATCAAATATTTTATAATACATTATTTGATTCGATTTACACATAATATACAATCTACCATTTAAAAGTTGGAGCACAAATGTGCATACAAAGCAACAACAAAATGAAACAAACAGAATAATTCAAGCAAAAATTTAACAAAACAATGGGACTGAAAGAAGATTACGTAAAACAAGGCTTCAGTACGAGCAATGATGGTAATATGTCAAGAAGATTTTTTAGTAATCCGAAACTAACAACACAAATAACCGGAGTAAACGAAGATCTGATTAATCGTTTTTCAATCACACTCCAAACCATTAATTGCGGTTGTCCAATTTATCAGGAAAAATTTGACAAATATTGCAAAGAAACTGCCGACCGAGATGTGCACCTGTATAGCTGGGCACTTCATGCCAAACACAGTTCAGAAAATACTTTTGCATGGCAGTAAAGTAATAGAAGCTCTTATGCTGCCTATAGGAATGGCAACGGAAGAAGCACAGGAAGCACGAAACAAGGATTACCGGCAGTACTGATTGAACCATTCGAGAAAATGTTCTCGCATTACTACTAATGAAGATGTTATGCATATGCTTGTAATTTCTTCGGATCCATATATAAATAGAATAAAAAAAGAACCAAAGAAAAAAAATCTTGAATTGGACGAATGTGTGAAAGTTCTACTCACAGAAAGTAATCAATAATTAATGATATTCTATTAAATTCTTGTTTAATTAATTTTTATCATTAACAAATCACAAAACTGTATATTTCATTCTTATCATTACTAATATTGATCATTCTTAACTAATTTTTCTTAATTCTGTTTTTTTAACTAAACAACAGTATTTCATCGTTAATTGTCGTGAAATTCTGAACGATAATTGTCGCAAAACTATCCCTCCTTCTGCGGGGTATACCCCGTGAGACCACTAATAATCCAATGACAAAGCTTCTTTATTTTTATTATTTTTTGGGGGCTCTCACCAACATATTCGTGGCATTTTTCTAATGAAAATGATATCAAACACGATATAATTCGGATCATATTTACAATAACTTTCCGAAACTTTCATCGTCTATATCTTATATGGTATCATTTCCATTAGAAAAATTCCACGAATATGTTGGTGAAAGTTCCATAAAAAAATAATAAAAAATAAAGAAGTTTTGTCACTGGGTTAGGTGTTGTTTTCACACCGACATACTTGACCCGTATTATGTTATATTTCCCGGCGACCGAGGCCTCTCAAGCTTCGCTGTCCTTTTCTAAGTTCGGCACAACTCAAAGAATAGTATTATCTGAACGTTAATTGTCGCCGGCCGGACCCGTGATGACGACGATTATCGATGAAATACTGTATTGCTTTCTTTTGGATCAGCCATTTTGTTTTTAGTCATTTTTACTTTAAATCTGTAATCAGCGACCTCCAAAATCCCCGGTATACCAATTTTTATTCAAGTTGAAGTTCAAACATAAATGTTCTTGAATTTTTTCCGGAATATACGGGTTTCGAATCACTGTGCGACGCGGCGGGCGATGCACTTGCAATTTCACCGTGTTCTCGCTGCGTCTTCGATCAATTCCGTTCCTCACCTCTAAATCGAGAAGTAAAAGTAACATTAAGCGGCGACGATAATCAAACCACATCCGAGCGAGTCGGCTGCCGATTATTTCTCGCAATTGCGCGCGCTTCGACTACTTACAACGTTTCGAACTGTTACAGCTAATGGAGGAGTTCAAGCGTGCTCACCGGAAGATGTTCAACTCAAACCAGCAGAAAGTCCATTTCTCCGATCAGCCGATCGAGCAGGTAAGGAAACGATAATCCTATTATCTTTCAGCGTCCTCGAATCGACGTGGTTCGACACGTTTGTAAAATTCCGGAAGCGCTTGTCTCTCGTTGCTGTTATCTCGCTCAAATACCGAGATTCGTTCCGCGAATTCCGCGCAAACGAAAACATCATATATTAGGTTGATGCATATAGAAAATGTCCAATTTTAGAACGCAAATCTTTGAAAACTTTTCGATCAAGAAACGCCATTACTGTAGTGGTGTGTGAGAACCCGGAAATGTCGAGTCGGGACGGGACGAGGACTTTTTTCGAGATCCGGGCGAGTTCTCGAAAATTTCGGAATTCTCGATTATGTTGAGATTCTTGAAAATATCGGAATTCTCGATTATGTTGAGATTCTTGAAAATATTGGGATTCTCGAAAATTTCGGGGTTCTCGAAAATATCGGGATTCTCGAAAGTTTCGGGATTCTGAAAATATCGGGATTCTAGAAAATATCGGGATTCTCGAAAATATCGGGATTCTCGAAAATTTCGGGATTCGCGAAAGTTTCGGCATTCTCGAAAGTCTCGGGATTCTCGAAAATTTTAGGGTGTTGAGTACTCGATTACCGTTATAAGACTCGCTTCAAAATCGATCGCGGTATGAAATTTCTGATATTTGAAGCGTTTCCGAAAACCACATTATAAAATCTATTCATTGAATCTTCTTTTTTCTTCCTTTTGAGACTTTCGTGAATCCCGAAACTCTCGGGAATCCCGAAACTCTCGAGAATCCCGAAACTCTCGAGAATCCCGAAACTTTCGAGAATCCCGAAACTTTCGAGAACCCGACCCGTCTCGTCTCGACGTCTTCTCGACCCGTCTCGACAATCAAGATTCATACATTTGCGGGTTCTCGCATATCCCTACTGCCTACAGGTTTATTATAGAAAACTTTGAGGTGCAAAGCTAATCCTTAACACGTGATCCAGATTTCAAAAGAAATCTTCACGTTAATATATTCGTTGTACCAAATTTAATTAATTTAATTATAATCATACATTTCACTTTCTGCAATTTTTTATTTGATTCAATAAATCACTTCGATTTCATGGAATTTTTGAGGTTGCTGAATTGACAGTAAAAGTGTTAAATGGGGCTTCTTGAATAACGGCAGCGCAAGCAGGTGGTTTTTAACAATTTTTTTCAGAACTAGACTAAACCTTTTGGGGATGAAAACAGATAGTCTTGAAGTACAAGTGTTTCTTTTTTTAGTTCAATTCTTCTCATTATTTATTGTATAATACAATAAAATAAATAAAAGGACTACAAAATGGAGATAACATATCTTGTAAATGAAGAACATGTGAACGACCAAAAAATTTTTTAACACAATCAAGAAACTTGAAATTCATTGACAGAATGACTGCAATGGCGCTTACTTTTCATCAATAAGTTCATTTAGAAAAAAAGTGGCGTTTGTTTCAGATTGCTGTTAAAAATTGGACATATCGTATGCAGCAACCTAATATATCGCGCTTGCAACGAGCAATGACATCGTTCAGCGTTGACTTTCACTGTTTTCTTTCCGCGGCGAAGACGTTACAGCCTCTGACCACGTAGACGTAAAATTCCTGGTTAGATCATGCAACGATACTCGAACGCCCTGTGAAAAAAAAGCGGAACTAGGGGTACGCCGCAGACCAATTAAAAATCCTATTAGCAACCGAGTCGGAATTATTACGCGCGGCGAAGACGTTTCCCAGTGAGAATTATGCATAATAACCGGCGCGTATTTAATATTGATATCTGAAAAACGGGAGAGAAATAGATAGAAAGAAAAAAGAGAACAGCGAAGCAAACACGAGACAGGGAGCATCCGTCGGTGACATGGACATTCTTACACAGATAATTAAACAACCGGCGAGATCTACAGATGCAAACGGATAACGCTTTGAACAGAGATAACGCAGGTAATGGTGCCGCGAAAGAATCGCGCGTTACGCCTCCGTGTATGTGAACGTGTACGCTCAAGTGCACCTGAATTTATGAAGTACCGCGTTATTAACTGTTATACACGCGCTCCGTTCAGATAGAGACCGATTCGCCCGCTTATAGTCACGTACATTTCACTGTTTCGCCTCAGTATTACAGTACCATCGCATTCGAGAAGATCGACTACCGCGGGAAACACAGAATCGCTAACAAAGTGTAATTAAAACAATCACCGATTACGATATCACCGACACGGCCGTAAAATATAGTGAAGGATTTTTGATTTATCGAAGCGCGTAAGGAAATTTTTTTAAAAATATGATCGGGTGACTGTAAGTTTTCAAAGATCCGTGGATTCAATCCATTATTAACACAGTAACATACATAAATAATATTTAAGATAGTTTCGTTCGGTGTTGAATGAATAACAAACTCTAATTGTCCATTAACCACGAATTATTAATAGAGATTAAAGGGGTGGAGATTGAACATTAAACTGTAGATTTTGTTTTATGTTTAACACGTTGATTGGGAAGTTGTAATTTCCAGGAAATTCAAATAAATCAAAGTAATTTATTAAATGAAACCGATACTGGAAAGATAAAATTGATTTTTAGCGATTAGTTGTTAGATTAATCCTAATATCAGATGATTGCAAAAGTTCTATAGCCCGAATTTTTATTATGAATGTAATTTGTGCGACTTGAGAAGAGCAATTGTCATCCTCTAGAAACAAATTAATAGTGGAGTCACAGTTTAAAAGAAATTGTGTGAAATAAGTGCATAATAGTGATCCATGCTCGTTGGTTAAAAAGGAGACACAACAAAACAAGATACTTCATATTGCGGCTAAAAATAAAATTAGACTGAAAAATATTGATTGCAAAATTACACACGGAGCTTTAGAGAATTAAACTAACATTCGTTAGTCAATCATACAGTTGCCACCATTTTCTACAATTGTCTCCCAAGGTGTTCGAAGCTAATGTATTATTTCTTTGTAAAAATGTTCAATCATCCGATAGAAATGAATTTTTTTTCCAATACATTACAGTGAAAATTAATTTCTAAGTCTAGTGTAAATCACCCGTATAACTAGCAGATTCGTTAGTCAATCATACAGTTGCCACCATTTTCTACAATTGTCTCCCAAGGTGTTAGAAGCCAATTATTTTTTTGTAAAAATGTTCAATCATCCAATAGAAATGAATTTTTTTCCAATTCATTACAGTGAAATTTCTAAGTCTAGTGTAAATCACCCGTATATGGCAGACAAGGCAGCCAACGTGTTAATATCGTTTAATTTTAAAAGCTCTTAACAGAAAACTAAAGTTTTGTTTCTTCGATACGTGAAGATTTGAATTTACATAATCACGCGCAGTCTTTTATCGCTCAAGGAAATAGTCTTTTTGCAACTCCTCGCGCGAGGCGACGCGCGACGTCCCCAGTGGTAATTCCGAGTAGGACATAAAACAGGCTCTTGACCAGATTATCTGAACAATTTCTTCGCATGTGACGATTCTGTAGTTACACGATCTGCTATCGGTCGGTACGACGGTAGTCGACGCCGATCGGTTGGCCGATATCGCTTTAAATACGCGCGAGTGCCCGCCGCCACGGTCGATTCCACCTTGGTTAACGCAACCTGTCGGCTTCTTGCAAACCGTGGCAGACGCGCAAAATAATAGAGCTTACATAAGAGCCGGAGGCAACGCTCGTGACTGTTGTCAGTGTGCTAGGTGCGCGATCGGTGTTCAAGGTGGTCCCGCGGAAATACCGCAAAAACACCGCGGACTCGGCCGCGGACTATGATTAACGAAATCTCAACGTCCTTAGAGACGCTGCCGACTGTAGCGTAATTCGGAAACGGCGGCGTTCCGTGTCCTCGGTCGTTGTTTCCAGGCGCAATCGCGGGAACAGTGAAACACAGTTAACTTTTAATTGGCGGCGAGCTTTTCCTTCAACTGTTAATTAACGAGCGGCCGAACCCGTGATTTTATAAGGAGCGCTCGGAACGCAAACGAGGTGCTTGAAATTTGCCAATCCGCTGGAAAAGGAGATCGTATCGACGATGGAAGGGAAAGTTAATTAACGAATGATAGGAGTTTGAAGCACGGAGGATGGACAGTTCAGCGAGCAATGGCAAACGGAGGAGCTGGGTGTTGGTTACCATCACTCCTTACGGTGTTAGTTATCAAATTTTATCTGTTCGACGTGGTATCGACGCGTTTGTTCAGTCATTTGGGCATGGTAAAGGGCAATTAACAACGCTTAGCTAGAACCACCGATAACGGAACAGATGTGTGTTGCGAACCTGCCGTTCGCGTTGATGGAACCCGACGCGCTTGTAGAGCGTATGTGTCTAGCATTTCGAATGTATTTTCATTGAACAAACGTATTTTTGTGATAACGTCTAAAAGGGGACGCTGTGGAAAATTCTTCTATCACGACGGTGCGCTCGTTGTAACTGCTCTATAGTCATTGTAGGCTGACGATAACGTACAAATTTCAATGAGACGCAGATACTGACGACATTATCGTCTCTTGACAACTGGTTCAATTGCTCAAATGTGATAAAGGCTGGAATGCATGAAAATGTGTTTAGAGGTGGACGCGATAAGTATTCTAATTCCTTCTATTTTTGCGTCATCGTCGTTGGCTTTGCAAGGTCTTACCTTATCGCGCAATATCGTTTCAAAACTGTTTGCATTCCGCGAGGTAGTTAGGCTATCTTGAAAATGTGTCAACCTCCAGTAGACGCCAATCTTCTTATGTAACGAGTTTCAGTCTTTTATGGTTTATATGATTTTCTGTCGTTATTAGGAGCAGGAGAAGAGGGTGCTGAACAATTCTGCAACGCCAAACATCCCACCGGCGCCACCAGCCCCACCAACACCCCCGGCACCTCCTGCACAAGTAGCAGCACCGCCAGTTCCACCTGCGCCACCTGCGCCTCCGGCACCACCGCCACTTCCGCTTCTTTCGAAGAGCAAGAGCAGTGAGGACGCCGTAGAGATGCAAAGCATCGAATCGTTCAAACTGAAGGAAACGCCAAATCCAGTGATCCCAAAGCCGCCGCCGACATATTTCCCTCTACAGAACTCGGCGGTAACCACAAACGGAAGTCCACGACACACCGGCAACGGTACCGGCACCGGAAACAAGCCGCAGGTTAATGGGAAAGACACGTCGATCAGTCCCGTGTCGGAAGTCCCGAAACCTCCTGTCCCATCAGCCGCTATGAACGGGCAAATCCCGAAACCTGCGGCGGGAAAAGTCGCCATTAGAATAGGAGCGTACGAAGGAGAGGCCAAGCAACCCTCCAAACTGGACTTCCTGTCGCAGCAGACACGACCAGAGAAAAACGGTACCAATGAAATAGCGAACGGGCCAGTGGTATCTAGATTACAGAACGAACTGGCTGCCACGCTGCAGAGATCGAACCTAAGAAGAAAGACTGATGGGGTAGGTTGCGTTTGTTGTAATCTTTCACCGTGTTAGCGTTCATTGGAAATAGTTGACGAAATCGAAAATGCGGGTGACGGTTGGTTGCTATAACTACATCTACGGGGTGGACCATCTGGCATGGCCACTTCAATTATTTTTGTTATTAGTAGCAAATTACGCCTCATAAACGTAAAAATAGGACTTTCGAGGGCGATCGCGGCCTAGATTGATCTTTTATCTAGCGCATTTGACTACTGAAAAATCCCCCAGATGAGAACGCGCATCCCGCACCCCAGCAATTCTGTAAAGGAGTCTACCGCCTTAATAATTTTATCAGAGGAGAAATCATATATTGACATCTTCAGTTTTTAAGATTTTCCAACAATTTTGAATTTCATCTTCTCAATTTTGCTATAAATGCATAAAGATCCGCTGTCTAATAAATAATATAATATAAATATAAATAATAAGGCAATAATGGGCAAAGAATGCCTGGTATTGTTGTTGGAGCGCCGATTGGCATTTGTTTATAGACGGAAGGAAATTAACATCAAGTAAATTATACAGAATTTAGTATATAATAACTTAAAAATATTCCATTATTAATAATAAAATAATTAATAATATGTACGCCCAAATTCGAGAAAACCGTTTCGAAGAAACCTTATATAACTTTTATGGGTTTGGAATTAAACAAAATCTGATTATTAATTTGAATTCAGCACCTCAAAATCTATAAAACTGTACCATTTTTATTAATTTAATCTTAGAAGTAGCTTCAGAAATTATTTTTGTCCGCGTTTTTCGCGTTTCAGCCCACTGTGCCCCGTGACCAATGGAAATATTCTTCTATGTGATATTATACTGCGTCGTTGACCATGGTGGTTCGGAACCCACCGTAATAAACAGTAGGTCCCGCTGAAAAGTAGGCTGAAATAGGCTGAACATTGGCGTTAGGTGAGAGTGGACAAAGTAGAAGAAGGGGGAGAATGGTAAAATGGATTTGAAACCCTGAGGGGACCAAATATCAGTACCTATCCTATCCTATCCTAGTAGACCGATTCAAAGTGATAACATTTG
Source organism: Sphecodes monilicornis (assembly GCA_913789915.3). NCBI lineage: Eukaryota > Metazoa > Arthropoda > Insecta > Hymenoptera > Halictidae > Sphecodes > Sphecodes monilicornis. The sequence continues at coordinate 16,261,505 of OU565290.1, forward strand.
TATTTTTTATGACATTTTCTGTCGTCGTATCATTCCATTAGATGAAAAAAATGGTTCTTTTTAAGCTCGATGTCTACTAGCTGGTGGGCAAAACAAATTATAGAATTATACATACAAAATTGAGGGAAACGTTGGAAACTCACTTAGAAAAAAGACATTGAACAAATCAAATGGCATTACATTGGAGGCTTTATAAAACGATGTCGTCTAAGACAAAAAGAATTTGGATCGGTGCATTAATAACAAAAATAATTGAGGTCGTTACGTTACGTTGTTCACACTGTACAATAGAATTTATTCTTAATGACTAGACTGCGGATTTTATGCATTTATGGCAAAAATGGATGAATAACAAATAAAAGTGCAAAGGGATTAGAAGAATTCAAGAATGTTGTTACATTACGTCCGACTTGTAAAAATTAATGAAATAAGAAATTAGATTTTCATCTCGTTTCCATGTTTTACGATAGATATACAACATTTTTATTCTGCATAAAGATCCGCAATCTACTAATGACATATAGATCAAACAACGTCCTTGTAATTATTCAGTAACACGTCTTTTGAGTATTTTTGAGTATTTCGTATAGCTTTATGATATCCTCTAACAGTAAACAAAGTTAGCTTCGGCTGAAGTTGCTACCGAACAAAAGATCCCGTTTATGTAAGTAAAAATGATTGAACTAGGAATTAAGTTAATAGTAGGTTTGTTGAAAAGCGGTGGGGACGGTAGCAGCAAAGCAATACCGTGAGAGTTCTGATGTCTTTTGTGTTTGTTAGGAGGGACAATCAGCAATCAAGCCGATCCCCGAAAACGCATCAACGTGCAACAACGAGACAACGAATACGGAGCCAGGAAAACTGCCGCAGAGTAGCGTCGAGAAGCTGGCGTCAGCTCTGAGCAACAAAGTCACGATTAAAGTGAATCCAGAGCAGAATAACCGATAGGAAGCTACGTAGCTATCTCGTATAAGTCGAACGGATCGATTAGGAGTCCACCTTGTACCTCTGCCACAATGTACATTTTTGCACGCTCTTTCGAAAACCTACATCGACTTTATCGTAGACGAAAAACCGCTCCCCCTATTGGCGAGCTTCTTTTTTACGTCTTTTACCTGTACGTCTTTTTTTATATGTTATTTATTATCGTATTATAGCGTGTAAGGAGTTATTAAACAAAAAAAACGGCTGATACCCTTATTAACCAAGACAAGGCACTGCGACTCCTTTTACCACGTAAGCCCGTGTCTTTAATCTTAGTCCCCTCCGTCGCCGGCTATGTACGCGAGCCGTGAAACTCGATGGAGGCATCGAACTGAAAAATAAAGACAATGATACCTAATGGATTTCGTGTAATCACCTGCACTTTCTTTCCTTGCCCAATAATCATATTCCCTAACCTTTTGGGAGTCGGCATTTATCCATTTGAAAACTTGAATTTTCTCTACGAAAACTTTATATGCAGGGTGTTAATTTTGCGAACGGTCAGCATTTTGACCAACTAATAAAATAAGGTGATATTACCCATTTCGTTTTATTACTTTTGTATTCTTCAAACTGAAACTGATTTTTTCGCCTTCAAGTTCACTTCAAGGTCATGGCGTTATCAAAAATATTTACATGTTAATATGCAAAAAAATATGGTGACCTTGGTAAAACCGTTAAAATGACCTTCAAAGGATTTTTTTATTACCATCTGTTGCACGTCTTAAAATTATGTACATCCTATTTAGTTATTTTTTCTTACTTTTAATAGTAGCGGAAATAATTTAGGTGTTCGAGTTAAAATTAACACCCTGTATACGCAACGTGCATACCTTGAATATTTCTGTTGCGTGTAACAATATGCAGGAATAATGTATACAGAAGTTGCATGGTATGGTGGGGGAAATATTATAAACATTCTGTATGCGCGTGATGGCATTTCAGAGGTTTCAAAGTCAACTTGGTTTTTTTTTTAATTGAAATACCTTTTGTATCGTGAATCGGTAGAGTATCATATTCTGAGTAAAAATGTATTGATTTTCACATGTGCTAGATCTAATTGTTAACGAGATATTATCGAATTAATTTTCTATATGAACTCACCGTAGTAAAGTTGAAAGACATCAGCTTGAGACCACCCTCCAGCTTCCTTTAGGTAAATATGGAGGTCCCAGACAACTGAAACAGACTGTGCCTCTTAAATGGTTGGAAATAGAAGAAACTGTTATGCGTCAACGTTAAATGATATCGTACGGTGCACAATATGCAAATTACTTTATGCACTTTTGTGCATCGGTGCATCAGAAAAATATATCAGCTTCATTTATTTAAATGGAAACCTATGTTTTTGATGGAACCGATTGATGTAGTCTTTTGTGCTATATATTAAAGTATTCACATACTTATGCCCTATCCCTCGTTAGGAAGTTATTGTAGCTAAGATTGTTATACATTTGTGAATTATATCGGTCTGTCGCCATGTGTTCTGAAGTACCTACTTGATGCTCCCCATTACAATGTGTTGGGTTTAGGTATGTATTGCGCGAATGAATGTGACAACCCTTTATAATAAACGTTAGTTTATTAGTTGAAACAACACATGGGATACACGTATATCAACTGTGAATAATGCTTGCACGTAACACAAAAATAACTCTATATAAAAAACACAAAGAAAGTGTTCACGAACTGTGACCTGCTCGGTAGGTTAGCTCGGACCGACTGACGACGATTTGCCCTATGGCTCCTTATGCCTCTCAGTGCTGAAACAGAAAAACGTGGCACTAGGCGTGCCATAAAACGCAGGTCAAAAAAGACCTTCCCCTTTCCGCTGCACTCGTGCATTTCGGTGTACACTCCAACACAATGTTTGTAACTTTTAGCTACGTTTAATGTTAGCTATGTTTGTAATTTGTTTTGTAATTTTATGGCGAAGTAATTTTAACAATCAATGAAGAGCATCGTCGTCTATTCTTAAGTAATTTTTGAAAATTGTCGGTTCATTGGTACGTAGCTCACATAATAAAATGTGAAAATACATATTCCGTTGCAGTAACTACTTTTTACACCATTTTCTCGCCTATTTCATTTGCAGAAACGAGCAGCATTAGTAATATAACTATTATCAGTTACTTGATAATGTAGCTTTCACCTTACACTATAATCTAGTTCATCTCAGGACTAATAAATTAATATTCACTGGCACTAATTGAATAACATATTCAATGGCGCCTGTCATTAGTGACCCCCGCTACAATCTACGAAGAGATTACCGTTTTATCAATATTTTTGAGTCCAGTTTCATTTTTAATTTTGCATCGTTATTATGAATTCTTGTTTCATACATCAGAGTAAATTCAATTTTCTTCTAAAGTCCTGAATAATTTGATAACCTCTTAAACAAAATAACTGACACACAGCTTCAAGGGGCACAAAATGTCTAAAACCTCGAGCGCCCTCGCGCAACCATCGAGAAGTTATTAAAACCTAAGTTCATTCTGTACCAGCTAATTGCAAAACTTGTTAACCTATCCCGAACGGACAACCTGTTGAAATCGATCGTTCAGGGTTTGTTGTAAAATTCTCCGGTTACATAAAATTTTGTAAATGACGAACTTATTACAGTCCTGTTACCCTGATTCAAACAACATTTATACATTATGCGCTCGTCATGTAAAACGATGCAAACTCCTCGTCGTCGAACGAAGAGCAACGACGTGGAACACAAAAGGATTCAGAAGCTGCTGACCTTCGAATACTCTGACTTTGCAGACACCATCCTCGTGGAATCTCCATTTGCAGAGACCACGAGAACCGGTCGAGGAATTCGTCAAGTTTCTATGGGTCTTACACCAACTAAATTGATTATAGCCGCAGATGTTTTCAAAGGCAAGAAATACTACTGTCCGCCTGGCCTTGATCCTAGTATCGAGAGCTTCGAGCTGATATCCGTGTATCCTATACAATACGTTACCCTAAGCGTGTTCAACAGGCGACGTCGCAATACTTTAAAGGCAAGGTAGAGGTTCGTTAATAACTAAAGTGATTCGATACGGTGACTAGTAGTGATTAGCACTCCTCTATGATCGTTAAGACATATCGTTCCTAGCAAACAGTATTTAGGAGGAACATACTTTTTTTTAGAAATGAGATCCCTGCGCCAGCTAGCTTTTTTCTCTACACGTTTTTAAAAACAGTGTTTGCAGAAATTGTTCAATCACATCGAGACGTTATGCTTCGGATGGCGGAACTTTGGTCCATTTTGACGCAAAGTTACAAAAATCCCACCTAAATTCTAATTTTCTAGCAGCCAGTTCCAATCCTTAACTTTTTCTATTATATCCAATAAGAAGATCAACGAAGTTAATCTCAATGAAGCAGATTCCAAAATATACAGGGTGGGGCGCTATAAACAAGCCACCTGAATAACTCGCTTGCTTTTGAAGATAGAAGAAAATGCATCAGACCAATCTTACTTGATATCGAGGCGCTCGTAATCTAATATCATTAATTTTTTGTTTTTTTAAATGGAACGGTATGGTTTTTTATTTACATTCTGATAGTGTGTTTCAGGACGAATACAATGACCTATTATGAAGGTCATTCAAGGTCACGCAAGGGCAACTGCAATAGAAAAAAAAGTATCTCAATGCACTCTTCGAACACTACGACGATTTACATGTAACATGTTATTTACGTATTCACTGCTACTTAAAGTGTTCAATTTGACGAACTTGAACACGGAGACATAATCTAAAACGTTGCAATACTGATGATACTGCCTGACAAATTTCAGTTGTATCTATTATAGAGCAAGCTCTTTTTATACGTTCTTGCATATCAACTGTGGTTGTTGGTTTTTCGCGGTACACTTGTTCCTTCGATTTTCTCCACAAAGAAAAATCTAGTAGTGTCAGGTCTGGGGAACGTGCTGGCCATTTATTACTTCCTGATCGACCAATCCAACGACCTTCAAATGTCCTGTTCATTAATTCTGTAACATTTCGTGCTGATTGAGCAGGACATCCGTCTTGGTAGAACCACATGGACTGTCGCATGTCCAGTGAAATGTCCTCTACCAATTCTGGCGAAACGTCTTTTAAGATTCTCTCGTATTTATGACTATTTAGCGTGCAATCAATGAAATATGGACCAATTATTTTATTATGAAGAAGGCAAATCTTTCACCATACATTCGTTCCGCTTTCCTCATAATTCTATGACATTCACCATAAATAATAACCATTTCGACTTTCTCTGCTATTGTGCAACGCATTCTTGAAAATTGAACACTCAGATTGAATATTACGAAGCCGTACCTCTAGTCGGTACTCAAACTACTAAGAACATTTCTGGATACAGGTAGGCACACACTGTGATTGTATGTTTATTTATATTCTGTGACCCTTATCAATACCTACAAGAGTGGTATGCCAACAACCAGAGAAGACACAAAAGTATTTGAAGAGTGCTTTGAGACACTTTATTTTCTATTGCAGTTGACCTTGCGTGACCTTGAATGACCTTCATAATAGGTCATTGTATTTATCTTGAAACACACTATCAGAATGTAAATAAAAACCCATACCGTTCCATTTAAAAAGACAGAGTTGACCTTCATATCTCCTTGACGTCTCCACCTATAAAAAAATGAATGACATCAGATTACGAGCTCCTCGATATCAAGTAAGTTTGGTCTCATGCATTTTCTTGTCTTCAAAAGCAAGCGAGTTATTCAGGTGACCTGTTTATAGTGCCCCACCCTGTATAAATCAAATTGATACGGGAGGATTTGAATGGATCTAGACTTCTTGGAAACATTTGTGAGGATTGAAAAAGATTCTGATGAATTTGATCTTTTCATTTAACAAAACTAAAAGTGTCTCACTAGTACTCACATAACCCTTGAAAACTGTTTAAAAAATACGCTCGTATGACATACATTCAGTTAACACTTTTTATTATTAAAAAATTGAATTACTATTACCTTGAATATATTTTATGCATATTAGTTTATAAGGCCCTTTATTATATAAAATAAATGCAAAATAAAGTATAAATATCTATAAAATTATATTCCTTTGAAACAAAAGGAATAAGTACAACACAATGAATAGCGAAAATTTAGCCGGTGCTGGGAGCAAATGCGCGCGTGACTAAGCCGGTCCTTAGTGAGCGGCAGCCTCAATCACGACCGGTCGATAAATTGTTAATATTAATATCAATACAAAATGGCTGAAAGAAAATTAATCTCGTTTGCTAGGGGCAGTACTTCCTCAATCAAACATTTTACAGTTCTGTATCCTGTCTAAGTGATACTAACATCTTCAGATTTGTCGACGGAAGAGTACAGTACTACGAACTCGGTGGTATTCAAAAGAGAAAGATGTTTTGGAGCAAATGGTGCGAAGAAGTCGAAAATGTGTTGGCAAAAAAAAGGGAAGGAAGTTCCCTATCTGAAACGACTGCAGCGAGTTCATCGAGTACCACTACGTTATATTTACTTTCATCGGAGATCGAGATTCAGAAGAAGCTTAGAAAAAAGGGGAAAAAGGCGATTTGCAGGTAACGATATCGTTCTCATGTTAAAAAGTCAGCCTTGCTAGGCCTTATTGGTTTAAACATGGTCTTATTATGTTAACAAATACAGGGTCTGGGCGCACTATGGAGGAGCCGGCGATTATGTGCCTCCAACATGGGCGCAGAAGGATCTATACCTCGGGCCTGGTTACAGTGATCTAACCAACGGCGAATATGCGCCTATCCCCGTGCGATTCGCAGGTGCTAGTTTGGGCGATGTAACACACGAACTGAAGGATATGTCGCCGGCTAAAGTCGATAAGGTCAGCTGTAGCTGGCCAACGTGTTCCTGCCTTGACAAGAAAAACAAAAACAGTGAACTCTGCGACGTGCTGTTCATCAGGGACCACAATCGCAGATACTGCAACACGAAGATGCTCTACAAAAACTGCCCGAGTTGTCCTTGCCAGAGTGTCATCGTGGAAGACAAACTGGAGAAACGGAACGTATGGTACAAGGACGAAGAAGATGACGAATTGGTCGAGGCGAAGCTTCCTAAGAAATGTTTAACAGGAAGAGTATCGCGGTTCGGTTTCGGCGTATCGGAGAAATGCAACTCGAACTTAGTGCTCACAGAGTGCTATCCCATAAAGCATGGCGCGAGATTCACCCAGAACTTTTGTTTGCTGATGGAGAACGCGGTGAAACTCTGGGAAAACCGTGGGAAAAGTCGTCCCACGTCTTCGAAGCGTCCCAGACACTTTAGACGCTACGGCTTGTGTACGGCAGCTCATTTTCTGCACTCCCTCGGACCTTGGACCGTTCAACCAGGCGAACGATGTTCTCTTCAGGGAAGAAGATCCTTCAGTTTGGTCACTATTCGTAGACAATCTGCGGACACGGAGTTGAAGCTTCCTGTATCACGGCGTCAACTATCTGCTAGTATTTCTTACACAGCTCTGCAGTCAGGTAGACACGGGTCCATTGGATCCACTGCCAAAGGACGCGTGGTACTATTCTGGACGCCGGAGTATTGGTACCGTCCTAGACCAGCCTCTGCTGCTTACAGGTAGTGATCAAACATGATATTCAAACCGAAATAAAACGTTAAACAATTGATTTGTAACAGAGAGCTGAGGCTGCACTTGAACCATCTAAAGACCTGCCGACAGGAGAAGGAGAAACCGGCGAAACGGAACTTCTTTTCGAGAAAGAAAAAATACCAGTGCGAAGAGGACTCCGTCATCATCGCCGAAGAGAAACCTAGCTTCCTAGAAAGAATCTTCTCCGGGAATGGATCTTCCAAGAAAAAAAAGAGACACGATGACGTGGAGAACAATGACACGGCGCAATTAAGAAGATTGTTAAGGATGGATTTCAGGATTACCATTTGGGACATAAATAGCACGACGCTAGCCGCGCAGATGACCCTCATTGATCGCGATCTCTTTGTACGTATCCCCGCGGAAGAGATCGAGATCGTAGTGTATCAACGGAGCTCGAAAAATGCACCTAATCTGGCGGCCTGGATAGCGTTCAGTCACAGGATCTCCTGTCTAGTCGCCAGCGAGATTCTTGCGATTAAAAAATTAGGCGTCAGGTGTAGAATTATCGCGAGACTTGTGAACGCTGCCAACAAGTGTTTCGCCATGGGAAATTTTCATTCGTGCAGGTCCATTCTGACCGGTCTACAAGCTCCTGCAATTTACAGGCTTCGAAGTAGCTGGACGTACCTGCGCGCTCACCACGCTAACAGGTATACAATTACTGAACTGCGGATTTTTATGTAAAATATGAATTATCGGCATCAATTGCAAGATACAGAAACTACATACACGTTTATTTCCTATTTCAATCATCTCAATCAGTTGGAAGTAACAGAACAGTACGTTTAGATGTTCTAAATGTTTTACGTTTGATCTATTCATTTCTGTAGCAAAGGCACAAAATCCGCGGTCTAGTTACTACTTTTGATGACGATTCACATTTTATCCAATGGATAGCATTATCAAATTTGAAAATAATTGAAATCCGTAGTCCACAACACAGGCTTCGTCATGACCCTCTTATTTACTCTTTAGGTACGAGACTATGAAGCGTCTCTGCAAAATTTACAAAAGTTCCTGCGCCATTTTGTATCGTCGAGCCTGGACTAGAGCCGAGAGAAATCCACCGTCAATGCCATTCGTCGGTGATCTTCTGATGAAGCTTCTAGGCTTCAATAACGTGGACAGTCATCGAGAATGCAATAACAATGTTTCATCGTCTAAACGTAGAATACTTCAGCAACGTCCAATAGAAACAAATCGATTGAACACAGTTAAAAACTCGTCTGATCTGCAAAATAACCAGGCCATGGAGGAGAAACCAAGCGTAAGGAGACGTATTCTTACGGTGTTGACAAAAATGAAGCACACAAAAAATCTAGAGACGAACCATATCGAGCAGTCGGAGTTACCGTGGACATCCAGAGAGCAGGATTTGGCGTGGAAGTATTTTTACCAGTGGCGTAACACCATCCTGAAGCGCAGAGCGTTCGCGAAGGAGCAGGAAAGATTGAGAAACATGGATCCGAGGATGAAACGGGTCCTCGAGGTCGTGTCCTGGTTGGCAGAGTGTCAGAAACGGGCTCGAGGATATGATTTTCAGGGACACTCGTTTACGAGGGAGTTTCTGCTAAAGTCTAGATACAGGGAAGACAGGGAGAACTTTTTTATTAGTCTCAAGCTGGAACCGTCGAAAATAACTTGAACGAAAATGTTATTAAATAGATGGCAATATATTATCGTTAACGGGAAGATGGAGGAGAAAAGAAAGTAGATCCTTACATAATTATTACATGATTACTACCAAAACCTAGTAGGTGCAATCGTTGGCATTAAGTCAGACATTAATAATCAAGGTTTCGATCGAATCAATCGTCTAGAGGTACTCTATATTCTACGACGCTACATCGACAAGAAAGAAAAGTTACGAACCGACGAGTAAATAAAAGAGACATAAACCAATCGTATAAATTAAATAAATTTATATAGATATGTATACACATACACAGATATGTATATACTTTATATGTATACATCGATCGCATACTGGAACATTATCTCTACATGTGCTTTTGTACCCGCATACTTATTATCTTCTTAATAAAAGTCTCGTATCCACTTGCACAAGCGGATCGCTGTATGTACATCCAGTTAGTTACAAACAGATAACAGGTTTCTTCATCATCATTTTATTCCGAATATAATATATATTATATAATATATATAATATATATATAATGGTTTCTATACATACATATACACATAACACTTTTTCTCTGGTTCGCAAACACACACGCTCTCTCTCTCTCACTTCCTCTCGAGTAAAATTCAATCAGTCATGAACTTAAAAATGAATGTTCGTGATGAGCGGAAGAGTGAATCTCGAACGGAAAGATCCATATCGAATCCTTGACTAGATAACACGCAATATTTATCGTATTTACAATAATAAAGTAATAGTCAACGGTAACAAAAGACGAATGAAACAACGAGCGAAGTAATCGAACAGCGTAGAACAAGTGAGTACAGTCTTTTTCTGGCACGATGCTGAATATGATCCTCCGATGATCGTTGATTATGATCGACAGGAGCGTTGAGGTTTTCGTTAATGTTTATCTTCTCAAAAATATAATCTACTACTTTCTGGAGGGGAGGCTATGTTGTGACGTGTGCACGACGACAGCCTTTTTAATACATCACGTCGACTTTGTTGTTTTATTTTTCTCAGTACGTATTTTAGAACGAACGTATTTGTTCATCGATCAAAAGTATAGTTCTATGGCCGCCTTACGTATCGCCAGTCACAAACAGACGAATTTCATTAACTACTATTTACAGGTATTATTCTGAGAACTTGTTGCGATTATTTCACAATGGTTCCATTGGCTTTAGGTTAACAAAATATCGAGGACTAGCATTTCTATTTATTATGCTTGTGTTCGTAGTTTCTTCCGTCCTTCTGTCAACCATTCGATTCCCTATAGATGCTCTTCCATTCACATGATTGCAAAATTGTTAAGTGACCGAACATTGTCAACGAAGAGCTGCCGCAGCAACGTACTCATGGTTCTCTAGATTGCGAGAGTCGAGATTCTTTTCAGATAAATTCAATAGTCAAGAGAAAGATGCAAAATGTTACTACGTAGACAATATATATGCATAGCTGACGAATCGTTTGTTTTATGATTGAAAGATAACATAGAATTTTTGTATTTGCCCAATATGCAGAATGTTTCAAATGCGTCGGTACAAACTGTACACAAACTGATGAAATTCATTGAACGAAACAAGAAAAAGTCTTTATGATTATAATGACTAAAAATTAACTGCTTCAGAGATAATTTCGTTTTAGAAATACCTGCACGCTTCTTTAAAAAAGATTCTAACATTTACAATGACAATAAATCATGCGAACGACATCATATGAGTATTCTATTCGTCGAAGTAATAACCGAGACAAAAAGTTCTAGTCATTTCTACAAAGACTGGCACACTGTTTAACTTCCGTTCTAAATTTAAAGAACTGGTCAATGACTCTCTACTTAGGCCCAAAACCCACGTAAAAATAGGGGCTTAATCTTTTCTTAAAAGCGAAGAATATACAATAACTAATGTCTAAGTAATGTAAGAGGTAACATTTAACATTATTATTTAGGATTAAATCTGAAACGATTAATTTCAAAATATGCATTGTTTCTAAAGAGCGTCTTGTTTCCTGAATGAGTTCCAGCAACTCGTGCAACTTCAACGTTTCATGTTTCGAACTTTGAAACACTCTGTACATCTCATGAATAACGTATAACACAACGGCCGCGACTCAACATCGACCATTAAACGTGCGGTTCCTGTTGCACCATGTACGCCAGAGATGGGCATTTTTGTCTCAATTGCGACAAAATCGTCCCCACTATAGCGCCCACTGTCCCCCACCGTTCCCATAGAGTGGCATAGAGGGAGGGAGTACTTCGCCCGTCGCGAACAGTGCGCAGGCGCTGCGCATGAAAGAGAGGTTGGTGGGAGAAGTGGGCGTTTGAGGAGCCCCTACCGTGCCCATCACTGATGTACGCCGAAGAAAAGACCGTGGAGACACTGCGGAGCTTCCTAAACTTCAAAGGCAAAAGTGAAATGCGATCACAAATGCACTGCGTCAAAATGCCCGAACGGCAACGACAATTGTCACGAACAGTATAATACAATATACATATAAGGTCTCGGTAGACGAGGTTCGAGGTGTACTATGTACCATAAATACAATAAATTCTCGTAGAGTATCAAAAAGAAGTATCTAAGAACAGAGGCGCCCTTCCTCCGTTCGTAATGATTTAAAAACGAATGGATCGTCATTTTCTGATAGTCTTGCTAATACTATACGTTCCGAGGCCCGTTGTCGATCGAGAATCATAAGCTCTCAATTAGCGGAGAATGAGACGATACATCGAGTCAGTCGTGAAACATAGACAGGCGTTACGTAGGACTTGGCGATTACCGATTTTTCACTTATTTTCTTCTTTTTCTCTTCTGTTTTTTCTGTGTGTGTACTATATTCCTTTTTTTCTGTTTTACTTTTCGTCTTTTTTTTTCGATCGGCTTGAGTAAAGGTACATGTGGCTTATATTATACGTAGTCGTATCTCTATTGTTATCGTTAAGATTACATGCCGCCAGGTTTCGGAAGATTTGTGTCGTAAGCTCTGATTACATCCGTCTGTGTCACCGAGCCTCCTTCCTCTTGAGAGAACGCAAATCCATCTGTTTCGTGTAGCATGTGCAATAAGAAAGATCGCAACCGATTAGTCTCTGTTATAATAACATCAACGGGTCAGTATGCATGCACAATCTACAATAGTTAGGTAGTTAATAGACGGGTTAGAATAGTTTTCAGACAGGCTACTGAACACCAGCGACATTTTTATCCAATTTCCGCAACACTCTCGTTGTTCGTTTATTAAAACGAGAGAAGAATTTTAGTTGCTGAATAAGGTAATTAGTAATCCCTCGATAGATGTGCAATAAATGTGCACGATATTTTGTGACATCTCTACTTTATTATTTAAATTCTTATTTTAACGCTTTGATCGCCATGTCACCTATATATCTGGATGACGGAATTATTTACAATGAATTGAAAATTAATTTTTTACGTTGGTAAATTGTGTGTACAAAATTTGCTTACGAGCTGCGAAGCGGAAGAGGATTGAAACAGTAATTAATATGAAAAAACTAAACTTATCAGATTTTGTTTTGTTAAATAAATTGCTTTGACTTTGTGTAATTTGTTGAGGGGTCGATCAACGTGTTAATGAAACATTTACCAATATATTTGTGACATTATTTTTATCAAATTAACCACAAACGCGGTACAATTTGAGCCATATTTGCTTGGTCAATGCACAATTCAATAGAACCTCGATTATCCGAACTGATATCTGAATTCTAAATTATCTCAATACGTCACATGTAAACAGTTCAATCTGTATAATATATCTGTACATAATATTGCACGAATAAGTAAAGATTTTATCTATCACTGTAACTAGATAACAGTATCGTGAATTAAACAATTAAATCTGATCTAAATTGTATCGCGTCTGGTGTTATTTCAATCGGAAAAGTGTCACAAATATAAAAGCAAAAAGAGCAAAAGAGTTTTGTCACAGCATTAGTTAGCAAGTGGTTGACACTAGCGATAAGATATCAAATTATGTATGTACATCAGGGATGGTCATTTTTGTCTCAATTGAGACATAACCGTCCCCACCATGTCGCCCACTGTCCCCCACCAGCATCCACCGTTACCATAGAGGGAAGAAGTGCTTCACCCCAGTGATGGTATATGGTCTCGGTTTTTTCGCGCATGCGCGACTAAATGCAGGAACGTACCACACGTCTTATGTTTGTGTGGAAAGTAGGGGAGAACTGTAATTGCCGGAAAACCGGACAGAAGAGTGCAATACGACACGACGAGATGACCGTACTTCGAAATTTTGGTAAGTTAATGTTAATATATTCGATTTCATAATGGCAACTAGTATTGGAGAAGGAGCTACTTGTCAATTCATACTTGAAAATCGAAAATAAATTTGCGAAACTATGCGGGGTGACTAAGGTACCCCATCCTAGCCCAACTTTGTACTTTACTGACGCTAAAATCGTCGCGCATGCGCGAGAAAACCGAGACCATATACCATCACTGCTTCACTCGTCGCGAACAGTGCGCAGGCGCCGCGCATGAAAGAGAGGTTGGTGGGAGAAGCAGGCGTTTGAGGGACTCCACCCGTGCCCATGCCTGATGTACATAATACAAGTAACACTTTGTTCCGGAAGTTTTCACACATAAATCGAGATATTACTATACATTAACACTAACCGTACTGAGCACAAAATGTGACTAGTTCCTTCACAAAAATTACAAGACTGAGTTTATTTAGATTTCTAGCGACTTTTATAACAACATGTGCTTCAATTATGCTTGAAGAAATTTATATAATAATTTCTAATGCAAGCATCTTCATTCATCGAAATGAAAAATCGTACGGTCCGGTTAGTGTTAATACCAACGAATAAAAAATTTGTTGAGCCAACTTTTAATTGTTATCTTTCGAAGCCCAACATTTTTCTTTGTATAATCTCGTTTCACTTGTATAAAAATGCGCCCGTCTCTGCTACTGACAGCCTGCAGAAGTTTCTCCTCGGAAAGTTGTTCTGTTAGTACTACTTTAGAAAGTTAAAGTACGAAGATCTATCAACTAGGACTACACGAACAAATCGTTAGTGTAAACTATAATCTATTATAGACGTATATATACACTGTAAGACACAGAGTAAAATAGTGCAAGTGCGATTATCGTGAAGAGTCATTAGCTTGTCGAAGAATTTATTCTTAGTTGACAAAGGCAAAAGCCGTGAACATCGAAGCGCGTGCTAATCGCTGTATTTTGTTAGAGAGAAAACCAAAGGGTACCGTACCACGCGACGAGCTTAGAAAGCAAACAGAATTTCTATAGATCAACTCCCGAAGAAAGTTTTGTTCTATTTCGTTGAAGGATTGAAATGAACAATCTTTCGATTCCAGCCCGTCGCTGTACAGACAAAACAACTTACGTGACATCTCCACCTCGACATTAACTCTGGAGGCGGCGTTCGATCGCCTGGAGAAAACGCTTTTAACGTTTTTCAGTAGCCGCGCCGTCTCCGTCAATCTGCAAAGCCGTGCATTCAAACATTTTTTAAGAAACATTCGAATGGCCACCGATTGTCCTCATTCGCAAACGTTTTAAATTGTAGACGCCGAGGAACGCAAGCGTGCTATTCTGAATCGAATGTATTAAAAATCGCCTTGGAAATTTGCGTCAATTCGACGGCGAGCAATAGTCGCGTCTCTTGATAAATCTATCGGATGACCACTGGTCTATAGTGATGCATGCGGTGCGATTGCCGACAAAAAGTATACTGTGCGTTCTCTTGCTGGTTGCATCGCCCATTTAGTGATAAGACAACAGACAATACCAATGTTCTACAGTGAATTAACTCGATAAGCTACCCTATTTCTTAAGAAATTGTACGTTCTGTCAATGCTGTCGATTTAGTTACAGATTTGAGGATTCATTCAAGTACTTCCACTTCTATTAATCACTGTAGATGATACAGACAATGCTTACTTGTTTTAATAGAATGAGATAACAGGACTACAGCAAATTTTTTAACTTTCTAGGGGAATTCAATTAATAAAATTGAAGTTTCTTAGCAGTTCCTATGATCTCCGAGTTTTCTTAACCCTTTGGACTCGAAGCAATTTTAATTCCAAAATCAAGATATTTCTTTCAACCTACATAATTTTCATTTTATGTAATCTTTTTTACGTTATGCATATGAAATTGAACTATCCTTCTCATACAATACTTGAATGTCTAGGAATTTATAGAATACAGACGCATTTAATCATATTACTGGTGCCTCAGAGTCGCCATTCGAGTGCAAAGAGTTAATATTGATTAGAAAAATAATGTAAATTTAACACTAAACCTACCACAGCCGGTCAAATGACCGGATTCAGATATTTTATTCTACAATTATTGAAGTTATAAAGATGCCTTCATAGAAGTTGACTCAATAGATTTCTTTATTCAATCACATATTGCATTAAAAGTGGCACAAAATTTAAATGAAGAAAATATTTTTAATTTTAATAGACAATACAAACTAGTCAATTTTAATGCTTGGTAGGTTTAGTGTTAATAAAGTTATTTTTTTTTGCTTATTTTATAAAGAAATTAAGGTTATTATTTACATTAGGGGCTTCCTCACCGACTTTGATGACGTTGAAATATGTTGTGAAGGTCATCATTCTGAACAACTTTTTCCTATATTCGTTACCGCCACTCAACTTTAGTTTCCGAGATATTCGCAAAAAAGTTTCAACATCTCAAAAGGTGATCGGAGTAGGTCTGAGTTAGGTCTGGGTTATTTATATATTTATATACTGAGTTATTATATATTTTCTTGATTGTTGCAGATATCCAAGAATTTGTATAGTTTCATGCTTAATACTCTGTATGCTAACACAGCTGACAATGAAACGAGTTCGCGTTCGACACGATTCATTTCACGTTTCAGTTCGTAAACATAAACAGACAAGACAGTGGGTCTCAACTGATTGAAATCGTTTTAAGTTGTGACCGTGGCCGCGTTATCGGCGGCCACAATTTCAAATCTAACCCAGACCTACTCCGATCACTTTTCGAGATGTTGAAACTTTTTTGCGAATATCTTGGAAACTAAAGCTGAACGGCGGTAACATGTATAGGAAAAAGCTGTTCAGAATGATGACCTTGACAACATATTTCAACGTCATCAAAATCGGTGAGGAAGCCCCAAATGTAAATATTTAGCGAAATGAATTTTTTTAAAAATCGTTTTACTTCAAACGTGTAATGATTTCATAGAAAATAGTCTGCAACACATTTCAACTCAAACGTGGCTCCAATGAATTCAGCATTGTGTAAAATTTTGAAATACGTGTAATCTCAATACAGTAATTCCGCGATCTAAGTCCAACGGAACGTTGCGATCTATGTCCCTTGGCCTACTCCTGCCATTGCGGAGATCGAGCTGCCTCGGTCGCCGAACAGCGTAAACATGCCGCGTAATCTGATCCTGGGTCGGGTATATCGGTGTGAATCACACTAATCCAATTACAAAACTTCTTTATTTTTTATTATTTTTTCATGGAACTTTCACCAATATATTCGTGGCATTTTTCTAATGAAAATGATACCAAATATGATATAATTCCGATGATATTTACTTGTGTAATGAACAATGGAAGTTTTTTCTTGGCATTACATTGTACGGACACGCAGGCATTTTAACTGTGCCGGTGGCCACGACTCTTTTCGTCCCTTTCTTTCCTATACGCAGCCTTTCTTTACGTCCAAAACTTTCATCGTATATTACACAAGTAAATATCATCGGAATTATATCATATTTGGTATCATTTTCATTAGAAAAATGCCACGAATATGTTCGTGAAAGTTCCATAAAAAAATAATAAAAAATAAAGAAGTTTTATTATTGCACTAGTATTGTCTCACCGATACGCTATTTTTTGTTGCGCCTTCGGCCGCGCGGTCCGTGTTTGCATGCTGTCCTTTTCTACGTTCGGCGCGGTCAACGCGGTCACAAAAGAATAGTGTCCCTTCGCGATCTAAGTCCCGGCAGGGAACCGAAAAAGGACTTAGATCGAGGAATTACTGTAGTTTCAAATTTTGAAGGCCAATTCCTTACCAAATAAAATTTGATAAGTGTTAGGCGGACGCAATAAATTTTCGAGAGTTGGTTGCAGCGTTGACAAAACGTTTTGAAATTATTTTGCGAAGTACGTAATCATTGTCCTTCTAGCAGTGAGAACCCATTGCCACACCTTGACACAAAAAGTGTATCTTGGTGTGAAATGTTTGTGGGTGTAATAAGTGTGTTAGTATCTGGTCATATTGCGGTGCCCTCGCAAAGCGTAGCGTTGAACACGACCATGCGGTCTAGCTAGGCGCATTGCTAACACCTGAAAGTGTAAAATTACAGGAGCGGTACGCGTTACGTACTACTGGGTGATACTTACACCTCGCGAGGTCGGCGATGGCATGCACAGGCCTTCACGGGATACCGCGAATAAAACATACCAGAATACCGCATTAACAAACAAATACCATTTTAAATACCAACAGATGTAGTCAATGTTAAACAAACGGACAGTTAATTCTCGAAATAAACAAAGCTTGTGCTATGTACAATATTATTAATATTTAATTTACTCAATCGCAGATGGTCTACTAAAGTCTACTTCTCAACAAAATTGGTATTAACGTGCAATGATTGAACAAACCAAATAATTCTGCAAACAAAACTGTTTTCTATGCGAGCATAATGCGCTATATTTCTTATGGAAGCCTTGGCCTCTAAATGATTATGTAGAACTCTACTTAACTCTTACACTATAAAACAATCCTAAATATACTGTAGGAGGAAGGAGCGTGCACAGTGTGCTAGGGATATCGCTACAATTATTACTACAAAATCAATCTAATACTAGCAGCATTAATGATACAACCGAATAAAAAGAAAAATGAAAAAATTCTCTCCTCTCGATGGCTTATTATTTAACTTTACAAACTGACTCTACTTCTGGTAGGTAGGAAGAGAAGAAAACATTGTTCGTCTCATTTTTATAACAAACATGTAATAGACTTTGTACTACATGTGTACAAAAACAATACGATCACAACAGTTTGCAGTACGTATCATATTATACATAGGGAAATGGTTAAAACGTTTGAAAAACACGGGAGGAGTCTGTAGGGAAGTGAGTGGAGTAAAATCGTGGAATGCTTACGGAATCCTGTGGTTCAGTAGGATTGTGTGGATTGTTTAGGATCATGGAATTCGGAATGGTGCAGACGAGATGTGCTCTGTACGGTGAGTGAACCACAAATCGCGCGCCACGATCGCAAGTGGGAAGATTTTGATTATATTTCGTCTTCGCGGCGACCAGACGGAAGCCCAACACCAAATTAACCATCGCCTCCTCGAATATGACCTCCTGCTACAATTTTCAATATTCTACTCAATAGAAATGCGATAAACTTTAATTTTATAGTTATTGTTAGTAGTACGACGCGGCAATTGCATATAATTGATCGTCTCGCGGAATCAATCCATTAAAATAAGCAATTTATGGATACCATTTTTACCAAGGCTGACACAATATATCGCT
The DNA here is from genome assembly GCA_913789915.3 of Sphecodes monilicornis. Lineage (NCBI taxonomy): Eukaryota > Metazoa > Arthropoda > Insecta > Hymenoptera > Halictidae > Sphecodes > Sphecodes monilicornis. Next base: position 16,280,320 of record OU565290.1, read on the forward strand.
ATATTCATGCATCTTTTAGATGTTGTTTAATTTAGAGATTAGTGAACATTTTCAAACAATATTGTTCTATGAAATGAAAATTAATTTTGTTATAAATGGAATTTCTTTTTTAAAGAACTACAACCAATAAGCCATGCACGTTAAACGATAATGAATGGATCCTCAACAATTTATCTACTAATATTTCATGCAATGTGTACGCTTATCCTTCTACGTTGTTGTTGAATCGATATTAACAGCGATTGAACCATTATCTCTAGTTTGCTATTGCCAGTAGTTAGCTACCGATAGATAGTGGTATGTTTTTGAATGCGTAATATGTTAAACATTAGAGCTTAACACTTCTCTCATACGAAGGTATAGTTTTTAATGCTAGTTCCACGGCCTGAACCAATAACTCAATTCGTATCTTAAAGTGAAAAATGTTTAGTAGAAAGGAAATCAAAACTTACGAGCTTCTATAATCATGGCTGTTGAATATGTCCCCAGGGTCTGATTTCCTAATCTCGTTTTCTCTAGCTGCCGTAGTCAACGATTTCCAAACCGTATTTTTCACACTGTCACAAAATATGATCAATATTACGTTCATGGAACACTTTGTTTCTTACTTCGTTAATTTATTACTTTGTTAAAAGGAACCTTTTAAACAACGTATACTTACGCTTTAACAGTGACATCCAGAAGCAATACTGCTAACGGTATAAGTACCAAACCCAGCCAGAATACAGGCGTGGAAAACAACATCCTATCATTTCCTAGCATTACAGCGCCTACATTCAATGCAGGCCAAAAGTTACTGAAACAAAATAATTATCAGGGTTATTTTTAATATTTTTAATACAATTAAAACTTGAGTAGGAGAATAGATATTGGAGGGGGGATGAAAAGAAAAGGTGCAAAATAAGGATAAAGGAGCGCTAAAACATTTAATAGAAGATTGTACAGGACTCGAGAGAGTAGGATTAGGGGTAGAGAAAATTTTACAAGATAGAAAGGTGGAGGATGTACTTGAGTGAAGAAAAGTAAAAAATAAGGTAAGACGGTGCCAAAGAATAAGGGTGGAACGTGTGAGTTAGAGAATTACATAGGATGGGATAGTTTAGGAGTAATAGAACCGACAGTATAAGAAATATATATCATACAAGAGTGTGCAATGCCTCTAGTAGGCCAAGGTATGGATCGGTATGGATGAATGAGTGTACGAGACTACGGAGGTTAAGGTCTTCAGAGTGTAAACCAAGTCTCATTTTCTGACCGTGAGGTGGAAATTAAATAAATACATACATACATACATACATAAAAGTAAAACTTACTAGTAACTTACCTGTATATAAAAATAAATAAAAACCAAAGTAAAATGGATCCCCACGTTGCTAAATGAGTAACCCACGTCCAAGAGTTTATGATTAATCCTGCCTTCGCACAAACCGTCACTACAACATACTGTTAACAAGGACACAATATAGAACATTGGACGAGTGATAGTACGTCTAAACAATGATTACTAACGTAGAATATAAAATATTGTAATACTTTCGATAAAACATATAGAGGGTGTTCACGCTATCCTAACCAGTGTTTTCCTTGCACATAATAAAAATTGGTAATAATGGGAGAAGAAAGTAATGCTGTTTTTTGCAAGCAATGTGATGGCGTATATAATTGTTTTGTGTTTGTACTACTTTTGTAGAAATGAAGGTGACCTTCATTTTCTTTTAATGGGATGCTATATATTTTTTTATATTATATGTAAGAGTGTGTCAAGGTATATTGATTCATATACGACACAATACAAAATACAGTATTACTTTTTCCTCTTTAATTTTTTTGTAATATGTATTATTTGCATGAAAAACGCTGTCTAGTAATAGCGTGAACATCCCGTATAGTGCACAATTAATGGAACACCGTAATTATATAGTTTGAAACTTACAGTGTAGACAAAGTTTCCCAGAACGATGTATCCACCATCTCTACCGTTTGACCACACCACACCTTCCCTCAAAGCCATCAATGACAACCAATAAAGCAAAGATGAGTGAATTAAAGCATTCGCAATCCATACCCAAAATACCTAAAAAAAAAAGGATAACATTAAATAATGTCTCACATAAAATAAGAAAATTATCAAATACACTTAAATATCGACGGATGATATATATTACCTTAATATTAAATGACGATAACCCAGAATTTTTAGTAGCATATAATCCAGGGTGAGCTAAATGAGTCTCTGCGGAACAGACTCTATCGAAAAGTCCCATAACTAATGGAGGCGCAGCTGTAAATACCTTATACAAAAAATATTTTCATGTATAGAAGAATAATTAAATCGTAATATCTATTTATATTATAATAGGTAATTATTAGAGGCGTGTGAGAACCCGAGAATATAATTACTATGTATACTACTTACAACATTGTAAAGTCCAATAGACCACCTTTCAAAAAGGATCTGTCCGGACCAGCCGGAATAAATAGCGAACCACAGTTCAATTACATATAGACAAATATTCTTGTAAAATGAATATAATATCAGTTTACACATTCTACTGTAGTTCCAAGAACCGTGAACAAATAACAGACGTTTCAGAAAACGAAACTGTGCGATAGAATAGTCAGAAGCACAGGCTGCTTGAAGACCTTCAACGCCAGAAATGCCTAGATATAAAACAAACCAATATTGAATATCGTATAATCGTTCTTTCGTGATATAAACCAACATGTGTAATCTTACCAACACCAATATGGGCTTTCTGAATCATAGCTACATCATTTGCACCGTCTCCAATTGCAAGAGTTACAGCTTTTTTATTGTTTGTAATTAATTCAACCACCTGACAACATATACCGTATATAAAGGCAATATAGAGAATAACGATAGTAATTAAAATTTTACGGAACGGGAGAATTACCTCAGCCTTCTGCATTGGCGAAACTCTACAACAAATAACAACTTTGCAAGACGAACATAAATCCAAGAAGTCCATTCTAATATCACAGGATAACGCGTATTCTAAAGTACTTCCATCTATGACAAGCGCTACTTCATTTTGACATTTTAAATCAATCCCAAAATCGAGACAACGTTGTATTATCACCTCTCTTGTTTTCTAAAAATTAATAACAATTAGAACATCTCCAAATATGTGCATAATCAAAAACAAGAATTATTTTCCTTACATCTAAAGATTGTTCATTAATAATATACAACGGCATTCCATGAGTAATTAATTTACAAGAGTATCCAATATTGATAGCAGTTTCTTGCTTATCTCCAGTTAATACCCACACATTAATATCAGCTTGTAAAAGAGATTGTATTGTTTCTGGCACCTGGAGAATGAATTCTGTAATAATGTGATTATTTTTACGAACGCATAATTTAATAAAAACTATATATACCTGATCTTGTAATTGATCCTCAATAGCTGTAGCTCCCAATAATCGTAATTTTGTCTCAATGAGATTAGCAGCATTTTCTACCATTTTTTCACGGTTTCCTAAACTGATTATTGCATTATGGTAGGTTTCACGCCACCACTGTTAAAAAGGATACAAACAGGTTACTTTTAACGCAACATATGGGAAATAGCGTAAGAGTAAGTGTGCATTACTTGGTAAAAATTATCAGGTATATCAGCAACAGCAAAACAAAGTGTTCTTAACCCCTCCGTTGCAAACAGTTCCAAATGCTCCAACGTTGCGTCTCGAAAATCATCTAAACTAATCTGATCCGGGTCAGTATTTTCTACAGGTGCTGGACACAATCTCTCGTAAATAACGGAATCGGCCCCTTTACAAAAAAGTTTAATTTTTCCATCAGGTGCCTTTACAATAACTGACATTCTTTTCCTAGCTGATGTGAACTCTATCACATTTAATATTTCATATCGTAATCTTTCACCCAAAGCTATTACTTCAACATAGGTTGGTGTTCTGGTGTCAAACACATAATCAAATTTGCGTGCCCCATCTACCAACGCTCTTTCATCTGTTCAAAAAGACAAAATAGTGCACGTGAAATTATGTTCTAGTATAATATTTAGTTTATGACTTATTCAGAAACTAATTACCGGGAGACGCAGCATGATAAATAATAGTTTCATCTATCTTTTCTGGAATAACGGTATGACACACTGAAAGCATGACCATAAATTCATCCACTACTTTTGAATGATTCGAAACTTTCTTATCAGCAGGACGGGAAGAATCTTGTACTGATCTTCCTTCAACAATATCTCTAATTAATTCGCTATTAATAGTACTACCACCTTCATCACCATTTACAGGAATGGGCAGGCTGCAAGATATTACTGTTTCAGACAATATAATATACATATTATGATGCAATAGATATAGATGATACAGCTTGAAGAACTTACTCATACACCTTGCCACCAATTGAACATCTTTTAAATTCCATTACATTTTTAGTAAGTGTACCAGTTTTGTCAGTAAAAACATAACTAACCAAACCAAGTTCTTCATTAAGATTACTTGTACGTGCCATTGCAGGTGTATCTGTTTCTGCATGATACATCTCAATGTCCATATTAATAAATGTAGCTTGAACGAATCTTACAACTTCTAGGGTTACTTGTAATGAAATTGGTATTAAATTATTAAACAAAATGATGAACGTTAATAGATTAAAACCAAAATTCTTTTGTATTTCCCCTGAAAGAAGAATATAATTATTTATAATTCCGTAAATATAGTCTGAAAGAAATGTGAATCGATAAAATTGATTAATCACCTTCTAAACCTAAATACCATAATCCTTCACCATTTGCCTTCGTCCAAACAACATTAAATATTGCAGATAGAAGACACAGTAAAAGTAGAATAAAGAATAACATGAGTATTTGTGTATTGGTCATTCGATCTAAAGTGGATCTTTTTAATGGTGCAGTAGCAGTATTATTCTGCATTAGTTTTGTATCATGACCAGTATAGATTACTACACCGAACACCCAACGTGTGTTTCTTAACATTGCACCCCTGAGTAATACCTGATCAGGCCCCACAGCTACGCTTCTAAAAAATATAAATAGATCTTGTGTAAATACAACTAAAGATTATTTGACCTTTCATAGAAAATAAACATACTGTTTATTAGTTTCACGTAACACGCCATTAAATTCGTATAGATGCCTATTTGGTGGTTCGCATTGAATATTTGCACGATACGTCATTAATTCTGCAGTATCCAAGAGACTGGCAGTGTCAGGATGGGCTTGTCGAATCTTTAAATTTGTTTCTCCATCCAAATTAGCAGTCTCTAGAAAAGACATACCCTGTGGCTCCGATGATGATAATAAAATCAAATCAGCGGGGAAGAAATTGTTATTGCGAACCTATGTACATTAAAGAAACAGTACGTTAATTACTAATACCTTAGATATCAATAAACATGACCAAAATATAGCACAACCTTAACCACATCTCCAACAGTAATACGTCGCCACTGGATCCACTGCCAGTGTCCTTCTCTCAAAACCTCTACCTCACGCATATTTATTTCATCGTCTGCTCTGTGCCTTTTCTGTAAAGAAAATATTAGAAATTATAGTTACAACATTAAGCTAAATTATTTGTAAGAATTTAGTGTACCTACAATATCTTCAACTATCTCTTTCAATGCGGACACGCTAAGAATAAAAATTAATGGAACCAAAGTTGTGTATCGTCCTGTTGGTGACACATCTGGTATTTGCTGCAGGGATTGAGAAAATACATATATAAATACTTAATAGAACATTGAGAAATAGATACAATATGGAAATATATATTGGATTTTTACAATACCTGCATAAGGGCGATGAAGAGGAAGAAACAATTACTATACCGACGAAATTGTTCAAAAAGGAACATGGGCACAAATGAAAGAATTGAGTACTTCGCGGTGGTGATGCGGTTATTCTTATATTTCACAGGCTGATGCGGGGCATTAATAAAAACCACCCTTTCCTCACTGCTGTCATGTTGATGCGAAGATCGCTGATCGTCACCTCTCGACCCGCCATTTTCCGCCCTTATTGGACCAACTGCGAAATAAAGTACGAAATAAAGTAGTAATTACACAAATTCGAAACTGTTTATCAATTTGCGGTTATACTTAATCATATGTTAAGTTTCTGTAATATGTTCGTTTTTTTCATAATCTTTTTCCAGCTTCGTGCAACAAAATACAGTGTACTTCACAGTCAAACTTTATATCGCAAAATGAACAAATAACAGCTCGATGTATATTGTCATTTATTTCATTAAACGACTTAAAGAAATAGCAGTGGCAGAATTTTTCAAATGCAATTGGTCTTTATTGGACCATAATGGTTAAGCACACATCACGTGTTTAATTCGACAGCTTGTCTAATATTCTTAACGCACACAAACTTACGATTCTGAGCGTGCAAATAAAGATGAATACGGGATCTGAGTTCGTTGAACCATTGTATCACTTTTGTACTCGCTATATCCATATTGCTGTTTGTTAAATCAAATGTCTTTCACATCACTTCTGTTCGCTCATTCGATTTAAGTACTTATATTCATAACCAGTGATAAGGAGAAAACACTGTACAGATACACACACACAGTAACATGGCCAGGCTTTTGATACCGATACTCACAGTATGAATTAATAAATCCAGGTTATAGCGGTAAATTTATTTCTTCAGGGAGAGAATTTATAACACAAACAAATTACAGCGGATTCAGTTCTACCAAATGATCGTGATATCTTCGAGGTTATAGTCACATATCCGGGGAATTCCATAATAGGATTTTTATCGTGGTCAGTACATGCAATCCCGGAAAACTTTAACGGAAGTCACTAACGTCCGTTGAAAAGAACTGTCATACATTCTAATAATAGCAAGAAGTTTTTAAACAATTATTTCTTTTATATATTGAGGTAAAGGCATCAGTACTTGACCTCGTATAAGTAATTGACCATTTTTCAGGAAGACGTGAAAAATAGAGTTTTCAGAAGAACTAATTATTCGAAAAAGGCGCGATACATATGCTGTACCATCTGCCGGCCCAACTCTGAAACACTTGAATTTAATTATTTATTGTAACAACAGACGATTGCTTTCATTGACATTGGTTGTATGTCTCCGTTACAGTTTCATATTTAATAAACGTAATGTCAACTGCTAACTAATGTATGGTCAATTACTCGTTTTCTCGTTTTCAAGGATGATCATCTTCTGACACAATTATTGAATTTTAAAAAATATCTATACAATTTGGATGATATAATTATTTAAAAAAAAAGTTAGTTTTGTTTCATAATGTAAGAAGTTCAAACAGCATTTTCATGCATAGAGTCTCTCTATTTAATAGAGAAGCAAGCATTTACTATTATTCACGCAGAAAATTGTTTTTAACTGGTCAACTATTGATGTTTTTACCTTATTCATACATAAACAATATCAATGACCGTATCCATAATGTCACTACGTACTACTATCGGTTATCAATTACCATCTGTTGTCAAAACAAACTTTTCTCACATAAATACAATTCTTTCAATCGATATTTTCTCAAGGTCACAAAGAGGTCACTGATATTAAAACAACACAAATTTTATCGATTTTCTTTTACATTTCCGTCCACTAGTGGATTTCGATACTAACACATGTAACGGCGGTATTTACTAACAATGTATGCCTTGTTATGTCATATAACAGGAAACAAAAATTGCGTAATATCGAGCCGGGTAGGTGTCGGATTGTTATCTCTTACCATTATACATGATTCCGCGACGCGTGTTTCGCGTAAAATATTTCAGCTATTTTATTCCACAGTTTCCAACCACCGACCACGTAATAATTACCTTCGGTGACGTATTATTAGTTACACTCATATATCACCATTATTTAAACCAGTTGTGTAATGTGCAGATAAAATAAACTTCTAATCAGATGGCAACCTGTCCAATATCAAAGGAGCCACAATTAAAACATGTGGAACCGGGGAATTATGAAACAACAATGAAATGAAGGAATTGAGTGCCATACGCTTATACTCCGAGCTGCTATCGATCAAATAGTAACGACCGTACGGAATCCTCCACTATTTGTTTTGACAATTTACAAGTGACATCGAATTGTTTACGCCCACATGCTGATAACGATGATCCGTTGCACCAATGGTCAACACTTCGATGGTATATGGAATACACGCACTTTACTAGCACAACGGTGGTTAACGTACAATAATAGCACAGTTTTCTGCCAGAGATAACGATCGGTTAAACAAACTACGTATCTGCGTCATCGTGCCGGAAGAGGCCCACGTATGTCGCCACACCCCTGACAAGCCAACGGAAACGCGAATATGCGTGAAAGCGAGCTCGCCCCCGATGAATGTTTACAAACCAACTTCAACCGAAACCGAACTGTTCTCGTGGAACTCTCCGGAGCTAAAAATTTCCGTGGTCATGCCGCGTCTGTAAATTCACTCGACAGACGATCTATGCCAAGCTCGTAGGTGGCACTGGTCACCACTGACATTGTTATCGCGATATACAGTGCCGAACAAAAGTATTCTCACCACCCTTTCAAATTTAATAATTTTTTAAAAATTAAACCAAGCGACTTGCGAATGATTAAAAATGACAAAAATCGTGAGAAACTGCAATTTGGATCATTCGTAAACTCAAAATTCAGATTCTTACATCTTTCAACGCCTATGTTTTTTTTATGCGTCAACCGATTTTTATGGAACTTTGTACACGTATATAACATACTTAGATCTACAAGAGGCATATTTTAAATTTACATTGTAGACTCAGATAAAAACGTTAAATACCGTGATCTTAATTTTTTGTTTTCTTCGCAATTCTGATCAATTGTAAAGAATGTGTTTTCACATTAGCTATTAGACTAATTCGAATATTAAAAAAAAAGTTTGTCTAGTTCACTATTTTTTTAAATTTATTCCTTTTTAAAGGGATGTTCGGCATTCCTTTTTGTTCGGTATTGTATGTGACCCTGTACTATTATACGTCGTGAACGATCGAATAATTTATAAATTCTGTTTATCGCGTTGAATCTACGTCTTCTTCAAATGTGATTGTCCACGGAATGAAATATTCGACTGGTAAGTGGTTGACAAGCAAATTACCGGGTAACAAATCAAAATCGCTCTATCAACTACAAGAAGATTGACATCGACCGTTGTCGTTGAACTCATCGGCCGATAAATCATGCCGTGTTTACCGATGGGGGAAACTGTTTAACTGAAACGGTGTGTTCGAAATAGTAAATAATAAGTTGTAAAAAAAAGTCACAGGTTCTAAATGAGTCTGGTACAACACTGTGGAGGGGAATTTCATGAAATGCGACAGCCCTGCACACGTGTTACCCCGAAAACGCATGCGCTTGCTAACGGCAACAAGTTGGCGTCAGCACCGTGCTGTCCTCCACCAGCATTTACTGCGACTATCAGGCCGTGGACGGTAAGGTTGCGTCAATAAACAACCTCGACGCTTGTAGACTATGGGCCAAGGACACCTCCGCTGGGGTGGCTCCGCACGAGGGATATCAAACCTTATTGGTCAATCCGCTCACGCTACACCGACACGACCGAGGCTTGGTGCGTTTGAAATGCGCGTCGGGAAATCTTATAAAATCCCAACGATCACTTGACTTTGACAATTTGTACAGGGTGTCCCAGGTTTAAAGTGCCAAACATCGTCAGTATATTATATGGGTCTAAACAAGAAAAAAAAAGTTAGATAAACATAGGTTGTTTAGCACTTTGTTGAAATGTTATAAACAAAAATATGGAATCTTACGTCACTTGACCTTTCTGCGTGGAGAACTTTAAGTCTAACCGTACCACATCCGGTTCCACATTTCTGATTATATAATTATTGAAATTATAAAGATACCTCCATTAGAAATGATTAAATAAATTTCTTCATTCGAGCACATATTGTTATAAAAATTGCGCAAAATCTAAATAAATTCAGTCCTGTCGTTTTTATGAAACAACAGATGTCAGTCACATTTTTCTCCGCACGGTTAGCGTTAAAGGGGGAAGTTTATAAAACAATAATAAATACGCGTAATGAATTCTCAGACAACGCATTAATGATTGAAACTGAGATGAAACAAAATACAAAGGTTTTCGTACAGTAATGGATTCCATTTTGAAACGCCGTCAGTCTTGTATTGCTAAAGACGGTGGCCATTTTGAAATAGAATATTAGTTGCATCTATGAATTTTATATTACAATTTGTATTACAATTAGCAATAATTAGTACTAAGTGATTAGTAGTAATATGTAGTATTGAACAACAATTAGTGTTAATTTAATGACGGTAGATAGTAAACACAGTCCGCATTAAACTACATGTACCTGCTTAAATATCGCTTAACTGTCCCCTTCGAATTCTGTATTTTTGTTTATAACTTCTTAAGAAGGCGTTAAACAATCTATGTCTATATAATATTTTTTTCTTATATATATATAACATTTTTTTCTTAAATTCAGTGACCACGGGTTATTCAATCGGTTCTTTTTGAACAGACGACATACTGCTGAGACCCGTCAATATATTTTTCAATCCAATAAAATAGAATTACACTGCACGTAGACTACAATTTTAAAAATTTGCTCAGAGAAAATAATGAAATAAACCATCATAGTTTGAATTAATAATTACAGCCGGTTATCCCTCGAGCAATCGACCATCTAGTTTCTACATGGAAAAACAATGTTGAGCTACATATACCCTACGCTTTGTCCCTGCTTCGGGGCGAGTTGGGATGAAAAGAAAAGTTTTGTTTGAAACGAGACAGTTCTAATTGGTTTCATTAGAAAGGTCTATTATGTGACCACAAGAAAACGTGATAATAATAGCTTTTCTCTATGTGCACTATTCTTTTAAAAAAGTGCATTTAGTCCCTTTCCTAAAATGGCTGCAGTGAAAGAGACAGTAGAATAAAACAAAATAACACTATAATAATGCTATACATACAATGAGTATTTTTCATAGCTTTTTAAAATTTACGCAAGTAACACAAAAAATAATCTGGAAGTTCAAGAATAAAAGATAATGTTTTATTAAAGAACTAAAGATTATATACAAATAAATGAAAATGATGTTTGTAAAAACATAATATTCGGAATTCATATCTAATGTTATGCGATATTATTTTTGAATTACTGTGTGTTCAGATGCAGTAATAATACCAGTTGATGATAACAGTACTTCGTAATAAGTTCTGAGAAAACATCAGGCAATTTATTTTCAAGCACGGAACACGCTCATGTTTGTATCAGTGAAACGATTTGAAGTGATACCAGCTTGAAGTTAACACTAAACCTACCACGGTCAATATGACCGGTTTTCTATTTTACAATTATTGAAAGTAGAAAAACGATTTCATAGGAAATGGCTGAATTGACATTTTTAATTAAGCACATATTGTAATGGAAACGGTACAAAGTTTAAATAAATTCAATCTTCTCACTTCTTTAAGGTGTTTTACTTTTATATGTTTTGTGCTTGGTAGGTTTAGTGTTCAACTTGTTTGAAAAAGCATTATGGTTTCTACAAAACAACATCCCATCTTTACCCTAAATTGTATTCTGTTATATTATTAACTCAAAGCAATGTTAAATAAAATGTTATAATTTAAATTAATAATTAAATTCAGGACCACAGAAAACCGGCGTGAGATCATTTATAAAACATGCTAGTATGTTTTGTTTACCAAAATTGTACTTATTACTACTAAAATTTAATGGCTTAAGAAAAAAAAAAGAAAATACTAAACCCTTCAATAAACAGCTAGAAGGAAAAGCTACAATTTGGAGTAATTACAAAGAAATAAAATCGTGATAGAACTGAAAAAACACAGCCGCAGTCAAGTATCTGGTTACGCATAATAAAAAAATGACATTTGCAAGAAAGTAATAAGAAATGACCCGTTATCGGTTAGATGATATTAAATTTTATCTTGTTACGATTAGAAAATTGTTGACACGTTAATAATTCGGAGAGATCCGTAATCTAATTATACGCGTGAGCGAATCAGATAAGTCTATTAAGGTAATGTAACGACTTCTATTTTAATTTGTATGAAATGGAAAACGCATAAGCTTCTTGCTAATAATGCTGATATTAGACAATATTATTAAGTACTGATCTCTATCACTCACAATTCACGACAATTTGAATGGAACAGGCAAGAAACCGTACCGATGACATTGGCAGTAGATATGAAATCTTTTACGTAGAAATAAAACTGCGAGAACGTATTACAGTGTTGCATGTCTGACCTTGTATATCGCGTGCTGTATTATCATCATAAATTGATGTTTATAACTTTTTTTTATCACTTTCATGACAATGAAAAATGTTTCATCTTGATATTATTGTCTAGCCTTGGTACCCATTAATTCGTTTGTGTATAGCGTTTGCAGATTAAACACATTACGATTCCATTTTAAGCGTCTTTAGTCAAGCATAGATCATTGTACCGTTACTTTTTTCAGCTGTTACTGTTACAACTTTCGAACCGATGATTATTCCAGATTGCTTTGCTGATCCTGCCGCGGAAATCAGTAATCCATCTGCTTCACTGATCAATGATGTATGCTACTTACCGGGTACAGAAAAAATGATCATTACAGTAATATCACGATATATGTGAAAGAGATGTATACGATATATGTCGCTGATAAGTATTATATAACATGATACGAGATTAGATCTATTGGTGATACAATACTAATACAATTATAGAACTTTTTTTGTTCTTACATGCTTTTTTTTACGAAACTCTGACCAACATATTTGTGACTTTTTTTTCTAATTAAAGTGAGACCAAATGTGATATAATTCGGATATTTGCTTGTTTAATCGATGATTCCATCCGCCATTATCTAAATGTAAACAATTTAATCTAACGGTTTTAATGCGCGATGTGATTCAATATACATATGTACATACATATAAACCAGTAAATATTTAATCTAGTACTGTAGCTAAGTAACCGTTTTCTATTTTATATTCTAATGTATATATAATATATACAGGATGAGGCATTTATCCTGGCCACCCGGAATGTCTCAAAAACTAAATTCCGGAGAAAAAAATATTTCAAATAAAAAGATTAAATCAAGGAAGGGCCGATGCAGCAGCCATATCCATTTTTAATTTTCATCATGTTTTCAAGGTCATTCCAAGGTCAACTTTATTTTTTCAAATGGAAACATATTTTGCATTACAGATTCTTAATCCGCGACTTGAAACAAGTAACTTTTATTTGAAACGTTTTTTTCTCCGCCGATTATTTTGTACATATATACATTATTATTATTATTATTATTATTATTATATCACTCACATTTCACTGATTAGTTCGGATATTCGAGGAATAAATAAGACCGAAGTTTTGTAGAGTACTTTGTTCCGTATGTCTGCAAGGTGTCCCGAGATTATATAAACGTGGAGGGGGTAATTCTACATGAAAAAGTAAGTCGGAAATATAGAATAATTTTTTTCATTTCACGCCATGTTTTCGAGAAATTAGAGTTTGAAAATTCGGCGAAAACGCGTGATATTGAATAGGAATTGTCTGACGCGTCTGTTCATGATCAACCAATTCTACTTCCTGCGTATACTAAAGCACACGAACCCGACGGATCTTAAAACTCGATTTTCTCAAAAACGAGGCGTCAAACAAAAAAATGTTAATCCTTTTCTCGATTTATTTTTACATGTAAAATCATTCTCTGCCCGCTTGAGGGAGTAAAGGTAGGCATAACGAGAAATTGTATGTAACGGATGAACTCAAAAACATCTTTTTCGACAGTATTTCATTAATATCTCGCAAACTAGTAAAGACCGGCCATCGAAATTTTTCTATTCAGGGTTCTCTCCCTCCTCCTCTCAGCTCATAAATTTATGTGAGTTTTACCGCACTACGGCCTAAATAAAAAATTAGTAAACATTACTTCATCGTGGATGATGTCTCACCTTCGGAACTGGTCTCGGGTGGCGCAGCCTCCTGCAGCTCGATATGCTCCCAGGTACTTGGTCGTCCGCTTGGCAAACGATTTACGCGTAGGCCGATGTTATCGACATTGTCGATGCTCCCCAGGTTAATAGGACTGCCGATGATGTAGGGCCCGGTCTGCTCTTGTGCCCCGCTTTCGTTCGCGCGTCCGCTCACGGATGAGGAATTGCTACGAACACCGCTGCCATGCAGAGGTGTACCGTCCATATGCGGTATAGACGAAAGATCCGGTGGTATGAACGGGCGCAACGAGCCAGGACTGGGAACCCGAGGGTTCCCCCTGGCAGCTGGTTGCATTGAATGCAGCGGAGCCTGGATCAAAAAGAATTGTTTCATATATAGAGACGTGTCGTCGGTCATATTGATTTCTAGCGCCAACCGTGGGCGAGTCTATTCTGGATCACTTCGTCCGACAAAGTACCATTAATAATTATTCCATTCAGAGCGGAATGCTTCGGTAATACATCATGACCTGTATCGTAACATTCGAGGGTTCGATTCTGGGATAATTACTTTGATTACGCGTCTAATTGGCAGCAGCCATGTTTGCTGTGATAATTAACAAGTCTGTATATGCTCTAACATACGCGTGCTAAACGTCGGAACGTGATCGTTTCTGTAACTTCTATGGTTTAGAGGAATTACTGGAGGTGTGCGAGAATTTTATTCGGGATCTCGACTAGTTCTCGACAAATTTCGGGATTCTCGACAATTTTTGGGATTATACTTGGAAAATCAGAAAATTCTCAAGAATCCCGATATATTCGAGAATCCGAATGTGCTCGGGAATTCCAAAATATTAGAGAATCCAATTCGTCTCTATTCAATGCTTTTTCGAAATTCAATGCTTTACTTTCCTTCGAAGGTCGAAGATTTCGAAGCTTCGATTTCAGAAACTTCGAAGGTGATGAAAATCAAAGTTTCGAAGGTTCGAAGCTTCAAACCTTCGATTCGTTTCCAGTTCACGGATAAAAGGAATAAATTTTCATAATTTGTTTCTATATTCACTATCTGAATTATTTCAATAATTTATTGTTACGATAATATATTTATAATTTGAATTATCCTTTCGATAGCACATTATTAAAATAATTGTTTAAATAAATAAATTTCATAATTTGTTTCTATATTCATTATTTGAATTGTTATTTCAATTATTTATTGTTCAAATAATTGTTTAGACAATGTACACGTATTTACATAATTAATATAGGAACACGTTTCTATAGAGTATAAAAATTTATAATCTACAGAAATTTTTATAATCTATAGAAATGTGTTCTAATATTCATTATGTAAATACTTGTACATTCTTTAAATAATTATTTTAACAATGAATTATTGAAATAATTCACATAATGTATATAGAAACAAAATATGAAAATTTATTCATTTAATCCATTATTTTAACAATAAATAATTGAAATAATTCAAATAATGAACATAGAAACAAATTGTAAACATTTATTTATTTAATCAATTATTTTAACAATAAATAATTGCAATAACAATTCAAATAATGAATATATAAACAAATCATAAAATTTATTTATTTAAACAATTATTTTAACAATGTGCTATCGAAAGCATAATTCAAATTATAAATATATTATCTTAACAATAAATTATTGAAATAATTCAGATGGTGAATATAGAATCAAATTATGAAAATTGATTTCTTTTATCCGTTAACTGGAAACGAATCGAAGGTTCGAAGTTTCGAAGTGTCGAAGTTTCGAAGGTTCGAAGGTCCAAAGGTTCCAAGAATCGAAGCTTCGAACCTTCAAAACTTCGATTTTCATCACCTTCGAAGTTCCCTTCGTTCCTTCGAATTCTTCGAAGCTTCGGAAAAGTAACAGCCCTACTATCGAGTGCCCGACATTATCGGGTTCTAGCACACCTCTAGTAATTATTTCGTTATCTCTGAAATAGCTTTTTCTAAAAAGTAACAAATCAACATGCGCCACCTTCACCTAGTAGATAACTTCTCTTTAAAAAATCTAATCGCTGACCTAGGTACCCATTCCGATCTGACCTATCAATTCCATGCCTGCTGGTATCAGCCTGTGTGTTATCAACGGCCTGAAGTTTCTCGATAAAATAGTTACTCTTTGTCACTCGGCCAGGTAGGTACATGTGAATACATATTACGAACAATATCGTACGCTGACTGTGTATGTAGTGGTGGGTCTCCGAGAACTTTTTGGCTTGGTCTGCTCGACAAACTTGATCCGCTGGAAGCCAGATTCCGGATCAAGTCGAAATAAGCAGTTCGACCCGTTTGATGTTCGATTTTGATCGAACCAAATAATCCCAGGAAAGATCGATTCGCTTCAATCCGGTCGGTATGGTTCAATTCAATGCGATCGTTAATTGGTTCGAGAATAGTTGAATGATAACAAAGCACTTCATTAATACTCGTAATGGACTGTTTCAGTTTCACGAGAACCTATTAAACTGAACGAAATGAGTCACGGCTACCGTGTTATGTAGTATTCATGAGCGGATGTAGAACTTGATTTCATTAGTATTTATTAGGATTTCATATGCAACTTCTTTCTTGTGCTCTTTTACAAGAGTGATAAACGAACAATTTTTCGCAAACTTTTTTCATTGCAGCATACGAACGAATGAGTGAATTTATTTAACACTTAACCTACCGATCATCAACACTAGATTTACCAGACCAGTCAAAATAACTGGTTTTGCAATTTCAATTCAAAATTCCTACTGCATGTAACATTTTCTTTCCGAAATGATATCATGACTTTTGTAGCCATAACTAAAGAATCAGTTTTACAAACTTTATATTATTTTATATGTATTCGTAACAAATATATTTTTTGTTATTGACACTTATACCAGTACCAGTCAAAATGACTGGTGCATGTTTCTATGTGATGAAATGATATTGGGGCAGCTACAACAATTGATAAGTACTGCAACGTTTTTTCGGGACAGAATATATGATTCCGGGAAAATCATGATTCTGATGCAGTACGCTAGCGGCCCTTGGAATTGTACATTTACTCAGAGTTTTGGGCCGCACATAAGGTTCTCCTTGGGTCTCGGACACTTGGCTATCTGTAATTGCGAACTCGATACTCAGGGTTTCTGAGTGTCTTGGCCGTGCTCGGTCGACTCGCTTTTGGGCGAGTTGATTGAGTTGTGGCCCGTAAATTTCTGGCACTGGCCCTATCAAGCTTTTGATTAATTGATAATGTCTATAAATCTATTTTTGTACTACAATTAATATTATTCAACTTTTTTTTGTCATTTTTCAAAAGTAAATAAACACTGGAAACACCACTAAGCACTTTTTCTAAAGACCAGTCATTCTGACTAGTCTTGGTAGAAATAGATATACTTAAATAGCCGGTAAATCTGGTGTTAAAAATGTGCTACCTTATAAAAATGGAACGATTGAATTTATTTAGATTTTACACCATTTTTATTGGAATTTATACTCGAGTAACAATGTATGTATAATCACTTCCAGTGGAAGCATCTTTATAACTTCACAAGAATTGTAAAATTATAAATGTGAAAGCGGTCGTTTGACCGACGGTGGTAGGTTTAGTGTTAATGATTTTCCCGAAGAAAACGTCTTCAGATTGTTAGCGACAAGATCTAAGGTTTGTCACTGACAGTCGCAGTTCCAAAGTACTTAGAATAAGACAATTCAATTCCCTGCTCTCTCTCCGATTAAGTGTTTCGAGACAGTTTAAACGTGCTCGGAGAAGTTGTTCAATGCATGCAATGTCAACACAAAGTTGGATAGATTGCCATCACGACGGACTACGCGCAGGTGAATTAACGCATGAGATTACGATCGCTTCATAAAATGTAATAGTTCGCTGTTGCGAGGATCGCTCGAGAAATCTGCGATGATGCAACGTTCTAGTTAAGAATACGCGTGGGTAAGTATATATACCATCGGCGATTTTTGTCGGTTATACTTGGCTGATGGATCTAGGAACAAGAATCATCGGAGCAGCTTGTGCGCGCATAGGTTCGTGGTTCTCAAAATCTCCAAAAATCGACGTTTCAAGACAGAAGTACACTTAATTATCAATGTAAATGTTGAACAAAAATTTAGTGAACAATTAACGATTGAATTCCTATTTGAATTATTAGTTGAAGCTAGTGATTAAATTCCTATTTTTACTCTCGACTTTTCTTACAGCTATATGATTAACGACGTTTATGACTATTGCTTATGACTACTGCTTTATTTATTAATTTTTGGAAACGTAGGGAAGAATTGCCGAAGTTGAATCGTTGCCTAAATTGGACCACCAGTGAAACTTGATCGATAAAAGACGTATGTTCTTTAAAATAGGAAATATTTATACTTGTAATGTAAATTTAATTTTTTGAGAAGTCATTGATTAAAGTTTTTATTGAAATCGCAGAAACACTCATGCCATTTTAAAGTAAGTAGCAAAATATATTATTATATCTTCGGAAAGCAAACTTATTTAGATATGAATTGCTATGGTAGTTTTATTAACCTGAATTAAAAGCAATGTTAATTAAAATCTCTCAAAATTTTTGTACAAGTTACCCAGATTGGACCACATCAGTAGACAGACCACATTGTAGTCTCCTAAATTGGACCGGTCTAATTTCGAGTTTAATTAAAAATTTTATTAATAAATATTAAAACTAGAGGAATTTAGTCACACCTGGGTCCACTGATGCCAGAAACAACCAGAACTGGTTGTCTTTTCCTCTTCTCCTTTTCCCCTTCCACTATCCCATTCTACTACCTCAGCACACTCCAACGTCCCCCACTAAGACCGTAGAATGGTCACGTGACGTGCCGCGCAACGTGTTCATATTACGCTGGCCATCAGAGAGGTGGATAAACTGTATTCCCCTTGATTTAACCCGTCTGGCATCACTGCCTGAGTCCATACTTTGCATCAATTGAGGCTAATGAAATTGGTGGTCCATCTTGGGATACCATAGATGCAAATTAGGCTATCAGTTTCTTTGATAACTTTAAACTTTATAAACGAAATTTTTGGTATTTTAAATTATGTTTATTGAGAAACAAAATGTATTACTTTAAAGATTAAAATAGTAACATACTTTTCCACTATTTCGTTTTTATTAAAATTATTGCCATCTCTTTATATATACTGGGTGTTTGCGAAATCGTGGTACAACTGGCAAGGTGATGATTCCTCACGCGGGTTCGCGTGCATTAGTATATGCACAGAGTAAAATCGGTTGGTCATGATCAGACATGACAGAAGATTTCTATCTAATGGTACGCGTATTCGCTGAATTTTCGAACTCGATTTTCTCGAAAATGAAGCCCCGTATGAAAAAACTATATTCCTTATTTTCGACTAGATTTTCCCCTTGCCGGTCGTACTACAAATTCGCAAACACCCTGTACATCATAAATTGTTTAGGAGGTCCAAATCTTTTTAAGGTAGTTCCTGTAGACACGTAAGTCTTCCTTCTTTCCCTCATCTAACAGCTGTCCATTTCATTTAATCTCCAGAAAATGAGTAATTAAATGCCGACATTGATGTTCTGGGTGAAATTGACCCAAGCTCCGCTGTCGGAGGGTTAATCGCGATTAGTAATTGAATATCCCTAAAGGTCGAGTTATACAGACGACTATGTCGGATCAGACAGAAATATTTACCCAGGTTTAAATGAGAGTGTTCGCAAGCCGATATCGGAGACCGACTTCTCAACGATACTTTTTCTTCTAGTCTGAGAGGTCATAAATTTCGAGCGGGTGACGACTCCCTGCTGCGCGTGGCACAAAAAAATGTTTCTGTCTGATCCGACAAAGTCGTCTATATAACTCGACCTTTAATCGTACATTGATATTAAGAATTACATTCCTACTCTTTCGTTTCTGATAACGAAACTTCTGATCCGTAACAATAAAATGAGTTTCAATTTTTTCGAAACAGTTGACGATGAAATTAGAAAAATGAGTTTTCACCAAACATCATATTTGTTAATTTATAAATCACGACGAACTTTTTTTTAACCGTAAGCACAGATCAAATTCAGCTAAGTATTTTAATCGGTTAATGGCCAACTCTGTTTCGAAGAAATGTCAACTCCGTTAATTGGCCGATACTGAAATGCAAAGGTGAATACTGATGATCTAGACGCAGGCGGTTATGAGTCACGGCGTGGGCACCGTTATACTTCTTCATAATTAACAGTTGCGCGACGATAACTCGTTGCATTTTTATGGCTAATATGCAGGTAACTCTTGCGCGACATTGTTGCTTCGAACGTCGAAGCTAGTCGATAAGAAAAAAGAAAAAAAGGAAAAAAAGCGAGTAGTAGAAGCTATAAAAACTGCTTTGGCTTTAACGAGGAAATTGGAAAATCAATCCATCGTTCCGGGAAAAGCTGATAAAGAAAGGTAAAAATGATATTTATAGTGGACGGTGTTATGCCATTCGTCATCGCTAGGTTGCGGGTACTGTGTAAATTTATGTTAAAGTTCCCTTGACACGAATACTAACTGTTCGAATCCTATTTTCCTTAATGTGCAACCATCTTTCCTGTTCAACCTGACTATTATATCTTTCGAATATTCTCTATTATCTTCCGTGTAACAGAAAGTACGAACAGGCGGTTCGAAGCGAAGTTGCGGAATATTTGCTCGATGCTATTATTCGAAAACAGACCTTGAATAGTAAGCACACGTTTCAAGTCGGAGATAAGATCAGGCACGTCTCTACTCACTACTTTCAACCGGGTCGGCCAAGGCGGATTTCTGGCGGCCGTCTTTCGATTTACTGTTCCACTCGTCGAAAATTACTTGTCGCGCTATTACGTTATTGTCTCTATCAAAAACGGCGTGCTCGAAACACCTGCTGCTGTGTAGTCGCTTGCTCGACTGGACTCGACAAAGACGCTTCGATAACACGAGGATCGAGGAAATCCACGCTGCTTCCCCTTCCACGAAACGAAATATCTATCAGTCGACCGGTACCACTCCCCAACTCTTAAAATCCGTCGAACACGTTCACTTTCCGACGATCAACGACGAAGATTCTCAACATTCAGTAGTGAATTCCGTACATGGTCAGACGAGTTTCAGAACCGGCACGCAACTCCCGAGACATGATTGAGTCTTCAAATAGTTGTCTTCGCGTGTAGGTGGCTCGAGAAGAAGAACCGGATGCACGAATACTTTCCACGTATGTGATTAAAGAATAAAACAGAAACAAAAGAGAGTTGCTTCCTTAGCGGCGCTAAGGAGACACCTTTTCAACAACGCGACATGCCGAGCACTGAATGCAAAACACGTCTGGCGTTCCATATGGTCCTCGACCACGCGAGAGTTTAATTCTTCCGTGAGGAACGATCAATCATCGCCGCGATAATGTTACCGAATATACGAGCAGAACTCGCGCGATGGTGTCGACGACGTTACTGGACACTGAGATCACCTGGCAACGCGTACACGGGTGGAGAACGTCTGTTTACACGTGCGGACCCGCCGCGAGTCATCGTGTACGCACTTTCATGCCCGTGAAAACTCGACGACTGGCGGACTCCGAGGAACTGATCAATGGCGAGAAGCTACCATTCACTGCAATCGATACCACTGATCACATGGATTCATTGGCCGAACCCGCTAAATACCAAGCCAAACAGTAATCGCTAAAATGAGATCTACGATTCGCCACGTAGATACCTCTTTCAATTTCTACTACTCCGAGAATTAGCTCTGCTTGCTGGTACACGCGTGAAACAATCTACAGTGACCGAAATAAGGATAAGTTCACGCAGCAAATTAGCTTGTTTAGCGTTCCTATTTCTGTCTGTGTCGTGGAACGTATCTTACGGTGTTCGTTATTGTTTTTAATGGGCGTGGCCTGTCCACTGTTGTAGCAGTCATTTGAGTTTCCGCAGCGGAGATAGTTAGACGTGGTTTATTAAGCATTGTATTGACAATAGGGTTTGCAATACCGGACAAAAAATACAATATTCATGAAACACGATTTCGGCGCAAAGGTTCGATCTTATTGAATAAGATTTCAATAAGATCGAACCGTGGCGCCGAAATCAGTTTCATCAATATAATTCATTTCGATCGAAAGAAATTACATTTAAAAAATACAATACCGGTATTCGGTATTTGTTTAAACGTTGTACCAGAATACCGGTATTAGGAATTTTCAAGAAGGTACAAAAACACAGTTGTTTAATAGAAAAAGACATTAACTGATTTAATAACTACATATATTTGAAATGTGATTATAAAAAATATAATGCATCTATTGAACTGTCCTTAAGCCTGGAACGTATTTTTCTGCAAAAATTATCTACAGTTGAAAATGCTCTTTCCGCATCCACGCTGGTTAGTGGTGCTGTTAATAATGAGCGATATACTTTCTCTAAATATTTGTCTCGATGTCCTTCATCTTCTAACAACTGAGTCTCTCGTCTGACGGTTTTGGATAAACCTATATTTTGTATTATTTTTGTATTATTGTTCGTGGAAACTTTTTTATTTATAGCTAATTGTAATTTCTTCTCGAGAGACGATTCTTTTACGATATTAACATCAATATCATCTTCAACGAATTCTTCTCGATAGGTTTGTGTTCGCTTTTCATAAGTGTTTTTGTGGAAATTGACGACGAACTTAATTAAATTTAACCTTGTTAGCTTCTTTTCTTCCTTTTAGTTATCTTTTTTAAAGTCGTTATAATTATGTAAATACCGCAAAATATTTTCTAGTTCACTATGCCTTTTCTGCATACGAATCTTCAATGCACTGTGTAATTCCTCAGACAGTGGCGTGTCCTGATCTTTAAGTGATTGCAACAAAATTTATTGTTGCATTCGCTGTTAATAAGTTGGAATCCTTCCGACATAGTGTTTCCACAGTCAGCTTTATTGGAAGCAGAGCTGATACAGTTTTTGATATTAAATCGAAATCACTATCGGAAAAAGTAATTTGTAAATTTCAAGTAAGAGTAGATGCCCCAAAAAAGATATTTATTATTTATAGCTAATACCGAAAATACCGGTATTTTACCTTAGCAAATACCGGTTTCACGAAATTGCAAAATAGCACGAAATATCGGTATTCGGTATACCGGTGTACCGGTATTGCAATCCCTAATTGAAAGCTATCGCGTTGATAGAGTGATTTGTTCAAAAAATAGTTTTAATAATTCATAGTTTGAAAAAATTGTATGAGGTAAGAACAAAACACTTTTAATGCTTTTAGAACATAATATATCATGGAAAGCCTTTATGTGATCATGAAAAGGAATTAACCATTGCTTTCAAGGACACGAATCTTTCAAATAGAAAAATTGCAGGAAAAAATCATAGATCTTTAAATATTGTGAACACCATTTTTTACAATTAGGCGACAAATATGGCTCCAAAATATCCATAAGCCATCCGAAGAAGTTCAGAGGGATAGATGAGAGATTTTTCGCAGAACTAGCAAAAGTAAATTGTTCGAGTAGCAAATAAGCGCAAAATTAGATTTGCCAGTTGTATGACGTGTGCAACAAGTTTGAAAAGTCTCCTCTAACTATACTTCGCAAAAATGAGAAATTAAAATTTATCCAAAACTATTTATCCTGGACGGAAAAATGGAGAAATGTGATTTTCTCAAATGAGAAAAAATTTTATTTAGACGGTTCGGATGGTTTGCTACTGATATGATTTGTGTGAACAAAAAGAGATCAGAATGAGCAGGAGTTATGGAGGCTGTAGCGTTATAAATTGGGCAGCGTTTGACTATAACGAGAAAATTCCAATCATGTGGTTTCCGCCAAAGACCAATACTAAAAAATACCAAAAATTGCTGGAATATGTGCTGGATGAATATGATGATAGAGTTAGGTGACCATATTGGATTTTTCAACATGATAGTGCCCCGCAATTGATCGTGTAGAATCGATTAAAAAATACTTTGAAGCAGCAAAAGTGGTGTTGCAAATTGGTCTTGCCTTGGCCATCAACAAATTTAGACCTTAACCTAATTAAAAACCTTTCAGACACTTAAGCTCGTAATTTTTGCAGTAATAGGAAATAATACACCAGTGTCAATTAAAAGATAGCATCGGAGAAGCGTGGTCTCAGATGAGAACAAAAATGTTGGAAAAATCAATAGATTCAATAATTAAATACTGAATTTTCTTTGTCTTTCTCATATATCCCAAATTTTAAATATAAAAACATTGAGTGAACCTATGTTTATTTCGCACATAAATTCCCAATTTTATAATTAAAATTTGTTAACCTTATTAATAATAGTTACATTAACATACTTCATAAATCATTTTATTCATGAATCACTTAATGATAAATAAAATTAGAAATATTAAAGAAAATACACATTTACGTCACAAAAATAAAGTGAACCTAACATTATTTCGCTCACTGTATATTATTGACGCGTACGCTGTATAGCACTTTCGCGAATGAAACATATTGACGGTGACATTTAACTGTTCGTATACTTGAGATGTCATCTGCAATGAAATTAACCTCCGATCAATTTCCTTTAATTCTCCGACAGCGAAACTTGGTTCTATTTAACTCAGAATATCAAAATCGATATTTAATTACTTATTTTCTGGAGATTAAATCAAATGGACAGCTGTTACATTCGAAAAAAAAGGAAAACTAACGTGTCTACGAGAAATACATTCAAAAATATGTTTTGAAAAATTGAGAAATAAACAGAAAGAAAAATCATCAATTAGGTATAGTTGCAAAAACAGTCCGCTGTCCGGGGTTAAATCATTTTCAAAAACAGAGGGGATATATTCACTCTATATCTGCATCTATTTTAATGATTAAATATTGTTTGTAGAAAGACTAGCATTTTATTTCGACCTAATGGAAAGGAATAATATTTTTATTTTGTCGATTTTATTAGATTAAGTAGAGTATTTATAGTAAGTACTTTAGTATAGTATTTATAGGAAGTACTTTAGTAGATTAAGTAGATTCTGTTGGAAGGCCTGGTCACAAGTCTGACTCGTTATTATACGGAAGGGGATAAAGCTATTTCAACGTTGTATCAACGATTTTGTATACAAATAGTATTTTACTGTTTAGGAACTCATTTCCGGAAAGTAAGTTTTGGAAATTTGTCGAATACGCATACTAGAGCATATTATTAACACTAAACCTACCAAACACAAAACATATAAAAGTAAAACACCTTAAAGAAGTGAGAAAAATGAATTTATTTAAACTTTGTACCGTTTCCATTACAATATGTGCTTAATTCAAAATGTCAATTCAGTAATTTCCTATGAAATCGTTTTTCCACTTTCAATAATTGTAAAATAGAAAACCGGTCATATTAACCGTGATAAGTTTATAAGTAAATACAAATACACATGATTCTGATGAATTTTCGATCTCGATTTTCTTTGAAAACGAAAGGTCATATGAACAAATTCTATTCCTTTCTCTTACTCATTTTTGTATATAGAACCACAATTTACACCCTGTATATTGTAGATTTATTAATATTAGGAGATTTACCCTCGATCGTGTAAATATTCATATTTGTACCAGTGATGCCAGAAACACCCAAAACTGGGTGGATTTTCCTCTCCTCCTTTTCCCCTTCCACTATCCCATTCCACTACCTGAGCACACTCCAACGTCTCCCACTAAGACCGTAGACTGGACACGTGACATACCGCGCAACGAGTCGCATATTACTCTGGTCATCAGAGAGGTGGTAAACTGTATTCCCCTCGATTTAACCGATCTGGCATCACTGCCTGAGTCCATACTTTGCATCAATTGAGGCTAATGAAATTGGTGGTCCATCTTGGGATACCATAGATGCAAATTAGGCTATCAGTTTCTTTGATAACTTTAAACTTTATAAACGAAATTTTTGGTATTTTAAATTATGTTTATTGAGAAACAAAATGTATTACTTTAAAGATTAAAATAGTAACATACTTTTCCACTATTTCGTTTTTATTAAAATTATTGCCATCTCTCTATATATACAGGGTGTTTGCGAAATCGTGGTACAACTGGCAAGGTGATGATTCCTCTTTAAAAGTAAGTTTATTTTTTTTGGCAATGCCCCCATAGTTTTTAAAAGTGTACAAATGTATACACAAAGGTTATGAAGAGCAAATTTTAACAAAGTGGAATGGATGATGAAATTTTCAATATTTTCATTTTAATCTGTATAATACATAATAATAATAGTCGTCATAAGCAGGTAACCGTGCCAAGGTCAGTGAAGTCGACTTTGTTTACATTTGTAGTCAGGTCGTTAAATGAATAAAACAATAAAGTGAAGCTCGAAACACTGTTCAAATAAAGCTGTTACGTCAAAATAAGTCTAAAGAAGCAGAAAATAATAACAGACGAATATAAGGTGATTTTTAAACTGTATAAGGAGAATAAGAATTATACAAACATTAACAAAGTTATTGATAAAAGTAAATTTCTTATTCGATACGTAATTAAACAAATAAACTGACTGATTGCTTATAAGAATAATTAAACTATTTCAAAGATGTCTTCCTAATGTGACAACTCGATTCAGTAATTTTTATTAGAAAAACTATATGCTTATCGATTTTAACGTTAGAAGTACTGAACGGCCAAAGTCGTTGGATTCATTGTACAATATAAATTGCAAAACTCTATTTATTTAAAATTCAATTGAATCAGTATACTAAATATGAATATTTTTTGTATAAAAATATCGTTCATATTAAAAGTCCGGATGTGCCCAAAAAAATGTATTTCATACATTTTTGTATAAAAAGAAGATTTCAAACGTTTTTCATTGGTGTGCCTGTGGCTATGGCTGCTTTGAGAAGAAATAAAAAAAATTGAAAAACAACAAAATGACGGTGTTTAGATTAAAAACTAGCTGATTTTATAAATCTTTATGAATTTTGCAAATGTCAACTCGATTCTACAATAGTAAGGGCGGTAACTATACCTGTATTCAGTAAATAATGTAAATACATATATCTACAAAGTCAGTTCGTTCAAAATTTGTTGAAATATCGTGGCGACCAGTTATAAGATCATTTCGACAAAAATAAGTTTAAAGTTTTATTTATTCATTTATTTATTTATTGCCTTAAACCAAATAAGGTTTACGTACAGTTTCATGCTTTACAAACATGAAAATATTATTTGTGCAGCCGATCATTCATTCCAGAGTTATAAAATTTACCTTCCTCTTCGTTATTAAATTCATTGCAAGTCGAATTAGCCGTTTTTACCTTTGAATGCTTATTTCCTCATTTTTCAGCGAAACTTTGCGGAACCCGGGTTAATTGCAGTTTTTGTATTTAAAAGTTCTGAAAAAGTCTTTGGAGTTAAGAGAAACTTTGTATAGGCGCTGAATATACTCCGAATAAGCGGCAGATGCAAAGCAATCATAAGAAATTGTACATGATTGAAAACTAGTGCAAGAGTTGCCGCAGAAACTTCAGTTCCCAAGCGTCCTTTCTACTTTCTACTATAAACGTGTCGCTTCGATTCAACGTTCACTGTTTCTGAATGGAACGTAATGTTTCAGAATTCTATATTAACAAATGCTAACTCCCTTGAAATTATTTTTTAATACAAAAAAAGAATTGATGTTATCTTTTCATCTGTTACATTAGGGAGATCCCATAAAGATTGTGAGAATACAAATATTTCTGCAATTGACTGAAAATGCGTTATGCAAAATTGTGGTTATTAGACTGCAGAATTAATTTATTTATAGAATGCATAGGGATTGCAAACTTTAACAAAAGCTTCGCACATTTATCATATTTCTTGTGGTCAAATAAAATTCTTTATGGTAAGTTACTGATTAATTTTAAATATTAAGAATTAGACTGTACAAACTTGCCTGAAAATCTGCAGTCCGATGATTACAAAACTCTATGATAAATATGTTCTAATTTGAACTATTCAAATTCTGTGATTACCTAAAAACGATTTATAATCAATAATTTTATAATTGACTGATCGTAAGTCCCTAGTTTATTAATAAATAAAACGAAGATACTGAAAACAAATAAAGGAATTTATGCTGCAGCTCAATATATTTTTATTTTCACGAAAATTGTGTTTACTGCTTCATAAACCATTATTCCATAATGCAATTAAATACGAGTTTGTCTCGCAATGGATCAAATGAATTATTCATCAAATATTTCGACATAGCAATCGAACTGATAATTAAATTTTGCATCATATTATGGCAAAGGATTCTGTGAATCAAAGCGATACATAGCAACTATGTATAAGCATAATTATGCCGTAAAAATGGTTATCGTTATCAAGCTATCTAAGCATGTTTCGCCTAATTAATTCGCTTCACGTTTGATCAAGCATACAGTATCATATAATACCATTCATTGTGGCTTATTAATCGTAATGAACCCAGTAATTGATGACGCAGGTAGCATGTTTCAACGAACGCAATCAAGATCTGAGAAAATTGTGGTGCACGCGTGCACGGAATTACGAAAACTACAAATGAATTTTCATTTTCAAACGGCGCGCGATGGCGAGATTTTTATTTTTCGACGAAAACGATGTCGTTCAAACTGAAAAAGTTCACAAAGTCGAAACGAGGTCAGGAGGATTTCTATCCGTGGTGGGAGGGATCTAACGAGGCAGGACACTTTCGAAGGACGAAAGCCTCGGAAAACTGCTGTTGGCGTGGTCGTTCCCATAAAATCCTTTCAGATAGAGATCTCCAACGAAAGAGATTGCGGTGCATTAGAAAAATTTTCCGCTGCTAAGCTTTGTCACGTGTCGCGTTACCTTTAGTCAGGCTTTTGTTTTTACGGACATAATCTTACGCACGGAAACTCCGGAATGGCTGATCGTGAAAATGATCTCGGTATACTTTTCCAGCCGAGTATTACGTTAGACACGAGGAACTGTTCTGTTTTAAAAATAAGTCACGAGAATTAGTTTCGTTGCTAGAGAAACTTAATTCTGGAAATGAACTTTTTCGTTCATATTTCGCCTAAAAACTCACAAGCTTCTCATACATATTGCGATTGTTGTTGTAGACTACAGAACTACTGCAAATAAAGCAAATATTCATGGACACATTACAAGATAATTTAAACAAAATTGACGCATCATTTACCACTGATTATTTCATAATTTTCTAACGTCCATGATCCATGACTAAGAATTTTTTAATGGATCTTTCAACAGCAATAACAATTTCAATCGTAAACCAACAAGTCACCCTTAGTATTGTAATCTAATTCTTTCGTTTAGGATTATTATGTAAAAGATTTTTAACACTAAACCTACCGCCGTGAAATGACCGATTTTCCATCTCACAATTATTACAATTCTAAAAACACTTTCATAGAAAATGAATGAATTGATTTCTTTGTTTAAGGGGGTATTCTACGAGTATACTCGACATAAACAATTAACAGGTTAAAGAACCCAACCATACGTCCAAGTCTTACACAATTGTTTCAAATAAAAATACGTACTAACCCTGTGAGATTTCAATAATTATATTATTCGTGTGCAATCTTAGTGACCAAACAGACGAATCTAATCGTACTGTTATGTCGACATCCGTCCTCGAATGGTTGATCACTGGTCGATTGTTAATTGCGTTTTATCCGACAATGATTAACAGGATGCAGCATACGTTCTCAACCGACAAACTCGTCGCAATCGTACGAATTCCTCATCAATGATAGAAACCAATCACAATCCTTTGCGCGTGCCATAAATTGCGACTGTCCGACATTTTCTGCGATTGGTTCGCGAAGTTCGGCCGTAATGCTTCGTCATCCTTTACTCGTCCCGCATACAATAATGAATCGCATACAGGCGAGACATGTACCGTTAATAATTCTATCACGCTGGACACAATGGATGGTACTTGGTTGAATTAACTGTGGTCTATGGATTACACTGTAGCTCGTTTTTCGATATGGAAAATCCGATGCTACAGGGATAGTCAAAATTGCCGCACAACCAACTACGTTCACCGAAATACTCGTCAGCCCGGAGTAATTAGAGCAGGCATGTCCAGAAGCGCTCACTTGGAGGCAAATTCGAGGGAGACGCCTACTTCTCCCGACCGCGCGTCTCGCTCCCCGTGGCGGCCATAGTCCTCCGAGCTGTGATGGGTATATAGTCTCGGTTTTTTCGCGCATGCGCGACTAAATGCAGGAACGTACCGTACGTCTTATGTTTATGGAGAAAGTAGGAGAGAACTGTTATTGGCGGGAAACTGGACAGAAGAGTGCAAGACGACACGACGAGCTCTTCAGACCAGTGATGCCAGAAATGTCAGCTTTTCACACATGCGTACTACGGCGCACGCGGAATCCAGTAACGTATACGCGCCAAAAAAGAGAAACATCTACGTGGCGTGCCGGGAGCTAGCACTGCCATAGAGGAACTTGTAGATAACGGACGTTATTTTTTATTTACTTGTTTATTTATATAATTAGAAAATATATTTTTATTATTTTGGATACTGGAAAGGTTTTTAGCAGTTTTTTTTTGTCTTGCAACAAATGTTGGTATTCTTTATAGATTCTGCCAAATAGAATAAAATTTTATATTATGTTATGCTGTATAATCCGAACATTTTTAGGTAAAGAAAGTATGTGAATGTTGAATGAAAAACATTATTTTTAAAACAGGGTCTTAAAGAACTCTAAAAAATTTGAAATTAGTACATTACTGATGCTACGCGCGAATACGCATGCACGAAAAGCTGACATTTCTGGCACCACTTCCTCAGACCCGTGCCTACCGCCTGCATATGTACGGCGTGTGACGCGTTGGAGCGACTCTCGGACCCACGGTAGGAACGGGTCTGAGGAGCTCGGAGGACTACAGCCACCACGGGGAGCGAGACGCGCGGGCGGGAGAAGTAGGCGTCTCCCTCGAATTTGCCTCCAAGTGAGCTACTTCTGGACATGTCTGAATTAGAGTATGCCGGTGCTATTGTGACCGTCTTGTTTCTCTCGGAAAAGAAACCCTAATGCCAAGCGTAGGTTTAAATTTCAAACTCTATACTTCATCCTGGGGTGGCGGGACCTGCGTCAATTTGCATTTAATAATTCTATCACACTGGACACAATGGATGGGAGTTGGTCGAATTAACTGTGGTCTATGGATTACACCAGGCATGTCCAGTAGCTCACTTGGAGGCAAATTCGAGGAAGACGCCTACTTCTCCCGCCCGCGCGTCTCGCTCCCCGTGGTGGCCATCGTCCGCCGAGCTCCTCTCTTTCTCCGTGCCTACCGCTTGCGGTATGTACTGCGCCTGGCGCTTTGGGGCGACTCTCATAACCATAGCTTTCCACATCACCCATGAGGTAGTATGGTCAATGCGTTTTTTTTTTTGTCAGTGCTATTCCCTATAGGCCTATTTCACTGCGTCGCACGATAATTTCGAAAAAATAAGTTTGGAAAATATTAGCATTAAAACAGAGCAACGTACACTGCTGAGCGATTCCTCGCTATCATCTTTGATGCGGATATCGACGTCCAATCTCCCCTTCAAAATTTCGGATTTACCAAGCAGTACTATTGAAAATGCGCAATAGTCAACCTTTGAATAGCGCAATTAGCAAGCTTTCCTAATTGTCAGTAAAATTTTGACAGTATAATAAAAACTATTTTCCAAATTTATTATTTCGAAATTATCGTGCGACGCAGTGGAGTAGGCCTAGGGGATAGCACTGACAAAAAAAAACGCATTGACCATAGTACCTCATGAGTGATGTGGAAACCTGTGGGTATGAGAGTCGCCTCAAAGCGTCACACGCAGTACATACCGCAAGCGGTAGGCACGGGTCTGAGGAGCTCGGAGGACTAAGGCCGCCATTGTAGCTCGTTTTTCGATATGGAAAATCCGAGCTACAGGGACCGTCACAATTGCCGTACAACCAACTACGTTCACAAATACTCGTCAGCCCGGAGTAATTAGAGTGTGTCGGTGCTATTGTGACCGTCTTGTTTCTCTCGTGTTGCCTCTCTCGAAAAAGAAACTCTAATGCTAAACGTAGGTTTAAATTTCAAACGCGATACTTCATCCTCGGGTGGCGGGACCTGCGTCCATTTGCATTTAAAGAAATTACAAATGTTCCATCTAAATTCTAATTTTCTGGTAGCCACTTCAAGTGATTAAACATTTGTATTGCGTCCAATAAGGAGATCAACGTTGATTTCAAAGAAATATGCGGCCACTTCGTGGCCGCCCACGCAACATTGTGTAATAAATGAACTACGGGCTTTATGCATTCACGACAAAAATGAATAGATCAAACACAAAATCATGAATACATTTAATTGCGGGTACTTTTAGCATAGCCGATCGCTCTAAACGCAAACAGAATGAAATAAAAATTATTTTACTAAAATCAAATCATAATACTAGAGAATATAATTCTAATTATTTTATAAATTACAAAAAGTATACGAAATAAGAAAGTATCATATAATAAAGCGTAAACATACAAGATGTTATTACTCCTCCTTTTCCCCTTCCACTACATGAGCACACTCCAACGTCCCCCACTAGGACCGTAGACCGATCACGTGACGTGCCGCGCAACATGTACCATATTACTCTGGGCTTCAGAGAGGTGGTAAACTGAATTCCCCTCGATTTAACCGTTCTGGCATCATTGGCCTATCGCTATAATTTTAGTATGTTGTTTATAAACCATACCCGCAGTTAAAGGTTTCAAGAATTAAGAAATACTGTTACACTATTTCTAATTCCCTAAAATTATTAAGTCAACAAATGTGTAAGTCAAGTAAGTCAACGTCTGTGTCTTGAAATTAATGCTGACAATTTTTATTGTAAAAACTCGCAGTCTATTAATAAAAATTGATATTGATAACTACCATTACATAGACATAGATCGTAAAAAGCATACACGTTAATCACTTATAGTATAAGTTATAATATCGAGTCAGATGCATGGTGAAGATTTTGAACACAGTCTATTAAATATCTGTGTGATTAGTTCTCTTAACCCGAAATAAAATTCTATTTTTCTGTTATCAATGTTCCTCAGAAATAGTTGCATAAAAGATCCTAATATAATAATTCATCCATTCTTGCTCTACTCTTTAAATCAACAAATTCTGTTGCATTTATAACGTTACATTTTAAAGAAATACATGTCACAATACAGACACATAGAGAACCATTATTTTACTGTATGTAAAATAGTAAGTGGGTGAATTTTTACCCTGAGGAACGTATGAGGATTAATCATCAGACAAAATATAGACACAGGCACCAATTTTCTTTTCTTCAAAGGAAATGATAAACCACAAAGAAGTTTTAATCACTACAGCTGTAAAACAGCTACAAAGAATATCGAAAAAATTTCCTCAAAATCAAAGTAACGTTATTATAAAAACCGAAATTGGAAAGTTAATATTTACCACAGTGGACGCAACTTTAATAGTTTTCCATTTTAAAAGTTCAAATAAAATTCGGTTTATTGAAATATATCTTGATAAAAATGAATTTCTAAAGTCGATTAAATATTTGTGTCACCCATATATGACCAATGTGACAGTTAACGTATTGAAAGGAATGTCGGAATCCGTTTGAATTCAACTCGCTAAGCTTTGAATACAACGGTACAGCGCATCCCGTTATTGAAGTCTCGATGAAAAAATAAATCGAAGGTCTGATCTAATATTTTTTGCAACTTTGCTTTTGAGAAACTCGGCGTTATGTATGAGCGTACGTACGTACGCCTTATTCATGTTTGCGCTTCCAATCTTTGGAAATGGTTCATACAATAAACGAACACATTGGCGGAGTCTCATTCAATGTCGCACTCAGCCAATAACATTCTGATCGGAGTTTCTCGAAAATGGAGCGTAATATGAACAATTGTCGCTTGTTTGATCTGTGCAGAAATTCTCCAACAACCGATTGCGCCGTAAATCATAGTTGCATTGTTAACGCTGCGTCTAAAACTTACACCGTCCAACAAATCGTAACTTTCCTTACGTTTTAATAACAAATAGCCTAGCATTGTCCGAACAAATTGAAATGGATTGATAAATGTTTAACGGTGTTAATATACATACAGAATACACCAAATGCTAAAGACTTTAATTTTACATCCTATGAAAAATATAAATGATGTCGTTCTTAAACATCGATGCGAAATCTGCATTTTTCTGGTTTCTTTTACATGTTTGATTTTTTTGCAACCAGGATGTTCTACTTAAAAATCTGAATTAATTACACTATATATATATATATATATATATATATATATATATATATATATATATATATATATCTGAGTATGTGATATCTGTTAGATTTTTTTCAAAATTATTGCGTATGACTAAATAAGGAAAATAGGCCGAAAAAGAATCTTTTCCATTTTAATTCATAACTACCCTCCCGGCTCGAGATATAGGGTTAAAAAATTACACGACATGGTTTTTCTTAATAACCTATCAAATGGTCCATTAGCCTTTTAAGTTGGTCCAAGGTCATTTTTTACCAGCTCATCCGTCTACATCCTTTGATTTTCCTTGAATTAATTTTCTTAAAAACTGAGAGTGATAAATAGACTGCGGATGTTTATGCAATTTGCAATTTTTGTAAATGAATTTTAAGAAACTGGAATAAAATAAGATCTTATTTTCAGTAGCAGAAGTCTTTGCAGGTCTGAAATACATAAAAATTGTATTAAATTCTGTCAAATTGTATACTCTAGTATTTTTTTTAAATTTTCAGTAGCAATAAATGCATAAAGATCCGCGGTCTAGTCATAAAAAAGAACGACGTTCAGATTCGTGTATGGCGCGTCAAACTCTGCAAGAATCGTCTACTGGTTATTATCGTGTGGCAAAGTTGTTGAGCAGTGTTATTATTAGTGTTCTACGATGTTACTATCAATCTCACCGCTGGTTATTAAAGATATAATAGGAAGCTTTATAAGGCATTCAATTGAATCTCGATCGACATAACGATTGAAGAATGCTTATATAGAATAAGATATGAATTGTTGGTCTATATCGTTGAAAGTGGCATGGAATACTATATGAGAATTTATAACAGAAACAAATCGATCGAAATTTGTGGAAACAATCAAGTGGTCGCCTGGTAATTGAAATTTATCGATTTTAGATGGTTCGATGCACCTGTAACCGTGATAGCCGAGATATAAGCAGCTTATACGCTGAAACCTTTGCTATTCGATGTTACCCTTTAACAGTGATAAATTGTTGGAACTTCTAATGCCGTTACACTTTAGTACCATTGAAAATGTCAACCCTCTAGAGTACACTTATGAGCATCGATAAAAATCGACGTAAAGACACACCTCATGTGTGTTATACCCATGCCTCAATGTTTCCGCTTCTATCTGATATTATAGGTATTAAAATCCATAGGTATGTCATTTAAACATTTCGACTGATAGCCGAATGTCAAAGGAAACGACGGGATACGAATTATCGATTCGCGCTTCTTTAACTGTGAAAACATTCACGAGGGAGTGGTTTCATAGCGATAAATGTAACAAGCAAAACGACTTTCCGACCACGCTAATTTCGAGCTCTACTCATTCATGCATTTTTACAGTACATGCCTCGTGATACGTAATCTCAAGAATCTCCTTTTTCAAAATTCTATTCAGTTATTGAAGGTTTTGTATGAGACAACAATTTCAACAAAAATGTTGTAAATCTTTGCAATGGGCGGTTCCTGAGGTTATTTAAAGTAACTTTTTCCTTTGCAAAAATGGCCGCCTTGGCTTTGTTAAGGAGTTATTAATGAAAAAGCATGGACCAATCAGAACACCGTTACAGCGGACGGACTCCAGTTCGGCCAATGGTAAATAATAACGTCGCACAGTGGTCCTAAATCCATTTTAATAGAGGAAAACAGAAATGAAATTATATGTCTTTTTTTAATAATCATAATAAGTCGGAAAGAATGCAATAGTATCTTTAAATTCTCTCAATGTCTTTACAGTTTTATATTTGATCTACACATTTTTATTATAAATGCATGAAATTCGCAGCCTAATAATAACCAGTCTGCAAATTTTATACATTTGTGTCGTGTAAGACTGTGCACAAAATTATATCTTTACCCAACTGGTGTAAAGTTTAAAGAATATAATAATGATAACACGGTTATCACACGGTTTTAAGATAAACGCATTCTGAGTGGCGCGCAAATGTCTATATGGAGTATACTTTGCGCTTACAATCAGTCATTTTCAAACTAAATAACATTTTTAGATTTCAAACCTTTTGTGTTTTACTCTAGAGACTTCAAAAAGACATTGAAGGCAAACAAAATCAAATTTTGGAGAATTTCGTTGTTTAACCCCTTAAAATAGAACAGAAAATCTCGAAAAAGTTGCTTTATTCTCGTAATTGGTATATGGATGAAATCGCATGCCGAATCAAGCTTGAAAACAGATCCAGTCGGATAAATCGTGTAACAAGGAGGAGTGGCCCTTCTGGGTGCGTACACGAAGGTGTGGTAGTGTATTTACGGTGAGGTTATCGTGTTTGCAGTCGGGGACAGTGTTGAATGTGTTGACGAGACACATACGATGCCGCGCCTTTCTGGAAAAAAGGTTTATTACATGAAATCATAGAGTGAATACAGAAAATTACAACCCATCCCTTATTTCATTAATTGACCCCTCATTCCATTCATTTAGCGTGTATCATTCCTGGTAAAATGAATGTTCATTAGGTTAGTATTTATTTTTAGACTTCCGATTTTTTCCGGTATATATCCCATAACTTGTGAGACTTGATGAGAAAATAATGTGTGCAAAATTTGTTGGTTTTCACTGATTTCGCCCAACTTTTAGGGCTGTTTTCACCCTTTCAAAATGGATATAGTAGCCAAGAAGCAAAAATAAGGATAAAATATTTTTCCGAAATCTGTCGCCCGCTAAAATTCTATTAAAATTCGTGTTCTTAGGTTTGATATAACAGGCATGGGCACGGGTGGAGCCCCTCAAACGCTTGCTTCTCCCACCAACCTCTCTTTCATGCGCGAGGCCTGCGCACTGTTCGCGACGGGTGAAGCACTTCTTTCCTTTATGGTGACGGCGGATGCTGGTGGGGGACAGTGGGCGCTATGGTGGGGACGATTTTGTCTCAATTGAGACAAAAATGCCCATCCCTGTATAACCATCTCTGCATCATACACTGAATTTAACTTGGCAAATCAAATTTAAAGATTTTGTATGTTTTTTCAAAGTAACACATAAATCTCATCATTATTCATTTAAGGTATTCTTTTTTACTCGAGAACGATATTTCCAAAATAACGAAACACAGTTGAAAATGACACGAAAGCATGAAAATATGAAAACTGTAACGCAAATGCCACGCGGATTCCCGTTGTCCGATTGATTCCAAATTTTGCACACATCATTTTCTCAATAAGTCTCGCAATTTAGGGGGGTAAGACCAAAGAAATCTCCAAAAAAAATTTTGCCCCCGTAACTAAGGACCATGCTAATGTTCATACACGAATTCACGATAACCGGAATGAAGGAAAAATTGATGTCAAGAGTTCAACGATTTGCAATGATTAGATTTGATTAAATCTTTGTTTTTGAATTTTTCTTTTGCTTGTGTTGTTACTTGCCATATGCTTGTTCGCGCCACTTTTGGCACTGCTCTCGCGACGACTAAAGACTTCTGCGAAACTCCACTTATCCACTGGCTCTCGCCCTCGATGCTTGCAACAACCACTGAGTTAAAGAATAACGGTGACCAATTGCTAAAACATCCATGTCTCAATGATCATCACAATCTGGCCCCGAACTTGCGCTTCACGAGCCACGTACCATGAACCACGGACCTGCAGTACTGTATTTTTCAATCGCGGAAATTAGATGTGATACATATACAGCGTGATCCAACCATATCATCAATCATTTATTAAAAATGATATCGTATCCACATCTCTTCGATAATTATTAGATACAATTCTCGTTGGAGAACCAAATAAGAGGTCTCTGATACTATAAGGACGATTAGCTAGAAATCTTGCTTTGTATCTACATTTCGCAGTATTATTTCGAATCAGATAGGACAGGCCGACTTAATATAGCAGTCACGTATACTTTGTTCGTAGAAAGAATTATCTCACAATTCAAACTACACATACTATACTTTATACATATACATACAAGCCCTGCAAAAAGTATGGAACCACATTTAAAAATGGCATAATTTTCTTACAATTGAACCGAACGAGTTGAGATTTTGTTATCTGTTAGAAGAATTAGTTTGCTAAATAAACAACATTTTGATAAAAATTGCTATTGGTCGGAATTGCGAAGAAAAATGTAAAAGCCGGTTTTTGTAACTTCTTTATCTTGAGCCTGTAGTGAAACTTTAAACAATGCGTTTTGTAGACCAATTTCAATTACATACACGGTGGAAATTTCATCAAAATCTGTTAACGTTGCTATGAATAACAAGCATTTCAAGATGAAAGATTAAGTCGCAGATTTTCGCCCTTATGTGATTACTAGACTGCGGATCTTTTGCATTTATGACTATAATCAGTAAGAGAAATTTAAAAGAATAAAAGAATTAAAAGAATTTAAAGATATAAAGACACATGATTCTCAATTTTTTTAAATTGTTAAAGAACAAAACCGATTTCTATGCGGCTCCTGTGTATGACAGTTAAAGAAGATAATTTTCATTTTGCATAAAGATCCACGATGTAGGGATAACATTTAAATGTTTGTTGCAAAGAAAACCAATTGATTAAAGTTTCACAACGGGATCAGATAAAAAAAAGTTGAAGAAACCAACTTTTACTCTCTTCTTTGTAATTCTGACCAATAGCAACTTTTGTTAAAATGTTGTTTTCCCGTTATTTAGTAAACTAATTCTTCTAACATGTCAAAGAATCTTAATTCATACGGTTCAATCCTAAGACAATTATGCAATTTTTAAATGTGGTTGCATACTTTTTGTCAGGTGTTGTACATGTAGTATTTTTTGTATATTTTAATGTTGTATAGGTTAATCCATTTTTTATTGCAATATTGCTTTCAAAAAGTTAGATATTTTTTCTTATTCAATAAACATCGTGCTCGGAAATACACAACGTCAGTTTATTTCATTTGAAACACGTGTGTAGGTTTTGTTTTCAAATCGTGGTTTTTTAATTGGTACTGTTCAAACCTTTCGATTGTTTGCGCTGCCATACATATACGCCGCCCACGTTGAAACAATAGACACGAACGCATCCATTTTATACACGTGACTCAATTTCTTCGAAATCTGATCGTTTAAATATTGAATTCCCTGCTTTTAAAATAATTCGCATTAAAATTTAAGCAATAAAACAAAATCGTACACGCGAGATTCTCTTAAATTAAACCAATTACGCCCGTGTATCGAATGTTAAATTAAACAAATACATTATGTTATGAAAGTAATTACACTTCATTAAAGCTGAATTATTTATTACCTTTAATATAGCAATACACCATAATTGAGTTACTAATTATTTGTGCATTCATCACAGAATATGTTGTGAAAACACTGTGAAACAAGTGTTATAACATGATTTATTGAAACATTCTATTAATAGACAAGTTTATAATTGGTATTGGAATTTTTTGGTTTATGTAAAAACTAAATTTTGTATGAAAATCCCCATAATCATAGTAAATGTCTTAAACAACTGATCGAATTATAAACTATTATGAATAGATTGGGAATTATATGCATTTATGACAAAAATGGGTTGGTGTAATTTAAAACAATCGGAAGATTAAAAAAATTTTAGGATGTCGAACCAGAGTAGGGCACAAATCAACTAATAATTAAAAATGACTAATTGTCTCATTGATTGTTAGTCATAGCAAAATAGTCATTAGTCAAAACTAAGTATGAAATTTATTATTTTACGGAAGATTACGGATCACGTGATAAGAAGTCTAATTCATCCAATAGTGGTTCACTGTATCCGTTTCCGTAATACGAGTTTTGAAATGTTTCATACATGTAAAGTACTGCATACTTAGTTTTGACTAATGACTACTTTGCTATTACTAACAATTAATGAGACAATTAGTCATTTTTAATTATTAGTTGATTTGTGCCCTACTCTATGTCGAACTATTATTTTCAACTGTATGTACTATTCTTAAAGAAAAGAGGGAACGTGTACTTCACTTCTGCTTTTTACTATTAATACAGGAAATTTTTATTTTGCGTACAGATCCACAATCTAATTATTAATTATGTTAGAGAAGATGTTATCGGCGCAAGGTTCCATCTTTTTGAATCAATTAAAAAGATCAAAATTAATAGATTAAATTAATCTAATTATTAATAATGGAATTTACAAATTCAACATTCCAAAGTATTAGCACTTCATCTTATACAGAATGTGCCCGATAAGCCTGTCCCGTCAATTTCATGTAAACGCATTGTCATCACTAGCAGAACACAAGATTAGACGACAATGAGTAAGCGTTGAAAAGCGAGATCAAGCTACCAATCAACATCAAGCTATCAATCGCCAAATCGTATCCATTCTACTATTATAATCACGTTGCATGCCTTCAATGACGTGATTTGTGAACCGAAAATATAAACTACGAAAATACTTAATATTTCCTCTTAACTATTACTCCACATGTTTCGGGATTTATTAAAACGTCGACGACTGCTTCTTTTGTGAAGTTTCCCGGTAATATCCCCCGCAGTACTTCCAAGTAGTCATCGATAGGATCAATTCTGGCACGGCGGAGATGCGATAAATAGCAAAAAGCCGCAAAGCGAATTCATAATCGTGTGCGGAAGGATTTTTGCCAAGCGGATATTAATGGTATCCAATAAAATTTGCAGGGGCCGGAACAAAAATTGTTCCCATTCTTTACCGAAATAACTTTAAGAAATTAGGACAACGATATGAAAAGCTGGCCAACGCTCTACAACATATGCTGCTCACTTGATGAACAATAGAATTCGTGTTCCTCCATAAAATAACACGTTCCTGGTGAAATACTGCAAATAACTGTGAACTACTATAACAGTAATTCAGTCGAAAAGCCCAATAAGAAAATAAAACATTTAATTTAAATATTTCTGTGTGCTATTTTT
Source organism: Sphecodes monilicornis (assembly GCA_913789915.3). Lineage (NCBI taxonomy): Eukaryota > Metazoa > Arthropoda > Insecta > Hymenoptera > Halictidae > Sphecodes > Sphecodes monilicornis. The sequence continues at coordinate 16,321,507 of OU565290.1, forward strand.
CAAGATATTGTTCAAACAAATAGTGGTATTTGAAATCTGTTTTTGCACATCTATTCCTTATAAAAATATGCACAATTTTGCCATTTGAGCCATCCGTCTAGCTGTAGTAATTTCCTAGTTATTCGACTAAACGTGGTTCAGACTCCCAACTTTGAGGTTAGTTTACGCCCCTTTAGCGTGGACGATTGCCGATAAAAAAAATACACGTCAAATATTTTTCTAAAAGCTACCTTCTCCCAAAATTTCATAAAAATCAGTGATTTACAGTTCGGTATGTTTTCTTGTCTATCAGGGTCAATATCGCCTGATTGGGGAAATTGAGGGGAATATAGTTACCCTCTCTCTGTCATTACCGAATTAGTCACGTGACATTGTGACACATGCAGCTCACAGACGAAACACGTCACGTGACGGGGTCGTGGTGGAAGCGTGGGGATGCTCGCTGCTGGGAAATGGGGAAGCAGCGTCATGGAAGGGGAAGGGTAGAGTGGGAGACAAGCCTCAATCTGGTCAGGGCACAGCGTGCCTACAAAAAGTGCAGTAATAAAATCATTTTTGGCCCCCTACTTGCTCGATTCGGTGCGTTAAAACATTAAACGAGAAGATCTCAAAAATAGAACGTGTACCGTAACAAGTATCTTTAGTCTCAACTCAACCAATAGCAAGGCATTAAACAGGAAAAAGCATTTAATGTAGTACTGTATGAACTTCGACATTACTTTAACACGTTCAGCGCCCACTCTACAATCATAAAAATTACACAAAATCAAAGCAATATATTTAATAAAACTAAAACTAAGAAGTTTACTTTTGTGATATTAATTACTGTTTCAAACCTCTTCTATTCCTCAGATCGTAAGGAAATTTTGTACACTCAATCTACCAACGTAGAAATTAATTTTCAATTGTGTATAAATAATTCCGTCACCCAGATATGGGTGACATGGCGCTGAACGTGTTAAAAAATTAAATTCACAGAGACGTGGATGGACGTTACTTGCTCGCTGAATTAAAAATATAGTGTTACATGTGTATGAAAATTCGTTGTGAACAACACAATGCCTAAGTGTTACTTTAAGGTATTACTAAATTTATAATAATTTTAATTATACAGAAATGATTAATGATTTTGCACAAAATAATACAATCAAAGTAAACTTAATGAAATAATTATACTTTGCTAACTCATTATTACTGTTATCAACACTTGAAAACATGGAAATTTATTCTTATTCTAATATAATTATAAACTTGTCAAGTATTGATAAGAATAATGAGTTAGCAAAGTGTACTTATCTCATTAAATTTACTTTTCCTGGCTTGTTTTGTGCGAATTAGGCTAAGGCTACCATATATTATTAGATACTTTTAATTCTGCATACATACATCGTTGTTTTGCAGGCCTTGCAATTTCTAGAACCGGTTGCGAACCGGTTTGCAATTTAAAAAATTAATTAAAGTCAATTTTTAATGAGATCGGTTAATTGTGCATGTAAAATGCGGTAAAACAAACTAATATGTGTTCATAAAAATGGACTTCGATTTACTTTTTATTTGCTATTGCAACTCTATATGAATAATATATTTACACAATCTAATGTAAAAATGAAAATGCATCATTATACACATTTAGTCTCTTATTTGTCATGATTATATGTATATGCAAATGAATAGGCCAAATACAAAACAGTGAAAACACTTAAAGAATTTAAAAATACTATTTTATCATTTTCAACTCACTAAAATTATAAAGAAAATAAATAAATAATCTATGCAGCTCCTGTACGTTGGAATTAACTTTGAACATTTTTGTTTTGCATAAAAATCTGCAGTTTAACAAAACTATAAATGTACGCTAATATGTAAGCTGATTCGAAACGGATGTAAAACTATTCAAGAACATAATCCCCATATAATTCGAAACCGCTTTATTCGAGGGCCCAGCTGAACACGTTTCAATTAATTTTTAAATGAAATTTTAATGACATTGCTCAGCTTGACAACCCGGTAGCTCGAACAGGCGTTCGAACATCGTTACATTTAATATTAAGAAGTCCCTCCAGCGGAAATGGTGGGAAACCGGCTTCTCTTGAACTTTGATTTCACTTTCGTGGCCCGAATAGGCGAGAAGTGGATGGACGGTGGCGTAGATCGATCCTCATGTTTAACGTTACACGCTACCAGTGTTATCGATTAATTCGGGGTGAAATTATCACAAGGCCAGCAAGTCCATATTGCTGAATGAAAGAAACGAAACGTATCGACTTTTCACGTGTGTGCACACGCGGCGCATATACTGGGTGTCCTGCTGGTCAAGCTGACCAATTTGGACCGTATCATGCGCCGCAGAAGAGGACGCAGCAAAGACACTATGAAGAGGCGGCTCCATCAGGTCAGCATGATCGATGTATTATTTCGCACGACAATTTCATCGAACATACTTTGGAACAAATTGCAAATCTATGAAAACCCAACAGAAGAAAAATTAATATCACAACGCACACACAATACATGAACAGCTGTAATCACGATTGCAAAAGGAATCTTATACGATGATTAGTAATAATTATCTTGTGTGTCCTACAAATGTGGACATAAGAATTAACTTTTATGGAGACCTATTTAACAAAGGAAATTTAATTATGCTCTGTAAAAAACGTTTGGAGACGTAATCGCTGTCATAAATCTTGACCTTCTTGTTTTTTTTTTTCGTTAAATAAGTTGCTTGAATTGCGTAAAATGTTTATGGTTATTGGGTTAGCAGTCAACATGTATACAAATATTTAATATTCAGATGAGACCACGAGCAAAAATAACTGCATCATCTTCGTTACGTCATGCTTTGTTGGTATTGTAATTTGTCGTTGCGGTAATGTGCATGTGTTGGAACCTACAGCTATGACCATCAATATGAAATTTCTCCCAGCAATGTTTTCGTCGAGCAGTCTTTGAATAATTACACTGTCCAACATCAAATTTGTTTTCTAATAACTGTTGTTGGGTGGTTCTTATAGAGTTTTTTACGGTGATTCCGAATATGTCCTTACTTTTTCGCCTACACGCACAGTTTTTGAGAAACATGACTTTGAAAGAAAAACCTATTTTTTAACTTTAAACAAATATTGTGATGTTCGGAATCAGAGCAAAAAACTATATAAGCACCACCCAACAGTTATTAAGAAACATAAAAAAAGTTGAAATTTGTTGGACAGTGTTATTGCACAAATTAGAATGAGCGTGAGAATATCCGTGGTAGATTCTGATCTGTGTCAAGAGCAATTATCTCTAATTCACGTTATCGTATTTACCGACACGGAGTCCTCTAACTTAATTTCGCGAAGATACCCGAAATGAACGTTCAATTAAAACCCGTCGCGATCTAAAAATGGTAGCGTTAAAATCCAGTATAGGTGTCCTTTTCCATAAGCAAAAGTTATTTTAGACTGAACAGAAATTCTTGAAAGATCGTCGTGTCATTTAATATCCGTTGGAGAATACCGTGCGTATAGTAAATACTTCATCAATGACTCATTCTCGTCCTACCTGGCACAGTGAAAGGAGATCACTAAATCATAGTGTGAATGTTCCAAATACATACTCGTGACAGCAACACTAACCGTACCACGACCGGTCAAATGACCGGATTCACATTTTTAATTTTATAATTATTGAAATTACTAAGATGCTTCCATTAGAAATTATTTAAAAAATTTCATCATACAGATATATATTGTTCTAAAAATGCATAGAAATTTAAAGAAATTCAGACATGTCATTCGTGTAAAACAATATAGTGTTCAAAAGTCTGAAAATACTTCCGTATTGAGCTCTCCAGCCATCCACTTCGATCACATTTAAAATCACATAAGTTTCTTAAAATTTGACAAAATGAGTTGAAAGTTTTTGACGTGTTAAACAAATTAATTTACTAAATATTGAGTAAATAAAATTGTGAAAAAAATACTATTGGTCTGAATTACAAAGAAAAGAGTGAAAGTCGGTTTTTTATCTGAGCCTGTAGTAATTTTAATCAATGCGTTTTGTAGATCTATGTCAATTATATACACGGTGGAAATTTCGTCAAAATCGATGAACATTGCTATTAGCAATAAACATTTTTTCAAAATCATTTATGCATTTATGACAAACATGGATAGGTTCAATTTGGAAGAGTGCAAATATTTAACGAATTTAAGAGTGTCAATGTATTGTTTTAAGTTTTTTGAAATAATTAATGAAAGAAAGAAATTTTTACTTTGTACCGCAATTCCTTGCAATTGATGTAGACAATTTTTGTTTTGCATAAATATTCGCAGTCCAGTGATCACATAAGAGCGACATCCCTGATAACGCCGAAACTCTGCGACTTTCACCCATAAGCTCTCATGTTGAAATGTTTGTTGAAAACATAATTTGAAAACTATGCCATTTTTAAATGTGATTAAATATTTTTTGCCAAGGGTTGTATTTGTTCATTTTATTTCGTATTGGCCTCTAAATATTCAAAACATCTTGAAATTTACGAATACATTTTTCACTAAAATTGCAATTTAAGCAGTAAATAGTAATTATTTTCTACGCATGACAAGTAGACTCGTGATAACACAACACCTTATCGCTTCTCCATGACGAGTATACTCGTCAAAAACAACAAACTGATTTAATAAGATAACACAATTATTATTAATTAATTTTTGAAACGAATATGTATAAACATCGCGTAATTCTCGTATTGTGTATCCTACTTTTCTACTTTCTACCTATTCTATTTTAGGTGAACTTCAAACTTTGACCATACGGTGTATAACCTCTAATGTCTTGTGTACATGCAAGTTAGGAACCAAGGATAATGGAACATATATGAGAAGAATAATACTCACAGGGACCGTGCGGTGTGTCCGTATGAACTATACTGCCGCATTCATGTCGCCAGCTTGTCAGCATTTCACAGCGTCGGTAGATAAATCCAAGTAAACCCGAAGGAAGCTGCACAGCATGCAATTGCACATACACAGTAAATGTAGCCACTAGTACACACCCGCGTGCTGCGCCCGGGTAAACTGGTTTCGAATGAAAATATACAGTGTGTGTTCCGACGCAATAAGAACATACGGCCGAATGAAAACAACGACCATCCGCAGGGATCGTCGACGCCAATATACGAGTTACCTTGTTGTGTTTAGTATTCAACCTTTACTTGACTCTCTATTTTTTTTAACAATTCAAGGATCTGGGCGATCGGTTGTATCTCTCGAGCAATACAAAGGAGCAACGCAACCAACCGCGTAAACAACACCATCGAGATTTAGCACTGTTTAGATTCTAAGTACTGGACGTAAAGCATGTTGGAGTAACGTAACATATGCCGGAATCAGTTTATTTATTATTAACCCCTCAGACTATTGGCGCGAAACACGACTCTTCCTTCTACACAAAGTAGTATGGAACAGCGTTGCGCTCAGATTAATTCTTCTTATCGCCAGTTAGGTGACGCCACGTACCGACTCGCGAGTGTTACCACGGATGGGATAGAAAAATAGATTGCACACCTTATGAACTTTCGGAGCCTAAGTCGACTACATTATCGAACTATGATATATTATAACAAATTTCCGAGTTGATAATGTAGTCACCTTGAAACATTTAAGCACAGACGGGGTATAGTAGCGATAGTAGTGATGAAAGTATGAAAGTCTGTAAGATATGTCTATTTTTATATCCCGCCCGTGATTTCATTTCAGGCTTACGAAGTCTGCGGTAATAATTACTGTTAGTTAGATGTATACACAGCAAACGTCATGGAGTAGAGTTGTAAATACTATAGGTAGAACTGTATATAGATATGTATAAAGTATATGTAAGAGAACCACCCCTAATGATTCGTCTGGATAGGTTGAAGAAAATATCAATAAAATGCGTAGTCACTATAAGAAGAACACAAAACGATTGTAACACCTTAGAAAATTGTAAAATTCATGTATTATTAACGTATGTGATTTCTACGAGATAAATTATACGAATGTATCATTAATTTAAATTTAAGGAAATTATAAAATACTATATATATTAAAGTAATTAAATTGTAATATTAAAATTAATAATATATAGAATTTTAATTAAATTTATATTATTTAAAATTTTTCTTAATATTTAATATAACAAAATTAATCATCAAATTATTAATATGACAATATATAATAGTCTATAGCGAACAATTATTTAAGTCTTTCCTTTCGCTTTATTCAATAAAATTCGGAGATAACAAACTATTGTTACATGATATCGAATATAGTAAAATCCTGGATATGGTATGGTAACGCATGTCTTGTTTTGCAACCAAACATGTCAGTATTTAAAAATGGCCGTAGATATGAGTGACTCGAAGTGATTTTAATTGTTCTACAATCGATATATTCTTATAACCGTTGTGGTAAATGCGTCAATGCCCTAACTTATTTATAGTATATCCTATTCTTTTTATTAGCCTGCCAAGTATTTTGACGTAAGAGCTTCGTGAATACCGATTTATACTTTTAATGCTATCCCGTTTCCTGTTCATAGCATTTGACGGAACCATAAGTAACTCAGTTACTACTTAATATTTGTCTGGCATGCATCTTCTTGCATAGTTAGCCCATCGATCTGGACAGGTAAATAAATAAAATTAACTTCTTTAATAACTAAATTCTGAAATGATATCGCAGTAACAATTATATAGCAAGGTTAACTGTGAAAAGCCAGTGAACCAAGAGAAACACTTCTTCAACAGTGTAACATTTACAAAGAAAAAACCATGTCATCTGGCTTTAACGATGGTCTACGGAACACAGGCACTCTTCCAAAAAGCAATAGAAGAAATGATAGAAATAGGGAACGGTCAGCTGCTAATCAATTCATAAATCATTCTGCTTATCATGGACGTGCTCAACATACTAACAATTTGGTAAAATTTTTTTAAAAATAAATACATATGTTATTTCTAGTTTTTTTTTTATGAAAGATATTTATTTCCATAATATTATAATGTATTTACTACAATCTAAATTATCATATGTTACGCTATTTTTAAATTAATGAAACAAATTAAATAATTTTGTATTTTGTGTAAATGTATATAAACTCAGTTTTATTGCAATTTAATCTGCATAATATTATTTTAACATGTGAAAAGTATTTTATGTATTATAAAGAAACATTATAAATTTAAATATCATGTGTTTCTTAAATCAATGTAATTTGAACTTTCTAAATGAAAACTTTATGCTGCATCTGTATATAGTATTTTAGAAGATAATCTATTAATAGATAGCTGAATAGTGGGGAAGTTCTCTCTAAGAATACGTATCCAGATACAATTCTACCTCGAGGCAGTAGGGTTACATTATTTTACTCACCATTTCTAGAAATCATTTCTCCGTGCATCTAATAAGTTTCTTTAATTTAATAATTACATGCAATAGTACCAGCTTGACTGGAAACCAGTTAGTGAAAGGAAGCATTTAAGGATTACAAAGAATAGTAATACAAGATCAGTTCCCTCAGTACCATCAGCATCTTACCAAGATATATCTGAATTTGGTACATATTTAAATTTTTATGCCTCCCTGTTTCTACAATTTAATTAATTAATATATTCTTTATCACAGCATCATATACCTGTGGACGGCCATATAATTACAGTGCAGAGGAATTTATACATTGGCAAAAGATGGGTCCACCTACAGATGCTCAAACGCAATCACCTTCACAATTCGAAGGAAGAAAACCTTCTAATGTTGATAAAATGGTAAATTATAAAAATAATTAATATCAATAAATATATAAATAAATCTTAATTAATCTATTACAGCCCGATAGAAGTCAAGTAGAAGCTCGTTTAAATAAAATTACAGAATGTATCAGAGTTACATCAACGCTAATGGATTCACTTGTGCAGTCGACTGATCCTGTGAGTACATAAAAAATTAATAATAATATGAAACAGTAATTGGCTCTGTATTTACACGTGTTTTATATCTATACTCCATATTCTAGAGAGCACAAGCACTAAACGAGAAATTGGGTACCATGTTGGAGGACCTGTATGATAGCGAAAGAAAGTTAACCAGACTTCTGGAACAATATGATAACCATGAAATGTTCTACGAGGTTGTTACAAAATCTATGGATATTTAGTTGTATTTGTGATTTGGTAGATTCTATCTAAAGATTTTATTCCAGAATGGTGAAAATGGCGATGAAAATAACGAATTTAGTAGAGAAAATAAACTTCGTAAGGCGGAAGAGTTACAGAGGAAACTTTCACGGCTAATGAAACATCAAGCTAGTGTCGTTGGAATGCAATTAAGTGTTACAGAGAAACTAAACGAAGCACGTCAAGCTCAACAATCTCTTTTACAAGATAATCAAAACGAAGTTACTACTATAAGCCCGTCATTACCTGTTGTGAATGTTGATCAATTGGAATCTGCAACAGCGAAGTTGGCTGAACTTCAAACAAAGAAAAAACGCATGGACCACATTGTTGCAGAATTGCATGCTATGGAAATGTCTGACAGGGGTAGCTGTGTTAGTATACTATTTTTCATGACATAACATAATTCAAAATAGAGTTATATTATTATCATCTATCAATTGTATGTTTTAGAGTTTCGAAGGTTCAAGAAACTGTATAAGGGATAAATCTGCTGAACTAGAAGCTATGAAAGCACAGCTTGCTCATTTAACAGCCTTAATGGATGAAGTGACAAGAGCTCGCGAATGTCTCGATACGAATTCTGACGCCGAACCGGAAATGGATTTAAACGGCGATATAGCATCTGCTTTAAATTCTAATGAAGAAGAAAATGGGACGAATATTACGTTTGAACGGCAAAATGATGCTGACGAAAAGAGTCACGAAAACGCTAGAAACGTAGAAAATAGACCTACAGTTGAAGAAATTCAGGTAAAATTACAATTATTTATATATGCATAATAAATTTCATTTATACATAATTTTTTTATAGGCTTTTACACAAGAGTTACGGGAACAATCTGCTTTGTTACAAAATACCAGGATAGAATTACAACGATTGAAACAACCATCAAGTTCAACATCAACAACAGCTCATTCAAATTCTGCAACTGTTTTTCCCATTCCGACTCCTCCCCCATCAGTTACGACATCAACTAGTTCTGATAAAAAATTGGATAATAACAGTCATACAGAGGCTTTGCCACTTCAAGGAAAAATACGTCAAATTGAGGATCGTATGCGAAAGGTACTTTTTAACATTTCTTTTTTACTTATCAAGATAAATTAAAATTCTAATGTAAAGTAAAATCTGTATTTATACCACTGTTGTTTTATGGTGCAATAGGATTCATCACATTCGTCTAGCGTCAACCGTGATTTAGGAGGACCAACTGATTTAAATAGCCACAGAAGTTCCAATTCCCATATTAGTAACACAAGCACTCCTGCTAATGTTTGGCCTCCTTCCGCTGTTATAGGTAAAGTATATCATAGCAAAACGTCATTACGTTTGAATTTCAAACTTATACCTTGTGACACATAGGAGGCTCCAACGAACAAAGTGTAGACGATGTATCGACAGAAAATTTAATGGACAATGCTCAGACAACGGCCATTGAGAATGGATTCAATGGGAATTGGTGGACATATCCACCACCTCCATTAAATCAGTTACAACATGGTAAGACATATAGTTTATTGAAAATTTTTAAATAAACCATAAAGGCTAATCTACTTTAAAAGATAAGTCGAATATGTAAAATAATATTTTTGCATTTAATACTTTATTTTCGAAAATGTTAAGACTGAGCATATTTTGTCGGTCGAATCACGATTTTCGAAATTTCATATGTTGATAGAAAGATTGATGAACTTTAGAAGACTATAGTATACAAGAATAAAATGTATGTAACCTTTTCAGGTTCCTCTGAATACTATCGGCAATTAGTGTTAGGATCTCAAGCTCAACAACTTCAGATGATGGGTACTACAATACAACAGTGTTGTCAATTATTGTGGTCTCAACAGCGTGAATTACAAGCTATGCGCACAGCTATTAATCAGCTACAAACACAATTGAGACAAACACACTTGCAGCAGCGAACTAATAACAGTGAAAATAATGATGAATATTCTAATTTAAGTCGTAATGCTCATCACCTTGGTGAAACATTAGATTCTACATTGCCACCAAGTTCGTCTCTACCAAATTTGGTGTCATTACCAAACTCTTCTCCTGCATTCTCTCACAATGCTACAGCAACTTCTGCTAATTCTCAACATCAACAACAGCAACTGAATAATCAAGTACCACCTGGAAATAGAGCAAACAACTATTGGGATAATTTTAGAAGGTAATGAAATGTCCATGTATGGTTACCTGATATGATTTCTATTATTTCTCCTAGTGCCGTGGAAGTGTAATCTATATTGATACAATTGTATCATATACCCAATTGGAGTTTTTACATCATGTAATCATTCGATATAAGATTTGGTTTTCCATTTATGAAATTCAGTTTTTAATCAATGTCCTATTCTTTTTCAATTAGATATTGTTAAAAAAAGAGTATAACTTTTTAAATACATTTAGGTACATTATAATCATTAGATCGTGTACATCCATCTATCATTTTTGTGTAAATCTAATTTTATCATTGCATAAAATAATAAACTTCACAGTCTATCTGTGCACTCTTTGTTCTTACTTATTACTACCCTCGTTTATACCATTTCACATAAATCATCGTTGATTTTAATTCTATAGTCCAATGGTTAGTGAATATGAAACTAAATGAGGATAGTATATTGGTACGTAAACTATGGGTATGTAAAATAACGTGTTGAAGAATTCAATGAATTGAAATATTTTAATTTTGACTAACAATATATGCTCCAGCAACAATAACTGAAGCTTCACTTTTCTTGTGTCGATTTTGTTTTGGTTTTTTCTTCATATATAATCTTTAACAGAACATGAAGTTTCATTTTCTACAATATTCTACATTAATCACTTTACCTCGTAATGCATGGTATGAGTATTTTGGAAATGATTGTACGTGAAAATTGATATTTGTTTGTGTTTGAAATTTTCAGTTATTCCAGACAAAATTTGCTCTCAGGAAATGCAAAAACAGTGACTGAACCTGCAACGGGTGCTGTTACAAATTCAACGTCCACTGGAAATACTATGTCAACCGTCAATACCTCTCTCATGTATGTAGTTATATAAACTATTTAATTGGAATGTCTAGACTTAATTTTTATTTTCATATATGACATATTTTAATTATAGAAAAGACAAACGCAATCGAGAGCAAGTAGCTGATAATTTGCCTTTACCTTCATTGAGTGTGGCAGAAGCACAATATTCTTTGAATTTGCAATTGCCATCTAATTTGCAACAGCAAGAGAGGGAAAATACTGTGACACGCAGCAATATTTTAACAAATGAGGTATCTCAACAACAGGTTGATAATCTTTGGGAAGAACCACATTCAACATTTCGACTACCATCCATTATAAATGATGAACATCCACTTCCACACTCAAGGTATGATTATTCACAGTACAAATTCTAATTCTGAGTCTGCTTCATCTTTTAAACATTAAAGTGTATGAATTTTTATATGTATTATCTAGTTCGGAACTGCGGGAAGTCCTAAGTTTACTAATTTCAGTAAATAAAAAACAGCCAGATTATTTGCTTACTGTACTAAGGGAAATTAAAAACATAAGTGAAGATCAGAGACTACGACCTCGTCTACTGAGATCACTGCGTTCTTTACAGGATATGCAACCTCTGAACAATCCATTGGTTAGTACATTTTCCAAATATACAGGGTATTTTCAAAGTCATGGTACAAACGTCCGGATAGTGACTTTTACAAGTAGAAACAAGTGCATCCTATTTTTGCATGAAGAATCGTCACCCGGCCGCTTGTGCCATAATTTCGGAGACACCCTCTATATATTCATAGCACTTTTTTACAGAATGAAACGACCGACCAAACTGCTAGTGAAAGTTGTCAGTCCAGTGATGAAGATTCTGAAATAGATCTAGTATTGGATGTTGGTACAGAAAATCATTCATCAATCGCAGAATTAATTGTGACATCTCAAGCAAGAACTACAATGTCCCCTACTTTGTTAGATCATTTAGATATGCCAGTAAGTTTTGTTATTACGATTCAGGTGGACATTTGAAACGGTTTCATTTCATACTTTGTATATTTTCTATAGGGAACATCTTCAATTGAGTCTGCGTGTATTCTGCCTTTAACATCTACCATTAAACCTGGTTATAATGAAGATTTGGCAGAAGCAGATCAGTCGAGACCTGAATCTTCTGGCAATAAACAGGTACTTAAAATGTAGCTTGTCCTAGCATAATAATTGAAACAAATATTACAAAACGTAATTGAAATATTACTTTCCTTTATAGATCTCCAACATTGAAGAAGATGATGACCAAGGTCAAGACGAAGCAATTGGACCCTTAGTTTCTACTCAAACATCAGATTGTGAAATCGATATCCTTAATACTCTCGACAATTAAATTCCATTTTTATATAGTATAGAATCTTAAACTTTTTCTGTGTTAAGTATTACATTTTTACTTACTTTAATACTTTATAATCATCAATATCTTTCTCCTAGGAGTGAAACTATGACAAGAAATTCTTCGAATTATAACATGCATTATTTAAATTACAATAAACATTATAGCTTTAAGGAAAGTAAATATTTATTTTTAACTTTATGGTACAATGTAATGACATACTTATGAGTAACAAATATACAACTTTTGATGTGAATACAAAAAATATAAATGTTAGTTAGTTAGAAACGATTGTCGTGTACCCTAATTAAAATTCTGTCTCCGTGCAATCATTATCAAGCATTTGTAGTCGTTGGTAATGGTAAATAGAGCACCCATGTGTTTCAAATAAAATTGTTTCATACTCATCATTAGTTTCAATCGATTCAAATTGATTGCTTGACAATAAATGTTCTGTACTACTTAAGAGATTATGGTTACCTGCTGCCAAACAGCAGCCCTTGTTTCTTATAGCAACTTGTCCCATGCTTTTGTTGGTAGTGGCAGTTATATGTAATAGCTCCGACTCATAAGACACCTTGGCCAATCCATAGTCCATTGTATTTCTTGTACCATGGTGTGTGTGGTGGTTACCACCGCCTCTGAAAGGAAACCCACGAACTTATCGACTAATTTGGTTGGATACATTCTACGTCATCCATTTTGTCAGGAAATTATGTCCTTACCATCAAAAAAAGACCAAACTTACTAAGTGTCATTAGTTTATGAAAAAATATTAGCACCTGTGCTTTCCATTGTATACCATTATCCATGGTACAGAAGATGACAGGATGCATTAAGCTTCAAAATAAATTTAATGCCAGGATCGGATGAAAATCTCTGTGGTCACACGTAAATACACAACCTCATCCCCGTAGGGATGTAAATCGAATATTCATACATTTGTAACATTAATTATTATAATATCGAAAGTGTGATAACACTATCATCGTGCATTCATTATACCTATACAATGATCTACTTTTTGCTCTACCAATGGTCTACTTTTAATTTTTTCTGACATGTAAGTATTTTCCCGCTCAAATGTGCACAGGAGAAAATACGACGACCTCTAACAAGATGTAGCCGAATCACACGTACAAATATGAATTGATGAGGTCGAGGTTTTGTGTGAACGGTCACTCGAATCGAAAACGGAAACATTATCGAATCTCGCTCGCATGGAAAAATTCAAAATAATGATATTGCGAATTCTCTCCTACCTTCGCGAAATTTTTTTGGGTCGACGACAGGATAGTGATCACGGTTGCTTCGTTTCCGGTTTCTCCGTCGGAGCGTATCCGCGTAGCTGTGGGCCGCCTGTTCTTGACGCTGCTGTTGCTGATCACTAGCCTTCAATCGACTGTGTGCTGGTGCTTCTAGAATCACGGAATCGTTATTCAAATAGCGAGATGCCATAGAATAACCGTATCCGTCTTCGTCAGTTTCCATAGCTGTATCATAAGTACAGGGACTGTGTACCGGCGTTCCACCAACTTCCTCGTGTTCTAATACAGGATTTAGTTGATTCTCTTTTTTATAATTCGGCACGTAACCATAATATGTATTTGACGACATGAACAATGGGACGACCGCTCTTGTATTATACATAGCACTGCTAGCTACCGCCATAATTAAACTTTTCTTTTAATATCGATTTCCAACCGTATACCGAAACGCTAACAAATATCTAACGATTGTGTACGTTTAACAAACTGATAAAAAGAAACAAACAGAAAGCACCATAAAACGAACGCGACGTTGACACTTTCCGAGAAGAACAGCGAATGTAGTTCGGGTTGGAAGCCGAATACGCTCGAGTGGTGGATCGGCAACGGTCGGCCGTACTCGCTCGATTTAGTCCATTTCTTTCAATCCCCACCAACTTGCAGTTCCATTAATCGAACCACACATGAAAATTTACTACGGTTACGTTAGTTATCTTACTCAACATTTGAAGGTATTTTCAAGGGATGATTCTACTGCAAAACCTACCATGATTTTGAAACGATTGAAATGGCATTCAAACATTCATGTGTAGCACACAGTACGCAGCCGTTGACAGCGCTGCGTTCCCATTGGCCGATTGCATTACATAACGGATGATATTGAAATCATTTTACTCTTACAAACTGAATACATGTTTTTGTATACAGGTAACTTTGTCTTTGCATACATACTAATTCATTAACATATTCTTTGAAGACCCTGATTAATATTACGGATTTATTTTAACAGTCACGCGATTTTTCGAACTTTTCTAAAAGAGCGCAGTTCGAATGAATGGTTTCATACGAGGAGGGTATGATGAGGGGAAGGCTTCACCCACTTGGCACGTTCCCCGATTATACAGCTGTTGGTGAAATGCGGTGAAATAGCAATTACCTCACCTGTTTGTGTTATGCATTAAAACAGTTCAGGTATTGAAATGAGGATTAAAATTTTGTTTGACTGAACTAGATGTATATAATAAATAATAGTAGGCATTATACTTATTGCTAATTTCAAGCAAATACTGAAATAAGTCTATGGTCTATATTTTGAAGAGGTTCAAAATTATTTCCACAGACGTGGAAAATGAAGTTTCAACCTTTTTTCATGAAACTAAATATAATTACTGAACTAATATAGTCAAAATGATTTCATTTGAAAAACAATTTTCTGTCACCATGTACTTTGTGATTGTTTTAAAGAAATTCAATGTTTTCATAGGAGCGGAAAGTTGTCCCCTTTACGGTCCCTATTTTTAAAAATGCGGACACTTTATAATTGGCAATGTGAAAATTATTTGAAGTGAACGGTGGACCGTTGCTACCCGCCTGATTATATCGGTACGTAATTGTTTTATTTTCACAGCAATTAGCACGATATGATTGACGATTTTTAATATTTTACAGAGTAATTGGTGTTGTATGTTTGCGCAATGTGTAGCTACTGGCAACGAAACTAGAAACATCTAACAATAAGAATGAGAGTGCTCACGCCCGGGGTTTTGTCATGCCCGGTACAGTGCTGCCACCTAGTCTAAATCTAGCCTGGATCAGATCCTACCTGATCCTACCTCATCTTTGGCCTACATCAGAACCTAAAGTTTTATATAAAATTGTTTTATATAAAATAGGTAACTAATAGGTAGCTAATAATAAATTAAATATGATATTAATTATAATGACAAGTATTTTAATTTTTTCCGACGTTTAAGTTGCAAACTCAAATTGTAAAAAATGAAAAACCCGAGAAAGTTCGAAAAAATACAATTTTCATATCGAAGCTCAAGAGCAACCATCCTGGTATTACGAAGAGAAAGAAAGACAGACACAGAGCTTCTGAATAATGTGCATACTCCACAAAAAATTTATTAGTAACACACTCGTGAGGAATTGTTTATAAATATTTGCAGATGGGAAATATAGAATAGACCTTCAGCTACTTTCACATATAGTATTTCGTCACATTTTATTTCTGATTAAACAGTTATAAACAATTATTCTAAGTCTTGCTCTAAAATAAGCTTGAACAGTTTAACAGATCTCCGGTAAAAAATAACGTAAGAATGATGTCTCAATTAAATTCCTGTTGTAGTTTGCAGTACGGCTAGATGGCAGATATTACACGACACGCGACTTAACCTTGAAAACGCGCTGCTACAGTGCTAAACAAGGTTGTATTTATTCCGACGCAGTTGGTTTGCACCAGGTCCCTGTTCGGGCGCCATATAACTAATAAAATATGTTACCATTGCGAAGTACTGAATACTCCTCACATGAACAAGGTAGTTATTCAAGGAGTCCAGGTAACGAAAATAGTGAAACGAGGAAAAAACGGGGGCGTCCTGTTACAAACAAAGATGGTACAGTATCCAAGAGGCTGCGCATGGATGTAAATGCTAGTAGTGAAGATTCAGAATTTCCTAGTGATTTACAAGATGAACCTGGACAGGCTTTGTCTAATGAAGGAATAAAATTTGCTAAAAGTGTGGTTGGCAGAGGAGGAACACCTGCATTTAATCAGTTTGTAGATTTTTTACTTAAAGGAGAAGGAATAAAATATCTAGAAGCTATGAAAAGAAAAGAAATAAAACTAGCTAGTATGTCCAATATTTTAAGTGGAGCAAGAGCTAATGCTGCAAAAGTTTTTAAAGACTTATATGATCTTTGGTTTGATGAAGAAGGGAATAAAACTCAATACCTAAAAACTCTAGAAAAAGAAGGAATAAATCTATCTAATATGTCGAGTGTTTTAGGCGGAGCAGGAGCTAATGCTGTAGATGCCTTTAAAGACCTATATGATCTTTGGTTTGATGAACAAGGAAATAAAACACAACATTTAAAAACTCTGGAAAAAGAAGGAATAAATCTATCTAATATATCCAGTATTTTAAGTGGAGCAAGAGCTAATGCTGCGATAGCTTTTAAAGACTTATATGATCTTTGGTTTGATGAAGAAGGAAATAAAACACAACATTTAAAAACTCTGGAAAAAGAAGGAATAAGTCTCTCTAATATGACCAGTATTTTAAGTGGAGCAAGAGCTAATGCTGCGAAAGCTTTTAAAGACTTATATGATCTTTGGTTTGATGAGGAAGGAAATAAAACACAACATTTAAAAACTCTGGAAGAAGAAGGAATAAGTCTATCGAATATGTCCAGTATTTTAAGTGGAGCAAGAGCTAATGCTGCAAGAGCTTTTAAAGACTTATATGATCTTTGGTTTGATGAAGAAGGAAATAAAACACAACATTTAAAAACTCTGGAAAAAGAAGGAATAAATCTATCTAATATGTCCAGTATTTTAAGTGGAGCAGCAGCCAACGCTGCAAGAGCTTTTAAAGACTTATATGATCTTTGGTTTGATGAGCAAGGAAATAAAACTCAATACCTGAAAACTCTAGAAAAAGAAGGAATAAAGCTAGCTAGTATGTCCAATATTTTGCATGGAGCAGGAACTAATGCTGCAAAAGCTTTTAAAGACTTATACGATCTTTGGTTTGATGAAGAAGGGAATAAAACACAACATTTAAAAACTCTGGAAAAAGAAGGAATAAATCTATCTAATATGTCCAATATTTTGAGTGGAGCAGGAGCTACTGCTCCTAAAGCTTTTAAAGAACTATATGATCTTTGGTTTAATGCAGAAGGAAATAAAACGCAATATTTAAAAACTCTAGAAAAAGAAGGAATAAATGTATCTAATATGTCCAGTATTCTAGGTAGAGCAGGAGCTAATGCTTCTAAAGCTTTTAAAGAACTATATAATACTTTCTTTGATGAGCAAGGAAATAAAAAACAGCATTTAAAGCACTTTATTAAGGAAATAGATGGGGAAAAAGGCTTTACGATGCATAACTTATCCAGCCTTTTAGGTGGAGCAGGAGCTAAGGCTAAAGATGCTTTTAAAAATTTCCATAGTGTTTGTTTTAATGACGAAGGAAAAAGAACGGAACTTTTAGATGATTTCTATAAAGCAGGTTTTAAACCAGGTAACTTATCCTGTATGTTATGTAGATCAGGGGTTCGTGCTTCTTCTATTTTAAAAAAATTGCATAGTGTTTGTTTTAATGAGAAACGAGAAAAAACAAAACTTTTGGATGATTTCTATAATGTAGGGTTTAGTCCGTATGATCTATGTAATATAATGAGTGCAGCAACGGATAGCTTAGAAAAATTTCATGATTTTTGTTTTATAGGAGAAACAAAAAAGTATTTAAGTCATTTCTTAGATGAGAAAGAAGGTTTTACACTGAGCAGTTTATGTAATATATTACATGGAGCAAAAGCTAATGTTTGTTCGGCTTTAAAAGATTTTCATGATGTTTGTTTTGATGAAACAGGAAATAAAACACAACTCTTAGCTGATTTCTATGGAGCAGGTTTTAGGCCGAGTGATTTATCCTGTACATTATCCATGGCAGGAAATAATGCTACTTCTATTTTAAAAAAGTTTCACAAATCTTGTTTTAATAAAAGAAATTATTTAAATCACTTCTTAACCAAGGAAAAACTTTTTAAGCCGAAAGATTTATCTAAGATATTATATGGAGTAGGAATTAATATTTGTCTTGTTTTTGAAAAATTGCACAATCTTTGTTTTGATGAAGCCGGGAACAAAAAGAGCTATTTAAACAATCTTATCAGAGATAACCCACCGAAAAAGATACCTGATATATTATATGAAAAAGTGAGAGGAACTTCTCCTACTCCTTTAGATGATCAGAATATTAGTGAAGGAGGCAAGGCAACCAATCTTAAGTTGATTGATTCATCCAAGCAAGAACAAAACTCGGATAGTTCACAACAAAGTGATTCTAAAAAACCCCAGAATGGTACCACTAATCGGAGTAAGAACAGACAAGATGATGAAATTTCAGACACAGTAGCAGGTAGCTCAAGAGATTTATCTACGAGACAACGAAGGAGGAAAAAACAAATACAGTCAGTACACCATAACAAGAAGCAACAATTGCATTTATCAAAATTTGTATCATCCATTGAATCAGTAAAACAGGGGCTTTATTTACCTTCATTTGAAGAACGTGGAGTTAAGATTGATGGTAAATGCGTAGAAATCACACGTGGCTTATCCCAAGCTTTATTTTTACAGAGTGACAAATCGTTTTTAAGTAACTTAAAGGCTTCAGTTGAAGTTTATGATCGTATAGCTCAAGGTAAACAGGTATCTAAAAGAGAAGAAAGAGAAGTTTTTGCTTTTAGTAAATTACTTGATAGTTTTGAGAGAAATTTAGATTCTTCTACAAGTAGCCTACCTTCAGGCTTAATCTATACCAAAGACTACAAAATATTTGGCGATTTATCAAATTACGTAGCTGGAGTTAAGGGTGATTTTGCTATTCACTTAGTAACAAGTGATCACGTTGTTGCTATTTATAGAACTGGTGATAATTATTCTTATTTTGATAGTAATACAGCGTTTGTTTCTGGGTTAAAAAGTGTTGATCAGCTTATGCAAGCTGTAGAAAAAGGAGTTGAATTTGCTGGGTATAAAGTAGAAGAAAAAGCCTTTCTGGTTGAACACTTTGATGTTGAGCAAGCTAATAAGCTATTATCGATTGAAGATAGACAAGTTTTAGCAAAAGAAATTGGAACAGAGTGTCAGCATCTAGCAGACCAAGATAAGGAGCTTGGCCTTATAAAAGTTAATGGTCAAGAATTATCCAGAGTACAGTTATATGATTTTGGAACTAAAATTAATGTAGAAGGTAGTGTACCGTTACTTATTAATGCTGATATGAATTTAAGTAGCAAAAGATTCCAAGATTATCTAAGTAGAAAAGAAGTGTGTATGACAGCTAGAGAATATCTTGACCACTTGAAAGATAGCAAAAATGTAGAAGAAGTGATACAAGCAACTAAATTAATTCCTTTCGTGGGTTCAAAACGTGAAATTGAGGAAGCAGAGCAAACACGCAAGCCAAAACAATATTTAGTGGAGCAGTTGGTTAAAAGAGTGGTTAACTTTATAGCGAATAATCTTACTACTGCTTTTTTTGCTAGTGTTAGTCGATCAGAAAATCAATTATCAGAAGCTACTGATAAAATAGACAACAACCCTAAAAGCTGCCTAAGTAATATAAAGATAGACAATCAGCTGAGAAAGTCGCTGACCTTTAAAAGTTTTGCAATTTTATCAATGGGGAGAGTAGACCGGTGGAACTTCCCCACCAGCATCCTCTAATGTGGAAAGTGATGAGTATAAGCAATTATTTATTTATCACAATTTATAACAATATATATGTATAGTCTGGATTTTTATAGGGAGATATAGCTTATAACGTTATTAGAATTTTTTTGTCGATAAAAGTGCAAAGGGAAAGAAAGATCAATCGCTTTATTTTTTTAAGGCGTATATATAATATATTTTTATTTGTATGAGATTTTTTTATTATTGCATAAGTATAAATAAAGTATAATTGTGTATGTATGGATAATACACTCACTCTTTTCCTTTATTTTGGGATTAAGGAAAGGAAGGGTACTGAAATAACTTTAAAAAAAATATATAATAACAGAAGTAAATTTGGCAGAAGCAACTAAAGAATACCGCCATCTGCTGTAAAGATAAAGGAAACTGCTAAAACCTTATTAATATTCATAAAACAAAAAAATTACATTTTATATATAAAATGACACAAACTGAATATCTTATTTTATATAATAATAATTTATAATAATAATATATAGTAACAATGTATAATGACAATTTATAAAATAATGTGTAAGTACAAAACAAAATTTTTCTTAGCATTACTAAGGAGTAGAATTTAAAAATATAACAAAAATATTGCACAGATATTTCAAATAAAAGTAAAATAGACTGCGGGCTGACAAACAAGAGCAAGATGAACAACCCAAATCGAAACCACATCAAGCCCAAATCTAATGAATTTGTGGACGCAACGACCTATCGTACCCACACACGGGCCCCATCCCGTGAGTGAGCCCCTGAGGGATCTTCGATCCGAGGAATATCAATTTAGGAAAGAGGAACTTTGAAAGTCCAAGAACAGATTCCAATTAGAAATCCAAAAATTAATATTGAAGGTATTAGTTAATCGAACATGTATTCTGAAATAAAAATTCTGTATTTGGATTGCTAATTGAAAAGAAATGCTGAAACTGAGACAAAGGAAAACGAAGAAAGTATTAAGTCTTACATTAAACTATAAAATACTTATTCACGAAAATTCTAAATGTGCAGCTATTAGCTCGATATTATCCACTACATGCAAAATGCTATAATTTATATGTTATAGCATTTTGCGAATTGTGAATAATACCAATTGCCCAGGTCTCACCACGAGGAGGTTGCTGCACGAGAGACCCGAAAGGGGGTCAGAACGAAGTCTCCCTTCGTTCTGTCTCTCTTTCTTACAACGACAATTCTTAGAAACTAAGTTTCGCAGGTCGCTAAATGGAAAAGTAGACTTTTTCATGGAAAAGACTTCTTTTCCATTTAGCGTCTGTCGAGTAATTATTGCGGGGCAAAGTGTGAATCGGAGAAGAAGTCTCCGATCCACGAGGGACCAAGGGCGAATCAGGCGGAAGGCTCTGATTCTTTCAAAAAGACGAACAAGATCGAATCAGAGCAGAAGGCTCTGGTTCAAGGGTGACGCGACGCGTTCAGTGCTTACAAGTCCTGAGCCGGCCAGCCCGATACCCGTCACTCCATCACCAAGAAAGATGGCAAAGAGATGCGCTCAAACGGTTTCTGGCGCTACTGGGTGCCACGAGAACGCAAGCGTTAACATGACGTGCCCAGGATTACGTTAACACAGAGGAATATTCATGTGTTACAAGATATTCAATATCTCGATTTCAATTACATATTTTTACTCAAAAATTAGATGGTCAGATAGTCAAGGGAGTGCTTATCGACATAATTAGCAAAAGGAATTGTTATAAACGTTAAACAGCCAGAGATAGTAACTTTATTAATTACATTTGTTTGATATAATATTGTTTGGTAATATTCGTGTGTTAAAAGTTACTCTGTATCTCGAGTACTATTAGCAATTTTTACTTAAAAATAAGATGGTTGATATTCAAGAGGATGCTTGTCGACATCATTAACAAAAAGATTGTTATAAATATTAACTAGCTAGAAACAATACATTTTTCAGTGAGTTGTGTTGAAGAAATTAATGCGTATGAATATTCATGGTTTAAAAGTTGGTCTGTACCTCGAGTACGATTAGCAATTTTTACTAAAAAATTAGTTGGTAGATAGACAAGGGGATGCTTGTCGACATCGTTGGCAAAAGGAATTGTTATAAACATTAAACAGCAAGAAATAATAGATTTATCAATAATTATTATCACGGCAATCGAGATCTACCGAAATTAGTTGGGGTGGGGAGCGTTGCGCTTCGCTGCGCGTTGCGCATCACTGGCTACCTAAGCTCGCTGAGCGCTCTCAGTCAATCAGTCGGGCCGGGCCCTCCGGCAGGAGCGGATGGACTCCAGGACCAGGAGGGTCTTCCAGCGTTACCCTGGCCTCTCCTGCCTACCTTGGGGATGACCAGTGGTCCTCCAGAGCTACCCTTGCCTACCTTCAGCTGGCTTAGGGTGGACCAAGGGTCCTCCACCAGTGGTCTACCTTGGGGTTGACCAGTGGTCATCCAGAGCTACTCTGGCCTAACCTTGCCTACCCTGAGGCTGACCAGTGGTCCTCCAGAGCTACCCTTGCCTACCTTCAGCTGGCTTAGGGTGGACCATGGGTCCTCCACCAGTGGTCTACCTTGGGGTTGACCAGTGGTCATCCAGAGCTACTCTTGCCTACCCTTGCCTACCCTTGCCTACCCTGAGGCTGACCAGTGGTCCTCCAGAGCTACCCTTGCCTACCTTCAGCTGGCTTAGGGTGGACCAAGGGTCCTCCACCAGTGGTCTACCTTGGGGTTGACCAGTGGTCATCCAGAGCTACTCTTGCCTACCCTTGCCTACCCTGAGGCTGACCAGTGGTCCTCCAGAGCTACCCTTGCCTACCTTCAGCTGGCTTAGGATGGACCAAGGGTCCTCCAACAGTGGTCTACCCTGTGGTTGATCAGTGGTCATCGAGAGCTACTCTGGCCTACCTGTGCTTACCTTGAGGCTGACCAGTGGTCTTCCAGAGCTACCCTTGTTTACCTTCAGCTGGCTTAAGCTTAACCAAGGGTCCTCCACCAACGGCCTACCATTGTCTACCATGGTCCACCTTTAGCTAGCTTAGGGTAGTCCAAGGGTTATTTAAAACTTCCTTGGCCTACTTTAAGCTAGCTCGGGGAGGGCCATGGACTCTTCAATGCTTCCTTGGCTTACCTTGGATTCTGAGCCGGTCCAGTTTCGGTATCCGGCATGCAGTCATTACCGTGCTGATCGACTCAGAGAGGGCATTCATTGCAATGACTTCGCATCTTCGAGTGAGTCATTTTGTTACTACCTTGTTACTATATTCGTCTGTAGAAGTAGTAGTATACCGTAGTAGTAAAGTGTAAAAGTAGTTAGTTGCATGCATGGGCAGGCCTCGCCGCCCCAACGATCAGCCGAGATGGGAACGTCCGCGATTTGCACTAGCGTTGCGACAAAACCACGCGTTGCATTTAGTCGATTTTGAACAGAGATTAAAGTTAATGTTACGAAAAATATTGTTTAGAGCGTAGCGTTGCGAATCATAAATAGTCGCGGTTCAAAATTACATTTCAATTTGATAACTGCGCTTTTAAAGTTCATATTGTTGTTGTTTTACATATAATCTAAAGTAATCGTTTTTTGGATCTCTGTTCGTTGAATTAGCGTTGCGCACCAAAAGTTCGCGTTTGCCTTCGAGTCTTTCGACTTCTCAGGCTCCCATGCTCGAGCTGCAACGATCAACTGTGAGATGGGCACATCCGCGATTTCAAGTAGTGTTGCGAAACAAAATGTTACACGCGTTGTACTAGTATCAATTTTTAAAGTTGATGAAATGTCTAGTTAATGTTGCAAATAAATAGTCGTAATTTAAAGTAGTTCTAAAGATACCTGTTTAGAATTTTAGACGTTAGAGTTTTAAATTTCTTATTTAAATAGCATTTTAAATTCGATTTGTTGAATTAGCGTTGCGCATCAAAAGAATCGCGTTTGCAATAGAATCTTTCGATATTTCAGGCGCCCATGCTCCAGTTGCAACGATCAACTGTGAGATGGGTACTTCCGCAATATCGAGTAGCGGTGCGAAACAAATTGTCGGGATGGGGCCGAAAGAGCAGACGAGGTTTTATGCCAAAGATGCCGGACAAACTGTCATTCAAAAGGACAATCATTGCAACGTCTTCGCATCTTCGAGTGAGTCATTTTATCACTACCTTGTCGTTATACTCGTCTGTAGAAATAGAGTTGTAGTAGAATGTAAAAGTAGTTAGTTGCATGCACGGGCAGGCCTCGCCGCCCCAACGATCAGCCGAGATGGGAACGTCCGCGATTTGCACTAGCGTTGCGAAAAAAGTACGCGTTGCGTTAGTCGATTTTGAACAGAGATCAAAGTTAGCCTTTCTTCTAAATATAATAGTAGTCTCTATCAGCGATATAGCTTTTTTAAACTATAGAGTTGCGAAACAAATAGTCGCGATTCGTTTTGCAGAAACTGTAGAGTAATCTTTTTTGGATCTCTGTTCATTGAATTAGCGTTGCGTACCAAAAGTTCGCGTTTGCTTTCGAGTCTTTCGACATTTCAGGCGCCCATGCTCGAGCTGCAACGATCAACTGTGAGATGGGCTCATCCGCGATTTCGAGTAGCGTTGCGAAACAAATTGTCACACGCGTTGTACTAGTATCAATTTTTAAAGTTGATCAAATGCCTAGTTAATGTTGCGAATAAATAGTCGCGATTTAAAGTAATTCTAGAAACACCGATATAGAATTTTAGACGTCAGAGTTCTTTTCTTATTTAAATAGTATTTTTAATTTCGATTTGTTGAATTAGCGTTGCGCATCAAAAGGATCGCGTTTGTATTAGAATGATTCGATATTTCAGGCGCCCATGCTCTAGTTGCAACGATCAACTGTGAGATAAGAACATTCGCGATTTTAAGTAGCGTTGCGAAACAAATTGTAACACGCGTTGTAATAGTATAAATTTTCAAACATGACTTAATGTCTAGTTAATGTTGCGAATAAATAGCCGCGATTTAAATTATTTTTAGAAGAACCGATCTAGAATTTTAGACCTTAGAGTTTTAAATTTCTTATGTAATTTGTAAGAATGGTAATACTTAATTTTGTAAGACTTTCAAAGTTCAACTTTATCAAATTGATACAATATATTTGTCTAGAAATTGATACAATATATTTGTCTAGAAATTGATATTTTTCAGGACATTGATATTTTTCAGGACATTGATATTTCTCAGGAAATTGATATTTTTTTCAGGAAATTGATATATTTGTCTTGAAATTGACATATTTGTCTTAAAATTGTTATTTATTTCAGGAAATTGTTATTTATTTCAGGAAATTGTCATTTATTTCAGGAAATTGTCATTTATTTCAGGAAATTGTTATTTATTTCAGGAAATTGTTATTTATTTCAGGAAATTGATATTTATTTCAGGAAATTGATATTTATTTCAGGAAATTGATATTTATTTCAGGAAATTGATATTTATTTCAGGAAATTGATTTTTATTTCAGGAACTTGATATTTATTTCAGGAAATTGATATTTATTTCAGGAAATTGATATTTATTTCAGGAAATTGATATTTATTTCAGGAAATTGATATTTATTTCAGGAAATTGATATTTATTTCAGGAAATTGATATTTATTTCAGGAAATGGATATTTATTTCTGGAAATTGATATTTTTATCTTGAAATCAATATTGCTCGGATCGGAGTTCCCTCAGGGACTCACTCACGGGATGGGGCCCGTGAGTGGGTACGGGGACTCGCGGCCCCGGGGGCACCCGAATCGCCTATAGGTCGTTGCGTCCACAAATCATTAGATTTGGGCTCGATGTGGTTTCGATTTGGTGTCGATTTTGTTTCAACTGGTTTTCGATTCTGTTTCGATTTTCTTTCAATTGGTTTTCGATTCTGTTTCGATTTGGGTCGTTCATCTTGCTCTTGTTAGTCAGAACGAACGATGAAAATTCATCAAAGGAAGAAAATTCATCGGAAGAAAAAAATGCATCGAAAGAAAAAAATTCATCTTGCGAAGAAAATTCATCGTACGAAGAAAATTCATCGTACGAAGAGGATTCGTCGAAACAAGACTTCAGATTATTCTTATGTTAGTTTTAGTGCGAGCGTTAGTTATTAAGATTGGCAATCGTCGTTGTAATTATGTCGAGTAATTATTGCCGTAACTTGACTTTGCTCGCCTCGTTTTCTGACTCCGACACAGCCTTCTGCTGTGTCGGCCTTGCTTGCAGGTCCTGAGCTGGTCCAGTTTCGGTATGCGGCGTGAAGTCATTGAGAGGGATGTCTAAGAGACTCGTTCACTCGTCTTCTGACGATCCTCTGTGTTAACGTAATCCTGGGCACGCCATGTTCTCATGTCACCCAGTAGCGCCAGAAACCGTTTGAGCGCATCTCTTTGCCATCTTTCTTGGTGATGGAGTGGCGGGTATCGGGCTGGTCGGCTCAGGACTTGTAAGCACTGAACGCGTCGCGTCACCCTTGAACCAGAGCCTTCTGCTCTGGTTCGATCTTGTTTGTTTCTTTGAAGGAATCAGAGCCTTCCGCCTGATTCGCCCTTGATCCCTTGTGGAT
Organism: Sphecodes monilicornis; assembly: GCA_913789915.3. NCBI lineage: Eukaryota > Metazoa > Arthropoda > Insecta > Hymenoptera > Halictidae > Sphecodes > Sphecodes monilicornis. Next base: position 16,348,363 of record OU565290.1, read on the forward strand.
CGGAGACTTCTTCTCCGATTCACTCTTTGCCCCGCAATAATTACTCGACATACGCTAAATGGAAAAGAAGTCTTTTCCGTGAAAAAGACTATTTTTCCATTCAGCGACCTGCGAAACTTAGTTTCTAAGAACCTTCGTTGTAAGAAAGGGAGACAGAACGAAGGGAGACTTCGTTCTGACTCCCTTTCGGGTCTCTTGTGCAGCAACCTCCTCGTGGTGAGACCTGGGCAATCGATATTATCCACAATGCGCAAGATATTATAACTTATAAATTGTAGTATCTTGCATGTAGTGGATAATATCGAGCTAATAGCTGCACATGTAGAGCTTGCGTAAATATGTATTTTATACTAGAATGTAAGACTTAATAATTTCTTCGTTTTCCTTTGTTCAAGTATTCCAGCTTCAGCATTTTTTTCAATTAATAATAGAAATACGGAATTTCAATTTCAGAATACATGTACCTTCAACAAACACCTCCATTATTAATTTTTGGATTCGTAATTGGAATGTGCTCCTGAACTTTCAAAGACCAACTTTCTCTAATTGATATTTTTGTCTTGAAATTGATATTCCTCCGATCGGAGTTCCCTCAGGGGCTCACTCACGGGATGGGGCCCGTGAGTGGGTACGGGGACTCGCGTCCCCGGGGCCACCCGAATCGCCTATAGATCGTTGCGTCGACAGATCATTAGATTTGGGCTCGACATGGTTTCGATTCTGTTTCGACTGGTTTTTCATTTGGTGTCGATTTCGTATCAACTGGTTTTCGATTCTGTTTCGATTTTTTTTCAACAGCTTTTCCATTTGGAGTCAATTTTGTTTCAGCTGGTTATCGATTCTGTTCAAGAAAATTCATCTTGCGAAGAAAATTCATCTTGCGAAGAAAATTCATCGTGCGAAGAAAATTCATCGTACGAAGAAAATTCATCGAAAGAAGAGGATTCGTCGAACGAAGACTCCAGATTATTCTTAAGTTAGTTTTAGTGCGTGCGTTAGTTATTAAGATTGGCAGTCGTCGTTGTAATTATGTCGAGTAATTATTGCCGTAACTTGACTTTGCTCGCCTCGTTTTCTGACTCCGACACAGCCTTCTGCTGTGTTGGCCTTGCTTGCAGGTTCTGAGCCGGTCCAGTTTCGGTATCCGGCGTGAAGTCATTGAGAGGGATGTCTAAGAGACTCGTTCACTCGTCTTCTGACGATCCTCTGTGTTAACGTAATCCTGGGCACGCCATGTTCTCATGTCACCCAGTAGCGCCAGAAACCGTTTGAGCGCATCTCTTTGCCATCTTTCTTGGTGATGGAGTGGCGGGTATCGGGCTGGTCGGCTCAGAACTTGTAAGCACTGAACGCGTCGCGTCACCCTTGAACCAGAGCCTTCTGCTCTGGTTCGATCTTGTTTCTCTCTTTGAAAGAATCAGAGCCTTCCGCCTGATTCGCCCTTGGTCCCTCGTGGATCGGAGACTTCTTCTCCGATTCACTCTTTGCCCCGCAATAATTACTCGACATACGCTAAATAGAAAAGAAGTCTTTTCCGTGAAAAAGACTATTTTTCCATTTAGCGACCTGCGAACTTAGTTTCTAAGAATCGTCGTTGTAAGAAAGGGAGACAGAACGAAGGGAGACTTCGTTCTGACTCCCTTTCGGGTCTCTTGTGCAGCAACCTCCTCGTGGTGAGACCTGGGCAATCGATATTATCCACAATGCGCAAGATATTATAACTTATAAATTGTAGTATCTTGCATGTAGTGGATAATATCGAGCTAATAGCTGCACATGTAGAGCTTGCGTAAATATGTATTTTATACTAGAATGTAAGACTTAATAATTTCTTCGTTTTCCTTTGTTCAAGTATTCCAGCTTCAGCATTTTTTTCAATTAATAATAGAAATACGGAATTTCAATTTCAGAATACATGTACCTTCAACAAACACCTCCATTATTAATTTTTGGATTCGTAATTGGAATGTGCTCCTGAACTTTCAAAGACCAACTTTCTCTAATTGATATTTTTGTCTTGAAATTGATATTCCTCCGATCGGAGTTCCCTCAGGGGCTCACTCACGGGATGGGGCCCGTGAGTGGGTACGGGGACTCGCGTCCCCGGGGCCACCCGAATCGCCTATAGATCGTTGCGTCGACAGATCATTAGATTTGGGCTCGACATGGTTTCGATTCTGTTTCGACTGGTTTTTCATTTGGTGTCGATTTCGTATCAACTGGTTTTCGATTCTGTTTCGATTTTTTTTCAACAGCTTTTCCATTTGGAGTCAATTTTGTTTCAGCTGGTTATCGATTCTGTTCAAGAAAATTCATCTTGCGAAGAAAATTCATCTTGCGAAGAAAATTCATCGTGCGAAGAAAATTCATCGTACGAAGAAAATTCATCGAAAGAAGAGGATTCGTCGAACGAAGACTCCAGATTATTCTTAAGTTAGTTTTAGTGCGTGCGTTAGTTATTAAGATTGGCAGTCGTCGTTGTAATTATGTCGAGTAATTATTGCCGTAACTTGACTTTGCTCGCCTCGTTTTCTGACTCCGACACAGCCTTCTGCTGTGTTGGCCTTGCTTGCAGGTTCTGAGCCGGTCCAGTTTCGGTATCCGGCGTGAAGTCATTGAGAGGGATGTCTAAGAGACTCGTTCACTCGTCTTCTGACGATCCTCTGTGTTAACGTAATCCTGGGCACGCCATGTTCTCATGTCACCCAGTAGCGCCAGAAACCGTTTGAGCGCATCTCTTTGCCATCTTTCTTGGTGATGGAGTGGCGGGTATCGGGCTGGTCGGCTCAGAACTTGTAAGCACTGAACGCGTCGCGTCACCCTTGAACCAGAGCCTTCTGCTCTGGTTCGATCTTGTTTCTCTCTTTGAAAGAATCAGAGCCTTCCGCCTGATTCGCCCTTGGTCCCTCGTGGATCGGAGACTTCTTCTCCGATTCACTCTTTGCCCCGCAATAATTACTCGACATACGCTAAATAGAAAAGAAGTCTTTTCCGTGAAAAAGACTATTTTTCCATTTAGCGACCTGCGAACTTAGTTTCTAAGAATCGTCGTTGTAAGAAAGGGAGACAGAACGAAGGAAGACTTCGTTCTGACTCTCTTTCGGGTCTCTTGTGCAGCAACCTCCTCGTGGTGAGACCTGGGCAATCGATATTATCCACAATTCGCAAAATGCTATAATTTATAAATTATAGTATCTCGCATGTAGTGGATAATATCGAGCTAATAGCTGCACATTTAGAATTTGCCTAAATATGTATTTCATAGTAGGAATGTAAGACTTTTAATACTTTCTTCTTTTTCCGATGTGCCAGCTTCAACAATTATTTTCAATTAATAATCCAAATACAAAGTTTTCGTTTCAGAATACATGTAACTCTTGCTCTCGTGAGCGAGTGTTAAATAGATTTGCACTCCTGCAGTAGATTGTAGGTTCTGATGTAGTCTAAATATGATGTACGTGCTGAGATGTACGTTACATATCGCATATTATTTCGACATTGAAACATTATTTTATATTCAAATTAAATAATTGGTTGAAACTAGTTCTTATCCGGACTAAAAGTTAGTTCTGATTCATGTGTTAGAGGGGGTAAAAAGATGAGGCAAGATCTGTTCCATGTTGCCGCATTACGTTCGTACAAGAAGCTATCGATGCTCGCATCGAAATCGTTCGAACGGTTTCTATCACAAGCGATGAGATAAATGTTTTGTCCTGCTTTTCGAAGCTGTGGAAATTCAGAGGCACGTTGCTTTTTAATCTAAACCACAATTTTATTGAACGATCATTTGAATATTCGATGACTTCAAAATTCATTATCATTTTTTAAAATTTTTTATGCGAATATAAAATTGTTAAAAATTTTGCAATTTTCAATTCGTGGTTTTTTTATTACATGTATGTACACCTGATTATATGGATAAAAACCATGTTCACCAAAGCAATTTGCAGAACACATGTGTAGTTTTAATATTATTTTCATCATTTTTATATTATTAACAAATGTTAACTTATCAACATAACTAATTTGAATTTTAACACGAAACGTATTGTTTTCCGATATGAAAATGTTAAGAAATGTATAAACTTTTGCGGCATGATAATTGTTGCAGTGTACACGAGCATGTGTATACTGATATTCATATATTAAAAATTATGCAGATTAGAATACGTCGTCGAAAGCCTCAAATAAAATTCTTTCTTACATATTGTATAATAAAGCAATGTCTCTTTGGACACTTTAGAATTAAACTAATACAATAGAAAATTTGTATTACTTTATACATATTCATTAAAAATATCATAATGAAAATTTAATTTAATGAATTTAATAAATTTATGAAAATTTCAAGTACTTATTTTAAAAACAAGAAAACACAAGCATAGTTAATATATGTGTAATGTGTACGCACTCATCAACTGCATAGAATTTGTATTGATTTTTAGTGTAAAGAAAGTAAACTATTGGTTTAAAGTGTATAAAACTATTATAATATACATTCATTAGTGACACGAGTAATAAAAATAATATTACGTATAGAAAACAAATTAATTTTACTACAATTCGTATTTTTGTAATACATTCTTCATAAATATTATTTTCACCGTTCAAATACACGCGCCCTATACATTAGTAGCCTCCAAAACACCCGTAGTAAAAATTAAAGTATACGGAATATTCAGTTCTTGCTAATACGGCTAAATTCGTGAACTATCGGTAATATTGAGCGCGACACCGAAATGGTACGGGGGCCACTGTGGCCCCCCGAGGCCTAGACAGAAAAGCCCATAAGATGCAATGTCTGTAGTAGTCTTAAGTCTGTGTTCGTGTGTTAGAGGAGGTAAAAAGATGAGGAAGGATCTGATCCAGGCTAGATTTAGACTAGGGGGCAGCACTGTACCGGGCACGACAAAACCCCGGGCGTGAGCACTCCACGAACACTCTCATTCCTCTCTGTCCATACCACAAAAATGACCCCTGAAATCCCAGATATGAGCGCTCTCATTTCCCCTCTGATGTTAATAATAAAAAAGTGGTAAGCTTAAATTAAAGTACATATCGTCTCTGATACATTCACTCGCGACCATAATTGAACCCAACAAGAAAGAAAATGCTCGTAATTCGTAAGGTCACAGATTTAGGGGAGGGGCAGTAATAGTAAAGCGTGACTCTAAGATGGCAGCACTAGATACTAAGCGTGCATCAATTGGGGATGTAAATTACAGGATTTAAAAGTTTCGATACCTACATATTTTTTTTAATTTATTCAAGATAGACAAATGAATCCAAAACCGAATTCCCGTTTCCGAAAATACCGGGTGATCAAAGGCTAACAAATGACCGCTAAACGTATGGGCATACGATGAATTATTTGAATAATTCAATAGTTGGTGGAGTGACTAGTGATTCTGGCCTCCAGTTAAACAATGTTGAAGTATTATATACTAAAGTTCAAAGAGTTTATATTAAGCCACAACATAAAGAAGAACGCCAACGAGAACTTCGAGTTAATGTGGAAATTCATGCCGGTATCAGTCCTGTTTGTCGTAAGGTAATATTTCATTCGATCACGTTAACCTGTACCGATATAGTAATCTATATAATTTCAGTAAGTTTGTATTCTTTTATAATTCTAACGAAAGCCGTTTACTAGAACCTCGGATATTTTTTAATATGCATACTTTATTTATTAATTAATATTGTGACTTTTAAAAACCTCTCACTGAAATATCTGTAGAATAACATTGTGTGTTTACATTACAGAGTTTATGTGTTTTGTTAGCAGATGACGATGATCCCTGCTTTCTGTACTCATTATTTATTACGGAAGACGATTTTAAAGTGTTAAAATCCCAGCAGGGGTTATTGGTGGATTTTGATAATTTTGCAACTCAGTTAATATGTTTATTAGAACAATGTCAAATGCCATCGGCAAGCTTGACAAAAACGCCACCAAAATTTTTATTATTATTAGCAGAAGAAAGTGGAGAGTGGATATTAAAACTGGTTGAAACAAATAATTTCAAGCATCTGTGCCATTTGAGCCTGAACATATCGCCTGCAAGTGATTCTGATTTGAAAACTCATATGGCTATGAAAATTAAACATTTAAAAGAAAATATTTTGCAGCAAAGTAGAAATGCAGTCACACTCGAAGCTAGATTGACTGATTTAACAAATAAGGTAGAAATAAAAACAAAAGAATTAGAACAATTAGAACATAAATATAATGCAGAAAGAAGTCAGATGCAATTATCTTCTACTGAACAAATAAGTCTAGAAAAAGATAGGTATGTAAAGTTACACAACATTTTATGAAATATGTTTACCAGATGTATGTGAAATATTATTGATATTTTACAGATTTGCTAAAGCGCGATTAGAATGGCAATGTCAAAGTGAGAAAGATAAATTAGAAGTAGAACGCAGACATACAGAAATTGTAAAAGAACTGCACACAGAGCTTGCAGAACTACGTACACAAAATTCAACATACAAAGATAAGTTATCTCTTCTTGAAGCAACAAACATAGAACAAATAAAGCAGCAGCAACACCTTGAGAAAGAACTTAATGTGACACAAAGAGATTTAAGTTTATTGAAGAAGCAAAATTCTAAATTAGATACGGATTACCACGAAAAAGATAAAACTGTAAACAGTTTGAAGACTAAAGTTGCTGTACTTGAACAAGAATTAAAAGATAAAGGTATACTTATTGGCAAACATACAGAAATGTTGAAAACAGCAAAAGAACAGAAACAACACTTGGAAGATCTTTTAGCTGACAAGGAGGGACAGTTACAGAGAAAACAAAATTCATTGCGAAACTTAAGCGATGAATTAGTTAAAGCTAATGAAATATTGACAAAATTACAAAACGAGCTAGCTTCTACTAAATCAAAATTGAAATTAAGAACGAGTATAGCACTTGAGCAAGAACGGTTATTAGATACTAAACAAAAAGAGGTTGGCCAATTAGAAAATAAAATGGAAAACTTGGCCAAAGAAGCAAAAGATGCAAAAGCAGAGGTCGAAACTTTAAGGGAGCAACTTAAAATATTACAGAACCAATTAGAAGAAAAAGAAAAAATAATAAAAAACAACGATAACGGTAAGACACTATTTTTGATAATTATTAGAATTATCTTTATTATGTATTGCTAAACATTTCTTCTTCAAGAAATTATACAAACGGTTGCATTCTAACTATTTTAATTTATGTTCACAGTAATTAGTTGGTTAAATCGACGATTAGCAGACAATCAGTCTCCATTACAAAATGCTACGGTAACAGCTCCAATTACTGTACCTTCTTCAGTTCAGCTCACTCTGCCGAGAACAAATAAATTAATTACAAACAAATATGAAACACGTACTCCTGCACCTACTACAATGCAGTCAAATATGATGTCTGGACTACCAATGAGGAATCCAATTGTACAAAATCCAAATATTAATCAAACAACACGCATGTCCGCACGATCTATGGGTGTTGGTATTACTGACAATACGATGGGCTTATCGACGTTTAACAAAAGTGGTCAAATATCAAGTACCAGTACTCCTATGGAAAGGATTAATTCTTTAAATAAGTTATCTGGAAATGTCGCAGGCTCTTCTTCGACGCCAGGTGTAATAGAAAATAATAATTCGTGTTTACCATCAAATGGTACAAAAGCGAAAAGTGCGGGTACTACGTTACAGGGTGGATTAAGGAGAGCTGGTTTATCAGATAAACCAATTTTGCCATCTGCGTATTTTCCAAAAACTTTACATTGATTCAAAATTCGAACAAAGGAAGTAATAGCAGACAAACGTCAAAGATGTATTATAAAGAGAAACACTGCAGGTTGAAACATCATTCCAAATTATATTGGCAGAATGTATTTCAAACATGATGATAAAAGACAGTACAAAATAGTTACTCAACTTAAAAGTATTATTAAATGAAGGTTCAGATTCCAAGTTAAAAAATACTATTGTAAACTTGTATGTATGTATAAGAAGATAATACGGATATTTATTTTCTTATATTACAAAAAGAATTTTAAAATATGTATTTGCATCTAGAAGTATTTTTATTGTGACTCTGTCTATGTGTGTGGAATGAAAACGAATGATTGAATTGTGTGATTGAGAAGAACATATCTACGTGAATAATTACCATTACACAACAGAGAATCTCATTACAGAGACAATACAGTACTCTGCATTTCTACGCATAATATATGTTAGACTTAAAATATTAACATTTTTAAAACATTTATCAGAGAGTGGTACACATATAAAGATTTCCAAAACCGGTCTTTATACCACTGTAAATTGCAAAATGAATATTTCATTTTTACGTAATATTTATTCTAAATCATAATGTAACAAAGTGCCAATAATAATTCGAATCTTTTCTAAATTAGTACATACATATATCTCATTGCTCACAATGTTGTTATATTGCATTAAATCGTAAGTTTGTTTTGTGAATAGGTACCTGGAAAAATCTTAAGTAGGCACTGAAGATTTTGTAAATATTATTTTTTATAAATATTTTAAAAATATGAAGCATTAAACTTCGGTATAATAAATGAAAGTATTAAATAATTAGAATTAAGGAAATCGATGTGCCTTATAATGCGAGTTGACTGGAAAAGTTCGTTCTTTTATATTCAAAATTTCATGACATTTTCTTAGAATTAGTGTATAATCTTTTATCTATTGCAACATATTAAAACCTTATAACTCTGAACTACAGTTAATATAAACACCACAAATTGATAAAAATAATATTATATATTTATATCGTACAAGATAATTCTGTTCAAATGTCTTATATTTTGCCAGTCTGAATATGATGTACTGTATTCATAGTAGTTTAATTTAGAATTATTTATTAATTAAATCAAAATCGTAGTACAAATGAAGTCACTAAAAAATGAACTTTAGAAGCTGTATGGTTTCCAAAAATGTGAAGGAAAATGTAAATACATTAGAAACACGTATAATTGATAAACCAGAACTATGTATTCTTTAAGAAGCTCTTTATGGTTTATCTTACAGTTTTTTTCACATTAATTATTTCTAGTCTATAAGGTACTTTACACATATTCATCTACTTCAGTAACACAATGACGTACTTCATTATGGAAAAACACATTTTGCATATACTGGTTACCATTTAGTAGCATATGTAGTAAAAATATTCATTGTTAAGCAATATGCAAAATATTCGTTTTAACAAAGTTTAATTGATAAACTTATTACTATCTTAACATAATGAGTGTCAGTATATACAAATTCCATTTTTTATTTACAATTTAGTACATTAAAGCCAATAAGTTTAGTATATATACATGCATGATACAAGGATGTCGTTTACACAGCACGGTGACTTTTTACATTTCAAAAAAATAACAACAGTATTAAGCCTAGTAAATACAAAATAATTGCATAAATGTATGGCCAATATATTTTACTACCTTTTGTACATAATGTTTTAATAAAATGTACATTACATAATATTAGTACTGTGTATAGATTTAAAAATGAGAAGCTTTTCTTGTAATAAGCAAAACTAAAGTATGATGTGAAATTTAATTTACTATATTATTCTTACAAGTGTCATTGAAAATGCATTCATAAACAAAAAATAATAAAAACAATAGAATAAATTTAATATAATTTATATAAAAGATTAACATGTAAATTAAGCAAAATATAAGAAAGGGATAGAATTAGTATATTATTTAAATATGGCCAAAGTCCGTTATACCCTAATCAATTTTGCAAGTATAGAGATTGTTTCGTAACATATAAAATCCACTTTAATATGAAATTAGAATTATAAAACTCATAAAACAAATTTTTATGATTAAATGCCTTATTTTATTGTAGTTCCTGTATACTTTTAAAATAAGTATCATTCGTCACATGAAATATTACAACTGCTTGTTTTGGTTTGCAAAGCAAGTCAATAGTTAGAGATTCATACATTTCCATAATTTTGTATAACTCTTTTCAGAAAGTGTTATTAAGCAACTTACAAAAATTGCTATTAAATCATTTTCACTTTTTTTGCTTCTTTGGTCCATTGTTTAATTTTATGTCAAATGTTACGAAACAATGTGTAAAATTCTTATACATTGCATATATAAAATAGTTTTAAAAATTAAAAATTAAAAACCTATAGGTTCAATAACATTAGAAGCCAAATCAATAATGACTTTATAAAAAAAAGGACAATACTGCACATGTTTTTTAAAATAAAAACATGTAATTTTTTAAAAATTTTACTTATTCATTTGTATTAGCTTTTATTGTACCATCCACTAATATGTCCGTACAGCCCACATCTAAAAGTGGAAGATCTATTCGTTTGCGTCTACGTTCACATTTTGGACATGGTTTATGTGCATTTAAACATTCAATATGAAATACTGCATTACAGGCTCCACACTAAAATCACAAAATACATAGTTATTTAATAAAAGATGTTTTATCTATTACTGTTAACTTTAAACATAAGAAATATTAACTTACTCTATATGTAGACTGCATATCAAAAGGATATATAACGTTTGGATTATTGCAAATTTCGCATATAAAACCTTTTTGACTGCAAAGCCAACAATTTAAAACATGGTTTCTTGCAAATTCTACAACTTTCTGTAATTGTTGTGCAAGAGTTCCATTAGGTATGTCAAGAAGGTCAGAAATAGAGTACTGATGAACATGTTCATATAGATAGTCTCTGGGTGCAACTTTTTTTTGCAAAGATTCAATAACAGGTTCACGACAAGTGAATAAATAGGCTCTTAGTAAATTCAATTGAATTCTTAATGATTGCAATTGAGCCATACTATCCACAGCCATATAAATTCGTGGATTCAAGACTTTCAAGTCTAGTAACACCGAACAATCCTGTAAATATGCTGCAGCTTTATTGCATACAGGATAGTGTTTCAAATCCCAATTATAAATTACTTTTGACGGAATAATGTATTCATTCGATGACATGCAATTAGAACAATAATAATGTCCTGAATATGCACAAACATGTGCTTTTGAAAATGTCATACCAATTGCATGACCACAATCAAAACAACAATAATTTTGTAAATCCAAACCTTTTTCTCTGGAAAGTTTTCCCAATTGTTCATCAAAATTTATTTCAATCTGTAATCAATGAAAGAATTATATTATGTTTTCAAATTTATAAGATTTATCCAATTAATTAGTAATAAATTGTATGTAAAATTATACCTTATTTTCTGATTGAGCTTTGCTTCCATTATCAACTGTTTCTTTTTTGGGATATTTTTTTAAAAATTCTTGAAGATCCGGTGTGGATGTATTACCAGCAATTTGATAACTCTGAACAATTGATTCATATGTAGCACCATCGCCTGGTGTACGAGGTGCATCCGCTTCAGAGTCATGAGATATTACCGAAGTACTTAAAGACAACATGCAGTCTTCGAACGATGTTGACCATCCTAATTTTCTAATTACTGAATTTCCTACTGTAGTTGCAGCAGTATCCTGCAATGTCTCAGGATTTTGCAATGTATTTCCAATTCCTGAATCTTCAGTATCAAGAATTGTATTGGTTTCTACAGTACTAGTATTTACATTACTAGTATTCAAAATTTGTTTTTCCTCTTCTAATACTTCTAGATTTGACTCTTCTTCCACTTTTGCAGGTATAACGTTGCTTAAACTGTTTGTTGAATGTTCTGTACCCATATTATTTGACTTTGCAGTAGCCAATATAATTTTTAAAGCTTCATCTTCAGAAATAGAAACTATGTTATTAAGTGCAGACTGTGATGAATTAAAAGATCCCAAACTGCCAATAGAACTAGCTGTTTCAACTTCATCCAAATTTTCACTATCTCTTAATCCTGCAGGTATTGTTTTTGCTACATCAACTGCACTTTGTACAGGACAAGATTTCATCGGTGGCGACCATATACCTGCTAATAGAAGAGGTGTGGATGACCAATAATTTAAAAGACTTCCACTACAGGCAATTTCAAAGCGAATGTGTTCTAGATTTTCAATTAATCTGTGCGCTACTTCGACAAGATCCAAATCTCTAATGAATGCGTAAGGATTATAATATGGCTTCAAGGCTGAATTGTCTCTCTTGATCGAACAAAAGTAGCTAGCTAATAGACCTTCGTTTAATGCTAGTCGTATCCAAGCTCTGCAATATCCAACTTCTGTATTGATTTGACTGAAGGTTTGTATTTGATCTATGATCTGTCGATGAGAGAAAACTAATAGAGGGCCCCAAAAGCTTGGCTGTGGCATTGTATCTAGGTCTGGACCACTTAGAACTTCTGTTACACGATTTAAAAGACTGTTCTTTAAGCCATGTAAGAAAATCGCTTCCAAGACAGAACAAAGAGTCATGCTTTCTTCGCAATTGCCAATTATACCGTCCTCTGCACCTGGTGCTCCTTCTATTTCCATTACGCTGACGTTTAACTGCTTTTGCAGAGATTGTTTGACCATCACGTTCCTCTTGTTGGTCAGAGAGTTGACCTTCTTCAAAAACGAATTCATTTTTCCGAATTTGTTGTGACACAGGAGATATAGTCGTATTAGTATAACTTATTCTTTCAAGCATCTTCGCTTCTCGAATAAACGGTAGTTACCTAAATGTTCCAAGGTAACTCGGTGGAATAGACGTAAAGTATGGTAACTCAATGCAACAGATATTAGATAAATTAAATCTGCACGACTCGAACATTACGTTTATACTGACAAAGAAACAAGGAAGTGCCGCGAAACGAAATATAAATCATAGCGCGATAAGAAAAGTGGATGAACTTCGATCCAGTTGTAATACATTCCAGTGTTATCTCTTCCTCTCGCTCAATGTATATACGAGAAATAGGTTATTACATCATGTAAAAACAAAACACTGCAAGCAACCGCCACTGTATCTTAAATTTCTGTTTCCTGGTTTTGGCTCCGAATCAAATTTACCAAAACGTTTCTTACTTTTTTTTTATCGATAACTTGATAACTACTACTTTTGATGAAGTATAATTGTAATTCAATGTACATGAAACATGATTTATCAATATTTTCGTCACTACTGCCAAACGTTTCTTTGCATCATCTTAATACATATCACAACGATAGATCGCGCTGTGATGCATTATCTGTGCAAGGTACATCAGCAGGTGGTGGTGGTGCACTTGACACGTTGCTCATTATTTAAAATTGCTGTCAACATTTTACAAGGACAATTACATTTAATGACGTGTCATGTATATATATATATAGTTAACAATATGCTTACACAAATTTTTATTTTTATCTATTTTATTAATCATTTTATATTACTTGGTATGTATTAAGTTAATAGTGCTATTCATACAAAATATTTACGATTGAAATCTAATTGTTCGCGTGTAGTACAGTACAAATATAGTAGTAGTACAAATATAAGATAAAGTTTATGTACACTTATTTAATGATAGCGTATATTGTTATGACTATCATATGACACTGAAAATACTTTAATAATTCGTTTGACAAGCGTCAATAGAAGTTTTCGTAGATAAAAGTGATTTTAGATAAGATATCGCATTTAAAATAACACCTTAAATTAATTTTCATTTATTGAAAAATATCATTTATTGAGTTATAATATTATAACTATTTATAAGAAAATAATATGAATCTAATATCGGTCCATTTATTTATTTTGATTCTTGCAAAAAATAATTTCGATGTGCAGTATAAACAAACACGCACGCATGTACGCACGTACACACACACACAAAATTTACTCACGCGTTGTGTCACGTGTATTTAGATTTTGTGTCAATGCCAACTAACAATAAAATTGATAATGGTTACATTAATATTGTGCCACATGTTCGAAATTCCCATTTAGAATTAGCTGCACACTAATTTATGCATTGCGTTATGTTATTACGAGATCATATTTCACGGAAAACTCTTAATAACATTTTTATTTCATTTTTACAACAAGGAATCTTTTAACGCATGGCATACATTTTCCTTTATTTCCTTTTTTATAAAACTGCCGATTTTTACACATTTATAGAAAACACAATTGCTTAAAAGTCGGTATAAAATTCTGAATAGGAGTTAAAAGTTAAAAGAAATTAAAAATATCGAATATACTATTTTCAACTGAATAACATTTGCCGAAATATCCGCAATATAATTATAAAGTGCACAGGTGCATATATTGTAATAACAATTCCCTCAATGTATCTTTTGCGAAACAAATTTTTTCGGAGAAAATGTGTTTTTATTTGACGCGTTTTTAAAGACGACCGCAGCATATCTATTGTTCGTGCATAAAAGTTTGATCGTGCTCGCCATTCCTATCGGTACACCTTGCCACTGAAAGCAGCAGTCTCTCGGAATTCTGATCGGGTGTCAAACGGTTACGAAATGTAAAACGGTTCATGAAGCACATGACGGTCATTGCTTTAGATTCTATAACCATGTTCTTTCTTCCTATACCGTTCCTATATTTAGATGTGCACTTAGCGCATCTCAAATGTTGAAACAGGTATATCTTGTGTGAATGACCGAATACGCATGATGGGACGATGCGTGTTCCCCGTTTGACGGCGGTAGAGTTCTGGTATGGGAGTCAGGAGAGAAAGAGAAAGTGCAACAGAAGCGAACAGGCGGAAAGGAGCAAGCAGATTGAACACGAGGACAACGAAGCAAATAGTAGAATCAGGGCCGTACGATCATTGCCAACGAGTACCACCCTTTTTAATAAACAATTCTTATTCATAAAATTCTAGGCTTATGCATCATTGCCACACAATTACATCAGATACATCATGAAATAATCTACTATTTGTTTTGTAATTTCTCCATTTTCTTTCGAAATAACTCGAAATGTTAATTCTGCGTTAATTATTTGTTTTCACTGTCAAACTTTGGAGGTGGGTGGGGAGAGGGGGAGGTGTGGTTGGGGAGGTATTCTCAATTGAAGTGTATCGCAATATTACTGAAGCCATTTGATTTTTAATATAGTGAAAATATAATTTGGTACAGTAATTGGTTCACGTAATCTACTATTCACTCCAGAAGATTGAAGAAATTCACATTTGTTAAACAAAGATTTTGGGAATGTGTTAAGCATTTGATTGGATTGCAAAGGAATAGTTGTATAACATTTTAGTTTCTTTAAAAATGTAAGAATAAGAAAATTCTGAAGCAGATTGACGGAATAAATGGAGGCAACCTATCTGCCAAATATTCAGTCCTGCTTTTTGAAGAAACGTCTGGGGAAATTCAGTGAAATTGTGATTTATTTAATACCTAAACGACCCATGAGAATGAGAATACATACATAGATATTTCAAGTCAGATTACTTCCGTTCTGTATGCTAAGGAACGATGCACCGACGTTTGCACTTCCCTTTTACACGATATCAAAAACAATGAGCTTTCTCACGTTTCATCGGTGAATAGAGCACTATATGCTGTTTTGAACACGTCGAAATACGCTGCTAACAGAAGAAAGAACGCAAAACTACGTGCATTTCATTTTACTGTGCATATTGATACACTTTCTTTGCCAAGTCATTCTTCTAATGCAGTACCGGAATACATCTAGTTTAATTAATTAAAAGACATGCTTATAATTTCCAATTATAAATAAATGTACTCAAGTTACACAAGATTTGCATTATTGTATGGTGTGTTTAGATTGTACCTTGCACTCCTAATTTTCAAAATGGAGTGGAATCTGTTGCAGTAGAATCTAGAATAAAAGGTCAATTGCAGTTGGGCTTTATCAGGGATCATGACATATTCAGAGCTACAGTGGCCCACAAAAGTGTTCGTACGCCCTTTAAATCCGAATAACTTTCTTAAAATTTGACCAAACCACTTGACTTTTGTTGAGTAATTAGAAGCATTGATTTAGTACATCACGTGCAAAATTGATTTTGAAAAAATTGCAATTACTAGGAATTACATGAAGAAATAAAAATGGCACTTTTTAAAATTTCTTTATTTTAGCCCATAATGAAAATTCAAAATATGCCTTTTGTAGATCTATGTTAGTTATACATATGCTAAAAATTTCATCGAAATCGGTTGACGCAGAAAAAAACGACCCGCATCGAAAGATGTAAGAAACTATGGATTATAAGCAGAAACTGACCAAAAGTCGTGAAAAACTGCGATTATCACCACTTTCACCCGCTTGTAGCTCATGTGTTTGTTAACTGATTTCGATGAAATTTTCAGAATACGTGTAAATAACACAGATCTACAAACCGCATATTTTGAATTTTCATTACGGGCTGAAATAGTAAAGTTTTAAAAAGCGCCATTTTTATTTTTTCATGTAATTCCTATTAATTGCAATTTCTTCAAAATCTTTTTTGCACGTGATCTACTAAATCAATGTTTCTAATTGCTCAAAAAAAGTCAAGTGGTTTGGTCAAATTTTACGAAAGTTATTCTGATTTAAAGGGCGTACAAACACTTTTGTGGGCCACTGTATGTCGACGTGGAAAATTCATGTACGAAAATAATACATGAAAATTTCATTGCACGAATAATGGGGAAAATATCGATTTCAAATAATTATTTGAAGCGTACACTGAAATACTGAAATTTATACTACATACAGTCAGTTCAAAAAGTCTCCGTATACCCATTAAAATGGAGTAATTTTTTTAAAAGTGGACCAAACGACTTGAGTTTGTTCAAGAACATGTAAGGACTAGGGGACCTTGAGAAAGAGAAGACTTGAGAAAATTGTAATTGGCAAGAATTGAAGAAACAAATGTACGTATATTTGCAAAATAAAATAAAATATTTCACATAGTGTTTCCACTAATATACGAAAGTAAATAATTATTTCGTATTAAATAATGTAAAAGTTTATTGTATTTTTATTTTTAATACTATTTTATCCAGCAATGTTGGTGGTAGATTCAGATATTGTTTTATAAACTGTGTAATATTGATTAATTTGAATCCATTATTTGTTTCTATGTATTATTTCTGAAAAATTAAGAAATAAAATGCAGTGATTGATGAATTTATTAGAGCCACGTGGGAAAAATATATTTATTTTCAACGTGACAGAACATGTCGCTTACAGATTCATCAAATGCATATTTTCAATTTGTAGACGCGAATATTTCATAATCCTAGGTACACTGAATATTTTCCTTTCTTCATGGAATATTCACACTTTCACGTGATGAATATTCACTTGCACGAATTGATGCGCTTACATGAAAACAATTTTGAAATAAATCCCTACCTACGCCGAATATTTTTTTATTGTTTTAATGCAGCCACGTGGTTTTAATAATGCGATCACCCACTGTAAATCTCGGAATACTATATCTTATAACATAACTATTTAATTAAATGCGACTGATGGGTATTGCTACGTTATAATGACTAGACTGCATCTATTCACACTTCATATAATATTCCATAAGAAGTTCATTCGAAAATTTTTGATGAAGACACTAATCATTTCAATAAATATAAAACTTTTATAGTTATTGAAATGATTAGTGTTTTCATCAAAAATTTTGATGCACACAATTTTTATATTGCTTGAAAATCCGCAGTATAAAAATGACTGATTCCTAATTTTTACTTTTATTATAAAAGTGTTTTATATAAAAGTAAACATTAGTAATCAGTCATTTTTATACTGCGGATTTTCAAGCAATATAAAAATTCTGTGCATCATTTACAACAGGGATGGGCAATTTTGCCTCAATTGAGGCAAAACCGTCCATACCGTAGCGCCCTCTGTCCCCTTCCACCAAGCGCGGTACAATGGGGCAACGAAGACACGAGATAACAGCGTACGCAACGAACGTGCGCATTGCATAAAAGAGAGGTGGTGAGAGAAGCAGGCGTTTGAGGGGCTCCACCCGTGCCCACCACTGATTTACAAGAAATAGAAGCCAAATAGAAGTTTCTTTCTATCTTTCATCCTTTAAGGATTTTAATAAACTGAAACGAATATACATTTATGAATACTTAAAATTGATCCCACACATTTTATTATAAACGCATAAAATCCACCGTCTAGTCGACATGACTAGTTCGGTAGTTCACCTCTGCGGGTCAAATGACCCGTTTCAGATTTTTGATTCCACACTTATTGAAATTACCAAAATGCTTCCACCGGAAATGATTAGGCACGTTGCTTTATTAAAGTATACATTATAATAAAAATCGCATAAAATCTAAATAAAATCAATCGTGCCATTTTGATAAGGCAATACATATTAGTTTGCTTCGCTGGTCGATACGTTTGGTGTTAGATCAAAATTCCTTTAGTTTTCTCCAGCAATGCTCCGAGCGTTTCCGAAGCACCCTCGGCCTCGTCGACCGCAATCGACGGCCCTGCGCACGCAGGTGGTGGAGAGGTGGTGGGGGGGACTAGAGAACCGAGCACCGAGGGTGTCGGTCGCTGGGTCGGTGCGCGCGGAACAGTGGCGATTCGACTGGTGGAGCGGCAGGGGTGTGAGCGACGCTGGCTCGTTCTTTCTAACAGAGACCGCGTGCGTTTACGTATTCGCAGCATCACGCGCAGTTGCACGCGTCGTCCGCGTTTGCCCGAAACGCTTTTCCCTTGACTCGTTCAAGATCCGCCAGCTGTTTCGCCCTGGACGCGAGCTCCGGTCGATCGTGTCTCGTGCCCGTGATCTGCGTGTGACACTGTGCGTTCTCCGAGAGAACGAGTCAGCCAACGGTGTGCACGTGTGTCGCGTGTACGTCAAGTGGTAGGCGTCATCCGTGTGCTAAATGCCGTAATCCTCGATAACATGTCATCCCGTGGAACGAGGAGGGCCCATAGAATTGTAGCGTGCGAACGATCCGAGGAAACGGGACCGGGACGTCGCGTCGGGTGTGTAGCAGGGTGTGCTCTAAATAATTGATTTCTTGGTACGAGAGTATCCCTGGTCCGATGAAGCTAGACACGTTGCCCTCGAACACGGTCGAACTGCAGGTCGGTGGATCGTCGCCGCCGCGGGAGTACGAGACGATCAGCAAGAGCTTCCTCCTGGAGACGATGCCCGGTGACTTACATACCGAAACGGCGGCTTGCCGTTTCTTAGAGACGGGGGTCGTTGCTCGGTGTCAGGAGCTGGTCAACGAGACGATCAAGACCATACCCGAGTCCGACTGCACCGCTAAAAAGATGATCGAATCAGCTGGCACTGGTAGGCACGTCAACGCTGCTCGGCCGCAGCACAGCTTCTCGAAGAGCTCCGCGTCCCTGCAGAGCCTGGTCCTCCGACGGATCCGGAAACACGGCGCGTCCTCTTTGCCTTTGGAGGTCGATCTGTCCTCTTACTCGTCCCATCCCGGATGCCCCCTGCGAGATACACCCAAGGAGAATGTTACTTCCGGTTACCGTAACGACGACAAGACTTGTGTCACGACGCGTACCTCCACGCTACTCTATGCATCCTCCGCGCAACAACAACCGGCTTCCAGGGCAGCCAGCAACGGCCAGGATGTGTCCTCTTCGGCGAACGTCGCCAGCGTAGCACCAGCTACCACGACCAGCAGCACCAGCAACGTTACGTCCTCGGCCAGTGGGAGCCACTTCGGCAATACCGCGTCCTCTTTGATAAGGACGACTAGTGTGATCACCGCCGGACCATCCACGTCTTCCTGGAACAACTCCACCGAGCAGGAGTCGGATTACGTCGTCGACCCGGTTCAAGGAAATGCTTACCACAAGGGACAATTCCTTGGAAAGGTGAGCGCTTTATGCGATCTACTATCGGACACCTGTCGTTGATTCGCGTTTTCGGTCTTACGGCTTCACCGTGGAAACGGATGTTGTCGTCGATGGCAGGAAAAAGGCTTCTTATCTCTCGTTTTGCTCATCGAGATAGTCGTACTTGAATTGATTTTTACACTAAACCTATGAAGCAGAAAAAGCGATTAAAATGTTTTACTTTATAAAAATGATCGGTAATTATATAGAAAAGGTCTGCGTACTCCGATTTTGATGAAATTTTAATATATTATAGATTTCGACATTTTGAACAACTTTTTCCTTTTCGAAAATAGGGTGGTCGCTTTTAGTTTTCGAGATATTTGCAAAAAACTGTCGGTAATGTTAATTTCATAACGGAAACCTTCTTTTTAGAAACACTGGGTGCGTGTGAAACACTGGGTGGGTGTGTGTGGTATTGTCTCTTCTCATCTCCACAACGTGTTTACAAACGAAAAATAAACAGATGCAGCCCGAAAATCCAGGAAATGGAATAACGGAAGAAACAAGCAGAATTAATTCCTGTAGATAACTCTGATCATACATAGATAGGCTGAGCTTTCAATTTTCAAAGACATTTCCTGAATTTTCGGGCCGCATCTGTTTATTTTTTGTTTGTAAATACGTTGTGGAGATGAGAAGCGACAATACCACACACACCCATCCAGTGTTTTACACGCACCCAGTGTTTCTAAAAAGAAGGTTTCCCTTATGAAATTAACATTACCGATAGTTTTTTGCAAGTATCTCGAAAACTAAAAGCGACCCCGCCCCCCCTATATTGGAAAAGGAAAAAGTTGTTCAAAATGTCAAAATCTATAATATATTAAAATTTCATCAAAATCGGAGTACGCGGACCTTTTCTATATAATTACCGTTTTACTTTATAAAAATGATCAAACTTGCATTTATACGGAAGCATCTCGTACGTAAGAATTCCAGAAGAGTGTAGAACCTCAAAACTAGACTCAATAACGGATGTTGTCGTAGATGGCAAGAAAAAGGATTCTTATCTCTCGTTTTGCTCATCGAGATAGTCGTACTTGAATTGATTTTTAACACTAAACCTGTGAAGCAGAAAAAGCGATTAAAATGTTTTACTTTATAAAAATGATCAAACTTGCATTTGTACGGAAGCATCTCGTACGTAAGAATTCCAGAAAAGTGTATAACCTCAAAGCTAGACTCAAAAGCAGTTACAATTTTTGGAATCACCGGGTATAAACTTATTTGAACGGAATAAACATTAACTTTATTTCAATACTGGTTATATGATTATTTGCACGTGTTCACATTTCAAGCATTGCTACAGTTTCGTCTTACAATACTAGTCAAGTTGCCAACTTCACATATACACAATGTTAGTCAAGTTAACAAGTAAATGAGAATACAAAATCATATTTCAACAAAAATATCAAGGCTGTATTTATTTATATTTTGGGCAATTTTTAGTACAATGCGTGGTTGAATAAAGACATTTATTGAATCATTTCCCACATTATACATTATAAATTGTTCACTTCATTATTTCCGACGTTTTTGGAAACTTTATCAACCAAAGTTTTTTAGTATCAAGAGGACTAAAATATAGCAGTAACCTTATATAACCTTGTGACGACATTTGTATTCGGATATGTGGATTCTATACAATTATGCTAAAATTGCATATAGCTAACCCTCGCAAAGTAATTTGGGGTCTCAGAGACCCAGCTTCCATTAGATGCCATATGTGCCATTAGACCACCTTATCTTGCGAGGGTTAAAATTGAAAATCGTAGAAATGTTATAAGAATTTAAAAATATCAGTATTAAAGACAAAGAGACATTTTTACTTAGCTCTCGTCTCTAGCAATGAACGTATGGTTGCCTAAAGGACGAATAACATACCTTTTCAGAAAAGAATGTAGTTTGAACAGTAGAATACTGTGTATCATTAGAATGACCAAATTCGTTGAAATAACGAGTTTCAAATTTTTTGTTTCACAATTATCGTGATTGCACAATTATCGTGATTGCACAGTTGTTTTTGCGTGAAGATATTGAATACATCAACTCATTCAGCAATTAAAATGCGGTAAAATTGAATAAATTCAGTCTCTTTATATTCAAAATTAATGCGAATTAGTCTCTTTTAGTACTTTTTTGCCACTTTAGTGGTAATATGCTTATTAGGAGCATTAATAAATTATACGGGCCATAAAATCAAGAGCAGTTAGTTTGGTTTTCAGATTTTATTAAGTAATCACTGTAAGTTATTGCTTCGAGTAGTATTATATTTTACGACGGAACAAATATTCATTTCTCGACTGTGCTTTTAATTTAATTAACAGCCTCCTAGAATATTGAAGCGTTATGCCGTCTGATTATTCTCTTGGGAAATTAAAAACGTGGTAATTAATGTGAGGATACAGTCATCCGAATGATAGTCACAAGGGAGTGTACACACAAGGTTTTAAAAACGCACGACACGAATTTTCGCAATAGATTTTACGATTTTAAATAATAAAATAAGGTCATGTGTGATTATGACAATTTCCTAGAAAATTTTTCTGATTATAAGTTCGTACAATTCTTTAAGTTTGTTAGATTTAAAATTTCAGGGTGAACATTTGCTCCATAAATGTTGTAGAGTGAAATAGATTCGAAACAAATATTCAAATAAAGATTTAATGATTTTCTTTTATGTTTGAAATATTGAAGCAGAAAAATATTAAGTTTTTTTATTGTGACAATATTTTTTATACATTCTATGAGACATATTACGAAAATGTAGAGTAGCTTACATTAACCTTTAACGAAACATTCACTCTGGAAAAATCTATAAAGTTTCATTATAATTTTAAATCTGCACAGATCCTACTTAATTAAAATGTCTGGTCACTTGAACTGTAAAATATATTGATAAGAATTCAAGGACAAATACTTGTGCTTTTGAAAGGAGAAGTGCTAGTTTTTCATGTAAAAATATCGGCAATCTTACGGCAGTTACTGCGGGGACTCGATTCTGTAGTAACAAAGACCATCTGGTGCTCCTTTCCAACTATGGCAACGAGCTTCTCATTCTAATGGAAGTAATGCATACAATGCTTCGCATAATTGTCTGCAATGCTGCGAGCGAAATATTAGGTCCTCCCACAAGTTCGTGCCGTTTACTGTTTTACTATTTAAATTAATATTTGAAACGTACTTTCAAAGTCAACGATCAAATATAACCACCTTCTCTATAACCTCTTCCCATTTTTTTGGTAAAGATATTATACCGTCACTATAAAATTTCAGTGGTTTTTCATTAATATACTTTTCAATCCGCGGCAAGAACTTATGGGACAACCTAATAATTCGAAATCAACGATTTTTACATTAAAGCATTTATATAATATACACCACCGTGTTCAATTCATGCATAACAACATATAATTAGATAGTTGACAATTTTTCATTTAAATACTGACCCGGAGTCTTGTTTAATTAATTCATGATGTTGAAAATATTTCTTGAAATTAAAATTCAAAATGAAAATCTCAGTATTCACGTTAACACGTTGACTGCCATGGGGGTCACGGGTGACCGGCACTCGACTTGGCTACAGCGCCGTGGGGGCCACCGGTGACCGACGACGCAGCAAATAATAAAAGTACATAATTAGAGTAAATATGGATACTGATAAATTTGTCAATAATACCATTGTTACTATAATGGTTTGAAGAAATTAATGCACGAAAAATGCTTCAAGCAAGATCTTATAACTCGCTTTATTTGCTGCAAATAATATTTCAACATAATATGCATCGCGTAATGAAAAATTCACGTCGGCGCCTTGGGCAAACCATGGAAAATGCGCCTGGCAGTCAACGTGTTAATGACTGTTGAAAACTTTGAGGAAGTCAAAGAAGTAATTTTTCTATTTTCCTTTTTGAGAAAATTGATTTCAGCATTCGCATGAATTTTAAATACAAATGGAAGATAATGAAATTTTTCTGAGTTTGTTTTCATAACAAACAAGGAACATCTCGAAAGTGATTTTTTGTTACAAATGTATGTGTTTGAGTACACTTTGATTAGGATAGCCGATCAATTATGAGCGACAGAGTGCTCTGTCTCGTCTACGAGAAATTTTGTAAACAAGGTGACACAGTGCACTAGAAAATAGCAAGAAAATTGCAGATAATGATTTCATGCGCAAAAATATTTCTCACGTTATGACAGTTGTCTCCGAGTATAATAACAGCCGAAAATACAAGGTGACTCGTAACGTGGTACATACATTACCGACGTTATTTACGTCTTGCCTACCGGTTCTAATTACTTCGAAAGTTACGTCTAATTTACGACACCATTACTTCCTGTAGCATAAATTGCATGGGAGATCAATTACGGTTAATGTCTGCTCCTGTACCGTGTATCTAAAGGATATATTTAAACATTTTTATCCAGCTTCGACTCTTTCTAAACTAGAATACCTCGAAGACGATGAGACGTTTAATCGAACGAATTGCTCAATACGAAGAGTAAAATGAATTATTGCGAATACGGCTAGTACCTTTATCCGGGTATGTGAGATACCCGGCTACGCGAGTACCCATGATATACCTGGTTAGAGCAAACGGTAATTATTTACATTAGGGTCTTCCTCACCGATTTTGATGACGTTGAAATATGTCGTCAAGGTCATCATTCTGAACAACTTTTTCCTATGTTACCGCCGCTCGGTTTTAGTTTTCCAGATATTCGCAAAAAACTATTGCTAATACTGTATTGAATTTTCCGTATTCTTGCACGCTCGGTGGCAACGTAAGCCTGTTCCGGCGCGGCGTCTGTTTACTTTTTTCTTGGAAACATGCTGTGGAAATGAGAGAGAAAACGGGGTCTCACGCTGGTCATATATGTATGAGGTGAGCTTTCAATTTTGAAAGACTACTCTTCGATTTCGTATGCGTGGTCGGGCCGGCCCAACGGCCGACCCGCTCTGCCCCCTCCACGACCTAACCACAACTCATTCTATTCGCATAATCTTTGCATTGTAGCTGTCATCCAGAATTTGATCTAGTAATGGAAAAATCATGTGAATAGAATGAGTTGTTGGTTAGGTCGTGGAGGGGACGGAGAGGGCCGGCTGTGAACATAACATTTGTAAGAAGCAGAATACGTTACGAACGCTGTTAAGCGATCACCTATGCTGATATACGAAAATCCAAGAGAGAAAATTCAATACAGTATTAGCAATAGTTTTTTGCGAATATCTCAAAAACTAAAACCGAGCGGCGGTAACATGTATAGGGAAAAGTTGTTCAGAATGATGACCTTGACAATATATTTCAAGGTCATCAAAATCGGTGAGGAAGCCCCTAATGTAAATAATTACCGAGCAAAATACCCGTAGTATCTCATATAAGACAGTCGTGTCCTTGGGTACTCACAACTGGTTACAAGAGCTATTCTGAAAGAAAAATAAGAAAATAAGTAATCGTAATATATCTTCTGCTTCGTGAAATTGATGCAAACAATTTTTATTTTGCATAAAGATCTGCAGTCTATTCATGAGATACCCGGATACCCGGGCATTTTTTGTTTACCCAGGTATGTCGCGGGTAACCCGGGTACCCGGGAATCTGATACGCAGAGGTGGCTCAAAACTGCGTTTGGTCCCAAATTAAACTCAATTAAATTAAATCAAATAATCTCAAATATAATTGCGTTACAAATCAGATCATAATATATAACTTATAATACTTTATAAAATTGGTGATACTAAGTGAGATACCACTTGCTCGTTCACCATCAAATCTGGTCAAAACGAGTTATATCAACTCAGGACGTAACATATTTTAATTTGGTGGCAGCGGTGGGATACCACTTGCTCGTTCACCATCAGATCTGGTCATATCATATCAGATTGGCCAGGTCGTAACAATAACATAAATATTAATTTGATCCCAAAAGTTTACAAACATCGGGTACCCGAAAAGATAATCGGGACGGGTCGAGTCGGGGTCCCGAAAGTTTGCAAAATTCGGGTACTCGAAGTTAAAGTTGGGGAGGTCTGCGTTCAAATCAGCGATAAATAACTCTGTGCCCTGTGCATATTAAGATATCCAATCATCGGTTGTAATAATATTTCGATTTGTAGCAAGCACTGTCTAGTAGAACTTTACTAAAACTTTACTAGTAAAACTTGACCAAACAGTGTTTACTACAAATCGATGTATTACAGCCGATGATGGGGGATGTTAATATGCACTGGGCACAGAGTTATTTATCGCTGATTTGACAGCAGACTTGCCCCAACTTTAACTTCGAGTACCCGAATTTTGCAAACTTTCGGGACCCCGACTTTGTAAACTTTTGGGATCTCGAAAGGGATCAAATTAATATTTCTGTTATTGTCACGACCTGGTCAATCTGATATGATATGACCAGATCTGATGGTGAACGAGCAAGTGGTATCCCACCGCTGCCACCAAATTAAAACATGTTACGTCCTGAGTTGATATAACACGTTATAACCAGATCTGATGGTGAACGAGCAAGTGGTATCTCACTTGGTGTCACCAATTTTATAAAGTGTTACAAGTTATATATTATGATCTGATTTGTAACACAATCATATTTTAGATTATTTGATTTAATTTAATTGAGTTTAATTTGGGACCAAACGCAAATTTCGAGTACTCGCACACCCTTACTGATAAGTAACAGCTCTAATTGCGAACGTATAATTCTATCGTCTATCTCTTCTCTTGTGATATTGCTGAAAAAAGATCACCGCAAGATTTATTTTTATGGGATGACATTAAGCGTATCGAACGACACAACACTGATCCGTAAAGATTTTTCATTCGAAATTTACGAGCAGTTCACTTTCACGCGGTTGCATTTCCTTCGAAAGGACGAAGAGTGTGGGATGTGATTCACCGGAGATTCGTTTTCGCATACCGAGAATTCTAATGTGAAACGTTCGGAGAAGTTCTGTCACCATGGCGATAGTGGAATCTATTTCCAAGAAAAGCTATAGCCAACGATCTAGCAACGAAGAGCCGTGAGAAAGGAAGAAGTCCGCACCGTTTAAATTAGCAATGGACTCCGGGGCCACTGCTGAGAAGGTTCAATTTATGCAATTACGAAGGACTGCTAAGAATAATTCGTTTCAACGATTCATAATCTGTTCCCCAGCGGAATCTGTAACAATAACTGATAAAGTCGTATTCATCTTCTCTGGTATTGTTCAGGAAAAGAATGATTTCATGCAATTTTTCACATGCAACCGTCTCTTCTAAAAATTGTATGTTAATCCTCCTACATCTGGGTCTGTTTGACCCAGACTATCAAAATCGACATTTAATACTAAACCTACCACCACCGGTCAATATGACCGGTGGCAGATTTTTTATTTTACAATTATTAATATTATAAAAATACTTTTATACGAAATCATTTAAAAAATATCTTTAGTAGATCGCATATTACAATATGAACCGCAGAAAGTCTAAATGAATTCAATCTTGTAATTTTTACGAGGTAATATGAGCCACTTACTTCTAAGGCTCGGTTTTGTTAATTACTCGGTTTATAGCGATTAAATTGAGGGAAGACTAACGTGTCTACAAAAAACACCTTTAAAAATATATTTTCAAAAATTTGTGAATAAAGCAGTGAATAGTCATCAACATCGTCAATTATGTAGTTGTAAGAATGGTCCGCTGTTCGAGGGTTAAAAGTTTACTGTAACTAGGACAATCTATTATTTTACAAAAACTGAAACAAAGTAAGTTGGGGTTAAGATAAGATTTTCAATCTGAGATACTCCTTATTTTCGTAGACAGTAGTATCATCTAATTGCTTTAAAAATTGTTGTAAAATATAACACAATTTTATTTCTCGTCTAGAAGGTTCATTTGGTCAATAAAACCAGTGTCGCCGGATCTGTTAAATCGAGGGGAATACAGTTTACCACCTCTCTGATGACCAGAGTAATATGTGATACTTTGCGCGGCACGTCACGTGACCAGTCTACGGTCTTAGTGGGGGAAGTTGTAGCGTGCTCAGATAGTGGAATGGGAAAGTGGAAGGGGAAATGGAGGATAGGAAAAAACAACCAGGTCTGGTTGTTTCTGGCATCACTGGATAAAACCATGATGGTCAGTTTCTGTTTAATATATGTATTTTCACCCTTTTAAAATCTGCATTCGTCATAACTTTGTAATTATCTTTATTCGTTGGCAAAGTGAAGCAAACTCAATACTTTTCTTCAAAAAGTGTCTTCAATTATACTTCTATGCTCAAAGAAAATTCTTTATGATACAAACTAGCATAATGATCGTTTAAAAATAAATGTTTACATTTCATTTTCTCAGAAGAAAACATCATTTGATTGCATAGTTCTCTCAAAGTATAAACAGTATGATTTAAATAATTTTGCAATGGAGAGTGTCCGAGGGTATTATCATTTGTATTGCGAATAAGATAATAACGAAGAAGAATTTAGTAGAAATCCGAAGCACATACGTTCTAACGAGTTAGAGTTAAGATATATTGTCTGTTAAAATTGATGAAGGATAATTAAAGAGTTTGTCCTCTCCTATCTGCTCAGATGATGTTGACGCGAAAGCAATATACAGCAGTTACAGAGCGAGGAACCGTCTTAATAAATGTGCGGTTAAGTGCGCGTTGACATAGAATTGTCACGTTCAATTAGCACGCAGAACAAGCGTGTACGAAGCGGTTCGTAGGATTTGGTCTTGTTAAAATATTTATTTGTGACGACAGATGCCAAACGAATCTGAAGCCACGGTTAAAGGCGGAAAACAATGCGTGACGTGCGCCGCATTATGATCAGACTGCAGCTTTCGTGCGTTCGTGGCACTCGCGATTGTTTAAAATTCGATCGTGTAATAAATTAATTCTATTTCATAATCTGCTGCTTAAATATAGTACTACCATTTTTTGTCATCTATTATTATTATTTATTATCGCTTTGTCTCTCGGTTTTGACTTAGACTCTCTTCGCTTTTATACAATTTTATAACTATACAGCATAACATAGTACTTACGTGACCCTATACAATATAATGGAATATAATATAGCAAAATATAACACGACATAATATAATATAATTAATATACCGTAATATAGTAAAATACAATATAATATCTCACAGACACACACTGCCATTTTTAGTTAAATTAGATTCTAATGATTAGAATGAAGTAATCCAAGAAAAGTAGTCAAAGTAAATAAATTTACATTTTCAATGTTTTCTTCTCGAAGAAAAATGTCCAATTTCCAAAAACTTCGTTATACGAGTTCCTGATGATAGTATCAAAGAATGTTTAAAAAATGCAAAGATAATGTTTAATAGTGCTTTTATTTTACTTAGAGTCTGCTGGGACCGTGTCTTAATAA
The DNA here is from genome assembly GCA_913789915.3 of Sphecodes monilicornis. Classification (NCBI taxonomy): domain Eukaryota; kingdom Metazoa; phylum Arthropoda; class Insecta; order Hymenoptera; family Halictidae; genus Sphecodes; species Sphecodes monilicornis. The sequence goes on from OU565290.1 coordinate 16,377,553, forward strand.
GTAGTTTATATAATATTCTTTTCTTCTAAATGTTCTAATTAGGAATTAAATAATTACTCGTCCGGTAAATTGTCCAATAAATACATCTTGAAAATAGATCTTGAAAAATGTCTTGCGGTAACAAGAGAAAAGGTTACACTCTTGGCATTATTTATTTTCGAAGCTATATAAGACTGCGTCCATTTCAAAATGTCACTTCATGCGTGCCTTATTTTTCATAGAAGTTTTTCAACTCGAACGTGGATCATTATTTATTTAAGACCTTTGTGCTTTGTTTATGTGAGAGAGATTATAGAAAAAGGTCGTATGTTTAGGATCCCCTTTCTATTATTAGTACAGAAGGTTGAAAATCCATCGTCCTTGTTACATGATAAATGCCATAAAAAGGTATGTTTACCTCGAAATGTCAATGGATCGATATATTATTTATCACAAAGCACGGTATCCCAAGACTCGATAATATCTTTTTATCTTTGTTAGTGTAACATTGTTTTCTTCCTTTTTCTCTTTTATCAAATCTTTATCTTTTCCGATTTATTTAATGCATTTGAAAAAATGATAAAACTGTATCACCAACCATATGCGATGATGTGCAGCAATTATGATACATAAGACTATCTTTAAACGTTATTAAATGCAACAGACGTTTTTCACTTACAATGATTTTATCGCTAACATCACACTTTTCTTCATTAAACGATAACAAGTTTATCGGTACAGTAAACTTTATCCGATTCATTTTTCAATGATTAAATCTTCTGCATTGTTTAAGTGCAGAAGAGTGCAGATAAATCTAACTCTGTGAAACGGACTACCGTAAAATACATTAGATATAAATATGCTAACCAATGCAAATATTAATTTCTACCATACATTTAAGCAAACTGATATCATCATGAATTTTCTAACAGCACGTGCGTAAAACTCTTACAAACAAATATATACAGTATTTTATCGATAACTGTCTACAACACGGGTCCGGCCAGGGACAGTTATCGGCCAGGTATACTGTCCTTCCTTGCGCCCAAAACTTTCATGGTCCATTACACAAGTAAATGTCATCGCAATTACATCTTATTTGGTATCATTTTCATTAGAATAATGCCACGAAAATGTTGGTGAAGGTTCCATAAAAAGATAATAGAAAATAAAGAAGTTTTGTCATTGGATTAGTATATATTAAATGTGTTTATCGATCGAAATTTTTGATTATTTGTGTTTAATTTCGGCGCACCCAGTTCAGTTTCTGCCAGCATGTAATCAGTTTCGTTTTCAATAAATTTCAATTACATTGTTTCCTGTTATAGCAAACGCAAAAAAATCTTACTCTTGAGAAAGACCCACATCTGGGTCGAAACGTTGAGTTTCCGAAGAGGTTTTCTAATTTGCAAAATTGTTATTTTGTATCATTGATCGAACCTGTGCGCCGAAATCAAACACAAATAATTGGATTAGTAGTTGTGTCACGCCGATATACTCGACCTGTATTCTGTTGCACTTCTCGGCGACCTAGGCCTCTTGAGCTTCACGGCCCCTCACGGGGTATAGCCCGCGGAAGTGGAGATTGTTTTGGGACAGATATCGGCCAGATATTTGGACAGTTATCGGCCAGATATTTGGGACAGTTATCGATAAAATACTGTATAGTGTTCTCTATTGGGATATTATAATAAAATACTATCATCGTTCAAATAATTCTTGCGATTCTAGTCCAGAAAGAAACCGTTTGAAACTGTGAATTTGTATGTTCATTCTCGATCTAGTTGTAAACAAACAAGAAGTTGGTTACCCAGAACGCTTCGTCCGAATGTCTGCTCCGAAACGATTTATAAACACACGCGGTGTTCTGTAAATAGACAAATCAGTACTCTGCGTATTGTAACAACAATAAATACCTCATCTCTGTCTTCATTCAATCATTCTTAATACACGATAAATATCATTTTATAGGGTTCAGAGACGACGCTAATATATAGTACAACTAAACCCTATTTATTAATGTTCTCTCTATTTTCATTTTAAGCACAGATAAAACAGTTAAAAATCGTGACCTTCACGTTTTTCTTTCAAATTCCGAGCAAAATAAATTTCAGAAAAAGTTCTTTTTACACACTAACTAGTAAACTAATCCTTCTTATGTGTATTTAAAAAACAATTTCTTTCGTACAATTTTAAAAAAGTTAAAATTTTAAAAGGTGCCAACTTAATTTCGGACCCAACTGTATACAGGGTGTTCCATGCTAGAGTGCATATTGAAAGATCTAACCAGCGTATAATGACTTTCATAAGGATGGGAAAAGAATAGGAGCGATAGAAGTGATATATTTATACTGACAATGTTTGTAAACATATCTAGATGTACGAAGGCAATTTCCGAGATATCCAGACGTGAGGCTTTGGAATCCGTTGAGCCGCAAGTAAGCCGAGTGCACGCTCACTAGACAAATTTTCAAACTTATTTTTCTCGAAAACAAAGCCTTGTATCAAAAAATTTTATTCTATATTTTCGACTCAATTTTTCATGTAAAATCATCCCCTGCTCGGCTGTACCACCAGTTACGGGACACCGTGTATATTGTCCACGCCCCCATGTCAGATCCCAATACTCGTATGTATATGTGTATACGTGTATAGTTCGGATCAATCGGCCAATCGTTTATCCGGGCATAGGTGTCCGGTCCCATATGTGCCCGGTAAGAGGGTAGTCCACTGTATTTTGATTCTGAGAGACTTTTTTAGGGCACATATTTGGCAAGTTAACGTGTTCAAGCATACACCAAGTATGGAAAACACTTGACTAGGCTCGAAACCATCGCATCGCGGAGGATGCACCAGAGAAATTCACCGGCGAATAATGTGTTTCTCTGGCCACCTGTCCGCAAAACCTTTATAATCGCGTTATCCTTGCACAGAGAGGAAAAAAAGCTTCTCGTTAGGGGTATTGATTTTCAAGCTTTTATTGCTCGGCCCCGGGTCACTTGGTTACGTAAGGTAATATTTCGCGCCATCGCGGCCGGACGATTGATTCGGGCGTCATTTGGCGAGCGGGTGTAAGAGATTCCAAAAATTTCGGGTAACCATCGGCGTGGTGCTGGTCGGTTCGGGTATCGATTGACGGCTCGTGAGGAAGTATCCTCTGTCTCCGCCAGCTTCGAGATTCAATCTGTCGGTAGCAAGATGCGATTTTGCGGGGTTTCTCCTCGGCAGGAAAGAGGATGGTGCGAGCGAGACAGAGAAAGAGGGAGGAAGGGAGACCCATAATTTCAGAGGATGCACTCAAAGTGTATCCTTCGTTCGAGAAAACCGGTCGTCGTTTCATCATACCGATTATCCGAGGCAGGTAGCTCGGGTGTGTTGCTACTCTTCGTCTGGGATCTCTGTCGCATACACCGCGTTAGGGTATGCACAGACACACCCGAAGACGCCTCGTTGCTCGCGGTTCAAGTGTACGCCGAGGTCGCGATAGAGGTTGCAATCTCGAATGATGAAGAGGAAATATACCAAGCAGATTTTGCTTTAGGTGCTTCCTGCCATAGCGCTTCGGTGGATTTTTCTTCTGCTTCCGTAGCAACCACGCTTTATTATTGTTCCAATCCCTTAGGTATATCGCGAGCAACTTGCTCTAGGAACTATCTGATTTTGTAACAAACGATTATTTTGCTATTCGCTATGCGTAGAGTGCCTTCGGTAGACATAGTTCTTAAAAGACCTAAAGCTGAGGTCACGGTGGAGATTAAAATCTAGAATGACGAAGAGGACTAACTACTGATGACATTTTTTTTCGGTGTTTCCTATGACAGCGCTTCGGTGGATTTTTCTTCTGTTTCCGTAGCAACCCCGCTTTATTATTGTTCCAATCCCTTAGGTATATCGCGAGAAACAAAGCTCTTTGCTCTAGGAACTATCCGATTTTGTAACAAAAGATTATTCAGCCATTCGCTATGCGTAGAGTGTTTTCGCTAGACATAGTTCTTGAAAGACCTAAAGCTGAGGTCACGGTAGAGATTAAAATCTAGAATGACGAAGAGGACTTACTACTAATGACATTTTTTTCGGTGTTTACTATGGCAGCGCTTCGGTGGATTTTTCTTCTGTTTCCGTAGCAACCCCGCTTTATTATTGTTCCAATCCCTTAGGTATATCGCGAGAAACAAAGCTCTTTGCTCTAGGAACTATCCGATTTTGTAACAAAAGATTATTCAGCCATTCGCTATGCGTAGAGTGTTTTCGGTAGACATAGTTCTTGAAAGACCTAAAGCTGAGGTCACGGTAGAGATTAAAATCTAGAATGACGAAGAGGACTTACTACTAATGACATTTTTTTCGGTGTTTACTATGGCAGCGCTTCGGTGGATTTTTCTTCTGCTTCTTAGCAACCTCGCTTTATTATTGCTGTCATCTCTGGAATAACGAAGAACAAACCTCTTTGCCCTGGGAACGACCCGATGTGGTAACTAAAGATGATTTATTTACTTTGTTCTACGCACAGAGTGCCTTGGGTAGGCATAGTTCTTGAAGGGTCTAAAGCTTAGGTCGGAGTAAAGATTACAATCTAGAACGATGAAGAGGAACTAGGGTACTAAAGGAATTTACCTTTCGGTGTTTCCTGCGACAGCGCTTTGGAGTATTTTTCTTCTACTTACATACCAACTCACTTTATTATTGTCTCCCAATCTCAATCCCTTACGCCTTACGCCACGGTCCGCATACCTCTTCAATCTAGGAACACTCCGACTTTCTAACTAAAGATTATTTACTTACTTTACTTTATGCATAGATTGTTTGAGTGGACATAGATACACCGGTAGGCAAAATTGCATCAATTACAAAGAATGGAAGCCAAACAAAGAGTTTTTTCTTTCTTTAATGGTTTTAAACGGTTGATTATAGTACATTGATGCTCCTAAACTCTTGTAATGTTTCTCCTACTTTAACACTAGGTTTACGGGAACCGCCATTTTGACGGATTTCGTACTTCATGAGCAAAATTACAAAAACAATTACTATTAATTTCTTTCCAATTTGTGCTGACAATTATTGGTTTAGTAAGACGAATATACAGGGTGGTACAATAACTTTGTCCACCTTGAATATTTCCGGTATTTGTAATAATATGAGAAAATGATATATAGGAAAGTTGCACGGTATAGAGGGGAAAATATTATGATGTAAACATTTTTTATGTGCGTGAAAGCATTTCGGAGATTTCGATGTCCCCTTGATTTCTTCAAATGAAAAAACTTACTTTTTGTATCGTGAATACATAGAGTATCAAATTCTGCGTAAAAATGTACTTAACCTCTATGCGTCCTGATGTAATAGTTAACTAGATATTTAACAACACATCGGCTGACTTTCATATTTTTGTTTATGATTTAAAATTACAAAATGGCGACGTTATACAATACATTGTCTATCATCATTAGACAGCGGATGTTCTGCATTTATGACAAAAATGAGCCGATGCAATTTAAAACGGTAGAAACATTAGAAGAATTTAAAAATATTCTTACATTATTTTCAGCCTACTAATTCACTCAAGTTTGTTGCAATTCATGTCGAAAATTTTCATTTTGCATAAAGACTCGCTAATCATCACTTTTTGTCTAACTATACACATCATAAAGCTATGAATAGTAGCAAGCATTGTCAAACGTGCAATTATAATAAATGTTCCTGGTCTGATGGTTAATAATTGGCTAAGGACCATTCAGGAAGGAGCTGATAATTGTCTGTCAAATAAATCAGAGATCCAGTTGCTGCTAATCAACGCTTCCTCGTGATTTCGCCAAAGAAGGACACGATCGGAGGTCGCTGTTCTGTTTCGGGCGGGGATGAGCTCGTAAACCCGCGCGGAAACGATAAATTAACGCTGGCCATCAACAAAATCCATGCGCATATCCAGTTTAAGTCCGTTATCAATTAAGACGCGAGCGCGTCTAATTAACGCAATAAAACCTGCGAGCAGCGCGCCGGAGGCCTTTTCTCGATCCCGAGCCTCTCTCGGATCGCGAGGAGCTCCGTAACAAGTTACGAATAATCGCGATAATGACGCGCGCGTACGCGCGGTCTTCTTTTACCTTCTTTTATCTTCTTTACGGTTTCTGCGCGTCCCAGCGAAACAGAACACGGAAGTGCCTATCGAGGAGATGAGTTTCGATGAAAAATGACTATCCGAGCAGCCGAGCAGAATCGGGAGAGAGCCTCGCTCGATTTCCACGGGTACAGACGACGACGCGCCGAAGATACTCGCTCTCTGCTAGCAATCGATACCTCGTTGTCACCCTTTTATACAGGGTGTCTCTCGCCTTCATTCATCCATCCAATTAACCCTTTGCACTCGGAGCTATTTCAACTAAAAAAACCAAACATTTCTTCTAACCTTAAATATTTCCATCGTACACAAGTTTTTGTCGTTATATGCGTACGGAACTGATATAATACCTCATACAATATTTAAATGTTTAGTAATTTATTATATATGAACAAATTTAATCATGTAAACAATATTCTGAATAATGGTGTAGCAACTTGTAGTGGCGCCTCAGAGTCGCCATTCGAGTGCTAAGGGTTATCTTCCGAATTGTTCGCTAGACGATGAAACGTTTCAACATTTGTGTTCGTTTCGGATTTGTTAGGTGTACAAATAAATTTATAGCTCTTTCTCTCTTCGATTTCCCATAAATGCACCCATTAGGGGTGTGCGAGAACTCGATTTATTCGAGTATTCAAATTTCGAGTCGAGTAATGATCGGTCTGTCGAGCCGAGTCAAGCGTTTGAATTTTCCGAGCTATTTGAAATCGACGGACTGCTTGAAAAGAATGCGAGCTACTTGAAAAAATCAACCGGCTCGAATATTCGAGGCCTCGCAAAACTTCGATTTACTCGAAAATGAATTTTCAGCTCGAAATTTTTCGAATTACTCGAATATATTCGAACAGATCTTTAACTTTCGAGTTACTCGTAAAAATTCGAATATGTTTTCTTCATGAAAACATGAAAATAAAATAGAATCATTAAATTAGCGTCATATTTCTCTTCCTTATAGTTAGAATAGTATTTGATAGTAAATAAATGAATGTTCGAGTAACTCGAGCAATTTGAATTTTTACGAGTAACTCGAATGTTAAAGATCTGTTCGAATATATTCGAGTATTTCGAAAAATTTCGAGCTGAAAATTCATTTTCGAGTAAATCGAAGTTTTACGTGGGCTCGAGTATTCGAGCCGGTTGATTTTTTCAAGTAGCTCGCATTCTTTTCTTCAAGGAGTTCGTCGATTTCAAGTAACTCGGAAAATTCAAACGCTCGACTCGGCTCGAGCAATCGAATCGAGTTTAGCTCAGCTCGTAAATTACGGGTACTCGCACACCCCTAACATCCATATCATTTCAGCAATAGTAAAATGTTCAATCAGTCATTCAAAGAATTCTTTCGTTCAAAGAAAGATTCAAAATATTTAACACCAACCAAGCAGAAACTGTAACTGGTATACGTTGGTTTTATAAACATTACAAGACTGAATTTATTTAGATTTTTCGAGTATAAAATGTGTCTGACATACAAAGGTCGTTTCATAAAAATTTTCTAAATGTTTTATAATATGGAGGTGCAGGCAGGCTACGCATTGGAAGCGAGGAATGGAGTTACCGTTGTGCTGATAGAAATAGATGAGTTTGTTAGTAGTTACTTTTTTTATTTTTAAGCAATTTAGTCTCAGGAAGGTCGACAATTAGGTAGGGACGGAAGGTGCATTAATCCTAGTAAACAACGAATTTCAGCAAAACCTTAACGTGTCTCTTACAAATATGGTCAATAGTTTTTAGGATTAACCCTTTACACTCGGAGCAATTTCAACTCAAAAACCATACATTTCTTCTGACCTAGAACATTTCCATTATATATCATTTTTTTAATTTTATGCGTATGAAACTGATATAGTACCTTATACAATATTTAAATGTTTAATAATTTATTAAATGTAGAAAAATTTAATAATGTAAACAATATTTTGAATAATGGTATAGTAATTTGTAGTGGCGCCTCAGAGTCGCCATTCGAGTGCTAAGGGTTAATCTTTCAATGAAGTGAAGTTATGATTAGTCGGTCCTCTTACATTTCTACTAAAATATCTGGATTATTTGAGAATTCTCGAGTAGCTTCTGATCTCCCAGTTTAGACGCGTTAAATTCGTTGCTGCTTCGATGTGTGGACGAAGCTTACGATCAAAATCAGTCGGGAATGGTGTGCAGCCAACTTAAGAAATGAAGGGCACGGAGTTTAGCGTATCGCGCATCGCCAGCAAATGTGCTGGCTGCGAAAAATTCGGTATCTAACAACGCGTCAGGTCGGTTGGCCTAGAAATTCGTACATCGCCATGTAAAAAATATGTACCATTTGCGGGCTTTTGTTATGGTCGCGTACACGTGTGTCAATGACACGTTACGCCTTTCACTGATTGGCTCGCGGTCGTGTGTTCCGCGCATCCAGGAGGATAAGTTGAACGGATGGGCCCCTTCCTTTCCTTTCTCTGTTCCACCGTGTCCTTTTCTTTTTCCTCGTCTGTTTCCCCTCGATTTCTTCTCCGTTTCGCCCCGGCTGGTTCACATGCACGAGACACACGGTTCTCATCATTTCTATGCGGGACGGAATTCCTCGTGTCTATTAAATTAATTTCATAGATCAACCGCTTCCTTGGGAATCCGCCGGTGCGCGCACTCGTTCAACCCAGACAAAGGGAATATTTTAACAAATGTATATTATCCAATTAAACGGCTCTACAATCATGCGGCATTCTTGTTGCCCCTGCTTTCAGGGACTAGAACTCTCCTTAAGTGCGCCATTATATTCGTTGTGAAATCCTTGAATCCAGGTGGACGAATTCTTTTCTGCACGCGAAAAATTTGTACTGCGAGCTTGTTTAACCCTTGGACAGCGTAAGTACATGTTCTTGATGATTTCGTGACAGTCATAGAGATAGAACCGTTCAAATCATTAAGTATCAATTTTCCTTGACATACAGGGTGTTCACGCTATCACTAACCAGCGTTTTTCTTTCAAATAATGAATATTAGAAAAAAATGATAGAGGAAAAAGTAAGACTGTTTTTTGGTAAGTAACATAATGGCGTATGTAATTTTCTTGTGTTTGCACTATTTTTATAGAAATGAAGGTGATCTTCAATTTTTTAAATGAAATGCTACGTATTTTTTATATCATATGATAGCGCGTGTCAAGACAAATTTATTCGTATACAACACAATGACCTTCAAGGTCATACAAGGTCAGAAATGGCAGGAAAATTTTGAATGTTTCGTACGTAATATTTCGTAAAAATATCATTCACGATACACAACGCCCAGAAATGTAAACGACTCGCAAATGAAACTAACGCGATCATGTGCATTAATATTTCGCACAACGTTAGAAGAAGCTAACCAGAATGTAATTAGTAGAGCCGAAATATGTAGCCATGCACGAGGGAGTTATATTGAACATTTACTATAGCCTCGTCAATAAAGTATACTTGTAAACGCATTAGTAAGAAATGTTCAAAATGTTTCTTCCATTTCTGACCTTGCATGATATTGAAGGTCATTGTGTCATATACGAATGAATTTGTCTTGACACACGCTTTCATATGGTATGAAAAAATATATAGCATTCCATTTACAAAAATTGGAGGTCACCGACATTTTCATGAAAATATTGCAACTACAAAAAAATTACATACGCTATTACGTTACTTGCAAAGAACAGTATTACTTTTTCCTCTTTCATTTTTTTCTAATATTTATTATTTGCAAGAAAAACGTTGGCTAGTAATAGCGTGAACACCCTGTGTATTTTTGAACTCATTTCTTTGAGATGCTTTTTTTTATGTATTATTGCGAAAGGAATCTATCTATGTCAAAAAAGTATGCATTTTCATTTAAAAAAATAATGCGATTGTTGATTGCACACGCACCATTGAGCATTAAGAAAATATATGGTTCTTCAAACTTCCCTGTAGTGATTCTGAGAAATATTCGGACATTCTTAAAAAGGCGATAACTTTTTTTAATATTGATCAGAGTTATGGAGAAAATTTGTACATTCAAAAAATTTCATTAAAATTCGTTGATGCGGAAAAAGACGACTGGCATTGAAAAGTGTAAGAATAGATTTATTATAGTTGAAATCGAAAGACTACAATTTTACCATCTTTAAGCGTTTGTAGCTCATTGCAACTTTGACCGATTTTGATGAAATTTCGCGAATATGTATAATAATATAAAAATTTGCAAAATTAATTTTTCTACTAAAGTAGTAAATTATACAATTTTGTTTATTTTATGGTCCGTTTTTGAAGAGTAAATAATATTTGTAGATGTTATTAAAATTAATTTCGTCTAAATTATACAAAAGTACTTAAACTTGCTTAGCACTTAGCAGACGGGGATTATTTTTAGCATACTTTTTGATGGGTCGAATAACTTTTCTTTGTGATACAAAATTGGTTGCTGAGGAATTTGTTGTATGAATTAAATGAAGGAAATTATTCACAGTCGCAGAACGGTAAAATGGTTTGGGCGACTGTCAGCAGACACGCGTCTACAAAGGGTTAAACATTTAGATGAAATAGATGAAATAGATGAAATATAAACATTATCAGTGTGTTTGATATTAAATTTATAAATATACAACGAACTTTTTGATTTACTAAAATGATTATAAAGTCTAGTCATATTAAGCAAGTTTTACTTCTTTAAATTAAAATGTACTGAATCATACATTGCTCACGTTGCACGTTTTTAGAAAATCATTCGAAAAATGTGTTACTGCGTGTATAAAGATGAAAGTACATAATTAAAAGTTTGTAGAACCATAGTCCCTCAGGCAGGTACGAAAAACGATGCAAAACTGCGTTCTCCGGGTAACGCAGTTGCATTATGTTCCTATCTTTGTTGAGAATCTGCTTCACACCAGACGGTAATTACAAACATCTGCGAGGAAAGTCACGTGTCATCTGTTTAACAGATTCTGACACTTTCTATTCTACTCGACAATTCTCTTGGCAATAAAAAGGCCACTAGCTACAATTTTATAGCTGCACCCGACACAGCTGAAAGGGATGAAGAAGTCGTTCTTGGTTCTTTCATTTTAAGGGACGAGTATACCTGTCCTCGGGACGCTCTCCTATCTTCCCGAATAGAAGTCACCGGACAATTAGTTAATTATAGGTTCTCCTAAACAGGACAAGAAGTTTCACTTTGAACACATGTTGGCCACAGGTGGGCCCTTTACGAGCTGTTACGGCCTTCTTCGGTTTGTACTCCGTTTGTCTCGAACACGAACTGCACAGCACAGTACACATGGTACATGCTATTAAATGAAGGAAGGAAGGAAGGAAGGAAGGAATATAATGGCGAGAATATTGGAATCGATGGTTATAGGACATTATAGCGATTCTTTTTGCAAAATAAAAATTGCCTACATCTGTTACAAAAAATAGAAGTCACACCTAGGAATTTCTTTCTTTTTTTTAATAAGTTTAACAGGTCGAAAGTAACATGTTAGAAATTCTGGAATTCTTTTAATTGTTTTACTGTTCCAAATTGCGAATATTCATTTTTATCATAAATGCATAAAATCCGCAGTCTAAATTATAGGTACATTGCAAAATTCCATGAAAATGTGTTCGCTAAATACAGTCAGTCAGAAAAGTCTTGTGTAAGCAAGGATCGAAAGGCGTTGATTCAAAATCGGTCAAAATTACCCAAGACCAATTTTCCTGAAACTTTGCCTATTGGTAGCCCTTTGGGTCTAACATTGATTCCGTGCAAAAACTTTTTCCCAGGACTTCACGTTTGCGGGGGGGGGGGGGGGTCAACGTACGTATTTTGCGAAATCTATTATGTGCTATAACTTTTAATAAAAATACGATATCGACCCGGCACGAATACCAAAAAATCATAAAAAATTCAAGCTTTCCAACGGTGTATAAGTTTATGTAATTTATTTATTGCTAATATAATTTTTTCACGTTTTTCGTGTTTTTCGAGGCGTAAAAAATTCAGAAAAATTGTAATTCCCAAAAAAAGTATCTCCTGATTTTAACCAAAAACGCTGGATTAATAGTACATTTCAGGCCCTTTCGAATGGTGTTTGTCATACCTTGGGGAAATTATTCGTTTTTGCGAAATTAATAGATTTCGCAAAATCCATACGTTGACCCCCTCTCCCCCGTAACCGTGAAGTCCTGGGAAAAAGTTTTTGCACGGAATCAATGTTCGACCCAAAGGGCTAGCAATATGCAAAGTTTCAGGAAAATTGGTCTTGGGTAATTTTGGCTGATTTTGAATCAACGCCTTTTAGTGCACCTGGGCCTCTCACTACCTGACCATGATTCATTGATCCAATCTGGCATAGAATTTGAATGAATCATCGGAACAGTGTGAGTAACTTCAAGGGTAAGTAACTGTGAAAGGGAATTCTCGCGAGATTGGGTTTACGAGACGCGATGGTAAAAATTTGATCACAGAGCCGCAGGACGGCTTTGTAATTATAATAGCGGTCCGGGTTGCCGGTGTCTGGGCTAATTGTATGTGAAATAAATCACAGGAGTTGTTACTTTGTATAACGTTTACGTCGCGTGCTAATTATGCAGAAACAAAATAATTGCTGCAAGGAAATAATTATAGTTTACCGTTTAACTGCGTTAACGTTTAAAAAAAAACCGTGTTAGTAACGTTATTTCGATTCATCTCGGTACAAACACCATTTTGTTTTCACGAGGATATATAATTTATTCTGATAAGGATTTATTGATTAACTTAAAAAAAAAACAAAATGGTTAGTACTTTTAACCGGTGAAATTCCACTCGATCGAAAATGAAGTATATAATAAATTTTATGATTTCGGCGCAAGGTTCGATCATATTTAGAAACAGCAAATTTGCAATTAATTCACCATTATCCTCGACGTTTCGATTCTTATATGGATCATTTTCAAAGAGACGTTTTTGCGTTTGCTGTGATAACGTCTCTTTGAAAATGATCCATATCAGGATTGAAACGTCGGGAATAATGGTTAATTAATTGCAAATTTGCTGTTTCTAAATATGATCGAACATTGTGCCGAAATCATAAAATTTAGTACGCTTAATGTTTGTGTCGCTGCAAACAGTGATATGAAATCGCTTATTGTAAGCTATTTTTTTTTGTAGCTCTTCTCGCTGTCAACAATTCTTTCATGCATCATTTTAATATGTTGTAAACGGTTTTGACAACGTATACAATAAAAATTGCTCAGACGGTCGCTTTACTCTGACTCGCTATACTTTTGCCATCATTGTTGGGCCTTTTAATAAGTTGGAGTGCTAAGATGCAGCTTATGTTACTCTCGAATGTAAAAGACATCTAATAGTACAAATTTAATAAAAATCAGCGCAACCAATCTTTAGTTTCGAAGCAACTAATCTTTAGTTTTGAAGCAACATAGAGATTAGGTTTATCACTCGTGATTGGAATGCCTATATTTAACCAGTTAGCTGTTTTGACGAGTATACCCGTCAGGAAGTAATGGCTGGGTTTTGCGTTATGACGAGTACACTCATCATGCGTAAAATGTAGTTACAATTTGCTGTTGGAATTGTAATTTTAGTGAAAACTAAAATATATTCGTAAATTTCAAGATGTTTTGATATATTTGGAGGCCAAGATGAAATAAAACGAACAAATAAAAAAATATAAATAATTGTTATGATAAAACGATATATAGTTTAAACAAAGTAGTTCGTTTACGTTTTGCGGCAGATTTTAGGTACACAATTTTCAAAGAGGTCGCAACAGCTAACTGGTTAATTGCTATTACTACATAGAGCACAACAATTTATTTCATATTCTTCATGAACAGTTTCAGACAATTCGATCACTAGTTTTTATTTATTGAATAGTTTAAGGATTTCTTAGTATTATCAAATATTTATTGAAGCTTTATTTTATCTATAGACGGGAGAATCAAAGGACCATGATTTACGCATTTGTCGTGTAAAAAATGATAATTAGAAACGGACTTAAAACAATTTATTATGAAGTATTATCGGAAAATTAACGAGAAAGAGTCTTGTTATGAAATTAAGATTAGCCGTTTCAAAAAGAAGGAGATGTAGTCATATATCATTAATCTTCAGTCTTTTTTTCTCAAGTATATTTGATTCGAGGTTACGCTCGGTAGAGTTTCTCAATTTATGTAAAACAGTTCATTATAATACACGGAGAAGTGTTACCGTTTTGCACGTGATTACCGCTACTAGTAATTATAACATGTTTAATAACGATAATGATATCTTGTTAGAGAAGGAATTCCAGAAATCGAATCAATAAATTAACATTTCCGAGTACCTATTACATCCTTATGATTATTATTGTTATCCTTATTCTCCGTATTAATTATTCTTGCCTGTATCGCCAGAATTAATTCTTTAATTCCTTTTTATACCAATTAGCTTTAATTTGATTTTAATAATGATAGATATGTGTATTAACAAACGAGAGAAATGATCGTACAGAATTTATATAACGACAATGTGTCAATGTCCGTTTGGTTTTGATAATTATTTAATGGTTATTCGTGCATGACATAACCGGGTATTGCGTCTTGGCTCGGACTTGAACGAGATTAGCGTGAAGAGAAATCCGGTCTGTTTTTGTTGAAGTCCAGCTTACTTTTCTTGAACAGTTTCCGCTGCGACGGACTTGACCGATAAGTTTAATCTTTCAAAATGTAACAGAGCGTAACATTTGTTAATAATTATCCCGAAAAAAGTAATCGACCACGAGGCACAGTGGGAAGCGACGCGAAATTGGTGATAATTACTCGCGAAAAAATCAGAGCGTGCGTTTCATACTTCGTTGATAGACGCGTACGTGATCTGCATACTTTCACAGGAACTGGAGAAACGGTGCTTTTTTCTTATCGCGATATTACCGTTATGCAAAAAATATCTATTGTAATATTTCATTCTAGCAGGATGCGGCACGATTTAAAATCTCCATAAATGAACGTAAATAAAATTGATTGCAAACTTTCACAGATGAACGTCAATTAAATTAACCTTCATAGATGAACGTAAATGAAATTGATTTGAAAACTTCGTAAATTAACGTAAATAAAATAGATTTTACACTTTCATGGATGAACATAAATACAATTAATCTTCAAGATCAGTAGATTAACGTAAACAAAATTGATTTCAGACAGTCATAGATCAACGTAAATAAAAAATTGACTTCAAACCTTCATAGATGAACGTAAATGTAATTGATTTTAAAACTTCATAGATGAACGTAAATGAAATTGATTTTAAAACTTCATAGATGAACGTAAGTAGAATTGATGTCAAACTTTCATGGATGAACAGCAATACAATTAATTGTGAAGCTTAGTAGATTAACGTAAATAAAATTGATTTCAAACAGTCATAGATTAATGTAAATAAAAAATTGACTTCAAACCTTTATAGATGAACGTAAATGAAATTAATTTTAAAACTTCGTAGATGAACGTAAATGAAATTGATTTTGAAACTTCATAGATGAACGTAAATAAAATTGATGTCAAACTCTCATGGATGAACACAAATACAATTAATTTTGAAGCTTAGTAGATTAACGTAAATAAAATTGATTTGAAACAATCATAGATGAACGTAAATAAAATTGACTTTAAACCTTCATAGATGAGCGTAAATGAAATTGATTTTTGAACTTTGATAGATGCACGTAAGTAAAATTGATTTCAAACTCATGGATGAACATAAATACAATTAATCTTGAAGTTTACTAGATTAACGTAAATAAAGTTAATTTGAAACAGTCATAGATGAATACAAATACAATTGATTTTGAAATTTAATAGATGAACGTAAATAAACTTGATTTAAAATTTTCATGGATGAAAATAAATACAAATAAATGGATTTCACACAATCATAGGTTATAACGTGGTGGTCGGTGCACTTACAGAAAAATGTCAAGGAGAAAGATGAAAGTTACTTAAAACAAATGCATCTGTAAAAATGTTTTACGTGACTATTTCGAACATTATATGACGTTCACGTTCGAAGTTTGTTTCTCCAATTACGAGAAACTCGTAACGACGCTTTGTTCCTTGTTCGCGGCGCATGCTATTTTTATTTCTCTAAGCAACCCTAATTACAACCGACAATGCCAGAGGAAATTACGAGGGAAACTGACCTGCTATCGGGCCACTGGAGTTAGAACAAAGTGAATTTTCTGCTCGAGGCCACTAAAGGGTCCCCGCCGCATCGTTGCCCGTGTCTCCTCTCTCCGAGCTGATCCACAGAAACGTTTTCTCTATCTCTCTATCCGTCGAATAATAGAAAGTCAAGCTGCCATAAGATAAAAGCAGAAGTGGCGTCTCTCTTAATTCATATTAGAGGAACTGCACAGCTTTAACTAACCAATTAAGTCTATTTCACGAAACGTTCATTGGATGCAATATTTAATAGCTGTCGCGCGTTTCTGTACCGGAGTACGCTCGTTCCCTAGACACGTTTTAAGCATAGCAACCATAAATACAGAGGGCCATTAAAATGAGACCGAGACGTTATTAACGGGCTGCGGATTTTTATGCAAATCTGATTTTACCGCGGCTGCTGAATTAAACAAGAATGAAACTGAAATCTCCATCTTTTATTAAAGGGTCCAAGAGAAATGAACGTTTTGCTAGATATTAATAAACTGTGACATTTGATAGATTTAGAGCCTGCAAAAGTCCTCGAAAAAATTATAAAATATGAACTATAATTTACTACGGTTTCATTTTATTCTTAATTTATCGAAACCGCACATTAAGGGAAATTGACTTTCATTTAACTTCAAATACAGTCACTCACAGTATTCGGGAACTTTTAAAAGAACGATTTGCATTTCTTTGAGAAGTTAGGACTAGTTTACTAGCTGACGTAAACAATTTTTTTTTAAATTGTAATTGGTTAAAATCGTGGAGATAATTTAAAATTTTGTTTTTTGCAACTTTTTTTTATCTGGGTCTGTATTGAAAATTAACAAAATATATGTTTTGTAGATCTGTACGAGTTACTTACATTCCAAAAATTTCATCAAAATCGGTCAACATTGCAATGAGCTACAAACAGTTAAATATCGTGAATATCACAGTTTTTAATCTAAAGATTCTCACAGTTTTCCATGCCTGTTGGTTTTTCGGCATCAACCGATTTTGGTGAAATTTTCAAAATATTGTATATAATTGACACATATTTATCAAACGCAGTTTTTAAATTTCCCATATAGGCCCAGATAAAAAAGTTTTAAAAAGCAACCTTTAAAATGTTCTCCACAAATTTGATAAATTTCAATTTGTCGAGAAAAAATATTTACGTCAGCTAGTAAACTAATTCTTCTAACATCACGAAAAAAATTAAAATCGTTTGATCCAATTTTAAGAAAGTTATCGTTTTTTTAAAAGTGTCCGAATATTACTGTCAGTTACTGTATGTAAAAACGATATCTGTACTGTTACATTAATAAATGGAAAAATATGCAATTCGATAATAGTCGTGTGTACCGTGAAATGATTACTTCTACTGCTCGAAGACTGAATCACTATATGCGATTCTATGCGATACATCTTCAGTGATGCCAGAAACACCCAAAACTGGGTGGATTTTCCTCTCCTCCTTTTCCCCTTCCACTATCCCATTTCACTACCATGAGCACACTCCAGCTTCCCCCACTATGACCGTAGACTTCTCACGTGACGTGCCGCGCAACGTGTCACATATTGCTCTAGTCATCAGAGAAGTGGTAAACTGTATTCCCCTCGATTTTACACTAGATTTACGGGACCCGTCAAAATGACGGAATCAAAAATTTTTAATTTACGATTATTAAGAGTGTGAGGAGGTATTCCTGAGGAATTATTAAATAGATTTATTTTTTTGTGTACATATTACAATAAAAATCGCTGAAGATCTAAGTAAATACAATTTTATTATTTTTATAAAGCAATGTAAAATAATCAATTTTAGTGCTCCGTAATCCTAGTGTTAACCGATCTGGCATCACAGCTCGAACGTGCGTTTCCTTCTCTGTTTGGTTTTATCCATAAATTCCGAGTAATCCTTGGTAGTTTAAATATTTTCCAAGGCTGTGCAGTTTACTTTATCCTCACCGTTACTAACTTTATCTTCTTCCTTCGATGATATCTGTATTGTTAATCGACCTCCCATGTACGGGTCGTCAGTTTCTAATCATTCTTTAACTGTCCTTCCTGGAAAGATGATGTAAAACGTAGATCCGTGTTTAATGATTCATTCTGACACGCGAGTATGGCACTGTCTTCAGTTAGAATCAGTTAGATGTTGCATTGCCCTTTATCACTCCACAAATCTTAAGTACATGTTTGCCAGTAAATATTTTCTAATTTTTTATGCGCTAGAAAAAGATGCTACTTAATTATTTTTCAATTTTTTCTTGCGACGGTTTAAATTTTGTGAGCTTATTCTTCCAATCTTTTTATTTCGTCTTGGTCTTTCTTTTACAATATGCATTATCTTTTAAAGGATAAAAGATAAAATTAAAGAATAAAATTATATGTATAATTCTCGTATCAACAGAATAAAAAGAGAAACTGGGGATGTGACAATGGATTTTTGCTAAACAATATATTTATTACGTTTTTCAGGAAGAAGTATTAAGAAATTAAATGAATATTTCTAGGAAATTAAATTGAAATACTTTACTTAATTTTCAAGGTATGGTTTTGCTTTGGTTAATGTTTTTTACGTAATTTTTATTCCTTTATTTAAATAGAACCAACTAATCGTTGTTTGTACGTTGTTTATATATTTTTGTATCTGTTTAAGGAAAAATGTGTAAATGATAAAATAGAAAATTGTAATGTATACTTCCCATTGAAAAAGATGTGAAACATGAAAATTTACTATATTAGAGGGTGTGGTTAAATAATACTTACTTTTATGTCTGTGTGTAACAGACCACCTTCCAATTATAAGCTTTGTTAGATAATAATGCTAAACATGGAATGCGAGAACGTGAATAACTTTCACTTGACTCGAATTAACCTGCAGTTAACAATTACTGAAAGTGGCATCCTCGAACAACTTTATTCGGGTTTGTTACTTTAAATAATTATATAGATTTCCCGTTACAACCATTTTCTCAGTTTACATATTATACATATTATATTCTTTCTAATTATGTATCTAATAATCAAGTAATACTGAATGCGAGAGAACTTCAAGAGAGAACTTCAGACAAACTAGTATAACGTCATGAAAATATTAAGATTCTTTCTATTCAATAAATAAATAAATAACAAACATCTTGTAAGCAATAGCACCATTAGAAAGTATGGAATGACTTTTAGGCACGAATAAAAGTTGCATAACTGTTGTACAATTTCTATGATGAGTAAGGAAGATTATTTAGTTACATAAAAGAGAGTTTAATTGTAATCATTAGAGTACGGATCTTTATGCAAAATAAAAACTGTTTACATCGACTGCAAGACACATAGAAATTACTTTCTTTGTTAACCCTTTGCAACTCGAATGGTGACTCTGAGTCGCCAGTGAAAATTGCCATATATCATTATTTGAAACAGTTTTGATATTATTAAATCCGTCTGTAGTCTATAAATTGCCAAAAATTCAACTGTTGTATGAAAAAAAAGAACTGGTTTAATTTCGGGTGCTCAATATAAAAAAAAGATAAGTAGAATAAAAATGTTCTAAGTTCAAAGAAATATCTTGATTTTGGAATTAAAATTGCTTCGAGTGCAAAGAGTTAATTATCTTAATAATTGGACACTAATGCATTGATATCCTTAAATCTTTTTCATATGTCCATTGCTGTATCAATTTTTGTCATAAATGCATAAAACCCGCAGTCTAATAATCAGAGATATATATAGTCTGAAAAATGACGGCCTTAAAAGAGAAGACAGGGGAGTGAAAGGAAGAATGAGAGAGAAAGAGAGAGAGAGAGAGAGAAAGTGAGTGCGAAGAAAAAAATATAAAATATGTATATAGTTGTATATAGTATAGTATAGATCTATATAGTTTAAATAGTTCTAGATGTAAGAGCCATAAATTAAATTAAGATAAGATAAATTGTAAAGAAAACGGGGTCTCCTTGTAACCCGTAAAGGGAACAAGAATAAACATACATACATACACAAATACACAAATACAGACAATCCTCTATCTCCTGAATCATATGATCCAGTCACCAAAGAAGAACGTAAATCCTAGAAGCCGGAGCTGGAGAGCTGGTAGAGTTGGATGGTGGTCAATCGCCCGCGTCGGTTGATTTTAATTCCCAAGATTACCCCCTCACCTGGGATCAAATTAAACTCAATTAAATTAAATCAAATAATCTAAAATATAATTGCGTTACAAATCAGATCATAATATATAACTTATAACACTTTATAAAATTGGTGACACCAAGTGAGATATGTACCGTTTGCTCGTTCACCATAAGATCAGGTCATAACGTGTTATATCAACTCGGGACGTAACATATTTTAATTTGGTGGCAGCGGTGGGATACCACTTGCTCGTTCACCATCAGATCTGGTCATATCATATCAGATTGGCCAGGTCGTAACAATAACAGAAATATTAATTTGATCCCTTTCGGAATCCCGAAAGTTTACAAACTTCGGGTACCCGAAAACGTAATTGGGTCGGGTCGAGTCGGGGTCCCGAAAGTTTGCAATATTCGGGTATTCGAAGTTAAAGTTGAGGCAAGCCTGCGGTTAAATCAGCGATAAATAACTCTGTGCATATTAAGATGTCCAATCATCGGCTGTAACAATATTTCGATTTGTAGTAAACACTGTTTAGTAAATAGTTTAGTAAATTGTTTACTAAACAGCCAGCATTTTGTGCAACTAATAAAATAAGTTGATATTACAGTTTACGTTTTATTACTTTTGTATTCTTTACACTGAAACTGATTCGTTCGCCTTCAAGGTCACTTCAAGGTCATGGTGTGTAGGTCGTTGAACTCATCTTGACACCAACTAGCACATTGCATTATGAACAATGAATGTTAATATTTAAACAAAATACGGTGACCTTGAAAAAACCGTTAAAATGACCTTCAAAGGATTTATTTTATTACTATCTGATGCACGCCTTAAAACCATGTACATCCTATTTAATTATTTTTTCTTACTTGTAAAAAATAGCAGTACTTCAAAACTATCTGTTAAAATCTAAAAAAAAAAGTTTTTTCGAAGTCAATCGTTTTCACTGGCGTTACACGAGAAGTCTGCCTTAAACAATGCGAAATTATCTTTCTAAAAATTTTTCCGCAGTTCACTCAGAATAGAAGTGTGCCTTGACCCAGTTGTTTGAAGCACCCTGTATATTCTGCTTCAATTAAACAAACGTCTCTTATTGATTCCAAGGTTCGATATCGAGGAGAGCTTTTAATATCTTCATCGTGCACTATTTGCGCTTGAAGTTGCCACGGATGTGCTTTATAGCAAATTAGCAGTATTAGATACGAAATTACAGAAAAGAAAATTAACATTGTGTTAATGAAAATCTCCATTTTACCGAACTTCCCAGGTTAGGAACGAACAATTTGTGCAAATTCATAAAGATTCGCAGTTTAATGATAACTCTTACTGTGGCGGTGACGGTATGCTGTGTTATGTACCTCGTAAGAAAAGTGCAGAATATTAGAAAGAAAAGGATGCACGCTCGGAATATTACAAAGAAAAAGATCAGCGTGCAGAAGAAAGAGAGAACGATGTTGTCTCGTTGAGAAAATTGACGGTAATGAAAGTCTTTCGTGAAGGTTACGGTTCCATTGGCAATGGAGCTGTCTCTGAAAGTTCAAGTCCAGCTTTTACCATGGATACTACGGTCATTAATTAAGTAATTATTGCGTATCTCGGCCTTCGAGCGTTTACTTGGTAGCAACATCGAACTGGTGCCCGATTCAACGGTAACACGGTACGGCACGAAGCAAGTACAATTATAGTTTCAAACCTAAATTTATGTGGAGGACGACGGTCTGTTTTCAGGTTTCGTCTTCTCACCAGACAATTATCCGCGTCTGCCAGATTTCAACACGTTTCGAAGGACTTAGGGAACGCGTGTTGCTAGTCAAGCTTATTGACCTTTCGGGGAACGGTAGACATAAATGAGCAAAACGACTTTGCAATCAACGGATAACAAGTTGTTGCCAGGAATTTTTCAATACTTGACACCTACACGATTTAATCTGATTACCGCATGAACATTTTACAACGTACGTATTAGTCGAGACAGAAAGAGGCAATGAACCTGTGTACGCTGCGATTTAGACTAATCTGAATACATAATATAGAATGTGGATATAAAATGTAGAAAATTTCATCAAATGTATTAGATTTGTCGTATTTTAACGAATCAGATTCGTGATGAATATTTTAAATAAAGTCTAACAAAGGTGAACGTTATATCTTTTTTTTCAAACGAAATAAAATTTTACTTTTATATAATCAATATTTAGGCATCGAAGTGAATGTAGTCATGCAAAAAAATACATTTTCTTTCCTTTTCTGTGACAATTTTTGGGAATGAAGACGTTGTAATTATTATAGCCGGGGTTAAAGTACGGACGTCCATTTTGGTCTACCATCTTCGTTCATCGAATAAAAATTACTTTCTTCTTTGAATGATTTTATCAAGCTGAAAGAAATATATTAATATTCTTACATGTAGTCTGTCTGTTGATTTAAATTACAATTATTCATTATTCTCGTAAATACATCAAATCCGTAGTGGATTTATAAAATGTTGATTTTTGAAAGCATTTATGAAAAGCTGAAAGAACGAGCTCTGGGAAAATCGTCCATGTTGCTTTATCGTTAAAAATATCGGAGAAAAAAATATTTGTTTTCTAATTTACAAAAGTTTTCGAGCGATTGGGCGGAACAAATTGAATACAAAATGAAAGGTTGGTAACGCTTATTAAAATTGTTCCTTTTAATAATATATTTCTAAAAGAAAGGTAAGAATATTTTGTAAGAAATGTTATGTGTCCATGTATGTATTATGTGACAATTTTTTTTTTAAGTTGTATCAACCTCACAAGGGTTATTAGAAACTACAAGCTTACAATTAAGTGGTCATTTATAATTTAGATTCGGTTGAATAATTTTGTGTGCTTAAAGAAGTTGATTAGTTTTTCGTTTCATCTGAAGCTTTCCTTATCAGATATTTTTGCCAAAAATAAAATTAAACGTGACGTTAGTTGGATAACTTAAATATAGACTTACAATGTCTAAAAAAAACTATGTTTGTGAAACGTATGTAAGAAAAAGAGAATACTGCGATATGTATTTTGAATTTACAATATCGATTTTACCGTCATATGTTATTGATTTATATAACAAATTCTATACGGCCAAAGGAAATACATATTGTATAATTACGAATAAGTTATTATTAACCAGTCTTACAGTTTACGATGAATGATAATGCAAGAAATGCAATATATGAATGAATGAATGATACAACGATAGGTTGAAGATTGTAGATTATATAAATGTAAAAGAAGGATTTTGTCGAGGAATTGTTTAAAACAAATAGGAAATTCTTACAAATGGTTCGACGGTTGATAGGATTTAATGTACAATTTGTGATCCACGTTACGTAAAGGAAAGGAGTACCGCGATTCGTTAACCTTGTTCGATTTCTGGGGCGACAAGTTGTCACACGAAGCCATTTTGGCTTCACGTGTCCGCTTAGGAAATCCCGTTTCTGTCGGAGGTGCAAAAATTTTAAATGCTGATCACCGTTCATATGCACCGGCCACAACGAGAAAATTCTCGCGACCGGTTTCTCTGGTATGCGCGAACCGTCGATTGCAAAGATTCAATTCTAAAGAAAACATTCCATATGTATACAGGCCGTTCCTTTTTGTTTTTTAATCGATCATGTCGCGTGTTTCCATATTACATGATTAAACTTTATTGCACACATGAGTGGAAAATCATAAACTGCGACAGTTGGTCTACGCTTCTGTTTCTATTATACAATTTTACGGTTTGTACAGTCACTCGCAAAAGTCAGCATTCATCTCCCAGATTTCAAATTTATTAATACTTTATAGGCATTCGTGTTTATGTATCATTTGGTTGGTACAGAAATAATTGTCGAATTCGTTTTAAGTTTTACAAATAATTTTTCTAATCAATCTTATTCTTTGCATTGTTTGGTACATAATGTAATTGTAAAGTTTATTTGTTGCTGGATGTATCTGTCTTAAAATAATTTTGCTAACACCTGAGAAACGAATTAAATAAATTATTTTTGAAAAATGACTTCGAAAAAGAGGAGATTACTCAATTTGATTAGTATGTTGCTTTCTTTGTGCTAGTCTATGTTTGGATATAGTGCGGTATGACCCACACAAAAGAACTGAGATTTTATGGGGCGGAATGGAGGGGAGAGATAATCCCAAATATAAAATTTCAATGGCGGGTCTTTATTAGTTTTTGAGATATGAATGAAAAACTGGGCGTACGGTACATTCAATACTGTCTATAGAGGTGTATAGATAACATAATTAACATAATCTAAATACAGGGTGAGGCACTTAAAAATGCCTCAGACCAAACTTATTTGGTATCGAACGGCGCATAATTTGATGCTAGTTTTTTGATAGGTGGAGGCGTCAAGGAGATATGAAGGTCAACTCTGTTTTTTTAAATGGAACAATATGTTTTTTTACTTACATTCTGAGAGAGTATTTCAAGAATACAAATGACGAATTCACGAATACAAAGATCTATTATTAGGATCATTCAAGGTCACTCAAGGTTAACTGCAAGAGAAAATAAATTGTCTCAAAGCACTCTTCGAACACTTCGACGATTTAGGTGCAACATGTTATTTACGTACTCACTGCTAGTATAAGTGTTCAAATTGGGTGACCTTGATTGACCTTGAATGACCTTTATAATAGTTCATTGTATTATTCTTGCAATACTCTATCAGAATGTAAGCAAAAAACACATACTGTTCCATTTATAAAAACAGAATTGACCTTCATATCTCCTTGACGCCTCCACCTATAAAAAATCAGATCATGTAGCATCAGATTATGATATAGATATATACAGGGTGATGCACTTAAAACCGGTCACCTGAATAACTCGCTTGTTTTCGGAGAATATATAATATTAATATTATAATATATAAATATAATTATATATAATGAATTAATACTATAATATATAGATTATAGGTATGCATAACGGGAGATTATATGTAACGGACGATCTCAAAAAATAATAAAGCCCCGCCATTGAAATTTTATATTCAGAGTTCTCTCCCTAAAAATTCCAGCTCATACAGTGTGGTTCATACGCTACCACAGCCCTATTTTTATACGAACGAATGTACATATAGAAGAAAATTGAAAGACTACGATAACAATAATTTTTGCAGTTCTTACAAACGATTGCTGCTTTAGAAAGTGGTAAGCTTGTAGGAAAGTCGCCTGAGTGTATAATCTATGTCCAACAAACAAAGATAATCAGAAGTAAACTCTTTGATTAACCTATTAATCTTGAACGGAGAAACTGTAAAAGGAGGAAAAGTGATGGAAAAATAGTAGTGGACGTGAAAATGGGGTCAAGGTAAATGAAAGGCGAAGAACGTGCTAAATTAAAGCGATTCCCATGTGACATGTTGAACGAAGTCTTCGTTGAAGTTTCGCACGCTCCTTATTCAGTGATAAATAGAAACTGTTTTTGGCAGTCGGTCAAATCGAATATGTAAATTTAGATGCGCCCGAACGTGGAAAAGGCTGTCTGCAGGCTTGCTTGAAAATAAGGGACAGTGATATCGATGTGCGGTAATCAATGAATTTGTTACATTCGAACTTGCAACACGTGCTCTCTCGGTTTGGCCATGTCGCTTACCATGAATCATGCTTGTTACTTTTGCAACTGCGCGACCGTATCGATCGATATAACAAAATACCGAATGAATTTTAACAATTCAAAATCTCGTACAATTGCTTTCTCCGTAAGACAACTTTCTGAAACAGATAACAAAATGGCTGAAAAATATATACTGCAGGCATAACTTTGAATGAAAGTTACGCAAAATGTTTCTGCAAGGATTGAAAATTTTTAGTACGGTTTTAAAACTCTTCCTCGAATTTTCTGTATCTTTTAAAATGCAGTGAGGAAGCTTTTAGCGTTACAGTATTTAATCGATAAGTGTCACAAAATTCTGAACAAGAAGTGTCCCAAAACAATCCCCACTCCTGCGGGGTATACCCCGTGAGGGGCCGTGAAACTCGAGAGGCCTCGCTCGTCGAGAAGTATGACATACTTCGCTGTCCTTTTCTACGTTCGGCACAAGTCAAAGAATAATATATCTGAACATAAAGAGTCACTTGCTGGGCCCGCGATTGTGACATTTATCGATTAAATACTGTATAAAGAATTTGCATTAAAGATGCTATGAAAATATACGGGATTGCCTACCCGTTAGATACGAGTACACCAAGAGGTACATATTTATGTGCGTTCATGATTTATTATCGGCAATATAATGGTGTTTCATTCACAAAGTGAAATTATAAATATAGAAAAGCTATTTCGAAACAGTTGAACACGCTTCATCCTCTTTCGCAATATACCATTCGGCTTCCGTAAGATATTTTAAACAGCATGGTCATTCATGGTAACATGCACATCGACGATACAATTTCCTTCACTAAACATTTATATTCCTTTAACATTAATTATGTTAAACCGACTCTAGTCTAAAACTCGGAGCTTTTTCATATTTCCATGAAAATTTCAACAACAAATTTTTGTGATTTCTCAGTAAAAAAATAATGCCAACTCAAATTTGTTATAAAACATCGTTCGACAGGGCCTAAAAAAAGTATTGGCACACCTTTTAGAAAGGAATGATTTTTTAAAAATTTGACCAAACGCCTAGTTTCCTTTTTTGAGATGCCGGAAGAATTAGTTTATTAGAGAGTTTGCATTGAAATTTAAAAGATGTTATTGGACGAAATTGTGAAGAAAAAATGAAGGGTACAAGTTTGAACTTTTTGATCTGTGACTATAATGAGAACTTAAAACATGCTGTTTATGGACCTAAGTATTTTATGTATATCCACAAAGTTTCATCGAAATCGAACTGCGATTTAGATAAATCGTAATCAAAATTCAAAGATTCTTACATATTTTATTAGCTATACTTTTTTTGTATGTTACTTTGTGCACGTATATAACTTACTTTGATCTACAAAAGGTACGTTTTAAACTTGCATTGTACGGTCAGATAAAAAAGTTAAAAATCATGATCATCCATTTTTTTCTTCGGAATTCTGATCAATAGTAATTTAGAAAATTTCTTTCGTTCACATCAGCCAGTGAACTAATTCTTATAATATTAAAAAAAAATTCAAGTCGTTTTAAAATTTAGAAAAATTAGAAACCAGACATTTTGACTGGTCCGGTAGTTCTAGTGTTAATGAAGTATTTTTTTCGAAGAGATCGACGTACAACTTGTTCGACGAAGATGAATCGGCGTGCCTTTTGAAAACACAAACGGAGCATCCGTTTTCTCGCAGCTGTTGCACGTGTTTGTTGAAATCGTGCAGACACTTATTTTAAAATCCGTGTCGGTCCATTTCGCTAAACGGAAACGGAGGTACAATGACTCTTCTTCATCGGGAGGCTTATTTAATAGGACGGCAACGAGGATCGAAACATGCGTACAGAATGCGTTTAGGTTGGTGCTGCCAGGCGGTTTCTAAAAATACTCGTGTCGTGTTTTACCGTCCGTAATTACTCGAAACTGTATGGGTGGTCTAGTATTTATGGTGAATTATTCTGGAGGCATTCTTTGCGACGTTTAACGCTGGTTGGTTGTGTGGAACGAGGAGAATAATACGGCCATCTTGATCTTACGTCGTCTTACGAGTCTCTTTGTAGCCCTAGAAATACTAGAACAAGAAAAAACTCCCGAGTTCATCGCTTCGAAAACATGTTCAATTTTTATAAATGAGCTACTAGTATTAGGTCGTTGCATATGAAATGTCCGACTGTTAACAGTAACGTTAAGCAAACATAATCTTCTTCGAAATAAACTTATGGATCAAAGTAAGCATCATTCTAATCAGCGTATTCTGTGAATGAATTGCAAGATTCTTGATTGTATTAAGGTACAAATTGGATGTTTTCCCATCTCTTGTTTCTCATCTCCATTTTGTAGTCTTCTTTACCGTTGACGAATAGGACATTGATTAACCCCTTACCGTACCATTTTCTTTACGGCTACAGTGATTAGAACATTCTTATCCCCAAAAATTTCACAAATGATGAAAGAAAGTTTATATTATTCGTATCGCTACATTTGCAGTAATCCTTTCATATTGAGCACAAAAAATACAATTTTATTTCGCCTAAAAAGAAAGGCATAACATTCATATTTGCTTGACTTTATAGAAATTCTTCATCACGAGTCTGACTCGTTAAAATACGGTAAGGGGTTAATCGACAAATTTTGACCGAACATCACATAATGCTATCGTTAAAATATTATTTTTCCACTCATATAAAATGAATACTCGACAATCTCATTGATTGACATTCAAATAAACTTAATTTAAAAATAAAATTGGACATCTAAATAAAAATTGAAGATCAGCTTTGTACCTTAAAATCATGTATAATAACCCCATAGATAGTAATAGTATTTCTTGATCAAAGAGGTACATAACATTTGAATTCTAGAATCCTACATTTCATATATGCAACAACCTAATATTTTGCGTTTGGTCCATACTAAA
The DNA here is from genome assembly GCA_913789915.3 of Sphecodes monilicornis. NCBI lineage: Eukaryota > Metazoa > Arthropoda > Insecta > Hymenoptera > Halictidae > Sphecodes > Sphecodes monilicornis. The sequence continues at coordinate 16,406,433 of OU565290.1, forward strand.
AATTTGCACATTTACTCATTTGTGCAAGCTTCATTGAGGAGTTCTTCGGATGAACAACCCCCCCACTGCGATTAATTTAATAGATATAAAAAAATCAAATGGAACAAATGGCATTCTTTAAGGAACACTTTTTTTCAATTTAGTATTTTTCAAACCACAAACCAGTGTCTTCTGAAGAAACATAAAATCAGATTTTTATATAACACCTATTAATAAATCGATACACACTTCATTTTTAACACTAGATTTACGGGGCCCGTCAAAATGGCGGATTCAAAAATTTTTAATTTACGATTATTAAGAGTGTAAGGAGGCATTCGTGAGGAATTATTAAATAGATTTATTTTTTTGTGTACACATTACAATAAAAATCGCTGAAGATCTAAGTAAATACAATTTTATTATTTTTATAAAGCAATGTAAAATAATCAATTTTAGTGCTCCGTAAACCTAGTGTTAACATAGGATAAAATGTCACCAAAAACGACTTCGTTTATTTTTGCTTTATACAAAACATATTCTTTGAATTTCTTGTATAAACGACATTGTATCGTTTCATATGGTTCAACAGTGATACCAGAAAGCATCCAAACGGATGCTTTTTTTCTCTCCTCCTTTTCCCCGTCCACTACCATGAGCACACTACAACATCCCCCACTAAGTAAGATCGTAGACTAGTCACGTGACATGCCGCGCAACGTGTTATTTACATGTTACTCTGGTCATCACAGAGGGGATAAACTATATTCCCCTCGATTTCATCGTCTGGCATCACTGTGATTCAATGCAAAACTATTGATATAAGGGCAAAAATTAATACCACAACGTCACATCGGTTCGCTGTCTTAAAGCAGATACCGTAGAACGAATATTTATTTTCCAAGCCAGGTCTCTTAGACCCAAAGGCCTCGGTAATAAAAGACCCAAAGGCCATGTGTTTAGACGCAGATAGAGCGAAGGGCCGTCAGCCCAACTAGCATGGGTCCTGTTGCATTTTCGTAGCAGTCGTGCAGTCAGTTGCTTTTGAAAAGGCTCAGAGAACACTTCTCTTGCAAAGTTCAAATCTAACAAAACGCATTTTTATTTACAATCCTGTTACCAAGAAAACCAATAAAAACTATAAACTTTTTCATTTTCATACCTTCTGATACACTTATTCAATGATAATCCAGATGTTAATATTTTGTAACAGTCAAAATCTTTTTTAGAAGGGTCTGTTTGTGGATAGAAAAATATGAAATCGAAAAAAGGCACTCCTAGAGAAATGTTTTATTTTTCCGTTCAACTATGTTGTATCTACGTAGCCTCTTGCCGTAGTAGGTGAATTATTGACCATATACGGTATACGAGTCACGTTTCCTTCGTGGAGTTTCAGGAATTCTAGATAGTTCCCGGTGGCCTTAACTTGTTTTACAGCCTGTAGATCAGGCACATCTCCGGAGCGTTGAAAATTCATTTCGGTTCGGGCATCCCGCGTCGCGCTTTGACGTAGCTAAATAAAAAATTCACGTCGTCGGGACGATCCATTTTCTGGCCGTGAGCAAGGACCAAACACACGTCAGCGACTATGTTTCGAGAGCAATTTAAATCGCGTGACGACCACGGCTAGACGCTGCAGGAATTTCCCGTTCCGCTGATTCTCACATTTCTCTTCATCTCTCTATCTTCGTCAGCACGTGATTTTCCTCTTGCGTACACTGCCGTTCAAAAGTTTCAGAACATTCAGTTTTTGCAAAACCAATTAGCGTTTGACCCGTAACCCTAACATAACGAGTTTAACTCGCTATCAGAATTTCAAACAGAATCTATCATTAAGTGGAGCTTCTTGTATAACGGCAGTGAAAACAAGTGATTTTTAAGTAATTTTATTAGAATATTCTTATTCTTCTGTTACCACTCTTTTAACATTAAATGTAGACATGTAATAAATATAAATTTTCTTTTTTTTTACTAGGAAGTTATTAAGGTCGATGAAGTTCTTAGTCGTTAGAGCTGTAAATAGAAGGATGTTTGAAATTATTTTGCGATTTGAACGATTTAGATACCTGATTGCTATACGTACAAATTAAAATAGCATTAAAGAGTTAATTGCATTCCTTGTTTGTTTAGGATGAAATTTTATCGAGACGTAGTATGTTTGAAATTTCGATTTTTCATAGATTTTATAGTCATTTTAATTAGTTCAGCAATATTGAACGTTAATGAGGTGAACTAATAATCAGAATAAAATTAGACTGCACGTAATCTCCGTTTAATTCCATACTCTTTTAAATCGTGAATTTAAAAAAAAATCCTTTCTAAGCTGAATTCTAAATATTCTAAAAAAGCGAATTTTTATGAAAACTCACAGTGTAATTATTAAAAATGAGTTTCAAAGAGTCGGTAACATATAAGTAATAAAATAAGAAAGAAATGGATGACCATTTTATTTAAGCTTTTAATTATAAGCAGAGTGCTTGTAAAATGTGCAGCAAAAAATATGATACCACAACGTGTACGCGGGCACGTGTGATCGTTAAATATTTCATTTAGTCTTTCGAATGCTTTAATTGCCTATGGAACAGATCGTCCTGACCGTTATACAATTGTTGGTTACGAAAATTTTTACACAAGAAAAAATTGTCAATATAAAATTGTTGGTTACGAACATTTTTACACAAGAAAAAATTATCGATATAAAATTGAATCAATCCAAAAACATGACTAAATTTTAGGAACACTGTTATATACGAAAGCAAATCCATTCCATTTGATATTTCATTCGAAACATGCGAATTTCCATCAACATTCATAGTTCAATCGCGAATTTTTAAACGAGTCTCTTCGAATCGTCAGTGTATAAATAATAGAAAATAACGAAGAACGAAGTGAAAATTTTATTCATTTTATTGGGTATTTAAATTGTACAGAAAATGCTTGTGAAATGTGCAGTAGCGAATAAGATACCATGGCGTGTACATGATTGTGTCTAATCCTTAAAAATTTCATTTGCGAACATCTTTAATAAAGAAAAAAATCAGTTTTAAGAAGAAAACAATTTTATTTCATATTTTACATTGAATGTGAATTTTCATGGCATTTTAATCACAATTTTTTAACGACTTCCGTCGATTCGTCAGCGTAACAATAGGAAAAAAAATAGAGGCACAAAATCAAAGTATAATTAATTTCATTCGAGGTTTAAATTTTGCAGACAATGCTTGTAAAATGTGCAGTAGAGAATATAATACCACGGCGTGCACATGATTGCGTGTGATCCTTAAAAATTTCATTGGCACCAAGATCTTTAGTAAAGAAATAAAATCAATTTAAAATTAAATAAACACGAATAAAGTATACCAGATTTTGGCAAAATTTTTAAACTCAAAGAGAAACAATTTTATTTCATATTTTACTCTGAATGTGGTTTTTTCATAGCATTTTAATCACAATTTTTTAACGACTTCCGTCGATTCGTCACCGTAACAATAGGAAAAAAAATAGAAGAACAAAATCAAAGTATAATTAATTTCATTCGAGGTTTAAATTTCGCAGACAATGCTTGTAAAATGTGCAGTAGAGAATGTAATACCATGGCGTGCACATGATTGCGTGTGATCCTTAAAAATTTCATTGGCGCCAAGATCATTAGTAGAGAAATAAAATCAATTTAAAATTAAATGAACACGAATAAAGTACTACCAGATTTAGACAAAATTTTTAAACGCAAAACAAAAAAAAAATTATATTATTTAAATATTAATATTATTTCATATTTTACTCTGAATGTGAATGTTCATGAAAGTCCACAGTTCGATCGTTGTTTCTAAATAAGTCTAGTTGAATCGCGAACTTTAATCAAAAATAGTTGAAAAAAGTTGAAAAATTGTAAAAAGAGTGTTCGTAAAATGTCGAGTGTAGAATACGATACAATAACGTACACGTGTCCGTTGATGATCGTTAATAATTTCATTTGATCTCCTCCGAGTGCCGTAATCGCCTAACCGAACAGATAATACTGTGCCTCCGATCACGTGACGTCACAGCCGCGACAGACGAAGTTTTCGTAATGTCGAGGGATATTTTCGAACGAGTTATTCTGGCGATCGGCCCAGTAAACGCACGGGGCACCCCCTTTTTAACCGGTGAGAACGTTGCGACGCTGTCGCTGCTAGTATTTACGAGCGATCGCATGACGAATTTCATTATGACACGTCTCTGTTTTCATCTGTCGCTTCGCCGCCGTCTAACGAGACTTCTGGGACGAGCGTGATCGACGTAATCATCGTCTCTCGCTTCCCCCTAAATTTTCATTGTTTCACGTTTCCTGTCGTTTGCCATCGCTCGGTGCACAAAAGCGTTTCTACACGCGCTCGGTCTTTGAAACGAGAACGAGAACAGCAACAGTTTCGTTTTCCCTTTGATAAACAGAAAGAACATTGCGGGAAAAGAATTCTTTATGCCCCCCCCCCCCCCCAAGTTTTTCAAATCCTTCCCAAGATGGAAGAAAACGAATTAAACATTTTTCCGATCAATGTGTTCGGATTAAGTTTAATGGAAGCGTTTTACCAATACTTGGTAAGACTCGGTATACAAATAAACATTTGCATACACAGTTCTTTCTTCTATAGAAATTCGAAAGCGAGACGGACGCCTGCAATGCTCGTGCAGTTTGTTTGCTCAAAAGAGTTTCCGCGTGAAAGAAGCGTGATTTGCAAACGTTCTGAAGTGGCACAACGTCGTGGAAACTGTTTTTACTTTCATTGCCAGCAAATCTTCCGTGGCGAAGCAATAAACGATCATTGAAAGATGTTCCCGAAGAACGAAAGCAAGCGTTCCAGAGAGGACGAAAACCTTTCACTCCGGCAACGCCAAACGGATGCTGTTGGAGAAATTGTAGAATGTAGTTTGGGGTCCTCGTTTTGAAGACCCAACATTTTTATCTTCCTTCATCGTATTTCACTTGCTGACTTTCCTACTATCTCGAGCGACTCGTCCCGAAAGATTATTATCGATCGTGCGGAGTGTTTCAAATTTTTTAGGGAAACTGTGTCACAACATTCTGCAGGGAAAAGTAAAATACTGTGGAAAATGAAGAGTAGAATGAGGAACTAAATATTTAATTAGGGAATGAATATTTCATTAGTTAATAAGAAATTTATAAAATATTAGTTTTATGATATCAAATCAAATAGAGAACCCAGCGCGATGATATTGAATACCACATCATACATTTCTACAATAATGCAATGAAAAATCCGTTTCTAAATACTGATTTACCATTAGATTAGTGTTAAAGAGAAATCTATTTCGTTTATTACGTGACTTATCAAATTCAGGATAAAATGCAGACTTTGTTAGTATAAATTTCATCTCACAATAATTGAAACAATAATTGTATACTAGAGGATGGAGTTACCGAATAATTTCGATATATTCAAATATTATAATTAATGTATAATAATTTAATTAATGTAAATGCGTTTAATGGACTTTTGCTTAACGTTGATTGTGTCCAAAATAATTAAATTCTGCTCCATTTCTGTTTCCAGGGTGGTTTTGCGAAAGTTTATTTGATGACTGATGTCAGCAATGGAAATCAATACGCTTGCAAAATTATTCCAAAAAATCGTATGCAGACGATTCACATGCAAAAGGTTTGTACATGTTCATTTAATAATAGACTAACAGATATTTCACTAAAAAATACCCGATCCGTATGATGTCATACTTCTCGGCGAGCTTCACGGCCCCTCACGGGGTATACCTCGAAGGAGTGGGGATAGTTCTGGGACACTTCTTGTTCAGAATTTTGTGACACTTATCGATTAAATACTGTATTCCTTAACTATTAGGTCTACTGCTACTAAAGATCAGTACTTTTTTACTCAAGATTTAACGCTCTTTGATATTTTGGCATAAAAACTATACCATTCCATTAAAAAATGCATAGTTGACCTTCAACACTCCGAAACGCTTCCACTCACAAAGAAAGTATATGAATTGCATAATGTATCCCTTCAAATCACAAAACTTTGCTCGAAAGAGTTTTTCCGTACAATGCATATTTTGGAAGTTATTGAGGGCGAACATGTTGCGTGGACCACCCTGTATATTTGAATATTCGGATATTTTATGCTATACAAAATTAATCACACAAATTAACATGTGTGCATATTAGTAGCACAAAAATGTGTACCGTATCGATACGCATGTGTACCCGTGTATCAAAATACACGTGTAGATATACGTGAATTAAAAATTACACGGTCTCAAACACGTATACACGTGTGCACGTAAATGTTCAATACACGTTCAAACTTGTGATATTTAGTTCCCACCGTCCAAAACATGACAATTGAGGGAAACGATCTTGGAAACAACTCGTTGCTTCACAATAACAAGAGAAACCTACACATTTAACTAAAAATGTTAATTTTTGGGTTTTCTCCAGCTCGGCTCCACTGTGCGCCGATAACGGAAACAATAACGATGATCTATTGGTTGCAGATCGCCCGCGAGATCATGATCCACAAGGAGTTGAATCACGTGAACGTTGTCCAGATGTATCACTACTTCGAGGATAACCTGAACGTGTACATGCTTCTGGAAGCCTGTCCTCGAAAGGTATCGTATGTCCCATGCCTACCTGCCCGTGCGCGCAGTTTCCTACGGTACATTCTCTCTGTATACGCTCGCAAGAATTTCCCAACCGTCTCCTTTCGTGTCGGGGCCCCGGGATCCCCGTTGTATTCGAAGAATGAGAGAAGTTCGCGTACCTGTTAGATAAAAGCTCCTCGCTCTTCCCCGCGGAAACATAGTCGGAGAGATCAGCCGCAGCTCACTCAAAGGCCCCAGTAGTCCAGGGACTGCGCCAGTATTTACGGTCCATTTAAAGAAACGGAATTGCTTCGTCGCTCGTTTCTTTCCAGCCAACACGAATTTATACGTTCGTCCTGAAATAGACATGCTTTACAAGCGAACCTTTGAAACCGTTCTCCGGTGGTCCGACAATGATGGACCTTTCACCCTCGCGCAGAATCTTTGACGAAGAGCATCGTCGAGAACCGGGGTCGATTGTGACCCGCACCGACTGTGTCTATTCTAGTCGAGAAAAATTTTTCCTTGCACGAAACCCATTGTACTCTCGAAGATATTTTAACCCGAGATTCGAAAGAGTTGTGCTAGCTTTTGGTGGGTTCTGTTTAAAACGTATGGATCGCAGAACTTTTTTTCAAAATTGTCCATTATAAGTAGATTGCGAATTTTATGCATTTATGACAAAAATGAATAGGTGTAATTTAGAACAGTGGACAGATCAAAGGAATTTGAGAATATCAGTGTTTTCGTATCGGATTATTAAAACTAGTAAATCGAGAAAGAAATATCTATTGGCCTCCAATTTCTTGCAATCAATACCAACAATTTTTATTTTGAAATTTTTCTATGCACAAAATCCATTGTTCTCGAAGATATTTTAACCCGAGATTCGAAAGAGTTGTGCAAGCTTTTGGTGGGTTCTGTTTAAAACGTATGGATCCCAGAACTTTTTTTCAAAATTGTCCATATATTATAAGTAGACTACGAATTTTATGCATTTATGACAAAAATGAGTAGGTGTAATTTAAAACAGTGGACAGATCAAAAGAATTTGAGAATATCAGTGTTTTCGTATCGGCTTATTAAAACTAATAAATCGAGAAAGAAATATCTATTTGGCTCCAATTTCTTGCAATCAATACCAATAATTTTGGTTGAACTTCGTTTTGGAGAACTCTTTTTTTTTCAACTTTTTTTATGCAATCCTATACATTACATAATTAGATTTATTGTGAGGAATTCATTGGTTCAAAAGTTATTTTTTGTACAAGATTTTTTTAACATGTTCTGTTCAGTGCTAAACGAGTTCTTTGCATAGGTTATGCAGAGAGTTTAAAAAACCATTTATATAAAATGCATTGTACTGTGTAAAAAAGCATTAGTAATCATAGGTCGAAAGGTCAACCGTTTCTGTGATATAAACATTTTTGTTTCATTAAATGTGTATGTAATACCAATAAGATCCACAATCGCCGATCCTATTACAACATCTATTCTAGATACATCCTATCACCTTGTCTATTACAACGTGTCTATTAAATAAAATATTTTCTTCCTGTATATATAATTTGGGTTAATTTAATACAGGTTTTGAATTTCGTTGCAAATCAATTTCATTTTTTTGGTACATATTTTGTGTAGTACATATTTACGTATCATTGCAAATAACGAAAGTAAGAAAAGAGAACAAAGCTATTGTCCTATCCTGTGAAAAAACAATTCATTCAATAATATTATTTCTCAATTCTTGGTCGCATTAAAATTTTGTGCGATGCAAACATTTTTTGAAATGCAGAAAAAGAATAGGTAATAACCACTAATTGCAACGTTCGAGATCAGAGCTGTAAGATAGACATGGAGATTTCCTAACAAAATTGTTACAACAATTAAATTGTGATTCGCGGTAAACAATCATACGTGGACGAATTTTTGGGAGGAAATTTCAAGGAGCTAGTAAAACAGTATGGAAAATATGTTGAAATCAATGGCAAATATGTGGAAAAATAATATATCTGACATACTGATATCGGTCTTCTATAATAGAATTTGTTTCCTTCGTTAGTTTTATTTTTATTTCCATACGTATTTCAATTTTAAAACGTCCCTTGCGTTTATAATATTGTTAGAGGAGAATCGTCGCTGTACGAAATCACAGTATTCCTCTGTGGTCAGAAAAGGGAACGAGCACTTGCACTCTCCATAGCTGATCTGTCCACTTGTTTGTACCGTTAGGATGCACTGGAACGACAACTAATCGCTCGATTATTAACCGCTTCTCAAATCATTAACTTTACCGGTGTATGTACATATTCGCTTCGTCGCGTGGTAAACCAACAAGAAAATTGCTAGATGACTTCCGACTACGATGTCGAAACTGAAAATTAACTATTAAATCGCGGATCTGCATATTATATCTTTCCTTCGTATAATTTGCGAAAACTAGCCTTAAATAGCTGAGCAGTTACCCCTTTGCGGACGAGGATTTTTTTAAATACTAATATTGTAAGAACATTTTCCTCAGAAAACTAACTTACGTATCAAACTCTAAAATACTTACTCTAATAATCTTTTGTTATGTACACAACTAAATTATTCCTTTACAGCTTTGGAGATTAAATAATTTTGACAATATATCAGCATTCGTCCTCGTAGGGTTCAACAATTAAATTAAATTGTGAATATATAATAAATGATGATGAAAGTGATTGTAAGTTGTGTCTTATGTGTCTCTGTGATTATAGTGGCAATATATAATATATAATTTATAATATGTAGTATATCATTTTCTACTTCACTGTATGATTATAGTGGCAATATATAATATATAATTTATAATATGTAATGTATCATTTTTTACTTCACTGTATGATTATAGTGGCAATATATAATATATCATTTATAATATATCGTTTATAATATATAGTATAAATGAATGTGTTTGGAATTTTGACTTACAATTAGACCACGTTCATAATCACTGGCACAAATAGATTGCAGATTTTTATGCATAACAACAATTTTCTAAATTAACTTTTAGAAACAGAAGTTAAATAACAAAGTAAATCTTCTTTTAATAATTTTAATAGATCGTAAATAATACAAAAATATCCTCCAATTCATGCCATGTCTTTCATCTACCCATTTTCGTCTTAAATGCAGGATCAAATATTTTTTCGCGATAACATAGATTGTCCCACTAACTTATAACAGAGCACAATAGTAAACTGTGTCATTTTTCTTTGGCAGAGCTTGATGCACGTGCTGAAGTACCGTGGCAAAGTCACGGAGCCGGAAGCACGCTACTATATGAAACAAATGGTAACAGGGGTCGCTTATATTCACTCTCAGAAAGTTGTTCATCGTGATTTGAAGCCAGGTAATATGTTCCTATCGGATCATATGATCGTCAAGATCGGGGACTTCGGACTGGCAACCAGACCTGACGGACAACGCAGACGTGTGTAAGTTATTTTTCTATTTCCGTCTGTGCAATACCTTGCTCTGAAAATAGTGGAAAATCTGTGGCCCCAAGAAAACCTTTTAATCCTCCGTTTATTTAGAGGGCTCCGCACGCCTAAAGCTGATAAACGCACCGCCATGTTTACTTTTCTTTCTACAAGATTATATTTTATCGTGTATATTAAATTTGAACCGTGGTTCTCAAAATTGCATCGTAACATTCCGACAAACGACGGGAAGAATTGAAACATTTAACGCAAAAATACAAAAAGTTCTATATAACACAATAATATCGAAGAATGTCACGTGTGTCTTATATACCGAGTGTTTCCTCTAACGCGACGCACGAATTTTCACCCACTTGCAGCCATCTAACAAAAGAAGATTTAGAACAAGAGTGTACGATAGATGTCAGTTAAGAAAACAGTTGGTTTTCATGGCGAAATCAAGGTCACCTCGGGTTTTACAAACATGAGCCGATATTAAGACGAATTCAACGACCTAGTATACTTCAACCTTCAGATGACATTGAACATTAGACGTTGACCTAAGTGTGTACTTCGATCGAGATAAAAGAATATCGTTATACTCGATTAGGCGAATATTTTAAGGTTCAGGGTCATCTCAAGGTCAAATATTGACCCAATCGAGTGTAACGCTATCGTTCTAAATTCTTTTATCTCGATTGAAGTAGTTACACACTCAGGCCAATATCTTGAGATTTTTATAATTCTGATCTTTTTTTAACCAGGCGTTTATCGGGTCTACTAGTGAAATATAAAATGTAGAGTTCATGAGAAAGACTCTCATTACTCACAACAGTTAGTAACACACTTTATCGGTCGAATCTTTTAACTCTAATCATTGCATGAAGGCCAAAAAATTTCTGTTTCAACTTCTCCGCTAATTGCTCCGTTAAAATGAAACAACTGTGAGAAGAAGGCGTGTGTTCAACGCAAAGTTAAAGAGATCAACACGCGTTTTGGCATCTTATCTGATCAGGATCATAATAATTCGTTTGTATGCGCAGGACAATATGCGGAACACCGAATTACATCGCGCCGGAAGTGTTGTACAAACAGGCGTACAGTTACGAGGCGGATGTTTGGGCGTTGGGATGCATACTTTATGCCCTACTGGTCGGGCAACCACCTTTCGATACGGCGACTTTGAAAGAGACCTACGACAGGATATGCAATAATCATTATCGGGAAGTCGACGACACGATAGCAAGCCGGAGCGGGCAGGATCTCATTAGATGGCTTCTGCAACCAAATCCGGAGCTTAGACCGTCCTTAGAGAGGGTCAAGGAACACGCTTATCTCACCAAGGAATACGTGCCGGTCTCGTTGTCCCATACCTGTTGCTACAAAATGCCACACGCGACCCTAATTGACTCCATACCATCGCCGTCATCGAATTCCACCACCTCCAGGAATCAGAAGTTCAATAAAAATCAAGTACGCCTCTTCGATCAATCCTCTTCCTCTTCTTGCGTTCTTTAATCCTTCAATAACGACGTCAGACCATCCTACTGACTCTACAGAATAAATGGCGAGTCTCGTGACATAACGACGTCAAGTTATTTGTTGTATGAAACAATTTTTCATAAAAATGTTGCACGGTTTCCATGGGGATAAAAAGTATTGTAATTTGTTTTGTTTTTCTTATCGAGATACGGGGGTCACCTTCAGTTTTTTAAATGGAATGCCCAATATTTTTTCTCGAATTCGGATGAAGTTTCAAATTCTGCGTGAAAAGTATTATACCAAATAAGGCTTAACATTAATAACCACTGAGATATTCTTAAACTTATTTCATTTTTTAAACATTAACAAATGGAGTTTATCGCGAGCCACCAACGTCGGCTGAAGATATGCGAGAATTTATTATTAGTACATGTGCCGCAATAACGGCAGAAACACTAGAAAAACTTCTCCGTTGACGCGTAATCCGATTGCGCAAGTGCATTGATTGTAATGGTCAACACTTCAAACACCGCTTGAAATAAATTTTGTTTTACAAATGTTTTAGAAGTTATTAATCTTAAGTCCTATGTGGTATAATACTTTTTCACGCAGAATTTGAAACTTCATCCGAATTCGAGAAAAAATATTGGGCATTCCATTTAAAAAACTGAAGGTGACCCTCGTATTTCGATAAAAAAGCAAACTAATAGAAAACACATTACAACACTGTATATCCTGCTGGTAATCATACATTTGTTTGAAATATTTGTTCGTACAACAAATAATTCACGATTTGTTTCAAGTCGTCATGTTACAAGACTCAACATATATTGTTCGATAAGAAGTTGTGCTTAGTTAATGATCAATGAAAACCACGTGATTTTAAGGGATTTTTTTGAAAAAATTAATAGACTTTTTTTTTAGACGAGTACCATCTTTGATAATAGTGTATATAAATTAATAGTAATGTTTTGCAGCAAAGCCTTACAAAAATAGCTGACTAACAGCCTGCCTCTAATTTCTTTATCGCCAGCTTTACCCCTTTAACACGAATATTAGCAGCTAAAAGAAATTCATACCAAGTATTTTTTTTGAAAACAATATTATAGCCAACTCTCATTGAAGTCAAGTTAGAATCTCACAAATTCATAGTCTACAGAGCAGAATGTTCATAAATAGTACATCTAATTTATTATACCAAACTGTATATTATTTTTATACAGTTACAACTAATATCTTTTGGTCGACAAACTTCTACGAACTTTTACACACCGCAACATAAGCGAAAGGTGCAACATGACTCGTGCATCAGGGCCCGCTCTAGTCAAAATTTAGGGGCGCCATTTTGGCATTATTTAAAAAATATATATTCTTAAGGGGCGGCAATTTGTTTTTTTTTGTCCGGGGCGACGTAACCGCTAGAGCGGGCGCTACGTCCATGTTCACACTTTTTAACACGTGCTTTTGATTTCATTAATGTGTTAAGACATTTTTTAAAAATGTTTGCAGGTTTGGCCAAACATGTTGTCGCAAGAGGCATCGCATCCATACCAGCAACAAACGATGCACAATCAACAATCTCAACCACCGCAACAACAGCAACAACAGCATCAACCACAACAACCGCAACAACAGATGAGCCGATCTCAGAAGAGTTTACGAAAAGGATCAAAAGTGATCAGTTGGCTAGCCAGTAAGCTTCCGAAGGTTCCAAAATTTAGGAAACGATTGAGCAGTATATTGTGTCCGGATCACAAAAAGATGGGATACGTCGCACAGAGCATGCAAATGCATCGAGCACTGCAGGCTTGCATCACCGAAATAAACCACAAGAATATGATGCAGAATCCTCCGCCCGTGGACGATGTGGTACCACTTTTCATCACTAAATGGATCGATTACTCGAATAAATATGGTCTAAGCTTCCAGCTTTCGGATAAATCTGTTGGCGTTCTATTCAACGATAACACGAAAATTAGTTACACACATGACAGAAGGTCAGTACCCTCTTTCTTTATAAATATACACGGGGATATTCTAAAAACTAGTTCAGAGCTTTCCAGACTTTACAGACAAGAACGATAAAAATATGATTGTTACTTTCGATGGAAAATTTGAGAATTAGTGAAAATTAGGCGAAATTATTTAATAAAGTTATTGCACAATCTAACACGTTCGCGACCACCATCTATTTCGCTGCCTACCTTAACTGGTAAAATATTTGATTATACTACACGCCTCCTTTACAAAATATTAAACCAATTTGACAAAAGCATGGAGTTTTTGAATATTCTGCTGTGTCCTACAACATTAAAGTATATAAAATTAATTTGACTATATTTAAGTAAATTGCGAACATAACATTTGTGTAATGGTGGTGGCGAATTTGTTCGGGAAATTTGAAAAAAAATTTTGTTTAAACGATCAATGTACAAATGGTTAGATATTTTTTTGTTCATCGGGTTCAATTTTCTAAATTCGATTTCTATTTGCAAAGAAGAGTGGAGTATATGACTACCGAGGACGAATTAACGAGATACCATAAAGAAGAAGATGTTCCACCTGTTTTGCAAGAGAAGCTCGAATTACTCCAACGTTTCACCCAATATATGGATAACTACATGACTGAAGGTAATACAAATAAATGTAATTTGACATCATACTAAAAATTAACACTACGTTTACGAAGCACTAAAAGTGACTATTTTACATTATTGTGTAAAAATAACAAAAATGTGTCTATCTAAATTTTTAGACATTCTTTTTATAATATATACTCCAAAAAAATAAATGTATTGAATAATTCCTCATGGATGCGTTTTTTCAATCTTGATAATCGTAAATTAAAAATATTACAACCCGTCATTTTGACGGGTCCCGTAAACCTAGTGTTAATCATATAGACCATGGATGGGCACGGTGGAGGACCCTCAAACGCCTGCTTCTCCCACCAATCTCTCTTTCATGCGCGAGGCCTGCGCACTGTTCGCTGTGGGGGACACTGGTGGGGGACAGTGGGCGCTATGGTGGGGACGGTTTTGTCTCAGTTGAGACAAAAATGCCCATTCCTGAATATAGACTGAAGACAATGTCATCAATTTCTATGACTTTATAATGCGTTATGAAGATCAGTAAAGTTGTCTCTAATCTATACAATTATACTCACAATAATTGTGATAGTAATTTTTCAGTGTATATTATAATAAACAAATGTGAGGATGTGTTTAACTAATTAATTCTATGAAATTGTTTATCAATATTGTTCAAGGTGGTGAAATCAAGGAATATCGAAGTGCTCCAAAACAGTCGAAGAATGTTTGCATCCCACGAATGCGAAAATGGCTGAGAACGGATAAGACTATAGTGATGGAACTAACGGTTCCGCTTTTACAAGTGAACTTCTTCGAGGACCACACCAAGCTAGTGGTCTCGCAAGAATCGCCTAGCAGAGGTTATTTAATTACCTACATCGACACCAGTAGGCAAACGTCCTCTTACTGGTTGAGCGACATACGCGATTTCGGCTGCACAAACGATCTCTACGAACGTTTATATTATGTGTGCAAACTGTCCAGGGAATTTGCAGAATTGCATAATAATACGATCGCTTGACCATTAAAAATGCATTGGAAACCACAAGGTTTGTCGAATGATTGGAATCCGTTTAGTACCACCATTTATGTCTTTTCTGCTAGCTACACTCACGCGATATTTAATGTTTCAACTTTTAGAATACATTAGAACGAATTTTGTTGAATTTGAAGATGTAAAAAAAATTTACATTGAACACGACTCAATTTTGTTACTAATTTTTCGTATGTATCTCACGTTCATGGTTAAGTATTTATTACATAAATATTTTACTAGGTAGATTTTATTGTTTTACTTGTGTACAGGTAAAACTTTAAAATTGAATTGATATTAATTTACTTTTTACGATAGTTGAGTATTTCTAAATTGTACTGTTATGAAATATGAAAGCGGCAATGTGTTCATTATGTTGAAACATTTTTTATTTTAAATATTTGAATTTTTGTATTTGATAACGACGCGAATGTACACGATAATTATGTTTGGATTTAAAAAAAGAACTTGTAATATTAGAAGCATTTAATGATTATTGAAAAATGTATATATCAGATTACCCTTGAAAAACATATTTTATTATGCAATATTGACAAGACGATAAATAATATTAATTTTGCATTGCAGTAAATATTTTTGTATGATAAAATTGGTAGCATGAAATAGTACATGCTATATAAAATTGAAATACTGAAAATAAAAAAAAAATTATAAAAAAAAGGAACTTTAGCACTGTTTTAGAAAATTCTTTATCAACATATTTGATATCTGTTTTTAAAAAATTGTCAGTGCATTATGTTCTAATTATTTAAATAGTAGTTTTTATTTTCAATTACTCTGAGTGTAGCTAAACGAAAGACATCGTTGGATGAATGAATGAAAATAGAAGGTAAGCCATATTTAAATTTTGCATACAATTGTTTCTTTTACAAAATATTACAAAACGTTGTGATACATTATGTTATAAGAAAAACAACAAGACGTAGATAAATTAATAAACATATTAAAGGTGGTTGACTTTTTAGTTACAATTATACAAGTACAGACTTTTACAGTAGTTGTCTATAAACGAATCTGTTCAGGCTTCCATTTCGAACAATTATGTTGTTTATATTTGGTTAAAAATTATATTTACGGCTGAGTCCGTCGTTAATGGTATATGCACAGTAGTTTGAAATTCTAACAACTCGATACTAGATGTATTACTATGTATACACTTGTTACTATTACACTAATTTGAACAAATTCGTGACTTTTTTATATCGTAGTTATGCATATTCATACACATAAAAGCTACTAAGTGTTAATTAAAAAATTGTTTATGAGAGCAAGAAAATTTAATTTCTATTTGTAATCATTCTTTTTTAAACCATTCTTCTATAATATTTCTAAGAAAGAAGTCTTATATAATTTTAATATTGTGGTATATTTTTAATTTACCACATTTAGAAAACTGATCTTTGAGCTTAATTTTTATTTAGACTCGATAGTTGTTTAGTATAATTTTGGAGCATTTGACGAAAATGAAAATTCATTTTGGAACTTGGTTCAAATTACATTAGTGTTCAGCAATCAACAGATATACCATTTGTGTGTTAACATTGGACCATCGTATATCCATCTTAATATAATTGTTATGGTAATGAGAATGAGTTAGTATGCTTCGAAGATATCTTTACCAATCAGTAAGCCCCTATGCGCATTTTATAAGTGTAAATCTTTGTTTTCTTGTAGGCAATAAGTTATATAGTGCAAATATTCTTACCATTGTAAGAAGTCAGATCAGGGCTGTTAAATTAACGCTCTGGATCAATACATTGTTGTTATACAAGAATAAAGGATACTAGATTAGCCATGGTGAAGATTGAACCAAACGAAAAACAAAAATAAAAAAGTTGAAACAATAGAAAATTATTCTGGTACTTATTCAGTCGTAGCATTAAAATACTTTGTAATAAAGAAAAAAAAACGTATTTAAACGACAAAAAAAATGTGTAAAGTGTGTTCTAAAAGAAATTTTTCATAAAAAGAGAAAGGGGTACAAATAAGATGTGCTAAAAATGATTTCCACACAATGCCAAAACACTCATAATCTAAGTGCCTATATATTGATCAGGAGCCTGAGTGGAATATGTTAATCTAGGTCTCTGAACAATCTGATTTGAACACATTTTGTTTCTTGAGAAAGAAAAACGAAAGAAATTCATAGTGATAAAAGCAAGCTGGGGCTACCAATTACCAACGGCCTCATTACAAATTATTCCGAAGTACGTGTATCGTTTTGAGATGCAGTGGCAACGAAAAGTAACATTACGCGGACCAATAATTAAATTGGCTTGCAAACAATATATCGCACATTAGTTACTTCTATGTGAGTGATTGTGGCGCGTAATTATTCAAGGTAATCTTCCATGATAAAAAAAGGTCATCTATTTTCGAGAACGGGAACACCCTTTTGCGTAATCTACGATATCATATATATATATATATATATATATATATATATATATATATATATATATATGTTAACTCAATATATATATATATATATATATATATATATATATATATATATATATATGTACCCACTAGAAATGCTTCCACATAGCATTTACCGAAATAATATTAAAATATCTTTAATATACAAGGCAGATCTCTATTTTCCGAAATTTGGTGCCAAATATCTTGATCGCTTATCTATTAATTATCGATATTAAAGACACACGACTCATCTAATTACGAAAACTATTGTAAATGTTTAAAACTCATTACATTTCCATTTACTTTCTTTTATCATTATCAATATACGTTCTTTGTACTTGAAAAATTTATTATATTTTCGAAGACTAAAACTTTCCGTTGGAAATATACAAAAATTTAAAATATACGTTATTATTATATAAGTAGACTTAAAAATTTCATTGTTATAAGGATTAGAAAGGACGATAAATTAATAGATTGCACTTTGTATGGAAGAATGTTGAAAATTTTTAGTGGATGGCACTACGTAGGATACAATGTTGTCCAATATTTTTGATATGACTTACCATTTAGTTTAAATTTGACTTTTTGCGCGACGTATTCGCGGAGAATTCAAATTAAACGCTCGATTGATTTTTGGAGGTTAAGTGTAATCATCTAAAAATATTAATCTCAGAAAATATTTCCCATCTTATACAACATAAATTGTATCAAATCCAAATGACTACAGTCACTCCCATTAATATTCGTACACTCTAAAAGACGATTACGTTTTCAATATTGGATAATGTGACTTGGATTTTTTTTTTTAGAAGTTAGAACAATTAGTTTACTACACGTTGAAAAAAAGAAATTTTGAAGAAATTGTAATTGGTCGGAATTACAAAGAAAATACTAAAAGTTGTTATTTATAACTGTTTTATGTGGGTCCATATTGAAAATTCAACAAATACGTTTTGTTGATCTGTGTCAACTGTATACACTCTGAATATTTCACGAAAATCGGCAAACGTTGCAATGAGCTACAACTGATTGAAGATGGTAAAAATTGCAGCTTTTCACAATTTTCGGTCTTAAATTGTAATAAATCGAAGGATTCTTACGTCATTCGATGCCTGTCACTGTTTTCCACATAATCCAAATTGGACGAAAATTTGAAAATGTATACAATTGATACAGATCTACAAAATGGATGTTTTAAATCTTCAATATAAGCCACATAAAAAAATTGTAAAACACAACTTTTAGTATTTTCTCTGCAATACCGACCAATAGCAATTGTTTTAAAATTTCTTTTTCACGTCATGTAGTAAACTAATTATTCTAACTTAGAAAAATTCCAAGTCGTATGGTCCAATATTAAACAAGTTATCGTCTTTTTAAGAGTGTCCGAATATTAATGGGAGTGACTGTATGTAGCTTACAAGAGAGAATATCATCAATGTTTTCGTTAACATTACTGAAAGTAGATCCATACGAAGGTTTCAGTTATTCGCGCATGCTTAACTGAAGGTCTAATGATCCTTAGTAATCCTAGTCACTCTCGTTTTTCGCTTTAATATGATAAGGGGCGAAAAAGGTACCACTGCCATCGGTTCACGCCGCAGTAGCCTGTTGTTGCTATATTCAGGCTGTTAATTAGATAACGTTATTTATTATTATTAGCAACGTTACTATTAGGATTTTTATTGCAAACACACTCATCTTTATTATTATCATTATTAGCATTATCGTCGGCAATATTTTGTAAAGATTCTCAGCAGACGCTGTCCCCGAAATCGAGTATTTTATATTACACATGTTTGTTTATCGAATACTTAGCCCGTGTATTTATGTAACGTAGCGTACTTAATAATTTGATCTCAGCAAAAGGAAAATTGTATCGTCCGAATATTATTCGTTGACTACAAGGAAATTTTATGAGATGTACTTACAAATATTTAAAAACATGTAATATTACAAGCATGTTGAATTATTTCTAATGAAAAATATTCATATATTCTCATTAGAAGCATTCAATTACGTTTGTTTTCTAACGGAAATTCAAGCAGTGTAGAGGATCCCTATAATGTATTATGTATTATATAGGATGGAAACCATTTATGTCAGTGACTTAGATGTTCATTAAAACCGATCTCGATTCACTGCAATCTTAATCTAACCTGAGGGAAACACAGGTTTGTTTCTTGGTTGCATATTTCTTTCTATTATCACTATAAGTTATTCGATGACTTGTTGTGATATTAATTAGCAATGCGCTATTGATGCAACCAGTGTATTATAGCTTACAATAATTTTATCGATTCTTGTAATGTAATTATTATATTTAGTACAATGCCAGTGAAGGTAACTCATGTATCCCCTTACAAATAAGGCAACTTACTTTCCAGCGAACACTATCTATCTGCCTGAAGTGATTTAAACTATATACTGCTGATTATATTTTATTTTCGTTCGATATATTATATTGTAATGCGAATTACACACACGGATATCTCGTGAAATAAGTTAACAATATTTAAAATATATAATTACAGTCTATAAATTTCCATTTCCTGTAACTTCTTTTATTCCTTAAAATAGTTACCTTATTCTCCGAGACAACTGTGTGCTGTGTAATTGAAGCAATTGATGTTAAGGATCTCAGAATCATTAATTTATCCATTTTATGCGAATTAAGTCAAACGATTAGTTATGCGACGAAGAATATACACGATGCTCCTATATTATGTATGCACGCAGAATCTTTAGAATCTACCATATATAATGTATGTAATGGTTTTCAATAGAAACTTTAAGTCAAACCTTAAATTCTTAAGGGTTCCTATTTATTTATTCCATTAAGAATACAAAATTCGATTGCAAGTTATCGAGTAATCACGTTGACTATTTTGCTATTTCTATATATGAAAATTGATATATTAAATATGGTATGTTTGTTTAAAGTTCCCTGTGTACATAGACATATATGTTATTATTGTTAACGAGAAATGCGGATAATGGTAAAGATGAACGTTTCGGAGACGAAACGTTTTCTAGATTTGCGGTTTTTATAAGATACACATTCACGAAATGCAATTACAATCTGGAAAAGTTCATTCAACACCATTAATGTGATTTTATTTCGTTTCTTTCATGTGTACACACTTAGATATATATACCCTATGTACATATAAAACTACTTATTTACCAACAAATACATTATAAAAATCTTGCTTCATTTCTTACAATTCACTCTTCCTTTTTACATCTGTTTCTGAAACATTGAACAGTTGGTAACCAGCGTTTATAAGAGCTACATGTTTAAACATTACTTAGGCTAAGCGGTCTTCTTTGTACATAAAATAGAAACATAATATGAGGTCAATTATAAAATGTAGTATCTTTAAAAGTACATAAGGCTTAGAAACGCACTCTTAAACATTATCGTAGCATCTAATATTCTGAAACTAACTGCTAGCTTGTTAGAAAACGAAGTTTTATCAGAGTAGTTCATAAAATTTACGAAATTGGCAAATATATCTTGGTCTGGTATATTTCAGTTATTCTAATTTCATATTGTTATATTTTTTGGAAGAAAAGGCTTAAGATATATTAAGAATTAACATTAATTATTCATACTTGCGGTTTGGAAACCTAAAATGATTGTTTGATACTGATTAATTAATTACAGTATAGATAGAGTTATATATTATTCAGACAATTCATAAAATTGGCAAAATTGCCTTGGTCCCAGTATAAGATCAATTATTCAAATTTCATATGTTAGTCTATTTTTTCGAAAAAATTGACGTGAGATACATTGATTTAATCCATTCTTATAATTATAGACTGCGGGTTTTTATACACAATAAAAATTGCCCAAATTAATTTCAAGATACACAAGCTACAACAGACGTTTCTTTAATAATTTTAATGAGCTGAAAGTAGTACAATAAGATTTTCCGTTGCTTCAAATATAATTTACTGTTGTGTGTCCAATCTATACAATTTTTTCATAAATGGATAAAATCTGCATGTATAATTCATATATTATCGTGTGATTAAGGACAGGTGTTGCGATCATCAATGTACCTCGGGTCTCTTTCGAAGAACAAACTATAATTTATACGAGCGCGTTAAAACTTCAAAATTCGTATTCAGAAACAAAAATTAGAATTTTCGCCACTACACATCCTGCGTATAGTGAGCCGTAGTACACCTCCATGGTAATATCGAGCTCGATATCTTGAGGGCCCGGTATACTTTGCGTCATTACTAGAACAACATTAGTCGGCGCAGTCCTTCTCAACGCGAAACAGGACTCTGTTGCACGTTGCACTCCAGGCGGTGCACGAGCCTCCACGAACGCCATGCTGAACTGCAACGTGGAACTCGGCAGAGGGAATCCTTTCATCTTGAACAACTCCTCCGATTTATTCGGTGCGATTGGTAACATGCTCACGAGAGTGATGTAGTTGTACGAATAATGTGACGGTGCTTTGATGCAGGCTACGTCGCCGGGATGGCAAGGTATTCTTCGCACGCATCG
The DNA here is from genome assembly GCA_913789915.3 of Sphecodes monilicornis. Classification (NCBI taxonomy): domain Eukaryota; kingdom Metazoa; phylum Arthropoda; class Insecta; order Hymenoptera; family Halictidae; genus Sphecodes; species Sphecodes monilicornis. The sequence continues at coordinate 16,428,537 of OU565290.1, forward strand.
GCTGAAAGTGCAACCATATTATACAATTAATTTATAAATTTCAACCCTAGCACTAATCGCTGCGAAAGTTATAACTTTACGGCGAGTGTCAATGCAAATTTTTCTGCTCGAGAACTGAAAATTTGAAGAAGAATGTAATTTTATTTATTGTATATTATCACATATTGTTTACAGCTAATACAAATAAGACTCGCAACTATAAGTGAAACGATGTAATAATTTCTTTGGAGACTATTATTTAAAAGAATATGCTTTTCAAATTTGTTGTGTATATTGATACACTGAAAATTCGATTAGTAGACTTCCTAGAGTGGGGATAGTTCTGGGACACTTCTTGTTCAGAATTTTGCGACACTTATCGATGAAACACTGTATTCGTTTACTGCTAATAAAGGTCACTACTTTTTTACTCAAAATTTAACGCTCTCTGATATTTTGGCATACAAAATATAGCATTCCATTTAAAAAAACGAAGTTGACCTCCAAATCTCCGGAACTCCTCCACTTACAAAAAAGTATATGAATTACATAATGTATCCCTTCAAATCATACAACTTTTCTCGAAAAAGTTTTTTCATACAAAGCATACTTCGGAAGTTATTGAAGGTGAAGAAGTTTCGTGGACCACCCTATATTTTAAAGTTGTTTCAAACTTCCAAATTATGGACGTATATTATGATTTTTCGTGTCACTTTGTTGTTCTCGGGATTTGTATAAAATAATAATTTGTAGTATTTGATAAGAACAAACACTTACTTTCTCCTGCTAGAATCCTGATGATATCCTGCAGGACAGTTTATCCTGTTGCATCGATAACTGCCTCTGGTATTGTGACAAATCTCAGCCGATCCCCTGCAGACGGGTCCTGCTCTGCATTCATCGATATCTATTAATAAATAAAACGAAATTTAAGGGACCGAATAAACAGCAGTAAAATTGAATCAATTACAAATTAATCTGTTTGTAACTGCATCCGTGTAGTACGGTCGCGTTTAATCTAGGAGCACACACAAATGTATAATTTCAGATTGAACTGGTGGCCCAGATCTGGCAACTAGGTCAAGAACAAATTACACTGCATAATTGCAGAAATGACGGAGGTAAACGGTGCTTTAATAAATCACTAAAACAGTCCGTGATTCACGTTAGTATTTAGTCGCTCATCAATGCGATGACGGTGCACTTGAATTAACTACTTCTCGTGAAATTAAGAGGATGCAATACATTTTGATTCCATCGCAAGAGTGATAAGTAATTTCAGTCTCGAATAACAAAAAATAACTTCACTCGTAAGCAACAATCAAATAGCATGTTTAAAGAATAAAAAGAATTTTGAAAACTCACCCTCACAACTCCGCTCGTCGTATCCGAGTCTGTAGCCTTTCGGGCATTTGCAAGCGTAACTTCCCGGTGTATTTTCGCAAATTCCAATGCACAAATGATTATTTTTAAACTCTGTACACTCATTGATGTCCGAGCAAGATCGATTGTCAGAATTTAGCCTGTATCCAGGTTCACAGGCGCATCTGTACGAGCCCCATACGTTGATGCATTTGTGCTGGCACAATCCAGGACTTCGTTGACATTCGTCGATGTCCTAAAATTTTTAGCAAAAAGATTCTCCAAAATATATAAAATATTTCATCCATGACGTTTATTGTACATTATTCAAATGAATATCCTTATCAAATTATTTTTATAAAATTTTCATACACTTTGGAGCTTACGAAAAGGTCGATGGCGGAAATCTTTTAATGTTCAAATGATACTAAAACATTTTTCTTTTATTTCCACCGTTAATATGAAAGGAAGAATATAATTTCAATCGTCGCTCCTTCCGCCATGTTGACAGAGTACTTAAGCGTTGTTCTCAGAAATTTTGATTACACAAACACATTTATTAAAACAAATTCAATAATTCGTACCAAAAACTATCGTAATCTCACGAAATTGTATTATATTAATTTACAGTAAAAAAATATCAAATTAACTGTATTGTATATTTTCAGATTCGTAGAAATCAGTTCAACGATTCAAACGCTCTCAAACGCGTAGAATACTTTTCAACGTAGCTGATTAAGTTATGAATAAAAGACAAAGTAAAGAATTTCATAATATTCTCCGATCTTCTGTAATCGTTCGAATGTACACAACATTGTTTTTAAAAATCCGTAAAATATAAAAAGAAATGTGATTGATAGCGCGTAATATTTGCTAATGTATACCTGCTGCATATAGAATTAAATAATTTTGCAGCTTACCTCGCAAACTTCATTGAAGCCCTCAACATTTTGGAAGCCATCTCGACAAACACAACGATAAGAGCCGACCGTATTCTCGCAGTGACTGTTTGATCCGCAAATATTACCGTAGAGGCTGCACTCATCGATATCAACGCAGTCATTATTTGGACCGTTTACGTGTCCTGGTGGGCACTTGCAAACATAACCGCCCATTCTGTTTTCACAGGTTTGACTGGGAGTACATTCGTGACTACCATCTTCGCATTCGTTTATGTCCACGCAGTGGCTTCCGAAAATAGGGTCCAAAGTGTACCCGTTGCTACATATCACTCTTGATGTACATCTAAAATTCGAGTGCAAAATAGAAAAACAAATCTTATAAGTCTGTATTAACCACTGGTATCCAATTTAACTTATACAATAAAATATGATTAACTTGATATTACGCGATGAACACATGTCTGATCAAAGAACCCTATCAGGGCTAGGTAATATACTATTTCAAATAGTAAATAGTAAATATTCTATTTTATTAGAAATAATAAGTGCAGTTTTAAAAATAAAATATTTTATTTGTTAGACGAAGTTTTTAATTTACTTAATATTTAATTTTAATTTTATTTGAGGGAGTCGATTCTATATGACAAAATAAATCGAAAATATGGAATAAATTTTTTTCATTTAACGCCTCGTTTTTGAAAAAATTGAGTTCAAAAATATTATAGTTTCTTGTATTTTAATACTTCCTGTTTCCCCAATCTATTTTCATCGTCAACAAATATTTTAAATACTATTTAACGCAAAATTCAAAAATATTTTATTTTATGTTTTAGATTATCAAAATAAAAATATTTTATTTACGGAAATACGTAAACCATTTATTTAAAATAGTATTCCAATTGAATTGTAGCTCAGCATACAATTAATTAACCCCTTGCCTTATGATTTATTTTACGGTTTTAGTTATTAGAATTTCTTTGTAGTTCACAATTTCTTAGAAAAAGGAGAAAATGTAAATCTATTGCATGTCTATATGTTCTCCAATGGCTTTACATTAACAACAACAAAATAGAATTATATTTCGATTTAAAGGAAATTAATAACATACATCTTTATTAGACTCTGTTCAGAATCTTCATTACGTCTCTCAGACGATATTGTAAGCGAACGGGTTAAATTGAAAAATGGATGTGAAACTTGTACCTGTAGGATCCGATGGTGTTGATGCAATGCTGGAAGTTTCTGCGGCAGAGATTGTTATTTTCCTGACACTCGTCTATGTCTATGCATTTGTTTCCAGACTCGAGCTTAAATCCACGAGGACAAGTGCGTCCTTCGGGTGCTAATGACGGCGGCATTGGTGCTGAAGTGGTCGTCGTGGTGGTTGCTACTGCGGTGGTCGGCAGCCCGGTTCTAGGCTGTGCATTCGGCACTCGAGGATTACGATCGCAACGGTACGAACCCAGAGTGTTCCTGCAATGATAGCCCTCCCCGCAATCATGAGTACCAAGGATACATTCGTCGTCATCCTCGCAGATCTCGGTGGCAGCGTTTAATGTGTACCCTGTACCACATGGTAAGTATCTTGTACAAGAGTAACTGCCTATAGTGTTGTCGCATCTCTGCGTTGGCAGGCAACTGTCTTCCTGTGATCAAATTATTGCCGTTATACCAAATGAAGCGTGTAAAGGTCGTGTGAAGGTCGTGTGAAGGTCAATTAAAGGCCGATTTATACTATACTAGACACAAAACGGTTGTGGTTAATACTGATCAGACAAACATTTTTTAATGCATTTGGACATACTTGTTCATACTAACCGATAGTGTCAGCACAGACACGTATCGCAAACTAAACAAATAAAAGTATACACTCTGTCCCACGCAACTGGAACAGGCTGTACCTCCTAAACCGTTGGGAATAGAGGAAAATGTTATAAGAAAAAGTTGAATGGCATCAGACGGTGCATAATACGCAACTAATTGTATGCACTTTTGTGCATCGGTGCATCAGAAAAATGCAACTGCACTTTTTTTTAAGATGGAAACCTAGATATTTGACTGCACCAATCGATGCAATTTGTTGTGCTCTACATAAAAGTATTAACATACTTATGTCCTAAATTTATTCGTTCGGAAGTTAACGTAGCTAAGATCGTTGTAGATTTGTGAATGATTTCGCTCTGCCGGCAAGTGATCTGGAGTATCACATAGTGCTCTATTATAATGTTTGTAACTTTTAGCCACGATAACGTCCTAACGAATAAGTTTAGGGCATAGGTATGTTACTACTTTTATGTAGAGCACAACAAACTGCATCGATTGGTGCAGTCAAAAATGTAGGTTTCTATTTAAAAATAAAGTGCAGTTGCATTTTTCTGATGCACCGATGCACAAAAGTGCATAAAATTAGTTTCGTATTATGCCCCGTCTGATGCCATTCAACTTTTTCTTATAACATTTTCCTCTATTCCAAACCGTTTAGGAGGTACAGCTTGATCCAGTTGCGTGCGACACCCTGTATACAGTATGAACTGTACAGAACCGTTTCGGGTCTGTGCGGATAATATAAATCGACTTTTAGCTGTAACAAGTGTTTTAATGATTGTCCAGCTGGTTTTAGAACAATAGTAGGGGACACCGGGGACGAAAGTAACATTGTAAATAATTTAAAATCTATCACAGCTATTATCGTAAATTTTGGATATATTATGTAAAATTACTGTTCTAACATACACATTGTTATTGCAATTATATAGACATGCTATTAGTTTGTATACTGACCAAAATGACTTTTCGATACCGTAAAGTAACTTTTTCTTAGTGATTTAAAATTCTGATTACTTATTTCGTGTGTTTGGGGAATGTACTAAAATTTTAATTGAAATGATCTCGCAAGAATTGGAGGTTTTACCCGCATTTGACACTCGTTAATGTCCACGCAAGCCTGAGTCAGATTGTCACGTCTGAAACCAATTTTGCAATTGCAAGTGTAGCTTCCCATTGTGTTAATGCAGTCTTCGTTACTACTGCACGCGTCCTCTATTTCGCGACACTCGTCAATGTCAATGCAGCCGCGATTCCTGACGAATTTACTGCCGTCAGGGCACTTTTGATTCGCTGATGGTGGTAATGGTGTCGTGGTCGTGAGCGGTTTCTTCGTCATTGGCATCGGACGTTTCGCGCAGGTGTAGCTACCTGGTTGATTGTAGCAGAGCTCACCTTTACAGATGTCCGAACTTTCGGCGCACTCGTCCACATCTGTTAAATAAAAATGTTTTAATTACAAGAGATAACCGATTTCACACAATTCGAAATTGTAACTGTCTGTTTTAGTAAAATGTTAATAATTATTTTGTATCGCATGCTCATTTTGATTAAACATCGTCCACAGACTGCGAATTTATATGCATTTATAACATACTCGTACGCGTCGGTACAAAGTATTAATGAATATTCGGTCAAATTTTTATTATGAAAAAGTAACTTTCTATTTTTGGATCTATTCTTTTATTTTCGGACCTATAGATAGCACGAGGAATAATCTAAATTGGCATGAGCATCCACAGTCTGGTTATTTATGAAATTGGTATAAAGGATTTGTCATATTTATATTGTACTGTTTAAACTAATAATTCGACGTTAAAAGTCCTGTTTGAATAAGAGTCAATAAGAGAATTTTGGTAAAGAATAAAAGTGTTACGATAGTGTGCAGTGACATTGTGATAAATAATTGTACAACAGATAATATTTGCAACCAGTATGCGAAATAATGCAACTACAATCACACGCAGAAAGGGTAGACACAATTATTTTGAATGCAACAGAAAACATAACACAAGTGACAATATAATACAAACTCCAGTAACATAACACGTACACGTTATTACGAACGAACCTATACATGCACATACACGCGGCAAGCGATCATAAAACACAGTATATTACGTTTGTAAATACATGAAGATTTGCAAACTCCGGTTATAAAATTTTCATCCTGAAAAAACGTTATAAATTATTAAGGATTAGTTTATTAATGTTACTAACTATAGTTACTCCTTCACGATGACGTACGGTTTCAAACTTTTTCTCTACACTTACAGTTACAAAAAGTGCAATATGAACATTATATCAATAATGTCATTATCATACTTCAAAGTTCTAAGATGTCAGAAAAATACCTGCGCATTTTCTCAATCGGGGATTGTATCTAAATCCCGAAGGGCAGGCTGGTCTTTGACGTTGACGCTGACTAGGTGGTGGAGGTCTTTCGCATCTGAACAAAAATTAAAATGCCGAAAATTTTCGATCAATATCCATAAAAATCCCACTTATCAAATTGAATAATCGCCGCTATCTAATGTATTAACCCTTTGCACTCGAGTGGTGACTCTGAGTCACCATTAAAAATTGCTATACAATTATTCAAAACAATTTTCATATGATTAAATTCGTTTCTACCCTATAATGTGCGAAACATTTAACTGTCGCATGAGAAAACAGGTTTAATTTCAGATGCACAATGTAAAAAACAAACATAGAATAAAAATGTTCTAGGTTGAAAGAAATATCCTGATTTTGGAATTAACACGAAACTTACCACGGTCAAATAACCGGTTCTCTATTTCACAATTATTGAAATTATAAATCGCTTTCATAGGTAATGATTCAACTGACTTCTTCATTTAACACTAGGTTTACGAAGCACTAAAATTGATTATTTTACATTGCTTTATAAAAATAATAAAATTGTATTTACTTAGATCTTCAGCGATTTTCATTGTAATATGTACACGAAAAATAAATCTATTTAATAATTCCTCACGAATGCCTCTGTACACTCTTAATAATCGTAAATTAAAAATTTTTGAATCCGCCATTTTGACGGGCTCCGTAAATCTAGTGTTAAACACAGATTATAATGAAAACCGTAAAAAGTTAACCCTTTGCACTCGGAGCTATTTCAACTAAAAAACCAAACATTTCTTCTAACCTAGAATATTTCCATTGTACATAATTATTTTCATTATATGCGTAAGAAACTGATATAGTACCTCATACAATATTTAAATGTTTAATAATTTATTACATATAAACAAATTTAATCGTGTAAACAATATTCTGAATAATGGTCTAGCAATTTGTAGTGGCGCCTCAGAGTCGCCATTCGAGTGCTAAGGGTTAAAGTAAATTCATTCTTTTAACTTCTATAGCGCATTTCACTTTTATATGTTTTGTGCTCGGTAGGTTTACTGTTCAAATTGCTTTGAGTGCAAAGGGTTAATAGGCTTTCGATAGATGAAGTGTTAGATAATGTAACATACCTGTAGGTGCCCAGCAGGTTGATGCACCTCTCAGAAAATCTAGAGTCACACTTGTACTGGCCAGTGCTACATTCGTCGATGTCCTCGCAGCGTCTGGTAGCCAAGGAGTACTCGTAACCCGACTGGCAGGACGGCAGTCTCGTTAAGCACTCGAAGCTGCCGTTCTTATTCACGCAATACTGATGCAGCTCTAGCCGACAAGTGTGCTGATTTTCCAGGCATTCGTCGACATCTACGCAACTGCCATTGAAAGCGCGCTTGAAGCCGCTGCTACAAGGACGTATCAGATCGCAGAAGAAAGAACCATTTGTGTTGACGCATGTATGAGTTCCTTGAGGACAATCGTGCCTACCTAGGAGGCACTCGTCCACGTCCTGGCAACCTTTCGTCTGCGGACTAAAATACCAGCCACTGGTGCACAGTGGCGAACACTCGTAGTCACCAGGTGTATTATGACATTGCTCGTGGTCCCGACAACCTGGGCCTCGCTCGCATTCGTCGATATCCGTGCAATCACCTGTTCTAGAGTCCCTTGCGTACCCACGCTCGCAGGGCTTCTGGTACGAAAAGAGATCTGTGTTCTGCAAACACAATTTTGTAAACTTTACTTTACTTCACGACAAACTTACAGGGACTCGCATTAATGCTTTAACTAACACGTCGATCTTATATGGGTGACACAATTCTTTGATTATCTTTAACACTAGGTTTATGGAGCACTAAAATTGATTATTTTACATTGCTATATAAAAATAATAAAATTGTATTTACTTAGATCTTCAGCGATTTTTATTGTAATATGTACACAAAAAAATAAATCTATTCAATAATTCCTCACGAAAGCCTCCTTACACTCTCAATAATAGTAAATTAAAAATTTTTGAATACGTCATTTTGACGGGCCCCGTAAATCTAATGTTGAAAATTAATTTTGTTCATAATAGTTGTTTTAACCAGTTAACTGTGTAGCTCGACTTTGTATGTGGCTACTAAAAATTTTTTAAAACTTTATTTATCACATATTGACCTCTCGTCAATTTCTTTGTTTCGTTTCTTTACTTCGTCTTTGACTCGAAAAATTCTAAAATGTCGACAAATTAATAATACGTTTTAATTTTTACTACAATTTTAACATAAATAGCAAGAAATTAAATTTTATTCCATGACGAGTATACTCGGCAAAAACAGCTAACTGGTTAACCAAACTTCATTGGGATTTGTACGATCTGGAAGAGTTAGAGAAGTAATCTCTATAAGAGTTTTTATTCAACCTGTTGATATACTTAATCTTTAACCCTTATGTTGGCAACTAGGTACCCAGGTGCTCATTTACCTGTATTTTCATACTTCTTGTACTGTATGGTAACGTTCTGGTTGTTGTTGTTTTAGTTATTGCATCACAAAAATAGGAACCGTTTGTATTAACGCAATCGTGAGTCGTTAGATCGCAGGTATGTAATCCAACTGTACATTCGTTTATATCATCACAGAATACATGATTCCCACTAAAGTAATCAGTGTTGTTACGTAGCTGATAACCAGGAGGACACGCTGGAGAACATCTGTATCCTCCCTCGTAATTTTCACATTGTTCTCCGATTCCACAATTTGATAAACCATTGCTACACTCGTCGATATCTACAAAATAAAACTTTTAAAATATTTAACATTTATCTCAAAAACCATGGTTATAGTAATTCCACGTGTAGGATGGTAAAACGAAATTTTTCAATGGAACACTATTATCTTCATTGTTTATAATTCAGAATACTTGCTGCACGGTATTAACCCCTTGCCTTACGATTTATTTTACGGTTTTCGTGATTAGAATTTCTTTGTAGTTCATAATTTCTTAGGAAAAGAAGAAAATGTACATCTATTGCATGTCTATATGTTCTCCAATGGCTGTACATTAACAACAACAAAATAGAATTATATTTCGGTTTAAAGGAAATTAATAACATACATAATTATTAAACTCTGTTCAGAATCTTCATCACGTCTCTCAGACGATATTGTAAGCGAAGGGGTTAATGTAACATTTTATTTACCTATACAGCCCAGACTTTGAGGATCAAATATGTATCCTGATTGGCAATCCTCGGTTCGATTTACAACTGGAAATATTGTTTTTTGAGGAACACCAATCTGATGTTCATACTGTCTATTATATGAGACATTAGTGTCTTCTACGTTTTGATCTGAACTGGCATCCTCGTCGTCGAATGATTCGCACCTGATCAATTTTATTTGAATAATAAATGAACCATTAGTGAAACCTCTGTACTCTGGATGATCGGTACGCGATTTGAAAGAAAAAGCGTACCTGTAACTACCGATTTCGTTGACACACTGCTCATTAGCTTCGCAGGAGTGTAATTTCTCTTTGCATTCATCGACATCAATGCATACTTCTTTCGGATCATCTGCCGGCTTGTATCCTGCAAAGCAGATCGGCTGCTCAGCCTTTTGATCAAGGGAGTACCGTGGCAGAGAACTATTTTGCAGTGTGCATTCGTAACTTCCTATTGTGTTTCTGCAGATAGTATTCAGCTCAGGGCAGGGATTATTCAACTCGACACATTCGTCCACGTCTGTGAACGTAAAATTTTAAATACAAGCGAATAAGATCTATAATAATGTCCGCTAAAAAATATTATCATTCACGTCATTAATAACAGTGATACAAATAAGTACATATTGTTATTTAAACATAGTTGGTGTGAATATGATAAAGTATTACTTTCAACACGTTAAATGCTGCGCTAATTTTATGTTATACTATTTTCTCTAAATCACTACAGTATTAAACAATTTGAAACTGACGGCATTATTGTAATTGCTCTTAAGTATTTCGATAGTGTACAGTATTCGACGTGTTAAATTAGGAATATACAGGGTGTTCACGCTATTACTAGCCAGCGTTTTTCTTGCAAATAACAAATATTAGAAAAAAATGAAAGAGGAAAAGGTAATACTGTTTTTTGTAAGCGACGTAATGGCGTATGTAATTTTTTCGTATTTGCACTATTTTCATAGAAATGTCGGTGACCTTCAATTTTTGTAAATGGAATGCTGCATATTTTTTCATACCATATGAAAGCGTATGTCAAGACAAATTCATTCGTGTACGACACAATGACCTTCAAGGTCATACAAGGTCAGAAATTGAAGAAACATTTTGAACATTACGTACTAATGCGTTTGCAAGTATACTTTATTGACGAGGCTATAGTAAATGTTCAATATAACTTCTTTGTGCATGACTGCATATTTCGGCTCTATTAATTACATTCTTGTTAGCTTCTTCTAACGTTGTCCGAAATATTATTGCACATTATTGCGTTAGTTTCCTTTGCAAGTCGTTTACATTTCCTTACCGTTGTGTATCGTGAACGATATGTTTACGAAATATTACGTACGAAATATTCAAAATTTTCCTGCCATTTCTGACCTTGTATGACCTTGTGTAACCTTGAATATCATCATGTCGTACACGAATTAATTTGTATTGACATACGCTTTTACAAAAATTGAAGGTCACTGACATTTCTGTGAAAGTAGTGCAAATACAAAAAAATTACATACGCCATTATGTTACTTACAAACAACAATATTACTTTTTCCTGTATAATTTCTTTTTAATATTTATTATTTGCAAGAAAAACGCTGGCTAGTAATAGCGTGAACACCCTGTATATTTTTCAGTGCAACATTGTTTTTTCTAAAGAAAATTATAGATTATAAATATTTTTACTCACATGCAGGTAACAATACATGCTGGATCAATCTATAGAACTTGTGCATGAATATATAATTATTCAGTTAGGGAATTAAATGTAGAAGATGAATACTTAAGCATGCACATGCCTACAGGAGAAAGCAAAACAATTTATTGATGCAGTAAGTAGATAAAGTCAATATAAACTACTTTCAGTTAAACAATAATTACGATTATAAAATATATGTAGAATAATGGGACAATATTTACCGATACAAATGCCCAGATTATTACTGTACGCAAAACCTTTCCTACATTTGATGTTACATTCATAAGCTCCTTCGATATTCTTACATTCCTCACTGTCCTCGAGGCAACTATGAATACCCTCTGCACATTCGTCCACATCTGTGTACGAAACAAACGAAAACTCATTTTGTTTTGTTCACTTTACATTAACTGTTACAAAATTCGTACCTTTGCACTGTTGTAATTCCTTTTCGAACTTGAACCCAGCAGGACAAGACTTTGTCCCCTTCATTTCAAGACAACTGAAACTACCTTGTGTGTTAACGCAGAAGCTTCTTTCAGCTGGACATGGTTCTGGTAGTACAACGCATTCATCAATGTCTGGGAAGAAAGTAATTAATTTTAGTTACGACAAAGCGATTATTAACATATTGAAGTGTACAGGGTGTAAAGAAATGTTTGGTCTTGGCTGCCATAGGCTTGAATTTCAAGGTCAACTTTTTTTTTTATACCATCGTATTCTACGCGTCATGGGAATAAAAAGTGTCGTAGGAACCATGTGTCAAAACTTAATAGTTCTCATAAAAAATAACAGCAAAGTCTCATTATTACTAATACTTATTCTTTTTAAATAGTTTACATTTCTAATAAAGCAAGTATTTAGTGTTGTTGTTTATATGCTGTTTATCAGAAATCTAACATAATCAATCATAATCAATATTACCTTCTTGAAAAATGTTAATCTTCTATTAAGAAATATGTATTACGAAAAATTGATCGGTTCTTTGGCATGCAAGAAGAAATTGAAGATGAACATTTTTCAAGAAGGTAACATTGATTATGATTGATTATGTTAGACTTCTGATGAACAGCATATAAACAGCAACACTAAATACTTGCTTTATTAGAAATGTAAACAATTTTTATAATAATAAGTAGTTCTAATAATATAATGAGACTTTGCTATTATTTTTTATGAGAACTATTGAGTTTTGATACTTTCTACTCCCATGACGCGTAGAATACAATGCAATAAAAACAATGTTGACCTTGACATTCAAGGTCAAGGACAATTTTGCGACAACTTTGTTTTACAGATCTTCATCAATTCGAAGATGTAGAATACGCCTATGGGAGCCAAGACCAAACATTTCTGACCTGTAGGAAGAAAGCTAATTTGATCAGTTGTGCATGTATTGCTCAACAATGTGGGATATCATACCTGTGCATAGGCCTGTGTGAGGTTCCCATTGGTATCCAGGTGGACAGTCCTCGTAAGGTACATTGTTGAGCATATCCTTCGACACACATACGTAAGATCCTATAGTGTTCTCACACTGGCCAGGACACAGTCCTTTTTCAATACACTCGTTCACGTCTAAGCAATAGAGTACACAATGCGAACAAAAAGCAACATGGACATAACAGTATTGCAATGCAAGACGATACGTCGTTGAAGAAAGAAGCTCGTTTCATAAAGCATCTATAAATGTCGCGATCTTTGGTCTGTGAAATGTTCAAGTTTATCAGTGTCCAATAGACTTACAGAATAAATAAAATCTAACAATTTGAAGATTAGCTCATTTTTTCACGGAAGAAACGTCGAAAAATTAGTTTTTTTCAAACAACGGCGCCACGAACTTAAAAATCTGAAAAAATTCATAAACTATATTTTAAGTATAATGATAGAAACACAATATAGCATCCGAAAACGTACGAAATAATCTAAGTCCCACGTCCCTGGCAAGTACGAAATAATCTAAGTATCACGTCCGTGGTACGTCTGAAATTTGTGTCCGAGAGATGTCCCACGGACGTAAAAAACGGATGTCCATGGTACGTCCGAAATTTATGTCCGAGGGATGTCCCACGGACGTAAAAACGGATGTCCATGGGACGTCCGAAATTTTGATCCAAGGGACATCCCACGGACGTACATGACGGACATTGGACGTATCGGACGTAAAACGGACGTCCCATGGACGTACGGTGCTATCTGGGTCATAATGAAAAGAGGCTTTGATTTTTTGACTGCGGACGAGAATTTGTTTTAGATATAAAAAATATTTTTCTCGGAGAACAAGATCATACATTGCAAACATAAATATTAGGAGAAGAAAAGAATACCAAGTAGACCAAAGTTGATCCTTTTTCTAGCACTAGTTCTAGACGAAAACGCTTTGGGTAGGCAGGCAACAATTTTGCAGCAAGTGGACACTTCTTTATGGATACCCTAAAGAATTTGGAATTCTTGCTTGGTAAGCCTAATCGTAATTTACCACTTACCGTCGCAGACCTGATTGGTAGCGTTATAGCGATAACCCGTTGGACAGATGGGTGAATACTCGGTGGTCTCATCTGTTGCGGCGGTGTTCTTCTGTTGTGCTGACTTGGGAATGCACGAATGATTATCGTTCGCCAAAACATAACCGGGGTCGCAGCTGCAAGTTACTGCGACTCCGTTGTCTGTGCATCGCTGCTCGCACGGATTACTTGATTTGCATCTAAATTAGACGATAAGTCACCTTAGAACCATATAGTTTTGTTTATTTTAATGTTCTGCTCGTTGTCCAATCATAAGCATTAGAACAATTTTATTTTTCATCAATATGGGATAATTCTTGGCTATAGGTATTGCTTTAGTAATAATAATAACAGTTCTCGGATATGGCGGGTCGATTTTGACCCAATATTTCGAAGGCATCGTTTAGTTGCTCAGCTACTTCTGATTAATTTAAATTGGAGGCTGTTTAATTGAGTGCAACGAGAGATCAATGAGTCTACATAAGGTATCTTTAAAAAAAAAATTGATAAACGACTGCCCGAATGGAGCTAACAATAAGTCCTCTTTCTGAGGGTTAATAAATAATAGTAATAAATAAACTGCGAATTTTATGCATTTGTGACAGAAATAGATACATCAAATGCAAAAGAATCGTTGAAAGAATTTTCAACTGATTCTAATAATTAAGAAAAGAAATGAATCTCTATTTTTTACTGAATGACAATTTTTATGTTGCATAAAAATCCACAGTCTAGGAATAAGTAGAATTGTACCTGTCAGACGGCAGGTCTTGTATGCAAGTTTTCTGGTCTTCTAGTAAAGTGAAACCGTCTCTGCACTTGCAGTAATAGGATCCAGGCGTGGGAATGCAAATATCAGAGCACAACAATCCCTTCATAATTTGACAGATGTCGTCTAAAGCTGTAAATGATTTACAAAAATAATACTTCCGGTAAACTTCATCTCATCAGTTAGTAATATAGTACTCAAGTTATCCAAAAATTTAAACAATGTAAAAAATAAATATCGATACCATTTCTAGTCTTCTTAACACGTTCAGCGCCATGTCACCCATATCTGGGTGACGAAATTATTTATACAGAATTGAAAATTAATTGTTACGTTGGTAGATTGAGTGTACAAAATCTCCTTACGATCTGAGGAATAGAAGAGGTTTGAAACAGTAATTAATATCACAAAACTAAACTTCTTAGTTTTTGTTTTATTAAATATATTGCTTTGATATTGTGTAATTTTTATGATTGTGGAGTGGGCGCTGAACGTGTTAAACAGATCATTCATAATCTATTCCAATGAAGACAGAAGTTCTATGCTCTTTACATTCTTTTTTCCACTCCTTTTCAACTTTGATCAATTGAACAATTGTTAACAAATTCGTTAGACTATATCTTAAATAGTCCAAAAGCGGAATAGTAATTTTTTTCTTACGAGGCGTGGGTATTGACGGAGAAAATTCTGTCGTCTGACTGGTGGATGCAGAAGATGAAGAAGACGACAATGGCGACGATGGAGAAGGAGAAGTTTCAGTGTTCTCGCTTGGTGAAGTTAAATTTGTAGAATCCGAAGTAAATGTTGTTGAGGTACTTGGTGAAGCCTCGTGGCAACACTCCAAAAACGCTGGATCCCATGGAATTCCGAAGGAAAATTTTTGGAAAGCGCACCCTTGGCCCATGGATCCCGTTAATATGCCTAAAATCAAATCATTGTGGTAAGAAGAGGAATAATTAGACTGCGCATCTTTATGCAGTTATGGCTTCAGAAAAGTTTCGAAAAATGCTGGAATATAAAAATCGACAGAATTTTGTACGATTTTTATTTATTTCAGATCTACAAATACTACTTCCGGTGAAAATAAGATCTTGATTGATTTCATTTTCTTAATATTCGTTAATAATTCGTTTACAAAAATGGCAAATTGCATAAACTTCCGCAGTCTAGTAACAATATTGCCCTAACAAAAAGACTGCGAATAGTTCTGTGGTTGTAAGGAAAAACGCCGCATGTCGCATGTTTTCACTTTTTAGATATTAGCATTTAAAGTTCTAATCACTAATTCTTCGTACAAGTAATGTTTCTTTCTTTTTTTTTATAATGTAAGTTCACATTTCTTTCACTTTGCATAATACTGCACATTTGTATAATTAATTTGAATAACAATAGAAAGAATAGTAATTTTAGTTTTCTAGCATTAATTTTCCCTAATGCGTATGAATTAAACATATTGGACCCCCGTTAAATTGCATTATTTTTTAGACTTATAGAATTTGTTTTCATGACTTTTTTCTGTCAAATACGTAAATCCTATATTCTAAAACTTAATTAATGCATAAACTTAAATTTGTTGAAATTGTGACACGCGGCATTTTTCCTTGCAGCCACAGGATAATATTAACGATTATGATTTAGAGCACGTATAAATTTATAAAACAATTGTTCTATTGAGATTTTACGAGTCCGTGGACGCCATAAAATTATGAAACCTCAAAAAGTGGATGTTTACCTAATTTGCAAGCTTCGCAACAGTCGCGATGATAATCGCCGGGTCCGATACGTCTGGTTTTGGTGCCAGAGACACATGCTAAACCAGCACGTGCATCCGACTTCCCTTTCTCGCATTGTTGTTCGTGATACGTTTTCACGCAACAAATGTCTACAGCTTCCAAGCAAAGACCTTGCTCCACTGTGGGCACCCCAGATACCGGGCCTGTAAACTTTTCACAACCGAGCCCTTCCAATGCCCATGAAGTACCCAAACCACAACATTTTTCGAATTGCGCTTCCATCCTTGCATCGGCGAAAAAGGATCCTGCGAAATCAATATTTTTTAGAGCGATCTTTAAAAAGTTGTTGCCTGTGAAAAGTATCTGCTATGCCTATAGAATTCTATTGTTAAGAATTTATTTAACTTCTATTGTTAAGAATTTATTTAACTTCTATTGTTAAGAACCTGTGCCAAGTTAATAGACAAGAGCACAATTATGGAATTACTTCTATCGTTTTATTACTTCTTACGTGTACCCACATTTTTAGTCATTTTTTTTTTAATAATATATGCTCCAAAAAAAATTAAATTTTTGAATATTGCCTCATAAATGCATCTATACAATCTGAACAATCGTAAATTAAAAATATTTAAAAAATGTCATCTTGGCTGGTCCCATAAACCTTCAGCTTTATTAACAATCTAAATGGTACGTGAGTTTAGGAATTTTTTTTTTTTGAAAATTAAAGTACTTTTTTTCAAGGAATATCTTATATCTTAATATAAATATTATACACGTTATATATAGAAATGTTTTTGCTGCAAAATCTTTAAAAATGCCTAAACAAGAGATTCTCTTCTAGAAATTGTTTTCTTAAAAACACTATGGGACGAATATGATTTCTGTTAACTATGGATCATTAGAAAAATTCATGAAGATTCTCTCAACATGTGATTTCATCTAGTAGACTAGTAGATGAACGAAAAGTTTTTTAAAATATTGCTTTTATATGAAATGATTACACTGTGGATTTTATGCAAATGGTTGCCCACAATTTAAAACAGTGGGCGTATTAAAATGATTTAGGGACATCAGTGTATTAATTTCAGCTGAATAAGATGATTAAAAGAAGAAAGAAATTAACCCCTTGTCGTATTTTAACGAGTCAGACTCGTGATGAAGATTTTAAATAATGTCTAACAAAGATGAAAGTTCTACCTTTATTTTCGGACGAAATAAAATTTTACTTTGGTGTAATCAATATTTAAGCATTGAAGTAAATGTAGTCATGCAAAAAAATAAATTTTCTTTCCTCTTCTGTGACATATTTGGGGATGAAGACGTTATAATTATTGTAGCCGTAAAGAAAATGGTATGGCAAGGGGTTAATATTTGGCTATCGTGTCTTGTAATCGATGCAAACATTTTTTATCTTGCATAAATATCCGCAATCTAAAAATGATAGTCGTTCTATGGGAAAAAACGATTTTTTAACGTTAATGTTGAATGTTTTCCGTGGATTAAAAACCGTTTGCATCTGCTTTAACTATATTTCCCAAGTTATAATTCAAATTACTACTACAAGAGAGGAAATAGAACAGGAACACAACAAATTAATCCTAGGTTCGTGAACAACGACAAACTTCTGGCGAAGTTATCTCTTATTTGCATGAAATTTTTAGAAACCTCTGACTACGTTGAGAATCAAGTCCTTCCTATCGTTGGAACGATTTCAATGATAAGAAGAATAGACTTTTATAATTATGTCGTTAACAAATGTATATTTTGCAAAATATAATTTTATTCTAGCATCCTGTACGATATTCACTCATTTGTTGTTATATATAACAACGTATACGAATGAGATCAGATTTAGAAGTCGTGCATAATTTTAGAAATTAGTATTAGTAGTAATTATGTAACTTGCATACATTACCAAGTCATACATTTCAATAATCATTAAATATTACATCTGCTGATCGTAGACTCATATTTTAATTCGTTATATATTATTTAAAATTAGCATGCAATAAATCGAAGGAAACGTAAAAAATTTATTTAAGAGCTATTCATGTATTATTGTTAATAAATAACTTACTAAATAATTTTTAGTGAAAGTACTCCCGTTTATATTTCAATATATGCCTAATTCTATGTAATACTGATTTTCTAGAATACCAGACAATAGAGCAATGATGAGGGTATTAGATAGTACAATTAAATACTATTGTGTCATTAAACGATTTCAATCGGATTATTAGTGTTCATGAAATATTCCTATATAAAGTATGAAAGAGAAGAAGGGATAGAATAATAAAGATTCTATGAAGTTTCATTAATCGTCTCCAACCTATTCTTTCTTTGTGATATTGTATTTTTATTGTACAGATCTATTATAGTGAATAAGTAAGTATGTATATCTGTCATAAATGTAGAAGTCAGTTTTAGATTCGATTAGATAATATTAAAATGTGAATGGAACAATAAAAAGTAACATTAAAAAAATTCTCTTCAATTTTTTAAGATCAACAAAATTTCAAAGCCAGAACTAAATGAATGGTATTATTATATTCATGGTAAGTATTATATTTATTATTTCTTAATTTTGTTAGGTTTACGTAGTGATGATGCTTTTATATTTTCAGCAGTGATTCTGCGACAGTGTTTGCATAGAAACCACAATAAATCAGTAGAAAGTATACATGTCAAGTACTTCTAGGGAAAACCGTGATTTGTTCAGTGATAAGAATGACACGTGCATTCATGCACCTTTGTTGCATTGAAAAATAGCACAACCTTCTAATATTAAAGTTCACATAAAAAACTTTTCAAATTTAGCCAGAATAAAAGTGTATAAAAATGATTTCAATTCTAAATTCAATCAACTATACAAAATAATATAATACGATAAGTAACTTACGGAAACATTCTGCATTATTTACTCAAATTAATCAACCTTAATTATCAAATCACTCATCTAGACATACTCGGATCTACACCTACTAAGACTGCATGATCATCAATTGCTGATTCCGAGAAATCAAACGACTCTAATACATATTCCATTCATTATCTTTCTGCGTCGAATATTCAAGCGGTGAACAATAAAACCAATTAATTGGACCTTAAGATCGAATCTGAACTATCGCATCACAAGACTTGGGTCCATTTCGACCCAGAGTTCCAAACGTTCTATCTAAATTCTAATTTTCCAGTGGAGATTTCATGAGGTCCAATAAAAAGATCGATGTTGATGTCAAGAAAAGTAGGTTCAAAAGTATGTAAAAAAATGGATGCATAAAAGATCTGAATGGATCTAGCCCATGGCTGACATTAAATCATCGGAAGCAACCGCCTCGCGTGGCTTAACGATTCTTTAACACAAGACCTAAGAAGCATTAAAAGCTAATAGTTTACGTTATTTGCAAAAAATTAACAAGAACGTATTTCTTACGATCTACATCACTATATACGCTCAATGTACTATTGACTAAAATCCTGATCAAATCATCTTTGCAATTTCAATAATCGCAAGCCTTGGTAGCGCAATAATTCAGCGCGTAAATCTCACATTAAAATTTCAATAATCATAAATTAAAAAATTTAATCTCGTCATTTTGACGAGTCCCGCATCTTCGCAAAATATTTAAAAAATGGATCAACGATATCCAACAGTACCTTGCTCCCACGGGAGGAATAGTTCCAGTTGAACAGCCAGAAGTAGGAAGAAGAATGGCCTAACGTGACGGGCCATCTTCTCTTTTCGATCGGAATGAAATCGATATCTTCCACGCTAATTGTCACACTGGTACCCCGTGATTAACGAAGGAGTTTGTGCGTCTTTATTTTCCACCGATACCGAAGATCGCAAACGCAAACAGGAACGGTTGTTCGTTGATCGTCTGCGCTCCGGACGAGCGCTCAGCATGCATTGAAACGTCCCGTTTGCCGGTACCTCGGTTTTCTTCTCTGCACCTTTGTATACTCATCTCATTTCTTCTCTCGAAGCTTCCTCCTCCATCACGTGGATCGTTTCTTCTCTTCTGGACCGGCGCAGAGTGGTCCGCGACGCCGTTTTAGCAGTTCAAGATATTCATTTCTACAAAAACGAATTTATCTTGTAAGACGGTGTTCTATTGTAATCGTTCTGAAAAATCAATTTTTTCCATCTATCGAGAGATTTTGAAAATGTACTCCGAAAACTTTGTAATCGTATTCAAAAAAAGAAGGTGCGCACTTTTAGAGGGTTACAAATGTTTGAGCGGTTAAAAAATAAGAGAAGTTCAACAATTTTTTTATATATAAAATTATGTTTCTTTAAACATCAAATTATGTACATCTTATTGCATGTTACTTGAGCAGTGTTTGCTGAAAAGTTGACCTAAATATCTTAAACCAGCAGGACGTGACCGCCATTTTTCCAAAGCCATTTCTGCAAAACACTGTTTTTGGTACCAGAGATATCTCCGCAGGATTTCATTTAATAATCTTTTAAATTTACATTGAACTAGATAAAAAAAGCTAGCCTATATTGTAGTCGATTTTGAAAATATCAATTTTTAAAAGAACTACATGTTCCACAGTCGTGTGGAAAGAGCATATTTCTACAACTACTGGGATACTTGGTCCAGTAGTCAGCCATTTTAGACTAACAGTGAACCATCTTAAACGTTGCTATTATCAATATGCTAGTTTCTAAATGTTTTATAATATCGGGACATGAGGCGACACTTTGGAAATGTAAAATATGAGGCTGATCATTGCTGTGAATACATTAGGCTAATTATTGTGTTCGATCGAATGTATAATTTGTTAATAGATATTTATGTTTAAGCAATTCGTTTTGCGTAATTATTTTATCTGCAGAGTGAGAATTTCACCGACTGTTTGAAAAAGGCAATAATTGTCAGTCAAACAAAGAAAATTCATTCGAGAAATAAGCGAATGGTCCGAATCTTTTGGACGGTGGTGCATATTTTTGTGAGATTCTGTAGATTTATAATATGCGAGGGTGTTAGAGCCATCGCTACTAGCTACCGTGTTTCTTTCTCAAAAGGCGGCCCCCTCCAGGAGTTTTGACAGCGACTTCGCCATAGCACTGGCGACTTCTACTAGCGGCATATGCTCTCGGCACGCTGTCACGAGGCACAAAGATCCTTTTTTTGTCAGTGTCCCGTGGACAGTAGACGCCTTGTTGATCTCGCGAATTTCCGTGACGCCCGTAGGGGGTAAATCTTGTGTTGTGTTCCCTCCTCCGTCTGCTCTATGAATTGTCAGGATTCTTCTTCTTTGTGACGCCGATCAAGAATCGGCGTTATGTTCGAATCATCGATTTCATTCAATTCTGGAGTCCTCTGTATAAAACTTCGACTTAAAGTGATATCCGAATGCTCTTCAAGGATATAAATTCCTTCAACCGATAATTATGAAACGTCTTTCGCTTTGTGTTTTGCAAATCATTTTTTGACAAATTTCATTGTGTATCTCGTTTAAAAATTAATTTATTATTCAGCTTTTCAGGGACGTCTACTGTGAACCGTACTGACTCTAAAGTGCGTCCAAAAATTGATTATGCCAGGCCAAATTGCTAGGTAAAATAACTATGAAAAATATTTAAAAGTGTCTATTATAATACCATATTAATACAATAACGTATTATTGTAACATCTGCAGCAGTAGGCAACTCGATCGTACAAAAACAAATCGAGAATCTATCTGTAAAAGATTAATCTGTCTGCCTTGAAATAATATATCTATCACTTGATTAGTAATGACGCTTATTAGAAAAATTATTCGTGAAACACGAAGCAGAAGAATTCAACCATTATTTCTACAGTAATCGAAATATTCTATTAGGTGGAATGAACGTCCAAAATAATTTCAATTAGGAAGAGTTAATACCAAGTTGATCATACGATTTTTTCGCCTTTATCCTCACTAGAATGATAATATATAAAAATAAATATCGTGATTATCGTAAATGGAGATACTGAAAAATTGGAATACTGTTTCCAATAAAATAGGCAACGCTTAGATTTGATCAAGTTACATATTTCATAAACTGTTACTCGTCTTTGAAACATGCAAAAATAAATGTAGGATGAATGCTCCTTATTTGGGCTCCGTCCCAGTAATCAGCCATCTTGGAAATAAATTGCTTAAAAATAGGAGGTATCTACTAACAAATTCCTCTATACGTTTGAATGAGCTCAATAGTCAGTCTATTCCTCACTCCCAATCTATATAATCTCATGCCTCCATATAAAAAAATTTAGAAGAAATTATACTAATAATAACAGCCCTTAAGATGGCTGACTACTAGCCTTAAATCGCTGATTACTGAAATAATTACCCTACAAAACAACTAAAAATTGTGCTTTAATGATCTTAAAGTAATAGACGAGTATATTTCCATTCATGAGTTTCGTGTGAGTTTGATGGGAAAGGTCGAAGGAAAACGTGTGCCACGAAAACCAGCCAATAGACCGGCAGTCATCATCGAGTTAACGAGGTTGCGATGACCGTGACACGCGCAACACAGTGGCGATCGTGTAACATCCGAGTCCACAGTGTCTTGTGTTGTGAAAAAGTAAAATATTTCGCCGTCCACCATGTCGGCTGCCTGCACGCTGACTCCGTTTGAATCTGAAATGTCGTTTTTTGTGTCCTCCACGACAGCAGCATGTGTCTACTTGTACGGTCTACTTGTATTCCCGGCCGGGGACCAACAAGTCCAGCCGAAGAAGACGTAACGATGATATAACACGAGGAAGGTAAGGGATTCCTTTCAGCTATCATAAACCCTGAGTCCTTCAAGCTGCCAGAGACACAATGACTCACTGTAATCACCCGCAGAATGTTCTAAACCGCCGTTTCTTATCCCGGCCGATCTACTACAATATTTTTATCGGTTAAACTTCATTTCGGGGGACCAAAAATTTTGGACTTTTTTTTATATAACTCCATGGATTTTGACGAGAAAAACCCAAAAATGTAAGTTTTAATAACCCTTCGCACTCGAAGCAATTTTAATTCCAAAATCAAGATATTTCTTGCAGTCTAGAACATATTTATCCTTTGTATCTTTTCTACATTTTGCACCTGAAATTAAACCTGATTTTTTTCCATGCAACAGTTGAATTTTTAACACTATAGGATAGAAACGAATTTAATAATATGAAAACTGTTTTGAATAATGGTATGGCAAATTTTACTGGTGACTCGGAGTCACCATTCGAGTGCGAAGGGTTAAAAACAAGAATTACGAGTTCACAAGTTTGTACGTCTATAAGAGTTAAGCAATTTTAACGTTTTTTTATATACAGGATGTTCCACATAAATGGGAACACCTAAATATCTTTGTCGTATTTACAGTCCTATCAGAAAACTTTAGAGGACAAAGTGACACAACTGCAGGAGGAAAATATAATGGTAAAGAACAACATTTTTTATGTCGTGTTTTTTCATAAAATTTCAGTCACCGATGTTTTTTTAAATGGAATAGTATATTTTTTACGATAGTATGATAGACAATAAAAAACTGAATTTACTGGATACCACCTTCTTGACCTTGAAATGACCTTCAGCAAGAATAATCATGTTGGAACGGATAAAATGTGGAAGTTTAAAATTTACGTGTTTCAGCAAAGATTACGCGTTGTTTACGGCGGGTTACATACTC
This sequence comes from Sphecodes monilicornis, assembly GCA_913789915.3. Taxonomy (NCBI): domain Eukaryota; kingdom Metazoa; phylum Arthropoda; class Insecta; order Hymenoptera; family Halictidae; genus Sphecodes; species Sphecodes monilicornis. The sequence continues at coordinate 16,452,540 of OU565290.1, forward strand.
TAACATAAACATACGCTGTTTACTATGAAAAATATTTCAAACATTTATTGTGGTTTGTAAAGGTCAACCCGACGTAAACAACGCGTAATCTTTGCTGAAACACGTAAATTTTAAACTTCCACATTTTATCCGTTCCAACATGATTATTCTTGCTGAAGGTCATTTCAAGGTCAAAAAGGTGGTATCCACTAAATTCAGTTTTTTATTGTCTATCATGCTATCGTAAAAAAAAGATACTATTCCATTTAAAAGAACATCAGTGACCTTGAAATTTCATTAAAAAACACGGCATAAAAAATTTTTTTTCATTACCACTATATTTACCCCCTGCAATAGTGTCACTTTGTCCTCTGAAGTTTTCTGATAGGAATGTAAATACGACATTTATTTAGGTGTTCCCATTTATGCGGGACACCCTGTATAATCCTATTTGAAATTTGATTGGTCCATATGTTTGAGCAAGCAACACTATTCTCATATTTCAGCTTACTTCCTTTAAAAATTTATTGCATTCGAATCGCTTCCATGTATAATGTCATTAGATCTATTTTCTTGTGGCGGCGAAATCGCCATATTCGATCGGCAACTTCATAATCGTGGAAGCGACCTCTTCCCCGCACCCAGTCTTTCGAGGGACGCCAAATAATCGATTCTATTTTTTGAGTGCGGGTGCCATCCTAACCGTCAATGAAACTACGTAGCCAAAAGAACGATTTATTTTTTAATATCTTTTTCACAAAGCTTTATCAAAAAGGAGCTCAAAAACGTTCATTTAAATAATAATCTCCAAAATATTATTAAACTACGTTAGCGGTGGTGACCTTTTAGTTCACGACCAAAATTATTACTGCTATAAATTTATAAAGTTTATAAAAATTTGTAAACAAATTCCTAGTCCTTAAATTGTAAAGGGGCGGGATTAAAGTCTGGACGATTTCGAACAGTTTGTAAGGATCACCTATTTTGCTTCATACTGTTTACAATATAAAATTCGAAAGTCCTATACATATGCATTGTTTCAGACATTTTTAAGAATGATTAGTCACTATAAAAGCTGCATAAGACATGGAAGACCCACCTTTACCCTACAGCAGGGATGGGCATTTTTGTCTCAATTGAGACAAAACCGTCCCCACCATAGCGCCCACTGTCCCCCACCAGCATTCGTCCTTACCATAGTGGAAGGAAGTGCTTCGCCCGTTGCAAACACTGCGCAGGCCTCGAGCATGAAAGAGAGGTTGGTGGGAGAAGCAGGCGTTTGAGGGGCCCCTACCGTGCCCATCCCTGCCTTACAGTCTAAGGGCTGTATGAAATTATAAATTATAGATTTTTAGAAAATAAAAATAACCATCGGTGCATATGATGTGTTAATGTTTCCCTTTAGAACGAGTATTATGAACGCTTTAAGTAAATTATTGTTTAAATATGTTCATGTGACACACCATTTCAAAGTTTTCTCCATTAATTTGTGCAAATGATTTTCTTTTTGCTACTTCATATTATTAATTTACATATTCGTGCAATTTTAGTGGTTTCTTATTTATTTACCTAGAGAGTCTGCCACTCTATTCTATTTCCGTATCTGTGAAAGTGCAAATTTGATCATGCTCTTATTTGGTGGAGGATAAATCGCTTCAGATCGTTGTTATTCCATCTTTAATTGTATACATTAGAGTATTCAGAATTAATTAATCTCTTAATTTCGCTTTCGTTAGACACATTAGAAAATTGTTTCAATTCGAACCGGCGGCAAATTGAAACATTACAGGAATACCTCTCAATACTTGTAAAGTTATGTATGTATAGTTGTATATATACGATAACGATATTTGTAAAACGTCTTATAATATCAAGTTTTCGATACATCGTATAAAAAGAAATACTTTATTAATATTTACCTTCAAATCCATAATTTAGCGGATAATAGCGCGTATTATTCTATATGTACAGGTGATCTGAAGAACGCTAAACAATAGAATCTACGTTAAAAGATTGTAGCATATACTAATGGCACAATAAATTATTACGTGTTGTAAATATAGTCTGTAGAACTCTTCTGACGATACATTAACTAGAAAACGATAGGATCTATTATTATTATTTCTACAACTTAAAAAATCACATTATCTTCACACTTAAATTCAGTTAAGACTCTGTATAGCTTTGTCACACACATTAAAGAACACGTTCTCCCGATTAAACTGATTAGAAAATTTTCCAAGGACAAATGTTAATATTAAAATAAATGGCAAGCGTAACAAAAAAAATCGTTTCAATTTCGCACGAAATAAAAAACGTCGATTATCCAAACAAGAAAAGGAATTTTGTTAGAAGCTCTAAAACGTTGATTATTCCATTCTATAATTTTCTAAATACTTTCTATAATTGTTTCTTCCACACGCATTTATTGTAGTAAGCACTTAATAAAACACACTGAGTATCTTTGAGTGTACTAATACCTAAATATTAATAAATGTATGCAAATAGTAAAAAAATAAACTAAATACAATGTACAAACAATATTTTGATCCGAAGAGAAAATATGAATCATGCCATCCACTACGGGTTTGTTTAAATTACATACTCGATCAACTTTATTTTCCATATACATAATTATTCCGTTCGTATAGCAGTATGTAAATAATAGTATAGCGATCAGTGTAAAAATATTTTTAACTACATCTCACTGTAACATAAAAGAGGAAAAATGCAATTAACGAACACGTGACAAGACTGTGAGATGTGTTTAGGGTAGTGTCCTAAACTCATCGTTCTTCACGACAAGTCCCCTCATTCGTTACACTAAAAGTTTATTTATAAATCATTATAGTTCGGATAATCGTCGTTTATAGTTTCATATCCCTGATTCCCTGTACGTCAATAGAATTTGATACCAGTAAAAACTTTGTAACAAATTTCTCACATCTTACAAACGTGTATTACAAACAATCAAATCTTATATATTAGCATCTTACATTTACCACTTATTATCGTTACATTTTCCATAATTACTTTTTTCTCGTATAATCTTGTTTCTTGGTCACATCAATATATTCGAAAATTTTTTGCAGCGTTGCTAACAATATTATATAATCGGAGCGTGGACCTTCTGTTCTATTACAAATCAAAACCCCTATTCTTTTTTCATATTAAATAATTTAACTCTGACATACGTGAGTAGTTGATTCGATTTAAAAAAGAAAACATGGGAAAACCAGGGATGACGATCAGGTTGAATGTCAAGGAGAAAAATGATGTCATCAGAATGCAATGTTTATCGACAATCGTTACAATATAGATCGTAAGAAAATAATAGTTCATGCGAGAACGAGCATCGGAAGGTCAATGAAAGGATATGCTAAATTTGGTAATTATATAGAAAAGGTCTGCGTACTCCGATTTTGATGAAATTTTAATATGTTATAGAGCAACACATTCTGAACAACTTTTTCCTTTTCCAATATAGGGGGGTCACTTTTAGTTTTCGAGATATTTGCAAAAAACTATCGGTAATGTTAATTTCATAACGGAAACCTTCTTTTTAGAAACACTGGGTGGGTGTATGTGGTATTGTCGCTTCTCATCTCCACAACGTGTTTACAAACAAAAAATTAACAGATGCGGCCCGAAAATCCAGGAAATGGAATAACAGAAGAAACAAGCAGAATTAACTCCTGTAGATAACTCTGATCATACATAGATAGGCTGAGCTTTCAATTTTCAAAGACATTTCCTGGATTTTCGGGCCGCATCTGTTTATTTTTTGTTTGTAAACACGTTGTGGAGATGAGAAGCGACAATACCACACACTCCCACCCAGTGTTTCTAAAAAGAAGGTTTCCGTTATGAAATTAACATTACCGATAGTTTTTTGCAAATATCTCGAAAACTAAAAGCGACCCCCCTATATTGGAAAAGGAAAAAGTTGATCAAAATGTCGAAATCTATAACATATTAAAATTTCATCAAAATCGGAGTACGCAGACCTTTTCTATATAATTACCCTAAATTTCTCTCCAAGGGATGATCGTACGAAGAAAAAACAAAATTCAAGGTAAGATGTTTCGACCGTTCTCTTTATATTAAAACGTTTTATAATCGTGTATCTTATATCGCTAAGCATTTTCAAATATAAAAACTCATTCCTATCTCAAACTGACAACTTTATTTCGTTAATTTAATGTATGATTGCGTAACACGAATACGTTGATTGATTAAAAAAAAATGTGTACACCCAGTTGTTCTGTGTCTTTCCTCTTTGCCCGCCTACTCTCTCTCTCTCTCTCTCTCTCTCGCTCGCTCGCTCGCTCGCTCGCTCACACACACTCATTCATCCTGGACACAGGTATCTTTTTGTGCGACCATGTGCCAACTCGCAGGACTATATATAATTCCGCAGACGAGGTACAGAATAACCATAACACATCGTAGGTTATTCGAAACTGTCGAATTTGAAATACAGAACTCACAGAAGAAATCAAGGATATCGTCGCAGGCTCCACATTTTAAAAACTGACCACCCTGTGATCTGCGTTTAACACAACCGCTGAGATTCGCAGAACAAAAAAGGTGAAGACTATACACGTAGCTCCTTCGTGAACATGTTACAGAGCTGCCTAAAGTAGTCGACTCAATGCAGTTTACTACATGTCGGTTTTTGTACAGATACACCATCGATAACAATGTTTTAATTAATAGATCGAACATACATACTTCTTTCACATTATTAATTAAAGTAATACATGGAATTTCTAAACTATGTATGTGTGACAGGCATTATATTTAACACTAAACCTACCAAGCACAAAACATATAAAAGTAAAACATCTTATAGTGAAAGCCTTTTTCTAATTTCAACAATTGTGATATAAAAAACCGGTCATATGACCGTGGTAGGTTTAGTGTTAAACTTGAAGTGTTAATCAAACACAACAAAATATTTAAAGCATTGAATCAATGTACATATACAAATATTGTAAATAAAACTCATTTAAATAGTGTACACTTATTAATAAGAAATTTCTATTACATAGCTCGATTCTATTAATTAGCACAACTCGGTGAATTAAATGCCACAAAGACATCTTATTGCTTTGCTTCTATTTCTTCCAATGAAGGTAACAAATACTTGTGTACCGAATGTAGGACTGCAATAACGGTAAAATATTCAAGAGCATCTACGAAGGATCCAAATTTACATCGAATCTTGAAAGTACCCTGCACCTCATCGCGCCAATATATTACTTACAATCGCGCACCGCATCGATTATGTAGTGAAATTTCAGGACAATAGTTGATTTTTTTGAAATTTCCAATGACAGTATACGTCGTAGAAGAGTGCACCTTATCGCTTTCTAGGAGGAATCAAATAATTGCTTATATTGCTAACGTTAAATATTTAGTAGAAAAATAGGAATCTTATTCTAGAAGATTTTTATAATATCATAATAATTTCACGTATTAATTGAAAGATCGCCTCCTTAAGTCGAAACTGTTTTATCCAAGACCTAATAAACTGGTTACGCTTAAACACATGTGTATTCCTTGGATAGTTTTGAATATGATCAAATTAGGTATAAATAGTGTTTATCTACTTTGAGCGGCGTAATTATTTGATTTTTCCTAGATCCCAGAGGGAACGCTGATTAAGAACCATTCGATAGAACCTTTGTCTGCACCCGACACCTAAAATTGATCGCAATGTGTTCTTTGTTGGCACACCGCGGGAAATGTAACAGATGTTTACAATTGGACTCCTGATTCTAACTTCACCTATGGATCGCAACAGTAATTTGGCAAGGTGCCTTTAGAATTAGAAGTGCGTGTCGAACTATGTGGAAAAACGTCTGCGACATATTTTCACATCGCGAAAGTGGAAATTTTATCATGTATAATCTGGAAGAATGAGAACGAGGTGAGCTGCACACGATGATTCCCAATTTGAGCGTGACAAGTTTCAACCATTTATTAAATTATGACGTTTCGATGAAATTATACGTTCCATAAAAAATATAAAAGTATTATAAATAAAATGTTAAATAAAAAATATTACTTATAATTAATCGTTACTTTTTTCTCATGCCACGATTACTATAGACATGCATATATGACGTTTGATCCTCTCTATTTTCATCTCTTTCCTTTTTGCGTAGAACTCAACAGAATGTACATTTAATATACATATGTATATCATATTGTACCACCCTAGTACATTCATGTATAATGTTCAGTGTAGAGTTTAAAGTATATTAATGTAAGTATACTTACAAATACGTAATCAATAGTGTTAAACGCAGTAGAATATAATGTTACAATATTCAAATAATTTTTTTGTAAAATTAAAATAATAAATGAATACAAATACATTATGTGAGAAATGATTTTATCAAACTTATTTTTTATACAACACTGTTCAGTGTTGTAGATTTCTAGATGAGAATGAAATAGTCATGAAAACCTGATTCATATTAATGTACTCTACATTTTTATACACAAGATCCAATTAAACTGCCCTGCTAATAAAATTTCAATTCTCCGCGATATGTCTTCTGTCGTGTTTGAAGTATATTAAATTACTGAGAATCTATAAGTTGTTTCTCTATTTCTTTATAAACCTGCACTGTTAAATAAATTATAAAAATATCTTCAGAAATGTGATCTAGTAATAGAGTACAGCTTTTTATAAGTACCTAATTTTACTAGTCTACAAATAATAGTTGTCTCGGTGACAACGAATCGAACGTTACAGATCTTGGTATGTAATTGTAAACTGTCACCCTCAAAAAGCACCTAAAACACCTCGTTCTGGAAGAAATGTGGTGGAATAAATTCTTATGAAGAGGCAACAGGAAAAAAAACACCTGTTCGCTAGTGTTATAATTTATAATTTACTTTTTCTCTTAATACAATCATAACACGATAAAACTGAACAGGTGTTTTTCATTGTATGCCTGCTAAGATAGAAAATGACTAGGCCATATGAATACAACTAAGGAGTATGTACTGCATTCCGACATTGTTACAGAACAAAGTGCAAAGTGAAGTGAGTATCTAATTTAATTCATACCCCGTCGTTACCCTAACAACTTGTAACACAATCTAATAAATATTGTATTTTCATACAAGTGGTATTTTCTCGCGCCAAAAGATATTAGATCCGCTAAACTTAGTTTCCTACTGTATTTTCCAAAAAATGTCCCGAGGTTTATTCATATGGCTCATTAGTTTCAGTACTGCAAACTTCTTCTATGTCCAACCAATCTGATGTGTATGTTCAATGATCCTTTCTCAATCTCTGACTGTAATCAATCTTATGAAAAATCAACTTTGAATTCTATTATGGTTCTTCCCCATCGCCATCTGTAAAACAAAAATTCGGATAAAATAAGCAGAGTAAAACATTGTAACGAAATAACCGAATCAATAAAAAGAAAACCAATATTTTTACCTTCACGATCTACTTCATCATCTACTAATAATTCATCCTCTTCGTTTACCCCCTCATCTTCGTCGTTCACAGCCTCTTCTTCTTCTTCATCTTCATCGACATCATCTTCGACGACAACTATACTATCATCTCCTTCCTCTCCTTCAACCGCTTCATCACCATCATCCGCCCCACCATCTTCATCTTCCTCTTCCTCTTCCGTATCACAATCTTCACCATCTCCTTCAATGCCATTTTCAACATCCATGTCTGGTGCTAAGTAATACTGACAACAAATAGACAAAGTTTTGATTACCTGTATTTCAGTTAACGATACTCGACTAAACAGCAGCAGCATTGTTTTAGCAATGAAATGAAAAAATATGTTTTACTGATTGAAAATCTAAAATAAAATAATTAAAAGTTTCACATGTATATTATGTACTATGTGCCTGTGGAATGAAGGAGCGAGAGGGGGGATCACCTGTCTATTGCATAATCTGATTCATTGATATTACCACTTCACCTAATAACAAAGTTACGTGTGCCTAACAACCACTCAACCTGCATTACTTTTACAAGTTGTCCTTCCATGGACGCTTAGTACATCTTGTAAAAATATCTATATAATGTAAACGCATTGTAAAAAATGCCACTAAATTTTAACAATCCTTGCTGTATACTTTAATAAACAAATTTACCTGCAAAGGATTAGGCCACATATCATCTTTAATTAATTCTGCTATTTCATCTGAACTTGGATCACCATGATCCGTAAACCAGTCAAAGAATGATCTGTGTTTTAATGGCCTTTTACGACCTTTTAATGGGGCTTTGGTTTTTGCTCGCTTTGTTAAATCTGCACCTTCTTTCCAACGTATAGGTGTACTTTGAGAAGCTGGATCTCCTGCAAAAAAAGCAGGAGATACATCAAAACTATGATTGTTCAATGCAATTTCAATCTTCATTCGGAAATTTGTTCAAAAGTCATTGGTGTTTAATCCAATAAAATAAAATGTTGGTGCATGCAAGCGTAGATGCACTTGATCCTTCTAATAGAAACAATGTTATATTGTGCATTCAATGCAATCTTAGTTATTAGTGTGCATACAAAAGATATTTCAAACTGTTGAAATTAAAATAATAAATTATTCACATTTGTATTACAGCTTAAACAAAATAATACTTATATTTAGAAATTTTCTCACCAGAAGAACCTAGATGAAATTCCTTAGTAAGTACTTCGTTTTCGAAATATGGATTTTCATCAAAGTGGAAATTGATTCTATAACCAGACTTAATATCTTCGAACTCTTCCACTTCAAGTTTGTTCAAGAATCGAAGAGCATCTTCTTCATCTTCTTCCAGTATTTCTGCTATTTCTTTGTTATTTACGAACTATATATGTAATAAGGAAATGTATATCACACTTATCTATATATACTAATACAGGAAACACAATTAGTATGCAAATGTAACTATATAAATATTGCCTAAATTATAGCAATAAATTATTACTAAATTATTAGAATGAATAAGAAGTGAATAGTAAATTACAGTGACATAAACTATACGTGAGAAGATAATCATATGTAAATATTTGCATTTCAACCAAAATGGAGACAATACTTGCAATATCTTCGTTGCTTCATTTATTGTAAATAAGAAACGTAGTTTAAGATTATAGTTTATAAATAACGTATAATAGTATAGATTTAAAAAATCATAAAACTTTATCTGCAGTATTATGTATTATCTGAATTTAAAATAAATAGACAACATGACTTTCAATATATGAAATTATAGTTTTTTTAGAATAAGATCAAAAGATTGCAAATGTAAAATAGAAATTTAAATATTAACATAGAAACAGTAACTTAAAAATATATATATGAGGAGACTACAACAGTGATTAACGAAATGTTTGCATTACACAAGTAACAGATGAATTACTAATGAGTTGGTTTCATACATCAAAGCTATATACATAGTACATAAATTGTGGTGGAACACATTTAAATTGAAGGTTAAAAAATTCATAACTGCAATAACGATATTATAAGTGCATCAACGAGTTATAGTTTTAAACAGAAAAAAATAATATCGCGGAACAGAAATACATTTATGTTGCTGCCTCAACATAAACTGAAAATGTTGCGATTCCCAATAAACGGGTAATAGAACCGATGAATAGCACGATGCTGGTAACAGGTTACCATATAGCATCAATGTATCAATAATCTGGAAAAGTGGTTTCTATAAAAATAAATTTGTATCATATTCCGCGTGACCGCATGTAGTTATACATACTTTCGTACGTATACAAGTAGGCAAGATGGCGACTAGCGCCGGTGGACGCCGGCATTGCTGAGAAACGTCAAAGATACATTAGTAATTATTATTAATGAGAATGTAACGTCATTGTACGAAAGGATACAGCAGTCACCCAAAAATTGGGTATCCTTTTAATAATGTCATTCCGTTTTTGGAAATAGGGCTTACGCAACTTATTATACTTCTTCTCAACTTCGAGGATTTCGTCGCTGGCTTTCTCATTGAGGCCATCGATTTGATTCTGACACCCGTCAATCTCTTCGAGAGTTTTCTGTATTTCAATGTCGTAATCCCGCGTCTCAACACCCTCGCCCGAACTTGGGTCCTCCAATTCCTTGGACTTTTTGTTCGGCGAAGCCATCGTTCGACCCGCGCTCTTGTCACCACTCCACTACTTTCTGTTTATTTTCAGTAAGCACTCACTCCGCGTTCGTCACGCTCGTGTCACTAATTCGCGGCGGGTAAGCAAGCTAACTGCAACCACGAGGTCAATAGCTTATCTAGACGCGCCACTCCACTTTTATTTCCGCGCTGGATGATGACAGGTTGGGTTCGGTCACAGCCTTATGGTCACTGATTTGTGGTTCGGTCACTGAGATATCAGTTATTCGGTCACGGTTCGGTAGAGACCCGAACTCTCGCGGTGTTGCCATTTTTATCTTCAGCACTGGCATTATCTGGCACTAAATAGAACAGGTTGTGGTTCTTCTCTGGTTCTAACTCTAAGATATTCTAAGTCGATTCTTCAGCCAGTAGCGACAATGCGTGCAATGTTAGAGGATTGCTATTGGCCGAAGAATCGCTTTGCCTAGCCATCATCTGGCGCGCGAACATTTAATAAATTTTTACTCACAGGTTATTTACAATAACTTTGTTTATTGTGAGGAATGAAGTAATAAACTAAACACCTTATCCGATATTTGTTTATAAGGACAATAATATTAAAGATAGTAGTAGTTATTTATAATGCATAAAAAGTGTATTCTCTTATTACATTTCAATATTTGTTACTACAATGTGTAGGTACAATGTGTAAACAATTTAAAAATTTGGTACATCTTAACTTTGGAGGTTCTAAACATTATTGAACTTGTAGTATTTCCTTCTTATTTAAAAAATATTCGATTATTGTCAATTTAACATATTTACAATTTGTATGTAATTGTATGATATAACTATGTATGATTACTATTTACTGCACTATCTCTTCTTTTTAACATAGGTCATAGGACATCTAAATATGTATGCTTAAAGTTCTAAAATACCATTAATAAAAGTGTAAAAGCACCAATACCTGGAAATATAATTTTAATAAAGACGTAATATAAAGGAGTAATACATTACATGTATAAAACTATCTATAACATTAAAACTTTGCATTGATAGGTTGCAGATATTGATTTATGGCATATTAGTTATCATAACTTTATACTAATTACTAACACGATCACGTTGTATGATAAAGTGTCGCCTTATTAATAGATCAAATTTGTAAATTCATTAGTTTCTTGTAAAAGCGGTTTGTAAATTATTCCGAGAGTCAGTTCATGTTTTTATAGCATAACATGATACTGCTCTGTACGTACATAATGTCATATTTCATTTTCAATCAAAGTAGTATACACAATTGCTAATCACTTTGAAAGTACAGCATTCAATGTCGTAAACATGAAGTATTATATAAAATATTAAGCTTCAAAATATATCGTTTTGAATATATATTGTAAAATGAAATTAATTGTAATGGATCGATTCATTTTAATAAGGTCTCAAAACATTGAATACTTAGCTCACATATTGATTATTAAATGATCTAATATTCTAATGATTAAAAAAGATTGATGATAAGCATATGAAATAAAATTAAAAACTGTGAATGTTTTACCTACTTTTCTTTTTACATTTGTTTAAGAGTAAATGAGAATAAACTAACAATGACAACCGTTCCTCGTTTTAAATTCAATATAGCTCAATTATGTGCGTATGTTCATATAGTATCAAAAGATAGGAGATATACATGTTTTTTGATAAAGTTATATAAGTGTCGTAAGTAAATTCATGTCAAAAAATCGTTTAACTTCTCCAATGAAAATCATTTAGTTCATTGCTTAGTTTGTACTCTTTAAGTGTCCATTTCGGACTTATATAAGCGAATGTTCTAAAAATGTGCATTCTGCAATTATATAAATAGAGTAAATTATTGTTCGTTTTAAGAAAAAATATTAGTTCCTGTTAATGTTCTTTCGTGCCTTCGTGTCGTTCACGTCGCGTTGTAACTTCTGCCTTTCAATAAATAAGTCCTTCATATCTTGTAGTGCTTTTTCTATTTGTTTTGAAAAGCGAGCAGCGTTCTGAAAATAAGCGTAGTTGTATTAAAGTTTTACTCAGTAATAAAACTAATGCAAATAGTCGGCTATGTGTGCTTACGGTTTGTGGGGAACTAAGTTTGCAGGAGATGTGGAAAAATATAAGATTTTCCCCAGCAATGATGTAGGACACACCGTAGCCATCATCAGCCACGGGTCCAAAACCACCTCCCGCGGAAATACAATTTGGATGCTTCTTCAAATCTATAAGCGATGTTTGGCCGTGCGGTGTCTGCGAAGTGGATAACTTCCACGGCTCACTTAATACTTCCTAGAAGGAAAAATGGTTAGAAACGTTTTTCATTCGATTAATATCATACAAATCTACTGCTAAAGAATACTACCTTCAGGAAAGGCGAGTCTACTTCTAAATATTTGGATACGACGTATAAACAAAATAGATGCCTATCTATTCCACTACCACTCATAGCATCTTGATAACCTTTTTGATGTTGATTTGCCGCGTCCATCAATAATTTGTACTTATGCTCTACCTGCAGCAGAAAGTGATTTATGAATTAAATTCACTGGATATTTAATCGACAACAGGTTACACATGTAATTCATTTACACTATTTACGTATTATTATACATTACTTACAGTTGCATCTTTGTCGTGCATCGCTTTCACCCATTCAGTAGATTCAATTGTACATGGTCTCACTGTTTCAGTCCTTCCTTCGCGGAACAATCGAGTCATGGACGCCTCGTACGTTAAATTAAATTTATTAGAATCACGGAAGTACGCCAGTTGAAGTGCCATTTGTATGTATGCGTCAGGTGACATTGAATTGATTTTCATAAAACCTTTGCCATATGCATCATGCACATAAATGCGTAGCTCAACATCATTTAATAACTTCTCAGCAACCTAACAAAAAAAAACATTCATTGTAGAATCGAGTACAATAGTTACATCTAAATTATCATTGCATTCTAAAGAAAGTTCATTACATTTTTAACCAAATTTTAATATACTTTCAATTTGAATTAATAATTACAACTGGTTTGTAACTGTAATTTATAATGTTTTTTAACGTATTCAAAAGATATTTTTAATATATTAATCATTACTTGAAGTGACTCTTCAATAGTATCTATGCACTTTGAAGTTAAGTCCCACTGTAGTCGTGTTGGAGACGGAGGTGTAAATTCTGGTTTACCTATGTTACGCCCATCTTTTCCATATCTGTAATGTATTTGAACAAATTCTTTATATCAAGTATGATAACCTGATAAAATATATACATGTACACACATAAATATGTATGTTTATGTTTAACAGAGTATTAGCGAATCTTACGTAATTCTGATTCATGTGTTATGAAAAGCAATTATTTTATTATTCAATTTTCTTTGAGAGATTAACACTCTACAAATTATGGAAAGCGTTATTGAATAATTCATTATTGAAAATTTGCTATACATGTGTACATATACATATACTTAGTTATTATTTGTTGTTATATAACACATTATATGTTATGTACATATTAAATTATAAAAGCAAAATGAGTTATAATGCAAGGGTTAGTTTAAAATGAACAATTATATTAAATGAAGAGGTTAATACAGTAAAACATAAGAAATATAAGAAAAAAAATTACCCCATGTTCACCTCATTACCGATTACATATTCCCATAGAGATCCCATTATAGGAGCATCAGCCCTAACAAGCATATTATAAATAAAATTATTTATTTAACAGATTCCACACAGAAGAGAAATCGCGTACAATAAATGAATAAAGTCACCACGAATAAGATGTAGAAATAAAACAAAGAGATGGTAGATATCAATTTAAATCTCCAAAGAAATATGATGTTTCATAAAACACATTATAAAGTATATTATATCATTAATAACTAAATATAATCTGGATAATGATTATATGTAGAAAATATTACGTAGGCATATTTGAAATTATGATAAACAGAAATTATAAAAAAGTAATTTTTTCTCTATCATAAATATGAATAGTATATACTCAAAAATTCTATAATGCATACAAATAAAAATGAAATATACTCTTTGAAGATCGTGATTGTTGTTGAACTTGTAGTGAATATGTTGCAGTGGGCCTTCTTAGAGAGAGTAGAGAAGGCAAAAAAGCAGAAGAAACCATGAACAATTCAATACGTTCAGATGCTGTGAACATGTAGTCTTACTGTTTAGTGTTGGTATCCTGAGACATGACGTACTCCCATAAATGTGACATCACTGCAGCATCTGCCCTACTCATTATTTCTCATTATATATCGATTTCAGTGCAATTTATTATGATTTTATAGTATTTCATTTCCTTTATCAACATACATATTACTATTATTAATGTTCATTATGCTATAATTGTATAGTAAAGGTGTTTGAAAACTTCGTAAAAAAAATATATATTACTACGAAATGACTGTTTTTCAACCATCTTCTTGCCTTATGCATTCTTTTTTTTTATATCGTTAGACTATAGTTTATAAATTTATATTTTTAATGAAAAAGAACTCACCATGAATGTTCAGCATTGAAACCAGTCTGCAAATCACAATTCGGTATTTAATAATTATATTTTATATTGCAATTAATTCATCTAAAACAGTATTACTTACTCTGCCATTGGTGCCGATACACAAAGTAAAAGATTTGTCGAACCACCTATCATATCCCTTACCGTGCAATAGAATGCGACCGTATTGATCTAATTTATCTGGATCTTCCTAGTAATGAAAAATACATTCGCAATATACACTAATGATATGGAAAGTAAATTACTTATGGTTTTTAAGATGCCACTTACTGGATCATATATGTATGGTATATCATCTAATACAACTACAAATGCTGCCTTTTCGATAAGATCTAAAGACATTTTATTTACTCCTTTCACAAAATGTTCTTCTCTAGCTATTGCCCACGTAGTTCTTTCTCCTGCTGTCAATGCTGCCAATTTTTCTTCTCCTACCGATGGCTCAGACTTATCATCCAAAATTTGCTGCATTTGACTGTAACATATATGATTTGCAGTATTTACGACAAAGAAATTAACCGCATTTACACATAATGTACAATGACAACCGTAAAAGTGAAAGCGCTAACAAAAAAATAATAGAGTAAATAAATGTGCGTTAAAAATTTTACAACTCCGTGCTCGTAATAGTTGTAACATATTTTCAAGCTGAACGAAAATAAAAATGAATACGAAGCAAATCAGAAGCAGCTAATCAGAATCATGATATAATCATATAATACAAACAAATACATATTTTAGATGTATGTAAAAACTATTTAAATCGTGTTTAAACACGTTTTACCGGTCGCAACATTAAAATCGAGGGAGATATTTCGTTCTCCTTCACCTTGGATATCAGATTTGCACCAAGAGCAATTGAAACCGACTAAAATTTACGTAGTATGTTAGAATTGTTTTATAGAAAGACGCGATTATATTTTACTTACATTTCGATTTCACAAGCTAACAGAATTCGGTTTTTATGATAAATAGGAACTTTGAAGTATCTGCCCTTATGATACACCACAATGTGCTTAGAATCTAGATAATGAACGAGTTTGTCTGTTTCACGTCCTGGTATTCGTGTGGTATTAAATAATCTTTCGTACTGCCATGAGCACAAGGGCACCAAGCCTTGAATTAATATCTAAAACCAAAATAAAATGTGCATGCTTAGTATGTTGATATGTAATAATTAACGGAACCAGCTGCATCATATCATAAAACATAAAATGCCACTGAATGCTACATTATTTAACAAATGCTTGGGAAGTAAAAAATGTACTAGTGGGTAGTAAGAAAAATTTGTCTACAAACCGGTTCTAGTTCTTGACGTTCAATGAGACGTCTGTATTGCAGACATGAATAAATAACGTTCGCAGCTCGCGCAGCTTGCACCGTGGTGGGATGCATGAGAATGGCATCGATACCATAGAAGTTTGAGTTCACCATAATGGGAGATCGTCCACGCAGATAAACATATTCTTCCCACCAGTCAGAAACGTAGTTAGTGGCCCACCAAGATTTTAGTATCAGATAACGTTGGAGCTTCACGCCAATGCCTTTTTGGAATTCGTGAGCCAGTGTTTCCATTCGGGCGTAATTGTTATCGTCCAATAACGGTCGCACGCTTCGAAGGTACTGTGTAATTAATGAAATAATAGTTTTTTTAGTATTTATTCCAACAAACGTATGAGGGACAGTGATTCCTACTGAACAAGAAGAATTTACTAACTGTTACCATTTTGCCATTATTGGTACAAAGTTATAAACAAACGTATGATCTTACTCGTTTCATAGTGTCTGCAACTGATGGTAATGGAAGTCGCGGTAGAGATCCTTGAAAACTGTACAACATAGGCTTATGCCACATAATGAACAGCTTGACTAACGAAGTCCATATTCTGGTAGCTCTTGATACTTTAGTTCCTCTTCCTCTTGACTCGTACATCCATCCTTTGTACATAAGTAATAATTTCAAGGTGTACCGCATTGCGTATATCGTTACCAACCATAAAAGAAGCCCGACCGCAACTGATCCTAATAAGTGCGTTAGTATTGACGACCTATTAAGAAACAAAAAAGATAAATACACCGTGATTACCACAACAATTACACCTATATTTGCACAGAAAATAAAACTTTGTTTTAATGATACGAAAAAGTGTAACAGGGAAACATCCGACAAATATTATGGTGAGCAAACATTTTTTCTTGAGATCATGTGCTTTAAAATTTCAAGGTCATTAATGTTTTTTTTAATAGCATTTATGGTCACGTGAATATCATGGTATGATGATTCATCTTGATCTCAAGTATTATGACGTGATGATAGAAATATACACCTCATGGAAAAAAAACATCGACAACCTTGAAAACGAAAAATATGACCTTGAGAAGGATTTGTTGCTAATCAAAATGTTTTCCTGGGTCTATCATAAAAAATTAATAAAATGTTGTCAAATTGTGTTGTCAATTGTGTGTGGAGAACATTTCATCGAACTTACCCCGACAGATACGGTACAGTTTTTCCAACAAGATCATAAGGTATTCTGTAACCCAGGAAATGTATCATAGTGACCAAAATGATAGTAATCCATAAACTGCGCAAAGAGGCAGGATACACGCCGCTTTTCAAGTTGTTCTAAAATCAATACAATATTATTTCTTTTAATAATAAGACGGAATTAATTAGGCATTCTCTGTACTTACAAGAGACCTAAAGAACCTTTTCTTCCAAGAACGAACACCCGACTGCCATACCAAATTCAGGACTTCTCTATCAAAATTAACATCCCATCCTTCGTGAGTGATGGAAAAACTAAATGCTACAGCTGCGTGAGCTTCCGCCATTTCGACGACTATAAGTTACAACTCTGAAATCAACAAAACCCAATTAATTATTAACATGTGGATTATTAAAAGGCAATTAAAATGTAGATTATTTTGCAATTACAAATCACTGAAATCTTTAAAAAGTAATAGAACTGAAACATTTGTGAACTCTCAATGCTTTTTACATTGCTTTCAAAATATTAAAACTATCAGCACAAGAAATGAAATTTCATTTTACTGTAAGATTAGTGTAAGAAATAAAATTCTGCTTTATTTCAACATCTGTTATACATAGACTACAATTTTTTGTAATACTTTTTTTTTCATAATCATTATGAAACGATCAATATACAGGGTGTCCCACATAAATGGGAACACTTAAATATCTGTCGTATTTACAGTCCTATCAGAAAACTTTAGAGGACAAAGTGACACTATTGCAGGGGGCAAATATAATGGTAAAGAAAAAAATTTATGTCGTGTTCTTTAATGAAATTTCAAGGTCACCGATGTTTTTTTAAATGGAATAGTATATTTTTTTTACCATAGCATGATAGACAATAAAAAACTGAATTTAGTGGATACCACCTTTTTGACCTTGAAATGACCTTGAGCAAGAATAATCATGTTGGAGCGGATAAAATGTGGAAGTTTAAAATTTACATGTTTCAGCAAAGATTACGCGTTGTTTACGTCGGGTTGACTTTTACAAACTACAATAAATGTTTGAAATATTTTTCATAGTAAACAGCGTTTGTTTATGGTAGAGTATGTATCATTGAGATCGTTAACAGAAGGTTAATCGGTTAGAATAAGTACGTTGTTCCTTCTGCATTATTCGAATTCGAAACGTGAATGTGATAACAATGCGTTATACTGTACAGGAACGAATCGATATGGTTTTCACGTATGGCGAAAGCCACCAATCTTTGAGGGAAGCAGTACATTTGTATCGTGAAAAATTTGTTAATTGTATTTGTCCTTCGTTACACGCATTTTCCGTTGTGGTAAAACAATTTAAAAATACCGGTAGTGTAAATTCTATAAATCGTAATAATTACTGCAGCATGTGCTTCAATTACGTCTCAGGAAATCGACAATGCCTACAGATCATTAATGCAAGATTGCAATATTGCATAAATGAGGGTGGTCAACATTTCGAGCATTTATTATGATATGTAAAGGTCATCCCGCCGTAAACATCGCGTACTCTTTGCTGAAACACTTAAGTTTTAAACTTCCACATTTTATCCGCTCCAACATGATTATTCTTGCTCAAGGTCATTTCAAGGTCAAAAAGGTGGTATCCACTAAATTCAGTTTTTTATTGTGTATCATGCTATCGTAAAAAAAATACTATTCCATTTAAAAAAACATCGGTGACCTTGAAATTTCATTAAAAAACACGACATAAAAATTTTTTTTCTTCGCCATTATATTTGCCCCCTGCAATAGTGTCACTATGTCCTCTGAAGTTTTCTGATAGGACTGTAAATACGACAGATATTTAGGTGTTCCCATTTATGTGGGACACCCTGTATAAATAGTAAAAAATATACGAAACTGAATATTTTTTCTATTGACAAGTTAAAATAATAAATGGTACTTTCGACCTGATTGTATTACTTGTGTCTTTTATATTTTTATAAAATGAATAAACTAATATTGAAACACAATTCAATTTATCATTAGACTGCGGATCTTTAGGCAAAATAAAAATTGGTCGGGTCAATTGCAAGAAACATAAAACAGAATAAAAATTAATTTTTTTCTTTATTAATCCTAAAAAAATGGAAAATAATATGTCCACGTTTTTAGATCGTTTTAATTTCTTTCTTTTTTTAAACCGCACCAACTCGTTTTTGCCATAAACGCATAAAATCCGCAGTCTAGTTATCATATAACCTCTTTATACGTATTGCCTCTTTATACGTATATAAAAAAAAAACCTCTTTAAAAAAAAAACCTCTTTATACGTATTGTCTTTTAAAACTGGAAAGATTGCATACATTCACGTGTCATACAATTTCTATTATAATATATGCTTGAATTAATTTGAGCAATTGTAAAACAAAAGACCGAAACCAGTTGCTTTAATCTGTGCAAGAGTTACACAAATAAATTTCACAATGTTTCGTTTCACTTCGATTTGCACTGGCGCTTAGCAAACAAAATTAGAAACTGCATAGACATGTCCGAGTACGAAAGCAAATGAAAGCTTCGTACCATGTGAACACTGGACCTACGGATTTTCGATGGTACCAGTACCACAGTATGCAGCCTTATCCCGCTTCAAGTTATCGTTTCTTTATGCACGCGAATTTTACTCATGCTGCATCGTGCGTGTACGAACAAGTGCACGTAATATAAGCACAGTGAAAATATAATAGGACGCGTGAAGGGGGACAAAACCGCGTGAGGGGCCTTCTCACTCGCGGACAAGACTGAATTACCGCTCGTACGCTTCTCTTATATAACCTTGGACTTTGGACAGTGTTCGTCTGGCTGGATGAGCAGTAATACTTTTCGCAAACAATTACTCGATCTTTCTACATATTTTAACCGCGCACGTGTGTTGCGCCTGTCTACATTGTAACATAGTTTCTGTCGCGAACATAACGCCTATGCGATCGTTATATTGCAAGTTTATGAAATTCTCACTTTCAGAAACTAAGGTGCAGGAGCCAGAATAGAATTAAAATCAAAATAGAATTAGAATCAGAATTTGCATCGCTGACTGAAGACTTTGATGCATGATCCTGTTTTTCGTTGAAAACACTTGCATTTTAACCCTTGTGTGGGCAACCAGAATGTTCACTGTTGTTGGCCAACCGCGGTAGCGACAATTATTCTTTTTTCACTGAACGTTAATCTACATGAAATTGTTCAAAGAATGGGGAACCGGAAGGGTTTTGTAATATTTTGTCAAGAACATTAAAAGATTATTAAAGGAAATATGGAAATGGGTACCCGGTTCGCCACGCAAAGGTTAAAAGCATCCTTTTCATAAATCCTTACAATATTGTGTTTATATTTTACACGAAAGTTCTTTAGTTCCTATAATAACCCTTGACGCTTAAATTCGATGACCGAATTTTTTCAACAATTCTATATTTTTTCCCATCCTTCATTTCTAGATACTGTACAACAGAGATGGGCAATTTTTCCTCAAGTCAGGCAAAACCGTTAACACCGTAGCGCCCTCTGTCCCCTTCCAGCAAGCGCGGTACAATGGAGTGACGAAGACACGAGACATCAGCGTGCGCAACGAACGTGCGCGCTGCATGAAAGAGAGGTTGGTGGGAGAAGCAGGCGTTTGAGGGGCTCCACCCGTGCCCACCACTGCTGTACAATATTTGCTTCCCTCATTATACTACGGATTGAAGTGTTTGCTACAGATATAAAGGTATAAATGAAAATTTAAAGGAAAGAATACTTAGAACATTTTTCTCGAATTTTTGGAGCAACTATGGATGTCGTGTGTAACATTCTGCAGCATTCATGATGATATCGATACTACAATGAATATACAGATTTACGTATTGTTGAACAATAAATTTAGAACATAAAATAATGGAAAGTGCGTTACTAAAGATACATTTATCAGTGTATGTAAATGGCGATAGAGAAACAATTTGTCGGTACAGGGTGTATAAAAAGTGATGGTCATCCGTGCTAGGGGTGAATCTAAACCTCTGGATCGGTGGACATTTGTAAGAGAAACTTGCCGCAAAATTGTTTATAACAAAGAAAATTGTTGTTAATGTTTTCTTTTTACATCAACGCCTTCTACTCATCGAGAAGAGGAAAAGTTTGAAAGGAGCCATATGTCGCAAACAGATAGTTATTGAGATATAAGCTGTTAAAGATTCTCTTACAAATGTCCACCGATCCAGAGGTGTAGATTCACTCCTAGGACGGATGGCCATTACTTTTTATATACCCTGTACACTTCGGGCACGACACTAGTAGTTGATAAGATTCCGTTCGGTGTTTCCTTCTAGCCTGGCTGATAATACAAATTGCATATTCATACATGCAACGATTACACACTTCATTTACGAACCATCGAGGCATGGGTGGAAATGTCAAGAATATAGATAACTAGACTTCGGAACTTTATGCATTTATGGATTACGGTAATTAAGAATTAGATAAACACCAGCAGTCAATAAATAACATTATTAATTACACCATGTTTTACATAAACTATTTACATTTTGGCATGCTGATATGAGAAAAGGAACAGAGAACATTAACAGTAGAACTACCGACCATTAAAGAGGACTAATATTTGTTGCCTCATAAAAATGGCACGTTTGGATTTATTTAGATTTTGTGTGGTTTTTATAATAATGTATAATTTAATAAAGCAGCGTGTATAATCATTTCCAGTAGAAGCTCGATAACTTCAATAATTGTTGAATAAAAAAACTGAAACGAGTCATTGGACCTACAGTGGTAGGTTTAATGTTAACAGCAAATGGTAACTCTTTACTACAGGCATGTCCAGAAGTAGCTAACTTGGAGGCAAATTCGAGGGAGACGCCTACTTCTCCCGCCCGCGCGTCTCGCTCCCCGTAGCGGCCGTAGTCCTCCGAGTTCCTCAGGCCCGTGCCTACCGCTTGCGGCATGTACTGCGTGTGGCGCATTGTGGCGACTCTCGGACCCACGGTAGGCATGGGTTTGATGAGCTCGGAGGACTACGGCCGCGGGCGGGTGAAGTAGGCGTCTCTCCCAAATTTGCCTCCAAGTGAGCTAGTTCTGGACATGCCTGACTTTACTATAAAGGGGAAGTGTCACGACACGTCAGCACTTCTCAATGTCTGTCAAGCGACTCGTCCTTTGTCCTTGTTATATCGTCGTTTGGGCAACGACGAAATAACAGGTACTACTACGTGCCACAGTCGTAACAATATGTTGTAAAACAACATTCTGAACAAAATGCATTCAGAAAAACTGCAATTACCACAACATTCGATTTTACTTGTACGTGGCGTGCGTATGCGTCGGCATGGTGCATCCTCGTATCACCACGATGGACAAATGAATGGTTTCAAAGCCTCAGATTTACTTATAGGTTGGCTTTCGACAATACTGCGTAAAATAATAGTTTTTTTTTTAAATAACCCATAACGATTCCAAGAATAATCCAAACCAAACCCATACCTTGTGACAAGGTCAAGTTTAACACTAAACCTACCAAGCTCAAAACATTAAAAAATAAAACGCCTTAAAGAAGTGAAAATATTGAATTTCTTTAAACTTTGTACCGTTTTCATTACAATATGTGCTTAAGTCAAGAAGTCAATTCAGTTATTTCCTATGAAATCGTTTTTCGAATTTATATAATTGTAAAATAGAATACCGGTCATTTTGACCGTGGTAGGTTTAGTGTTAAGAAACCAAACCTTCATCATCATTTGTTTTGCAGAGTTCACGCGGTATATGTATGTATATCTCTTTCTTGAGATTCGAATTGCATGAATAAAAAAAAATATGTATGTATAGATCGTTTGCCGATCGTCGTGATATACATACATACCTGTAGAAACAGTACGCATAAGCAAAGTTTAATGAAATAGTACAGTAATGCCGCAAAGAAAGTAATAAAGCGGCTTGCACTAAGTGCGATGACACTATCCCTCCCACTGCAGAGTATACCCTTCGATGGGCCGAGAAACTCGACTGCTCGATTCGGGCGAGAAATTGTAACAATACTGATCATGTGTGTCGGTAAGATATGCAAAAGATAAAGGAACTTCGAGGAATCGTACCTGATGAAGTAACTAAGTCTTTCGCACTCTTCGCGGCATTACTATAGTTGCAGTTTTTCGCAAATATCTCGGAAACTAAGGCCGAGCGGCGGTGACATATATAAAGAAAAGTTGTTCAAAATCTTGATCCTGGTAACGTATTAAAAAATCATCCAAATCAGTGAGTTTTTATGCACGGTTTTGCAGACTTTTATAGTAAATGATACCAGTTATTATTGAATATACTTAAAATTATTTATATAATTATTACATATATGATAATACGGAAGAGATCTTGTCAAGCAACAATATAAAGTAGTCATTCAAAGAGACACAAACGGTCCAATCACCTTTATAATGCCATCGACAAAGAATTTGTTTGTATTGCACCTTGATCCGATTTCGACGTTATGCAACCTGAATCGATGCTAATTGAAGCTTAACCCTTTTAGTTGTTCAGCACTAAAAGGACTAAAAAAACCCGACGAGTTTGTTTAGCTTCCCATAAAATTCCCAATCCGGTTTATATACGTCTTATATTATTTCAGATTTTGGTATAGTCCGCTTACGGAATGATGTATAAAGCTTACCTAAACTAGACGCGGTGTTAGCTTTTCCTGAACCTCGTCTAGAGACCTAAAACGTGTTCTGGCCTGCAGCACTTTTACTTTAGAGCAGCGGTTCCCAACTCACTATAATCAAGGCATTCCATTCTCTTCGACAAAAGTTTGATAAATTATTAAACAAAACTTCCACGTGTCTTTTGAACGATCAAACAGAGGAACAAAAATTGGAATTCAATAAAGAATGCTAAAATGGTTCCCTTGATATTTATGAAATTAGTTACGATATCAAACCTTTTTTCTAACAACCATCATTCTTGTTCTGAAGTCAAAAATTTCCTTCAAAATTGAAGTTTGAATGACTTTCAAAGAAATAATTACATATTTTTAAAAGTCTGTTTTCTTGAACGAAGATGGCATAAACTTTTTCAGCGTAAACATTATGCTTCATTACCTTCAAGATAACCTGCAAAGTATAACTTAAATGTATAAATTCAAGAGTTATCTTTATTCCTCAAGTACGAATTGCAACAAACGTGTGCATGTTGAATATCCAAAACATATTTCCGTTTAAAAAGTCAGCCGATGGCCTTGTAAAAAACAATGTTAAACAACTTCTCTACCGTTATCAAGTGTACCCTTGAAGCAGCGTAATTTTGTAAATAGCATTTTTTTCCATAAAGCAATAAATAAGCGAGACACTTGGGTGTTCCCATTTAAATGCTGCACTCCACAATAACGTATGCAGTTAACAGTAAGCAGAAAAAGTTGATTTGAGCGGTCGACGTGTTAGAAAGGAGGACACAGTATTAGGGTTAACAGAAATTGATATTTTCGATGTATCGTAACTGTTTAAATATCATTCGCGTGTCGATGTATGCGCGCTGCAATTGCAGCTTCTTAAGTAAGGTCAACTAGCCTACGCCCCCCTGCTCCACTATGGTATTTCGTTTTCGCTGTTTGCAATAACGCAGTATGCATTTGTTACGAAATACAATCAATACTCTTTTTATTCTCTTTGTTCGGCTGTCTGATTACAAGAAGTGTGGAGCGTGTAAAGAAAGGAATATCAAAGTAATTCCGATTGAAACATTCCTAGAAGTCAATGACGACCGGAAAGTAACTATTTTTCTGTTTGAATGTAAACACGTATTTCCCAATGTATTCTTTTTCATTCTACCAATGCTCTTAATCGTTCCTCAATGAAGCTTTGTAAATGTTTGTCCACATTTGCTGATTCATACAAGGAAAAACAAACTTGTTTGTTATTCGCATATATATACTATGTTTACTTCGATTTGATAAGACGATTTTTAAACTTTATATTATTTTACTTTACGATCTTTTCCTTTACATCTTTGCTAAAATATTATTTTTAATATATAATATTTGGATATTGTTAGGTTTTATAAGTGTAGTGTAATTATACTAGGGCTTAATACGCTAATTACGATATATGTACTACTAATTAAATGATAAAGATGTAAATAATTAGTAGTAATCAAAAGTTATATAATGATTAATAATAAATACAAATAATACGGGAAGTGTTATAAATGCTAATGAGGTTTGAGTAGTGGAAACAATAGAATAATTTTATTATTATTTTTCCTAATCTGAAATGTTACTTCGGTTAACTGTTATTGAATCGATTATTATTTCCGTAGTCCTTTGTACAATACGATTTGTTTTTTATACAATTCTACGTTTGCTCTTTCGTACCGTTTAATTAACACTGAAAAACTTGCTTGTCTCTAACAAATTGACTGCAGCCAATGTGTTCAGGTTCGAAATAATTGCTTTTTTGTATACAGTCAACTGCGATATTGCATAATTACACTGTTATTAAAGCTAATGAAATGCACAGCATAAACCACAGTTCATGTAGCACTAGTTAGAGCAAGGCAATTTAGTAACAGTTTTACATTCACTAACGTTGTCACACGAATTTTTACCATTTACAATAGCGTTTATTTTGTTTGTCTACCTTGCATGGTTCGAACATTTCAAACTATGTAGTTACAAGAAAATGTGATCAGTAGACTGCGGATCTGTATGCATTTATAGCTTCTGAAAATTTTCAAAAAATGCTAGAATATAAAATTCGATAGAGTTTGGTACGATTTTGATTTATTTCAGACATAAAAAGGTCGCTACCACTGAAAATAAGATTTTACAGTGGATTCCATTTTCTTGAAACTAACCTACTACAATTGAAAATTGCATAAACATCCGCAGTCTAGTCATCACATTTAATGTCTCAATATCGGACATCTTCAAAGCAATAGTATTCAGCAATAGCAATCTTCTGGTAATAGTAATAGGTACATATACACGGTGAATCACAAATCGTGATCAGTAGAGATTACTCTGTTATTAGCAGTCCGATCGAAAATGTTTTTACCAGCTTTTGCATGGTTTCAACAGAGCTTTAACTTGATTATAAAAAATTATTTGTCAACTCTTTTTTTTTTCGTTTTTTCAAGGTCATCTTGAATTTTTTCCAGATAAACATAATTTTTTTACGCCTATCTGTTACAGGCTTTCAAGACGAATTCAGTGAATATAATAAAAATTTTTTATTCATCTGGGTCGAGAAAAAATTAGAAAACTTTGTATTACAAGGCGTATCATATGTTACGCTGTTGTACGCGTTCCAATGTTGTAGAGAAATCGAAATTTGTTCTGACCTCTTGCCTACTGTTTGTAAGCATTTCGTTCTGTACATAGGAACACATTTAATGATATCTGAACAAGTTTACAGCGCGTGTTGCACCTGTTTACAGTGAGCAAGTGTAGGAAGCTAATTTTGATTTTATGGCTAACGCTACTTGTTACTGATTACGACTTAACCCACTCGCATCATATATAGGGCATAGGGACCAGGGTTACTAGCTGCGCGTCCCGCCAGTCCCCTCGCCTATATGCGCTGCTAAGCCTGCCTTCGCTTCCCCCACTCTTCTGCCTGTAAGACCGGGTAAGGAAAATAACGGGTGCTCTTTTGATTCTTTCGCACTACACGACGCCACGGATGGTTTGGTTTGGGTAAAGTTGAAACACTCGTAGCCGTGCTCCACGCGGTAAGCATGAGTGTTCGTGGAAAGAGTGGCAGAAGCGCAGCTAGGCGAGGGGCGGAAGGGTAAGGGGGCGCACATGGCAACCCTGATAGGGACAACAGACGTATCAAATTTATTTTGAATGGAAATCGAACGTTATCTACCACGTATATACAAGTACGACACGTGATAAGATATTAAGCTTTGAAGTCTCGAAGATAAAGTAAAACGTAACAACCACACCTCCAAGCCATTTTTCATTTTTTTATCGGTTCAATGGCCCAGTTACCAAAACACGAACATAATATTGATAATGTTGCAATTCATTAATTGATTAATAAATGCTTCCTACGAGATAAAACAAACACAGATAATAATTACGTAGTATGTAACACGATTCAATTGTTCATCAGTCTTCACGCGCAGTGTTCTAATATAATGTTGTACGCTTGATTGAAAACGTAGAAATCCTCGAAAACAAGACCAAATTTTTAATGTCCAACTTCTGATGCATCAAGGCTTGTTCTCACAAATAAAATGTCCACTTAATTAATATAGTAATAACAGCAAATTCAATTCACACAGTTAGTAACTGGTGAACTGCGTATCATAATGTTGACGTCGCAACCAACTAACGGCTGTAATTCAAGAAACACCGAACTCAATGACGCACGTAAACATCTTCGGAAGACAAAACGAACATCTTCTAACAACCGTTTAATAGCCGATTATTATTATAAATTGTGATCATGTTACAAAAACATCAGGGATCGACTGGGGATGTTTTCTTACTGATAATCAATCTAGACGAACTATAAATCGGATAATACAGGTGAGGTCACTATTGGAAAATTTCGCTCGAAGCTCAATGAGAACCTTGCCTCGGCAAGCCGATAAAGATGACGCTGCAACAGTGCGTTGCAATTTTTGCATACTTGATCCAAATGAAAGGGATGTATATTTTATAGAGCAAATATTCATAATCTAAACGAAATATTGTAAGCTAGAAATAAAAAATAAGGATAAACGAGTATCCATTCCTACTTCCGCAATTCGATTAGTTATATAAAAGACGAGATTTTCCTGTATTGTTTTATTCCACTATTATTCGAATAAAATTGTACTCTGCTAGAAAACACCTAACTATTTTACGCCAACATAGGAGTTTATTACTCGGTGCATTCCACAAGAAAACTGAAAGAGGTAGGTAGACAACAGGCGACAAGGTTTACCTGTGCTAGCGATTTACCAAGTAAACCTCCTTAGATAATATCAATAGTTAGTGAACATTCGAACTTTCATTTCATAGTTTTTGTTGTAATACAATAGTCAAGGAAATTACTTTTGATAATAGAAAATTAAAAATTAATATTATTCGGATAATACTAGTAGTAAAAATAATGTTGATATGACAAATGTATTTATAGATAAAAGAAATAGAAATTAGGAAATAATAGAAAACATGAAAATTTCCTTAAGACATGGGTATATGTGCATCTAACAATAAAATTTAGAAGAACATTACACTAATTCCTTTAAAAGTTTGTCATAGCGAATAATGCCTTTCTTATGTTAATGGGAATTTCTTAATTAATGCTCATTATATAATACAGGGTGCTCAAAAAGACCATGCAATATTTATATGGTATATGGAATACACTGTACTGACTGAGTAAAAGGTCTGAGTGAACATAGGTCGAAAGGTGAACCATTTCCGGTCTTGTGAAAAGATACATATGTGTATGTATTGTCTTAGGTTGTATGCACAGGATTACGTACTATGTTATGCTGTATGCTGGTATACAAAATTGTATAAGAGGAAACAGGGGAGTTCTCACCAAAGCCGAGAGGCAAGGCGATAATGAATAATAAAAAGAAGTACAATTAAAAATACTATTATGATTACGAACATAATAACACCAAAGTTTATTATGTTCCATATGGCACCTAGAAAACATGTACCCACGTTCATAGAAATGTGTTTTCAATTTCAATTGGTCCAACATCATTGTCTTTTGAAATAATGTTACTAATTTTTGGTAAAGAATTATCCGGTGTATAACGTTGGCATACTAACATTTCGAATTTAATGCGCTCACTGGTGAAACGTAAAATATACACAATATGTTTCAGATATTTTCAAATTGCAGAACGTAATGTGGTAATATTATTTGTTTAGAAAACCAGTTACACTCAACTGTCTTAGTATAAATAAAATGGAAGTCAAAGGTTATTAGCCTTAAGAGTTGGAACGTGGACGCTGATTGGTTGAGTCGAAGGGTGTGTGTGGTCGAGCCTCCCATCTTGGATTTTTGCGCGTAAGTAGGCCAAAATAATTTACTCGGTGACTATTAATAGTGCGCTATGTTTTGGACGTTAATTAAAAGGCCCGTAAAGAAACGATGAAATATATTACCTCGCTAGAAAAGATATCCCCGTGGTGTATACGTAAAGAAATTTTATCGTTGAAGAAATTTCACTAAAATCTTCGAATGTTTAATTGTAACACACCTCCTGTTACACTGGTGCCGCTGCTGCGACTTCGTGTATAACACTAAACTCACTCAGCTTTGAACTCCTACTCTTGTGTTGCACTGCACAACCACGTTACCAACTACGAAGCGTTTAGCTTTAGACGCCTGCACCGAATTCTTATGGTGCATAAATACATTCATTGACACGCATACACATGCGCATACCACTACCTTCACGGCGCAGCGTCACGTTTTGCGGCTTCTTTGTAGTCGCGTTTTCCACCCCCACCATTCTGCTGCGCATCAGTAGCACGCAGGCCTGTGAGCATAAGACGCGATATGCAAACAGTGTGGAGATATTGGACGGGTTTTTGCGCATGCGCGCCCAAATGTAGTAACGTATCTACTACATCCAAAGTTTGTGGGGAAAGTAGTGGAGAACTATTATTGACGGGAAGTACCGAAAGAGTCTAGGTCTAGGACGACACGACAAGACGAACGTTATTATTATCAGAGAGGGATGAGAGTTCTCACGTCCGGGGTTTAGCCGTGCCAACTTTTTATTTATAAGCCTGGAACAGAACCTCTCATCTTTTGAACCCGTCTGTGATCTGATCCAGGCTAGATTTAGACTAGGGGGCAGCACTATACCGGGCACGGCGGGCACGGCAAAACCCCGAGCGTGAGCACTCTCATTCCTCTCTGTTATTATTTAGTTAATAAAAATTGAATTTTGTTATTAAATGTAATTTTCGTTTTGTGAATACTATGTATGCACTATAA
Source organism: Sphecodes monilicornis (assembly GCA_913789915.3). Taxonomy (NCBI): domain Eukaryota; kingdom Metazoa; phylum Arthropoda; class Insecta; order Hymenoptera; family Halictidae; genus Sphecodes; species Sphecodes monilicornis. Next base: position 16,482,637 of record OU565290.1, read on the forward strand.
TATATAATGTATAATAAATACTATAAGTAGACTGCGGATGTTTATGCAAATTTTATATTTTTATAAAAAAATAGGTAAAATAATAGTAAAATAGGTAATATAGGTAATGCAATACTATATTGCATATATTATTTGCCATGTACTTACATGCATATCTTTTCAAGCATGATATCTTTTCAAAAGCACCACTTCTTATAGAAACGTATGGCAAAACAATAAAAAACACTCATCCTCTGCCACCAGAATCATTGGAGTCCGTATGATTTCAGGCAGCATTTTTCTTTGCGGTACAGTTTGAAAATATTAAAAAAGTTTATAAATGATAAAATGAACTTAAATCGATTTAAATAAAGTTATTTTAGCACGCTTCCCTATGCCCAAAATAAAGGAAAAAAGTGAGTTATACTATACATATATACACAATTATTATATATTTAACATACATATGTTAATGTTAACATACATATGTTATACATTCACATTTCAAAATCAAATAAAAAAAAATGCTGCGAAATTATGTGAGGTGACCAAGGTACCCCGTTTTAGCCAAATTTTTACTTTACTGAGTCTAAAAATCGTTATATATATATACAGGGTGGCCCACATAACTCTAAACAGCTCAATATCTCGAAAACAATGCCATCGATTTTAAAGTTCTTAGTCTTAAATTGCATGGAACTGAAGGGCCTTTCTGACTACATAAACGTGAAGTGGCCTCCCTTCCCCTTTAACGGGGGAGGGGAGGTACCTTTGTAATTTTAAATGGAACCCCCTATAAAATGTTACATATTTAGATTCTACCGGAAAAAACAAGTCAATTTTGTCTGAAACATTTTTTTGTCAGATACTTCCATGATGAGATATAACAGTTTGAAGTTTCGAGTTATAGGTACTTGAAGCTCTCGGAAATAGCGTTATGGAATTATACAGTGTGGTCAGAGCCATGTTATATCAGTGGATCAGAGTGATATGGTCTAAGAATGCAACGGAGCGATCGCACGGATAAGATTGTTTATTGTTTTCTCATCAATTGCGAAGGCAATGTTCTCATGGCGAGACACTAGCCAATCAGAGCGAAGAGAAACATTTCCCGCCTTCTACAGCGTCGCGGTGCTTTATTTGAATCAAGCGACGCTCTGCAGGAAATACTTGTAAAACGCGCATATACGTTGCATGTGTGTACTATACGGCGCTCACTGATATATATACTATCAGTGACGGCGCTGCACATAAATTTGGCTACTCTGCACATGCGCACTTTCTAGGTAAACAATAACAAGTTCATTTGCATGTTTAAATTTATGTAACGCGTTTATTAAAGATAACGTGTCGATATTAACTACTTGTATTTTGTGATGCACGTAATTTTCATTATTAATGTATTTTTTATGTACATAAGTAACACCTATTGTTTACTGTCAAAGGGTTAATGTTGTGTTCACTGTATTGTTAAAAAATGTTGTATTTTATGTTAAATTGTCAATTATAATTGAATGAGGAAGTACGTAACATGGAATATATAAAAATACGAGTTAACATGACGATACTTGTATAGTTGGTAACAATGAAAAATATGATCTTGTGACCACTCTTCAAAAAGAGATAACTATATACATACATACAGTTCCTATCAGTTCATATCAATAAGATTTATGCATATGGTAATATTTGATTATTGTATTTATTAATTTTGATTCTATATTTTCGGTACGTTTAACATTTTATACTGTCCGGGATTGTAATGCAATATGATTTTCCTTATTTCAGAAATTTTGTGCTGTATACCTTAGAATTTGTTTGACAAGTGTTTCCTGTAAAAATAATTATCTAAAATTATGAACACTCTAAAGTTTGGAGTATTGACAAGTAAGCATTTCTTATATGTAATATTTTTGTAACAATTATATATCGATTCGGTGTAGCTCGTTACTATCAAATTTATTTTTCTGTAATATATCAATAGTTGATGTCATTCATTTATTACAAATTTTTTATTCAAATGTTGCATAACGTATTTTTATAGTTAGTGACAGCTGTTATACGCAGAATAATGAAGACAAAAGCGGGCCTGAAATTATAAAAATTCTTAAAGGAAATGTTTATTGTCAAAAAATTATTCCAGACAATGAACACATGATAAAGGTAAATCTTTCGATTTCTTTAATTACAAATGTTTTTTTACATTTTCCTGAATGACTATTAATAAGAACTCTAAAGGTATTCATGTTTGTATATATATATAGAGCAATCTAATACAGTGGAGCGATGATAAACAAGTGGATGTTATTTTAACGACTGGTGGCACTGGATTTTCTGAAAGAGATGTTACTCCTGAAGCTACAAAACAAATTATTAAAAAAGAAGCTCCTGGTATTGCTCTGGCAATGTTAACAAACAGTTTAAAAATCACTCCAATGGCTATGTTATCTAGGTATTTTCCATGAAAGATTATATATATATATGTATATAAAATTTATATTTTATTATTAATGATCTTCTATTGCACATCATTAAGAGCTGTATGTGGAATACGAGGGAAAACATTAATTATAAATTTACCTGGATCACCAAAAGCAGTTAAGGAATGCTTAGAAGTAATTCTTCCTGTTATACCGCATGCAGTAGATTTGCTGAGAGATAATGGAAAAAAAATAAAAGATACGCATAACAATATACAAAATAGTGCCTCTGTTTGTGCACATAAATGTCAAGATAAAACATCTGTAAGAGTCATTTAAGATAAAAAAATATTGGAATAACCCTTTGCACTATTAGAAATATGCATAAACAAATGTTCGTAGTTGTGTTTAGGAAATGTAGTTGGACGTCACAGAGAATCACCGTATCCAATGATTTCTGTAGAAGAGGCTATGAAAGTAATATGTAAAAGTACTGATCCATTAAAATCTACATCGGCAATAGATGTGGAAAAAGCACATGGTAGAATATTGGATAGTGATTTATATTCCAAGTATGATTTGCCACCATTTCGAGCGTCTATTAAAGACGGATATGCAGTACTAGCAAATGATGCAAAAGGGAAAAGAAAAGTATTAAGTGGGATAAAAGCTGGTGATCTTGTAAGTTAAAATACTAGTCTTTACTAGATCTATTATTGCCATTATTAATGTCATTGAAGTACCAGTGTAAAATTTAAATTATATGAATTTACAGGCCACTGCAATTAAGCTCCAACCTGGCACATGTGTCAGAGTAAATACGGGTGCTCCAGTTCCAGATGGTAAATTAAAACTTGTAGTGTATAAGGACAGTTCTTGAACCTTTAACTATCTTCATTTTCCTTTAATTGTGTCATTATAGATGCAACAGCAGTCGTACAAGTGGAAGACACTAAACTGATAGAAGGAACTTCTGATAATACAGAGGAAAAAGAAATTGAAATTATGACTGAAATTACGAGTGGACAAGACATTAGGTATTTCCTTTTTTATTATGTTGTGATTGGAGATGTGCGAGAACGTGAAAATGTCGGGTCGGGTCGTGTCGAGAATTTTATTCGAAATCAGGACGGTGTCTCGAAAATTTCGGGATTCTCGAATATATCGGGATTCCCGAGAATATTTGGGATTTCCAAACATATTAGGGTTTTCGATTATTCGCGGAAATTCCAAAATTTTTGTGAACCCGCCCCGATCCCGAATAATATTTCCGACCCGCCCCGACCATCGGGTTCTCGCACACATCTAATTGTAATATTTAAAGAACTAATAATTTTATGTTTTAATCCTTTCTAGACCTATCGGATGCGATATTAAGAAAGGAGAATTGATTTTAAAGGCAGGAACAAAACTTGGAGCGGTAGAATTAGGCCTTCTCTCGGCTTGTGGTTATAAAGAAGTATCAGTTACTGATCTTCCTAAGGTCGGTGTGTTATCTACTGGAGATGAATTGCAATCTCCTGGAACAGTTTTGATGCCAGGACGTGTATATGATAGTAATAAAATTACGTTATTAACAATACTGAGAGAAAATGGATTTTGTCCTGTAGACGTGGGTATTGCACAAGACGAGTAAGTTTATTGATATAGAACACACAGGAAATTGTAATTGTAACTTATTCAAATTCAATCCGCTAACTATATAGGGAGGCTGTTATGATATCGAAAATTAAACATGCTTTGAGCCAAGTTGATGTACTTATTACTACTGGTTCTGTATCAATGGGTGATAGAGACATGTTGAAACCTATACTTGAACACCACTTCAATGCGACAATACATTTCGGTATCTATGTTACTAACGTTACAACTGCGCTTATAATATTATATTGTTTTTGTAATGCATTCTAATTAAATGTTTAATAATAATCTTTTGTCCAGGACGCGTGAACATGAAACCTGGAAAACCAACAACGTTTGCAACGTGCCTATTTGAAGATAGAAAAAAATATTTATTGTGTTTACCGGGTAATCCAGTGTCTGCAACTGTTACTATGCATTTATTTGCGTTACCTACACTAAAGATGTTGTGTAAAGACAATTCCGTCCCTACCATTTTGGAAACCAAAGTATGTAATACCTGTATTTGTTGGGGATTGTTAAATGATACAATATTTAACGTATACATTCGTTGCAGTTGACGTCGTCTTATACTTTGGATCCACGTCCTGAATATGCTAGAACAATTATAAAATGGGATGAACCGCGTGGCTTGCCATACGCCTATAGTACTGGAAATCAAATAAGCAGTAAATTACTTAATTGCAAACAAGCAAATGCATTGCTAATGTTACCGGCACGTACTACCGAAAAGCCTGAATTACATCAAGGAGATATAGTGCAAGCAATGTTGTTTGGATTGCCACAATATACTTGATTTAGTATAAGAGACGTCGAATAAACTGTTGTTGCTTTTTACTATAAAAGCATGTTATCAGATTCTATAAAAAGTTTTAAATATATTTTTGTGTACACTATAATCACGTGTCAAAGTTCAAGCGTTTTTTACATGTAAAATACCAGTGTTATCGAGTCAAATAACATATTCATACTGAAATTTAACAATTTACATCCTAGGATGTAGTTCAAAATTACAAAGTAACAATTTCATCATTATTGGTTTGTTTGCAAAAACTGATATTTTACTAGATCAGTAAGATTACTCTCCTATGATAATTTCTATGTTCTTCCTTTCGTTCTAATTTTCCTGTGTTTAGTAGTCATTATATATTTTTCATTTGTGTTTTCTATTTTTGAGTAAATTGTAAAAAAAAAATCTTTATTCTCCTGGCGGCAGTTGAGTGAGTCCATCTAGCGGATATCTTTGAGAAAACGATAGAGTACATGCACACTGTATGTACATGTACTTACTTACTATGTATTTGGAAACGCGAAAGAAGAGAAGTGGGGGGGCGGCGCGAGGAAGAAAATGGCCGACAAGGCAACGGTAAAAGGGCAGGGACGTCGAGTGAGATACGTGTTTTGGGCGAAGGAAATGCAAAATCCGTGTTAAGCTTCGCAAACTCGGTCGGAAAGTATTTGGAAAACAATCTCGTTGCTGTTCTCTTTGGTGGTGTGTTTAAGTGAAAAGTCATCAGACTAGTCAACTGCATCAGTGTATTAATTTATCGTTTAAAAAAGCGTTCGCGGGCCGTGTGTAGGAACAAAAGGGTTCGCTAGAGGTAAACATAAATTATAGATCGTTCTTGATTTTCCTTTTATTTTTCAATTATACTTGCGTTTCGAATATAGAAATCACCTTTTCGAGGATATATTGCTCGTGGCTTTCGTAATAGAGTACGAGCCTGGCAGAAATTCGTACGTGACAAATTCATCGATCAGTAGACTGAGTTTATGTTAGCCACTTGTGGCCATCTACGGATACATTTAAAAGGTATCCTGGTGTCCTTGTCCTTTTAATTTCTCTACGTACAACGCGAACATTGTGTTTTTTAGTGCTAATTGAAGTATCTTCCTCCGGAAATAATAAAAGAAACATAATCGGACACGTTGAAAGCCGAATTTCTCTGATGCATGTTAAATGATGTGAACAGTGAGATTTAAAGGGATCGATTTGTCAACAAGTCGATAAAAGTGCGCGCATCCAACTATCTCGATCGAAATTCTATTTCATTTATTCGTTCTCATTGAATTCGTGCGTCCTTTTCTAATAAAAATTATAGATCTTTTACGTTTTAGTCGTAGTTCGAGTGATAAAAGCATTTCATTCTCAACGTATTAATGTCAATTAATCCTTTTTCGGTATCCTCGTAAAGAAAAAGGTGAATAGATCAAATTATCTTGATTTCACGAGATCATTAAATATTTTAAATACAGACTACTTGCTATTAGTGTGATAAAAATGTTACTTTGAAAAGTAGGTTACTAAAGTAGTCCATTTTATATTTACATGTAGCGTGTGATTTTTCATAATACATGTCTAATGATGTTATATTTCCTTGTATTATTTGCAGATACAGCCAGCTTCAGTGGAAGTTACAGTATCTAATTAAACCTTTAAAATGGCAGTTAGGTAGTCTTGATTGTTTGCTCAGGACTTTCGTCAACTATGAGCATATTTCTGTCAAGCTGAAAATGTAAAGAAAACAACTACAATGAAGACACAGAAAAAGGCACTGGTTGCCCGGAAGGCAACCAAAATGCCAACAATTGCTAAAAAACGTCGCTCATTTCCAGAGAAAGCAGTGTCTGATGTAAGAAAAGAAAAGAAGCCTAAGAAGCTTGAGCCGGTGGATGATGTAAAAAGAAAGATAGATAGCGACAAGAAAAAATCAGAGAAGGCTGAAGAAAAGAAGAAAATAGACGAGAAGAAGAAAATCGAAGAGAAACGGAAAGAAAAATCTGAAAAGGTGGACGATAAGAAGAAATGTGTTAGAGATCCAGAAAGGAAGTGTGATAAAGTAGAGGACAAGAAATTGGAGAAGGTAGATGAAAAAGTCACTGATGAGTGTACTTACGATGTAACAGAGAAAAAGAAAGTACAAAAAATAGAGGAAAAAACAAAACTGGAGAAGCAGTTAATAGAGTGTAAGAAAAAAGTTGAAAAAGTGGAAGAGAAAAAGAAAGGTGGAAAACTCGAAGAAGAGAGTACAGAAGATCAAGCGAAACTTTCCAACTTCCCAGAGGAGAATAATTTACACGAAGAAAAGTTAGATACTGTTTGTTCCATTACTAAGAAAAAATGCAAAGATGACAAAAAGAAGGATGGAAAACCAGTTAAGTCAGACTTCAAGGAAAATATAAAGATTTCTGTGATAAAAGATAAAAAGTCGGAACGTAAAAAGATTCTTGAAAAAGATACAATAAGTAGCAAAGGTTCTTTAACACGAACAAAAAAGAGCTCTAAAACGAAATTATTGCAAAAGAAAGGTATTTCTAGGAAGACTGTCTTAACAAAAAAGTCACATTTATCGGTAGTTCAGAAGCTGGATAAGAAGATTAAGTCAAACAAGTTAATAAAAGACGAGGAAACATCGGTAAGCGAAGAAGATGAAGCAATGAAAAAAACAAAGAAGAAAAGTGTTAATATTTCTAAAGGTAAAGTCATACAAGAGAAAAAACCAAAGTTAAGAAAACATATGAAAGCTAAGTTGCCTTTGAAAAATAGTAAAATAAGCACTGCATTAAAAAAAGACGATAAGCTTAAAACACTGGTAGAGAAAGTTGTACCTAAAAAGAAAATGGATATAAAGGAAACAGAGAAGTCGTTAAATGAACAGAAAAAGGTTGTAAGTAAAGATGACTTGAACGAGGAAATTGAACTAAACAATATTAAAAGTGAAGTCGAAGAAAGCAAAGATGTCGATAAGAATACTAAGGAAGAGCTACCAATGTCGAAATTGCTGGACATTAAAAAATCTGTAAAAGGTAATTCAAAAATTGGTAAAAAAATGAAAAAGAAAACTACAAAAGCACACGCAGAGAGCACCAATCAAATACTTTCCTCTTCCGAAGAGACATCTTCCGAAGAATCGATTAATAAGCAGATCAAAGTTTGCGAAGATAGTCCAAGTGATAGTGTTACTTCTAAACAAGAACAAATTGATAGTGAAAATATAACAGAAACTAATTTAAAACAAGAAACAGTTAATAGTGAAAATTTAAGTAGCAATGCTTTGTCATCAGATTCAGAACATGAAAGTGATGATGAAACAAAGAAAAGCAAACAGAAGGATGTTAAGAAAAAGGAGAGAGCTAATTCACCATCCGACGAACGTATTCGACGAATGAGATTATTCGGCTTCTGGAATGGACCAAAAAGACATAGAGTGGCCTCTTTAAATGCATTGGCTAAAGTACATTGTTTATATGAAAATGAAACTGGCGGTGTGTATCTAGGAGGTTTTTGTAAGCCAAAACCTGAAAAAGAGAAGCAAAAGAAAGCTAAAGAAGAGAAAGAAGAACTTGTTCGTAAGGAGAAAGAAAAGAAAACAGAGAATAAAGGTGAAGAAAATGTACCAAAACGGAAGCTCCGAAATGTTCCAGGATTACGTGGAAAGCACTGGGATATGATAGAGAGTTCTTCGTCTTCATCTTCTTCTGAAGAGGATTGTGAGCAAGAAAAAAGTGTAGAATGTACTAAGAAGAAAATAATTAAACGAAGAAAGAGAAACGAAGAAGCAATGGATTTGAAAGATATGGTTGTTTGTAAAAGAATGGCAAGTCTTAATGCTAGTGCAATTCTGGCAGCTTCTTATTCAGATGAGAAGAACCGTTGCAGTAGTAGCTCTGATCCCTCTAGTAGCGAATCAGAAGTAGAAATTATTAAAAAACGGAAACAAAATGATTCTGATATTGACAAACGGAAGTCAAGGAAAAACTCAGACCAGGATGAAGTACTAAAACCATCCAATAAACTTGTTATTGTAAATCAAGATACAGATGTTACTATTACTGGTACTATACTAAATTGTATTACTTACATATTTGTCTTTGCATGTGTTTATAATTTATTATAATAAACAATTTTGTTTAAAGGTGTTTATGTTAATCAAACTCGATCCACGCATCATGAAGGGTTCTGTAGCATTGCTGGCATGCAGTATAGAATAAGTTCAACCAGTCACACTCAAACTGCAGCTACTGCAGTCGCTACTGAACTTCATGATCAGGTCAGTTTTGTTTTCATTGGAATAGTGGAAATTCTGATGTACTCTTTAAGTAATTGCAATATGTCTTTACGATTATTAAATTATTAAATACTGATTTGTTCTGTAATAGCAAAAGTTGGAACAACCTTGCAAGTCGTATACACCATTAGGTGCATTATCATCAATGCAACCACCTGGTAGTCAAGGCAATCATCCAAACATGTCACCCAGGAGACATTCAGCGTTTTCAGCTCCACATCAACATGGTAAATTGATTGCAATTGTTTGGAGCAGGTTTGCCGAACAAGTTGTTCATGAGCAACTTCCAGCTCCTTCCCAGACTCGCGTTATAGGTTGAACAACTTCCACCACTATACTCGACGAGTATAGTTTAAAGGAGGAAAGGACTAGTGAATAAGACCTGGCCATTATTCGACCGCAGTTTCTCAATCGTTATTCTTTATTCGTTTATATTATTCATTATTCGTTCATTCGTTGCACTGTAGTCTGCCGATTAACGATACCGATTGGAACCAAGCTACCTGCCAAAATTCGGCTTGCCTTTGATCTAGTTGTTGATCGAAAAATGAGATAGTTCTAATGACATTGCCGAACTCGTACGGTATGCGACACGACGCATCCGAATTCAATCGTTATTCGCAAATGACGAATTAATGGGTTTATTCGAAATAATTTTTTCCCAACTCTGTAGTGAAGTAGCCTTTTCTCTTCTTCTCTCTCTCGTCCGAACGCGGCTGATGTATTAGTCAGGGAGGGAGCCGAATGACTAGGAGTAGGATCGTAAAGCAGCGGCGAGTAAACAGTTCGGCAGTCCTGGTTTAAAAGGTACAAGTAATAGTCGAATTCTGAATTTTTTAAATTATTAGGGTATTATCAGCCGGCTGGTCCACTGATACAGCACCCACCAACTTTACCACCAATAAAAGGACCACCTCCAGAACCAACTCCTACACCTCCCCAAAATTCTGAAGGCTCAGATGATTTGGTAGCAACTTCAACAACTTCTGGAGGAACTAGTAGTACAGGTATGAGTAAATGACAATTTACATTTTAATCAGTTTGCGAGTTTGTTAGTATATATTGACAAAAATTTCTTAAAATAATCTTGACTCTATTGATGTTTATTATTAATATATTCACACATGAATATTATAATAATATTTCAGGAGGTGGATTCTATAGGGCATATTGTCCTCCATACTATGGTACACCACCACAATATGCGGATTTGTGTTATCCTTCAGCTTACTCGCATCCACATGCTCATCCACCACCTTACTATAAATATGCACCAACTTATAGAAGGTAAAACAAATTCATTATTATTATTATTGTCTTCACTATTTGGAGGAACAATACTAAGAAGAGTTTGTTTTTTTTTAACTCGCCTTATAAAAGGTATATTTTCAGGCAATATTATGGATATCAGGAGTCTAGTGGAGGCGGAGGGCCTGGAAGTGGTGCTACTGCAGGTGGCCCAGCAGTCGTCGATTATCAACCACCTCCGCCACCACCTGGTGAATATCCTTTACCTCCATACTATGGAGGATATCCACCACCTCCTCCGCCGCCTCCACCTCCACCTAATCCAGCATATTTGCATTCTCAAGGAAGACCCTTTTTAGATCGTAAGTATAACAAAATTACTCTATCGGTAATTAATAGAGGTGTGCGAGAACCCAAAAATGTCGGGTCGGGACGGGTTCTCGAAAATTTTGGGGATTCTCGAATGTATCGGGATTCCCAAACATATTAAGGTTCTCGAATATTCTCGAGAATCCCAAAATTTTGCGAGAACCCCACTCGTCTCGACCCGATGCTTTCCCGACAAGTCTCGCCTATCGGGTAGCCAACACATTTTCGGGTTCTCGCACACCTCTAGTAATTAATCTGATCGGTAGTATTACATGTTTTAAATGTACATGTACTTACTTATTATTAGTTTTTATAGCTATGCATAAATACTGTCTGTTAGTACTTTCTGTCAGTACTTGTACTGACTTTGATCGATGTACTGTTCTTCTGTACTGACTTTTATTTTACTGTATTATTCGATGATTATATCAGCAATTTGATTGTGTGTATAATGAGAATCAAGTATGAGAAACATTTAATAATTGATTTTAGATGCAACCTTCCAGGGTTGTCCATGCCCGATGCAATCTTGTCCAAAAAACGTGGATACTGGGCCCCTTATTGGTAATGGTAAGGGAGCGCCAGTGGTATCGGGGACCGGTCTGTCATTGCCGCCCAGTGCTTTGGTAGGTCCGCCCTCGCCGGCGAGGGGGCTAGCCGGGCTAGCGCCGCCTCACGGTGCCAATGCCTGGGATACGGATCGCGTCCAACTTAACACTCATCGCAACCTGAATCAGAACCAACCTTCGGCCCCCACTTCTCATAATCTAGTCGGTGGACATAATCGCACTCAGAACTCGGACTGCGAAGACAAGGTTCGATATTATTGTCCTCAATTTTTAAAAGGATTCTCAGTACACAGTAGACACCTTCTTATCCCGCTTTAATCAGCCACTGTTTTATCTGCTTAAGGTTCCTGTAGACACAGATTATGATTTTAAATATAGATAAAAATGATAAAACACGTCATGTCAAACTGCAAAATAATTTACCTGCCATAAGCGTGCTATCTATACAAAAATAGCACGATATTTTCAATCAAACAAGCAAGAAAAAATACAGCTATGCGTTTATTCGGTTAGAGCTCAAGTTCCATACGATTCTAGCTAAAGAAGCGTTTACTGTACTCTCTTAGTTATAAACAGTTATTTAAAAAAATATATTATCGTAGACTTTAGCTTTAGCTTTGTATTTCCTGCAAAGAGGGGAATCGTTCAATGAGTTTTAAATGTTTAATGGCTCTTTTAGAATGAGAAGAATTCTATGGAGGATAAGTTGCAAAAGTGTGGGTGTCAGAAACGTGCCTGTACATCAACGTGCGAAGTTAAAATGGAAAATCTCTCCCCTACGGAGAAATTAACAGTGACAACGTGTCCAAGTAACAAGCTTCGCACATTCAAGTTGGAGAATAACAATGTGAAGTGCGAAACTTGTAGTGTAGAAATGGGTGATAACTTAGCTTGCGTCGCAAATTGTAATGTTAAGTGCGAATCAGATTACAAGTGCGATATAATGAAATGTGAACAATGCATGAAAGAGGGGCAAATGGCTATTCTAGAGATTGACAAAGATTCTGGTATATTATTAGATGATAAATTGGATGCAGATCCCGATGTTAAAGAGGAGTTGAATGATGTTGTTGTGATTGAGAATGAAAACTGGAAGAAACCAGATTATGAATCAACAGTACAAGAAACTATTGAGGAACTTACAGAGAAAGAAGGTATTGAGAAAACAGAAGTGGAAGGAGAACAACCGAAGTGTCTAAAAGTATCAAAGAGAAAATTATCTTTAGATAGCTTGTCCGATAGTAGAAAGAAAAGGAAAGTGAGCAAAAGAACTCTTTCTGTTGGCTCTTCTCAAGATTTGACTAATAGTGATTTTTCATCGAAAATTTCTATACCAATCTTGTCTCTGATGAAACAGGTTGATACTAACAATGATTCGTGTATTTCAAAGAAAAAGCAAACTAAGAAAGATACACAGAACCACAAACGAAAAGTAGATAATTCAACTTCTTGTGAGAATGCAATGAAAAAGTCAAAGATTTCTAAACAAAGTACAAGTAACAATATCCCAAATTGCTTTAAACATGCGGTCAATGATAATTCTATCATGGAGACTATTAATAACGTTATTCAAAAAAGTTTGCAAATGACTCAGAAAAGAGATCGCAAGAGCAAGAATATAGAGAAGTCCGAGAAAACCAAGAAAGAAATGAACCTGTTAACTGCCGTGAAAAAGGTAGTCAAAAAGGTTGATGTAGTAAAAAATATAGCTGCGCAGAAGTTGTCAAAAGTAATTTCAAAAAGCGTTCATTCTAAAAGTAAAACCGACGCAAGGATAAAGTTAAAGAGTCATGATAAAATTAAGTGTAATGGGAAAAGTAAATCCAAAGTTCATGAAACAAAAACGAAAGATAATGGTAAAAAGCACGAGAGTACAACAAAATCTAAAGTAAAAACTGTTAATGAGACTATTAAAAAGCCAGCTCTGATTAAGAAGAAACGGAAAAGTACGAAGAAAACGTGTATAAAAAAGTCAACTACCAAAGTCGAAGAATGCATAGCAGGAGATGAAAATTTATTGCTAACTAGGAAAACATTTTTAAAACCCAAGTGGAGTAATGGATGGAGTTGGGAAGGAGATCCGTTTGAAGCCAAAGTTTATTTAACGGTATATGAATATTTATGGCATACTTCTTATATTCCTATGAATAATACCAAGTGGATTGATGTAATTATTTCTTTACCGTTTTTCAGAATGAAGAATCGGCTATACGTCGATGTTACGCGAGCATGAAACACGAAAGTGGCGACGTTATAAGACCTCGTGACTGTGTTTTGCTAAAGAGTGGTCCACGGAAAGCCGATTTGCCGTTTGTAGCCAAAATTGCCGCGTTGTGGGAAAATCCAGACGATGGTATATTTTTATTGCGTGATGCTTTGCAACAGTGTTGTCCATGAAAGCAGCAAATGAACAAAATTTTTAAGAGAGTGAATGTCTTTTAACGATAAATAAAACATAAAGAATTGGCCATTGTTACTTGTTTAAAAGATAGCAAATATTTAATTGTTGTCAACGAATGAAGATAACATTTCTTGTGTAACACGTTATGTGGTATTTAAATAGGTACAACGTATACTCTTACTACAATATAAGTTAGAACAATGAGAGTAGTAATACATAAACCCGTTTTTCTTTCAAAATATATTAACTTTTTCAAAAATAGTATAATATCCCAGAATATCAATAAAACATTTTTGTTATAGTAGTATTCAATATTCTATCTTTTGGCCAAGTTTGTTAAGAATCTATAATTTACATCTCAGAAGTATGTTCCTAGTTAGGGAAAGATTAAGATTAAGTGTGAAATCAGAAAAATTTGGGCGGCACTGCGTTGTGTTTTTGAAAGAATACTGATTGGGTAAAGACAAGCATTTTGTTGTAGGCGAAATGATGTTTTCCTTGTTGTGGTACTATAGACCAGAACATACTGAGCAAGGTAGAACTCAATACGACACCGAGGACGAGGTGTTCGCTTCTCGGCATCGGGATGCAAACAGTGTTGCTTGTATAGAAGATAAATGTTATATTTTGACATTCAATGAATATTGTCGGTGAGTTAGCATTTTTTCAAAATAATCCTATTTAACAGTTTACCTACCGGCGATGAGTCGACGTTATTTCAATCCTCAAAGATTAATAAATTGTTCAATGGCGCAGCAATTTCAGACTTGCGGTAGCTAAAGTGTTAAGACTGATTATGCAAAGTTTATAAGAAAAGAGAAAGCATCATACTGTCGTTAATATTTACACAAATGCAAAAAGAATCAGTCAGTTATAATGAAACAATTCTGAAAAATTATACGGTCTGTTGTAATGAGCGTTCCGTGCTTTAATGTAATTTACAGGTACCGTAAAAATTTACGAAGAATCGAGGAGGGATTAGAGAGTCCTGGTTTAATAGTTCCACCGGGGGATCAACTATATCCGCGAGAGAATCGACAGCCTCCGATACCAGTGCCCTCGGATATGGTTCTGTTTTGTCGACGCGTCTACGATTACCGTGGTAAAAAACTTGTTAAGAATCCTGGATGACTCGATTTTTTATAAAACGCTTTGAACAGGAACCAATGGAATGCACAAAGTTTGCAGTATAAATTGAAACTGGACGTAGGTCTCCCTTCAAGCGTAACTGCACGTTGTCAACTTATTATCATTTGGAGAAGTATATCTTCATTTTTTGAGTGAATTTTAAAGCTTTATATACGTATATATATATATAAATATATACATAAGTACAGTAACATTTTATAGACTTAGATCTACTTTTGTTATGATAACGAATCACGGCAGAATTATACATTTTCTTACTTGCATGTTACATGTGTACTCTACGCAACTGTTTGTATATTTAAATCCACCTAAATTCTTATGTTTGAAAACTTAAAAAAGTTCGTAGAATATATAGTCGCAAGAAAATTGAATTTTCAAATTCGTTAAAATATAACAAAAAAAAGAGAGAAAGAAAGAGTATTGTTTTAAACTCGTAATCTTATAAAATAGATATTGCTTCTTTACTCGTTTTCTACGTTTCTAATCTGCAGTTTAAGAAAAGTTTGAATACATTATTTAATTCATTCAGATGGGTAACATCTCGAAACTCATATCTCCGTATCAATGCAATGAAAAATAGCATAAAAGTATGTAGGACACGCTTCGTAGCACCGAAACGTGATTGCGAATTTGTCTCTGTCGACAGCGGTTCTTGTTGAAAAATGGGACTCTTAACGAGGGTCCAATAATCGTCTATCGAGGAGCAAACGGCACGATCACTGTTCCGTCAATACGGGTTGGTTTGTCGTGAGCGCAATACGTTTTTAGGGAGATAATAGAATTTGACAATTTTATAGAGAGAATCATATTTTTTGTGAGATAGTATTTATAACACTTAAATGGATATTTTTCACATTGGAGATACAAATACGTATATGCTATGTATCATGGCGCCCTTCTTGGAGGGGACCTTCGAACAGTTTCAAGGTAGAAAACAAATGCCTGGGGTATTCGACCATTTAGCGAGAAATAGTAACGCATGCGATGTGTTCTTCGGACAAGGCAAGCTGGTGAAAGCGAGGCGAATTCGATTGCGACGATGAGAGAACACTTCCATTGTATTGCGGTGGTTCATGAGACCCATGCACATGCATTATTCTAATAACGCATAAGTAACGTAAGTTTCATTTCTAATAGCAACCGTTAACAACGGAGTGTCGCGAAATGGAATTGATTCAACGGAAATTTTACTGGAACCGTACATCTTTCTGCGTGCTTGAAAATATTTTTTTTGAAAACTGGACAAATTCTATAATATATTAGAATCAATGAAAGAATCAATGAATTTATTAGCAAACATTAGTTTTAGTTGTATTTTTTTTTTAATTTCAAAACGAGTCACATTATTAATTGTAATATTGGAGGAAATATTTATCATTGTTGTTTGCATAGCATTTTTTAGTATGTGAGATTTTTCCGAGAATACTAATTACAACAGATATGTGTAAGAGTATACTTGATCCTATTGTTTCTCAATTCATGTTTGAGCTATGAGAATTCAGCTTATCATATATGGAACTCCTCGTATAGTTTCATGAGTTTTTCAATATGCTATTAACAAAAAAGATAACATGGTAGGATAAAGACCAACTGAAAAATGTTTTCACAGTGCAGTTTTCTTTCTACATCTTCAGAATAAGTGTTTTACTAATTTTTTAAACCATGTATTTCTCAGCATATGATATATATATTATTATAAATATTTTATTCTACTATTGGAACGATTTTTTTAACATATGCTTATTATTGCTTTTATAATTGTTTTCACTTTTGTCGGTTATATGCCACTGCACAATAGTGAAAAATGGCTTAAGGAGCCGGTTAGCAGGAACAATGAAAAATCTAACGTTAATTTTACGTTGATCAATTTGTTTCGTCAAATGTTTACATGACGAATGATGTGAGATCTACAAATTCGATGCTTTCATTGATTCTACTATAATAGAATTGCAATTTCACGGAATCTATTCGATTATACCTTTCGTTGTAGATTTGTTACTGTTAATTTATTCACCTGGCGCTTTTAAGAACAGTTATTTATATGAATCCATCAAACACAATTCGATCATTTTACAAGGACAATTCATATTGATTGCATGGGGACAAAATTGTATATTTTGTTTCTTTCTTTTTCGAACGAATTTATTTGGAATGAATTTTTCTAACTGCGACGTTGGAGTGGCGGCGCGATTTGATTTTTGTTTAAATAGCTCTTACGTTCTAACCCGTCA
This sequence comes from Sphecodes monilicornis, assembly GCA_913789915.3. NCBI lineage: Eukaryota > Metazoa > Arthropoda > Insecta > Hymenoptera > Halictidae > Sphecodes > Sphecodes monilicornis. Next base: position 16,499,713 of record OU565290.1, read on the forward strand.
CATTTTGTATATCTCTTCTAACCGAACACACTTAATTGCTTTATTTAACTTCTCGAGAATCACGATCTCTATTCTATTAGGGAGGAATGTGGTTGTATGATATAATCCCTTATATCTTCATCATTTCGAGTCACATATTATTCATTAGCGCATAGTTAATGTATCGCATCGTAGTATGCCAAAAAAGTGGAAAAAGGAAGAAACGTATTCGCGAAGTACGTAAACCTTACGTTAGCCAATAATATAATTATATTACACGAGAATTTACGGTAACGAGTAGAAAACCTTAGGACGTAATTATTTTTACTGAAATTCCAAATAAGATAAACGTCGACGTATATTTTTGATTATTTGTTGAGTGGCGGGTGTTTTGTTAGAAATTATATTATTTAAAATTAATATATTGATGATACGATTATTATTTAATATCTAATATATTGGACATAGATGCTAAGTTATTTCCGATAGAACGAAATATTATATGTAGCATAGGTAGGGGAAAGGGGAGTGCGCCCGTGATTGTTCCTGTCTGTGTATGCGTGAGTACGATACGAAAAAAAAGGAATCATGAGTCATTAGAAAGATGGAAGAAAAAGAAACGACGAGACAAGGAAAAGATAATTGAAAAATTACGAAACGGCGCGGGTTGTGTTCTAAGAGAGGAAGGGAGCGAGCGATCGAGAGAAAGGGGGAGAGAGAGTGTGTGTGTGTATGTGTGCGTGTGAGAGAGAGAAAGAGAAAGGAGGAAAGGAAAGAAGAAAAAGAAAAGCAAGAATACCGAAACGTCTTCTCATTTTTCACAATGTTTTCTTGGCGATTTAATATATTTTATATTTATTAATTTATAACGATCAATTAAATACGAGCGATACGTCTCCTCTAAGAAATCTTGTTAGTATTACCTACGTGCATACGTAGATAGAAAAGTCGTGTGTGAGCATCGTCGTGCGCCGTGTATTTAAAAATTAAGAGAAAGACAAAGGACGCCGCACAGGCGTCCATGATTCTCTGAGTCTAGTTGCACGATTAATGCAGCCGATCATACCTAAATAGAAACGATTAAAGGGGCGGGTTTACTATGTTACATTTGGCGGCGCATGTAGATCCGTCACACCATTGTCGCGACCTATTACAAATAGTTTTGTATTCATTTTTATCGCATAAGTGGGATCGCATCACGATTGTTGCGACTACGATGCGCCGATGCATTTTATCGAGGGCGAAACCGACTCCTCGTGATTCGTTCGCGAAGAAGGCGAACGAGCCGGCCGCGGCGTATAGATATCGTGTAATTCGCATTTTATGTGTAATTTCTAAGCGCGGTCATTTTCTCACCGCGACCGAACGCGTTTCTTCGACGGGTAGGAAGAGCGAGAAACGGCGGCTTCACTTCGTGGCGCGGATCAAAGCGAAAGTTCGAGAGATCTACAGAGACACTCCAACGATGGTTAATATGGGAACATTGCACAAAAAGAACTTTGCATATCCTCTGTTCATTCTACATGACCGACGAATTCTCTCCATCGAGCGTAATTCAGAAATTTCATGGTTCAAGGTTGTAGACGCGCTCGGGTGTGAAAAGTATGCGTGCATCACGGTTCTTCAGGATGGGTATGCGTATCGAAATGAGTTTAGACATTGACGAATCGTCGGACAATGGTTTTTTTTCTCGATATTTTACTTGACAAGAGGGAGAAAGTTCGATGTAAATTGCATCCCGCGGACGAGTCGTTTTTATAGCCGATTCGATGAAATTACCGGAATGTTGTTCAATGAATCGTCCTCTTCGTTGGTTGTTCCGATCGATTTTGATTACTCGAGCACAGTTCAACTTTCTCTCGTGTGAACTATGAACCACACCATTCGAAAGAACGCGAAGGTACTCCTTTTTCGGAGTCCGAGCATAAGCCGTTCTTTCAGAAGAAACTAAACAAACGTTTTGAGCTTTAATGTCGTGCATACATTTACGTATGTTAAAGGTTCACGAATTTTTATATTAAAAGAAATACAATTTCAATCCTCGGCCAGCGGTGCCTGGGTCCGTGTGGACCCAGCGTTTCCAGGTGAATCTTATTATTTTTACCGGCTAACTCGAGTTACCAGTTATTTATATTAGGTGCGATCCTCTCGTTAGAGGATTCAATCATGTTGGAACAGTGCACCTACCATTCAGAAGATCATTTGTTTAACGAACAAATCAGCTGTATGCTTCCAGTGGAGAAAATAAGATTGTTTGAACTTTTATAATACTTGAGATTAACTCATGCGATTGACGAGGAACGATAACAGAACAATTGTTTCGACTGTGAATACTGTAGTTGAGCAAATATCGTTGAATGGTAGTGCACGTTCGAAAATTTGTTTAGAAACGAAATGATCAATCTGAATAGGCATTTTCGCCTATGCGTCCGCTGTCCGAGGATTGACAATGGTTCTAAGCCGAAACACGAGCTCGGAGTGTTCTAATTTACAGTAATGATAAACGAAAAAGCTCTCATTCCCACGAATTAGTGAAAATGGACGTAACACCGCTCTCGACGAGTAGAATGTCTAGAAATAAGAACAAGTGTTGTAATAAACCTTTATCAATTTGGATACGCAAATTCATGTCTCAAATCCCTGAGAATTACTTTCTTTTTACACTGTGTACGTTTCGCGCGCGCGTGAATCTCAATCGGAGTTCTCGTGCACGCTTCAATAAAAGAGAAGAAGAAAACAAAAAAGATACAGTAGAACTTCCATTTCGTGAACAATTTATCCAGTGGACTTTCATCGCGCGGGCTAGTCGATTTCTGGCGGTGGACCTCCGCGCGGGTTTTTCGCGCGTTCGAAAACAGAGATGCTCGACCGTCTGGTGATGATGATATTGCCTTCGTTATCTTAAGCTTTTTGTGAACCTGTACGAGGGCTGATAATAGATATACTAAGAATTCTTGTCTGGCATCAAAGGTTTTATATAATACATAGCAACCGGTCGCCAACAGTTTCCTCCAAAGCAGATGTCCGCCGATAATTTGAAATCTGTATGCAAACACACATTTTTGGAGACAATTTTATATAAAATAGGGTCCACTAGTGGTCCACCTAATGGTAGCGACCTAAAGGTAGCCATTTAGATATCTTTTTCAGTGGTGTTCAATTATTTAATGAATTTTTATATTTAAGGAAGTAAGGTGGAAGTAATAAGTAATTAGGAAGTACAGTATTTCATCGGTAATTGTCCCAAATGTCTCCGACATAATTGTCCCTGAGATATCCCCACTAGTGCGGGGTGTACCCCCTTGAGGGGCCGTGAAGCTCGAGAGGCCTCGGTCGCCGAGAAATATGACACCATGCGGCTCGGGTATATCGGTGAGACCATACTAATCCGAATTTCCAACTTCTTTATTATTCATTATTTTTATATAGGACTTCGATGACCACATTTGTGGCATTTTTCTAATAAAAATGATACCAAATATGATATAATTCCGATGATATTTACTTGTGTAATAGACAATTAAATTTTCTGTCGCAAGGAAGGCCGCCGATTGCGACTCTCCGCGTCTCTTTCTTTCCCATACGCTATCCTTCCTCCACGCCCGAAACTTTAATTGTCGATTACACAAGTAAATATCATCGGAATTATATCATATTTGGTATCATTTTTATTAGAAAAATGCCACAAATATGATCATCGAAGTCCCATAAAGAAATAATGATTAATAAAGAAGTTGGAAATTCGGATTAGGTATGTTTACATTTCTCGGTGACCGAGGCCTCTCGAGCTCGGCTGTCCTTCTCTACGTTCGGCAAACCTCAAACAATGATATCCCTCGCGCATAATTGTCCCTCCGCAGACCCGTGTTGTGGACAATTATCGATGAAATTCTGTAATATGCACTTACGGTGGATGATGAAATTATTAGAGCTATCGTATGAAAAGTATTTATTATCCATGCGATGGTTAATGCTGCCCACAGTGTTACTAAATGTATATCTACAACTTGCGAATATCAGAGCAGCCTGAGAAAATAACAAGAATTCTAGACTTTCTTTGAAGAATTGATTGTTTTAATGTAAGCACTTATACATACACTTAAACACTTAGGCCAGTGGTGGACACGGGTGGAGCCCCTCAAACGCCTGCTTCTCCCACCAACCTCTCTTTCATGCAGCGCGCATATTCGTTGTGTACGCTGATGTCTCGTGTCTTCGTTGCCCCATTGTACCGCGCTTGATAGAAGGGGACAGAGGGCGCTACGGTTTTGCCTCAATTGAGGCAAAATTGCCCATCACTGACTTAGGCTGTAATCATTTGATCATCCACCGTGTATGCAATGAAATTTCGACGATCTTGAAAACCTTACAAGATAGCAACCCATATTGGGTACAATTAAGAAAGATGAAGAACAAAACCACTAACACAATCACTGTCGTTTTAATCAGAATTTTTCACGATCATCTTGTAGTTAAATGAAGCGAGGACAAGGCACCAATAAATTTTTGTTTAGCAAAAATGTATAAGAAACGTTCTATATTATCAACAAGAGACTTTGAAGGGGACTGTTAGATGATTGGTATACGTCTACTCTACCACTCAAAGATGTTTGATCACTTGCACTAATTGCAAATTAAGGATGAAATACGCGCACTACACTATTTTCAAATTATTCTTTCATCTTTATTCCTCGGTTGCATATGGTAACATCGTCTGTATATAAATTTAATTATCAGTTCGATCCCCTTTCACTGCAATAAAGATTATTGTTCATCTAAGACCTAAGAAGTGATCGAATACATTTAAATGGTAGTGTACATAACCGGTTCAGAAAGTTTTCGGAATTCTTTCATTATAGAAAAATGTATTACACTATTGCTATTCACATTTTATTTCTTTCAATTTAGTTTCCCTGCAGTTACATTCATCCGTGAACGATTACAAAGCTTTAGGAGACATTGTTAAATACAGTATTTTATCGATAATCGTCGCCACCACGGTTTCGGCCGGCGACAATTAATGTTCATATAATATTATTCTTTGACTTGTGCCGAACCTAGAAAAGAACACCTCGGTCGCTGAGAAGTGTAATATAATACGGGTCGAGTATGTCGGTGTGAAAACAACAATTAACCCTGTGACAAAACCTGTTTATTTTTTATTATTTTTTTAATGGAACTTTCACCAACATATTCCTGTCATTTTTCTAATGAAAATGATACCAAATAAGATATAATTCCGATGGTATTTGCTTGAGTAATGGACGATGAAAGTTTCGGAAAATTATTGTAAATATGATCCGAATTATATCGTGTTTGGTATTATTTTAATCAGAAAAATGCTGCAAATATATTGGAGGAAGTTTCATAAAAAAATAATAAAAAATAAAGAAGTTTTGTCATTGGATTAGTAGTGGTCTCACCGATATACTCGACCAGTATTATGTTACACTTCTCGGCGACCGAGGCCTCTCGAGCTTCACGGCCCCTCACGGGTATACCCCGCGGAAGGAGGGATTGTTTCGCGACAATTATCGTACAGAAGTTCACGACAATTAACGATGAAATACTGTATCAGTACTGTATCGTACTTTCGTCGTTTTTTTGGCTGATACATATACATTGCTGCGCAAGGAGAAACTATTTTAAAGGATATAATACATTGTTAATTGTAATAACATTATTCATTTTCGAATAATAAAGAAATTCTGTGACCTTTTTGAACCTACTACGAATCGGACATTCTATTTAAAACAAACATTCGTAGCAGTTTCTTATCACCCTTTGTAAACTATCAACGTGTATGCCTCTTATGTTTTCCACACTGCTGGTGTTTATGCATTCAAAGCATCTCATAACATATTACACATTACTACAATTAGTGTAGTAAAGCTTCTATCGTAGGGATTCAAATTATGCCTAATTTTATTTTTGATAAAGTAGCGCTAAATATTGGAAAATGTGCTTAAACATCGGCAGTGTATGTTCATTGCTATGTGTTGTTTTCGGTGAAATCAGGTATAAGATCTAACAAAACCTAAGATTAAGTAGCATCCAGAGATTCTTACCGTTTCACTTGTATCATCCTTGAACGTTTTACCCGTTTTTATCGATATTCTTGCGTTTATTCTCATTTAGCGTATCTTAATTACCGATACACTTGAATAAACTACAGATACACACGTACAGTGGACAAAACTGTGTCTGCGCACCCTTTAAAACAGAATAACTTTTGTAATTTTCAACTAAACGACTTGAGTTTCTTCGAGATGTTAGAAAGATTATTTACTATATGATGTGTAACGGTTTTTTTACAATTCTTTTTATCCGAGTCTCTATCGTAGCTCATGACAACGTTAAACTATAGTCTTTTTCACAAATCCAACCAACTGTTATGTTTCAAAATTCATTACGCATCATCTTGGCGAAATAATCCTACTAACTTCTAACCCTTTGCACTCGGAGCTATTTCAACTAAAAAATCAAACATTTGTTCTAACCCAGAATATTTCCATTGTACATAATTTTTTTCATTATATGCGTACGAAACTAATATAGTACCTCATACAATATTTAAATGTTTAGTAATTTATTACATATAAACAATATTCTGAATAATGGTGTAACAATTTGTAACGGCGCCTCAGAGTCGCCATTCGAGTGCTAAGGGCTAAACAACAATCAAGTCGTTTAGTCCAAAACCGGGATAACTTTTTTAAAGGGTGCTCAGAACTGATATCCCTGATAGACACGGATGATCGATTGCTAATAGATCAGCCGATGAATTAGCTAACAATAATTTTTTTAATGAATTCGTGTGTACGTATGAATACACTGTACGATCCAAGACGAAATCGAATATCGTTTGACAACGTAGAATCTAATCCCGGCAATCGGCCTGATGAAATTTTAATACACGACAGAGGATACATATATTTCAGACATTGTTGCCCGGATTACTTTCTACGACATTTGAAATTGCATTCAGCTTAGGCCAACGGGTTCGTGATCCGTTGGTTCGAGCGCGTTTCACATTTTTACATGTGTACAGGCCGTTTCATGAGTTATAAATTATTCGTATTTTATGGGAAATTAGAAGAATAGGTTTCATAAAATGATAATAGTTTACTATCGTTCGATGGTGAACGTATATCATATAGACCTACCTTAAAATTCAGTTTCACCATTGAATATCTGCCACGAATAGGCAATTTGAGCGAATTAACAGCAACCGCAATAAACAGTTTTATTTCATCTTTTTTTAATTTAAGCTTTCCCAAAAACTCTAACTGATGTTTATACAGCTGTAAATAGTTTATTTAATTTCTAAATATATCTTGGGTAACATTTTTAAATTATATGATGGGTACATTATTTTACAAGTGTGTCTACTTGATTGTATTTTAAGCCCGCATATTTGTTTTAAAGAAATCGCATTCTCGTAGCGAGAATATTTTTCACTTTCGTCTGTAAACAAAATTCTTTAGGAAGTGTTCTCACGAACCGATATTTTAGATCGTTTTGTAAATAAGTTACACGGTTCATTCTTGAAACAGAAACAATTAAAAATTGGTTCCGTACTTCTCGGTAAACAAATTTGCACATAGTAAAAATTCGAATTTTATGCACACTACTCCACAAAATTAAAGCAATACCGAATTGTAACCGTTGATCTTTGAACTCTTGTAACTTCGTGTAAAAAAATCATAAAATATTCTGATTAAGCTTATTTTAAAGGGAGAATTCTCGACTTTCACGCATCCGAGCTAAGTTCTTTCAAAGACTCTTGTTTTTGAAATCGAGGGAAAAACTGAAGTCGTTTGTCTTTATTTGAGAATTAAAATGTTTAAATCGTTGGCACACTTTCCATTTAAAATACAGTATAAGATAGCGACAAAAATCACAAATCAATTTTTGAGACATTATTGTAAAGGGGAGGCTTTACTTTGAAAGATCAGATTGAAATGATTACTGTAAAAATTTGTTCAACTCTGTAGAATCGTTTGAATTTGTAAAATTTCAATGTTCTTGTCGACAAATAGCAAAATTGCTGTATATTATATCTTTCTTGGGTAATTATAAATTGATTTACATTCGAGGCATGAAAATATGTGTTTAAACTATAAATTAGAATCTTGTAGAATGTTTTAGAAAATTTCTAGTATAACCATAAGCGTTAAAATGTGCACAGATTATTTGAAGACTTTGTTTGCTTAAAGTTACAGGAGTTCAAAGATTTGACGACTGTTCTGTTATAATTCAGTGTTCCTTTAATTTTGCGAAGCAATCTAGATGAATACAGTCACTCACAGTAATATTCGGCCACTTATAAAAACGATAACTTTCTTAATATTGGACCAAACGTTTTTAATTTTTTCGAGATCTCCGAAAAATGTTAGTTTCTTGGCTGACGTAAACAAATTTTTTTTTTTAAATTGCACTTGGTCAGAATCATGAAGAAAATTTTAAAGGTTGATTTTTACAAGTTTTTTCTCTAGGACAGTATTGAAAATAAAAAAATGTCTATAAAACGCATTTCTTAATTTTTCAAAGTAGCCTCGCATAAAGATGTTGTAAAAAGCAACCATCAAAATTCTCTACACGACCAATTGGATTTTATGAAAAAAAATTTTTTTTATACGTCAGCTAATAAACTAATTCTTCTAACTACTCAAATAAATCAAAATCGTCCGGTCCAATCTTTAAAAAAAAGTTGTCGCTCTTTTAAAAGTGTCCGAATATTACTGAAAGTGACTGTACATAATGTAATACTGTTTTAGACACGCGAACGGTGTTACTCCATTTTGGAAAACTTTGTGCAGGTTATAACACGGTACAGAACAAAAAAGTACAGCGTATCGTATGCCATGTACGGCGCCGGAAGTTCGCTGAAAGAAGTCCGGGAAGAAGAAAAATGCTAAACAAAAAAACGACACCGAGGACTCGGATTGGTGGTCATTTGCCGGTCGTTCTAAAGTTTTAATCCGGAGCGAGAGGTCTAAGCCGAAAAGCCTGAAGTCGAGGACGTCATCACGCTCGCTCGTGCTCGCCTAGCTGCTCCTTCAGATTACATTAATTCGATTAACGAATGCCGCTTATCGTTCACGCTGTGATCCTACGAGAAACATTTTTTTGCCCGATGATTGTTATCTCGACTTTTACCCTGAACTACCCACGAGACGGCCCGAGAAGTCGCCAGCCGAGGAAGGAGCAACGACAACATCCGAAATCTACAAGGTATTCTGAATTTTAACATATTTTTATAAATACAGTCGAAACCTCGATAACTTGGACTTCTATAAGACAATAATTTTGATATTATCGTTTTAACTTGAATCATTTACCACACGTCCAGATATGCATTGTTTTACATCTGTAATTTAGATTTAGTGTACTTAAACTTCTGCAAGTCGACGTTTTCTCGAACAACTTTAATGTCTACATACAGTGGCTCACAAAAGTATTCGGTCGCCCCTTAAATCAGAATAACTTTCTTAAAATTTGACCAAACGACTTGATCTTTTTTGAGCAATTAGAAGCATTGATTTAGAAAATCACGTGCGAAAAATATTTTGAAAAAATTGCAATTAGTAGGAATTACATGAAGAGATAAAAATGACACTTTTTGAAACTTCTTTATTTTAGCCCATAATGAAAATTTAAAATATGCCTTTTATGTTAGTTATACATATGCTGAAAATTTCATCGAAATCGGTTGACGCAGAAAAAGACGATGCGCATCGAAAGATGTAAGAAACTATGGATTTTAAGCAGAAACGCATCAAAAGTCGTGAAAAACTGCGATTATCACCACTTTCCACCGCTTGTAGCTCATATGTTCGTTAACTGATTTCGATGAAATTTTCAGCGTATGTGTAAGTAACATTATCTAAAAAATGCATATTTTGAATTTTCATTACTGGCTGAAATAATACAGTTTTAAAAAGTGCTATTTTTATTTCTGCATATAATTCCTACTAATTGCAATTTCTTTAAAATCTTTTTTGCACGTGATTTACTAAATCAATGTTTCTAATTGCTCAAAAATAGTCAAGTGGTTAGGTCAAATTTTAAGAAATTTAGTCTGATTTAAAGAGCGAGCGAATATTTTTGTGAGCCACTGAATAACGATTATATATGATAACTCGTTGTTTACTTTATATACGGATTCCTTAGCTATACAAAGTTATAAAATGAGAAAAGTCACCGAATTTTCTAAAATCATCAATGCTTTATTAACCAATTTTTTGAACTAAAATTAGAAGGCTTTGAAAATTCAGTTTATATTAAACACGGGATTTCGCTGCATAATTAGGTTTATATATGTATACAATAAATAATTCATGTTAAACGATTGGATATTTCTTTCTTTAAGCCGGTATGATTGAAAAAGTGTATGTAAAGTTTGTTAAACTCCTTTTACAAACAAATTTTTTAAATATTTTAGCTCTTCTCTTAAAGTTCGAATTACCAAGGTTCGACTATATTACAATTTTTATACATTATTTCCTGTTTTCTCAATTTATTTTGCAATCCAAAGAATAATGATCATAATTTCAATCACGATTCACTCGTGTTTTTTTGCGGATTTGTTTGATCTCGGGTTCATTGAACCTCAATTTCCAATTAACAAAGATTCATACCTTCGGGACAATATCATGAATAATTCCTCTTCATTGTGGATACAGTGGATATACAGTGCATATACGAATTAAATTGACTGTGAATTAAATTTGATGAAATTAAATTATAGATTTATATGACAAAAGATATGGTTAATGAATTTCAGTAAAAACGTACAATAAAAAAACAGAAAATCTAGTAAATCTTTTGCGCGTAATTTATTTTCTGCTCAGGAATTCGCAATACTGAGTGACACTCTAACGTTTTATTTTTAAAGAATTTTTTAACACAGAGTAATGCTTCTGTATTCGAAACAGAGTAAAACAGTTCACTTCTCGTTAATATTATATACACATAGAAATGTTCTGTGCTAAATACTCATTTAAATAGTTTGATTATCTGATCAGCGTGCCACTTGACTGGACCATATAATTGAAATTTTAAAGCCGTTTATTGCAATTGAAATTAATAACTGCGCTGATTATATGCGGTCCAATTTTACGCGGTCCATCTGTTTCGTTTATTTATCCATTTTACTTTATTCTCGTTTCATTTGACTAAGTTATACCCAATAATTTTATTCTGCCATTTTGCAATAAACACAGCATTGTGTGGTATACCGTGAATTGCATATACTATAAATGACACAACCAACTGGTACCATATTTTTAAACATCCATCGGTCATTACGAGCTAATTTTTAATTTACAAATCTTAAGATTGCACCGATGCATCTATGGGGAACTATAAATTGATTTCTTTGGTTATATATTATAAAAATCGCCAAACATCTGAACAAATACATCTTTGTTAATCTAAAAAATAATGTCGTTCCATAGAGATCTAGTCTGAAATGAATTGATGTTTTGATTAAAACTATTTTATTGGTAGGTATACATTAAAAAACAAGAGCTTCGTCTTGTTATTATTTCAGCATGGCTTCCATATTTTATGGTGTAAGACTTTCTCGTTTTGACAATCTTTTTTAGCAGATTTTTATACATAATAAAGAATTATTGTCTGCATTAAATGCAAGATGCAGGAGCATCGTATACATTTACTTCTTTTCTTAATAATTCTAATTAGTTGAAAATAGTATAACAGTATTGTGAAATTCTTTGAATTTTTTCACTGTTTTATATTGCAGATGTACTAAATTATTCGTCATTCGTGGTCGCTATTGCCTTTCCAGAGCCTCCAGGGCCTTTCACAAACTTTTCATTCTCTTTTTAATTAGACGAATATTTTTATTTTGCATAAAGATCCGCTGTCTAGTTATAATACAATGAAGTGAAAGAGTCATTCGTCTAATTAAAAAGAGAATGAAAAGTTTGTGAAAGGCCTCCGACAAAAAGACAAATTGCCGCCCCTTAAAAATGTATATATTTTTTAAATAAAGCTAAAATGGCGCCCCTAAATTTTGGTACCCCGGACAAATGTCCGAGTTGCCCGCCCCTAGAGCGGGCCCTGTAAAGACAATAGCGAACACGAACGGCGAATAATTTAGTATATGTAAAATATAGAACAGTGAAAACATTCAAAGAATTTCACAATACTGTTATTTTTAACAAATTAGGATTATTAAGAAAAGAAGTAAATGTATACGATGCTATGTATACATTTACTTCTTTTGAATTATAACTAGACAGCGGATCTTTATGCAAAATAAAAAGTTGTCTACCAGAATTCCATCAAATTTGAGGGGAATAGAAATTTATTTTCTTTCTTAATATGTTTCATAGGTTAAAAATACAATGTAAGAGTATTTTTAAATTCTGCTTATGTTTTTACTGTATCAAAGTTTCATCTGCTCATTTTTGTCATAAATGCATAAAATCCGCTGTTTAATTATAACATTCGTGTTTGCACAGACTCTATTGTAATTACGATGATTACTGCAAAATTTTTGTTCATCTCAAGTTTACTTGTTTTTTCATTACATCCTCGTCGCTGTTCTTGATTGAACAATCTCTCGGTTGGAAGGTTAATTAAACAAAAAAATGTACGCTCACTTTTAGTGTTCTGTAGATATAGTGTTGAAGAAACTAATGCATTTAAACGATTTTATTGGTACATTTGAATAATGAAGAATTCGCGTCGGTATTATTTTAGAATTGCCTTGATATTTTGCGGTGAAAGATTTCTTCGCGTTCTTTTTAGGGTAATTATAAATTGATTTATATTCGGGGCATGAAAATATGTGTTTAAACTATGAATTAGAATCTTGTGGTATGTTTTAGAAAATTTCTAGTATAACCATAAGCGTTAAAATGTGCACAGATTATTTGAAGACTTTGTTTGCTTAAAGTTACAGGAGTTCAAAGATTTGACGACTGTTCTGTTATAATTCAGTGTTCCTTTAATTTTGCGAAGCAATCTAGATAAATACAGTCACTCACAGTAATATTCGGACACTTAAAAAAAAAACGATAACTTTCTTAATATTGGACCAAACGTCTTTACTTTTTTTCGAGATCTCAGAAAGATGTTACTTTCTTAGCTCACGTAAACAAATCTTTTTTTGAAAAAATTGCAATTTGTCAGTAATGAAGAATTCGCGTCGGTATTATTTTAGAATTGCCTTGATATTTTGCGGTGAAAGATTTCTTCGCGTTCTTTTTAGGAGTCCGTTGGGGAAATTTTACGGAACTAGCGAAATTGGTCGAACACGTTTTCTGAAAGCAGCCACAGGTTGTCGTCCGGAATAGAATCTGGGAAAGAGGTAGAATATTGCTACTGAATGGCATCCTTGGGGGACGGACCTGAATACCATAATTATGTTTCCAACACCTTTCGGTAGGAATTCTACTCGACGAGGAACAGTTCTATGGCGTATTCGGCGAAGCTCTACAGGGAAGTGTTAAATGGCCCGGTGGGATATCTTTTGAGCGATATTTGAGACGACCTCGAAAACGATTCGTTCCGTCTCACAGTTTTCCGGAATCTGTTGAAGCTGCTCGAAACCAGCAAACCTTCGACCAATTTCACGTTCAACGTAAATACTGTGCTTTGTGCCATAACTTTAACCCCTCGCGTGCCCCAAAGATTCTTTATACTATAGCATTACAAAAACTGTGCACCAAATATACGTAGAGTTCTTCCAAAATGATTTTACCAAGATTTTACTAAGAAGGAGAACTCGCGGTCATGGGGTCTCAGATTTTCTCAAAATTTTGCATATTGGTAGATTTCGTTCTCCTGTTTATGAAAATGTAGCATTATAGGCGTCGGTACTCAACAACTTTTGAGATACGTTAAGATTGATGAAGCTAGTGTTTTTTTCATATTAAGTTCCTTTTCAATAAAATTTTTATACTTTGTTTCCTATAGATATTATGAGTGTATTTTTCATGTGCAAAATACAATTAATTAAAATAGATAAACTGAACAGAAAAAAAAGAAAAAATGGAAAAAAAAGAAAAAGGGATTTGAACGCTGGCCTTCCGGGTAACGAATCTAGTACGTTACCATCGCGCTGTTTGGCACTTGACAAAAACTTCAACCAAAACTGTACTTAACGGCTTAACGGGTATACTGAAATTTACATTGTAAATATCTCAAAAATTATTGAGTATCGACGCCTATAATGCTATATTTTCATAAACAGCAGAACGAAATCTACCAGTATGCAAAGTTTCGACAAAATCCAAGACCCGATGACCGTGTTTTCTTCTTGTAAGTTCTAGGATGTTACTAGGCTGCGGATTTGATCATTTTATCATATTTATCATTTGAATTTTTAAATATCAGTAGACGTAACAACAGTAGACGATTAATTTAGAAAAATAAGTAGACTGTTCAGTAATTCTGTCGAGAAAATGATAAAATCAATTTTTGTATCTTCTATGTGTAGGTCGTGTATATACAATTTGTTTAAGATTTAGTAGATACATATATATGTTAAAAGTATTCTGTCAGTAATATTGTTCTTTTATTTAATATCGACACAATCTTTCAGTGACTGTTCACTTAATTAACTGTATAAAGATTTTCACGTTCAAGTAGTTAAAGTAGTATAAACAAATAAATATTCTTGATTAGAAATTCTGTAAAATACTATTAAGAAATCTACGTTTAAATAAGTTTAGATATTCGACGACAATTTATATTATATAGTCTCACTATGCTTTGTAAATATTCACTTTTCAATTTAACAATATAGTATCTAACGATTAGAGGTTTTATGCATTTATGACAAAAATGAGTAGATCAAAAAGAAAATGATTAAAAAATACGTAGTTCATGTATCTTGAAATTGCTTCGAGGAATTTTTATTGTGAATAAGAACCTGCAGTCGAGCAATGATATTTACAAAATAAAAAAGCTATAAGCATCGTGTTTTTTCGTCGAAGAATTAAAATTTAGCAGGGTTATGCGAACGTATCCTTGCGAGACCAGAATTTTTTAGGGAACGAAGGGTTTTGTCGAATTTACTGGTCACGCGACTTAAAACAGACACACGAACTTCTATTAAAAAATGAAAGGTTGTTTAATACAAGATGATTGGAGGAACTAACAAGAGGCTTTCTTCGAGGATCGCCAAGGTTTGCGTGACGGCCCACAGAAGCATCGTGTATATCCTTCTCTCTTTCTCTCTTTTTCTCTCTCCTCTCTCTCTCTTTCTTTCTCGTTTTCTCTCTTTCTCGCTTCTTCCATCTTGTCGTTCTTGCTTTTCGACGTCGTATCTCCTGCATTCCCGTTCTGCTTTTTTTTCCCGCTCGCCAATTCGACCAATAGACCCTCTGGAGAACTCGCTCCATAATCCATGCACGCATCAGGACCTGTCTTCTCATCGAATCGCCGGAAAAGAGGCCTTCGTCCGCTTTTTGGTGCGGCAGAGAGCCGATCCTAAATTCCACGGATGCTTCCCCTAATTTCGGGTTATCGAAACTGTAATTTGATTTTTGGCCTTAGAACAACCTGCCGGCCTAACACGTCTCTTTCGAAAGATGACAAATTGGCGAGTCGGCAGATGCGCGTTTCACATGTTTCACACTTCCATCGATCACGATAATCACTATTATCTGCGATAAATGCTATCCTCTATTCTATCCTAATGGAAAATGTTTGTTATAACTAGACTGTGGATTTTATGCAGTTAGAATAAAAATGGGTTGGTGCAATTCAACCCTCCGACAGCGGAACCTGGGTCTGTTTGACCCAGAATAGAAACATCGACATTTAACTACTAGACTGCGGATTTTTATGCAAAATAGAATTTTTAAGCATCTATCGTAGGCTACCAGTTTTTTGTAACTTTATGTTAAAGAAAATGCTATCGGCGCAAAGGTTCGATCTTCTTGAAATTTTACAACAAATTTGCAATTTTATTAATCACCCAACGTTTCGATCCAAGTGTGGATCATTCTCAAGGGATAATGCGTTTGCTGTGCACTATTTGTAATAAAAGCGGAACAAAGAATTTTTTTTTAATAATATAAATAAGTATGAGTTGCGATGGTACAACCACGTTGCCACGTTGACCTTGAATGATCTTGAAAGTCATTGTGTCGTATACGAATGTATTTGTCTTGACACACGCTTTCATATGGTATGAAAAAGTATATAGCATTCCATTTACAAAAATTGGAGGTCACCGACATTTTCATGAAAATAGTGCAAATACAAAAAAATTACACACGCCATTACGTTGCTCGCAAAAAACAGTATTAGTTTTTGCTCTTTCATTTTTTTCTAATATTTATTATTGGCAAGGCTAGTAATAGCGTGAACATTATTTCGTCTAAAAAGAAATGCATAAAATGCATATTTGTTTGACTTTGTTGAAAATCTTCATCACGAGTCTGACTCGTTAAAATACGGCAAGGGGTTAAGTGCAGTCTCTCTTTCAGTAAAATGACTTTTAGGAATTTTTTCGGAAAAAATTCATGGATTTTATTTTTAAAGAAGTACATTATTTAAAATTACAGATATTGTACAACTTACGGTAATTTCTTGCTTGGAACAATTCATGATGATTCTATTAATGATCTTGTCTAGTGGATGAAGAGTTTTGGCTCAGGCAAGAATCTATTAATAGAATATTCATACGTTGTTCCAAGCAAAAAATTATTACAAGTTTTATTTACTAATAATTACGATATATGTGATTTTAAATAAGATGTCCGTGAGAAAAATGTTTTATTGATCTTTTCAGCAAAAATGATTCAGTTTATAAAAATGTACGGTTCACTAGTTTATTGTTATTTATTGTTTCCAAGCCTCTGAGAAGAAATATTGCTCTTATTCTGACTCCTCTTTGAAATTACAGTATTCTTGTTCCCTCTGATTTTAATTCTTGTAATATTGTAGTAGTTACCAAGCACAACGCATTTTACGATCTGTAATAAGTACCTACTTATGCAGTTTTATAATCAGTAAGTAACTCTATGAGTAGTTAACAATGCTCAACGTTGCCAGAAATCATAGTATTTTACACTTATTATTCATTCTGCAAATTGTTTGAATGCGTTTCTCGCTTATATACATTTAAGAAATTAGCATTAGGTTTGAACAGCCGGTAGTACTGCGTTTAAAAACGACCTTATTATTTATAAGCCACTTGTAACGAATATCAAGTTCGAAATTATACCGCCCCACATGGGTATTACTCAATTTTTTAAGTAATCGAACTTTTTACAAATATGCAAAGGCATAATTTGTGTTATATTATAAAACGTCCATAATCATTTGTGTAGAGGTTTATTTCCGAAATTCTGAGCACTAGTTTACAGATATTTCTCCAGAAAAAAATTAATATTAAAATATTCCTTGAAATTTTTTGAATATTTTTCTGACTTGGAATAATATTTTCATGTAGCTAAAACCTTGTTGTGATTAATATCGTTTTCCTAAAAGTTGTAGAAGATTTTTTAGTGAAATATTAATAAAAGAATTTAAGAATATCAACATATTTCTTTTTTAATACTAGATTTCCGGGGCCCGTCAAAATGACGGATTCAAAAATTTTTAATTTACGATTATTAAGAGTGTAAGGAGGCATTCGTGAGTAATTATTAAATAGATTTATTTTTTTGTGTACATATTACAATAAAAATCGCTAAAGATCTAAGTAGACATAATTTTATTATTTTTATAAAGCAATGTAAAATAATCAATTTTAGTGCTCCGTAAACCTAGTGTTAAAATTATTTAAGGAAGTTAAAATTAGACAAGGTTTCTTGCAAATTTACGCGAAAACTGTTCATTTTGCATGCAAATCTGCAGTCTATTAATAATATATATAGGGTGCCTCGCAAATAAATTGACTGTTGTCAGTGCATCTCATTATTTTGTTAAATGGCATTATACTTTCGTACAGTTGTGGTAGAATATCAAATTGAAAATGTACTTAGCTACACGAGAAGTTTGACGCTCGTGAGAAGTTGATAACAAGCGTAAGTGAAACTCCCGTTACTATAAGAAATGGCCTTGTCAATAACTTCGTGGATGTAGTGAAGCACGTGTCTACTTGCGTGCACGAGATGCTTTGAATAATTATGTAAACACGTTGTGAAGGTGTCGTAACGTGTCAGTATTAAACGCAATTTCACATAATTACAGAAAAGTAAATAATTGAATATAAGTTATGTGCCCTGATCGTTTATTAATTGCATGACTAGACTTCCTACGTTTCGAAAATGAAAAGCAATATACCGCATAGGACATTTTTTGCATGGAATAACGTTTTGAATATGTTGGCAAAGTTTCATCCCGTCAACCTTTCATAACCTCATGGAACATGCAGTATACATATAAGTAGAGTACTAATGTTCGATAAAATCGCAAGTTTGTCGAGTTTTGCAAGTTCGGAGATGTTAGGAGTGCGCAAACTTCTGTCTAGTATGCCTCACAACGTATGCGGATCGATATCATCCAAAAGGACTTTCAGTAAAGGTGCGCGTCCACTAGCAATGTAACTTGCGACACTTCTTGCGACACTTCTTGCGAGAGCGACTTGTAGAAGTGTGTACATTTGTCTGCAAATATTGATGCAACTCTCCGCAATAACTGGTGGTCTCTGAACTTTTTGCTCGATAAATGTCGGGAGTGTCTACATTATTCAGAGTGCAAATTGCTGCTAGAAAGAATCATAAGATCAGTTTTGCTCTTCTGTCGATCAAAATGTCAGCACAACCAGTTAAATATGCTGCTGCTGTCTGTGTGTCAATAATTTTAAAACGAAAAAGGAAAAACAAAAATGTCTAGTTGAAAAATTGGATATTAAGCTGTTGTGATTCACATTGTCTATCGGATAATAGACTCTATCCCACCACCACTGCGTTTTGTTTCACTTTTTCGCGGTTTTTGATAGAAATGCGTGCGTATGTTGCGTTTTATTATACTTTAATGGAACTTTCACCAACATATTCATGGCATTTTTCTAATGAAAATGATACCAAATAAGATATAATTCCGATGGCATTTGCTTGAGTAATGGACGATGAAAGTTTCGGAAAATGATTGTAAATATGATCCGAATTATATCGTCTTTGGTAGTATTTTAATCAGAAAAATGCTGCAAATATATTGGAGGAAGTTCCATAAAAAAATAATAAAAAATAAAGAAGTTTTGTCATTTGATTAGTAGTGGTCTCACCGATATACTCGACCCGTATTGTGTTACACTTCTCGGCGACCGAGGCCTCTCGAGCTTCACGGCCCCTCACGGGTATACCCCGCGGAAGGAGGGATTGTTTTGCGACAATTATCGTACAGAAGTTCACGACAATTAACAATGAAATAAACACATATAGGTTTATATGTATAGGTTATATATATAGTTTTTGATAGAAATGCGTGCGTAAATTGTTTAACTTACGAGTAACGTCATTGTCCGTAGCATTTAATTCAATCACAGGCTATTTAATGCGTTTTGTTTTTTATTTTCTTTCGATAATCTTCACTTTTTGTGTCTCAGAGTTTGAGTAACCACTCCCACCGAGAAATTAACATAAAAGTTTCTTCTTTGGACCAGCAATTCTTTGTTGCCATTTTGTTCCACAAACACTCATATTTCGGATACGAGTACGATTTCCGTGGCCCCTCGTTTTGATCCGCCCCCTTCACGACCTAACCACAACTCATTCTATTCACATGATTTTTCCATTGGACGACGATTTTTCCACTGGATGACAGCTACAATGCAAAGATTGTGCGAGTAAAATTTCATTTTCTACAAAAAAGGTCTCTTGATATTTTGCCATATTTCGCATAGTTACCGAGATATTTGCAAATTTGTAAAAAACAGGAAATCTACTTTACTGGCTAAACCAAACCAATCGGGCACCATGTTATATTACATTTTTTTCTTGAAATAACCCCAAGAACACAAATATAACCTCAAAACGAGGGACCACGGAAATCGTACTCTCCCTACGGTTCGAAACTTGAGATTACTGTCAGAGCTACATCCAGAAAGTGTCTACATCGGGGATGGGCAATTTTGCCTCGATTGAGGCAAAACGGTCCACACCGTAGCGCCCTCTGCCCCCTTCCAGCAAGCGCGGTACAATGGGGCAACAAAGACACGAGACATTAGCGTACGCAACGAACGTGCGCGCTGCATGAAAGAGAGGTTGGTGGGAGAAACAAGCGTTTGAGGAGCTCCAACCGTGCCCACCACTGGTCTACATTATACAGTAAGCCCTCGACATTCGCACATAATTGGTTCCTGAAAGTGTGTGCGAATGTTGAATGTTCGAAAGTAGAGGGATGTAAAAAAATATGCACCAAAAATTGTGTTTTAAAGTATTTATCTATCAATATGTATACATAATGAACTTAAAGAGGCGTGTTAAGTGCTTTCGGGTGTTTCCTTTACAAAGTTGTCAAGAGTTAGTTGAATACCACCCATTTCTTTCTTTTCTTGATGAAGATTTTTATAACATTCTGTGTCTTTCTCAATTGCCCTACGTACTTGAGATATACGTTCTCCATCATTAAAAATGTGCGAAATATCGAATTGTGCGAAAATAGAATGTGCGAAAGTCGAGGGCCGCCTGTACATTGTATCACTCTCCAAGAGCAACTGTTGCAAGTCCGCACAGCTTGTCTAGCTTGAGAGTCGCTCTCGCAAGAAGTGTCGCAAGTTACTTACTAGTGGACACGCTCCTTAAGAACTTTTTAGTTGCTCTTTCTGGTACAGAGCATTTTATGCTTCGAATTTGTGTGTAACTTCGCTATAGTAATGCAGAGGGGGTGTAAATAAATTGACTTACCTAAGAAATAGAGTTGTAAATTTTTTAAATGCACACGATCAGGTTGCGCGTGTAGATTGAAAGAGGGGTGAATTGTGGTTCAGGCAAATTTTTCGAATAGTATGTGGTTCGACAGACAGATTATTTTTGGATTTTGGGTTTTGGATTTTTTTCTGCAACTACCCTTCTGGAGAAGGTACAGAGCTGAAACTTTGCTGAAAGGGTTCTTTCCTGGTAAGCTATCCAATTAGCCATTTTCAGTCAAAATCGTTTAAAAGGCGATTTTGATCCCCTTATCCGGCTAAGCCATCTATACAGAAAATGGCACTTTTAGGCCCACCCCACCCTAATTCCAACGGTGCATCACATTATTGGCATAGCTGCAACTATGTCATTTCTATGAATTGAATGATAGTACATGAAAAGCCGGTTATTGAGTATTAGGCACTGTCTACCCTAAACAATAAACTATTCACCCCAGACACAGGCCGGATAGTTAATTTTGAAGTAATAACCATCTTGTGATAAAACTTATAAAAATATAACAATGTCAACCAACACAACACGTAAACATAAAGGCTTGTTGCAGATTGTTGTTACTAGACTGAGGATTTTATGCATTTCTGACAAAAGTGTTGTTACATTAGAAGAAAAATAAAAGACTGACGTGTCTACAAGAAATACCTTTAAAAATATGTTTTCAAAGATTGGAACATAAAGTCATAAACATCATTAATTATATAGTTGTAAGAACGGTTCGCTCTCCGAGGGTTAATAATCAGTGATACTTTGAACTGTTTCGTTTAGTGTTTTATGCAAAGCTAGTGCAGATTGCACTTCTAGAACTTTAAGACTAGTAGACACCAACACGCTTATGTAATATTGTTTTCTTTTTACAAAATATTAAATATATCTTTCTGATAGTATTTCGGCTTGGTGCAAAATTGAGTCAGGACTAAAATACTGTAACTAGTAAACTAAATGTAACAGAGTTAGAATATTAATCGTTTCTTTACACTTTGTCTACCGGAAGTTTTCAATAATTCAACTGTACCAGATGGAAGCTTAAGAATCTTCTTTTACACAATACAATCCCAAACGAAATGATTAGATTACGTTATACATTGAGATTAAGTTGTTAGATTATGACTGATGTTTCTGTCGATGTTGAAGGATCTATTAAAGGATCCTCAGCCATGAGCTCTAGACTTCCAAAAAATATGGACTAACCGGC
This sequence comes from Sphecodes monilicornis, assembly GCA_913789915.3. NCBI lineage: Eukaryota > Metazoa > Arthropoda > Insecta > Hymenoptera > Halictidae > Sphecodes > Sphecodes monilicornis. The sequence goes on from OU565290.1 coordinate 16,521,748, forward strand.
GGTAAATAGTGTGTTAAATATAAATTAATTAAATCATTGCATTCTTAAATTACATTTTGAAGGTCCAATTAAAGTTTAAAGCAGCGTTTCTCAAACGAGCAGTGACCTCCAAGAATAATGGAATAACTGACGGTAGAGAATGTGTTAAACAAAAATAAGTGTAAAAAGCTACCGGCGGTAGACAGTGTGTTGAATATGAATTAATCGAATCGTTGCATTTTTGAAGTACATTTTGAAAGTCCAACTAAAGTTTAAAGCAGCGATTCTCAAGTGAGCAGTGACCTACAAAAATAATGGAATAACTGACGGTAGAGAATGTGTTAAACTAAAATAAATGTAAAAAGCTTCTTCATATTTTTCAGACTCCGTCTTAATAAATACGTAAATAATGATTTTTCGTAAAAAATGGTTTCGTTGGAACAATTTTGCTCTCCACTTTATTTCTATACGAGAAATGAATGGTACGTTCAGCTCCATTCCACCCCTAACTCCACCAGCGCGCATGGACCCTCCACAACTGTGTCACTTCTCCGAAGCGCAAAATTTTTGCGAAAGCGCAATGCCAAAAAAAAAATGGGTTCTTCCACCCCTCCAGAGTAGAATATTCCTAGGGGGGATCTTCCTCGGCGAAAGGATGGGATCGTCTGGTGGACGGTGATCTTCCGGTGGCGCGACGTACGCGACGTGGCTTTGGTGCGCAGACCGGCTGCTGGATCCTCGATCCAGTGTGGTGGAAAGGGGTGTAGTGGGGGGACTGGAGTAGTGGCGTTGTCGGATTGGCCGAAGAGGAATTGGTCTTGGATAAGAGGGTGCGAGCCGACGGTCAAAACGAGGAAGAGAGGGAGAGAGGAGCGAGCGAGAGAACAGCCGGGTGGGGAGTATAGTGTGTAGAGAGGGACTCGGGGAACAGTTCGGATGCACACCGTGCAAGGACGGTGATTCAGTTAGCGGCGAGCCGCCCTCGGTAGAGCGTCGTCGTTGTCGGTTTCTCGTTTCCGTTTCACCTGACGTGTCGGTCGCACACCGTGCACTCGTGTTTCCGCGTTTCGCTGTTAGGCGACTTTCGTGTGTGGGAACGCGCGCGCGCGTCACTTTGCGATCCTCGAATCCGCACAGGAATGAGACTGTCACGGTCCTGCTGGCCGAAAATCGAGAGGGTCCCAAGGACTCGAGACACACCGGAGCCGGTGAATCTGTAGAATCGTGTTTCGATCGGAACACGTTGGGAACTTGTTTGGAATAAAAAAAGATAAACAGAAAAGAAAAACAGCGTTACATCGGTGGGAACATCGTGGCAATTCGAATCGCGCGGTCCTCACGCAAGAAAAACGAGGGAGCGCAAAGACTTGTGTTCCTCTTCGGATGGTTGGTCGACGATGCGAATCGTTGACAATTGGAAACGAAACGTTGCGGTGGGCATTGATGTTCTCAGGGGTTAGTGTATCGGTTAACATGACGAGCCGACGAGGAGAGTAGGATTCGAGCCACGGCAACCAACGGAACAGGATTCTGCACGCAATCGCTACCCTCTGGTTGGGCCGGGGTCTCTTCCGCGTGAGAAGAGCCAAGAGAAAGATAAGGAGGGAATCGTTGTTGTAGGAAGAGCGAACTGTTCGCGTGTAGTTGTCACGGGAAGGGTTACAGGGGGAGGGGCAGGGGCGAGGGAGAGAGAATAAAGGAAGAGGGAAGACCAGAAAGCCAAAAGTCGCATCCGATAGGGGATCGTCAGGATGAAGAGCGCGCCGGCTTGGACGCTGGGCATCCTCTTCGGGGTGATGCTGCTTCGGTTCAGGACCCGCGCCTCGTCGGATCCGTGCTACGACGAGGACAGACCCAGACGGTGCATACCCGACTTCGTGAACGCTGCGTTCGGGTCTGCCGTGGAAGCCTCGTCGACCTGCGGAAGTGGTGGCCCGACGAGATATTGCGACGTGACCGAGCAGCCGGGAGGCAGCACCGGCATAGGTCAGTGCCATGTCTGCGACGACAGCACGCCGCGTCGACGGTTCCCGGCCAGTTACCTGACGGACTTGAACAACCCCAGCAACGTGACCTGTTGGCGAAGCGAGCCCCTGGTCACGTCGCAGAGCTTCTCCGCGCCGCCAGACAACGTGACCTTGACCCTCTCCCTAGGGAAGAAGTACGAACTGACCTACGTCAGTCTGCAGTTCTGCCCGAAGGCGGCGAAGCCTGATTCAATCGCGATCTACAAGTCGATGGACTACGGGAAGACGTGGCAGCCGTTCCAGTTCTACTCCTCCCAGTGTCGGCGCGTCTACGGACGGCCGAACAGGGCGACCATCACCAAGGAGAACGAGCAAGAGGCGAGGTGCACCGACAGCCACCGTTACACCGGCGGTGACGGTCTGGGACCCGTCGGCAGGATCGCGTTCAGCACCCTGGAGGGTCGCCCGTCCGCCTCGGACTTCGATAACTCGCCTATACTTCAAGATTGGGTGACCGCGACCGACGTACGCGTGGTCTTCAACCGGCTTCACATGCCGCAACAGCCTTCGCAGGAGCAGGTCCCGCAACTGGGCAACGGGAATGGCGACGACCGGGACCGGGACCACGATCATGATCACGGCCTTGGTCTCGGCCTCGAGGAGCTGGCTAAACGCGAGAGGGAGAGGGAGGAGAGGATGAAGAACCAGAAAGCTCTTCTACGGGGATCAGTGGATTCTCTGGCCACCGCTTTACCGTCGGTTCACCAAATGATCGCTCCACAAGAAATGCAGTCGAACGACGCGGTCGATATCGGAGACATCAGCTTCGCCTCGGCGGTGACCATCTCGTCGCCGACCACCAGCACCCTGACCAGCAATCTCGGCACCAGCACCCTCGCTCATCACTACGCCGTCTCCGACTTCGCCGTCGGTGGCAGGTGCAAGTGCAACGGCCACGCGGCAAGGTGCGTCCCGGGCAAGGACGGCGAGCTCGCCTGCGAGTGCAGCCACAACACCGCTGGCAGGGACTGCGAGAGGTGTCGGCCGTTCCACTTCGATCGACCCTGGGCACGAGCCACTGCCAGAGATGCTAACGAATGCAAAGGTTTGTCTCTTCGGATCCCTCCTATGCGCATACCTCTCTTTCGCAGATTTCCGCCTGCGCCGCGCCGCACCAAAGCGGCCCGCCACAGGCATTCGGCTCGCTCGACTACGGCCGCGAATCGAATTTCAAGCGAGCACGGTCCCGTGTCTTGTGTGACATTTTCGAGACAAAGGTCCACCAAATGGGCTAAAATGTGTACACGTTCTGGGGCTCTGTGCGAGTACGATGCTCTCGCGGTTTTTATTGCACGCGGATTTCCTTCTGGAAACATGTCGACGTTCCTGTTGAATCAATTGATCTATTCACTTTTATAATCTTGGTAATTATATAGGAAAGGTCTGCGTACTCCGATTTTGATGAAATTGTAATATGTTATGAAGCAACATATTCTGAACAACTTTTTCCTTTTCCAATATAGGGGCGTCGCGTTTAGTTTTCGAGATATTTGCAAAAAACTATCGGTAATGTTAATTTCATAACGAAAACCTTCTTTTTAGAAACACTGGGTGCGTGTGAAACACTGCGTGGGTGTGTGTGGTATTGTCGCTTCTCATCTCCACAACGTGTTTACAAACGAAAAATAAACAGATGCGGCCCTAAAATCCAGGAAATAGAATAACAGAAGAAACAAGCAGAATTAACTCCTGTAGATAACTCTGATCATACATAGATAGGCTGAGCTTTCAATTTTCAAAGACATTTCCTGGATTTTCGGGCCGCATCTGTCTATTTTTTGTTTGTAAACACGTTGTGGAGATGAGAACACCCAGTGTTTCTAAAAAGAAGGTTTCCGTTATGAAATTAACATTACCGATAGCTTGTTGCAAATATCTCGAAAACTAAAAGCGACCCTCCTATATTGGAAAAGGAAAAAGTTGTTCAAAATGTCGAAATCTATAATATATTAAAATTTCATCAAAATCGGAATACGCAGACCTTTTCTATATAATTATCATAATCTTCTTTATTGTGGCAAATAAGAAAATTAAGCTCTTAACCAATTGCCATACGACTGTCTTTGTGGCTACAATGATTAGAACCTCTTTATTTGTAATAATTTCACAGAAAAGAAAAGAACATTTATATTTATTGTATGTCCAAACTTACTTGCTTACAATACTTACATATTGGACACTAAGGAATATAATTTTCTTTCGTCCTAGAAGAAAGGCATAACGTTGACAGTTATTGTTAGTAAATTTTGTTTGCAATCTTAATCATGAAACTTCATCTTGCTAGTTATTATACAGCAGGGGATTAAAGTCTCGCCGAGTTTTGACGCGTTTAACGCGAAGCAATTTTGTCTCACATTTCATTTAATTTTTTATTTAACGTTAAATACAAAAATTCTTCATTTCTGTTTGATCTGTATCAATCAAATCTATTAGGACAGTGTGAACATTTTTTAGTATTATATGAATATTATATATTGTTTTGTAAATTCGATACCGTCAGTTATCGGGGACTAGCGTTTAACGTGTTATAGAAACATTCCAAAAATACGACTATACTGTACAGGATATCTGATGTTTTAATGGACTGACATTATCAGTATATTTTATAGGTCTAAATAAGGGAAGAATGTTGTATAAACATGTCTTTAAAAGCTTGATCATAAAGTCATGATTCGACTGCGCATTTTCATGCAAAATAAAAACTGTTTGCATCGATTGTAAGGAACAGGAGTCAAATAGAAATTTCTATCTTACTTCAACGATTTTAATAAATTGAATCTAATACATTAAAAAACATTATTCTTACATTTTTTTAACCATTTTACAGATTTAAATTGCTCATTTTTATCACAAATGCATAAAATCCGCAGTATAGCAATAACATTTTTAAAAATTCTTTTAATGTCTTCATAGTTTTGTATTACACTTATTCATACTTGTCATGAATTGTGTGGGAATATTTGATAGCATTCAAACTAAAAATATTTCATTGTCACAAACCTCACCGAACCTTTAAAACGAAAGATATCTCGGTTACATTTATTACAAAGAAAATTTTTCTACAAATACGGCAATGTTATTCTAGGATTAACGATCCTCGATTCGGTTACGCTGCTTCGATAATACGCCGTGTCCCCTATTCTGTTCTTGCATCTCTGCCATTGCTCGTAATTTGTCAGTGGAAACTTAACAAGCACGCGCAAGAGTACAAGCGACGTATGTAACTTCGTTGAAACGATCCAGGTATCGTGTACACAAATCGGTTCTGAAGTCGCGAGTCGACTCACGTTACCTACAATCGAAAGGACACGGGAGACGTTTCGAGTATGCGATCTAGGGGCCTATCGAAATGAGTATTTTTATTCATGCATAGTATGTATAGTGTTACGTATGTTTTTGTCTCCGGTTATATTGTTTATTAAATATTTTATTTCGAAGCTGGAATTTTTATTGCTTCCACAGAAACGGGGTAATTGAAACATTTTATGTTTGTCCGTAAATCATTCTAATAAAAAATGCCGGTATCCTTTGAATCAAGTTAGAGCAAAATAAAGGAAAATTAAGCAGAAAGATGTAACGTTATATTTTAATTAGTAGAGATATAGCTGAATACTTTAAAGACGCCGTCAGATTGGCGTCATCAGTGTTTATGTGTTTAATTCTTAAAGCTGCAAATAAATAATTTAATTATTGCACTAACAAAACATCAGTTCACGTTTTTATTTTTGCCCAGCACTGAAGACTTTGATATAGGATTTAGCTTTTTGAGGAAAATGTTTTCCAATATTTTTAAAAATCCTCGACCACAAGGGGCTAAGCTTTGTGCAGATAATAGACATTTCAGTTAATAACTGTACCAATGAAAGTTGATATTGTATTATAAATTAATTTATAATTCTTCAAGTAAGTGGGGATACATAGCAATTTTGCTAATGGTCAATAAGAACACGCAGTAAATGAAGGTAAATTGAAAGCAGTTATTTGCCCGAGTAGCCAAGTATTGAGGGTTAATTAGCTGCTGTTCTCCGCAAAATTGAAATTATATTTCAAAATGTGTGTAGCAATAATACTTTAAAATGATTTATCCTTTATTTAACTGCTCCACTCACATGCAGCATCCCAGAAAATTCAGCGAAACAATTTTCCGTCATTAAACACGGTCCCAAAAGAGAAAATTCCGAGCCCCTCATTACCGTAACAAGGATAATAATTCTGACTATGGTTAATTATGAAAATGGTGGATTATCTCGAAAATTATGCTGCCCACATCGTGGACACGCAGAGTAGCTTGTCCTTTCTCCAGTTCTCGTCGAGCTCTAAGCTATGAAAATACGAAGGTCAGCCAAACATAACGCGGACTTTTTGTCCAATTTTGTATTCGAGATAAATTTTTAAAAAAATATAAATAAGTTATCTTTTCACGCTACAATCTACAAAATAGTTAACGAGACATTATCGAAATCATTTTCAATATGTAACTACCACCTGGAAGCTAATAGATGCTTGAACCGATGTTCCTCTACTTAAACATGGCGAGTACATATAGAAAATGATTTCGATAATATCTCGTTAACTATTAGGTTTAGGCTATATGGAGCTCAATACATTTTTGCGCAGAATTTGATACTCCACCGATTCATGATAGGAAAAGTAGATCTTCCCATCTGCAGAAATCAAGGTGACCTTGAAATCTCCGAAATGCCTTCACGCACATAAAAAATGTTTACATGACGGTATTTTCTCCTCTATACCAAGCAACTTTTGTTTATACCATTTTTTTTATATTATTTCAAGTAATGGACATATTCGACGTGTACAAGGACCACCCGTATAGTTCATATAAAACCAAAAAAATATTCACACTGTCTTAACCCTTTGCGGACGCGTGTCTGCTGACAGTGAAACAATTTTACCGTTCTGCGACTGTGAATAATTTTTAAAGCAATTAACCCATTACCGTATTTTAACGAGTCAGACTCGTGATGAAGAATTTCAATAAAGTCAAACAAATATGAATATTATGCCTTTATTTTTAGCGAAATAAAATTGTATTTTTTGTGCTCAATATGAAAGGACTAATGCAAATGTAGCCATACAAATAATATAAACTTTCTTTCATCATTTGTGAAATTTTTGGGGATAAGAATGTTCTAATCACTGTAGCCGTAAAGAAAATGGTAAGGTAAGAGGTTAATACTCCCGAAAAATATGAAAAAAATTTTTATTGAACACACCATGTTTTCCTTCATTTAATTCATACACCAAACTCAGCAAACAATTTTATTTCACAAAGAAAATTTATTCGACCCATCAAAAAGGATGCTAAAAATAATCCCTGTCCGCTAAGGGTTAATAGATTTAATCGATACAGATTAAACAGAAGTGGGGTAAGCAAGTCGTTTGCTTATGCACAGTCGTATTTTCGTATTTGAACATAAAATAAACAGTGAAATGGAAAACGAGACATAATTCCTCAGCGTTTAACGTGTTAATATTTGACCGACCCTTGTGAATAGCGCGTTGGCCGTCTCGGCTCCTTGTTTCGTTACGGTACCTGATACAACCAGACCTTCGTGTGGTTTCGCATCATCCATCCGAATTCCCGATCCTCCGCGTTTCCCGTTTTATTCTTAACGATTCCATCTCTTGCCAACCGCGTTCCCTGTTTCGCCGGAGCGAAACGACCCCAGGGAAGAGCGCTCCTTCTCGTAGTTCACCCCTTAATTCGAAGCGGCGAAGCGTTGCCTCGAGACTCGTATATCGAGGATGTATGCTCAAATCAAAAACGTCGGGGGCAAACCACCCTCTAAAATCGTTTCGAATCGATAAAGAACGCCCTTTTCGCGCGGCAACCGCGATCCGCCGGAGCAACGGGGTAGTATCGCGATAAAAAGAGCTTAATCGTAATTAATCGCGGCTAGCTGACCTCGGGTATCTCTGCCGAAGCAGGGATGCTCGCAGGACACGTGATTCGCTCTAATAGAATTAGGTTCGTGCATGCGATATGGTGTTTTCTCAAACGAAACTGGACCGCACGGAAGTTTGGTCGAACATCGCAGGGGTGGCTGAGGAATGTCATTTTCGAGAGAAAAAATCGTATCGACGAAACTAAATGCTTATTTAATAACGTCTTTGCATATTTATATGTAGCATCATACTCGTTGTCATTGAAACATTATCGTTTCCTCAAAAGAACCGCGTATATGCTCGGACGAGCATCATAGGGGTGAGTGCGGAAGATTAAAGCATTTATTGAAAGAGATAATCATTTAGGCGGAACTAAATAATAATTTAATGATATCTTTGCATACTTAGAACTTGTATTCAATTCTTTAACAGTGAAAAGAATGTTTTCTTAAAAGTATTTGGAACCGCGCGTAGGTTCGGTCGAAGATCGCAGGGGTGGCTGAGGAATGCCATATTCGAGAGAGAAAATCGTATCGACGAAACTAAATGCTTATTTAATAACGTCTTTGCATATTTATATGTAGCATCATACTCGTTGTCATTGAAACATTATCGTTTCCTCAAAAGAACCGCGTATAGGCTCGGACAAGCGTCATACGGGTGAGTGCGGAAGATTGATGCATTTATTGAGAGAGATAATCATTTAGGCGAAACTAAATAATAACTTAATGATATCTTTGCATACTTAGAACTTGTATTCAATTCTTTAACAGTGAAAAGAATGTTTTCTTAAAAGTATTTGGAACCGCGCGTAGGTTCGGTCGAAGATCGCAGGGGTGGTTGCTGAGAATCATTTCGGAGAGAAAAAAATCGGTATCGACTCTACTAAACACTTATCTAATAACGTCTTTGCACATTTATATGTAGCATCATACTCGTTAATATTGAAACATTATCGTTTCCTCAAAAGAACTGCGTATAGGCTCGGACAAGCGTCATACACGTGAGTGCGGAAGATTGATGTATTTATTGAGAGAGATAATCATTTAGGCGAAACTAAATAATAATTTAATGATATCTTTGCATACTTAGAACTTGTATTCAATTCTTTAACAGTGAAAAGAATGTTTTTTTAAAAGTATTTGGAACCGCGCGTAGGTTCGGTCGAAGATCGCAGGGGTGGTTGCTGAGAATCATTTCGGAGAGAAAAAAATCGGTATCGACTCTACTAAACACTTATCTAATAACGTCTTTGCACATTTATACGCATAGCATCATAATCGTTAATATTGAAACATTATCGTTTCCTCAAAAGAACCTCGTATAGTCTTGGACAAGCGTCGTGTCATAGGGGTGAGTGCGGAAGATTGACGCATTTTGGAGAGAGAAACTTATGTAGGCGAAACTAAATGGTTTAAAGCAATAAATAAATAAATAATACTTCAATGATTTCTTTGCATACTTAGAATTAGTATTAAATTCTTTATCAGTGAAAGAAATGTTGCTTTCTAAAAGGAAACTGGAACCATGCGTTGTTTCAGTCAAACATCACAGACGTGGCTGGGGAGGGTAATTTTGGAGAGAGAAAATCGTATGGATGAAGCTAAACATTTATTTAATAATGTTTTTGCACATTATAGCTACTATCATTCATATTCGTTGACGTTTAATTGTCTTTTTCTCAAAGGAACCGCGCATACGTCTTTACAATCTCAATAATTGAAAATTAAAAATATTGGAACCCGCCATTTTGACGGGTCCCGTAAACCTAGTGTTGAGTAACATATGTTGGGAGTTTGCGTTTTCAGTGACGCAGACGGCGCACGCGATTTATGGCGTACAATGTGGAAATAAGGGATTTCCAAGCCGACTTTCGGGTCAGGTCTGCGTCTTTGTTCATTTCCTCAGTCTAGAAATAGGGCAATGCGATACGTAGTACGCTCGCATAATGCACAGAAGCCTTGGTTGAGAATTTCGATCACTGCTATTATTTTCCTTGATTCTGCCGAGTAGTTGAACAGGGTCAGAATAATGAAATGATCGAGTATCGATCAGCTTCTCGCGAGCTCTTTGCATTCGACATTAAAATGGTATCTACGCTGATTAGTTATTCAATCGTAAATAATGCAGTTTGTGTAACGACTCTGATTGCTCTTTCTCTTTTAGATATTATAGTACGCCATCTTGGTTGTCTTAAGGTTTGAATAAATTCTATGTCGTGACATACTTTTTGATGCTACAGAATCATTCTACTACCATAAGATTTGTGTAATAGGTATGTTATATTATTCATCCCTTCAATGGCAAAATTATGGTTTGAATACTGAACATTCATCCTAGATTGTTGTTTAATCTTTGAATTTTTTGTTTTCTTAAAGCATAATGCTCCTAAATGTTCAGTTACTGTACAAACTAATAATATAGCAATATATTGTTGGCTAAAACAAGCAAATTTATTTTTGTTTATAACGAATCACTAAAAATTGCTGATCGGAGCAAAACTTAATTTTTAATTCTTCATTACAACGAAATAAGATGATGTTTATATTTTTTTACAGACTTTCAAAGAATGTTCCGTGACACTGCGACTTTTTCTTCTGTTTGTAAAAATGGCAATCAGTCTATGAAATTTTTGTATTTATAATAAAAATAGTGTATTCGTTGTGTCTACACTGCGGATTCGATGTTATTTATGACAAAATATTAAATTAATGTTATAATATCGATGCACTATTTACACTCCATTAAAACTGTTTGACAGAAAAACAATTTCCTATTCCTATATAAAAATCCGAAGTGTAGTGGTAAATCAAGTAGCGATGAAAAATATGTTGAACAAAATTTAGAAACTGCAACATGAGTGGCAGAATTCAATCACGTAGTTCCAGCGGAAAGATTGACGAGTGAAAAAATTGAAAATTGCGTTTACGCAACGCGTCGGGGTCTTAATGGGTTAAACAGGAATTCGCATAGGCGATCAGCCGTCGAGTTCTGACAATATTGTTCATTTAGAATTATCTGCACGGAGTAAGGTGTAGAAACAGGACTCGAAGGGTTTTAGACGTCGATGAATATTCTTCGTAACGCTAAAGGGGCGGTTCTTGTTGTTGCGGCTCGCCGTTAATTTGACACGGCACGCGTACCGGCTGTTTACGGCAATGAAATATGCTCTCAAGGGTCCGTTTATACGACGCATAGTTATACCCGTGATTCTTGCCCCGTACTTTTCTTCTTTTCGTCCTTTCTACTTGCCTTTATGCTCTTTGAATCCTCCGCGTCTCTACGTGGCCCTTCGTTCTCTTCGATTTTTCCCTACGTCCTGGAATTTCCAGCTTAACTGTATGGAACGCTGGCATTCAGACGTTTTTCCATCCTGTGCGTTGGCTCGTCTTCGAAAATGTACCTCTAAATAACCGTAACCATTCGAAGAATACGAGGAATACAGATAATACGGTTTAACCTCCTCTGGAACAAGCTTTCTAAACTGGAAACAAAATTATTTAATTTTCCGTTTGATTAAAATATCGTCAATGCTTCCATACGAGGAGATTATTTTATTTTTTCTTTGCTAAAAGATTCTGTTGTGAAAAAACAACGTAATGAAAAAATCTCCCTAATCGACAAGTTCACTTTTAGTTCTCCAATAGGCTTGAACTTTTTTCGACTTAGAATTATTTTAATTTGAAAATGAAACTAAACGTACACATATGAATATGCCCGTGTTCCGTAATCCCGATTAAACACAATTTTTCTAAAATATTCACTACACGTCATTTTTTTTTATTATAGCACCTTGAATCTCATTTGAGATTCATTTTGGCTACCATGAAAGTACAATTTCGAAATTAAATACAGAATAATACAAAACGCAGTGTGCCTAAACCAAAATGCATATTACATTAGGATAAAATAATCTAATAATAATGATCTAATAATCTAATCTAAATCTTTAAACAACACTTTATTTATTTAGTCAACTAATCCTTCTAGCTTGGCAGAACAAATGGAGTTGTTTGGTCCATTTATAAAAGAGTAATTCTGGTTTAAAGTTTGCGCCATAAATTGTGTAACTGACATGAATAATCTTTTGAATGTAGATTGTTTAAGCCGTACTATTTCTACTCAATGATCTCTTGTGTAATATTGTCGCCAACAAACTCTTAGATTACAAGTTACAAAGTTTTCAAAGTCAACTGTTCAAAAATGGTTGAAAAATGAAGCATGATCTATTCCAAGCGTGAATCGCTATACAATTTCTCGTGCTTTTATACTGATTTCTCGACAAAAAAAGGCGTTTAGAGGGGCTTTGCTCGGGACCCCAAAAGAAGCGTGAAGCCGCATCCTCATCGGCTTGACCTTGCCGTGCAGCTTTGCCATAAGGTTTTAAAATCCGCTGGAAAAACCGCATGGCCTGGAAATCTACTGGCCCGTCTGCGTGGTACGTGTTCTTACAAGGATTATTATTATTAGCGGCAAAACACGCAACAGCTAAATCAGTGTGCACTTGGCTTTATCCTTTACCTTACGGAACCATCATGATATCATTAAGGACATTTGGCTTTATACTTTACATTACGGAACCATCACGATATCATTCAGGACATCAGCAGGCATTTACATACCATGGATCCTAACTTTTTAATTTTTATTTCATTAATTCTACATCATTCAAGGAAATCGGTAGACTTCATAATTTCAGCTCATATTTTTATTCCTCAAATGTAAATTTAAGATTATCCACAAAAGTCATATACTGGCCAAAAAGAACATACAACAAATTTTAAAGACAAATTGAAACTAGGTGTCTTATGGAGATTTGTAGGTTATTGTGTTGGTAGTAAAAGTGTGTTAACCTCTTGCCCTATAATATAGTGTCGCCAGAAACACCCAAAACTGGGTGGATTCTCCTCTCCTTCTTTTCCCCTTCCACTATCCTATTCCACTACCATGGGCACACTCCAACGTCCCCCACTAAGACCGTAGACTGGTCACGTGACGTGCCGCGCAACGTGTTACATATTACTCTGATCATCAGAGAGGTGGTAAACTGTATTCCCCTCGATTTAACCGATCTGGCAACACTGCTATGATATCGTGTGAGACTCTCAATGGAGATTCTGAACAGAGTATAATAAATATGTTATTAATTTCCTTTAAACCGAAATTAAATTCTATTTTGTTGTTGTTAATGTACAGCCATTGCAGAACATATAGACGTACAATTAATATAAATTTTCTCCTTCTAGGAAATTATGAACTATAAAGATGTTTTAAAGCGTAAACTAAATTGTACGGCAAGGGGTTAACACGTTCGTTATATAGTGGGGGACTAAAGTATTCTTTAGAAAGGAATAACTTCTTTAAAATTGGTTCAAATGATTTGAAGTTTTTTGAGACATTGGAAGAATTAGTTAGCTAGATAATGTGTCAACAAATTTTTTGGGAATTGCACTTAGTGCCTTTTTGTAAATCTAACTAAGCTATTAGGTGGTCCTGAACGTTTGTTTCATTCTCGATTAATGTGTTCGATTAACTGTTTTTTTTTTTAAGAAAACAAATGTCATAAGTAAATAAGACGATGGTTATGAAAAAGTGAAACATTAATGAACAAATGTTAACGTTTTTTTGTATATGATTATTAGACTGCGGATTTTATGCATTTATGACAAAAATGTGAAGATCAAATGAGAAGCATTAGGAAATTAAATTAATATCTACTCTTTTTATTTTGCATGAATATCTGCAGGCATGTTATATAACAATATTAAACATATTGCGAAAGAATTTTTTGGGGTAACCTAAAGCTATGTCCACACCGAAGTAACCATCGAGCAACTATTTGGCGTCACTTATTGCCTCCTTTCTTTTTTATCGGGTGAAGGAAGAAGAAAAGTATAACTCGGAAGAAAATAACATGTAATTTAGTGCAATCCTTGCGCTTGATGTGTGCTGCAAGGAGTTTTTTGTCAGGCACTCATTTGATTAATTTTAACACAAAAAAATGTAACAAATATTTTACATTGCCCCCGGGGGGGGGGTGGGGTGTGCACCCCACGTTGGGAAACACCGGTTTAAAGAGTGTGCGAATACTTGTCCATCAGTGTGCAATGAATGTGCAATGTTTGTATGTTGTATATTATAAATGGTACGCGATTTCAATGCCGCGTCTCCCCGGATTTGACAAGTATCTTCCGGTCGAGTACAAATTGAATTAGGAGGGTCCGATGGAGATTATAAGCAGGATCAGCGCGGAATTCGTCGACCTCCCAACCTAAAATTATTACAGTCAAAGAAGAAGAAGACGGTGAAGAGGCTTACCCCGAAATTCGTCGCGCCCTTCTGTGAACAATTACGTGAAACGGCGGGTTGGTTTTGCTCCGCATTGTAGGAGAGAAACACTCGACGATTTTATTACGGGGCTCCTTTTCCAATTAAACGGTTGCTATGGTGATACCGTCGCGAGTGCTTATGGTGTCCGTAGAAGTGCAGCTTTGCTTACATCGCCTCTTCGCCAATTATAATTTCGTTAAGCAGCTTAAACAGAATTTGATCGTTTCATTATCGAACATTACTTGGGACAGTGTGTTTCTAAGGGTATTGGTACTAATAACTATAATTGAAGGTTGTACAAACATATTCAAACTAGGTAGGATCTACATTTTCAGTTCGATGAGGAAGTTCAAATCAATTAGATATTAAACTACAACCGCTGGCAAAAAGTCTTCGGTCACATTTAAAAATCGCATAATTTTCTTAAAATTGAACCAAAATGTATTGAGATTGATTGACATGTTAAAAGAAATAGTTTACTAAGTAACGGGTAAACAAAATTCGGCGACCACGCGGAATCGTTTTGGATAGAAAGAAAGGAAAGAAGATCCGAAGTTGGAGGAAGTTTTAGGGATGTTGGTCGGACTGTCAACGCGTTACGGACGGAATAAAGTAAATTTTGTCTGGAAATAAAAGAGCATTCCTTTGGTAGGGAAGAGACGTTAACGGCGATATAGGCGGAAACGACGAGCCTCCCTCGGCAAAAGCTGGTTTTCTTAGCTACTCGCGTGACGGATGGAGCTGTAAGGAATCATAGTGTTTTGTGTCCAACTGGATAATGTAGTTCTAACATCGTGGGAAGGATAATTTGCGATTCGCGAGATTTGTTCGCGAAGAAAAGTTTAAGCGCCGCGTCATTTCGAAGCTCGAAGAATAGATAGAGGACGTCGTACATTGAGTTGAACGCCTTTCCGTTCTGCTTCTGAAAGCTATATTACGTACACCACTATATAGTATTGCTACGATATAAGGCGAAGGCCCTTCGCGGAGTATGCCCCGCAGTGGAGGGGATATTCGTTTGGCTTAGATCGTAGGCTTCTCGTTTTCTTACATCGTAGACTTCTCGGTGGCTTATATCGTAGACTTCTCGTTTTTCTTATATCGTAGACTTCTCGTTTTCTTACATCGTAGATTTCTCGTTTTCTTACATCGCAGACTTCTCGTTTTCTTAAATCATAGACTTCTCGTTTTCTTAAATCGTAAATTTCTCGTTTTCTTAAATCGCAGACTTCTCGTTTTTCTTACATCGTAGACTTCTCGTTTTCTTACATCGTAGACTTCTCGTTTTCTTACATCGTAGACTTCTCGTTTTCTTACACCGTAGACTTCTTGTTTTCTTACATCGTAGACTTCTCGTTTTTCTTACATCGTAGACTTCTCGTTTTCTTACATCGTAGACTTCTCGTTTTCTTACATCGTAGACTTCTCGTTTTCTTACATCGTAGACTTCTCGCTTTCTTACATCGTAGACTTCTCTTAAATCGTAAACTTCTTGTTTTCTTACATCGTAGACATCTCGTTTTTCTTACATCGTAGACTTCTCGTTTTCTTACATCGCAGATTTCTCGTTTTCTAACATCGCAGATTTCTCGGTTTCTTACATCGCAGATTTCTCGTTTTCTTACATCGTAGACTTCCCGTTTTCATACATCGAATATTTACTGTATACGGTTTGACTTTGTTCTTGAGCGGGTCGAGAGACACGGAGAATGATCGATAGGCGAGATGTAGCGACAAACTATAAAGTAGTCGGCCAAGCAGCGTTATCTTTCTTTGGAAAATAATAGAATATGATATACCCTCTCGTTCTGGCAATAAACGGTGTCTAACGAACAACTTCAAAAGAAGACAAGGGAATAGCGATTCCCTTCTTTCGAAACAAACATCGTCGCTCTATTTCGGAACAAGACTGTACATAATTAGACTGTGGATCTTTAATACAAATAAAAATTTTCTTCCTCATTAACAAGACAAAGAAACTATAAAAATTTCTTTCTATCTTTAACAACTTTAATAAACTGTGAGCAACATATGGATGTTCTCAAATTGTCTTAATGTTTTTACTGTCTTAAATTACGTTCACCCATGTTTGTCATAAATGTATAAAATCCGCAGTTTATACATAATTATTTGGATGCAAATCCTCTCCTTCCCTGTCTCTCTGCCTCTGTTTCTGTATCTCTTGAAAAACCATGAAATACTACTGTTGGCAAGAAACACGCTCGATCATAGATACAGCGAAACGAACGCATTTGTCGCGACGTGAGTGTTAATGCGCACGGAAAAATTCCTGTAATGATTGCAACTTTTTTGATCCCTTGCCAACCGTAGTATTTCATGGTTTTTCAAGAAAGAGGTTGCGTCCAAATTGCTATGGAGGAGGAGGAGTGCAGAACTCTGTGCGAATTCGCATTGCTGCAGATATGGTGCAGCACGCTCGCGAAACGCTTCGATCGAACAGGAAGTACGTGAAAACGTTACTGAATTCTAGTTAGATCCTTTGTTTAGCATCTTTTGTATATGAATATTTCTATTTTGCATTTTAGTTTTTGTCTGTTTCTACATTTTTGAAAATGATATACTTTTTCAATGCCAGTAATAGCATACGTGGTCGGGATGAATTTAGAAAAAGAATTTATTTTGTATCTTTTCGACTTAATTCTTCATTTTTGAAATTAACATGATCGGAGCCAGAGTTGTACATTTTATGGCTATTACAATTTTCAATGTAGTTCATAAGAAAACACTTAAAATTTTACGTGCACGTACTGAATGTTAAATATTTCACCAAGTACGACGTACTTAATTTAAGGAATATTAAATATTAGTGCGAGTTTCGGAATATTATGCTGTATGGTATGACATTAATTAATCCTTTGCCGTACCATTTTCTTTGCGGTTACAGCGATTAGAACGTCTTTAACCTAAAAAATGTCACAGAAAATAAAAGAAAATTTATATATTCTTTATGACTATATTTACTTCAATGAATAAATATTATTTACAAATGAATTCAATTTTATTTCGTCTAAAAAGGAAGGCTTAACATTCATATCTCTTAGACTTTGTTTAAAATCTTCATCGCGCGTCTGACTCGTTAAGATACGTAAAGGGGTTAACAACGTACGTAAAATTAGATGAACTTCAATAACTTTGCTGCGAATCGATAAAAGTTTCTTTGTCACATTTTCTTGTCAATTTTTGGTAGAAATATATTGTATGTAACAAAATGTTTAACTGCGAAGGCAGTTTGTGACACAAACGATGATAGATGAGCATGTTAATTTTTTTTTTATTATTATACAGTTGTAACTTCCAATGAGAGGTTATTCTGTTACCACCTTCTTGTACAAATGTTATAGCATTCGTTTGCGTTTCTGTCACTTAAAAAAGAATTTATTATTTATGAAACAAGTGTTGGAACATGTTTGGAAAACAGTGTGTTAGCTGATTGCTTGAAAAAGTGTTTCTAAAACAAATTGAAAATATACAGGCACGAATGTTAATGATTTTCCTGTGCAATTGACACATCCATTCCCATTTCTGTTGGCCAAGAAAGCCAAGAAAGAATTTATTTAACGAGTGTTGGATCATTTTTGGAAAGTGGTGCTATATAGCTGATAGTGCGAAAGAGAGGGAGAGCAAGAAGCGAAGAGAAAAAAGAAGAGAAGAAAGAAAGGCATGGAAGAAGAGCAGTGGGAGGGAGCAGAGAGGGAACAGGGAGGGAGCTCGAATTAAATTACATTTTAATTTCACGGCCATTCCGCAGCGCGCACCGCGATATGCCAAATATCCGGCACAATTTACATTTTAAATTGGACACTTCTTGTCGTGATTCGAGGGCTTCCTCGGCGGCCAGCATCGTCTGGCGAGGTTGTTGTTGTCGTATCCAGCAAAAAGCACACGAGCCCTCTGTCCCGTCGCGTCGGAAAGTTTCAAAAACTTTAACGCGTACGTGGCCGCTTGTTGATTTCTCCTAAAAAGCTGCCGACCTCGCTACCACCGCGCAATTATTCTGCACGAGTGTTCCGCTTCCTTCTCCTCCCTCCCACCGTTTCTGTCTCCCCTCGCCCCTTCTCTTTCCGTTTCTACACCCGCGGCGTTTTCTTTTAAATGTTCTTTTCAATTTCCGCCGGAAAAATTTCACTGATTTTCCTTCTGCTACATTTAACTCCGCGCCGAGGGCACTTAATTGCGAAGCCTCCCTCGAGCAGCGATACATCTGCTACTCGCGCAGCTGTTTTTGCGTTCTGCAAAGTGCTCGTCGAAAGAAAGTTCAGAATTTACGGGCGAGACTTACCCGAAATTTCGATCTCTTGCCATTATTCAAAGTGTCGCGGACAAAAGAAAGGAAGAAACTGACAGCACAGGGAACGAAAAATTGAAATGGTCTCTCGCGCAACTTTGTAATTTGAAACGTTAAATATTAAGTAGAGGTGTGCGAGAACCCGAAAATGTCGGATATCCGTTAGTCGGGACGGATTGGGGTGGCATCGGGAGAAGATGAGTCGAGTTCTCGAAATTTTCGGGATTATTCTCGCGAATCCCAAATATTTTTAGAAAATTCGGAAATTTTCGAGGACTTGTCCCGATTCCGAAAAAAATTCTCGACCCGACATTTTCGGATTCTTCTACATCTCTAATCTTAATACATTATTTACTTGTGAGTATTTCGTAATTTTCGAACGTTTGTGGTCCATGGCTAAGAATTTTTGAATCAATAAATATATATAATATATATTTTTATATAATTAATTGTGTAATATATATAAATTACTTTGACTTTATAGAATCTTTGAGGACGCTATGTTGGCAGTCAAAGTCCTAAAAATTTTAATTTCCGGCCTCTAATTGTAATAAATCTAAGAATTCTTACATTTGCCAATGCCTATCGTTCTTTTTCGCTGCAACCGATTTTGATGAAATTTTCGGAATCTGTATGCAACTGACACAGATCTACACAACGTATTTTTAAAATTTTCGATATAGACCCATATTAAAATGTAAAACACTACTTTTAGTATTTTCTTTGTAATTCCGTCCGATTGCAATTTTTTCACAATTTCTTTCTCACGTCACGTAGTAAACTAATTGTTCTATCTTCTCAAAAAAATCCAAGTCGAGTCCAATATTAAAAAAGTGATCGTCTTTTTAATACTAAACCTACTGACCATTAAAAATTACTAGTATGTGCTCCCTTATAAAATTTCCACGATTGAATTAATTTAAATTTTATGTCATTTTCATTATAATGTATGCTTGAATAAAAAAGTATGCATAATCATTTCCAGTGGAAACATCTTTATAACTTCAATAATTGTAAACTAAAAAATCTGAAAGCGGTCATGGCGGCGGTAATAGGTTTAATGTTAGAGAGTGTCCGAATATTTATGAGAGTCACAGTAGGTGTAGTGGGTTGTATTCGAAACATTTTTGTAAAACTTTTCTGCCTTCCCGTTATCTTCGTTGATGGTTTGCAACAAGAATTGAAAGATGGCCAGAGGAATGGTTTTCGTGCAGCTAGATTGGCGATCCGTGGCAATGTGCGCCGAATCGAACGAACGATTTCCGAGCACAAAACAACCATTCGATCACAGTGGTAAACTCGGTTAACGGTGCGCTGCAACGTTTATCCTTCGAGTTACACGGGAAACTGCGCCCAACGACTTCGCGGACAACAATTAACACGAGTTTACACTTCGCTCGCGTTGAAAATTGTTCGGTGCTCTAATTTACAGATCGCCCGTCACACGTGTAAATAAACACTATTTTTTTTTTTCTTTCACGCGAGAATTTCGGTACACTATATTTTCATTACGTCCGCGGCATATGCTAGCAAAAGCGTGAAATTGCAAAACCGATTTTATTTTTGCCGATTCGAAGCTTTTTTATGGTTTTGGAAATTGCTGGTACTTTTGATTAACAGACAGGGATGGGCATTTTTGTCTCAATTGAGATAAAACCGTCCCCACCATAGCGCCCACTGTCCCCCACCAGCATCCGCCGTTACTATAGAGGAAGGGAGTGCTTCGCTCGTCGCGAACAGTGCGCAGGCCTCGCCCATGAAAGAGTGGTTCGTGGGAGAAGCAGGCGTTTGAGGGGCCCCTACCGTGTCCATCACGGGATTAACAGTTTTAGCTAGCGATTTACAAATACTAGTTCCAACGAACATGCGGCTTAAGTGTGCATTCACTGGACAGGTCACCTTATAATATCGTTGCAAAATTTCGACAGCACTTCGTGCGCCTCGTCGCAGCATTTTGTAACATAACTTTATTTACACAAATATACAATTATTCAGTCTTGTATAGAATTATGTTCACTATATCGATTTTGTGTGTCCGCTTCGTGAGGCAGTCGAACACAGACATCTCAATTGTCAGTTGTTTAAAAGTTTCCTCACAAACAACTTTCTTCTATTATTTCTTTAGGGTTTGTTCATTGCAGGGCAGTTTTATATTACGGCGACTTTACATTGAACACGCCGTCGTAACTTCATTCATAATCGAGCGAATTGTATCGGTGAAGTTTAACTACTTTTCCATGAAATTATTGTTTAAAAGAAAATTGTCAAGCTTCTTTTGACAATACGGTGGCGATGTCTCGGTCTATCCTAGAGTATCAAAATAGACATTTCTGCATTTCACTTTTCTGGCAATGGAACTAAATAAATAACTGCTGTATTAAATGTAACAAGAAGATTAATTTGTCTACCAGAAGTACTTTCAGAAATATAATTCATGAAATGAATAATTGAAGCTGCAGGTGGTTCCAATTAAGGTCAATTATACAGTTATAAAATAAGGTCCGCCGTTCGAGTGTTAAATATAGTTCAGTCAT
Source organism: Sphecodes monilicornis (assembly GCA_913789915.3). Classification (NCBI taxonomy): domain Eukaryota; kingdom Metazoa; phylum Arthropoda; class Insecta; order Hymenoptera; family Halictidae; genus Sphecodes; species Sphecodes monilicornis. The sequence continues at coordinate 16,542,831 of OU565290.1, forward strand.
TAAACAGCTGATCCTGGGATCTTTTATGCAATTATTTCTGAGGAGCGTATGAAGGTTGATCAAATTTCGGTAGATAAAGTGTTGAGTCCTTGTCTCGGTAATTATTACGGGGTTTTATAATTTCGTTGGCTGGTGTAGATTGGCAATCCGCTATCCATGATGGCGGATGGAGTCTAATGCGTCCCGGCGACTGTGACTGGTAAGTTTGCGGGAGCGGGAGGAGCTTCCTTTGGCCAAAATCAAAACGGTATCCGCGTGACGGATCGTTTTCATTCCTCGATGCCCTCCTCGCCTTTTTTCTTTCTTCCCGGCACGTTTCGGAGCTGTGTCGGTGTGTTATTCTCTGGCTCTGCGAGCCTTCTTCCGCCGACGCTTGTGCAACGATCACTCTTCCTCCCGATGCGAGGCCGACGCGCTTTGCATGAATGGGAGTCGTCGCGACCTCCGAGATGAATGGTCCTCTCCATCTCTCTCTCTCTCTCTCTCTCTCTCTGACTCCCACTCACATCTCCTCCTCTACGGTCGCTTTTTCACCTTTGTGTTGCTTGTAGGTAGCCCGTTTGGAAAATCCGCGTCTTCTCTTCTTCGAGACTCGAATGTTCTCGCAATGAACGCAGTCAATTGTGCAATTTTACGGGGACAGCGGCTATTGTGGGAAATTATGCCAACGCAAGTCGCTGTTCCGACTAAATCAAGCCATTGAAGCATTTAATAGGTTGTAACAGTTTTTGAGAAACAATAGAATATACAATGCAAAGAATGCGGTCTGTAGAGGATGCAAGGGAGTGAGTTGAAATGTTTGCACGTGGCTACGTATAATGTGATAATAGTGCGCATAGTAAATAATGTTTAAATGATTTGTACACTGTGGATTTTATGCATTCATGACAAAAATGGGAAGCTGCAAATTGAAATAGTCGGGAGATTAAAACATGTGATTTTAAAAAATGCAAATTTAAATAGTCGAGTGAGTAATACATATGATTTTAAAAAATTTTATATATAGATTGTGGATTTTATGACAAAAATGGGTAGCTGCAAATTGAAACAGTCGAGAGATTAAAACATGTGATTTTAAAAAATGTAATATATAGACTATGAATTTTATGCATTTATGACAAAAATGGGTAGCTACAAATTGAAACAGTCGAGAAATTAAAAAATGCGATATGTAGACTGCGGATTTTATGCATTTCTGACAAAAATGGGTAGGTGCAATTTAAGACAGTCTCGCAAGAATAAAAAGTATTTTTAAAACATATGATATAGATTACGGATTTTACGCGGTAATAAAAGAAATGAGTCGGTGCCATTTAACACAGTCGAGAGAATAACACAATTTAAGGATGTCGATATTTTCAGCTCTACACAATTTTTAAAGAAAAGAAGAAATTTATATTCGGTTCCTGTGGCTTACAATTGACGAAGAAACCTTTCTTTGGATGAAGATCTGTAGTCTTGTGATATAGTATACTTCGGGTTCTTTTATCTACATCTACAGATAGCAGAGGAAAGGAAAATTTATTTCATTCTACTTTCTTGAATTTTCTGCGATTTCTGTCAGAATACTTTGCGAAACAAGGTACCCATAATTTGTGAAATATGAGTGGATTAGTCCTATTAACAGTTTACATAGAAATTCTAATAAACGTTCATTTTTTACTTGAAAAATCCAATTTCGCAGGTATATGCATATTGTAATAATTATTACATTATATTGATTTTTTAGAAATAAATGAGGGGAAAGTAGTGACAAAATATGAATAATTATAACTAATAATGTAAAAAGTAAACTTGTTTTATAAAGTATCATTACCTTCAGAGATAAAATATCACAGTTGCGATGAGGAAGAGCTAAGACTCCAAAATTAAGAACTTAATGATCCATAAGGGTAACTGTAATTACAATCTTGCGATTCAAAATTTATTACTTTACAAATCGAAAATGTATAGGGTGAATCTTCACTTACATATTACAATATTATGTATAATTGTTAAACCGTACGTGGCCCACGGGGATTACTCATCATTGTACGAGTCTCTATAATCATATTGTCAGTTTTTAACCATGCAAGTATTATAAGGGTAAAAAGTTTTGGATCATCAATCACTCGAACCTCTTCGTCCTGAATCGTATAATTTATTCGCCGAGTATAACAATTCTTTTCAATTCTTTGATTGCACTTCATCCATTTCATAAAGAAATTCATATGATATTCACGTTGTTTGATAAAAAATCCATTTTTAAATAATACAGTAACACTTATAGTATGTAATAAGGACACATTACAATACTAGTACAATTATCTTATGATTTTCAAAAATAAATATATTAACAATGTAGAGCAATCTAGTGCATAACAAATGCAGTGCATTTATTCTGTAAAAAACAAATCTGATAGCATAAATCAAAGTAGTGATAGATTTTACAAATTTATAAGTGACTGAATTTAATTGTATTCTATTTTTCAAGCAAGCAAATGCATTAGTTTAGGATGCATTTTGTTGTTAGGATAGTAGAACATGAAATTATTACAATGTTCGGATAAGGGTGGTTCTACCTTATTTAATCTTTACATTAATGATAAATATTTCTACAATATTTAATAACTTAACAGTTTCTAAACCTTTCGGCGCGTCTAAGACACTTCACAGGAATCGAAAACAATTTTACGATTTCTGAATAGAAACTCAAAAGTAATTTTGAGCATGAGTTTGAAAATTGCACAAAAATGTGGCATACGTTGTTCCATAAAAATTATACGACTTTATTCTCGATATTACGCAATTTTTATAAAAATATGTGCTCGAACGAAGAAATTTATTTAATAATTTCGAATGGAAGTGTCCTTATAATCTCAATAAATATAGAATAAGAATTGTGAAATCGGTCATTTGACCGGTCGTGGTACGGTTAGTGTTAATTCACCTACAGAAAATATTAACCTATAACTAAAAAATTGGAAACATAAAATTCATTTTACGACGTCTGAATAGAAACACCGTCAAAATTTTCAGTGGAAGTTTCGAGCAAGTATTTCGTTGACACGACAATTGTTTGCAATAATACTAGATCCCATCATTGCAAAGTGCGTCGCTTGGTTTTCCGACGTAACATCAGAAACGCTGGTACTTATGGGACATGGGATACAAAATAGTTTTAGTGGTTCGAGTACGGTTTAGTCTCGAGTCTCTCGGAATAAACGGTGCGGCCTCGTGTATGTGGCTGTTTGCAGCCGTGGCCAAGAGAAAAGGAAATATATCAGTCGTGCGAGAGGCCTTTCCACCGGCCCGATTTTCGCGTTTGTGTTCGTGAACGGTGCAACCGAGCCGTGCATACCTACGCATGCATGTGCACTGCATAAGATTTACTCCGCGCGAGGCGAGAGAAGCCGCTCCGCTCGGAATACATACGGGGGATCTTTCTGAATTTCGTTTACAGTGCGCCGGCCATGGTGTCGATGGCGAGCCATCGAATTCGGCTTTGTCCCCCCCCCCCCTTTGCTTTATCACCGGAAACGACGCTGCTTCGACCGCCTCTGCGATTTCCATACCAAAAACACCGTTAACGAGTCGACGACTTCCGCAAACGTCCCATTAAGGGGTTTATGTCTGTCAGGAGGCTAAACAGAGCGGTATTTGGTAATTTTTCTTCTAAAAATTAATCACTTTCAATTGTCAAGAAATCTTCCATTCGTTTGTAGACATCCTTTCAAACTAGAAACTAATTTTTCAGTCATTAATTGATAGCAGAAATCAACGTTCCTCGATATATCAAATTTTCAAACATGCACTTACCTTTAAAAAATTGCGTGAACATCTATCAATAAATGAAAATCTGCTGAAGACGGTCTTGTTAACACTAAATCTACCAAGCATAAAACATATATAAGTGAAACACCTTATGCAAATGAGAAGATTCAATTTACTTAAATTTTATACGATTTTCATTATAATATGTGCTTAAATAAAGGAATCAATTCAGTCGCTTCCTATGAAAGCATTTTTATAATTTCAATAATTGTAAAAGAGAAAACCGGTCATTTGACCGTAGTAGGTTTAGTGTTAAATATATATACCTTACTTGCACATACTTGTGGTAAATCTGGTCGAATTTGTGTTAATTCTTAATACATTATTGTATTAAATTAAGGGGTCGGTCAGTCGATCGAGAAAAGTGATTTTTGGAAATTTTTTTATTAAAAAAATGTTATCGTATCCAAAATGGTTTATGTACAAGAGCACTTCATAATTTTTTGCTTTAAAAATATTCTATAATTACAAAATTATAGCTGATTTCCAGAAGGACCTGCCAAAAAGGATTATTTTGGTTCACGTGCACTGGTTCATCTGAAATAAAAAATTTAAATAAATCTTGTAATATACCATATTATCTGCACGTAGTATTTGTGATTACTAGATTGCGGATTTTATGCAATTATAAGAAAAATGAATACATCATTTACTATTTTGCATGAATGCTATAATAATTTCCAACTTGTCACAATTATTGAGAAAAGAAATAAAGGTCTATGTAGCTCCTGTAGTTTGAAATTAATGCAGACAATTTTAATTTTGCATTTGTAGAAACATCAAAATTAGGTTAACGTTAATAATTTTAATTAACGATCATTGACATTGTAAAGAGGCATCCATGAGGAATTATTCAACAACGTTCTTTCTGTGGGTATATATTGTTAAAAAAATTGCTAAAAATTTGGATGGTCTTGTTATTTCTATAAAAAATTGTAAAATATTCACTTTCAGTGTTCCGTTTAGTGTTAAACCGAGTTTGTAGCTTAAATTGATTTGCAAGATGATGGAAGGCTGTCTGTACCAACATTTTTGTTCACAAATGTACAAAATCTCATTAAGGTGAGATTCGAAAAGAAGCAAGTATTTCGTCCAGAAGTTATTTCACAAAGCCTCGTGAAGTAGCGAGAAACAAGAAGAATTTAGAAGCGAATTCAAGAGATGCATGCCATGCAGTCTGTCGCGCAGCAGACAGTCACGAAATTACGGCAACATGAACCTCTCTTTGGCGTACCGAATTCTTTCGGCCTTACATGCACGTTGTTGCACAACGGTTACATAAGAGGCTGCGATTATGCTAGAGGTTTCGTGGATTCGGAGAATTGATTGGGGTAAAAATGACGGAGCGAGATCGATCTGAAAGATTATTGTCTCGATGTCGTTACTTCCTGTTGCAAAACGAAAATGTGTGCGAATGATATAGTGACGAATTAGAAAGTTCATTTTCTTTTCTTGGAGGTGCTTTCCAAGGAGAAAAAACTTCGTATGTTTCATAATGAAATTAGATTTATATTGCTTTTGTTTCGAACCTGTCTGTACAAGGTCGCTAATCTGCAAAAATGTTTACGAATCTTTCCTTTGAATTGCTAGGGAACTGTGAACTTTGTGCGTGTATAGTTCATGGTTTATCGGTCGCAATGGTACAAGAAACATTGACAAATCTATAACGCTTTTATTTCATTTCTTAGTACCGAATCAACTATTGACCATTTTCGACCTGTCAACTTTTGTAAATTGTTTGTCTTAAATTAGAACGAATTGTTTAGAGACTGCTGGTATATTTTAACGATGCTATCTCGTTTGATTGGGGAACCCTATCTAGGCCTACCCAGAATCAATAAACTTCATTCGATTTAACTTGCAACTAGAAGACCCTAATCTTACCATTCCAAGTAACGTCAATCTAGAAACAATAGATTTGAATCAGTGTGAAGCATGCTTGACTGTAATCGGAATATCGAAGATTACGGCACACTAAAATTGGATGCACTCGATACCGACGAAGTCGGATCGAGTTATCCTAGGCATTTGTTTGAACAGTGCTACTGCGCGTATCCACATACAAAATTAGACCAACTCAGGACCAAATAATCCAAACGGTACCAGGCCTGAGGAACTTGAATAAAACCAATCTAGAACGTAGAGCTTCGAATCAGGCCAACGAAAATGCAAAAGACTTGAATCGGGGCGATCAAGGACGAAGGGACTCGAGTCCAATATTCATTCAAACATAGAAACTTTAAGATTCTTTCGAGCTTAATTTAAAATTGAAACTTTTAATATTTTAAAACCATACAGAGTGTTCAACAATGCATGTCCTCGAAAGGGGTGATTCCCGAACACATTTGAAGTAATTTTTTCCTTTGCAGTAATGTTCTCCGCGGCTTTATTAAGGAGTTATTAACGGAAAACACGGACCAATCAGAGCGCGGTTTTAGCGAACGAATTCCAGTTTCGGCCAATGCCAACGCCACGCTCAGCGGGACCTGTAGTCGGACCGGAATCCGTCTGCTGTAGCAGCGCTCTGATTGGTCCGTGTTTTTCGTTAATAACTCCTTAATAAAGTCGCGGAGAATATTTTCGCAAAGGAAAAAGTTACTTAAAATATGTTCAGGAATCACCCCTTTCAAGGAAATGCAACATTTCTAGGACACCCTGTAGTTTGGTTTATGCCTGAATTTCTTTGGACCATGCCTGGATACTAGACCCAAACCACCCAAACTCAAAGATTCAAACCTGAACCATCCCGGATCCAAAGACTCAAGCCTTGAGAACCACTGGGCCTAGACGCACAAGCTGGAGACTGTTCGAATCCGAGGATCTAAGCTCCACATTTCATGTGTTCGAGATGCCGAGACCCTAACCGACCTCAGGCTCTTGCGTTTAGGAGATCACGATCTTGGGCCCACGGCTCCTGGAGACTCCGGGTTTAGCTCTTCGGATCTGAAGGGTCTTACGTCCAAGTAGTCTTGAGCACGAGACCTTGGCTACGGGCGATCTTGGACATGGATCTTCGACTTCGTGGAGTTTCGAACATGGGTCCTTCTAAACGATTTTTTTAATCACGTTGCATTTTGAAAATTTTCTTTACATTTTGTGATGAATATCCTTCGCTTAAATAGTAAACCTGATGTCCGTTACTGGAATTACGATTTTTAACTCGACAGGTCCCACGTGAACTTCTGAAACGAAAGTGTCTACGTGGGGTGTTCATAGACCCCCAGTGAAAACAATATTTATACTTAATGTTTTATGTTCATTGTAACATTTATTTATACTTCTGTTAAAATAACACTATAAAATATATATATACACCATATATAAACTAGTTATCAGAGTAGTCATCTATGCTTTCTGCAGGAAGGTGCACGCACAAGAAAGAAATACTTACCAAAATATAAAGAAAGTATAGTAAGAATTGTAGTGACACAAAAACAAGAATAAACTGACTGCACTGTGTAAGTAAACGATGCTCCTGTGAAGAAAGCTCAATCGAAACTGAAACAGTGGTACCTCGACATACGAGTTTAATTCGTTCCGTAACCTTGTTCGTATGTCAAATTGCTCGTATCTTAAAGCAATTTTCCCCGTTGAAATTAATTGAAATGCCATTAATCCGTTCCAGCTCCCAAAAAACCACCTCAGTTGTTTTTGTTAAGTGTTTTTGAATATGTTTTTCTATGATTTCACGCTTTAATTCAATAGACATCATCTTCTTCTTCGGACCCATGGTTATAAAAATAAATGTGATAATGTTTTGTAAATATACACAAAGCAAAAAACGCGAACCCAACTTATCAAAAATGCTTCGAAAATGAGGGAAACAAGCACACAGACTGAGGTCTAGTCTGAGGTGGGAGAAACTGTTAGACGCTGCACGTGTGCAGCGGTTTAGTGTGCGATTCGTCGCTAGTATACATAAAGAGAGCCGAAACTGTAGAAATACATTTTGAGCGCACAACACAAAGTCGGCGACACATCAATAGAGCCGGTATCGAGTTTTAAGAAGCCACATTGTATGGCAAAACTGTAGCGAAAGAAATATGAGAAATAGATAGCATATCTCAACGTGGACACTGCCGGGTTAAGGAAGTAGGTCTCGTGTTAGGTTTCCGTTCAGTTGCACGGAAATGGCACTTTTCAACTAATTCATTATATGCAGCGTTACCCATAGTGTTTATAAATGTTAACACGTTGATGCTCCCCTAAATTTTTTAAATACAAATTTTTACCCCTTGAATCTTTAAATAATGATTTATACTCCTCTCTGAAATCGGGGATGGACGACAGAAGCAATTTTTTCGTTATTGGTAGTTATGTGATTCTTGGGGTGTTCGATAATCTTACAGAATAAAATTATTATTTTTTCTAACCTAAAAATGGTGTATAAAACTAGCTTAAACCTACAAAACACGTGTTTTAAATTTTCATTATGAGCTGAAATAAAAAAATTTAAAAACTGCCATTTTTATTCTTTCATGTAACGCGTCACAATTTCAATTTTTTCAAAATCTTTTTTACACGCCAATTAGTATATCAATGCTTCTAATAGCTAAAAAGGAGTCAAGTTGTTTGTACATTTTCATTATAAAAATGCCACGAATATGTTCATGAAAGTCCCATAAAAAAATAATGAAAAATAAAGAATTTTTGTTATTGGATTAGTAGTGGTCTCACACCGATATACTCGATCAGTATTGTATGTACATTGTTCGGCGACCGAGGCCTCTCCAGTTTCGTTGTCCGTCCTTACGTTCGGCAGAGGTCGAAAAATAATATCTTCTGCACGATAATTGTCCCTGATCGGACCTGTGTTGTGGACAATTATCGAGCATTCACTGTATTAAAAAATGAAGTTTACTATATTATAATACAAAATTAATACTCTATCAAACAGCATCAATTTTTTTTCCTATTTTACAATATTACGAAAATCGATTTTTGATCGCCGTCAAATCGTTTCGTCTCACGTGGCGTAAGGACACGGACAGGCAACTCTGCGAGGCGGTGATCGGGGGTGAGCATAAATTTCAATTCGCGCGTTACTTGTCCGAATCGAAAGGTTGCTCGGACGTCCATAAATACAAGCGATAGTTGGCGCGGGAGCGTGCGGGGTGTTTATCCGAACGCGAACCAGCCGTACCACTGGCTCGTTCGTATGTAGCTAGGTACGCGAGACGTATAAATAAATCCAGGAGCTGCCACGCGGTCTGCCGTGAAACACGGTGTCTCGAGAGTGCACCACGCACTCTCCCTGCCGTCTACGCGCACGCACGAGTGTACTCTACGCACACGCACCCGTTCTCTCCTTCTCTCTCTCGCGCGGACTTGGAGAGTGCCACGCACACGCGTTCACCACGGGTTCACGATCTCGTTCCGCGACTTCGTGGACACGTTTTCTTTGGTGCACAGGTGCTTCCGCGATTCGCGGGTATTCTCGGTCGAGGATTCGCCGTCGCTTCAAGCGGATATTCTGGTCTACAACTTTGCCATAGCCCACTATTTTTTTTACTCTACAGTACTCTCTTTCAATCAGAGCTGTACTTCACTTTGGGGGAACAAAAATTGTGGACTCCTTTTTTTTTTTATATAATCCCGCAGATTTTGTCGAGATAAACCAAAAAAAGTTTTAAAGTTAGGAATACACGAAAGATATACGTCTGTCAGAGTTGAGCAATTTTAACGTTTTTGATGTACATAGTAAAGTTAAATTTTCAAGTAAAAAATTTCGAATTTTCCTTTTTATTTAAAATCTGCAATCGCTTAGTTGCCAACCCAATATTTGAAATTATATTGAAACTGTATTGGTCCACATATGTAAACAATCAACTATTCTTACATTTCAGCTACTTTATTTAAAAACATATAGCATTCGAATCGCTGCTATGCGTGATACCATTAGATCATCGTATGATCTCAACACATTCCATCGCTGATTTTTTTTAATAATTTTTGAAGAATTATGGTCCACGGATAAGCAGTTTTTTAATACGTTCTATGTCGCACTATTTGTGCTCGATTTTCTATTCAAGCTGCTTCATGTTTTGATTAAAGACAAATATATTATTATAAATTGTTTCGTTAGTAAAATAAGATTGTATATATCTATTAGTGTACACACGATGTACCATTCTCTTTCCATTGTTGCTAATATACAATCTATTAATACATTGTCTAATAATACAATCTATAGTCTTGAACTTATAATGTACCATCGACCGGACGATTAATAGATTTTTCAATAGTAATAGCAATTTTAATTATGTACCAACTCTGAGTCACCCTCGGAACGTAAATGAACAATTACTTTTAAGATTATTATACAAAAAAGGATTTTTAAGTTTTCTTTTGATACAAGACAAGTATTGAAGACTATATTAATAGACTTCCGATAGATAAAGTGTTAAGACATTGCTTGTTAATACTCAATTAACAATCTTTTAAATGAAGAACGTCAACCACCATAAAATTCCTTTGCTGGCATAATAACCACGTTGACAGAATACCTGTTGATAACTATGGTGTTCACTTTGATCAATAAGTTTTATTTGTAAAAATTGTATGTTAGTTTAAGATTACTGTTAAAAATCGGGAATTTCATATGCAACTAATGAAAATGAATGAAACGAATATAAACAAGCGAATTGACGTGAATATTAGCATAATGAGGAGCGGGTGAAAAACTACCCACTGACAGCCATCAAAACGTATCTTTTGAGCAAAAGTATCATGAAGTTAGGTGTGAGTTGCCTTCCCCCTCTCGGTCTTTCACGTAACAGCTCGTGGCTCGAACTTTCTAGGGTTAAACCGCGCGTCGCGGTTTCTCTCCATCTTGAAACGTCCTCCGCGAATTATACTCCGATTACCGTATATGTATTTATTACTCGCGCCCTCGGCTCGTTAGGCTAGTCTCTCCCCGACGCTTTCAAAAAGGCTACACACCTTTGCCGAATATCCTTCCCGCCGGCTTTTGTACGATGTTTTCTTTTGATGGCGCGTGTAATGCTCCTCGAATGAAAAACGATGTGCCCCCGCGACGCCGCTTATCCCGAGTCCGAGTATATTCGGCTTAAACTACTGGATAACAGCGCGAGACGCTATAATTAATACTAGGTTTACGGGACGCGTCAAAATGATGCGTTCTGATATTCATAATTTACGATTATTGAGACTGTAGAAATGCATGCACGTGAAATTATTCGAAAAATTTATTTCTTTGGATATATTAGGTGTAGAAATTAATTCGATACCTTTTTAAAACAAAAGTAGTATTTATTTAGAAAGTCATCGCTCATTTGTTATTCTTTGAAATAGTCTTCATTATTTTTGATGACTTTGGTCCATCTTTTAGGCAACTGCCGAATTCCTTGACGAAAAACAATATGGCGATTTTGAGGCAATGAATTCGTCAATACTTCTTGGCACCTCTTTCAATGTCTGCAAATTCGTATTTGTTGAATGATGTTGCAGTGATCGGAACAAATGAAAGTCCGATGGAGCTAGGTTATGAGAGTATGCCGCACGTGAGAGGATTTCCCAGACCAAAGAACAAATGATATCTTTCGTTGCGTTTGCAACGTGGAGCGTTATCTTGTTGCAAGATGACTTGCTGTGTTCCGTTACCTGTAAACGGTCTTTTTCTTCCGAGTTCGTCACTCACGCGAATCAATTGCAGGTGGTAGCGATTTGTATTGACAGTCCGACCAGGTTGGAGCAAATGTTCAATGCTTCGGAAGCATTTTTCTTTAATTGAAGGGCAAACAGTACACAGTGCCGTATATGAGTCTCATCAGACGCCGCCATCTTATTTACTAATAGTTTTTGTTTTGACTAATTGTGAAATGTTTCATAATTGTAGGTGTTGATACCTAAAGCTTATTATAAAATGGCGGGCAATTATTTGCATTAAAAATTAACATAGTTATAGGCGTTTGAAGAATGCAACTCACGTTATAAGATTATTGATAGTTGAATCTTTAACACTAACCGTACCACGACCGGTCAGATGACTGGTTTTACATTTCTTATTTTATAATTATTCAGATTATAAAGGTGCTTCCATTAGAAATTATTAAATAAATTTCTTCATTCGAGCAGATGTTGTTATAAAAATTGCGTGAGATTTAAATAAATTTATCTTGTAATTTTCATGGAACAACGTGTGTCCGTTTCATTTTTTGCTCGGTACGGTTAGTGTTAAACGCGTTTCTCTTGTAATCACAATTTTCGAAATGGTTGCCGCAATATTTCAAATTCTAGTTGACTAATTGATTTGAAATTTTGAGGGAATCTTCAGCACATACTTTTGTGATCTCAGGAACGAAAAACTTTCTAAATCTGTCAATTTTTTTCATTTTTTTTTGACGTGCTAAATACCGAAAAATATTTTAGCTATCGGTAATTCGATACATGGGGGCTTGATAGGAGAGAATCTAACGAATTATCTTTATATTTCTTTTCTGATTGTCAGGAAACATAAAAGTCTTAAAGAATACATCTTTCTTTCATTTTCTATTTAAAAGTGCACAACGTATGTGCAACTTCACTTCTGAATCCCTCACTAATTGTCTCGTTGCAAACGATACGTTGGTTCACGACTCTCCCATGCTCACCCTCTTGAAGCTTACCAATTTAGAATTCCCGCAGTTTCATTGCTTTATCCTTGGAGATCCTAATCTTTGAAATACTCAACACGAATGATACGATACACGGGTGTTTTCGCGTGAAAATGTAGCTATATTGTCGGAAAATTGCGTATTGTGCAAATTGCATTTAAATATTTCGCTTACTCGATGCAGGAATTTTTCTTAACATACTGTTGCATTCTACCATAAATTGCAGAATATAATTTGATTCTTAAGAAATCTGTGCTAGAAGTTTTTAGACTTATACTTTTATTTTTACCATCGTTTTGAAATGAAAATATAGGTTCCAAGAAATGTAATCAATTTTTTAATTGAACCCGTAACCGATAAGTCAAGATTTATTGTAGTCACTGCTATTACAACTTTTTTATACTCCTCAGGTCCTAACAGAATTTTGAATTACTTTACCGTACGAATTAACGTTGAAAAATCTAGTCAAATAAATGGTGTCAGTCATATACTCTGCAATTGATGATAGAATGCAACAGTATGTTCAGAAAAGTTCCTGCATCGAGCAAGCGAAAAATTCAAGTTGCACAATGCGCAATTTTCAAAACGATGGTAAAAATGATCGACACATTTGACAGTAGGAGTCATCTGCGTGATAACTTCTGGAACTGGAAAGCAGCTGCATGATTTATTACGTGTCATGTTTGTCCCATTTGAGGTTGTCTTCTACTTCACAAAAGTAAAAGTCAAAATGGAGAATAGGTCAACGGGATTTTTAATATTCTCCCTCCGGAACTTTCTCCAAGATCCGCATAATTAGTATACCGTAAATATACCAGCCATATTTTAAGTAACGATAAACATACTTGACATCATTCAAAGATATTTGAAGATATAGTGATCGATGTAGGATAATGAAAGGGTTTAATAGAATTTAATCGATATAAATCGGCCTTTAGAATTTGGAATTATTCACCTCCCCGTCAATTAAATTAAGTTGTCACTTTTTCTTAGAGCACCAAATGGGGTGACAGTGGTTATTCGATGACTTAATACGATCCAATATGATTAAAACAAAACTGGTTATGTTGAACGATTATGTAACACGTTTCTCTCGATCAAGGTGATATCGCTTGTTGTTTCAGTTCATCATATTGGCAGTTTCTTGTTCATTCCAGTCGTTTCAGATCCATCGAGAACACACATCACGAATGCTCTTGTGCGAAGAGTGAAAATAATCTATGACCATAAAGTGCAAATATTTATATTATTCTCAATGACAGAAATAGTATAAATACTAAAGATTAAATGAAAGATATGCACAATTACTCAACACCTTTTATCCTTTTAATCTGATCAGTTATTTTTGTTTGCTAATAAATATAATATAGGCACATAACAAAGGCGTTATTATTATTAGTGCTAACAGTATGCAACGCTAAAGAAAATAATGCAATTAAGAAATTTTGACAAGGAACATGTATACTAGATTTAAAAAAAAAAAATAAGGACAGACTTATTGTGTAACGGCAGCGAAAACAAATGATTTTTAAGACTTTTTTCAGAATAACTATTGGACATATTACACTTCGGAAGTTGTCAAAGTTAAATGAAGGATATGACCAATTACTCGACACCTTTTATCCTTTTAATCTGATCAGTTATTTCTGTTTGCTAATAAATATAATATAGGTACGTAACAAAGGCGTTATTATTATTAGTGCTAACAGTATGCAACGCTAAAGAAAATAATGCAATTAAGAAAGACAAGGACCATGTATACTACATTTTTTAAAAACAATAAGGAGAGACTTATTGTGTAACGGCAGCGAAAACAAATGATTTTTAAGAATTTTTTTAGAATAACTATTGGACATATTACATTCAGGAAGTTATCAAAACGTCTTGAATATTATACAAGAAATAATAAGATAAATTGAGCTATGAAAAAGGAATTGTACTTCAAGACTGTTTACATCCCCAAAAGGTGCAGTCCCATATCTCCGATAGTTCTTTTTAAAACAAATTCTTAAAAAGTTGTTTTCACTGCCGTTACACGAGAGGGCCCCCCTTAAGAGTTCACGTGCCAATACTTTTCGGAGAAACCGTGAATCGTCGATCGGTGACAGCGTGAGACGTCTGCGTGATTCGAAACGAGAGGAAAGCCGTGTCGCGGCGGCGACGAGACGAGTTCCATCGAGAGCGGGGTTTCTAAAAGGCGATGCCAACCGGAGGCCATTTAAGGGAATCCTGGCCAAAGGTGCCGGTGACCTCGTTGATCCTCGAACTGGTTCCGAACGTGTATCCGCGTAGAATCTTTTGTCGCTTTTTCGCTTTGCAAATCGCGCGCTGCCACAAAGGGTAACGAAGAAAGGAACGGGAACGCTCTCTACGAGACGTGGCAAGCCGCTCGTCTTCGTCGATAAGAGAAGGATGGGAGAAGAAGACAGTTTAAGGTGCGCAAAAATAAAGAACAGAAGCAGAGCAAGAAGCCCAGGGATCGGCAGGACAAGGAGAAAAGAGAAAGGGTAAATCGGTGGATGGCGATTCTCTGCGCATGCTCTTCAACGCGGGTATGCGGTCGCCGTTTATTTCGGGATGGAGCCCGAACGATCTTTCCTCCCCAAACGACACCGCAACACGGTGTCTCCGTTTATTGTTGTTATTGTCGTTGACTCGGCACCACACTGTCCCGGCGCGACTCGACCAACCAGCCCGTTCCAGCCATATTCGCCGGCTAACGACATCCAAACTGCGACGCCTCTCCGACCCCTTATCACTTTTCCACCCCCTTTTTTTCGACACACCGCCGCAGAAACCGCGCCGACAGAAATCCGAGTCCTCGGTGAAACCCAGATCCATATCGTGATAGTATGAATTTATGGGAAAACAAGTTTTCAAATAGATACTACGGGAAGAAGGAATGTCGAGGACGACCTGACTGAAACGCTTCCACGCGGCGCACCGATGCAGAGGGTTATCACAATTGAACGCTGTATCCAAATGAGTAAATACTTCCAAGTATTAATTACAGTGGCTCGCGAAAGTATTCGAACACCCTTTAAAACAGAACAATTTATTTCAATTCGGAGGAAACAACTTGACTCTTTTTTTACCACGTTTTTATTAACTCGCTTTCTTGTCTGTTTCTCTGTTCGGTACAAATTTTGCAATTGATTTTAAACTAACTTCCCGATGAGCTTAGAGACTTGAAACTTCAAACATAGCTCAGAACTGGATGATAATGGAAATTATTTAAATGAAAAAAAATTTTAATAATTATTTTAGAGCTATTAGAAGCATTGGATTACTAAACGACGTGCAATAAAGTTTTTGACATAATTGCAACTGGTAGGAATAAGATGAAAAAATGTTGTATCTGAACCTGTAATGAAAATTTTCACCAGTTTCAACCGTTTGTAACTAGTTTTTATGTTAATCGATTTTGTAGACTGTGAATCTTCAAAATAAAAATTCAAAATAAAAATCTTGTGCATTGATTGCAACAAACGGGAGTTCAATAAAAATCGATTTGGACCCCTAGTCATTTTAACAATTTCACAGTATTACTATGATAGTCTAATGCGTTTTCACTGTTTAATGTTTCGACTACTAATTTTTGTTGTAAGCGCATAAAATCCGCAGTCAACTAATAAGGTTACATGCTCTAAAAAAATGAAAGTAAAAGAAAAATAATTTCATTGAATTTAATATGTATTATGAAAATAAGTCATTTTTGGAGCTTTTACAAAAGTGAGGGTGGGGCCTAACCAAAACTGGGACCTAACCCAGAAATAGTACAGAATCTTTTTTTTTTTAAGTTGCATCAACCTCACATGGGTTATTAGCAACTACAAGCTTACAATTAGGTGGCCATTTATAATTTAGATTCGGTTGAATAACTTTGTGTGCTTCAAGAATTTTATAAATTTTTCGTAAGATTCCTTTGATTCGGTGGCATCTTTGATGTTTCCTGGAATTTTGTATCTTCTTCTTTCTTGATGGTGGAGATGGCACGTACAAAATCATTGTGATTGGTAATATTTCGACATCAATAGTAAATAAATAAAACAAATACTCTTATTTACCTTCATAATCATTTTGTCAATGAATTTTAAGTTTCATGTTCGTTTTCTTTTAACAAGATGCTTTTGTGCGATATGATAGGTGACAAATTGAGTACACGTCTTTTTCTCATTAGTGGTACAGATTGCAAGATCTTTGAAAATATTAGAAAATATCGTTGATAAGAGAATCTACTATAGGTTTGAAGATTGAAACTTCCTCTTTACAACAACGGCCTGAAACTTGATGTACGATCTTTTTTAGTCATTCTACTGAGCTTTGATTGAAAGGTATACTGCCAATTTTACGGTAATATAAGGTACGCCACGAGGTCTTTTCACGACCGAACTTGTTTGTCATTTCTTTTACATAAAACAGCTAAAAGAAATTACACATCAGGTTTTACGACGTGGTTGTAGAGAGGCAGCTTCAAACATCTGTTCTTACGAAGTTTCATCATCGTTAATCACAGACAGCCTGCCATGCTTCTAATATTATTGTCATAAACATACGTTCTTCTAAGAGTATCATCAAAGTTTTATGATATCAAATATTATAATAATAATACATATAAGAAATTGTTTGTCAGCAATCGATATTAATTTAGAAAACATGTCGATAAATCGTTGTGAAGAGCCGTTATGTTTAAATCGAGATACAAGCAAGCAAGGGAAGTGCTATACCAGAGAATGATTTAATTTCCGTATACAACAATGTATTGAAAACAATGGTCATCATTTCGAACATTTATTGAAATACAAGTAGTTCGATCAATCCAATTAGTGTAGTAAATTAATCACTGATAATACCTGTAATGCTTTATAGATATTTCATACCCAAGGTCACACGAAGGTCATTGTATAATATGTAATTGAAGAGGTCATCACACCTGCTATTACATCGCGATAAAAAAAGTATATAGTTTCATTAAAAAAAATTGATGACCTTGATGTCTAGAAAAAAATTAACTTGAAAAAAGGTTTTTCCGCATCATTATATTTCCCCTTCTGTTAGGTTAATATTGTCCCATAACGTTTTTTTCTATTACTAACACTAAGCGCGATATTCAAGGTGGTCAAGTTCGCTGGGGCACCTTGTATAATTTACTTATGTTATTTAATTATGTTTGTGTACTTATCAAACAATATTCTTAGCATCTAAAAAATCCGTGTCTACAAGGGGTTAAATACCACACTTGCACATTTCGTTACGAACATTCGATATTATCGTCAAATTAATTTTATATACTTTGTTGTCTAAAGTCATAATTAGACTGCGGATCTTCATACAAACTTTACATTTCATGGCTTATTTTATAAAAAACCAGGATGTGGAAGAAGTTTAAATTGTCAATTAAAAAATTCCTGATGATATGCACAGAGTATAGATAACATTAATGTTAGTTAATATACTCGTTTTTTTTAATATTTTAAACATGTGTACGTGCTATAAATGCATAAAGATCCGCAGTAAATTGTTTCAATATTTTATAAAGGAAGTATGTGGCACTTGATAAAACATTTTATCAATGAAGGCGAGCAACGAAATAAATGCTGACACCAGACGTGTTAATTTCGTTTATGTTTTAATATATTATAAAGGAGGTACGCTGCATGTGATCAAATATTTTAACAATGAAGGCGAGCAACGTAATAAGTCCTAACATCAATCGTGTTAATTTCGTTTATGTTTCCATATTTTATAAAGGAGGTACGCTTGCATATGGTAGAATATTTTAATAATGAAAGCAAGCAACGAAACAATTGCTGACACCAATCATATTAATTTCCTTTGTGTTTTAATATCTTATGAAGGAGGTACGCTGCGTATGATAAAATATTTTAATAATGAGCAACGAAACATGTCCTGACACAAATCGTGTTAATTTCGTTTATGTTTCCATATTTTATAAAGGGGGTACGCTGCATATGATAAAATATTTTATCAATGAAGGCGAGCAACGAAACAAATGCTGACACAAATCGTGTTAATTTCGTTTATGTTTCCATAATTTATAAAGGAGGTACGCTTGCATATGATAAAATATTTTAACAATGAAGACGCGGAACGAAACAAGTGCTGACACCACTTGTGTTATTTTCGTTTATCAGTAACAAATTGACGAAAATGTGATTATTCCTATTTGCCGCAATTGAAGCTTGTACAAACCGATAAACGTAATGAACGTGTTGAATGTGTTGAATGTGTTGAATGTGTTGAATGTCTTGAACGTTGTCCATCTAGATCGGTAATCCGTCACACTCCGTGCCGTCTTCTCTTTTCTGCTACTCTCTTCTCCTCAGTCGTCACGCAATTTTTCTTTCGTCCCGCTTGGCCTTTCTCCATCTCTTTATCGATGCCTCTTTCTCCCCACCCTGGCACCCATTTTAACGACCTTTGTTTCCCCTGGGAATTTCATTATTCGCGCAAAACTCTTTCCGAGGCGTGAGAACTTTCGCAATTCTAAAATTGCGTGTCGCTGAGGCTCAGCTTTCCTCTTTGACGTCTTACATTTTACATTACCCCGCCGGTTTTAATGCCATTCGCCATCCGCCGAGCTGATAGGTACGAATGTCCTATTGATACCGATGCATGTGCGTCGATCGTTACGGTGCAGGATCTCCCTTTATGCAACGTTTCGATGAAGGAACATGAGAATTCAATTTGCTAGGAATTCGCGCTGACGCGACACGAGGATTCTGATTTTGGTCGGACCATGTTGCGTGTGGAGCATGTGTTCAATAGCTTCGCTATCATCTTCAACAAATTAACCCTTCGCACTCAAATGGTTACTCTGAGTCACCAGTAAAAATTGCCACAACATTATTCAAAACAGTTTTCGTATTATTCAATTCGTCTCTATTTTTGCAAAAAATTCAACTGCTGTATGAGAAAACAGGTTTCATTTCAGATGTACAATGTAAAAAATGGTACATAGAATAAAAATGTTCTAGGTTGAAAGAAATATGTTGATGTTGCAATTAGAATTGCTTAGAGTGCAAAGGTTTAATCTCTGTGGTATATGAAAGCAGTTTCTGTGACTGATCACTGTCATCAAATCAAAATCTGTTTGGTTTGTCTCGTTCGTTAAATTATTTTCATGTCCTGAGAAACTTCTCCGAGTTTCCTGAAAAGATTTTTCAATCGATTTAGATAATAGGTATTTTCCCCTTAACACTAGAACTAGCAGACCAGTCAAATGACTGGTTTCTAATTTTTTCTATCACACATATTGCAATTAAAAATATGTTTTCAGTTTATATGTTTAAACATGTTCTGAGAAACTTTTCTGAGTTTTCTGAAAAGATTTTTCAATCGATTTATATGATAGGTATTTTCCCCTTAACACTAGAACTACCGGACTAGTCAAAATGACTGGTTTCTATTTTTTTCTTTCACACATATTGCAATTAAAAATATGTTTTCAGTTTATATGTTTAAACATGTTCTGAGAAACTTTTTTGAGTTTTCTGAAAAGATTTTTCAATCGATTTATATGATAGGTATTTTCCCCTTAACACTAGAACTAGCAGACCAGTCAAATGACTGGTTTCTAATTTTTTCTATCACACATATTGCAATTAAAAATATGTTTTCAGTTTATATGTTTAAACATGTTCTGAGAAACTTTTCTGAGTTTCTTGAAAAGATTTTTCAATCGATTTAGAAGATAGATAATTTCCCCTTAACACTAGAACTACCGGACCAGTCAAAATAACTGGTTTCTATTTTTTTCTTTCACGAAGATTGCAATTAAAAATATGTTTTCAGTTTACATGTTTCAAAAAAAATTGCACGAAGGCCGGACAAATACAATCTTCTCGTGGTTATAAGGCAATATACGCCAGTCGTGTTTAGTGCTCGGTAGTTCTAATGTTAAGAAACTCGCAATTGTTAGTCTGTAATTTTTAAAGGAGGGATCATCGGACAATTACTGATAGGTAAAATGTTGTCGTGTTATGAATAAAAGTGCTGTCACTCTCCCACAAGTCATTCAAGACATTATTTCACGTGTTCATAAATTCTCAGTAGTTAGTCTTTGACTTTTAAAGTGCCGGAGAGGCGACTATACCCAGATGGCACCGGACGTCCACTTTGTGCCCAGTTTACGTCCAAATGGCCTAGGTCCGTTCTGGACGTTCCTGCGACCTAAATTAAATAGTTTTTTACGTCCCATGGACCACCTAGGGATCTAAATTTCGTACTTTACAGGAATGCTCACGTCTCTTAAATTATTATTACATTTTTATAACGAATGTCCAGATGCATCGATTGATGTATTAACCCATAGCACTCGAAGCAATTTTAATTCCAAAATCAAGATTTTTCTTTCAACCTAGAACAATATTTATTCTATCTATCTTTTTTACATTGTGCAACTGAAATTAAACCTGTTTTCTCATACACCAGTTGACTTTTCAGCAATTTATAGAATAAAAGCAAATTTAATAATATGAAAACTGTTTTGAATATTGAAATGGCAATTCTTACTGGTGACTCAGAGTCACCATTCGAGTGCAAAGGTTTAAAAAGTACCTCCTTCCATTTGAAAAACAAAGTTGACCTTCATATGACCTTCAAGCGTCCACTCACGAAAAAACCAACTGCACCAAAATATGTCCTACTCGATACTACATATTAAAATACCTTCTGAAACAATTTTCGCTACCAGTAATAATAGTAAGAAAATCGAGTGAGACGCCCTGTATATAAATTTTTCGTAAGAAAAGTCGAGTTTCCAATGGAAAAATGCCGGCCCTCTAAAGGTTAATATTTACAGCAGTGATATCAGGCAATAACTGGTAGGTGAAATGTTGACATCAATTGGCAAAGAAGGTTATTGGTAACGGAGGTTCTCAGAGGCGCTGATTCGAGCGCAGAATCGTCGTCGAGATTCGAATATCTGTATAGTAGACATTGGAACTATCGATAGTGGCTATCGGGCCAGGTGGTCCGTAATGGTTCAGCGAAATTACAGAGAAAACCGAATGTTGGCACATTATTATCGGGGATGTTCAACGGCCGGCCGGCGGCCGGCGACGAAGATAGCATGTTCAAGGAAACGCTAACCCGTGCTCCGTTCTGGGGAATTGCTCTAGAACTCGCGGCACGGTTATTACGTATATACGTCGACCAACTTTCCGTCTCCTCGGTGGTGCCCCCTTACAATTATTTTCTCGCACTCGCCGTCGTAATAACACCGTGCGAATACGTACCCCGACGTGTACGGTGCAATTAGAGAAAATTTGTAAGATCCGAAGAATGCACGCGACCATAATTTCGTGTTAACTGTAATGCATGGACAGATCTTGAACAAATAAAGGTAAATGTTCCGTCTTCCATTTATCCGCTGGTATCCTAGAATACGTGTTCCCATTTGACATTAATTTCTTAACTAACACCTGCGAACGGATTTTTTTACCGACGATCTCAAAGAAAATTCCGTGACACTCCGTAAGTTTTTCTTCTGTTTGTAATAATGGCGATTATAAATCTATGAATTTTTTGTGTTCATAATAAAAATATGTAGTGTACTCGTTATTTTTAGACTGAGGATTTGATTTTATTTATGACAAAAAATTAAATGAATTTTATAATATCTATGCACTATTTACAGTCCATTAAAACTGTTCGACAAGAAAACAATTTCCTATTCGGTTTCTGTGTCTTGCAATTGGTGCAAACAATTTTTATTTTGCATAAAGATCCGCAGTCTAATTACAACGAACTGCGAGAACATGAATTTCAGAATATTATCATGTTATATTTGATTTATTAAAAGTATTTAAGAGAAGAAATATGTTCTCATTTAATTTCTGTTACGTACAGTTAAATTTTTATTTTGCACAGATATTTATAGTCTGAAATATGACCCAATCATTACACAGTATTAATTTGAATTACAAGACGTATTTTTAAAATGGAAAGAAATTGTGTGCACCATGTTTTCATTTAACAACAGCTTTTCTTTTTTCAATATGAATAGCATTGTCTAATTTATTCCCGATTGTTCATTGACACGATTCTTTCGTAACAAAATATTCATTTTTATTTTCGATTGTGAGTACTATCGTTTAAAAATATTTTCAGGAAATGTAAAAAAAGCGGGGCATCACAACCGGTTCTTCTTGAATGTAAAACGGTGTTTGAAATTATTCTTATCTAGATTACTTCATCGTCGCATTTGATCCCTGAATGAAACGGACTCAATGATCGTTTTACGGTCATCGCTTCTCGTTAAGTAGATTGATTTAGTGAATGGCGGTGCAAACATTGCCACGGAATATGTCTGGAATTCTTGATATCTGGTTCTATCGGAGCAATTGATTGAAGTTCGCGTGCCTGCGTGCCATTTAAGCGGTGTTCTGTTAGCTACAATTAATTCTGTTTAACGTTATCAATGTTTCTTGTTCTTCGAATCGAGAAAAAATTCTGTTTCTGTGTGCAAACATTAAATCGGTAGATTGCAAACTATTCTTTGCAACTGGTCTTGTACTAAGAGCCTACTATTTGCAGTGAGGCGGTTGTAACAATTACTTTCGAACATTTGGCCACCTTTCCTTTTTAAAAGTCAATTGAATTATAGAACTATTGAGTATACAATATTACTATTACCCTTTTTGATGGAAATAAAATGTAAAATAATATTAAAATTTAAATTAGCTTGTAGATTGATTGTACAACCATTAAGAAGTCTACAAGGAAATTTGTACAGAAAAATTGTAATGTTTACGAATAAAAAACAGTTTTCTTCAATGGCTATATAATTTTTGTAATTTTTTATTTTATAACTATTTCTTTAGAACAACAGTCGGAATGTATTTCAGCATTATATAGACGATCTTTATGTGTTCTTTTCATTTTTTAAATGAAATTTAAAAAATTTTTTAGAGCGCTCCTAAAAAAAGAGGAGTAGACGCAATTAAATAAAAAGTACTTGAGGAATCTAATAAGTGGACAATTCTGCTGTGTTTTGCTTATTTTGGATATACAAAGGTTGTTACCAGTGGAAAGAAAATTTAATTTGATTCCACTTTCTGAAAATTCGGCTACAAAAATTGAAAATTGCATGAAGATCCGCAGTCGATTAATAAGATACGGTTTATTGGATCGAAAAAAACCGTATACATAGATTGTAGTAGAAAAAGAATATGAAGGCTGCCTGTTAGAGTTATCTAATACAATTAGCTCTTGTGCGAGCAACCGGGTACCAATTTACTATAATTCCTTCAACAATTTCTTATGCTCTCATAAAAATACAATTAACTCTCTCGAAGAGTGTACGTCATAGAGACTAACTAAACAATTTATAGCTTCAATATAAACATTTGTACAAGCTATCTTAATCCTCCAACAACGGAACCTGGGTATGTTTGAATATCAAAATCGACTTTTAATTACTAGACTGAGGATCATTATGCAAAATCAAATTTTTAAGCATCAATTGCAGGCTACAGAAATTAAGTATGAAATTTAATTTCCTCAATAATTCGAACATATTGAAAATACCATGGTAACATTACTGAATTCTTTCTATTTTGTTATTGTTTGAAATTGCATCTCCTCACATTTGTCATGTATGCTTAAAATACGCAGTCTATTAATTATTAATTTTTGGGTGATTAAATTCGATAGCTGTTGTATTAGAAAAGAAAAAGAAGACTAATGTGTTTACAAGAAATTCAGTTTGCCACCTCGCTGATCACCAGAGTAATGTATAACACGTTGCGCGGCACGTCACGTGATCAGTCTACGGTCTTAGTGGGGGATGTCGGAGTGTGCTCATGGTAGTGGAATAGGATAGTGGAAGGGGAAAAGGAGGAGTAATAACAACTTGTATGTTTACGCTTTATTATATGATACTTTCTTATTTCGTATACTTTTTGTAATTTATAAAATAATTGGAATTATATTCTTTAGTATTTTCATTTGATTCTAAGTAAAATAATTTTTTTTTTCATTCTGTTAGCGTTTAGAGCAATCGGCTATGCTAAAAGTACCCGCAGTTAAATGTATTCATGGTTTTGTGTTTGATCTATTCATTTTTGTCGTGAATACATAAAGTCCGTAGTTCATGTATTACATACTGTTGCGTGGGCGGCCACGAAGTGGCCGCATATTTCTTTGAAATCAACGTTGATCTCCTTATTGGACGCAATCAAAATGTTTAATCACTTGAAGAGGCTACCAGAAAAATAGAATTCAGTTTTTGGTGGATTTGGCGACACTACTTCAATAACGATACAAATTTCAACCTATACTTATCAAAAGCAATTTTCAAATTTAATCCTGTATACTTGGGTAAGTTTGACAACTTTTGATATTCGACAGCTCAACCAAATACCAGTAGTTTATCTGTAAAAATTGGACACGTTAAAAATGAGTCATCTAGCACCTGTCTCCTTTAAAACATTCCGTGTCTTCAATAGCGATAAGAATTTCAACCTAAACTAAATAAATGCAATTTTTAAAATTAATCCTGTATACTTGGGTATGTTTGACAACTTTTGATATTCGACAGCTCAACCAAATACAGTAGTTTATTCGTAAAAATTAGAAATGTTAAAAATTAGTCATCTAGCCCCGGTCTCCCTTAAGACATTCCGTGTCTTCAATAACGATAGAAATTTCAACTTATACTAAATAAACGGAATTTTCAAAATTAGTCCTGTATACTTAGGTAAATTTGACAACTTTTGATATTCGACAACTCAACCAAATACCAGTAATTTATTTGTAAGAATTAGACGTGTTAAAAATTAGTCATCTACCCCCGGTCTCCCTTAAGATATTCCGTGTCTTCAACCTATTCTTAATAAAAGCAGTTTTCAAAATTAATCCTGTATACTTGGGTAAATTTGACAACTTTTGGTATTCGACAACTCGATCAAATACCAGTAGTTTATTTGTAAAAATTAGACATGTTAAAAATTAGTCATCTAGCCCCGGTCTCCTTTAAGACATTCCGCGTTTTCAATAACGATTAGTGTTGCAAAACTGATGTAAATCGGATAAAAAGAGAAAATCAGTTTTTCGATCTTTCCACACGGTCCTCGAACGGTACCCGTCCGTATCTCTTGGAAATCAGAAAATCTTGCCGTGCATTTTATTATTCAATAAAAAGGCTGGCCTTATCATATTCTTATCGTTCGTGTAGGGATTGTTATAGCGCGGGCCGGTCTCGGTAACACGTCGTCGAAGATAGTACATCTGGCTCCGGTAGAAAGTATGTACGTATCGAAATCGCCTAAGCGCGTCCGAGGTGAATCGATCGGAAGACAACGGACCACCCGATATCGTCCTGTCGATTTAGATAAAGTTCCGCAGCTTAGAAAGCGGCACGATCTCCTCGCGCAGCCCCGTAGGAGTGTGCGTCGCGGTGTCATCGAATTTGTTTGCTCCTCTCGCATGAATAAATCGGTGTTTACGATCTATGATTCCCAACTCGCCGTACCGTTCCCCACTGTCGACAGCCACCCACGTTCGCAACTTTTTATTAGGCGTCGAAACTTTCGCGGAGTGGATTTTACGCGCCTAATGGTAACCTTAGCAGAACGAGGAAATTGGAAAGCTGGCGTGCACGTTATACCAATACGCGGAACATTCGCAAATCTTTACGAGGGAAGTTTTTCTGTTAGCATTTGTAAGCTGTCGGCCGTGTTAGGCTGAATCGTAAATAACTTCCGTTTCCCGTTCCCCGAGGTTTATGCTGCTACAAGACGCATTACAAGGGACATTCGTTTGTTACGCGCTCGAAATCATTATACCGATCTTTTCCGTCATTACCATTTCGTTTTCAAATTTTTAGCGGGTTTCTTGGCGAAAGTTGTTTACGTATTGACATTATAGGGCGGGTTCGAATGAAAGATTGTGCGCAGACATTTTTCTTTTCATAGTTGCAGTCACTCCCAGTAATATTCGGACATTCTTAAAAATACGGTAACTCTTTCTAATAGTGGGTCATACGACTTGGACTTTTTTTTAAAGAAATTAGAACAATTAGTTTACATGACGCAAAAAGAGAAATTTTGAAAAAATACTAAAGAAAGCAAAGAAAATACAAAAACTTGTGTTCTACAACTGTTTTATGTGGGTCTATATTGAAAGTATAACAAATAAGTGTTGTAGATTTGTGTCAATTGTATACACTCTGAAAATTTCACCAAAATCGGTAAACATTGCAATGAGCTACAGCCGTTTAAAGATGGTGAAAATTGCAGTTTTTCACAATTTTCTGCCGTAAACTTTAATAAATCGAAGAATGCTTACATCTTTCAATGTCTGTTGCTGTTTTCCACGATATCCGATTTTGACGAAATTTTCAGAATGTATATAATTGACACAGATCTACAAAACGTATTTTTTAAAATTTCAATATAGGCCCACATAAAAAAATAATAAAAAACAACTTTTAGTATTTTCTCTGCAATATCGACTAATTGCAATTGTTTCAATTTAGGAAGAGTAAATGTTGCACATGGTCCGGTGATTCCGTTCTTCAACCATAATGTTTCCGGCTTTTGAGAATAATTTCTCTAATGGAACAGACGTTCCTGCAACGGATAAATATTGGGCAGTCACAATACTCAGTGATGGATAAATTAACTTATGTCTCCCCTTGAATCGAAGATCGATTCATAATTAAAAACATCGATTCATAACTAAAAACATCGATTCGTGTTCAAAATCGAATTCCCAATAATCGATTAAAAAAAAATTGAAAATCACTTCGAAAAATATCGATTCAGAATCGCCCAATCCTAATTGTAACGAATTTCGACATGTCAACCTTTACCTTCATTAATTTCAAACGTAAGTTCGGTTCAAGCTGCAATCGTGTACTATATTTATTTTTAATTAATACCAATCCTGAAAACCCACTTTCGCAAATATATGATTTATTGAAGGGCATTAAAAATTTTATTTCTTTGTCAGAAATATTTGTTTGCAACGAGAAACTGCATAAGTCATCTTTTTTGAACTTATTTATGAAATTTCTATCACATGAAATATCTACGAGTTGGCCTCTTTGTTGAATTGAAAAATTATCTAGCACAGTATCCGAAAAAGAAAACGGATCTCTTATCCCACTTACATTTTCTAAATTCTCAGGAAAGTAATAATGAAATTGTAAAAGTTGTACCACCAAACGTGGCGTAATGCACCACAATTTGAGAAACGCTGATCTAGAGTGGTAGGTAGAGCGTTCGCCAGGGTGGCCACGAAGTTTTCTAGCGACTTTTCAGTTTCTACACCGGCCACTTGATTAAAAGTTGCAGCTCGCGATTCGCCTCGCAAAAGTGGTCGCTCGCCTAAGAGTTACTCAAACGGCAGCTCGGTCTATTCAAACCACTAATAGGCCAAACCGAATCCGACGGGGGGACGTGGCGTGTTTTCAACCACCGCACCGATGGGAACGAAAGCCGAACCGCGTCACGTATATACATGATCGTGAATCGGACTCACGTACGGATTTCTCGCCGAAGAAACGCGAAGACCGAATTCCTATTGGCGTTCCTAGCGAATCGAGTTCGGTGTCCAGCCGCCGGTGATCGAGGACCAAACTTGTTCGACTGTGAATCAAACGAACGAACGCTTCGCGTCGAATAACGATTATAGGGCACCGGTTTCGATAGAGGAATCGAAAAATTCGACTTCCACATCCTCGTTTTTCCCGTCTCTCTCTCTCTCTCTCCCTCCCCCCCTCTCTCTCTCTCTCTTTCTCTCGCTCCTCTCGTTCCGTCAGGCCAATTGCCGGTATTACGGTTCGGGGTTTAATTACTCGAACTAGCCAAAACTGCTCAATCCTTGATCATTTCCTTTATGGAAAGGAACTTGGCAAACTCGAAATTTCTTAGAGAATGTCTGCACCCAGCGATTTAGACGAAATTGTGCCTGCTACCCTCCGATGGAAGATGTTCGACCAAAATCGAGAACGTGATCGTTAAAAGTAGAGATCGAAATAGACAATGCAATTCGTATTTAAAAATTTCTGACTTATTTAAAAAGACATCTTTGACTGTACTTGTTATACTTTGACAGAAAATATTCTATCAAAATCGCGAATATGATTGTTAGTAGCAAGGACGGATATAAACTGTTATGTTTCGTTTTTTAAAAATGTCTGTTTCATTTAAGAAGACATTTCTGGTTGTACGTAGTATGTACCTTTTGACAGAATATTTTCGATCAAAACCGCAAATTTGATTGTTAGTAGTAAGGACGGATATAAACTGTTGTGTTTTTTTTAAAAATGTCTGTTTCATTTAAGAAGACATCTTTCGTTGTACCTATGCACCCTTTAACAAAAAATTTTTTATCAAAATTGCGAATATGATTGTTAGTAACAAGAACGGATATAAATTGTTGTGTTTCGTTGTACGCAAAACAGTAAGAACATTTACAGAAATTAGAATGTATACTATTGCATTATTTAGGGAGGAGGGGAGGAGTGGATGAGGAGGACGGAAAGTGGAGAGGGGGTATGGATGAAAGGATTGGGAATGGCGATGGGCGACCGTAAGTGGTGGTACGCGGTTAGGGAAGGGGGGATGAGTAGGGATGTGGGAAGAGTGGACGGTAGTATAAATGGAATACTGTGAATATTGTAAATAGCGGCTTTTGTAAATGTTTCTTTCTCTCGCACTATTTAATATAAATTTAGATTTAAATGAGGATATAAGATATTAATAAGGTTAGGTTAAGAGCGGGGCGAAGGTAAAATTGTACAAGAATTGTAACCCTAAGGGGAACAATAACGTCATATATATTACTGTTGCATTATTTGCAGCTTGTTACAATCCTTAAAAAAAGAAATAAATATCTATGTGACTCCAATCGGTTGAAATGAATTCAGACATATTTTATCGTGCATAAAGATCGGTGGTCTAATCATGAAATGTCTAGATAACAAACACCATTAACAATTCAATTGTCCTAATGCAAGATATAAAGAATCAAAACCAGACATTTAGAACCACAAACAAAATTAGTAGACAAAGGAAATGATTTCCTCTGCAGTTTGTAATTCATTCGGAGGTCTCGCGGAAGAGTGCCGATCCTAATTCGTCTAAAATTTTATAAGAATCCAGACTGTTGGTCAAAAGTCAACATCAACTTCATGGCGGGGCGTAGTTTCCGAGCAGAAAAGTCTTGCGGCTGGAGTCCTAAAAACAAGATGAGGGTGGCGAAACCACGAAGGATCTACTCGGGGCAGTTTTATTTCGTTCGGGCGGCGCGCATCTTTTCTCGGAACGCTGTTACGTGTTAAGAGTTATTTTCCAGTGGTTAGGAAACATGCTGGTCTCCATCCGTAGGTAAAAATCCCCCGGACCGTACCAGTTTCGAGAAGTTTTCCAGTTACCGACTTCTCCCTTTTTGTCTTTTCGTATTTTATTTTATGCACCGGCGTCCCCATCCCGCCAACTATCCCAATTCCTTCGGTTCTGCCCGTTCTCCATCCTAGTTTACAAAGTAAAATAGCTTCCCAGTCCCGGCCTACGTTTTCATCCGATTTATACCCTCCGCGAGATAAAGCTCCCGCATCTGCGGAACCTTAAGGCAGTATTCCAGAATAACAGGTCCAAAAAGTTCATTTTTCCCCTGTATGTACATCAAAAGTATAAAATTCGTAACAGACTTATATCTGCGTTTTAATTAACACTAGGTTTACGGAGCACTGAAATTGATTATTTTACATTGCTTTATAAAAATAATAAAATTGTATTTACTTAGATCTTCCGCGATTGTTATTGTAATATGTATACAAGAAAATAAATCTATTTAATAATTCCTCCTTACACTCTTAATAATCGTAAATTAAAAATTTTTGAATCCGTCATTCTGACGGGCCCCGTAAATCTAGTGTTAAAGTCGGATCAGAATGTTAGGCTGTACTTCCGAAAGGTACCGGTGACCGATCGAGATGAAACTTGGTGGGTATTATGAGGGGTAGGGAAGGACCTCAGATATACAATTTTAGAGCTTCGGCAATTAATGCATTTAAAAGATACAGGTTCTCAATTATAAATCCGTCATAATAGGTTTTTGATGCTTTCGACGCTGTATTCAGCAACAATGTAAGAATGCCTGAGGGATATGCATGCATGTGTGTATCATGAGTGATGGTGTGGTGTGATCTGTTTATGTTTTTCTCCGATGGAAACGCGATGCTTAGGGCAATGATGCCAGAATCGTGGAACCGAGGAACTTGCCCCTCCGGTGGATCCTCCGGCTGGACCCCCCACTCTGGCGTACCGTCGTCGCCTTACGTTGTTTCTTACTGCGCACGCGCTACACACAAGCGTACCTCGACGCCGTCGAGTTGCGTCGAGTCGAATAGGCAGCTCACACGGACAGACTAGAGGTACGCTTGTGTGTAGCGCGTGCGCAGTAAGAAACAAGGTAAGGCGACGACGGTACGTCAGAGTGGGGGTTCAGCCAGAGGATCCACCGGAGGGGCAAGTTCCTCGGTTCCACGATTCTGGCATCACTGGCTTAGGGAAATGTGAGACAGTTCGAGTCGTATCGTGGTGCATGCTGAAAGACTAATCGGAGTTGGTCTGGGTTAGTTTCCTTGGCGGGGAGGGTGTTTGTGGGCGGCAGCCCCTCCCCCAAAACAATAGGCGACATTCTACTTAAACAAATTCGTGAGACAATATGATGACATGTCCGAAGCAAACGATCACAGTGATTGAGCGGCTTCCACTAAAGTATTTGTATCTTTTAAACGGTTAAATTCCCGAAGTTAAAATTTTATATTTGCGGTCCTTCCACATTCTTCATAACATGCTTCAAAGAACACCGCACTAATCATACGGAAAATCTATCCCGGTAAAATCAGTTGGATTTTCTATATGTTGTAGCTTATGATCTACTGGACAAAAGATGTAGTGGGCACAAAGTTCAATAATGAACATTTATCGAGTTATAATCAGTCAAACATGACAAATTCGAGCTGCCGAATACTCAAATCTCGGTATTGGAGTGACGTCAATGTGATAAATGAAATATTTAAAAATTCTTAGCACCCACATATAAATTCGAGCTACACAGCTAACTGGTTAACACTAACTGTAGCGAGAATAAAATATGACTGGTATACATATTGTTTTATAAAAATTACAAGACTGAATTTATTTAGATTTCTCGCAATTTTTATAACAATATTTGCTTGGAGTAAGAATTTTATATAATTATCTCTAGTGGAAACATCTTTGTAATTTCAATAGTTATGAAATAATGAATTGGGAAACTGGACATTTGCCCGGTTGTGGTACCGTTAGTGTTAAACGAAAATATAGCATAATAACCTTTCCATGCTGAAAGAACTCCGCACTAATCATATGGAAAATCTATCCCAGTAAAATCAGCTGGATTTTCTATATGTTGTAGCTTATGATCTACTGGACAAAAGATGTACTGGGCACAAAGTTCAATAATGAACATTTATCGAGTTATAATCAGTCAAACATGACAAATTCGAGCTGCCGAATACACAAATTTCGGGAAGTATTTATTTTTTGGAAAAATGTTTGAAACAAAAATGGTAAGGTTACACAAAATCTGTTAGGTGGTGTCATTATTTTTGAATTTTGAATGACCTTGAAAAGGTCTGTGAACAGAAATCTTTCACAAAAATCTTTGCGTGTCACAGCAGAGATAAGTATCCCACGGTTCGTCACTCCCGTAGTATTTTTTGACTCCAAACCCTTTCCGCTGTGTGTATGTATTTGTGTGCGTGTGCTTGCGTGTGTATGTGGGTTCATAAAAAAATGATCTTATTATGTATTACCAAACAGTATGGAGACCAAAATGTATGAAATACACTGATATCAATAATATAAATATCGGACGTAGCAATGCCATAAAGTAATAGCATTCGGCAGCAATAACGCTAGTATGTTGCCAACTTCATTTAGGTTGCGCAACTTGAAAATCGAAGGAGTGGGGTGGCGGGAGTGGGGGTACGGCAAGCGTGCAAAGTAAATATACTTCCCGAGATTTGAGTATTCGGCAGCTCGAATTTGTCACGTTTGACTGATTATAACTCGATAACTGTCCATTATTGAGCTTTGTTCCCAATACATGTTTTGTTCAGTAGATCATAAGCTACAACATATGAAAAATCCAACTGATTTTACCGGGATAGATTTTTCATGTGATTAGTGTGGGATTCTTTCATATCGATCGGCCACCGGTGACTTTCGGAATAATATCCTATGGCGGCTTTGAATTATGAAAAGATGGAAAAAGGAGAAGGAAACGTTTCGTCCTAGGCCCGCTAGAGGACTCATCAGTAAGGCTATTTAGCGGACCCGTGCCTTAGACGCGGGATGTCGTAAGGACAGTTTAGGACGGTATATACAATACAAACAGAGGAAGATTCAGGTAGTAGCGGGAAAGGTGTTGTCGTAATGTCCCTCTGTTGACGAGCATAGGAAGTAGCCGCCACATTACCCTCTTGCCAGTGGTCAACGATATCTGTACAAATTTCCCTCTAATTACGCTGATCTCCGCCGGAATCCAAGGAGGTCGCTGGAATGTGTGCTGTCAGCGTGCCCGCCAGTGATGCTGCCGAATCGACGAAGTTGAGTAGCTCCCTAAGCCGCTTGTAGGACTCATATAGTCGCACAAACAATGGATGAACGTCGCTCAAATGTAGATACGAAAACGTCGCACAAATTTAGGTGCGGAAACGTTAAACCATATAATGCTGCGAAGATGACGTCAGAAGCGCATAGTAGGGAGAAGTCCTCGCTGTTGGTCGGGCAGTAGTTCAGGCAAGGCAATGACAGAGTAGTCACCTTCCAGTCCTCCTGATGTTGTCCGTGGTTTGTTGATGTTGTCGTCTTCTCTGCTCAGAAGGTAGCGTTGTTGTTCGTTTGTCGGGGTCACCAATTATGGCGGCTTTGAATTATGAAAAGATGGAAAAAGAAGGAAGCGTTTCGCCCTAGGCCCGCTAGAGGACTTATTAGTAAGGCTAAGTAGCGGACCCGTGCCTTAGACGCGGGATGTCGTAAGGACAGTTTAGGACGGTATATACAATACAAACAGAGGAAGATTCAGGTAGTAGCGGGAAAGGTGTTGTCGTAATGTCCCTCTGTTGACGAGCATAGGAAGTAGCCGCCACAATCCTAATGTTAAAACGGAAAGATGAATGGCTCCATGCAGGCTACATACCCAGTCAGTTAGATTTGCGGTAATTCATCGTAAGAGTAGACAATCTATCAAGAAACGCTCCGATGCAGCAGCGTCGATTGAATCACCCCGGTGACAAATCATTGCACGAATGAGCCGCGAATTAAGCCGGTTGATCAGTTTTTGACAGAACAGCAATTTATTGGAACCACGAGCATCAGCCGGGTCAAGTGCCAGTAAGAAAAGATGAGTTAACTCGTCCTGTCCGGTTAATAGGTTAAAATGATGCTTTATATATGGGTTACTTAGCCAGCCGCGCGGGAATTATATTTCACCGATCATTTGTAGACACGGGAGATCAACGATCAACAAGAATATACATTATGGAACATTGGTTATTCCACCGGCCATTATTTCTTCCAGTCCCTCAATGGCTCGCCTTAAGAGAATAAATCCTTTTCAAGGATGGATCTTCTCCGACGGTGAAAGACACGCGTGCCTTTGATCGCCGTTGGAAGGAAGTCCCGAGACTATTCAACGGCGCGAGGCAATTAATTCTTGACTTTAGCATTCGGTCTTTCGTTCCTTTCCCCCTTTTTGTTTACCGGGGCAACGGCATTAAAAAATATACGAACGATCGTTTATTTTTCACGACATAAACGACAGGTAAGACGTTGTATTATTTCATTAATTTAATACCGTAACTGTCCGAGACATATTTAAACTTTTACCAAAGATTATTGCTCAATAAAATATCTTTTATCGCCGTTGCGGCGCTTATATGTTATAAAACACCTTTGGTAATTGAACGTCACAGTAAATCTTATCGTCTTCGCTAATATGCGGCGATAAAATCTGTAAACATAATTCTGTGATTCTAAACGAATTCTTAGATGTGAGATAGGCGAAAAGGTTGCACCTCAACGTGGGGTGAAACTAGTACAGAGACGATTAACGATGTAACAGACAGAACATAATTGTGATTTCCATCGATCGAATTTTGAATTATGTTAAACAAAATGCTATCGGCGCAAAGGTTCGATCTTTTTGAGATCAAGAAGATCGAACCTTTGCGCCGATAGCATTTTCTTTAACATAACAGAAAGAACGTTGTGAATGGACATTTAATAAATATAACAAAATATAACAAACTACATTTTTCTCGTGGGTGGTTAGATTCTAATAATTTATCTGAGGTTCTCTTGGATCCTGTTCGTTAAAAGAACACACAACTCGCCATGTTTTACAAAGACCATAAAGATGGTGCAAAACACTTTTCCCAAATGATTTGCCCCTTCGAACGTCCCACAGTGTGCTGAATGATCAATTATTATAGATGATCTATTGATGATCAATTTATAGGAACAGAATTCGAGTAGTTTGCTACACTTATCAGTTGATATACAAAGAATCATGGAAAAATTAACACGTTCGCTTTCACTATTTGTTATCACTGCCTATCTTCATGTATAAAATCATTTATTAATAAATACAACGTATCTTCTGCGCGAAGTATCGCAACGATTTACGAACGGAATGTCTTGGACTCTTTGAATTTACAATTCTGTGCCTACAATAAAGAACCTCGCACTAATCATATGGAAAATCTATTTAGATTTTTCATATGTTGTAGCTTATGATCTACTGAACAGAAGATGTAATGGGCACAAAGCTCAATAATGGACAGTTGTCGAGTTGTAATCAGTTAAACATGACAAATTCGAGCTGCCGAATACTCAAATCTCGGGAAGTATATTTATTAGGTCGTCCCATAAGTTCGTGCCGTTTACTGTTTGACTATTTAAATTATTATTTGAAACGTACTTTCAAAGTCAACGAAAAAATATAACCATCTTCTCTACAACCTCTTCCCACTTTTTTCGGTAAAGATATTACACCGTCACTGTAAAATTTCTGTGGTTTTTCATTAAAATACTTTTCAATCCGCGGCACGAACTTATGGGACAACCTAATACTTTACACGCTTGCCGCACCCCCACTCCCGCTACCCCACTAGTTCGATTTTCAAGTTGCGTGACCTAAATGAAGTTGGCAACATACTAGCGTTATTGCTGCCGAATGCTATTACTTTATGGCATTGCTACTTCCGATATTTATATTATTGATGTCAGTGTATTCCATACATTTTGGTCTCCATACTGTTTGGTAATACATAATAAGATCATTTTTTTATGAATCCACATACACACGCAAGCACACGCACACAAATACATACACACAGCGGAAAGGGTTTGGGGTCAAAAAATACTACGGGAGTGACCAACCGTGGGGTCCTTATCTCTGCTGTGACACGCAAAGATTTTTGTGAAAGATTTCTGTTCACAGACCTTTTCAAGGTCATTCAAAATTCAAAAATAATGACACCACCTAACAGATTTTGTGTAACCTTACCATTTTTGTTTCAAACATTTTTCCAAAAAATAAATACTTCCCGAAATTTGTGTATTCGGCAGCTCGAATTTGTCATGTTTGACTGATTATAACTCGATAAATGTTCATTATTGAACTTTGTGCCCAGTACATCTTTTGTCCAGTAGATCATAAGCTACAACATATAGAAAATCCAACTGATTTTACCGGGATAGATTTTCCATATGATTAGTGCGGAGTTCTTTCAGCATGGAAAGGTTATCATGCTATATTTTCGTTTAACACTAACGGTACCACAACCGGTCAAATGTCCAGTTTCCCAATTTATTATTTCATAACTATTGAAATTACAAAGATGCTTCCACTAGAGATAATTATATAAAATTCTTACTCCAAGCAAATATTGTTATAAAAATTGCGAGAAATCTAAATAAATTCAGTCTTGTAATTTTTATAAAACAATATGTATACCAGTCGTATTTTATTCTTGCTACAGTTAGTGTTAACCAGTTATCTGTGTAGCTCAAATTTAATATGTGGGTGCTAAGAATTTTTAAATATTTCATTTATCACATTGACGTCTCTCCAATTTCGTTGTTTCGTTTCTTTACTTCGTCTTTGACTCGAAATATTCTAAAATGTCAACAAATTGCTAATGTGTTTTAATTTTCACAACAATTTTAATATAAATAGCAAGTAATTAACACTTTCATCGCCATGTTACCCATATCTGTGTGACGGAATTATTTATACAGAATTGAAAATGAATTTTTACGTTGGTAGATTGAGTGTACAACATTTCCTTATAATCTGACGAATAGAAGAGGTTTGAAACAGTAATTAATATCACAAAAATTAAACTTCTTAGTTTCTGTTTTATTAAATATATTGCTTCGATTTTGTGTAATTTTTATGATTGTCGAGTGGGCGATGAACGTGTTAATTATATTCCAATGACGATTATACTCGTCAAAAACAGCCAACTGGTTAATACGAATTGTTCATTCAGGGGGAGGTGTTCATTGACTGAATAGATCACCCTATTTTAGCTTGAACCAATATCAAGTGTCCATGTACTGGGTGCATACATTTCAAACACCCTGTAGAGCGATACAGATCAGATCAGCGTTTCCCATCAATTAAAAGTCTGAATGGCGCGGGACGCCTCGACCAATTCTCGTACGCTCCGCAGTTTATCTTTAAATGGGGTATCAGGGTGTGGGTTTACGCGGCAGCTACCATTGTCGATTTCTCTCCTCCAATCGTGGCTATGTGATTAAGCGCTCAATCTACGCGAGACAATGCGACGTCCCACCCGGCCAATTTATCGGACACCCACGAGGATACTTTCCACGTGGACGTGACTCGTGTAAAGATAAGAAATAACCGAAGGTCGGCCAGGTCAACGAAGAGGAACCTCTTACCTACCCGCGGAGACCTTTTTCGGGCAATCAACCTTCGAGGATCACCCAAATTTGGTTAACCTTAATCATACCGATGAAGCCCTACGTCTCGTTAGAGACCTCCCCCAGCCCTTATGTTGCTCCCTTATAAACAATCGAGCAGGGGAGTCTCGGGGCTAATTCTTATAAATAAACTACTGGTATTTGGTTCAGTTGTTGAATACCAAAAGTTGTCAAATTTACCTAGGTATACAGGATTAATTTTGAAAATTGCTTTCATTAACCGCTTGCTGTATTTTAACGAGTCAGACTCGTGATGAAGATTTTAAACAAAGTCTAACGAATGTGAAGTGTGCACCTTCCTTTTTAGACGAAATCAAATTTAATTCTTTTGCAATCAATATTTAATCATTGAAGTAAATGTAGCCATACAAAAAGTATAAATTTTCTTTTCTCTTCTGCGCCATTTTTGGCGATAAAGACGTTCTAATCACTGTAACCGCAAGGAAAATGGTACTGCAAGGGGTTAAACATAGGCTGAAATTTTTGTCAGATTTATCTTGGCGAGTGCAATAAGTCCACGAGACCCCCTGGTCTGGGGTTAGGATGCTCTATTTATCAATTTTTCAAGTTATTTCTTGTAGACACGTTAGTCTTCTTTTTCTTTTTAATAGTTTAATAATTTAAATAATTTAAATTATTTTTTATTAACTTTTTAATAATTTAGTAATTTAAATTTCTTCTCATACGTTCCTCAGTGTGAAAATCCATCCATTTCCTACTTTTACATACTGTAAAATGATTGTTCTCTATATGTCTGTATTGTGAGATATATTTCCTTAGAATGTGACGTTATAAATGGAAACAGAATTTGTGGATTTATTTTTAGTATAGAGCAAAAATGGATGAATTTTTATTATACTACGGATCTTTATGCAATTTGTAATTTCTGGAGACGAATGTTTAGAAAGTGGAATCAGATAAAATTTTATTTTCAGTGGTAGCAGCCTTTGTAGATGTCAAATGAATCAAAATCGTACTAAATTCTGTGGAATTTTATATTCTAGCATTTTCTGAAAATTTTCATAATCCATAAAATGCATAAAGATCCGCAGTCTAATTATTATACAAGCATCTTTCATGCGACTATTTCTGAGGAACGTACGAGGGTTAATATAACAGTTGTCCATTTAATTTAATCGTCAGAAAATGAATAATTAATGGACGGCGGATTTTATGCGTTCATGACAAAAGTGAGTAGATGCAATTTCAAACAGTGAAAAGATAGAAAGAATTCAATAATGTTAACATAGTATTTTCAATATGTTCGAATTATTAATGACGAAAATAAATTTGTACTTAACTTCAGTAGCCTGCAATAGATGCTTAACAATTTTATTTTGCATAAAGATCCGCAGTCTAGTAATTGCATAAAAATTGCTCGTATTACTTAGTACGTTATTTCAATTAACAAATTGTCTATATTTCTAAACATTTATTAGAAGAAAACGGACAGAATTTTATTTCGACTTCGAAAAAATGAGTAATTTACACTTAACAGATTTTACGAGGCTTTCAATTGTCCGAGTTGGACAAGCTGCATCAGAATTTTCTAAAGAATGTTGTCCCATTTTTTGGCGATTTCGAAGCTGCGATAAACGT
Organism: Sphecodes monilicornis; assembly: GCA_913789915.3. Lineage (NCBI taxonomy): Eukaryota > Metazoa > Arthropoda > Insecta > Hymenoptera > Halictidae > Sphecodes > Sphecodes monilicornis. The sequence goes on from OU565290.1 coordinate 16,581,898, forward strand.
TGGAAATTCGACAAGGTATTTCGCATTTGCGAATAAACTACACACAGCTGCCGAGAGGCCAAACAATTCTCTTCTTTCGTTACTTTCCACGAGAGTGAAGGGGTCTCAGCGAAGCACACAGAACAGAAAAAAATAAACAGCTCCGCCATGGTGCGACGTCGCAGGCATGAGACTCCGGAAGATTCAAATTCCTATATCTGAAGCTCTCTCTGCGAAACTCACTTCACTTTTGTATAGGTAACACCATCACACAAGTATACTGATCAAGTGACCGGTATCGAATTGCTAAAAAGATACTCTTTTAAGAAGATGACAAATATTTAATAAAGACATCGTTATGCAGAAAGTTATAGGAAAATATTATTTTGAAAAATTCGAGGAGTTGTGGGAACTTTATTAAAGCATCAAGTAATTGTTGTGATTCCTCCCTTTTTGCAATTCTGACAAATGAACTTTAACGTACGGTGGCTCACAAAAGTATTCGCTCGCCCTTTAAATCAGAATAACTTTCTTAAAATTTGACAAAACCATTTAACTTTTTTTGGGCAATTAGAAGTCTTGATTTAGTAAATCACGTGCAAAAAAGATATTGAAAAAATTGCGATTAGTAGGAATTACATGAAGAGATAAAAATGCCACTTTTTAAAACTTTTTTATTTTAATTCATAATGAAAATTTAAAATATGCCTTTTGTAGATCTATGTTAGTTATACATATGCTGAGTATTTCATCGAAATCGGTTGACGCAAAAAAGGACGACGTGCATCGAAAGTTGTAGGAAACTATGGTTTTTAAGCATAAACTGACCAAAAGTCGTGAAGAACTGCGATTATCACTACTTTCAACCGCTTGTAGCTCATATGTTCGTTAACTGATTTCGATGAAATTTTCAGCACATGTGTAAATAACGTAGATCTGCAAAACGCATATTTTGAATTTTCATTACGGGCTGAAATAATAAAGTTTTAAAAAGTGCCATTTTTATTTTTTCATGTAATTCCTACTAAAGGCAATTTCTTCAAAATCTTTTTCGCACGTGATTTACTAAATCAATGTTTCTAATTGCTCAAAAAATGTCAATTGGTTTGGTCAAATTTTAAGAAAGTTATTTTGATTTAAAGTGCGAGCGAATACTTTTGTGTGCCACTTTACTTCATTTTTACAGATTACAATTTGTTAACGTACAAATAGCATGTGTATTAATTTGCAACTGTTTAAATCTAATATTAGAACTTGGATGAAAGAAAATAAAATATGTTTATAATAAATTATATATGTCGATGGTGTAAGTACATGTTCTTTGAATTTAAGTAAAAATCTCATTTCTATAACAAATTTCATTTGGATTGAATGAATGTTAGTAACAGAGAACATATTTTTACAGAAGCAGTAAAATTTTATTGTGGACAAAAATGAGTAAATTTTCGTTATAAAAATCTAATATAATTTTGAAACCACATACATAAAACAAAAGGGAAATACATGTAATAACATTTGACGGGTATTTTTATGTAAAGGTTCAGTGATAAAAAAGACATCAATGTCTGGTTCAAATTTTTAGACTTTGAAAAGGAATACGCGTTACAGAAGTTGCACGTAATACTGATCATTCTTTAATGTACGTAATTATTATTAACGTAATTTATGGTCTAAGGTACTTATTAAGCGTTAGGTGTTAATGAGCGAGGATGCACCGGCTGAAGTTCCTCATCTTGAACTGTTTTGATGCTGCGAATGACTACTGTAGTTAGAGATGTTTTGGAAATAGACAGATTCTGAGTGAGATAGATGGGTTTTGGTGTCGGTCGGCTACCACACAGTACCCTTTGAAACCGGCTGTGTTCACTGTTTATTTTCTTACTTTCCAACGCTTAAATGCTGTTGAACTCGACCCACACTATCTTGTTTCTTGGAGAACATTTTTTCACCTACACTTCCCGAAAGTGTGCTCTCATCTTGAGTCAGAAAACGAATCCTAATTCCCACCAAATTTCTATGAATTTCTTTCTGAAGAACAGAATAAAATCTACCGATATGATCTTTGTCCAACATATTTAAAACATATTCAAAAACATATTTCTTAATTCATATATTTATTTCTCTCTCTTAATTTATATATTTCTTTCTAATTCATATATTTATTTCTCTTTTTTAATCTATATATTTCTTTCTAATTCATATATTCATTAATTCATATATTTATTTCCCTTTTTTAATTTATATATTTCTTTCTAATTCATATATTCATTAATTTATATATTCATTAATTCATATATTTATTAATTCATATATTCATTAATTTATATATTCATTAATTCATATATTTATTAATTCATATATTCATTAATTCATATATCAAACATATTTCTTATTTCTTCTTAATCATGAAGCTTTCTAGCTCAAGAGAGACCGCATGTAAATGTTTAATACTAGGTTTACGGAACACTCTAAAAGTGACTATTTAACATTACATTATAAAAATAACGAGACTGTATCTAACAAAATTTTTAGCCATTTTCTAAATAATATATACACAAAGAAATAAATCTGTTGAATAATTCCACATGGATACCGCATCTTTATAATCTCAGTAATAGCAAATAAAAATGATCAGAACGCGTCATTGTGACGTGTCCCGTAAGCCTAGTGTGAAATTTGTCAAACTTCAGGTTTATATCGATGAACAAAAATTCTACGTTTGGTGACATTATTGAAATTGATAAGAATAGCGAGATATTTCGTGAGATAAAATTGAAATTTAATGTATCTCTCGTATAGCTGATTCGACGTATCGGGCAAATGTCGATTCTGAGTATCTGATCGCGAGGACTCAGGTACAAAAGTGTTTGTTCGTACCTGCAGTGAAGACGGTGACACAGCACGATAAGAGAAACTCGCGCGGCGTAGGTGGCAGGTTACAGAGCACGATAGCATCGGACTTGGCATTCCGTCGGCCATTGATCATTAATAATCGGATCGCCTCTCGATCATTTAACGCGTTAATCATCCGACTGAACATTCAAATACGTGCCACCAGATTTTTCTTGGCCTCGTTCACATAGTCTACTTTTTGAACGTCTAAAATCATTCGACGGTATGAAAGTTTGTATTGGGTTGTTGCATATGAAATGTCCAATTTTGAGCAGTAGCGTTAAACAAACACAACTTTTATCTAAATTATTGATAAAAGTAAGGACCATTGTAATCAACGTATTCTGTCAATGAATTTTAAGGTTCTTGATGGTATTACGGTAGAAATTGAGTTTTGTAATCATTTATGTTCTTCATTTTCAAGATTGTCATTTACATTTTTTAGTTTCTTTTGCCATCAACGAATAGTACATCGATTAATCGTCACATGTTGATAAAAATTCTCATAATAATGCTATCGTCAGTATGTTGTTATTCCATGCATATAAAAAGAATGCATGACAATTTCATTGATTGGCGTTGAAATAAAATTTGTTTGCTAGAAAAATTAGACATCTGAATTAAAATTGAAGATAGGATCTTAACGATCAACTTTATAATTCAAAGTAATCTGGAATAAACCTGTAGACCAGGCATTTTTGTCTCAATTGAGACAAAACCGTCCCCACTACAGCGCCCACTGTCCCCCACCAGCATCCGCCGTTACCTCGCGCATGAAAGAGATGTTGGTGGGAGAAGCAGGCGTTTGAAGGGCTCCACCCGTGCCTATGCCTGCTGTAGACTCTAATAGTATTTCTTGATGGTAACGCTTTATAACATTTGCGTTTTAAAATTGGACATTTCATATGCAACAACCTAATACATACTTTCATACCGTCGAATGATTTTAGACGTTTCAAACGTAAACTATGATATGGAAAAATGAAATTATTATACACAGTAAATTTGTAGGTTATACTAATATCTCTTATGGCATGTTGTGGAAAAAATCTCTACCGTTTCTTGCTTATATGTAGACAGCGAATTTTCTACAATTATTACAAAACCTGTGTAGTTGTAATTTGAAACATTAAAACATTAGAAGAATTTAAAAATACTATTATATTATTTTCAATCTGTTAAACAAATTAAGGAAGAAAATAAATTTTTATTTCACTCCAGTTTGTTGCAATTCAGGTAGAACATTTTTATTTTGCATAAAGATCCGGTGCCTATTTATATGTATGGTAGTTATCAATATGTTCACTAATAGAATTGTTATACTTGTCAAACTTGACAAATTATTCAGTAATTGATTAGTAATACTGTTGAACGGGCATGTTGTTTTACGTATCAGCGAAAAAAATAAAAATTGTAGAAATATGTATGCATACGTTAAAATAAACATGAAAAACAAATGTTAAAGCTACAAGAATATTACTACAAAATAATTTTACACATGTAAATTACAATGAAACAATTTATATAGTGTTGCTAAACGTACATTATTACAACTTGCGGATATTGGAACATCCCCAAAAATAACAAGAATTCATTATAGCTAGACTTTCATTTAAAAACTGACTGTTTTAATTTGGTCAATTTATGTATCTGTAGTTCTAACAATTTAATCACCCGCTGAATTTATTAAGAACTCCATGCTCGAGTTTTTTTGATCTTTCTAAGAGTTTACGTCATCTGTCTTGAATATTTAAATTTCGTGGAAAGTTTCACTAGCGACAGGTTCGAGTTTCCTTCTTTCTGTCAATGGTTCGGCTTGTTTGCAGCAAAGTAAATAATCCCGAAAAAAATCTGAAATAGTTGCGTCGGACAGTGTTGATTTTAGTTTTCTGTATATTTGAGATTCCTGAGGGTACAGCGGTATGTCTGGAGCATGGCTTGGGAAAAAGGAACCGTGTCTGCGAGACGCAATAATAATGATAACGACCACCCCTGTGAATGTGAACGCAACTTGTATCAGCCGCTCCTCGTCATCTATCAAGTTTCCTCGACGTCCTATCTCGCCAAATTGGCTGCGCTACCGTCCTTACAGGACATTTACCTGCCACGCTCGGGTTACCGTACCCTTTCAGTTCTTCAAAATGATAGTGTTACGGGTCGTGCCACAAAGAATCCTACGACCAAGTAAATTGAATTCACCATGTACCCTCGCACGAAAATATTTCAATCGAAATCGAAAGTTTCGAACATTTTTCAAGCTTCGCCGAACAGAATTGAATTCGTACGACGAAACCTCTACACAAAAATATTTCTATGAAACACTAATATCGATTTTTGAAGACAAATTTTTCGGTAAAAGTCTGCTGTGGGGTTCTGAATAAATTTTTAGATGAATTGTGCAAACTTACATTTTGACTCGATGGCTTAAAAATTTAATTTTTCTTGTGAATATAGCTTCAATGAATCGACATTTTGTATTTTACGCATTAAAGATCCGCAATAAAATTAGAAATTATTATTTTTACTTATTTTTATTATTGTTTTAACAATATACATGAATTTATTTCATTTTAAGATGTGTCCCTCTTGTTTTAGTTTTATTAAAATGGTAAATGTTACAATGCAAGGTTTCTTACAGAATAGATACATTATCGAGTTCCTGAAGAAATAAACGATTATGCTACTATATAATCTGTTTTCCAAAAGAAGACGTTTGAAATACGCTAGTAGTTATAATAGCTGTCCACTTAACTCCTACGTTGCAGGTATTTATGTATGAAGTAATAGGACTGGAGTGGTGGACAACTATTGTGACTATAAGTTGTATTTAAAATGTCTTCTTGCGAAAGAACAGGCTATAGTAAAATATATAAGCTCTGGGCGTATAAAGAATCGGATATAAAGAATTGCAAAGAGTAGAGAATACGAAGAATTAGAATGCGATATATTATAAATTCGCAGTGACGTTCGAGAGCGCGAATGTGAATTATTTTGCCCACAGACGGACACCTCATCCTGCGATGTTAAAATACGCTGGATCGGCGAGTATACTATTTTTATCATTTGTGGGCAAAGACAGTTTTGGCTCGTCGCATTCCAATCCTGCGAGATTTGCGAGCCATTCCGATTTGGCAGGAAGGCGTATTCGTGTTGTGATTGAGTTTCCAGAGAAAAGAAAAAGGAATGGATCTGAAGTACCCTCTAGCCAGTCTAAACCAAATATACTGAATTCCCCTTCACATTCACGGACAAAACTTTATGGCTCTTCTTCTGAAAACTGTGAGCAGTTAGAAAATCCAGTATGTTGTGGAAATGCACTTTTTTAAAGTTTTCTTTTAAATAAGTTTATCGTAACAGGGTTGTTAATGTTGTTTGACGAAGTAAAAAATGTTTGTATTTGAGGTACAATGGATACTTTCATTTTATTCATATTTTCTTGAATATTGTGTTACCATAAATTCATATAGTGTTTAACACTTTGATTGCTAAAGCAACGACCTCAAAAATTCCATAAATTCAAAATAAAGTATTTAACAAAATGAAAATTTAAAAGATAAAATATATGTATGGTAGAAAGTACAGAATTTTATCGATAACTGTCCACAACACGGGTCCGGCCAGGGACAGTTGTCGGCCAGGTATACTATTCTTTGACTTTTGCCGAACGTAGAAAAGGACAGCGAAGCTCGAGAAGCCTCGGTTTATTACATCGCCTATTACACAAGTAAATATCATCGCAATTACATTTTATTAGGTATCATTTTCATTAGAAAAATGCCACGAATATGTTGGTGAAAGTTCCGTAAAACAATAATAAAAAATACAGAAGTTTTTGTCATTGCATTAGTAGTGGTCTCACACTGACATACTCGATCCGTATTATGTTACACTGCTCGGCGACCGAGGCCTCTCGAGCTTCTTGGCCCCTCACGGGGTATACCCCGCGGTAGTGGGGATTGATTTAGGACAGATATCGGCCGGATATTTGGGACAGTTATCGATAACATGCTGTAGTGCGTCAATCATCTTGCATTTTCTAGACCTTAAGCAAAATACTAAATATATGAGGGTAAAAATTCATTTTTCAAACTGGATAAATAATTTCGTCACCGATGTACAAATACATTCTAAACTAATGATTTTTCACCATAAGTGATCCAGTACTTTTATGTAGGGAATAACGATAGCATCGAGTAGTGCATTCAAAAATATACGATTCCATTTAAAGAGGCAAAGTTGACCTTCATTTGACCTCTACGCATCCGCAAAGAAAAAAGATACCTACATCAGACAGTGTGCCCCCTGAAACCGCTTAACTTTTGTCTGAAACATTTTTTAGTATTATCGACAGTTTCGGAGATATTCTACTGGGTCGATCTAAATGGGTCACCCTGTATATGGGTGGCACGACAGCCAACTTGTTAAAAGTAGGTATTTATGTAATACTGTAAAATAATATTCGCAAACTTTAAAAAAGTGCATTTCCACTTCAGATTGGATTTTCCAACGGAGCACAGTTTTCAGAAGAGCCATCAAGTTTTGTCTGCAAAGAGAAAAATGTTTGTCCAATGAAATGGAGTATAATAGTTTATCAATAATTATATTATATTCCCCATAATATATATATATATATATATATATATATATATATATATATATAATAATTTATGAATGAAAGATTCAACGTTACTATAATATAATGAGCGAAATAAATTGGAGAAGATTCTAGAAAGCGCAAGACAATTAAAATGGCGACTCGTAACTTCTTGATGTTTGTTTTGGAATTCTGCAAATTGATTGAATTATCCGAGCGAGTATAAGTAGGAAATTATTGCTGAAAGTGTAGGAGTATAGTTTAGAGTATTATTTGAAGTGCGTGTCGGGGGTGTGCGGTTTGTAACCTGTATAGTAATCGTTAAAGTGGACGTCGTTCGCATACAAATGAAGTGGTATTCAGGGTGTTAAGTGTTTCGGGTGTTGCTCTTAACAACTTATGATTTGCGTCCGGCGTACCTTGTCTACAGAATCAACGAGGAGTAAATAAACACAGCGAAATTAGGAAGGATTCAGGTTGAACGTGTAAAGGCGTAAAGGCATATGTAAAAGTGTGCGACCATCAGGATCGTGCTCGCGTAGGCGGCCTCTCCTCAGACCACCCGCGTTCACATCCACATTGAACAGCCGAGAATCAATCTGTTAACTCCCTCAGTCTTGCGATAATAACGAGTCGGGCTACCACCTTTCACATAATTGCTAGTTTCAAGTTTGCTTCCCCTCCGAGAAATATTTCTCCAATTCTGCGATGCAATATTTTACTCGACACGACATCTTTCAGTGCCATACCTACCTCATTTTTCTTCAATTCTGCGGTACAAAATTTTTACAAAGACTTTCTATAACAGCGTCAGCTTGAAGTGTTAATAAAAATTTATTTCAGGAATAAACCTCGAATTTTATGAATTTATTATAATAATGAGCAGGAGAAATACAAAATAGCAAAAATATTAAGCCGACAAAACATTTCTTCCAGCTCACAATATTTTAATTCTGATCAAAACTGATGAAATTTATTCGTACAATATTTAACGTACAACATTTAACAATGCGAAAAATATTTCGGATAGTGGGCACGATTACGATTTCCGTAGCCCCTACTTTGAAGGTTAAATTTGTGTTCTTCGCCGGATTTAAATATATAACCTAACATAACCTAACCTAATAGGTCAATAATATTCACTGCTAATTGAGTTTTAATACATAGACATTTCTTGAGTCTCGTATAAACAGTTGTGAACGGAGCCTTTACGTTCCCCCTACCATAACTTCGGGAGGGAGGCAGTTGTTCTGCGACTTCAGCGAAATATAAATATACTCGGAAACTGCGCAGCTGACAAAAAAATGTCATATTACATAAATTGTTGGAAATTTAATTTTCTACAAAAAAGGTCTCTTGATATTTTGCCATATCTCGCATAGTTACCGAGATATTTGCAAATTTATAAAAAAACAGGAAATCTACTTTACCGGCTAAACCAGGCCCATTCGATACCTGTGACATATACATTTTTTTCTTAAAATGACCCCAAGAACACAAATTGAACCTCTAAACAAGTGGCCACGGTAATCGTAATCTCCCCGGATAGTGTAAAGCAATGTTTAATGGTGACTCAGAGTCAAGTCACTCGAGTACAAAGGGTTAAAATAATTTTAAAATATTATTATAAGTAGACTGCGGATTTTATGCATTCATAACAAAAATGAATAGACGAGATAAACAATTGTGAAGACAGTAAATGACCACGAGAGTGTAATTACTGGACTGTGGATCTTCATTTTCTTTTTCACGTCATGTAGTAAACTAATTGTTCTAATTTCTCCGTTAGTCCAAGTCGTATGGTCCAATAGTTACAAAATAATCGTCTTTTTAAGAGTGTCCGAATATTAATGGTAGTAACTGTACGTAGAAAATTAAAGTTAGCGGAGAATCGCGGTAGGAACTTCGGCCTCAACCATTTTCGCGAGGGTTAACGAGACGAAGGACTGGATCTAAGTACCGTAAAGCGTGGCGAACTATATATGTACTTACTGTTATTCTACGAAATCCAGAGTGCTGGCACGGTATCGTATCACGTAACGGCTTTCAAACATGATTTATTGACAAAGACACGTGAGAGCGTGATGCGCGTTTCAAGAATAATCTAGCAATCTCTATCGGAGTCGACGGTCTCTCGAGGAACTGGCTTACGCCTGCTATCAATTGAGAGGACTCCTTTCCCGACATGTCCCCTAATTCTCTCTTTCATCCTTTTTCTTCGCATCGACACTAGAAAGCACGATCCGAGTGACAAATGCTTGTCCTGCAACTGTTCACCGTGCAATCACGGTGGTCTTCGCGATTGAATTTTCGACAACGATCCCTTCTTTTTCTTCGTCGCTTCGCTCGGGATGTTCGAACACTTATTGTACACGGTCTGTGTGAGAAGACATACTTACACACGGTGTCTCACTTTCAAGTTTCACACTCAATTATCCCCCTGTTTGCTGTTCAAATACTGGATGTACAAATCCGGTCCTCGATTCTGAATTGGTCCGAAGGTCCGAATTCTGGTCCTCACAGTTAATTTGTAACTTGGGAGTTCAAGCCTTTTATCTGCCTTATTATGTGCTAGCAGTATCAACACTCAAAATCGAATACATGTAACTGAACTTTGCTGGCGATATAAGCATACAAAACGCTACCAAATTGAACGATTTCGTTGAATAAACAACATCCAATTTCAAATGAAATTTAAATCATTTTTAATTATTTTTGATTGAATTATTTAGGTCACATACATACTACTTTTCAGATTATTAGTGCCCGCAGTATATTTGCAACGATATAGATTTTTAATTAGATGACATAGCGCAATGTCCTTCAGGAATGCTAATATTTGAACGCAGGAATTTTTTTCTTGTAGCATATTTTCTAAGTTGTATTTTTTTGCATTTTATCTTTTATTTGATCCAGTAATTTGTACTCTTCACAATTCTATTAATTTCGTGTCAACATCGTCGATTGCGCCAGATTTTACCGATAATTTTAAAAGCGAATGCAGCTAAACTTTAATCGTTAAACTATAAAAATTATCATATCTAAATATAATAATTACTTTAGTTACTTCAATAACCTATTCTCGATGTGAATTTATTCATTATTTTATTTTAATAATGTAATTGAAATATAATATTATTTGAAAATAATTTATTTGATTTAAACGCTGAATGAAAATGAATTTTGTTATTTGTAAAATAACAAATAACAAGGTACTTTAAATGATTATTTAATATCTTATTTCAAATAAAATATGTTCAACCCTGTTACTCTAGTTTGAAAATTAGAAAATAAAATTGAATGCTTACAAATTGAAATTAAATGCTTACGAATTATAACTGTAGAATTTCAAAGCTTGTGGTTATTGTCAGTAAATTGCAGTTTGCAGATTTTGCGTTGGTAAAAAGATTTCGTGCGAATTCGTCAGATCAAAGTGCATTTTTTAGGACTTTTTGTTCCAGTTATAAAGAGCGAAAAATCGTACCGTCGAAAGCGTGACTTTCCGACACTAAAAATGGCGATTTAATGTCATATGAAAGCGCGCCTTTGTTAGAGCTCGTCGATGTGTCCACTTTTTCTGAAAATGAACAGCAGCGAACGACCTTTACGTGTCTAATAGTTCAGTTTCAGGTCAATGTTGGCGTTCCTTTTTTCAGCCAATCGTGCACGCGATAGACTGAACGGGAGGTATTACATATACATGTACAAATACATATAGACATTGCAAACAGATCGTATTTCCGAAAATTACACACATCCAAAAATATTTGATCACTTGCGCGATTCACGATTTGCCGAAGAAAATAAAGTAAAACATTCTGCAGCACCCTCTCTTAGAACTAAAATTTTATCGTGCCTTCCGATCGCTTTTATTAATTTACCAACAGTAAATTTATAGATTATACTACTGTCTCATGACATGTCGTGGAAAAAATCTCTAACATTTCTTGCTTATATGTAGACAGCGAATTTTCTACATTTATTACAAAAAAGGTGTAACTTGAAACATTAAAAACATTAGATGAATTTAAAAAGTGTTATATTATTTTCAATCTGTTAAACATATTACGGAAGAAATATAAATTTTTATTTCGCTCCAGTTTGTTGCAATTCAGGTAGAAAATTTTTATTTTGCATAAAATTCCGGTGTCTATATGTATGGTACTTATCAGTACGCCCACTAATAGAATTGTTATATTTGTCAAGCTTGACAAATCATTCAGTAATTGATTAGTAATACTGTTGAACGGACATGTTGTTTTGTGTATCAGTCAAAAAAATAAAAATCGTAGAAATATGTATGCATACACTTTTTATAAAATACACACGAAAATATAAGAAAATGTTAAGGTTACAAGAAAATATTCACTACAATTGACGTCAATTTCATATTACTTGAAAATAATTTTACACATGTAAATTACAATGAAGCAATTTATACAGTGTTGTCGTGCCTATTCGATCGCTTTTATTAACTTTAACTGTACAAAATGTAGACAATTATTTTGTCCATTTAGAATAGGGAGTTCCAACGTATTCCCCTCCGAGAATTGCAAGGTCCCCACCATCGAACCTCTTCCCACTACTACGTACAGCCGTAGAGTTAGTGAGTGTTGCGCGCGCCGCGCGGTTCTCGTGGTGGAAGCCTCCCACTACTATACATTATAACGATTAAGTCTAAGAGTGGGGGAAGAACCTAAGCGGGGAAGTACTGCCTGATTTAGAACCTCAACTTCAGCGATGACGAAATAAATGAAAAATGCACAAACGCTCTATCTGCAAACTACGAAACGAGTAACAATAATACAAATACAGTTTTTATATCAATATTCTTTATTTTCGTTCAAACTATTATGCCCACTAGTATTCTTCATATTATATTTTTAATTTATAATCGATTTCTATATGTTATGCTATTTGTCTATCTTCTATTATTAAATAAGATGGACAATGTTTACTCAAATTTGATTTTCTCGAAGTCTTTCAAAAAAGTTCATACAGATGATTTCAGTTTGTTGATGAGTAGCATTTGACACAATTAAAAAAAGTTTACAATTATCACACGCATATAAAATGTTCATTAAAATTTGATTTTCTCGAAGTCTTTTTGAAAAGTTCATACAGATGATTTCAGTTTGTTGGTGAGTAGCGTTTGATACAATTTAAAATATATTTACAATTATCACACGCATATAAAATGTTCATCAAAATTTGATTTTCTCGAAATCATTTTGAAAAGTTCATACAGATGATTTCAGTGTGTTGGTGAGTAGCATTTGACACAATATAAAATATATTTACAATTACCGTACGAATATAAAATAATAAGGAAATTATTCAAAGAAAGTGACGTTCACATATATTCGTGCACACTACTTTAATAATACACCAGGATCGAATGTGCATATCCGTACCAGCATCCTGAGAGTAATAAATCAATCTTCAATTGAGTGATGTGGAGCTTGCCTTTGTAGTTCCTCAAAAAAGAAAAAAAACGCGATAAGATTTTCTGGCCAATCCAATATATCTATATTAATATTCTGAAAGTAAGAGAGCAGATTTGCGATTCACTTAGAATAATCTCACGCTCCATTTAAGAAGTTCAAAAGGATTCCGGAATAAAGACGAGCTTTTTGGCGAGGTTTATCGCATGAATGTGCATAAATTCATATGCATGAAAGATGCTGGGTATAACGCCTCGCGTCTGAATACATAAAGCAAGCTAAAGTGATAAAAATGGATGCACCGTAAAGTGATATGGGAGAAATTTTATTAAAACGTAGGCGTTCATTCGAACTTGTGTTTCGTCGCACATGTTTATTGCACAAGATATTGGAGTTTATGCAGCTTGCTTTGGAGTTTCAAGTAATACAAATAATCTATCTGCACATATATAGAAATATGTTTTAATATTGTTACGGAGGCGTGAATATTGAGAAGTCGCCGTAATGCCGTGATGAACAACCCCTAAGGAATAATTGTAGATAGGGGTTGTCAACGAACTGTTGATCGTTGAACAGAAGAGAGAGACAGAATCGACAACCGAGCAGAAAAGACATTCTGAAACCGATGTATTTATATAAAGTTATAAGAGTTGTATTATAAGTAAAGTTTGTAAATAAATATCTCGTGATGCCGCGGCGTACGACGCGAAGTAATAAAAGTCGTAACAATATATAGAAATATACGTGTTTACAGTTTAAAGTGCAATTAGAGAAGAAGGAGCCGCGTACAGCGGCGACACGCATCCTCATCGAGGCACGCACATACACGCATACATATTATAATGAGCGCCACCGTGTTATGACACGGTACAAATAACATATAAATAAATCTACAGAGATGTCGCGATCAGTATTGTCCAGAATGTTCAAGTTCTAACACAAGATACGCTGTTATCGAATTTTACACGGCGATCGGTAAAATTGTTAAAACAAATCTAACTGTTTCGATTTTTCTAGGCGATTTTTGAGCTTCCTTTTATAATAAAACAAAATGTCTGACGACCCGTTTTATTCTGACCTTTTCAAAGCGTTTACAGTTACTGATCAAATTACTAGAGCCACGATACGAAAAATATGTTTTAACTTTCTGATGAATAATGTTGGTTACAAGGCTGCCAAACGTGCACTTGTGATTTCTAAACATCAATTGTTCATAGGAACATTATATGAATTCACTGTAGCTAGGCTTTTATTTAAAGATTGATTGTTTTTATGTACAATAATCTCATGCAAGTGTTGCTAATATAATTTGATCATCCACTGTACTAATGAGAGTATATTTTAAATTATAATGATTTGTTCAATTTCTAGTTTATTGGAAACAACTTATGAGAAATAAAATACTGTTACTATTGTTAAAGTAGTGTGAAAATTTATTTGATTTCTTGAGAAATATACCATAAATCCGAGGGAATTTAAATTCGTCTTTTCATGACCTGTAATAAAAATAGAAGGCAAATATTCATTATAAATTTTGAAAATACACTGCGAGCTCACTTTTTTCTATAAAAATATACATCCTGTATTTTTCGATGTGATAGTGCATTCTACAGTTAACGCAATAAAGCTTCTGGGCGCAATATTTTCTCTCCATATTTTGAGAAACAGTGCAAACATTGTGACGATCGAATTATACACAGTTTCACAGTAAAGTTTCCGGAATCATAAAAATGGTGAAATTTGAAATTCACAAGGAAATATGTTCCTTACTGTATTCTGTTGTCTGGCTTCTTACTTCATTCTTTTTTTTCATTTTTCGGTTTTTTTTTCATATACTACATTCGTAAATAATTCAAGTGATAAAATTTAAGGAAATCGTGTAGCACATTTACATACCTGATATCTTCAGTGCAAAGTTTCTCATGAAGAAGAGTCTTTTCCCGTGATTGCAGCAATCAGCGGGCTTGAATAAGTCTTTGATAAGATTTTACAACGTCATGCGAAGCTCTCAGAGTTTGCCATTCATGCGACGATAGCAATAACAAGCTAAAACTGTATTAACCCTTCGAACTTGTCAGGTAGGCTGCTCAGCAAATTGTCTTAGGAAAATGCATTATTAATAATCATTGTTCCAATAAAAATGATATTCTGAATACGCTATTTATTTGTAGTATTTACGTAGATTATTCACAGTTCAAAGTTTGTTTGAGTTTTCTTTCCGTAGAACTTACAATACTGATATGCAATTTATATTCTGCAAAATGTTTAACATCGCATAATGTACGCAAAGAGTTAAGAAAAAACAATCAAAACTTGGTTATCATTTTTTGAATTGAATTTGAAAAAAATTGATTATAATGATTATGACAATATCTTGTCGAATACATTTCGTAGGTGGTACTCTTAAGGGGAGAAGACATTTTTTCGTAATAACTACAAAGCGGAACTTTTTCGCATCGTCAGTTTGTGTACATTCTACGCAATTTTCATCTGACACAGAAAAACCAAAGTTTTTCTTAATCCTATTAAAATTATGTCGTCGATGAATTAAAAAAATTTATAGTTTCATTTCTCCATTTTTTTCTGCATTACAAAGCCAAAATTTTCTTGCGAAAACTTTTTTGTTAAATCTCAAAATTTTTGAATTTGTATGCTTTTTTCGAAATTTGTTTTTAATTCATCGACGACATAATTTTTATAAGGATTAAGAAAAACTTTGGTTTTTCAGTTTCAGATGAAAATTGTAGGCTGTAGAATGTACACAAACTGACGATGCGGGAGCTGTGAACTTAAATAAATATTTCGACAACAATAATATTAATCGTTAATGTAGACCAATTTTTGTATTGTTTAAATATACAACATGACACCAAGAAACTTTAAAAAAGATTCGTTTTGTAGTCATTCAGAAAAAAATTTCTAAAAATCACCGATTTTCGAGCGCTCTAAGGTGTCTTCCTCCCCTTCTGTATGAAATCTCTATTTTTCCGAATAGTGGTAAATTTTTACCGCGTAGAAGAGAAACTTGCGTAAAAATATTGCCACGTAAATTAAGGGACCAGTGTAATATTCTTCTTCGCGATTGCCCCGCGTTCGAGTTTCCCTTACTTTTCCCTACTTACAGACTACACTGTTCCTCCATACTAATCCCGTCGCAAGTTGTAGGACCGTAGAACCAGCCCGCGTGCACGGGGCCTGGAGTTGTCATAGTTGAAAAATTGATAGTCGAAATAAATCAGTGGAATGGTCGGGCGCGCGTCTATAGAATAATAAAGGAGAGAAATTTTCCCGAAGTGTGTCGAAGCGCAGGTGTGTTTCCGTTCGGTGTCCACGGGATCCGGGCGTATTCTTGCAACTGCACGCGTCAGAGAATTCGAGGCGAAAAATCTGTCGGCTCGCATACTTCTGGCTGTCTCCGGTACGGGGTGCATTTCAGATTTGTAGTTTTATAGGGTTCGTAGTCGGAAAATAGTCGTGGCAGAGTAGTGTCCTTGAACGGCGTGAGAGGGTCCGAAGGGAGGGGAGTGTTAAGGAAATTCCAGAGAGAGGGAGAGAGGGAGGATGAACCGTGGAATCGTCTGGAAGTTGGCCCCGAGGTGCGAAGGCACCCTACCAATCCATTGTCCTCTTGTCCACCGTCGGAGAAAGCATCGACCGACACCCGAAACACGCAAGCCGCGCGAATGTGCACGCGTGGGAGAGCCAAGGAAGATCAGGCCTCCGAATGA
This sequence comes from Sphecodes monilicornis, assembly GCA_913789915.3. Taxonomy (NCBI): domain Eukaryota; kingdom Metazoa; phylum Arthropoda; class Insecta; order Hymenoptera; family Halictidae; genus Sphecodes; species Sphecodes monilicornis. The sequence continues at coordinate 16,598,535 of OU565290.1, forward strand.
ACATCTTCCTGCTTCGACCATGCCGAAAAACCTTGTCACTGTTTATTCAAATCGATACAACCGCTACGCTGGATCGCTTTGAGGAAATAAACAGGTGCAGGCCAGGCAGCTATACGTTTGCTATATGAAATCGGTATGGTGGACATTGGACCAGGTGATCCTGTGTCCTAGGAAAATAAACGTCTCAGGTTAGGGTTAGAGGATGGTGTCTCGCTTCGTTCTATCAACAATGCTCGTCGATGCTGATACCGGGCGAGTAGCAGAATTAACCCCTATTATTTATTTTACGAGTAGCAGAATTAACCCCTATTATTTATTTTACGATTACTAGACTGCGAATTTTACGCATTTATGTTACAAAAGTAGTAGAAGAAACAGAAAACTGTAAGCACATTCGACAAATATTTTAATGTTTTTACATTATTTCCAACGTATAAGGTGTTGGTTTTTTCTTTGATTTTATGAAGGTTTGCTTCTACGGTGAGGCATTTAAAACAGGACACCTGAATAACTTGCTTGTTTTTGGAGATAGAAAAAAAATGCCTCAGACCGAACTTATTTGGTATCGAAGGACTCATATTCTGATACATCAATTTTTTTGATAGGTCGAGGCGTCAACGAGATGTGAAGGTCAACTCTGTTTTTTTTTTTTAATGGAACAGTATGTGTTTTTACTTACATTCTGATAGAGTATTTCAAGACGAATACAATGACGTATTATTAAGCTCATTTATGGTCACTCAAGGTCAACTGCAAGAGAAAATTAATTGTCTCAAAGCACTCTTCGAATACTTTTGTGTATTCTCCGGTTGTTGACATACTGCTCTTGTAATTGCCGGCAAGGGTCACAGAACGTAAACAAACATTCAATCACATTGTACGCTTGCCTATGTCCACAAATTTTATTAATAGTTTGGCTGCCGATTAGAGTACGGCTTCGTAATAATTATAATCAATCTTAGTGTTCAATCTTCAAAAATGCGTTATACGATAGCAGAGAAAGTGGAAATGGTTCTGATTTATATATGACCTCGAATGATCTTGAATGTCTTTAATAATAGGTCATTGTATTCGTCTTGAAATACGCTATTAGAACGTAAGTAAAAAAACATACTGTTCCATTTAAAAAAAATAGAGTTGACCTTCATATCTCCTTGACGCCTCTCTACCTATCAAAAATATTGTATCATCAGATTATGAGTCCTTCGATAAATTCGGTCTGAGGTATTTTCTTCTATCTCCAAAAACAAGCGAGTTAATCAGATGCCCTGTTTTAAATGCCTCACCTTGTATATACAAACATCATCTTTTCTTTTCTCTCTTTCTTTCACGTCCGAATTTCAATGCAAACAGACCTGCGGTTATTAGGTCCGCATACCTGTGGCAGATAGTTTTTGTTATGAGAACGACCGGAAAATTCTTCGTTTACGACTCTCAGTCTCAGTGTGTCATTCGACAAGTAAAGACGTATCTTCCTTGAGCTAAACGTAAATATATTAAAGTGCAGTAAGTGAAATATTATTTGTACGTTTATTTCTAATGACCTACCCAATATAAGACCCGCCAAGAAGGGAAATCAATTTTCATTTTTTTCTTGTTCATTGCAGTTGGGATGAAAGTTTTTATTTTGCATAAAGATCGACAGTCTAACGATTACAGTGATTAGAACTTCTGTGTCGTTTAAATTATATTATATTATGGTTATATTATATTATGAGTATATTATATTATGATTATATTATACTATGATTATATTACATTATGGTTATATTACATTATGATTATATTACATTATGATTATATTATATTATGATTATATTATATTATGATTATATTATATTATGATTTTATTATGATTTTATTATGATTTTATTATATTATGATTATATTATGATTATGATTATATTATATTATGATTATAATATATTATGATTATATTATATTATATTATAATTATATTAAATTTTTTAGAAGATAGAAGGAAGATTATATTTATTGTATGTTTATGTATAGACTCCAACGGTTGTACATATTTCGATAACAACAAAATAGAATTTTGGTTTGGTTTAAAGGAAACGAATGGCAGTTCGAGTGTTAATTTGTTAGGCTTCTCCAACTGTTTGAATCAACATTATTTCTTAATGCATTCGCAGTTTAAGTTTCGATGGGCTGTCAGCTGGTGCAATCTTTAGAGGTTGTATTTTTTATTGAACTAGCATCCGTTTGTTACGATGGACAATAATAAGCTACTTATAAATACCTAACAAACTCGTCGAATGAGTTTCCGAAGCGAACCGATAAATTATTCGTGCTGTACAATAAATCGCACTATGTGTGCGCTAAGTACCTCATGAATATTTAATTGCAAGTATTCTTACGAACGGCACACAATGTATTAACATCAGAATCGTTGAGCTCCTAATATACATACATAGGATCGCCATTACGGTTAAATTCACAGCTTGCTCCGGGAGATAAGGGACGAAAGTGGTTAAATGGATACCTTCTTGAAAGTGGAACGATATCACAAGTTATCAACTTGTCATTCGTTTATTTGTTTCGTTTGTGCTCGATGGACAGGCTGAATTGTAACGTCATACAAATCAATTTTATTCTGGTAACGTCAAACGAAGAGAGACTCAAGAGTTATGCTATTCGAAGATGTTCTTCTACAGAAAAATACTATAAACTACATGTAAATAATTCTTTCTAGACACATGTAATAATTCACAAAATTCATAATCCGATATCCATAAATTCACAATCCATAAAATTGATTTTAACAACTTTTAATATTCGTGCATAGACTAGAAATAGTTTAAGAATTATTATTTTTAAGCTTTGGGAATTTTATTCTTGTATATTCCGCATTGTTATATTTATTATAGGTTTTTAAAATCTCTTTTTGCATATACATTGTAAATGAATGCCTATATTCACATTAGGCTATTGTAATGTGATAAAGAAAACAATTATTATAAATATACCACACAGTCATTAAAAATCAATTGGTGTTTGGAATCGTATCTTATAATGATAATAATTAAACTGCGGACTTTATGGAAAATAATAATGGTCTACCTTAATTGCAAGGGACAAGAGTCAAATATAAACATTTAATTGTTTCATCAATAATTTCATAAGTTGAAAATAGTATGTCGACGTTCATTAATTATATTAAATGATACCTACACATTTTCGCTATAAATGTATAAAATACGCAATCAAATAGTAATTATAAATTCTACAATTCTTAATTGTTGTTCAAATTGTTGAGCCACTTCTGACACTACATTACACAAAAATATAAATACAATATTAAATTAATTGCGACATGGTTGAACAGATTATTATTCACTGTTAGATGGATAAAAATTTGAGAGAAAGAAAAAGGAGTTGTTAACCATCCTAGAAAAAGAAAAAAGGATCGCAAATATCTCAAACGAGAAAGTCCAGCAAACAATGTCCAAAATATATCAGCACTATCGGCAATAATCACATTAATTTGCACAAAGAAAAAGAATGAATTAAGACAATTTAGCTGGAAACGAACTGTAAAAACAATTACAGTACAAGAGGTTAATCCACCGTGTCGTCTTAACAAACTGACAGAAAACGACGCATAATTGACCGCGAAAGAAATCAATCTACCGGGGCTTCTGATGCAACGGACTAGAATACAATGCAGCCTACACCATCGTGCCCATTACAATACAATCAAACGCTAGAATCGTTAGTTGAACAAGCAAGAAAACGAAAAGTCAGCGAAAGCCAGGATCGTACTAGGAATGACGAGTTAAAACGACGTCCATGGTCGGCCACGTTAAACTAACAAAACGGAACGAAAGGGAAAAAGGGTTACATCGAAAGCCTCGATACACCTGATTGACGAAGATAGTGTTTCACCTACGATCAGAATGCAACAAGAATTTCTGAGTCCATACTACGTAGGTTAGCCCGCTGTTTCTTCGTTGATACAGTAGAATTCCAATAATCCGGCATGCTGGAGCAATGCGGATCTGTATGAAAAATAAATAATGTTTGCATTGATTGCAAGATACAGGAGGCAGAGAAAAATTTCTTTCTTCTACGAATTATCTTATTAAACTGAAAGTAGTACGTTGATGTTCTTAAATTGTTCAAATATGCCCAATGCTTTAAATTGTACGTACTCATTTCTGACATGCATGCATAAAATTCGCAGTCTAATAATCAGGTTAAAATAAGGAAAATGGTTTAAAACTCATTGCAATTATATACGAAATTTATTGGAGAAAATAATTCATGTATTGAATACACAATATAATCAGTGTCGTCAGAAACAACCAAAACTGGTTGTTTTTTCCTCTCCTCATTTTCCCCTTCTACCATCCCATTCTACCACTATGAGCATACTTCAACATCCCCCACTAAGACCGTAGATTGGTCACGTGACGTGCCGCGCAACGTATCACATATTACTCTGGTCATCAGAGAGGTGGTAAACTGTATTCCCCTCGATTTAACCGATTTGGCGACACTGAATATAATGTCCGCTGCTTTAAATTGCACGTAGCCATTTTAGACACAAATGCAGAAAACCCGCAGTCTAATAATGAGGTTAAAATAAGAAAAATGATTTAAAACTTATTGCAATTATATACGATATTTATTGGAGAAAATCATTCGTGTATGGAATACACAATATAATATAAGTTTGTTTAAATAGTATTCGTATATTACAGAATTTATTATAGTACAGAAAGGGTCATTATTTCTGTAAAACTATGATTGTCTTGGGTTCGCGAAAATTTCGAGATTCTCGAGAATATTCGGGATTTCCGAGCACATTCGGTTCTCAAATGTATCGGGATTCTCAACAATTTCCGGGATTATTCTTGGGAGTCCCGAATATTCTCGAAAATCCCGAAAATTCTCAGGAATCCCAAAAATTTCGAAAACTCGTCTCGATCTCCCAAAAAATTCTTAACCCATCCCGATCCAACATTTTCGTGTTCTCGCACACCTCTAATATTTAATAAAGCGGATTTTCACGTGACAGATTGGGAAAGAAATCAACCAATGACAAACTTTGTGGGCAACTCGCGATTTGTTCCTTTCCTTTATGATCACGTTACAGCAAATGCAATGATCGTATGGAAACTTCGATGTTTATAGATTACTAGTTGTGTGCGAGAACCCGAAAATGTCGAGTCGGGACGAGACGAGACTTTTTTTCGAGATCGGGACGAGTTCTCGAAAATTTCGGGATTCCCGATTATGTCGAGAATCTCAAAAATTTCGGGATTCACGATTGTGTCGAGACTCTCGAAAGTTTCGGGATTTTTGAAAATTTTAGGATGTTCAGTACTCGATTGCCGTTATGAAACTCGCTTCAAAATCGATCCCGGTATGAGATTTTCGATATTTGAGGCGTGTCCGAAAACGCGTCTCATAACAGTAATCGAGTACTGAACACCCTAAAATTTTTGAGAATCCTGAGACTTTCGAGAATCCCGAAACCTTCAAGAATTTCGAACATTTTTGAGAATCTCGACATAATCAAGAATTCCGAAATTTTCGGGAACCCGACCCGTCCCGTCTCGATGTCATCCCAACCCGTCTCGACCATCGAGATCCATACATTTTCGAGTTCTCGCACAGCCCTATAGATTACGTATTGATACTACAAAAGACGCCACAATAAATATCGATATTCGAATAAAAAAGTATATCGACAATCCGTTATATCGATATTGTATCGCCATCACCAGTACGGTAGACTTCGTAGCTGTTCAAGGACGTTCTCCGTCCAGGATCTAACCCACATACAGACCCATTCCATATTGAATCGAGGGTAGGCCGCAAGTTCGGTCCAGTAGGTTCGACGGCAATGATCGCGATTATATAACTGGCCGGCAAGGTCCCGACCGATAAAATCGCTTTGTAATTTATGCTAATTCGTTCGAACGCGACGTCTCCCGGTCGCGGACGCTGGCAGTTAATCGCGGAGTAAGATCGAGCGTCTTTCGTCCATTTAAATTAAGCCGGGCAGGGGTCTGCCAGCCGTAAACGACGGAAACGAATCTTTAATCCCCGCTCCTCCTTACAGTACTATCGTTACATTAGTATTCACGATCGCGTTTATTTCACGCGGACGGGTATCGAGCGGCTCGTTTATTTTCGCTAATTAATTCCAATTTATCGGCGCCGATATAGGAGCGACACCATCCCGGCTCGTACACTGGAATCCCCGGGGATTTTCTACCGATTACCACCTCTCGCCCGTCCTAGATTTCTTTCCCACGGATACCCAGAGCTTTTCCCCTCTATTTATTCCCCTTGGACCCTCCCCGCCCCCTCCGCGGAACCCCCCCTCCCATGACCCACGAAACGATGCCGACCCACCTCGTTTTCCAACGAGGACCGCCACGCACCCGAAATCTCTCACTCTATTTATCCGCCTCGTTTGTATTCGAGAATACAATCGAGCCTCGTTGATTCGAGTATTTAAATTGAAAACTGTATTTTCCGTGGACAACGACGGGATTTCGAAATATCGACGTAGGAACAACAGACCAACCTGCGAGGAATATCTACTCTCAGAAACTTGATGGTTTCCGGTCTCGAGTTCTATTCAAAAGTATTTTAGGCTATTACCATAGCGATCGAAAGTGTTCTAGGATCTCTTAAGCGATGGGATTTCGAAATATTAACACTAATCTTACGGAGCACTAAAAGTGACTGTTTTACATATTACTTTTTGCATACGAAACGCTATCAAACACGATTTCGTTCAATAAACAACGCACAGGAAACACAATGGAACACATAGTTACAGCGTGCCATCTCTATCATCATGAAAGAAGAATCTTGCGAAAAACTAATAAAATTCTTGAAGCACACAAAGCAATTTAACCGAATCTAAATTACAAATGACCACAATTGTAAGCTTGTAGTTGCTAATAACCCTTGAGAGGTTGATGCAACTTGAAAAAAAAGAAAAATAAACGAGACTGTGTTTATGGAAGTTTTCAAACATTTTATGAATAATATTTACTCAAAGAAATAAATCTGTAGAATAATTCCTCGTGGATACCACATCATTATAATCTCAATATATCGTAAATTAAAAATATCAGAACGCGTCATTTTGACGCAGAAACCGTATAAAACTAGTGTTAACGAAGAAACAGTCGAGGAAATTTTAAGTCCCATTTTCATAATATTACAGTCCCATTTTCATAATATTGCAGTCCCATTTTTATAATATCACAGTCCCCGGTCAAAAAATTAGGACTACTCACAATTTTTAACGTCTTTTGCGTTTTTTTTATTCGGCGTGTTGTCACACGTCTTAGTTATTTACTTTTACTAACTATAATTAAGGTATTGCAAGTCAGTCAGTAATTTACTTTCGTTGAAGACAATTCCTGTACTCTTTGTCCTCCTGTAATCCCTTTAAAAAGTTTGGAGTTTACTCAAAACCTTTGTAAATACATGCTTCATCTGCCATTACAATGATCTATTTGGTAAAATATTTGGTAAAATCATCCTAAAATTACGATAAAACAATGCATGAGGAGTATGCCAAAAAAATTAGTAGCATATTCAAATTTTAAAGTAAATGGTAACTGTTTATTAAAATTTCACGTCTCGTACGATATTCACGATAGATTTCACTTTTCATTTGCGTTATTTAACACTAAACCTACCACGGTCAAATGCCCGGTAAAATATTTTGCAATTATTGAAATTATAAAAATTCATTTATGAAAAATACTGGAATAAATTTCTTGATCTAAGTATCTATCATATTGAAAATTACGGACAATCTCAATAAATTTAGTGTTCCTATTTTAAAATGGTACCATTTACCGATACTTTTAATGCTTGGTAGGTTTAGTGTTAAGACACGCGAAGTTTGAAAGAAAAATCATTTGTTACAGGAAACGATCTGGTAATTAATTCATCCTTACCGTAACAACATTCACGCACGATACATACAGCAATTTCGAGCTGCACGTTTAGGGCATTGTTGTTCGAAAGCATTTTAAAATGTGCGTTGTTCGCGGACCTCCCAATAATAGGTACGTTCCACAGCAAGAATTGACGTTTCGCCCCGTATTATTCGAGCACCGAACGTCAATATTTGATTTAGTATTTACGCGACACTCTGTCAACGTTTGTTTAATAGCGTTGTGCTCACTATCTGAATATTTTTCGAACGATCTCAAGGATACGTTCAATTCTGTGTATCTTCTCTCCTTTTTCCACTATTTTGGCTCGCGTGCTCACGTTTTCCCGTTTTTCGCGTTGATTCCGCCGGCGATAAACACAAAAAAGGAAATTCACGGGATCGATGAGAATATCAGCGCAAATATCACTAACGGATGCCCGGGTAGACCCGTGGAACTTTTAATTTGACACGTGCAAACAGCTTGAATTTACTCAGGCTTTCCGAGGTTGCAGCAGCAGCAGCAGCAGTATGAGGAGAAGGAGAAAGGTGGGCCGCGGGATTTTAAATAACGCGTATCGATGTGCGAGAGGTAATTGAACCTGAAATTATTATCCGATCCTCTCTGTAATTCAAAACGCCACGGGCGTAAAAATCTCGGACAAGAATTGAGAGGATGAAAGCCAACGGCCTCGTCGAACGAATCTCGAATCACGCCGACAAACGTGCTGCTCCTATCCCTTCTAGAAAAAAGGAAATCAAAGGGGAGAGAAGGTACAGGTAGACGAGCGAAACAGAAAATATTCGAGCCGTGGCTATACTTGCTACACTGCCGGGGAAAAGTGCGTTCACCAATCCGCAAAATTTACAGATCGCTCAAAAACAGACTCTCCAAGATTATGGGAAATGTTTATCCGTATAGATGTATCTTGCAATGATATTTTTGATGTATTAACCCTTTGTAATCCGAATTTGTTTTCAATCTCGCTCTCAAACTCGTTTTAATCTGTTTTATTTCCAGTTTTAGTCTTCTCGTTTGATGTGTTTTATTTGCAGTGTATCTACTGTAAAAGAGAGTTTGTTTACCAATTTGAAACAATTTATTTTATGGATCATACTGAAAACAGCTAAATTCGTGTATATTGCTGATCTAAGTAAAAAGAAACGCAATATTGCTAATTTTTAATGTACATTGGCTCATGAAATTTGTTTTAAATTACATCACACAACTTGATTTTTTTAACAATTAGAAGCATTGATTTGCTAAATGGAGTGCAAAAAAGATTTTGAAAAAATTGCAATTACTAGAAATTACAAGCAAAAATAAAAATGGCACTTTTAAAAATTTTTCTATTTCAGCTCATAATGAAAATTTAAAATATACGTCTTGTAGGCCTATGTTAATAACACACACTGAAAATTTCATCGAAATCGATTAAAAAATTATGAAAATAGCAGTTTTTAATGACTTTTGCTCAAATTCTGCTTAGAATCCACAAATTCTTACACGTTTCATATGTGTCGTTTTTTTCTGTTTTAACCGATTTCGATGAAATTTTCAGCACGTGCATAACTAACAAATATCTACAAAACGCATATTTCAATTTTCATTACGAACTGAAATACAAAAATTTATGAAAAGTGCCATTTTTATTTTTTCATATGATTCCTACCAATCGTAATATTTTCAAAATCTTTTTTGCTCGACATTTAGTAAATCAATGCTTTCAATTGCTAAAAAAAGCTGAAGTTGTTTGGTCTAATGTTAAAAAAGTTATTCCTATTTAATGAGCGTCCGAATACTTTCGTGAGCCACTATATATTTGAACTGGCAATGTAAAAATGTCGAGTCACACTCAACATAGGAGTACGAAAGGTTAAAAAGATGCTTCAGAAGTTTGGAAAAATTCATTTTTTACATTCGCTTGGGGAATGCGCTTTTAACCCCTTGGCTACCATCGACGAGATATCTAGCAATCCAATGTTGTTCATGCAACGTCACGGACGAAATATCCCGCGACGCCATGCCGTTCGTACGACACCAGGGAGGAGACATCTCGCAAGTCTGTTTTTCTATGTTTACATTTAAATGTCATTTGCCGAACAGTAGGGGCAACGTATTTCTTACCTGCGTGGAAAATATTTTCAGTTGTCAGTTAGTTCTTGCCAGGTGTACACTGTATTTCTGTGTGAAGATGGTTCGACAAGTAAGAAACTAAATAATCGGTGATAGTGATAGTGACTCCGAAGATATGCAATTACGTGTAAGTGATGATGATGGACCATTATGACCAAAATTAGTTGAACAAAGAAAATGGAAAATTCGGATACACTCAATAAAACGTTGTGTAGTATGTAAGAAGAATAACTTGTTTTTGCAAAAATTTTGATGTTGCGTTATATGTGTGACTACGAAGATATGCAATTACGTGTAAGTGATGATGATGATGGACCATTAGAAATTAGTGCAACAAAGAAAATGGAAAATTCAGATACACTCAAGAAAACGTTGTGTAATATGTAAGAAAAATAACTTACTTGTTTTTGCAAAAATTTTGATGTTGCGTTATATGTGTGACTACGAAGATATGCAATTACGTGTAAGCGACGATGATGATGGACCATTCTCTGAAAGATGGCAGAAATTAGTGGAACAAAGAAAATTCGGATACACTCAACAAATGTTTTTTAAAATCTTATTCAATATATATTATGATCGAGTGACGCCATGAGCAAATGATATGAAATATCGCACGCTCATATGGGATTAACGTTCGCATCGTTCGAGATTGACTCCATTGCAAAATTGAATTACACTATTTAATTATAGGAAATTAATACAGTCCTATTACAGAAATATTACAGTCCCTGGTCAAAAATTAGTACTACTCACAATTTTTGACGCCTTTGCGTTCATATCAAATGGTATCAAATATCACACCCTCATACGGGATTAACGTTCGCATTGTTCGGGATTGACTCCATTGCAAAATTGAATTACACTATTTAATTATAGGAAATTAATACAGTCCTATTACAGAAATATTACAGTCCCTGGTCAAAAATTAGGACTACTCACAATTTTTGACGCCTTTGCGTTCATATCAAATGGTATCAAATATCACACCCTCATACGGGATTAACGTTCGCATCGTTCGGGATTGACTCCATTGCAAAATTGAATTGGAGTATTTAATTATGGGAATGTAGTATTTACGCAAATTAAATGACGGCTTTATCCCACCTGTATCCGTGCTTTGTTCAAACACTAAGAAATGTCGATGTACCAACATGCACCGCGAATATGCGACAATCCGCGGGAGCTGCAATACGTGAAAAGTGCCAACGTGCTGTGCAAATATTGAAACAGTCAAAAGTGGAAATAGCGAATATAAAAATTGCAGAAAAAGTGTGCTTCAAAAAAACCGATGTAAAAATGCTTATCTTTTAACAATAGATTAAGTTCAAAACAATTCAGTGTTTCCAGTTGGACATTTTCATGAAAATGATTAAACGAATTTTGTAGGTTTAGAACAAATTCCCGTGCAAAGAATTCGCAGGTAAAAAGGCAAAATATTATAGATAAAGGCCATTGTTCCACGAATGGAGTTTTTCCAGTTAAGAATTGATTGCATAGCTCACTTCGCTGTAACAAAGTACACGAGCATGAATTTTCGTGAACAGTTTCGCAATTGTATTGTTTCGAGTGGAGAATCGTGGGCAGAAGAGGAGCGCGAACATAAACCATCAAAGAAATATATATCAGCCGCTGTGATTGGGTTGTGTACGTAGAACATGCGCCGGCAATTTTGAAAAATGGCTCTTACTGCAGGAAAATGTTGCTCCGAGGCCATTGTATTTTATTTCTGATTGAATCCTATGAAATTGGGTTAGGTATGAATGCACTCCTCTCTTCTCTACGGTTTTTCATCACACGAATGTTTCGTACTATTCACAAATATTCGTATCATGTATCTAACTTTGTCGGTGAATTGTGTATTTTCTTGAATACGTGCCTTTTCCATTAGTTCAACATTTGCACGCTGATCAAATTTTCTAAAGAACAATGAATAGAAAGTCATCGTGTTTAACTACATCAACATTATGTTTGATGTGTTTTACATATGTTAGACAGACTTTGTATTAATTTCAAATATTTTTGACCTTCCACTTAATAATATTTAGAATATCCTTTTAATAACAAATATTTTCTTTGTTACAGGTAAGATGCCTACGTACACATTCTTCTAAGTTTTCCTGGATTCTGTTGTGGGTATTGTAAAGTTTTTTATTTCTCTTTAAAGAGAGAATTGAATAAATATTTTCATTAAATTACATAGTCTAATATTAGATATTGTATTTCTTTTATTTAAAGTCATTTCAACGCACGAGATTAAAATGTCCATTTTCTTTTTCATATTCTGAAATGGACGTCTAGTCTACCTAACCTAAACAATTTTGACAAAATACATATTTTTACCTATTTTTGTGTAGTATAAATAATCGTCGTCTTTACTCGTTTGATTATAAAGTTAGAAAAACAAGAGTATAACCTTAAAATTTGAAGATTTTACCTAAAACTCTAAACGCATCAAATTAGTAATTCATTAATTAATCGGGATAACTGACATTTCATTTTATTCGGATAATATTGTAAAAATATGTTTTGACTTATTGTCGGCTAAAATGAAATAAGATTATATTCCGAAGCAAACTATAAATATAGATGTGGTAGCATAAGCTACCATCTTCCTCGAAAATGAATACTAAGTTTATCAAAAGCGTATCGGTACGCTTAGTAAAATAACTTCAAATCTCCAGAAGCCAGTTTCTTTCGCGGAAACGTACATGAACTTGAGATCGGAGATCTAAAAGGAGCTCGGTGTTATTACGAGATTTCTGAAATTAAGCAGACACGCGGTTCCCTCAAATCCGCGAAACAATCTTGTTTGCTTTCCTGGCCCCGGAGATTTCTACGAAATGACAGCGATGACTTGTCTCTACCACAAGACGGCAGAAATCGTCTTCGATTTAAAGAGGCGCGGAAATTGACGTCGTCGATCGTGAAAACGATAGATCCGCCAGTTCCGTATCTCTGCTTTTTACCCTCCGGCTGGTGAGGATGACTGATGATTCTCTTATATCGGGTTTATCGGAGATCAATCGGCCCTCCGATTCATTCGATGATGCATGCCTCTTTCACTTCGCATGAATATATCGTGCTAAGTAAAATTCGACGGGGCTCTCTTACTTTCTTCAGCGGTCCATTTTTTCATGAAATGAAACCTGTACGATAATGCGCTATCATCGCCGAACAGCTGTTCATTTTGTTTTCTTTTTCTTCGTTTGATCCACGGACTTAACCCCTTACCTTACGATTTATTTTACGATTTCAATGATTATAACATCTTTGTAGTTCAAAACTTCCTAGACGAAGGAGAAAATGTTTATCTATTGTATGTCTATATGTTCTCCAATGTCTGTACATTAACAACAACTGAATAGAATTTTACTTCGGTTTAATGGAAATTAATAACATACAAATTTATTAGACTCTATTCAGAATCTTCATCACGTCTCTCACACGCTATTGTAAGGCAAGGGGTTAAGGACTGTGCATTATGCTGCGGAGGTGAGGCGAAAGACGGAAGGGGTATCAACTTGTCGGCCATCTTGGATGGCAAACACTGTGGTGCGCTCTATAGGCAGTGTTGGGATATGGTGCAAGATTTCACGCGCATGCAAGGAGATTTCAGCCTCAGTAAAGTAAGATTCTCGATAAAATGGGGTACCTTGAGCACCCAGCAGAATTTTAAAAATGTATGATTTGGTATGATTTGATTCTGAAAAAATGAGTGTATAACATGTGTATTTGTGTATATTTTGTAACTCGTAAGGCACGTCCTGAAGTCTTTTTGTCCGGAATAGATTGTTTCGAGACATTCCCGCCAATATAACAATCTCAGTGCTCCACTACTTCTGTCATCATGATATAGATACATTACTGTTTTGGCCGCGCATGCGCGTGAAATCTTACACCATATCCCAACGCTATCTATAGGCAACTTTAACACGTTGGGCCCGGCGCCGGTCCCTGGGGACCGGCGGTGAACTTTCCGTGTGGCCGGCGCCGGTCCCTGAGGACCGGCACTAGAATTTTCGTTTGGCTGGCGTCGGTCCGTGGGACCGACAGTATTAAAGTTAAAAAATAAATATAGTCTCAATGAAATGTGATCAAATGTAGTTTACATTTTATACATCATACGAAAATATAGTGAACATAATCACACATACACCTAAAAGATGTCGAAAATAGCGCGACAAAGAAGAATTCTTTATCCTTCGGCGATACCCTACAACATTGTATCGCTCACCGGCTGCCAGCTGAACGGAAAGGACAGCAAATTCGGCGCCGGGCTCAACGTGTTCAATACTAGTTGCGCGAATTTGCAATGCAATCATACTACATATTATCTCCAAAGTAAATACGCAAAATCTTAGGATTGTATCGCATACCATACCAAAATTAGAGAAGGATATGTAGGTATGTAGTCTTCAGGATATAACGGAGTGTACCGTTCGTCCATCAGGAGATGGCAGTGAGAAACTTTTAGGTACCACGTGATCTCCATCCTACGCGCTACACATCTACCGCTATTGGTCGAAACGCGCGACAAAGACGGAAACGCGCATATTAGTGTGACTGGAACAGAAAGATGTGGTGGCGTTGAGCGCCTATGTCGACCGTTCCCGCCAGAACGTAAAGGTAGGAGTGGGGTCCGCAACCTGGCGTCTAGAGTGGGGTCTCGCAGTCTCCCTGCACTCCACTGTCGAAAATCACTGCCATCTCCTGATGGACGGACGATACACTTTCCACCTTTAAATATAAGAAATTTCAAAATATGCTAAGTGTCTTATTATTTCTTATATTCTATTGTTTATTTCCTATTATTTCGTTTATTACAAAATTTTAACTTTTCTTAACATTACCGACCGGATGCCTATTAACAGAATTTTCAATAACTATACTGCACCAAAATGATATTTAGAAATCCTCAATTATACTATAATTTCAATCGAAAATATTAGATGATGTTGCTGGTGATAGTTTGTTGGTTCTCAATTCAAATAAGTTATTGCTGTCGAAGGATCCATTAAAAAGTCTTCAGCCATAGACCATAGACTTTTAAAAATTATAAAACAATGTGTTAAACACACGTTCTCGTCAAATTATCGAAATTGTTGAAGCTGATCGTATATATAGGGGCGTCAAAATCTTTTAAGAGCTTTTAACACGTTCAGCGCCATGTCACCCATATCTGAGTGACGGAATTATTTATACAGAATTGAAAATTAATTTTTACGTTGGTAGATTGAGTGTACAAAATTTCCTTACGATCTGAGGAATAGAAGAGGTTTGATACAGTAATTAATATCACAAAACTAAACTTCTTAGTTTTTGTTTTATTAAATATATTGCTTTGATTTTGTGTAATTTTTATGATTGTGGAGTGGACGCTGAACGTGTTAAAGGTATTAATCTGGCATTGTGAGGACTACGCAGTTATACAATATGAAGTCCGGTTAGTATTTGAGTGACCCTTGGGCACGGCTTTCTCCATATTAAATTACCGGTGGTGTTTCACGGGTGAAGTTGAAGGAGAACGTTATTTCCTGTCATCCGCAAGACTTCGATTCCCTTTGGCGCGAGTACAGAGAAAAGTGGCTCTTCCATGGAGGAGCATCGACGCCGGCGATATAACAGTTGAGAGAGAGAGAGGGAGAAGAACAGGATGAGGGAGAGAGGGAGAGATTAGTCTGGATTGACGTTGCCCATCGTTCGCCATCGTACGCTCGTTGCACACGGGGGTGGATCTCGGCACCGCTCGCATCCTCGGAGCTCAAATGGCCACTGTGAGCCAACGTGCACGTACAGCGGCACCCTCGGTGAACATAGGGATCGGATACACTCGTCTAGCTACGATGACCCGATGTGTACGTCAGTGGCACATTTTTCCCCCGAGGCCAAAACTAGATTACCGCTGCTGGCATGGCAGGGGTGATTCTTTACTCGTCTTCTAAATACTCTTGGTTTTCGACACGTGCGAGGTCTTTGCTCTGCACGGCCCTCCCTCGACGCTAGCTTCTTTCCCGAAACTTCTCATCCATCGCCAATCTTGTTTCCGTAGTCGGTAATTCGTGGCTGCGAAGAGGAAACAAGATGGCGACGCATAGTGTAACGAGTACATAGGTAAAAAAAAATTAGAAATCAATTTGCCATTATAATAGTCAAAGATTATTAATATCTTAATCATATGTAGATACTATAAATTAAATTTTCAACATAAAATAGTTGAGTAACAAATATTTTTCAAGCAAAAAGGAGAAAATAAATTAAATCTATACATATTTTGTAATATATTCAAACATAAATAAATAACAAGAAAATAATATTTAAATAAATTACAGAGATAATATATTTTTAACACTAAACCTACCACATCCGGTCAAATGACCGGTTTCAGATTTTTTATTTTGAAATTATTGAAGTTATAAAGACGACTTCATGGGAATTTATTCAATAAATTTCTTTACTCAGGCATATGTTATGATAAGAATCACACAAAGTCTAAATAAATTCAAGCTTGGTGTTTTTATAAAATGATACATACTGGCAAATTTTAATGATCGGTAGGTTTAGTGTTAATTATCATTATTATAATTTATATTATCATAAATTAAAGAAAATAGAGGGAACTAATTTTAATACAGACATTTTCATGAACAAGTGTAGGTACAAAGTGCGATTGATCGCGTGTTTGATTTTCTGAATACAAAGGAAATTCATTCAGACACAATGAACTTCCAAGCAAACTTCTCAGTTATGCATCTCTCGTTTAATATTACACCTTGCTGCCTGCCACTCCATTTCGATTATTTTCATCGCGAACTAACGGTTCAATGATATTCTCAGTGCAATCACGGACTGAATCTCGATTTTTTTATATGCAAAATACGTATTGTGTACAAATTCGAAAGTTCTACTCATGCAAATCAAAGTTTCTCGAATAGAACTGCTGGCGATGCTGTATCAGCGGAAAAGGATCGTGTTATCTGAACCATAAATTGAACAGTTGCAATCAAACTGTTATGATCAGCTGTGCGTCGAGTATACGACAGCCAATATAATTGTGGTGTAATGTGTTCATTAGATTTCATTTGATTCGTTTTATGATAGAACTATCGCTTTGATTAGCTTATGCACACACAAGCGGCGATGGAAAATCGACGCGAACTCATTTCGAAAGTCATATAAACGCATTCTCGGTTCAGGGCGTTACGTATGTATAATTTATGCACCATTTTAACCATTCGGTTTTTTTAAATGAACCAGGAACTTTTATACAACTTCCTAACTCCGATAAAATGTAATCAATTTTTATTTTTGAACACTGTTGTGGTGGGGGTTGAAAATAATTAACTGCTGATTTTTCATGCTTAATAAATTCAGTAATAAGAGATAGCAACATACAGTCAGTGTAAAAAGTATTGGTACACCATTTAGAAACGAATTCACTTTTTAAAATTAGACCAAACGGATTTAGTTTTGTTTTGAGATGTTAGAAGGATTCATTTACTAGGTAATGCGTGAATAATTTTTTAAAACAATTGCTATCGGTCGCAATTGCGAAGAAGAAAGTAAAAGTCACAATTTTTAAGTTTTTTAAATGTCTTTTTAAAAGTTTCATAGGAATCAATCAGTATACGAACGCTCTTTAAATCAGAATAATTTGTTTAAAATTGCACAACTCAACTTGAAATTTTCTTTCGCAATTAGAAGCATTGATTTATTAAATGACGTGCGAGAAAGATTTTGAAAAAATTGTAATAGGTAGGCATTACATAAAAATATAACAAAGGCACTTTTTAGAACTTTTTTATTCCAGGCCGCAATGAAAATTTAAAATATGCGTCTTGCAGATCTGTGTTAGTAATACACATGTTGAAAATTTCATCGAAATCGATTAATGTATACACGAGCTACAAGCGGTTCAAACTGATAAAAATCGCAGTTTTTCACGACTTTTGGCCAGATTTTCTTTAACACTAAACCTACCAACCACAAAACATATAAAGATTAAACGCTTTACAGAATTGCGAAGATTGAATTTATTTAAACTTTGTACCGTTTCCATAAGAATATGTGCTTAAATAAAGAAGTCAATTCAGTCATTTCCTATGAAATCGTTTTCTTATTTCAATAATTGTAAAATAGAAAACCGGTCATTTTGACTGTGGTAGGTTTAGTGTTAAAATCCACAGATTCTTACATCTTTCGATGCGTGTCGTTTTTTTCTGCGTCAAACGATGTTGATGAAATTTTCGGCATTTGCATAACTAACATAGATCTATAAAAACGGATATTTTAACTTTTCATTGCGAACTGAAATAAAAAAAGTTTTAAAAAGTGCCATTTTTATTTTTTCTTGTAATTCCTACCAACTATAATTTTTTCAAAATTTTTTTTGCATCCCACTTAGTAAATCAGTGCTCATTGTTGCTAAAGAAAAAGTCAAATTATTTGGTCCAATTTTAAAAAAGTTATTCCAATTTAAAGAGCGTTCGAATTCTTTAGTGAGCCACCGTATTTGAAAATAGCTATAATTGTAAGAAACTGCGATTTAAATGAATCACAAACCCTAATTTTCGACGAAATTTTGTACATGTATATAAACTACTTAGAATTACAAAAGGCATGTTTAAAATTTTTATTACAGACACAGATAAAAAATTTTAATATCTCGTCCTTTACTTTTTTTTCGCTCTGCGATCAATAGCAATTATTTCAACAAATTATTTACACTGCAGGTAGTAAACATATCCTTTTTAAATCTCAATAAAATTTATGTCGTTTGGTACACATTTAAAAAAAATTTCGTTTTTGAATGGTGTACGAATTGTTTTTTACTGTAGCGCTCCATTTTTAATTGATTAATTCAATACACGAATAGATTTTATTTCTTTTGTATTTATACATAAAAAATCTGCAATACAATTCTAACCTTTTGATGCCAATCGTATGTACCATTTGTGTCAGTGAACTAGAATTTGCTTAGGATACGATTTTACGCGATAGTAAATCGCGACTTTTACCGCGATCGCTCGATAAGTCGTGACTTTTATTGGCGTGAAATGTAGAAATTGCATTCTCATTGCATTGGAGTCATGACTTTTGTCGTCGTGAAAACTAGAAGACGCGACGTCATGACAGCAAAAGTCACGACTAGACTGCGGCTCTTTATGGAATGTAAAAAATGTTTACATTGATTGCAAGACACAGGAAGCAAATAAAAATTTCTTTCTACTTTTAATTGTCTTACTAAGCTGTGAAACGAATACACTAGTTTCTTTAAATCTTTTTAATATGTCCGCTTCTGTAAATTGTGCGTATCCATTCGTTTCATAAATGCATAAAATCCGCAGCCTAGTGATGACTTTTAATGTTCTGTAGACAGGTACTCTCAGGCATTATTGCCTATGAAGACATCAAAAATGTTTTTCACGGAACAAAAGACACTTTATTGAAAACGTGAGTTTTAAGAACTTTTTCTGGAAAACTTGATTAACTTTTTTCGGAAACATGTATTTTATTTAAAAGTACATGTACATCCAATTCTGTTTTTATTCGGTATTTAATTGCACCGTTTTAGATTTAACACGGTTATCACTATTACTGTCTTCAATTTTTAATTCCTGAATTTGTGATCATTTTTAATTCCTGAATTTGTGATCATTTTTAATTCCTGAGTTTGTGATCATTTTTAATTTAGATATACAACAGTAGGTACTTTAACAGTATACGAAAGTTTCATATGTTACTTTTACAAAATTGAAAAATGTCTAAGCAATAGTTAACTAACCATCGCCTTTTAAAAGGTTTAAAATCTTTTTATGATTAATTGTATTATTAGACTGCGGATTTTATGCATTTATGATAAAAATGAGTATGTGAAACGTAACATTGCAAAAAGGAAATGAGATTATTTAAATTTATTAACTGAATTGATTTAGAAAATGTTTATTTTGCTTCAAGATCCGCAGTCATATTAATTACGTTTATAAATTGTTATTAACATTTTATGTACCGAAAGCTTGTTAATCGTCTTTTCAATAGTTGTGCTGCACTAACAGAAACCTTAAAAATTTTCTTTTGCATAATAAGCCCAAACGAAATAATTCAATTACGTTACTCAAGGTGATTTGTTGGTCCACCAATAAAATTGCTATTGGTGTTGGAAGATCCATTAATATGTCCTTAACACTAAACCTACCAGTGCCGGTAAAATGACCGCTTTCAGAATTTTTAGTTTACTATTATTACTGAAGTTTGAATTTGCTCTAAATTTTATTTATTAATTACTTTCCCCCACCACCTCCTCTAAAAAGTAATTGAAAATTTATAAAGATGCTTCCAGTGAAAATGATTATGCAAACTTTTCTATTCAAGTATACATTACAATAGAAATGGCACATAATCTATATAAATTCAATCATGACATTTTTATAAGGTAGCACATATTAGTCAGTTTTAATGGTCGGTAGGTTGAATGTTAACCATGGACCATAAACGTTCGAAGATTATGAAATAATCGCCGGTAAATAATGTGTTAAGAGCTTTTGAAAAAATGATGTAATCTCTCATGGTTTGAACAGTGCGAAGAATTTTTACAGCACAGATGTAAAAATTGGCTGCACCTCGTGAAACAGCCCGTGCAATCCGAGTCGTATGAAAGTGCATGCACAGAGTGTGACTGCAGCGTGGGCGTCACGAAGAACAGAGGCGTCGAATTGTCGTGGTAGGAATTACGATCCCTCTTCCTCCGACCTCCTCGAGATGGGCCACATATACAGTGATTCACATTAATATTTGAACAATTTTTCAATTTTCTATATGTATAGACCCCTGTTCGAATGTTGGAAGAAACAGTCTTCAGTATTTGCTCCGCTGTTCCAAACAATTGCGATTTTTCCAAAATTTATTTTTTCAGGTTTTCCTAATAAATTAATCCTTCAGGTTCTTGAAAATTCAAGTCGTTCAGCCTGTTCTGTTGTGGCACAAATACTTTAATAACTCGGAAACTAATCATTTTCGGACCTATGTTAATATAACTTTTTTGTCTTCTCTAAGCATTAGGAATCTATTCCTAAAGTTTTGCCCACCATTTACGAAACACCCTGTATTTTCCAAACACACAGTGAATTTTCTGAAGTTATATCATTTGAATGTAAAATTTTATTGTTCTAATAAGTTCGTAATATGCAGTCGCACACTTTGGGGGAAAAGGTTCTAATTAAATAAAATGCAACAGCTAATTTAGTGTTAGGGCCGAGAATCAATTTGTACGACTAATACAGGGTGTCTCAAAAATGTTGTAAATCCTTGAAATGGGCGGTTCCTGAGTTTCTCTGAAGTAATTTTTTCTTTTGCAAAAATGGCTGCCTCGGCTTTGTTAAGAAGTTATTAACGAAAAACACGGACCAATCAGATCGGCTCGGTGACAGGTCCCGTTGAGCGCGACGTTGCTATTGGGCGAGCCGGAGTCCGTTCGCTGTAACGGTGTTCTGATTGGTCCGTGTTTTTCATTAATAACTTCTTAACAAAGCCGAGGCGTCCATTTTTGCAAAGGAAAAAGTTATTTTAAATAACCTAAGGAATCGCCCGTTTCAAGAATTTACAAAATTTTCTATATTTATTTATTATATCTATATTTATATTTGCAATATAAATTGCAAAAGTCTAGATAAACAATCTTGTCAATCTTATAATGCAAGCCAGGCACTTTTTATGATCGGTAGGTTTAGTGTTTAAAAAGTTATTTTTCCTTAAAGAACGTAGGAATATTTATGCGTGTCACTGTAGGTATTCGGGGTGTTTGCGTTTCACGCACATCCGGTCGCGTTTCCGCGCGTAACACAGAAGTAGATAATAATAACTGGATCAAACGGGGACGCAGTCGACCGATTCGCAAATTTCATTTATATTCTACTGTAGAACTCTCAAGGAATTCTCTACTCGATTACATTTATTATAGTTTTCGACGAGATTGTGAAAACTCTCACGCAACTTTTCAAAATTTCAACGCAGACACGGGTAATTTTATTCGAGGCACGAAACGGTTCTGCAAAGAGCTGTTTAACAATAAACCTATCGATCAGTGATAGTGCCTTACTTATATTGTGCTACGAAAACGACAATATTGAATTTTCATAAATGTTACGTTAATATTAATGTTACGCGTTACACAAATGTTATACAATTGGCACACTACATTTCCAGTTTGGTAAATTGTCGATGTTTAAACTGTTATAATTTTACAAAAAGAAAGAATAGTACAACCATAAACTCGCACTCATTTTAAAGTTTTGATTCTTTACTTTCGCAATCCATCGTTTATTTTCTTTTAACAAGATGTTAGAAGATTTGGTATATCATTTTTGCATGCTATAGCGAGTGGGAACGAAACGGAAGACACGTTTTCTCTTAGAAATGCCATTTGAATTTTAAATCGAATCGTCTCTAAAAATATTGGAAAAATTTTTTCTTGACAGTATCCTACCGTATACTTGAAGATTGAAGCTTCCTCTTTACACCCACCAGAAGAAACATGATGTACAATTATTGTTACCAGTTTTATAAAAAAAAAATGGGGAACAAGTTTGGTCATGTAAAGTCCTCAGGTATCTTATATATTTGCAAAGTTAATGGTACACCTTTTTTTGAAAACTTAGTAAACCGATCCAAAAAAGTCGTTCATCAAATTTTAGGGGGTCGTTGTAAAGGGAAAGTCTCAATCTTCAAATCTATGATAGATTCTACCAGGAATAAGATTATTCAATGTCTTCAGCATATTAATAACATCAACTTTCATTTTTATAAAATTTACATGTACTATCTTATGTCATTTATTTTTCTCTTGGTAATAGTACAGCCCAAAAGTCACTACATCAAATATTCAGTAAACATTCTATGTTTAAAAAATTCACATGTATTCTTTCGTAAACAAAATTCGAATCTCAAATGGTTTAGTAACTTTTGGTTCATCCTGTACTTTTCTACAGACGAACAAACGTAACGTCCAATGTAATTGTTCAGAAAATCGAAATCTCCAGAAACAAGTCAGAATTTTATTATGCGTTGGATTATCGTAGTTCATTGGCTAACAGATAAATGCAGGAATTCAAACGAAAGCGTATAAATTGAATCACAACATCGCAGAAGGGGAGCCTCCATTGAAATCCCTGGGATTTCGCGTCCCCTCGGCCAAGGATAAACATTATTTTTCTTCAATTATCTCCGGCAGAGTCCTGGGGTGTCGGTGAAGAAAAAAGGACGTAGCATTATTCCAGATGATCACGCGTGGCATGTGGATTTTTCTGTCTACCAACCGTGAAGAGGAAACGCTAGACAAGCAGGGCCAAAGGGAAGGCAAATTAGTATCGTCTTGGACGATGCCACACCTCCACCTCTCTTCGTTCGTGACAGCCGTCGTGCATGCTGCCGCATCTAAATACCGGAACGCACGTTTCATTAACTTCGACAGCCGATAGTAGACAGAACTAGCCGAGGATGTTTTATAATTTCCATAATAATTCACTGAGGATCGTTCCTTGGTATGAAAAATGCTCGAGACTCGTTTTTTGCAATCATTTACAGTAGCCCTCAATTGCACCAATGGCATGTGAAAATAAAAGTTGATTTTAATCATCTTTTCCAATTATCTACATTGTTCCACAATTTTTGGAAGTCTATGGCTCATGGCAGACGATTTTTTTAATAGATTCTTCAACGGCACCAACCAGCGCCGTTGAAATTAAGTTCGAAATATTGGAATATACCGTGCTCAGTATAATTTTCGTTTTTTATATTACGCAAGTTTTCAAGTTAGAATAATTTTTTTCTGAACGTAGGAATGTTTAATATTACATAATGTACTCTTAAAACTCAGAAAAGATAGGTATAACTTAGTTTTTCACGGGAAAAACACCGAAAAGATATGTTTTTATTTTTTTCAACTATGACGTCCCTCTCTCAGGAATTTGAAAAAAATTGAGAGTATTACTTATGTTGATGTCTTACTGCTAAATTAAATCTGTAGGTGTGCTCTTTCATCTTCTATATGAAATCTGCATTATTTCGATTTTTTTCATGTTTTTCATGTCTTAAAACCAGAATTTGCAACGGAAAAATCTGAAAACGATATATAATATGTGGCTTGGTATTCGAAATGTGTCAGATTTTTTTCAGAATTTGTCATTGTCATTAAATGGGGAAAATGGGCCAAAAACTAGTTTTTCGATTTTCCTCTATAACTACCCTTACAGATGAGACATCGGGCTGAAACTTGGCAGAAAGGTTTCTTTTTTGGTAGGCTATCGGCTGGTTCAAAATCGTTAAAATCGAGGCCGGGGGCGAATTTGACCTCCAAACCCGGCTAACCTTTTACTGTTCATCTGAAACAGTATTTTATTCGAATTGTGGAATAGCTATTTAAAATAAATATTTTCTCCAAAATTTTACCCAGCTCTGCTCCTGAACAGACTGTGGATCATTATGTAAAACAAGAATGTTCTAATTGTAAATTAATTGTAAGACACAGAGGTTAACCCTTAGCGGACGAGGATTATTTTTAGCATACTTTGTGATGGGTCGAAAAATTTCCTTTGTGAAACAAAATTGTTTGCTGAGGAGTTTGGTGTATGAATTAAATGAAGGGAAACGTGTTGTGTTCAGAAAAAATGTGTTTCATATTTTTCGGGAGTATTAACTGCTTTAAAAATTATTCACAGTCGCAGAACGGTAAAATTATTTGGGCGACTGTCAGCAGACACGCGTCCGCAAAGGGTTAAATGAAACTGTATTTCTTCTTTTAATGGTTTTCGTACATCGAAAGAGTTTGTAGTTTGGTATTTTACGTAGACATTTTTATCAAAAGTGCATCAAACCCGCAGTCTACTCAGGGGAAAATATGTCGTGTTAATTGAAATTGATGGGTAACGGTGTCAAAGAAGTTAAAAAGGCCGGGTGTCAGTCGGATGGAAGCGAAAGGTATTCTTCGAGCCGCGTTTTGTCGGAAGAGCACGCACGCAGAGAAAGAGAGAAAGAAAGAGAGGGAGAGAGAAGGAGAGAGTTTAGTGATTCGTCAGGGCTGCAACGGCGGCGTGTCGAAACGTACCAATGAAAGAACACACTCCTCGGGCCTCGATGATCGGCCGAAAATAAGCTGCAATTTTCTAGACGAATGCACTCGCGTCTGCTCTCGTAATTTCAGACACCCGCGTGTATGTCGGCCGAAAAGGAGAGAACGAATATGGGAAATCATCGTGAAAGAGAGAGAAAGGGGACGATGCGGAGCATAGTGGTGGGGGTTTGGGGATCGTGGAAGGGACGAAGGGACGATCCAGCAAATTGTGGGGAGATTAAGCCTGTTATTCCCGGGCAACAATGGCTCGATACGCGGCCCAAGAAGGGCCAAACAGAGCCTGCAGATGGATGTCAGGTAATACCGAGATTCCTCGTTGCCAACGTATCGGAAACGTTTGCTCTCTTTTCTGCAATTTTTCAGACCTTCACTTATTTTTTTTTTTTATAACAAATCCGTGCCTGAAATGGTTCCACTTTAACACTTCATCTACCGGAAACCTATTAACCCTACAGGGACGACGATGAATTGTCAGATTACATCTGCATGATCGACGTTATACAGGGTGGTCCTTTTAAGTAAGGTTATCTAAATATCTTTTCAGCTTATTACGATGCAAAATATATTTTTTACGCAATGTGCATGGTGTTGAAGGACCAATATCTGACAAGAATATTTTTTTCCCGGAGGTCATTTTTTTCGGATACATCAAGGTCATCGGTACTTTTTGACACGTAACTATATTTTCTTTAATTATTGCATCGTGTAGCTGATTGAAAAATACATTCAGATATGTATAATAACATGACCTTGAAATGACCTTGATCTTTGAAAATTTAACTTTAACGTAAAACTTGTGTCGAATATCTTTGGCCAGGACATATGAACCTGTGAATTTGAAGAAAATATTTTTTATCGCACTAAGAATATCGATCATCAGATCTGTTAAGACAACACTTACTTTCTCATAAGTTATCATCTTCAGAGATGTTCAAAATGGTGTCCTTCTACGGTGATATATTTGCTGAAACGTGGAATCACCGACTGTACAGATCTTTCAGTTGTTTCGGAATTAATCTCTTTTGTATGTTCCCTAGCAATTATGCATTTACGGCAAAAATCAGTTGAATAGTTTTTTCCTCTCCACTTTCAACATCTTACCGGCACCCTGTACGACCCATCTCAAGATGGAAAAATGCATTGATACGGGTAAGCAAATAAATATTTTGTTTGACAGGCGACTCAATAATGTATCGGTCCCGTGTCTGTCAACGCGACTACTTTCTCTCGGCCCTTGAATCAATAAGTTGAAGTGGAAGCTGGGCGACTAAAAAAAGAAAAGAAGAGGGTGAATCGATCACAGGCTAAACGATTTTCTCAGATTCCTTCCATAAATGATTAACGACTCGGTAAGGAGTATAGTTTATCATGATCCTGAGCGAGCATCGTGTCTTATAATAATTCTAGGATCTCGCACGGTTTCCAGACGAACGTCTCGTGGAAAAAAAGACATTGCTGATTGATAAGGGCTCTTTTAACGGTACAGCAAAATTTCTTAATCGCAACGATAGGGAAATGAAGACTACGAAAAAAAGGAAGCCACTTAAAGACGCGGATGTACAATAATGTACATATTTACGATCGCGATTAGGCCAGTCAAAGCTAGTCTACAGCTTCCCCATTATTTCATAAGCTCGACACCATCATTCTATTTCCCCATATCTTCCGAGTGGCGTTTTTATTTTTCTCTCCCTATCTGCACGAGATAGGAAGTTTACACTTATTTCATTGTTTTTGTTATAGCTTCGACAGAATAAATTCTGATCTCCTAGCCCCGTAGAATGCGACGATAGCATATCGCGATGCACACCTCGATTCTATAAAGTTTCATAAAATTTCTGTAAATTTATAGGTCCCCTTTTAAAGCACCCGCGGTCTCGTAAATTTCGGTTTATCTGTAGGTTTCGGTTTCCCACCGAACTACGGAATATTATATCCTTCTTATCTGGATGTGTGTTCTGTGAAATTTGGTCCGTTCGTCGGGGAGTTAACAAAAACATTCGCTGCTGAGCGATAGAGTACGGTTGTGCCTCGATATTTGCAACTTGGGTATCATTTCTAATCATATCCAACGCTTCGTGTTCAAAATTATGTCGATCGTAACTTGGTACCTTAAAAATACCTT
Source organism: Sphecodes monilicornis (assembly GCA_913789915.3). Taxonomy (NCBI): domain Eukaryota; kingdom Metazoa; phylum Arthropoda; class Insecta; order Hymenoptera; family Halictidae; genus Sphecodes; species Sphecodes monilicornis. Next base: position 16,625,857 of record OU565290.1, read on the forward strand.
TAAAGATTGTTCAAACTAAAAATTCAACATTACGTTAACAATATATTATATACATACATTGAAAATCTATTATACTTAAAGTCTAAATATTTGAAGCATTAAATTTTCAATTTTTCTATTTTCAATTTTCTGTTCAAAGAACAGCTGAAATTAAATTTTCGTAAAATCGAGTTTAAGCGTAACACAAAGAAAATTAAAATGATTTGGTACTGTTTAAATTTTCGCGGAACGTCAATGATTCCGTTCATGTTGTGCTAAATTGTTACGGGGGAATATTTTAAAGCCTTCAATGTCTAAAATATTCACATATCATGTTCATATATCATATTCACATGTCCAGAAATATTCGAATTTTGTTTCATAGAAAGTTAGGCAATTTAGTTTGCATCCATTCGAACCGTTCTGAATAATAGACACGTAACTGTACGATAGAGATATCTACAATAATACTGTCCGGAGAAACATCTTTATTGGATCGTGCATATGGAAATAATAACTGTGAATATCACGAAAACTACATTGTGGTCTTTATGGCAGCAGTACGTTTACCAAAAGCAATTTCACGGGATACTCTTGCTGATTTTAATATCTCGCGCCGCGATAATTGTAGTTTATGTACCCCCTGATACGCGTACATGTCCAGACGCATCGATTATAGTGTGTGTTTTTTGGGATCCGCCATTTGCCGGAACGTGTAGCAAATTATCCGCCGGCCGACGAAATTGCATGAATGTTTACACTCTGATATTTCTCGATACTAATTTACTCGAAGTATCTTCATGACCAGCGGATTTTTATGCATAATAAATATTGTTCGTATTAACTGCAATACACCGGAACTACATAAACATTTATTTCTCTCTGTAATTAATTTTATTGAGTTGACAGCCTTGTTTCAACGGTATTCTTGAACTTTTTTGTACACTCTGTCTTTTTATTGTTTGAATGAAAGCATCAGCAATTGAACGTTGCTTTTCAAAACTTGTATATTATTTAATCAGTGTTTTATTAAAATGAGGTTAATAGAATCAATGTAAAAATGTAGGTACAGTTTACTATATTTTATTTAATGTTGCAATTTATATTTGTTTGTAGAGCCAAGAAATATATTTTATGTTAATTTTATCAGCTGTAAGGGCATCATCGTGTGACAATGTTCTATCATTTCTTTAATGTACCAGTAACTAAGATTTATTAGTGTATAAAATATGAATGGATAATTTAGATTACATATAATTAATTGAAGATACTCCGTGATTAAATAAAGTGGAAGAACTAAATATTAGACGTAAATGAATGATTTTTTATTTACTGACAGTGCGATCTTTTCATTTCTTAAGAATATTCAAGTTTATTTTCATTGTGATTTGAATAAAATCAACTTAAAAACTTAAAATATAAGGATATTAAGGAGCTTACAAAATATTAATTTGAATTTAAAAAAATTGAAATTCTTACTTCCATCTTCTTTTAATTTTTTAAAGTACACAATTACAATTATACTTGAGAAATATGAAATATAATTTTAAGAATAGAACTAGCTATTTACTAGATTGAAGAGGTCTAAATAAACTTATATAATAAAAATAATTATCTATAACAAAATCTTTCTCTATGTAAATATATCATTAAGTAACTTAATTTTGCATAAGAACAATCTGCTACTAATATTATTACTAGACTGTGGATATTTACGTATTTATGAGTTATGAAAATTTTCAAAAAATGCTAGAATATGAAATTCGTCAAAATTTAGTATGGGTTTTATTTCTTTTGACCTACAAAGGCTATTACCACGGAAAATAAGATTTAATTTGACTCGACTTTCTTAAAATTTGTTTATAGTATTACCCTATTGGCAATTTGGGCAAATGCCCGGGGCCCCAAGCAGAAGGGGGCCCCGAACACAAACCAAATATTTTGTACTTTTATGTAAAAGGTTTTCATGGATGAAGGAGAATTTATTTCACTTTTTGAGCAATAATAAATATGTAGATGTCTTTACATTTGTTTTATTTTTTCCAACGTGAAAGTTATTTAGTTGAGGTTGGGGGCCCCGAAATTCTACTTTGCCCAGGGCCCCAAGTAGTCATAACGTGCCACTGATCCGCAGTCTAACAAGAAGAAGACGCGGTCATCGGGTCTTAGTTTTTGTTGAAACTTTGCATACTGGTAGATTTCGTTCTCCTGTTTATGAAAATATAGCACTATAGGCGTCGATACTCAATAATTTTTGAGATATTTACAATTTAAATTTCATTATACCCGTTAAGCCTTTAAATACAGTTTTGGTTGAAGTTTTTGTCAAATGCCAAACGGCCTGATGGTAAATACTAGATTCATTGCCGGGAAGGCCAGTGTTCAAATCCCTTCTTCCTTTTTTTCCATTTTTCTTTTTTTTCTGTTCAGTTTATCTATTTTAATTAATTGTATTTTGCACATGAAAAATACACTCATAATATCTATAGGAAACAAAATATAAAAATTTTATTGAAAAGGGACATTATATGAAAGAAACACTAACTTCATCAATCTTAACGTATCTCAAAAGTTGTTGAATATCGACGCCTATAATGCTACATTTTCATAAACAGGAGTGTCTTCTCCTTGTAAGTATTGTGAATATTCTGTTTGATCGAATATGTATATTGTAGTGCCAGCAAACGTAGTGGTTGTAACACACTTTCTTGAAGAAAATGACGGATGACACAGTACGACATTCAGTAAATAATTTGTCCCATCCGTTTCGCAGCATTACCGCCTTAATAATTCCACCCTAGATGGAGGAACAGCTAAAGCAAAGCCGAGAGACGGTCTTTTGAAACGTTTTTGTCCCCGATTCATGATAGATTTCGCGAGTTCTGGTCCAAGCTGTAGCACCGTAGTCGCCGGTAAAATAACTCAGAACACGGCCTAGCTAATGGGCCAAAGATGGTAATTTTCAAATGATTTTTCGTCTTGCCAGCGCCTCGTCTTTCTTTTTTTTCTTGCTCCGCCTCTTTTTCATCCTCGCGGTGCCGTGCTAAAAGCTAATGGTCGACAGCACCGGTTTTGCGCTCGCTTGTTTTCCCTTTTTCACCCATTTTCGCTTCATCCGCGCCGGAGCTCATCCGCAAACAGAATTCTCATCTGAACAAACTTTGCGATATAAAATAGCGCGTTCCGCGCGACGGCGGCGGTGGCGGCCCTCGCGCGGAAATAATTTCGCATAATTTCGGATTGCGTGTATCAAACAACGGGGCTCGTTTTCGGAATAAAGTTTCCAATGTTATGGAGGAATTCCGTTGGCCCCGCGGTGCATACGCGGGCCCTGATGCCTCGTGTTTGTGTTAACATGCATTCGCGAATTTGCGAACAACCGAAATACCATTCGTATCGTTACGATATTATCGCTATGTATGCATTGTTTTCGTTAATTTCCTAACAAATTACGGGCAAAAATACAATGATGCTCAGGCGCTTCTTTTCGCAAACAATTTTGCGTTATTCCGATATTCCGATCTTTGGAAATTTAATTTGTAATCGAGAAATTCGTCCGGTGATTTCCGATAAAATGAGAAATTTGGTAGGTCGTAATGATGATTTTATTTCCGTTGTTTCGGTTATGAAATTTTTCAGTCAGTTATGAAATATCGCGTGTGGTGAAACATCATTATCGTGATGCAGCTTCGTGGAAAATACGATCTCGGAGCAACGAATTTATGATACTATACAGCGTGGCTCAAAATTCATGCTACAAATCACGCTAGGGAGATAATACAGTTAAAAATAAGACGAAAATTAAGAATCGCAAATTTGCTTTGGAGGCTGATGGCTTCAAGAAAATTTGCTTCAAAAATTCGGCAGGTTTATATTTATTAGATTGATGAAAATGCTATCGGCGCAAAGGTTCGATCTTATTGAAATTTTACAGCAAATTTGCAATTTTATTAATAACCCAACGTTTCGATCCGTATGTGGATCATTCTCAAGGGATAATACGTCTGAAAAATTATATTATTATAATGTAAATAAATCGAGATATTAATATCTTATTTATCAGTATTGACAAGAAGTAGAATCGAGAGATCATGATCAGTTTCAAGAAAATTTGCTTAAAAAATTCGTCAGGTTCTTATTCATTGGTATTGACAAGAAGTAGAATCAAGAGATCATGATCATTTTTAAGAAAATTTGCTTAAAAAATTCGTCAGGTTCTTATTTATTAGTGTATTGACAAGAAGTAGAATCGAGAGATCATGATCAGACGCTTCAAATGATTTCTAGTCAATAGCACGCGTATATGATGAATCTTCAAATCCACTTTTCTCGAAAATTGAAGCCTCCAACGCAATTTTGTCGTTATTGATTTTCGTTTTATTGTAGCTCTACTATATCTCTCTGACCTCATTTTTACCAAGAATTTTGGCCCACGCTGTATGATTTTAAACTAACGGTGCTTGAAATTGGTTTATTAACTAAAATAAACGAAATTGTCCACTGTGATTTCCTTCCATATAAAGTAATTTCTTTCTAGTTTAGAATATGAAGTAAAACGCGTTACTAATTGCATATTATTGCATCCGATTCTTTTTACAAGGCACGTTTTTACATAAACAATTTTTACGAGGGCACCTAATATATCTCATTAATTTTTACATGATTGTTTAGATATCTTTTATTGATTTTTATGCAGTTCTTTTAAGCACATTTTATATATTTTTACGCGATTTTTAATACGTTTTCCACCGTGTAAAAAGAGACCGGAGCACTCGATTCTCGTTTTACACGGCACGTTTGTACATAAACAAATTTTACACATCCTACTTGTTATTACAGTATCTGAAGTTTCAAGTATGTACATTTCAATGATGTTTTTAAAACGTTTTCTATTGTATAAAAAATGACCGGAGCTCCCGATCCTCTTTTTGCACGGCACATTTGAACATAAACAAATTTTACACATCCAACATATCCTATTTGTTGTTCTGGTACAGGGTGGAAATTATAAAGCGTTACACAGACGAATATCTTCAAAAATATTGATTATACACAAAAATGTTTTTGATGAGTAGAAGTTGTTCAGTACCGAGAGGGACATCATGTGGTGGAACTTTTATTTTTTCCGGTGGACACTCCAAGGTGAGTTGAAGGTCAACTTTCTTTTTTTAAATGGAATGATATGTTTTTTATCCGGCATCAAATAGTGCGTTTGAAGATGAGTTCAATCACCTATGACTCAAGGTCATTCAAGGTCAAACTTCCTGGGAAATTCAGAAAAGGTGTGATCGTTTTATTTGTACTTCAGTTTAGTATGTGTTCAAAATGATTACCTCTAACTTCAATGCACTTAACAATTCTTTGTTTAAATGATTCTCTAACTTTGCTCAACATTTCTTGTTTTCACGCGTCGTAGGCTTAATGGACATTACGCAGTTTTTAAGCACACAGCCTGAACGAAGAAAACGCTGTTCTAGTCTTTTAAATGTCATATGCGATTTTGATGGTCGATCTGGGTAGCGTTGTGCATACAAATTAGCAGCCATTCTGTAATTTTTCCTGCATTCTTCTAGTACCATAAACATATCAAAACAATTTTAATACATTTACATTTTCATCACTTATTTCAGTACTATCGTTCAGCGAAGGATACCTTAGCACGAATAGTAATGAAAGTAAACTAACTATCTTGCAGAAGAGCATAGTAATACATAAATACGTTTGTTTTCATTTCATTGATAATGACTTTGACGTTGTCCTGAGTAATGCTGATATTGAACACATGTTATCGTTTCGGTGTGAAAGTTCTATGGCACGAACTAAAGTACAAATAAAACGATCACATCTTTTCTGAATTTCCCTCCAAGTTTGACCTTGGATGACCTAGACTCATAGGTAATTGATCTCATCTTAATACGCACTATTTGATGGTGGATGAGAAAACATATCATTCCATTTAAAAAAAGAAAGTTGACCTTCACCTCACCTTGAAGTGTCCACCGGGAAAAACTTTCCTCTGAAACATTTTTGCGTATAATCAATATTTATGAAGATATTCGTATGTAACCCCTTTATCTACCGTTTAAAACGAGACTGAAGTGTATCAACTTTCTACACTAGATATAAAATGAGTGAATAAGAGTAATGAAAAAATAATCATAAAGTAACACATTCTTCTAATCATCTGGGAGAGTGACAGTGCAATCTTTTCGTGTACTAAAGACAATCGGAAGAAATACAATTTTATTCATGAAAGGAGTACAAACGTATTGACACCATCTACTCTGCAGAGCCTGTCTTAACCAGTTAAGTGTGTTTGACAACTATATCCGTCATGGAGATGTGGCAGAATTTTGTGTCATGACGACTATATCCGTCATGCGTAAAATTTTGCTACAATTTGATATTTAAATTGTAATTTTGGCGAAAACTAAATTATATTCGTAAATTTTAATATGTTTAAAATGTTTAGAGGTCAAGACGAAATGAAACAAGCAAATAAAAAAAATACTCTGTGTTTGACGACTACACCCGTCATCGCTTGATTATCGCGACACACACTGGTGCGCGCTTTGCAAAAAAATCGTCACAGTTAACTGGTTAAAAAGTGGCTTCACTAATTCACCACACCGCGAAACGTCATTTTACCCTACCTAGGACGTTCACGCTAATTACGACATAATATCCTGAATGTTAATTTAAATCATCGTGTCACTATACATAGTACGTATTTACACGTTGAATGCGTTCGTTTAAATCGCAGCGATCCGGCCAGCCGACGAACAGCAAAAATGCAGTTTCTTCCGCGCTGCGAATTGAAACGCAAAAGAAAACGAAATAACAGGTTCAGCGTATTATTCCGCGGACATTCGTTCGGTGAGTAACGGAATTTCCCATCCGGAGTAATGGATATTTTTTCTTGGAATATTCTGGCTGGTAGAATGGCGATTGTGCTGGTGTCGTTTATGCGATTATCTTTCACCTCGTCAAGTTACGTAATTGCAGTGCTCCCAGCACGGTGTACCGGGTGAAAAGGGTTTTTAAGGGTTTCTAGCAGGTAAAACGAAGCTACGCGGCGCGTTCCGGGGCCACGAGGGGAAAAGAAAAGTGGAGAAGAAGACGAAAAAAAATAATGTGCTCCGTTGTGGAGGTTTATTCGCGGCCCTCCATTTTCTCGACACTCTCCGGGGCTTTAATGCACCTTCCGACAGCGGCGCAAGCACGGGCCGCGCATTCCCCGACGAAGATCTGTTTGTGAGGCCATTAGGGATCAGCCAGGATCATAAATTCATTGATATATTTACTGTGTAAACGCGACCAACACATCGGCACGCGGCAGAGAACCGCGCGGGTACGCGAAACCCGGCTTGTTACAAGATAAAGAGAAAGAGAGAGATTCGTCTCGCTTCTTCACCACCGAACGGGACCCGATCCGAATAATTCTTCGCTCTTTCTGATTGTTTTTAACCGGTCTTGAAACGGCGATGACATAACACCGCCACGCCAACTGCTCCTGATCGTAATTAACCCTTACGCCAGTTACCGGGCACTCGGACGCCCTGCATAAATTATTACGTTAGAATTACGATCCGGATAGCTATTCTTAACGATAGAACACCGGGCCTGTTGGAACGACGGTTTACAAATTTTTTAATTTACGATTCTCGAATCAGACAATTTAGGGAACATCATCGAGCTCTTAAAGAAACCAAACTGCTCACGAGAATAGACTACGCGAAGTCGCTAAAAACCAACAAGTTGGCGCGACTTTCAAAAAACTTAGGAAGGAAGTTGAATTATGTCTTTGTTAATTTATTATTATTGCAACAAAAATGCTTGTAAGGTTATAAAGCACTATGAGGCACGAAATGGCGTCCGAAATGTTAACTATCAAGATGTAATAATAATTTTGCGGCTTAGAATAAGATTAAGTGATATTTAGATAGCGGATCTATACGCAAAATAAAAATTTTCTACCGAAATTACAACAAATTTATTTTCTTCGTTAATATGTTTAATAGATTGAAAATAACGTAATAGTATTTTCACATTCGTCTATAATTTTTACTGTTTTAAGTTACACCTACCCATTTTTGTTATAAATGCATAAAATCCGCTGTCTAGTGATAATAAATGGTAGCAGCGTCATTTCTACAAGAAAAACGAAATTGCTTTCCGAACAATCCGCTACAATAAAGTGTAAAAATAATGTTGTACAATGATAAACTGTGTAAAGAGAGCAAAATATATGATGCAAGTCTTTACTTATTTACTATTCCAACCTATACATATAGAAAATATATTGGAAACTATCAGTCCGTTTTATCTGAAAGTATTTCATCAATTCTAATTTCTTGTAAATTTTTTAAATATGCTAATTTCAGTCAATACCTTTCCAATCTTCATACGATCTACGACAACAAATGCCGTAAATTTTCGGAGCTTCTGAAAAAGTAATTGGAAGGTTTTGCGCAAAGTTTCTTTAACAAAACTTTAAAAAAGTTCGGCGAAACTCCAACAACAATGTTCTCTCGCCAGTAAATTATTAAGGTGCGAAACTCCTGAGGTTAATTCACTCGTAGCCTGCGGTATGAATGATTAATTTTTAATTAGTAATAAGAAAAAGTTGAGTGGGTTACCGCGGGAGTACACGAAGTTACACCTACGCGTTCCTGATTTTAAACAATCCGAAATTTTCCGACGAGTTTATCGAGGCTGAGCGAGCCTAGAGAACGCGAGCGAATCTTCATTTAATTTGATCTCGTTCGGTTACTCGCGGCTTTTGAATATCCGCGGATCGTCGATACCTCGCTCGGGAACAAATTTCGCCGTATTTTTTAATTAACATTTTCAGCGCTCGAAATGGCTGGAATTAATCCGCCGGAGGGTCGAGCCTCGCGGATCCCGCCGACGCACAATTTCCGCGAACACCGGCCGGATGAATTATTTTCGCAGTCGATCTGTCTTTCGTTTTTCCATCTCGAAAACAACGAGTTTTACGTTTGCTCGCGTTCGAAACGACGGTTGAAAGATTTTAATTAAAAACCATCTCGCCCGGAGATCGTAGAAAAGACGCGTGTACTATCGCATCCGAAACGCTCGCTAGCAAAAAATATGCTTCAACAATTAACGCGTTATATGTGGACGAATTGTTTTACTGTTCCAAGGATTGACGATTGTTTTTTATTTTTTCAACTTTTTTCGCTGTGGTTTTAGTGCGTTTTGCGCGACTTTAGCTACAACCGTGATGGGCACGATAGGGGCCCCTCAAACGCCTGCTTCTCCCACCAACCACTCTTTCATGCGTGAGGCCTGCGCACTGTTCGCGACGGGCGAGGCACTCCCTTCCTCTATGGTAACAGCGGATACTGGTGGGGCAGTGGGCGCTATGGTGGGGACGGTTTTGTCTCAATTGAGACAAAAATGCCCATCCCTGCTGTAAACGTTCGCATTAAATCGCAACACACGCTGGAAAGGAAGAAACTGACACGAAGACTCGAAGAAAATGATCTTCAATAACTAGTCAAGTGACTGCAGAACGCAGTTAACGCAGAAGGAAACTACTATGAAGAAAATGGTATTAAAATTTAGATTGGCAGATTAACACATTTAATTGAGAAATTAAATATAACACAACAATTGAGACAAAAATGCCCATCCATGTACTACGACGATCGCAAATTCGAGAGAATTAACATATTCATTAAAGATAAATTATTATTCTACGATTCTACTATTATACTACTCTATTCGTGTGCGATTGGATATTTTAAATTGTCAGTTGAAGTGTACATTACATTTTACAACATTAATTTATTTTCTACGTAGTGAAGTAATACACGTGTATTTGGCTATTGTCAATATAATTACTAGACTGCGGATCGTTATGCAAAATAAAATTTCTCTCCATTAATTGCAAGCAAAGTTGGACAAAATAAACTTCTAGATTTTTCAATATACTTACATAAAAGTATTGCGAATGAATTGAAGAGCTTCTCCCGATGAAAATGAGTCCAAACTCGATTGTAATCGAACATATTTTATTGTTACGTAATGCAATGATGAAAATTATAATATCATTGAAAATAGTTCGAATGGTGTCGTGTTTGGACTCATTTTCATGGGGAGAAGCTCCTCAATTCATTCGTAATACTTTTATGTAAGTATATTGAAAAATGTAAAAGTTTAAATTTTCATTCTTGCGCAATTGCCCATCTGCTAAAATTGCCTGCCGTTGATCGGTCGCTGGTCTTTGAAGTTCGGCTCTCGATGCTCGGTACTCGGCGCTGGAGTCTCGGTAAAAGTTATTCGAAGATTATTCGAAGCCTACGAATAATTATTTTGCCCATCTCTGATTGCAAGGTACTAGAATGAACTAAATATTTGTGTCCTCCTTTTTCAATTGAATAAGTTGATGCTTTTAAATCTCTTTTATCTGTCTAGTAGTTCGTGTTTCATTTACTCATTTTTATCATCGAAGCGTCAATTCCGTGGTCTAACATTTACAAAAAAAGAAAAATTGTTTAAAGTTGGTTGGTATAAGAGAGCTGTCTTGTCAAATACATTTGAACACTTTGACCGCCAACCCACGAATCTAAAAAATTCTATAAAATCGAAGTGATTTAATGAAATATGAATTGAAAAGTTAAGATGTGTAAAATTAAGCACTCTTCCAACCTCACATTTTGCACACTCAAAAAATTATTTCTAAATTTGTACAAGTAATTCCGTCACCCATATATGGGTGACATGGTAGTCAACGTGTTAAACAAATCACTTAATATGAAAGGAAATAGCTGCGAAGAAAATGTTGAAAAATTCGAAGTGTAAGGGGTTAATTCGATGGAGCTCGGAAGAACCCATAGATTTCAGCGATCCAATATTGCTTTGGTACGCTCTTAAACAAAAAGCTTCATTCCTCGGCGTTCCCCATAAAAAATTCGAATCGTTTGGGACGAGAGAGATAATGGGGAGGCTTGAAGACGGCGGATTTGTTTTCCTCGCGGAGATCCGTGAGACGGTGGCTACGGGGGTGGCGCACGGTTTACCGTGTAAATTTACATCGCAAACGTGGCGATGAATTTACGAGATTCTTTCGCTCTTCTTCCCTCCCCCTGTTTACAAATAGACGATACCACCCTATCGACCGATCAAATGTGGACCATGTGTCCGCCCACGGAATGCGTGTCATGTAAGTACTGTAAAGAATATTTTCGGAGATACACTGGGGTGACTCCTTTGAAATTTATGGTTCAACGTGCGGTTAATAATGGTGGGATGCCGATTCGATTTACGATACTCGTTTGTTACTGTTCAAAGGAGACTTGGTTTTTGTGCGACAACAATATTGTACGCGTTCACTTTCCCCTTTTTAATAATACAATTTATTGCCCCTCTTTTGGGAGACCACATTCTGTTAAGAATTTAAAACCTCTTCATATTATTTGTATATTACGTGATTATTAAACTGCGGATTTGTATGCATTTATGGCTTCTGAAAATTTTCAAAAAACGCTATAGTGTAAAAATTTGACAGAATTTAATACGATTTTTATTTATTTCTGATGTGTAAACGCTACTACCACTGGAAACTAAGATTTTATTTGTTTCCACTTTCTTAAAATTCGTCTATAAAAATTGCAAATTGCATACAGATTCGCAGTACAGTGATTATAAAAATGTTATGTAATTGTAGGCTGTACTGTAAATAAGTTTCTATATGTATACAGTCTGTCCCAGTAATATTCGGACAGTTTTAAAGAGACGATACCATTCGTAAGATTGAACCAAATGATTTTAATTTTTTCGAGATGTTACAAGGATTAACCTCGTAATTGACGTGAAAAAACGTTATTTGAAAAAAATTGCTCTTGGTCAGAATCGTGGAAAAAATTTTAAAAGTTGCGTTTTGTAGATCTGTGTCAATTATACGTATTCTGAAAATTTCATCGATATCGGTTTACGCGAAAAAAAAAAAACGAAAGCCATTGAAATGAAAAGATTGCAATTTTTACCATCTTTAAACATTTGTAGCTGATTACAATGTTGACCGATTTTTATGAAATATTTAGAATTAAAATAAAATTTTAAATTTTCAATACAGGTTCATATAAAAAGGTTGTAAAAAGCGACATTTATAATTTTTAAAAAAATTTTTTTCCGCATCAACTACTAAAATTTTTTTGTCATAAATGTACAAAATCCACAGTCTAGTTATGACTAATTCCAAAGGCATATAATTATAGTTAATGTACTGGTAATTCTGTACTTTGTTAATCATTAATAAATACATATTCAAATTTATTCAAGTTACGACTCAATACAGAGTCTAAAATACAGTCTGAAAAATTGCAAAATAGGTGGAAGAATATTTGCAGTACAATTATACATCAATTTATTGACAGACAGCTTACACTGGAAAAAATACAAACATGCAAATGCTGATTTTTTTTAGGAAGAAACAAAGTTACTTTGCTTTTACATTATCGTAATTAAAAAGCAATAATGATTAATTTTTATTTTTGTATATTATGTTTGATTATATCTTAAGGCTTCTACAAATCTTCGGTAAAACGTCGTTGTTTTCAGAAATGAAAACTATTTTCCAAAAGATTAAGGTAATGGGGTTCTCGAAGAAACGATGGCGACAAATACATGCAAATGATTATTGTACAATCATAACTATAAAAAAGCCTTACTTCGGCGTATTCACCTAATCTCTCGACATCTGATTTCTTCCGCTTTCCTCGACTTAAACGGATACTAAAAGCTCGACGTTTCGCCGTGCGAAAGACGATAATCGAGAAATCGCAGGAGGAGCTTAACTTAATTCGAGCGTCAGCTTACGACGTCGCTATCGAAGATTGGAAAAGGAGATTCTAAGATTTACGGGACAGAACTTTGTCATTTCAAAAGTAATTTGATGTTTATTATATTTTCTCTTGTTTCTAAACTATGAATATCTAAAAACCATTCAACAAATACTTTTAGGCAATGCTGTACGTATTAGAATATGTCTAGGTATCTACTGTAAAGAATATTTAACTTTTTAAATTGACCCTTTTAATAGTGATCTTATTCTTATCTCATAAATTGTTTAATCCTCTGCGTTCTGAGGGGGCATTAAAACACGACATGAATATATCTAGGTATCTACTGTAAAGAATATTTAACATTTTAAATGGATCCTTTTAATAGTGATCTTATTCTTATCTTATAAATTGTTTAATCCTCTGTGTTCTGAAGGAACGTTAAAACACGACATTTGTTAAAATTCTACTTCTGAACAGAATATATGCATAGATCTTCTATAAAATTGAATTTAATCATTAATGGTAGAAGAATGTATTTATTTTATATCATTATATTATTTAAGAGGTAGTAATATCAAGGCAGGCTATAATCCTTTGCGTTCTGAAGGTACGTTAAAATATCACGTTCATAAAAATTATGCTTGTGAGTAAAACATGCTTAGATCTTTCACAATATATAATTTAATCATTAATAATAGTAAATCGTATTTATATTAAATTAATATATTATTTGAGAGGCCTCAACGCAGACTATGCCCATTCTGAACCAATCCGAGATATTTAAATAATCTCAGTTTCTGATTATTTCAATGAAAAAATCAAACGTATTGATAACCAGCCAGTGTCGCGGGATGAACCCAAAACTGGGTTGATTTTGCTCTCCTCCTTTTCTCCTTCCACTATCCCATTCCACTCCTGAGCACACTCCAACGTCCCCCATTAAGACCGTAGACTGGTCATGTGACGTGCCGCGCAACGTGTTACATACACTGATATATACATATACTATAGATACGGTATTGCCATAAGCCAGCTACACAGCTTTTTGTTCCGAATTGAACGTAGATTTGGATGCCAGCGCCGCTATCGTTCGACCGGTGTACTGTACCCCTCGTATTCCTCTTCGCCCCGTGATCCTCTATACTTCGCCATGTGTTTGCGTCCCTCTAGATATCCCTCATATATATATATATATATATATATATATATATATATATATATATATATATATCAGTGGTTACATATTATTACTCTGGTCATCAGAGAGGTGGTAAACTGTGTTCCCCTCGATTTGAGCGATCTGGCGACACTGTAACCAGCGCCACTCTAACCACAGAGCTAAATGGGCTATATCCCCGGGGCGCCATCATTTTGGGGCGGCAATTTTGCATGCAGTCAAATCAGTTTGACGGCTGAATTTTATATTTTGTTTATTGGTAATATATTGACTTTTTCTAAGTCTGAAACTTTTGTAAAATTTTACTAATCAACCGACTCCCACATCCCCTTCCGTGTATTTTCTTATGAAGAGGGGTGCATTATTGTCAGTAGCCCAAGGGCACCAACTATCTTAGGACGGCCCTGCTGATAACAACGCATGACACTCATATTAATTTGTAGTTTGTTATACGCGTTTTATTACCAACCAGCAGATCGTTTGCATAGATCGTAGAAAACATGCAGCAATCGAAGATAAAAATGACTTTAAGGCTTAAAGGGTGAAAGAACCCCTAAGAATCGCGTAATACTGTTTGAAACAATTCGCGACACGTAACAAGAATAAACTCGGTTCGGCTATAAATAATGAAATCAGGAAATGAGGAATCGCGCAGTATCTCACAGTCGGTGTGTTTTTATTATTCCCACGGTAATTGCTAGAATTTACTATGCCATTATTCGTGGTGTATTAATGGTGTTGGTAGCGGGAGCAAAACAAGACGATGCTACACAGAGCCGAAGCTGGTCCTCGGTTTGCTCAATAGCGGGGCTGTCTTCCTTGTCGCGTTTGTACCGGCGGGTTTCGAACGGAAACGATGGTGGTGCACACGCCGCCCCATAAATCCTGGGCTCGGTAGTTTGTCTTCGAGCCGAAGAAAGTGTTCGGTTCTTTGGGAGGGATTAAGGGTGGAAACGGAATCTCAGCCCGGAATCTCCGGCGACCTGTGAAATTGGAAAAACCAGGTAAACGTTCGCCGACACCGAATTTTACGGGGAAACGGATTCGACTGAGGGATTCGCTGATTTATTTCCGGCTATAATGAGATACCAGACCGGCCCGGCGAAAATCAGATAATCATCCGTCGCCGCTCACAGAAATACCCGCCAAACAGATGACAGATTTGTCGCAATTAGGGCTGCCGGCCACCGAAACGATCGACGAACCAGATAACGCGTTTTACTTCGTTCGTGCGACTCCTTCCTTAATCGACCTAACAGGACAACAAATTTAACGATACATACCAACCCGCCACGGACATTTCCATTTCCTTGATTCTATCGCGGGAGCTTCTCCACGGCTCATTTATTATAACACGCGTTCGGACTGTTCCGAGCATCGAACTTATGTACTTCTTTTCCGAGATCTTTTTTCGACATATTTTGTACAAACGATTAACTCATGGTATATTTTACTCTGACAGTGATTAGAACTTCTTTGACGTTCTTAATTTCTTATGAGGAAATATAATAAGATTGATGACTCTATCGTATGCCTATATTTTATCTAATGTCTAAATATTAACTCCTTGCATTTATTTTGTAGTTACAGTGATGGGAACTTCGATGTCGTTCTTAATTTTCTATCTAGGTTGTTGCATATGAAATGGCCGACTTTAGATTGCAAATGTTATGAAGCGCTTTGGTCAAGTATTAAGGTACAAAGTATGTCTAATTTCATTTTTAAATGAAGTTTATTTCAATATCGATTAATGTGATTGTCCTATATGCTCTTTATATTAGTGAAAAAATAAATATATTAGCAAAATAGTATTATGCGCTGTTTGATCAAAATGTGATGGTAAATGAAAAATTTATGTAAATATTAAATTACAACAATTTGTAAGTCGACAATTTTACCGGAAGTTCGACCGCTTGATAGATTTAAAAACGTCTTCTGACTCTATCTTTCCCTCAATCCTGGAGTTCAGTAAAAAAGTTATCGTGTGGAATCGATGTCAGACCCATGGGGCCGGTAATCTGCAAAGTTTGAGGTAAATTGTCCGTGAATGATTTTATAGAGGTTCTGCGTATGGTGCATTGCAGAGAAGGTAATCATTTAATCTCACTCACTTCAAAATTTCAAGTCGGAAGTTTGTAGTACCTTTCGCTGTTAGGATTTTTTTTATTATTATACCCACTTTTCTGTAAAAATAAAAATGCTTATAACTAAGTGCTGTTCCATTACTGTATACATAATAATACTACAATACAGTGACTCTCATAAATATTCGGAAAGTCTTAGAAAAACGTTAATTTTTTTTAATATTGGACTTTTTTGCATTGCAATATTGCACTTGCTATATTACACTCGGATTTTTGGGGGAAAGGTAGAACAATTTAGTTTACTATATGAAGTGAAGAAAATGAAATTAGTCGGAATTGCAGTGGAAATACTAAAAGTTGTAGTTTACAACTTTTGACGTTGGCCTACATTGAAAATTTAAAAAATATGTTTCGTAGATTTGTGTCAATTATACGTATCCTAAAAATTTCATCGAAATCGGTTGACGCGGTAAAACAATCGGCAAGCATCAAAAGATGTAAGATCCTTGGATTTATAAAATGGCGAAAGACTGCAATTTTTACCATCTTTAACACTCAACCTACCAGCGCTGGTGTATTCAAGTATATTCCGGTATATTCCGGTATATTCAAGTATATTCTAGTATATTCTCGTATATCCTAGTATATTCTAGTGTATTCTAGTATATTCTGGTAAATGACCGCATTCAGAGTTTTTGTTTTACAATTATTGAAGTTACAAAGATGCTTTCACTGGAAATGAGTATGCTCCCTTTTTTCTATCCATGTATACATAAATACCTACATAATTATAATAAAAATGGCACAAAATCTAAATAAATTCAATTGTGTCAGTTTTATAAGGGAGCACATAGTAGTCACATTTAATGGTCGGGAAGTATACTGTTGAACATTTATAGCTCATTGCAATGTTCCCCGATTTCGATGAAATTTTCAAAATATGTATAATTAACACAGATCTACAAAACACATTTTTCAAATTTTCAATATAGGTCCACATAGAGGGTCCACAATATTAAAAAAGTAATCGTCTTTTTAAATGTCCGAATATTTTTGGAGCCCCTGTATGTATAATAGAAGAATACTTAATTCTTAATGAAATGATAATGTAAACTTTAAAGGAATAGTAACAGCATATTTTAGTTATTTAGTTCCAATATTTGTACGGCTAGTGCCTCAATGTGCATACAGAGAGCTTAAATAAATATTGAATAGTGGCTGATCGTTTCCAAAATGACTTTGGGCAAATTTCAACTTCAAACAGGTCAGAAAAACCGTCCGTTACTCGTTAAGAATGTAACCTTCAACCTTGTCGACGTCTGAAAACGTTCAGGTGAATTGGATCTTGTCGGATGGGATACCTACAGAAAAAAGTTGTGCACGAGGAATAAAGAAAGTGCAGGTAACATTATGATAACATCAAGGTTTCAGTCCATAAAATGCTGGGAGAAACTTAGTTTGTGGGCGTACCGTAAAAGGAATACCTACGCTTGTAACGTAATTTTGGATACTTTTAACGGTAAAATTTTTTGCAAGTTAACAAGATAATAAAGAACAATAATCTAACGGGCGATAAAAAGCACCTGATTTAAGGAGACTTTCGCATCAATTCATTTACAATAATGATGATATTTAGGAGTTTTTTTTTTCATAACACTTTACATACCGGAAGCCTATTGCATAGGCTTTTCAATAATTGTGCTGTACCAAATTGGAAGCTTAATAATCTTCCTTCACACAATAATTCCAAACGAAACTATTAGATTACGTTATTGAGGGCGAGTTGTTGGTTTATGATTGAAGATTATGTTGCTGTTGAAGGATTTATTAATTTATTTCAAAAATTATGCTATAATCGCCGGTAGATAATGCGTTAAAATATATATTATTTTATAAAAAAACTTGTTGTATATTGTTTCTATACGAAATAATTTGTTTGTTACGGATCGTGTTGTGGTGTCATTTATAGATGGCGGTCTCTGCACTGCTTACAAAATATGGGGAGGAAACGGCGGCCATGTTCACAAAAAAAGTTGTGAAGCGATTCGAAAAATTCTTGCCTCATTATTATCGTTATTGTATTGGCCATCGCATGAACAGAAACGATGAATTTTGGACACGCATTTTTTTCTGTTATTTATACTTTTATACGTAAAACTGGCCGTTTTTAATACCTTTTGATTATACTCACATTAAACATCGCCATTTTGATTATACTCGCATTAAACGTCGCCATTTTGATTATACTCGCATTAAACGTCGGCATTTTGATTATTTCGTCTCACAGTAGTCCATATCACAGTCATTCATATAAAGTTTAAGAATTTTGATCGTTTTTCCATTTCAGAAGATCTTACAATGAGATGAAATTACAAGATAATACCGGATAAACTTTTCTTTGTATACTAAAAGCGTGTATAAACTAAGGGCAAATGTTTTTTTTACAAAATGTTGTACATTATACGAAAAAAAGTTCATAAACATAATCTTTATTTTTAATAACTTGATAAGAAAGTCCTCTTAAAATTATATTTGTTTCAAAAGAATTCTCTAAATTACTATGCACCTTGTAAAAAATATTTCTGTCACGAAAAAGGATTTCACCTTTTCCTTTGCATACGTGGATAACGTTAACAATGCGATTAGTGGATTGTCAACGCGTGATGTAAAGGAGTGAAGGGTCCGTTAAATTTTGCTCGCTAATAGCGTTACAGTGATTAATCCCTGAAGGATCACTGGTTGTTTATTGAATTGATAGAAACCGTGCAACCGGTTGAACGCATTGTTGTAAGCTATTAGTTCCGTTTCTATAAACTCGCATGCAACAATTAGCTACAATCATATTCCGAAACCGCTGAAACGATACGCGCGTAAAAATACACAGGTTGTTTTGTACTAATTTAAATTCAAACGGGTTATGAATTAAATTTTAAATTGAATTTAATTTAGATACGTTTATCTCAAACATAATTATATCTTCTCGTGACGGAAAACGAGTTCTCCGAAGGATACTTTACAACAAATAACCCATTTGGATTCTTATAGGCAATCAATATTTTTACGTTCTCGCGGGTTTATCAGGTGATACAAAATTTATGCTTATCAGTGGAATTTCGCCCATAAACAAGAAACGTTTTCGAAAAATGTCGGAGACAGGAGTCGCGTCGCGTTCTTTCTAATCGTTGGGTTGGTCGTTTAATCGTCGCGATCTTTCTATCGCAAAAAGAAGCGGGCCGTGTTAAATTAACAGTGCGATTAAAATATCGCTAATGCGTCGTAAGCCAGGTTACCGACACGTTTGCTTTATTTTCCGTCATTAAACACCGTCGCGATCGAAATCTCGACGCGCAACTGGTTTTAACAGCCATCGCTGGTGCCGCAAAAATGGCGAAACAAAATATTCACGCGACTTAATACCGCTCGATGCGTCGCGACATCGGTCGAATAGTGTGAACGGTTCTTATCGTTAATGATCATGTTTGCGATGTACTTCTATGTTTATTTCGCGATATTAAAGGTACAAATACTACTACCTCACACAAAATTTCACGATAATATACATGATGTCAGTCCAGTAGTATATGAATAGAAGAGATAGAAGTAATTACGACTAGGCTAACAAGAAGAAGACGCGGTCATCGGGTCTTAGATTTTGTCGAAACTCTGCATACTGGTAGATTTCGTTCTCCTGTTTATGAAAATATAACACTATAGGCGTCGATACTCAATAATTTTTAAGATATTTACAATTTAAATTTCATTATACCCGTTAAGCCGTTAAATACAGTTTTGGTTGAAGTTTTTGTCAAGTGCCAAGCGGCGTGATGGTAACGTACTAAATTCGTTATCGAGAAGGCCATTGTTCAAATCCCTTTTTCCTTTTTTTCCATTTTATTCTTTTTTTTCTGTTCAGTTTATCTATTTTAATTCATTGTATTTAGCACATGAAAAATACACAAGAACTTTATTGAAAAGGAACAAAATATGAAAGAAACACGTAACTTCATCAATCTTAATGTATATCAAAAGTTGTTGAGTATCGACGACTATAATGCTACATTTTCATAAACAGGAGAACGAAATCTACCAATATGCAAAGTTTCGAGAAAATCTGAGACCCCATGACCACGTCTCCTTGTAAGAATAGGTCACACCAACCTAACTCATTCTTATGTTATCACCAAATCAAGTCCAACGATTTGTGATACATGCAACATTGAATAACAAACCTAAAAATTATGCTACAAGAAAAAAATTCCTACGTTCAAATACTAGCATTCCTGAAGAATATTGGACTTTGTCATCTAATTTAAAACAAATACACTGCAGTCTCTAACAATCTTAGAAGGGGTATGTGACCTAAAGAATTCAATCAAAAAAAAGGTCCAAATAAATTGAATTGGAGAGCAACAAGGGACGAAAATCTTGGACCGCAATCTACTTGCATTGATAATTTATTTAAATGCTAAAAACCTTAATTTACTCGACGCATTTGTTTTTTCGAAATATGTCATGAAAATATTTCAATATCTGCGTCTGTTATTAATAGACAGCGGATTTTGTGTATTTATCACAAAAATGTTTCGCTTGAGAAACCGTGACAAAAATTGTTGAAAATTACTGTTTATATACCGTCCGTCTATCAGGAGATGGCAGTGATTTTCGACAGTGGGGTACAGAGGGACAGCGAGACCCCACTCTAGACGCCAGGCTGCGGACCCCACTCTTATGCTTACGTTCTGGACCGGGAACGGTCGACAGAGGCCCTCAGCGTCAACACATCTCTCTGTTTCAGTCACACTAATATGCGC
The DNA here is from genome assembly GCA_913789915.3 of Sphecodes monilicornis. Lineage (NCBI taxonomy): Eukaryota > Metazoa > Arthropoda > Insecta > Hymenoptera > Halictidae > Sphecodes > Sphecodes monilicornis. The sequence goes on from OU565290.1 coordinate 16,646,720, forward strand.
GTTTCCGTCTTTGTCCCGCGGCCAATAGCGGTAGACGTGTAGCGCGTAGAAGGGAGATCACGTGGTACCTACAAGTTTCTCACTGCCATCTCCTGATGGACGGACGGTACATCTTTCATGGTACATAGTAAGAGTACCATCTTTTTACACAATTATCTTTATACATTTGCTATACATTTATTTATTATCCCTTGCCTTACGATTTATTTTACGATTTCAGTAATTATAACTTCTTTGTAGTTCAAAACTTCCTAGAAGAAGGAGAAAATGTTTATCTGTTGTATGTCTATATGTTCTCCAATGGCTGTACATTAACAACAACTGAATAGAATTTTACTTCGGTTTAATGGAAATTAATAAAATTTATTAGACTCTGTTTAGAATCTTCATCACGTGTCTCACACGATATCGTAGGGCAAGGAGTTAATACAGGTAAACAAAAGAATTTAAAAAACTAGGTTTGGTATCTAAACAGTTTTCGTGTCTGTGCATTGTAAAATGACAAGAAGTATCGTTCGAGAAATGGCAGTGTTCTCAGGTGGCAATGTAGTTTCTGGATCGCAATCCGGTCCGTTCGTCGAGTTCCCATGATTTCGGGTTATCGCACACCCCTATTTAGCACCGAACATGGTAGGCTCGAAATTTCATGGACGTTCCTCGCGGGCGGACGCCGCGTAAATAGACCCTGGGGGAAATCTGCACTCTCTACTGGGAGATTTCCGTTCCCCTCGCAACTGGCGAGCACCGTTTTCGCTAATTTCCTGAGCATCCGAACCCTAGGCGGCAACGGGTATCACCTACTTAACCCCGCGGCTACATTTCGTTAGACAGTCGCGAAGAAAGAAGAAGAGTCTGATATCCTCGAGGTGATATCGTTCCTCGGCGAAGTTTTCCCTCGTTACCAGGAAAAACTTTGGCCCCTGTTGTCCTGGGAAATCTTTTCATCGGTATACCCACCGACGCTGACATTGGATAACTTGGGTGAAATTCTATAATAAGCTATCGTCGTCAAGGCTGATTGTCGCCGGAAGTCCGAGTCTTCCTGCTATTTGTTAAAAGTCTCCAGCTTTTCCAATTTCCCAACCGAATTCAATAACAATTTTACTCGGAACTGGAATTGTTTTAAACCTTTAACTTCGTTTTCAACTTGAATTTTTGTTAGTTTACGTTCCTGTCAAAGTTGCTAGGCTTTAGTAATGGTTTTATTGCTTGTTTCCAACAATTTTAAATTTTTATGAGGATCTCTAGAAATCAATTATTGAGTGATTGAATTTCAAGCTCTCCTTTGTATAGAATAAAATCAATCTTGTGGAAAATAAAATAAAACAATGGTGAACACAATTATGGAAAATACTTGTAATTATGTGGATACATATAGCATTTTCGATATTATGTTCTAAATTGTATGGGCTCAATTTTAATCTACCAGCTTCTCATCCCCTATAAAATGTATTAATATATTTATATAAAAAGAGGTTGGAAATACGTCAATATTAATGTTACATTATTTACTTAATGATATTTTACCCTGCCAATCATGTGACTTCATTGATCAATTTATATTATTAATTTATTTGTATTAATACGTTGGCTACCAAATCGCAACCCTAAAAACTTTGGAAGGTAAAATTAATCTTGCTGATTACACCTTGCATCCTTCTGTATCTTACAGATTTTAATCAAGTTTAATTTACTCGAATATAACACGATGAAAATTTATTTACATCATCTGCTTCTTATGATATTGTAACATTGAATATTGTTTAATATTCACAGCAGATATTACCAGCAACACGTCCAGTATCATCCTAGGAACATATTTGTTTTGAATTTAAACGAGGACTCGTTGTTAATCCTGCACAAATGATAAATGGTACTTTTGATCACATCAAATTTAATTTAATTCGTATGTCAAGGGGTTGATTTATTAAAATTGAACATGTTGTACAAACTCAGATTGAATTCTCGAAATAGATTTTAGATTGTGCAATGTATAGTTCATACAAAAATGTGAAACTCCCATTTTTGCCTTCATTGTATTGTTAGACGTGTTGACAAGTGCCAAACTGAGTTCTATGAATAGAAGTCTGAATATAAATTCCATATATAAGAAGAAATATTAATGAAATGAATAAAAATAAATATTAATGAAATGAATAAAAAGAAATATTAATGAAATGAATAAAAAGAAATATTAATGAAATGAATAAAAATAAATATTAATGAAATGCATAAAAATAAATATTAATGAAATGAATAAAAAGAAATATTAATGAAATGAATAAAAAGAAATATTAATGAAATTAATAAAAAGAAATATTAATGAAATGAATAAAGAGAAAGGTTAAACTGTACTTTGAAGGACCAATTTTTTAAAACTTTTTTTTATGCAGTCCTATAGATTTCGACGATAAAACACCGAAAATGAAAGTCTTATTGCCAGGAGTTCACTGGTTCAGAAGTTGTATGCGTGTAAAGTTGAGCACTTTTAACTAACCCCAAACCAATTTGGACTATACCGCTCAGTACTACTTAGCCGATGCGATAAACGCTCACCATCTATCCAATACATGCGCTCAACAGTCCTACCTCTACCACCCAACGAATATCCAATATGGCGACGCTCTAACCTGTCAAAAACGCTTAAAATTGCTCATGTTTACACGTATATGTTTTCAACCAGTGAACTCCGGTAACCAAAACTTGAATTTCGTGTACTAAAACTTACACGTCTATCCTTTTCTCGTTAAAATGTGTGGCATCACATACAGAAAACTTGAAAATTTTTGGTCCTCTAAAGTACAGTTCTGACACAGAAATATATAAAAAGAACTATAAATTCAATAGATGTAAACGACGTGATTGCTTTTGTTCTAGTAAAACGGTCTGCACAATTACAAATGGGCACATTTGTCGGTGATTGAGTTCAAATCTAGTGTTAGTTGCTTCGCCTTCGCAAGTTACGAAGCCGGTCCCCGACGCTTTTAACTCGAAAATAGCGGGGAGTTTTCGCCAAAAGTTTTCCGGAGAGGACCGAGACATTTCAGATACCCGACAAATTTTACGAGCCACCCCAACGGGCTTTACGACCGGCTATGAAAGATCAAGCGAGCCGATGCTGACTCGGACGAAGGATATTTATTATCCTGAATATGTGCTTCATCGCATATGTGGCTACGTGTGTACCTGAAAGTCTATCTAGACACATATAAGAACTAGGGTGGTCGTTCTGTGTAGGGAGAACGTATTAGACCTTGCGGTTTAGACTTGCTCCTTCCCAAAATCTTACCTTCTCTCCGAGACTACGCATCCACGTCTCGTTTGCACTAGCATATATGCGTTATACAGAGTGTTCCGAAAAGTTTGAACATAACTGAAAGAAAACGATTCCCTACGTGATTCTAAACAACTTTTTCCTTTGCCAATTCACGTTGAAGGCCTTTGTTTTCGAGTTATTAACGAAAAACACGGTCCAATTAGAGCGCGGCTGATCCCGGTTCGGTGACAGGTCCCGCCGAGCGTGGCATCGTCATTGGCCGAGCCGAAGTCCGTTCGCCGTATCCGCGCTCTGATTGGCCAGTGTTTTTCGTTAACAACTCGAAAACAAAGCGTTTCATCGCGATTTGGCCAAGGAAAAAAGTGCTTAGAATCAACTCAGGAATCACCCCTTTCAGTTATGTTCAAACTTTTCGGGACACCCTTTACTGTTTTCAATCGAACTTCTATGCTCAGAATCTACATTTCACTATACCCGCGAGAGCTCTTATCTTTCGATTGCTTTTACAATTTCAGGAAAACCATTTGGCTCGATCATTTTATCGATTGTGTCGGGGGATAAGAAAGTTAGCTTCCGGGGTTTTCCGTCATGAGTAGACTGTGTATCTTTGGGCAAAATAAAAATCTCTTTGTGTTTGTACGAAGCAGAAGCATCTTAGGAATTTCTTCTTTTCTTTAATAATTTTGATAGGATTAAAACATTATATCAATACTATTTTACTCAATATTCTTTTAATTTTCCTACGAATTTCCACGGAGTTTAAAATATGAAAAAGATGGCAAGGATTTAAAAATATCAATATACATATTGTTTTCATTTTTGCAATTCAATTTAGGAAACATTGCGTTCGAACATTGGTGTTATCGTTTTCAATTGAACGCGTACGCCCAAAATCTGCATTTTACTGCACCCGGAGGTGCCGTTACTCTGCATAGCTGTGAATTGAATTTGGTAGAAGTTGGATTCAATTTAACAAGACACTTTCAGTTTGCCTTTTTCAGTATGTATATGTTACTACACGAGCAGACCGTAAAAAACACTAAAACTTTTAATGCATAACTGTTTCCCTGCTTTTTTTATAGTTTCTCAAATGTTCACGATGATATGAAAAGTCAGAATTTTTAACTTTTTTGGATTATAAAAATTGTAATAAAATTCGATTTATTCGAACACATCACAATATGTATGTACATCGATCACATGTTAATCCATGTATGTGTAACCACGTACATACGTCTGGTTTCATACCGAGCGATACGCTGCGATAAATTAGGAGCATTACCTAGAAAAGCGACAACGATACGAATAGCAATCCTGATTATCATTAGATTTATGGGGCCCGTCAAAATGACGGATTCAAAAATTTTTAATTTACGATTATTAAGAGTGTAAGGAGGCATTCGTGAGGAATTATTAAATAGATTTATTTTTTTGTGTACATATTACAATAAAAATCGCTGAAGATCTAACTAAATACAATTTTATTATTTTTATAAAGCAATATAAAATAATCAATTTTAGTGCTCCGTAAACCTAGTGTTATAATTATTAGTTATATATTAACCAGTTAGCTGTTGCGACTTCTTTGAAAAGTGTGTACCTAAAATGCGTCGCAAAAAGTACGCGAACTGCTTTGTTCACACTACATACAGTTCTTCCATAATAATTATTTATATTTTTTTATTGTTTCGTTTTATTTCGTCTTGGCCTCCAAATATTCAAAATATCTTAATACAAATATATTTTAGTTTTCACTAATATTGCAATTTAAACTGCAAATTTTATCTTGCTCTACCTTTTACGCATCACGAGTATACTCGTCATAACACAAAAGCTTGTAATTTCTCCATGACGAGTATACTCATCGGAAACAGCTAACTGCTTAAGTAAACTTTTACAAAGTTTGACAATGTGTTGACACAAGGTGGAGGGACGAGGATTAAAGTTGAAAGAGAGAAACGTTCATTTTTGGGGATCCAGCTTCTATTTCTTGAAACATCGTGCGACGGTCCTGTTCGGGCGCGGGTGCACACGCTCGTGGTTACATGGTCGCGCGTCCGCCTACAACATGCGTTCACCACGCAATAAAATGTCGAACAACGGCCTACGAATATCAACGAACCGGTGCCCACCCGTGATACGACCTGCGACCTAGCGTACGTGCGCCGATCAGTTTTATCGGCGTCCTAATTAATATGCATCCCCCGGCACCGCCATTCATAATGTTCCCGCCGCGTCGCGTCGTGTCGCGCGCGAGAGAAAAAATATGCCTCGATGAAATTCTCCTCGGACGTTGTAAAACTCTACGTGAAACACGCTGCGGTCGACACGATTTACGAGGAAAACAACCGTTCCGTGCTGACACAGGTTTCCCCCAATTTTTCCAACCCTGTACGCATTGTTCTCTCTTGCTTTCTCGTGTTTGCCCCTTTTCGCGTCTTCGTTCAACCCTCGCCTTTCTGTCGTTTCTACAGATCAATTTAACCTTTAATGTCACTAAAAATTAAAGGTCACCTTCATTTCTAAAATAATAGTGCAAAAAAATTACACACGCAATAACATTGCTTGAAAAAACTAGTATCACTTTTGACTATCATTTTTTTAATATTTATTGCAAGAAAACCACCGGCTAGTAATAGCGTGAACACCCTATGTACATCATATTAATATTCATATTTAACCCTTTGCGGACGCGTGTCTGCTGACAGTCGCCCAAAAAATTTTACCGTTCTGCGACTGTGAATAATTTTTAAAGCAGTTAATACTCCGAAAAATATGAAACAAATTTTTACTGAACACAACACGTTTCCCTTCACTTAATTCATACACCAAACTACTCAGCAAACAATTTTGTTTCACAAAGAAAATTTATTCGACCCATCAAAATGTATGCTAAAAATAATCCCCGTCCGGTAAGGGTTAATATACGCCTAAATAATTCATATCGACGCTTTCGTTAAAATATTACCCGTTAGGGGTGGTCCTTCGAAAATCGAATTTCATCTGGAATTTTGTTGCATCTGGTTGCATCCTGTCATGGTTGCAACGGGTTCGTGTACGAAATGCACGGAACGCACGTAGGCGTTTGCACGGTAACGCGCGGCATCGGGACCCCGCGCCTGTCTGCGATGCACGCGGATAAAGAGAGGTGTCCAACGATGCACTTCCCCTCTGTCGTGCACTTAGCGCCCCGGCAAAATGATTTATTCGACGTTTACTCAAGGTCTTTAACTCTCATTAAAATAACCGCCAGCCGGTTCGCTTCTCTCTCTCTCTCTTTTACTCTCTTCCTCGTCCGCGTTCTCTCCCTGGCCGTCTCCTCTCTCTCTCACTCCCTCTCTTTCTCCACCGTCCTCTGCTCTCGTCTTTCTCCTCTTTTTTCAGTCCTTCGTTTTACCCTTCGTCGTTCCCGAGGACTCCCCCAGGGGATAGGAAGAAGAGCTACCATCAGGAGCTCAGAGAGAGATTTTCGCTTTTTGCCCTGCTTACTGCTACGGCTGAAAGCGATCCTCGCCCTCTTCCTCGTGGCAGCCGATCTTCCATCGGCGATGCTTATGCTTGTGCAGTGCTCTGTAGTATACAGGGTGAGCCACGCGATCAGGACACGGGTTAGGTATATGTATATGTATGCTCCGCGAGCCTGATCCCAGATAGGGAAAGGTAGTAGAGGAGAAAATTGAATGGTATAGCCACGTCTGTTTTTCGAACGGTTCGCCTTTCTTCCACCGGAAACGCAACGATCCGCCCGAAAGATACGAATGCGATCTTTTCCTAAAATAGGCGCATAGAGCTGCATACTCTTTTACGTATTGTGGCGTCAGTGGCGCGACAAAGTATTCAAACGCTTTTAGACGAAAATTGCCTAATATAGGTAGTTCTTTTTTTTTTTTTTAATTGATTATATTAGGTGTACAAATTATTTTTTGTCCCTAACACTAAATTAGCTGTTGCATTTATTGAAGCGGAATCTGTGGGACTGCAAAATTGTTAATATTTGAACTATCATAATTTCATTAAAAAAATAGTGCAATTTGGACTCATTTTAAAGCTCGAAGCCTCTACTTTCGCAAACCATCGTTCATTTTTCTAATGGGATATTTCTGCTTGATATAGCACTTGAAAAATTGAGGACACGGTATTGGTCGAAAATGCTTCAAATTGAATCGTCTGTAAAAGCATCAAAAAATTTTAACACTAAACGTACCGGCACTTTACTTATACCTATTTTTACCATAACGGGTCATTTGACCCCTTATGAAATAAACGTACAGAAAGTCAGATGAGCGAAAGAAGTAACAATGAATGTACGATTTTAAAATAAATTTTGCAACGAGTCATTTGACCCAGGTTGGTACGTTTAGTGTGAAAAGTTGTAAAGCCTAATAAAATGAATAAAGATGTAATGAAATTTACGGAGTGCCGACTATGTGACTATAGAACAAACTTTTTAGGAAACTACGTAACGTAAATATCATAAATTCTAGAATATCTCACGAATCATCAATTTTTTTACGTTACGCTTTAATTTCTTTGTCCAAAGTAGCGTTCTATTTAACAATACGCGAAGGTCAATGTCGAAGAGAAAAGATTTACAGTTTCCAGGAACACCGTTGCAATTAATGAAACAAGCAAAATCATCAGAAGATGACGTTGTCATACTATTTATCTTTTTTTCAAGGCTCTAATCATGCTCGTGATTTAATTCGTCCCAATTGCGTGACGGAGCATGCAAGATGGAATCTCTGCCTTATGAAAGTTGTTCTCGACGTTATCTTCGCTCGCCGCTCGTTGTTTTCAGTTTTCGTCTGGTTGGATTAATATTTTTCTACATATGGAGCGTTTCTCGGTAAATGAGTAGTGCATTTTTTACCTCTTTGACGAGCGTACCTTCCGCGCAAACGCCGCCGGTTTCATACTAGTGATTATTCTGTCACCGGAGAGATGCGAGGAACGCGCGACAGTAAGCAGAGCAGAGATTGAAATGGATCTCGATTGTCACACGAGAGAAAAATCGAGTAAAACCGCTCGAAGTCTTTCAATCACTGCTGACACCTGTCGCAAATATTTGCGCAGTACAATCGTTATGATACGTCTTCCACCGAGAGCGAATATCATATTTTAATTCCATATCGTAGCTTTTAAATAATTTAGGTACTACACTCGACAACTTATGCATAATAAAATGATTGTTTCATCAAACTTTTGGAAAATATTGAATGCGAACGTTAAAATGTCAGATATTCGAAAGGAGGTAATTTTGAGCACGTAAATTTCTTGTTAAAATCTTATTATCACTAGTCTAATAAATGTTACTGATTTATAACTTATTTAAGTTTGTGATTTTTTACGCAAATAACGAGTTGTTGAAATGTTTTAAAGGATTCCGGACAGTTTTGCCGCATTCTGTACTCTTAGAGTCTTTTAATCTTTCCAATGTTTTAAATTGAATTAGTTTAAATGAATTAACTTATTCGCTTTTGTCATAAGTGCATAAAATCCGGAGTATAATTATAAGTAAGCTAATCAATGAAGCTTGATCAATGTTTGTTTAAATTTGGCACACTAGTTTAAATGTAGGCTGAACTTTCTCTCAGCGGACCAACAATTTTTTCTTTTTTTCCGAATAAAATATTACACAATATCACCAACAAATAATAAAACTCTAAATTCTGATGCGCGGAATCGAAATTTCACTGCGCGGAGTTCACTCGTTCAAAAGTTGTACGCGACTAAAGTTGCTCGATTCCAAACGCGTTTTACAGGTTAGGATGCTGGCATATTAGTTTTCGGACATAGGAGCGGGTATGATGTACTCATCCGATCCGTTAGATAACAGCACAAGGATGTAGGAATGACTTTTGAAAAATCGGGAGAGTTGGAATTAGGTTCAGGTCGTTGGTTAGTGGGAGGGGGGAGTTCTTACCTGCCAAACGCGCTTGAAATCGAGCACCTTTAGTTGTGTATAACTTTTTAACGAGCGAACTCCGTGCAGTGAAATTTCGATTCCGCGCATCGGAATTTAGAATTTCATTATTTTTGTGGTGATATTGTGTAATATTTTATTCAGGAAAGTTAAAATTTTTGATCCGCTCAGCGAAAGTTTAACCGAAATATAATTCATGAGTGATGGATTTTTCTGTGGAACAGACTTTTTAACAGAACTTGTAATCCGTGTTTTGCGGAAAAGTAGTGGGGCTACGGATGTACAAAGTCAAAAGGAACTCTATCGTGATTAATGTTATAGGTATTTTGCATACGGTCTTTAACGAGTTGCTGTGTTCGCCAATCGTTTTAGAGCAGTGAGTTTCTAAATACATACCTATTTGCCGCAGGTCGTAGTGCTTCTGTTCATGTTACGCGAAGTATAAAGAGACATTACCCACGGAATAACCTAATAACTGCATCATAAAAGAGAAAAGAGAGTTTACGAGTTTCAGAGAGTCGTCTGATAAGCATGTACACGATGCTAGGTGTATGTAGTAAAGAACTCTCAGAATTTATATGGTCCAACCAATAAAACAGACTACGTGAACATAATTTTCTAATTAACGCGCTAAAGAGATGATCATACGAGGAAAGTTTGAAATTGTATTTTGATTAAAACAGACTTTCATAATTTTCTTCATCTAATTTTTCAAATTTAGGTTTGGTAAACGCTTTCGTTACATGTTCACTCGTTTTTGTATAATGTAATGAAGTGTTGTGCAATATGTGCTTTGTGCTTTTGGCAAGAATAATGGAATAATCGTGACTATTCCATTTTTTTGCAAAGAAATAATTTTATGTTATTAATAGACTATGGATTGTATGCATTTATGACAAAAATGAGTAGGCAGACCGCAAAACAGTAGGGATGAACTTTCTTTTGGAGGACCAGAAGTGTTTAACTTTTTTGAACTCTTTTTTAACTCCTTTTTATGTAACCCTCTAGATGGCGATGCAAACATTACGAAAATGTAAGCATTATTGTTAGGAATTCACTGGTTTATAAGTTATACGCATGTAAACATGAGCAATTTAAGCGTTTTTGACAGGTTAGAGCGTCGTCATATTGGATATTCGTTGGGTAGAACTGTTGAGCGCATGCGCTGGATAGATGGTGGGTGTTCAGCGCATCGGCTAAATAGTACTGAGTGATATAGTCCAAGTTGGTTTGGGGTTAGTTAAAAGTGCTCAACTTCACACGCGTATAACTTCTGAACCAGTGAACTCCTGGCAATAAGACTATCTCTTTCGTTGTTTTCTCGTCGAAATCTATAGGACTGTATTAAAGAACTTAAAAAAAAATTGGTCCTCCAAAAGAAAGATTAACCAAACAGTAGCATTAAAGAGAATTTAAAAGTTACTGATACTATTTCCTTCTCATCAAAATGATCAAGAGGTGTAACAGTCTTGTATTAAATTCCTGCTTCTTGTAGTCAATGCAGAACATTTTTATTTTGCATAAAGGTATATAATAATCTAATAATAATTGATAATAGAAAGTATCAGGATTTTCTGAGGAATTGTTAGTTTAATTAAAGCCAGAAAACTTCTAGAACGTGAGTAAACAGTAAGCTCGAGGTATAAGTCAGCCATCGTGAAAACTACGCGACATTGCTATACCTACATTAATGTTCCGTGCGACAGTAGGAGCACTATCGGGATTTATTTTTCATCGGACAGCAGGTACCAATACCGAAGCAATATTTTCACCATATGAAAAGCATATATCTCTCGCATGAAATACGGATATCCGAGTAATTGACGCGCTACATATTTCCGTCCATTTCCATATTTCACATTGTGTTTTCCAGCAGGGATGAATGACTTGGTCCAATTACATTAATATAAAGGCATCGTTGTTAAATGTTAAACTTTTACATTTTCCATATAAATTGTCGTGCATTGTATCGTTAAGTATTCGTTTAAAAAAATCTCACAAATAAACTGCATTTTTCATGTATAAAACAATTATGAATATTAAAAATATTCAGGATGAAGTACAAAGATTGATAAAGTTTAACACAGCTAATGGTTATTTTCCATCTGTAAGAACTATTCATGTAACTTTCCTGCATGTTTTTATATTTTGTCTATAAAAATTGGAAATTTATATAAAACGTTCTCATTTTATTCATGATCTATTCATTTTTAAATAATTCCATCCCAACGTCTCTTTGGAAAACATAACAGAAGAAATTCATTCATGCAAGAAACATAATACGTAGGTACTGTTCTTCTTTTTGCTGTCGTTAGAAAACAGGTTTTAGCTTAGACAATCTTTTTGAACTATTCAAATGTATTGTTTGTTTCGCAAAAATCATAAAACAAAGATTGAAAAAATCTCAACTATGGATACCTAGCTACCTAGGAGGTATATATGTATATGGAGAAGGGGCTGTTACTCAGGCAATATTTAAGATTTAACTTTCGAAAAATTACTACAAGTAAGTAGATTACTGTAGTTTTAACTAAGGTACTCATTAAAAAAACGTTCTACTAATTTTTTCAGAAAATATTGCACAATATCATATTTCTCTGAGATTGTTAACAAGACAACCTTTTAGACGGATACGCTGCAGAGACGTAGGTATTGTTTAAGATTTCGCTGTAAAAAAATGCCTACATGTAGTACAATATATGTACTTGTAACTAAGATGCTCATTTTGAAAAAAAGATTGTTAATTTTCTCAGAAGCAAATTGATAAATATCACGTTCCTCTGGCATTCGTAACAAGATCTAACACTTTAATCGGATACGCTATAGAGGCTTAGGTATTATTTAGGATTTCGCTGTAAAAGAAATTCCTGCATGTAGTACAATACATGCACTTGTAACTAAGGTACTCATTTTGGAAAAAAGATTGTTAATTTTCTCAGAAGCGAATTGTTAAATATGATGTTTCTCCGAGCTTGTTAACGAGACGCGACCCTTTAATCGGATACGGTATAGAGACACGAATCGAACGGCAAGGAAATTTTGCGGGAATTATGTTTACCATTATTCGACCCTTTGTGCTTCACGAAGGGCGGTAGCTACGAGTTGACTGCTCGATTTAACCCCTCGTACCCCAATAAATTTCGAACAGGTTCGCGTCAGGCTCGTATGTCTGCGGGCAGACAGGCAACGGGAGCAAAGTGTGTCCTGAAATTAGTTGCTTAATTAAAGCTCCCCGGAGTCTACTTCTCCTTTAAAGAAGCTTGTAAGCATAGCCGGGAACAGTGTAGCCCGTTCCACTCGTCGCATCACCGCTATCGATTCGTTTTGCCATACCCCCCCCCCCCCGTGTGTGTGTGTGTGATTTTTTGTCCATTGCTTGATTCAATCCCAGTGGATAAATGGACGCACGCCAAGAATTCTCGATTGATCGTTTCGATTTCCAGCTTATCCGCATCGTCGAACAGCCACCATCCTATAACCTATACATACAATTTTGCGAGCTTTTACCTACGTGCTCAACGATATCCTTGACGCCGCCATATATCGCTTGTGGCTCCCCGGATGATAGCATCTATGATTTCTATTACCCTCTATGACTATTCCTGGCATATCGTGATTGGAACAACCATTAATTTTCTCTGAATTTGATATCCACTACAGTAGAGAAATTTTGTTAACTTTACACGATTTTACACGAATTTGAATACTGAATTCTAACACATTCACTACGAAAATGAATCGATAGAATCTAAATAATAGAAATATTCGAAGAATGAAACACTAAACCTACTACGGTCAAATGACCGATTCTCCATTTCACAATTATTGAAATTATAAAACCGCTTTCATAGGACATTATTCAAGTGACTTCTTCATTTAAACACAGATTATAATGAAAACCGCAAAAAGTTAAAGTAAATTAAATCTTTTCACTTCTGTAGGGCATTTCACTTTTATATGTTTTGTGCTTGGTAGGTTTAGTGTTACGAATGTCAATATGCTTGTTTCATTCTCTCAAAATGATGACAGAAAAATCATTTTTATTTGGCTTCTGTGTTTAAGTGCTGTGTAAAACGATGATTGGCTTGAGGAGCGTATTTCCCGTTTACCATCACATAATTAATTGCATTATTCTCTCGTAAACAAGCTCGAGTTACGGTTAAACACAGTGCACGGTTCGTTGTTACATTCTGACGGAAAACTGTCAATGATTGATTATATGGACCAATAATTCAGCGCTTCAATTGATTCAATCAGTACAATGATGTTGATCAGAATGTATCGTAAACAGTGTGGTTTTCATTGTACCGTTTCGCGTTATCATTTCATATCGACATGCGAACAAATAATATTGTGATTGTGTGTGGGTGTGGTTATTAACGATGAACGATGGGTTCTGTACTAATTTGTCGAATGCGTTGTATGTGTTTCGATTTTATTCGGAGAAGCGAAATTGTTCGATTGATATTACTCTCGTGGATGAAATTGTTCTGAATCAATTTTTGATCTGTAATTTTCACTTACATTTGCGTAATTGTGGTAATATTCGCTGGTGTTTAATTTGTGAAGTTTACGATAGAGAGTTACAGTGGGTGATCAAATTAATATGAACACTTCGAAACTACTATTTATTTGGAGTTCGGTAGCAAATGGAATTAATATTGTACTTACAATAACATCTCGTTTATTACGGAACATATTGTTATGTTTTCAATAACATATGACGATGATCTAACAGTATTTATGAGTGCTGCAATAAAATGCATTAACAACTGCTGCAATAAAATGGCAGCGCGACTTTCGAGTAATTTGTGTAAACCAGGATCGGCACGGTAGGGGCCCCTCAAACGCCTGCTTCTCCCACCAACCTCTGTTTCATGCGCGAGGCCTGCGCAATAGTCGCGACGGGCGAAGCTCTTCCTTCCACTATGGTAATGGCGGATTTTAGTGGGGGACAGTAGGCGCTATAGTGGGGATGGTTTGTCTCAATTGAGACAAAAATGTTCATCCCTGGTGTAAACCAATAGAAGGAAGTTAAAAATAAAGTACAAACAAATCAATTGGTCGATAAATTTTTACATTCGATACGAGATTGGTTACACATTTTTTTACTGTTACAATTCTACTTTTGTGTCAAAGTAGAAACAAAATAGTGTGATCATCTGTTTATTTTACACTATCATAATTAGACTACAGATGTTTATGCAGAATAAAAATGTGCATCAATTTTAAAAAACAGTGGCCAAGTGAAAAGTTCTTTCTTTAACAATTTTTGGTAATTAAAAAATAATGCATTGATATTTCTAAATTCTCTTAACCTGTATACTACTTTAAATTGGAACTACCCGTCTAATTATAATACACGAGTCATTAAGAAAGTAGCTACATATCTTTGTTCAATTTTTCCATCTGTTTATAATAAGTTAACCATCCACTCCACCTTCATTTATTTATAATTTATTTTAATTAATATCTAACATTAATCATTCACTTCTTTAGCATATATTTCTTCTAATATCGAATTTTTTCATTTTTTCTTCATTCGAAATATTTGAAAGTTTGCATTTTATTCGATTAGAAATATTTAAATTTATTATATAAATGACTTTTATGTGAATTTACTAAAATAATATAAATTACTGACGAATTTTAAATTGATCAAAACATCTGGATATTTTAAAATGCTATGCGTGAATTGTTTATAAATAAAAAGGTTCACTCTAAATAATTTGTTTATTTTGTGATTTCTCAATTTTTTCCAAAAATGGACTTGCACCACTTTCAAAATAAATGATCTATGTGTTTCAATGTCTTGAATGAAGATGCCATGAATTGTATACTATAAAAGTTGAAAGCAATTAGTCAACTAGCCCCATACGCGCCTAGTGTTTCAAAAATTGTATACAACTTTGGAAATACAGGAAAAGCATTTGTACCATCTTAGATTTCTAGACAAGCACGATGCCCTCGAATTATAACACGTGGATTGTGTTACAGTGCTATGGCTTCGCGAGAGCCACAATCTCGTACAGGGCGTAGAAACGGCGCGCGTTGTAAAACGTCACTTCACTGTGTGTGCTTAGGTTTCGTGAAGTAGAGAAGCGTGTTTGAATATTCCTAGAGAGCTGACAGAGGCAACAAAAGGTTTTAAAGAAATACACGTGGGCAAGCTGACCAGCCCAGACCTTCCATTCCCACACAGAACCTTGAATCATGTGGATAGTCGACAGTGAAACTGTGAACCGCAATAGCACGGTAGCCGAGAAACTCTAAAAAAAATAACATTACTATAGTTTCATAGTTTGAGATCATCTAAATATTAGGCACCGGAAAAACTTCGCGCGTCAAAGGTCCAATGGATTTTTCAAAAAATTATTTATATCTTGAACTTGCTTCTTGAAACATGTCTAATAATTGTTTTAATTTTCCTCCGTCTTCCTTCTCATGAAGTTAAATAATTGATTTTTATTATACGACAACTTTTCTTTTTACGTATTCAGAGAAAAAATATTTCAAACTGTGAAATATTAATTGTAAGAAAAAATTGAGAAACTGAGGAAGAAGCTATGGTTTGAAACAATTGCATAGTCAGTTTATACTTAAAGAGAGAAAGGGAAGATTGACGAAAATAAACGTAAGCATATTTTAATTTTATGTCATTTGACAATTTCATTTGTTTATTCATTTGTTTTTTAAAATTTATATTACATGTAAAGTTTCAAAGTGATACTTGAGGTGTAAAAAGTTCAGCTTCAAGTGACAAGAATCACTTAAGCAGGGTACATTGTGAAACACGCCCACCTGATGTATTAGCAAAAACTGCAGACAGAGTATACAGCGAATATAACGAGCATTCTTGTCCCGACGCTGCTTTATAAGCCTGGTAAAATAACATTTTACATAACATTATAATGTTAACCATTTAGATGG
The DNA here is from genome assembly GCA_913789915.3 of Sphecodes monilicornis. Classification (NCBI taxonomy): domain Eukaryota; kingdom Metazoa; phylum Arthropoda; class Insecta; order Hymenoptera; family Halictidae; genus Sphecodes; species Sphecodes monilicornis. Next base: position 16,662,850 of record OU565290.1, read on the forward strand.
TAATATTCCCGCGTGCTTTCACCTTAGACGGCCAGACAGGTAATTCAGGCCGGTACTTAAGTCTCTTAAAAGTCTCGAAATGTTCTCTCAAAATTACCGTAAAACATATTTCCGCGTTACACGTGGCTCTCGACTTACATGCATTCGTACAGAAAACACCGTGCTAAGCATAGTAATACTACCACAAAGTATTCAAATTATAATCAGCCAATTCTACTTTAGAAGACATTTCGTTCGACACACGTTAAATTAATAAAATTCATAATTGCTAGAGATATATGACTCTAAAAATCATTGAAATGTTCACCACAAGGATCTCGTTAAAATGATTTTATACTGTGTCCGTTTGAATTGATATGCAAATGGTTCTTGCTAACTGTCATCTCTTTTCGACAAGTGTACCAACAATTGATTAGAATTCAATTTCGTGGAACATATTGTTAATATGTGATTTCTTAAGTTGACAATCAGTATAGCTAACAGCAGACGTTTTAAGATAACTGTTTGATAAATAACTTCTTCGAGACATTATTTTTCATCAAACAAACAATTATACATTTAAGATCTACTGGTGACAAAGGTTCTAACTATGTGACCAATTAAAAGACGAGAGTACTAATGATTATTTTGAGTGCTGTTCGATGAATTATCAAATAATAAATTGTCTAACATTCTACGACAGAGTTGAGCAATTTTGCCTCAATTGAGGCAAAACTGTCCCCACCGTAGCGCTAACTGTTCCCCTTCCAGCAAGCGCCGTACGGTGGGGCAACGAAGACACGAGATATCAGCAGTGATGGGAACTCCGTGGGTGCTGGGCGAAAATACTACCACCACTCTGATGTACCGTCTTCCCCTACTTTGCTTCTACCGCGCACGCGCTACGCACAAGCGTACCTCTACTCTGTCCGTGTAGAGTAGAAGTAAGCTTGTGTGTAGCGCGTGCGCGATAGAAGCAAAGTAGGGGAAGACGGTACGTCAGAGTGGTGGTAGTATTTTCGCCCAGCGCCCACGGAATTCCCATCACTGGATACCAGTGAACGCGACGAACGTGCGCGCTGTATGAAAAAGAGGTTGGTGGGGGGAGCAAGCATTTGCGGAGCACCAACCGTACACAGGCCTGTTCCACGAGAATTCAATCAGTTAATAAATGTTGATAAATAACTATGCTTGTTCTGAATGATTTCATTCTCTTTAACCCTTATTTAATAACCAATATGTTGTAGGTTACTTACTTCCAATGTATTTTTAAAATCGTTTAAATATTCTTATTGACCAACACACGAACATTGTAAAAGATTTCTCTGGTCTTGGACAATTATAAATCCATTTACATTTGAGATATTAAAATATCCGCTGAAACTATGAACATAGTACAACATTTTCGGTACCTATTGACATAGAGGTTAATGGTTGAAGGAAAACGGACAAAAATGGCCACGCGGACTAATTGTAAGAACACTAAAGAGATCCAAACTACGAATCGAAATATTATTCGAACAAGTCCTCGGGAATCGGACTACAGTGACTTACATAAATATTCAGACACTCTGAAAAAGGCAATAACTTTTTTAATGTTTGACCTTACGACTTGGATTTATTTGAGAAATTAGAGCAATTGCTTTATTAGATTACGTGGAAAAACTATTTCGAAAAAATTACAATTCTCGGATTTACGGAGAAAATGCTAAGTGTATTTCACATTTTTTTTTTATGTGGGCCTATATTGAAAATTGAATAACAGCTTCACAGTTGAAAGCCAAAAATCGCGAAAAACTGTACAATTTTACCATCTTTAAACGTTTGTAGCTCTGATAAAACGTATTTTCTTAAAATTTTTTATATAAGCCCACATAAAACGTTGTAAAATATAACATTTTTCTCACGTAATGCAGAAAACTAAGTGTTCTGACTTCCCCAAAAAAATCCTATTCGTAGGAACCAATATTAAAAAAGTTACCGTCTTTTTAAGAGTTCGAATATTTATGGAAGTCACTGTATATTTACTGTAAATTCGAGCACTTCTAGGAATCGCAGTGATTCGTTATTAAACTTCGCAGTTTGAGCTCCCGAGTCGGCCATGTGGTCAATCGATGTTTGGTTTATCTACTCGAGAAAGTATCCAAGGATTCTGGGATCGAATCGAGACGAGGACACGGGGTACATTTATGTCCGGGCCAATTTCAGATTCCAAGCCATTTAGCAAACTGATTTTTCGGTTATCATACGATGAGGACTGGCCCATAGAATGTTGTAGGACACTGTAGGACTGTAGGCTAAAGTGAACACGCCGCCGCGCCGGTTCACCCTCGCTATGTGCTCCGCTGAATGACCTTGTTATTTTTTACTACGTGCCTCGGAGTTTACTACTGGCCCGCCAGTTTTGCACCATCTTCAGAGATAAGGGAAGGAATAAAGTAACAGATTTACGTTCTCGAGACAGATAAGAAGGCGACGTTTTGATCGCGCCACGTTTTTCCGAACGTCGAACGAAACGAAAGCAAACAAGTGCGGCCGATGGCACAGTTCGATCCTCGACGTTACGTTAAGGAGGGCGTCACGTGTAACGGTAGTGAAAACAAGTCATTTTTAAGAATTTTTTTTGGAATAACTATTGTATACAAGGTGTTCACGCTGTCAGCCGTTTTCTCACAAATAATAAATGTTCCGCGAAAATGAAGCGATACTGTTTTTTACAAGTTGTGTAATGGCGTATTTAATTTCTTTGTTGTTGCACTAGTTTTTTAGTTTAATGCTATACTATCTTTTTATATCACACGAAAGCGTCTGTCAAGACAAAATTCGTATGCGATACAATATGAACTTCAAGGTCACACAAGGTCAGAAATCGAAGAAACATTTTGTATATTTCGTAAAGATATCGGTTACGCCCAGAGATATAAACGATTTGACAAGCAGAAATAATTGCAATCATTTGCATCAATATCTTCTTGGGCAACATTAGAAGAAGCTACCAATAATGTAATTAATAGAAACGAAATATGCATCCATGCTCAAGGAAGTCATATTGAACATTTACTCAATATAAAGTATATTTGCGAACGCATTAATACGAAATATTGAAAATGTTTATTTTATTTCTGACCTTGTATGGTCTTTTAGGTCATTGTGTCGTATAATAATAAGTCTGTCTTTCGCACGCAAATGACGAGTCTTTTTGAGAAGTTAGAAGAATTAGTGTATCAAATTAGGTGTAATCAAATTTTTGATAAATTCACAATTGGTCGGAATCACGAAAAAATAGTAAACGTTAATATTTGCAACTTTTTCATTTGTGCCTGCATTAAAAAAAACGTTTTTAATAAACTCAAAAAGATGATATACATGCTGAAAATTTCATTGATATTGCTGGAAATGTATAAATCCACAACAGTATTTCCACGTATGTATTCAGTATTTAATGTTTAATTCATAATATGACAATACTGCAAATATAGTTTGACTGTATAACTGTATGTGAAAAAACTACTTTGTAAGATGCGCTCAGGCTAACTACTATCACGGGACTGACGACGGTCCTAACTTTACGATCTCGCCTGGGCCTCTGGGAAAAACCTCCCCTTTAGCCTACGCACTTATACTAAGAAACATGGTGTCGTTGCATTCCAACAGCTATGGGTTAATCAGTTCATGAATTGTAAACGAATAAAAGTAGGAAATATTGCAGTTATAATTCGAACATCGAGAAAAACAGTAACCTTATTATGCGGTGACCTTCAATTGATCTTGAACCTCAAAACGAAAAAGAAAGGGTATAGCCGGATAAGATGTTCAAAATTGCCCCTAAGCCAAATAGATTTTTAGTCAGACCATTCGATGTAGCACCTAAGGAAACCCGTCTGTGACAAGTTTCAAGTAGGTACCCTTACCACAAGGGTAGTTATAGGTTGTACTTGGTTTTAGTGAAATATGGTTTACTTCTTCTGTTGCGCTCAACAAAAAAATTATGAAAAACCCTCTTATGCGGCTATACCCTTTGTGCAGAATGCGTTAATGAACTGTGACCTTTAACATTCCGACTCCGCTTGGAAAAATATCGAAGAAATTGTATACATACATATACAGTGGCATGCAAAAGTATCCGGACACTCTTTAAAAAGGAATAACTTTTTCAAAATTAGTTCAAACGGCTTGAGTTTTTTCGAGATGTTATACGCATTAGTTTACTAGGTAGCGTATAAATAATTTTTTCTAAAAATTGCTATTGGTCGGAATTGCGTCGAAAATAGTAAATGTCACGATTTTTAACTTTTTAATCTGTGCCTGTAACAAAAATTTAAAAGACGCGTTTTATAGGTCTAAGTAAGTTATGTACATGTAGAAAGTTTCATCGAAATCGGTTAACGTCGTTATGAGTTACAAACATTTAAAGGTGATTACATAAGGACAAAATTCCCTAGAAAGACCGAAAATCTGCGACTTTCACCCTTAAGCTCCCATCTTACAATGTTCGTAGCTTATAACAACATTAACCGAGTTCGATGAAACCTTGAGCATGTATATAACCTATGGAGATCTACAAAAGGTATATTTGAAATTTTCATTACAGGCATTGATAAAAAAGTTAAAAATCATGACTTACTTTTTTCTTCACAATTTCGACCATTAGCAATTTGTATAAATAATTATTTACACGCTACCGAGTAAACTAATCCTTCTAACATCTCAAAAAAACTCAAGCCGTTTGAACTAATTGTGAAAAAGTTATTCGTGTTTAAAGGGTGTCCGGATACTTTTGCACGCCACTGTATGTATTTTGCAATACAGTAGCGAGAATCGGTATACAGCAAATTCTGCCGAGGTCACGAAGGAACCTATGGTACTTTTACAGGATTAAATTTTAACGTCACGTGAGAACGCGCCTCTCAAGAGCCTGAGGATGAGAGTACCAAGGGAAGCACCTATAAAGAATCGAACCTAAAGAACGTTTATGCGTTTTCATTGATAGGGTACAGATAGCGGAGCGTGCGATATTTCGCGGCCGTACCAAGTGTTTGTTCCATGTCGAATAAACAACTTCCTGACGTAATATAAGTCCGCGGAGAGGAGCCATAATGGCGGAGGGATAGTAAAGTCGTTCCACTTCGCATGCCTCTCGCGTGGAATACATTTACAGTAAGTGCTTGGAGCTAGTAGCACCGACGCGACGGTGCACGACTGACGACGACATAAACAAACACGTGTCTCGAGATGAGACCATTTGTAATGAAAATGGTGAACAAGTGACACCGCGTTGCCCCGGCGTGTCGTTTATGGCATTACTCCTAGCACCCATTATCGAATAAGCGGCGAAAGAACTCGTCGCAACTCGCCCCCTTTTCTTTTATCGTATCTTCCTTACCTGTGCCAGTATTTTTCCCGCCAATCTAACTGTTTCAGGTTCTTTCCTCCTTCAGAGTAATAATCAGTCACAATACTCTTCATGTAAATTTGATATTTGAAATAACGTAGAACTTCGATTATCATAAACTAATTACACTTACTAAAACCATACTTATAATGTTCAGGGTGGTCCACTGAACAAGTTGACCGCCGTGTCAACCATACTGTAGCGGGTAAAAGTTTGAGACCACCCTAACTCTCTCAAAATTGGTGCAAGCGACTTGAGATTTTTTGAGATGATCAGTTTACTAGACAATGTGTACAATTTTATTTTTAATTGTTATTGGTCGGAGTTGCGAAGACAAAAGTGAAGGTCATGATTTTTAACTTTTTCGTCTGTGCCTGTAACGAAAATTTAAAACATGACTTTTGTAAACCTAAGTGAATGATTGTAAAAATGTGCAATGAATTGAAAAATCCTGCTTAAATCGCATTTTCTCACAATTTTTGCCACTTCTATTAGCCATATTATCGAGTCATATTATATGATAATATTATCGAGCCATTTATGGCACGTAGCATCCTTCATCGATTTCGTTGAAACTTCGTGTATGTAGAATAATGTACTTAGATCTACTACATCGATTGCTTTCATGTTTGCGTTGCATACATATGAATGTATACATTAGGGTGGAACGAAACATAGGGACGAAAAATTTTTACTGCCGAGTCCTAATAGTGACCAGAACTTGCCAATTATAGCAATATGAAAGGTGTTAAAATTTGAATACGATTAATACATTTTTTAAGGTGCCGCAAGTTAGTCAATCCGATCATTTAAAAACAATAGAAAATTGTCCACTAACTGCATTACTTCCGATCGTGTATTATCTTAACATTTTATTTACCGGAAGCCTGTTAATACAATGTTAAGATAATTGTGTTGTACCAAACAGAAGCTTAAAAATCTCGTTTTAGAGATTAATCCCAAACGAGATTATTAAATTACGTTATCGAAGGTGAGTTGTTAGTCTTATTGAAGTTTCTATTGTTGTTGTAGGTTCAATCAAGAAACCTTCATGATTGAAGTTTCTATTCCCGCTGAAGGTTCAACTAAAAAAATTGGTGTGTGCTTAGACCGCATGCCTGAAGTAAAAATGAAAATTCTTTATTTTTTCGAATTTTTATTAATACTTTATGACATTTAATTTTCTATGATTCTATTATTCAAACAATTGGCTTGTGATAGCTAAAATATGATATTCTTGATTCAATTTTGTCTAAATGTCTTGTAAATACTGCATCGAGAGTTGTTCCTGATCTTGTTATCGCTTCATTAGGATTATTTACCATTTCCAATCTTAATTTACTTCTAAAAAATTCTATTAATAATTCTGATTGTTCCGATGCAAAGTTCACGTTGAAATCTCCACTTAGTATCATCGGAATTTTATCATAATCTTTATTAAGGAATGCCGAATCCACAACCGTATATGCTAATAGAATAGAATTTCGTTTCATCGTTTCATCGCCGAATCGGTTTTACTCCTACCGCGTCGAGGTTTTACGCCTACCGCGTCGAGGTTTTACTAAATCGTTTTATCGTTTCTTCGTTTCGTCGTTTCATCGTTTCATCGTTTCATCGTTTCATCGACAGATCGGTTTTACTCCTACCGCGTCGAGGTTTTACGCCTACCGCGTCGAGGTTTTACTAAATCGTTTCATTGTTTCATCGTTTCATCGACATATCGGTTTTACTCCTACCGCGTCGAGGTTGTACGCCTACCGCGTCGAGATTTTGCGCTTAACGCGCCTAAAGAAGTTTCACTTCAAAAATTCTCAGTCATAGACTTCCAAAAAGTATACAAAAATCACCGGTAGATAAAGAGTGTTAATGGTTTAAGACAAAACTCGATGAGCATTCAAGAGAAGGTTCTGAAATGTTTGCAAACCGATTCGCTTCGGCAAACTGTTTGTTCGGAAGTATCGATTTTCGTAGGATCTTGCGTGTCAGGGGTCAAGGCGTTGATATCAATTTTCAACATTCTTCTCAAATCTGGGGATGTTCATAATGGCTTCATAAAACACTCGTCAGACAAATTGGCGACGGAAGCTGCACCGTTGTCCGTCATCGGGAAGATTAGCCACGGACAGATATAGTACGTGGTACGTCCAGTAAACACGTGACCGTATCCTGTATATTCGGGAAAGCGTAAATTTACGAGCCAATAAATTATCGCAGCACGCCTATCGTGACACCGCTTGCAAAACGCTAACAAGCCGTTAACGGCGTCGCACGACTACTGACGTTAATGAGAAACGGCATGCGTGAAAAAGGGTCCACTGAAATTTTGACGTGGCGTGAACAAACCAAAAAAACCGGCGCGCGCTCGCGTGCGCACACACACGCGCGCACATGGACAGAAGAAAATAACAGAAAAAAGGAACATGAATGGGATTAAAATTTTTCATACTTTATAAGCCTTCCGACCGCGTCGCGATGCTTGAATGGATATCAGATAAGTATACCGTGCCACGGATTAGCGAACGTTTTTCAGATCGGATCAACATTAATAGTCCGGTTTATCTTTTTAGAATTTTTTACAGCCCTGGGAAATTGTTCACTTAATGTTGATACGTTCATGAGGTCGTATATGGATTATAGCGATTATTAAATTACGGATCTTTATGCAAAATAAAAATTTTCTACATCAATTGTTAACCCTTAGCACTCGAATGGCGACTCTGAGGCGCCGCTACAAATTGTTACACCATTATTCAGAATATTGTTTACATGATTAAATTTGTTCATATGTAATAAATTACTAAACATTTAAAAATTGTATGAGGTACTATATCAGTTTTGTACGTATATAATGAAAAAAAATGATGTACAATGGAAATATTCTAGGTTAGAAGAAATGTTTGATTTTTTAGTTGAAATAGCCCCGAGTGCAAAGGGTTAACAGTAAGAGCCAAGAAGTGCCAATGTGGTTATCACAATCAAGATATCACAATCACATAGTATGGCAGTGTGAGCTTTTCGATGTGCAACGTACTATTCTAATTAAGTATTTGAGGAAACAAGGAATGTGTTTGCTGTTGAATATGGAAATGTTTATTGCTTCTCCTAAAGTTGAGTCGTGTGCGTCTATCTTTTCATTTCTGGAAACGTGTTGTTTAAAGATTTAGATTATATTATTAGATTATTTTATCCTAATGTAATATGCATCTTGGTTTAGGCACACTGCGTTTTGTATTATTCTGTATTTACAGTAACCCCGCGATCTAAGTCCAATGGAACATTGCGATCTATGTCCTTTGGCCTACTCCTTCCACTGCGGGGTATCCCTGGAAGGGCCGTGAAGTTCGAGCTGTCTCGGTCGCCGAGCAGTGTAAACATTCCGCGTAATCTGATCCTGGTTGGGGTATATCGGTGTGGATCACTACTAATCCAATTACAAAACTTATTTACTTTTTATTATTTTTTCATGGAACTTTGACCAACATATTCGTGGCATTTTTCTAATGAAAATGATACCAAATATGATATTTACGTAATGAACGACGGAAGTTTTTTATTGGCATTACATTGTACGGACACGCGGGCCTTTGAACTGTGCCGGCGGCCGCGACTCTTGTCGTCTCTTTCTTTCCTATACGCTGTCCTTCTTTACGTCCAAAACTTTCATCGTTTATTACAAAAGTAAATATCATCAGAATTGTATCATATTTGGTATGATTTTCATTAAAAAAGTGCCACGAATATATTGGTAAATGTTGGGGACTCCGCTCGAGATTTGGCCGAGAGCTCCAGAGGGTCGCCGGAATCGCGCAGCGCTGTGCGTGCAGCCGGAAGATGGAAGGTGGAGGTGAATGTGAAGCGCGGTTACGCGAATGAATAGAAAGAGAAGTGGACTGTATTGAGGTGATTGGACCAGAGATTTAATAGAACTTTGTGAAACTATATGTACAAATGAAACAAAAGTAATAAACGAAAAGAACAGAAATGAAACGAACTAAATATACTTGAACAGAACTTGAAAGGAGTTGAGGGGAAGCAGTCGCCGAAATAGAGATAGGAGAGATAGCGTGCGAAATCGACTGCTCCCTGGAGAGACTTGAATCAAAGTGGCCGTTGCCAGGGATTGTCGCGCTCCTCCGAAATTTCAGACAATGCCATGATTGGCTAACCTAATTAGCATTTTTGAAGAGAGGGAGTGCGTGACAATCCTTGGGAGCGGTCGACTGTACAAACAGGTGCGAAACAATGCGCACGGTTTTTGTCGCGGACACAAAATTAGAGCGAAGCGGCGAGGCCGAGGTCGAACACGAGTTCAACCACAAACAACTCTTGAGACATATGTTCTTATTTCGAATTACAATTAATCCACGATTTATATTTCAATTAATCCCGAACAGTAAAATTTCATTAAAAATAAGTAAAAAATAAAGATGTTTTATTATTGCACTAGTATTGTCTCACCGTTACGCTATTTTTTGTTGCGCCTTCGGCCGTGCGGTCCGTGTTTGCATGCTGTCCTTTTCTACGTTCGGCGTGGTCAACGCGGTCACAAAAGAATAGTGTCCCTTCACGATCTAAGTCCCGGCAGAGAACCGAAAAAGGACTTATATCGCGGGGTTACTGTACTTTCGAAATTGTACTTTCATGGTAGCCAAACTGAATCTCAAATGAGATTCAAGGTGCTATAATAAAAAAACAAAAAATGCCGTTAATTTGCCAGCAGAAGCTACGAGATCGTTCTAAATTTGTTTACGTACAGACGTGGAAGATAATGAATTATGAAAACGAAGTTTCACATCGACGATAAAGAGAGAGGACAGAGAAAACAAATTAACTTGTGCGTCTCGCATCGGGGAATCGAAGAACTTAACGGTGATCGTTTTTGTAATATTAATTTCTCTTTTGCCCTCTATTATATGGACACATACACATATACAAAATGTGTACACGAGTTTCAAGATGTGTTTTTTTAAAAAAAGTGTGTCCGTGTTGGTAGTGTAGGTATGATTCAAGCAGAGAGCTATTGCGTAGCCGTTGTATTACCATCGAAAACAATTCCCGGCCAACTTGGCGTTATTATTTTCTTATTACCATAACCGATTCGAGAGATCGAAGGGAATTTCAATTATGAGAACGAATACTCGCATAGGGAGCGTGTTGAAACTGACAGATACACAGTGACCGTGTCAAATGTAATTATAATTGGATTACGTAGCGGAATCTACGTGGCAGCGTGTAACTGGCGATTCTGTCGTACAAGTAATGGTGATTCTGCTTAAATCAATTGATGTAAAACGGAAAATGTAAATGTTTATGCTTAACTGGTCCGACTCCATCAATTCTGCAGTATTATATTTCCATAAGACAACAATTGCTCGGATACATTTTCTTCATCTATTAAAACTTTCAGAAAATTAGCCAAACAGATAAAAAATCTTTTTAAACCAAGCTATATCAATTATTAGTCTTTGTAAGAAAAATCATCACCTTGCTATTATACAATTATTGTAATTAATTTTTATTTAGACTCGTAGGTTGGCTGCAATATAAAATTTAACTTCCGCACGTTTTTTTTTTGTAAAAGTTTGTGATAAAATTTAAATAACTTTTGTTTTTAAAATGTTTAAAATACTGTCTCCATTTTATTGAATTGTTAATTGAATCGTTCAATTTGTTTAGTGTAAATCATTTTATTAGTTTTACAAACTTACTCTGAATTGAACGACTACAAGAACGTTTATCCCTTCAACCTGTCATATGCTAGCACCTGTCTGGGCTTATGTCAACGAGTAATCAGAAGTCTTTACACGCATTATACAGATCACCGAGTAGCGATAAACTAGTAGTATTATAAATAAATTAATAAATGGAACGCTTTCACCTTACACGTTTCTTTGGCGTTCTTAATTCAAATAAATAGCTACCGGACAAATAATACTTGTGCGTACGTATATGCATTCCATTGCTATTATTAATAAATTACATACTCGACAAATAACTATAACAACAATATTCCAATATTTTTTTTATAAAAGTAAAGCAATAGATCCTCAAGTAAAAGACGACTAAGTAACAACAACTAGATTAACACTAGAAAGACTGAAACTTAGTATATACCTATATTGCCAAAAGTAGTCAAAATGACTACATTGTGAAAGAATAACTAATGTGTAAAGAAATTTGTTTAAAATTAATTTTTAATATTTTTTCTATTGATGACATGGCATATTGATGACGCTTTCATTTTCATCATTGGTGATCGACTCTTCGTCGCTATCTTCAGTGTCAGATGTTTCACTTTGAATATAATCCGCTTCATCTTCAGATGATAGTTCAGAATTTGTTGCATCTGATTCTATATCGGAGCACTCTTCACTTATGTTCGTTAGCTTTTCCAATAACTCACTTCTATTCGACATTTCTTTCATGAATTTAGGGCGCAAAAGAAATAAAATAAACAACTTGTTAGAACAAGTATCACTGCATAAAGATTCGAATAACAAGTACTACTTTAGCTTATTGAGCAACTGCAACTGATCAAGTATACGCCCAAATCGACAATTTATCATGTACTTGTATGTTATCATGTTACGATAATCGAAAAAAAATGGAAACTGTTATTTCAATACAGAGCCGAACTGGTCATATAAGAAATTTATTCAATACAATAATAAGAGTCATTTGATTATTTAAAATTTTCCAAGCAGTCAAAATGACTGCTTTTGGGCAATATAGGTATAACACATACACCGGAAATGAAGGAGGGGGAAGGTAACTACAATTATTAATAAACGCATTTATATGTTGTACAAAAAGTCACAATATTCTAAGAAACTGTGTCATTATAAACATAATTGTTTTTCTAATTAAAATTAAAAAGCAGTCAAAATGACTTCCTTGGGCAATCTAGTGTTAAGTAAATATACTGAACGAGTGTGCAACTTTGTTAGGAGACTGCGGGTGTTTGTGCATACAAAGTGCAAAACACGATAAGCATAGTGACAGAAAAAGTATACCTACTCTTAACTTAAACGTTGATTTCACTTAGATACAGTTACGATCGTTAACAAACAAAATAAAGTTTCGTTTCACTCGGACCTTAGCAAATTGCTCCAGGAAAGTTCCATTTTGTCCACAGGTCTACGCTTCATTCATTAGCATCATTCGCAAAGAAGCTTCCCATTGTTCGGCCCTTAAACGTAACTGTAATTCGAAACAGCCATTCGTTTCTTACCGGAGCATCGTCGAGGAAGTCATTAACTAGATATACATAGATGAAGGCTAGCTTCTGAGTTGATTGCTGAAACGCCATACTCCTGGACGAAACTCACGTGAAATCTGAAAGCGTGAAATCACGTTACAGGGCTTATAGGATTACGGGAATTAAAATCGAGCTCCTACAGCTGTCCCCATCGACGTGGACCCGCTCGTTTTGCTCGCGTGAACAAACGCACCAGCCTCGATTCCCCTTAAACGGAATAATGCACCTTCTTATCAAACCTGTACGATACCCAAGGAATGCTTCATCTTCCCGTTTACCTGCATCTCGCCTTAAGAAAACTTTGTAATCATCCTCCTTATGCAAAGATGCCTTGCGAACGAGCTTCTAGGGTGTCAAGACGTTTGTTTAATACTTGGACGGAATCAGTTTCTATCAGTTTCAATTTAGAACATTAAAATAGTCATTTTAGAGAAGAATTTCGTTTTCTTTTTACGAATTTAGAGCATTTTGCAGGTTTTTAGCATTGTTTTGCTAAAATACAAATTTAGTTTTTAGACATTTCAATGATTTTTAGCATTGTTTTGTTAAAAGGAAAATTAAGGTTTTAGCGTTTGCAACGATTTTTGGTCTTGTTTTACTGAAAGATAAATTAAGTTTTTAGCATTTTCAATGATCGTTAGTATTGCTTTACTTAAATACAAGTAAAATTTTGAGTATGTTGAACGATGTTTGGAATCGTTTTACTAAAACGTGAGTTATGGCTTCAGTTTTTTCAATGAAGTTTGGCATTGTTTTTATTAAAAGACACATTAAATTTTCAGTATTTTCAACGATTAGTATTGCTTCACTTATGTACACGTAAAATTTTGAGTATGTTGAACGATGTTTGGGGTCGTTTTACTAAAACGTGAGTGAAAGCTTCAGTATTTTCAACGAAGTTTGGCATTGTTTGTACAAAAAGACAAATTAAGTTTTTAGAATTTTCAATGATTGTTATTATTGCTTTACTTAAGTACACGTAAAATTTTGAGTATGTTGAACGATGTTTGGGATCGTTTTACTAAAACGTGAATGGAAGCTTCAGTATTTTCAACGAAGTTTGGCAATGTTTCACTAAAAGACAAATTTCGTTTTTAGAATTTTCAACGATTGTTAGTATTACTTTACTTAAATACATGTAAAATTTCGAGTATGTTGAACGATGTTTAGGATCGTTTTACTAAAACGTGAATGCAAGCTTCAGTATTTTCCACGAAGTTTGACATTGTTTTACTAAAAGATGAATTACAGCATCAATATTTTCAACGATTTCTAGCATTTTCTTACCAAGAAACTCAAAAAATTTTTGGAATTTTCAACAATTCTTAAATAGCACTATTTTACTAAGATACATGTCAAATCTTTAGCATTTCCAACGCAGTTTAGCATTGTTTTACTAAAAAGTGAATGAAAATTGCAGCATGTTAATCGATTTTTAGCATTGTTTTATTAAAAGACAAATAAGGTTTACAGCATTTTCGACGGTTGTTAGCATTGATTTATTAGTAAGACACACATAACATTTGATGCACGTGGAACTACAGATTGAAAAACGTCTAAAAACGTTCAGAAATGGTTACCTGCCCCAGATTGGAGATACCAAAACCTCAAAGAACAGAAGCGTCATTTGTTTCTGGTCTCGAATCAATAATCATTATCCCAGCTCTCTAATTAAATCTCTCCTAATATTTCATCTAGCTGTAACGCCAGCGCTGTCATTTTTACGACACCGTGTCTGAAAATGAGACAGGAAAGAATGTCTCGCAGCTTCCGAAGTTCGGATTGACAAAGGATTTCTTAGGTAGCCCGACGGAAAGCTAATTCGATGTTCGGTCGATTCGGATGTTCGGACGTTCGGGGACGTTCGATCGAATAGGCGGCGACTTCGTTCGGAATTCCTTTTTCTTTTTTCTTCTGTGGAGTCGGTGCGCATCGTCCGAAACCGATTCCCATTAAATTTAAGCTCGTTAGCGGGGCCGGACAACATGACGTATCACGTGTTCGAGGGAACGACTACTAAACAGTGAAACGTTTGGGAAAAGATGCCTGCCTCTTCTCTATCCTTTCTAGCTTTCAAAGGAGATCCCGCCGACCCAGGCCAGGTATCATCGGCTCCGGTGAAGTTCAACGGTGATTGCCAGCTGTATCGATAAGATCTGATACAGACACTCGAGTTTTCAAAGGCTGCGAAAGGTCACGAACCCTCCTCGCCGCTTGCGCCGTGATACTTTACAAGATCCAATCCCGGTAGTCAAGGTTCCGCGGATCCGTTCCGTGCCAACTTTCGTAGCCGAACCGTTAGGCTGTTTTATTTTAACCATTTAACCCCCTTTCCGAGAGAAGAAACACTGGATTACCGTATGGAAAGGAGAACCATCCTATCCAAAAGGATTCGCGACTCGAGAATCTCCATTGTGCGAACTAGCCAGCCGAGAAATCGCACAGGATGCCTGCAGAAGTTTTTCCACATTTCGGAAACAAATTCTTTCTTTTCTTTTTCTCTTGTTTCTATCAGTTTAGTTAACACTAGGTTTACGGAGCACTAAAATTGATTATTTTACATTGCTTTATAAAAAGAATAAAATTGTATTTACTTAAATCTTCAGCGATTTTTATTGTATTATGTACACATAAAAATAAATCTATTTAATAATTCCTCACGAATGCCTCCTTACACTCTTAATAATCGTAAATTCAAAATTTTTGAATCCGTCATTTTGACGGGTTCCGTAAATCTAATGTTAAGATCGCATCAACGGTTTAACTGCGTTTTGGAGACCTCCTTTTTTCAAGTTTTTTTTTATACAATCCTATAGATTTCGACGAGAAAACACCGAAAATGTAAATATTATTGTGAGGAATTCATTGGTTAACAAGTTATACGCGTATAAAGTTGAATATTTTTAACTCTTTGCGGACGCGTGTCTGCAGACAGTTGCCCAAGTAAAATTGCTACTCCGTGACTAAAAATCATTTTTTAAAAAATTATTACTTTCAAGAAACATCAAACAAATGTTTACCAAATACGACACTTGCTCCTTTATTTAATTCTTATGCGTAGCTGTCAGTACACAATTTCATTTCCTCGAGGAAAATTGTACATTCGGACCGTCGATAAGTACGCTAAACATAATTCACGGCCGCAAAGGGTTAAGCCTTTTTGACAGGTTAAAGCGCCGCCATATTGATATATTTGCTAGGTAGATCTTTATGCAATATAAAACTTATCTCCCTGAATTGCAACAAACTGGAATAAAATAGAAATTCATGTTCTTTCTTAATATGTTTAATAGATTGAAAATAATATAGAAGTATTATTAAATTCTTCTAATGTTTTTACTGTTTGCAATTAGACCTACTCATTTTTATCGTAAATGCATCAAATCCGCTGTCTAGTTATTAGCTACCGCATTGAATTACATTACATTGTACAGGTTAGGTCTCTACAACTTACCACTTCGACTTACACAACTATTTTTATTCGTAGCGGACAATAATGGTTCACGTAGAGTTGAATGGTTTCGAAAGGGGCACATTCTGACGTTGGTAGTTTGTTTTCGTAGCGTAGAGGACATATGAAGGTCGTTAACTTTTTTTCTTTTTAAATGGAAACATATATTTTTTATTGCATCAGTTAATGCATCTTGATATTCTTTACAAGAAAGTGTTAACCTACTTATGTGAACAAATCATTTATTTAAGAGATATGTTAATTTCATTGTTATGCGAGATAATGACACTCTCGTTGATGTAATAATTCTATTTACATAAAAGGTTCAATGTGACGATTATTTGCATCGTATAAAAGGGGAACAAGTGCATTATCTACAATTTTCATGGAAGTTTTTAAAATATGAAATTATTTTCATAAAAATGTGGACTTGAGTAGGTTGGAAAATGTTAGGTTAGCAACTACATTTATCGGAAATATTTATTTTGAATGTATTTTCATCAAAATGTGGACTTGAGTAGGTTGGAAATGGTTAGGTTAGAAACTACATTGGGCGGAAATATTTATTTTGAATGGATCATAGTTCATAGGTTTTCTTTGTTGAGTATCAACTAAATGCCTATTGTATTTTTCAACGGAAAATGGGGAAATTGTTTGGGAAAAATTTGGAACGAATGGAATTAATTCGTGCGACGCTTCTTATCAGGACAAGCAACCTTTTTCCTGTTCATTAGAGAAACGTTATTGCTCCGAACCAAATTATGTAATTCGATTAATTAACTCCTTCAAGCCGCTTACTCGTTCACAAATCTTGGGGGGGGGGGAAGAACCACGGTAGAAAGAACCGGATAATTTTTAAGAATGTCCTGAGATATCTGATAGGCACATAAGGAATGCTGGGAAACGTTCCAATCTTGAAGAAAACTTTACCAATTTGTTTGAAGCGATCCCGAAAATGTTGCTTTTACATGAAGTGTACAATGTCTGCCAAAGTTGATAAATGGCAGCAGGAAAAAAATTCGAGAGACGTCAAAAATATAAAATAATTAATGGAAGCAGTAAAAACGATAACTTTCATGATATCATTTCAAACATTTCGAGTCTGTTTTTTATAATGATAAAATTTAACTATATTTCATACTCATTTCATGATCATTTCATAATCATGTCTTCAGTTTTCCACCTGACACGTCGTGCGAAATTGTCTTAGGCAAAAATGAATGATGGTTTACAAAAGTTGAAGTCGCAAACTTCAAAATAAGACCAGGATTGTTATTGCACTATCTATTTTAACGACATCGTCATTGTTTAACGCTTTGACTGCCAACCCAGCAACCTCAAAAATTCTATAAAATCACAGTATTTATTAATCACAATATTTATTGATCATAGTATCTATTAATAATGAAATACAAGTTGAAAAGTTAAGATATATAATACTGAGTACTCTTCCAGCCTCCTTACATTTTGCACACGCCAACCAAATTTGGTACAGCGGATACATTAGTGAAAAAAATAATTCTTAAATTTCTACAAATAATTCAATTATTTGTCAACGTGTTAAACCTCGAAAATTTCTCGAGACCGGGAAATTGAGTGTTCAAATACTTTTCGGATCCACTGCATATACATAAATATCAATTTTTTGGACCTTGTTACTTCAAAATTGTGTAAAAAACAAGATCTGCGTGTATGGCAAATTGTACACAGTGTCCTTTTTGTAACAAATTACGCCTTTATGTGACATGTTTTTTCATTAACAATGCCAGCAACGTATCATGCAAATGATTCTACAAATAGCATTTTAACGTCATCGGTTTTGTGAAGAAAATGTCAAATTGACACAAAGAATTTTTCTGAAAGACATATAGCAGATTTTACGCAGTGTCCTTTTTGTAACAAATGTTGTTACGCCTTTCTGTGACATGTTTTTTCATTAACAATGTACCAGCAATGTATCATGCAAATGATTCTACAAATAGCATTTTAACGTCATCGTTTTTGTAAAGAGAGTGTCAAATTGACAGAAAGAATTTTTCTGAAAGATCGATCGTTTTTCCCCAACATTTTTAAACAGCAGAAATATTGGAATTTTTCCGTAATAATTTGACCTCGGCAGAATATTCATCGTACGCACTAGGTATACTATACTATTTCATAGCAGTCTCGTGACACAAGCTGGAAAAATCATAGATGCTTTGTGTACGCGGCTGCGTACTTAAAAGACTAAATTGCGTCCGGGCAATTTGCGCGCAGTCTCTTCTTCATTTTGACAAAAGCGAAGTGTGCGGAGGTTGTAATTCGGTTAAGTTCGCTAAGTGCAGCCAACTATATGGCCGGAATTGAAATTTCGCCCGAGCCGTGGTCCTCGACGTCTTCTGTAACAATAGACCGCCCTTGGGGACCGATATGACGAGAATGGCTCTAATTACCTTTCCATCGCCTAAAAGCAATCATTATGCTGTATTCGCTTGATCTAAGTGCGAAACAGTGCGCCGTTTGACCTAATTTGTCGCTCGAGTGCGTTCATTCCTCGGGCACATACCACATTTGGAATCCTGAACACTTGACACGGTTATGATTTCATATTACTACGACATGTCCTTGGTCCAATCTTGATTTTATCGTTTATAGTTTTGTCGTTGCACCATTTTCGCCGTTTCACTGGATTACGCTAAAAATATTGTTAGCCCATCAATAATCGTGAAAATCTCATTATCTGTATACAGTGAGTGTAAAATGTATTTGTACACATTGAAAAATCAAATAACTTTTTTTAAAATTAGATCAGACGGCTTCAGTTCTTTTGAGATGATAAAAGGATTAGTTTACTAGGTTATGCGTAAATAATTTTAATCTAAAAATTGCTATTGGTCGAAATTGTAAAGAAAAAGGTAAAAGTCACGGTTTTTAACTTTTTTTATCTTTGCCTATAATGAAAATTTAAAATACGCCTTTTGTAGATCTACGTAAAGTTATTATACATGCAGAATGTTTCATCGAAGTCGCTTAATGTTGCTATAATTTTTCGCGCTTTTTGTGAAAACGTTCAACATTAATGGAATATTTTCACAAATGGCCTGAAAGATATAAATCTATCAAATAATTTCACCTATTTAATACAACTATTTCGAGATTATTTCATGTATTTTTGTTTAACATTAATAGAAGGGTGTAGTGGAGTTTGAAAATATTTTAAGAACATTACAATGCAAAATAAAAGCTGTCTATAATAATTGCACGATACAAGATTATGTGTTCCTTTCTTGATGATTTTAATGAGTTAAAAGTAATACATCTATTAATGTTTTTCATAAATGAATAAAATCCGCAGTTTCGTTACGATAAAGTTTTTAATAGAATTTTATATCGTGAAAAATAATAGAAATAATATGAATGCATATAGCACAATGAATATATTTATTGTGTAATATCAAAAATATTTTTGCAGAACTTACAAAAGATAGTTTTAGCGAGTTTAGAGTTGCAATGATTCCGCAATTGTATTAAAGAAGTTAGGTGGGGAACGTGGTTAAGCGTTGAACAATTTTCAGAGATTTTATAACCTCTCACCCCGGAAGTTCGTCGAGGTACGTTTACCGGAGACGCGTTCTTGCATCCGCTGGCGTGACGTAAATTAGCTTGCAACTTCACTGCAGGTGTTTCTTCCACGTCGCAAACGCGAAACGTCTAAAATATTACTCCGTTTTTATTTAATTTATGCAGAATATTTTAAAAGATACTACACGTTTCAAAAACATTCCATAAATTTTTATTGAAAATATTAAATCACAATACAGTATTACCCAACAGTTCGATGCAGTGAAAAGTGTGATTATACCATCGTCATTTCTTGAAAACAAACGAAACAACTATCGTAGAAAATGGTTTTCATTCTTCCAGGATTAAGTTACTGCGTAAAAAATAACAATTAAATATTTATATTGTAAAAACTTCCGGAAGAGCAAATAGGAATTATATTTAATTTTCCTTGTTGGTAAATTTAGTACCTAAAATCGGAAATTTACGAAAATCCAGTTTAGTAATTAGAAAAATGACATACGTATCTTTTTAATTAATTGCCCCGTGACATACATACATCAGTGGTCTTAATATTTTTTAAACACGTGTTATTCTCATGAGTAAATAATTAATAAGTATTCACTTTATAAGATCTTACAAGAACAGAAACTAGAAATTATATTTAATTTTCCCGTTGGTAAAAGCGACACTCCTGTGAGTTTATAATTTTAATGTGTCCAAAGAGAATGATATATAAGACAGAGATTTTCACGCAGGCCACCATGGCAGACGTTCCCATCCCCATAGGAAAGGTCGTGCCTCTGGGGTCAGACCTTTACGACGTTCCAGGGTAATCTTCCAGATCGTGAAGAAAACGGGGAAAATTAAGTGTACCTTCAGATAAACCAATTTGTCTACGATTTCTCAGCGTCGCGACAAACCCAACGTCGCGTCGTCGCACGTAATTAACTCAACGCATTACCTGCAAATTAAAGCCACAATGTTACGCGATAAATTGTTTCGCAGAATCTGCATTTACATTTACGTCTTATAATTACTTCTCAATATTCAATTAAAACATAATTTTATCCTTTTTATAAAAATAGTATCTACTTTTATATGCGATGCCGAAAGAGAACGCGTGCTTTACAAATTAATGTTTACACACGTAAATTTTGTTAAAATTTTGATAATAGACGGATGAGATGCGCGTACACGTCTCTAAGAATTTTTTCAATAAAAATCGAATGGATTTCTATGATATATTGGCGTTTGAATTGACTCGAATGAAAAATGTCGAATCTTTCTTTTACTTGTATTAACACTAAACCCAGAGATGAGCATTTTTATCTCAACTGAGACAAAACCATCCCCACCATAGCGCTCACTGTCCACCACCAGCATCCGCTGTTACCATATAAGTCATAGAGGAAGGAAGTGATTTGCCCGTTGCGAACAGTACGCAGGCGTCGTGCATGAAAGAGAGGTTGGTGGGAGAAGCAGGCGTTTGAGGGGCCCCTACCGTGCCCATCCCTGATTAAACCTATCACCGCCGGTCAAATGACCACTTTCAAATCTTTTAATTTACAATTATTGTAATTATAAAGATGCTTCCACTGGAAATGATTACGCATAACTATTTTATTCAAGTATACATTGTAATAAAAATAGCACAACATCTAAATTAATTCAATCGTGTCATTTTTACACGGGAGCACATGCTAATCACTTTTTATGGTTATTAGATTTAGTGTTAACACGTTCGCTACCACCATTTGTCACCAGAATTGAACTAAAAATTTAAAACTGCCAAATCAAATCCAAAAAAAAGTCTGGTGCCTAAAAAAATTCTTAAAAATCACTTAAAGGATTTCAAAATATTCTTACATTATTTTCAATCTACAAAACGTATAAAGTAAATAACAAAATTCCTATTTGATTCCAGTTTGTTCGGACAGAAAATGATCATTTTGCATAAAGATCCTCCGTCTACTTATAAACAAGATATTCCAAGATTTATCGTGCGCCTTATATCATCAATTTCGCAACAGCAGTTGGTGCTTATCTTTATTTTTAATCGTTCTAGAATAACACTATATATAAAAGAACTCGTAGCCCGCGTTCCTGTTACAAATTCTACAAGCGACGTCGATAAACTCACGAAAAAACTAAAACGGGTGTAAACGAGCAGGTTATTTAAGGGGCTCCGAACGTGTTAATCAACGGTAAATTAAAATTCCACTGTAATTGAAGTAGCTCTTGTATATCTACTCGGTTCTACGGTCTACGGACTGGAAACCGAAGCAGTTTCGCACGGCTTCTCCGCGCGATCGCTATATATTACACAGCGCGGTAATTTCGTAATGAAATTGTCGTCCCGATACGATAATTATCGCGCATCTGGTGAAGCCGATCCGCCTGATTATCGAGATCCAAGGAAGATTGTAACCGAAGAGGGGAACGTGTGCGAACACCGCGCCGGGTAGTTTATCCGATCTACCGGACCCGGGTAGTCAAGTATTTACGAAGTTCTGATCAGTTTCTGCCACATAAATCACACCGGTGTGATCGTTCCACTTGGTTCGTAGTTATTACGCAGGAGGTATGATTAAGCACATGTTGCATGCGCTATTGGTGCGTGTTCAAGTAATACATGTTCCTACATTCTGGGACACAAATGAAATACACACACAAGCGGTAACGCACGCGAATTTTTTGTATCGATTTTATACTATCACACGATAAAAGAATTATTGTGAATATTTATCCATTCGTGACGAAATTGGCGGAATACAAACGAGAGTGCAGATTAACCAAGATTAATAGCATCTCCATTTTATTTCAAGCTGAAAATATTTTCTGTTTGTTACGATATTTTTGTGACTATTCTGGTTTCTATTAATTGATTTATGAGAATGTAAATTTAGATAAAATAATTATTATTAATCTGGAGAGGTTTATCCATTCGTGTGCGAATTCGAGGAATACAAACAAGTGTGCAAATTAACCGAGACCAATGGCATCATCATTCAATTTTAATGAAAACATATTTATTAATCGATACAAAACATTCTTTTATTTATTCTGGCTTCTTCTAAGTGATCTATGGGAATGTATATTTAGATAAAATAATTATTATTAATCTGGAGAGGTTTATCCATTCGTAACGTGTGCGAATTCGAGGAATACAGACAAGTGTGTAAATTAACCAAGACTAATGGCATATTCATTCAATTTTAATGAATACATATTTTCTAATCGATACAAAACATTCTCTTATTTATTCTGGCTTCTGTTAAGTGGTCTATGGGAATGTATATTTAAATAAAATAATTATTATTAATCTGCAGAGGTTTATCCGTTTCTTTAACCTAGACTATTTTATACATTTCCCTCAATATAATTCGTATAAAAATTGATCTTAGTCGCTTTTCATTGATATGAACCCAATATAATTGAATTTATAAGTCGTCCCGTATTTTATTTTATCACTACAAGTTGAACTTCATTGAATAGCATATTTTATACATTTCCCTCAACATAATTCATATAAAAATCGATCTTAGACGCTTTTTGTTGATATGAACCCAATATATTATGGATTTATAAGCAGTCTCATAATTCTTGTTCATTTATCCATTCATTGTTGTCCTCGGTCTTCTTCGTGTATTTTATTTTATCACAACAAATTGAGCGTCATTAAATAGCTTATATTATACAATGCCCTACATATAGAATTATTATATAAATCGATCTTGTACATTTTTCATTATTATAAAGCAAATATAATTATACATTTAATAAATATAATTGTACATTTTTCATTGTTCTATATTTTCTTCTATTGCATCAAATTAAACTTGACTTTTATTGCCGGGCTTTCAAGTTTGTTTCCAAGTTATTGCGATATTTGAACACTATACCTACCGATCATTAAAAGTGACCAGCATGTATTGCGCTTTATAAAAAAAAACACAAGATTACGTTTACTTAAACATATTGCTATTTTTATAATAGTACATGTATGATGTAAGAAATTTATTAAATTATTTCCAATAAAAGAATTTTCATAATTTCGAGAATTCTAAAATGAATAATCTGTTACTGATCAATTTTATCGGCGCTGGTAAGGTTCAGTGTTAAGGAGTTCTTCTCTTGAGTGAAATTGAATATAGTTGATAATTTAAAAAAAAGGTTTTTACTGTAACGTGTATGTTATCTCGATTACATATCTTTTCTGTCGGTGATGTATAATACATCGGAACGAAACTGAAAGCGTAAAATCCTCGCGTCGAACGCCGATGGAAAATCCAGAAGACGTAGAACATCGATTATACGACGGTTAATCGCTAATTACAGCGATTCCCTCTACGAAAACAAGCCGAGGTCTGAGCCGTGGCCAGCCACAGCTTAATAACAGGAATCGATCGAGAAATTTCAGACGGTGGCTGAACAAGGTTATTAACTATCGAGAGGTTATTCGATCGATCTGACACGCTATATTCCGCTCGAATTTAACGACTGTTGCCGTATCCAGTCCATCAAATCTCGTATCTCGTAAGTAATCGAATGTTCTTTTAAATCATTTGATTTCAATCGTTCTTTTTTTTCATGTACCCGCGACGATAATACTATACCCTCGAGTTTCCATTTACGTAAAATTTCGTTTAGGGGCTGCCATTTTTATCACGTCGACACCTGCGAATTACGTTGCACCTTCTGTTCTTTATTCGCAGCATCCCCAATTGGAGGCAAAATTCAAAGAAGAATTAAATTCGGAAAGAATATGAATACTCCTTGTTTCACATTTATGGTTTTGGTCGGAAATATCAGGCACATTGATTTCACACTAAATCCACCAATCACAAAATACGGTGGCTCATAAAAGTATTCGGTCGCCCTTTAAATCAGAATAACTTTCTTAAAATTTCACCAAATCACTTGACTTTTCTTGAGCAATTAGTAGCATTGATTTAGTATATCACGTGCAAAAAAAGATTTTGAAAAAATTGGAATTAGTAGGGATTACATGAAGTGATAAAAATGGCACTTTTTAAAACTTCTTTATTTTAGCCCATAATGAAAATTTAAAATATGCCTTTCGTAGATCTATGTTAGTTATACATATGCTGAAAATTTCATCGAAATCGGTTGACGCAGAAATAAACGACGCGCATCGAAAGATGTGAGAAACTATGGATTTTAAGCAGAAACTGACCAAAAGTCGTGAAAAACTGCGATTATCACCACTTTCAACCGCTTGTAGCTCATATGTTCGTTAACTCATTTCGATGAAGTTTTCAGCATATGTGTAAATAACATAGATCTACAAAACGCATATTTTGAATTTTCATTACGGGCTGAAATAATAAAGTTTTAAAAAGTGCCATATTTATTTCTTCATGTAATTCCTACTAATCGCAATTTCTTCAAAATCTGTATTACACGTGATTTATTAAATCAATGTTTCTAATTGCTCAAAAAAATGTCAAGTGATTTGGTCAAATTTAAAGAAAGTTATTCTGATTTAAAGGGCGAGCGAATACTTTTGCGAGCCACTGTATAATAATAGTAAAGTGCGCTATAGAAGTGAAAAGATAGAATTTATTTTAACTCGTTACGGTTTTCATTATAATCTGTGTTTAAATAAAGAAGACAGTTGAATCATTCCCTATGAATGCGTTTTCATAATTTCAACAATTGTGAAATGGATCATCTGACAGTAATAGGTTTAGTGTTAAATTAACTGAAAATTTAGATGAATATTAAATTTTCTCTGAATTTTATATAAATTACCAACGATTTCGTGTTTGAAGAGCAGTTCGATTATTAGAAATCCTGCTTGAAACGCATCAAACTTGTTATGTATTATAAATACTATGCAATTTTTCGCATGCGAACTTCGAAATGATGCTATTCCTTAGAATATGATTTTACCTTTTATCAGTTTTATTTCAATTTTGCTTTCCTGCTTCAAATTCTTTTCAAAAGTATTGAAAAGAATATTATTCTCCTGGACAGAAAATAATAAATGGATATCGTGAAGTTTGAAATTTATTTTCTATTAAATTTCCTGTTGAATGAATTAATGACTGCTCATTTAATTAGTTAAATGGTTTCATGTCTCGTTTAAAATAATTACAAGAGAAATACAAAATAGGAAGTGATATAAATGAGAACTGTCTACAAAAGCGTAGAGATTTCATGTAAAAAGTTTTATTAATGTGTGTAACACAGCTTAGAATACACATTTTTTTGTAACGAAACATTGTTTATTATTTCATAGATTTTGGACTTCTTTTTTCATGGAGAATCACCTGTTCCTCGACTATATCACCGATAATGGGGCCACTGCGTGTGTGCCAGTGTAAACATGAATATTCGTGCCCGAGTACTCGTTAATACACGAATGAAGCAACGTCAAAGTGTTGGTATTTAATTAGTACCTCCAACGTTAATGACCGAGTATCAGAATAAATTATTCTGACGACATTTATCGGCTATGACATGATGTACGGTCGTTTTAAGTGTAACACTTTATCGAAATTGAATGATATTATATAGACTAAATCACTTTATCAGTTCGATCGACTATCAAATAGAATCGTATTAAAATTGATCATTTCATTTTAGACGATCGAGATTATTTATGAGTGTATAAAACCCACTTTAATTTAAAAAAAAAAGATAGATATACTAAAAAAGACATACAGTAACTTTTTCCTCAATCTATTTTCGATGTTAGGAAATATTTTAGACATTGTTTATGTACAATAAATACTATGGGATTACTGATCAATCACACCTCTAGAAATAATCAAATAAATTTCTTCATTCGAGCACATATCGTTATAAAACTTGCATGAAAATGAAACAAGAACAGTCTTGTAATTTTCATAAAATAATGTATACCCGTCACATTTTGTGATCAGTACGGTTAGTGACCAATAATACCTCTAAAAATAATCAAGTAAATTCTTCACTCGAGCACATATCGTTATAAAAATTGCGTGAAATTGAAATAATACCAGTCTCGTAATTTTCATAAAATAATGTATACCCGTCACATTTTGTGATCGGTACGGTTAGTGTTCAATCACACCTCTAGAAGTAATCAAATAAATTTCTTCATTCGAGCACATATCGTTATAAAACTTGCATGAAAGTGAAACAAGAACAGTCTTGTAATTTTCATAAAATAATGTATACCCGTCACATTTTGTGATCAGTACGGTTAGTGGCCAATGATACCTCTAAAAATAATCAAGTAAATTCTTCATTCGAGCACATATCGTTATAAAAATTGCGTGAAATTGAAATAACACCAGTCTCGTAATTTTCATAAAATAATGTATACTCGTCACATTTTGTGATCGGTACGGTTAGTGTTCAATCACAACTCTAGAAATAATCAAATAAATTTCTTCACTCGATCACATATCGTTATAAAAATTGCATGAAATTGAAATAACACTAGTCTTGTAATTTTCATAAAATAATGTATACCCGTCACATTTTGTGATCGGTACGGTTAGTGTTCAATCACACCTCTAGAAATAATCAAATAAATTTCTTCACTCGATCACATATCGTTATAAAAATTGGGTGAAAATGAAATAAGAACGGTCTTGTAATTTTCATAAAATAATGTATACCCGTCACATTTTGTGATCGGTACGGTTAGTGTTCCATCACACCTCTAGAAATAATCATATAAATTTCTTCACTCGATCACATATCGTTATAAAAATTGGGTGAAAATGAAATAAGAACGGTCTTGTAATTTTCATAAAATAATGTATACCCGTCACATTTTGTGATCGGTACGGTTAGTGTTCAATCACACCTCTAGAAATAATCAAATAAATTTCTTCACTCGATCACATATCGTTATAAAAATTGTATGAAATTGAAATAACACTAGTCTTGTAATTTTCATAAAATAATGTATACCCGTCACATCTTGTGATCGGTACAGTTACTGTTCAATGACACCTCTAGAAATAATCAAATAAATTTCTTCACTCGATCCCATATCGTTATAAAAATTGCGTGAAAATGAAATACCACCAGTCTTGTAATTTTCATAAAATAATGTATACCGGTCACATTTTGTGATCGTTACAGTTAGTGTTCAATGACACCAATAAAAATTATGTAATAAATTTCTTCATTCGAGCACATACCGTTATAAAAATTGCGTGAAATTGAAATGACACTAGGCTCGTAATTTTCATAAAATAGTACATACCGAACCGGTTTTGTGATCGGTAAGGTTAGTGTTAAAATAATATTCCAAGTTCGACATCATTAATTTTCTGGTACCGCATACAGCAAAATCGACCTTTGACTCCGCAGATTATTTATGCAACGTCGACAACTCTCGGTGTAACACCTGAATATTGATTGGTAACGTCGAAAACTTTCACGATGGAGGAAGAGAAAAGAGGGAACGGAGATTTCGCGTGTTTATCGCGATAACAGGTAACGGGTGCATTCACTCGGCGAGGAGACAACGGGAGACACGTGTCACCATTCAGTAAACGATGACAGTTTTCCCTCGTTTCCGCTTCGCCTGGTTTCTTCTTCTCTTAGATTGGCCGTCGCAGCGTCGTCGTCGCCCGTATCGAACACGGCCGTCCATTGAATTTCTCGAGAACCGAAGATGTATCTCGAGAAGAATCGTGCCGTAACTTCCTCTACTCGAGCACGATGCACCCGCGTCGTTCTTCTTCGTGACTTCTTGAAAATGACGGAATAATTGAAAGGCCGCGCGCCGCGCGTATCGAAAGACCAGAGGGGTGAAGAGAACAGAGGAGAGAACCTTACCGGGGGTTGGAGGGTGGCAATCGGCAAGAAAGTTGCAATTTTAACAACCCTTCTCTTTCTCTCTCCCGGCTGGGCTCGTATACAATCACTCGACCCAATAATCCGTGTGTCGAACCGAGTTGAGTGTGCTTTATTTCCCGCTTTCGCCGATACTACTCGACGCGGTCTCTGTATTCTTCGCGGATCCCATTCAGCCTTCTCCGGCAAACCGAAATACAGTAGTGCTCACCTTAAGGGAGGCGTTTTATATTACGGCAGTGTAAACAAGTGATTTTTAAGAATTTTCTTTAGAATAATTATTGGATATCTGGGACTAGGCATTTTTGGGCTGTAAACAGATAGTCTTAAAGTACAAGTGTTTTTATTTTTTTTAGTTCAATTCTTCTTATTATGTATTGTATAATATAAAAGGTGATCCATTTACATCAACCCAGTCGAATATCTCCGAAATTATTGATGACACTAAAAGATATTTCAAAGAAAAGCTAAACGATATCAGGAGGTAGAATTTCTCTACGTGAACGCGTAGAGGACATATGAAGGTCAACTTTGCTTTTTTAAATAGACTCGTATATTTTTTAATGTACTACTCGATTATATTCTATCGTTATTCCCTACGTAAAAGTACCAGGTCACTTATGGCGGAAAATCATTAGTTTAGAAGATATTTTCAGTTTAAAAAAATAATTTAATCAAATCGAATTGAAGCACTGTTCACAACGTATGTTAAGGTACTTGAACAATTTTTTTAAATATTTTTTTCGATAAAAAATGGCTTCTGATTACGGAACAAGATACGTTTTTTTAGGCGCCCCAGGGCTTGATATCTAGCGTCCAAATTTCTGACTTGAAATAAAAAAAGAGTCTCTTCCGAATCTACATTAAAATGCTCATAGAGAAGTGTGTAGGGATTTTTGAAAATATTGATTTTTTAAAAATGACAGGCATTTTTAATTTAACCCTTTGCACTCGAAGCAATTTTAATTCCAAAGTAAAGACACTTCTTTCAATCTGGGCCATTTTTATTTTATATAATCTTTTTTATATTATGCACATGAAATTAAACCTGTTTTCTCATACGACAGATGAATTTTTAACAATTTATAGAATACAGACGAATATAATAATACAAGAACTAATTTGACTAATGGTATGAAAATTTTTACTGTTGCCTCAGAGTCACCATTTGAGTGCAAAGGGTTAATTCGTAGATATCGGAGATAAATTAAAAATGCCTGCGATTCGTAGGTGTTCTTTTTATTTTACGTAACTCTTCGCTGTAGAAAAGTGGAATTTCGTTGAGATAAGATTTCAGGCAAATACTTGTCAATAGCAGAAGCATGAATATAGTTTTATTAACTATACAGTCTACAATATATTTGTTAAAGTTCTTTAATACCTTGACCGTTTTTATTGTCGACTCCAAAGCTTGATAGAAAGAAGAAGCGTCCGTGTTTCACAAAGCAAAACGTGTCCGATGTATTGATTTCATTTAAGGGGTGACTATAGCTTGTACCTAGCCTAGATAATATGCGAAGAATTGTTAACGCATGCTGCTTATGAAACAAGAGTGAGAGGAAAAATTCTTTTACAAATTTTTATACCGGAAGTATAACATTACTTTGCATTGATTTCTACCAGAAATCTGTGTCATTTTATCTCTTGGAGTACTCGCTATACTTGCACGCGTGTTAATATTCTATTACAAAAATTATAGTTCATATAGTTTTTAGCACCTTAGCTTAAAATATGTATAATAAAATTTTATAAATGCTAGAATAAGAACGGGGAAATTTTCATAATAAACAGTCTTTATGTTTCTATTGCAATTTTTGTATATCGATTTACCCAATGTTCTCATTAAACAAATTGCAATGCTTTTTCCAGAGATAAAAAATCAATAAAATGACATTTAAACATGATCATTAAAAATATACAAGAACGTTTACACAATATGACACATTATCTAACATTAATATGACACATTAACTACACATTAAGTAACACGTTGACCGCAGACTTGGCAACCACTAAAAGTGACATACAATCAAAGCAATTTATTTAACACTTTGATCGACGTGTCGCCCATATCTGGGTGACGGAATTATTTATACAGAATTGGAAGTTAATTTTTACGTTGGTAGATCGTGTGTACCAAAATAACTTACGACCTGTGAAATGGTAGAGGTTTGAAACAGTAATTAATATCAGAAAAATAAACTTCTCAGTTTTTGTTTCGATAAATTAAATGCTTTGATTCTGTGTAATTTTTGTCATTGTTGAGTGGGCGATGAACGTGTTAACAAATCATAAACTGCGAAGATAAAATTCCAACCTTTTGCACTTCACTCAATCTAACAATGTAAAAATTAATTTTCAAATCTAGACAAACAATTCCGTCACCCAGATCTAGATAACATGACAGTAAATGTGTTAAAAACTAATTTCTTCCTAAACCTGTAGAAGTTAAGATAAATAGGATCTATCATTTCTTTTTCATTTACCATTCTTCAATCATCATATCATCACTATAATCCTATGTAAATATTTAACCCTTTGAAGACGACTGCCGCCATATTGGCTACATCAAATACACCTATTCAATTCTCAAAGTTGCAAACAAATAATTTAATCGTTGCAGTAACAAACGATCGGTACATACAGTGGCGTGCAAAAGTATCCGGGCACCCTTTAAAAACGAATAACTTTTTCAATATTAATTCAAACGGCTTGAGTTTTTTGAGATGTTAGAAGGATTAGTTTACTAGGTATCGTGTAAATAATTTTTTCCAAAAATTGCTATTGGTCGGAATTGCGGCGAAGAAAGTAAAGATCACAATTTTTAACTTTTTTATCTGTATCTGTAATGAAAATTTGCAAGACGTCTTTTGTCGGTCCAGGTAAGTTATGCATACGTACAAGGTTTCATCGAACTCGGTTAACGTTGTTATGAGCTACAAACATTTAAAGCTGATCACATAAGGGCGACATTCCCTGAAAATGCAGAAAATTTGCGACTTTCACTCTAAAGCTCTCATTTTGCAATGTTCGTAGCTCATCTGCTCCTAGCAACATTAACCGACTTCGATGAAACGTTGCACATGTATATAGCCTATGAAGATCTACAAAAGATATATTTTAAATTTTCATTACAGGCACAGATAAAAAAGTTAAAAATTGTGACCTTTACTTTTTTCTTTACAATTTCTACCATTAGCAATTTTTCTAAATAATTATTTACACGTTACCTAGTAAACTAATCCTTCGAGCACCTCAAAAAATCTCAAGCCGTTTGAACTAATTTTGAAAAAGTTATTCGTTTTTAAAGAGTGTCCGGATACTTTTCCACGCCACTGTATTTTTTCTCAGAACTTAAGACTTTATAGGATTTAGTTTCCAAAGGAAATGTAAATATTTAAAAAAATTCTCGCCCACAAAATTGTTGAAAAAAGAAGTCGGTGTGTCAATCTATGGACCGTTAGCGCGCAGTCGTAATTGTTTCTGTTTCTGCGCGCGGTTAATTAGCTGGAATTTTAATGTAGGCGGAACAGCAAGAACGAATCGGATGGTCGACTAAACCAACGTGTATATCTGTTCCAGTGTGCAACTGCAATTTACACGCGAGAAAGTGCATATTCAACATGGAACTGTACAAGCTGTCGGGTCGTGTCAGCGGAGGCGTTTGTCTGCAGTGCTGGCATTTTACAGCAGGAAGACACTGTCATTATTGTCGGGAAGGTTACTACAGAGATCCAGCGAGATCGATCACGCATCGTAAGGCCTGCAAACGTAAGTAGTACTCTCCCTCTGACAGACATTAATCACTGCTAATTTTGAGGTGGCTATACCTGCTGATCTATTAATCAGGCATCACTTGTTGAGGTTTACCCGCATGCCGGTGTACGATTCATTGAAATTATGCAGAAAATCACAATTCATTTAAGACGCTCGAACGTTCGCGCAAAAATAATCGCCAGGTAGATTCGACGCGGGACTATTAATCAGATCTAGTCATGACTCATCTGGTTCGATACGTTCGTGTTATCTACCGGAAGGCTTTTTAATCATTCCATCAAATGGATGCTGAAAAATCTTCTTTCACACAATAACTTTTTTAAAATGAGTTCTGGCGATTTTAGATTCTTTGAGATCTTAGAAGGATTAATTTACTAGCTGCAGTACCAAAAAAAAAACTTTGAAAAAATTGAATTTTGTCGGAATAGCAGAGAAAATACGAAAAGTTGTTTTAACAAATTTTTGATGTGGGTCTATATTGAAAATTTAAAAAATTCGTTTTGGAGATCTGTGTCAATTATACACATGGTGAAAATTTCATCGAAGTCGGTCAACGTTTCCATGAGCAACAAACGTTTCAAGATGAGAGCTTATGTATGAAATTCTCTAACAAGACCGAAAATCTGCAATTTGTGTTTTTACAAATTTTTATCTGTGTCTACATTAAAAATTTAAAAATTTCATCTAAATTTAAAAATTTCATCGAAATCGGTTAACGTTCCTATGCGCAACAAACTTTTCAAGATGAGAGCTTAAGGGTGAAATCGCAGGTTTTCGGTCTTGTTAGAGAATTTCACCCTTAAGCTCTCATCTTGAAACGTTTGTTGCCCATAGGCACGTTGACCGATTTCGATGAAATTTTCACCGTGTGTAAAATTAACACAAATCTCCAACACGTATTTTTTTAAATTTTTAATACAGACACACATAAAAAATTTGGAAAAACTACTTTTCTTATTTTCTCTGCTATTCCAACAAAATTGAATTTTTCCAAATTTTTTTGGTACATCAGCTGGTAAACTATTTCTTCTAAGATCTCAAAAAATCTAAAGTTGTCAGAACTCATTTTAAGAATCTTATCTCATTTTAAAGTGTGTACGAAAACTTTGTTGACTGACTGTAGCTTAGCACCAGTTAACAAATACTTAATAATCAGATTATTAGAAATATCTCTGTTCGATATTAGGCAACCACTTTGCATTAGACCGCTTTATCAATCCCGAAATGGTTCATCATCGATCCTCGTCTCGTCAAAAAGGGGATTGCTGATCATGACAGCTTAATACGCCGAATTACGGTGAATCGGGTGGTTTAGCAAGCGCGGTCGCCGTTTGCTCTCACGTTCGCTCCACGAGTGGAATCCAGTTATTACCCCGTTATTACTATTAATTTCATCTGTTCCCTGGTACTGTTACAAAGTGGCTACCAGCGGGGACTATCCCCTCCCATGCTCAATTTATGTAGGTTCGTCTAGGACCAGAAGAACTATCACACGGGGATAACGATCTCCTGGCGCGAGAAACCATGCTGGAACGTATTCATGCTCGCGCCACGGTACACCCGTGCATCCACTGCACATGCACACGCGTGTTCACATACTACATTCCATTCGTGCGATTGTAACACAGTGGATTTGTTGTCTAGTCCGTTCGCGACCGCGAAGATCCTCCGCACCTACTAAATTAGCGGTTGCCGATGAGTAACTGGACAAATGATTTGACTCTCAGACGCTGGACTGTCGATGCGAACAGTTCTTTTTTATCTGATGCTTCTTCTCCCTCTCATACATCTTCCTCTTCTTTTTCCCCCACCCTTCCTCTTGTGTAACTTCTTCGTTTCTTTATTTTTTATTTATTTCTCCTAGCGCACTCGGCTTTCAGGATTAATATCGTTGAATGAAAAACATTGACAAAACTTGTAAAAATCAATACGCAATATAGTAGAACCTCGTTTATTGCACGGAATCCTCGTCCGTTGCATACCAGCGATTCCTACCACGAGTTGTTACAAGTTTCGGAACTCGTGGTGGGGATTGTGGTGGCAAACAGTATTTTTAATGTTATTTAACAAAGTGGAGGTAACACTAATTGTTACTATAAATGTAGTGGAAAAATAGTTGTTACCTTTGAGTTTATTTATGAGAGATCCATGTGGCTTTGTAGAAATTTCGCATTTAGTTTTCTGTTAAATTATATCTTTGTGTTCTCCTTGAAATAAACGGTCTATTTATTTTTTGGAAACGACGTATACGCTTTTTTAAATTAATTACTAGACTGCGGACCTTATGCAAAATAAAAAATGTTTGAATTAATTGCTAGACACAGGAGTCAAATAGAAATTTCTTTCTTTTTTTAATTATCTTATTAAGTTGAAACTAGTACACCGATGTCCTTAAATCTTTTTAACCCTCTGTCTACCAAGCGGGTCCATTGGACCCGACTGTATGTAGATACTGCGGTTATTTAAACTTTTAAAATTCTTGGGATCTTGTCGTTGCATGACTTTGTTACTTTTCTTATTTTTTATCATTTAAAGCTAAAAGTTTTTTTATATATTTACTACGTTTTGTGGTATAAATTTTCTATCGCATAATGAAAGTTTTTTTTACAGTAGACAGAGGGTTAATGTGTTCACTGCTTTAAATTATATGTACTCATTTTTGCCATAAATGCATAAAATCCGCAGTCTATTAATTACAATATTGTACCAAACACGAATTTTGGAATTCAATTACGACGTAGTTGAATTACTATGTAATAGAAATACAATTTAATTCAATTGTGTAATTGACTTACAATGTAATTGAATTAGCACAACTCTGCTTATAGAGAAAATAATTTTCTATTTCACTCCAGTTAGTCACGATATACATAGAAAATTTTGATTTTGCATAAAGATCCCCCAGTCTAATTGTTAATTTCCTTTGAACCGAAAAAAAATTCTATTTTGTGGTGCTCAATATACATATGACCATTTAATTATATTATGAACGATGAAGAAGTTTTAATCACTCTAACCATAAAATATAGCATAGTGCAAGGGGTTAATCAAAACATCAAATGACCCGGTTCGGTACATGTTGAACTGTAGAAGCGGAGGACGGGGAGTGTTAACCGATTAAAATCGCGACAATTAATAGAAACGACGTGTCCCCAAGATGAGATAACGAGGATTCACAGGAGCGTTGCGTGGAGGATCTAGCCGCTAGAAAACATTGTCCGAGAAACGGAGTCGAGGCATGAAGGAACGCGTTTGAAGTAATCCGATGGTATTTTGAGAAAATCAGAGAGAAACGAAAAGGCGCGTTGAGGGGTTGGCCGAGGGTAATTAAACGCGTTCCTCGCTAACAACTCATAGTCTCAGATATGGTGCAATCGTGGCTTCCTTGTGCCCACGGTTGCCAGTGTCTCTGGCTCGCATATAAAACACAAGTGTCGTGCCGAGGGCTTGCGCGTGCTCTCGCCGCGAAGATAACGAACAGTCTGTATTCTCGTTAGCAGCCATGGCAGCCGTTAAGATAACAACGAGACACGACACTCACCGAGAGCCCTCGGCACGAAAAGAAGATTTAACGTCGTCTTAGGATAGTAGAACTTTCATAAATTAGTACCTAGAGCGAAGAAGCCACCCATCGACGCGGAATTGCGTGGGACGCGGCGACGTTCGCGTCGTTTCGTTTGGTTTTCTCTTCGCCTATGAAACCTAACCCCCAGGGGGTTTCGTCGCGAATTAAATCCGCGAAACTATCACGGGACCCGACGCTTTTGAGCAGCTAATTAACATCACAGTAACTGGTTTAAAGTCTGTTCAATTTTACCATGTTCCGGGGAACATTTTACTCGAACGCAACGCAACGCAATGCAACGCAACGCCACGCAATTCAATGCAACGCACAGCGCCGCGCCTACTCGCGACGATTACTCCACTGACGTAATTTGTAAACGTAACGAAGGAAGCTCACCGGTTACACCTAAACACGCGTGTACAGGTTTTGGAATTTTACTTGAATTACTTCGCGCAGTCTGTAAATCGAAATACATATTCAGATGCTCGATGATGTTCTTGAAAATTCTCAACAGTCGAGTCGGAAATTAACTTGACGCTCTTTAAATACTGATCATTTTTTTTCAATTTTACCAAACGACTTCAATTTCTCTAAGATGTTAGAAGGATTAACACTAAACCGACCACCGCCTGTCAAATGACCGCTTTCAGATTTTTTATTGTACAATTATTGAAGTTATAAAGATGCTACCACTGGAAATGATTATGCATACTTTTTAAAGTGAAACTTCTTTAGGCGCGATAGGCGTAAAACCTAGGCGCGGTAGGCGTAAAACCGATCTGGTGATGAAACGATGAAACGATGAACCGATTTAGTAAAACCTCGATGCGGTAGGCGTAAAACCTCGGCGCGGTAGGCGTAAAACCGATCTAACAATGAAACGATGAAACGACGAAACGATTAAACGATTTAGTACAACCTCGACGCGGTAGGAGTAAAACCGATCTAGCGATGAAACGATGAAATGATGAAACGATTTAGTACAACCTCGACGCGGTAGGAGTAAAACCGATCTAGCGATGAAACGATGAAATGATGAAACGATGAAACGAAATTCTATTCTATTAGCATAGACAGTTGAGGGTTCAGCATTGCTTAATAAATATTATAATAAAATTACGATGATGCTAAGTGGAGATTTCAACGCGAACTTTGCATCGGAGCAATCAAAATTATTAATAGAACTTTTTAGAAGTAAATTAAGATTGGAAATGGTAAATAATCCTAATGAAGCGACAAGAACATCAAGGAACAACTCTCGATGCAGTATTTGCAAGACATATAGACAAAATTGAATCAAGGATATTTATATCATATTTTAGCTATCACAAGCCAATTGTTTCAATAATAGAATCATAGAAAATTAAATGTCAGAAAGTGTTAATAAAAATTCGAACAAAAATTTAAAGAAAGAAGTTTCACTTCAGTCGTGCGGTCTAAGCACACACCAATTTTTACTTAAGTATACATTATGATAAAAATGGCACAAAATCTAAATAGATTCAATCGTGCCACTTTTATAAGGGAGCACAGAATAATCACTTTTAATGGTCGGTAGGTTTAGTGTTAGTTAACCAGGTAATGTGTAAAAAGAACTCTTTTGAAATCACAATTGCATGGAATTCGGAATTCATTCTTTTTTTAATTATCTTATTAAGTTGAAACTAGTACACCGATGTCCTTAACTCTTTTTAATATGTTCACTGCTTTAAATTATATGTACCCATTTTTGTAATAAATGCATAAAATCCGCAGTTTATCAATTAAAATATTGTACCAAATACGAATTTTGGAATTCAATTACGACGTAGTTGAATTACTATGTAATTGAAATACAATGTAATTCAATTGTGTAATTGACTTACAATGTATGTAATTGAATTAGCACAACTCTGCTCACAGAGAAAATAATTTTCTATTTCACTTCATTTAGTCACGATATAGATAGAAAATTTTGATTTTGCATAAAGATCCGCAGTCTAATTGTTAATTTCTAATTAAAGTGTTAGTTAACCAGGTAATGTGTAAAAAGAATTCTTTTGAAATTACAATGTGTAGGTCACGTTTTTTAAGTTTTTTATCTGTGCTCGTAAAGAAAATTTAAAACATAAAGTGTGTTATATACAAAGTATACAAGTATACGAAGTATATAAAGTTTGATCGAAATCGGTTATTGTTGCTATGAGCTACAAATATTCCATGCCACCAAGATGAACTTCCTTTCCAGCCGTCGAAACACGGTTACCAGTTAGCCGAGCGGTTTCACGCAAAGTGTAATTCCGCGGCGAGATTCGGCGGCTGTTGCCGGCCGTAGTTGCATCCCTTTAAAAAGCACAGAGAGATGAGTAAACGTCGCAACCGGTGGGGCCGAGGCGGGAAGAGGCGAGCAAACATCTCGACAACGAAAGAGATCCGCGTCCCGGGCACTTAAAGACGCAAACGAAGGACGCTCTTCTCGGCTCGAGCATAAAGAATGCATTTCGAAAAGAGGTGTGGGGTGGTGGGGGGAGAAGATGAAGTGCAATCGAGACGGTGGAAGAGCGCACGGCGGTCGGTCGCATCCTCCGAAAGGCATTCGCTCGTTTTCCTAGGCGATGCAGGCACAGCATCGTCCTCTATCCCGCATCCGGACGTCGCGACGCCTCGCAACGTTGCATCGAGTGCTGGTGCCATTTCCACGGTTAGTGAACTCCGAATGGCTCCCAGAGGTGAGCCCTCTCAATTTTGTGCTCGGAGTTTCCAGCACACGGAAAATACGGCCCTGTCGGCTGCCGCGCACTGTCAGGTCAGGGAACTGCTGCTCGTTTCGAGATTTCCACGACGAACGACGAGCCTCTGCTTTCTCTGTCTCTCTGCGACTCACTCCCTCTGTGTGTGTGTGTCTCTCTTTCTCTCTCGATCTGTTCTCTGGTTCGGTGTGCCTCGGCGTCTCTGTCCCTCTCGTTTCCATAATCGTCGTTCACCTCTTTCTGTCATCCCTCTCTCCCGCGGCGGTGAATTGCCCGGGAAATTTGTTGCCTCGTCAACGAACCAACAGCCGTGTCTAATGTCGTTGTGAGGTGACCCGTGGATATGCCTCGCTCTGCCTCGCTCTTCTGCCTCGCACTGCCTGGCTCTGCCTGGCTCTGCTTGCGCCCATGTCGTCCGAACGAAAGTGGAGGACTTCTTTTCCAAATGGTAAGGTGGCCGAACCGTGTCGCTGGATCAGCATCTGTTCTCCTTCTTCCTCCTCCTCCTCCTCCTCTTCCTCCTCCTCCTCTCCTTTCAAGTAGAAGCCTTCTTCTTGCTCTTTTTCATTTCGTTTTATCGTCTTTTTAACGCGTCCGAACGGCGAGCAACGCGCAGACGGGCCCGCCCGATTCATATTTTCATACATATTTATGGTGACCGTTCCCTCCCGGTTTTATCTTCTCTTATGTGGAGCATGCCTGCCCGGAGGATCGTACGCGCACGCATTTTATATCCGCGACACTTTCGGATTTCTATTTTCCGTTGCGAACTCTGTGTGTTTTTCTGTATACGCGTATGTGTATGTCTGTTTCTGTGTGTGTATGTGTTTTTATCTCGCATGTGGATCGCAACGATAAATTGCCCGCGGGGTTTGATGCACATGGAATTATCGGCTTGATTTAAGTCAATGTTGCGGAGCACGGTAGAGGAAACGACGATGGTATTATCGGCGATGCTTAGGACGACGACTGTTGTCAGCAGCAGGTTTCACGGGGTTACGGTGTCGAACGGGAACTATGGTGATCAACGTTTATCCTATAATCACTGGTATCTGCTTGGGGGTGTTTTGCACCTGACAAAGGTAAGATCCGACGATGATGGTCATCTTCCTTTTTAACCCCATGCACGACGATTTATTTTACGGTTACAGCGATTGCAACTTATTCGTTATGCTGTAGCTTCTAGAAGAGCAAGGAAATTGATATTTATTGTGTGCCTGTATTTTCTCTGGTTGTTAAACACTGATGACAGAAAAATAGAATTGTATTCCGGTTTAAAGGAGATTAATAACATGATGTTCTTTTTTTCTTTTGTAATTAATCAGTATAAAATTGTCTGTAATATTCGAGAATTATAGATCCAGTAGATTCGTAAACAAAAGTGAACCCATTATTACATGCGTTTGTATCAGTGTCGCCAGATCAACCCAAAACTGGGTTGATTTTCCTCTCCTCCTTTTCCCCTTCCGCTTTGAGCACACGTGTTCCATACAGTGTCGCCAGATCAACCCACAACTGTGTTGATTTTCCTCTCCTCCTTTTCCCCTTCCAGTATCCCAATTCACTACATGCGCACACTCCAACGTCCCCCACTAAGACCGTAGACTGGTCTCGTGACGTGCGGCGCAACGTGTTACATATTACTCTAGTCATCGGAGAGGTGGTAAATTGTATTCCCCTCGATTTCAGCGATCTGGCGACACTGGTTTGTATAATTAAAAGCCGGGTATGCCAATACTTTTGTTCCCGACTGTACATTGTTACTTCTGCGAAAGATTATTGCCATTGCGTGTTATCGATATGAGAATGAATGAATGTGAGGGAAAGAGACAGAGTATGAATAGCAACGAGAATGAAGTTTACAAGTTCCGATATGATGTATCGAGAAACAAGATATATTTATCATTAGAGATCGATTGGCAGAAATATGACAAGGTGTGTGTATAATTTTTCCATATAGTATTGATAAATTATTCCGTTCCTTGTTCAATGAACAAATCCAATCTTTTGTTTCAATAACAACTTAACATTGTATCGCATAGCTTGGTATTCGAGGAACTCATTATTTGCGTTATAATGGAGTTTC
Organism: Sphecodes monilicornis; assembly: GCA_913789915.3. Lineage (NCBI taxonomy): Eukaryota > Metazoa > Arthropoda > Insecta > Hymenoptera > Halictidae > Sphecodes > Sphecodes monilicornis. The sequence goes on from OU565290.1 coordinate 16,703,456, forward strand.
TTAGCTGTGGAAACTGTCACTGAAATAAACTGTAGTAACCACTATGATAAATGAATAGCCTTAGAAACTGTAGAAAGACTAATGTTCTGTTATTTACAAAAGAAATTCGTTGATAAGAAATAATAATAAAAGAATTAATATTTACATGGTGTCTTAAAAATAATTTAACAATTAATGTGTCTACAAGATATACCTTCAAAGATATATTTAAATATATTAATGAATGGACCACGAATTGTATGCATTTGTGATAAAAATAACTAAACGAAAGACTGTTACGTTCTCTTTCATTGATAAAAACTATTACCAGAAGAAATACATTTTTATGCAATTTCTGTTTCTATCAATCGATTTAGAAAATGTTTAACTTGCATAAAGATCCGTGCTCCATTGATGAATAAAGTTGTGAATGGGCTTAAGCATTATCAGTTGTACAGTTGCAGAGAAGACTCACCTTCCTCTGGGAGTAAGTAGAGAAGCAAAAGAGAAAGCTTTTACCAAAATGTGCCAAGCCATTGAATATACACATATAGAAGTTTAGAAAATTGTGTTTACTATAAACGCATCAAATCTACAATCCACTTATGGATTATGGCAGTAACTAAGGGTTACGAGATAGGGGTTGGTGAGTAAGGGTGAAATGGTTGGAGTTCGATGCTGCAGATGTGTAATCTGGCTGGTTATAAAATGAACGATGCTAGGAAATGAATTTTGGAATTGTTTGACTGCTACAACTGTCAATTAATACTTACATGTCTAAAACTTTATAATTATGCGGTGAGTCCAAAGGATGTCTACAAAATATCTTTCATTTTTAAGAATTAGTATTTTTGGGAGAAGATAAAACGAAATAGAATGTATTAAAGAAAACCAAATATTTTTAATGAAAATATGCGTCTTTTATATCAAAATGTACATTGTGCATATCTTTTTAATGCAACTACTATACGTCGTTAGGAACGAAGTCGGTACAGAGAACAAGATGACGAGGAAGAATTATCATTCTCTTCATTAAATGGATGAAAATGAAGGGTACGAGTATACTGTGCTGTACTAGCCGTGTAACGTATTGTGCCGTCATTGATGGTTAGTTAAGAAACGCAATGGAGAAAGTAAGATGGATTGAGAAAGATTTTCCGTATATTGTGTCGGAAGAGTGTGTCTATCGAAATAAGAAATACATACAGTGGCTCACGAATGTATTAGAACGCCCTTTAAATCAGAATAATTTGTTTAAAATTGCACCACTCAACTTGACATTTTCTCTCGCAATTAGAAGCATTGATTTACTAAATGACGTGCAAAAAAGATTTTGAAAAAATTGCAGTAGGTAGGGATTACATAAAAAAATAACAATGGCACTTTTTAAAACTTTTTTATACCAGCTCGGAATGAAAATTTAAAATATGTGTCTTGTAGACCTATATTAGTAATACACATGGTGAAAATTTCATCGAAATCGATTAATGTATACACGAGCTACAGGCGGTTCAAACTGATAAAAATCGCATTTTTCACGACTTTTGGTCAGATTTTGTTTAAAATCCACAGATTCCTACATCTTTCGATGCGTGTAGTTTTTTTCTGCTTCAACCGATTTCGATGAAATTTTCGGCATGTGCATAACTAACATAGATCTATAAAACGCATATTTTAAATTTTCATTGCGAACTGAAATAAAAAGGTTTTAGAAAGTGCCATTTTTATTTTTTCATGTAATTCCTACTAATTGCAATTATTTCAAAATATTTTGTTCATCCCACTTAGTAAATCAATGCTTGTAGTTGCTAAAGAAAAGTCAAAGTATTTGGTCCAATTTTAAAAAAGTTATTCCAATTTAACACTAAACCTACCACGGTCAAATGACCGGTTTTATATGTTCCAATTATTCAAAACATAAAAATTCATTTGTGAAAAATAATGATATAAATTTCCTTCTCTAAGCATCTATTATATTGAAAATTGCGGACAATCTCAATAATTATAGTGTTGCCATTTTTATAAGACAATATTTATTAGATACTTTTAATGCTTGGTAGGTTCAGTGTTAAAGTGCGTTCGAATACTTCCGTGAGCCACCGTATATAGAAATGTGCTGCTACTCACACCATGAGTGTACCATACATTTTCCAGATGCCCGTTATTCTCTGCGAGTGAAAGTTAAATCGTCACAAAAATAACTATTACGTCTATTAAAGAATATAACATGCTCATCAAAGAATTTTTACGTTTTAATATCTTAATTTAAAAGTGATAAATCTGTCTACAATATATAATTTATACATACGCTGAATATTATGAAAAGAAATGAAACAAGGTTAGAATTTTGTGAAAAAAAATTCTAAATTAATTGCAAGAGAACAGAAAACTGTATATCTTTGTTTAATAATGTTGGTAAAACGAGAATGGTGTTAACATTCTTAAATGCTTCTAACGTCTTTACGATTTTGTATATCATCTAATAATTGTTATCATTAGACAGCGGATCTTATGCATTTATGACTAAAATGAATAGGTGTAATTTAAAACAGTTAAAACATTAGAAGAATTTAAAAATACTGTCCTATTAGTTTTAATCTAGTAAACGTATTACAAAAGAAAATAAATTTCTATTTTACTCTTGTTTGTTACAATTCCAGTACAAAATTTGTATTTTGCATAAAGATCTGCTGTTTAGTTATCATAAATGGATGAACTCTAAAGTCTAGTAATATTAGCTTGTAACATAAATAATTTCAGTTGAAAGCATAAAAGCGTTGCAATTCTACGGCTTCGGTTACCGCTTATAGTAAATGTACATAACTGTGATTAAAAAGAGGCCGCTTATAGTCAGAAATTATACAATTAATTAGCAATACCTTATAAGCGATAGTTTAGTAATGAATAGAAAAAGATGCTGAAGATAATCGTACAGATTTATGACAGGATCCATATAAGGGTGAAAATAAAAGAGCAAATGATCAGTTAATAATATAAGGGTGAAAATAAAAAGCGCAAATAAAGAGTTAATAATATAAGGTGTGAACGCTTGAAATAAATCACAAGTGTCGAGAACCTCATTTATCTCTCTTCCCTTTCCTCTGGTTTCTTTTTTTTCGATTCTGATATCGTTCACCGACGGATTGTTATGCTCCCCGTTGGGGCAGCCTGTATGCGCACACAGTAGCTGGTAATATTAGAAACTTCCCCTGTTTGTACAGTACGCGCGGTCATACCGGAACGATACGTTTCAACTGTATCCAACCCCGAAAGCTTCACCCCGTGTTTATTTTAACCCCGGTGACACCCTCCGGCAAGGGTTGTCTCTCAAACAGAATCGGTCACTGAGACATCCGCGTGGTCCCTCTCCGGGCAATCTTACCGGTCTTTCCACTTCGTCAAGGGTTTGGCAACTGTTCAGACAGACATTTTTTCAGAACACCGGATTTTTGCGATCAAAATACATTTTGCATACAAAATGAAACGATTATTTTTACGTTAAAAAATTACACATGTTCAAAATGTTGTGAGATCGTAGAAAAATTTCGTAGAATATTCACTTTGATTCCATGTCCAGCTTGAATGTTCACAACGGGATACACTGGCGTTGCAAGATTAAGGGATTATAAAGTTAAAAAATTGGCAATGTTCAAAGTGTTCTAACTTTGTGAGAAACTGTAGAGTATTCGCTCTGATCTCATGTTAAGCTTCAATCTTCACAACGAGGTACACTGGCGCTGCAAAATTAAGGGATCACAAAGTTCAAAAATTGCCCATGTTCAAAATGTTCTAATTTCGTGGAAAAATGTAGAATATTCGCTCTGATCTCATGTCACGCTTGAATCTTCACAACGATATACACTGGCGTTGCAAAATTAAGGGATCACTAAGTTTAAATATTGCCCATGTTCAAAGTGTTCTAATTTCGTGGAAAAATGTAGAATATTCGCTCTCATCTCATGTTAAAGCTTGAATCTTCACAACGAAATACACTGGCGTTGTAAAATTAAGGGATCACTAAGTTTAAATATTGCCCATGTTCAAAATGTTCTAATTTCGTGGAAAAATGTAGAATATTCGCTCTGATCTCATGTCACGCTTGAATCTTCACAACGAAATACACTGGCGTTGTAAAATTAAGGGATCACTAAGTTTAAATATTGCCCATGTTCAAAGTGTTCTAATTCCGTGGAAAAATGTAGAATATTCGCTCTCATCTCATGTTAAAGCTTGAATCTTCACAACGAAATACACTGGCGTTGTAAAATTAAGGGATCACTAAGTTTAAATATTGCCCATGTTCAAAGTGTTCTAATTTCGTGGAAAAATGTAGAATATTCGCTCTCATCTCATGTTAAAGCTTGAATCTTCACAACGAGGTACACTGGCGCTGCAAAATTAAGGGATCACTAAGTTTAAATATTGCCCATGTTCAAAATGTTCTAATTTCGTGGAAAAATGTAGAATATTCGCTCTCATCTCATGTTAAAGCTTGAATCTTCACAACGAGATACACTGGCGTTGCAAAATTAAGGGATCACAAAGTTCAAGAATTGCCAACATTCAAAGTGTTTGAACTTCGTGGAAAAATGTAGAATATTCGCTCTGATTTCATGTCCAGCTTGAATGTTTACAGCGGGATACACTGGCGTTGCAAGATTAAGGGATCACAAAGTTCAAAAATTGCCAATGTTCAAAGTGTTCGAACTTCCTGGAAAATTGTAGAATATTCGCTCTAATCTCATGTCAAGCTTGAATCTTCACAACGATATACACTGGCGTTGTAAAATTAAGAGATCACTAAATTCAAAAATTGCCAATGTTCAAAGTGTTCTAACTTCGTGGAGAAACGTAGAATATTCGCTCTGATCTCATGTTAAAGTTTGAACCTTCTACCTTAGATATCTATTGCATTTTTTCTCTACAAATTTTGTACACTATGTATTTAAAGGGTGAGAAAGTGAAGATACTTCTTTGTTTCGAAAATTTTGCAGATTCAAACGTTTGTGCAGTCGTTTCAAAATTTTTTTAAATGAACGAAACTAACGTAGAATTTGAAAATTTGGGTCTCACCTTTCAAATGACTCCTCGATGGCCCCTGTACGATTTTTATTGATCAAGTTATTGAACATACCTTTCATCCAAGAAGAGGGAAAGATTACCAAAAAAATCCGACGAAACCAAAATTACAGGAGAACGAAATCCAGTCCCGTGCCACAGATAAACTCTCACAAAACTCAGCGGGGCCAATAATAAGCTAAAAGCCAAACTGTAGATTCGCTGAGAAAATAAAAGGTGAACCGGGGGCCGGTGAGATCAAATAGAAAGAGGAAAGAAAACAAAGCGGTCACGGAACGGAGAAAAAAGAAGGTGGCGAGACGAAGAAAGCGCGAACAAGGAGAGAAAATAAACGCCGAAGGAACGGCCGAAGTGAATAAGAAAACAGATGAAAGAAGGCCGAAGGTGAGGAAACACAGACGAAGCTCGAGCCAAGTGAACAAAGTATCGTTTGAAAAGAAGGCGTCGAGAGAAAGAGAGAGGGGGGTGGGAAGGTGGTTGGTTAAAAAAGAGTCGTGGATAACTTGGCGAGTAGGGGAAAGGTGGGGAAAAGGGAATAATACAGTAGTGCTCACTGCTCACTGAAATTTTCTACATTTGTTACACTTAAATTTCCACGACTCATCCCCACCACATACTGCCTCGAGCTCGGCGAAGTCTTATCTCAAGACACAGGAACCAAATCAAAATTTCTTTCTTCTTGTAATTATCTTATTAAGTACTAATACACCGATGTCCTTAACACTAAACCTACCGATCCTTAATATTAACTAGTATATGCTTCTTTATAAAAAATGACAAGATTTAATTTATTTAGACTCTGCGCGACTCTTATTATATTATGTGTTCCGCTAAAAATATTTTTATGACAGTATCTTTATAAGATCAATAATTGTAAAATCAAAAATCTGTGGTGGTAGATTTAGTGCTTAATGTATTTTATTATAAGAGTTGCTATTAGTGCGTTAAGAGTCGATCTGGTAAAATTGTAGGTTAGAAAACCATTACGTTATGATTCGTTTTATAATTTCTTTCGAAAAGTAAGTAATTATGTTTTATGAATTATACGTATTTAAAATCACAATTTCATAAGCTTTTGTTTCCGCAATTTCATTTTTAATCTTTAGTGATCTGTGTTGCAGTAATAATAAATACTTGTAGGAAATGTTGTCTGCCTTTTATGACGAGGTGATCATTCATGATTTGTTAGGATATATTTTTATAAATATACTATATTGTTATAAAATATTTAATCGTTTTGTATTTAGTTGCATTCGGGGGAGGGGAGGGGGGCTGCAAATGATGTCAAATTATATTTAAAATACAAATTTTCAATTATAGAAGAATAAAAAACCAAATTTTAGGAACACCCAGTTTTCAACATTTACATGTTATAATCGTTATAATTTGACAGCATTTGCAGCCACCCCACCGAATGCAACTGATATAAAACGATTAAATATTTTATAATTCATTTTTCGATTCATGGAAATACGTCGCAATACCACCCAATACACTTAGAAGCAACGAATGCAAAATTTCCAAATTTTCATCCATGTATGTGGAATCTATGATCGATATTAGGCAACTTTCCTCTCCAGTATCATTTGAAAAGAAGACGACGGAGAAGAGAAAGAGAGCAGGTTCGAAAGAAGTTGCGGATAGTCTATGGAGGGGAATGGGGGGGAAAAGGTGAGAGAGGAAAAGGAAATGATAGCAAAAGGCGGTGAAGGACAGAGGGAAAAGGAAGCATATAAAAAGAGAGAGCGAGGGAGAGAGTGAGAGTGAGTGAAAAGGGGCAGAGGGGGAAGGGGCGTGAGAGACTAATAGTGCTGATCCCACCGCAAGCACCGCTGGTTTAAGACCCGACTAAGTGGCGGATAATGAATATGCTAACGTGTGCCGAGTACGCGAGGAAAGCTTTGCACTTGGTATCGGGTTCAAGCACCTTCCGACTACTGTACGTGTGCGGTTCTATGCCTTTCCCTCTGTGTACAACGCCGGTTTTCACAAGCTTCGAACTAAGGCCATGGACGAAACCGCGCGCGACGATCGGAAGAACGATATTGGCACCGGTGGCGGTGCGGTGGTCGCGCGGCAGGATTCAATTCCAGGCCTGACATTCGATTAAAATCGAATAATAGGATCTCGCAGGCCTTCGTCATAATAATACCTGGGTTTTTTCCTTCATTGACCCAAAAAACGACGAGTGCCTCGAGGATCGCGTTCTCCGGAACCAGCGCGCGCGCGAGATCAACCGCGGGGCTCTGAATCGCGCGGAACATGATGGATCACGGACGCACTGAAAATGTTTAATTAATAGACGCCCATTGTTCTCGCTGACGGCGTAAAATATTATTCATGCTTCGCGCCGACGATCGCGAATCCGAAGAATTATTGGATCCTTGCGGGGCTCTCGAGGTTCTATGGCAATCTATGGCGTCGAGCGGGTTATGGAAGAAGCTTCTATTCGAGCGCTATTACCTCTTGCTTTCAATTGACCGTGCCGCTTTTAATACTTCGGTTCGGTGAAAAATTGATTGTGTCGGCTTGCCTGACCCTAAACGAGAGATTGACTGGCTTTGGGATTGTTAGATTGCGGATTTTTGGTGTTTATGAAAAAATTCTTTCAAGAAATATTGAAAGAATTTAAAAATGTCGACATATTATGGACTCACATAAATATTCGAATACTCTTAAAAAGACGATTACTTTTTTAATATTGGATTCTACGACTTGGATTTCTTTGAGAAATCCAAATAATTAGTTTACTACATAGCGTGAACAAAATTTTGAAAAAATTGCAATTGGTTGAAATTGCAGAGGAAATAATAAACGTTGTATCTTTTCAAAAAAATTTTACGTCATGTAGTCAAATAATTGTTCTATGTTTTATCAAAAAATTGAGATTCAATATTTAAAAAGTTATGGTCTTTTTCAAAGTGTCCGAACATTAGTGTGAGTAACTGTATCTTCAATTTATTAGAATTATTAAAGAAAGCTACTTGATTCTAACGATTATAGTCCTCCGTGTTCGAGAATATGCTGCAAGTGTCAAGCCTGACGTCTTGGACAACTGCATATTACGGGTGAATCAATCTTGTCTTATAGACGTACTTTATTATTAAAGTGTCAATGTCCAGGAATCTTATCAAAGTATTCCTCTTTTATTACAATTTTATAAAGCACATTGATGTAGGTATGTTCACATTTATAAAAATTTGGAGTGTTGCATAAAAGTATTGGCATACTACACTTCGTTCGTGTTTATATAGTTTTAACATTAAAAAAAGCAAAAGAAATACATAAGTGCAGCAGGTATTACACAAAAAACCTTTGCATAAAATATAATCACAGAAAATGTAAAATCACCCTCTCCTTCTACAATCTTTTCCCACCATTTTGATAAAGACATTGTATCATCATTATAAAATTTCTGTAGTTTTCCATTAAAAAAGAAAAACACTGCGAAGAGTATAAACATAACGGCGCGAACTTATGGGACGACTTGACCCCTCGTCGTATTTTAACGAGTCAGACTCGTGATGATGATCTTAAACGTAATCTAACAAATATGAATGTTATGCATTTCTTTTTGGACGAAATAAAATTTTATTATTCTGTAATCAATATTTAAACATTGAAGTAAATTTAGCCATACAAAAATTATATATTTTCTTTTTTCTTTTGTGATGTTTTTTGAGATAAAGACGTTCTAATCACTGTGGCAGCAAAGACAATGGTACGACAAGGGGTGTTAATACAAAAATATAGAACATCGAACGGTGACTTTTTTACTTTTAATCGAAGAATTTGTTGTAGGAATGGGTGGTTTAAGTTTGTTGAGTAACTCACTCACTGTTGTAACTAAACAACTATATATTTAATAAAATATGTAATACACTTCTTTGATCGTACCTCTCTTTACACTCTCTCGCTTGGACTCACACAGACGCACCTCTCTCCCCTCTCAGACCAACCTTAATCTTGTTACCCTAATAATACCAACCTCATGAAAATATAATAAAAATAACCCTACAGAATTATGTGAAACTACGTGTGCAAAAGTGCTGGTTCTATGTAAAACACGTTCGCGAATGCTGCATATAAAAATATGGAGCATCGAACGGTGACTTTCTTACGTATAATCCGGCAATTAGAGTTTCTTCGTCCGGGTAGCTAACTTGTTTCTTCCTGCTGAGGCCACTGGAACGTGCAGTAGGTATGATCGATCGTCTAGACAGCACGAAACGAGACAAAGAAATCAAGTGCTCTCGAATTCGCCAGCCCTCGTTACCCTTTGTTCAGATAAATACACGGTACGCATGTAATTACGCGCAAGCATCCAATTTCGTTTGCGCTTCGCTTAAAAACACTCCGGTTTCATTTGCGCCAGGGATGTTTCAACGATTCCTCTCTTGTCCGAGAACGACGTTGAAAATATATTCTGTTTATGCAACACATTAATCGGAGCTGAATTTTATACTACATTGAACAATTAAATGCACCGCCCTCGGCGTAAGAGGTTTAATCACGCTGGTCGAACCCCGAGGGAATTAATATACATTAAAGGATTTATGTTGCGGACAATGATGGCGATTTCACGGACGCGAATTTCCTACTTTTTTTTAGTGTAAATGGCTTGGAATAAAAAGTACACTGTCACTGGAACAAATAAACCCTGCGTGTAGAATATGCAAAACACTTTAAAAACACTGTTATAGAAAATATTCTTCATGACAAAATGAAAAATAAAATATTTGAGAGTTGTACAAATTTTTGAAATAGAAATACTACTAAAATAGCACTACTAAAATAGAAAAATATTATTTTACGGATTTTCTATTAGAATTCTGATAGATTTGTAATTAAATGATTAGCCACCCTATTAAAATACTTCTATTTAATACATTAAGTTCATTAATTAATTGAAAAGTCCTAAAGGATGTATGTTGCGGACAATGATCGCGATTTCACGAACGCGAATTTCCTACTTTTTTTTAGTGTAAATGGCTTGGAATAAAAAGTACACTGTCACTGGAACAAATAAACCCTGCGTGTAGAATATGCAAAACACTTTCAAAAATTTGCTTTCCGTTTGTTTTTCTTCGAATTGAAAACTCGCATTGTGAAACACTGTTATAGAAAATATTCTTCATAACAAAATGCAAAATAAAATATTTGATAGTGTTGTACAATTTTTGAAATAAAAATACTAGTAAAATAACACTACTACAATAGAAAAATATTATTTTACGGATTTTCTATTAGAATACTGATAGATTTGCAATTAAATTAATAGACATCCTATTAAAATACTTCTATTAAATACACTAAGTTCATTAATTCATTGAAAAGTCCTATGTAGGCTAACCGTTTAATCTCAATTTGCTTCTTTAAGTGATTTATTAACAGAAACGTTTCTGGATACAAATTATTGTCCTAAATTCTTATAAGAAATATTGAGAAATAGTCCTTTTTTAAGGTAAATTATTTATTCCAATTTGTAATGCTTTTTTGAATTCTTTGGAAACCAATTCTTGTGGAATCAATGGAATCAACCTTTTAACCCCTTGCCCTATAACAGGCAGTTCCAACCAGTAGCTCCGGAGCTATTCGAGGCACCTTCCCCGCTTAGGTTCTCCCCCCACTCTTAGACTTCATCGTTATAATGTATAGTAGTGGGAAGATCCCACCACGAGAGCCGCGCGGCGCGCGCAGCACTCACTAACTCTACGGCTGTACGCAGTAGTGGGAAAAGGTTCGATGGTGGGGACCATGCAGTTCTCGGGGGGGAATGCGTTGGAACTCCCTGTCATATAACATCGAGTCGGAAACGTGATGAAGATTTTGAACAGAACCTGCTAAATATGTATATTACCAATTCCCTTTAAACTGAAATGAAATTCTATTTTATTGTAGTCAATATTTAGGCATTGGTGAATACTTGGGCATACAAAAAATATAAATTTGTTTTTTTTCCTGGTAACTTACAAGCATCAAAGAAGTTCTAATAATTGTAATCGTAAAATAAATCGTAGTGCAAAGGGTTAAACAAAGTCAATCAGCACACTACAATCGAAATAAGATGAATCTTATTGTTCAGTAATAAACAGTGTCGGGCGACCATCAGCTTTTAACGGATTACGGTAAATTGAGCGCAGCTTGTACAAGAAAGCCATCAAGCAAAGCCGATTCTAGTAAATATTTGTGTACATTAGGTAGGCTTTCCTAGCTTTGACAGATTTCATTAATCAGATTGAACCAATTATCTACCCTCTGACAGCGAGACTGAATATAGGTTACGATCGCAGATCATAAGATCTCTTATAATCACGGCCCTAAGATTAAACTATGCAACCGAATTTGTATGAAGGGCTTAAAATCAGTTTAACGCACAGGCACCACTCGAATAATTTTATGATAAAATATTGATGATTAAGAAAAATTATTTATATAAAATTTGATGTAGGAGTGACCCACTTTCTCTCGGTAAGTACTCATTTAATTTCTCACCGCGTCCAACAGAATTTATTTAATTAAGAATATGATAGCTGCAATCATTTTTCACGGTAATATTAACGATAGAAAGTAATGCAATTGCATAACAGATCGAATAGTAGAGATAACCGTTCTTAGCGACAATATTAATTAAATATGCAGTATTTATTTAGCTTGAAGGACTAAAATAAAAAGTCTACAAAAATTGTGAATTTAAGATTTATATTCTATTTTATATTTCTATTCTATATTGTTCTATCTTATTTTGTGTAAGCAGAGACATTTATTTTTACGCGAATACTTCACTCATCTTCAAAACTTCCTCATTTTATTTTATCTTAGCATTGTTAGGCATTTGTGTCCAACGTGCCAGTTTTCCCAGGTGTAATCTAGAATATTTTTCGGAATAAGTTCGCAGAACTTTCATCCCCCAGAAATGTGCACAGCCCAGAAAATCCACAATCCTATGAGCAGAACATAGGATTACAGGAATGCAATTTTGCAGGCGCTGCCTCCTCTCTATGTATACTAACCAGATTGCTAAGAAAATTTCATTTGTCGCGCCGTTCGATCCAGTTTCCGGTTCGGATGTCCTATCTGCGTCAGCCTTCCAAGTGAATTTCATCGTGGAGAAGCAACAATCTCTGCTCGACGTCCGCACCAATCATAAATTTCGACAGACAAAGACACCCAATGTCCAGTTTTGTTACTTCTCCAAGGAATTTCATGAAAAGCCACGACTGTATTCGATGCAACTCAAATTCTCATGGTGTTGATTGCTGCTTACGTTCACGTTCAATTCATTCGATCTTACTGCTTTTACAGACTGTGAACTTTAACGCATCTATGATGAGTATACAGCGAATTTTATGCATTTATGACAACAATGAGCAGATGTAATTTGATACAGTAAAAATATCAGCAGAATTTAAAAATACTGTTACATTATTTTCAACCTATGAAACATATTAAGAAAGAAAATAAATTTCTATTTCCCTCCAATTTGTTGGAATTTAGGTAGACAATTTTCATTTTGCATAAAGATCCGCTGTCTAATGACGAGTGAATGTTTCATAGAATTTAATGCAGTTTTAATGTAGTTGTTTCGATTCGTCGACAGTTTTATAGAAAATAAATTTGCTATTGTAGATTCTTCTAGGAAATAGCAATTTCTTTTAGTTCTTTATTTATGCATTTGTTTAATATCAATATAGATATTTGTCAAACATCTGACAACATGACTCAGTTGCCAGAAGTTAAACTTTTAACGGGCCTGTCGAAAGTTTAATGTTCTTATCGTCGTTTGTGCAAAAGGTTAGTTATGTAGGGTTAATTATCAGTGATATTTAAAAAATATTCTTTCTAACGCGAATTTTTAAGATACATCGATTTTTTACTAGACCTATGTACAGTGTTGTAGTGATGAAAGCAACGACCTCGGGTCCGAAACATTACACTTATCGTGTACAGACACGATTCCTCGAGATCCAAAATTCTTAATCGAGATTAAGGATAGTAAAAATTGCAGTTTCTAACGATTTTCGGCCGTCAACTGTGATGAATCTAAAGATTCTTACATCTTTCAATGCCTGTCGTTTCTTCCTCGCATCAACCGAATTTCATGAAATTTTCAGAATATGTATAATTGACACAGATCTACAAAACATATTTTTTAAGTTATCAATGTAGTTCCACATAATATTTTCTCTAGTATTTTCTCTGCACTTCCGAACAGTTGCAATGTTTTCAAAAAAATTGTCATGTCATGTAGAAAACTAATTGTTCTAATTTCTCAAAAAGATTCAAGTCGTAGGGTCCACTATTAACATAATTATCGTTTTTATAAAAGTGTCCGAATATTTATAGGATTCACTATATCATGTGTTACATTTAGCGGCCGAGTCGAGAGATCGAGCTCCTCGGCTTCTCGGGAGGTATTCCCCGCAGTAATGGGGATGATTTTATTGCACTTATCGTGTACAGCCTTGTAGGTTTTATCGCGATAGTACTGTATTTCACTCGCCCTCGGTATAACCCGTTGTCGTCCTTCGCGATGACAGTATGATAGCTGAGATCAATCCAACGACCTATACAATTCCATGACCTTCGGGTGACCTTGAATTACAAACAATTCACAAAAGTCAGGCATATGATACAAATAGGGAATTAATTTCTGTCATTTTCTTATTTGTTAATTTCCGAACTTTTGTGAATTGTCTGTAATTCAAGGTCACGCGAGTTTCATTGTATTATAGGTCATTGGATTCGTCTTGACCTTAGCTATCATACTATCATGTCGAAAATATACAGCTCTGTTTAAAAAATCTTCGATGACCTTAATATCTCGAAAAAGATAAACTTGAAAATATTTTTTGTCTACTAAAATACAATATTTGCCCCTCCGAACCAAACAATTTTGTCCTGTAACATTTCTTTCTATTTTTACTTAAGGAAGAGCAATAACCTGTCCCAGTTACGATAATCACCCTCTAATCTTAACCATCATCTGACGGATGAAGAGTACAAGTGAATTAGCTTCACAGGCCCATTTTCGAAGAGAATAATTAAGAAAAAATTACAAGTCAGAACAGACATCGGCGGTCAAGTAAATCCAATTAATTACAGCGCTGTTGCAACGCGTCCAGAACGATCGTAAATAAGATGACAGTGAAAAGTAGGAGAGAATAGATCGACCGAAATGAACGGCGTCTGGTCGTTCGCTCGGAGGATTAATACAAAGGCAACCACCGTGCGATAACACTCTATTTAATCACCGTAATGTAACCCTATCTGTTACGCTCGGAGAGTCCGGTCCGTTCCTTTTAAATTCGAACGCGCCACCTTTCACCTTGATTCGTTTCCTAACGCAACAACGATTGGCCGATTGCGCAACGCGAGAAGGAAGACAGGAGGAACGTCGAAGAACGGGGAATGAGGATAAAGAGGATGCGGATGAGGAGAAACGGGGGAGTAATGGGGCACAAAGAAGAAGCAGAAGAAGAAGGAATCAAGGGGGAAGGTTCGCTTATACACCTGGCAACAAGACATTCGGCCGGATGTAACCTTCGCGGTGTATAACATCAGCGAAACGAAGATAAAATCATAGAGAGGACGCGCACGGGGTCGAGAAAAAGAAGAGAAAGGTAGTAGTGAGATACAAGAGGAGCAAGGGAGTGCAGTACCTGCAGCCGAGGCGCAACGTGCAGACTCACCTTTGTTTGAACACGCAGAACTCGCGTTTCTTTCTTTTCCTCTTTCTGTCCTCTTCCCACTTCTTCTCTTGTTCCTCTTTCTGTTCTACTCTTCTCCTCTCTTTCTCTCCTGTTCACCGCTTCGTTCCTCCCTAACTGGCCGGCATGCTTCTTCCACGTTCCTTCTTCTACGTTATGGCGCCCGCTCGCGAGTACTCGCGCCGGTTTACGCGCGTACCCCGAGGGTTACGCGGGATTTATGCGTGTGCGTGTGTACACCGCTCGAAATTTATACGCGCCTTGCACACCCGGTGTCAGAGATACTTCTCTATTTGAAAAGCATCTACCGACGACCAACCGACCGGCTCTAAGTATCGCCACGGCTATTTTCGTTCTCAAAAGAAAATCTTAAGGCCCCAGACAGCTCGGACAGCGATCCAGCCACCGGCTGCTGCTGCCCTCGGATGCTCATTGATCAGGCTAGGCTTCGACGATTGATATGCCGAGCCGAGTGGATAGGGTCTAGACAGAATTCGGGGACTATGAAAGGATGGTGGCGACCAAGGACTTGTACAGTGACTCACAGAGTAATATTCGGAGACTTTCAAAGAGAAGATAACATTTCTAAGATTGGGCCAAACGACCTGAATTTTTTTTGAGAAATTAGAATCATTAGTTTGAATATTATTATTGACCAGTACGAAAATATCCATGGGGCATACAACAGGAATTTTAGATACTTGTTGATACATGTATAGGTTAATGGTTGAAGATAAAAATGGCCACGCGGACTAAGGACACTGAAGAGGTCCAAGCCAGTGTCGCCAGATCCACTCCAAACTGGGTTGATTTTCCTCTCCTCATTTTCCCCTTCCACTCTGACCACACTCCAACATCCGCCACTAAGACCGTAGATTGGTCACGTGACATGCCGCGCAACGTGTTACATATTACTCTGGTCATCAGAGAGGTGGTAAACTGTATTCCCCTCGATTTAACGGATCTGGCGACACTGGTCCAAACTGCGAATTCAAACATTATTCCAACAGTTCTCCGGGAATCGGAATACAGTGACTCGCTATAATATTCGGACACTCATAAAAAGATAATAACGCTTTGTGGATTGAACCAAACGACTTGGATTTTCTTTGAAAAATTAGAATAATTAGTTTGAATATTATTATCGACCAGTACGAAAATAGGATTGGATGGAGCTATGAGCATACAACAGAAATTTTGGACACCCGTTGATACATGTATAGGTTAATGGTTGAAGATAGATGGACAAAAATGGCCACGCGGAATAAGAAGACTAAAGAGGTCCAAACTGCGAATTTAAACATTATTCCAACAGTTCCCCCGGAAATCGGAATACAGTGACTCACTATAATATTCGAACACTCTTAACATTCTTAAAAAGATAATAACCTTTTGTGGATTTGACCAAACGACTTGAATTTTTTTGAGAAATTGGAATCACTTTACTACGTGAAGTGAAAAAGAAATTTTTAGAAAATGGCTATTGGAATGAATTGCGGAGAAAATACTAAAAGTTGATTTGTACAAATGTTTAATGTGGGCCTATATTGAAAATTTAGAAAATATATTTTGTAGGTCTGTATGCATTATATACACTCTGAATCTTTCATTAATATCGGTCAATGTTGCAATCAGAAGTTACGTATCTGCCACCATGGATTAAATCACCGTTCTCCGTAATTCCTAGTATTCTGTTCATAATTTTTGTTTTTTTTTTGTTTTATTTTACCCGTTGACACAGCAAACGCAATAAAGCCTCTGTGAAAATGATCCACATTAGGATCGAAACGTCGAGAATAATTTAATTGCAAATTTGCTGCTTCTTAATATGATTGAACCTTGCGCCGAAATCATAAAGTTTATTAATATTTCACCGGTAATGTTGCAATCAATTCAGACGCGGTTAAAGATGGTAGAAATCGCAATGATCGGAATCATTATCTCACAGCTACTTTGACATTAAGGAATTTTTTAATGCTCACTGGTTTGGCAGTCAATGTGCTAAATGAGTGAATATATATTTTTTTACTTTCTGTACTTTTACAGTTGTTTGCATAAATATTTTCAATCTAGCCATGAGTAATGTAAACTGAAAGGTCTAGTCACTAGAAGAGACTACACATGCAACCATATTGGGTTCGATGTCAGAATCAAATTTTATCTGCAGAAACGTGTATAAAGCATAAAACATTGACAGAAAGTGTATACCCTTTCGTGCCCTAGCGATTACAATAGGCTGGAACCTTTATTATGTGAACTAATACGGAGATGTGACGGTTTAGATAATATGACATTCAATTGTTCAACGTTGACCGCTTTATACGGAGTGTTCACGCAATATAAACGTGCGGAATATCTACGTTATCTTTCTTTGCATTAAAAAAGTCTAGAACGAGGTATTGTTCTTTTGCTAAGAAGTAAATATTGTTGTCGAAGTAATATTTTCTACCTCAAGTTTTTGCAACGTTGCACAATAATCATATAATATTGAGTCGCTTACCATAAATAAATAGAAAACACTATTGAAACATTGTTGATAAAATGAAAAGATTATCACATCAAGCTTACAATGCACATGGTTGTTCGTTTCTCACGATATCACACGTTCAAAAAATAATTTGACTTCTGTTCCATAAAATATACAAAGTGAGACACCTAAAATATCTCCGCCTATTTTTATTGATACAAGGAAATGTGTAAGGAAGAAAATATTTGACTGAAAGTGGTAATTGTTGTAATGGGAAAGATTTTTTTCTCGAGCCTATATTTTACGAAATTTCAAGGTCATCGTTGTTTTTTAATTAGATGATATATTTTGATTGGTATAGGTTATGACTAATGAAGGAATGAATTCAATCATATATATATATATATATATATATATATATATATATATATATATATATGTTGACCTTCAAATGACCTTCAGAAGAGTTATTTTTCAAAAAGCATAACTCAAGTACAACTACGGTATTCAAGCTTACCGTATTCAAGTAATATTTCGTTGACGTAAACTCATTTGAAGAGCAACACTTCCGAAGGTCATTTGGAGGTCAACATATTACATTGAATTTGCTTTTTCATTGGCTAAAACATTATACCGATCAAAGTACATTATCCAATTTATAAAATCGACCTTAAAATTTTGGAAAATAAGACCGTGAGAAAGAAATTTCTTTTATCACAATAATTGTCCCTTTGAATCAAACATGTTCTTCCTGATATATTTTCCCGTATCGCTGAAAACAAAGGAGACATTTAGGTGAAAATCTTAGGCTAACTCACCCTATATGACGAAGCAACATCATGTTATATGAAACAATATGTTGCTCGCTACTTCACGAATGAATGCGTATCTGAGAAAAAGTCTCCGGATGCAAACGATTAAAACGACCCGCGAGAGGCTGCGTTACGTCAAAACGTTGCATGATTCGAGAAATGTAAGCGACCTTTCCAGGCAAGCTAATATTTCGATGAAAAGCGATCGCGATGCCGTTCGATCGTTTGCTGCAGCAGCGTTGATCCACAGGCGAGCAACTCGCAACGTGGTAAACGCGGCGGAAGATTGCCATGGTTGGTTAAACCGTGGATCGAGGCTCGAGCTCTTTCGTCGGAGCGGCAATTGTCATTAACGTTTCCAAGGCGGGATTCTTCCCTTCCCGGGCGAGTGCATCGAGCGTTGCATCTCGAACGGTGTAGTTGAACGATGCGCTCGAACGATGCGCCGGGCCGCGCGGCGTCAGTCGCTCGCGTGGTGGCGAGCTATCAATTTAATCATTCTCCGATGAATGGACGGATCGGTTTTCTTAAAGTGCCGGTTCTCCCGTAGAGCCGCATTTCTTGACCCATCCCCCATCCCCATGGGTATTCGTCCATGGTGTATTCTCGGCGAGCGTGAACCGCAAGGGTCATATATCCGTGCCGCGCGCGGCGCGCCCTTAAATTATGCGCGCAATTACGCGTACCTGCATCGCGTAAGTGCATCTCCGTACAGTGTTGCGCACACATTCGCGCAACCGCTTAGAGAGCGAAACGAGAAATACCTTGGAACCAGGTGAGAGAGGAAATATGGGATGGAGATGAACGAAATCTCGGCCTCTTTCTCTCCCTTCTGTATTTTCCGTCTCGTTTCACGGTGATCTTTTCCTTTTTTCTTCTGCAAGGGTGTTAATGACCAGTTGAAGTAGCCTGTATCGGTCGGCCAAGTGCTCTCGAGTTAGCGAGATACACTTGTACGAGCCGGACAAGCGTGTCGGCGAAACCCATCGGCCGACAAATTTCTGATACCGTGGACACGTCCCGTAACCCCTAATGCGTTTCGAAATGTCAATGGCGATGGCCTGGCTGCGGAGCTTCGGGGAACCGAAGCTAATCTTGGTGAAGGTAAGCCGAGACGGCAACGAGTTAACTACTTTACGGTACGACGCGTTATTAGAAATGTATGTACTACGCTGTCCGTTTGTAACACGCCTCCGTCGAGGAGAGAAGAGAGTCTGTGCGCGTTGTATGTATTCACCGGTGGATCGCCAATGGAGGACTCTCGACTTCCATCGTCTGGCACTGCCGTCTGACAAGAAGACGCGGTCATTGGGTCTTAGATTTTGTCGAAACTTTGAGTACTGGTAGATTTCGTTCTTCTGTTTATGAAAATATAGCATTATAGGCGTCGATACTCAATAATTTTTTAGATATTTACAATTTAAATTTCATTATACCCGTTAAGTCGTTAAATACAGTTTTGGTTGAAGTTATTGTCAAGTGCCAAACGGCGTGATGGTAACGTACTAGATTCATTACCGGGAAAGTATTACAGAAATTAGAAACCACAATGTGCCATTTAGTTTTAAGCATAAAGTTCCTTTTCAAAAGCTATCTATTTACTATAAAATCGACTGATGAAAATGTGATAGATATTAGGACTTAAGAAAATCTAAATTATAAGCTAAGTGCAGTAGGACTTATCGTAAATTATTCAACATTAGGTACACAATTAGGTGTAAAATTGAAAATGAAGGAGCGTTTTTTCTATTATAATTTTCCCTCTCAAAAACAAAACATGTACCAAATACCGCATTCGAATTAAAATACACTAGAATTGAGAGATATTATAAGTATCGACTGACTAATAATAGTAATAGGTTTAGCATAAATTGTAGGAACTACGTGCAAACTCGATTGTTGAAAAATGTTTATGTGTTTATAATGTTATATTTTATTGTAAACCTAAATGTAAATATGTTATATAATAAATAGATTTTACAAACAAAAAAAGTACCGGGAAGGCCAGTGTTCAAATCCCTTTTTCGTTTTTTCCATTTTCTTCTTTTTTTCTGTTCAGTTTATCTATTTTAATTAATTGTATTTTGTACATGAAAAATACACTCATAATATCTATAGGAAACAAAATATAAAAATTTTATTGAAAAGGAACATAATATGAAAGAAACACTAACTTCATCAATATTAACGTATTTCAAAAGTTGTTGAGTATCGACGCCTATAATACTACATTTTCATAAACAGGAGAACGAAATCTACCAATATGCAAAGTTTCGAGAAAATCTGAGACTCCATGACCGTGTCTTCTCCTTGTGAGACCTGACACATTTTACTGTAACAGTGTATTATGCACGGGGTGGTCCGAGCAATTGTTTCGGGGAATTTAACTCCGTCATCGGCGCAGTTACGGAAATGTCAAAGTAGGTACAGTGGGTAGAATGAAATTGTTTCAGCCACTTGCATACATTAAAGAACTCTTGTCGACGAACCAGTATTTCAATACAGAAACAGTGTTCCAAAATTTTATGATTTTGGATTGAATTTTTAATTATTATTATTTGCTCATTTCAGCATTTTGGCTACGAAATGGACTTGGTTTACACTTTCCTAACTGAAAACCGTATGATTTTCTTAAAATTGAACCAAACAAGTTGAAATTTGTTGTCATATTAGATGAATTAATTTACTAAGTAATGTGTAAACAAGATTTTGAAAAAGTTGCTATTGTTCGGAATTGCGAAGAAACGAGTAAATAAGTCGGTAATTACAGAAAAGTAAAGGAGAAACGATTTTTTAATTTATTAACTACGATGCACTTTATAAAAAAATCTGAGAAAAATTGAGAACATTATTTTCAACGATGTCTCGCTACTGAATTTTTATAAAACTGGTATCTCTAAACCTTCTATGAGAAATATGTATTTTCCAGGTTTTTGGAGATTTTTAATTTTTTTAAAACATATGCGTGGTCCAAAAAATCTGGAAAAAATATACATTGATAATTATAATAAGTCGCAACTACCATAATCATATGAACATGGTAATCCGATCACTTTAGTATAAAATCTACAATTTTAAGTTTCTAGGATTTAAAAAAAATTGATTTTGTAGTCAAATATTCGGAAAATATTCACAGTCGTGTGTGCTATTAGGTAGAATATTCATGAATTTTTGCGTAATATTTTATTGAACAGAACAGAAGATATAGATTTAATTCATTAAACCCGAGTTCACTCTATAACTACCCTTGTAGTAAGGGTACCGACTTGTCACTTGCCATACGGGGTTTCCTTTGGGGGCTCTGTCGAATGGTGTGACCAAAATCAGTTTGGTTGGGGAGCACTTTTGACCATGCAGCTACACCCTTTCACTACGTTGGATCTTTGTTATTTTTAAAGTATTTTGTGATGTATTAAATTATATATTTTTTGAATATATTCAATATATGCAACAGTAAATTTATTTAAAATGATTGTCCGATCACGTTCAACACTAGATGGTCTATGAATAATTTGCTCGTTGTTATTGTTACGTAAAATTTTACACTCGAAGCTAATTGCAACCGACAATTTGAATGCGTTGTGACAAAAGCAGTTCGAGTCATAACGTGTCGACGTTTAAAACGTCTCCCTCTCGCAAAACTATTGTGCGCGAGGCGAAGTCGTAATTCAGGCGTAATTAAAGGAACGATACTGCATGCAAATACGTACCAGCTGGGGTTAACCTCTTAATAGTCCACGTTACTCCCAGTTTAAGCGCATTTAGACTTTAAAGTGTTGATGTATGTACTGTGCGAAAGTGTGTTATCCATTTATACGAGAAAACTGCTCTCCGTGGCAGTTACAGACACAAAACTTTCAAGTAATACGATGTAATATAGCTCAATTAACATATTGCGTTCCAATTGCTTGATTGGGGTGCTTGGAAGTTTAACAATCTGTTGTTACGACTCTATTTATTGTTAACTGCTATAATAAAAGTGTTGGCGATGTTTTAATTTATTGGTTTCTTCTATATGTCGTTGGTAGTTTGATAAACGTTTAGTTGGTCAGTTGAAAGATGTTACACGTAAATAATAAATGATTTATACAATCAACCAATTATCTGCAAAAGTAAATGAAAATTTTGTTTGAGATAGGATCTGCAAGAGGGTTAAAAATGGTAAATTTTCTGGTTTCATTTCATTGTTCTTTTAATATCATAATAAATCTGTATACTCAACTTACGTTTTTGCATTTCTATTCCTAAATTAATTTTACATGCTTCCATACATTATTTTATACACTTTGTTTTATGATTGAAAATGATTTAACATTGAATATAATTTTCGTGGACAAACATGATTAGTAAACGAGAAATCTTCATACATTTATGGTACACGAAAAATTGTAAAAATACAAGGAAATTTGATATTGACTTAATCTAACCTTTCCTACGTCTAATAATTATAAAATTTTCTACGATTTATAACGCCGTTAAAAATTTCGAGCATAGACATTAAAATTAGAAGATCAACGTCGATCCCCAAAAAGTGGGTTCAAAAATACGGAAAAACAAATTGATACGTAAAAATTTTAATTGATTTAGTTACGACTGCTATGGAATCGTGAAATTCATCGGCTCTGCGAGGATCGGAGGAAACAATTGTACGAAAATTCATAGATAGCGTGTGTGGTCGGATTCACACTCGTTACATCGGGTTGTCAATGTTGATTTTCAGTTCCCCTGAAGCGAAATGGCGCGCGAGAAGCAGAGGGTAGCGAATGATTGGTTACAGGTGGTCCGATGGTCACGACCCGGCTCGCGGGTACATTTGTTCACCGTTATTTTCGAGTTTTCGGGCCGGAGGCATTATGACAGTATGCCACGAGACGCCATAGACACCGTAGCCCCGTGGCAGGTTCCCCGGCTATCGAGTTTCGTCCCATTACACCTCCCATGCATTTATTACCGGGGTTCCCTCCGTCTTTCTCCGACGTGTAACAAGCCTGCGCGACCGTAGACAGGAGAGACCCCGGAGACCATGATCCCTTCTCACTCGTCAACGTCTCGTGTTCCACTCATTCTCTACACGCGCCCAATCAAAACTATGCGAGCGATGACGTCTTCATTCAGAAGAGCAGCCCGGGATCCCGAATCCCTCTCATTGCCTTTCTTTTTCGACCGTGCTAATTGATCCAAAGTGGCCTCCTGAATTTTCCTCCCTAGCGATACTCGACGCTCCCAAAAACGAAAGAAAGAACCGATCCTGACATCCGAGAATGGTAGTCATCGCCATCCTTAACGCTACACCTACCTAGCATTAAAAGTCGCTATTTACGAGGCGTGCGTTAGCTTCAAAAGTGACATGACTGAATTTATCTAGATTTTCCGTGGTTTTTCTTACAGGAGAATTATTCGATTATTCGCACCTCTAATGATGGAATACTTTCAACAAATATTACAATAATTACTTAAGCAATGTTCAATTCATATTGGAAGTGAAACGGCAAGTTTTCGGATTATGAAAAGATGGAAAAAGGAAGAGGAGAGAGCGTTTCGTCCTAGGCCCGCTAGAGGACACGTCAATAAAGCTATTTAGTAGGGGTGTGCGAGTACTCGAAATTTTGGGTTCGGGTCGGGTCGGGAAATGTGTTCGGGATCGGGTCGGGATCCCGAAAGTTTATAAACTTCGGGTACCCGAAAAGGTAGTCGGGTCGGGTCGAGGTCCCGAATGTTTGCAATATTCGGGTACTCGAAGTTAAAGTTGGAGCAAGTCTGCGGTCAAATCAGCAACAAATAACTCTGTGACTCTGTGCATATTAATACGTCCAATCATCGGATGTAATAATATTTCGATTTGTAATAAACACTGTTTACGAAACAGTGCTCTTATACGAACAGTGTGTGGACGAAGAGTCCTTGTCTTGTAAGAACAGTGTTTACTAGAAACAGAAGCGTCCTTTACGTACATTATTTCACATAATGTATTCTAAAATATTTTTTTCTTCGCGAAGTTTGATAACCGATTACACTAAAAATACAAAAATCATTCTGAACCTGCCAGTGAAAATAAAAGATTGAACTGAAAAATCATAAAACAGCATTATACTTATATAAATACAACTTTAACTTCGAGTACTCGAATATTGCAAACTTTCGGGACCCCGACCCGACCCGACTAGATTACCATTTCGCGTACCCGAAGTCGAGGGTACCTGCACACCCCTACTATTTAGCGGACCCGTGCCTTAGACGCGGGATCTCGTAAGGACAGGTTAGGACGGTATACAGGGTGTTAATTTTAAAAGCAAGAAAAAATAACTAAGGCGTGCATCAGATGTTGATGAAAAAATCCTTTGAAGGTCATTTTAACGGTTTTTTCAAGGTCACCGTATTATTTTTGCATTGTTCGCGCGGAAACAGAGCCGCGCTCGACACGCGCCTATCCGTCGCGTTCAAAAAGCCAAATTGTAATTCTCGCCCCTCCCCCCTCCCCCCTCCCCCCACCGAAGCGCGACGAACCCACAAAACTATACGTTGACCGTGACGATAGAACGTTGTCAACCGTCGCATCAATCACCGAGTTTATACCTCGCGTTTTCTAAGGACGAGACATTGTAGTGTTGAAATAAAAGTGCACGTTTTTACACTTGTGTGGGTTACCATTTCTCTCTCCCTCACGAGCTACGAAACATGCATATTAACATACATTTTCCATAATGCAATGTGGTAGTCGTTGTCAAGATGAGTTCAATGACCTACACACCGTGACCTTGAAGTGACCTTGAAGGCGAAAAAATCAGTTTCAGTTTGAAGAATATAAAAGTAATAAAACGAAAAGGGTAATAGTTAAGTAGTAAACTTTAGCAGACTTTCGTGAGTTTAGTAAACGTTACTAAATTATCGAGCAGTCTGAAGAAGCCAATGCTTGCGGACTGATTGAACCATAACTGCTTGAATTGTATTGTAATGTATAATCACACGTTCCTATGTAATACTAAAACTAATAAATTGGATTGCGTATTTTTTAACTTTTAAGAGCTTAAACTAAAGCTAGAAAAACGCACGTTATGACAGTTCTATTTTAATTGGGATGAAACTTCCTAACGACGAAGAAAAACAGGCGAAATCTTGATCTTCGGCTCGGTCGAAAAATTACTGGATTTTGGAAAATTACTTTAACCCTTAGCGAACGTTAATTATTTTTAGCATACTTCTTGGTGGGTCTGGGTTAAATTTTCATAGTATGAATTAAATGAAGGGAAACGGATTGTGTTCAGTGAAAATTTGTTTCATATTTTTTGAAAGTAATAATTTCTTTAAAAATTAGTTGCAGTCGCAGAACAGTAAAATTGCTTGGGCGACTGTCAGCAGACACGCGTCCGCAAAAGGTTAAGTCACTTTTAATGAAAAGATCCAATTAACCATCTTAAAATCCGTTCCCCGCCATTCCTATACAATTTATGCTCCCAGAAACAATATATTACCTATTCAAAAAAAGAGAATACCAAATTCTTACCCACACACCGTCGCATCTCGTTCCTATTTTCTCCACGCTGCTGTGTGGCAAGCGACGGACGAGACCGAGCCTGAAAATACCAACCACCAAACTGCGCGGCTGAATTTATGGATGGATATCCGGCAGGGTGTTGGGTTTCAATTAAATATGATCGATGAAGTGACTTTTCGGGGGAGGGGGCGACGTAAAATGGTGCGATCAACGTTCCGAACCGATTCCTCGAGAATTCGCGTTCCTGCGAGATAAAAGGGACAAACGTTTGCACGGGGCACGCGGAAGACGATGTTCGGTGGTGCGTGCGCACAGTGTGTCGTCTAGCGATGGGTAATTCGTGCAAAAAGATCGAATCTTGGGTCGATTCTGAATCGCAGCGATAAAAAACGATTCAACAGAAAATCGAACCTTGAAAGATTGTTTCCATTGAAAATCGATTTAAAATAAAATCTATAGTTTGGCTCAAAAATTAAGAATTTGAACATTCTTGAAAGATGATACTTTTCTTTAAAGCAACATAACAAACTGTATTACGTTTTACATAGTTCCGTACATTTTATTGTTTATTATATTGGTTTCCATGTATTAATCTTCATCGATCAATCAAATTTTAAGTAAACCTTATAAAATGTAGCTTGTTACTAGACTGCAGATTTTTATGCATTAATGAAGAAATTGGCTGTGTGAAATATAAATCCGGAAAAGATGAGAAAAATCTACGAATATTTGTATGATGTTTTCAATGTAAAACATCTATTAAGGGTTGAAATTAATTTTTATTTAACTCTTGTTACCTGCAATCGTTGCAAAACATTTTTATTTTGCATAAAGCTCCGCAGTCTACTTATTGCCAATTGCTTATTCATTTATTATAAATACAGAAATAATGCGTAAACCTATGAATTGTTGATTTCCTAGTATCAATAGAATTTATAGTGTTTAAATAAAAAAACCTTATTATTCACTTACATAAATGTTTTAACAAATTCTAACTCCAAATGTCGATCTAAATCCATTTGTTGTCTTCCCAAGCATGCGCGCATGAAAAAGAAAGAATTTTTGTCCAAACCTGCCTATCACTGGCCGTTAGGGGTGTGCGAGTACCCGTAATTTACGAGCTGAGCTGAACTCGATTCGATTGCTCGAGCCGAGTCGAGCGTTTGAATTTTCCGAGCTATTTGAAATCGACGAACTGCTTGAAAAGAATGCGAGCTACTTGAAAAAATCAACCGGCTCGAATATTCGAGCCCTCGTAAAACTTCGATTTACTCGAAAATGAATTTTCAGCTCGAAATTTTTCGAATTACTCGAATATATTCGAACAGATCTATAACTTTCGAGTTACTCGTAAAAATTCGAATTGCTCGAGTTACTCGAATATTCATTTATTTACTATCAAATACTTTTCTAACTATAAGGAAGAAAAATATGACGCTAATTTAATGCTTCTGTTTTATTTTCATGTTTTCATGAAGAAAACATATTCGAATTTTTACGAGTAACTCGGAAGTTAAAGATCTGTTCGAATATATTCGAGTAATTCTAAAAACTTCGGTTTACTCGAAAATGAATTCTCAGCACGAAATTTTTCGAATTACTCGAATATATTCGAACAGATCTATAACTTTCAAGTTACTCGTAAAAATTCGAATTGCTCGAGTTACTCGAATATTCATTTATTTACTATCAAATACTTTTCTAACTATAAGGAAGAAAAATATGACGCTAATTTAATGCTTCTGTTTTATTTTCATGTTTTCATGAAGAAAACATATTCGAATTTTTACGAGTAACTCGAAAGTTAAAGATCTGTTCGAATATATTCGAATATTTCTAAAAATTTCGAGTTGAAAATTCATTTTCGAGTAAATCAAAGTTTCACGAGAGCTCGAATATTCGAGCCGGTTGATTTTTTCAAGTAGCTCTCATTCTTTTCAAGCAGTTCGTCGATTTCAAGTAGCTCGGAAAATTCAAACGCTTGACTCGGCTCGACAGACCGACCATTACTCGACTCGAAATTCGAATACTCGAATAAATCGAGTACTGACACACCTCTACTGGCTGCACTGTGACGCGGGCTAAGTAAACGGATAAAACCGAGTACCCACTATAAATATTTTCGCGAGCTCACGGCCCGGGGAACCGTTATTTGTTTGTACGCAGCCGTGTGCACTTTTCCGCGCGAACGTTTCCACGGGTGAACACGGGCTTGCACTCGATCCCGTGTCTCCTTGTTGCGGACCGTAACGCTAAGCAGAGAAGGAGAGGGCTTTGAAACTAAGGAGAGAGATTTGAAACGATCCGCAGGAATCGTTGCGGCATTGTGTTTAGATTCAACGGTGATTTACAACCGGCCGTGTTCCGATCCGTGTTTCGTTGCACGTTGGTACGCGCGCGTTACATGCGCGGGCTCGCGTGTTTTATCGGTTTCCTCGGACTTTTTGTCTTCTATCAATGTATACGATTCGACACACGGACACGCGGCTTGGCACACAAGCAAACGGGAACCGTACTTACACTGGTCAAATTACGCCGTTATCGACGAACTCGCTGTTACTGTAATACCAAATACCCTTTTTTTACCGCTCGCGCTTCCGCAAACAGTCGTATGTATATCTGCGAAGAGAACGCGAGGCTACAGGACCGTTTAAAAGTAACGAGCCCGCTCGGTTGTTTTGTAACCAGCGATTGCAAACGTTCCGAAAATAACTGTGGTTTCAAACTGATATTCCGTGGCTCACTAAAGTATTCGATCGCCCTTTACAGCAGAATAATATTGTTTAAAATTGTACCAAATTACTTTGCTTTCAATTAATTAAATTTTCACTGTGGGGCGAAATAAAAAAGTTTTAAAAAGTGCCTTTATATGTTTTTCATGTAATCCGTACCAATTGCAACGTTTTCAAAATCTTTTTTTGCACGCCATTTAGTAAATCAATGCTTCCAATTGTTCAAAAAGAGTCAAGTCATTCGGTGCAATTTTAAATAAATTATTCTGATTTAAAGGGCGTTCGAATACTTTTGTGTACTACTGTACAACGGTCCTGAATTTTGACTAAAACAGTTACGGAGAATCGAAAAAGTCTCATAACTGGACTGAGGATTTTATGTGTTTATGACCAAAAAATGAGTAGGTTTAATTGAAAACTGCAAAGCTATTAGAAGAATTGAAAAATGTTATTGCACTATTTTCAGTCTATGAAGCATATTAAAAAGGAACATAACTTTCTACTTCACTCCAGTTTGTGGCAATTCAGATGGAAAATGTTTATTTTGCATAAAGATCCGCAATTTACTCATAACTGTTAAAGGTGTATTGGTTCTGACTTATATCTGTTACAGTATCGGTTCTATAACTGTTATTTTTCGGTTCCGGGTTATGTTAACCGATACGTATCGGTTGTGACTGACTGACCTAACCTAGAACCGAAAAATAACAGTTATAGAACCGAAGCCATAACCGATATATGTACCTCGTAACAGTGATGGAAGTTTTCGGTTCTCCATAACTGTTTCAAGAACCGAAACCGATATAATAACTGTTCCCAACCCCTGTTTGTAACGCCACGCTGCTGTTGCGTGCACGATCGGGTTCTTGACTGGTTAACGTGTAATTTTCAGCTGCTTCGAAACCGTTTTCACACGTTTTCCCGGGTTACGGTGCTTTCTAACGACTCCTGCGCCGCTCGATAACCAACAGGTGATTGTTAAGCTATGTTCACACTGATGCAACATCGAGCAACTTTTTTTCGCCTCTTGTTGCCTGTTTCTGTGTTTCTACCTTATAAATCCACTCAACGAAACGAGTCACCAGACTTAAACAAAATATGCACATGGTAACGGGGGAAAAACAGCGGCCATAGTTATTGGCTGTCGCAAGTTTGTCAAACGTTAGTCAATTATTAATTACAGGGCCGAACTTTGTATCCGTTAACCTTCCGACGGCGGTGCCTGAGTCTATTTTGACCCAGAGTATTAAGATAGTCATTTATACATGCAAAAGTATCCGGACACCCTTTAAAAACGAATAACTTTTTCAAAATTAGTTCAGACGGCTTGAGTTTTTTTGAGATGCTCGAAGGATTAGTTTACTAGGTAACGTGTAAATAATTATTTATAAAAATTGCTAATACTAGAAATTGTGAAGAAAAAAGTAAAGGTCACGACTTTTAATGAAAATTAGTAATGAAAATTTAAAATATTTCTTTTGTAGATCTTCATAGGCTATATACATGCGCAAAGTTTCATCGAAGTTGGTTAATGTTACTATGAGCAGATAAGCTACGATCATTGCAAGATGAGAGCTTTAGAGTGAAAGTCCCAGATTTTCTGCATTTTTAAGGAATTTCGCCCTTACGTGATCAGCTTTAAATGTTTGTAGCTCATAACAACGTTAACCGAGTTCGATGAAACTTTGTACATATGCATAACATACCTAGACCGACAAAAAGCGTCTTTCAATTTTTCATTACAGGTACAGATAAAAAAGTTAAAAATTGTGATCTTTGCTTTCTTCGCCGCAATTCCGACCAACAGCAATTTCTGGAAAAAATTATTTACACGCTACCTAGTAAACTAATCCTTGTAACATCTCAAAAAAACTCAAACTTCGTTTGAACTAATATTGAAAAAGTTATTCGTTTTTAAAGGGTGTCCGGATACTTTTGCATGCCACTGTATATGTATTCACTTTTTGACAACTGTACTAAATGAATAACTGTTGCATTAAAAATAACACAAAGACGCACGTGTCTACAAGAAGTGCCTTTAAAAATATACTTAAAAATAGTTGATTAAAATTGTAAACAGTCCTAAATATCGTCAATTATATACTTCTAAAAAGGTCCGCCATCGGAGGGTTAATAGAACGCGTCACGCCATATTGTAACCTGTATTTCTGTTGTTTTTTGGTTTCTGTATCTGTATTCGTAATTGTTATGTTGTTCTTGTTTTATATTTGCAACGAATAATACTACAGTGTAGTAAGTAATATACATTATTATATTCGTTGAATGTCTATGTAACAAATCTTTTGCGGCGATTAAAACAAGTCCAAGGATTTAGCACGGTAAACGTTTTGAAAAATTTTTCAAATTGCACAGTATATTTTTTTGTCACTACGTTGTAGTCCTTAAAGAGACTGATACATCAACACGGTATCGTTGATTGACCTTGAACCTCAAAATGAAGTGAAAATGCTTTTTAGAGAACTCGTATGAGGATTATTAGCAACACGAGCTAAAATTGCTGTTGCTCCATTTGTTATACGTTTTCTTCGCTCATGCTTGCTATGGGCAAAGCAACCCGACCTCTCCATCTTTTCGAATAATAATTCAAACGTACGACGCAGTAGATGTTTTCGATTAGGCAATTTCTCCGCATAACGATGTATTGCCTTTGTAACTTTTTCTAAACACTCACCATAAACTAAACACTATTCCTGCTTTTTCCGCATAGGGATCCTCACTGTTCACTAATGCAGACTCAGAGTTACTTGGAGCATTAGCTTGTTACGGTTTCACTCGAACGTAGCGTGTTTGTTTACGTTTGACTGTAATCGCTACTTCGAGCGAAAATATTGTATCACATTTTCATTTCATTTAGAGGCTCAAAGTCGATTGAAGGTACTTCGTTGAATTCGTCTCTTCAAGGACTAGAAAGTAGTAACAGAAAGAATACACGGTACAGTTTGAAAAACTTAAGGTCACCTTGATATCTCAGTAAATCTAAGTCGTTAAAAACTCGAACTATGTTTGGTAATTATATAGAAAAGGTCTGCGTACTCCGATTTTGATGAAATTTTAATATATTATAGATTTCGACATTTTGAACAACTTTTTCCTTCTCCAATATAGGAGGGTCGCTTTTAGTTTTCGAGATATTTGCAAAAAGCTATCGGTAATGTTAATTTCATAACGGAAACCTTCTTTTTAGAAACATTGGGTGCGTGTGAAACACTGGGTGGGTGTGTGTGGTATTGTCGCTTCTCATCTCCACAACGTGTTTACAAACAAAAAATAAACAGATGCGGCCCGAAAATCCAGGAAATGTCTTTGAAATTGAAAGCTCAGCCTATCCATGTATGATCAGAGTTATCTACAGGAGTTAATTCTGCTTGTTTCTTCTGTTATTCCATTTCCTGGATTTTCGGGCCGCATCTGTTTATTTTTTGTTTGTAAACACGTTGTGGAGATGAGAAGCGACAATACCACACACACCCACCCAGTGTTTCACACGCACCCAGTGTTTCTAAAACGAAGGTTTTCGTTATGAAATTAACATTACTGATAGTTTTTTGCAAATATCTCGAAAACTAAAAGCGACCCCCCTATATTGGAAAAGGAGAAAGTTGTTCAGAAAGTGTTGCTCCATCATATATTAAAATTTCATCAAAATCGGAATACGCAGATCTTTTCTATATAATTACCCTATGTTTGTCTAATGAGCCCCCCTCGGATACAATAAATTTCCTTCCAAACATCTTTCGATAAAGTCGATAAACAATGAGTTATTCCAGATGGAAATTTTTATTGACTCACCCTGCATAAAGCAGAAGCAACGTGACAGACTTCCGATCGCCGTCAAGTCGTTTCGTTCCACTTTGCGTAGGTGGCGAGAATTTTAGCGATAAAAGCGATGTTTAAAGATCTTCCACGAAGGAACTTGAGCGGCGTTGCGTTACAGTAACTGTCCCACGAGAAAAACGTGAAGTTACCGGACGCAGAGCGACGACACGCGTGTAACATGACGCTTGCACGGCAGACACGCACCACCGAAGGGTGAAAAGATGCGTGTAAAGCGATAACTGACACGATCCCTCGGACCTTATTCTGCGCTTTGTCTAGCTCCCGACACAGTTCTTTCTGTGACGCGTATACATATACATGTATTTTCGAATGGTCCACGGTGTTTCACTCGCCAATGTTTACGGTTTGGGTCGGGGGCTTGGTGACGATGTCCAGACCCGCTCTGGATACTAACATTAGGTTCGCCATGGAACCGAATGATATTTTACGCGTTGCATTTGCTTTCCGCAGCCGTTATCCCCACGGACTTGAAGGACTGAGCATAGAATGGGCTTATGGGTGAGAGGGGTCGTGCCGCGACCGGGGAGGGATGGTAGACTGCGACCATGTTGGATGGCAAAACTAGTGTTGCCATCTATATAACGTTGCGGGAACATTGATATGATTTGATTCTGAAAAATGAATGCATAACAAGTCCATTTGTATATATATATCTGTATATATATAAAATATTGCACATTCGGCTCCAATATAAATTTATAAATAAATTATGTGTTTCTATTTCCCGCATGATTGCATTGCAAATTCGCGCAACTAGTATTTAAAGTTGCCTATAGATAGCGTTGGGATAATGCGCGGCCAAAACAGTAATGTATCTATATCAAGATGACAGAGGTAGTGGAGCCCTGAGACCAGTTGTATTGGCGGGAATGTCTCGAAACAATCTATTCCGGACAAAAAGACTTCAGGACGTGTCCTACGAGTTACAAAATATACACAAATACACATGTTATACACTCATTTTTCAGAATCAAATCGTACCAATTTTTTAAAATTCTGCTGGGTGCTCAAGGTACCCCATTTTATCGAGAATCTTACTTTACTGAGGCTGAAATCGCCGCGCATGCGCGTGAAATCTTGCATCATATCCCAATACTGCCTATAGAGCGCACCACAGTGTTTGCCATCCAAGATGGCCGACAAGTTGATACCCCTTCCGTCTTCGCCTCACCCCCGCAGCATAATGCACAGTCCTTAAGTCCGTGGTTATTCCTCGCATCCGTATAATCAACGGTTTATCCATAACGCAGAGAGAGAGAGAGAGAGAGAGAGAGAGAGAGAGAGAGAGAGAGAGAGAGAGAGAGAGAGAGAGAGAGCGTCCAGTTGACCGTTTTGTATCTCTGTGTGCGTGTGTGTCGCCTAACCTACGGGGCATTTCATGCGAGCGTGCCGGCAATTACCATCCTCGCGGAATCCCACCTGCTGCGCGATCATTCATAAACCGAAAGGGTACGCGCAGCGAAGTTACTCGTGAACGCAAAGAAATGACCGGCCTAATGTCGTAGATTAATCGCCGCCATCCAATGAGTTCGTTCATTGGCCGATACGGCGAGCGTATCCGCCGCGCGGAAATCTAACCGTTCCTCGTAGATACTCGATGGTATTGAACGATCTTCCTCTATTAACCTCTGACCGATTAGAATTTTATGAAATAACGCTGTCAGCGACAACGGGGTTCCCGATGATATTTGTCCGCGTCGAGATCGCGGAC
The DNA here is from genome assembly GCA_913789915.3 of Sphecodes monilicornis. NCBI lineage: Eukaryota > Metazoa > Arthropoda > Insecta > Hymenoptera > Halictidae > Sphecodes > Sphecodes monilicornis. The sequence goes on from OU565290.1 coordinate 16,737,296, forward strand.
CTGAAACGCTGCGTACCCTGCTGTGTGCTCTTACACGTGTACTCGAAAATACCATCGCTTCTTTATGGTGTTGGTTCTCCGGACTGTTGCAGAAACTTATTGCAATACCTTTTGTTCGTTTCAGTTATTATTAGAGTGTGCATTTTTATGCAATTGCGATAAAATTGAGTAGGGAGACCGGGGCAAGTTGACCAATTTTTAATATGTTTAATTTTTATAAATGACATAAATTATAAATTTAAAAAAAACGACTGGTATTTGGTTGAGTTGTTGAGTACCAAAACTTGTCAAATTTACCTAAGTATACAGGCCTAATTTTGAAAATACACTAAATTTACCGACCATTGGGGCTGACTAGTATGTGTTGCCTTATATAGGGTGTTCACGTTATAGCTAGGCAGCATTTTTTTCCAAATAATAAATACTAGACAAAAATGAAAGAGGAAAAAGTAATACACTGTTATTTGCAAGCAACGTAATGGCGTATATAATTTTTTTGTGCCTGTACTATTTTTTTAGAAATGAAGGTGACCTTCAATTTTTCAAATTAAATGCTACATATTTTTTTATATCATGTAAAAGCGTGAGTCAAGTCATATTCATTCGTATATGATACAACGACTTTCAAGGTCATACAAAGTCAGAAATGGAAGAAACATTTTGGATATATCGTACGTAATAATTTTTCGTAAAGATATCGCTTACGGTACACCGCCCAGAGATGTAAACGGCTTGAAAAGCAGAATAACCTGGCCTCGCCAATAAAGAATACATGTAAACGCATTAGTACAAAATATCCAAAATGTTTCTGCCATTTCTAACCTTGTATGACCTTGTCTGACCTTGTATGTGATTGTGCTGTCGTATACGAATGAATTTTTCTTGACGCACGCTTTCATAAGACATAAAAAATATATAGCATTCCATTTAAAAAATTATAGGGTCACCTTCGTTTCTAAAAAATAGTGCAAATACAAAAAAAATTACATACGCCATTACGTTGATTGCAAATAACAGTATTACTTTTTCCTCTTTCATTTCTGGTAATAGTTATTGTTTCGAAGAAAAACGCTGGCTAGTAATAACGTGAACACCCTGTATAAATGGCACGATTGAATTTATTTAGATTTTCTACAATTTTTATGATAATTTATACTTTACTAAAGCATAGTCATTGCCAGTGGAAGCAATGATAAATTCTTGATAACATCAATGTTTATGAAATAGAAAATCTGAAATGGGTAATTTGACTCGCAGTGGTAGGTTTAGTGTTAATTAAGTATAGGTTAAAGTTTTTATCACATTTGTCTTGGTGAGTGCAATAAATCAACAAACCTCGGATCTGGGGATAGTTTACATACACGATGGGATTAGTTGACTTTGTAAAAGTGATGGTATAAATTTCCTATTTTTTATTTCTAAAAGCAACAGATCTAGTCGAATCGCATTCGTTATACGATTTCAGTTTTAAACGATAAAATTATATATCTACAGATGTATAAGAAAATTGCGTAAAAAATCTGTATTATCTGCGTGGAAACAATTGTATAGAAATTAAGTAACAAACCACGTGGTTTTACGTTTTTAATGAATTGCCGCGTGTCAGAGGGAGCGCGTTGGAAGAATCCGCTGAATTTTCTCGGCTTTGTGACTCGCGTATTGGAAGGTTAATCGCGATCAAGGCGGTTTGCATAGCCGTTGTAGCGAAAGATATTTAGTTCGTTGAATTCTCATAGACGGTCCATGATCGATCGATCATCGCATAACAAGAATCGAAGTGCGACGAGCGGTGAGAAATGAGTTAATTAGCATTCCAGGCGAAAACTTCACGTCCTTTTCCCTCCCGGCTGGTTTAATGTTGGTCATTGATCGAGGATCGCGTCAAATTAAGCTGTTTAATAAACCATGATGTCTTTATGCCACGGGATACCGATCGATGAACTAACGTGGCCAGTGGTCCGTTCAACGGTCAGCGCAAACCTTGCAAGAGCAAAAACCATTGCTTAAAACCAAAGATTAATCGGCCGTTTCGTTCCACTCGGACCACAGAGACTGCCCTAAAAGAGTAGCTGTGAATGATCGATGTCACGGATGGCGTCGCTGGGAAAAAAATGCTCGAAAGCAAGTATGCTATTCGGATTATCTGATCAATACTTTTCTCTCTTATTTGCCAGATACCGTACACCTTATGAAACATCCTTCATTTTCTCTCGTTGCGTTATCGAAGAAAGGCGTGCTCGCTACGTCCGCCATCTTTAAAGTCACCTTCATATTTCCAATTGTATTGTATATATCTTCATCTTATCTCAAAATTTATGGTATTTTTCTCTTAATACTTGAATATACTATGTATATGGAATCAGTTGTACAAGGTGGCGCAAAACTCATCATTCAATTTTCTAATACTTTGTAAATAAAAAGGTTTGGTTCTGTTTGTCGGTTATGTTTAGTGAAACGTTTAAATTTTTTCCCATTATATCGCGAAAATAATATGGGTCACGTGGCCGCCGCCATTGTTGATGCACATTCGGGCTCGTTTCACAGCATTTTCCATAACTTTTCTCAAAATTTCTGGCGATAGATTCTCCACTTCTTGTCGGATGTTTTTTTTTAGGGTTGCCAAGGTCTGTAGCTGGTTCGCATAGACCCGTGACTTCAAAAAACCCCAAAGATAGTCTGGAACGGTCAACCCAGGCCATCTTGCGGGCCAGTTCAAATTGCCAAAACAAGAAATAAAGTGACCAGGAAACTATTTGTTAAAAACATTGACACAACTATTCCGTGTTCTTGAGAAGTATAGCGATTCGTGGTTTTTCTAGGTATATTTTGCTTTTGGTTACTTCACAAGTGTCAAAGTCTCGATAACATGAGACGCAATTTGCAAAAATGACAGCATCTTCCGATAGGGTGATGACTTTTGCGCCACCTTGTAGCACTTGTATGTCTCTGTTTGAAATTTAAAAATATTCTTGTTTGTCGCATGAGGATAATGTTGGACTTTTTAATACGAGAAGTTTATAATTTATCTATCAACCAACAGACGTAAATTATAGATACAGCATTCTTTCAATTTTACATAAAAATTCTACAAGATCGGTACGGAGAGAAAAATTGGCGCAAATACATTCAGTTTTTATTTAATTAACTCCCTAAATTTTTTCAATAAAAAATTTCACATATAATGCACTTAATAACATTAGCACAAAAGAGAATTACGTTATTTGTAAAATCAATATTTATTATTATGTAACGATAGATACTTTCAAAAACTGTTTCACATTTATGATTTAAACCTTTCAATGTACCCACGAAGTTTATACTCACTTTCTGTTGCGAACAACTAATATTATTTCTCCTGCTGATTGATTAACGCTCGAAGCATCCTGAATTTGAAGTGAAAAATTGATGAAGAAAAACTATCAGGATCCACGATGCAACATAGCGATTCCCGAAAGAAAAATGGAAAGGAAAGGTCAAGGAAACGAAGTAAAAAGACGATGCAAAAGATTGATGTCCACGAGCCCATTAATCTTAGAAATGATGTAAGGCTTTTTAGTCCGCAACAGCTTTGTACACTTTGCCGGTGCCTGCGCGCTGTGATTTGCACTCGTGTACTTTGAATCAATGCATATCGGGCCGAATGGAGAATACATGTTATTCCGGCGTCTGCTTGTACGTCGCAGTATTTTACATCGTAGCTTGATCGCACGCTTGTATGCCTAAAAGATGGAATTAATGAGCTACGAATATTTTCAACACGCAAACCAACCGCGCGTTCGCGGTTCAACAAGCGAAGACGAAAATTTCGAATCACACAAACGCTGCTTTCCCTTTCCTGTTTCTTCCGTGTGCATTTTTCTCGGGAATTTTCTGCTCTTTAAATTTATTTACGACTTTTAATTTCACTTGAAATTTACGACTTTTACGAATTTACCGAAACAGTTCTAATCTTTTTTCTTTTACCGAGGCTTTCGATATTCTGAGAATTGTGTGAAAGCTGCTTCAGACGGTAGAAAATTGTTCCGTTTTTAATTAAAACAAAAGGTAAATTTATTTTAATATTCATTAATGAAACAGAGAAACTCGTATCAACCAGACAGTGTCATAAACATTCAATTTCTCTCGACTGTAATCGTTCTGGAGGAATAAATGTTTTTAAAAGTGTTTAACTCAAAGTCGAACATTTTCGTTTGTGATATTTAAACTGTTACAACTTCGTAATAAAAAATCATATAATAACCATTCTGAGCTCATTTTAAAGCGTAAAGCCTCTACTTTGAGAGTCCTTAATTGGTTGTTTTTCAAAAATTCTCCTGTTGAATATTTTTTGGTCGACGGTAGGCTTCTCTTTCAAAGTGCAAAAACACTGAAACCAAAAATCGTACATGAAGTTTTCAAATATCATTTTAAAGAAGAGATTCTAATTTTCAAATTCCTGTTGATTTTAGTGCTCAAAAAAAATTGTTTGACGTCGTTGGAGTCGTTTGAATTGGTAAGATTATCACGAAGTTGGAACAATTTAAACATCACCGATTTTCAGATGCAAATGTAGTGCATCTTTAATTTATCATACCAGCATGATTTATGTGTAAATAAACGTAAAATTTGTTGAATATTTCGCGTTAGTTTTGAATATAAATTCACCGTGGGAAAGGAAGCCATGCAGAATATAGTTCAGCGAAACATTCTTCCGTCGGAGCTTCAAAGTTTATTTTATAATACAAACGTCGAGCGGAGAAAGTACGCTAACTACGTTCGGTGCCATTAAAGACTTAATCTTCGCCCCTAATTTCTGATTACGTAGTCAGTCAACAAGCCTTAAAATTTCGCGAAAAGGAAACAAAAGTGGTGCCTCAAAGGCAACTTTCCCGGAGGAAAAGTATAACGAGCAGTTTCGTCCAACAGTTACCTCGGCGAACGGTGCACGACGGAATTTCCAATCATTCTTGATTCCTATCATCGCTTCTGTCTTCTTCTTACGTGATTTTCCTCCGTGCCTCTCGTTTGAATTTGAGCATTTCTAGCTACGTGAAATACTGTACATACAATTTACCTGTGCGAATCGACGCTGCGAATTCCGAATTTTTACTCTTTCCTGCGCTTACTTCGTATTCGACGCGTTAACGGGGAAACGGTTCGTGCGCGACGAATCGATAGCGACGAAGATTTTCTGTGAAACGTAAAATGTTTCGGAGAAATGTAATGTTCATACATACAATTGCCAACAATGTAGGATTAAACGTAATATCGATTTACAATATTTTACGTTCTTTCGTTGCGTAAAAATACGTCTTTATTTTAATTTGTTTCGTTTACTTATATTATGTAAGCAATATAACTAAAATACGAAAAATAAAAATAGTTTTTAAGAGTAACAACAAAATATTTTATACACGTATCAACACGCACCAAAGCATGTAATGTAATGTTTATACGTACAATTGCCATGATCTACACTATGTAGGGCTAGACGCAGTGTCGCCTCTTCTCGTTTTCCCCTTCCACTATCGCATTCCACCACCATGAGCATACTCCAACATCCCCCACTAAGCTGTAGATTGGTCACGTGACGTGCCGCGTGCGTCGTTGCGTCCCCGTCGCGCATGCGTAACATGTCGCTGGACATCAAAGAGGTGGTACATTGTATTTCTCTCGATTTCAGTGATTTGGCGACACTGGTTAGACGTAATACTGATTTACAATGTTTTACGCTCTTTCTTTGCGTAAAAATACGTATTTATTTTAAATTTGTTTCTTTTACTTATATTATGTAACCAATATAACTAAAATATTAGAAATGAAAGTAGTTTTTAAAAGCAACAAGAAAATATTTTATACATGCATCAACATGCACCACAGCATGTAATGTAATGTTTATACATACAATTGCCATGATCTATACTATATAGGGTTAGACGTAATACCGATTTACAATACAATATTTTACGATCTCTTTTTGCATAAAAATACGTACATTGGTTCGAAAAAGTATTCGCACAACTTTCAAAAACAAATAACATTTTTAAAATTTGACCATACAACTTCAGTTTTTTTGAGATGTTAGAAGAATTAGTTGACTAGGTAACGTGTAAATAATTTTTTCTGAAAATTACTATTGGTCGCAATTGTGATTTAAAAAGTAAAGATTTCTAACTTTTTTATCTGTGCCTGTAATGAAAATTTAAAATATGCCTTTTATAGATCCGCGATCTATAAAATCTTAATTATAAAATCGCGATCTTCAAAGAAAAATTGCAGAAATGAAAAACTGAAAAATGTAACAACTTGCCCTTAACTCGTCGGTATTAACGACATTAATAATAAAATTCCTTTGAACAAAATGAACGGTCGCGTTATAAACAAAAACTGTTTCACTAGTTAAAATTTACGCAGCGACCGTGGCTCACAAAGCCGTCGTAGCGAACAATAATTCCTAATAAAGCGTGTCCCGAGACGCGGCGGTCCGCGCATTGTGTTCCCGTGACTAATTAAAAATTACTCCAGTGAAACTGATGGATCCTTTGTCAACGGTGAACGACGTCTCCTTGGCAATGAGGAGAAGGCATTTTTCCGCGCGGAGTCGGACGGCTGTTCGCCCGACAAAAGATGATTTCGTAATGGTGTATTTTATTGTCGATGAGCCATGCAGCATGTAAATATTACGGAAGATGATGATGGCGATGATAACAGAAAAGGAACAAAGGTCATCGGACACGACGGGAGTGGACTTTTAAGGGCATTGACCAGTCGCGGAGTATATCGCGGCTTGCAATTGTTCGATTGTCCTGACGCGTGCTTGTGGCGCGCACTGGCCTTAATTCGACGGCCGTTTATGGTGACTCACTTTCTCGTACGCCATTTGTGTCCGCAGATAAATATTATTACGCTCACAGTCAGCCGTAACCTTTGCGCGCACCCATGTCCGTTAATTGTTTCCGCAGAGATTTTCGTTGCGCTTTTGCAGGACAACTTTGTTACCCTGCTGCTTCGAGAAACCGATTTACTACGACCGTCGGCCATTTTTCTTCGCCAAATTTGTGTCACTCACTCAATTATTTGCACTCCCGTCTGCAGTGTGAGTTGACTTTACAGTTTATTTCAACAAATCCTGCATGAAGTCACTCACAATAATGATCGGACATTTTTAAAAGGGCGATAGTTTTTTTAAAATTTGGACCAACGACTTTAACTTTTTCGAGATGTTAGATTAGTTTAATAGCCAACGTCAACCAAATTTTTGATACAATTGTAATTCGGTAGAATCGTAGAGAAAATTTTAAATGTTGCTTTTTACACCTTTTTTATTTCGACCTGTATCTGAAGAGTGTCTGAGGGTTAAGAGCAATGGTGCACTCAGGATTTAATCTTGGAGGGGAGGGGGGTCGAGTTGAACTAATCAAATTTTGTGACCTGGTGCAAGAATTACCAATCTACATATATACTTCATAAATACTGGCATTGAAGCTTTTTGTATCAGGCCACAGAAAGATTTTTAATGCACATTAAATAAAATCCATTAAGATGATTATAGAAAATTATTTACAGAATAAAGTTTTAGTAAAGTTTAGTAGTTTTCTTTTCTTTTTACACAGCTCTTCAATTACTTCGGTTATAGTTATATTAATGCCTCTGTGTATGTATAACAAAACCAACCTAAGCGAATGCATGCCTTATATGTATATATAGAGAAAAGTTGTTCAAAATGTTGCGTTTTACATATAACATATCCAAAAATCATCGAAGTCGGAGAGGAAGCAGCTGTTCTACCAGTTTGATCAATTTTCCAGTGTTCTATTTCCTTTTTCTTGGAGGGAGGGTGGGGGGCAGGGGCCTTGGGTGAGCCACTGCTTAAGAGGATGCCCTATTTGCGACCACATTACTATTACCGTACAGCTGTTCCTTTGGCAGTACTATTATTAAACGCTACAAAAGTTCTAAATCACTTACCAAAGTTATTCTACCATTTTCTTTAGTTTTCCTCGTTTTACTAACTGATGGTTATATTCAACGACACGTTAAATTGAAATGAAGGTTAAAATTGTAAAAATTGTAAAAAAAAGTAGGAAGATGTAGAATACAATTTCATCGTTCTTCAGTAAAATATGTATGAAAATGGGTCGCATACGCCCGCATCTGGGTAGAAATGCTAATTTTATTCTACACATTTTACCTATCTTCACATGTGAAGTGCCTCACTGCCTCTAACAAGATACTCGACACGGTTTAAGATTTTTTCAAAAACTAGGTTGCATTTGGAAAGATTTTATTCTACGTTTTCAACCTACTTTCCACACGTAGTATCGCTTAGGTTAATCTCTAACCGCAATCTCTGGAAGGCTTTTTATTTGTAAAGCATTTCAACTCGGCAACTGGAAAAGTGAAGTTTCTCTGAATGTGTGAAATTCTTTTTACAAATTATAAAGTGATTTGTACGTTTTATTACGTTTCCGTAATCGTACGTCGCGTTCGCATTTCAATGTCCATCACACGCGGCTGATCGCATACCATTACTCAAGATTGTCCGTAAATGTGATTGACAATCATGATTGACCCCGCGCGCGCATGTAAATGACACAGCCCCGATAAAGATCGATGAATTTCAAACCTGTTTGATACTTTGTGTTCAAGCGATATTGATTATCAATCACGTCTCGATGTACTTCAGTTTGATGGAATAAATGATTGGTTTTTTTATACCTGGATCGCATTCCTAACACTAATGGCGGTGATAATTGGGCTGCGGATGTTTATGCAAATTTACGATTTCACGCGATCTATTCACGAGCACAGTAACCATTAGTTTCCGCGATAAGGTTCTTAAGCTAACCAATCAGCCAAGCAATTGTATTTCATTCATGGTACTTCATTACTAATTACTAGACTGCGGATTTTATGCATTTATGGCAAATATGCGTAGGCAAAATTTAAAACAGTGAACATATTAAAAAGATTTAAGGACATCAGTGAATTAGTTTTAGCTTAATAAGATAATTAGAAGAAGAAGGAAATTTTTATTTAGCTACTGTGTCTTGCAATCAATGCGAACATTTTTTATTTTGCATAAAGATCCGCAGTCTAATTACAATTGAATTTTATTTATTTTAGAAACGCTGTACCAGTGTTTAACCCATAATGAACAAACGTAAGAATAAATGCATCAGCTTTGAAAGGAGATTCCAAAGATTTGCTTAATATAATTTTTATGATATTATTCCTCCCAAATATTTAAAAATAACGGAAAAATTGACGGGTTAAAGGGCTATTTCCATTTAGAGCCATCAATTTTAGACAATTTATGAGATAAAAAATAGTTAGGTTATTATAGGTCAAGAGTTTTAAAATGTTGCATACACTTATGGCTACACTTCAAGGCAAAATAGTATAATTTTCATGCAACTATGTTTATTATTATTTAAATTATTTTATGATTTCAATGAACTGTCACTATCCATGACTACCATGATATCTCAATAATTAATCGATTGATCTTCCTCAAATTGTACACACATATAAAGTAGAGATCCCTTTTTCTGTCGAACTAAAATGATGTCAATATTCGCTGATAGTTTTTTTTATTGCTTGAAAAAGGTTCAATCCTACCGTATTTCAACTTTACACGACAGCCATTTTCTTAAAAAAAATTTTCTGCATCATTCCAGTGCACAATACATATAAAAGGATCTCTACTTCATAGGTGTGTAAGATTTGAAGAGAATTGACCAGTCAAATTACAGCATGTTATTTTAAAATACTGGCAAATAAGTATACCAAATTTTTGAAACACGACCTCTATTAACCTAACCATTTTTGCTGTGATGAATTGTCTAAAATTGACAGTTCTGAATGGAAATACCAATCTAAACCGTGTTCGAAACGTTTGCATGCGGAGTACGGCAGCTTTCGATTGAAACACGACGACGACGTTGACAAAAAGCCGAATTTAAATACGGGATGTATCCTCCGATGCACTTTCACCGCCATTCGCCGCCGCATATGTCTCCGATCATTTTCTAGACGATGTCCCATTACTCTCGGATCTCCAATTTGTTCGCGACTCACTTCTTGAGTAACGGGGAGCTTAACCTCTTAGGTGCGACGAAAAAACGTGTATGTATATGGAAACGCAAATGTCGTTTTCGATAAATGTCAAACGTAAACGCAGCCTTGGGCAATCTGTTCTATCGTTCCATTTTCTCCGACTGTTCGTCCCAGCTGGCTCAAAGAAGTCGCTCCGCAAATATTAGGTAGGTGCATATGACATGTCCGACTTTTAAGATTAATCTCAAATGAACACAACATTTTTAGTAATAATGTAGTATATATAGTATTTTATTGTCTCCCCTCGGGGTTGCAATGCTCTTCCATTACTCCTCTCTTACCTCTACATCTTCCTCCTTATCCTATCCTTAATTTCTAACTTAAACTAACTTACTCTACTTTATCTAAATGCTTACAATTATTATATCTCAAACTTAAACATTAGTACTAAAACGATAGAGAGAGAGAGAGAGAGAGAGAGAGAGAGAGAGAGAGAGTGAGAGAGATCTATGTACAGAAAAAACTTACAACTACTTAAAAACTACTCCTTCTCATTGCTTACTCTAATTGTGGACCCCCCTTCCGGTCCTTCCTCAAACATCCCAGCCCCTTCCAACTTCATTCTTCCCCCATTTTCCTGCTCACCTGACATTTTACCTTTCGCATTTTCCCTCCACTCCTCCACCTTCCTCATCCACTCCTCCCCTCCCCCTCCATCTTCTAACACTTCTCCCATTCTCCCCTGCCATCCAGTCTTCTCATCCACTCTCATGCATAGTAATAATGTAGGAATAGTAAAATATTTTCATATTTATCGGCTTTGATCCTACAATAAATATTTTTAACCAGAATAGTAACCATTGGATTCTACACATCTTTTTCTGACGAGTTTCCAGTTTTTTAATTTCATTTTCGTTAAAATTCGACGTTTTTATGTCAATAAATTTCTTAATGGTGTTTTCAATGTTTTCTTAATTATTGAAGGTTTGATCCTTGAGGAAATGACTTGTTTAAACAACAAATGAAAATCCTTCAATGAAAGATTCAGTGAGTAAGGAGGCTGAGGTAAAGTTTCATAATTTAATGCAGTTAATTTTATAACTATTATCCGTGAAACATGTGGTCGAGTCCTCTGTTAAATTGATCAAAACATATGGATATTTTAAAATACTAAATGTGGATTATTTATAAATAAAAAGTTCACACCAAATTATTTTGTGATTTCTCAATTTTTCCAAAAATGGACTTATACCACCTTCAAAATAAACGGTCCAATTTAATACTCTTGTGCATAAATTCGTTCGCGAAACAATTTGGGACCTTTCCAATTTCTTCAACGTTCTATAAACATATGCAAGAAAGAGTAAAATTTATTATTTAAACTAATGTTATAACTGTTATAAAATTGTTCAAGATTTCATTTTAACAATTTTATTATTTTATTTTTAATTTTATAGCAACTACAAATTTATTGAGATTGTCCGTAATTTTCAATATAACAGATGCTTGGACAATATTTCATTATTTTCCATAAATGAATTTTTATAATTTCACGAATTATGATAGAGCTATGCAAATGTTAATGTAAGTGTACTTAATGTACTTAATGCAAATGTATCCAATGAAAAAATTTAATAGAATTCAGTTTCATTTTCGTTTTATCAAACAAAGCGTAAATATAGAAACAAAAATCTGGTTCGAGATTAAATTTTTATAAGCTTCCAGAATTCTTGTTTGAAATAATTCGCGCGTGTTGTTATTTATGCAATCGCCTTTGCAGACTGACTTTTGCAATTAGTTTAGTGGAATCGGTAATTTACATTCCGAGTGAACTGTACCTTTAATTAGTGGTGCGTAACGTTTCATACACGTTCATCGATATTAGAATAATTATCACGATTTATCATATGTAAATTCTCGAAGTTTTCAAATTATAATTTTAGTGGTTAGCGCGCTCCAATTGGTTATACCTAATCAAGAAAGTTAAATGTCCGTAACAGTCCATGTTATTTAGATATTGCACCGTGAAACTCGTCGCGTAACATGTCGCGGAACTGCTTAGCGCCGTTTAGCTCAGCGTGGCCTGCATTTGACAAAGATAAGATATGAAAAATATGCGAACAGTAAAATACCACCAACTGCATCTGAAAGAATTTCAAATTTTATTGCCTCCAGTTCTCACGCTGTTTAACATTCCATTCGAAATTTATGCAAAATGCCTGTACACGAGAACGTTTACCTTTAAATCTGTTCTATCTGAATATTTTTCATCAATTTTTCTGAAAGAATAGCGTAATATTTCAAAATTATTGTACATCTTATTGTAAGAAAGTTTATAGTATTTATTCCTATTAAGCATTGTTCTGTATAATATTTATTATGCTACTTGCTACTTGAAGTATCTCAATATCCCCACTGTGCTGAGAATTTCTTTAATCGAATATTTACACGATTTCAATATTTCTGATTATAGAACTGCTACAATACTTTTATAATAAACACCTTAAAATAATTTATACAGCTGTAACTGAATATATAAAAAGCAAATTAAGCTTTAGACACTTTTGTTTACGAAACAAGAATTAATTAATGTATTCTTGTAAAGTGACAAGTTCTTGCTGTACATTAAAATTAAATTGTAAAAATTTGCGTGAATGTTTAAGTTCGTATATACTATTTTATAAGGATTAGCGATTAGAGTAACGATAAAATGTATTCCATTTACAAAAATTAAAATTATTGTATCATTTACGTATTCTTCAGGTGTAACGTTGATTTCGCCGTTTTCTCTGAATGTCACAATGAATGAAATCAGTCAGGCAACATTAAAATTTACAATTCAGTCACGATTTACAAGAGAAATGAATGGTGGCATTGATTATGCGATTGAACTCACCTCGCCAACAGGAGCATGCGCTTGTTGCACCCGTTGGAATGCTTTGAAATCCGACATGTGATCTCTTGAAACGGCATCAGACCTTCTGTGTCATGCAGAGTGTATTAGAATTATCATGCCGCCCTAAGTAGTAGCCAGTTTTGTCAAATGATTGACAGTAATCGTCGATGCGTGTCATATAATAACTCCGAGTTGATAATGGCAAAGACATAGCGCTAAAAAAGATATGTCAATTTCACGTAATCGTTTTCTCTTCCTCACAGAAATGCAAAGCGAATACCGACAAAGTTCCTTCTATAGTAAAAGTTAAGCAATTTATCTAAAAACTCTGCAATCCTGGGATCGGTAATACTATTTTTTGTACGGATCTCTAATTTGAATTTCCTTTCACTGAATTAACATAATTGCGTTGCCTACAATATTATATATATATTGTATATTGCTTAATAAGTATGGTGCTAGAATTTCGTGTCAAACCGGGCGCCATCTTGGGCTTGAGCAATCTTTTAATTCTTGACCAATGTTTACTAAAGAAACAACTTTCAGTAATTTGTCCACTGAATAATTCCATCGAAATGATGTTTTGCTCAGTAAAATATAAATCTCAGTTTATAAATTTGATAAATTTAATTTTTGCAGTTATATTGACATTGTAAATGTGTTACTTATTTGTAATATTATTTAGTAAACCACAATTTGAAGTCTGTGTTTCTCTTACGAAGCAATTTGTAATAAATAGTCGAATTTTATAAAATTCTTATCCCATAAGAATACTTTTTAACCCTTTGCACTCGGAAGTATTTTAACTCCATAACCAAACTTTTTTTTTCGATGAAGAATATTTCCATTCTATATGATTTTTTTCATTTTGAAGAAATGTAACTGATATAATACCTCATAGAATACTTAAGTTTCTAGTAACTGATTTATTGAATATCAATTTAATAATGTAAACAATATTTTGAATAATGGTATAGCAATTTTTAGTGCTGCCTCAGAGTCACCACTCGAGTGCCAAGGGTAAAAGTATTCCCAAAGGGTAACATTCCTCATCATAAAAATCCACCGGACTATTTCCCACACCATTTTTAAACACAAAAGACAACTGTACGCATAAAATCTCCGGTGTTCATTCACAACATAATCTGCGAGGAAGTGCCGAAAGACGTATACTCCCCCGGAACTTCCTAATATTTCGCAAGCATTCCTGGGACATTTTTCCGCGGCGGGAGTATGCGCGCAGAGACAGAAGAAAGGAAACGGCGTGAAAGGAACGAGCGGAATTTTCTCCAGCGAAAATATGTTAATAAGGTTGCCGGCGTAGCGTTCCCGAGTTGCAAGCATTGTTTTCGCATTCCTGAAAAAATCGCGAGCGTACGATCTGGGCTAAAGGGAAGAAGAAAGACGCGGGGAATTCCGAGGATATAACGAGGTGCGCACGAAGACGTGCAAGTCCGCAAAGAGAATCGAGTGCATAATGCGTCGGTGCCGTGGGTCTACACAGGTCTCTCTCTCTCTCTCTGTCTCTCTCCCGGCATCAGCTAAAAGGCTCTCCTCACGCGAGCGTGTTTACATAAGATGGGCCAGACCCGTCCTTACTGCACATAACCCCCGCCACAGGTGGGTATCCACACCGATATGCACACGTGCACACACGCGACTGCTCCATATGACTATAGATTACAAGAAGACCGGGTTCTAACAAGCGGTGCTTCAGATTCTGCCCCCCTCTCTCCCATTTCAATAATAGTCGAACGATAGCTCCACACCCACAGCAGGGGAGACCGGGACTGGTAGGCCAGTTTTGGTTTTTTTTTTTTAATAAATTATGCGTACGAAGTATCATTATCGTTCTTATTATAATCGGTAATACATATATTTGACTATCTGATTGAACTATTAAAGTTGACTTAACAAGGTTGTCCGTGTTTTATGGTGGAATCCGCAGGTGGAAGGCACTTTCTATTTATTACATATTGTTCTTTAGGTAAATGGTATAAAGCATATATGTTATTTATTTAAACAAGTAAGAACTAGCAAGAATATACAACTTTAACTTAACTTTAACGGATGAGCGCACTCAACACGTTATGGTTGCTATATCGAGATCAATAAACGCGAGACAGCTGAACACGAACGACATGCCGCGTCACCGGAAACCCAATAGAAACCGGAAGTTCATGCTTTATTTTAAAGATATTCGGCATAATGTTATAACAATTAAGGTATATTAATGTTTCTTTAATACCTTCTGTGCTGGTCAACCAGTCCTATGGTCGGAGTTGGTTGACTTCCAGTATGGGGTAGGTTGAATACAGGTTCACCTAGTTCAGAAAATGTTATTAGCAACTTATCGCAGTCGTAGTAAAATAATATAATGTCGAGAAAGTGATTTTATCATGTATTTCAATAATATACTAATGATGTTTTACAACAAATTGTGAAAAAATGTATACCTGTTTCGCCGATATCCAACTGTGTTCAAAACTAGCTCTGAGCTAGAGAAACTCGGATTTTCTTCAACTTTACTTCTCTTTTAGTTATATACAGGGTGTACCAACTAAAGTGTTACAAGCTGTTTTCTCAGAATCTAATGAAAATACCGAGTTCATTTTTTTTGTATATTAAATAGTTACGGAGGGCTAATATTTTGGGTCCCATGAAAATCACCGAAGCAGATTTCACCGACGATGACTATGACCGACAACGATTTTGACCGACAACGACTTTGACCAGCACACGAACTAACTCCATGATTATGTAATTTTGTCTTGATATACTCAGACCTAACTATTCTGCACTGACAACTTTACTTTAGTATAAAAATATAATTATTATACTATATAAAGTTAAAGTTGTTACTACTGGATAATACTGTCTTCGACTAAAGTCGTTGTCGAGCAAAATCGTTATCGGTCAAAGTTGTAGTCGGTCAAAGTCGTGTCGGCCAAATCTGGAGTCGGTGAAATATTGTCGATAAAGTCTGTGTTGGTGAAACCTGTGTCGGTGATTTTCATGGAACCCAACATTTTAGTATGTATGACAATCTTTTAGGGTAACAACCGAGGGGAAATGGGGGACTCCTAATATATTTTAAAATGGGAAGTAGTATTGATAGAGTTTTCTTAGTGCGATACCTCTCATTGAACTGAATAGCATTTACTTGAACCACTTTTTAAATTGTGCATAGTTACAGAGTTCTTCATGCATCCAAGGTTATAACGACAACTAAGTTTCTTATAGGTATAGATCCATGATCTCGTGAACCCTAAGTTTTATTGAGATTGAAGGGGTCAGATCTGAAGGAGTTCTTGCAAGAAGCGCACCCCTCCCACATCTTGCAGGGTGCACTCTCTTACATGCAAATTTTTTTATCTGGACTGTTTGTCCTGACCGATTAAACAAGGGGACAGAAGAGCGAACGTACTCCAACCCATTCGGCCAAGTCGTGATCGAATCTGGAGTGGTGGATTTAATGATCGATGAATGATAACGCGTCGAGCGGATATCGTTCTCAGACGACGAGGGTCTGGTGTTCGCAAGCATTGTTCGACCGATTATGCGGGACATAACATGCTTGGCGCTCGTGGAATCGCCGGCTATACAATCCTGCAAAAATAAAGTGAAGAATTCTAATGTAAAATTGTATTGTGGCGAGGGATGCTGCCGAGGGTTGATACATTTTGAAGCAATTGATCGTATCCACGATATTAACACTAGATTTACGGGGCCCGTCAAAATGACGGATTCAAAAATTTTTAATTTACGATTATTAAGAGTGTCAGGAGGCATTCGTGAGGAATTATTAAATAGATTTATTCTTTTGTGTACATATTACAATAACAATCGCTGAAGATCTAAGTAAATAGAATTTTATTATTTTTATAAAGCAATGTAAAATAATCAATTTTAGTGCTCCGTAAACCTAGTGTTAACCAGTTAGCTGTTTTTGACGAGTATACTCGTCATGGAATACAATTAATTGCTTGTTATTTATGTTAAAATTGTTGTGAAAATTAAAACACATTAGTAATTTGTTGACATTTTAGAATATTTCGAGTCAAAGACGAAGTAAAGAAACGAAACAACGAAATTCGAGTGACGTCAATGTGATAAATAAAATATTTAAAAATTCTTAGCACCCGCATATAAATTCGAGCTACACAGCTAACTGATTAAACAGTGTTTTAAATGTCTGTTTATACATTTCTGTCAATATTATATCCTGGAACAAAAATGAACAAGGTTTGACAATTAACCCTTTTATAGGTAACCAGAATGTTCATTGTTGTTGGGCAGTCGAAGTAGCGACAATTTTACTGTTATTTTTTTCACTGAACGTTAATCTACGTGAAATTGTACAAAGAATGGGGTCCGGAAGGGTTTTGCAATATTTTGTCAGGAACATTAAAAAATTACTAAAGGAAATATGGAAATGGGTACCCTGTTGATTACACAAGGGTTAAAAATTGAAATTTGAAATTTGTTTAGAGTATTTAGTTGTAGGGGATGCTAGCCTGAGACTAATGATCGTATCGGCGAACCGAAACAGTGTTTTAATGATCTGTTTGCATATTTTCGTTAATATTATATCTTAGAACAAAAATAAACAAGGTTTCACAATTGAAAATTAAGTTCCAAACTTTGATCATAGTATTTAGTGGTAGAAGGTGTTAAAATAGCATACATTTTGACAAATTCTAGAGAAAAATGATAGTATCGATGAAACTAATGTTCTTCAACCAAATCAAACGTAAATATGTTTAAACTTAAACTGATAACTAGACTGCGGTCTTTATGCATTTCTGGCAAAATTCGAATGGTTAACAACAAATTCTAAGGCGTTAGAATCATTGGAAAGATCTTGTTATATTATTATCGACTTATTAAAAGAGGAAATGCATTTTTATTTAATTTTGGTTTCATAGAATTGACTAGGACAATTTTTATTTTGCACAAAGATCCGCAGTTTACTGATAACATATGAAACATATAAGATTATTTCTAACAGTTAAAATTTCACAAAAATTCTATAAAAATTGATGAAAACTTCGTGTATAACTCAATGCTACAATCATAATTGAATCGATTACAGCCGATCGTGAGGACACTTTTTGATGCACTGATACAGAAAAAAGTTATTGCGTTATGTTTCAGCAAGTGATGTAAGAGGTTATCCGACGATTTAGGATAACCGCTAATAACCGCTTTTAATTAATTCGGCAATCGGATTAAAAACTTTCAAACGAAATTTCCGCGTAAATATTTTAAGTGGCCGTCTATCAAGGACTACGTCATTCAGATGATTGCGATAACAATAACGATCGTCTTTATGACGCAATATAAAAAGAAAGTAGTGCAGACTCACCAAGAATAAAGATGAAACGTAAAAGGCGAGGTTGAACAGTTGAATGGGCGCTGTTATCGTTCATATCCATTTTCGGCGCATTTAATGTACCCGACCAAAACAGCCACTAGCATTACTCCGGCTCTCAATATCTAGCTTCGGTAGCATTACGCGTAACAGTATGAAACATCATAATATTTTTCTACGAGGAGAAAAAGACTGCCATATTGCCAAACGGTTTTCACAACCCACATTTCCATTCAAGATCCATTCTGTAAGAAGAAAAACAGACGCTGTCTCTGTCAAATAGTACGGCTACAAAAATCCCGAAGAGAATCAGATTGTTCTCGTCTCTAATATTTTCATAATAAATCATCATTGTCTGCGAAAAAGGGAAATAGATTTCACAAACTAGAATCCGAGAGACTTTCACAATTCAATCAGGCCAGTGTGTACGAGCTGTGATTAAAAAAGAAACCAAACTTCGTTGGTTTCCTTGCGAAGATGTTATAAGACCGTGATGGGCACGGTAGGGGCCCCTCAAACACCTGCTTCTCCCACCAACCTCTCTTTCATGCGCGAGGCCTGCGCACTATTCACGACGGATGAAGCATTCTCTTCCTCTATGGTAACGGCGGATGCTGGTGGGGGGCAGTGGGCGCTATGGTGGGGACAGATTGTCTCAATTGAGACAAAAATGCCTATCCCTGGTATAAAATAAAGTTTGATGGTTCTGATGACCATATTATTCTACTTTTAGAGTCAATACTACTAATTGTATGTAATGTTTGTTATAACACGACTGCGTGTTTTTATGTAAAATAAAAATTGTCTGCATTCATTGCAGGATACGCGAGCTACATACACATTTCTTTTCTTTCCTAATAATTTTAATGAGCTCACAATAATATAGTTAGATTGTCAGATTCTTTGACTGTTTCCATGGTTTTACATTTCTTCCAGTCATTTTTGCTATAAATGGAAAGAATGATACATCTATCCGAGTACAAAGATTAGCAGGTGTATTTCATTCTATTATACGCGAATAAATTAAATTTTCAAGTCATACTGATTTTTGTTCTACTTTTTCGAAAAATCGCACAGCGGTCCCAGTCTGTTCATTTATTAAAAAATTAACTTTCACATATTGTCGCTTTATGAAATGTATATCATTTTATAAATGTTCATCATTTTTGTAAACGATGAAATTAATTAAATTTTTTAAAAATTGTAGTCAGAAATAGCGTTTAAATAGGAACATTTCATAAGTATCATTTTTCACCGTGAAAAAGTCTCGAAATAATGCTAAAATAATTGTGAATAGCTCATTCTTCGATTGGGACCACTGTGCGTCGCGTCGCAAGTAAACTGACAGAGTAGTCCGATTTCTTTTTGATCACGCTTCGTACGTGTGCGAATCGGATAACAATTTGCTGACGTGTACGCACAGTCCCGAGCGAGGAATAGAGGGAAAAACAGAGGTACAAAGGAGGGAAAGAAGCCGCGTGAATTATGAATCAGAATTTCCACGGCGCAGGGCTGATTACGGGGGTTAGAAACGCAAGGCGAACCGAATCCAAAGAAGCTGCCGGTCTCGTGACGCGAATACATCAACTGTTCCGCGAGCGTGTCTCGAATTGGATTTGAAGGTTCTCCACGTCCACACCACCGGCAAGCCCAACTTAAACCCGACAGAAGAGGCGCAACTTGGTCCCGTTAGAAACGACGAATGCGAAACATGTCTCCCTTATAGACGACCCTCCACGTAATTTTCGATATTTCTATGGAGTTCCTTTGCATTGTTGTCAGCGAGCCAGAAAACTAATCCGCTTCAATAGACTCATTTATTTTCAACAAGAAAAATTCGACAGCCCGAATTTTTCGATTCGATTATAAAACAAAAAAGTATGAGAGTACTTTCGGATCAATTTTTTCGCAGATAAAATTTAAAAACAATTTTTAACGCTAGTATTGATACTACGATTGATAAAAATGACAGAATTATGAAACAAATCTACAGGGTGTCTCAAAAATGTTGTAAATCCTTGAAATGGGCGATTCCTCAGGTTATTTAAAGTAACTTTTTCCTTTGCAAAAATGGCCGCCTCGGCTTTGTTAAGAAGTTATTAACGAAAAACACGAACCAATCAGAACACCGTTACAGCGGATGGACTCCGGATCGGCGACAGGTCCCGCTTAGCGCGACGTTGCCATTGGCTGAGCTGAAGTCCGTCCGCTGTAACGGTGTTCTTATTGGTGCGTGTTTTTCGTTAATAACTCCGTAACAAAGTCGAGGCGGCCATTTTTGTAAAGGAGAAAGTTATTTTAAATAACCTCAAGAACCGCCCTTTTCAAGGATTTACAACATTTTTGAGACACCTTGCATTTGCTCGTGCGTGTAATGTTTGTATAGATATAATCTGGTTATTTTTATAAAATTATACAAACTAGTCGCAATTAACATATTATTTACCGGCCATTATTTCATAATTGTTGAAAGTCTTTGGACCATGATCTTTCAATAGCAATTTCAATCACGTACCAACAAGTCTTCCTCGGTAACGTAATCTAATTATTTCCTTTGGGATTATTATGTAAAAGAAGATTTTTGTTGAATATGAATATACTATAACTTTGTCGACTACAAGTTTGGCGAGTGCGACATCTACATTCGTGATGTCTTTTTGGAAATGTTTTTAAGCGTGTACCGTTCTTTTTACTTTACTTACTTTTAATAAATGATGTGTGTTATAATCATAAAGAAATCACATTTATTGAGGTTATCCCTTACCTAAACACAACAATTTTTAAGCTTCCTTCTAGTACAACACGATTATTGAAAAGTCTATTATAATAGGTTCCCGGTAGATAAAGTGTTAACATTATTCATACTATGATTTATTTTATTTTGATGTGTGGACTAATGGTTTTGCCAATTATTTTAGTCTTTATCTAATGGAGTATGCTTTTCAACACTGCTTTTAGCAAAAAGCTGTATGCCTTATCTTACTTATATCTCATTTATGAAAGTGCATGTAATATCTAATTTTAATGAATGCTTGACACAATACAAAGTATTACTAACAACAGAATCTGTTATTAACAGCCTTTTAACATCTTTTATATAATAAATTGTTTCAATAGAAAATGTATGAACCCTCGGACAGGGGATCATCTTTACAACTGTATAATTAATGACGTTTATGACTATTCATTGCTTTATTTATCAATTTTTGGAAACATATTTTAGAAAGTATTTCTTGTAGACGCTCTTCTTTTTCCCCTAAGAGTAATTAAATGTCGATTTTAATGTTCTGAGTCAAACATACTCAGGCTCCGTTGTTAGGGGGGGTTAAAATTGAGTTTAATATTAGCTCTTCGGATTTGTTGTTTAAGTCAGACTGATTTGTTAGAAGAGAATATGGTTTATCGACAGTTCTCTGTCTACCGTTAGGAGCGTCAGGCAGAATTGCTACCCCTTAGACATTAAGACAGCATCCCCTAGGAAACGTATCAGCGGATAAATGGGATATTATTTTTCCATCATCTCGACGATGTTGACCGGCCATTATTGACGTCGTTCAATCATTCTTCGGTGACGGGTTTCGGAAATAAAAAAGCAATTTGGTGGAACGTTATGGTGATTGCTCCATTCAATATTCGTTAGCTCCGAAATTATAAATACGAAATAATACATATTCTGACAGATTGGCTATTTGAATGAGTCCTGCTGTTTTATCGATTGCAAAGGAGAATCAGGATGCAAGGCAACCATGCGTCGTAATAGTTAAACATACCGGTTTAGAACTTCGAAAGAAAGTTACTCATATTAAAATGAAAAAGAAAAAACCACCAGATGATCTATATTTTATATTATGCATGTGGTTTTTTCTCTAGTTTCCTACAAGGAAATGATTTCTAATATCCGACGCATTTGGATTAATTCTTAGCTAAAACACAAAAGTTAATCACGTTCAAATTGCTAGGCAAAATGTATCTTAAGAAATTTAACAACAGGTTACACTCCATTTATCGGTATTACATCTTAATTATCCCTTTCCGTTTCATTGAACACACAGAGTGTTCGTTTGTATAACCATAATGCCTGACTTGCGGTGAGCAGACCTTATCATTTAATTTTTCTGTATACTACATCGCAGTGGTCAAATGGTATAATACATTTTATGCAAACCCATTTTAACTGCAGTATATATTTCCATTAAAACTCATTCTGAAACTACATCCAATCTCTCAGTCAACTAACTCTACATTGTTTTAATTAATTAAAGTAGCACGGCGTGAAATTGAAGACCAAAAACATTCTCAAAATGTGACAATAACACTGAATGTACCACACCAAAACGATTATAAATGAAATATACAAATATCAAACTCTTTTTAATATCAACTTAAAAATAGAGAATTCTCCCGCCTCGATATTACATCACATATGCCACAGACTCTCAATAATTCTAAATACTTTTAATTTTCTTTTACAATGATAAAGCTAATTTGCACAATAATATCAAAATTATTTACTATTCACATATGTCACAGACTCACAATGATTTTAGATACTTTTAATTTTCTTTTACAATGACAAAGCTAATTTGCACAATGATATCAAAATTATTCACTGTTGTTAAATTTTAGATTGGAAAACCTCTTTGACAGAGGTAAAAATAGAAGAGTCACCCTTAACCCTCTGTCTACCATAAAAAAACTTTCATTATGCGATAGAAAATTTATACCACAAAACGTAGCAAATATAAAAAAAAAAACTTTTAGCTTTAAATAATAGAAAATGAGAAAAGTAACAAAGTCATGCAACGACAAGATCCTAAGAATTTTAAAAGTTTAAATAACCGCAGTATCTACATACAGTCGGGTCCAATGGACCCGCTTGGTAGACAGAGGGTTAAAATTCCCAATACCATTATTTAAAACAGTTTTTATATTATCGAATTCGTCTGTATACATTCTTAACAATTCAAATGTTCTATGACAGGGAGTTCCAGCGTATTCCCCTCCGAGAACTGCAAGGTCTCCACCACCGAACCTCTTCCCACTACTATGTACAGCCGTAGAGTTAGTAAGTGCTGCGTGCGCCGCGCAGCTCTCGTGGTGGGAGCTTCCCGCTACTATACATTATAACGATGAAGTCTAAGAGTGGGGGAAGAACTTAAGCGGGGAAGGTGCCTCGAATAGCTCCGGAGCTACTGGTTGGAACTGCCTGATCTATGAGAAGGCAGGATCAATTTCATGTGCACAATATAAAGAAAATTACACAGAATGAAAATGTTCTAGGTTAAAATAAATAGCTTGATTTTGTAATTAATAAAACTGTGGAAATTTATGCAAAATAACAATTGTTTGCATTAATTACAAGACGCAGAAACTAAGTAGGAATTTATTCCGCTCTTCAGTGGTTTTATCAAGCCATAAAAAATGTACTGATACTGTTAAATTCTTTTAACCTCTCCACTGTTTAAAATTGCACACGCTTAGTTTTGCCATAAATGCATAAAATCCGTAGTCTAGTAATTAAAATTGCTTCGAGTGCAAAGGGTTAAATTTGAGATTGAAAAACCTCTCTGAAAGCATTATTTTCATCTCGAGACACAAAAAGGGTTTCGTGCATGCTCGCGTTCGCGTTTCAACGAAACGAATACGACTTTCCGTTCTCCGTTCTATTAAAGGAAGAACAGCGCTAGCTTTCATCTAAATCCTGAGATAGAACAGATCCTCTTTGAGAGCCTGGGTTGATCCTGACGAATTTGAAACACGATTTCTCGATGGAACGCCGCGCCGGCCAAAATACCAGGATTTTTGCATAGGTAATGTTTCTCATTCTTTCGCGTGCGAGAACAGGGGGGAAGCAAAACGGGGAATCCTTCCCAGCTAACGGCGACGAGAATTTCTTTTCAAAGGGTGGTTTTGGGAGGATGGCTGGCTACAGAGAGGGGAACTGTTCGGGCTTCGATGGATCGACATTATCGAGCAACCCGCACCCAAGTTTACTCGAGGGAAATCAGCCTGATAATCCGATTAATAAATTGGCCGGCATCCACGTGCCGCATGTACCGATCGTTGTTCTCGATTTAATTGACTATCTTTCTTCACGATCCATATATTACTCTCGGCACCGTATGTTTCGTCCGTTCCAAGTGCCTTTGGTCTCGCGGACACGAGAAATTTACGAACCTCCGTTTTTATTGCCGCAATATCACGCCGCGTTCTGGCAGCTTTCGTTTGGATATCAAAATATAGAGAATATAAAAATCCTCGATCGTACGCGTAGTTCGTCGCGATTTATCGTTTTCGCGGGCGAACGACGGGACTGTGTTTACTTCGCTTCAATTATTGAGGATCGCTTCATCTACCGATCGGAATTTTACCTACACACCTGGGCAAAATTAACTGGACACGCCTCCTGAAAACTAATAACTAGACAGCGGATCTTCATGCAAAATAAAAATTGTCTACCTGAATTGCAACAAACTGCAGCGAATTTGGAAGCTATTTTCTTGTTTAATATGTTTAGTAGGCTAAACGTAATACAATAGCATTTTTAAATTCTTTTAATATATTTACCGTTTTAAATTACATCTACCCATTTTTGTCATAAATGCATAAAACCTACCGTCTACTAATAACTTTTTCAAAATTGGATGAAACGACGAACTATTTTTTTAGGGGACTTTAGAAAGATTAGTTTATCAGGTAATATGTAAAAAAATTGTTTTGAAATTATTGTTGCTCGGAATTTGGAAGAAGAAAGTAAAGGTTACGATTTCTAATTTTTTTATGTAATGAAAATTTAAAATAAGTCTTTTGTAGATCTATGTAAGTTATACACATACACAAAATTCCATCGAAATTAGTTTATGCTTAAAAAAGTGTAGGAATCTTTGTATTATAGGCTGACGATTGATCTAAATCGCAGTTTCTCATAATTTTTGCCATTTTAGCAATTGGCGAATTAATGATTTCATGTTTAGGAAAATAAGAACATTTTAATTGATACTTTCGTTACAATTTTAATATATTATTTGAAATCAGACAATTTTAAAACTAAAATTTCATGAATTTGTACCGGAAGAATTAAAACTTTCTTCGTTAGAAATGCTAAAATCACGAAACACGATAAAAATGTTTATGGAAGAGATAACTCTACTTATTTCCATGTTTTGTTACTTAGTATGCGTACTCATATATTTGAATAAACATTTACAGTAATATATCCATTAGCATTGTAATATCGTACAAATGGAAGATACACGTTTCGTTTTTAATCTGTGTACTGACCCATTTTAATGCATACGTGAAAATTTATTTCACGTCCTTCATGTGATAACTCATTTTGACTGCATTCCATTTTATATTGTAAAAATTATTGAAAAGAAAAATTAAATCTGTCGGTCGAAAGGTTTCGAATAATTTCTAAGTAACATTCATGCAAGTAAAAGGTACACAATAATAATGTTTTATCTCATTTATACTATATTCGTTTCAATAGTTTGAGCCTCTCTTGTAATTACATATCCAATCATTATGTAATAATTAGATTGTTGATTTTTATCCAAGTTCATGCACTTATAAGTAAAAATTCTAAAATTCTAAAATGTGTTCGAAATATTAAAAAAAAGAAGAATGAAATTTTATCACAATTACTTAAAATAACAATTACTTTGTTGCAAAATCCACTACCTTGCAATAATTAATTGTAATTACAATTACAGGGATCGATTTCCTGAATTTGTCAAACAGACTACAAGTAAAAAAATACTTGCTATTTTAATTAATGGAAAATTTGTTCTAGCAGTTGTTCTTGAACAGCTTTTGCTCAAAATTGTAGTATTTTTTTCTGAAAAACTATCGAATCTTTTGCGTTTATATTTTACACACGCATTTGTTAGTATATGAAACACATGTGTGCTTTTTTCAAACTAAAAATAACCAAAATTACAAGAGTTGTATATTTTTTTATAGAATATCTTTTGAAAAACATGAGCCGTTGTTTGCCACAAGTCTGGTCTTTCTATTGATCGGAAATAAAAAACTGAAGTTGTTTATTAATCAGTATGAATGTACTTACGGTCTGAACCAAAAGAAATGAAAAATCTTGATTATTTACAAAATGGCGGCATTTTGAAATCAAATTACAAATATTATTGATATTTTTCGGTTTTCAGCATGATAAAAATACAAGAAAAAGTTGTCAGATTTAAAAAAATTTTGGTTGTCGCGATAACGGGGTATGTGCTGAAGATTCTCTAAAAGTTTCAAGTCAATTGGTCCACTAAATCTTTCAATATCTTGGCAACCCTTTCGAAAAAAGTGATATTGAGAAAAACGCGTTTGAAAATTCAGCTACCAATAGCCTATAACTGTAGTAATTTTACGAATTCCAGTAACTCCTTTCGCGCACATATTTCACCACAGTTGTGATCAAAGAAAAATCGATTTTGTGACTTGTGATCATTTTAATAATTATGTTTTGCGGCATTATTGGCAAAGGCTTGCATATTTTCGAAATTCTTCGATGAAGCGTATTTTCGTTACCGTCCATGAGCGAGGGTAACCAAATCTGGGACCGGATGTTGTTGATACACGGCAGTTTGTCGAAAGGAAGGGTGCTGTGATGTTAGGAGGCTGAAGAAGGACGTAGGCAGTGGAGTAACCATCAAACAACCCACGTGCTACCTGCTGAGAGCAAAAACAAGTGGGCGATTTCAGTATGCAAATTCGTTGCCAGATTTATCCTGCCTTCCTTCCTTCCTATAAGAATCGAGGGAGCATGTGACGATTTACCTGCTTTTTCAGTAAGCAAATTCTACCAGCTATTAATACTACTCTCCTATCCACTTTTTATAATCCTCTCTACTCGCAAGATATCATCTCTAAATACTCCTAATAACATCATCCTTTAACATCGTCCATTTATCCTTTTATTAGAAAACAATTCGAATTTCACTACTGTGGCCAATATAACAGTCGATTTTATATATTTATTGCAGTCTTTGATGGTTTAAATATCACTATAAATACGAAATTTAAAACATATTACTGGACTGTAATGACTTTATTGTAAAATGAAAATTTTCCAAGTCAATTGCAAGAAGCAGTAATTAGATAAAAATGTACATTTTCTTATAATAATTTTAATACGCCGAGAATAACGTAATAGGTTTCTGAAATTCTTCTAATGTCTTTACAATTTTATATTTTACCGATTCAGTTTTTTCATAAATACATAAAATCCGCAATCTACATGTTACTAAAATTTTAATTTTATTTTGTAATAGTATCCATGATGTACACCAAAAGTTTTAATTGTTTTCATTTATTTCCAGTAAATTGATGTGAGAAAATATCAAGCCTAGATCTGTTTAGTTTAGCACAGTGAAAACTTAGTTCAAAGCAGTTTTAATGTCGAATAATTAAAAATGACTAAATCAAAAAAACTGTTGAACACATTAAAAACACTGCAGTGATAACAGTACAATGTGCTTAGAAAATGTTGTAAATCCTTGAAATAGGAGGTTCCTCAGGTTATTTAAAATGTCTTTTTCCTGTGCAAAAATGGCCGCCTCGGCTTTGTTGAGGAGTTATTCACGAAAAACACGGACCAATCAGAACACCGTTACAGCAGACGGACTCCGGTCCGCTGAGCGGCGACGTTACCATTGGCCGAGCTGGAATCCGTCTGCTGTAACGGTGTTGTGATTGGTCCGTGTTTTTCGTTAATAACTCCTCAAGAAAACCGAGTCTGCCATTTGTGCAAAGGAAAAAGTTACTTTAAGTAACCTCAGGAACCGCCTATTTCACTGATACACAACATTTTTGAGACATGTTGTTCGCGACAGCCAAAGTGGTACTCGGAAGATGGTAAACCGCCTGATTGGTCAAGCGCAGACAGTTGAGTCACAGGTTTCTCGCTATTCGTTGAGAATACTACCACTACTACTTTAGGCGCATCACATCGCGTTTTTGTGAACTTCGTGCCTCTTGCCAGTGATGCCAGAACGGTTGAATCGAAGGGAATACAGTTTACCACCTCTCTGATGACCAGAGTAATATGTGATACGTTGCGCGGCACGTCACGTGACCAGTGTACGGTCTTAGTGGGGGACGTTGGAGTGTGCTCAGGTAGTTGAATGGTAAAGAGGAGAGAAAAATCAACCCAGTTTTGGGTGGATCTGGCATCACTGCCTCTTGCCTCTGTGCCGTCTCGAGTACCACTTTGGCTGTCGCGAGCAACACATGCTATCCATAAATAATATTCAATTTTTGCTGAAAACATTACGTATCTCGTAGTTTCGTCACAGCTAGAAATAGGCGTTCGCATTTTTATTAGTGGCATTACTATAAGTTACAATTTAATGATGAATGATTTATCTTAAAATGAACAATAATACTTTGTATACACACAGGAGAGGCAGGTTTTTTTTCATAACACAAACATGCATTTTATATGCAAACGTACGAGAAATGTATGTCTGTGCACAATGGTATTGGAACAAAGGTATTAACCCTTGAACGCTACCGGTATCGATATTTCGAGCATCGCTCGGCTTAATTCTCGAAAGCCCTTTTGTAAGTTTGTTGACGCATTCGACTCGCTAATGAACCATAACTGTTTTAACGTTTAAAAGAAACGATGGAAACCGAAGGGGACGACGAGGATGAAACCTAGCAAGATCAACTTGACCCTCCCCGGTAATCGGCTTAAGGCGCCTTAACAATTTCACGTAGGCACACGGATATAAATACGTGTACATACTTTTGTGAAACTAGCCTGGTAAGTTGAATTTATGGCGTGGCAGCGCCATCGACTTCTCCTCTTTTGCTTTCCTGACGCGTTAAACGGCTGTAATCGCGATGAACGCAACAAGATCCACACCGTCCACGGAATCATAATGAAATTTTCACGTTGGGCAGTCCGTCGATCAGTGGACAAACGTCAGAAAAGTTATGTCCACTGATGAATAACGACTTTGTACATCCATTTCGGAAGTGCAACAAATAATAAACAAAAAGACGAGCGTTAAACATGCCAGGACACGTCACCCCTACAGAAATAGAAATTGTAGCTCGCCTTTCGATTGCAGCATCTCTTTCATAGCGTGTCAAAATTATTGTATTATCGTGAGAATAGTTTCTCTATTTTTGTCAACGAACTATGTATTTATGTACTTTGAAAGAAGTACTTTAATTATTGTTTTAATTACCGATTTAATTACTGTTTTAATTACTGTTTTAATTAATGCTTGTATTACTGTTTTTTGGCGTTCCAATGATTTTATTCAACCCGTATTGATGATGTAAAATGACATATGTGTACCAACTTTGATTAGACATTTCGAAAACACTCCTCGAGGCACGTCGTTGATTTTTTGTAAAAATTGTTGAAAGATAAACACTGTAAAAATATCATAGGAGAACAAAGCTGCCACTGTGTGCCATTATCTTTGAAACAATTTATGTCCTACTTTGAGCACGGGATAAGGAACTCACTTTATGGAACATGATATGAAACATTTTGATAATTAATGAAGATAGAAGAGAACGTTAGGTGCGCTAGTCGCTCGACCTTTCGCACGAAATAAATTAATGATGACATTTTTACAGTTGGCGTAAGTATAGACGCCTGAGTGATACATTCTTTATTGATATCTTAGAAATGTATTAATATTTTTGAAGAAATTTCTCTACAATCGATTATGTATATGAAATAATAAACATATATTCGTTCTAATCTGTTTAAAGTAGTTTCAATTGATCAAACTATCAAACATACTTTATGCAATTACAGTAACCGTGTCCCAGGCTTGGGCATTATCGAAATAAATTATTTGGAAAATTATAATTAGAATAGTATATTATCTTATTTATCTACACATTGTAATAATCATATTCCCCTAATTCTTATTCCCCAAAATTCTATTTGTTTCGTATTCTATTTATATCGACTGCGTCAGATTTTCATAACAAATTTCAAAAGCGAATGCAGCCAAACTTTAATCATTGAACTACAAAAATTAGCACATCTAAATTTAATAATTAATTTAGTTATTCCAATAACCTCTTCTTGAGGTCAATTTAGTTCTTATTTTATTTGAACTATACATATAATTGAAAAAAAAAATTATTTGAAAATAATTCATTTAATTTAAACGCCAAATAAAAATTAATTTTGTACGTTATTTGTTATCTTGTGTTAAATAAAATGTGTCTAACCCTGGTCGTGTACTGCAAAGCTATTAATTATATAATTATACTTTTGTGTTACACTTCTAATCTATTATGTTGCCTATTGATGCTCATGATATGCGCCTGATCATGCACTGAAACAGTTGCTTCCCTCGCAAGAATATTCTATACCCGTCTAATAATATATTCATAAATAAACGACATTCTGTGCGCATTTTATGCACTTGGTCTCGCTTTAGGGCTGCTAAAACAGGTATTCGAAACGGCCAATGGCGGATAAATGGTGGAATTCCTTCGGTATACCAGAACCGCTTGTGAATAAGGTTGTTTCCAATCGTAGATGGTCCATGAATTACATTTGGAGCAACTCCTTTAAATCGCAAATATTATTTCTTAATGAAAATTAGCCCTTCTCGTTTTGCTGGTTCTTGTTGCTGTGTATTATGATGTGACGGGAATGACCAATGCAAATTTTATACGCTATAGTGCAAGGTAAATTAATGAATAAAACGATGAATAAAACAATGAATAAAGCGATGAATAAAACGATGGACAAAAATGTATGGAAGTGTAAAGACAACATCAAGCAGTTCTAGGTCTTTCAGAAGCAACTAAATCGTTTAGAAAGAACATTTATAAAACATACAGTGGCTCACAAAAATTTAAAATATTTATATACATGGATTTATAGATCTAGATTAGTTAATCACATACTGAAAATTGCATCGAAATCGATTAATGTACGCACTAGCCACAAACGGTTAAAGGTGGTGAAAATCGCAGTTATTCGCGACTTTTGGTTCATTTCTACTTACAATTCACAGATTTTTAACTCCTTGCTTACTTCAATACTTAAATGTTGATTACAAAAGAATAAAATTTTATCTGTGATATACATCACGACTCGCATAACTACGGTAAGGGGTTAAATTTTCCGATGCGTGCCGTTTTTTTCTGCGACCAACCGATTTCGATGAAATTTTCAGCATGCGTGTAGCGAACCTAGATCTATAAAACACATATTTAAAATTTTCATTACGGGTTCAAATAAAAAGATTTTTAAAAGTGCCTTTTCTATTTTTTCGTGTAATTCCCAAAATCTTTTCTGACCGTCATTTAATAAACCAATTTTTAAAAAAGTTATTTTGTTTTAAAGGGTGTTCGAATGCTTTCGTGAGGCACTGTACCTATACAAAAAATAGATACCATTTATTCAGATTTTTTACAATGTTGATCTAACTATATGTACTTTAATATAAAAGTTCACTAAAAAATTACTCCTGAGAATTATAATTTCAATATTTGTAATAGAGAAATTTAAAAACCAGTCATTTTGATTTCGTATTTTCTAGTGTTAAAATTCGAAAAACAATATTAACTGAAATCTTCAGAATTTGAAATCTTCGAAAGTAATTCCGACAGAAATCACTCTATTTTGAGCTTCAAATACGTAAAAATCTACAGCCTGGTGCAAACGAATAAAAAGAAAACGAAGAATGGTTCCGGCTGCATCTGCAAATGCTCGCGGGAACAAAGGGATGAGTGAGGATCGAAGCAAAAAGAGGGACACAGACGCGTGTGCAACGTGCGAACTGCTCGAGTGGCCCGGCTTTCGAATCCCAGATTAATCGAACAATTCATCACAATACGAAACATCGGGTACGTCGGCCGCAAATTTCACGTTAGCATGCACGATACAAAACTGTCTCGGACCTGGACGCCGGTGTTTCGCAAGGGTCACACCGGGAAACGAATATCGGAGCACAGCGTGGCCAGGAAGCACAAACCGGGCCACCGTAATTCACGTCCGCGCCTGTGAAATGACCAGGCATACCGGCGCGGCGTGTCACTTATCGCCGGCTAATATAAATATGACCGCGAGACACTCGCGAGCATAAAGAAAATATGTACGCGGTGGCCGTAAATCAAGGCCGTTTTACATTTTACTCGCGTTACGCCTCGTTACGGTCGATCCATTGATGCCGCGGCACGTTAACGTTAAACGAACGCCTTGGTAATTGAGAGGATCGAACAACGCTGCTGCACGCCACTCGAGAAAAAAATATACGACACGACTTCGCCCTCTGCCCGCTTTTCCTAGAGATCGACCCCGAGCAGCTCTGCACGGTTCCCGCTCGTGACAGCTCGTGTCGTCACGGTGCACTAGGACGCCTCTTATCCGAACTTGTTCGAAGACACGGGGCTTTCATTTTCTCCGTTCTGAAACCATCGACTTTTTTACGGATCTTTGTGAAAACACAAAATAAATTAACCCTTTGAATTCTATTTCCATTAGTAATAGTCTTCATAGATCCAAAATAAATAAAAATCGTACTGAATTCTATCGAATCTGATACCCTAGCATTTTGTTTTTAATTTTCATAAACCATAAATGCATAAAGAACCGTTGTCTAATTATTGTTATGTGAAAGATGTAAACTTCAGACAATTTCTATGGTGACCCCCGGTTCTTGATGCCTTAGGCACGTATCAATTTTGCATATTGTTTAATCCAGCACTGCTGGTACTTGTTCGACACAACTAGAAATTATATTATTTGTAAGCTGAGAAAAAAAAACATGACGACCCCTTTTAAGTTTTTTGGAAGCCAATTCCAGGAACAGATGTGGATAGCAAGGGACACTAAAGCGATCAGTACTGTACAAATGTATAAGTGTTCGGATAAAGAAAGCTTCTGATAAATAGAGAACAATCATTTTTCTGCCGGTGAGCTCCATTTATTTAAACTGTTGAAGACATTAATTCGAGGATGCTGTCGGTAGTTTCTCGCGATACTTCTTCCGCTTGGTCACGGTTAAAATTCTCTTGCTACGTATGCACGTTGAAGAAGCGTGAACCGGTTGTTCGTCCCTTCGGCAGTCTCCTCAAGATTAATCCATTTCGCGGAAGTGCAAATGGTCACCTCGTACTCCTGTTCTCCAGGTTGTATGGTTATCTCTACTGACCATCGTAATTCATTGTCACCTCGAAGTTTCTTTCTTGCGCTTCGCTTCATTCGTATTTCCGGTCGTGCTTGGAACTCCTCGTGAAAACTGTTAATTTTGCATTTTTCGTTCAGATATTGTGCGAGAAAAATCGATAATGTACAACGTTTATTTATTCACTTCATTTCAATTCACTTCGCTCAATTTAGTGATTTATTAAAGTAGCGATATTTATAAAAATACAACCCGGGGCAAAAAATATTATGCTATTAATTCATCTTTCATACATATTATATTAATCTCTCTATTAAAACGGCGATATCAATAAAAATACAAGCCGGGGCAAAAAATAGTCGATCGCAATTTAAAAATCGAACTTTTTTAAAATTTAGCCAAATTGCTTGAGATTTTTTGATATGTTACAAGAATTAGTTTAATAAATAACGGATAAACAAAATGTGGAACAAATTAGAAACAAAATGTGAAACAATTTGGAAACAAAATGGAACAAAATAGAAACAAATGTGGAACAAATTGGAAACAAAATGGAACAAAATGGAAACAAAACGTGGAACAAATTGGGAACAAAATGGAAACAAAATGTGGAACAAATTGGAATCAAAATGGAGCAATATGTAACAAAATGGAAAAGTGAATTTTTTCAACTGTTTCGTCCAAGTCTATAATAAAACATTCACCAATGCGTTTTGTAGAACTATGCCAATTTTATTGTAGACTTACAATGCTTAAAATGTTTAAAAGTCGCAGATTTTCATCCTTGTCCGAGGATTTCGCCCTTACGTGATCACTAGACTGCGGATTTTATGTATTTATGACCAAACTGAGTAGGTGAAACACAAAATAGAAAAAACATCAGATGAATTTAATAATTCTGATACATTATTTACGACCTATTAAAGTTATTAAGAGCTGAAATCAATGTTTATGTAACTTCTTTTAATCGCAATTGATGCAATTTTTATTTTGCATAAAGATCCGCTGTCTAGTAATCACTTTTAACTGTTTGTAGTTCCTAACAACATTAATCAATTTAAGCTTCATTACAGTCTCGGGTAAAAAGGTTGAACAAATTGATTTCTATCTTTTTCCTTCCCAATTCCAACCAATAACAATTTTTTAGGAAACTATTTAGTAAACTAATTCTTCTAACATGTCACAAAACCACCACACATTTGGTTCGATTTTCAGAAAATTCTGCGATTTGTAAATGTTCTAGTAGTGTTCATTTAATAATATAATAAATTATTTTAATAATTTGAACACATGGACACAGTGATGCCAGAAACAACCAGAACTGGTTGTTTTTTCCTCTCCTCCTTTTCCCGATCCACTATTCCATTCCACTACCATGGGCACACTCCAACGTGTCACATATTCCTCTGTTCATCAGAGAGGTGGCAAACTGTATTCCCCTCCGATCTAGCATCACTGAATGGACATTCGTGAATGCAACACTGTTCACATCAGATAGAATTTCTTTATTCAAATAAATAGATAAACAATAACCTTCATCTATCAAACGAACGCTATAGAAAACTACATAATGAAAATGATTTAAATAATATTCAACGATGGATTAGAAAAATCTATCGAATAAAAATGAACGAAAAAGAATAAAGTGGCATGAATAGTTTACTTATGAAAATCGAATTTGGTGAAAGAGATAATTTGACCAAATTGATCGCGTATTATATCAGACGGTATAATTGCCGACTATTCGCGGATGCCTAAGGAACAATGTGGAAGCAACAGAGCAAAAAAATACAGAGATGTTTTCACCGTGAAATAGTAATGCCGCAGATAAGTGGAAGTAGGAGAAAAAAAGGAGAAACGGGGTTCAGGCACAAGGAGAAGGGAAATAGGAGAGCAGACGAGCAACGACTGACAGAGCTTTCGAGACTCTCCTCCTAGATTTTCGCAGGGATGCACTCCGCTCGAAGTGCAATCGTAATTAACCGCTTTTCAGTGTCTCTCTCGCATGAAAAATACGAGCTTGCATAAATAAGTGGGCAAAAGGAACGTGTCAAGCTGGCTTTTCCCGAGCGAATGTTTCTCCCTCGATTTTGCTTTCAGCCTCTTTCCATCGCGAATCATCTCTTAATCCCCGACACGCTCGCGGAAAATGTCGGAATTACGCTGATCGATAAATATGCAGGCGACGGTGCATGCATTGTTCGCAAGATGCACTTTCGGATCTTCCGTTTCTGAATAATTGATCTCGAGAAAACGGAGATATTTACATTTTTTTTTATTTATAATTTTATGTCGCATCAACTGCTAGATTATTAGCAACGCCATTAGTGTGCGTAAAAGTAGGTTACATTATTAGGTTTCCTTAATTTAAAATTTATATTATTATGGTAGTAGCGTTTTATTATGATTATTAATGTGTATTCGTTTTCTTTCTAAATTTCCGGATTAGGCAGACGTGTTTAAAAAAATTGAAAATTTCCAAAAATCCGAAAGAATGCATATTTCTCGTGCAAGTTTTAGAGCAGGAAGCACGGTAGGGTCCCCTCAAACGCCTGCGTCTCCCACCAATCTCTCTTTCATGCGCGAGGCTTGTGCATTTGTCACGACGGGCGAAGCCCTTCCTTCGTCTATGGTAACGGCGGATGCTAGTGGGGGGCAGTGTCGCCAGATTAACCCAAAACTGAGTTGATTTTCCTCTCCTCCTTTCCCCCTTCCACTATCCCATTCTACTCCTGCGCACATTCCAACGTCCCCCACCAAGACCGTAGACTGGTCACGTGACGTGCCGCGCAACGTGTTACATATTACTCTGGTCATTAGAGAGGTGGTAAATTGTATTCCCCTCGATTTCAGCGGTCTGGCGACACTGAGTGGGGGGCAGTGGGCGCTATGGTGGGGACGGTTTGTCTCGATTGACACAAAAATGCCCATCCCTGTTTTAGAGGTACCAGTTTTATAAATATTCAGTGATGACATATTATCGAATGCAATATTCTTGATTTTCTTTCAGATCTTTTATACTGTATCGTAGTTAATAAAATGAAAAATCGATTTTTATCGATGTTTCTTTATTTTTCTGGAAGTATCTACATTGTGCAATATTGAACACTTCTATATTCAGAGAAACGATGTGCATAATTGAAAATCAATTTAAAAATAATAGAATTTTGGCAAGCGCGTTAAATTCAAATACAACGCAATATTTAGAGATTGGGTGACAGAAGTATATTCAATTTGAAAAATTCATTTAAAAATTTGTGTGCTCTAGAAAAATCTGAATAACATGAACTCATGATTCGGTGTTTTGCGGAATTGCTTAATAAACAAACTTAAATATTAATTGATAATTGGAAGCAAAGATTACTTGCCTAAATAAAGTGCTACAAAGTTCCGGTAGAACATTGACTCGCAGAATTGTATTTAATTTTACAAAATTAATTAAAAAATACACTAGAACTAAACGGAATAAATTCACGATTTGATTTGCTGTGGTATAGTTTTATTAAAAGATTAAAACTTTAAATGGATCAAAATTAATTTAAAAATGGAAGTTTATAGATGAATTTTATAGAAAAACGTTAGAAAAACTTTGTACTTACCGAGGACTTATTGAATTTCATTTTTACTTATTAGTAGATTGCATTTATGACATTTGCGATAAAAAATAAATAGCTGCAATTTAAATCAGAAGACAGAATAAAAATATTTCAGAACATCGGAATATCAATTAAAATTATTAAAGGTGGGAAGAAATTTCTGTTTGGCTTTTGATGCTTGCAGTAGAGAGAAACATTTTTTATTTTGAATAAAGTTCCACAGTGTACTTATTAGATTGTTTAATCTATCTGTAGGAGATCATGTGTGATTCTGCAAATCTTCTCAGGTATATTTAGCACGTTATCAGAATGTGTACGAGACATGTTGATGATTCCTAGATATGTTGATGAATCCTAACATTTGTTTGACTAACCGTTTCTAATTTTCGCATGTTGTGTGTTGCAGCGTGTGACTGTCACCCGATCGGAGCCTCCGGAAAAATTTGTAATCAAAGTACTGGCCAGTGTCCGTGTAAAGATGGTGTAACCGGTACCACTTGTAACAGATGTGCTAGAGGTTACCAACAGAGTAGATCGCACATTGCGCCATGCATCAGTAAGTACTCGCAAATTCCTCACCTTTTTGTACTCCGTGTGAGAATTAGGGCGCTCGTAAACAACCATTTAATTTCTTCTATGCAAATCGATTTTTCGACATAAACACTTCATAGAAATGATTCGTAAAACGATGTTAATTCATTATCTGAAAAGTTCTATGGTTCCAAAATCGAAGCATATAATTCATTCATAAAATCACATGAAAAAATGATCACTAAGAACATAGTCGAACAATTTTTACACCATAAAACATTTTACGCGAATTTAGCTTACAATGAGTTACTTCAGATCAACAACATTACTGTATTATCCATAGAAATCCGAGTACTTCCTAAACTTGTGTATATTTTTGCATAATAGTGTGCAAAAAGAGTTCCCTATACTCTAAACAAATTTCTATAGGCTCAATTGTTTTTAACGCTAAACCTACCAGCACCGGTCAATTTGTCCGGTCACGGATTGTTTGTTTAAGAATTGTTGGAATTATGCAGACTCCTTTATAGGCAGTGATTGATTAAATTTCTTAAAACGAACGTATACTATTATAAAAATAGCAAAAGGTCTAAACAAACTTAATCTTGTCATTTTTATAAAGCAATAGGTGCCAGTTACTTTTAATGCTCGGTAGGTTTAATGTTACTGTTTTTATATTTTGAATGGTTTTTAATTGTGCATGCAACGATATCGCATATTTGGTTGTTCCAAAAGTTCGTTTTGTTTTTGATTAACACGCGCAATGTGGATTCAGAGCAGTTAAAAAAATGACATGGTTATGTAAAAGGAATCTGAGAAGTAATAAAACATTAGCGAACAGATCATTAGGTTGTTTGCGTGTACTCGTGTTATACAAGGTGTCCAAAAATGTTGTGCTTCCTTGAAAGGGGGACGATTCCTCGGTTCACTTGAAGCAACTTTTTCCTTTGCGAAATTGTTCTCCGCGGCTTTGTTTTCGAATTATTAACGAAAAACACGGACCAATCAGAGCGCGGCTGCAGCAGACGGATTCCGGCTCGACCAATACCAACGCTACGCTCAGCGGAGTCTATTGCCGCGGCGGATCCGTGCGCTGTAGCCGCGCTCTGATTGGTCCGTGTTTTTCGTTAATAACTCTGTAACAAAGCTACGGAGAACATTCTCGCAAAGTAAAAAGTTACTTCAAATGAACCTAGGAATCGTCCCTTTTAAGGAGGTACAACATTTGTGGGACACATTGCGAAAGAAGGTGTTGGGCAACCTAATAATAAGAATAAATCGTTTGATATAATTTTATGAAAATAACTAATGCAGTCTTCTGACACTGAATATTAACTAACTCGATTGACTTTTGTATCAACTATTAAAATTAATTTTTGCGTCTATAATTGTACGGACATAGTGTTTGCGATCTATAAAATGTAAGATGATTAAAAGAACAGTTAATATTATAAATTTTAACTTTATCGTTTTCTTTTTATAAAATAAATTGCGTTAATTTCAGCGAATTTCTTTCTAGTTGTTGAGGCGGTAGTCAACGTTTTAATTTGGAACAGAAGATTGTTGAGGATTTAGTAGGAGTGTCATCATTTCTGAAATAAAATTCTTGTTGAAATTCAACCGTTTAAAATATTTTTACAGCCGATGATATATTGCGTCCGATGCATGGCACGGTTGACTTATGTTCGAGAACTAACATGTCCCATAATAACCGATTATCAGCTTCCCACGATGCTGACGATCAAAATTGGCTGCGCACATAGCAGGCTTAATTATTTCCAGCATATCGCACTGCGCCGTTTCCTATATGTATAGCATGTCCTGGCTTATACACGCCAATGGATACGGCTTCGAAGCTTTCTTCTATACACTGGGTGTTCGTAAAGTATTTATCATCAGCCACATATTCAAGAAAATAGAAATTTCTTACTAAGTCAAAATCTTTCACACATAAAGTTAATAACATATAGGAAATTTTCGAGTGGCGATTGTTTATTTCTATCACATTGATGATTAAGGCAAGCAAAATTTTTCTCGTCCATTATACTCTTTAAATTTAGTACCAACTCTTCAAGGTGTAGTCAATTTTAAAAAATTTTCTTTTTAACCATTAATCTGAAAATTTTTGCTAGACATAATATACAAAAATAACGGACATACAACAGAATTATAACACTGTATGATAAATAATTATTTGACTGCAGATTTTATGCTTTTATATCATTTTTCATATAGTGAAATCTACCGTAGCAAATTATTTTAAAAAATCTAGTACGATTTTTACCTTCTTTAAACTGTAATAGAAGATTGCTTCTCAATTTCTATAAAAATTTACGGTTTAGTAATTATAAATAATCGACGGATATTTATACGGTATCTAGCTTTTAGAAACCCAACGTCTAAATAAAGTGCAAACTCGTTCACTTTCCAAAAGATCTGAATACCTTTTATAGCGTTTTATACGATTTTGTACAGTAAAGTACGCTATAAAACGACAAATATCCTCAGCCTAGATGCAAGTAACGATGTAAGATGCACAATTCGAAGGAAGTACAAACTGGTTTCATAAATCAAATTTGCAGGAAACGTTTTCTACTCTGTAGAATTTATGCAGCAATCTGGTAACACATTCACCATCCCATAAATCAATTTAAGAAACTGTTCTCCACATTTTAATCTACAAAACGTACATTTCCATTTAATTATTCTACCACGTGTTTTCGAACAAGTAAAATTTGTATTCGTCACTGATATTCGTGAAAAACTGTTACGATTGCTTGAATACGAGAAATCAAGGAAACAAAAGAAATTAATGAATCAATTAAAGGAAGAATCTTGGACTTTCTATTGAAGGCACACAGTATCTGACACGGTGCATAACCGCTCGATTAAATAATCCGAATGAAACGGGACGGGTGCACAATAAAAAGAAGGTAATCAATAAATAAAACGGTATAAGAATTTCGGGCGTAGCCGTCCTGTTTTTAAAAGTGATCGATCGATCAATTGGAAGGAACACGCGACCGACCGACCGCGTTATCGGCCGATCTCACGTCCAATTAGGCGAAATTTGCGAATACGAAAGAGAAGACCGTGTATGCATTTTAGAAGAGATACGAGATGTATTTAGCTGTGACTTCTTCTCGAACGGTTTCACGTTTGTTGTGCCCTTTATTGCAGGAATACCGAGGGTTGTGCAGACACAGGGCACAGCCGGCGAAGAGAGCGGCGAATATGAAGACGACGACGACGAACGTGGTTACGATGGACGAGCTGGTAAGTAAATGTCAAACGAATCGGTGTCCCTTGTGAATGTGCGAATCTGCACGCTGTCCAGATAATAATCAGCAAATGCCGCGAACACCTCACACGGAGATAGAATTTTTCGCGAAGAACTGCTGAAGAAATTAGCTATCACCCCTGGCGGAAAATATTCGATCAAAGTCGTTCATTAACTTTTTTAACGAATTATTTGAACGTATACAGGATGTCCCAAAAATAGTGAAAATCCTTGAAATGGGAAGTTCCTCAGGTTATTTAAAGCAACTTTCTCCTTTGCAAAAATGACCGCCTCGGCTCTGTTAAGAAGTTATTAACGAAAAACACGGACCAATCAGAGCGTGGCTACAGCAGACAAATTTTGGCTCGGCCAACGGCAGCGTCACGCTCAGTGGAACCTGTCACCGAGCACGAATCCGTTCGCCATAACCGCGCTCTGATTGGTCCGTGTTCTTCGTTAATAACTCTATAACAAAACCGCGGTGAACATTTTTGCAAAGGAAAAAGTTACTTCAAATGACCTCAGGAATCATCCCTTTCAAGGAAGTACAATATTTTTGGGACACCCTATAGAATATGATTCAATCATGATTGTTTTTATTAATACGTGTGTAAAAAAGCTCCTGTTGCAATCGTATTACATCATACTACTGAAATATAATACAGCTATAAAAAAATACATTGGAATCATTTAATACTCTAATAAAATTCATTGGATTATTCTTGGTTGCACGTCTAATTAATTCATCTAGAATGTTTATTACAAGCATCGTATTCTTACTTGATTTCTATATATTCATGAGTTATTCTACATTTTTTACAAGATCGTTTGGCGTAGGCTTGTTCTAAAAAGAATGTTAAACCGTAGCAACGAGGAATGTGCACGTTGGAAGAATCTTGAAATTGTTTCGGGAAGGTCAAGCACATAACCATTTAATTGAGAAGACGCTCGACGAAGTTTTCATTAATGCGCGATCAATATCTGGAACTTGTGGAAGCGAGCATTACGTTCTCGAAATTGTACAGTGATTAACACAGACAAATATTTGTGCTGCTTGTAATGAAATGCTCGCTGTAATGAAGGTACCGTGTACCTCCGAATGTAATTAATGAGACGGGAATTACGCGGATAATGTGTGATTCGAGTTTGAAATAAGCAATTAAACATTTACGAAACACCATTTTGGCACTTCAATGTGTTACTCGGCTGCGTAATCGAACACATTTAAAATTTCTGATTTTAGCGAACAAAATAAACACTAAACGTCTGAGAAAAAAAAAAATAAGGCTGAGCCCACACTCGTGTAAACGAACAGAATATAAATGTAATTGTTAACATCAATTATTTCCGGTTGAAATAATTAATTGTAAATTTCATTGATTCTCTGGACGAATTCGCGCGCCCGAGCGTACTAAATATAGCAATGACAAGAATGTTTTCTGTGAATATTTATGTAACAATTTTTTCACATGTATTCGGAGAACATAGTTGATGTTGTTATTATTATTTTGTCGTTATTATATACTTTAAACTAGGGACAGAAGTTGCTCTCTCGGAGGCGATTTCCAAGCGTTATCCCCACTCCACCTGGGCGTTACCCCATTCTACTCAGGTGGAGTGGGGGTAACGCTTGAAAGTCGCCTCCGATCGAGCAACTTCTATCCCTGCCTGGTTTAAATTCATAGAATATAAATGTTACATTCATAAATAGACAAATTTTTAATAAAATCTGTATAATATCTCAACGCAAGAATATGCAATTTTAAAACTGGATCTAATAACATTTCAACATTGCATTTTGCTATGTCCTGTCTAAGAATTAAATTATACAATGTTATGTATGTGTAACAAATTGTAAACGTCATTCCTTTCATAAAA
Source organism: Sphecodes monilicornis (assembly GCA_913789915.3). Taxonomy (NCBI): domain Eukaryota; kingdom Metazoa; phylum Arthropoda; class Insecta; order Hymenoptera; family Halictidae; genus Sphecodes; species Sphecodes monilicornis. The sequence continues at coordinate 16,780,017 of OU565290.1, forward strand.
AAAAAACTTAAATAATTTTTAAATTAAATAGAAAGGCAATACAGAAACAATATCGTTCTACTCCTTTATAACATACTTTTCAACATACCAATTTTTTGTGACCAAGTTCAAGGTCATCTCGAGGTCATAGTTTGCTAGGTTTTTACTTCGTCTACAAAGCTGTACAATAAACAATAAACAGAACCGTTTAAAAAAAGTGAAACTGATGATACTTTTTGGTAGAAGTAAAATCTGTCTTGAAATTTTTAATATTGCAATTTGTAGCGAATTGAAGACTGATTAATTATTACTATTAAAAAAATCTAACTAATTTTTAAACTATCCTCTATATTATAAATTCTACTTTTTCCATAATAGCTGCATGATCGAAACACATTACTGTTATTGAAAAATCGTTCTGTCATTCCAGGATAAATAAGCAATTTAATGTGAATTTGCTAGGTGTCCGGATACTTACGGGCCGGAAGCGTACATAAACGTAACTTGGCTACAGTTTAACCGTTAAATTGCGTACCACCGTGTATAGGGAAGACACACGAGAGACGGGAAAGCTGTTCACATAACAGGGAAGGAATCCAACTTATTTGTAATTTCCGTTATAATATCTCCGCAAGCAGAAACGCTTACGGCACGTATGGCAAAATGTAGGGAAGGTAGGAAGTTTATTCGGATACAAGCTCCCTTGCCACGTGGCGGTATGGAATGCGAGCACAATATTAATTTGGCAGACCGAGAGCGAGAAAGACGGGGAGGAAGAGGGAATAGAGGGTTGGAATGTCTAGCCGCTTGGTCGCAGCCTCTCAGCCACCCTAATGGCTTAATTAAAACTACCGTCACTTGCGGCTTGCCCATTTGCTTAGAGTTTCCACCGGCCTATTTGCACCAAAATACGAGCCTAAACTGTCCATTAATTTTTATTTACACGTGTTCGCAAAACCAGAAATTCGACTTTCAATTCTCTGTTGCAAGCCACGTCATAATATTTTTTTAAATATTCAAGTGTGCTTTTTACCTTGGAGTGTTTAACAAATTGATTTTGCTTTACGTATCTTCAATCTTCATACCATTAACAATATGCTTCAATTAAATGACAGCTTATTGACAGTCCTCCATTTTGTTATCTGAAATAATGAAAATTAATGAAAAATGACTGTTTAATCTCTGAACACCATGTACTTCAGTCAGTCATTCATACTTTCGACAATACAGTAATTCCGCGATCTAAGTCCATCGGAACGTTTCGATCTATGTCCCTTGGTTACTCCTTCCACTGCGGAGCACAAGCTGCCTCGGTCGCCGAGCAGTGTAGACATGCCGCGTAATCTGATCCTGGGTCGGGTATATCGGTGTGAAACACACTAATCCAATTACAAAACTTCTTTCTTTTTTATTATTTTTTCATAGAACTTTCACCAACATATTCGTGGCATTTTTCTAATGAAAGTGATACCAAATATGATATAATTCCGATGATATTTACTTGTGTAATGAACGATGGAAGTTTATTATTGGCAGTACATTGTACGGACACGCGGGCCTTAGTGCCGGTGGCCGCGATTCTTGTCGTTTCTTTCTTTCCTATACGCTGTCCTTCTTTACGACCAAAACTTTCATCGTTTATTACACAAGTAAATATCATCGGAATTATATCATATTTAGTATCATTTTCATTAGAAAAATGCCACGAATATGTTCGTGAAAGTTCCATAAAAAAATAATAAAAAATAAAGAAGTTTTATTATTGCACTAGTATTGTCTCGCCGATACGCCATTTTTTGTTGCGCCTACGGTCGCGCGGTCCGTGTTTGCATGCTGTCCTTTTCTACGTTCGGCGCCGTCGACGCGGTCACAAAAGAATAGTGTCCCTTCGCGATCTAAGTCCCGGCAGGGAACCGAAAAAGGACTTAGATCGAGGAATTACTGTATCTAACATTCGCCGAACACACACCCTGCGACCGAAGATGCAGCGACCGCGCGCGACCTCCAGCAAACGACCTGCGACCAAACGACGGCACGCCTGATTGGTGCGCTACACAAACACCAATATGGTATAAATACCGGACATTTTTCACACCGAAGTCACTTAGAAAGGTCACTTGAAACGAAACATAGCTCCACAACACTGTACAATAGCACTTCAAACGAAGCGCAGCACGACAAGACTATACAATTGTTAAATACATTTTCTCATTACCAAAACCAGTGTAATACATTTACTAAAGCGAACAAGTAATCCGCGGCAATCACGCTCGCGGACTTGACGCAACAATGACAATATCAATTTTTTTATTCAAACATCTATTATAATAAAAATCATAGAAAATTCGAATATATCCAATGTTGTTATTTTTTAAGGCAATCATTTTCAGTTACTTTTAGTGTAACTAAATATAGAAATCGTAAAATTATTTAAATTGTAAAGATTCGAAGACTGGAAATCATTCATGACGTGTAAATTTGCAAAGGCTGAAACGCATTTTACTAAAAATTGTTATTTATCACCCTTGAACTATTTAAATACATATTTTTTGTGTCAATAGCTACAGTTGCAAGTATGGGTAAATATTTTTATCTGGCTACTTAGTACCAAAATATCACTTCCACTTTAATTTAATGATATTTTTTAAACTGTTTAATAATAATCTAAGTTGATGTCAGAGTACCTATTATGTTTATGCATAAAAGTTGTAAGGAACTCGAGCAAGCCGGTTCAACGTAATTTAGTTCCATTTCCACAAATATTTGTGTATTTACCGAAACAACCACAACCCAGTTGTAATACAGAGAAGGAAGTCAATGTTATGCCGAATAGCCGAATAAAACCAGTTATGCATTAGATATGTTGGCAAAACAATTGCAGTATTGTATGATATTCAGTCCCATATCTCAAATTTCGCCAAACAATAGTATTTATCCGTTTCTATATGTACATATCACGTGTTTCCATTGTAACAATAGTATTCGTAACTAAAAATTTCATCAAGTTTATTCTCTTTTTGAAACGTAAAAATTTAAATTTTCGTTCATTCATCACAATTAAAATTTGAAATATGAGATACCACAAAAATATCACAATTACACAGGTAACCAGGGCAGAAAATAAATTACATAAAAACGAAAATAATTCAAATAACGTACGTGTAATATGCAAGGTTCAAATATTTAATTTCACGCTTCAGATTATTAAGTTATAAATATTTTATGAGTGAGATATTCTCTTCATACTTAAAATTTCATATTAAACATTTTATTTCAACTGTGTAGTACTTGATTTTATATTTAGAATATTATATCATATGTTTTCACGTACACTTTATCCTACTTTAGTTACATACTCAAGCTTGGTCAGTTCAATTATCGTGACATAAATAAATGTGATACTCATCGTTATCAAGAAGTATCATGGTTAGAGGTATCAACAATAAATAAGCTTACGTTATCTTGTCCGGTGGACATGTTCAATAGTTAGATCAAGTATCATATCATGCCTCGAGGTTCCAGTTACTCCTACTATTATATATTACCATCTCGACACAATAATTTGCAAATAAGATGAGCTTATAAGAACTTATAAGATCAGATACAATCATTCCAACTGAAGAATGATGTATTTCTTTTGAATTGAATGTTGTACTTGTAAAGGATATTTACAAAAAACACGTAAATTTCTCAAGAAATAATTATCCGAGTGCATGAATCTACATGAATATACTCTAGTCGTAATAATTAATTCATAAAGAATTTATATACGAATTTCTAAAGATTTTTCACATGTAAAAAACGTCTACATTGTCTTTACGATTTATTTACGATTTATTTATGATCTCTTTATAATTTCTTTACGATTTATTTACGATTTTATATCATTTAGTATTAGAAACTGTTTTATTACAAAACTAATATTTGCATATGTCTTTAAATAATCGTATGGACATTGAACTGAAAAGAACAAAACGTTAAAAAATATGAAAATCACGTAGAAATCGCTTAAAATTGGAGACAACTTTTTATGCGTAACTAGAAGAGTGTTCGAAGATTAAGGTGAACTAACATTTGCATTCTAAATAATCGTACAGACATTTAACTGAAACGAAGAAAATGTTAAAAAAACATAAAAATCATGTAGAAGTCGTTTAAAATTCAAGACAACTTTTTCAGCTAAACTAGAAGAGTGTTCAAGTATCAATGTAATATTAGAATCATAAAATTATAGTCTCGGAACCACATAAACTTCTTCTGCGTTTAGCAATCCCTTCTCGCTGTTAATTCCATCAGAAACAAAATTAGATCTTCGATATATAAACACACCACTTTGTACACTTATTTGGATTGTAAGTCCCTTCTGTATTTATATGTATACATACATACATATATCCCTCGACTTACACTCTTCAATCTTTTCATTTTCCCCATAGAATTCCCTCGCCGCTTCTAGCAGGCGCGTAATCGTTTCTAAACGAAACAGACAAAAGAGAAGAAATGTTTCTGAGCTTCGGTGCTTTGACTTTCATTGAACAGCGTCCCGCTCTTGCGAATTACTCTCCCCTCCCCTCCTTTTCTCGCCCTTTTTCAATTCCGCGCTCACCCTCGTTCTCTCTGTTCTTCTTTCGCGGTTTCCCTTCCTCTCCGTCTCCATCCTCGCGTTCTACACTGTGTGACAAAAAGATAGCACATCTTGCATTTAACATGGATACGAGAAAAAAACAACAGGCACCGCAAAATGTAATAATAAATCCTTAGATTTATTACACTTGAAGGTTATAAATCGCGAAAAAATACAATTTTTGCCATCTTTAACACTAGAACTACCGAGTCATAAATATGACTACTGCTCTGTAATAATAACAAGATTGCATCTAGTCAGACTTCATATAATCTTTATTGCAATATGTGCTTCAATCAAGAAGTTCGTTGGCGCAATCGATCTTTTTGAAATTCAACAACAAATTTGCAATTTAATTAATATCCAACGTTTTGATCCAGGTGTGGATCATTATCAAGGGAATATTGCGTTTGCTGTGCACTATTTTTAATAAAACCAGAAAAAAGAATTATTTTTAAATATAACTGAGTAAGAGTTGCGTTGGCAACGTGATTGTGCCATCGTAACTGTTACGTTTGGCCACGATGGCACAATCGCATTGCCAACGCAACTCTTACTCAGTTATATTTAAAAATAATTCTTTTTTCCGGCTTTATTAAAAATAGTGCACAGCAAACGCAATATTCCCTTGATAATGATCCACACCTGGATCGAAACGTTGGGTATTAATTAAATTGCAAATTTGTTGTTGAATTTCAAAAAGATCGATCCTTGCGCCAATAACATCTTCTCTAACATAATTCAAAATTCGATCGATAGAAATCACAATTAAATCAAGAAGTTCATTCGAAAATGTCTGATAGAAACATTTATATAATTTCCGAAAGTAACCGCGACAGAAAAAATTAAGAACCCGCCATTTTGACTGGTCTGGTAGTCCCAGTGTTCAACGTTTGTAGCTCATTTGTAATAACCTTGTAAACCTAGTGTTAACGTATCCTGAAATAGCGTATAGAAACAACTTTCAGTTGCAATTGTGCGAATAAATGAAAATCGTGAAGATCTGAATGTGTGCTATCATTTTGTCACACGGTGTAGCTCTGTTTACGCACCTATCTCCCTCCTCGTCGTTCTCCTCTCGCCACCTCCTTGCGTACCGCCTTCTCTTTTTGCTCGAACACAAGGGAGGACCGAGGGTTTGCTGTTGAGTTATTATTATTTAGCCGCAGATATACATTCGTATATAGGCTCCCTTTAATGGACCGACGTTTACTTCCGCGCGCCTTCACCGCTACGATGTACAACACTCACACACGCCGCGCACCGCGCCGGGCCCATTCGCAAATTATTTGGCCCTCCCGGCTCCGCAGACCAGCAAAGGAAAACTCTCAGGGCAACTGACAATAAATGCCTTACGTGCACCCGAAACCTCCATCGAGCCGGTCGCCGTTACGCTGGTTCGTTTTTTGTGCTTTAAGTGGGATTGCATTCTCGACGATGACGAACCCGAACCACATACTGCACTCACGTGCATACGTCGTCGCCGCCGTTCAATTCCAATGCTAGATTTTCAGCTGCGGGCTCACAATCGATCTTCAGACCCGTCGATATAATCAATGAAGTTCGAGGATTTTAACCCTTTACGGTACAATGTGCTTCCAACCCTCTGTTCTTGTATTTACACAACCATACCACATTGTATTCAACGAGTGCTGAAGTTTTGACGTGTGTTGTTATAAAAGTGCACAATGGATGTAGAAAATATTTGTGCAACCAGGATTTCTGAATGTAACTTCCTGCAAAGACGTAGCACGTTAACAGGTTATTTACGCTTTGCAAGATTTCATATAATTTATTATTCTAAAGAAAAATGCAACATGAATTTAAAGTGGATACAAAAAGTATTTGAATATTTACAATTTAAATGTTTTCGTCGGAAATTTTTGGATGAACCTTCGACCTCAATCTACCACCTTTGATCGAATGACCGGTTTCAGGATATTTATTTAACAATTATTAGAACTATAAAGATGCTTCCATTGGAAATAATATACAATATATACTTCTTTATTCAAGATCATATTATGATAATAACAATTACACAAAATCTAAAAAAAATTCAATCGTGTCATTTAAGAACTTTTACCATCGTATTCGTCTCGTTTTTCTAATTAAGATGAACCCAAACATGATATAGTTACGATCGTAATTACTTGTGAAACAAGCGATTAAAGTTTCAGACTTGACATTCATGGTAGAGAGACGAATTCTGTAAATGTGAGGACCGAAAAATTAATTGCTTGTTGCTCAAGTATTTATAAACATAATTGTATCGTGTTTGGTGTCTCTTTACTCAGAAAGAAGAGACGAACACGATGGTAGACGTTTCCGTGACGAAAAACCAAAAATAAGGAGTTTTTTAATTTAGAAGATTGGCCTGGCACAGGTCCTTTGATGTTTGTCGAACATCTGAACCTTAGTCGTCCCTCCTTTTCAATCGCTATCCTACCCTCCGTTCGGCACAGTACAAAGAACGTAGTCCCTATTCTATGAATGTCGCGCAGCAGACCCGATTCTTACGACTCTTACGGGCAGAGGATACCGTATATTACTTTGATTTTATGGAATTGTCGAGGTTGTTGCTTTGACAGTCAAAGTGTTAAGCTTCCCAATATTTCTCTCGCGCGTAGCCTACATCTTCTATCCTTCTCCTGAAGAAGAAGTTAGTATGCAGCGAGTATGTCTTTCATTCAGCTACGGTCGAACGGTCTGTGGTTGTTGTAGTTTTTCAGAAATTCACGAGCCGCGGTCGTAACTCACTGGCAAGCTGGTTCGATACGATGTACTAACATGTTATTACACTTGGTTCTGCGCAAGGAGCAGAAAGCATCGATAGCCGTGGGCATCCCCTTTTTAGCATCCCGGGCACATTGTTCATGAGCGTTGCAAACTAGTAGCTGGAGGATACTTCTCACTCCTTCGGGGATACACCATTCTTGCGAGGAATAAGAGCATCTCTCGTATCGCGTATGCAGGCGTGTGTTGCAGTTCTGCATCCGATCGGGCCCGGCTCCGTATGGTGGCGAGGGAGCTGAAGGGGCTGCTGCATTTCGCGTCACGAATCGCATCTATATGTTAATACGGTGCGCAACCGCGCGCGTAATTCTCGTTGCGAGCACCCACGCACCGGTTCCTCGCAGTCGATGCGCATACGCGAACGCGATCCTGGAAATTCTGCGATGAGAAATAATCAAGCCCTGCCCCGCGACAAATTGATACTAACGCGACTCCTTCCGGCCCTACGTCCAACTGAGACCCGTCACGGTTTCGAACTAACTGCCAATTAAGGGGGTATTCTGGTTTCCGACACCGTTTCTGCACGAATCTTTGGGAATTTTTTTCGGGAAAACTATCGAACCTTTTGGATTGATATTTTGCCCACATAATTACTACAATATGCTATATATATGTGATTTTTTTCGAGTACAAATAAAAAAATTACGATAGTTGTATATTTTTTTGTAGAGTACGTTTTGAAATACATGAGTCAACGATTGCCACGACTCCGGTCTTTCAACCAATCGGAAACTATAAAATGAAGTTGTTTATTAATTAGTATGAATATAGTTATGGTCCGACCCGAAAAAAATTAAAATATGTTGTCATTATATCCGACAGTACAATATACTTTAATTGTCTATGAACGATCAATAAATTCTTGAAGGAAAGACACTACGAATTAAATTGAACGTCTAATGACATGCTGCTTCTTGGAAATTGTTGTAAAAATTTTAAATATTATATTCTTTATGAAAGTGTTGCAATAATTTAAAGCAAAAAATAATGGTAAAAGTTATATTCAAATATTTCGACGAAATAATATTTACGATAAAAGTATAATTTTTATTGTTAATTATTTATCAAAATTCAATCAACATTTAAGATCCGACTAAAGACAAAAGGAAATTCAAATCACAACATATTGTCAATAATGGAGTCTTAATTTAGCAAAAGGATAACGCACTTTTTATTACACGTTCATTTGCAATAATTTATACTGTTATAATTCGCACGAATAGTTGACTATAAAACAATTAGTATTTTTTTACTTTTTACGACTATTGTCCACCATAAATATAAATTAAGTAATAACAAATTAAAATTCCTCGATTCCCTGGAACAAGACAATATTATCTTCAACTTGATCGAACGTTAAATTAATTTTATTACGGGGATAGTATCAGTTTAACCAAATTTAATGTTTCTTTTACGACACTGTCCACTTATACTGGAAAGTGTACTTTGCTGTACAGTTCTCCTCACATACTATGCTAATATACTGTTAACACAGATTGCGCACAAATGCCAAGAGTATGTACATATAGCGTGTGTAGCCTTATGCATTCTTCTTTACGAGTGTAATTATGAACTACAAGAAGCTTATGAACGATGACGTCGTCGACCGACATAAAATTTTACATTCCGTAAAATGAAACCGGAGATGTGTATAATAAATTGAAATTGATGATTATTGTCGTAACACAGACGGTATCGCATTCGTAAATTTAGTCATTCTTAGTCTTGAAATTCTTCTGAAAACTAATTTATGCATATGACAACAATGAAATAATGCAATGAAATAATGCAATAACTGATGAAATAATAAAAGATTGAAAATTTGTAGCAGCTGTATAGACTATTACGATTTCTTTACGATTTCTCTACGATTTCATATCGTTTAGTATTAGAAACTACTTTATTACAAAACTAATATTTGCATATGTCTCTAAATATTCGTATATACTATATACATTCAACTGATACGAACAAAATGTTAAAAAAACATAAAAATCACGTAAAAGTCGCTTAAAATTCAAGACAACTTTTTCAGCTTAACTAGAAGAGTGTTTAAGGATTAAGGTGAACTAATATTTGCATTCTAAATAATCGTATGGACATGTAACTGAAACGAACAAAATGTGAAAAAAACATAAAAATCACGTAAAAGTCGCTTAAAATTCAAGGCAACTTTTTCAGCTTAACTAGAAGAGTGTTTAAGGATTAAGGTGAACTAACATTTGCATTCTAAATAATCGTATGGAAATTGACGATTATTGTCGTAACACAGACGGTGTCGCATTCGTAAATTTAGCCATTCTTAATCCTTAAATTCTTCTGAAAACTAATTTATGCATATGACAGCAATGAAATAATGCAATGTATAATCAAATGATGAAATAATGAAAGATTAAAAATTTGTAGTAGCTGTATAGACTAAGTAAAAAAAAATTTATTAACCCTCATGCGCTCCTTATAAAAATAGTCGCATAAAACATCCCAGTATATAATAATTCGCCTATACAGGCTGGGATGTTTTATTAGCTCTATATTAGCTCTATACATGAAGTCAACAAATTATATTTCATTTAGGACGTCGCATATTTAAAAAAATGCGTCTCACAACACCTACAGAATGAGATCTAATTATTTTACAGTATGTAAAAATAAGAAATGCATGAATTTTCACCCTGAGAAATGTATAAGAGTTAAGCAAAAGCCAGTGGCAACTACAGCGATCAAGAACAAACATCATTCCGTATATAAATGAACTGAATAGAAATTGTGAATGAAATAATAACATAACAAAAAATAACTTTTCCATGTGGGCCTATACCGAAAATTTAAAAAATACGTTTTGTAGATTTGTGTACAAGTTGTAAAGCAGCGGTTGAAAACAAAAGAGCGTACCATTCGTTTAGTAACAATAGAATAAGCTGTCATTTTTCAGTAAAGAACGAACTTATACATGAATTAACACTACCGTTAAATAAATAATAACTGAAAACGAAAAATAATATTCACTAAAATCTTCAGAGTTTGGACTTACACCACCATGATTCTAAGCCCGCCATTTGCAAATCTCGGCAATGCAAAGTGTATGGATTAGAATAATTAGATTATCGTGAGGATTTCTATTGTCATTTGTTTTGAACGGTGAGGCTCGCTAATCAGAAATCGCGAGTGCGACGATAGTCGATATACATGTGTAATTGGTGCGACGCGTAACGGAAGTATTAGCACGAAAGAAGAAGAAACAAACGTGTTGTCTGGTTTACAAGGCGAGTTAATCTGCAGTTCGCTCACCGTACCGATGCGTGAACTTATTGCTTGTGCGTATGCGCTCGGATAAACGCCCACTAAGGGCCCTTCCATTTCAGGAAACATACCCCTGGTACTGTTTGCACACCGCATCGATTCGTTCTCTTTCCCGTTTTCTTCCTTTTCCACAGTCATGGATGCAGTTTAAAGCAGACCTCGTAATTTCCATTTGTTGTACATGTTACCGGCGATTTATACAAGGCAGACATTCTAGTAGAATATGTTTTCATGATTAATATTTCACACATTGTTTAGGAATTCTATACAGAGTGTCCTAAAATATTGTAAATCCTTGAAATGGGCAGTTCCTCAGGTTATTTAAAGTAACTTTTTCCTTTGCAAAAATGGCCGCCTCGGCTTTGTTAAGGAGTTATTAAAGAAAAACACGGACCAATCAGAACGCCGTTGCAGCGAATGGACTCCGGATCGGCGAGAGGTTCCGCTTAGCGCGACGTTACCATTGGCCGAGCTGGAAACCGTCCGCTGTAACGGTATTCTAATTGGTTCGTGTTTTTCGTTAATAACTCCTGAACAAAGCCGAGGCGGCCATTTTTGCAAAGGGGAAATTTTCTTTAAATAACCAAAAGAATCGCCCGCTTCAAAGATTTACAACATTTTTGAGACACAAAATATTACAGACACCGCACATAATAATATAATTATGGATAAAAACATTTTAGTCAATAATAAAACAGTTTACAATTCAAATATGATAATAATTTCATCGTTTATTATAGAAAATGACGTATGTTCACTTTGTATAAAAACTGCTAACGTTAGTAATATTTTATGGATGCTTCTAAGGTTAAAAAATATAGTAATAATTAATTCGGATAGATTTTACGTTTTTAACAGATACAAATTCCTGTAATCATCCAATAGAGTTGATTTATATTTTATACAGGGAGATTAGGCTACCAGCATCTTTAAATATTATTATCGTAAAAATTTGACTCCCCGCAATTTATAATCGTCGAAAATTAAATGTTAATTTGTGTTATTCCAATATTCCAAAGAATCAGATTTCACTTGAAACATTCCAATAATAAGTGAATTAATATACTATTTGCATTTTTCGCGGAAAATATCTGCAATACAAACATATTCGCGTAAAAATATTTGCAGAACAAAATACTTCCGCGTAAAGAGAAGAAAGTTTCGACGGAAATGACCTTTCGCTTCGTCGTCGGTACGATGTACTCACTATGAGCAATCGATCTGTTTTTCGTGAACTATTAAAGCCGAACATACATTCAGCAAAAGAGAACGACTTATTCGAGCAATCATCATTCATGTTTTATCATCACGTTCGTCAAAATTTGTACTCGATCAATTTCACAATGTGAAAAACCATTTTAGAATAACATCACGTTTTGTATCACCATTTCAAGTTGTAATTAAATTCAATTTACATCAAGGAAGTGAGTTTGCAAAAAAGATGCCAGTATTCTTCAGAACCTTGTGTAAAATCATTTACAATACAGTAAAACATTGACTGGGTCGTACACTAACAAAAAAATGTAAGTAGGTATTGTTCTACGGCCATTATCATAAACTCAACTGCGTTGTTAAACTCAAACAAAAACATGGTTACGTGTCTCGTTATGCACACTCTTACTGTTAGTTTAACATTGCACGAAGTTCAAATGTGATTTTGACTAATTTTGATAATATTATTGGGTTGGCAACTACGTGATTGCGGATTTTAAATAGAATGAAAAATTCCAAATATTTACTTGAAAATATAACTTTATTAAATTAGTTATTGTCCGTTTTTGTAGATGACCTTCCGCCATGTTTCAGACAGTGTTATAATTCCATGTTCATAAAACTAAAAAAATAAAAAAGAATTATTTGGCAAACCAATTTTGACACTGTCTTTCTTTCAAAGCTTCATCCCCATATACGGCACATAACTTCTTGTATGCTTGCGATGCGTTCCTGCCTTTTCGGTAATAATAATAAAATATGCCTGAAATACGCGTTTTCTTCTTCCATTTTTAAATTGAGATAAAAAAGAAACTAAATAACCAATCGATACAATTTTCTTATTAATTAAAGGTGGAAGCCCAAACAGCAAGAAAACAATATAGGTTAGGTGCTTCGAACACGTTGACCAAACAAAAGAATGTGCTAGAACATCTACCAACAAATTCCGCAATCATTTAGTTGCCAATCGAATAAATCAGCTATTAAACCAGGCCTGGCCAACGCGCAGCCCGCCATCTTAAATTGTGCGGCCCACTGGGCGATTTTATATTTCTATTGAAACTTTTGTTTCTCATTGTATGTATACAGAAAATATTAAATAAATGAAAATTTGCATGTGTCATTGTTCTAATGTGCAAATGCGACTACGAACTCCATTTCTATATTTGATATCCACGAACGCCAAATGTTACTGAAATCGAGAAACATTGTTTGTATGAAACGAGTTGTAAGTGCTTTTGGATCCACATATGTTTGTAAAACATTTTTTCGAAGATGAAATTTACAAAGAGTTCATAACGTGTTTCGTTAACTGATGCCAATTTAGAAAACCAGCTAAGATGTGCAACGTCGAACATAAATATAGATTTACAAAAACTAAGCGAAAGAAAGAATAAACAAATATCTCATTAATTAAGACTCGAGAGTTAATTATATTGAATCATAACAATAAAGTTTTATTCATTTTTTTATTTGTATTACATTTTTTAAAAGCATGTTTACCTAAAGTGCGTCCCACTGTAACGTTATGCGCCATTAAAGTGGCCCGTGAAACCATTTTTGTTGGCCAGGCCTGTATTAACCCCTTCGCTTACGATATCGTCTGAGAGACGTGATGAAGATTCTGAACAGAGTCTAATAAAGATGTATGTTATTAATTTCCTTTAAACCGAAATATAATTCTATTTTGTTGTTGTTAATCTACAGCCATTGGAGAACATACAGACATGCAATAGATATACATTTTCTCCTTTTTCTAAGAAATTATGAACTACAAAGAAATTCTAATCACTAAAACCGTAAAATAAATCGTAAGGCAAGGGGTTAAACCAATCTGGTTATTACCTCAGTAATCATTCTAATAATAACTTGAAGAAATTATCTTGAATTTCCTTTTTATTTTCTATCAAAATACAGTTAGGTTCGCATGCACTTCGTAAGCTCGCGCTAACTTTAATGTCACGCCGATGAACATAAAATATTGTTTAACACGTTTGAAAGTTTCAAAACTGACGTTCCCGACAGCAACACTTGTAGTGTCCCTAAAAAATTCTGACACCCGGTGCATGATGCCTTCTACAGTAATAATTATCTTCATTATGACATCACTGGCTTACCGCTTGGGTCCTAAACCAAAGTTAATTACCAGCCGCCGTAGCTAATTTAAATCAAGACTAATTGCGATCCTACCTTCATTACTGCGGGTCGTGTCTCAGCTTCTAATATCGCGAAACTTCACCGAAACTTGTCTCGTTACATCCACCCGTTGTCACAACATCCATGGATGAATGCTAATAAAGACAATTAGTATCGAGTTGTTATGATCTACGGTGTAGTTGTGCGAAAGTAATCATCCAGCTAAACAAAACACAAATTACTATACAATATTACACTAGATAATGATACATTAGAATCATTCGTGGGCCACTGATTTTGTGTCACTTTGATATCACTATTTTATAGTATTAGGTTGTTTCATATGAAATGTCCGATTTTGAACAGTAATGTTAATCAAACACAATTTTTGTCGAAATATAATTATTGATACAAGTAAGGACCATTGTAATCAAAGTATTATTGTTGTCAATGAATTTTAAGTTTCTTGATGGTATTACGGTAGAAATTAAGTTTTGTGGTCATCTATGTTCTTCATTTTCAAGATTGATTTTTAGATCTTTTAGTTTCTTTTGCCATCAACGAATTTGAAATTTTTATTTAAAAAATTTAGGGGGTAGTACATCGATTAATCGTCACATGTTGATAAAAATTCATATAATGCTATCGTCAGTATGTTGTTATTCCATGCATATAAAAAGAATGCATTACAATTGCATTGATTGACGTTGAAATAAAATTTGTTTACTGGAAAAATTAGACATCTAAATTAAAATTAAAGGTAGGATCTTAACGATCAACTTTATAATTTAAAGTGATGTGTAATAAACCTGTAGACTAGTGATGCCAGATCGGTTAAATTGAGGGGAATACAGTCTACCACGTCTCTGATGTCCAGAGTAATATGTGACACGTTGCGCGGTACGTCACGTGACCAGTCTACGGTCTTAGTGGGGGACGTTGGAGTGTGCTCAGGTAGTGGAATGGAATAGTGGAAGGGGGAAAGGAGGAGAGGAAAATCCACCCAGTTTTGAGTGTTTCTGGCATCATTGCTGTAGACTCTAATAGTATGCAACAATCTAATATTATAGTATAGTAATCTAAAAACGGAGTTCGTTTCACGCACAAATGCAACAAATTTTCAGTTCATATTTTACGCTATGAATAATAATTTTCTCGGCTCAGTTCTTTGAATTTTTAACCTTTCAATCGTATAGTTTTTCAATTCTGAACATTTCGGGAGAATGAAACAAACAAAATTAACGGAGCAACAATTTTTCCGTAATTAACATAAATACTCAGTTACAACAATAATTCAATTATTTGTTGAATTAAAAAGAAAGGAGACGAGAAACGAGTATCCCGGCATTCCCAATTAAAACTTTGTCGACCGTTTTTTCTCAATAAAAATTATTATCGTACTATTGTACCCGACAGAGAATAAATTCTAAACATCTGTTCAACATTTTTGTACTTTTGTCCAAAATATTAATATTAGCCCTCGGACAGCGGACCGTTCTTACAACTATAATAATTGATGATGTTTATCACTATTCATTGTATTATTTATCAATTTTTGGAAACATATTTTTCAACGTATTTCTTGTTTAGTCTTCCTTTTATTCTAGTGCAACAGCTGTCCATTTAATTTAATCGCCAGAACACGAGTAATTAAACGTTGATTTATATATTCTGGGTTAAATAGACCCAGGTTCCGCTGTCGGAGGGTTAACTGGCTCTTACGTAGAAGGATAAAAAAATTGTTTGTTCTTGTTTTAAAAAATGAAGATAATAAATTGAGATGAAGAAATATGGGTGTTTAATATAAGTTCAGAAACATGTTTCAAGGCAGGTCTTCCGGAAAACTTGAAAATGCCATGTGGAACAGCAATTTGTTGCCGCGACTCATTAAGGGATTATGGCTACAGGTGCATAGACGGGTAAATCCCATTAAAACGATACATTATGAGCGTAATCATTTAATTTGATTGCGAGAGTACGTTGAATTAAGAGCACCGTTTATCCAGGGGTAGTGTGGGATCGTCACAAAAGGCAGTCGCACGAAAAACCGTAGATTCTCTAACTCTACTGGCTGGCGAACACACCCACGCGTCCATTAAAGTCCCACTCGGCCGCTGTAAGATACTTAGAGCGCCTCGTAAGGCATACCCTTTTATAATTAAGACGTTACTTTACGGTCGTGAGTACACCTCGCGTGCATTCTCTATGCAAACGCTTAAGAGCGGCCTAGGAAAAGTGAAGAACGAGTTCACCGTGAAAGAACCCAAATTTCATTACCTCGAGAACATTAATTTCATCTCTGCGTAGACACACATAAAATTTCGCCTGTCATCATTAATCCTGTCATCATTAATCCTGTAATCATTAATCCTTACAACAATAACCGTGTACCTGGGTAAATACTTCCAATTTCTCTTTAAAACTGCTTTAATATTTTTGTTGATTGATAGCAAAATTATTGTAGATTTTTATATTCTTCGATGATCATTAGACTAGTGGATCTTTAGGCAAAATACAAATTTTATTACTAATAACTAAATAACAATGTATTTCTTCGTTTAATAATTTTAACAAGTCGAAAATAGTATAACAGCGTTCTTGAAAACTTGTAATATCTGCAGAGTTTTGTATTCCATCATTATTGTTATAAATGCATGTAATCCGCAGTCTAAGGATCATAGATTAATTTATAACTGAGGCATAACGACAGGCATTATTATTATTATTATGTAAATCTAGAACCTTGCATTTTCTTAAAGTGCATATCTTTAAAAATATGAATGAATTATTTAAGTGAATCTAAAATTAAATTGATAGAATGAATTATTCAAGTACATGTTAATTACAATTGATAGAATTAATTATTTAAGTAAGCGTGAAATACAAATGATACAATGAATTATTTAAGACAATGTTAAATAGAATTTATAGAATAAATTATTTAAGTCAATGTCAAATACAATTAATAGAAAGAATTATTTAAGTAAGTGTTAAATACAATTGATAGAATGAATTATTTAAGTAAACGTGAAATACAAATGCTACAATGAATTATTTAAGTCATTGTTAAATACAATTGATAGAATGAATTATTTAAATAAGTTTTAAATACAATTGATACAATGAATTATTCAAGTAAATATGTCTCTTTTACAATACGATGCTACGCAATTGCGTGAAATTTTTATAACATTATGCTATCGATTCTTTTAAACGGAATACTCTTGTCAACGTTGCACGACTTCCATTTTGTCAGGTTCGACAGTGTCGAAAATATTTCAAAAAATATCACGGACATCGTTCGATAAAATATTCGCAAAATCATTGTGATCATTAAGAACTTTCTGTTTAAAATTTGTATGATTAGGGGTAACCTAATCACCCAAAGCTAACTACACAGCCCGTTTGCTGGATTTATTCAAGATGATGTATAATCGGGAGCAAGATTGAACATTCTCTATTGGTGTTCTAATTACGCTACCTTAGATTCACAAAGCGGATTTTAATGAGAAAGCCAGAGGCGTCACATATTGTACTAATATATGCACACAGAGAGCTCCATTAAGACATGCTAAGTAGATGTAGAGGTTTCATTAATAATACCGTCAAGAGTGTATTCGTCGGTGATTATTCAGCTTTTATTACGTCGATAAATTATTCGTTCCTTAATCTGCGGCGATTTCACGAGAATAGACGTAGTCGGACTATTATTATGATAATATTAGTACGTTTTAAACGTGTCCCGATTTTATACGAGGCAAGAGAAAATTTCGAGTTTACCATAATATCTTAATAAGCATGGTACACCTTATCCCTTAACTAATGGAATAAATATGCATGCATCGTACACGTGTACAAAATCTTCTTCTTACAATTGGTAATAAAACTTGTTATGTCCCTGGGACGTTATTAAACAAACAATTTACCACACGTATTCCCAGAAGTATAAATTAAATTATAAATATACTTTCCCACGTTTATAGAAGAACTTTAATCAATACAAATTGAAAATATATATTTGTCAACGCTATGAACAACATGATCTGTCAAATTGAAAATAAATATATATTTCTTACCGTGGCTCGAATAATTTGATCACTAGACTGCAAATTTTATGCAATTATAATCAAATTGAATACATAAAATTTGAAACGGTTAACAGATTAAAATAATTCTAGAATATCGACGTATTATTTTCAACCAATTAAAATTAGTAAAGAGGAGAAGACTATGTACCTTTTGTTTCTTGTAATCAATGTAGAATATTTTTATTTTTCATATAGATCCGCAGTCTATACATATTGATCACCCAGTGCACAATGTACTGTTTAAATGTATAAATGGACACGAATGTGTTATAAATACTATAAACGATTAGAAATCCGAGCAATTTTGCAAAGAGATACAATTCCTATTGGGAAATATGAACATTTAGCTTGATGCAGCAATCCGAAATCCTCAAAATCTCTGATCGCACACTAGAGTGTGTTGAATATTAGGATATTCGGTTAATGGACGTTCGAATACGTAATGTTCTACTGTCCAGCTAAACCCCCGTATAACCCCGTCTTCCTACAACACAATTTCACTCGAACACAGTTAGGGAGTTAAGGAAACTATCGGTATAACACGTCACATAGGGCGTTAAATAATCTATTTACAATCATTTATTATTTATATGTTATCTATTCCTACCTGATCTTTTATTCCTACCTGATCTTTTTCATTCAATGAAATAATGATTCATGTGATCGCTTTTCATGATTTTGCTTGTTTTAGGTTCAGACAAGCGATTCGACTGGAATCATATCAATCATCCTACCTTTTCTTTACGAAGAGTTAATTTTAACACGCTGTACTGCAGCCAATTTTCACTATTTTTCAACAAAAATATTTGTAATTATCCTTAAAGTAATGTAGAAACAAATATCACGTGAACACTTTTTACTGAATTTATATACAAAATTTGCAAAAACCGTTAAAATAAACACCAATCACAGTAGAAAACCCCATTATCTTTACTGTTACAAATCGGACATATGTACCAACTTAATACATCGAAAAAAACAAACATATACCAAAAACCTTTGTAGAGGAACATATGATACGCGTTCCTCTTTTTTTAAAAGCTACCAGCAACCAATACAAGCATTTGCTTGCATTATTACAGTAGAAAACTCTTATAAAAGCTTGTTGTTAGAAATCGGACATTTCATATGTACCAACCTAATATATTTCGAAACAAACAAACAAATAACCAAAAACCTTTGCAGAGGAACATGTGATACGCGTTTCTTTTTTTACAAGATTACTGCAACTAATAAAAGCGTTTGTTTGCTTTATTACCAGCTTGAGGGAAATTGTTGAACGAACAAAATACCAAAACCACCACGGGTACGAACTGACGTGACTGACGCTCGCCACTGACTTTTGGCCTTTAACATTGGGGTTTAGGTGGTTTGCACGGTGATTGCAATATACCGTCGGACTCGTTGCGGTGAAGAGAGCAACGGAAACCAGTTTCGAGTCGCATCTATTCGATCGATCAGATTGCTTGATCAGAAAGGCAGACCTTACGGTTTGGATACGTTCGATGGCAAACCTATTGCTCGTTCGGTTGATGCGGATTAGCACGGGTTAATCGACACAAAGGACGTCTCGTTAGCCGGGAATTAAACGGATTATGGTCTGAGGTCTGGGTTAGGTCTCCCATCACGATCGATTCATGCCGACCGGACTCAGCCGACATGTATCTGGCCCGCTTTCGACTCGCATTTTTCCCATTTCGTAATTCAGTTAATTGCTGCAGTGGCAGGACCTGCCTACGAAATTTGTCCGCCCGCCGTGTCGCAGGAACCTGGATTAAGGAACTGTTTGCCTCCGAATTATCCCGCAGGAACGGTTTCGAGGGTTGTCCGGGACGGTTTGCGGAATACATAATGGAAAAGTTCGACAAGTTCCCCGAGTTCGTCAAGTTCCCTGAGTTCGTCAAGTTCCCCGAGTTCGTCAAGTTCCCCGAGTTCGTCAAGTTCCCCGAGTTCGTCAAGTTCCCCGAGTTCGTCAAGTTCCCCGAGTTCGTCAAGTTCTCCGAGTTCGCCAAGTTCCCCGAGTTCGCCAAGTTCCCCGAGTTCGTCAAATTCCCCGAGTTCCCCAAGTTCGCCAGGTTTCCCAAGTACGCCAGGTTTCCGAAGTTCGCCAGGTTTCCCAAGTTCGCCAGGTTTCCCAAGTTCGCTAGGTTTCCCAAGTTCGCTAGGTTTCCCAAGTTCGCCAGGTTTCCCGAGTTCGCCAGGTTTCCCGAGTTCACCAGGTTTCCCGAGTTCACCAGGTTCCCCGAGTTCACCAGGTTCCCCGAGTTCGCCAGGTTTCCCAAATTCGCCAGGTTTCCCAAGTTCGCTAGGTTTCCCAAGTTCGCCAGGTTTCCCGAGTTCGCCAGGTTCCCCAAGTTCGCCAAGAACGCCAAGAACGCCAAGTACGCCAACTACGTCAAGCTCCCCAAGTTCGTCAAGCTGCCCAAGTTCGTCAAGCTCCCCAAGCCCGTCAAGCTCCCCAAGTTCCTCAAGTTCCTCAAATTCCCCAAGTTCCCCAAGTTTCTCAAGTTCCTCAAGTTCCCCAAGTTCACCAAGTACGCCAAGTTCGTCAAGTGCGCCAAGTTCGATAGTGATCCGAAATCACCACAGGCTCCGATTCAGAAATATTTTAGAGGAGGGGGTGGTAATGTAGCCTCCTTGTATTTTTGATATTACATCAAAAACAATTAGCACAGGACGGTATAATTTGTTGCGTCTACTGGACTAACATATATACAGGGTGGCCTAAAAAGGTTGTATTTCTTTGAATAGGGTGCTTCCCGAGGTCATTTGAAGTAACTTTTTCCTTTGCAAAAATGCTCTTCACGGCTTTGTTGAGGAGTTATTAACGAAAAACACGGACCAATCAGAGTGCGGCTACAGCGGACGTATTCCGGCACGGTCAATGCAAACACCTCGTTCAGCGAGACCTGTCGCCGAGCCGGAATCCGCCCACTATAGCAGCGCTCTGATTGGTCCGTGTGTTTCGCTAATATCTCCTTGACAAAACCGCGGAGAACATTTTTGCACAGGCAAAAGTTACTTCAAATGAACTCGGGAATTAACCCTTCCGCAGAAATACAACATTTTTGGTCGGATAAAATGGCTAAAACTGAGCCTAAGCTAAATTGATGTTTGGTGACACCATTCGATAGGACACCATTCAAAGACAATCCTGCGTGGCAAGTTTCAAGTCGATACCCCTACCCACAAGGGTAGTTATAGGGTGAATACGGTTTTAATGAATTATGCTCTATTTCTTCTATTCAGCTCAACAAAAAATTACGAAAAAATTCGTGGACATTCTATCTAACAGCAAACACGACTGTGAATTTTTTCCGAATTTTTGACTACAAAATCGATTTTTCAAAAATCTAGAAATTTAAGATTGCTGATTTTATATTGATGTTACCAGATGACCACGTTCATATTTTTGTGGTAGTTGCGTCTTATTGTGATCATTAATATGTATTTTTCTCCAGATTTTTCGAACTAGGGAAACGTGTGTAAAAAAATTGAAACTCTCCAAAACAGTCTTTCTCTCCTAGTAAACTTTCTATATGAATTGTTTTCAATAATTTGTGATGCTCCTAATATTGAGAATAAGCTTCACAGGAAACAGAACGTAAAACAGAAGAGTAAATTAAATCATCGGCTTCTCCATCGATTCGTAAGAATAGATCAGACATGAACCTTTGTTAGATGTCAGCTTGATAACCCCTTGATGGGATTTTAGAGCGTAGTCGTACAAGTACGAAGTTTACTTCAGTCTGTATTTCTCACCATTCTCTACCACTTTCTGTCACTGTTGGACATAGGTAGTTTCTGAATTACCTCTGAATGATCAGTCAGAATCATACTTTTCAACGTAAATCAATTTAGGATAGTGCAAATGGTTATTTTCTTGATGTATTATTACCTTGAAGTATTAATCTATTATTACCTTGAAGTATTAATCTACTATTACCTTAAAGTATTAATCTATTGTTACCTTAAAATATTAATCTATTATTACCTTAAAGTATTAATCTATTATTACCTTAAAGTATTAATCTATTCTTACTTTGAAGTCTCTTAGAATTGTTTGAATAAATTTTTTCCTATTTACAAATCTTAAATTCTGTCCGTGGAACGTGGATTTATGCAAAAAAGCTAACAATCGTGCCCTTAAATAAAATATTCATGATTTATGTAAGATGTTGAATACAAATATTGTAGTCCTTTTATTTCGTTACAACACTTAATCTCTTTGTTCAATAATTACGTCCGCATATCAAAGACCCTATTAAGTACATAAAAGTTCTGCAAAATATCCTGAAGCAACAAATTTACACAAGATTTACAGATGCATACCTTTCTTCTCATAATTTTCTAATAACTAGACAGTGGCATTTATGCATTTATCACAAAATTGAGTAGGTCAAATGTAAAACAGTGAAGTCGTTTAAAGAATTTCGAAACATTGTTGTACCATATTCACTTCGTTAAAATTATTAAAAAAACAACCGAATTTATGAAAAACAATGTTTATTTTGCTTTTCAGTTGTTTCTTACACAGAAACTCGTCCTGTTTAGTACTGCATAAAATGTTAAATGCAATTATCTTAAAAATGTACTGTTTTATTAGAAGTCGGTCTGCAGATTTGATCACTACTGGCATAATATCGCTAAATAATTCTACTTCCCAGAATTCTGAACGGCCAATCGAACAGTCGATGTTGAAACGTTAACAAGCAGGAAGGGGATGATCGGATCAAGCAATGTTTACGTTCCCTTTTCTCTCGAATTTTCGAAATTCGCTGAGACAGGCCCATCGATGGACGTACGTGCTTGCGTTCCCCAGAATTTTCATCATTTTTTATTAGATAACCCGTCGGCCGTGGACCAACGGAGGCATCGATTGAATTTCAAACGAAATTCAAATTACATTTAATTTGGTTAGCCAACGGACGAGCAAAAGCGAAGCTGATCCGATCGGAGGCGTGTGTGCACCGGTTGCGTGCAGTTTGGATTCGTAGTTCGGGGGATTCGGTGCGTTGTACGGTTTCTATTATCGACCTGCAGGGCCACGGTTCATTAAAACGGCATGAAACATGCAAATACAACTGTTTGCGGTTTTCCTGTTCTTCTCACGAGCTGACCGCCTCGGTTTTGCGAACGTTTGTCGCCGATCCGCTTTAGATCGACCGCTCTAACGGCGAATTATACATTATGCTCCACATATGAGCTTTTACCAGTGTTGCGCAAAATTAACACCTTACCCTACGATTTATTTTATTTTTCAGTGATTAGAACTTCGTTGTAGTCCATCATTTCCTTGGAAAAAGGAGAAAATTTATGCAATGAGGAGCAAAAGTGAATCAACATCATTTGAAACAGCATAAATTTTTGAACCCCCATAAGCACCTCAGAAATTGTTGCATACACAAGAGTCTAAGATTCACATTTCAACTATTTTTGTTATACACTTTAAAACAGCAATTTATGTTTCATTTATAACGTCACATTTTTAAGAAATACATCTCACAACACAGACACAAAGAAATCAATCGTTTTACAATATGTATATGAGAAATGTAAATAGGTGAATTTTCACACTGAGGAATTAGTCGGAATCGCAAAAAAAAGGAAAAATTGATTTTTACAACTTTTTTGTCTGAGCCTCTACTGAAAATTTAAAAAATGTGTTACACACTCCTATGAATTACATACATGCTGAACATTTTATCGATTTTCTATAATTGGTTTATGAACGATTAAAAGTGGATAAAATTGTAGTTACAAGCTGAACATCGTAAAAAACAGCAGTTTTTGAAATTAAATTGAAATTAAAAAGTCTTCAGCCATGGATCATAACTTCCAAACATTATGAAATAATCGCCGGTATGTAATGTGTTAAAATGTCTATTCTGTTTCTTGATGATTTAAAGAAATTAAATTTAGATATACAATAATAAAATTGTATGCATGTGCGCATGCATGTTTGTTTCATTATATTGAAAAGTACAAAAAAACTTTTAGCCCTAACCTTCAAAAATAGTTTCTGTTGCTTTCTACAATTAACCCTTTGCACTCGAAGCTATTTTAACTACAAAACCAAACATTATTCCCATTCTATATAATTTGTTCGCTCTGTAAATATGAAACTGATATAATACGTAAATACGCAGCAATACTTAAATACGTCACAACACGTAAATACGTCACAACACGTAAATACGTCACAACGCGTAAATACGTCACAACGCGTAAATACGTCACAACACGTAAATACGTCACAATACGTAAATACGTGACAACACGTAAATGTTTAGTACCTTATTTATTAGATACACATTTAGTAACATAAACAATGTTTTGAATAATGGTATAGCAAATTTTAGTGGTGCGTCAGAGTGATCATTCGAGTGCTAAGGCTTAAAATCTAAGTATTTGGAGATTCTTGGCGGACGACCACACGCCATTAGGTCGAAGATGAAAATTTAAGAAGCTCAAGCATGAAGTCGCCGCGTGATGTATAATATATGGAAAGATGTGGGTGGATGTACGAACAACAGTCTTATGCCACTGTTTTCTTTG
Organism: Sphecodes monilicornis; assembly: GCA_913789915.3. Taxonomy (NCBI): domain Eukaryota; kingdom Metazoa; phylum Arthropoda; class Insecta; order Hymenoptera; family Halictidae; genus Sphecodes; species Sphecodes monilicornis. Next base: position 16,804,710 of record OU565290.1, read on the forward strand.
ACGACTAAAAGAGCGTCGTACCTTCGTGGAAATTTATGAAATTCGTTTTTCGGTCCACGGTTCTCGCCAAAGAAAACACTGTCGCGACATGGGAGATTAATTTACGTCGGGCATTAAAACCTCACACCCGGCCAGATTAAGAGAGCGCCACAATACAGCAAATATTACTTACAATTGTGAAACATCTTGTTATCATTTTTTAAGAATTACAAACGAATTAAAAGGGAATTCTCGTGTGAAGCAGGAAATTCGACTAATATTTTAACTTTTCTTTTCTAGAAAAATGTTAGCTATAAAATTGTATTGCCTTAATGATACAGTATTTTATCGATAACTGTTCACAACACGGGTCCGTCCAGGGACAGTTATCGGCCAGATATTTAGGACAGTTATCGGCCAGATATTTAGGTCAGTTATCGGCCAGATATTTAGAACAGTTATCGGCCAGATATTTAGGACAATTATCGGCTAGATATTTAGGACAATTATCGATAAAATACTGTACTAAGGTACATCCAGAAACCAGAAAAAAAATCTGTATTCATCCTTTTATCACTATTACGTCATTATTACATCACTATATGTAATATGTAATATGTAATATGTAATATGTAATATGTAATATGTAATATGTAATATGTAATATATATACAATTGTTGTTATCCTCTTCAGCAATATAACACTTATGTATTGTCTTCAGTGATGCTAAATGTGCATTTCAATTTGCAAACATTAATACTTCGTACAAAAATTATAGGAATTCAATGTAGCTAGATTTCCATTTAAAAATTGAATATTTTTATGTAGAATGGTCAACTGATACAAATAGTTTTAACATTTTTGATCGTCTACTATCAATGAACTAATGATTTAGTTCCCTATTAAAAGGTATGCATCTTTGCAAATCGATACAAATTGTCCTGATCAACTGACACAATAAAAATGATCATTTCCTAGAAACGCGAACAGATTAGATGTGCATTTACAAGATAAAACGATTGTCCGTGATGTTTTTCGAGGTGCCCCCCCCCCCCAAAAAAAGAAGGTACATAAAAAGTGGAACTTTACGAAGGTCCGATTGTTAGCATCTTGGTTGCCTTGACAACGTGGGAGAGTAGGAGAAGCCCAATTTACTCGCGAGTAAAGCTTGGACAGCACGGATTTGGCCAACGGTGTCCATCTATTATCTGAAACGGCACGGTCAGCGTATAAATGCGTCCTCGTCTCGAAGTCGCGCAATTAATTTTCTCTAGAATACGTTTCACTCCAGTGATCCTTACCCTGACCGTGACTAATAACGTAAAACATATATCTTCGATGTAAATGTTTATCTTCAATTTATACCAGCAATTATTATAAAATCTGTGCATTCATTTCCTTATTACTAGACTAAGGATTTTATGCATTTGTGACAAAAATGGGTAGCTGCAATTTTAAACAGTAAAAACATTAAAAGAATAACTACCAAGTACAAAACATGTAAAAATGAAATGCCCTATAGAAGCGAAAAAATTGAATTTACTTTAACTTGTTATAGTTTTTATTATAATCTGCGTTTAAATAAAGAAGACAGTTGAATCATTTCCTATGAAAGTGTTTTCATAATTTCAATAATTGTAAAATAGAGAACCGGTCATTTGACCGTGGTAGGTTTAGTGTTAAATAAAGAAACAAATTTTTGTTTGCTTCCAGTACCATTGTAATTGATAAAGAACATTATTATTTTGCACGAGAATCCACAGTCTACTTATTACTAAACTGCGGATGTTTATGCAACTTTCAAATTTTGTAGGAAAATTTTAAGCAAATGGAATCATATAAAATTTTATTTTCAGTGATAGCGGCCTTTGTAGAACTGAAATAAATAAAAATCGTACGAAATTTTTGAAAATTTTCAAAAAAGCATATAAATGCATAAAGATCCGCAGCCTACTTATTACAGTACACCAACAGTGAAAATAAAGCAGCACATGTGAAACTTGACAATGTGATAGTTATTTAAGATTATTTTTAAGTTATTGGATTATTATTGTATATGGGATTATTATAAGAATGTATATTTAAAATATATAGTGAACAGTGTAACAAAATAAATAAGTTTATGTGGAAAGGATGGTTAGATGAATTATTTCATTGCATGTTTGAGGTATTGTACGAGGCAGGGACTGTGTCAATGAACGATATCTATAATTTTCGCAGAAGGGAAGCCTTGAATGAAAGAAGAATAATTATCATTTGTAATACAACATGGTAATCATATAGGTACCAATATTCTGTCAGTTCTGTCGCACTGAATGTTGCACTGCGAACACTGGACAATATAATTACAAGTGATATGACTCATAATTCACAGCGTTTAAGCATCGTCCATTGTGTGCCAGTCAAGTAGAAAATCGGAATGATACTATACACTCCCTTTGCCTTTTAATTTATTAGATGAGGAGAAATCGAGCCAATAAAAGCGTTTCTTTTGTCTATATGCGCGAAAGAGAAACTATTGCATGAATCTGCGTACAAGAAAATTGAACGAAAAAGAAATTAGAAAATAGAAAATAGAAAATATGATAAATAGAAAATAGAAAATATGATAAATTAGAATATAGAAATTATGATACATTAGGAAATGGAAAATATGATAAATTAGGAAATAAAAAATATGATAAATTAGAAAATAGAAAATACGATAAATTAGGAAATGGAAAATATAATAAATTAGAAAATAGCAAAATATGATAAATTTGGAAATGGAAAATATGATAAATTAGAAAATGGAAAATATAATAAATTAGAAAATAGAAAATCTGATAAATTAGAAAGATTATCATATCTTCCAAAACTACGCTTATCGCTATTAATTTACTTCAAGAGAATAAATTTAAATATTAAACATAAATATTATACAGTCGGGGACAAAATTAAGTGGACATCTCTTAAAAACTAATAGCTTTTTAAAATAGTGTAAAAAAGATACTTTTGAAATTGCTATTGCTCAGAAGTTCGAAGAAAAAAACGGAACGATTTTGAACTTTTCTAGCTGTGCTCATAATGAAAATTTAGAACATGCGTTTTCGCAAATCTCAATGTGTTGTATGCTTGTACAAAGTTTCAACAAAATCGATTAATGTTGTTATAAGCTACAAGCATTACAAGATGAGAGCTTAAGGAGTAATAACTGTTTTAACATCGGATCAAACGACTTGAGTATTTTTAACACGGTAGAAGCATTAGTTTACTGAATAACAGGTAAACATAATTTTGAAAAAATTGCTATTGGTCAGAATTATGAAGAAAAAAATAAAATTTAGTTTTTTCACCTTTTTTATCCGAGTCTGTAACGAAGTTTGAATCAATGCCTTTTATAGAACTATCTCAATTTTTAAAGGTGATCACATAAGGGCGAAATTCCCTGAAAAGGCCGAAAATCTGCGACTTTTACCCTTAAAGGGTGAACACTTAATTTTCCCTCCCACTGTATATTATTTCGTCTTCCCAATCCAATAAAAATTAAAGGGTTTATATTTGCTAAATCCAGCATCACATCGTGATTTAAAAATAAATTCTTTGAATATAATTATGTTTTTTTTCTATATAAAATTTTCCAAAATTCAGTATGAATATTTTTAACATAGTACTTCATCTTGTTACAGATCAATGTGGAAAGTGTCGAGCCAACACTAAGAGATTAAATCTGATGAAATACTGCAAAAGAGATTATGGTAAGTATTAAAAACTAAGGAACATAATTTATAATAGAAATATAATTTGTTCAAGTTTCCAAAAAATCGAAAATACCAATCCTCCATATTTGTTCCACAAACTCACCATTACACACGTACTTAAGAATTCTTGACAGATGAACAAATTCATTTTAGTGGACCTATATTTAATCGTTTTTGAAATCAACTGATTTAAATCATCGTATAGTATATCATATTTATAGTATTATTAATAGACTGCGGATTGTTTTGGTCAATTGCAATAAATTGAGACTAGTAAAAATTTCTTTCCTTCTTTAGTTGCTTTGAAAAGTTACAAATAATATTTCGATGCCTTTAAAGTCTCTTAGTTATTGTACTATTTCAAATTGCATCTACTTATTTTTGTAATAAATGCATAAAATCCGCAGTCTAATTATTGAACTAATACCGAGATTTCTTTAAATTTTATGAAATATTCAATTTAGAAAATATAGTAGCGCTTACTCATCAATATGAATATTTTCAATGAAACTTGTCTTTTTGTATATTTCTCTGGAATCATTTGAAAATACATGGTAAACGCGATGACTTATGAAACAACCTGTTACCATTTGCGGTCACGGGTAGAATGGGCCACGATTTGTTATGGCGGGGGTCACCTCCGCGATTTATACACTCTGCAACCGCTAATGGTATTACTAGTTTTTGATTCGGAATCAGAAGTGAAATGATTACAAGTGCCTCCACCGCATTACCTTCTAACATAACTTCCATCGCATCGCCGTAAGCGGCACTAGCACTTCCACGTTCGCAATCGGAATGATTACAGGTGGAACGACTGCCTTTTATGTCTTCATACCGAACGAGAAAAATCTTTGAAATTCTTGTTTGAAGTCGGGATCCCCCCCCATTAAATCGTGCCTCGTTAATTGTAATTGAAGTAATGCTGTTCGGCCATTACAAGAAGTAAACGAAATTCTCTAAATTAGGGAACAACTTTGAGAACCACTTCGTGAAACAACTTTATTGGTTATGATACAAAAAAGTTGTAATGAGTACACGGCCCGTCGAAAATAAAGTGTTCGATCACCTTTAAAAATCGCTTAATTTTTTTAAAATTCGAATAAATGAGATTTTTTTGTAAATGAGGAAATTGAAAAAGAAAATTATTATTCGAAGGAGTCCATAGCAATAATTGCTACTGGTCGGAGTTACAAAGAAGAGAGTAAAAGTCGGTTCTTTCAACTTTTTTATCCGAGCCTGTAATAAAACTTTAAGCAATGCGTTTTGTAGATCTACATCAATTATAATACACAAGTTTCAAATACAAAATTTCATTCAAATTGATTAAGGTTGTTATGAGCTACAAACATTTAAAGATGATCACTAGATTTTGCATTTGTAGTAATAATAGGGAGGTGCATTTTAAAACAGTAGAGGGATTAAAATGATTTAAGAACACCATTTTCAACTTGTTAAAATGATTCAAGTAAGCATTAAATACCTATCGGGCTCCTGTCTCTTGCAATAGAAGCAGGCAATTTTTATTTTGCATAAAAAGCCGCAGTCTAGTGATTTCATAAGGGCGAAAATCTGCGACTTAATCTTTCGGATCCCGACTCGGCGACAGGTCCCGATGAGCGCGACGTTGCCATTGGCCGAACCGGAGACCGTCCGCTGTAACGGTCTTCTGATTGGTCCGTGGTTTTCGTTAATAACTCCTGAACAAAGCAGAGGCGGACATTTTTGCAAAGGAAAAGGTTATTTTAAATAACCTAAGGAACCGCCCATTTAAAGGATTTACAACATTTTTGGGACACCCTGTATAATTTACATAGATCTACAAAACGCATTGATTAAACTTTCATTACACACTCAGATAAAAAAACTTGAACGAACAACTTTCATTTTTATCTCAGCAACTCTGACGAGTAGCAATTTTTTCACAATTTTCTTTACCCGTTATTTAATAATTTCAGAAAATCGAATTTAAAAAAAATTATTTGCGATTTTTAAATGTGTTTGAACACTTTTTTCCACGGGTGGTATTAACACTTGGGGAACAAATTATTTACTGAATTACACGGAATTAAAATATTAGCAAATCAACAATTTCTCATCATAAACATAGTAAATGATTGGATAATCGATGTATTGAATAGAAGTTTTTCAAATGTAGTTGGATAAATTAAATTGAATAAATTATTTACCGAAGTCCACTGAATTAAAATATTAGCAAATCAACAATTTGTCATCATAAACATTATAGTAAATGATTGGATAATCGGATGTATTGAATAGAAGTTTTTCGAATGTAGTTTGATGAATTAAATTGTTGGCGATTACAATGAAATTATTTAATTGTTTAATTCTTTTTATAGCTGTTCTGGGTAGAATAACAGACAGACACAAAAAGAATGATGGCTCCCCGAGTGAAACAAGCGTATCCGGGTCAGTTTGGACACGATTCACCTTAAACATTGACTTCATCTACAAAAAGGCTCCAAATTCGAGGATTCGTCGTGGTGACGTGTTCTTGTATGTGCATTCAACGGACTTGGCTTGCAGGTGCCCGAAGATCAAGCCGAATAAGTAAGTTTTACATAAAGTAACATTACTGTTCCGCATACGCTTTCTAATTGCATCGCTTGGATTTGATATCGCGCTTGAAAAACATTTATATGGACATTTTATTAATTTTTTGTTTGTTACCTACTGCCATGTGACCCGAAAAGTAATATGAAATATGTTATTATTACACAGCGGATTTTATGCCTTTATGACAAAAATGAGTAGATGTAACATAAAACAATAAAAACTACCTATTAAAGACATTAACACTTAAGCTATCAATATTGAAATTTTAAAAATGCTTTCATAGGAAATGACCAAATTGACTGCTTTATTTAAAACAGTAGGTTCCACTGAAAAGTAATCTGAAATCAGTGATTTCGTCTCCTTCTTTTCCTCTTCCACTATCCCATTCCACTACCATGAGCACACTCCAACGTCCCCCACTATGACCGTAGACTGGTCACGTGACGTGACGCGCAACGCGTTAAATATTACTCTGGTCATCAGAGAGGTGGTAAACTGTATTCCCCTGGATTTCAGTGATCTGGCGATACTAGCTGAAATAGGCTGAAAAATTAGGCGATAGCGAGAGTGGAACCCTGAGGGGACCAAATATCATTACCTAACCTAACCATGACTACTTTATTTAAGCACATACTATAATGAAAACCGTATAAAGTTTAAATAAATTCAATCTTCTCGCTTCTATAAAGTGTTTATATTTTTATATTTTCTTTGTTTCGTAGGTTTAGTGTTAAGAGAGAAAATAAATTTCTATTTCACTCCAGTTTGTTGCAACTCAGGTAGAAAATTCTTATTTTGTATAAAGATCCGCTGTCTAATTATAATTTATTTATTTTACGCAAGTAAAGCGTACTAGCTTAGTACCTTTTAACGAAATTTATGAGATAAATAATTATTTGATCATATCTGTGTTGAAATAATGTTTGAATCCAGTGAAAATTCGTTCTCTATACAGCTCTCCTCTCATTGCCATAAAACACATACTCAACTGTCAACACCATTCTCAACCACTTGACACCGTATCGATGTTATCGATAGGTACTATATTATGCAGTGCGGTTTTTAAACAGCATTGCATGCAACACGGCCTTGTAACAAGTGCCGAAAAACTCATGTAACATCTTGCGTCTGCAAGGCTGCCAATCGGTTACTACTTGAATGCGCCTCAAGTACTTCCAGTATTTCACACGATTCATTTCACTTTCTGCGGTGAATCTCTCGCATTCGATAGACATCTCCGACGTCATTTTGCAAATGTTGCCGACGAAATCATTACCATTAAAATAGTTTCGCAAATGTTTCTCACGAAAGCCTCGTTTTTTCTTTTCTTTCTTCAATCAAAATATTCCTGCAGGATTTATCTCTTTGAGTGAGATCCTAGAATACTTATTATTAGTCTACTGAGAACATAGACTACTGTTCCTAACAAGTACAACGAATATTAACACTAGGTTTACGGAGCACTAAAATTGATTATTTTACATTGCTTTATAAAAATAATAAAATTGTATTTACTTCGATCTTCAGCGATTTTTATTGTAATATATGCACAAAAAAATAAATCTATTTAATAATTCCTCACGAATAGCTCTTTACACTCTTAATAATCGTAAATTACAAAATTTTGAATCCGTCATTTTGACGGCCTCCGCAAATCTAGTGTTAATAAACTCTACATATACAGTCGGTCACATCAATATTGGGACACTTTTAAATAGTTAGTTTTTGAGAAGTTAGAATAATTAGTTTACTACATGACGCAACAAAGAAATTTTTGAAAAATTGTCATTGGTCGGAATTGCAAAGAAAATATTAAAAGTTGTTTTTTACTACTTTTTTATGTGGTCCTATATCGAAAATTTAAAAAATATGATTTGTAGATCTATGTAAATTAGACGCATACTGAAAATTTCATCAAAATCGGATGACGTGGGAAACAGGGACAGGTATCGAAAGATTTAAGAATCATTCTCTTTATTATTAAGGCCGAAAATTGTGAAAAGCTACAATTTTTACAATCTTTGAAGGGCTGTAGCTCATTGCAACGTTCACCGATTTTAGTGAAATTTTCAGAGTGTATACAGTTGACACAGATCTACAAAACGCATTTGTTAACCCTCATCCGTCCCTTGTGTCAATTTGTCACAAGCATGTGAATTTACACAGTGTACGTTGTGATACATGCAAAAAGTAATTTGTACTGTACAGTGATTTACAATTTGCAAAAAATGTGGATAATCTTATTTCTAAATATACCAAAACTACATTTTTATCGGATTCAGTAAGAGCTTTCAAAGTTAATCGTCCACCCTTTCATTGTACCGACTTTTCACTGTTGTGTTAATTCGACACAAAGGGACTCATTCAGTTGACGAAATGAACGACGGATTGTTGTTAAACTTTCAATATAGATCCACATAAAACGGTAGTAAAAAACAACTTTTATTATTTCTATATAATTCCAACCATTTACAATTTTTCAAAAATTTCTTTGTTTAACCCTTTGCGATCGGCAAATTTCTCTGATGGGAATACCAGATAGTCGGAGCGAATTTAGCTTTCCGGAGTTATTTTTCCCTAACGATAAGTGGGTTAAAGCAAATACATGGATATTAAAAAACATATTGAAGCTTATCTATTGTGTTTAATAGTACATATAATACATACAAAGTAGAAATTTTTATAATTTTTCAGATGCAATTGCAATTTTTTACAAATTTAGACGATCATGAATAAAATCATGCCGCCAGGGTGGCGACGCCGACTTCTACGACAATTTGAAAATGCCGCCACTGTGGCGGCACCGATCGCAAAGGGTTAAAAAAGCTATCGCCTTTTTAAAAGTGTCCTAATATTATTGTGACCAACTGTAGATTCAGAACACTACTAGTTCAAATGCCGATCTTCTCTTCAATTTGATTTTCTATTTCTGTCGAATTTCATTGATATCAAAAGAATTTCGTAAAACGTAACAATGCTAACGACTAAAAACCACCGAATTTGTTCCAGGTTGTATTTGATTCTTGGCCAAGAGAGCGATGGCGGCAGTCAAGGTGGATTGACAGTGACACAAAGGTCGATCGTCATCGAATGGCGCAACGAATGGCACCGCCGAATGCGACGTTTCCAGCGAAGAGCGAGATCATGTGTCATCGAGCTAATTCGCGGCATACCAAGGAAAATAGACGAAGAAAGAAGGGAAAATAGAGAGTAAAAAATCGAGAAGGAGAGAGAGAGAGAGAGAAAGAGCGAGTGTACGTGTCCGTTCGTGCGTGTGTGTGTGTGAGTGAGAGATAAAGAGAGAAAGAGAACGAGAGAGTAAAAGAGAGAGAGAGAGAAAAAAAGAGAGAAAGAGAGAAAAAGGGAGGGAGAGAAAGATAGAAATATAAAGAGAGAACGGAAGAGGACAGAACAGAGAGAAATAGAGAAATAGAATTGAAAAACCTTTACTCTCGTATTTGTAGAAAGGTGCACGTTCATTATCAAACTGCCAATAGCTGTATGTACTCTCGCATACCCACAATTTTGCACGAAATACTCAACGACGTCCTAAGATTAACAATAAGTATCGAACGCATACGATGTGAAATGCATGTGGGTACTCGATGGTGTATAAATAATATTCGAACAGCAAGAACTCTAATTAAGTGCAACGAGGGAAAACTCTTTAACGATCAAGCCATCTACGTAGAAATACATCATTTTGTTCCTATTGTTTGCTTCATGCACCACTTTCGTTGTAAGCAATTTCGATTATACGCACGATGCTATTATTTTATACATTCTTGACTGCAAATTAATTCATCGATAATTATATTTATTTTAGTTTCACGTACAAAACTGAGTACAATTTGGTAGAAATATTAATTCCTGGCCAATGAAAAAACGGTGAAAAAAGAATGAAAATTCATAAATGCTTCATACATCACGATTTTACAAATTCTTTTAACATACTAGTGTAACAACAAGCGCTATTAGTATTAAACATTAATAAGACGGTTGTTACGATATTTAGTAATTTAGTATTTGTTAGTATGCCGCACACAAAAACATATTCTAAATTAATAACGCACAAACGTTAGAGTAAAGTGAATTTAAAATATTTAAATAATTTAAATATGTACGTTTGATATTTCAAAACTAAACTTTTCATCTTTCGGAACTACTCTTTTGTACATGTTTATGATCAAAGTTCGAAAATTAAGATTAATGTGATTTCATTATCACTTCGACATCATTTTTGTGAACGTAATAATGTATTCGATAACATACTAATGCATCGGAAGTTTAAAGAAAATATTTCACCTTCTATTGACGATTATTGCATTTTTACAATAATCTTTTCGATGACTTGTACAGCCAAATACGTAAAACAAACCTGATTACACACAAAGTGCCCATTAAATACTTTCTAGAATTTTATATCCTATGAAAAGAAAGAATTTTCGAAATTCAAGAACGAAGAATGTTTTTACTGCCAAGTAGACGTCCCACGTGCATTTCATCGAGCCAAAAATGCAATATCTTGTACTAAATTAGACGTAGAATTTATATTGATATAAATTATACAATTCCTATGGATTTACCATTTTTATTCTCATTTGATTCTTATTGTAACGCGAACTGAACGATTCATCGATTGTTTCGTTCACTCGCGTGTAACGCTGAGTCAAAAATTGTTTAATTCGGAAAAAGGAGCGTTACATGACCCGAAAATTCATTGTTTCACCGACTTTCGTGCACACACGTTCAAGCTGAGGTTGCCAGTTAGCGTGTTTCTATTTTCTTTCTCGAAATTTGACCGTTTTAGTCCCCTTTTGCTCAAATATAAGAAACAAATTGATAAGAATGTATTCCACTAAATGTACTGATATGGATCGAATGTGCAGTATTGGATAGCAAACTAGAATTAGTTGTATCGCATATCAGTTGTAACTGCCGTTTCGTACAAATGCGTGATTTTGATAGTTTGTTACTGCTGGTATGTTATTGATTCGAGTACCAACCACGATAGAACGAGTATATCGTTGGTGAATTCGCAATGCTTTCATTCTTCCCATTCGAACTTAAGCTTTAATTGGGGAAGTATTTATACAAATTTATTAATACTAGAGAATTCTTAAAAGAAAACGAGAACCGAAAAGAACACCGTTTTTACGAAAAATCGACGACGAGTTATTTGTAACGAGAATTGCAAATATTATAGCGCTGTACATACTCGATAAGAACTTGTTTCTCCGTCCCAGTATTACACACATCTTCCATTTGTTCAACGGATTGGCTGAACTTTCGCTCTGCGGACAAAAAATTTTTCATTTTTCTGAATGTAATATTATACAATTTCACAGGAAAATGATAGAACTTTAGGTTCTGATACGCAGAATCCAAATTTCAATGCGCGGAGTTCACTCATTCAAAAGTTACACGCGAGTAAACTTGCTCGATTTTAAGCGCGTTTGACAGGTTAGAAACGCTGTCGTATGGGGTTTTCGAATATAGGAGCGGGTATGATGTAGTGAGCTGATCCGCTGGGTGGTAGCACAAGCACGTAGGAGTGACTTTTGAAAAAACCTGTAAGATTTACGATTTAAATAAAAAAAGAAAACTTGAAAAATCGAGAGTGAGTTGGCATTAAGTCGTGTGGGCGGAGAGAGACGCCCTGACGACGCATACCTGCTCCTATGTCCGAAAACAAATATGGCAGCGTTATACCCTGTCAAACGTGCTTGTAATCGAGACACTTTATTTGTGTATAACTTTTAAACGAGTGAACTGCGTGCTTTGTGATTGCAATTCCGCGCATCAGAACTTAGAGTGTTATCCTTTTTTGGTGATATTGTGTAATCTTTCATTCAGGAAAGTTAAACATTTTTTGTCCGCAGAGCGAAAGTTTAACCAACAAATTTATATAACGAAACGAACATGCAATGAATAATCAAAGTACCAATACATGATGCTGCATACAATTTCTATATAATTGAACTGAAAAAATCCGTCTTTTTGAACAAAATTACGATTGGAAATTTTCTGAATGTGGCAGAGTAATAATTGTTCAATTTTATTGGTAAATTGATCGATGACTCACTAATATAACTTACGATTGCAAGTTAGCACGTTAAACGCGGATCTAATTTTGTCTCGTTTTTTATTTAAGTTTAAATAAAAAATACACCTTTGCATAAGTAAAAGATTTGCTTACCTAATTTCTATTTAATCCGTCTCTCAATCAAGTCTATTACAACAGTGTAAACATACTTTTTAACACTGTGCAGAATTATATATTATTTTGTAAATTCGATGCCGTCGATCGCCATAGCGTTTAACAGGCTAAAAAGATTTCGCGGAATCGTCGAAGCATATTTGTTGAATTTATAAGTCGAGTAAACGGACAAACAAGTTTTTATATCGGGACCTTTGTTAGTTTTTAATTGAGACTAAGTTACAAAGTGAATGGAGGCATACGATACTATAAAATAATGTTTAATATTAACGGCATAACGGACACGCAGAATTTTCTGTGACAACTCGCTCTACATCGAGTACATCAGAGATTCTTTAGTTTCGTGAATTGTTCCTGAAAATTTTCGAATACCCTCGTTGCCACCGTGCCATCGATTTCAATTAGTTAAATGGAGGTTTTCACAATGTTCTCGAGCAGCTCCGTCTTTTCCCTTCCCACCTTTTGTCGCACGCATTACATCCTTCGTCTTATTTTTCTTCTTTTATTTATTTATTCTCCCCTCATTCGTTTCGAATAACCGCGGATCGATCACATTTATATAAAGATATACGCGTACGTTGAATGTAGATTTTCTTGTACATTTTCTATATAAATTATTAAGATTTTGTTTCTAGTTGGTATTATTATTAGTAGTATTATTATCGGTAGTAGTGGTATTAGGAAATAGATATACGGATCATTAAAGAGAAATAGAGGCTAAGTCCGAAATGTGTCGAAATAGAGGAAGAAGTGTCATTTAAACGAAGAAGTCATCGGTTATTTCGCTTATCGCGATGGGGGTGATGTCGTAATTGCCGTCGCGATTGAAATTACGATCAAAACGTAATGCCACTTATCGATGTCACGATTCCCGATTCCGGATGTAAAGAAGAATATTTATTTGTTTGGCATTTTCCTAGTGGCTCGTCGGGAAATATCGAACGAAAATTATGTGAAAAAGACGAACTGTTTCGCGGTTTTCGTATGAGTAAAATCGATCTTCCAATTGATCGGGATTGTTCTTTCGCCATCCGTCTATTATGTCGACAATAAACATCCTCCGATGCTGGACATTTTACAAACTATCACGCGAACATTATCATTGAATACTGCCAATCGCGTGATTGAAAATTGACGACGTTTATTGTACTTAACCTTTTCGCTACGGCACTGACCAACCGAGAAACATTGAGTCCAAAATATTATAATTTCTAATGGCTATAAATGGCATCTTTATGTTAAATATTTTTTAATGCAGTTACACGATTTTTGTAAACTATCAAACTACGGATTTTAAAGAACAAATTTCAATCTTTTTGTTACTTGAATTATTTTTATTTACAAAATCATTTGTTTCCTATGGTTTTCTAAACTTCCAAAAATTGGAAGGAACATTGGTAAATGTAACTGTAAATTTTTATTCTATTATATTTTAGATATAGACTAAATATTTCCTATTAAAAGATTATTAACGTTTGACAAGTTGTACAAGGCTTTTAACAATATTGTATGAATATATGGTGTAAGATATATTATAATGGACAATTATTGCGATCGACATCGATAGCGAAAGGGTTAAAAAATAAGTTCCTAATTGTAACAGATACTTGTAACGAGTAACTGCTTTTCCAAAATGACGTTTTGAACTACTTGCATCAGAGTTCATTAAACATAAATTCGAAAACAATGTGTTTATTCAAAAAATATTACGTTCGTCTTTACCCTCTTATGCAGACGTTTGATAATGACAGAGATGGACATCAATTTATTCGTATAAACTGTCTAGCCGGCGAAAATTACTATTCGAGTGTTTCAATTTAATGTTTTAATCTGATTGGAGGTGTTTCACCACGTGAACATACATTAAAAAATAATACTATTTTGTTTCGCAATTATAATTCTCATGTTTATTCAATCAGAAATAAGCGATCTTAATTATTCATTCATTATTCAATACTTTTTTATTCAAATACAGAATTTTCAATACTTTTTTATTCAAATAAAGAATTTTCAATACTTTTTTTATTCAAATAAAGAATTTTCAACACTTCTTTATTCAAACAAAGAATTTTCAATACTTTTTTTATTTAAATAAAGAATTTCATTTTCAAATTATACAATCATTCATTTATATTTCAAACGTTTGAGCAATGTTACGTAAAATATTTCATACAAGTCAAGATCAAGAAAAAAATGATTATTTCGTACATTTCGAAAATTTCGTACATTAAGAAATCCATAAACGCGAAAAATTTAATAATTATACACAACGGAGATTTTGTTTTTGTAACAAGTTAAAGAGGGTACGATACCGGTGTAAAACTTAAGTCCAAATATATTTAATGAATATTCAGAGAAGTATAAAACTTCATTCTAAAATAATTCATTAGTAATAACAATAGTCAAAAGTAATATGTTAATTGAATAAATGGTTCTCCAGCTCAGGTCCTTATTACCCCGGTATAAGAAGTTCGTAAATCAAATTTCTTTCTGAAAATTCCAATGAAATGTTTGAACGTCAATTAGAGAAACCGAAAGTATCCCGAATTTATTCCGCCCCTTAAAAGATCTGACTTTCTGACCAAAAGCTCGGCATTTTTTAGCATTGAAAATAAAGATATTTCATATTCTTACTAGTACGACGAAAAAAGCAAAATGGTTGAATTCCTAAAGGATCTCGAAAGTTCACTTTAAGAGCTCTGCTCCGCAACATCCATGACCTCTCGGCAGGAAAGTAATTAAGTATTGTTTTACATACCATAATCAACGATGTATCTATGTACTTACGATATTAACGAGTATCGAGCGCTTTGAGCACCCGTGCGAATGCAATAGCAAGCCTATAATCGTGCATCACGAAGAAAAGTGGTATGGAATCACGTACTTTAAGTCTTGGTTTACGTGGCACATTTACGAGCGTCGCGTCGCTTCGAATCGACGTTCCTCGCCATGTCGCGCTTTTAAGAAACGGAAGTGCCACAGTTCAAACGTATTCATAATTTCTTGCCTAATATTACTACGATTATAATCCTATTCACACCGGATAGAAAGAGAGAGAGAGAGAGAGAGAGAGAGAGAGAGAGAGAGAGAATGCAAAGAAATTGAGTCCTTTCTCTATGAACCGAGGACGCCGAAAAAAGGCCACGTAAACGGAGAAACCAAGATGGCGGACACATCCGAATGGTTGTTCATTCAAACCGATAGAACTCCTGTAAAGCAATCGCGTTTTAAATATTATTTTATCGTCGACTGCGGAGTTTATGTGTTTATAGGACATACCTACGATTGCACAACGTGTAACGATACGAAGGCGCTCATCGAGATTAATAAAAAAAAGAAGAAAAAGCTGTTGCTTTTATCCCTCGAGGCCCTTCGTGGAAGAAATCAAAAGTTCTATTTCACTGCTCTCTTTTTGTATAGTTGTCTATAAACACACACGCGAAATCGCATAAGCGTCCGCTGTCCGAGTGTCATCTTTCGAACGCGTTCATCGTCCCCGTCGCCTGTGCTACGATTATGTGTATAAAATGTACCAACGTAAAATAGCTTTAGCGTTAAGTAAAGAGTATATCAGCTATCCACAGAATTAGTTACGTATATTCGAACGTTAGAGAAAAGTAAACCGTTGCGGAGACATTAGCCGATCGACGAGCAGAAACGATCGGCAGAATCTTCGATCGTTTCGGAATGATTTCTACTAAGCCGCATATCTTCCAAGCTTTTTACAAAGAATCATAGATGATTGTAGAATCGCGCGACATTCGAATCATTTACATCGTCGAATATCAAAAAGAGGCCAGGCGATTTTTCGAGATCGAAAATAGACGAACCTCGTGACTCGCTGGTTGCTTTTTAAGAAACTGAAGAACCGTTCCTGAAAGTTATGCAATGCAAATACGCCGACAAAGTTACAGATCTTGTCTTTTTAGTTTCTTAAAGAAAGACGACGGGGGCTCGTCTATTTTTCGCCTCTGAAAGAACCCGTACTTCTCTTACTGCTTTTGTAAAATTAATTTATTCGTTTAAGCGATGGTACGCAGTAGCCGGGTGTTTTTTGTCGTTTGTATCTTGAAACGTGCAACTCGTACGACAACAATCACTATAGCGCTGTCGCACAATATCAAAAAGCAATAATATATCCTTCCGGTAACGACCAAAGAAGAGAAAAATGGCAAAAAAATCGATTATCGTCGTCACAATATTTGTATGACAGACTGGAAAAATTGTTAATTGTTTTATATGAGCTGAGCAATACGAAATAATGAGGGAATATTGATCAAGCGATCGTAGCTATTATCATTCAGTCTCATTTTCAACGAGAAACCGAAGAATGTTAATGTTTTTGTTTAAGACGCCAGAAAACTTATCGCCGCGACGACATTGTAGATGAAAGAAAACCATTATATAGGTGCAAGATTTCGCGAGATTCTTGACCAATTGTATATCGTAGAGTATATACATACGATGTCAAAGTAAGTGTGCTATTTATACCTCCACATTAATAACCTATTAGTATTGTACCACGATTACGATCTAGATTCGATTAAATTATTAAGTGTACCGTTGTGTATTGTGGTGTAATAAATGTGATTAGTTGTATGAATAATAAATACAATGCATAAACATGACAAATTGGTTTGTGGTTAACCATTTCCCTTAGAATAGTTTTCGTATTTATCGATTGTTTATCGATCAACCGTCAAGGAATAAATCCGAATTAGTATCAGATAAATAATTTAAAGTGAATATAAAATCAAAATCCATTTTTACCAAAATTAAATATTGGCGATTTCAACCGCGCTACATGAATTTAAATTCAATTGATCGACACGATACAACCAACATAAATAATAAATAAAATTTAGAGAAAATTCAATATTAATTTAATTTTTCATTTATTTTGTATTGAGTGCATACTACTCGAATGTCCCAGATTTTCTTTAGAACGATCCAGATTCTCTACTGAAAATGACCTCAAATCGAATCTAAACGAAGACACCATCAGGCACGTCCTCCTCTTCTTTAAATCCATCGATATCAATGTACATGGTGTCCTAGACCACTCGTCCACCCCTATTAACCCTTAGCACTCGAATGGCGCCTCTGAAGCGCCACTACAAATTGCTATGCCATTATTCAAAATATTGTTTACATTATTAAATTTGTTTATATTTGATAAATTACTAAACATTTAAATATGGTATGAGGTACTATATCAGTTTCATACGTATAAAATGAAAAAAATTATGTACAATGGAAATATTCTAGGTCAAAAGAAATGTTTGATTTTTGAGTTGAAATAGCTCCGAGTGCAAAGGGTTAAAATGGGGGAGTGATTTTTATGAAAAACTAAACAAATTTTAGTAACTAATTCGAGTACGGTCTATCGAATGGTGGTAGTTGCAATTTCCGGTACTAAATGAAAATACGGTTTTTAAACCGGAAGTCGTTATTTTTAATGTGATATTCTATTATTTATTGCATATGCGGATTGTACGCAAAAAAATATGAAAGTTTTGTCTGCAACATTTTTCTCGAAAATGCAAACATTTTTCCATTTTACCGTCGTTTATTTAGTTACGGGAACCAATATTAGATACCTATTTATTTCCTGTATATTTATAAAATTAATCCTTGTTATTCCTTTGTTTATTTCCATAGTTTATTATTGCTAATTTGTTTATTCATTTATTTAAGAGAAGGTATTGTCCTTTAATGTTTGTCCTGTAACTTGTGCACATAGATTATTAAAAATTATATCTTTAATTTGAGTAATGTGAATTCATACATTGGAGATTATTTTCGGTCTAAAAAAATGTTCCACACAAAACTTTCATATTTTTTTGTGTACAATCCACATATGCAATAAATAATACAATATCCCATTAAAAGTAACGACTTCCGGTTTAAAAATCGTATTTTCGTTTAGTACCGGAAATTGCAACTAGCACCATTCGATATAGCGTACTCGAGTTAGTTATTCAAATTTTTTTAATTTTCAAAAAATATCACTCTCCACCATTTTAACAGGGTTGGACGGGTGGTCCAGGACACCCTGTATAAGAACTGCTATAAACGTGTGTTATTGTTTCTCATCCAAACGCCAATATTAATCATAACCTGTTACAAACTATTGTACATGTTAAATATATTATAAAAAATTGTAAACCGTGTGGTTTCTAATGATATCGCTGTTAACGCGATCACATTAAAATAAACTGCAAATCAATAAATAATAAGAGTAAATTATCGCGAGAGGTCAATGCGATTTGAAAATAACTTTAAACCGTTGAAAAATAAATAATTTTCATGAACAAAGAGTTAGTTTTAATAAAAAGGAGGATTAATGATCTTGATTTGTATCGAATGATGTAAAACGAGAACTGGTACTCACCAAGGAACAGTCATTGCTTTGCGTAGTGCACTTTCTGCATCTCAATAACACAACTTGCACAATACACAACGCGGTTGACAAGAACAGAGGGTGATTCCGAGGTAACGTACACGCGTTCCTTCACTTTGACTGCTGTGATTAGAATTAATCGCGGCCGAATCGTTGGGACAGCAGGTGGGGAGAATGCCAAGGGTTCGGTGATGGAGTAATAGTAGTTATAGGGACCCAATAGAAAATTTGTCGCGACGATTGTCTCCGACGATCGACGATTGCCCCCGATTTCAAACCGGCGCGGCGCGGCGCGAAGGTGCGCAAAAACCCCTCCGGGGCAATAGACGATGACGCCGCGTTCCTAGAACTGTCCCACCGACACAATATACATATTGAAAGACCTTCGGTACAGAATTGGTAAATACATCTCTCTCCTGTAATTTAACTTTTCAAAAGAACAAAAATTTGTAAAAGAAAACGATACATATACCGGTTAAGTTTTTTAAGAGCTGATCCAATAAACTAACCTATTACGATTTTAATTTTTCACGTTATTAATATTATTCTTAATAAAAAACACTGATAAGACTCATTTGTCTATGGTTCAATGGGGCAATCGTAACATCGAAAAACGCTATCTCCACCTTTAATTTGAGTTCTCAAACGTTTTTGATTTCACGATTGCCTCACCGAACTGATAATAGACCAATTGAATACCGAACCAACCGATAGCGAACCAATTGAATTTAAATTCGTGTAATCGCCAATATTCAATTTTGGTACAAATGGATTTTGATATTTTATTTTACATTACATAACATTTTGTTTGTTCAGCCGTTATAATTTAATGAAAAAAGGCTGACACTTTATTTTCCACGTCTATAGAACCAACAATTTCCAAGATTTTAAAAAATTCTTTGCATCAAGTTCATAAAATTTATTCGAATGACAATTTTTTCGTTATTGAATAACGAGATCTCGAATAACATGTTGAATAATTATAGAATAACTTTTAATTCAGTTACAAGATATATATAAAAAATGCGCGTATTAAAATAGTGTTAGTTAATAACCATAACTATGGAGAAATGTATAAATAAAATGAATAAAATAAATGTATAGTTAAAATTATTTATGTTCAAGAATGAATGAAAATTGTATTTCTAAAATTTGAAAACGTGGTATCTATGTTTATTAGTATTGTATTTATAATGATAATTATAGATCGTTGACAATTATATAGAGAACATCACAAACCAACTCGTCAGTCATTTTTACTTGACCAGATTTGATCGTTCTCGTGAATCTAGATCCAAAATTTACAATTCTTCAGCGTAGAGGGCGCAAGGAATCGAGTGGCACAGACTTAAGATACCTACAGACATTGCATGCAATGCATTTTTCTGTCTACGGTTCTGAATTACCGACTCTGTAGAAAATGTCCTAGTACGATAGCGGACTCTATCGAAATGGAACGGTCAGGTGGTGAACTACATGAGGTTGCAACACATAAAGTGTGTGTCCGAGGAGGCTCGATTTTACAGCGTTTGTCAGCTTTAAAACGCAATTGTACTCGTACAAATATACTCCACGTATTATTCACTTGTGCCGCCTATTTTTTTACAGGACTTCGTACCCCCTGGTAAAAATTTGGCGAACATGATAAAGAAGTTTGTATCCGACAAAGACGAACTTATGCACATTTAAGAAGAGAAAGAAAGACAGACACAGAGCTCCTGAACACTGTGCACACTCGACAGAAAATTTATTAGTAACACACTTGTGAGGAAGTGTTTACAAATATTTGCAGTTAGGAAATATAGAATAGACCTTCAGCTACTTTCACATATAGTTTATCGTCACATTTTATTTCTGACTAAATAGTTATAAACAATTATTCTAAGTCTCGTTCTAAAATAAACTCAAATAATTTAATAGATCTCTGCTAAAAAATAATCTTTCTTGTGATCGGAGGATCTAGAATGATGTCTCAACTACATTTCTGTTGCAGTTTTATGTAGATTCGACGCCTCGTTAATTAGTTATTTACGATTTCCAGAGAGGTGACACAACGATTTGTGTGTTTACCTTTGACGAATACTCGGACTCTCCTTGTCTTACTCATTGCGGACATAGAAGATAGAAGTTACCTCCACAAAAATTACCTCCACGAAGAATATAGAATGGACCTTCGGCAACATTCATGTATAGTTTTCAATTCGATTCTAGAAGAGGTTAATTAGTTATAAATAATTTTTGTTACTCTTGTTCTAATGAAACTGTGCATACTAGTGAGAATTGAATATCTTGTACACTCCAAATGTTCATGCATAAAAGTTAATCTGTATCTCGAGTACTATTAGCTATTTTTACTAAAAAATTGGGTGGAGAGGTAACCAAACATATAATCGTTGTAATCGTTAAACAAACAGAGATAACACATTCATTAATTACATTTTTTCAATATAATTATGCTTAGTAATATTCATGTATCATAAATTATTCTGGATCTCCAGTTTTATTACTTACTTCTACTAAAAAATTAGATGGCAAGATGGTCAACGGAGTGCTCGTCGACATCATCGACAAAAGGAATTGTTTCAAACATTAACCAGCTAGAGATGATAAATTTATGAGTGAATTGTGTTCGATAAATTAATGCACGCGAATATTCATGTGTCAGAAGATATTCAATATCTCGAGTTCCATTACATATTTTTACTGAAAAATTAGATGGTCAGATAATCGAGGGAGTGCTTATCGACATAATTAGCAAAAAGAATTGTTATAAACGTTAAACAGCCAGAGATAGTAACTTTATTAATTACATTTGCTTGATATAATATTGTTTGGTAATATTCATGTCTTAAAAGTTACTCTGTATCTCGAGTACTATTAGCAATTTTTACTTAAAAATAAGATGGTAGATAGTAAAGAGGATGCTTGTCGGCATCATTAGCAAAAAGATGGTTATAAATATTAACTAGCTAGAAACAATACATTTTTCAGTGAGTTGTGTTGAAGAAATTAATGCGATGAATATTCATGGTTTAAAAGTTGTTCTGTACCTCGAGTACGATTAGCAATTTTTACTAAAAAATTAGTTGGTAGATAGACAAGGGGATGCTTGTCGACATCGTTGGCAAAAGGAATTGTTATAAACATTAAACAGCCAGAAATAATAGATTTATCAATAATTATTATCACGGCAATCGAGATCTACCGAAATTAGTTGGGGTGGGGAGCGTCGCGCTTCGCTGCGCACTGCACATCACTGGCTACCTAAGCTCGCGGAGCGCGCTCAGTCAATCAGTCAGGCCGGGCCCTCCGGCAGGAGCGGATGGGCTCCGGGACCAGGAGGGTCTTCCAGCGGTACCCTGACCTCTCCTGCCTTCCTTGGGGATGACCAGTGGTCCTCCAGAACTACCCTTGCCTACCTTCAGCTCGCTTAGGGTGGACCAAGGGTCCTTCACCAGTGGTCATCCAGAGCTACTCTGGCCTACCCTTGCCTACCCTGAGGCTGACCAGTGGTCCTCCAGAACTACCCTAGCCTACCTTCAGCTGGCTTAGGGTGGACCAAGGGTCCTCCACCAGTGGTAATCCAGTGGTCATCCAGTGGTCCTCCAGAGCTACCCTTGCCTACCTTCGGCTGGCTTAGGGTGGACCAAGGGTCCTCCACCAGTGGTAATCCACTGGTCAACCACTGGTTAGCCACTGGTTAGCCACTGGTAAGCCACTGGTCATCCAGTGGTCATCCAGTGGTCATCCAGTGGTCATCCAGTGGTCATCCAGTGGTCAACCAGTGGTCATCCACTGGTCATCCACTGGCCATCCACTGGTCATCCAGTGGTCAACCAGTGGTCAACCAGTGGTCAACCAGTGGTCATCCACTGGTCATCCACTGGTCATCCACTGGTCATCCACTGGTCATCCACTGGTCATCCACTGGTCATCCACTGGTCATCCAGTGGTCATCCAGTGGTCAACCAGTGGTCATCCACTGGCCATCCACTGGTCATCCACTGGTCATCCAGTGGTCATCCAGTGGTCATCCACTGGTCATCCACTGGTCATCCACTGGTCATCCACTGGTCATCCACTGGTCATCCACTGGTCATCCACTGGTCATCCACTGGTCATCCACTGGTCATCCACTGGTCATCCAGTGGTCAACCAGTGGTCAACCAGTGGTCAACCAGTGGTCAACCAGTGGTCAACCAGTGGTCAACCAGTGGTCAACCAGTGGTCAACCAGTGGTCAACCAGTGGTCAACCAGTGGTCAACCAGTGGTCAACCAGTGGTCAACCAGTGGTCAACCAGTGGTCAACCAGTGGTCAACCAGTGGTCAACCAGTGGTCAACCAGTGGTCAACCAGTGGTCAACCAGTGGTCAACCAGTGGTCAACCAGTGGTCAACCAGTGGTCAACCAGTGGTCAACCAGTGGTCAACCAGTGGTCAACCAGTGGTCAACCAGTGGTCAACCAGTGGTCAACCAGTGGTCAACCAGTGGTCAACCAGTGGTCAACCAGTGGTCAACCAGTGGTCAACCAGTGGTCAACCAGTGGTCAACCAGTGGTCAACCAGTGGTCAACCAGTGGTCAACCAGTGGTCAACCAGTGGTCAACCAGTGGTCAACCAGTGGTCAACCAGTGGTCAACCAGTGGTCAACCAGTGGTCAACCAGTGGTCAACCAGTGGTCATCCACTGGTCATCCACTGGTCATCCACTGGTCATCCACTGGTCATCCACTGGTCAACCACTGGTCATCCACTGGTCATCCACTGGTCATCCACTGGTCAACCACTGGTCAACCACTGGTCAACCACTGGTCATCCACTGGTCATCCACTGGTCATCCACTGGTCAACCACTGGTCAGCCACTGGTCAGCCACTGGTCAGCCACTGGTCAGCCACTGGTCAGCCACTGGTCAGCCACTGGTCAGCCACTGGTCATCCAGTGGTCATCCAGTGGTCATCCAGTGGTCATCCAGTGGTCATCCAGTGGTCATCCAGTGGTCAACCACTGGTCAACCACTGGTCAACCAGTGGTCAACCACTGGTTAGCCAGTGGTTAGCCAGTGGTCATCCACTGGTCATCCACTGGTCAACCAGTGGTCAACCACTGGTTATCCAGTGGTTATCCAGTGGTTATCCAGTGGTCATCCACTGGTCATCCACTGGTCATCCACTGGTCATCCAGAGCTACCCTAGCCTATCCCTGCTTACCTTCAGCTGGCGTAGGGTTGACCATGGGTCCTCCACCAATGGCCTGCAATGGTTATCATGGCGTACCTTTAGCTAGCTTGGGATAGTCCAAGGGTTATTTAAAACTTCCTTGGCCTACTTATTTCAAAAACAAGAAAACACAAGCATAGTTACTATATGTGTAATGTGTACGCACTCATCAACTGCATAGAATTTGTATTGATTTTAAGTGTAAAGAAAGTAAACTATTGGTTTAAAGTGTATAAAACAATTGTAATATACATTCATTAGTGACACGAGTAATAAAAATAATATTACGTATAGATTTCAAATTAGTTTTACGACAATTCGTATTTTTGTAATACATTCTTCATAAATATTATTTTCACTGTTCAAATACACGCGCCGTGTGCATTAGTAGCCTCGAAAACACCCGTAGTAAAAATAATGTGTACGGAATATTCAGTTCTTGCTAATACGGCCAAATTCGTGAACTATCGGTAATATTGAGCGCGACAACGAAATGGTACGGGGGCCACTGTGGCCCCCCGAGGCCTAGACAGAAAAGCCCATAAGATGCAATGTCTGTAGTAGTCTTAAGTCTGTGCGAGTGGTTTTCAGCGATGTCGGTATTTCAGATAGTGAGTGTCGATATTATCATTATCGATAAAATAGAAATTTACATTATCTACATCCGCCACTACACATGAGCCTGAAAAACATCAATTATGACAAATTTAGGGCAATAACAAATAATCTAAGGACATAGGTCCGTTCAGAGGAATCTTCTGCATTCTTGTCTAACAAAAAATTACGTTTACTATTATAAATATAGAAATATTAAATATTTATTCCCGGCGCCACCAATCATTTTTCGGAACCGATTTCGTTACTTTGTCAAATATCTTGCAATGTGCGATTCCTTCCTGGATTCTTTATATACTTAGATTATATTTATTGCCCTAAATTTTTCAGGCTTATGTATGTGCGATAGAAGTCTGTAGTAGTAACAGCATCTGGTGATAGTACATTCGATGATCCAATTCGTTGATGTTTTAACATATCAGCCAATAACGAAATTATGCACTTGTATCTAAGACAATCTAAGTAAATACACGGTAACGAATTAGCTAACCTAGAAATACTGTTTCTGCAAATGTCAAATTTTGAATTTCAATTTCTGTAAATGTGTTTTCTGTCACGATGTCAGAATTAAATCGTATGTATTTATGAAATACTATTCCAATGCTATAGTCAATACATATCTTTATCTATAATTCAAATAATATTTATTATTAATTGCAGATAGTGTATGTTTAACATTGCCTAAAAGTATAACAAAACAAATTAGCACTTGTGAAAATAGTGAACAATATATAGCAAATTTTTTACAAAATACATTACCATCCACTGATACTAGCTCTATAGTAGATGAATTAAGAAAGGTATTGATTTAATAGATTGATAGATTTAATTAATATCACATGGTTGTTTAAGAATTTATACTTTATTTTCAAATGAAAATCTTGTACATAATTACATCCTATGTGATGTTACAAAACTCTTTAATGAAGTTCTTAAATCTAATAAAAATTTAGTAATGAATGTTTATGTTAAAAATGTTGTGCTCGTATGAATACTAATAATAAATTTTTATTTGCATAGAATATAAGAAATGACATTATACTTGTGCCTGATTATTTCACAGTCTTTCGTCCTCAGTAAACATAGAAATAAACGGAACAAAAATAGAAGATGTAAAGGAAAACTATTAACAAGTAGAAAACGAATGCTACTTGGATTGCGTAAAATTGGTTGTAAGAATGACATGAAATATAACGATTTATTACCATTGAATGAATTATGGTTATATTATGTACAACAATTGTTGGGCAGCAAGTTCTTTGTTAATATACCATTAAATCCAACTGATCCAAATTGGGAAAACATTAATCAGCAATTAATTAGAGCAGATTTCCATGGTGCTGAAATATCAGTTATAGGATCAAAATGCCCTAGTTTAGTTGGGCTAAGTGGTATAGTCATTCAAGATACCAAGAACATTTTCAGAATTTGTGGACAAGACAATATTATTAGAAGTACGAGTGAACTATATTCTATTTAACGTTAAATGTGTTTAAATATTATATACTCTAATCTATATAAATTTCAGCAATACCAAAGGAAGTTGTTCTTATGAGCATTCATATGAAGAATGTAAAATTAGAATTATTTGGCAAAGATCTATCTGTAAAACCTATAGAACGGACAATAAAGAAGTTAAAAGGTGGACGTGTATATGAATTGTAATGTACAAATGAAATATCTTCTATTAATTTAAAAAAGTACAAAGAAATAAACTCACCTGCATTCAATATGTATAAAATCATAAATATACATTTTATAAAATAATACAATTGCATTTTATGTTTATCTTATCTATAGTAATGTAATATCCTCTACAATAAGATGTAAACTTTTTCATGATTTAATTTGAAGTTCTAAGAATGTAGAAAGATTACATATATACTAAATAAATAATATACGTTTGTATAAAATATAAACAAAAGATTTTCAGAATTGTTTTCCATATTGAAAATATATGAAAAATATGCACATCACTGTGCAAAAACGTGAAATTATTATAAAAAAATTTGTTTTCAAATGGTACCATTATTTATTGAAATAAAATTTTAAATATGACAATTCACATTGTATACTAATTTTTAATACAGAGATGTTTCTTTGACTGTATATATGTATATACGTATAATTAACAACTAGTTATATGTTTCTTTCCAAATTTGCTAATATTTTATTATAATTCATAATATCCAAACAATAATACAATTACATTACTATTTGTTTTTAGAACAGCATTAAATACACTTTTCAATCTACAATTTTATCCATTACATAATTTCAATGAAGATGAAGTGATTATTAGGAATGTTATAGATTCTCATTCGCATCATCTAATTTCAACATTTTCCTTTAGTACGTTCAGCTAAAATTACTGTGGTCGATAAATGCCAAACGAAAGTGTCTTATGATACGACATTAATGCTCATTGTAACGAATATTATTCAAACATAATTGATAGCCTCCAGATGTTTTTGCAAGTGTAATGTATATTAAATATTAGATACAATAAATCGATTTAAGCAAAAAATAAGTGGTATTGAATTTCTTTATAAGAATTGTATGTATCTACAAATTGAGTATAAATATTGGCAAAGTATATGTAAATATACATACATGTACTTCGTGTCTGTACACATATGAATATGCAAAATATTTACTTATCAAGTCCTGTTTTCATAACTGTAAGAATATGTATTTGCACAAACATCCGTTGCCATATTAGGACAATTCGATTAATAGTGAATCCAAATTCAATTACTATCGAAAATTTACTGTTACATTAGCATTACCATATGGTTTCTTAATTTTCAACTTTCGCTTCGTATTTACGAACACTGAGTACAATTTACTAAGTGTATACTTCTCATCTATTTCGAGATGTATGACACACAAAATTGTTACTCAAAATTTTTTATGCGATGAGATAGCTCTTTTAGGAACATTAAATGTAAGATGTGCCAGAAAGAAAGATTTCAGTTTTCTGACATATCTTGCACATTCATCCTGGTCTGTTAGAAGAGCATTTTATACAGACAATGTAAATTATTTAACGATCAGATAAGTGAACAACACGATTCAGTGATGTTCTACATATGCATTGGAATCTGATCTCTCAACTTGCATTAATACTTGTATTATAATTTCATTATACATTAATACAATGATATAACGAACAATACATCTGAATAGGATACTATACATACATTATATAAACCAAATACAATAAGTAAAAAAGAAACTTCAAACTACATTTCTAAAGACTGAACACGTTAAAGTAAATTAGTTCATAAATCTTAACACCTTTCAACGTTTTCTTACAGGTGTAATATGTTTTAGTTTAACGCATAAAAAAGGATTAGATAATAATGTTATAAGCCAGCATAAACAAGTTTTAGTACATATATCGATACATCAATATGACGAAATTGTTAGAAAGTCTGTTCATCCTCGATGGATTATATATGTTGTCTGTCTAGTGAGAATATATGAGAGAGAGCTACCTTTATTATTATTTGTTTTTAGCAGAGCATATAACAATGTTACTATTCTATATTTCACATTTTGGCTGCCAAGTTCGAATACTAAAATTTTATTTATCCATGCCACAGCAACACACACGAATACTAAACTTATACAATAATGGACATACAAACGTATTTCATATCTTCCTATATTAAAGTTCCTAAATACATTACGTACAATTTAGAGTTCGTAGCTTCGTTCTTTTTCTTTACTGTTATACTGATGTACTGATATATGCCGATTTTTTTTCATTTCTCGTGCTAAGTATTTTGAGGCTCATACATTTCACTATGACAACAATTTTTCAATGAATCTAAATAAGTAGATTCCTTTTATTACTAAAACTTATGTATCAGAATAATATTTTCATCATTTTCCGTAAATGGATACAAACAAACGACAACTTCGAGCATCTATGCTTTCTTCAATGGTCATTTACACATAATTAGCCAAATTTTTGTTTCTTTCTCTTTTTTACCAAAAAGGAAGCACTTCATAATTTCTTGACATATTTATTAAAGTGAAACTTACATGTATTTCTAAGACCATTAACTTTATTTTATCCTAAACTAAAATTTTTTCAATACTTAAACAAAGGCACATACGTATACAATACATTGATAAATCTGCAAAACTGTCATGACTACTTTGCAAAGTAACAAATGAAATAATTAAAATCAACTTGACAGAATCTCAATATAGTACGAATTGCCAAAACGACCTAGTGTATATTGGCCTGAAGGTCCGTACATGACGCATATTTGCAAAACATGTTTATATCCTTTCTGTAAAATAATTCCAGTATGTTCCATTATAACAAACAATGACCCACGTGTAGTTTGATTATTTTAACAGTAAATTAATCGTTTTATAAATAATTATGCATAAACTAGAAATTCGCGCTTAAATATTTTGTAGTTTATTTCGAATTTATTATTTTTATTATATTACAATTGTTTTACGGCAATGCTTTCTTTTTAATGATATTGTTGTAGCATTTAATAATAATTATTATGCACTATTGAAATAATCTTGTTCTACCTATATATTATAGAAAAGTAGATTTTGTTGATCTGTGTTATTTAATCCGTTGCACATTGTATTTCACATACCATACCCTTGGTACGCTGCGGCAGCAGCAGCAGGTGCATAAACATTCTGTGGAGGTGCGCCATATACACCTTGCGGTGCATAACCAGGTGCCATCATACCTGGTCCTGCTGTCAACATCAACTGAGGTTCCGCTGTACCCATAAAACATTGACAATATTATTATGTTATTAGCTTAATACATGTTAAACATGTTGAACTTTTTGTTGTAAAACATTTATCTTTCGCATGTTACGCGACACATTCTTAGCATACAAGTGACTAACATAAATACATACGCATAATCATAGGCTTATGTTCTTGATGGTCAGTTTCTTCTATACGCCGGCTTTCGGCTTCTTCCAGTTTATCAACCTAAGAAAAATACATGTCAATTACGTATAACCATTACAATTAGAGGTGCGCGAGAACTCGAAAATGTCAAGTCGTGAATTTTATGTGGAATTGGGACGAGTTCTCGAAAATTTCGGGGATCCCTAGAATTTTCGGGATTCTCAAGAATATTCGGGATTTTCGAGAATAATCCCAAAAATTGTCGAGAACCCAAATGTGCTTGGAAATTCCGAATATTTTTCAGAATTTCGAAAATCCAAGGGAATCCCGAAATTTTCGAGAATCCGACTCGTCTCGTCCCGATGTCTTCCCGATCTCTCCCGACCATCGGGCAGAAAGCATTTTCGAGTTCTCGCACATCTCTAATTACAATCAACAACCACATTTTTTCAATAATTATTGAAAATAATAACACTTATTTATATAAACAAAATTCAATACTTCTGACATCTAACTACACTTTGATTTGATATTCACATTGTACAATAATACGAGTTTCATATTTAATGAAATTATAAATAGAAAAATAAATTTCTATGCAAGTTCTATTTTTTCCTATTTATTTCTTAAAACACTAAAAAAGATCGAAGTTGAGCGAAATATTCTAGTTTGGTTTAGTAGTATATAATAATTTATATAATAATAATTTAGTATTGTATAATACAAAGAGCTACGATACATTGTAAATACTCTTACCTTAGTTATATATTCTCGTGCAACTTGAATAAGATATGGCATGGCGAAATGTAAAATGCGATTTCTCCATGCAAGTTCTAAAATAACATCTGGGTGTAGTAAATCGTAACAATGAAATAGGCATGCTGCAAAACAATCTTTTGATCCTCTTTCTAAGAACCATTCTAGTAATTCTTCTGCGACTTCAGGATTTCGTGATTCTGCCGCATATTCCATAGCATCTCTGTTTAAAATTATCGAAATAAATATACGTTTTACGAAATGCAACAGATTATTTAACAAAATTATAGAATAACGTTTCGAAACACCATGAAGCGATTTACCTAAATAATCGATCTTTCTTGCACAGCTCCACCGACTGTTTCCATCTATTATTTCCTTTATATAAATATGCAGCAATTCTTCTAAATTCAATTAACTCATGCTTTTCTAATTGCTGTGCAAGTGCGATATTATCAAAGTTATCGAACGCGTCAATCGATGTTCTGAGACCTTGATAATCTTCTTCATCAATAAGTAAACTGTTCAATGCTTCGTTGATTGCTTTATTATTTAAAGCCTGAACTGATCTTAAATATGGTTTTACAAGTTGCAAATGTCCTGTTCTTTTGAAGTACGCAACACCTCTTGTGTGATCCATACGGGGAGCGAGTACAAGCAGTATATCGTTCAAAAGTAGAGGTTTATATTCAACGTAAAATTGTATAGCTTTGTAATATAATTCAACATTTGCCACTTTAGTGATCACATCTTTGAAGTGACCTTCTCGCCATGCTTCAGAAGGATGTTGCATCATAGCAAGTACTGCGTTATCGTACTCCTCATATTTATCATACAAAAATACAAGTTCTGCCCATAAATGTGCCTGTTCCGCTGCACGAAGTACCTGTAAATATTATTAATATACATAAAGATGAATTTTTGCTTCTCTTTAAAAATCAATATTTCGGTCGTTGATGTAACTAACAACGTACTTTTGGTATATTGACGCGCGACCAAAACAGTTCAAGATGTTCTCTCATACGTTGAGGCTTATATTTGCTATAAAGAATAGCTAATTCAGTGAACATTCCCATATGCGCTCTTTCAAGTCCTAATGCAGCTTCTAGGAGATTGATTAGTTCTTCGAAGTGTCCTCGATCTTGATAATAATTGATCAAATCTTCAAGTTCATCAGCATGTACGACTATATGTAATCCACACATTTGTGCTAATCTGAACTCGCCGCTGTCAACACAAGCGAAACACACTTCTTTCCAAGTACGAGTTGAATTGGCTTTGCGAGCACTGTCAACAGCACCTTGAAATTCTTTCAAATGAACAAGTGTAATAGCTAGTCGTGCAAAGTTCGAGACATTGTTGTAAAGAAGTTTAGCAGCGTCGTACATTTTGTCATCGAAGCATCTATCGCCAATCTAAAACATAAATTTACATTTGCGTTCAGCAGTCCGTAATTTAATATATACTCTACAAAGTAACACAAAACTAAAGAACATCATTAATTTTTTTAATAAAAGAATGCTCCATAATGCTTCAGTGTGGACATAGTATAATACAGAAATATCTAACCTTTTGTATATCAGCATGATTAGGCCCGGAGATAAATTCTTCAAGATCCGCAAGCCTGTTGGTTCTCGCATATGCATATATTAATTCACTTTCAATGAAAGATTCGCGTGCTTTCTTGCGAGCCATTTGCAAATAACGCACTAAATCTTCCCAATGAGAAGTTCGATGAGCAGTTTCTACAACATCCACGTATGCTGACGGATCATCTGCTTTGATGAAACTGTCGATGGCTTCTTTAACCAATCCTTGTTGTAATTGTGCTCTGGCTAATTGGGACCATACTGGCGGTTCGTTACACCTATTTGAACACGTACATTAGGTAGTTTAATAAATACGTCGAATATAATAATAAAAGAAAAATTATGTTGTATTTATTACAAGTGGTATCTCTAACCTTTCTGCAAATTCATAAGCTCTGTCTAGATTATTCACTTGTTCAATCAAAACTTGTATAGCTGATGTATTGACATCGAATTTCTTGAATATAGCGAAAGCTTCTTCGTAGAGCTCATTGTTAATAGCAATATTAGCAATGTCGGGAGCATCGTAATTATCCAAACGGTTAATATATTCCATAACTCGTGTACGATCAGCTTTTATAGCCGTTAGAATTAGAAGATTTTGTAAATTCCGATGATCGCTGAACACGCTGCTATCAAGTACAATTTTCTCGAGAAGCTCGATTAGTTCATTTGGTAAATCAGCAGTCATGAATGCTTTTACAGTGACCGATATATCCTCAGGATCTTGAGTTTCTGACAAAGCTGTTTGTACAACCTATAAACAAGTACGTCAATGATTTTACGATATAAATTAAGCAGTTAATGTTTTTTTTGTTTTTTTAGACAAACTATTGGTAAGTAATTTTATAAATTAATTCACTTTAAAATATTGTTTTATGTAAACTAACCTGATCGATTAGTTGCCTTTTGTATGGATTACTTTCAAGAAGAACTTCTGCCCACAAATCAGGATCTCTACGCCTCACCAAGTATCTTGCTTCGCTTTTGAATAGACTGTTCTCGTTGCACACGCTTATTAATTCCCGATCACACTGGCCGCGTTCGTACGCAATGCATGCTAAATGTGGATCACGTTTTTCACAGTACTTTCCTACTACTCTACTGTCATAAAACTGATTCTCTCTAAAGAACAGAAAGTAATATTAATTTAAATAATGAAAGTGATATAATACATTTTGAAATACACCTTATATTAAAATACATTAACCCTTTCCACTCGGAACTATTTTAACACGAAAACCAAACATTTCTTCCGATCCAGAATTATCTGACTTAGATGTTTAGTAATTTATTAAATATGAACAACTTAAAAAATGTAAAAGATATTTAGAATAATGATATAGCGATTTTTAATGGCGCCCCAGAGTCATCACTCGAATGCTAAGGGTTTACACTATAATTTTGTAAATTTACTTAAGGAATCTTTCGGGATTGTTGTTGCTGTCAATGTATATTTTTGCCAGTGCATTATGCGTTGCAGGCTCCACACAACCTTCATGAACACGGGACTCCAGCCATGGTAGCAGAAGTTTCAAGCGGTTTCTTTTTTCAACTTCCTCTACCAGTTCATCAGTTGAAAATTGTCCGCGCACAACCAGAATTAAATTCTTTATAATGTCCTCTGAGCAATCAACATCCAGTAAACCACCCACTACAACCGGTAGACGTGATGGATTTACCTAAAAATGGACCACATCAATGATAAATTGAAATTTAAAGTAATTAACACTCGCACGGCCGTCGGCGATTCTTTTTAGACCCAGAAATCACAGTTTCTAGGAAAACAACAAATGTAGAACACATAAATTGTAGTAAAGATTCGTTAAAAGAACCTATATTTTATAAATATTCTTGATGTAAACTACTTAAACATGGTGTACTCTGGTATATATTACAAAATAAATTAATTAAATAACCATTTTTATAATAAATACTAGTATAGAAATGTCTGAGTCGAAAAAGATCCATCGATAAAATCGATAAAATTGATTAGTTTTAATAAATAGAAATGGAAATTACTTTTTGCACATAAATTTCAATGTACTTCTGCAAATTATTTCGGTAAAGATAGAGCACAAGATCATGTACAAAATCAAATCGATCGCAAACAATTATTAAAGGCAACTGATCAGATAACTTTGCTTCTTTGAGAAAGTTTTTAACGCGTTCCGGATTGTAGCAGTTACTCTCTCTACAAATTCGTTCAACTTCCTTAATTTGACCAGTTTTACAGGCTGCTTGAATATATTTGAAATGCACTTCTTGATCCTGACTGAAATTCACAATAGATCCCAAAAAGTAGAAGAGTCCCTCATATGACTTAAAGCTCTCGAATAGATCTGAAACAGACAACAGAATTATTTGTGTGACCTTATACAATTAAAATAGCATATAGTTAATTACCAGACTGCGGATTTTATGCATTTATGATAAAAATGAATAGATTTCAAAACAGAAGAAAAATTGAGACCATCAAAGTACATCAATACACTATTTTCAACTTATAGACATAATTAAAGAAAGAATAAAATATCCATCTGGTCCTTGTTTCTTAAAATTGATGCAGAACATTTTTATTTTGCATAAAAGATTCGCAGTCTATTAAGATAAATACCTATTAATGCTTTTGTAGTTAATTGTTCGTGATACTTCGTTGCAATCTGAATACAAATTTGTAAATTTTGCCGTATATTAGCAGTCAACATTGCCTTCAGGCATTCTAAAGAATCTTCGACAGACAGTGTCCCAAAAAATCCCACAAGCCAATCAGGAGACAGTAAATGTGTATGAACAACAGCTCTTTTAATGTCGTATAAATCAGTGTAGTGTTCTAAAGCACGCTGTAACAATCCAGCTTTTTCGCATAATTGCGCAATATGGGCTCTGTCGTAGTGAGTGAACATTTGATTTCCCAAAATTGCGTCTGCAACTTGAGGAGCAGACATCAAATTCATTTCTAAAAGTCGCGTTTGTAAAGCTCCTTCGGTTGGCCGATTATTCTTCAGAGCATCCAACAAAAATGCTGTGCATTGTTGTACCATGTTTTGTTCCATAAATATGTCCACAATCTATAAATACGTATTTATTATTAAAACAAATAACATTTACAATATTATAGTTCACAAGTACAGGTGTGCGAGAACCCGAAAAGATTCTCGAATATATTGAAATTCCTGAAAATTTCAGGATTCCTTCAAACTTTTGGGATTCTCGCACACCTATATTCAAAAATATTATAAACATTGCTGCAATGCTTACTTGATTGATATCTGCTAAAGGTTCTTCATCTTGAACTAACATTTGGGCAAATGCTACACCCTGATCAGGATTAATTCTCATGACATTTCTTAACAAAAATATATAATCAGGAGTGTACGAAACTTTTTTGGCGTACAATACAATTTTTTGAAACTGACCAGTTTCTGCGAAACATTGTATAACCTTATTGGGAACATTAGCTCTCAAATAAACACTAAGAGCCAAGGTTGGATCAGCTTGTTTCACCAAGTCACCCAATTCTTCGCTACACTCCAGTTTATCTTCTTTCAACCACTTTTCAAGAAGTTGTTTCCGTCCTTGTACCAGCACAGGACGACATAATTCCAATGATTCATATTTGTTTAATTGCCCTTGATCTAGAAGTATTCCAAAGTACTGCAACAAAGGTGAGGTTTGTCCTTGTGTGGCTGGTACCTAATACACATATGTAAGTGGTTATTTTTGTGTTGAAACATTGTATACTGTAATTCACTTTAAACTACAAATACACCTGTTGGAATCGTTGAATTGTTGTCGGTGTCCGTAATATTCCTTTGGGAGCATTTGCTGCAACTTTTGCTGCTTCCGCGTACTGACCATTTTGGAAAAGCATATTGAATTTTCTCACAAATAATTCTTCAGCTCCCGACAAGTTGTTTCTGACAGCCATTCGCAATGCAAATTCAGGATTTTGTAGTACTCCATTTATATATGGAATTATGTTTTCTTCGTCAACAGAGACCGATAGTACTTGACCTTTTCGATTTACTCCTATTATACCACCAGATGCTTCGTGTGGAGCAGTGACAAAAATAGTTTCCCCAGATATACGATTCATAAATATACATGTTGCAGATTCGATATCATACATATGTATATAGCCGAATTTTGTTATTAAATATATAACGTCATATTTTGAACTGACTTGCATTGCAACTGGAAAATCACTTCCAGCTTCCGGAGGGAAAAAAACATCTACTGCTTTCTTCGGAAACAGATGATTACCAGCAGGCGGTTGACCTACTTCGATGATGTGGAGTTTTGCCCCTTGTAGTGTTCTAACAGCAAAACAAAATAAATTACTGGGTTCTCCGTTTCCTTCCATTTTAAATTGGGCAAAAGATGCAGCATGTCCTTCGATTGGCTGAGAACATTTTCGTTCAACAGAATAAAGTTGCATAGCACCAACCACTCTATTATGCTGAGCAGATATGCCAATTAATAAAAGCCATGTTTGCTTTGGATCGGTTCTATAGTTTATTATTTGACAACCGTTTAATGAAGAATGTCGATCAAACATTTTATTTGGAGTTGATTCTCCTTCCATGGACCAATGATAAACTGCAGTCTCTGTTACCAATGCTAATGTGTTCAATGATATCCACTTCCAGAAGACTACGTCTTCTGTCATTGTATGAGCTTTCATTTTGGACTTCATTTCTATGTTAAAAATCTGAAGTGTTTTCATTGCTGTTGTAACAAAAATAAAACATGTATTGTTAGTCTTCTCAATGAAACTCAACTTTTTTCTAACAATACATTTTCCCTTGTCACATTGATTATAAGAATTATAAATATAATGTAGTGATATTTAATCATTTCAAATTAGTTTAACAAATTTATGTTCAAAAATAATAATAATTCTAGTAATATATTTAAAAAATTAGATAAGTTCAAAACATTACAATTATATGCTACTATCATAAGATTAAGAAATAGAATGCTACTCTTAATAATCACCTATTGATTTTTGTTGTCTCAGCCGTACAACTTTATATTCATAGCTACATAAATTCGATAAAATGTCAAAAACTTTTAAGGAATTCCAAACAGATAATCAATTATGATTCTATAAAACATTCTTCAAATATTTCACTGTTTTATATCATATTGTGACAGATGTAACATGTACATTTCTTACAATTCCAATTTATTAATTTTCAAAGAGTCGTATACATATGAACCAAAAAATATCTTTTACCTTTTAAAGCTATGACTTTACTCGCAGGATTCATGATCGCAGAATCTGCAGAAATGGGTCTCCTGATTGGATTAGCAGAATCATTCATATCAATGATGACTACCTGTGCGGTGTCACCAACTTTTTCTCTAACACAAATGAATTTATCAGACTCCATAGTGAGTGTATTAAAACTAACATTGTTAGCATTAATTCCCACAGCAGTGAGCTATAACAAAAATACAATACAAACTTAAAGAGCTACTGCAGAATACATTTAAAGATATTTAAAAATTTATTTTACAAAGTCGTATGTTATAAGTTTTTCATACTATAATTTAGATATTCAAACTACTTAAAATAAAACAAGAAACTATAATATTATTTTACTCATCACAGTAACACATAATCATCGAGTTTCATGCTATAAACTAGGGCATCGGTGGATACACTCTATTAATAATATTAAAGTTATCTTTTATTCGTTATTCAAAACTTTTATGTAGATAAGGACTTGCTCTATTCTGATTAATACAAATTATAAAAATTTGAATGCAACATAACCAAATATTATCGTTAATTTTAAACGCATCATTTATTCTGAATATTAATCTTAGATATGAAAAAAATGTTCAATTGAATATTCTTAATCATTGTAAACGAATATAAGAAATGACGATTTCGTTTATTAATCCTTGAAATTTAACAAAAATTAAGAATATAATCATAGTAATGATGTACAAAATTTATTCCTACATATTAATTGCACAGAAATCAATAAATCGTTTAATGCCTCGAACGGGAATAATCAAAGGCACTTTAATTAGAATAAGATACAATTAGCGCATTCATTACAATAGTTGCATTCATCAAAACGTAATCTATTACGAATTTGATCTTCCGTTAAAAGAAAAATTAACGTCTTGACATATACAATAATGTGTGCAATACACATTGTATTGAATTATGTAGATAAAAGACAAACACTTTAATTAGAAAATTTATGGCATATAAAGACGGAAATAAGGGGCGTATATGCCGAGTAGACGTGGCCCTCATTGATAAAAAAAAATCAATTTATTTTTCTTGCCAACTTTCCAATATAGGACGATGCCATGATCAGTTAACCTCTACGCATTCAATCACAAATATACTTATGAGTTTATTCAACTTATGAGTTTATTCAAATTTTCGTAACCCGTGAAACATGCGATGATATTATACCTGTCAAAGTAACGTCAATTTGGAAGCTTTCAACGGAACTTCCGTTCTAACGCCAATGTAACAAGCAATAACGGAAAAGACGACACGGCGAAACGTCGAGAACGTAGAATGGAATTGAAAATGCGAATTGTAAATGTGAAAATCATTGGCGACGTGTCGAAATAATTGATGAACCGGGAACGAAAACGGGTCACCTACCTGAAGATGTTCTTGAAACCTTATGGGTAATAACTGCGTCATTTTTCTGATGTTTTCTATAACTTTCCGAGGTTTTCCCAGCCGCTGTTATTTAATTAAGATATTAATTGCGGCTGTATACCGTTTCTATGTACAAGTGTTTTGCCCTGTGGTGCGCGCTTCTCAACCAGAAAACCTCAGCCCGACCATCAGCGCACAAAACCAACTGACGGAAAGCGAATGCCGTCACTACTTGCCGCTGACACCCATCATGGCCGCCAACGACCGCCCCTCTATCTAAAAATAGTTCTTCAAGTACAAAAGTGCTCCTATCGATCCTATATCTTGATATTGCCAAATGATTTTAAATACATTCAAAATAGTAACGGTATGCGATTCATACAACAAAACGCCTAACAATTCCGACTAACGTCATCACGATCACATTCATTTAAATATTCATCAGCGTAAGAATACATACAACTCGATTTTCTGGTAAATCTCGTACGCCACCCCTTCCTTTCTTCAATCCTCATCCCCCACTCCCTACTGTGAATGAAACTGCAACGGCGCACAAGTGTATACGTGGTAACAATACTCTCCTCTACCATGTTTCACATGTGTATACGTATTAATCTAATAATTATAACACTAAACCTTCCAAGTACAAGGCATATAAAAGAGAAACGCTTTATAAAAGTGAGGAAATTGAATTCGCTTAAACTTTGTACGGTTTTCATCATAATATGTTTAAATAAAGAAATCGAATTAAATAATTTCCTATGGAAGCGTTTTTAGAATTTCAATAATTGTAAAATAAAAAATCGATCACTTGGCCGTGGTAGGTTTAGTGTTAATGGTATTAGGTTGAAATTTATAAAATCCACGAGTAATGTTATCAAATGTAAAAATTAAAATTTGTATGGTATATATAAAAACTCATTCCCCCCTAATTCTATAATTTCAGAGACTGTAGGAATTTGTGACTGTCTGTGAATATTTAGATAATTCGCGTTTGTCGTTCATATGGACTACAGAAACTAATGATTTGGTATAATAAAATTAAAAATACAATTTATTTTCAAGTGATTCTGTTAAAACTGTATAATATACAAGTTGTACAAATAGTCATTATACAGCTGTTGCTGTTATGGAATTTAATCGAAAAGACCGAAGCCCATATCATCATCATCAGACTCAGATTCTTCCTTTGCTGGCTTCTTTTCCTCTGTTAAGAAAAATTTCAATGAATAAGTTTTTCTATATTATAGGAAACAAGTACAAATAACTAACTAAATAATATTTACCCTTCTTTTCTTCTGCTGGTGCAGCTGCAGCTCCAGCAGCAGGCGCAGCAGCGCTAGCAACTGCAGCACCACCAACTGGCATGGATGACAATTTCTCACGTCCTGTAAAAATTTAGAAGATTAATAAAAATCTAATATTATCGAGAAATTCTTTTCATTTTTATGTAGACATTATACTACAGAAAATGTTTTCTATTATTATTAACAAACCGTTCTAGGTTTTTTTAATATTGAAAGAAAAATTTATAATCTTCAAAAATTACATACAAAATTGTTGGTTTTCCTTGCAAGTAAAATTTAACCTATCTGTTTAGAAAAAAAGCTAATACTTGACTGAAATTATTATACCTTGTGCAATTATATCATCAATTGACTTTCCATTCAACTCTGATATAACTTTCTTCAGTTTCTCAGCGTCGGATTCAATTCCGACAGACGATAAAATTTTTTCGATATCATTTTGGTTAGGAGAAGCTTTCCCTCCTAGGGTAGCCAAAAGATAAGCGGCCACGTAACGCATTCTGAAAAATATAATTGTACTATTATATATATGTTTTACGGAATAAACCATTTTTCTTAGTAACTAAATAACTTCAGTTTAAAAAAGTACCATCACAGATATCAGTCGAAAGATGGTGAATGTTTAAATCATCATGTGTATACATTTTGAGAAAAATAGTATTTAGCATCAAATGAAATATAAATGCAACGGAATAAATTATATTTAAATACAATTCCATTTTACGTGTTATTTTTACTACACTTCTAAAAGTAAATTTTTTTTTAACTAACATTACTACTATACACTATTAACATTAACACTAACATTTAATACTATACGGTGATCAAGAAAATACAACTTTTATTTAATATACTGTCTTATATGAACACATGCTGATTTTGGTTTTATTAAACACACAGCATGATTTGATTATTAAAAAAAGAACTTGTCACAATAAAAATTTCTTTAAAAGAATAATGATTGAAATACGTATTATTTCACAACTTTTATGTTTAATATAATAGCAAATAGATTGTATTAAGGTACACGATGTTAGAAGAGCTCATCGTATCGTAAATCATCCTCCACTATAATTCGTTATTTTATAAACAAATCCTACCATTTAGTATTTTAATGCACAATGGATCCAAAACATACAATATTATTCGTGGAAATATATTATTAATATTTCTACTTACTTTAAGTCTTACGACACGAAACGTGGATCACGCTCAAAACAGAAAATGTGACCGTGCCGAAGCTTGGGTCAAAGAGGAAGAACCGTAAAGACGAGAATGGGAAGGAGGGAAACGTAATGCCTAATTTCGTATGTAGCGCCATCTGGATCATGAAATATATGTTCTTGTCAGAGAGGAAATTTTCTCTCTTGATGCGCCAATTACATGTAACTAGGCTAAACAAATATTACTATATAGTAATAGGATAATTAGTTTTAAGTGCGTAAGCGTAAATTGTAAGTCTAGATTTAAGTTGCGCGTCCATCGAGAATCGATGCAGGTTTTAAATGTTTTTTATAAAATATGTAACTAACATATTCCTTTCTGGCGCTATTCTATCTATATAGGCCTAGGACATGGGGAGGGGGCTCTCTCCAGAGCTAAGCCACGCTCTGATTGGTCCGTGTTTTTCAAAGGAAAAAGTTACTAGAGAATGTCCTCACGAATCATACCTTTTAAGGAAGTACAAATTTTTTGGTACACCCTATATATTGATTAACTGAGAAATCAGTGACTTCTCTTGGTCACTAATAAAATGATGAAAATGAAAACTATATAGACCCTAACAAAAGCGTTATTTTAATGTTATATTTTTTAAAAGTATTATTCATTTTTTTCAACGACATAATATACATCTTTCTATTCTTATGATGGTATTATACTGTGTTGAAAATTTGAACCTTACATTCATAGAATCTTGAGGCGAGTACGCATAATTCTATTGCAAACCATATATATATTTAAAAGTTTAGAAGCGATATCCGTACTTCTAAACTATCTACTTTGTGGCTTTATGTATTTCGTCATGCCACACGTCAGCACAGCGCGCCCTCTGCTTGTGCACCCGTATTTGTATATATGATGTGGATAGAGGATTGACTTATATAAAAATTATATTAGGTTAATCGTGCAACTTGTAACGTATCGAAATAATTCATCAAAATGGTAAGCATTTATCTATCATTGAATTGAAGTCATTGTCATTTTACGCGGACATTAAAATCTCTCTTCGGCGTGATCGGGCCTCTGCCTTTTGCTACAGATGTCAATCACCCGCTCGTGATTCTTGTGGATATGAATAAGAAATTAAAGCCCTTCATACGATGAAATACTTCGTTATTGTTTTAGGTACTTATCGCCGCAGCGGTCTGCACTAAAGCAGGCAAAAGTAAGTAATACCTTTCTTCTGTGACCACACCAGTCTGTGTATGTGTGCATTATGTTTCATATTTCTTTGCATTCACACGATCATATTTCTAATTGTCAAATAACCATGGTCTTTTATATCGCTGAACACATTTGAAAATAATAGAAGTAGTTGCTTTTAAAACTCGTGTTTTTGTGGTGTTGCACAAAATGTCAAAAGAGAAGTTTAGTTCATTATTTGTTAATATAATGAACTAGATAAGATATTCAAGTAACTTTTTTATTATTTCAAATTATTCAGCAAATATGCAATGATATTTCCGAGAGCAATTACTAATAAATTTCATTGTCTAGATAATATAAAGTATATGTGCTAGTTTTATATATTTTCATGTACCAATTTTGTTTATAGATATATTATATTATACTTGTACAGTATCGATCTAGAGCAGAAATTATATTTCTATGTATATTACCCATTGAAATGCTAAATAAAACTTAAAAAAATTTCAGCCATTATTTCTCGTCAGTTTGTTGAAATGACAAAAGCCAGGATAGAAGGCTTACTTGCTGCGTTTCCAAAGTTAATGAGTTCTGGTAAACAGCATACATTTGTAGAAACAGAATCTGTAAGATATGTTTATCAACCACTCGAGAAAGTGTATATGTTATTAATTACAACAAAAGCTAGCAATATATTAGAAGATTTAGAAACGCTGAGACTCTTTGCGAGAGTTGTATGTATACTTCTAAGTATGAAATTAATAATTATTTGTCAGTTATTTACGCATGTTAGGCATTTAATTGAATTTATAGATTCCAGAATACTGCAATTCAATAGATGAACTGGAAATAGCTGAGAATGCGTTCAATTTGATATTTGCATTTGATGAGATTGTTGCACTTGGTT
Source organism: Sphecodes monilicornis (assembly GCA_913789915.3). Lineage (NCBI taxonomy): Eukaryota > Metazoa > Arthropoda > Insecta > Hymenoptera > Halictidae > Sphecodes > Sphecodes monilicornis. The sequence continues at coordinate 16,847,936 of OU565290.1, forward strand.
ATAGAGAAAATGTTAACTTAGCACAGATCAGAACATTTGTAGAGATGGATTCGCACGAAGAAAAGATATATCAAGCAGTAAGAATGACTCAGGAAAGAGAAGCTAGAAATAAAATGCGTGAGAAAGCAAAAGAATTACAGAGGCAAAGGATGGAAGCGAATAAAAAGAGCAATGTTAAGAGTCCTGGCTTTGGTAACTCGTTCGGAAGTGGTAGCAATTTCACACCAACTCCTAGTGTTGGAGATACTGCTAACTTTGTACCAGAACCAGTTAGACCTTCGTATACGCCAACACAGTAAGATATACTACAGTATATGTATAATAATTAGAGGTATGCGAGAACCCGACAATGTTGGGTCGGGGTGGGTTCTCGAAAATTTCAGGATTCTTGAATATATCTGAATTCTGGAGAATATTCGGGATCTCGAAAATTTTCAGAATTATTCTCGAGAATATTCGGGATTCCCAAGCAAATTAGGATTCTCGAATCTTTGAATAAGGGAAACCTTATGTATTCGAGAATCCCGAAATTTTCGAAAACCCGATTCGTCTCGACTCGATGCCTTCCCGACCATCGTGTACCCGACATTTTCGGGTTCTCGCACACCTTTAATAATAATACTAAATAATTCCGTTGTAAAAACATTTTCATTGTTTTCACAGAAAACCAGTTAATGCTGGTCCAGGTGCTATGAAGTTAGGAGGAAAATCTCGCGACGTTGATTCTTTCGTTGATCAGTTGAAAGAAGAAGGAGAAAATGTTGTGACTACACCTTTATCAACATCAAATGCAAAACCATCGATTGCTCCACAGACAATTCATACAGAACCGTAAGACATTGTTTGATGTTTCTTTAATATTTCATCATGTTTAGACACATTATATAAAAGCTTTTTTTTTATTTCCAGAGTTCATTTGCGTCAGGAAGAACGACTTAATGTACGAATTGGCAGAGATGGTGGCTTGCAACACTTTGAGCTGCATGGATTGGTTACGCTACACATCTCAGATGAGAAATGGGGACGAATTCGTGTACAATTAGAAAATAGAGATTCGAGAGGAATTCAATTACAAACACATCCCAATGTAGATAAGGAATTATTCAGATCTCGTAGCCAAATAGGTCTAAAGATCCCTGCAAAACCATTCCCATTGAATACTGATGTTGGAGTATTGAAGTGGCGTTTACAGGCTCAGGACGAAACAGCGTTACCTATTTCAAGTAAAAACAGTTTTTTTTTAATTAAACTGTAATGGTGTCGATGATTTGAATTATACGTGTTTATTTAATGTTATATTACAACATTATGTTATAGTAAACTGTTGGCCTTCTGAAAATGGAGAAGGCGGATGCGATGTCAATATAGAGTATGAATTAGAACAAGTTAATCTTGAACTAAATAATGTACAAATAAACATTCCTCTGCCCATTGGGTGCAATCCCATAGTAAGCGAATGCGATGGACAATATACACACGAAGCCCGACGAAACATGCTTGTGTGGTCTCTGCCGATAGTAGACGCATCTGCAAAATCTGGTTCAATGGAGTTCTCAGCACCTTCTTCTACTCCATCCGATTTCTTTCCCCTTAACGTTTCATTCTCGTCGAAGACATCGTATGTCAATATTAAGGTATAACATATTTAGAATATCTTTCTACTGTGTTTGGAATATCTTAGAGAATCAATTAAATTTATATCTTTTCTAGGTGACAGAAGTTTTGCTAGTTGATGATGAAAGTCCTGTAAAACACTCAGTAGAAACAGTTTTCTTTACTGACAACTATGTAGTTGTATAAGTATGCCGAGGATAAGTTAGCTGTTTGTGTTAAATGTGTACAACGTCACTGAACTAGCCGCTGGTCATCGAAACATCAATGATGAATATTTTCAGCTTAATTATCATCACAATTTCAGTTTCGTTCCATCGATTTCAAGCACTGCTTTTTTTTTACCAATGATTGGGTATACTAGAAGTACACGATACACTCACAAATACCCTACAAATAGGAAGTTCCATTTAATACTTGGCTAATGTCGAACTGTCAAAGAAAACTGTACAAAGGTATTTTATAATTGGTAATGAAGAAACATTGAAAGTTTTTTCATATTTTACAAGTTAAACATATTGCCTATAAATAAAATTTAAATTGTAGCAGTTTAAATTTTAAATTCAAGAAATTGTTTCCTTATGCATTTTAGAACCATTATGATACTTTATTATAAAATAGAAAAGGAAATATTAGTGTACGAAAAAGTATAGCAATATTTTTTTGTAAGGTACGTACATATACATATAAATAAATATATATATAACCGTAAAGCCATAATAACAGCAGAAAATAATAATTAATCATGTTTTAACGAATAAAAAATTTATTAGAGCATATAATTGCATTCAACTGTTTCAGTTTCTTCATAATAGTATTACTAATAGCATTTAATGTTTTCGTATTCTTCACTTTTAAAACTTAAAATATATTTATTGCTATATTCGTTTTGTGTCAACATTGATAAGGAATGTAATTATATATGCTATAAAAAGATAGAAATAAAGAGATGCATTTCCGAATACATTTACTTTACACGGCCGTCTGCTTCTTCTTAAAACCAATGCTAATGTAAGATATAAATGTTTGTATACATGTATACAAAATATGATATTAACAATTTTCGAAAAGGTTCATGAAACCTTTATTTTCATAAGTAAAATGACTGTAAAAGTTATCTACATCTTACCACTTATTAAATGTGTATTAATAATTAACAAATTGTTTATAAACCCCGTTGCTTCATAAAGCTGAAAACTATAAAACTTATTATTTCGTTTTGCTGATTATTCAGTCTTTAAGCGATATGTACTATATAAATAATTATACAGAAATGAAAATAAAGTACGTTTATTAGAATGTTCAGATATAAATATTAATTTTCTATTTGCAACTTTTTATATCTATAAAAGTTTACGATTGTACTTCGCTATAAGAGTTCATTTACCACTTGTTGTAATAAATAATTCTCAATAACTGCTTTAGCTGAAACAATGAACAGTAATATTTTTAGAATAACAATTACTATTATAATATTTCATTAAAAATAGTTTTTATATTTACCAGTTAATGAATTGTTTAATACTGCTGCATGATAAGCACTTATGTTATGTATATTTCGTTTTGTAACATCAGCTCCCCGTGACAGTAATTCATAACATACATGTGAATGATTACCATGTGCTCCATACATCAGTGGTGTATTTCCTTCCTGAACGAAGCTAATTATTACTTTGGAATTTTCAGTTGGTTAAAAGTATAAGAATTTATACCTCGTCACTTGCATTCGAGTCTGCACCATGGTTTAACAATAATTTTACAAGATCATGGTGTCCATAAGCAGCTGCCAAATGCAAAGGTGTTTCTCCATTAAGACCACGATAGTTTTTGTTAGCACCAGCTTTAAGCAATTGTCTTGCACTGCCTAACTGTCCATATCCAGCAGCCCACATAAGACCAGTCAAGCCTTTTTCATCAGGTGAATCCACAGTATCTTTGTGTAATTTGTTCATAAATTAATATATCAATACGATGCAAAAATTATTTGTTTCATTTTTAAGTTACCATACTTGGGTGTATTTGTTCAGGGGTCAGTTCTCCTTGTCCAGCTAACGTATGAAATGTAATATCGCTGTTACTGTAGAGTTGAGGTATTTCTGTTTGTGTATTACCCCTTTGTAAATTTGTAAGTAAAGTAGGAGGCTGAAACATATTTTTGAATAAATATACATTTAAATGTTAAGTACAATACAAAAGCTTACCTTATAAGGTTGAAAAGCACTTGTTCTTGTAGCGTCTTGCCAAGCTCCTGGCGCCCAGTGCCATTTACTTTCTATAGGTTCCGATTTACATCCGATATTTACATTTTCTGGTTTATAAATTAATGGCCTCGGTCTGATACCGATTGCTGACTCTGCTCCATCGTGTGCACTACTTTTACTTTCAATAGCGATAGTAGTAGTGGTAGAAGTATTTGTACTGACTGCTATTGTTACTGTTGTAATATTACTGTTGTTCAATTCTTGTTCTGCTTCTTCAAGTTTTTCTTCTTTCATGATCAATTCTGAATGAATTTGATTCTCCATATCTTCACTAATCCAGTAAATAATTTTCTCTTAATTTGCTATGAATTCTGCGTCAAATACCGAGCCATCTGTTTCCGCATTAGGCTCGGTATTTGACTGCAAAGTTTACACCATGACAAATCCATGCCAAACATTGCTCTCGTGAAGAGGGCAGGTCGATCGCATTAAAATTGGACCTAACCTTGTTCAAAGAGTAAGTAGCGGGCAAAATCGGAGTAAACCTTGCTGTAAGAGGGAAAACGGAATTTTGTAAAGTCCTGTTCAAAGTCCAGACTGACGGATAATTGTTTGCGGACAGTCCGCAGTGGTCCGCAGCAGTATCGCCAGACAGAGGAAATTGAGGGAAATACAGTTACCCTTTCTCTGCCATTCCCGGATTAGTCATCACATCATGGTCCACTGATATCATGGATCATGGTCACGATGCAGACGCAGATGCAACGAATTGGGTGCGCGCACTGATCTATACAGGGTGTCTCAAAAATGTTGTAAACCCTTGAAAGAGATAAATGGACGGTTCCTGATGTAACTTTTTCCTTAACGAAAATTTTCACATCAGCTTTGTTATGGAGTTATTAACGAAAAACATGGAACAATCAAAGCGCGGCTATAGCCAACGGATTAGCTTATGCTATATCCAGTATACGGGCTGATGCGGGATAAGTGATCTATCATCTATCCAGTATCTGCTAGTATTACTGATACTCAGTGGCTAGTATAGATCAGTGGGTGTCAGCGTCTCGAATTTCTTCCGCGTATGGGTAGAGATTTGTTGGTATGGATTTGGCATGATCCAAACTTGACAGTCAAAGCAGAGACTAATGCAGAGACATATTGCTTGGTATTTGGCGCCAAATTCATAGTAAATCAAGAGCAAATTGTTTACTGGGTAACTGGGATATTATAATACAAAATTAAAACAATTTTAGGAAAATTAATTAAAATGAAAGCATCAATACACAAATTATATAATACAAATACCATATCAATTTTATTAACGAAACTTACATTACTAAAGGATAAAACTTTTTGGGAAAAGTAAAGGATAATAAAATATAAATTTTGTTACTCGTAGTTAGATTTGTTTAAAAGATCTATAAAATATAATACATATATATAAAGATTCCAATATCAACAATCTTATGACCTAACAATATTTTCTAATAACATGTTTAATGTTTGGAATGATATTGACAATGAAATTATGAATTTCTAGTTGCTAAACAATTTTACACAACTATTTTGTTACATGAAAATGTTGTATGTAATGTATTAATTGCAAAACAGTATCAAATACTGGAACTTTGCCAGTGATAATGTAAGCTTATTGAATGTGAACAATGAAAGAAATTATTGTAATTTTTGCTATTCAATTGATTTCGGAGCCAGAGTAGTGTTTTTCATAGAGAAACATTGATTACTCTGCAGAACTGCTTCATATGCATGAAATTCATTGAAACCCTATTAATGAATTCTATTTTCTTTATACTAAAATATTTACTTACTATTCTTGTTCGAGTTATTTTATTTTTTGAATATAAAATACGAAGTATTTAAACACAATCCATACAAAAGATTGAACGAAAAATGAACTGAATGTTTTACATTTTTAAATTAAATCTTGTTTAGATTTAATCTCATCTGTTTAATATTATCAATAAAACTCAATAATAATATCCAATTCTTAATATTGATAATTATACATAAAATAATCATAACAATGTAAAAATTGTTTCAAGTTTGAGTAAACGTTTTTAAATTTATGAAGGATAAAACTAAAGTGTTATTTCGTAATATATTGTTAAGTTGCCGTTTAAAAAACTATATACCATGTGCTACAGGTTCAACAAAAAAGAAATGACTAAGATGATTCACATATACGATTTCTATTTCTCCATTTAATTTTAAATCTAATTCTTATTTACCATTACACGTATATATGTTATAATTTCGGAACATTACATATTACTATATTTCAGCATGATGTAAAACGAATTTGATGTATGAATAATACATATGATATCTTTACATTTAACTAAATAACAATAGTATTTTTTCTTATCAGTACATAAAAGTTTAAAACTTTAAAGTGTACAAAAATTAACCTAATAAACATTTTTCTTACATATAATAAATCTTGCACATTTTTCTTATTTTTTTAATAAGTGAGTAAGATCTTTATTTTGCTTTTGAAGCATTATATCCGTCTTCTCAGCTTTATCGGTAATGTTGTCAATTAAATCATTTTGTAAATCTATTTCTTCTGATAATCCTACTGCTAAACCTTTTAATCTAGCTATTGAACCACTCATTTCATCTAAATTCTTTTCTAAAATTTTGCTCACATTATTTGTCACAGTATTACTATCCTCTTCATCGTACAAACCACGTAATTTTAATGCTGGGCTTGTACTAGCTATATTAGTTTGAACTTGCTCCAAAGAATTTGATAGGGCTGGTGATGTCATTGACTCAGAACTAGAAGACTCTGATAATTTAGTCGATGGTATCGGTGCATCCAATGATTTACCGCTGAGATAATTCTTTAGACTTCCAAATACACTTTTTATTCCTTGAATATGTTTTTGACTAAATCTTAAAGTACTATTGATATCATCTAATCTTTTCTCTGTCCTTTCTAATTGTTCTCTTTGTCTAATGAGTTCCTAAAATAAAGACAATAATATTTATATGCATAAATATATTATATTGCTGTTATACAAAATAATTTTCTTTTTGCTATTGCAATATTCAGTGTTCTATTGAAAATGAAATTAATTGCTCATTATATATATATATATATATATATATATATATATATATATAACATGTATGTGTATATATACAACATGTACTAGACAAGTAAAAGTATTCACAGTGCCGGCTCAAAGTACAGGCAACTCTGGCAGTTGCCCAGGGTGCTATGTGATCATTTCTATATTTTTAGTTTTGCCTCGTAAAAATTTGTATAATTATATGTAAAAAGAGAGCAGAAGCTCAGCTTGTCCAGGGCACTAGCAACCAGAGGGCCGTCACTGAGTATACATATAATAATATAAGCAGTATCTTAATACACCAAAAATTAATTTGTCTAAAATAGCTTATGTATCCATTAGCAATTAGGAATTATAATTTTTAGAATAGACATTTTATAAACAAGACGTGAATTAATACAGCTATTAAAGTAGCATTTAAAATTTTGATATGATTTTCATGTAACACATAAACTTATCTTGGTTGTTTTTCCAAAAAATATTATCCGTTAACGTTTTTTACAGTCGTACGTCAGTAAACGATAAGGTTTAACATATGTATGTATTTAGCTATTATTTCAAATTACCTCTGCAGTGGCAGCTCCAATTTGCTCAGAATCTCGTAATAATGAAATGGATCTTTCGGATGATTGAATTGTACGCTCTTCGATCGCCTTTTTTCGTTGTAATAATTGTTGATGTTTGTTTTCGAGCTCGTTGTCATAATTGGTATATTGATTGTAACCCGTATGACCGATAGATCTCGATGGTGCACTCTTTAAAAAGGTTTCGTCGTCGACATCATCTTCAAGCGCGAAAAATGGGTTCTTTGGATCACTCAAGTAATTCTGACTTGCCATTTCGTTACTAATATCATACACTCGAAAAATTGTTTCAAAAGTTGTCCGAGTCCTTCGCAGGCATACACACGTAACGTAACATGTAACATCCACCAACATCCACTAAGGTTTCTCTACCACTCTCTACTCTCTACCCATAAGTATAGCCAATGATAGACTAGTACCCTCTTATTTTGAACAGCCATATTACAGCGCCACTTACGAGATAAACAAAAATCAAATATAGGAGAGGGAATCGAAATTTGATTTGAATTTATAAAAAACACAACATTTCTTGATATCACAGACGATTCTATTGGCAATACTGTAGAAATTGCTAGCATACCTATATTCGCGATACTGTAAGTTTGTCACCCCCTGAGACGGCAAAATAGAAAAGTTCGAAAAAGATGTGGAATTGTAGAATCACTCGATTTTCCCGCCCAATGCAGATCTTTGTTTGATGGTATATTTTGTACACTTGTCAAAAATTATGATTTGAGTCTATGGACAAACCCTTAATGACAGTTCACAATTGCGAAAAGTGCAAAACTTTCTGCTCTGTTGTTGCAGTGTAGTGAATATGGTATTATAAAATGCATTTATTGTGGAAAATTATTATATACATCGATTGTATTTTATGGTTACAAGCCTCAATACACACACACAGTTTTCGGTAACTACGTACGACGACATCCTTCCCCACTTTTCCATATGTTTTGACAATGTTACATTCTCATGAATGTATAAACACAGATTTGTGATAGTTTGTCTTTATCTAGAAGTGTTTATCCGAAAAAACTCTGTCGTACGTAAATCTCTGTTCAAGTCACATAATGTAGTGTTTTTGATCGCTGTTATTACGAATGGGTTTTTTTGCATTTATTAAACGCAGAGTATTTTTAAGATACTGGTAATAGATACTCACGTCCATAGTTTTATAAATTGAAAGTGTTATTTTATGATAAATTGTATATGTATATAAATTTAAATGTAAAAATTTATTGTAATTATAGATAAAGAACTAAGGATAATTGATGTACTTCATAACTCGATATATTACATGATATACTTCATGTAATAAATATAAGTAACATCGAATAGCCTTTCAAGAAGTTGATAATGACAGATTCATCGACTACAACCAGATTCGTACCATCTATTAGTATAAGAGGTTTTAATTTTAGTACTAGAACTATGGAAAATTCTAGAATATTTGCAAATAATATATCTTCTACCATAGAAGATATTAGACCATTGATAGAACACGTACGTGTTGTAAGTGTTTTTAGATACATACTGTTGATGTATCCATTGTCTTATTAATAATGTGTTTTACAGTAATCTTTCTGTTATTTTGTTTGTAGCCACCTAGAATCACATTAACTTCATTATTAAATATTCAGAGAATTCAAAATCCATCGAGTATAATACTTCCTACAACAGATAATTACATAATTGATGTTGAGGGTCAACCAACAAATGATATACAACCACTTGACAGCTCTGACCATAACAATCATCATCATCAACAAACAACTGCTACGGACAATTTTTTAAATAATATTCGTGAAGCTGCAAACGAAGTTGTGGGTGAAAACCACAACAACAATACTAACATTGCCATTAATCACAATATTAATAACAACAACTACAATAATAACATAGAGGAAAACTCTACAGAAACACTACAAATTAGACCAGAAACGCGTGAATTAATTAAAGGCTTCCAAAAGTATATTCTTTTCATTTTTCTTCTGCTTGCCAAAGGTCTTTATGATTATAAAGTTAGTGTATTGAATTTTTTAGTATTATTTGTCACATTCAATCATGCCAATAATGTTGTGAAACGTGAGATTGCAAAACAACATAATAAAAGTTGGATTTCGCTTTTAGTTATCACATGTTCTATTATTGCGTGTATAGTTTTTATTCATTTTGAGTATGATACACATATATTTTTTCCTTACACCCAGCCTCTTACAATCTGGGAACTACTATGGTCAGTTTTGATAACAGATTTTATTCTAAAACTTATTACTATTATTTGTAAAGTGTTTTTAACATGTCTACCCTCCAAACTTCTGCCGCCTCGAAAAAAAGTAAGTTTTAATACATAATCATCTCATAATATTAATAAATTGAAAATTAAAAGATAATGTTGTTTCAGGGAAAATATTATCTGATGTTTGAAGCAACATCTCAACTTTATCGATGTGTTGTACCTATACGGCCATGGTTATACTATTTTTTTGAAGCATATCAAGGCCCAGAAAAAATTTTGGGAGTTATTATCTGTATATTATACATAATCAGCAAACGAACTGATTTAATGTCTCGTTTGAAATTATTTAAGACTGCTACTTGCAAATTATTTCAAAATGTGGTATGTACTTTTGTCTTTTCGTAAGAAGTAAGTATGTATGGATTTGTAAAAAGTTAAGAATTTGAAATTTTGTAGAATTTGGGACTATCACCATCCAAAGAAGAGTTAACAGCATCTGGAGGTATTTGTGCAATTTGTCATGAAGAATATTCAATGCCAGTGAAACTACTCTGTAACCACATCTTTTGTGAATCGTGTGTCTTAACCTGGTTAGATAGAGAACGTTCATGTCCATTATGTCGTGCAATAATTACTGATGATCCTATTTATCGAGACGGCGATACAACTCAGTCTATTCAGATATATTGACCATAATGTAATATATATTTAATTGCTGAAGCTTTCTTTACTTCTTATATTAGTAAAAAAAGTTTCCATTTATCGGTTGCAACAAACAGTTATAATTTAAATCACGTACACTGTAAAATTTTCTGCAATAGTTTATAACATTTTAGATATTGTTTATTTATTTTTACATTATTAATGTTTGCAATGGGATGACTTTACATATATAGTGTATTTAATAAGAAAATCAAAACTTAAGTCTCCATATCAATTAAAAAAGAAATCAATTGAGAAATTGTATAAATGTTATAACTCTGTAAAATATTTTGTACATAAGAATTAAGTAATAAACATGCGCGCAATAATATAAGATTTATATCTCAGAGATGACTTATGAAACGTTAACTTTTTTTTCTGAAATTAATGTGACCAATTTATCAAAATAATAAACAATTACAAAGTTTTTTCAATGCATTAGTCTATTACTTTCCATGTCTATATATTTATATATTAAAAAAAATTGTCAATTTCAAACATAGTAACGAATATTACTACTGAAACACGAAAGTTCTGTATTAGATCTGTATAAAACTGACTTAGAATCTAAATTGATCTCATTACCGATAATATCGTAACATTTGGTTACCAACTATAGACTGCTATGTAATGTAAATGTAATGTTACTAACATTACATTTTCGATAAGTTTTATTAATGTACAACATAAGTATTTTCTTTATGATATTATAAAACATATTGTCATACTGGACTTTAACACTGACGATAAAGTAATTACTATGTAAGGGTATTACTTTAGTATACATAGAAAAATAGTTCAGAAAACATTGGTTTTTAAGCGTGCCTGAAAATATTCTCCATCTCCTTTAGTTGCTTGTTTGTTTATCTCTTTGTGACGTTCTCTGCTCACTATTTCTTCTAGAATTTCTCCATCTCCTTTAATTAACCTGTAACAATATTAAATGTCTTGAGTGCTATTGATGAAAATATAGAAAATATTGATGAAAATTATAGTTGTCTTTTGTCTTTATATTACCTATATCTTCCAGTTTCCTCATCATATACTCTACGCATTACGTTTTGTTTTTTTTCCCACTCTTCTTTTGTCATTGGTGCCATTGTCCTTGATTTTTCCATTTCTTGTGAAATGTCTTTAGTCACATTATCCTTAGATTTATCAGGATTGCGAGCCTTCTTCTTAGAGGATGATTTCTTTAGCTTTTTCTTCAACTTTTTCTTCATCCTTTTCTTCTTCTTACGTTTCTTCATAACTTTCTTTAATTTTTTAGCTTTTCTCTTTGCTTTCTTGCGTTTCCTTTCATCTTCAGATGTATTGGAACTGCTACTGCTGTCGCTGCTACTGCTGCTGCTGCTACTAGAACTACTGCTACTACTGTCGCTACTGGTACTGCTAACGCTTGTAGTACTCGAAGAAGATAAGGACCTTTTTCTTTTAGACCTTTTATGAGTAGAATGATCAGTTTTTTCTTCTACATCTTCTTCTTCCCTTTTCTTATCTTTTCCTTTTGAACAGGAATCATCTGCATTACCTTTTCTTGATTCTACTTTATCAGTGTTAGAACGCTTCAAATGTCGTTCTTTTGAATTACTTTCTCTTGAATATTCGCTGGAGTCTTTTATGTCTCTCTGATAATCATAGTTCTGACTGCTCCTACTTCTAGATCTATTATATGGTGGTCTTCTAATATTATGATTTGAAAATCGGTTATTTCTCCTTTCGTTATTATACTTGTGATATTGTGAATTATTATGCATTCTACTCCTATCGTAAAACCCAGAGTGCTTGTAAGGTTGATAATTGAACATACGTTTCCGATTATCTAAATACCCACTTCGTCCTTTATAATATCCTCTACCTTCCCTTGTATTTGTTCGGTATAATCGCATTCCATTTTCATATCTTTTATCCCACTTGTTGCTCCGTTTGTCTTTGTCATTCGAGTGTTTAGCTTCACGACTAGAACCACTAGAAGAACTCGAACTACTCGAGCTGCTTCTATGTTTTGATTTCTTTCTTTTATCTTTACTGCATGCGTTACGCCTGGTTTTCTTAACTTCAGAATTATCACTTTCTGAAGATACTGATTGCCTTCTGTCCCTTTCTTCCTTACTCTTAACACATTGGTCTGATCGTGAATCACTTTTTTCTCTGTTACTCATTATAATTTTGTTCTAGCTTTCTAGACTACATAAATCTAACAGAGAATTAATTTTTATGTCTTTTAGCTTGTATTTACCGCTAAATCGCATTGATAGTTAACCTTCAATAAAGCGGAAGGTCTTTCCGTTGAAAATGTTCTTGCTAGAAACCGAAGATAATGGTCGTTCATAGATGGATATGTTAACGATAAAATATCGCTAAATATTTCACGAATATTTGCACACTATCAATGTTCGGATACATACTACTAGCACATAACTACAACTAACCTTGATTTAACAAATTACAACTATATATAAGTAACTTCCTCATCGATTTCCATTTCAAAAACTTGTCGAAAATTAAGGCAACCTCTCATGTTGAGATTATATGAAAGGCAACATAAAAGATGGACGTAGGGTCTTTTATGATTATTTTTCAACTGTTGGTAGTCGTTTACTAGAAACTGCGCCTTAAGCAAAGAGCAGCCTTAAGTATGTGAATATTTAAATGGAACGGTACACTTTATTTCTTAAATATTTTAATAATTCCCTCAATTTTTTTCCGGTCCAATATTCCATCAATACCAGTCTTCATACAGTTAAGTGAAAATAATACTCTTTAATTTCATTATTGTTTTATTTTGAGTTTTATAAGAACTGTCTTATATTATTGTATCGTTAATAAAAATTCAACTGTTTTATAATGTGCCCAACCATAAATTCTTGTATTACAATTTCTTTTAAAAACATGTTTAAATCTTCAACGGATTTTTAAATCTATTAGTATCGATTTTACGTGTTAGGTAAAGAAAATTATGAAGCGGATTGGCGACAAATGTCCTTGCAAAGAAAAAGTAATTTATTAACTTCTTAAATTGAACAAACGCATAACTATTTTATTCTCGCAACATTAATCAATCAATAAAGAATATGTTATTTGATATTTTGCGCAAATCGCTAATTATCAAAGTCAGTAAGTTCAGGATTTATATTATAGTTTTGTATGTTACTCACAGCATTTTAGAACGAAATTTTTAAGAATACGATTTAATAATGTTTGGATTTTTTTCTCAATGTATACATACATTTAAATAGTTGTTACACTAGTACAAATTATTTGTTACACTACAAAAATATAGCATAATAACGATCGTTTGAAATTGCAGTTCTAACCCAGATATAGTACTCGGACATCCAATGGACGTCCTTAATTTAAATAATAATATACACAATTTATACAATGTATAGTATAGACTGATTTATATGTAATTACATGCTGATTGTAATTACATCTTAAGATAGTATACTATAATTATTATCTGATTATTTAACACGTTCAGCGCCCACTCCACAATCATAAAAATTACACAAAATCAAAGCAATATATTTAATAAAACAAAAACTAAGAAGTTTAGTTTTGTGATATTAATTACTGTATCAAACCTCTTCTATTCCTCAGATCGTAAGGAAATTTTGTACACTCAATCTACCAACGTAAAAATTAATTTTCAATTCTGTATAAATAATTCCGTCACCCAGATATGGGTGACATGGCGCTGAACGTGTTAAAGTAAAACAAAAAGCTTTGAATTTAATCGTGGTATTATATATGCAATATTATTTGTATTGAATTTTGTTAATATTTACAAGTAGGAATCAAAATTGTGTTTACCGATTCGTATTAAAAAATAGCATTTCTTCGAAAATCGAAAGATCCGCCAACTGATCGAAAGATCACTATATATTCGAAATTAAAAATAACTCAACCGCGTTCCAGCGGCGTTTGTTGATCTCTATGTAGCTTTATTCAGAATTTTTAAATTGGTATACATTTCACGTTTTATATACGTCACTTAAATCGCATCAGTTTATACCTGCAATATATTGCAGCTATTCTTAAACAAATTTTACATATACGCAGATAAATACGTTATCGTTTAATAGAATAGATTTTGAAATTGATGCAAACTAAACTTGCGTAACTTAAGATTATTATTGATATATGGTAGATGAGATAATAAAGTATCATCGAATAGTATATCATATAACACATTTATACTGAATATAATTGCTAGATTGTACATATTTAGTTGTCTGAAATTAAGTACAAGAGAAATTAAGTTTCTTGTTTTATTTGAATTTTTGTATTTAGCCTATTAAAGATTATGTTTGTTTATACATTTACAACTTTACCATTACGATAAATCACTAATATATTCTTTTTAAAATATTGTATAGTTACTATCGCCGGTAACAAAATATACGGAATTGAATCCGGCTTTGTGTGCTGAGTTGCGAAAAATTGTGGATACAATCCTTGTCCCTGGCAAAGGGTTAATGGCTTGTGATGAATCCCCAACGAGTTTGACTGGACGATTTGATGAGCTTGGTATCGAAAATACAGAGACACAACGACGCGATTATCGGCAGATGTTGTTTACTGCTGATCAGGTCATTACACAACATAATGTTTTATTTTAGTCTATTCATACTGATTCAAATTTTTTTAGTTATTTGTACTAATTTTTAGGGAATTAATGTGATAAGTAGAAATTAATGTTTCTTTTCACTGTACTATATAACGGATTCTACAGAAATATTGGTTAAGAATTTTTATAAACCGCTTTTATTCTTGTACTGAATTCGAAAAATGAGGGGTGGACGAGGTTGATAAAGTTGTAGTAAACAATCGAATTTTATTTGTCGGGTACGGTTCGAGACGAAATAAACTATTTTGATGCTCCTCTTAGCTATACATTTGATTGGCAACAGAAACACTATTTCTTGGATTTTCATTTGGCGTATACACCAATCTCTAAATTAAAGTACATATGCATTAATATATACATAGTAGTTTTTTTCATATTGCGAACAGAAGTTGTTCAACAATGAAAACCTTAAAACGACACGTATTTATAACGAGTCACAAAAATTACATTATATGTAACACATATTTGGACTTAAACTTTGAACTTTAATCTTTAGTCTTTATGTCTTATTTTTAATACAGAATCGAAATAGATTGGCAAATGGTGATTCTGTTGCGTTAAGTGGCAGGGCAAACGACCGTTGTTGAAGTAATGTTTATATTTCTAATTCTTGAATGCAACATCACGACATTAGAAATAAAATATTAAATAAATATTGCGCGTCCTTAGCACTAATACTACAACTTAAAGAAAAATCATAATGCTCCAAAAATCGAGAATAAAAAGTGCTGTTTCGTCTATTTTTTGTTATTAATAGTTAAAAAATTGTCTGATCTTCCAACTGTGGCGTGCACAAATCAAGTCGGGAAGATATGTAGGGCACGCTATGATAATTAATACTAGCACCACCATGGGAGAGGCCGAGAATTATTATTACTTTTTCGTAAATTGTAATAAATGCGTAATCAGAAAAAATATCTTTGTTTTCGATTTTTTCATAATAAGCAAAGATACACAACATCCTCGCAAAACGTACCACAGTGTACGAATGTTTTTGTGACCCAATGTATCTGGAGAGATACGCATTAAAGATTAGTGTATTGTGTAATGCAAAAGAAATCTGATTCGTAAGTGTTTGGACTTTCTTATCACAGTCTCAACTAACAAAATACATAAGCGGTGTTATTCTGCATCCTGAGACAGTTTACCAGAAAACAACTGATGGCATTAGTTTCATCGAACTGTTGCAACAACGGAACATCCTACCCGGCGTGAAGGTCGATACTGGATTAATTGATCTCTTCGGCAGTAAGGATGAAAAGACCACCGAAGGGTTAGACAATTTGCAAGAGAGATGTATTCAATTCAAGCGAGACGGTTGTCATTTCACGAAATGGAGATGCACTTATACGATCTCGGAGGACACGCCAAGTCAGTTGGCTATGCATACCAATGCTACCGTTCTCGCAAGGTTCGATTCAAAACAATATATAGAACCTTTCATATTTAATTATTTAAGATATGAACTTTTATACAGAGTGTTTCATAACATGTAAATCACATGTTCTTCTATAACGCGGAATTAATTTCCATCTATATAAATATTAGTAACATAACAGTTATTTTATTTTTAGCCTTCCGGCCATGAAAAGGGATTCGGTTTACAATTTCCACTAACTCTCTTTCGTACAACCCCGTACTTCCGTACAACCCTGTATATATATATATAAATATTAGTAATTAATCCCTTTAATCTTACACGATCTCAATAATATTTTCTGGCTCATATCATATATCCGGCACGGCAATTACTTTAAAAACACAGATAGAATATCTGCCAAATGTCGATTGCATGTGTACACGAACTTATTCAAGACATTAATCTTCATAACATATATTTCAAAATAACGTAAATCAACGAGATAAACCCTGCCCCATGCATATAATAATCGGGTTAATTTTATTCTTCTTTTGGTCAATTTTTTAAGAGGTGGGGAAGTTATTTTCTTATTATATTATCGAATAAAAGATAAATTTATTTATTACAATTTCAAATGACACTTATTTTAGTATAATTGCATAAATAAACAAAATTCTGTTCTGTTATTTAATAAAAAAAAAATTTTATTTCAATATTCTTATCTGTGATATATTATTTATTTATTCGATATTATAATTATACCCATGGTCAATTTCTACAATTTTTGTTATTCATACCATTTATATTTATACGAAGTCATTAATATAATTTATTGCGCAGCACGATATCCAACTTATTTAAAAATGATTTGACGTGTTATACACATATCTATATACGTTCAATAATTCATTATTCGTCGTAAGATGTATCATTGTAAAGAGAAATGTAATTAACTGAATCATACAGCTGATAACCGCAGTGGTTATAGTTCGATTCCCAGTATCTACTGAAACAGATGATTATATTTATTATATAATCACTATTATTAAGTACCAATCGTTGGTAAAATTGTTTCTGTCATATATTATTTGAGGATTGGAAAATTTTTCGATGGAAAATGGTAATTGCTGCATCATTGAATAATAAGAGTTCAATTTGAACTTTCTAAAACACTTTATATCGCGATCGCAATACGAACGTTAATAATTTTATTCAACTAACTGTAATGAATATTTTCCAGCCCGTTTTCTTTTGTACATTTGATTCGACCGATGTTTGTATGTAGCTCGTTTAATTTAAGACTTGTAGATTAATATATGTAAATCACTCTTTTTGTTAAGATATGCCACTATATGTCAGAGTGCACGATTGGTACCCATTATAGAACCAGAGATATTAAATGTTGGTGACTATGGAATAAATAAAGCGTTGGAGGTACACGAAGAAGTCATGTCTATCTTATTTCGTATACTAAATGAGCATCATGTTTACCTGGAAGGCGCAATCCTAAAACCTGCGATGATTCTGTCGGGAATCAAAAATACATCTAATTGCTCAGCACAGGTAAAATATCGTAAAAACCCTTTAACTTTAACAATACATACATTTGTTTGTAAAGTGCTATCACTAATTATTAGACTGCAGATTTTATGCATTTATGACAAAAATGAGTAGCTGCAATTTAAGACATGAAAAACACTAGGAGAATTTTGGAGCATTAATGTACCATTTGCAGCTTTTTAAAATCGTTAAAGAGAGGAAGAACTTTTTATTTGGTTCCTATCCTTTTTAATTAATGTAGACAATTTTTAATCTACTAGTTATACATACTTCGAAATTTATTTTTATAAATAACTTATTTAAAATTTCAATGTGATCTTATGAAACATAATATGACGAATGAATCGTGTGATTCAGTAAGTTTAATTATAAATCGAAATTAATAGACTGCAACTATAAAATTTAATTTCATTATAGAAATAAAATTGTCGAATAGTTTTTGTAAACTATATAAGCAAACATCGTAGATACTACAAGAAAAAATGAAACGTTATTAGCTATAATTTATTGCAGCTTAACATCGTTATATAGGTTTGATAAATTCTTTGAAAGTATTCACTTTACTAGGATTATGTTTTAGGGTTCATATACTGATAAGATATTTTTATTTCAGTATTTAATCGAATTACTTTATAGATATTCTGTTTTTAAAGAAATTCTTTGTATTTGTGATAAGACGCATTGAATACAAATTTTATTCATTTAAATATGTGTTTATAGATAATTGCTGAAACCACAATAACAGGTCTGCAAAGAACAGTGCCACCAGCAGTTCCAGGGATCGTATTTCTTAGCGGCGGACAATCAGATACAGAAGCTGTGACGAATTTGAATGCTATTTGTTCTTACGAAGGGAGAATACCTTGGAAACTTACGTTTTGTTATGGGCGTGCAATACAAGTACGATTGATTATTCTACACTCTTCACAAATGTAGTAGAACTATTCCTATTTGAATTAATATGCAAATGGATTCGGACATACATGTATATGGCAGAATTTTTCTGATAGTATTGGAGATTACATCTTTCACACAGTAAATTGTGAATGCTGACTGTTTGTTTAATTTTGCAAAAATTTAAATTGATTTCCAATGATCAATTTAGTAAGAATTAATATTAAATAAATTATTTGAGCGTACAATGGAAAATCCAAATAATGTTTTGTTGCATAGTTATATATATCATCATCGTACAGGGTTCCGTACTCAATTATTATGATTAGAATCCATTTGACTGTGTAGTAGAATTATTAAACATTGGGCTATTTTGTCTTATATTTAATATTTCTATGTGTTCATGAAGAACGCAGCCATGCAGGTTTGGAAAGGACAGCCAGAAAAAGTGGAAGAAGCCCAAGCAGTCTTACTGGAGAGGACAAGACTCTGTTCTGAAGCATCTTTGGGCAAAGTGCAGACAAACGGAATGTGCACAAAAAAAGGCCAAAACTCGCAATAATTTACAAATATTTTTCAATTGATTTTATTTGT
The DNA here is from genome assembly GCA_913789915.3 of Sphecodes monilicornis. Classification (NCBI taxonomy): domain Eukaryota; kingdom Metazoa; phylum Arthropoda; class Insecta; order Hymenoptera; family Halictidae; genus Sphecodes; species Sphecodes monilicornis. The sequence continues at coordinate 16,867,412 of OU565290.1, forward strand.
TACACAAATTGTAATTGCCGCAACGGTACCTTTCTCTATTCTGTTCAAGATATTACCTCGAATTGCGTCATGCGAATTTCACTTATACTTTTCTATTAATCTTTTTTAAAAGCCTTGGGTACAAAGGATAATACAAAGCAACTTTCACAAGTACGTGTTATCAATGAATTCGCCTGATGAAGATAGGGCCAGATTGGTCGATCCAAAAGGTACACGTGTTTCATCATATGAATGAGTGTGTCAACCTTAACAGTGAAAAGCACCGTCGATCGTTCCGGCGAATGTCGTGCAAGGTGTCCTTGACTGACCTCTAAAGCAGCGGTTCTCAACGAGAGGCATCATCACCCGATGCTTCTTCACCACATGTGATTCGGTGATGCGCACACGTTCAGAAGTTTGCTCCACTAGTGGTCGATATGTCGTCAGTAGATCCCCACCAACTATGTTCTCTCGTCTTCCTCCATTTTATGGACCTGCCCGCTAACACGTGCGCTCCTAGTGTCATAACTCCGATCTATATGCAATTAATTACAGCTATAATGCAATACAATAGAACCATGGAGGAACAAAAAAACGCAAAATGAATACACATTTTCCACATCGCTTCTTTAACTTTTAAAATGTTACTTAGCATCTTCATTGAAGTCAATTATACGACATAAAGACTTTATCCTTACTTCGAAGTATATATATTGATCAATATGCGTCGCTTCGAATAAATAGATTGCGGATTCATTTATGCGAAATCAAACTTGTCCAAGTCAATTGTAAGAAACAGACGTTAAACTAGCGTGTATTTCCTCTTATAAACATTTTAATGGGTCAAATATAATAGATAACATTATTCAATTATTCTAATGTCTTTATACAATCTTCAGTTTTACTATAAATGCATAAATCCGCAGTCTAATTACAAAGTTACCCCAAGTAGAAATCAATTCATAAATAATGAAATTGTACACAATTACTGTCCTTTTTATGTATCTTGTTTAAAAATCTTGAAAAGCGGGTATTCGATTCTTGAATACTCCCGGCAATACATAAATCTGGATTGCAGTATGAGGATAAAGTTGAGCACCTTCAAAAGGAAGTGCGCTTGCGCGAGTCTCATTCTGGTTTAGACTTTGAAACCGACAAACAGCCGAGGCTTACCTCAGTCGCTTTCCAACTAGCGAATAGTACGACGTGTTTTAATACGAGTTTCGAGCCAGAGTTCATCGATATTAGGTAAGTTATGTTTGTGCATGGTTTTGACTGAACAGTTCGCTCAGAATCGAAAGGAAAAGTGCCATGTGTTTCGACAAACTCTATTGATCCATCTGTGCGGTAAAATCAATGTGAAATATAGTCAGAAATATTTGACCTACACTGAGATTCGACCTTGACTGACATTTGGACGACGACACCCATTCTATTTCCCGTGCTTTAAATTGTGTAACTTTAGCGATAGCGTCGCTTCAAGAATATCTTCTTCAATATAATAATTCGCTGATACAACTCTATTGTGAAGAATACATTTTTGTCTCATACGTACAGTTTCGTGTCTCTGTGCAGAGGTCAAAATTATACTTATGTAAAGGTTTCATTTTAATGCTAATATTAATCGTTCCACGATCAATTATTATTCACAGCATTTAAGTGAATTTTCGACTCTCGATAAACAATCGGCTAGATATTATTTATCTATAGATATGTCGATGTTTTTACTCATACATACATTTACTAAAAATTAAGAAACAACGACTATATTCGAAGTTTTTATACTCGTATCTGACACTAAATGAATTCATGTCTGTTTCGTAATTTTTCATCATGTGACTCACTGATATAAATCTCTAAAGAAGTACGATTTTCTGGATTGTTAATGTCTGAATATAAACATTTACTTTTTTGAAGAATATTAAGCCTGATAGTTATGGAAATGTAAGTTCTTTTTAATCGAGTTATCAGTATAACCTCTAACTGATAACGCTTATCTGTCACAACAATGGAAATATTTTATTATACTATTAAAAATGAAGTCCTTCGATATGTTTATAAATGGAGCCATCAAAATGAAACAAATTGTTCGAGTCACTGAAAGATTATGTTCACATACAAGGGTTGATTAAGACCTAATCGTGAGTCATACCCATCGTTTAAAGTCGTTAAAGACGCGTATTACATTCAATTACGACCGCGATTTAAATTCTTAGGCTCGCTATAATGTTCGGCCCTAAAACCACGTGTCAGGGCTCCTATTGCGTCTAATTTTTCGGTATCTATTTTGAACTGTTCTTTTCAATGACAGCGGTCTAATTTAGGCAGTGCAATAGCAACAATCGATAGTGCAATCGGTGGTAGCTTGTAAGGTAGATCGAATTAGATCAGTTGTTTGCAGGCATGCCTCAAAGGTAGCAAGAGCTTACGCAATCAGCATAAGGACCATTAATGCTACGACTACGTGGTTGGGATCATTTTAACGTACATATGAACATGTCGTGTGTGTATGCGAGAGAACATGCGAAGACGCACGTATACCGGGTGGATCGGGATTCATCTGAAATCTACGCACACAAAGACAGTCATGTGCACACATGACAAAGTTTCCCCCAACATTTCGTCATACGTCACACATTCCGCCGCCTCATAAATGTGAATAAAGCTTTGGCGAAGCACCAGATCTCAACGTTTAATTTTAAATACGCCTGTTTCACTCTTTTGTTTTCTTTCTTCGTCGTCCTCGTTTATGTGCCCTCCACTTTCGAAGGTTTTTATATGAAATGTGTGTACGAGTTTCTTGACATACTCGTCCAATTGTAAATAATTATGCTATACGATTTTTCATAATGTTCATTTGGGGTTAACATTTAAAGAATGCAAGTCATGTAGAGAATATATCATGTATGGTTCTCAGCCAGTTACGTGGCAGTTAAGCAACTTTCACTTACCAAATTATTACTGTCTTTCGCAAGGTATGATTTTACAAGAAATTTATTCGCCGTGAAGTGTTTGTATATAACTGTTTGAATATAAGTATTACAAACCGCAGATGTTACTCTCGATATACTGATTATTCTAATAAACCATTTCCGTAAAATATTCCTTTCAGCCTTGTATTGTTAAGTTGATGTAGATCAAACGTTGCACACTATTGAAAAAATAAATATTTTATAATAGACTGATGCATCAATTATACTACATAATAAATAAAAAAGTTTAATATATAACTTCAAGAAAAAGGGTACGAAATTCGAATGGTTAGTGACAGTTAAAAAGTTTATTCTTTCATGTTACAAACAGTAAACCATAGAGCAGTGATGGGCACGGGTGGAGCCCCTCAAACGCCTGCTTCTCCCACCAACCTCTCTTTCACGCAGCGCGCACATTCGTTGCGTACGCTGATGTCTCGTGTCTTCGTTGCCCCATTGTACCGCGCTTGATGGAAAGGGACAGAGGGCGCTACGGTGTGGACGGTTTTGCCTCAATTGAGGCAAAATTGCCCATCACTGTCATAGAGATATATACGATCATCAGAACCGTTCTAAGATATTTGATGCCCGTGGACTACTAACAATAATACGCCCTTCTTCATCAGCAAATACACGGGAGGGGAAACGCGAGCTGGGTGACCGGTGAAGTTTTACAAAAGTTTCAGAACTAGAAAAAGTCAATATAAAGGGTGGCCCATCGGGTACGACGCATTTAATTTTAATACGAAACACGGTACATTATTATTTAATTGGACAATTTTTGTTGATTTATAAAGTAGACATGGTGAGATTACTTATGGAATATGATGGCCGAATGGCCGCCGAGGGTGTGCTGGCATACCCTACACCCTTTGGATAAAATTTTCAAAGAAGTGTGGATTCAATAAGTGAAATATGGATACCAATAATTCCAGGAATTTTTCGAACAGTCTGCGCAAAATAAAATAATAATCTCAATGACTGCAGATGACAAATATATGGAACTTTAGGGTTGCCAACTTAAATATAACAAAATGGTGGAAAATTAAATGCGGCGTATCCGATGGGCCCCCCTTTATTACCGATAAACAAATCAAAATATAAAATTCGGCCGGCAAACTGATTTGAGTGTAAGAAAAATTACCACCCCAAAAGGTTGGCAATCATGCGAGATTTAAAACATGCGAATTGTCAAAACTTGAAAAAAATGCGGAAATGTGTTTAAAAATGAATACCGAAGACAAAAGACAAAAATTACAGGATAATGATTTTTTTTCCAATGAAAATTATTATCAATACTTTCCTAGAAAGATAACATAATACAATCGTAGCACAGTATTAAGGAGTTACGCTAGTCAGAGCAATAAACGTGAACAAGATACAAGTCATAAATTGAGAAGTATTAGATAAAAATAAAATAAAAATAAAAACTATAAACAAATCCTCTCTAATAAAATTTATTGCTTAAGAGCGTACATATTCAAGATTACGATTATCTTGTATCACATAGTGTCTTAAAAAAAAAATTTACTCTGAACAGTAAAAACGATAGCAAGATTTAGTGGATGAACACGTTATAAATATGAGGTCTTAGTAGTTCTGAACAATTATTTACGTGGCATACGCCCTTTATTTTCTGCGCATTCATTTATTTCCTAACAAGGCAAAATGAAATGATATAAATGGAAGAACACTATTTAACATTTTCACTTGTTAAGGATTAACTTTCATACTCTGAATCCTTCGACCGTCGATTTTTAAAATAGTTTTTGTAACTGCAATGTTTAATTTCAACATATTATAACTTCACACGTGTATCACATTTCGGATGGAATGATTTATAATAATCGGGAAACCTTCGAGAACGGTATTCGATGAAAGACACGCGTGTCACGTTGTTTTCAGATAACATTTTACGATAGTATCATGCACTTTGTCACTTTTCCATTGAACTTTGTCACAGATTAGAATCTTTTCGCGAACGACTGCTTATCTGTCAAACATTCACCGATTCCGCACCTTCCGCCTTACAGACTGCAGTGCCCACAACGGAATTCGCCAAGCAGGTTTCACCAATTGCCACCGCTAGGTGCGCTCTGCTATGACATTCACCTCTGACAATGAATGCCGTGGATCAAATAGTATAAGCATTGTAGCGCAGGCGTGTTGACGTTATTGACCGCCGAACCGGTTGTCAACTTAGGATTATTATATTCCTCCAACTAGTAAAATAACAGTAAATGCTTAAAATTATAGTAAAATTATAGAGGGCTGTTAATGTTCCATAATCTGCATGATTGAAGTCGAAAATTTGTTAACAGATGGAACAAAGCATAGTCAAAGAGTAGGGATACAACAAGAGGCGACACTTGAGAGAGAACTACTTTTTTAATACAACGAATTTAAAGGTCCATTCGGTTTTGGATAGATAAACTTCGGCAATGCTCGTTGGACTGCGCTAAAATTGAAGTATTTGGGTCAGCGTTGGTTAGCGTTCTTCTTACAGTCTCATGTTTCATACTGCAGACCTTATTTTCTTTCTTCTATAAGAAAATACGAAATATCAAATGTACAATGCCAAATTGTGGAAACGCTGTGGGTATAATGTTCTGAGAAACGAGCATTTATTGCATTACTGTTATAAACCGGGAATTTCAATCCTACCTAATGGTACTTTTTGATTTGAACTTCCCGCTTACATATCGAACGGCCGACACCAAAGGTACCGCCCGAGTCTCGTCTCTTGTTGTATCCATACTCTTTGGCATACTCCCGTCTATAAAATGATGTTCTGTGGTACGAATGCAGCGCCACGGCATTTTCACGTACTAGACAATGTACGGACCAATTTGAATGTTTTAATTTTAAAATTCTGGAACTGCTTCTATATCTGTCTTATACATATGTAGAACAACATAGAACCGAACCGTTGTCGCTCAAAACTCGCTCGTAGTATTTGTGCTCTATTAAAATCACGAAAGCAAATAACATACAGCCCACTCTATTTACTTTGTTATACAGTTTATCAAATATATTCATATACCAAAAATTGGGAGTTCCATTCCCTCACGAACCAACACCATCGCGATGAAGCAATCCGCGGCAATCGCTCTAAAATGTGAAGTGCGATTACGGAGATCATTTTACAATTAGTCATTCTCAACGTCACTGCTATTGTGACAGATGCCGTTATAAGATATCGATGAAATGTGTAATCAATAAAAAATAACAAAACATTGCGTACCATTCTAAAGTTGCTTAAGAATATCTTTAAATGCAGATAGAATGTTACGTGGTTTCGTACTCATAAATTTTGGAGTAAATAATTGTTACAATTGTTTCTGAAAGGAACTGGATTCTTATCAGTATTATTTTGAACGTGTTTATAGATATGGAGTTTAGAAATTATAAATATTACATGTATTTAATTTGGTTGAAAAATATTATGAAATTTCGGAGTTGAAGATACGCGTCTGCGCAAGCACTTGATACGTTAAGGGCCACTTTCATATATTGACCGACACGAGAAGGTGCTTACGGTCTACAGGACAGATGTACATGTGTGTGTGTGTGGCTAGGTAATATAGTTAACTGTAGGGATCGCTGGTCAAGAAAGGGTGTAATAGAATTTCCTCTCTCATGTTATGCAAAACATTCCCTTTAAACATTAGTACCTAGTTACACCAATTTTAAAAATCTTCAAAATATTCGAAACGATCCTATACTCGAAAATAGTGAAAAACTATTAATGACCATATTAACTACCTTAGAGACTCTTACAAAAACTTCGACGATTTTGTAAATCAATTACTTGTTGTCTACGTCAATATTGTGAAATTGTTCGTAGTTGTACTTTTAACCCTTTTTGTCCTGAATAATGTCCATCTTCTTTTCATTGGTATATTTATTTTAAACACTTCACAAATGTTCAAATAATACATGCGCTAAATAGAAGCATTTTTAAATGTTTGTATATACAGTACCTAGCGCGTTAAATTAACATAGATTAGATTTGACTGTACACAATTTCAAGCGTATTTAGTTCCCAGCACCGTGTTAATGAAACCGATGCTTCATTTAGTATCCTCAAATATCTTTAGCACATAAACTAATCGATGAACGGTTTAGATAGATTTTCCTTGAACAGAAAAAAGCTAACACATCCACTTTTATATTCTTTATATTCTTCATGAAATATACACTAAAATGCATATTTAGAAATTTAGAGTTGATCAGAAATATTAGTTCACGATCGTTCTCATAAACAGAAAGACCGTGCTGGTATGTTGAAGTAAACGTTTTTAAAAGAATGTGTACCAATTTTAATCTGTACTTTTGCATATACGATAATTGCTAGTTGTTCAGATCGTCAGGTTCATTTGAGCGCATTAGCGAAAACAACGAACACCTTTTCTGCTAATTTGTAGTAATCTACACCGTAAATGTCAGAAGTGAAGCATTAGTTACGTGATTTGGCAATAAAATGTTAAAAAAAAAACTCGAAAGGTTTTTTCCAATTTAGAGTTTTTTATGATTCATGACTCGTTAGTCATATTATACAGAATCTCATCTTTAGCTATACATTAAAAATCGGTTTAACTTTTCTTTCGTAAAAAATGTGGAAAACCAGGTGGACTTAGGCATTATCCCCCTTGCGTCCCTTCAATGCGTTACGATCCATTTTTACGTTTGGAAAGATTTCATGCTGCGGAAATCTTTAGGAGCACGAGAGTTCACGTAATAATAGATAGAAACGCAACTGAATAAAGGATCTCACAAAAGCCAGAGCAAATATTCCGCAGCTGGCATTTCACAACGATAGATTCTTAACAGTACGAAACTTCTCGCATTCGGAGGAAACAAGTACATAAATCATCGCGGTAGATTATTCTGTTACGAATTCTTTACTCCGAAATGCAGTGATACAATATCTTTTTGTTTTACTCACACGCAATGTTCGCCAAATGTCTCTGACAATGAGACATGCGAGAGCAAACAAATTGGGGGAGATAATAGACGGAACATTTACGGTGGATAAAATAAGTATTAGCATATATTTCTTTTTCTTTGGGACAATGTTGGTTGAAAAAGTAGCATATTGCTGGGATCTGAATTTTTTATTACTTTATTAGAGAAATAATAATATAATATAATAATATATAATAATATAAAATAATAATAATAATATGTATTTATCCTGGAGAAGTGATATATTATAAGAAAAATTACAAAGAGTATGTTTGTAAAGCATTGTTTTAATATCAATTGTTATATCGTATCAATTGTGCTAGTACATTTTTTATCACAGGATTTTCGTTCAGAGCAGGGATGGGCACAGTAGCGGCCCCTCAAACGCCTGCTTCTCCCACCAACTCTCTTTCATGCGCGAGGCCTGCGCACTGTTCGCAACGAGCGAAGCACTTCCTTCCTCTTTGGTAATGGCGGATGCCTTGGGGACAGTGGGCGCTATGGTGGGGACGGTTTCGTCTCAATTGAGACAAAAATGCCCATCCCTGGTTTAGAGGTTTCTTACAGGATTGTCTTTTGTATATTATTTTTTAGCGGTAAATTATTACCGTTTCTAAACTAGCATATTGTTTCTATGTATGATAAAGTACTATAGAAAATCTGGATTGTCTCAATATGCTACTTTTTTTAACTTACATACGAACAATTTCACATGATTGACTTACGATAAGGCACAGGCAATACAATTTAATTTTCATATTTGCACATTCGAGTATTCGGGAGAAATGCATTCAGACAAACGAAGTTTGAATAATGAAATTATACTGCGAACAAGCAGCTCTTGAAAGCATAAATTGCACAAGTGTAGTCTCTATGTTCCATTCATAGACATGGAAGCAACATTTGTGATTAATTCTTGAGAGTTTCATAAATAAAAGTCTGTTATACGAAATGAAGTAAAACCAAACAGAGAATACAATTCGCAAAGAAAGATTTGAGTTGATGGAAGAACTATTGAGCAACTCGGATATTTGCTAAAAACGTGAATGCTGCATTGCGAATTGTTTTGGTCAAAAAGTACTGATACTGCACAGCAGTCAAGTTATCGGCGAATGTAGGGTCAGTGAATTCTAATTGATAATGCGATAACAACTTAGAAGGGGGTACTCTTCATCGCGAATCGAGATTGCATGTTTTCGTCGTATTCGCCATTTTACTCCTTGGTAAACAAGTTTATTGTGTTCACGATAACTTGAAAGATAATGTTTGCACATACTTGCATAAATTAGGCTATCAATCATTTGTGATGTATTGCAAAGTATAGCGCTTCATTTGAGGTCGGGTCTAGATTAGGTAACATTATACCGTACCGGTAAGATATTACGACAATAAATCGGGTATACATAGTATACGCCTCTTCTCCTTCAGAAGTGTGCAGATAGTTTTCTGCCAATTAAAAAAATATTGAGTAGCAAGAGTGGCAAATTTTGCATGACTATATTCGTTACAAAAGATGAATAAATTCTGGTCAAACTTTTAAATAAAATCTGAAAGACATCAATGAAATATATGTATTTTTACATTCAGCAAATAAACTAAAAATGTCTTGCTTTTTATCACGTTTTCTTTGTATACAAATTGATTTTAAACATTGATCAAGTATGTATATTATTGAATGTAAAATTAATGCGTTATAATAATAATATTGTATTATTTTTAAACGAATGAATTTAGGAACATTATCATAGACAGATACAATCAGTACGAAGAGAGAAAAGCCAAGTTAAATACAATCTTAATAAGCATATCTGGCCCGTCGCTAATGACCCTGGCAGTTGAAGCGACGTTAAATAACAAAATAAATAAAAAAAAATATCTGGCGTATTTCCAAAATCAGTTCTTGTAAAACCGAAGCTCATTATGAAAAACATCTTCTATCATAGTTTTTTTATTTCCAACCATTATATTGCAACCGAGGAAATTACTTGTAGATAATGCTACAATATGTTTTGCGAATAATTTATGATTAGTTTATAATTTATATATCATAGCGATCTTAATAAGTAATATGTGATTACAATTACATTCCGTTCCTGTTTGGAAAATAAATTTGATTTACATTCAGAGACACAGAAACAATATTCAAAGACGCGTCCACTTCGTTTATTACAAGATATTATGCATACTAAATCGATGAACACTTCTCGTAGACTGAATGCTATAACAAAAGCGCATAGAGTGTCGCTGACGTTTCATGAGTGGACGGATATTGTATTTAGTGTTCAAGCGATGAATGCGTAAAATAAGATACTGCCAGTTTGCTATACGTTTGTAAAACGACCATGCATAGGAGTTTAACTTGTCAGGTGATACGGAATTAATTTTAATATTACACGTGTCTGAACTGAAATAATATTCTAGATACCTACCTACACTATTTTTTAGTCCATTATGTACGTCTTATAATTAGGCTAACCACATAATATTTCTTGTGTTTTAATTGATTCTATAATATTAAAAGTTACTAGTGTATCTACTTGAACAAAAACGAACTCACGAACACTCAAATTATATAATTCTAATTATAATATTGTGTCAAATTATAATATTGTTACCGTTGAACAGCACATTTTTTTACAGCCATACAAATATTTGGCGATGTCTAAGATTGGATAATAAATTCATAACTTCATTTATTACTTTTTTAAAACACATTTTTGAAAGTACTGATTATTTAATTTGATCGTCAGAAATTGAATAGTTAGATGGAAATTTTAATACTCTGGGTCAAAATGAGCCCGTATCCCGCTGTAAAATGGTTCAAAACGTACAGTCACTCCCATTAATATTCGTACACTCTAAAAGACGATCACGTTTTTAATATTGGATCATGTGACTTGGATTTTTTTTTGTGAGAAGTTAGAACAATTAGTTTACTACACGTTGAAAAAAAGAAATTTTGAAAAAATTGTAATTGGTCGGAATTACAAAGAAAATACTAGAAGTTGTTATTTACAACTGTTTTATGTGTGTCCATATTGAAAATTTAACAAATACTTTTTGTAGATCTGTGTCAACTGTATACACTCTGAATATTTCACCAAAATCGGCAAACGTTGAAACGAGCTACAACTGTTTGAAGATTGTAAAAATTGCAGCTTTTCACAATTTTCAGCCTTAAACTGTAATAAATCGAAGGATTCTTACGTCATTCGATGCCTGTCGCTGTTTTCCACGTAATCAAAATTGGATGAAAATTTGAAAATGTATACAATTGATACATATCTACAAAATGGATGTTTTAAATTTTCAACATAAGTCACATAAAAAAATTGTAAAACACAACTTTTAGTATTTTCTCTGCAATACCGACCAATTGCAATTGTTTTATAATTTCTTTTTCACGTCATGTAGTAAACTAATTATTCTAACATCTCAAAAAAGTCCAAGTCGTATGGTCCAATATTAAACAAGTTATCGTCTTTTTAAGAGTGTACGGATATGAATGGGAGCGACTGTATGTGTGCACTTTAGGTTTGTCAATGACTGGTTCAGTTATCAAAGTAAATGTCAAGAAGTATCTTTCCTTTTTCAAAGATAAGTTATACTCATGCTCCCGTTGGGCATTACATATAGGAATAGAGAAGTATCCCGGGAGGTTACCGCCTTAAGAAATTCCCAAGCCGGTCGGCTTCTTGCGAGTAACTTCTTTATCATTTACACAGCTAAAAAGCTTTTGTCCACACGTTCCAACAACGAATTTCGTCCGAAAGTGCAGTTTCTCATGTGTTTTCTTTTACGTGTTGTGTTAGCCATTCAGCTGCGTACCGGAGGGTCTCCTCATGTTGTCTGGAGAGTTTTGTTACTTTAGTGGTTCGCAACTTTCGTCTTGGGATCATGAATTTAAATTATACAATCTTCCATCCTTGATGAAATTTTTCTGTAAATGTTGCCTTGTCAGTGGCCGGTACGTAAGCTTTTTCGGACACGTTCAAATAATAATAATTGTGATTTCTATCGATCGAATTTTGAATTATGTTAGAGAAGATGTTATTGGCGCAAGGTTCGACCAATTTAGATGGAACCTTGCGCCAATAACATCTTCTCTAACATAATTCACAATTCGATCGATAGAAATCACAATTAATATCGAACCTTGCGCCAATAACATCTTCTCTAACATAATTCAAAATTCGATCGATGGAAATCACAATTAATATCGAACCTTGCGCCAATAACATCTTCTCTAACATAATTCAAAATTCGATCGATAGAAATCACAATTATATCATGGATGGCGAAACATTTACAAACAACCAGACTTTTTTGCGTCAATGTCAAGGATGTTTGGTGTGGAAACGGTTAAAATTCTTAAGCAAAAAACAAGATTGAACCTTGCGCTAATAACATCTTCTCTAACATTCAAATAATTGTGCGATTGTAGTATATGCGCCTGTGAACCTTGGAAAGATTTCGTCGAGATTGTCAGTTATAATTCGATTGTGGATCTTCCCGTAAAATAAACATTTCCTGCGTCAAATACGTGACGCGAGAATTAAACAGAAATAAATTTGCTTTTTGAATAATTCGAATAAATTGGAGAGAATATGAGAATATTCTTAAATTTGTCGATGTTTATACTCGTAACATCCGCAATTGATTAAAAGTGTACATACAGGTGAGCTGTGTACAAAAGGAGCATTTTTCAACGTTACGTCAGCATTGCAGCTAAATTCCTCAGAAGTCTGCAGATACAGTGATAGAAGAATTTCAACACCTCGATGAGCGTTATTAATCCGAGTTGCGAAAACCTTAAATGAAAATCTTAAGTTTAACTCTTTAGTGGTATAATCCCTTTCTATGAAATTATTGATTAAAAGAAGGATTAACCCTTAGTGAACGAGAATTAGTTTTATCATACTTCTTGATCGATCGAATATACTTTCTTTGTGACACAAAATTGTGTAATGAAGAAATAAATGCATTGATTAAATGAAGGAAAATGTGTTGTGTTGAGTTTGATATTTTTCGAGAGTCAGTGGACACGCATCCGTAGAGGATTAAAGAAGTCTTTTGAAATTGTTGAAATAGGCCCATTTATTTACCATCGGGGCTATTCATGATATCCCTTGTAGTTTTAACAATTTTCTTTTAGTGAGTGAGGGTATGTATTGGTTTGGCGAATTAACCCTTAGCACTCGAATGGCGACTCTGAGGCGCCACTACAAATTGCTACACCATTATTCAGAATATTGTTTACATGATTAAATTTGTTCATATGTAATAAATTACTAAACATTTAAATATTGTATGAGGTACTATATCAATTTCGTACGCATATAATGAAAAAAACTTATGTACGACGGAAATATTTTAGGTTAGAAGAAATGTTTGGTTTTTTAGTTGAAATAGCGCCGAGTGCAAAGGGTTAATAAAATCACGAACCTGCTTGAACCTTAGAGCACACGTTTCATCGTGGACGGTTTACCGACAGCAAACGAATCGAAATTGCATGAACTGCTCCCATGGTACTATTCGGTTTGGCGGCAAACGATTGAGATTCGCTGCGCCATGCATCGTGGCCAAGTTGCTTAAACAAGTGGTCGAGCACAAAACCTAACTGGTATGCATTGTTTTATAAAAATTGCAAGACTGAATTTATTTAGATATCTCACAGTTTTTATAAGAGGATGTGCTCGAACGAAGAAATATATTCAATAATTTCCAATGGTACTATGTTTGTAATTTTAATACTTATAAAAGGAGAAATGTGCAATCGATCATTTAACCCCTTGCCTTACCATTTTCTTTACGGCTACAGTTATTAGAACATTTTTATCCCCGAAAATTTCACAGATGATAAATGAAAATAGGTATTCTTCGTATGGCTACGTTTGCTTTAATGCTTACATATTGTGTACAGAAAATACGATTTTATTTCGTCTAAAAAGAAATGCATATTTCTTTGACTTTGTTGAAAATCTTCATCACGAGTATGACTCGTTAAAATACGGCAAGGGGTTAACCGGTCCTGGTACGGTCAGTGTTAAGTGCAGTTCGCGTAGACTGCAGCAAAGTAAGTTGTTGTAACGTCATCCCCCGTAAATACGAATTGAAATTACCAACTTTGCACAACTTCTGTCACTACTTCCTGCCCTATGGCATAACTTCATTTCGCTAACGAGTTCGCTAAATGTTCTCTTAATTTCTCACATCGCGTTCAAGTTCCCCAAGCTGTTTTCAGAGTTCATCGATCCCATAGTTACACGACTCCGATAATCACTACCCTCATGATTCTGAAAGACTCGAAAAAACGAATTTATAAGACCGTGCAGTATTCATGGATAGGGGGAAGTTCAGTTTTGCATCATTTTACGCAACGGTCGCGATCAAATTTCCTTCCAAACGGTAGACGGCAGGGGTCACGGCGATTGCGTCAGAGTTTGCCGCACTTCGATTTTATTTATCGACGATCGACCGGAAAAGGTTAGGCCGTTTCTGCTCGGCTGATGATGCCGACAGCGAAAACGAAACTGCGTTCTCACGCATCGAACGTACCGAAGGGATCACGATAATGGATTAGTATGTATCTTTTTTCGGCGGTGACCTGTAATCCCGCATCGTTCGCAGGGTCCCTTCATGGCGTATCCCGTAGTCAAGGATAGAGGAACGCCTACCCCGGGCCAGAAGGGTGCGAGCACAAGTCCCGCGGTATCTCGAATGGCGTTGCCGATGTCTCAGGTCATGGATTCAGGGTGCGCAGGGGAATAATACAGGCGTAGCCTCGAGAACGTCTGCGCGTGCTGCATTGCGGCTAGCCCACTCCCTTGTTCGGTGCTGTATGGGCGACAAGTCGGTGGATGAACAAGGACGCGAACGTTTGAGGGCTGCATCGAAGAGAGACAGGGGTGCGCGTTGGTAGGAGGTAGTGAAAGAAGGGTGTCGTTGGGGTGAAGAGAGACCACTAGAGTGGTGGAGGTGAAGCACATCGGAGCGAAAGAGACGTGGATCGCAGAGGGAGGGTCAGTGGCCAGGGAACAGAGAAGGAGGATGAGAATGAAGGCGGGCGAAAGAGGGATATAGTGAAACATGGAAAAAGAAGAGAGACGACGAAGGCAGGATAGAAACTGGGAGAAGGGGTGGGGAAAGAGAGAGAAAGAGGGTACCTGTGTACGAGCGAATGTGTGTGTATGTGTGCACCGACTACCCCCCTGTTTTGCAGTTACGACACTGCACTGCAGCCAGGTACCCCTGCCGCCTCTTGGACGGGGCAGACTAGTCGGATAAAGCCAGTCGTCGTCTCGTGCTCATACGAGACACGTTTCCTCTCCGACCCTATCTTCTATACCGCCCGAGGCTACGATTTTTCTACAGCAAACCGCAAAAATGTAGTCAAAACGCAATCTGGGTCCTCTCGGCTGGGCCCGTTCACCAACTATGCAGCCGAGAAAACACGTTCTGTCTCAACACGATCGGTTTACATTTTTCTTCGGTCTCTCTTTTTATCTCTCTAGTTCTCGTATCGTCAGCGGTACACCGTGTAATTATCGCCGCAACGTGTTGTAAAAGAAATTGGTTCTCATCACCGATATTTAGCGGGCTGACTTAGTTCCGAGGAACGTATTATTGTCGTTGTTGTTATTGTTATCGTTTGAAAAATTACTATTATTATTGACGTCTTTATATTTATTATCGTTATACATACGTGTGTTGTAACGGGAGTCGCGAGATCGAAGCGCACGTTTACACGATCACCGGATGCATCTGGATCGTTCGTCGAAAAAGGTAAGAACGCTAACAACCGCAATGTAGATGATCTCCTTTCCTCACGCAAGCTTTCATTGCCAGTCTACTTTCCACATTACCAATTGCATGCGCTTTATCTCTGACAGCGTGCGTTAACAGCGTACTCAAACTTCATGTGGTCTTTATAGCAGCAGCTTTTTCCCTCCTTAAGAGGGATGCGATGGACCGGTTGCGTTAACCCCTTGGCATACGGATTGTTATTGTTATCATCTGTGTAAGCTAAAAACGAATTTTCCTATAAATTCGAAGCAAATATGATCCTGAGATGATAATAGACATGTGTTTGATAATTGCTCGTAATATTTGCTGTTGACATTAAACAGCATTTTACTTTAATGTGTTAAAATGGCCTAAGAAACACGTAAAAAGCGTCCTGGTATTTCAAGGGGTTGCAAAGCAAATGAAAATTACAATTACTTTATTAGTCTACGCTCAGAAATCTGTTGTAATAGATACAATAAAAATCGATGCTCTGTATTAATTTAGCCCGCTATTATTTTTACCGCGATTGCCATCGTTACGAATGCTGTCAATTGTCGTCGTCGTATTTCAAGAACGCACATTGTCTAGTAACTATTTTCGGAGCTTCTTATTCCAAAATATCTAACAGAGGCAAGGTAACCGAGTTGGTAGTTCTCTACCATTTTATCGATTTTAATCTCCCTTGCATCTCTCTGTTGCTCTCGCGCGAATTCTCCCCCCCCCCCCTCTCTCTCTCTCTTTCTCTGTTCATCTATCTTTTCCTGAATATTGAACGGAGGGTAGCAGACCTCTACCGAGAAAGGGAAGTCCTTTTCTTGGATTGTGAACCTTGAGAATGTCATTGAAGGGTCACTCTTATGGTACCCGTTGGGGAGGAGGTCTTTATCCGCTTTCGATTTCTCCACTCCCTTCGCGTTCTAACGTATTCACGGTGCGTCTAACAATGAACTTGTATTTTTATCGATGTGTACCTCACTGCAGGCCCTGATAAAATAAGGAAAAATCAATTCGCGGTGCTGGTAGTTGCTGTTTGTGTTGTAACGTTGTAGCAACAATTTCCTGAAAGTACTTGCTACCTGTTTCCTTAATTTCTATTACCTTTCGTCTCTAGCATTTATTTTATTATCACTTATGTATTGGAAAACAAATCTCAACATACATTTCATGTTTACCATCCAAGAACAAAATATATAAAACAATAAAGAATAAAGAAACAAACAAACAAACAATACAGAAAATAAAAATATTGCATTCATCTGAGATTTTAGTTCTTTCTCCTCGAAGCAAAGTCACGTAAAAAATGTTTTCTTCTTGTGTTGATCATGGATTAAGTATTATGATAGTATTGTATAAAACGTATTTTATAAAAAAATTTTTAAAAATACCATAAATCGCCGTTTACTTTCAGTGAGATAAAGGATAAAATAAAAATTCAAAATGAAATTTTTCCTAGCAAATAAAATTTTATTGATAACTAACAGATCGCTCGCAAGATGAAATATTTGCAGTATTATATAAATAAAGCGAATTATTCCTGCAATAGGTTTTCATCCAATTATTCTTACTGCAAATACGACTTACTGCAAATATTTCGTGAATATATACAATATATGTAAATACCCGAGCAGAGCAGTGTTTGAACTAAAAAAATTCTTGTTTGAGTTCGCTTGGTGAAGTTCGTTACCTCGAAATACTTCACTGCATATTTAGAATCGAACGATTGGGTATTTCAAGACGATTGATCGTTCGCGAACGTCACAGATTTGAAAGCCGAGTTATACCGTCACGTAAATAGTCTCGACGAAGTCGGGTTCGAGTTTGAGTTTCTATCGGATAAATTTCGTTTGTTCGTGACATTTTCATTGGAGCACAACGAGAACAAGGTAGAAGTTTAAATTGTCATTTATGCTCGACTATTGCCGCGTGATTACATTATTGTGGCATGAATTTCGGCCATATTCAAGGTTCGCAAGCGCTCAATCAGCAAGCCTTCATACGCTCAAGTCGTAATCAGCGGCCAAGTATTTCAAGCATTTCAAGTACTCGAATGCATGAAGCGTTCAGAGTTCGAACACCGTTCAAAATTGTTCGAGGCGTTTATTCGTACAGAGTATATTTCATCATGTTAAACATGATAAACATGATATTAGCTTTCGTACTCAGTCTGCTTTTATTTGAAGCGTATACGAAAATCAAATGTTGTTCATTTTCATTTGCAAGATTATTGCCTGAAGATGTAGTGAATTTGTTAAAGTTTCTTAAGGTTGAGAGAATGTTATTTTTAGTTACACAAAATTAGGATTAATATTCATTTACCTGATACAAACAGTTTACCAGGTACCATTTTGTTTTATGTGCAAACATAAAAGTATGTTGCGTAATGTTACATCGTCTGAAACATTATCAACCAATTACGAAAGTATTTACTCTGCATCCATTTATCGCTTATATGCAATAATTTCAGTTCGGCAAACTTTGGTACTTGTTTTCGTAAGGTAATAATATAAAATAAGGGTCTGTAAGATTGATTAGCTATATCATATTAAAAAGTTAAAATCGTTACACGCATAACTTTGAGTAATACACTGGCTATAATTAGCAGTGTGTGGTTCAAAGATTGTAGATGTGTGTATTCTTGTATTTAGATGATCCTACACAATTAAACTTTAGGAGCCATCGGATACCTCTCAATTACCAGTTACTGAGTGATGCAGTTGCAATTCATTAGTCGCCTTTGAACCACTCTGTGGAAGATTAGTGGTTTTGCGGCTGCATGCGTTGAATGATAATTTCCTTCATTACTTGGGTGACAAAATACGATCGACATGACTGCGAACATGAAAATGATCGTTGCTTTGAGTTTGTTGGAAGATACTAATCAGCATAATATTCTTTTGTCTCGTACAATTATACATATAATACATTTTATACGTCTTTCCGAACAAGAAAAACGTATATATTGACGTTATTACATTTACATATTTTTTTTCAAATTCAAATTTTCAAGGGATTATAATGATGCGAATTTATTAATGTCAAAGAATGCAAGATAATATAAGTAACAGATATGCTTTCAGAATATTTCTTTACACATTTGCAATAGTATAAACATAATACTGCGCATTCGACGATCAATAGTTGAACACTGTTTTCTGAAAATACGAAGCGGAAAGTATAGATCCTTTATTTCCCGAGAACCAATTTCATTACTGTGTTGCAAGTGCTATGTTGAAGTTTACTGGCCGAGTTTTGCGAACAAACTTTCTCATCTACTGCCTATGCAATTCGATAATTGCACTGCATCCTCAGGCATTATCTTAATTACCATCGTGTGCATACTGAAATTGCAGTTGTTCGACTCGAGTTTCCACATTTCTGTATTTTTTCTACATTTTGATAGCATAGTAAGTCGTGCATAGTATAGAATGATTATCTCAATTAATTATTGTTTAAACTAGTTGCCGTTTAAAATAAGAAAAAATTCAACGTTTGATTTCCGGTACTGATGTTTGATTAGAAAATTCCACCCTAACTCCACAAGGTGGTATAATAAAGTGTTTGTTACAGGCTTAATTAGTTATTTATAAGCAATTATGAACTAGCTCCGTCGACGGCTAGATCTTAGTGAGTTTCGTAGGTTAATATAGTTATCCATGATGTATGACAAACTACCGATTCCCCTCATTGTATTATACGCGAATATAATGGTTTGTTAGTTTGATATCCAATTGACGAGACGAATGAAGGCAAGGAAATAGGTCAAACTAATATTTCCCATTTATGAAATATTGCAGTCGCCGAGTGATTGGCTGTGAAAATCAATTATAATACGGATATTTCATAGTTCCCGTGGAATTGACTTTAATTCCCGCAAGACATGCGATAAAATATTGTATGCATTTAATAAATAATATTGATGTATAAGTTTTAACAATCTTTAAGTAGATTGTATTCTATAAGAGGTATTTAACTATACTTCACTTTTCGACATTCGCGATGCAAGAGATTATAAACTTTTGATTGATCTCATTGATCTAATAGGGTTACGTGAGTTTCAGTACTATATTCTTTGAATTTAAAAGTCTTCCATTTATTACTTCATAAATTATTTATCATATCTCAAGCTAAAAGAAGTCTTTGTAAAGTACTTCCGAACTGTGGTAACTTCCATTACTACAATTAAATTAGTTAATCAAATCCTTTTGTCGGTTAATGACTATTCTGACGATATTTATGATTTAATCTCTGGCACTTTCCGAGTAAAATTTACAGCGAATTTTCTGCAATTTGTGCTACTTGGATGAACATGGTAATTTATATTTTTGATGTCGTCAACAGAAAATGGTTGCCGAAAAGTACGATAAGCCCGAGCCTGAGCTGAAACAGGAGCTGAAGCAGATCGCTCAGCAGATTGTAGCACCCGGAAAGGGAATCCTTGCTGCTGATGAATCGACAGCGACTATCGGCAAACGCCTGAAGGACATCAACGTTGAAAATAATGAAGAAAACCGCAAAGCGTACAGACAACTTCTCTTCACCACAGCCAAGGTATCATTCAAATTATTTCTTTCTTCACCGTTCTACTATATGATAAAACGTCTGTGTTGTTAATTATATTTCTACGATACTTTTATTAACAGATCTGTGATATTTTTCTGATTAAATTAGCGCCAAACACGATACAATTTGGACTATACAGAGTGGACCATGAAGCATGATCAGCTTAGATTATTCTACTTTCACCGATTAGTTCGGATAATCGAACTTCTACTGCAGGCATGTCCAGAAGTAGCTCACTTCGAGGCAAATTCGATGGAGACGCCTACTTCTCCCGCCCGCGCGTCTCGCTCCCCATGGCGGCTGTAGTCCTCCGAACTCCTCAGACCCGTGCCTACCGCTTGCAGTATGTGCTGCGTGTGGCGCGTTGGGGCAACTCTCGGACCTACGGCCGCCACGGGGAGCGAGACGCGCGTGCGGAAGAAGTAGGCGTCTCCCTCAAATTTGCCTCCAAGTGAGCTACAGTCACTCCCATTAATATTCGTACACTCTAAAAGACGATCACGTTTTTAATATTGGATCATGTGACTTGGATTTTTTTTTGACAAATTAGAACAATTAGTTTACTACACGTTGAAAAAAAGAAATTTTGAAAAAATTGTAATTGGTCGGAAATACAAAGAAAATACTAAAAGTTGTTTTATAACTGTTTTATGTGTGTCCATATTGAAAATTCAACAAATACGTTTTGTAGAACTGTGTCAACTGTACAGGGTGTCCCAAAAATGTCTCGCTTCCTTTAAAAGGGAGGTTCCTGAGGCCATTTGAAGCGACATTTTCCTTTGCAAAAATGGCCGTTTCGGCTTTGTTAAGGAGTTATTAATGAAAAACACGGACCAATCAGAGCGCGACCTAGAGGCGTATTGGCAGAGACGGCCGCGCGCGACAGAAGTCGAGCGATTAATAACTCCTTAACAAAGCCGAAACGGCCATTTTTGCAAAGGAAAATGTCGCTTCAAATGGCCTCAGGAACCTCCCCTTTGAAGGAAGCGAGACATTTTTGGGACACCCTGTATACACTCTGAATATTTCATCAAAATCGGCAAACGTTGCAATGAGCTACAACTGTTTGAAGATTGTAAAAATTGCAGCTTTTCACAATTTTCGGCCTTAACACTAGATTTACGGGGCTCGTCAAAATGACGGATTCAAAAATTTTTAATTTACGATTATTAAGAGTGTAAGGAGGAATTTGTGAGGAATTATTATATAAATTTATTTTTTTGTGTACATATTACAATAAAAATCGCTGAAGATCTAAGTAAATACAATTTTATTATTTTTATAAAGCAATGTAAAATAATCAATTTTAGTGCTCCGTAAACCTAGTGTTAAACTGTAATAAATCGAAGGATTCTTACGTCATTCGATGCCTGCCGCTGTTTTCCACGTAATCCAAATTGGATGAAAATTTGAAAATGTATACAATTGATACAGATCTACAAAATGGATATTTTAAATTTTCAACATAAGCCACATAAAAAAATTGTAAAACACAACTTTTAGTATTTTCTCTGCAATACCGACCAATTGCAATTGTTTTATAATTTCTTTTTCACGTCATGTAGTAAACTAATTATTCCAACATCTCAAAAAAGTCCAAGTCGTATGGTCCAATATTAAACAACTTATCGTCTTTTTAAGAGTATACGAATATTAATGTGAGTTACTGTACTTCTGGACATGCCTGTTCTACTGTATAGTAAATTAAACAAGTAAATGTGAAATTGTATCGCGTTTGGTGTGATGTGAATCAGAAAGGGGTCACGAATATGTTGGTAAAAGTTTCATAAAGAAACCATTAAAAACAAACAAGTTTTATCATTGGATTACTAGTACTTGTTTTATCGAGTTGACGCTAGCAGTAAGAGATCAAGGAATAGTATCTGTATAGTGTATGTCAAAACATTAATTATGAAGTTTGCAGAATATTCTACAAGCTTTTTGGTAACATATTAATTTGTCTTGTTCTTGAAAGGATGTCATCAGTCAACACATCTCCGGCGTTATCCTGTTCCACGAAACTCTGTACCAGAAGGCTGATGATGGAACACCATTCGTGGAGCTCCTGAAACAACGTAACATCCTGCCCGGCATCAAAGTCGACAAGGGTGTCGTTCCCCTCTTCGGCACCAACGATGAGTGCACAACTCAGGGTCTCGACGACCTTCAGGCTCGTTGCATTCAATACAAGAAGGACGGCTGCCACTTCGCCAAGTGGAGATGCGTACTGAAGATCACGAAGGACACTCCGAGCAAGTTGGCCATCTTGGAGAATGCCAATGTGCTGGCTCGTTACGCTTCCATCTGCCAGAGCGCCAGGATTGTACCTATTGTCGAACCAGAAATCTTGCCCGATGGTGATCACACTCTTGCTCGATGCCAACAGGTTACAGAGGAAGTTTTGTCCGCTGTCTACAAGGTGCGCAAGATTATTTATAATATTAATACATAATTAGAACAACTCCTCTGCATTCATCCGAGTTCTCCGAGTTCGTGTTTCCTTCAAACGCTTCTCCAAAAACCGAAAGATTATACAGCAATTCTGGCACCGAAATTGTGTCGCGAACACTCCACACTGTAATTTTTAAGAAAATTAGAATTGTAGTCAGAGTGTGAGACTAGGAAGACCGTTTAATCTTAATGGATCATAATTTTCAGGCGCTGGCTGACCATCACGTGTATCTTGAGGGAACCCTCCTGAAACCCAACATGGTAACACCAGGTCAAAGTTGCCCAACTAAGGCAACTCCTCAAGAGATTGCTGCTGCCACTGTAACAGCTTTGTTGCGCACTGTACCACCGGCAGTGCCTGGTATCACGTTCCTTAGCGGCGGACAATCTGAAGAAGAAGCGTCTGTGAACTTGGACGCCATCAACAAGTACCCGTTGCCGAAACCTTGGGCGCTGACCTTCAGTTACGGTCGTGCTCTCCAAGCATCTGTGCTCCGCGCATGGGCAGGTAAAAAGGATAAAATCGGCGCTGGTCAGGAGGAGCTCATCAAGAGAGCCAAGGTAACTTCGTCAAGGCTGAGATGACATTTAAACTACTGTTGCTTTGTTTTTCTATTTTCTCACTGACTTTATGTGTTTTACTGCAACCCCTTTTGTGTGATCTCTGATCTTCAGTAGATATTTTATGTTAAGCTTGCTTAATCTAAATTTTTATGTTTAATCTAACACACGAGCCTCTTTCTTCGAACTGTCCTTTATGTTTATGTAAATAATTTTAGTTTTACTGTGCATCTCATCTTTTTTTTCTTACAGCATTCTATTCTCTATGTTTTCTAATTCTTTTATCTGTCTCTCTCATTTGTTTCTTTTTGCATGTCTATATACTGTGTACTTATTTAGGCAAACACAGCAGCTAGTCAAGGCAAATATGTTGCCGGCAGTGTTGTCAGCGTAGCTGCCAATACATCTCTCTATGTGAATTCTCATGCCTACTAAATTCTTATTTTTCTTTCTATGAGACATGCTTTCATAGTAAGTATTTGTTTCTTTTTTTTTCTTCTTGTTTAAATGTAAATAACAATTCTGTGCATGCGTGTTAATTTTTATCTTTGTGGACTATTATTACCGATACCAAACGATACATGATTTTAATACAAACGTTATTGTTTGTAGGCAAACAGCGAGTCGGCGCTCGGCAAATATGCCGGTGGTGTGACAGGAGCAGCCGGCGACGCTGCACTTTTCGTCGCGAACCACGCGTACTAAGATTA
The DNA here is from genome assembly GCA_913789915.3 of Sphecodes monilicornis. Lineage (NCBI taxonomy): Eukaryota > Metazoa > Arthropoda > Insecta > Hymenoptera > Halictidae > Sphecodes > Sphecodes monilicornis. The sequence continues at coordinate 16,891,401 of OU565290.1, forward strand.
ATCCGTAGACCATCGATAAGGATTTATCGTTAGACTATAGATCGTTCGCCGAACATCACCAACATCGATTATTGCTGTCGGCATAAAAGTATTTGCCATCGATAGAAAGAAGATTCAGAACGAACGAAGAAATCTTGAAACTGTTTTGAAAACCGAAGCGCGCATACTTTCCACGATTTTTATGTTTCACCCGGTACAGAAATACGTAACGAAATCAAGCGAATTTTAACCTGACGCTATCATTTTAATTTCCACGTAAATACGGATTTTAAAGTTTTTAAAGACTCGCACGAAAAATGAAAAACATGAGATACAATTCGGAAATCATGTTTACATCGATTGATGGTGGTGTCGTTGACCACTTTCACCCTTGCCCCTAATTCCGATTTTTTTTTTTGGAAATCTAGTGGAGGGGTGTTTGTTTTGATCCTGACGTCGTTCGTTCGGTCGTTTGTTCTAGAACAAATGAGAAAGACTCTTCGAAAGGAAACTCTGAAAAATCTAAGCGGGAGAGCGTGGTCAACATGCTTAGTACTCGAGCTTATCGAGCGAAATTGATATCGAACCGTTTTATTTTGATCGTGAGCAGTTTTCGCGACATTCGAATTACACGCGCGTTATTATATTCTGTAACACTACGATAAAAATCAGATATATATTATATATATTGTCAATGTCGTTATGATATTCTACGTGTATAAAAAAGTAAGAAAATTTAAAAAACAAAATAAAATCATATTTAATGTTGTTTGTTAGTGAATGAATCGAATATTATAAAATCGTAATATTATGTCATCTACTTATACAATATGTGTATCTTATATAGGTATTTAAGTAACGTATTGAAAAGTATCTCGTACATCGATGTTATATCTAATATTTTCAATGCAATCTCGGTCCCAAATACACTGTGGAGGGTATTTAAATGTGTTTTATATTTCCATTCCAATTACCTGTAGTTTAAGTTCTCCTGTGCATGTCGCTAATGGAAGATAGTTCTCTTCGTTGTAGTAATTGTACATTGTAGTGCCAAGCAATGTGTAATATTTAAATAATTCATGAATACCGTATAATTTTTAGTTACATTATCCGTAGATTCTGCTTTACGATGAATCTCTCTACTTTACCTTGGTAGCCGACGGAATCTCATATGTGGATCATGCACTTTTTTTTTAATAACTATTATAGATTTGAAAGTTTCATTGTAGGCGTTGCTACATATGCACGAAGAAACAGTTATATTTCAATGCCTTTGTATACAGATTTAGCAGTTTTTTAGGACTAAAATGAAAGCTGGAAAATTACACTTTACGACAGATTTCTTTAGGGTTGTAGGACCTATAATAAGGATAATAAATAGCGACCAATACTGAAAAAAAAATTATTTACTTAAAGTTACTCTGTATCCCAAGTTATATTAGCCATTTTTACTAAAAAAGTAGATGGTAAGATAGCCAAGGGAGTGCTAAACAACATTGTTGGCAAAAGGAATTCTTATAATCATTAAAATAGCAAAGATAATAAATTTATTAAATACATTGACCCGAGATAATGTTTCTTAGTATTCATGTATTAAAAGCTTCTCTGTATCTCGAGTTCTATTAGCCATTTTTATTTAAAAATCAGATGGTAGATAGTCAAGGGTGTGCTTGTCGACATCGTTGGCAAACGGGAACAACACAATGAAAAAATCAAAGTAAAAGAAGTCGTTGAAACGATGACGATGCAGGTAGAATTAAATACATGACACGTATCTTGTAATGTAATCCCGTACACGAGTACGGCCTACCTAAGCTCATGAGAGCCAAGCTAAATCCCGCACATGAGTGCAAACCTAACACCCTTTTACGAGAGCAAAGCTAACCCCGCACACGAGTGCGGCCTAACGAAGAACATGATGAAGAACTCAAATCGAAACCACATCAAAACCAAAATCGAAACAGAATCAAGACCAAATTGAAACAAAATCGAAACCAAATCAATGAATGAATTGTGGATGAAACGACCTATAAACGATTCAGGTTGCACCGGGGACGCGACACCCCGTACTCACTCACGGGCCCCATCCCGTGAGTGAGCCTCTGAGGGATCTCCGATCGGAGGAATATCAATGCCAAATAAAAAATATCATCTGAGGAAAGAGAAACAGATTCCAATTAGAAATCCAAAAATAAATCTTGAAAGTGTTCGTTGAACGTACACGTATTTTGAAAGGAAAACTTTTTGTTTGGATTATTAATTGAAAAGACTTGTTGAAGCTGGGCCATAGGAAAACGAAGAAAGTATTAAAAATCTTACATTCTACTATAAAATACATATTTACGCAAATTCTAAGTGTGCAGCCATTAGCTCGATATTATCCACTACATGCAAGATACTATAATTTATAAGTTATAATATCTTGCGAATTGTGGATAATATCGATTGCCCAGGTCTCACCACGAGGAGGTTGCTGCACAAGAGACCCGAAAAGGAGTCAGAACGAAGTCTCCCTTCGTTCTGACTCCCTTTCTTACAACGAAGATTGTTAGAAATTAAGTTTCGCAGGTCGCTAAATGGAAAAATAGTCTTTTTCTCGGAAAAGACTTCTTTTCCAGTTAGCGTATGTCGAGTAATTAATGCGGGGCAAAGTGTGAATCGGAGAAGAAGTCTCCGATCCACGAGGGACCAAGGGCGAATCAGGCGGAAGGCTCTGATTCTTTCAAAGAGAGAAACAAGATCGAACCAGAGCAGAAGGCTCTGGTTCAAGGGTGACGCGACGCGTTCAGTGCTTACAAGTCCTGAGCCGACCAGCCCGATACCCGCCACTCCATCACCAAGAAAGATGGCAAAGAGATGCGCTCAAACGGTTTCTGGCGCTACTGGGTGACATGAGAACATGGCGTGCCCAGGATTACGTTAACACAGAGGATCGTCAGAAGACGAGTGAACGAGTCTCTTAGACATCCCTCTCAATGACTTCACGCCGGATACCGAAACTGGACCGGCTCAGAACCTGCAAGCAAGGCCGACACAGCAAAAGGCTGTGTCGGAGTCAGAAAACGGAGCGAGCAAAGTCAAGTTACGGCAATAATTACTCGACATAATTACAACGACGATTGACAATCTTAATAAATAACGCACGCACTAAAACTAACTTAGAAATAATCTGGAGTCTTCGTTCGATGAATTTTCTTCGTCCCACGATGAAGATGATGAGCTGTTATATTCTAACTAAAACGGACCAATTATTGTTATACACAATACAAGGCGAGAATCAACATACAAGAGAAGACGATGAAGGTAGAATGAAATACGATTTTAAACCCCGTACACGAGTACGGCCTACCTATGCTCATGAGAGTCAAGTTAAATGCCCCACACAAGAGCAAAGCTAATCCGACACACGAGTGCGGCCTAACGAACAAGAATATGATGAGAACACAAATCGAAACCACATCAAAACCAAAATCGAAACCACATCAAAACCAAATCGAAACCAAATCATGAATAAATTCTTAACGACCTATAAGCGACTCGGGTTGCCCCGGGGACGCGACACCCCGTACTCACTCACGGGCGCCGTTCCGTGAGTGAGCCCCTGAGGGAACTCTGAACAGTGGAATACGAATTTCAAGACAAAAATATTAATTTGGAAAAGTTGAACTTTGAAAGTTCAACGCAATATTCCAATTACAAATCCAAAAATTAATATTTGAAGGTGTTTGCTGGAAGTATATGCATTCTGAACTTGAAAGTATATGTATTCTGAAATTGAAAGTATATGTATTCTGAAATTAAAAGTATATGTATTTTGAAATTGAAAGTATATGTATTCTGAAATTGAAAGTATATATATTCTGAAATCGAAAGTATATGTATTCTGAAATCGAAAGTACATGTATTCTGAAATCGAAAGTATATGTATTCTGAAATTTAAACCCCCGTCCCGTGAGTGAACCCCTGAGGGAACTCCGAACAGAGGAATATGAATTTCAAGACAAAAATATTAAATTGGAAAGATTGAACTTTGAAAGTTCAAGACCATATTCCAATGAAAAATCCAAAAATTAATATTGAAGATGTTTGTTGAAGGTACATGCATTCTGAAATAAACTCTGTATTTGTATTGTTAACTGAAAAGAAATGCTGAAATTGAGACAAAGAAAAACCAAGAAAGTATTAAGTCTTACATTAAACTATAAAATACTTATTCACGAAAATTCTAAATGTGCAGCTATTAGCTCGATATTATCCACTACATGCAAAGTGCTATAATTTATATGTTATAGCATTTTGCGAATTGTGGATAATACCGATTGCCCAGGTCTCACCACGAGGAGGTTGCTGCACAAGAGACCCGAAAAGGAGTCAGAACGAAGTCTCCCTTCGTTCTGTCTCCCTTTCTTACAACGAAGATTCTTAGAAACCAAGTTTCGCAAGTCGCTAAATGGAGAAGTAGTCTTTTTCATGGAAAAGACTTCTTTTCCATTTAGCGAATGTCGAGTAATTATTGCGGGGCAAAGTGTGAATCGGAGAAGAAGTCTCCGATCCACGAGGGACCAAGGGCGAATCAGGCGGAAGGCTCTGATTCTTTCAAAGAGAGAAACAAGATCGAACAAGAGCAGAAGGCTCTGGTTCAAGGGTGACGCGACGCGTTCAGTGCTTACAAGTCCTGAGCCGACCAGCCCGATACCCGCCACTCCATCACCAAGAAAGATGGCAAAGAGATGCGCTCAAACGGTTTCTGGCGCTACTGGGTGACATGTGAACATGGCGTGCCCAGGATTACGTTAACACAGAGGATCGTCAGAAGACGAGTGAACGAGTCTCTTAGACATCCCTCTCAATGACTTCACGCCGGATACCGAAACTGGACCGGCTCAGAACCTGCAAGCAAGGCCGACACAGCAAAAGGCTGTGTCGGAGTCAGAAAACGGAGCGAGCAAAGTCAAGTTACGGCAATAATTACTCGACATAATTACAACGACGGTTGACAATCTTAATAAGTAACGCACGGAATAAAACTAACTTAGAAATAATCTGGAGTCTTCATGTAGCCAGTTTTCTTGGTTCGTTGAATCCTTTTCGTTGGGCGAGTAGTCTTCGTCCAACGATGAGGATGATCAGCTACTGTACTATAACCTAAGCAGATTAATTATAAATAGATACAATACAATATATGAACCAAATTAGAACAAGACCATAAAAAGATGACGGTAAATATGCCATAGATATATGACACTAAACAAGAGCAAGATGAAGAACCCAAATCGAAACCAAATCGAAACCAAATCGAAACCCAATCGAAACAAAATCGACACCAAATCGAAAACCAGTCGAAACAAAGTCGACATCGAATCGAACCCAAATCTAAAGATTTGTGGACGCAACGACCTATAGGCGATTCGGGTGCCCCCGGGGACGCGAGTCCCCGTACTCACTCACGGGCCCCTATCCCGTGAGTGAGCCCCTGAGGGAACTCCGATCGAAGGAATATCAATTTCAAGACACAAATATCAATTTGGAAAACTTGAACTTTGAAAGTTCAAGAGCATATTCCAATTATAAATCCAAAAATTAATATTCAAAGTGTTTGTTGAACGTACACGTATTCTGAAACGAAAACTCTGTATTTTGGTTATTAATTCAAAAGTAATGCCGAAATTGGGACAAAGGAAAACGAAGAAAGTATTAAGCCTTACATTCTAATATAAAATACATATTTACGCAAATTCTAAGTGTGCAGCCATTAGCTCGATATTATCCACTACATGCAAGATACTATAATTTATAAGTTATAATATCTTACGAATTGTGGATAATATCGATTGCCCAGGTCTCACCACGAGGAGGTTGCTGCACAAGAGACCCGAAAAGGAATCAGGAAGAAGTCTCCCTTCGTTCTGACTCCCTTTCTTACAACGACGATTCTTAGAAACTAAGTTCGCAGGTCGCTAAATGGAAAAATAGTCTTTTTCACGGAAAAGACTTCTTTTCCATTTAGCGTATGTCGAGTAATTATTGCGGGGCAAAGTGTGAATCGGAGAAAAAGTCTCCGATCCACGAGGGACTAAAGGCGAATCAGGCAGAAGGCTCTGATTCTTTCAAAGAGAGAAACAAGATCGAACAAGAGCAGAAGGCTCTGGTTCAAGGGTGACGCGACGCGTTCAGTGCTTACAAGTCCTGAGCCGACCAGCCCGATACCCGTCACTCCATCACCAAGAAAGATGGCAAAGAGATGCGCTCAAACGGTTTCTGGCGCTACTGGGTGACATGAGAACATGGCGTGCCCAGAATTACGTTAACACAGAGGATCGTCAGAAGACGAGTGAACGAGTCTCTTAGACATCCCTCTCAATGACTTCACGCCGGATACCGAAACTGGACCGGCTCAGAACCTGCAAGCAAGGCCGACACGGCAGAAGGCTGTGTCGGAGTCAGCAAACGGGGCGAGCAAAGTCAAGTTACGGCAATAATTACTCGACATAATTACAACGACGATTTACAATCTTCATAACTAACGCACGCAATAAAACTGACTTATAAATAATTCGGAGTTTTCGTTCGATGAATTTTCTTCGTCCGATGAATTTTCTTGGTCCCACGACGAAGATGATGAGCTGTCATATTCTAACTGAAACGGACCAATTATTGCTATACACAATACAAGACGAGAATCAACATACAAGAGAAGAACACAAATCGAAACCACATCGAAACCAAAATCGAAACCACATCAAAACCAAAATCGAAATCACATCAAACCCAAATCAATGAATAAATTGTGGACGCAACGATCTATAAGCGACTCGGGTTGCCCCGGGGACGCGACACCCCGTACCCACTCACGGGCCCCGTCCCGTGAGTGAGCCCCTGAGGGAACTCAGATCGGAAGAATATCAATTTCAAGATAAAAATATCAATTTCCTGAGATAAATATCAATTTCAAGACATGAATATCAATTTCCTGAAATAAGTTTCAATTTCCTGAAATAAATATCAATTTCCTGAAATAAATATCAACTTCCTGAAATAAATATCAATTTCCTGAAATAAATATCAACTTCCTGAAATAAATAACAATTTCCTGAAATAAATAACAATTTCCTGAAATAAATAACAATTTCCTGAAATAAGTAACAATTTCCTGAAATAAATAACAATTTCCTGAAATAAATAACAATTTCCTGAAATAAATAACAATTTCCTGAAATAAATAACAATTTCCTGAAATAAATAACAATTTCCTGAAATAAATAACAATTTCCTGAAATAAATAACAATTTCCTGAAATAGATATCAATTTCCTGAAATAAATATCAATTTCCTGAAATAAATATCAATTTCCTGAAATAAATATCAATTTCCTGAAATAAATATCAATTTCCTGAAATGAATATCAATTTCCTGAAACAAGTTTCAATTTCCTGAAATAAATATCAATTTCCTGAAATAAATATCAATTTCCTGAAATGAATATCAATTTCCTGACATGAATATCAATTTCCTGAAACAAGTTTCAATTTCCTGAAATAAATATCAATTTCCTGAAATAAATATCAATTTCCTGAAATAAATAACAATTTCCTGAAATAAATAACAATTTCCTGAAATAGATATCAATTTCCTGAAATAGATATCAATTTCCTGAAATAGATATCAATTTCCTGAAATAAATATCAATTTCAAGACAAATATAACAATTTCCTGAAAAAATATCAATTTCCTGAGAAGTATCAATTTCTAGACAAAAATATTGTATCAATTTGGTAAAGTTGAACTTTGAAAGTCTTACAAAATTAAGTATTATCATTCTTACAAATTACATAAGAAATTTAAAACTCTAAGGTTTAAAATTCTAGATCGGTACTTCTAAAACTACTTTAAATCGCGGCTATTTATTCGCAACATTAACTAGACATTAAGTCAACTTTGAAAATTTATACTATTACAACGCGTGTTACAATTTGTTTCGCAACGCTATTTAAAATCGTGAATGTTCTTATCTCACAGTTGATCGTTGCAACTGGAGCATGGGCGCCTGAAATATCGTATCATTCTAATACAAACGCGATCCTTTTGATGCGCAACGCTAATTCAACAAATCGAAATTCAAAATACTATTTAAATAAGAAAAGAACTCTGACGTCTAAAATTCTATACCGGTGTCTCTAGAATTACTTTAAATCGCGACTATTTATTCGCAACATTAACTAGGCATTTGATCAACTTTAAAAATTGATACCAGTATAACGCGTGTGACAATTTATTTCGCAACGCTACTCGAAATCGCGGATGAGCCCATCTCACAGTTGATCGTTGCAGCTCGAGCATGGGCGCCTGAAATATCGAAAGACTCGAAAGCAAACGCGAACTTTTGGTGCGCAACGCTAATTCAACGAACAGAGATCCAAAAAAGATTACTCTAATTCAACAAATCGAAATTCAAATTGCTATTTAAATAAGAAATTTAAAATTCCAACGTTTAAAATTGTACATCTGTATGTCTAGATTTACTTTAAATCGCAACTATTTATTCGCAACATTTACTACACATTTAATCAAGTTTTAAAATTGATAGTAGTACAACGCGTGTGACAATTTGTTTCGCAACACTACTCGAAATCGCGGATGTGCCCATCTCATAGCTGATCGTTGCAGCGCGAGCATGGGAGCCTGAAAAGTCGAAAGACTCGAAAGCAAACGCGAACTTTTGGTACGCAACGCTAATTCAATGAACAGAGATCCAAAAAAGATTACTCTACAGTTTCTGCAAAACGAATCGCGACTATTTGTTTCGCAACGCTATAGTTTAAACAAGCTACATCGCTGATAGAGACTACTATTATATTTAGAAGGAAGGCTAACTTTGATCTCTGTTCCAAATCGACTAACGCAACGCGTACTTTTTTCGCAACGCTAGTGCAAATCGCGGACGTTCCCATCTCGGCTGATCGTTGGGGCGGCGAGGCCCGCCCATGCATGCAACTAACTACTTTTACATTCTACTACAACTCTATTTCTACAGACGAGTATAACGACAAGGTAGTGATAAAATGACTCACTCGAAGATGCGAAGACGTTGCAATGATTGTCCTTTTGAATGACAGTTTGTCCGGCATCTTTGGCATAAAACCTCGTCTGCTCCTTCGGCCCCATCCCGACAATTTGTTTCGCACCGCTACTCGATATCGCGGAAGTACCTATCTCACAGTTGATCGTTGCAACTGGAGCATGGGCGCCTGAAATATCGAAAGATTCTATTGCAAACGCGATTCTTTTGATGCGCAACGCTAATTCAACAAATCGAATTTAAAATGCTATATAAATAAGAAATTTAAAACTCTAACGTCTAAAATTCTAAACAGGTATCTTTAGAACTACTTTAAATTACGACTATTTATTTGCAACATTAACTAGACATTTCATCAACTTTAAAAATTGATACTAGTACAACGCGTGTAACAATTTGTTTCGCAACACTACTTGAAATCGCGGATGTGCCCATCTCACAGTTGATCGTTGCAGCTCGAGCATGGGAGCCTGAAAAGTCGAAAGACTCGAAAGCAAACGCGAACTTTTTGTGCGCAACGCTAATTCAACGAACAGAGATCCAAAAAACGATTACTTTAGATTATATGTAAAACAACAACAATATGAACTTTAAAAGCGCAGTTATCAAATTGAAATATAATTTTGAACCGCGACTATTTGTGATTCGCAACGCTACGCGCTAAACAAAATTTTTCGTAACATTAACTTTAATCTCTGTTCCAAATCGACTAAATGCAACGCGTGGTTTTGTCGCAACGCTAGTGCAAATCGCGGACGTTCCCATCTCGGCTGATCGTTGGGGCGGCGAGGCCTGCCCATGCATGCAACTAACTACTTTTACACTTTACTACTACGGTATACTACTACTTCTACAGACGAATATAGTAACAAGGTAGTAACAAAATGACTCACTCGAAGATGCGAAGTCATTGCAATGAATTCCCTCTCTGAGTCGATCAGCACGGTAATAACTGCATGCCGGATACCGAAACTGGACCGGCTCAGAACCCAAGGTAAACGAAGGAAGCATCGAAGCGTCCATGGCCCCCCCCGAGCTAGCTTAAAGTAGGCCAAGGAAGTTTTAAATAACCCTTGGACTACCCTAAGCTAGCTAAAGGTGGACCATGGTAGACAATGGTAGGCCATTGGTGGAGGACCCTTGGTTAAGCTTAAGCCAGCTGAAGGTAGACAAGGGTAGCTCTGGAAGATCACTGGTCAGCCTCAAGGTAAGCACAGGTAGGCCAGAGTAGCTCTCGATGACCACTGGTCAACCACAGGGTAGACCACTGCTGGAGGACCCTTGGTCCACCCTAAGCCAGCTGAAGGTAGGCAAGGGTAGCTCTGGAGGACCACTGGTCAGCCTCAGGGTAGGCCAGAGTAGCTCTGGATGACCACTGGTGGAGGACCCTTGGTCCACCCTAAGCCAGCTGAAGGTAGGCGAGGGTAGCTCTGGAAGATCACTGGTCAGCCTCAAGGTAAGCACAGGTAGGCCAGAGTAGCTCTCGATGACCACTGGTCAACCACAGGGTAGACCACTGCTGGAGGACCCTTGGTCCACCCTAAGCCAGCTGAAGGTAGGCAAGGGTAGCTCTGGAGGACCACTGGTCAGCCTCAGGGTAGGCAAGGTAGGCCAGAGTAGCTCTGGAGGACCACTGGTCAGCCTCAGGGTAGGCAAGGTAGGCCAGAGTAGCTCTGGATGACCACTGGTCAACCCCAAGGTAGACCACTGGTGGAGGACCCTTGGCCCATCCTAAGCCAGCTGAAGGTAGGCAAGGGTGGCTCTGGAGGACCACTGGTCAGCCTCAGGGTAGGCCAGAGTAGCTCTGGATGACCACTGGTGGAGGACCCTTGGTCCACCCTAAGCCAGCTGAAGGTAGGCAAGGGTAGCTCTGGAGGACCACTGGTCATCCCCAATGTAGGCAGGAGAGGCCAGGGTACCGCTGGAAGACCCTCCTGGTCCCGGAGCCCATCCGCTCCTGCCGGAGGGCCCGGCCCGACTGATTAACTGAGCGCGCTCAGCGAGCTTAGGTAGCCAGTGATGCGCAGCGCGCAGCGAAGCGCAACGCTCCCCACCCCAACTAATTTCGGTAGATCTCGATTGCCGTGATAATAATTATTGATAACTCTATTATTTCTGGCTGTTTAATGTTTATAACAATTCCTTTTGCCAACGATGTCGACAAGCATCCCCTTGTCTATCTACCAACTAATTTTTTAGTAAAAATTGCTAATCGTACTCGAGGTACAGAACAACTTTTAAACCATGAATATTCATACGCATTAATTTCTTCAACACAACTCACTGAAAAATGTATTGTTTCTAGCTAGTTAATATTTATAACAATCTTTTTGCTAATGATGTTGATAAGCATCCTCTTGACTATCTACCATCTTATTTTTAAGTAAAAATTGCTAATAGTACTCGAGATACAGAGTAACTTTTAACACACGAATATTACCAAACAATATTATATCAAACAAATGTAATTAATAAAGTTACTATCTCTGGCTGTTTAATGTTTATAACAATTCCTTTTGCTAATTATGTCGATAAGCACTCCCTCGACTATCTGACCATCTAATTTTTCAGTAAAAATATGTAATGGAACTCGAGATATTGAATATCTTCTGACACATGAATATTTGCGTGCATTAATTTATCGAACACAATTCACTGATAAATTTATTATCTCTAGCTGGTTAATATTTGAAACAATTCCTTTTGTCGATGATGTCGACGAGCACTCCGTTGACCATCTTGCCATCTAATTTTTTAGTAGAAGTAAGTAATAAAACTCGAAATCCAGCATAATTTATGATACATGAATATTACTAAGCATAATTATATTGAAAAAATGTAATTAATGAATTTGTTATTTCTGTTTGTTTAACGATTACAACGATTATATATTTGGTTACTTCACCACCCAATTTTTTAGTAAAAATAGCTAATAGTACTCGAGATACAGATTAACTTTTATGCATGAACATTTGGAGTATACAAGATATTCAATTCTCATTAGTATGCACAGTTTCATTAGAACAAGAGTGACAAAAATTATTTATAACTAAGTTACCTCTTCTAGAATCGAATTGAAAACTATACATGAATGTTGTCGAAGGTCCATTCTACAGGGTGTCCCAAAAATGTCTGAGTTCCTTTAAAGGGGAGGTTCCTGAGGCCATTTGAAGCGACATTTTCCTTTGCAAAAATTGCCGTTTCGGCTTTGTTAAGGAGTTATTAACGAAAAACACGGACCAATCAGAGCGCGACCTAGAGGCGTGTTGGCAGAGACGGCCGCGCGCGACAGAAGTCGAGCGATGGTGATACACCGCGGTCGAAAGCAAGGAACAAACAAGAGAAGAAAATTTTTCGAGTCCTACGTCGGATAGTTCAAATTTGAATATGTTGTAGTCTTTAGTAACCTATGAAGGAATCTCGAAGGACTTTTCGAAATCTTAAAAAATGTTGGTTTTACAGACGTGTAAAGAATTTTTTTTCATTAAATTATAACACTAGAACTAACGTACCGAGGAAAATGAGTTTTGAGGAGCTTGTAGTGAACACGTAAGAGTATCTATTGAAAATATTTCGATTTGGAATAAATGGTTTTTTCACCATGTATTTTGCAAATGTTTTAAACAAATCCAATTTTCCTATAGCCGGGACTGTTTTAAAAATTCGAAAAAAAACGTGATGACAGCTTCAAGTCTCCTCTTTACGGACCTATTTTTTAAAAGGCAGGCGCTTTAAAATTGACGGAATTAGAATTATTGAAAGCGAACGCTGCACCGCGGCGCGCGGCACGAATAACTGTTAGATACGCGACAAGTAAGAGAAGAAAATTTTTCGAGTCCTATGTCGGATAGTTCAAATTTGAATATGTTGTAGTCTTTAGTAGCCTATGAACGAATCTCGAAGGATTTTTCGAAATCTTGAAAAATGTTGGATTTGCAGACGTGTAAAGAAAAGTGGCAACTTTTCTTCAATAAATTATAACACTAGAATCAACGTACCGAGGAAAATGAGATTTTAGGAGCTTGTAGTGAACACAGAAGAATATCTATTGAAAATATTTCGATTTGCAAAAAATGATTTTTTCACCATTTACTTTGAAAAAGTTTTAAACAAATGCAATTTTCCTATAGCCGGGACTGTTTTAAAAATTCGAAAGAAAACGAGGTAACAGCTCCAAGTCTCCTCTTTACGGACCTATTTTTTAAAAGGCAGTCGCTTTAAAATTGACGTAATTAGAATTATTTTAAAACCTTGCTTACCTTGGTTCTCCTGTAGAGCCCCAGCGAGGTGAAAATGATTCCTGTATTCACAAATTATTCTGCGTGAAAGACTGAACCTGCCTACTCGTTAAATTGACAAGAGCATTTTAATTATTCGCTCTATGAAATTATCGAGCAGAAGGGGTCAATGTCCTTTCACTGGACGATCCAGCCCACATTGTTAATTTATTCACGATCACAATAAAACTATTCACATATATCCATTGGGTCCACAAACGTTGAAAGAAATCCACACAAATGATTCACAGAAATCCACATATCACGCACAACTAGTTCACATTTGATGCACGTAAATCGATCCTTTCGACTGGTCGTGGTCCGCGAAAAACTGTCCATGAAAATCCGTCTGTCTATGCTGACGATCGTAAGAAGACTAGTTCAGAACAGCTGACGAGGTTAACGGCCTTTCAACAGCACACTGCCGATTTTCATTTCAGCAACTGTTCGATGGAACCGTGTTTTCAAATGGAATGGGAAGAGTAAATGACCGCCCCTCTTCAAATCGGGGGTCATTCAGGTATGCTTCTACCACCGAGCGTGGCCATAAACCAGCGCCTTGTGTCGAAGCTCAACCTTGACGATGGCTCGACTTCTGGTTACCAAATGTGTACAATAGGTCAATAAAATGCTAAAAGTTTTCACGAAGAAGTCAAGGCGCTTTTTTCGTTTATTACCTGCTACGACAACACCTCTCTGGGACACGCGGATCCCCCGCGTGCGTCACTCGGGGATACAAGCGTACCTGCCACCGTACCTGGGACGGTTCCATGAAAATTCCATCGATGGCCATAAACGATGGCATATTTTGGAAAACGTGCAGAGCACGTGGGGCATCGAATGAGCCCAATCGCCTTGCTTACGGTTCGCAAATACTGTCTAACCGCCCAGAAATTTTTTTATATGCAGCTAATTGTAATTTGAGACAATTCTTTTTCGATATTAACATCAACATAATCTTCAACGAATTCTTCTGGATAGGTTTGTGTTTGTTTTTTATATATGTTTTTGCGGAAATTGACGACGAACTTAATTAAATTTGACCTTGTTATTTTGTTTTCTTCCTTTTCGTTCTCTTTATTAAAGTCGTTCTAATTATATAAATAGAAAAAAAATTCTTTACACGTCTGTAAAACCAACATTTTTTAAGATTTCGAAAAATCCTTCGAGATTCCTTCATAGGCTACTAAAGACTACAACATATTCAAATTTGAACTATCCGACGTAGGACTCGAAAAATTTTCTTCTCTTGTTTGTTCCTTGCTTTCGACCGCAGTGTATCACTATCGCTCGACTTCTGTCGCGCGCGGCCGTCTCTGCCAATATAACATAACTCCTTAACAAAGCCGAAACGGCCATTTTTGCAAAGGAAAATGTCGCTCCAAATGGCCTCAGGAACCTCCCCTTTAAAGGAACTCAGACATTTTTGGGACACCCTGTATATGTGAAAGTAGCTGAAGGTCTATTCTATATTTCCTAACTGCAAATATTTGTAAACAATTCCTCACAAGTGTGTTACTAATAAATTTTCTGTCGAGTGTGCACAGTATTCAGCAGCTCTGTGTCTGTCTTTCTTTCTCTTCTTAAATGTGCATAAGTTCGTCCTTGTCGGATACAAACTTCTTTATCATGTTCGCCAAATATTTACCAGAGGGTTCGAAGTCCTGTAAAAAAATAGGCGGCACAAGTGAATAATACGTGGAGTATTTTTGTACGAATACAATTGCGTTTTAAAGCTGACAACGCTGTAAAACCGAGCCTCCTCGGACACACACTTTATGTGTTGCAACCTCATGTAGTTCATCACCTGACCGTTCCATTTCAATGGAGTCCGCTATCGTACTGGGACATTTTCTACAGAGTCGGTAATTCAGAACCGTAGACAGAAAAACGCATTGCATGCAATGTCTGTACCACCGACGAGATAACAGTATCTCGTCGGTGTCTGTACGTATCTTAAGTCTGTGCTTAAATTTACTTGTAGATCAGATACCACATGTGAGTAATTCAGAGTTGAATAGTGGATAACGAAGAGAGTTACCTATGTCGAATTTCTGCTTGGGAAGTGGCGCCATCTGTCCTGGGGAATTTATTTTTGATGTTGTCAGCGAGCAGGCGCTGGACCGTATTTGGAGGCTGCGTGCGAGAGGAAGAGCGAAAGACAGAGCAGGACCGAGATTCAAACTCGAAATCTAACGAGGGACTCAGAGCCACGCGAGTGGCCGCGCGACACGGCACGGGAGTTTGAAAACTGCAGTTAATAGTGCACCGTGCGCCATGTGTACTAGGAAAAGTGCAAGCTTTTCGTGTCTTTGTGTTCTATTATTTCTCGCCGGACTTACCCTGCCGTCCGGTAAGTACACGGCTCAAATTCATTCATTTTTAATCGTTTCACAAGGCTGTCATTGCAAAATACCATAAAAAAAAGTTACTAACAATGATTGACCACTGTTTCGTTTCATACTGACCTACAACCATTTCAGTTCCACTTAATATTAGAACTACAAAACATTTCTGACTTTTTCTTTCATTATTATTGAAAATTAAACGTTATCATCGGAAATTTTCGAATACACATCTTTATGTATGTCATTTACGTTTACCGCGTTCGGTAATCCTCAATGAGATTGAAAACTTAATTTAGAAAATCGATTGAAAATTGATTAAAGTTTTCTCTCATAAAATAAGCGTTGAACTGTAAATGGCTGAAAGCAAACACTGTTTCACGTGGATCAGTATTTCAGCAAATTAAGTGCATGGGAAATATTATTCGAAAATCTTTAAGGTGAAATTAGGGTAGTTCGAAAGGAATAATTGATTCTCGAGCCTGTTGCTTACAGAAACTACAGTTTTCATTCGTTATTAATGTCATGTACAATATATTCGGTATTTTAAAGAAGTTTTAATTATTGTTTTTATAATCTCGATTAAAGAAACAATACAAATTTGATACATTCCTGATGATACTTTTTTTTTACCAAACACAATTTATATATGATCTTATCTTTTTCTCCGTATTCATTTTAGGCATAGTTTTATACGAAGAAAAGCGGGAAATTAAAAAACATTTTATATGTTACAAAAGTGAATAAACATCTCGCGATTTAAAAAAATTATAGTATTTTGTTATTTCATTCGCATCGCGTTTTATGTACTTTTATTCGATTTTCAATGAAAAGGATTGAAATAAATTAAAAATTGAATGGCTATGAAAAATAGAAATAACTTTATTTACAATTCTCATGTACTTTTTCGTTTATGTAAAATAACTATAGCACAAACAGTTAAAGAAACAAATTCTTATAAACTAGCAAAATGTTTTCGTGAAATTAAAGTTATACGCAAAATATTGTAAAAATGTTATGATAAAAAATCGTTTAATTAAAGTAATCTAGAGAACTATAGCGCAGCTAATTACTTGATAATATTATTTGAAGCTACGCATACAACTATAAACAATGTGCTGTTTTAAGAGTCGTGCAATTCTATCTTTGAAACCGAAGAGCCGCTCGAATTTCAGTCGTTCATCGAAAGTCTCTCGAATAAACAAATGCCCCTTGGTACATTTTGGAATTTCTGTAATTTTTTAATTTTTAATCGTTGTGTTCGCTTCCAATAGTTGTCAATGAAATTGCGTTGTAAATTTGCAATTAATCCGGTATTTAGCTTTTTCATTTTAATAATATTCAAAAATTCTTCTACATGAGTTCTCTCAAAATTTGATCTCTCACTTAGAATCATATTAATATGTAATTATGTTTCCTTGGACGATGATATTGTATAATGTCGGTGATATTATTTACACTACAGACACGGTTAATCAATATATAATCTCTATACAGTATTTACGTTTATTTGACAGAAATTAAATCATCAAGTTCCATAGCTACCTTTCGTATAATCAATTTTAATGAATTAATGTTATTAATACGTAGTGTTTCATAATGAATTATGTATTCAGTTATGTGCATAACTTAAAAATGAGCTATTCAATTTCGTACGAGAGTTGGGTCACTGGAAATAATGTCACGAATATTCCATTCTCCGTTATTAATATATTTTGCTTACATTGAAACTCTTTTCATATCTTTTATGTTAAATTTCTAAATTTCGGAAAAGAATTAAAATAAAATTAATTAGATTCGAATACATTTTTGAAAGGGTAATAATAATAGATTAATTCACAAAACATGCCATCATTCATGCCATCATCCATTTATAAGCGAGATCCTTTTTCGTCTGTTACAACGTCACAATAATTTTCCAAAGTCGTCATTAATACTTATAAGCAAAACATACGTTTAGGTGACCATTATCATAACCGTTGAACAAATCTTGTTTGTTCTACTTTTCTAACATTTTATTGAACGTCGTGACAAGTTTATCCAAAAGTAAAACTTTATTTATGTTAATTTAACACACAGGCATTTATATTACAATTGTGATAGAAAACGGTCTTTCTCTTCCCCGGGATGTCGTCATCAATCGAATTTAATTTAGTATTTTCGAATGTAACAATTATTATAAATGTAATTCCTTCCGATCGAAATTTGAATTATATTGATGAAACTGATTTCGGCGCAAAGGTTTGATCTTATTGAAATTCAGAAAATTTGCATTTTTATTATTATCCCAACGTTTCGATCCGTATGCGGATCATTCTCAAGAGATATAATGCATCTGAAAAATTATATACTTATAATGTAAATAAATCGGAATTTAACATTCTGTTACAGTCATGTAGAAACCTAAAAAATGGAATAGAAAATGAAAAGCAGACTTACTTGCTGTGCACTAGATACAATAAAGGAAGACCAAAAAATTTTTTATAAGTAACAAATCAAACAGTTATTGCGTGATAATTAGCGTGGGTTAACGTAAGAACAACGAAGATTGTATAAAAGTAATCTACATCAAATGTACAAAAAAGTATATTTATGTTAAACAAATTTTTATAAGGCGTGCAATATATTTAAACATAGCATATGATAAAATACTAACGTCAATATACGCATAATTAATAATGAGCTTGCTTCGTATTAAATGTCAGTAGTTATTCAGCGCCATGTTCAAACATTGCCATTCAAAAGAACTGCCTTTTCGACATGCCTTTAAGAACTCTGCAGTTATACTACCCAATTTCTGTATCACACAAAACGTCCTCGAATTTCTCTTATTCTGAAATAACAAAATGTGGTAACAAGGAATAATGGAATAAAGGAAAAACTGTTTTCAAAACTTTGTTCATCCGGTCGCCTTTCATGAAAATACACTTTGTATGTAAAAATTCTGTGCTAGAGAAAGAGCATTTATAAATATGCACGAATTTTTACGGAAACTTGCAACATCAAGGAAAATGTCATTTTGTGATTATAATAAGTGCATGACGCTATATGTTTCTTATATGAAGGTGTATGCTACATGATTATAGCATCTTCGAGATATCGTTAATATTTTATATAAGAACTGCAGCATATTTGGTATATCGGTTTGTTTAAGACGAATAAAAATTCAACAGTGAAGGATAGGAACAGATAAAAGTGTCTAACATTTTCGGGGAAACTAATAAACTAGTATTCTTCAAACTCTTTATTTGAAAAATTAAGAAAACAAGTAGATAATGAAATAATTTTCACTTATGTCAGATTAAAAAATCATATCTTATAATAATTATCTTAGATATTTCTAATTTTAAAATTGACTCACAGCAGTTGTACGTATAATTTCCGGAGTCACAACTAACACATTCATAGTGCACCAACACCGCACCCACATCGCTCCCCTCATCTTTTCATTGTAATTCCGCAGAAGAGACACCCAACAACCTTCTCAGTATTCCGAATCAGCAACATGGCATCAAAATACAAAATTTGCCACATTTTGTAATCTTGAAATAATCTCGAAAATTAACATGATAAAATTAAATGCATGTGAGTAGATTAAATTATTCATAGTAAAGTTTGAACATATTTTAACCATGATTCCAATAAGTGAATATTTGCTGGACACTTTCACAAATTTACGACATTTTATTGTGCAAAATTAGTCAAAAATATCAAAATTACGATTTGCCCATAAATGTTATCAGTACCCTGTAGATTTCATGCATTTATGACAACACACGAGTAGACGAAATATAAAAATAAAAATGATTAAAACAATCTAAGGATAACGAAGGACAGATCAACAATTTTATCGGGCTTTCTTTTTCTTACAATTGACAATTTTTATTTTGGACAAAGATCTGCAGTCTAGTTATTAGTGTACAGGCCATTCGCTCTTATTATTTATGACGTGATAAATTAGATAAAGTTAGTAGTTTTTGAGACGAAATATAAAAATTGAAAATAATTAAAACAATTTAAGGATAACGATGATAGGTCATTCGTAGTAGTTTTTTAGACGAAATTTAAAAAAAGAAAATGATTAAAACAATTTAAGTATATCGATGTATTATTTTCAGTTTGTCGAGATTATTATAGATAGATCAACGATTTTATGTGGCTTTTGTTCCTTCTAATTGACAATTTCTATTTTGGACAAAGATCTGCAGTCTAGTTATTAGTGTACAGGTCACTCGTTCCTATTATTATGATAAATTATATAACGTTAGTAGTTTCTTAGGTATTCGAAGTTAGTATTCCAAATATACTGCATTTCCTCTATGATGTAGATTTACTTTAATTAGAAACACGTTGCGATTCGAACGTTTCTTTGTCGTTCGCGTGTGTGCGCAGGAAGACGATCAATAAAGATTAAGTTTTCTCGGTGCTCAATGGCGGGCCATCTCGTTGAAGTGTCGCAAATTGTACTGCAATCATCTTGTCAAGACCTGCTACTCTCGACACTGTTCTAATATGAATTCCTCGGAGGTCCGGATGACCTTCTCGAAACTCGCGCGCTTCAACCGGCATACTGTCAGATACGACAACGACTCTCTTTGGTATATTACGCGCGTAATACGTACGAGCCCTTGGACGAATGAAATTCCGTGGAAAGTGTACTCCGGAGAATATTTTATCGCTCTCTGGACGCCATGAAATACAGAGAACAGCTATTTCATGAACTTTTGGCATGCACCGATGCTCGCACCCACTCCCCCACTCCGACCCACCTTGAAGAAAATACCGCTTAGATAGGAATTTTCGCGATACCTAATCGGACCATTCTAACCTTGTGTGAAGAATCTGATACCGAAGAAGATGGTCCAAATATGGTCCAGTACTTTTACTTCAATATTTACATTGACTCGTTTAACACTAGATTTACGGCGTGTTAAAAGTGACTATTTCACATTACTTCATCAAAATAATGAGAATGTGTCTATCGAAAGTGTTAGACATTTTTTAAATAATATATACCCAAAGAAATCAAATTGTCGAACAATTCCTCAAGGAAGATTCTTCACAATCTCAGTAATTGTAAAGTAAAGATGTTAGAACGTGTCAATTGACGCGTCTCGTAAACCTAGTGTTAATTGTTCACATAGATTGTTCAAATCGGAAAGACTTCTCCAAAAATGGCTCGAACGACTTCAGTTTTCCTGTGAAGCTAATTACTGTCTTTAACAAGACTGCGGATCATTATGCGAAATAAAAAAATGATCGCATCGATTGCAACAAATAGAAGATAAATAAAAATTTCTTTCATATTTTGATTATTGTGTTAAGCTGAAACTGATACGTTGATGTTCTTAAATTTTTTAAATATGTCCACTGCTTTAAATGGTACATAACTATTTTTGTCATAAATGCAATAAAATTCGCAGTCTACTTATGGAATATACACAATTTTGAACAGTAAACGAATATTACTTTTTTAAAAATAAAACTTATTGATCAATTGATAATCATTGGTAATCATAATAATCATTAAATTGCAGACTTCTATCCGAAATACTAAAAATTTCTTGCATTAATTGTGAGAAACAGTAGGAAAATAAAAAATTTTTTCTTTCTTCAACAATTTTGTCGATCTAATGTTATCTATTGATAGTTTTCGATTTTTTAAATCTTTCTATCGTTTTACATTGCACTTTCTCATTATTGTCATAAATGCATAAAATCCGCAGTCTAGTTATAAAAAATAACAACATAAAGACAATTATTTCAACCATAATGATTGAAAATATCTTTTCCCTGTTTTCGCAAATGATTATTCTGATGAACATTTGGAAATTTGATGTGTCGTTGATGGTTTGAATGAAAAATATTTTAAATTCATTAAAAAATAGTAAATCAAATGCGAAGCAATTAAACATTTAAAGAATTTAAAAGTACTGTTGTATTCTTTTTAACTCTATAAGTTATTAAATAAAATAAGTGTGCATTTAGCCCTTCTATCTTACAGTTAATATAGATAATTGTTGTTTTACATAAAAATCCACAGTGTATTCATAATACTGTATTATATTTGTTAGTGTATATAGCAGTACATTACTAAAACATCAATTATTTGATTAATGGTAAAGCCACATCATTAAAAGTTTATCAGCTTTAATGAAACACAATAAAACATCAAATTTTTCTGATAATATTTCTCATTCGGATTAATATTTCTTATTTGCCTCCTACATAATGGTCAAATTTATTTAAAAAAATCTTATTGATTAAAATTTTCAATAATGTGCATGTATAATACATCGAGACATATAAAAATTAGTAACGAATGCTCCAACATTGTCTAAAATATTTAAAGTGTAAATAAAATTTTTCGAAAATAGTACACTACAATACAATACAATAATTTGCATTGAAATATGTAACAATAACATTTTCTATGTTTTTAATTGTCAATTGATGCCTTTCATTAGAGAAAATTAGTTTATATGCTATAAATGTCGTTTCAACAACACAAGATGCGATTGGAGCATATTTATACTTTTTTATCCGCCATCAATCATTTTGACAGTTGGAAGTGATAGCAGTCATTAAATAGCAGTCGGCTTTTTAATAGTATATCTAGTGAAATTTGGAGGATCAGTTGTCACACTACATTCAATAAAGTTATTGCCCTTCTGGTACCGAAAATGCGTGTATACTAAAATAGTATCAGATTTCGCTAACAAAGTTTGTTCCAAATATTGGTTTCAAATGTCTAGTAAAATCTTATACAGGGTGTCCCACATAAATGGGAACACCTAAATATCTGTCGTATTTACAGTCCTATTAGAAAACTTCAGAGGACAAAGTGACACTATTGCAGAGGGCAAATATAATGGTAAAGAAAAAAATTTTTTATGTCGTGTTTTTTGAATGAAATTTCAAGACCACCGATGTTTTTTTAATTAATAGTATATTTTTTTACGATAGCATGATAGACAATAAAAAACTTAATTTAGTGGATACCACCTTTTTGACCTTGAAATGACCTTGAGCAAGAATAATCATGCTGGAGCGGATAAAATGTGGAAGTTTAAAACTTACGTGTTTCAGCAAAGATTACGCGTTGTTTACGGCGTGTTGACCTTTTCATATAATAAATGTTCGAAATGTTGACCATCCTCATTTATGCAATATTGCAATCTTGCATTAAATGATCTGTAGGCATTGTCGATTTCCTGAGACGTAATTGAAGCACATGCTGCAGTAATTATTACGATTTTCAGAACTTACACTACCGGTATTTTTAAATTGTTTTACCACAACGGAAAATGCGTGTAACGAAGGACAAACACGATTCACAAATTTTTCACGATACAAATGTACTACTTGCCTCAAAGATTGGTGGCTTTCGCCATAAGTGAAAACCATATCGATTCGTGCCTGTACAGTATAACGCATTGTTATCACTTTCACGTTTCGAATTCGAATAATGCAGAAGGAACAACGTACTTATTCTAACCGATTAACCTTCTGTTAACGATCTCAATGATACATACTCTAACATAAACATACGCTGTTTACTATGAAAAATATTTTAAACATTTATTATGATATGTAAAGGTCAACCCGCCGTAAACAACGCGTAATCTTTGTTGAAACACGTAAGTTTTAAACTTCACATTTTATCCGCTCCAGCATGATTATTCTTGCTCAAGGTCATTTCAAGGTCAAAAAGGTGGTATACACTAATTTAAGTTTTTTATTGTCTATCATGCCATCGTAAAGAAATATACTATTCCATTTAAAAAAACATCCGTGGCCTTGAAATTTCATTAAAAAACACGACATAAAAAATTTTGTTCTTTACCATTATATTTGCCCCCTGCAATGGTGTCACTTTGTCCTCTGAAGTTTTCTGATAGGACTGTAAATACGACAGATATTTAGGCGTTCTCATTTATGTGTGACACCCTGTATAAAGTCTAACAAAGATGAAAGTTATACCTTTATTTTCAGACGAAATAAAATTTTACTTTTGTGTAATCAATATTTAAGCATTGAAGTAAATGTAGTCAGGGCAAAAATATAAATTTTCTTTCCTCTTCGGTGACATTTTTGGGGGTGAAGACGTTCTAATTATTGTAGCCGCAAATAAAATGGTATGGCAAGGGGATAACTTGAAAACGATTTAGTTTTCGAACCATTATCTCCACAGGCAGCTTTTACCAAGGACAACGTCTTACAACGATCACCAATGGAACGATGTCAGAGCATGATGCCTCTTGAGCGTTTATGTATATTCGTTATCCGTCGTCTCATTTAATACTTCACGAGTCACGGGAGAAGTTACTCTAACCAGTGGAGTAAGGAAGTCGAGATCAGACCGAGCAGTTAGGCAACCCATTTGGGATTCCCGATCCGAAGTGGGTAGCTGATCGCAAATAAGATGATTAAATGGATCAAATGGAAGCAGGGAGTGGTTCGACTCGGTTTTAGTGTTTTCTTTGATAACAGACATCGAAATCTGGAATTCTCCGTTCGGATTCAAACAGCTACGGATTCGTCCATTTTCTTAGAACACACGAATATTGGATCTCCTGCCCACAATGACAATATTAAAATAATCAACGTTTCAGTTTTTCTAAAATGACCTATCTCAAGCTGCAGCTTAGCATGTTTCATTTTATCCTAAATTTTCCACGCTGTTCCACCAAATGAATAATGACAGAACAATGGAATTTTTGCAGATTAAAAATTTTCTACCTGAATTGAAACAAACTAGAGTGAAATAAAAATTTATTTTCTTCTGTAAGATGTTTTATAGATAGAAAATAATATAACAGTATTTTTTAATTCTACCAATGTTACTGTCTTCAATTACTCATTTTTGTCAAAAATGTATAAAATCCGTAGTCTAAGAATAACAGAATAGAATTTTCTTTGCATGTGCACGAATTTGTTATCACAGAGAATTTTATATGAATATTCAATTCAGGCACTCGTTTGCAATGATACGTTTTGGGCAATATCTCAAAAAATTCTGCGCAAGTAGCCGTGTGCAAATTTCTGATTAAAATGAGACCAAACACGATACAGTTTCGATCATAATTATCTGTTTGATTTACGACGCAGTAGAACCTCGATTATCCGTACTAATTAGAGAAACATTCAGATAATAGAATAGTGATTTCGGCACAGCATTAGAGTAAATCTTTGCTGATTAGTACAGTGAATTGTGTTGTACCGTCCGTCCATCAAGAGCTGGCAGTGAAAAACTTGTAGGTGCCACGTGATCTCCCTTCTACGCGCTATACGTCTACCGCTATTGGCCGAATCGTGTGACAAAGACGGAAACGCGCATATTAGTGTGACTGGAACAGAGAGATGTGGTGACGTTGAGCGCCTATGTCGACCGTTCCCGCCAGAACGTAAACGTAAGAGTGGGGTCCGCAGCCTGGCGTCTAGAGCAGTGATGGTATATGGTCGCGGTTTTCTCGCGCATGCGCGACGATTTTAGCGTCAGTAAAGTACAAAGTTGGGCTAAAATGGGGTACCTTGGTCACCCCGCATAGTTTCGCAAATTTTTTTTCGATTTTCAAATATAAATTGACAAGTAGCTCCTTCTCAATACTAGTTGCCATTATGAAATCGAATATATTAACATTAACTTATAAAAATTTCGAAGTATGGTCGTCTCGTCGTGTCGTCTTCTTCTCCTCTACTTTCCCCACAAGCATAAGACGTACGGTACGTTCCTGCATTTAGTCGCGCATGCGCGAAAAAACCGAGACCATATGCCATCACTGGTATAGAGCAGTGTTGGGATATGGTGCAAGACTTCACGCGTATGCGCGGCGTTTTCAGCCTCAGTAAAGTAAGATTCTCGATAAAATGGTGTACCTTGAGCACCCAGCAAAATTTTCAAAAATTGGTATGATTTAATTCTGAAAAATGAATGTATAACATGTGTATTTGTGTATATTTTGTAACTCGTAGGACACGTCCTGAAGTCTTTTTGTCCGGAATAGATTGTTTCGAGACATTCCCGCCAATATAACGATCTCAGATCTCCACTACCTCTGTCATCATGATATAGATACATAGACATAGATAAACATTTTCTCCTTCTTCTAGAAAGTTTTGAACTACAAAGAAGCTATGACCACTGAAATCGTAAAATAAATCGCCAGGGGTTAATATCGTAAATGAAAAGGTTCCATAGGAAGATTTCCACCTGGATAACAAAAAATTCGTAAGCATACAGATTTAAATGTATTATTGATAACGATGTGGTCATCGTTGTTACTAAGAAAATATCGTGGTTTAAGAGAGAAAAGTACGACAGGTGTTGTACAAACAATTGAGAACAAGAATGGCGTCCGTCGTGGTCGGAGCTTTCCGGTTCTTTCACTGAAACAAACATTAAAGATTTAAATGTGTTATTGATAACGATATGGTCATCGTTATTACTAAGAAAACATCATGGTTTAAGAGAGAAAGGTACGACAGGTGTTGTACAAACAATTGAGAACAAGAATGGCGTCCGTCGTGGTCGGAGTTTTCCGGTTCTTTCACTGAAACAAACATCGCAGATTGGATTTCAGTTTACGCGCGTTCGTGGTTTCTCCAACTGGGTGTTAAAAGAATTCGATGGTAGATAGAAACTGACTCGATCACTGGGAACCCATATTTTTACGCTGTTGACCTGTGGTAATGTTTCTTCTTCGCCGGCTTCCTTTTTCCGTTTCTCCATCCTCTTGTCTCGGATATTCCACGCCTTTTTGGTTGCTCGTATCAGGAAAACGTTCGATTCGTCTTAAGATACAGTAAATCGCACCCCAGAATCCTTTTGTAGAACTCAAAGGGTTTGACGAAAGCGTTTAGCTGGACGCGATTTCTGTTGAATCGTACCTTAGGAAGAAAGTAAATGAACTGTATTGTACAATAGTTATTCCACTCCCTTGGAGTTGACAAATGGATTTCTTAAAAGGCGATCGCGTCACTTGTTCCCCACTAGTCCGCGAGTCCACTTCACGAAAAACATCAATTTTCTACCACGATTGCAACTGATTTGAAATAGAAATTTGTTCACTTCCATAAGGGGGGAAGACACTTTAAAGCGCTCGAAAATCGGTGATTTTTATGAATTTTTAAACTGTAAAGCGGATCTTTTTCAATCTTTCTTGGTGTCTTGTTATATATTTAAACAATACATAAATCGGTCTACATTAACGATTAATACATTTGTAGTCGAAATATTTATTTAACTTCACTGCTCTGCGCCGCCTGCATCGTGAGTTTGTGTACATTCTACAGCCTACAATTTTCACATGAAACAGAAAAACCAAAGTTTTTCTTAATCCTTATAAAATTATGTCATCGATGAATTAAAAAAAATTATTAATAGTTTCGTTTTTCCATTTTTTTTCTGCATTACAAAGCCGAAATTTTTTCGCGAAAATCGTAACTTTTTTGTTAAACCTCAAAATTTTTACATTTT
Source organism: Sphecodes monilicornis (assembly GCA_913789915.3). Lineage (NCBI taxonomy): Eukaryota > Metazoa > Arthropoda > Insecta > Hymenoptera > Halictidae > Sphecodes > Sphecodes monilicornis. Next base: position 16,918,557 of record OU565290.1, read on the forward strand.
TATGCTTTTTCGAAATTTTTTTTTATAAACGGTACTTGATTAACGAGAATGTTACATTTTTCATTAAAATATGAGCCAAATAATTTTTTTCGATTTGCCCGCACAAAGCTGAATAAATTTTTTAATTTATTCAAAATTTAATTATATCTAAAATGAGATAGCTGAAGAAAAAAATTGATATGTACCATTTCGACTCCTTTGATAGTTCCAGTATGAAATCAAAAGTAGATTTAAATTGTTCCCTTTAAATAATTAAATTCTTCGAATAATGGAAAACACTATGAATTTAAGAAGAGCTCTACTTGGCCGTGAATTGTTTCTGCAGTTGCTTGTAGCTGTCGGCGTGTAGCATGAAGATACATGTAATGTATCTTTATTCTCTTTTTAAGCTTTGTTGGCCATGAAATTTGGACTTTGTTTACAATTCTTACACCTACCTAAAACGAGAGTACACCGCGCCCTTTTCCAGCTCATTGTGACGCCAATTTTTAATATACCTTCTTTTGCAAGGACTCATTTTAAAGGGGAAATTTCATGGAATATAATCATATTTTTTTCAAAATTTAACTAACCATGCCCTCTCATAGAAAAAAAACGTAAAAGAAGAATTTGTTTAAATTTTTCGACATTATAAAGTTGATTGTCGAGGTTGAAAAAATTATTTTGTAATAGACCAATCCTTTCTGAATAAAACAAAGAAAAGTGAGCTCAATCGGACAAACAGTTCCTGAGATAAAAATTCGTGAGTGAGGCCCGCCCGTTTTCGCCAAAAATGGGCAAAAATTGCAAATTTCGAAGGCCTGTCATTTCTAAAAAGATTCGAAACCGGCAAAATGATTACTTAACCCCCCCCCCCTAATTTCACATGGACTACAACATTTAGAACAAAATCGACGATGGTGCTTGCAAAAAGTGATCGATTTGGCATGGAATAATGGAAAACACTATGAATTTAAGAAAAGCTCCAGATGTTCAAAATTCGTCGATTTCTTCCGGTTGCAAAAAGTGTCTATAACCTAAAGTGCCAGTTCGAATAAATCAAAGGCTTCTCTTGGAACCGCGTATCTCCGAGTAAATAACGGTGTTTGAGAACAGAGACTCTGAATTGATAGAGGAAGTGCCTTTTCTCCAGACGCCTGGCCCCCATTGTAGATTATCCGCTAACCTCCACTGCCATAGCTGTTAAAGGTTGAAACCTTACTGAATTAGCAATGTAAATTTGACATTCCTAGCCAGCTGAACCTATTCATCTTCAGCCACATTTGTATCCGTCCTTTAAATATACCAAGCATAATACACATACAATTATTAATCACTTCGAATATTATTGTTCAATCATTTTTCAAGAACCGACCACTGGTAAAAGCTATCCGATCACGACAGGAAGCTTTCTTTATAATTCTTCATAATAATATACTGGCCACTAGTAAAATCTTCAACTAAAAATAGTAGCACATCGCAACGAGCGTTATGAATAAAATACTAACATGAGAATGTTTTTTTACAAGAAAAATTGAATAATTTGTGGATGGTTCCAATGATGCCTTCACAGAGTGAGGAATAGCATCATCAATTATAAGCGTAGGAAGTGTAATACTTCTATGTTACTTAACCCTTTACACGATTATATCCGGATAGACCTGTGACGAAGAAGTCGAGCAGAGTGTACAAAATATGCATGTCATTAATTTCCTTTAAACCAAAATAAAATTTGATTTAGCTGTTGTTATTATTTAACCACATAACACAATATGTCACAATATAACCGAACATAATATAATCTACCTTAATATAACACGACATAACATAAAATAATATAATACAATATAATAAAAATATCTACAATAAGAAAATATAACTAGTAGTAAGAGAAAGGAAAGAATATTTATACATATAAAGATTCAAAGATTCAAAGAGGTGTGATATTAGATGTTATGTAGCTGTAAAAACTCCAAAAATTTCGATGTGAAAGTAAGAATGGAAATAAAATTATTGTTATTATAATATAATACAATATCATATAATATCTCATAATATAATATAATGCAATATAATAAAAATATCTACAATAAGAAAATATATGTAGTAGCAAGAGAAAGGAAAGAATATTTATACATATAAAGATTCAAAGATTCAAACAGGTGTGATATTAGATGTTATGTAGCTGTAAAAACTCCAAAAATTTCGATGTGAAAGTAAGAATGGAAATAAAATTATTGTTATTATAATATAATACAATATCATATAATATCTCATAATATAATATAATGCAATATAATAAAAATATCTACAATAAGAAAATATATGTAGTAGCAAGAGAAAGGAAAGAATATTTATACATATAAAGATTCAAAGATTCAAAGAGGTGTGATATTAGATGTTATGTAGCTGTAAAAACTCCAAAAATTTCGATGTGCAAGTAAGAATGGAAATAAAATTATTATTATTATTATATAATACAATATCATATAATATCTTATAATATAATATAATGCAATATAACATAATGCAATACGTGTATGTAACCTTGCTCTTTCTAGTATAGTATTCTAATCGATTAAAGAATATAATAGATAATAAATAATAGAGAATGTAATAGATATAAATTTTCTCTTCTTTCTAGAAAATTTCAAACAACGAAGATATTATAGTTGCTGTAACCATGAAATAAATCATAGCGCAAGGGGATCATAACTATCTTAAAACTTTTATATACTGGTGAACAATCATTTTGTGAATATTTATTTGAAATGTTGAACGCTATTTTTAATACACGCGGCCATGATTCAGTCAGCATTCATATTCACGATCTTGATCGAATACTCTCGAAAGAAGTGGTACTTACAGTCACATTTAATATAAAACCTCGTTAATTGCATTTTTACGATGAACTGCAATTCACCGGGCGTGTTCCATTCAACGGGCGCAGCAAAAGTGCCCGTAAGCCTTTTAATTCACTCTCTATTACTGCGTCGGTGGATATTGATTACATTACGACGAGCTCGTGTGGTAATGACGCGCGTTGATGTGTTTTCGCTTCAACCAGGCAATCAATATCGATGGACCGTAATTTCGCGTTACACAAAGGATTATTTAGTCATTTTTATCGATTCGTTGTTCTCGAATTTTATCGAATTTTATCGAATTTCTCTCGACTTAATTACAGTCATAAATATAGGAGTAATTCTTCGCAAGACCTGTTTCCAGGCTCGATAATGACAATACAAAAAGTTTCAACCCTTTGCAGACGAATGTTATCATATTAGTAGACTGCAGATTTTATGCATTTACGGCAAACATGGGTAGGTGTAATTTCAAACAATAAAAAGATTACAAGAACTTAAGAATTAATAACATTTCTTACGGCTTAATAAAACTACTAAAGAGAGAAATTAATTCCTATTTGGTTCATATGTCTTGCAACCAATGCAAACGATTTTCTTTTGCATGAAAATCCGCGGTATAGATATTAGCAACATCACGCTCATGCTTCCAATTCCTGAAGTTGCGAACAAATCATTTGCGTAATCGTTTAACACGTTGACTGCGTGGTAGTCATTAATGACCGGCGCTATAGATTTGTTTAAAAATGATTGTCATTACTAGACTGCGAATCGTTATGCAATAAACTTATATTTTGTTCTCGACACATTTCACCTGCTAAGAAATAATTTCCAACGGCTTCATCAATAGCACGCCTTATAAACTCCATCTAACCGAGTAATGAAAATATAATATAAATAAAATCAGTTTGACAATGAAAAAACTTTGACCCATTGTTCCTTTTACACTTTTTATACCTGTGACGGCTAGAATATGATGCAATAATAAAAAATTCTTGACCTTCCTCTGACCTTGAAATTCAAGGACAAGGTTAATTTCGCGGCACCTTTCTTACATGAATTTCCACTATACCGAGGGTGTAGAATCAAGCTATGATGGTCGTGCCGTATAATTTCATGACACCCTGCACAAATGAGTTGTAAGCACGCGAGTTTGTTTTATAAGCGATAATTTTTATGATAGGAGATACTTTATTCAGTTTTATCATACGCGGTTTACTACACATACGTTCACAATGGAAAACTTGGTTTCAAACGTGTATCGAGCGAGTTTTAGTCCGACATCTCAAACTGCGTGCGACTTGACGCGAACTCTGTTAATTTTCGCGGCACACTGTAAACCGAGGAAATACAATGAAATACTAACTCTCCTGTTTGTCACGACTATACTACATCTTTCTATTACTACACGTAATTAGTTTTGCCGTTGTACGCGCAGAGTGATTTATGAATTAGCATTCGTTAAAGTTCTTTCGTTAAAAACCTATGGTACGTGTTGGTTAAAATTAATAATAAAAACATACAAAAATATTCCAGTTTTCACAAACGTTTGAATGTACAACATCTTCGAGGAAGAAAATGCTATCCGCGCAAAGGTTCGATCTTCTTGAAATTTTACAGCAAATTTGCAAATTTATTAATCACCCAACGTTTCGATCCAGGCGTGGATCATTCTCAAGGGATAATGCGTTTGCTGTGCACTATTTGTAATAAAAGCGGAACAAAGAATTTTTTTTTTGTAATAATATAAATAAGTATGAGTTGCGATGGCAACGTGGTTGTACCATCGTGGCCAATACTTAACTGAGCCATGTGCCGGTGCAAACCTGCGAGTTAACTGCAGTTAACTTATATTATTATTATAAAAAGAAAATTCTTTGTTTCGCTTTTATTACAAATAGTGCACAGCAAACGCATTATCCCTTGAGAATGATTCACACCTGGATCGAAACGTTGGGTGATTAATATAATTGCAAATTTGCTGTAAAATTTCAAGAAGATCGAACCTTTTCGCCGATAGCATTTTCTTTAACAATATTCAAAATTCGATCGATAGAAATCACAATTACATCTTCGAGGAAAATTGCGCCTTCGGTTTCTCGTCCAGTATATCATGAAGGAAAGTCTTAGAATAAAATTATTGACGCATTACGAAACTAGAGGCTGCTAGCTTCAAAATGAGTCCAGATTTATTGTCGTACGATTATTATTCACGAAATTGTCGCAGTTTAAATATTATAAATATCAAATACCTCTTGGCTACAAGAAGTAATTAAATAGTTCTGTTTCGTTTGTAATCCTGTTTAATACGAAAGCAATATTAACACTAGGTTTGCGGAGCATTAAAAGTGAATATTTTACATAACAGTCTAAAAATGACAAGAATACGTCTATCTAAATTTTTAGCCATTTTTTAAAGAATATATACCCAAAGAAATAAATTTGTTAACTAATTGCTCATTGATGCATCTTTACAGTCTAAACAATCGTAAATTCAAAATATTAGAACCCGTCATTTTGATGGGTCCCGTAAAGCTAGTGTTAAGCTCTTATTTTGGTAATGTTGCCCGCCAGTGTACATACAGTGGCCCACAAAAGTGTTCGTACGCCCTTTAAATCAGAATAACTTTCTTAAAGTTTAACCAAACCACTTGACTTTTTTTGAGCTACTAGAAACATTGATTTAGAAAATTACGTCCAAAAAAGATTTTGAAGAAATTGCAATTAGTAAGAATTACATGAAAAAATAAAAATGACACTTTTTAAAACCTTATTATTTCAGCCCGCAATGAAAATTCTAAATATGCCGTTTATTGATCTATGTTATTTACACGTATGCTGAAAATTTTATCGAAATCAGTTAACAAACACATGAGCTAAAAGCGGTTGAAAGTGGTGATAATCGCAGTTTTTCGCGAATTTTGGTCAGTTTCTGCTTAAAATCCATAGTTTCTTACATTTTTCGATGCGCGTCGTTTTTCTCTGCGTCAACCGATTTCGATGAAATTTTCAGCATATGTATAACTGAAATAGATCTACAAAAGGCATTGAATTTTCATTATGGGCTAAAATAAAAAAGTTTTAAAATGTGCCATTTTTATTTCTTCACGTAATTCCTACTAATTACAATTTTTTAAAAATATTTTTTGCACGTGATTTACTAAATCAATGCTTCTAATTGCTCAAAAAAGTGAAGTGGTATGTTCAAATTTCAAGAAAGTTATTCTCATTTAAAGGGCGTACGAACACTTTTGTGTTCCACTGTATACTTACTCGAAACACCGCACCGATGACGAGTTAAATACCAATCAATTTTTCCGTCCTTCTCTCAATCGATTGTTGACTCTCGCGAGCATTGCGGAAACATCGACAAATTCCCGGCGGCCATTCGATTACTCTGGTTCTTCCGCGAATGAGAAATTCGATATTTTTATTTTGCTTTGCTGGAAATGAAATTTCTTCTCGTGACGTTGCAATATCGCTGGAAAAATACAGCATATGCCCATCACTCCGCAGAAGTAAGGCTTAATAAGGGACATGAAGGGATTTCGGTGCAGCGTGTCAGTGGAAAGTCTTGCTGATGAAAAAATTCCATTACGTTGTCTTCCCGGAATGTTATCTTACATGGAAAAGATAAATATATAGGGCGTCCAGTTCCGATGGTATAACCGTCGAAGGGGGTGATTCTACGTGAGAAGATAAGTCGAAAATATGGGAGAAATTTTTATTATTTATCGTCTCGTTTTCGAGAAAATCGAGTTCTAAGTCAGGTCCGTCGGGTGCTTTAGTATATGCAGGAAGTAGAATTGGTTGATCATGATCAGACGCGTCAGACCGCGCGTATTCGTTGCACTTTCAAACTCGATTTTCTCGGAAACGAGGTGTCAAATTGTAAATTGATCAAACGAAAAAATTTATTCAATTTTTCGACTTATTTTCTCATGTAGAATCACCCCCTCCACGGTTGTACCATCAGCATCGGGACACCCTGTAGACAGGGTGAGAATTCTCTCTCGACAGCGGTAAAAGAACTACACTAGCAAAGACTGAGCCCGGAAAGCATTAAAAAAGGATACCTTAATGCACACAATGTTGGCCAGACAAAGGGTAGGCGATCTTCTTAGCCGTGAATTGTTTCTGCAGTTGCTTGTACTTGTCGGCGTGTAGCATGAAGATACATGTAATGTATCTTTATTCTCTTTTTAAGCTTTGCTGGCCATGAAATTTGGACTTGGTTTACAATTCTTATACATACCTGAAACGAGGGTACACCGCGCCCTTTTCCAGCTCATTGTGACGCCAATTTTTAACATACCATCTTTTGCAAGGACTCATTTTAAAGGGGAAATTTCAAGGAATATAATCATATTTTTATCAAAATTTAACTAACCATGCCCTCTCATAGAAAAAAAACGTAAAAGAAGAATTTGTTTAAATTTTTCGACATTATAAAGTTGATTGTCGAGGTTGAAAAAATTATTTTGTAATAGACCAATCCTTTCTGAATAAAACAAAAAAATGGGCTCAATCGGACAAACAGTTCCTGAGATAAAAATTCGTGGGCCTGCTTTCGCCAAAATGGGCAAAAATTGCAAATTTCGAAGGCCTGTCATTTCTAAAAAAATTCGAAACCGGCAATATGATTACTTAACCCACCCCCTAATTTCACATGGACTACAACATTTAGAATAAAATCGACGATGGTGCTTGCAAAAAGTGATCGATTTGGCATGGAATGACTCACACTAGTCACACATTCTTATAATTAATTCTCTCTCTCTCTCTCTTGTTACTACCTAAACTTAAAACCCTAATCTAACCTCTGGGCCCTGGGCTCTGCAACCTAAAACCTAAAATCTAAAACTTACAACCTCTAACCTACAACCTTAATAACTATTTTGGTTTGTCCTTTGGTTTCTGTACGTCTATTAATATTCTATTTTATATTCTATATTACATTAACCTGAAATAACCCATTATTTATTGACAGCATCAAAAAATGTTTCAAATGATATATATTGTATCGGAGAAGGTTTATTAGAAAAACACAGTTTTTAAAGCCTTATATTTTCCGAGATATCAAGGTGACTTTAAGTTTATCAGATGGCACCGTATATTTTTTTTTGTTACTACACTGTAGTGACTGAAACGAATTCAAGATAGACTCAAAAAATCGTAAACAATTCTAAAAAATCATAAACAACTAAGAAATGTAGTAGTGCAAGGGGTTAAAATTGCTATTGCTCGGAATGTAGAAATAAAATGTGAATATCACGGTTATTAGCTTTTTTATTTATCTGTGCCTGTAACGAAAATTTAAAACATGCCTTTTTTAAATAATTTCTTCCTCACACATTTTCGCGTATCACTAAAAAGAACGGAAATGTTTTAGATGAAAATCTCGAGTGACTCAGCCTGTATAATAAACCTGTAGATTATAATAATATTTCTTTATTAAAATAAACTTCATTACATTTGCATCCTGAAATCGGACGATTCATATGCAACGACCTAATAGAATTTGAGAAATCGTTTGATTCTGGAATTAATATTACCAGGTTCTCAGTGAATTGTTAGCTATTTTTAACATTCGTGTCTGTTTCGACAATGCTGTCGTCTCTGCATACTTATAAAAAAGTCAGAAGATGCATCTCGATCCGAGGAGCATTGGCCTGTTTCGCAGTGTAACTATATATAGAGGAGACGATACCGAGAAGCCACCGAGGGAATCGAACGCGTGCTATTTGCGAGGCATTCGGTCAGCACTGTTTTTCAATGTGCAAATGTAATGGAAAAAAGCGATTATTTTATTCTTGGATTAATTAACAAGCGTTTAACCCAACATAGTAACTACAGTCAGGTACAAAATTATATGGACATCCTTTAAAAATTAACTTGAATTTTCTTGAGACGCTAGGAAAATTAGTTTATTAGGTAATGTGCAAAAAATTTTTTTTTAAGTAGCTATTGCTCAGAATTTGGAAGTAAAATGTGAAAGTCACGATTTTTAATTTCTTTATCTGCGCCTATAATGAAAATCTAAAATATGCCTTTTGTAGACCCAAGTACGTTATATACAGTGTGTCCCACGACTCATGGTCAACCGATTAGAAGGTGATTCTACATATAAAAATGAGTCGAAAAGAAAGAATAAAATTTTTTCAAAATTTTGGAAGACGAAATTTTTAAGAAACATCGTGACTTTTTATCTTAATCTTTTTATACATTACCTAATAAACTAATCCTTCTAATATCTCAAAAAAAGTCAAATCGTTTGGTCGAATTTTCAAGAAGTTTTTCAATGGTGTTCATCTAGTTTTGTTTCCGACTGTATCTGTTCATAGTAACATCGGCATGTCGTTGAGCAAAAACTAATGAAACATATTAATGCAGAAGAACTGCTTAGCTACCTTTTCAAATTAAAAAGGTTACCATGTAAATAGTCTTACAGAAAAAATTTCAAGGACACTTTTTAAAAACATTGACATAATAACCTCACAACTATTAAAATGATTAAAACAAGATATAGAGTTCTATGTGATGCAGAACTCGATACAGAACATTTTTATTTTATATAAAGATCCGTAGTTTAATAATAAATATAATATCAGACAATTTGTCAAATATATGAAATAGAGGTTATAATTTCAGATTAATCTTTGTACACTCCTTAAAAATACTTGATATATTTACTTGGTATTCACACTTTATATCAACAAGTACTGTTTCATTTTGAATGTCACATTTTTAAAAGATACACCTTACAATCGAAACAGGAAGAAAACGAACGCATTGTAGCATCTGAGAAAAAGAAAATGGCTGAACGTTCACCCTGGGGAACGTATATTAATAAAATGCGTAAATAATAAAATGTCTGAAGAGAGACAAGACTTTTAATAAATTTTTACAACTACGAAAATTTACAAGTTCTTTTCGATTACTCTACAGTTTCATTCACACAGTGTCATTCGAATAAAATTTCGACTGTCCGGTGGAAGACGGTTCATTCAAAAACAATATCTTTTATATACTCTGTCAATATATAGCGATAATCGATGCAGGTTTTATAGAGGGACATTTGAAAACGATTTCTCGACCTTAAAAGACCTCATCGATCTGCGGTGAATCGTGATGCGAGAATAACGAGGACTGGAAAACTTTCGTCGCGCAGGAGATATGAATTCCTCTCGGTTCCATACCCTACCAGTTCTGTATCCGTTTCCGGTAGGAAAAGTTGCCCGTGATAAAAAGTGTTGCCGATTAGAGGTGAAGTATTACATTTTTCCACGGGACTATTCCACTGCCCTTTTTGCCGAAACCACGCTTTCCCTCTAAAGAGTTCAACTAATTTTGTAATTCGCCTCTCTTGCTGGCCTTACAGCGACAGGTTAATTACGCGTCCACTAGGATTGCGTAGTCGTTCATGCTTTATTTACAACTTGATTTATCTGCATAAAATGGCACTAATAAATAATCCTAATAAATAAATAAATAATCTCTCATTCATTGTTTCCTTTTGAATCTTTCTCTTATTCTCTTCTGTACTATTCACGATTGACTTAACCCTTCCATTCGAATACTTCTTAACACGATCACTGCCACGTCAGTCATACGTGACTGACACAATTTTTTTACCAGATTTCAATGTTATTTCGTAGGGTGGCAGGCGGAGTAAATCAAAATATTGTTTGGACATACCAATTATAACAAAGTTAAAAACTCAATGACTGTAATAAATCTTGACTTATCAGTTACGGGTTCCATTAAAAAATTTATTCGATTTCTTGGAATATTATCACGCGCTGGCGCATGGCGTGGCGCTTAACGTATTAAACTGTAAAGAAAGAGTTCAGTGGAGACATACGACTAATCTTGTCACGAATCATTCGACTCTTCATTTTTCTACATTTTCAACTCCACGTTACAATTTTGGAATATTCAAACGTGAATATGTGTGCGCTAAATCGTTCTCCGATTATTTTTGAACTGGGAACAATTCACTGCGAGGTTTTCGACCGAATCCAATGCAACGAGTCTTCTTTATGGTAGAGCAAATAAATGAATAAATAAATAATCTCTCTTTCATTGTTTCCTTTTGAATCTCTCTATCATTCTCTTCTGCACTGTTCACGACTGACGCAACATTCCCATTCGAATACTTCTTAAACTGTAAATAAAGAGTTCAGTGGAGACATTCGACTAATCTTGTCACGAATCATTCGACTTTTCATTTTTGTACATTTTCATCTCTACGTTACAATTTTGGAATATTCAAACGTGAATAGGTGTGCGCCAAATCGTTCTCCGATTATTTTTGAACTGGGAACAATTCACTGCGAGGTTTTCGACCGATTCCAATGCAACGAGTCTTGTTTATGGTAGAGCAAATAAATAAATAATCTCTCTTTATTGTTTCCTTTTGAATCTCTCTATCATTCTCTTCTGTACTGTTCACGACTGACGCAACACTCTCATTGTAATACTTCTTAGACTGTACATAAAGAGTTCAGTAGAGACATTCGACTAATCTTGTCACGAATCATTCGACTCTTCATTTTTCTACATTTTCAAATCTGCGTTACAATTTTGGAATATTCAAATGCGAATAGGTGTGGGCAAAATTGTTCTCCAATTATTTTTGAACAATTCACTCCGAGATTTTCGACTGAATCCAATGCAACGAGTCTTGTTTGTGGTAGAGCAAACATTCTATAAAATCTGGAACGGTATCGCAGCTGCGTATGAATGCGTCGGTAGAATCGATTTCGTCAGCGTGCCGTGATCCAGTGGCGTAAAAGCATCCCCTAATTCGGTCTTAATTACATGTTTGTTTAAGGCAGCGGAGATCTTAGATCCAGTAAACTACGATTAATGTCACGGATGCTGAAAATCGCGGCTTTCTGCCGTTGTATACTTGGAACTTACTTCAGATTTAAGAGCTATATCCGGCTAAAAGCAAAGACCACTTTTGCAGATTAAAAAAGAAAACCTGGGACCAATAATTTAATGGGAATTTTGACAGGTTAATAACTCTCGCGATACGGTGAAAAGAAATTTCTCTGGACTATTTCTTAGAAAAACTTCACGCAGTATCTTTTTAGGGTACAATACCACAGTGACTCGCAATAATATTCGGACACTTTTGAATAGACCTTTTTAATATTGGACTTAGCCACATAACGTGATAAAAATTTTTGAAGAGGTTGCAACTGGCCGGAATTACAGAGAAAATACTAAAAACTGTGTTTTACAATTTTTTTATGTGGGCCTATATTGAACATTTAAGAAATGAGTATTGTCGATCTGTTTCAATTGTACATATTCTGAAAATTTCATAAAAATCGGTTGATGCGGAAAAAGAACGGCATTGAAAGATGTCAAAATGTGACGGAAATGATCACTTTGATTTTCCCCGATTGATGCGAAGACAAAAAAAAAATACTTCAACGGTTATAAAGCACTATGAGGCACGAAATGATGTTCGATATGTATGATTTCAATGATTTTGCGATTTAGGATAAGGTTAAGCGATAACCAATAGAAACAATGTCGTCTTTACACGAAAAACGAAATTAATTTTCGAACATCCCAATAAGTGGCATTAAGAAATTGTTAACCCTTCGCACTGGAGGCAATTTTAATTCTAAAATTAAGATATTTTTTCGACCTAGAACATTTTTATTCTATGTATTTTCTTTACATTGAAATTAAACCTGTTTTATCATACAGTTGAATTTTTCGGAATTTATGGAACAGAGACGAATTTAATAACATGAAAATTGTTTTGAATAATTGTATGGCAATTTTGACTGATGATTCAGATTCACCCATTCGAGTGCAAAGTATTAACACTAAACCTACCAAGCATTAAAACTATCAGCGAATGTTACCTTATAAAAATGGCAACACTAGATTTATTCAGATTGTCCGTAATTTCCAATATAATACTTTCTTGGACAAGGAAGTTTTTTCCATTATTTTTCATAAACGAAATTTTATAATTCCAATTATTGAAAAATATAAAACCAGTCATTTGACCGTGGTAGGTTTAGTATTAAATATATAGTGTCCCAACAAACTTGCGAATTTTCTACATTTTCAAAAATAGCGTTTTATTCGAATAATTAGAAGCAGTACAATGTTTTTAATTTAAATTATTTCACGAAACTAATTCTGCGAAGTCTTCATTCGCGTTTTCAGCGATGAATGAAAAATCAAGAAATTCCTTAGAATTTGCGGAGACTCTCGTGAATCGAGGGATTTTTATTGGCAGAGATCTTCAACCTATCGTACCTCCTACTGATAAGTTTCCTTGCAGGACGAGAGTTTGTTCCCCATCCTCCATTCTTTCCCTGCGTAAAAGCTTAAAGAGTTCCACGGTAATGAAATTTTTCAAGTTCTCCGCGGTGGATGGAATTAATGTGGATGAAAAAAGAAAGAACCTTGCATTAGGGAAAAATTAGGGATGATTCATGAGACGACTTTGACGAAAACTTAAAGATTAAATCTTACTGTAGGTTAAATACATTTTCTGATCATCGCAACAGGATTTGTTATATGCGCTTAGATTTCATCCGGTTAGGATAAAAATGGACTAGGTGAAACACCAAACTCCAAACACGTAAGAAGTCTTTAAGAATAGGTATTTCCTGTTACATTCTCTTCAATCCATTAAAACCATTAACAGAAGAAAGAAATTTTCCATTAACCTTTTGCACAAAGTTCTGCAATTTAATATAGTTTCCACATGCTAGGCAAAATCTTTCAAAGGGTTCAATATTTTTATTTTACGTTTGCATATTTTTCCCGCAACAGAATGACCTAATTTGATAGCATTTGTTCATATTGTTACGGCAATATGGAATCGCGAAGTTCATTTAGTTCTACAACACTGTTCCATTTGATAAAACATAAAAAATAAAATTTAGCATAATCATTCCAAACTTGTTACTTCAGATCAGGATTTCCCAAACCATGCTCCGAGGAGCACTAGTGCAAATGCTCCGCGAAAAAATATTAAGTACAAAGCTTTTTTTCTACATTTTGACTATAATAATTTTACGTATGAATAATTCGTGACATTCACGTTGGCGCCACAAAGAATTAGAATACAACTTTGGCAAAATCTCGTCAGTGGAGTGCAGAGAGAACGGCGGTCCCCACTCTTGACGCAAGGCTGCGGATCCCACCACTGATCAGTGGATCCCACTCTTACGCTTACGTTTTGGCGGGAACGGTCGACATAGGCGCTCAGCGTCACCACCATCATACTTCATGGTCACCACATCTCTCTGTTACAGTCACACTCAATACGCTCGTTTGCTGTCTTCGTCAAGCGATTCGACCAATCGCTGAAGACGTGTAGCGCGTAGTGGGAGCATCACGTGGTACTCACAAGTTTCTCTGTGCCAACTCTCGCTGCGCGGGCTATACTATTGTACCTGATATCAAGAAGATTTGCACTACGAAGATTTAGCATCATAGAAGTCATTAAAAAATATTTTTATGAGTAGGGCAGTTAGATGGAAGTTTTTACTATAAAATGCTAAATTTCGGGAAAAAATTTTTATTTTTTGGCCAATCTTGAGAAAAAAAAATTAAAGACTGTAACATTGAAGAGTTTCCAAAATATAAAAATTTTAATTTTAGCTTTTAAATGCTAAATTTTCTTTTCTAAAAGCAATAAATTTGCGATTTTTAAGTACTACATGCTCAAAAAAGCTGAATTCTAACTGACCTAGTTATGAGTTACGACTCAAAAGTTACATAAATACACATGAAATAAGTATTTTTATTTTTCTAAGATTTATTGATTATATGTCATTACTAGACTGCGGATCTTTATGCAAACTAAAAAATGTTTTCATCGATTGCATCACACAGTAACAAAATAGAAATTTCTTTTTTCTTTTAAGTATCTTATTAAGCCGAAATTGATACACTGATGTCCTCAAATTTTTTTAACACATTTGTTCCTCGAAAGTGTACGTACGCATTTTTGTCAAAAATGTATAAAATACGCAGTCTAGTCATTACCTACCCTTTGAATTACACAAAGTGCTCCTTCAAGATTCAAAGACCCTCAGAGTGCTTCATCAGAGAAAAAGTTTGCGAAACCCCAGCATTAGATTATGCTCGTTATACGAGAAAAATTCCCGTACAACACGATTTCCTATAACACGAATTCGCATAGCATGTAACGTATTAACCGCGTTATACGGGATTTACATATTTGTATTTGGAATTTACTGCAAGAAGAAAGATTTCCTCGTGCAATTTGTTTCTTTAGTTATCAGAACATGTGCCCCGATTATCAGTTTTGTATGTCAGCCTGTCCTAAAGGTAATATTATCCTCGTAAATTATTAGTGAGCACAAGGTACTACTTCATCCGTTTGGTGCCGCTTCCTGCGCATTGTTTTTGTGATTCTTTTTTCCTGAAACGTGAAATCTCGTTTGACTTGCTGAGCATGCAGCCTTCCTGAAACGTTGCAATAGTTTTTGTACGTTTTTTCGGAAAAAAGCAAACGCAACCGTAGGAACCCAACTAACAAGTGTGCTTCAATCGTATCACGTTCAACACGTAAAAACAATTCCGTTACATCGACCGAGAAATTTCAGTATTAAAAAATCATATTTCCCGAAAGGAGCAAGGAACAGAAAAGAAACCAAACAAAAATGTGTTGATTTTTTACTTCGAGAAAAGAATAAAAATTGACTATAAAAATAAACGAAATTACTATAATTACTCTTAGACTAATATGATAATTTAGGACACATATTTATTTATAATAATATACTATCATATGAATATAATATTATGGAGACAGACTATCACAGATTGAACAGTGCAATTTTATCAGAGATGAATTAGTTTATTCTAAACTTTCCATTGCTAAGATTTTTAACACGTTGTTTTTAACACAAATTAACAGCTACCATCATGTGGGAGGTTTAAATACACTATTGCGGTAGAAGATCAAGCAACCCAAAGATCATTGAACAAAGAACAATTTATTTAAAACACAATTGTAAGGAAAATATAATGTGCATCTTAACAGAACGGAGTTTATCAGAAGAGTGAGGAATACGCTATCCTAATAAATCAATATCGCATGTCGTGAAGGAATGATTCGCTATTATTTTATAAACAACTTGAAATCGCAGGCTCTGTTTGCAGATACTGGACGTTTAAATACAAATGGAGCAAATTACTTCACCAGCATTGAATAAACTTTATTTAAAACATAAGAGCACATCATTGTGGGATCTTTCGATCGCACAGAGTGCCTATGGTGCAAAAATGTTCGGTGATACAATACAAAAACACGTCCTGGTACTAAACTAGAGTGTGACTGCACTTAACCGCACGAACTGTACTAAAGCGGCCCAGCTATCCGCCCGAAGAATTCGTTACGCGTTCGGCACAGCTCTCAATTTTCCGCGTCTCTCTTTCTCTCTC
The DNA here is from genome assembly GCA_913789915.3 of Sphecodes monilicornis. Classification (NCBI taxonomy): domain Eukaryota; kingdom Metazoa; phylum Arthropoda; class Insecta; order Hymenoptera; family Halictidae; genus Sphecodes; species Sphecodes monilicornis. The sequence goes on from OU565290.1 coordinate 16,934,861, forward strand.
TCTCACACCGTTCGTACACACTCGCTCGACTCAAAATTCAAGACTAGACTAATTACCAGATTCTCGTGTCGTCGCAGGACACGTCTCGCATGATCGCCTCACACATATACATGTAGGAGATCTTAGGAAAAATGAGGAATTCCGCGCCGGGAATCGAACCCGGGACCCTCGCGGTTGTAGCTGATCAACTCTTACACATACCCACGGAACCCACCTACTTTTCCTAATTTCCATACAGTATTTGGTCTGGGAGGTCCTGATCCCACACTCGGCCATCCTGCTCCGGCATTCGCCCTCGAATGTCCGTCGCAGCGCCATCGTCTTTTTGGCCTCAGCGCCATCAACACAACTCGTAGCTAACTTCGTCACTTTTCGGGAACACCATCCTACTGCTCTCTCTAGCAGTTTTCCTTGGATGTGTCCCTTACTTCGCTTCGTCGTCCTTTCGCTCGCGTGCGACCGTCTTCGCAACGCTTGCTTACTGCGTTCGTCGTCTGTCACCATGGGGGAATCGGTGTTCCCCCCATCCCGGCTGAGCCCCAAATGTAGGATCTTAGGATAAATGAGGAATTCCGCGCCGGGAATCGAACTCGGGACCCTCGCGGTTGTAGCTGATCAACTCTTACACATACCGACGGAACCTTCCTACTTTTCCTAATCTCCATACAGTATTTGGTCTGGAAGGTCCTGATCCCACATACATACACAAGTTATATTTACAGACGATCCTACATCATTATGCAGATAACCGATTCCTCATCGATTTCGATGACCTTGAAATATGTTGTCAAGGTCATGAGTCTAAAATTTACAGCTCCGAATGAGAATAACACCTTAAGAATAATAAAAGTGTACATTTAAACTGAGCATTTTACTGTTCTATGGGACGGTAAAGAGATTTGGATAGTGAACGTGTTAACGTTGATTTAATTGAACATATCATGTTAGCGTACCTGCAGTTCAAAATATCTCCAATAAAGTCAGGAAGAAGAAACAAGAATAATTATTTGGAATACATTGAGTTAGGACCGAGAATAAAAGTAAGTAAAAGGGTTGTTCTAAATTGTTTTGGGAAGTGGAGAGAATTTTGGTAAGAATGTTGGAGGTGTTGAAATCATTTTTCTTGAAGGAGACAAAGGCGCTATTATAACGCTATCGGTGACTTTTATTTTGAATTTTAGACGTCCGGGGACTTTGCAAGTAGACTCCGTGCATCTCGCAAGGCCGAGGCTCTTTCCCGGGCCCGGGGGCAAAGAATAATTTTCGTTCTTCACACGTTCGTATAAGTCTAGCTGGGTCACAATGTCTTAATTACCCGGTCAGGTAAGCCGGTGAAAAGAAGAAAAAAGGAGGGTGCATGTGATAGAGGAATGGAAAGTTTTGCCTCGGCATTTTCAGGAAGTTTAAGCACCCTGAACTCTGCTTCTAATGTAAGTAAAGTATGGTACTATAGTCCGTCTTTATATACATTTCTTTGCGCAGTTCGCGGCCCCGGAAGTTAATCTACAACTTTAAGAGCAAATGAGAGTAGGAGGAAAGGACGGCATCGGTAGAGCTGAAAAATATCTCGGGTTCTCCCGACGCTTCTGCGGAGCTATTACGTCTTACTGCGTTTCTAAAGGGTTGCCGAGGAGCGAGTTGTAATTTACCGGTGTTCGACCGCCTCTGAATTGCGCGGAACTCTCTTCGGGGTTTCTTCGTTCGCTTCTCCTCGATCAATCTGAAATTAATATACGATCAATTATAACACGTTCAAGATGTTTTCACAGTATCTAAAAAAGTATTGGCACACTCTTTAAAAGGGAATAATTTTTTAAAAATTCGACCAAACAACTAGAATGTTTTTTAAATAATTAGAAGAATTAGTTCACTAGCTAATATGGATAACAAAATCTTTTTATATTGATATTGACCAGAATTGCGAAGGAAAAAGTGAAGATCACGATTTTTAACTTTTTTATTTGAGCCTACAATATCATTTTTTTTTAAATTTGACTAAACGACATGAATTTTTTTTAATATTAGAAAAATTAGTTCACTAGCTAATAGGGATAACAAAATCTTTTTATATTGATATTGACCAGAATTGCGAAGGAAAAAGTGAAGATCACGATTTTTAACTTTTTTATTTGAGCCTACGATATCATTTTTTTTTTAAATTTGACCAAACGACATGAATTTTTTTTAATATTAGAAAAATTAGTTCACTAGCTAATAGGGATAACAAAATCTTTTTAAATTGCTATTGAGCAGAATTGCGAAAGAAAAAGCGAAGGAAATGTACACATACAATCTAAAACAAAATAATCTATTCATAATTTACTATTTTTACTATTTGATTTCAGCTCTGTTTGTTAGTAAAATGCTTGCTCTGCGTTAGTAAAATACAAAACTGTAAAGATATTAGAAGTATTAAAGAAGCACCATTACTATGCACTTATTAGTAAAGTGCTTATTAGAAGCACTTATTAAAATTACTAAAAGTTTTTATTCAATTCTTTTATTGAATTCTTATGTATTACATTGGAAAGTTTTTATTTTGCATATAAATCCGCAGTATAAAAATTGAAATTTGTGTGCAATATTTTTCTGCATTGCCCGCGCGTGAAAATACCTTCATAAAGGAAATAATTGTAGGGTGTTTACATCCTGTAAAAACATTTTCGAATCGATAAAAGCCAATTTGAGTGCACATTCCCAATTAAACTGCATCAGAGTCGAACGCCATTTAACGCAAGATGACGAAGCGCTTTAGGTATTCGTCTGGTACACAGAATGAGTTCAAAAGTTTTATGCAAACCAGCCGACCAACAGTGCCAACATGTAATCAAATACATTCGCTTTATTGTGTGTGATGCGCAGTCACAATCGTTCTATTTCGTAAAATTGTCGAACATTCCGTTTGATTTGGACCACTCCGCAACTCGCATTTACCGTTTAAATGTTTGATGGCTTTGAAACGAAGCGAGTCGTTTGCATTTACGAGGCAGCATTAATGAAGCCTGCGAAATAAAACATATTCTTGCTCAGCGAGGTCCTTTTCTTGATAGAAACAACTAACAATGCGAACGCATTGTTTTGTGGCGGCTACCTCCTATGCTCGCCAACAGATGGACAGTGCGACAACACCTTTCCCGCTACTACCCGAATCTTCCTCTGTTTGTATACAGAGTGTTAATTTTAACCCGAACACCTATATTATTTCCGCTACTATTAAAAGTAAGAAAAAATAACTAAATAGAATGTACATGGTTTTAAGGCGTGCATCAGATGGTAATAAAAAATCCTTTGAAGGTCATTTTAACGGTTTTTCGCCATGACCTTAAAGTGACCTTGAAGGCGAAAAAATTAGTTTCAGTTTGAAGAATACAAAAGTAATAAAACGAAAAGAGAAAAACGAATCACCTTATTTTATTAGTTGCTCAAAATGCTGGCCGTCCTAAAATTGTATTATTGGCTAAGGGCCCACCATATTGTATTTGGTGGGGGAATGTCCAACCCCACAAGATTTCCTTATTCATATGCCTCCTTTGCAAGGCCAGCAGCAAACTAGAGTCGAAAGTCGGAACAAGTCAAATTTCATATAGTCAACCGCTGCGTTATATTCTTGTATACCGTTCTTCACACCCGTTTTATTAAACTTGTGCAGTTCTCCGGAAGCCGATTATTCTCTTTATTTGATTTATTACCTCTCTTTGATACGCGCATCTCAGCGGCTCACTAATTGCAGTTTGAGCACTGACACGACACAACACAAGTAAACAAACACAAAATGCCTGGGGCTTTCACCGATCGCAGTATTTGAAATAGTACATTTGCTGTTTTTCGGAATTTTACCTTGAAAAAAATGATATTAGATGAATGCACGTTAAAAGGTGCAAAAGTAGAAAATGTTGCAGTACGAAGTTGATAATCGGAAGAACATACGTAATTACGGAATTATCGATTTAATAGATATTATCATTTGTTGCAAAAGAGACACTCGTTTTTTAGTTGTATTGATTAAAACGATTTTAAAATAATTTAAGAATTGTGGCAAGTTTTAATGAAGAAACATTGTACTCCTTAATGAGTGCAATGTTCCCTTACTGTAGTCTCCATTTCAGCGTTCTGGACAGGCATCGCGACTATAAAGATTAATAGACGCGATTCTGTAAATGATTCATTGCTTGGCATTCCTTTTTCGTGTCTTGATGACAATGGATTAAATCACACATACCACTGATTAGGCCTGTTATAATGTAGATATAAAAATGGAGTTTTACTACCTGTAGCGATGCAACTTGTGATCGACCGTAAAAAATGAAACAATTAACATCTAGTTATTCTTTTTCGACTTTGTTGAAACATTTCATTTAATAATTTTATCATTTCAAAATTTTCGATTCGAGTTCCTTTTTATCATTTTAATGAATATAATTAATATAACACTGTATTATCTAGCAAAATATAACTCTAATAGTTATGAAAATATACAATTATTGAAAGTAAAAAAAATAAATGTATAAAATTACGAAAAACGATAACAGAAGAGAATGTGGTCAAAATGTGAATTTTTGAACAAGCATACTCTCACATTGTTACGACCGTAGGCGTCCATGTTGAATGAGAAAAGGTTGAAAAAATAATACACGCAATACTCTTCCCTGAAGCCCCTTTTACTATAATATTGAGTCAGAAAAATGAAAAGAATCAGATAGCAAAGAAATATCATAGGTCGGAAGAAATATTTGGTTTTGCAGCTGAAATAGTTCCAAGTGTAAAGGGTTAATACCAGATTCAGTTTACGGTGCATACATACAATTGATATCGTTTTGTCCGGGATCGTGGATTACGAACGAACTCCCGTGGAAGAAAGGAGACCAAGGGAAAAAGTAATTACATGTGAATTAAACGCGTGAACGTTTCGTCATTTTCCCCGAGGTGAATTTACTCAACGCCGACGATTGAGGTCGGGTAGTAAAATGTGAGATCGCGGTTGTCGGGCGCGTTGACCTGGAACCTTTTTAAACGCCGCTGCTTTGTCAATGGAGGTTTATAGAAACCGGTGGTCTCCGACAAATTTCTTGACGGGTTAAGGCGCGTGACACGTTCTGTTTCTTTCAAAATATGGCCGCTACACCGTTTCCCGTTTAATGCCATCAGGAACGCTGAGCGCGCACGGTTTCCGAGAGAGAAAGAACGTTTTTAATGCTGTTATCACGGGTAGTTTACTCGGCTGGTTGTGTGTCTACGGGGTGTCCCGAAAATTTTGAGCATATCTGAAAGGAGTGATTCCCGAGGCGATTCTAAGCATTTTTTTTCTGTGCCAATTAGCGCCGAAAGACCTTGTTTTCGAGTTACAGTAATTACGCGATCTAAGTCCAACGGAACGTTGCGATCTATGTCCCTTGGCGTACTCCTTCCACTACGGAGCTCGAGCTGCCTCGGTCGCCGAGCAGTGTAAACATGCCGCGTAATCTGATCCTGGGTCGGGTATATCGGTGTGAATCACACTAATCCAATTACAAAACTTCTTTATTTTTTATTATTTTTTCATGGAACTTTCACCAACATAATCGTGGCATTTTTTCCAATGAAAATGATACCAAATATGATATAATTCCTCCAAAACTTTCATCGTTTATTACACAAGTAAGTATCATCGGAATTATATCATATTTGGTATAATTTTCATTAGAAAAATTCCACGAATATATTCGTGAAACTTAAATAATAAAAGAATAATAGAAAATATAAAGTTTTATTATTGCATTAGTATTGTGTCACCGATACGCTGTTTTTTGTTGCGCCTTCGGCCGCGCGGTCCGTGTTTGCATGCTGTCGTTTCCTACGTTCGGCGCAGTCGACGCGGTCACAATAGAATAGTGTCCCTTCGCGATCTATGGCAGGGAACCGAAAAAGGACTTAGATCGAGGATATTCCAATAGTAACGAATATCACACGGTCAATCAGGCGGCTCATCTTGGTTCGACGACAGGTCCCGCTGAGCGTGACGATGCCATTGGCCGAGCCGGAATCTGTTCGCCGTTACCGCGCACTGATTGGTCAGTGTTTTTTGTTAATAACCTATAGACCTTTTGTAGACCTAAGTAAATTATCTATGTACGCAAAGTTTCAACAAAATTGATTAAGGTTTCTACGAGCTAGAGATGATTAAAAATGGCAAAAAATGTGAGTCTTTCAATGCTTGTGGCAGAGTCGTGCAGAATTACAAATTACTATATTACTATATTACAAATTACTATATTAAGTAATTTGTAATTCAGATCTTCATTCAATTAAATTACAATGTAATTCGTAATTGCAGTTGGAGTACAATTATAAAATACTATGTAATTAAATTACATTAATTACGAATTACGATGTAATTAAATTAAAGTTAAAAATTTAAGAATAATAAAGTAATAGGTAATAAGAGGTTGAAAAATCTATGTGAAGGTTTCAAACAGCAGAAATTTATAATTTATAAATTTATAATATGAGAACAGGAATAACTTGTGCGTTACACATTTTTAAATTTCAAACATAAATTACACAATTGAATTACACATCTGATTAAAATAATTAGTAATTGAATGAATTGAAAGGTTTGATTTATGTAATTCAGTTACGACGTAGTTGAATTACTACGTAATTGAAATACAATGTAATTCAATTACAACGTAATTCAATTATGTAATTCAATTACAATCTAATTGAATTACAACGTAATTGAATTAACACAACTCTGGCCTGTGGCTTTTCTATACATCACCCGATTTCGATGAGACTTTGTACATGTATATAACTTACTTAGACCTACAAAATGCATCTTTTAAATTTTCATTACAGACACAAATAAAAAAGTTGAAAATTTTGGTCTTTACTTTTTTCTTCGAAATTCCGACCAATAGCAATTTTTAGAAAAAGTTATTTACACGCTACAAGGTAAACTAACCCTTCGAACATCTTGAAAAAAGTCGTTTGATCCTATTTTAAAAAAGTGACTCGTTTTTTAAAGGTATACGAATACGTTTTACACTCACTGTATTTGCATACGTTACAATATTGACGTTTCGTCAGAAAAACGAAGATGAGTATGAATAAAAATATCACTGGTGGGCGATATTACAATACTGAATATTCGCTGAATAAAATTTTGACATGTCTAACTAATTTTTTCTGTACCAGCAGCTGTTCGCACACGTTACAATATGTTTTCGCGAATAGCCTGTGTAATAATGTGGTTTGAGCAAGATTTCATTTAGTTTTTGTACGGCTTCGAAACATTTGCTTTTTACGGCGCAGCGGTTCAAGTGGAATTCGAAAGAGATTTCCGATATTATATTTCCGGTTCACGTAGAATCGATGGTTGGAGCTTTACGGCATCAGTTAGAATGAGTTAGAGGCAGCGGCTGACCTATCCCATGTCGAACGACCTCGACGAGTCTCGAAGGCCAATGCACCGTAATTCATAACTTTATCAGACGTTTCTCCTGTGCCGCCGTAGGCTCGTAAACGTTCTGCTAGGCCCTATATTGAATTGAACTTGTATCCCCTTCCTATTTTCGACAAACGAGATTAAACAGAAGGAGGAAAAATTGAATTCGTGGTCTGAGACGTTATTTTTCTGACTGTATTGATTCCACGTACTCCCCGCGGAGGTTACGACGGGGATACAAGATTACCATCTGTGAACAATTTGATTTACTGCGTTGGGAATTCCTGGTTAGATTCCTTACATTGGAAATTCTTGTATTACTGACATAAGTCTACAAACCATACTTTCCCAATTATCATTAAGGATAGATAAAAAGTGAAATGAGACCTTCACTGATTTCTTCGCGATTCAGACAGTAAACTAATCTTTATACCATCTTAAAACAATTCAGGTTCGAAATATCACTTGCATATTTAAATATAGTAATGTAACGATACATTTATATACTTAAACAAAAAATCGAGACCAGCGTATCGACGAGACAATGATAATTCGATGATAAAGATTTTCTATTTTTAATTGTTTCTTTATGAAACTATTATCGACATATTCGTGATATTTTACTGATTGAAATGATACCGAAACCGCACAATTCAGATTATATTTATTTGTTTAATACACGATGTAGTAGAGCCTCGATTATGCGAAGTAATCGGTAGAACATTTAGAGAGTAGTACAGCTTTACACAACACAACCTTACTGATTTGGGATAAATGGGAACACCTAAATATCTGTCGTATTTGCAGTCCTATCAGAAAACTCCAGACGACAAAGTGACACTATTGCAGGGAGCAAATATAATGATAAAGAAAACAATTTTTTATGTCGTATTTTTTAACGAAATTTCAAGGTCACCGATGTTTTTTTAAATGGAATAGTATATTTTTTTACGATGGCATGATAGACAATAAAAAAACTGAATTTAGTGGATACCACCTTTTTGACCTTGAAATGACCTTGAGCAAGAATAATGTTGGAGCGGATAAAATGTGGAAGTTTAAAACTTACGTGTTTCAGCAAATATTACGCGTTGTTTACGGCGGGTTGACCTTTACATATCATAATAAATGTTCGAAATGTTGACCATCCTTATTTATGCAATATTGCAATCTTGCATTAAATGATCTGTAGGCATTGTCGATTTCCTGAGAGGTAATTGAAGCACATGCTGCAGTAATCCTTTGCCGCATATCCTCTGGCGTTGTGGGTTTATCTTTGTACACAATACATTTTATCTTGCCCCATAGATAAAAGTCCAATGGTGTCAGATCCGGAGAACGGGCTGGCCATGGAATTGTTCCTCGTCGCCCAATCCAGCGTCCAGAATATTTCGTATTTAGCACCGTTCTAGCAACTTTAGAATAATGCGCTGGACAACCATCATGTTGAAACCACATGCGCTCCCGATCGAATAACGTAATTTCTTCTAAAAGGCCCGACAAATCCTGGCGTAAAAATGCAGCATACTTTATACCAGTAAGAGTTCCTTGTATAAATTCGTTCAACGTTCAATTACGTCTAAGGAAATCGACAATGCCTACAGATCATTTATTGCAAGATTTCAATATTGCCTGAATGAGGATGATCAACATTTCGAACATTTATTATGATATGTAAAGGTCAACCCGCCGTAAACAACGCGTAATCTTTGCTGAAACATGTAAGTTTTAAACTTCCACATTTTATCCGCTCCAAGATGATTATTCTTGCTTAAGGTCATTTCAAGGTCAAAAAGGTGGTATCCACTAAATTCAGTTTTTTATTGTGTACTATGCTATTGTAAAAAATACTATTCCATTTAAAACAACATCGGTGACCTTGAAATTTCATTAACACTAGGTTTACGGAGCACTCAAATTGATTATTTTACATTGCTTTATAAAAATAATAGAATTGTATTCACTTAGATCTTCAGCGTTTTTTATTGTAATATGTACACAAAAAAAATAAATCTATTTAATAATTCCTCACGAATGCCTCCTTACACCCTTAATAATCGTAAATTAAAAATTTTTGAATCCGTCATTTTGATGGGCCCCGTAAATCTAGTGTTATATTTGCCCCCCGCAATAGTGTCACTTTGTCCTCTGAAGTTTTCTGATAGGACTGTAAATACGACAGATATTTAGGTGTTCTTATTTATGTGGGACACCCTGTATACACTGCTTACACGTATTTGAATAATGAAAAATTCAAATCACATCGATTCGGATAATCGAGGTTCTATTGTATCGCGGATTAAACAAGTATCTATGATCCAAATTATATCGTGTTTGGACTTATTTCAATCAGAAAAATGTCACGAATACGTTGGTGAAAGTGTTATAAAAAAGTAAATAAATTTTTCAGGAATATCGTGCTCATCTCTGACGCATGTTCTGTTTTAAAGCGTGTATTGAGACTTTTTCGACGATATTCTCGGTACACCCATCGACAAAAATGGATCTGTTTCACTGGATTCCGCTTTGATCGTTGCATTCGGAGAGGTCATACCCGAAGAACTTAGAATCATGTTCCGGCGACTGGCGAAACGCTAGTATCGGTAGGCGAAACGACTATTGCGGGCAGCCGCTTTGTTTCCGGCGGTGCTTTCCGCTTTAGCCGTTCATTCCCCGGCCCGCCGTGATAAAAAGTTCAATATCGAGTTGAAAAGCTAGGCGAGCGACGAGTAGCGTGGCGAACGGGCCGTATGCAAGTACTATTCCCGGCATTTCAAAGTGGCGCCGGCTCCATTGGCTTCCGGTCGAAGTCCGAGCAGAACCAAAGTGAACTTCCCAAGACCTCGAATTGCGGGAACTTTCTTCTGGGTGCGGGGAAGTTTCACCTGAGCCCGGAAATGGGAACTCCCGCGCTTCTGTTTCGCCGTAGATGGACCTCGTTCCCGTCTCTCTCCTCTTTTATTTATTTTCTTTTTTTTCTCTTTCTCTCTTTTCTCCCGAACGCTTTAGAACTGGCGCGGCCCACAGTGGTTCGAATACCGCAATTAGCTGGACAGAATTCATTTTCAAACCAACAAAAACTAACTGTATCTTCATGCAAAATAGAATTTTTTGCATTTGTTATAGGATACACGAGAACGTTTTCCAACCTTTAATCATTTTGCTAGGTCGAAAGTAATATACAGTATTTAATCGATAAGTGTAACAACATTCTGAACAAGAAGTGTCCCAGAACTATCCCCACTCCTGCGGCGTATACTCCGTGATGTGCGGTGACGCTCGAGAGGCCTCGCTCGCCGAGAAGTATGACATCATAGGGTCGAGTATATCGGTGAGACCACTATTAATCCAATGACAAAATTTCTTTATTTTTTATCATCTTTTATGGAACTTTCACTAACATAGTGGTGCCATTTTTCTAATAAAAATGATACCAAACACGATATAATTCGGTTCGTATTTACATTAATTTTCCGAAACTTTCATCGCCCATTACACAAGTAAATATCATCGCAATTATATCTTATTTGGTATCATTTTCATTAGAAAAATGCCAATAATATTTTCGTGAAAGTTCCATACAAAAATAATAAAAAATAATGAAGTTTTGTCAATGGATTAGTAGTAGTCTCACCGATATACCCGACCAATATGATGTCATACTTTTCGGCGAGTGAGGTCACTCGAGCTTCACGGCCTCTCACGGAGTATTCCCCGCAGGAGTGGGGATTGTTTTGTGACACTTCTTGTTCATAATTTTGTGACACTTCTTGTTCATAATTTTGTGACAATTATCGATTAAATACTGTATCTCGAAAGTAAAAGTATGTGACGTGCGACGGTCAGTGGTTGATTTTTGAAAAGTTCTTGTCTGGGCGGCACAAGCGAACATCCGTTGATATTTTTCGTCGTTTGCTTGCAGGGAATTGCCAAAACGCGGAAGCTTTCGGCACAAAAAATGTCGCCCGGAACATCGGCGATTTGAAGGACGAGCTGCAAGCCGACGATGCGGATCAGTCGTACGCGTGAGTACCCTAACCGACTGAAGTTAGACATTAAAAGTGTTTCCTGTTAGAGAAACTTGCTAGATTGTAGATGTTCCGTGGAAACTTGTATTTTTGAACGATCAGAAGAGCTAATGGGAAAAGAGTACTGTACAGTTGTAGCTGCAGAAATTGCATTAATTGCAATAAAGAAACTCATGTGTTACAAAGTTGTAATGGAACGATAAAATATTACATGAAATTAAATAAGATAAACTGGAACAAACCTTAAAGAATGCAAATAATCCTAAAACTATCAATAACAATTAGACGCTGTTGATGGTAGTTTTCACATCATATTGTTCATATGTTAAGAGTAGACTGCGGATGTTTATGCGATTTTCTATCTTTGTAGTCCAATTTTGAGAAGTTAGAATCAAACAAAATCTTCTCTTCAGTGATAGTAGCCTGTGTAAGTCAGAAATAAAGAAAAATTGTACTAAATTCTATCAGACTTTATGTTCTAGAATTTTTTGAAAATGTTCAGAAACCATAAATGCATAAAGATCCGTAGTCTAATTATGAGTAAATAACATCTACAGTCTTAAGATAGGAATATTAGATTCTATGTATATTTAGGTCAGTAGAACTTGTCCAATCCTATTAAGTTTGTTTTTAACGGACCTACAAACGTTTTTAGAATAACAAAATTCTTGGATACGTATTCTGCTTTTATCTCAAATTCAATTTCCTTACTGTGAAAGCCTGTTGTTCTTAATTTATCCTAGTATGAAATTTATAATAAATCGTACATTACTAACAAAAATAATAACGGACAAGTTATACATATATTTATAAATTAAGCACTATAGTCTTAGTATCTTGCAGGGAGGGGGGGGGGGGTTACAAAAGGGGAGGATCAATGACCCAGCCTCCTTCACACATGTGTAACTCGTGCCTGAGAAGTGTGTAATAAGCGAATGGACAAATTAATTAGCAAGGCCGAACATCCCTGAAGAACTGTGCCAATTGCTTCAACTATCTTTATTTTAATGTCGATCTCAAAATAACAGTGACATATAAATCACAATTGATTGTTTATAATTTGAAAGACTTGAAAGTGTGGTTATTATACATACTCTTACTGTATTGCCGAAAATTCTATGCATACTAATTAAACCATGGGAATTGTTAATTGAAATTAAAGTCTGGGATTGGTCAACGTAAAGATTCGATTTAAATCGCATAGAAGATTTATACATTTCTTTGGAAAGACGATTAAATATTCAATACAGCTTTTTCCTGTCTTCACTGATTCAATTATTGAGATGATTATTGGAGCAATGGAAATTAATATCTCCAAAGTATTGCAACAAATTGGTAATAAATCTGGCAAGATGATTGGTAGCTGTCACAGCGGCCAGAGATCTGTGGACTGAATATTAAATACATTTATGTATATTTTTCATATTGATACGCTGCACCGAATCAAATCCAAGTCAAAAATAAAATATTGTTACTAATAAAATGATCTGTTTAATATTCATACAAAAATGAGCAATCATTTCTTGAAAGTGTGGTACCGTTGGTTCCATTTTGGGGACGTTGTACGCAATCGTGGTTGATACCCAAGATTTATAATTTTACAAACGGAGGTGTCATTTTGCGAATAATATGAGCATAGAAAAATATCATTTTACGAAGCGTGCTCTATAATCAATTTCTACTATATCTGAGACAGTTTTCTACTAAAACGCATCAGTCTCCTTGTACTTAGGTTCATAACGAAGATTACTACTCCATTCGTGGGTCAAGCGACGTGTCAATTGGAAGTGAGCCAGTACGTGGAATATGAGACTGTCAACGTGTTAATGTCAAACGCAATCAATAAATTCGTCGAATTTGCTCTTCTTCCGTACTTGCTTCAACAGTGTCCAATCAAATAACGCAATACATTAAAAAGGAAACTATTTGCAAGAATCAATAATGTGTGGCGGCTACCTCCTATGCTCGCCAACAGATGGACAGTGCGACAACACCTTTCCCGCTACTACCTGAATCTTCCTCTGTTTGTATATATACCGTCCTAGTCTAAGGCACGGGTCCGCTAGATAGCCTTACTGACGAGTCCTCTAGCGGGCCTAGGACGAAACGCTTCCTTCTCCTTTTTCCTCCTCTCACACACTTTTCAGCCGCCATAATTGGTGACCCCGACAAACGACAAACAACGCTACCTTCTGAGCAGGAGAAGACGAAAACATCAACAAACCGCGGACAACGTCGAGAGGACTGGAAGGCACGGACTTAAAGGACTGAGCATAAAGTGGGTTTATGGCAGTGATGGTATATGGTCTCGGTTTTCTCGCGCATGCGCGACGATTTTAGCGTCAGTAAAGTACAAAGTTGGGCTAAAATGGGGTACCTTGGTCACCCCGCATAGTTTCGAAAATTTTTTTTTCGATTTTCAGATAGGAATGTTTAACATGCGTATGTTATATTGAAATTTTGTGTGTATGTACATATAATATATAAATATATCTTGCACTCTTCTGCAATACGTCCCTGCATTTAGTCGCGCATGCGCGAAAAAACCGAGACCATATACCATCACTGGTTTATGGGTGAGAGGGGTTGTGCCGCGAGCGGAGAGAGATGGTAGACTGCGGCCATGTTGAATGGCAAAACTAGTGTTGCCATCTATATAACGTTGCGGGAACATTGATATAATTTGATTCTGAAAAATGAATGCATAACAAGTGTATTTGTATATATATCTGTATATATATAAAATATTGCACATTCGTCTGCAATATAAATTTATAAATAAATTATGTGTATCTATTTCCCGCATGATTGCATTGCAAATTCGCGCAACTAGTATTTAAAGTTGCCTATAGATAGCGTTGGGATATGGTGCAAGATTTCACGCGCATGCGTGGCCAAAACAGTAATGTATCTATATCATGATGACGAGGTAGTGGAGCCCTAAGACAGTTATATTGGCGGGAATGTCTCGAAACAATCTATTCCGGACAAAAAGACTTCATATCCTACGAGTTACAAAATACACACAAATACACATGTTATACACTCATTTTTCAGAATCAAATCATACCAATTTTTTAAAATTCTGCTGGGTGCTCAAGGTACTCCATTTTATCGAGAATCTTACTTTACTGAGGCCAAAATCGCCGCGCATGCGCGAGAAAAGATGGACCATATCCCAACACTGGTCTAAGGCACGGGTCCGCTAGATAGCCTTACTGACGAGTTCTCTAGCGGGCCTAGGACGAAACGCTTCCTTCTCCTTTTTCCTCTTACCGTGAAAGAAGTTCTAATCACTGCAACCGTAAAACAAATTGTAGTGCAGGCGGTTAAAACCAAATAAAGGCGGAATGTTCTCTAATAAAACGTACAGCATTTATATTTGATGAATTAAATAATAAACTGTATTAATGAAATACAAATTGAAAGCATTAAAGCATGCAAAGAGGCTTTCTGGCTTTCCCAATAGAAAAGGAATATTGCACAAACACGTTCAAACTCATTCAATTCAAACAGAATCAACGCTACAGAGGAAAATGCAAGAAACCTCGCGAGCTTGTCGGTCCGCGCTGCATTCACGCGTCTCAAAAATGCGGGAAGGTATGAAAGTGCGTCAAAAAGAAATCTGAGAGCTTAGCAACGTAAACAGCCGGGCCAATTAACGAAGCGAAAAGGGTTGTGCCAAGGGGCACGTCAGCCGTGTTTTCAGTCCCCTGTAACAAGCTGTCCACGCAGCTTCAATGAACTGCGATCAGGCGGCCGCCGAATCGTCATTAAACCGCAACTTCGACTCCGCGTCGCCCACGGCTATCAGGGATCAAACGAACAGCACCAAAAGTACGGAGAACCGATAATTACGTGGCATACGAGATAAGGGTGGTCGTGTTACACACTCAAACTTTTTAATTGGTCTAACATAGTCGGACCACAGCTGCCGAAACGCAAATTACGCGTGCCTGTGCACAGGGCTGGGGAAAAATAGATTTTTGACATTGGCAAATAAATATTTTTGTTAATGGTAATTACATAAAGAAATAGTTATTTTAAATATATATTTTAATCTTAAGTTATACAAATATTATTGCGAAATGAGTTTTTCGTTGATATACAAGACAAATATTTCAAATAATATTATTGAAGTAATCACTTTTTAAGTTTAACTTGGAATTTGTTTAGAAATGACTAAAAACATCCCATAAAAATAATTTATACATGTTACTGATTTACTTTATTTGTTTGAAACAGAACATATTTTTCGACACAATTCCCTATTTCTTATATTCGATAGTAAGTAGCAAATATTGTTAGTGCAATTGAGTGTATAGTACACTGTATAGTTGAGTGTAAATAGTAAGTAGTATTTGCTTAAGATTAAAGCAGTACATGAAATAGTATTTGATTCAAGCAATAAATGAAATAGTATTTTAAAATAGTGTTTGCTTATGGAAATATTTCTATTTTTAGTATTTTTTCTTAAGCTATTCCAAATTTTCGCCAGCCCTGACTGTACAGTACGGTGGGCCTTAGCTATAAAGATCAAAAATTTGGTTTGAGATTTTTTTGTCCACTATGCCTGCGACGCGTGAAAACAAGAAAGTCAGAATATGCGAAGCCTGTGTTAAGATAAATGTTGAAATGTTGAGCAAAGTTAGAGAGTCATTTAAACAAAGAATTGTTGAGTGCATTGAAGTAAGAGGTAATCATTTTGAACACATACTAAACTGAAGTACTAATAAAACGATCACACCTTTTCTGTATTTCCCTGCAAGTTTGACCTTGAATGACCTTGAGTCATAGGTAATTCAACTCATCTTAAAACGCACTATTTGATGGTGGATGAAAAAACATATCATTCCATTTAAAAAAGGAAAGTTGACCGTCACCTCACCTTGGAGTCTCCACCGGGAAAAATAAAAGTCTCACGACATGATGTCCCCCTCGGTACTGAACAACTTTCATCTGAAACATATATAATCAATTTCTTTGGAGATATTCGTCTGTAACGCATTATAATTTCCACCCTGTATAATGCCCACATTAAACACATTGACCGTAACATATCTGTGGTTGCAAGGAAAAATGACAGATGTCACAATTTCAAAAAATTTGAGTTTATACATTAACTGAGCTTTATAGTGTAGGATTTACGTATTTACCAGAAAAAGTCACGAAAACAAATTCGAAAGACTCAAAAAAATAATGCAATTTAACCGATGTCCTATGTCAAAGCATTAGTGATCAAATCTTTAACACTAGGTTTACGGAGCACTAAAATTGATTATTTTACATTGCTTTATAAAAATAATAAAATTGTATTTACTTAGATCTTCAGCGATTTTTATTGTAATATGTACACAAAAAAATAAATCTATTTAATAATTCCTCACGAATGCCTCCCTACACACTTAATAATCATAAATTAAAAATTTTTTAATCCGTCATTTTGACGGGCCCCGTAAATCTAGTGTTAAACGGCAATATCTCCAAAGTGAAAGTATGTGACATGCGGCGTTCTTCCTAACAACCACAGATATAATTAACAGAGACACGAATTTTCACCAGATTTTTACGATTCTGGCCCATTGTGCCGCCGTTCGCCATTTTGTCCTATCCTCTGCTATGTTTGCGGCCAAACTGTTGCGATTGGTTCGTCTCAATTACGTTGCGGCACGAATCGTAATTACCGCTGCGACGGGTGCTAAAGGATCTGCGCTGGGGAAATAATGCAGCCCAAAGCGGTCGTTCCTGTTGCGAACGTCGCCGCTAATAAAGGAATCTTTACTTTCGCGGTATTTTCATTCGCAGTCGTCAGAATCGCGAACAATGGGAACAACGTGACTCCCGGTCGCTCGTTATTGAGATTGTCGGAATATCGGGGCTCTTTGGGAACGTACCGATATTCGCCGCGAAATTATCTCCGCTATAGCCGAACCGAGCGGACTTCCTCGTTGAAACGATAATTGAAATTCCCATTTCCGCTCCATCCTCGCTACGACGTGTTGGCGACTACCTCTCCGAAGACTGTTTACCTGCAGGATACACTGCGAATGTAAAGGAATCGCAGGCGAACTCGCATCCTTGAAATTGTCAGTTGTTTTAATGATCCACGCTTGTAAACGCGAACGATGAACGACGGAAGTCCGGTAACGCCACGATATTATGTGTGAAAGAGTTGTGGACGATGTTTCAGAAAAGTTTTATCCCCACTATAGTCATCGTTTTTATTGTTGTTCTTTCATCATGAGCCCAGATGCTCGATTGTCGCCATCTTAAATGGATTAGTGCGACTAATATTCATTGAATCACAAAACATTTTTGTTTTCAATCATTTTAATCTGAAACTTTTATCAACACGTTTGTGACATCTTTCTGGTTAAAATGAGACCAAACACATTTAAAATATTATTTAACATTTAATATTTTATTTGTGTGTTTAGATTATATAAATAAAAATTTTCTATGTTTGCGGTATATTTTATTCGCGGAAATTTTATTATTTATTTAACACTACGTTTACGAGACCAGTCATAACGACGGATTCTAATATTTTCAATTTAGAATTATTGAGATTTTAAAGACGCATTTACGATGAATTATTCCACAAATATATTTCATTCGGTATACAGGGTGGGGCACTATAAACAGGTCATCTGAATAACTCGATTGCTTTTGAAGATAGAAGAAAATGCATCAGACCAAACTTACTTGATATCGAGGCGCTCGTAATCTGATCTGATTAATTTCTTCATAGGTGGAGACGTCAAGGAGATATGAAGGTCAACTCTGTTTTTTTAAATGGAACGGTATGGTTTTTTATTTATATTCTGATAGTGTGTTTCAAGACGAATAGAATGACCTATTATGAAGGTCATTCAAGATCACGCAAGTTCAACTGCAATAGAAAATAAAGTGTCTTAAAGCACTCTTCAAATACTTTTGTGTCTTCTCTGGTTGTTGGCATACCGCTCTTGTAAGTATTGATACGGGTCACAGAACATAAATAAACATTCAATCACATTGTATGCTGACCTGTATCCAGAAATGTTATTAGTAGTTTGACTACCGACTAGAGTACGGCTTCGTAATATTCAATCTGAGTGTTCAATTTTCAAGAATGCGTTGCACAATAGCAGAGGGAGTGGAAACGGTTATCATTTATGGTGAATGTCATAGAATTATGAGGAAAGCGGTTCGCGTGTATGGTGAAAGATTTGCCTTTTTCATAATAAAATAATTGCGACATGCGACATTGCGACATGCGACAGTCCATGTGGTTCCAACAAGACGGATGTCCTGCTCATTCAGCACGAAATGTGACAGAATTACTGAACAGGACATTTGGAGGTCGTTGGATTGGTCGATCAGGAAGTAATAAATGGCCAGCACGTTCTCCAGACCTGACACCACTAGATTTTTATTTGTGGGGAAAATTGAAGGAACAAGTGTACCGCGAAAAACCAACAACCACAGTTGATATGCAAGAACGTATAATAAGAGCTTGCTCTGTAATAGATACAACTGAAAGATAGTATCATCAGTATTGCAACGTTTTAGATTATGTCTCCGTGTTCAAGGTCGTCATTCTGAACACTTAAAGTAGCAGTGAATACATAAATAACATGTTACATGTAAATCATCGTAGTGTTCGAGGAGTGCTTTGAGACACTTTATTTTCTATTGCAGTTGACCTTGCGCGACCTTGAATGACCTTCATAATAGGTCATTGTATTTGTCTTGAAACACACTATCAGAATATAAATAAAAAACCATACCATTCCATTAAAAAAGAACAGAGTTGACCTTCATATCTCCTTGACATCTCCACCTATAAAAAAATTAATGACATCAGATTACAAGCGCCTCGATATCAAGTAAGTTTGTCTGATGCATTTTCTACTATCTTCAAAAGCAAGTGAGTTATTCAGGTGACCTGTTTATGGATAGGAACATTCTTGTTATTTTTATAAAATAATATAAAATGGTCGTTTTTAGTGCTCCGTAAACCTAGTATTAAAATGATATTCTATTTGAATTGTAGAACAACAATTATTTAAAGTAGTGTTTGATATATTTTCTCCTCAAAATTTTACCCATTTCTGCTTGTGGTATATGAGTGGAATATACGGTGCGACTGAAAGACTCGATGGTCCGTGCTTTCAGGTTAGAAATTGTTAGTATAAGGGTGGGGTAAGAGTACAGAAGGTAACTTAAAGAGGTACACGATGTTATACATGCTAAAAGGAGGGTGGGACTGGGTCTGCGAGGTGTAGTCTTGCCATTTTACGGAGAGAAAAAAAATAGGTTGGTTATGTTGTTGGTCATTAGCTGGGATGCGTCTCTTGAGGGTAAAAAACCGCTCTATGAGAACGGCGGCTCTTTCTCGTCTCGAGACGCGGCGGAGGTGCCTGAGACGGAAGCGGAAACAGTGCCTCGAGCTGACGGAAATAAGGACGATGTCCTCGTCCCACCAGAAGATGCTTCGACCAACTCATCCCTTCGGACGGGTTCGAATGTCAGTGAGTAGAAATGTTTGACTTCCGAATCACATCGAAGCAGTTTCCGACACGCCGAGAAAACGTGTACGGGAAAATGTCGCACCGGTGCAAGGCACAGTGGTTCGAATGTCACAATTAGCTGGACAGAATTCATTTTCGAATCAACAAAAATTAACTGTGTCTATGTGATCCGTAATAACTAGATCGCGGATCTTTATGAAAATTAGAATTTTTTGCATTTGTTATAGGATACAGGAGCCACTTGAGAACGTTTTTCTTCCTTTGATCATTTTATTAGGTCGAAAGTAATATATTGATGCCATTCGTTGTTGTTATAAATGCATAAAATCTGCAGTATAATAACGACCATATAAGACTCTTACATTGAAAGACGATAGATCTTAATTGTTAATGTTTATGGATTAAGCAAACTTCAACTTAACGGCGAACAGTGAACTGGAACTTGTTCGCTCACATCTTCAAAGTTGATAGATATGTCTTGCAAATTTATTAACATGCACTTAAATTTTAAATCTATGATAAATATAGGATCTTGCAATATATGCTTGAGTCTTAACACCTCTAAATTATCAATAACTTTTTCTATTTTTGTAAACCAGTCGAGCAGTCAATTCGTTAATTTTTAGGGTTGGAAGGTCGAAACTTTCTACTTTCTTTTAATCGCAGTCCGAACCTGCAAGACATTGCAAATCGAGACGAAAAATATTAAACTGTTATGTACGAACAAAATTTCGATTGTTAAGTCTTGTAATAATAACACAATACATAGTATTATTATTCTTTATAGACTGGTATAATAATTGAATTTTAGAAGAGATATACTGAGATATGATAACGAATAATATTGAAGGAATACCATGATTCAATTTTACAAGAATAAATATTACGTTTGTCAGTAAATGATAAATTATTATTTAACATCTATTTCTACATTTTGTAGAACAAGAATAAATAATGAATTATTGTTATGCTTATTAAATTTCAAATTTAGGTGTATTATTGCCATTGAACTAGCAATTAAAATTATGTCAAGATTAAATTCTAATTATTAGGATTATTTTAGAAATATTTTCAATATTTTGTGTGTAAACTATTAGTTAAGAATTTCTTCATCAAATTATGATGTGATATTATTATAGTTTATTCGATCTACTTAGACAGATATCTACATATTTACTTTGTAAATGCAATCTCGCAATGGTATTAGGTCAACATACAGCAATATGTAGTGCAGATATGACCCACTATTGGTACGTATTATTACACGTAGCTACAATCACGTGCTGCTGAGAGTTGAAACTGTTCTGCTTTAGTTTATAGCAAACTTCTACTTTAACGAAATTTCTCCCTTTAATTAACAATTGCTTTCGTCAACGACTTGAAACAGAAGAAATTTAACAACTCATTCCAAACACTAGCTTATGTTAGTTATTTTATAATTTTCGAAATTTTCAATTCCAGTTGTTCAATTCCAACAGCTATTTATTTTTTAATTAATACAATTACTGCATAAAATCACATTTTAACAAAATAATTTTTTTTGGCGTGTCCACATATTTGGTAAATATTGGTAACGCAGTTATCATACTGTGGATTTTATGCATTTGTAATAAAAATTAGTAGTCGAAACTTAAGATAGTGAAAACATTAGAAAAATGTACGACTATCATAGCGATATTGTCAACTTGTTCAAATGATAAGTGTCGAAATCGCATCAAAAGTAATGCACAAAACTCAATTTTTATTGTACTCCTGTTTGTTGCAATCGATGCACAAGAATTTTATTTTACATAAACATCCGCAGTTTAGATATGAGCCATTTATACATCACTAGTACATTAAACAGTGGCTGTGGACGTTTATACATTTGTATATATACACGTGTTTATAGCATAATTTGATAAAAGCATTAACGTGATCAATGTTGTACGAATTTGGTGTAATTCTATCAATATTTTAATAGCCTTATTGTTAGTTTAACTTCACAGTATTATTCAATTCAAGAAACTACTATTTTTTTTCAACAGTGCTAATAATCAATAATCTGTACTAAATTGTGACAGTATTTAATACAGTAATTTCATTCATTAATAATGAAAAAGATAGATTTCTGAAGGATAATAACATAAACAAAAATACAAAAAAAATAATTAATAATTTACTATTCCCTTTTAATGCTAAACATATCATCACTGGCCAAATAATCGGATTTATACATTTTATCTTTTAATTATTGAATCTACGTGAGTGAATAGTTTATCCAATAGTTTACCCAACTCTTCATAAAAAGTTTCTTTAAAAGCCATGTAAAATTCAAGTAAATATAATCTTATAATTTTTATGACACCATATACACTTTTATTAAATTTGTACTGATATTCTTCTTTTACTCGTTTAATAATTTCTCATATGCCTCTCCTATTTGTAGGAGAATTAATTTTACTTTGCTACCTAAATTAAGGCTTACTATTTTAAGTTCCAATTAGGATTCCCATTAGTGTACACCATCTTAAAGCCGTTTGCCCTGACAATGATGTGAATTTATACGTACCTTTCAAAAGCAAGCTGAAGTACGAAATTCCTGCCGTTTGAATAATTATAAGCGGTACTGTGTTGTAAACCCGGTGCGATGAATCCATGTTATGCCAGACAAATAGGTTAGAGAGCTCCGGAGAGATATTATTATTACATGGTTGATTTATTCACGAATTCATATATCCACAAAATCTGCATTTTCCATTAAATATTAAAAATCACATTAAATTCCTTAGTATAATTTCATAGATTGAATTACATAATTCTAATATATTTACAAAGCTACCTTATTCGCACATACGATTCATTAACTATATCTCTCCTATTCACACTGTCGTCCCGGAAGGATCAAACAAATTCATAGAACGCTAGAGCCATCTCACTCGTTTACTTAACCCTTTGCACTCGGAGCTATTTCAACTCAAAAATCAGACATTTCTTCTGACCTAGAATATTTCCATTGTACATAATTTTTTTCATTTTATACGTACGATAAATGAATCTCTCTCATCTCCACAGCGTGTTAAGAAAAAAAAAAGTAAACAGACGTCTCGCCGGAACAGCCTTACGTTGCTACGGAGCGTGCGAGAATACGGGAAATTCAATACAGTATTAGCAATAGTTTTTCGCAAATATCTCGAAAACTAAAAGCGACCCCTCTATATTGGAAAAGGAAAAAGTTGTTCAAAATGTGTTGCTGCACAACATATTTAAATTTCATCAAAATCGGAGTATAAAGAATACCGAAAATTCAATACAGTATTAGCAATAGTTTTTCGCAAATATCTCGAAAACTAAAAGCGACCCCTCTATATATGAAAAGGAAAAAGTTGTTCAAAATGTGTTGCTGCATAACATATTTAAATTTCATCAAAATCGGAGTACGCAGACCTTTTCTATATAATTACCCCAAAGACATTTCACTCGATTACTCGAGAGTCGCCAAAAGGAAGAAAGGTAGTCGCAAAGGCAAAGTTTCGATCAACGTAACCACGTTTCTTTCGAAATCTCCATTTCAGCAACCACACCGATCGCTCGTCACAGAGGGAACGGCGGCGACCGTGCCCGGAGGAAACGTCGCCGTGGCAAGGAGTCGAAAAGTCCGGACGTGAACCGTCAGCGTGCTGTCACGAACGATTCTCGCGAGTACGAGATCCGAGGGAAAAGAGGTGGCGGAGGTCAGTCGAAGAAATCAAATGATTCGCCGGCAAGACGGTACCGTGCCGAACGACGTCGTAGGAGGAAGAATCGCGAACGGAAACGAGGCCGGAAGAGAAGCAGACAGAACGAGGATCGAGTAGACGGTCGCAGGGGTTCGAAGTTCAAAAGACGGATGAACGATGCGCCGGCTGCGTTGGTTCTCGGGAAGCTCGGCGAAGACGCGACACCCTATAACGATGGTGTCCGTCAGAGGAACTCGTCTCTTTCGAATGGCCCCGGTTCAAACTCGTCGTATGTAACCTCGCCATCCAATCTTCAAAACCAATTAACCACCGAAAGTGGCAGGCGGTCGACGCAAACTACCAGGCGTTACAGGACCTACGAGGACACGGTCGAGAGGGAATTCTCCAAGCAGCTGGAGAAGGAGATCCTGAGGACACAGATGGAGGACCCGGCCAGTTTGGAGAACCGAATACTGGGCAGTTCATTGTCCAGGCCGTCACACGAACGGGAAGACAAGCCAAAGTTTAGCAGAAAGGAGAACAGGTATGGTAACTCGAGGTACAACGCCGAGAAAATGCTCGGTTATTCAAGGACCAAGGAGGACCTGTCGCTACTGGACATGGAGAACGATGTGCTGGCCAGGACCCTGAAGGACTACAACGTCTACATGACATCCAGCTTGAAATTATCGATGTTGCCGCGCCACGATGACGCCGAGCATCGCAAAACCTCCAGATCTCATTTTCATGGGAAACCGATCATCGATGGAACTGAATTTGAAAGGTTCGCTGCAAAGAAGAACCCAGAGACCACAAGCACTACAAGCACAACTACCACGGTGTACGACGACGATACCAAGGGCGATTTATCATGCATAAACGGGACTTTCATGCCTGCTCCTCTCCTGCGACATGCGCTGATCAAATATGTAAAGTAAGTGGCTTTTAGTATGAATTATTCAACTCGTCCGAAATGTGGCGGCTTCCGCAGATTCCAGTGGAACCGATTTCTCTTGTAACGACGGATTCATGACGGCGCGGCGTGTCGGTGATCTGTACGTATCAGATCTTTCGTAGGAAACAGAGGCGAACTTGATTGAATTCGTGTATACAACGGATATTGTTTCCGTTGAATTAAACAGGGCTCGTTCGAAGGGGATGCAAGTTTCAGCGGGGATAGATCTACTTACCGAACGATTGAAACTCTATCATTTAGTTTACAGCGAACGTTTTACCTCTTGTTTGTTCGAGACGCTGCACAGTAAACCATTTATATGGGGATTCGGAACAAAAATCAAAAAATTATACAGGGTGTCCGACATAGATGGGAACACCTATATATCTGTCGTATTTACAGCCCTATCAGAAAACTTCAGAGGACAAAGTGAGACTATTGCAGGGGGTAAATATAATGGTAAAGAAAAAAATTTTTGATGTGTTTTTTAACGAAATTTCAAGGTCACCGATGTTTTTTTAAATGGAACAGTATATTTTTTTACGATAGCTTGATAGACAATAAAAAACTGAATTTAGTGGATACCAACTTTTTGACCTTGAAATGACCTTGAGCAAGAATAATCATGTTGGAGCGGATAAAATGTGGAAGTTTAAATTTACGTGTTTCAGCAAAGATTACGCGTTGTTTACGTCGGGTTGACCTTTACAAACCCCAATAAATGTTCGAAATATTTTTCATAGCAAACGGCGTATGTTTATGTTAGAGTATGTATCATTGAGATCGTTAACAGAAGGTTAATCGGTTAGAATAAGTACGTTGTTCCTTCTGCATTATTCGAATTCGAAACGTGAAAGTGATAAAAATGCGTTATACTGTACAGGAACGAATCGATATGGTTTTCGCTTATGGTGAAAGCCACCAATCTTTGAGACAAGCAGTACATTTGTATCGTGACAAATTTGTGATTTGTATTTGTATTTCGTTACACGCATTTTCCGTTGTGGTAAAACAATTTAGAAATACCGGTAGTGGAAGTTCTAAAAATCGTAATAATTACTGCGGCATGTGCTTCAATTACATCTCAGGAAATCGACAATGCCTACAGATCATTTAGTGCAAGATTGCAATATTGCATAAATGAGAATGGTCAACATTTCGAACATTCATTATAATATGTAGAGGTCAACCCGCTAAACTAAATATATTTTTCGTACTCTGGCGCTAATCATTTATAAACATGTCAATATGCTCTGAATTATGTCATGCTTGGTCTGATTTTAATCAGGAGAATCTCACGAATCTGTTAGTAAAAGTTTAATAATAAAATAATTAAAAATGAAAGGTTCTGTCATTAGATTAGTCAAATAGGAGTGATACGGAAAAAGATAGCCAATGAATAACCGATTAAAGATGAATGTAATTTTGATTATTTTGCATACGAAGTTAATGTCAAAAAATAATACTAGGGTTTTTAACGTAGCCCATAGGAGAATATTTCAGGGTCCTGTTTACAAAAAGAATGGACAATATTTTTCGCAAAGTAATGGTACATTTCTACTGACATTTAGTGCAGACATTCTTCATAAAATTATCTAGTTTTTATTGTAAAATATTTCTTAAGCTTTATAGTTCCTTTTTCACGAATAAAGAACAGGATTTTCAGCAAAAAGTTTTACATGTCCGCAGATATTTTTCGTCGAGCAAAGTCATTGTTGCTACAATAAATTTATTAAACTTCGGTCTCTTATATCTCCCTGGACCATTATAACTCAGATATTAAATCATTCTTTGAAGGGGGACTGTTGCAAAAGGTTCATTGCCGGCTTAGTCAAGTCTATAATTCACGTTTCCAATTTTCTATAAATGTCTTCGTTAGATAGCACTCCGGAAAGCAGTCGATCCGCTTATAATTGCAGTTGTCCTTGGCCCTTCTGCGCAGAGCTTTCCCGAACACTTGCGAAAGCTCTCTTTCAAAGCTTCCTCTTTCGTTTGTTCTTTAATCGAGCACACGCCAGTACGGTGGGAAGAACGTGTCGCTTTATTGGCGCTTGAAATTTCCTCTTTTCCACAGAAAACTGAATTACGGGGACAACTTGGTAGTAGAATTGTATGAGACCTGAGAAACTTTCTTAGGATCCGAGAGCTTGAACTTTTCGATGTTCTGACGCGCTGGAATTACCGCGCAGTGCTATAAAATGTAAAAAGACGTAAAGTTCGTGGGAACTGCAATGTCAAATATGTCTTTCGTGAACAAATTGCCGAACTAAATTTCGATCCAAGATGGGTCGTTGAAATTTAGGGACTAGGTCAACCTTAACACCAGAACTACCGGATCAGTCAAAATGACCTGTTTCTAATTTTTTCTTTTACAAATATTGTAATTATAAATATATTTCGATGAGTGATTTTTTAGTAAGCTTTTCTATTGAAGTACATATTTAACCAAGAATTCTATGAAATCTGAATAAATGTAATCTTGTCCTAATTATAAGGCAATATTCCCCAGTCGCGTTTAGTGCTCGATAGTTCTAGTGTTAAAGCCTTTAAAAAATTGTCGGACTTGCTTGCATTTCTGCGTATAAAATATGTACAATATTTCATTAGTTCGAATTCGAAATTCTCACTGTGTTAATTACCGTTAAGTTTAAAGCTTTTGTAATTTTCATTAGACTGATTTCAAATTTTTATATGATCTTCATACAACATTAAACTCTGTGGTATGCGAAAAAATTTGTAGACAAAAAAAACGAACAAGAAAATACATAAATAATAGAATTCAACAAATTTAAAGTTCTTTAAGCGTTTCAATAATGAAAAGGTTATTCCTAGAAATTTCAATATGCTAGATCAATTATTCCCAATATAACCATACGCAATTTTGTAATGTTTTAAAGACTAAGGCACGTATAAACTATGTTTAATTGTTTAATTTAGGCAGTCGTCTGAAATGAAAACTTTGTCTAATTTTGGGACCTGAAAATCACCCGTCCTTTGTCCATAAAAAACAAATAATTACGTTTAAAAGATTCTATGACTAAGAGTAGATAATTTTATTAGAAGCTTTTCTGCTGAATATCAGGTTAACGAAGCGGCCTATTAATTTTCGAAGAATATCGGTTACCGAGTTTGAAAACTCAATTTCAAGAATAATCCAATTGAGGTTTCAAAAATTGTTATGAACATCGCCGGAGCAAATATTTTTTGCTGGACGTAACATCGTTACTTCCATGAAATTTGTGCAGAACATACTTTGAAGGTAGCCTTGTCACATTAAAATATTATAGGAAATCGATTTTCTGAGTAACCTAGTTATATAAGAGTCTACTAGGAGTTTCAACAAATAAGAGGGAAAGCTGTCGTCCTAAACTAATTCTTACGACATAAAATCATTTGTCTTGGCCAATTTTAGCAAATTATTAAGTGGAAATTATTTAATCCTCTATAGTCTGAATGTTTTTTTATCGCTGCAAACGAAATTTCTCTCCAAAAAAATAATGAACAAATAAATTCTAAATTGCATTTAATTCAAACTATTATTTATATACAGGCTGCGAATCATTCTAAATAATAAAAATGGTTTGCTTCAAAATTGCAAAATACAGCATGGTTTTACTAACTACAATCATCACATTGATATTTTTAAATTCTTTTGATCTGTCTTTAAAAAGTTAACAAATTACGTATTGATATCTCTGATTTCTTTGGATGGTGGATGAAAAAACATATCATTCCATTTAAAAAAGGAAAGTTGACCTTCACCTCACCTTGGAGTGTCTACCGGGAAAAATAAAAGTCTGAACTTTTTTTAAAACTATTAGAATCGGCAAATTATTAACTCTTGTACAAACCCTCTGTAAGTCGAAATTTCTTATGGTAAACCTCTCTTACTCGAAGACTTCGATAAGTCGAAACCTCTATAACTCGAAGATTTTAGTTCTTCCCTTGAAAATCGAGATATCGAGGTTCGACTGTATAAAAGTAGCAAAAAGTCTATATAAACTCAATCTTGTTAGTTTTATAAAGCCATACGTGCCCAATCACTTTTAACACGTTGATCGCCCACTCAACAATCACAAAAATTACACAAAATCAAAGCATTTTATTTACCAAAGCTAAAGCGTGAAAGTATAGTTTTCTGATATTAATTATTGTTTCAAAACTCTTCCATCTCGTAGATCGTAAGCAATTTTGGTACACACAATCTGCCAACGTGAAAATTAATTTTCAATTCTGTATAAATACTTCCGTCACCCAGATATGGGCGACATGGCGATCAAAGTGTTAATCTCGGTAGGTTTAGCGTTAATATACAAACCACTTCTGTTTTTCATTATTTTATGCTGTAAATGTTTGTCCAAGGTCATCTGTACCAGGCAACGAATATCTCGAAGCCGATTACGAGTGCGCCCCAGGGTATTATATGGCAACCACACAGAATAGGTTACTATGCAAAAATCGCCAATGGGTAGGACAGACACCGAAGTGCAAGATCAAGCAGAGTCCCGAGGGAGTTTGTATCGATGCCCCCTGCGACCAAATTTGCAAGGAAATCGATGGCAGACCAGTCTGCTCCTGTTATAAAGGTTTCCGTCTAGAAGGCAACAAATGCGTTGGTAAGTTGCAACTAATTCGCTATATATTATTATTCTCTGTTTTGCGATCACTTACCAATATAACACTTCATTAGCCGTATGACGAAAATTGTCATCCTTAATCCTGACATGAAATTCGTGTCGCTAAAAATTCTTTTAAAATACAAATTATTAAAAAATCGTGAAAAGTAAAACCTTAAATTTAAGATCTTGATACTATGAATTTAAAAAATGTACTACATGTTATTGATTAGGGGATTATGGATTTTATGCATTCATGACAAAAATGAGTAGAAGAAATTTAAAACAGTAGAAGGATTAAAAGAATTTAAACCTAGAACGACCGGAAGCGTCTATCGGACCCATTCTAATACCAAAGCTTATGTGAAAGTGAAATATGGAACAGGATTTAGATAAAGTGAATTAGGAAATCAGTTTTAATAAAATTTTGAAACATTAAAATATACTATTACTTTTTTCCAACCATTTTTCATGTGTTGGTCAGTTGGACTCTTCCGGTATTTTAAGTTAATCCTTTTTGGTCGTTTGAGGGTTAGTCTCGATAGTATGAATTTTAAAAAAGTACTACATGTTATTGATCAGGGGATTATGGATTTTATGCATTCATGACAAAATTGCGTAGAAGAAATTTAAAACAGTAGAAGGATTAAAAGAATTTAAACCTAGAACGACCGGAAGTGTGTATCCGACCCATTCTAATACCAAAGCTTATATGAAAGTGAAATATGGAACAGGATTTAGATAAAGTGAATTAGGAAATCAGTTTTGATGAAATTTTGGAACATAAAAATGTACTATTACTTTTTTCCAACCATTTTTCATGTGTGGGTCAGTTGGACTCTTCCGGTATTTTAAGTTGTTCCTTTTTGGTCATTTGAGGGTTAATGACATCAATATACAGAGTGTCACGTAACTGGTGGTACAAGCGAGCAGGGGGTGATTTTACGTGAGAAAATAAGTCGAAGATAAGGAATGAATTTTTTAATTTGACTCCCCGTTTTTGAGAAAATCGTGTTTCAAAATCCGTCAGGTTCGCGTGATATAGTATATGCAGCAAGTAGAATTGGTTGATCATAATCAGATGCGACAGACAATTCCTATTTAATACCACGCGTATTTGCTGCATTTTCAATCTCAATATTTCCTGGGAATCGAGACTTCAAATGAAAAAAATTTATTCCATATTTTCGACTTATTTTCTCACGTAGAATCATCCCTTGCTAGCTTGTACCACCATTTACGGGATACCCTGTATAATTTCCAATTTATAAAATTATTAAAGGAACAAAGAAATGTTTGTTTGGCTCCTGGTCTTGCATTTGTTGCAGACAATTTTTATTTGTAATGAAAGTCCTCAGTCCACTGATTAGGATCTTTATTCGGAGTGTTTAAAACGTACCTATCTATTTGCTATTACGGTAGACTTATTAAAGTATGAAATTCAATAATGAATTTAATCATCTGCTGCCGGTCTATTTTAAATAGATCTATGTAATTCGATCTATTTCAACAGTATCAAGCTCATTTAATTACTCTATTTCTGGCGATTCCATTAAATGAATAATTGTTACGTTATTAACGGTTCTACAGCAAGTACCTACATTTAAAAGCATGTTCGAAAGATTTGAGATAATAAAGTTCTGAATGTTGTCACCTATTTTCAATTGTACAGATACAATTGCACTTCACAAAATCAATTCACTGTTCTGAATCCTATCAAAATTAAATATTCACATCATATTTAAATTTAAGGTATATGTATCTACGACAATAGCTAATGAAGTGTTAAAATGCTTTGCACGTCGATCTTCCTTAGGAAGATCTAAGAGTTCTGCAACTTTGTAGAAGATTTAATAGTTGTGTAACTAGGTGTACGCATTTAAACGATTTTAAGACTTCGTTCACTCAAATATTTTTCTATTCGCTTATCTTTAACCTTCTGCACTATAACATCGAGTTCGACTCGTGATGAGGATCTACTAAATCAAATTCTATCTTGTTGTTGTGAATACATAGCCATTGGAGAATGCATACGCATTAGTGGTGTGCGAGAACCCGAAAATATCGAGTCGGGACGAAGTCAGAATTTTTTTCGAGATTGGGCGAATTCTCGAATATTTCGGAACTCTCGATCATGTCAAGATTCTTGGAAATTTTCGGGATTCTCGAAAATTTCGGAACTCTTTATCATGTCAAGATTCTCGGAAATTTTCGGGATTCTCGGAAATTTTTGGGATTCTCGGAAATTTTCGGGATTCTCGAAAATTTCGGGATTCACGAAAATCACGGGTTTCTCGATTATGTCGGGATTTTCGAAAGTTTCGGGATTCTCGATTATGTCGAGATTTTCGAAAGTTTCGGGATTCTCGATTATGTCGAGATTTTCGAAAGTCTCGGGATTCTCGAAAATTTCGGGATTCTCGTAATTCTCGATTATGTCGAGATTTTCGAAAGTTTCGGGATTCTCGAAAATTTCGGGATTCTCGAAAATCTCGGGATTCTCGATTATGTCGAGATTTTCGAAAGTTTCGGGATTCTCGATTATGTCGAGATTTTCGAAAGTCTCGGGATTCTCGATTATGTCGAGATCTTCGAAAGTTTCGGAATTCTCGAAAGTCTCGGGATTCTCGAAAATTTCGGGATTCTCGATTATTTCGAGATTTTTGAAAGTTTCGGGACTATCGAAGATCTCGAAAATTTTAGGGTGTTCAGTACTCGATTACCGTTATGAGACTCGCTCCAAAATCAATTGCGGTATGATATTTCCGAAAACCACATTATAAAATTTAATCATTGAATCTTCTTTTTTCTTCCTTCCGAGACTTTCGAGAATCCCGAAACCTTCGAGAATCTCGAACATTTTCGGGAATCTCGAAAGTACGAGAACCCGACCCGTCTCGTCTCGATATCTTCCCGACTCGCCTCGTCTCGATATCTTCCCGACCCGTACCGACCATCGAGATCCATACATTTTCGGCCTCTTGCACTCCCGTAATAGGCATACAATAAATAGAATCTTCGTTCTTCTTCATAGAAACAATGCATGTCATAAACCTTCGGATCACTGTAATAGTAAAAAATCAATCGTAGTGCAGGGGGTTAATTTATGATTTAACTGAAATTTACTGCTTACAAAATAGAACACGTCTCAATATAAAACGGTGATCAATATATGATCATACTTGACGATATAGTTCGACTGTCGCGTCGTAAAGTTTGATAATCTTTTCTTCTCCAACGGTGGAGTATAAAATACTGGCAGGAGTATCAATAATCCGAGAATCCTTTCACAATACATTGATCCAAAATTTCTCGTTCGGCTCGCTTTTCAATCCGTGTGAATAGTGTAATCGATGAACGACATCATTTTTTTCATGAAAAGTGGCCTGTCGCGTCTGTAGAAAAGAAATTTCTCGAGATGAAATATCGACAGGATACTCATTGAAATATTGACAGCTTTCGTGTTCTGCGATCGACAAGTTTTTTTCCGGTCGGTATTAAAATATCATCGGTTACGTACGAAAATTCTTTCGTTTTTCCTGCACATCGACGTCGAGTATGTACGCAGCATCCGTGTTCTTTTCTCGCAAAAGATTAGCAGCATAATCAAATTTTATCTGAAAAAGCTCGCTCGTGAAAATCGGAGTAAAACGATAGCAATAATTGAATCAGAGCTGAAACTTTATTTCTCTGTTCCGCGTTCGAGTGTTTTAACTTTTAAGCGGTTCGACCTAATCCTGGTGAAAGTTTCTCTTAGCCAGACTTGGAATGTAATTCCCGTTAAACAATTACGTATTATTTGAAATTAGCAAAGCGAGTATAATAATTATCGATTGTCAATATTTCGCGAATTCGACATGTTCGAAATATGCAGGCTGTTTGCGAAATCGTGGTACAATCGACAAAGGGATGATTCTTCGCATAAAATTTAGTCGAAAATAAGGAATATAGTTTTTTCATCGGGGGCTTCATTTTCGAGAAAATCGAGTTTAAAGATTTGTTGGGTTTGCATGCATTAGTATATGTGTTACGGTAAATGTGATAAATCCGGTGATTATGTATAATTTCCGGTAATTATGTATAATTGTCGGTTCTTATACATATACAGGGTGTCCAGGCTATTATTAGCCAGCGTTTTTCTTGCCAATAAGGAAAAAGTAATACTATTTTTTGCATGCAACGTAATGGCATATGTAATTTTGTTTGTATTTGCACTATTTTCATAAAAATGTCGCTGACCTCCGATTTTTGTGAATGGAAGGCTGTATATTTGTTCATACTCATGAAAGCTTGTATCAAGACATATTCATTCGTATACGACACAATGACCTTCAAGATCGTACAAGGTCAGAAATGGAAGAAACATTTTGAACATTTCGTACTAATGCGTTTACAAGTATACTTTATTGACGAGGCTATAGTAAATGTTCAATATAAAGTTCCTCATGCATGACTACATATTTCGACTCTATTAATTATATTCTTGTCAGTTTTTTCTAACGTTATCCGAAATATTAATGCATATGATTGCGCTAGTTTCCTTTGCAAGTCGTTTACATTTCTGGACGTTGTGTATCGTGAATGATTTCTTTACGAAATATTCAAAATTTTTCTGCTATTTCTGACCTTGTATGACCTTGAAGGTTATTGGGTTGTATACGAATAAATTTGTCCTGATACACGCTTCTATACGATATAAAAAAATATGTAGCATTTCATTTAAAAAATTGAAGGTCACCTTCATTTCTAGGAAAATAGTGCAAACACAAGAAAATTACATACGCCATTATGTTACTTACCAAAAACAGTATTACTTTTTCCTCTATCATTTTTTTCTAACATTTATTATTTGCAAGAAAAACGCTGGTTAGTGATGGTATGAACACTCTGTATAATCACCACTAAGTTTGGTCTGGGTTAGGTCTGGGTTAGGTCTGGGTTAGGTCTGGGTTATACATTTATACATTATCACAATATGCAATTATACATAATCACCGGATTAATTACATTTACCGTAACATATGCACAGAGTAGAGTTTGCACATTATTTTTATCTAATGGTACGCTTATCCGCTGAATTTTCAAACTGGATTTTCTCGAAAATGAAGCTCCATATGAAGAAACTATTTTCCTTATAAACGACTAGATTTCTTGTGAGGAATCATCCACTTGCCGGTTGCACCACGATTTCACAAACACCCTATGTATATGTATCTACGGTCTTTGTAAAATTGAAATAAAAATGGCTTATGTTGAGCGTGATAAAAATTGATCAAACAATTATTGCGACGGTAAATACGTGTATATCATTCGAGAGCATCAAATCACGGCGCTGTGAAATTGTTTTTTAGCGTAATACGGAATCCCCGGTGTGTTAAGCTAATATTTTTAACGAAGATTAAAATTTGCTCGTAAAAATATTTTTCTATTTTCACGATTTTACTAAATTGATAATAGTAATTTAATCAAGTAGTGTTTTGCACATTTTATATATTTTTTAGTGCAGGAATTTCAAGAATTTATTGCCGTATTTAGAAAATATTGAAATATAAAACTGTCTTATATTTAATTAATAGCAGATGGACTTGTTATTCTGTTAAGATCGAGTCATACTACAATTTTTAATAAAATAATGAAATTCTTTTGCAAGTGATTCGTATAATTAACATAACATATTCAACATATACTAATATAGTTTGACCAGTTTTACAAGTCATTTTCTGAATGGAATAATTTATGTAACACTTGCTAATGTAATGTAATATTTAATGCACAATATAGAATTATCAAACACATACGTATCAATTTAATAGTTAAAATTATACACATTTGCAATATGCTAATTGCAAGTATATTTTAGCCATTTTTACCAGTCACTTCCTAAATGCAATAATTCATGTAATATTTGCTAATGTAATATTTCTAATGTAGTATATCCGTTAATGCAGTATTTAATACACAACATAGAATTATCAAACACATGTGTATCAATTTACTAGTTAAAATTATACACATTTGCAATATGCTAATTGCAAGTATATTTTAGCCAGTTTTACACGTCACTTTCTGAATGGAATGATTTATGTAATATTTGCTAATGTAATATTTCTAGTACAATATTTCTGCCAATGTAATATTTAATGCACAACATAAAAGCATCAAACCCATACGTATCAATTTACTATTTAAAAATATACACACATTTGCAATGAATGTGAATCGAAATAAAAAGGGCAGGTACATATTTTCCACGTATTTTCTGTATGAACGGTGGCATATTCTGCATTCAAGGTAGACGAAAATCATGTCTGCAATATTCACGTTAATCCGTTTTGAGTGAGCGAGTTCTGCAGAACTAGTAAACTATCATGCTCGTCCTCTATCATTAAATGAACCGTTTATTCGGTCAAAAGGTGTCGGCAACGATGTGGTGGAGAAGTTACCTAAATTCCGTGAATTACACGTATGTGCTCATTGAAATTTAGATGTGAACGAATGCAAGGATAATAAGGGAGGTTGCGAGCATAAGTGCGTGAACACGCCGGGATCCTTTCGTTGTGAGTGTCCAAAGGGAATGAAACTAGACGAGGACAGGTTCTTGTGCAGGGGTGAGTGATTTGCATCGGAATATACCGCGAACTCTCGTTGGGTCCATTTGCAAAAAGCAACAAGTGCAAGTAAAGTCCGTCCACTTGATCGTTAATTGCATCGGGAATTTCTGCTGTTTATAACCATTAAAAACGTACATATTACCGGAACAATTCAACTGTAAAGTACACCGGAAATTTCCACTGATTACAACAATTATAAAATTATATTTTACCGAAAATATTTTCATGCACACATTATTTTTGCATGTTGTATCATCTCTTTTAATATTGTTACTTTTATAGTTGCTTTTTCAATGTTTGTAGTCTGTATTTGTAATGTTTGCATTTTCAAATGTCTATAATAAATTGTTAACGATGTAAACGTAAGTACAGTTGTTTTAAAGTATTTGAACTTCAATCGATGTAAAATTATTTTCATTATTTGTTCCTCTTTGTGAAACTTGTGTTGTTTCAACAAAATCTTGAAAATAATTTTTTACTGTACATACAAGCTTTATTATACATAGATATTTATACGCCGAGTATGAATCTATAAATCTCTCTTTTTTCTAATTGAAACTTGTATTTACGCTTTATATGGGACACCAATGCACTTTAACGCAAACATATTTAAATATTTATGATGTGATATTAATCTGTAGCATTTCAAAGGAATATTATCAATGTAATTACAATTTGCAATGATTATTTGAGAACGTGTACATACACATTCTTCGTAATTATTAGACTGTAGATCTTTATGCAAATTCCAAACATCATGGATTATTTTATATAAAACCAGCATGAGAAACAAGATCAATTTATAAACTAGAAAATCTGTTATGGTGAGAATAAAGTAGAGATAATATTTATGTTCCTTATTATACATATTTTCTTGTATTTTAGAATTTTTTAAATACTATAAATACATAAAGATTCGCAGTCTAGTGATCATACACTTTTTGTGGACGTGTGTATAGGGTGATCTGTCCAATGAATTGAACACTTAAGCGGCACATCTATTGAAATTTAGTATTCGAAAATCGTTATTTAATTTCTTGAGTGCTATTTCTACAAGAAGTGTCATTGTTAAAATCTTACATTTATATTACAAACCTGGTATATGATTAAACGAAAATTGAGCCAAACGACCAATAAAACGAACACCAATGTCTAAAAACTGTAATTTTCACCATTTGAAGTCGTTTATAACTCGTAAACCAATTAATAATTATTTCTCGACGATGGAAAAGGATTGAGGAAACGAGTAATATTAAAATTCAAGAAACAAAATAGTTATTTTCTCGTGTAGAAAAATCACTTCCTCGAATAAAATTCTCACTATTCAAGAATCCTTGAAATAAAATACTATAATATTTTAAACACTTTTTCTAATATGTAAAATATTTTATTTTTCAAAGTGGACGAATGATTTACAATAGAATAGACTATCTACTATTTATTATTTGACATAGTATTTTACCCAGCTCTGCTCATAACAGCCTTAATCGATTTTTATCAAAATTTATGCATATATTAAGACACAGATAAAAAAGTTACAAAATCGTGACCTTTACTTTTTCCTTCGCAATTTCGACCAATGGCAATTCTAAAAATATTTGTTTTACACATGAGCCTAGTGAACAAATCCTTCTAACGTTTTGAAAACAGTTCCATTTGTTTGGTCCAATTTTACAAAAGTTTTTGAAGTGTGTCCACTTAATTTTGTCCCTGATTGTTTTTTTGTTCACTTGTGGAGTTCATTCACTGGACAGATCACCTTATACGTTCCTCGGTGCGGAAGGAAGATGTGACGTATTCTTATACTGTTTCATTATTCAGACATCAATGAATGTTTGTTGAACAACGGACACGGGCCTTGTCAGGATACTTGCCGGAATACCATAGGTGGCTACGAATGTTCCTGTGACGGTTTACAAGACTCGGTCCTGTCAACTGATAATCACACGTGTGAGGATGCAGGTCCTTGCAGCGTGAACAACGCAGGATGCTCGCACACCTGTCTATCCACGATGGGCCGGGTATTTTGTCTGTGTCCGGATGGTTTTATTCTCGAGGACGACTGGAAGACTTGCCAAGGTAATAGAGAATTCTTTCGTCGCATTTTTCGTCTCTTTTTTCGGCATTCTGTTTTACCATGGAATCACCAGGGAATTTCAATAACCTATTCCAAATGGAACGCGAAGAATATTGAATCGCTGGGTGTCCGTGCGAACGCTGCGACATCAGTAACTGGATCGCGTGAACCTGCACTTCCAATAATGCAGCCTGCATATACAGGGTGTAAAAGAAATGTTTGGTCTTGGCTGCCATAGGCGGTACTCTACATCTTCGGATCGATGAAGATCTACAAAAGAAAGTTGAAGCAAAATTGTCCTTGACAATGAATTTCAAAGTCATAGTTTTTTATATTGCATTGTATTCTACGCGCCATGGGAATAAAGTGTGTCAAAGGAAGCATGCGTCAAAACTCAATAGTTCTCATAAAAAATAATAACAAAGTCTCATTATTAATACTACTTAATTTCTTAAAAATTGTTTATATTTCTAATATAGCAAGTAGTTAGTGTTGTTGTTTATGTGCTGTTTATCAGAAGTCATACATAATCAATCATAATCAATATTACCTTTCTCAGTCTTGAAAAATGTTCATCTACAATTTCTTCTTCTATGCCAAAGAACCCATCCATTTTTCCTAATATTTCTTAATAGAAGATGATCATCTTTCAAGACTTAGAAGGTAATATTGATTATGATTGATTATGTTAGACTTCTGATAATCAGCATATAAACGACAACACTAAATGCTTGCTTTATTAGACATGTAAACAATTTTTAAGAAAATAAGTAGTACTAATAATGAGACTTTGCTATTATTTTTTATGAGAACCATTGAGTTTTGACACTTTTTATTCCCATGACGCGTAGAATACAATGCGATGAAAAAAGTTGACTTTGAAATTCGAGGTCAAGGACAATTTTGCGGCATCTTTCTTTTACAGATCTTCATCGATCCGAAGATTTAGAATGCGCCTATGGCAGACAAGACTAAACATTTCTTTACACCCTGTATATATGTATATACTAATCTATCGGCTTCCTGGAGAACCAATGCACAGTGGTGTGTTCGGTCTGAAAAGCGCGCGAAAAGTCAATTTAACACTAACCGTGCCGAACACAAAATTATGACTAGTATACTTCGTATACTTGTGTACTTTGTGTACTTTGTGCACTTTGTGTGCTTTGTGTACTTTGTGTACTTTGTAAACTTTTTATACTTGTATATATCAAAATTACGAGATTGAATTTATTTAAATTTCTCACAATATTTATATGAATATGTGTTTGATTGAAGACATTTATTTAATAATTT
Source organism: Sphecodes monilicornis (assembly GCA_913789915.3). NCBI lineage: Eukaryota > Metazoa > Arthropoda > Insecta > Hymenoptera > Halictidae > Sphecodes > Sphecodes monilicornis. The sequence continues at coordinate 16,974,081 of OU565290.1, forward strand.
CCAAGGGAAAGCCTGTTATTTCAATAACTATATATAATAAAGAATATAAAATCGGCCATTTGACCGGTCGTGGTATGGTTAGTGTTAAAAATCTTTGCGTCAGACGTAAAACTTACGTTATTTGCGATAGTTGAATATACGATTACCCGTGAACTAATATTTTTGTTCTGATTTTGAAACACATGAAACATCAGGATTCGTCGGAACTTTAAAGATTTTATGACTCGCGTTTCGTTCTTAACCACTTCCCGAAAAACGTGTAGGTACAAAAGTGTGTACACTTGTAGTATAAAAACCTTCCCAGATTAACATGAAACAACATTTCACCGCGACACCTTAAAAATCGGCTTTAGTTTCAATTAAATCAGCCATCCGCGACGTGGTTAGAATTTCATTAAATTTCATGTTTTAAATTTCCCAATGGGGAAAGAGAATTTGCATAACACTAATTAGCATAGTATGCAGCGCACTCATTAGTCAGGCCATAAGAGAGAAAAACAAGGAAAATAAAGCGAATAATATTTGTGCCTATAAACTAACGTATAAGGTAACGAGAGTAATGATGATGTGGATGAGTTCCAACAGCTCGTTCTAACCCGCTCATGTCATTAAATTTAACCCTATGGTTAAGTGCTCCACTCTGAATACGAAGTCTCGAATAATAATTAGTAAGAATATCTCGGTTACAAAACAATTATTATGTGAATGCAGAGCTCTTGCGAAGAGAAGCACCACCTACGGGAAGTATAATTTCTTTTTCCAGACGTGGACGAGTGCGCTCAACCTGATTTGCAAGCGGAAATATGTCGCTACGGTTGCATCAACACGCCGGGATCTTATCGATGCGCCGCGCCAATGGAGATGAAAGATCAACCGATACTAGACAGCTTGTCGATCACCTGTCTACCGGGTTACGAGGCCACCCCCGATGGGACTTGTATCGGTAAGTAGTTTAATCCCTGTTGCGAATTTAAGCGAAGCTTCTCGTGGAACGGTGCACAGTGGGACGATACAGCCGATTTTTGGGAAAACTTTTTGGAGCTTAATATATCATTCATAATTAGTACAAGTTGCAAGGGAAGGACCCCAGGTGGGCGTCTTCGATTTTAACACTGTTTGATCGCCCACTTGACAGTCACAAAAATTACATAAAATCAAAGCAATTTATGTAAAAAAGCAGAAACTGAGAAGTTTAATTTCCTAGATATTAATTACCGAGTAAAACCTCTTCCATTTCGTAGAGCAAATTTTCTACAGTCAATTTACCAAGGTAAAAATTAATTTTCAATTCTGTAGAAATAATTCCATCACCCAGATATGGGCGACATGGCGATCAAACCGTTAATGTACTTGTGCAACGGTGGTAGTACATATGTTTAGAATGATATATGTAAAATGTTAGGTGTAGATACTTAAAGACATTAACACTAAACCTACCACGGTCAAAATGACCGGTTTTCTATTTCACAATTATTTAAATTAGAAAAACGATTTCATAGGAAATGACAGAATTGACTTCTTTATTTAAGCACATATTGTAATGGTACCGGTGCAAACTTTAAATAAATTCAATCTTCTCACTTCTTTAAGGTGTTTTACTTTTATGTGTTTTGTGCTTGGTAGGTTTAGTGTTAAAGATATAAACAGATAAAAGTTACGTATTTTCAGTACACAGTATAAGTACGAAGTGGCAGAATTCCGTTCAAAATGCAGTATTGGTGAAGTTAGTTGGTAGCGAGACTAGTAAGCTCGAGATCATTAGATCAAATACCGGTTGTTAACAATTTTTTTTATATTCTTTTCTTTTGTTGTTTCACTTATAATTACGATGTACATGGTTCTGCATAGTAATCATCCTACATACACTTCCAGTACAAAAACTTCAGCACCAAGAGCATTGAATAAGAGATTGTTTATTACATGTATATTTCTTGATTTTTACTTCGCTAGAGAAAACTATCTGGTTTACGTTAACAAATATTTCGCGTGTTGAAAACGCGTATCAAAAAGTCTAGTGGTACCAATTGCAATGTTCGGTCTCTCATACCTAATTGCGTCAAACTTAAGTCATTCCTGAACTTTCAAAAAGGTTTCAAGTTTCGTATAACTCTTGAGAACGTCAAAGACAATGTCTTTAACTTAAATGGTTTCATAGATACCGAGGTTGTGTAATAAAAATGTGTCGGAAAATTATGTTATACGAAATATTGATTTTTAAAATATTCATTTCTAAATTCGTTTAAACATATACACTGACAGTCACAAATATTTGTTGCCATACTTAATATCACTAGCAGCAAAAAAATAATTTTTTAATCAATAATTCGATTTATGCACATTACACGTTATGTACACATTAAATGCACATTTTAAATGTATATTTTAAATGTATATTTTAAGTGGATATTTTAAATGTATATTTTAAATGTATATATTAAATGTATATTTTAAATGTACATATTAAATGTATATTTTAAATGTACATATTAAATGTATATTTTAAATGTACATATTAAATGTATATTTTAAATGTACATATTAAATGTATATTTTAAATGTACATATTAAATGTATATTTTAAATGTAGATATTAAATGTATATTTAATATACATACTAAATGTATATTTAATATAGATATTAAATGTATATTTAATATAGATATTAAATGTATATTTAATATAGATATTAAATGTATATTTAATATAGATATTAAATGTATATTTAATATAGATATTAAATGTATATTTAATATAGATATTAAATATATATTTAATATACATAAATAATATTTGTATAATGTGATTAAATCAAAATTTCAAAATATTGATATTTAGTAGTACGGCAACGAATCCGATTCATTTGGCAGATTTCAGTTGTCATACTTGCAATTATTTTAATAACAATACAAATATTTTACAACAACTATTTTAATCTAACTGCTCCTTTACGTTGATCTCGAACTTTCTTACACGGTATACACCAATACCGAATTTCTACTTGCATGAACATCGGCAGTTTAATTATGACATTCTGGTATTGATGTACGAGCTGTGTGCACTAGTGAACTTTCGCGAGACGTAAGTATTGCATTCTTCTGTCGAACGAGAGCGATTTGTCCACTGCGGCCGTAACGGTAGCATTCTTCAGTGACCCTCGTAATTGCATCTCTGTCTTTCGTTCCGTGGCGCGAAATTTCAGAACAGCCGACCGATGAATAGCTAGATAACAATTCCCCATAGGGAAATGATCGACCTAACGAGATTCCGACGCCCGGTCCTAGTCGTGTCCCATAATCCTACCGTTCTAGACGATCCGGGCCCGCAATCGAATTAGCTTGCACATGGATCCACTTCGTAGCCTACTGGTTTACAGTATCGCCATATTAGATCGCAATTCTGTATTGCCAATACTCAAGAACTACATGACGATTAACTAATCCACCGGCAATTATTCCATAATTTTTGAAAGTCTATGGTTCATAACTAAGAAATTTTAAATAGGTCTTTCAATCACAACAGGAATTGCAATCGTAAATCAATCAGTCATCTCCAATAAAATTTTTCGAACACGATTGATCTTTGCAGACAAGCGGAGGGCAATAATGTGGAGAATTCGATGTAATAAGTTATTACTAATAACTAGACAGCGGATCTTTATGCAAAATAAAAATTGTTTACCTGTACTGCGACAAACTGGAGTGAAATAGAAATCTATCTTCTTCCTTAATATATTTAATCGGTTGAAAATAATGTAACAGTGTTTCTAAATTTTTTAAATGTTTTTACTGTATTAAACTACTACTACTCATTTTTGTTTCTATATGCATAAAATCCACAGTCTAATAATAACGTATTAATAAATACGTTATTTTCCTTAAGAATAGTACTTGAAGTTTTTTAGTCAGTGTGACCTAGAATGACCTTGGATGAATTTGAACCTTGGTTAACGAACTCGTCAGACAATTAGTGCAAAAACTGTAGGCTTCCATTAAAAAAAATCTGGTGCACTTGAAATCTTGTAAAAATATGAGCTTGAGAAAAAATGTTTTCCATCAACGTATTAGCCCCTTGAGCGCAATTTTATCCTCTAAAATTTGTTCATACGACTAATAATAACTAGACTGCGGACCTTTATGCAAAATAAAAATTGTTTCCATCCACTGCAAGGAACAGGAGCTAAATAGAAATATGTTTCTTCTTTTATTGATTTTAACAAACTGAAACTAGTACATTGATGTATTTATATTATTTTAATCTGTCCGCTGTATCAAATTGCACCTACTCGTTTTTGGATTAAATGCGTAAAATCCGCAGTACGGATATACACAATAATGCAGATATTTTGGTGTTTCCATTCAAATGCACTACACTGTATAGTTTTGCAATGTTTTTGAAGCGATTTATGGAAATTTCTTCGATTCTTCGATTAGTTTAGAAGGACTTCTCCCCTTAAAATCTGATTATGTTCGCGACGCTCGAACAACTCCGACTCGTTGCTCTCTACCACTTTGCAAACCAACTCCGCAGAACTATTAGTATAATCGAATTAAGTTTACGATTTAACAAACGTTTGCCTTCCGCTAAATTTGAGTAGCAAAGTCGCGACGTTGGCTAATGGCCTCCAACCTCGTGAAAGAACGTTGCTTCCAGCGTGAATAATTCCAGAAAATTGTTAAACCCTGTGCTCCCTGAATCTCTGCTGGGTGATTTTCTGGATTTTCTGTTTAAATCACGCCGAGCAAGCCCGTGTACACAAGAACGAAGACATTAATGAGGGTTAGATACGCTTGCACTTCCTCCGCGAAAATTATAATTTAATAACGATTCAATGGAAAGCGATTTCAACGAGCAGGAATTATTCGTTCTACAAACTGTGCGTCTCTTAAAGCTTGATTTAAAGCGTGCTTACTACGTGTGTATGTTATTTAGTAGTTCAGCGTATGCTGACTAGTATATTATTAATGATATGTTCGAAATCGTTATATTAATTGCTAAATACGCAGTGGCAGCCAACTATTTAGGTACATCCTTTAAATACGAATAATTTTTATAAAATCGCATTATTGAGGATTAGATACGCTTGCAGTTCCTCCGCGAAAATTATAATTTAATAACGATTCAATGGAAAGCGATTTTAACGAGCAGGAATTATTCGTTCTACTAACTGTGCGTCTCTTAAACCTTGATTTAAAGCGTGCTTACTACGTGTTAATGTTATTTAATAGTTCAGCGTATGCTGACTAGTATATTATTAATAATTTGATCGAAATCGTTACATCAAATGCTAAATACACAGTGGCAGCGAAACTATTTTAGTGCATCCTTTAAAAATGAAAAAGTCTTTTAAAATGATATTAGCGAGTCTGGCTATTTTTGACATCTAAAATAATACGAGGACTATGAAGCACTAAAAGTGATTGGTCCGTATTGCTTTATAAATTATTATTGCTTTATTAATTACCGTATTCCGACAAAGTCATCTTCATAATCTACCTTCATAAGAATTGAAAAATTTTGTAAATTGTAAAGAAATTGAAAAAAGAGAATAAATTAATATTGAAATTCCTCTAAATTTCTCGAACCAATTACTTCGATTAGTCCGGGCTTTTGATTGTTAATAAAATATTTTCTGTGGGTACGAAGCAGTTGTAAAAGTACAGCCATTTACCGCAAATATGATGGCAAAGATGTAGGAGATGCGGATGAAGTGCTCGAGCCGAGAAATTGAATATCGTTGATTTCGAGTGACCTCGTGATCAGATCGATGTTTGTCAATGAAAATTCGAGCATGCATCAAGCTCTATGTTATATGCAGTTTCCATTTCATCTGCATGTTTCATAACTCTTTCGTGAATACTTGAAGCAATTTACTACCGTTTCAGTTTCTCGAAATCTACAGCCACAGGATCTCTTATTAACATTTTAGATTTTACATGATGAAGTTATCCAGATTTTGACCATTTTCTACCATCCTCCGTTTCCCCAGATTACAGAAACTTACGGAACTTGTTAAAGTGCAGTCGATAGAGAAGTTGAAACGCCGTCTAAAGTAATCTTCAGCGTGGTGCGGTAGAAACTCGATTATCCGAACTAATTAGAGAGCAAACAGCTGGAATGACTACTATCTTCACACAATGAAGTTGTATTGAAAACTGTAGGAATAATTTTTGTGGTATCGTTACAATTTATACAATAACATCAAATTTTAGTCAAATTTCATTTCCTACTTAAAAATTTCAAAAGTGTTGCTTTCAATTTGTATTGTGTCGTGTCAGTGTTCAAACAGTAATTTGTGAGCCGCTGAGATACACACCTCAAAGAGAGGTAAATTAAATAAAGAGATAATCGGGTTTCGGATAACTAAGTAACTTTAATAAACTGAACGTGAAAGACGGTATAATAAAGATGTTGTATCTTAAGACTCTAGTTCGCAACTCTTAATTCACGACTCATAGTTTTCGACTTTTAAACTGCGACTGATAGTTTCGACTCTTCAACCGCGACTGATAGTTTCGACTCTTAAACTGCGACTCATAGTTTCGACTCTTAAACTCACGGATCTCTATACTATGGATACGGGATTCGGATTCTGGAAATGTCCCGAATTGAACGTAGATTTGGATGCCAGCGCCGCTATCGTTCAACCGGTGTACTGTACCCCTCGTACTCCTCTTCACCTCCGTGATCCTCTATACTTCGCCATGTGTTTGCGTCCCTCTAGATGGCGCTGCTTTCAATCGTGTTGACTGGACGCCATTGATACGCTACGAAATAAAAAGTGTCGATGACGTCCAATCAACTCGATTGAAAGCAGCGCCATCTAGAGGGACGCAAACAAGTCTGCGAAAGAACATACTGTGTGTAGATGAGATTTTTCGATGACGTTGTTCATGTTACAAGATTTTTCCGTCGGAGAATTCATTCGGAAACTGAAAGAAAAAACAGTCCGCACTTCTTCGCTTCAAAGAGTTTCTATATGGTGGCGCGTTCATGAACGCCTCCGTGCAAGAATTTGACAAGCACCAAAGTTACATTTAAGCCGAACAAACGTCCACTCCCGAACTCCAAATTGTTTAAACTGACTCCAGTGAAACTGAATGCCCCCATAAACGATAGCTTTGTGCTGTAACGTTCTCTGACGAGCGGCGAATTCATCGAGAAGTTCTTGCCTATCGCATAAAGAGGTGGAACGTTCCAGATCGCGATAAAACAACTCAACTACGTGCCATGAGATAAGACAGCATTGTCCATAATGCTGTTGTTAAAATGACGCTATAGTAAAATTAATTGAATGCTCTCGTATTTTAAGATAAACGCAATCGACCACGTATAACTTGATCATTCTACCGCAAGTCAATTTAGTTATCCATTGAAGATTTAATTATACATCGAATATTATGTCGTTCCTACCTGAACAAATAATATTATAATTAACTTTGCTTCATTACTAGACTGTGCAAGTAGATGCATTTGTAGCATGTATGCGTTTATAAAATACACGAAAACATGTACGACATTTATACTGTATGCTTATCACATGAAATTTTTTAGTTGACAAACTGAATTTGTTCTTCAACCTGGTTTCTATAACATAAGCCACGAAATTTATAATTTGTATATATTATTTTATGTGTTTTGTAGATGTTAGCATACATTATATATTTGTATTTACAATTCAGGAATATCTGCAGTGTGCGATGAAAATATTCGAACGCCCTTTAAATGAGTAGATCTTTTTTAAAATTGGACCGAAGGACTTAACTTTTTTATGCAATTAGCTGTATTGATTTACTAAATGACGTGGAAATAAGATTTTGAAAAAAATTGCAATTGGTAAGAATTACTTGAAAAAATGAAAATGGTACTTTTTAAAACTTTTTCATTTGAGCCCGTAATTGGACCAAACGACTTAACTTCTTTTGTGCAATTAGCTGCATTGATTTACTAAATGACGTGGAAATAAGATTTTGAAAAAAATTGCAATTGGTAAAAATTATTCGAAGAAATGAAAATGGCGCTTTTTAAAACTTTTCTATTTGAGCCCATAATTGGACCAAACGACTTAACTTTTTTGCGCAATTAGCAGCATTGATTTACTAAATGACGTGGAAATAAGATTTTGAAAATATTGCAATTGGTAAGAATTATTCGAAAAAATGAAAATGGCGCTTTTTAAAACTTTTCTATTTGAGCCCATAATTGGACCAACGACTTAACTTTTTTGTACAATTAGCAGCACTGATTTACTAAATGACGTGCAAATAAGATTTTGAAAAAATTACAATTGATAAGAATTACTTGAAAAAATGAAAATGGCACTTTCCAAAACTTTTTTATTTGAGCCCATAATGTGAATCTAAAATATGTGTCTTGTAGATCTATGTTAGTTATACACATGCTGAAACTTTCACCGAACTCGTTTAACGCACACACGAGCTATAAGCGCTTGAAAGTGGTGAGAATCGCAGTTTCTCACAACTTCTCGTCAGTTTCTGTTTAAAATCCGCAGATTTAATCTTAGATTAAAATCAGATCTTCGTTCGTATGACAGGTTCTAGTCACACACGAATTTCATTAAATTTTCATGAAAAGAAAACTTGTCCGAGTTACATCATCCGGTCGTGTTTAAAAGGAACATAAATTTCCCTGTGATTCGAGAGACGTAATGGTGGTCGAAGCGGTGCCAAAAAGTCCGTTTCAACTCATTAGGTATAACTATTGAATGAAATATGATAATGTTCCGGGGTAGAAAGAATTAATGTTCCCTTAGTCCAAGATTTACAGAGAACCGGACCGAAATTTCATTTCATTCGTGTCCGGGTGCTGTCGCGCCCAGCAAATTACTGGTCCGAAATTTTCTAATTTCGCGCGTCGGGGAATGGGACAATCGCTGTTTTTAAATCACATAATAAGCCGAACATCATTTCAGTAACGAATCCGTTCCATTGTCGCAGCTTGGCGAGAACTTTTACGTTTTCCCCCCGTCTTTTCGCTGTGCGTTCAACGTCGCAAATGTTTGCACAAGCGATCCCCGAAAGGATCTCCGGCACGCTGTCAACTTGTAATCGGAATTCCGAATGTAGAGGAGCCTTTAAACGCAGCCCCTTAAATCATTCTCTTTTCGCTCGCGGCCTAGTCTCGCCGACTTTACCGGGCTAAAACGCTTTGTATGCAAAGTAACGGTGGCAAATCGAGAATACGGCAAACAAGAGAACCGAGTTACGCGGTCTCGACGTTTCGTCTCGTGTTGACCTTGGATTTTAAATGAGCGGTGGAACAGCTTCAAGTATTGACACGTCCCGCGCTCGTTACGGGATACGGTGAAACGACGAAGTGACAAATATTATGACAGCTATGAAGAAAAATCCGTTCGTCGCGCCGCGCAGTGGTACCAACTCGAAGAATTAGCTGTTCACAACTATTTCAGCATTATTTCAAGTAGTATATACAGTCTCTCCTATTAATATTTGGACACTCTGAAAAAGTACGATAAATTGTTTAACCCTTCGCGGACGGGGATTATTTTTAGCATACTTTTTGATGGGTCGAATAAAAAAATTGTATGCTGAGGAGTTTGGTGTATGAATTAAATGAAGGGAAACGTGTTGTGTTCAGTAAAAATTTTTGTCATGTTTTTCGGGAGTATTAATTGCTTTCAAAATTATTCACAGTCGCAGAACGGTAAAATTGTTTGGGCGACTGTCAGCAGACACGCGTCCGCAAAGGGTTAATATTGGACCATACGACTTGGACTTTTTTGAGAATTTAGAACAATTAGTTTACTACATGGCGGGAAAATGAAATTTTGAAACAATTGCAATTGGTCGGTACTGCAGAGAGAATACTAAAAATTTTTTTTTACATGTGTTTTATGTGGAAAGTATAATATAAGAAAGTATAAATATAAAAGCATTTTATGTTGAAAGTATACAAATTACTATAGCTAATTACGAAGTTATAACAAATACGTTTTGTAGATTTGTATCAACTGTATACACTCCAATTTCACCAAAATCGGTAAACGTCGCAATGAGCTACAGCCGTTTAAAGATGGTAAAAAATGGAACTTTTCACAATTTTCGGCCTCAAACTGTAATAAATCGAACGATTTTTACATCTTTCGATGCCTGTCGTTGTTTTCCACGTGTTCATAATTAACACAGATCTACAAAAGGTATTTTTTAAATGTTCAATATAGGCCCGCATAAGAAAATTGTAAAAAACAAATGTAAGTATTTTCTCTGCAGTACCGACAAATTGCAATTTGAAAGCAGTATACAGTATTTTATCGATAACTGTCCACAACACGGGTTCAGCCAAGGTCAGTTATCGGGCAGGTATACTATTCTTTGACTTTTGCCGAACGTAGAAAAAGACAGCGAAGCTCGAGAGGCATCGGTTGCCGAGAAGTGTAACAAAATACGGGTCGAGTATGTTGGTGTGAGACCACTACTAATCCAATGACAAAACTTCATTATTTTTTATTATTTTTTTATGGAATGGACGATGAACGTTTCGGAAAATTATTGGAAATATGATCCGAATTATATCGTGTTTGGTATTATTTTAATCAGAAAAATGCCACGAATATGTTGGTGAACGTTCCATAAAAAAATAATAAAAAATGAAGAAGTTTTGTCATTGGATTAGTAGTGGTCTCACACCGATATACTCGACCCGTATTATGTTACACATCTCGGCGATCGAGGCTTCTCGAGCTTCTTGGCCGCCCACGGGGTATTACCCCGCGGAAGTGGGGATTGTTCTGGGACAGATATCGGTCAGATATTCGGGACAGTTATCGATAAAATACTGTTTTGTATCATTTGCTCATGCTACATATTATGAAAACACAAAGATATTCACTTTTATATTCATATATGCTTTATATATGACGAGTTGTATTGCATTTGCTTTTATTGTTAATGGAAATATTTCCCAGTCATTTTTAGTACCCGATAGTTAGTTCCTGTATTATTTCAGATGTTAGAGGTAGACGGATTCTGATTATTTTCTACGAAGCTCATTTTAACAGTTGGCACGGCTTGTAGATTATTTTTTCAAAGCGAAACACCGGGCTCCACTGGTTTTATATTTTCAGCTTTGAAGCTCTATTTGAATTTTCGCGAATATTCGTTAATTTTTTACCTCCCTTTTTATGAATCTCATTTGTCGCCATTGTTATTTTGTCCGAACCCAATGTTTTAATAGCGCGTTTTCGTTGGGCGTTGTTATAACTTCAGAAAATTGTTGCAACGGTGAAGTTTCACGAACGTTTCTTACGACCACTTCTGCAAGTATCTCATTATCGGGTAACTCACAGCAGTTGCCGCGATAACTTTTTTATTTTTGATCGCAGCTACAAATGTGAGCGGAACCGCATAAACGCCTGTGTGTCGTTCATGTATTTACACGGCTGCTTGTGTTTAATTAAGAAATATTCTAATTTTTAGTTTCCTCTCTCGAGTCCGCGAAATTAAAAACAAAGCGGCGAAGCCGATAGAAATTTCAACGATTCTCGTTATTTAAACAATGAATGATTACAACGTTCTCAGAATATGTACAATTGACACAGATCTACACAAAATTTCGATATAGACCCACACAAAACAGTTCTAAAATACAACTTTTACTATTTGCTCTACAAATCCAACCAATCGCAATTTTTTCAAAATTTCTTTTTCACGTCATGTAGTAAGTAAACTAATTGTTCTGATTTCACAAAAACAAGTTGTAGGGTTAGATATTAAAAAAAGTTATCGTGTTTTTAAAAATGGCCGAATATTACTGTCACTGTATATAAAATTGCATAGTCGAGAGGCACGTCTATAATAAATAATGAAAAAAAAAATTGAAATATAACTCTATTTTAAATTTCTTCATCATTTTGAGATTTTTAAGTGTTTATTTTAATACGAAATATTATATATAACGTGGCGGAAGAGATGAATAGACTACGAATTTTGTTGCAGTTATTACTGAAATGAATAGGCGAACCATAAAACAGTAAACAAATTACAAGTTCTTTAGAATGTGGGTGTATGTATTATTAACGGTTTGTGAAAATTATGAAATAGAGAAATGAATTTTTATTTGATCTCTGTTTCTTGCAGTTGATGCAGACAATTTTCGTTTTGTAGAAAGATCTGCAGACTATGGGATGGGGAAACTTTAAAAAACCTTTCGTTAGGATATTAACACTAAACCTACCAAGCACAAAACATATAAAACTGAAATGCCTTACAGAAGTGAAAAGATTTAATTTACTTTAACTTTTTTACGATTTCCATTATAATCTGTGTTTAAATGAAGAATTCAATTGAATAATTTCCTATAAAAGCGTTTTCATAATTTCAATAATTGTGAAATGGAGTACCGGTCATTTGATCGTGGTAGGTTTAGTGTTAAACGGCATTGAAAATGGACGTCATTTTTCTGTGATGAAGCTATTGTAACATTGTTGGCGAACGTTATATTCCACTTGCAAACTTTACGCCACTAGTTAAATTTTCCAGCCAACCAAGCGAATGAATTGCGGAGTCGAACTGATCAAACATATCAATGTACACGGTTGACTAATTTTGGTAACCATGTATTTGACATTTGGAAGCGTAATGCATTATGCATACACGCGCTATCATACCCTCTGTTTGGTTATCAGCATTTAAATTCATTTAGATAGTGAACCACAAGTATGGTTAATGTAATTGCTGCGCTCTAATTAAATGAATTATTAACAATGTCTACACACAAATATCAACATTCCATATAATTTTCAATAAATCGAAAGAAAGCGCAGCTTGTTCTTTAGATACGTAATTTAAGCGAAATAAAAATGGATCAAGTCATTTGTAAGAAACAGAAATTAAATAAATATGCATTCCCTCTGTTAATAATTTGAAGAAGTCGAAAATAATATAACAATATCATTTCTTGTAACGTCTTTATAGTTTTATATTGAACCAGTTCGTTTTTGTTAGGAATGCATAAAATCCGCAGTATAGTCATCAAAATCTACACGTCGATAAATGAAATTTGTTTCCGCAAAAGAAGTGATTATTTTATAATATTATCGGACAATTTCTTCATCTGGACACTCTAGTCTCTCTCTCTGTTCGTGCAGATATAAGAGACCCTAATATAATCAACATACTAATGCAGTAGATTGTAGCCTATCATTAGATTTATGAAGGGCTGCCTGCACCTTGTTCGATCATCTGCCACATGTATGCACCTTGCCTTCCCGTGCTTTCCACTCGTGTTCGTTATTAAGGTCTATACCAAAGTCACCAACATGACTTTGATAAACAAGAATTCTCGTTGTAACTAACTATAAGCGATAGCAGCCGATCGGCAATAGCATAATGTTGTTTCTCAGCAATTAATACTTCAGCCATCAAAAGTCAAAATATTTATCCGTAGTTTATTGATGACTGATAGTTCAAAGGGGAGGATTTATTTAAATGTAGCTACTGAAATATCTAAAAACGATGTGAAAACTATTTGGTATAGATTTTAAAATGATTAAAGAAAGAAAGAAATTTTTATGTGGCTTCTGTCACTTGCAATCGATGCAGTTAGATATTATTTTGTATGAAAATCTACAGTGAAATCGTCGAAAGAAGCAAAGATATAACTTAGGGCAGTTATTACGTGTTTTGCGTAATGAGGACAAATGCTACAGAAAATACCAGTATGACGTAAATCATAAGGGGATCAGCCCCAAAGGGTTTGCGTGCCTACAAACTCTGTTAATTGTGTGTAACATGTAAATAAGGCTACAATTGCATAATGTGAATAAACACATGTTGTCATTTCTGTAGCTTTAGGGTAGTACAATATTGTACAGCAGTGCAGACTAACCTTACGAGTGACAGTTCCTATATTATTAGACGATACGAGTTATTTATTAACAAATTAACTACAGACAGGAATTACTATCAATAAGTATAGTAATAAATTATTTAGGACGTTAGAAAGTAGTTTCACTTTCTGCAATTTTTGAAGTGAAACTTCATTAGGCGCGTTAGCCGCAAAATCTCGACGCGGTAGGAATAAAACCGATCTGGCAATGAAACGATGAAACGATGAAACGATTTAGTAACACCTCGACACGGTAGGCGTAAAACCTCGACGCGGTAGGAGTAAAAACTGGCGATGAGGCGATGAAAAGATGAAACGATGAAACGATGAAAAGATGAAAAGATGAAACAATGATACGATTTAGTAAAACCTCGACGCGGTAGAAGTAAAACCGATCTGGCGAAGAAACGATGAAACAATGGTACGATGTAACGATTTAGTAAAACCTTGACGCGGTAGGAGTAAAACCGATCTGGCGATGAAAAGAGGAAACGATGAAACAATGATACGATGAAACGATTTAGTAAAACATCGACGCGGTAGGAGTAAAACCGATCTGGCGATGAAACGATGAAAAGATGAAACGAAGTTCTATTCTATTAGCATATACGATTGAGGGTTCGGCATTCCTTAATAAAAATTATGATAAAATTCCGATGATACTAAGTGGAGATTCCAACGTGAACTTTGCATCGGACCAATCAAAATTATTAATAGAATTTTTTAGAAGTAAATAAAGATTGGAAATGGTAAATAATCCTAATGAAGCGACAACAAGATCAGGAACAACTCTCGATGCAGTATTTGCAAGACATTTAGGCAAAATTGAATCAAGAATATGTATATCATATTTTAGTTATCACAAGTCAATTGTTTCAATAATAGAATCATAGAAAATTAAATGTCATAAAGTGTTGATAAAAATTCGAAAAAAAATTCAAGAAAGAAGTTTCACTTCAGCCGTGTGGTCTAAGCACACACCATTTTTTTTTTTACATACACAGATGTCTCTCGTCATCATATGTGAAAAAGTATTGGAGTAGAATGGCAAAGAATGCTGACTTCTGAAGGTCGAGCCGGGGCCGGTAGGCCTGCAAAACCGGCGAGGATCGGTTCTCGTAAAAACCTAATTATCGATGAGGAAAGGTGGGGGAAATCACGGGCCAGCGATTTCCATCGTGGTATGAAGGGCATAGGCTCCTGGGCTTTCCTGAGAAAAGGTAAACGAAGGAAGCTCTCCCCGTGGTCATGGCTCTTGACTTGACTACAGCGCCGTGGGCGCCACCGGTGACTGGCGACGCAGCAAATAATAAAAGTACATAATTAGAGTAAATATGGATACTGATAAATTTTTCAATAATACCATTGTTACTATAATGGTTTGAAGAAATTAATGGACGAAAAATGCTTCAAGTATGATTTTATAATTCACTTTATTTGCTGCAAATAATATTTCAACATAATATGCATCGCATAATGAAAAATTCACGTTGGCGCCTGTGGCAAACCATAGAAAATGCGCCTGGCAGTCAACGTGTTAAATACTGTGACGCGAGTTTATCCGGGTATATCCTCGAGAAAAGTCTTTCATCCTGCGAAAGTGTTAACACATACGATTCATGTACAATTTTGGCCCACGGAAAATGTCTAATCGTTGAAAAAAGTTTTTACTAAGTGGAGATTCCAACGTGAACTTTGCATCGGACCAATCAAAATTATTAATAGAATTTTTTAGAAGTAAATAAAGATTGGAAATGGTAAATAATCCTAATGAAGCGACAACAAGATCAGGAACAACTCTCGATGCAGTATTTGCAAGACATTTAGACAAAATTGAATCAAGAATATTTATATCATATTTTAGTTATCACAAGCGAATTGTTTCAATAATAGAATTATAGAAAATTAAATGTCATAAAATGTTAATAAAAATTCGAAAAAGAATTGAAGAAAGAAGTTTCACTTCAGTCATGTGGTCTATTTTAATGTTAGGCAAATTTAGGAAAATTATTCTTATTAGCGATACTCGTGTAAAGAAAATCAAATTAATTTGATGCATGTCGTTATTTTAAATTATAATTGGAAAATTTACATTTTCTCCGCTATGGTAGTCGTGACGTATAATTTTGATACACCCTATACATCATATGAAAGCGGTCATTAAGACGAGTTCAACCGTGTAGTATATTATGGTCTTCAGGGTTAAACGAGGGCAGAAATAGAAGAAATAAATTTAACATTTCAATTTGACGTCCATTAGCAAGTATGCATTTCTGTGTTCTACTGACCACATTGCTTCTAGTTTCTGCCAATGCTGTGCTAGAAATGTACATGAAAAATTTGAAGAAACTTTAAACCAGTATGTATAGTTGCACAGCGGTACACAGCAATTACAGATATGCAAATCGTAATAAATCATTTTGAATAGAATTGTAATGTAAGTAACTGAAATCTAAAATTACTAATCCCGGCTCTGGGAAATGCACTTTAAATCATATTATATTAATTTGGATACAGATTGAGGGGAAACATTCAAATCATAATGGAAGTAATAAGATTCAATTAATGATGGCAACATTGATGCAAAATTTACGAAACAATGGAGGGAAAATATAGGTTTTTGTTCGGAAGACTTTGAAGTATTCTGGAACAGATCTTCGTGCAACAAGATACTGTAATTGTAGCCTGTCTTCCATAATGCATTTTCTCAACGCACCTGCTGGTATGGTTAGTGGATCGATGTCTGCCATATGTGCACCGAGAACTCGAGCAGCCAGATACATCGTAAAAAATAACAAAGTTAAAAGTCTTCAGATTTTTCTCAAACTTTTGTAATGAATAAAGTATAACGCCGATGCGGTAAGGCTGTTATTACACTTTTAAATCGGAATAACATTATATTCGCTTTGTCATCAATATTTAACTATTAGCATTCTTAAAACGCCTATATCGACGTTAATTTTACGAATTCATGATATTTCTGGTGATTTCGAAGGAACTCGAGGAAATCAATTTTTTAATCGGTTTCGTACTAATAAATAATTCACTAATCCAAATCTAACCCCAAACCTACACCAATAACTCTTCCACTTATAATAATGCTTTTATTTTATTAATAACTACTCAACTGCGATACGAAACTTTTTCTTTACCATAACTTTTTTTATAAATAGCGACCCCGAATTAAAACCCTGAGACCTATACTCAAGGTGATGACCTTGAAAACATAATAATAAATCACTGAAATCGGAGGTGGCTCTCTAAATGTAAATGTTTACAAAAAATTATATTAACCCTCGGACGCTCGGAGTTCGGGTCTATTTTGACCTAGAATATCAAACTCATCGTTTAAGTATTCCATCTGTGGTAATTATAAATGAATAGCTGTAACATTAGGAAGACTGATATGTGTCTGCAAGAAATATTAGGTTGGTACGAAATTAATGTCAATTTTCAATTGTCACACCATAACGCTTAGTTTGGAGATCATTTAATTCCATTCTGGTTATCTTATAATATCATTCTGCACATGCTGATAGGTATGCTTTTGTTTCTACTGTTAATTTGTGGTCATTTCAGGTTTTCGATTTCAAAATGGACACAAAGCAAATTCATAAGGTTGCGGAAGCGACACGCAATATTAATAATGCATTTGGTGCAAAGATACTGCAAGTGAAATTCTAAATTCTGAATTTCGAAGCGGTGATGAGAGCCTCGGAGATAAAGATGATCGCAGACGTCCTTATAAATTCTAGAACACCAGAGTTTTACGCAATCGGTATTCAAGATCTGATTTCTCATTGGCAAAAATGTATATGTTACGGTAAATGTGATTAATCCGGTGATTATGTATAATTACCGGTTATTATATACAGGGTGTTTCGTCTAAAAAAGGACACCTAAATATCTCCTTTACCTCTGAAAATACAAAAAATGTTTCTAACGTAATCTAAATGGTTTCAAAAGACGAATCAGATGGAAGAATCGTTTTTTATAAATTGTAATTTTTTAATCGCTTTTTCAAGGTCACTCGTGTTTTTTTACATATATACACACATTTTTTGTTGTTGTATGTTATAGCAAACATTATTGTGCATTCATCCATATTTAATAGCACGAACTTGAAATGACCGTGAACTCTAAAATTTGCTAATTAATGCAGAACTTACTTTCAACGACATTTCAGATTTCAACGGTAACAGAAATTCGACCATGAACTTGAACTTGTAAATAATCACATTTATTACTGCAATAAATGTTCGAAATGATGTCCTTCCGTTGTGATATATTTCGTGAGGCGAAAAACGACAGATTGTACAGCTCTTACGAAAACCCCATGGTGAAAAGTGTACGCGGTTTTCAAAGTCTCTTCCATGGAACTCTTGGTGAAGAGATAAATGGAAAGGATGAAATTTTTGTGATTAAAGAATCCGGAATATACTTGTCACACTTCACATTTACCAATTCTTTACCTAACCCAGACCAAACTTAAGACCAAAGATTATGCATAATCTCCGATTCGTTACATTACCCGTAACAATTATATATAATAAGCGATAATTATACATAATCACCGGATTAATCACATTTACTGTAACGTATACATTGTAATGGATTTTATTTTGATTGGTAAAGTTTATTCTGAGTCGAGATATGTGATATTAAAGATGAAATTTAAAAACCGACATTAATTTCCGACCAAACCAATACCTTCAAAAATATATTAAAAATAAATAATTAAAGTTATGAACAGTCCGAATTATCGTCAATTCTATCCTATATAAATGGTCCAGCATCCGAGGGTTATAGGAAGGAAGAAATTTCTGATTGGCTCTCGTTCGTCGTAATCGATGGAAACAATTTTGATTTCGCATGAAAATCTGCAGTCTTATCTACGTACATGTACATTACTGATCAACGTTGCTACAGCACGCTGTGGAACCGAGGCAGTTCAGTTATTCACGTGTAGACGATCGTGAATATCCATTGAACGAAATCTGATCGCGTTCGTACCACAGTGAGCGTGTCGGGTGAAAGGGGAACCAGGTCTTTTTCATACGTCGAATAACGACTTCTCCCGAACGATTTCGCATTCTTCGATGGCAGTGCCACCGTCCGACTGATCAATTGTCCACGCGATGACGCTAAATTGACCGAAATAGAGGTACAAGGGTCAGCCAGATTGCGATTGCCTCGAGCACTTTCAATGACCGCCAAGAGTGCTCGACTTCCGTCGCTTTCACAACCTACAGAGATACGTACCACGCGACTAGGCGACCATACGTGGTACTACTATACGCGATACTATGGTACGCGATGTCCTGTATCTGCGGCACGATGATACTCGGATAGAATGGAAGGTCAAAGTATGTACGTCCCTTTTGTACATGTACTATGGATTACCTCTGGTTTTCCGCGAGCCCGATAGTATACGGCTTGATTATCGTCACTTCTGTTTACTTTTGTTGCTGCTGAATACATCCCCGTCGAAAGAGACACGGGATATGAAAGGAATTTTAGTGCTAGAAATACAATAGAAACTCTCGTTCACAAAGGAATAAGGAGATACGGTTCAGCGAATATTGCTGGCACGATTGATGGGAGAAGAATTCATTTTCTGAACCTTGACGCTAGAGCTGCCGGATGAGTCGAAAAGACTTGCTTCACAAAACGCTTTTGTGAGAGATTTTTTTTAATAAACTTCTTTATTCAAGCACAAATACGCCGTAACGATATCAGCTTTGCATTTTTTAGACTTCGTTATCGAAGCGTTCGGCTGATAATTCTCTTTTTATATTTGAAAGTAATTTCCTTGATGGTTAGCCTTCATATGAATGACAATTACTGAGAGAACTTTTAACCCTTTGCACTTGAAGCAATTTTAATTCCAAAATCAAGATATTTCTTTCAAACCTAGAACACTTGGTAATTATACAGAAAAGGGTACGCCTCACCGATTTTTACGAAACTCAACCATATTGTAGAATTCATAATTATAAACAACTTTTTCCTGATAGTTTTACAGCAGCTCGGTCTTTTTTCAGGTCGTTATTTATAATTTAAATTCGGTTGAATAACTTTGTGTGCTTCAAGAATTTTATTAGTTTCTCGCAAGAGTTTCAGTTAAGTTTGGATTAGGTTTGGGTTTGTTTTCGTGGTATCATGGTAGAATGCCTTTAGATGTCTTACGTTTCTGTTTGTAAACATGGAGAGACAAAGAAAATACAATTTACAATTATCTTAGCTACTTCCCTTTTCTGAATTTCCCTGCAAGTTTGACCTTGAATGGCCTTGAGTCGTAGGTAATAGAAGTCATCTTAAAACCCACTATTTAATGGTGAATAAAAATACATATCATTCCATTTTAAAAAAGAAAATTGACCTTCAACTCACCTTGGAGTGTCCATTGGGAAAAATTAAAGTTCCACCACATGATGCCCCCCTCGGTGCAGAACAACTTTCATCTGAAACATTTTTGCGTATAATTAATATTTTTTGAGATATTCGTCTGCAATGTTTTTTTTAATTTCCACCCTGTATATATACAGGGTGTCCACGCTATTACTAGCCAGCGTTTTTTCTTGCAAATAATAAATGTTAGACAAACATGAAAGAGGAAAAAGTAATACTGTTTTTTGCAAGCATCGTAATGACGTATGTAATTTTTTCAGTAAAAAAAAAAGTTTTCGATAAAATCGATTTTGAAAAGTTTGTGAGAGGCAGAACTGGTAGGTCATGATCAGACGCGTCAGACGATTCCTGTTCAATATGTTGATTCAATATGTTAATTCCTGTTCAATTGACGTGTTCGACGTCAAATAAACATGAATAGACATCAATGTTCTACGCCAACAAAAGAACGAATCACCTAAAACAATCTGGTCTATCCGAAAAGAATCTTGTCACTGATCAATTGAAATTCGATGATCACTCACACGGGGAACAGTTTTCAATTGATTTTCTTTCGGAACACGTCACGTATATTACGATATATTGCGGTTCTTGCGACGTGTACTCCACAGTTTCATTACAGGGCGTTAGTAAACCGAGCACGAGACTCATCCGGATCTAAAAATTTTATAAATCGTTAGACACGAGGACGAGAGAAAGGGAGAGAAAGAGGATAGAAAGGGAGAGAGAGAGAGAGAGAGAGAGAGAGAGAGAGAGAGAGAGAGAGAAAGGGTAAAAAGGGACAGATACGTAGAAGGGAGAAGAAAGACATTTCGATTCCGTTCGCATATTCCACTAACATTTAAAGCTCCGCGCTGCGTTTCGCATGCATAAAAGAAACTCCTTATAATATACTAAATATAATCGGATTTTTATCGAATGTTTAACACGAGCAATTATACATAAACATTACACATGAACTAACATCCAGCAAGGGGTGAGCGCATAATATGATCGCACATTATATTTAAAAACTTCACGTCTAAATATCTTGAAAACAACGCAGTTTTTGGAGAAATATTTAATACCAAGTTTCCGCCGTTTCCAGGGGGAAAAACAACTGTCAGATTTATTTTTTATTTGTTAGGCATTTTTAACACGTTCACTGCCAAGCGATCATCCCTCAAAAATCCCACAAAATCAAAGTAATTTAATCATTGCAATGAAAATTAACGTTCCGTCGAAGCAACTGGATTATGAGCAAAATTAATTTTTAACACGTTCGATTCCACCCTTTTTGAGCATAGTTCGTTACCGCGCGCCATACTTTTTTTGACATAGGTCGGTAATCGACGTGCGAGTATACTCTTAGTCGGCAGCGAACGTGTTAAGGTTATTTGAAGGTCAACTTGCTTTTATATCATTCAGTAATATATGTAACATTTATTGCGAAATGTAACAAATTAATTCCGTTGAATATTTGAAATTTTTTCCCGTTTATTTAGGATTTATTCAAACCGTAATATTATGTATTGTGTGCTTTCTTTAGGTAATGTCGTCCTAATGTGCAGCTCATAAAATAACAAACAATCATTTGTAATAATGAATTATTTTAATTCATTATATGGCACTCAAATCTAATAATATCTCATTTGAATAATTTTTTATTTGAATGACATTCTTCAAATATAGTTTAGATGTATTCGCTTTCAAAATTGTTCTTGGCAATTTCATCTGAAATTCAAATAATGGAAAAAAATTTTGAAAAAATGATATCGCCGTTCATATAATCAACTAACGTATTTCAAATGACATGTAGCCAAATAGGATAATATATTATTTAGGATAACAATTATTTCGATAATGTCCAAGCCTGGTCCAACATTACTATACAGAATGTCCCGAAAAAGGTTGGAAATCCTTGAAATGGGCGGTTCCTGAGGTTATTTAAAGCAACATTTTCCTTTACAAAAATGGCCGTCTCGGCTTTGTTAAGGAGTTATTAACGAAAAACACGGACCAATCAAAGCGCGGCTATAACGAACGGATTCCTGCTCGGCGACAGGTTCCGCTGAGCGTGGCGTTGCTATTGGCCGAGCCGGAATCCGTCTGCTGTAGTCGCGCTCTGATTGGTCCGTGTTTTTCGTTAATAACTCCTTAACAAAGCCGAAGCGGCCATTTTTGAAAAGGAAAAAGTTACTTGAAATAACCTCAGGAACCGCCCCTTTCAAGGATCACCCAATTTTATGGGACACTATTGCATCGCCCTACTGTGCGCCGCGCGTCGATGCGTGTAACTCGACCTTAAAAGGAACTTCGTTTTCTGCCCGTAGATATCGACGAGTGCACCATAGACAACGGCGGTTGCATGGAGGTCTGTGAGAACACGGACGGCAGTTTCTTCTGCGCCTGCAACGGTGACGAAAAAGCTCTGTCGTCCGACGGAAAGTCCTGTGTGGGTAAGTTTTCCTTGCCAAGGAAACCGTTCTACTTCGTCGTCCCCTCTGTTTGACACCCAAAGGACCATACATCATTCTGGCGTCTGGGAAAACGCAATATGCCCCGGCCGACGCGAGGGAAATTTCACGACTATATCGTAATAACCTTATCGAGGATGAGCCTTTACTATACGAGAGCCGTTTCCCGGATAAACGACGCCCCATGCTTTTTTCCCACTGTTCTCTCTTCCTCTCCCGATTAATACGCACGCGGCTGAGTAATACGTTCTCTTTATTATGCCGCGCCCTCGAGACCGCGATAAATTCGTCCACGTTTCTTGCAGCTAGATTAATTAACCGCTATCCTCCGCTGCCATGCCGTTGGAGCTCGAGACCCTCCACGGAAATGGATCTCTTACTTTCCCGCTTACTTTGTTTGTCGAACTGCCGCAATTAGCATGCGTCTGTCCTGAACCGGGTATTTACGAAAATCGATCGCGAGCTCTCAGCTCTCGCACAAGTAAAATACATTTCGGTCAAGGGGGTGTTTTGTACGTGTCACGAACACGAGTTGTGTCCGTATTGTAAGATTACTATGTCCGAACTCGTGAATCACTCACGAATTGTACGTCAAATTAATCTTGGGTAATTGGATCAGGTGGTACAGCTAAATGGTAGGCGCATTTTCTTAGAAAACTATGTCGAGTCGGCTGTTACAATACTTATATGTAGACAGCGGATTTTATGACAAAACTGAGTAGGTGTAATTTAAAATAGTAAAAGCATTAGAAGAATTTAAAAATACCATTAGTTTCAACTTATTAAATATAATAAGAACGAAAATAAATTTCTATTTCACTCCAGTTTGTTGCATGGCAGGTAGAACATTTTTATTTTGCATAAAGATCCGCTGTTTAGTTATATGAAATATTGCGGGGTCAGTTAAGGGAGTTCGATAATGTTTCGATCGATGGTAGAGAAAAGTTTCTGTCTCGTTGAACTATTTTTTCTATAAACATTTAGGACATTTAGAAACATGTAGATTTAAGTAAGTTATATTCATGCACCGAGTTTGGCCTAAACCGATCAAGATTGTTATGAAATATAATTGATTGAAAATAACAAAAATTGTAAGAAACTGCGATTTAAACGAAACTGCGATTTAACCAGTTAGCTGAATTTGCCGAGTATACTCGTCATGGAATAAAATTAATTGCTTCCTATTTATGTTAAAATTTGTAGTGAAAATTAAAACATATTATTAATTTGACATGTTAGAATTTTTCGAGTCAAAGATGAAGTAAAGAAACGAACCAAAGAAATTGACGAGAGGTCAATATGTGATAAATAAAGTTTTCAAAAATTTTTAGTAGCGACATACAAAGTCGAGCTACACAGTTAACTGGTTAAACGAATCGCGAACCCTAAATTCAAAGATTTTTACATCTTACAATAACTTTTTTCATGCATTAACCGATTTTGATGAAACTTTATGTATGTACATAACATTCTTAGATTTGAGAAAGGCATGTTTTAAACTTCCGTTATGGGCACACATAAAACTGTTAAAAATCGTGATCTTTACTTGTTTTTTCGCAATTGCGCTCAGTATTAATTTTTTGAAAAAAATATTTACAAATTACATAGTAAATTAATCTTTCTAACATCTCAGAAAAAACTCAAGCCGCTTGGTGCAATTTTAAAAAAGTTATACGTTTTTAAAGTGTGTACAAATACTTTCTACAATGACTACTGATGAAATATTCATTTAACTTAAATCTTCTATAAAAATGCAATAACTGATAAATCTGAGAAGCGATCTATAATCGCTGCGTGGTTGATTCCTGTGATCAATCATTTGGAAATTAACAGATTACTGACGCCCGACGGAAGTTTGCATTTGCAGTAATACGCGCAGTGCAAGTATACACGGTTAATTACTGTTCACTCGACCGTTTCGCTCGTAGCTTGTTATGGCGGCTTTTCCGAAATACAATTACCAAAGACATTAGGTTATTGCATATACAATGTCCGATTCATAACAGTAACTTTAAGCAAACAGGAATTTTCCCTGACAAAAACTTACTGATCAAAGTATGCACTATCTTAATAATCACATTCTGTTAAAAAATGGCGAGTTTTTCGATCGTACTACGGTAAAAATTGAATTTTTTGGTTGTTCATCCACTTTATTTATGAGATTGTCATCTCTATTTTTCAGACATTTCTATCATCGACTAACAGTGCATTGATTTACTATCGCATTTTGACTAAACATCACATAATGTTGTTGTCGATATGTTTATTTTCTCATTCATATAAAACGAACACACGACAATAATATCGACAGACATTGGAATAAATTTTATTTGAAAATAAAGTTGGATGTGTAAATAGAAACTAAAAATAGGACTTACAACATTCGCTTTGTAACTCCAAATTACTTAACATGATATATAATAAACCTGTAGATTATAATAGAATTTCTTGATTAAAACATTTCAGAACAATAGTGTTCTGAAATCGGGCATTTCACATGCAACCACCTAATAAATTATATAATTATTACTGAAACGCTAATTTTAATTTGGTAATTTTTATTGATTCAGAAAAATGTATGATTTTTTCAGATTCTGTAGGATTTTGTACTCCATTTAGGGTTCAACAGTTGCGACAACATTGCAATGTTCGTAAAAATAATACGAATGTATTTATTCAGATTTGCAACGAATTTAATCAATCTGATTGAATAATTCCTCATGAATATATCATTACAGTCTTTAAAATTGTAAATTTAAAAATTTAGAACTCTTGACGAATTTTAGTGTTCATTTTCAATTCAGTTTTTAAACAGTTTATAAAATGGAGTCGGTTTCATACATAACAACTTCAATACAACAAAACTCATTGGACAAGAAATAAAATCGAATTTCGATTTTAGCAATCCGTCGTGTCTAACATTCTGAATTTACTCAAAAATTTATGGTCCGTCTATAAAAGAACGGATCTTGTTTACATGTTACTTTTATTTTCTACGATGGTATTCAATAGACAAGTGGAAATTGGGTAACGAAAATTCGCTAAACAAAATCGGTTGATCTAAACTACGCCTGTAAGATTATGCTCTCAGAATTTGAGCGTAACTATTGTTGCAGTATTATTTTTATTCCGCTTGCCGGCTGTTCGAATTTTTGTTACGCGAGTTTGTCCTCGTTTGCATAAACCTATCGGGCAATAAGAAAGATGTTCCAACGTGAAATTTGCATCGTTCAAGAATACGCTAACGATTTACAAGTTTCCCGCGGAATATGGAATCGAGTGACCTAGATTGCGATTGTTTGCACAGTTACCGTCGACACAAAGAGGGGCTGTGTCCTCGCGACCAACCGATAATTGCTGAATTCCATTAAATTATCGAAAGAGACAGTTCCTTGTGCAATGTTCAAGGAACAGGGGCGGAGGACTTTGATGTATTCGCGTTTCTCAATAGTATCGCGGAAATCTTAAAATAATTTTTTTTGTCATAGAGTCGAGTATCTCTAGAATTACGTCACATTTGATCTCATTTCAATAAGACAAATCTCAGAATATGTTGGTAAAAGTTACATAAGGAAAAAATGGAAAAATAAAAAAGTTTCACAATTGCATTTATTGTATCAGCGATCGATGCTTACGATGTTTGTCGATTATTCGACTTCTAGTCTCTCTTTGATTTTCACTCACCGTGTTCGTAGCGCCCGAAATTTTTAATCAGAAAATTGTCACGAATTATGTTGGCAAATGTTTCATGAAAAAAATAATAAAAAGCAAAAAGATTTTGTCATTATATTAGTATTGGCTCACCGATATACTTTGATCCGTATCAAATTACATTTCTCGGCTGGTATAGTGAGGATAATTTAATTGCACTTATCGTGTACAACCTTGTAGTTTCATTTGCGACGGTACTGTAGTGTTAAAAACAGGAAAATCTGAAATGCAATAATCGAGGGACATTCAGGCAAGCTTAAGTCGTATCGCAATTCCATCAACATCCTCGTTTTTGTGGAGCCGATTCGCCCGACGCGTATCGATTAACGATATGATTCTGCAGATCCTTTAATCGGATCACAATTTCCTCGATTTTCGTCGGTAGGTAGCAAACGCGATATACCGCAATTCTGAAGGGAATGGAAATCTCTGTCACTATTAATCGGTTATCTTCAAAGCCTGACGTAGGAGGTGGCGACGCGTATACGGGCATAATTTGAAATCCGTGGCGACGACCGATGCACCATTGTCGACTGCGATGCTTACACGCATTACCCCGATATCTGCATAATATATGAATCACGAATGCTAATGACGACGGAGAGACGCGTATCATCGTTGCCACATCCATGAGAACCGTCCCCATGGCGGACATGCAGGAGCACGGCGCGGCGTCGCCAATATCGATGCGATCCGTCGTCCAGCCTCCCCTTGTTACCATGTATCGTTTCAGGAGTTTACTATGAGATTACCGTGAAATCTAGAACACTTCATCTCGCCTATCTACCCCCTGAAAACCATCTGACAGACCCACCACCACTCTCGCAATATTCACCCGATGATGACATCGCACATATCCTTTCATTAATGATCAGATTTACGGAGCATTAAAACTGACTACTTTACATTACTATCTAAATTTTTTGCCATTTTTTCATATAATGTATACCCAAACAATCTCAATAATTATGAATTAAAAGTATTAGAAAGCATCATTTTGACGAATCCAGTAAACCGAGTGTTAAGTAAGAGGAGTTCTCCAAGTATCGAACACATGTTTTCTGAAAACATACAGAGCGGATCATGACTAGTGTAGTACAACCAGGTGAAAAATTTAGGTCTGAATTATATTACCATAATTATAATTTTGTAATGAAAGATTATTTCGAATGAAAAGATGATAGCTTCGGACTTTCCCAGCGTATTTCTACAACAAAATGGACGTACATTAATCTAATCCAGACCTAACCTAGAACTAGAAAAGGGTTAGGGAGTGTTCGGACAACTTAATGGAAATAATGGGCCAATTTTGTAACGAAAGATTATTCCGAATGAAAAGATGGTAGCATTGACTCCGCTTTCCTAGCGTATTTCTATAACAAAATGGATTAACAATAATCTAATCCTGACTTAAGTCACAACCAAAAAGAGGTCAATAGTCATCCAACATCTTTTTGTAAATGTTCGATTAACCTCCTAATGAAAAAGTATTCCGAATGAAAAGATGATAGCTTTGACTCCGCTTTCCTAGCGTATTTCTATAACAAAATGGATTAACAATAATCCAATCCTGACTTAAGTCACAACCAAAAAGAGGTCAATAGTCATCCAACACCTTTTTGTAAATATTCGATTAACCTCCTAATGAAAAATTATTTCGAATGAAAAAATGATAGCTTCGAACTCTCCTAGCGTATTTCTACAACAAAATGGACGTACAATAATCTAATCCTGACTTAAGTTACAACCAAAAAGAGGTCAAGTGTCATCCAACACCTTTTTGTAAATATTCGATTAACCTCCTAATGAAAAATTATTTCGAATGGAAAGATGACAGCTTCGAACTCTCCTAGCGTAAATAATAGAGCAATTTTGTAACGAAAAATTATTTCGAATAAAAAGATGATAGCCACGGTGTCTCAGTGTGTTTTTACGATATGGACGCACGATAAACGACGTGATTTTTTAAATTTATTTTCCCAGATGTAAACAATGAATCCTGCCCGTCCCTGAATCCAGAGGGTCGAGGTTATTTAATGTGTTCTCGTTTGGCACCGCCAAAGACGTGGAGAGGTAGACGAAAGGCGTTCAATCGTCCGGGTACCAAGTGTTTCTTGAAGTGTTCCTATGGGTATCAGCTTCACGGAGAATACGAATTAACTTGTCGGTCAGACGGCACATGGGACGGGCCGAAACACGGCGAGTGTGTCAGTGAGTAAAATCATCGTGGACAATTCTCTAAGCCACCGGCGAAGTCATTTCATATCGACTCAAAGACGCCATAACAATTACAGTCGAACCTCGGTAATTCGAGTTTCAGTGGTGTAGATAGAATCGTTGAGTTATAGATGTCTCGATCTATACAGACGATGTAGTAAAAGGAGTTTAATACTACATAACGTAAGATTTCGCAAAAATGACGATCAGCATCTGGTGACAATTAGACGTTCCACCAAATCTGTCAATTAATAAATACAACATCAAATATAACTTTTAAATTTCGTTTATTCCGTTTATTCCGTTCTTTTAGACGGTAAAGTATTTTTGTTGCTAAATAAAGAGCATTATATTCGTGTTTCCAATGCTTGTAGAATGGTTAATGATTTTTCAATTATAACAACACGAAGAACGGAAAATTCAATTTCTGAAAATGCATTGTTTGTTATATAAATAGATAAACTTAATTATAAGACAAATATTATCATATGTAGGCAGTGGTTATTATTAGTCTGCGGATTTTTATAAAAAATAAAAATTGTATTAATTGCAAAATATAGGATTTACATAGATATTTATTTCTTTTATTACGATTTTAGCGAGTTGCAAGTAGGACTCAAACGCATCTTGCGAAAAACTAATAAAATTCTTGAAGCACACAAAATTATTCAACCCAGACCTAAATTATAAATGACTACCTAATTGTAAGCTTGTAGTTGCTAATAACCCTTGTGAGGTTGGTGCAACTTAAAAAAAATAGAATTGTTAAATTCGTTACATATTTTTACCTACACACTTTTGTTATAAATGTATAAAATCCGCAGTAGAACTTTGACTTTCAGAGATAGGGCCATTCTAAATTGAAGTTAATAAAATAATTCGTGGTAAATCAAGTTTTATTTCGAATTGTAGAGATTCTCGTGTCGGATCGAAAGGGAATCTACAAAATTGTTGTTTTTTACAGGCTTTTGAATTATACCGAGAGATTCGAGTTATCAAGGTTCTACTGTACTTCATTTATCGATATCATGCAGAAAACGTCTTCTAAGGCCTGTGGATATTCGTGCAGTCGAATAAGTTGAAATTTTTCATAAAGAATATAATTTTTGTTGATTTTTTGACAAATATCCGCAGTTTAATTAGAGGATACTGAGATCAAAATTAAATGTTCCTTATTTGAACAATTTCACTGACCGACTATGTAAAGCTAACTGATAGGAGATGTGCCGTGCTTTAGTTTTGCTGAAAGGGGTATTGATGAGTAGCTCAGAATGAACACGACAAAGGGATTCATTAGCCAATAAGACGATTACCGAATCATGTTCACTGATCTGCACAATCGCATTAACAATTTGCGGTAGTACATATGTAAAGAATCATTACAAGCTTTGCATTTCTAACAACAAAATATTTATTCTTCTATATTAGTAATTATTCTGTTAGCATTCTAACAACAAAATATTTATTCTTCTATATTAGTAATTAACCGAGTATACTTATTATTCTGTTAGCATTTTTAAGAATGTAGTCAACTCTTCCATTGTTTCTGTAAAATCAAAGAATCTATTTTTATATCTGATGTAAAATCTTTTTAGAAAAATTTTTGTTGCTAATTTCCAATTATTTGCTAATATCATATTATTAGATTAAGTTTGCTGTAAAATTAGAATTGTTTGACTTACTTTAACGAGTACGTAATTGTTTGAAATTCAAGAACGTTTAGGGATAGATACCAATAATGAAACAACTGCAACATTCATAATCCTTCACTAAAATATACAATATATAAAATATTCGCGACGTGTTACCATGTATTACATAATCCCATAAGTTCGTGCCGTTTACTCTTATACTATTTAAATTAATATTTGAAACACACCTTTAAACTTTCAGTAAAAATGCAATCACCCTCTCATTCTACAACATTTTCCCACCTTTTTGGTAAAGACATTATACCGTCACTATAAGATTTCTGTGGTTTTTCATTAAAATAGAAAAACACTGCGAATAGTATAAACATATCCGTGGCACGAGTTTAAGGGACGACCTAATAATTAAACGTCACTTTTTTGTATTCAATGCGAATACACTTGAAATCCATAGTATCATAGATCAGTGATAGATTGGTCTTGATCTCAACTATTACGCCATGATGACAAAAATATACACTGCCATTGAAAACACGTTGACGAAGCGTTTGTTCGAACAGAAAATTTACTTCTTCAAACATTGTTCCACCATCGAAGATGAGAGAGACATTTTAAGTGATCAAGTCAAATGTTGTTCATCCTGCATACTACACTATGAAAATTAAGCATTAAGAGTGAGTGTATGCTTCGCGTTCAAGCGATGAAAACATTGAATTCATGGGGTGTGCTGTTTTTCTGTCGCGAATTTGTTCCTTCGCAATTGCATTCTTCGTTAATAGCATAACTAGATCCCTACCATTCGAAACCATTTTAACACCATAATGTTGGATGATTGCAAAAGTTCGTACCCGAATTTCGAACACCTAAAGACCTTCTTTCAAGAAAAAACCACACAGTTTTTACGGAAAAGGAATCTACTTGCTTATAAAACGTTGATAGACAATTGCAGAGAATGACAATGACTGAACGGGGCTAGGAAAATTTTAGATAAAATAATGAAACATTTCCATAAGCAAATACAATTTGAAAATACTGTTTCATTTATTGCATGAATCAAATACAATTTGAAAATGCAATTTGAAAATACAATTTGAAAATACAATTTGAAAATACAATTTGAAAATACAATTTGAAAATACAATTTGAAAATGCAATTTGAAAATACAATTTGAAAATGCAATTTGAAAATACAATTTGAAAATACAATTTGAAAATACAATTTGAAAATACAATGTAAAAATACAATTTGAAAAAACTATTTCATTTAATGCTTGAATCAAATACGATTTGAAAACACTATTTCATTTAACGTTTTAATCTTGAGCAACTACTATTTACTATTTACACTTGACAATAAAAAATGTGTTCTATTTAAAGCAAACAAAGTAAATGAATAACATGCATAAATAACTTTTATGGAACATAAACAGTTATTTATAAACAAAATAAATATACTATCGATAAATCTACGTGTTGAAGTTAAAAAGTGCTTACTTTAATAATATTATTGGTTGAAATGAACATTTTTATTATTTCAAATGATACAAGATTTGGCAAATAACTCTGTTTTAAATACTAATTACATAAAGAAGTTTTTCGATGAAATATAAGAGAATTATTTCGAATAATAATATTTCCATCGATTTCCATCTTATATTTCAACGAAACACTCATATCGCCATTGTATTTGTGCGAGTTCGGATTAAAATATATACATTTCAAATAACTATTTCTTTATGTAAGTAATCAGTATATAAAAAAAAATTAATTGCCAAATCTTGTATCACTCGAATTAATACAAATTTTCATTTCTATTTATCCATTTCAAAAATCTACCTTTCCCCACCACTGTGACTAGATAACTAATTTATAGAACTATTATTTTGTGATTCAATCCTTTGCGTTTCACTATTAAATCGAGCACGAACTTTTCCAATACTCTAATACTCTACCATATTCCTCAATAATCGTGTCAATCAATTTGATGGAATGCATACCAGAAATATGTGGCAAACAATTTTCAGTGCACAATGCTTTGCTCATATTTTTCCAGGGTACAGCAAGCCTCGCTTGGAGTGTCCCAATGACGTAATCGCCGAATTGCCACCAGGCCGAGATGAAGCATTTGTGACATTCGATCAACCATCCACGGATCTCGATTGGTTCCGGTACGTCAGATCGAAGCCATCCTGGGGCACCAGGTTAGAAGCGAACTTAACTCCTGGTGTTCACGAGATCACATTCTTCGCCCGGCACCCGGTGTCGAAGAAACAAGCCAGCTGCGTGTTGCGCATCATCGTCAAAGGTTATTAATTAACGCATGTGCATGCCATGTAAACTCACCGAATTATAATCGGTATTGATTATATCTAACACCGCTACCAATCAACAAGCGATCTTGTCCGCAAGTTCGAAGGACAAGATCAGGAACAATTAATCTTCCTTAGTTAAGGGACTGCTTGATAGGAAGCCACATGCAAATAGCCCTACCCCCTTTGTACAATTAAATTGCTGTGCTTATTTACGACCTCCTCAACCCTTGCCTTATATCGTGTCACGCAGCGATCGGTAACAATACTGAATCAATAGTGTCCAATCCGTAAATTCTATTACCGTTATCGATGGGATCAAGCTAAATAAGTAATACTACGAGATTTGTGAAGGTGACTATATTGTTTCTAATTATACTTTTATGAAATTTTTATGAAATATCTTCGTGGCATGCTTCTGATTAAAACGAGACCAAAGAAGATTCAACTTAGATCATATATGTTTGTTTCATATCTAAACCCGCGATTTCGGATACCTGAAAAAGTAATCGGGTCGGGTCGGGTCGGGTCGATTCGGGGTCCCGAAAGTTTGCAATATTTGATACTCGAAGTTAAAGTTGGGGCAAGTCTGCGGTCAAATCAGCGATAAATAACTCTGTGCTTATTAACACGTTGGCTGTCATGTCAGCCGTATATGGCTGACGGAATTATTTATACAGTTTCCAAAATAAATTTTTACGTTAATATATACATTGCACCAAATTTTATTAATATCAGGAAAATGCAAGAAGGTTGACGGACCACTCAGTGCCATACATTTAACATTTTCAATTTTTATTTCATTAAATAAATGACCGATTTTATGGAATTTCTATAGTTGCTGGATTGGCATTCAACGTGTTAAGATGTCCAATCATCGGTTTTAACCCTTAGCACTCGAATGGCGACTGTGAGGCACCACTACAAATTGCTAGACCATTATTCAGAATATTGTTTACATGATTAAATTTGTTTATATGTAATAAATTACTAAACATTTAAATATTGTATGAGGTACTATATCAGTTTCTTACGCATATAATGAAAATAACTATGTACAATGGAAATATTTTAGGTTAGAAGAAATGTTTGGTTTTTTAGTTGAAATAGCTCCGAGTGCAAAGGGTTAATAATATTTCGACAAGATTACTAAACAGTGTTTACTATAAATCGAAACATTATTAAAACCGATGAATGGACATCTTAATAAGCACAGAGTTATTTGTCGCAGAATATTGCAAACTTTCGGGACCCAGACACGACCCGACCCGCCCCGACTCAACCAGACCCGACCCGACTCGACCCGATTACCTTTTCCGGTACCGAAAATCGCGGGTACCCAAAGCTTATAAACTTTCGGGATCCCAACCTCATCCCGAACAAATTTCCCGACCCGACCCGAACCCGAAATTTCGAGTACTCGCAGACCCCTAGCTTGTTTGATTCGCGATTCAGTAGAACCTCGATTATCCGGATTGATGATATCTGAATCCTCCATTATCCGAATGCAAGCAGTTCACTCTACAGTGATCGATATACAACTCGATTTATTGTACAGATTATTAAAAATTTTATCCAATATTCAAAACTCACGTTTCAACGATTAGTTCAGATTATCATCGAGATTCTAATAGTATCGTTTATTAACACTAGCAGTTATTGATTACAAAATACGACCGCTACACATGGGTTTATGAAATTACAAGACTGAATTTATTTAGATTATTCGCAAGATTTATGACAACATACAGGTTGGACCATATAAATGGAAAAACTTTAAATTGTTTTAGCACAACAGAGAATGCGTGTAACGAAGGACAAACACGATTCGCAAATCTATCGAGGTACATACAAGTGTACTCCATGTGTGACTGAAATGACTTTCACCATAATTGAACATTATATCAATGCGTTATACCGTACAGTAGGGGTGTCTAAAGATGGCTCTTGAAACAGATATCGCTGCTTCTCCTCTTCGCCTGCTCGGCGTGTCAGTCCCCACCATGTCCACTCCGACTTTCCCTTCGGCACGAGCTCCACCACCACTGCACCGGCTGGTATCATGATTATGATAAGGACGATTCAGGTGTAAGTAAAGAATTTGCAGTGCCGAAAAATTTGTTCTACAATGAAATAAACTCGATTTCCATCGCACGACACGAATTTAAATTCATTTGACCGTCGTGACATCGACACAAAAGTAAATTATCGCGAAATGGCAACGTAATTCGAGAGTAAATTTAAACCGGTGAATAATAAATCATTCGCTTGAACAATGAATTAATATTAATAAAAATGAGGATTTAGAATCCTTATTCCTATCGAATAATGAAATACTGAAACGGGTACTTACCAAGTAACGGTCCATGTTTTGCGTCTCAATAACACAACACACGACACCACGAAGAGGAGAAACAGCGATATCTATTTCCAGAGCAGTAATTAGACACCCCTGCTGTACGGTATGACGCATTGTAATCACTTTGAAGTTTTGTCTTCGAATATTGAAGAAGGTACGACGTATACATTCTAACCGATTAATTTTCTGCTAACGCTTTCGACGATGCGCATCATAACAAAAACTTCCAAAAAGTATTATTTTTCAATATTCAAATTTTGAGGGCTGTCTTCATCCCTCCATGGTTGTCGACAAAAAAATACGTGTTAAATATTTTTCCGAGTACAACTTCTCACTGAAATTTCATTAAAATCGGTTTGTTTACGACCGGAGTGTTCCCTTGTCAATAAATTGACAATATCGAATAAACATTTATTGTTCGATTTCACTTCCATTTCTACTGAATTCAAATTACCGATTCATTGTCTATGGTAATTTATGTTCAACTAATTTCAAACAATCCTATGCCGAGACAATTAAAATTAAGAATTCGCATCCGACTCTTATTGACAATATTCCTCCTCCTCCCCCTCCTCTAGACTTTCATATTCTCTAATTATCTTTTCCTGCATATTTCGCTGGAAGTTACCTCTGCCTCACTGTCGTTTAATTAACTCGTTTTCCATTGCTCGAAACCGGAGTGAAAATTAAAAACGAGGATTTTAGGTATGCTCAAGTCGTCGCGAAGGATAACTTTTCGCAAACGTTTCCTTCGTCTAGGAACAAAAACCCATTTCGCGGAACAGTCACGAACTCGTACAAAAGCGTTGTTTCAGAAGGCATAATGGGTTCTCCAAACTTTCGTAATAGAAAAATTCATGTAATTTTGATCGTGTGCATAGGTTTCTTCATTTCTAAAAAATATTGCGATAATTACACACAGAATATCATTTTGAACATTTTCTTTCTTCTCGATTACACTCCAAAACAGCCAATACATGATCCGAAGGGGTTTAAATAGCTTTATGATGCATTTTTATGTTTAATTCTGTACAATAAAATTTTGTTTTTAAATTTCTTCCACTGTACATATAAATTCTTTTCCATTATCGTACAAAAGTGCTGGTTCAGAAGGCATAATGGGTTCTCCAAACTTTCGAAATAAAAAAATTTATGTAATTTTGATCGTGTGCATAGGTTTCTTCATTTCTAAAAAATATTGCGATAATTACACACAGAATATCATTTTGAACATTTTCTTTCTTCTCGATTACACTCCAAAACAGCCAATACATGATCCGAAAGGGTTTAAATAGCTTTATGATGCATTTTTATGTTTAATTCTGTACAATAAAATTTTGTTTTTAAATTTCTTCCACTTTACATGTAAATTCTTTTCAATTATCACCTATAAGAAGAATATTTCAGGTGACTAAGTATTGTACAAAATCTGTATATGAACAATTTTTTGAATGTTCACGAAGAATGATGCTTTAGAAACCAACCAATAGAAAAGAATTCAATTTTTAATTTTCGTACAGAATGAGGCTTGAAAACTCAGTAATTTTATTTTCATTACTAATGCCTCATTCTTTGTGGACATAAAATCAATTGTTTTTTTTTATTCTTGATTGTTAAAGGCTTCTCCGATAAAGAAAACGGAGAACGAGGCTTTAAGAATCCATAATAAAAAGAAAATCGATTTTTTAAGGTTTACAAAGAATGAGGTTCTAAATATCACTAGTAAAAAAGCATCGATATTTTTTTAATCTTACAAAGAATGAGGCTTTGAGAATGAACATTGAAAGAGAGTCTATTTTTTAAATTGACATGAAACAAGGCTTTGAAAACGTGTAACAAAAACGTGTTAAACTTTTAAAAGGCTTAAAAGATTAACAAAACCTTTGTTATTTACTTTCAGAAATAATTTCTTAATGTTCAAAAAAGGGGCGGCTTGAAAAATCATCAATAAAAAAGAACCGACTGTTCAAAAAATGTTCAAAAAAAGGGGCGGCTTGAAAAATCATCAATAAAAAAGAACCGACTGTTCAAAAAATGTTCAAAAAAAGGGGCGGCTTGAAAATTTATCAATAAAAAAGAACCGACTGTTCAAAAAATGTTCAAAAAAGGGGCGGCTTGAAAAATCATCAATAAAAAAGAATCGATTTTCTTACTGTTCACAAAGTACGAGGCTCTAAATATCAGCGCTAAAAAGGATCGATGATTTTTAAAAGTTTCAAAACCGCACCCGTTAGAACGTTATCGCGTCTTTTGGGAAAAGTGAGGAGCCATTGAATAGGTTACTCCAGCGGCTATTAACGGCAGCGTCAGAAGATGCTTGAACCACACGATGATGGCGTGTTACCGACGTAATTTTCGCGTGGCGTCGCGTCTCTGTGCCAAGAAGACACTCTGCTAGGTGAAACGCGTTCTCCGGTCTCTGCGCTCGCGTATACACGCGGTCCAGCGCAGTCGTCGTATGCAAATTTCGCAGTGCGGTTCAAAGAAGTTTCCCCCATTTCCTGGAATCTCAGCCGATGCTTTAATTAAATGCGTTTCCGGGATGGGGTTCGCCACAATGCTATATAACCTACGGATCGCTGATCCTCACCCAGCCAATTAGATTATTCGATGACGCCGACCGAATGCTTGACTAATTCTTGCCGGTAACCACTAAACTCCTACGCCTTTCGATTAAACTCCCAGCTTCTACAGGGTGTCACAAAATTATATGCCGCGACTATCGTAGCGTGATTCTACACCAGTCGTGTCCAGAAGTAGCTCACTTGGAAGAAAATTCGAGGGAGACACTTCGCCATGTGTTTGCGTCCCTCTAGATGGCGCTGCTTTCAATCGAGTTGATTGGACGTCGTCGACACTTTTTATTTCGTAGCGTGTCAATGACGTCCAATCAACTCGATTGAAAGCAGCGCCATCTAGAGGGACGCAAACACATGGCGAAGTATAAAGGATCACGGGGCGAAGAGGAGTACGAGGGGTACAGTACACCGGTCGAACGATAGCGGCGCTGGCATCCAAATCTACTGTTCAATTCGGGACAAAAAGCTGTGTAGCTGGCTTATGGCAATACCGTATCCATAGTATATACAGGGTGCGGCACAAATTAGTCCCCACTATTTTTCAGCCCCTTCGGATGGTCGGACAGAAAAGTGTTTCATACCAAAGTTAATCAGTATTTAACCGACAAGTGAACGCTATTACTTGATTGAACATATATGCAGATATTGAGAAACGAGTAGGTGAAAATTAGAACATCAGAAACACCAAAAGAATTTAAAAGTATGTTCGATGTATTTATTCCTAATTAAACTATTGCAATTATTAAATACGAAAATGAATTTCTATACAGTTATTACTTCTTGCAATCTGTGTAACAAATTTTCGTTTGTCATAAAGACGTGCACGCTATCACTTGATTGAACATATATGCAGATATTGAGAAACGAGTAGGTGAAAATTAGAACATCAGAAACACCAAAAGAATTTAAAAGTATGTTCGATGTATTTATTCCTAATTAAACTATTGCAATTATGAAATACGAAAATGCATTTCTATACAGCTATTACTTCTTGCAATTGGTGTAACAAATTTTCGTTTCTCATAAAGCCGTGAACGCTATCACTTGATTGAACATATATGCAGATATTGAGAAACGAGTAGGTGAAAATTAGAACATCAGAAACACCAAAAGAATTTAAAAGTATGTTCGATGTATTTATTCCTAATTAAACTATTACAATTATTAAATACGAAAATGAATTTCTATACAGGTAGTACATCTTGCAATCGGTGTAACAAATTTTCTTTCATATAAAGCCGTGAACGCTATCACTTGATTGAACATATATGCAGATATTAATATTGTATACCGAGCAACCCGACTGAATACTTTAGTTTTACGATTATTATTCGGAGCATAGTTGCCCGTAGCTGATGAAACGCTTTCCTAATTGTAAGTCGATTCGACAGATCGCTTTGTAAGACAATTAAGCGCGCGCTTGTCCCCTAATGTTGTAAATTATTTCCAGCGAAAGGCATTCCCGGCATTACTTTGTGCCTTGGCACAGTCCGGTTTGACGTAAATTAGGTGTAAAATATAATTTGCTCTTGCCCCGGTATTTCGCGTTGTGTTTGTCACATTCTGTTATGGAATTTATTACATGTATGCACGTGTCAGATGCGAGACGACAATTTCATTTCGCCGGCTTCATAACGAATAGTTAATTTACCTGTGCATTTCTGGCACACATGGTTTACAGTAATCTACTGTTCCTCGGTCGGGCCGCATCAACTTTCCGCAGAAAGGTGGTGTGCACGAAACGAGTTACTTCTCTTTATAGCAAAATGTTCTTCGTTTCAGGGAATGCTCGATACCCACTCGAATTTGTAATCATTCCGTACGGCTCATCCCGCCGAAACTAATTTACTGAAACTAATTAAACGCAACCGGATAAAGTTTCCGCTACAGTCGGAAAGTTATCCTTCCGCGATAGGGGAGGAATTTCCGGCGAAATAGTCCGATTCCTTGGCGAGCCATTGCATTAGCTGTTTATTGTAGGTAGAATCAAGCGAAATCCACTCACCAGGTGTGAATAGATATTCTATGATAGTAAGCGAAAAGGGATCGAAACACGTTCATTTGTAATTACAGGACTCTTTGATTATTATTGTTGGCCACCATTGTTAGCATGCTGTCTCGAGTTTTCTAATGTTTAAACATGTTTTACCCTCTTAACTTATGCCAGTGTATTAGATATCACTCCGCTGCGGATGTTCATGCGATTTGCAATTTTTTTAGAGAGATGCTAAGAAAGTGAAGCCAAACAGAATCTTTGTAGATTTAAAGTAAATTAAAATCGTACCAAGTACTTTCGATTTGTAATTTTTTTAGACAGATTTTAAGAAAGTGGAGCTAGATAGAATCTTTGTAGATTTAAAATAAATTATGATCGTACCAAGTTGTGTCGAATTTTATGTTTTAGCATTTTTTGAGAATTTCTAGAATTCTATCGTTGTTTGCTGATTTTCAATCATATTTTGTCTTCTTACCTTATGTCCGTGTTTTAGCCATCATTGTTGCCACACTGTCTCAAGTTCTTAAATATTTAAACATGTTTTACCCTCTTGCCTTATGTCAGTGTATTAGATATCACTCGACTGTGGATGTTTAGGCGATTTGCAATTTTTTTAGACAGATTTTAAGAAAGTGAAAGTGATTGTACAACTTTATTATATAATCTATAGACTGCGGATTTTATGCATTCATGACAAAAATGGTTAAACGAAATATAAAACTGTGGAAACATTTAAGAAATCTAAAAATCTTGCTCTATTACTTTCATCTGATTAAAATTATTGGAAGAAGAAATGAGTGTCTATGTAAATCGTATATCTTGCAATTATTGATGGAGGCAATTTTTATTTTGCATAAAGATCCGCAGTCTAATAATCAGTGATTGTAAATAATTAAATACCGAATATAAATATAATAAATATTTTATGGACGATTATGTGGATTTGATTCTAGGTGGTGAAGCTCCAAAAGTTACAAACTGCCCGAGAGACATAGAGGTTACAGGGAAAAATGGGTCATCAATAACGTGGACAGAGCCAATATTCACGGATAACGTGAAAGTGACCCACGTTAGAAGCAACGAGGTCAGTATTAATCACGAAGTACTTTCTTCTTTAATGAACTTTGATTCATCGCTGTAATTATCAAATGCTTAACGCTGCATTTTGCTTCTACGAAAATAACTGAATATTTTAATATCAACGTAACAGAGCAGGTACTAGTTGTAATTACTTGCACGTGTGTTTTTAATATTTTCCGGAATGATCTATCTTATATTACAATTTTTTCTTACGGAAAGATTACGAGAGATGCAAATTATTAAAAATTCATCTCGTATAATGGACATTTTATTATGAAATATTTATTCAGAGAAATCCTTC
Organism: Sphecodes monilicornis; assembly: GCA_913789915.3. Classification (NCBI taxonomy): domain Eukaryota; kingdom Metazoa; phylum Arthropoda; class Insecta; order Hymenoptera; family Halictidae; genus Sphecodes; species Sphecodes monilicornis. The sequence goes on from OU565290.1 coordinate 17,015,012, forward strand.
TTTTTCGCGTTGCTAATTACCCCGTGGTTGATGCAACATTAAAGTCAGTGATAAAATCCTTTTTTCGATCATAATTATCCAAATAGGAATTTGAATATTTTTATCAAAAATTAAATTTGATAATTTTGATTGAGTTGGCTCCTGAAATGGTTTAAACTTATTTCTAAAAATTCTTTATATGTATAATCTGTAGTGAAAATTTAGTAATTCATAGTTGGACTTATTCATGTTTCATAATGAACCTAATCAGTGAAACTATAATAGTTAGTGTATGTAGAAAATGTTACTAATAAGAGTTTAACAGCACTTGTAAGTATTTGAATTTGATAATGAATTTTTGTTTAATTTTATAGTTGTTCTTAAAACTCATTACTAGATTGCGGATCTTTATGCAAAATAAAAGATGTCTGCATCAATCAAAAGCTACTGGAACCAAATAAACATTTATTTCTTCGTTTAATAAGTTTAATGAGTTGACGATAATATAACGACGTTGTTAAATTCTTTTAATCTTTCTACTGTTTTATATTTTACTTATAAATTTTTACAATAAATGCATAACATCCGCAGACTATGCATTACTAATAAAATCTGTGTTAAGCCGTTAACATTAGAGCAATAGAATATCAATAAAATATCAATAATATATCAATAAAATATTAATAAAATTACAATGAAATATCAATAAAATATCAGTAAAACATCAATAAAATATCAATAAAATATCAATAAAATATTAATAAAATACCAATAAAATATCAATAAAATACCAATAAAATATCAATAAAATATCAATAAAATATCAATAAAATATCAATAAAATACCAATAAAATATCAATAAATACCAATCAGATATCAATACATTATCAATAAAATATCAATAGAATATCAATAAAATATCAATAGAATATCAATAAAATACGAATAAAATATCAATGAAATAACAATAAAATATCAATAAAATAACAATAAAATATCAATAAAATATCAATAAAATATCAATAGAATATCAATAAAATATCAATAAAATATCAACAAAATAACAATAAAATATCAACAAAATATCAATAAAATATCAGTAAACTATCAATAAAATATCAATAAAATATCAAGTAATAGAAACTTCCAATATTATTCGTGGATAAATATACTTGCTTCATTACATATGAATATGGTAATAGCTATTGATTACTGATAATTTACCTTTGCTTTGTTAATTTTGCAGTAACACAGAACCTTACTGCTGTTAATGGATGTATTTATTCCAATCACTGTGAAAACTGCACAGTGAAAACTGGAGGATATTAATTTTCTACACGTTTTGCGCAACGAAAGCACCGTGGACACTAATATGAAACATTAACGACTATCCGAAAATTTTTCAATATTTCACTGTCTGCAATAACCGTTAAAATTTGGAACACTTCTAATTATGCTGTGCATAAAGGGGATAATGCATTACACGTATGAACCTCTGAACTGGGTACATCCAAATCATAACTTACGGCAAAAGTTGGAAGAAAAAACAAAATATGAACTGCTCCTATTGTGATAATTTTGAGAAAACAATTCTGATGTTATTTCAATTAAATTGACTCGTTAAGCATTCATATTATTTTTGAAAACACTATTTCAATAAAAATGCACTCGAATTATAATGTACGCTTACATAAAATGGCGTTTTAGAAATTTTTAAGAAATGCGCTTCACGGATGGGTCTATTATTTATTTCCCAAATAGATTATAATAAATATCAAACAATTCTTATGTTATTTCAATTAAATTGACTCGTTAAACCTTCATGTTCTTTTTGAAAACACTATTTCCATAAAAATGCACTCGAAACTTCGAATATAATTTATGCTTACGTAAAATGGGTTCTTCGAAATTTTTAAGAAAGGCGCTTCACGGATGGGTCCATTATTTATTTATTTAAGATTATAATAAATATCAAACAATTCTTATGTTATTCCAATTAAATTGACTCGTTAAGCCTTCATATTCTTTTTGAAAACACTATTTCCATAAAAATGCACTCGAAACTTCGAATATAATTTACGCTTACATAAAATGGGTTTTTAGAAATTTTTAAGAAAGGCGCTTCACGGATATTGAACTTAAATTATTGTTTTTGAAAATATTTTATTATTGAGATACTTGGAAAATAATTTCTTCTTATACATTGCAGAAATATATTTCCCACTGTTAAGGATGTGAATTTTGTAAGTTACAAAGAAATGGTTTCAGTCTTTCCTGTTGTGATAGTGTCTGATCGATGACTATATCTTACAGAGAATAGTGTTTCAAAACCAGCGTGTCCCAAAATCAACGAACCTTGTTTTCGATGTTAATTTGATCCGCGGTTTAGTTTGAATCACTTGTGCAAACTGCGGATAGTTTGTCGTGAATTTAAACTACACGAAGTTTCCATAGAAAGCGATCTATGTTTCTGTGTAAAGATCGTGTAATAATTTTGTTTGCTAACTACTTTGCGATGGTGAGCCACGTTTCGTTGTATGTATGTACCATCGTACATAGAATACAAAGCCGTCTCATAAATACTACAGACACCTTTTATTTGCCTGGTGAATATCAAATCTCTTGCTGCACACTGCTGACTTCCCAACGGCACTAAACTCTAACTAAAACCAGAAACAAGAAAATGAATTGTTCTGCGGAGTGTTAGTAACACACGAAGAATTATTCATTGCATCTTTTTAATACTTTTCATGTACGATAAGGACTTTTTCTTTTTAAACTAATGGTCTTAAAGTTCATTTTCTCGTTGTGAATTTATATATCTATAAAAATTAACATATCTTTAAGAACTTAGCAATTTTAATCAGTTTTACAAATAGCCTGATGATTTTATTTACATAATTTATAATAATAATAATAAAAATTTTGAACAATTTAAAAATATTATTATTTGGTTCCTGTTTCTTGCAATTGATGTATACAAATTTTTACTTTGCACAAACTACCGCTGTCTCTTTGTAAACACCACTTTTCCATCACTTGCGTGACTGAGGTTGCTAACTTACAGATTTTATTTAATTAAAGATCATTAAACAAATATAAAAGAGCATAGAAAAATGACTATTTTTGTCTGAACATTTTTAAAGAAGTGAATATAATTGTACTGCTTCATATTTTCTCACTCGATCATAATTATTAAATTTAATATGGTTATGGATATGTGCATACATCATCGTAGACCAACATACAGGAATGATTTCAGAATATTTTCGTCTATTCGTTACAAAATTTGCTGAGTATTTTATTTACGCTAAATATTAGAGAATATTCCAAATTTTACGTTCACTAATTACCGATAGTATACTCAATTACTCTGATCAGTGTTCTTCAGTGTCGATAATTTCGTAGCAAAGCCCAACCAGTGTCGGCTAACCCCATGTTATGGCGAGGATGATGATTATAATGAGATTAGGAAAGAGTGATTATGGAAGAGAACACTGTAATGGTTGCTCCCTAAAATAACACGTATTTTAAAACACACGTATACTATGTACACAGGGTGTCCCACATAAATGGGAACACCTAAATATCTGTCGTATTTACAGTCCTATCAGAAAACTTCAAAGGACAAAGTGACACTATTGCAGGGGGCAAATATAATGGTAAATAAAAAAATTTTTTATGTCGTGTTTTTTTAATGAAATTTCAAGGTCACAGATGTTTTTTTTAAATGGAATATTATATTTTCTTTACGATAGTATGATAGACAATAAAAAACTGAATTTAGTGGATACCACCTTTTTGACCTTGAAATGACCTTGAGCAAGAATAATCATGTTGGAGCGGATAAAATGTGGAAGTTTAAAATTTACGTGTTTCAGCAAAGATTACGCGTTGTTTACGTCGGGTTGACCTTTACAAACCACAATAAATGTTTGAAATATTTTTCATAGTAAACAGCGTATGTTTATGTTAGAGTATGTATCATTGAGATCGTTAACAGAAGGTTAATCGGTTAGGATAAGTACGTTGTTCCTTCTGCATTATTCGAATTCGAAACGTGAAAGGCCAGAGGATATGCGGAAAAGGATTACTGCAGCATGTACTTCAATTACGTCTCAGGAAATCGACAATGCCTACAGATCATTTAATGCAACATTGCAATATTGCATAAATGAGGATGGTCAACATTTCGAACATTTATTATGATATGTAAAGATCAACCCGCCGTAAACAACGCGTAATCTTTGCTGAAACACGTAAGTTTTAAACTTCTACATTTTATCCGCTCCAACATGATTATTCTTGCTCAAGGTCTTTTCAAGGTCAAAAAGATGGTATCCACTAAATTCAGTTTTTTATTGTCTATTATGCTATCGTAAAAAAGATATACTATTTCATTTAAAAAAACATCTGTGACCTTGAAATTTCATTAAAGAACACGACATAAAAAATTGTTTTCTTTACCATTATATTTGCCCCCTGCAATAGTGTCACTTTGTCCTCTGAAGTTTTCTGATAGGACTGTAAATACGACAGATATTTAGGTGTTCCTATTTATGTGGGACACCCTTTATAGTAATCATTGCCTGCATGTCCGCCTATGTCCGCGATATTTATACAGCTTGAAGCCAATATTTATAGTTTGCTTAAACTCGCCGCCATGCCAGCGTGAATTGTTGTCTGCTGTGTTTGTACTAGCTGCAACAAACGCATGGAAAAATATGACGAAGAACATTGATGTTTTGATAAATTCATTTCTCTTCTTAATAAATCTATTTTTATACTCGACTGATGCCTGGAAAAAGTTTTACAATCGAGTGACGTATGGATTTCATGGAAAATCAATTTTCACTACAACCTATTAAGTCACTAAAATTTTATTAGGCTCTACGAGTTGCGAGAATCTTACAAAAATCACTTTTATGATAAACATGATTTTTTCTATTCTTACATTATTAAATAAATAAGTTGAATAAGTTGAGTAAGTGAAACCTAGATTGTCCGAACTAATCTTCGAACCAATCTGAAGCGACCCATATATGCAAAACACGTCTTCTTGTACAAAACAGTAAATATTTAATCTAACATTGGACTGAACTTTCTTTTGGAGGACCAGATGTTTTTAACTTTTTTGAACTCTCTTTTATGTAATCCTGTAGATATCGATGAAAACGTTACGAAAATGTAAGTATTATTGTTAGGAATTCACTAAGTCAAAAAGGCTTAAAAGTGCTCAACTTTACACGCGCATAACTTCTGAACCAGTGAACTCCTGGTATTAAGACTTTCATTTTCGGCGTTTTCTCGTCGAAATCTATAGAACTGCATCAAAAAAAGTTAAAAGGAATTGGTCCTCCAAAAAAAGTTTAACCTAACATTATCACAAGGTAGCTGTACTATTATCTGATTGTTTCGGATAATCGAGGTTTACAATATCGTAAATTAAACAAGTAAATACGACCCGAATGGTGCCGTGTTTGGTATCGTTTCACTCAGAAAACTATCACGAACACGTTAGTAAAAGTTTCATGGAAAGACAATTAAAAATAAAACAGTTTTTAAACAAATCTACAGTTGAGAACGCCAACCGTCAGACATTTTCTCCCTTCACTGTTTTATTTCCGCGGAATCTGCCACTCCTTTGTAAAATCGAACTATTTCATTCGTCGAGCACGTTTCCCTTCAATGTTTCAGAGTCCTGGGCGACATTTCGACATCGGTGGGCACAGGATAGAGTACGAAGCCAGCGACGAAGCGGGTTGGTCGAGCAAGTGCGTTTTCACCGTGGTGCTCCGCCAGGAGTGAATCGCAGCGAGCGCGATCAGCTGAGCGTGAGTAGGCGAATAAGAGACGAAAGAATCGCCGAAGAAAAGGAAATCCAGGTAAATAGGGAGACCCGGGGTCTATGCCAGCGAGACGGAAGAATAACGATAAGGTAATATAATTGGAAACACACGGCCACGCTTCTCCGTGTGTGCGCAATGGATTTCGCAGTATGCGGACGGTCAAATGCGGACGAAACTCGGATATTTTGCCATGATACGTCGATACATACGTGGGCGCATGGTCATTCATATGATTGATTTCGATGATGGACGAGGCGAGAGGAAACCGTTGTCTTTAACCCTTTAATGATAAAGCTATTAATTTATATCTATGTATACAATAGGTGTACAAAGTATTTGTACTACTTTTAAAGATGAATTACTTTTTTAAAACCTGTCCGAGCGACATGAGTTTTTTTTTTTTGAGATGTTGGAAGAATTAGTTTACTAGGTATTGTGTAAATAATTTTTTTTTTCGAAGTTGCTATGTGTTGAAATTGCGAAGAGAAGTGGTAAAGATCACACAATTTTTACCTTCTCTATCCACGCCTGAGAAGAAAATTTAACATTAAACCTACCGAGCATAAAAAGTGACTGACATGTGTTACTTTATAAAAATTTCACGACACGATTCAGCTTATTTAGAGACTTTTTGCTATTTTTATTATGTTTGATTTAAGAAATTGATTCAATCATGTCCTACGATAGAGTCTTCAAAATTTCATCAATTCTAAAATGAATAATCTTGGACTGGTCAATTTGACCAGTGTTAGGAAATGGGTTTCTGAATAACTGAAAACATTGGAGAATTCTTTTACTATGTTGTTTTACTATATGTTTTATTTTAATAGTTCGGCTAGCGGACTCGAAGTGAAAAAGAAGAATATAGCAGGCGATATAGAAAATCCAGTCGCCCAACAATTTACCACCTCTCTGATGACCAGTGTAATATGTAACACGTTGCGCGCCACGTCACGTGACCAGTCTACGGTCTTAGTGGGGGGCGTTGTAATGTGCGCAGGAGTGGAATGGGATAGTGGGAGAGGAAAAGGAGGAGAGGAAAATCAACCCAGGTTTGGGTTGATCTGGCGACACTGAGTCTGGTCTGTTATTTTATGTTATAGAAATGCAGTGTTTCCAATTCACAACGAAATTCATTTTTGCTCCTTGGCAGTTGCATTATTATTGCTAATAATCTAACAACCGGCGCTGGTAGGTTTAGTGTTAAAACACACATTATCTAATGTAGACAAATACAAAGTTTCATCGGAATCGGTTGACGCATGAATGAGCAATAGGTATTATGAGTCGCAAAAAAATCCTTGAATTCTTCCGATTCAATCGAATCGCAGTTTTTCACAATGTGATTAATCATTATTTTATCCTTTATTTATTTTTTATCCTTTATTATAACAACGTTATTAATCCTATTTTTAATCATTTATAGCCCACAGCAACCTTAATCGATTTCAATGAAACTTTGTGCATATATATAACATTGGGTCTACAAAAGGCACATTTTCAATTTTTATTACAGTCACACATAAAAATATTAAAAATCGTGACATTTACTTTTTTCATCGCAATTCCGACCAATAGCAATTTTAAAAAAGAATTAATTTCACATCACCTGGTAATATAATTCCTAATTATTCGTTTTTATATACAAATACTTTCTACACCCACTGTATGTACCATTGCAGAGCTTCGAATTAATTTCTAAACTTGTTTCCATTTCAGAGATTTGTTTTTTATTTGTTCGTCAAAAGAAAATTTACATAATTTGATCCCCCGTAATAATAGCTCTTGTATTTCATTGGATACAAAATAACTTTTTAAATTTAACCCTCTGTCTACCAAGCGGGTCCATTGGACCCGACTGTATGTAGATACTGCGGTTATTTAAACTTTTAAAATTCTTGGGATCTTGTCGTTGCATGACTTTGTTACTTTTCTTATTTTTTATTATTTAAAGCTAAAAGTTTTTTTTATATCTACTACGTTTTGTGGTATAAATTTTCTATCGCATAATGAAAGTTTTTTTTACGGTAGACAGAGGGTTAAAAATGTTCATAATTTTGGAAATTGCTCCTTGTGTTGCACAAACGTGAGAGCATTAAGGGGTTGATCAGAAAACGTCAATCTTCTGCACTATCTGCACTATCTCCTGTAATTTCGAAATATCACAGTTTTGCCGTTTCTGATAGTCTTTCTAAAATCGAAGATCAACAACTGCTTACATTGTACAATAACACAGCCTATGAATTTCAGGCTTAGCTCTTTTGACTTTTGTCCATTGCTACTCACATTGTGGGTCTTCTTGAACACATGATCACGTTTGATTTGTCGTAGTTTCGTGATCCAGGTGTTTTCGTCTCGCCTTTCCTCAGGATATGGATCGTTTATTTTGAAAGTGGTGCAAGTGACCATTTTTGGAAAAAATTGAAAGATCACAAATGAAACAAATAATTTAGAGTGAACTTTTTATTCAAGAAAACAATTCTCGAAAGAAGAGAAAATGGACTTGCACCATTTTCAAAATACCCGGTCCATATAACAGGCCGCACATGCTCTACCGTACAGTGATGCGAATTTATCTTGGATTCGACGTGTGGAGACTTGAGCGTTACCATGAGCACGATCGACATGCTCGAGGAGAACTAGGAATTTCCGCGAAAGTATGCAAACATTCCAGGAAATTACATGTTTCGACGATCGTGCGTGGTCGTCGCGCTCGCGTTGCCAAGTAAAACGAAGGAAAACGGAGAACTGTCAATGGCAATTCGAAGGACGATCTACAATCTACCGAGTGTTCCCCCGATACGTAGGACCCGCTTCAGTAATCGATACCCTCGTTGGTAATGATTAAACGGAAATAAATTACCGATTATTTTCTATTTGACCTGATTTCGCAGGCTTTATGTGCCAGAAGTTAGTGTCCACTTAGTTAGATACCTTCGGAACAGTTCAAAATGGCTACCTTACATATCAGTATTATACAGACAATGGAACGAGAGCCTGTTACGAAAGAGACTCGAGTTGGTCCGCCATTTGACTGTTCATTCAATTACTTTAACATTGAATGGTAATTTAATATTAACGCCTGCACGCTTTCAACGAATTCCGTTCGTAATTAACAATATTGATATGAACGTACGACTGTATCTCTTTTAGTTTGATATTTGCAGAATAATTTGATATTAGCCTTGTTTCACATGAATTCGAAAAATAATTGCATTTATACTGATTGATGCTTGAATTGATTTGGCCAGTAAACAATACAGACAATTGTTGATCAGTGTTTGTAGAAAATGATGTATATTCAGTTGTACTTTGGTTCGTTCCAGATGCGAATGATGGGATTCGATTTATTTAATAGTTTTTTCTGGATTATTTTCATTTTATCATTATTGCAGGGTGTACGACTTGATTTTGGGTCTAATTGACCCAGGTAAGGGATAAATATTTGCAGATTATTTAAATTAGTTCATATAGGTTATCTAAATATTGCATTCTTTATTTTGTGTTCAAAAAGGCATTTTAGAAAAAGTCTATGTGTAATTCGGACTGCGGATTTTATGCACTTGTAATGAAAATGAATCGGTGAAACATAAAACATTAGAAACATTAAAGGAATTTAAATACATGGATACACTATTTTCAACTGATCAGAATTACTAACGTTAAACTTGCAAATCTTAAAAAGTTACTGAAGGATTGTACTGTACAAAAAGTATGTAACTGAATTTATTTAGATTTTGTGCGATCTTTATTACGAATAAACAAATTTATCGAATCATTTCCCATTGTATTTATAGTTTCAACAACTATAAAATAAAAACTATGAAACTGATCATTTGATCTGCAGTGGTAGGTTCAGTGTTAACCTCTCAGTTAGATATATGACATGCAACTATTGGGTTTGCAACTAAGTGATTACGCATTTTAAATTAAAAAGGAAAATTCAAAATGTTCACTTTAAAATATAACTTTATCAAATTAGGTGTTATCCTAAAAAAAAATTTGGGAAACCAATTTTGACGCTGCTTTTCTTTCAAGGCTTCATCCCCATATACAGCACATAACTTCTTGTATGCTTGCAATACGTTCCTGACTTTTCGGAAATAATAATAATAATAAAATACGTCTGAAATGCGCGTTTTGTTCTTCCATTTTTAAATTGAGATTAAAACGAAACTAAATATTTTTCTTACTAATTAAAGGTGGAAGTCCAAACAACAAGAAAAAAATATAGGTTAGGTACTTCGAACACGTTGACAAAACAGAAGAATGTGCTAGAGCATCTATCGACAAAATCCGCAATCATTTAGTTGCCAACCTAACATATTTTCTAACTTCTTTATCTTGTGCTAAAATCATTAACTATTAAAATATTGATTCATATTGTACTATTCAAACTTTTTACAATGGAAATGTATTAACCCTTTGCGCTCGAAAGTATTCTAACCCCATAACCAAACTTTTTTTTTCGATCAAGAATATTTCCATTCTATATAATTTTTTTCGCTTTGAAGAATTGAAACTGATATAATACCTCATAGAACACTTAAATGTTTGGTAACTAATTTATTGAATATCAATTTAATAATGTTAACCATATTTTGAATAATGGTATAGCAATTTTTAGTCGTGCCTCAGAGTCACCACTCGAGTGCAAAGGGTTAAAATATTAATCAGTTGTAATTTCATTCAGTTTAACGCAACTGTCATGAAATGCATCGCGAAAACCATCATTTCGGTACAAATATCACTTTTGCGCACTCCTCATTTAATCTCGCTGCAGTCGAGAAGTTAACCAAGAAAAGAAGTTGTTGTTTAGTTTGTTTCTCCCAATTAGTATCGAGACATTTTTATTTTGCATAAAGATCCGCAGTCTAACGATTACCACAGCCGAGTTCGCAACTGTTTCATCATGATTCACATTATCCAGCATTTTCCGTGCACACGGCCATTTTTTAATTACCGCCAAAGGACAAAAATTAAACGGTGAAGCGGGTCTCGGGTGTTTCGCCAACATCATGTGTAAATACTTGGTCAAAATATAGCCGTGAATTTTTATGCAAATTCGACAGCGGCGGCACCGTGTTGTCATTTGTAGATCGAACCGACTAGATTACCGGAAGGACGTCCCATTTGCATGTTTGCGGGGTCGCGGATGGTGTGCGTCGCGTCGATTTTTTCCCCAACGGCCGGTGTCATTTTTACTAGAACGACGATCGCGAATCCGTCGGACGTGTCGGATTCGCAATTCAGTACAGAACCCGTTTCCATCGATCGATGCGCCCCGAAATTTTGGCCCGCGATGTCCGGACGGGTTAACGAAACTGCTCGCGATTAATTTCGAAATTGAACGGTTCGCCGGGTCCGCTTTGCTCGCGTTCCGCCTGTCAACCGGAACAACGATAGTTTTAATCCTGTCCGCGATCGTGTAAAGGGCGGATCCGGTATCCGGATCGAAACGAACGAATTTATGGAAATTACAAAGTCCGCGCAGAACATCAAAGTGCGCGCGACACTCTGTATACCTATTTTGCGAGCCCGACAAACGTGCTACAATTACAGCGGCGCGCAGCTCTTTAATTCCCCTGCGATTTACGTTTTAAGTTAACTTTCCCCGGTTATAACCTCCAACCTTTACCAATTAAACCCCCAACCCACGTCTATCCTACCATCCCCCTCGCCGAGTTGCTTTAATTACTTGGAGTCCATCTTTTTATTCACAGACCCTCTTAAATTCAAGCTGTTTTGGGAATTATCAGGAATTTACATTCGACGATTCTCCGAGAGTGGCACTTCTTGCCATCCGGAAGGTACAAATTGTGGAGTCGTTCAAGATAATGGCGGGAATGTTGTAAATTGTTCTCCGCATTGTGCTTTTATCGAGAACGCTGTCAATTAGCAACTATTGTATCGCTTTTTAACCCTCGAGCGCGGCGGATCTTTCTCGCAACTGTTACTGGTGAGTCGTTCAACGCTAAAACTGTAGATCGAGTTTACTAAATTTTCTTTTGACCTTCGGAACGTAAGAAGAGTGGAAAAGTAATTGACAGTATAAAAGTATCGTAGTTTAATGTCTTAACGACGCAGTTTTTGTTTTTTAGATTTCATTGCATTGATTTTACCCAATTTTTGTGGTTGCCGAGTTGGCAAACGACGTGTTTACTGTACCACCGAAATTTACTCTTTTTCTTTTTAATATTGTTTATTTACAGTAATATTCGGACAGTCATGAAGAAACGATAACTTTTTTGATATTGATCATAAAATTGCAATTGGAATTGCAGAGAAAATACTGAAAGTTATCTTTTAGAAACTCTTTATTGAGTTTGCACCTCAAATATCTTTGTTGTTTCTAAAGATACGTGAAATATGGTAAGGACAAAGTTGAATGGTACAATGGGGCTGACACGACGACAAAAAAAAATTTTGTTTTTATGTCATTTTTTTAGAGATATCAAGGTCACCTTGACTTTTTTAAAATGGAACCACCCTTTTTAAACACCTACAATGATAGTCCCTTTCAAGGTCGCGGACAGAGATAACGTATAAGATTTAACATCGATACATGCCTGTAAACGGGCTTTGAAGGAATGTTGAACTCTGTCCGTGACCTTGAATGACCTTGAGTAATTATAGTCACTGAATTCGTAATTTGAAACAACAAAGATATTTGAGGTGTAAACGTTAGGTGACTCACCCTTTATATTCTGAAAATTTCATCAGAATCGGGCAATCTTGCAATCAGCTGCACAGGTTTAAAGATGGTAAAAATTGCAGTTTTCCACGGTTCTTACATTTTTCAATGTGTGTTGTTTCTTTCCGTATTAACTGATTTCGATGAAATTTTAAAAATGTATATGATTGATACAGATCTACAAAAGGTATCTATTTAAATTTTCAATATAGGCCCACACAAAAAAAGTTGTGACAAACTTTTAGTATTTTTTCTGAAAATCCATATAGCAAACTGATTGTTCGAACTTTCCTAAAAAATCCATGTGGTAATAAAATCCCAACGCTGCCAAAAATGTTGTAAAATTGTGAAATAGTTTGACATTATTTATTAATTTAATTGCAATTGATCACATTTAAACAAGGAACTTTCAGTTGCTTACGTTAAAACTTTCAAAAGGAATGTTCCTGTCATTAAGACAGCGCTTTTTCGAAAATGTTTTAACTTCTTTCTATCGTTACTATAGTATAAATATTTACCGCATAAGTCACTTGAATATAAGAGGGTAATTTTATTCACTTTGACAAACAAAATTGGAACTTTACTGTTTGTCGCCTCTCTAATTATACAATGCATTTACATATATTTTCTCCTTTGTAAAAAGCTCTCGAAAGAAAGAATATTCGATTTTTATAAATTCGTACCGTTTTTAATAATAATTTGTATTCGACGTACGCAGAATTAACTAAGTTCTATTTATGAACAATATGATAATGTATTTCTCATTGAAATAATGTTAATTATAACATTTTTAGTATTATCAGATTTTTTATGGATAATGGACTCAACTTTACCGGTGAAAAATCATGCTCGATCTCACGGTACTTCGATTATGAATTTAATCGATTTTTACATACAGTATATTATATTTACATAGTTGAAATGAAATCACACAGATTAAATGAGGAATTGATAGATCTTTAGTACTCTGATTGGACAGCACTTGGAAACCTTTGTAACTGAATTTGTTGAATTTTATTGCATTTTGTTACCATAATTTAGTTATTTATTCTTGCTCCATTCAGTTGTTTTTTTATGTATATTGCAAACAATGTTTCAGCCATTAAACTAGAGAACTTTATTAAGAGTTAGTTTTTATTTGAACGATGATTTTTTGCAGAAAATGTTCCTAGTATTCCCGTGTGAAATGAAGATCGTTGTCATTAATAATTGAGAAAAATTAAGTCTGTAAAGATAAAAGAAATAAATCTAATGTGGTTACATTTACAATTCAAGTTTCAAATACCAACACGGCACTAACAATACGAAACTGCAGTTCGCAGCTTACAATTACGTGACTATAATAAACAAGCATTAATATAAATTACAATTAATACTAAATGTTTATTTTAATCGTTAAATTTAAGGTCGATATTACATTTATTTGATCGATTTGTAGAAACTTTCGAATAACATAAGATTAAATTTTCGGTGATATTTTATTAACGAGGATTAGAATTTTAATAGTAATCCTAATCAGCTGTGTAGTTAATGAAAAACTGATGTCCTAATTGAAAAAATTTGTACATATAGCATGCGTGACGTTCGTCAAATACGTTTCGGATTGTTAATAAATTAATTGTAGACATGCTCAATACAAATGTATAAAGCTATTCATATTTACTATGTAATGAGTTTTTATCTATCACGTTTGAATTATTTATTTATCTAATTCTTCTAACAATGGAATTTTGTAAAAAATATGTCCATAAAATATTTCGCAAAATCGATTTTATTAACTTAATTATTTCAATTAAATTGTTAATATATCTTATTTTAGTAATTATTTTATCAACTACAAAATAATGCCAAATTAATATTTAAATAATTCGTTTCTACAGTAATGGTTCGAAGCATTTACAATTGATTTATTGACAATCTAATACGTTTCACGTGATAGCGTCAAAGTCTCCCGAGACCAATACATCAAAACGATTTTAGAGTGACATTAATGGGTTGTCGTTATTAATAATAATTGTACTACCCGAAAAATTTGTCATCAGATGAGACTTTATTCAAGAAAAATCAATGTCGATCCATGAGTAATTAAACCCGAGATTGATAATAAGAGGAACCAGAGTTCATAATGTTCATAAATTAAGATTGAATAGAACGGATCAATTTTATTGATTACATAAATTATATGTGTCAACGAGCCATCAACTTTGAAGATCGTTCAGTTATATTGGGTTGGCAACTAAATGATTGCGGATTTTAAATAAGAAGAAAAATTCAAAATTTCAAAAAGTCATAATTCCATCTTCATAAAACTAAAAAAAATAAAATTTGGCAAACCAGTTTTGACACTGCCTTTCTTTTAAGGCTTCATCCCCATATGCGGCACATAACTTCTTGTATGCTTGAGATACGTTCCTGTATTTTCGGAAATAATAATAATAAAATATGTCTGAAATACGCGTCTTGTTCTTCCATTTATAAATTGGAATAAAAAATAAATAACTGATCGATACAATTTTTTTTACTAATTAAGGTTGGAAATCCAAACAGCAAGAAAATAATATAGGTTGGGTTCTTTGAAGACGTTGACAAAACAAAAGAATCTGCTAGAACCATCTATCGACAAAACCCACAATTATTTAGTTGCCAACCCAATATTAGAATTTATGATTCAACTCATCGGAGATACTAAAATATTCGATTAACATGTCACTCTAAATTATCAACTAGAGTGAAGAGTTCAATCTAAAGATCAGATTAAACACATCTGTTAATTTTACTCTTTTGGAAAAAATATATATATGAATTAATTTGAATCAAATTAACGTTCTTCATAGTATAATTCTGTTCCATGCATTATTTCAAAAAATTCACAGATTACCGGACAAGATTAAAATAATACTATTGAATGTTTAAATACGGTGTTTCCCTTGATAGTATAAGAGAACCAAAGATGACCCAATTTAAGGGTTCAACCATCAACCAATGCGAAATCGAATAGAGCCTCTGTCGGAGAAAGGATTAAAAGGCTAATTATCGATGAACCGTTTAATAAGTATAGGGACAATATGTGGGAAAAATAATTAGAGATCACCAAAAGTTTGTGATACCTTCCATTGTACCGAATAAAGGTTGTCGTATTCGAAGTTGTAATTTTTAAGGGAATAAAGCGAGGAGGAAACCAATTGAACAGTGTTACTTTTGCGTCCGTCATGAACAGTATCGATGATTACGAAGCCTCGTGAACATTGTTAATCATTACTAGATTACAAATGATCAAGGAACAGGTTGGTGGAAGATTTATTTTCATACAGAGACGATTAAGATTTTATTCGAATAAACTATGACTATTAAGGATAGCGTGTAAATGTTTCATGACGTTTAGTCGTTTAATTGTGTCTCATTGAATCGTTCGCATTCTAATAAATAATCGGCAAAAAATGTTTCACACATTTATCCGTTACTCGTGAACTTTTATGTGGATAATAATTTACCCATCTCCGGTATTGCAATTTTTATACGTAGAGTTTATATTGTTTTCAATTGGTATGCATAATCTCAACAAAGTAATCGAACAGTATATTTTTAATTAAATTTGATACAAATTACACGATGTCGTAAATATTTTAAAATTATCACGTATAATGTTACATCACTCACCGTGAAGTATGTCACGTGTGAGTAATAAAATCCAAATTAAATCCAACCGAATATTTCTTTGGACAAATCGTAATTGATATACGACAAATTTCAGTTACAATTATTACGACCAGTGAAAAAATTTAAACAGTACATGATTGTGAATTCTATTGTTCCAAACTGCGATTTTATTTAATTTTAATGGGTTCAAAATATTCAGACAAAATACATGAAAATGAATCAATAGCGCATAATTACTTGTTACTTGCAATAGAATACCTTTTACATAATATAGTATTATCTTTTCATAACTGACAGATTTACAATAAACTGAACATGAAAATTTTCAATATGTGTCACTTTTAAACAATCTGGAATTTTAATCCACGATCATAATGACTGCCAGAAAGTGTAACAGTATTACAATAGTAACAACAATGAAACGTAATATTATGCACGAACAGAATTCTCAAATGTAAACCCAGCTTTTATTGTACACCATTTAAAAGGCCACCATTGAAACGTTTTGTTCCCCAGTACAAAAGCTCTTTAACCAAATACGAATTTTATGGTTTGGAAATACATTCCTGCTTTTAACAATGTTTGGGAATTTTGCATTCGTTCGCTGTAGACTTGACAAATGTATTTTCGACATGTTTACTGTGTCGTGCAATTCGTGTCTATCTGAATTATGAATGTTCCACTTTTAGCATCTCTGTACAATGTACATTGTTCGACATCACGACGTTTCTAGATGATGCCTCTTTGACATCAGCAGATTCCACCATTATCGAATAACATTGTTGCAAAGGTGTTGAATGCGTAATAAGCTGAACGCAAGACAATAGGCTATCAACACCGTGACGGAACACAGCGAGTCATAAGACTCAATCGCGGTAAAACAAATATAAACAGTACAGCGCATTCTATTTAATCTCGTTCGTATCTACAATAGCATATTGTACCTTTCGTGTTGCGTGATCACTAGACTGCGGAGCAAGATAAAGAAAAAGGAGACAAAGGAGCGAACTAAAAACGTGTTTCTTTTTTTAAGTCTCTTATTAAGCTGAAACTAATACAAACTAATACACTGATGTATTTAAATCTTTTTAATACGTCCATTGCTTCAAATTGTCAAAGTGAAAATTTTTAATACGTCCATTTTTCTCATAAATGCGGAAAATTCGCAGTCTAGTGATCACTATCATTTGACGCTTTCGCGATTGCCGTGCGAATCTTGTGCGTTTCGAGTGACATTTATTTTAGAATTTTTATTCTGTATAAAAATCCGCCGCCTACGTTATAATAAAAACTGTCAATGCCATCTGTATTCCGTTTTTAGATCAACATGTACCTTATTAACATTAAACCTACTGACCATTGAAAATTACTAGTACGTGCTGTCATAAAAATGGCACGATCGAATTTATTTAGATTTTGTGCGATTTTTAATATAATTTATACTCGCATACAAAATTGTGTATAATCATTTCCAGCGGAAGCATCTTTGAAATTTTAATAATTGCAAAATAAAGAATCTGAGACCGGTCAATTGACCGGAAGTGGTAGGTTTAGTGTTAACATTTTAAGGTTAGCTTTATTCATCTTCAGTTGAACATTGATATTTTCAACCCTGACATACAAAGACGTCTGTGATACGTTATATTTTTTTATGACATTGTGTCATAATTTATTATTTTTCTTATTATATTCTAATTTTCTTATTATCTTATTATCTTATTTTCTTATTTTCTTATTCTCTTATTCTCTTATTTTCTTATTTTCTTATTTTCTTATTTTCTTATTTTCTTATTTTCTTATTTTCTTATTTTCTTATTTTCTTATTTTCTTATTTTCTTATTTTCTTATTTTCTTATTTTCTTATTTTCTTATTTTCTTATTTTCTTATTTTCTTATTTTCTTATTTTCTTATTTTCTTATTTTCTTATTTTCTTACTTTCTTATTTTCTTATTTTCTTATTTTCTTATTTTCTTATTTTCTTATTTTTTGTGAGAACTATGAGTGAGTTTCTTTGCCACATGGTTCCTGTGACACTTTTTATTCCCTTGACGCGTAGATTACAATGCAATAAAAAAAAGTTGACCTTGAAATTCGTGGTCAAGGACATTTTTGTGGAAATTATCTTTTACAGATCTTGGCCTATGGCAGTCAAGAACAAACATTTTTTTACACCCTGTACGGTAATCATAATTCCGTAACATCTAAATAGATTCAATCCAATACATTTTTTCATTCAAGCATGTACTGTAATCAAATTTGCATAATATTTAAAGAAATTCAATTTTGCAAATTTAAGTATGTGTAGTGTTTAATACTTATGTCAATGGCTGAAGCTTTTTACCGACGTACAAGATCAAAATGCTCACATCTGAAGAATTTTATATTTTAATCTTACGATCGCAAAATGAATGTACGATTATCCAATGAATGACGAACTGAGCGAGCCTGTCAGTTTTTCAACGAGACCATAAAATAGATACGCTTGCAACGTTGAAAGTGGATCCCCTGGGTCCCGGTTATTAACATAAGGGCGTTTCTTGTAAATAACACCAAGCACCCTTAAAATGTTTTTAATTTTTCACATTATAACTTTTAAACAGAGGTTAAAACGCATCGTGTCCATGAAAGCGTTTTTGCTCGCACAACGCGTTGGCTAAATTGGATATGCAAATTCTGGTGTATATATTCGGGATTCCGTGTATAAAAGCGTACTTTTTGGTTCCTCAAAATGGTAACATCAAGCTCTGCAAATTGATAGCTGTCCTCATTACTCTGTAACACGGTTTAAGAAAATTATACGTTGCTCTACGGGCTTGCCAATTTGCCAGTATGTTGCATATAAGGAGCGCACTGGGTAACAATGGAAAGTTTCATACTATAAACGTCTTCAGAGTTAATGATGGCCAATTATTCTATTAATCATTCAGGATAATACCCGTAGAAGGTTAATATCTGAGTAAATGATTCAGCGATGCATAATCTAGAAACATCGTGGCCGTGTCATTACTTAATAATTTATATAAAATTCAGCATGGCGATTATTTAATTAGCAGGAAAAGGAAAATCCTTTTAATTATTTTGCTTTGATTTTACACTCTATTTAGTGTTCTATCTGGATGGTAATTAGTAGACTGTGGATCGTAGTAACATGAATTTCGCGGTCTAGTAATTATTAATTTGTAAACCGTGGAAGGTCGTGCGATTGAAAATTTGTCCACGTGGCTTCTCAGAAACAGAAATGAAATGGGATCGAATTATTTGCTAATTTAAAAGTGAAAATATTTTGAATTTTATTGGGATTTTAATATTGATACGTACCCTCCACGAATGTACAAAATTGTACTTAATCGTACAATAGCTCGTTTTAATCAGGAACAACAGACATAGAAAAGGAAATTATGAAAAAATGCCGAATGTTTACGGTAGTAAATAGCTTCGTGATCGACGGTACCGACGAGATGAGGGTTCTTACAATAAGGATTTAGGTAGTGGTAATCGTTAAGGAGCGTAATTGATAAAAGAAAACGACCGACATAGCGTAAGTAAACATTTGTTTATTATTTATTAATACCCCCTTCTCCACGCCATTCGCATATCATTGTTAAAAAAAAACAAAAGTAACAATTGTTTACCATCGTACGACATTACAATAAATGTATAAAATTTATGTATCAAATACATGTATGTATATATGTATATGTATATTACAGAAAGAATGTTGCCCGATTAATTCCTATTCGAATCTCCTTGTCCGAACCTCGAAAGACAGTGCTGAATGGCAGTTTCACGCTTCGGTAACCGTAGCTGGGTCTATCTTGACCCACGCTCTTTATTCTGATCAGATTCGACTGTGTCTTGGTCAAATATTTGTGTTCTGATTGGGAATCCATTCACTGCTGGGTAAAATTTATGTGAACAATATTTGAAATATTAAATATTATGGAAGATAAACTAATATTTTAATTACAATATAAATTAAAATTTTCATTTTCTATTTGAATGCACAGTAATTTATCGATAAATGTCCAAACCACGGTTCCGGCCAGGGACAATTACGGGTCAGGGATACTATTCTTTGACTTTTGCCGAACGTAGGAAAGAACAGCGAAGCTAGAGAGTCCTCGGTCGCCGAGAAGTGTAACATAATACGGGTTCGTTATTTCTTATGTTTTTATGGGATTTTCACAAACATATTGTAGCATTTTTAAAAGAAAATGATGCCAAATATTATATAATTCTGATAATATTTATTTGTGTAATGAACGATGAAAGTTTCGGACGCAAAGAAAGACAGCGTATGGAAAAGAAAGAGACGCGGATAGTCGCGGATGCGAAGGCACGCGTCTCTTTGCGTCCGAAACTTTTATCGTTCTTTGCACAATTATATCATATTTGCTATCATTTTCATTAGAAAAATGCCACGAATATGTTGGTGGAACTTCCATAAAAAAATAATAAAAAATAAAGAAGTTTTGTCATTGGATTAGTAGTGGTCTCACCGATATGCTCTACCCGTATTATGTTACACTTCTCGGCGACCGAGGCCTCTCGATCTTCACGCCACCTCACGGAGTATACCCCGCGGTAGTGGGGATAGTTTTGCGACAATTATAGGTTAGACACTTGGGACATTTATCGATAAAATACTGTAGTGCAATTTTAGTAACATTGAATCGTAATAATCATAAAAACGAATTTTATATTCAGTTCAAATACGATTATGTTTACAACTATGTGCGACCATAATACTTATATGCAACGGAACATATCTACATCGTACACAATTTCCATCATTTTAACTAAGAAATGTTTTTCCTATTGACTACTTCGAATCAACTTAAAGATGCTGCATAAATGCAGATAAAAATAAATCACTATTTCTTTTAGTATCATTTCGATAAAATAGCGTTTAAACTACTTATTGCAGTAAGAAAATCTTCTACATTAAAAATTTTATGCATCGCTCAAATTACAAAAGATTATTTAGTATTCAAAATAGTATTTTACCCAGTTCAGAACATGTTGTAATAATATTCGCGACCATAAATGCAGTAGAGAAACAAAAATAGAGTAACGTAGGTCTGTACTAGCCCAAGATTGCCACTTAGTTGCTAAAAGCATGGATTGTTCGATGATTAATATGTGGCAGTCCTAAATCCTATGAATGTACATTCTAATTAGCATATCTTTCATAAGCTATGAAAAACATTTCTTGATTAGTGATCTTTGACGATTAACCGTTAGCAAATTGTATTAACAATCATATTAAAAATGACTCCGACGAAAATGCAATGTCATCGAATATTTAATAATATTCTTAGATTTTTTTAATCTTTCAATCCATTGAAATTTCGCCCATTCATTTCTACCATAAATGCATAAACTTCGCAGTCTAGTCATCATATGAAATAATATATTGGAATTAAAAAAACAGAAAAATTACATTTTACCAGCAGTTTACTAGAGAGTATGGTTTCGCGTCTCTTCAACAAGTTTGACTGAGTCTGGATCATTGGAAGCTAATAAAAAAAAATATTGAGCGTCATCGCTGCTTTCATTAAACTCTGAGTGAGTGTTTCATTTGCAAAACTAGGCCAGAAATATAACTTGTAATAAGATAGATCGGTGTCGAAACATGCAGCAATTAGAACAGGGAATTAAGATTAACCCTTTGCGGACGTGAATTATGTTTAGCGTACTTATCGACGGTTCAAATGGTAAGAGATTCGATGCTTCCTGTCTGGGTTTTATTGTGCGACTGACGCTGTTCCGTCACGCTAGGCCCAGCGCCGCTGCCGAAAACAAAACGCTATCGCCAATCGAGCGACATCGACGCGTCTCAGCGTCTCGCGTAGAGAAGCGAAGCCGCTCACGCACACGTGCATCTCGTATCACAGAATATACAATTTTCCTCGGGGAAATGAAATTGTGCACTGACAGATACGCATAAGAATTAAATAAAGGAGCAAGTGTTGTATTTGGTAAAAATTTGTTTGATGTTTTTTGAGAGTAAAGATTTTTTAAAAAATAATTTTTAGTCACGGAGTAGCAATTTTACTTGGGCGACTGTCTGCAGACACGCGTCCGCAAAGAGTTAATAATTTTAATGGCTTCCAACTTGTATAATTTCGATTCTGCTCATACAATTTTTATTTGACGAATCATTCGATATAAAAAAAGTATTCGATCATATGTACGACAAATATTAATATATTCTTATTCAATTATCCATTCTGTATAAAAACGACTGCTGAAAAATATTTCGTTTAAATTGTCTTTTCCCATATTTGTCCATATATATTAAATCATTTACACAGCTATATATTTATCATGCAATTGAGTGTATACAATATATACGACGAGACAACTACTATTTGATATAGAAAAAAACACTTTATTAAATGTTAAAAAAGTGAAATGACAAAACTGTACTGAAATTAAAAAAAAATAGTATGACATTAAAAATATTTGTTTATTCACAAAATACGGAATAGAAGAGTTAAACAACGATTAATGCTCACTAAATTGCAGTGACAAGTAAATATAATCATGAAAAACTTTCGCTATTTTTAATAATTCGTTATAGCAACGTTAACCAATTTTTCGATGAAATTTTAAACATGCGTATAATAGTCTCGAATCGATAAAAGACATTTTCGAAATAATTCGTTACAGCAACGTTAACCAATTTCGATGAAATTTTCAACATGCGTATAATAGTCTCGAATCGATAAAAGACATTTTCGAAATAATTCGTTATAGCAACGTTAACCAATTTCGATGAAATTTTCAACATGCGTACAATAGTCTCGAATCGATAAAAGACATTTTCGAAATCTTGATTACAGGCTCAGATAGAAAGCTTATAAAAATCAACTTTTACTATGACTATTCTCTACTAACCTAGTCCTAGAATCGTAGACAACCTAAACTCGTTCGTTCCACTTTAAAAAAGGTCATTCTAATTTCTCAGGGTAAATGAAGAACTTGAGTCACTCTTTCGCCAATGTCGCAACGCAACAAATCGATCAATCGAAATGGTGCTCCGGTCCCACGTCAATGGTAAAAAGTCAAAGATCGCCAGCAGAACTATCGCGGGGGCTGTCCGATTCCGCAAATCCCGCTGATCAAAACGTCTCGTCTAGCTCGCGAGCGCGAAATCGACTCGGCTTTAATTAGACTTAATTAAAGTGAGGAACGAACTGGTAACGCCTCCGCCGCTCCTTCGCCAACCATCCCGTATAAGCAGGGAACTCTTGACATAATTTATGCGCGAGCCGCAGACCAGCCTTTCTTCGACAGTTAAATTACTTTCGGTTATTGCGGCTCGTCGGGAACAGCCGAGGTCTGGGTTAGGTCGATCCTTTACGCGCAACATTTTCGCCGTGGCAATATTCTAGTCAAGACATGGCCCCGGCTGTAATGAGTCGTCGGCGTTGCTACACGATCAGTCCTCGGCGAACGTTGCTGTTGCTGTTGCTGATGTTGCTGCAGTTGCTCCTGCTGATGCCGTTGCTCCCGCAGCTGTTGCAGCTCGTACTGTCTCGCGTGTCGATCTGCGAACAAACGAACGGGTTATTCGAAGCTATATAGATTGTCATCAGGCATTCGTTGGTAGTTCGTAGTCACAGTCGCCTATAACGGGAATCGATCGAATACAATCGTGGTGACATCGACTTCTCTCTCCCTCCAGTTTAGATTAATGGTGCCGAGCCGCGCCGTTTACACCGCGGTTTTAGAATCCCGCGCAACGATAGTACGCAGACACGTCAAACGCGAGGCTTGATTGTTTCTCACGATCGCACAGTAGGTTCAAACGCAAAAAACGCGGACAAAAATAATTTCTAAAGAAACTTCTAAAATTAAATTAATAAAAATGGTACAGTTTTATAGATTTTGAGGTGCTGAATTCAAATTAATAATCAGATTTTGTTTAATTCCAAACTCATAAAAGTTATATAAGGTTTTTTCGAAACGGTTTTCTCGAATTTTGGCGTATATATTATTAATTATTTTATTATTAATAATGGAATATTTTTAAGTTATTATATACCAAATTCTGTATAATTTACTTGATATTAATTTCCTTCCGTCTCTAAACAAATGCCAATCGGCGCTCCAACAACAATACCAGGCATTCTTTGCCCATTATTGCCTTATTATTTATGTTTATAGCGAAATTGAGAAGATGAAATTCAAAATTGTTGGAAAATTTTAAGAATTGAAGATGTCAATATATGATTTCTCCTCTGATAAAATTATTAAGGCGGTAGACTCCTTTACAGAATTGCAGGGGTGCGGGATGCGCGTTCTCATCTCGGGGATTTTTCAATAGTCAAATGCGCTAGATAAAAGATCAATCTAGGCCGCGATCGCCCTCGAAAGTCCTATTTTTACGTTTATGAGGCGTAATTTGCATTATTCATAGTCACAGCTATATGAAAATAGCTACATGGGCAGTTGTATGCTTCCGAACAATGCAAATTAAGCCTCGTAAACGATAAAATAGGACTTTTGAGGCTGCCTAGATCGATCTTTTATCTAGCGTTTTTGACTACTGAAAACCCCCATTTTTGTATTATCGAATCTGTTTCGGGTTAGGTTTTTGATCCTCGATCCTAATCTAAATTTACGACAAAGTTGGCTGGTTTTCTTTTGGAAATGGCTTTCCTCTTTGAATGCCAAAAGACACCATAGCGATTACCTGAACGGCGCGGCGCGGCGCAACCGCGCATTCTCTCGCGTCATCGTTTTTGTGATACAGTGTACAAACAGGCAGCTATTGGCAGCTGAAACCTTTTTAGTTTTATCGTATACATATCTACCAATAACGTGTAACAAATTTTAATGCAGCAATCGACGGCAATCGGTTTATAAACATATTTGAGTGGGGAAAAAGCTTAAGTATTACTCTTCGTTTCATCAATGTTTGTAGGTGTTATATACAACAAAAACAAACATAATCCATGCTTATTATTTTCGTCTTGGAACACGCTTTCAGTTAAGTACATGCAAAAAATCCTCACTCATACGTGTATTAAGTTATAATGTACTAAATGAAACGGTATTCTAAAAAATTCAAGAGATACTAAACTTATGCATTTTTATTGAACTTCAGCATTTAATTGTGGGATACAGATATGGAATTTTGGAAAACGAAATGCAAAAAATGTTGCAACATTTATCTACCAACAAGGTAATAATACAATTTTACATTTTTCGTTTAGTCAGGAAAATGATTTTTGTCCGCGTTTTACGCGTTTCAACCCACTGTGGATCGGTGACGTTTCTTTTTTTCGAGCCGCGTCTTCGTTGATAGAGGATTTTGATGTACAGGGTGGGGAAAAATTATTGGTCATCCTTTTGGGAGGTGATAGAACTCGTTGTGATCGCCAACATTGCATCATAAACATGGTGCTGCAAAAGTAACTTTCAAGGTCATTTTCAATGTCAAATTTTTTTATTGGCTTAGTCGATTCCACTCGTCGAGCTGAACAAAAGTCTCAAAGGGACCATATGCCGGAAATCAATATTTCATAGAGAAGTCTTCGTTTGAAGTTTTTTTTGCCTGAAATTTCAAAAAAATCGAGTAAATCAATCCGAGCGCTGCTTTAACACTAGGTTTACGGAGCACTAAAATTGATTACTTTACATTGCTTTATAAAAATAATAAAATTGTATTTACTTAGATCTTCAGCGATTTTTATTGTAATATGTACACAAAAAAATAAATCGATTTAATAATCCCTCACGAATGCCTCCTTACACTCTTAATAATCGTAAATTAAACATTTTTGAATCCGTCATTTTGACGAGCCCCGTAAATCTAGTGTTAAGGAACCAATAGTCATTGAAATGTTACTGGATACCAAGATACCACGAAGGGAACAAAAATCTACCACGCCCACTTCGTAGTTCCTGGGTAGTGTTAGGAGTAGATTAAGCAGATTTTACATCCATCACAATTAATTTTTCGATATTTTTTATAAAAATTTTACTTTTGTAAAAAAAATACGCCATCCATTTAATATTTTTATTTCATAATCATATAACATACACATTTCATAAATATAATCATTTTTATGACATGTTATACGTATTTCATATATATGTTTGTGTTAAGTCTATGTTTATTATACTTTATGCACATATAATAAATATGTTTATTTTCATTTTGTATGTTTTATACTTATTTAACAAACAGTTCTTTCTATGTACATTTATTAAGAACGTAGATTTCAACTTGATAAATACGTTCAAAGCGGAAATAAATTGTCATCTCATTTAGTTTTAAAAGGAATTGAAATTTCAGTGCGATAATGGAGCACTCAAAGCGGGCTTTAAATAGGCACTGTACGAAATTAATTAAAATCTGTCAATCTAGAAAATTTAAATTATTAATAACCCCAGAAATAGTATTAACCTTTCCGTTTCAGGAAACCAACCTCAAAGCAAGTTTTTCATACATTTTGCGCAATAAATTCGATGTATTCAAAACAAAATGCGAAGCTTTCAGCTTCATAGAAGAAGGGAAAAATTCTAAAATAGGAACCCTTATGCCACTGAAAAGTTCTGAACGTTACTAATTCAAAGGTTTCAATTTAGCATGCTGCGTAGATTGAATTTAACGGTTTGAACAGAGTTCTTTGAAACCTTCGCTTGTGCAATGTACAATTTTTTCTCCAATTTCCATTTCATTGTAAATAAAATAAGGATGCCATACAAAAATCATGACACGCTATTTCATTCACATCTGTCCTAATTTTTACATTCATGGTGACATAAAAACGGGGGAAATGCATTTTTATGTGTCAACAATTTCGAAAGTTTTTCCTTAAAATTTATATTTATCTTACGTAGATACTTACTCTAAAGGTAATCTTTTGAGAAGTATTAACGGTGAGAGCTTTACACAAAGAATTTTTCATACAAATGCATAGTATCAATTTTGGAAGTATTCACTTACTTAAAACTTTCATTAAATTTTGCTCGTACAGTGTAATAACTAGACTACAGATCTTTATGCAAAATAAAAATTTTCTTCGTCATTAACAGGACACAGAAACCATATAAAAATTTCTTTCCATCTTTAACAGTTTTAATAAACTGAGAATAACATATTGATGTCCTCAAGTTATCTTAATGTTTTTATTGTGTTATATTACGGCCAATTATTTTTGTCATAACCGCATAAAATCCCCAGTCTACTAATAACTTAAGACGGCTTATATTGATCGAAATATATGAGCCCTTTTTATTTTATTTTCATTTTACTGATGATATGATTTTTCCAATTTTAATGTAATAAAGCAGAGAAAAAAGACAATTTATATCAATCGTTAGTGGTTTAGGAGTTAAAGAAAAGTTTTCAGAAATTCATAATTTGTAGAAATGTAGGTGATTTATATGTTGATAATGGGATAATACAGAAAATTATTAAGAGAGAATTATTATGTGGATTAAAAGAAAAGCTCGAGCAATAAAACGCAGCGTTACGTTGTTATACCTTAACCAAGTTGCAGCATATTAGAATAAGCGAATATGTTTATATGCAAAATAATTATACACAATTTCTACCATTAAGAAAGAAGAAGATACAAAATTCCAGGAGACATCAAAGATGCCACCGACTCAAAGTAATCTTGCAAAAAACTAATAAAATTCTTGAAGCACACAAAATTATTCAACCGAATCTAAATTATAAATGAACACCTAATTGTAAGTTTGTAGTTGCTAATATCCCTTGTGAGGTTGATGCAACTTAAAAAAAAAAAAACGAAAGTTCTTTCACAGAGTTTTAAGTTTGTTTTTATTTTACGCCTGCTTTGATTATCCATGCAAATCAATTCTGAAAATTGATTAACTTCTTAGAACCAGGACTGTGATTATTAACGTGTTAGGTGAAATTAGTATATGTATCGTACTTTTAACTCTTTTGTAATTAGTTAATAATAGAAGCATTCCAGAAATGGTAAATTTACGATTGTCTAATATTGAAACTAATAAAAAAGCAACAAACTAAAAAAAGAAGTTTGGATTACTTGGAATAATAATAATTCGGCCGCACTGAGTCTGTTAATTGATGCAGTGGAAAGTTAATATTACTTCGCGAAATTTTATTAACGAATTACAACGTTCGCTGAACTGATGTGTGTGCGACGTATTGTATAGTATGTCGCTCGGACACCAACAAATAGAACAGAATGTCGTGCCTATCGTTATAGGCCAAGCGACTGGAACACTTTCCCAGATGCTTCGATGCGAATGTATGTCACATTGCATCGTTAACTGCATCACCCTTGACACACACATGGAATCAATTTGAATGTGTCAGGCTTTGTTGTGGGATTGAAACAGTATTATTGAGTGGGATTGAAACATATATATATATATATATATATATATATATATATATATATATATATACATAATATATAACTTTTATTTGTATAAAATAAACCTTACATTACTAGAAATAATAAATAAACACAAAAATCAGAGGGTATGCCTCAAACGATGCTACATGGCTAATGGACATTGTCGAACAAACACATGGCGGAGGGGAGCGCGTTTCGGGCGCTTTTTCAACAATTGAAAATCGTGCATTCTTTACTGTAA
The DNA here is from genome assembly GCA_913789915.3 of Sphecodes monilicornis. Lineage (NCBI taxonomy): Eukaryota > Metazoa > Arthropoda > Insecta > Hymenoptera > Halictidae > Sphecodes > Sphecodes monilicornis. The sequence continues at coordinate 17,043,811 of OU565290.1, forward strand.
CCCCGTGATGAGCTCGGTAGGGGCCCCTCAAACGCCTGCTTCTCCCACCAACCTCTCTTTCATGCACGAGGCCTGCGGACTGTTCGCGACGGGCGAAGCACTTCCTTCCTCTATGGTAACGGCGGATGCTGGTGGGGAACAGCGGGCGCTATGGTGGGGACGGTTTGTCTCAATTGAGACAAAAATGTCCATCCCTGCTCTAACCTGTGAGTACTAAAAGGTCCCACACTGCACGTGGTGCTACCTTATAAATGACAGCTACGCGAGTCTCCATCAGTATTGTATAATGTGAGAGCCTTCTTTTTAGAAACACTGGATGGGTGTGTGTGGTATTGTCGCTTCTCATCCACACAACGTGTTTACAAACAAAAAATAAACAGATGCGTCCCCGGAACAGGTTTACGTTGCCACGGAGCGTGGAAGAATACAGAAAATTTAATACACTATTAGCAATAGTTTTTCGCAAATATCTCGAAAACTGAGACCGAGCACCGGGTAGTTGTAATGACAACAGTTGTTCAGAATGTTGTCCTCAACAACATATGTCAAGGTCAAGGTCATCGGAGCATCCTCCCCTAAACGTAAGGTTTACCATAAATTCAGTCTTATCATTTTTATAAAACAACGTATAACAGTCACATTTTAAGCTCGATACGGTTAATGTTAAGTACCTCTCTACTGTAGTGATTGTATACCAATCACTTCATGTTTTACAGGAAACTGATAAAAGAAATAATATTTAATTTTTCACTATTTTATACCCCAATTTATCTGAGACAATACAAAGCACGAAATTGGTGAAGAATTTAATTTTTCACTATTTTATACCCCAATTTATCTGAGACAGTTCAAAGCATGAAATTGGTGAAGAATTGAATAAACGTGTCGCGGTATAATTTAATATAAATGATTTTACTGTATATTGTATCAATAGAGACACTCGACGATTTATCGTAATTTATTCAATATCATTTGATATTATTTATTTCAGGCTGAATTATTTAAACACGTCGATATATTGTTTCCAGTCTCGGACGCTTCGAAAGGTTAAAATGGTAATTTCTCGGAAAGTAACACCTGTTTGCGATGCACGTGCAAATAGTTTATTGAAATTCCCGTCACGAAGCAGAATGTAACACGGTACACCAAAAAGCGATCCCGTATCACAGCTGGCATGCATCTCGAAATCAACAAACACCGGGAACACGGACAGAAAGAAACGACAGCGGTGTTCGATGATTCGCTTTTTGCAACATAAATCATTAAACGTCGATCGATATCGGTTTAGTCATTGTCGTCCGTAATTCAAACAGATACCTAAATCCTTGCCGGACTGATTTATCCCCGCGAGATACCACGAGTGTTTCGATCCTCTCCGGTGTTCGGCTGTTTTTTTTTCAATACAAAACACGTAATCTCGTTTGCGGAGCTCTTAAATAAAATAAAATAGTGGAATATATCAAGCGGAGGATTTAACGTTTCGACACTTTTCTATTAAAGTGAACGTCACGTGAAATGCACACATCATTTGAAGAATAGATTCATTTTAACTGCTACGTAATTTATTGATTGGAATCAGAGCTGGGTAAAATATTGTTTCGAATAGTAAATAGTAATTATACGTGCGCTTTTAAAAATGTTTTTAATATAATATTTTATTGAAAGGAGTCTGAAAATTATGAGAAATTTATTTGCGGAGGGATATTACATGAGAAATCAAATAAAAAATATTCAACACATTTTTTTCATTGGATGCCTCATTTTCCAGAAAGTCGAATTCGAGAATATTAGGTTGTTTTTGCATTTTAATATCGCCCGTTGCCTCAATTTATTTGCATCGTCAAGCAATATTTTATATAGTATTTAACACCAAATTCAAACATTTCATTTTATGTTTTAGATTACCAAAATACAAATATTTTATACTCGAGTTTGAATATATTAGGTTTCTTGCAATTTAGTATTACACGTTTCCTCAATATATTTTCATCGTCAAGAAATATTTTATATACTATTTAACACCAAATTCAAACATGTCATTTTATGTTTTAGGTTACCAAAATACAAATATTTTATTTTATACTCGAGTTCGAAAATATTAGGTTTCTTGCAATTTAGTATTATACGTTTCCTCAATATATTTGCATCGTCAAGAAATATTTTATATAGTATTTAACGTGTAATTCAAATATTTTATTTTATGTTTTAGAATACCAAAATACAAATGTTTTATTTTATAGATAATGAAAATAAAAATATTTTATTTGCGGAAATTTTACTTTTTATTTAAAATAGTGTACTTTATTTGAATTGTACGACTATTTAAAGTAGTAAAAATTACTACATGGCGTTTTGTTTGTCCACTTCGCTATTTTCATAATTTTTACAGATACATTTGTGATCTATGTAATTAATTCAAAAAAGGATTTTAAACATGAAAATATGCATATTTTAAATTAAATAAATATAATGAGTAATAAATAATAAGATAAATTGCATATTTTCTTATTATTTCCAAACCTTTTTATTATTTTGTATTTATCATTGTATTTACCTTCTATTTGTACTCAATATTTTGTTAGCTAATATAGTCATTGTTTCATATGTATATATATATTTTTTTTATCAGCTATTCAAGAAGTTTAAAATCAAAGAAATGATATTAAAACACGTGAAAAACTTGATAAGTGATAAAGATTGTATAAGAAGCCATAATAAATTATGTTAAAATTAAAAGCTTGTAAAAGAGACGTATTTACTACTCATAACAATTTGAAGCTTATAAAATAGGATGCTCGAGAATGTAAATACCATATACAAAAATTAAAACTAAATAAGATGGATAAATTGCAATTTTATATTCGGAATAGCTCAATAATTGCAAAACTGTGCATGTAGAACTGTAAAACGAAATATCAGGCAGCCACGATTCTTAAATGTAATTTGATGCACATTCATCTCCGGTTTTCATTAATTATGTTGCATAATTAAATTCAGTGGTTAATATAATTAGCGATTTACACAGTAGGATTTGCATATTACGGATATCCATTACATGGGATAGAACGATATGGAGCATATACATATCGCCGGGGATGTAAGTACGAAAGCGCAGTTTACTTTACCGTTTTCAAAAATATACATAGAATAATGCACTGGAATGTTGTACAGAGATAATGCATTTTGTGCTCGTTTCCATTTTGCGATACTTCAATTTGCTTTAAGGACTAATTATTAGACTGCGGATGTTTATGCATATATAATAAAAGAATATTTTTATGATGTTCTCATTGTAAAAAAGCTATTAAGGGTTGAATCGAATTTTTAATTAATTTTTGCTGCCCACAATCGTTGCAAAACATTTTTATTTTGCATAAAGATCCGGAGTCTACCGATTATATTACATTATTTAACAAATTCATAGTTGCTTTAGGATTACCTAAGTGAAAATAGTTACGAAATCTTCTTTGAAGTTTTGGAATAAAAATCTGAGATATCTTTAAGATCGTTTTCTATACAGAAATAAATACATAGACTGATAGATCATCCAAAATAACGAAAATAAAACAGTATAAAAAAAGGCATTGTCTTCATCATTATTAGTTAAAAAGATTGTTTAAAACTACGGAACTTCGACAACTTAATCTATATTTAAAGGATAAAATCTATTGTTCGTTTTTAATTTTGTTTAAATTTTTAAGGGGCCAAAATTATCGTTTCTTTATTTCAATTTTCTTTAATGAAAACATTAAAAATTAATGAAGAATACGTAACGTAACAATGTTGTGCTTTTAGTTTACCACACGAGCATACTTTTAATTTCATTGTAAAATGAAAGTTCCGATAAATACAAAATAGGAAGCATTAATTTATTAAGTAACATTTTTACGATAATTTAATACAACGATGATTGCGCGTTTTATGCAAATATGACAAAGCTTTCATCTATTCTATAACGGACTGAAAGGTATCAAATGCTGATTATTTAAGTTATTTGTTTAATTAATATGTTCCTACAATTATGGCGTACATATGTACAATATGAACTAATTAAAATATATAAAATGCTTATAAGCGCGAGACACTTATCTATAACGTTTCAAATTAGTTTAAAGCGGTTCGCATAAGTTACAATTTATATTTTATTAGCCCGAGGATCGTTCGGATTATTTACAGCGCAGAATTTTAGATCACCGATAAAATGCGGTTGTGCTTGGGTGCGAGCACGTGTTAACGATTCGTTCCGCGAGAATGTTCGCAATTAGCGTCATTATGCAACCCATGATGGAAATAATTGGTTACTCGAAACATTTGCTGATGTAGTGAGAATGCTGCGACAAGCAGCTCCATAATAGAATTCAAACTTGTCACATCGCTACCGATTCTTTGTTGAAATTTCAACGAAAATCTAAAATGCAAAATTAGAATTCATTTTAACCTCTTCGTTGATTATAACTTCGTTGCAAGTACAACTACAGAAAACCATCAAACGAAAAGAATGAACGGTTTAAAGAGTACTACATCCTTAGGAGCTTATTTTTTAAAAGTGTAATAGCGCATATGCAATCAACAATTGCATTATTCTTTTAAATGGAGATGCAAATTTTTGAATTGAAACTTCTTTAGGCGCGTTAGGCGCAAAACCTCGATGCGGTAGGCGTAAAATCTCGACGCGGTAGGAGTAAAACCGATCTGGCGATGAAACGTTGAGACGATGAAACGATGAAACGATGAAACGATGAAACGATTTAGTAAAACCTCGACGCGGTAGGAGCACAACCGATCTGGCGATGAAACGATGAAACGAAATTCTATTCTATTAGCATATACGCTTGAGGGTTTGGCATTGCTTAATGAAAATTATGATAAACTTCCGATGATGCTAAGTGGAGATTTGAACGTAAACTTTGGATCGGAACAATCAAAATTATTAATAGAATTTTTTAGAAGTAAATTAAGATTGGAAATGGTAAATAATCCTACTGAAGCGACAACAAGATCAGGAACAACTCTCGATGCAGTATTTGCAAGACATTTAGGCAAAATTGAATCAAGAATATGTATATCATATTTTAGTTATCACAAGCCAATTGTTTCAATAATAGAATCATAGAAAATTAAATGTCATAAAGTGTTGATAAAAATTCGAAAAAAAATTCAAGAAAGAAGTTTCACTTCAGCCGTGTGGTCTAAGCACACACCATTTTTTTTTTACATACACAGATGTCTCTCGTCATCATATGTGAAAAAGTATTGGAGTAGAATGGCAAAGAATGCTGACTTCTGAAGGTCGAGCCGGTGCCGGTAGGCCTGCAAAACCGGCGAGGATCGGTTCTCGTAAAAACCTAATTATCGATGAGGAAAGGTGGGGGAAATCACGGGCCAGCGATTTCCATCGTGGTATGAAGGGCATAGGCTCCTGGGCTTTCCTGAGAAAAGGTAAACGAAGGAAGCTCTCCCCGTGGTCATGGCTCTTGACTTGACTACAGCGCCGTGGGCGCCACCGGTGACCGGCGACGCAGCAAATAATAAAAGTACATAATTAGAGTAAATATGGATACTGATAAATTTTTCAATAATACCATTGTTACTATAATGGTTTGAAGAAATTAATGCACGAAAAATGCTTCAAGCATGATTTTATAACTCACTTTATTTGCTGCAAATAATATTTCAACATAATATGCATCGCATAATGAAAAATTCACGTTGGCGCCTGTGGCAAACCATAGAAAATGCGCCTGGCAGTCAACGCGTTAAATACTGTGACGCGAGTTTATCCGGGTATATCCTCGAGAAAAGTCTTTCATCCTGCGAAAGTGTTAACGCATACGATTCATGTACAATTTTGGCCCACGGAAAATGTCTAATCGTTGAAAAAAGTTTTGGCCAGGAAAAGAAATTGCGTCGAGTGGGGGAAAAGTCTGAGAACGACAGCAAGAAATTGTGGAACGCGAATATTGCTAATGGCTCCATCGTAAATCTCATCTTGAAGCGGAATTGCGTGCTGCACCCCGGTACAGGAATATGAACCAGCTCTTCCGCATCTTCCGTAAATGCACGCGAATATTAATCAACACCGTTTGAATTAGAACATCGTACGGTACACTCTTAATCGTCATCGGTACGTTGTATCAATTACTCTGAAGATGTAATTTGCTTCGCAGCCGAAGTCACATAATTCCTCCGTATTAATAATGATCCCTTGCTAGTGGATAGCGGAGGTGTCGGTAACTATGCTGAATAAACTTTGTGTTTGTATGTTAGTGTTTGATTAGCATAACTGTGCAATTTCGGCACAGAAATGTTACTCATAGTGACTGCCAATAATATTCGCACACTTTTAACACTAGGTTTACGAAGCACTAAAATTGATTATTTTACATTGCTTTATAAAAATAATAAAATTGTATTTACTTAGATCTTTAGCGATTATTATTGTAATATGAACACAAAAAATGAATCTATTTAATAATTCCTCCCGAATGCCTCCTTAGACTCTTAATAATCGTAAATTAAAATTTTTTGAATCCGTCATTTTGACGGGCCCCGTAAATCTAGTGTTACAAAGACGATCACTTTTTTAATATTGGACTGCGTACGGCTAGGATTTTTTTGAGAAGTTAAAAGAACCAGTTTACTACATGACGTGAAAAGGAATTTTTTAAAAAATTGCTACTGGTCGGAATTGCAGAGAAAATTGAAAATTGTAAAAATACGTTTTGTAGATCTGTAGATTCCATCAAAATCGGACAACGTTGCAATGATCTACAAACTTTAATGATGCTAATTTGGAGTAAAAGAATGAAAAGACAGCGAAATAAAATTGGTTGAGGACTTAAAAGAAAGAAATTGTCTCAACTATATATGTTACGTACTTGAAGAGAACTCGTTGCGCTGTAATTACGTAGGAAATAAAGAAAAATGGACGAAAAAGATGTGCAACTTTGAGAAATGATACAAATTTAAATTTCACAGCACAACAAATTGCATCGGTAGCTGGAATTAATGCAAATGTATCAAACGTCGGACAATTTACATAAAGAACAATCTTTATAAGATCGAGACCTAGATATCCACCATTAATGAATTGATATAAAAAGGCATGATTCAATTTTAGTTTAGGTTTCTATTCCACTAAAAATTGATACGAATATATCTGTTACCATGAATGTTCTTCATAAAAACTCACACTCACGGAAATCATTACACTTTCACCGTTTCAGATATTGTTCAATAAAATTTTTTTAATTTTAATTCTAATTTTACAAAAGACTCAAACACTTCTTCACAAGAGCGACAGCTAGAAATCCACCATTAACAAATCGACACAAAAAGGCATGATTCAATTTTGGTCTACATTTTTTATTTCACTAAAAATTCATATGAACATTTCTGTTACCATCAATGGTTTTTTTATAAAAACCCACTCTCATAGAAATCATTACACTTTCACCGTTCTAGATATTGTTCAATAAAATTTTTTTAATTTTGATTCTAATTTTAAAAAGTCCCAAACACATCTTTTGAAGAGCGAGAGCAAAAAATCCACCATTAATGAATTGACACAAAAAGGCGATGTGTTCCATTTTTGGTTTACGTTGTTTATTCAACTAAAAATTGATACGAATATTTCTGTTACCATGAATGTTCTTCATAAAAACTCACACTCACGGAAATCATTACACTTTCACCGTTCTAGATATTGTTCAATAAAATTTTTTTAATTTTAATTCTAATTTTACAAAAGACGAACACTTCTTCACAAGAGCGAGAGCTAGCAATCCACCATTATTGAATTGACACAAAAAGGCAATGTGTTCCATTTTTGGTTTACGTTTTTTATTCAACTAAAAATTGATACGAATATTTCTGTTACCAACCATGTTTTTTTACTGTTTTTCGTTTTTTACCTTTTTACTGTTTCCGATATTTTTCAATAAAGTCTTTAACTGTAAAATTAAACCAACCAGGACCAGTTAAATTTACTGGTCCCAAATTATTTATTTTAGAACTGTTTTTAGAATTATTTTAGAAGTGATTAAGCAAATTTCTTAAATAAAACATGTACTATAATAAAAATAGCAAAAAGTCTAGATAACCTGAATCTTGTCAAACGTATAAAGAAACGCATGCCAGTCAATTTTTATGCTCGTGTTTAATGTTAATTGTAATTATAAAAAGTCTCAAACACAACTTTACTATTATCCACACCTAAGCATCTTTCGAAGCAAAACCGTATACTCTGGATAAGATTATGGCATTTCAGCAAGAGGTTGTCGACATTGTAGACAGTTTTGTCGCTTTGCCATCCTGTACAGTTCAAGTCTCGTTGCCGACGTTGTTCTAGTTTCTTGCTATGCATCATTAATTAATGACTGTATCTGCAACGCGCCGTGACCATCCGCGACACGAATCTTATAAATCACTGGGGAATCGTTGTACATATGATTCGCTTAACGAGACTCATGCGTTTAATTGATAAAGAGTAGAGGTTCATTGAGAATCGAGACAACAAATGAATTATTACACAGAATTACATACCGTTCTACATTCCTTCAGTACTAATCATATTAAAAATATCACTAACAAGTTTTTTGAAGAACAGAAATCGATCCCTGGTACATCAAGAAGAGAACAAATGGACCTCTCAAAAATTAAAATTGGACACTCGAGAATTACACACCCGCACATAATCTCCAAAAACCCACTCCACAAGTATGAGCAGTGCGATGATGTAATAACCATAGAACACCGAATTCTTTAATGTAAGAAATATATGTTCCGTAATAAATGTTAACTTCAAACTACACTCAAGAGTAATATAGAGGGAAAAATACAGGATTTACTCGAGTTTATTAAGGAAACCGGACTGATCAATCAAATAATGTAAACCACTCATATATGTCCCATATGTCACAATTGTTGCAAAACATTTTTATTTTGCATAAAGATCCGGAGTCTACCGATTATATTACATTATTTAACAAATTCATAGTTGCTTTAGGAGTACCTAAGTGAAAATAGTTACGAAATCTTCTGTGAAGCTTTGGAATAAAAATCTGAGATATTTTTAAGATCGTTTTCTGTACAGAAATAAATAAATAGACTGATAGATCATCCAAAATAACGAAAATAATAAAACAGTATAATAGAACACAACACACACACACACACACACACACACACACACACACACAGTATAATTACTCAAGAGTAATAAAGAGGGAAAAATATAGGATTTACTCGAGTTTATTAAGGAAACCGGACTGATCAATCAAATAATGTAAACCACTCATATATGTTTCATATGATGTCGCTAATAACCTTGTAGTTGATGCGATATAAATTATAAATTAAAAGAAAAAACAAAAAATCGCAAGATCAAAATAGAACATTAGCATTGCAATTTTTCACAGGTAGCAATTTTACTTATTGGAAAAAACTGCCAAAGTTTATAAAAGATATATCTAAAAGACAGAAGAAAAATAGGTACATACATATCTATTAATTTTTAATATCTCTGTTAAATTGAAAACGATTCGTCGACGCCCAATAAAATGATTGATGTTATTATTTTACGGAATGAAAATGGTACATTATTTATATCTTTTCATCAGTGAACTTAAGAAATGTATAAATGAATTCTATTATTTTTGTTATAATTTTATTTAGATAGAAAATGTATAGTTACGCTCGTTTAGAAGTATATTTATATGACTATACTTTGAACAACTCGAACGTCGAATTTACAGTCGTATTTCATTGCAAGCAATCATGCCCATGCACGTTTAAATAAATATTAAATCAGCAATTGGCTCGTGCGTATGAAAAATAATTTGTACATAATTCGGAAAATTCAGATATTTTTCGTGAAAGGTAAATATTCCAGACGATAAAACTGAAAAATGAACGTGGTTCATTAAATAAGAATAACCGAACACGGCGCTTCTCTGTTGACGCAATATTTTATAAAAAATCACTTCAGTGCTGCGAAGATAATACCATAAATAACGTGGACAGTGATTTAATTAAAACAGTGACGGCTGCAGAATCTGTTAGTCTACATTATTGTACCCTTTCTCGAATTCTGCAGCAGAAAATTAAAGATTTCAACTGAAATTAAATGAATGATTTAATAATACGGAAGGCAATCTGCAATGCCGCTTCGAAATATTCTCTTTATGCGGATTAATAATCGAATAATAATAAAATTACTCTATGCTGCTGTAAACAAAGTGAATAGTATATTACAAGTTTTGGTATTAATACTTCATCTTCTGCTTAATTAAGTTGTAACATGGAACATGACTTGAGAGGTTAAACAAAACGTCATTGATATATGCTTAATTAATTTTTCTTCGAAAGTAGAAAGTATTGTAGAGTTTCATCATACACTATAATACACTTGTAAATTTTTGAACAGTATTTTCAGTCAAATAAAGAATTAATCTTTGTTAGTGTTTAGAAATATATTTTATCCTAACAAATACGTGAATGTTAAACTACATTCACGAAAGTTAAACTTGCATTACAAAGATTTATCTATTACTTCTAAAACAATGTGACCAATACAATAATAACAAAATACAAACATACTGCAGAGAGAGAGAGAGAGAGAGAGAGAGAGAGAGAGAGAGAGAGAGAGAGAGAGAGAGAGAGAGAGATATTCATTTCGCGTTGCCAGTGACGACATGCAAATCCTTCTGCATCATCTCGGACTTCTTTTCCGCCATACTTAGCGCAGTTTGCACTTGTTGGACTTCAACGGAGGACAAGGTCGCCTCAATGTCCGGCAAAATGGCGTCTGTTAGGCTCAAGGAGACCAGCTCGTCGATATCAGCGTTGTCGCGATCGGACAACACGCGTTTCAGCTTCTTTATATACTTCTTCAAGCCTACATGCATAGCTATGCCAGCGTTAGTATCTTTGCTCGGTAGTTTCAAATTTTCATTTTGATTCTTACTCAACCGGTTGCCATCGGTGTCTTCGGATTGCACAGTTTTCAAACCTTTCCTTTCGATCGATGGCGATTTAGTGGACCCAACCGGCATCGACCTGACACTATCTTGCACCCTCGCACCAATCTTCGAATCGCCATGTTGTCGCAGCGCCCTCGATCTCGTTGTTAATCTCTTATTAACGGGCAAATTATTATTGACAGTCGTCGCACCTAATTGTCTCATTCCAGGGCCAACTTTCCTCGGATTGAAATCGCCCGACAGTTTCCCGTCATCCTTGCGTCTAATCACATCAGGAGTGTGTCTCCCCTGACACAAATTCGAGTTCGATCGCGCGTTTGCTCTCGTTTGCTCCGGCGTTTGGTCTCCTTGAAAATTCCTGTCAGTCTCTTTGACCGTTTTGCTGGACTCGTTCGTCCACTCTTTCTTCTTTTGATCATTGCCGGTGGACTTTAGAGCTGCATTCCCGTTGAATTGTTCTTTGGCGGGCAATGACTCCGATGAAAGCCCTGCCTTTGGATTCACCGTTTTCGTCGACACCGGACTAATTGTTTTTGATCTCTGCCTTTTATCGCGGCAACAGTTCACGTATTTCTGGTTCTGTCCTAGGAACGATTTCGGCCGACCCAAATTATCGGCTTTACTGTGCTCGATCCGTGCTCTAATCGGCCCCGCTGACCTAAACCCAATTCCCGAAGGCTGTTGGTCCGTATCAACAAAGAAGCCCATTGACTCGGGTTCTTGAACTCTAGCCACCGAATCGGAGGCATTTTTCACGACTGAATGACTCGGACAATCTGATTGATCGTTGCTCAATCCTCTAACCGAAGGATCGTTCATTGGGAACGTCGCCTGCATGTTCGTCTCCTCAGTTTCGCTTCGAATGGGTTCTAGCTTTCTCAGCTCATTAGCTTTCGATTCTTTACTTGATCCAATTAACGAAGTCTGTCTCGGAGCATTTCTATTCACAAGTGAGGTACTTTTAGGTTGAGTGTATTTGCTAGGTTTTGGGGCTGTTTTATCGTTTTTGATTGTTTCGCGGGTTTTGGGTGTTGGTTTATTGACGTTTCTTCTACTGAATGGTGCACGTTGGTTACCAGTTAACCAAGGTTGAGTTTGACGGTCCGACATAGTCCACGTGGACGCTATCGAGGAGTCACGGGAGTGACCGGAATGATCGTCGGGATGCTTGCTGGATTCGCTGCGGACGCTCTCGGAGTCAATTGAGCTGATCGTGGTGCAGTTGATCGATTCCCTTTCGGCACAGTCCACCGAGGAGAAGGTGTCCTGTCTGTTGTCCTGTCTTGGCGACTCTGAAAGTGTGTCCCGCTTCGCGCTGATCGAATCTGTGCTCGAAGTAGCTCGCGGAAACCTCGTGACACCACTTTTACTTGTAAACCGTGGATACGTCGACTTTTTCGGCGTTGAGGGAACAGCAGAACTGGATGGCTTCGGATTTGGCAACCTCGAACCTCCTTTCGTGACATAGTCTGCGGTACGTATAAAATGTTGTTTTGGAAGCAGATTTTGCAGTTTACATCGTTTTTCGTGTTTGTAATTGATAGAGTGTGGAAGTTTATGCAAAATGAAATTTTTAAAGCATCAATCGCAGGCTACAGAAGCTAAGTACAAATCTATTTTCCTTATTAATAATTTTAACACGTTGAAAATAGTATATCGACATACTTGAATTCTTTCAATCTTTTTACTGTTTTAAAGTTTGTTATAAATGCATGAAATCCGTTGTCTACTAGTGGCACTATACAGGGTGTCCCACGTAACAGTTTTCACGATTTTTAAGTACTTGCAATAATCTGACAAAAAATATTTTCAATGAAATGTGATCAGTTTGCGATTGGCTGTATATTGAAATAAATAAGAAGTTCGAAAAACAATTTTTTTTATAGTATTGTCAAGGTCACCTTCATTTTTTTAAATGGCACTTTGTATTTTTGACTTAACAGTATTATAGCCCGTGTATATATGAATTCAACGACCTAGTATACCATGACCTTGGGATGACCTTGAAGGCGAGGAAATGAAAATTTCAACAAAACATGACAATCTGAACGCAAACAATTTCGTAAAAAAGTCACATCAAATGTTCGAATTGAAATCCGTTTTGTTGTAGGCACAATTCCGTTCTTTGTAGTAAATTTGCATTGGTTGCACTAACGATACTGTCGTAGCGAAGTTCTTCGCATGCTGTACGGATTCGCTGCTATCTACGAACTGTCGACAATTTACATGAAAGAAAAAAATGTCAATATACTGTATGACGGCTTAGCTATTAAGGTAGTCGGTTACTTCGCTACGACAGTGTCGTAAGAGCAAACAATGCAAATTTACTACGAAGAACGGAATTGTGATTACAACAAAACGGATTTCAATTCGAACATTTGATGTGACTTTTTTACGAAATCGTTTGCGTTCGTTTAGTCAAGGTTTCTGAATTGAATATAATTTCGAGTCTTAATAATAAACACAAGTTATTATCACCCATTCAAGCAGATTATCATGCTTTGTTGAAATTTTCATTTCTTCGCCTTCAAGGTCATCCCAAGGTCATGGTATACTAGGTCGTTGAATTCGTCTTGACACGGGCTATAATACTGTTAAGTCAAAAATACAAAATGCCATTTAAAAAAAATGAAGGTGACCTTGACAATACTATAAAAAAAAAATGTTTTTCGAACTTTCTTTATTGCAATATACAGCGAATCGAAAACTAATCAACTTTTGTTGAAAACATTTTTTGTCAGATTATCGCAAGTACTTAAAAAATCGTGAAAACTGTTACGTGGGACACCCTATATCCGGTGGCTCACGAAAGTATTCGAACGCACATTAAATTAGAATAACTTTTTTAAAATTGCACTGAATAATTTGATTTTTTCTTCAGCAGCTACAAGCATCGATTTGCTAAGTGGGATGCAAAAAAATGTTGAAAAAATTACAGTTGGTAGGAATCACATGAAAAAATAAAAATGGCACTTTTTAAAACTTCTTTATTTCAGTTCGCAATGAAAATTTAAAATATGCGTTTTATAGATTTATGTTAGTTATGCACATGCCGAAAATTTCATCGAAATCGGTTGACGCAGGAAAAAACGACACCCATCGAAAGATGTAACAATCTGTGGATTTTAAGCAAAATCTAACCAAAAGTCGTGAAAAACTGCGATTTTTATCAGTTTGAACCGCTTGTAGCTGGTGTATACATTAATGGATTTCGATGAAATTTTCAGCATGCGTATTACTAACATAGGTCTACAAGACGCATATTTTAAATTTTCATTACGGGCTGGAATAAAAAAGTTTTAAAAAGTGCCATTATTATCTTTTTATGTAATGCCTACCGATTGCAATTTTTTCAAAATCTTTTTTGCACAGCATTTAATAAATCAATGCTTCTAATTGCGAAAGAAAATGTCAAGTTGAGTTGTGCAATTTTAAACAAATTATTCTGATTTAAAGGGCGTTCGAATATTTTCGTGAGCCATTGTACGTATTTTACACCTCATGTAGCTGACGTCCAAAATTATTACATTTACTATGCCCTCAAGAAAGTCAGTTTCCGTCAATCAAATTACATATTCAAAGTAGGCTTAACAGTCAAAGTATTAAATTTATTCATGAATCTAATGGTAACAATAATATCAAGTCAATACATCCCAAGTTTGAACGCAAACTTCAGACAATACTACTTCCAAGAAGATCGGTGAACGCTCGGAAGGTAAATATAAACAATTACTAAATGTAAATTAAACTTACATTTAACGGGAACTTGCAATATTGTAATAGCGCGAACAATGGTCGTTAAGGACACACATGAATCAGAATATGTATTTTGTTTGAAATAATATAGTTTTCCATGTCAATGATTCTGTTGACGAAACAAAAATTTCTGATGTCTAGAGGTCACTTCAAGGTCACTTCAAGGTCACAGTATTAGGTTGTTTACTTTCTCTTGACATCAGCTACAAAGTTAGGAAGTCTAAAATATGTAGTGCCATTTTATAAAGACGGGAGACCTTAGCCGTTTATCTATGATTGATTTTCGTTCCAATCATTCTATTGGCAGGTAATGGAATATGTATATCGAAAAGATGCTGCTAATCTTAGACGATGTACATTTGTGCCATAATTAATTAAGTGGATCTCTCATGACATGTGATTAATATTTCAAGTCCATCCATGGGTTAGTATTTATAGAATCGTGCTAATCGGATTTTGAAAGTTACGGAGAAGCTATTTTGAGAATACCACATTGAAAGTTTCAAATACAGTGTATACAGTCATATCATAAGTTAGATGGATGGTAACCATTTATTGAAGTTAATTAAGACAGGAAGTTCTAATCATTTCAACCACGAAGAAAAATAGACGCCAAAGGGTTAATACTATTTCTATTAATTTAAAAAAAAAATAATTTATAGTAGATTTAGCCGTTAGGTGATTATCGGAATAAAAAGTGGCCACATGACAAAAATTTAACAACTACAGCCGCCATTCGTAGAAGAGTATTCACACTAGACCTACCGAGCACTAAAAAAGACTCACATACGTTGCTTTATAAGAATAACAAAAATGAATTGAAAAAAAGTTTATCCAATCAATTCCTACGAAATACAATTTTTATAAAGTCGTTATAATTTCACCAATTTTAAAACAAAAAATCTGAAACCGGTCATTCGACCAGCTCAGGTAGGTTTAGTGTTAAACATAAAAACTCAGCTCTCACCAAATCTCAAGGAAAAGGAACAAAAATGCTCATATACAACGGCGGCTAGCTACTCAAGTACACTCTTTAAAAACGAATACATTTTTTTTTAAATTGGTTCAAATGAGTTATTTCGGATGTTAGAAGCAATACTTTACTAGGTAATGTGTAAAAAAACTTTTATTAAAATTGCTATTAGTCAGAGTTGTGAAGAAAAGAAATGAAGGTCATGATTTTCAACTTTATTATCTATGCCTACAACGACAAGTTTAAAACATGCCTTTTGTAAATCTAAGCGAGTTGTACACATGTGCAAAGTTTCATCAAAATCGGGTGACGCGTAAAAAATCTTTAGTAAAAGTAAAGTAAAAATCTTTAAATTTCAGACTAAAATCGCATTTTCTCACAATTTGTGCCATTCTTAATCGTTTACGGATCTCTGTGTATATACACGGTGTTCACGCTATTACGAGCTGCGTTTTTTCTTGGAAATAATAAATATTAGACAAAAATGAAAGAGGAAAAAGTAATACTGTTTTTTGCAAGCGATGTAATGGCGTATGTAATTTGTTTGTATTTGCACTATTTCCATAGAAATGTCGGTGACCTCCAATTTTTGTAAGTGGAATGCTATATATTTTTTTATACCATATGAAAGCGTGTGTCAAGACAAATTCATTCGTATACGACACAATGACTTTCAAGGTCATACAAGGTCACACATAGAAGAAACATTTTGAACATTTCGCACTAATGCGTTTACAAGTATACTTTATTGACAAGACTATAGTAAATGTTCAATATAACTTTCTTGTGCATGACTGCATATTTTGGCTCTATTAATTACATTCTTGTTAGTTTTTTCTAACCGTTATCCGAAATATTAATGCACATGATTGCGTTAGTTTCTTTTGCAAGTCGTTTACATTTCTGGGCGTTGTGTATCGTAAATGATATCTTTACGAAATATTTACGTACGAAATATTCAAAATTTTCCTGCCATTTCTGACCTTGTATGACCTTGAGTGTCATTGTGTTGTATACGAATAAATTTGTCTTTGAGAGGAAAAAGTAATACTGCTTTTTGTAAGTGACGTAAGGGTGTATGTCATTTTCCCGTGTTTGCGCTAGTTTCTTAGAAATGAAGGTGACCTTCAATTTTTTAAATGAAATGCTATATATTTTTTTATATCATATGAAAACGTGTGTGCTTTTTCCTCTTTCCTTTGTTTCTAATATTTATTATTTGCAAGAAAAACGTTGGCTAATAATAGCACGAACACCCTGTATATATTATAATTTGCTTAAATTTTCAAATGGCACGTATACAAATTTTCGTCATGAGCACAGATAAAAAAGTTAAAAATCATGACCTTCGCTTGCTTCTAACCAACTCTGACCAATAGCAATTTAAAAGAAAAATTTTCGTACACATTATCTAGTAAACTTATCTAGTAAACATCTAACATCTCAAAGTATCTGAAGCCATTTGGACCAATTTTGGAAAAAGTTATTCGTTTTTAAAGGAGTGTACTTGAGTAGCTGGTTGCCACTGTAGGTACCTAACTCTCCCTCGCGTTTCCTTCCTCTCGCACCGCCATCACCGTTCGAAGTCACCTTCAACGATCTCCAGTCCTGACTAACAGGCTCACGACTCGCGTTCGTTTTCCCAGTTTCCGTCTCCTTCTCCACGGTCTCTGGTTTCTGCGGTCCTTTTATCAAAAAATGATCGAGCAGAGGCAGATGCTCTGTTTCGTTCTGGTTCATCCCCTTGGTGGCATCATAGTGTTCCTCAACGAAATCAAAGAAACTGTGATGGTACCGATCATCCAAACGAACTGCCACAGTGGAGTCATTATTATTCAGATGAATCGAATTTAGCACAACGTCACCTGGAGGTTGATAATCATCGTACTGTCTTCTGAGGGCGGCTTCTATGAGCTTATGGCGGTATACATCATAATCGTAGCCATATATGTCGACGATAGGTAGCTGCGAGTTGTTGGAAATGAAGGAGGAAGATTTCTTCAAGAGGACGTTTTCTCGTTTCACTTCGGACTTTGTTCTCGGTATGTTGTCTATTAAGCTGTTTTGAATTACAGGATTTCTGCGGTTCCTGACGTTGTCGGCGCTGGATTGCAACAGGGGCGTCGAAATCGTCCTGCGGACCGACTTCACGTGCAGATCCGAGTTCGAGCTGGATACAGAATCAGCGAACCCTGATGCAGGGTAGTGCGTCACCAACGGGTGACTCCTCACAGGTCCATGGTTCTTTCGATGAGCTGCCAGGCTCCCAGGGCTTGAAAACTGTTACAGTAGCGCATATTTAAGCGTCCTTAATCGGGTCCGAATTGATTAAATTTACATCAGCTCAGGAATCTGCAGTCGGCTGTTAAATTCAAGAACTCACATTCAGTTCAAACAGAAAATTGGCAAATTGGCACATTTTGTGCAAATTGACTCGTGCAAATTCAACAGTGCACTACTGTATTCGAAATAAAGTTTCATCATAATTAGACTGCGGATTTGATGCACATATGATAAAATTGAGTACGTCCAATTAAGAAGAGTAGAGATATTAAAACCGTTGACTGCCAAACTGGCAACCTCAAAAATTCCATAAAATCACAGTAATTTATTTGATTGAAATACAAAATTGAAAAGTTAAAATGTAGTATCACACCGAGTTGTCTTTCGACTTTCATGCATTTTCCAGATCTCAACCAAGTTTGATACAGTGAATATAATAGCTTAAGAATTCATGTACTATAAACAAATAATTCCGTCGCTCATATATGAGTGACAGAGCAGTGATATCTTTCAGTTTAGTGAAGTTATTGAAAATGAACGATATTTCCACTTGGTTTCTGTTTCTTGCAGTTCATATAGAGTGATGGCGACGATTATCGATGAAATAATGTATAAAGAAAATTTACATGAATTATATACACACAAATATTACAAAATTAAAGCTAAAGGATGAAAGTCGAAAATTTTAGGCCTCTTCAGGGAATTTCGCCCTTATGTAATCACCTTTAAATGTTTGTAACTCATAACAACGTTAATCGATTTCGATGAAACTTTGTGCATGTATGTACAAATGTAGGCATCTTCTAAATTTTCATTACAGACACAGACAAAAAAGTTGAAAATTGCGATCTCTATTTTCATCTACTAACATCTCAAAAAAGCTGAAATCCTTTGATCCAATTTTGAATAAAGTAATATGTTTTTGAAGGATGTACGAATACTTTGTACACCCACCGTAGATAGCGTTTATTTTTCATGAAGATCCGCAGTCTATTCGTAATTATTTTAATCGAAAGATTTATATAACGGATTCGACAATTATTTTCAGGACCGTTTCATGCACTGCAGGCTCCTCAACACCGGACTTGAACGAGACCTTCTGCAGCGATAACATTCGGTATTCCAACAGTGTGTACAAATAACGTTACTCGACGGTGCCGCGAGCGAGCAGACAACGACGCCGGAATTTTTTATTTAGCAATGTTGCCCCCCACCCCTCCATCTACTGGATACAGCTATGATATTTTATTCGACGGACGGCGAGCCGAGACGCGACGCGACGGTTGATTGGGCAAAATCGTCCGTCGACCGGTCGACGGGATGTTTGTACACGGGGACACTCGCAAACTGACTTCATTTCTAAATTGAATTCCCTGGCATGTTGGAGACTTGACGGCACGGAATTGAGACGCACTCCCTAGTTTGAGGGCTTCACCCCCTTAAGAGGTCGATAACGCCGAGAACAGCGAACTCCTTCTGCTATGATAAACTCCACGAAAACATGTTGCGCAGTTTTAGGCGTTGCTGATTGCTGACTGTTGTGTTTCGCTTAAAAACGGAGGCAGAAATAAACAGTTGTTTTTCGTTTTTAAATATACAGGGTGTTCCACGTAACAGTTTTCACGATTTTTTAAGTACTTGCTTAATCTGACAAAAAATATTTTCAACGGATGTTGATCAGTTTTGGACTGGCTATATATTGCAATAATAAGTTCGAAAAACTTTTTTTTTATAGTATTGTTAAGATCACCTTCATTTTCTTAAATGGCACTTTGTATTTTTGACTTGACAGTATTATAGCCCGTGTGAAGACGAATTCAACGACCTAGTATACCATGACCTTAGGATGATCTTGAAGGCGAAGAAATGAAATTTTCAACATAACATGACAATCTGCTTGAATGGGTGATAATAACTTGTGTTTATTATTAAGACTCGAAATTACATTCAGTTCAGAAACCTTGACTAAATGAACGCAAACGTTTTCGTAAGAAAGTCCGTTTTGTTGTAATCACAAATCCGTTCTTCGTAGTAAATTTGCATTGGTTGCTCTTACGATACTGTCGTAGCGAAGTTCTTCGCATGCTGTATGGATCCGCTGCTTTAAATGTTCCTTATTTTGTATTGAAACAGCGTAAACTATTGACTGTAAACGACTCCATAAAAATTGAATGCAATTTCGAGTCTTAATAATAAACACAAGTTATTATCATCCATTCAAGCAGATTGTCATGTTTTGTTGACATTATCATTTCTTTGCCTTCAAGGTCATCCCAAGGTCATGGTATACTAGGTCGTTGAATTCGTCCTGACACGGGCTATAATACTGTTAAGTTAAAAATACAAAGTGCCATTTAAAAAAATGAAGGTGACCTTGACAATACTATAAAAAAAAATGTTTTTCGATCTTTTTTTATTGCAATATATAGCCAATCGAAAATTGATCGACTTTTGTTACAAATATTTTTTGTCAGATTATCGCAAGTACTTAAAAAATCGTGGAAACTGTTACGTGGGACACCCTGTATATTTTGTTCGAACTTGTGAGTTACGTACCAGAAAATATTTGTTTTTATCTCGACGGCCTCTAAAAGGTGTTCTCACGCGATAAATATTTTAGAATGAACGCAATATGTAGAGTGAGGATTTTATGCAATAATGACAAAAATAACTGTAATTTAAAGCAGTAGACGATAAATTAAAAGAATTTGAAAGTACCAATGTGGTAGTTTGAACTGTTTAAAATCGTGAATGAAAGAATGAAATTTATAATTGACACCTATTTTGTACAATGTATGCAGACAATTTTCGTTTTCCAAGAAACAAGTAATTTTAAAACGTTTGTTAAGAAATGGTTCCACAAGCGAAACATTAGCGAAAGTTGAACTGTAAATTATCTACATAATATCTAGATTGCTGATTTTATGCATTTACGGCAAAAACGTTTAGATTAAATTCAAAACACTAAAAAAGATTTGAAGAATAAAACAATATTGATGCATTATGTTCAACTGATGTAAATGATTATGAGTAGAAATAAATGTCCATGTGGCTCCTGTACATTGCAATCTAAGTGGACAAGTTTTATTTTGCACAAAACTCCGCAGTCTAATAGTACCATAGACGAGTAATACATAATATAATTACTTAATATGTTTCTAAAACTATTCATTGGATAGTGTCCAGTATTTGTCACAATGATTAAAAACGTTTTTAAAATTGATGGATCAGATCTGTTACTGTTACAGAAGCAGAAATATTTTTGTCTATTTTGTAAATTCTATTCAAACTAGAATCATAAAAAATAATTAATTCAATTTCTAGAATTGAAAATCGCTATCACCGCTGAATTAAAAGAGCAGGAACAAATAACTATAACTATAAATATGTACTTGAATCAATTACAAGTATTCTAGTGAAATTTAGCAATAGAAAAGAAATCTACCTAGCATTGACAGAAAAGTTGAAAGGTTAGAAACATTGAATGTAAATTCCACGAAAATTCTGCAAATTTGTACAGCTCGAAAATATTGTTCTTCGCAGTAGGTGTCTAGCTAAATGAATTTATTTATCCAACAACACCAGCGGCCTCAATTTTCTTAAGTGCGATTTATGCTCGGGCTCGATCAGTTTCCGGGGAATTTAACGTTCGACGCTCCGTCGAATATTAACGTGCGGGGGAAAGACCTACTAAAAAGTGTTGAACTTGAAGGATTAAAGGTGCAGCCAGCAGTACGGCCAGAGTAAACGCGAAAATGCTTTCGACGACGAATGGCGGGATCGATTGAAAGGTTAGAACAAGCTTTCCGGGCTCCACGACGCTCAACATGACGTTGACTTTCTCTCGAATCTGCTCTTATTCCGGGAAAGGACGACTTGAACCTTCCTGCGCTTCATATTCGAACCTCGGTTACCGGTGAAAAAGTCGCGCCGATCGACGTCATTGCAACTTGCACACTTTTCAAAGAAACGTCCTCCATCATTGAAAGTTCAACGATGACCCTGATTCCACTCCTTTCATTTGCACACGTTTCCGACCGGAAATCAACAAAAGGCCTTCGAGTGAGTTTTCATCTAAACAGAATTCGCCGAATATATCAGTCGATTAACGAACACAATCCCGTGATTACTCCGTTATTGTGATTAACGGACTATCTTAACAGTAAACCATGTGTTGCTTTATAAAAATGGCACGATTGAATATATTTAGATTTTGTGCGATTTTTATTATAATGTATACTTTAATAAAGCATATAATAAATTTTATGATTTCGGCGCACGGTTCGATCAAATTTAGAATTAGCAAATTTGCAATTATTTAAACATTATTCTCAACGTTTCGATCCCTATATGGATCATTTTCAAGAGAGACATTTTTGCGTCTGAAAAATAATATATATGTGGGATTGGAAGGTTTGTCAAGAACAAGCTTCGACGTAACGTATTTATTTAACAAAACTTATAACTAAACTAATCGGATAATCTAATGTTCTACGTGGTACGACTTTATCTCGCACGGTATACACTACTTCTACGCTAGACTTCGCTGTTTTTGACTTCACTGTCCTAACTCCAAACCCGGAATGCCCCGACTTGCACTCCCCACTTGCACCTCACACACACACACACACACACTCTCTCTCTCCCACTCCTTCGCTCTCTCTTTCTTTCTTGACCACAGCGTTACGCGAAAAGGTAAACAAACACGGAGGCCTGTATCGGGCCACCTGCAGACGCTCGCGAAACTCGCTGAACACCTGCGAATCAGGCGATCCTACATACATATATATAATATAGTTGAGCAAAAAATAATATTTCGACACAGCCGTGTAAAAGGAAAAGAAAAAACACACATACTTGCTGTGCCAACAGGGAAAACAATAAACGGAATATTAAGGAGTTACGAAAAACAATACTTTAACTCATGGTGGCAGATACGTAACTGAACCATGTGCTGGCGGAAACGTGAAATTAGTGTGTTCTATAGGACGACAACGTTCCATGATTGGTTGGTCGATATCGATTGATGGAAGTTCGAAATCATACTGGGCGGTAATTTTGAATTGCGTAACTGAACAGTTTTTGCTCATAGGTCCTACATAAACCAACATTGTAAAAAATTGTGAACAGAAAAAAAGCAAGTATTGAAGGCAAAAACAAAAAAATCCACATTCATGAATTTTGTACCACTTTAATAAAGCAGAGTGTATAATCATTTCCAGTGGAAGCATCTTGGTAACTTCAATAACTGTGAAATAAAAAATCCAGGTCTAGTGTTAATGAAAGAGAAATGTGTTCATTATTTAACAAGTTCAGTGTCACGCCAATGCACATAAAAGTCACACGAAATCGGTATTTAATAATGCAAAAATAGAAAAGACATAGTTTGTTGTAACAATAATTTGTGTAACATTCTCACACCTTGTAGTGTAATGAAAATTTGTTTTTCAAGTTTAATGAAAAAATTGTCTCGGTCATGTATGATCGATGTGGCACTCGAAGTGTTACGGGAACTTTCTCGTGAAGTCATAGAAAATAAAAATGATCTTTAGGAATTTTTTTTCTTAAGATATGCAACATTTTATGTCTCGGTGCCTGTTGCGATGTCACTTATAGATGGCGGTCACTGCACTGCATACGAAACATGGGATGAAAACGGTGACAATGCTCACAGCGTAATGTTGTGAATTTTAAATTCACTCGCTCGATTAAACTCGCATTAAATATCGCCATTTTGAGTTTTTGTCTCACAATACCATAGTCAGTGAGATACAGAAGATATATTTTGTAAGCTGTGCAGTGAACGCCATTTATAAATGACAGCGCAACAGGAACCGCAACAAAAATTAGTTTTTGTATACAAACAGAGTGTACAATCTGAAGACAAGAGATTTCTTTTATAAAAAGGTGTATATATTAAGAAAAAAAAATCCTAAATATCATCATTACTTTAAATGACTTGATGAGAATGTCATCTCAATACTTCGAGTGTCCGGTCATATATGATCGACACAATTTTTGTTTTAAACTTGAAAAAAAATTTTTGTTACCCAAAATTATAATATACAAGGTTATATTTTTGTTGAGTAATTAACTTACTTGAATATGCTTTGAAAAGTGGACACTTTCGAAAAATTTATGACAGCCACAGCTAAATCCATTCACACCATCATGTATCAATTTTGCTTTAATATAAATAATTATTATATTAATAATTTAATATAATAATTAGTTAATAATTTTGATTAACTGATAAAAGAATCGATATCTGATAGAGCGTTTATAATTAGACTGCGACTTTCATGCATTTATGACAAAAATTAATAACAACTGTAGGTTCATTAGAAAAACCTAACAAGGTTAATTCTATTACACTCGATTTATAGGAAATATTTCAAGACGAAGCACATTGTTAAGTTCAATAAATTTTATTTTGTAAAAAGATCCGCTATCTATTTATGACACAATACCACTTCGGAAATTGTTGTTCCTCGTGCCGAAATGCCGTATACTTTTTTAGAAAAGTACATGTAGATGAAATTGATAAATCGACATCTTGTTCTAGTATTCCAAATGAATAATTTATTATTTATATACTATCCATCGTCTTGATAGTTATGAAAACAGTACGATTCTGGTCGGTATCGTTAATTTCTTGTTTAAATTAGCAGAAGGTTTATATTTTTCCTACCTCTTGTTAAAATAACTCAGCATTAAATAACTTCCAAAACTCTGATTTCTGATAACGGAATAATTTTATATACAGTTTGTATTAAATTCGAAAAGAGAACATCCAAATTTGATTGGTAAAGATGAATTCTACGAATAAAACATTAACTTTATACAGCTTTAAATATTTACTTAAATTGTTTTGTGATATGTCCACTACTTTAAAGCATATTAGGTTAATTCGAATTTTTGTTGAGTTCTATACATCTAACAATTTCTTACAATTTGAATTTGTATGATTCAATTTATTTACAGTCGAAATGTCGTGTCGACATTTTCATAAAACTGAAACCTAACCGGTTTTCGGATGAATGTTGGTACGGAGAGTGAATATTTCTAGTTAGTAAATGTTAGACGCTATTACAGAACGTTTCGTGCATGTACTTTGTGTGCCGAGTTGAATGAAGTCATTACGCTTTTTCCAATAAATTAATAATACCGCAGGATATTAAGCCCCGCGTCTACTCCTGTAACGGCATTCGCGAGTAAATAGCGGAAGTAAATGCGCTAGCAGAAATTACTTTGAATCGGCTGCAATTCAAATATCCATTTTATAAATGGAAATGTGGTTCTGACAGTGTACAGGGTGATTTTTATAAACTTCAGATATTTTTCATTCTTTAACAGACGAGTTAAATGAACTTCTCTGATTCCAATGATACCATTCATTATTGTATAGTTCATCATTTGTGTAAGCTTAATAATGAATGTCCGTATAAATTCGAAACAAATATGTTCCTGGCATGATAACAGACATATTGTTGAGGTAAAATTTGCTGTTAATGTTAAATAATATTTCACCTGGATTTGTACCATGGCGTTTCAGTATTTTGCGTTCCAAAAACATGAATGAATATAATTATATTCATTAAGTTGTTATAGGCTTTGATGAGATTTAATTAGCCTTAATGAGTCTTAATAATTGGTACGACAAATTGTGTTTACGAAACCCACGTTTGCTCGTATCCTAAGGAAACGACAGAAGGTAGGCTTAATCATAATTATAAATTGTCATAGCGTCCTTAAAATGTTGAGTGCCAATCTTTAAAAATTCCATAAAGTCGAAGTGAACTATTTAATGAAATAAAAATTGTAAAGGTTAAATGTATGACAATGAGTGGTCCTACAATGTTCTTGTATTTTCTGGATGTTAATCAAATTTAGTGTAATGAATATATTAACGTAAAAATTTTTTTTGAAAGCTGTATAAATAATTCCGTCACCCATGGTATGGGTGACATGGCAGCCAACGTGTTAATATATATAGGGTGTTTATTTGAAAACATTCCAGCCGAATATCTCGAAAAGTATGAAAGATATTAAAACACGTGTCCAAGAATTTCGAGGGGAAAAGCGGGGGGCAGTATCAGTTTTTTTATTTGTGTGGCGTTTTCAAGGTCATTTGAAGGTCAACTTTGTTTTTTCAAATGGAAACCTATATTTTTTATTATGGGATCTTATTGTACGTAAAAAGACCAGCAATTTTCGGATGATACTTTTATATCCGCGCACTAGTTTCGAAGATATTTAGAGTTTTACACTTTTTTAATATCTTTCATACTTTTCGAGATATTCGGCTGCAAAGTTTTCAAATGAACACCCTGTATATAAAAATTTGTGTACATATATTTTGTAGAGATGGAACTAGATCATAAAATTCTGTAGATTTTTGGGAGACTTTATAAATGGTATTTGTAATTTAAAAAGATTTAGATGAGTGATGAATTTTGCATCACAGCAAATAATGAATACATGATCATTGATTTATGTATATAATACGATATTCTAAATAGATATCCTTAATTAATAATGAGTATTTCCATGCAATTTGTTATCATTAATTAAAATTAAAATACAATGAAGTTATTAAGCACAAGACCTCCGTTTTCCAGGTTATTTACATTTAATTTTCAATCAATTCATGTTTGTATATTAAATATAATTATCGTAATAGGTTTCGTAATTATAACATAATAAGGGTATTATAAAATATTACTGAAACACATGATGTAAATGCTACATTTATATTTTTTAAATAGTTTCATAAATTCTTATATTAACTATATTTTGTATATTTTAAATTATATACTTTGTAATACATCAATCGATGCAGTTCGACATTCTTTATAAAAAAGTAAAACCTATTTATGTTGAAAAATTAGTTGTTTAGCAGATATTTCGACTTAAAAAATGCCGTGATACAAATGATCGTTATGTTAAACCTTTTCTGTAAGGAATAAAAGCGAACGTCTTAGTGCGACAGTAATGGCGCCTTGGAATTATTTAAATCAATAATCGAATAACAAAAGACTTTGAACTATTTTATTATAAACGAAGTTTTCGCAGTTTTGTGTTACAAGTAGACTGCCAATCTATGTGCAAAATAAAAATTATGAAAGTTTGCCGGCAGAAAAAAAAGTTCAATGAAAATACGATTCTTTCTTTAATAATTTTAATAAGTCCCGATAAAATATAACAATATTTTCTCAAATTCATGGTAATGCCTTCATAGTTTTCTATTTTATTTATTCATTTATTTATTTTTGTCATAAGTGCATAAATCCCACAGTCCAGTAATGCAATTGTTGAAAGTTAGCTTAAAATACGGCTTTCTAATCTCAAATACTTTGAACATGGTAGTTCGCATGACTGTTGGGACTGTCGAAAAGTAAGATGGACCGACATAATGCATTCTAGTGTGTTGCAGCTGTTCTGAAGGCGGCATGCATCGACGTCAATCTCACAATTTCATTAAAAGACGTCCGTATGAACGAACGAGACCGTCAACGTTGCGTAAACTGCAACGAAATAGTCACGGTAACGAGGTTAAGGATTATCCAGGGAGTGTCGCCTGTTTCGGGTTTACACTCCCTCGTTTCGCATACGAGAATTTTCGTTACTTACCGACGAGCGAGACGACATCCCACCTTTCCTTCAAAGAAAATTAAATTTCGGCCACTTTGGCTACCTCCTACAAGCAACCGGTTATCGAGTATCAAACACAACTTCCAATTTTTTAGTCTCATTTTGACTCGCTTATGACTGGCTCACGAATCGTCATATAAATTTACATTTTTGCAACGACGTTTTAGACGGCGAGAATAGCACATCAATTCATTTTCACTGTCTATTATCATTTCGATTGCACGAAGACGACATTAACACTTATAGATATTTTATTTCGCTATTATTGAAATTATAAAGACGCTTCGTTGGGAAATAGTATAATAGAATATTTTTATTCAGGTATACATACGCACAGGTTGTAAGAATTACTGTTTAATATTTTTTATCTATCATTCTTTCCGAGACATCAAGGTGTCCTTGAGTTTCTTCAACGATATTTCAAGGTCAACTCAAGGTCATCATATTATAGGTCGCTGAATTCGTCTTTCCAGCGGCAGCAACGTGGTGTTAAAAAAGAAGGTGCATTGAATTTGACAAATTCAAGACCACCTTGATATCTCGCAAAAAATGAGATACAAAATAGTAAAATCAAACATTTTTTATATGTTCCGTATATTGAATGATCATTTAGCCTATTTTGCCTTTATTATGCCCGTTTGTGGATAGCTCAAACAATTTAAACGATTCAAGTTGCCGATGTCATTCAAATAACGGAAATTAAATAATGGATGAAACTAAGTTTTACTGCCGCGAACCGCTAGGGAAATTTTTATCTCTGGGCAAGCGACCTGATTGCGTTAACACGAATTTATCGTTTATTTTTCAAAGAAATCTATGTTTATTTTGAATGCGATACCAAAACGTTGAATCAATAAATGATTTTATGACATAAGTAGGTCAACTGTTTGTTATATAGAATATCAAGATGCATTAACTGGGGCTGAACTTTCTTTTGGAGGACCAGATGTTTTTAACTTTTTTGAACTCCTTTTTAAGTCCTTTTTATGTAATCCTGTAGATAGCGATGAAAACATTATGAAAATGTAAGTATTATTGTTAGGAATTCACTGGTTTAGGTCTGGGTTAGGTTTGGGTTGGTGTACCACCTAGCAAATATATCAATGTGTCGGCGCGTTAACCTATCAAAAAGGCTTAAAAGTGCTCGACTTTAAACACGCATAACTTCTGAAACAGTGAACTCCTGGCAATAAGACTTTCATTTTCGGCGTTTTCTCGTCGAAATCTATAGGACTACATAAAAAAAGTTTAAAAAAAATTGGTCCTCTAAAAGAAAGTTTTACCCTAACTGGTGCAATAGATAAAATAAACGTTTCATTTAGAAAAGATGAATGACCTTCGTATGCCGTCCACGCGTCCACCTACAAAACAACTATTAGCGTCCACCATTTTCTGCTACGAATAATAATAGTCATATAATTCGAAGTGGTAATATGTGGTGACTCAGCCTGTATACATATATCGAGGCATTACCGCAATTATTCGCGGCATCGTAATTTATTGCGAATACATAAAAAGCCGCAGTTTGCGTATCGGTGTCGACTGTAACGAAGGAATCGGGAATTCCGATTTGCTGCGGTTTTGACGGGCCGCAGGCTACTTGCGAAATTGTTGATCGCGTAACGTGCTCTCAGGTCACTGGCAATTTCGGGCAAAACCTCCGCGAGTTAATTGAACGATGCGATGCGCGTTAATTCGTAATTATACACCGTTGAAATTGCAGGCTGTGGACAGGGCGCGGGTTGCCATCGCGCATCGGCGAAACACCGGGAGAACGATGGATCCTGAAACGGATAAGATCCTCCCTCCGTTTTCACGGTGAACACGTCGATTTGCATACCTCTCGTTTTTACGGAATTTAATTTCTTATTCAATCCGCCCGGGCTGCACTTGATCGTCTGATTGTATATTCATACGTCGCTACCTGAATCATGCCTTAGGCGTCGCGGCGGCGTGAGCGCGGCGTCGGTAACGAGAAACGAGATGTTGCCTGTCGCTTCGAGGTAAACCCGACGCGACACCGCTCTGGAAAATTATAGGCCCGAGGAGATTTTATTTACAGGCTGCACGGTGTAATAAATAAAATCCCTTTGATGGGAAACCGATAACCTAATCGATCCGCCATTAGTCGCGGCTCAGAACCAAACCTGACATACTGCTTAACCATTTGACGTCGGTTGTGAAATTAATTTCTAAGCTTCTGGCTGCTGCTATGTGTTAATTGACATTAATCTTTTACTATAAATAGACAGATGCTTGGTGTAATCATTATCGAATTATCTTTTCTGTACTGCTTCCTACTGTTGAGGGATTCAGAACAGTTATGATATCGGTTTCGGTTTTCGACGGATATAACTCCAGTCATTCTATCTTGGTTATTGAAGTAAAATGTTTATTCAATTTGTTGTATACTGCGAGAATATCCTGATTAATATTACTTGATTAATAATAAAATTAGTATTCTGGTTGCTCTTTGCTTTTCCCAAATTCAAATAATTACGTACCACATATAACCTCAAATTATTTGATATTACTATTGTCGTATTCCGGATAAGGGGTTAATAAACGTTTGTAGGTTTATGATCAATAAAACACTAGTTTATTAATAAAACTCCTCAACTATCACTCCGGTGACGAAATTCGAATGTGTGAGGTCTTAACTGAACTGAGATTTCTACTAAAATGTCCGGTTCAGTCTTTTGCGTGAACTTAAATAGCAGTCCCTTAAAGGGTGAGGTAGATGACTACAATGATGTGTCATAGTGCTGATTTTTGTGTGACAAAGGGTAGTGACCGGTCGAGGTTCACTGTCGAAAACATCTTAGTCACTATTTGTCATGGAGTAAATAGTTGGTCATCCAACACTATGTTAAATAATAAAATACTGATCAAATGAACCGATTTAAAATCATTTCTTTAGCGATTGTGATTGAATAATTAATTTTGTATAGTTGCCTATTCGGTAACAGTAAGCAATGATTTATAATCTAGAGCAGGGAGTTCCAACGTATTCCTTTCCTACACCGTTCCATTAAACAGAATGTAGTCCTCTCCGAGAACTGCAAGGTCCCCACCATCGAACCTCTTCCCACTACTACGTACAGCGGTAGAGTTAGTGAGTGATGCGCGCGCCGCGCGACTCTCTAGGTGGGAGGTTCCCACTACTATACATTATAACGATGAAGTCTAAGAGTGGGGGAAGTACCTAAGCCGGGAATGTGCCTCGAATAGCTCCAGAGCTACTGGTTGGAACTGCCTGCTCTAGAGTAATATCTTCTAGTTACACTAGCGGAAACTAACAAAAGGGAATTACGTCACACTATAAAATCATATAAATTATTATAAACTGTAATCACACCATTAAATCTTATTGATTTCGTTAGAATAAGTTTAACTATCGTATCGAGCACAAATCTTACTGAAAAATGAGTACACATTGCAATCTTAAATAAGCAACAAATTAATAATTTCATCTATGATTGCACATAACATTTTAAATATGTTTTTCTTAGACATTATTTGAAAATGAGATTATCCATAGTTAATTTTTATACAACTATCTAACACGTCTTACATTGTTTGTTGTCAATTTTTGTTATAATTCTTTTTCTTATAGAACGTAATACACAACAGTTTTTCAGATAAAAAATCTCAAATTTCTCTTCAAATGGCTGCAATTTCTTGAAAAGAGTAGAATTTTTTAACCAAAGCATAGCTGTGGTACGTATTGCGGCTTTTTAATGTATTAGGACCAATCTAGGTAAAAAAATCAAACAATTTTGCAGTTGAACCAGCTGTCCGTTGAGAAGAATTAACTGTAACATCGAATAATCGTAGTACGACATATGTAATTTAAAAGAAAATGATGTCGGGCCGCGTTGTGCTTTTGAACAAAACAGTTAACAACACTTTATTTCATGTGGCCCGCGCGTTCTACATATTTAGCAGCCGACGTGAAGTGTTTTTCGGAAACCGTTCACCGTTTCAATCACGCGTAGTATTTCACCGTGGGAAACCGATGAAAATCGGATAACAACGGACA
Source organism: Sphecodes monilicornis (assembly GCA_913789915.3). Taxonomy (NCBI): domain Eukaryota; kingdom Metazoa; phylum Arthropoda; class Insecta; order Hymenoptera; family Halictidae; genus Sphecodes; species Sphecodes monilicornis. The sequence goes on from OU565290.1 coordinate 17,075,501, forward strand.
ACACGCGCCGAAGTGGCTGCGAAATGAAAGAGAACAAAACCAGCCATTGTGCACCGAATGTTTCGCCGATTGCACTCCTTTATATAACGCGACACGTGAAAACCACTGCCTCGCCTCGATTCAAACGCGCCTACCGCTACTTTCGAATTCCCATTTTTGTTTCAGTGCTTTCTTCAACCCCGCGCCATGCGATCTACAGCCAAATAGACAAAATACAGTGAACACCCTTTAAACGGTAATAAATACATTGCGGATTTTATACATTTGTGAAAACGAAAATGAATAAGTGTAATTTAAAGCAGTGGATAATTTAAGCGAATTTAAAAATATCTATGTATTCGTTTCAGCTGATTAAAATGATTAGAGAAGGAAGTACATTTGTATTTGTGTGTGGCTCTTAAGGTGCACAATTTATGGAGACAATTTTTATTTTGCATTAAGATCCACAGTCTACTAATAACTTTTGGAAAATTCGACCAAACTGCGAGTTTTTTATGGGGGGGTTTCAGAAGGATTAGCTTATTAAGTAATGTATAAAAGAAATTAATTAAAAACTACTATTGGTCAAAATTGCGATGAAAAAAATAAATCATGATTTTAACTTTTTTGTCTGTGTCTATAATGAAAATTTAAAATATCCCTTTTGCTATCCTAACAAGTAAGATATATGTATACACACAAAAAAAATCGATTGAGGTTGCTATGATCTGTAAATAATTAAAAATGGCAAACGTTGTGAGAAACTGCAATTTAGATCAATCGTAAGCGCAAAATTCAATGATTCTTACATATTTCAATGCCCATTTCTTTTTTTTTTATGTATATGAAAGGTACATTTACATTACAATACACCTTTATACAAAAGGTATATTTTAAACTGTCGTTATAGGCACAGATAAAAAAAGTTAAAAATCGCGACCTTCATTTTTGTCTTTGCAATTTCGACTCAGAAAAACTCAAGTCGTTCCATACAATTTTTAAAAAGTTATTATTATTTAAAAGGTATCCACTTATGACTGCAAGAGAAATCATCAATAGAGTCGCTCACCTGTTCAAACAAAAGTTATCGTCACATTTGATCACACGTTTAACCTTTTATAATCATTACTGTGAATTTTTGAGCAAAATAAAAATTTTCTGTCATCAATTGCCAGAAACAGAAGCCAAGTAAAAATGTATTTCTTCTTTCAATAATTCCGATATGTTCAAAATATTACGTACATATCCTATACTTCCTTTAATCTTAATAGTGGTTTGAATTTCAGATAGCTTCTTCTCTCATAAATGCATAAAATCGATATTTTAATAATTACTTAATCAATTATTACAAAAAATGCTGGTTCACACGATATTAAGTTTATAAATTTATTTTTTCCCCGATTTTAGGAAATTAAGATTTTATTAAAAGACGATTAAAATCTTCAGAGTATTCAACGTTATTAGACAGCAGGTGTTATGCAGAGGTTTTACCATAAACGAATTAAACACATTGTGCAAAATACAATATAATAATTTTTATAAGTTTCGTTTCAAGAGTTCTAGTAATTCCGGCTGTTATGATCTTCTAAAACTAGCTACTTTTCATCTGTCTAATAGCGATAGAATCTTTAAAGTATTGATCTCTCGTATTCTATAATCCTCGTTCTTCTATCGACCGCTGACTAGAGGAGTACCCTGAAAACTGTAGTACTTCCAGCGAGTTTCTTGAGAATAGACGGATAACGAAAGTCCTTCAGTTCTCGGATTTTTAGCTTCCGCCCTTAATTTGATTTTCTTTCAAAACGATGAGCAAGTTCTCGGATAAACGAGAATTTAAACAGAAGTTATATTTGAGAACGAATATGTCTATTCTTTGTCAGAATTTATTTGCCACATCGCAAAATATATTTTTCCAATCTTCTTTACTTTTAAATAATACAATTTCTCTTAAATTCTATTTTTTCCAAATAAAAGAAGTGGAGGTCTCGTTATCTTTCTACAGTGACGAGCAAAAGTGTATTAATTTCATTTGAAACAGCATAATTTAATTTAAAAGACCAAATGACTTTAATGTTCTTGAAAAGTTAGAAGGATTAGTTTATTAGGTGATGCGTAGGAAAACTTTCGAAAAAATTGCAATTCCTCCGAAAAAAATAGTAAAAGTTGCCGTTTACCACTTTTTTATCTGGGCCTGTATCGAAAATTTAAAAAATGTGTCTTGTAGACTCAAATAAATTATATACATGCTGAAAAATTCATCGTCATTGGTCAATTGGTTTATGAGTTATAAACTTATAATTAAAAGTGGGAACAAATTCAGTTTTTCACGGTTTTCGACTTGTAACTGCAATTTTTTGCACTTTTAATTGTTTATAACTCATAAACCAATTGACCAATAACGATGAAATTTTCAGCATGTGTATAATTTATTTATAAGACACATTTTTTAAAATTTTAATACAGGCCCAGATAAAAAAGTTGTAAAAATCAACTTTCACTATTTTTTTTCGCCATTCCGAGGAATTGCAATTGTTGTAAAAGCTTATTTACAATTGTTGTAAAAGCTTATCATCTAATAAACTAATCCTTCTAACTTTTCAACAACACTCAAGTCATTTGGTCTAATTTAAAAAAAGTTATGCTGTTTCAAATGGTGTTGATACACTGAAGTATCATTTTTATTGATATAATACTATGACTGAAGTATGCTTAACATTTACAAATGTAATCTGACCATACTAATAATATTGTTACTTTTAGCATTTTATGTTGCTTGGACAGTTTTGGTGTTTGTAGGATAATGTTAGAAAAATAAGAAATATATAAATCGAGACATCAAGTTATTATTGAAAAAATGTTGCTCGTCTGTTTAATTAATAATACCCGTGGTTTCTTAATTGTCGCGCCAATTCGATCAAACGTTCGTGTACACGAGCGTGAAATACGTATAATACAATTATTGAAATTCTACTATCCACTTTTGCGTGTTATTGGAGCAAACAAACAAACAAACATACGGCTGTATAAATATGGATCTTTCCTTCAAAATTTCATCAAATCGACCGAACCAGATAAACCAGCTTCAAACCTAGCAAAACACCGTTCCATTAAACAGAATGTCATTTCGTATTTCAATAAATCCAACGCAAAATCTAATAAATAAAACGCAGACAGACCGTATAAATGTATCAAAAAATTTCAAACGCAAGCGATTGCACAATTTTGATCTCTAATAAGTTGAGACGCTTTTTATTTTGTACGGGTTTCATGGCGAAACCGTTTTACTTGCAAACGTGTCCCCAGGGTAGATGCAGGTCACAAAGTAATGGTCCCATCCGAATTTCAAATGAAGCATCGCTCATTGTGTCACGACAATTTGATGGTCCAACACTTTTCAGATTTTTTGCTCGAAGATCCCGTGTCTTAACGAACGCGCAATCTCGAGTGGGCGACGCAAAATTGTTTTAATCCTGGTTCCCACTAAATTACGCCCGCTACTTCCGAAGAAATTATTTTCTCTGTTCGTTCTTTTTCTTTTTATTTTTCTTTTTTTTTTGCAGAATTTCCGTAGACTCTGGAAACTGTGTCTTCGCTCATCCTTTCGACCCCGGCTTCTTCGCCACCATCTTGTCCCAGTTTGTGGTAGAAAAATGCAGATGGTTCAATCGGGCTCCGGGGACAGGAGTTCGCTCGACGGTGCAAATATGCGTTATTTTGCATAAGGATCGGTTGATCTTTAATCCCTGGGACCACCTATCTTCTATGAAGTGCTCTATATTCTTATCGCTGGACTGCGACCGTGTATTCCGATATTTTCCACGGAATCGAGTTCGAAATCGAAAAAGGATTTCATTCCTCGAAGAATTCCATCACACTTCCAAGAAAATCAAAGTTCCGTTAAATTCAAAACGTTTCGTCACCAAGTTTAACCCCTTGCCGTATTTTAACGAGTCAGACTCGTGATGAACATTTTAAACAAAGTCTAACAAATATGAATAGTATGCCTTTCTTTTTGGACGAAATAAAATTTTATTCGTTTGTAATCAATACGTGAGCAGTGAAGTACATGTAACCATACGTAAACTATACATTTTCTATTCTTCTCTGTGATATTTTTGGAATTATAGACATTTTAATCACTGTAGCCGTAAAGGAAATGGTACCGCAAGGGATTAACACTTGCATTTTTCAAATGGACTTCGATGATGCAACAATCCAATCGAATGTTCATGTTTATCGAATTGCTAAATGGAAATCAAATTTGATTTCGCAGCATTGGAAACGGTTATTAATTAATTAATCCTTCTTCTGTATACTGGGCAGAGTTGTGTCGTAATTAATTCTTTTGTAATCGATTCCAGTAATCGATTATTTAATGTGATCGTAATAACTGTAACCATTAATTAGTGAATCATCGTTGAGATAAGTCAGTAATCGTAATTACATTCTTTATTTTGTCATAATTGATGCAGTAATTTTTTAATCCTTGAATGATTAATTGTATTGTATCTCCATAACCAAAAGTTTAAATTTAGAGGAAATTCAATTCTAATTCAATTTTTCAATTGATTTGTAGAGGGATTTTTAAAATAATCAATAATTGAATTTATAAAATGTAAGTTTACTGATAATTCTAATTTAATTTTTCAAATACTTTATAGAGGGATTTTTAAAGTAATCAATAAATTAATTCATAAAATTTAAATTTAAAGGCAGAATTTCTTCCATGACAGAATTGGAAATATTACATTTCATGCGTGAACAACAACGAAATTTAAGTATTTTAGACAAATATGCTTTAATAGAGAAAGTTTTTATTTTATATAATACACCACTGCCATCTCCACCAAAATCCGAGCAATTGCAAAAAAAAAATTTTTATAGATTACCTAGTATACTAATCCTTTCAACATCTCAAAACATCTCAAGTTGTTTAGTTAAATTTTAAAAAAGTTTTCAAAAAGCGTCAGCTTAATTTGCGACCCGACTGTACTTGTACACTAATATTAAAATAATTATGGGAAACTAAGAAAAAATGTGACACGGAGTAAATAACTTTGAGCTTGTTTTATTCATGCCATTTTTCGTGCGTTCAAATTCGTCTAATACGTGTACCAGAATGTGAGGCCACGCAATATACTATCTCTTTCCGAGGAAGGATATCATTGCTCGGTCGATTACTCTTTAGTTTGCCGGTACCTCTCGCATCTCGCACATTCTCCGCGTTTTCTCTCGGTCCGCTCGAAAACAAAATCATGCCGAATAATATACCTGATCCGAAATACAGCGAAATCCGGACCCGAGCTTTCGCCTTATATCAACATCATTATATGTATAGGTGGTGTTGCTTATATCGAGACAAGACTGTATTCAGGTGCCCAGTGTCTCAAAGAATTATTTTCTCTTCATCACGTGGTGTAATTAAAATTGATTTCAGATTTTTAGTTTTAGAAATGTAATATAAAACTTCTAAAAATTAAGACCCCAGAGCAAAAACTGTTGTCTAGCATTTACAATAAAAAAAAATGAATACAGAGACAACATGATACAGAGATGTTTTTAAGATTGACAATTTGGGTTTACTTGGAAAATATTCTAGAAATGCAAGCGATTAGAGTACAAGCAAAAACAGTTGAAGCTTGTAGAATAGGCGCATGTTAGATATTCGATTACAGCCAATGTGCGTCTTCTATTCGTCTAATTGGCTGCCTCTAATTTCCAGATCAAACAGCTATTACGCAATTGGAAACTAATTGCGATTTGGCATGGTCAAATTGCGTAGCTAATGATCGACCGATCATAACTATTCGACGTAGTTGCTAATGTAGAGGTCCTCGATCAGATATTGATTACTGGAATTAGAGGTATCGTTACGTGATGGTCGTTACAATCTTCTGTTATTGATCATGCCATATTGAATATCTATTATATATACAAATGTGCAATTGGCTGATTCGAATCCAAGATTTAAGGTTCAAATTAAGAAAATGAATAAGACATTGATAAATAAAATAAATAAAAGCTTACTACTACTACAACAAAATTGTTCAAGGAACCCCGTTTATAGAATTGTTACTTCACCGAGGGTTAGGTTTGTACAGCTTTTAAATAAATTTTGGTTAGGTCCGGGTTAGATTACTTGGAAAGGAGGTACAGGATAAAGGGTAGGACTCATCCCCACCCTAAACGAATTCGGTTATTGAGAAAAGGGGTGGGGGTTTGCTATAGTCATCCTCACAATTATGTGCAAATATTTAAAAAACAAAGGGCGAGCGACGGTAACATGTATAGGGAAAAGTTGTTCAGAATGACCTTGACCATATATTTCAAGGTTATGAAAATCGGCGAAATGTGCCTTTTTCTTTATAATTACCAAAAGTTGTAAAACACCAATTTTAATATTTTCTCTATAATTCCGATCAATTGCAATTTTTTTAAAAACTTTGTTTCGTGTCATGTGGTAAACTAAATTGTTCTAACTTCTCAAAACAAAAAAACCACCTCCAAGTCGTAGGGACTAATATTAAAAAATTGATCGTCTTTTGAAGAGCGTCCGAATATTTATGTGAGTCTTTGTAATTCGTCGTCTCCTCAGCGTAACGCTAACACAGAAGCCAGAGTCGCGATAGCTCAGGAAGTAGAAGCGTGAAGTACTTACAGTCGTTGAGAGGATACGATCTTGGTGGAGGAAGGTGTCCTTGACTTCCACGAATTGGATGAACCTCGTGATAAGCTGCTCTCGCGTCTTGGTAACTGTTCTGCCTCTGTCCTCGATAGTTTTGCATTGCGTACGCTCCGGAGAAGATCCTCGTGTATCTCATGTAGCATCCGCTCGGTATCTGCCACTGAAAATCGAATTAGGTGGCATAGTTGGCGTCCTCCGGTTTCTCGTTTAATTCGATACGGAAGAGGTCCACTTACTGCGTAAACGGTGGACGGTATCGGTTGCGGTGGTCTACCGGGACACATCAGCATCCTTCTCCTGTAGTATCGCGGCTAAATCATGAAATCAGATTAAACGGGGTTTCCGATTGGATTCTATGGATCGCGCTCCTGGCTGGTTCAGTTTAGACATTCGGATGCGGTTACGTAACGGGAATCGAAATAAACAGTTATCTATCGTTGTTTGAATAATATCCAGTTCGTACAGTGTGTGGACAAAAAGATACGACAACTTACGTTTCTTTACGTTTTCATGTGGGGTTACCTTTAAATCATCGACTATTATTTCAAAGATACTGAGTTCGTCGACAATGTTTATTCACCGACAGGTTGAAATCACCGACAGCGAGTTTTATCGACATATTCATTATCTTGCATTAAACAATATAATGAGACAAATGATAAAAGGTATTATAATATACAGTTACTATAATGAATAATACGTTATATACAGTATGCACGTTAAATACGTATAAATATAGTTTATATATACAATAATATACGGGGTGTTCATTTGAAAACTTTCTAGTCGAACACCTTGAAAAGTATGAAAGATATTAAAAAAGTGTAAAATACGTGCCCAAAGATTTCGAGGGGGAAAGAGGGGGGTAGTATCAGTTTTTTATATGGGTGACGTTTTAAAGGTCATTTGAAGGTCAACTTTCTTTCTAATGGAAACCTATATTTTTTAATATGAGATCTTATTGTACGTAAAAAGACCAGCAATTTTCGTAGGATACTTTTTTTCATCTGCGCACTAGTTTCGGAGATATTGTTACTCCACCGGGAAATTTGTTATAGTAATAAAGAAATTACAAACTTTCTCGCAATATAAGTATACCTCGCTCTACTTCTCTTTAAATATCTCCGAAACTAGTGCGTGGACAAAAAAAGTGTCCAACAAAAATTGCTGGTCTTTTTACGTACAATAAGATCCCATCATAAAAAATATAGGTTTCCATTTGAAAAAACAAAGTTGACCTTCAAATGACCTTGAAAACGCAGCCCAAATAGAAAGCTGATACAGCCCCCTCTTTCCCTCTCGAAATCCTTGGACACGAGTTTTACACTTTTTTAATATCTTTCATACTTTTTGAGACATTCGGCTAGAAAGTTTTCAAATGAACACCCTGTATATTTATACAGTATGCTACAAATAACAGTATGTATATTATGATGATTTTATTATATGCTTCATTACAGTTTTTTAATGCACGAAAACGAATGTGTCCTGGCGGGATAATTTTGACCCACTTGTTTGTCTTGAAAATTTACATTTATCTAAATTTATACAGAGCAACAAAATTTGAGTTTCAGCTACTAAGCAAAATAAGTCAAAACAGTGTGAAACGACGTATGTACAGGAAATTTCATTTTCGTTCATCTACTAAATAAAAATTAACAAATTAATAACAAGTCCTATCTTTTTGTCTCTGACTGTACGTTCCGTTTAAGAAAATATTTATGGAACTTTTGTTACCTTTAAACAAAAGAAATGTTACTCTTAAGTGCTTCTTCGGAAAGTGTCCTTGCAAAACAGATATTGTAGAATCTATATTACTAAGTTCTTTAATAAGTAAATTAATCTTATTTCAATGTTCTCTAATTTATACACGACATACAAGGTAACCAATCGATATTGAAGTTGGTCATTTAGACACATCAGTAGCAAACAAACTATTGTATAAAAAGTTGGAAGATAATAACCACTACAACTATAAAACTTAAAACTTCTGTATATACCTAATAGAACGTTCACTAGCCAATTAAATCCCAAGCAATAAAATACAGTGAGCCTGCATTGAAACAATACATTTTTTAAATGAAATCCTAGCTGCATTCAATACTTTTTATCTTTTTAAAATATAAAGTTTGTGTATAGTAATTGTGTAAATTTTATTGCTATTGAAATACCACAGTGGCATTCACTTGGTCACAAGTAAGAAATATCGTTTGCCAAACAGCAAGCACTAGACTGTGTACTATAATACTCTCGCACGATGGACAAACACGTTCTACCGTTGCGAATGCTCCCAGTGTACTGATTCGCGTGATTTATTAATCCGATGATACGTCAATTACGTCGCTAACGATTCAGCTATTGTGGACGTAGATAATCAACTATTTAATTAATAGACATTCGAACAGTCGGCCGAGCGGTTAATTGATTTTCCATTGATACCGATGCCGCTGCGTTGGTAAAACAATCATGTAGTTGTGGATTAATTAAATTGCAATACAATTACTGTCACCTCTTATCAATATCGCCGTGTTATAAAGTGAACGGCGGAAGCACTTGCGAACCATGGAGTGCTATCAGACATTCCTGCTTCCAATTTTTATGTACAATATACAAAAAAAATGTTTAATATACATTTACGGTAAAAACTTTGGAAATACCATTTGAAAACGAATCACTTTTTTAAAATTCGTCGAAACGAAGAGTTTTTTGGAGATATTAGAAGGATCTACTAGAAAATATGCAAAAGAATTTTTTTAAAGTTGCTGTTGGTCAGAGTAGTGCAGAAAAGGTGAAGGTCATGACTTTGAACTTTCTTATCTGTGCGTGCAATGAAAATATAAACACGCCTTTCGTAGATTTAAATAAATTATATATATAGGTACGTAAACTTTCAATGAAATCAATTAAGGTTGCATGAAGTCATAAAAAACATTTCCCCTTCCATACCGTGCAACTTTTGTATATATCAATTTCTCATATTATTACAGGCATGTTATAAATTGTAGTTACAAGTACAGATAAAAAAGTTAGAAAACGTGTCCTTCACGTTTTCCTTCACAATTCCAATCAATGAGAATTAAAAAAATTTTTTTAAATATAGCCTGGCAAACTAATTTTTCTAGTATGTAAACAAAACTCGTCGTTTGGACCAATTTTAAAAAAGTTATTCGTTTTTAAAGGGTGCTTCCAAACTTTTGGACGTAAGTGTATATCCTGACTGATACAATATAACAGGTATTAATTAAAACTCTTGTTTTTAAAAAAAGATAGGACATCCACCGACGTAATATTGTATTTCAACGCATATTTTGTTTTTTTAGAAACCAATAGGTACGTTCTTCATGTAAATTTTTGGAAGATGAATATTGATTTGAGAACCGTTTTCTTACGGTGGCTTCACAGTTGCATTTATTGTTTAAAAACCATTTCATAACGAACTCAACAGGTTGGGAAACAATGTTCTGTTACAATATTAAAAAATTCCTCCTTTACATACAACGTAGACTACAACGTGTATAGGTTAGTTAAAAACATTAATATGTAGAACTCCTGTATATTTTACCATAGTATAATCTGTTTTTTCATATGTGTATAAAATTTTAAATCGATCAATTGATCAGTTTTTGAATGATATATTTCAAATATCTCAAATTGTTCTGCACACAGCCTACTTTGATATTACATTTGGCATTTAGCAGATAAAAATCTGCCCAGACCGCGAATTGAGTATTAAAAAATCTGAATGAAGTTCGAAGTTGTTAGCGTAATTGACAGTCCAATCAATATCGACATACCTTACTCTCCATAAACAATTTATCGTTCGAAATCATAATAATATATCGAGCTCGTAAAAATTGCATCCAATAAGAGAAACGCTTTCTAACTGCAGAAATACGTGAAAAAATGCAGAGTTTGCGGCGGACCGAGTTTCCATGTTTCTTTCAAATTTGCATTCCGGAACAGATATTTCCATTACGGAACATAAATTTCATAATTTATTAAAAACGAGCGGGGAGTGTTTCGGGGAATTTTTCAAGGAATAAAACTTTTGAAACGAGGCGACATCATCATCTAAGCTTGTAGAATTTTTCTCCCCGCTGGCCGCGGAAAGATAGAAGAGTGCAAAGATCTCACGACGTTGTGAGGATTTCCGGATCATATAAAGTGCCCTTGTATTCGTCACTGTCGAATTATGCGATGGTGAGGAATTTAAACGCGCCATTTTTGAAAGCTCAGCCCTATCTACTTCGTCTCCACGCGAATAATTTTCCCATCAAATCTATGTGCAGCATCAAGCCTGGGTCATACGCCATAAACGGGATTCTATGCTTTAATAGAATCTCACTGTGATTTCGTACACATAGATGCACGATAAAAGCACGAAAATATGATAGAACGTGTGGCAACATATACAGGGTGGAAATTATAAAACGTTACAGACGAATATCACCAAAAATATTGATTATATGCAAAAATGTTTGAGATGAAAGTTTGTTCAGTACCGAGGGGGGACATCACGTCGTGGGACTTTTATTTTTCCCGGTGGACACTCCAAGGTGAGGTAAAGGTCAACTTTCTTTATTTAAATGGAATGATATGTTTTTTTATCCACCATCAAATAGTACGTTTTAAGATGAGTTCTATTATCTATGAATCAAGGTCATTCAAGGTCAAACTTGCAGGGAAATGTAGAAAAGATTTGATTGTTCTATTTGTACTTCAGTTTAGTATGTGTTCAGAATGATTACCTCTTACTTCAACGCACTTAACAATTCTTTGTTTAACTGATTATCTAAGTTTGTTCAACATTTCAATATTTATCTTAGCAGAGCTTCGCATATTCTGACTTTCTTGTTTTCACGCGTCGTAGGCTTAATGGACATTACGGACTTTTTAAACACACAGCCTGAACGGAGAAAAACGCTGTTCTAGTCTTTTAAATGCCATATGCGATTTTGATGGTCGATATGGGTAGCAGTTACGTATCTGCCACCATGGTTTCAACTACGTTCCACCGTAACTTTTATTCACAAAAATATTTTGTTTTTCTTTTATTGTAACCAGTGCACAGCAAACGCATAAAATCTCTTGAGAATGATCTGCACACGGATCGAATCGTTGGGATAACAATATAATTGCAAATTTGCTGACTTTCAATAAAATCGAACCTAGCGCCGAAATCAGATTCATCAAGATCTGGGTAGCGTTGTGCGTATAAATTAGCAGCCATTCTGTAATTTTTCCTGTATTCTCCTAGTACCATAAACATATCAAAACAATTTTGATACATATCCATTTTCATCACTTATTTAAGTACTATCGTTCAGCGAAGAATACCTTAGCCCGAATAGTAAAAGTAAACTGACTATCTTGCAGAAGAGCATAGTAATACATAAGTACGTTTCTTTTCATTTCATTGATAATGAATTTGATGCTATCCTGAGTAATACTGATATTGAACATATGTTATTGTTTTGGTGTGAAAGTTCGAAGGCACGAACTAAAGTACAAATAAAACGATCACACCTTTTCTGCATTTCCCTGCAAGTTTGACCTTGAATGACCTTAAGTCATAGGTGATTGAACTCATCTTAAAACGCACTATTTAATGTTGGATAAAAAACATATTATTCCATTTAAAAAGAGAAAGTTGACCTTCACCTCATCTTGGAGTATCCACCGGGAAAAATACAAAATTTAGAGAAAATTCAATATTAATTTAATTTTTCAATTATTTTGTATGGAGAAGAATAATTTAAATGAAATTTAGAGAAAATTCAATATTATTTTAAAGTCCCACCACACGATGTCCCCCCTCGGTACTGAACAACTTTCATCTCAAACATTTTTGCGTATAATCAATATTGTTGATGATACTCGTCTGTAACGCTTCATAATTTCCACCCTGTACATGTATTTATAATAACTTATTACTACGTTTTGTAGACGGTATCCGGTACTTGTCCCAATGTCTATGTAGCAAGCTACACTTCCCTATTGTGATTTCTTTTTCAATACTTGTACCATAGCTGCTTATATTGGAAAATGGAAAATGTATAGAATTTCAACTGAGTATTCATTTAATAGTTTTTCCCCGCGATTTTTCAGACATTTAATCATAAAAATATGAAAAAACGTATAGCAATATTTTTATGGTGGCTTATTGTATTTTGTGCACAGTCTATTATTTTTACTAATTTTTAAAAATATTTATAGCTGTCTCTACTAAAAAATGTATACAACAACAATTTCAATAAAGTAACTTTTGGAAGTAGGAAACCTATTCTGTTAAGATTGTTTAAACCATGCTTCAAAATTTCAACAAATTAATTTTAATTAAAGCAGTGAATATATTATACTAAATAATATCAATACTATTTCAAAATAGTATGAAAGAGAGTTATGCGAGGAGTATGATTGAATTAAATAATTTTACGATCATAGATGATACACTAGCATTTAACTCTTTGAAACTTCGTTGCATGTATTCAGAAATCGAATTTTTAAAAATACGTTTATGCGAATATACCAAGTAACGAATGTGCGATTTACGATGCATTCAATGAGTAGAAAATTTATTAGAAATCACTGTTGAAACTAAGACTAGTATTAATTAAAAATAATTTGCTATGTGAACAAAATGAAATATGAAACTGCTTTTATCGATGCCGTATGTATGAAAGTACTTTAATTAAATCCGACTGATTATAAATTCATTAAATTCCAATTTCGTACGGTCTCGTAGGCATTCGTCTGGTTTAATATTGGAAAATTGATTTTCAGTTGTAATTTCGATAAACTTTGGGAATATAAAAAGTACGTTGATTTTAAATACAAAGTATAGATGCAGATCTAATTCCAATAAATATATTCTTGCATTTTAGTCAGCTTAATTTAGTTACATATATTAGTCTCTCTTTTCTAAAAATGCAATGGTAACTATTAATTATTCGACAGCCATACAAGAACAAATGATTATACTTACATAAAACAGGTCTGGTTCACAGCAACATTTTAAGGAACGTTCACACAAAAACTTCATTCTTCCCGAAAACATGAAAAATGTCAAACCTTTCTTATAATGCACAAATAAAGCTCCAATTTATCTATACTTCTTCACATTTGACTAGAAACATTTACAAAAAGTTCCAGTTTTAAAATCTATAACTTAAACAAAGTTGAATTTTCTGAAATTGTTTGCACAACTTAGAGGTCTTATTCAAAAGTATTATAACAGAATACAATTACAGTATTATATCGATAAATGTCCCAACCGCCGGTCCGGCCAGGGACAATTATGGGCCAGGTATACTATTCTTTGATTTTTGCCGAACGTAGAAAAGGACAGCGAATCTCGAGAGGCCTCCGTCGCCGAGAAGTGTAACATAATACGAGTCGAGTATATCGGTGTGTGACCACTACAAATCCAATGACATAACTTCTTTATTTTTTATTATTTTTTGATGGAATTTTCAGCAACATATTCGTGGCTTTTTTCTAATGAAAACGATAGCAAATAGGATATAATTGCGATGATATTTACTTGCGTAATGGATGATGAAAGTTTCGGGCGCAAGGATGGACAGCATATGTGAAAGAAAGAGACGCGAAGAGTCACAGTCGCCGGCACAGTTCAAAGGCCTTCGACTCTTTGCTTCCGAAATTTTTATCGCTCATTACACAAGTAAATATTATCAGAATTATATCATATTTGGTATCATTTTCATTAGAAAAATGCGTCGAATATGTTGGTGAAAGTTCCATAAAAATATAATAAAAAATAAAGAAGTTTTGTCATTGGATTAGTAGTGGTCTCACCGATATACTTGACCCGTATTATGTTACACTTCTCGGCGCCCAAGGCCTCTCGAGTGTTACGGCCCTCGCGGGGTGTACCCCGCGGTAGTGGGGATAGTTGTGGGACAATTATCGGCCAGATACTTGGGACATTTATCGACAAAATACTGTATACCGTTTAACACTAAACCTACCAAGTACTAAAAGTGATTGGTATGCATTGTTTTCTAAAATTGACAAGATTGTATTTATTCCAATTTTGTAATCTTCTAGTAAGGGAATTTAAGTGAGAATGTCCCACGAATGCACCTTTACAATTTAAATAATTGTAAAAAGAAAAATTTGAAACCGGACATTGTGACCGGTTACTGTGTAATTCTAATAACTTTGATTTCTAATAATTTCCAAGACACTCGACAGTGTTCTCAATCCTAACTTTATGGGATACTTTCGTCCAAGAAACCATGGAAGATCAAGGACGAAAAAGAAAGCGACTGAATAGCAAGATCTACTTTCTGCGAAAATTGCATCGACGTCCACGGACGTCATTTTAAAATGTTTCTTTGAAAGCATGAAACGGCAAATGCGTCCCTTTGACACGGACATAGGAACGTTCACCGCTTTAGTTGTAACCGTACCAAAGAGAAACCCGCAAAATTGTTAAGTAGTTCCTGGAACGGTGAATTTAGTGATAATTGAAACTCTATCGAGCTAACGACGTGTAGAACATAACATCGAATCTCCGGTGGTGGTTTTGGGAAATGGAGGAAGACGGTCGGGGATACCATGAAATGAGCAAAACAAAGTTATACTCCTAGATGGAAGAGGAACCAGCCAGGATATCATCCTTTTACAAAGGTTATCCGGTTTTGCGCGAAAACCCGGGCCAGCGATTCCCTTTCAGCTCACCTCGGAATCTCGGTGATATTCGGATTCTGAAAATATACGGTTAAGTTTTAGATTAAGTTCGATTAATCGTTTTCTATCGCCGTTCGATCGACATTATCGAGACGAGCCGACGTCCTGCCGGACCGGATAACAGCATAATTTTTTTCTAATCGACGCGAATTATCAAGGATCGTTTCATTGATGAATTAAACCTCCCAACGAATTCATTAACACGTTCACTGCCACGTCAGTCATACGTAACTGACACAATTCTTTTACTAGATTTCAGCGTTATTTCGTAGGGTGACAGGCGGTGTAAATCCTTTTGTTTGGTCCTACGAATTATAATAAAGTTAAAAAAGCAGTGACTGTAATAAATCATGATTTATCAGTTACGGGTTCCATTAAAAAATTGATTCGATGTTTTGGTATTTTGTCACGTGCTGGCGTGGCGCTTAACGTGTTAAACCGATTTGGTTGGAGCAAGTCAATTATACAGGGCGAGTCTCGTAACGTGACGATTTCAATTAACTCGTAAGTTTATTTATTACACGAAAACATTTATCAAATAAATGTTGCATAGTATCCAGGGAGACATGCAGTACTGTGATCTGTGTTTTGTAACTTTGCTTCTTTTATAGAGGCATTAGGCTCACCTTCAGTATTTGAATGGAAAACACAATTTCTTTTTCTGGAATTCGAATAACCAAATTCTGCGTCACAAAGTTTTATACCAAATGGGGCTTGAAATTAATAATTACCAAAATATTTTTAAACTTCTTTCATTTTTTTAAACATTAAAAAGGGTAAGTATTACTGTTAGTGCATGTTTGAGTATAAGACAGGTACATACCCTGTACAGAGCTCCGTAATTTAAAAAAAAAACCGGTGACTTTGAAAATGACCTTCGGAACAAATGTTTTCCATCAATTGCATGGGCCCCATGAAACAGTGCATCTTTATGCTCTGGAATTTTTTCATACGATTAATAATAACAGAGACATTTAGGTGTTCTCATTTAAATGCCCCAAATATAAAGGGTGGGGGAATTAAATGGGCATTTAAACATTTGTTCCGAAGGTCAGTTTCAAGCTTATACACCCTTTATATTTTTGTGTTACGTTTAAGTGTCTGGGGCTATACCCGCCTTTCTCCTACCACCAGCGTTGCACAACATCAATGTTCACAAGCATTTCCGATCTCGTTTCGTGCAACGAGCGAGGTTCTACTGTATTCCTGATCATCGGGCGTAGCCGATCAGTAGCTCTTCGTGTGGGATTGTCAATTTTCTCGGTATGTACATACTATATACAGGGTGAGTCACCTAACGTTTGCATTTCAAATATCTTTGTTGTTTCTAAAGATACGTAAAATATTTTAAGGACAAAGTTGAATGGTACAATGGGGCTGACACGATACCAAAAAAAATTTTCTATTTATGTCATTTTTTTAGAGATATCAAGGACGCCTTGACTTTTTTAAATGGAACCACCCTTTTTTAAACACGTACAATGATAGTCCCTTTCATTACGAATTCAGTGACTATAATTACTCAAGGTCATTCAAGGTCGCGGACAGAGATAACGTATAAGATTTAACCCTTTACACTCAGAGCTATATCAATTAAAAAACCATACATTTCTTCTAACCTAGAATATTTCCGTTGTACACAATTCTTTTCATTATATGCGTACGAAACTGATATAGTAGGTCATACAATATTTAAATGTTTATTAATTTATTACATATAATCAAATATAATCATGTAAACAATATTTTGAATAATGGTGTAGCAATTTGTATTGGCGCCTCAGAGTCGCCATTCGAGTGGTAAGGGTTAACATCGATACATGCCTGTAAACGGGCTTTGAAGGAATGTTGAACTCTGTCCGCGACCTTGAATGACCTTGAGTAATTATAGTCACTGAATTCGTAATGAAAGGGACTATCATTGTAGGTGTTTAAAAGAGGGTGGTTCCCTTTAAAAAAGTCAAGGTGACCTTGATATCCTTAAAAAAATGACATATATACAAAATTTTTTTTGGCATCGTGTCAGCCCCATTGTACCATTCAACTTTGTCCTTACCGTATTTTACGTATCTTTAGAAACAACAAAGATATTTGAGGTACAAACGTTAGGTGACTCACCCTGTATATTCGGTGGACGTCGTTTCTCGATATCATCGATCACTCGCAGGCCCTCGTTCGCATTACATAAATTTACCTCGCACATGTATCGAGAAATGGCATTCTGCTCGATTTCCGGCTGCATCGGAAGCGATGTAGCGCACGTTGTGAATGCCGGGGTACATCAGTTGTCCGGGTTCCTGTGCGGAATACACGCGGTTTAACTTTCGACAGATGCGGAGGGACCGGAGTCCTTCTTTGAGATTGAAATACATACGAACGTTTCGCGGCGCGATAACATGGCGGGGGCCGAACGGGGGATTATTATCTAAAGTGCGAGAGCGGCGCGCGATGAGTTCCGTTTCTATCGCGCTACCAACTTATCGGTCGATAACTTACCGCTCCTGACCACCCACAATTTCTCTCCACTTGAATTCGAAATCAACTGGCCCGGCCCGTCCTCCGACTATACTTTCCATTCAGTTACGTCGTCGATTAAATTCCGCTCTTTCCCGATTCCTTTTTCGCCCAGCCACCCCTTTCCTTCATTATGATTTCAGAACTTCACACCCGAATACGATAATTACGGGACTATCGATCCGATCCGTGTTGGAATGATTTTAATCAGGCTAATCGAGCACCTTTCAACGCTGTGGATAGATGATTAAATATAGACATCTCTGGTTTCGATTTCGATAACGTAGAGGAACGGGTTTGGTGCGAGGTATATTATGTCAGTGAGTGATTAATAGACTGCGCAGCCTTGCGTCAAGAGTGGGGACTCGCCGTTCCCCCTGCACCCCACTGACGAGATTTTGTGCCAACTCTCGTTGCACGGACAATACCACGAGTCAGGCTCGTCCTTATTGTTTTTGGCCCAAATTTCTTACCACGAGACTCACTCGTTGTTGTAGGACAAGGGGTTAAGATGTATTATTAACCCTTAGCAGACGGGAATTATTTTTAGCATACTTCTCGATGGGTCTGGATTAAATTTTCCTTGTGAAACAAAATTGCATACTGAAGAGCTAAGTGTGTGAATTAAATGAAGAGAAACGGGGTTGTGTTCAATAAAAAGTTTGATATTTTTAATGAGTAATAATTTCTTTAAAAATTATTTGCAGTCGCAGAGCGGTAAAATTGCTTTGGCGACTATCAACAGACACGCGTCCGCAAAGGGTTAAGAATGGTGCTCGATCAGGATTATTTCAAATCTTAACAACATTCAATTTCGAGTGTCCTATGATTGCAAAATCGTGGTAGCTCTGGCAAAAGTTAAAAAATATGTGTCTAATATTTTTGCAAGAACTGCGTCCTCCTATAGGTTCATTAAAATCTGGTGTGATGTCACTTCGGGATCGTCCTTGTCAGAGAAATGTCACGAACATAGTGATAAGTAGGCTGCGGATGCATTTATGGCTTTTGAAAATGTTCAAAAAATGCTAAAACATAAAGTTCGACAGAATTTAATATGAATTTAATTTATTTCAGATTCACAAAGGCTACGACCACTGAAATCGAGATTTTATTTGATTCCACTTTGTTAAAATTAGTATACAAAAATTTCCAATTGCATAAACATCCGCAGTATAGTGATAAGAGATCAAGGAATAGTATCGGTACACGAAGAAAATGACAATTCGAAGTTTTCACGTACAATGTCGAGGCACGACTGTAATTAATTAACTTACTCACAGCCTGTCCATCGGGATGAAAGCTTTGGCGTTTGAATCCGTTTCTGAAACGAGAGATCAAAAATATTCGGCTCCGTAAATTATTGGAACCGAACACCGTGGAATCGTCGCCAAAAGCTCGCCTTTAAGTCGTATCGAGGTGGAAGCACGAAAAGGAAGAAGAAAGGAGAGAGCGTAATCCTCTCGCGTCGCCTTTTCTTCTCAGATTCTTTTCATCGTCGCGTCGCGTCGGCCAGTCACCGATTTCGTGCTCGAGACACGATAGGGTAATTAATGGAGGAGGAGCCCGTTGGCCAGAGATAACCGCGAGATTGCTAAGTTCGATCGTTAGTGCGGAAGTTTTAATAAACCTCTTGCCGAGGAGAGGGAAAAAAAGGAATGGGGACGAAAAGTGGGGACGGAAAGAGAGGAGGAGGAAAAGGGATCGGCCGTTTTAAGAGGCGGGGCGCACACTGAGCTGGAAATTCGTTTTTCGCGGTCAAAATTGAATTTTTGAAGTTTCATGTATTGGAAAAAATTTGTATGTATGTACATTGATAACTAGACTGCGGATCTTTATACAAAATAACAAGTTTCTGCATCGATTGCAACACATGAGAGCCAAGTACAGATTTGTTAGGTTGTTGCATATGAAATGTCCGATTTTAGAATGCAAATCTTACGAAATGTTTTGATCAAGAAATTGCATTATTACAGTTTACAGTTTTATTATATGAAAGTTTGAGGTATAAAGTTAATCCTTAATATACCATAGCCAATTTTAATGTAGATGTCTAATTTTACTTTTAAATAAATTTTATTTCGACATCAATCAATTGATCGACAGCGACTATTGTGTTTTTCTTGTATATGTGTGAAAAAATAACATCTTGACGATTGCATTATGCGAGTTTTGGTAAAATGTAGTGATTAATTAATGTACTAATCGTTGATGGTAAAAGGAACTATAAGATGGAGATAACCATCTTGGAAATGAAGAACTTGAATGACCAAAAAATTCTACTGTTACTGTTATACAATCAAGAAACTTGAAATTGACAGAATAAACGTCGAACACAATGATGCTTACCTTGATCAATAAGATCATTTAAAAAAAGAAGTTGCACTTGCTTAGTACTACTATTAAAAATCGAACATTTCATATGCAACAACCTAATAATATTTTTTTTTAATTAGTTTAACACGCTGAAAAAAGTATATCTTTACTCTTCGATTGTCTGAATCTTTCTCCAGTTTTAAATTGCATCAAACAATTTTAATGACTGCGGATCATTGTGCAAAATAAAAATTGTCTAACTGAATATGCGACGAATTGGAGTGAAATAGAAAGTTATTCTCTTTTTTATTATGTTTGACAGACTGAAAATAATACAATAGCATTTTAAAATTCTTCTGACGTCTTTAATGTTTTAAATTACGCCCACTCGTTTTTGTTATAAATGCATAAAATCCGCGGTCTAATAACTTTTACTATTTGCCTCATTATTTTTTTAACATACAAAATAGACATGGGGAGTTCCACTTAAGCTTTCAAAAAAAAAAGAAAAATAGAACTTTTGTCGAGCAAACTCGGTGTTAGTGAAATCTTGTCGATGAAATCAATGTCGGTGAAATGAGTGTCGGTTGCTTTAAAAGCAACCCTTTAGAATCACCTCAGGAATCAACCCATTCTTTTCCCGGCACTCTTTCTGAAAAACCCTATACATTTCCAACTACGTAATATTCGAGCTGGTGTCGAGACGAATTCAACAACCAATTGCACTATAACCTTAAAACTTGAGATAACGCTAAAGTCATTTTGGCCACAAAAAAGAGGGGGTTTCAAGCCCACTGTGCGGCGGTTCGTAGCACAGGATATTCGTTGGATGGGTGGCGGGGAGGTTAGACAGTGAAATAAAGGGTTGGTCGCGAAAACGTCATCATCCCGAGATCAAACGGCGGAAATTTTGCGGGGTGAAGGGGGGGTGGTAGGAGCGGAGTCACGATGGCACCGACGAGGATTACACTCGAACTCGATGTCTGCTCACCCTCGTTTTGTAGACCCGCTCGACGCCGACGTTGTCGGTGAACGTTGGCTCCTGCCAGAATATTAAGCGATTTCGTTCTCCGGGGCTTAGTCGCACTTCAAAGGACGTCGGGCACGTCGAAACTTTCGGATTCTCGGTGTCTGGAAATGATAATATAATCAACCGTCAGTATGGCAAACAAATTGCACCGTTTTCGGCGGCGCGGAGGTAGGGGGCAGGTCATCCGGAGGATTTACGGATTTCGGCAGGCCCGAACCTTGTTTCGGACCAGCTCAACAACTCTGTTTTCCAATATCCCGTTTCATTTCGCTTCTGCAACGACAACCGCCCCGTACGTACGCTGTGCCGCTCAAAAGTTGTAATTTATTGAGAAACCACGGCATGAATTTATCTTACTGAGCGATGTTTAGTTGTCAATTCTATTATATGCGTCTACTAATATTGGGTTGAGCAATAAAGTCCGTTCGCATTTCTTTACAGGAATGTTGTTATACAGGGTGGTTCATGCAATTGTTTATAACTTCATTACAAGTTACAGAAAAATATCAAAGGAAAAATGGTTTGAGCAGTACTACAACCGTAGGACCTTATTTTTTAAATAGTGCAGCAAATATTTGCATAATTTTTTAAAATGGAAATGCATTGTTTTGTTACGTAGAGGGATTCCTCTCGCCATTCTACCGTAAAAAAGTGTTGGTGTTACAGAAAAACATGAAAGGAAACATGGTTTGAACAGTACTACAACCGTAGGACCTTATTTTTTGAAAAGTGCAGCAAATAATTGCATCATTTTTTTAAATGGATATGCATTGTTTTTTTACATATGTGGACTCCTGTCGCCATTCTACCGTAAAAAAGTGTTGGGCTGGAATGGCAACAAAAATTATTAGTTATCAAGATATTTTAAAAAAATATCTTTATTGAAGAAGCGTTGTCTGAAATGTATGTAGGATCTTAGGAAAAATGAGGAATTCCGCGCCGGGAATCGAACCCGGGACCCTCGCGGTTGTAACTGATCAACTCTTACACATACCCACGGAACCCTCCTACTTTTCCTAATCTCCATACAGTATTTGGTCTGGGAGGTCCTGATCCCATATGAATTCAATGCAATGGTCAAGCGTTTGAGCATTTTCTTTAATAAAGATATTTTTTTTAAATATCTCGATAACTAATAACTTCTTTGCCATTCCACTCGAATACTTTTGTACGTAGAATAACGAGAGGAATCTAACTGTGTAAGAAACGGTATACATGTCTATTTAAAAAAAATAATGCACTTGTTGATTACACATTCTAGATTGCACTTAAAAAAAAAATAAGGTCCTACGGATGTAGTAACGTTGAAACTAATCATACTTCTTCTTTGATGTTTTTCTGTAACTGTACTTTTAACGAAGTTATAGCCTAAAACAATTTTGTGGACCATCCTTTTGTATAAAATGTATCAATAATGTACGTATCATTTTGTTCTATGATCGTTTCGATCCTGTCTGGTATCTTAAATCAGGCAGTTCCAACCAGTAGCTCCGGAGCTATTCGAGGCTCCTTCCCCGCTTAGGTTCATCCCCCACTCTTAGACTTCATCATTATAATGTATAGTAGTGGGAAGCTCCCACCACGAGAGCCGCGCGGCGCGCGCAGCACTCACTACGGCTGTACGTGGTATTGGGAAGAGGTTCGATGGTGGGGACCTTACAGTTCTCGGAGGGGAATACATTGGAACTCTTTGTCTTAAATATACAGTTTATTCACAAATTTACTGTGTTTTCATTATGAAATTCACATATGTAGCAGCTTCACATGTATTGCTGGTTTTATGTTTTGAAAATTGAAAACTTTTATGTTTTGGAAATTGATTAAGTGTATCGTGTAAAATTATTTCTCAATAGATTATCCACGGTAAGCGGGACATTTTGTGCATTACGATAAAAATCGTTAAAAATTTGGAGAAACCTAAAGAAGTATTGATTGTTTAGTACTATTTTTAGGAGATCGCTATTAAAAAAATGTCGACATATTTATGACTTGTATGATACGGTGCGCAACGTAACACGTGGTACTCGTGTGCAACAACCACGATCTCGCAACCCGCACGATGAAAGTCAAATTAATTTTATGCCCGTTGCTATTGAATACTGTAACGGATGGCACACGCTTGTAGAGCTTGTGAATTTTCATTGTTATATTTTTCATTTGTGTTTTACGAAGAGGATACACAGTATTTAATACAGTGTTTTAATTACGAATGCTGTCAACCGCAAAAATGATGGCAGCGAACAAATATTTGAAACCGTTGGGGAAATTTGTGGGCAACGAAAATTGTATGCAACGAAAACGTAGGGTAAATATTTGAATTGTAATGCATGCCCGATTTCATGAATATATTTTGCTATTTCAAAGTGATGGTATGACCTGGAGAAAAACTGAATTCATACAAAAAAGTAATTGGAAATGTATAAATAAAATCGAATTGCAATCTGAAGAAGAATGGAGCTTTGATTTCGATCAAATACAAGTGTTATGCAACAAGTAGTATTGTGAGTCAAAAAGTTTCTTCATTATTCAGGATTGTCAGTGCATATCTCTGAATTAATCTTCATATATAGATTATTGATGATTCTTGATGAAACCTTTAATTTATTTAATACATACGGAAGACAAATTTTGAATTGATTTTTAAAACTTGGATTAACACCTGCGGAAGCTCTTACTATCATTTATTACCATTTATTAATTTTCCTGTAACAATTAATATTCTCTATTAGTATTTCTATTGCTGTTGCTGTTGCTATTGCTATTGCCATTGCTATTGCTATTGCTATTGCTATTGCTATTGCTATATGTGCGAAAGTTCACAACTTTCTGATGATTTTAAGTAGTTACTATGAATATAAGTTACATTTATAAAAAATATTCCTACTGTGGAATAAATTTAGTAGAATAACTTTTTAGTGAAACAATTTTATCCAAATTTTATGAAGGGTATGCATGAAGATAATCATTTCCATAGAAAATAAGGTAGAACAGGTAATGTAAAGCAAGGAATAGCCAAGCAACGCAGCGCCAGAAGAGAAGATTTAATTGAATAGGTGTTCCGAGAGCGTCTAATATAAATACCAGCACCTAAAATTCCAAAATGATCAAAGAATTGTTATCAGAAAAGTCTAGATCGTTCAAATCAACTAAAGTTGAGTAAAATTAATATCGTTGGTGCTATTCATATTTGGAATCAACATCTTTTTACCAACTATAGTCTAATTATATATTTTTAAATCTCTAGAATAAATCGTACAAGATACAAGAACACCTTTTGATTAAAATCTTACAGATTTTGAGACACAAATTACCACGTAGTACCAGGAATGTTAACAACAGACCTCAAAAATGCATTCTTGCTGACGGAAATCATATTGAACACGATATTTAGTATTATTAATTTGTAGTCGTTGTTGAGACGTGATTATTGTATGGCCGGCTCGTATTTCGGGTTGGGTCTACGCTACGGTCGATTTTGAACAGTGCCATTGTCGAAGGGGTCCTCTAGCGTCTTCTGACGAATTTATTGTTTTATGACTCTGGTGCGGCTGGAAAGTATCAGCTGGCCATGGGAAAGTCAGCCTAGCCGTGCAGTTCTCAATGGCACTTGACGTAGCCTAGGCCCACGCTTAGCGCCAAGGGGGGCCTGTGGCCCAAAGCCTAAATTATGGTTTCCGGCGAAATTGCAGGAAACCGAGTGTCGTCTGTTTAGTGACACTCGTTACGACGTATTTCGTCTATGGGTGTTGCCCTTGTTTTGGGAGGTCATTTGTAGCCTCCCAAATATTATATCATTGGCTGGGACCCCCACTATTTTGTACTTTGTGGAGGGATTTTTCAACCCCACGAGGTTACTTGTCTCTCACGCGTTAGTTGTAAGATCAGTCGCGATTTAAGAGTCGAAACTAACAGTCGCCAGTTAAGAGTCGAAACTAACAGTTGCGAAGTAGAATCGATAGTTACATCATCTCTCTATTATACAGTCCACTATATTCAGTTTTATATTAAAGTTATCCGGAAATCCAATTATCTTGTTATTTATTTACCTCTCTTTGAGGTGTGTATCTCAGCGGCTCACTAATACTGCTTGAGCACTGACACGACACAACAGTCGTAATGTACCAGTAAATACAATGTTACGAAAGACATACAGGGTGCTGTTGAATAACATGTGCAAGCGGGCAGAGGATGATTCTACATGTAAAAATAAATCGAAAAAAGGGAATAATGTTTTTTCGTTTGGCACCTCGTTTTCGAGAAAATCAAGTTTGAAAATGCAGCGAATACGCGTGCTATTAGATAGTCAACTGTCTGACGCGTCTGATCACGTCCAACCAATTCTACTTCCTGCATATATTAATTTCTTTCTCAGTATGTTTAACAGATTGAAAATAATGTGACAGCATTTTTAAATTCTACTAATGCTTTTATTAGAGAATTTCGAGTCAGGACGAAAATATTTTTTCAAGATCCGGACGAGTTCTCCAAAAATTTCGGAATTGTCGATTACGTTGAGATTCTCGAAAATTTCGGGACTCTCGAAAATTTTAGGGTGTTCCGTACTCGATTACCGTTATGAGACTCGCATCACACTCGATCGCGGTATGAGATTTCCGATATTTGAGGTGTTTCCGAAAACCACATTATAAAATTTATTCGTTGAATCTTCTTTTCTCTTCCTGTCGAGACTTTCGAATGTTAAACCTTTTTTTGGAGGACCATTTTTTTTTAACTTTTTTTTATGCAGTCCTATAGATTCCGACGAGAAAACACCGAAAATGAAAGTCTTACTGCCAGGAGATCACTGGTTCGAGCGAATATACTAATGTGACGACCTTTTAATTTGTAAAAAACACTTGAAATTGCTTATGTTTACACGCGTATAACCATCTATCCAGCGCATGCGCTCAACAGTCCTACCTCTACCACCCAACGAATATCCAATATGGCGACGCCCTAACCTGTCAAAAACGCTTAAAATTGCTCACGTTTACACACGCATAACTTATAAACCAGTGAATTCCTAACAATAATATTTACATTTTCGTAATGTTCTCATCGATATCTACAGGATTACATAAGAAAAAGTTAAAAAAGAGTTCAAGAAAGTTAAAAACATCTGGTTCTCCAAAAGAAGGAACAGCCCTTTCGAGAATCCCGGAACCTTCGAGAATCTCGACAAAATTGAGAATTCCGAAATTTTCGAAAACACGACCCGTCTCGACCATCGAGTTCCATACATTTTCGGATTCTTGCACACCCCTAGATTTTACTGTTTGAATTGACTGCTACTCGTTTCATTTATAAATGAATAAAATCCACAGTCAATCCGCACACCCAACATGTTCCACAAAATTCCCAAGTGTGTCCCTAGTCACTATAATAGACACCAGGCTCTCTAAATGTTAAAAATCTAAAATGTTCACTTCACATTCTGTGTCATTAATTACATCACAATTACATCCGTCGGTAATAATTGGTGGTCGCCTGTTAGCGAAAATTCTATTACGAAGTGCATACAAGCACACGGTTAAATGACATTAAGCTGATTGTCGACAAAAACCAGCCGCATCGGTTCTCACAGCTCGTAGAACAAATTGTACTCGTTCTGAATCAATTTCCAGCCGATTCCAATTGCAATTATAGATAGCCAGTGACATGTCGACAATTCGCGGGACGCGGTGATTACGAGTTTATGATCTCTAATTAAACTGGACGCGGGATCGCCCTAAGTGCGACGGAGCGCGTTACGAAATGCTTACCTAAGGTTGCGCGATACAATTAAAAGTTTCGGGAATCCGATTTACTAGTCCAACGATATCCTTCACGGCTTCGCTTACGTCAGAGAAGTTAGCACTCTCTCTCTCTCAGCCACTGGACACCGGCCGAGCATTTATCAGAATGAATTAAATTGAAATAGTTTCTTAATCGTCGTTCTTTTTAATTAAATACTTGGCGCCGGCGGTATCGCGGAACTTTCCTTTCTCAACGAGTCTATATATTCAAATTCGATGCTCGTCAAAATTAAGAGAATTAGGTTAATGGATCTGATATACCGAGTACACCCAACCAACTTTTCTTTTTACACAATTTCGAAATAACGCGTTCCAAAAAAAAAACAGATACGTATGTACATACAGTGGATCCAAAAAGTAATTGAACACTAAATTTCCCACTTTCGAGAAATTGTCGATGTTTAAGCAACGACGAGTTTCCGTTAAAACAAATGGTACAACAATAAACCTAGTTTTATTTCAAAGATGAAAGTTTCTACGTGTGCTAATCAGTAGACGGCGGTTCTTTATGCAAAATGAAAAATGTTTGCATTGATTGCAAGAAACAAGAGACAAATATAAATTTCTTTCTTCTTTTAATTATTTCATTACGCTGAAACTTATACACTGATGTTCATAAACCTTTTTAATAAGTCCACTGTTTTAAATTATGCGCTTTAAATTATGCTGTACGACACGAAAAGGTGGAAAACTGAAGACATGATTTCTCCTCTGAAAATGCTATCAATTGAAGTTGTGGCGGCTACTTCCTATGCTCGTCAACAGAGGGACATTACGACAACACCTTTCCCGCTACTACCTGAATCTTCCCCTGTTTGTATATATACCGTCCTAAACTGTCTTTACGACATCCCGCGTCTAAAGGTACGTGTCCATCTGAGAGTTTAAACTCGCGAGTTACTCTCGAGAGTCAAATTTAAGAGTGTACACGGTATTGTGAGGGCTTTCGGAAAGCTCCACGGAAAACTCTCGGAGAGCAAACAGAAAGATGAAAAACGCTAATGGACGCGTTCAATTTTTCCCTCGGCGAGCAACTGTCAGCTATACGAACGCCATTCGTATTGCTGAGAGTTGTCGAGATGATTTTCACATATATGTATATTATATTGTATGTATGGCGGCTTAAAATTATTAAAAGATGGAAAAAGGAGAAGGAAGCGTTTCGTCCTAGGCCCGCTAGAGGACTCGTCGGTAAGGCTATCTAGCGGACCCGTGCCTTAGACGCGGATGTCGTAAGGACAGTTTTAGGACGGTATATATATACAAACAGAGGAAGATTCAGGTAGTAGCGGGAAAGGTGTTGTTGTAATGTCCCTCTGTTGACGAGCATAGGAAGTAGCCGCCACATATACATATTTATATATACAGCAATGAGCGGGAAACACTGGTCTGACACAGAAGTGGAACAATTAATCACGTTGTACGAAAATAATGAATTTTTATGGAATATCATACACCCAGATTACAAGAATCGTGATAAGAAAAATAATATTTTTAATAAATTAGCAAAAACATTTAATCGTGATTCGAAATTGAATTGAAATTGTATAATTTTGCTTCTAAACTGTTGTGCATCTTCTATATGCAATTATTGTATAAGTGTAGAAAATGCACTCATTTTATCGCGTCGCATTATCCATGGTTTAATCCAGCACTTTCTCTTTTTGGAATATTTCTTTTTCCTTATTAAATACATTGCAACAATTGCAGCAAACTTTGGCACGTCCATGAGTAGTTCTGTTCATGAGTATTCTAATAACTATCAAGATTCATCTGAGAGCAACACGCACGAAATTAAGATGGCCATATACCTGAGAGGACTTTCCGAGAGTTGACTGTAGCGTCAATCTCCGAGAGCAAAAAATTTCTGAAGTAGTCTCAAATGCACACATAAATTGAGAGTACTCTCGAGAGCAACTATCGACAAAAACTCTCAGATGGACACGTACCCTAAGGCACGGGTCCGCTAGATAGCCTTACTGACGAATCCTCTAGCGGGCCTAGAACGAAACGCGTCCTTCTCCTTTTTCCATCTTTTCATACTCCGAAAACATGCCGCCATAAAGTGTCTGTAAAAACATTGAAAATTTTTTTCATAAATAAATCTTCCGTAGATTTGAAGATTGAAGTATTTCCTTTACAATGGGACAAACAAATTTCGCGTACGATTTTTTTTCGTCGGTTTATTAAGGTTTAAATGAAAGGTGTACATCCAACTTTACAGTGGTTCACTAACGAACTTATTCCTCATTTTGTTTTATAAAATGGTGAAAAAGAATTGTACATCTATTTGTATGGTATTGTTGTAAAGGAGAGACTTTGATCTTCAAATCTGTGGAAGGTTCATTCACGAAAAAAAATGTATAACGTTCTTCAGACGTATCAATCCATAGTCTTTTTGAAGGAGAAAGAGTTTTTAGATTCTCATCTGCTACATCGTGTGAAAATATCTTATTGTTCGACAAAAATGAATAATAGTGTGTAAAAGTAGAATCTTCAAGCTTTAAAACGAGTCCAATTGATATTCTTACAATTGTCAAATAAATTTATAAAATATATTCAAACAACTACCAGAAACGTTACTCTATCATGCTTATTATTTACGATGCTGCTCTATTTCTCTTGTATTTAAAATAATTTTACTGTCATACAAATTTCGTTTACTTTTCATAATGCTAAATAAAGTACCCTTAATGTTCCGAAAGGATAGCGCATTGATCACTGTTCGCAACAAATTCCTAAAATGTGATAAAACCAGGAAACCGTTTATAAAGACTTTTCGTTTTAACGATAACAACGCTTAAGATGGCTGACTACTAGAACAATTATACCGAATCGCAAAAAGCGAGTTGAAGTACGGTTTCCAGGATCGTGATTTCCCGGCGACAATTTTTCCGGCGCACGTTCAGCCGATAAACAACCGGTGCACGGCCCATGGTGCCGCCTTAATCGTCGTAATTAGTTCACTAAGAAACTCCTGCGCGACAGTTAAATCGGCCTCTCGAGCGATTAAGAATTACCACGGTTAGTCGTTCGTCCCGGTTGGATCAACGGAGAGGCCTGTTTCGTGTAATTGCATATCGACTGGCCCGATCCATCCAGCGTTGCACCTGTACCACGTCTGACCGCCTCTGTCCACCGGAAGGAACTTGCTTAAAGGGAGTTTCGCGAACTGCTGGAATGAGTAATTAAGCGGAACCCGGCTAAGTGCACTTTGCTGGTGGGACCAAAGTTCTTCGTAGTATCGAGGACTCGTTACCAATGCGATCGGGCACGGTTTCGTTGACTGTCCTATGACTCTCCCTCCATCTCTCCCACTCTTCCTCTCACGAAAAAGTTTCCTTTTATTACGGTGATCGATCGTTAGGTTACCCCTGTCGTTTGCACATCGTCATCCCGCTCCTGCTCGCGGTATAGCGTCTTTCACATTTCATCGTGCCATTTCTCTCCAGCCGAGGGTGAATCGCGGTTTCGTGACTTGACCGATTGTTCGTTAATGTTCTTCGATCGAGCCCTCCCGTTTAATTGGCGAACGCTTGTGTTTGCCTTTGGCTAAATGCTACTACTGTTAAACCGGCATCATGCAACTCTCTGCGGAGGCCACACAGTTTGTCTTTCCACGGTGAACTCTTCCTCGGAGATTACCAAGCTGATCGGACCGGCCACAGTCTTGCGATTAATGTCTTTTAGCGGGACAAAACTCATAACGTGAGAAATAGATGCTAGATATATGAAGTAATGTCTAGACAACGAGAATATTAACCCTTTGCACTCGAGTGGTAACTCTAACAATGAGAAGACGCGGTCATGGGGTCTCAGATTTTCTCGAAACTTTGTATTTTGGTAGATTTCGTTCTCCTGTTTATGAAAATGTTGCATTATAGGCGCCGATACTCAATAACTTTTGAGATACGTTAAGATTGATGAAGTTAGTGTTTCTTTCATATTATGTTCCTTTTCAATAAAATTTTTATATTTTGTTTCCTATAGATATTATGAGTGTATTTTTCATGTACAAAATAAAATTAATTAAAATAGATAAACTGAACAGAAAAAAAATGGAAAAAAAGGGAAAAGGGATTTGAACACTGGCCTTCCGGGTAATGAATCTAGTACGTTAACATCACGCCGTTTGGCACTTGACAAAAACTTTAATCAAAACTGTACTTAACGACTTAACGGGTATAATGAAATTTAAATTGTAAATATCTAAAAAATTATTGAGTATCGACGCCTATAATGCTATATTTTCATAAACAGGAGAACGAAATCTACCAGTATGCAAAGTTTCGAGAAAATCTAAGACCCGATGACCGCGTCTTCTCCTTGTAAGTCACCATCAACATGTGCTATACACTTGACTGTACAATATTACAGTTCAGAAGTTTCTTTAACGAAAACTATATTGCGTGTGTAACGATTTCTAAAAAGTTATCGAGTTGGTAGTGTTCATTCATTGGTCGTTTAACATATTTTCACTATATTTTACATTATAGCAGGGATCGGCATTTTTGTCTCAATTGAGACAATGGACTTGAACTTGGTAATAAAATGGATGAACTTAGTAATAAAATGGATCACATACGATAATATAATTCGGGAGATTAAATAACGATTTGTAAACGATTATTTTAACAAAACATGCAGCTTAAGTGTTTATTCACTGGACAGGTCACCCTACTTAAGTGCGTGAATTATTTTTTGCTGTATTGCGTTTGTGTCAGGACTCTTGTATTATTTATTGAATAGATTTAAGTATTAGTATATTATTTGCCCCTCTTTAATTCTGATCCGTTTCATAAATGTCAGATATTGTACACAAATGATAAGCGTCGGTTTAAAACAGATGACCGCGCGCGCGCTGCAAAAGGCGAAAGGAAATTGCTGTTGCACGATATCAAAGCCCGCGCTAGCTGTCTTCTCAATCCAACTGGTGTTATAAATGTCGGGGTTCGATCGCGATGGTGTGCGTTTAATTCGCGAAATATTGCTTGCCAAATTAATATTCGACAATGGTTTTGACGATACGAGAGTTTAGCGGTTGCGTGATGTTTCATATAACAGAAGCGAGGATTTAATTGGATGGTCTTGCAGAAACTGACTTTTGGCATAGGAGCTATTGCGGAAAGTGATAATGGTATACGAACAATTACTTTCATAGTTTCGACCGAACTGTCTAGCGCGTGGATCGTGTTGTTGAATAGGCGATAGAAAAATATTTGAATCAGAATTCGCAAAGAATTGATTGTGTGTCGGACAATTATCGTGCGAGTATTCGAATAGTTCCATTGAAACGAATCACAATGATCAAATTGTACGAAAGATTCTAGTAAAAATCAAGTCCTAAAGATTTTGTTTTAAATATGACTGCAACGTTGCAATTTGTCTAAATAAATTATTATACACAAAGGTTTATGTCTGCTTTACAAATTTTTGAACCTTTTTGGAGACAAAATTTTTTTAATTTTAACGAAAACATTATGATTGCGGATAATTGCTTGGTATATCTTACTATGCTACTATATTTACCAGTACACTTGAAGGAGATACATAAATATTGTTATTAGATCTTTACACAAATTATCATCTTTATACTTGCTTTTATAGAAATCAAAATAAATATTTCTTTCATGGATTAAAAAATGTTCTATGGTTAAAATAAAGTGACAATATTATCCAGTTTAATTAATGTATATGTTTCCTTGTACTTTAGAATTTTTTTACTATAAATGCATCAAGATCTGCAGTCTAAGTATTATTATACGTGAAAAATAATCGTAAGTATTAGAAAAAAAGTCCGGTTAATTTTTATCTATGTATCATCAAGTACAAAGCTCAGTAGAATTTAATTTGCTTTAAAATTACTTTTATAAACATGATTATAACAGAAAATTGAATTTTTCTCAACTCCCGCCTCTTAAAACAAATTTCGACACAAATGAAAAATTGCAGAAACAATTCATAAAAGTACTGTAAACGTAATAAATACAATTATGCATTTACGTGTATGATTTCGATCGCGTCGACTGCTGTTCGAGAGTAATTCATCGAACTGTTTTCCAGGTAATTTCGCTCGGAGTAAATGGTGACGTCTCTTTTCAGAAATGGTACTCAGCCGGTAATCGCGAACGGTAAGCGAAAGTTTGTCGGTGACAGAATAGGCAAGGAATCCGCCATCGTCAGTTATTCGAATTTTCGCGAAGAAATGAACGCGCCGTGCAGAAATGGTGGCCTCAGCCGACAGCGGCACAATCGACTTTTGTAATCGAGAAAAGCAACCGCAATTTACGGGCGACGCTCAAGTGCGAATTAAACGCTTCGTGTTAAACGTGCGAAACGTCACGCTATCGACTACAATTTCACTGTTTCCCTTTTGTCGTTTTACATTCGACGGATTTTCGTCGCAAAAATTGAAAACATTCTAGCTTACGCTGCGCCTCGAATTGTTTCACGAATAAATCCTTTGATCTCGAACGACAAAGAAATTTTGAAAAAATTGTAGTTCGTCGGAATTGCAGAGAAAATACAAAAAGTTGTATTTTACATCTTTTTTATTTAGGCATGTATTGAAAATTTAAAAGATACAGTTTGTAAATCTGTGTCTATTATACCAATCCTAAAAATTTATGTTTCATAATCCGTCGTCTATTTTATTTTAAGATCGATGAACATTTATCCTGAGTAACATACGTATGAGAGTTAAATTAGTACATTCACCTACGGATGGTGGAAGCTGACTTCATTCTCACTCAGCATTTATTAATGCGTATAATAATAACATCTTCAAAAACTGAGCTTTAATATGATTATATCGTCTGTTCATTTCTAACACTGGGTTTTACTTATGCAGTGGTTACATTCATTCTTCGCGCGTTGCATTCATACTGGTGCATATTTGAAGCGTATAAATTTTTCATCTCCTTCGTGTCCGTGGTTTGAAGTCACAATAATAAAAGTCAAGCTTTTGCACTTTCGGGATGTTACAGTTAAAATTTAAAGAAGCAACTTTCGGGTATGACGTCGATGCTATTATATTCATATTTTTTCCAGCAATTTTTTGTCGCAACAACGATTTCTACATTTATATTGTACTTTGACGTGTACTTTTAACTCTTTAATACTTCTTCTTTAAAACTCTTCAAAGATTTTTATATTCGTATTTCTTTGAGATGTGTTTTCAATTTTTTACATTTCCTTTTCCTAATATCATTGTATTATAACATCCAATACACGAATCTCGGTTTCCTAATCTCAATTTTGCAAATATAAAATGGTTTATGCTATATTATACTAAAGTCACAGATATAATTTCGATGTACAATGAAGTATAACTTATTGGTTTCTGTTCCGTCGCAAGAGAACAAGATATAAGGCCCTTATTTCGGATTTATTTATGACGTCTTCGTGACTTGAGGCCGTTCTCGAGGATTAGGGAACCGATGCACATTTGGCGACCAGTCGAGCGATTGCCGGGCCTTCCTAGTTTTTTCTTGCCTCCTCGAGAATTACGCGTCGTAAATCGATTACCGACGAAGGACATTCCCGACCGAGAACGGTTCAAGTACGGTTCTCGGGTTACATGACTTCGCCCTCGGAGGCAGTCGCGTACGGTCCCACGTTTTCCCAGGACAGGCTAGCTTAGGGCAGATCTAAAGGTCCGCAAGAATGCACTGATTGGGAAATGCATAACTCGGCAGAACCAATCAGTGCACTTCTTCAGCATAGCAATGGGTGTCACCATCTTGACACCCAGAAAAGGAGGACCGCCTTCACGATACGACAAAGGGTCCTCCCGGAAACCGCGACGGTCAGTTAGTCGCATCTAGTCAGTCGCGATCGAACAGCCGCGATCGAACAGTCGCGATCGAACAGTCGGAAACGAACACTTACTTCCTTGCACGTATCGAGACAAGGCAAGTAACAATACGGATCATCGTGATGGGATCCGCACGCGTCTAAAGCAGGGCCTGCTAGATAGCCTTACTGACGAATCCTCTAGCAGGCCTGGGATGAAACGCTGATCTCACGAATTAACACGTAACCCTAATCATTTGAACTAGTTACCCAATATTAATTTGGCGCGTAATACAAACGGTGATTTCGGGATCGACGCGTCCATACGATTGGGCTTGAGATTTACAACCTCAAGCGGGCACGAGTCAACCGCGCGTCGAGCTCGAGATTCGCACCGTACGAACAGTTTCTATATCGAAGACAAAATATGTAAAGAACTATGCATTCTAATGCAACTTCACGTAGAAACAGTAATACAATATTTTATCGATAACTGTGTCCAAAACAACTTCTGGAAAGAACCGTGTATTTTAAACTCAAGCTGTTGCAGGTTGCAGTTGGAGAAAGTATGTATTTTATAAGCACGATAATTTCATGCACTTGCAAAATTTTGTTAAAATTCACGACGAATTTTTTGTGGTTTCTCCTTGTAATACAAACATTTTCTGCTTACTTTACGGATGTATCCATTCTGGAAGAGTTCTTGTATTTTCAAGCAATTTTAAACTAAAACTTTTAAAACTATCCTCACGGTTCAGTTAAATTGGATATACAGTAATTAATCGATAACTGTCCCAAATATCTGGCCGATAACTGTCCCAGAACTATCCCCACTTCCGCGGGGTATACCCAGTGAGGTGCCGTGAAGCTCGAGAGGCTTCGGTCGCCGAGAGTGTAACATAATATGGGTCGAGTATATCGGTGTGAGACCACTACTAATCCAATGACAAAACTTCTTTATTTTTTATTATATTTTTATGGAACTTTCACCAACATATTCGAAGTCGCGGTCGCCAGCACAGTTCAAAGGCCCACGTGTCTTCACAGTGTAATGCCAATAAAAAGAGGTTTTTATTATTACTTATTTCTTAATGAGACTTTCATCAATATATTTGTGGCATTTTTGTGATTAAAATAATACCAAACACGATATAATTCGGATCATCAAATTGACAATAATTTTCCGAAATTTTCATCATCCACTACACAAGTAAATATCATCACAATTATATCTTATTTGGTATCATTTTCATTAGAAAAATGCCACGGGTATGTCCGTGGAAGTTCCATAAATTAAAAAAATTGGTGTGTGCTTAGGCCACATGGCTGAAGTGAAACTTCTTTCTTTAATTTTTTTTTGAATTTTTATTAACACTTTATGACATTTAATTTTCTATAATTCTATTATTGAAACAATTGGCTTGTGATAGCTAAAATATGATGTAAATATCTTTGATTCAATTTTGTCTAAATGTCTTGCAAATACTGCATCGAGAGTTGTTCCTGATCTTGTTGTCGCTTCATTAGGATTATTTACCATTTCCAATCTTAATTTATTTCTAAAAAATTCTATTAATAATTTTGATTGTTCCGATGCAAAGTTCACGTTGAAATCTCCACTTGGCATCATCGGAATTTTATCATAATCTTTATTAAGCAATGCCGAAACCTCAACCGTATATGCTAAAAGAATAGAATTTCGTTTCATCGTTTCATCGCTTTATGGTTTCATCGTTTCATTGCCAGATCGGTTTAACTCCTACCGCGTCTAGGTTTTACGCCTACCGCGTCGAGGTTTTGCGCATAACGCGCCTAAAGAAGTTTCACTTCAATAATAAAAAGTAAAGAAGTTTTGTTATTGGATTAGTAGTGGTCTCACACCGACATTCTCGACCCGTATTATGTTACACTTCTCGGCGACCGTGGCCTCTCAAGCTTCGCTGTCCTTTTCTACGTTCGGCAAAAGTCAAAGAATAGTATACCTGGCCCATAATTGTCCCTGGCCGGACCCGTGGTTGGTACATTTATCGATATAATACTGTAATTGTATTCTTTTATAATACTTTTGAATAAGACCTCTAAGTTGTGCAAACAATTTCAGAAAATTCAACTTTGTTCAAATTATATATTTTAAAACTTCTCTGTCCTTTTCTACGTTCGGCACAAGTTAAAGAATAGTATTATGTAAATTTTAATTGTCGCCGGCCGGACCCGTGATGGCGACGATTATCGATGAAATGCTGTACTTCATTATATATTGAAATTATATCTATGACTTTAGTATAATATAACATAAATAATTTTGCTACGGTTAGATATCTGATTGTCAGAATATCTTATTTGCAGAATTGGTGTACTGGGAAATTTTGAAATTGCTGTTTGCCAGTGTAATGTAATAGTAAGATACCGCGTGTACGGTAATTTGAACTCCATTTCACGTATGAGCAATCGGCAAATAACATTGTCGTTTCGATTTGAATCTGCGGATTCTTTGCGTCACGTAAAACTCACGTTAAATGAATCGATTCCAATTTTGCATTATTACTGCTATACCTGTAATATTAAATGGTAATATCCGCACGCATTTCTGTGTAATATTACAGTTTGCATTCCGGGCTCTTGTGTGCAGAGTATGTTATTCTTTGATTGTAGGAATTTATATCGTGTTCGTATCTACCCGAGTCGAACGTAATGTGATTTACGCAAGGATTAATAACGGCAATTGAAATGTAACTGTTAATTCGTTTACGGATTGTTCTACTTTTTAGAATTGTTGCTTACAACATAGTAAAATTGATTGAACAACAATCTTAGGTTAATAATAAATCAACGGAATTGTGCAGGGTGTTTCAAATTGAATCAAGAATATTTATATCATATTTTAGCTATTACAAGCCGATTGTTTCAATAATAGAACCATAGAAAATTAAATGTCATAAAGTGTTAATAAAAATTCGAAAAAAATTAAAGAAAGAAGTTTCACTTCAGCCATGTTTTATGCAATTATGACAAAAACGAGCCGGTGCAATTGAAAACAGTAGAAAAATTTAATAATGTTAACACATTAATTTTCAACTTATTAAGATTATCAAAAAATGAAACAATCTTGTACATGGCTATTGTTGCTTGCAATCAAGTTCCGCGGTCTACTTATGATTATAATAATTTAACCTTTTGATAATAAATTAGATAGTGCCATGAAAATGAATATTAATAATAACACCGGTAGTTTATTACAATAGCTACTTGATCAGATGTAAATGCTGTCTAATCAGAGTCTTATGTGCGGTACTTACAGCGTGAATAGAATTTAATGTGCTTCCATTCCATTTTGAACTGACTGAGAATATCGACGAGGGACACTAAAATTTCTTTAACATCGAATTCCGCGCGAATTTAAATCAACTTGCACAATGTACGGTCGATTGCGGGAGAGAATTAAAGTCCGTACAGTGATTTGCAACTAGACAAATTACTGAATCGTGTTACAACATCGCGATTCTTGAAAAATCCCGGGGTAACGCGGGTCGCCGATAATTCTCATCGATAAATCAGAAATCACTTTAACAAAGACGCGGGGGGATTTTATTCGTCAACGACTTTCTATATTCGGACGACAAATGTGTTACGATATGGAAATTCACGAGCGATGCACGTCGCGCAATTGAATCAGTGTTAAAAAAAAATTGGTGCTCCCTAAGACAATTGATGGAACGAATCAATACTATCGACTATCGGTTGGCGAAGTCTCGAAGAGGGACGCTATCCGACCAATGGGAAAATAAAATGTACAGGGTGGGAATCGGGGCGGGGGGTCGATGAAATAATGTTCCTATGGCGCGCAAAACTTTTTTCTATCGTTAGTTCGATCGCCTTGCTCGCAGAGTCCGGGGTAAAATAGAGTTAGGTGGTAAAGTGCCGTGTATTTATGTGACACCGCCAGCGAATACCGTGGCGGTTCTCCCGAGAACACTTCCCAACACAATGTTGCGATTGTACATGCTTTTGGGGACCGATAGTAGCGACACAATTACACACGAATTCGATGCGCCGGAGGTGTTTTATATCGCATTCCGACTGTCATGTTGGTCTAATATTTTCGCGAAACGAATGTTGCTTTCGAACCCGCGGACGATATATGCGCCGAAATCTTTCGTTATACTTACAGTTAGGAACAATACTGAACACACGAAAGGAATTTAAACGTAAATTATATTTTATTGAATATGCAGTGTTATTTAGGAAGCATTGGTTTTTCAAAAAGAAACAATTTGCAATTGCGTTAGCATCATTGTTTTGGTAGATACAAATAGTTTTCGTAGGATCAATTTTACACTACTGCTAATTCTGTAATTAATTTTTTTGTAATTTCGACAATTACGAACGTTTTTGTACATATTCTTAGTACTTTTTAACTCGATACAATGTAACCACAACATCTCAAGAAATAAAATTGGACACTCGAGAATTACACATTCGCACATAATCTCCAAAAATCCACTCCCCAAGTGTGAGGAGCGCGATGACATAATAACCATAGAACACCTAATTCTTCAATGTATAAAATATGATATGATCCGTAATAAATATCAACTGGTAACTACACTCGAGGACAATATAAAAGAGGGAAAAATACAGGATTTACTTGAGTTTATTAAGGACTGATTAATCGAATAATGTAAACCACTCATATACAGGGCGAGTTACCTAACGTTTGCACCTCAAATATCTTTGTTGTTTCTAAAGATACGTAAAATATGGTAAGGACAAAGTTGAATGGTACAATAGGGCTGTCACGATGCAAAAAAAATTTTGTTTTTATGTCATTTTTTTAGAGATATGAAGGTCACCTTGACTTTTTTAACTATTATTGTAGGGTGAGGCACTAACTATTGCCACCTCAAATATCTTTGTTGTCTTTAAAAATACTTCAAATGTCTGAAGGACAAAGTTGAATGGTTCAGTGGGGAAAAAAATTTGTCTTTTTATGTCAATTTTTTAGAGATTTTTAAGGTCACCTTCATCTTTTCAAGTGGAACCACCCTTTTTTAAACACGCACAATAATAGATCCTTTCATTACGAATTCAGTGACTGTAATTACTCAAGGTCATTCAAAGTCACGGACAGAGTTCAACACTCCTTCAAAGCCCGTTTACAGGCATGTATCGATGTTAAATCTTATACGTTATCTTTGTCCGCGACCTTGAATGACCTTGAGTAATTATAGTCACTGAATTCGTAATGAAAGGGACTATCATTGTAGGTGTTTAAAAAAGGGTGGTTCCATTTTAAAAAGTCAAGGTGACCTTGATATCTCTAAAAAAATTCAGCTTTTTCCTTACCATATTTTACGTATCTCTAGAAACAACAAAGATATTTGAGGTGCAAACGTCAGGTGACTCGCCCTGTGTGTTCCATATGATGTCGGTAATAACCTTGTAGTTGTATCAAAATACCGGGTATCATGTAAATGTTGGTACAATCGAATAAGGGTGATTCGATGTCAAAAAATGAGTCGAAAATATGGAATAAATTTTTTTAATTCAACGCTTCGTTTCCGAGAAAATCGAGTTTGAAAATGCAGCATATACGCGTGCTATTAGATATAGGAATTGTCTGACGCGTCTGATCATGATCAACCAATTCTAGTTCCGGCATATACTAAAGCACGCGAACCCGACGGATCTTGAAACTCGATTTTCTCGGAAGCGATGGGTCAAATGAAAAAATTATATTCTATATTTGCGAATTATTTTTTGACGTAGAATCAACCCCTATCTGTTTGTAGCACGAGTTACATGACACCCTGTATATTGATTAGCTATTTCTTTTTTCAAAATATTTTTAAATGGTTATTTCTTGTACTTATGGCTCTGAGATTGATATTTGAGGATATTGTTTCAAAAGCACTGGTTACTTTTTCTTTAAAAAGAGTGTACTAAGAAGTTCATAAGTTGTTATACTCTTTACAATGAATTCTATTGATCGTCAGACTACATAGTCAAACTTTATAATAATCGTAATTAATGAACCTTTATAAGCAGACCTTTCTCACATAAAGGAAGTAATTAACAACTGTGAAGACACGGTAGAAATTTACATAAGAAAGGAAATAAAAAAAGTACCTATAAGGGAGCAGAGTAAAATGAAAAATATGCATATGAATGGATGTAAATGCGAAGTAGAGCAGAAAGATAACATTTATATTAAAAATGTAATAAAGAGAAAATATTATGAATAGCTAAAAATGAGAAAAGAATAGTCGCACTAAAAATAAACACAATAATAACAACTTTATATTTAAATATTGCTAAACAACTAATTTTTCAACATAAATAGGTGAATACTTTTTAAGAATGTTTTATATAAAGAATGTCCAACTGCATCGATTGATGTATTAAAAAGTATATAATTCCATTTTAAAAAACGAAGGTGACCTTCATATGACCTCGACGCGTTGACCCTCGAATAAATTAATAACACCAAGTTATTTCCCACTCGGCACCATCTAATTCTTATCTGAAACATTTATCGGTAGGACTAACAATAGCGAGGGAATCAAGACATCAAAATCAAGTGAGACACCCAGTATAATAAAATCAATGTAAAGTAGACAAAGTACAGTTTAATCGTGTTAGATATTTATTAATAATTTGAATATCACCTGGAATAGATTAAAACTGCCGTGACCCAGTGACGTCAGACAGTTACAATATACAGATGGTTATAAATGTGATTGTTTATGAATAAATAAGAAGAAAATATCGAAGAAAATTTTTCCATTCGAAGTTTCGTTGTTGAGAAAATCGAGTTTGTAAATGCAGCGAATATGCGTGATATTAACACGTTCAGCGCCCACTCCACAATCATAAAAATTACACAAAATCAAAGCAATATATTTAATAAAACAAAAACTAAGAAGTTTAGTTTTGTGATAATAATTACTGTTTCAAACCTCTTCTATTCCACAGACCGTAGGGAAATTTTGTACACTCAATCTATCAACGTAAAAATTAATTTTCAATTCTGTATAAATAATTCCGTCACCCAGATATGGGTGACATGGTGCTGAACGTGTTAAATAGGAACGGTCTGACGTGTCTGATCACTGCCAACCAATTCTACTTTCTGCATATACTGAAGCGCGCGAAACCGACAAATCTTGAAACTCGATTTTCACGAAAACGAATTGTCAAACGAAGAAATGTTATTCCTTTTGTTCGATTTATTTTTACACGTGGAATTACCCCGTGCCAGCTTGTACATGTTATTCGGCCACACCCTGTATGATTCTGATATAAAAATTCCTGTTTGAAACGTAATAATTTTTGCACAATCGCAATCCAAAGTCAATCCATTACTTTCGTTACTGATCTGCCCACATACGCCTCATAACGATACATTCTCTTTAGAATATATCAATTGCCTACAATAGAATTAAGCACAATAGACACAACGAAGATCTCAACGGCAATGGTGTTTTGTAGGTCAGTAATGTTATGACAGTATAGTTTCGCTTGACAGTACAGTGCGATTGCCAGAACTATTTCGAACAATACCGTGTAACGTAGAAGAGAATGAATGGTTGCTCGGTGAGCTCGAATAGAAACGTTGTTTAGCGGTATTATTTGATCTTGGTTATACGTGATTTACGATCGAGCTGTTTAACCGCGAGATAAAAGATCCGTAGCTCGGAGGCATTTCTACGGAAAGAATCGCGAGGGTGCACAGAGTCACATATCATCGTGTACACAGGCCTTCTCGCGTGGCCCTTTCGTTTTTGCATTTTTTTCCCATCGTAACCGGCAAACTGAACATACGGCCGCGATTGTTCGATGTATGACGTCTCTATTATTAATGTCAGCTTTCTGGTATTTGCCCCGAGTCCTCGACGACTCTAACTCCGCTACAAACAGGCTGTAATGTCGAGATTTTATCAATTTATCCGTTTTCTTTTCGCCAACGACAACTTCGACAGTATAGTATCGATCCGACTGCGTTAAAAACGTTCGGTATATAGTAACACTTTTACCACGTCCGGCGAACGAGCATTAGAGAAAACAGATCGAACCCATAATCTACGGACAACCCCGTACATTGCTTATGCAACACAGTTTCGCTGTAATATGGTTAGAG
The DNA here is from genome assembly GCA_913789915.3 of Sphecodes monilicornis. NCBI lineage: Eukaryota > Metazoa > Arthropoda > Insecta > Hymenoptera > Halictidae > Sphecodes > Sphecodes monilicornis. Next base: position 17,118,463 of record OU565290.1, read on the forward strand.
AATTCGCAGAGATCCCTTGGAACACGTTACGAGATGGGAAAGGAAACATGGCAGCATTGCGTAAGCAAGCGAGAGTATTATGTCAAAATAATGTCTGAGAGGTGCCCGTCAAAGTCGCGGATTACGGGAAGTACACCGTCGTTCATAAGTACGAGAACACCATTTAAAAACTGGTAACTTTTTTAAAATTGTTTCAAATGACTGAAGTCATTTTTGAGATGTTAAAGGGATTAGTTTATTAGATAATGTGTGAACAACTATTTTAATCCTTTGCACTCGGGTTTATTTTAACTACAAAACCGAAAATTTTTTCGACCAAAAATATTTCCATTCTGTATGGCTTTTATCATTTCGTTGATATAAAACTGATATAATACCTCGTACAATACTGAAATGTTTAGTAGCAAAATTAAATACAAATTTAGTAATGTGAACAACATTTTGAGTATTGGTATAACAATTTTTAGTGGTGCCTCAGAGTCACCACTCGAGTGCTAAGGGTTAAAATTTCTATTAGTCGGAATTGTAAAGAAAATAGTGAAGGTCGTGATTTTTAACTTTTTTATCTGTACCGATAATGAAAATTTAAATGACTTTTGTAAATCTGAGTGAGTTATATACATATACAAAATTTTATTGAGATCGCGTGATGCATAAAAAAGCCATATTGAAAGATGTAAAAATCTTCGAATTTTGAGCTTGCGATTTATTTAAACCGTATTTTCTCACAATTTTTAGCATTTTTAATCATTTCTGGCGCATAGCAAACTTAATCGATTTATAACTACCATACCTGCAACCTCTAACTGACGTACCTCAACTTGAATATGGTAAATCTTTAAATCTATGGTAGTATCAGTAACGAAAAAAATTTTTCAAAGTTTTCACAGACGTTTGAAAAGTATAGCATTTTTTAGAATAATCGCGCCTTCAGTTTCTGGCCTGCTACATGGTGAAAAAACTCTAAGAATGAAATGAACAATGGATCATGCAACTAGAGGCTGTTAGCTTTAAAAGTGAGTTCAAATTTGTTGTTGTACGATCATGTTTTACAAAATAATCATCGTTTAAATAGTGGATTCACTCTAGGTAGATGAAAGTGACGCAACATTCAGCGAAAGAGTATGGATGACCAGTATCGGCTAAACTTTCTTTTGGAGAACCAGATGTTTTTAACTTTTTTAACTCTTTTTTGTGTAATACTGGCAATAATACTTTCATTTTTGGTGTTTTCTCGTCGAAATCTATACGACTGCGTAAAAAAAAATTAAATAAAATTGGTCCTCCAAAAAAAAGTTTAACCCCGTTATGTATTATCGGCACGATTGTATCAATTATGCTGATCACTCACCTCGTATGCGTATGACAATCCGACACGTGCTAGTATGGTTCGTCACAGGTGACCAGGCCGTGAAGGTGACAACCGTTGTGCCAGCTGGTAAGTCCGCCTGCAACTGTTTCCCCCATGATGGAGAAGCGTCTACGTATCTATACAGAAGAAGATCAGAAATTTTGTTAAGCATCACGAAGTTAGAACTTTTGTTTCAGGAATAAAAAGTTGGAAATGTTTGCCTACTTATTGCTTTCCAACCTGCCGCGGCTCGTAATATACTATTTTTGTAACGAAATTATTTTTGCTTGAACATCTACAATTTTTCAGGAATAGGAAATGTATTGAACAAACACTTTTTGGATCCTCTGTAAATGTCGCCACAATGATGCTAACAAAGTGGATAGGGTTAAAATAAAATTACAACATTGCTTATGATGGCTACAAATTACTTTGAACTCCTAGAAATTGATAAAAGAAATTATTTAAAGTTAGTACCAATAAATATACTTCCTAAGGGACAGTCTTAGGAAGTATATTTTAAATAAAACACTTAAAATGATATTGATTTGGGGACGAAAATAAAAACTATTCAGAGTGCAAAGTGGTTAAATTAAATTACAACTGATTGCTTATAGTGGCGACCAATTAATTTATACATCTAGAAATTGGTAAAAGAAATTATTTAAAATTAGTGCCAATAAAGGAACAGTCTTAGGAAGTGTATTTTAAAGAAACCACTTAAAATGATAGGGAATTGGGGACAAAAATAAAAACTATTCAGAGTGCAAGAGTGGTTAAAATAAAATTACAACCGATTGCTTATGATGGCTACGAATTAATTTGTAATTGGTAAAAACAATTATTTAAAATTAGCACCAATGGAGTCTTTTGAAATAAATTTGAAATAAAACATTCAAAACTATTGAGCATTTTGAATAAAATTGAAAAGGACTTCAAATGCAAAGGGTTAACGGTCACGGTAAGATCGAGTCGGCGTTGTCGAAGATCTCAAGATAAAATCAGTGAGCAGATCGATAAACCATTAACATGCTCAGAGCTACGATCTTTAGAGTCCCCTGGTGATTGACATCTCTAATGCGTCGTGACGCAGACCATTTCCGTTTCGGGTTCGTACTGTACGAAAGCACAGAGGAACGGCACGGTGCACAAGCCGAATAAATAGACTCGGGCGCACAAATACCGGAGCAAAGACGCGCATACGGTCTCTCTCGGTAGGAACCCCCTAAGCTCGTTTGGAATTCTCATTGTGCACAGCGGCAGGCCTTGCCGGCAGTCCTGGTTGCGACGGAAGATAAACCATTCCATTGTGGGAACATATTGCGGGAGTGGGCACCACGAAAAGAAATTAATTTCGCCGCATTAGCGTCGTGCAGCATTTCACCCTGACTTAATCAATTTTGGCGCGAGCACGCGATGAAATCATTATCCTCAAAATACCGTCGTCGCCACGGGCGAATCGGCATGCTTGGTGGAAAGAATTTGTCCAAATAAACCGATGCATCGACCATCAGTTGTTGGGCAAAATAGTACACAGTAGGACCTATTGTACATTATGTGAACTAATTCCGGGACAAAATGTTTACGTGAGGAAAGCCTCATGGACTTGAATGACATGCATTTAGCAGTTGAATTATGTAGAATGTTTAAGCGGGGATTCTCGTGTAATGCAGGAAAATCGAATAATATTGTAACATATTTTTTCCCAGGAAACTGTTAATTATGGAAGTTTCTTATTTTCTGGATACAAAGATACATAAAAAAAGTGCTGTGATATCACAAATGATCGTTATGTTGAACCTTTTCTGTAAGGAATAAAAGCGAACGTCTTGGTGCGACAGTAATGGTGTCTTGGGATTATTTAAATCGAAATATCTTCTAAACAACTAATTTTTTAACATAAATAGGTTAATACCATTTTATAAAGAATGTCCAACTGCATCGATTTATGTATCAAAAAGTATATAATTCCATTTCAAAAAACGAAGTTGACCTTCATATGACCTTAACGCGTTCACCCACGAATAAACTAATAACAACAAATTATGCTCCGCTCAGCACCATTTAATTCTTATTTAAAATGAAAAAATATGCATATGAATGGATGTAAATGCGAAGTAGAGCAGAAAGATAAAATTTATATTAAAAATGTAATAAAGAGAAAATATTATGAATAGTTAAAAATGAGAAAAGAATGGTCGCACTAAAAATAAACACAATAATAAAAAATTAAATATTTATATAAAGACATGAGTTTAAATATTGCTAAAGGACTAATATTTCAACATAAATAGGTGAATACTTTTTAAGAATGTTTTATATAAAGAATGTCCAACTGCATCGATTGATGTATTAAAAAGTATATAATTCCATTTTAAAAAACGAAGTTGACCTTCATATGACCTTAACGCGTTCACCCACGAATAAACGAATAACACCAAATTATGCTCCACCCAGCATCATTTAATTCTTATTTGATAAATTTTTCGGTAGGACTAACAATAACGAAGAAATCAATATGTCAAAATCGGGTGAAACACCCTGTACATTAAAACCTATTAATTTCACAATCTCCAGAAATAGATATGCTTCGCAAAGAAGATCGTAAAGAGACAACCGATTTGTAAGCTCTGTGTTAAACAAATCCTGTGAAACCAGACTATTTCCATTTCTGTCCCTCCTATCTTATAATGATATTATTAGATAAGCAGACAAAAATGACGTTACGAGGTGTCTGAAAGGGTCATGTCAGAAAGATAAAAATACGCAGGTGACAATGTACAAATTGGGAAACGAGATAAAGGATGGAGAACGTTATTGGATGAGTGAGGATCGAAATGTCTGCTTGGTGTGGGATTGTGAAGATAGCGAATAAAGAAAAGGATAGCGCTAGCATCAGAATAAATAAGACACCAAATGTTTTTATCTACACCAAGATGAAAGTTCGAACAGGAACAACGGAGAGTGCTTCAAGCATACATGTATACATAATACAAAATATAATTTATTAAATAGTACGTCTAAAACTTACAGTTAGAATACAGCTAATATCATACAGATAAAATATGAATTGTGCAATTATAAAATTTCTTCATAAAAATTTATTATTGTATATATTGTAACTGTTATAATAAAATTTGAAAAATATTAGCTCGACACAAATTTTGAGTTCAACTATTGTATTCCATCAGCGAAAATAAAAAAGATATTTAAAGTGTTTAAGTTATAATTGTTGATAATTGTACTGTATGTTGACAATGAACAATTTAATAGATGTTTCCAGAACCGTTTTAAGCCCTAATTACTCAGTAATCACATACTGCGAATACAGTCTAAACGACGTAACTGACTTCGTAATTTCCGACTACAAATGATCCCCGTGGCGCGCCATTATCAAGTCATGCGCAGGTCATTGCTGGCCCCCGCAGCAGTCAACCTGTTAACAAGGTTCGATCCAGGTGTTCTCTGCACGGTATCATCTACTCTGTATTACTCCCTTCACGGTGCTGTTACAAGTCGAGGGCTAGGGAGGTTATGCGTGACCGAGGATTGATTTTTTATGGGATTTTGTCGTGGACTAACGGATACCAGTTTTATCATCGGATCGCCATGTGGGAAAAGGGATGAAATAAAAGGTTTGTCTCGTAACTTATTGAAGAAATGAGATACACTTCGAGCCAGTGTCGCCAGATTAACACTAAACCTACCATTGCCGGTCAAATGATCAGTTTCAAATTCTTCATTTGTATTAAAAGAAACATTAACTAAGTTTTGCTTCTAATTACTGAACACAAGAAATTTGTGATAACCAGTTTCCGTGTCCCAGTTACCGGACAACTTCAACCACATTACCGTACCACACTCGTGTAACATGGATGCGACTAAGAAATCTTAGGTATATAGGTTATGTTCACTGTGAACAGTGATGAGATATTCGGCGATGTTGGCGCGCATATGCGACGATTTTAGCGCCAGTAAAGCACAAAGTTGGGCTAAAATGGGGTACCTTGGTCAACCTATAATTTCGCAAAATTTGTTATGATTTGATTTGGAAAAATATATATATAATAAATAAATATATATACATACATATATATATATATATATATATATATATATATATATATTGAGATTTAATACACACATACGTACACATATTATATAATATATAAATATATAATATTTGTGTATGTATGTATAATATAACTTACTCTTTTCCTTTATTTTTGGGATAAGGAAGTCGCAGCTCACCCGTGTCGTCGCGCGTCGTGTTGTCCTGGACTTTGCTAGCACGTTCCCGCCAATAATAGGTCCCACTACTTCCCCCCAATAGCTACCCATAAACTTAGGAGACAGATACGTTCCTGGCGAAACTCGTGCATGCGCGCGAAAAGCGCCGAATATCTAATCACTGACTGTGAAACGTAATTTCACTGTCCACTAATGCCAATATTAATGAAAAATCTTGCTATTTGTTATATTTTATCTAATTTATAATTTTTATAATTTAGAAAATAGTTACTTACTTATCTTCGCTATTTTTCCATAAATTACAAACTTCGTGGTTTTAATACTTACAACTCTTTATGCTGTAGCACAATAAAATCATTATTTTATTATCCTCTGATGTATCACGATTCCTTAGAATTTTCAACAATCGGAAACGAAAAATTGCATTGTTTCGGGGAATAAGGTTTTTAACTAATATTCTCTACATCCCAAACAAAAATGATTGTAGTACTTTTGATTTATATACGAAGCTGAAACTTAAATTGTATCTTTAAAAATACAGTAATACTCGATGCCTCATGCTTTTTTTATTGATTTCTGAAAAATTTGTTTTGTCTCCGGTAAACTTTTAACTACTAACTAACTACTTTTCGATTAAATCATATTGTATCATATCCTCCTGAGTCGTGTCACCCAGATTTCCATTGACTTTCGTCCAGGGAGGATCTGACAAGGAGAAGAAGCGGTCATCGGGTCACAGATTTTTTCGAAACTTTGCATACTGGTAGATTTCGTTCTCCTGTTTATGAAAATATAGCGTTACAGGCGTCGATACTCAATAATTTTTGAAATATTTACAATTTAAATTTCATTATAACCGTGAAGCCGTTAAGTACGTTTTTTATTGAAGTTTTTGTCAAGTGCCAAAAGCGTGATGGTAACGTACTAGATTCATTACCGGGAAGGCCAGTGTTCAAATCCCTTTTCCTTCTTTTTCACTTTTTTCCTTTTCTTCTGTTCAGTTTATCTATTTTAATTAATTTTATTTTGTACATGAAAAATACACTCATAATATCTATAAGAAACAAAATGTAAAATTTTATTGAAAGGGAACATAATATGAAAGAAACACTAACTTCATCAATCTTTAGGTATCTCAAAAGTTGTTGAGTGTCGACGCCTATAATGCTACATTTTCATAAACAGGAGAACGAAATCTACCAATATGCAAAGTTTCGACAAAATCTGAGATCCCATGACCGCGTCTTCTCCTTGTGAGAAAGGAGCTTTCGAACGTTTGTCGTATACGAACGGACTTCTGGAATGACTTGATACATGTTGACCATAAAAAACTGTGAAATAGTGTTTCGATAAATACCTCCACCAATTCATGTTGGATTTAGGCTGCGGAAACGAGACACGTACGGTGTTCTGCCTAGCGGGTAGTTCGACGTCCATGTCTCGAGGGCACCTCACGAACGGTCGTGGCATGTCTGAAGCAACAAAGCCTATTATTAAACATGCGGTTTTCCCTGAAACGTCCAACGGAATTATAGTACTAGAATTAATACAAGACGGGACATAACATAATCCCGACGAGACGTATCCTTATATCACGCTGATATTATCACGTTCCACGGAACTGTCTCGGTGCTTGTAATCAAATTATCGACTACTCGCTAAATTGCTGTAGGGCTCAATTACTTCGGCGTTCCCTTTCGCTTCTACGCAACCGCTGCACCCCCTTGCACACCGCCATACAACCACCTTCTTACTTCGGATGTAATTGTTTACTACACTGTACAGTTGTTTGTCGATATTAAATGTTTACCGGCTTTTCGCGCGAATCGTGCAAGCGCAGATGTCGCTCGTGATGGAGTAACCCCTTTCTGTACTTTTTTGCAATTACTAGAACACCTTCGTCTCTAATTAATTCTCAGAAGAGAAAGACGAATGATGACTATTGTACGTGTACATTTATAGTCCCTGGTCAAAAAATTAGGATCACTTGCAAGTTTCAACGTTTCTCGTATTTTTAGTAAGATGCTCAGACTTGGGTGGAATTTAATTCCTAATTGGGTAATTATTTACATTAGGGGCTTCCTCACTGCTTTTGATGAAGTTGAAATATGTTGTCAAGGTCATCATTCTGAACAACTTTTACCTATACATGTTACCGCCGGTCAGCTTTAGTTTCCGAGATATTCGCAAAAAAGTTTCAACATATCGAAAAGTGATCGGAGTAGGTATGGGTTAGATTCGAAATTGAAATAAACTTCCACATCTTATCCGCTCCAACATGATTATTCTTGCTCAAGGTCATTTCAAGGTCAAAAAGGTGGTATCCACTAAATTCAGTTTTTTATTGTCTATCATGCTATCGTAAAAAAATATACTATTCCATTTAAAAAAACATCGGTGACCTTGAAATTTCATTAAAAAACACGACATAAAAATTTTTTTTCTCTACCATTATATTTGCCCCCTGCAATAGTGTCACTTTGACCTCTGAAGTTTTCTGATAGGACTGTAAATACGACAGATATTTAGGTGTTCCCATTTATGTGGGACACCCTGTATTATAAGCCGGTATATAAATATATAAATATATAATTAACCCAGACCTAACCCAGACCTACTCCGATCACTTTTTGAGATATTGAAACTTTTTTGCGAATATCTCGGAAGCTAAAGATGAGCGGCGGTAACATGTATAGAAAAAAGTTATTCAGAATGATGACCTTGACAACATATTTCAACGCCATAAAAATCGGTGAGGAAGCCCCTAATGTAATAATTACCCTTAATTGTACTGGGTGTCACGAAATTATACGTCGTGACCATCATACCGTGATTCTACACCCCGATTTGATGGAAATTGATGTAAAAAAGGTGCTGCACAATTAATTTTGAATTTCAAGGACAAAAGATTGTTAATTCTTTTGTTTGCATCGTATTCTACCTGTCGAAAGGATAAAATGTGCAGGAGGAACCAGAGGTCAAAACTCACCCGGTATCTGAGAAAAATAATGATGAAGTTTTTTTTGATCTTCAAGCTGGTTTTATTTATATTATATTTTCGATATATTTCACGTGCCACGTAATCATTTACAACTACTTTATCAATAGCGCGCTATATAAACTCCAACTGACTGAGGAATGAAAATATGTTCGTGCCCGGACGATTTCGAAGAGTTTGCAAAATTCATTGTCTTTGCTTCATACTATTTACAATTTAAAATATTTCAACTAATTATTTGTCAAAATCATTGCGATAATCTCAATGTAGTACGTTTCGAATGTACTATATATACATTTTGTCGCATTTCTTAAAGAACAATTACTCACTAAAAGCAGCATCAAACATCAAAGACCCAACTTTGACCCACCGTAAAAACGTTTTGCAGTCTAAGAATTAGGAATGTACTATCTTTGAGAACAAAAATATTTTAAAAGTGTTAGATTAAAGTGTTAGGTAATTCTGAGTGTGATTTTATAGCATATGTCATCTTTTTCTTCCCGTAAAATTATTATTCTATTGAGTAAGACTTTCTGATACAATAACACTGGCTTCTTTGAATAACATCGCGTCCAGCCATTTCCGATCACAATCGAACTGCCCGTCTGATAAAACGTAAGCAAAGAGCGCGATTGAGAGCAAAAATTCTTTTTCTTATTCGTTAAAGCAACCGACGAGCATTGCGGAGAAGAAAAATAGGTTGTCGGCGGTAAAAAGGTCGAACGGTTGAAGACAGTAGGAGGGAGGCCGAGAAATGAAATGTGAAAAAAACGAAAACGTATCCCTGCAAGCTCGTTAAGGCATGGCGTTAACGTACGGCGTCGTTAGCAACCGGCCTCCACGCCGGAACTTCCTATTATTAAAAGCTGTTTAGAGCGGCCGCGTGACTAATTAAATACGCCAGAGGATTTTCGTCGGTAAATAATTGCCCGCAGCGCCGATCTTTCTTCCCAATCAGCTGCAAAAACCACCTGCTCGCCGACTGCTCGATTCCTGCACAATTTGTGGAAGACTGGGAAATTGAAATTAAGTTGCGCACTGTTCCTGAACCACGATCTCATTTTTCTAACGAGAAATATTCACTGTGCACCGTGAAAAGACGCGAATTTCGTTTAAAACGACGATTTATCTATTAACTGATTTTGGTAGAGTAGTGACTGATTATTAGAAATTTTAAACCACAATCTTATTTTTCTAGAGAGAAATATTCACTGTGCACCGTGGAAATACGCAAATTTTATTTAAAACAATGATTCTTTCATTAACTGATCATAACAGAGTAGTGACTTATTTTTACAGACTATCAGGTGCACAGCTAACGAATATAGTAACAAATTTGAATTCAAAATATTAAAATTATTATACAAATATAATATTGTATACATAATATTAGTGCCATAATTTACTTAATATATGAGTAAAATGATTATTCATGTCTCAGTATACTCTTTCACGAATTCTGTAAACAGCAATATTCTTAAAAAGAACTAACAATTGATTGTTTCTGCAAATATTGCAAAATTTCCTTTTCCGTTGTTCTATTTTTTGAGTATTTTCATTTAATTCAGCCCATTCGTGAAGGATCAGATAAATTTAAAAGGAGAGTTTGTTGCTATTTCGTGTATTTCGGCTAAATAAAAAGAAATAATCAGGTAACGTGAACAAAATTGTAATTCGCTAATTGTTATTGAATGTGTATTAAAAAGATCAATATATTTAGTACATTGACCATGTGTTCTACAATTAACCAAAGTTAATCGTAAATTATTTGCGAATTAGCTTTATGAAAGCATAAAATCGAGCGATGTAAGAACAAAATCATTTTCAAAGACGTGTTAAATGAGTTGAATAAATATTAAATAACAATAGTAATTTCACTTCCGATGTCGAGTAGATTTTTACAGGTACGTTGCAAGAATGGTCGAATGAAATTCCGACCGATTTCTTCGATAAAGAGATTAAAGAACGAGCTTACCCGAATGGTAACGAGAATCGATCGCGATCGATTCCTGAACGCAAGCGGGTTCCTTGCCGTTCCATCGGTTGCCAGCCATGCAATATCTCGTGTGAGGTCCTTCCAGCCTGAATCCCCTCCGGCATCGTATATGACATCTGGCTCCAACAGGATAATCCATTGCCCCAGAAGAATGACCGGGACATCTGATCTGGAATAAGATGAATCTCAGAAATACAATGCATCCCCGAGACCAGAAACTTTCATGCCTTTCTCCGGCGAGAAAAAGAGGCTTGACAAAATCACGAATAGAATTACACCTCTCCGACTGACGCCATAATTATTTTCAATAATGATTTTCAATAATGATTTTCAATAATTGTGGCACATGAACAGGGATTTATCAAATTAATTTAAAGAAATTTATTGAATTATTACATTAAATTACTAAAGGTGACTTGTTGGTTCACGATTGAAATTGCTATGGCTGTTGAAAAATCTACTAAACAATTCATAGCTATGGACCATAGACTTAGAAAAAATTCACCGGTAAATATTGTGTTAACACTAGAAATAGCGGGTAGATCAAAGTAGCACGTTTTAGATTCTTTTATTTTGCCAATAATGAAATTCTGGAGATATTTTTATAGAGAATTATTAAGTTTATTCATTTGTGTACATATTACAATGTAAGTCGCATCGAATACCATCTACTTTCGTCATTTCTATAAGGATTTGAAAATGAGTAACTTTAATCGTCGGTAGTTCTAGTGTCAAAGAGAAAAAATCAAAGGAATGAGACGTTTAAATTAATTAGACTTTCACTTTACCATCTGCAAACATTATGGATCGGTCTCCGTCTAAAACTCGTTTCAACATAATGAAAACCGATGTGACATATACAGCTTCACCAATTAAAAATTTCAGTAACTTCAATGTAAGCAAGCAGCGATAATAAAGAGTTTTAATACATTTTCAATTTTTGATCTCGTTTCATTAATTAAAAGTTTTAACAACTTCAATGTAAATAATGGGTAAAAATAAAGAGTTTTAATACATTTTGTGTACTTATCCCGCTGGTATATAAAACCTGTTAAATAAATGTCCCCACTTTTATCAAATTGGAATATTTCAAGCAGAGAGTTCCCGCATAATCACGAATATTAGAATAACTTTATGTACAGAGTATGCTGGACTGTTACTGCGAAACAATTAGGTTGTCCCAAAAGTTTGTTTCGTTTTCGATTAATGCACACAATGCAAATTCAATCATGACTTTTAAAAAAGCATATTACGTGACTATATAAAAGCAAGCTTTAGAGAAAATAAAACGTTAACGAACAGATGATCACGATTTTTGTATATGCTCGTGTTATTTAACAATATTAAATATACACATTGCGAAAGAAACCTTTGGGGCAACCTAATACAGGGAATTGAGACACAACCGTCCCCACCATAGCGCCCTCTGTACCCCACCAGCATCCGCCGTCACTATAGAGGAAGGACGTGCTTTGCCCGTCGCGAACAGTGCGCAGGCCTCGCGCGTGAAAGAGAGGTTGGTGGGAGAAGCAGGCGTGTGAGGGGCCCCTACCGTGCCCATCACGGACCTAATACATTATCCCATTACGTATTACAATTAGTCTGCGGATGATTATACCAAATAAAAATCATCCAACTCAATTGTGAGAAATAATAGTGACATGAAAGTGCATTTCCTCTTCTAAACAGTTTAACTAGTCGAGATACTAAAATTATTAAATTTTTTTAATGCTTGCACAGGTTTGCATTCGACCAATTCATTTTTCTGATGAATGAATAAAATCACCTAATTATAATACAATAACAATTGATACTACAGAAATTATACAGAATTGTATCAAAAGTCTTCATCTTCGAAATAACATTCTTCATGACATTATATTCGTTTTAAATATTGCATATTTAGAAAAGCTTAATATTTTCGGTGGCATAATACATTTTTAGAAAATTGATGAAAAAACCTGGGATTCAGCCTAATTCTAAAATAAAATTATGAAAAGCTCGAGAAGTTCTAGGGTTCCCAAAAAGATTATACTGTTTTCGGCCGATTAGATAAATTTATATAGCTCGAAGAAATATCATAAATAAAAGATCAAATATAAATTTCAAGTCAAATCCCCAAATAAATATGTAAAGGAATGAATGAGCTTCGTCTGAAATTGTTTAATTCGCAATTCTTCACTTATCCTGCACGCCAGTTTAAAAAACATAGTTCCCAGAAACATGTGTAGTGTCTAATAACTAATAAGAAGAATTGAACTAAAAAAAAAACACTTGTTCCCCAAGACTATCTATTTACATCTCCGAAAAGTCTAGTCGCATATGCGTCCAATAGTTAATCTGAAAAAAATTCTTAAAAATCATTTATCTTCGCTGCCGTCACACGGGAAGCCCTCCCTTAAAGCTGGACGAATGCATTCGAATATTTCCGTAGGTTATACATTATACCTAGTAGAATGCAATTATTATAAATATCATTGTTAAAATTCTTCGTAACCGTGTCGTGATTAAAATTCGTCTGCAAGTGTGTTTGACGAGGTCGGTACACAGGTCGGTGCGTTTAAGTATATCTCGCGTAATAAATTGTTACGCACTTCAGCGTGGAGTGGTGGTTCCATGGCCCGACATCTCAATTCCGGTGAAACGCAAGTTTTCTCGTCGGAAGCCAACACCAAGTCCCCGCTGCAGGTACAGTAGTAACTTCCGGCGGTGTTAACGCATTCACCGTTGCAGTCTCCGTTACGGTTCAAGCACTCGTTTATATCCTGGCACTGGCTTCTGTTTCTGCGGAACAAAAGCCACGAATTTGTATAAGCAACTTTCCACACCAATGTCTTGGAAGGTTTTATTTATGGCTCGTTTAATGTCCGTCTTAATTAGAAAATCACTAGAAAACGACCGCGAAACCGCGGGATGATATTAATGTGCTCGAAATGTATGGAAATCTCGGTTACATGAATAGTTTTAATCAAGGCTAATTACAATCCTGCCGGAAAACGTTCTGTATAAATTTGGAAACGGAAAATTGTTCAACTTTTTGGCGGACTATAAAATACTTCATCTACTGTTTCCATGGCGCATATAAGACATGAAATTAGAAGTTCGATTCATTGATTAATCTTTTAACCCTTTGAGGACAAATACCGAGATTAATAACGTTGGAATGACAAATTCAATTCCTGAAGGTGCAAATATATAATTTAAATGTTTAATATATAATTTTATTATTTAACACGTTGACTGTCGTGTCAGCTGTATTGGGTGATGGAATTATTTGTACAAATTGAAAAATAATTTTTATTTTCATTAATGTATTCCCTGGACGAAATTTGATTTGTGTTTGCAAAATTTAAGAAGTTATACATCTTAACTTTTCAATTTTTATTTCATTAAATAAATTACTTAGATTTTGTAGAATTTTTTAGTTTCCTGGGTTGGCAGTCAAAGTGTTAAATTACAAGCGATCAGTACATGTTCATTTTTCGCATTATATTTAAGATTTTACTAGATAATTTAGTTCTGAGAAGAAAATATACTTTATATTTTAGAAAACCCCAAAGGGTTAAATTCCTTTAAATGTGTATTTATTAAGGTTTACGGGTAAGGTTTACTTCATTCCATTGAAATTAATAAAATATAAGTGATGTCTATGCTATTCGAAAACGTTCTAGCATCTTGTAGTGTCATTCTTTTAATGAAATTGTTTTAATAGTTATTCTTGTACATAATATCGTTAATATATATAATTGTATAATATTAGTTAACGCCGTATTTAAATGAATATTTCTCGAAATCATATTTTCATGTTCAGTACCAAATTTAATTAATTCCCTTACCGTTGATTCAACATAAAGCCACTACGACAGGCACACATGTAGGACCCCATTGTATTGATGCAATCCTGCTCGCATCTACCGTTGTTCCACTCGCACTCATTTATATCTAATTACATAAAAGATATTAAGATTATTCTACTTCTAAAAGTAGTAGTTATTACAATTTTTAATTTTGCGTCTGTTCGATGTAATTTTAATTTACCAATTTTTATATGCTAAAATCGTATAACGTTGTTTTCTGCATTTAATATCCAACAGTATTATATCGTTATGTTTAGTTACAATTTAACACGTTCATCGCCCACTCCACAATCATAAAAATTACACAAAATCAAAGCACTATAATTAACAAAACAAAAACTAAGAAGTTTAGTTTTGTGATATTAATTACTGTTTCAAACCTCTTCTATTCCGCAGATAGTAAGGAAATTTTGTACACTCAATCTACCAACGTAAAAATTAATTTTCAATTCTGTATAAATAATTCCGTCACCCAAATATGGGTGACATGGCGATGAAAGTGTTAAATATTAGAATAAATATAATCTTTTGTATAAAACAATAGGAATTGCTAAGCCGAGATTACACGTTTCTCTGTGTCTCTTCAGTTTATCTGTACCCATGCTTTCCCATCGTTTTGGTTCGAAAACAGGATTCTATTTCACAAAGGCAGTGCCTGGTGACGTAGCTTCAGGGAAGGAACGTTATGAAACAGTTCCTTATTCAATTTATCAGTCTTGAAAAATGAAGAAGAAAATCGCGTATTCTTATTGAAGCAAATCGTGAAATGTAATACTTCATAAAAATATTAACACAAAATTACAGAGTAATAAAATAGTGGAATTTTTCCCGGAAAAATTGTTAACATATCACGTTTCGTAGTGTATCAAAAATACGAACACTGAATGCAAACACACTTTCACGGTTTACTTTCAACAAGGACTATTTTAAAGGCCTGAATTCAATTGTGTAAAAATATTCTTATTTAATAAAATGATTTAACATTATTATGACGATGTTAAAAATAATTGACAATGTACAAGAATGATTCAGTGAATTAAAAGAAAGAGAAAATATAGGACAATATTTCACAGCATCTAAAAATGGTAATTTACTTTTTACATATCATTTATGTCGAGTAAAATTGCATACAAAGTGTGGAATGACATCGTAGTATCTAAAAATTCATTTTTTACATTATAATACGTAAAATTTTTAAATTGCTTTGCTTGTATTCAGATAATTAACATTTTACTGTAGTGTAGATATAATTATTGCTTTATATTCTTAATAACAAACGTGTTTTAATAAATTTGATTTACAAGAGATTTTATGTCTCTCAAAAAATAGAATCGAATGTATTTTGCAATGTTAGACCAAAGACATGTTGAAGACCAACTTCAAAGTGAAGTTCATGTTGAAAATGGTGTTCTACATACAGTGGCTCAAGAAAGTATTCGAACGCCCTTTAAATCAGAATAATTTGTTTAAAATTGCATAACTGAACTTGACATTTTCTTTCGCATTGAAGAAGCATTGATTTATTAAATGAAGTGCAAACAAAATTTTGAAAAAATTGCAATAGGTAGGCATTACATAAAAAAATAACAATGGCACTTTTTAAAACTTTTTTATTCCAGTCCGCAATGAAAATTTAAAATATGCGTCTTGCAGACCTATGTTAGCAATACACATGCTGAAAATTTCATCGAAATCGATTAATGTATACACGAGCTACAAGCGGTTCAAACTGATAAAAATCGCAGTTTTTCACGACTTTTGGTCAGATTTTGCTTAAAATCCACAGATTCTTACATCTTTCGATCCGTGTCGCTTTTTCTGCGTCAACCGATTTCGATGTAATATTCGGTATGCCCATAACTAACATAGATCTATAAAACGCATATATTGAATTGTCATTGCGAACTGAAATAAAAAAGTTTTAAAAAGTGGCATTTTAATTTTTTCATGTGATTCCTAACAACTGTAATTTTTTCAAAATTTTGTTCGCATCCCATTTAGTAAATCAATGCTTGCAGCTGCTAAAGAAAGAATCAAATTATGCGATGCAATTTTAAAAAAGTTATTCCAATTTAAAGTGCGTTCGAATACTTTTTATCAGCCTGAACCGCTTGTAGCTCATGTTTACATTAATCGATTTCGATGAAATTTTCGTCATGTGCATAACTAACATAGATCTATAAAACGCATATTTTAAATTTTTATTGCGAACTGAAATAAAAAGGTTTTAAAAAGTGCCATTTTTATTTTTTTGCATACCACTTAGTAAATCAATGCTTGTAGTTGCTAAAGAAAAAATTCAAATTATTTGAAAGTCCAATTTTAAAAAAGTTATTCCACTTTTAAAGTGCGTTCGAATACTTTCGTGAGCCACTGTACGTGCGAGACTGTTCCCCGCACTAATTACAATGTGTTTAAAAATAATCGTGATAAAAATTTCTTCTTCAACCGTGATATAGTATACGATGCACCGATATCCTCTACATTTCCCTGAAGTCACGTTGGGCAAGTATACCTCGAGCTCGACGATGCTCATAAACGTGTCAATATATGAACATGTGTTATACGCTTCAATATACTTGCCTATCCAATCACCGACATTGAATTTAAATCCTACCGCACAAGTGTATGGACACGAAATCCCGAATTGCGATGCATCTATTTTCTACTGGATCAGTTTCGCGTGTATTTATTGACATGAGATTAAATCGTTGGATTTTACATATTTATTACAATCTCAAATATACGAAAATTATAATAAACTAAAATATTGTAATCAAATCTGTAATATTATAATTCATCTGTTCGTTTTAGTAAAATGAATTTCTATATTTTTAAATCAAATGGCATAAAAGAGTGTGAATTTAGGTAAACGATTGGTGTAAATTCATTCGAATGAAAACGTAAACAAATCTGTATATTTAGGGAAAACATTTTTCACGAACCTACACAATTATCCCCGTCCAATCGATATCCGGTTTCGCAATCGCATCGATAGCTGCCATAAGTGTTGATGCACTTAGTCTCCTGGCAAGGATTACTCTCGCATTCATTAACATCTGAAAATATATGCAACTTCTGTACCATGCTATTGTACATTCTTTTGTTTTTAATGTTTAAAATATTTTACTATAGTGATTTTTAATGTCTATAAAGTAAATTTCTTATTAAACCTTAATTGGTACCAAGTGTTTGAGCATGATATACAACTTCATAGTCTGTATGTTCAAATATTAATTCTATTTCTGAACGTAAATTAAATTGCTGTCGCGTTAGTCGAGTTTGTTACATGCCGAAAATTTTACCAGCTAAGGGACGAGGTAATGAAATTGTTATTCTGTATAGAGAAATCTGGAAACATCTTTTGCTTCTCAGTTATTATTCAAAATAGTTTTTGTTAGCTGGTGTACTTATTCTTCAATCAAATACTACATTATTTATTACTTTATAATCAAAATTGAGATTCTTTTCGATCTTGAACTTTAAATAATAATTCAAACGAAATAAAAATCTTCTAGAGACGAGAACAGAGATTAAAGACTATTTTGAATCGGGTAGCTTTCATGCGATTAGTTCTGCAATGCGAGATCTAGCAATATCGCATAATAGAATCGCATCCATGCGGTTCACTAAAGTTAATTGGATTGTCCTCAAATTGTCGTGCTCTATCTGTACTTCGCTGTAGCATTATTGTTCTTGCAATCTTGCGTTAGCCATTGTTGTCCTATCTTCACTTTAATGTGACGTTTATGCTATCTCCGATCTGCCGTTTAATATAGATTAACCCAATAATTCCTCGCCACTAAATATACGTTAAATGTTTCTCCAAAAATAATCATTAATCGTTTATTTTTTTGTAATTTCTTATACTTATTTATAAAATAAAAATTACCGTTACGAGAAAAGTCCCTTATCAGAGTAATCATGTTTACCAACCAATTAAAGTGGTGAACGTGTTAACAACAAAATTCTTTATCTCTAATACGAACACAGCAAAAATGAATGTCATTATTTATGAGAGATAACAAAATTCTTTATATAATCGATTTATTTAATAAGAAAATATACAGCACCGCAGACAACAGCGCATATATGTTTTTCAGGTGCATTGTTGCACTTCTAGTAGTACAAACATATATTTCTCTCTACTACTGAATATTTTTCTCTGCGAGCTTTATTATCTTGAATTCGAGACGTAACCAGCAACAATTGAATAAGTTATTTTAGAGAATCATTATACAGGACAATTCTCCTATCTATACGTCAACTAACTAATATATTTTGCAAAACTACTCACCGATGCACGCCGAATTCAGCATCTCGAATCCCTCCTTGCATCTGCACTCGAATGATCCAATAGTATTGACGCACTCCTGCTCACAACCATGTTGTCCACTACATTCGTCAACATCCTTGCACTTCGTACGATCATTGTCGTCATACTGGAACCCCTCTTTACAGCCACAAACCGTCAAATTGTTCTCTACTTTGCAAACTTGCTCGCAACCGCCATTATCGTCCGCGCAAGGGTCCACACTATGACAAGATTCATTTATCAATCGATACGTAACGGGACAGTCACATCGAAAAGAACCTGGCTCGTTGACACAAACATGGGAACATCCACCATTATTGTCCTCGCACTCGTCAACATCAACACAGAAGTTTTTGTCCTCTTTCAACCGATATCCAGCCGGGCATTCGCAACGATAGCCACCATCGACGTTAACACAAACGTCGGAGCATCCTCCATTTTCCATTTCGCACTCGTCGATGTCCCTGCAAGTTTTAACATCGTTGCCCAAGCGGTATCCGTCGGGACAACGACAGGCAAAGCTGCCCTCTAAATTCAGGCAGATGTCCGAGCAACCACCATTCTCTGTCAGGCACTCGTCCACGTCCTCGCACGTTTTTTTATCTTCACGCAAACGCAATCCCGCGGGGCAATTGCACGCGACGCCTCCGGCGATATTAACGCAGCCGTGTGAACAGTTCCCATTGTCCAGTTTGCACTCGTCAACGTCGACGCAGCTTCGGGAATCGTTTCCGAGCACGTGGCCGTCAGGACACAGACACGTGAAAGATCCCAAATTGTTGGAACACTCGTGAGCACACTCGGCGACTCCGGTTTTGCACTCGTCGACGTCGACGCAGGTCCTTTCGTCCTCCGATAGCTCGTATCCTGAAGGACAAGAGCAGAAGTGGCCGCCGATTGTGTTCGTGCAGCGGTGCGAGCAGTCGCCGTTCCTCTCGAGACACTCGTCGATGTCCAGGCAAGTGGACTTGTCCGAGTGCAAATAGTGTCCCTCGTAACAAGTGCACACATAGCTACCCAGCAGGTTCAGGCAATCGTGGCTGCAGTTGTGGCGGGTGCTCAAACACTCATTGAAGTCGATGCAGCTCTTCTTGTCGTCCGGCAGGAGGATATAACCTGACGGACACTCGCAGTAGTACGAGCCGTTCGTGTTCTTGCAAATGTGCGAGCAGCCGAGGTCCACGTCATTCTCGAACTCCTCGCATTCGTTGACATCCTCGCAAGTCTTCTGATCTTGTCCTAACCTGAACCCCAACGGACAGGAGCAGTGGTTGCTCTTGGTGTTCTCTTCGAAGTGGCAATGATGCGAACAGTTCCCATTGTTCTGTTTACAAGCGTCGACTAGTTTGCAGGTCTTGTTGTTGTTCGAGAGATCGTAACCCGACGGACAAGCGCAAAGGAACGATCCGACGAGATTCTGACAGGTGTGCGAGCATCCACCGTTTTCATTTTCGCATTCGTTCACGTCGTCGCAATACGCCGGCTCCAGCGAGTTAACCTTGAAACCCTCGTTGCAAGCACACTCGAACCCACCGGGAATGTTTACACACTTGTGCGTGCAGTTGTCAGTTATGACCGCGCATTCGTCGATGTCGACGCAGGTGGCGTTATCTCGAGCCGATAGCTGAAACCCTGAAGGACACTCGCACCTGAGAACGCCGTCGCTGAACGCGCAAATATCCGAACAGCCGCCATTGTCAACGAGACACTTATTCTCGTAGATGCAAGCCAGCTTGTCATTGGACATAATCATGTCCGTCGGGCAGGAACAAAATGTCTCGCCGTCCTGATAATTACAGTCGTGCGAGCACCCGCCATTGTCCAGGAGACACTTGTTTCCATCCAGACAGGTGGTGCCGTTTTCGGATAGGATCATTTCCTGCGGACAGGTGCAAGATAATTTACCTGCGTCGTAGTTACAGAAATGGGAGCAGCCGCCGTTCTCGACGTAACACTTGTTCTCCTCGACGCAAGTGACGTTGTCCTCTTCGAGCAGCATACTCGGCGGGCAGAAGCAGGCTGCGGTACCGTTCTCGTAATGGCACAAATGGGAGCATCCGCCGTTGTCGATCAGACAGTCGTCGATCTCCACGCAGGTCTTCCCGTCGTCCTCTAATAATTTATAATTATCGGGACAGGCGCACTCTACGCTGCCCTCTATGTTCGCGCAGAGATGAGAGCAGCCACCGTTGTCTTCGATGCATTCGTTCACGTCCTCGCAGGTCTTTCGATCCTCGGCCAGTCGATAGCCCAGCGGACATTCGCAGTGGAAGCTGCCGTCGGTGTTGACACAGGAATGGGAGCAGCCGTTGTTTATCCCGTTGCTCGCGTCCTCACACTCGTCCTTGTCTTCGCAGGTTTTCTTGTCCGAGGACAAGACGTACCCCGGCGGGCAGTCGCACCTGAAGCCTTCCGGCCCGCTGACACACTCGTGGGAGCAATCGTGCTTTCCCGCGCAAAAATCAATTTCCTCGCATGTCTGACCGTCAGCGATTAATTTCATGCCGCCAGGACACTCGCATTTGTAACCGCCCGGAACGTTCACGCAAGCATGGCTGCAGTTGTGCGGCTCGTCGCAGAAACTTCTGTCTACGCAGACTCTATTGTCGTGTCCTAGGACTAGATTCTCTGGACAGGAACACCCATAACCTCCATCAAAGTTCTCGCAACCATGGGAACAACCATGATGATCCTGCTCGCATTCGTTAACGTCGATACAGGTCTTCTTGTCGTCTGCTAGCTTGTAACCGTCCGAGCAATCGCAATGAAAGCTACCTTCGGTGTTCACGCAAACGTCTGAACAATCCCCGTTGTTTCTTTTACACTCGTCAACGTCCTCGCAGGATTCTTCGTCGTCCTTTAACCGGAAGCCAGAAAGGCATTCGCAGTGGTAGGAGCCATTCGTGTTCACGCAAACGTGGCTGCAGGAGTGGAGTCCTTCGGCGCATTTGTCCACATACTCGCACGTTCGGTCATCTTCTCCCAGCACGAATCCTTCAGGACACCCGCAGCGAATTTCGTCCTCGTCCTGCTCGTAAGCGTGCGAGCAATTCAGCTCGCTGATCAATCTACAGTTCCTCGAGTCCTCCAGCTTCCATCCTGGCGGACAACTACAGTTGTACCCGCCGATAGTGTTCGCACACTCGTGAGAACAGCCGTGTTCATGTTCGGCATCCTGACACTCGTCTATGTCCTGGCACGTTCGTTCCTCTGTGGAAAACACGTGTCCCGGGGGACAAGAGCAGATATAGCCGCCATCGGTGTTCTCGCAGCCATGCAGACAATCGTGTCCCTGTTCTGCACATTCGTCGATGTCCGTGCAAGTTCGATTGTCCTTTGCTAGCTGGTATCCTGCCCGACAATCGCAGGAGTACGATCCTTCGTTATTCTTGCATTCGAACTGACAGTTGTGCGTATTTTCCACGCACTCGTCGATGTCCTGGCAAGTTGCATCGTCGTGACCTAACCTGTACCCTAAAGGACACTCGCAGCGATATCTTGAATCTTTAATTATGCATACGTGAGAACAGTTTGTGTTCGAACAAAGGTCAACGGTACACGTGATTCCGTCGTCGGTCAGCGTCCAGCCTGGAGGACAGGAGCAACGGTATGAACCGTAATCGTTGATGCAAATATGCGAACATTCGTGATCACCTAATAAACACTCATCGACGTCCTGACACTGACTATCTTCATCCTGACGAAGTCCTGCGGGACACAAGGCGTCGTGGCAAGTCAACCCGTCTGGCAACAACTTCAAACCCTCTGGACAAGCACAGTTGTAGCTTCCAACAGTGTTCACACATTCGTGAGAGCAATCATGCTCGTCTTCGACGCACTCGTCGAAGTCTGAGCAAGTCTTGCCGTCGTCTAACAGAACATAACCGTCGGGACAATTGCATTTGTACGTATCGTGTATCCTCTCGCAGATGTGAGAACAATTAGCAAAGTTACAGTAGTCGATCGCGGTGCACAGCGTTTTGTCAGCCGACAAGGACATTCCCACAGGACACACGCATTCGTAGGATCCTGGGAGGTTCACGCACTCGTGCGAGCACTGATGAGTTCCCTCTAGACACTCGTTAACGTCCAAACAAACTTTTGAGTCGTTTCCTAGCACGAATCCAGTAGGACAAGCGCAAGCGTAGCTTCCCTCTCCGTTGACACATTCGTGTGAGCATTTGTGCCCGTTGACGCACTCGTCCACGTCCTTGCACGTGTAACCGTCGCCCGAGTGCTCGTACCCTTCGGGACACGAACAGTTGTAACCGCCGAGAGTGTTTGCGCAAACATGAGAGCACTTGTGCTCGTCGGTCGAGCACTCGTCTACGTCGGAACAGGTCTTTCCGTCGCTGTTCAGCGCGAACCCCAGTCGACAGACGCACGCGTAGCTCCCGTGAGCGTTTTCGCACTGGTGTTCGCAGTCGTGAACGTTTTTTGCACACTCGTCGATATCCGTGCAACCGAGTTTGTCCTGTTCGTTGGCCTCGAGACCGGTCGGGCATGTACACTGGAAGCTCCCGGGCAAATTGACACAGGAATGGGAGCACAAGCCTAGAGCGCACTCGTCCACATCCGAACAGGTGAATCCGTCCCCCAACAGCTGATATCCCGAAGGACAAATGCATCTCGGCCCCGTCTTTGATTCATCACACCCGTGAGAGCAAGGTGTTATCAGTGTTTCGCATGTTCGCGTTTGAACGCAGCTGATGTTATCCGCATTCAAACTGTATCCCCAGGGACAGCTGCACCGGTACGAGCCTTCCGTGTTGTTGCAGCCGTGCGAGCACGGCGGGGGCGTTTTCTTACACTCATCAACGTCGTTGCAGGATACCCCGTCCTCGTGAAGCTCAAATCCGGGCTGACAAGCGCAATAATAACCGCCGGGCTCGTTTATACACTCCTGCTGGCAGCCATGCGGCTCGCCCTCGTCACCCTCCAAGCACTCGTTGATATCTGCAACCATGTAACAGTAACAACCCCCGATGAAAAGATAACATGTGACGGAAATTTCATGTTTTCGTAATTTGTAATCAATTTTCTTTATGATAGATAGATTTGGAAAACGTTGAGGGACTCAGATTCGATGACCTCGATCCTGAAATTTGTTGATGTGGTCAACATTCTGAACCACTGTTTCCGGTATTTATTTCCGAGTTATTCGCAAAATTACAAGAACACTTTATTTCAGGATAAGCTGCCGGCGAACGGTGATTAAAATACACGGAATCATATGGCGAGCTGAGAATCATAGTGGTGCAAGTCACATTCATGGTATACAGGGTGTTCAGGCTATTACTAGTCAGCATTTTTTAGTAAATATTAGAGAAAAATGGTAGAGGAATAAGTAGTTCTGTTTTTTATACGCAACAAATTGACATATGCATTTTTGTTGTATTTACATTATTTTGATAGAAACAAAGGTGATCTCCAATTTTTTTTAAATGGAATGCTACATACTTTTTGTGTGTCAAGACGAATTCATCCATCTACTACACAATGACCTTCAAGGTCACTTCGCATGGATTTTTTTATATATTGTCTTCGCCTGGTCTTCGCCGCCATCTTACGAACCTAACCTCAACCAACCCCAAATCAGGGAGATATAGCTTTGCGACAAGTTTATCAAAAATGAGGTTAGATCTGTCATTATGGTATGTGATTAGAATTTCTATGAACTTATATATTAATATATTCAAAACTTTTAGAATAAAGTGTACTCGCTATCTTAACTTTTTTAGAAAAATTTTTTCAAATGTTTCGGAAACTAAGGCCGAGCGACGGGTACATGTACAGGGGACAGTTGTTCACAATGTTAGCCTTGATAACGTATGTCAAGGTCAAGGTCATTGGAGCTGGGACCTCGTTTGTCAATATTTACCCTCTTTTATTACACTTTTCAATATTATGTTGTCTATAATAATAAGATTGCAACTGTTGTATTTCAAGTATTTTTGAGCTTTACAATCTATTAAAATAGAGATTATACATTGCACATTGATGTTGATTAGCTTTTCATTGCATTATGTGCTATTAAACGCGAAATTGCAAACAACTCACGGTTTACAATATCATAAATGTTATATAATTTTTCATTAAATATTAAATGCTCTTTGATAGCTGAAATCTTCATTCAAACAGTCCCTGAACTTTTTTCAGACATGCAAGAAACGTAATTTCAGTCTCACTGGTTGAATTCGTTAGTGCGAATATTTTTCTACATACCACATTAACTGTACTGCGTTCCTGGAATATTTTTCGCATCAATCATATTTTTCGCTTGTTTTACTCTTAGTAAGATGGTTTAGTAATGCTTTGTTTACTTAGTCATGTCTTTATTGTTCGGAAAAGTAAAAATATTCTTCTTAAATATTGCTAATTTTCACAACTTTTAAGACGGAAGGGAAAAAGACTTTCTAAAAATTTAATCGAAACTTTAAATATTTGTCACATGGTACTCGTAAAATGAATAAAATCGCGTACTAAATAAAACATTTAAGTTAACTTGGAAATAAACTGTAATTCACTATGTAAGGAATACATAAACAATGTAAAATATAAGAAATTTGATTGATTTACTAGAAAATATAATTGACAATTTCTTAAAATAATATTTCTCTTCAATTACTACGATTGGTATGTTTCATCGCTCCTGCATGATTTTTTAAATTCAATTTGGATAGCACAAAATAACACTGTGCTATGAGAAAAACGATGATATTATAAAAACAACAGACTGTAAATATCATATTTATTACTAAATGTTTAAAATTAATTCAACATAGAACTTTTCCCTATGCCGAGGGAGGAAAAATATATTATGTTGATCACTAAATGATAATAGTGAATGTGTATACTAGATTTGATTTTATTTTTCATTATTCGAGCGATTTGTTGAACGCGCTCTCTGCACAAATAATAAGACAAAGCATTTTCATACCAATACAGTCGCCATTTTGATCCTTCTTGTAGCCCTCCTCGCATTTCCCGAATTCTGGAATTTCAGTGACGCCATCCTCGTCATAGTCGTCATCTTCGTCGTCGTCTTCAGCGTCATAGTCTTCGTCTTGGAGGACTTTCGTCAACTTCTGAGGCTTGCTGACGCATTTATACGAGCCGATGGTATTTTCGCACTCGGTGTTATTCGTGCAAACCTTCGACGCGTTTTCGCACTCATTCACGTCTAACAAGAAAACAAATCGGAAGAACCGGTTAATGGTGTCTGGAACCGTAAACAGTTTGTGCAACGCTTGTTATTTAACTTTATTTCGAACATCGTTGATAACCGAATAAAAAGCTTGCAATTTATTTTATTATCGATATTCAAAAACCGCTTCTCGTTTAATCGAAAATTGTTGTAACGTTCCAAACTCATTTAACTTGTGATAAACTACACTTCGCATGCAAGATATTTGCAACTGATAATATTGTGCGTACGTTTTCTTACCTTTAGTCTCCTAAAATGAAACAGGCGATGTAGGCATGCAATTAAAAGACTTTATAAAGTGATGTTAATGAATAGGATAAGAAATTTGGGAAAATCTGATACTGACCTATATACATTATTGTAAATAATGAAACTTAAGTCGCTTCTAGAATGTAAAAGGAAGGGAAACTAATATTTTTCATTACTGTAACTCGAGATTAAAGGATGAAATGGGATTTTAACATTGTTAGTCACTTGGAAACTTTCCCAGGAACATTTTTTGTACTCATTGGAGAAAGAGGAGCTTAATATATGCATGTAGTTAAAAGATATTATTAAGTATATCAAGATTACCATGTCCATTCTCATTTTCAACATTTAAGTAATGACAACGTAAGAAATGAAATATTTTATAAAACACTCCAGTCTTGAATCACTTCGTTCCATCATATGCAAAGATAGTATCTAGCAAAATGAATTTTCGTAATTTCATTCCTCAATTTAAGTTATCACAGTTACGGAAATAAGTTGCTCGCACCCTTGATTGCTTCAACAGCTGTAATGTTTTCTCTTAATTTCATGTGCAATTACAGGCGAGAAGATACCAGATAAAGGAGTCATCTACACTTAGCAACGATAAAAGCAAAAATATATTTCGGAAAAAAATTGCATTTTGCAGTATTTCATCGTTAATTGTCGTGAAATTCTGAACAAGAATCGTCGCAAAACAATCCCTCCTTCCCTCCTTCCTACACAAGTAAAGAGATATTAATTACGTAAAAATTGAGAACCTACGTCATAAATTAAGACAACATTTTTTGACACAAGAGACATGGGAAGTTTAAGGACAAGATACTAATGAAACGATATTTAAGATTCTTTTTATAATATCCAATAAAATTCTTAGTGAATTAGAAGTTACCATGGAATACCAAGATTTATGAAATTTCAAAATTCTGTTTCATTTTACGTTCATCGAAACGTTTTTCGAAACCATTGATCGAGGTTTATGGACAGAGGTGTATGTAACCCCTTAAAGAGGTCTTCTACTGCGATGGATGACTTTTGTGACGCTTACTTTGCAAATTTTGTATACAAATCCAGTAAAAAGTATTAACACGAAACTTCTTTTTGCATACTTATCCCACTATTAAGGGTTATTACAAATTTTTTTGTTAAAAGATAATTAAAATTGGCTGCAGCACACCATACTAACATCAAGGCTTCATAAACAAAGTATATTACTAAAATTATACTAAAACATATTACTGAAAAACCAAAGTTATTCTTTGATATGAATGTCGTTATAGCCGGAACTAAAATAAAATAAAAATATCGGAAATTAAAAAAATTAAAATACTTTGAAATCAATATATAAATTGTTTCAATTTGTTTTGTCTTTAAAACATTGTGGAAGGTTGAAAAAAATTTATTTTGGCGTGATTGTAATTCCGGCTATAACCACATTCATACTGAGTAAGAATTATTTTCGATTTTTAAGTTCAGATAAACGGTTCAGCTGAAACCATGTCAACCAGTAACATTCTCCATTTTTTAAGCTTTAATTTTAGTATGTTGTGCTGCAGCCAATTATAATTTTTTTTAACCAAAAAATGTGTAATTACCCTTAACCCCTTGCCGTATTTTAACGAGTCAGACTCGTGATGAAGATTTTCAATAAAGTCAAACAAATATGAATGTTATGCTTTTCTTTTTAGGCGAAATAAAATTCTACTTTTTGTGCTCAATACGTAAGGATTAATGCAAATGTAGCCATACGAAAAATATAAACTTTCTTTCATCATCTGTGAAATTCTTGGGGATAAAAATGTTCTAATCACTGTAGCCGTAAAGAAAATGGTACGGCAAGGGGTTAAAAGTAGGATAAGTATGTAAAAACAAGTTTCGTGTTAATACTCTTTACTGGATTTGTATATAAAATTTGCGAAACAAAAAAGCGTAGAAAGAAAGACACCCATGACAGTAGAAGACACACCCTTAAGTACACTTTAGCAGCACTAGTTCTTACCTTGGCAAGTTTTCCAGTCGTCTTTCAAATAGAAGCCGTCAGGACAGAGGCAGAATATGCTCCCAGGTGTATTCAAGCATACGTGAGAACATCCCCCATTGTTCACAGCACATTCGTCAATATCTTCGCAGGTGTGATTATCCGCCGCCAATTTGTGACCGGGAATGTCGGAGCAGCTACACTCGTAGTTCCCTTCAAGATTGATACAAGTGCCTTGGCACGGGCCGTGCCCATTATTTAGGAGGCACTCGTTAACGTCTGAACGGAAACAACCAAGTAACCTTGTAAATTGCTTTCGAAATTGAACGAGGGAAGCTCGCGAATCGTTGGATTCATTCTTCGTTTAAGCACTTCGAATACTATCGAGAATTGATCACGCGCACACACGTTACATTGAACTGTTCAAGATACCTATTGTTCGATACCAATTTTACCTCGAGCCGTTTATATGCGACGTAAAAGGAAGCTACGTTTCAATTTATAATTAATATTCTTTCTCTGCTCACTCACAATAGTCTTTAATTAATACGATTCTACATTCGATTGATGTTATTTGACTATGTTCTTAGTACGTTTACTTTTTTTTCTTAGTACGTCTACGTTCTCTAATTAACCCCTTGCATTATAATAACTAGTCAGACTCGTGATAAGAATTTCGAACAACATCTACTAAGCATGTAAATTATTAATTTCCTTTGAAGCGAAATCAAATTTTATTTTGTTGCTGTCGATATATGACCATTGGGGAATATACAAGGATATAATAAATTTAGATTTTCTTTTTGTTTTAAGAAATGATAGATGACAATCAAGTTCTAATCACTGTAACCGTAAAATAAATCATAGTGCAAGGGGTTAATCAGTCAATTGTTTCGACCTCTTTGGAAAATACGAATCTAAATTGCGTCGCACAAATTTAGCGATGACGAGTATACTCGTCAAACACAGAGTATGTGTAATATGAAATTAGGTTGTAATAAAATGACTTTTATTTTTTTATTTCATTACTCAAATTTATTTATTTACTTAAATTAACATAAATATTTTGCATATGAACGACAGAAAACATGAAGAATCAATTTCTTATTTTAATTTACTGTTAAAGAATGGTATTGAGCAAAGCATGGCACAATGCATAATGGAACTTCGCAAGTTGAACACCAATATCGCGATTCTTTCCGTATATTCTTTTTAAAACAATGTGCACACCGTCATGTAGGATTAGCCTTTAAAGTTGAGGGTGTATAATCCGGGACAACGATACATTTACGAAAAATAATTCATACTATATGCGGTTTTTTTATATTAATTATGTATGACTTTTATTATATATACTTTTATTTGTTCCTTTTATTTCGACGGGCCTCAAAATATTTCAAACATCTTGAAGTTCACGAATATATTTTAGTTTTCACTAAAACTGCAATTTAAACTGCAAATTGTCACTACTTATTACTCATGACGAGTATACTCGTCATAGCACAAAATTTGCACTTTTTTCATGACGAGTATACTCGTCAAAAACAGTTAACTGGTTGAACTCTTGATCGGTTGCAATTATTCCGACAACTACATGCCATACTATAAAAATAACGCTAAAATTAATGGCCTTGTTTTCATATTAATCAATTGTTACTCTGATTAATGGATTGGGGATGTTTATGCAATTTTCAAATTTTTTAGGCAAATTTTAAGGTAGTGTAATCAAATAAAATCTTATTCTCAGTAGTAATAGCCTTTGTAGATCTGAATTAACCAGTTAGCTGTTTTTGACGAGTATACTCGTCATGAAGAAATGGCATAGTTGTTTGTTATGACGAATATACTCGTCATGCGTAAAAAGTAGCTACAGTTTGATGTTTACATTGCAATTTGAGTAAAAACTAAAATATATTCTTAAATTTCAAGATGTTTTGAATATTTGGAGGGCAAGACGAATAAAACGCACAAATACGAAAATATAAACAATTATTATGAAAAAACTGTATACAGTGTGCACACAGTAGTTCGCTTACTTTTTGCGAAGCATTTTAGGTACACACTTATCAAAGATGTCGCAACAGCTAACTGATAAAATAGAAATCGTACTTCCAGCATTTTTTGGAAATTTTTACAAGCCGTAAGTGTATAGATATCCGCAGTTTACTGATTATCTCTAATACGTTCCTCAGAAATAGTTGCATAAAAGGTCCTAGGATAATATCTCATCAATTTTTGTATTACACTTTAAATCCACAAATTCTGATGTATGTATTATGTCATATTTTAGAAGGATACACCTCATTACATAGACAAAAAGAAATCAGTCATTGTACAGTGTGTAAAAAAAGTAAATGGGCGAATTTTCCCGCTGAGGAACGCATGAAGGTTAAAAATATATGTGTAAGTGTACAGATTGTTTTGTTTTAGTTTCAATTCAAACTGTCTTTTATTCGGGTCTAGAGTGCTATTTTTGTAGATATCTTTAGGAATTTTTTTTAAACATACCAGACGATTATATTGTATTGATTTTTTTCACACGTATTTACTATTACTTGAAGTGTACAATAATTTTTTTTCAAGTCAAAATATAGAAAATTTTACGAGTTACAATTCCATGAACGAAGCTTTTTCTTAAAAAGTGTGTCTGATTGACTGACGTGATTGCAGTTGTTTTGTTAATTTAAAATATAAAATAAAATACGTTTTTCATTAATATGAATGTGACTATGCTATGAACCAAAATAAATATAATTCAAAAAACAAATAATTCAAATAATAATTAATTTGATTCATTGTTATATAAATTCTTGTGGCTTCTGTAATCAATTTTTGTACACACAGTCTTTTTAAATCAATAGCTCACCAATACAATGTATAACGTACAATAAACTTGTAGAACTTTAATTTTTTATCTTCAATATCTTTTAACGTCATAGTCATTATAAAGCAAAATTATTGGTCTTGGCATTCTTGCCGCTTCTCCTGGGGGATTCTACATTCTGAACATAGCTCTGTAATATGTTTTCGTACAATCGCGGGTAACAAACCTCATTAGTTTTTGAGACAAAAGCTACAATAACGTCGTGCGTATTGATTAATTTTTTCCATGAGTTTACTTATTCTGCCTGAATTTATAGTAGGAATGCCGGATCGATCGTTTACTCGCTATGTGCTTGTGTTAATTAGTAAATTAGCACCCTCGAGCCATTTATGGATGGCTGAGCTTGTAGCATGCGAACATAATTATAGTTACAATAATTACAGTAATTATAATCAAAGTTGTAATAGTCGTTTCGAATTCTCGGCTCGCGTGTTGCAATTGATTTGTATGTGTGAATATTGATTATCTGATTACTGAAATGTTGTTCGTGCTTCTGTGAAGTGTGTCTAATGAATAGACAACGGGTTTCTATGCAAAATAAAAATTTTCTAAGTGAATTGCAAGAAACTGGAGTGAAATAGAATGTTCTTTTCTTGTTTAATATGTTTAATAGGCTGAAAATAATATAACAATATGTTCAAATTTTTTCTGTTGTTTTTACTGTTCTAAATTACACCTACTCATTTTTGTCATAAATAAAATCCGCTGTCTAATAATGAAGTATGGTCATGAACATCAATTCTTTAATCAAAAACATGCTGGATACGTTTATAAATGTGTAGCATGTCTTTTAAAATAGTACAATTATTGTATTATTGTTATTTTTATATGTTACTATCATTTTCTGTATTAATAGTTTCACTGGATTAAGAATACTCTAAAATAGCAATATATTTTAACAAATTATGCAGGCCTCTCACTTTTTGAGATTGTTACAAGCTATAAATGCGCAAACAGCCTTGGTCTGGGTATAATGGATCCAAACTGGAATCGAACAGAAGTTTGTTTGCTCCATTAAAGGTTCCGTCACCGTTCCAAATAATATGAAAATCTCATTGAACTCTATTAAATTACTTGTCGTACTGGGCTGTTAACAATCGCGTACGCTATAAATAAAATCTCTTCGATCCAGTTAGAGCAAAATATGGCGGACATCAAATGTTCCAAAACGTTAATTTTCAAATTCTACCGTTTATAGTAGAAATTTGCAGAAATTATTGTAAAGAGAATTATTGATTTATAGACATGTATTTCAAGTAAAAGTCTAGTGCTTCAAGACAAGTGAAAACTATAAGAAAACCTTGTTATTTCCTATAAAGAACAATGTCATTCGTTTTAATTAAATGCCTGCTTTTTCGACATCTCTGAAATGCCTGTTTCATTAATCAAGCTTTGAATCAACTGTTAATTACAATCGGAATTTCCATGAAATCAATAAGCATCCATCCTACAATAAGGTGCACTCTCGCTAATTCGTATCTTGAAGGAATTAGACTATTTCATTGGCACGTAGCAGCATTCTCACGGGAAGCGGTATTTCAAAGATCTTCCAACAGATAATGAACTCAATTTTTTCTCCTACGTTCCTAAAAAGTAATTGTACAAAGATCCTTTTTCTTGTGGTTTTCATCCATTTTTATTTGCAGTCCAGTTCAATCAATTGTCTTTTACTTATAAATGTAAAGAAGAAATAAATTACGATAGTATTATTTTAAACAAATAGTTTATGTATTTGCAGAACACAAAGTAGTAAAATTGTTTGTTCAAAAGTTTAGTGAAACTGATTCGTAAGCATTAACAAAACGATCGTCACACTATCAACAATTATTTTGCAAAGCTGTTTCCACTTGAAACGAAATTGATTGACAAAACTACAATAACAATTATTTTCAACAGTTCCAATTACTAAATAAATATCCAACGACTTGTGAGCTCAAATAGCACAAAGACAGCTTATGTACGCCCGGGTGTGCATTCTGGGGACGTCCGGATGTACGTTCTGGGGACGTCCGGATGTACGTTCTGGGGACGTCCGGGTGTACGTTCTGGGGACGTCCGGATGTACGTTCTGGGGGACATCCGGATGTATATTTTGGGGACGACTGGATATACGTTCTGGAGATGTCCAGATGTACGTGATGGGAACGACCGGATGTACGTTCCAGGGACTCATGGATGTACGTTATGGAGACGTATTGATGTACGTTATGGAGACGTATTGATGTACGTTATGGAGATGTCCGGGTGTACGTTCTGGGGACGTCTAGATATACGTTCTGGGGACGTCTGGATATACGTTCTGGGGATGTCTCGATGTATGTTCTGGGGACGTCCTGATAACGTACATATGTTGATTTGGACGTGAAGTAAAATAAAAGGCTAATATGGAATGAAATATAAATGCTATGAGAGCGATCTGAACGCTTCAGTAGTTTGCACAAGTCCTCAAGACATCCAGAAGACTTAAGAAATGGGCGTTCCTAGACAGTACGAAATTGAAGTCCTAAGGCCATCCAGAAGACTTAAGAAATAGACGTCCCTATAGCGTGCGAAATTTAAGTCCTAAGAACATCCTGAAGTCTTAAAAAATGGACGTTCTTAGACAGTATGAAATTAAACTCCTAAGGCCATCCAGAAAAAGTTCCTAGAACGTACGAAATTCAAGTCCTAAGAACATCCATAAAATTATAGAAATGGATGTTCTAGAGCGTAAAAAATTTAAGTTTGGCAAACGCCTTGGGGTTGCCCGAGATGAACGTAGGACATTCAGACATAAACCGGACATGAAAAGAACGTCCTCTGGATGTACAGTGTCATCTGGGAGAGTTTAAAATAGAAACGCTATAGTTAGTTTACGTTTCGCCGACGAGATTGTTATTGAATTTAGTGCAGATAGAATTTGATAGGTTTATATGTATTTTTGTTGAATTGCTACGCTGTAAATGTTTTTACGCGGTACAATGTCAACTATTTGCTTTAAGTTAACCGCACCGTACCATAAACACGGCCAGACCCGCAGACCACATCAGGCAATTCGGTAACCGTGGATTATTTGCAACTCTAGCTTCGGTTCCGTTGAATCGCAGATGTTGCTGCAGACCTGTTCCGGTTTGGCCAGTCGCCCGTGAAGAAGTTGATTTGCCAACGCTCTAGTGCAGAAATGTCTTAAAATCTGATTAACGCGTTTCGAGTTAACGATCAATTAGAAACAGTATGTATGTACCGGGTAAGTCGTTTGTCCGAAGCACCGGAAATTATTCTACGAAAGTTGATAGAGAAGCGTTGAGATAGGAGATAGTCGAAAACCAACATGAAGAGATTATTGCAAGGTGAGGCATTTAAAACAGGATAATTTAATTTCTCTTGCAGTTGACCTTCAGTGACCTTGAATGACCTTAATAATAGGTCATTATTCGTCTTAAAATTTTCTATCAGAATGTAAGTCTAAAAACATACTGTTCCATTTTAAAAAATATAGTTGACCTTCAAAGCTCCTTGACGCCTCCACCTATTAAAAAACTAGTAACATCGGATGATCAGCACCTCGATACCAAATAAGTTTGGTCTGAGGCATTTTCCTCTATCTACAAAAACAAGCACGTTATTCAGGTGTCCTGTTTTAAATGCCCCACCCTGTATAAATTCAATTTACAAAACGAACGTACAATCAAGTGCAGGTACCGTCCGTCCATCAGGAGATGGCAGTGATTTTCGACAGTGGGGTGCAGGGGGACTGCGAGACCCCACTCTAGACGCCAGGCTGCGATCCCCACTCTTACGCTTACGTTCTGGCGGGAACGGTCGGCATTGGCGCTCAGCGTCACCACATCTCTCTGTTCCAGTCACACTAATACGCGCGTTTCCGTCTTTGCCGAGCGATTCGGCCAATAGCGGTAGACGTGGAGCGCGCAGTAGGGAGATCACGTGGTACCTACAAGTTTCTCACTGCCATCTCCTGATGGACGGACGGTACTTATGCATTTAGTTTTATTACTTTGTAATTTCTAAAATTAAGAAGCGTAAATACAGTGAAAATATTTCTGGTAGATAGTAGGTGATTTCAAAACACTTTCATGTCGAATATTTTGCATTTTAGTTAAGCACAAACATTTTTTCTCTAATAAAACGAATTCGCTTGATTCGATACAATCGTAAATGTTGCGTGATCTGTCTTTATTTTCAAGGAGATAAAAACTTCTGACAAAGATGATGTTTCGGGCTCCTTGAATAAAACACACGAATGCTTATACTATTGAAGCAGAGAATATCGTACGAATAAAAAGAAAATTGGCTCGCAGACGTTTGTCTTTCAAATATAAAAGGTCTTGCTGCTTCTTTGAAACTTTGAAAGAAGAATACACCCCAAATTCGTATCGTTCAACTGTTACGAATGATTTTACATTGGGTACTATAATTCATTGAGGTGGATTATGTTGACAAAGGTTAATATTACGTTTATTTAATCTTTTACTCACCGTGACACGATTTGTTATCAAATCCCAATTGGAAACCAGAGTGACATTCGCAACGAAAAGTACCAGGCTCGTTCTGGCAAATATGTGCACAACCTGCTGCCCCTTCGGAGCACTCATCGATATCTAAAAAACAATAGCAATATTGTCAAAAACAGAAGGTATAGATATATTGAAACTTCAACTAGGAAATTCAAAATCATTGCAATAATAGAAATTATAACTTCGTAGACCTATTGTACTATTTGAGTTTCTGTATTTTACAATTTGTGTTTGTACTAGTTGAGACTTTTACAAATAATACATCTAGAACAATTTTATAAATGATAAATAGATTGCAGATTGTATACATTTATGACAAAAATGAGTTGACTAAATGCAAATCAGTAAAAACTTTTAAAAAATTAAAATATATTGTTGTACTATTTTCAGCTTATTACAATTATTCAGAAAAGAAATAAATGTTCATATAGTTTTATATCAATTTTTATTTAATTTAAAAATCCGCAGTCTAATGATAAAGAATAACAAGCAAAAATAACGATTTAATTTTGAATCGAATTTTTCACTTCTTTTTTGCTTTGCATGAATTACAATGGAAGTAACAAAAGAAGTTGCTTAAATTGTGGTAACCGAACTTATAAAAATGGTTGAAAGACAGAAATAGTTGAATTTGTTGTTACGAACAAAATAATAATTAATCTGTTTCCCTAGACACAAAATCTTTTCTCGTATATACGATTGTTCAATGAATAATTTCAGCCTTTATTAAAATGAAAAATATTTCTGATTCATTGTGTTCATTATAAATTTAAAATATTGGGTGTGATAGGTCCGTAATGTTTAAAGATTCCCACGATGGAAATAGAGTACTCCGAAATGTTGTATTATACATGTAGGAACAAGTATTTCCCCATTTTTGTTATCGTCATTCTATATAAGTGGAAAGTACCTATCAATGTCGATTACAAGCAGCTATAGCTATAGC
Source organism: Sphecodes monilicornis (assembly GCA_913789915.3). Lineage (NCBI taxonomy): Eukaryota > Metazoa > Arthropoda > Insecta > Hymenoptera > Halictidae > Sphecodes > Sphecodes monilicornis. Next base: position 17,155,009 of record OU565290.1, read on the forward strand.
ACTGACGTGCCGAGACAGGCGAACGATGCCCGCAAGACAGCGTGCACATGGTGTCGACAGATATTTTCTCACCCTGCTCAAATTCAAATCCGTACCGACACTTTTCATGGATAATTTCTTCTTCGGGAGTACCTACCCAATCCGATAATGTGCAGCAAATTCGCGTCAGCGAAAAACAACTTTTCATGAAAATGCTAAAATAATGTGCCAAAAATACACCAGCACGTTTTTCATCTTTCATAGCCATTTACAGTCATTCGAAACCACAAAATTAAAAAAATTAATCTATACAAATATATTTTAAGAACATTACTTTAAATTTAGAAATTAAATTCAGTTTTCCATTATTTTTATTTTTCACGCAATACCTCCTTTGAGAATCGAGAGTTACCGAGCAAGTTTGTTTTTGAAGTAATGAGAAAACTCCATACTGATTTTAATAAATTATGAAAATACTGAAAAGGAGAAATATAAAACAGTAGAAACATTATAGGCCGCCATTTACTCCGTATACTTCCTCTGTACTACTATTAAATGTGATAGCAGTTAAATAATATTTTACAGAAAACAACCACAGTTCCTCTTGTTTTCAAATGCGTGCTGTACCCTTCAATTATCATGTGTTATCAGCAAAAATTAATAGATTTAACAAACACAAACGTGAGAAAACATTAGAAAAATTCAAAGATGTTCTATTATTTTCAATCTTTGAGAAAATTAATGAAGAAAGTACATTTTCATTTAACTTCAGTGTCTTCCAGTAGCATAGACAATTTTTATTTTGCATAAAGATCCGGAATCTAGTAATCAGTAAACCGAAAATTATCAAAAAAAAATAATCATTTTCTGCGTCAATTTCAAGAAACAGAGGCTAAATAATTTCCTTTCTTTCTACAATAATTTTAATATGTTAAAAATAATATACCAGTACACTTTAATTCGCTTAACCCTCATACGCTGTTCACTGTGAAAATTTCTATCTGTATGTGTTGTGAGATGTATTCCTTTTAGAATTTGAAGTTTCAAATGCAGCATAATTTTGTTAGTTTAAAGTGTAAAGGAAAGATGGACGAAATATTGTGATGGAATCTTTTATGCAACTATTTCTGAGGAACGCACAAGGAACGCGTATGAAAGTTTTCTACATTTTTAAATTTCACCTACCCATTTATATTGCAAATGCAGAAGATCCGCAGTCTAGTTGCCAGTATCGAATCTGCAGCGCTCGTTTACGAAAATACACGACAGTTACGTGGTAATATTTACGTCACCGATTGTCGGGGATTTTACTAAGTAATACTTGGCGGAATCAGGAGGGGGAATATGAATTATGGATTACAGATTAGTGTCACGACATAGATTCCGATACGGAATCGAGAAAGCTTGTTCTCTGGCCGAGGGCGACGGCGGCGGTTGCACTTGAAACACACTTCGATAGCAGCTCGCACTGCGGTCGTTTTCACGGAGACGCCGATGCCGATTAGCATACAATGCTAAACGACACCTACACTCTGTTTCATCTGCGAGTCTACCTGTGCCACGGGCATTTCGAATGGCACGTTACCAGCTGTTAAGTTGACTAATCGATCCCAACGCGAAATGCGATTTAGGCGAATGGTGCAGGCTGAACGTAAGCTACGACCTACAGGCAGCTTCAGATAATGTGGTCAATTCAATTAAGTGTTGAAAGGAAGTTTCCCTAGTGCCGGTTAAAAAGAAGAAGTTTTTTTTTATTTATAAACTAATAATATTAGAATACGTTAGTTTTATCAACTTCTTTATGTGAATGAAACTTGAATCAATGTGTGTTTTTTAGATCTATTATACAGAGTGAGTCCCCTAATGTTTGTAACTCAAATATCTTTGTCATTTTTAAAAATACATTAAATTTCTGGAGGGCAAAGTTGAACGATTGAACCAATTAGCTGTTTCCGATGAGTATACTCGTCATGGAGAAATTACAAGCTTTTGTGTTATGAAAAGTATACTCGTCATTTGTAGAAAGTAGAGCAAGATAAAATTTGCTATTTAAATTGCAATATTAGTGAAAACTAAAATATATTTGTATTAAGATGTTTTAAATATTTGGAGGCCAAGACGAAATGAAACGAAAAAATATAACAATATAAATAATTATTATGGAAGAACTGTATATAGTGTGAACAAAGTAGTTCGCATACTTTTTGCGACACATTTTAGGTACACACTTTTCAAAGAGGTCGCAACAGCTAATTGGTTAATGGGGCTCACACAATGCTATAAAAATCATTGTTTTTATGTAATTTTTTTTTTAGAGATCTCAAAGTCACCTTAATTTCCTTAAATGGACGACGTCTGAGTACATATCAATATGGCGGCGCCCTCACCTATCAGAAACACTTACAATCGCTCAACTTTACACAGGTATAACTTTTGAACCAGTGAAATCCAATCTTTGAATCATACATTTTTGGGTTTATCTCATCATAATCTACGGGAATATATGAAAAAAAGTTCAAAATCTTAGGTCCCCCAAAGTGAAGTTTAACCAGCATTCAGTCATAAACCAGCCGCACAAATATCGGGATGACGGAACACGAAGCGTGCAACAGATTTAAATGGTTTCCGCCACGTGTGGAACACGTAAGTACTTCCATCTTACATAACACTCGGTATACTCGGGCGGAATTCACGGGAGAAGAAAAATATTACGACTCTCGAAATCTCCCTTCGGGAGCCGCGCTCGTTTTTCGTACGTGGTTGAATGTGGCGTGGACGCGCGCGCGCTTTCTCCGATTTTAGATCTCGTGCTATTCAGTTTTCAACGAAGTCGTGTGGGGAAGAAGTACAGGCGCAAAGCCGCACGAAACATACATTCCCAGGTCAGAAAATTGTAAGCCTGCCTAGCGCGACCTTTATCCGCTCTTGGGATAAGCATAAACCCCGGCGGTATCTCAATTTCAGATCGCCAACGTTCTACAAATCCGACGATTTACTGCAAACATTGCAAATCACGGAACGATAAAGAAACGAAAACTCATTCCCCGGTTCTCCATAATGGGCAATTTTCGCGTTATGCAGCGTATAAAACAACACCGAGTCTTTCCGGCAAACTGCATTGGCGAGGTATTATACAGAAGTGGTTGAGATTAAAATACAGATTTACAAGCAAATAATGGAGGCAACAATAGTATAAAAGAACGTCGATGGCATTGTTCTTTTTTTTATATATATTTATGGTAAATATTTACATTAGGGGCTTCCTCACCGATTTTGATGACGTTGAAATATGTTGTCAAGGTCATCATTCTGAACAACTTTTTCCTATACATGTTACCGCCGCTCAGCTTTAGTTTCCAAGATATTCGCAAAAAGGTTTCAACATTTCGAAAAGTGATGGGAGTAGGTCTGGGTTAGATTTGAAATTGTGGCTGCAATCAGTTGAGACCCACTGTCTTGTCTGTTTATGTTTACGAACTGAAACGTGAAATTAATCGTGTCGAACGCGAACTCGTTTCATTGTCAGCTGTGTTAGCATACAGAGCATTAAGCATGAAACTATACAAATTCTTGGATATCTGCAACAATCAAGAAAATATATAATAACCCAGTATAGACATATATAAATATATAAATAATATATAAATAACCCAGACCTAACCCACACCTAACCTAGACCTACTCCGATCACTTTTTGAGATGTTGAAACTTTTTTGCGAATATCTCGGAAACTAAAGCTGAGCGGCGGTAACATGTATAGGAAAAAGTTGTTCAGAATGATGACCTTGGCAACATATTTCAACGTCATCATAATCGGTGAGGAAGCCCCTAATGTAAATAATTACCATATTTATTTTACGTCGCTCTCAAGTATTTGCTTAGGTTATTTCGCGACGAGACCTGCAGTTTATTAAGGTGGGTTCCGAACCACCTTGGGCACCACAGTTTTTGATGACACATGGAATATTTCTAGAAGTGCCGGTAATCGCTTTCTTTTTTTTCTTTTTTTAAGTTGCATCAACCTCGCAAGGGTTATTAGCAAGTACAAGCTTACAATTAGGTGGTCATTTGTAATTTTGTTGTGTCTATGACTGCTCGAAAAAGTCGATTGCAGCGAGTACGTGTTATCTACAACCGCTAATAAACGCGTTCGAACGCTTAACCGTAACAAATCGAAATTGCAGTTTTTGAACTGAATTGATTAACACGTTGACTGCCGTGTTATCCATATATGGGTGACGGAAATATTTACCTAGATTACAAAACGGATTTTCAAGTGAATATGTTCACTTTACCACGTATATGTATATGGACGACGGAATTATTTATCCAGATTACAAAACGGATTTTCAAGTTAATATGTTCATTTTACTAAATTTGATTAATATCTGGAAAATTCGATAAGGATGAAAGACTGCTCCCAAAGTATCATATACATAACCTTTTCAATCTTTATTTCAATAAATAATTCACTTCGATTTTATGAAATTTTTGAGGTTGCCGGATGAGCAATCAAATTGTTAATACACATTGTGTGGAAGATGTATATCGAGGAAAAATTGTAAAGGTTTACAAAAGCAGTAACAATTCGTTTACTTCGAACTTTTGTTGGAAAATATTGGAACTCGTGTGTTAGTAGTAGACTGCGCATTTTATGCATTTATTACAAAAATAAATAGATCAAATGAAAAATAGGAGAAACGTTTGGAGAATCAGAAGATACTATTCTATTATTTGCAACTTGTTAAAATAATTCAAATAGATCCTGTGGATCCTGTATGTTGCAATTAGTGCAACAAATTTTTATATTGCATAATCATCTGTGATCATATAGTTCTCATTGTATGTTATCGTGTGTTAGGATTTAATACATTCTTTGGCTGCAATAATTTCTATCATGTAATTATGTTTATTCGAATTTGCACATATACGATTTTATTTAGCGTAAATACTGCATATGTCTTCAAATTATTTGCCAACTGTATTAATACGATCTTGAGACGTTCCTTGTCACTATAGGTACAATACTGTTTCAAATATCTCAATTTCATATACATACTTTTTTCTCTAACATCATTCAATCCTAGACACTCGAATTTTCTTCTATACATATTTTAATTACTGCAAATACTGTATATACCATCGAATTATTTTGTTAATTATATGGATATGATCTTGAGGCTTACATCTTGCTATGGATACCACATTGTTTTAAGTACTTCAATTCAATATTACACATTGTACACATTAAATATAACAAATGTTTTAAATGCTCTTTTTAAGCGACTGCTTCCCTCTGATGTTAATATTTTACAGATTGAAAGAGAAGCCATAAGTGCCGTCGCCATGTTATGCTCTTGGAAACTCAAGTTTAAGGCGGTGAAACCACCGTCTGAAACTTGCTGTCCCGGAGCTATCACGGAAACTATTATAGATAAAAATATAGTTTTAATGGCAAAGTTGTATGGTTTCTCACGAATCATGGCAAGGATTCTACTTTAGAAATTTTGGAAAATTTTAAAATGTAAAAAGCAGAGGGAATAGCCGCCACCACCATTTAAAAATCTACAGAAAATAGTAAATTTAAAATTAATATATTCCACGTATGTATTCTGAAATGTCGTGAGCAAATTAATTTACGACAAAACTGAATAGCTATAATTAGAAAAATCAAAGGATTAAAAAGATTAAAAACGAATTCAAGTATGCCACTACATTATTTTCAATCTTCTAAAATTTTTAAAGAAAGAAAATTTAAGGAAAGAATTTAGCTGCGGAACGTCTAATGTGTTGTGTCAGTAAAACAAAGAAATGAGAGATGAATTAATATACCGATAAGAATGGACCGGTCGAAATCAGGCAATCCATCATTGTCAGACATATTCTACAGACGAGTTGTAATTTGTTCAACACATAATAATTGCAAATTCTCAAGTGTCGTCCTGAGAATTATTAGTGCCACGCAATTGACGCAAACAAATTTTATTTTGCACGAAAATCAGCAGTGCCAATCGCGAGTAAGGATTTTGAAGTATCGTAAACGCATTTCGAATGTTAGTGACTTTATATTACTTTATATAGTACATATAACTTCCTGGCTATTCAAATTATAATTTCATATTTAACGGTATTGGAAATAGCTTCGTTATGCCAATTTTTATAGATTGATTTTACTCTTTAAACCTGTAAAAAAATTGCGAGTCAAGGGACTCAATTAAGGGACAAAATTAAAGAATTTTGTCTGCTCTGTAGGTTCGCAAATGTTCACCAAAATGGGCCTGTAGGGTTGAGCAACGCTCCTCGTGGGTTGTTAACAATGGGAATATTAAACCGATGTTCACGCTCGTCAGTCGATCTCCAATCTGCTTGAATAATAACCCCATTCATCCGTCGACATTCAGCCCGCAGCTGTTTTAAATATCTTTACTATATTGTTATACTCGCCTAACAATCTCCACAGAGTTAAACTAACGTTTCAACTTGTACCATTTATGTTTACGCAGCATAAGTTAGCACGTAATTGTTCATTAGCTGGAACGTAATCCGAAACGATCGCATTAACTAGTCGCATTTAATTACAAACGATCCAAAATCCTAGCCGGGGTATATGAACATTCGGATCTACTCGCCACGTGTATCCAATTTATTTATATTAATTTGATATTTATTAAATACGCCATCGGTCGGGCAAGTTTGACACTCGGTGACAGAAGACCTGGAGTTTGGAACAGATTCAATATGTATTCATGAAGCTAAGCCAATTCCAATACAAAAGCTTCACTTCATGTTATTCGATTACTACTGATAACACGCGATAATACATATTTTGTCGTGGCGGTTAATAATATTGAAAACTTAAAGCATGATGAACTCCATAACGGAGAGACAACAAGTCGGGTGCAACTTCAGAGTGCGTGTTTAGGCATATTGATCGAACGCGAATTTTTATTTACATTTATCGACGGTAAAGAAGACTACAAAATGGAGATGAGAATTTTATAAATGATTAACATGAACGACGAAAAAAATCTGATTTCTACTTTAATACAATCAAGATTCTTGCAATTCATTCACAGAATACGTTGATTAGAATGATGCTTACTTTGATCCATGAGTTTATTTCGATGAAGATTATGTTTGCTTCACGTTACTGTTAACAATCGGACATTTCATATGCTACAACTTAATACTTATAATATATTTGAATTGAACTGACAGTCATTACCTAATGTTATTAGAAATGGACTATAAAAAATTTTCCGTTTCATAGCACCTACATTTTATAGTATTTATAATATATTTGAATTAAACTGAAAGTCATCACCTAATGTTATTAGAAATGGACGATAAAAAATTTCCCCTTTTATAGCACCTACATCTTATTGTACTTATAATATACTTGAATTGAACTGAAAGACATTACCTAATGTTATTACAAATGGACTCTAAAGAATTGCCCCTTTTATAGCACCTACATTTTATTGTACTTATAGTATATTTGAATTGAACTGAAAGTCATTACCTAATGTTATTAGAAATGGACGCTAAAAAATTGTCCGGTAATTATTTACATTAGAGGCTTTCTCACCGATTTTGATGACGTTTAAATATGTTGTCAAGGTCATCATTCTGAACAACTTTTTCCTATACATGTTACCGCCGCTCGGTTTTAGTTTTCGAGATATTCGCAAAAAACTGTTGCTAATACTGTATTGAATTTTCCGTATTCTTGCACACTCGGTGGCAACGTAAGCCTGTTCCGGCGCGGCGTCTGTTTACTTTTTTGTTGGAAACATGCTGTGGAAATAAGAGAGAAAACAGGGTCTCACGCTGGTCATATATGTATAAGGTGTGCTTTCAATTTTGAAAGATTCGATTGTCGTATGCGTGGTCGGGCCGGCCTAACGGCCGAACCGCTCTGCCCCCTCCACGATCTAACCACAACTCATTCTATTCGCATAATCTTTGCATTTTAGCTATCATCCAGAATTTGATCTAGTAATGGAAAAATCATGTGAATAGAATGAGTTGTGGTTAGGTCGTGGAGGGGGCGAAGAGGGCCGGCCGTGAACATAACATTTTTAAGAAGCATAATACATTACGAACGCTGTTAAGCGATCGCCTATGCTGATATACGAAAATCCAAGAGAGAAAATTCAATACAGTATTAGCAATAGTTTTTTGCGAATATTTCATAAACTAAAACCCAGCGGCGGTAACATGTTTAGGGAAAAGTTGTTCAGAATGATGACCTTGACAACATATCTCAAGGTCATCAAAATCGGTGAGGAAGCCCCTAATGTAAATAATTACCATTTGTCCTTTTCATAGCACCTACATTTTATTGTTATAGTATATTTGAATTGAACTGAGAGTCATTACCTAATGTTATTAGAAGTGGACGCTAAAAAATTGTCCCTTTCATAGCACCTACATTTTCTTCTACTTATAATATATTTGAATTGAAATGAAAGACATTACCTATGCAGGAATATCCTTTGGCGTGATATCCGTCAAAGCATGTACACTTCACGCCAGTCTCGGTGTTTTCGCATATGTGCTCGCAACCTCCCCTGTCCTGGCTGCAACGTTTCACGTTACTGAGTGTCGAGTCTGCAACAAAAGCGTGTGATTCTTTTCACTTGACGAATTGCTAGCCAACAGAATTTATCTCCGCGAGGGGGAGATTAAAACAGATACACGTTGATTTGAACTCGATCCCAACACTGCAGCAATCAACCAAAGTCAATTTATGGTACCTGCTTCTAACATTAATTCTAGAAAAGCGAACTATACTTTAACGTGCGCGATATGTTTGGGGAACATTACCCTCATCATTGTGTCGTGCACAGGTTGCCCATTGTTGGACCACGAATCTTTATGCAAAATAAAAATTGTCGGAAGAAGCAACGAGAAATTCCAACGAGTCTTTATAATTAACCCTTTGCGGACGGGAATTATGTTTAGCGTACTTATCGACGGTTCGAATGTACAATTTTCCTTGGGAAATGAAATGGTGTACTGAAAGCTACGCATAGGAATTAAATGAAGGAGCAAGTGTTGTGTTTGGTAAAAATTTGTTAGGTGTTTTTTGAGAGTAATAATTTTTTAAAAAGTGATTTTTAGTCACGGTGTAGCAATTTTACTTGGGCGACTGTCTGCAGACACGCGTCCGCAGAGTTAATAGCAATAATAAAAATATTAACGACCATACTATTAACGTTTTAACGGCAGGTCATGCAAATTGACATTCTAATTATAACTTATGTTAATCAGCGGGAATCATCAATTGGTGTCGGTAGACGAGATAATTACATCGAAATATGTGAACATTGACACAGTTTGGCTTTCGCACACGAAACGATAATGCGATATTCTAGAAAATATGACAAATCAAATCGTTATCTATAAATTGTCAATATTCTACCTATTTAGAGTATGAAATCATGTGTTCATAAAGTCCGTAAATAGTAAATTTTATATTTAGTAGATTAATGAAGAATATCAAGAGCGAATCAATTTAGATAGCAATACTCCAACAATTCTACTGGGAAAAATATTCTATGTAATTGCAGCACAGTTTACATATTTCGGCAACGTTCTTTACATAGTTGCGATGTTTATTAACACTAGAGCTACGAAATTAATTCAAACCGACGAATACGAAATTAATTCTTGGTCCTCACAATCAATAAATACTAACTTTCTTTTAGATCCAATTCTTTTATCCACCAAATTGGAGATTCACTAATTAGACGAAGTAAATACATAAAAAATTATAAAGATTATTTTAACCAGTAGAATGTACTTTGATTGTTTGTAAAAAAGTCGACCAATTTAAGAAGAATGGGCTATGAATTGTACACCTAATAATTTTCGATTATTTAGATTGTAAAGATAAAGTCGTAGGGAATTATTTAGTGATTTTACTTCTTTGATCGTATGTCGTAATAAAGTAGTATAAAACAGTCACTTTTAATGCTTCACTGGTCTAGCATTAAATCTGACGTACTCGGTTCACGATGTTCACATTAAACATAGAATTAATTCTTGATTTTTTCTTGGCAAACTGTGAGATTGCACTCAGTGTGCGCGTACGTGTAGTAGAGTGCGTTGGAAAGTGAAAATTTCGTTCCATTGTACTATTTGTACTTTTTAAGATAATATTTCTATGAATGTAGTGGTTCTATCCAATGGTACTTACCTCCTTCCTTTATGCAGCGCGGAAGAACTCCCAACCAAGTGCCATCGCTGCAGAAAAGCCGATCCGCCATTGAATCCTCGAAAATGAAATCCTCTGTGCACTCGTACACTGCGACAAGGTATCGATTGTACGGAGGCAGTACATTTTTCCTTCTGCAAAAATACATAGGAAACTATACAATCGCAAAGAGACTAACACGCTAAGACAATTTCATACGCCTGCACATTACACGTTCGTTGGTTTAACAGAGTGCATCGAATTCGTTATCCGAAAAAAGAAACTAATGCAACTCGGGAATAATCGGTTCGTTCATAATGCATGTGCTAATGTACAGGGTGTATAAAAATTATATGTTATGACTAGCATATTACTAAAAATTTGACCTTGGGAAATGGGTCAAGGACAAAGTAGCGCATTTTTTAACAGATCTCGTCCGATCCAGAGTTGTGGAATCACGCTACGACCGAATTTACACGTACTATTTATACACCCATGTGTGTTATGTCTATTATGTCTATTATACACTAATATGATGATATAATGCAGGGAGTTCCAACGTATTCCCCTCCGAGAACTGCAAGGTCCCCACCATCGAACCTCTTCCCACTAGTACGTACAGCCGTGGGGGTTAGTGAGTGCTGCGCGCGCAGCGCGGCTCTCGTGGTGGGAGCTGCCCACTACTATACATTATAACGATGAAGTCTAAGAGTGGGGGAAGAACCTAAGCGGGGAAGGTGCCTCGAATAGCTCCGGAACTACTGGTTGGAACTGCCTGATTATAATGTATGTAGAAAAGCATGAATTTATAGGATTTTTCTCTACTTAGGTATTAGCGTTTTATTTCATTTTTACCAGAAACAAACAACTTCTGATTCAATATTTTTCATTCTGATTAAGAAAGAATCTAAAAAACTTGGTGACATAGAAAATTGACAAATTAATGAAATCTTGAATCAGAATTTATAATTTAACCGTCTTAATAAATGCATCTACTATTTCTTGCACGCAATTCAAAGTGACACACTATTTTTCTATCGCCAGTATTTAATTCTCAATGTAAATCTTTCTCGCTTCCAGAAAGTCATTAATATTAAAGTAACTCTGATAAAGAAACTAGAAGGCAAGAGACACCGGTGTATACAGCGGATTCTTATGCAAACGAAAAATGTTCAACCGCAACAGCAAGGAGTTAAATAAAGAGGTGTTATGTTTGTTTAATTATAACAAAATTTTAATGCCTCTGCTACGTTACTTCTAATAATTGTTACAGGTTGGAAGTAACGTAGCAGTGTCATTAAAATCTTCTAATATTTTTAATAATTCATATTTCACATAGCCATTTTTTATCATAAATGCATAAAATCCACAGTCTATTAATCATCCACGACGAAAATTGGCAAGCGATCTCTATATGCTCGGTGCTTTTAATAAACCAGACCAATATTAAACGAATTCATGAAATTTTCGTCAACCCACAGAGATGAAATATCGGATAACGTTTTTCCGCTTTCGTTCGGATGAGACAGAGTACAAACCTGGCGTATTTGGCATGATGTGCGTGCTCAATCTGAGGGGCTTTCACAAATCCCTTCTTGCGAGCTTTCATGAAGCAGCTTAGGTCCAACCTTGACATTATTGTTTCATTTAAGGCGGCGATCGCCGTGGCCGGAGCCAATTCGTGTAAAGATTTCTCGGAGATTTGCTTCCGCTTCTTTTCCTTTGCTTTTCTGCGTTTCTTCAGCTCGCCGATTCTCTTGCGTGCACTCAGAGGATTTTTCGCCATCTTTCCCGGAGGCTGTGTCGATAAAATCGGATCATCGCCCTGATAAAGATCCTTGCGAATGTGCTGAAATCTATTTCCTGAAAGTAACAAACGTAACGAGAATTACATTGACATGTGTTCGTTGCTTAAAGTTTTATGTTAATCGCATTTAATTGATAAATGTCACAATCACGGTCCGGCCAGCGACAATTAACGTTCAGATAATACTATTCTTTGACTTGTGCCAAAGGTAGGAAAGGACAGCGAAGAACGAGAAATGTAACAAAATACGGGTCGAGTATGTCGGTGTGGAAACAACACCTAACCAGTGACAAAACTTCTTTATTTTTTATTATTTTTTTATGGAACTTTCACGAACATATTCGTGGCATTTTTCTAATGAAAGTAAAATTAAAAGTAATGAAAGAATGTTGTAATTCTGTGCTTAATACGTTTCCGTTGTTACGTTCAACTTATACACCTTTTTTATGTTAATTCATGTACAATAATTAGTGTAAATATACAAATATAAAATACACAACGTGCAGACATAACCTCCCAAATTACAACAGTATTTATTAATTGAGTGCATGCTAAGTAATTGATGATAAAACGGTAACGTTTAATGATGTCCATATTCGTACGAGTATTGTTCATAATTTATTTGAAGCACGCGTTAACAGTAAGATTGAAACTGAAAGTAAAATTAAAATTAATTAAAGAATGTTATAATTCTGTGCTTAATACGTTTCCGTTTTTATGTTCAACTTATACACCTTTTTTATGTTAATTCATGTACAATAATTAGTGTAAATATACAAATACAAAATACACAACGTGCAGACATAACCTCCCAAATTACAACAGTATTTATTAATTGAGTGCATGCTAAGTAATTGATGATAAAACGGTAACGTTTAATGATGTCCATATTCGTACGAGTATTGTTCATAATTTATTTGAAGCACGCGTTAACAGTAAGATTGAAACTGAAAGTAAAATTAAAATTAATTAAAGAATGTTATAATTCTGTGCTTAATACGTTTCCGTTTTTATGTTCAACTTATACACCTTTTTTATGTTAATTCGTGTAGAGTAATTAGTATAAATATACAAATATAAAATACACATCGTGCAGACATAACCTCGCAAATTACAACAGTATTTAATAATTGAATACATGTTAAGTAATTGATGATAAAACGGTAACGTTTAATGATGTGCATATTCGTACGAGTATTGCTCATCATTTATTTATTTTTCCCGGTAGAACATGACATAATACCTAAAAAAATTCGATGGTATTCCATTTTAGACATAAAACAATGTGCCGAAATTATCCCTACTTCGCCATATGACCATTAATCATGCCGCTAGGTCTGGACATTAATCTTGATGAGATTCGCTATTAGTAACAAGTCCCATCACTGAAATTCAACGTGCGCACGGAATCCCAGACGTACGATGCATGGATGTACGTGTACACTAATATGTCGTCGCGTTAATATTGTTTGTCGCGAGGCTGAGATTGCCAAAACTACAATGCATCGGCGTAGCCGCGCGTCTCTTGCTTACAATAAAACATCGTGGTAATGAGTAGACTGCGGATTTTCAAGTAGAGAAAAAATTCAAGAAGGTCAGTAAAGGGGAGTTCCCCTAGTGCTGAACACGGCATTTTGTATGATATTAATTGTTTAAAAAATTGGGAGTGTACGTCATAAATTATGACAAAATTTTTTGACGAGAGACGAGAAGTTTAAAGACTTTTAAGATATTTAAGATTCTTTATGTCACATGAAATAAAGTTTGTAGAAAATTAAAAGTTATTTGGGAATATCACGATTTACGAAATTTCAAAATTCTGTTTTATTTTACGTTCACTGAAATCATTAATCGAGGTTTATGGACAGAGGTGTATATAACCCCTTGAAGAGGTCTTCGATTGTGATTGGTGTCTTTTTTACGCTGTTTTGCAAATTTTTTATAAATATTCAGTAGAAAGTATTGACCCGGAACTTGTTTCTACACACTTATCCCACATTCAAGGGTAACTGTAAATTTGTTTGATAATTAAAATTGGCTGCAGTACAGCATACTAAAACTAAGTCTACACAAATGAAGTACATATATTGCTAGTTGACATGATTCCAGCCGAGCCGCTTGTCTGAACCTAAAGAACTAAAGTTATTCTTACTCAGTATGAATGTGGTTACAGCCGGAACTAGAATCCCAAAATAAAATTTTGTCTACTTTCCACAATCTTTTAAAGACAAAACAAATTGAAAAAATGTATATATTGATCTCAGAATTTTGATATCAAAGTGACGCCATTTTTATATTTTCCAAATATTTTTCTTTTATTCTAGATTAGACTATAATTTCATTCCATGTAAAAGTAGAAGATTGAAGTACCGAACTTGTCATTGCAAATTTTCGAAGTTTACTTTTCACAAAGTTCTCCACTATAAAGTAGTCTGAAGATGTACTCATTGCTAATAAGTATACTGCGGTTTTTATGCATTTATAACAAAAAATGAATAAGTGTATATTCAAATCATTGGACAGATTAAAAGAGTTTAAGAATATCAATTTATTAGTATCAGCTTATTAAAATTAATAAACCAAGAAAGAAATTTCTATTTGGATCTTGTTCCTTGAAATTGTAGCAAAAAGTTTTTATTTCGTATAAGGATCCGCAGTATACTAATAAGGTAAAGATAAATAAAAATTGTTATTCTAAAGTATTCGTTATTGATTATACAATGAAGTAACGCAACTTCTTCTTTCCTTGTCCTTCTTCGTTAAGCGAACATTGATTTTCTTCAACGCTTCAGTGGCGTGGTTCGTTTATACTGTATACAGAAAACTGTCAAGCAAGAGGATCACGCATATTCCGTTTCATGTCGGAAAATGCAACACGACCATCTTTCGTGTCATATAGAAAAGTGTCATGTCTGCGCGATCATGCAGCATTTTATGATTATAGCACCAGTCCCAATCTCATCGAAAAGGTGATATTTACTTATCCGGAGTAATACGAGAACAAAAGTTTCGGATTATCAAAGTTTTTCCAAATAAAGACGTTAATTAATGGAGCAACTCCGTAGAATTCAGGATAATCGTTGAATCTCGCGAAGCTATGTCGCGGCAATTAACAGATTAATTAATCATTCATCCCTACAGCCGCGAACCTTTATTCCGATACAAATTATTGCAGATTAGTTCGAGTAAATGAGAGTTATACAGAGATTCAAATTTTCGATTAAAAGCATCGAGGATTTAACGCGAGGAAAAATCTCAGTCAATCTTCATTATATCTTATTCATATATTTGTTAACCGTTAGTAACCTAGCGTTGCTATAAGTAAATGCCATTTTAAGTTATCTTTATAAAATTTCCATTGAACTATAAATTACTCTATAAATCTATAATTTATATTTTAACGAATTTTATAAAATTTAGAAAAAAAATTCATTCGGTTATTAAGGTTTAATTTTATTTCGCTTTGCACACTCGCATATTTTATAACCGGCTAATATCTATATTATTAGGATGATGTACGTAAGTCTTTTCAGTGTAAAATGAATATAAATATATAAAATAATTGGCTGGACAAAAAAAGAGCAATAAGCAAGTAGTACAATCAACGATTATGCATACCTAAGCGAATAGAAGATTACATTTAAATATACTTTTGTAGCAGGCTTGGCATTGTTGAAAGAAATTATTTGACAAATAATCGTTCAAATAACACATTATCCTATTTGGATACATGTCATTTGAAATAATCGTGTATTAGTTCATTTGAACAGCCAAATAGCTTTTTCACAATTATTTTATATTTGAATTTCAAATGGAAATCAAATAATTTTTCATCGCATCTTCCATTTGATCAAATAATTCGTACTCTTCAAAATTCAATTTATTTCGTGTACTAGAAAACAATTTTAAATGCATTCCATGATGATTTACAGTACCGACGAAAAGATCGAGATGCTCTTGATCTATGAAGAGTGCGGGTAGGTGTGGATGTATGCAACGCCACCCTAACCACAGGGCTAAATGGACTATATCTCCGGGGCGCCGGTCTTTTGGGGCGGCAATTTTGCATACACTCAAATCGGTTTGACAGGCTGAATTTTACATTTTTATTTGTTTATTGGTAATATATTGACTTTTCCCAGTTCTCAAACTTTTGTAAAACTTTACTAATCTACCAGCTACCACTTCCCCTTCCGTGTATTTTCTTATAAAGGGGGACGCATTATTGTCAGTAGCCCAAGAGCGCCAACTATCTTACGACGGCCCTGGATGTATGCTTAACTATCAACGCAAACGCCATAGAAAGAACTGTATTGTTGCTATTGGACACCATTAAGAGCATCGATTCAATTAAGGTAAATACAGTATTTCATCGATAATCGTCGCCACCACGGGTCCGGCCGACGACACTTAACGTTCAGATAATACTATTCTTTAACTTGTGCCGAACGTAGAAAAGGACAGCGAATCTCGAGAGGCCTCGGTCGCCGAGAAGTGTAACATAATACTCTCAAGCTTCACGGCCCCTTACAGGGTATACCCCGCGGAAGGAGGGATTGTTTTGCGACAATTAACGATGAAACACTGTAATATTTTTTAAATATTTCTTTGATTTATATGAAGAAGAAATATTTTCTATGGTACTTTCCGAATTCGTCTCAGTATTTCCTCAAAGATGGGTGTACAAAAATTGTAGGCTTACCTACAAAAAACTGAAGATGGCCTTGATAACTCTGGGGAAGAAGGGTTGAGAAAGAATTTGTTGCAATCATCTTAAAGCTCTCCTTGAACAATATTATTTTAACTAAAAGAACTTCCGGTCGAACTGCTAACAGTAGAATTATCTAAAATGATCACGCTTCGTGGTCCACCCTGTATAACCATCAATATTCTGACTGTCTAGTCATTTGTCAAGATTTTAAAGTTACCCATGACCATAGAAGTCCGATTAAATTCAATGGTAATCGATACCGAAATGAATCCAATCGTCGTTGGCGCTATAAGCGTCTCGGGAAGTCAGTGATCGAATCTGTAATCAAATGATTTTGCAAATTCCCTTGCGAAGATAATCCAGCCATTCTTGTTCCCGGAATACGAAAGCTTCGTTTTCATCGGCAACGATTAATCATGGCAGATCATGTCGTCCGGGATGACTCACGAGTTTCTAGATCGGAGACATTTTTCTCGTTGCGATTACGAGAACATACAGAGTGTCACTGGTTAAACGAATATCAAAGTACCTACAATTTTTTTTTAACATTTTTACGGCAGAGTTTTGAGGTATACTTGCTACTTGCTATAACTGTTATTATACATATAAGTCTCGGTATATCATTTTTATACTGTCCCATTTTTAATAAAAGGTTTTTATTGATTAGTAGATATTAGTGTTTTATCATTGTATTTTTATTAATACTGTAAGAGGACAGAAATAAATTCAATATCAATACAGTTTTGTATTTCATCGATCTATTTTTGTCCTAAATGCATAAAATTCGTAGTCTAATGTATTATAATTAGACTGCGAATTTTATGCATTTATGACAAAAATGAGTAGGTGTAAATTAGGAGAACAAAAACATTATAACAATTTAAAAATATTGTTGTATTATTTTCAGCCTATTAAATTATTATTAAAAAAGAAAATAAGTTTCTATTTCACTGCAGTTTGTTGCAATTCAGGAATAAAATTATCATTTTGCATAAAATTCCGAAGTCTAATTATAATGTGTATTATACAGTGCATTAACTGCAAGACATAGGAACCGCACAGGAAATTATTTCTTTAATGGTGTTATTCAATTGTAAGAATTGTGTTCGTGTTCATAAACTATTTCAATATTCATACTGTTTGAAATAACGCCCACCCATATTTGTCAAGAATGCATAAAGATTCGCATTATAATCATGACGAATGATCTAGATCAGGGATGGTCACGTTAGGGGCCCCTCAAACGCCTGCTTCTCCCACCAACCTCTCTTTCATGCGCGAGGCCTGCGCACTGTTCGCGACGAGCGAAGCACTTCCTTCCTCTATGGTAACGGCGGATGCTGGTGGGGGACAGTAGGCGCTATGGTGGGGACGGTTTTGTCTCAATTGACAAATCCATCTCGGATCCATCCCTGATCCAGATGAAGGAAAATAACACCTAAAATCTGATTTATTTTCGATGGTATGGGAAAAGTTTAAAATGCAATAAAAATAATTTCTAATATTGTTTTCTAATGCATTTTGAAGCTGACGTTAAAGTGCATTCAAGTTTCCCTGAGAGATGACTGTAAGATGATTTTGAGTTTAAACAAAGTAATTTGATTTTAAGATAATATAAAAAAGATACTAAACATTAATCTTGCTGTTAATGCAGTTTTTTAATCTCAAGTAACGTAACATATTATGGTAATATTTATACTGTATATAATGATACGATACGAACCAAATGTACGTGCAGATGTTTACTAATTGTAAGTTGGTATTATGCAATTATTAGTGAAGCTAAATGCATAACATCAGCAAAGCTTTGCATAAAACATCACTGTAAAGCTAATTTCAGGGAACTTTTATGCACGAGTTTTAACGTTAGAATAATTACAGTTATTCGTTTTATGACATACAAATGGAAGATACTAACGAGTTTTTGTCGGTACGTCATGCACTTTTACTTCTATAACAATGTAACACAAAAACAAATGAAGATGTGTGGTTATTTTACGGATAGAAGATCATAGGCGAATTCAGTGACAGAACGGATTTTTGACGTTACAGTATTGTTATTTTTATAAAAATTATAACATCTCTTTTAATTAAAAATAAAATGAATTTCATTTTCGTATGTAATACATTCAAAATCATTGTCGATCCTAATATTTCTATTAAAAAGAGGAGCAATGGCAATTTAAACAAAAATGTTTTTATACTCTAGCAAACTAATCCTTGTAATACCTCAAGAAAAACTGAAGTCGTTTGTTCTAATTCTAAGAAAAGTTATTAGTTTTTAAATGGTGTCCACTCAATTTTGCCTCCGACTGTATGAATTGTCAAAAGGGGGATTCCCAAATATTTTTGTTATCTTTGTAGAATTATTTCCAAACCGTTCACATTTTCTTGAATGACAGTAATCTTTATTTAAAGAATGACAATATCATTCTTTAAATAAAAACGATATTCAAAGATCACACTATGCCGTTCATGTAACCCCATTTTGTCATCACAGCGATGATAAAAATGTTTGACGATCTTGTTCCCAGTGACTCACCCAGCGTAATTCATACTTGATCTGAAGAACGCTTCACCAAAATCTAAGACGACAGTATAACGAAGTATGGTTGGTAATTGACTTCCTTATATGCGTAATCGCTTGATCAGGCGACTAGATCCCGACCACACATAATGCAATCATGCTTCCTGTGTTGGGTGGGGCACACAAGGGCCAGTGCATCTGGTTTGCATGTATCCACGCTATTATTTCAACACTCTCTTGCGGTTGCCGGATATTTTTCGCCGGGAATTTTTATATTGCGACGAAGTTGATGAACTTGATGAACAATCGACGGCAACCAGATTGCAAGATTTGATTTGTGCTTTATAACAGCTAAAATGACGCCATTGTACAGAGAGGAATTGATTTTTGATAACTAAACAGCGGATTTGATGAATTTATAACAAATATGAGTAGGTGTAATTTATAACAGTGAAAACATTAGAAGAATTTAAAATATACTTTTATGACAGCAACCAGATTGCAAGATTTGATTTGTGCTTTATAACAGCTAATGATGCCATTGTACAGAGACGAATTGATGTTTGATAACTAAACAGCGGATTTTATGCATTTATAACAAATATGAGTAGGTGTAATTTATAACAGTAAAAACATTAGAAGAATTTAAAATATACTTTTATGACAGCAACCAGATTGCAAGATTTGATTTGTGCTTTATAACAGCTAAAATGACGCCATTGTACAGAGAGGAATTAATGTTTGATAACTAAACAGCGGATTTTATCCATTTATAACAAATATGAGTAGGTGTAATTTATAACAGTAAAAACATTAGAAGAATTTAAATATACTTTTATGACGCCAACCAGATTGCATGATTTGATTTGATAACTGAATCTGAAAATGGAATTGCATAATGTAACTACAAATTTTTATTAACAGTATTCAGATATTAGTTTTTGAAAATTAGAGATTACATTTGGATGGGATGTGAAACGAAAAACTTTAAATGTTATTACTGTCTTTATTTTATTACATTTCGCGCATTAATATAGGTACCCCATAAAATACATGGATTGTGTATATAGAATTAGTCAATGACTGTAAATAATATTATTTTTCATTTAAAAATGTCTACGCTGTTGTCGGCATTAGCACTTTCGAAGACTTATGATCATAAGCTATTTTCGAGGATGGAGATATACATTTGTTCTGCTCTGATACCTCGAAGTATTAACAGTATTAGTTTAATACGCTTATTTATGTGGCACTTTTATTATACCAATCGAGAAATATGATTTTATAATGTGCCTGTAAAATTTGTTATACAGAACGGTACGATTAAATATTTTCTTTAGTTATAATTAGAGAGTGTGGAGATATTGAAATTTTATTCGATGAACTTTTTAATGCATTCATCTATTTCAATCTGTATTTTGGAATATTACTTCCATTGAGATGCTACTGGAAATCGAATATAATTAAAGTTTTAATGAAGTTGCACTTAATTTAAATTATCCATCATGCATATTTATAACCTATTGATTACAGTGATTGGTTCCTGTCACGGTTTTTCCAAGATTGAATTTAAACAGCATGTAGCTGCGAATATACATTCTATAGTGTTACCATCGTATACTTTGTATATATATACTACTAATTTAGAAGGTTTTATTGGAGGATTGTAACATTAAATAACGTTTTGTTTATTCATATTGTGATATTTCAGAACTGTAAATGTGAAACTTTATGGACAATCTAGAATATCTATATCATTGGTTCGGATAATCGAAGTTCTACTGAATCGGGGCAGAATTGAGTGGACACCATTTAAAAACTAATAACTTTTTTTAATTGGATAAAACGACTTTTTGTGGAGCCGTTAGATGGATTAGTTTTTCTAGCTGACTTGAAAACAATTTTATGAAAAAGTGGAGAAAATTTTAAGGGTTACTTTCTACAACTTTTTTACCTGAGCCTGTATTCAAAATTGAAAAACTTCATTTGGTAAATTATGTGACAAGTATGTACAGTCGGAGACAAAATTAAGTGGACACCCTTTAAGAACTACTAACTTTTTTATCATTGGATCAAACGACTTGAGCTTTTTTAATATGCTAGAAGCATTAGTTTCCTAAATAACTAGTAAACAAAATTTTGGAAAAATCGTTTTTGGTCAGAACTTTGAACAAATAAGTAAAATTCAGTTTTTCACTTTTTTACCAACTGTATATATTCTGTATATATTCGGTATATATTCTGTATATATTCTGTATATATTCTGTATATATTCTGAAAATTTCATGGAAATCTGTTGAGGCAGAAAAAACTACAGGTACCAAAAGTTGCAACAATCTTCACATTTATTACAGCTACAGTCCGAAAAACTGCGAATTTCACCATCTTTAACTATTTCTAGCTCATTGCAACGTTAACCAATTTTTACGAAATTGTCATATATAATGAGTACACATCTACAACTATAAAATACAACCTTTAGTATGTTCTCCTCAATTCAGACTAACAGCAATTTTTTCAAAATTTCTTTTCCTCTTCATGTAGTAAACTAATTATTCCAACTTCTCAAAACAATATCCAAGTCGTATGGTTGAATTTTATAAAAGTGATCGTCCCATTAAAAGTGTCCGAATATTACTGCGAGTGACTGTGTCTTCGTTCAAATAACATTTACACGGTTTGTTAACTCGTATCATTTACTTGAACATGGTCTTCGAAACCCATTCCATTTACATTTATAGAATTCTTAGCACGTTCTCCATATAAAAAAACGACTCGCCCGTACAACCACATTCTAAACAGCATTTTCATATTTCACCGAATCCTTGCAGAAGCGGTTATGCCATTTATCAACAACGTCCCGTGCCGAGAACACCAATACAAAACCAACGTGACCGCGATCTGTAATCACGTGCGAGAAGCAAACGAAACGGAAAGTGATTCTCGTCTCGAATTGATCCTGTGCCTAAACCGGCTGCGCGGAATAAGCTTCTCAAGCTGAAAGAGAGATATATGCAAAAAAAAAGGAAAGAACGAGAACGGTATTTCGCAGCTGAGGGAATGCGAATAAAAATTCCCGTAATCGCACCCCCGGCTGCATTTCTTCTCTCCTCGTTTCTCGCGGAAATTAATATCTCCGTTCTGAATACTAACCGATTTCGTTTTCCGTTCATCGTTCAGGCTACAAGACATCATCTTCTTCTTTTTCTTCGTCTTTCACCCCTTTTATCATCCCCTGTCTCCTGTCCCGCAGCGCGATATTACTTTTGCTTTTATTTCGTTTCCCCGGGAAGTTGCGTCGTACTTCAGAACTTCGTCCCTCTTCGTTTGACCCTGGTTACACTGGCTGGATAATGTTGCCGGCTCTTTATCGAGCGTCATAAATTTCCTAACGTCAGAGTTGATGGCTGTTTGATCCCCGACCCGTCCAACGAGCAACGTAAAACTACAAACTCACGGAGATTTTATAGTTGTAATTAATGGGCTACTCGGTGATGAACCCCAGAATAGATGCTCAGAGCTTTTTGTTTACGGTGTCAGTTACTTTTACGGTGCATCTGATATCGTTATTCTAACGACCACGAATCACGAGATGTGTCTATCAATAATGTTACACCATTAAAACTGCTGGCGTTCGTTTTCGTAATACTCCTCGCAGTTATAATGGTCTGTTCACTTTTACGTCAATTCTTTACGCGAAATTTTCTACCGTGCACGACGGTCCCAGACGTGTTAACAGTTCTAGCGCTTCATTTCACGCAGCGCTGGACTAACAGGAGAAGGGGGGCGCCATAGAAATTTTCTCAATTTCCCATCTTTTACGCAGTAATAATTAGACTGCTGATCATTAAGAATTTCTGCCAGTAACGAGTGGGAGAATTTTATTATAGTAAAACAACGGACCCAGTCGTGTTAACAGTTCTAGCGCTTCATTTGCACGCAGCGCTGGATTAACAGGAGAAGGGGGGCGCCACAGAAATTTTCTAAATTTTCTGAATTTTCCATCTTTTACGCAATAATAATTAGACTGCTGATCATTAAGAATTTCTGCCAGTAACGAGTGGGAGAATTTTATTATAGTAAAACAACGGACCCAGTCGTGTTAACAGTTTTAGCGCTTCATTTGCACGCAGCGCTGGATTAACAGGAGAAGGGGGGTGCCACAGAAATTTTCTGAATTTTTCATCTTTTGCGTAGTAATAATTAGACTGCTTATGTAATTAAGCTTATAATTAGACTGCGGATTTTGTGCATTTATGACAAAAATAGGCACGCACAATTTAAGGCAGTGGACATGTTTAAAAAATTTAAGCATTTTAGTGTATTAGTTTCAGCAGAATAGGATCATTAAAAGAAGAAAGAAATTTCTATTTGTTTCCCGTGTCTTGCAATTAATGAAAACATTTTTTATTTTGCATAATGATCCGCAGTCTACTTATAATAATTAAGAATTTCTGAGTATAACGAGTAGGAGAGTTTCATGGCAGTAAAAGAACTAAAAGAATTTGAGGTTATGAATATATGATTCTCAACTTCTCCTAATTGTTAAAAAAGAAACAAACATCTATGTAGCTCCAGCATCTTGCAGTCTAGTGATAATATTGGTAACGATTTACATGCATGTGTTTGCGAGTGAAAAGAAGGAATAGTGGAAAAAAATTTAACTTTGTTAAAAACACTTTTCAGTTGAATTATGAAAAATGCATTACGTTATATGCATTCGCTGAAGTGATCCTGTATAATGGGGCCTCAGAATCTTCTAAAACTTTAAGGCCTCTAAAGAATTGAATCCGGCACTGCTTGCACTCAGGAACGAATTTAATAGAATTATAAAAATTGTAAAAAATCGCATAGACTTGCAAAAGGCACGTTTTAAATTTTAATTCTAGGCATAGATAAAAATTTAGAAATCGTGACAATTTCTTTTTTCTTCGCAATTACAAAGGATTTAAAAAAAATTATTTACGCATTAGCAAGTAAATTAAGCCTCTCGACATCTTAAAAAGAATCAAAGCAGTATAATTTTAAATATATGTTACTCGTTTTTAAATGGTGTGCGAATAGTTTTTACACTGACTGTAGCTGTTTAAGTCGTCGAATACTTAATCAAAAGGTGTTCATCTCCTCAGCAGGAATTACTACGTTGTAATTGAACATTCCGGTCCACGATCCCAGTAGTGATACAGCGACGGTTACCATCTGCAGCTTGGAATTCCGTTGATGACGATGCACCGGATCAGCGTGCTCTTTGTCGCTTGTCCTTTTCGCCCGAAGAAACCGTTGAATTTGATGGACTCATCGGTTCGAGATATTGTAGGAGGTCCAAAGGCATCCGGGGGCTGCTGTAGTTTCAATTAGACTCTAACACAAAGAACCGGGAAACGACGAAAATTGCGGGACTTTCTCGATTGCTTGCTTGCCCGCACCGCGCCGGTTTGCTAGCCGTAATATCGATTCGCAATCTCGTGGCTGGTACACGCGGGACACCGTGGCAGCTTCGACGCGGAGATTTAATGACCGCGCCGACAAAACTGAGAGTTAAAATAGCCGCGAGCCCTGGATCCGCACCGATACCGCGATTGCTTGTTAATTTTGCTTGAATCAATGGATTAATTTAATCTCTGCACGTCGAATAATATCGCGTACTTCGTCCGCGACGAATTTTCCACCTTTACTTTTAATTTTCCATGTCAATAGAACGACAGGCTAAATTATTTTATTGCAGCGAACATCGCACTCTGACTTCCGGACAGTGCGACTCGAGCTTGACCCCGAACGTAGTTCACGTTAGGGGACCAAAAATGTTCAACTGTTTTAAATCTAATCTTATACAATTTTACCAAAAAATGATAGAACTCTAAGTTCTGATGCGCGGAATTGAAATTTGAGTGCATGGAGTTCAATCATTCAAAAGTTATACGCCGGTAAAGTTGCTCGATTTCAAACGCGATTGACATATTAGAATGCCGCCATATTGCTTTACGCGTTATCCAATCAGCAATTGTTAGTCGCGTGCGTGGCTGGGTGGCTCCGCACGACTAACCGAAAAACCGAAAATTAACCCAGACGAACACAGTCTATCTTTTAATATAATTGTGATTTCTATCGATCGTATTTTGAATTATTATTAATTATCTTTACTAATAAGTATCTTTTACCAGAACTATAATTGCGTTTCCGGACGCAGTAACCCAAACACTACTATTCCGAATTACTATTTAAAAATCTCTTACGTATATTTGCTGCCGTCTAGCGAATCCACTACATCATGCCCGCTCCTATGTCAGAAAACTACTATAGCAGCATTCTAATCTGTCAAACGAGTGAACTCCACGCACTCAAATTTCAATTCCGCGCATAAGAACTTAGAGTTCTATTATTTTCTTGTGAAATTGTATAATATCACATTCACAAAAATTGAAAATTTTTGGTCCCATAAGAAGAAGTTTGGCCAGAATTAAACTAAAAAAAACACTTATAAATATACTTTAACACTATCCGTAAACATCTCGAAAGATCTGGTTCTATATGTCCAATAGTTATTCATAAAAGAAAGTTCTTAAGTATCACTTGTTTCGTTGCCTTTACGCGAGAAGGGCCTTTTAAGAGCATCTCTGCATTTCCATTGCGTTTATCGAAAACGACACTAACTTGTAGGAATACCTGATACTTTGATTTTGTTGGAATTTTCGGGGTAGTAGTTTTCGGCACTGAACGCTGTTAAGTATCGATGCCTTTTACCGATCTCGTTCAAGATTCCCGCGAACCTAAGACCTTATTTGTTGGCTCGAGTTTGCCATAGGGCATATCCGCGAACGATAACGTCTTCGGGGTGAACCTGAAAGTGTCGCGACACTTTAGATAGGCCGCATAACGATTGACGTAACGCGTCGAGCACTCGGATCGCATCCCAGGACGATCATTTTCGGATCCGAGCTCGTATCGGTGATCGTAAATTAAATAAGTGATACTTTTATGGAAACATGAGACGCGAATGGCCGCACTCGTGAAGCGATAGAATGGTGGTTCTTCGCGGAACCAGCGAAATACAGATAGAATCTCGGGAAATGTACATACCTGTCTAAAAGCCCCGCGATTTATTCATCCGATAAGCCGCGAGTCCGCGTAATCGTCTCAGCAGCTTGTTATAACATATTTAATATCAATGGACGTGATTATGTTCCGCCAACCGATTACAGGTGGATCGATTTAAGCCAACTTAATTGAGATTAATTATAATAATAAAGGCGATGACAACTCTATTGCGTTAATGACAAAAACAATTAATGTCACAATTTCAAAATTTGTGTCTACCATGATCTGTTCCACATTTTTTATTTTATAACTATTGAATTGACCAGAAATTGTTAAATAAATTTCTTCATTCACGCACATATTGTTATAAAAGTTGCGAGAAGTCAAAATAAATTCAGTTTTGTAGCTTTTATAAAACAACTTATTCATATTTTGTGCTCGGTACGGTTAGTGTTAAAAAAACATTCCACGATGAAGATGGGCAAATGACGGGTTGAGAATTCTAGCGACGTGCACGACATATCGAGTAAAATAATGTTATGCGCTTGTTGTTATAAATAACTATAAAAAATGTCTGTAGAATTTTATACATTTTCCAAGCGAATCATCTACTTTAGCTTGACTTATTACTAGATAGCGGTTTTTATGCATTTATGGCAAAAATGGGTACAATTTGAAAGAGTGCAAATACTCTACGAATTTAAGAGTATCAATATATTATTTTCAGCTTTTTGAAGTTGTTGATCGAAGGAAGAAATTTTTACTTTGTATTAATTCCTTGCAATTGATGTAGGAAATATTTGTTTTGCATAAATATCCGCAGTCTACTTATTACAGATATTACAGTGACTCCCATAAATATTCGGACACTTCTAAAAAAACGATGACTTGTTTAATATTGGACTCTACGACCTAGATTTTTTTTAGAGGTTAGAACCATTAGTTTACTACATGACGCGAAAACAAATTTTTTTTGTAACGGAACTTCAGAGAAAATAGTAAAAATTGTGTTTTACAACATTTATGTGCGCTCATATTGAAAATTTAAAAAAATACGTTTTGTAGATCTGTGTTATAAATCTGCCGATGAAAATAAAAGCGCATAAGGTGGACTTACATCACTGTGATCCCAAATAGTTCTATTCGCTTAGTGACAAAAGAATAAGCTGCCATTTTGCAGTGAAAAATAAAATTTCACTTCAATTAACGCTGCCGGTAAATAAATGATGCCTTTAAGATTCGAAAAACAATATTATCTCAAATCTTCAGAATTCGTACTTGTACCAGTATGATTCTCAGCCCGCCAAATAATGGTAGTGGACGTGTAAATAGGCGTTCCATAGTTTGTCAGAGGGTTTGCGAATAAATGTGTTAAACATTTGTACGGATTGGTAGTGACGGAGCGGCCGTAAAAGCTAGAAATTATACCAGACACCGTCAATACGTTGATCAATTCGGCGACGAACCCTGAAATAGCTCAGGGCCGACGAGAACTCGGGAACGTTCCTGGAGTGGTTTGGAAATTTGTCGAGTGGTGGTTAAGGAACGTGACCTCCCGTACGCGTCGCCCCTTGTTCCATTTAGCGTGCTTCAGGGGCACGAAATTCAGCGGTATAGCATAACTTGAATTCGTCACGATCGAAGTGAATTCAAAGATTTTCCATAAAGTCCAGAAAGAACATATGAGGATAACGTCACTCCCCAATAATTAGCTTTCTAATTCGATGTTAGCATCCATTACGATTCTTTTCTTTCAACCCTCTATTTCATTTTGTAGCCCTCAGTCAACAACAATTTCATTTTTATACGTATCAGCCGTTGTTTTTGAAAGTGGTATAAGTCCATGTTTGGAATTAATGAGTTAATGGTAGTGCTAGCTAGATCTAGATGTCCTCTTTTTATATTTTTAATCAAACAGTCAATGGTGTACGACAGGAATGAGCATTTTTGTCTCAATTGAGAGAAAACCGTCCCCACCATAGCGCCCATTGTCCCCCACCAGCATCCGCCGTTACCATAGAGGACGGAAGTGCTTCGCCCGACGTGAACAGTGCACAGGCCTTGCGCATGAAAGAGAAGTTGGTGGGAGAAGCAGGCGTTTGAGAGGCCCCTACCGTGCCCATTACGGGTGTGCAATATCCTCACAAATTAATCAGAAGAAGTTGAACTGTAAAATCACAGGAATATTTTTCTTGAAAGTGGAAAAAGTCCATTCGTAATAATGATTATTGAAACAACTTTCTAATAACATAAAATTAATAATTATTACGACTTCAGTGTGCACCGTCCTTAAAGTCTTTACAAAGAGGAAGATTCTGTATGATAACTCTATAATTATGAACAACAACAAATAACAATTCAAGTAAATGGTATTCAGTTTAGTGAGAGGTATCGCAATAATGAACAATCAATATTACTTCCCGTTTTAAAAAATGTCGGCAGCCACCGCCCCCCGAAATGAAATACATAATAAAATATGAACTCCCCTAACCATTTAATTTTAAAAAAATGAACTCGATATCTTCATTAGAATTTGATGGAAGCTTGTAATACTTTAGTTGGTAACCCTGTATAATGTACGTGAATAAATATATAGTATATAGTCTACCTTCAATCATGCATCTTCGTACTGATAGATACATCTTTAACTTCATGAAAAAGAAAATGCGGCTTCTCTTACACTGTTATCGACGTCTCGTGAGTCGTTTTGTTTTATAGTTATACAAATATTTCCATGATATATCGGATCGGGAGTTCGAGGAGTTGCGAAATTTGTAAAAGTAAGAGAGTTTCGTATTACTTTCGGGGAGAGTCATTTTTCATAACTTCGAAGGGTCAGTTCAATTTGACGTGGCCAAAGAAGGTGCAAGTTTTTGAAGTAAAGTTAAACTAAAGTTAAAAGTCTTGTAAAATGATGAATCTTTTATACCGTCGTGGAAAGTGATGGATGATCCTAACGCGATTTATCGTATAAAAAATTAACCATTTACATCATGAAGAATCTTTTTAGTACCACACTTGATTAGTCAAAGCACCAGTTCGCACCACTACAATGATGCGATATGATGTTACAACCGTGAACGGGGTGATTCTACATGACAAAAGAAGTCGAAAATATGGAACAAAATTTTATCATTAGACGCCTCGTTTACGAGAAAATCGAATTTAAACATCGGTCAGGTTCACGTGCTTTAGTATATGCAGGAAGTAGAATTGGCTCATCATGATCAGACGCGTCAGATGATTCCTATACAGGGTGTTTGCGAAATCGTGGTACAACTGGCAAGGTGATGATTCCACACATAAAATCTAGTTAAAAATAGAGAATATAGTTTTTGCATACGGGTATTCATTTTCGAGAAAATCGAGTTTGAAAATTCAGCGAATACGCGTACCATTAGATCAGCGGTTTTCAACCTTTATGCTACTACTCTTCCCCGAAAAAAATTCTACGTGTTATTTTTTTAATAGATATAATAATATGGGCACGTTTTAGATAATGAAAACTTTATTTAAAAAGAACAACTCAAAACTATAATTAACAGAATAATAACAAGGTTTTGCTAGAACATATACATACATATATATTTACTTTTATATGAAATTCTTTTTAATCATTTAAACCAGGGAGTTCCAACGTACTGCCCTCCGAGAACTGCAAGATCCCCACCATCGAACTTCTTCCCACTACTACGTAGAGCCGTAGAGTTAGTGAGTGCTGCGCGCGCCGCGTGGCTCTCGTGGTGGGAGCTTCCCACTACTACACATTATAACGATAAAGTCTAAGAGTGGGGGAAGAACCTAAGGGGAAAGTGCCTCGAATAGCTCCGAAGCTACTGGTTGGAACTGCCTGATTTAAACCAACTACTTGTTGTTGTTTATTGGTACAAAGTTTATCAGATCGTGGGGGCAATGTGGAGAGTGCTACTCGTATCTCTGTTTCGACTACTAACCTGGCTCGATATTTGGTTTTCATTGCAGCCAGTGCCGAAAAGCCCGTTTCGCATAAATAAGACGTTAGAAACGGTAGAAGCACTTGCATTGCTTTATAATACAAAGATTCATACTCTCCAGCAAGATTCATCCAAAATTAAATTAAGGTTTCAGTTTGAAGATATTATGGTATTATATTAAGTTATAATTAATATTTTATTAAAAAATGTTGGAACGCGTCTTCCAGGTTGGAAACCGTTGCATAGATAGAAATCGGCTGTCGCGTCTGATCATAACCAACCAATTCTAGTCTGTGCATATACAGTAACCCCGCTATCTAAGTCCTTTTTCGGTTCCCTGTCTGGACTTAGATCGCGAAGGGACACTATTCTTTTGTGACCGCGTCGACCGCGCCGAACGTAGAAAAGGACAGCATGCACACACGAATCGCGCGGCCGAAGGCGCAACCAAAAATAGCGTATCAGTGAGACAATACTAGTGCAATAGTAAAACTTCTTTATTTTTTACTTATTTTTAATGAAATTTTACCAATATATTCGTGGCATTTTTCTAATGAAAATGATACCAAATATGATATAATTCCGATGATATTTACTTGTGTAATAAACGATGAAAGTTTTGGACGTAAAGAAGGACAGCCTATAGGAAAGAAAGAGACGACAAGAGTCGCGGTCGTCGGCACAGTTCAAAGGCCCGCGTGTCCATACAACGTAATGCCAATCGTTCATTGCACAAGTAAATATCATCGAAATTATATCATATTTGATATCATTTTCATTAGAAAAATGCCACGAATATGTTGGTGAAAGTTCCATGAAAAAATAATAAAAAACAAAGAAGTTTTGTAATTGGATTAGTAGTGGTCTCACCGATATACTCGACCTAGGATCAGATTACGCGGCATGTTTATACTGCACGGCGACCGAGGCAGCTCGAGCTCCGCAATGGAAGGAGTAGGCCAAGGGACATAGAACGCGATGTTCCGTTGGACTTAGATCGCGGGGTTACTGTACTAATGTACGCGAACCCGACGAATCTTTAAACTCGATTTTCTCGAAAACCGAAGCCCGGTATGAAGAAACTATATTCCTTACTTTCGATTAGATTTTATGTAAGGACTCATCCCCTTGCCGGTTATACCACGATTTCGCGATCACCCTGTATAATAGCACTCGTACTCGCTGCATTTTCAAACTCGATTTTCTCATAAATGGGGCTTCAAATGAAAAAAATTTATTCCATATTTTCAACTTATTTTCTCATGTAGAATCTCCACCTCCACGGTTGTACCATCAGTACTGGGACACCCTATATAATTATCTCATATTGTTTCAGTCTCAATTTCAGAGTAATCGTAAGCAGGTTTTTTAAATGAAATTTATCGATTCACCAAAAGCTTGCAAATGTTCTATTCATTCTTCAATTAGTGTCGTTTATATTTCATTATACGCGAGGATTGCCACCAAACAACTACATCTAGCCGTGTAGGATTCACATTTTTAAAGCTTCATTCTTCTGAATACAATATTGTTTCGGTCGCTGGTAACCCCCTTTAGAATTCGATTTGGAACGCGTTATTACAGCAATAGGAACACCTCCCCCCCACTCTCCACAAGGGATTTATAGTCATGTTCGATAACAATAGTCACATTGTTAACCGAGTTTCCAACGACGTGCCATTAAAGTGTGCTCACATCGCGTATTTGCTTAAAGTTCGAATTAAAATAAAATGGTGATGGTCGATTCGTGCTCACAATGGGACAAACAATAACGGGCTTCAAAATTGTGATCCAACACCTGTAATATTCACCTCCGAAATTGTAATTTTTGTATCGAATTATAGTTGCCAGTGATTATCGCAGTATACTGAATGCGTGTTTAGTGTATAATGTAGGATGACCTGTCCAGTGATTGAACATTTAAGCTGCATGTTTGTTAAAATTATCATTATTTAATCTCCCGAATTATATTATATCATTACTAAGTTCATACATCCCTGAACACAATTCAAGCATTTTTTTGTAATTATAGACTTTTTTAAAAGTGTAATATAGGATTTAGTGAATATATGTCAAACGACCGATGAACGAGCACTTTATCAAATTGATAAATTTTTAGAAATCGTTACTCATGCAATAGCTTTCGTTAATGGAACTTCTAAACTGTAATATTGTACAAACAAATTTAGCATAATTTCATTGAACACATCTTAAAATTGAAATTGTAGATTTCACGAAGCAATATTTATCGTACACGCATGGGACGTCGTTGAGACAAATTAATGGCCGAATTGAAACTTATTTTCCTGAAGGAACGAGCTAGGTTCTTGTGTCATAGTTTTCTTGCTAAATCAAAATTCTCTAATTGTAAATACGCAATAAAATTTGGATAGATACATTTTAAACGAGTGCTTTATGTTTCATACTAAAGAAGATCCGTCTACTAACCGTCAAACAAAATGAAAGCGTCGTTAACCGTCAAACAAAATGAAAGCGTCGTTATACACGTTTTACCATGAAAAGCTTATATAATCGTGGATATCGTGAATTCAACTGTCCCCTTAATATTTTCTGTTTTGAATGTTTTTCCTGGATTTCTCGAGAACCCGACTACCCTGAATGTACATTTACCGATCCAAAATTCTCAAACTCCTGTATTCTCACTCTTTATTCCTTTACCATTTTCTTTGAGCTTTTCTCCAGGTTCTTGCTTTCTTCTTCTACGTCAGTTACCCCACTTTATTCTATTTCCTCCTAACTAGTTTTCTTTCCTCTTTCAAGACCAGCGTTTTCATCGTAAAGGAATTTCTGATTTAATTTCACTTTACGTTGCGCTGACATTCTACACTTGCGGTTATTAAAGAATGACATACGTCTAAAAGTGGATAATGAATTTTTTAGTTTTTTAGTACTGCTTCAAAAATACGTTTACTCGAGTATGTATAATGTTCATAAATGTTATTAGGACTTTCTATTATTTTATATGTATACAATATAAATGACGAAATACTGTGAAAACTATACTGTGAACTATATCTGTGAAAACAAAACAATTAAGAAAATATTGTATCCAATTTAGAAAATGAATCTGCCTTTTGCACGGAAAAACATTTACAGAACAATAAAGGCGAGAAAGTAGAAAATAAAGTTGAATTGCACTTTGTTGGATCAGAATACTACAGACAACAGGAAAACACATTATACTTACCTTCTGAAGTTATTTTTATTGAGTATTTTTTCAATTATGAAAACAATCTAACTTGTAAAACCTGTTGAACGCTTTGTTAAAATGATTATATTTTCAACAATAAAAACAGCTAAACAGTGGATTAATAATCAAGATATAAACTGTTGTATCGGATTAAACAATTTTATCAGCTTGATGCAAAACATTGTTATCGATTTCCAACGATGATTATAACATAATTTACCGCAACGCATTAGCAAGTTAAATTGCAGGTTTTTTCGCTCGGAACCGAAATCGTTTGAACGAAGCAATTGGAACACATGGATACTGTGAACAAAAGCTTTTTCGGACTGGTAACTACACTAACTGAAGTAAATTATGCACCAGCACGAGTATAGTAAAATCGCAATAAATACATATATAGAAATAACATACTGCGGAGATCTTTTAGCTTAACAGGTCCGAAACATCAATTTCTATTTTGCATACGACATTGCAGCATTATAAAAATATGCATCTAAATAGTATAATCGTGATCAAGAAAATAATGAAATTATAGCTCGTTTAAGTCATGAGAGAATAATTTAGACCATATAGCCCGACAATTTATATTTGAAATATCACCATTTGTTTAAATAATATATCAAATATTTTATTCTTTTCATTTTTTATCATTCATCGCCATTTTTCAGAGATCCCGGTACTCTGACAAAAAAATATTTCGAACAAAAGTTGACATCCACTTTTCTACAAGTCTCCATAGAAAAAATTCTGAAAAAATTTTTTCTGTAAAAAATGTAGGTCACCTCGATTTTTAACACGTTAACATATATTTTTGAATTTATAATATTCTATCTGGTGTCGAGACTAATTCAACAACCTACTATAATATAGCCTTAAACTGTGAAATAACGTTAAAATAGTTTTGGCCACGAAAAACTGGTTCCCGGTTCTCTGTGCGTCGCACAATGTGTCCAAATCGCGAAATTTGTTCGCGAAGGTGGAACAATTAACTTACTACGTGACGTGGAAAAATATTTGACAAAATTGCAATGGGTTGGAATTGCAGGGAAAAAATATAATATAAAAATATAATAAAAATATAAAGTTGTATTTTATAACTCTTATTATGTGAACCTAGGTTGAATGTTTAAATAGTACGTTTTGTTGATCTGTGTCAATTATACGTATTCTGGAAATTATTATTCGTAAAGTTTCACATGATAGAATTTATTTGATTTGGACCACTGTGCAACGCCGCGAAAGAATCTCGTTCGGGTGAGTGGTTGCGCCATAGGAACACTTCTGAAGCCACGATCGTTTGCTGGTCTGTTTTCTTTCTCCATCCACCCTCCCCCCCCCCCCCACCTTTATCGTTCTTTCGTTCCTGTTCGGGGTCAAGGGTGCGACGAGACAAGCGATTTGCAATTTGTAGACCGTAAGACATCGGGCGACGTGTGCGGGCACATGCGTGCGATCCGCAAATCGACGGGATTATGGTTGCGACACCTCCGTCGAGATGAAATTGTGTCCATTTCGGGAACGAGATAAGTATTCTTTGTTTCGTCGGACCGACGACGTTACGGTCATAATTCATGGGATCTAACGTGTCAAAGTTTTATGATGATCCGTTCGCATTTATAGGGTGTCTCAGAAATGTTGTAAATCCTTGAAATGGGCGGTAGCTGGGGTTATTTGAAGTAACTTTTTCCTTTTCAAAAATGGCCGCCTCGGTGTTATTAAGAAGTTATTAACGAAAAACACGCACCAATCAGAATAACGTTACAGCAGACCGACTCCGGCTCGGCGACAGCTCCCGCTGAGTGCGACGTTACCGTTGGCCGAGCTGGAATCCGTCCGCTGTAACGGTGTTCTGATTGGTCCACGTTTTTCATTAATAACTCCTTAACAAAGCCGAGGCGGCCATTTTTGCAAAGGAAATAGTTACTTTAAATAACCTCAGGAATCTCCCATTTCAAGGATTTAAGTTATTGAAATTGTATCATCATGCTCTATATCTTAAACAGAAAAATGACACGTATCATTGAATACAATATTAGAATTGAAATATCTTCCAAAGTGATAGTTTATCGACGTAAATGGATTAATACATTTTTATTCAGAATACTGAGATGCATCGAATAGTGCATCAAAAAAATTATATAATTTTATTAAAACAAAGTAAAGATGACCTCCATGCGTCCTTCATGGGTACGCTTACATCAAAATGGCGGCACTGGATCTCCTTCGAAACAGAAAAGGTTTCGTTTGAAATATTTTATCTAGTAACGAATAGTTGTGGAGATAATCGCATTTATTGATTAAAATCAGGCACCCTGTAAACGTTGATGGATCATTGCAAATTTTTTTACATAACAGTTTTCTGGTAACTTAGACTGAGAAACCTATCTGTACAGATCTAGAAAATTCATTGGCAGAACTGTGCTCAAACAGACTATAATCAACGTCCTTCAGGATCCTGGCGAATGAAGCATTCCGTGTTCGGAGGAAACCCCCAAAGCGAGTGCTCCGTCATAAATCCTCGCCCCCTCTTTCCCATACTATCTTTCCGTCATCCGGAATCCCGGTGTCTCGGTTCTCTCATGTCATCATCGCCCATATAAATCCCGTTGAGCTGGCGAAACTGAAGTTACAGGTTCTGGGTCATCGAGTCTCTGATTCCAGCATGGTCAAAGTTTGCGATTGCAACCTCGTCAATAATTGGATTGGATGCGAGGTGAGTAACTGTAGAACGACTGCACGTTTCATTACTCTGATAATCGACTAATCGAGATTCGGTGTTGCTTGGGTTTCACGTAGAAACGTAAACAATTAGGTTATACTACATTGCACGAAATTTCTACAAAGCCACCAAGTTTTTTTTATTATATAGGAGCTTTATTTAATAGAAGTTTTTCATATGACAGTTTGTTACAATCTGAATCTCGCTGACGAATTAATATTTACTAAAAGAACATTGGGTTGTTAATAGCAAATCGATCGTCGGCTCAGTACGACAGTCCCAGTTGATTGCCGACGATCGATCGTCACCAACACTAATGTTCTAACTTCTGACACCTACAGTTAATTCTTATTATTATTATTCCATAGCAATGAAACATTTGTGTTTGGTACCACAATGCACTTACATAATTAAAGAAAACGTATACGTCGATTTCAGAAAACAAATATACCATTTACTTGATTCAAGAAAAACATTATAATTTAACACTCGTGGTGATTTTTAGAAAAGTCGACTGTATATAAATGAATCTGTTTTCATCTTTTAGTTGAAACGCATTCAATATTTATGCAAACATTTTTGTGTCTAAAATATGTTACAAAAGATTCTAAATTTGTAAGTAAAATTCTTAAAATTTCCCTTTGTCTTTGGATCAAAGTTTTGTTAAAAGTTGTAGTTTAATTATAAAAATGTTTGACGTAAAGAAAATATTGGTTACCTACTTTTGAATTTAATGTACATTGCATATTCAATAAGTAAGCAAGATTTCATTGCCTCTTGTCCAATTAGAAATGGAATTAAATGTGATATATTATTTATTATTATGTATTTACGTTATTTTAATGTAAGATTTTAACGTCGCAGTTATGACCTAATTCTTTAGAATAAATTCATTGGATCGCAGTAAACAGCTGATTTCTTTTCCAGACCGGTGTTGTTTCATGTGTCATCCGTATATCACTTTAATCTTGTCAAAAGCAGAAATTGGCATGCCCTGTTTGTAGTAGAGCAAAATAATCAAGATTTTCAGCATACTATCGAAAGGTTAACGTCACGATTCAATTCCAAAACTTCGGTTCGATACCTACACACGGAAACGCGAGAGAAAATGGCAAAATTGCTTGCCGAATTTTGTCAGCGAATTCGAGTGTGACGCAAAATGTCACAAAAAATACCGCTACACACCTTCTACATATAGTACTTCATTTAAATATTCCATAAGCAATAAATTTCAAAAATATCAAGTGGCACGAAAACATGGCTTTAACCAAAGTACAATTTATGGCAGGCTAACAACTAAAAATATCGACTTTTTAATTTTGTTGAGAGAATAAATAGAACGGAGACACGATCTAACTAATTTTTCTTAACAATTTCCATATTTTTCAGAAGAATTTGTGTCTTACGTAAAATTTGTTGAATGTAAAAAAGTTGTCAGTAATGATGAAGAAGATGGATTGAAAGAATTATGTGTATTTTAATATTATGATGCACGCAAGACAATTATCTCTATATCATATTAATATTATATGCTTCCATAGCTTGAAGTCGTTTTCAACCAACAGTGCAGCCAACAGTGCATTACTTTGTATTTAGTATAAATGTAACGAGAAATATCTCCATAAAGTTCTTCATTCCAAAGCATAAAGTCGTTTTCACATTTTAGTGTATAGTACATTACTTTATACTTAACAGAGGAAAACAAATTTTCATAGACGAAATTTCATTGTAAATTTGTACAACTAACATTTACCAAGTAATGGTAACGACGCGACTGTGTAATATGGAAACTATCGTTATCCCGGCACAATCCAAATCGTTCTGCGGTATTTCTAAACACACTCGGGATTTGCGGTGTTATGTTCTTTACAACAGTTCGCATGCGCGCGTGGAAATTTTCCGAACTTCTAATCTTCGTACTATACATGTGAGATTTAATAAAGCCCTCTGCAGAGAAATTCGAAAGGTTTAAATTTGGATTAGGTGATGTAGGTCAAGGATCGTTGTAATTGCGTTTTCATCTAGGTGTCTGGAAAACTGGTCAATCCAACAATACGAAACAATGTAACTTCCGTTAATTTCAAGTTTTGAGAACATTTCAAATATCAATATTACTAAATTAGGCACAAATTCTTACAACCAGACTACGAATTTTTATAATAAAAATTGTCTGCATCAGTTGCTTTAATTATTCTAATGCGCTTCTAAAGTTTAATTAACGATTCTAATACGATAATTCAAGGATATTATTACACTATTTTCAACTCATTAGAACTATTAAAAGAAACAATATATTTTTATCTAATTTTTCATTTTTACAAGTTGTGGTAAAACACAGAAATTAAATAATATATTATTTCTATTAACAATCTCAGTACCGAAACCGTAAGAAACTGAAATCGAATTAAAATATATTGTTTCTTTTAACGATTCTAATAAATCGAAAATAGTGTAATAACATTCTTAAATTCCTCTAAAGCCTTTAGAAGTTTCAATTTTACCTCTTCAGTACTGTTATAAATTGCATAAAAGTCGCAGTCTATCTGGTTTTCTAATTTGTAAAGTTTAGGTTAGGTAAAGTTAGGTTAGGTTAGGTTTTCGTTAGTTTTCTCGGCGTAGAGCAATGTGTTATAACCATTGAGGGAAAATTAAAGTGAATAAATTTATTGTGAATACTAATTTCATAAATGGTTACTCATATGGCAAATCATTACGAAATTCATGAACGGAGGCTCCGCCCATCCCTCTATATCCCCACCTCAAAAACTAATCCAAACCTATCTCGTCAGACAATAGCAATAATATAATAGTTTCTTTTTGTTTCTGACCCGTAAAACGTAGATCCTTCGAAAAACATCGAAAAACATCGTAAGACATCTCTCTTACAAGGAGAAGACGCGGTCATGGGGTCTCAGATTTTCTCGAAACTTTGCATATTGGTAGATTTCGTTCTCCTATTTATGAAAATATAGCATTATAGGGTCAGATACTCGATAACTTTTTGGGATATTTACAATTGAAATTTCATTATACCCGTTAAGTGCAGTTTCAGTTGAAGTTATTGTCAAGTGCTAAACGGCGTGGTGGTAACACGTACCAGGTTGGTAGTAGGAAGTCCAGGGTTCAAATCCCTTGTCCTTTTTCCTTTGTTTCCAGTTTATATATTTTAATTGATTGGATTTTACAAATGAATTATGAGTGCATTTCGTCTGAAAATAAAGGTATAACTTTCATCTTTGTTAGACTTTATTTAATATCTTCACCACGAGTCTGACTCGTTAAAATATGGCAAGGGGTTAATTTGGTAGAATCATCTCAAAGCTCTCCTTGAAATATTTTATTTTAACTAAAAAAAACTCCCGATCGAATCGCTAACGGCGGAATAATCTAAGCTGACCACGCTTCGTGGACCACCCTGTATAAAGATGTAGTAAATTTCAACGTCAGATAATTTGCCTCGACCGGGTACCACCGAACGCGGAGGATTTAAAGGTCAAAGCGCAAGGGGTTGAATAGCGACGCGACGAAGTACCAAGCTCGACAATCAAGCATACACGTGATTGAAAACAATTTCGGTCGGTGAGCCTTTCCCCGGGCGAGTTTTGCGAACGACAGAAGACGGTGTTGCCCTTCGTTCCTTGCAGAATCTAAAGATAAGGCGGACATATTTTCTGCTCTCGTGCGAGCGTCTACGGTTTCGCGGTCGCAACAGAGGTTCCTTCGTGGCTGGTCTTGTTGACAAACGAAACAGGCACGCCGTTACGCCGGTACGTCGTGATATCTCGGTTCCTTTGATGGCCAACCGCCGTTCTGGGACTCGGCGCGTGTATATATGTACGTTTGTATGTATGCAGGTGTGTACGTATGTACGTATGTACGTATGTATGCACATGTGCAGAGGCATGCACGCGAGTGCACCGTGTGCATCGCACGCTCCTCGACCGGATCGGAGTGCCCTGAACTCTCGACCTTCTTTAAGGAGGGTTTCGATGAGTGGCCACTTCGTACAAAGACTCGATCCGGAACATATATCGGCTGCTGGCTGAAATGGCTTTTCGGTAATCCGAAGAGATGCCGATGACACGGAACTATAAACCCGGTACTCGTGTTCTGTTTAGTTATAGTTAGACACTGACAAGTGACATCACTGAACACACATCTAGGGGAGAGGTGAGATACTTGAACCACTCTTTTTGTTCATTATTATTATGGACCGGTTATTTTGAAAGTGGTCCGTTTTTCTTCTTCCGAGAATTTTTTATAAATTAAGAATTCACTCTAAATTATTTGTTTGTTTTACGATTTCACAATTTTTTCCAAAAATGGATTTACTCCACTTTCGAAATAAACAATTTCTCCATGAAACATTTCTATTCTTTATGATTTCTGAAAATAAAATAAAAAAGTGAATTCCTTCACCATCTGCAAACCATTTTGAAATGTAATGTGATTTCTTTTTGATTATATGAACATTCACGTCACTGCCTCACTTGGTTCAAGTATCCCCACCCGTGGATATAGTTGGAATGGAATCTGCAATTGCGGGCGTTCAAATTAATCACAAATCTTATACTTGAATTATAATAAATCACCAATTTTGTATTAAGAAATATATCATTATTACCCTGAATAAATCGTGCCAAGTAATCACAATGAAATCCAATATTATAAATTTTTCTTCCGTATCTTTGTTTTCTTTATCCCGGACTGCACTCAGAACTGTATACTGAAATTATAAATATGTTTTCAGGAGTCAATTTTGTAGTAATCTTCTCTATTGAAGTAAATATCTAAACAAAAAATCTACGGAATCTGAATAAATGCAATCCTGTTATTATGATAAGGCAATATACGCCAATCTCATTTAGTGCTCGGTAATTCTAGTGTTAACCCTGCAACGGTATCCTGGGGTCTCTCATAAGCTCAATAATATTTTTGTACATTAATTTTCACTACTGTATTGCACGACAATTGCAAATATGAAGTTTCTTTAACTTCTTTGGAACATTTGGGGGTTTCAGTCCTAAATTACATACCTAAAACTGTCATAATAAATTTTTACATAATTTTAGAAAAGCCCCAGTATGACATATCACAATCTGATTAAACATGGTACCACTCAAGGGTTGAATTAAATTTAGAAAGGAGGAAAAATTGATTTCGCAGACTAAAGGATAGGAACATCATTAATGTTATCTTGAATACTCTCCAAATTACACGAATGGATATAGATCAACAATTTAGTAATAATAATAAAACTTACATTTGAACGAAGAAGACTATTCCAATGGAAAATTCTCTAACTCGCTGTAAGAGATATCCAGAAGGGAAACTCACCACAAGAGAGTAATATAAGAGGCTCAAACACAAGCTGATTATGTTTTACAAAATAGTCAACCTGCAACCACTAATCAGAAGCACAGACAGCTTATACGTTTAACCACGAACATGTGTAAACCGCAAAATACACTACTTCCACGTCGTCATAAAAGAAATCCACAAGTAACACTTTTGATATCTACATGTCGACTGGTAATAATTCTCATAACTGAAATTGAAATCGCGAAATAAAATATGCGAATGTCTTCAGTCGTTTCGTTTTAGACTAGAATACTTAATTTAT
This sequence comes from Sphecodes monilicornis, assembly GCA_913789915.3. Classification (NCBI taxonomy): domain Eukaryota; kingdom Metazoa; phylum Arthropoda; class Insecta; order Hymenoptera; family Halictidae; genus Sphecodes; species Sphecodes monilicornis. Next base: position 17,196,775 of record OU565290.1, read on the forward strand.
AGTAATTATTAAACTCCTAACCTTTATGCAAAATTGTTCAAGTCGATTGTAAAAAATCGAAATTAAATAAAAATGCATTTTCTTTTTTAATTATCTTAAAAAGTCGAAAATAATATAACAAGACCTTTAAATTCATCTAATGTCCTTTTATTGACTTATTCACTTTTGTCATAAATCCATACCATCCGCTGTCTATTAGTTATTTAAGGGTAACCCAGTTTACGATCTGGTAAAATGATTAATGTAGGACAGAAGGCATTAAAACAGAGGATGTTTTTAACACGAGAATACTCACGGAGCATTATAAATGATTATTTTGTGTTACTTTATAATAATAACGGGAATGTGTCTAACCAAATTTTTAACATTTTTTTAAAAATATTTTTCGATATTAAAAAAATAATATCCATATTTATAATCAAAGAAATATATTTGTTGAGTAATTCCTCATTCTTTATAAAAAAAAGTATTAATGTATTTATGTTGGAAAATTAGTTAAATAATTCCAAGACACCATTACTGTCGCACTAAGATGTTCGTTTTTATTCCTTATAAATAGGATAATACATTTATATAAAGAATGTCCAACTGCATCGATTGATGTATTAAAAAGTATGTAATTCCATTTAAAAAAACAAAGTTGACCTTCATATGACCTTAACGCGTTCACCCACGAATAAACTAATAACACCAAATTATACCCTACGCAGCACCATTTAATTCTCATCTGAAACATTTTTCGGTAGGACTAACAATAGCGAAAAGAAAACAAGATGTCAAAATCGGGTAATACACCCTGTATATTGATTCCCATAAATATTCGGAGACTTTAAAAAAAGCGATAACTTTTTTAATATTGGAACTTACGACTTAGAATTTTTTTGGGAAGTTAGGATTAGTTTACTGCATGACGCAAAAACAAATTTTGAAAAACTTTCAATTGATCGGAATTGCAGAGAAAATATTAAAAGTTGTATTATACAACATTTATGTGGGCCTATATTGAAAATTTAAAAAATATTTTTTGTAGATCTGTGTTGTAAATCAGCGGATGAAAATAAAAGCGCATAAGGTGGATTAAACAACACTGTGATCCCAAATGGTTTGTTCTATTCGTTTAGTAACAATAGAATAAGCTTTTTCAGTGAAGAATAAAGTTTTACATCAATTAACGCTGCCCGTAAATAAATGATGCCTTTAAGATTCGAAAAACAATATGCACTAAAATCGTCAGAATTTAGACTTAGACCACTATGATTCTCAGTCCCCCATATTAACAACAGTGACTAATATATTTATTTTATTTGTGTTACAGTGAATCTTCTGCTCAACGAACGAAAATTTTCCCCTGACCTTCTGATATTTTGTAAAATAATTAAGAAATAAATCTCTTCAATTCAGAGGTAAGTTATTTTCGGTGGATACCCAGGATCATAAATTCAGAGAGCTACGAATATTTTTCTCCTAAATCCCGTTCCGTGAGTACAGAAATCGGTCATTCGGTGGCCTGACAAACAAATTTGTTCTGCGATCGCCACTTCAATGTATCGCCGTGTCAGCCGCCGATACAACGAATAGGATTTTCGTAGTATTCGTTACAGAGGTACGAACTTTATGCATTTTAGACAAAAATCAGTAAAGTGGAACTTAAAACAATAGAAAGATTAAAAGCAAATTAAGAATATGGATACATTATTTTCAATACAAATTAAAATTAATAATGAAAGAAATGAAATTTTGATATAACTCCCGTAACTTCTAATTCATGCACACAATTTCTATTTTGCTTAAAGATCCTGGTAATAATGTTTTAGAACTACAATTTCATAATCTTCAGCGCTACGTCTTGTCCTAATTAAATATATTACGACGACAAAATCGTTATTGTTTAACCGACCGACCAACACAAATTTACGATGCGTGCGATCAGCAACGACGTTTTTGTCGGTCGCATTGTTTGAATTTGAAATTAGTTTGTTTTCGGTCTCATCGCACGCCAAACACCACTACTAAAGACATGAATAATTTCCCGGAATTACTGGTTCATAAAATGCAAAAAATGCCTATTGTATGGAAAAATTGGATGGAAAACTGTAAAAACCGTATAATAGTGGGCAACGAATGGGAAAAAGCGGCAGTAGCATTTATTTGATATTCCACGAATTTGAAAAACGTGCGTAACATGACGCATATAGAATTATTAATACAGTAATTAAAAAATTTATGTCTCGTTTCCACCACTGCTGTTGTGCTGAAATTCGTCGAATTTTATTCTATCCTTGCACCACGTCTTCTTTTCCGTGTATATAATATAAATATAATTATACATAATTATATCTATTTACACATATAATTATATATATTTATGCATATAATTATATATAATTATATATATTTATACATATAATTATATATAATTATATATATTTATACATATAATTATATATAATTATATATATTTATACATATAATTATATATAATTATATATATTTATACATATAATTATATATAATTATATATATTTATACATATAATTATATATAATTATATATATTTATACATATAATTATATATAATTATATATATTTATACATATAATTATATATAATTATATATATAATTATATATAATTATATATATTTATACATATAATTATATATAATTATATATATATATATATGTATTATTCATGTACATGTATGTATTTGTATATATTATTTATATATATTTGTAATATTATGTATACAAATACATATATATATGTAAGATTGCCATGTAAGATAAATGTAATTGCTATGTAAGATATACAGGGTATATAAAAATCCTTGAAATGGGCGGTTCCTGAAGTTATAAAAAGTAACTTTTTCCGTTTCAAAAATGGCCGCTACGGCTTTGTTAAGAAGTTATTATCGAAAAATACGGACCAATCAGAACACCGATACAGCGAGCGGATTCCGGTTCGGCCACTTATAAGGTCGCGCTCAGCGAGACCTGTCGCCGTGCCGGAGTCCGCTGTAACGGTGTTCTGATTGGTCCGCGTTTTTCTTTAATAACTCCTTAACAAAGCCGCGAAGAACATTTTCGCAAAGGAAAAAGTTACTTTAAATAACCTAAGGAACTGCCCATTTCAAGTATTTACAACATTTTGTACATGTACCTCACATATAAATTTTCATTAGCAATCAAATTTACAATATATTAAGATATATCAATTTCCAGTAAGAAAAGCAAGTGCGACTTCAACAACGACATCTTGAAATCTGACTGATATTAATATATGATAATAATATTCGACAGTCGGCTGTATGTGGACACTGCCAGCTGTACGATAAAGATTTTGTCGTCGTACGACATCTAACTAGGATCTAATTAGGATAAGGCGTTAGGTGACATCTCGATCAGATTTAAGAGAAGGCTGAATCGATGGAAGGAACTAAACGCGTATGATCAATGTTTCGTTCCGGCAGGATGATAAGCCCATTGCAACTCATAATCCCCGCGTCTGCATACAAGTCAGAGTATCTAGTAGGGCCAGTCTCGTACAGTGAAAGAAGCAGGAACGCCACTGAATCGGTATCATGTAAGTCAGTACAAGAGAGCACTTGTACTTTTCCAGGTCCCGGCAGGCTTTCAAACTAGCCCGCTTTTCACGGCGATTAATTAATACGCACACGAATATGGAACCCGTTCAGCGCAACTGGGATTGGTAACCAGGAAATGTTAGAATTCATTGAAAAAATATTACAGTGGAGAGTGAAAATATAACCGTGATAAATGAATCTTGTTTTCAAAACGTTACAGCACTGTCACACAGTTCTGTGTTAAAACAAAAGTGTATCAAGAGTAATTGTCTATCAACAATGTCAAGAATTTATTGTGAAATTCAGTTTCTACAATTCTGCATATTTATTCTATAGTTTCTTTAACTGTCTCATATCGACATTAATATTGTAGTATCGCGATATGTGATCGAAATTTATATTTATCCTGCATAGATTAAAAACTCAATTTTCAAATTCATCATCAAAAATGCTTGCTCATTATTATAATATATTTAAATTAGAATATATTATATTAATAGAATATAATATATAATAATGTATTATTACAATATATTTAAATGTGCAAGTATGTTTCTGGAACCTATTAACAGATGATCATTGATTTGTACGTTCTATCTGAATTTTTACTTTATGCATGAAAATTTCTTAAAATACTGCTTTTTCCACTTGCATAGGTTAATACATTTTTAAAAAGAATGTCGAGCTGCGTCGACGAATGCATTAAAAAATATATTATTATATTTAAATTTAAAAAACACGAGGTTGACCTTCACATGACCTTTACGCGTCCACCTACAAACACACTAATAATATCCTAATATACCCTCCTCGAAGCTATTATAAAATCACTCCAAATATTTGAATAATCAGTTGAGACACTCTGTGCATTGAAAACGCTCAACGTTTTCGGTCCCCGGAAGCGCAGTTTGAACCATTTGCTTCAATTTTAAGAAAATTGTGTGGTCTTTAAATGCGATTCCATACTATTTGCCAGAGGGATTGTAGTGTATTAATGGAAGCGGTTTCGGATGAACTCGACGAAGCTGCGCGAACGATTTACTCGGTTGTAATCGAGGAACGATACACATAGAATAGAATGAAAGTGGAAGTAGCGCGGGAGTGGGGAGGGGGTGGAAGCACTCGAGACGGGTGGGTGATTTCAAAGACGGTTCGGGCGTGGAAGCATTCGCGACGAAAAGAAGACGAGAATAAAGAAAGGTGGTGGGCTGCGATGACGAATGGCTTTTTCGTAGCGCGACATCTCCCAGGGGCCGTGGACCTGAAAAGCACCCCTTTCCTTCCGAACCCGTTCGGAATCGAAAGCAACGGGATTTTGCTTTGATTTATTGCCGCGGTCCCGCGTGTTGCATTCGAGAGGCAAGACGACATCTTTCTTTCCGTCTGGTCGGACACGCCGTATGTCGGGAACATGCGTAAATTTCTTGCCACGGAAATAGTGAATGCGATGCTTATAAATATTTTCGTACCTACACGGTGGCCTGTCTGTCCACCGCCAGAAACATACGCCATAATTTATGCTACGTTATTTCAGTAGTATTGTGTTCCGAATACACTGTACAGCTTAACGCCAATCAAATCGTTTCGTGTGAAGGTTTCCTCGAAATTTCATTCTAAACTGGTATTCCTATTTGGGAAATCGATTTCATTATCGGGCAATGTTGAGAATATCATTCCGAAGTATTATCGATAAAACTGTAATAACGATTTCGAACTTTTACAAAGGGATTCTCTGCGGACGACCTCCGATATTCGATAAGCAATAATTAATAAAGCAATAAATAATATTGGACAGTTTACAGTTTTCCTATTGCTTCTATATTCGCAATTTTATTTATTTTTCAGTTACACGGTTCTTATCGTTTGAACCTCAACATCCTTCGGTCAGACCGTTTTTCTCAATATTTATTGTCACAGTTCTGAAGAATTAAATTGTGATGGTTGACATTACGACAACACCTTTCCCGCTACTACCTGAATCTTCCTCTGTTTGTATATACACCGTCCTAAACTGTCCTTACGACATCCCGCGTCTAAGGCACGGGTCCGCTAGATAGCCTTACTGACGAGTCCTCTAGCGGGCCTAGGACGAAACGCTTCCTTCTCCTTTTTCCTTCTCTCACACACTTTTCAGCCGCCATAAAATACTTCACTCTCAGATATGTACAATTATACTTATTATTGCTGATTTCTACCATTTCTCGTGGACTATTAACCCTTCGCAGTTATTATAGCTAAATGCATGTATATTGCTTTTCTAGTAAGAAGTAAGAAATAAAAAGGACATTGCTATTGTAAATTATAGTGTATATTTAAACTGGCAATCTAAATATGTCGAGTCTCATCTCCGAGATTTACCATTTTTCTAGAGTTAATTATTTCGTTTCTGCGTGTCTCTTTCTTCCCTTTCATTACGAGTTCAGTGACTATAATTACTCAAGGTCATTCAAGGTCGCGGACAGAGATAACGTATAAGTTTTAGCATCGATACATGCCTGTAAACGGGCTTTCAAGGAACAAGGTCTGTTTTTATAAAAAAAATTCTTATAATTTGTCTATAAAAATTGAGAATTGCGTAAACATCCGCAAGCTAGGAATAACACATAGAAGCAATACGTCATCTTCACACGAAAAACGAAATTACTTTAATTCGTTTCACTTATCGTATTGTTTATTACTAGATTGCGGATTTTTATGCAATTTGTAATTTTTATTGATGAATTTTAAGAAAGTGGAATCAAATAAAATCTTGTATTCAGTAGTAATAGTCGTTGCAGGTTTGAAATAAATAAAAATCGTATTAAATTCTGCCAAATTTTATACTCTAGAATTTTTTTTAAATTTTCCGAAACCATAAATGCATAAAGATCCGCAATCTATTTATTACGAATCGCATTCAAATATCGTAATCGAATTACGTATCATTCTTATTGCTTCATAGTTTCAATCTATACTGATCAGTAGACTCCAGATTGTATGCATTTATGACAATAATAAATAGGTGGAATTTGGAAGAATATAAGTGATTTGGACTATTAAAATGATTTAGAAATAATTGTTTCTAAGTTATTAAAATCATTAGAGAAGAAAAAGGAAATTTCTACTCGGTTCCTGTGACTTGCAATTGACGCCGACAATTATTATTTTGCATAAAGATCAGCGGTCTAATGATTAACTATATTCTAATTCATTGTGCCCGTTTCAGCAACCACAATCATTACTATTTTGATCTCCAATCCACGATGTTAATGAACACCGAAACAAATAGACGTCACAGTGAACAAAGTTTGAAAACCACTCAGATCGTCTTAGCGTGCCACCCTCTAAAATTGAATTTGAGTCTGGTGTTCCTAATTTCAATAGGTTAGTTAAAATTTTAAAATACAACCAAGGTCTACGAAAATTTCAATTTTACTCTCTCTTGAAGACATTCGCATTAGCTTGTTTGCGCCCAGAGATTAGTACTCTAATTGTCAGGTACTGTAAATGAAGCTGATTTTGGAGTAAATACTCGTATCAGCTACAAGACTGCGACACTGTACACTTTGGTCTGAGAATTGTGATCAGTCCTGTCGCGAAGTCGACATTCCACTCTCCACAGTGCAACTCCTGCAAGAAACTTCGTGCCAGCTCGGATTTAGCAGCTTGGAGAATCGATACCTTCGCATCCCTATTCCAAAATTCTCAGAGCTCTTAGGAACAACTTCAAGCTTCGAGGAAAGCGAAACTTTGTCGTCCTCCATCAACTTCCTCTTTGCGACTTCATCGTTTGCAGACACTATGCAGACCTTCACGCACCGCACCTATCTTAACCGTCATGACACCAGCTTGTGCAGTAAAGGAAAGTTTCCTAATATGAGGAGGTTCTTTTCAATCGTCCACTAAATACATACAGTAATTCGCACAAATATTCGAACACTATTAAAAAGACGATAACTTTTTTTTAAATATTGGACCCATCGACGAGACACTGAAGATTCATTTCTCCTCTAATATGTTATAAATTGTAACCTCTGTAGAAACATTAAGAAATTTTTCTCGTGAATGAATATACCACAGATTTTAACACTAGAACTACCGAGCAATAAACGCGACTGGCGTATACTGCCTTATAATAACAATAACACTGCATTTATTCAGATTTCGTACAATTTTTGTTTAAATATGTACTTCAATAGAGACGTGTACTAAAAAGTTACTCCTGAAAACATATTTATAATATCAATATTTGTGAAAGAAAAAATTAGAAACGAGTCATTTTGACTGGTCTGGTAATTCCAGTGTTAAGATTGAAGCGGCCCCTTTAACAAGGTATTATGAAAATTGATATACGATGTTTTTTCTCTGTTTTGTGGTACAAAAATAAGGACCAAGTGCGTTATTCTAAATGCTTCGTGGTGTACCTTATGCCACTGTAAAGTTGGCTGTACACCTTTCATACGAATGGTAATAAAACGACCAAAAGTAGAGGGGGTAATTTTGTTGCACTCATCGTATACAGTCTAGCAGCTTTCATCGCGACAACACTGTATCTCGAAAACGAAGACCAAGAAAAGTTGTTGAGAGTAGTGACCTTAACAACATATTTTAAGGTGATCGAAATCAGGAGCGGAATCGCTAAAGTAAATAATTACCACAAAAACCATTTTTATCGGCCGACTGTTAGTAAAAATAATTGAGGTGATCACGTTAGATAATCCATCCTATACATTATGTAGTTTATTTTCTCTATGATAATTGTGTTGACGACTAGTCTCATTATTGTAGCACATGTACACACTTCACACGAATCAGCAACTCCCGTCTAGGGGTACAGCCTGCAGGAGAGGGGATAATTTTTTTGCACACATCGTATGCAGGCTTGCAACTTTCATCGCGACAACACTGTATCTCGAAAACGAAGACCGAGCGGCGGTAACACGTATCGAAAAAAGTTGTTGAGAGTTGTGACCTTGACAACATATGTTAAGGTGATCGAAATCGGGTGCGGAATCGCTAAAGTAAATAATTACCACAAAAACCATTTTTATCGGCCGACTGTTACTAAAAATAATTGAGGTGATCACGTTAGATAATCCATCCTATACATTATGTAGTTTATTTTCTCTATGATAATTGTGTTGACGACTAGTCTCATTATTCTAGCACATGTACACACTTCACACGAATCAGCAACTCCCGTCTAGGGGTACAGCCTGCAGGAGAGGGGATAATTTTTTTTGCACACATCGTATGCAGTCTTGCAACTTTCATCGCGACAACACTGTATCTCGAAAACGAAGACCGAGCGGCGGTAACACGTATCGAAAAAAGTTGTTGAGAGTTGTGACCTTGACAACATATGTTAAGGTGATCGAAATCAGGAGCGGAATCGCTAAAGTAAATAATTACCACAAAAACCATTTTTATCGGCCGACTGTTAGTAAAAATAATTGAGTTGATCGCGTTAGATGATCCATCCTGTACATTATGCAGTTTATTTTCACTATGATAATTGTGTTGACGACTAGTCTCATTATTCTAGCACATGTACACACTTCACACGAATCAGCAACTCCCGTCTAGGGGTACAGCCTGCAGGAGAGGGGATAATTTTTTTGCACACATCGTATGCAGTCTTGCAACTTTCATCGCGACAACACTGTATCTCGAAAACGAAGACCGAGCGGCGGTAACATGTATCGAAAAAAGTTGTTGAGAGTTGTGACCTTGACAACATATGTTAAGGTGATCGAAATCGGGTGCGGAATCGCTAAAGTAAATAATTACCACACAAACAATTTTTATCGGCTAACTGTTAGTAAAAATAATTGAGTTGATCGCGTTAGATGATCCATCCTGTACATTATGCAGTTTATTTTCACTATGATAATTGTGTTGACGACTAGTCTCATTATTGTAGCACAAATACACAGTTTAAACGAATCAGCTAGACGTCCGTGTATTTATGGACAGAAGTGTATGTCGTGCGCGCCAATAATATCGATCTAAGTACTCGTTAAGTTTGGTTATTCGCGCCAGTTCATGCACAGCCAGTGAGTATTCCATTAACTTGCAGCAGCCTGTCGAACTGTTTCGTTCCATTTCGGTTTGACTCAACGTGTACTCAACGTCGGGGAACAACTTAATGACTGTGTTGTACGTGCAAGCGCGTGGAGAAACATACTCGAGCTGCTGCGTTAAATTCCATACTCACCAGGACGTCGGTAAAGATTCCCACTGCGAAGATGTTTCTGTCACGCAGGACGATAACATCGTAATAGATCTTCCGCATTTAATTTACAGCCCCGCTCAAGATCACAAAAAAACTCCTATTATTCATTTTTAATTAGATTCTATTTCGCATCATTGCCGCCCACGATAATCCGCGTAATCGCTGCTGGTGACTACATTTACGCGAGATAAAGATTCCTAGAGAGATTCGACAAGATAGTAATTTACATTCTCATTCTGTGGTCAGTTTAAAGACACGACCCATTCAACCTAATTCGTTAGACAATTTCTCACATTCACCGATCATTGGACAATGAATCTTTATGCAAAATACAAATTTTCTACCTGGAGTATTTTCTCTCTTAATATATTTCATAGATTGAAAATAACATAACAGTAATTACTTTTAAATTACACGTACTCATTTTTGTCATAGATGCATAAAATCCGCTGTCTACTCATTATTAACCCCTTGCGCATCTTGTAACAATTCAATATAATCCATTTTTTTTATAAAACCCTAGTTACACAGAATATTTTTTACTTTTTTGTGAAATATACGCATTTAAAAATTAGAAGTATACATTTGTAGGCAACAATATTTGTCACATTGAAAGTAAATATATGTATATTTCACACTTAACTCTAATTCAGGCAGTTCCAACCAGTAGCCCCGGAGCTATTCGAGGCTCCTTCCCCGCTTAGGTTCTTCCCCCACTCTTAGACGTCATCGATGTAATGTATAGTAGTGGGAAGCTCCCAGCACGAGAGCCGCGCGGCGCGCGCAGCACTCACTAACTATACGACTGTACGTAGCAGTGGGAAGAGGTTCGGTGGTGGGGACCTTGCAGTTCTCGGAGGGGAATACGTTGGGACTCTCTGCTATAATAGATCACTAGACTGCGGATATTTATGCATATGCATATTTTTATAGAAAATGGAAAGATCAATGGGACCTGTGCAGAAATTTACGTCATGATTAGGTAATTCCAAAATAAATATTTTTTATTTTGCATACTGCATATTTTTTACTACATAATGCATATTCTTTCATATTGTGAATATATTTTGTATTTCTCTCATACATTAGTGATCGAAAATATTATGATGCATCTAATCTAGTGCGTTCAAATTATATCTGTGTAAAATACAAAATTTTAATTTCTTTTTCAATTCAGTTAAAAGTTCAAAGCAATGAATCCTTATTTTTACGTTGACGTTGCACAATCTCTAAGAAGGGACACGTTAAAAATCATTCCCTCGGGATAGAAAAAGGAGGGATCACTAATTTAGGACGTTGTTCGAAATTGTGCAACGTCTACTGATCCTATGACTTCATTTCCTCGCATCGGCCACGCAGGACATTGCACAAAGTCCCTTGTTCAACGATATTGGTCCGTAAATCAGTGTCGCTTTTCCACCGCGCGTGAACCTACTATGCGTCAATCGACATCTTCTATTTGTATCCCTGAACAGAATTGTTAAATCCTGCGAAATTGTCCGTACGATTTATCCTTTTGGATAAAAAACTCACTTCTGAATCAATAAGCTTCATTTAGAGACAAGTTAAGGGGGGAAGACACTTTAGAGTGTTCAAAAATCGGTGATTTTTAGGAATTTTTTTCTTAATAACTACAAAACGGATCTTTTTTAAACTTTCTTGGTGTCATGTTGTATATTTAAACAATACAAAAATTGGTCTACATTAACGATTAATATATTTGTTGTCGAAATATTTATTTAACTTCACAGCTCCGCATCGTCAGTTTGTGTACATTCTACAGTTTACAATTTTCATCTGAAACAGAAAAACCAAAGTTTTTCTTAATCCATATAAAATTATGTCCTCGATGAATTAAAAAAATTTATAAACAATTTCATTTTTCCATTTTTTTCTGCATTACAAAGCTGTTTTTTGCGAAAATCGTAACTTTATTGTTAAACCTCAAAATTGTTGCATTTTTATGCTTTTTTCGAAATTTTTTTTTATTTCATCGACTATTATAAGGATTATGAAAAACTTTGGTTTTTCTGTTTCAGATGAAAATTGTAGAAAATAGTATAACTGAAGGTGCAACATTTTCACACGAACGCTCCTTTTCTCTTTCAACACGCTTCCGTCATTCTGTACGTACACAAAACTTCTAATTAACTACCACAGTGTGGCAGATTTCTAATTTAAAAAATTTTTTACAACGAGATAAAACTGCGTGAATTTCTGCAAACGCGAAACTTTCACTATTAACTCGTCAAGAGTGAAACGAACACTGAACACGCGACCGTGTTCGGTTAAAAAAAAAAAATAATAAAGTGACTTTCGGTAATGGGAGTACTAGAAAGTACACTCTATATCAGCAAATTGGACGAAAAAATGTAGATAGTCGAACTAGTGGAGAATTTGAAGTACCGCCGGAACCATGTCCATATAACTTCATATGTCAAACTTTTGGGAGGAGGACGAACATTTTCGTTGTGCAATTCAATTCTAATTTCACATATCATATATTCTTTTTGTGTGGAAACAAATTCGAATATTGACTTTTCATAAACGTTTTAGGTTCGATGTCGATCGATGACCTATCGTGTTCGACAATTTCAAACAAGTGTTTCACGAGTGAATTTGGTGCATTTATGGCATAATTGAAGTGAAATTTGAAACGCTGGAAGGAATGAAAGAATTTAACCCTCGGACAGCGGACCATTCTTGCAACTATACATGGTGTCCTACCTCACTGTGCTTATAACATGTCCTACTTATCACTGTATACCTCACTATTAACTATACAGGGTGGTCTTTTTAAGTAAGGTATCCTTTAGCCTATTGTGATGCAAAAAATAATTTTTACGTAATGTGCATCGTGTCAGAGGACCAATATCTGGCAAGAATATTTTCTCTCCAAAGTAAGTTTTTTCGGAGTTGTCAAGGTCATCAGTGTTTTTTTGACACGTAACTATGTTTTTTTTAAATATTGCATCGTGTATATGATGGAAAAATACATTTAGATATGTATAATAACATGACCTTGAAATGACCTTGATCTTTGAAAATTAAAGTTCAACGTAAAACTTATGTTGAATAGCTTTGGCCAAGACTTCTGAACCTGCGAATGCGAAGACAATATTTTTTATCACACTAAAAACATCGATCATCAGATGTGTTAAGACAACACTTACTTTCTCATAAGTTATCATCTTCAGAGATGTTCAAAATGGTGTCCTTCTACGGTGATACATTTCCTGAATCGTGCAATGGCCGACTGTACAGATCTTTTAGTTGTTTCGGAATTAATATCAGCACCAGCTCTAATTATTCCGTTTTTCACGTCCTCTGGTGTAATTGTTCGTTTATGATAAACTATTTGATTCTAGTTCTAGTTCATTTCAAACAGTATATTGATTCACTGATAAATTGAATCTGATCAGAATTTCAATCCGTTAGGCATCATCGGTATTACGATAGTAAACATGTTTATTTGCATTCACGCTCTTGATTGTCGAATCTTGGTCAAAGCCTGCGATCTCGATAGACATCAGTTTTACGTAAAACTTTAATTTTCGAAGATCAAGGTCATTTCAAGGTCATGTTATTATACATATCTGAATGTATTTTTCGATCAGCTACACGATGCAATTGATAACTCCCAAAAAAATGACCTTGGGGAAGAAATGTATTCTTGCTTGATATTGGTCCTTTTACACCATGCATATTACGTAAAAAATATTTTTTGCATCACAGTAAGCTGAAGAGATATTTAGGTGGGCTTACTTAAAAGGACCACCCTGTATATTCTTTTTGCGTGTAAACAAATTTGAATATTGACTTTTCATAAACGTTTTAGGTTCGATGGCGATCGATGACCTATCGTGTTCGACAACTTCAAACAAGTGTTCCATGAATGGACCGTGGATTTCGTGCATTTATGGCAAAATTGAAGTGAAATTTGAAACGCTGGAAGGAATGAAAGAATTTAACCCTTATACAGAGGACCATTCTTGCAACTATACGTGATGTCCTACCTCACGGTACCGCCCCAAATAACTTTGTTATTTATACAGATGCAAAAAGATATTTGCGGAATAAGTTATAGTACTCGGAGGGGTGCATATGTTGTCTGGATGAAGGTCATCTCAAGGTCATATTTTCCGAGATCCTTTGAACGATAAAGTTTTTTTAAATGGAATGACTTAACTTTTTTATCGCGAATCGATAGAGTATCAAATTCTTTGTATACAAATATATTGACTTTCGTATGTTCTAAACCTAAGAGTTAATTATTGAAATAACTTTAAGTGCATGTAGCAAATTATTTCGATAATATTTCGTTAATTATTAAATTTCGGACATACAAAGGTGTTGTCACATGAAGGATTTAGAGCAAAAAAGGGGCTGTAAAGAAATGATTATCTAAATGGATCGTACGTCGCATTACAAACGTTTTGCAAACTATTTAGCCTAGTATATGTGACATCTCCGAGAAGTAAAGCTTTGAGAATTGTAACAGCAGAGTGTTCATCGACTAAGCTTGGCTTACGAGTAGTAAAACGTACTTCATTTGCCTAATTGCTTAGTAATTTTCTACGTAACGTGCAATGCCATCTTTCGGTTTTGTTTTAACCCTTTGTGGACGCGTGTCTGCTGACAGTCGCCTAAACAATTTTTGCTGTTCTGCGACTGTGAATAATTTTTAAAGCAATTAATGCTCCCGAAAAATATGAAACAAATTTTTACTTGTAGGCTGTCAGCCGATCATATGTTTCGCCGAATCTCATATGACGAAGGCAATATCGATTGTGGTGACGTCACTGAACAGACGAGCGTTTTTAAATGAACGAGCGGTTTTTTTTCATGACCGATGTGCGAGCGTTGAAAGACGTGTTAGAATTGTATCCAACATTAAATTATTTTACACCGTTAACAGCATTTAAACATTTAATCTATTGCATCTATCCAAGCCATCCCTTACATACTGAACACAACACGTTTCCCTTCATTTAATTCATACACCAAACTCCTCAGCAAACAATTTTGTTTCATAAAGATTTCGATCCATCAAAAAGATGCTGATTTTATGCATTTATGACAAAAATGAATAGCTGAAATTTAAAACAATAAAAAGATTACAAGAATTTAAGAACATCAATGTACCATCCTGTTGAAATTATTAAAGAGAGAATGACAATTTCATTTGGCTCCTGCTTCCTACAATTCATGCAGATAATTTTTATTTTGCATAAAAATCTGTGGTCTGATCATAAATGTAATCGCTAAAATAATGTTAGATTATTTGAACAGTCAAATAATTTTTACAAAATTATCTCATTTTTTGAATTTCAAATGAAAATCAAATAATCTTTAATTTGATCAGATAATTCGTGCTCTCCAAAATTCTATTTATTTCGTATACCAAAGAACAATTTTAAAAGCAAGTGTAGCTAATCTTTAACAATTAAACTATGAAAATCAACATATCTAAATTTAATAGTTAATTTAGTTACTTCAATAACCTCATCTAGATGTGGAATTATTTATTATTTTATCTGAATAATGTAATGAATATGAAAATTTATTCGATTTAAATGCCAAATCAATATAAATTGATAATATTACTTGTACAATACAAATGATAAAATATTTATAATAATTTATTATCTCAAATGATTCTTTGTTATTACAAAAGAAATTGTGCCCACCTCTGGACTCAATAATATTTTGCAGATCAGCTTGTATGAGAATCGATTTTAATTATCGCCAATTAAATTCTTGGCGTCAAAGAGGAACCGTTTCGATTGACATAGGGACATCAAATGAGTCCACTGAATAACACGTCTATCGGGATAAATCACGAACAACACGCTTATTCTAGAGTTCATACGGTTGTTTTAGCTTACGCAAACACACGATATCCACAAACATGCAGAGAGATTCGTCTACCATTTCAGCATTATTTGTTGCTTTCTATTTCAGTGCTCCTCTCTGCTTCACGGTGCTCAAAAACTATTTTTTTTTCACTCCAAGTGGGAAGCAAAAACATTCGAACATTGTTATTTCCAATTCATAAATCCAAACTTTTACACATTTCTCGACCACGTTTGCGAATTATTAGACTCGCAAGATACGAGCTACAAAAAAATAATAATTATATATATATACATATACTGTGCTACGTGACGTTTTTACAAAAATTGTATAGCCCGCGCAACGAGAGTTGGCACAGAGAAACTTGTGGGTACCACGCACGGACGAGCATAAAGTGGGTTTGTGGGTGAGAAGGGTCGTGCCGCGAGCGGGGAGGGATGGTAGACTGCGGCCATGTTGGATGGCAAAACTAGTGTTGCCATCTATATAACGTTGCGGGAACATTGATATGATTTGATTCTGAAAAATGAATGCATAACAAGTGTATTTGTATATATATTTGTATATATATAAAATATTGCACATTCGGCTCCAATATAAATTTATAAATAAATTATGTGTACCTATTTCCCGCATGATTGCATTGCAAATTCGCGCAACTAGTATTTAAAGTTGTCTACAGATAGCGTTGGGATATGGTGCAAGATTTCACTCGCATGAGCGGCCAAAACAGTAATGTATCTATATCATGATGACAGAGGTAGTGGAGCCCTGAGACAGTTATATTGGCAGGAATGTCTCGAAACAATCTATTCCGGACAAAAAGACTTCAGGACGTGTCGTACGAGTTACAAAATATACACAAATACACATGTTATACACTTATTTTTCAGAATCAAATCATACCAATTTTTTAAAATTCTGCTGGGTGCTCAAGGTACCCCATTTTATCGAGAATCTTACTTTACTGAGGCTGAAATCGCCGCGCATGCGCGTGAAATCTCGCACCGTATCCCAACACTGCCAATAGAGCGCACCACAGTGTTTGCCATCCAAGATGGCCGACAAGTTGATACCCCTTTCGTCTTTCGCCTCACCCCCGTAGTATAATGCACAGTCCTTAAGTCCGTAGTACCACGTGATGCTCCCACCACGCGCTACACGTCTTCCGCGATTGGCCGAATCGCTTGACGAATATAGCAAACGAGCGTATTGAGTGTGACTGTAACAGAGAGATATCCCCGCCAAAACGTAAGCGTAAGAGTGGGATCCACTGATCAGTGGTGGGATCCGCAGCGTTGCGTCAACAGTGGGGACTCGCCGTTCCCCCTGCACCCCACTGACGAGATTTTGTGCCAACTCTCGCTGCGCGGACAATACCAACATTTCAGGTGCAAGGATTTCGATTAAATACACGAATGTCTCAATATAGACAGCTAATTACAATCATCTCGTGCAATTATTATAGATTTCTTTCGTTACAGATATAATAATTATTTATATTGAGAATACAACCCTGTAATAGTAGAAAATAATAATAACACCCTCTAATCTCTAGACAGTGTCCAAACAAAAGGAATGACTAAAATTTATAGTAACAAAATTTTAAAGACATTACACGATAATTTCGGAATTTTGTTATACTATGTTCAACATGTTAAAATTGTTAGCAGGAGGAAAACATTGACTTAGAAGACTTTTGTTCCGCATAAAAAAATCCGGAGTCTTAGTAACAAAAATTTCTAGTACAAAAAAGAAATTTCGTTTGTCAATTTAAAAAAAAACAGGAGTCACGGTAATGCATCAGCCTAATATTGTGCTAAGAACTGCCTTTTCACAAAGTTTCATAAAAATCGGTGATTTACCATTCGGTTTGTTCCTTTGTAAGAACTATCTCTCACAAAAGATTCACAAAATCGATTTTTGTGACTTGAATACGTTCCCATGTTTGTTGCAGCTGACAACAGATTCATAAAAATCGATTTGTGTGACTTGAATATGTTCCATTGTTGCTGACGACAGATTTTGCTTGGTTACATGAAGAGATCGGTTATGTCGAGAAGGAAATTCTCGTATGGTGGAGAAACAGGTTATCGATCCAAGAATCCAAGCATCCGAATCTAACCAAAACTGTGGAACATAGTGCTACAACGTGGAGCGCGTGTCTCAAATCCACTTGTAAAGGTTGATCTAATGAGTAAACGCGCCTCGAAGGAGCAATTGAACCTCGCATTGAGTCGCGTGCAAATGATCATGAGTGCTTTGTGAAATGTGTGAAATGATTGGTTCAACTAAATACGCAAAACATTCCTATGCATGAAAGTTAAAGGTTAAATGGAATAATTCTATTACACTGTTGCAAATATCTTGTTCGATACTTGGCAGAAACTTTATAGAAACTATTTCCCTAAATGGGATGGATTAATCTCGCACGCTTCGCAGAAATAGTTGTGCTGAAGTCCCTATACTGCTATTTCACTCCCTTTCGCTGTGTAGCTTAATTAATTAGGAGGCAAAGCCAGCGGTAACAATTTGTGATAATAATATATTGTTAAAAATATAAATGTGGCTTTTTCTCGACGAAATGATAGGGTTCTGCAATTAGAACAAAGCGTTTAAAGATTCAAAATCGGAATTTAAAGGTTCAATGGAATAATTCTATTACATTGTTGCAAATATCGTGTTCGATACTTGGCAGAAACATTAAACAAACTATTACCCTAAATGGAATGGATTAATCTCGTACGCTTCGCAGAAATAGTTGTGCTGGAGTCCCTATACTGCTATTTCACTCCCTTTCGCTGTGTAGCTTAATTAATTAGGAGTCAAAGCCAGCGGTCACAATTTGTGATAATAATATATTGTTAAAAATATAAATGTGGCTTTTTCTCGACGAAATGATAGGGTTCTGCAATTAGAACAGAGCGTTTAAAGATTCAAAATCGAAATTTAAAGGTTCAATGGAATAATTCTATTACATTGTTGCAAATATCGTGTTCGATACTTGGCAGAAACATTAAACAAACTATTTTCCTAAATGGAATGGATTAATCTCGCACACTTCGCAGTAATAGTTGTGCTGAAGTCCCTCGACTGATATTTCATCCCCTTTCGCTTTGTAGCTTAATTAATTAGGAGGCAAAGCCAGCGGTAACAATTTGTGATAATAATATATTGCTAAAAATATAAGCGTGGCTCTTTCTCGACGAAATTATTGGGTTCTGTAATTAGAACAGAGCGCTTAAAGAATCATTATCGAAAGTTAAAGGTTAAATGGAAAATTCTATTACATTGTTGTAAATATCGTGTTCGATACTTGGCAGAAACTTTAAACAAACTATTTCCCTAAATAGAATGGATTAATCTCGTACGCTTCGCAGAAATAGTTGTGCTGAAGTCCCTCGACTGATATTTCATCCCCTTTCGCTTTGTAACTTAATTAATTAGGTGCAAAAGCCAGCAGTCACAATTTGTGATAATAATAAATTACTAAAAATATAAATGTGGATCTTTCTTCACGAAGTTGTTGGCTTCTGCAATTAGAACAGAGCGTTTAAAGATTAAATATAAGACAATGTAAACGTTCTCTTGTATTTTTCAAGTTTATGGATGTCATAAATGGGTAATAATCCACAGTTTAACCATTATAACTTCCTGGCGTAGTTGTTGGGTCTCGTTTAACTGCGCTCCTTATTCATATGACTAAAATGAAATAGCTTGCGATTTGAATAGAGAACCGGTTGCAATTAGAGAATTACGTGTTTACTTTTACGAAATTACCCGAGTATGTAATGGGTATGCGCGAGCCTACATTTTAGCCGCGAGTCTCATATAAAGGGTGGAAATTATAAAGCGTTATAAAAGAATATCTCCAAAAATATTAATTACACGCAAAAATGTTTCAGATGAAAGTTGTCCAGTACCGTGGGGGACATTGTGTAGTGACATTTATTTTTCCCGGTGGACACTCCAAGGTGAGGTGAAGATCAACTTTCTTTTTTTAAATGGAATGATATGTTTTATTATCCACCATCAAACTTACAGGGACATGCAGAAAAGGTGTGATCGTTATATTTGTTTTATTTGTAAATTATATATACATACATATATAAAACAAATAAAACAATCACACCTTTTCTGCATGTCCCTGGAAGTTTGACCTTGAATGACCTTGAGTCATAGGTAATTGAACTCATCTTAAAACGCATATATATGTCATAAAACAAATCAATTCAACTAATCACAAACTAATATATAAACATAACAAAAATTGTAGTGGCCCTAAAAAGTATATGAACATACTTTCCCGTAAAAAAACAGCTAATTTCGTAAAAAAAAAATAATCCAACAATAAACTATTACTGATTTTGAAGCTAGACAGCTTTCACAGTTCATCATTTTGATTTTTGTTCTTGATCCCTCGGATCAACGTTGACCTGTGAAATATGTAAAAAAAAAAAGAACTTCACGTATAAAGATTTGAATGGGTGCAGCGTTGGCTGTCGTGAAATTGTGAAAAGCATCCGCCTCGCGAGAGTCGAGCAACGCATAAAAGCGAAAAATTCGTTAGTAGTTTTGAAGAAGTTACAGGTCCGCCGTACCATTTCCAGCATGTTATAGTCCCGGAGGCATGAAGCGTATAAATTAAGGTGCAGGTCTCTTACCATAGGGGACGCATTTCGGGATGGGATGATTCCAACCGTTGGCAGTGCAAGTCAGTATTTTATGGCCCTTCAATCTACGGGCTGGTTCACACGAGTACACGGTCTGCAGAGTGCCATCTTTAAGGACCCTCTCCCTTACCGCGCCCCACTCTGGTGGCTGTACCAAGGGACAATTCCCGAGAACTCCTGGAAGTCGAACAAGAGACCTTTAATCATAGGAAAAGCTCCGCGAGGTAAAAATATTAGAAAATTCGAAAAATCGTAAAAATGCTCCGCCTTACAATGGATTCGTCACCGTCGAGCACGATCCAATTATAGGGTTATTATGAACATTTGAAACTTAAGAGAAAGTTCAACAATTTTTTCTATATACAAGCAACACCTCTTTACACGATTTTTAAATAATAAATTCCAAAAAAAAAAGATAAGAAACATACAGTGACTCCTTTAAATATTCGGATAGTCTTAAAAATACGATAATCTTTTTAATATTGGACTCTACTATTTGGACTTTGGGGGGGGGGAAATATTTTGAAAAAATTCCAATTGGTCAGACTTGCAAACAAAAACCTAAAAGTTGTATTTCACAATTTTTTTTATGTAGGCCAATATTGAATTTAAAAAATGCTTTTTATAGATCTGTGTTAATTATATACGTTTAAATAACTTTCAATATTTCCTCAGCAATTTCGACCAATTATTTTCCGATATATTTTACATGCCACGTAATAATTTCCAACGGCATCATCAATGGGACGCTATATAAACTCCATCTAACTGAGGAATGAAAATATAATGTATAAATAAAATTATTGTGATAATGAACAAACTATACCATAATTTTTTAAGAGAACGATTGAGTTTTGACCTATGGTTCCTTTAGCACATTTTATCTCTATGACGATTAGAATACGATACAATAAAAAAAAAGTGTTGACTTTTTCACCTTCAAATTCAGGGTCAAGGTTAACTTTGCAGTACCTTTCTTACACTGTTTACGAAACAGTGCTCTTATACGAACAGTGTGAGGACGAAGAGACCTTGTCTTGGAAGAACAGTGTTTACTAGAAACAGAAACGTCCTCTACGTACATTATTTCACATAATGTATTCTAAAATATTTTTTTCCTCGCGAAGTTTGATAACCGATTACACTAAAAATACAAAAATCATTCTGAAATTGCCAGTGAAAATAAAAGATTGAACTGAAAAATCGACCCGACCCGATCCGACTACCATTTCGGGTACCCGAAGTTTATAAACTTTCGGGATCCCAACCCGACCCGACCCGATCATTGTCCGACTCGTCACGAGACTCGGAATACACACCCATAGTTTTCATATCATTATATTCATCTCTATCGTATAAATTGCAAAAAATTCAACTGTTGTATGAGGAAGCAGGTTTACTTTCAGGTGCACAATGTAAAAAAGATACATAGAATAAAAATATTCTAGGTTTGAAAGAAATAACTTGATTTTGGAATTAAAATTGCTTCGAGTGCAAAGGGTTAATAGTTACGTAAAATTGCCCTAAAGGTCTGAGTAAAAACACGAGCAACGTTGAATTTTGTGATCCTATTTTTGTGGCCAGAGACTGCATACTTAGATGTTTGTATCGTCCGGACCGGTATCTAACTAATGAAATTTACGAGCTCGCGAAATACATAAGATTTGCAATGTGCAAATTGGCAAACACAAGGTCCCAGAGTTTCGGCAATGCTTCTTAATTGGTGACCTGAATACCGTTCGAATCTTTCAATTGATAAATGTGCTAATAGCGGCCCGGGACGATTTTCAGGGTGCTCTCTGTGAATGCGGATAATCGAATCGAAGTAATTAACTGACCGTATAGCGATAATGTATCAAATAAGTGGTTCGACGGGTCCGAAGCAGGCTCGAGTAAGCGTTAATCACGAAATTTATGTTCGTCGATAACGACTAGTTAAAGCTTCATTCTTGCACCCTACCGGCAGGATTCAGTATCCTAACAACAAATGAAAGCAATCGGCGATTAATTAAACGAAAATAACCAACTAATTTAATGAAGATAAAGACCAATGAAAGTCCATTTTAGAATCTCCTCTTATAAACTATTTGCGCGGTGGTAAATAAAAATTGGTCATCGTATGACTCGTTACGTACTTTGGATTGAGAATAATTTTTGATTGGATACAATAACAACTGAAAGCAATAAACAAAAAAATAACCAATTAATTTAATGAAGATGCAGACATATTTATGAATGAATTACACAACGGTAAATAAATATTGTTCATCGCATAACTCATTACTACTAGACTGCGGATCATTATGCAGAATAAAAATGTTCTACATGAATTTCAAAAAAGAGTCACCGAATAGAAATTTCATTGTTTCTTTAATAACTTCAATAAGCTAGAAATAATTCATTGATATTCTTAAATTGTTTTATTCATTCCAATCTTTTAAATTATACTTTATTAATTTTTATCGAAAATACATAAAGATCCGCAGTCTAATTATTTTATTTTTAAAATACAGCATACAATTATGTAGATCGAACATAAAAAAGTGATTGAAAAAGAATGAGAAATAATAATGAAAAATTAGTTACTAATGTAAAATGTTACTTGCTGATGCAATTAACGCTAATTGCACCAAAAAGTGATCAAAAACTGTCTAACACTTCATTTAATACCTCGCAAGCTGATTTAAATCGTAACTTGAGGATTGTGTATTCATTCCCGGCTAACAAAGAAAATGTGATGAAATCTAAAGTTTAATTAAGTCCCACTGTGCAGCCTGGGAGGCTATTGTTTGCACTGCCTGCGGATAGATAGTGAAGGACTTTAGTCGAAGGCTTATCGACAGCATAACGTTTCATGCCTCCATAAACACCGCCTCGCAAAAGTTTCTTAGCAACGTAAAACGTCATAACGCTAACAACTTTAAACATTAATAACTTGCAAAGTAGAACGATGTTGAAAATGACGCCATAGCATAGCAGGAAGTATGCTAAAATTATTACACTGGTCAAAATGCGCAGCTATTCAGAAATTACTTTAACACTAAACCTACCACGGTCAAATGACCGGTTTTATATTTTTCAATTATTGGAATTATAAAAATTCGTTTATGAAAAATAATGGAATAAACTTCCTTGTCCAAGCATCTATTATATTAGAAATTACGGACAATCTGAATAAATCTAATATTGCCATTTTTATAAGGTAACATTCGCTGATAGTTTTAATGCTTGGTAGGCTTAGTGTTAATTCACGTTAATTGTTTCTTTTTCGGTTCAAACGAAACGAAGAGAAAATATTAAACGATGTCAAAATAAAATATTAACGAAGAGAAACAGTTACTTTCGTATAGAACGATATCTTGACTAGACAATATAAACTAAGCAAATGCAGATGTGAAATCTTATTTTTTCAAACATAAAGCGAATTATACAGTTTAAAACAGTCAGTTGCGAAGGCTCCTATTACTACTGTACTAACTTCGAACAAAATGAACGCAAGCGTATTAAAAAATTTCAGTACATTCCTCGAATGTTAATTAATAAACGCACCAAGTTTGGAATTGTACTACTCGGTATGTATCGTTTAAAATAGTTGTAAAATTGCTTTACAATGAGAGAGTCGAAAACTCTCTGAAAACCTTCTAAATCAGGCATGTCCAGAAGTAGCTCACTGGGAGGCAAATTCGAGGGAGACGCCTACTTCTCCCATCCGAGCTCCTCAGACCCGTGCCTACCGTGGGTCCGAGAGTCGCCGCAACGCGACACACGCAGTACATGCCGTAAGCGGTAGGCACGGGTCTGAGGAGCTCGGAGGACTACGGCCGCCATGCGGAGCGAGACGCGCGGGCGGGAGAAGTAGGCGTCTCCCTCGAATTTGCCTCCAAGTGAGCTACTTCTGGACATGCCTGTTCTAAATCGTCGAAAAACACATTAAACGCGAAATTGATATGTATCAAGGGAAAAGTGTATTTAAATAATAAAATCGCTACAAATATCGAAACTTGAACTATTATTTAATAAATTAATGATTTAAGCACTGCATAAATCGTCGATTTTCGGCCATTCTCGGACAAAACTACACAGAAGGAGTATTAAAGCTCGAGCAAACAATGGAAAAAATCTTGCACCACTTGGTCCAGTAGGAATTCATTCATACAGTACGATCAATATGTTTTGTGTTACTGCGTAGGTATTTTTTCCAAAAAATCGTCGAAAATCCGTCGTTTTCCGCGTCACAGCAGGGAGTCCCATAGAAATCGTAATTGGTGAACGAGTTCCACGGAGCAACGAGCGAGACAACAAAACCATCAGTAAGCCGCACAAATACATTCCGTGGTAGTGAGCTAATTAGTTGGGTTCATTCGAGGTTCGAGGCCTCCCTTAGTCGTGGAGGTGTCATGACGGGAATTAGATTTCGTTCTACCGCGAGCATCGGGGTTTCCGAGGCTTCTCTGTGGACGAATTTTGTGGTGAGGCACGAGCAACTTTACGTGTCTCTGACCTAGTCGAGTAACAAGTAGAAGCATTGTCTCTTATACAGTAGACTTCTATAATGGTGGAAGTTCACCTGGCGTCGGACAGTGGGGTGAAACGACTTGACCGCGATCAAAAATCTGTAAAGTAATCATTACATTATAGTCGTTATGCTCTGTTAATTTTACCGGTATTTAATAAACTGGGTATCGCAATATTCAGTTTATTGTCAGACATTCTTTTTCCAAAACCCAAATCATGTCATACGACAATGGCCAAATTATGAGAACATACGTAATACAGAGGCACTAACTATTGCCACTTACAAGAAAGGTTAGAGAATTAAATTAATTATTGCAAGAAAGGTTAGAGAATTAAATTAATTATTGCAAGAAAGGTTAGAGAATTAAATTAATTATTGCAAGAAAGGTTAGAGAATTAAATTAATTATTGCAAGAAAGGTTAGAGAATTAAATTAATTATTGCAAGAAAGGTTAGAGAATTAAATTAATTATTGCAAGAAAGGTTAGAGAATTAAATTAATTATTGCAAGAAAGGTTAGAGAATTAAAAAATTCAGAAAATAATAAAACTTCGTCTGCAGGTGGAAAAAATAAATTGGACCGCAAACCTATTTTTTATATAGTGCGGCTTTATGGGGTAGAACCACTCCTTGAAAAG
This sequence comes from Sphecodes monilicornis, assembly GCA_913789915.3. NCBI lineage: Eukaryota > Metazoa > Arthropoda > Insecta > Hymenoptera > Halictidae > Sphecodes > Sphecodes monilicornis. Next base: position 17,222,253 of record OU565290.1, read on the forward strand.
AATATCAGAATTTTCTTTCTCCTGGAATATCTCGGAAATGGTGAGAGATTTCGAACCAAAATTTTAAGCAGAAATTCAACTTCCTTTTTACATGGAAAAAACTGTTCAAATCAATCCACCATCGAGGTACTGTTGAGCCATAGATTCTGATAGGCGATTTTTCAAATTACGGATCTAGAGACCCCGCGAATATAAAATAAAGCCAGTGACGCTGCAATTTTGAAAATATAACAAACGACTCCAATTTTTGTTTAAGTATTTACTCTTCATCTTTCTCTGTAGCTACTTGAGATGAAATATGAAACAGGAAAATTCTGCATATTTTTCCAAAAGCTTTTTCACCCCCTTAGAATGATATTACAACACGAGCAAGAAATAGAATTGTGTTACGGGTGACTTACTCTACCTTCACACATATTCACCTTATTCTGCATCTCGTCCATGTTCTTATTTCTACCAGTTTCTTTTTGTGCAATTAAATTACTGCAAAAATGTATGAGGGTCAGAAAAAGTAAAATCGTTATTTTCATAAGACATTCGCATGAATTTATAGATAATACGAAAGCATCCAACTTGAAAATACTGAGCATATTTTTACTAAATAAACAAAAATAAGAGTCAATTTTATTTAGTAAACTAATCCATCTAATATCTCAAAGAAACTCAAATCATTTGAAGCAATTTAAAAAATATTATTCCTTTTTAAAAGGTGTACGCATACTTTGTACACCCAATGTATATGTATATGGTCTAACAAGGGATGGACCCTACGTGGTCGTCTCCGATTTTAAGTTACTATACTTTTGCATCAATGTTTCTAATGATATATGTAAAATATTTGGTGTAGATATTTAAAAACATTAAAGATTAATATTTTACCTAATATTTGAGCTGTATTCGATACGTATTCAAGGTAAGTAATTTTGATCTGTTTATATATTTAATGTTTTTAAGTATCTACATTAAATATTTCACATATATCGTTACAAACATTATTACTACCACCGTGCAAAAGTACATTAAAATCGTAGATGACCGTCTCGGGTCCTTCCCTTGTAAGGGTCAGCCTAACTCACATTTTTGCATAGACTCTTATTGCGTCGACACGTGATTGATCCGCGCACGGGTGCACGCAATTTCTGTACCGCAATTTGAATGGTTTACAATTCGGATTTAATCTCGTTGCGTGTAAACTAGTTCCTCGAAGGCGAAGATTAAAAGCACGGTCAGCAAACCATATTACCTCGAGACCGGTGGAAGAATTCCGCTGCTGCAGTTCAAAAATCAACGTCATCAAAACGTACGGTTAACAGAGCTTGCGTGGAAGAAAGGCAACGCTGGTGGCGTTCCAGCGCTTAACGTAATTTGTTCACCCTGCAAATGCTCGTGGCCAAACATCGTGTGCAAACTTCCACGAGGAAAACAAACGATCACGAGTCTTTTATGGAAGCAATCTGCGCGGACTGGAGCGCATTTACTTAATGCAGCTTGGTCGTAGTGACTCTCTAATTAATGTCACCGCGATCTCTCTTCCAAAAGGGATGTCACCTCCTTTGCATCAAATCCGGATAGACTTATTGCCACAGTCTTTTCCACCGCAATTTAAACGGCGCACAGTGTAACGAGTACATAGGGAAAAAAAAACAAAAATCGATTTCTCGATTAAAATAGTCATATTTTAATACCATTAATATCTTAATCACATTTATATACTATAAATCTAATTTTTTCACATGAAAGAGTGAGAAATATTTTTCAAGCAAGAAGGAGAAAATAAAAGTTAATACACAGTATTTAATCGATAAAAGTCGCAACCACGGGTCCGGCCAGCGACACTTCGTGTTCAAGTATACTATTCTTTGACTTGTGCCGAACGTAGAAAATGACAGAGAAGCTCGAGAGGCCTCGGTCGCCGAGAAGTGTAACATAATACGGGTTCGGTGTATCGGTGAGACCACTACTAATTCAATGACAAAACTTCTTTATTTTTTATTATTTTTTTATGGAATTTTCACCGACATAGTCGTGACATTTTTCTAATGAAAATGATACCAAATAAGATATAGTTGCGATGATATTTACTCGTGTAATGGACGAATATGTTGGTGAAAGTTCCATAAAAAAATAATAAATAATAAAGAAGTTTTGTCATTGGATTAGTAGTGGTCTCACCGATATACTCGACCCATATTATGTTACACTTCACGGCCTCTCACGAGGTATACCCCGCGGAAATGGGGATTGTTTTGCGATACTTCTTGTTTAGAATTTGGCGACACTTATCGATTGAATACTGTATGAATAAAAGTCAAATATAAATTTTAGGTTCAATGTCTAAAGAAATATGCAAAAAAATGAGCTTCGTCCGGAGTTGATTACTTTAACAGTTTTTAGTTATCGTGTGCGCCAGTTTAAAAAACACGGTTTCGAGAGAGATGCGCATTATACAATGAATAATAAGAAGAATTGAACTAAAAAAAAAATACTTGTGCTTCAAGGCTATCTGTTTACATCCTAAAAACGGTCTAGTCCCATATATCCAATAGTTAACCCAAACAAAAATTTCTTAGAAACCCTTTTTTCAGTGCACGAAAAGCCTCCTTAAAAATTCGCAGTATACGAAAAGTTTTCGTCAAAAAAGACTTTCCAAAACGTTCTGTGGTCTCGTGCGTAATTTTTACTGTTTTTCCCGTAACGAACCGAATGATTTTTTGCTTTGAGTGGCCGAGAGCAGACGCGCGATCACAAAGAGTTAAAGTAACAGCTATCGACATTTAAAAATAGCTCTCGGTACTGCGCGAAGCGGACAATTTTTAATTAAAACATGCCGCAGCAAAAAAGTTAATCCTTGCCTCTTCTTCCTTTACCATGATCGATAAACGGACTCCCTTTGGCTTGGTCCGCGCAAGTAACGCATTATTAAGTGTTGCCACCCCCGTCCCATTTTAACGACGCCAGTTCTGGCGGACTCGTATATTTCTCCTTCTGGAATATTTTACGATTGCAGGAAGGAAGTTGCGAGCAAATCGCGTTGGTGCTTCGGGACCGACACACGATTATGAACGATGCGTAATTATGCTATAACTATTAACTCACGAACTGTCATAAAGTCTGCCAAATTTTAGAATCTTGAGCATTACCATTTTATGAGTCATACTGATCGATCTACCCTATCACCTATTTTCAATCCTTATAGTTCCTATTGGAATATCCTCGTTTTATTGATTAAGCTGCTCAAAACGTTCGAAAAATATTCAGCTGCGCCAATATATGGCGGGCTGTAAATCATAGTGGAGTAAATCCAAATTCTGAAGATTTTAGTTATGGTTTTTCGAATCATAAAAGCATCATTTATTTATAAAGTTTTATTTTAACTCTTTACTATATGTGGACAATACGTTGCTACATCGATCTGAAAAATTATGTGGACCAAACAGTTAACAATCTTACCTTCCTAGGATGTGACAACATTATATGTATATTGTGTCTAATATTCAATGCATGGCAATAAATACGTAAATATAGAAATTCTACATAAAATTATGGCAGTTATTGAATTAAATTTTAAAATTTTTAAAATGCAATTCTAATTAAATTTTCTTTTTTAAAATTTCCTCAACCCTCAACTGATAATACAGTCTTCCAAACTCCATTTTTAAGCACACTGTAACTTCGCTATACTTATTGTAAGAAAAATAATAGTGATATCATTTGGACCTTTATATTTACTCTATTAAAATAAAATCTCTGTTTTTACGAAAATGGTAAAATATCGCCATCTAAGAACAAAAACTGACGTTGTAAGCCAGGCATGGGCACGGGTGGAGCTCCTCAAACGCCTGCTTCTCCCACCAACCTCTTTTTCATGTGCGAGGCCTGCGCACTATCGCGACGGGCGAAGCACTTCTTTTCTCTATGGCAGGTATGTCCAGAAGTAGTTCACTTGGACGCAAATTCGAGGGAGACGCCTACTTCTTCCGCTCGCGCGTCTCGCTCCCCGTGGCGGCCATAGTCCTCCGAGGTCCTCAGACCCGTACCAACCGTGGGTCCGAGAGTCGCCGTAACGCGCCATACGCGGTACATATTGCAAGCGGTAGGCACGGGTCTGAGGAGCTTGGAGGACTACGGCCGCCACGGGGAGCGAGACGCGCGGGCGGGAGAAGTAGGCGTCTCCCTCGAATTTGCGTCCGAGTGAGCTATTTCTGGACATGCCTGCTCTATGGTAACGGCGGATGCTGGTGGGGGACAGTGGACGCTATGGTGGGGACGGTTTTGTCTCAATTGAGACAAAAATGCCCATCCCTGTTGTAAGCCATCGTTAAACTACGGATTTTGTGAATTTATAGTAAACATGGGTGAGTATAATTTCAAAGAGTGGAAAGATTAATAAAATTTAAGAACGCCAATACATTTCGTACGACTTAATAAAACCACTAAAATGAATAAATAAATTCCTGCTTGATTCCTAGGCCTTGCAATTAATGCGAACAATATTTATATTGCACAAAAATCCGCAGTCTAGCCGTCATACACGTGAAGGGATAATAATGTTTTAGAGTGCGATATTAAATAAATAATTTGATATATTAAACGATTTCTCTGCCATGTACTTTACCAAAAACTTTAACAGAGTGAGGCTTCTGTAAGTGACAGCACTGTTTTAATATCAAATTACATCCCCGACGTGGAATGAGTACCATTGAAGAGTATAAAACAAAATGAAAGGAAATAAAGTGCTCGTTTAAACTTTATAGTTTACCGCAGCTTGTTATAGTTAAAAGTTAAAGTTTACTTACATACGCTTAAAGGAAAATTGAGTCTGAAGTTTTACAATTTTGCCAGACTACTCGAGTTGAGGGTGCAGTAAAAAATTTGTTGGTTTTTTCTTGGTTCTTAATTGACTGTTAAGACTGTTGGTATTAGAAGCGTAAACGTCTGCCTCCTCGTAAGAGGAAGAAAACTTTAAATACAAATCATCGACCGAATTCATTTTGATTGGTTATTCGAATTGAAATAAAAAGAAATTGCATAAATAGGAACTTTACTCTTTTCGTCTAGTATTAAGATAAAGTATTGTATTAAAGAATGCACAACTATTAATATTTATTTCCGTGGCTGTTAAATAAATTGCAATTATGAATGAACGACTTGGTTATTGTAAAAATTATCTCATTTTCTCCTCTGCCATTTTTCTCTCTCACTAAATAGTATTTTATGATCAATATATATGTTAAGTAATAATAATACATTGATGAAGGATTGAGAAAGCGGTGGTAATATGGGCCCCTTGCAATTTTTGATATTAAAAGTAAATAAGTAACATAACCTGAAGAAGAAAAGTTTTTCGTCATCTCACAAAGGAACTATTTCTTGCGAATTTCTATCTTGCAATATGTTCAAAGGTGGAGTTAAAATTTCTGTGAATAATGAGTATATGTGAATTAATGAAATAACTTATATTTTAACCAAATTGATGCCTATTTTGTGGACGACGTTCAATAGACAAACATGGACAAATATAGATACAATGCATCATGTGCAAATGATGGACACATAGGGAACATAGTAAGTACATATCGTACGACAGGCATGGGCACGGGTGGAGCCCCTCAAACGTCTGCTTCTCCCACCAACCTCTCTTTCATGCGCGAAGCCTGCTCACTGTTTGCGACGGGCGAAGCACTTCTTTCCTCTATGATAAACGGCGAATGCTGGCGGAGGACAGGGCAAAAATGCCCATCCCTGTCGTACGATAAAGAAGAGTACGCGTGCGATTTTTGCATATAAAGAAAAGTAATTTGTTTTATTTAGTTCCCGTTGGTGTAAAAATGTTGATCAAATGTTGACCAAAAGCAATGATTTTTTACGATTTCTCTTAGGGGACCATATTACCCCCACTTTTGTGGGGTCAAAAATAAGACAAAAATGACTTGTTTTCATAATATATATTAAATTCAATGAAATTATTTTTCTTTTACTTCCGCTTTTATCACCAGTCACCTTATTAGTTTACCCACATTTTAAGCAAAAATACGCTAAAAAATTACCTAAATTACACTAATTTTTTTAAGAGGTCCAAAAATTACTTCTCTTCATAATACATGCTAAATTCAATGATATTATTTTTATAACGTTATTAACTAATAAACTTACGTACATTTTAAGCAAAAATTCAAATGAATTAAAATTATCAATCAGATATTAAGAAGAAATATAAAATTGGGTGGGGGAACACATTACCATCCGTTCCTCTAATGCAATAAAAACAGAATAAAAACGAACAAATTGAACAATAAAACGACTATTTGTAAGTACATTAACACCAAACCTACTACCACCGGTCAAAATGACCCTAAATTTTTTTATTTTACAATTGAAATTATAAAGATGCTTTCATGGGAAATGATTAAATAAATATATTAAGTAGAGCACATATTATTATATTTACCACACAAATTTCAAATAAATAATCTTATCATTTTTATAAGTTAACCTGTGCCAGCTGCTTTTAATGCTCGGTACGTTTAATGTTAACAGGTAACATGTAAACCATGAGCTCCTAATAAATTAAAAATATCACGACAGCTAAAGAAATCCAGAGGTCGAAAATAATATTGAAAAATTAGAGTTATTAATTTTACAGTAGAAATAGCCAGTATCAGTACAGTGTTTCATACATTGCAATAATTGTAAAACTATTGTGACAGAATTAGTCCGATTTAACGTCCTTAAGTTGTTTTCCAACATCCAGAATCGACGCAGCCGATAGAGCAGTCCGTTCTAAACGATGCATGCTTGAATTAGAGCAAATCGGATAACGTCACCGGGTCATGTAGACTTCGAAATAATGTGTCTCTCCGGGCTGCCATTATAATACTCCTGTGCAAAAGCTGCTTTGCCATTTCAGTTCCAGTTTTCACTCGGCGCATCAGTTATTTTGTATCCGGCGCGACGCGTATTTGATTCATCGCTTTCAACTTTGGAAGTCTCGTGCAATTTTGTGGACGGCGTTAACCGTCGCCAAACGATGCATTGGTCCGGTCGGACGTAATTGTACCATACATACTACCAATACTGAAACCGACTCGCCATCACTGCAGACTATATTTGCGAAAAGACGATTTTTGAACGCGAATTATAAAAACAAAAACTAAATATCCGATCAAGTGGCGATTTTATACTCGATTTCTGCATGCTGTAAACTATTTGGTTGGCAACTAAATGAACGCGGATTTTAACTAAAAAGGAAAATTCAAAATTTTTACTTGAAAATATAACTTTATTAAATTAGGTATTGTCGGTTTTTGTCGAGGCCCTTTGGCATCATTCAGGCAGTGTCATAATTCCATGTTCATAAAACTAAAAAAAAAGAAAAAAAGAAATTTGGCAAACCAATTTTGACGCTGCCTTTCTTTCAAGGCTTCAGCCCCACATACGGCACACAACTTCTTACAGTAGCGTATTACCCTATAGGCAACTTGGGCAAATGTCCGGGGCCCCAAGAAATATTTTTATGTAGAAGGTTTTCATGGATGAAGGAGCATTTATTTCACTTTGTATGCAATAATAAATATGTAGATGTTTTTAGAATTGTTTTATTTTTTCCAAAGTGAAAGTTATTTAGTTGGGGTTAGGGGCCCCGAAATTTTACTTTGCCCAGGGGCCCCAAGTAGTCATAACGCGCCACTGACATCTTGTATGCTTGCGGTGCGTTCCTGCTTTTTCGGAAATAATAATAAAATATGTCTGAAATGCGCGTTTTGTTCTTCCATTTTTGAATTGGGATAAAAACGAAACTAAATAACTAATCGATACAATTTTCTTACAAATTAAAGGTGGAAATCCAAACAACAAGAAAACAATATAGGTTAGGTGCTTTGAGCACGATGACAAAACAAAAGAATGTGCTAGAATATCTATCGGCAAAATCCGCAATCATTTAGTTGCCAACCCTATAATTTATACAAACGTAAAAATTAAAAAAAAAGAGACTGTCATTAAACTGCGGATTTTATGCATTTATGACAAGAACGTGCTGGCGCAATTTTAAACAGTCGGAAGGAATGAATTTTAGGATTATTTATTTTCAATTCATTGAAATGATTGAAGAAAAAAGAAACTTCCGTCTGCCTACTGCTTTGTGTAATTCGTGCAAATAATTCTTATTTTGCATTCAAATAATATATTATTACTATATTACTTTTCACAAAATCACATTTTTTTTAACAAAACATAATCCGCATTTGTCCTACAACCACAGACTCTTGTTCCTCATGACGAGTGTTATACGATGCAAAAAAATTAATTTTGCCTTGAACATCAAGATCAAGGTCATTTTTACATGGATTTTTTATTTACAAGTTTTCACCGATCCAGAGGTGTAGAATTATGCCAAGACCGGCTTTACACTTGTGAATTTTTATATTCTAAAGTTAAATGAATATATTCATGGTTGCAGGACAGGTGAACATCATATTTTATATTGTTGCTCTCGAGTATGATACTAACTTCACATGTATACGAAGGGTTCATTAAAATATTATTTAGTTTGATGTAAACGATCTTGTCTATCAAGAATCCATGGACCCTTCCTCTACGATTTGAACTACTCTGCTCTAATGAAGATTCGAGCGTGTTAGCGTTTCTAACCTGCAAACCGGATTAATGCCGGCATAATACGTATGCGTGAAATACGTAATTAAGTGACGGCAAGTGAGTCAGTTTCCTGAAGGTACCTCGAGAGACGTTGCTTAAAGATTATAGGGGTTCCTTCGAGTTTACTAATACGCCCGCAATTTGCATAGATCAATAACTTCAAATTACTTACAGGAGAAATGATAAACCCTTTGACGCATCGTGTAATCTCTACCGTCGCAAAGATTCCTCTTTTGCTCACTCGTATAAACAGTCTTTCGAACAAGAAACTGTAATTGACGGAATTACAGAGTAGCTCGGGCTTTGAGATATCAATAAAACTCAACGTTACTGAATAATTCATGATACCTATTCTAAACTACTTGCAAAGTAATGTCTTATATTTACTGGAGATTGTACAGTCTGTTACAAAAATCTAGATGCGCCTAACTCCAAATATATAACACTGACCGTACCACCACCGGTCAAATAACCGGTTTCACGTTCTTTTATTTTATAATTATCGAAATAGCAAAGGTGCTTCGACCAGAAATTATTAAATAAATTTCTTCATTGAAGCACGTATTGTTATAAAAATTGCGGGAAATCTAAATAAATTCGGAATTGTAATTTTTATAAAACAATATGTATATCAATCACATTTTATGTTCGGTATGTTTAGTGCTCAGTAAAACAAGAGTTTCAAATATTTATACCTATTATCAATAGCTCAAACTACGCCAAATTTATTGTCAAGACTAGACTGTGGATGCAAAATAAAAATGGTTAGGATTCATTGTTAGAAACTGGGACCATACAGAACATTCTTTTCTCTTTAACAATCTTGATAAGTTGAAAACGAGAAGAATATCAAAAGAGATTGAAAATTCGGCGAATATGCTTGATATTGAATATGAATCGTCTGACGCGTCTGTCCGTGATCTACCTGATCTACTTCTTACAAACGCTAAGAACGCGAACTTGACGCATTTTTACACCAGGGGGTTAATTAAATTAAAATGAATTTGTATAGAATTTTGTGTGTAATTAAAATTAGTAATTTCTCAACTGAAAAAAATTATTCTACATTTTAGACTTGTTTTTTCATGTAGAATCATCCCCTCCACGTCTATACCACCTTGGAGCACCCAGTAGACATGCGAAATAAAATAGTTTACGAAACTTTAAAGTCGTTTTTTATGAGAATGGTTGACTCAAAACTCATGGTATCTTTGAGACTTTTGTTCCTCGCGACGAGTACTATACGACGAAATGAAAAAAAAATTTGACCTTGAAAAAAGGTTCAAGGACAATTTTGCGGCCCATTTTTTTAATAGATCTCCGCCCATCCAGAGACATAGAATCCCGCTATGGTAGTCGTGACATATAACCCTGTACATTTGACTGCTGATCATTATGTAAAATAAAAATTGTCTATATCGATTATAAGAAACCATAGTATAAATATTTAATTGATTTCCACGGTTAATAAAATTCGCAGACCAATTATAATCAATCATAATATGGAGCAGATAGTGTTTAAATGACAGAAAAGTTTGATAAAAATACTACGTCAAATGTTTAACACTAGAAAACTATCGGACCAGTCAAAATGACTTATTTCTAATTTTTTCTTCTACAAAAATTGAAGTTACAAATATGTTTTACGTAACAATTTTTTAGTTCGCTTGTCTATTGAAGTACATATTTAAATAAACATTGTACAAATCTGAATAAATGCAATCGTGTCGTTATTATAAGGTAATATACGCCAGTCGCGTTTAGTGCTCGGTAGTTCTAGTGTTAATGGTTGAACAGTTAAGAATTTATTGTTGCTTAGATGTGGCACATTTCGTGTACTTACAGTTAGTTCGTTTGTCATTTGTATTAGTCATGTGTCTAAACGGTGTAATCATCATTAAAAATTCCTGAGAGCAATTTTTGGTGGTCAAAACTCGTGTAGCACAGGACAGTCAATTTTGAACTCCTGAAAATTGATGTGACTGCTGACTTGAGGGTCCCAACAGTATTGATCACCGACTCGTCAGGTTTGGTGTTGGCAAGCTGGAGCAACTTTGAAATTGCGTAGGTATCAGTAATCACTGAACTTTCGACATCCTTGACCTATCTAGTATACCGGAACTTCGGAGTTACTACAGAGAATTTCAATGCTTCCAACATTTCCGAAACTAACAATACACTGTTACTTTAACTAGTCCTTCAATATTTAACACTGACATATTCATATGTACAATATAAGTACAATTAAATTAACAATATAACATAACTAAACTCCAAATGAGAAAGCAACAAATTTTTATGTGAACTTAATCGAGAATAAATAATTTTCAATGTAGCGTACGACCTTCTTCAAATCTCAATTTATTGAGATTTTATAAATATTTAAACTTAATTATTCTTAAGAGGAAAATTTATTGCATTTTTTAAACGTCCGCCATTTTCTTACTTTTTTGAATTATTAAAAAATCGTACGATATATGGAGAAGTATTTATTGTTTATTAAGTTAACATAAAAATTCGTTCAATGGCAGTAGTCGTAATCAGTATTCGTAAGTAATGGCAACTATTTTTATTGATGTCGGATTTTAACATATTATGAAGATAATAAAAATTCTAAATAAAAAAACGGCACGAACTAATGAAACCAACTAATACGAAAGCTTTGTTAACAAGGGGTTAATAATTTTAGCTATCGTAATGCTATCGTCAATATCTAATTTTTCCACTCACATTTGTGAAATATTCATTATAATTTGTTCTTTGGGAGACATATGTTCTTTTCTTCAGGTTATTCTTCTTATTAGGAGAGACAATGTATTATCTAGATTAGATTTGTTTCCCTACTTGCTCAAAGTGATGTCCGTCTGCAGCGATACAGGCGACAGCAACGAATAATACAATGTTTATCAACGGTTACGACCTAGATCTGTTTCTTAGTTGAGTGCGAAGACTGCTGTCGCCTGTATCGCTGCAGACGGACATCACTTTGAGCACTTATAACATAAACAGTAAGTTCAAATATAATCCTAATAGTATCCTTCAATTTTATCATATTTTTGGTACTCAAGATCAACTGAAGTAAATGATTTAAGCATATTCAAATGTATTTCTTCAGCCGCTACAAGATGGAATAAAGAAAAAATAAGTTTTCCCGATGAAAAATAACGATGACCTTGAAAAAACTATGAAAAAACAACCAGACAAAAAAAATGAATATCTAGATAGGAATATCTAATAGGAATATCCGATCTAGATTGGAATATCTATGATATCCTTCGATACCGTTTAAATTATGCCACAAAATATTTTTTGTGCCATTAAAAATAAAGGAGATATTTAGGTGGCCTCCTTCAGCTGAGACACCCTGTATAAACCCAGTAGACGCAACAAATAATACAGTTACCCGCTAAATGTCTTCGTTGTAATATCAAAAATGACTAGGGGGCCACGTTACACCTTTCTCTAAGGATTTCTTAGTCTTAACTGCATAAAGTGAATAAAATGCATAAGAGAACTGTAGCTGGTCATCAGTTAAAACAGGACACGCGTTTATTTGTGTTAATTATTATCAACATTAATAGAAGCATGACATTATGTACTTGGAAAAATATGGTGATACAAGTAGATACATACGTAGGCAGCAGTATTCAGTCTCTACTCTATCTTAGCTCGCTGAATTCGACAGCAGACAACACACCCCTGAGATTATCGATACCTCAGCCAGTATTTCCCGGTGGGCGCTGCGCTGGCAGAAACTCTTGATGCACAGAGACACAGACAGCACTAACATCAAATCTCATGATACACCGTGATTCCGAATAAAGGGGATATTGCATTCACAATTACAATGTCGTGCTAGAATTTTCTAATTGATAATGTCACGTCTTAATATTCCAACGCTGCGCCTAAATTTAAAAGATTAAATTGTCCGTGTCATATGCTAATGCCGTGTGCCAGCTTGAATGCCACTCTCTAATTACTTTCAGAAAACAGGAACGTACCCTTTCGTTGAATTATACCATTCTCGAGTCGACCAATCCCGGGTGCACCAAGAATGTTCGAGTTTCTCGAAAGGGGTGATTTCTGAGGTTATTCTAAGAAGCTTTTTCCTTTGCGAAAATGTCATACGCAGCTTCGTTTTCGAGTTATTAAGGAAAACCACGGGCCAACCAGAGCGCAGCTGACGGATTCTGGCTCGGTGCGACGCACCGGCTGATTCTACTGAGCGGTAGCGTTGGTGTCGAGCCGTGCTCGAATCGTGAACAAGAGAAGAAGTAACAGTTTATTTAAATATAACTCGTATATTCAGCAGTAAATGCACTCGCTGCTTCGAATTCTCTTATACGACAATGACGAATGATTTTTATCTAATATCGAACAATAATTGCACGCATACTGACTCGATTGTATTGCTCACGACTCGAGCACGGCACGACAACAGCTTTAATTACAAAAGGGAGAACGCTTTTACATTGGACAAACAGAAGGCTATTCGCATTTTTTTTTTTTTTTAGAAAATATAAATTTCTACAGGAAGTCTTTATCATCGTATTAAAATACATATATTGGGCTAATATTTTGTGTACACTCTTACATCGAAAACTTTTCGAGTTACTCAGGTATAGCACACGAGATAATGTTAAGCTTCTCAAGAGAGTTTTAAACAAGCAGCCGTGTGAGTTTGCAACGTATGCTTCAGAATGATAAATTCAAACATATTCTTGAAAGATAAATAATATAATAGCTTCAGTTAAGAATAGAGATTTTATAATATATTCATTATTTAGGAAATAATAAACGTCTGAAATATCCTATTCAACTCTTTTTTTTGCAATTGATGCAGAAAATTGTTATTTTGTATAGAGATTTACGCTATAATCATTATAAATAATCTCTGAAAAATGTCAAGAGAATGCTAGAGAAATTGACTGTACTCGGAGTTTTGCCAGCAGCAAACTCTGCAACTCGAAGACAGCAGGTGTATATAGGGTCGCGTTGTTATTTTGCGAGTGACGCTCTAGCTAGTCGAAACAATATACATATAATCTCATAATCCCTATTATTACATTTCAAACCTAGAAGCTGAACTTTCCGGACCATCAACTCCAAGTTAGCTGTGTGGGCACTCAGTTTCGAGCACTATGTTATATGTATGCATACATTTACAAAATCTTCTGTTATTCGAGAATTGTCGAGATTCACTTTAACATTGCGTTTAATTTTGAAACTCTAAATACTAAACACTAACGCACTCACTCCAGTCGGCATGCATTAATATGATTTAAATGTATAAGTAGACTGCGGATTTTCATATGCAATAAAAATTGTCTGTATTAATTTCCCGGTAAAGAAACAACACAGGCATTCATCTCCTCTCTTAACCATCTTAATTCGTTGAAAATAATGTAACAATATTTTACATTCTTTAAACATTTTTACAATAAATTGAAAACAGTACATTGAGATCTCTAAAATCTCTTAATCTATTCCCTGTTTGAAATTGTACCTACCCATTTTTGTCATAAATCCATAAAATTCACAGTCTACGTATTAGTTTACCTACATTTTCAGCAAAAAAGAGTTTAGGAAGAAATATTAAACTGGTAGGGCACATTACCACCCTTTCCTCTATATACAATACCAAATGTAACTCATACGTTTTACTTATTCCTTTTCTTTATAAAGCAAAGCATTTTTGTTGTTATTTTTGATGACCCAGATTATCCAAACGGCCAGCATTTTGAGCAACTAATAAAATAAGGTGATATTACCCTTTTCGTTTTATTACTTTTGCATTCTTCAAACTGAAACTGATTTTTTCGCCTTCAAGGTCATGGTGTGTAGGTCGTTGAACTCATCTTATCGACTACTACATTGCATTATGAAAAATACATGTTAATATGCAAAAACATACGGTGACCTTGAAAAAACCGTTAAAATGACGTTCAAAAAAATAACTAAAACCGGTAAAATAACCTTCAATAAATAACTAAATAGGTTGTACATGGTTTTAAGGCGTGCATCAGATGGTAATAAAAAATAGTCCTTTGAAGATCATAACGGTTTTTTGAAATGAATTCAACGACCCACACAGCATGACCTTGAAGTGACCTTGAAGGCGATAAAATCAGTTTCAGTTTGAAGTATACAAAAGTAATAAAACGAAAAGGGTAATATCACCTTATATGTTATTAGTTGCTCAAAATGCTCAAAAGGATTTTTTTATTATCATCTGATGCACGTCTTAAAACCATGTACATCCTATTTAGTTATTTTTTCTTACATTCAACAGTAGGGGAAACAATTTAGGTGTTCGAGTTAAAATTAACACCCTGTATATACCGTCGTAAGCTGTCCTTACGATATCCCTGTGTCTAAGACAGGGCCCGCTCGATAGCCTTACTGACGAGTCCTTCAGCAGGCCCAGAACGAATTGCTTCCTTTCCTTTTCCTCTAACATTTTCCAACAGCCGCTTTACATCCAAATTGTACTATAAACAATTGTCATGTCATAAAAAACAAATGACATATTTCAGTGGCCTCTTTCAGCTGGGACACCCTGTATAAAAAGCGTTCGTCGAGTAACGTATCTATGATTCACGACGCGAATCAAAAATTTCCCTTACTCGCGAAAGAAAATCCGTCGCGGTGGGAAAGAATTCTATGCAGAAAACAGGCCATGTATTATGTACTGTCACAATATAATGCATTAGCCGTCGCGGCGTCTATACTCCCCCAAAACTAAACCTGTTAAAACTTTATCGCGCCGTCTGCCGTCGAAGCAAATCGCGTTTCCCGTTTCGTCATGCTGAAACTGTTCTCTTCAAACTCCACCCTCCGATTTCGCCATCCGTGCAGTCCATTTTCTCGGGGACTGCGTCGGTACTTCTTGAAAGATGTTCAAACGATCTTTGACGATTTAGTCGCACTCTAGGAAATGGTGTGGCGCGGCGAAGGGGAAGCTTGGAAATGCGGGTGTGGATTCTAAAACGTTTCTCCGGTTTCACTTTAACAAATCGCTCTGTCCCGCGGAAGAATGGATCGTCATGTACAGAATCGAGAATCGTGTCGAACAACAATGCGTACACCCGCCCTGCACGTGCATACACCTCTTTTACGGATTTAATGCACGCTGCAAGCTGCGCTCGCGAAATACGACCGCGCGTGCGATTATGAACGATGTAACGATATCTATCTGTTTGCAATCCGTGGCATCGGTCATCTTTGCGGTAATCTGATAACGTTGTCCATCAACAATTTCGTGTTTCGATCACCGATGGACGATCCTGATTAATCCCGAGGCGATAAACGCGAATACGGAAGTCGTTTTTCAAGAAATACACTACTAATATGCCAACGCGTTTCACACTAGATTTACGGAACACTAAAAGTGACTATTTTACGTTACTTAATAAAAATAAGAAATAGTGAATAGAATAGAAATGACTGGAAAATAGTGTAGATATACTCTTATGTCTGGAATAATTTATTGTCGTCAAATAAAAGAATTATTTGTCATTTCGTGAATTTTCAAACTCCATTTTCTCGAAAACAAGGTGTCGGTTGAAAAAAATTTATTCTATATTTTCGCCTTATTGTCTCGTGTAGAATCACTTCCTTCGCGGTCGTACCATCAATACTAGGACACCCTGTATATTACTGGAATATGTAACAGAAATTCAAATTTGTTAAGCAACCTGACTAATATATAGACAACGGCTTGCAGGCATCGCTATGACAAACATGTGTAAATACGTAAATAGAGGATCATAGAACCAACGTAAAATCAAGTCGTGTACACAGGGTGTCACACTTAACCCTGCCACCCTTAATAACTTTGTTATTTATACGGATACAATAAAATGTTTGCAGAGAAAGTTATCGTATTTGAAGGGACACATAAGTTGATGCAGACGAAGAACATGTCGAGCTTGTATTTTCCGAGATCTTACGAACAGTAACGTGTTTTTAAATGCAATGACCTACCTTTTGTATCATGAATCGATAGAGTATCAAATTCTGCTTACAAATATATGTATTTTATATGTCCCAAGTATAATCTGAAATAATTAGGGGTGGCAGAGTTAGGTGACATGCCAGAAGAATTCAAATCTATTAAACAGTGTGATTAACACTAAACTTATTACGTTTAAATTACCGTTTTTTTATTTCATAATTATGGAAATTATTAAAATGCATTCACAGGGAATTACTAAATTGACATCTCTATTTAAACAGGAATTATAATGAAAACCGCACAACGTTTAAGCAAATTCAATCTTCTCACTTCTATAAAACGTTTGACTTTAATAGGTTTTGTGCTTGGTAGGTTTAGTGTTTTTTATTTCACAATTACAGAAATTATTAAAATGCATTCACAGGAAATTACTAAATTGACTTCTTTATTTAAACATGAATTACAATGAAAACCGCACAACTTTTAAGCAAGTTCAATCTTCTCACTTCTATAAGACGTTTTACTTTTATACGTTTTGCGCTTGGTAAGTTTAGTGTTTTTTATTTCACAATTACAGAAATTATTAAAATGCATTCACAGGAAATTACTAAATTGACTTCTTTATTTAAACATGAATTACAATGAAAACCGCACAACTTTTAAGCAAAAGTTCAATCTTCTCACTTCTATAAGACGTTTCACTTTTATATGTTGTGTGCTTGGTAGGTTTAGTGTTAATACATAGACATAATAAGAATAACAGAACTAAAAAAAGAACACTTGTACTTCAAGATTATCTGTTTACTTTCCAAAAAGGCTCAGTCCCAGATATCCAATAGTTGTTCTAAAAAAAATTCTTAAAAATCACTTGTTTTCACTACCGTTATACGAGAAGCCCCCCTTTAAAGCGTGAAGGATCGTCGGATGAGCAAACAAGGTTGCCGCATCAGCAGAGGAACGCGATCGAGTTTAAGGGTTGAAACAGACACAACGCTATACTTTAGAGTTTACAGCATGACAAGGCTGCTAGACGTTCGTCGACGAGCATGCCACGGGTGTCTTCTTTCGAGATAGAAACTATATGCAACCGCGTTACAGCAGATGCAGAAAATATCGGTTGGTATCAAGGACGATGGTGGCTCACGAAGGACTATGAAGAGAGAGGAAACATGTTACACGCAGACTTTCGAGTGCCACGGTCTGAAACGGCCCTATCGGACCACTGGCGGACTACTGCTACTCGACACGATCCTGCTTGTAAACACGGAAAGCGGAAATTTCTCGTGTAAACACACATTTAACCTGTGACCGTAAGGCGCAGCACTCGATAAACCACAAACAGGCTAAAATACACAGGCTGATTTACAGTATTTTATGTGTACCGCGCTCTCGATGAAATATCGTTTAAATAGACGATGAACAAATTTATTTTCAAAAAATTCACCTCCCTCTGGAATTATTTAGATTTAATTTCATTCGTGGTTTTATTGTTTTGCCTAAAGATCTGGATGGTACTCTCAGACGATACAAAAAATATTTATTATAAAACAACTGACATTGTATGTTGTATTTATAAATTATGAATTTAGGTGAATCAAAAGTATTTTTAATTACATTAATACATTTCTAAAAGAACTATAATATTGGTAAAATTCCTATAATATAAGAATTGAAATATAATTTTGAAACAAGCTGTGTCAATACTTTTGTTCGAGACTGTACACGACTCACATGAACCTACAAATACATATTTTTTAAATTATCAATACAGATATCGGTCAAAAAGTTGAATTATAAATACCAATAGAATTTTCGTTGTAACTGTGACCACTCACCATTTTTGCAAAATTTTTTGTTACGTGTCATCCAGTAAACTATTGTTGCCTAACTATCTGGATGTTACTCTCAGACGACACAAAAAATATTTATTATAAAACAACTGACATTGTATGTTGTATTTACAAATTATGAATTTAGGTGAATCAAAAGTATTTTTAATTACATTAATACATTTCTAAAAGAATTATAATATTGATAAAATTCCTATAATATAAGAATTGAAATATAATTTTGAAACAAGCTGTGTCAATACTTTTGCTCGAGACTGTATACGACTGGCATGAACCTATAAATGGTATTCTTTAAATTTTCAATACAGACATCGGTCAAAAAGTTGAATTATAAATATCTTTAGAATTTTCGTTGTAACTGTGACCACTTACCATTTTTGCAAAATTTTTTGTTACGTGTCATCCAGTCAACTATTGTTGCCTAACTATCTGGATGTTACTCTCAGACGACACAAACAATATTTATTATAAAACAACTGACATTGTATGTTGTATTTACAAATTATGAATTTAGGTGAATCAAAAGTATTTTTAATTACATTAATACATTTCTAAAAGAATTATAATATTGATAAAATTCCTATAATATAAGAATTGAAATATAATTTTGAAACAAGCTGTGTCAATACTTTTGCTCGAGACTGTATACGACTGGCATGAACCTATAAATGGTATTCTTTAAATTTTCAATACAGACATCGGTCAAAAAGTTGAATTATAAATATCTTTAGAATTTTCGTCGGAACTATGGCCACTTGCAATTTTTGCAAAATTTTTTTGTCATCCGGTAAACTAATCCTTCTAACATCACAAAACAAACTCGAATCGTTTAGACAAATTAAAAAAAATTTATTCTATTTTAAAAGCTCTGGTTGTTTTATTTATGAATTTTTTAAAACATATTTTCTAAGGCATTGCATGCAGTCACGTTAATCTGTCTATTGTTCCTAATGTTCTTAAACAGCTATCATTTTAATTAATTCGCCAGAAACTAAATAATTGAATGACTATTTCGATATTGTGGATCATAATAGACCCAGACTCCGCCCTCGGTGAGTTAAGAAAAGTAATGAACCACTGGAATACAAGTCACGCTCTAGATGTCCGTATATAGTTAAAGATGGGTGAATTGTGTGAATACATAAATTTAAACCTGCGCAAAAAACGCTCTGATTTAGCTGCAGCATTTGAATATGATGACTACACGCAAAGAATGCAATTTATTCGGTCCGTTGTCATAAAAAGTTGGATAAACGGTGTGCTTCCCTCATTTAAAGAAAAAACAAATGATGTTGGATGGACAGTTTTTTCACATGTACATTGAGATTATAATATAATATACAATAAGCGAGGAAGTGACGTCATTTAACGTTGACGTCAGGAAATTTTCATCTCGTGTTCACTAATGAATCAATGAACTTTTCCGATATCCATTCATCGACACGCAAACATAATAAGAAATTTTAGACTTACAAGCAGTGATGTCAGATCCACCCAAAACTGGGTTGATTTTCCTCTCCTCCTTTTCCCTTCACTATCCCATTCCTCTACCTGAGCACACTCCAACGTCCCCCACTAAGGCCGTAGACTGGTCACGTGACGTACCACGCAACGTATCACATATTACTCTGGTCATCAGAGAGGTGGTAAACTGTATTCCCCTCGATTCAACCGTTCTGGCATCACTGCTTTCAAGCAATGAAAAATATTCACCATAAGTCCGAGCTAACTTGTTCTTAAGAAATACCAGAAAGTCTCGTACGTTTTTCTCAACTTAAAATGTGTTTGAATAATCTTTTCTAAAAATAATTGCTTCACAGGGTAAATTGAAAATATCGAATTCCGTAAGTCAATCAATACTTATTAAATGACACAATCGTGAATTATTTAATTACACACCGATAGAACAAAATTTTTAATTTTTGAAAAATTAAAACCACTTTTCTTGATTTAAAAGAAAAATTTTCGTCCATTCCTAAATAATAATGTAATTTTCAAATTTGTTAAATGTGCCTTACAGTATTCCTACGTAACCAAATGTTCTGCTATTCTAAAGTTTATTAAATCCTCAAACTATTATTTCAAAATAACAGCGTGCAAAAAATTAAAAAGGATGATAAGAGTAATATTCATGGTTGATTTATTCATGATTTCTAGAATTTACATAAATTATTTATGATACACCTCGACGTCCAATCAAAAAACTGATGGCCTCGTTCAATTTGTTTTTACCATATTTCGAAACCCGATCACTTTCCTTCATCCATTTCACGTTTTTACAAAATTATGTGATTATGCGACTACTGGCACATACATATACAATCAAGTCAATGATACATACTCTGTGTCTCGGAAGTGTATATCTAAAAATGTATCGTCTATCGTAATACAAACAAACAACTCAAAGAAAAGAAGAAGGGCTATTAGACTCGATATACTTATAATAGAAATCATAATAATAATTATCACTTGCAATAGGAAAATTGTCGTTAATAAACTCAACTTTTTCAATATTTAATTTCTTATAAACATTCATTTTTATAATCGTTCTATCACAAACTCCATGTGAAATTAATGTTTCAATCAAATTGGTATAATTTAAAAATAATTTTCAAATCAAAAGTCCATATTTATATCTACAGTGTCATTGCTCATCGTTATAGCCTTCATATTTATTTAAATATTTAGCAATCCTAGTTTGAAACAATATTTTTATACGTTGATTGTGACTATAAATGAACTTAATACCGAATATTATGCGTTTTTATATATTCAGCGATTTTCTACATTGAAAACTGCAACCATGATCAAACAGTATGAGATTTTATATTTTACCTTGCAACGACACAGATTATTGTATTTTATTGAAATTAGAATATTCTCGGATTAATTTTCCCAAATCAAAAAGAAAAATTATATAACGAAAATAGAATATCAATCTCACAAATACATTGTATATATCTATTGTGGTTATAATAAAGTTTATTATATTAACACAGAGTAGAAATAGTAATGTGATACAAGGGATGACGGTATGAAAGATTAGATGTAATGACAAAACAACAGAACAGATTAAGTGCCTCCAACTGGTATGGTATGTATTTATTACATTACCTACACATTAGAATAATGTTATTATTGTAATATTATGCATATAACTATCATGTCCATCATAAATTAAGTGCCTCCAACTGATATGTATTTATTACATTACCTACACATTAGAATAAGGTTATTATTGTAATATTATGTATGTAGTACAGACTGCAGAATAACCTCTCATTGGAGGTTACAACTGTTTAATAATTTTAAAAAACATGAAAATTGGTGAAGAACATAGAAAAGACCATCAATGATTGGTTTCGGCAAGGAGCTTCAACCACCTAAAGTTCCTAATCTCTAACATATTTATAGCTAACCTTTTATCACAATAAACGGAACAGTAGAAAAGCAGAAAATGTAATGGAACATGTCGCAGTAACAATTTTCTGTTTTCTTAGATGAGGAGTTCCGCCATACGAGGATAATGCGTACAGCTAAAAGTTGAACGAAATGCAAAACAAAAGCCTAAAACGGACTACAGGGAAAATGCATTATGGGTCATTTGTGATCACGTAACGGACCAGCGGGAAATGCAAATTCAGAATTCTAAAGTGACGGTATCCATTTTTAAACCACCCTGTACATGCAGGACGAGCAATCACGCTACTCATTCAACATTCATTATTCCTGGTGGTCGATTGATCCACCCGTTCCAACCTGCCATATCAGGACAGACACGGTTGTTGAGATTTAAAAGCTCCGAGGCTTGGAGGCTCGTTTCGTCTGTTCTCCTCAACCGTGATGTTGGTAAACCTGCGTGTACCACGTCGTCCAAAACATGGGCTCAAGTGTTTGTGCATGCGTTTGCACAAGGCTAGGGCCAGGCTAAAGCCATGCTCGCATAAACCCCTCTACGAACATCCTTTTCTCTCCCTATTCCGGTATCTCGTGCATTCCACTACTCCCCGCAGCAATACTATAGTTTTACATCCTCTTCGACGCATCCATTCTCTGAGTTCTCTCATTTTATCCTTATCCATCTTCTCCCAATTCTACTTTTATTTTGTCCCTTTTATTTTACGTACCAAATGCTGGAAAATGTCCTGATCCATTACTGAACCCTCATACGCTTCCTCCGGAAATAGTTGTATAAAAGAATCAACGATAATATTTCACACATTTTTGTTTTACAATTTATATCTACAAATTATACTGCATTTATAGCGTTACTAAATGGGTGAATTTTTACATTGAAGATCGTATGAGGGTTAAATGTATCAGAGGAATTGCGTAAATAAAATACTGAAGACATTATCCCCTCAATTCAATGTTTAAAGAATAAGCTGTGAAATCTGGAAATTGTAGGAAAACATTGTAGTTTATTAATTTAGTTAAAGACAGTCTGATAAACTCGCCAAGCACCTACGAATTTTCTAATCAAATTTTCAAGACAAAAATATTAAAAATTATTGTGAATCACTACATCGCAAGATAGCAAATATATTCAAACGGTTAATCCTTCCAGGACGAATGTCGCCATTTTTGTGACATCATGTCCACCTATCTAGGTTTTAATGTGCAAATATTTAACACTAAACCTACCAAGCACAAAAGATTAGAAGATTGAATTTATTTAAACTTTATACCGCTTCCGGTACAATATGTGCTTAAATAAAGAAGTCAATCTAGTCATTTCCTATGAAAGCTTTTCTATAATTTCAATAAATGTGAAATGCAAAACCGATCATTTGACCGTGGTAGGATTAGTGTTAATTTCATTATACTAGTAACAAGTATAGTAACTAGTAACTAGTAACAATATATATTTTTATTTTTCCCTAGAAATAGATTTTTTATCCAATATTTTACAAAATTGTCAATCACAAAGGACTACAGCTTGAAGCCTATACTTTCACAATTCTATTGTGCATTTCCTTCTAAGAAGATACTTTTGCAAGATATAGCAAAGATATATTAAAGACAAGTTTTTTTCTCGGAAGATCTATACATTGAACGGTTTTTATCATAGATTTGAAGATTGAAACTTCCCCTTTACAACAACCCTATTTATTCGTGCCGTATTATTTTTCACAAAAAACCAAGCTTTGTCTACATTTTCGTCCCCGAAACATGAATTCGACTCACTAAATAATTCCTGTATATTATTTCTACACTTCTTAATCATTTCGGTGATAATAATCATTAAAATTAGTTGAAGAAAATAAAACCTTAAACACGGCCATTCTGATTTCGTATATTTTTCACTTTAATATGCTTGAATAAAGAAGTTTATTAAAAAATGTCTCGTGAAAGTATTTTTATAGTTTCATTAATAGTAAAATGAGCGATCAGAAAATAGTTATTCTGATTCAATATTATTTTTGCACTTTCTCATAATATCTTTGATAATAAACTCTATAATTAGTTACAGAACAGCATCCTAAACACGGCCATTCTGATTTTGTATATTTTTCACTACAATATGCTTCAATAAAGACATCTATTAAAAGTTCTCTCATGAAAGTATTTGTATAGTATCAATAATAATAAAAGAAGAGGTCAGAAACAAATTATTCTGACTCGATATGATTTTTGCACTTTTTAATAATTTCTCTGATAATAATCTATAAAATTAATTGAAGAAGAAATCCCCACTAAACACGGCCATTCGAATAAAGAAGTCTATTAAAAAATGTCTCGTGAAAGTATTTTTATAGTTTCATTAATAGTAAAATGAGCGATCAGAAACAAGTTATTCTGATTCAATATTATTTTCGCACTTTCTGATAATATCCTTGATAATAATCTCTATAATTAGTTAAAGAAAAGCCTCCTAAACGCAGCAATTCAGATTTCGTATGTTTTTCACTATTACATGCTTGATTGAATACGTTTATAAAAAAAAATTACTTAGAAAAGTGATTTTATAGTTTCAATAATCGTAAAAAAAAACGAAACGAAAGTTATATTTTGACTCGTCTAACGGTTCTATTAAATGCGAGGTTAAATAGTATCAAAAATAATATGAGGACGAAAGTCAAACGCAGTTTTTCGGGATTCAGAACAAGCCAGGTTCACCTTTTATTTCATATTTGTGATTCAGCTTTCGCGTTTTAGTTTGTTCTAGGTTACACCATCGGTTCGCTGACATCCTGTATATTTTCCAAGCATGCGAACTTTTTTATTGAACGCGGTGCCGATATTATCGGCGCTTACCCTCCATCGTTGGCACGTAGATGCGGTGAAATTCGCGTTTATTAAGTCCAAAACATGACCACTATGTCCGTCCGGTTGCGATTATAAATTGTCTGGTTTAATTATAAAAATTGGAGAATACACGATGTATTAAAGATTGATTAACGTAATTATATTTAATCATACGATATTATCGAAACACGTATCAATGCGATCTGCTCACGACGTAAAAATTACAGAAACATTAGGCATAAACCATGGTCTACGCTGCAGCCATAAAATTAAGAAATTGTAAATTTATATCCGCAGCTAAAACGACATTGATTAATGTGTATACTCAACATAAATAATTCCGAGATGTTTTGCTGTTGCACAAAATGAAAGGAGCACTTTTTCACCCTTGAATTGTTCATCTGGCCCTTAAAATAAATGTTTCGTCGCCTGTAGAATTATTTGAATTCAACAAATTTTAAAAAGACAAAAGCATGACCAATTGTTTGACAATCTTGCAATGATTGATTATAAGAATTTTGACGTCTTTTGTTTAAACATCTTCGGTAAAACTTGGGAGAAACACATTTTTTATTTTTTTTTTAAGTTGCATCAACCTCACAAGGGTTATTAGCAACTACAAGTTAACAATTAGGTGGTCATTTATAATTTAGATTCGGTTGAATAATTTTGTGTGCTTTAAGAATTTCATTAGTTTTTCGCAAGATTCCTTTGTTCCACGACCTTTTGTTATAAAATTATAACAGTTTAAAGTCCAACAATTTTCCAGTGAAAATTGAGTGCTTCTTTAAATATAATATTTCCATTATACATGTAACATGTGAAAATCTATTGAATTTCGAAAGACGTATTGTTAATTCATAAAGTTTCACTGGGAACGTCAATAATTTCAGGATGAACCTTTTAGAATTGATCGAGATAAATAAATACATTAATATTTAGATTACTATGCTGTTTAAATGTTCTCGGGAGTAACTGTATCTGTGATAGACACAATGACACAATTTTGCACTTTATCTCCCAAGTAATTCAGAGACAAGCGAGCTAAATAAAACCCAATACTTTGCTCAGACAAATGCTCCGATAAAAACCCCGGTCGTGTTGTACTTAACCGGACACTACCTAATATATTATCATTATACTGATGACTTTTATATAGTATACCAAATACGAATGTAGAAGCACGATAAAATACACAGCACAGTTAAATGTAGTATTGGCTAGCGGATGTTTATGCCATTTTCAATTTTTCTAGGACAATTTTAAGAAATTGGAATCAAATAAAATCTTCTTTTCAGTGGTAGTAGCCTGTGTAGGCCATAAATAAATAAAAATCGTACTACATACAGTCTATCAGATTTCATGCTCTAAAATTTTTTGAAAATGTTTAGAATCAAAATGTGATGTCTGATTATGATTTACATATATTTTCATTTCAATGCATCTTTATTCTCTATTTTTATAAACTAAAAGAGTGTATCTCTATTTGTATAAGCCGCTGCATCTTTCTTTTTCTCTTAGTTTATGGAAAATTGCATCGACTTCTTCTTTGATACAGTATAATACGAACTTCTATATAGATATTTAAAAATGTAGAGAATATTACATATAGTTTTTAAAAGTGCAGAGTACTTTTCTCATTATAGTACAAATTTTAATGTATATATTTAAAAAACACAGAGAATATTATAGATTCTAAAAAATATAGAGGTTTTGTGCTATCATAATATAAATTGTTATGTGGACATTAAAAAATGCAGTTTGGAAAAAATATAGGGAAGTGTTCCCTGCAAGTTTGACCTTGAATGACCTTGTGTCATAGGTAATTGAACTCATCTTAAAACGCACTATTTGATGGTAGATAAGAAAACATATTATTCAATTTAAAAAAAAAAGAAAGTTGACCTTCACCTCACCTTGGAGTGTCCACCGAGAAAAATAAAAGTCGTTTTTGCGTATAATCAATATTTTTGGAGATATTCGTCTGTAACGCTCCATCCTGTATATATACATATTTTTTTCTAATAATATATTTTCTAGAATATGTATAGAATATGTATAGAAAATGTATAGAAAATATATGTATTATTAGGAAATATATTTTAAAACATTGCTGGTTATCACTAGTAGCGTCAGGAAGGACAACATTATATAATATATTTATATATATATATATATATATATATTTTTTTTTTCTGATATATTCTTATATATTTCTAAAAATATATTTTCCAGAATATTTATAGGATATGTATAGAAAATATATTTAAAAACATTGTTGGTTATCACAAGCACAGTCAGGAAGGATAACATTATATAATATATATATTATTTTAAATGTTTTTAAATATTTTCTGACATATTCTTATATATTTCTAATAATATATTTTCCAGAATATGTATAGAACATGTATTTAACATTGTTGGTTATCACGAGCACAGTCAGGAAAGATAAGAAATAGAATAATGATCCGTATGCTCCGTGTGTAACGTTTATCTCAAATATATGGTATACACCATACACGGCAGAGCGACTTTCTTTGTCGAGGGTCAGCATGAAACTAGCCCGCGTGTCTACCGAAAACACGGACGTCCAAGACAACACAAGTGAACAAACATTAACACACATGCGTGTTTACTCACTTTGCCCGTTATACGTCTTCCAACAAACATTTCAAATACGCGTTCATTATTTATGTCTGCTACGAATCTGATAAGAAAGTTTGTCAAACAAAAGCTAGTTAGTAATCATATAACATAACAAATAACAATTGGAAAAATTGGCAAACAATTTGTTATTCGGTAACGAAATTAAGATTACGTTTTTTTTTTTTAGAAAATCTCATACGAGATTTATATCAACAATATACGAAGTCCAATTTAACAATTACAACGAAAAGTAATTTCGCATCACAAGCATGTACATTATGAGTGCAACTTACAGCTAATGTAATACAATAATAAAGAACTATAATTATATATTTAGACCGCAGCTTTTAAAAAATGACAGCATATAAAGGCAAGCCTTGATATTAGCCTTGATTAAGAGTAATGAGAAAGATTACGTTTATTTTTGTAATGAAATTTCAATTTGTTGTCATCAATCGATTTGTATTCTTTGTACAAAACTATGACGGGTCGAAAATGGATTAGAATTTTGTCCTTAACGCTATTTTATACTCGCCACACTGTGGCGTCGAACAGGGAACGGGCGACGCGAATTAAAGCTTTAATTAGTTAGAATGATCATCGAGGATAGCTGACGCCTTGCTTGCGATGCTCATTGGTGAAATGGCAGAGGCTAAAAAAATCAATGAACTTTTCCGATGTTCATTTATCGACACACACACATAATAAGAAATTTTAGACTTTCACGCAGTGATGTCAGATCCACCCAAAACTGGGTTGATTTTCCTCTCCTCCTTTTCCCCTTCTACTATTCCATTCCACTACCTGAGCACACTCCAACGCCCCCCCACTAAGACCGTAGACTGGTCACGTGACGTGCCGCGCAACATATCACATACTCTGGTCATCAGAGAGGTGGTAAACTGTATTCCCCTCGATTCAACCGTTCTGACATCACTGCTTTCAAGCAACGAAATATGCAACATAAGTTCGAGCTAATTTGTTCTTAAGAAATTCCAGAAAGACTCGTATGTTTTTTTTTCAACTTAAAATACGTTTGAATAATATTTTCTAAAAATAATTGCTTCACAGTGTAAATTGAAAATATCGAATTCCGTAAATCAATCGATACTTATTAAATGACACAATCGTGAAATATTCTTCGAATACGAAAAATTAAAAACCACATTTCCTGATTTAAAAGAAGAATTTTCGCCCTTTCCCAAATAATAATGTAATTTTCAAATTTGTTACAAGTGTCTTATACTATTCCTACGCAACCAAATGTTCTGCTATTCTAAAGTTTATTATAAATTTCAATTTGTTGTCATCAATCGATTTGGATTCTTTGTACAAAAGTATGACGGGTCGAAAATGGATTAGAATTTTGTCCTTAACGCTATTTTATACTCGTCATACTGCGGCGTCGAACATGGAACGGGCGACGCGAATTAAAGCTTTAATTAGTTAGAATGATCGTCGAGGATAGCTGACGCCTTGGTTGCGATGCTCATTGGTGAAATGGGAGAGGCGAAAAAGAAACGCGACGCGGCGGCAGGTTCATTATAAAGGGGATGCAACAATACTGAAACTCGTCGAGCAGCTTGTGCATTGGCATCCGCGTGCAAAGAGGAAAGCTAACGAGCCGTGCCAGCAGCAGCGCACGTTCCGGCCATTGTTGTCAGGTAAATCGACGTCCGAATCAATTCTAATATTTCTCGTGAATCGATTGTTATCGGCTGAAGGGACGTAACGGTTACCGGTGGCCGTCGCTCCCCGGGTTCATAATAATAGATCTCCATGATAATGAACCGGAAAAGCGCTTTGCGACGCGGCTGCCACGGTAATTCGCCGACCGTTGAGAGAAACAGCTTATAATGTTGATGTATGAGAGGCGGCATATCACCCGGGAGTTGTTCCGCATCCTGGTGTACGTCATACGTCTAATTTATGACAGGCTCGCAGACCCGTTTGCGAGCTGCTGCCGACTTAAACCTTGATTTGACACCAGGAGAATGAGCAAGATTAAGTAAAGAAGATTCCAGCTCTTCCAGAACTTAACTTGAGGATTCCACCAACATCCGGTGATACCGTTTCTCGTTTATGACACGTCAACATAACCGTGTCAACGCTATTCTTCCTTATCCCTCGATATTTTTCGTTCCTCGTGCAGTGAGAAAAATCAGATCAGGACTTAATTCAAAATGATAGATTTCAAAGTACTTAAGATGACTTTGTTCACAGTAATAGTAATATTGCAAAATTAGTGTAATATGTAGACAATAAGGTACGATTACGATTTCCGTGGCCTCTACTAACTAATTCTAAAGTGTATCGCGAACCCAAAAAGATTAGGAAATACTGTTCTAGACTACAGGCTAAGTAATTTATTGTTAAACAATGAGTGTAAACGGATTAATAAGAATTTTCTTTCATTTACCAGGGGTCAGATACTCCATATTAGTAATACAGTGTTAACAACTTGACAAATGAATTTATGAATGGTCCTAACCATCGCCAATTATATTATTATAAAAAGAGCCAATCGTCCGAGGGTTGGAGTGAAGAAGACGAACGAAACACCCAGTATTATTTGAATAATGCCCAATCGAAGGAAAGCTCGATCGAAGTGGAACGTAACGAGAGGAGCAGACTGGGCAAAGTAAATTCAAAAAACTGATTTGAAATTCAGCTATCGGCCTCGGACGAGTTTCTCAGCGGATACACAATAGAGGCAATCCGACTATGGAGTACGAAGACGTATAGATCGCAGAATGCTGAACGTGGAAGTTGGTAAAGACTTCCACGTAAGCTCGAAAGCGCGGCGCAACGAATCGCGACGAATACGAGGAAGTGACGAATGAAAGCGCTTGCCTTAAGTGACCTACATACATACTGTCACGGAGGAAAAACAGGACGAAGGGAAACGGAGTTGCGGTGTGCGTTTCCAATTTCCAATTTCGAAACTTTAAACCGTTCCGCGGCGACATCTAAAATTCCCCCGACTTTCCAGGCGAATTTTCTACTGTGTGTAAATTCGTCCGGGACGCCTCCGATTTGCTGTTACTTTCACGGTGGAATTCGTCACGAATCTCAATGTGCGGCAATCGATGCGGGCAGACAGGAATTCGGAGATGCAACGTATATGCGCAAATAATATTGTGTATCGGGCAACGAGATGCGAGATATCCATTACAAGAGCAATTCCATGCAAATGATACCAGCCGATAAGCTGATGCCCTGCTGCACCGGTCCGAAGAATTTTACACTTTCGATTTGTTAGATCCTTCACGCTCATCTTCATCTTGGCGCCTCGCAAACGAGGATTTCTTAGAAGTATTTTCAATGTTTTCTTTTGGCGAACTTGAATCCTACATCAAAGTCCCCAATTCTGGGAAAAATTGCTTTTTATTTAACATTAAATCACCTGGACAAAAGCACTCATGATTGTCAGTGTTCTGCGTGTTTCTAGTCAATTAAGGTCTATATAATATTAAATTTTACACTTGCGATTTGTTAGATCCTTCTTGCCCATCTTCATCTTAACGCCTTGCAAACAAGGATTTCTTAAAAATATTTTCAATGTTTTCTTTTCCGGAACTGGATCCTACATCGAAGTCCTCAATTCTGGAAGAAATTGCTTTTAATTTACAGCTTCCGGCCCAAAAATTAGGAGCACTCATGATTTTTAGTGTTCTTCGTGTTTCTAGTCAAGAAAGGTCTATATAATATTTAACACTAAACCTACCGAGCATTAAAATTGGCTAGTATGTATTGTTTTATAAAAATAACAAGATTGAATTTATTTAGACTTCATGTGATTATATAATAACATATGCTTTAATAAGGAAATTTATTGAATCAATTCCCATGAGGTCGTGTTTATTACTTCAATAATTTGAAAATCAAAAATCTGAAACAGGTAATTTGACCGGAAGTGGTAGGTTCAGTGTTAATTTTACACTTTCGATTTGTTAGATCCTTCTCGCTCATCTACACCTTAACGCCTTGCAAAGGAGGATTTCTTAGAAATATTTTCAATGTTTTCATTTCGCGAAGATGGATCCTACATCAAAGTCCTCAGTTTTGTAGCCATGGACCATAGACGTCCGAAAATGATGAAATAATCGCCAGTAAATAATGTGATAATGTGTAAATGTGTCTAACTAACCATACCGAGCACAAAATGCGTCTGGTATACATGATTTCATAAAAATTGCAAGACAATTAATTTTCTATCAGAGATGGTCACAGTACTAATCACAGTGAGTGTGCTATAACAACTGATCCTGTTATTGTTTACTGTCCTACTCATGCAATGTTTACGTAGAAGATCTGAGTCGTTCGAATACTTTCGTGGCCTTGAGATCGTCGATGTTTCCAAAACATATTTGATAACTATTATTGACACCAGTGTATCGTCTTCAAAGATGACATGTATAATCACGACATTCGCAAGTTACTACTGGAATAAAAGCATAATGGAATTCGTAATGTAAGTACATTTTTTAAAGCCGCAAACATTACATTTGAAACCGCTCGAATACTAACGTATTTATTACACTCTTTTCAGAATCTTCATCACGAGTCTCACGCGATGTTATAGGGCAAGGGGTCAATCTGACAAGGAGAAGACGCGGTCATGGGGTCTCAGATTTTCTCGAAACTTTGCATATAGGTAGATTTCGTTCTCCTGTTTATGAAAATGTAGCGTTATAGGTGTCGATACTCAACAACTTTTGAGATACATTAAGATTGATGAAGTTAGTGTTTCTTTCATATTATGTTCCTTTTCAATAAAATTTTTATATTTTGTTTCCTACAGATGTAATGAGTGTATTTTTCATGTACAAAATACAATTAATTAAAATAGATAAACTGAGCAGAAAAGAAAGAAAAAATGGAAAAAAAGGAAAAAGGGATTTGAACACTGGCCTTCCCGGTAATGAATCTAGTACGTTACCATCACGCCGTGTGGTACTTGACAAAAACTTCAACCAAAACTGTACTTAACGGCTTAACGGGTATAATGAAATGTAAATTGTATATATCTCAAAAATTATTGAGTATCGACGCCTATAATGCTATATTTTCATAAACAGGAGAACGAAATCTACCAGTGTGCAAAGTTTCGACAAAATCTAAGACCGGATAATCGCGTCTTCTTCTTGTGAGTCATTATACGTTTTCAATTATGCTGCTGAAGCACACGTAGTCAGGCGAGAAGAGTTTTAAGAATTCCTGGAATACGTTTCAGTTGCAATTAAACAAACACCGAAGCAGGTAAGAAGAAAGCTTTGGAACGCGTGATACAAGATTTCCGGCGGAAGACGTGGGCCAGAAGTCAAATCCATCTTTGGTCCATAAACGCGCGTACATGTTCTGCCAGCATCGGATGAAATGGAACTCGAACTCTCCATTCCGATGGAACGAGATTGACTGTAAAAGTCGGCATTGTTGGGCGAAAGGAGAAGGACGTCGAGGCCTGACCCGGAAAAGGGTCACACGGAGTGGCTGTATACATATATACATATATACATATATAGATGTATATACAAGCGGGAAAGTACAATCGCCCCAAGAGACCTTATCGAGCGAAACAAGTCGAGTTGGCAAAATTGCTTTCGTGGGGCGGACGATTAACTCCCGAATGATCATCGTCGAATCAGCGAACTATGGTTCATTAACGCTTAGCCGCCGCCGCTGCCGCCGCCGTCGCTGCCGCCGCCGTCGCTGCCGCCACCGAGCCCGAACGAAACGAACTTTGTCCGTTAATCGTGTTTCACGAATTGCCCGTAAGAAAGCCGACGAATTTCTTGATCCTTGATATCCGTATTTCACCACCCCACCCAGGTTGCTCTTTTCTGGCAACCGACTCTTGATTAGGGATTAGCTGATCACGGTAATCCTTTTACGCGATCGTAAGAACGCGTGGGTATGTGGACGCCGCTTTTGGAACTCGTTTGCGAGACCTTTAAAAAGATGCTTAAAAGGCAATTTTTTTTTCAAACGTTACGTCATTTTATGAAACTAGTGCACGGATTTCGTAAAAATCGTTCAACGTCTTGGTTTTTCTTTTTGAAGTGAAACTTCTTTAGGCGCGGTAGGCATAAAACCGATCTGACGATGAAACGAAATTCTATTCTATTAGCATATACGGTTGAGGCAGTGATGGAAACTTCGTGGGCGCTGGGCGAAAATACTACCACCATTCTGACGTACCGTCTTCCCCTACTTTGCTTCTATCGCGCACGCGCTACACACAAGCGTAATTCTACTCTACACGGACAGAGTCAGGGTATGCTTGTGTGTAGCGCGTGCGCGGTAGAAGCAAAGTAGGGGAAGACGGTACGTCAGAGTGGTGGTAGTATTTTCGCCTAGCGCCCACGTTGTTCCCATCACTGGGTTGAGGGTTCGGCATTGCTTAATAAAGATTATGATAAAATTCCGATGATGCTAAGTGGAGATTTCAACGTGAACTTTGCATCGGAACAATCAAAATTGTTAATAGAATTTTTTAGAGGTAAATTAAGATTGGAAATGTTAAATAATACTAATGAAGCGACAACAAGATCAGGAACAAATCTCGATGCATTATTTGGAAGACATTTAGACAAAATTGAATCAAGAATATTTATATCATATTTTAGCTATCACAAGCCAATTGTTTCAATAATGGAATCATAGAAAATTAAATGTCATAAAGTGTTAATAAAAATTCGAAAAAAAATTAAAGAAAGAAGTTTCACTTCAGCACACACCAATTTTTTTCAATGGCGTCCACGGTAGAACCTCGTTTATCCGAACCAATCAGAATGTTAGAATTATACATTCGTAGTCACCGCATCAACTACCGGAAGTTCCGTCATTTTATATTAGGGTAATTCCGAGAGGAATGCATCGGTATCGTTTTGTTTTAACGAAAACGATCAAGTTATTGTTACGTTTTAACCCTTTGAGCGCTGAGTTGCCAGACATTAAGCGTGCGCCGTGGACCGCCCACTCCGTACGAGGCAGCTCACCGTGGACTGCGTACTTTTTACGAAAGAGCGCACGTTGAGCAGACGTTGTACGGCGTTAAGCGTGCGCCCTGGACTGCCCACTCCGTACGAAAAAGACTGAATTTTAATTGCAAGGTATATTGATTGTAACAGACAGACATTTTAGGGGTAATTTAAAATAAAATTTTAAAACGCAAATAACAGATTTTAAAAAAGTAGCAGTACTTATAACCTCTAAAAGTCTTTGGTAGCGATATGTTAGCTAATGCGCAATGAATGCACATACAAATTTATATTATTAATAAATATTAATTAATATAATTAACAATATTGATAAACGATTGCACAAAAGCCTTTTGTTATATCTATAAAGGCTCACAGGCGTCAGTCACATTTATCTGTTTATAGATTCCCTTTTCCCAGATTGAATGGTTTCGTGAGAACCCACATATGCGTTCATAACCTAAACCGAATGGTTGCGTGAGAACCCACATATGCGTTCATAACCTAAACCGAATGGTTGCGTGAGAACGCATATGTGGGTTCGTAGCCAAAAACGAATGGTTATGTGAAAACGCATATGTGGGTTCATAGCCAAAAACGAATGGTTGCGTGAGAACCCACATATGCGTTCATAACCTAAACCCAATGGTTGCGTGAGAACGCATATGTGGGTTCGTAGCCAAAAACGAATGGTTATGTGAAAACGCATATGTGGATTCATAACCTAAACCGAATGGTTGCGTGAGAACCCACATATGGGTTCATAGAACTCAAAGGGTTAATTTTACGGAATTGTGGAAGAAAATCAGCATTTTCATCTAAATATATTTAAATTCTTTAAATGCTTTTAAGTATTCCTCATTCGACCTACTTGTTTTTGTCATAAATGCATAAAATCCACATAGACTAGTCATAACGCTTATCGCATTAGTGGAATGTTAAACGTGTTATTTTACATTTGATTTTATGCGTTTCTGAGAAAAATGAGTTAAAATTGCAATAGGATTTTCATGTTATTTATTTATGGAGGACCGTTGTACACATTTCCCAGCTTAAACAGCTTCAAGACTAATTCTTCTTTTTTTTGAAAAACAAACATTTCACAAGTTTCAATAAATGTTACAAAACATCGTATGCTCTGCACGTCGCCCTGTTACTTGTGAACGAGACAAACAATTTCATGGCTGTATGTGCAACAATTTCATTATTTCATTTACGATAGAAAAACTTGTAAAAACTATTTATCTTTCCGTGGCAAAGTTAGGACTTAATTCGAACAAGTACATGATAGATTTCAAAGTACTTAAGAAGATTTTGTTCACAGTAATAGTAATATTTCAAAATTACTGTAATATGTAGACAATAGTAGCCCACG
The DNA here is from genome assembly GCA_913789915.3 of Sphecodes monilicornis. Taxonomy (NCBI): domain Eukaryota; kingdom Metazoa; phylum Arthropoda; class Insecta; order Hymenoptera; family Halictidae; genus Sphecodes; species Sphecodes monilicornis. The sequence goes on from OU565290.1 coordinate 17,257,971, forward strand.
AAAACATACACTAATCGATGACTGTTTAGAGTCATACTTAAATTATAAATAAATTTATTTTCTCATATATTATGGTTTATACGTCATATTTTATATTTCTCAAGTTACTTCGTCGCTAAAAAAATACTTTATGCACATATTTGCATACTTTTTAAATTTAGGAAGGAGCCAAGTATAAGTTTCTTTCGTTCTGGAAGAATTGTAATAAATTAGAAATATAATATATCGATATTCTAAAATTCTCAGCTATTCATTTTCTTCAAAAATCCATAAAACCTACAGTTTAATACAGTATGCATTCTGTACTCGCTTTGTAAAACCGACAACAACATCAGAAGCAAGGAAAAGAATATTTTGTAATAATTGAACACGTTAAACCCTACTTTGAAATGCGAGTGAAAAATTGAATTTAAAATACGACATATAGATGTTTCAAATTGAAAAAAATATTTCTCTCTAAAAATTATAATTGAATAAAAGAGTGGAATTATATTAAAGAATGCAACCCTGCGAAAAAGGCAGTCTAGTGTCAAATTAAACCGACGGTGGGACCTTCGATATTTTATTTAGGAGAAACGTTTTGCGCCAACTTTCACATTTCCAACTGCGCCGGAAAAATATTTGCAAGACAAATTCGGATTATGGGATTTTATTGTATTTTTTTCTATTTATTCATAGGTAAAAATCTCGAAAGTGCAATATTTGGCATATTGCGTATATAGGGAAATATCGTTTTTCAACATTTTCACCTACGGTACACGTTGCCAGAACGATGAAGAAAAATTTCAAACAGTAGTTATAACAAGATCTCATTACTGTTAAAATAAAAATAATAAAACTATCAAACATTAATGAGAAAATTTTTTCGCGTTTTCGGAATCTCATGACCAGAATTTTCAGTAGAAAAAATTGTAAATATATTTTAACACGTAAAAATTAATTTTTTAAAGATATTCGCGACATCTGTCAGTGTGCGAGTATATTCTAGATTTAGTGTGTATCTATTTCCTGTTACTGTTCCTCATGTATCATGTTATTCAGAAAGTATCTCTATTATGTATATTCTAGATTATTATAGTGTATAATTATTTTTTTGTGCTACTGCGAAACATATAATCGTTTAGTTTGCACTTACAAGATAATGCACTTTATTTATCGATTTTTAAACGTAAATATATTCTACAAATTTTTGCATGCAATTCAATGAAGAAAGCTGGCATTTTTCGGAACGTGTGAATATTTCGTTAAAATTTTAATTCGTTGGAATAATAGTCACAAAAGAAAAATGGTATCGTTGTCTACAAGTACCCTTAAGTTTTCAATAACAATGACCAGATAACAAGTTAAAATTTATTTTAAGGATTTTATTGAATGAATGAAGAAAACTGGCATTTTTTGAAACGTGTAAATATTCCGTAAAATTTTTGCATTCGATGGAATAATAGTCGTAAAAGAAAAATTGTATCGTTGTCTACAAGTACCGTTGAATTTTCAATAAGAATGACCAGATAACAGGTTAAAATTTATTTTAAGGATTTCATTTGCAAAAATAGAATTCACCTGACATTGTTGGTTAGTGATCCATGAAAAATGGAGGGCAGTACTACTGTCACAGGTGGCCACGTCGAGTAAATTGCATCGTCGTCCTATAATTGGTTCATCCTAGGCGTACAGGCTGATCTGAAGATTCGCTTAACCATTTCGGTCGTAAACATAAGGGAAACCGGGGTCAATAGGAATATTGCAAATAATTAAAAATCTAGTGTAGCCACTATCGCAAATTTATTACATGAAGTGTATTTAGAAGTACGTGGACCCATCTCCTGATAAAGTATTGAAATGAAGTCTTGATGAAACATTATTCGCCACATAGACAATAACTATATTTTTCGAACAATGGCTTGTAATCATTAATTTTTCGACTTCAAGTGTATATGTCCTTTAACTTCTGAAACTACAAAAAAATATGAAATTTATTTGTATTAAATTACATAGAATGTATTTTAATTATCTGGGTACATTTACGTGGAACACTCTGTGCACAGTTGTATAAAATTATTATTTGCTGTCTCTTTCTGTTATTATTTACAGTGGCTCACGAAAGTATTCGAACACCGTTTAAATCGGAATAATTTGTTTAAAATTGCACCAAACAACTTGACTTTTTTTAGCAATTAGAAGCATAGACTTACTAAATGGGGTGCCAAAAAGATTTTGGAAAAATTGCAATTAGTACGATTTTTCGTGCAAAAATACAAAAGTCAGTTTTTAAAACTTTTTCATTTCAGCCCGTAATGAAAATTTAAAATATTCATCTTGTAGACCTATGTTAGTAATTAATTAAAGTACACACGAGCTACAAGCGGTTGAAATCGCAATTGAGAATCGCAATTTTTCACGACTTTTGGTCAGTTTCTGCTTAAAATCCACAGATTCCTACATATTCCGATGCGTGACGTTTTTCCTGTTTCAACCGATTTTGATAAAATTTTCAACATGTGCATAACTAACATAGGTCTAAAAAACGCATACTTTGAATTTTCATTAGAAACTGAAATTGTATTGTATTGTATTTATTTAGTGACCCCTCTCGGGTTACACGGACTTCCGTCTCATTACATTGTTTTTTTTTCTTACATTTATCTTTTCTCCTCACATTCATCCTCGTTCATCCACTCTTTCCCTCCCACTCCTCCTCTTCTACCCTTTCCTATCTCTTTCTTCCTCTAAATTTTTTTCTCAACATGAACTAAAATAACAACATTTTAAAAAGTGCCATTTTTATTTTTTCATGCAATTCCTACCAATTACAATTTTTCCAAACATTTTTTTTATCACGTCATTTAGTAAATCAATACTTCTAATTGCTAAAAATATATTTAAGTCGTTTGTTACAATTTTAAAAATGTTATTATGATTTAAAGGGCGAGCGAATACTTTTGTGAGCCAGCGTATTTGAAAACGGTCACTCACTGATGCTCCGTTACTTATTGGTACACTCACCCTAGAGTTCAAATACAAACTACACCAGAAATCAAAACATTTATACAATCGAAAGAAGAACGATCGAAAGGGGTACAGTTCGTGTGCGAACTGATTTTTCCAAGTCACGGTACGTGATATCTTAAAAACATTTCATAGCTCTGAAATTTGGTCGTAGACGGTCAACATTTCGTGTGCACTGGCCCAATAATTTCATATCATGGGTCAGCAGACTCGACAGTATCAAAGAACATTGTACTGCGCGAATATGTGTGTGTGTGTGTGTGGAGTGTCGAGCAGTAAAGTGCGCCGGGGAAACAAAAAGGTATCCTTTATGGTTCAAAAAATCTGCTGCTTCTGGCACTTTTCTCCGCCTGAAGGGAAGATGCGGGATGGAAGGTCGATTGTATACATTCAACTTTAGAGTACTACTTCTGAGTTTCGGTGAAATTTCTGGTACCCTGACGCGAAGCACAGGATTTGTTCACGATGCGGACAACGGCGATTTCGGTGGTGGCCAATTGACACACATTCAATTCCAACGATCCGTCACTAATTAAAATGTTCGAGTGTTTGCATATGCATTCTGATGAATCACACCGTTAACGATCGTAATTATTCAAACGACACGGATTTCATAGTTTATTCCACTGTTCAAAATTATATGCGCGACATAGCCCCGTTAGCGTTCGTTTAAATGACACCTCATTACAATAATTAAATGTGATTCTAATTATTGCGATTGAACTATCTCGATAACCAAATACGCGTGTACTCTATTAATATTGTCAGAAAATGAAAAACAAAAATGTGGACAGGGCGGGGAATTTATAAAACTTCGACAATAAACATTTAGAAAACTAGAAAATAAAATAGGGAACATCATTTTAAAAATTCTAACCTTTGAAGAGATACCGATCGAAACATGAGCTGTAATTGTAGATTGTAGTATGTTGATTAAGTATGTATGTATTTATTTAGTGATCCCTTTCGGGTTACACGGACTTCTAACCCATTACATTGTTTTTTTTCTTCTTACATCTATCTTTTCTCCTCACATTCATCCTCATTCATCCACACTCTTTCTCCCCTCTTTACTCTCCCACTCTACCTCTTCTACCCTTTTCTATCTCTTTCTTCCTCTAAATTTTTTAACCATCCTTCTCCCCTCCCGACTCCTGCTAATATTTCTATTACTCTTTCATACATACTTCCTTCCTCTTCCTTCCACTCTTTGCAATATCACAATACGTGTTCCCATTCCTCTATCTCCACCCCGCATATCCTGCATTTCTTCTTCTCCTCTTTCTCCCAGTACCTCCCTCCTTTCATCTCGTTTCCTAGTCTGAACCTTGCCACTCTCCTCCATTTTTATTCCTTCCGCCCTTTTGTTAAATATTCTGGTACTTCCTCTTCTCTTATCTCCTTAAACCATTTGTTGTATCTTCCTTCTTTCTCTTTCTTAAAATTTTCATTTTCCTGCATTTCCTCTCCTCTTTTTTCTATCTTATGCCATTCCTCATCTCTTACTTATTTTCTCTCGTTTTTCAGTTTTATCCTGTTCCCTCTTCTCTCTATATATTTCTTCCTTTCTTCCTCCCATTTCGACACCTTTCCTCCTCTTCTTGCTCTTGCTTCAATCTCTTTTAGGCACTCTCTAGCTATTTCACTTGCTTTTCCATCCCTCAGCTTTTCCTCGAACTTCCATGCTCTTTTAGCACTCCTTTTCCTCATTTTCTCTCTTTTCAATTCTTCTTTTACCGTATGTTGATTAAGTAGATACCCGCAAAAACAATTTCAGCGCATTGATTTTTCTCGAAAAAAAAACAACTTCGTTTATGTGGCTTGTCCCTCTGACCTAAATTTATTTAATAGACGCCAAGCAACTCGAAATAATTTTGATATCAATATATGGCACCATTTCGTAAATATTAGCAGCAGTCTTAAATCTATTTGTTTCAGATAAGCTGTATTTTCCAATCGATTCTAGCTTCCATTTTTAGCTGTCTCATTTTCTGTGTATCAGCTATAGTTTTCTGACGCTTATTGCGTTGTGCAGCTCGATGTTATAGCTAAATTCCCCGAATTTAATATCTCTCAGCTTTATATTAATGGGATTAATAAAATCGTTCCGCTGAATACCTAATATTAATTAAAACAATAATCGGAATCTCTGTTCTGAACATACTAATAAACGTAATTTATATTAAAACTAGTAAATAATCTATTTATTAAGGTGTAGTCTTATTCTTCCTTTCTTTTAACTTCCCATCCATTTAGTAATTAGGTGTACAAATTAATTCTCGGCCTTTCCATAAAAGAAAGAGGTGATTCCTGAGGTCATTGCAAGTAACTTTTTCCTTTGCGAAAATGTTCTTCGCTGCTTTGTTAAGGAGTTATTAACGAAAAACACGGACCAATCAGAGCGCAAGCACAGTGGAAGGATTCCAGCCCGGTTATAGGTCCCGCTGAGCGTGGCGTTGGCATTGGCCGAGCCAGAATTCGTCCGCTGTTGCAACGCTCTGATTGGTCCACATTTTTCGTTAATAACTCTTTAACGAAGCCGCGGATAACATTTTCACAAAGGAAAAAGTTACTTCAAATAATCTCATCAATCACCCCTTTCAAGGAAGTACATCATTTTTGGAATACCCCGTGGATATACTTTTTTTATATTTTTAATCACTCAGTCAATGGTGTACAATATCCTCATAAATTAATCAAAAGAAGTTATTATTATTTAGCACTAAATATTAATTACTACGATTCAGTGTCCACTGCCATTAAAGTCGTTATAGCGGATAATAGCTGATGGCTTAAATTGCAAACCCTTCAATATCTCAATGTATGAAAAAATGCACTTATACCACTTTCAAAAACCAACGGCTCGTATCTTTCTGAATAAAAATTGACAAAGTCTATTCTTCTCACTTTAAACCGAACACTCTATAAATATTTCTATTTTATTTTTCGTTTTACTGGCTTTATAAAAAAAAAAAGAATAATTGATTTGCTTTTTATTACCTCGACCCAATTCTTTCCTGAACCGTCTTAATTTAACTTTTTTGCAAACAGCAATTTGATTCCTTGCCTTGTCAGGAAACAATTACTCCTCCTGTGTCGGTTGAGTGCACTTTTTCACCAGGACGACAAATCGTTTCCGCGACTAATGGTTTGCATTAATCTCTGACCTGTACACTATAAGTCGAATCGTAGATATTTCTTCGGAGGAATCGAAGGGAACAGTTTAAAAATGTGTTCAATTTTAATTGTTTCTGATTTCCTAATTTTTCGGTTTCTAACACAACAACAATCGAGATTGTTTTCATGGAATTACCTGTTTAATGCTATTATTGCGAGAGTGAACCAAACATAAACGCGTGCATTTACATGCTATTGTGGTAAATACATATGAACATAAATTGCGGTGGCACTTTGATAACGTGTTTAAAAAAATTCTTCAATGAATTCTCTATTAGGTGAAATTTTTCGAATAACTGTTACAGTTTAATGATCAAAATTCATAAACGTATCAAAGTTTCCTTTCTTTGTTGCTGTGTCCACTGAAAGATTAAATTTGTTACTTCTAAACTAACAATATTGCACGCAAGCGTACCACTCGTAGATAGTAATCCACTCTAACCATAATTTGAAGAAACTTTTTTAATCTTTCACGACAATTTCAAGGGCTGCTGCAATAAAGACGCAACTAGACTTTCGGTAAACTTTCTGCAAACCAGCAAAACGATATTAAAAATCAAGAGCTTAAAAATATCAAGCGTGCTATTATAGCTAAATTGATCGTCACCTGATGTTTGTGTTAATCGATTTTTACGCTGAATATGAAACCTTGTGCCTTCCTCATTGTCCCAATAATTATCATTTTTTTTAAGTTGCATCAACCTCACAAGGGTTAGGTTACAATTATGTGGTCATTTATAATTCGGTTTAGATTCGGTTGAATAATTTTGTGTGCTTCAAAAAGTTTATGTTTCCTGGAATTTTGTATCTTCTTCTCAACTTTGTTTATCGACGAATTAACTAGTAATTAGACTACGGTCATGAAGAAAGGTTAAAAGAATTTAAAAATCTCGACATATTATTATCAACCCATTAAAATTACTAAAGAAAGAAACAAGCTTCTTTTTAGCTTCAGTTCCCTGCAATGAATGCAGAAAATTTTTATTTTGCATAAAGATCCACAGTCCACTGACGACTACAACAAGTATGCTCGACACAAACATAATTACTAGATTGAGGATTTTATGCATTTATTACAAAAATGAGTAGGTATAATTTAAAACAATAAAAACGTTAGAAGAATCGAAAAATACTGTTATATTATTTTCAACCTATTAAATGTATTAAGACAGAAAATAAATTTCTCTTTCACTCCACTTTGTTGAATCCGGATTGAAAATTTTTATTTTCCATAAGATCCGCAGTCTAATAATTATTACACGATTAATGATGCAACTATATTCAACCGTCTGCAAACATAATTCCCCACACTGTTTATATAGTTTAAATGTTTTTATACGAATCATTGAATAAAATTACTAAAACATAGAAGTAAATCTGTTATCGTACGAGCAATATTTGCATGGTTGAGAATTATTTTGCAGTTTCGCTTATGCTCATGTCCATTTCATGAGACTTCCTCGTAGTTTCACTCTCTCTCTCTCTCTCTCTCTCTGCCCCCACTCCTCTCCCTCTCTCCCTCTTTGGGCAAGCTCAGCGACGACGTACAAAGTTGATGCTATTGATGAAATGAGCGTCACGAAAGTTGTATCGCGCACCCGTGGGTATTTGAAGGTTTGTATACCTTGCGTCGCGTTGCCTTGACTTTTGCGCGAAGTATACACCTGCATACCAACAGAAGAATGCAACTGAAGCTCCGAGGAAAGTCACAATAAAATAAAATATGCTAAAAATTTAGGATGTAGCCAAGTATAACGTTCATTCGTTCTGGAAGAATTTTAATAAATTAGAAATATAATATATCGCTACTCTAAAATTCTCAGCTATTCATTTTTTTCAAAAATCCATAAAACCTACAGTTTAACACTAAACCTACCGAGCATTAAAATTGGCTAGTATGTATTGTTTTATAAAAATGACAAGATTGAATTTATTTAGACATTGTGTGATTTTTATTATAACATATGCTTCAGTAAAGAAATTTATTGAATCAATTCCCATGAAGTCGTCTTTATGACTTCAATAATTTGAAAATCAAAAATCTGAAACCGGTTCATTTGACCGGCTGTGGTAGGTTTAGTGTTAATACAGCATGAATTCTGTGCTCGCTTCGTAAAACCGACAAGTGCATCAAAAACATGCAAAAGAATATTTTGTAATAACTATCATTGTACGTGTTTAAAAAAGGTTGGTTCCACTTGAAAAAAATGAGGTGACCTTGAAAATCTCTAAAAATATGACATAAAAACAAAAATTTTCTTGGTATCGTGTGAGCCCCACTGAACCATTCAACTTTGTCCTTCAGACATTTGACGTATCTTTAAAGACAACAAAGATATTTGAGGTGGCAATAGTTAGTGCCTCACCCTACAATGATAGTCCTTTTCATTACGAATTCAGTGACTATAATTGCTCAAGGCCATGCAAGGTCACGGACAGAGTTCAACATTACTTCAAAGCCCGTTTACAGGCATGTATCGATGTTAAATCTTATACGTTATCTCTGTCCGCGACCTTGAATGACCTTGAGTAATTATAGTCACTGAATTCGTAATGAAAGGAACTATCATTGTAGGTGTTTAAAAAAGGTTGGTTCCGTTTAAAAAAGTCAAGGTGACCTTGATATCTCTAAAAAAAATGACATGAAAACAAAATTTTTTTTGGCATCGTGTGAGCCCCATTGTACCATTCAACTTTGTCCTTACCATATTTTACGTATCTTTAGAAAGATATTTGAGGTGCAAACGTAGGTGACTCACCCTGTATATCTGGATCATCTAATGTTAAGTTCGCGGCCGTTTCCTCCGGAGTTCAAAGTCTGAACTTTTTTATCGAGTCGAGTAATGTAAGATTTTGCAGTTACATTTGAGCATATAAAGTTTAATTTTTAAAACACCAGTTTTGTTCGTTGCACCAGACACTTTGCAGTGTAATTTATATAAATGAGAAAACTTGTGTACGTGTACGAGGTGTGATGATAACTGGAAGCAATTATTTCTGCTTGCTGTCGTGTGCAATCTCTGTATTCAAGGTTGAACGACCAGGAAATCATTGTAGAAGCAGCACCACCGATGCCGAGGATCCTTAAGAGCGATAAAGCAAAACGAGGCGATAATATCCGCTCGATCATGCCTTGCTCCAGCGCGTGGTTCCGATAAAAAGTTACGGTAGCTCGTAAAGGAAGTCCAAACTGTGGCATGTCGATTTTACATCTCTGGAACTCCTTCATGGGGGTATTAAAATCAAATAAAATTTTCGGGTAATCGACGAATGCTAGACAAAATAAAAAATTTGCAGAAATCACAGATTTGATACTTGGTTGTCTATATCTGCGTTGCACTACTTTTAATTAATTTATTGTGGCACCTTATAAAGTTAGGTAAAGCATCGTTTAGGGAAGTTTCTCTGCTACCGCACACTTTAGCTTCTTCTTAAGTAAATAAAAAAATAAAATACTTTATTTTATTCTGTGTTATTTAGCAAATAACAATACTAAAAACGAAACTAAAATGAAAAATGGAAACCTTGCAAGAGCAGTATATGCCAAGGGGTGAGAATTTTTAACTCTTGACGAATTAACCCTTTACACTCGGATTATTTCAACTCCAAAACCACGCATTTTTTCCGACCTAGAATATTTCCATTCTATCCGATTATTTTCATTTTATGCATACGACACTGATGCAGTTTACTCGTACAATACTTAAATATTTAATAATTTATTGAATACAAACAAATTTAACAATGTGAAAAATATTTTGGATTGTGTACAGCAATTTTTAACGGTGACTTAGAGTCACTACTCGAGCGTAAAGGGTTAAAACAACGTCATTGAATATGAATGGCACTAATTAAGACGGAAAACAATTTAAAAAATTTCACAAATCGTTGCCCAAACGAATAATTTCCGTGATGAAAAATAAAGGATACATTGCAAAATAATGAATACTAAACGAAATTGGTAAATTCTTTTTCTACATTCAATATTTTAAACAGATGTCTTATCATTTATCCCACTAATTTCTCTCGAAAATGCGGAGCAACATTTCAGTTTTATCAAGTGAACCAAATAAACAAAAAACTGTGTCAAACGAACACAATATGGAATAACACACCTAAAAAATATGCTACAAGAGGAAAATTCCTGCGTTCAAATACCATCATTCCTGAAGGATATTGGACCTTATCATTTAATTTAAAACAAATACACTGCGGTCACTAATAAACTGAGAACGGGCATGTGACCAAAAAAATTCAATAAACAAAAAAAAAATCTATCCTTACTTTTTGTCCGTGACTGTAATATAATATACTATGACGTTTATTCACATTTTTAATAATCGTATTTCTTTTAACTGTGAAAAGAGAATAGCGTTGTCCATGTTTTTAATCTAGTATTTTCCACTGCATAATTATTCGTCCTATCGAACCTCCCCAAGAAAAGTGACACAACTCAAAAATGCAGCATTTGAGAAATATCAACTTAAAGAATACTATAAAATTTATAATGAAATAGTTTAAGCTCTTTTTAAGTTTCAGATAAGTATGTATGGCGGTAAATTCAATTATATTCTATAGAATAGTAATATGGATCTGCAGCTCTGCTCTCGTCGAATGTGAGGTGTTATAATAAATAATTATTTTACCGAATAACACCTCGCATTCCAACGTATTCCCCTTCTAGAACTACAAGGACCCCACCATCGAACCTCTTCCCACTACTACGTACATCCGTAGAGTTAGTGAGTGCTGCGCGCGCCGCGCGGCTCTCGTGGTGGGAGCTTCCCACTACCATACATTATAACGATGAAGTCTAGGGGTGGGGGAAGAACCTAAGCGGGGAAGGTGCCTCGAATAGCTCCGGAGCTACTGGTTGGAACTGCCTGCTATAGAATATAATAGAATTTTCCGCCATACATACTTACCTGAATGGGGAAGGATGCAATAATTTGGGCTAGTAATAATTAGGAGACTAGCAGAGCAAATCAGTGTAGGAAGGAGTGAGACAAAGAAAAAGAGTGAGAGAAAGTATGGACCGAATGCGTTAAATAAGATAGATTTTTACAGTTAGGTTAATGTAAACCAAGTCACATTTCTTAGCTGTAAGGCTGAAATAAAGCAAATGCATACTTACGTACATACCTGAAATTTAAAAGAAACTTAAACTATTTCATTACAAGTCTTATAGTATTCTTTAAGTTGATTTTTCTCAAATGCTACATATTTGAGTTGTGTCACTTTTCTTACGTTGGTGCGATATGTAGTGTAGTGATTCTTGGGAATAGTTACCGCGCTATACGTTCATTATCTTCATTTATATTTCCACTATTCTTACTTTCTATAATATCTATTCCCACGCGAGAAGTTCTACTGCAATAGTGCACCTTGCATAAAAGCCATAACGCGCGAACACGGTTATAGGAGAATATTCCACAGGATACCTAGAAAGACAATGCAGATCCCTCTGAAAACGTTGCATTTTTGAGTTGTGTCACTTTTCTTACGGGGGTGCGATATGTAGTGTAGTGATTCTTGGGAATAGTTACCGCGTTATACATTCATTATCTTCATTTATATTTCCACTATTCTTACTTTTTATAATCTCTATTTCTACGCGAAAAGTTCTACTGCAATAATGCAGCTTGCATGAAAGCCATAACGCGCGTACACGGTCATAGGAGAATATTCCACAGGATACCTAGAAAGACAATGCAGATCCCTCTGGAATCCGCGGCACAAAAAAAAATTTCCGGATTATACGAATCCCAAGAATCGTACTCGAGCAAAAGAAGGAAAGTTCCGCGCCAGCGTGAATCTTAATCGCTCCGTAAAACTAAAAACGAGATACAGGAAGTTCTGGTAGCCGTTCGGTGAGTTAAGAACAAGCTACACCGAAACTTTTCGTGGGTTCCTTCTAACATCCCTCGACCGGCCCGGCGTTAATTAACGTAAACGAAGAAACCTTGTATACTGGTTTCGCTTGATTTTGTAAAAAAAAAAAAAAAAACGAAAGAAAGAACTTCTTAGGAGCAACAAGGTTTATCCGCCGTTGGTCCTTTATTGTTATCGTCTTTCCTGATACGATACGATGGCGGCTGTGTGGGAGATTGCACGCCCCTTCGTGGATCGTCCGCGTGCAAGCGGAATGGTTTTTCGGAGATTTGGATCTTTTAGCGCCTTTCGTGGGTTCCACTGGACTAGCAAGAGGAGAAGAAGGAAGCTTTTCAACGTCCACCATGAGGGTCTGTAATTAAATCACGATCGTGCCAGAGCTACGGGAATCCGGGGTCGAGATCGTAATTCCTTCACTCTTTTCTGTAGAAAGGTTATCCCGCTACACTGACTCCGGAGCCGTTGCGTCCGCTTCCAGAGCAAGTCAACCAACGAACGACACCGGACCTCGTACTGGTCGCTCCAAGGCTAGCTTCTGATACAACTACCAAATTTTACTTCGAAAATTGAGTTAGCTGCCGTCGACGCTGTTGTTTCCAGTCGAAATTCCCGGTGTCTCGCTTCGACCTTGCCTTAATGAAGTGGACAATGTCTACTGCAGTTAGTCGCGGCGACACTCGTTTGCCTATGCATCGGCGATAATGTCTGATTAACCCGAAAATGGCACCTTGCTCTCCTCAAACTCTGAGGTATTAGGTTGTAACATATATGTCTGACTTTGGTTTAGCAGTATTTTAACCCTTTGGCTAGTGTTAGCGCCTAAACGCGCTTTTGCAATTTGGTTTCGTGGAACTGTTGGCGTCTCTAGGCGCTTAACACGTTAGTGAATCACGGCCATAGACGTCCAATACTTGGGACTGTAGCTGCAAATGACGGCTATAGATGTCCGCCAATTTTTAGGAACATTTGTTAGAAGAAATTATAATTTTGGTAATTATACAGAAGAAGGTACACCTCACCGATTTCAATGACCTTGAATTATATCGTCAAGGTTATGTCCGATTTTGGTTTATCAGTATTTTAACCCTTTGGCTACTGTTAGCGCCAAAACGCACTTTTGCAATTTACTATAGGCGCTTAACGCGTTGGTGAATTTCGTCCATAGACGTCGAATGCTTGGGATTGTAGTTGCAAATGGCGGCTATAGATGACCGCCAATTTTTAGGAACATTTGTTAGAAGAAATTATAATTTTGGAAATTATACAGAAGAAGGTACACCTCACCGATTTCAATGACCTTGAATTATATCGTCAAGGTTATGTCAGATTTTGGTTTAGCAGTATTTTAATCCTTTGGCTACTGTTAGCGTCTGAACGCACTTTTGCAATTTACTATAGGCGTTTAACGCGTTGGCGAATGGAGTCCATAGACGTCGAATGCTTGGGATTGTAGTTGCAAATGAAGGTTATAGACGTCAGCCAATTTCTAGGAACATTTGTTAGAAGAAATTATAATTTTGGTAATTATACAGAAGAAGGTACACCTCACCGATTTCAATGACCTTGAAATACGTCGTCAAGGTTATGTCCGATTTTGGTTTATCAGTATTTTAACCCTTTGGCTACTGTTAGCGTCTGAACGCGCTATTGTAATTTGGTTTTGTGGAACTGTTGGCGCCTATTGGCGCTTAACACGTTAGTGAATCACGGCCGTAGACGTCCAATACTTAGGACTGTAGCTGCAAATGGCGGCTATAGATGTCCGCCAATTTTTAGGAACATTTGTTAGAAAAAATTATAATTTTGGTAATTATACAAAAAAAGGTACACCTCACCGATTTCAATGACCTTGAAATATGTCGTCAAGACCTATTACCTTCCCTATACATGTTAGCGCCGCTCGGCTTTAGTCTTTTAGATACTCGCAAACTCCGGTTCGCAGTTGTTTGGATGACTATAGCAAACTCCGCCTTTTCCCAATGACTGAATTCGTCCTTTAGGACGTGGGAGGGGGCTCCACGCGTGCCTCTTCACCACCACCCCAAGAAATTTAACCCAGACCTCACCTAAGCCTAACCAAAATTCGTTTCAAGACTGTACAAACCTAACCCCCCGTGGGGTAACAATCTAGAACCGGGATTCTTTACCTATTTTGATGAGTTTTAAATATATTATCTGGAGCATGATTCTCAGCAATTTTTACCTACACATGTTACCACTGTTCGAGCTTAGTTTCCAAGATATTTTTAAAAACCTGTTAGGTTCGCTACAGCGAGCCTCGCCACTTTGAGCTCAGTTTGGTTAGGTTTGGGTTAGGTTTGAGGTGGGTGTATCCCACCATCTGAAGTAATGTATCTTCGGTGCCGGTAGGTGGGGTGGAACGAAGAAGGAAATCGTGGGAGGTTATTTAGCAGGTATACCCATGGACATAATTCCTCATGGTGTGCTCACAATGTAGCACTGAGGTTATCCACGGGGGAGTCCTGCACAGGCCGGTCCTCGGGCAGGCATCGTGCGTAATCAACATTTTTGGCGGGGGTAGGATTTGGGGTGGGAGTGCAGTGAACTCTTCAAAATGAGCAGGTCCCACCAAACACCTGATTGCTTTGAATACGCAAATGTTGGTCAGTACTTAAAAAACTTTGGAAACAATTCCATCTATTTTATTGCATGAGAAATAAGTTTGCCGTAGTGTGATTTTGTCTTCAAAAGATATACACACGACAATAAATAACGGAAATATCTGTCAGTTTCCGTCTCAGGTGGCTCGCTCGGTACATTGTTTTCAACGTCACGGGACAAAATCTTCCTCAGGATGCGTATAACCGTGCGAAAGGTTGCCCGGAATGTGTTATAAGGCCCTTAATCGGGGGAAATTTATTTCTTCCGTCTCGGCGGGAAATAACGCACGCAAAGTGTCGTAGTTATCGTCTATATATATAACACAGCACTGCGGCATCGTTATGCGACGCGACGTCTTTAGGATAGGCAAAATACTATGCGACGTTAACAAACGAGACACCGCCAAATTTGATATCGTCGCGAGCTATGCAGAATCGAGAATATTAATGCTTAATCAAGAACTACGCTGGCAAGTGGAATACCAAAATGTTCTCACGCTATCGTTGCAATCTTTTTTAACACTAAACCTACCAAGCATTAAAACTATCAGCGAATGTTACTTTATAAAAATGGCAACACTAGATTTATTCAGATTGTCCGTAAGTTCCAATATAATAGATGCTTGGACAAGGAAGTTTATTTCATTTTGTTTTTCACAAACGAATTTTTATAATTCCAATAATTGAAAAACATAACACCGGTCATTTGACCGTGGTTGGTTTACTGTTAACTAAAATAATGAACACGTAAAAAATATTTTCGTAAAAGAATTTTCTAAAAAATGCAACATGTCTGAAGCCTTCCTATCTATCGGATGATTGATATATTATCAGACAGCGGATTTTATGCATTTATGACAGAAACGAGTTAATTTGAAACAATAAAAACATTAAAAGAATTTAAAAATACTGTTATATTATTTTCTGTTATTTTAGAAAATGTTTATTTTACACAAAAATCCGCTGTCTACTAATTACGTAGGGTCAATATCACGCGATCTGTTTCGTCTAGAACATATAATCGTAGATAAAATATTTTCGTAGAAAATATAATCGTAGATAAAATATTTTCGTAGAAAATATAATCGTAGATAAAATATTTTCGTAGAAAATATAAAACTGTATCAAGCGTCCGCAGTCTCTTGATTGTCTATTCGCCATAAAATTCTTCCATGAAATGATGAATTCTGATAAAGTACAACATTCTTGTAGCCCCTGCATACGCTACCACGATTTCCTACATTCCAAAGCGTTGCTACAAAAATCGACCCTCCCTAACACTCCTCCCAGTCGCCGATATCCGCGCGATACATCTTGTTAACGTTCTATTCACATCACCGCGCAGACGCTCATCCCTCGTACATCCCACCGGAACACCGATAAAGGATTTTTTTCGCGCGCAACATCCTCGACGATTGTGTTCAAGGAGCATGACGATGTAGATACTGGCCGTGCGTATACAGGGTGTTCGGGGTATGTGTATCAAATATTTTTAACCCTTTTTGTACTATAATATTCCCTTGAAAACTGCCATGTCACCCATAAGTGACGAGATTATTACAGCAGACTCAAAAATTAATTTCTGTGATGACAGGTAGAGCAAGCTAAATTTGCTTAAGGTCTGTGAACTGTAAAAATATTGAGAACATAATTAACACCGTAAATCTTAGCTTCTCAGTTTTCGCTTTATTAAATAAATGGCTTTTTATCCAATTTTTGTGGTCGCCGAGTTGGCAAGCAATGCGTTAAATTGAAAGTCTATTTTATTGTAGTTTGTATGTAGCCTTTGGAGAATACGTGGATATACAATAAATATACATTTTCCTTTTTTTTTCAAGGAAATTATAAACGTCAAAGTAATTCTAATTATTGTAATCGCAAAATAAATCGTACGGGGCTGAGAATGATTTGATGTAATTAAAGTTCAAAGCCAGCCAGTCTAAGACTGAAATAAATAATAACGATTTTGCTGTAAATTAACCCCTTCGCTTACAATATCGTCTGAGAGACGTGATGAAGATTCTGAACAGAGTCTAATAAAGATGTATATTATTAATTTCCTTTAAACCGAAATATAATTCTATTTTGTTGTTGTTAATGTACAGCCATTGGAGAACATATAGACATGTAATAGATATACATTTTCTCCTTTTTCTAAGAAATTATGAACTACAAAGAAATTCTAATCACTAAAACCGTAAAATAAATCGTAAGGCAAGGGGTTAAAGGTGTGACTATCGATTGACGATATCTGATTGATATTACTAAAATATTATTAAGGCAAATTTAAAGAGGAATTGACATGAACTCAATATATTTGTATTGCTGTTTCCTGTTTTATCTGGAATCTATAGTATTTGAAATTTGCAGAAATTTTTATATAAAATGTCCAATATTATAACGCATTTTTTATATCTCCATAAAATAATATTTTGCGTTTTTTTACATTATAATAACTAATTTATTAAAGCTTGTATCCCTTGTTTTTCCTACCGTACCAATTAAACAAGCTTTAATGCAAGGGTGCATGTAAACTGCAACATTGCGGACGTCACGTATGCATAGACTGCGGACCTTTATGCAAAATAAAAATTGTTTGCAATAATTGCAGGTCGTAGGAACCAAATAGGAATTTATTTCTCTTTTTAGTAAACTTATGCAGTCACCTTCTTATTTTCAACGTTTAGATCTGCCAAACTTACCTTTCGCTTAAACTTATTAAGTCGTAAGAAATTTATTGATATTCTTAAATGTTTTTCATCTTTCCACTGTTTGAAATGACGTTTATTTTCGCTATAATTATGCAGTCACAGAAATTAGACGAAATCAAAGCTATTTATATTTGGTCATCCCATAAGTTCGTGCCGTTCACTATTCCTCTTTTTAAATTAATATTTAAAGCATATCTTTAATGATCAAGAAAACAATGTAATCACCCTTCTCGTTCCACAACCTCTTCCCACCCATTTCCCACCCAGTAATGAAATTATACCATCGCTATAAAATTTCTGTGGTTTTTCATTATAAAAGAAGAACACACCGTGAAGAGCATAAACACATCTGCGGCACGAACATATAAGACACGACCTGATATAATAAAACCACAATACGCGGCAAGTTAACACTTTATATACCGGAAGGCTATTAATAAGCTTTTCAATAATAGTACCAAAAGGAAGCTTAAAAATCTTCTTCCACAGAATAATCCCAAACAAAATTATTCGATTATGTTATTGAGAGTGAATTGTGGGTTCACGATTCAAGTTGCCGTTGTTGTTGAGGGATATATTAAAAAATCCTCAGCCATTAGCCATGGACTTTTAAAAGTTATGGAATAATCATAGATAATGTGTTGAGATTGAGCTGTCTATTGACGCATTAACACGTTCAGCGCCATGTCACCCATATCTGGGTGACGGAATTATTTATACAGAATTGAAAATTAATTTTTACGTTGGTAGATTGAGTGTACAAAATTTCCTTACGATCTGAGGAATAGAAGAGTTTTGAAACAGTAGTTAATATCACAAAACTAAACTTTTTAGTTTTTATTTCATTAAAAATATTGCTTTGATTTTGTGTCATTTTTATGATTGTGGAGTGGGCGCTGAACGTGTTCAAATGAATGAATTGATAGGGACTTGTGGGTTCACGATTGAAGTAGCTGTTGCTGTTGAGGGATCTATTAAAAAATCCTCAGCCATTGGCCATGGACTTTTAAAAGTTACGGAATAATCATACATAATGTATTATGATTGAGCTGTCTATTGACGCATTAAAATGAATAAATTGATAGGATGTTGGTGGTAGCAAAATTGAAAAGAAAAATACGCGAAGGGCTAAAATATTTGACACACGTGGGGACGTACACCCTGTATGCCGCCGTAGTGTCGAGGAAGGGAAGACGCGTCGAATCTGCGATTTCGATCATGAGTAGGCTTGATGGACGCGCGTGACTAACCGTTTCCTAATGCGGCTCGTTGTCAAAGTGCTTGACACCGCGGGACAAAGGTGGAATGCCCGAGAGGGCTCGCATTAAATCGCCACACGCTCGCGCAGATTCCCATTACGCGCCGAGGATTGCCTGCGGAGACTCCTCGCGAGATACGCCTCCGTCTTGTTGTGCACCTTTCTCCAGTTTTATTTTCCCCTTGGCTAAAAAGGCCATCGTACGAAGGGCCAACCATCGACAGCAATAACCAACTCGGCATGTGCCATAGCTAAAAAAATTGTAGCGCCGCACAGTGCTGGAAAATCCCCAAAACGTGAGAATAATTCGTTTACTATGGAAACGCCATTTTAACAGTAGTTTTACTGAGCACTAAAAGTGACTATTTTACAATACTTTATAAGAATAACGAAAATGTGTCTACCTAAATTTTTAGTCATTTTTTATAATATATTTGCTACAAGAAATAAATTTGTTGAGTAATTCACACAGGTCCCAAATTGAACGCGATAAGTTCTAACCTATGGAACATCGCACGCATATTTAAATTCATCAAGCAGAACAGAATAGGCGTGCAATGATCTATCTGTGAGCCAAACATGAAAATTATTCAAAAGTGATCTAAATAATTTTAGTCACAGGTCCCAAATTGAACTCGATATGTTGTAACCTATGGAACCCCGCGTCCATAATTAAATTCATCAAGCTGAACAGAATAGGCGTGTAATAATCTATCTGGGAGCTAAATGGGAAATTATTGAAAAGTGATCTCCTCAACAATTTTAGCCACAGGTCCCAAATTGAACGCGATAAGTTCTAACCTATGGAACACCACGTCCAAAATTAAATTTACTAAGCTGAACAGAATATGCGTGCAATGATCTATCAGTGAGCCAAACAGGAAAATACTGAAAAGTGGTCTCCTAAACAATTTTAGCCACAGGTCCCAAATTGAACTCGATATGTTGTAATCTATGAAACACTGCATCCATATTTAAATTCATCAAGCTGAACGGAATAAGCGTGCAGTGATCTATCTGTGAGCCAAACATGAAAATTATTCAAAAGTGCTCTAAATAACTTTAGTCACAGGTCCCAAATTGAACTCGATATGTTGTAACCTATGAAACACAGCACCCATATTTAAATTCATCAAGCTGATCAGAATAGGCGTGCAATAATCTATCTGGGAGCTAAATGGGAAATTATTGAAATGTGATATCCTAAACAATTTTAGCCACAAGTCCCAAATCGAACGCGTTAAATTTTAACCTATGGAACACCGCACGCATATTTAAATTCATCAAGCAGAACAGAATAGGCGTGCAGTGATCTATCTGTGAGCGAAACACAAATTATTAAAAGTGATCTCCTAAACAATTTTAGCCACAAGTCCCAAATTGAACGCGATAAGTTATAACGTATGAAACATCGCGTCCCTAATTAGTCTCGTAGTCATTCGCATGGTTTTTTTCGAGGGACAGCTCTTGATGGTCGCGTGGTAGCAGCACCGCGTTGTGCTTGCTCGTTATCATTTGATTGGCGCGTTGGTTATCGATCAGTTCGGTCTCCATACGTTGTACAGGTACCTGCATGCACGCGTGTGCACGCGCGTTGATATCGCATAAAACGAGTCCCCGCGTTCCGCGATGCGAATGGAGCCAGCGAACGATCACCACCGATTGTAATGAACTCATTAGCGAGAGGTCGGTGGTGAGGGATTTTTTGTTACGGACAGTGGCTTTTTATCCGTCGAGTCCCGCGATACGCAATACGAGATACCCCCACGGCGAAACTAGGTTGTCGCGATCCGGAGAAAGAGCTTCCAGTTCGTCTAGCAATCGGTTCATTACAGTCCACGTGAGATGAAAACTCTCAACTAAGCTTAATCAACGACATACACGTGTTACAGCGTGCCCGCGATAACTGCTCCCGGCGTATTAAAGCTTTCACTATTAATTGCATGTATTTACATACGGGAACAGAAAATCTTCGGCAAAAACCTGTCGGTATAAACAATATTACCCTTCTTATTGTCGTCAGCGTCATTTCACGAGTGATCACTCTTCGTGAAGGCCGACGTAACCACAGTAGACAAAAAGTGATATATTATAGTTGGTTACCATTGTTTACGACCATTAGACTGCGGATCTTAATACATAAATTTATTTATGGCATGTGCAAATTTGTGAAACACAAGAAAGTAGTTCTGGTAGGAATTATGAACAGCATTTTTAGTTTAGCTTCGCTGAATTTTCTAATCAGTGAAAAAGAGTTGCTATCTCACTTCAATGTTTAACCCGCCGACAGTGGAACCCGGGTCTATTTGATCCAGAGTATTAAAATCGATATTTGATTACTCAATTTGTAAAGATTGAATAGAATGAATAAAATGTTACATTAGGAATGTCAGGAAGATTGGCGGGGGCACAAGTACGATTTCCGTTGCCCCTCGTTTTGATCCGCTCCCTCCACGACCTAAACACAACTCATTCTATTCACATGATTTTTCCATTGCTACTGCAAATTCTGGATGACAGTTACAATGCAAAGATTATGAGAATAAAATTTCATTTTCTACAAAAAAGGTCTCTTGATATTTTGCCATATTTCGCATAGTTACCGAGATATTTGCAAATTTATAAAAAACAGGAAATCTACTTTACCGGCTAAACCAGGCCAATTCGATACCATGTTATATATACATTTTTTTCTTGAAATAACCCCATGAACACAAATATAAACTCAAAACGAGGGGCCACGGAAATCGTACTCTCCCCAGCAGGTCTACAAGAAATACCTTCAAAAATATGTTTTACGATATTAATAATTAAAGCTGTGGAAGGTCTTGAGCAACATCAATTTAATAATTGCGAAGAAGCTCTGCTGTCCGAGAGTTTATGACTATAAACCGACTGATTTATACATGCACATAAATTAATATTTTTACATTATTTTTAAAGTCATTTAAATCTATCGTAGCATTTTACTCTGAATAGTTTCCGAAATTCTATTTGGATATAAACAAATATTAATATATTAGATTGTGATTAACATACATAAATAAAGAGTTTAGGAGACTTTTGTACTCCATTAATCGCCATGCTGATGATGATACAAGAATGGTTTATCGTGACCCTGATCAAATTTTATTTTCTGGAAAATTCGTATATAAATCAGCTAATGATCCTTCTAACATCTTAAAAAGACACAAGTAATTTGAACTCTATAACTTGCACTACAAAGACTTATTAATTAATAGATTATACTGGTATCTTAAGCGGTTCCGAATTATATTGCAACATCAATTCTAAGCATTATATCGCGAATTGATAAAATATTGCAACGACTTCTACGGTTCAATCCATAACGTGCATCTAATGATCATTTTTATTATAAATTCCCCCTTGTAATCATAGCAAGGAAGTCCTCGCCGAGCGAAGAAGCATAAGAATTTACACGCATCATTTGCATGCATAAACGTCAAGCTAGATTGGCTCATAAACACGGCTGATCAAGGCGCCAATCAGATGATTATAAGACAGCAAAACGACAACGTGAAAGCTGTCCATGAAACTCATTGCACGATCGAACCAAAAAATGTGTACAATCTGATTGACAGTTTACTTTCAAACTATTCGGTGAATCACTAGTCTACATATACCTGATAATTTTATTTTATTTATTTGAAATTTTAAATATTTGAAAAAATTTTATTTATTTTAAATATTTGAAATATTTGAAAAAATTTTATTTATTTTAAATATTTTAAATATTTGAAAAAAATTTTATTTATTTTAAATATTTGAAATATTTGAAAAAATTTTATTTATTTTAAATATTTTAAATATTTGAAGAGAAAGAAAACAGAAACTTTGCACAATTTGTTGGCGTTCAACTGCTGCAGGTCAACGGTTTACCTGTATCAATTACAGTTTCATTACGACTGCCTCTGCATGTCGAAGTACTATGCAGTTATTTTCATGAACTCGGCTAAAATGACAGAAAAGTTATCTAAAATCAACGCGTCATGGTCTACATATTTGAACAATTTCGCGAACTTTCGTTCCCATTTTGTTTAAAATATTTGTACACGTCATATCGTCGTATGTCTATATACAATACGTTACAATACATTACAATACATCAAAAAATACATTCAGATATGTATAATGACGTGATATTTAAATAAGTTTCACGTAAAACTTTAATTTTCGAAGATCAAGGTCATTTCAAGGTCATTTCAAGGTCACTTTATTATACATATCTGAATGTATTTTTTGGTCAGCTAAACGATGCAATAATAAAAAAAACGTAGTTATGTGTCAAAGAACATCGATGACCTTGATAACTCCGAAAAAAATGACCTTGGGAAAAAAATATTCTTGCCAGATATTGGTCCTTCGACGCCACGCACATTACGTAAAAAATATTTTTTGCATCACAATAAGCTGAAGAGATATTTAGGTGTCCTTACTTAAAAGGACCAACCTGTATATGATTGACTTTTAGAACTTGCATATGCTTTTCTTTAAACTAATATTCGCATAATATCACATAGAAACTTTTGGAAAACATTTCATTAAAAAGTACCGTAACACATTGTCTATTCTTAACAGCTATGCTATATGTAAAAAAACAACTTAAAAATCTTCTGCTAAATAATAATCCCAAAAGAGATCATAATTGAAATTATTATTGCTATTGAAAAATCTATTGAAATCTGTAACTGTGAATCGTAAAATCGTAATCTTTGAAAAACTATTAAATAACTGTTAGTGAACAGTGTATGAAGATAAAATTTTATTAACAGATATATGAGTTCGGTATCTATAATTGTTTAAACTTTCTCCAAAATGTTTGTACACGACCATAAATGGCAGAGATAATTAGATGTTCGAATCTGATGTCCCACTCTGTATAGTAAATATATCCTGTCCGATGACAAATACTCTTTCCATGCGTAAATGAAATAGTTATTACTAATCGCGAAAATTAAATGTATTTTGAAACGACGTTAATCAATCCCTAAACGTTAATTCAGTGATATTCATTAAGGTAGGCTTCATTGACAGGATAATTACAAATCCTAACAAACATTAGCTAGCCACGATACATTAAAGCCGTGTTTAATGTCGATTGTATTCCGTCCATAATAATTTCGTAGAATCATTATTCGCGTATCATATCGAATTTCACTGTTAAGTAATACCAACAATTAATAATTAAATATTACAATTTTAATATTGTGTTTGTAAATTTTTTAAATATAGAACGGATAACAATTATGAAGTCAATTAAGACTGAAATGCATTTACATGCGTCCCGTCTAGTCGTCCACTTCGCTTGTACAATAGCGTAGTCTTCAACTATAGGGGTCAAAAATTAATTTGAAATTTTTTGGTCTTACCTCTCTAAATAGTCAGTCTTTGTGAGAAAAATGATGTACGCAAAATTTGGAAGCAATCGGACAATGGAAACCAGTGCTGCATTTGCGTTAAAGTTTGAACATTTTAACACTAAACCTACCAACAACGGTCAAATGACCGATTTCAGATTTTTTATATTAAAATTGTTGAAATCATAAAAATTATCTGATAGAGAATGATTTAACACATTTCTTAATTCAAGCATATGGTGTATTACAAATCGCGAAAAATTTAGATAAATTCTATCTTGTTACTCTCAGGCGAAAAATTTAGATAAATTTTATCTTGTTACTCTTAGGCGAAAAATTTGGATAAATTCTATCTCGTTACTCTTAGGCAAAAAATTTAGATAAATTCTATCTTGTTATTCTTATAAAGCCACACGTGCCAGTACCTATTAGCACTCGGTAGATTTAGTGTTAATGATTTCATGTAATTTGCAAATATAACTGTATTTCGTTATTTTGGAAATATCATTAATATACGAATAAAACAAAGTGGTGTCATTTAAAACAGTGAAAATATATAAAATAATCAAGAATACCAATATATTATTTTCAATTTACTAAGAGTATTAAAAGTGGAAAGAATCAAAAATTGCAATTGATGCAGATATTCAAAATTCAACATTCAAAATAAGTGTTTAACCACTTCAGCTAAAGATTATTCTAATGTACAGTCATAAGTTATGTAAGAAATTGTTCGATTTGACTTGTGCGTTTCGCCAATTGTCTGACATGAAAACAATCAACAGGATATTGAGTTTTTCCGTCTTGCATAGAAACTTATGAACACTGCGGAATAGTGCACAAGCAAAAGTGACGATAACATGAAGCGTGTGTGACGGCCTATATACTGTCGCTTTCCAATTTTTAGAATGTACTGCGAAACGGAAAAAGGAAACATGTAGTACTCGCCTATTTCCGTCCAATTTGCTTTTTGACACGTTTTACCCTTTCATTTTCACATCATGTTTGTGATTGAATTTTCTATTGTCGCGATGATTGTACTGGCTGCTGTGTGACAAAACGAATAAAAACACAATCCTGCGAACCGTTCCTTTCATACACAAACAACTTTTATAACAAATATAGTTTTACTAACATTACAAATTCAGTTTTGAAAAAAAACCAAAATTGACCTACTAAAACAAGTTACAACACTGTTTCCGTGATTGTATTGAGTTGGCAACTAAGTGATTGCGGATTTTAAATAAAAAGGAAAATTCAAAATTTTTACTTCAAAATATAACTTTATTATATATTATTATATATATTATTTAATATAACTTATTAAATCAGGTATTGTCCGTTTTTGTCGATGACCTTTTGCCATATTTCAGGCGGTGCCATAATTCTATGTTCATAAAAGAAAAAAAAGGAAAAAAAAAGATTTGGGAAACCAATTTTGACACTGCCTTTCTTTCAAGGCTTCATCCCCATATACGGCACATAACTTCTTGTATGGTTGCGATGCGTTCCTGCCTTTTCGGAAATAATAATAAAATATGTCTGAAATGCGCGTTTTGTTCTTCCATTTTTTAATTGGGATAAACACGAAACTAAATTACTAATCGATACAATTTTCTTACTAATTAAAGGTGGAAGTCTAAACAACAAGAAAACAGTATAGGTTAGGAGCTTTAAACATGTTGACTATTTTTTTTATTAAAGAAAGCTTTAGATCATTATAGATCCATAAGCCATGAACATGTATATGAGGCAGTTCCAACCAGTAGCTCCGGAGCTTTCGAGGCACCTTCCCCGCTTAGGTTCTTCCCCCACTCTTAGACTTCATCGTTATAATGTATAGTAGTGGGAAGCTCCCACCACGAGAGCCACGCGGCGCGCGCAGCACTCACTAACTCTACGGCCGTACGTAGTAGTGGGAGAAGGTTCGATGCTGGGGACCTTGCATTTCTCGGAGGGGCATACGTTGGAACTCCCTGATGTACATAAACACATTGACAAAACAAGTGCTAGAACCATTTATCGACAAAATCCGCAATCGTTTAGTTGCTAACCCAATAATAGACCGAAATACGAAAACTCTTCATTAGGAAAGAACCAACAATAACACTAACTAATGCGACTCACAATATTTTACAATAAATTGATCATATACAATTGAAAATAACCTTGACATTTGAAAAAGTGACTATTAAACACTACAAAAAGGAAACATAACAGAATTCCTGAAACAAACAAGCCTAATAAAGAACAATCCAAAAAAACAAAATTGGCGTTAACGACCGCCACTAGAAACATACACAAAAATGTAAAATAATTTGAAAATAAAAATAAAACAAATAAGAATAAACTTCATGATTGCATTTTAAATGTATACAATGAAGTTTGTCAAATAAATAAGTATATAAGAACTTTATTTTCTGCGAAAATGTTACATGATCAATTTGTTAACTCATTTCAAAGAGTGAATAATTATATAATAATCAAATAACCTGCTAAAAGCACACGGATGGGAGAAATAATGGGAATATTTTGGAACGAATTTGTAACTAGTTTAAGTTTAGCTTTAACCAAGTTAATTTACACGTTCTATCGTGTTTGGAAATTATGTATGGATCAGAAATATCTTCTCCTGATTAAATTTTTGAGCAGTGATAATAACGAATATTTTTCTTTCTATTTCCTTTGTTTCTTTGAATATTTGTGAGGATTCTTCATTCGACGTATTTGCCTTATATGTTTTGTAGACACGTAGCTTGTTACTGTTTCTGTCGTTCGTTTTGCGCAGCTTCCATATTGCTTTCTACAACAGGAACGGAAATTGTTTAACGATGGCATCGTTTTCCGTGGAAAGCGCAATAACAATATTACATCAGAACATTTATGTATTTAACACTAGAACTACCGAGCGCTAAACGCGACTAGTGTATATTGCCTTCTAATAACGACAAGAATGCATTTATTCAAATTCCGTACAACTTTTGTTTAAATATGTACTCTAATAGAGAAGTTGACTAAAACATTACTCCGGAAAACATTTTTATAATTTCAATATTTGTAAAAGAAAAATTTAGAAACCAGTCATTTTGACATGTCCGGTAGTTCTAGTATTAAACCTCGTTTTCGCTTGAAACACTGGCGATGCTTTCCTCTGCACGACGCATTTCTTTTTAAAGCGCGTTTTCACATTTTTCCATTTCACGCAACTTTTTCGTTATGGACAAATGAAATTTTATACGTCTATTTCAAAATTTCATACTGCAATGAATTTGTTTATGAATATTGTAGCATGTTTGTTAAATGCATGACGTTGATCAAATGTTACAGCAACGTTCGTGACAATGAATCAGATTGAAATTTTTACACGGCGATATAACTAAATTAACTAGACTGCAGATTTTATGCATTTATTATGACAGAAATCAATAGGTCGAATGCGAAAGAATAAAAACATTTAAAGAATTTGAAGATAGGTAGATGCTTGTAGTATTGAGTTGTTCGGAAATTAATTAATTCGGGACAAAACGATTTTTCACTATTTATTTATTTATTCGGTGATGCAGTGATCATTTTGTTGTACGATCTTTTGGGCAACTTGGAGGTCCCATGTTCGTAGAATTCTTGTTTTTTATTAGCAAAAAATTGAGTTGTATTTATTTCGACAATTTTATTTAAAATGGCAGCGGTTAAAAAGTGTTGAAGAGAACGAAGTATATGGTAATCCGATAGTACATCTTCTCTGTAAACAGCAGACAAATTTTTCTTTGCTTGCATTGCATTTTGTACCCTCGCAGTAATAAAAAAAATCAAAATCTGACGGAAATGCTCACTTTGAGCTTCCATATTTGATGCGACGACGAACAAATGCTTGGAAAGTTACAAAGCACTTTAAAACACAAAATCTGAAAATCACCAAAACACTATAAAACACAAGATCACAAAGTCCGAAATGTCAGCTATCAAGACACACGATAATTGTACAAATAATGGTGAATAAAGGCAATGCCACCTCTACACGAGAAACGAAATTACTTTCCGCACAACCTAATGTTTTCAGCTTACTAATATTATTAAGAAAAGAGGAAGATATCTATGAAGATCCTGTATCATGCAATTAATCTAGAGAAGATTTTTTATTTTGCATAAAAATTCGCAATCTAACGACTGATTGATTGACATGCTTTCAAGATCCTCCGATGGCTGATTCTCTGACGATATGCCATTTTCTCTTTACATGCATTCACACACATAATGCACACTCATCCTTACAACTCTCAAATTCACACAGTGGATTTTACGAATTGCAGTCACCGAAAAACTCTTCTGCCTTGCACAAACACGTATTCACACTTAGGGGAGCATTTTGGTCTGAAAGGTGACATTTAATGCCAACTGCGGTTTTCTTTACCACAAAACTGTAGCAGTACCTTCTGCGTACACTTCCATCTAAATTCGGATAAAATCTATAAATTTTCTTATGTTCAAACTCATATACATGCAATCTACTGATGAGAGTTGCATGTCAAGCTGAAGCACGCTCTTAGACAAAAAGATAACACATGCGTGCTATTATTAGGTTGTCAGGGATAGATTCAGAATCGCTCAAATTAGAGGAGTAAGCATTACCTCGTGGTAATATTACATACAACTTTAAGAAGCTTCCTTATTTGTATGGATATTGTAAAATAGTAGACTTGCCAAGTGTACCAACAAATGAATTAAAAGATTTTTATAAAATCTAAGAATTTGTATCGTTATGATTAGACTGCAGAAGTTTACGCAATGTGCAATTTTTGTAGACGAACTTTAAGAAAATCAAATCAATTAAGATCTTATTTTTACCGGAAGTAGTCGTTGAAGATCTGAAATAAATAAAAATCGCACGAAATTCTGTCGTATTTTATATTTTGGCGTTCTTCGAATATTTTCAGAAGCCATAAATGCATAAAAATTCGCAGTCTAATTATTATATATCTACATATACAGGGTGTTCATTTGAAAACTATCCAGCTGAATATCTCGAAAAGTATGAAAGATATTAAAAAAGTGTGAAACACGGTTCCAAGGATTTGAGGGGGGCAGTATCAGTTTTTTATTTGGGTGGCGTTTTCAAGGTCATTTGAAGGTCAACTTTGTTTTTTTAAATAAAAACCTACATTTTTTATTATGGGATCTTTTTTTTATCCGCGTTAAAAAAAGTATTCTACGAAAATTGCTGGTCTTTTTACGCACAATAAGATCCCATAATAAAAAAACATAGGTTTCCATTTGAAAAAACGAAGTTGACCTTCAAATGACCTTGAAAACGCCACCCAAATAAAAAACTGATACTGCCCCTCTTTCGACCTCGAAATCCTTGGATCCGTGTTTTACACTTTTTTAATATCTTTCATACTTTTCGAGATATTCGGCTGGAAAGTTTTCAAATGAACACCCTGTACATGTTTATCTATTCATTTCTAATCGTGAAGGCCATGTAGCCCATATCAACCAAAGATTGATATCCAGAAAATGCAGGAAGGTTAAAGAACAGTGTCATACATTTAACGTTTCCAATTTTCATTATCTTAAATAAATCACTTCGATCTTACGGAATGTTTCAAGTTGCTGGATTGGCATTTCACCTGTTAAATTTTGTTTAAAATTAGTGGACAGTTATAGCTAGTATGGTTGATTAAAAATCTCAAAATTATATTATATTATATTTATACTGTAGGATTACATAGTATGTTATGTTATATTGTGTTATATAAAATTGTATAATGTTATATATTTGTATATTGTATATTGTGTTATATAAAATTGTATAACAACGAAGAGGGGAGTCCTCGCCAAAACAATTTTATAGAATTTATTATGTTGCAGGATTGGCACTCAATACGTGTTAAATTAAATTTAATTTCTGAGTTTGCAATTCACTGAGTTTATAATGCAAAATTGCTATTTCTCCGATCGACAGCCCTTAAAATTGATTAAATTTATAATTGAAATAATGTGTGCAATAAATGACATGAGTGAAATAATACCCTTAAACTTGAAATAATGAGTGCACCTAAAACTCTTATGATTTAAGTTCTTTCGAATTTCACCTCTTATGGTTTTATATCGTTTTATTCATGATCCACCGTTCCTCCCTGTGTTTTCTTCCATGTTGTACCGTTTTATCTTGACGCGTTTCATTTTGTAAGGCATAATCTCACAGAGGTTGCTTTCACGTGCTATGTTTAAGGTTGTACCCGTGTTCAGAGCTTCAGAATCAAAATTAGAGCTTCCTACATTTATTCTTCATTTTTCTCTTCTTCTTTCTTTGTTTCTGTTTCACTGTATAAGTTTGCAACGGCTGCACCACTCGTGTCCAGGATTCTCGACTCGAAAGCTCTTGTCCGTTCTTGTTCTTTGTCGTCCTGTTCCGGTTCCTCAACCTTTCTTCTTTCTTTTCCTTTTCCGTTCCGTTTTGTTAGTTCGAAGGGTTCCAGGACCGCAGCAATAAAACTCATTTAAAAATTAGGTCTTATCTCTTTTTAGACTCGTTCCACCATTTGTCTTTTCTTGCGTCTTTCTTCTCTCCTTTTCATTTAGTTACATTAAAGGAGTTGCACTCGTGTAAAAGTATTTCGTTTCTCGCGAATGTTTCCAGAATGAAAATTGAATCTTGTCCCTTTTTGTCTTCCGCCATTCTCTTCTTCTCCGTTTCTCTTTTTGCTACATTTTGTTCTGCTTTAGACATGATATCTTCGTATCATCGTATAAAGACATCAAATCAATGCAAGATCGCGCCTTATTTAAGATTTTCAATCACTCTTCCATTTGTTTTTCACGATTTCCTTTTCTTTTCTTTTTCTGTTCTTTTTCAGCGATTATTTTAATACCTTCTATTCGGTCTTTATATTTCCGATACTGAATTATTCCTGCATTCGTGGCACATAGGACATGATTTAACACATTCGCTGCCATCCTCCAATACATAATATAGTATTTAATCGATAAATGTCACAACCACTGGTCCGACCAATGACACTTCCTGTTCAGTTATATGTATGTGTAACGACTATGATTTTACGTTTTACGTAGGTGAAGAACGTCAAATGAATTTTATACATCCCGTTATCTAAAATTGTTCACAGGATTTATAAGTTTCCGAGATAATATCAGTTCCCACATTTTACGAAAAGGTACGTTGCACTTAATCGAATGTTACAACTATAAATAATGTTACCGACAATGTGTTATCTGTAATAATATTATAGAGTGAAACGATACCATGCTATATTCGACTGGGAATGAAGGCAATCAAGTTTTCTTGATTAAACAAAGCCATTACGTAGCTTCAATGGTCTTTGCGAACTCCGGTTGCAACTTTGAAGCATTCAGTCCGAAGATTAACGGGGTCGCGGTGACAATGACTGATTCTACATTCGGCCTGGAGATTAAAAGTACAAAACCTTTTATTTTAACCTTTTTCGCGAGATTATGCGGGTATTAAACGCGGGCATTCGGTCAAGTGACTAATTCTGGGGACACGAAGCGAGCAAATTTTGCTTCTGAAATTGTGCATTTACCGCAGAAAACCAAGTGGATCAAGTCACACACACGATTGGATGTCTCGCAATTAGTTTACGTTGCTGACTACATATGAAAAATGATTTCGATAATGTCTCGTGAACTATTAGGTTTAGGATATATAAACGCGTCAATACATTTTTACATAAAATTCGACATTCTATCGATTCACGATACAGAAGGTAGGACGTTTCATTTAAAAAGAAACATTACTGTTCGTAAGATCTCGGAAAATATGACCTTGCGATGACCTTCACACAGACAGATTTACGTCGACCTCCAAATACGATAACTTGGGTGAAGTTCCTTTTAGCACCCACCTCCGATTGGCTCCCAACTTACCCGAAATATTGGCCATGGCCAATAGAGTCATGTGGGTTGGTCACGTGATGCGGAAATGCTCTGCGCATGCGCAACAAACTGTTTGCGTTCACGGACTTAAGGACAGTGCATTACGCTGCGAGGGTAAGGCGAAAGACGGAAGAGGTATCAACTTGTCGGCCATCTTGGATGGCAAACACTGTGGTGCGCTCTGTAGGCAGTGTTGGGATATGATGCAAGATTTCACGCGCATACGCGGCGATTTCAGCCTCAGTAAAGTAAGATTCTCGATAAAATGGGGTACCTTGAGCACCCAGCAGAATTGAAAAAAATTAGTAGGATTTGATTCTGAAAAATGAGTGTATAACATGTGTATTTGTGTATATTTTGTAACTCGTAGGACACGTCCTGAAGTCTTTTTGTCCGGAATAGATTGTTTCGAGACATTCCCGCCAATATAACTGTCTCAGGGCTCCACTACCTCTGTCATCATAATATAGATACATTACTGTTTTGGCTACGCATGCGCGTGAAATCTTGCACCATATCCCAACGCTATCTATAGGCAACTTTAAATACTAGTTGCGCGAATTTGCAATGCAATCATGCGAGAAATAGATACACATAATTTATTTATAAATTTATATTGGAGCCGAATGTGCAATATTTTATATATATATACAGATATATATACAAATACACTTGTTATGCATTCATTTTTCAGAATCAAATCATATCAATGTTTCCGCAACGTTATATAGATGGCAACACTAGTTTTGCCATCCAACATGGCCGCAGTCTACCATCCCTCCCCGCTCGCGGCACGACCCCGCTCACCCATAAACCCACTTTATGCTCAGTCCTTTAAGTCCGTGTTTGCGTTAATGACTCGTATCCGCCATCTTCACTTATTAACACACCCTACAAAAGTTGTTTCTTGTCTTTAATAAGTTACAATGAGTGATCAGTTCTGATCCCGAATGGAATCCGCAAGAAGTGGCCCAACATGTTGCGCGTGGCCAATATTAAATTAGTTATATTACTTTATTTGGTTAGGTTAGGTTAGATTAGGTTAGGTTAGGTTTAATAGGCTTGCGGTCAATTCGGTATTAAAATTGTGTTTCGCCAGCAAAAAATTTATTTGATTTCCGCGCCACCGCGCCACCTTCATTTTGTCTCGTGGGACGTCTACAGAGTAAGTTTGATGGCAATCGGAGGTGGGTGCGAAAAGAAACTCTTACCGACAACTTTCTCCCACAAATATTTTTCTATATCTGTACAAATGACAACGTTATTAGTGCTGGTAGAGTTAAATGAGACACTCTGTATATAAAATGACGCTAATTTCGAATTATATTCGGTGGAAACTGCGAGACAATATCCCGCCCGAGTTGAAATCGGTGTTGTATAAAAATTTCATGCGGCAGATGATCCCAGTCTAGATAGCCGAACTATTTCATTATCCATCAACACGCGTCGCTTAATGAAACTGTACAGCGACGTCTTTCAAAGATTAGTCGTATCGAGGGATCGACCGTGCACGACGAACCTAGTCCCGGTCCTTTTCCTGTGCTATTTATTCACATGGTGGATCGCGCACACGTTCGCTATAGCAGGTAGTTGATGGTCGACTGGATCCTCCACAACATGGACAACGGTTTCCCATTTGGCAACGCGAAACTGATCCAACGTGGCTCCCGTTTTCTCCTGAATTTTTCACCCGATAAATCCGTCGCTGTTGGCGCTCCGTTTCACAAGAACGAATAAGTAACTGCATTCCAGGCGAAAAGAATCCCCGCCTCTGCTCTGCTGAGCAAGACCTTCCATTTAGAACGCTCACTCTCTTTGCGAAAATAAAAGCTTTGGGTCAGGTTCACGGCACCAACAAAATCTGCGTCCGGGATCATTAAAACGTACTAAACGTGGCAAAACAAACTCGATCGGACATTCCAAGCCTTTGTCATCATTCACATATTAACACTTTGATCGCCATGTCACCCTTATCTGGGTGACGGAATTATTGATACAGAATTGAAAATTCATTTCTACGGTGGTAGATTGTGTGTACCAAAATTGCTTACGATCTACGAAATGGAAGAGGTTTGGAACCGTAATAAAAATCAAAAAACTAACTTCCCAGTTTTTATTTTGGTAAATAACATTCTTTGATTTTGTGTAATTTTTGTGTTTGTTGAGTGGGCGATGAACGTGTTAAAAACTAGCAGCAATCAAACGCAATCAAACGGATTGTTCTGTAACCACAATAATGCCTCGATAGATATGGAAAAGATGTGCACGATATTTGTAAATATTTTATTCCCGCTGTTGCGACGTGTACCCTTTGGTAGACTCGGAGATGCGATCACCGAGGAGTGTAACATCGTCAGAAATAATCCTGATTCGATCGGAAAACTCTCATTGTTTATCATTTCTTTATGAAAGTTATAACTAGACTGCGGGCCAACAATCAAAATTGTTCGCATCCACTGGAAGGAACAGGGCCCAAATAGAAATATGTATTTTCTTTTATTGATTTTAATAAGCTGAAATTAGTACATAGGATGTATTTATATTATTTTAATCTGTCTGCTGCATCAAATTGCACCTACTCGTTTTTGTCATAAATGCATAAAATCCGCAGTCTAGTTATAACCATTATATTTGTGGCATTTTTCTGTTTCGAATGACTCCAAACACGATACAACTTGGATTATATTTGCTTGTTTAATTGACGATTTAGTAGAACCTCGGCTATCCGAACCGATAATATTCTAAGTTTGATCTATGACTATATCGTGGATTAAACAAATGGAAACCAAATTATGCCGTGTTTAGTCTCATTCTAATCAGAAAAGTATCGCAAATATGTTGAACGGTAAAGGTTTCATGAAAAAAATCATTAGAAAAATTAAAAAAATATGTGGAACATATCTCTGAGCATTCTACAAAAATCTTTTTACCTTATAAATAAAATACTACTTTCAATACTGTTTGAAAAATTTTGTCTCGCAAATAAACTATTTTATTGTCGTATAAGGATTTGTTTAATGTTTTTGTTTGCTACTAGATTGATTTCCGACTTATCAGTGGACCAAATGTTCAATTGTTGGCATATCAAACATGATATTACTATTTGTAACGTTAATCTACGTATTAATGAAATAATTTCCAACAGCTAAATGTGTACATGGCATCAAGATCATGAAAAGGATAAGCTTGATTGAAAGAAGGTTTAAAGAGAAGAATTTCAGTGTACCGATCAACGATACCGAATCAAAAAGAGTTTCCACGGATCGTGCGAACGTAGTGGCGAGGAAAGAAAAGCTCTACCAATCGGCTTGTCTTGTATTACGAGCTCTCCATTTCGTACTGTCGCAAAAAGACAACGAAAAGATAACTTCTCCGGTTGTTTATCTCTTTTATTTTTCTCGGTGCTTTTTTCGAGCCTCGTAATTTAAGGACATTTCAATTTGAAATCTAAATCAATTTGACTGACACTGAAATTGAAAAAAACCACGAAGACAAATACACCATCGGTTGCTTTTACTTTTATATCATTTCATCGATTATACAATCCATTATTCGATCACATAATCTGTGTTTTTAAAAAAGGTGACTCGACCGAACACAATGTGATAAAGCTGAATTGAACAGTCGTGATTAGACTGCAGATCTTTATGCAAAATAAAAATTGTCTTTATAAATTGTACAAAACAGGAGCCAAATAATCTCATCTTGTCAAATCTTGTCTCTATATCTTATCCGTTTTTTTTAATAATTTTAATCTGCCAAAACCAAAAGATTGATATTTCTAAATTCTTTTAATCCGTCCACTGTTTTAAATTGCACTTACTCATTTTTGTCATAAATGCATAAAAGTCGCAGTCTAATGATAACTCACAGTCTCATGTTCCCAGAATTCATTATAAAAATAATTTAAAGAAATTTGAAGAATTGGCGACTGTGTAAGCCCTCAAATGGAACGGTACTCTCGTATATTTTATGACAGCCCGTGAAACTTTAAACGCGTTTTCCTGGAAACGACATTTTTATAATTGCCTGTCACGATCCCCCGATTTGCTTCCACTTTCACTAATATTTTCGGGTAGATATACTAGTCTAAATCGTCTAAACTATCGTTAACTCGACATTCACCAAATTTGATTTTTACGAGTTAAAAAACTGGTTATTTTTATTAAACTAATCAATATTTTCCCTGCTACACTGCTTTTACACACAGCCATTCTTTATTCCTTATTCGTTGAAATTCGACCGTTATGCTACAGAATAAAAATTTTTTTACTTTTTTTTCCATATCACTTTTGACAACTGACATGATTTAATTTTAAGTCACCGGACACTTGAATCATTGCGAAAAAATGCTGATAGTACTTGAAAAACGACAGCTTTATCCGCAAACCCTCTGACAAACTTTGAAATGTCTATTTATAGTGGTGTAAGTCCAAATTCTGAAGAATTGAGCTAATATTGTTTTTCTGCAGAAGCTAATATTGTAGAACTTCATTCTTTACTGAAAAATAGCAACTCATTCTATTGTCACTGAACGAATAGAACGAAACATTTAGGATCATAGTGGCGTAAGTCCTCCTTACACTATTTTGTTTACAACCGCTGATTTACAAGACGGATCTACAAAACGTATTTTTCATATTTTCAATATAGGCCCACATAAAAAAAACTTATAAAATACATATTTTAGTATTTTCCCTACAAGTCTTAAAAAAATTTTTGTCACGTGATATGATAACCTAATTGTTCTAACATCTCAAAAACAACCAAGTCGTACGTTTCAATATTAAAAATTTCATCGTCTTTTTAAGAATGTCCGAATATTTATCAGAGCTCAGGATCATAGTGGTGTAAGTCACGTGCATGGTATATTTTCATGAAATTTTTAAAATATGTATAATTGATACAGATCTACAGAATATATTTTATAAAATTTCTATATGAGCCCATTTAAAAAAGTTGTAAAATACAACTTTTAGTATTTTCTCTGCAATTCCGACCAACTGCAATTTCTTCACATATTCTTATGAAATTTTTAAAATATGTATAATTGGCAAAAATCTATAAAATGTATTTTTTAAAATTTCGATATAGACTCATTTAAAAAAGTAGTAAAATACAACTTTTAGTATTTTCTCTGCAACTCCGACCAACTGCAATTTTTTCACAATTTTTTTCACGCAATGTAGTAAACTAATTATTCTAACTTTTCAAATAAAAACAATGCAAAAGGGTCCAGTATTGAAGAACTTATCGTGTTTTTAAAAGTGTCCTAATATTTATCAGATTCACTATACCTGAATGATTCTGAAGCACTGTGACGCTCGAAATGAAGCCCAAAATGTCTGCTATGAAAATATACAATGACTTTGCGACTTAGAATATTGTTAAGTAATAAAAAATGGAAGAAATATCATTTCTGCACAATAAACTACATTACTTTGCGAACAATTTAATAATAAGATGACTTTGATCTATGTGAGGGTGAAGTTCGAGTGCTGACTCTGTACATTGTTAACAATTTTCACGCCGAGAGGTTCATTCGGAAAGTGCAGCGTGCCGACCCGGTGCGTTAAACAAAGAAAGAGGACGAAGTGTTCGCCGCAAGTATCCGTTATAATAAGTGGTGGAACGTAATACGTAGTCGATTTTCTAAACCTGTTGGGATCTTCGTTGCTCTTCACCTAGGCGTGGGCTGAGTAGCCTTTCGCGGTCGCGGTAATACGATAGAATTGTGCCAATGAGTGTGCCGTTCGGCAAAAGTTTCTGCGGCTTGGAAAACCTTCGTCACGTTCAATGCCGGAACGAGTCTCTTCCCCGTTGACATTTCGTGCTGCGATCCGTGTGGATTCAAATTACCGAATCGAACCAGAAACATCGATCGCTATATATCGAACAATCCGGATCATCTAGATTCTCCGGAATTCCTCGTCGAGTCTACTTTTTGCTCCGAGAATTATCAAACTTCTTTAGAACCAGCAAACATAGAGGAAGGGGTGGTAATGTGGCCAACTTTGTAATTTTGAATAACACAACAAAAGACATTTAGCAAAAAAGGGTATAGTTTGATGTGTCTGTTAGATTTTTATGTTGGCAGGCGGTTCGAAGCCCACTTTAACCCTTGGACGGCGGACCATTTTTACAACTGAATAATTGATGATGCGTCGGACCATCCACAGCTTTAATTAATAATTTTTAGAAATGTATTGTTAATGATATTTCTTGTAGACACATCAGTCTTTCGGATATCCCCAACCCAACAGCTATTCGTTTACTTGAATTGCCACAAATTGAATACCTACATGACGATTCTTGATATTCGAGTCAAAATAGACTCGGGCACCGCAATCGGAGGGTTAACACGTTGACTGCCAGGCGCATTTTCCATGGTTTGCCCAACGTGAATTTTTCATTATGCGATGCATATTATGTTGAAATATTATTTGCAGTAAATAAAGTGAGTTATAAAATCATGCTTAAAGCATTTTTCGTGCATTAATTTCTTCAAACTATTATAGTAACAATGGTATTATTGAAAAATTTATCAGTATCCATATTCACTCTAATTATGTACTTTTATTATTTGCTGCGTCGCCGTTCACCGGTGGCCCTAACGGCGCTGTAGCGAAATCGAGTGCCGGTCACCGGTGACCCCCATGGCAGTCAACGTGTTAATAAACTGTAGGTCCAGCAACTGTATATGTATACCCCACATAGGGGTCTGGGTACGCTTAACAAAAAAGAAAAAAAATTTATATGTAGGGAAACAAATTTACTCTTGATAATATATTATTTTTTCTAACGGAAAGCATAACCTGAAGCACAAAAGTTTTTCGTCACTTAAAAGAACTATTTCTTACGAAATAAATGACTTAAATGGTTGTCTGTTGGAATTATATACTTGATAGAAGGTACGTAGAATCGGTATTCATAAGTGAAATTACTTAAATTAGAATTAAAGTTAAATTAAAGAAATTGAAGATTATTGTTCTATTATTTTCCATGTATCACGACTGATAATGGTGGAAATACATATCTATTTATCCGTGTTTCTTAAAATTTTAATTTTGCATAAAAATCCGCAATTAAATCAGACTGTAATATTCTAGTCAAAATGTATCATAACATTTTCATCCTAAAATAGGACGTTCCACATTTGTTGAACCTATATTCTATTTCAGTCCTTCGTGTGATATGTAAGGAGGATGTTACTATAGGCTAATTAAATCGTTTAATAAAATGTGTCGTCCATTAGTAATTTTTGTTTCTTTAATTAATACGTAATAGCGCCAACAATGTGCAACAAGCTAAAAAACTAACAATTGCAGAGTTAGCAGCGATAAGGAGCCAGTTCCATTCTTTCGAGTATACAAGGTGTCCCAAATGTTGTATTCCCTTGAAAGGAGTAATTCCTGAAGTCATTCAAAGAAATTTATTCCTTTGCGAAAATGTTCTCCGCGGCTTTATTAAAGAGTTATTAACGAAAAACATGGACCAATCAGTGCGCGGCTACAGCGGACGGATTCCGAGCTCAGCCAATGTCAACGCCACGCTTAGTGGGACCTACCGCCGAGTCGGAATCCGTCCGCTGTAACAGTGCTCTGATTGGTCCGTGTTTTCATTAATAACTCCTTAATAAAGCCGCGGACAAGATTTTCACAAAGAAAAAAGTTACTTCGAATGATCTCAAGAATCACTCCTTTCAAGGAAGTACAACATTTTTTGAACAGCCTGTATAAGTACATGTGCATAAATAAGAGCATTATTCGATAATTTCTCAAAATACAATTTTTAACTACATGATACAAGCAACGCAATATATTAATTGCATCGTTTAACGTTGAATACGTCGTCAGTGTAGTCAGTAATTCCTGATCGACATTTTCGTTTGTGCTTAACTCCGAAGTTTATATAGACGCGCTCACGAGCACAGTGCAAACACACATAACGTACCCGTATGAATATCTACAACGAGAAAAGACCCCGAGAGTTTAAAACTGCGGTCAAAGTTCTCCCCTGCTTGTAAAACTTTGCACTAACGTTGCCGTAGAGTCATACCGCAGAAACCGTGCGACACCGACGGTGAAACCGAGATAAAGCTGCAACTCTCTGTGAACTTCTGTAACGCGTCATACTTGGACAATAACTCGAAAATTAAACGTTACGATCGCGAATAGACGCTCGGACCCTAATGCGAATTATGACAAAGCTCCTAAATGCAAGTTAGATTGCGGCTCGTTCAACTAGTTCGCTTTGTAAGGTCGTCGCCGAATCGCCGCATCAATCTCGTAATTGAAGGGACTGGCGCAGGAGATATGTAATGCGGTGATTAGGATTAAAACAATGTTCAAAGAATGGAAAGTAATACTGTCTAAATGTTGGTACGGTAAAACTATACAATAATACGCCCCAGGTTACAAAACGCCCCACCTTAGTTTTACGCAAATAAATAACAATAGACTATCGCGGATGTCCAGAAGCATGATAAAAAGAACAGCAGAAAATATTATGATTTAGAAGAGTTATATTATATTTACTATTGTCTACCTCTGGGATGGGCCCGGTAGGGGCCCCTCAAACGCCTGCTTCTCCCACCAGCCTCTCTTTCATGCGCTTGGCCTGCGCACTGTTCGCAACGAGCGAAGCAATTCCTTCCTCTATGGTAACGGCGGATGCTGGTGGGACAGTGGGCGCTATGGTCAATTGAGACAAAACTGTCCATCCCTGGTCTACCTTCAAATAAGTTGCGGTGAGAACTAACGAAATTTAATTTTCCGAGGTAACTTTGTTTGACTATAAAGTAACAAACACTTCTGAAAAATAGATGTTCTAATCTACAAACTGTTATTGTTCACCATTTCATTTATTGCTTTACTTTTTAATTTAAGTCCTAGATTCAAGCCACCAAAGAATTTACAATACGCCTCACCTTAAAATTATATTTTTCAATTTTTTTTTCGTTGATTATAGCATTGTCATGAAAATATCTAAAACGTATGCTATATATTAATTATACAAAATATTAATAAAATAATCAGAATATTAGTATGTTATTAATAATAACTTTGATGTGTAAATTATTATTACGTAATGCATGGCTGTGTGAATTGTGCAAAGACCGCATAGTCGAAAGACATAGTGTATTGAACAAATAAAAAACAATTTTATTAAATAGTACTTACGTGTTGTTACCAATGTATTTTATAATTTTTTGTTAAGAGTGATATAAAGTAATTAGTTATTTATGCCAGGACGTTTTATCTGACGATTAATAACTGATTATTTACAGACACTTTATGTTACTCATAATTGCTTCATGCATTTATGACAAAAGTGAGTAAATTGATTGTAAAACAGTGAAAATAATTAAAAAATTTAACTATACCGGCTCATTGCAATTATTAGAAGAAAATA
Organism: Sphecodes monilicornis; assembly: GCA_913789915.3. NCBI lineage: Eukaryota > Metazoa > Arthropoda > Insecta > Hymenoptera > Halictidae > Sphecodes > Sphecodes monilicornis. Next base: position 17,299,339 of record OU565290.1, read on the forward strand.
ATGTATTTGTGGCTCTTGAAGTTTGAAATCAATGCATACAATTTTTATTTCGCATAAATAAATGGTGACGGAAATATTTATTGTTCAAAAAAAAATTTTATTACAGTTTTCAATGCACTAATAACGTACTAAAGTTAATTTAGTTTTCAATGCACTAATAACGTAGTAAAGTTAATTTATCTCTTCCCAAAATGTTCTCAATACATAGGCCCACCAAGGTAGTGTCCTTAATTGAAAATTAGTTAGATATGAAATATTTTTGTGTAGTATAGCTACAATTTACATCGTCGTATTCCATTAATAAAATACTACACTTAAAATAAGCATTAATGCTTCACATTTGAATTTCAATTAACCGCAAAAGAAGAAATGCCAACAATACAAACAATATCCCACGGAAATATTTTTATATTTTATTAAAGAGTGCCCGCAATAAAACAAGCACATTGTTATGCGGTTGGCAAAGGGATCATTACCTAGCAAACGCTTTCAACGTTCACTGTGCAGAACGAAAAGTAGTTGTACTGTCACTGAAATCAGACCACATGAACTATATCCTTTCAATCCAACAGAGCTTGTAAATCCCGAGTTTGTCGTAGCACGCGTTTGATACACTACTTGTTGTCCTCCTAATTAGTCTTGGCCAAGCGTTTCAAAACCTCCTAGAAGTTAGCCCCCCACTTGTTGAAATAAATAATTTCAACAGTTGTGCTAAGTTTGTGCTGCATTGTTCTCGAATATTATAACAACAATATAAACAATAAGACTAAGAATTGAGAAAAACGATTTTTTTTAGAAGCCCCCCACTTTTCGTTTGTTCCAATTTTCTCAATTGTGCTAAGTTGTGCTAGGTTGTGCTAAGATTGTGCTCGAATATTATAACAATAATATAAAAAATAAGACCAAAAATTGAGGAAAACGATTTTTTAGTAGCCCCCCACTTTTCGTTTTTTTCAATTTTCTTAATTGTGCTAAGTTGTGCTAGGTTGTGCTAAGATTGTGCCAAAGTGTTACTTTATAAAAACAATAAACAAAGAAGTTATGGTAAATAATCATGTCCAAAACGATTATTTACCATAACTTCTTTATTTATTATTTTTATAAAGTAATACTTTGGCAGAATCTTAGCACAACCTAGCAGAACTTAGCACAATTGAGAAAATTGAAACAAACGAAAAGTGGGGGGCTACTAAAAAAAATCGTTTTTCTCAATTTTGTAGTCTTATTGTTTATCTTATTGTTATAATATTCGAGAACAATGTAGCACAAACTTAGCACAACTCAGCACAACCTTTGAAATTATTTATTTGAACAAGTGGGGGCTAACTTCTACGAGGCCGTTTCAAACGTGGTAGCGTAGTAATTCCAAATCTATTATGAGCCGAATTTAACTATGCTTCAATACATATGCTTCGGTTACGAAAGTCCCTCTGGATACATCGTTAAAAAGCGTTGTGATGGAACAGATATTATAGAATCTGTATGATAAAAGTTCTGTGAAAACAAATTTATGTTTTGCAACAGAGAAGCAATTTACTAAAAATGCTGCTACAAAGGGAACACAAGCAATTTTTGAGTTCTAAATTATTTACATGAATATTATAAATAAATTTAACTGTAATGTCTGCATTGATTGTATCGAGGATTTATATAGACATTAATTTCTTTCCTTAATACATAATACTTCTTTCTTGAAGATGCACAAAGGATTAGTATATTTTATAGGTTGTTGAATATGTCTTCAACTTATCCAACGATTTTAAAAACAGTATATTATTTTAATTTGAAAGAAAGTCTGAATGGATGAAAGTGGAATGTAATAGTTAACGAAGAAAAGTGTAGCGTAAATTCACGAGTAATTCGAGACATCGAAAAGCAGTAAATAACAACCGTCGCGCAAAAGGAATAGCTTCGAGGGATCACAGTAAACGTTGGGACAGTTAATTTACACGCAGTAAACGGCGTATTAATCATCGTGACGCGTTAATTATCGTTAATCATTGTTAATGTAATTTTAATGGCAGCGAGTTAAGTTGTAGACCAGCAACAAAGGCCGTGCGTGACGCTTTGCCGGAGGCGTTCAACAAAAAAGGCCTGCCACGAGCAGGAACGTCGACGTTAATGTCCGCGTTGATAACGATAAACCAGTGATTGTGCTAAACAATAATAAACTACACTAAACTTTAATCGTTTCAAATCAGTAATGATTTAAATTTTCCACCCCGTTTTCAAATGATATCCGAAACTCTTTATTTTGCGTATTTATTTCTGTACAGGGTGTACCAAAAATGTTGTAAACAGTGTCGCCAGATCAACCCAAAACTGGCTTGATTTTCCTCTCCTCCTTTTCCCCTTCTACTATCCCATTCCACTACCTGAGCACACTCCAACGCCCCCCCACTAAGACCGTAGACTGGTCACGTGACGTGCCGCGCAACATATTACTCTGGTCATCAGAGAGATGGTAAACAGTATTCCCCTCGATTTAACCGATCTGGCGACGCTGCCATATTGCACACACTGGCGACACTGTTATTTAAAGTAACTTTTTGCTTTGCAAACATGGCCGCCTCGTCTGTGTTAAGGAGTTATTAAAGAAAAACACGCAACAATCAGAACACCGTTACAGCACTATTCTCCGATTATATCTTGAATTATTCTAATATCAACGGCTGACTTTTCATTGTTATATAAAGTACAATAAAACAGCAACAAAATCGTAGTTTGCCTAACGGCGAGAATTGTTTGCACTCCACACCGACGTTTGACTTTGCAAAATTTTTCAGGAAAGAAGAAAGTTTCCTTGTGTAGAAATATCCCCGAGAAAATACAACTCGGAGCAGGGGAGGTAGAAGTTTACCTTTTAAAATGAACTGAAGTTAATTGTTTTTCGACGATATTACAACAGTAAATTCCGCAAATTCCACAATTAACACTATTTCTGTCAAAAGTGTCGGAAAACACCTTTTAAAATTTGTAATAAAAGTTGAATGAGTCTGCAAAGATGCATTAAAGGGAAATTATTCAGTAGATTAATTTCTGTGAATATACAGGTAACTGATGCTACAACCGAAAAGAGGATGATTCTACAGACAAAAATAAGTTGAAATAGGTATACATAAAACCGCAATAAAAATAGTGTTAATCTTTAACTAATCATCTAACATCGATTTAAGAGTAAATCCCTTTGCCGTCGCGACGCTATTATAAAAGGACTCTCATTTCATTAAGGTAACTGATATTCGGGTTGAATTACATTCCAGAGAAGCGCAAAAAAATTGGACAGCACGTCAGAGAAAACGATTATCGAATTCGGAGGGGTGGAGGGGGGGGGAGGGCCACGGATTATCTGTCCGACGACCTTGACGTTGAATCCTTTCATCAGCGTTGAGGCGAGGATAATTAAGAAGCAAGATCGCGCGCCTACCCAAATTACCGATTCAATTAATGTATGGAACCATGTCGAGTCCACCTTTTCCACGCCCATCACTTCGCTGACTTTCTCTTTTTGCAACACGGACGGCTTCCGATTAATTTCGGCCACTTCGGCGAACGCCAGCGAAAGAATTACGAGCCACCTCGGCACCATTTGCCCTCGGCCTCATCGATCTTCCGATAAATTGACTGATTGATCTGTAGCCCTCGTCGATCGAAACGATAAAAATAAAATAATAGTGTCACCGACGGGGGGAGTTTCGCGACGCGTCATCCTTCGCAACACTTCAACCTTACCAGGGTCAGTCAATAAGTAAGTCATATCTCCCCTCCCTCCCCCCCACTCTAACTTCTGTTTTGAAGCACAGTACAGTAATGTCTCGAATAAAAAGAAAGTCCTGACTCATCAACGCCCAGGCTAAACCCTTGGACCTAGAAAGCTGAAATTTTGCACAGAGGTTTTCTTTATGATCTATACAAGGAATAAGGAAGGATATTTCGAAATTCAACCCCTAAGGAGGTGAAATGGCGTTGCAACGTTTGTATGAGGAATATTTTATTTGTGATCGGATTTGCTTGAAACTTGGTCTCAATGCTCTTTGATATAATTAATCAAACATGGGACTTTAATTATGAAAACGGCATAAATTTCGAAATCTAAGACGGCGACATGACACAAAATTAAAACTCTCTGGGGGTGAATGGGGGGGGGGGGGTTAAAAGGTTTTATGGAGGAACAATATCAATTTCTGAGGGCATTAAACGGTTTCCTGCGCGAACGAAGCTGCGAGCAAAAGCTAGTGTCTCGATATTTGTGAAAAAGTCACCCCCGCTACTGCGGCATGTGCCCAGAGAAGCTCGATGCCGAGAAATATACAGGGTGTTATTTTTCACTCGAACACCTAAATTATTTCCGCTAATATTAAAAGTAAGAAAAAAATAGGATGCACATGGTTTTAAGGCGTGCATCAGATGGTAATAAAAAAAATCCTTTGAAGGTCATTTTAACGGTTTTTTCAAAGTCACCGTATTTTTTTGCATATTTTCATGTATTTTTCAGAATGCAATGTGGTGGACGGTGTCAAGATGAGTTCAACTAAACACCATGACCTTGAAGTGACCTTGAAGGCGAAAAACATCAGTTTCAGTTTGAAGAATACAAAAGTAATAAAATGAAAAGGGTAATATCACCTTATATCAGCGGTGTCCAGCGTAGGGACCCCTCACGCGCCTGCTTCCCCTTCCTATTGTCAGTTTGCGCAAGCGCAGTGTGTTCTCACCCCGCCGACCAAGAAACCGATTAACCAACCCGCGTGTTATAAAACAATCGAGGATCCTCTTTTTAACGCGGGAAGCGAGCATATTGGTAATCGGTTCGCCGCGTCACGGCGCTATGGAAACGGCGAACGGTGGTGGGGATAGCGTTCAGCTCCCAGAGCCGAGTTTGGACATCGCACTTACATTATTAGTTGCTCAAAATGCACAAAAGGATTTTTTTTATTACCATCTGACGCACGCCTTAAAACAATAACATAAATAATTCTCCTACTTATACTCGCATTATTGTTCCCCTTTATTGATTTTATTATGTCCCTATTACTCTGTATATAATATAAGTTAAACTTATCAGCCTTATTATTGCACCCTGTGATATTATTCAATATTTCGAAGTATATATTATCTATTGCTTTTGTCAACCCTCCATGGTTGCTAATGAAATGCCGCTTGTTAGGAAAATTTAACATGCATCCGCGGCCCCGTGTTTGCACGTTTCGTCGAACGCATTGGTTAATTCTAACACTACTATACAGAACGAATTAGCCATTGCTGCAGTCGTAAAGGTACTTTCATGAGTGAGAAATTACCCAGTAGTTTTGTTTACGACTGCACGCGTTAAGATAAAAGCGCGTCGAGTCTCAACAATGGCGTAACACTTTCGCGGAATTAAGAACTGATTACGTTGACCTCCCGGTACTCATAGTAGTAAACTAATAGAGCAAACTAATAGTAGTAAAATTAATAGATAATACTCAACTATATCCAAAGTAATAAACATCTATAAGAATTCATTTAGAGGGGGAAATTCGGTAATCCGAGAATTAAAAAAATTTGTAACTATGCAGAAATATAGTTCATGTAATGATAATAAAACAATTCTTTTCATTCTACAAAACTAGTGAAGACGGTCCTGAAAAAAACAAGACTATTAAAAATCTTGAATATTTAGAGAACTATATGAGATACAGTAAAAAGTGACATTAAACATTCTGGTACTTTTTCATGGTCTATGTCACAAAAATAGAAACTTTAAAAAATTATGGGTGGTGCGGAAAAACTTTGAGAACGTTTTTGTATTGTGAAAAGACTACGCTTTTTTAATGTAACATTTCCCGTTGTATCTCATATTGTTTTCTAAATACTGAAGATAATAATGACCGCGGAAATTCTGTTAATTCAATCGTAACAATCCTATGTATTGGAAAACTACGCAGGACTCTTCATTAACTCATATCACACAGGCAGAAAATTCATCATGTGAACGTACAGTCGGATTAACTACTGAATACTGATAGAACTACGACGTTAAATACGCTGGAACCGTAAACAACAGTAGTAAACTGTCTATGTGCCCCACTCTGTTTGCTGAATTAGCCTAATTCAACTATTTCAAACAGGTAAATTAAAAGATAACGACACAAGGCAAAAGCACTTCGAAATGCCATACATTTCGACTAAATTAGACACGAATAATAAACACAATACCAACAAAAATTATTCATACATAGTTCGGTTTTAATGTCAATCAATAATGTCACTTTTCTTGCAGTGCCTTTTAAATGAAAATTGTCTTCTATCAACCGATCTACACTAATTTAATTGGAAGTTAGGATCAAAGCATTTTTATACATAATTTTTTACATAGAAAAATAGTTCCGAAACAAACAATAATTTTGATCCAATAAAAATACGTAATTTGATATACTTTCCCGTCATGACACTAGTTCTTAAGTATTTGATTTTGGAAAATACTTAACACACTTTACAATAATACGTTCTTCCTCAATTCATCATCAATACTAGGAATCCAATTATAAGTCTATGAGATCGTGCTCAGAGGTAGATCAATGCGTTGGAACGTTATTAGATCACCGATCTGTATGAATCCATTTAAAGGAGACCGAACAATATCTTACTCGCATGTGATAAAACACCTGAGCTATGTTTCGAAACTGGCATAAGCCACTGTCTTTGTAATCATAAGTAATTTAATACATTTTTCTAAAAAACAAAACGACTTCAGCCACTCTCATAACCAGACTACGAATCTTTATTCTAAATAAAAATTCTCAGCATGAATAAATAGAAACTAAATACAGTATTTTATCGATACATGTCCAAAGTATCGGGCCGATAATTGTCCCACAACTATCCCCACTACCGCGGGGTATACCCCGTGAGGGGTCGAGAAGCTCGAGAGGCCTCGGGCGTCGAGAAGTGTTACATAATACGGATCGAGTATATCGATGAGACCACTACTAATCCAATGACAAAACTTCTTTATTTTTTATTATTTTTTTATGGAACTTTCACCAACATATTCGTGGCATTTATTTTTCTTGTGAATAGAAAAATGAAAAATAATAAAAGTGTACGAATTAAAATCTGAGAAGCCCGAATTTTGTGCGTTCCAAACACAAGTTTCCCCTATTTCATTCATAAAAACGATCCGCGTTATTAATAACAGTTCTTGTCATCTTCACAACGATGCTTTCATCTTACACTATCTCTAACCTAATTAATTTCAGAATTTATAAATTGATATTCGGTGATATTCATTTTTAAAGAATTTCGTAGTGCCGGTGATCGGTGACTCCCGCGGTAATCAACGTGTTAACCCTTTGCACTGTTTATTAAATATATATGTTATTAATCTTCTTTAAACTGAAATCAAATGATATTTAATTATAGGATACAATACATATAAAGTATCTGCTTCTTCTAACAAGGAAACATGCTTTTGATGAAACTTTTGGAAAGGGTAGTTCTTAGAAAAATATTTTACATATATGTTTTTTATCGGACACACTAAAGGGATAAAAACAGCCCTCAAAGTTGTGGATCGGAACCATATTTAGTCGAATATGTCGAAAAGTATTAGAGTTAGAGGGCCTGTTTAAATGGCAAAGTTGAGTATTTTTTTGTACACCAAAATTTTATTAATTAACGGCTAAAAGTTTGGAAACACCCTTTAAAAACGAATAACTTTTTTAAAATTAATCCAAACGATTTAAGTTTTTTTGACAAATATTAGATGGATCAGTTTACCACATAATATGTAAAAGAATTTTTTTGAAGTTGTTATTGGTCAAAGTTATGAAGGAAATGTGAAGGTCACGATTTTTAACTTTTTTATCTGAGTCTGTAACGCAAAATTTATAACATGCCTTATATAAATATAAGTGAATTACATATAAATCGGCTTGGAGATGTTGTAAGACTGTGTTGTAAAACCTAAAAAAATTATGAACGACATTGAAGTTCTAATCACTGTAACTGTAAAATAAATAAATCGTAATGCAGAGGGGTTAATATTACACATTCTATTCATTTTTGCAGTGAATAAAATTCTGAGAACGTCCGCAACACCGACGTCACTTCCTATTTTACTTGTTAGTAGAGAGTCATCAGGAGTTTTTTCATTTTGGAAGTGATCTCGCCATCACGCGCGGAAAAAATCTGATCCTCTTTTTGGAAACCGGGCCAAAGTGAATTCCATTGTGCCATGGCTCCGGCGGACAAGTTGGCCCATGCTGTTCGACCAGATAGAAAAAGAAAGGGCAAGGTTGGTTTAATCGACGAGTTAAAAGCTCGATCGCGTTGAATTAGTCAGCCGAATTTAATTGATCGAATGATTCGCTCTCTGTCCCTACCCGGTGGCCGGTTTCTCCCTCTCTCTCTCTCTCTCTCTCGTTGACTTTCCTCCACAGCTTCGACCTGATTTCATCCTCGTACTCGATTGCTAACGTTTTATTACTTTTCCGTTCGACACAACGCGGATAAGACGAAGCAACCGATCGCGTAAAAGCCACCTATAAAAACCGCTCGACTATGAAAACACTACTCCGAGGTTCTTCCAACAACAGTTGAAAAACACCAGCAACTATTATCGTAAACGTGTCAGTAATCCACTACTTCAAACTTTGCTTGGACACTTACCGTCCATACATTGCCGGACATTGATTTCAGCAAACATTAGATCATATTGATCTTCTGGAATTTCGTTAATTAGTCTAAAACTAATTGTTAATTTTGTACAAACTTTATTGTATGTTGTAAATCATCCTAAACATCGTTTCATTAACTCCTTAACGTACAAAGCTGTCTTAGATACGTCAATTACCATCAATTAGGTCAATTACCAGAAGAAACAGATTTTTACCAGAACATGTGAAAATGTTAGCTTTTTTGTATCAAAACAGACAAGTCATTCAAATAAATTTTTTTAATGATAAATACGATGTTTTAATTTGTTTTTATACCAACGTCAACATTTGTGAAATCATGGTCTCCATATATAAATTAATATTGATGTTCTAAGTATTATATGAATTCAGTCAAAGATGTATTAACCCTTCAACATACGAAGACGTCTTAAATACATAATTACCTTCAAAAGAAATTGATTTTTACCAGAACATGTGAAAATGTTAGCTCTTTTGTATCAAAACAGACAAGTCACTCGAATAAATTGTGTTAATAATAAATACGATGTTTTAATTTGTTTTTATACCAACGTCAACATTTGTGAAATCATAATCTCGATACATAAATTAATATCGATGTTCTAAATATTATATAAATTAAATAAAAAATCTACGAACTCTTTGACGCATGATAACGTCTCAGACACATCATGAGTATGTATGTAAATAAAAATATGAGTGTGAATGTGTGCGTATGCATGAATTTGATAGTGAAACGTATGTTGTGAAAAAACGGTGAGTGTAGTATGAATTTACAATATTGATTTTACTGTTATATGTTTTATGCAACTACCTAGATGCGGCAGGGACAATCTTTATAGAATTGAAATTTTTATTTAAAAAATTTAGGAGGTTAATTAAATAAAAATGAATCTGTATATTGTATAATTATGAATCAATTATTATTAACCAATCTTATATGTCCATCATCAGCCCATGAACTTTTTTTTTGAATTTATACGAAAAATTCATAATTAAGCTTACACAAATGCTAAGTTCAAGAATAAATGGCAGCTTTGGTCACGCGGAATTTCATTTAATTTTTATGTAAAGATAAAAACTTGTTAACCAAGTACTATAGGATTTTTCATGATTTCATTTGCTTCATCAAATTCATCGTTGAATGTTGCATTATTTAAAATACACCTTGATAAAATAATTACATCGACGTAATAGAGAAAGGCTTACGCGTAAACAATGTTCAATGATTCAATAAATGCGACAGTGATTAATGTGGTCGTACCCTCGTGGAATGTATCCTCGATGAAAGAGAAATTCCCCAAAATTCCATTAATCGTTTAACCCCGTGTGCGGAATGAACGATAGGGACCGTAATGCCGGTTAAATTCCTTTCGTTAAACAAACGAGCAACCCCTCTCCAGAAACCGTAATCACGTTTATGGGGGCCCTGATCGGACGCCACACTTAATGCTTAATTTTCAAACAACTTTACTTCCACCCGGTTTTTCACTCTCTTTTCTTGTTCGTGCAAATTAATTGCATTATTGGCAGGTCCGACGAACTTTATTTAGTGTGTTATCCTTTTGCGCTAAAAGTACTCGCTGTACTCTCTATTAAAGGGTTTCACTTTAAATTCCGGTGTAATGACAACGACCACCGTTGATTTTTATCATTTTTAGTTTATTTTACTTCTTTTTTTCATTTTCTCACGGTAATAATCTATTTTTCAATCCTCTATCAGAAATAAAAGACGTTAATTATTTTTCTTAAAATATTTATATCAATACTGAATGGGATAAAAGCTTTCCAGTGTTCCTTTCACAGCTACGAATAGAGTGATATGGTCTCTGCGTGAATTTCACAGTTTCGAAATAACTTTAACCCTCTTAAAATTGCATTGTTCCATTCATGAAATGTGAAATCCCAATATATAAATGGATAGATATTTAAATAAGTCTCCTAAAAGTTGCAGTTCATAGCCATTCAGATGGTTAATTATTATTTACCAATTATAGCTGTTTTGCGTTGCCAATATACACCGTAGTCCGCATAAATATCTCTTTCTGTTGCGTTGATACAAAAATAATATGTAATTATTAGATTAGGATCTGGTCGGGATCCCAAAAGTTTATAAACTTCGAAAAGGTAGTCGGGTCGGGTCGGGGTTCCGAAAAGGTAATCGGGTCGGGACGGGTCGGGGTCCCGAAAGTTTGCAATATTCGGGTACTTGAAATTAAAGTTGGGGAAAGTCTGCGGTCAAAGCAGCGATAAATAACTCTGTGCATATCAAGACGTCCAATCATTCGAGGTGTGCGGACGTCCGAGATATCGGACTCGGGCGGGCTTAGAAAAACTCGGGCGGTCTCGGGCGGGCGTCCGTTACAAACGAACGCTCGGACAGTCCGAGACAGTCGGACGGTCCGAGACAGTCGGACGGTCCGAGACAGTCGGACGGTCCGAGACAGTCGGGCAGTTCGGTACAATTGCGATTTCGGACCCAGACTAACTATTTCGACTGTTTAACCTCTTCAAGCAGTCCGACTAATGCAAGCGGCTCATCGTGTATACAAAATTTATATCATAATTACTTTTTAATATAAATTTAAATTTAATTAATTGTTTGTATAGTATAAGTTTTAAATATAGTTATATATTATATATTTTATTCGCATGTAAAAAACACAACTCCTGCACATTTTCAGGCAACAATCTCGTACGAGTGCAGTTACTATATTTCCAGAGAGCGAACACAATCGTTTACTTGTTACCTGGGTTATAGGTGTTGCCAGATAATATTTTGCAATTAAAATATTAATATTTCGTGATAATACACCTTCCGAAAAATAGCTCTGTATTTCTCGATTTTTGTGCGTATCAAAATTGCACGTTTCAATTTCCGCGTTGCCCAACGTCTTATTAAAAAAAGTCTGGTAATCTAAAAAAAATAAAATATAATTTTAAGTATTTTTTTCATTGAAATTTCCATTTTATTACTTATAGATGGAAGTAAAAAATCTAGTTTACTAATCTTTTTTGATAAGAAGAAAATTTAAGATTATTAAAAAATTTTATTTGTTGTTTGTTAATAGTGAGAAGTGTTAAATTATTATTTAAATTATCCCAGACCAAATACTGTATGGAGATTAGGGAAAGTAGGAGGGTTCCGTGGGTATGTGTAAGAGTTGATCAGCTACAACCGCGAGGGTCCCGGGCAATGATGGTATATGGCAATGGCGGGCACGGGTGCAGCCCCCCAAATGCCTGCTTCTCCCACCAACCTCTCTTTCATGCAGCGCGCACGTTCGTTGCGTACGCTGATGTCTCGTGTCTTCGTTGCTCCATTGTACCGCGCTTGCTGGAAGGGGACAGAGGGCGTTACGGTGTGGACGGTTTTGCCTCAATTGAGGCAAAATTGCCCATCTCTGGTATATGGTCTCGCTTTTCTCGCGCATGCGCGACGATTTTAGCGTCAGTAAAGTACAAAGTTGGGCTAAAATGGGGTACCTTAGTCACCCCGCATAGTTTCGCAAATTTTTCTTTTCGATTTTCAAATATGAATTGACAAGTAGCTCCTCCGCCAATACTAGTTGCCATTATGAAATCGAATATATTAACATTAACTTACCAAAATTTCGAAGCACGGTCGTCTCGTCGTGTCGTCTTGCACTCTTCTGCCCGGTTTCCCGCCAATAACAGTTCTCCCCTACTTTCCCCACAAACATAAGACGTACGGTACGTTCCTGCATTTAGTCGCGCATGCGCGAAAAAACCGAGACCATATACCCTCACTGGTCTCGGGTTCGATTCCCGGCGCGGAATCGGAATTGATACAAAACTGTCGCGCGCCTCTATGACGTACGCAACGTACACCTCTGTTGGTCTCGTTGCCGCATTTTAGGCGGATTTTTAATTGTTAATAACTAAATATCGAAGCCGAAATCGCAATTTTTTTGTTCTTCATTTTCGACTTGTATTGTCATGGAGAACCACCCCTTAAATTTTCTTCCACCTGTAGTCGAACACGATATCATCATAGGCTATCACTTAACGGCGTCCGTAGCGTATTCTGCTTCTTACAAACGTTATGTGTTCGTGCTGGGCTAGGTATTTGATACGTATTCCTTCCGAGTGATGTGTCGTCATTAGTGACGGCCGGTCCCCTCCACCCCCTCCACGACCTAATCACAACTTATTCTATTCGCATGATTTTTCCATTACTAGATCAAATTCTAGATGACAGTTATGACAGCTTATGTTTATTGCAAATAATTTGCTTCTATACGACATTAACTTCTCATATGAAAATTTTATTTCAAACATAACTGAGTAGTCACAGTAATTTTTCACCACAGTCTTTCTATAAATCAGAAATTACACCGTCCAATAATGTAATTTGTAATGTCTGTAAAGTTTGTGAAGTAATCTTTGCTTTCATTATTCACAGTGTGCTAATTAGACTTGCGGATTTTTATGCAAAATAAGAATTGTGAAACACAGAAGCTACAGTGAGTGTAAATAGTATTCGTACTCGTTTCAAAAACGAACAACTTTTTTAAAATTGGTCCAAACTATTTGAGATTTTCTGAAATGTTAGAAGGATTAGTCTGCTCGATAATTTGAAAACAACTGTTTTTTTTTAAATTGCTGTTTGTCAGAGTTGTGAAGTCAGTAGCGAAAGCTGTGATTTTAAACTTTTTTATCTGTATCTACAATGGAAATTTAAAACGTGCTTTTCCTAGATCCGAGTAAAATACATACACAAAGTTTTAACAAAATGGTTCGTGGCTGATACGAGCCACAAATGATTGAAAATGGCAAAAATTGTGAGAAAATGTGTTTTACATGTATATAACTTGCGTATACCTACAAAATGCACCATTCAAATTATCGCCACAGCCACAGATAAAAAAGTTAAAAATTGTGAGTTTTTGGTTTTTCTTCGCAATTCCGACCAATAGCAATTTTTAGAAAAAATGCTTTAAACGTTACCTAGTAAACTAATCCTTCTAAAATCTCAAAGAAACTGAAGTCGTTTGGTCCAAATTATAAAAAGTTATTCGTTTTCAAAAGGTGTACGAATACTTTGTACACCCACTGTATACATACACATTTGTTCCTTTCCTAAAGAGTCCAAATAAATTGAAAATAATACAAAAGCATTTTTAAATTCTATATATATTTTTACCGTGATATTCAATACTCAAATACATTCAATATTCCCGTTATTGTTCGAAATGCATGAAATCCGCAGTTTAGTGCCGGTAATGTTAACAATACGTTTTTGTTATGTGTTCGCTCAAAAAATAATTGAGAAATCACAGCTGGCAATAGTTGGTGCAAGAATTTTCTAGAAATTCCGTAGAAAGTCCGGTAGCTTTAAACGACAGGACGATAAAATCTGTTGAATCATGCTACTCGATAACTCAAGGGTCGCAAATGTGTGAATACGAATGCGGAGAACGAGTTCCAAGAATCGTGTGAAACAGTTATAATTCTAAAAGCTCGGCAGAGACTTCCTAGCTTCTGATCTTCCCTTTTCTGTCTAACAAACGTTTTTACCACACTCCCTTCACCAGCAGCTTTAATTTCGCGCATCCTCCACGTTTTATCCTTTGCCTCTGTCTGTAGTAGTCAAACGATGGTACTTAGAAACCTTTTTCAATTTTCGCATGTCGCCACTGATGTTTACAAAGCAACTTTATCATAGCAGAATGAGGAACAATGATTTCATATATAAAGGACAAACTTCATTTCATTCGTGGTTATTTATTTACATGTGCGCATTCTCTTTTTCGCAATGCATCTGCAAACTCAATTAAATTGAGAGTCAAAGATACAAACTAAAATGATTTTACACATCGAGCAGCGATAATTTAGTTGAATTGAATTAAATATCGGACGTACCAGATGACACGCTTTTCATGCGTTGAACTGTAAAATTTTAGTTGAATGCAACGCGTTCCACTGTTGAGAATTTTATGAAATTTAAAACAGAGCGTAATGGTTATTTTACATGTGCACGCAATTAACGAATATTTCAATGCAATTAAATGCAGGAAATAATTATTTATTTCATATTTTTGTATTTCTACAATTACCGAAATTGTAGAACGAAAATATATACACTCTCTGGGGCTACATTTGTGAAATAAGTTCGTTAACGTATACTATAATCAATGTATTGTAAATTCTAAGAGTACAGTAATAATGCTGATATTGATTGAATCTGAAAATGTTCTGAATCTGAAAATCTGAAAAATTAGTCGAAATCGATTCAAGTGGTACGAATGAAAAATGCACACTTATCATTGTTTTAAATATTCACTTGCCAGCTTGATTTGAAAGCCCAACTGCTTTATTTCGTTTTGAAACACTTCTGCGGCTCGTACAACGCGAATCGATTCGAACAGCAATGCTTCTATCGATAAACGCGCCACCACCACACTCTTAGAATTTACAATCCGACGACAAATGAGGTCAGCCATCTTGGCAAGTAACCAAAACACATCATAAACCAAACACAGGTGCTCGAATCGTGCAGCAATGATGACAAATATCGATTGTAATGCTTTCGAAAGTATGATATGGTATTGATTAACCACCATAAGCTACTTGAGTGAAAATCTACTCACCTTTTGTTCTACGCATTGTAAAATCTCTCATTTCACTGTGATTGTATTGCAATTTTGCATATTTGTTTCCAATTCTCCATTTTGTTTAAAGTAATTTTTTAAATCTATTTTACTCTAAGTTTTATTAATTTTTAGACCTCCCAACAGATTTTCAGTCAGCACTCAACATTCTTTTTAACAAAGGATTAAATAATCGGCGGAGAAAAAAACGTTTCAAATAAAGGTTATTTGTTTCAAGTCGTGGATTAAGAATCTTTAATGAGAAATATATGTTTACATTTGAAAAAATAAAGTTGACCTTGGAATGACCTTGAAAACATTGACTTAAACTTTTTATTTGAAACATTTTTTTCTCCGGAATTTAGGTTTTGAGATATTCCGGATAGGCAGTATAAATGCCCCACCTTGTATAGCTAACGTAGATATACAAGATGCATACTTTAAATTCTCATTACGAACTTAAATAAAAATGTCTTCAAAAGTAACATTTTTATTTGTTCATGTAATCCTTACCAACTGCAATTTTTTCAAAATCTAATTTGCACGTTATTTAGTAAACCAATGCTTCTAATTACACAAAGAAAAGTGAAGTCATTTGGTAGAATTTAAAAAATTTTTTCTGATTTTAAAGGGCGTACGAATACTTTTGTGGCTCACTGTATGTAATCGTTTAACTCGCGCAACCTTCGTTTCTAGCATCAATTTCTCTGCGATTAGTCTGCTTCCCACTATCCGTTCGTCTTGTTGAATTATCGGTCATTTAATGCCACCGCGTTATCGATAGCTACGCCAGACACTCGGCGAAGAAAAAATCATTAATTGCCAATCAACCCACGGGCAGGTTTGGATTCGACTTTCTCGCAGCGACACGAAGGCGTTTCCCCGGATTAGCCTGTTTTCACAAGATGATGATAAAGATCTTTAATCGTTTCAGCTATTACCGATACACCTTGCGACGGGAAATGTTAGAACGAGCCGAGTCATGATCTCGTGGGAGTGATTCTCTGTGTGTGGGCTGCACCCCGAGAGTCCAGACACGTCCGCAATTTCGTTTTGATCGACCGGGAATAATGCACCATTGATAGTAAGTAATACTTTTTGTTGCTGCTTCTTGCTACGATTGTACCGAACCTGATACCCGGATCAGTTTATCGAAACTAAACGTTGCAGTAGAAGAATGAATTCTTATCTTTAGTACAGGCTCCTATAAAACAGTTGCAAAAAGCAACTTTTAATATTAGGGTATCTCAAATGTTTTCTTTACAATGCATACGGTGGCTCACAAAAGTATTCGCTCGACTTTTAAATCAGAATAACATTCTTAAAATTTGACAAAACCACTTGACTTTTTTGAGCAATTAGAAGCATTGATTTATTAAATCATGTGCAAAAAAGATTTTGAAAAAATTGCAATTAGTAGGAATTACATGAAGAGATAAAAATGGCACTTTTTAAAACTTCTTTATTTTAGACCATAATGAAAATTTAAAATATGCTTTTTGTAGATCTATGTTAGTTATACATTGCTGAAGATTTCATCGAAATCGGTTGACGCAGAAAAAACAACGCGCATCGAAAGATCTAAGAAACTATGGATTTTAAGCAGAAACTGACCAAAAGTCCTGAAAAACTGCGATTATCACCACTTTCAACCGCTTGTAGCTCATATGTTCGTTAACTGATTTCGATGAAATTTTCAGCACATGTGTAAATAACATAGATCTACATAACGCATATTTTGAATTTTCATTACAGCCGTGATGGGCACGGTGGGGCCCCTCAAACGCCTGATTCTCCCACCAACCTCTCATTTATGCGCGAGGCCTGCGCAGTGTTCGCGACGGTCGAAACACTTCCTTCCTCTATGGTAACGGCGGATGCTGGTGGGGGCAGTGGGCGCTATGGTGGGAACGGTTTGTCTCAATTGAGAGAAAAATGCCCATCCCTGCATTACGGACTGAAATAATAAAGTTTTAAAAAGTGCCATTTTTATCTCTTCATGTAATTCCTACTAATTGCAATTTCTTCAAAATCTTCTTTGCAGGTGATTTACTAAATCAATGTTTCTAATTGCTCAAAAAAGGTCAAGCGGTTTGGTCAAATTTTAAGAAAGTATTCTGATTTAAAGGGCGAACGAAAATTTTGTTTGATATTGTTAAATAACACGAGAAAACTGTTTCTATTTAAAAGTATTTTATTTTAATCAATCTTAAAATTATTCTAATGTTTAAAATTTATTGATAAAATTTTTAATAAAACTCGAAATCCCTCTAAATGTTCTTTAAAAATATCAATTAAACTTAAACTTCTTGTAGAATTTCAAATTTATTGATAAAATTTTCATTGAAACTTGAAATTTGACCGCTCCAATTTGGTCCAATCTGTATAGCTTGTACAAAAATTGTAAAAAATTTTACTTAACCTTCCTTTGAACTTAGGTTAATAAAACTATAATAGCAATTCATATCTAAATAGATTTACTTTCTGAAGCTATAATAATATATTTTGTTACTTATTTTAAACTGGCATGAGTGCTTCTTCACTTTCAGTAAAAACATTAATCAACAACTTCCCAAAAACTAAAATCACTGTAGTATCCGTAACCACGGATGCTTGCTCGAAAAAATGAATGCAGAAGACAGTATATTGCTTATTTTACAAATTAAATGTTTTATACCGGTCAAGTTATAATGGTGGTCCAATTTAGTCAACGGTCCAAATGCGGCATCTCTCCACGAAATTCATAAAATCAGCAGTCTAATTATAATATAAACTTGAATAATGCAATCTAGTCAATCAATTTCCAATGAAATCGTTCATAGAATTTGAATAATTATAAAATGAAAATTCAGTCATTTGACCGTAGTAGGTTTAGCGTTAATCGCGTTAAATGTGTTGTACATTAACTCGAAAATGCAACGAAATCGGTCATCTTGAATTTCGTCCATCGAGATTGTCAATCCGTTGCATAATGCAGCTGCAAGATCGTAAATTCGGCGCTGTTCGAATTCGAATCACGGCACAGAGACAAACGTAGCGATAGAATTGAATTGAATGGTCCCTCAAGAGTTTAGAATTTGTTCTATAGGTATTTAATAGAAATATAGTATGGTGGATAGCGGTAAACGGTCGTAATAACGTTTAGACAAATTCGACAGGGATGGTCAATAATCAATTTGTCATGCGTATTAACAAATTTCGGTAATCCTGTACCTGTTGACAAATGACCACTCTTCCATTACATGTGGAGAGCTATCAGTGACCGCAAAATCGCACGCGCATCGCCACCAATCGGATTTCGCGGTAGCCGCTTGTATTATTTGCATATCACTGCACCGACAGCGCGAAACAACGAGCCCATCCTATCAACCAGTCGTACACAGCGCCCCGAAAAAAAGGAAAAATAAAAATAAAATCTGCTGCAGATTAGAAACGTATCTCGATAAATTTATGAAACGAATCCGCTTTTTGTGCAAAGCATTATATTTTATTCGCCTCGAATAAAACAATGTCGAAATAATTCTCGACCACAAATCGCGACTGAAATTCTGTTTTCATTTAAACGTGTAGTCTACCTTGATTCCCGTATCTAAATCGTGCTTTCCAAATTCTATTTGCTCACTTTTCTCGTTTAAAAACATTTTCCTTTGCTGAAAAATATCGAAAAGTTCAAACAACTAAAAAGTTTACTAAACACTTACGCAAGAAATGAAATTGTATTGATGACGAACGAAGGGAATAATTACGAGGCATTTTACATTTATAATTATTTTCAGTTGTTATGTCATGTAGAGATGTTGATTACGAGATGAAAAATTTTTAATGAACCTACAATTCGATCGACTGTATAAATTCTCTACATTGTGTACATGATGAAATGTTTATTAATCATTGTTAAAAAATAGTGAACATCTTTGAAATGGGCGATTCCTGAGGTTATTTAAAATAACTTTTTCCTTTGCAAAAATGGCCACCTCGGTTTTGTTAAAGAATTATTTACGAAAAACACGGACCAATCAGTGCGCGACTACAGCAGACAGATTCTGGCTCGACCAATGGCAACGCTACACCCAGCGTAACCTGTCGCCGAACGCGAATCCGTTCGCTATAGCCGCGCTTTGATTGGTCCGTATTTTTCGTTCATAACTCCTTAATAAGGCATATTTGTTGTTGAAGCCACGTTACAGTAAACTCTTTATTATCCGAACTAATTAATGAAATTAATAAGTATTATGATTGATACATTTTTCAGTTTTTGATTTCTGTAATTTTTCTGTGGATCAATTACGTAAAAGAAAGTATGCTAAAATATTCTTGATAAAGCTTCCTCCTCTGTACATATTGTAAGCATAACTTTGTGAAAAATACGTACAAATACGTACTCTATTTGTTATTAATATATATTTTAATTCTGTTTATTGTTTTAATAACATACCTTAATATTGTAATTTTATCTATATTATATGTTTGCACATTGCCTCAGTGCCAATCCGTCTTCTTTCATTTCTCATTCTTTTTAATATAATTTCGAACTTTTGTTCTAGAAATAGAAGAAAAGAATCTAATAAAATAAAAAACATAATCAAGGCAAATTTATATTGGATACATACTATATCTACTGGAGGTTATTATACAAAAACATCTCTATAAAAAAATATCAACTAAATCACTGTAGTTTATAATATAATGTTTTCTATATGGAACGAATAACAATTATCCGCGTATATAGTCGCAAATTCCATTATATGGAACAGTTAACTAACAAACCTCAAATATCTAGCCACAATTGTGCCGTAATTGGATTGTACAACTTGCCCCGATCTCCCCTACATCGTCTAGGTTAATATTAAACTATTTACACATGAAACGCGTATTCAAATGATGAAGAGTTCTACAGCCTTGTGAATTAAACGAATACATATAATCCAAATAATATCGCGTTTAGTCTCGTTTTAAACAACGAAATGTCTAAAAAATATCCTGGCAAAAGTTTCATAAAGAAATAATTAAAAACAAAAAAGTTCCCATTATTGAATTAACATTATCCCTCTGATATAATCCCACATCCTGTTAGTAGCATTTCTATTAGGTTGTTGCATATGAAATGTCCGATTCATATCAGTGATATTAAACAAACTTAACTTTTCTCTAAATGAAACTGACTACCCCAAATTTCGGGTACCCGAACCTCGAGTCGAGTCGGACAATAATCGGGTCGAGTCGGACAATGATCGGGTTGGGTCGGGTCGGGATCACGAAAGTTTAGAAACTTCGATTACCCGCGGTTTCTAATACCCGATATGGTAGTCGGGTCGGGACGAGGTCCCGAAAGTTTGCAATATCCGGGTACTCGAAATTAAATTTGTTTTTATATAATCATAATGCTGTTTTATGATTTTTCAGTTCAATCTTTTATTTCCAATGGCAGGTTCAGAATGATTTTTGTATTTTTAGTGTAATTGATTATCAAACTTCGCGAGAGAAAAAATATTTTAGAATACATTATGGAATAATGTACGTAAAGAACGTTTCTGTTTCTAGTAAACACTGTTTTTACAAGACAAAGACTCTTCGTCCGCACAATGTTCGTATAAGAGCACTGTTTCGTAAACAGTGTTTACTACAAATCGAAATATTATTAAAACCTAATTTACAACCTAATTTAAAAATTGGATGTCTTAATATGCGCAGAGTTATTTATCGCTGATTTGACCGCAGACTTGCCCCAACTTTAACTTCAAGTACCCGAATATTGAAAACTTTCGGGACCCCGACCCGACCCGACCCGACTACCTTTTTGGGTACCCGAAATTTATAAACTTTCGGGATCCCGACCCGAACCCGAAATTTCGCACACCCCTATTTACTACCATGTCTTGACTAAACATCGCATAATGTTGCCCTCAATATACTTATTTTCTCACTGATATAAAAAGAATATACAACGATCACATCGGCTGTTATTGAAATAAACCTTATTTAAAGATGGAGTTGTATATGTTAATAGAAACTGAAAATAGGATTTAAAGGATTAGTTTTGTACCTTCAAATGATATGTAATAAACCTTTATACTATAATAGTATTTCTTAATTAAAGCACTTCACATCATTTGCATTTTGAAATCGGACATTTCATATGCAACGACCTAATATATTCCAGCATGACTGTTCAAGTGTTCTTCAGCGCGAAGATTATTATTGCCATCAATTTCAGAAACTAATACTCCAATATCTGAAATCAAATGATGCTTATCTCAATTTTATTAGCGGAAACCGACGCAAAGGACCGATTGAGATTACCCGGTTTGCAAAGTCTGTCCGTCCGTGCTAAGATCTGTAATTACGTAATTTATCCTTTTCGTTTCAGTCGAAGAATGTTTCCGATCAATAGAAGCTCTGTCGACTTTCGAACGTCGTAATAGCGAACTGATTACGTTTTCGCGATTGGCAACGACAAATTACAGGCTTATTATTCAAAATCAAATTACAACTGTGGACGGCCCTCGATCGGATGTCGTACTCGCAGAAACCGATCGTCAGGTTGATTACAGGCGATCGAAGACAAACCGGCTCGACAGTTTTTCTTCTGGTGGCTAAGTCGCTATTAACTTATGGGACACCAATAATTCGCAAGAATGACGCCTAGTCACGACACAGGAAGAATTCACTTTGCCGATCGACACTCGCCCGACTTGATACGGTCCTTTCGATCGGCCATTTTGTACTTCGAAAAGCTGACCGATCGTGAAAGTGTCCTGGCGTTCGATGATTAACGAGTACAACGATACGCCAGTATGTCATCGCGTGTAGCCGGCGATTTCCACGTTAATCATTCGACATTGTTGGAAACGTCAGATACAATTATCAGACGATTATGGTTGCGTAACAGTTGCGCACCCCAGAAATGCGTAACTTTATCCTACCCGTCGTGATTGCACTGTCAAAGTGCCACGTTGCTAGGTGCTACTAGGTCAAAATTACTGTTGAAAATAAATTCAGATGAATGATGTACTGCTATAATTATTATTAAGATGCAGATCGTTATGAAAAATAACGTGCGAACCAATTGCAAGAAACAAAAACGTTTCTTTCTTCTGAAATCGATACATTAACGCTCTGAAACTTTCAGTTTGCCTGCTACTTTAAATTGCCACAACTTTTAACAAAATTTAATAAACGCGTAGAGTCTAGTAATTCGATCAAAACGTATGCTAACCTACAAAACAAGAGGAACCTAATTTACTGAATATCGAATCTAGAATGTTACGTATTTATAAAATTTGCTACGATGTCTGCAT
Source organism: Sphecodes monilicornis (assembly GCA_913789915.3). NCBI lineage: Eukaryota > Metazoa > Arthropoda > Insecta > Hymenoptera > Halictidae > Sphecodes > Sphecodes monilicornis. The sequence continues at coordinate 17,321,929 of OU565290.1, forward strand.
TCCTTGAACATAATTGAATTCTTGACGAGATGATCAAATTAACTATATTTTCGGCACAGTTTGGCAGAAATAAAATTGATCCATCGGTTAAAAAAGGAATAATGTATGTAGCGATAACAAAAGATCCAATATTTTTCATTGAGTTTAATTATTTTAAATTAAAATATCGAAAGTAGACAAGTATACCTGAACTCATACTATTCTCCAGCATTTTTGGTTATATTTGCTGCGGAAAAATACGATAAAATTTGTGAACTATAGTGCGTACAGAAATATATATAATAAATACTCAATTATTTAATGTTTGCATAATAATAGTGTAATATTGTTAACATAACATTTCGACTTTCCAACATTTTCCAACGTGAACACACAGATACATTTCACTCGTAAATCCTTGCTGGAAGTTCGTGTATAAACTCATGCACACTACACATGTCTTGCTATTATAATCAAACTGTGAATTAACGCATGCAGTTTCAACCTATTATGTATGCACCGGTGCATTCATTGTATGGTGTGAGATTTCAAGAAACCTGAAAGTACTACACGTGAGGTAATTAAAGCAACCTATGTGTATCTACACGTTACTACTCTTATTCTGATTTCTCTGTTGCATTTTCAGAAATATTAATACAAATATTATCAATCTTATTTGTGTCCTCCTTTTCATTGTAAAAAAGTTGGTCACCTTACTATTAGTCAAATACAATCTAGACCTCGAACCAGACCTAACCACGAATAATATTTTTCTCATTTTTATTTTGCTTTGTTTCCTCCGTTAATTGGTTATAATTGTTGCAGGCATAAATATGAAAAATTATGAGCAGAAAACAGAGAAGGGCAAATAAGCTGATATTATTTGATAATATAATTTGATGATATTATTTGCTTTATAAAAGCGTTAATAGTGTCGCTAAAGACTTTCCAATCACGAAAAATGCTTCAAACTGAACGATGATTTGTAAATAAAATTCGATATTATAAGAAACAAATAATTGAAGTTAGATACTAATTAAAATAAATTAAAGAAATAAATTTCAAGTCATCTAACCCCCAGGGTTCGTTGGCTTATTGCACTCAACAAGAAAATTGTGATAAAAACTTCAACCTATGCTTAATTAAAACAATTTCAAAATTAATCCTGTATACTTGACTAAATTTGACAACTTTTGGGTATTCAGCAACCGAATTAAATACCAGTAGATCATTGATAAAAAATTAGTCGACTAGCCCCGGTCTATCCTATCGATTTGAAAGAGTGGACCTTTTTCGAAAACGGCGTTAAATCGTTCGATCCGTACTAGGGCTGTTACTTTCTGAAGCTTCGACTCTTCAAAGCTTCGAAGGATTCGAAGGATTCGAAGTATTCGAAGTATTCGAAGTATTCGAAGGATTCGAAGGAACGAAGGAAACTTCGAAGTATTCGAAGTTTAGAAGTATTGGAAGTATTGGAAGTATTCGAAGTATTCGAAGGATTCGAAGGAACGAAGGAAACTTCGAAGTATTCGAAGGATTCGAAGGAACGAAGGAAACTTCGAAGTATTCGAAGTTTAGAAGTATTGGAAGTATTCGAATTTTAGAAGTATTCGAAGTATTCGAAGTTTAGAAGTTTTCGAAGTATTCGAAGTTTAGAAGTATTCGAAGTATTCGAAGTTTAGAAGTCTTGGAAGTGCACGAAATTTCAAAGTTTTCGAATGAAGTTGTAACTTATGAGTTTCATAGCATGTCACGATTTTTGATAAATCAAAATATTAACACGTTCAGCGCCATGTCAGTCACCGGTGACTGAGACTGATCTTTCCGTTTGGACTGTTCGTAATTAAATTAAATTTAAGAAACTGCATTCTATTAATAAATTTCGGGATCATATCACGAATATACTTGAAAAATAACACTTTGGGAACAAAATTTCAATGAGTTTTATTAAATTCTGTGAAGGCTTCCCGTGGCGGTCTTACATTGTAACGCATTTTAGAAAATGAGCGTCTTCATTCGTTCAAATTCAACTTTTTTCACCTCTTATCCGTCAACTGGGAACGAATCGAAGCTCCGAAACTTCGATTCTCATCACCTTCGAAGTTTCTGAAATCGAAGCTCCGAAACTTCAATTCTCATCACCTTCGAAGTTTCTGAAATCGAAGCTCCGAAACTTCAATTCTCATCACCTTCGAAGTTTCTGAAATCGAAGCTTCGAAATCTTCGACCTTCAAAGGAAAGTAACAGATCTAATCCGTACCAGTGCAAGTTGATGTTCGCGCTTCCAGTTTTGAGCTTGTCTCTGTCATTCTTTCCACGAGTCTCTTTCGCGAGGCCCGGATAACTTAAGGTTGCTTCTCTCGCGAGCTCCTCCTGCGCTTTCGAACCTCGTCCGCTAATAGCAACAAGTTACTTCTGACCCGTCAGCGGTACAGACCCTTGCGACGCCTCTATATTTAGTCCGGGTCGAACCACTAGAACGGCGAGAAAAGACAAAAGAAAGCTGCCGAGTGTGGAGCGCCGGCGAAAGGAGTGCAAAGGGGACATCGCGATATCTCGACGCTGTGTGGAGATTCTGTAGCTTCTGGTCTGCAGCTGCTACGACTACGCCGCAGTAAAAACAATGTACATAGTTAGGCCAGGAGAGAGAGACCGAGGACCAGCACAACTACTCGTGACCGACACGGCCAATGGATGTAGAATTAGGGGTGGCACCAAATATATTGCGGGCAAACACGAACGCCGAGGCCAGTTTCGAATCCATGACCGACGACGGACTGTCTCTCGAACGATTGTTCGTTAAACATCCACCAATTGGAACGGTATTATTCCATCAATACCGTCTGCGAAATTCGTTTAACCCTCGTCCGTTCCTCGCTTCCTTAAGTTAACCCTTTTGCACTCGGTTGGTGCCATTAATATGCTCCACAGATATTGATAATAATATTAGATTGTCCCATAAGTTCGTGCCGCGGATTGAAGAGTATTTTAATGAAAAATCACAGAAATTTTATAGTGACGGTATATCTTTACCAAAAAAGTGGGAAGAGCTTGTAGAGAAGGTGGTTATATTTTTTCGTTGACTTTGAAACTATGTATCAAATATTAATTTAAATAGTAAAACATTAAACGGCACGAACTTATGGGACGACCTAATAGTAATACTATTCTATTAAAATAGAACCAAACGAATTCACAAACATCGTCGCGGTAATTATTTAGAAGTTTGGTCTCGTCATCGAGTTTGATGACCTTGAAATATGTTGTCAAGGTCATCATTATGAACAACTTGTCCCTATTGGGATCTGACATGGGGGCGTGGACTTTATATATAGCTATCCAATATGGCGGCGAAGTGCTTGATCTTAACATTGTATTGATATCTACTTTTTTGTCTTTCCTTAAAATGTTTGTAATTATGGGTGAACCTTGTAAGTGGGCGGTTACAAATCCTGCAGAAAGAAAGTTTGTTCAAGGAGAGCGACTTTTTAAAGTATGTTTTATCAAATAATTCATTTTACAAATATAATTTTTTTTTTAATATACCTTCTAAATTTACAATTATATTTTCATAAATTGCTAATCGCTTAGAATTGGTGAGGACGTATTAATTACTCCACAAATAATTGTACAAATATTTACTATTAGAGGCACCAATGCAACAGGCATCGCTGAACCAAGAATTTTGAATGTCTTTATACGCTGGTTACATCTTTCAATATGCACTCTAGCTTTAGCTACTTTTGCTGTTAAAATAAACTGTTCTTTCCTAAATTGTTTCTTATATTTTAGAAATGGAGGTCTTATAAATTTCAAGCAGTTCACTTCACATACTTCATTTCAAAGTGTGGAAACGGAACAACAAATTTTTACTCGCTCTAGTATCACAATCTTTCATTGCACAGTAATCAAAATATTTTTTGCTACGCGGTGGATAAATTGGAGCTACCATGACGTTATTTTTAATTAACACCTGTTTTAACACTGTAAGTTTATACTGTACTTAACACCTGTTAACACTGTAAGCTGCTATAAGCCAAGTCAAGCCAAGTTTAGAGTATTTCTACTTTTCGGCAGCAGGCGGCGCCACTCAAAATGTTAGATCCCAATACATGTTACCGCCGCTCGGTCTTATTGTTAGTTATAGAGATATTTGCAAACGCTTCTGTATTCTTGGCTGGTTCCAATGTTGAAGCTTGCTTTCATGTACTGTCTTTCTTAACACTAGGTTTACGGGACCCGTCAAAATGACGGGTTGTAATATTTTTAATTTACGATTATCGAGATTGAAAAGGCGCATCCATGAGGAATTATTCAATACATTTATTTTTTTGGAGTATATATTATAAAAAGAATGTCTAAAAATTTAGATAGACACATTTTTGTTATTTTTACACAATAATGTAAAATAGTCACTTTTAATGCTCCGTAAACCTAGTGTTAAATAACTATAATCTGCACGAATAAAAAAAATTTTTAATCCCTTATTTTGTTGTTTTTGTTCTGTGTACCTCCGTTCTGTTCATTCGCAATATTGTAATAATTCTCTTATGAAAGAACAACGGCCTTCGAACATTCTGAAAAAGATTCTTAAATGTCACTCGTTTTCGCTGCCGTTGCGCGAGAAGCTCCCGTTAATATATCAACGGTTTTATAATTTCATTTCTCATACGTCTGACTGTACGCTTATTAAATGCAGCAATTGAACGGGCGGCACTATTTCATAAAATGCAGTTTCGCTGTATCAGGGAGCTACGAGCGGCTGCACACAATGCCGGTTGATCGTGCGGGTAAGTACACCAGTCGTTGGGTTTCCGTCTCCCTGTTGCTCCTTTTTCGGTTGTTGGTGCGGGGGCAGGTCTGCGCGGTGCGCAGCTTTCTTTCCCCGAAACGAGCAAACGTAGTCAATGAAACGCATCGGAACGGCCAGGGCATGCCACCCGACAGAAATACCAGATGCACACGGCGATAAGCGGGCCCGTCTACGAGCCCACGGATCACGGTTCACGGCCCACGGAAACAGCATTCCTGTGTGGCGTGCGACGCTTTACAGCTTTATTGCAGGACGATTATCGAACCTGTCCGGACAAGCGATCTCAATCCGCCGGATTCACGCTGATTTCGCTTTTATTTCGTCGTCGCCGCAGTGAAATTGAACGATCAACCGTGTCTGCCTTGCCTATGCGTCCAAATTAGGGTTGGGACCAGGTTCAACGTACAGCCAATTCTATACAGACGCTCATGTCAGTATGATTTGAAAATTCTAGGGGTTAGGTCTACATCAGGGATTCCCATCATTTTTTCTACTTCGACCCCTTTGAAAATACAATTTCGTTCAAATATCGCCACGAATCAATTTTCTGTTGGTAAGGACAGTAACATAATAAAGGTTGTCCCAAAAATAGTGAAAATCATTGAAAAGGGCGGTTCTTGTGGTTATTTAACACTAAACCTACCACGGTCAAATCACCGGTTTCTTATTTTACAATTAATCAAATTATCAAAACGATTTCATGAAAAATGATTGAAAAGCTTTCTTTGTTGAAGTATGCATTTCAATAGAAATTGCGCGGAACCGGAATAAATTCAATCTTGCCAATTTTAAAAAGCAATATGCACCACTTACTTTTCATGTTTGGTAGGTTTAGTGTTAAAGCAGGGAGTTCCAACGTATTCCCCTCCGAGAACTGCTAGGTCCCCACCATCGAACCTCTTCCCACTACTACGTACAGCCGTAGAGTTAGTGAGTGCTGCGCGCGCTGCGCGGCTCTCATGGTGGGAGCTGCCCGCTACTATACGTCATAACGATGAAGTCTAAGAGTGGGAGAAGAACCTAAGCGGGGAAGGTGCCTTGAATAGCTCCGGAGCTAACACGAGGTTTAAGGAACACTAAAACTGATTATTTTGCATTGCTTTATAAAAATAATAAAATTGTATTTACTTAGATCTTCAGCGATTTTTATGGTAATATGTACACAAAAAAATAAATCTATTTAATAATTCCTCACGAATGCCTCCTTACACTCTTAATAATCGTAAATTAAAAATGTTTGAATCCGTCATTTTGACGGACCCCGTAAATCTAGTGCTAATAGTTGGAACTGCCTGATTTAAAGTAACTTTTTGCTGAGCGAAAATGTCCACCTCGGTTTTGTCAAGAAGTTATTAACGAATATACTTTTCAGTCCGTTTTAAAAACGTGGTAAATTAAAATTTTTTTATTTAAATAATTTGCATTGTCATCCAGTTCGGAGCTACGTTTAAAGTTTCAAATCTCTAGCTCATCGGGAAGTTAGTCTAAAATCAATTACAAAATTTGTACCCGAACAGACACAGACAAGAAAGCAAGTTAATAAAAACGTGGTAATAAAAACACGGACCAATCAAAGCGCGGCTATAGCGAACGTATCTGGGCTCGATGGCAGGTTCCGCTGAGCGTTGCGTTGCCGTTGACCGAGCATATTCAAAAATATGAAAGAGTAACAGATAGAGAGTAGGAAAATTATTCGAGACGTGAGCCTGAGTAAACCTAAGTAAACTTAAACACAAGCCTACAAAGGATCAATAACACAATAAAAATGTCTCTGAAACGGGCTAATTTCATTTATGAACGTCATTTAACTAATACAGCTCTTATGTTGTTATAGACTTGCGCAGATATATGCCTGGGCCGTGCAGTGGTCATTAACGTCTCCGTCGACCGTTATTAATTGCGAAACGACTTTCAAAGCCAAATGGTCTGTAGAATAGCTCTGGAGGAAGTGAGAAAGAAGGAGGACTATAGATCTTTAGAAATTTCTTTCAAGCCAACTGTTTGATATGCAAATTGAAAAATAGGTAAATATTAATGGCGAGATTCTTGTAATTTAAACTAAGAATAATGGTGCTTTAAGCCTCCCTTAATTTCATATGAAGTACATTATACGTGAATTTTATAAGCAACGAAATTAAATATTACTTCATATACTGCAGTAAATGTCCACGAACATGTTTGAATTAAAAATTTTTGTTGTCTTGTTCATCTCCTCCATTAAAAATGTAATTCCACATTTCCTCGTTCGAAAAAAAGTTTCAGGTGCTCGATGAAATATACTGATTGCATAGTTTTAAGGAACAATGTATGCATTTTTACAAAGTTTAACATGTGTGTGCCGGATTTAAAAAATTCCCGATATTTCCATATTACACGAAAACGCAAAATAACATCGGTATTTACATTTTGTTTCCATGAAAGAGTTTATAGATACGCTGGAACTAACGTCCGCATGGTGGACGGAAATATTCATGATGCTCACTTTTTAACACCTCCTTTCACTTTCTTATCACGTTTCTGTTTTCGAAGAAACAATATTGATTTTAATTGTGAGCGATTGCCACTACGTTGTGAAACGAAATTTTAGGGACACTTACTCATTCGTTACACAAAATTAACATAGACCTTTGTTAGAGACTGTAGCTGCAAAGAGAAACTTTGTTAAGAAATATATGATACAAATAATATCTAGGAAAATGATTGAATAGACTAAATGAATAGGAGACTAAATGATGTAATACAGAAATTCCGATAACTTGTCTGGAGCTCCTACGTATTATTTCAAAATTTGTTACATACAATTCGTGTTTCCCTAATAGAACCTTTTTAATCTCTTACCTCGCGACGTCCCTCGAAAATTCCAGCTTTAATACGAAATAAATGATGACAGACGAAGCAACATACGAAGACCACGACAGAAAAATTTCTCATCCTTTGACGAGATAATATAATCGACCCAGTTTTTGACTTCCACTTCGTTGCAAAAATATACATCGAAAAGGCCAGATTACATACACCGGAATAAATAAAAATCTTTTAAACAATCTTTACAGTGTAGCAATTTTCAGTACATGCAGATTTATCAACGTTCATTTTTTAATAGCATTGAATATATGAACAAATGTGTAATCATGAATTATTCAAGTCATCAGTACTTGTTCGCAGACCTTAGACATATAAATTAATTTTTCTCTGGATAATTATTTCTTTACAATTACCAAAATACATTCTGAGCTTGAAAATAATTTTAACACGTTTACGTCGGCGCTGTTATTTTTAATTTTGCTCCATTAGGTGGCGATGTCCTCAAAATTTTGTTAAATAAATCTTCCGTCTCAGCAGGAAAATTTACTCTTACTATGTATTTATTAAGGCATAATATTAGTATAGTATAGCTTGTATTCAATATGCTTTTATTTTAATTATTTATTTTATCGATACAAAAATCCACCACGTGTACCACCGATGGTACACGCCGACGGTGAACCTGTTAATCACTTTCTACTTTAAATTTCAAGTTATTGATGAATTGTCTCTCGAAAACAAAGTGGGAGTTTCGATGCAACGAAATACTATTGTTATATTTTTCGGGTGTTTTTAAATAAAAGTGACAGTCCGATCGCGAAGTTTTGCACATGTATCGAGACATTACTGTAGTTTATAAAGCCTGTATTCGTTTTATTGTTTCCGTTCCTTTATTTTGTCGGACTCTTTAGTTCTATAGGATTCTTTTCTTGTAAGTATTTAATCGATAAAAGTCGCAACCACGGGTCCGGTCAGCGACACTTCGCGTTCAAGTATACTATTCTTTGACTTGTGCCGAACGTAGAAAAAGAAAGCGAAGCTCGAGAGGCCTCGGTCGTCGAGAAGTGTAAGATAATACGGATCGAGTATATCGGTGTGAGACCACTACTAATCCAATGTCAAAACTTCTTCATTTTTTATTATTTTTTTATGCAACTTTCACGAACATATTCGTGGCATTTTTCTAATGAAAATGATACCAAATATGATATAATTCTGATGATATTTACTTGTGTAATGGACGATGCAAGTTTCGGGCGCAAGGAAGGACAGCGTATGGGACCGAAAGAGACGCACGCCAACGGTACTTATACTACCGAAGTTGTTAAAAAGTCTTGTATATTATACGATAAATAATTGTGTTCGATTTCGGCGCACAGGTTCGATCAATGATACAAATTAGCAATTTTGCAAATTAGAAACCTCTTTGGAAACTCAACGTTTCGACCCAGATGTGGAGTCTTTCTCAGGAGATGAGATTTTTTTGCGTCTGTAACATAATTTAATTGTAATAACGTATTCAGTGTATTATTATTACAATTAAATTATGTTAAAGACGCAAAAAAATCTCATCTCTTGAGAAAGACCCACATCTGGGTCGAAACGTTGAGTTTCCGAAGAGGTTTCTAATTTGCAAAATTACTAATTTGTATCATTGATCGAACCTGTGCGCCGAAATCGAACACAATTAATACAAATTTTCGATCGATAAAGACATTTAATATATACGATAAATAATATGAAGAATTGAACTAAAAAAACACTTGTACTTCAAGACTATCTGTTTACAAAAATTTTTTAAAATCACTTGTTTTAATTAAGGTAAGGGCACCAGTAGTTGACCATGCACCAGTAGTTGACCAGTTTTTAGAAAAAAATACAAAATAAGGTTATTATAAGTTCTGCACTTTTGATGAAAGCGAACCTCGGATGACACAATAACTGTTGGTTAAATTTTAAAACAATTACGTGCGAAGTGAAGTATGCATAGTAACAACGGACGTCTAAATTCATTAAGGTAAGTAATATACCGATACATTTCTATTTCCTTAACGTTTCTGTTAAAAACAGCTGTACGGTTCAGGTAAACAATCCATACGTTGTGAACTTTTCGCGACCGAATTATTTACTTTTTAAATTCTCACAGCGTTTCATAAGTGATAAATGCATCGTTTCTGTTATTTTAACCTCAAAATAATAGTTTATTGAGTGGTCAAATTCTGAATATTGTTATTTGAACAATTTTCAGAAGTTGACCTCCCGATAAATCAACGTGAATTACTAACGTGACTCATTTAAATTTGTTTACGATTTATAATGTATCCATTTTACATTTAAGATTGTTAGGAGTACAAAACATAATTCTAAATTTTGTAGCATACTGTGTTTTGGAGGATGACTAGATGGTCAACCATTTATTGCTTCCACGGTCAAATATTGACTCGCAACGTCTACTCTGTTCCGAAATTGAATTTGTTATAGAATTGATTTGTTTTATTTCTTGTTTTATCCTTTAATTGTAATTTGTGTTGGTAATTGTTGAAACTAAGTGATACTAAAATGATTTCTAACATTATTGCTTTAACCTTCTTTCTAGTATAAGTGGTTAACTACTAACGAACAGATGGTCAATTACTAGGTTTTTCATTTTTAAGAGTGGTCAACTTCTGAAGCAGTTACTGAATTTTTAAATATGTTTTTTTAAATTTGTGTAACTAAACTTTTTTTAAAAAGTGGTCTTGTTACATAATTTAGAAGACTTAAAGAGTGTCTTCAGGTATCGACTCTCGCTATTTGATGACAGAGCAAGTGGTTACTATTGTTCGCGTGGAAAACTTCTTTTAACTGGTCAACTACTGGTGCCCTTACCTTACCGTTACACTTGAAATGCTGTCCAACGTTCTATATCACTTTTTTCCGCCGCTCATGTAAAGCAGACATCACGACTGTTCATCCCAACAATATAAAGTAATTTATACATTACTTTCCACGATCTCCTTTTTTCGTTGCCTCATCAGATGGATTGTCAAGCAGATGAATAAAATTACCGGCTTTCAAATTCGCAGCCTTCGACAACGATTTGAGATGTCGGTGTTCTCCTCTCGTTCGCACTTCGTTTTTACGGGCAGACCTAACATCTTCGTGGTACATTTCTTCCTCGATAAACCGCGTTGAATCGGAGCCCTGGTCCTCCTACGGATTTCCCTTTTTACTATTCGATTCCGCGTCGACATTTTGCGCCGAACGGTTTTCCACTTTCAGCACCGAATGTCCTTATTCTGCATCTCTTTTTCCTTGCTTTCGCCCCGCCTTTTCCCTTGGACGCCGCGACGACGAACGAAAGCGAGAAAAAGGAACAGAACGAAACAGGGTCAGGATAAAACGGAACGCGGTTTCCCTTTGAGGACCGCGCGTCGTGAATCCTTCTACAACGATTCCCTTCTCCGCCAATGTTCAAGGGCTCGGTCTCTTTTCTTGTGACTTTCGGCTCGGACGCCAGAACCGCCCCTCTTTCTCACCAGCTCCTTTATTTACAGCGCCGGAGCTGAAGAGAAATGGAAGCACGGTGTGCGCAAGAGAAGACCCGTTCCTCGGCACACACGAAACAACTTAATGATACCAATAACACGGCTAATTTATGCTCTCGGTAAAAGTTAAGGTCTCCGCTCTGCCACCGAACGGATTATTTTGATCCCTTTCATATTCGGTATATGTACTCGGATACTGGGGTCGGGAAGTGTACGCTCTGTCGCAAGAAATCAACTATTAGGAACGTTCTGATATTGTTTTTTAGAGATTATTTGTAACGCACGATGACAAAATGTACACAGCCTTCACAGTGGAGTATTTGGCACAGGAAAGCTGGTCAAAAATACTTTAGCGTTATTTCAAGGTTTTAAAACATAGTATGGTAGGTCATTGGAGTCGTCTTAACACCAGGCACAACCTTATGAAGTCAAAAATATGTCATTCAAAATGTCAAGGTCATTAAGAATGTATTTGGGCAAGATACCGTAAGTGAACGCACGGTGCAAGAGTCCGCTTTTTGTGGCCAAAACTATTATAGCGTTATTTCAAGGCTTAATGTTATATTATTATACAGGGTGTTCAGGTTATTACTAGCCAGCATTTTTTTTTGGAAATAGTAAATATTAGAAAAAAATGATAAAGGAGAAAGTAGTACTGTTTTTTATACGCAACAAAAAGAGACATATGCATTTTTGTTGCATTTACATTATTTTGATAGAAACGAAGCTGACCTACAATTTTTTAGATGGAATACTATATATTTTTTTATGTCGTATGAAAGCGTGTGTCGAGACGAATTCATCCATCTACTACACAATGACCTTCAAGCTCTTGCAAGGTCAGAAATGGAAGAAATGGAAGAAACAATTTAAATATTGCGTACCAATGTTTTTTACGTACAAAATTTAGAGTTTATGAATACGCAATTTAGAGACTATTGGGAAGATCTGCCACTATCCATTACGAAAGGTATGTACTTCCAACAAGATGGGCCCCCACCACATAACAGTAGAATCGTAAGAAATTATCTTAACACTAGGTTTACGGGGTACTAAAATTGATTATTTTACATTGCTTTATAAAAATAATAAAATTGTATTTACTTAGATCTTCAGCGATTTTTATTGTAATATGTACACAAAAAAATAAATCTATTTAATAATTCCTCACGAATGCCTCCTTACACAATTAATAATCGTAAATTAAAAATTTTTGGATCCGTCATCTTGACGGGCCCCGTAAATCTAGTGTTAACGACATGTTTCAAAACCGATGGATTGGAACATACGGACCTGTAAAGTGGCCTGCAAAATCTCCAGATCTATCACCTCTGGACTTTTATATATGGAGTACTATTAAAGAACTAGTTTGTGAGACACCGCACAGCGATATAAACGACTTGAAAAACAAAATAACACAAGTATGTGGATTAATAACTCGGACCACATTAGAAGAAGCTACCAAAAACTTAATTAACAGAGCCGAAATGTGCGTTCATGCGCAAGGAAGCCATTTTGAACATTTGTTTTAGCCTCGTTAAAAAAGAATACTTGTAAACACATTGGTACGCAATATTCAAATTGCTTCTTCCATTTCTTCCATTCCTGACCTTGCATGACCTTGAAGGTCATTGTGTAGTAAATGGATGAATTCTTCTTGACACACGCTTTCATATGACATAAAAAAATATATAGCACTCCATTCAAAAAATTGGAGGTCACCTTCGTTTCTATCAAAATAATGTAAATACAACAAAAATGCATATGTCAATTTGTTGCGTATAAAAAACAGTACTACTTTCTCCTCTATCATTTTTTTCTAGTATTTACCATTTACAAACAAAATGCTGGCTAGTAATAGTCAGAACACCCTGTAGATCGTTGGATTCGTTAAAATCGGAATGACCCTTGAGAGAGCACTACCGGAGCGAGAGTGTTCCTAGAGTGCATTGCAACAAACGAAACGCGTAGAAAACCGTATTGGGGGCCTCCAAATTTTTTAAGTGCTTACAGCCTCTGTAGGTGTTAATACGGCCCTGGAACACTCTGTATATTTAGGTTTAGAAATAATTCGGTTAAGTACGATGTTCTTGATTCATAAAGAAAATTATTTGTGGTTCTCCAACAATAAGTGGAAACTCAACGGCTCTGTCATGGCGTCAGTCGGTTTTGACAGAAGTCGGCGATGAGTTTTGCAGATGCGAAAGTGGGGCTTCGTGGAAAACCGAGAAAGAATGTGTTCCTCGAAACTGGCAAGAGGGATGCGGCTTGCGCAAGTGGCAAGGGACAGACGTCTTCTCTTCATTTACTCATTTGAACCTCGTAACATCAGTGAAACAGGAAACGAGACACTGACGTATCCCGACACGCCTGATCATGAGCGCGAGGCTCACCCGTCCGAGAAACGAGAGCCTAATTCACAATTTTGCAATTACAATGCTCCGCGGATTAGCCCACATTGTTCACCTTCGTTTACTGTACCAGCAGCTTAACCGCCTTCTCCATTTCTTCCACTGTTCTCACGTATTTAGATCATGCAACTCCGGAATGATGAAGCATGACGGATGTACAGGACACGGTCGAAGTAATTTCGCGTTTTAACCCTTTGCGGACGCGTGTCTGCTGACAGTCGCCCAAACAATTTTACCTTTCTGCGACTGCGAATAATTTTAAAAAAAAATAATACTCCCGAAAATTATGAAACAAATTTTTACTGAACACAACAAGTTTCCCTTCCTTTAATTCATACACCAAACTCCTCAGCAAACAATTTTGTTTCACAAAGAAAATTTATTCAGCCCATCAAAAAATATGCTAAAAATAATCCCCGTCCGCTGAGGGTTAAATTCGCTGCCGATATCGATTTTGATTGTTCTATCCATCAAATTTCATCAATAGTAAACGTATCAAAAATGGTTGTGGTAGGTCGATCGTTAAAAGGTTGTGTCAAAATTGTTGAATTCCCCCGTGTGGAAGCTACCGATTCTATTTTCCGGTACTTTTTATTGGAATATTGATATAGTCATCAAATTCGAGTTGTGTCAGCATTTTATTAAAGATAACAAAGTTACGGTGGCTGAAGTTAAATGGTATAATTGGTCAACTTTTATCCTACCTCACTTTTCTTTGCCAATGCAGTGATGTAACTAGAAAATGCAAAGGCACATTTGTTTAACCGTGCCTCGTTAATTTTTCTATCGTGGTTAAATAATACTACATTTCTCATAATAGATTTATAAAATCATTTGTAATTACATAAATGTGTATTTTAAAAAAACAATCTCGTGTGCGTCGGTTCAATTTTTGAAGCGAAAGTTTTTGTGAAAGAACGTTATTTTAAATTTTCGATTTATTTTACCACGTAGATATTATTCGCTCATCTTCAGATTGATAAGAAGCAATGATATTATAGTTTAAATTATAAACGTGCAACTGTAAACGAATGCCGTGGTGGATCGATGTTATGTGAAAACAAAAAGGTAAAATATTGTAAACATAAGGGTGAGTTAATAAAAACTACTATTTGAAACAACTCTGTATCTATTTGGTTGTATCAAAAAGATTTTTAATAAATTATGTAATATATTAAGGAACGCATCGAATGATCACAGATTGATTTTTTATATCTTATTTTTCCGAAATATCAAGGTGACCATATGAGTTTTTTCAAAATCATTGCACCATTTTTCTAAAATATCATGTTGTTGCTGATACAAAGACGAATTCAGCGACCTATAATATGATGACCTTGAGTTGACCTAGAAAAACCTTTAAAGAAACTCAAGGTCACCTTGATGTCTCAGAAAAAATGAGATGTAAAAAATCAAGTTTTACGTAGTAGTTATTACTGACTCACGCTGTATAAATGACACAACACAACAATTAATAAAAACTAAAAGAACTTAAACATAATAGGCTGCATTATATCAAATAAATTTGCATTACAGTAAATAAATCGATAATATCAAGCTCGGGAAATATATTTTCAGAAATCCTGAATTATTAAACGTACAATCCATATTGCCTAAAAATAAAACAAACAGCGTATCAAATATTGATAAAATATATACAAGCAACTTATCAAATCTGATGAGCTGACTCAACCCGTTGACGCTAAAGCTACTTTGTTAGAACTACAAACCACAAGCTATGCTAAGCTTCGGCAGAAAGTCTAATCCTAATCAGAATAATATTCTAAGTATCTACCCAAATATTTTCTAAATATTCTAATTGTTGGGAACTGCACTAATTTTGCAGATTAAACATTTTTATTAATGCCCTTCATTTGACCCTCGTCCCTCGAATCAATACGACTAGACTACGGATGTTTAAACAAAAGAAAAATTGTCTGCATCCTTTCCGAGGTATTGTAACCAAATAAACAATTCTCTCTTTAATAATTCTAATAAATCGTAGATGACATATTGATACTGTTAAACGTTTTTTAGCTGTCAAGTGTTCGTGTTTCACCTAATCATGTTTGTCATAAACGCATAAAACCTGCAGTCTAAGTATGACACACTTTTCACTGATTCTAAATTAATAATTACGTTTCGCACACCGTATTAATTGTTAACTCATCTTGTCTGCATGTCACATTCTTACAGAAAGTAACAAGTAACAAGTTTACAAAGTAAATTAATTATTGCTCCGTTACACTGATATTTTACGACCGCATCAATTGATACTGAGGGAGAAATCAAGTTTGAGAGACCGACAAGGTTTACTTCTTTGCGGTCCGAAGTGTTTTCTGTCTTTTATTTGAAAACTTGTTACAACCAGAACTTGATAAAATACTATTTCCAATATAGTAAATAGTAGTTTCGAACCTTCGAACCTTCGAAACTTCGAAACTTCGACACGATAAAAGAAATAAATTTTCATAATTTGTTTCTATATTCACTAACTGAATTATTTCAATAACTTATTGTTAAGATAATATATTTATAATTTGAATTATCCTTTCGATAGCACATTGTTAAGATAATTGTTTAAATAAATAAATTTTATAATTTGTTTCTATATTCATTATTTGAATTGTTATTTCAATTATTTATTGTTAAAATAATTGATTAAACACATAAATTTTTACAATTTGTTTCTATATTCATTATTTGAATTATTTCAATAATTTATTGTTCAAATAATTGTTTAGACAATGTACACTTTACATAATTTACATAATTAATATAGGTGTTGTGTTATGTTATTAATAAATAACACATTTCTATATTCATTATGTAAATACTTGTACATTCTTTAAATAATTATTTTAACAATGAATTATTGAAATAATTCACATAACGTATATAGAAACAAATTATAAAATTTATTTATTTAAACAATTATTTTAATGATGTGCTATCAAAAGGATAATTCAAATCATAAATATATTATCTTAACAATAAATTATTGAAATAATTCAGATAGTGAATATAGAAACAAATTATGAAAATTTATTTCTCTTATCCGTTAACTGGAAACGAATCGGAGGTTCGAAGGTTCGAAGGTTCGATGGTTCGAAGGTTCGATGGTTCGAAGGTTCGAAGGTTCGATGGTTCGATGGTTCGAAGGTTCGAAACTTCGAAACTTCGATTTTCATCACCTTCGAAGTTCCCTTCCTTCCTTCGAATCTTTCGAAGCTTCGAAGAGTCGAAGCTTCGGAAAAGTATCAGCCCTACTATTAACTATGGCATTATTAATGAATGTAATGTAAATCAGAGAAATAAGTAATTATTGGTATAAGCTTATTGGTATAAAAGTTAATGTCGAATCTGGCTCGATATAGAACCGGAAAAGGTTAACGAACACTCGTTTGAGTTGAATCAATGCTTGAAATGAAGTCTTAGAATTGCGTTCCTCGAATTAGCGCATACAGACATCCCATCTGCCACGCATAAATCGTGGAACACCGTAAAACGTGAAAGATACAAGATAAGGGGCGAAGAAGAAGCAATTCTAACGAGCTGTTCGAAAGTCCGGTGGCGTGTCGCGACTGCGAATTGGTTTGTCGATCTCTCGCGACTTCTGGCGGCGTTATCGACTTCATCGAACGATGCCGGAAAAAGGAGACGAGAATTCGCCGTTAAATACAATCGATTATCAGACTCGTAGGATTCATACGATGGTGAGGTAAAACGCGGGGAAGTGCGAGGGGTCGCCGCTCGGCGCGAAATTGTAATGAAGTTGACAGTTTCAGATATTGCCTCGACATTCAATACCGGGGTAAAATAGCTTCCAGGCGTAGAAATCGAGCCGAGAACCCCGCTTTTCCTGCGTTTCACTTGATCCCTGAATGGGGGAGAAAAATCCATTTAGGTATTTCAAGAACAGTCGCCGAACTTTATATTATACAAATACGGCTGCGGAACGATGGTCGCATTCAGCGACTTTTCAATAGGCCATTCAATACACGTACCGCGAAACAAATTGTCCACATAATATAAAGGATGTCCTGTTGTATAAGCGATTTTAATCAAAAATATGTACCTGCAACCAGAGGCGAATATTATTCAAATAATATATTACCACATTTTAACCAAACATTACATAATGTTGATATATTTGCTATTTATTTTGCCACTCGTGTAAAGTGAATCGATTTACAGTAGATACAAAAAGTATTTCAATACCCCATTCTCGAAAAATTGTCGATATTTGAACTGTGATAATTTCGTTAAACAAAACAGTAGAACAATACATTTTCGAAGATCAAGGTCATTTCAAGGTCATGTTATTATACATATCTGAATGTATTTTTCGATCAGCTACACGATGCAATAATAAAAAGAATATAGTTATACGTCAAAAAACACCGATGACCTTGACAACTCCGAAAAAAATGATCTTGGGAAAAAATATTCTTGCCAGATGTTGGTCCTTTGACACTACGCACATTACGTAAAAAATATTTTTTCCATCAGAATAAGCTGAAGAGATATTTAGGTGGCCTTACTTAAAAGGACCACCCTGTATACTTGGACTCATGTTCAAGCTTGAAGCCTCTACTTTTGCTATCCATCGTTCATTTTGTCTAAGATATTTTTGCAATGATACAGCGACTGAGAAACTGAAGACGCTGTTTTGGTTGAAAAATTGAAAGGTCTGTAAAACTATTGAAAAATGTTTCTCATGACTGAAACCACCATATATTTAAAGACTGAAGCTCACCCTTTACAACGAATACCCTAAACTTGATCTACCATTTTTTCTAGTCGATTCATTCAGTTTTGAATGAAACGTATACTACCATCTTTGCAATAATTATAAGGTTACACCATGGAGGTCTTACGCGGCAAAACTTGTTCCTCATTTTTAATAAATATAAAACAGCAAAATACTCGTTGACTAAGTTTCAAGCAGTCATTGTCATAGGGAAGATGCAATCTTCAAATCCGTAGTAGATTCATTCGACAAAAAAAATTTGTTGGTGCTCTTACAGATGATTCAATTTGTAACATTTTCGACCAAACACCTCAGTTTTTCACCTGCCATGTATCATGCAAAAATAACCTAGAAACAAATTAATGATGGTCTTTGACAGTAAAGGCTTCGAGCTTTAAAATGAGTCCAAATTCATTATTGTACCATTTGTTGGGAATTAGAAATTTAGTTCTGGATCCACTGTAAGAATGCACCTTAAGAATCAGTTCCATATTTTAAAATGCTTTATCAGGTGCAGAAATTTTAGTTGGGTTTTTAATCCCCTTTTATTTATTTACAGGTCATATGAGGTATATTTCCAGTCGATAATGAAATTAGCTACTTACACACATTGACGGCCAACAAACAATTGCGCAAAAAGGCGGAGGATTGTAACCATTATTAACCCTTAGCACTTGAATGGCGACTCTGAGGCGCCGCTTCAAATTGTTACACCATTACTCAGAATATTGTTTACACGACTAAATTTGTTTATATGTAATAAATTACTAAACATTTAAATATTGTATGAGGTACTATATCAGTTTCGTATGCATATAATGAAATAAATTATTTACAATGGAAATATTCTAGGTTAGAAGAAATGTTTGATTTTTTAGTTGAAATAGCTCCGAGTGTAAAGGGTTAATTTCAAGTCATTATGGATTGAAAAAGACTATATATGAATTTGACTAATTGTTTTTCTTCCAAATAATTGAAAAATAATAACGATACTGTAAAAAGTTAAGTTGATCCTGTTCCTTGCACGAATTCTACATTTTCTGACACATATACCAAATGAGCTCGGTGGGAAAATCCACCGACCTCATGTCCCACCGAATTCCGCAAAATTGAGCACTAATCTACCGTTTTACACATTGCCGTGAAATTTCACGATGGTAGAATGTGGTAATCATCAACGAAATCGCTGCTGCCACGCCACTCTCTTTCATTTCCGGGACACGTTTAAGTATTGCACTTTTGGAAGATGGTGCAATAGTACGCCGATGCAACGCATATCTAAAATGGTGGAGCACTCGACACTGGAACGTGATTGTCTGTACGACGGTGTAATAATATCATGGTAACAAAACCTTAAAGAAATCGAATGTTTGTCCCATTTTTGCAATGATTTAATATTCCTTTTGGGGAACTCTTCTTTAATTATTTCCCTCTTCTTTAATTATATTTTCCATAACCTCTGCACTTTATTCACATAAACGGTTTAGGTAACCGTAATGAAACGAATTAGAACGTCCGAAGCCAATTGTATACTTGGCAAATATCAATTACTATTCATCTAATCCTAACATTATAGCATTAACCTCTTCAAAAATAATTGTACGCAAGATTCTCAAATTAATTTCCAGTTTCGTTTTACACTTTAGTTTGACCAATTATCTCTTGCTTCCCTATTGGTTTGTTTATTTATTTGATATATAAAACACCTTTTACCAAAATTTATCACTATATCAGGTCACTCTTCAATGCCTGATAACAAAAATAGGACCACCCACAATTTTCAACATTTTTCGTGTTTTTAGTAAGATGTTCAGATACTTATTTCGTTTTCATAATAATTTTCATGTAATTGTTGAAAATAACACAACGGTATTTATAGATTCCGTAAATGTGCTCACTGTTTTACATTTGAGCTAATCATTTTTGTCACAAATGCTTCAAATCCGCAGTCTAATTATGATACTTCTATAGAACAGAAAACATTGTAATCAGAAGAGAAAAAGATTGTTTAAAGTGACAAATCGTCATGTTAATTTAGGGGCGTCCGAGATATCGCAAGCCAGTATTAAAGTAACATTAATAGATATTTCCTAAAATAATGATGTTCCAACATACAAAGGTTAATACTTATTTACAGAAAATGTCGAGCTCCACCGAGGGATGCATTAATAAAATATATGAGTCTATTTTAAAAAAAACAAGATTGACCTTCGTATGACCTATAAGCACCCACGTACAAACAGACTAATAATACACCTGCTTCGGAGCCATTAAAAAATCAATCAAAATATTTTCGCTAGATATCACAACGGTGCCGTAACCAAAAGGTCAAAATCAGGTGAGACACATCCGTTTCCGATCGGTACATGTAACTGTTATTGCAGCCGGGTGAATTCTTTTGATCAAACATTTTTCACCAAAAGTTGTAATCAATAATCTTCTTCACATTCACATTCAAATAGTCGCAGATTCGTTCATATAAATGTAGGACGATAGCTACCTATCGTCCTACATTCAGTCAATCGGATGTTTCTGATTAAGCGTACTGTGACTTTCCCAATAGTCCGATAAAGTAGAGACCGCAATTTATCGAACGCTTTCGCGCTTTTCCGAGTGGAGTATTTTACCTTCATGATTATTACTATTGTCCCTTGATCGGTCCCTTGACCGTAACCCACATAAAGTTTGAATCTGAAAATACTTTTATAAAAATCATTTTTTATAGAGCATTGTCTACTGAAAGCGAGCCTAAAAGCACGATTCATGTCAAGATTCTGCATCGAATGCGGAAAATGGTAACCTACTCACCAGTTCCCCCTCCCTTTAATGATTTTTTAATGTTGAAAATAATACATCGTTGCTCCGAAATGCTCTTAAGCAACAACAGTAAAAATAAAAGTATAAACAGAGGAATTCATAATAATATAAATGCATAAAATCCGCAGTCTAGTCGCATGCTTACAGTGTAGTATATAAATATAAAATTCGTACAATAAATTAACATTGCTACATAAAATATAATGTGGTATGACCCTTCTTCATATTTTGGTGAAGACAGGAAAACATTAAGTACTACGAAGTACATAAAATATGTTTAACACGTTCAGCACCATGTCACCCATATCTGGGTGACGGAATTATTTATACAGAATTGAAAATTAATTTTTACGTTGGTAGATTGAATGTACAAAATTTCCTTACGATCTCAGGAATAGGAGAGGTTTGAAACAGTAATTAATATCACAAAACTAAACTTCTTAGTTTTTGTTTTATTAAATATATTGCTTTGATGTTGTGTAATTTTTATGATTGTGGAGTGGGCGCTGAACGTGTTAAACAAAAATGCGTCTATTATCCTACGACATTATACGTACAGATATAATAAAGAATGATCTTGCAAACACACATCCTTTTATTATGTGTTACCGTTCGCTTCTACAAAGCACTAGCTGTACAGTTGCTTGAACAAAATTTCGATATGGATCGCACATCGAAATTTGACCTAGTTTTCGGCATTATCACTCTGCGACGAAATTGACAATTCGAGGATTAAAAGCTGTTACATTTTGACACGCGTGATTTTTTCAAAAATGTTCCAAACTGAAATAGAAGGTCTTTCGTTATCAGTTGCTCAAAAGAGTTCATCTCTGCGATACACTGTAGAAAACAGTGATAGAATCTTTCAATACAGTTTCGATTATATTATTTCTTAACGACTCAAGTAAAGAATAAACGAAATACTTTGAATTTACTATTTATATATAAAGTTGTCTCTTTTCATTATTATTCTTAATGAAAGGGATACAAAGCTGGTCACTAGATTGCAAATTTTATGCATTTACGATAACAATTGATAAGTGCAATTTGAAATAGGAAAAACATTACGATAATATAGGAGTGTCGATTTATTATTCTCAACAGTTTAAAATTAGTGAGGAAAGAAAGAACTTTTTATTTGACCGCTATTTTTCGAAATCGATGCAACAAATTTGGCGTTAAGATCCGCACTGTGAGATCCATGTATAATTAAATCAAATGCAAAGTGACACTAAAAATATCCCATGGAGTTAAAATGATTAAGAAAATAATTAATATATTTTGGAAAGTTGTTGTATTAATTTCAGTGGGAAAATTTGTAGGAAAAAATCAAGGGAATTGAAACTAATTAAGAGCTTTTAAAAATGATATTTCTAAAATATGCATCATTTGTTTCAACGCTACAGATTAATTTAAATTTTCAGGAAGAATGTTGAACGGACAGGTGCTATTTTTAGAAGCAACTTGCCAATAAGATTGAAAATAGTTCCCTGCACTTTTCCCGAACAGGAGCGATGTCACGAGAATAGAAAAGAAAATGAGCCAGTATAATACTGCGTCTACCACCCCACAGCTTTCATACGTAATAAAACTCGCAACGTTGTTGACAGAAAAATAAAGGCTGCCAGCCGGTATCCGTGCCAGCTGTGCACCGAAATATCGCATATCCTTTCCGATTATGATTTTATGCAAAAAGGCGAAGGCAAATATGTCGAGCAGGCAAAAGTGAATTTCCCAAATTGTTAAACGTAACATTTTCATTCTTGCGAAATATTCTTATTATTTACGTAATGTTGACTGGCTTAACACGTTCAGCGCCATGTCACCCATATCTGGGTGACGGAATTATTTATACAGAATTGAAAATTAATTTTTACGTTGGTAGATTAAGTGTACAAAATTTCCTTACGATCTGAGGAATAGAAGTTTGAAACAATAATTAATATCACAAAACTAAACTTCTTAGTTTTTGTTTTATTAAATATATTGCTTTGATTTTGTGTAATTTTTATGATTGTGGAGTGGGCGCTGAACGTGTTAATTGATTAGCCATCGATGTGACAAGAGGTTTGAACATCTATGTTTATAATTATAAACTAGAATTG
Organism: Sphecodes monilicornis; assembly: GCA_913789915.3. Taxonomy (NCBI): domain Eukaryota; kingdom Metazoa; phylum Arthropoda; class Insecta; order Hymenoptera; family Halictidae; genus Sphecodes; species Sphecodes monilicornis. The sequence goes on from OU565290.1 coordinate 17,345,139, forward strand.
TAAACTACTGGAATTGTAAACTACTGTAATTCAATAAAAACAGTATTGGCTAAATAAAGCTGAGAATCATTTAGCAAATCCTAGTAAAAATTCCATTTTAAATAATATAATTTACGAAGGCAAAGAATGTGAATAATTAACAGGAATTTGAAGCAGTATTTGAAGCAGAAGTTTTAAACAGTATTAAGTCAAGTATCATACGTCGACATAAAAGATCCTGAAACTCGAGACGATAGCAAACATTAAAATTTACATGAATTTAATTTATTTACACATTGCAACTGAAATTTGTTTCTACACGCTATTTCAGGATATATAAGTAAAATCAAATTGGATTTTACCAACCTGTTTAGCTTTATTTGACAAAAATAATATTTCTGCCAAAGCGAGTCAAAATGACAGCACATGCGTATAGAAACCTAAAATATTAACAAATCTGTGAATGATATTTTGTATTTAATATTTCGTTGCGCCTTCTTTACATGTAATGACAACAGTGGTTCTGTTATCTTGAGATTTATTATAATTTTTTAATACTTTTCTGAGTATCTATCCTGACAAGACTCCTCCAACTATAAAAATCTTTTCGCGAGTGAAAATTCTCGACAACATTGAGCATCTTATACACATTGATAAGCCAAAAACATAGTAATAAAATGGGAAATGTATTAGGTTGTCCCATAAGTTCGTGCCGCGGATTGAAAAGTATTTTAATGAAAAACCACAGAAATTTTACAGTGACGGTGTAATATCTTTAGCAAAAAAGTGGGAAGAGGTTGTAGAGAAGGTGGTTATATTTTTTCGTTGACTTTGAAAGTACGTTTCAAATATTAATTTAAATAGTAAAACAGTAAACGGCACGAACTTATGGGACGAACTAATATTTTCGCTAGACTTTACTTAAAACTTCAAAAAAATGCAAGCCGTGCTATCTTTTTGTCAAGCAGTGTAAGTGCTAAATGAAAGTTTTCTAGAGTACACAGTCCCCTTGCCTGCCACAAGATGGAATAGCATCAATCCGATGAAGAGAGCGTCCATTCTTCTTGCTCGAAGCTTCTCTCTTCTTGGCTTGCATCCGCGACGATCGATCTGGTGGGTGAACCTTCCTGTCTGGTGCTCGATAGATCACTCAGAGTAACAGGGTAAAATCGTCGATCAATCAGCGAGGCCCGAAAACGCGTCGCACCCGTCCCGTCGAAACGAACGAACCCGTTCCGCGATAAAACTCGGTGAACCGTTCCTCAACTACGCCGGAAGAGAACTCACGTGGAGTTCCAGAACGGTGGTGAACACGACGCGGACAAGAAGAAGAAGAAGAAGTAGATTGAGAAGGAGGATGAGGATGAAGAGGAGGAGGCGGCGACGGCGGCGGCTGGAGGAGCAGACAGTGTCGAGCACCACGCGGTCTTGTTAACTAAGCTGCCGTTCTTTGCGGGACTGTGTGACACACACTGCATAGAGCGCGGTTCGAGGCCAGTTCGAAGACTGAGTACGAGTCCATATCCCGGAGGCTGACTTCTCTCGGCCCTACCAGGGTACGCCGTACAGTAATGCCCGTCCATTGCCCGCCTCTGGATAACGTTTCCTTCCACCATTAGGCAACGCGCGATACTTGCTCCGTGGGACACGCCGCCACGGCTGCAGGAACCGTTGCAGGATTATCAAGGATCTTTTCGAGGACTCGAAGACTCGCCGTCGGCTCTCGAGAAAAACGATAAGACTATCGCGGCCAGGCGGTTTTTCAAATCGGATCAGTTTGCTCGACTCGCACTGACATCTGTGGATTCGAGTCCTGAAATCAAAATCTGATACTCCTTGTCAGTGTACAAATTAATTCGTAGCCTTTTAATCGTAAATTTATTGATTACTTGCGAACAATTAGAACGTCTCAAGACAACTGTTACAAACTTCAATCTCATCTGTCTTTGCATCGCACCAGTAGATTTTCTATCTAGCAAGATCTAAAGCAATTCCATTTGGGCAAATACTAAGTACTAAAGGAATACGTTATGTACCATCGTGTTTACTTCATTCTATTTTATACATATTATTTATTATTACATATTATATATATGCATATTAATCATTTTCATTCATAATTGAAGCTAAAGTATTCAAACAATATTTTATTAGTCAATATTTGTGATCAAGGAAAGTCTGTCGTAAAACTTCTGGGTAATTGCAATCTTATAATAAACTGAATTGTAGAACATTTACATGACTTACTGCCAGTAAAATGGTATTTTAAATTAGAGTATTATATTATTATTCAATGAATGAAGACAACATAGTATACAGGGTCTCCCACATAAATGGGAACACCTGAATATCTGTCGTATTTACAGTCCTATCAGAAAACTTCAGAGGACAAAGTGACACTATTGCAGGGGGCAAATATAATGGTAAAGAAAAAAAATTTTGATGTCGTGTTTTTTAATGAAATTTCAAGGTCACCGATGTTTTTTAAATGGAATAGTATATTTTTTACGATAGAATGATAGGCAATAAAAAACTGAATTTAGCGAATACCACCTTTTTGACCTTGAAATGACCTTGAACAAGAATAATCACGTTGGAGCGGATAAAATGTGGAAGTTTAAAATTTACGTGTTTCAGCAAAGATTACGCTTTGTTTTCGTCGGGTTGACCTTTACATATCATAATAAATGTTCGAAATGTTGACCATCCTTATTTATGCAATATTGCAATCTTGCATTAAATGATCTGTAAGCATTGTCGATTTCCTGAGACGTAATTGAAGCACATGCTGCAGTAATCCTTTGCCGCATATCCTCTGGCGTTGAGAGTTTATCTTTGTACACAATACATTTTATCTCGCCCCATAGATATAAGTCCAATGGTGTCAGATCCGAAGAACGGGCTGGCCATGGAATTGTTCCTCGTCGCCCAATCCAGGATATTTCGTATTTAGCACCGTTCTAGCAACTTTAGAATAATGCGCTGGACAACCATCATGTTGAAACCACATGCGCTCCCGATCGAATAACGTAATTTCTTCAACAAGGCCCGACAAATCCTGGCGTAAAAATGCAGCATACTTTATACCAGTAAGAGTTCCTTGTATAAATTCGTTCGACGTTCAATTACGTCTCAGGAAATCGACAATGCCTACAGATCATTTAATGCAAGATTGCAATATTGCATAAATGAGGATGGTCAACATTTCGAACATTTATTATGATATGTAAAGGTCAACCCGCCGTAAACAACGCGTAATCTTTGCTGAAACACGTAAGTTTTAAACTTCCACATTTTACCCGCTCCAACATGATTATTCTTGCTCAAGGTCATTTCAAGGTCAAAAAGGTGGTATCCGCTAAATTCAGTTTTTTATTGTCTATCATGCTATCGTAAAAAAATATACTATTCCATTTAAAAAAACATCGGTGACCTTGAAATTTCATTAAAAAACACGACATAAATTTTTTTTTTCTTTACCATTATATTTGTCCCCTGCAATAGTGTCACTTTGTCCTGTGAAGTTTTCTGATAGGACTGTAAATACGTCAGATATTTAGGTGTTCCCATTTATGTGAGACACCCTGTATATTGTGTCATGTATCATCGCTAATCGTCATTACTTTAATGATTTATATAGTCGCGTACCAAAACCATTATCTTCGATCATTCTACGATGTAAAGTTACTGAAACATATGCTGCGCATTAAATAAATACGCTCTTTAAGCAAAACATTAAAACAACTGTAAATAAGTGCATTCGTCTCAGTATATACGGGAAGACGATCTTCTGAGGCGACTAACAGTTCCTAAGTAGGTTGCATGAGGGCATCAACATATTAAATGCACAGCGAAATGTAACGATAATTCTCATAATTGCAACCGTGATATTAAACTACCGAGCGGTGCTGGAATGCTCGGAAATTCGTTCACGTCTCGTCAGCGCGTGAAAATTTTAATCGAATTGCCGCGTGCATGCATCGGAGCTACACTGAAGTATAAATAATTGTAGACTGACCGTACGTTGCCCATGCCAGTGGCGATTGCGCGTCTCTTTGTTTAATTTCGTTCAATTTGTATAAAATACTTAACGAAGCTTCAGTAGAATGTTAGTCCACCTTCAGTTTGCCATGATATTAAAAAACTTTACTACTTACGAAAGAAGAGTTCTGTAGACACAAAATATTAAATACTTTCTACTGTGACTATTGTCTTTTTACTTCATAACAAAAAGTTTCTTTGTGCTCTAATCATATATTTCAGACTATACTTTTATCAATGCATGTATCATTTGTGAATACACTACTTCCATTAGATGATAACGCAACCAATAATTTTTCACCACTTAATTTGCCCGTATGTACATCACATAAAAGAATCTTAAATTGATTTAAAACATAAAAATGAGCGACGATCAATAAAAATGTACTATTTCCTCACCACGCGAGCATAGCAATTTGTATGTTGTTGTAAATCGTGTTACGAAAGAAATGATGCTGTACATTGATTATCAAGGCATTACGACAATAAATATACGATCTATTAACAATAGAAAAACGTGAACAATGGTCCCAGCAAGCAATTTGCTGCTGCATCGACAGCAGAGTTGCAGAAGATGTTGACCAAAATCTGATATCAAATCTGATACACCCTCTAGCGACGGTTTTGGTGACTCGCTAACATAACCTGCAATACCTGCCATTTCAATTTCAAAGATAAATAATAGCACAGACGAGGTATAGGAGTAGACTAATCACCACAGGGGGGTTTATCACAGACGAGATATAGGAATCCTATATCAAATGAAAAATCAAGCAGGTACACCTTCTTTATCGACGTATGTCTGTGGAGCTGACTTCCTTACCAATCTAGAAATCGGTTAGAGCGTTCTCTCACAGACTTAAGATACCTACAGACATTGCACGCAATGCATTTTTCTGTCTACGGTTCTGAATTACCTACTCTGTAGAAAATGTCCTAGTACGATAGCGGACTCTATCGAAATGGAACGGTCAGGTGGTGAACTACATGAGGTTGCAACACATAAAGTGTGTGTCCGAGGAGGCTCGATTTTACAGCGTTGTCAGCTTTAAAACGCAATTGTATTCGTACAAAAATACTCCACGTATTATTCACTTGTGCCGCCTATTTTTTTACAGGACTTCGTACCCCCTGGTACAAATTTGGCGAACATGATAAAGAAGTTTGTATCCGACAAAGACGAACTTATGCACATTTAAGAAGAGAAAGAAAGACAGACACAGAGCTGCTGAATACTGTGCACACTCGACAGAAAATTTATTAGTAACACACTTGTGAGGAATTGTTTACAAATATTTGCAGTTAGGAAATATAGAATAGACCTTCAGCTACTTTCACATATAGTTTATCGTCACATTTTATTTCAGACTAAATAGTTATAAACAATTATTCTAAGTCTCGTTCTAAAATAAACTCAAATAATTTAACAGATCTCTGGTAAAAAATAATCTTCCTTGTGATCGGAGGATCTAGAATGATGTCTCAGCTACATTTCTGTTGCAGTTTTATGTAGATTCGACGCCTAGTTAATTAGTTATTCTCGTTTTCCAGAGAGGTGACACAATGATTTGTGTGTTTACCTTTGACGAATACTCGGACTCTCCTTGTCTTACTCATTGCGGGCATAGAAGATAGAAGTTACCTCCACAAAAATTGTTGATAAATTACTTCAGGCAATTTTTATAAATATTAGCTCTCGAAGAATATAGAATGGACCTTCGGCAACATTCATGTATAGTTTTCAATTCGATTCTAGAAGAGATTAATTAGTTATAAATAATTTTTGTTACTCTTGTTCTAATGAAACTGTGCATACTAGTGAGAATTGAATATCTTGTATACTACGGTCATCTTGTATACAATGTTCATGCATAAAAGTTAATCTGTATCTCGAGTACTATTAGCTATTTTTACTAAAAAATTGGGTGGTGAGGTAACCAAAAATATAATCGTTGTAATCGGTAAACAAACAGAGATAATAAATTCATTAATTACATTTTTTCACTATAATTATGCTTAGTAATATTGGTGTATCATAAATTATTCTGGATCTCGAGTTTTATTACTTACTTCTACTAAAAAATTAGATGGCAAGATGGTCAAGGGAGTGTTTGTCGACATCATCGAAAAAAGGAATTGTTACAAATATTAACCAGCTAGAGATAATAAATTTATCAGTGAATTGTGTTCCATAAATTAATGCTCGCGAATATTCATGTGTCAGAAGATATTCAATATCTCGAGTTACATTAGATATTTTTACTGAAAAATTAGATGGTCAGATAGTCGAGGGAGTGCTAATCCACATAATTAGCAAAACGAATTGTTATAAACATTAAACAGCCAGAGATAGTAACTTTATTAATTACATTAGATTGATATAATATTGTTTGGTAATATTTATGTGTTAAAAATTACTCTGTATCTCGAGTACGATTAGCAATTTTTACTTAAAAATAAGATGGTAGATGGTCAAGAGGATGCTTGTCGACATCGTTGGCAAGAGGAATTGTTATAAACATTAGACAGCCACAAATAATACATTTATCAATAATTATTATCACGGCGATCGAGATCTATCAGAATTAGTTGGGGTGGGGAGCGTTGCGCTTCGCTGCGCGCTGCGCATCACTGCTTACCTAAGCCCGCGGAGCGCGCTCAGTCAGTCAGTCGGGCCGGGGGCTCCGACAGGAGCGGACGAGCTCCGGGACCAGGAGAGTCTTCGGCTACCTTGGGGTTGACCAGGGGTCCTACAGAGGTACCCTGGCCTCTCCTGCTTACCTTGGGGATGACCATGGGTCCTCCAGCAATGGTCTACCCTTGCCTACACCGTGGTCGTCCAGTGGTCATCCAGAGCTAACCTAGCCTACCCCTGCTTACCTTCAGCTGGCGTAGGGTTGACCATGGGCCCTCCAGCATTGGTCTGCCCTTGCCTACCCCGAGGTTGACCAGTGGACATCCAGTTGTCAACCAGTGGTCAACCAGTGGTCATCCAGTGGTCATCCAGTGGTCAACCAGTGGTCAACCAGTGGTCAACCAGTGGTCAACCAGTGGTCAACCAGTGGTCAACCAGTGGTCAACCAGTGGTCATCCAGTGGTCATCCAGTGGTCATCCAGTGGTCATCCAGTGGTCATCCAGTGGTCAACCAGTGGTCAACCAGTGGTCAACCAGTGGTCAACCAGTGGTCAACCAGTGGTCAACCAGTGGTCAACCAGTGGTCATCCAGTGGTCATCCAGTGGTCATCCAGTGGTCATCCAGTGGTCAACCAGTGGTCATCCAGTGGTCATCCAGTGGTCATCCAGTGGTCAACCAGTGGTCAACCAGTGGTCAACCAGTGGTCAACCAGTGGTCAACCAGTGGTCATCCAGTGGTCATCCAGTGGTCATCCAGTGGTCATCCAGTGGTCATCCAGTGGTCATCCAGTGGTCAACCAGTGGTCAACCAGTGGTCATCCAGTGGTCATCCAGTGGTCATCCAGTGGTCAACCAGTGGTCATCCAGTGGTCATCCAGTGGTCATCCAGTGGTCAACCAGTGGTCAACCAGTGGTCAACCAGTGGTCAACCAGTGGTCAACCAGTGGTCAACCAGTGGTCAACCAGTGGTCAACCAGTGGTCAACCAGTGGTCAACCAGTGGTCAACCAGTGGTCAACCAGTGGTCAACCAGTGGTCAACCAGTGGTCAACCAGTGGTCAACCAGTGGTCAACCAGTGGTCAACCAGTGGTCAACCAGTGGTCAACCAGTGGTCATCCAGTGGTCATCCAGTGGTCATCCAGTGGTCATCCAGTGGTCATCCAGTGGTCATCCAGTGGTCATCCAGTGGTCAACCAGTCGTCAACCAGTGGTCAACCAGTGGTCAACCAGTCGTCAACCAGTGGTCAACCAGTGGTCAACCAGTCGTCGACGCACGTCATTAAAACAAAAATTTATATCTCTTCAGTCAAATATTTTGTTTTTCTACATATTGTATAATAAAGCAATGTCTCTGTGGACACTTTAGAATTAAACTAATACAATAGAAAATTTGTATTACTTTATATATATTCATTAAAAATATTATAACGAAAATTTAATTTAATGAATTCATGAATTTATGAAATTTTAACGAATTCTTATTCTTCTGCAGATGAAAAGAATGCAAGTACTTAATTTAAAAACAAGAAAACACAAGCATAGTTAATATATTATGTGTAATGTGTATGCACTACTCATCAACTGCATAGAATTTGTATTGATTTTAAGTGCAAAGAAAGTAAACTATTGGTTTAAAGTGTATAAAACTATTATAATATACATTCATTAGTGACACGAGTAATAAAAATAATATTACGTATAGAAACCAAATTAATTTGACTACAATTCGTATTTTTGTAATACATTCTTCATAAATATTATTTTCACTGTTCAAATACACGCGCCGTATGCATTTGTAGCATCCAAAACACCCGTAGAAAAAATAAAGTATACGGAATATTCAGTTCTTGCTAATACAGCTAAATTCGTGAACTATCGGTAATATTGAGCGCGACACCGAAATGGTACGGGGGCCACTGTGGCCCCCGAGGCCTTGACAGAAAAGCCTATAAGATGCAATGTCTGTAGTAGTCTTAAGTCTGTGGTTCTCTTTTTGTGGATAAAAATCTGTATAACTACTCCCTGAAAAGAAATTGCAATGCAAAGATAATTATAATCAAACGTAACCAAAAGAGAAAATATTTCGAAATACTAACACAACTTTTTCCACATTCTTTCTCATATGAACTGACAGAAAAATTTACAAAATAAGTTATTACTCATGTAGGCTAAATCGATGTTAGAAAGACTACAAAAATCAATTATGAAAATAATCATTTACAGGAAATAATTACTATACATTTAAAAAGGATTGATATGTTACATAATCCAAAATCCTTTCGTATAGGCAATACTTACAAAATTGGTAAAAATTCTTATATTTGAGGATCAATGTAACGGATACCCAAGGAAATCAAATCTCCCCCCTCTGTTTATTTCTCATGAACCATATTACGATTTAAAAATATTGAGGACAAAATTAGAATCACAATGAATTAATACTTAAAATAATTATTGACATGGAAATATTTGGATGGCTCTTTATTAACAATGCTTCACCTGGTCATGTACAAAAGCAGAACGGTGTAAACACAATAGAAAATACTTAATTAATAAAAATGTCTTTTACATTTTCTATTGTTTCGTTCCATTGCCCACTGGTTTGACGGTCCAAGTTGTTTTACAGCCAAGACCGGTCACTGTTATATCATGGGAATTCCACAAAGTCCTAAATTTTTGCTTCTATGTTCTAAACAATAACAAAGATTTTAATTACCAATGTAACAGATCTATTTACAGGCGTCTTAATAAAAGTCTATGTAGCGCCACGAAGAATACAAGGTTTAAAGTAGATGCGATCTGAATATTACAATCAGAAGGAATGCGCCCATCTCCAAGTTACTTACCGGCGAAAAGCAACCACTGGGATTTGGGGAATACCTTCTTTGTCTTAAATTTTTACTTATACGTTATTAATGGCATCAGAGGCATCAACTTCCAACGTAGTAGCTTGTCCAGTCTAAGCGAAAAATTGCATACCTCCACGAAGACGCAATACAAGGTGGAGAGTGGATTCTTTTTGAATATTATAATCAGAGAGTGTACGACCACCTTCAAGTTGTTTACCGGCGAAGATTAATCTTTGCTGGATAGGGGGAATACCTTCTTTGTCTTGGATTTTCGACTTTACATTCTCTATCGTGTCGGAGGCCTCAACTTCTAAGGTAATAGTTTTTCCAGTAAGAGTCTTGACGAAAATTTGCATCCCTCCACGAAGCCGCAGTACAAGATGAAGAGTGGATTCCTTTTGTATATTGTAATCAGAAAGTGTTCGGCCATCTTCAAGCTGTTTACCGGCAAAGATCAACCTCTGTTGGTCTGGAGGAATACCTTCTTTGTCTTGAATTTTAGCCTTAACATTCTCAATAGTATCTGAGGCCTCCACCTCCAGAGTTATTGTTTTGCCCGTAAGAGTCTTAACAAAAATTTGCATGCCACCACGAAGGCGGAGAACAAGATGGAGTGTGGATTCCTTTTGTATATTATAGTCAGACAGTGTACGTCCATCTTCAAGCTGTTTCCCGGCAAAGATCAACCTCTGCTGGTCAGGGGAAATACCTTCTTTGTCTTGAATTTTCGCCTTAACATTCTCAATTGTGTCGGAGGCCTCAACTTCTAGAGTTATTGTTTTGCCCGTGAGGGTCTTAACGAATATTTGCATGCCTCCTCGGAGACGCAATACAAGATGTAGCGTAGACTCTTTTTGAATATTGTAGTCGGAAAGTGTGCGTCCATCTTCAAGTTGTTTCCCGGCGAAGATCAACCTTTGCTGGTCTGGGGGAATGCCTTCTTTATCTTGAATTTTCGCCTTCACGTTCTCAATAGTATCTGAGGCCTCAACTTCCAATGTAATTGTTTTCCCCGTAAGGGTCTTAACGAAAATTTGCATACCTCCACGAAGGCGAAGGACAAGATGCAGAGTAGATTCCTTTTGTATATTGTAGTCAGAAAGTGTCCGTCCATCTTCAAGCTGCTTACCGGCGAAGATTAATCTCTGCTGGATTGGAGGAATCCCCTCTTTGTCTTGGATTTTCGCTTTCACGTTTTCAATTGTGTCGGAGGCCTCAACTTCTAAAGTAATCGTTTTTCCTGTAAGAGTTTTGACAAAAATTTGCATCCCTCCACGAAGCCGCAATACAAGATGCAAAGTGGATTCCTTTTGTATATTATAGTCAGAAAGCGTGCGCCCATCTTCAAGCTGTTTACCGGCAAAGATCAACCTCTGCTGGTCTGGGGGAATGCCTTCTTTATCTTGAATTTTAGCCTTAACGTTTTCAATAGTGTCAGAAGCTTCTACTTCCAACGTAATAGTTTTTCCAGTTAAGGTCTTAACAAAAATTTGCATACCACCACGAAGGCGAAGTACAAGATGGAGAGTAGATTCCTTTTGAATATTATAGTCAGAAAGTGTACGACCATCTTCAAGCTGTTTACCTGCGAATATTAATCTTTGCTGGATGGGGGGAATACCTTCTTTGTCTTGGATTTTCGCCTTCACATTCTCTATTGTGTCGGAGGCCTCTACTTCCAATGTAATCGTTTTTCCTGTAAGGGTCTTAACGAAAATTTGCATGCCTCCACGAAGACGCAATACAAGATGCAGTGTTGACTCCTTTTGAATATTGTAATCAGAAAGCGTGCGCCCATCCTCAAGCTGCTTACCGGCGAAGATCAACCTCTGCTGGTCTGGGGGAATACCTTCTTTGTCTTGAATTTTAGCCTTAACATTCTCAATAGTATCTGAGGCCTCAACTTCCAATGTAATAGTTTTTCCGGTAAGGGTCTTAACAAAAATTTGCATGCCCCCACGAAGACGAAGAACTAGATGGAGTGTAGACTCCTTTTGTATATTGTAATCAGAAAGTGTGTGGCCATCTTCAAGCTGTTTACCGGCGAATATTAATCTCTGTTGTTCTGGTGGGATTCCCTCTTTATCCTGAATTTTCGCTTTCACGTTCTCAATTGTGTCAGAGGCCTCTACTTCTAATGTAATAGTTTTTCCGGTAAGGGTTTTAACAAAAATTTGCATACCACCACGGAGGCGAAGTACAAGATGAAGAGTGGACTCTTTTTGAATATTGTAGTCAGAAAGTGTCCGGCCGTCTTCAAGCTGCTTACCGGCGAAAATTAATCTTTGCTGCATTGGGGGAATACCTTCTTTATCTTCGATTTTTGCCTTTACGTTCTCAATCGTGTCAGAGGCTTCAACTTCTAAAGTAATGGTTTTACCAGTAAGAGTCTTAACAAAAATTTGCATTCCGCCACGCAAACGGAGTACGAGATGGAGGGTCGATTCCTTTTGAATATTGTAGTCGGAAAGTGTGTGGCCATCTTCAAGTTGCTTTCCGGCAAAGATCAGTCTCTGTTGTTCTGGGGGAATACCTTCCTTATCTTGAATTTTTGCCTTCACGTTTTCAATGGTGTCAGAGGCCTCAACTTCCAATGTAATAGTTTTTCCGGTAAGGGTCTTAACAAAAATTTGCATACCTCCACGAAGGCGGAGTACAAGATGTAGTGTAGATTCTTTTTGAATATTATAGTCAGAAAGTGTGCGTCCATCTTCAAGCTGTTTACCGGCAAAGATCAACCTCTGCTGGTCTGGGGGAATGCCTTCTTTGTCTTGAATTTTAGCCTTAACATTCTCAATGGTATCTGAGGCCTCAACTTCCAATGTGATCGTTTTCCCCGTAAGAGTCTTAACAAAAATTTGCATACCTCCACGAAGGCGGAGTACAAGATGTAGTGTAGATTCTTTTTGAATATTATAGTCAGAAAGTGTGCGTCCATCTTCAAGCTGTTTCCCGGCAAAGATCAACCTTTGCTGGTCTGGCGGTATACCTTCTTTGTCTTGAATTTTAGCCTTAACATTCTCAATTGTATCTGAGCCCTCAACTTCCAATGTAATAGTTTTTCCGGTAAGAGTCTTAACAAAAATTTGCATACCTCCACGAAGGCGAAGGACAAGATGGAGTGTGGATTCCTTTTGAATATTGTAGTCGGAAAGCGTGCGTCCATCTTCTAACTGTTTGCCGGCAAAGATCAACCTCTGCTGGTCTGGCGGAATGCCTTCTTTGTCTTGAATTTTAGCCTTCACGTTCTCAATGGTATCTGAGGCCTCAACTTCCAATGTAATCGTTTTCCCTGTAAGTGTCTTAACGAAAACTTGCATGCCACCACGAAGACGAAGGACAAGATGGAGTGTGGATTCCTTTTGAATATTGTAGTCGGAAAGCGTGCGTCCATCTTCAAGTTGTTTTCCGGCGAAAATCAACCTCTGCTGGTCCGGGGGAATACCTTCTTTGTCTTGAATTTTAGCCTTTACGTTTTCAATTGTGTCAGAGGCCTCTACTTCCAATGTAATAGTTTTTCCGGTAAGGGTCTTAACAAAAATCTGCATACCTCCACGGAGGCGAAGGACAAGATGCAGAGTAGATTCCTTCTGTATATTGTAGTCAGAAAGTGTCCGTCCATCTTCAAGCTGCTTACCGGCGAAGATCAACCTCTGCTGGTCCGGGGGAATACCTTCTTTGTCTTGAATTTTCGCCTTAACATTCTCAATTGTGTCAGAGGCCTCTACTTCCAATGTAATGGTTTTTCCGGTAAGAGTCTTAACGAAAATTTGCATGCCCCCACGAAGACGAAGAACAAGATGGAGTGTGGATTCCTTTTGAATATTGTAGTCGGAAAGCGTGCGTCCATCTTCTAACTGTTTGCCGGCAAAGATCAACCTCTGCTGGTCTGGCGGAATGCCTTCTTTGTCTTGAATTTTAGCCTTCACGTTCTCAATGGTATCTGAGGCCTCAACTTCCAATGTAATCGTTTTCCCTGTAAGTGTCTTAACGAAAACTTGCATGCCACCACGAAGACGAAGGACAAGATGGAGTGTGGATTCTTTTTGAATATTGTAGTCGGAAAGTGTGCGTCCATCATCAAGCTGTTTACCGGCGAAGATCAACCTCTGCTGGTCTGGGGGAATACCTTCTTTGTCTTGAATTTTAGCCTTTACGTTTTCAATTGTGTCAGAGGCCTCAACTTCCAATGTGATCGTTTTCCCTGTAAGAGTCTTAACAAAAATTTGCATGCCCCCACGAAGACGAAGAACAAGATGGAGTGTGGATTCTTTTTGAATATTGTAGTCGGAAAGCGTGCGTCCATCTTCAAGCTGTTTCCCGGCGAAGATCAGCCTTTGCTGGTCTGGGGGAATACCTTCTTTGTCTTGAATTTTCGCCTTAACATTCTCAATTGTGTCAGAGGCCTCTACTTCCAATGTAATAGTTTTTCCGGTAAGAGTCTTAACGAAAATTTGCATGCCCCCACGAAGACGAAGAACAAGATGAAGTGTGGATTCTTTTTGAATATTGTAATCAGAAAGCGTGCGTCCATCTTCCAGCTGTTTACCGGCGAAGATCAACCTCTGCTGGTCTGGGGGAATGCCTTCTTTGTCTTGAATTTTCGCTTTAACATTCTCAATTGTGTCGGAGGCCTCTACTTCCAATGTAATGGTTTTTCCGGTAAGAGTCTTAACAAAAATTTGCATGCCACCACGAAGGCGGAGTACAAGATGTAGTGTAGATTCCTTTTGAATATTATAGTCGGAAAGTGTGCGGCCATCTTCAAGCTGTTTACCGGCAAAGATCAACCTCTGCTGGTCTGGGGGAATGCCTTCTTTGTCTTGAATTTTAGCCTTTACGTTTTCAATTGTATCGGAGGCCTCTACTTCCAATGTAATGGTTTTTCCGGTAAGAGTCTTAACAAAAATTTGCATGCCACCACGAAGGCGAAGGACAAGATGGAGTGTGGATTCCTTTTGAATATTATAGTCGGAAAGTGTGCGGCCATCTTCAAGCTGTTTACCGGCAAAGATCAACCTCTGCTGGTCTGGGGGAATGCCTTCTTTGTCTTGAATTTTAGCCTTAACATTCTCAATGGTATCTGAGGCCTCAACTTCCAATGTGATCGTTTTCCCCGTAAGAGTCTTAACAAAAATTTGCATACCTCCACGAAGGCGGAGTACAAGATGTAGTGTAGATTCCTTTTGAATATTATAGTCGGAAAGTGTGCGGCCATCTTCAAGCTGTTTACCGGCAAAGATCAACCTCTGCTGGTCTGGGGGAATGCCTTCTTTGTCTTGAATTTTAGCCTTTACGTTTTCAATTGTATCGGAGGCCTCTACTTCCAATGTAATGGTTTTTCCGGTAAGAGTCTTAACAAAAATTTGCATGCCACCACGAAGGCGAAGGACAAGATGGAGTGTGGATTCCTTTTGAATATTGTAGTCGGAAAGTGTTCGGCCATCTTCAAGCTGTTTGCCAGCAAAGATCAACCTCTGTTGGTCTGGAGGAATGCCTTCTTTGTCTTGAATTTTAGCCTTAACATTCTCAATAGTATCAGAGGCCTCCACTTCCAGAGTTATTGTTTTGCCTGTAAGAGTCTTAACAAAAATTTGCATGCCTCCTCGGAGACGCAACACAAGATGCAGTGTAGACTCTTTTTGAATATTGTAATCGGAAAGCGTGCGTCCATCTTCCAACTGTTTGCCGGCAAAGATCAGCCTCTGCTGGTCTGGGGGAATACCTTCTTTGTCTTGAATTTTAGCTTTAACATTCTCAATTGTGTCGGAGGCCTCTACTTCCAATGTAATGGTTTTTCCGGTAAGAGTCTTAACAAAAATCTGCATACCTCCACGGAGGCGAAGGACAAGATGCAGAGTAGATTCCTTCTGTATATTGTAGTCGGAAAGCGTGCGTCCATCTTCAAGCTGTTTCCCGGCGAAGATCAGCCTTTGCTGGTCTGGGGGAATACCTTCTTTGTCTTGAATTTTCGCCTTAACATTCTCAATTGTGTCAGAGGCCTCTACTTCCAATGTAATAGTTTTTCCGGTAAGAGTCTTAACGAAAATTTGCATGCCCCCACGAAGACGAAGAACAAGATGAAGTGTGGATTCTTTTTGAATATTGTAATCAGAAAGCGTGCGTCCATCTTCCAGCTGTTTACCGGCGAAGATCAACCTCTGCTGGTCTGGGGGAATGCCTTCTTTGTCTTGAATTTTCGCTTTAACATTCTCAATTGTGTCGGAGGCCTCTACTTCCAATGTAATGGTTTTTCCGGTAAGAGTCTTAACAAAAATTTGCATGCCACCACGAAGGCGAAGGACAAGATGGAGTGTAGATTCCTTTTGAATATTATAGTCGGAAAGTGTGCGCCCATCTTCAAGCTGTTTACCGGCAAAGATCAACCTCTGCTGGTCTGGGGGAATGCCTTCTTTGTCTTGAATTTTAGCCTTTACGTTTTCAATTGTATCGGAGGCCTCAACTTCCAGTGTTATAGTTTTGCCTGTGAGGGTCTTTACAAATATTTGCATGCCACCACGAAGGCGAAGGACAAGATGGAGTGTGGATTCTTTTTGAATATTGTAATCAGAAAGTGTTCGGCCATCTTCAAGCTGTTTGCCAGCAAAGATCAACCTCTGTTGGTCTGGAGGAATGCCTTCTTTGTCTTGAATTTTAGCCTTAACATTCTCAATAGTATCAGAGGCCTCCACTTCCAGAGTTATTGTTTTGCCTGTAAGAGTCTTAACAAAAATTTGCATGCCTCCTCGGAGACGCAACACAAGATGCAGTGTAGACTCTTTTTGAATATTGTAATCGGAAAGCGTGCGTCCATCTTCCAACTGTTTGCCGGCAAAGATCAGCCTCTGCTGGTCTGGGGGAATACCTTCTTTGTCTTGAATTTTAGCTTTAACATTCTCAATTGTGTCGGAGGCCTCTACTTCCAATGTAATGGTTTTTCCGGTAAGAGTCTTAACAAAAATCTGCATACCTCCACGGAGGCGAAGGACAAGATGCAGAGTAGATTCCTTCTGTATATTGTAGTCGGAAAGCGTGCGTCCATCTTCAAGCTGTTTCCCGGCGAAGATCAGCCTTTGCTGGTCTGGGGGAATACCTTCTTTGTCTTGAATTTTCGCCTTAACATTCTCAATTGTGTCAGAGGCCTCTACTTCCAATGTAATGGTTTTTCCGGTAAGAGTCTTAACGAAAATTTGCATGCCCCCACGAAGACGAAGAACAAGATGAAGTGTGGATTCTTTTTGAATATTGTAGTCGGAAAGTGTGCGTCCATCTTCAAGCTGTTTACCGGCGAAGATCAACCTCTGCTGGTCTGGGGGAATACCTTCTTTGTCTTGAATTTTAGCCTTAACATTCTCAATTGTGTCGGAGGCCTCTACTTCCAATGTAATGGTTTTTCCGGTAAGAGTCTTAACAAAAATTTGCATGCCACCACGAAGGCGAAGGACAAGATGGAGTGTGGATTCCTTTTGAATATTGTAGTCGGAAAGCGTGCGTCCATCTTCAAGCTGTTTACCGGCAAAGATCAACCTTTGCTGGTCTGGGGGAATGCCTTCTTTGTCTTGAATTTTAGCCTTAACATTCTCAATAGTATCAGAGGCCTCTACTTCCAATGTAATGGTTTTTCCGGTAAGAGTCTTAACGAAAATTTGCATGCCCCCACGAAGACGAAGAACAAGATGAAGTGTGGATTCTTTTTGAATATTGTAGTCGGAAAGTGTGCGTCCATCTTCAAGCTGTTTACCGGCAAAGATCAACCTCTGCTGGTCTGGGGGAATGCCTTCTTTGTCTTGAATTTTAGCCTTTACGTTTTCAATTGTGTCGGAGGCCTCAACTTCCAGTGTTATAGTTTTGCCTGTGAGGGTCTTAACAAATATTTGCATGCCTCCACGGAGACGCAATACAAGATGTAGTGTAGACTCCTTTTGAATATTGTAGTCGGAAAGTGTGCGTCCATCTTCAAGCTGTTTACCGGCGAAGATCAACCTCTGCTGGTCTGGGGGAATACCTTCTTTGTCTTGAATTTTAGCCTTTACGTTTTCAATTGTGTCAGAGGCCTCTACTTCCAATGTAATAGTTTTTCCGGTAAGGGTCTTAACAAAAATCTGCATACCTCCACGGAGGCGAAGGACAAGATGCAGAGTAGATTCCTTCTGTATATTGTAGTCGGAAAGCGTGCGTCCATCTTCAAGCTGTTTCCCGGCGAAGATCAGCCTTTGCTGGTCTGGGGGAATACCTTCTTTGTCTTGAATTTTCGCCTTAACATTCTCAATTGTGTCAGAGGCCTCTACTTCCAATGTAATGGTTTTTCCGGTAAGAGTCTTAACGAAAATTTGCATGCCCCCACGAAGACGAAGAACAAGATGAAGTGTGGATTCTTTTTGAATATTGTAGTCGGAAAGTGTGCGTCCATCTTCAAGCTGTTTACCGGCAAAGATCAACCTCTGCTGGTCTGGGGGAATGCCTTCTTTGTCTTGAATTTTCGCCTTAACATTCTCAATTGTGTCAGAGGCCTCTACTTCCAATGTAATGGTTTTTCCGGTAAGAGTCTTAACGAAAATTTGCATGCCCCCACGAAGACGAAGAACAAGATGAAGTGTGGATTCTTTTTGAATATTGTAGTCGGAAAGTGTGCGTCCATCTTCAAGCTGTTTACCGGCAAAGATCAACCTCTGCTGGTCTGGGGGAATGCCTTCTTTGTCTTGAATTTTAGCCTTCACGTTTTCAATTGTGTCGGAGGCCTCAACTTCCAATGTAATGGTTTTTCCGGTAAGAGTCTTAACGAAAATTTGCATGCCCCCACGAAGACGAAGAACAAGATGAAGTGTGGATTCTTTTTGAATATTGTAGTCGGAAAGTGTGCGTCCATCTTCAAGCTGTTTACCGGCAAAGATCAACCTCTGCTGGTCTGGGGGAATGCCTTCTTTGTCTTGAATTTTAGCCTTAACATTCTCAATAGTATCTGAGGCCTCCACTTCTAGAGTTATTGTTTTGCCTGTAAGAGTCTTAACAAAAATTTGCATGCCCCCACGAAGACGAAGAACAAGATGGAGTGTGGATTCTTTTTGAATATTGTAATCAGAAAGTGTTCGGCCATCTTCAAGCTGTTTACCGGCAAAGATCAACCTCTGTTGGTCTGGAGGAATGCCTTCTTTGTCTTGAATTTTAGCCTTAACATTCTCAATAGTATCAGAGGCCTCCACTTCCAGAGTTATTGTTTTGCCTGTAAGAGTCTTAACAAAAATTTGCATGCCTCCTCGGAGACGCAACACGAGATGCAGTGTAGACTCTTTTTGAATATTGTAATCGGAAAGCGTGCGTCCATCTTCCAACTGTTTGCCGGCAAAGATCAACCTCTGCTGGTCTAGCGGAATACCTTCCTTGTCTTGTATTTTTGCCTTGACATTTTCAATTGTGTCTGATGCTTCAACCTCTAGGGTTATCGTTTTCCCAGTCAACGTCTTAACAAAGATCTGCATGTTTATCTAAAGTAAAAATTATGAATGTCATTACAACAAGAATACATTATCATTAATATAAGGTTCGTAATGTTGTTTGAATTTTCTAATTTATTATTACACACATTGAAAGTTTTATAATAATAATTTAGTAAAAATAGATTTGTTCCTGTTTGTTCTAGACTTAAATCTGCTTTTTTATAACTATTTCAATCGATAATTTCTTTTATATTAAAGTACTTCTGAAAATTTATTATTATATAAATATCAATTGTTTCATTTTATTCAATTATTGAAACTGCCATATCATTCATTGCATAAAATGGTGAAATGTTTTAAATAAATGCACTGAAGAACAGAAACATGCATACAACATTATAAAGCATTATTTATTTAGTTATGTATTTGTTATCAAGTACACTATAACGTTTTAACCGATTTCTTATTTAACAATGTACTTTACTGTTACAAAACTGCTATTAACAATTTTTCTAATTTTTCTTATATATTTCTTTTCTTTGAACCATGTAATTATGATATCTGACGTATGAAAACTAACTATAATATACTTTTGGTAGCTACTTGTATTTTTGTAAGGTTTTACAATAATATTGGATGTATTGATTGTTTCATCTATCTCTATATGATAAGGATTGAATAAGTGTCAGCAACTGATTTAATTCATATGCAAATATTTACTGTGGAATCAAAATTCCCAGACACAAATAGCTTTAGAAAAGTCATTATTTGTACGTCAAAATGTACATTAATATGCAATAATGCACCTGCAAAAAATTTACTAACTACGCGAACAGAAGTCACTTCTTATCGTAAATCATATGTCTGCAATGATTATGTCGCAATTTTGTGCGATCGCATATGAATGTCAAGGGCTGAAACGACAAAAATGGATGGCTGGGCTGGAACAATCTAAATGTCATTCCACAATGGCGACCGTTTGATGAATCAATACCGGCCATCTTGTCTTCCATTATTACGTAGTAGAAATATAATGAATTTTTCGGAATTTCTGTTGCAGATTGTTCTACGAAGTTCTCACAGTTCCAAATGTATAGCTAAGATGCAACATGTGCAAAAACTTTTAGGAAATCTAATTGTAATGCTTGTGCCTGTGTTTGACGTTTCGACGGCCGAGTTCATTTTTTCAAAACAGTATGTATCTCATTCTCTCCCCTATTTCTTCTTTTTCGCGAAAGGTAAAACTGACAACTTAAGATTACGAGACAATCAGTAATCAATTGAATCGAAATTAACCGTAAAGCTGGATTTTCTTTAACGAATCAAATAATGTCAGTAATAATAAAATGATTATAATTTTATCATATAATATATTACATGTAGTATATAACACATAGTACAAAGAGTATTTACCTTGTAAAGTAGCAAAAATTTCTTCTAAAGTTCAGTAAAACTGTATCTCTTGTGCACAAATCGCTTATAGTCCTCGTAGAACCACGTAGAACTGACTGAACAGAGCCAGAACCGGGCGTTCCTTTTATGTTGCCTGATGTTACTAACAGAATACTGAAAGGATCATGCGCAGATTGTTTACAAGATTTCTACAAAGACGCCTATTGGACGACATTTCTGCTGCTGCTGACTATGTGACGTTACTGCATCCTATTGGTTCCTAACACAAAGAACAAATGTATTAATCATTATACGCTCAATAAAACTAATTGAACCAGCATCATTTGTAGAAATCCCCTGTAATATTTTTCTCGCTTTCAAAATAATGCACCTTATCAGACAAACGATTTTTATTTTGACCTGCTTTTTCTTGTAATTGTTACACTTTGACAAATATAGATGGCGCACATAAATGTAAATTATTGAACAAAGGAAAACCTTAATTCATTGTTTATTACAAAGATATATAATATATTTTATAACGTTCATTCTGTTTGTTCAGATCATGGATATAGGAATATCCATGGTTCCGATCTAATGTACTTATTAAGTTAAGCTACCTTGAGTTTAATTTGAATATATTATAATCTAGGTTATGTCGGAGGTAATAAATAACGAAATCAATTGTGATAAGCTAAATACAAGATAAAGAAAAGCTGACTTTAAATGCACAACTTTCATTGACTATTTGTTATAGTCTGTGTAAAATTATACAGGAGTGGTCATCGACAAAGACCAAAATGTTCAGTCATGCTACGTTGGAAAGTAACTGATGCAACAATTTTGAAAACTGATGAAATTCTATAATTTAAATAATACTTGTAAATCAATTCTTTAAATACTTAAAAGTCAATATTAAGGTTTTATTGCACATTTAGAATGAGTATTAATACTACCAATTTTAATTTAAACATAAACGTATACTATTAAACAATTTGTAGCAATTTTTAAGAAATTATTGTTGAGTTTAAATCTTTGACTGCACAAAAGGGATACACGAATATTGATTAAGAATGTCATTACTATTTTTATTTTTGTAGTTAATTCATCGTGAAAATAAATCATTATCCTATTCATATATTTCAAGGAACTCATTCCAACGATGTGTGAAGAGAATTTTATTTATTCCTAGAATAGTATTCTAAAAATGCTACATTACTTACCAGTCATTTATAAATAAACATGAACAATGTACTACATAAATGTATATATTCTACTTCGTTGTAAAATTGATGTTAAAAAAAGAGAACTAAAATAACTAGATCATTTACAACTGTCGGCAATTAATTTTTGTTTATGTAATTGTTTTGTATGAAATACATGGCAAGTCCGAAAACATGCAATTTCTTATGATAGACTATGTACATTTTTAATTTTAATTTTCATTGTTAACATCGAAATAATCGATTTTAGTCAAATGCACAATTATATAATTTGTCAGTATTCAGTAACTATTTGTTAGTGTAAACAGAAAAAATTAAATGAAAACTCGCATACTTTATCAGTGATTTTTAAAAACTTGCATCGAAATTATAGAAACTTAATTCATAATTTCTAGAAGACTACATTTTTTAGTAGAAAATTTTCATTTTGTTTAATAAATTGAATATTGGAAATAAAGTATAATGGCACGAAAATGATATGTTTTTCTTTTGTATGTGTATACACATATATGTATGTATGCATATACATATATATTCGCGAATCATTATAAAGGAAGAATGAACTTGGCTTTCTTTGTATAATATATTGGTCAGTTGTTAATACTGAGCAAATAAATATGCTATTTAAATTGAAAATTCCTCAAGGCTCTACACACATTTATTTTTGCAGGTTACAAGGACTAAGCGAGGAAAGTTTGCGAATTTTCTTTGTAAAATACCTGCAAACATACAGCATACTGTTACATTAATATTTGGTTCAAATGACAATAAATTAAGAATACATATGTCATGTAGCTCGAGTATGTACAAATACATTTTCATTAATACTGTAAAATAGGAAACGAAAGGTGGCTACTGCTATACTTCATATTGATTTTCAAGCGCGTGTCAGTTCAGTCAAGATAGAGATTTAATATAAACCATATTTCTAGAAATTACAAGATCGTAAGAAAAGTGACGGGATTAAATCAGTAAACAAGTGTATTGAATAGACTAACTGCACCAAACAGAATCAATATGCCACATAAGTTCATAACTGAGATATAAATTAAATTTTGATTTACCCTAAAAGTATCTTCTAATATGTTTATTGGGAAATTAATACAAAATATCAGTCTCTGTTCTGCTCGGTGCCATCCAAAAATAAAGTAACTTCTTTTGTATGAGTGTTCGTTCTTGTAAAAAATTACCTAGTAACCATAATCATACAATTTGAGTGCTATTGTGTGTGTGGCCTTCATACTATGGAGGATTTATCATTAGACCGATTTGTTAATAAAAAAAAATCGCTTATACTACATACATAAAGGAATATGGTAGTGAAAAAAATACTTATACTTATCGCATGCATGTTCGATTTATTCAAAGAGGATTTGCATGTGTACAACAGAAGATCCATACACTGTGTCAGAAATTTATTTTAATACGAACATTTTAAAATGTTATTCATCTTCCTGTAAGATTCTTTGTAAACAAAACTGCAGCAAATATCCGAATTCTTGACACGTGCACTTAACCCTCATTGGACAGCAAAGCGTCTATTTCAATAATCGACTTGCAATTCTGCTTTCTTGGAATCTTCTGCGTGAATTATTATACGCGACGTGAACATCCGACTTATCGGGTGCAGTAAACATACTGCACTTTTTACGACTACACACACAACATACACACGAATTCTCAATACAAACTAACCTATGCATAACACGTTCACAGTTCGGAAATCTAAGCTCGAATATAGAGAAATACGAGATCTTTTAAAAGAAATAGTAAGCAGTCTCCTTCTTATTAGACTATAACAGTGTGTTATTCTATTAGTTTCAAGAAGACTTTCGGTGTCATTTTATTAGTATGGTGATTAATTGATTTTTTTATTAGAAATCGTTATGAATCATGATCCATGTATGGGACACGGGACTGTGAACGTGTTAACTTCAAAACTTATAAATCCTCATTTTTTACCATCATTTCTATTAAACTCCTCCATCATATATTGTGACTTTGAAATATAGCTAAATAAGTAATTCAAACTAATTAACGCATTTATCATTTCCTTTGACAAAATTCTAGTGCTGGAACTAATCGTACCAATTGCCTGTTTGGGAAAGATCTTAAGTCCACTTCAAGAGTTTTTTTACACTAACAAAATTGCAAAAATGTCCTTACAAATTCTAAAAACAACAAGATTTACAGCTTGCCGTTAACGTTGAAATATTTTACGAGGTAAACCTAAAATGAATTAAGTTTGGAGAAATGACATGCTTTTACACACGTTCGAAACCTATTTTAAATTTAAAGTACTTGCAAAAATGCAAGCAATACATTATTTTCTTCCTTCAAACGTTGGACTTAGTACTAGTAGGAAGGTGAAGAATTCATAATGTTATCATACGTATAAGATAAAGTCAAGATATATAATGGTATAATCTGATTTAATCATTTCCTTTCGCCATTAAAATTATGATTGCGAATTAAAATGATGCCACTAGTTGTCCAAAGAAATACCTACACTCGAAACAGTTGTCGAAATATAGTAATAGGTCATTAGTTCCGATCTAAACTTTGACATCTTCCCAGTATAGACAGGTTTCATTGAACAAGCAATTGACACGAGGAAAATTTGTTTCTTATGCTATATAAGTTATGAGTAAATCGATAAAGCGAATATTTTGGTAGATCTATTTGGAGTCTGTCTCCATTTTGATCTCCTCTGCTTTTTTATCTTTTTTTGAAGCTTCACTGTCCGTTCCTTCTCCGTTACTATTGTCGCGTCTTCGCTTTCTGGCGAATCGGCCTTTATATTTAGGTGGAGGAAGTTGTTCCATACCAAGGACCTTATGAATCTGACGGAACGCGACCAATCGCAAAGCATGCTGCGCTGAAGCTGTTATATCTTCTCTTTGTTGAGCTGTCATAGTACCAATTGCATCAACAGGTTCCTTCTCGCATGGATCGGATAATCCTGTACGAAAATATCATACATTAATGATGCAGTCTATTATAGAATCTGCATAATTTTGAATACACAAACTAAAAAATCAGATTGCCAAATCATCTACGCAATATCATGAAGTATTTCACAGTGAAGTAAAAATCGAAATACTCGATTTTCAAATCAGCAATGAAATCCACGATACGCTCAGTCTCGTCATCAGTATCATCATTTTTGTTTCAGTGATTCACTTTCAAGAAATTAATTTTTTTTTATTTAGTGGAAAAAGAAAATACCTGGACTTCCTGGAAGTAATATTCCTCCAGCAACACATTCAAGGAGTCGCCGTAAAGCTTCTCCTGGACTAAGAGGACCTCCAGCAGTGCTGATCACTTTCTCAGTCAATAGCTCCAAAGCCTAAAAGGCATTAAATAATCATGTAATTTCGCCTATGTCGTAAGCTATTAATTTCACAGCAAGAAAGGTAAAAAGTAATTTAATATTATGTAAGAAAGCAAGAGAGACTTTACATTATATTTGAAAAATCAGATAAGCAAATAAAAATTTTAAAATAAAAAAGTAAACATATTATAAAAATGATTTAATACTAACCCATGGGTTCAGTGGTCCCCAAGTGGGTACGCGGTTACAAAGATCACGCATTATGCGAATGACCATAACACAGCTCTGCAGCGAAGTAGCTCTAGCCTGTTAAATATGATTAATGCTTTAGTACTCACATTGTAATGCATACATTAAAGTCTCTGAGTCTTCTGAAGATGCGACGCCCTAAACTACTTTTAATTTGCTTTGTGTGGGCTTTAGCTATCCTCCCAGCCTCGTGCCTATAACCCCTAGAGTATTAGCCCATATCAAAATTATCGGGTGTTTATTAATTATTTCCTGAATAATACCTAACATAATATTTAAAAAAAACGTACAGCGTATTCGAAAAAAATGTACACTCGACAAAGTGCCAAATAGACTCGTTGAACTTATAATTGGAAAAACACCCGATATACTTATGACACCACTGTGTGTTTGTGCTTGTCTGTCTTGTAACATTCAACAGTGCGTACAACGCATATCGTGTAGAAAGCATAGAATAAGATACATATTTATAAAGTACAAAGATGCTAATATTAAGAACTTCTAAGACAGACCTAGAACAGACTCAGTCTAGGCTACAATGCATTAAGATTAAATCCAGAATAATGAATAAGCTTATTCATAAGCATCATAAAGCAGTTCAGTGCGTTATAAACAAAACAAACAAAACTACATTCTTTGAAGAAAAGTTACATATGTACTTTGAAATGACTTTTCACAAACAGTTTCCTATTATTCTGGATGTTGATGATTGAAAGTAAAGCAAATGTAAGTTTTCAGAGTGCATCAATATATCAATTGCTACAGTTCACACTTACATAATGCTTAAACTTCTTGTCTGAGATTACCTGATTGCACGTTGAATGTTTCTGCTTCATAAATCATAGGAACATGTACGTACACATATTTTTGTTTCAAAACAATTGCCAATAACCAAATGTTGCCACTGTCGTCCACGTAAAATATCCATGGTAGCAAACGATTCTACAAAACCTAATGGTTGTCTTTTCATAAAAACTCATCAGTGGACAAATTGTATTGGCAGACAAAGAATTAAGAACATCAAACGTGATCAAATAAATGTTTCAGACAAAATCATATCAACAAGAAGATGATAATAAAAATAAAATTTGTCACAAGGCTGGAAGTTCCAAGACTGCTCTTTTTGGCGGACAGAGAGAGAGGACAACTTGCACGCGTTTCGCGTATTTAGGAAAAAATAACAGAAAACAATCGATTTAGTGCCAACAAAAATGGCACCGACAATTCGAGATCTTGAACTGAGAGTTGATTGATTCAAACCTGAAACCACTTGGCATGCCTGAGTGCAGCTAAAGCCTCCAAACACTTAGCCTTGGGAAGTACATCTGGTGGATCTGGTTTCGTCACAGCGGGCGCCGCGGGCGTTGTTTGCGGTTGAGCAGCTCCCTGTTGCTGCTGTCCAGCATTATCTGAGATTCCAACAAAGAAAGCACAACACGCTTAGACAACACTTAGAGTGTTTGATCATGCCCAATTTGGGTTTTCCCTCTATAATTATACTTGAACTCAAGCAGATGAATTTTGCTCGAGGACTGTAGCCTACAACATTGTCATCAAAACTAAAATATAAACCTAATCGAATGTAGTACGTGACAATGATGAGTTACTTCCATTTCTGTACGTCCTTTTTTTTACATCAAATATGTTTGAAAAGAACGACCGACGGTTCTCGTTCGAGATGATAACGTTACTCAAAGTGAAATATGAAAAGTAGCATTATCAAAAGAATCGTCGGTTAGAACGTAGAATTTACTACGCATTGTACAATATACGTACAACATTCGATGATAGAGGGTTGTTTCATTTTAGATTATCTATGCATGATCAAAAAGTCCATAGTTTTACGATTGCCTCAGCGTTGTTTCCTCATACCAAAAGCGTGTCCACGTTCATTGTTAGCATACACTTCATTACTGGAGACTCCAGCTCAGCTTATTTGTTAGAAAACTTATAGAATGTGTTACTACGAGATAACTTAAACTGAAGAAAAACGTCTTAATCGTATCAAGTTTACGCTCTCTCTTTTCCGTTAAAATTTTAATACATATTATGATACTTTTATGTACGCTCTTACATTATATATTTTTTCTTTACGTTTTTTTTTTAAATTCGTTCCAAAGGTTTAATAATCATATGTCAATCGTGGACACACCAAATTGCAGCTGCATTAGAAAGGGAAGGAATTTTGTATGTTAGAGCGTATATACACTGACAACCGTTGAAGTCCGTGGCTGCCCCTGCATCTTCCTGGTGCTTAAAAAATTTACAAAAAAGCTTTCGGGCCATGAAAAGAACAAACGTAATTCAGAAACAACGTATGTTTGAGAAAAGAGCATGAAAATAAAGGACGTCTTCTGTAAAACTGTTAAAATACATTAAATACAAATAGTTATCCTTTTCTTGGCCACAATAAAAATGTAAAACGTTCAAATTACCTGCAGCTGTTGCTGGTTTGGGCGTTTCACGCATTAAAGGACTGGTGAGTGTTACACTGACAGTCACGCTGCCTCCAGAAACGGTTAATGCAGCTGATTCCGGATGTTTTCCAACATTGTAAGTATCTTCAGGAGCTACGATCTTCAATTGAGCCGGAAGAATTTCAGCAACTTTATTCAATAGCGTGCTACAAACAAAAAAATATATAGTGAAAATAGTAGCTTCGCTATATTTATATCAAACATATAAACGATGTGAGATTAGTAATAACTAACCGTGTTGGTTTCTCTGCACACAGAACTACGAGGCAAACATGATTATCGCCAGATAGAAGAAGTCCCTTTGCCAAATTTCCAACACGCATGACACCTCTAAGTATTCTTGAATCTTCCTTTTCTTTTTGAAACGAGAATAAGTTTCCATCACTACCATCTTCCTTCTGCGGGGTTGTAGTTTTCTTCTTATCAGGATCTTCTTTTATTTTCACTGTATCTGCATTTAATTGTTGTTGAACAGGCGCAGCCGGAGTTGCTGGCGTAGCATTTGTAGTCGTTGGCGTTTTCTTGCCTGCGATTGAGAACAAAATTTTAATTAATTTCTTTTTAATATGAAGACAATAAAATCAACAAGAAAAAATTTAAGTAATTACCAGCTTCTGCTAATGTATCAGATACAAACTTCAATGCTTTCTCTGTATCTGATACTATTTTCTGAACTGCCAGCAGTTCCTGTTCTTTCGGGTAAATATTTGTATGATGGGCCAATACATGTTTGTCATCAGATGAATCTGGCCTGCGTTGAGGACCAGGGAACATCATCATCGGGGGTGGTACCGGGAAAGGTCTCGGTATTGGTGGAGCTCCTCCTGGTCCACGTCCATAACGTCGATACCATTCATAATATTCGCATTCTTCTTCATATCGTCGACGTTCTTCCCAATACATCATTTCTTCGTCCATCATCGGGCCCATTGGTCCCAATTGATTAATCTCTTCTCGACGACGTATATATTCATCTCGCATCTGTTGCCTGCGCAATTTTTCCTCCAATAATTTTCTTTGTTTCAAGCTTGGCTTCATGTCCACAACTAGGTCTGGATTAACCTTCTTCTTGTATGCAAATCTGTGCCGCCTTCCTTTCATATGCATGTCTTTAGCATTAGGATCATTAAATCGACATTCGCAAAGTTTACAATTGAAGCTTATGATTTTCCCGTCTTCTGATTTATTCTCTTCTATGTACTCTTGGCCAACTGGTTGGATGTCTTTTTCGTCAACAGCTGTTTCTTCTACAGTCTCTTCTGCTGCTGTTTCTTCAGTTTTAATTTCAGCAGTTTGGTTCTGGTTCACAGTTCCCAAATTTCCAGCTGTAAAAAAAAAGAACATTATTGCCATTATAAATATATTAACACGGTTAACTATTTCATATAAATTTAAGTGTTAAGCAAATTCGAATATGAAATACTTACAGGCAACAAAATTAATTTTAGGGGTGGCTGTTATTGTAGGCTTCCTAGTACCAGTAGTTTTAACAGTGGCTGCAGGCTTCGGATTCAAAACAGTTGGGTCCGCGCTCGGTATTGGTTTTCCAAGTTTAGTGTGTAGTTTGACAACTTTTTGATGTTTGGCACCTCTGATGTGAGCAGCGTATGCATCATTTCCAGTACAAGTGACATCGCAAAGCTCACACCGTAGACTGTTTCCTGCTCCACGTGCTGGTGGTTGCTGCGGTACCTTCAGAGAGGCCTCCTTCTTCTTATGTTTCTGTCCCTCCAAATGCTCGCGATATGTCTGAGGTCCAGCACAGCTGATCTTACAGACATCGCAATAGTGAAGCTGTTGAGGTTTGGGAGGCTGCTTGGGCCGCATTGCCTTCATTCCTCCCCCTGCAGCGCCAAATGCTTTCCGTGGGTAGCCCTGCCAACCTCCAGTCTTCTGGTTAGTCGAATTGCTGTTTGCACTCTGTTGGGCTACATACATAGTCGCAGCGCTATATAGCGCTGCGTCGTAGCCGGAATACGTTGTACTCGCCGTTTCTAAGGGAAATGAAATTGAAACCTCAAACTTTGGAGGAGTCAATTCTTTGTATTCATGGAACCATCCTACTAACTTGTACTTACCCGGTACAAGTATTTTATATTTTCATCTGAATATTTCAAAGATACAGTACATACTATTCGGAATTTTTTTTTATATAATATTGAATTTATAATTGTTTTTTAACTCACAAATACATTTCATTCTGTTAAATTTCGAAATCGTACACGATTTGAAACATTGGTAGAACTTTGTATTTTCGTATGTAAATAATTTGATAGCCAGAGGATCAATTTCATATTATTAGTGCCTACATCACGGTTAACAGGACGTTCACATAGGATTCTGAATTTTGGCGACAAACAATTGCACACAGTTATGTGAGCCGATTACAATAAAAACTTACTATTTGTTGCTGTTGATGGTGTAGCAGCAGGAGTAGCCGGCGCTGTGTATCCTGAAGAGTATGTTGCACTCTGCGTCGGATTAGATTGCTGATAAGCGGTACTCGATGCTTGATACGTTTTAGCTTGTCCAGTAGTGGTAGCTTGTCTTGCTGTGCCTGTGTAAGCACTGGTCGTACTGTATGCAGGTTTCGCAGCTTGGTAATGCGTTTCTGTAGTAGTATAAGTTGCAGCAGCTGCTGCAGGTTGTTGATAATACGTCTTAGTAGCGTCGTATGTTGCTGCAGGTGCAGCACGTCCGTAACCGTAATCGTATGTTTGGGCCACAGTACCAGGGTTAGCAGCTAGAAGAAAGAAATGGAATGCGATCGAACCGGCACGATTAACTCACGACTTAAAACGACGCGATGTAGGAGCGTGGGAATATCGAAGGAAGTACGACATTCTGGAAAATTAGGTAAATGAGAAAAAAGGCGAACATACCAGCGTAAGTGGTCCCTGTAGCAGCTGCAGCAGCGGCCGCTTGGTAAGTTTCGTAACCTGTAGCCGCGGCGGCAGCGGGTCGTTGAGTATACGTGGCGGCGGTTGCCGCTGGAGTTACTGCGTATCCCGCTTGACCAGTTTGATAAGCGGCTGCGCTGGTCGCTCTATTAGAAAGAATAAATAGATTTTGTTACGCAGAAGGTATAAAATGAGAAATGGAAACGGGCAAAACGAAAAAGACCTCTATCGGATCCGTGCCCGGGAGAGACGCTCGATGGACGCTCTAACTCTCAGCAAAAAATGGCGGCCAAGCCGGCTGGGCTCTCGCGTGCACCGATTTTAACGAACAGTTATTACTCCCGCCAAACGTAGTTACCGTCCCGATTTTTTGATAAACTTAACACTAGCTACTTAATAATTATGGTATGCAATCGATTTCGTACCCATATTGCGTTCCGCCGTGAGTAAACCCAAAATAATTGTTCTGAGCCATCCTTCCTCGCAGAGAATCCCGGAAAGAAGGACAATGGAGGAAGTTGTAGGGCGTGCCACGAACTCGATAGAATGGCGGCGCTGCCGCGGCTCCTATTGGTTATTCTGTTGGAGCCGGGCGCAACAATTGCAAGAATGCCGCGCCCTCAGTGGCCGCTTCCACGAGAACCCTGCGTCGTCCTCCGACAAACTACCTCCGCGCAAATCAACGCGCTACCGTACTAGCCAGAGAACTACCGCGAGAAAGTATTCACGAAGCGGACAAGTGTATACGGTTAATTGGAACTTAACTTACTGCGTGTTTGTCGTTATCTCCGTTTTCCGGTGTAGTATGTAGTTTGCGATATTTTCGCGGCTGATGAGTGTTGCAAGTTGCAACGAACGTCCGGCGTGCGCAAGGAAGGGCTAGTTTACCGGCTACGCGTGCGTTTAACGAATTTTTTCAACGCCCCCTGGTTGCAACTACTTCTATTATAGTGTCGGTGGAATTGAAGCGCACTCTAGTAATAGACTTTATGTATCACCAATTTTAATGGACTTCTTCCCGACTTGCAGAATAAGTTCCAACATTCTCTACTTTAGTACGTCGACGTATTGTTGAAGTAACATACTTATTTTACTTGTCAAGTTCAATAACATCGTTCAGTATGCCGCCACAATTAGCGACGAAAAAGCACGCGAAATATTTTCAAAGGTTACTGCAAGTCGTACCTAGTCGTTTGGCAGATCATGATTATGCCAGATTAGCTATAGCTTTCTTTGCTATATCAGGACTCGATATATTAAACTGCTTGAACGACCTTAGCAAAGAAACGAAACTGGAAGCAATCGAATGGATCTATAGACTACAAGTTACCGGAGCTGGAGCACGTTCTGGTTTCCAACCATCTACAATGATACCAAAGGATGTTCCAAAATATCAATGTGGTCATTTAGCAATGACTTATCTTGGGCTTGTCACCCTTTTAATTCTTGAGGACGACTTGAGCAGAGTGGATAGAAAATCCATCATCGAAGCAGTACGAGCTTCTCAAAATTCAGATGGGTCGTTCGCAGCTGTTACAATGGATAACAAAAATGAAAATGAAAGCGATATGCGATTTCTTTACTGTGCTTGTTGTATATCCAGCATTTTAAATGATTGGTCCGGCGTTGACAAAATGAAAACCATCGACTACATTTTAAACAGTATTGTAAGTTTTCATCTTTATTCACTTTCAGTTTGCTTATAAAGAGTATTAACAAAAACTGGCTTTATTTACTTAATTTTATCATAGCACAATATCTCAACAATAATTATAGTCATATGATGGAGCAATGGGACAAGGACCTGGTCTTGAATCACACGGAGGATCTACATTCTGTGCTGTAGCTAGTCTATTCCTCATGAACGAGCTTCACAATGTCCTGACAAACGATCAATTGAATAGACTACGAAGATGGTGTCTTATGAAACAAGACAGTGGCTTTCATGGACGACCTGGAAAACCAGCCGATACTTGCTACAGCTTTTGGGTTGGCGCAACCCTACAAATGCTCGACGTGAATGGATTTTCAGATCCTATCGAACACAGAGCATTTCTTCTTAAAACCCAAGATAATATTACGGGTGGATTAGCAAAATGTGCTGATAGTCATCCTGATCCTCTTCATACATACTTAGGTATATAGGAATTACTACAAGTATAAAATAACTATTTTAAATAAATCAAAATATATAATATTTATTTTCTGCTTTCTAGGTATATGTGGTTTAAGCTTATTGGGAGAATCTGGTTTATGTATATTAAATGCTGCTTTTAATATCTCTGATAGAGCATACAAGCATTTATTAAAACTGCACGAAGTATGGTAATTTTATTAACATTTATGTAAAGTACTTGCAACAAATAAATACCATATCAAGCGCACAGAATTAATATGTGGAAGAAAAAAGTAACAGTTTTGCATTTTGTCTCCAATGTTGTTTATGTAGTACTTGTACGCTCTCTGTGCAGAAAACCATTTATTCTAAAAACGTCAATTAAAAAGAATATTATGATTTAGTAATGTGTAATAATGATTTTGTTTTAACTATGACATTTAGTTATTAATGGTATATAAAGCACACGCCAGAAATTAAGAGGAAACTAGCAGCATAACTGAAACAGCAAAGTGTCATTATACATAAATTTTTAAAGTTATAATAAAACAATAAGTATATGTATAAGTATTTGTAATTTTTTTTCCCCTTTTACAGAAGATCATATATTCAACGAATTTTATTTATTTTTTTAATAGAAAATATCGAATATCGTCTTGTATTACATCCTAATGTGTAATGTCGAATCTCTAATAATTCTATAGCTTTTGACAGTTTAATAGCAGCCATGTCTATATAGATTCAGGCATTCAATGTTTTTACATATTTTTGAACCCACGTTTTTTTAGGTTAACGTTAATCTTTATAGTGAACCTAATACAAATAGATAATGATTTTAATTAATTATTAGAAAATTAGAATTTAAATGACACGTTTGAAACTCGGGGTCCACATAGGCTCAACTGCCGCTATCCGAATGTAAATAGAATCTTCTAATTATGAAGACTATCGCTAAAATGAATGCCGGTCACGAAATGTTAAATTATTTCATTGATCCAGTTACAAATGATTAAAAATCTGAGATCTCGTGTTAGTCTAATGAAAGAAGAATGTGAATTTGTGTTCGTCGAGTTGAAGAGTTGCATGACCACTAAGGTGGTCCTTAGCTATAAAAGTAAACATTTTTTTGAAATTTTTTGGTTTTACGCCCCTACATTGTGAGACTTGGTGAGAAAATGGTATACGCAAAATTTGAAAGCAATTCCACAACAGAAGCCCGTGCCAAATTTGCGTTAAAGTTTTAAAATTTTTATGATTTCATCACTTTCAAACTTAACTGTGAAATCAGTAAAAAATAAAATTCATAAAAACTGGTGTGTCCAGATATCGATACACTGAATTTAATGGTAAATCAAAAAAGATTTTGTATGTTTTTGAACGTAACACACAAATCTCATTATTATTCATTTAAGGCATTGTCTTTTACTAAAAAATGTTTAATGATATTTCCAAAATAATGAGATACAGTTACGTTTCAAAATGACATGAAATCGTTAACATTTTAAAACTTTGACACAAATGCGGCACGGGTTTCCGTTGTCCGATTGCTGCCTTTTGCACACATCATTTTTTACCAGTCTCACAATTTGTGGGAGAGGGGAGAAGGGGGGGGGGAGACCAGAAAAATCGAAAGTCGAAGAATAAGGATCACCCCCAAGTAATGATCACACGTAATTCTTTCGTGTCTAAAAATCCAATGACCACCATAATGAGATGATTCCCTCTCTGCTGACGCACACTGTGACTACTGCGAGGAGTGAGGAAGAAACTTCTGACAGTCTGACAGCGCGAAGTTGCCTGAGCGCAGCTGGCTCGTGCGCCCCACCTCGCGAAACGATGATTCCATGGTAACCAGGGTGGGTTCGGAGCCACAAGCCACAACAGACGTCGTTCGCTCGTTCGAAGAGACACTGTTAGAGCCTCGAGAGCCTGACTATCGTAGCCGGTGGAATTTTCACATTTTTTTCCCATGTTTTCGTGAATTGTGTTAGTTGGGTTCTGTTCGTGAAGACATTCCGTTCGAGCCTTGTTTCTCCGGTGAAATTGGTTACGCATGCAAAGTGAAACGTAAACAAAACAATAGCACCAGTATTCTATCTTCTGGCTGTCCGGGAAAGAGAAACTTCATTGTTAAGTGTTGGGCTCGCATCCGCGACCCAGAACATCAGCAGAGGTTAGTGCACGCCGAAAATTTAAATCATTTCAATCTAAACAAACCACATTTGCCGAACACATTTCGGAAATCATGTCACTAGTCGAGAATAAACGAACTCATTGTCGTGCAAATAGTGAAAGATTCATTCGATAGAAAATTGAAATTTTGACAAATTATTTTTTACGAAAATTCGACGTAACTAAACATTCCCTAGAAACTTTACTGAAGATCCCGTATAGGTATTTCGAATTTGTATGCCGTTTGGTCGTTAAGTTCGGCGGTGCAATGATATCGCGCCAAAATCATTTACGTTCGCAGCAGTAGGATTTTCTATATGAATGATACCGAACAAAACACATTCTCATTCGGAAAGAGTTTGAATCAGGGTTTGGAAAGGTTCCGAAAGTAATTGTTTCAAACTGTTATATATCAGTCCTGACTGAAACAATTATGGAGAACAGAAAAAGTCTTATAACCGTTGTAAGTTATATATCGGTTCTGTCTTGTATCGGTTACGGTTTCGGTTCTGAAGAACCGATATACATATATCGGTTAACCTAACCCAGAACCGAAAAATAACAGTTATAGAACCGACATAATATCGGTTCTGATGAATCGAAACCGTAGTCGATATAAGACAAAACTAATATACTTTATAACAATTATGAGACTTTTTCGGTTATTCATAATTGTTTCAAGAACCGAAATTGATATAATAACTGTTTTCAACCCTTTACTTGAAACTTCTAAAGGTCTGCGTTATAATATTATTCATACGTGACTCTGATTCTCACAGAGAGGAAAGTGTATAACATGGGGAAACTCGAGTTTCGCAAAACCGAGTCTGCCTAATTGCGTCACTTAGTCACGATCGAACGGATGCCTGTATAACTAATTTACTGCTTGTGCCTCTGCCACGGCCGAAACTAATGGATATCCAATGGCAAGAGCCTAATAGAATGTTGCTCTAGCGGATTTTGTGTATATTTAGAAATAACGGCCAAAGCCTTCTCCAAGGGATCGTGAATTAATCGATTATCGGTATAGTGTAACAATTTCCACGGTGCATGATTTTCCATCCACGCGGTCGGCCGCGCATCTGAAGAAAAGAAGGGGAACAACGACAACAGGGTAAACAGCTTGTTCGTTCGAATGTTTATTGAGGTTTTGCTCTTCTCCGCCAAAGCTTGGCTTCCAAATGATTCAATTTGAACTGAGCAATGAATGACGCTGTTGTGCAGAGCACACTCCTCGCCTGTTTCTAATTACCAGTAAAAG
This sequence comes from Sphecodes monilicornis, assembly GCA_913789915.3. Taxonomy (NCBI): domain Eukaryota; kingdom Metazoa; phylum Arthropoda; class Insecta; order Hymenoptera; family Halictidae; genus Sphecodes; species Sphecodes monilicornis. The sequence continues at coordinate 17,381,201 of OU565290.1, forward strand.
CGCTGCTGTTCACTTTTTTCGCAAGCCTCTCTTCTTTCCTATCTCCGCGAGAGTTTGTAATTTCGTTCACAGCACTCAACGGACTGGTTCGAGGGACACTAATCACTTTAATTCCTTAAATTTGCATTTAATCGTAATTGAATACTGATTAATTCGGAAACAAAGAGACCGAACGAGATTACTGAATAATTCAAATTGAATTCAACACGAGACATTGTCTGTTATCATTAGTCTACTCCGATCCAAATAAGTTACTTATTCAATTACTGCCGAATATTAGTTCCAACTTGATCATGTTTCCAACACGAATGAAAATGTAAGACAGTGGTGGGCACGGGTGGAGCCCCTCAAACGCCTGCTTCTCCCACCAACCTCTCTTTCATGCAGCGCGCACATTCGTTGCGTACGCTGATGTCTCGTGTCTTCGTTGCCCCATTGTACCGCGCTTGATGGAAGGGGACAGAGGGCGTTACGGTGTGGACGGTTTTGCCTCAATTGAGGTAAAATTGCTCATCACTGATGTAAGATAATAGAAATATAGACCATTTTTCATAGCTAGATTCTTATTGTTTCGGCCACAAAATAATTTTATCGTGCAATATTTTTAAACTATCAAGTAAACTCTTGCTATTTGTTTTCTATATTACTCATTGAACCCAAGTTCTACTAAAGTCTTTCGTATAATTATGACTAATTTTTTTTACTTATTCCTTTTTTAAGGAAGAAATGGACGACATGTATGACACTGAAAAATGCTACTCGAATGCGAAATGGGTCAAAAACTCCGATACTGTGAATTTGCATAATATTTTTTGTTTAGTTCCGCAACCTAGTGATAACCATACAATGATCGATACATCCAAACCGACGGAAGTTATGATCGCAAATATTTGTTCCTGGACGTGCGATAACAATTCAATATTATAAACGCTAAAAATCGACTAATATTCAACGTAATATTTTATTTCATTTGAAATTCAATGAACGTATCTTTAACACTAAACCCACCGACCGTTAAAGCTGATTAGTATGTGTGGACTTACAAATATGGCACGATTAAATTTATTTAGATTTTATGCCATTTTTTACATACTTGAATAAAAATGTATGAATAATCATTTCCAGTGGAAGCATCTTTATAACTTCAATAATTGTAAAAAAAAATCTGAAAGCGGTCATTTGACCTGTGGTAGTAGATTTAGTGTTAATACTGTAAATTTGCAGAAAGTTCCTTGACTAGTGATAACGATCGCAAATACTTGTAGGAACGCGGTAACGGTGTAACGTTCAAACCATTTTCGAAAAAGGAGGAGCAGGTCAACCGTGAAAGCGGCCCTCTCAAAAGTCGTATTTAATAAACCACCGTGTGACCCTAGTAGACGAAGTATAATCAGTTTCGTGACCACGTGCGCGTTGCACACGGCTAAAGGTGTAGTACGTGCCCGTGTACACGAAAGCTCAACACGTTGTTCTGAGGGGCAGGTGGTGGGTATATTCTCAGACAAGATGCTCAGTTTAACAAGGAGGTTCGTGGCGGTTGCACAGCTGTCGGGATGACAGCTGCATCTTTCGAAATAGAAATAAAAAAGAACGTTAAAGAATCGGAGGGGCGACGAGGGACGGAGACTCGCTACTAAATGTATAAAATAATTGCAAAAGTTGTTCCTGAAGGGTGAAAATTCACCCGTTCACTATTTTTACATAGTATAAAATGATTGATCTTTTTCTGTTGATGTCGAATGTATTTCTTTAACCCACATACGTTCCTCATTTTTTTACATATTAAATCAAGAAATTATGTTTTATCTACAGCGTTGTATTTTTAAAAAATCACATCTCACAACACGTGTTTTTAAAAAACACAATTTTGAAGAAATCACATGTAATAATAGTTAATGGATGAATTTACACCTCGTGGAACGTATGGGGGTTAAAATATGAGCTACTAAATGTATAAAATAATTGCAAAAGTTGTTCCTCAAGGGTGAAAATTCACCCGTTCACTATTTTTACATACTATAAAATGATTGATCCCTTTCTGTTGATGTCGGACGTATTTCTTTAACCCACATACGCTCTCCATTTTTGTTTTACATTTTAAATCAACAAATTATGTTTTATCTACAAATAGTTAATGGATGAATTTACACCTCGTGAAACGTATGAGGGTTAAAATACGAGCTACTAAATGTATAAAATAATTGCAAAAGTTGTTCCTCAAGGGTGAAAATTCATCCGTTCACTATTTTTACATAGTATAAAATGATTGGTCTCTTTCTGTTGATGTCGAATGTATTTCTTTAACCCACATATCAACAATTATGTTTTATCTACAGCGTTGTATTTAAAAAAAATCACATCTCACAACACGTGTTTTAAAAAAATACAATTTTAAAGATATCACATGTAAAAATAGTTAATGGATGAATTTACACCTCGAGGAACGTATGGGGGTTAAAATATGACCTTATAAATTGAAACATAATTTGTTAATTTAAAGGTAGAGCAAAAATGGATGAATTATTATACTAGGATCGTTTATGCGACTTAATTATGAATTACATAGTCTCCACAATTTTCTAGAATTGTACAACGTTTTAGAAGCTGGTGTTTTTACAAACAACTAGTTTTTCTTCGAAGATGGTCTTGACTTGAGAACCGTATAAATCAGACACGAACTTTTGCAATCATTCAATAGAATACTATTTATGAGAACGACACGACGACTCATTACTTCAATCCCGTAAAACAACGGAGATTATTCGTGATATTCGCACGGTGACCGCGGCGATTTTGATACTTCGTCTTCTGACACCGCGTAACTTAACCCCTTGCGGTTCAAAGCACTTAGGATTTCTTATCCTATAATCAATACGGGAGGTCATGTATTTCCGTTCCCTTTCAATATCTTAATACTTAATACTAGATCTGCCAAGCACTGAAAGTGACTCATTAATTGTTGCTGTCCAAAAATGAGAAAATTTAATTTATTTCGTCCTTGTACGGCAGGGATGAGCAATTTTGCCTCAATTGAGCTTCACGCGCTGCATGAAAGGGAGGTTGGTGGGAGAAGCAAGCGTTTGTGGAGCCCCAACCGTGCCCACCACTGTTGTACGGCTTTTATTGTAATATACGTTTTGAAAGCATCTTTACCATTTTAATAATTATAAAATTGGGAACCGGTCATCGAAGTTCATTTAGGTATACATACAGTACAGACTAACCGTTTTGAAATTAACAATTGTAAAAACAGTCCAGTATTTATACAAAACCATCACAAATTGTCGAGAAACTGTTGCAAGTTGTTTCAATTCTAAAAATATAAAAATATATTATCTTCTTATGTAATAGGAATAATAGCTGGAACAAATAATAAAAAATTCATTGATAAAGAGTTGGAGAAAAGAGTAGATAAAAATACTTTCTATTGATATTTCTGGAAGAATAGATTTCATATCGTATCTGTCCGACTGTACGTTTCACATTCGTTCGCAAAACGTGAAATGGATTTCTACGAAACTGCATTTTTTTTAATATTGCCGCATACTTTTCTCAGAAACTATTTATTCGATCGGCGTCATCTTTTCAATATACGATCTACATACCTATATTTATTGTTGGAACTACAAACATCTCAATATAACAAAAATGTCTACACTTTTCGGTTACTGAAACTAAAAAGGAATAGTTAAATGCCGTACATATTTTCAGTTGCTTGTAATTACAGCAAACTAAAAGAAGATGATACCAATTCTAATACATTTAAATTCACAAGTAGACTGCAAAGATCCTTATGCAAAATAAAAATTGTTTGCATCGTTCGCAATAAATAAGAGTCAAGTAGAAATTTCTTTCTTTAATAATTTAATAAGATGAAACTAATACATTGATGTTTTAAAATTCTTGTTGTCTGTCCACTGTTTTAAACAGTTCTTACTTGTTTTTATCATAATACATAAAACCTACAGTCTGTTTATAACCAATAACGAGTCTAGTTTTAGTTTTTTAACACGTTCAGCGCCCACTCCACAATCATAAAAATTACACAAAATCAAAGCAATATATTTAATAAAACAAAAACTAAGAAGTTTAGTTTTGTGATATTAATTACTGTTTCAAACCTCTTCTATTCCTCAGATCGTAAGGAAATTTTGTACACGCAATCTACCAACGTAAAAATTAATTTTCAATTCTGTATAAATAATTCCGTCACCCAGATATGGGTGACATGGCTCTGAACGTGTTAAGGCCCCCCGGATAGCCGCAACGGTCCCCACTGCAAGACTGGTATAAGCCCCCCCGCTGTGGAGGGGATTCCCTAACTACACCATAAGAGTCGGTGTGCCATATTACCGGAATCGATATCAATAACGAGTCTACCTATCACTTTAAAATTATACATGTATTGTATAACCATATTGTATAATCAACTCGTGCAGCGAGGAGCCTGAAATCATAAATTTTGAGAGACAAACCGTTTGATTATTATACGTTTGTGCCGCGGTATACGAAATTGAAGATAAACAAATTTGTTGACTCGGTAACGGACAATAATACGCTTTTTAAACACTGTAAACGCCGAGTGAATTTTAATATAGAAAAACTGAAAAATTGTGCAGAAATATTGATATGACTATTTGCACACGTGCAGAGAATATAAAATATTCAATCAAAGCGGAATGCTTTATCGACGGCAATAAAAGTAAAAAATACGTAGCACATAGAGAGCCGTATACTATTGATTTATCGAAAATAATTGTTTGTTCATGGCAGCTCCCATTTCGCGTTGAATCGCTCAGGAATAATACGTTTTTGAATTCGTTTGTTCAACTTTTTATTTACGTAACGTTGGAATTTTTTCATTTCGATTCAGTGAATTCAAACAATGAAACTGCATTCTCTATGCGTGCACGTTCCTTTGAATTTAGGCTCTCGTGTGTTAAATAATGCAAGTGCAAATACATCCGTTAATTAATAGAAAATGAAAGAGAAGTGAAGCTATATTCCCAATTATGTTAAAGTAAATGCTATCGGCGCAAAGGTTCGATCTCCTTGAAATTTTACAGTAAATTTGCAATTTTATTAATCACCCAACCTTTCGATCCAGGTGTGGATCATTCTCAAGGGATAATGCGTTTGCTGTGCACTATTTGTAATGTGCCCATGGGCTCAGTTACGTATTGGCCACGATTAAAAAAAAAATTTCTTTGTTCCGCTTTTATCACAAATAGTGCACAGCAAACGCATTATCCTTTGAGAATGATCCACACCTGGATCGAAACGTTGGGTGATTAATAAAATTGAAAATTTGCAGCAAAATTTCAAGGAGATCGAACCTTTGCGCCGATAGCATTTTCTTTAACATAATTCAAAATTCGATCGATAGAAATCACAATAATATAGGGTGTCCCACATAAACGGGAACACCTAAATATCTGTCGTCTTTACAGTCCTATCAGAAACTTTCAAAGGACAAAGTGACACTATTGCAGGGGGCAAATATAATGGTAAATAAAACAATTTTTTATGTCGTGTTTTTTAATGAAATTTCAAGGTCACCGATGTTTTTTTAAATGGAATAGTATATTTTTTTACGATAGCATGATGGACAATAAAAAACTGAATTTAGTGGATACCACCTTTTTGACCTTGAAATGACCTTGAGCAAGAATAATCATGTTGGAGCGGATAAAATGTGGAAGTTTAAAACTTACGTGTTTCAGCAAAGATTACGCGTTGTTTACGGCGGGTTGACCTTTACAAACCACAATAAATGTTTGAAATATTTTTCATAGTAAACAGCGTATCTTTATGTTAGAGTATGTATCATTGAGAGCATTAACAGTAGGTTAATCGGTTAGAATAAGTACGTTGTTCCTTCTGCATTATTCGAATTCGAAACGTGAAAGTGATAACAATGCGTTATACTGTACAGGAATGAATCGATATGGTTTTCACTTATGGCGAAAGCCACCAATCTTTGAGGCAAGCAGTACATTTGTATCGTGAAAAATTTGTGAATCGTATTTGTCCTTCGTTACACGCATTTTCCGTTGTGGTAAAACAATTTAACAATACCGGTAGTGTAAGTTCTAAAAATCGTAATAATTACTGCAGCATGTGCTTCAATTACGTCTCAGAATATCGACAATGCCTACAGATCATTTAATGCAAGATTGCAATATTGCATAAATGAGGATGGTCAACATTTTGAACATTTATTATGATATGTAAAGGTCAATCCGCCGTAAACAACGCGTAATCTTTGCTGAAACACGTAAATTTTAAACTTCCACATTTTATCCGCTCCAACATGATTATTCTTGCTCAAGGTCATTTCAAGGTCAAAAAGGTGGTATCCGCTAAAATCAGTTTTTTATTGTCTATCATGCTATCGTAAAAAAATACACTATTTCATTTAAAAAAACATCGGTGACCTTGAAATTTCATTAAAAAACACGACATAAAATTTTTTTTTCTTTACCATTATATTTGCTCCCTTGCAATAGTGTCACTTTGACCTGTGAAGTTTTCTGATAGGACTGTAAATACGACAGATATTTAGGTGTTCCCATTTATGTGGGACACCCTGTATATTTCCAATGTCGAGATATTTTCCCGGTATTCCTAGTTGCAAGAATGAACTATATCCTGACAATTGGAGTCGTCTGGGAACGGTTTTATCTGACGTTCCTGCCAAAATAACGTAACGTTGTTAACGCGATGTCACCGATGAGGTCGGGAATCGCGAAATGCAATTCGCTTCATTCTACCGCTGCCAATATCGCACAAACGTACTACAAGAGATGATAATTCCGGAAAAAATTTGGAACATCGTTACCAGTTAGACGGAAATAAAGTTCCTCTCCCATATAATTTTTGTAAAATTGAATCAGTCGAAGTTCATTTTCGTAATTTAATAGCACATCGAATACATCTACAAATCATTTTCAAGCTTTAAATCAATTCAAACGATAAAAAGAAAACATTGTCTAGAAAATGATACGTATAATGTCTTGGTGTGTTTTACGTTTAATATCTTATCTTCTTGACATAATAGCTTGAGAATTGCTCAAGTTTCACTGAATATACATATATACATACATATGGAGTGCTGCGTGACTCACGTGCGATTCGCTCTGTAAGATAAAGAAAATTAGTACATATGGTTCACTTTTGAAAATTATTTCTGACTAAAGGATAACGAATAGGAAAAAAGTTTTATTTATTTCGCACGGAATAGAATGGAAACTTTTGACCTTCTTCTTAGGCTTCGCCGGATGTCGTAAAACAGTTATTTTACACTACGTTTGCAGCGTTTTATGCAGCGAGTTCACCGAGGCGGATTCAAATGCAATTTATTGTAAATTACATAAAATTGTTCAAGAAGAGATTCAGATAAATCCTAATTCATGTTATTATATTTTATCGAATATTCTAATTTTTAAAGCACCGGCGGATAGTCCTTATCACGCAGTTTGTTATCCTGTAGACACATGTTTACGCTTTTGGCAGTCTTCCATCTTTTCTTTCGCCATTATAGGAAGGGATTGTAGTCTTACCAATAATAAACGATTGGATCGACTTATCGAGATTGACAACAATCAAATTTTCAGTTTAGTTCCAAATAATTCGCATTACAAGATTATGTATTGCTGATATGTTAGTTATGTATAAATTCGGCGTTGAGAACGATTCGCACCTGGGTCTCACTAAACATTTCAATTGAGGATTTGTAAGTAATGTAGAAAAATGGATGAATTTTTGTACACGAGGAGCGTATAGAGGTTAAATGAAAGAAAGCGGAGCATTTTAGAAAACATTCTAACGACAGAAATAATAGGAGCAAGATGAAAGAGGGTGATGTTTTTTTATCGGCGAATGAATCTGTGAAACACTTTTTGATTAAGAGCAAGTTCCTGATTATATTAATTTAGATTATATTAATTTAGATTTACAACCAAAGAGAACGCATCGTTAGAACTGATATTACTTATTTGTGTATGACTATACTGCGGATTTTATGCATTCATGATAAAAGTGAGCGGGTGAAACACGAAATGATGACATTATAAAAAGCAGGGATTTGGAGTCGGAATCGGAGTCGGAGTTTGGGAGTAATTACCGATCACTGGAGTCGGAGTCGGAGTAAGAAAAAGTTATATATCGATTCCTGGAGTCGGAAAAAAATATATCGACTCCGACTTCAACTCTGGCTCTTTTGTTTATAAATCATTAAAAGCAACAAGTGTCTCTTTAAAATATTAGAGATTATATTAATTTTCGAAAATGGAAACTTTATCGTCAGTATTTCTCAAATTGATACGTATTTTCTAACTATTTCCTGGAAGTGAGAAAGTAATAGTCGTGGTGTTCTATCAAAGATATCTGTTCTATATTTTTAGACTTAATACAATATTTCAACTATTTATTCAGTTCTATTACGACTTCTAATTATTTTGAGTACACATTTTTTCAATTTTGAGAGTCGGAGTCGGAGTCGGTGTCGAAATCGGCGTCGAAGTCGGAGTGGGATTCGGATTCGGATTCGGATTCGAAGTCGGAGTCGGAGTTATGAATTTTGTCTACCGACTCCGCAGCTCTGATAAAAACATATTAAGAATATCAATGTATTATTTGTACGTTATTAAAATTATTTAGAGAAGAGATCAACGTCTATGCATCTTCTGTTTCGTGCAATCGATGCACTAAATTTTTATTTTGCATAAAGATCCGCAGTCCAGAAATGATTAAAAATTATACGTTTGTTGTACGTTGAAAGAATATACTAATATATACAGTTATTCCCATTAATATTCGCACACTCTTAAAAAGACGATAACTTTTTTAATAGTGGACCATACGACCTGGACTTTTTTAAGAAGTTAAGAAGTTAGAACAATTAGAGAAAATACTAAAAGTTGTTTTTTTACAATTTTTTTATGTGGGCCTATATTGAAAATTTGAAAAATACGTTTTGCAGATCTGTGTCAATTATACACTTACATTCTGAAAATCTCATCAAAATCAGTTGACGTCGAAAACAGCGACAGACATCGAAAAATGTAAGAATCCTTCGATTTATTACAGTATAAATATTATAAGGCCGAAAATTGTGAAAAATTGCAATTTTCACCATCTTATTTAAACGGCTCTAGCTCATTGCAACGTTCACCGATTCTGGTGAAATTTTAAGAGTGCATACAGTTGACATAGATCTACAAAACAGTTGTGAAAAACAACATTAAGTATTTTCTTTGCAATTCCGACCAATTACAATTTTTTCAAAATTTCTTTTTTTGCGTCATGTAGTAAACTAATTGATTGATTTTATTGATGGATTGATTTTAACTTCTTAAAAAGGTCCAAGTCGTATGGCCCACTACTAAAAATGTCGTCGACTTTTTAAGAGTGTCCGAATATTAATATTAACTGGTTATTAAATATTAGCCCTGTGACGGTCAAAATATCTCGAAACACAGAAAATATAGAAAGCTGAAATTTGGTATACAGGCAGCCATTAGCCCAAAGGGTTGCCTGTTTTGATCCCGGAAATCCTTCCAGGATCAAGTGTTGTTGCTAATATAAAATACATCATTAAACGTAGTCTATAGACTAAAATAGTGGCATACCTCCAGAAATAAGCCAACCGTTGATGTTTCAACGGCCATTATGCTTTCTATTGTACTAATGAACGCCGAGAACTGCAAATTCCTATTTTGTTAAAAAAAGAATTTAAACAGCGACGTTCCAGTCTCTTAGACCGGAAAGAATGAAGATCATCCAATTTGATTTTCTTGCTTTCTAATAACTCAATATAATTACCATTAAATTCTTGGACGTAGAAAATGAACCTCCTCTGAAGAAATGTAAAATGTTGCATTGGCGATGATGCTAGAAGCGAGGTAACAACACTTAATACGGGTATCGAAGCACGGAGCAACTGTTTAATTGGCGCGTGTAACGAGTCGATCGATTGTAGTAGTAGTAGTAGATTGTAGAAACGGCTAAGGGAAAGAGAGCGAAAGTTCTGCGATCGATTGCTTGTTTTCTCGTGAAATTCCCCGGAGGTGTCCCTATACGGTGATATCATCAATGGAAAACCTGTTTTCCAATGGGACTTCATTTCATTCTCATCAGAAATAACGGATTAGCAATGCTGATCTCGTGCTTGCGTAAGTGCAGTGTATATGAATGAGTTGTATGTGGGTGACCTCTAATTACAACTGTATCGATTGATAAAATGACTATCACGTAATCATTTGATTGTGAGTCACATTTCGTGTATCAATACTCATCCGAGAAATGAAATGCGTCAGATATTGTACATATAACGGTGCAAGATAGAGGTGTGCGAAGATAAATGAGATCGCTCGGTTCGGTGACGTCACGACCAACGTTATTTTCATTCCGATGATTTTAAAAATTATTTAACGTATCCAACGTTATTTTCTCTTATCGTGTGTGCAAAAAGAGCACATATTCGCGGGTTTAATGGGGGAAAAAAATTAAGAATTCAGCTCGGTGGTAAAATGAAAGTACAGAATCCAATCGAATAAAAATGAATAAAAATAACGCAGTTGTCGATGACTAAAATGAAAAAACAAAACAGAATAAACTTAGTATTGATAAATGGAGATTTTTGTAAACATTTTTGCTAATTTTATTTGTGAGTTGTTCTGTTGCCATATCGAATTATCGTGCGAATTATTAATTACAGTTTGGATTAAAATTAACTACCCGCTTTCAGCGATAATTCAAGCAAGCAAAATAACTATCGTTAAAAACATAATATTTTTTGTTTCTGCATATTCTATCTAGAAAAATGATTTATTAGTAATAAATAGACTGCGGATCTATATGCAAAATAAAAATTGTGTGCAACAATTATAAGACACACGAATCAAATAAAAATTTCCTTTTTCTTCTAATGACTTCAATAACTTAGAAATAATACATGTATATCTTCAAATTATTTTAATCTGCCTGATCTTTCAAATTGCACCTACTCATTTTTGTCATAAATGCATGAAATCCGCTGTTTGATAATAAAGCATTACACAGAATATCACATCACCTATACGGAACCCTGAAGAATAATAAACGTAAACGAATAAACGAATGAAAAATGAAACTTTACTGTTCCTCTGTTTAACTTTCTGTCGACTCCGCATCTCTTTGATGCTTTAAAGCTGGAATTGATGGTTGTCCCGATCAATCTTCAAATTCAATTTCTTCACTCACGAAATTCGGAATAAAATAAATGTTATTTAAGATTTTCTTATTTTCTTGTATGAAATCATTAATATTGGGCTTGCATTATCGTTTAGAAGACATCTTATGCATGGAAAGTAAACAGTTCAAAAAGTGGTATAGTTGAAATTTTAACCAACTGTGTGCTGCACCAGAAATGTAATTACTAATTAGTGTAAATTACGTTTTTATGGAGAACTGGCAACATTGTGGAAATGCGACGACACCAGCCTGGACGTAAATGCCTACCCTACATTCAGTGATAGTTTTAACTCGATAATGTTAATAGGTGCTATTTGACAACGAGTTGTGCGTCTGCATTGGCGGTGCACAACGAATATGGGGCAAAGAAATATTCAGCAATTGTGCAATCAAATTCTTGTTAATATTCAGAACAACGCAACAGAATTGTTCAATTTTAGGTAGACTATCTATTCAGGGCAACAGTGTTCTAGATGATGCAAAGTGTTTGAAAAACTGAGAGATTGCGAAAGGCAAATCTGATTTTGTGAGGTTATCCATTGGGAAAGAAATAATCAACCAACAATCTACCATCCTGATAAAGCCCATAATCAAAATAATTTAGTTAATGAAACCAAAATTAAAAAATTAAAATTGAACATAGTAGTCACACCTTTAATCTTTTTTAGATCATATTAAGCTTAATGAAAATTGATTTACATAGCATACAAAATGAAAATAATTTAATTAATGAAACCAAAATTAAAAGATTAAAATTGAACATAGTAGTCATACCTTTAATCCTTTTCGATCCTACCCAGTTTAATGAAAATTGATTTACATAGCATACAAAATCAAAATAATTTGATTAATGAAACCAAAATTAAAAGATTAAAATTGTACATAGCAGTCATACCTTTGATCCTTTTATATCCTACCAAGATTAATGAAAATTGATTTACATAGCATACAAAATCAAAATAATTTAGTTAATGAAACTAAAATTAAAAAATTAAAATTGAACATAGTAGTTACACCTTTAATCCTTTTCGATCCTACCAAGTTTAATGAAAATTGATTTACATAGCATACAAAATCAAAATAGTTTAGTTAATAAAACCAAAAATAAAAAATTAAAATTGGGCGCAGCAGTCACACCTTTAATCCTTTTAGAACCTACCAAGCTTAATGAAAATTGATTTACATAGCATACAAAATCAAAATAATTTAGTTAATGAAACCAAAATTAAAATTGAACATAGCAGTTACACCTTTAATCCTTTTTAGATCCTATCTATCTTAATGAAAGTTGATTTACGTAGCATACAAAATCAAATTAATTTGTATAATGAAACCGAAATTAGAAGGTTCAAATTAATCATAGTGATTACATCATTAATCATTTTAAATCCTTCAAATCCTGATGTAACAGATTTACGTAGGTATGTTACGACAAACTTTTAAAGATGAATGGAGAATTGCATCACCCATACATAACCGATGTGAGTCTACGTATTAATCAGATCTGATCGACGTTCGACAATGAGAATGATTGGTAATCAATGAACTGCGGATCATTATGCGGAATAACAATTGTCGAATCAATTGTAGGAAACAGAAGTTAAATAAAAGTGTATTTCCAGTTCTAATCATTTTAACAAGTCGGGAATAATATAAGTGCCAACATCATTCAAATTCTTCTAAGTTGTTTACTGGTTTATTTTCAACCGATCCATTTTTATGATATATACAATCCGTAGTCTAGTAATCAATTACTCAATGAGAAGGTTGTCCATATCTAATAAATAGACTGTGGATTTTTATGCAAAAAATAAAAATGGTCCGCATTAATTTCAAGATACAACAGCGGCGTAGAAATTTATATCTTTTCTTAATAATTACAACAAACTGAATATAATACAACAGTATTTTTAAATTCTTTAAATGTTTTTATCATTTTGCATTTGATCTACTCATTTTGATCAGTAATGCATGGAATCCGTAGTCTACCAATAAGGATATTTCTGTACTTATAAGGTCCTATTGTCCCCACAATTTTATTCCACGAATGTTATCTCAGAATTATGAACAATCACCAAAACGTCGTAATAGATTACCGGAAAGCAGACTTAGTTGAAGATTTCTATGTAACACTATTTCTAGAAGCGAGATCAACATCTCCGCCATTTATGTGTTCCCAAGGGAACTATTTTACGGAGATAACGTTGGTTTGCAGGTCAGTCGCTCATAAATATTTTTAGAGACCTAGTCCTACGCCCTATGGTCTAGGATACATCTTGGCTATCAGGCGTAGGTATTATCTCCTAGTACCATCAAAATTTAATGTGACAGACTTAGAATATGTGGAAAATGAATATTCAGTGGAAATCTTCTACTAGTTACAACTATTGGGTTTGGCAACTATGTGATTGCAGATTTTAAATGAAAAGGAAAATTCAAAATTTTTACTTGAAAATCTAACTTTATTAAATTAGGTATTGTCCGTTTTTGTCGACGATCGTTTGCCATCTTACGTGTTTTCTTTTTTTAATGAGAGATCACAGACATTTTATAGTGATGGTATAATGTCTTTACCAAAAAGGTGGAAAGAGGTTGTGTAACGTAAAGATGATCACACTTTTTCGTAAACATTAAAGCTATGTTTCAAATAATAATATAAATAGTTAGTAGAGCAGTAAATTGCATGAACTTATAGGACGACCTAATACAGGGAGTTCCAACGTATTCCCCTCCGAGAACTGCAAGCTCCCCACCATCGAACCTCTTCCCACTACTACGTACGGCCGTAGAGTTAGTGAACAGTGGTGGGAATGTTGGCGCTTTTCACGCGCATGCGCGGCGATTTTAGCCTCAGTCAAGCACGAAAATCGGGTACCTTGGTTGCCCCGCTAATTTCGCAAAATTTATTATGATTTGATTTTGAGAAATGAATGTACAACATGTGTACGTATATATATATATATATATATATATATATATATATATATATATATATATATATGTATTAAAATGTAATATATACATACATACATAGAATATATAATATATAAATATATAATATTTATGTATCTATGTACAATATAATATAACTTACTCTTCTTCATCATCTTGGGAATAAGGAAGGGAAGGGTACTAAAATAACTTTAAACGAACTATATAATAACAAACCCACTACTTTTGTCCCAATAGTATCCCACAAACTTCGCCGAAACTCGCGCATGCGCGTTAAAAGCGCCAACATTCCTATCACTGTTAGTGAGTGCTGCGCGCGCCGCGTGGCTCTCCTGGTGAGAGCTTCCCACTACTATACATTATATTGATAAAGTTTAAGAGTGGGGGAAGAATAAAAGCGAGGAAGGTGCCTCGAATAGCTCCGGAGCTACTGGTTGGAACTGTCTGACCTAATAGATATGTTTCTACACTTGTGCATACAATTTTTTTTCGCTAAACATTAATCTACTTGAAATTGTACAAAGAACGAGGATCCGGTAGAGTTTTGCAATATTTTGTCAGGAACATTAAAAAAATTACTAAAGGAAATATGGGAATGGGTACCCGAGTATCCGGTTGGCTACACAAGGGTTAAATATTTACACATTTTCTTAATTAAATATTAATAATATAATAATACTATGATCTTAATACTAAACCAACCACATCCGGTCAAATGACCGGTTTCAGATATTTTATTCTACAATTATTAATGTTATATAAAGATGCCTTCATAGGAGTTGACTCAAATTTCTTTATTCAATCACATATTGTAATAAAAATCGCACAAAATTTAAATAAATCAAATCTTAGTATTTTTATAAGACAATACAAACTAGTCTATTTTCTAGTCCCCATGCCGCCTCGTATATGTAGATACCATTTTAACCCTCTGTCTACCAAGCGGGTCCATTGGACCCGACTGTATGTAGATACTGCGCTTATTTAACCTTTTAAAATTCTTGGGATCTTGTCGTTGCATGACTTTGTTACTTTTCTTATTTTTTATTATTTAAAGCTAAAAGTTTTTTTTTATATTTACTACGTTTTGTGGTATAAATTTTCTATCGCATAATGAAAGTTTTTTTTACGGTAGACAGAGGGTTAATCGTACACCGATTGTCATAAAATTAGTGCCACTGAATATCATGTTATTCTGTCTGAAATGACCTAAATTATAGTAGGAGGTGCAAACTTAATTTCCAAATAACTACTAATAATTATTAATGACTCTGGTCGTTCATACGAATAAAACAGACAACACTTGTATAAAATACACAAAAATCACGCAGCAGTGAACGTTTTAAATATTAGCTACGATGTACAGTCACTTGTCCATCAAACGTCACGTGTAAATGTTCACTCACTGGACAGACCACCGTAAATGAAATTTGCGAGAGCAGAATTCGACGGAATTCTTCTGGTGGTTATACCGTAAAAATTGACAATACCTCCGCAGTAAAAGTTGTGCCGTGTATTGTTGTTGTTTATAACGGACGATTTAACCGCTTGAAGTGGTTTTGAATTTCAATCGGTGCACGATATTGATTCGAATCGGAATACATTACGGCGCGGCGCGTTTCGATAACTCGAGCACGTTCAGGCGTATTGGATATAGTTCGAGTGGCAATGAGATCGCTCGGGTCCTCGAAAGCCTTGAGGTTTCGCGTTTTAGGTCAAACGGCCGGAAATTTTGAAATGTTTAAACACAGCCGATCGCACGCTCGCTTGAGATACTCGCAACAGCCGCGTCGAAGCCACTTATTGTTATTATAGCAATTCGCCACGGTGCGCGGCGTCTCCATTTGTTGAACCGATTCAAATGAGAATCTCTGGCTTGCCTTGACGCTCCTTACAAATCGATCCATCTGCCATGCCGTTATGCTTCTTTGGTACATATACGATTATAGTCACAGTGACAACAAATGTACACAACGCGCATTTACGTCCCGTTTCCAATGTGCCGGGCCTGACCTCGACTACTGACATAAATTACACGTCCGAGGGAGCATATATGCTCCAACCTATTTAATCCTTTGTCCGCCGCGCCGCGAACTTCTGATATTAACTTTTTTTCTGTTTCGCGGTGTTCGTTTATCTGATCCACTAATGACCAAGTAGAGCTTAACGGTGAAACGTTATGCCAAGAATGCTTGACCAAGACGAGTAAAATGCTCTTGGCTGAGAGGATTTTTATATTTCATGTCGACATTAACCCTTTGCGGACGGGAATTATTGGGTTGGCAAGAAAGTAATTCCGGTTTTCACTAATAAATGGCGTTATGTTTTGTTTGATTGACTTCTGTTAACGTTGCGTTTATTTTCTTTCTGACATTTCATAACTGCATCTGTTAGGTTACTTTTGCAACAAATTACATGTAATTTTGATTAAAATTGGAGTTCAAAATTGGAGTGCAAAAACGAACATTATAGGCACATATTGCTTTTTTATTTCCGTAGAGGTAAAAAAGCTGCCGATGTTCACAAAGATATATGTGAAGTTTATGTGGATTGCTTAACAGAACGCACGTGCCAGAATTGGTTTAAAGAATTCCGTTCTGGAAATTTCTCACTTAAAGACGACCAACGTTCTGGTCGACCATCTGAAGTTGATGATGACCAAATGAAAGCCATTATTGAATCGGATCGTCATATAACTGTCCGAGAGATTGCAGACAGGTAAAAATGTCACGCATGCAACTATAGAAAATCGTTTAAAAAGTCTCGGAATCGTTAAGAAGCTCGATATTTGGGTTCCACACGAAT
Source organism: Sphecodes monilicornis (assembly GCA_913789915.3). Classification (NCBI taxonomy): domain Eukaryota; kingdom Metazoa; phylum Arthropoda; class Insecta; order Hymenoptera; family Halictidae; genus Sphecodes; species Sphecodes monilicornis. Next base: position 17,398,193 of record OU565290.1, read on the forward strand.
TGAAAGAAATTCAACATCCATAATATGACACATCAAGTTGTACAGGATCGTTGTAAAGAAAAAGATCCCGAATGTTACCTAGAGGCGTTTCAGTTTATAGTATTTTCGAGAAAAAAACGTGTTTCTAGTTTCAAATTTGCTATATAATGTAAAAATAACTCGAAAGAAAATGTGCGACGGATTGTGAAAATTGAAGCTTTAAATTGAGCCCAGGTTTATTTTTGTATGATCCTTTTGTTATAAAAATTCAGCGGTTTAAATATCGACAATTTAATAATTATACGATATTAATAATATCGAAAATCGGGATGTTGAAATAAATTTTGAAGCTACTACGAATATTGTTAAAAATTGAAGGATTTCATATACGGCGTGTTGATTATTGTACCATGCGTTAATATTGAAATTTTATCGTATTACAAAAACAGAGAAAATATCCACAAAACGTAATACGCTGGATAAATATTAACGTTTCGATTATTCAAACATATGTATTTGTATAAACTACAGATGAATAAGAAAGTGATCACTGTTTGAAAGCAAATATAATTTTGAAAAATATTACAAACGTGCCAGAAGGGATTCAGCTGTTAAAAAGAGCTGTGAAAATACTTTTTAATCAGTCAAAGATATGTAAACTTTCCTAATGTTTGTATTAAATTGTAACTTTGTTGCTACACTTGTGCGTATTTAAATATTTAGAAATTTTCTTAACGAAATATTAATAACATAACAATATTATGATCTTAAACATTTGCTATGATAAACAATAACTTGTACATGATACGTCAAGTGTAGTACCCAAATTCTATAAATATTTTTGATATATTTTGATAGTAATAAATTGTAGCTTTATTGAAAACCGATATTGGTTACAAGCATTTCATTATTAATTACTAATAAGATACAAGATATAAAAATAAGTTTGATCGAAGATTATAAATAATTTTCAGCTGTTCAATTTAGACCATTACGAGAAGGCTCCTCAGGGCACATGTTTCGGCTTAATATAAAAATACACAAATCTTCAGCGAGGAGTTATTCTAGAATACACAGAGCGTTTTCAGTGCAGTAGTCAAGAATTAATTTCAACAAAACGAAAAACAAATTGAACCTAGTAAACTGAAATTTTGCATATTTATATATACATATCTGAATTAAAAACACAAATTTTTATAAGCCATTTTGTTAAAAATTGTAGGAGTTATTAATAAATACGGTAAGCCATGTCGTGAAGGAGTTGCCGAATCGAACGCATTCATTTTTCGTCGTTCTAGTCACTTGAAGAAAAAAAATTACATTGTATAAAAATTATTGCTATTAGTTCAAACATTTATATATAAGCATGCAAAATTTCAGCTCATTAAGTTCACTCGTTTTCTTGGAATTAATTCTTTGAAAAATAATACATTGAATGCAATCTGAATTAGAATACTCCCTTAAAACAAAATTGCAGGCTGAAATGTTTGTTAGTTAAAAAAAACCGATTTATTTTTAATTTGTGGTCCTATTAAATATTTTTCCAGGTGGCGTGGGGTACGGCAGTAATGGAATTGCAGAGCTGGCTGCTCTATCATCTTGTGGCTGTAACCGACTGCAACCAAGGTATGAACATGTTTCTCGAATGATCTGTGTTTCTATTCATTCACATGAACAGGAGTACACCGAACATTATTCTAGATTGCTCACTTGATTTCAGCACACCGTTTTATATTTTACGAAATCATTAATTCATCATTTTATGCCTTTGGTTATTTTAGTTACTTTTGCCTGAGTTTGAACCGTGCTCGCAGAACGCTACCGCTTCTTTATTTCATTTACAATTCCGTTATCGCCTAGAGGAAACAGCGGTTCACCGATGTTTGATGGTAAGTCTCAAGATCCCTTGCATTTCGTCAGTAAGATAATATTGGCGTGAATCACCAGAAATACGCATTAGTCAAAGAGTGACTTAACAATTTACGATGTTTTGTTAGAGCGGACATGCATTCATAAGGATCAAATTCAATGCGCAGTTTTCACACAATTTATTTAAATATATTTTAATCAATACAACACATTTTGAGTTAAATCTGAAGATTATTTCTTTATTTCATTCAATAATTTGCTGGCTGCTGTTTTAATTGATGACCCTTGATATTTAATTTCTAACTCTTGAGTAGTATGCATAAGAATAAGTGAATGCTTGTGAATATTAAATATAAGCAAAAGCAAATTCTAGGTTTCTTTTGCATACAGTAGAATTCCTTATAACGTGATAAAAAGATTGTTTAAAAATACTGTATATATCCATTTCATGTGGCAGTAAATTTACAAAAACTTGTTTAACCCCCTGCCATACCATTTATTTTACGGTTTGAGTGATTAGAATTTCTTTGTAGTTCATAATTTCCTAGAAAAAGGAGGTAAAATGTATATCTGTAGGGAGTGTAGGGTGATACTGTACCAAATTACCGTACCGAATTCCGCCGATTACTACGATGATAGTAACGGTAACGACGCGACGATCTGTTAAACAATGTTATTGATTGCGGTTTTCAGAACATATAGAAATACGACGTGAATGATTTAAGACGTAAATTGTAAATCTCAGACGGAGATTGAGACGTAAAAAGTTTAATTGATTGTATTAGTTGTGATTTCTTGTGTTAAATTATATACATTTTCATATTTATCGTCTTTGATCCTACATATCTATTGTATGTCTATATGGTCTCCGATGGCTATACATTAACAACAACAAAATAGAATTTTATTTCGGTTTAAGAGAAATTAATAACATACATATTTATTTGACTCTGTTCAGGATCTTCATCGCGTCTCTGATACGCCATTGTAGGTGATAGGGTTAAAAAAACGGTATACTTACTGCTACAAAAAAAATATATATATGCATAGTCGTTTTAAACAATTGTTTTATGTCGTTATAATTTTCTATTAGAACTAGTCAGTAAAATTGACTGAATAAATACTAATTATGCATTATGCATTTAGAATCGAATATTTACTTCTTCGAAAATCACTTTTTCTTGTCTTTATGCATATGGCGCATTGTCATCATCGGTCACTTGTTCCGTCTGCACACAGCAGAGAAATCATTGTTATCTCATCAAACATCCGCATACAGTGTGAACTAATTTTTTTTAGTGATGCAGTCGGCGACAGCACTGAATGGCGGATCTTATCCCGCCAGTGGCACCGGAAGCCGTGCCCGTGATTTAGGCCTGCGTGCTCAAAAGAAACTTCTGGGCCGAGTCGTATCCACAGGAGCAGGAAGGTCGCTTCTGATAGATGACGCAACCACGTCACTATTAGACAATTTGTACAAGCTCATGGAGAGAGCTGCAAAGACTAATTCTACATTGGACAAAAAACAGCCGGAGAAAGTTCTGAAAAACATCGTCAAACTGTCCATTAAGGTAGTTACATGTTTCGGAGAAATATGTATTTCGAAATGTTACAATTTCATGAAACTAACCAGTTCCCCTTGCTTCACTGTTAATCGTGTCAAATGAGAGCACTATTTTTAGCTTTACTCTCTTCCTTCAACTGTGCCAAACCCGTATTTCTAAGTTTTCTCTCATCGATGTAGGATGATGTCAAAAATAGCATTCAGCTCTGAGCAATTAGTTGATTCAAATTTAAACACGAATTGGGGGAGGAAGAACATTATTGGGGGTCGGATAGTCAAGTTAGTTATTAGTTAGAGTACATGAAATAGCACTAGGTCAAACTGCAGATAAAATAGCAAACACGAATTTCCGAAGTGCAAGGAAACATGCAAAAATTAATCACGTTTTTATTTTATCATTGCGATAAGATATATTTTCTTTTTATTGAAAGAAATATTTCCTATAATCTTTACAAAATTAAGTACAAATAAAACTCGATAATCGTCATCCAAATTTCTGTTGTATTACTGGTAGAGAGATCCATAATGTCCTTTTTAGAAATAAAAGAAAAATTTTAAGACATTAAAAAAAACATAAGTAACTGCTACAAGAAATTGGAATTAATAATTTTATGCAAAAAATATTCCTACAAAAGAATGCGGAGATCCATTTAAAAAAATATAAAAAAGTTAAAAGTAAACGTTATCTACATAGCTTTTGTTAAACAGTGGATTTAAAACAATGTTGTGGCAACCCATAATCTAATCTGTATTTATTTAATTCTTCTACTCAAGATAGACTTGATCTTTTTGCAGGTGGCATTGCTGCAACGTAATCAACAATTGTACGCCACCGACGACGCGAAGCTTATTGAGATAAGAAATGCATTGAGAGCTGTGGCGATGTCTGTGGTTTCCTTTTACGAGCTAGAATTCAGTTTCGATAGAGCTTATTTAATAAAGTCACTGGAACGTTGTAGAGCCGCGATACAGTCCCTCATAAAGCCGCATCTCACGGACAAATCTCAAGACCGGTGTGACCAGATGTTCGACTTTTTAACACATTCCGACTTTTTGGATTCTGTGTTCAGACAGGACTCTGAACTCAGACCTATCTTAGGAATGCTAGTTAGTGATATCAATAAGGCCTTAGATGCTGGGCATCTTTGATTCTTTTCGGTGAATTTAACCATGTTCTCATGATTAAGCTAGAAAAAGAATGGATGGAAACTTCCAGACTTGCCGGTGTATTATTATCATTGCAGAACTGTCAAGAGTATTCTTTTCCGAATACAATAAGTAATGAAATCATGGAACAGTTACTTATGATTGCTTGTAAAAAAAGAAAACGAAAGCTAATAATATGTTGTCGATACCGGGGATGTAGTTCGAACATAAACATTCCTCGCGAGAACGGATCGATATAGTAGTGCTCACTGATTTATGCAATAATTGTGAAATACTCTATTTATTTTCAGAATGTATATTGTACGATTAATGTATATTTATTTTACGGTACTTGCGTATTAGGATACGAACTGTCAATCTATACCAAAAAGAAAAATGAGCTTATTTATGCCCGACTACGGGCCTTATAGTGATGTCGGTAGAAACGCCTTCACTAATAGTCCCCACAGAATGACCGCGTGAAAGAGGCAATTTATCGCTGCGATTCACGCTAATAGAAATACACGCTCTGGAAGAAAAAAAAATATTCATGTTTAATGCATTGATTTCTACTCGCCAAGAGCTATACTTTAACATATCGTCAAGTACATTATAGGGCAAGATAGCTCTCGTTTTTACCTATATTGCGCCTTGCTACGTTTCCAACACACAACATATGTAATGTAACCACGGCTAAGCATCAATAATCGAATTGAAAAAAAAATTTGCATTACATATACTACAAGTATATCGCGGTTTACGCGTGTTTTGTACACATTATACACACTTTACATATTATTTGTGATGTTTCTCAATGAAATGAAAAAAAAATGTTGTACGAATATACCATTAATAAATTATTGATAAGAAGGATTATAACTTTTGTCTTACTTCGACCGTTATCTTCTCTTTTAATCTATGAGAAACGTAATTGAAAATTGTGGATCAAATAAGAATGTTGGTTTGAAGATAAGAATTGTATGTATCTGAAGAAGATATTAATCTGATAAGAAAATGTTTAAAGTGCAACATATCATAGGAGAAAAACTAACTGACCTTCGGTTAATCAATCTCTGACAATTAACAGAAACAGACATATGATTGGAATATAGAATAGAACAATAGAATATGCAATAGGATATAAGATATATTTACAATTATATTTATTATGGGTGTAGACGTGTCATCATCCTATACAATTTTATAAAAATCTGAGAAGGCTGTATCTACAATGTAAATTATCCCTTGGCAGCATATTAATGGGAAACGGAGCTAACTGCTTCACATTACAATTCAAAATTCCATTGATAATCTGTATGGTGATGGTTTCCTAGATGAATCTTCTCATCGAAGTGACGGAAGATGATCATCCTTTAAAATGATGATTGTTCCCTTGTTGATGTTGTGCGAGTATCTGGTAATATTCTGTGCGCTGTGTGTACTAGAAACCCTGCCTCTTGGTAAACTCATTAAAGAATTAATAATTAAAACGTGACGAGTGGTAGAAGCTATTGGATCATTAGGATCCAAAGAAAGAGGAGATAGGTCGCAAATTAAAAATATGTAGCGACGATCTTGAACTGTTCGATTGCAAATATTTCATCATCAAAATGTATAGGTAAGGCTGGCACGAAATAATTTCTCAATGATTCTTTTAAAAATCTGCACAGCTACTCGCGACACATGCATGAAACAGTATGTAATTTCATTTTGGCATTAAATCGTTGTACATATTTGTTTTAACTTAGAATTAGTTATGATGCTACTTCGGTGAAACAAAATAAATTAATATGAAATGAATGAGGTTTATAAATATTTTCTATACACATTAATTTAATTGTTTTTTAATAATCTTACTGCATTGTAAACTTTAAAGCTATAAGAGTAAGAAAACATTTTAAAAAATAATCTTCATACTATCTCACTATTTTTAACATGAAAATCTTTATATTTTTGTAGTAACATTTTACGACCCATAGAATACGAACACAAATACAAAAACTGATACATAAAGAACTTAACTGTATAGAAATGATAAAAAAAATGATTCAATATATGTACATACAAGACAATACATTTCACCAAAAGATGAAAAAAATATTGCGAAATATAAAGATAAATATTTGGAAGTTGTCCTAAAATAATTTGTAATAGATTTTCTAACATCAAATGACATTAAATAAAGCGTTTCTCGATACAATAATGCGGCTACTGTAACTGTACAAAATTATCATATAACTTATACGTATATTTAAGTATAAAAATTATTTATTCATACTTTTCATATTAGATCAGATAAAGTGTATAATGTTTAGGTTTTCCTGTTAAATTGTACTAGCATCAAAATTAGAGCGTCTCAACAATATTATATAATACATTGTGTATCAATGGTAGTTTTACTCAGTATTGTTTACAGTGTTTCATATCAAAATAATGGATGAAACTTAATTATTATAAGGTATGTATTTTTAAAAAATATCAAAAATGCAAAAAATTATTGTAAAACAGAACTATTGGTATTTTGTAGCATTTTTCTTCTTGTTGTGTTTACGCTAAAAGTACATGCGATAGTTAATGTTGAAATATGTTCAATGTACTCATTCATTATGCACGATCACATACATATTTATACAGTCTATTCACGATTTTGTAGATACAACACACATTTTTACTTATTATATAATGAAATGACGTTGTGAGTATATGACAACAATTTATAATCCGTTAATATATAAGTACACAGAGTATATTCTGTTATCATATATTCATTGCAATATTGACAATCCAGATACTTATTGTTTATATGCCAACATGTTTTCAATCCATTAAAATGTCCTATCCTAAATATTAAAAATGCACTTGCATTATTACCGCATCAACAAATTTAGCATACTAACACAGCAGTAAACATAATGGCGAACTTTATTTTTTTATTACAGTCAAGACCCCATACCCGTGGTTCAAACAAATTAAAAATTAAAAAATAAACATAAATTTATTTGTTCCGTGTCCACGCTTCTTCAGAGATCTTGTCTTTTGTTTAAAATAATTTAGAATAATAAAGCAATCAGACTTTGATGAAGAAGATCAATTATAGTCATTCTTTGGTATTGTACATAATGCAGTACATCCAGTAAAGTGTCATAATTCTTTACTTTTATAGAGAAAGAAAGAAAGAGAGACAGAAATAAAGTATACTAGGAATATACAATAGTATAGTGAAGTGTATAGTACACTTTACTGTTACCGCATTCAAGTTTTGCAATTTGATTTTGCCGTGTTTATGTGTGTAACGCAAATATTATAGTATTTATAATACTATAATGTGTTCGCTCTTATCCGCGGTATTTCTTAGAACATATTCCCTACGGATACGGGGTGACTGTACACCAAACACTCAAGTACAATTCATTTTCTCAATCAAATATAAATTTTAGTGATTGAACTTGAAAATAATCGCACATAATCCATTTCATTACTTATACATAGTATAATATCTCACTTGCTAAAGATGAATTTGTTAAAATGAATTTTTTCAATTGCATCCAACAAACACATTTATACAATCACAGGTCCTGCATATCATTATACCTTATTGTAAACGCACACAATTTATAATACATTCAGTAATACTTCAACATCATAAAATTGTCTAACACATGAGTACTGAATCCAATTAATGTTGAGCTGCCACTATTTAAAATACCTGCATTGTACCTTTCTGTGTTCCAAGTAGTGATAGTTACAACTAATATATTCAATACTTATGACAATATTGAATAAAAATCTTTTCGAATAAATTAATATTTGAAAGACTACAAACTGTATATTTTTTAATTTTTGGTGTAACAAAATATTAACAATCGCCGCATACATTAAAAATAGGTTGAACATCAATAAAAGTCCCCTGTGCTTGATGTTTTACTTTGTGATACAGAAATTAATGGTAAAAAATATAATTGGTCTTGAATGCATAAAATAAGATTGTGTAACAAATATTTATTGTATATTGTGATGCGATTGACACTGTAAGGAATCTAAAGTTGGAATATCTAGCAATTATTCGCATTTTGTTAAATAATTAATTAGAATCAGGGTAATTAATAAAAAGGAAAGTTAATCTGTTGCTAAACCTGTTCATTTTAGTGTATGATTGTGACTATCTGACTGACTGTATGAGATTCATTTTTTTCAGATACCAACGTCATATTTGAGAAACTGTTTATGATCAACGAAATTTCAGTGGTTGAACGTATCTTGAGATTGTAAATTTAATATAGTAAGTTTGAATCCTACAATTAGTACAGTCATAGCACAATTAAAAAGCTCTTAATTTGAAGTGCTTTATGTCATACACATCACAATATATATCGTTCTTTTAAGGCCAGTATTAAAATTTCAACGTTATAAATCGTATTTGGTAAAACTTAATGTTCATTGCAGCGTTATTCGTTGATTACTTTTCTAAATTTTCAGACAAATGGAGATATACAATATGGAATAGAAGGTGTCTTTAAAAATCACGCTATATGCAGGCAGTACTACTATCACTTCTTAAAAGTCATTCTCATTATAATCTAAAAGAGATCTTCATTCAATATTTTGTTAAATTTTACCTACAATAACTAGTGCGAGTGCAAAATGTTATGTTACATAATGATAGAAATTATCTTCTTATCCTTACAAACTGGTGATGTAAAATCATGATATCATTTACCCAGTACACATTTTAACTATATGGTTAAAATTTCATTCTCATTCACACTGATACATTGGTATGTAAATGATTGTTCAATCAAATGAAACTGCGAAATGAAATTTTCGTCCACGACTAATATGCAAATGAAATGATAAAATGATGATAGTTGTGTCACGTCTTTCACTCTATTCGTCAAGCAGTCGAGGTATATATATCGTGAAAATTTATTCTTCTTATTGTTAGTTTTTTTACTTCCTTATTCATTTAAAAAATATAAAATTGTTCGAATATCGTAATACATTTAAAAGTCTCGACATTACGTTCTTAAGATTTTACATTCTGTGAAGGTGTAATTTTTCTTTTATTGAATTTGGATACATTATTTCGCTTCCGATGATACAACTTCAGAAGTGTTTATATGAAAGAATAACGTAGAATGTAGAATACAATATTTTCATTGGTGGTTTTGTTTTCAAGAAAATTTAGTTTGAATATTACTTAGTTCCATATATATTTAAGCATAATTTTTCGCGATTGGATATTACTTTAAGATAAGGAGAGTGACATTTATATTAAGAAAATTAGGGAAACATACTACTTTTTGTCTGGTGATACTTTTTAAGCTTGAATGCCATATGAAGTAAATGTATGTATATACTATATCCACTTAGCATTTAAATCTAATTTTCTTGAAAACAGAATCACATATCAGAAAATAAGTATTTTACATTTTCAAATTATTTCTTCAATGGCTAATAATGTAATTATATTATGTGGTACGATCAAATTTATATTTTGGCAATACTAACAGTAACAAAACACTCTGTAAATAATATAAATAAATAAGAGAAAATTTCATGGAAAAATACAGAACAAAAAGCTGTACTGATGTGAACAGACATATATACCTCTCCCAAATATATATATATATATATATATATATATATATATATATATATATATATTTCAGACAATTTAAATGTACAAATTATGATTACTTACATAAAAATCGATGGTATTCAATATCCAATAAAGATTATTTTTATTGCCACAATCCTGCATAGTTACCATAAAGATTCATAGGTAGAGGACCACCAGCCGCAAATAACCGCGTACCTGAGCCATCATAGCAATGAGTATATATAGCAGGCGTATATCTCACGTTTTGGAATCCATCTATGTATTCTTCATCCGGAAACTATTATTGTCATGTAGATATTAGTTTTGTCTAAAGATAACTTTAAATTTAAATTGAAAAATATGAAACATACTACATATCCTTTAGAAGCTTTGAGTATAACTGTCCTAATAGAATTAATTGAAGACTCGAGGTACTTCTGTGCTCTCACATCATAAAACATCAACATTCCTAAACCTGTTCCTATTGTTAAAATGGAACCTTGGAAACTGGCTGACCGAATTCCACAACCACTATATCTGTAAAAAAATATAACTTGTTAATAAAACATACACAGATGTAATTTCAGGAAATAAGTTTAAGTTGAATGCTACATACCGCGATGGTACTTTCTTAATAATTTGTAATGTTCTTGGATCTAACAATAAAGTATGAGACCGACATCCTACCGCATATACACCATTATCTTGTACTGCAAGGCAAACGTTTTCTTGGGAAACTGGTAATTTTCTAGATATTTTTTGTCTGAACGTTTCGGCAGACCAAATGTGTATAAAACTATTCAAAGTGAGTGCTGCAATTTCTTTGTACGTCCTATGGAAAGCAAGTGCTCGCACTCTTTGAGCTGATCTGCATTCTTTGACACAAACTGGTTGAATTAACCTAATTAAAGAACAAAAAAAAGATTAATTAACATAAATTTTTTACATATATTCTTATCTATACTTTGCATTAGGAGTTGCACCTGTGTGTGGGTACATCTGCTTTGTCAGGAGCTTCTGCAAGATCATTATCAATACGCCATAAAGCCATTTTAGTGTCTCTAGAACCAGAAACTAAAAATTCATCATCTAGCCAACACATATCGAACACCCAATCTCTATGTGCACCTTCTCCTACACAAACTGGGTCTAATGTTGGTAGCCTGTAGATTGCAATTTCATTACTATTTCTCGCTCCAGTTGATAGAAGTGTTCTACAATATAAGAAAAGAAAATTATAAGCTTGAAAAATTATTATACAATCTGTTCAAATAATATACATTTTATACATATATACCTTGATGGATTAATTTGAACACAATGTATACCACATTGTTGTTCAGGAACTGCAGCACCTCCTGAATTAACTTGTCTTCCATGCAAGGATGGTATTTGATCTAACTTCTGTGTTGCTACATCATAAACCATCAATTTGTTGCATTTTGTACCGAATACTACTTGTCTATCACTTAACCACTGAGAGCAAAAAACTTTATTCATATTATTTAAACTAACTGAATATTCTTTAAATAATTCATGAGTCAATATATGGCGAAACCCATATTCTTGATTAATTTTCCGCACTTCTCTTGTGTCTATTTCCCTAGCACATACGTAGTCTACAAAGTTAAAAGATGTCCTTAAAAACTGTTTTCCTTCATTTATAGATTCTGCTTCATCGTCACTTGATTCATAACACACAAAGTCTTCTTGCTTATCTAGCTTTCGATTTCTTTCCATACTTAAGGCTAATCTATAGTAAGAAGACAAAATAGTTGTTAAAATAAAATTAAAATGTACCAAGCAGAAATGCTTTACAAATATTTGTATTTCAATTTACCTTGCACGACGTTCATCTAAACGGTCTGCATCTGCACAGGGAGGATACCTGCCATAGACAGTCATTCTCTGTGTCTCAGCCATTTTGTTTAAATTTTATAATGTATAAACTAGAGTTTGTTGCATATAAAATTGTTCTGGTAATTATTAAAATTACCTCTTGCGTATCTAATAATGGACTATTTTTAACTTACAGTCTTAAAAATATTGTGTTAAATATGCTTGATTACTACATTCGATAGAATTATTTTTTTAAATGGGGCATAAATAGTTCTTATCATTATAATAAAAATTATCATTCATTCATTTAACTTCCAAAGGAGATTGAATAGATCAATCATGTTGTTTATGTCTATGTATTAATCGATCATTGTAATGATGGATAAACTTTTCTCGTGTCATTGAAGAAATCTTGTAAACAATGCTGTCAAAGGAAATCCCAGTTTAGACTGTCGAAATATTTATGAACTCGGTTAGTCTGCAGTAAAATAAGAAGAAATTCTTGTTTGTAGCAATTCTCCTTTGACTAGAACAAAATCAAGCTATGAATTTTTATAGGATTAAAAAAGAAATGAAAGTAAAGCTTTTTCGAATATCATCATTTCACGACATATGATATTAAATATTATTTATAAAATCTAACAAACCTTATTAAAAAGACGGTAATTGCCAATTCTATCCAGCTACCTAAGCAAAGTTACCGTCGGCAGTAATCCCTTGCCTAGTAGATGCAGAACTTCATAATTACGTAACTTGTATGCACTTACAATATGAATAATATGAATATCAAGGCTTTATGTTAAAATTATTCAACGAAATAGAAAAGAAAGCCGCAAAATTCATTAGTAAAGAGACCTTCGTGATCCGAAGCAACTAACCATCGCCATATTGAAACGAGCAGCAAAATTGCATAAAATTCGGGAAAATCCACTGAAACATTCTAATCATGTCGTCTAATTTTCACGTAAAATATTTTTATAGACTTTCTTTATTCAGTAATACCGATAAATGAATTGGTTCCTGAATAATTACGGAAAAAATGGAGAACGGTTTCCATCAATTGTCAACGAGAGAAGTTTGCCCCCTCTACTATCCTTTATTACAGCTGACATTTTTAAAGAAATGGCGTCCTTTAAGAAAATAAATACCAAAGTATTTGTTAGATCGGGAACTGAATTAACCCCGGATAACATATATTGGAAAAAGTATACCGTGAGTATCTTTTAGCAGTAAAAATAACAAATTTTTCAATGTATGTAGTATATCGATTAGTTTATGACACCCACGTGCGTATAACGTAACCTAACAATCACACTTAGAACTAGGTAAATGAGACTATATTATCTAATGAAATACGTTTATTCAACAGGCTCCTGTTTTAGTTAAAGAATTCGGGCCTGTAGATTATGTAGACTTCTCACCGGTGGAACCACATTATTTTGCGGTTACTTGTTCAGTCAGGGTACAAGTATACAATCCAATTACAAAGCTAGTCACAAAAAACCTCAGTAGATTTAAGGAAGCAGCCTATGGCGGCTCTTTTCGCAGCGATGGAAAGTTACTTTGTGCTGGTGGTGAAGAAGCAGTTATTAGACTTTTTGATGTTAGCACAAAGAGTCTTCTTCGATTGTTCTCCGGACATAAAGCTGCTGTACACAGAACATTCTTCACTGCCGACAATCTTCACATAGCTTCATTTTCTGATGATAAATCTGTTGTTGTTTGGGATATACCTAGCGAAAAGCAAGTTATATCTTTTAATGAACATTCAGACTATATTAGGGCTGGCGCAGTCAGTCCTATTTCCAAAGATATAGTATTATCTGGTGGTTATGACAAACATATTTATATGTACGACACAAGAACGAACAAACAAATTCTCAACGTAAGTCACGAAGCTCCGGTTGAAAGTTTATTGTTTTTACCATCTGGTGGAATATTTTTGTCTGCAGGTATAGTACTTTCATTCTATTCATATTTTAGAAATATCTATTTCGATTATATAAAAATAATGTATTAAATATTTATAAAAAGGTGGAACAGAAATCAGAGTGTGGGATGCACTCGCTGGAGGAAGATTACTTGCCAAAATTGTGCAACATCATAAAACTGTTACATGTTTAAAAATGGCATCGAATGGCCACAGGATTTTGTCTGGCTCATTAGATAGACACGTGAAAATTTATGATTCTGGGACATATAAGACTGTTCATTCCCTGGACTATCCAAATTCAGTTCTTAGTATAGGCATCAGTGTAAGAAAATATTCATATTCTAAAGTATAAACTAACGAGAGAAATGTCAATTGTTAAATAAAATTTTTAATTTTAGTCTAACGATGAAACCATAGTAGCTGGTATGGTTGATGGTTTAATTTCTGTTAGAAGAAGAGAAGAAGATATGAAAAATGAAACGCCACAACGTAAAAAAGTATCATATAGACATTCGGGTAAAAATTTGCACACACCTCATGTAGACATGGTTATAAGTGAGGATATGAAAGAAATTATGTCTAAACATGACACCTATTTAAGAAAGTTTCAATATTCAAAAGCTTTGGATTGTGTGATGATGAGTTATGTTGTAAATAAAGCACCACACGTTACAGTCGCGCTTATGCAAGAACTTATCAGAAGACAAGGTTTAAAACAGGCTCTTGCTGGTAGAAATGGAAAGTCCCTTGTAAATATCATAAAATTTTTAAATAAACATATTGGGAGCGTTCGATTTGGAAGAGTATTAATACATGTTGCCAATACTTTAATGGGTACGTAATAAATAATTTTCTCAAAACAAGAACTTTTGAATGTCCTCTAATGATAAGTATTACTTTAACAGATGTTTATGAAGATCATTTGGATGAACTTGGACCAGAACCACGAAAAATGTTTACTATCTTGGCATACAAATTGGAAGAAGAAGAAAATTTAATATTAGCTCTATCAGAATTGCAAGGGAAATTACATGTAATATTATCTGCTGCAGAAACCGTAGCTCCCGCAATAGTAAAAGATAATCTCATGTTGGAACCTTCAAATGCAGCTCAAAAAAATCTAATTTTAAGTATAGCATGAATATAATACGTTATATTGTCTCATCGTGTATCATAGATAAATTTGTACATACCTTTCATATATATTTTAATAAAATGGAAATATCATTCGTCATATACTGTCACTCATTAGGCTTTTTAAATGATAAAATACTAAAGATTGAGAACAAACATATTGTTCAGTGACACAATTACTGTATATTTGTTACACTCAAGGACTGACTGATCTTATACGATCCTCGTATTAGATCTTGGAACAGTTAAGCACGGCAACGGAGTTATCCGATAGCTTGCCTCTCTTATGACAATGCCCGGAAGATTTTCTGGCACTTGCATGAAGTAATTTTTCCTCGTGACGTTTTGACGACCAAGATTTCAGTTTTGCCGGAACATGATTTTATACTGTCACTTATCATGAAGTTGATCACCTATCTATCTCATTACCGTCTCATATGTTAGTAATATGATACTACGGTATTAATCATAATAAGGGAGAAAAGGAATTCAAAAATGTTGCATTGCAGAATGTGACAAGATAATATGCAATAGACCAGAGAAGTTATTCACATTTCCTAAATTACATTACACACACTATCACCATACAATATAAAATATTAAGGTGTGTATTAAAGTTTAATTATATCTCTAAATTATAATTTGTTTATTTCATGATATTTCTTTTTTGAGACACTTTTGCCAGGCAGCAGAAGATGGTTTATCAGGCATTATCCATCCAACTGGAATTGGTGATGAATCGCTATCTGTACTTATATATTTGTCCCAAGCAGTTCTAAAAATAAAGCATTTATGCTACTGTAAAAATACATTTATAAAATAATTCAATATTGTTTATTTATGGTGCTGTATTTACCTCATACTAATGAAATTAGCTAAATCAGTATCATATTGATCATTTGTTAACATCTTTTTTCCAAACAGTACGTTTTCCCACTCATCAAATACATTTTTCTTCTGTTTTTCAATCCTTTCTTCATTATCAGTCTTTAGCATTAATTTTAAACCTTGTTCTTCTATCGAATATTCTCTATCAAGTGCTGACCACTGTTCTGTTAACTTTGCTGTGTGCAGAAAATATATTGATTAGTACAATTTGTAATATATTTTTGTTAAATAAAATTAGCATTGTACCTATGATATTATTAAATGCTTCATCTGCTGCTAAAGATAAATGTTCTCCTCTTGCTCTGGCGATATTGGTCTTAATATTCCGTAGACTTTGTAATTCTTGTAACAGTCCAAGATATTTCCTTGCATCGCTTCGTTTTCCTCTAATATCAGATAATATCATATCTGCGTCTTTACGTAAATTTTCTTCTTGCTTCTCCTTCTCTATTACAGCTTGTTCTTTCCTAATCCACGAATCGATCTGTGCATGCAGTCTGGCTCTTCTTTCCATTCTCATTACCTTCTCGTGTCTCCATTTCTCCCTTTTAATTTTCTCTCGTAATCTTTTTCTCTTTCGCCTTTTTAAATCTCTCTTTAACTGATTTAAAAAATTTGGGTCTTTAATAGGATCTAACAACTTCGTAATTTCACTTTTTGCTGTTTCGCAAATGTTCATTTTCTCTTGCCACTCTTCCTCTGATAAATCCTTATTATTTGCCAATTCTGCACAAATTATTTTTAATTTTTCATTTAATTTATACACTGCTGTTATGGCATCTTTGGTAGTCGCAATTTTAGACTTTCCTGGACTTTTTCTCTGGTCGTTTATACTCTTAGGCAGATTAACATTTTCGAGAAAAATTTCAATATCTTTTTCATCGGCTTGTCGTTTTTCTGTTATAACTTTCGAATTGGTAATAACGTCGGATGGAGTTGTACCAATTGGATAAATATAATTTTGATATACATTCATATTGTAATTTGCGTTATAAATAGACTGATCTATTGGATGATACATATTGTAATCTTAGTTCCAGCAATTTTGTATGGAACTTTTTGCAAAACTTTAATTACGAAACACAAGCGTTCGAAATTGACAGTTAACTTGGTGAATTATAAAATATCTTAATGCTATCACATTTGTATGCGTTAAATGATTAGTTTAATTTTCTTACAAAGTATTTGTTAGATGAAAATATAGTTTTTTCATTACTTTTGGCGGTTCATTAATAAAATTAGTATAACTCTAACACATATCCATAATTCCTCCTTCCTTAGGAAGTTGAGCTTCTGCTTCTTGTAATACTTTCTGAGCTTCTATGTAATCTTCAATTTCTTTCAAATCTTGTTCTGTTTCTAAGATTTTTTTAAGTTCTTCGGATGCTTTGACAAGACGTCGTTGACAATCTGGCACCATCATAAGGGATTCTTGAAGAACTTCTTCTTGCTTCTTTACATCGTATCCATCTTTATCTGTAAAACAATTAGAAACAATAAGAGAATATAAGATCTAGAAATTGACTTGAATAATTTTAGTATTTATTTTGGAGCAGTACGTGCGTTGTAAACGTGATTACAAACGTTACAACAATTGACATATCAGCTTCAAGCAAACAATCTATCAGATCAAAATACAAAAAAGTGAAAAATGTACAGAAGCGTCGTAATAGATAACACAGCTGTTGAAAGGATTGGATTAATAATAAGACATGCTTCCGATTGCAATATTCGGTATAGTATTCTCACCCTGTTCCTGTAATTTTTGTATCCTTTCACGTTGCTGTGCTGCTTCTTTTTCATACATAACTTTTTCTTTCGCAAGACGTTTCACTACTCCAGTTTTAATTTTTAGAGTTCTTATTCGAGGATCAGACATTGTTTTAATTGAAATAGTTTACCTCGTGTGCCGAAACTGAAGTGTTCACCGACTAAACTAACGTTTCTCCCTTATAAGGCAAGATGAGTAGGTACAAATGAATTCGACGGAATTCAGTGACTTTATAGGTTATACCAATTTATAACCGGAGACTTGTACACCATTAAGTTGTACCAGATGGTTGTCTGGTTGTACCTTTATGGCATCACACTTATCGAAACATTCGACCCTTGTTTCGATCAATCGTTTGCTTATCCACAATCGTTTCTCGACTGTAAGGAAATCATTTTACATTTGACAAGGTATAGTATTCACATTAAATAATATAGGCAAATTACTTTCTTTCTACAAAATAAATACTATTTAAATGTATATATCTTTCGAAAAAGCAAGAATTTATTGAATGTGAAAAAACTACATTTTTACATTAATCATCTATAGTTTGAAAAACTACAGTTATAACGTTCGAAGTAAATGTATTTTCGTGTATTACATTTATACGCAATAATAATAATGGTATAAGTTATAGGTTTGTATTTATAAACGAATATGTGACCGACATCAGTGATTATAACCTCACAAAAACATAATATCGAGATTACTTCTACTTGTATTAATTAGTAATTTTTCATTCGTGGGACTGTCAAATATGAGCCTTGTTCTTTATCAGGATCTTTCACCGTTAATAATTTCGCGCCATCTGATTTCGAACGTTCGAGACTTACAGGAAACTTCAAACGGTATCACAGTATATCCCCCCAACACTTCTGTAGAAAAACGCTACATCGTGTCTGCATTGAAAGGTGCAGCAAGAGAGAAACAGAAGGGTTAATCGTGTATTGGTTTATAATTAATTCTACGAGACATGTAACGAACAATAGTGGCAAGATTACAATGCAAGACGATATTTTTCCGGCAGCAGAGAAAATTCTTTCCGACATCGAAAATGTGGTGAAGAAGAATCCGTCACTGTGAGTGTTTTCGTAGATACATTACGAGGGCGGAGTCTTTAAAAATATCTGTGAAAATTGTTACTAAATTCTCCGATTAGATGCATCAGTGTGTCCGTTGCATTTGCGATCTAACGACCATGTTATTGTGTGCTCGACATTGGTCCAACAAATTTACAATACCGTCATTTATAAGTCTTAATGAGACACGCGTACATACGACGCTTCTCGCAAAAGGTTTGCATAGTAAATACAGTATATACATAGTAATGTTGGTATCTGATATCTACGATATGAAACTGGCGCCATCGCGATTATTAAATGTCATAAGTATTATCAATGTATATTGTTTCGTACATGCATTTCTATGCAAATCTTGCAACCTGTGATTCATTGTCAAAACGCTATATAACGTTAATTGTCACTAGTGAAGCGTTAAACTAGAATAATAGTGATGAAAAATATGCGGAAAATACTATCGTTATTCGTATATCGGAATTACCGTTACTTTTACTGTATTTCCTAGATGTCTCATATGTTGTTATGTAATTCAGGTGTATAGGCGTATATTTCAAATACTTAACAAATAATTTGTATTATTTATTTTGTTTTTCAAAGATTGTATTTGTTAAATAAAACAGCAGGAATGACAATTGAGGCACAGTACGTGTACAGGCATACATATATGTACATATCAAATACTTGAAAAACAATTTGTATTATTTATTTTGTTTTTCAAAGATTGTGTTAGTCAAATAAAACAACAGGAATGACAGTTGAGGCACAGTACGTTACCAATAATATACATTTTATAATTCATCAGAAAAAGTATTAACGTTAATTTATAATTGGAAAGTAATTATTTAGGAAAGAAATTAATATCAGCACTCACTCGACTCTCGTTAGGATAGGTTAGGAGAATAACGAAACGAAACATTGTTCATGTATAATTTCAGGAAAAGCTTCGAAATAATCCCCGCGGAAGATAACGAAAATAAATCACCGGTATTTCATCAGGAGGACTGTCTTGGGCTGGCCTCGTGGTGCGTGCAACCACTTTGTTGCTACGCTTATCGGCGACTCTTTGAACTTCGCCAGAACAAACACAGGCGCGAGGAGCCCAGCACAATAGCAAGATGGTTACTGGGCGCCCTCCTATTAAATCCGGATGTTACAACGTTCTGGAACATGCGGCGGGAGTTAGTGAGAAGTCACAAATTAGAGGTGTCGGAGGAATTTGCGTTTTCACGGTTGGTGCTCTACCGTAAACCGAAATGTTTTGACGCATTCGCCTATCGGCAGTGGTTATTGTTATACGTATTAAACGCCAAAGACAGCCGGTACGATTTCGACTCGGCGGAGTCGCCGCTCTGCACAGAATTGAACTTGGTGACCACCTGCGCGGACAGGTACGCGAACAACTATAATGCGTGGAGTCATCGGCGGCACGTGATGGCACTCCGGGAGTCTCGTGGCTTTGCCTATCCGAATTTCGAGAACGAGTGGAAGAACACGCTCGCCTGGTGTCAGAGACACGTATCCGATTACAGCGGACTCTCCTATCGGCAGTACTTGCTGCAGAAATACATGTTCGAGTTCAAAGAACTGCCTAGAGAGTCGTTGATAAAGTGTCCGGCGATCACCGAGCAATGTAGGGAGGAACTGTTCGCTTACATTAAATCTAACATCGGTGACGCGCATAAATTACAGCGGTTGTTCAACGTTATGGAGACGGAATATAATGCAAGTTCGACGAGTGCGGAACAACAGGCGTACTTTCGCACTCTGTCTTACTGGGCGGAAGAATGTCGCGCGAATGAGAGTGCCATTTGCATGTATAACGATTACGAGGCTCTATGGTGTCATCGTAGGTTCCTGGCGTGTGTCCTGGTGCGTTTCATCGCGATGTACATAAAGCATTCCTGCCGAACGGACGAGAGTGCCGAGGAATCGGTCCGAGCGACAGACGTTCAAAACAAGTTAGCTGCGATAGAAGACGATGCGATGTTGTGCCATGATTTCCTCGTAGAGGCGTTCTGCGCGCGGACCGAGAAACTCGGCGAGCTCGCGACCAAACGAGATCAACACGAGAAAATGCTCGTCGAGAGATTCTTCAAGTTTCTTCGGAATATCGGATTCGGAATCAGGTGTTCATCCTGTTAGCCGTTCAAATTGTACTTTTAAATAAATGACGATGCGCGCGTATTCAGCTGTATAACCCTACTTGTATCGAGCATAGATCGAGTGTCATTAACGAGGTGTGTTATCCAAGTTAACCTCTCCGACTTCCATGAAACCTGTACTACGTAATAAAATAAAAAAACTCGACGAAACAGTCGACACGTATTGTTTCTTAGCAGTTATCGTTTATTTTGCAAATTACTGTTTATAAAACAGTTTAAAGGTTACAGCTTATTTGTATTTAGATAAACCAACAATTTACAAAACGAAAGTGCAAGAGAAACTATTTTAATTTTCTGACTATGAACGGTAGTTGTTGAAAACGTACATGTCGGATATTTTTTTATACTTTCGTGATGCGTGTAAATTTCATGGGAATCAGAGGGGGGCATCATTTGGTTAACACTCTTCGCAAGTAAGAATCACGCTGTAAGTCTTACTCTGTACTCCACACAGGTGTTATTCCTAGATACATATATTACCCCTATGAATTGTATCTCAATAGTGCTCTCTCGTTCGAATCGTTTGGCGCAGTGAGCCCCCTGCGCGTTAATAACTATAGCACCGTTTTTATTGAATAAGATCTAACGTACGACAGTGTAGATGAAATGGAATGAGTATCGATACTTATTTTTGAAACGTTTACCGTGTATTGTTTGAAGGATGTCTGAGTGCGATGTATCGCGTTGTAATGACTGTTGATAACGTTGATTGGGTTGGCGTTTGATATTCAAAACGCTGTCCGACCTTTACGAGAACTAGTACAATTGCGTAATACGAAGGAGAGAAAAAAAAGAGTGTCTTTTGACGCACTAGGGAAGTATTATCGCGAAACAAACGTGTATAGCCAGACATTGATAAAAAAAAAGAAGAAAATATGAATGAAGTAAATGAAAAGATGCTAGTTTTGTAATGGTTTTTTTAGTCATCTTCAGCACAGCGGAATCTGTTTCGAATGGACCGTGCAGATTCGGCCGGGCCAATCGTTTCGACGCAATTGGCCACGTTATATCCCTTTGGCGCGACAATCTGACCAAAAATAAACCTTTAGACTTTTGACTGGACTATCTCAGTCTACCGGGAACGGTCCGTTAAAGCGCGTGCGATCGTCCAATTTTTCTCATACACCGATTCCTACTAACTTCCGGTTTTATTGTTACGTGTTAATAAAGTTCAGTAAACCCTGTCACGAAATTTCTTTGCCAAATACAGTATTTCATCGGTAATTGTCCCAAATGTCTCCGACATAATTGTCCCTGAGATATCCCCAATAGTGGGGTGTACCCCCTTGAGGGGCCGTGAAGCTCGAGAGGCCTCGGTCGCCGAGAAATATGACACCATGCGGCTCGGGTATATCGGTGAGACCATACTAATCCGAATTTCCAACTTCTTTATTATTCCTTAATTTTTTTATGGGACTTCGATGACCATATTTGTGGTAATTTTCTAATAAAAATGATGCCAAATATTATATAATTCCGATGATATTTACTTGTGTAATAGACAATTAAAGTTTCGAGCGCGAAGAAGGCCGCCGACTACGACTCTTCGCGTCTCTTTCTTTCCCATACGCTATCCTTCCTCGCGCCCGAAACTTTAATTGTCGATTACACAAGTAAATATCATCGGAATTATATCATATTTGGTATCATTTTTATTAGAAAAATGCCATCGACTACAAATATGGTCATCGAAGTCCCATAAAAAATAATGATTAATAAAGAAGTTGGAAATTCGGATTAGTTATGTTTACATTTCTCGGTGACCGAGGCCTCTCGAGGTCGGCTGTCCTTCTCTACGTTCGGCAAACCTCAAACAATGATATCCCTCGCGCATAATTGTCCCTCCGCAGACCCGTGTTGTGGACAATTATCGATGAAATACTGTACACACTGAATCCGCATGCATCGACGACGCCACACATCGAACACATACCCGATCTTAATGAGATTTCTCATTTCGTCTTGACCTTAATCTTCCGACACCGCCGGATCACCGGAATTAACACCGACGATACGTTTCCTAGCAGCATGACGACGGACGTGAAAGTTTCAGTCAAACGATCGACGCTGACAGAAAATACACGCGCAAGTTCTGTCGTCGTTTCGGGTGTGAACTCCGCTATACCCATCGAATCGTGATCATTGACCTAGGAATCGAAAGATACAGTAATACCCTGCTTAACGTAAACAATGCGTTCCAAGAAACTGCTACGTTATAAGAAACTCGGTTGCCAGAGGTAAAAATAACATGGTCAGACTCGAAATGTATTTTTTCACCGAGGTAAATTCTACAAAGCAAAGTAACTCGCATCGATTTTCGAAAAATACTTGCGTTTTCTTGTTAACACTTTGCCGTCCGCACGTCTCGTAAACATTTCGGTAATTATATAGAAAAGGTCTGCGTACTCCGATTTTGATGAAATTTTAATATGTTATGGAGCAACACATTCTGAACAACTTTTTCCTTTTCCAATATAGGGGGGTCGCTTTTAGTTTTCGAGATTTTTGCAAAAAACTATCGGTAATGTTAATTTCATAACGGAAACCTTCTTTTTAGAAACACTGGGTGCGTGTGAAACACTGGGTGGGTGTGTGTGGTATTGTCACTTCTCATCTCCACAACGTGTTTACAAACAAAAAATAAACAGATGCGGCCCGAAAATCCAGGAAGAAACAAGCAGAATTAACTCCTGTAGATAACTCTGATCATACATACAGTCACTTCCATTAATATTCGTACACTCTAAAAGACGAACATGTTTTTAATATTGGATCATGTGACATGGATTTTTTTTTGAGAAGTTAGAACAATTAGTTTACTACACGTTGAAAAAAAGAAATTTTGAAAAAATTGTAATTGGTCGGAATTACAAAGAATATACTAAAAGTTGTTATTTACAACTGTTTTATGTGTGTCCATATTGAAAATTCAACAAATACGTTTTGTAGATCTGTGTCAACTGTATATACTCTGAATATTTCACCAAAATCGGCAAACGTTGCAATGAGCTACAACTGTTCGAAGATAGTAAAAATTGCAGCTTTTCACAATTTTCCACGTAATCCAAATTGGATGAAAATTTGAAAATGTATACAATTGATACAGATCTACAAAATGGATGTTTTAAATTTTTAACATAAGCCAGATAAAAAAATTGTAAAACACAACTTTTAGTATTTTCTCTGCAATACCGACCAATTGCAATTGTTTTATAATTTCTTTTTCACGTCATGTAGTAAACTAATTATTCTAACATCTCAAAAAAGTCCAAGTCGTATGGTCCAATAATAAACAAGTTATCGTCTTTTTAAGAATGTACGAATATTAATGGGAGTGACTGTAGATAGGCTGAGCTTTCAATTTTCAAAGACATTTCCTGGATTTTCGGGCCGCATCTGTTTATTTTTTGTTTGTAAACACGTTGTGGAGATGAGAAGCGACAATACCACACACACCCATCCAGTGTTTCACACGCACCCAGTGTAAAATTCAATACAGTATTAGCGATAGTTTTTTGCAAATATATCGAAAACTAAAAGCGACCCCCCTATATTAGAAAAGGAAAAAGTTGTTTAAAATGTCGAAATCTATAATATATTAAAATTTCATCAAAATCGGAGTACGCAGATCTTTTCTATATAATTACCAAAATTTCTTCGCTTGGCGCCGGCCGTTCTTGAGGTTATCGGGTGATTATAAATTTTCAAGTTTTACTAATGTCATCGTTAGCTCTCATGAGTTTTCAATTCTGCCCCCTATTTTCATGAAATTTGGAAGATATACATATGTAAATAAAAGTAAAATTTGTTTTCTATATTTCTTTATTTACGTTTTCTTTGGTAATAACTTAGTATTTCTCTTTTAAATCATATGCAGCAAAACAATCTTTAAGATGTAACGCAACTCCACAAGACTTGCACATTAAATTTGTTGTCCTTCTTTTTTTGTTTTTGGAACATACATGGCAGTTTCTTCGTTTTCGTTTGTTAGTTTCGGAAATGAGTGTTAGCTGGTGTTGTTTTAGCTGACCGGAAAGTCTGTCGATCGAATCATGATGGGACTCACGCGATGTAGTAGTGACCTCCGAGTTTTGCTCAGAAACAGGTACATGATCTATTATCCACGATTCAGACACTTTCAATAAAAAATCATGAAATCGGAGACTCTTGCGTTCTGTATTGAAATGTTGATATGTCCTGAATGCATTAAATAATGCGCAATTAACACTATGCCGTCCAGTACACCACTGTGGTGTCGCCGGCCGTTGAGCAATACTTTGTTGTGCGACACCACTGTGGTGTCGCCGGACGGCAAAGTGTTAATAATACATATTGTGTCAGCCTTTTGAACGACCGTGCTGAAGAGAATATTACTCACGACAATTTATTAAAAAAAGCCTCAACTATTTATGTTTGATTTGCAACGGCAGATCTGCCGGCAGGTACCCAGATAGCACTCGGACGTCCAATGTACGTCCGTACTGGACATACAGGGTGGGGCAATAACTATGTCCAGTTTGAATATTGCCGTTATTTGTAATAATATGAAAAAATGTTATATAGAAAACTTACACGGTATAGAGGGGGACATATTGTGACACAAACATTTTCTGCGTGGGTGGAGGCATAGAGGAGATTTCAAGGTCAACTCTATTTTTTTAAATGGAATGCTATGTTTTTTTTTATCACGATGTGATAGCCAGTGTTGAGACGAATTCAGCGAGTTATCATTGAAGGTCATGCAAGGTCAAATATGGTAGTAAAATAAACTTTATTACCTTACAGGAGATGCTCGAATTGGTGACCGTTTGCGTCAATGAAAAGTTGCAATCCCTGCATCACGTGCATGTCTTATCGTTTCTGAACTTATGCTAGCACATGCTAGGATAAGTCCCACGTCCGTGGTACGTCCGAAATTGATGTCCGAGGGATGTCCCACGAACGTAAAAAACGGATGTCCATGAGAAGTCCGAAATTTATGTCCGAGGGATGTCCCACGGACGTAAAAACGGATGTCCATGGACGTCCGAAATTTATGTCCGAGGGATGTCCCACGAACGTAAAAAACGGATGTCCATGGACGTCCGAAATTTATGTCCGAGGGATGTCCCACGAACGTAAAAAACGGATGTCCTGAGACGTCCGAAATTTATGTCCGAGGGATGTCCCACGGACGTAAAAACGGATGTCCATGGACGTCCGAAATTTATGTCCGAGGGATGTCCCACGAGCGTAAAAAACGGATGTCCATGAGACGTCCGAAATTTATGTCCGAGGGATGTCCCACGGACGTAAAAACGGGTGTCCATGGGACGTCCGAAATTTATGTCCGAAGGATGTCCCACGGATGTAAAAACGGATGTCCATGGGACGTCCGAAATTTATGTCCGAGGAACGTCCCACGGACGTACACGGCGGACATTGGACGTATCGGACGTAAAACGAACGTCCTATGGACGTACGGTGATATCTGGGTAAACTGTTAATGCGGACATCGAGTCTACAAAAATGTAAAATGACTGGTTAAACGAGGTGTTACTGTGCAGGTGTACGCAGACGGGAGCGTGATGTATAGGTTGCTAAATCAACACATACACCGTCCTCGATTCAGTTTAGACGCACCGGTGAAAGTAATGTCACCCCGTGTCTGTCGGTCTATTGTTGATCACCGAGCAGCGATTCTAGTCGGTCGAGAACTAAATTTCATTCAACGGACGATCGATCGGCGATATAGATAGTTTTTCAGAACGCGGCCGACGTTATGCCGTTGCACAATACACGGCGCGAAACGTGGTGAATTTCGGCGCCCCGGACACACGGTACTTGTAACAGATTAATAGTTAATATATCGTCGAAACTCGCACGTGACTATTCTCTATTACTTTCATTGGTCGATTGGTTCGATTGTATCCCGAGGCACAACTCGGCGGTCGATAGGCATCCTCAGAAATTCCACCGGTACGACACGGCCGAGGAAGCGGCATTGGCAAGGTGTGCAGTGGCGGGTCGGACTAGGTTGTCTTTCTTCATTCCATTACCGGAAGCAGAAACTATCGGAAGTTGAATCTATGTTGTCCGAAGCTGAACCCGCTCTCGAAGCCACCGATCCCGCGCAAACGGAGAAGATGCAGCTGTTTCAAAAAAAAGGTAAGACCACATCTCTTCACTGTGTATCCACCTGTTTCTTAATTTAACTTACCTGGTTGAGAAACATGATGGAAATTAACGTCTAGTAACTTTTATTTCATTATTTCTTCCCGAGGAAGCAAACAATTAAATTGTATAAACGAGTCTGGTTTAATATTACGACTAAAGCATTTAATCGACATTGAATAAAACAATTGCATTGTCACTAGAATTACGGTTAAAATTACAATTTAAAAATTTGTCAATATATACGATGATTGAAGTTGTAAGAATGGATGTTGAATAAGGTGATGCATTCAATAAAAATCGCGCAAAATTCGGAATAAATACACTCGTGTTCTTTTTATAATGTAATATAAAGTTGACGAGTTTAGTGTAATTTGACCGTTAAAGAAAGTATATGCAATCGATAACCGGAAGGTAAGAGTTATGATTCCTTGTTGACGTACATGCATGTAGATTGCATGTTTATTTATAGTTAACGATACGGTACTTTGATCAGAGACGTATGTACTAAGTGCGCGATGGAGAGCGATTTTTCTAGCGGGCAAAGTATAAGAAATATAATATATGTATTACTTGTTCATATAAAAACACGTACATTATATTTTAGTGAGTGATTTTTAAATTATAATGCATTCGATTGTTTTAATCACAATGAAAAATGTCTTTAAAGTTTTATTGCAATGTAATAGATTATTTTTAAGTACTGAGCGTGAATATAGTTAGGAAACCATTGTTGTGTCTTCGTACAAGGTTTCGTAAGCAAAAGGCTTGTCGTAGCTATAAAGATGGCACGCAAAAGGTGATTTTCATTGCAACTAAATTAAAATTTTTTTTTTTCTACTTTAATACTGAACTGTAAGATATTTTATTCTTATACTTTAAATAACATATAAATAATGCATGTGGTAAAAACTTAAGCATTTTCACGTTTATTTATCAATTAAATATTTTTCTATTCATAGGGAGCGTAATAGTAGAATAAAATATAAAAAGAATTATAGAACAAAATATAAAAAGAATTAAACGTCGTTTGTCGTTTTACAGTAAACGTAATTAAAAGAATTATTTTGCCAATTCTCCAAGCAGTATATCCATTAAAAATGAAATTTAGTAACTTATTTTTCACTGAGCTTTTGAAATGATCATATTTCATGAGTTACATCCTATATTCAGATGAAGTTATTTTTACTATTTTATTTATTTGTTAATCTCAGTTTTCCTAGCCTAGAGCTGAACTCGATATACATGTGTCTTACGTACTAACATTAATATAATATTTATAAGAAACGAGAAAATACTGGATGAAATTATTTTAAAAGTGTTATTTCTTATTGAAATACTACCTGTTAAAAGAGAAAATTATAGTGCATTATAGTTACGCGGATCAGTTTTCGTATTAAGCTTCTCACACACGTGTCGTAATTTATAATTAAAAGAAAACATGTTTGGCATACATATAGTGCACCGGGGCAATTAACAACGCCATTTTTAAGACCTCGATTTACATCTTGTATAATTATTTAAATTTTGAAGACTGTCATTATTGCAACAAGTAATGAAACAAATTGATAACTAAACATATTCATGTTACAAAGTATTAGCTAACGGGATTTTGTTTTACATTCTTAGGTTCCCATTTGAGTAGCAATAATCTCTAAGAAGCGCTCTGATTGTTGCAAAAAAGAATATATAATTTTAACTCAAAAATCAGACACGAGGGTAGAAAATTCTCGAACCTTGACCTATTGTCTAATTAGCTACGTATAGAAACACTCTCCCCTTTTATCCTTTATTCATAGTCTGCGCAGTGGTTGTTGTGCACCTGCATGCAGACAAGTGCGTGTTTGTGGGTACATGTAAGTACTCGTACACGTGTAGTGTTTGCAAGAATGCACACAAAGGCAGAAGAAGGAGTGCAGCAATTTAGCATCTCCGGGGATGTGCAATTTTCATTTAAATAATAATCCAACAGAAAGAAGAGCATCGCATTTCATCGGACCAATGGAAATCCCGTTTTCCATGTTTTTCACATTAAATATCAAATTTCCTCCGATTTTAACACTGAATCTACCACGGTCAAATGACCGCGTTTCTTTTCCACATTTATTGAAATTATAGAAACGCTTTCATAGGAAATGATTAAATTGACTTCTTTATTTAAGCACATATTGTAATGAAACCCGTAAAAAGTTCAAGTAAGTTCAATCTTCTCACTTGTATAAAACGTTTGACTTTCATATGTTTTGTAGTTGGTGGGTTTAGTGTTAAGAACCGTATGCGAATGCGTTTTTAAATTTTTCAAAATTTTTGCCTTAAAATAAATAGCTCAATTTATCTTCGGATATGTTATACATAATAGATGTTTTAAGAGTTACACATATTAATAGGTTAAAAAGTTGTGGCAGTTGGTTTAAAATAACATTTTTCGAAGTGTTGCCAGTTCGCTTAGCAACCCGTGTCAAAAATGACCCGACGTCAATGTGTTAATTGGATGACGCAATTTGTGTATATTGACGTACATTTTACTTTTAGTCTTTGAATTGAACGTACATAATTGTCAATGGTTTACTGTTTGAATTCAATGTTAAGTATAATTACAGTTTCTGTGGTTGCATAAGTAAAATAAGTACCGCACATATTTTAAATATATTATAGATCTTAGCACAGAAACGTTAATTTGAGAGTGTAATATTGCAAAATCAATATTTAGTTCATAAATTAGTATTTAAATATGAATTTACATTTTAAAAGTAACACAAATGTAGGCGATGATCTGTCTGTGCCTTTGGCATAGTAATTGGGAACAAAATGCGAAGTCCTCAATTATAAATCGCACGGTGAATTGCGTTTCCGTTTGAATAAGCTAGCAATTTATCTTGTTCACGCACTGTTTGGCAGAAACAAAATTGTCACGTTCAAAACATTGTAAGCGCAAATAACGAATACAGCCTTCGATGAAAATAAATTTGTAATTTTATTTTCCATGAATATTCAAACTACTATAATATAATTTATATTCAGGACAACCAGTGTCGCCAGATCGCTGAAATTGAGGGGAATACAATTTACCCCCTCTCTGATGACCAGAGTAATATGTTGCGCGGCACGTCACGTGACCAGTCTACGGTCTTAGTGGGGGACGTTGAAGTGTGCGCAGGAGTGGAATGGGATAGTGGAAGGGGAAAAGTAGAAGAGGAAAATTAACCCAGTTTTGGGTTGATTTGGCGACACTGGGATCAACCAATAAATTAAATGCCATTTTTGAAAATGATATAGGCAAAATATCCTAGAACGAAACATTTTTAGCAGATAAAATTTTTCTATCCGTGTCATTTTTTATAAATTGATTCTATATAATTGTGTCAATATATTAAATGCCATTTTTGAAAATGATATAGGCAAAATATCCTAGAACGAAACATTTTTAGCAGATAAAATTTTTCTATCCGTCATTTTTTATAAATTGATTATAAAAAATCATGTTAGGTTTTCATGAAAATAGGAAATGTATTAACGTTTTAGTATGCTTTGTACCATATTGAATTTCCGACGATCATTATTGGAATACTGCTTTGCCAGGATTCGTTTTCTCCAACTCTTTAGTCCTTTTTTAAAAAGATCCTGAAGTCGGTGGTCTTGACCATACGCCAAATTCTAAAATTATGGGACAGAGAAAACTTTCGCTGTCAGCACCGTTATAAATTGAACTCATCGCGTATTGTTTGGCTCCGACTTGGATTTTGCTTTCGACTGTTACTACAAATTCATTTCCAAGTCGTATGCTGTTCTGCCCTATGCAATCTTCAATGTTCAAAGTTATTAACTGACTATAGGATCTCTGTGCAAAATAAAAATTTCGAGGATTTTATGCGTTTATCACAAAAATAGATTGGTCGAATACAAACCTATAGAGATAGCAGAAGAATTGAATGAAGTAGTTATTATTTTCGACTTATGAAATTTATTAGAAGAGGAAATTCATTTTCATTTCAATTCTGTTTATTACAATTAACTTAGACAATTTTTATTTTGCGTAAAGATTCGCTAGTTACATATATTATTCTCGACTTATGAAAATTATTAAATGCATTTTCATTTTACTTCTCCGTCTCTTACAGTTGACGTAGACAATTTTTATTTCTCATAAAGATTAGCAGTCTAATTGTAAGAAATAGATATTGAACAAAAATGAATTTTCTGTTCGAATAACTTGAATAAGTCAAAAATGGCGTAACATTTTTCTTAAATTCTTCCTGATTCCTGTAAAAAATTCTGTACACGATATGAAAATTGATTTTGCAATGGTTTTGATGTAACAGAATTGATTTCAACAATATTACTTTTTCTTGATTTCTGTAAAAAATTCTGCACACGATATGAAAATTGATTTTGTAATGGTTTAGATGTAACATAATTGGTTTCAACAATATTACTTTTTCCTGATTTCTGTAAAAGATTCTGTACACGTATGAAAATTGATTTTCTAAGGGTTTTGATGTAACAGAATTGATTTCAACAATATTACATTTTCTTAATTCCTGTATAAGATTCTGTATACGATATGAAAATTGATTTTGTAATGGTTTTGATGTAACTGAATTGATTTCAATAATATTACTTTCTCTTGATTCCTGTAAAAGATTCTATATACGATATGAAATTTGATTTTGTAATGGTTTTGATGAAACAGAATTGATTTCAACAAATTACTTTTTCTTAATTCCTGTAAAAGATCCTGTATACGATATGAAAATTGATTTCGTAATGGTTTTGATGTAACAGAATTGATTTCCACAATATTACTTTTTCTTAATTCCTGTAAAAGATTCTGTATACGATATGAAAATTGATTTTGTAAGGGTTTCGATGTAACAGAATTGATTTCAACAATATTACTCTTTCTTGATTTCTGTAAAAAATTCTGCACACGATATGAAAATTGATTTTGTAATGGTTTTGATGTAACAGAATTGATTTCAACAATATCACTTTTTCTTGATTCCTGTAAAAGATTTTGTATACGATATGAAAATTGATTTTGTAAAGGTTTTGATGTAACAGAGTTGATTTCAACAATATTACTTTTCCTTGATTTCTGTAAAAGATTCTGTACACTATATGAAAATTGATTTTGCAATGGTTTTGATGTAACAGAATTGATTTCAACAATATTACTTTTTCTTGATTCCTGTAAAAGATTCTGCATACGATATGAAAATTGATTTTGTAATGGTTTTGATGTAACAGAATTGATTTCCACAATATTACTTTTTCTTAATTCCTGTAAAAGATTCTGTATACGATATGAAAATTGATTTTGTAAGGGTTTCGATGTAACAGAATTGATTTCAAAAATATTACTTTTTCTTAATTCCTGTAAAAGATTCTGTATACGAGATGAAAATTGATTTTGTAAGGGTTTCGATGTAACAGAATTGATTTCAACAATATTAATATAAATAATGCTCCTTTTAGTACCGCAATACAGAAGTTAGAGAATGAAATGATTTTTTGAAAGATTATCTGATTTTATTTAATTCTTTGGAAATCTGTGGTTAAGTGAGCTTTCGCCATCCCATACGCATATTCGGATACCTTTTGACACTAATCGATTTGCGACTAATCATGCTATCTTTCAACAGTCAGATGAAACATTTTTCATGCGTAGAGCCCTGCAGTTTTCTCCTCGAAGTAGACACGAACTTGTGACCTTCTCTGTATAACGATCACGTATGTGGTCACTTAATACTAATTGAGACCGAAATAATGAGCTATCGGTCAAGTGCCAGCGATATTACGCTTATCATAAATTTTTTACAGTTTGACAGCTTTTATTATGCGGATACTGGCCAGATGAAGCCAAGGTTTTAAATTTAGAATTTTTAATTTAAATCAAAAGAGATCGAGAGATAAAAATTCACATGGTGTACGATGCCATTAACCACATATATGTCACAACTACGTACCTTTTTCTGCATCCACATGCAAAATGAAGTCGGATGTAGATAAATGTTTATCACTCGAGGTCACAATTTTATCAAAATTATTGGCAAAATATTTTTTCGCATTAATATGTTAGAGATTACTTATATTTACTGTTCTTTACAATTTGGATTCAAAGAAGTCGTGGTCTTGATCATATGCAGTCATGAAGGCAAGTAAGTCTTACGAACATTGTAACTTATTAAGTTGTTGTTCTGTAATTAATTGCACCCCTCTAATATAAACAAAATAAGACAAAATAACAAAATAAGAAGTATTTTATAGAGTACACAATTATTCTTGGTTGTGGTATTACATTGTCATATGTAATTTTTCTAACAAGAATTTCATTGTAGTAACAGAAAATAATAGTATAATACCATTTATTAACATGATTGCTATATCATACATTGACTTGTAATTACTCTCGCGTTCTAATAAATAATATACGAACGTTTTTGAATATCTCATTTGTTTCAATTAAGGAAGTATTCTCTATAGTAATGCTCACATGACTTCAGAGTTTAGTTCCCGAATACTAATGAAGTATTGATCGAACCTAATGAGACAAATCTTGGATACTGCACCGATTGATATTCATGAGTGCACGTTAAACTTGTTTCCATCGCTAATATTGTCCTTTCTTTGTAACGGAATTGAATACATCTAATTACGACATAAAAAGAATATGTAAATGCAGCGTGATTTTATTTTGACTAGCAATAAAATATCAACAAGATCATAAATAAAATTAGTAGAAAGAATCGTTCAGAGCAAGTTTGACAATTGAAGACAAAGATATTAACAAGAAGATCTTATTTATAATATAAAATCAATAGATGAAACAGAAAACAAATATTAGTATAATTGTAGAGTCGAAAATTTATTTTTCATTTTTCACAATTGATGCAGACGATTTCTATTTTGCATAAAAATTCACAATATATTGATGTGTTGTTTAAAAAAAATATTAAACGACTGTACTCTAGTGTGCACACTTGTTACATTGTTATGATTGTGTTTTTCTAAGATAAAATTGTACTTTTTGAATATTTCACGGTGGCTTCTTGCGTAACACTACTGAAAAGAAGTGACTTTTAAGAATTTTTGTTAGAATTATTGGATATATAGGACTAGGCCTTATTCTCTTATTCTTTATTGTATATTATAATTAAACCGCGGATCTTTATTCAAAATAAAAATTGTCTGCGTTAATTGCAAGAGACTAAAGCCAGATAGACATCTCATTCTCATTTTAACTTAATTTTAACAAGCTGGATATAACAGATTGACATTTTTAAATAATTTTCACCTCCCTACTGTTTTAAAGTGAACCTACTCATTTTTACCATAAATGCATAAAATCCGCAGTCTAATTATAATATATACGCGTATTTCGCGAAACTATATTTTTTAAGGCTAAAATTATATTTTTCACTAAAGTAACTTCGGGCGAAGTGCATTCATTTCTATACATATATATTACGGATTGAACTTAAAATTTATATTTGCTTTTTATTTATAATGTTTTTTCGAACAATATAAATTTAACTACTAGACGAAAAAAAGGAAACTTTTCTTCCTAAGTCTAGAACCTTTTCCAACATTTTATATTCTTCTTTTTTAAAATAGGTTCAATCTATAGGTGTTTAACTTTAATCAATAAGATTTCTCACTTTTTGTGGTTTCGATAATTCTGACAGTGACTACTAGGGATGTGCGAGTACTTGATTTATTCGAGTATTCAAATTTCGAGTCGAGTAATGATCGGTCTGTCGAGCCGAGTCAAGCGTTTGAATTTTCCGAGCTACTTGTAATCGACGAATTGCTTGAAAAGAATGCGAGCTACTTGAAAAAATCAATCGGCTCGAATATTCAAGCCCTCGTGAAACTTCGATTTACTCGAAAATGAATTTTCAACTCGAAATTTTTCGAATTACTCGAATATATTCGAACAGATTCGAACGATTATATTCGAACTTTCGAGTTCCTCGTAAAAATTCGAATATGTTTTCTTCATGGAAACATGAAAATAAAACAGAAGCATTAATTTAGCGTCATATTTTCCTTCCTTATAGTTAGAATAGTATTTAATAGTAAATAAATGAATATTCGAGTAACTCGAGCAATTCGAATTTTTACGAGTAACTCGAAAGTTAAAGATCTGTTCGAATATATTCGAGTAATTCGAAACATTTCGAGCTGAAAATTCATTTTCGAGTAAATCGAAGTTTTACGAGGGCTCAAATATTCGAGCCGGTTGATCTTTTCAAGTAGCTCGCATTCTTTTCAAGCATTTCGTCGATTTCAAATAGCTCGGAAAATTCAAACGCTCTTTTCGGCTCGAGCAATCGAATCGAGTTCAGCTCAGCTCGTAAATTACGAGTATTCGCACACCCCTAGTGACTACACACTACCGACGCTGTTAACCTCTTGTCGTAGCATTTTCTTTACGGCTACAGTGATTAGAACATTTTTATCCCCAAAAATTTCACAGATGATGAAAGAAAATTTATATTTTTCCTATGGCTACATTTGCATTAAATGCTTACATATTGTGTACAAAGAATATAATTTTATTTTGTTTAAAAAGAAAGGCCTAAAATTCATATTTGTTTGACTTTGTTGAAAATCTTCATCACCAGTCTGACTCGTTAAAATACAGCAAGGGGATAAGAAGTAATGTATAATATACAATAAATAATAAGAAGAATTGAACTAAAAAAAAAAAACACTTGTACTTCGAGACTATCTGTTTACATCCCAAAAAAGGCCTAGTGCCATGTATTCAATAGTTATTCTAAAAAAAATTCTTAAAAATCACTTGTCTTCACTGTCGTTGCACAAGAACTCCCCCCTCCGCCTTAAAGTCACCAGCAAGATGAAATTTAACACGTTAAGTGCCACGCCAGCATGTACTAAAGTTTCAAGAAATGTAATCAATTTTTTAATTGAACCCATAACTGATAAGTCAAGATTGTAGTCACTGCTATTATAACTTTCTTATACTTCTCAGGTCCTAACAGAATTTTGAATTATTCTACCTACCATCGTACGAATTAACTTTGAAATCTAGTCAAACATGTGGTGTCAGTCATATATGACTGACGTGGCAGTTAACGTGTTAAACAACATTAGGTCGATATTGTTCAGTTATTGTGCCAATAAATATTCGAGTCTCCGTTGCGCTAATTGTAGCGCGCTGTTAACACGTTCAGCGCCCACTCCACAATCATAAAAATTACACAAAATCAAAGCAATATATTTAATAAAACAAAAACTAAGAAGTTTAGGAAATTTTGTACACTCAATCTACCAACGTAAAAATTAATTTTCAATTCTGTATAAATAATTCTGTCACCCAGATATAGGTGACATGGCGCTGAACGTGTTAACCAGTTAAGTGTGTTTGACGACTATATCCGTCATGGAGATGCGGCAGGATTTTGTGTCATGACGACTATATCCGTCATGCGTAAAATTTTGTTACAATTTGATATTTAAATTGTAATTTTGGCGAAAACTAAATTATATTCGTAAATTTTAATATGTTTCAAATGTTTAGAGGTCAAGACGAAATGAAAGAAGCAAATAAAAATTATAAATAAGTTTAGTTGGATTCATAACTTCCTGAGAGCTAACTCGCATGAAGTGAGCACTCTGATTATCGCGACACACACTGGTGCGCGCTTTGCAAAAAGAGCGCCACAGTTAACTGGTTAAGAAAGACGACTCACCACGTGCTTCCTGAAATTCCGATGATTATATCACCTTGGAGCTCGCTAGACGCTAGCATTGTCGGAAATAGTTCTGAATCAGGTGGGATTCGCGAAGAAGCGACGTACGTGTCGCAAATATTCAGGGAAATGCCGTATTCCCGGCAAGGATGCGCGGCCTTTTGCCAAAAACGTGATTGCCCTTGTACTTGGGGGACGCCCAACTTTTTAGTCGTTAGGCAGAGGTCCATGAGGTCGTTTCTCACATATTAGCACTGTTTCTTCTTCTTTTTTATCTATTTTGTTTAGACGGGTCAAGAAAGAATCAGTGTTTCGTTCCCCACACTCGTTTCACGGTTTGTGCGTCGTCGAATGTGTTTTGCCTAGAATGCGTCAGCCGCAGCCATTCCGTTTCTTTGAAATCACCTCGAGACCTCTGCTTTGATTCATTAGTACTTTAGCTCATGTCGGACGTGCAACTTTTTGCTTTGCAATATGGCATTGCGACTTAATCAGATACGAGGTAAGCTGTCTGGATATGCACGAAACCACGAGCACAATAGCCTAGCTCCGTTCCAGCACAAATAATAATTAGCAACCCTTTCACAGTGTTTGAATAATAAAGCATTTCAAACACTGTGCAATCAATATTTCAAAAATACTTTAAGGAGAGTACATCATTTTTTTTTATTTTAAATAGCAATCAATATTGACCAATGTTGCTGCAGCAATTCTGAAGTTATTCTATTTAGAATTAATAAGCATCCGGTTATGTGATTTCTTTAGAAAAATAAATGTATTGTTTTGTCGTAAGAATCAACCAAAACCTTCGAAAAAATGTGTTGTTTTGTAATGTTGTATGACTAAACAAATGTTTGGCAAATAGTTTACCTATTAATAATTCACGTAGCGAATTAAACTTTGATTTCTATTTTAATAGTATGTAGATCCATTTCATTAAGATTCATACACATCTTTTTTTATCAAACTATAATAATTTTGTTCAAATACTGCTACGTCTGTCTTTTTTACACACAAAATGATGTTACAAATTATTTATGTATAAGAAAATAATGTGTTCGACCATATTTTTATCTTAAAATTAGAAATTTAGAATATGCTGCATTTGTTACGTTCTCATAGTACAACTATTGAAAAAAAATAGAAAATAGTTCTTAATAATACCAGATTTCAATAATAAAAATCATAATATAGTGTAATATGTGTATGAATACTAGGGGTGTGCGAGTACTCGTAATTTACGAGCTGAGCTGAACTCGATTCGATTGCTCGAGCCGAGTCGAGCGTTTGAATTTTCCGAGGTACTTGAAATCGACGAAGTGCTTGAAAAGAATGCGAGCTACTTGAAAAAGTCAACCGGCTCGAATATTTGAGCCCTCGTAAAACTTCGATTTACTCGAAAATGAATTTTCAGCTCGAAATTTTTCGAATTACTCGAATATATTCGAACAGATCTTTAACTTTCGAGTTACTCGCAAAAATTCGAATTGCTCGAGTTACTCGAATATTCATTTATTTACTATCAAATACTATTCTAACTATAAGGAAGGAAAATATGACGCTAAATTAATGCTTCTGTTTTATTTTCATGTTTCCATGAAGAAAACATATTCGAATTTCTACGAGTTACTCGAAAGTTAAAGATCTGTTCGAATATATTCGAGTGATTCGAAAAATTTCGAGATGAAAATTCATTTTCGAGTAAATCGAAGTTTCACGAGGGCTTGAATATTCGAGCCGGTTGATTTTTTCAAGTAGCTCGCATTCTTTTCAATCAGTTCGCCGATTTCAAGTAGCTCGGAAAATTCAAACGCTTGACTCGGCTCGACAGGCCGATCATTACTCGACTCGAATAAATCGAGTACACGCAAACACCCCTAATGAATACACACAAGAATGTAATATTCGTGTAAATAAAAATATATTATCTGTTATACTTTTGATCTACTGATTTTCTTGTAATCGTTGTAAATAAACAATATTTGGAACAGTTTTCGTGTGAAAGGTCAAGTTCAGGGCGGTACAGCGTTGTTGGCTTGATTACAGAACATTTTTAATACTTTCACGTAACTTTCGAGAAACCGTAGAGACATAATGTACAAATGCTAAGGTTGACGTGATGCAAGAAGGTTTTAAACGAATTAAAGCTCCGTCGCCAAGAATTGGTTAGAACCACGTCTACCTCAACATTACCACACCTGTTTCTTAAACATCAGTCGCCATTCATTCAACAAGCTCACCGTTCGCATAATTATTACCCGTGAACCGATCGCCCCGAGCTGTTTGTCACATTTATCGTCCGTTAACATCGCAGGATAAAACAAGCAGAGTCGCGATCATGTCAGGACGTGGACACTACTCAGGTAAATAATACGGTGAAAAAATTATTTAAAAATCAGTCGCGAAGCAAACTAATCCCACTAAAAATGTTTAACCTACAAGATGTCGTACTAAACATTGAAAATGTAACCAAGTCCCAGCTTCAATCAATTCTGTGTACGGAAGTAAGCATTGTTTTCCGCGAAAGTGAATCGAAAACACTCCACTCGTGTTCTTCGCATGGTAATTTAACTCTTACGTTAATAACAAAAAACTTTTTTACACGACAATATTCAATTCGACGACTTCATGTCAGAAACAATCAACGGATAATTTTAATTTTATTTCGTACAGAAGAATCGTACAATAATAAATCCGGACTCATCGTAGATTCACAATTCATCGTTCATTTTTTCCTAATATGTTTATGCATGATGCAACAAATGGGAAACTGAAGATACGTTTGTTCTTGAAAATTCTACAAGTTGAAATATCTGTGGAAACCTTGGAAATTGTTTTTCGTGTACCCAAAGTAGATTTGAAGATTGATGCTCTTTCTTTACAACGACCCCCTAAATCTTGAGGCACGATTACTTTTTGGTGGTTATTTAGGTTCGGTTGCAAAGTTTACGTTACAGTGATGTAAAGTGCATTATAAGGATTTTACATGATCGAATTTGTTACTATATTTCTGTTTTATAAGACTATTTTGTACAGGGTGTATAAAAATTATATGTCACGACTACCATAGCGAGATTCTATGTCTCTGGATCGGTGAATCTCACAGAAACCATGAGTCTCAAGTCAACCATTCTCGTAAAAAACGACTTTAAAGTTTCGTAAACTATTTTATTGCACATGTCTACTGGGTGTCCCAAGATAGTATAAACGTGGAGGGGGGTGATTCTACATGAGAAAAGAAGTCTAAAATATAGAATAATTTTTCTTCATTAGACGCCTCGTTTTCGAGAAATTAGTGTGTGAAAATCCGTCAAGTTCGCGTTCCTAGCGTTTGTAAGAAGTAGATCAGGTAGATCATGAACAGACGATTCATATTCAATATCACGCGTATTCGCCGAATTTTCAAACTCTAATATCTCGAAAACGAAGAGTCAAATGAAAAAACATTATTTTACATTTTAGACTTGTTTTCTCATGTAAAATCATCTCCTCCACGTTTATAATATCTTGGGGGCACCCTGTAGACATGTGAAATAAAATAGTTTCCGAAACTTTGAAGTCGTTTTTTATGAGAATGGTTGACTTGAGACTCATGGTTTCTTTAAGACTTTTGCTCTTCGCGACGAGTACTATACGATGAAATAAAAAAAAATGTTGACCTTGAAAACATCTCCACCGATCGAGAGACATAGAATCCCAATATGGTAGTCGTGACATATAATTTTTATACACCTTGTATATCAACCTTTAGAGGGTTGTTGTAATGGGGAAGCTGCAATCTTTAACCCTCATACGTTCCTCAGGGTGAAAATTCACCAATTTATTATTTTTATGTACTGAAAAATGATTCATCTCATTCTGTAGGTGTTACGAGGCGTATTTCTTTAAAATGCGACGTTTCAAATAAAATATAATTTGTTGACTTATGAGGATTAAATCTGCGGTAGATTCACTCACGGAAAACATTTCCTGTGTTTTTAGACATGTTTCAATCTCTATCACCTCCTCGAATACACACTTCTAGGAGCCAGGGTAAATCAATATACATAAATGTATTGAAAGAAAGGGAGCATCGAAGGTGGACGTGGATGTCTTGTTATTGACATAGGAATTAGAGTATGTCTACCAAGAGCCTATAGCAGGCGACAGTACTTACTCATGAAAATATAATATTGACAAGGAATACAGTAGGAAAAATTGTGTAGGGGAGACCGAGGCTAAAAGTCCCGATTTTGGAAAAATATATAATATGACTGAAAAATAATATAATAAAAAGATATTGTGTGATGTCAATCGGGTACCCCTGGATTATTCTATTATCCGACGATTGTCACCATTTTTAAGCGTTTGTAACTCGTAAACCAATTCAACAATTTCGATGAAATTTTCAGCACGTTTGTCGATTTGTCTGAACAATTTTTTTTTCTTGACGCCACGTTTTCGAGGAAATTGAGTTCGAAAATATTATGCTAGACTGTGGATTTTATGCATTTATTTAAAAAAAATCTTAAAACGCTAATATATTATTTTCGACTTCTTAAGATTATTAAAGGCAGAAAGAATGTTCTATTTTTATTTTGCATAAAGATCCGCAGTCTGCTTATTGTATTCAATATTTATATTAAACATTATCTTACACATTATTTTAAGAAATATTATAAATACTATTTAACGCAAAATTAAATTCTAATACTATTTTCAACACATAATTTTAAAACCGATGCAATATTCTCAAAGAAATCGGTAGAATATATAAATTAGAACAAAACTACTAAAATTCATACAAGCCAAACACACAGTCGTCGCTAATAACTGGACTGCGGATCTTTATGCAAAATAAAAATTGGTTGGGCCCATTGCAAGAAGCAGCAAACAGAATAAAATTAATTTTTGTCTTCATTGATCTTAAAAAATAGAAAATAATATGTCCACGTTCTCAGATTGTTTTAATTTCTTTCTTTATTTAAACTGCACCAACTCGTTTTTGCCATAAATGCATAAAATCCGCAGTCTACTAATAATCAAGACGCCAAAGCGACGTTAATGAAGAAAAGGATAAGAAGAATATTATTTTATGCGTTAGATTACCAAAAATAAAAATATTCTTCTTTATGTTTTAGATTATCAAAATAAAAATATTTTTTTTACGGTAATAGTACTGTTTATTCAAAATAGTATTTTATTAGACTTGTAGAACACCCACTGTTTCAAATAGTATTTGAAATATTTTTTCTCTCAAAAATGTCATCCTGCTCTGATTAAAACGTTAATTGTTTTCAGACAGTGAATTGGGTACGCGGGTTCGACGCAGCGGCTCCCTGAGGATTCCCAAGTCTCCTACCATCGATCGTAACCGATTACACGTGTCCTCTTACGATGGAAAGTTGAGCAACGCGCAGTGGACTCCGAATAACTCTGATGATACGCCAGTCCGGCCCGCTAGGCACTCTGCACCTACGATTGACGCACCTGCGCCGGAATACCTTGCCAGGAACCTCCTGCAGCTCGGCTGCCCGGTCGTGTCGATGCCCACGTAAGTCCTTCCGATTTAACGTGGCTGTGTTTCGAAAGTTCCTCGAATCCGTCCGGGTCTATCTCAGCTCGGTTATCAATCCTCACGAAGTATCCTCGTCGATGGTTTCCCGTGAATCGGAATACTGCGCACATTGCTTCGGAACGAGGCTGGACTGCGCGTTGCGGTTTACCATGACTGAGAGGTGTGTTGACTACAGAACATACGGAGTCGGAAAAGTTGTTATTGTTAGTGAATTTCACCAGAGAGTGGTTTACACCGTGAACAATACAAGAAGGTGACTCTTGTTACGATCGTATCAGTTCCCACACGTTCTTTGCCCATTCGTTTCAGGCTCCATCGACCGCTATTTCTAGATTAGGTTTTATTGATACGCAATACCTGTTGTCTTCGGAATGTCTTTACCGTAATGTAAAACTTACAGTGTACATTCTTCTAAAAGCGGACAGCACTATCGAAACTTCAAGAACTGGGTTTTTTTGTTCACGATTTTCAAAGTTTTGTTCTTTGTGAACATCCTGAGAAATGTTATGAGAATATTCGCTTAATTACGGAAGTTGTGAGGCTTAACGTAACTGACTAACTTGTAAGAACAATCGTTGCGAACTTTCAAGTTGTTTATCTCGAAACTATATCTTTAAGAACGGTTTAGGTCGTAACTAGACTGCGGATCATTATGAAAATGTTTCGTTATTAATGTTTTGTGCATTTATCGTAAAAAAACAAGAGTAAAAAGTTTTTTCATTCTTTAGTAATTTTAGTTAGTTGAAAATTATACATTGATGCTCTTAATGTTTTCACTATTTTAAATGGTATGAATGCATAAAATCTGGAAGTCAAGATATTACTACTATTATTTTAATATCTGAATGTGTAGAATGGAACTTAGACACCGCTACTTAATCATTAAAAATTGATTTATAATTTATTAACAAATACTTGTCTTGGCAAAAATACGAAAAAAGTTGATTCGTGTGTGACTTCTAAAATTTTTAGCCGAATTCGCCGTAAAACCGATGCATCTTTCAATAAGTTGTCTCACATACAGGGTGGAAATTATAAAGCGTTACAGACGAATATCTCCAAAAATATTGATTATATGCAAAAATGTTTGAGATGAAAGTTGTTCAGTACCGAGGGGGGACATCATGTGGTGGGACTTTTATTTTTCCCGGTGGACACTCCAAAGTGAGGTGAAGGAATGATATGTTTCCTTTATCCGCCATCAAATAGTGCGTTTTAAGATCAGTTCAATTGCCTATGACTCAAGGTCATTCAAGGTGAAACTTGCAGGGAAATGCAGAAAAGGTGTGATCGTTTTATTTGTACTTCAGTTTAGTATATGTTCAAAATGATCACTAGTAATGAAAGTAAACTGATTATTTTGCTGAAGGTCACCGTAATATATAACTACGTTTCTTTCCATTTTATTGATAATAACTTTGATGTTATCCTGAGTAATGCTGATATTGAACAGATGTTATTGTATTGGTGTGAAAGTTCGAAGGCACGAACTAAAGTACAAATAAGACGATAACACCTTTTCTGCGTTTCCCTGCAAGTTTGACCTTGAATGACCTTGAGTCATAGGCAATTTAACTCATCTTAAAACGTAATACTTGATGGTGGATAAAAAACATATCATTCCATTTAAAAAAAGAAAGTTGACCTTCACCTCACCTTGGAGTGTCCACTGGGAAAAATAGAAGTCCCACAACATAATGTCGACCTCGGTACTGAACAACTTTCATCTGAAACATTTTTGCGTATAATCAATATTTTTGGAGATATTCGTCTGTAGCGCCCTTTATAATTTCCACAAATTTGTAATTTCCACCCTGTATACTATAAGTCACTATATACAGTGTGTTTCACGAACTCTGTCCACTGAAATATCTTGGTTATT
The DNA here is from genome assembly GCA_913789915.3 of Sphecodes monilicornis. Classification (NCBI taxonomy): domain Eukaryota; kingdom Metazoa; phylum Arthropoda; class Insecta; order Hymenoptera; family Halictidae; genus Sphecodes; species Sphecodes monilicornis. Next base: position 17,442,467 of record OU565290.1, read on the forward strand.
TCAAACAATACGAGAATATGTTACTTACAGAGGTTGTAGGATTTAAGAAACTACATAATATGGTGTTAATGGAATTCTTGCAAATGGAGGTGTAGAGAAGATATAGCGGTCACCATTGTTTTTTTAAATGTCCAATTCTTTATGCTAGATTTCGATAGTCTTCAGACGTTTTCATGACATTTACTATTCGCTGTTTGTTTACATTTTGACGTAGTGATCATATCCCCGAATACGTTCCATAATCAAAGTAATGGAATGGGAAAAGTCAAATATCTCTGCAACGGTAAGTTTTAGGACAAATGCACTTGAATACTTTTATACTCAAAATACATTAATATATCGAAAACGAGCATAAAAAGTTGGACATTCTATTTAAAAAAATAAAGGTGATCCCTATATCTTCTCTACGCCTCCACTTGCAAGAATATAATTTATACCATATTATGTAATTTCTTAAACCCTAAAACTTCTGTAAGTAATATTTTCTCGTATTGTTTGAAATAATCAAGATATTTAAATAGACAGAATTCGTGAGACACACTGTATACATAAATATATCCATATGTTCGTTGTCATATCCGTACGGAGTCTGTATAAACCAATTATCATTGTTTACATACCCATCTCTTCGTTTAACTGCGAGCGACACTGACATTACATGTAATATAATATGCTCGGGTTTTCCCGTAGAACAATTCATCAATATCTCGGTATTTTTCTGTTTTATTTTGTTCTCGTGGTTATTGCTAAGTACCATTTTCATTTATCTTTTATTCTGGATACAGTTGTAACTCACTATCTGTTTAATTGATTTTCCATATTGAAAGTGGGTAAACTCGTAAATATTTTACCAACAGTTTATAATTTGTAATGCTTAATTCACTAGTGAATTTTTAATGCTAATAAAAACCAATCTGTTTTTAATAATTGAATTGTTCAAATGCTTCTTGGGCCACACTTTTGTTCTAGATATTTCGCGCATAGCTATTCTCGACAGTATCGCGATTCAATTCGAGTTGGGGGGTCGGAACCGCAATCATTTCAGCTATGGCCATGATCATCATCGGAAAGGAGATCTTGCTAGTATTTATAGCCATTGTAACCGGAATTCAAGAGAGAAATTCAGCCATAGTTCTGAATTGAAATTCATCAGATTTGATCTCATAGATAAGCCTAATACTCTAGAACACGATGATCATGTATAATATTCAGTGTATGAGCATCGTGTAAAATCTTCAAACAGTATATAATAAATACAAAATTTGAATTTTGTAAAGAAACAAATATTCTGCATGAATCAAACTACATATGATAATTATTTAAATAACTACCTAAACAACAAATATTCTTCATTTGTAATAATATATTGTGTACGTAACTATAATACTCTCTATTATTTTAATATCATAATTATCATCCTATATTGGTCTGTTTGATTTCATTAATTTATTACCATGTCATCTTAGAATGTTTGGAATCCATCTTGGATTTCAAGGTAGAACGTGCAGAAACTTTTGTAGAACTTTATATTTTTTAATCTACATCGTGTTTCATTTATTTTTATAGAGTTACAGCTAGAAGATTGTTGTCGAAGAGAAAGTCTCAGAAAATTAGATCCGGGAAAGAAAGTTTCGTGGAGTATTATAATGCTAATGAACATCGTACCTCTCAGAATTGTGATCTATATTTCTTATTTACCAACTTATAAAGTAAAAAAGGAAATATGCGAGAAGCGATCAGTTTATTGATTCATGTTTATTAAAGTCTATTTCTTTACTAAATTTTATTAACCGGTTATGTTTTCAAGATGACGTGTGAGTAATTCCCTTCACTACAATGCTTTTCAAAGTCCATCAATAGAGTACTTAACATTATTTTTACAAAAAATTTTCGATATTCTTACAAATTACATACGAGATAATTGAACAATAATAAATCGATTTACTGATTTACACTGTAAATTATTTTTGTATTTATCATCGCGCATACAATTTCAGGACTATTGCTAACGTCATGTATGCTATCAAACATACCCAGCAGGGTTAAACAATACATATGTATATGCTTGCCAATATAACGATCAATAAACTGGAATTTGGATATATGTGTGCAAGGCTAAAATAGCTGAACGTGTTTCTCAAAAGGTGATATGTTTATGTAATAATATTGATTTTAAAATGTCTCCTGCAACAATATCAACAAATTCATAACCATGCCAATTCATAAAAATAATATTCATTACGAGTTGTCTTAAAACAATATTTGTAAAAATAACAATGGAAATATCTTGACGATTAATCGGCCAATTGAATTTGCGTCATTGGAAGTTCACAAATTTCTAAATGAAACTGAAAATTCAACATCTTAGAATTTTTTAGACAAAAAGGCCAGTTTGGGGAAAATAGACTTTTTAGATAGATAATTATAAATGAATCTTTGTGTTCAACTGATAAAGGATGTTCACATTCCATAGAAATTGTAGTTATTTAAAGAAATAGTGTTTCACACATATGAATGTATATATTTTGATACTAATATTTTGAGACATTTATAATTTAATGTTCATTAGCAATAACGGGAGTATTATTTTTATTCATCTCGGAATAAAGTAACTCAGTAAAAAAAGTCGGAGTAATAAATTGACAGATATTTTCAGTTTCCTCTTCTCAGGATAAAATCCTTGGTTTTTAAAATCTTCAGTTCAACAATTAGGATTATTAATGGCACTAAAAAGTAATCGGAGTATGAAGAGCTAGACAGTGTTAGGTAGTATCAGGTATTACAAAAAGTATTTATACTACTTTAAATAATTTATATCAATTCTCAATGGACTCGTATGTATAAATTTCAAGTGGCAATAAATGTACAAACAATTATTCGAAAATACACTTATTGCCACAGAAGATGTACATGTACAGTGTCTTTCTAAACAATTTTCGATCGTGTTATACGGGTGTCTGAAGTATTTCAAATTTTTCCCAGCAGCGTGACTGTGGTGGCGGGTGTCGAATGCGATTGGTTACGCCACTGTCGGTCAGAGGTATACACCGGTAGTCCCTTAATGAGGAAGTTATTTTCATTTCGCCAGGCTGTGGGGCAATTAAACGTCTACCGTGTAAACATATATCGACGCGAGACTGCGCACGTGTATCGCTCTGTCCTATCCATGCGCCTTTTTGTAGAGAAAAAGAGAGAGAGAGAGAGAGAGAGAGAGAGAGAGAGAGAGAGAAAGAGGGAGAGAAAGAGGCGCACGATTTGGGCTAGTCCCGGGAACAACATTTCCGATCAGCTGACCGGCAGCACCCGCAGTCCCTCTGTCGGTGGATTTCCGTGGAGCGGGTGCAGCGATGCGATCTCTGTTACACCGGTATTGGTGCACAGATCCCCGGTGTTTGTGTGCGTCTCTTTTTGCGCTCATGTTCCGCTAACTATATCTAGCAGCGTGGTGTTCGGTCAATAGCTGGCGAGACTGGCGCAGACGCGGCTGAACAGCTGAGTGTGCGTCCGCTGTACATCCAACGGTGCTGTACCATTGGTGTGCATCTGCGGAAGTGTCGTCGACTAGCGAGGAGTTTGCTAGACCGTGGACTGCACCGCGTTCCACGACGCACCGCATTGCCGTATTCTCGATGCAAACTTTGCAAACGTCTCTGCGATACACGCCGTTCACGTTCCTCGTCTATCCCGTCCGCGTCAAACTAAATCTCTCCGGGGCACATTCGATCTAGAGACGTCGGTGTTGCGTGTCAGGAAACGCACGCGGAAACCGGACAGTGCGTACGACACGTTTAGAACGGTGTCTTTCTCGCCCGATCCCACACAACGCAAGGACCCGTTCGAAAAAAAAAATAAATCCCAGTGTCGATCGTTGAAAATCTCATTGATCCGCAGTTTCCGAGAGGAACGATACCGCTCCGTGATCGTATTGACCGTACCAGCTTCCGAGCTGGCCTAATTCTCCAGAGGAAGGCGTCAGAGTCCTCCGTAGTGCGCGTAAAATGAAAAACGGAACGGGAATACAGAAACACTATTAATCGGAGTTTTCGCTGGCTGGAGGAGACCTAATTTCCGTGTCGGTTTTTCGCATGCGACTGTGAATCGGTAACGTAGGACAGTGGCGCCCCTCTACCGGATTGAATGCTACGATAACACTCATCGCAGGTGGGATTTTTTCAAAATCCGTTCTCTAGTTTCCTATCCAATCTGAAACCCTACGGTCGTTAACATTTCCAGTAGCTTCCAGTAGCTAGGCTGTAGTAAACGTTTTATTACGCTCGTTATCCCGTATACCCTCGACTTTTCATCTTACGAATAGAAATGGAACTGTCTGTTTCTGTTACGTCTTCGATAGCATCTTGACACGCACTACCGAAGCCAGGAAGCGTCGCGTGGTCTCGTAATGCACGAATAATCTTGTATAAGTTGCAATTTACATATCTTACTATACATGTGTCTACGTTTCTCTCATATGTGTCGAGTTATTTCCTCATCTTTTCTACCGATTCTGTAGACTTTCAACGTCTTTTACTGTAAACAAGATCTGGGTAAAATAGGACAGCAGAAAGAATCATCACGACATCTGTGAAATGTTTGCGGAGGTTTCGGAGATTACGTAATACACGGGAGATTCGATAATTTTCGAAACACGGCTTAGCCATCGAGTCTTCTCTCGTTCTTGAAGCTTATGCTACTGAAAGAACACTTTCAGTATCTACCGAAGAAAAAGAGGAAGAGTTTTTAAAAAATAAGTTTAAATAAGTTTCGCGTGATGCTCAATCGATAATGGATCATGCAGAGCATCACGTTTGTCGAGCTTCGTATTAGAACGCGGATTAAGGTGTTAGTCGATTCACGTGTTAGATTAGATCCCCTTGCTCGATGAACTACGGTTAACGAGACGTAGGAAATTACGTAGAGAATCACGTAGAGCCGCGATAGGCCATCCGTGTTTCCACGAATGAGGAATTGCTAAAGACGACGAAGGTATGCGAAATGATTTGTTGTAATATCTCGGAGGTTTCGTTGTTTCAGACCTCGTGGCGGTGCAGGCCCCGAGCCTCCGCACGGTAGCGATAGCGATGAATACACGACGGCTCACGGCCATCATCAGCAACCGGGTCATGGTCATGGTCAAGGACAAGGGGATGCCTACCACGTGCCCAAAGTCCACGTGTCGGGACCACCGAACAATAACGAATCCTCTTCCGTCTATAATGGGTGAGTCGAATATTTTTATTCTTGACGTTCGTCATCCGGCTGTTTACCTTTGTCCTTACCGCTGTACCCGAGAGATGAATTACGGCCGTGCTCACTTATACAAATAGCATAAATATTAACACGTCGCTTTTAACACGTCGACTGCCACGATGGTCACCCGTGATCGGAATTTGGGTAAATATAACGTTCAGCGGACCCACTTCCAATGACCTTGACCTTGGCGTATGTTGTCAAGGTCAACCTCCTGACTGACCTCCGAAAGGTTTCAGCTGTCGCTAATTGCTCCTTAAAAAGTAATGAACAAAATAATTTCCTATAGATAGAACTTCATAGATAGTACTTTATCTGGGATAGGTACTGACATTTGGTCCCCTCAGGGTTTCTAATCCATTTTTACCATTCTCCCCCTTCTTCCACTCTTCCCCTTATTCCACTTTGTCCACTCTCACCTTACGCCAATGTTCAGCCTATTTATTAGGCCTACTTTTCAGCGGGACCTACTGTTTATTACGGTGGTTTCCGAACCACCTTAGATAGTACTTTATCAATATTGGATACATAGTTAAAATATCATGTTCCAATCGATTGGAAAGTAATTCTACGTTTGGCGCTTCGTTTTCGAGTAAGTCGAGTTTGAACATTCAGCGAGTACGCGTACTATTAGATAGGAATCGGCTGATGCGTCTGTTCATGATAAATTAATTCTACTTTCTGCATATACTAAGTACTAAAGCAAGCGAACCCGACGTATCTTTAACACTATTCCGACCACGACCGGTCAAATGACCATTCTTAAAATTTCGATTAGAATTTCCTAAATACAACGTAATTGAATCGCCTTTAAACTTCACGATTTTTCCTCAAATATACGTATAATGCATTTTTCAATGTTCACTTCTTTTTTTATTTTTCATTTTCTGAGAAAAATTTGTAGTCTGTCTTACCTACCACGACCGGTCATTTGAACGGTAGAACGATTTATATCTTTCTGTAATAGTATTCTCTCAAATACTCAATTCCGAAACTATAAAGTCGTTACAAACGAAAGGTAATGCAGTTGTGGCATGATTTTAGCCGAAAAGTGCCTTCCAGGGACTGCTTTACGGCACTTCCAAGTGTTTACAGTTCTCGCTCGCCTATATTGGTGTAGATGTGACCGACCAAATGGCCAGAAATTACACGGTAAAATCTGAATGTCGGAGATGGCCTTTACAGGTATTTTTCAATATCCTAGACTTAGCCGGGATAAATGCACAGGTTTTATATAAAGAAAACAAAGGAGAAAAAATTTCGAGACAAGAATTTTTATTTCAATTGGTAGAAGAACTTGCCATCGAATATCAAAAAGAGCTACAGCTAGGCAAAGAAGATCAACCAACACCCGTTGCAAATACAAGTACAGGTTCTCGTGAGCGAAAAATATGCCAGATAAGATATTGCAAAGATGATAAGACTAACAAAATCTGTCTAAAGTGTAAAAAGTACGTATGTGGAAAATGTACAATCGAGAAGCCTATTTGTAAAAAATGCGGTGAAAACGAATAAAATGTACATTATATACTTCTGAATAAAAGAAACTATATTTTTATACTGTCAAATTGGCTTTAACCTTCATTCTATATTAAAAAATAAAAGTTGTGCTAAAGACCGGTCATTTGACCGGTCGCGGTAGGAATAGGTATACGTGAAGTGTCGGTAGGAATAGTGTTCAACTCAATTTTCTCGGAAACGAAGCTTCAAAAAACAACATTTCATTCTATCTTTTTGACTCACTTTTGCGTGTAGAATTACTTCCCAGTCGGTTGTACATCCTGTATACGTGTTGAATTTTACGAAAAGCTACAAACTCACCGATTTGGAGTTGGTTGGGGTTTAGGCCGTGAGGAGGCGGAGAGGACCCGTCGTGAGGCAGGTCCGACTATACATTAGGGTGGACCTTAGTTATACTTAGAAAAAAATTATTTCGCAGATTTTTTTGTGGGGCACCCCCTAGAACTGTGCCACTGGATAAGAAAATAATCTGTGCAAAATTTGAAATTGATCGAATAACGGGAAATCGTGCCGCATCGACTTTGAAAATTTGTTAATTTTGTAACACGTTTTTCTCCACTGCAGTATATTATCAGTATACATGTTTATATATCGTTGAATTTGTATTTTTACACACTATAACATTGTAGAAACGAAATGTAATATTGATTTAAAAAAAAAAATTCGTGACCTTGAATCTCAAAAATTTACATTTAAAATATTTCTTTTTCTTTTCATTATATTTAATTTATTAAACAGTACAACTTTTGTCTAAGAAATTTTTTTTATGATTTCCCGTTGTTCGATCAATTTCAAATTTCGCACAGATTATTTTTTTATCCAGTGGCACAATTCTAGGGGGTGTCGTGAAAAAAATTCGTTAGTCGAAAAAAAAAAATAAGGTCCACCCTACTATATATACAAAAATCTATGCGAAATGCGGAACATTGCAATGCATAATAAGCGTACTCTCCGCCCCCTTACCACGCTAACTCCAACTAACTTCGACTATACCTTTTTTTTTGAAATCCTGCATATTCGACATTAACAAAGTAGCTTTTATTTGTATAGCGGCCCACGCAAGTATTCAGACGACTTTTAACTCGAAATAACTTTTTAAAAATTGTACCGAACGACTTGACCTTTTTCGAGCAATTAGAAACATCGATTAACTACATGAAACGTAAAAAAGATTTGTTTAAACTATTGCAATTGGGAGGGATTATATGAAAAAATAGAAAGGGCATTTTCTAAAACTTTTTTATTTGAGCCAGTAATGAAAATTTGAAATATGTGTTTTGCAGATTTGTGTTACAGGCGGCCCTCGACTTTCGCACATTCTACTTTCGCACAATTCGCTATTCCGCACATTTTTAAAGATTTTTTGACTATCATGGAAGAATGTGATCCCAATGGAAAACGTATATCTCAAGTACGTAGGGCAATTGAGAAAGACACAGCATGTTATAGAAATCTTTATCAAGAAAAGAAAAAAATCGATGGTATTCAACTAACTCTTGACAACTTTATAAAGAAAACACCCGAAAGCACTCGACACGCCTTTTTAACTTCATTATGTATACATATTAATAGATAAATACTTTAAAACACAGTTTTTGGTGCATATTTTTTTACATCCCTCTACTTTCGAACATTCAACATTCGCACACACTTTCAGGAACCAATTATGTACGAAAGTCGAGGGCTACTGTATTTATGCTGCGAATTTCTTTAAAATCGGTTGACGCAGAAAAAAAATGACATGCATCGAATGATATGTAAGAATCTGTTTTTAGCAGAAACTGACCAAAAGCCATGAAAAACTGTGATTTCCACCAGTTTCAATCGCTTGTAGCAACAGTTGTTTAAAATATCGTCCTTGGCAATATTTGTCCAGGCCATGGTCATTGGAAGTGGATCCGCCGAACGTCATATTTACTGTTATTCTTTCCCTTGTTTTAATCATTCATCCGATATTGATATGGCTCTGTTTACTTACCATTTAATTGAGTTGCTATATTATTTAACGGATACACGTTGTATATCAATTTCATAAATATTTCTTAGCGATGTTTGCATTTTACTTCGAAAATCAGAAATAATTTATTTCTACATCTATTAACTAGTCGATACTGTAAAAGACGTGTCAGTACATAATTAATCATAATGTAGCAATGAAATGTGATAGAGGCTTATGCACGTTAAAAGACGTGTCTCTTAGTGAAAATAGTTGAAAACATTTATTATACAGCCACAAAATAAAATTATAGAAACGCGCACGAATTTCTATATTATTTTACATAGGTACTATCTTAAAGAATTATTATTCTAGATATTAATATTAATGTAGACATCCTATATTATGCTACATAGGCACTATCATAAACAATTATTATTCTAGATATTAATATTAATATAGACATCCCATATTATTCTAGATAGGTACTATCTTAAAGAATAAAGACATCCCATATTATTCTAGATAGGTACTATCTTAAAGAATAAAGACATCCCATATTATTCTAGATAGGTACTATCTTAAAGAATTATTATTCTAGATATTAATATTAATATAGACATCCTATGTTATGCTAGATAGTTATATACTATCTTAAAGAATTGTTATTGTAGATATTAATATAGATATTCTATATTATGCTAGATAGGTATATGCTATCTTAAAGAAATATTATTTTAGATATTAATGTAGATATTCTATATTATACTAGATGGCCACTATCTTAAAGAATTATTATTCTAGATATTAATATTAATATAGACATCCTATATTATGCTAGAGAGGCACAATCTTAAAGAATTATTATTCTAGATATTAATGTAGATATTCTATATTATGCTAGATGGCCACTATCTTAAAGAATTATTTTTCTAGATATTAATATAGACGTCCTATATTATGCTGTATAGGTATATCCTAGCTTAAAGAATTATTATTCTAGACATTAATATTAATATATTATGCTAGATTGGCACAATCTTAAAGAATTATTATTCTAGATATTAATGTAGATATTCTATATTATGCTAGATGGGCACAATCTTAAAGAATTATTATTGTAGATATTAATATAGATATTCTATATTATTCTAGAAACTATCTAAATATACTATCTTATAAACTATAAGTATCTTTTCGATTTCGAAACTTTTGATCGTGCCAGTGTATGGTGCACCATCTAAAGTTTAAATTCACGTGTCAGCTGGGCTCCGAATTAATTTCGCGCGGTTGTTAATTGAACTCCCGTGTATATCGACGCGATACGATCTCATCGAGACGTCTACCGGCGTTGATAAGTGTTTTCATTTGCGCGACATCTTATCACGAGTCGAACACACGAATTCTTATGCTCTGCATTGTACGATGCGTACGTTTTCGGCGACGGTGGTGTGATTAATGAGCGCGCTATAAATAATCCGTGTAATAAAGAAATGCGCCTCCTTCGTATTACGTAGTTGTGGAAAATAGACGTATATAGTGTTGTGTGGGTGCAATCACGTTTCTGCTGCAATTAATTCAATAGTTTCCGAGGGATTCGCGGATAACAAGTATTAGAGTCTTGGACCATTTGCGTCGTAAAATTTCTCGGGCTTGCGGGAAAGTGCTTAAACGCTATGGAGATGATGAGAGAGGTAAGGTATAACAATGAAAGCAATTTATCTTTATTATACCTAGGCTGCACATACATAGAACGTATTAAAAGATAAGTACACGGATTAGTGTGTATGCGACAAAGATCGGCAGAAACGTATAATATGAATATTATCAAACTTGTACTACAAGATAATAGTTCGCGAAGGCAGCTGTGAGAGAAGGTCGATTTGTGAAGCTACAGTCACTCCCATTAATATTCGTACACTCTAAAAGGCGATTACGTTTTTAACACTAGGTCTACGGAGCACTGAAATTGATTATTTTACATTGCTTTATAAAAGTAACAAAATTGTATTTACTTAGATCATCACGAATTTTTATTGTAATATGTACACAAAAAAATAAATCTATTTAATAATTCCCCACGAATGCTTCCTTACACTCTTAATAATCGTAAATAAAAAATTTTTGAATCCGTCATTTTGACGGGCCCCGTAAATCTAGTGTTATTATTGGATCATGTGACTTGGATATTTTTTTTTTAGAAGTTAGAACAATTAGTTTACTACACGTTCAAAAAAAGAAATTTTGAAAAAATTGTAATTGGTCGGAATTACAAATAAGATACTAAAAGTTGTTATTTATAACTGTTTTATGTGGGTCCATATTGAAAATTCAACAAATACGTTTTGTAGATCTGTGTCAACTGTATATACTCTGAATATTTCACCAAAATCGGCAAACGTTGCAATGAGCTACAACTGTTCGAAGATAGTAAAAATTGCAGCTTTTCACAATTTTCGGCCTTAAACTGTAATAAATCGAAGGATTCTTACGTCATTCGATGCCTGTCGCTGTTTTCCACGTAATCCAAAATGGATGAAAATTTGAAAATGTATACAATTGATACAGATCTACAAAATGGATGTTTTAAATTTTCAATATAAGCCACATAAAAAAATTGTAAAACACAACTTTTCTCTACAATACCGATCAATTGTAATTGTTTTAAAATTTCTTTTTCACGTCATGTAGTAAACTAATTATTCTAACTTCTCAAAAAAGTCCAACTCGTATGGTCCAATATTAAACAAGTTATCGTCTTTTTAAGAGTGTCCGAATATTAATGGGAGTGACTGTATATCTGTGGTTGCAAGAAAAAACGTCGCATGTCGCAATTTCAAAATATTTGAGTTTATGTATTAATTGAGCTCTGTAGTATTGGATTTACGTATTTACCAGAAAAAAAGTCACGAAAACAAATTCGAAAGATTCAAAAAACAATTATGCAATTTAACCGATGTCCTATATCAAAGCCTTAGTGATCGAAACTTTAAACGGCATTTTCTCAAAAGTGAAATTATGTGACATGCTGCGTTTTTCCTGACAACCACAGATATATTGACTGAATTCGAATTACAGAGGCAAAATAATTCTTGACAAATGATCTGCAAATATAAGTTAACATTTTAGCTACCGAAATCTTATTAATAGTCATTCTTGAATGAAAAAGAAATTTAATAATATTCTTTTGTCGGATTGTTAATGGAGTAAGGAGATGTAGCAAATCATAATCAGACACATTATTCGATGTACATATATTCGGAAGTGAGGATACTTTAAAAATTTTCAAACACTTTTTCTTAATCTTTTATTAAAAGGATTTCTTTAGTTTGAAGGATTGCAAATTTTTTTAATTTTCTTGGAGTCTAAAATACTATGTCAAATAAAAAAGTTTATATTTCGAGTTGTAGAAGTGTTATAATACAGGAAAAGGGAAATAAACAATTTTGTGGAGGGTTTTCGAATTATAGAGATTTAGGGTACCAAAGTGCGATTATATCAACACAATTATTATCTTGATATAAATATTTTTACGTGTAGACTTTACGCATTAATAAGATATGTATAAGCTCACGTGAGAATATTATCAGAAATTATTATCTTTTTTGTATCTGTCAATAATAGCAAATGATAATTCGAAAGCTTGCGATATTAATTTTCGACATCCATCAAACGCTGCTTGCATATGATTATGTTCGTGTGAAAGCTATATTAATTAATATATTCTTTTTATTATGCATTATAAAACTGATGTACAATCATTAACACGTTGGATAATTTTTGGAAAACGGGAAACATATTAAATAATTCATTCGTTTATATTACCCCAAATTCACGTTTTACGTGACAATAAATAATTAGAAGTTGTTTTCCGAAAGTAATTTTCGAAAGTTTGGATGAAACTGTCATTTGCAATTGGATTGGTTCATTAGTAATGTTAATATATTTTATAACACGAAGCGAATATTGCGTGTGTACAATATTCGTATGCCCTGGAAATGTGCTAATTATAATACACGTAATCGATACTTCTTTTACGTAATAAAATAGACTTTCCACTAATTAATACTTTTGATTATACATACCCCACATTTATAGTACATTCGTCCCACAATTTACGGGCAATATTTGTTCCATGCGGATTCCTTTTGCGCGAATGAAAATTGCGTAAATAAAGTCTGCCTGTGCAAAATGAAAAAAATATCGGAAATAAAAGCTCGTAAAAAATGAAGGTTTTATTTAAGGTATTTAAGTAGGAAGGGAAATATATTTTCTGCCCGTGCAAATTAAGATAGCGCAATAAAAATTACCGCATAAATTATGTTCTAATTTATCGCGTAAAAAAAGTGCCGCGCAAATTCAGAGACTATTGTATATCATTTAGATTGAATGGATTGAACAGTTGATTTTAAATAATAACAATTTGTGAAGTGGAACGAACGAATTTACGGGAGAATATTGTATTAAACGGAGCAGACGATAATAAACCATTTTTCATCAAACACATTTAGTTTGAAAAGTTGAAAGTGTAACACGCAATGGTTCTTCGTTATGGAAATTTGTTTAAATATACCTTGAATTCCTTATGGGGAAGGGATCAGAGGTTGTATAGGGTTTGAACATATGAAAACCTCCATGGCGACCAACCTCTGACACGCAGAGGGCCCGGGAACTTTTACGAACGCATCCGGTGCATACACTACCATTCAAAAGTATCCGGACCCTTGCATGTTTGTTGATATGACCAAAATATCTTACGAATTTAATTAAATTATTGTACAGGTATATAATTATCGAACAACATAGGTAATATTTATTCACAGACAATGGTGGTAAACTTGTTATCGTGAAAGTTACGCGTGAACGTACAAGTAAACATTGTATAAACAGTTTAAGTGACTTTTACCGTGGTTTTTATATTTTTTAATAATTGAAATTGCTGCTCGAGTTAAATATTTGTATAGTTATGAGTTACAAGGGTGATAATCTTGAGGTCAGAACGCTGTAGTTTAAAATTCTGAAACGAATTAAATAGAAAAATTATCTTGGAGGCAGTTAGAAATAAGTTTGAGGAAAGATTAGGTAAAAACTTAGAGAAAACTGGTCGCTAAACTAGCAAGACTGATGAAATCATGATACAGCCAGGATGGAGAAGATTCTACGTGCAGATAGAAGCCGAAAATGTAAAATAGCATTCTTCAGTAGGAGAATTTTTTTTTAGAAAATTGCCTTTGAATATTCATCGGGAAGCATATCTAAGCATTTGCGAGAAGGCGATGTGGCAAATCATGGGCAGACAAGTTGATGAATACCTATTCGGTAACACGCATGCTTTACAAATGTGCAAACTCATTTTTATGGAAAAAGTAGCCTTTTATAATAAGAGATATTAATTCTATATTTTCCCGTAACGTAAATGGTTGACTAAAATTTTATATGTATATATATTAATTTGATTTAAAAATAGTTATATTACCACAGCATTGTTAATTATCTGAATTTATTAGGTGTTGGGATACTTATGAACGATAGTGTATCTGCAACGTAACGCATCATCTAACATTAGTGTGTGGGATCAATTGCAGTTAGAGTGGACCAATAGAAATAAATGAGAGTGTAACAAACGACAAATCATTTACGCGATTGATCCCAGCATAAAATGACTATGTATTTCGTTTTAGCTAAATCTAAATAAAAACGCGATACATATATAATTTGGCAAACGTAAACTGAATAAAAATCTAGTTTTTTTTTACTGAAAGCTTAAGTAGAACTCCCCATGAGAGTTATAATTGGTTAATATTACTTGAAGTAAAGTTTCTTGTAATTATATTCCCCTTTTAAGTGTTTCGTATAAGATTTTAAATGAAGTGTCGAGCTCAACAACTAATGAAGGTTACAAAACAAAATTAAAGTCTGTCTAATATGAAAAAGAATTTTAATCCAATTAATACGCGAAGGGTTATACAAAATCACAAATTAATGCTTGCAGATTACCAGATAAGGAGATAACGGTTGATAACCATATCGATCGATAATTTTGAGATTGTAGCAGAGCAGAGCGATAAATATATTATTTTTATGAACAATTTTTATTATCGATTTAATTCCAGTTTTATAAATTGAGTTTCCAAAGATTTTGATTTCTTTATTCAATTAACGACAATGAGAACGTAATCCGAAACAAAGAAATTCTGCTACCTTGTTTCCATTGAACTGTAATTGCGTGCACGTAGGGTACATAACACATCGTCCAGCCGATTTCCCATTAGTAAATGAGCTTTCAGGATTGGTCTTGTATTTTTAGATCAACTTTTATACACTCAAGGCTGTGGCATCTGTTAATCTATAAATACTTCGTTCGGAAATTCCTTTTTCTCCGATGTATTGATTCTTCTTACGAGGTTTCGATTCACCGTCTATAAATGTGTTAACATTGCTCGTGTTTGGTTCCCGAACAACAGAAAAACATCTGAAAGTTTCGCGGATCAAATTGATAGATCGATCATTCTAACTCTTAATTACAATTAGGTAGATTTATTGGTACGATCTATTCGATATACTTATCATTAGATCGTTATGCAAAATTAAAATTGTCTACGTCAATTGTAGGAAACAGAGGTTAAATGAAAATTTAATTCATCGTATGTAAATGTGTTAACATTGCTCGTGTTTGGTTCCTGAGCAACAGAAACACATCTGAAAGTTTCGCGGATCAAATTGATAGATAGATCATTCTAACCCTTAATTACAATTAGGTAGATTTATTGGTACGATCTATTCGTTACACTTATCATTAGATCTTTATGCAAAATTATAATTGTTCACGTCAATTGTAGGAAACAGAGATTAAATTAAAATGCATTTCCTCTTTTAATCATTTTAACATGTCGGAAATAATGTAACAATATTATTCAATTCATAGAATGTCTTCACAGCTTCATATTTGACCTGTTCATTTTTGTCATAAATTCATAAAATCCAGTAATTGAACCATTTTGATAAATACTCTTTATCATAATTATTCTTCTGTTCCATTTTAAAACAGGCAATGTGAAACAGTTATCTACATTTATATAAAATAGTAGCATTAAAGTACTGTCGCTTGTCTAGTTAAAATCTACAAAATGATAAAATTAACGCATTATTGATTTTTGCAGAATCTAACACTTGTGACACACTATTTCTATTACTAAAGTAATAAAATACTTTATTAAGTTTTAGATGTTTTGCACTATAATGTTTTCTGATATATGTTAATTTAGTACTGATTTTTAGGAATTCGCATTCATAAAAGTATGACCAAATACAGCAGCCAGCCGAAGAATTATTTTACAAGTCAATTTATGGAAACCAAAAATACGTGTATTTATAGGATAACCCGGTGGTCAGCATATGGCCTTGCCAACATAGCTCCTGGAATTAATTAAGTAGCGATGTCAGTTGCTATAGGTTCATGGCATTTAGTCTTGGTAAATTAATGTTAAACAACACGCAACAGAAAATCTATTCTAAATTTGAATATCTATTTGTAATAATAGCACCTCTATTGCATTAATCGAGACAGTTTGAACTTTCATTTGTGGAAATTAAAACCTACCTGCAGGTAGAAAGTAATATTTTATATTTCAATTTTGGACTAGTTTTACCAATCAGAATTATGTAAACATGATTCAAACAACGCAAAATTATCGCACGTTAAAAACAGTAAGGATATATACAGAAAAACGATAAAATACATGCTTTGTTAATATTTAAATCAACACAAGTTTAAGAGATATATAGAATTTGATTTTATTTTAGTGTCTTTTCATTTGTCTGTGCAAATGGAAATGTTCATAAAACACCACAGTTAATTAGTAAAATACTTGATTGCCTGAGTTTCGGTATAGCAAAAAGTTAACATAGTTTAACGAGGCTCCTATTCCATTTTGTACCTGCTAATGAAATAAACAAACTTTTATATAAATTGTACAATTCCAGCTTCCATAAATTGTTCCATAAAAATATAACTTCCATAATCCTTCACGGGCGGGACAACAATTTTTATTATAAAACAATTTTTATTTTAACAAATTATACCAGCAATGAGATTTTTTTATGAAAATAATACTAAACAATTTCATTCGACTCTTTCAAAACAAATCGCTGAAATATACGTCACGTCTGACAAATTACAGATTATTATAATAATCAGAAGATTGTTCATTTGCAATTGCGTAAAATGATCACATAAGATTCATCGCTAATTAATACGTATTAAATGGAATAAAGTCACGTGTAATAATATTGCAATAACGACGAAGATCATTTAATCATTATCTTCGTCGTTATGACAGTCGTTTAACGTGGTCGTCGATAAAATATGCAGAAATAGAGGTTCTTCGAATGTCCTACACGTTAATTCGCAGTTTCTGGGCTTGCACGTGATTATCTGCACGTTCGCACGTATTTTTATTGCTTATTTGTTTTTTATCCAAGCATTCCGCTCTCTGTTTGTATGAAGTCACGTCGACTGAAGAGTCAGATGGTTCTTGTACGCCGCTAAGAAGGAATGTTAAGAATGTGAGGTCTTGCAACTTGCAATTTTATTCTCAATTTTCGAATAATAGCGATATCTAAAGTAATTTACCAAGCTGATTCTTTCAATCGTGTTTTAACAGATAACTTGTACTTTTATCAATGTTTTCTGAAAATTTTCTTGCGAAATTATGAAAAACTTTAAATGTGTAACGTTCGTGCACAACAGGTTTTCGATTGCAGATTTGAAAATAAATCTAATCTCGTGGATTATGCAAAATGGGACAAGCATCATTACGATTGTATCATCCGTTGCCTCTTACCACATAGAATTATATTCTAAGGTTTCTTAACGTTAGCTTTTGATATTAAGGTTAATCTTTCTGATCCAGTTTTAGTCAATTATTGCAATTCTAGACGAGGCTACTGCCTATCATTTCGCGTATATACCCAAGATTATAGGATTTTATTTCGTGGAAATACTTTTAGGGTAATATTGTGCTGTCGATCAGTCTTTGTTAGTGGTGGATTCAATTGGGGCTTATTTAGGGGCTTTGCGACAGACAACATTTCTCGAATTATCTCTGATGCTTTATACACAATGTATTCGACTATAGGAAAAGAAATATTTAAATATTGAACCTATTAAAATGTTTTCAAACACTTATTACATGTTCGATGTGGTATATTTAATAAAGTCATATATTTTATTAAATTTACAAATTTATTGGCTAGTTATTGTTGTCAATATTCATCTATAAAGCTATAAAGTGATCCAAGAAAATCAAGAAAGTGGTCCAAAAAATCGATATTATTGGTAAATAATAACTTTTCATTCGAAAATAATAGAAGACAAGTAAAAATTAGGGTACAAAGTGTAGGAATATAATTTATTACATATTTAGGTACTAAAAAAGGGTCTTAATCATTTGTTTATATATATAACGCTTTTTTCATAAACTTTTACAGTCCTATAATTCCTTATTTTATTGATTCCTCTCAGATTCATCAATAATATCGCAATTGCACGGAAGTAAAACTGTAATGTTTCTTATCTGTTCTAAATAGGTTCATAGAGTAGGGATGTGCGTGTACTCGATTTATTCGAGTATTCGAATTTCGAGTCGAGTAATGATCGGCCTGTCGCGCCGAGTCAAGCGTTTGAATTTTCCGAGCTACTTGAAATCGACGAACTGCTTGAAAAGAATGCGAGCTACTTGAAAAAATCAACCGGCTCGAATATTTGAGCCCTCGAATATTCGATTTACTCGAAAATGAATTTTCAGATCGAAAATTTTCGAATTACTCGAATACATTCGAACAGATCTTTAACTTTCGAGTTACTCGTAAAAATTCGAATATGTTTTCTTCATGAAAACATGAAAATAAAACAAAAGCATTAAATTAGCGTCATATTTTTCTTCCTTATAGATAGAATAGTATTTGATAGTAAATAAATGAATATTCGAGTAACTCGAGCAATTCAAATTTTTACGAGTAACTCGAAAGTTAAAGATCTGTTCGAATATATTCGAGTAATTTGAAACATTTCGAGCTGAAAATTCATTTTCGAGTAAATCGAAGTTTTACGAGGGCTCAAATATTCGAGCCGGTCGATTTTGTCAAGCAATTCGTCGATTTCAAGTAGTTCGGAAAATTCAAACGCTCGACTCGAAATTCGAATACTCGAATAAATGAAGTACTCGCACACCCCTAATTAATTGAGGTGGGTACCGGTATATAAGAAAACGTGAATTCAACACACACAAAAGATACTTTATTACTTGAATACTATAAATGAGTGCATTTCGCGTATACGTGCACTTCCAACTAGCGTCCAGATAGAAGAGACCAAACATACCAATGTACCCCCGTGAGTCGGTATAAGGCGCAACGATCGCACCAACGCAAGGCCGATTTCCAACATTACTCAAGAATGTCAAATTTCAAAAGGAATTGAAAATGCCATGAATTCGTTAAAATTTCCAAACTTTAACGCAAATGCTACACACGGCTTACAGTTCTTCGACCGTTTCCAAATTTTTCACCCATTATTTTCACATCGAGTCTCACAATTTAGATAGGTGGGGGGAGGTAAGACTAGAAAAAATCTAAAAATAAAGATCAGCCTAGCGACAACGCACCGATATTGCGATATGAAAAAGCCCCGCAACAATTGAAAGGATCTCGTTATCCCACGCGCAATATTTCCCCGGCTAACGACGCGGCGATCACGGACAAAGAAAACTTGTCCTGCGGCAGTCACTTAGCGGTTCAATTGGCCGTCCCTCTTTCTCCCATCATCGGACCGTGCCGCAAATGAAGTCTCATTGCCTGGGAGCACGTGTACCGCATACAGGTGTGCACGTGCCCAACATACGTAGATACGTATCTGGACGAGCGTAATGCTCGCGAGACCGATGGGACCAGCGGAAGAATAAAAACCGAGAAGACGAGGAATAACAGCCGGAAGAGTCGCAATTAATCCGACAGACAACAGCGGCGACCCAACGAAGCCTCGTGTGACAACCGACATGGATTTGCGTCACATAGAATTGGCTTCCTATCATATTTCTATCGATCGGAGCTAATTGTAAGAAAGACGTCGCCCATGCCGGAGCTCTCGAGCCGAAACGTCGAAGCACAGGAAATGTTGACTCTGTCCTTTTAATTAACGCGTTCGCCGACGCACAGTGCAATTAGTCGGTATTGCCGAGAAAATACTAAAAGTTGCTTCTTACAAATTTTTATGTGGCCCTATATTAACAATTTTAAAAATACGTTTTGTAGATCTGTGTCAATTATATACATTCTGAAAATTTCATTAAATTTGGGTGACGTGAGAAACAGCGACAGGCATCGAAAGACGTAAGAATCCTTCGATTTATTGTAGTTTAAGGCCGAAAATTATAAAAAACTGCAATTGTCTCCATTTTTAAACGGCTGTAGCTAGGGTACCGATTTTGTTGAAATTTTCAGAGTGTATACAGTTGACACAGATCTACAAAACGCATTTATTAAACTTTCAATATAGACCCATATAAAACGGTTGTAAAAAAACAACTTTTAGTATTTCCTTTGCAATTCCGACCAATTACAATTTTTTCAAAATTTCTTCTTTACGCCATGTAGCAAACAAATTGTTCTAACCACTCAAAAAAATCCAAGTCATATGGTGCAATATTGAAAAAGTTTCGTCTTTTTAGGAGTGTCCGGATAGGGAGTGACTATAGGTCGGAATAATTACAACTGGTTTCTCTGGGTTTATTAATTATTATGTTTGTTAATTATTAATTGGGTTCTCTGTGCCACGATTTATTTGATACAATTTCTATCTTGAAATTGACCTTCTCATTATCGTTCAGAAAGTTATTGAAGTTTCAATTACCCGATGCTAATTATTTTTCATAACTACTACTATCTAACATACACGCTGTTTCAACATTCGTTGCATTTGCATCGTTGCTTTGTATAACATTTCGAGATTAGGTAACCACAAGGAACGTTTTTGCTATAGTGTTTTTCCTTTGAATCATTCAAGTTGTGCATTAGGCTCTTCTTATGTCAGCGAGAACGAAAAAAATATGTACGCTTGTCTTGCACCGGGAAACCTTATACATCATATCAGCATTCGAAGTGTTAGTCGGCTAAATGTACTAACTAATTGCTAACTATTAACTCCACTTAGGCGACCTACGTCAACATGTATGACAACGTTATACATACATTCTTCCGTATTCGCACACGCAATATATTATTTCCTTTTTGGTAAAATGTCAAGAGCATTTAACATTTTATTCATAATTTCTTAAATAGTTTTACGTCTTCTATTATTTTATTGCTATTTTTGTCTTTAATATACACCGACATCATTTTGTCAAAATTCACGATTCTGATCGAATATCTTCTGCCAGGGGAAGAAAATCTGGTAATTATACGGTAAAGAGGACACCTCCCCAATTTCAATGACCCTGAAATATGTTATCAAGGTCACCATTCTGAACAACTTTTCCCTACACATGTTACCGCCGCTAGGCCTAACTAAAGTTTCAAAAATCTATAAACTCCCACTACAGCGAATATTACCGTTTTTAATTGGCCGAACACGTGTTTCGCGGACCCCACCAATTTTAACACTTTCATCGCCATGTCACACATATCTGGTGACGGAATTATTTATACAGAATTGAAAATTAATTTTTACGTTTGTAGATTGAGTGTACGAAATTTCCATAAGATCTGAGGAATAGAAGAGGTTTGAAATAGTAATTAATATCAGAAAAATAAACTTCTTGGGTTTTGTTTTAATAAATATATTGTTTTGATTTTGTGTAATTTTTATGATTGTCGAGTGGGCGATGAACGTGTTAAAGGATTTCCTAGACTGCACTCCCACCTCCAAACCTAATCCACTCCTAACCAAAATACGTTTAAAATGGCGGGGGTTCGCTGTAGTGAACCTAACAGTTTTTTAGAAATATTTCGGCAACTAAGGTCGAACAGTGGTAACATGTGTAGGAAAAAATTGCTTAGAATCATGCTCCAGATAATATATTTAAAGCTCATCAAAATCGGTAAAGAATCCCATTTCTAGATTGTTACCCCACGTAGGGTTAGGTTTGTACAGTCTTCGAACGAATTTTGGTTAGGCGTAGGTTAGGTCTGGGTTAAATTTCTTGAGGTGGTGGTGAAGAGGGGCGGGTAGAGCCCCTCCAATGCCCTAAAGGACGAATTCAGTCATTGGGAAAATATCTAAATTTTTTTTTTAATATCTTGCGAATATCTAAAAATCTTCTTTTTTGCGAATATCTAAAAATCTTCTTTTTTTGCAAATATCTAAAAATCTTCTTTTTTGCGAATATCTAAAAATCTTCTTTTTTTGCAAATATCTAAAAAACTAAGGCCGAGCGGCGGTAACATGTATAGGGAATCGTTGTCGAAATGATAACCTTGACGACACATTTCAAGGTCATTGAAATCGGTGAAGTGTACCCTCTTCTGTACAATTACCGGAAGTTCGGCAGTGGACGGGGTAGTAGAATCGATTGTGAGATGAGTTTTAGATTTGGTCGGTTGTTACAATTACCGTTCGTTTGTTTATAAATCAATACGTTTCTTTATTGCTTAAATGGTGAGCCATGTAAAAGTGATATAGGATGTAGAGCCGATGTAGAAACGATAGACATATATGAAACCACAGAGCAGAAACAACATAATAACAGGCTGTAGATTTGTGATCAGTCCAGATTTTATTACTCTGTTTTTATCTACGAGTGTTACCATTAAACCACGGATATTAATGCCAATTATCATCTTTACAAGTAAATTTTATGAAAGTAGAGTTCAGTCGTATCTCATTTTCTGTCGCAATAACGTGGATTAGAAAGTAATCCAATTTAATCGTATTCAATTGTGTTGAATAATATACTTAAATTTCATTAAATAGCCTTGTCGATATCTACTAAATAATCTTTAATGCTTTTTAGAAGTACCTATCTATATGCTACAAATGTATAATAAATTACATTGTAGTCGTAACGACTGCAATTTTCCACAACTGTTTCGGTCCTCTTACAGAAGATTCGTTCACATTACAATTAATCTGCGAACTATTATACAAAATTCAAAATTTCCTAACTCAATTACAACAAACCAGAGCAAAATAGAGATTAAGATCCAGTCTTAATCGAAATAATGTATTTCTAAATTCTTTTATTGCTCCTGCTCTGTCGTGTTTCCCCCGCTAATTTTTCCTATGAATGCATAAAATCCGCAGTCTAATCATAATAATCTGTTCTCCGGTACCAAACAATTTTTGCCACAATCAATTGTTTTTCTATGGCGTCAGGTTCTTGTGCGATACGTTATCACTCCTATAAAATGGTTGAGTTATAATGTTCATATAAGAACGTATCCGCCATTTGCTCCCTTGCCCGTAGATAATTCCTGCTGCACAAATGTTAATACAATTATTCCGTGAACGCGGACGTATGTATCTCCGTGGTCATACTTCATTGAAGGAGATAACGATGCATGACGACGTTGGAAACACTTTCCTTCAGCAGTTCGAAGATCTCTTCTCTTTTAAGTCGGATGAGACCTATGAAGCGCTGAAGAAGTTGCGACATCCGGTGAACGTTCCATGGATTGGCCGTATTTTTATAAGAAAAGGTGAACACATATGTATCTACGTATACTGTTGAAGCGTGACGTAAAATGGGATGTGGAAGGTGTATTGATAAAGCAGGTGTTCAGACGTGTTCAAGATTGCTTAATCCTCGGACGACAAGGTCTGCATCTGTTGAAACAGTATTTTGCGAGTAGGTACAGTACTATCTAATTTCTTAGTAGACTGCGGATTTTATGCGTTCATAGTAAAAAATACAGTGAACTGCAATTAACTGCAATTATTAATATTTCTTTTTTCTGCTATAGAAAATTTGCCCCTGAAGAGGTTAATGCATTTCAATATACAGTGGTGACCAGTGGTGTGCGAGAACCTGAAAATGTCGAATCAGGACGAGACGAGAAATTTTTTCGAAATCGGGACGAGTTCTCGAAAAATTCGGGATCCTCGAAAATGATCGAGATACTTTAAAATTTTGGGATTCTCGATTACGTCGAGATTCTCGAAAATTTTGGGATTCTCGATTACATCGAGATTCTTGAAAATTTTGGGGTTCTCGAAAATTTTGGGATTCTCGATAACATCGAGATTCTTGAATATTTTGGGATTCTCGATTACGTCGAGATTCTAGAAAATGATCGAGATTCTCGAAAGTTTCAGGATTCTCGACAATTTTGGGATTCTCGATTACATCGAGATTTTCGAAAATTTTGGGATTCTCGATTACGTCGAGATTCTTGAAAATTTTGGGATTCTCGATTACGTCGAGATTCTTGAAAATTTTGGAATTCTCGATTACGTCGAGATTTTCGAAAATTTTGGGATTCTCGATTACGTCGAGATTCTTGAAAATTTTGGGATTCTCGATTACGTCGAGATTCTTGAAAATTTTGGGATTCTCGATTACGTCGAGATTCTTGAAAATTTTGGAATTCTCGATTACGTCGAGATTTTCGAAAGTTTTGGGATTCTCGATTACGTCGAGATTCTTGAAAATTTTGGGATTCTCGATTACGTCGAGATTCTTGAAAATTTTGGGATTCTCGATTACGTCGAGAATCTCGAAAATTTTGGGATTCTCGTTTACATCGAGATTCTTGAAAATTTTGGGATTCTCGATTACGTCGAGATTCTTGAAAATTTTAGGGTGTTTAGTACTCGATTACCATTATGAGACTCACTTCAAAATCGATCGCAGTACGAGATTTCCGATATTTGAGGCGTTTCCGAAAACGAATCTCATAACGATAATCGAGTACTGAACACCCTACAATTTTCGAGAATCCCGAGACTTTCGAGAATCCTGAAACCTACGAGAATCCCGAAATTTTCGAGAGTCTCGACATAATTGAGAATCCCGAAATTTTCGAGAACGCGACTCGTCTTGTCTCGATGTCTTTCCAACCCGTCTCGACCATCGAGACCCATACATTTTCAGATTCTCGCACACTCTTACCAGTTACTTAACACATTATCTAGCGGGGAGGTTATTCCACATTTTTTTGAAGTTTATAACCGATGGCAGAAGATTTTTTGAAAAATCTTTCGGGACTATTGGGTAAATGAAGATTTTTAAGATTCCATTCGGTACAGCACAATTATTGAAAAGCCTATAAATAGACTTCCGGTAGATAAAGTGTTACGTACATCCTTTAAAAGCGTATAACATTTTTATAATTGGTCCAAATGACTTGAACGTTTTTGAGAAGTTTGAAGGATTAGTTTATTAGATAATGCATAAAAACTTTTTTGAAAAAATTGCAGTTAGTCGGATGTTTTTGCAAAATAAAAGTTGTCTATATCAATTGATACAGGAGGTCATCACATAAAAGACATTTATTTCGTCTCTTAAGCATCTCATTAAGTTGAAAATAATATAACAATTCTTTCAAATTCTTTAAATGCTTTCACTGTTCTGCATTCGATCTACTCATTTTCATTATAAATGCATAAACTATAATAGGTATAATAAAGGATTTATCCATTTCGGAGTAGTAAATTCAAATGTTCAAATATGATTAAAAAATGTCCTTTCATTAATAATTTTATCAAGTTGACAATAATATATGTTCATACGCATTTTTGTCAAAAATGCATAAAATCTACAGTCTACTAACCATCGCATGTAAAATGGCAAAAAAACGTCTGTTTTTCGAAAATTAATTGTTTACTGAAAATCGTACAGAATTCCATTTGATATAATAGTGATATCGTACGTGTGAAATATTATTTCAAATGCTAGACGTGTCAGCGTTTTTGGTTCATACCACGGTAATGGAGATGAAGTCATCCATTGTTAGTTCAACATTTTTCGTTCGACCTGGCTTCGCAAATATACTGACAGAGCTTGTTGATTTTGTTGCGGAACATGCTGCGTAAGTAACAACGTTTTTCTTTCGTGTTAGGGAATAAGGAATTTCTTATGCTACTTTATTGTGCTGTGGGCTTGCTCGAACGTAGTACGTGGTCGATAATAATTAAATAATGATATTAATGAATTTCACTCGAATTACGGTAAAACCATGAAAGTTACTAGGTAATTGTTCGTTGTTGCTAGGTAATAAAAATTCTTGATTTTAATTCTGTTTGACACGGACATCTTACTATATCAATTATTAATATTAGACAACTGATCATTTCTGTTTGAATGAATTTACTAAAATTAAGTATGTTATATTCTAATAAAACACAAGGTGATTCGGAACCCACCGTAATAAACAGTAGGTCCCGATGAAAAGTAGGCTGGAACAAGCTGAAAATTAGGCGATAGTGAGAGTGGATGAAGTGGAAGAAGGGGAGAGTGGAAGAAGGGGGAGAGTGGAAGAAGGGGGTGAGTGGTAAAATGGATTTGATACCCTGTGGGGAACAAAAATCAGTACCTATTCTAATAAAACACAATATATGTCTACACATATTTATTTATTACGTAATTGTACTGTATTGTAACGAAACATCCAATCTGCGATTAAAACAATGCAAATAAACATCTCGGACCGAAAAAAAGTGAAATGTGTGTAACTTACTTGAAATTGTTATTTTTTTGGTCATCATCCAATGGCATTTGTTGCAACTGTATAATGGTCCGTTGTCTAGCCGCTTCCTCTAGTAAAGTAAACACATCAATTTTTTGATATTTTTCCTATCCTACACATAATCAGGCTTTGTTGACCTCTTCATAAAGCCACCACTATTTCTGCCATATCGCTGAGTTAACTCACAGCTGATGTATGTTTTATCAGCACTGTTGACAGAAAGAGAGACAAATATAGTGAAAGAGAGACAAAGATAGAAAGCGATAGCAACAGTCAACAGACACACGAGGGGGCGAAAACGAACGCATTTTCTTATTCTCGTCATTGCAAGTAAATTCTCCGCCTCCTAGAAGTTAGCCCCCCACTTGTTGAAATAAATAATTTTAACAGTTGTGCTGAGTTGTGCTAAGTTTGTGCTACATTGTTCTCGAATATTATAACAGTAATATATACAATAAGACTAAAAATTGAGAAAACGATTTTTTTTAGTAGCCTCCCACTTTTCGTAGCACAAACTTAACACAACTCAGCACAACTGTTGAAATTATTTATTTCAACATGTGGGGGGCTAACTTCTAGGAGGTAAATTCTCCTGTATTTAAATTGACCCTAAGAGCACTAAACAACATCTTCACCTTTTTTTGAGAAAACATTTGTTGAAGATTCTAACAAAAATAAGTAATTTGATTGAGACGTTCTATCCGAGAAAATAACATTATTTTAGTATTTTGAAACTGGTTGATGCAGGAAATTTCATTTTAGTTTTATTAAAAGGTTGGTACGTAATATTTTGATTGAACGGCAATGTAATTTCTGTTATAGATTAGATCAAATATAACTCAAAGGTTATTGCCTATTTTCTGAATACAAACATATTCAATATTACATAATACATCTAACAAAAAGTGTAGAAACATCGAAAAAATAGTTTCTTATTTTTTTAAACTATGATGCACTATATAAAAAATTCTGAAAAAATTAACAGCAGTGGTTTTAACAATATCTCGTTATTGAATTTTTGTAAAACCGGTATCTCCCTAACTTCAATACAAAATATGCATTTTTGTCGAATTTTTTGGAGATTTCCATTTTTTTTAAACACGTTCGCAAAATTCAAAAAATCTGAAAAATACACAGTAATAATCACGATGAAACACAACTAATACAATAATATGAACGTGGTGCTCCGAAAACTTCAATAACGAATTGGTATTTTATACTTCCACAATTTTAGAAAAATCGAGTTTACAACAAAAAATTCTTAAATAATTCATTGTCATTTGTGCTGTTAGGTATAATGTTCATGAAATTTTTCGTCATTTTTTGTTGAGCACAACAAAAGAACTAGACCAGGGATGGGCACAGTAGGGGCCCCTCAAACGCCTGCTTCTCCGACCAATCTCTCTTTCATGCGCGAGGCCTGCGCACTGTTCGCAACGGGCGAAGCACTTCCTTTCTCTATGGTAACGGCGGATGCTGGTGGGGGACAGTGGCCGCTATGGTGGGGACGGTTTTGTCTCAATCGAGACAAAAATGCCCATCCCTAAACTAGACTATAATTCACTGAAACCAAATCCACCCTGTAACTACCCTTATGGTAGTGGTACCGACTTGAAACTTGTCACAGAGGGGTTTCTTTGGGAACTCTATCGAATGGTCTGACCAAAACTTTATTTGGCTAAGGGGCTTTTTGCATTTATACTAGGAGTAAATACAACTTTAATTAAACAATACATATAGAATTTCATTCTAAAGTTGTACCCATACAGCTTGGCATTTAAACAAGTAATACAATGAAATAAAAACGTGAGAATATCTATATTTAATAAAATCCAATCATTTCCATTCGCAGTGGAAATTTTTAAGTTTATTCGATAAACGGTGGTTACTGAAGTAGCTAATCTTTTATTTGTCGTTCTAAAAGCTTTATTTAAATTCCAACCGTTGCTATCAGTAACATATGGTGTCGACGAAACAGTTTTCGCGATTTATCAGTGAAAACACAATATCACGAAACGATTCAGCACGGTGACTGTCATGGCAGTCATAATTTTTGTCGTAGTATATTGGCTTAAGTCAAACTTCATTAGGATTTTTAAGAGCTATACGGGTTAAAGGAGTAATCGCTGTGATAAATTATAAACTCTGTCAACCGGCGAAAACTTACGACTTGGTTTATCGTTGTTTACGGGTTATTCGAGACAATGCGGCTAGTTCGATACGAATCGCTGTGCAAACCGAGCCTTACCGCCTAATTGGCGAGTGTCTTTGTAAGTGACGCGTCATTGGTAGGCATTATGATAACCGTAGAATGTAAACGCCGCTCATTTGTAGCTCTGACAAAGCGCGCAGTTTTAAAGATTACCATGACGGAACTGCTGTGTTGTCTTCTGTATCATCGTTTATCTGTATCCGAAAGGAACTGCAGGTATTACGTCTATTATTATTGATAGAACTCTACATCGTCATGCGATTATAATGAACTGCCGTTGCGAGCCGTTTCGTTCTCTCGTTGTACCTGAATGTTGCTATTTTTAATTAAATTACAGTCTAGAAGGAAAAGGGAACTCTGCCAAATTAATTTGCAAAAGATGCATTATCAACTACTATTTTAAAAATTATTCCACGATACATAACACTATATCAACGGCTTGAGTTTTTTTTTGAGATGCTAGAAGTATTAGTTTATTAGGTAATTTATAAAAAAAAATTAAAAATTGCCATTGGTTGAAATTGCGAAGAAAAAAGTGATGGTCATGATTTTTACATTTTTTATCTGCGCCTGTAATGACAATTTAAAATGTGCCTTTCAGAAAAAGAAAAGTATAGGCATTGGAAAACATAAGAATCTTTTAATATTGGGCTTTCGATTGATCCAAATTGCAGTTTCTCACAATTCTTGCTGTTTATAATTATTTATAGTTCATGGCAACCTTAATCGATTTTTTATGGAACCTTGTGCATGTATACATATATATACATGCTATAAATATATAAACTGCTTAGATCTACAAAAGGCATATTTTCAATTTTCATTTCAGGCGCACATGAAAAAGTTAAACATCGTAACCATTACTTTGTTCTTCGTAACTTCGACCATTGGTAATTTTCAATTAATTGTTTTTGTAAATTACATAGCAAACTAATCCTTCTGTCATCTTAAAAAAGTTCAAGCCATTTGAACCAATTTGTAAAAAATTATCGTATACATGTACAGTATTTTATCGATAACTGTCCCAAATATCTGGCCGATATCTGTCCCACAACAATCCCCACTTCCGCGGGGTATACCCCGTGAGGGGCCATTAAGCTCGAGAAGCCTCGGTCGCTGAGAAGTGTAACATAATACGGGTCGAGTATATCGGTGTGAGAGCACTACTAATCCAATGACACCATTCCTTTATTTTTTATTAATTTTTTATGGAACTTTCACCAACATATTCGTGGCATTTTTCTAATGAAAATAACACTAAATCCGATATAATTGCGATGATATTTACTTTTCTAATGGACGTTATCATTCGAAGATAGTAAGTTTAACTATTAAGAAAAATCTTAAATGAAAAGAATTTAGCATCAATTATATATTGTATATTTTAAAATATGGCTAACAAAATGTGTAATGATTGTACAGTAAAAATGCAAAGTACCATGCATCTTATTGTTGTTGTAAAACCAAGTTAAGCATCTTATATATATTGTATATTTTAAAATATTGCTCATGAAACGTGTAATGATTGTACAGTAAAAATTCAAAGTACCGTGCATCTTATTGTTGTTGTAAAACCAAGTTAAGCATCAATTATATATTGCATATTTTAAAATATGGCTCATAAAATGTGTAATGATCGTACAGTAAAAATTCAAAGAACCATGCATCTTATTGTTTCAAAACCAGATGAGAAAGCAATAAATCGATGGGACATTAATAATACGATACTTTTTGTAGTTTCTATGCGCAACATGGGTTAATACAATGACTGAAAGGCTAACGTTAACTGATGAATTCGATATAGAAGACCGGTTACTCTCAATTGATATTGAAGAAGAATTTACACGCCAAGAATTGCAAATAAGGTTGTCACATGTGGCTTCTGTCTAGTCCCTGTTTTGAGTTTCATGGCTTCAACCACCTTATGCAAATTTCGAAATCTTAAGCTGACTTTGGAGGGGTTCATGACTCAATGGCAGATGTTTTGGAGTTTCCATTGATTATATGAGTGACTAATACGTAAGCATACTCGTTAAACATGGTGAGAAAAACAAATAGAGGTAAACGCGAACACAGGACATCTGAAGGTTTAGATAAAAACAGTTTCTCATGGGAGGAACAGAATAAAAATAAATTTTTAAAAATACCACGTTCTTAAAACGGTCTAAAAAGTATAAAATAATAATAAATAAAAAAAACGGACTAAAAAGTATAAAATAATAATAAATATAAAAAACGGACTAAAAAGTATAAAATAATTCGAAAAAAATAAAAATAAAATGGACTAAAAAGTATAAAATAATTTTTAAAAAACGGACAAAAAAGTATAAAATAATTTGAAAATAAAAACAAAAATTTGAAATTGTAAATTTTGAATTGCTGTGAAAATACTTGTAAGATTTAAGACGAAAAACGTGGGGCGCAAGATAATAGTAAGGAGTGTAGGGAGTAGCAGCCGTTGAGAAAACTCACACAACAGTTTATATCATTTGCGGAGCAATAAAATTTTTAATGATTAGGTGAACTATTCATGCATCAATTATCTATTGCATGCGCCCCACGTTTTTGGTTTACCTATATCATACATGCTCCCCAACGTCAAAAGGCTTCCTCTTCTACTTCTTGCACGTATATTTCAATCGATTTTAAACATTTTGATGAAATTATAACAGAAAGGTGTAACGGTTCTTTCATTTGGTAAACAAAGCGATGATGTACTACCGATCGTCTATCATATACTGAGCTCCGTCGGGGCGATGTGGGTTCGTGGAGTGGGGTGGAGTCAGAGTGCGAACGTATAGTAAAGTAGAGAGCGTTGTCGCGCGGAGTGGGGATCGCTGAACGCGATGACCGCGGTGTAACGGTAATAACGGTAAAAATATTTAATTGTTATTTCTCCTAAACGGATAGACTTTAAAAAATTTTTTTTTTTGAATATTGCATTGTCATTCAGTTCTGAGCTGCGTTACCAATTTCAAGTCTCTAGCTCATCGGGAAGTTAGTTTCAAATTAATTGCAAGATTTGTACCAAACAAACAAGAAAGCGAGCTAATAAAAACGTGGTAAAATGAAACGAAAAGAAACTTCACACCGCAAGCAATTTGAAAAATATGAGAAAGTGGCGAATCCAATGGAAGAGTTTGAAAAAAAAAATCAAAAAAAGCAGTTTTAAGTAAAATAGTCACTTGACTGCAGCAATTGTTAAATTGTTTATTGTATAAGTCGAACAGAAATTTAAGTAAGAATTTGCAAAATTTTTGCTATCAATGCCGATGAGCAGTTATCTCATTTAAGAATTGGCAAACAAAAATGAGAGCACAAAGGATCGAGCGACAGGTAGTTGTGTTATCTAGTTCAATTTTGATATTGAAGCCTAACGCCGATAAAGTTCCCTTATCTGTGCAATAACAATTTAGTAGGAAAGTTTGAAAAATTCTTCTAATCTCACTGCTGATGCCAATGGCTTTACGATGACGTTCAATGCAATTGTCAAATCATGATTATATATTTTTAAATTTCGAAGCTCTTAGTCTGGCAACGACTAGAACTACACGTTCATAAATGGACTGCGGATTTATGCATTTATGACAAAAGTGGGTAGGTTCAATTTATAATGGTAAAAAGATAATAAATTATTAAAAGAAGAAAGACATCTTTATCTTGTTCTTGTTCCTTGCAATTCAGACGGATAATTTTTATTTTGCATAAAGATCCGCAGTCTATTCGTAAAACTTTAATTACTCAACCTGTACATAACAAAAGGCATAACAGCAAAAATAGGTGAGTCACATAAAATTGTCGAAAAGAAGTTTACATAAATTTTGTCCTTATGCAATATTCCTGCAACATGCCATTCATTACGAAGGAATAATAAAGCAACTAGATTATAGAAAACATTGACAACTGTGGATGTTTATGCAAATGTATATTTTTCTAGAAAAAAGATAAGCCAACGGGACCTGGACAAAAATGTATGCCACGATTAAGTAATTTTAAAAATACTATTTCTATTTTGCATATTTTGCATACAGCATATATTTTGCACAATACATATCATTTTATATTGTGCATATTCTTTGCATATTGTGCTTTATTGCAGTATCTCTCTCATCAAATAATAACCAAAAATATAATTATTTCTAATAGATATCTATATCGCTAGGAAATGGTTGTTCATGTTGTTACGTGATAATATTGTGAATAATAATAGGGTATGTGTACATAATACGTATGTATACAGGGTGTCCTAAAATTTCTGTTACACGGGATATCTCTTTATCCATCGCATTTAGAAAAAAATACTTCCAATTTTGTATGGTTTTCGAAGTTCTATAGAAAGGTGGATGTTCTAAATATTTTATTTGACGTGTTGACGGTCATTTTAAGGTCAAGTTCACTTTTTTTAAATGGGAATGAAATTTTTTTATTACACCAACTTATTTTATGAGAAAAAATAAGTAAATTTTATTCGAAACGTTTTTGAATTCGACAACAACTTTTTAATTACTTCAATGATAAAGACACAAGAAGAAGTGCCTAATAGGTTAGCGCATTTTCCTAACTCTCTTACTGTTTTAAATTACGCCTACTCGTTTTTGTCATAAATGGATAAAATTCGCAGTCTACCTATTATAGTCTGTGTATTCGGTATTGCAGTGAGGTGATAAGAGTTCGATATTTGACGTTTACGACGAATGGATCATAATAAATTGATAATGTTTATGACTCTTCGAGAAAAGGTCAGATAACGATAAGAGTGAAGCTGCAGGTGTTATTATTTTTCAATCAATGCCAATCGCCGCAGAATCTCTGAAATAGCACTGTCCGTTCATTTGCTTTATATCCATTTTTCTTTCTTAGTGTATCACTTTGCTTTAGTGGCAAACTAAAAATCTAACTTAAAAATATATGTAATAGTGTAGGCCTCAAGTGCTTTAGAAGTATGTATATGGTTTATAAAGTACAATCAGCAAAATATCGTTATTTTTATATCACTACATGGTTTACATTAAAAAATCTATGAGTTGTCTTAGACTGAGGACATCAACAATAACATTCGCTAACACGCTTAGCAAGTGATTCTAAGAAGAGATAACCATATTAATTAATTATTCATTCCGCGATTACAGATTACCAAATGCAATTAAGATTACTGATTTACTCTAGTAACGATTAATTGATTAACACGTTGACTGCCGTGTCGGTCACACATGAGTGACACAATTCTTCGGGTATCTTTAAAAATTAATTATGCTCAAATACAGTTGTTTCAACAGAAGCAACTTTTCAATTTTGAATACAATGATAAAATTACTTTGATGTTTTGGTTTTTGGAGGGGGTGATTGTTCCGCAGTTAACGTGTTAATGATTATGTGTGATTACCATGATTACTTTTTGTAATCAATTACAACAGTAATCACAAAATAATCGATTATTGCTCAACTCTGGTATATCCGCGAATCGCCGCAAATTAACAAAAACTAATTGTGTCAATGTGATCTATAATAACCATATTTAACGTAACCAAACTTTAACGTAACGGCAAACAATGAATTGGCAATTATTCGTCACAATCGAGGAAAAATATCTTACAAATTTATTAAAATGCAATCAATTAGTTAATTTTCTAAAAAGAACATGCAGCACGTCGATCCTGCGAGTCTGAACCAGTGAAACGTTGCAAATCGGGTCGAAATTAATGTTTAAAAAAAAATCATATCTGAAAGATATTATCGAATATCTTGGAGACTATCACAGTTAGAGGAACAGTTTAAATGGCAAACATGTGTAATTCTGTATAGCAAATAGATCTACGAAAACAGATTTCAAATATGACTATTTGTTATTAACATTTTTAATGAAACTATAAACTGCAACCCAAACCTGACTAGTGTTCTAACAGTTAACCCTTTTAGTACCGACGGAAGATTTAAAGTTGAACGAAAAATACTGAACCAAATTGATGACATTGAAGAGGAACTCGTAAATGAGAATAAGGTATCGATTCTAATTCTACAATAAAATTTTAATATTCCGATAATATGTATATTAAAATAAAATAGGATTCTAATATCATTAGAAATCTGTAAATTAGTATAGAACAATCACTTTTCGCAAATGTAGCCACCGACGATATATCGTTCTTTGGCACTACAGTGATTAAAACCGCAGACAAGCTCAGAACCGTGAAAAAATAATTCTATCCAGCCAGCGCCAAGAGTGATTCGAATCGCTGCGCTGTGCGCGCCGTAGAAATTATAAAAACGAATCGTAACCATTACACGTTTGTTTACTCGCTCCTCGGTCTTTCTCGCCTTTTTTACTAACGAGCTCGAGACAGAGTCTGACGGTCTGACCCCAACGTAACCCTTACCCTTCGCGGGCAACGGAAGCGGGCGAAGAAAGACGACGCGTGTACTACATTGGGAAGGGGAAGGGAGAGAAAAGGGAGGGGAGGGGATTGACGATGAGACAAGGGAAGGGAGTTAGGACGAAGTCAGTATAGCCGGAGAAGGCAGGACATATCGAGCGAGAGTGTACCGAGTGAACGAGCACGGCAAACGTGCAGGCGCTGCCGGCATCGAAAGAGGAACGGCGCGTAGTCGTGCCAGTGACGGACACAAACACGAATCGGTCGCATCGTTTCGTCACGTCTCTTCTCGTCTCATTTCGTTTCTTGTCGCGGACCGTCGCTCATCCTCTGTTCGCGACAGTTCGTCTGGAGGTTAGGAACACGCATGTGGACCGATGCGAGACCATGCTGTACCTGTCCGGCCCTCACCGCCATCTTGATCGTTGGGACCAGCGCGTTCTAGCACCTCGGCACGATCTCTCGCGTCGATCGACCTTACCGATACGATAAATCGACGCCGGTTAACGATCCCCTCTTCGTCCACTTCCGTCGTTGCCCTCGAACAATCCTCTCCTCTCCCACATCCCCTCCCTTTGCGCTTACCAACGGTTCCCACCTCCCTCTGCCGTGGATCTCTTCCGCGGGAAAGTCTTTCGATTGTTGTGCACGCGCCGGCGAAATGTGATTCGTGTGTGTTGTCGTCGGGATTGTCACGAGTGAACGAACTGTGCCAGCCCGATCCATGGTGTACGACGCGAAAGCGATTAGACGAGCCGCGGCCAGTTCGATGGGAATCTTTCTCCTTTTGTTTACGTGAGAATCGCGAGTGAAACTGCGTGGGGAAGACGTGCATCTTTCGCGCAAATCCTCGCCAGGAAAGACGTGCTCGTTGATCGGTACCGTGTACCGCAGTATTTTCGCCGATACTTTATCGTCTGTCCGAGGATATCTCCACGACAGGTGCATTGCTTTCCCCTCCCAACCCCCCTTGAGGGTCGATCAAGAAGTTTTCTTCTGAAGAGGCGTGCTCGCCGATTTATCGATGCAGTTGCCATGAAAAGGTTTCGAACGGTGAACATGTTTTGTAATTGATCGATGGATACGGAGCGTCGATTAATAAACTATCGTCCGAGTGTTTGTTACCGTCGTGGAAGGAGCTGCACTGTGGGACTGTGGGATTGTGTGTTTCCTTGATATCGTAGCTGTTGGCCTGGCAACCGGACAACGATACCCTTAAGGGCCGTGGTCGCGAACCTTGACAACCATGCACGACAACGCGTCGCGAGTCCTGCGTTTTTCACGCGACTGTCGAAACAGTCGTTCGAGCAAGTGAAGAACAGATACTGGATATCGATAGATATCGATATATCGTGGACGATCTCCTGCTGTCGCCGGAGTTTTGATCGGGCTCGGCAACACAGTGAAAATGAGATCGCGTTAGGCTACCGATCGCTCACAGAACACGCGCAGCGAATATTTAATTAGTGCCTTCGATGTGCCATGAATACCAACGTTAAATTCGCCAAAGGATAACGCTCGTTTTATTTTCACACGTTTGCTCGTGGCCTTACTTCTCGAGGAGATCGTCGATAAAGAGGGACGTGGTTCTTGGAAGACGTATCGCGTATATCGAAAGTGCATGGGGGAAGTTAGTGCTTCTCTAAAGAGACCTATAATGCTATGCTTCGTACAGGGATTTTATTCGCGGGAGGAATCGAAGTTGCGCCGCTCCAAAAGGTAAATGAACCATGTTTCTCTAATTGTAAGCTTCGTTATCAGCGTTGCGCGATGCAGTCGATACCTGGCTCGACAATCCCTTTTACAGAGGGGCTGCTCGTTCACAAGTGCGTTCGAGGGTTGAATGAACGCGCATGCTTCCACTTTTTATAGTTGTTTCTATGCACCTACTGTAGCAACTAGTTTCCCGAAGTCTGAACTTTTCTTGATATGCCGAGTTGCGGAGTTCTCAGAACTATAACCCTTTGCACTCGGAGCTATTTCAACTCAAAAATCAAACATTTCTTCT
The DNA here is from genome assembly GCA_913789915.3 of Sphecodes monilicornis. Classification (NCBI taxonomy): domain Eukaryota; kingdom Metazoa; phylum Arthropoda; class Insecta; order Hymenoptera; family Halictidae; genus Sphecodes; species Sphecodes monilicornis. The sequence goes on from OU565290.1 coordinate 17,479,441, forward strand.
AACCTAGAATATTTCCATTGTACATAATTTTTTTCATTTTATGCGTATGAAACTGATATAGTACCTCATACAATATTTAAATGTTTAGTAATTTATGAAAATAAACAAATTTAATAATGTAAACAATATTTTGAATAATGGTATAATAATTTGTAGTGGCGCCTCAGAGTCGCCATTCGAGTGCTAAGGGTTAATTCCTTGCCGTATTTTAATTGTTTGCGGACGCGTGTTTGCAGACAGTCGCCCTAGTAAAATTGCTACTCCGTGACAGAAAATTATTTTTTAAAAAATTATTACTCTCAAAAAACATCAAACAAATTTTTACCAAACACAACACTCCCTCCTTCATTTATATCTTATGCGTAGCTGTCAGTACACAATTTCATTTCTCAAGGAAAATTGTACATTCGTACCATCGATAAGTACGCTAAACATAATTCCCGTCCGCAAAGGGTTAACACTAAGCCTGCCGACCATTAAAGCTAACTATAGTATGTGTTGCCTCATAAAAATTGAAGGATTGTATTTTATTTAGATTCTGTGCGATTTTTATTATGATGTATACTTTAAGGAAGCAGCATTAATGCATAATTGTGTATAATCATTTTTAGTGGAAGTATCTCGATTATTTCAATAATTGTGAAATAAAAAATCTGAACCGAGTCATTTGATCCGCAGTGGTTGGTTTAGTGTTAACCCTTCGCACTCGAGTGGTGACTCTGAGGCACCGCTAAAAATTGTTATTCCATTATTAGACGGCGGATCTGTATGCAAAATAAAAAAATGAAAATTGATTACAAGACACAAGAGCCAAATAAAAGTTCATTTCTTCTTCTAATTAAACGTAATTTAGCAGGTAGTATGTTTTAGAAATTTCCTAATCACAGCATTTTTTTTATCAATCGTGAAATGCTGCAATATTTGGTATTTGTTGAAAACAGACACCTCTTTATGCGACGCAGCATAAAATATGCATACGAAGAATTTCGTTCGAATTTCTCTTTTTCCATTAGTCAGTTTCTGGTGAAATTATAATTCTTTCGAAGCATTAGGCGTTAATAACGAATTCCGTCTTTTAAACGGAATGACAAAAAGGCAAGATGCCACACTCACTTTCTATTACTTCATACAACTATATGTATATCTTCTGTGTTTTGCTACCGCGACGAGTCGGTTGTTCAAGTTCATATGAAATCAATTTGGTATTTTATGTAACACGTTTATGTAACATTTTATACGTAATGGAAAGCCACTGAATTTCGGTGGGGACATTCATTCGTGTTTAATTATTATACGCAGTGTTTCATTAAGCGATTGTACTCCAGTATTAAACGAGGAACACATTGAACTGCAGTATTAAAGAATCAGGATGACTTTGAATCTTGTTGTTGTTTCATGTTAGTAACATAATAACTACACCGTAGGAGATATTTTTATTCAGCTAAAATTGACATTCGAAGTCAATTATCAAAATTTTGTAATCAGCGATGTTCACTAATTTTCTTATTTTTTTTAGATGGTGATATACACGTCTTTTTTAGCAGATGATAATTATTTTTAATGAACGGTATAATTGGCATTTAAAAAATATTACTGACATCCTATGTTCCTAATTATAATATTTGGAAAATTACATAACTCAAAGAAAAGAACAGGTCAGCTATGTGTGTATAATATACAGGGTGGCCCACATAACTCTTAACAGCTCAATATCTCGAAAACTATGCCATCAATTTTAAAGTTCTTGGTTTTAACCCTTTGCACTCAGAAGTAGTTTAACTCCATAACCAAACATTTTTTTTCGATCAAGAATATTTCCATTCTATATGGTTTTTTTCATTTTGAAGAAATGGAACTGATGTAATACCTCATAGAATACTTAAACGTTCGGTAACTAACTTATTGAATATCAATTTAATAAGGTAAACAATATTTTGAATAATGGTATAACAATTTTTAGTGGTGCCTCAGAGTCACCACTCGAGTGCTAAGGGTTAAATTGCATGGATCTGAACGGCTTTTCTAACTACATAAACGTGAAGTGACCCCCCCCCCCTTCCCCTTTAAGGGGCGGAGGCGGGGGTACCTTTATAATTTTAAATGGAACCCCCTGTAAAACGTTACATATTTAGATTCTACAGGAAAAAACAAGTAAATTTTGTCTGAAACATTTTTTTGTCAGATATTTCCATGTTGAGATATAACAGTTTGAAATTTCGACTTCTAGGTACTTACTTGAAGCGCTCGGAAATAGCGTTATTTGTATACGCGCTTCAAGTAAGTACCTAGAAGTCGAAATTTCAAACTGTTATATCTCAACATGGAAATATCTGACAAAAAAATGTTTCAGACAAAATTTACTTGTTTTTTCCTGTAGAATCTAAATATGTAACGTTTTACACGGGGTTCCATTTAAAATTATAAAGGTACCACCACCGACCACCTTCCCCCTTTAAGGGGAAGAGGGGAACCATGCAATTTAAGACCATGAACTTTAAAATCGATGTGATAGTTTTCGAGATATTGAGCTGTTAAGAGTTATGTGCGCCACCCCGTATATGCCGAGTAATTAAACTTTTCGATAATTACAGACAGGTTAATTATGGCTCTATTCGGAATGCGGAGTGTTTAATATATAATTGACATTATTTTCATCGTTAATGATAGATTTTAAAGATCACATGAATGATTAAAATGCCATAGGTCGTTGAACTTGTCTGGATGTCGTCTGCAATGAGGCATTGTATCCAGTCGGAGGTTAATAATAATAATTTAAAATAACGTCACTTGAACTTTTCTTGTATCATCGGATGCAGATATTTCTTTACACAGCATGAACATAATGATTGATTCTATAATACTTTTATTGGAATTTCCATAAACAGTTTGTTTGTAATATTCAGTCGAATATAATAAAATATAAATTTCATGTTCGTAAATTTCTCTCTGTGTGTAAACACTACATTTCTATCTCATTTTTTTCACTACGTTCATTTCACTAATTATGAATGACTGTCTCTTAAATCTCATTGTTTCCTTGTCTAGTTGTTCACTAAAAATAAAACCACTTGCAAGTGAATGATGTATGAAATTTCGCAGGCATAACAAGTAAGAATAAAATGCAAAGGGTATATTAGGGTATAATTCGTATAATTAATTCGATTAATAATATCCTCATTACTCTCGAATTCACAATGCCAGACTAGAATGGAAATTTTCTACGCATTATTTTAACGAAACTCTCTCTTCTTTACACGTGTCGCATTATTTAGTGGTTGAATAAATTAATAATTATTTATCCCAGTTTTGTTTCACCACTAGTTGGAACGCTACATTTCCAATTCTCAAAAAATTGCCGATTTTCGAATTGTGATAATTCCTTAAAAACAAATAGTACAATCACAAGTTTAAACTCAGGTTAAAGCTTCTCCTGTACAATTTCTTCGCATAACGTAGCATAATCGTGGGAAACTGAAAATCCGTTTTTCCTAAAGAATGTTGCAAATTTATACGATTTAAAAAACTTTCAAAAATATTTCTCGTAAGATTCAAGACTCTTCTTTACAAAGACTTCTTAAAAATTGATGAACGATTTTTTTTCACTGTTTTATGGAACAAAAACGAGGAATAAAATGTTAAATACTTTATGCTGGTAAAGGAAAATATGGAAAGTTGGAAAAGTTCTATGGTTGGGAAGAAAAGTCTCGTAAAAAATTCTCGTCTCGTTCCGACTCGACATTTTCGGATTGTCGCACACTAATAGTTAATATCGTCCTGCGATAATACCATTTGTTTCTGGCGAATCGAGATCTGCACGATTGAGAATGTAAAGACAAACGAGCCTAACTATTCTGTTTCCCTTTTTCGTTCGTTTATCGATAAAAAGATAAATTAGGAACGGAATGACGAAAACCGTGGTTTATCGCACAGTAGAACAGAGTTCGACAAGCAGTTCTTTTATCACTTCGCCGCCGGGAATTCGTTCCAACCAATGCCTGTCGTTTGGCTTAATTTAGGTCACCAAACTCGCAGCGTAATCGGCTACGTACTAACGGTCGTATGTAGGCGATCCATGAAGATGAGAATCTGACAGAGGTCTGTACGTATGTACATATACCTACCGCAAACATCTTGTCAGCCTTATCGCTTTGCAGCTATCGTGCTCGAAATGCATTCGGCTTATGATAAACCGCGTTAGTAGGTCGTTTTAGGGGGATTTCTAATTTACAATTTCATTTTTTCGGTCTTTTTAGGGATTTTTTTTTACAAAAACGATCTAAGTTTCTTAATCTCGACATGTTGCATATAGGTTTATTTATGTTTTACGAATGTTCAAAATTTGTTTCCAAGTGAAAATAATCAAAACTTACTGAATTATATGTCATTGATAGACTGCGGATGTTTATGCAATTTTCAATTTTTGTAGACCAAAATTTTGAGCTAGTGGAAGCAAATAGACTCACATTTTTAATAGTAACAGTCTTTGTAGATAGAAAATAAATAGAAATCGTAATAAATCTAACAAATTTTATGTTTGAACATTTTTTGAAAATTTTTTGAAAATTTCTACAAACCAGAAATACATAAAGGTCCGAAGTTTAGTCATCGAACATGGTTCCTTTAGAAAAGATTGTCCTACTGGCTGACACGATTCCGATCATTCTGCTTATCTGAAATGAAATATTCAAAAGGATTCTTCATTAGAATGATTGTGATTATGGCGTGAACTAGAATGAACAAGAAAATAGTGAATATTTACAAAATGACGACAGTTTGAATTTTGAAAACCGATTTTCTTGATTTTTTTCATGTTTAGCGGGCTGAATAAAAATTAAGAAAAATTCGTTTTTTCCTTATAATTCTAGTTCACACCATGATCACAATCTTACTAATCAAAAATCCTTTTGATTATTTCATTTCAGATAAGCAGAATGATCGGAATCGTGTCTGTCAGTTTTTTAAATGAACTTTTTAAATGACATATAATTCAGTCAGTTTTGAGTATTTTCACTTGAAAAAAATGTTGAACATTCGTGAAACATAAATAAATATAAGATAATCGACAGATAATCGAATACTTAAAATTTGTTTCAGAGATCATGTAAGTTGTGTATACTCAATGTAAATATTATTATTAGAATACGATTACGTACAATAATTATGAAATCGTATAGATGTTCAGATAAATGTATAAAAAGTGAAGAGATCATTGAATTGGCTGTGATTATGTGTACAAAATTTATCAGTACAGTCAATCTTTTGATTGTGCCAATTATTTGTAGCTTATAATTCTGTTAAAAATTGTGGATTTTCTGTTTGTACTTTTTACTTGGATCGTTCGAAAGCTGTTGTCAAATGTTGACTTCCGACTTCGCTGAAACAGTTTCGGCAAAATTTTACTTTGCACGCATATTTATTCACTATCTGCACTTCTCGCAATAGCATTATGTTGATAAATTGCCAATTAGTTGAATATGAAAGACGACTATGTCATGGAATAAGGTAGCCTCTTTAGAAATTGCTTGTTCAACGTATATTGCATACACACTAGCAGCTACACACGTCATGACTTCGTTCAATTCGATAGAATTATGCGTTTAATTATTAACCTGTGGCCCCGTTCGTCATTTTTAACTACCGACGATGTTCCATTCACGATCATGTTCAGTGCTGATTCGATTTTTCGTGTTAACTTATAACGCGGGGTACGCTATTCTCTTTTAATTCATTAATCGGAGGCCGTAAGTTGACTTGAGATTTATGGTCGGTTATACCATCCTATGATCAAATTTTGTATTACCATATTTCATCATGAATCCCACATTGATAGCTGTGTTAGTATAAAAATTCTTGGCCCTTGCTCTTGATTGTTGTATTTTATCTTCAATTTATATTTGCTATTCCCTAATTATAGACTTTTGAACAGACGGTCCACATGTTTTAAGAGTGAAGACTAGGAAAAATAAATTGATATTCTACGGTGCCATTTGTGTAAATATAACATTAGTTTCTACAGATAATAAATAAAAAGAATTAATGGCTTGACGAGAACATGTTTTGATATAAATTTCAAATCTACTACGATAGAGTTCATGTTTCACACTTTATTTTTCTGAACTGTTCATTTTAATGGTTTCACTGTTGTTAAATTTATTCTTTTTATTTGATACATATTTATCATAAATTTTTGGGTCCTTTCCATAAAATTCTAGTTTCTGATTAATGGGATTGATAAATTATTAATTTGAATGCAACTTAAACTACAGCCTCGTTACGTTGAAAACCTCGTAGATTCCTCCATATTAAACAATTCAGAACATGTGTTGTTTAAAATTATAGTATACAGCATAATATTCAACGTATCCGTGGCTGTCTGCTAAATTATTTTCATCTTTCATGAAGTAGATACGTTGAATTTGATAAAACATTTTAACAAGCAACGTAGTCAGTGAAATAAATACCAGCAGCTCGTCAATAAACTGTAGTGCAACTAAGCAACAACCCAATATTTTAATATTCATTTACCTACCTACACGTTTGCAGGAGTTATTAAAAATTTGTGGAATTTTCAGAGGCCACGCAAAACGTAAATGCCACATTTCATAAAATGTTTTAACAAGGGGGGGATAAACAACAGAACAAATGCTGTTAGCGTGTTAATAAACTGCGGTGCAACTAAGTAACAGATCAATTATTTAATATTCATTTACCCATTCATAAAAGTTATTGAAAATTTGTTGGATTTTCAGAGGCCACACAAAGCGTAAATGTCACATATCATAAAATGTTTTAACAAGGGAGGTAAACAACAGAATAAATGTTGGTGGCGTGTTAATTATCAGTGTTTCAAATAAGCAGCAGATTAATTATTTAATATTCATTTACCCATTCGTTGAAATTATTAAAAATTCGTGGGATTGTCAGAGGCCACGCAAAGCGTAAATGCCACATTTCATACAATGTTTTAACAAGGGGGTAAACAACAGAACAAATGCTGGTAGCGTGTTAATAAACTGTGGTGTGACTAAGTGACAGATTAATTATTTAATATTCATTTACCCATTCGTTGAAGTTATTAAAAATTCGTAGGATTGTCAGAGACCACGCAAAACGTAAATGTAAAAAGACGCGGCATCGTAAAGCGTTTTTAAAGAGTGTAGAACACTTTTCGGTTCGTTCCCCTCGAAAGCGGCGCGTAATTGAAACTAATAACGCAAAATTAAGAAGTCCACAGGTCATCATAGTCGCCGCCGCGGGCAATTAAATGCTCGAAGTCGTCAGTGTTCATACGTCCACTGGCGGCATTAATTCAATCGTGTTTCGCTCCCTGTTAACCGCTCGTCGTGCGGTTCTATAGAATTTTATTCGACGATTCAATCAAGGTAATCGAAAGGTTGTTCGTGCTACATCGTGAGTACATCCCCTTTGATCTTTTTGACTCCAAATTTCGTTGGACCGTTTCCCATTGGACGTTGCTTTTCTTTGTCGATTTAACGCGGAATTTTCTGTGTTAACGGAAAATTTCAGACAATGAAGACGTACGCGCGGCTCGGTTGATTCATGTTTTTCTACTGGACTTATACGAACACACCGGGAATGTCCCGGATGCGATTTCCTATTGGTCATACATCGTCTACATGTTGTGCAGCACGTTCGCTACCGATCTGACGCATTGGCAACGACTATGATCTCTCATTTTGGACAAACAAGATCTAACAAGAGAACACACCGAAGTGTAAATCAGTTCTGCAGAGTTGGCAATCAATATCCCTACTCCGACGCCGACTCCGACTCCGAATTTATCTGCGTTTGACAAATACTGTTTACACATCATAAAAGACAAAATTTGTCACCGCAGTGATGGCATCGACATACAAAGAATGAAAAGGGTATTCGCTGAAATTGATGTAGCGATTTCTTCATTCATTACGGCCATGAACAGTACTACAATTGTAGTATTTCTACTCCTATAAAAGAAACTGCATTGCGAATTTCGTTCTAATACGTTTTAAAAATTCCGCTTTTCCCTCTAATACCAAAGGAAAAACAGTGAAATCTAATATTTACTTATACTTGCATACAAATGTAGTCTTTTTAATATATGTATAAATAGTTTTACTACAACTTCCAATTATTTTGAACACATTTTTGATATTTGTAAAATTCACTAACACGGAGTTGGGGTCGTCATATTTTCTTCCGACTCCAGTGATCGGTCCAGTGATCAGAAATTTCTTCCGACTTCAGTAATCAGTCCAGTGATCAGAAATTTCTTCCGACTCTAGTGATCGGTCCAGCTTTCACAAATTTCTTCCGACTTCAGTGACCGGTCCAGTTATCACAAATTTCTTCCGACTCCAGTGATCAGTCCAGTGATCAGAAATTTCTTCCGACTCCAGTGACCGGTCCAGTGATCAGAAATTTCTTCCGACTTCAGTGATCGGTCCAGCGATCAGAAATTTCTTCCGACTTCAGTAATCAGTCCAGTGATCAGAAATTTCTTCCGACTCTAGTGATCGGTCCAGCTTTCACAAATTTCTTCCGACTCCAGTGACCGGTCCAGTTATCACAAATTTCTTCCGACTCCAGTGATCAGTCCACTGATCAGAAATTTCTTCCGACTCCAGTGATCAGTCCAGTGATCAGAAGTTTCTTCTGACTCCAGTGATCACAAATTTCTTCCGATTCCGACTTCGACTCCACGACTCCGACACCGACTCCACAGCCCTGGTGTAACTTACTTGTAAATCAACTTTGAGAAAAGGTAGTTCTTGGAAAAATATTTGCCCCGTTTGACAAATTCAAAATTCTGCTTTACCCGTGTTTTGTATTAGGGTATACACTTCTCGCATACAAATATTCCGGAAAATAGATTCACATTTAATTGGGACCATTAAGAAAAAAGTGCTATTTTTCAAGATGTTGTGTAAACAAATGGTGATATTGGAAATCAGTTTTCGAAGATCTATTCCATATAAAAAGATACACATTTTTGCATCCAAATAGAGGATGTTTAGAAAGTTTAAATTATTTGATGTATTTTATCGAAAATATACGTACCGTGTTTATGTCTTTGTGAACTGAATTATCTTGTCTCTATATTTAATTGCTATTTTAAATACTTCAACCTTTCGAATGATGCAAATGTTGGCAATTATTCACAATTGTTAGACGTAATTGAATGAACTAGTATTTCAGATTTGTTTTCTATGCAAAATAAAAATATACATGGACTACATATACATTCAGTTTTTCTTTTAATAATTTTAATAGTTTTGAAATAATACAGTAGCAATGTTTCTAAATTGTTTAACTATTTTCACTGTCTTGTATTTGATCTACTCAATTTTTATATAAATACATCAAATCTGCAGTCTATTAATAATGTAAGAAGTGTTTATATCTATTAATCATATTTATAAGTCTGAAAATTTCGTGATAATAAGATCAAAATTACAAAAAATTTTCCACAGCGAATCAACAATAATATACTTAAATATGAAATAAAATGACCAATGAATATTTGTATAGTACACGGTTTAAGATCTGCAAAATGTTCATCAGATCTGGTCAGCCCGTATTTACTCATGCGTCAAATGATTTATGGATGGGAGTGTACATACCGTTATTATTAGAAGCTTGAGTTCTTGGTATACTTTTTAAACTGAAACTATGCGAATGGAATTTGCAAATAGTTCTGATTGCAATTCCCTAAATGATTATAGTTTCAACTAGAATTTCAATAAAACCTCAAAAAGTAAAACTTTCTATTTAATCTTTCTCGTTTTAATGCATTCCGGGGGATGATTTTAGTAAGTTTTCTGCAGATGTTTATCAACAATCTAATGACGTTTGCGTTATAACATAGTTCACGATAACAAAAAAAGTTCCGTTGAAAATTGTATTATACTGAAAGCGATACGTCGAGCGAGAAAACATGAAAGGGTGATAAGATTGATTTTTACAGTAATCAGAATCATGTTGCTCATGTGTTTTTTTTATCTGAAACAGGAAATAAAATACCAAGTCGTGTGTTAATATTTAAAAACGTGTCTTCTATCGGGTCCGGTTCTTTGACCTGAACCGTTATGTCTTTTAAGCATAAATAGGATGTCAGCCATATTTAACAGATCATCGTTAAGTGGCTGTCCCAATATCCGGAGAAATGTCATTGACATTTTTATCAATTCAAATGACATAGCAGTGGTTTTTGTTAATAACTTCGTACAATATACGAAACTTAAATTTCCAAAATCTTCGATATCGAAAAATTTTTAAATTAGATAACTACCGAAGAATAAAAGTACTAATTTTATTGGTACACTTTAACAAGTAATTCATTCATTTTTAATCTTATGAAAATTAAAAGAAACATTTCTAATCATTTTCAAAGATCTCCGTTGAGCAAACCGCTGCATGTCCGCCAATTGTAAAAACTTTTGAACGAAATTGTAAGAAAATACTGCTGAAGCTGTACAATTTTCAAACTGTACCGACAATTAGTAATTACATAGTAAAAGTAGATAAAATCTACTTTTAAAAGGCGTTTCCAGTCTTCCGTTCTAGAATTTCATCTGCGCCATCTGAGTCGAACTCATTTTAATAAGTATGTGCCTCTCTTTACTAAATTATTCAAAACATTTGAGAAATTCTAACAACTCATTTACATACAAACGTAATGTAGTTGCAGTGTCATAAATCAGCGTAGCATAAACCATTAACGTATCTATGTTGTAGTTGGAATGAAATTATCGTGTCCACCTCGATGTAAGACCGGAAAGGTCTAACGTGCTCTGCATTGTCGTAAAGCTTAAATAGAGTCGAAACAAAACCTTCAGGCAACAGTATAACTCTTATATAAATACCCAAAATGTCCTACGACATCCAATAACACTGTACTTCATAATTCCAACATGTATCTTTATGTTTTCAATTTAAAAACAAAATATGCAGTCAGCCGAAATAATTTTCGTGCCCTTTCGAAAAGACGATAATGTCTTTAATACCGGACGACAAGACTTGGATTTGTCTTTTCTGAGAAGTTAGAACAATTTGTTTATTACATGACGCGAAAAAGAAATTTTTATATAGTTAGAATTGATCGAAAGTGCAGCGAAAATACTAAAAGTTGTTTTCTAAAGTACCTATTGGTTCCTAGCCAAAAGATTAGGACCATTCGCAATTTTAGTACTATTTTTATTCATTATTTTTACGTACCTATTAATTGTCAATTATTTCACACATACGTGATTAAATATGGAGGTGTTATGTCAACTAAAAATTGTCCACATGACATAGAAGAGCTATCTTATTTCTTTTTCTTAACCCTTTGCACTCGAAGCAATTGTAATTCCCAAATTCAAGACAATTCTTTCAACTTTGCATATTTTTATTCTACGTATCTTTCTTACATTGTGCACCTGAAATTAAACTTGATTTCTTATACAACATTTGAATTTTTAGCAATTTGTAGAATAGAGACGAATTTAATAATGTGAAAACTGTTTTGAATAATGGTATGCCAATTTTTACTGTTGACTCAGAATCACCATTCGAGTGCAAAGGGTAAATAATTTCAGCTGAATATATTATAATACGACAGTATTTTTAAATTCTTCAAACTTGTTCACTGTTCAATATTTGATATTTTTGTCACAAGTGTCTAAAATTCTTGTTTAATTATGATACTTGTATAAAACAGAAAAGATTATAGCGAGAGCAGAAAAGCGACGGTTTAACACGTTGACTGCCATGGGGGTCACCGGTGACCGGCACTCGACTTGGCTACAGCGCCGTGGGGGCCACCGGTGACCGGCGACGCAGCAAATAATAAAAGTACATAATTAGAGTAAATATGGATACTGATCAATTTTTCAATAATACCATTGTTACTATAATGGTTTGAAGAAATTAATGCACGAAAAATGCTTCAAGCATGATTTTATAACTCACTTTATTTGCTGCAAATAATATTTCAACATAATATGCATCGCTATTGGTCGAAATTGTAAAGGTTACAATTTTTAACTTCTTTTAAGTTATGTACATGCAAAAAGTTTCATCGAAGTCGGTTAATATTGCTATGAGCTAAAAACATTACAAGATTAAAGTCTAAGGGTGAAAGGCGCAGACTTTCGGTCTTTTCAGGGAATTTTGTCCTTATGTGATTACTACATAGCGGATCTTTATGCAAAATAAAAACTTTCTACCTGAATTGCAACAAACTGAGGTGAAATAGAAATTTATTTTCTTTTTTAATATGTTTAAGAAGTCGAAAATAATGTGACAGTATTTTTAAATTCTTCTATTATTTTTACTGCTTTAAATTGCACCTACTCATTTTTGTCATAAATGCATAAAGTCCGCTGTCTAGTGATCACGTTTAAATGTTTGTAATTCATAACAACGTTAACCGATTTCGATGAAACTTTGTACATGTACATAACTTACTCAGATCTATAAAATGCGCCTTCTAAATTTTTATGCGCCTTTTAAATTTTTATACAGGCATAAAAAAGTTAAAAATTGTGAACATTACTATTTTCGTCACAATTCCGACCAATAGCAATTTTTGGAAAAAAATTATTTACACGCTACCTAGTAAACTTATGCGTCTGACATCTCAAAATAATTGAAGTCGTTTGATCCAACTTTAAAAAAGTTCTTCGATTTTTAAGGGTGTACAAATACTATGTACACCAGCCGTACATGTTCTGCGTTGATACTTTCACATGTTTTATTGGTTTCGCATGGTTAAATTGGTAAAGGCGTTGACGAGTAAAACCAAACTGTCGGCTGCATTGCGTGGCACGTGCTTTAACAAGGCGCTGGTTCGAGTAAAGTGCCGCTAAACTCGCTGGCATAGACTGTCTGGTAGAACGACGACCTCGCGATCGTGGTCGTGGTCGTGGTCGTGGCAGTCGGCAGCTGCCACTGCCGGTTCGTTTTCATAGCGTGCGAGCACGCACACTATTATTTACCACAGTTCATACTGGAATCGACGTAACTCTTTCGGTATCTTTATACTTTAGGCACAGATTGTCGCCATATATCTGAGAAATTCGGGACCGAAGTGTCACTTGTATCGTGTAGACACTATTGTTTGATCTGTTACCACTAGCATCTGTCTTAGAAAAAGGTAGCAAGTGAAACACTGTATAGTGTGTGCCACTGTATCGAAGTAAACATTTACCACCATATTCGTGACATTTATCTGATTAAAATGACCACCAAAGATAACACAATATGGACCATGTTTACATATTCCTTTAATTCGCGATTTAGTAAAACCTCCATTATCCGAACTATTCAGTGGAACATGAGTATCCGGTACAGTTAACACTAAACCTACCACCGACGGTCATATGACCACTTTTAGATCTTTTATTTTGCAATTATTGAAGTTATAAAGATGCTTTCGCTGGAAATGCTTATGCATATTTTTTTTATTGAAGTATGCATTATAGTAAAAATTACACAAAATCTGAATAACTTTAACACTAAATTTACGGGGCTCCTCAAAATGACGGATTCAAACATTTTTAATTTACGATTATTAAGAGTGTAAGGAGGCAATCGTGAGGAATTATTAAATAGATTTATTTTTTTGTGTACATATTACAATAAAAATCGCTGAATATCTAAGTAAATACAATTTTATTATTTTTATAAAGCAATGTAAAATTCAATTTTAGTGCTCCGTGAACCTAGTGTTAATCGTGCCATTTTTATAAAGGAGTTTATTACAAGTTCACTTTTAATGGTCGGTAGGTTTAGTGTTAATCAGAACGCTACCAACCCATTATGATCTGAAATCGAAACAAATTCAGCATCGTTTGTATAGGGCAGTGAATTCCAACGTACTCCCCTCCGAGAACTGCAAGGTCCCCACCAGCGATGGGAACTCCGTGGGCGCTGAGCGAAAATACTACCACCACTCTGACGTATCGTCTTCCCCTACTTTGCTTCTATCGCGCACGCGCTACACACAAGCGTACCTCTATTCTACACGGACAGAGTAAAGATACGCTTGTGTATAGCGCGTGCGCGATAGAAGCAAAGTAGGGGAAGACGATACGTCAGAGTGGTGGTAGTATTTTCGGCCAGCGCCCACGGAGTTCTCATCACTGGTCCCCACCATCGAACTTCATCCCACTACTACGTACAGCCGTAAAGTTAGTGAGTGCTGCTCGCGCCACGTGGCTCTCGTGGTGGGAGCTTCCCACTACTATACATTATTACGATGAAGTCTCAGAGTGGGGGAAGAACCTAAGTGGGGAAGGTGCCTCGAATAGCTCCGGTGCTACTGGTTGGAACTGCCTGGCATAGCGTGTATTTTAGTTACAATTTTTGTTTTACAATATTGTTTTCGTGGCTTATTAAACAATTTGTAGTCTATCTAATATTATTTATTATTATTTACAATTTTATTCTTTCCATGAGTTGGTATTATTTAGCAAAGCCAAGGTTTTCTACGTTGAAGCGATTTATACCTTCAACAATTCTATTGTTGCTTGAAAGATCATAAAAATGGAAGGAATCTGCTAGATGAGATGCTTAATTTCTTGTAAATTTTTAACTTTTGTTTCAAGTTATTTACGTCTGGTATGGAATTGTCATTTGGCTATAATATTGATAGAGAAAGTGTCCACAATGTTTGAATATCTGTCGCGAGTAACTTTCTTCAAACGTATTATTTGAAAAGGATTCGAGAATTCATTCTGTATCATCCTAAGGAGATATGTTTCTTTCCTTTCCATCCTTATTAATCTTATTTTCAGTCAACTAATTTTGTCGCCATTTTTTGTGGTTTGTAAGATTTCTGAAAAATGCCTATAAATAGGCAGTAAAATCCATAGATATTTCTTCTTTCTTTCGTTAATAATTTTAACATGTTGCATATTGTACCGTTTAAAATGGCAGATATTTATTTTTATCATAAATCCATAAAATTCACGGTCTACTTATGAATAACCACTGCGATCACATTAACAATTCATGTGTTCGTAAGTTACCGGTAGAAGTCCGACAACTGCAAATAGGATAAGGGTACAGAACTATGAGAGACAGCAAATGGTTACTGTTTGTACAAGGACGCTGCAAACTGACTGAAATCAGTGTCATTGTCCAAACTTCAGACCTTAAACATCGCAGTATTCCAGAAGCGTGACAGTTTGTTTATTTATGTATACTTTATTTAATTCAGCCTCACGGCTAAGAATCGGACTTGGCTTTACATAAAGTCTAACTTAATCTAATCACATTCACTCATCGTTCCCTCGTTCCCATTTACTTCCCCTTCTTCCTTCCTTCATTTATACCTAAGTAATTTTCCTATCCTATCTACCCTTGTCTACCCTATCTAATGCACCCTTTACTATATGTATTACTCTTTGCATTTCCTATTCCCCTGTCCCTTCCTTTCGTTGCACCTCCCCCATTTTTCGAGAGTTTGTTTATAAGAGGTATCGTTCCCACAGGATTGTCAGCTTTGGATTTTATTTTACACGTACTCGCGCGTACCGATTCCAATTGTCTTTCACTCTCCGATTAAATTGCTTATAACGGAGCATTACGCTGTAACGGATAGCCGTTAACTGTATACCCCTCAACGGCCGGTTACCCTGCAACGATGTGCTGTTTTAGCTGAAAAGTGAAAGGTTACGCTTCGCCGCAACGTGGACTTTGTGAAAACTTCTCAGTAATATCGAACACATCGATACAAATCGATTCCATTCGGATACTGTTACATAACGTCGGACTCGGCCCTAGGCTAGATTTCTGTAACCCGTTCAAGCTAACCAGAAGCGTTCTCGATTCTCTTTTGTAATAGGACATCGCGACCTAAAATGTTTTATCTAACCTACATTCTAGCAAAGAGACGCTTCCACGAGGTATTTCAATGCGACTTCAAGAATAACTCGTTGGGAAATATTATTTTACCTTTCACGTTTCGGCGCGAGGCCGAATGTCAGCGGATGAGCATTTTCTAGTACAATTTCGCCGGTTGTTAAAACATTTTTATTTCTTATAATCGGGGGATTGATCCGGATTGAGATCCGGAGGATTGGACCTTTCACTATTCGGATATCCGGATATGTCGTATCAGAATGTATTCGTAAAAGTTTCATGTAAAAATAATAAAAACACAAAAAAGTGTTGTCACTGCATTAGTATTGACTCACCGACACACTGGGTGTCGGCTGAGGTCCGATAGCTCCGCTCGATGTTGGCGACAAAAGATAAAGGAAGCTCGAGGAATCGTGTACCGCCCGTAGAAAGCGAAGTTTCGGTTCGAAATTGTTGCACTCTTCGCGGGATTACTATATTTTTGCGTGTCAAGAAGTCTGTCGTCGGAAAATACTTGGGGTCACATGAATTTTATCCCTCGGACAGCGGACCGTTCATGCAACTATATAATTGATGATGTTTATGACTATTTATTGCTTTATTTATCAATTTCTGGAAACATATATTTGAAAGTATTTCTTGTAGATAAGTTAGTCTTTCATTGTTGTTAATGTAAGAGCTGTCCAATTAATTTAACCGTCAGAAACTGAGTGATGAAGTGTCGATTTTGATTTCTGGGTCAAATAGACTTAGGCTCCTCCGCCTAAGCGAACAAAGAAAATATTTGCTGCATGGATCGCTAGAATTTCAACGGAATGCGAACGAAGGTTACTGTTCCACGACGGAACAGACTCGATTGCTCGTCTTAAGAAAGTCGCTGACTCGATCTTCTCACATACCTGGCGAAACCGATTCGTCGTATTCAATGTGTTATTCAATGTTTGCAAAACTAGGATGCATGGAGTATCATTGGCGAAAGCGTGAAAACGCGGATATACCTAAGTACGTGCTTTCTCGCTTAACAAGTGTCTTCCCAATGGTTTCAGTTTCTCTCTATTCAAAGTCTCATGCTGGAGTCTCGTTACACGAGGATCGTAGAAACTTAAGAAGACTCGACTTCGCCGGGCATTTTCTTTTGTTTAGAATTGAATCCGTCAGCTCCTCCGACAAAGTAAATGGCTCTGAAGTTTGTACAGCATAACAGTGCATCTCGCGCTTTTTTTTTTATCAATTTTAACTTAATACGTTACCTACCGGTGATTATTTCTTAATTTTCAAAAGTCCATGGTCGATGGCTGAAGACTCTCTAATGATTCTTCAAGAGCGTCAGTAATTTCAATTGTGATCCAAAAAGTCATCAGTAATTTCAATTGTGATCCAAAAAGTCGTCTGTAATTTCAATTGTGATCCAAAAGTTGTCAGTAATTTCAATTGTGATCCAACAAACCGTCAGTAATTTCAATTGTGATCCAAAAAGTTGTCAGTAATTTCAATTGTGATCCAAAAAGTCATCAGTAATTTCAATTGTAATCCAAAAAGTCGTCAGTAATTTCAATTGGGATTCAACAAGTCGTCAGTAACGTCATCTAACAATTTCGTTTCAGATTATTATGCAAAAGAAAATTTCTGAGTTTCATTTTGTTACAATAGAGATACATTGAAAATCCGATTATTCGAATCCCAGTCGGTAAAGTGTTAACAAAAGTCTCTGATATTTGCTAATGTTTAACTGTAATAGACACGAAACAGCCACAGAAGGTATTTATTAATTGTTGGAGGATTCTGAAACCAATAGAGGCGGCATTATTTTATTAACTCGTTGCAAGCGCTGCAGGGCTCGCATAAATTGCGTCCACAGTCTAAGCAACCACAGCATCGCGTAAACTGCTTAAAATAAACTATTCTGTCGATTGATAACAAGAAGAGTATGCAACGAATAAACATTTTCACCTCGGTGCTTTATACAGGGTGAGTCACGTAACGTTTGCACCTCAAATATCTTTGTTGTTTCTAAAGATACGTAAAATATGGTAAGGACAAAGTTGAATAGTACAATGGGGATGACGCGATGCCAAAAAAATTTTGTTTTTATGTAATTTTTTTAGAGATATCAAGGTCACCTTGACTTTTTTAAATGGAACCACCCTTTTTTAAACACCTACAATGATAGTCCCTTTCATTAAGAATTCAATGACTATAATTATCAAGGTCATTCAAGGTCACGGACAGAGTTCAACATTCCTTCAAAGCCTGTTTGCAGGCATGCATCAATGTTAAATCTTATACGTTATCTCTGTCCACGACCTTGAATGACCTTGAGTAATCATAGTCACTGAATTCGTAATGAAAGGGACTAACATTGTAGGTGTTTAAAAAGGGTGGTTCCATTTTAAAAAGTCAAGGTGACCTTGATATCTCTAAAAAAAAATGACATAAAAACAAAATTTTTTGAATTGTACCATTCAACTTTGTCCTTGCCATATTTTACTGTAGATCCTTTATACATTTCGGTTATAAAAAAAATCATTTTGCATACTACTTGAAGCAGTTCTCCTTCGGATTTAATAAAAGTGGTTGAGCAATGGGAAAGTACGAGTTCAATTTTAAAAAATTGCGATTCACAGCATTTTCTTCGAGAAAATGTTCCGTTTCTCCGTTTGATCTCACCGGAGACTGTATCGGATAACCATTTCCAATTTATTATTATTCTCATCTCGATAGCAACGCCAGCATATGCAAGATTATCCACTGAATAACCTTGCCTGCCTACTGACCCCCTTATTTAATCAGCCGCAAGGGTTTCGCAGGCTTTCGTTACATTCGTTACATCCATTTCCCTCGATCGCGATCAGCGTGTTTATCTCGCTCTGTTTTGCCTGGTTGCATCACGTCGTGGTTTTCCGATTTTTACAACCGCTGGATTTTTGCCAGTTACCTTTACCTGGTTAGACCGCCTCGGTTTCCAATTCTGATCGATGAATAATTCACCACAATTTAATGTCAACCTAATTATTAGACCGCGGATCCTTATGCAAAATAGAAACATTATGCGCAGTAACAACTTTTAGAGATAATGTTTGACATAAAAACGAACGAATCATTGAAACTTATAAATTATACATGGAGTCAAAACGCGATTTGACACGTGGGCATAATTAAAACCGAGGCCATTTTGCTCCAGTACAAATACATAAATGCAAATTCCATACAGATGTATACCGGGATCGTACCAAATATATTATTATATTCGGAAAATTATAATTAACTTAGCATAACCATTGTTCAGTCCCTGAACAACATTTATTTCAGTCAGTCATTCATACTTTCGATAATACTAGGGGTGTGCGAGCCTTGGCTCGAGTCGGACAATGATCGGGTCGGGTCGGGTCGGGATCCCGAAAGTTTATAAACTTCGAGTACCCGAAATGGTAGTCGGGTCGGGTCTGGTCGGGGTCCCGAAAGTTTGCAATATTCGGGTACTCGAAGTTAAAGTTGTATTTATATAAGAATAATACTGTTTTATGGTTTTTCAGTTCATTCTTTTATTTTCAATGGCAGGTTCAGAATGATTTTTGGATTTTTAGTGTAATTGGTTATCAAACTTCGCGAGGAAAAAAATATTTTAGAAACATTATGTGAAAGAATGTACATAAAGGACGTTTCTGTTTCTAGTGAACACTGTTCTTACAAGGCAAGGACTCTTCGTCCGCACACTGTTCCTATAAGAGCACTGTTTCGTAAACAGTGTTTACTACAAATCGAAATATTATTACAACCGATGATTGGACGTTTTAACACTAAACCTACCACGGTCGAAATGACCGGTTTTCTATTTTATAATTATTTAAATTTGAAAAACGATTTCATAGGAAATGACTGAATTGACTTCACGATTTAAGCACATATTGTAATGCAAACGGTACAAAGTTTAAAGAAATTCAATATTTTCACTTCTTTATGGCGTTTTATTTTTGAATGTTTTGTGCTTGGTAAGTTTAGTGTTAACCCTTTGCACTCGGAGCTATTTCAACTAAAATACCAAACATTTCTTCTAACCTAGAATATTTCCATTGTACATCATTTTCTTCATTATATGCGTACAAAAAATGATATTGTACCTCAAAAAATATTCAAATGTTTAGTAATTTATTACATTTGAACAGATTTAATCATGTAAACAATATTCTGAATAATGGTGTAACAATTTGTAATGGCGCCTCAGAGTCGCCATTCGAGTGCTAAGGGTTAATATGCACAGAGTCACAGAGTTATTTATTACTGATTTGACCGAAGACTTGCCCCAACTTTAACTTCGAGTACCCGAATATTGCAAACTTTTGGGACCCCGACTCGACACGACCCGACTACCTTTTCGGGTACCCGAAGTTTATAAACATTCAGGATCCCGACCCGATCCCGAACAAATTTCCCGATCCGACCCGAACCCGAAATTTCGAGTACTCGCACACCCCTAAATAATACCTAACTTTCGTCAAACACACACCCTGCGACCGATGATGCAGCGACCGCGCGCGACCCCCTACAAACTACCTGCGAACAAACGATGGCAAACCTGATTGGTGCGCTACACGAACACCAAACAGGCATATTTACCGTACATTTCTCGCACCGAGGATACTTAGAAAGGTCACCTGAAACGAAACACAGCTCCACAACACTGTACAATAGCAATTCAAACGAAACGCAGCACGACAAGATTATATTAGGACGTCCCATAAGTTCGTGCCGTTTACCGTTTTACTATTTCAATTAATATTTGAAACGTACTTTCAAAGTCAACGAAAAAATATAACCACCTTCTCTACAACCTCTACTCACTTTTTTGGTAAAGATATTATACCGTCACTATAAAATTTCTGTGGTTTTTCATTAAAATACTTTCCAATCCGCGGCACGAACTTATGGGACAACCTAATACAATTGTTAAATACATTTACTCATTACCAAAACCAGTGTATTACATTTACTAAAGCGAACAAGTAATCCGCGGCATTCACGCTTGTGGACTTGACGCAACAACCACTATAATTTAGCAAAATATGGTAAACATTCCGATTACTTTCAACATCTTCCGATTTCTTCAATATAATTTGATAGCTTTTAATCAAAGAGCTTTTTCTTTTACTGATTAGCAGATTATGTGAAGTGCCCGTTGATCGCAAAAGTGACGGGTTATCACACAGGAAGTACGTTGCGTCAAGTAATTCTATGATATCCGATACTCGTGCACACCCACGACTTTTTTGCGATAAATTCTTGGTTTCATGAACGGCCTCGTTATTCGTGGTTCCAAACTGTCCGGCACTTGCCCACGTCACACGAATTAACGCAAGATCTTATATCACTTACGTTAGATCACGTGTGAAATTGTCCGGGTTTATTTGATCATTCGCTGCACAAAAACGACACTGTTTTGTGGATTATCGTTTGACGTCATAGGTTTTTCTGTCTGCCATGCTGTTTCGATTATGGCTGGCTAGAACTGTCGCAGGAGAATTTTTAGCGATGCGAGAAATTGCGTAGGTTGAATATAGAAGTTATCTGTATTAAACTTTTTACAGGAAAAAAACCTCGGACGGTATGAATAACAGGCTTACATCAGTTAGTCAATCTCGAGTGTGTAATATTTTTTCGGAGACCATGCGTATCGCTTCTGCATCCAGTGCTCTTAATTTTGTTATATAATCCATTTCTTTAGAAATGAAAAATCAGACTATATATTTCTGGAAATTAGAAGAAATGTTGCAAAATTTATACTTTTGATAATATTCATCGAAAATACGTGAAGACTTTAGCGGAATTTCTATGACTCCATATAATTTATACAGATCATGACAAACTGAAAAGAACAGATGTTAAATGTAATTGATATGTAAGTTTGTTTATTTAATGCAGCATTTATACAATGCGAAACGCTACGTTTTTGTGTTAAATATTTTCTTAAAGCTAAACCTACCGAACACTGAATGTAGCTGGTCTATGTTGCCTTATGAAAATGAAATATTGAATTTATTTAACGTTTGTGCGATTTTTATTGGAGCGTATACTTGAATAAAGAAATGGAATTAATGATTTCCAATGGAAGCATCTATATAGTTTCAAGAACTGTAAAATAAAAAACCTCAGACCAGTCCTTATGACCGACGCTGGTAGGTTTAGTGTTAAAAAGTGTTATAATGTAGTGTTAAAAAATCTTTTCTTTTTTCGTGACAAAATTTGAAACAGTGTTGGCTTGATATTACGTAAAACATTAAAAACTTATCAATTAGGTTTACCCTTCCCTGTGGAAATACGAAGTTCCTTGATTAAAGTCCAGAATTTATCATCTTACTGATTAACGCTAAAATCTTAGAGACTCGAAAAATTGAATAATTCATTTGCGAAAACAAATGAGATTTGTAATAATTTGACTGCTGATTCTTATGCAAAATAGAAATTGTTGGATTAACTACAAGATTGACGACTTTACTGAGTTGAGAGTATTACAACAGTACATATTTCCAAATTCTTTAAATATTTTTACTGTGTTATCAAACCACTGTTTTTACTGTATTTGATCCACTCATTACTGTCGTATATGTCTGTAATCCGCAGTCTATTAATAGTTTTCAAACTCATAAGTTTCTCGAGATTTATACTATAAATACTGCCATTTCTTGAGAAATTTTCGAGAATTATATCTTATCTCTTGTTGTCAAGAAGAAATGGTGAGTGGCTTCTTACCTGATAAAATAAAGTAAACTATATCAATTATAGTTATCAGGTGTGCAAGTGAAACGTCAAGTTTAGTACGATCAATGTAATCTCAAGAGAAAAAAGTAAAGATGCAGATTGCAAAGATAGAAACTGTATTGTTTACTAGAGTTCATTCTCCGTGAGCTTAAACTTCCATCATTTATTCCAAGGATGGGCATTTTTGTCTCAATTGAGACAAAACCGTCCCCACAATAGCATCCACTGTCCCCCACCAGCATCCGCCGTTACCATAGAGGAAGGGAGTGCTTCGCCCGTCGCGATCATTGCGCAGGCGTCGCGCATGAAAGAGAGGTTGGTGGGACAAGCAGGCGTTTGAGGGGCCCCTACCGTGCCCATCACGGATTTACTCGTGAAATTAGCACACAGACGCATTATTTTATCATTCATATCTTGCTATTTTAATTAACCTTTTGACTGAAAATGACAAATTAATTTTATTCTTCATCTTCTTCATTCTTCTTTTATTCTTCATTGAAGGAATGATTTTTCATTTTATGGTGGCATAGTATTCATATTGGTACAAAATATATCATATGTTGATGGTAAAATTTATGTTGTGTCAATTTTGTTTAGTTTTTATATCTTTTTTAAGAATTCACAATTAGAAATACCAGGTTAAAGGGTTACGATATAAGCGATTCCACTGAAAGAAAGATAACTAGTAGTAAAATCTTGACTTTATTTGCATCTTTCTTCGTTTTCCAAGCTCGCATCGTCTATTTGCTGAATTATTCTTATCTTTTCCTTCTTTCCTCCCCTCTCACCTTCTAATTTTCCATCTAATTTGTTCTTATCGCTCACAACCCTTTGTTACCCTGTGCTTTTTCTTCAGCTTGTCCACCTTTCCACCAGGTGTCTCTCGTTGCTTCTCTTCAGTTCTACCTGTACTTTCACTGATTTCATAGCCTTCTAACTTCTTACCACCGACCCACTTATTTCTACCCCAGCACTTCCTGTCTCTTGTCTGCTTCCTTTCTCCTTTCCACGTTTTTCATTTATAGCCTTTTTACTACTAACGTTTACGCGCTTTATTCTCACTTCCGTCTATCCGACAATTTTCCAACTTTTTCAACTAAAACTAACAAGTATTATATAGACCGTTTATATGGAAAGCGGTGTAAGTCCACTTTTTCTTCTTACGAAATATTTAAAGGTTTGCATTTTATCCGATTCAAAAATATAAATAAACTGTACCAAGTATGGCAATGTTTCTATGAATTTAGAAATATTTAAATTGATTACATACAGTGACGAGCAAAATTGTATCAATAACATTTGAAACAGCATAACTTTTTGAAAATTAGATTAACACTAGAACTACCGAGCACTAAATCACATTAATATACATTGCTTTATAATAACAACAATATTACATTTATTCATTCATTCATTCATTCTATTAATATGTGCTTCAATAGAAAAGTACATTGAAAAAGTTTGCATCGAAACATTCTTATAATTTCAATAACCGTGGAAGAAGAAATCAGTAACAAGTCTTTGTGATCCGCCCGGTAGTTCTAGTGTAAAATGACTTGACTGTTCTTGAGAATTTACAAGGATTAGTTTTGATTAGATGATGCGTAAAACAATGTTTGGTCTTATGGACACAAATAAATTATTAACTGTTTTATGGAACAAAAACGAGGAATAAGTTTGGTCATGCAAAACCCTCGTGATGTAACAATAAATAATAAGAAGAATTGAACTGAAAAAATAGCACTTGTACTTCAAGATTATCTGTTTACACCCGCAAAAGACCGAGTGACATATACCCAATAGTTATCGTGAAAAAAATTCTTAAAAATCATTTGTTTTCACTTCCGTTGCACGAGGAGCTCTTCTAAATTGAAAAATGGAATAGAAAAAGGGTTCGCCAGACGATTAGACAACGCAGATAAATGTTTCTCGCGAACTTCGGTTTATGTAACTCTCATGAGATAGGATTCACTGGGGAGGAGGCGTGTGTGGTTGTAGGAAGCAGAAGATAACGGTTTGTTTAGATCGTCGTCGGGATCGAAAGTAAACGCGCGCAAGGCGTTAAATCTTTTAATCTGGCAGGATGTATGCTAACCTAACTCATCTAAGCGCGGATGGTAGTCACGACGAGTCGTGGCGATAGCAATGAACGCCGGAGATCATTGACCAACCGTGAGGTAACGTTCTACGCATTGTTCGTGTACATTTATTATCGCGATTAAGCAATACCTCGTAAACTCTAATTAAAAAAAATACATTCGATCGAATCCCACAGGTAGTTCACAAGAAAAAAATTTCTATGAAACTAAGCAAAACTTGAAAATTTCGAACGTCTATGTTTCATGAATAAATTGTGCACCAACAAAATGGCGACACAAGCTCTTTCTAGTTTCACGTGTAAGTACCTGATCTCATAAAGTGTGATTCATTTTACGTAGCATAATTGAATCGTGCTTTTTTGGCAACTATATTAATTGATGGAGTTTTTGACTATTCACTGTAGAATTTAACGATTTTTGGAAACATATTTTTGAAGGTTCTTCTTGTAGACACGTTAGCATTTCTTGTTGTTTCTAGTGTCTAGTATAAGTGCTGTCCATTTAATTGAATCGATCGCTATGTCACCAATATACGGATGATGGAATTATTTGTCCAGATTACAAAATGGATTTTCACGTTAATATATTTATTGTATAAAATTTGATTCATATCTGGAAAATACAAGAAGGCTGAAGGACTACTCAGTATCATACATTTAATCTTTTCAATTTTCATTTCACTAAATAAATCACTTTGATTTTATGGAATTTTTGAGGTTGCTGGATTGGCAGTCAAAGTATTAAATGTCGATTTTGATATTCTGGGTCAAATAGACCCAGGCTCCGCAATCGAAGGATTAAAGGAATTATGTAACATAGATATCTACGATTAGGCGGTCGTTTTCTCAGAATGAATATTATTTGATCATACGTGTTATTAGTTATGATCGAATAACACGGTTAATTGGTTTCGAGAATAACTTTAAATTAATACTGTACCAAATTTTAGTCAAATGCCAAATACAATTGTTAGAATTTGTTGAAAAGAAAACTTTAAAAACTGTGCAATCCAAATGCCGCGTTGTTCGTGGGTTGTCTATACTTTTAAACGATAACCCCTGGAAAGTTTACTTAAAGATTCAAAGCAGTTATGAAGTAATAGCTTACAATATGTATACAACCACGTGCCAGCGGAGCTTACAGTGATGTTTCAAACTTTAATCGTCTACGACCTACGAGGTCGCATTATGTTTTATAATAGGTTCACACTGATGTCGTTAAATCTGTGGTGCAGTACTTATTTTTGTATGAACATATACGGTTATAGGTACAATTAAAGAATGTATTTACTTCAAATTCTACCTCATGTTTTCTTCAAAATCTGAAAAAATACATTCTTGTCAATTTTATAAAATATCGCAAAATTGTCAATTTTAGTGCTGTAGTGATCTATTGCCAATTATTAGTATCTACTATAATCAAAATTAAATTCATTCTTGTCAATTTTAGTGCTGCAGTGATCTATTGCTAACACGATTATTATTATCTACTATAATCAAAATCCTTCAAAATCTGAATAAATACATGCTTGTCAATTTTATAAAATATCTCAAAGTAATCAATTTTAATGCTGCAATATCTATTGCTAACACGATTATTGGTATCTACTATAATCAAAATCCTTCAAAATCTGAATAAATACATTCTTGTTAATTTTATAAAATATCGCAAAACAGTTAATTTTATTTCTGCAATGATCTATTGCTAACTCGATTAGTACCTTCTACTATAATCAAATTCTTTATTATTTATAAAAATATTGTAAAATAGTCAATTTTAGTGCTGCAATGATCTATTGCTAACACGTTTATTAGTATCTACTATAATCAAAATCCTTGAAAATCTGAATAAATACATTCTTGTCAATTTTATAAAATATCGTAAAACAGTCAATTTTAACAAGTTTATTATTATCGCTAGACATCGTTTCGCTTTTTGAATAGAATTATGGCAGACCCATCAAGATGTTATTTGTATGTTGGCCCAGATTCGATTGGGCGAATTCTGTCCGTTTCGATACGATAAACAGTCGAGACATTGATGACGTAATATGTATCAAATATAGACTTACTGCGATTAATGATACTGCGGGCAGCTCGATATTCGGAACACGCCGACGGAGACATTAATTGGCACTGTCAGACATTTCGGACAATGCTAAAATTTCCTTAACCCTGGCAGTATGGATCATGCAATCCGGCAACCTGGCCATGCAGTGCGATATGTACATAGCCTTCGCTATCTAAATGCGCTGATAAATACTGATTTCTTATTCAAACAAAGTCAACTTTAATTAATTATTCGTTTTCGTATTAATCGAAATTATATACTATTCAATTTCGTATTGTTCAATTATGTATTTTGCGGCGTGAACTTTGAATAACAATTATTTAAAATACATATTTCTGCCATTTTTCGTTTTTCTTCTTATTTCTTATTATAGCACCTTGAATCTCATTTGAGAATCATTTTGGCTACCATGAAAGTACAATTTCGAAAGTAAATACAGAATAATACAAAACGCAGTGTGCCTAAACCAAAATGCATATTACATTAGGATAAAATAATTTAATAATAATCTAATCTAAATCTTTAAACAACACTTCTTTAGGAATGCAAAGATACACGCACACGACTAGACTTTAGGAGAAGCAATGAACATTTCTATCAGTGATGCCAGATACACCCAAAACTGGGTGGATTTTCTTCTCCTCCTTTTCCCCTTCCACTATCCCATTCCACTACCTGAGTACACTCCAACGTCCCCCACTAAGACCGTAGAATGGTCACGTGACATGTCGCGCAACGTGTCACATATTACTTTGGTCATCAGAGAGGTGGTAAACTGTATTCATGTGATTAAAATCTTGATTGTGCTAACCACATTAAGTTTTGGCAATAATTTTCTAACATGAAGAAAATCTATGCAAGGTAAACTGTAGATAAGTTTTGGTATTCATAATTATTTTTATTCGTCGCAGAGCGAGTTTAATAGCTATGAAATAGTCGTTGAAATAATTATTTCTCAATGTATCTAACAAAAATTTTATTTCAATGAATAATTTCGTATATCCTTGTACGGAAGACTTGGGAATGAAATTAAACCTTGAAATATTAACTTATTCGAATGAACATATTTTAATTACTATGTTTCCAATGTTTTTTTATTTAAAGCGTATTCAGTTCTGCCGTCTATCCAGTCACATAATGATATATGTAAATGAACAGAAATAATAGTTTTGCTCAATTTTGTAGCTCGTGAAAGTAAAATTATTTTCCAATAGCAGACAGTTTTATAATATTGCAGTAAAAGATTCCAAATTTGGCTGAAAGTATTGCGTCTTTGGCCAAAACATACCGAAAACATTAGATATAATATTTGTCTGCATGAATGGCTCGTTTCCAAAGACTTTGTAACTTATAAACGTCGCCATAGTTGTTTTCAAATACCGGACGAATTTTAATCGCAGTAGTGCAATACAAAACAGTGTGCACGTAATTATACACTGAGAATTGACTATAAAATATATCGTAAAATAGGCATTTCTACGCATTTATCGTAACATTTATGAAATATTCCAGTTGATTTTCACATTTGCTGAGAATGTGATTTACGGAACATTGATCGAGGCGAATGAACCAATACGCACTAAATCACAATAAGGAAACAGATGCGTGAAGCATGACGAATGCTGCCTATTTTTAAGCGACGATACTATGGTTCTAATTTTGAGCTCTTTCTACGTTGCTTTCGATTTTCTTCGAAGAGACACCGATTCAAAGCTTCGATGTTAAAGTTCTTGTATCGACCGAGTACGCGCACAGTAGGATCACTATAAATTAATACATACTCGTTAAAAAACCATTATTATCTATAACACACATTCATGACGTCGCCGCACACGACACCTAACGATTTAAGCTTAACAACATTAGGTTAACAATCTGACTAAAATCGTTGAACTGCCATTGAATTAAAATGTACAAATGCGTTTATTTTTAAATTCGAACACTTTCATCAAGTATACCCAACGGAGACTAATTAATAAATTGTAGAACTTGGCGATTAATTTGTGATGAATATCTCCTAAGAAATTGCTTTTGCAATTCCTCAAAGTCAATTTGAGTCGATTATCAACCTTGGAAAGCCTGTATGTCAAGGAAATTATATTTGCGTAGAACTTGTGTGACATGATTAATCACGTGTTCGACTGAAAACGTTGCAGGATAATTAATCTAAAAAATTGCTAACAAACGATTATGTACTCTATCGATCGTTTTCAACAGTTTTCTCACGATCGCAATTTATCATTCGAGCAATTTATGACAGTGAAGTTATATACTTAATGTCCGTTTGAACACATTCTGCAGATTAAAAGTGTAGCTTCTTTGTGTATCAGAAGTAATTTGAACCTATTGAGAAATTATTTAATACCTAATATTTTTAACACTAAACCTACCACGGTCAAATGACCGGTTCTCTATTTCACAATTATTGAAATAATAAACACATTTTCATAGGAAATGATTCAACAGACTTCTTTATTTAAACACAGATTCTAATGGAAACCGTAAAAAGTTAAAGTAAATATAATCTTTTCACTTCTATAGGGCATTTCACTTTTATATGTTTTGTGCTTGGTGGGTTTAGTGTTAACGGGCTATAATGAATAAAAGTTATACATAGTTGAGATATTTTAATAAGATCATAGATTTCAAACTTTCTAGTTTCTGTGAGCTGGGAGATCTTGTATTATAATAAAATGAGTATCAATCTATTTTTACGATCACTATTTTTCAGTCTACGCAAATAAACTGCGGATCCCTGCGAACTACTAGCGTATAAAACTCTTGAAAAAGAAAGAATAAACATTTTAGATCTTTTATAAGATCTCAAACTTTTTTATATTATTTCTTAAGTGCTAAAACTAAGTTTATTTTACCCTAGTTTCTCGATACTACTTCACCGTGGAACTAAAAATTCACGTAAGCGCCAGCAGTCCGAAGTCACATTTTTTAATTTTATTATTCACAAGTGTGAAATACAATTTACATATGTAAATTCATTTTGCAACCATGTTGTCGATAGAAGTATGGCAAATGATTAGATGGACGATTTACTATTCACAGGTATCAGTGAAATACGGCTTTATATTTTTCTATATTCACGTTATCGATGGAGTTATTGCAAATAACCTATTCGGCGATTTATAATTCACAAATATGCTATAGATTTTTCTATATTCACGTTATCGATGGAGTTATTTCAAATAACGTGATCGACGATTTATTATTCACAAATATGCTTTATATTTTTCTATATTCACGTTATCGATGGAGTTATGGCAAATAACCTATTCGGCGATTTATTATTCACAAATATGCTATAGATTTATCTATGTCCACGTTATCGAAAAAATTATTTCAAATAATCGAATCGACGATTTATTATTCACAAATACGCTATAGATTTTTCTATGTTCACGTTATCGAAGGAATTATTTAAAATAACTGGATCGACGATTTATTATTCATAAGTACCATTGACGTACGCTATAACTTTCTCTATACAGTGACCTACATAAATATTCGGGGATGCTTAGAAAGAGGATAACTTTTTTAATATTGTACCCTACGACTTGGAATTTTTTGAGAAGTTAGAACAATTGGTTTACTACATGACGTGAACAGAATTTTTTTAAAATACTAAAAGTTATTGGAAATATTAATTATTGAAAAGATACGTTCTGTAGATCTGTGTTAATTATACAAATTCTGGAAAGTTCATTAAAATCGGTCAACGTTGCAATGTG
Source organism: Sphecodes monilicornis (assembly GCA_913789915.3). NCBI lineage: Eukaryota > Metazoa > Arthropoda > Insecta > Hymenoptera > Halictidae > Sphecodes > Sphecodes monilicornis. The sequence continues at coordinate 17,509,955 of OU565290.1, forward strand.
CTAGAAATGTTTAAGGGTAGTAAAATTTGCTGTTTCTCGCGATTTTCGGGCTTCAACTATAATAAATCTAAGAATTCTTACATATTCAGTGACTGTCGTTTCTTTCCACATTACCCGATTTTCATGAAATTTTCAGAATATATATAATTGACACAGATCCACAAAACATATTCTTCAAATTTTCAATACAGGCCAACATGAAAAAGTTACAAAATACAAGTTTTAGTATTTCCTATGCAATTCCGACCAATTACAATTTTTTCAAAATTTTCCTTCTCACGTCTTGCAGTAAACTATTTGCTCCACCTTCTCAAAAAAAAATCCAAATCGTAGGGTTCAGTATAATAAAAATTATCGTCTTTTTAAGAGTGTCTGAATATTATTGCGGCTGACTGTCCAAGGAAGTAACAGTTTATATGTACCAATGTTGCTGCTTGTCAACAAGATTTGATCAACAAAAATTGGAATTACACTCCTGGATAAAAAATAATAGCACGTCTTTAATTTCTCGAAGACTACATAGAACTCCTGAATATTTATGGGAGTCAAACCGTATTCAAGAAGGAATTATTTCAATCTACCGGATCGACGATGTATTATTCACAAGTAGCATTGAAATACGCTATAGATCTTTTTTAACCACGTTCTCGAAGAAATTATTGAAAATAACCAGACGAATTCGTTTAGTATAGTAGAGATTTATTATACTAGAGATACGAATAAAATCCGTTCGAAGATAGCGCGCGAAACTGGCGAATGAGGATGAATTTTCGGGAAAGAGGCCGTAGAACGATGCTCGTTGGAACATCAAGATGAAATATCGAACGGTTTATAGAGGTCGAGTGTAGGCACGTGTTGGATATACATATCTATACGTATAGCTGTGCAGAAATAAAGGATAAAGTAGACACCAGTTACTTTCCGGAGTATTGCACGGTTTATTGGAAATACGTAGCACAACTATACTGCAAACCGGAAGCGACGTTAGCTTCAAACCTGCCCACAAGATTTGTCGATTCCTCGATGAAACCATTCATTTCAATAACCCGTCTTCAAATTTGTCTTTAACACGCTACATGTTATGTCATGAATAGACTGCGGATCTTTATGCAAAATAAAAAGTTTCTATACAAATTGCAACAAATTGGGGTGAAATAAAACTTTAATTTCTGTTTTGACGTGTTTAATAGGTTGAAACGAATATAACATTATTTTCAAATTCTTCTAATCCCTTTACTATGTTAAATTACACCTACTCGTTTTTGTCATAAATGCATAAAATCAGCAGTTTAGTCATGAAACCAGAACTGGTTGTTTTTTTCCTCTCCTCCTTTTCCCCTTCCACTACCATGAGCATACTCCGACGTCCCCCACTAAGACCGTAGACTGGTCACGTGACGTGCCGCGCAACGTATCACATATTACTCTGGTCATCAGAGAGGTGGTAAACTGTGTATTCCCCTCGATTTAACCGATCTGGCGACACTGCATGAAAATACCAGGAAATATCTAATCAGGGTAAACTGTACAATGATTGGCACCCTAAGCCAAAATCATAGTAAAAATATTTTTATATTTTTTTGAAATGTTTAAACGAGCTTAACTTGCTATTATTATAAGCTAATAGAGATTTTTCAGCAAACTCAAACAGTTTTACGAGTCATAAATCTTTTATTATAAAATATATTGAGTGAATAACAATCGTAAGACAAATAGTACAGTCATTGGCACATTTGGTAAATATTGAAGGTAAACGTTAAACAGGCTATTTGATTTATAATTAAACATATGCGCACTTATTACATCTATAGTACAGTCCGAAATTAAGTTATAAGGCGATAAAGTATACTTGCTCGTAACGAAAATTTTAACAGAACTATTTACACTGCACTGTGGTCATCCGTCGATCTTACCGGATGTCCTCCAGCGTTGCTAACAGTCATATGTGGAACTCTGTTATGAAAACTTACAACGTTGCTTTCAAATATAAATAAGAAGCAATAAAAAATGATTTTCTATACCTGGAACTCTTAATATTTGACTTTTAAATAACGGCAATAACTAATACAGTGCCAGCAATAGTACAATTTTTTATTATTATACTACGGATCCTAATGCAGAATAAAAATGTTCTAACTAAATTCTAATTTTGTAATAGGTTCACCAGGTTGGAAATAATATGACAGTATTTTTCAATTGTTCCAATGATTTTACTGTGTTCTCTTTATACATGTACAAAGTTTCATCGAAATCGGGTGTCGCATGAAAGATTTAAAACGCAGTTTTTTCACATTTTTTGCCATTTTCACTCATTTGTGGCTCGTATCAGTCATGATCGATTTTGTTGAAATTTTGTATATGTATATAATTTACTCGGATGTACGAAAAGCATATTTTAAATTTTCATGTAGGTACAGATAAAAGAGTTAAAAATCACGGCTTTCACTATTTTCTTCACAACTCTGACAAACGGCGATTTTAAGAAAAAGTTCTTTCCACATTATCGAGTAAACTAATCCTTCTAACATTTCAGAAAATCTCAAGCCGTTTGGACCAATTTTAAAAAAGTTATACGAATACTTTGTACACCCACTGTATATAAAAATCGATTTTCCAACATCGTTGTACCTCCATATTAGACAGTTCGCTTCTAGGCAATAACCCGACTTACAGCAGCGAAAATTGAGCGACCATATATGTAAATCCTTTAAAATGTAAAAATTTCATAAATATTAAACTGCGTTGAAAAGTGCACGATTTCAAGCATGCATACATATTTATTCGCAAATGCCCGCGTGCGTTATTTGATCGCAGGAAATGAAAAAACGTATTTCGCCGGATTCCGTGTTTTTGATCCAGCGCCAACGTGCTAAACGCAAATGGGAACATGAAAAATTCAACGATACTTATACTTTTCATGGCACGGCGTCTGATGTTTCAGCTTTCTGCGATTCTTATCGATTCGACAAACAAAAAACGAAAATGTATTCGGAGCCAGGCATCCTGTGATTTCGTGGTAGATAGCAATAATGTGTCGTACAACAGGCGCATAATCGACTTCAGCCGATTTATACTATCCGCATAAACACGAAACGGTTCCGTTTAGAACCGGTCAGACAAACGTTCTTTAACACTAGGTTTACGGAGCACTAAAATTGATTATTTTACATTGCTTTATAAAAATAATAAAATTGTATTTACTTAGATGTTCAGTGATTTTTATTGTAATGTTTGGACTCATTTTAATCAGAAGAACGTCACGAATGCGATAGTAAAAGTCACGAACGTGTAACAATATTAAAAAGACAGAATTCTAATTATCATTGCAAAATTAGAGTGAAATAGACTCACTGCACAACTTCCATTCTATTCGTTTTAACAAGTATGGCGACTTCATTAAATCGGTATAAACTTAGTGTATTCGACTTTTTGTTAAAAATTTTTTTTGAAACTCGTGTAGGAGGCAGAGATCCATAATCCCGCGTATGCTTGAAAGTTAATTATGTCCGATGAAAGAGCGTGGTTTCGTAGTGTAGGTCAGTTTTGATCGTCGCTTAGGAGGGTGAAAACTGTAGCGACCTATTGAAAGAGAGATGAATACAAACGATTCACGTCCTCTTCGCGCCTACGGTGTTTACGCAGACGAACTTGTTATCCTACGAGAGAATAATTAATCACCAGACTGCGGATGTTTGTGCATTTATAGCACTCGCTAACGCTCCAGCTGCCTTGAAACATACTTTTTGATTGAGGGATTAATAAAAATTCTATTTCGGATTTAACACAACCAAGTCTTCCTTTCTCTCAAAAAAAGTTGTATTTAATTTTCGTTACCTCAAATCGATCTGCAGTTACCTAAATTATCCACAAGTCTGTTGGTTTTGAAATAGTTGCTGGCTTAAAGAATTTCGTTAATTTTAATTGCTTTTGTTCCAACGTTTGATCCTTTGCACTGAAGAGTCTGGGTCACCATTAAAACTTGCTGTACACTATCCAAAATATATTTGTCACATTGTTAAGTTTGTTTGCATTGAATACATTATTAAATATTTAAATATTATACGAGTAAATTGCATCGGTTTCATATAGATAAATTGAAAAGAATCTGATACAATTAAAATATTGTACGTCGGGAGAAATGTTTTGTTTTGAATCTGAAACAGTTCCGAGTACAAAGGGTTAATATCCACAGAACAGAAAGTTTTATCAAAAGATTTTTTATCACAATATGTACCTGGATCTGTTGCAACTTTCTTTTCAGAAATGGTCATTAAATCGTGAAATTCATGATGTAATAATTCACTTTTTTAGGATTGCTGTTTTACATTGTGGCGAAATTTCATAGCGTGTTACGAACAATATTAATTAGGTATTTACCAAACTAGGTTGGAATTCGTTGTAGAAAGTATTGCATAAGTATAAGCAAACTGTAATTTTACGCTTTTTAAACGTGAGTCGCGAACGTGTTCATTATATTTTCAGGCTCTTTATCTAACATGCAATAAAAATAGTCCACGTTGATTCTACTGGAATTAGAAAAATATATAGGGCGGAAATATAAAGCGTTACAGACGAATATTTCCAAAAATATTGATTATACGTAAAAATGTTCTAGATGAAAGTTGTTCAGTACCGATGGGGGCATCATGCGGTGAAACTTTTTTTTTCCCGGTGGACACTCCAAAGTGAGGTGTAGGTCAACTTTCGTTTTTAAATGGAATGATACATTTTTTTTATCCACCATAAAATAGTGCGTTTTAAGATGAGTTCAATTACCTATGACTCAAGGTCATTCAAGGTCAAACTTGCAGGGTAACGCAGAAAAGGTGTGATCATTTTATTTGTACTTCAGTTTAGTATGTGTTCTAAATGATTACTAGTAATGAAAGTAAGCTGACGATCTTGCGGAAGAACACAGTAGTACACAAATACGTTTGTTTTCATTTCATTGATAATGACTTCCAAGTTTCACCTTGAATGTCCTTGAGTCATAGGTAACAGAACTCATCTTAAAACGTACTATTTAATGGTGGATAAAGAAACATATCATTCCATTAAAAAAAAGAAAGTTGTCCTTCATCTCACCTTGCAGCGTCCACCGGGAAAAATGAAAGCCCCACCACATGATGTCCCCCCAAAAAACACTTATTTGTCTACTTGTTACGCGAGAATCCACCCTTAAATTTAAAAGAAAAAGAGACCGTATCAAACATCGTCAAACATCATACTTCCCGAGAGTTTGGACATTTATAGGAAAGAATTGCAATCAGAATGTTAAACAAAAGTTGCGCGGATGAACTGTTAGGTTTTCCTGGGAGTGTTGTGAATATTTTCCGAATTGTCATGCGGTACGAAGTATTTACACGTCTCGTCGTGTTTTATTCAAACAGACTACAACGCGACGAGACTCGTCGTGTATTTTAATGTTATTCGCAAACTGTTTGCATAGTTATTCCGTGTTGGTTGAAACAGAGGTGCACTGGGCATCGCGCGTCATGTGTGTTAATGTATCTAGCTGAAGTTCAATGCGTGCTGAAAGTTCATTGTCACTTTTAAGAATGATCTTCTATCAGTAGACTGTGGCTTTTCTGTATTTATTGCAAAAATGACCCGTTACAGGCCAAATTGCTTCACCATCTTTCGAGTTTTGCAATTCTTTTCCAAAACTCTTAATTGGCGGTCTGAGAATCATAGTGGTGTAAGTCCAAATTCTGAAGATTTTGATTAATATTGTTTTTCGAATCTAAAAGGCATCATTTATTTACCGGCAGCATTAATCGATGCAGAACTTCATTCTTTACTGGAAAAATGGAAGGCATTTGTCACTAAACGAGTAGAACGAACAATTTAGGATAATTGCGATGTAAGTCCATTGGACGCTCTTTTGTTTTCAGCCGCTGATTTACAATACAATATAGGCCCACACGAAAAAACTGTAAAATACAACTTTTAGTATTTTCTCTGCAATTTCCGAGCAATTGTAATTTTTTCAAAATTTTTTTTTTGCGTCAAAAGATTCCAAGTCGTACAGTCTAATATTAAAAAAGTTATTATCGTCTTTTTAAGAGTGTCTGAATATTTATGGGAGTCCCTGTATATAGGTATAAGTCAATCGTAATTAAATCATTCGCTTGTAAAATATATAAAATTGTTTTATGCTTTAATTTTCACGTACAGACATTTTTTTATAGTTTTCTGAACTATAGATGTGTTTTTGCAACCGCAATGCGTTTGTAGAGTTTTTTTTTATACCTACAAACGGACAACATTATTTTACTCGATATTCCATGTATGCGACTTACATCGCTAACTTGTTGCTTATATTTCGGGAGTATCACAAGTGGTTTATTTTATGCGAGGCATTTTATAGATTATGAATGCAGATCATGCTGTATCGTTTACGTCAACCACTGTTAGTAGCTTATTGCATAACAGCGCAGCGGTTGCTTTTTGATAAAGTCTCCTTTATAAATAGGAATACAATAAAAATACGCTGACGATACTATAAAACGCAGTCAACAGATTTGCATCGTGAATCACACAAACTAACTCTACAAGGTCTCTTGGAGAAATAAGACAGAAATCTATATTAACGGGACGCGACAAAATCGCGCGTTCTAATATTTTTAATTTACGATTTCTAAGATTCTAAAGATGTACCCATGAGGAATTATACAACAAATTTATTGCTTTGGGTAGATATTATAAAAGAAACGCTTAAAAATTTGGATAGACACATTCTTGGAGAAATAATAATTAAATATAGATTTACGGGACGCGTCAAAATGGCGCGTTCTAATATTTTTAATTTACGATTTCTAAGATTCTAAAGATGTACCCATGAGGAATTATACAACAAATTTATTGCTTTGGGTAGATATTATAAAAGAAACGCTTAAAAATTTGGATAGACACATTCTTGGAGAAATAATAATTAAATATAGATTTACGGGACGCGTCAAAATGGCGCGTTCTAATATTTTCAATTTACGATTTCTAAGATTTTAAAGATATACCCATGAGGAATTATTCAACAAATTTATTGCTCTGGCTAGATATTATAAAAGAAACGGCTAAAAATTTGGATAGGCACATTTTTGGAGAAATAAGAATTAAATCTAGATTTATGGGATGCGTCAAAATGGCGCGTTCTAATATTTTTAATTTAAGATTTTTAAGATACTAAAGATGTACCCATGAGGAATTCAACAAATTTATTACTTTAGGTAGATATTATAAAAAATAACGCCAGAATTCGTTTCAGTAACAATTTCCACTGTTACAAACTTCCATGAAATGCATCCTATCCTCTTATAAAATATAAAAACAAATATTATTAGAAGCAATGACGAGTTTCTTGAACATCATGCTTTGCGTTGTGCTTTTATCTAATAATGTGCGTGGAATTTGATTTTCCTAAATTACAAAACTACCTCTGAGGAGCATATGAGAGTTAAAGATGATAGTGCAATGGAGTTTTCATTTCGAAAACGAAGTGTAGATGCGTTTTATAGCCGTGAAATTGCAGTCGTTGGTAACTAACAAATCTACTGTTCAAGGCTAGAACTTCTTGCAGCTCGGCAACGTTTAATTTTGATAATTATTGATCATGCTCTGCACGCACACAAGGCAGCGTCGTCGAGTCGCAACGAGACGATCTTCGTCTTGTGGGCGTTGAAACTCGTCTGAATGGGTATCGTGTAGTCGTGTAATCGGATGTCTATCTGTGGGCCGTAAAGCAATGAAAACATGCAATGCAAACACGAAGAAAATACATGCAATTGCATTTGCATAAATGCAGTACATTGAAAATTAACTCTCATCGAAATCTGATTAAAGAAAGCGAACTTTTTATCTTTCCGCTCTTCCCTTTCTTGAATTTTAACATTTTATTATATTTAATTTTAATATAAACCGCGTGGATCATTCATCACTCATGATGAATCTTCTATTTTATTCTTTCTCGTTTTCTGTTACTACGTCTGTTAACATTTTTCGAATTTCTAATTTTAAGCAGAAGTTTTTGACAGCTTTCTTTGAGCTGGATAAGAATTTGTAAACTTTTGAAATTCTTATGTGTTGACACTAAAATTGAAGAAAGTAAGTTATGTATGTATTAGTATTCTGTGGACTCTCCTGAATGGAATAATATAATTTAATATTGTATTATGAAAATAGCAATATTTTTAAACAGTAGTTACGATCAAAAGGGTATCTAATCTTAAGTGTGCTGAATAAGAATTTGTAAACTTTTTAAATCCTTATATGTCGACACTAAAATTGAAGAAAATAATGGGATAATGCAATTTAATATTACATTATGAAGATAAAAATATATTTAATCAATGGATACAGTCGCAATGATATCTAATCTAAAATGTGCACATACAGATGAACAAATACATATAATTTTGAATTGATTTGAAGAAGTAAACATGCAGGAGAAAATCTAATCATGGCACGCGATAGCGTGACCCATCACCTACGGAAACCGTAGATAGAAATTATAAATCACGTTTTATTTTCAAAACGTACACAAAGTAGTTTCGCAAGGCGCGTCACGTAACAGATTATGTCACCCCTGCTTGACTGTTGTACTTTTTAATTTTCCCATGCACGTGGACGCAGGCTCTCAAAGGAGAACATGAAAAATTCATTAGAACCTATGTTGGTCTCGTAGAAGGTCGACTTTTAAAACTTCAACGGAAGGTGTCGTCTTTGCGTTGCTTTCATTAATCCTTACACGCATCTTTTCTGATAGAGTCATAAAAAATAACATGCATAAAAATGAAAAATCTAAAAGTAAAAAATACGTTCTTCGATACTTAAAAATAGTTACAAAATAGTTCCACTTAAATTCGACCAATTTGTATTTCATTAAAATAATTTCTTTTCAATCCGACTAATTGCGCGAATGAATGAAATAAAAGTAATTAATAAGAAAAAATAAAGAAACTCGTACATCAAAGTTGATAAATAAAAGGATAGGTATAAGTATTGACCAAATGGGGAAGAATAAAAGATTCGAGAGACGGAAAATAATATAAGCAATAATCATAAAATAAAATATTTGAAACCGGTCGTTCGATCAACGTTGGTGAGTTTAGTGTTCAGGGAACTTGCGCATTAAATCATTTAAAATAAAGATAATATTTAAGACTTCTTTTTGAAATATGCATTTTGTAAAAGAAACTTTTCTCCTTAGTTTGCATACTCCTTTAATTTACAAAAGAATTTTTTCTGGAACCACATAATAGTATTGGGTTTGCAACTAAATGATTGCGGATTTTGTCGATAGATGTCCTAGCACATTTTTTTGTTTTGTCAACGTGTTTATGTACATCAGGGAGTTCCAACGTATTCCTCTCCGAGAACTGTAAGATCCCCACCATCGAACCTTTTCCCACTACTACGTACAGCCGTAAAGTTAGTAAGTGCTGCGCGCGCCGCGTGGCTCTCGTGGTGGGAGCTTCCCAATACTATACATTATAACGATGAAGTCTAAGAGTGGGGGAAGAACCTAAGCGGGGAAGGTGCCTCGAATATCTCCGGAGCTACTGGTTGGAACTGCCTGATGTACTTGTTCATGGCTTATGTATCTATAATAATCTAAAGCTTTCTTTACTAAAAAAAAATTAACGTGTTTAAACCACCTAATCTATACTGTTTTCTTGTTGTTTCGACTTTCACCTTCAATTAGTAAGGAAATTGTATCGATTAGTTATTTAATTTCATTTTTGTCCCAATTTAAAAATGGAATAACAAAACGCGCATTTCAGACATATTTTATTATTATTTCCGAAAAGGCAGGAACGCATCGCGAGCATACAAGAAGTTATGTGCCGTATATGGGGATGAAGCCTTGAAAGAAAGGCAGTGTTAAAATTGGTTTGCCAAATTTATTTTTTATTTTTTTAGTTTTATGAACATGGAATTATGATACTGCCTGAAGGATGACAAAAGGTCATCGACAAAAACCGGCAATACATAATTTAATAAACTTATATTTTCAAGTAAAAATTTTGAATTTTCCTTTTTATTTAAAATCCGCAATCACTTAGTTGCCAGCCCAATGTATTCGTTCGTTGCTATGAACCCGACCACGCCGTGTTACATCATGCGGTATAACAACTCCACTGTCTCTGTGCTTGTAGTTACTGGTGTCGTATGCACCAAAATTTGTAGTACCTACACAGCCAGGAAATTCCCTGGTTGAGGTTCATTCTGTGAAACATGCCCTAATCTAATTAACGCATCAACTCCAAGAAGAAGGGTCGCGAGCAGGTCGATGCACGTAACGCATGATTCAACTCGAGCCTCTCGTCAATAGGCGCATTTGTGAGTTTCGCCGTATAATCAAATACACAATACATATTCAGTGTCGTCTTTTGCATAATTCATCTGCCCGATCGTCGTTATGCAGAATCGTTGCTGGTGTCCGCGATTTAAATTTTCTTTCCCGCCGTTCCCTGGTCTTTCATTGTATCTTTCATTCAATACTGTTCAACTGATCGATCGTTTCCGCCCGATACGAGCCGAGAAGATTAAACGTTGAATACACACAGTGATTCACAAGAATGGAAACTCCCGAATATTTTTATTATTCATAGTTTTGTGGAAAAGTTATTCAAAGGGGCACCCTCACCCAAGAAATGGAAAAATATGTATTTATACGAATTTTTTTTTAAATGAAACGAAAACTCTGTTTTAGAAGAAATGATTCCGAACTTTTTTTCTAATTATATAAACGATTCATTGTATAAACAATTTTACTACAAGATATTCCTCATAAAAAGAACAACTTCCGTCGGGAAACTTTTTCCCTGTCTCTTATAGTTGGCGAGTTATGCGAAATCGAAAAATAGCCGACAGCAGAAAATAGAAGTCGCGTAATACATAACCTAAATATGCATTACATATCCCAAAAGTTTCATAATTTTTTGAATTTCCGGGTTCGGGATCATTTCTTGTTAGACAATTTTAAATTGTATATCTTTAAAAAATTATGATCGGGTTTTTTTTGCAAAAGGTTATACAATATTTGGCTGCCAAACGAGACTATTGTATGCTCATGAAAATTAATTTTTATTTCGCTTCGATCACTATCTTTTGTTTACAATATTAGCTCTGAAACGAGTATTTTTAGTCACCATTTATCCAATGTAAATGGGTTAAATTTGCTCTTAATTATTTTTAATCACTATTGGACGTTTCAAAAATTATTCTTGCCGAGATCAACAAACTTTTACATCACAGAGTGTGGAAGCTAAGGTGTCGTAACCTCTCATGAGTCATAACTTCTGAGAAATGTAAACAATTTCTTTTCTATTGAACATCGTTGCGCAATTATCTCAAGAAGATTAATTGAGCACGTCTTATCTTTAAAAAACCTTCCGACAGGAAATACACAATATATTTTGTGTTTATCGTTTTAACTTACTGATATACTGTTCATAGTACATGTACAGAATATAGGAACCAATAAATTAATAATACTTTAAACAATTTAGTTTTACCTTAAAGAACATTTTCATACATCAGCATTACTGCTTGAATATATTTGCTTACTGATGCAGCGATCAATCACGTTTGTTTTTATTTTATTGTTGAAAGCATTTAATTAATTCTCTGTATATACAAATTACGTATAACTATGCGTGAGCTTCCTGTAGAGTTTGTATTGTTTTCTGATTGAAACTGTGAGTACTATAAGTGACCGAATATTTTGGAGCGACAATTAGGTGTGTGCGGGTACCCGAGTCTCGGGTCGAGTCGGACAATGATCGGATCGGTATTCCGGAAGTTTATAAACTTCGGGTACCCGAAATGACAGTCGGGTCGAGTCGGGTCGGGGTCCCGAAAGTTTGCAATATTCGGGTACTCGAAGTTAAAGTTGTATTTATATAAGCATAATGCTGTTTTATGATTTTTCAGTTCATTCTTTTATTTTCAATGGCAGGTTCAGAATGATTTTTGTATTTTTAGTGTAATCGGTTATCAAACTTCGCGAGGAAAAAAATATTTTCGAATACATTATGTGAAAGAATGTACATAAAGGACGTTTCTGTTTCTAGTAAACACTGTTCTTACAAGACAAAAGGACTCTTCGTCCGCACACTGTTCGTACAAGAGCACTGTTTCGTAAACAGTGTTTACTAAAAATCGAAATATTATTACAACCGATGATTGGACGTCTTAATATGCACAGAGTCACAGAGTTATTTATTGCTGATTTGACTGCAGACTTGCCCCAACATTAACTTCGAGTACCCGAATATTGCAAACTTTCGTGACCCCGACCCGACACGACCCGACTACTTTTTCGGGTACTCGAACTTTATAAACTTTCGGGATCCCGGACCCGATTCCGAACAAATTTCCCGACCCGACCCAAACCCGAAATTTCGAGTACTCGCACACCCCTAGCGATAATGTATTTACAAAGATGTAAAATATTTAACGGGTTTCCAATTTATGCGGCCCACTTCGTGCATCTGTTTATTTTCTTGGAGACTTGTACTAATAATTATCTATTATGTTTCAGTATTCCCTTTCGAAGGTAGAATCGAATTTTTTTTCTCGTATTCGAGTCGGAGCACTGAAATATATAGGATGGATGTGAGTTATCACTTTTGTTTTTTGTTGATTACGAATTAAGTTTTACGTTTTGCTTAACGTTACTGTGTTGTTTGGGTGTATTAAACCGGGGTAAACATATAAAATACTTTAAGTAGATTCAATTACATTAATGTCATCTTAATTTGCGTATTATTATGATTAAATTGCACTACTTTTAAATCTTCAGTCTTACAATTTGAAATATGGATACGAGATATCCGTTTATTAAATGAGACAAGACACATATTTTCATTGTATGTGATGATTTTTATATATAATAATAACGCTTGAAAATAATAAATATGTGACATCAGCCATTATTACATGTCATCGCAGACCATGCTAAATAACAAAAAATTAGTGAATTGTTAATGAGTTTGCGATATGATAATGAGAAAGAACGTTTTATCGAATCCGAAGTTATTACATACAAATGTATAAATGATTATGGTTTAATTACACCTGAACAAAGGAATAAGAGAAGAAACATTTATCTGGCTTTTCTAATCAATTACCAAATATTTATGATTACTTTTAATTGTGAACGTTTATAGAATCTTTTATTTTAATCGCTTGAAATTCTTAATTTATTCAATTATTAAGTACAAATAAAACGATCAGAGTTTTATGCGTTTCCTTGCAAGTTTGACCTTGAATGACCTTGAGTCATAGGTAACTGAACTCATCTTAAAGCGCGCTATTTGATGGTGGATAAAGAAACATATCATTCCATTTAAAAAAAGAAAGTTGACCTTCACCTCACCTTGGAGCGTCCTCCGGAAAAAATTAAAGTTCCATCACATGATGTCCTCCTCGGTACTGAACAATTTTCATCGGAAACATTTTTGGAGATATTCGTCTGTTACGGTTTATAATTTCCACCCTGTATACCAGGAATGGGCACATTAGGGGCCCCTCAAACGCCTGCTTCTCCCACCAACCTCTCTTTCATGCGCGAGGCCTGCGCATTGTTCGCGATGGGCGAAGCGCTTCCTTCCTCTATGGTAACGGTGGATGCTGGTGGGGGACAGTGGGCGCTATGGTGGGGACGGTTTGTCTCAATTGAGACAAAAATACAAAATGTATTTTTTAAATTGTGAATGTAGGCTAATATAAAATAGTTGTAAAAACAACTTTTAGTATTTTCTCTGCAATTCCGACTAATTGCCTTTCTTAAAAAATTTGTTTATCTTCTAACATTGTAAATCAATCCTTTTAACGTCTCAAAGAAAATTTAAGTCATTTAGTGCAATCTGAAAAAAGTTATTGTCTTTTTAAAAGTGTCCGAATCTTTTTGTGACCGACTGTACAAACCCCAATACTATGTTTTTTTTCAATTGTTCACCAAACAAATTGCCTTACTGTTGTGACGTTGCTCCGCGGCCTTCATAAAGCGTTTGTTACGATGCACACCTGCTGCATCGCAATAATGCACGAAATACGTCACCACGCTAGAAACTATTTTATTTACATTGTCATGATATAGGTGCAGGCAGGTCTGCAACAAACGCACGTGACCTCCACGTTGTACGAGCAAACCACCGAATGCCGCGAAATGTTCTTCAATCGCATTGATACCTATCCGAAATTCGTGGTGTTTAGTTGCAAATAGTACTTTTCAACTATACTTTTTAACAATTGAAAATATATGATTTTTTTAAGTTCAATGAAAATTATTTTGCGTCTCTAATCTACTATACACTTACAATTCCACGTGGAAAGTAAATTTACGAAAACTGTGTTTTCCTGTTCGCAAATAAATGTTAAAAACTTATATAAATAAATGCAACTGTCGAATTGAATATAAAATGAAAAATGCTTTCAGCTTCACGTTTCATATTTTCATATTTTCCGACGTGAACGTGTGAAGTGCTTTGACAATTTTAGCGCTTTTATGTTGAATATTCTATCCATATTGAATATCCTATTTTCCAGATTGAATATACGACAGTAACTTCAAATATTTAAAAATATGACATGCATTGTTCTCTCTCGTAGGACTAGACACAACGACAATCGATTTTCCATTGCAGAATGTGAAATGTTGAACGTATTTAGTTGATTGTGTATTTCGCATGCTGTCTTTTCCAGCCTTAAAATATTTTATCACCGGTACGCGACTGTTTAACAACTGTTTATACACGTCACGATGAAATACCTAAATAATAGCAATAGTATTGCACAAAGTTGTTCATAATGGAAATTCATGCAATATTATTTTATTATTGTACACAGTTCGTCTTATACTTTTAATATTTTTTTTCTCCTTTTTTTTTGTTAAAACTGAATCTTTTGTATAAGGTTGCGCAACCCTATCTGTAAAACAAAAATTCTATGCGTCTGTGACAAAAGAAGGTAAACTTTCATTCTCTTTTAACATTTAACTTTGAACACTTTGTTAATGCTGAATCCTTTGTATAAGCTTGCTCAACCCTCTTTGTAAAATAAAAATTCTATGCGTCTGTCACAAAAGGAGGTAAACTTTCATTCTCTTTCGAACGTCGGAACCAGTCAGATCCAGATCGAACGATTCTATTGTCCCTTTTCACGCTAACAGTAAGTTGCGGTCCATTGAATCATTCATATTGCTCTCACGTTTACGGTAAATTGCGTGTGCATACGTGTATGGTCAATTGGCAGAAGCAGTGCACATGCACAGATGTACTTACATATACAGGGTGGTTCGCCAAGTACTATTATCATTCCAGCTGCCGCGACTGCTATTATTGTTATGTCATTTCTCAAATAAATTTTCAATACCTCCTGCAATTTTCTTATGTACAACGGTATCATCTTTTTGCCCCATCGGCTAGTAAATATCGACACGAATTGACGATGATCTCAAAAAACCAGAATTTTTGTTATCCAGTGGAAGGATACGACGACAAAAATATTTATTTTTAATTATTTTTACATGAAATTTTTACGAACGTGTTCGTGACATTTTTCTGAGTAAAATGAGCCCAAACACGATACAATTTGCATAATGTTTACTTGTTTCATTCACGAGCCTCGCTTATGCGAACTTGTGATCACCGATTTCTCCATTATCCGAATAATTAAAATGAACTACAAATAAATAAAGTAATAAAAAAGTGGTAAAATGAAACTTCTAATATTTTCTCTGCAATTCCGACCAATTACAATTTTTTTTTTAAATTTTCACATCATGTAGTAAATTAATTTTTATAATTTTTCAAAACAATATGAGTCGTTGAGTCCAATATTAAAAAAGTTATCCTCTTTTTAAGAGTGTTCGAATATTTGTGTTAGTCACTGTATGAGAAAACGAATTTTGATCGATACAGTAGCAACTAGAAATTAATTAGGTGATTACGTTATGTGGTGCACCCTGTATACACGGTAGCTGCGGCAGCATTCCTGCCGTCTTCTTTATTATCTGTCACTTTTAGGCGATCGTGCTCGCCTGCGAGAACCGTAGGGAAGCGACCGTGCCGCACAATTCACATCTTCTCTGAATGCAGCCTCCTTCGCGCATTATCGATGCGCAGCACGAGAGAACAGTCGACCTTTTGGCTCCGTGCCAGACCAGCTAATTCCGTGTTTCGTGTGTGCGTAGTTCTCACAAAAACGCCAATCAGTTAATACTAAATACGATTAACAATAAAGCACTCGCTGCTTCTCTGGCGAGATGGAACAAAATTCATGGTATTAAATCGTTCACTTTAAATTTTCATTACTATTCCCAATTGATTCGATTCTCGTGAAAAAGACTAGATACTTAGGATAAACCCTCTCGGTAAAATTTTGAAGAAAATATATTTCGAATGCTATTTTAAATAGTCGTTTTTTCCACGATTCTAATGAAATACTATTTACATAAAAAATAAAGTTTCTGCAAATAAAATAGTTTTATCTTGAACATCTGAAACATAAGATTAAATATTTTTAAAACAGGGACGGGCATTTTTATCTCAATTGAGACAAAATCGTCCCCACCATAGCGCCCACTGTCCCCCACCAGTATTCGCCGTTACCATACAGTGGTGGGAGAAGCAAGCGTTTGCAGAGCCCCTATCGTGCCCATCCCTGCTCTAAAACATAAAATCATATATTTATATTTTGCTAATCTGAAAAATATAATCTAAAAATATTTCTTGACGATGAAAGTAGATTGATGAAACGGGCAATATTAAAATCCAAGAGACCATAACATTTTCGAATTCGATTTTTTTTTTAAAACGAGGCGTCGAATGAACAAAATTTATTCCATATTCTCGATTTGTATTCTCATGTAGTTAGCACCCGTTTAAATAAAATTTACACTATTTTGGTATCCTTCAAATAAATACTTTTCTAAAAGCTTTTTCTATGGAATAGAATATTTTATTTTTAAAAGGGCATCTATGATTTCCTGTAAAATAGACTATTTACTATTTGAAATAGTATTTTACTCAGCTCTGGAAAATTATCATTAGGCTGCACCTCAAAAACACATTTCATAATTTTATTATTTTTGAACTATTGGAATGGTTAAAACTAAAAATAAAATCTTTCATCGCATTCGCGTGTAATTATTATAACACTAGACCTACCGTCACCGGTCAACTGACCGGTTTCACATATTTTATTTTCTAATAATTAAAATTAATAGTATACTTATTGTGGTTATAATAAACAGTGCGGATAATAGTAATGTGATACAAGGGATAACGGTATGAAAGATTGATGTAACGATAAAACAACAGAACAGAGGAATTGGAACAAATCCTAAACGAATTCCTAATCTTCAACAACACTACAGGGCTTTATGCAAAATAAATGTTGTACAAATCAATTGCAAGAAACAGAAATGAAGTGTATTTCTTGTTTTAATGATTTTATTGAATCTAAAATGGTGTAACAACCGAATCTAAATTATAAAAGACCACCTAATTGTATGCTTGTAGTTGCTAATAATCCTTGTAAGGTTGCTGCAACTTAAAAAAACAAAAAAAAATGTTATTCAAGTTTTCTAACGTCTCCATAGTTTCGTATTTCACTTACTCATTTTTGTTATAAATGCATGAAATCCGCAGTCTAATTACAAGAGTCTTTCTGTGACAAATGATTCAATAATTTTTTTACAGTAGAACGTATTATACTAAAAATCACGTTAAACTTAAATAAATTTATACTTGTCATTTTTATATGGCAACACATGCCAGTCATTTATAGGTTTCGGTAGAATTAGTATTAATCTTTGTTGAGGCTTATTTTTAAGTTTCTACTATCACGGTTATAAATTTCGTTGATTTTGATAAATTATGGCGGCGTCTAGCCATTTATTGCTCCATGATAAGCGAACATGTGGAACGTCGACAATAACAAATTTTAATCATTTGCTGAGTTTCGTTAATCCCCAGCAGAAATCCGACGGTTTTAGAGAGTAAACGAGCGATGTGTGTCGAAACGATGCACACGTTTTCCGGTTCAGACATATCTCAAGGCTAACGACACTAATCATTTGCAGCTGTGCGGCTTAATACTCCGGTGGTCTCATGGTACGTCGATAGTTGTTGAAAAATATTATCGAGTTCTCCGATTTCCTAATTAAAATTTCAAGTCTCCCTGGTAATAGGTGAAAATTAACTGTGCGAGCGTGTATTCAAAATTTTCATTTGAAAAATATCTGGCTCTGTTCACCAATCCGAGTTATTTTATTTATTATTATTTATTTGATATCGAAAATTATTTGATCTCTATGATTTTTTAAATCATTGGAAATAGTGCATGCATTTATAAAGTTTATAACAGTGCATTTGTAAAGTTTGACATATATCGTATAGAAAAAACGTGGAAGGTGATATTAATCGTAGTACCTTTTAAACATTAATATTATAGTTGCAGAAAGTATTAGGGAATAAGTACTTTTATTCCAAAATTATTTTCAAAAAAATTATTATTTGACTGTGCACTTACCATTTTTTGAGTTTACATCAAATGGATTCAGTTAAGGGGGAAAGACACTTTAGAGCGCTCGAAATCGGTTATGTAGACCAATTTTTGTATTGTTTAAATATAGAAAATGACACCAAGAAAGTTAGAAAAAGATCCGCTTTGTAGTTATTAAGAAAAAAAAGTTCCTAAAAATCACGAATTTTCGAGCGCTCTAAACTGTTTTCCCCCCTTAAGTGGGATACGTACTTCTTATTTACATTTTATTTACAGTCGTCATCTCACAGTTGAGATACGAAAAATTCGCTGCGTTAACTATACATTATTCCAGTCGTGATTCTTATTGTTACGGTACTTCATACATAGTTCGTGTCTAGAACCTTCTACGTACGTAGGTCACAACTTCCGATTCGATCATTCACTTACCACACACTAGATCTTACTCGCTGTACACCTTGATAATCGTCTATGTGAATACTAGTAATTTATATATTTTTTGTAGTACATTTAGCTAGCGTTTATATGCGTCATTGCAATTGATATTCAATTCATGGCAACAGATTCAATTAATTCAACAATAATCTTCTATTCATCAACGCTGAAGTTTTAATTATAAATGGTGTGCTATGTATAAATAAAATATTTACTCTATTACCATAGCAATTTAAAATGAAATTAATATGGATATACAGGCTGTCTAAAAACAGTTGCAAATCCTTGAAATGAGCGGTTCTTGAGGTTAATTGAAGTAACTTTTTCCTTTGCAAAAATGGCCGCTTCAGCTTTGTTAAGATGTTAGTAACGAAAAACTCGGACCAATCAGAACACCGTTACAGCAGACGGATTCCGGCTCGACCAATGCCAACGTCGCGCTTAGCGGGATATGTCGTCGAGCCGGTGACCGTCCGCAGTATCGGTGTTCTGATTGGTCCTTGTTTTTTGTTAATAACTCCTTAACAAAGCCGAGGCGGCCATGTTTGAAAAAGAAAAAGTTACTTTAAATAACCTCGGGAACAGCCCATTTCAAGGATTTACAACATTTTTGAGACACCCTGTAGAAAGAACCCAATGTAAAACACTTTGCGTAACAATTTTGATTTAGTTTTTGACGCATAGAACATTTAATTCTACTGATCATTTAAATCTACATGATTTTAGTCTTTTGAATGCAAAAATTGATCACAGTCAGCATTTCTAAACATATCGAATATAATTATTTAACAGAGATTGGAGCGAATTCATGTAATATGTATTTACGTGAGAGACGGCGAATAATTGTTGAAAGTATAATTAATTCTTCGACATACGAATTAAAAGAAATCCGATCCGATCAAAGATACTCTTTATTTTTTAATATAGCATTTGTGTAAGAGTAGCGAAGAACTTTCGTACAAATTCAAAACAGATATATATATACATATATATATATTATTACCAAATAATGTACTAATAATAAATAATACAATGGTATTAGGATTGCCTAGGAAGCGCGTGAAGTATTAAACACGTCTTTGATTAAACTCATTTCAATTCAGCCATTTAATTCCATGTACATGAGAGCAGAACCCTTCCTGAGTCAATACTAAGCGTTCGATTAAGTGAAATTGTTTACTACAATGAAAATTATTGTTAAACTTTTATATGACACGGATAAAACGTTCAAAGTAGTCATACGTTGGAGACACACATTTTGTTGACGATTTCATTACAAACGGCTCATTCAACACAACCAACCACGGTCAAACGACAAAAGTGAATTAATGGATAATAATGAAACGCATGTACTTATTCAAGCATGTATCGTAATAAAAATTACGGAGAATCTAAATAAAACTACCGCTGTCATTTTGATAAGGCCATATTCACCAGGTGCTTTTAAGGTTTGGTAGGTCTAGCGTCAACGTGGCGAATCCCTAGATGACCATGACATTCTTGACATGCAGCCGGCAATAAAACGCTACTTCTACCAATGTTAAATTAACACTTTACCAGCACCAACTTTTGATTATCGCCGCATCGGTTACTTTTGTCCAGGCGTCAAAGTAAAACACGTTGCTCCGCATGCGGCGTATACATATAGTGCAGCGACTATAGGCGGCCGCACAAAGTCGCAATACGTTTATTAACTATTCAAAAGGTCGAAAGGTGATCGAGGTTAGACCGTGTGTCTTTCGCGAGCCTACCGTCAGTCTGATTTCCCGGCTGGTCCGCGGAAGACTCGTGTGTAGTGCGTCAACGTATCGCTCTTCAGATTCTCCTTCGATCTCAGCTCCTTCATTACCGCGTCTCTATCAACGATCCAAAGATCCATCGGACCAATCCGACATCTTTTTAATCAGTATCATCGACGGAACTCTAACCGGAGTCTCCGTCTTCGTTAGAAATGAGTATCTTCTACATAGCTCGGCTGGCTATGAGTTCATTCGGAGCGAAGGTTCGAGCCACTAGCCGAATCATTCTTAGAAAACACCGTTACCAGCGCGGTTTTTACTGATCTAACTCGATTCTACGATACATAGAAGAAGAAGAGACGTTTGATAATTCGCCAAATCCATATTCCATCGTCGCTGGACGTCGATGTGCTAGCTGATTTCGAAGGGTTCTTATTCTTCAGAGTAACAGTGATCTCTCTCAGTGACTTCTTTCAGTTTCCTTGACACCTTTCGCATTGATTAGCTGATTCCTTCTGAAACGCTGATTCAGAATCTGAGCAAGAGCTGTAAGGCTATCTTGTTACCTTCGCCGGTGTTGAATTCTACACCTGTTCGTTGTGGTGTACAGTTATTGCTCGGTTTTGGACCATCAGTTAACGTCCGTTTGCTGCAAGGACATAATACTCGTTTAGCTGTTCATCCCTATTATTTTCATCTTCGGGGTTTTGTGTGCAAAGAGCGAGGAGCAACGTGATTTTACTCTTACAGGTCTCTTAAGTCAATAGGGTCTCGTTTTCGTTCGACCCACACTCCAACTTTTGATCATCCATCTTGACTTCTGAAACGCCAATTCAGAATCTGAGAAAGAGCTGTAAGGCTATCGAGATCTTAGCATTGCTCTGCTTTGGAGCATCCGTTAACGTCCATTTCTTGTAACGACACAATTTTCGTTTAGCTGTTCATCCTTATTATTTTCATCTTTGGAGTTTTGTTTGCAAAGAGCGAGGAATAACGTGATTTTACTCTTACAGGTCTCATTTTAGTCATTAGGGTCTCGTTTTCGTTCGAGCCGCACTCGAACTCTTGATCCTCTATCTTGATTTATCTTTTATCTTGTTACGAAGAAGTATCGGTGGACGTAGGTGAATTTCAGTTCACTTCGATTTTTCGGATAGTTGAAAATCGACGTCGATACTGAATCTTTAACAGATTTGAGGGAGTCGTTGAGTTAAAAACATCCTGAATCAATCGGCGGAACCATGGAGTTCGAAACGAGGGGCCTGATTGACTTTTGCTTCTCGTCGAGCCAGATCCCCAGAGCTAGGTATGACCGTGAACGTTCTCGTGTCGATTGCAGAGTAGAATGCGGATTTTATGGATTTTTTAAATGAGCATTGGTATTTTACAAGCTGGCTTCATAAATTTAATTATCGCAATTTTAATAATGCTGGTAATAAAGTAGACAATCTTTTTAGCATTGGTATTTTACAAGCTGGTTTCAGAAATTTAATTATCGCAATTTTAATAATGCTGGTAATAAAATAGACAATCTTTTTAGCATTGGTATTTTACAAGTTGGTTTCATAAATTTAATTATCGCAATTTTAATAATGCTGGTAATAAAGTAGACAACCTTTTAGTTCACACTTTTGTGAATTAGATTGTAACAAGTTTATGAATTCTCGTAAACATCCGCAGTCTAACTATTTATTTTTATGGAAACACTACATTCTATTTTTTAATACTTTTGCACAGTTCACTTGATACATGTGATAACTGCAATTGTGACTTCACTGTTCATTTTCTGCAATAATTATTAATAAGCACAGTCCGTTGCTGTAATATTCGGACACTTTTAAAAAGACGATCACTTTCTTAAGATTAGGTCAAACGACTTGAATTGTTTCGAGTAATATCGTATATTGTCATCGTATTTGTACTGAGATTTATATTTTATTTATTGTGTTCGGTTCAAATATGATATTATTTATGACGATCGTTTATTGCAGGGCTGTAGATATATATATGTGGGAAATCGTGAAATGGAAAACCGTGAGCTTCTTTTAACATTTGACCCTGTTTGCAACCTTCTGTGATGTTTACCCATGCATTTGTAACTATTGATCTTATTGTGAACGATACGCATGTGTGTTGTTTTTTACCGTCCCAGTCAAAAATTTGCATTAATCCTTTCATTGGACCTTTGTAAAATGTGTGCAGTCACGAACACAATTATAGGCTCAGCTAGCTTTCAATTATATAACTTGCAACTTAATAGTATAATTTTAGTAAATTTATTTAATATTTCTTGTGCAGCCTGTTCTAAACGTAACACTTTTTAAAGAATATAATTGGATATCAGTTTATTCTGTACATTTACATGGAACTGTGTAATTAAAAGATAGTTTAATAGCTGTGCAAATACTTTGTTTCATGACTATATGCCGGTATTATGATCTCCTTGTTAAATAACAATTTAATCTTTCTGTTACAACCAAATCTACAAATTTATCCTATATTCATAATTAACACTAATCCTACCACCGCCGGTCAAATGACCGGTTTCAAATTTTGTATTTCACAATTATTCATATTGTAAATCATGTATTGTAATGTGAATTGTAATTATTCATGTTCTCAAGCATATACTATATTAACAATCACACAAAATCTAAGAAAATTCAGTCTTGTTATTTTTACAACCTAATACACAATAGCCAATTTTAATGCTCGATAGGTTTAGTGTTAATTATATGTTATAGCCTATAAATAGCCTACAAATATATTGTCACCTATAAATTAGGAATGTTAAGTAATATTTCTAAAGAAATCGTTAATCAAATGATTAGTCATATTAATCTAATGCATATCAAGCAAAAGTTGTATACAAGCACCGTATTGTGATTAAAAATGAAATTCCTTAAAGTATACAGATGTTGAAATGAGCATAAATATACATAAAATAGTTATATTGTTTAAACACGTAATGTGGCAATAAAAGTACATGGATTTTATGTCAATGGAGTGCAGACAGAATTTCGAATGCAAGAATTTGATACGATAGACACGTAAAAGAGTTCTCGAAATGATATAAATATTTTTAATTGTAATTCTAGATTGGGCAATCATCAAACTCTGATTTTATCATCAACTGGAGCCTGGTAGAATTCATTTTAATGTCAGCTAGATCACACTGGAGTTAAAAATATCCTTGACGACTGAAAAAAAAGAAAAGAGAGCATCAATGACCCAGATAACTCTGCGAGAAATGAGCACGGAAGACAATCCTCTTTGTATAATACCCTCTTGTTGCACTCATTCAACTTGCATCCTGAACATCCCCCGCTATTCTCAAAGTGCGAATGGAACCTACTCGTGCCCCCTTTCCAATGGTTAATCAAACAACTGAAGTAATTTATCGTGGAACATTACTAGGTCATTTAAAGGGAACCATCCCAACGTGATTGTTCAATAACCTTTAACATTTCCATGGTTAACACTAAACCTACTACGGTCATATGGCCGGTTTTCTATTTCACATTTATTGAAATTATAGAAACGCTTTCATAGGAAATGACTAGATTGACTTCTTTATTTAAGCACATATTGTAATGGAAGTGGTACAAAGTTTAAATAAATTCAATCTTCTAACTTCTGTAAAGCGGTTTACTTTTATATATTTTGTGCTTGGTAGGTTTAGTGTTAATGTAGTAGGCGATAAATAGGCAATAACCAAGTTTTTCATTTACTGCTCTTGTT
Source organism: Sphecodes monilicornis (assembly GCA_913789915.3). Taxonomy (NCBI): domain Eukaryota; kingdom Metazoa; phylum Arthropoda; class Insecta; order Hymenoptera; family Halictidae; genus Sphecodes; species Sphecodes monilicornis. The sequence goes on from OU565290.1 coordinate 17,534,383, forward strand.
TCCTCAAATTTCTGCGATTCGTTGAGAATGTAACCGATTATAAAGTAACCGATCTTCTTAATTAATTACTGTAATTATAAACGAAGTGTCCACGCTAAAAGCACAATTAATGCTGCTTTGATTAATTTAATTTTGGCAAGATTATATTATATCAGTTTGCAAATAAGGGTTAATTGAAGTCATGTTAATTGCTCCGAGATAGTGACAATTCACTCTCAATAATATTTTGTAAATAAAGCAAGTAGCAATAAAATATTTTATTTTTCTATTCCACAGTTTGTTGAACTTTCCAAAGTCTTATCGACGAAAGATACAACACAAAATAATGTCATATTTGTTGAAACAGACATTTTTTACATTACATTGGAAAATGTTAACGATAGAACGTAATAAAACACAACTCACGCAACTAGATTCACGCAAATAATCTTGATGATAGCGAAAATTTTCTGCAATTATTTTTTAATGAATACCCTAGTAAAAAATTTTAAAAAATTAATTTCTACCACCTGCTACATTTACCCTATTGATTGGTGAACAGTAATTTGATTTTGTAGCATGTCTCTCACCTTGTACAGTAATATCTCCGGACTCTCAATATAGTTGAAGTTATTGAAGATAGGATGACAATTTTATTTAGCTCCTGTTTCTTACAATTTGCAGGCTGAGAATCATAATGGTGTAAGTCTAATTTATGAAGATTTGAGTTAATATTTTTTTTCGAAACTAAAAACCAGCATTTACTTAATGGCAGCGTTAATCGATGTGGAACTTCATTCTTCACTGGAAAAATGAAAGCATTTGTCAGTAAACGTGTAGAACGAACTATTTAGGATAATAGTGATGTAAGTCCACCTCGTGCTCTTTTGTTTTCAATCGCTGATTTACAACACAATATAGGCCCACACAAAAAAAACCGTAAAATGCAACTTTTAATATTTTCTCTGCAATTCCGACCAATTGCAATTTCTTCAAAATTTTCTTTTTCATATCATTTAGTAAACTAATTGTTCTAACTTCTCAAAAATAAATCCCAAATCGTAGCGCCCAATATTAAAAAGGTTTTGTCTCGGTATGTTGGTATAAGTGAATCTGATATTGAAAAATTCGCTTGTAAATTGTATAAAATTCTGTTTCGTGCTTTAATTTTCACATTCCGACATTTTTTTATAGTTTTCTGAATCTATATAGATGCGTATTAGCGACCGCAATACGTATATGGAGTTTTTTTTATAGCTACAAACGCAAAATATTATTTTACTCGATATACCATCTGCGTGACTGCCACATCAATGATTCTCAGCCCGCCAAATTGATGTAGACAATTTTTATTTTGTATAAAGATCCGCAGTCTACCTATAAATCAAGCACTGTTTCTCTTTGTACGAAAACAAAAAGAATCAATCGAGTACAGTAGAACTCCAAATATGAACCTATTGGGAGAAAAGTTGGTTCACATAATCGGAGGTGGTACATATAATTGGAGTCCACTAGGGGTGTGCGAGAACCCGAAAATGTATGGATCTTGATGGTCGAGACGGGTCGCCAGGATATCGAGACGAGACGGGTCGGGTTCTCGAAAATTTCGGGATTCTCGATTTTGTCGAGATTCTCGAAGGTTTCGGGATTCTCGAAAGTCTCAAAAGGAAGAGAGAAAGGAGATTCAATGAATAAATTTTATAATGTGGTTTTCGGAAACGCCTCAAATATCGGAAATCTCATACGATCGATTTTGAAGCTAGTTTTATAACGGTAATCGAGTACTGAACACCCTAAAATTTTCGAAAATCCCGAGACTTCCGAGAATCCCGAAACTTCCGAGAATCCCGATACTTTCGAGAATCCCGAAACTTCCGACAATCCCGAAACTTCCGAGAATCCCGAAACTTTCGAGAATCCCGAGATTTTCGAGAGTCCCGGAACTTTCGAGAATCCCGAGACTTTTGAGAATCCCGAAACTTTCGAAAATTCCGAGAGTTCCGAGAATCCCGAGACTTTCGAGAATCCCCAAACTTCCGAGTATCCCGAAACTTTCGAGTATCCCGAGACTTCCGAGAATCTCGACATAATCGAGAATCCCGAAATTTTGGAGAACTCGTCCCGATCTCGAAAAAATTCTTGTCTTGCCCCGACTCGACATTTTCAGGTTGTCGCACATCACTACTTACACCACTTTCGTATTAAATGGCTCATATGTTGAGGCACTGTTGTACAGCATTTCGTGGTGCCCAATGCCAGATTGTAGACTTAACATGTACAATTGTTGTTGCAGGTCTGCAGGGTCCATAGGAGCACGATCGGCGCCCAGCACGCCTCTTCAAGTAGCGCCTGGCGGGCAAGCTGGTCAGCCGTCAATTAGCGGTTCTCAGCTCACCGCGGCTGCTGCGAGTACTTCTCATCCTCCGAGGAGTCCGAGCCACGCGGCCTTGAGATGTAACGACAGGTGAGTACTTGACCTTCTTCGAATGGGTCTCCCGTTTGTCTGCGATCTGCAACGCCTGGCTCTGATCTTTACCTCGTTGAACAACCTCCACGCTTCTAAGCTGTTCAACAGGCTTGCATATTTGTCGCTGACCCCGAAACACAGATGCCATCTTTAATCTGACACTAATAGCTATGTCTAAAGATTTTCGAGAAGCAGCGGATTCCAATTGCAACTGAGCACTCTACAGAGTGTCCCGAAAATGTTCGACTTCTTTGAAATAGATGATTCCTGGGGTCTTTCTAAGAAGTCTTTTTCCTTTGCAAAAATATCATACGCGGTTTCGTTTTCGAATTATTAACGAAAAACATGGGGCTAAACAGAGCGCAGCTACAGCTGACGGATTCCGAATCGGCGCGGCGGATGATTCTACTGAGCGGTAGCGTTGGTGTCGAGCCGTGTTCGAATCGTGAACAAACAATCGAGCCAGCATGCGTACAATTATTGTTCGGTATTAGGTAAAAATATTTCGGTATTGCCGAATAAGAGAATTCGATGCAGCAAGTGTATTTACGGCTGTATATTCGAGTTTTATTTCAATAAATTGTTACTCTTTCTCTTGTTCGCGATTCGAGAACGACGCAACAACAACGCTTAGTAGAATCTGTTTCAATAGAAAGGTTTTCTTTAATAACTCGAAAACGAGGCCGCGTATGACATTTTTGCAAAGGAAAATGCTTCTTAGAATAATCCTAGGAAGCACCCCTTTCGAGGAACTCGAAAATTTTTGAGATACCCTGTATACTCCTTAGATCATGTACAATACTTATAGACCCGACATAGGTATAGGATTTGCACAGAATACTATAAAACCAAGATAACGGAGAAAAGTGCCCACAACTGACGTCTCAAGATAATTAAAAATTATGGAGAGTGTACGAGACGAAACATATGTTATATATTATATTCGATATATTGTTCTTCCTATTCTTTTTTTAAAGAATGAAAATTTAACTTTTTCCAAATTAGAATTGACAAAATGAGTTAGCATTATTTCAAATAATACCAGTGAAGTATATATGAATAAAATATACATATATTACAGTCTATTGCCTATAATGCTTTAGCTTTGCGGTACTCTGACTCTCAGCAGACTATAGCACTTTGGCTACGTCTCTCATCTCGTAGATGATTTTATCTTGGCTTTAAGGCAATTATCTGAAGCTGGGTCTATAAGTATATTTTGTCAGTCTAAGCTATAGTCTATAGCACTCTATACATACTCTATACTCTATACATACAGAGTGGTTCGGCAACCATGGCAGATCTAGGTAAAATTGCCGTGCTGAATCAAGTGCACCGGAACTAAGCAACCATTTTAGCGACCTAATCTTATATTGTTTGCCAATAAAGATATATGTACCGTCCGTCCATCAGGAGATGGCAGTGAGAAACTTGTTGGTACCACGTGATCCCCCCTCTACGCGCTACACGTCTACCGCTATTTTCCGAATCGCGCGATTAAGACGGAAACACGCATATTACTGTGACTGGAACAGAGAGATGTGATGACGCTGAGCGCCTATGTCTACCGTTCCCGCCAGAACATAAGCGTAAGATCCAGAGCCTGGCGTCTAGAGTGGGGTCTCGCAGTCTCCCTGCACCCCACTAGCGAAAATCACTGCCATCTCCTGATGGACGGACGGTATATGTACAACAAAGTGATATCAGTGGTATCCTTAATTTACAGTTAGAAACTAATTTATGATTAAGTTGACCATTTTACCCGACCATTATATAAATGGTTCACATCGAGGATGAATATCGACATATTGACAACATAAGAATTGTATAGCTAATTCCTGAAGTTGCAAACGTATTGCAAACATGTGCAAACATACATATATAGTTAAATAACAAAAGATCGGTACATATTGTTCATTTTTTCCGTTGTTTAACACTGTAATACCGTGATGGGCACGGTAGGGGCCCCTCAAACGCCTGCTTCTCCCACCAACCTCTCCTTCGTGCGCGACGCCTGCGCACTGTTCGCGACGGGTGAAGCAGTTCCTTCCTCTATGGTAACGACGGATGCTGATGGGAGACAGTGGATGCTATGGTGGGGACGGTTTTGTTTCAATTGAGACAAAATGCCCATCCCTGCTGCAATACATACATAATTTAGTTCTCTTAGGAAAATGTGCCTGGTATTTTAATAAATCCTCGTCTGCAAAGAATAAACACAATTCAACGTGCGAAAGGTTAATTCTTCCTTAAGAAACTTCGTCAAGTATAGTACTTCAATAATACTTTTTTGCAAGGTTACTTTTTAAAGCATATGTATCGCACGACAAGATAGCGAATTTTATGCATTTATAACAACAATGGGGGAGGTGCAATTGAAAACGGTAAAATCATTGGAAGAATTAAAACATACCATTATATTATTTTCAACCTATTAAACGTATTAAGATAGAAAATAAATTTCTATTCTACTCCAGTTTGTTGCAATTCAGGTAGAAAATGTTTATTTTGCATAAATATCCTCTGTCTACTCCTGACTGGTCTCTATTTGCTTCCTAATGCAATTTCATATTAAGGTTACAACCATGCACCATTTTATCCCCGCCATTCGCAGTTAAACAATTCGTTTTGTCGGTTCTTCTTGTCGACATATCTTTCATCCCGTATGATTTGAAATTAACAAACGACCTTGATAAACGGGGTTAGGCAGATCATCCGATTCTCCCATTTGTAGTTTGTGGGTCACTATTTGTGATACATGGTTGCATAACGTTATAAACGGAAGAGAATAGCTGGGATTATCTCGAGGAAAGTCATCAACCAATGTTAACCCTTGCCTCGTTGTTCCTGTGTAGGCAGGCAACTGAATATTCAATTAGTATTATTTTAAGCAGCGACGCAAACATGTTATTCATGTTCAGTTTTAAATAAACTATTCCTAATGTGATTAATCATCGGCGACTTGCGCATTTTTTATGGAAATTTACGTCTTCGTCGACGAGCATTGAGAATCCCAAGGAAAATATCGTTTCATTCTCTTGAACAAATTGTGTGAACTGTTTTCATCAAATTGATATGAAGATAGAGTTCTATTTTCAAATTTATTGTAGACTTCTTTTTTTACTATGAACATGTAAATGTTTGCAGTCTAACTGTCGCTACTGCAGGTCTCCCATCGGGAGTTTTATTCTCTTGAACAAAATTGTGTGAGCAGTTTTCATCAATTTGATATGAAGATAGAATTCTATTTTCAAATTTATTGCAGACTTTTTTTTACTATGGACATGTAAATATCTGCAGTCTAATTGTCGCTACTGCAGTTCTATTATCGGGAGTTTCATTCTCTTGAACAAATTGTGTGACCTGTTTTCATCAAATTGATATGAAGATAGAGTTCTATTTTCAAATTTATTGCAGACTTTCTTTTACATTCACATGTAAATATCTGCAGTCTAATTGTCGCTACTGCAATTCTCCCATCGGGAGTTTCTTTCTCTTGAACAAAATTGTGTGAACAGTTTTCATCAAATTGATATGAAGATAGAGTTCTATTTTCAAATTTATTGCAGACTTTCTTTTTACTATGAACATGTAAATATCTGCAGTCTAATTGTCGCTACTGCAATTCTCCTATCGAGTTTGTTAGCTTCAACCATGTTCTAGCGACCAGCGGTATAACATTTGCGTCATAAAATTGTAAAATCTATTTCATATCAAGTAGAAGTTACTAACTATTTATTTTTGCGTGACTATAACTGCTTTTAATCATACCAAACATCTAGACTGTAGATCTTTATGGAAAATAAACATTTCCTGCATCGTTTGCAAGGAACGGGAGCTGATTAGCAAGTTTGTTTTTTCTTTAGTCATTTCAGTAAATATTGAAAATAATATATACCCATTCTCAAATTGAATCATTTAATCCAATATATTTTCACATATTTATTAAAGCCAAAGTATCTCGAAAAAGACACGGCTTCAACCGCGTTAAATATCAAAAGGGACGTAGAAAATTCTGAAAATGATTAATTGTTCGATACGGTATCGAAAGATATCGTGACACCTGCTCGCACAAGAATACAGATCATTCTTGGATTTGCTATTCCATTACCACCTGTGCGATAAAGGAGACGAATAAAGCGACTGTGTTTGCTGATTATTCTAAATCAGCTAAATCGATAACTCTTGTACATACGAGCTATCCACATTTTATTTAAATTTTAAATTCAAAGTCGGAAATTTTCAAGAAGAATCCTTTAACAGAAAAATATTTCTCTAGTTAATCATGAAACTGTCATGAATTTGGAGTCTTCCATATTTAAATGGTAGAAAACTGATCTTTTTAAATACTCCGGTGTTTAATAGCAAACTAATTGTATTAATAAAAATCGTTTTTAGAATGCAAAAATTCAAGAAAAAAATATGTGTTATGTTCTATTCTTTTTCCTCTTTTTATTTCTTCTGTTGAGGGTCTTGGAGTCTTAGGGTAAATAAATTAGAAAATATTAAAAGAGGAGATACTTTAGAGTATATTTTTTAAAAATTGTAAGATCTTCTACCTGGGACTTCCAGTTATAAAATAAAAAATATCAGTATCTTTGTCGTAACAGTGGATTTTTCCACCAAAAACTTAACTACAAATTTTTTCGGAAAGAAGACAAGACAATTCAAAAAATTTGTAAATTTTGCTCGCAAAACTCTATTGGAAATATCAAACAGTGTAATTTGCGGGTATTAACTCGAGGCACGTACGCTAATGTATCGTTCCGCATTTATCTGCATAAGAATCCTAATTAAAGCAGTCGTTATGCTGTATATTGCAGATAAACTTGTTGCCAATTGTATTTCAACTTCGAACACGATGATGTTGTCTCAGGAAAAGATATAGCGTATCGGATCTCCATAAATTTATCGTGCTTCTAGTCAATGATGTTTTTCCACTGGCAACAATTGTATGTTCAGTGCACTTTGTGGTTTTTCCGCGCACTGATATTATCGATATGTTTTAATCCGAAGTGTTTTACATAAGCTGTGGAGACTGATTAAAAACGGAAGACTGTTTATAACATAGTAAACAATTTTATTTTTAATGCATAGGCACTCCCATCGCCTTTGAGATTCATATCTAGTAGATATTCTTTATATCATGTAGATAAAATCAAGAAACTAAAGAAAATGTTTACAGCATAGTAACTGATGGCTTTTCTCTGATTTTATCAGGTGAAGTTGTAAAACGATCCACGTTCAAGTAAACAAAAATAACAGACACTGTATAATTGTGTTAATACGTGGATATTAATCATAAAGAAATTGATGTAGAATATAAGTGTTTTAAAAAATAGTAATTCATAGAAACACACAAGTGTCATAAAATATAGTAATTCATATGGAAACACCTAATACTTATTGTTATACAATACAAGTATTAGGTTGTCCATAAAGTCTCTTTTGTTTTTAATTGATATACATAATGAGAAACATCAGAGTGGATTTTTTAGAAAGCAAATTGCGTCAGTAAGAAGAAGCTTCAGAAATACTAAAACACTGAACAGATGATCGCATTAAAATAATATGCTTGTAGGCCTAACAATATTAAATGTCCACACTGAGAAAGAAATTTTTCGGACAAACTAATTATCTTGAAAAATAGAAATCTGTACAAACACTTACGATTAGTACGTGACATACAGTATAAATATCTTAAAAAATTGCAAATAATAGGAGTTTGGATTAAACATCAGTATTTATTCGCCAGATATCATAAGATGCCAAACAATCTTAATTATATACAGGTTATTTGATAGCTGTAAAACTTCAGAAATTAATTTCTTAATGAATGAAATTAAATTTGAATTAATCTGAAATTGAAGATACGAATTTATGAAGATATATAATATATATTTAATATACTCAAAAATAGATGTATAAATAATATAAAAATAAAGAAAGGGAAAAATGTATTCGTTAATACACTTAAATTGAATTAAATTTATTGCTGCAAAAATGAGCAGGAAAAACACAAACTAGAAGAAACATTAGATGAGTTTAATAATAGTGTTATTCTATTTACAGTCTATTAAAATTATCAATAGAAGAAATCAATTTTTATGTAACTCCCTTTTCTTCTAATTGACGCAGATAATTTTCATTTTGCGCAAAAATCTGCAGTCTAGGGACGAATAAAAAAATGTTTTACAATGCATTTGTACGTGTAAAGCATTTATGATAATTTTTCATTATCCAAATTGAGTCAAAAGTGCATAAACTGAAACACGTTTAAAGCGTTGAATCGTGTTCGACAGGAATGTTGGAAACATCCTTTGTCCAATTGTTGTTGAGAAATGTAGCTGTAGTCTCCAGCCGGATAATTTTTCAAACGCCACGCCGTTATCGCGACAGCATGGTTCAATCCTTGATATCAACGGCCGCAGAAGAAAGTTAAGATATTTGCCAGGATTTTTATCGGCATGTGTTAATCGATATCATCAAGATACGTCCCGCGATCGCTAGTCAGTCACTCCACGATGCTCGACACGCGTAGAAACCGATCGATACTTTACCGGTGGTATTATCTATCGCGAATATTGCTTGGCGCCTACCGATCTTCATAAACACTTACTGTCCTAGTGAATAATTATTATCAGTGACGTAAAAAACCCAGCAGTCTGCGTGTGTGTAATTTTAATCTATCACTGGTGGCTAAACGAACATTAGAAAACACAAATTTCAACGGAACATAATAGTGTTTCGCTTTAACGTTGATTAACACTTCGATTAGGACTACCATGCACTAATTGCGACTGACATATATTGTCTTAAACGTAAACGACAAGATTGCATTTTTTCAGAGTTCGTACAATTTTTGTTTAAATATGTACTTCAATAGAGAAGTTTACTAAAACAGATTCAACGGAACATAATAGTGTTTCGCTTTAACGTTGATTAACACTTCGATTAGGACTACCATGCACTAATCGCGACTGACGTATATTGCCTTAAACGTAAACGACAAGATTGCATTTCTTCAGAGTACAATTTTTGTTTAAATATGTACTTCAATAGAGAAGTTTACTAAAACAGATTCAACGTAACATAATAGTGTTTCGCTTTAACGTTGATTCGATTAAAACTTCGATTAGATCTACCTAGCACTAATCGCGACAGACGTATATTGCCTTAAACGTAAACGACAAGATTGCATTTCTTCAGAGTTCGTACAATTTTTGTTTAAATATGTACTTCAATACAGAAGTTTACTAAAACAGATTCAACGTAACATAATAGTGTTTCGCTTTAACGTTGATTCGATTAACACTTCGATTAGATCTACCTAGCACTAATCGCGACAGACGTATATTGCCTTAAACGTAAACGACAAGATTGCATTTCTTCAGAGTACAATTTTTGTTTAAATATGTACTTCAATAGAGAAGTTTACTAAAACAGATTCAACGTAACATAATAGTGTTTCGCTTTAACGTTGATTCGATTAACACTTCGATTAGATCTACCTAGCACTAATCGCGACAGACGTATATTGCCTTAAACGTAAACGACAAGATTGCATTTCTTCAGAGTACAATTTTTGTTTAAATATGTACTTCAATAGAGAAGTTTACTAAAACAGATTCAACGTAACATAATAGTGTTTCGTTTTAACGTTGATTCGATTAACACTTCGATTAGATCTACCTAGCACTAATCGCGACAGACGTATATTGCCTTAAACGTAAACGACAAGATTGCATTTCTTCAGAGTTCGTACAATTTTTGTTTAAATATGTACTTCAATACAGAAGTTTACTAAAACAGTATTCCTGAAAACATATTTGCAATTTCAATATTTGTAAAAGTAGAAATTAGAAATCAGTCATTTTGCCTGGTCCGGTAGTTCTAGTGTTAAATTAGTAGCAAAGACAATGAGACTGTACCCGATATTTTCTCACAAAATCCCACCAAGCCGTGGCGACACTTCGGATGAAAAATAACTTTGGTCATTCGGTGCATTTTAGTTTAAGACTTTCGTTTCATTTTCCAAGCGTGAAAGAGATACCGTTACCGTAAAGTTTCGCTACAGGAAGAATATGGGAAACTATACCAGTACAGACGCAAGCACGCTAACGTAACCACCGATTCAAACACAACAGGAACGGTTTCCATTTTACTATTGTCTTCTCGTAGTCATCGGGACGGGTCGATACTAATTTTCCATCACGAAAGAAAACGTTCGAGGAATTTCTAGCGTATATCCGCAATCACTGACGGCTTTGTTAACCGGTATCGACGATCCGCCACCGACGAAAACAATCGCAAAACCGAAGAACGGAATATTTGCGGCCCACTCCGAACGTAGTGGTCGCAGCAACATTATCATTCTCGATTTTAATCGCACATGGAACAGCTCAATCAATCGAAAATTCACACGCTCCAGTGATTGTGTCAGTGACGAGTCTACTGATTCGTTGATGGATATTGCTCGACAACAAAGGCAGCCATAATCCGCGAAAGTCGTGTGAGATGGTCACGTGATAATTAGTCTTTTAATTGGATACAGTAATCGGTCGCGATCAACACAATTTTTCCAGTGTTTTTGTGTTCTGGAGAACTTTTATACAGACAGTGTAAAAATTATTAGTACACCCTTTAACAACGAATAACTTTTTCAAATGTGAACCAAACGGTTTGCACTTTTTTTTGTGATGTTAGAAGGATTAGTTTACTATGTGTACTTGATTTCTTTTTCTAAATTGCTATTAGCCGTAACTGCGAAGAAAAACGTAAAAATTGTGTACCATGAATTGGAAGATATATAAACACTACTTTTTTAATAATTTCAATTAGTAACGACTACATGACGACAGTATTTTTAAACTTTTTATTAGTTTTTTTTCCGTATCACATAATATCTTCTCAATTTTGTCACAAGTGTTTGAGATCGGTAGTTTAATTTCTACACTGCGGATCTTTATGCAAATTCCCATTTTTGTATCTAATGTATGGAAACTAAGAAATAATGGAAAAATTGACAAACAATACTTTTATGTCATTTTCGCCAGAAGGAATCGTTTAGTCAATGAAAATTATTGTTAACTTTTATCCGTATACATGTTTTCTTGTATTTAAAAAATTGTTAAATGTCACAAATGCATAAAGATCCGCAGTCTATTAATTATGATACTATTACAGAACAGAAGAGATTTAAAGTAAAAATTGTCAAATTGATACAGCAGTGTCTGAGATCCCAGTTTTATACTGAAGTGCGTGCTAGTTAAATGCTAGTTAAATATCATTGAGACTTTTCTTGCCTAGAAACAAGAAAAACACTGAAAATCGTAAGTGGTGCTAATCGTTTGGCCAGGCGCTGTACATATTTGGATACTGTTTGAATTCGATGGTCCGTGGCGTCGACGTCGATCAATGGGAAGACATTGACGCGATGTTTTCCAGCGGATCCAATTACTCGCACCGCATCCTCGTCCGTCTTCGATCGACCTTAATTTCTATTAAGGCGACTCAGTTGCACGCGGGCCGCAATTAGCGAACAGAAATCATCCTCTGCCACTTATCGACTAATGCCAGTGCGCGAAAACGTGGCCAACGCCTCGTTTCGTTAAGAACAACGACGTTCTCACCGCTCATTCCAGCGATTTCGAAAGAGCGAATCGTGTTGTCTGTGTCCGCAAAATCCAAATCTGTGGAGCCTTAGCTTCTAAGGTCTGATCTATCAGCTTTGTTCTACTCTTCTATCAGGATCTATCGATCGTATTGCAACATGGTCGGACAATACACGGAATACGATGTCTGGAGCAACGACGTTTGGAGCCCGAAGATTCGGAAGAGGAGCACAAGGTGGATTTTCTTTTGTGTAATCGTCCGAAATAAAACGACGGTAATCGTGACGCGATCTATGAGTAATATGACGATCAGAGCCGATCGCTAGATCCCGCAACCTCGGAGTATAGTATTTTCTCTTCTTGAGAAGTCCGCGCATGCCGGATGCAATCTACTTTTCTCCGGTGTTGTAACCCGTTCATTGGAAAACGGGCTTTTACTTGTTTGACCGTGTACAATGCGGAGATCGTAAGTTGCCAAGCACCTACCAACTGTGTCAACAATATTTCTACCGCGGTTTTATAAAGAGTGTCCCTAAAATGTTCGAGTTCCTTGAAAGAGGTGATTTCTGGAGTCATTGTAAGAAGCTTTTTCCATTGCAAAAATGTCATACGCGGCTTCCTTTTCGAGTTATTAACGGAACGACGCGGGCCAACCAGAGCGCAGCTATAGCTGACGGATTACGATTTAGCGCGGCGGCTCATTCTACTGAGCGATAGCGTTGGTGTCACGCCGTGCTCGAATCGTGAACAATACAATCGAGTCGGTATGAATGCAATCATTGTTCGGTATTAATTAAAAATAATTCGGTACTTTTTTTTATAATAATAATATTTTATTCCCATGGCAGGGTACAAACGCGGACCTCCGCTCCGCTTACACACTCCACATTTCTTTCCAACGCTTCTATTAAGAGAGAGATAGAGCACACAGTTCATTCATTCCTCGCACATTCACTCTCTGGACCCTCGGTTCCGCTGCTTACCCTTTCTCGCATCTCTTCCACTCTCTTCATCCATACCTCCCCTTCTCCTTCCTCCCCAAGCACCTCTGCCACCACTTCCTGCCACCCTTTATCTCTCCCCCAATCTGTACATTCCTCCCATATATGCTCCCACGACTCTACCCCTCTCCCACATATCCTACACCTCCTTCTGTCTTCCTCCTCCCAATACCTTCCCCCTTTCATTTTACTCCCTAATCTGTATCCCGCTACCAATTGCCACCTCTTTTCCTCCCAATTCTTCTTCAAGTAGCCTGGTACACCTTCTCCTTTTACCATCCTATACCACCTATTGTACCTCGACTCCCTTATCCTTTTCCACCTTTCCCCCCTTTGTATACTTTTCTCCTTTCTTATCAGCTCTTCCCCCCTTAGTCGATCTTCATCCCTCAACTCCTCTACTTCCTCTATACTCCATCCCTTACTCTCGTAAAACCTTCTCCTCTCCTCTTCCCATCCCTCCAACGCCCTACCTCTCCTGGCTCTTTCTCTTATCTCCATCCAACATTTCCTCGTCAAGTACCCCCCTCTTCCTTCACTCAGCTTCCTCGCATAAAATAATTCGGTATTGCTGTATAAGAGAATTCGAAGCAGCATGTGCACTTACGGCTGAATATGCGAGTTTTATTTCAATGAATTGTTACTCCTCTTGTTCACGATTCGAGCGCGACGTGACAACAACACTACCGTTCGGTAGAATCAGTCGCCGCGCGGATCCGGAATCTGTCAGCTGTAGCTGCGCTCCGATTGGCCCATGTTTTTCGTTAATAACTGGAAAATGATGCCGCGTGTGACATTTTCGCAAACTAAAAAACTTCATAGAATAATCTCAGGAATCACCTCTTTCAAGGAACTCGAACATTTTTGGGACACCCTGTATGTACAGGTTAATATATACCGAAGAGCAAAAGTGAAACACCATTTTACACGTTGACTGCCACGTCGGTCATATATGGTTAACACAAATATTTGTGTATCTTTCAAAATTAATTTTGATCATAATATAGTTGTTTGAACCGAACTTCACTGGGATTTGTACGATCTAAAAGAGTTGAAGAAGTAATTCCTGCTATGATCTATAACTCTGCAATTTTTACTACAATCATTAAATTATTTTGATTTTGTGGGATTTTTCGGGGATGATTGCTCGGCAGTGAACGTGTTAAAACAGCATAACTTTTCTAAAATTAGATCAATTGTGTTGAGAAGGTAGAGGGATTAGTTTATTCGGGTGCAGGAAACTTTTTGAAAAAATTTCAATTGGTCGAAATCACGAAAGAAATAGTAAAACTTGATTTTTTACCATTTTTTTTATCTAAGCCTGTATCGAGAATTTATAAAACGTGTTTTATAGATTCAAATAAATTGTATACATGATGAAAATTTAATCGATATTGGTTTATGAGTCATAAACGATTCGAAGTAGGAAACTTTGCAGTTCTAAGTTGAAAAACTACAATGTTTCCCTGACTGTTAATCGTCTATAACCTATAAACCAATATCGATGACATTGTCAAAATGTATATAATTTATTTGAGTCTATAAAATGCATTTTTTAAATGTTCAATACAGGCCCAGATAGAGAAATTATAAAAATCAACGTTCGAACTCATAGACACAAATATTAATAACAAATCTTCATTTTTTGCTGACAATTAATCCTCAGATTTCGTATCGAGTTCTCATAGCGTCTGAATATGTCTATCATTAAAAAATCAATGAATAAATATGACGTATACACATGTGTTGAGAATGGTTATCATCCATGCGACATTCGAAAAGAAATTACTTATAAACGGTTAACTTTCCCGATAGTTATACTACTTAGGAAGATGTATTTTCGCCACTCGATGCTGTCCTTCACTCGCAGAGGGAAAACTGTCGCAAAAATATTAAAACGAGTTATGCGATATCTTCGGAGAAGGTACTTTATGAGAGTGTATAGTTTTTTATTTTCAATTTTGTAAGTACACGGTTTACAAATTCTAGAAACGAAACTTACGAGTCCAAATTCTAAATTTATTTAGAACCGCTCATTTTTGATCGCTTAATCGAAACATTGATGAACAATCACTCAGACATATAAATTGCGTTCGGTATGTTTCGAAACTGTTAGAAAAACATGATTTTAGCAAAATTTCTGAAATATTACATTGACTAAACATTTACTTTTCTATATTGATGCATCAGCTGACACAGATGTTTGTAAAACTATAAAAATTATTAAAAAATTTACAAACGATGCAGTTTCATATATATCATGCGACTAGTTGGAGGTTAATTGTATAATTCTGTCATGAAGCGATCCTGTTGTTAACCTATGAAAATAGGAAAGTATAACGCGGTTAAAGTTTCCCAAAATACTCACAGAAAATCATGCAAGGTACATCGCTTAAATGTAACATGCTATTTTTAATAAACGCTAATTTTAATTTACATATAGGACTTTTTTTGAGAAACTATTTAACCCATATTGTTTCCATCTGTAATTTACTTACATTTAGCGAAAGGGAACCTCATAGTTTTACATACATATTTTTGTTTGTTTCAAAAATAGCTTAATTGTCTAACCTTCTTGAAATTAATAAAAAATAAAGATATATGTGTCGAATATTCTTTTAAAAATTATTATTATTATTATTATTATTATTATTATACATATATAAGTTTCATAAAAATAGATGTTACACTTGAGCGATGCTCCTTCGTAGAACGATATTCTCAACAACGATCAACAATAAAGCTATTTAATTGACAAAGATAAAGAACCTCTTATTATATGACAATTTATAGGACATCCTATTTGCATAATTATATGTTCGGCTGGCTTGTCGACTTACCTTGATTGCTAAGCCGAAGAAAACAAAAACGACGAGTGGATTGTTAACGGTCCATGCTCTTTATGTTTCAGTCATCTTTCTAAACCGCTCAGCAGAAGTACACCATCCATGGCAGCTGGTGGTGCTGTACAAGGAAACGTTAGCACATCTCCGTCTACGTCCTCGCCAGTAACTAGCAGTAGAACTGTACAGAAGAGATTCCATAGGCATTTCTCCCAGGTAATTGACAGACAGTTTCACTCGTCCGTTTTCATTTGTCACTTTCACAGCATTGCCATTAATTAAATCGTAACGTATACGATATTCGCCACCCCTTTCACCATTCATTGTCCCACACATAGGGTTTCCTCAGTTCAACCATCGAACAATCACGCTTAGAAGTTGTTTAACCAGTTAACTGTGTAGCTCGACTTTGTATGTGGCTACTAAAAATTTTTGAAAACTTTATTTATCACATATTAACCTCTCGTCAATTTCTTTGTTTCATTCCTTTACTTCGTCTTTGACTCGAAAAATTCTGAAATGTTCACAAATTAATAATGCGTTTTAATCTTCACTACAATTTTAACATAAATAGCAAGCAATTAATTTTTATATCATGACGAGTATACTCGGCAAAAACAGCTAACTGGTTAAAGGAAACTCTACAGTAGGCCGCAGATTGTAGATCTTTACAGAGAAAATACAGTTTCAAGAATAAATACAGAGATGTCTCGGCAAAAGTTTTTTTTTTCAATTATTTTTTTATGAAACTTTCACCCACGTATTTCTCGCAATTTTCTGATTACAACGAGACCAAACACGATACAATTCGGAGCATTTTTGCGGGCTTAATCCACGACACAGTAGAGCCTCGATTATCCGAACCGCTGATATCTGATTCTCCAGCAGCTGCATACGTACACGGAAACAGTTCAATCGGAAGCGGTCTATTGTATTACTACGAGCTGAAAACAAGTCATCTGAGATCATCGATGCCTCCATGGTCCCAATGTTTAGGCTTTGATGGCACACGCTGCGTAGTATGTGTGACCGTTTACAGGAGAAGGAATACAGTATTTAACACGTTCACTGCCACTTCAATCATACGTGGCTGGCACAATTCTTTTTACTAGATTTCAACTTTATTTCGTAGAGTGGCAAGCGGAGTAAATCAAAATTTTGTTTGGACCTACGAATTATAAGAAAGTTAGAAAAGCAGTGACTGTAATAAATCTTGACTTATCAGTTACGGGTTTCATTAAACAATTGATACGATTTCTTGGAATTTTGTCACGTGCTGGCGTGGCGCTTAACGTGTTAATCGATAAGTGTCGCCAAATTCTGAACAAGAAGTGTCGCAAAACAATCCCCACTTCCGCGAGGCTCGAGAAATCATGGAGGCAATGTGGAGTGTGCTACTCGTATCTCTTTTTCGACTACTAACCTCGCTCGATATTCGGTTTTTTATTGCAGCCAGTGCCGAAAAGCCCGTTTCGCATAAATAAGACGTGACAAGCACTTGCATTCCTTTGTAATACAGAGATTCATACTCTCCGCTAAGATCCATCCAAATTAAGGTTTCATTTTGAAGATATTATGGTATGAAAATTAATATTTTATTAACAGTGTTGGTGGTTCCTCTGACAATAGTCCGCGCCTCTCTTGGAGGGCGCTAGGGGTGTGCGAGTACTCGATTTATTCGAGTATTCGAATTTCGAGTCGAGTACTGATCGGTTTGTGGCGGCTACTTCCTATGCTCGTCAACAGAGGGACATTACGACATCATCTTTCCCTCTACTATCTGAATCTTCCTCTGTTTGTATATATACCGTCCTAAACTGTCCTTACGACATCCCGCGTCTAAGGCACAGGTCCGCTAGATAGCCTTACTGACGAGTCCTCTAGCGGGCCTAGGACGATACGCTTCCTTCTCCTTTTTCCATTTCTTCATAATTCAAAAGCCGCCATAGGTCTGTCGAGTCGAGTCAAGCGTTTGAATTTTCCGAGCTACTTGAAATCGACGAACTGCTTGAAAAGAATGCGAGCTACTTGAAAAAATCAACCGGCTCGAATATTCAAGCTCTCGTGAAACTTCGAGTTACTCGTAAAAATTCGAATATGTTTTCTTCATGAAAACATAAAAATAAAACAGAAGCATTAATTTAGCGTCTGAATATTCGAGTAACTCGTGAAATTCGAATTTTTACGAGTAACTCGAAAGTTATAGATCTGTTCGAATATATTCGAGTAATTCGAAAAATTTCGAGCTGAAAATTCATTTTCGAGTAAATCGAAGTTTTACGAGGGCTCGAATATTCGAGCCGGTTAATTTTTTCAAGTAGCTGGCATTCTTTTCAAGCAGATCGCCGATTTCAAGTAGCTCGGAAAATTCAAACGCTCGACTCGGCTCGAGCAATCGAATCGAGTTCAGCTCAGCTCGTAAATTACGAGTACTCGCACACTCCTAGTATTCATACACATATTACACTATATTATGATTTTTATTATTGAACTCTGGTATTATTAAGAACTATTTTCTATTTTTTTTCAATTGTTGTACTATGAGAACGTAACAAATGCAGCATATTCGAAATTTCTAATTTTAAGATAAAAATATGGTCGAACACATTATTTTCTTATACATAAATAATTTGTAACATCATTTTGTCTGTTAGAAAGCCAGACGTAGCAGTGTTTGAACCAAATTATTATAATTTGATAAAAAGATATGTGTATGAATCTTAATGAAAAGGATATACATACTATTAAAATAAATGCCAAAGTTTAATTAGCTACGTGAAGTATTATTAGGTAAACTATTTGACATTTGTGTCAAAAAAATTTCGTGCTGAAAATTCATTTTCGAGTAAATCGAAGTTTTACGAGGGCTCGAATATTCGAGCCGGTTGATTTTTTCAAGTAGCTCGCATACTTTTCAAGCAGATCGCCGATTGCAAGTAGCTCGGAAAATTCAAACGCTCGACTCGGCTCGAGCAATCGAATCGAGTTCAGCTCAGCTCGTAAATTACGAGTACTCGCACACCCCTAAGAGGCGTGCCTCCCGGGTTGAAAACCGCTGATTCAAAGTTGTTTAAGTAGTCCAAATTCGGCAATTTTCCCCTAACTGCAATTTTCCCGTAACTAACATGGAATTTTTACTCGGAAAATTGTAGCGCCGGCGATAGAAGATCTCGTAGTTTATAAATTAAATGGACTTGTTTTCTAGCTCGCAAATATCAGTTAATTCTAGCTCAGACAGTAGACACATCCATAGATAATATCTGTCGAGTTTGAACCAGACAGGATGATGAGGCAGCACGTCCATCAACTCGGAAAGTGTCGTCCCAAGAGTAAATAGAGCATATGAATTTTCGAGAACTTTGAGAGCTGCAACGTTGACAATATATTAATATCTATACTCTCATATGAGACAACAAAAAATTACAGAAACGTCGATATTTCTCTTATTTAAGTCGCTAAAATAGAGAAACGAATTATGCTAACGAAACGATAAATTAGAAATTCGTCACAGCTGTTGAATACGTTTGCGTTTTCATACTCAGATGTGTACCCTATAAATTTTACCGTTCGTAATGATTGAAGATACGAAAGCACCTATAACCTTTGTAAATACAATATTTTTTCCATCGTCGCAATTGGTAAAATACTCTGATAAATGCCGACCATAGTTCAAAACACTATATGTTTCGCGGCACGATAAAATCTCGCGTGTTATCTGAAAGCATTGTTGTCTACGACTTCTTCAAGTCAATTTTCCATACTTGCGGAATTGATAACAGACTTTAATGTTTGCAATTGGTATCTTATCTGACGGCTATCTACAGTTTTTACATAGAACGATATATTTTCATGTAAAAATGGAGGAAGCAAATAGTCTTGCACGGCACAACGCGCATAGAATACTGACGACGTCAGTGCTGTTATCGTAGCGCAGGTTCTAATTAACCGGAAATCAACTTTTTAAGTGCAATACTGCCTCTTAAATTACATTAAAGTAGTGTCAAATTAAAGTATTTTATATGTTTAAGAAATACAAAGTGTTCTAAAACTGTACTCGACTTCTACGTATGCAAACTGTAGACTTTGTTTGCAACCGTTTGCAAATATTGGGACATCCGGTTTTATGGAAAATTAGGGTCAGTTTTTAGTGTTAGAACTGTTCTGTTCGCATTTCATAAAGTACAAAGTATTACACAGTGACAATGTTAAACTGAATGCTTAACATTTTAAAAGTAGTTATGCAACGAGTTCCAACGATTAGTGTTCGTGCTTTGATAACTGCACATTGACTATCAAAAATAAGTGTTTGCTAGTGGAATAATAGTCTTTTTAGTCTAATAGTTTTATTTAGATATCTCCAACTATTACTTTTTCATTGAAATTATCCTCAACTTGCAAAAAGTATTATATATTTTATTTGACCAAAGCATTATTGTAACTGTAACCAAACTTTGAGCTCAAAGCATGTACGACTTTAATAAAACGGGTGTAAAGAACGTTATACAAGGATATAAAGCAGAGGTTGCTTATATGAAATTCCAGTAGTTCCGACTTTTGAATCTAGTTTGCGACTGGCGTTGCAACGAAGGCATATGAATAAGGAAACCTCGTGGGGTTGAAAATTCCCTCCACCAAATACAACATAGTGGGGCCTTAGCCAATAACATAATTTTAGGGAGATTTTAAAATAAACTCTAAAACAGTGATGACCACGGACCTAAAGGACTGAACGTAAAGTAGATATATGGGTGAGAGGGGTCCTGACACGAGCGGGGAGGGATGGTAGACTGCGGCCATATTGAGTGGCAAAACTAGTGTTGCCTTCTATATAACGTTGCGGGAACATTGATATGATTTGATTCTGAAAAATGAATGTATAACTAGTGTATTTGTATATGTATATATGTGCATATACATATGAAATATTAAAATTTAATATACATCTAAATATAATATAATTCACACTTATTCTTTATTTCGAGAACGGGGAAGAGAAGGAGTGCTACAATAACTAAGCAAAGTAAATAATAAAACAATAAAATATTTTATTTGTCAGAAACAATTAAAGAATACCAAAATTTGTTGCTAGGATAAGGAAAACTGCCAAAACCTTACCAGTATTCACAAAACAAAAATTACATTGTATTATTAGAAAATAGTGTATAACTAAAATAAAACTTACGTTAATAATAAATACGTAAAACAAAACAAAATATTGCACATTTGGCTGTCTTTTCTGAAAAATAAAAATAAAATAAATAAACAGTAAAAGTAAAAAAATCCGTGGCGTGGGTTACACTAGTATTTAAAGTTGCCAATAGAGCGCACCACAGTGTTCGCCACACAAGATGGCCGACAAGTTGGTACCCCTTCCGTCTTTTAGCACCACCCCCGCAAAATTAGGCTCAGTCCTTTAGGTCCGTGGTGATGACACTCGGTTCCTTGTATTAACCTATAAATCAAGCTTAGGGGTACAGGTCAGTGTCGCCAGATCGGTTAAATCGAGGGGAATATAGTTTACCACCTCTCTGATGGCCAGAGTAAATATGTAACACGTTGCGCGGCACGTCACGTGACCAGTCTACAGTCTTAGTGGGGGACGTTGCAGTGTGTAGTGGAATGGGATAGTGGAAGGGGAAAAGGAGGAGAGGAAAATCTACCCAGTTTTGGGTTGATCTGGCGATACTGGTCCCTGGCAGTGATGGTATATGGTCTCGGTTTTCTCGCGCATGCGCGACGATTTTAGCGTCAGTAAAGTACAAAGTTGGGCTACAATGGGGTACCTTAGTCACCCCGCATAGTTTCGCAAATTTTTTTTCGATTTTCAAATATGAATTGACAAGTAGCTCCTTCTCCAATACTAGTTGCTATTATGAAATCGAATATATTAAAATTAACTTACCAAAATTTCGAAGTACAGTCGTCTCGTCGTGTCGTCTTGCACTCTTCTGTCCGGTTTCCCGCCAATAACATTTCTCCCCTACTTTCCCCACAAACATAAGACGTACGATACGTTCCTGCATTTAGTCGCGCATGCGCGAAAAAACCGAGACCATATACCATCACTGGTCCCTGGCGCTATGTGTGGGCCTACGCTACGTCAAGTGCCATTGAGAGCAGTACGGCTAGGCTGATATTCCCAAGCAAGTCAGTTGATTCTTTCCAGCAGTACCCAAGTCATCAAGTAACGAATTCGTAACACACTAATAGACTAATAGACTCTCAAAAATGACATCGTCCAAAATTGACCGCAGCGTAGACTCAAACTGAAGTTCGAGCTGATCATACAATAAGCTACTACTGATTTATTGTGAGAGCCATGAATTAATAGTAGTAACAGAAAGGTGCACCTTCTAATCTGCATTTGCTTATATGTTTGGCTATCAGGTTGCTCCGGACGAACAGGTACTGGACTGGTACAACTGTGCGTTGGCAGATGACATATTACTGCAAGGCTACCTCTACATCACGCCGAACTACTTTGCTTTCTACAGCAAGGTGTTTGGTTATATGAAGAAGTTGCTAATACCGACGGTCTCGGTATTAAAGATCAGCAAGGAGAAGACAGCGCGAATCATTCCAAATGCGGTGGCAGTCGCTACCGAAGAGGAGAGGCACGTTTTTGCGTCTCTTTTGTCGAGGGACTCGACTTTCCAGCTGATGAAACAGGTTTGGACCGCTGCTATGGAGCTGCAGCCGCCTCCCAAGGTTCTGCCTTTGACGAGCGAGCATAAACTCCTTGCCCCGGTCGTCGCGCCGGTAGCTGATGACTCCGAGGTGAATCCCGAGGAGGATGATTCCAGCATGTCCGAAAGCGGGACGGATCTTAATTCCAGACCGCCGACCGTTTGCACCGACACGGATAGCGTTGCACCGACACCTATTATCAGGCCCAGTCTACCGCCGCCCGTAATGTAAATATATTTCTATAAATATGTACAGTTAGGTGGTCATTATTTTACAATTTTTTCTTGCCACGCCCCCATAAATTGTGAGACTTGGTTGAGACAACGACGTGTGCAGAATTTGGAAGCAATCGAACCCGCGACGCTTTTGCGTTTAAATTTTTTAAATTTAACGATTTCATGTCATTTTCAAACGTAACTGTATATCGTTATTTTGGAAATATCGTTAAACGTTTTTTAAATAAAAGACAATGCCTTTTATTGATTGCTTTCTGAAACGTTTATGAACAGATTCGTGATATTTTTCTAAATAAAATAATGGCTCCGTTACGTTTGGCCACGATGGTACAATCACGTTGCCATCGCAACTCTTACTCAGTTATATTTAAAACAAATTCTTTTTCCCGGCTTTATGAAAAATAGTGCACAGCAAACGCAATATTCCCTTGATAATGATCCACACCTGGATCCAAACGTTGGGTGATTAATTAAATTGCAAATTTGCTGTTGAATTTCAAAAAGATCGAACCTTGCGCCGATAACATCTTCTCTAACATAATGGCTTATGAGTTATAAACGATTCAAAGCAGGAAACTTTGCAGTTCTAAGTTGAAAAACTGCAATGCTTCCCTCTCTGATAATCGTTATATAATCTATAAACCAATATCGATGACATTGTCAAAATGTATATAATTTATTTGAGCCTATGAAACGCATTTTTTAAATTTTCAATGCATGCGCAGATAAAGAAATTATAAAAATCAACATTCAGTTTAAATTAATTTCATTGTTCAGTTTATGAACAGATTCGTGATATTTTTCTAAATAAAATAATACCAAACACGATACAGTTTGAATTACTTGATTAATCCACCATACAGTAGGACCTCGATTATCCGAACTAATCGGTGAAACACGAGTGTTCAGATAGTAGAATAGTTACCGAACTATAATACTAGGTTAAATCTTTACCGATTTGTACAATGAATCGTGTTGTACAGGGTTTATCAAAATTATGTGTCACGACTACCATAGCAGGGTTCTATACCTCTGGATCGGTGGAGATCTGTTAGAAAAATGGTCCGCGAATTTGTCCTTCACCATTTTTTCAAGGTCAACATATTTTATTATTGCATCGTATAGTACTCGTCGCATGGAACAAAAGTCTCAAAGATATCATGGGTCTCGATTCAACCATTCTCTTAAAAAGCAGCTTTAAAGTTTTGTAAATTGTTTTATTCCACATGTCTACAGGTTCTCCCAAGATGATATAAATGTGGGTGATTCTACATGAGAAAATAAGTCTAAAGTATAGAATAATTCTTTTTCATTTGACGCCTCGAATTCGAGAAATTAGAATTTGAAAATCCGTCAAGTTCGCGTTCCTAGCGTTTGTAAGTATTAGATCAGGTAGGTAATGAACAGACGCGTTAACCCATTGACTACCACGCAAATTTAGCGCGTCTTGCCCTGGGCGCCACGGTTTTATTTTAAAGGAAACATGAAGTTTTACAAAATATAATAATAATTAAGTTACTGATATAATATTGCAATGGCATTTACAGTATTTTTATTGAAAAAAAACAGTACGAGATAACTCGTAGCTGGCGTCACAAAATAAGACTTCTATGCAGGGTGCCACGTACGAGTTATCTCGTATCTAAACTTGCAGCACCCACTACGAGATATCTCGTAGCTGGCAGTTTTGGTACAGACGCTTACTACGAGATATCTCGTAGTTGGCAGTCAATGGGTTAAACATTTCATATTCAATATCAAGCGCGTTCGCCGAATTTTCAAACTGTAATTTCTCGAAAACGTGGCTTTAAACGAAAAAAATTATTCTATACTTTAAACTTATTTTCTCATGTAGAATTACCCTCTCCACATTTATACCATCTTGGGACACCCTGTAGACATGTGGAATAAAATAGTTTATGAAACTTTAAAGTCGTTTTTCAAGAGAATGGTTGACTTGAGACCCATGGTGTCTTTAAGACTTTTGTTCCTTGTAACGAGTACTATACGATGCAATACAAAAACAACGTTGACCTTGTAAAAACGGTCAAGGACAAATTTGCGGACCATTTTTCTAACAAATCTCCACCGATCCAGAGGTATAGAACCCTGCTATGGTAGTCGTGAATATAATTTTTATACACCCTGTACGTATTTGGATCGCTTTAAATTTCACTATTTACGTGTGAATAATGGAAGATTCAATACATTATTCGTTCGGATAATCGAGGTTCTGACTGAATCGTCAACTGGGTAAATGTGCTCTAAATTATGTCATGCTTCGACTTATTTTAATCAGAAAAATGTCACGAATATATTGGTAAATACAATAAAACTTTGAAAAATTTCGAATAACCCATTAGTTAGAATAAATTTCCAAAAGTTTGTTTGTTACAACAACTTTTATAAAAACAAATCCATTTTCCTTTTCTAGAGTCACTGTTGGAGGATGTGTGTCTCCGATTAGCAGACTCCTTATCTTTATCATTTTAGTATAAACAATCGACGCACGAGGATTCTACGTCAAAGCTAGGGGTGTGAAAGGTCTCGCGCGTCACTGTCTGAGCGTTAACGGGTCATTTTACTTTATCAAATCGAACTATCATATTTCGTTTTTCGATTTTCTTAATGTGTGATGTAAAATAGTGTATCCCCCACACCCCTGTAACTTGACCATCTTAATTTCGCAATCTTCTGGAACTTTTCTGACAGAAAAATGAATTATTCTTTCTCTGTGGTTTCAGAATGGAACCACAAGCGGTGTCATTACTCCCAGCAACATCCAGTAGATCCAATGTCTCCTTATCCTTGTTCACGGGCGGACTGAAAACAAGCACAGTGATAACTATACTCATAGCCCTTTTAGCAGCTCTCTACGTCTCGGCGGCTCTGATGATGATCCGCATCGACAGGCTACACACAGCGTATGTCAACCATCCACTCGTTTCGCCGGAACGTCTCACACAGGATCGGCTTTTGCACTATCTCAACACAAATCTTGATCAAATAATAAAGGTAACATCATAGAAAACTTTCTTAACCTCTTAGGCACGGCTAAATTTTGCGCGGGGCTGTTTCTCTGTACGGCAGAGTTCAACGAGAATTACGTGTGAACGATACAACCTACAATCTGTGACGGACAATGCTGTTCACTGCGCATTAAAAAGTCATGTTAAAAAGAACATCTGGTATATAAGAGCAAATGGTATATTTATATAAATGAAAAGCAACAATTCATACCTTACACAGGCGTATCAAAAACAAAGACTGTGCATTCTGACTGTACACAGTGATGGGAATGTTGGCGCTTTTCACGCGCATGCGCGGCGATTTTAGCCTCAATCAAGCACGAAAATCGGGTACCTTGGTCGCCCCTCTATTATCGCAAAATTTATTATGATTTTATTTTGAAAAATGAATGTACAACATGTGTACGTATATATACATATATATATATATATATATATATATATATATATATATATATATATATATATATATATATATATGTATTAAAACGTAATATATACATACGTACATAGAATATATAATATATAAATACATAATATTTATGTATCTATGTACAATATAATATAACTTACTCTTCTTCATCATCTTGGGAATAAGGAAGGGAAGGGTACTAAAATAACTTTAAACGAAATATATAATAACAAACCCACTACTTTCGCCCCAATAGTACCCCACAAACTTCCGACGCAGCTTCGGTGCTGCCGAAACTCGCGCATGCGCGTGAAAAGCGCCAACATTCCCATCACTGACTGTATATTGTTAACACTGTTATAAATCGATGTGAAGCCAAAAAAGTGTGAAACAAAACAGAAGACGATCATTTAATTCATACGGTTAGCGAGTGAGCTACTAGAGTGAGCCACTGTAGTGGCGCGTCGTTCAAAAAGATGACATCCGCAAAAGCCACTATAGTGGCGCGTCGTTCAGAAAGATGGCATCCGTGAAAGCCACTATAGTGGCGCGTCGTGTCTAAGAGGTTAATTACACTGGTCAACACCAATTTTGTCACAGAGTACATTGATGCACGTTCTTATAAACTGTCGTGTGCAGAACACCGTTTGTCGTCATCAGCCTCAGTTTTTGAAAAATTTTATTTTGGAATAAAAAATTTTGCTTTCGTCCTGAAAGCTTAATTGTTCAGTTAATCAAATAGAAATACGTACTTGTGATTGGTGAGCAATGAATCAGAACGCAAGCCAGGTCTACTGTATTAGAGCACCGCAAGACACAAATTAGTGTGTCTTCTGAAACGTCCAGGAAACAATTCCAAAGGGACATAGCTTCTACCCCCACCAGTGATGGTATATGGCCTCGGTTTTTTCGCGCATGCGCGACTAAATGCAGGAACGTATGTACGTCTTATGTTTGTGGGGAAAGTAGGGTAGAACTGTTATTGGCGGGAAGCCGGACAGAAGAGTGCAAGATATACTTATATATTATATGTACATACACATACAATTTTAATATAACATACGCATGTTAAACATTTATATTTGAAAATTGAAAAAAAAAATTTGCGGAACTATGCGGGATGACCAAGGTACCCTATTTTAGCCCAAATTTGTTCTTTACTCACGCTAAAATCGTCGCGCATGCGCGAGAAAACCGAGACCATATACCATCACTGACCCCCACTACCCAAAAGCTTCCAAGAGAAAACTGTATGATACCAGGCTATGGAAAGCTTGAAACCTTTACAAAATGAATTAAACTTCTCTCCTTTGGGGACCAGAAATATTCAACTTTTCTGAATGTAATATTATACATTTGCACCAGAAAATGATAAAACTCTAAGTTCTCAAGCGCGGAATTGAAATTTCAGTGCCCGGAGTTCACCCGTTCAAAAGTTATACGCGAGTAAAGTTGCTCGATTACAAGCGCGTTTGACAGGTTAGAACGCCGCCATAACCGCGTATAACTTTTGAACGAGTGAACACCATTGAAATTTCAATTCCGCGTATGAGAACTTGGAGTTCTACCTTTTTCTGGTGAAATTATATAATATTACATTCACAAAAGTTGAAAATTTCTGGTCCCCTATGCAGAAGTTTACCTGTAAAATGATTTCTGATTGACGGATGAGAAACGTTGACGTTTTTGTTACTGTTTCAGGTGAGACAAAGTTTGCAGATGTTGTCACAGCAGTTCGTGTCGATGAGGCAAAGCAGTGAGACAGACCCGGCCGTATCCGCGAACCCGATGGAACCGGAAGACGCTCCGAGTTAGCCCCCGACAAGGCTGACTAATTTACTGCAACCAAATAATACGAGTCCCCGTCGCCTCGCTAGCGTATGAAGCGTCTCGTATTAATTAAATACGTCGTTGTCTTCGTTGTCCGCGTGAAATATCTTTGACGCGCGATCGCGGGTCGACACCCGGCTAATTGACAAAAGTCGCTTCGACGGTCCTCGAGAAATAGGCATCATTATTGTTAGCGTAAACCTAGACTTTTGCGGCTCTGAGAAATATAGAAAACAAAAACGAAGTTACACGAAACGTCGGCAGGAAACGGAGTAAACAAAAATAATAAAACCAGAAAAAAGCAACAAAAAAAAGAGGAAAACAACAAACACAACAAACGAACCGATAAAAGAGCAGATAGGAAACTTTGTATAAGATCTTTCTAGATCGCACGCGCGTAACTCGATTCGACGTTCAGTCATGCTTGCAGGTGTTAATTAAAAATATACAAAACAAGGAAAACCGATGCTTGAAAGCGAGATGAGGTACAAATCGCATATAGACATATTATTTGTGTGCACGCGCAATCGCGAACAATTGTACGTTGTATATTTTG
The DNA here is from genome assembly GCA_913789915.3 of Sphecodes monilicornis. NCBI lineage: Eukaryota > Metazoa > Arthropoda > Insecta > Hymenoptera > Halictidae > Sphecodes > Sphecodes monilicornis. The sequence continues at coordinate 17,563,037 of OU565290.1, forward strand.
ATGTTAATTTCGGCGAGTGTTAACAACATTAATCGAGCGCGTACGGCGAACGAAGGGATTTTCGTCTGTTTTCTTTTTTCATTTGAACTAGTCACATATATGTTATATTATACATACAATATGCCCCCACATACGGCAAGGGTATACTGAACAAAGTGGTATATATATAAATATAAAATAATATAAAAGAAAGCTATATGTATATATATATATATATATATATATATATATATATATATATACACATATAGAGTAATGCATATTTCGCGATTACTTGTTGATTATTATGTATTCAAACTAGTTGGGGCACTATCTTTTTAATCTGGCGCTGATGTTCTGCAGCGTAGAACCGAACAACGGTTACTTTCGCGTCCTACGGAGGAGATATTCTATGTTTAATCACGTGGAGAACGATTATGCGAAACGGAGCTTGCGTGCTCGTGAAAATTTCGACTCTACGATATTCGAATTCTGCGCCTCTCGCGAACGAGGGTTGTTTGTCCCGCGCACACTGGTGTTCCTACGAAATTTCATCACCGTTGCGACGGCGTCACGATGGTGTCACGACCACGGCGGATTTATCTTTTGATTTCTCTTCCTTTTTCATCGAGTCGAGGGACGACGAGGAAACGCGAAAGTGTTCACGAAATACAGGGTGTTCGTGTTGGTTTGTATCAAGCTTGCACAGCACATTCAGTGGATCGAATAGGTGAACAGAATTAGCACGAAGCTGCGCCAGAAAATGCTTTAATTAAGGACACTTGATTAAGTGCTACACATTTTCAATTGGCTTTGCAAAGCTCTATAAAATATTTGTAATATTTTACTTCGCAATTCAGTTAGGAAATGTTCTGAAATCTTTTTATAAGGTTACTCGCTATCACATTTTATGCGTATACGCGTTCTATTTTGCGGAACGTACTGTTATATGCGAAACGAAAATTCAACAGATAACGAAATAAACGAAAATGTCACGGATGATAGAAGTCTTCTAATGAACTTCAATAAAATATCTTTTGATTTTCGAGTAAACTACAGTATTGTTTCTTTTGTTTACCGTTGATTGGGACAACATTGCTTTACTTTAGCGAAGAGCAAATATAAAGATAATATAAAATTGAAGTGAATTGTGATAACTGTAGTCTCCAAGGTGTAAACATTCAGAAACATTCAGTCTCATTTTATTCTTGAAGGAAATCTTCAAATTTTAATTTCGGATTCTTTTTATAAATACTTGAATCTGGAGTATTTCCTTTTTTAAATAACCATTAAATTTATCTATTTGAATAGATGTTGCTAAATCAGTTATACTGTGGAGCTTGAATCAGTTATTCGACAGCATTGACTACATTGTGGAATCTTGATGCCAAACTTATACACTCTGTATGTCTGATAGCACTAACATATTTCGGAATCAATTGCACGTATGTTCTTATATGCAAAGGAAAACACATTTGGGCGAGACGCTAATTATATTTGCGGTGAAACTGTGGAATTACAAAGAACGGGAGACTTGACTGTGATAGTAGGATCGAGGATGCATTTTGTTAAAACACGGCCGTGTTTATCGGGTTTATTGTTGTTGCATCTTGTAGAAAGCAATGGTGAAAAAGATATGGTTGCCTCGATCCGGACCAAGTCGCATTCGTCGCATAAACGCGGCCGTATTTTCGAGATCACCTGGGGGATATAAGAGATGTGCTGTTACATTCTTTAGCTATATTTATAACGGAAAAAAGCGTATATGTACATCAAACGAAATTCACAAAAATGTTTCTTTTTAGTTCATTTATCATTTATATTGCGATTTAATATGTGAATCTATCGCGTTTACGATTAATTTATAATCATTTCAAGGATACCCTAAAATATATTTTTTATCGTCAATGGTTGTGGAATGTATTTTATGTTGTACACCATGGATTCGGATATGTACGAGAACAATATGATGAAGTAGAAGCAATTCTAGGAAAAAATTGTATTTGAATATAGTAAAATTACTTTTCGTGGATGCTTGTAATATGCGATGCACAGTAATAGCTTATTTCTGTGGCAAATAAAAGTTGATTTTTATATTCTCATTGGATATTTTTATATGTCAGTTAAATTCGTTTGTTGAAGAGAACGTCTGATAATTTTCTTAAAATAGTCGTTTCACGTCATGATTTGTTCTACTGTATGTTCGACTGAAATATTAGGTCGTCCCATAAGTTCATGCCGTTTACTGTTTTACTATTTAAATTAATATTTGAAATATACTTTCAAAGTCAACGAAAATATATAACCACCTTCTCTACAACCTCTTCCCACTTTTTTGGTAAAGATATTATACCGTCACTAAAAATTTCTGTGGTTTTTCATTAAAATACTTTTCAATTCGAGGCACGAACTTATGGGACAACCTAATACATGTTTGTAGTAACGCCGAGCACATTTTTCACGTAATGTCTGAGGGTAGTAAAATGATTTCATATAAAGAATAGTATGATTCTCCCGGTGTGCGAGTAATCCATGGGGTAAAGTGTACATTGCGGATAACATAAAGTGGGAATTACTTACTTATATGGGTTGGCGATACATTACTTTAATTTATTTCGTCGATTTGATGAATTTGGAGTTTATGCATATTTGCACAGTTTAAAGTATCTTCTATGTAGTTTACGTGCGTTGATTGATTTTATAAATTTCTATTTTGTTGTGTAAGCAAGATCGAGGTTGAAGGGAAACTTGTGCCTGGCACGTGTGTGCCATAGAAAAGGATAACTGATTGCATTCTAAAAAGAAAAACCGAGGAAAAAGCGCGGGGTCACTTAACGATGATGCGAATCATCGAGATTAGTTTGCTACCCATATCTGTCGAACTTGATTTCACTGTCTTGCAAACGTCAGACTTCTTTCGATTTGGAAATTAAAGGAAATGCGATGTTCGTACGAGGTAATTGGATGATAATTGCCACTGAAGGAAACAAACTTTGAAAATGTAAGCGTGTTAGCCAACGTTTGTGCCAAATTTCGGAATCATTTGACTTCCTATTTGAAAGATCAGAAAATCTCATGTTTGGTGTTCGTGTCAAATAAACGAGCAAACCTTTGGAAATTGAATTTGAACGTTTGAAAAATGAAAATGTGTTCAACAATGGCGATGATTATCCAGTTGATCCAGCTTGGGATTGTTCCATGAAAACGAATTAAGCGGAAACGCATTTATGCCGTACAGGGGGGGAGGGCGATGGTTTTCCCTTTCTGTTTCTATGTAATACTATTTGCCTTATTGTAACAACTCTAGACAGATTTAGATGGATGCTCAACTTACGGTCCATTTTCCCTTAGAACGTAATCGTACGTATAACAGCTTTTCATTTGTACTTGTGCGTAACTGTTGTGGAAAACGACATTTCGATTTTTAGCTGTGGCTATTGGAATCCGACGTAAAGTTTTCAATTATTATAAATCGATTTACGCGTAATGAATGGATTAATAGAGGTGAACGAAGCTGAATTAATTTCCGTGAATATGTTGATTGTACCCTAAAAGAATCTTTCTTCAGATATTTCAATAATTACCAAGTAGTCGGTCGAACACTGAACTTTGTCCACGAGATCAGTAGTAATATTAAAAATCTTAACCCGTTAAGCCACACGCGAGTTAAAAGTATAACTCGAGCTTTCTAATAAATCAGCCGTATTTTACTATAATTTAGAAAACAAAAATGATAATGCAACATTGTTACACGCGAGCGAACAAAATATGGACTGTCGTTCGAGAAAAAAAAAAATGAAATGACGTGGCCGTAAGGGTTAAGAGGACAGTGAAGCAAATACAGGGTGGTGCAATAACTATTAGCACCTCAGATATCTTCGAAATTATAAGTTTCACAGAAATATTTGCTGAAATAAAATTGCACAGTACGAAGGGGGCTATCCGGTGGCGATAATAGTTTTTTTGCAGGTGGAGGTACTTCGGACATTTGAAGGTCACCTCCATTTTTTTAACCCCTTGCCTTACGATTTATTTTACGGTTTTCGTGATTAGAATTTCTTTGTAGTTCATAATTTCTTAGGAAAAGGAGAAAATGTATATCTATTGCATGTCTATATGTTCTCCAATGGCTGTACATTAACAACAACAAAATAGAATTATATTTCGGTTTAAAGGAAATTAATAACATACATCTTTATTAAACTCTGTTCAGAATCTTCATCACGTCTCTCAGACGATATTGTAAGCGAAGGGGTTAAATGGATCGGTATGTTTTTGCTTCCGTATCATGACAGAGGATCTTAAAACGAGTTCAACGACCTATTACATAAGGTCATTGAAGGTCATAGAAAGTAGAGGAAGACGATAATACGTACGGTTTTGGTAGTAAATGAAACATACGCATTGTAAACAGTAGAGGAAGGCGTAATGCTTCCCGTTTACTTCGCTGAGAATAAACACTGCTTGAAGGACATTTTAATAAATTTGCAGGATAAGATGTTACATGATAAGATTAGTATCGATAAATCCGTTTGAAGAGCAAATCGATATGCTTCTTATTTATGGCGAATGCCAACAAAATTCTGTAAGGGCGAAAAACTTGTATGCTGAACGATATCCACATCGGCCGCAGCCTTCGCGTCAAACATTTAAAAATGTGTGCGACAAACTTAGGCAAACCGGTAGTTTAAGTAATAATTGTGATTTCTATCGATCGAAATATGAATTATTTGTTAGAGAATATGTTATTGGCGCAAGGTTCGATCAAGGTAGTTTAAGTGTTCGTAAAAGTGAACTATGACCTTCAATGACCTTATGTAATAGGTCGTTGAACTCGTTTTAAGATCCTCTATCATAATACGGAAGCAAAAACATACCGATCCATTTAACACGTTCAAGGCCATGTCACCCATATCTGGGTGACGGAATTATTTATACTGAATTGAAAATTAATTTTTACGTTGGTAGATTGAGTGTACAAAATTTCCTTACGATCTGAGGAATAGAAGAGGTTTGAAACAGTAATTAATATCACAAAACTAAATTTCTTAGTTTTTGTTTTATTAAATATATTACTTTGATTTTGTGTAATTTTTATGATTGTGGAGTGGGCGCTGAACGTGTTAAAAAAATGGAGGTGACCTTCAAATGTCCGAAGTACCTCCACCTACAAAAAAACTATTATCGCCACCGAATGGCCCCCTTCGTACTGTGCAATTTTATTTCAGCAAATATTTCTGTGAAACATAGTTTCGAAGATATCTGAGGTGCTAATAGTTATTGCCCCACCCTGTATATTTGTTACGAGGCGACATTTGAACTTCTACAATGCGTTGTGAATTTTCCGAGGAACGTTTTACATGTTTGTACTTGTCGGTAACAATTACTATTACGTAGGAGGCTAAGGTCATGATTATATTAGGGCACCTAAGTTAAATTGCAAACACTGTATAATTTGTTTCCACGGATATTTGTTCTGGAAAGAAGAAATGGCTTTTTCTTCAACACGCCGTCGAGTTTTATATTGTATTTAGTTACAAATGGCAAATATCGTTAAAGTACCGTCTGTGTTATACAATTATTTCGTAAATTGTCTAATTTTGTTACGTTATTGTTAAATATGTGCTTGAAAACAATTTAAACAGTTCAGTTACAGAGTGATAGTATATTTACTGGTGCTTGAGAGCCTTGATGCGTGCCATTTTGCGATTAGGTGCATATGTCCAATGAATATGTACGTTTTCTTACCTATGATTTCGTTTCTCTTGGATTCTGTTACGTCGATCAGGTTTCAAGATATATAGTTTTATTAACGATTGTGTCCGTATCAGATAAATTTGTTACTCTGAAAAATGAGAAGAAGATGTCTTTAGTATGCATTTATTCGCGTGCCGAATTCTCGATAATATTTTGCGCGAAGGAAACTAGAAACAGGAGCAGGAAAGATGGTTGAAGGGAGGCCGTGAAATTTGAAAATCACAGACAGACCAATAATTTACAACATAATTTGTGTAGTCCGATCACACGGAACGCAAATAAATCTATGAAAAATGATATGCTTTTCCGTTTATTACCATTCGCTTGTTAGTTCCTTTTATGTACTATCCTGTACATATAATAAAGTCGTTTGTATACCGAATTAATATTTATGTTGCCAAAAAGATGACAGAAAGTCGTACCAAAAATCTTGCATTGATTAAAGATTAAGCAAATTTTACATAAAACTAATAGTACTTAATTTTCTTGTACATGTACTACACAACACAATATTATCTAATGAAACTGAATATAGACAATAAAAATATAAATAGCTTTCTTCTGTTCGTGTTCGTCTTAATTTCTTTTTAGTGCAAAATGCAGAAAAATAATAGAATATTTTAGAAAAAAATACTTTTAGTGTCTCAAGAAAGAAAAAAATATTAATTTTCAATAACGTACATTTTATTTTGCATCTCACAGCTTTTCATTCATTTGATAGTTAATAAAATAGTTCAAATATTGTTAGAATAAGCTTCAAAGATACAGATTATAGTTCGTGCCTTTTCAGATATTTTTATTTTCATTTTGATTTCACTGTAACGAAGAGTGAAAATAAACGATATCTGGTAGAATTAAAAAATTGTTATAGTAAATTAAGATTCACACATACATGACCATGTTTCATCAATAGACTGCGGAAGTTTATGCAATTTGCAACATTTGTAGACGAATTTTAACAAAAGTGAAATCGAATAAGATGTTATTTTCACCGGAAGTAGTCTTTGCAGATCTGAAATAAATCAAAATCGTAAAAAATTCTATCGAATTTTATATGCTAGCAGTTTTTGAAAATTTCTGGAAGCCATAAATGCATAAAGATCCGCAGTCTACTTATCAATTATGCTTCTTGACATCGTTCGGAATGAATGAGGTGAATCTTGCGGTTGTAAGGACCGAGATTGACGCCCATCGTGGGACACGTTTACTCGAAATATAATTGGAATGAATTTCGAACGGTTCACTGAAATGGTGAGTAAACAATGTTTAATGTTTTGTGTTCACGAATTACGTCATAAACTGTCAACGCAATAGATTTAATCACGTGCAAACCAGTAAAGCTATGGGCAGCAATGATTCTAATGAGAACGTAGACATTGTTAACACATTAATAGCGCCCATAAAAATTTCAATAAGTAACTATAATTTGACTCCTCACTTTACGATTTTTATCATAATAAAAACGTAATATTCATTTTTTTTCATAGAACTTAAAATGCTATTTATTTTTATGAATATATTATGTCTATATCTGAACCTTGTAATACAATGGAATAAAAAACTATACATATTGACTAGTACACTTTTTGAAGCTTACAGGTACAGTTTTGTTAAGACAACATTTTTTTTTTAAAGAAACGGCGTAATGCAATTTTTTACAAACAATAGATTTGAAAGAAACAATTTTTTAAATTATCACTGTTAGTAGACCAGCAGTTTCGGTATCTGAGTTTGTGTGGAAATTCAACAACTATTATATTCAATAATAGTTAGACAGCGGATTTTATGCATTTATGACAAAAATGAGTAGGTGTAAATTAAAACAGTGGAAACATGAAAAGAATTTAAAAATACTGTTATATTATTTTCAACTTATTAAACATATTGAGGAAAAAAATAAATATCTATTTCACTCGGAGTTTGTTACAAATAAGGTAGAAAACTTTTATTTTGCATAAAGATCCGCTGTCTAATAATAGTGTATAATTGTTACTACTATTATATTTTAAATTAAACTTTCTTTTCTGAAAAATTGAGTAGTTTCTTTTGAATATATTTAAATTAAGAGTAGCACGTAATCACTGGTAAATTTCAAGCTCGTCTGAAGTCAAGACTGAAAATAACTGTAACTAATTGATAGAAATACATAAGTGACAAAAGGATCACGAGTTTTACTCATGTTTGGTCTGTTAACCGTAACTCGAGTTTCACATAATATTATAAGAGCAAAAGATACTTGCACACAAATTGAAAAATCAAAATTTATCGTAACAGTTGTGCTTCTAATGTTGCCTTTCTCGTAAATCCTAGAAAATGCTTATCAGTTTGTTCTGAGGATTGTTTCAATAGATCGTGTTAAGTCGTCACTATTTTTTTTTTAATTTATAATTTATATCGCATCAACTACAAGGTTATTAGCGACATCATATGGAATATATATGAGTGGTTTATTTAATATAGAATAGAAATGCTTTATTTTCAGCCTTCCGGCCATAAAAAGGAACTCGGTTTACAATTATAGCTATATTCACTCATCCTTCCACACATCCCCGGACCCACTCATACACTTTGCTTTGTTCTATCTTTCTCCTATCTTTCTCTCTAGTCTTTTCTTTCCTTTTTTTCCCTAGCTTCCTCAGCAATTTTACCGCTTCCTCTGCCCCCCTCTCATTCACTAACTCTTCTATGCACAAACCCCTTTCAAGTTCCCTACATTCCCTTAACATATGCTCAAAGTTTCCAAAGCTATCTCCACATAGGTCATATTTCCGGTTTTCCTCTTCCAATATCTATTCCACCTTTCCAGTGACCCCCCTCTTGCCTGTGCTAGTAATCGTTGGCTCCCATCTTTCCCCTCCCTTCTCAGGTACTCTGGTAAATCTAATGTTCGTTTATTCAATATAATTTATATCCAAAGGCAAGGTTTATTAATGCATTGAATTTATATTAAATTATAGGCAAGGTTTTAATTGAACGTATTATTCTGTAATACATAAAATAAATTCGAAATAATTCTTGAGTGAATTGATTCACCTCTTTCCAAAGAATTATATATAAAATCTTACGGTTTCTATGAATATTCTATTCACATGATAGTTATACATTTAAATCTCTCGCTTAGAACTAGCGATATCAGTTTTGTGGATAACCGCAACATCCATGTACATTACTGCATCTTGACGAACGGTAGATTAATTAGTAATGCATGCCAAACCGATAAGATAATTTTTAATTGTATTCTGCTTCCTTCTTGTCAGAAAGGAAATCAAAATAACGCTATGCCAACACTTTTTTAAATAATATATACACGTTATATATTTTTTATAGCAACAAATTACAAATATTCCATCCATGTTCTTCGATGTGTAGAATTTGTTTCTAGTCAAACACAATATGCAAGGATGAATCCTGATGTCCTTATTTTTCTCTTAATACAATATAATTTATTTCTTTTATATATTGTATTTGTTCATCTTAATGCATTATTTGTCTACAAAAATTAAATTATCAAGCTATAATAATAATAATAACCAACATATCAATCATAATTTAATTATTCTGTTAGATTGTTTAAAACTACAATCGTAAATGTTTACATTCTCACAAATAGTGTATATATCTATTATGAAAAAATTTGTTTGATGATACAGCCAAAGAATAAATCATTTGAAAGTTATTATTAATAGTAAGTAGGCCTTTATTTGTACTAAATTAATTCGTAGGCCTTTAAGTAGGCCTTTATGCAGACCTAATAAGTAGGCCTTTATTTGTACTAAATTAATTACCAAAGAATAAATCATTTGAAAGTTATTATTAATAGTAAGTAGGCCTTCATTTGTACTAAATTAATTCCTGTATTTAGTGCGAATAATTATTTGCTATTTTTGTTAAAATCAATAGTGCCGAATATCTTCTTAGCTCAATGTTGAAGTCTGTACAACTGCCAATTGCTGCAATGGAGCAGTTGTAGTCAGTTCGAAGGAAGCTGCGGCTCGTATAAAAAGCGGGAGAGGCTTTGAGAAGGCCAGTATAGCAATGAAAGTGTAAGTTGACTGTTAATCGGTGTCACTTCTGTAGCCATCGCTTTTTAAATCGAACGACCATTTTCCATCGTTATCGTCAGTGAACCGTTACGGCCTAAAGAAATTTGATCTGTATTTTCCGATACTGTTATAGCTTTTCAACTTTTTTTTAACGACATGTTAACGAAATATTTAATTCTCTAAAATTTTAACTCTTGTTTTATATCATTTTCTGGAATTAACTCTGTCTAATTGTCCAATTCCATTTCTCGTGTTGATAAAAATACATTTTCATAAACTTAGAGAAACAGAAAATGGAAATATTACTTTGTTCATAATGTTTGTTGCTACCTGCGCATTGTTTAATAATGTTACAATTCTTGACTGTTCATTTACCACAATTTGTCAGTTATAAAACATGTTTTATATAGCTTTAAAATTTATTTTAAAGTCAGCAATTATTTTCGATTCTTGTGAAACCAATATCTTATAGTGTCAATAGAAAATAAATGTTTTCGGCCTTCGATTCGATGGTTGAGATTAATATTTTAAAAAGTTGATGTTACGGTATAGGACTGTTCATTGTTAAACTTTTCGCAAATAATTATTTCGTTACTGTTTGTTATTTTGTAGGTACTTTTTCAAATACTCAGCATCAAATAGGAACTGGTAACAGTAAGTAGCGTTTATAGTTACTAAATTAATCACTGACAGTTTGTTTATTCTTATAAGCTACCATTGACAGTGTACATTCATGCCAGAGAATAAAAACGTAGTAAAGCCATCCTATTATGCAAATGTTACGCGATTAACAGTTGTGCAAATAAGATTCTTAAAGTTACTGATTCTATCTTCAGCGGAGAAGACGGTGTTTTTCGTGTTAAAGGGTATTAGTTTGAATGGATAGTCGATATAATACTCGAACTCTACATTTTTCTTTTTAATAACTGCAGAAAAAATAATTTACCTCCATATTTTGGAAGAAACATCTATTTTACAATTTTCGATTATGTTAGCACTAATCCTACCACTGCCGGTCAAATGACCGGTTTCAGATTTTTTATTCTGAAATGATTATACACACTTTTGTATTCGAATATAAATTATATTAAAAATCGCACAAAATCTAAATAAATTCGATCGTGCCATTTTTATAAGGCAGCACGTAGTCATTTTAAATGGTCGGTAAGTTTAGTGTTAAAGTTTTATTCGAGTATAAATTATACTAAAAATCGCACAAAATCTAAATAAATTCGGTCGTGCCATTTTTACAGGGCAGCACGTACTAGTCATTTTAAATGGTCGGTAAGTTTAGTGTTAAAGTTGGTAATTATTTTTTATGACACATACTATCTTGGCCAATCACAAGTCATTATTAGCTCCTAATATATGTAAGGTATCATTTATATAATATAAAATATCATTTAAATTATTTACCTTGCATAAAAATAAAACATACACAATTCATAGAGCTGCACTTCCATCATGATCTCTTTTTGCTTCAAAACAACTGGCAAGTACATTAATTTATCGATGACGGCGTACTAGATGTAATTATAATTAGAAAGTAGGTCAATGATTAAAAAACAAATAATTTGTCTCAGTAACTACTCTCAGTGATATTTTTATAGATTTTCAAACAGTGAACATTAATTTAAAAACCATTTCTCACCATCACACTTCATTTCCAAAGAAAATTAAATTTGAGAAAAATATCGAATATTCAACTTGTAAAGTTATTTAAAGCTATTAATCAAGCACAGATGAATATACAGTCTTCGTCATCTTTGCTTTAAGTGAGTACATAAAACTCAGCGGATATTTCTAGATCCTTTATGGCTGATTGCAGATCTAAAAGAGTTTAAATAACATCAACGAACTGAAGATCGAATTTTAGATAAGAATTGAATTTCGTAAAACTTCGAGGACGTACTGATAAATGCGAATGAATAATTCATATGCACATATACCTAGGTATGAAGCATAACGAGTTTGATAATTTTGAATATGAAAGAATGTATTTTTGTCGTTATCAGAAATTCGATTAACTATCAGAAATTCGATTAAGAATAGATGACAAATAACGTCACTGACCATTAACAGCAATGTAGTAAGCAGGAATTGAGCAAGACTTTTAGGAACGAAGCATTTCACCGAACAAACCGGTGAATCATTCCCAAGAGTCATCGATGTTAGGTCCGATTCCAATGCAGGGTGAAAACACAGTTACGAGGCAGATCACGTTCTGGTACATATCCCGGATATTTACGTAACGTCTTGATGAATCAAAGATAAATTCCGTGCTTCCATGTGTGGTGGTAAAGACGCCTGGAATTTGGGTGCAACTTGTCCACCAGGATGATTACATCCTCGGGATTCTTGTTACAAAACTTTCTGAGAAAATCCAGCTGCCATTTGTTTTCGACACACGTCGACACGCGTCGACACAGTTCCAAAGTGTAGCTGCTGACTCTTAAATAGTACACTTGCAATGAATTGCCATTTTAACGTATTCTTCAATATATTAATCTTTTATATTAGAAATATTAAACTATAAATTCTGTTATTAAAAAAATTAAACATTCTTTTACTTATAATAACTTGACTGGGTTAGGTGTGGCTGCTGACTCTTAAATGGTACACTTGCAATGAATTGCCATTTTATCGTATTCTTCAATATATTAATCTTTTATATTAGAAATATTAAACTATAGAATCTGTTATTAAAAATATTAAACATTCTTTTACTTATAATAACTTGACTGGGTTAGGTGTGGCTGCTGACTCTTAAATAGTACACTTGCAATGAATTGCCATTTTAACGTATTCTTCAATATATTTATCTTTTATATTAGAAATATTAAACTATAAAACCTGTTATTAAAAATATTAAACATTCTTTTACTTATAATAACTTGACTGGGTTGGGTGTTGCTGGTGACTCTTAAATGGTACACTTGCAATGAATTGCGATTTTATCGTATTCTTCAATATATTAATCTTTTATATTAGAAATATTAAACTATAAAATCTGTTGTTAAAAATATTAAACATTCTTTTACTTATAATAACTTGATTGGGTTGTGTGCTGAATTAGGTTTAGGATTTGGATTAGGTTTTATAATATATCAAATTTTGATATTAGAAATGATAGTCCATTCTATTATTAACACTATGTTTACGGAGTGTTAAATATTACTTTATAAGAATTACGATAATGTGTATAATGCAATTTTTGGACATTCTTTTTGTAATACATACCCCAAAAAATTAATCTGTTGAATAATTCCTCATGGATAAATCTTTATGATCTGAATAATCATAAATTTAAAAATATTAGAATGCGACTTTTTGACGCATCCGGTAAATCTAGTGTTAAACATGTTTCTTAATAATAACAAAAATGAGAAGATCAAATGCAAAACAGTCAAAACATTCAAAGAATTTAACTATAATATTGTATTATTTCCAAGTGTTTGTTACAATTATTAAGAAACGAAATAAATGTCTATATATTTTATGTAGCTTGAAATAAATGCAAACAATTTCTATTTCGTATAAAAATCTACCGTTTACTTATAATAATTTTTCTAATTACCACACAAATATTATGTTCAAAATAAATGGCCCTTTGGTCGCATCAAAGTTCATTTGATTCGTACGTCAAAGGGTTAATTAAATTCTATTCCATTAAGGTAGCGTTTGCATCATTCGAGATGTCTTCGGAAGAACCACTTGTCGTCGAAGCGGTGTACCTCTACGAAAAAGAGAATGCGGAAGCTCATCGTACTATCAATTATGAACTTGTGCATTTGGATCCTCCGACACCTGTCCTCAGACGTGGTCAAGCTTTCAATGTCGCTCTCAGATTCAATCGTGACTACGTAGACGCCACGGACATCGTCAGATTACTCTTCAGCTTCGGTCCAAACCCGAATGTTCTCAGAGGCACCAGGGGTGTAAACACTGTCACCAACAGAGACACTTACCTGACTGATTTGGAGGCATGGGGTGTGCGAATGATTGGTGTTAATGGTGTAGACCTTTCTGTCGAAGTCAGAAGTCCCATCGACAGCCCTGTAGGCCTTTGGCAATTAAATGTGGAGACCACTACGATAGACAGGAAGTCAGCACCAAACACTTACAACTACGAAAGAGATATTTATCTGCTGTTCAATCCGTGGGTAAAGGGTGAGTCAACCTAAATTCACAACGTTAATTTATACAGAATGTAATTGGTAGAGCGTGGATTTATATACAGTACTACAACTTAATCCTCTTACTTCGTCATCCTGACGTTATCTTCGGAATAGTCTGCGGATCTTTATGCAAAACAAAAAATTGTCTACATAAATTATACAAAGCAGGAGTCAAATACGAATTTTAGTGTTTCTTTAATGATTTTATTCAGCTGACACTAATACATTGATATCCTTAAATTCTTTTAATCTGTTCACTGCTTTAACCCTTTGCGGTCGGCAGATTTTTCGGCTGGGACTACCAGCAAGTCGGGGCGAATTTAGCTTTTCGGAGTCATTGTTCCCTAAGCATTCAATTTTTTAATTTAATATATTTTTATTTATTTATAAATTGATTTCTATTTACTTATCATATATTCTCGATGTAAATAACGCGTGAGTATAATAATGCTCTTTCGAGTCGTAATCATGCCGCCACAGCGGCGATACCGACTTCTACGACAGTTTTGAACTGCCGCCACAGTGGCGACACCGACCGCAGAGGGTTAAATTGAACTTAATCATTTTTGTTATAAATGCATACAGTCCGCAGTCTACTTATGTTTGACAATCTGTGAATCTTAAAAAATAGCTTTAACTAATCCTCTTACGTTCCATGAAGAAATGATAGTGTACATAATGTATAAAAATTAAATAAGTCAATGAATTAAATTAATTTAATACTACGTACATAAATAGTAATACTACGTAAATTGTTATATTAGATGACAACTTTGCTTTATAATCTAGAGTCTAGAATGTCTAGTTCAGGGATGGGCACGGTAGGGGCCCCTCAAACGCCTGCTTCTCCCACCAACCTCTCTTTCATGCGCGAGGCCTGCGCACTGTTTGCGAAGGGCGAAGCACTTCCTTCCTCTATGGCAGGGATGGGCAATTTTGCCTCAATTGAGGCAACACCGTCCACACCTTAGCGCCCTCTGAACCCCTTCCAGCAAGCGCGGTACAATGGGGCAACGAAGACACGAGCAGTGATGGTATATGGTCTCGGTTTTTTCGCGCATGCGCGACTAAATGCAGGAACGTACCGTACGTCTTATGTTTGTGGGGAAAGTAGCGGAGAATTGTTATTGGCGGGAAACCGGACAGAAGAGTGCAAGGCGACACGACGAGACGACCGTACTTCGAAATTTTGTTAAGTTAATGTTAATATATTCGATTTCATAATGGCAACTAGTATTGGAGAAGGAGCTACTTGTCAATTCATATTTGAAAATCGAAAAAAAATTGCGAAACTATGCGGGGTGACGAAGGTACCCCATTTAAGCCCAATTTTGTACTTTACTGACGCTAAAATCGTCGCGCATGCGCGAGAAAACCGAGATCATATACCATCACTGGACACAAGACATCAGCGTACGCAACAAACGTGCGCGCTGCATGAAAGAGAGGTTGGTGGGAGAAGCAGGCGTTTGAGGGGCTCCATCCATGCCCACCACTGCTCTATAGTAACGGCGAATGCTCCTGGGGGACAGTGGGCGCTATAGTTTGGACGGTTTTGTCTCAATTGAGACAAAAATGCCCATCCCTGTATAACCACCTCTGCATCATACACTGAATTTAACATGGCAAATCAAATTTAAAGATTTTGTATGTTTTTTCAAAGTAACACATAAATCTCATCATTAGTCATTTAAGGCATTTTTTTTTACTCGACAATGTTTAACGATATAGTGGGGGCGGTTTTGTCTCAATTGAGACAAAAATGCCCATCCCTGGTCTAGATGATGGATCTGGGTTCAAACTTGTAAATACATATATGCACATGTTTGTTAATACAGCCCTTGACAACAAAATTAGGAATATTAGAAATTTTCAACAGTGTTTTATGTTTGGTAATTATGATTATTAACTAACTGTATACATAGGTATACAAAGCTGGTTCATCTAGTGGTAGTCGCCTGAACATCTTCTTCGATTGCTATGATGAAAAAATTATATTGTATGCAATTCGAGTGGTCTTAATGTACGAATACATAAGATTTAAAGATGTTACTAAAAAGGTGGTTCTGAGTGGTCTTAATTTTTGAACAGGGGTTGTATGTATATGTTACATTGATTGGAGTTGTAGGACCAATTAATGACTTCTAACATACCTTGCATGACGTTCATGAAAACTGTTAATGTTCGTAGATGATCTCGTGTTTATGGAGGATGAGCAATTGTTAGACGAATACGTGATAAACGACGTTGGCAAGATTTGGGTTGGTCCATGGGGTAGTTCCCGTGGCAGAGAATGGGTCTTCGGTCAATTTGACGCTTGCGTGCTTCCGGCTTGTCAATTGTTGTTAGAACGATCTGGTATTAAAGCTATATCCAGAGGAGATCCCATTAAAATGTGCCGAGCCATTTCGAGAATCGTAAGCCAATAAAATATAATTTTATTTACACATTAAGGGGAGAAGTTCCTATAAACGGCTCATGTCTTCAATAATATTTAGGAATTTGTTGCAAAGAGATCAATGCGCTAATCCTTTCGAAACTTTCGGGATACCTTGCTTAACATTATGTCAAGCAAACAAAATTTTTATGACATTAAAATTATGATACAAAAGTAATTCAACAGCATCGCAAATAGGTCTTTTTCAAGATGCAAAATGGCGCCGGTTGTATCGGCCAATAAAATTTTATTTCTATTCGTTTAACAACTGTACGAATATGAACCTAAAATAGTGTAAAAATATTGCATATTTTAAAAACAGCAACACTTTAAATAATTCAATGTGATTTTTGCAAGAAATTTGCTCTTCATTTGTCTAAAAAAGTCTTGAAATCAAGAATTTGGTGAAACCTCTAGATTCATGTTCTGAGAAACATTATAAACTAAAAGTGTGGAAAATTTGAAGTTGATCGATCAAATAGCTGTCTCCGGCGCCAATTTTGAAAACGTAATTTCGAGAAAAAAGCGTTTAAAGTTTAATACACGTGAAATGTTTTAAAAACGATTTATGTAAACAAAATCGGATCTACTTGTACGGTTTTCTCCCCTTAAAAGATTATCTCACCCTTGCTTATTAAACGTTTACTTCCCTCTGTATGAGCGTACGATAATTAAATTCCATTAAATCCTCAGGTGAACTCCAACGACGACCAAGGTGTAATTACGGGTCGCTGGGACGGTGAATACGAAGATGGCACAGCGCCGGCCGCGTGGACCGGAAGTGTGCCAATCTTGGAGCAATTTTTGGAGACCGAAGAACCAGTGAAGTATGGACAATGTTGGGTGTTCGCTGGAACAGTGACCACAGTGTGTCGAGCCCTTGGTATACCATCCAGGGTGGTTTCGAACTTAGTTTCAGCCCACGATGCAAATGCTTCGCTCTCTGTCGATCGTTACTACGACAAAGACAACGAGGAGCTGGAGTACGATCCAAACAATTTGGGAGGCGAGGATTCCATCTGGAATTATCATGTTTGGAACGACGTTTGGATGGCCAGACCAGACTTGCCTAAAGGGTATGGAGGTTGGCAAGCGATTGACGCAACTCCTCAAGAACCCTCTGAAGGCGTTTATCAGTGCGGTCCAACTTCCGTTGAGGCTATCAGGCAAGGAGCTGTCGGGTACAATTATGACGTGACATTTATGGTGGCTTCAGTGAATGCTGACCTTATGAGATGGAAGGAAGACCCGGAAAGCGAGCTGGGATACTCGAAAATTGACTGTAATAAGTACCAGTGAGTATTTACACGTGCAATCTTGGTGAGTTTAGCACTTTGAGTGCCACCAAATTTGAAAATCAATTTTTAATACAATCTATTAGATAAATCAAATTTTATTAGGGTAAATGTTACGTTAAGGGGAGTCACATCGGATAACCTGGACTTTGACATTTGTTGTTAAGGACAACATTCTGAACAACTGTTCTGTATACATCTATCCGGTGCTTGGACTTAATTTCCGAGATATTTGCAAAAAACCTTTGTTAAATTTTGGTTGCAAGTACACTTTATTCTTGTATAAACTATCAAAAAGAGATATAATCCAAGTTGGTTTGTGGTTAGAGAACTAACCCAGACCTAGCACCATTTTGAGGTTGTCCAATGTCAGAGAATGTCTTTGATAACATATGTCAAATCCAAAATCACATTCATCTAGATTATTCTAGATAGTTACTTAGAAAGGTGACCTTGATAACATATGTCAATACAGTATATCGTTTATTACGATATTTTTTTATTATCCTTTATTATTAAAAATAACTGCTATATTTTGAAAGCTTCTTTTGTTTATAACTTTTTAATAAACTACGAGCGCCGACTGAAACTTCTTGAGGGTTACTCAGAATGTTGTCCTTGACATCATATGTGAAGGTCAATGTCATCCGAGGTGACTCTCCTTAACGCAATATTTACCTTTATTAGAGCCCAGGACATTGTTGAGAATGTTATAAAAATCATTGTTATGATAAACCTTGTCTTTTCGATGCTTTATTATTATTGCTAT
Source organism: Sphecodes monilicornis (assembly GCA_913789915.3). NCBI lineage: Eukaryota > Metazoa > Arthropoda > Insecta > Hymenoptera > Halictidae > Sphecodes > Sphecodes monilicornis. The sequence goes on from OU565290.1 coordinate 17,581,495, forward strand.
TAGTTGTTTTGATTGCGTTTGACTTTTATGGTCATTGGTGTGGCACTCAACATGTTAAACAGACATTATTGGTCTTTATAGCTTCAATAAACTTTAAAATTTATTTTAAGAGGACATTCGATAACTTGTTGTGACATATTCATTTATATTCAAGGTTATTATAAAATCATAATTTAAATTTTAATAAACCCTGATACAAAAGGTACAAATATGGAAAGTGTAACTTCTTTAGCAGAAAGCTGTGAAACAGTTCTTCTAGAATCATGTGGAAGAGTTTTAACCCTTAAGTGAACTATTGGGACTGGGGCGGTCCCACTCACAATACTAATCATTACTTAGTGTGTAACTACTAATAACAGAACAATTTGTGGATTTAGATGAAATTGTACTATCTCAATACGTTTCTATTTACCATTTCAATACAGATGAATACTAAATATAAATATCATATTAAATACAATGTAATTGAATCATTGTATTTTTAAAGTACATTGTGAAGGTCCACTAAGGGGTTAACCTAAAATTTTACGGTTTCAGTGACTAGAACTTATTTGTAGTTCATAATTTCCTAGAAAAAAATTACCAATGGCTGTGCATTAATATAACGCCAAATAAAATTTTATTTCGGTTCAAACGAAATTAATAACATACATATTTATTAGACTCTGTTCAAAATCTTCATCACGAGTCTCACACGATGTTGTAGGGCAAGGGGTTAAGAATTTTGTTATTGAGTAGAGAGTAAGGAGACTGCAGATCTCCATACAAAATACAAATTTTCTAAACTTTTATAATAAAATGCTAAAAGTATCATTAATAGTCATTGTAACTTCTTTGTAGTTCACGTAAGGACCTGAAACAGACTGTTCCGTTCAATTTAAATAATCTTCGACATGAAAACTGTTATTCATAGAACGTACGTTTATACTAATTGGATAATTCGATGGAAACAGTGTTTTCTTACTTTTGAGAAAATAACTCGACCCGAGGGAGCGATGTAAGAATTACCATACGTGCATAATTATACAACGTCGTTAAAACCTCACGATAGCAAAGTAAACATCGTTTCCATAGATATTTAATTTTCGTCTGAGTCACCTACACGTTCTAAATTCATTGCTGCATTGGTAATCGTGACCTTGGCGCAACCGTGATGAATGCCACACACTGTTAATTTACATAGTCTTCACGCGTGTAACAACGAAATATTTATGCAAATACTTGGGACATTGGTTATTTCAAATTGCACAATAATTGCATCCCTGAAGACTTTTTGTGTGCAATTCTTTTCGATATTGACAATGTCGTGTATTAATTTGTGGGATAAACCACATTGTACTTTGTTTAGAAATGTAGTGAAAATATCTGTCTTTTTGTTTAATAAGCATTGGCCGTATGATACTGACAAAAGCACCTTGGATCTTCGATCCTAATGGCGACAGAGACAGAGAGGACATAACGTCGCTGTACAAGGCAAGAGAAGGTACGCGTGCATGATTTCCTAAACATAAGTGCGTGGGCGAAGGTTTGAGAAATTGTAGAGAAGTGTCTTCGTTGGTTAAAAAAATCGCGGCACATTTTTTATTACGGTTTAAAGACGGGTTTCAGTTTTGGATAAACACTTATATCATTTGAAATTCTTGGAATTTATCATTTTTATTATTTCTTTTCAAAAAATTGGAACTTTGAAACTTTTTCAAAAAATTGGAATTTTGTGGAATCGGCCATCGTGGGAAATAGTGTTTCATTTATTTTGGCAGAGAAAAATTGTGGAAGCCATCTTGGAAAGTTTGCTTTATTGGAATGCTAACTAATCAATTTTACTAGCTTTTCAATGGTATTTACAAAGTTTGTAGATTAAAGTATATAGAATAAAATCACCGTCATTTTTTCAGAAAATTGGAATTTTGTGGAATCGACCATTATGTAAAAAATAGTGTTTCATTTATTTTGGCAGAGAAAAATTGTGGAAGCCATCTTGGAAAGTTTACTTTATTGGAATGCTAAGTAATCAATTTTACTGGTTTTTCAATGGCATTCACAAAGTTTGTAGATTCAAATATTTAGAATAAAATCACCGTCACTTTTTCAAAAAATTCTAATTTTGTGGAATCGGCCATCATGGAAAATAGTGTTTCATTTATTTTGGCAGAGAAAAATTGTGGAAGCCATCTTGGAAAGTTTGCTTTATTGGAATGCTAAGTAATCAATTTTACTGGTTTTTCAATGGTATTCACAATGTTGGTAGATTAAAGTATATAGAATAAAATCACCGTCACTTTTTCAAAAAATTCTAATTTTGTGGAATCGGCCATCATGGGAAATAGTGTTTCATTTATTTTGGCAGAGAAAAATTGTGGAAGCCATCTTGGAAAGTTTGCTTTATTGGAATGCTAACTAATCAATTTTACTAGTTTTTCAATGGAATTCGCAAAGTTTGTAGATTAAAGTCTATAGCTTAAATCATAGACGACGATTCCTCCATAAAAAATTATTTTTCTGAATAGAATTGTCAAACCTCCCCCCACTTTTCTAGATTGTAGTCGCACAAGAGATCCACCTGTGGTTTTCATTCATTCTCGTTTTTCTCTTTAATTTGACGAATTGCGTTTCATTCAAAATTTCATATATTCAACAAATTTGTGAAATTAAAATGTAATGACTAGACTGCGGAGTTTATGCATTTCTGACAAAAACGAGTGCGGGTGTAATTTAAAAATAGAGAAATTAAAAGAATTCAAGAACATTGATATATTATTTTTAATTTACTAAGATCATTCAAGAAAATACGTAATTTTAAATTTCTTGCTATTGTTGCAGACAATTTGTATTTTGCATAAAGATCCGCAGTGTAGTAATGACGAAAAAATGATTCTTCGATAAGTAGAACAGAAAATGGATGAACTTTCCCCCGGAAGAACGTGCGAGGTTTAATAAAATGATTGATAGATTTTCTACGAATCTTTTAACTAGCAATAAGTGAGTAAAACGGAAACAAATGTTCTTTTTCCAACCAGGTACTGAAGCCGAGCGTTTGACGTTGTTTAGAGCAGTTCGTAGCACCGAGGTCGCTAAAAGATTTTATGCCCTGCCTTCTCCTGGCAAAGAGGATGTTGAATTCGATCTTGTGGACCTTGAGCGCGTGAACATAGGTCAACCGTTCTCTCTCACGGTGCACATGAAGAATAAATCGGACCAGCCACGAACTATACAAGCCATTTTATCCGCTGGTAGCGTGTACTATACCGGAGTCAAGGCCAATTTAGTGAAGAGGGCGTCCGGTGATTTTGTGCTTCAACCCCACGCAAGTGAGTTCATAAGAATGCTTTCAAAATTATTATGTATGTTTATAAAAAGTTTTTTCCTTTGCGGAAATATAATACGCGGCTTCGTTTTCGAGTTATTAACGAAAAACAGGGATAACCAGTCGTGCTCGAATCGTGAGCAAGAAAAAGAAGTAACAATTTATCGAAATAAAACTCGTATATTCATTTGTAAATGCACCTGCTGTATTTTCACCTAATACCGAACAATAATTGCACGCACGCTGACTCGATTGTATTGTTCACGATTCGAACACGGCGCGACACCAACGCTACCGCTCAGTAGAATCAGCCGCCGCGCCGAGTAGGAATCCATCAGCTGTAGCTGCGCTCTGGTTGAACCGTGTTTTTCGTTAATAACTTGAAAACGTCGCCGCGTATGACATTTTCGCAAAGGAGAAAGTTTCTTAGAATAAATCCCAGGAATCAGCCCTTTCGAGGAACTCGAACATTTTTGGGACACCTTTTATATTTTCATATATAGACAAGTAGTTTAAAATTGATCTACAAGTTTCTATGAGATATAGTTTTGAAGGTTTTTAAATACTCTGTTCAGGCTAAATTGATCTGGACAGTCTACACGAATTAAAATTGGATGAAGTAGTTCTGTCTCTTTTAATTAGGCGAACAGTTGAGGCTCACAGTCACGGAGGATGATTATCTGGATAAGCTGGTGGAGTATTGCATTATGAAACTATACTGTATTGCTACGGTCAAGGAAACCAGACAAACATGGGCTGACGAGGATGACTTCCAGGTCTTGAAACCCAACATCGTGGTCAAGGTAAAACAATCGATCGAGGCTAGTGCCTTGACTTTGTAGAAACTATATTTTTCATAGTTTCTAAATACCAGTTTGTAGAGTTTATATCGTTATAAATAGACATCGAGTTTTTATGCAAAATTAACATTGTCTGCACTCATTTCAAGATACAAGATCTGCGTAGACATATGAAATTCTGTACGCGTTTTTAATGTTTTCCATTTGATCTACTTATTAATATCATAAATACATACAATCCACAGTGTAGTTAAAAAACGTATGTACATTGTAGTCTATAAATATTCAAAAAAAAATGGACAAAATGATAATATTCGTTTTATTAATTTACGGTTAATAGAACGTCTTTGAAGATCACCTAAACATTGAACTATTACAAAATATGCAATTCTAGTTTATCATTGCATTTTTTATACCAATTAACTCTTAATTTCATGCTAATGCAACTTTTTAATTAAAAAGAATCATTGTTTTTTTAGATTGACGGAGAACTCGTTGTAGGAAAACCATCAACCATCAGTCTCAGTTTTACAAACCCGTTGAGAAGGATGCTGACAGAATGCAAATTCAATTACGCGGGGCCAGGTCTTACGAAGAACAAAACATTGATGTTCCGGAACGTTGAACCGGAAGAGCATATTTACGTGGAGCATCAATTGGTTCCACAAAAATCTGGACCACAAAAGATTATCGCAACCTTTACCTCAAAGCAGTTGGTAGATATTACAGGATCAGCTTCCATCGACGTTCTCGACGAAGACGAGTAAAATTTGTCTTTCATTGATATTTTTGATCATGTTTCAGAATTAATTTTCTAATGCAATGAGACGATTTATAGAAATACCTTAATTGTTCATTTATATTGACGTGCGTGCACCTAACTGTTACAAATAGTTATAGAAACAATTCAGTTACATGTCGCGTTATTTCTATGAGGTTTTATACGTAAACAATATGTTATATTGATAAGAGAAGAACACCATTGTACCTCGCCATTTGCAATTTCATTTCTTGTACTTGTATATAATTGTTTATTTTTATTTCCTATCACATCTGTATTGTATCAACGTACAATAAATAAATCGTATAAAGAAATATGTTTAGAATTTGGTGGATCGCTAAATACTTCCACCATTTTTCGAAGAAAAATTTCATCTTTCGTAAAGCCTTGATTTTTAGATCCTTGCATACATCCTTCATTTCCAGAATAATTTAAAAAATTTATTTTTACAAAAATCTATAGATTTCATCTATTATAAAAAAAAAGGGTACGAAAGATAGTCGTCAAATCATTTCATCTTTAATTATGTACACCATGCTGAAGATTATAAAGTGCAAGAACATACCAGGGCTATGGTTGTTCATGCCTATCGACGACAGAGTATGAAATCATTTCTTAAGAAAGAGATTATCTAATCGAAGTGATCATAACAAGCCTAAGAATAACTGGGATCGAACTTGCTTGCTCCGTGACATAAATGAGAATCATAATACGAGGAATGGTAATCGAATTTCTTCTATTGTTTAATAATTAGTTTCCCCATAAAAATGATCATTAGAATTTATTATTATTATATTTATGTAAGCTTATTGGTATTATGATTAATATTTTTTATGAATGGTAAATTATTATTCCATATAAATCAAACTAAAGCACTCGATGAAAATTAAATTAAAAATATTTGTAGAGAATATCGTTGAGAAAACATTAAATTATCGAACATGGAAGAACAGAAATATCCTAAAAATATTAATTAATCATTTACATTAAAAAAATTTTAATAGTTTGACGTTTTATATTAGTAGTGTTTGAACACATTCTATATTCATAAAATACATTATTATTTTAATTATTTTAATATCACTACCTTTCATATGGATACAAAATGTGATATTTAATCAACAGAAGAATTAAATTACAAATCCAACAATGAAACAACACAATTACAAACACTGGTAATACCGACAGAAGTTAAATAAATAATACAGAAACGGCGCACAAGTCATGCGACAACGTCACAAGTCACGCGACAACATCACAAATCGTGCAACAACGTCACAAGTCATGCAACAACGTCACAAGTAATCGTGAAATGCAGAGACCAAAATACAATTGAGCACACGACACCATAAACAAGCATCAACAAATTTTGTCTAGAAAACGGTGACATTGAAAATTCATTTTTCTCATTGTTCACTTTCAAGAATTCTATGTGGATCTTCGAGCACGTTCTGCTCGAGATCGTTTGAACACAATCTATATGCGTCACTTTGGCATCATCTATTTTCTGAATCAATACTTCCATCAATGATTTCACAACGTCCAAGACAGCGCTGCTGGACGATTTTTGACCAATCTCCAACCCATCTTCACCAGACACATCCCTTTCATTGTATGAAACAGTTGTACTCAGCATTGAAACAGATTTCGAAATTTCGTATTCAGACTCATCGCTCAATGACGCGATTTCCGCTCGTGATAAAATCTCGACGTCATACTTGCAAGAATGATAACTATCTTTTACAATAATATCGATACTGTCAACTGTTGACAGGTTCATTGATTTTTCACATTTTTCTGTCTTTTCAAACTTTTTCCTCTCTTCTTCTTCCTTTAACTTATTCTCCATATGCTGTTGATAGATGAAAATGGCCCTATACATATTTCTTGCCTTAATCGCAGCGCTCTGTAGAGTCGCTATCGTCTCCGTAGAAATGACTTTATTAAAATTATTCAATTCCGGGTCTAACATTGCACAGCAATTCGAATGTTTCGAACATTCTGGAAATTGCGAACAGCACGACGACGTTGATGAATCTGATTCGCGGAAACCTAACTCACAACCGCCGCCATTTTGTAGACTCACCAGAGCCTTGTCGCTCGAATCCTCGTTCAATCTGTTGAGGTGACGATGTTTTCCCGTTAAATCTCGGTCATCGGACAGACACATATTCTTAGAAAACATTTCGTTCCATATTTCAATAAAATTTACAGCATTCTCATCATAATGATCGCTAGTCTCTTTCTTTAGATTAGACTGAGGCAATTCTGTAGCTGTCAGTTTCGAAACATAGGACACTTGCACAGTTTCTGTAGTACTGTCTTTAACCGAAGTCGATTCTGTCATGGATGAAGAATTTACTGAATTACGTTGACCTGCAAGTTTCGCTGCACCTTCCATCATTTCCCTGCAACAATCGGTTGCAGTGTGTTTGATCGAAATCATTTCCGTTTGTGTTTCTATCGTTTCTTTTTCTCGTTTCGTTGCCAATGCAGTATCCTCCTCGATGATTATTTGTATACCCTTCGTCTGCGTCTCTCGAAGACTCGTTTGAACAGACGAGTCTTTGTTGTCCGTCTCTGTGCACGTTGAAGTGTCTTTACAATTTTGATCGAAGCTCTTCATAACAACTTTCAAATCTGCAGAGTTTCGTTCACAACTCTGAACAATTTCTTTTAACATATCTCCCTGACAATAAGAACTCTCTGTTGTATTTTCAGAATGTTCAACGCGTTGTTTAGTAAAGGTCATCACGTCTGCTAAACTCACAGACTTCGTCTTCAAGCAACCACGACACTTCCGTTTGTCTCTCACGCACTGTTCAGCCCTGTTCAACAAATCAACGTCCACCCCTTGATCACGAAGAAACTCCTTTAGTATAGTTAATGACATCGTGTGCGAATTCGTGCATACGTTAACGGATGATGAATTTTTATGTTTTTCTTCTTTAACTGTCATCGAATCCCTAGACGTGTTTAGTTCATTTTTCTGATATTTTTGGGAAGCACAACTCGCGGAGGTTTGCTGGCTGTTCGAGGATTTGACTTCATCTGTATAACTTGAACTATGTTTGGAATCTGTTGCGCATTTCGCGTTAGTTGTGCAAGTGAAATTACAATTATTCTTCAATTGCGAATTTTCAAGATCGACGCCCGATTTGGAATCCATAGTCTGATTTTTGATAACGGAGGACGAAGCAAAATCTGTTGGCGGAATCATTGTCGGAGAACGTTCAGGAATCTTTTCTATATGTTGCTCAGTTTTGTCAAACACTTCGGTATCTTCAGATCGACTTTGAACAACTTGATTTGGATCAGTGTCTCTGGTAGGTTCATCCTGCGGAATCTCCATTTCTTCTTCGATCGAAATTGGCTTCGTCGATCGTTCTAGATCCATCGACTTTGTTTCGTTTGGGTAATAAACACCCACAGATTTGTTTGTAGTTCTCTTGTCTATTTTTTCAGCTGGGGTAGATTTTATAATCTCTTCTAACAGTTTCAAAACTTTTGCTTCTTTGGAGTTCTTCTGTCGATTGACCCTCTCCGATAATGTTTTCTCGGAGCTTGGGGACTCTGATCGACCAGAGGATCCGTTGTCTTCTTTGAAACACACTTTCAACGGCCTTGATTTTGGTTTCAGCTTAGAAGTAGCTTCTGGATTCATAGTGTATTTTCTGCTCGAATGTTTAAACGAGTCTATTGTCAAACTAGGTATCCTGTACTTTTTGGACTCGCCCGATCGGCCATGTTTCCCTTCCCTGAAAAGAGTGTCGTTAGTATAATGAAGACTTATTTAACAAATTAACCTTATGTTATGTTAGTCCCTGGGGATAAAATAATATATAATTCATATGATATTAAAAAAAGGTTCACACTATCTTAACAGATTTAATTGATATAGATTTAAATAATACAGATTAAACAGAAATTGTCAGAGCAAGTATTTTCGTTATGCACAGTCATATTTTTGTATTTGTTTTTATTTTTTGCAGTCTTAAAAAAAAGCCTTCATCAAAATTGTATTGAAAAATTCATAAGCAGTTCTATGAAAGTTCGAAAAAACTATTGTATGCAAGTATAAATTGCATACTATGAAACATTGAATTATGAACCGATTTAATTGATATGGCGTTATAGTAGCTACGGGCCTTTATGCAGAATAAAAATTGTTTCCATTAATTGCAGGACAGAGGAGCCAAATATGTAGTTTTAGTAAGTTGTAAAAAATGTGTTGATATTTTCTAATTCTTTTAATCTTTCTGCTCTTTCAAATTACACTCGCCGATTTTTGTCATAAATGCTTAAAATCCGCAATCTAGTTATTATTGATACAACTATATGTATACTACTTATCACAAGAGTTTCTCGATATTTGTTACAGTTTCTTTGGAAACAAGAGTATAATTCAAATGAATTGTTATAATTTTTATGAAATCACAAAATATGTGGTGCTCCGTTTACACAAAAACAAAATTTTATTTGATTGTTATTATCAAAATTCAATTTAATTTTATTTTATTAAAATTTCTCACTCATTTTTTGCTCACTTTTTTGTACAAACTTAATTAACAGAATTTCAAACGAAATTTTGATTATATTTCATAAAACTCTTACTTCATATTATCTGTCAATTGATTTGCTTTTTCGTTAGCTGGCGCAACTAACGTCCGATTTTTCTGCGTCAAAGTGGTAGCACTGCTTGAGGACGGAAGTTTCACAACGCCACCCGGTCTCCATACCGGTTGTGGATTATTAGCAGCACGATACTTTTGTCGAGACAGTGGCAGTCTCGATTGTTCAAAGTTCACACTCTGCGTGGGTTTCTTGAGTGCCTTCCCTTTCTCAGCATAGTAAACCATGTCGTTTATTTTTCTTTCAACAAATTTGACTGGTTCATTAAATGAGAGCTTTTCTACTTCTTGGCACCTTTGAATGTTTAACGATTTCGTCGACGTTTTATATTTTGGGTGCTTCGTTGCGTTATATCTGTTCAAGCTGATATTGTCGTTCATTTTTCTTTCAGCAATTCTGAGTGGTTCATTGTAGGAGTGTTTCTCCACATCTTGATGCCTTTGGATGTTTAACGATTTCGTCGATGTTTTAGATTTTGGATGCTTCGTTGCAGTATATCTATTCAAGCTGATGTTGTCGTTCATTTTTCTTTCAACGAATCTGAGTGGTTCATTATATGAGAGTTTCTCTGCGTCTTGGTACCTTTGAATGTTTAACGATTTCGTCGATGTTTTAGATTTTGGGTGCCTCGTTGCGTTATATCTATTCAAGGTAATGATGTCGTTCATTTTGCTTTCAACAATTTTGCGTCCTTCATCATATGAGACTTTCTCTTCACCTTGATACTTTTGAGTATTTGTGAGTTTCATCGGCATTTTGGACTTTGGTGGGTTTATCGTATTATGTTTCTTCAAAGCAACGGACATCTGCGTTTCAATGCTACTCTCTTTCCTCATTAGGTTCACTTTTGGACCATTCGATTCGACGGCGCCATCTTTCCGCCTAAAACTTTAACCATTTAAAATTCTGTTAATGACGCTACAAACGTTCGAGTTTATTCAAGATGACGTTAAAATTTTTAAAAAGCTTGAAAGAACGTTTGAAGCAATGTGCTTTTACGCAATTCATTAAGCATTCGATACTCTTTCAAATTGACTGTATGTTATTTAAAGTAATTGGACGATTAAAGGATAATTCATTAACTTCTATTAACTTAATTAACTTAATTGCCTTGAGTTTCTAACATTCTCCTTTTCTTCGCTCTCAGTTATAACAGTTTTCAGTTTATCTGAAATGTCTTGCATTATATCATTTATTTCGCGAAGTCCATGATCCCAAAACGAAACAACTTCATTCATCATTATTCTCTAAGTGAAAATTAATTATTCAGTATAATTCACTCAATTTCGATTCAAATTCTATAGCTCACTTTTTTGTACAAACTCTTTTCTTGATATAATTTCAGCAGGAGGCTATCTATTTGTCGCTCTATAAGAATGTTAATATTAAAGAGTTAATGACAAGGTAAATATACATATTTGTTCTTTAAAAAAAAGTACAAACAATTAATACCTTGGTTTTCCAGAACAAGTTTATTCTGATCTACCGATTTCGCTAGCTCAATAACTAAATTGAACAAGTTTTCAGCTATCATTGACTCGGCTTTGCAGCTGTCGTGTGAATCGTGAATATAACTTTTGCACCTATATAGGAAAGTATTTGTATCTATATTCAGAATCGTGTCGATAAAATTCCTATTTATATAAAGTTCATAATGATCTTTAAATATCACAACAATTATCTAAAACATTAAATAATTGGAAAAAGAGAAAACAAAAACATCATAAGAAATGTTGGAAAGAAATATTTCATCCACAAAAACGTAACTGTTACATATCTCTTTGTTTCGATTTGATCTTCCCAGAGCTGGGTAAAATACCATTTCAAATAATAAATAGTAAATAGTCTATCTTATTGGAAATCATACATGCATTTTTAAAAATAAAACAGCATTTGAAACAGTGTTTTGTTTGAAGGATTCTCAAAATAGTCTTTCTCAAATTCTTAGATTCTCAAATTCTCGGATTCTCAAATTCTCAAATTCTCAGATTTTAATATTATCCGTTTCCCAAATTCATTTTCATCGTCGAGAAATATTTTAAATACCATTTAACGCAAAATTGAAATATTTTATTTTATGGTTTGTTATCTAAATAATATTATATTCTAATATTCTATTTTATAGTTGGGTTATTAAAATAATATTCTATTTTATAATTCAGATTATCAAAACAAAAATATTTTATTTGCGGAAATTTTACCGTGTAAAATAGTATTTTATTTTAATTGTAGAATAATGACTATTTAAAACAGTATCTGAAATTTTTTCTCTCCAAAATTTTACCCAGCTCTGTATTTTCTGTACCTGGAAATAATTCTGACAAGGAGCCGCAAAGGCATCGTCGAACGAACAGAATCGATTGGACTCGTGTCTTGTAACTGTATCCAAATGCTTTCCATTTTTTGGAAATTAATATACAACTGTTCGCGAATTTTTGACAACAAATTGCATATTTTTATATCCCTATAATCAACACTGAACTTCGCATTCTTCTCGATCATTTCATTGCTGGCATCATCGATAGCATATTCCGTCATCTTTCTCTCACTACTTCGATTTCCTCCATTTTGCTTGTCATTTACACGCATCATCTCAATTGTATCCGAAATATTTTTTTCTTTCTCCCGTTTTTCGTTAACAATCTGTAAACTTTCTTTTAAATCTACACTTTTACTTTCAGAACCCAATTTTCTTTTCTTCGCTTTAATTATTGTGTCTTTTCTTTTCAACAAGTCGTTGTCGGAGCTATGGGTAACGTTAGGTAGATCACATCTGGATTTTGCGACATTATTTTCGTTCGATTTATCAGAATATTTATCAACCACGTCGGTGTTACACACGTCTGCATTTAATAAGGAAGTGATTGCTTTGTCTTTCCGATGATCTTCCATTCCAAACAAATCTTCTATTAGAACTTTTTCAGACTCACATACGAGAGGCGTCGTTTTATCGTACTCTGTACACGCTTTCCGAGATCTCGATGTATCAGGATCATCCACAAAGTTACAATCAATTTTCGTTGTAGCATTTTCCAGGTAATTCATAAGCTTTTCAGATCTTTTCAGAACTTTCCTTGATCTTTCTTTCGATGAACGCTTCTTCTTCTTCCCCGTCGAAAACGAATTCTCACTGTCATCGGAAGACGTACTAGAGTCTATATCTCTTACTATACTCAATTTAACGGTTTCACTCTTATCTTTAGCATCTTCTACAGCTTTCGACTCATTGTGACACTGACTGATCGAAGCTGGTTGCATTAAACGATGCTCCTCACAGGCTCTATCACCTTGTCCACATTTTGTCTTTGATGACGGAGGAGCATCGTTTTCGAAAACTCTCGATTTCGACGATTTGTTATCCTCCTTCGGGAAACTGATCATCGAGCTTCCCTGACAACTTATATCAGAGAAGGTTCTACCCAGATCGGAAATATTCTCTTTGTTTCCAGGATAAATCTGCACCAACTCGAAAGGACAGCTGAGAAGAGCGTTTTCTATTTGATCTTCTGTTGCATCGTTCGCGGATAATTGACTTTTCTTTTTATTAGAAACATAATTAATATTTTTCGTTCTGTTCGAGCCAGAAAGTTCTGTTTTAATATCGATCTCGTGGATTTTGTTAACAGCTTCGTCGATGACGTTCGAAGAGCATGTAACATTTTGCGAACGAAGATTCGTTTCGGACAGCGTGCGTTTGGACTCCGATTTTATCAATGATACTTTCGAGTCAATTTTTATATGAAAATTACCATTCACTGTTATCGTACAATTTCCTTCGACATCTTCGTCCTGCGCTTCTCCTTGCGAATGTAAGTTTGACTTGGAGGAATAGTTTGAAGCTATGGTGAAATTCCCCTGTCGCTCATTGCTCATCGACGAGTTCTGATCATCGGCCTTGTATTTATCTCTCGCAAATTTGTTCAAGAAGTGTGCCTCTGAGCACAAGGTTTCATTGTAAATAAGGTTGTCGGTATTAAACTTGACGAACGGCGATGTCAACCATACCGAATTCATTATCACGATATTATGAAACTGCGGGACAGAGGATTGGTAAAGTACTGAAGAAGTTGAAGAACATTTTCTATCGTTCAGAATGTAATTTTGAATTGAATTGAATTAGACAGGAGGTTTTGGGGGAATATTGAAACGTTGCTGTCACATGCACTTACAAATGTTTTTCGTAAACAGCAAACTTCCTGCGGAATGTTTGCAAAATGATGTGATGTTTTGTGTACGTGCATTTATGTACGGGGTGTCTGATGCAAATGTATACAGGGTGGGACACTATAAGCAGGTCACCTGAATAACTCGCTTGCTTTTGAAGATAGAAGAAAATGAATCAGACCAAACTTACTTGATATCGAGGCGCTCGTAATCTGATGTCATTAACCCTTAGCACTCGAATGGCGACTCTGAGACGCCGTTACAAATTGTTACACCATTAGTCAGAATATTGTTTACATGATTAAATTTGTTTATATGTAATAAATTACTAAACATTTAAATATTGCATGAGGTACTATATCAGCTTCGTACGCATATAATGAAAAAAATTATGTGAGATATGAAGGTCAACTCTGTTTTTTTAAATGGAACGGTATGGTTTTTTATTTACGTTCTGATAGTGTGCTTCAAGACGAATACAATGACCTATTATGAAGGTCATTCAAGGTCACGCAAGGTCAACTGAAATAGATTAATAAAGTGTCTCAAAGCACTCTTCGAACACTACGACGATTTACATGTAACATGTTATTTAAGTATTCACTGCTACTTCAAGTGTTCAAAATGACGACCTAGAACACGGAGACATAATCTAAAACGTTGCAATGCTGATGATACTGACTGACAAATTTCAGTTGTATCTATTACAGAGCAAGTTCTTTTTATACGTTCTTGCATATCAACTGTGGTTGTTGGTTTTTCGCGGTACATTTGTTCCTTCAATTTTCCCCACAAATAAAAATATAGTGGTGTCAGGTCTGGGGAACGTGTTGGCCATTTATTATTTCCTGATCAACCAATCCAACGACCTTCGAATGTCTTGTTCAGTAATTCTGTAACATTTCGTGCTGAATGAGCAGGACATCCGTCTTGTTGGAATCACATGAACTGTCGCATGTCCAGTGAAATGTCCTCTAACAATTCTGGTAAAACGTCTTTTAAGATTCTCTCGTATTTATGACTATTTAGCGTGCCATCAATGAAATATGGACCAATTTCAAGTTCAAGGTCGTCATTTTGAACACTTGAAGTAGCAGTGAATACGTAAATAACATGTTACATGTAAATCGTCGTAGTGTTCGAAGAGTGCTTTGAGACACTTTATTAATCTATTTCAGTTGACCTTGCGTGACCTTGAATGACCTTCATCATAGGTCATTGTATTCGTCTTGAAACACACTATTAGAATGTAAATAAAAACCATAGTATTCCACTCAAGAAAACAGAGTTGACCTTCATATCTCCTTGACGTCTCCCCACCTATAAAAAATTAATGACATCAGATTACGAGCGCCTCGATATCAAGTAAGTTTTGTCTGATGCATTTTGTTCTATCTTCAAAAACAAACGAGTTACTCGGGTGACCTGTTTATAGTGTAACACCCTGTATATTTATTTTTATGTATAGATTATTTTCGATTATTTTCGAAAAACACTGAATGTATAAAAATTGTTTTTCATAGAAATTGAGTGAATATGTTTATACTTGGAAGAATGTTTTCTTGTTTAAAACTTGACCTACTGATCATTAAAGCTGACTGGAATGTGTTGCCTTGTAAAAATGGCACGATAAATTTTATTTCGATTTCGTGCGATTTTTATTATAATATGTATACTTTCTTAAAGCAGCGTGTATAATCATTTGCAGTGGAAGCATCTTCATAACTTCACTAATTGCGAAATAAAACATCTGTAAAAAGTGTGTAAAAATTTAACTTAAAGTGTTATATATACGTAAATAATTTCTAATGTTTTCGCGTTGACAGTGTACATAAGATTTCCATTCAAGCTGTCCCACGCAGTGATGCCAGATCGGTTAAATCGAGGGGAATACAAATTACCACCTCTCTAGTGACCAGAATAATATATGGCACGTTGAGCGGCACGTCACGTGGCCAGTCTTAGTGGGGGACGTTGGAGTGTGCTCAGGTAGTGGAATGGGATAGTGGAAGGGGAAAAGGAGGAGAGGATAATCCACCCAGTTTTGGGTGTTTCTGGCTTCACTGGTCCCACGTTTAAAAAAAAATATGAAATGTTTCCAACATAACTAATGTTCAAAACTGTACGTCAAACCGACAACAATCATTGTATAAAGCATGTAAAAAAATGTTTTCATTCACGTCGGTTTATTATCTAACCAATCAGTCGATGGCTTCAGGTGATGCTGACCAAAAGCACATCAGTAATCATCTTGATTTTGTTTTAGACAAACGTTATTTTTGACATGCGTGTGTAGGTTATCATCCTGGATTAACGGTTCTTTTGGAAATTTAAACTTAGGGATAAATTAGTCCCAGAACTGGCGAAATCTGTTGGAGAGTTTCCACATTGTAAGAAATCGCATATCACCCCAACATTTTTGCAATTGAATCTTGACACTTCGACCTCAAGCGAACAAAATCGAAAAGATATTAAACGTATCAACGGATTGTCAGTTTTTATTGGACCAACCGAACAACGGTTACCTATCAAGGAACAGACACAAAACACTAATAAATTGAAAGATAAAAGTCTGCCCTCCCGACACGTCAAGTATGCATATATGTATTTCTCTGAGAACCTTATGGTGAAACTGTCATTTAAACTCCACGTATTTAGCAATCTTTATAAAACTCGTGAAACGGACTAACATTACATTCTTGTGGAAATTCTTCTAATTTTATAATTATTTCAATTATAATGCCTCTTTACATAGAACTAATTGCATTTTAACTTTACCATAATCGTTAAAGTAACATAAATTATATTTCAGGGAATATAAGAAGTTACACAAATCTATTTGGACCTCGACTAAGAAAAAACCTGTTTTCGCTGGGCCAACTTTCTTCAAGAAAGGGGACAAAGTTGTGTTTAATTTCAAGCATTTTGTTAATCCCCGACGAATTGTCGAAGACTACGCTCGAGTACATTTTTATAACAAGTATGCTTTTAATTTGATTAACCGCTTCGTTCTCTTGGACGTGTTATGTCGCGACGAAGATACTGTTTGTACCCGGTCACAGACGTGTTATGTCGCGACGCCAGTACTGTTTGTACAAGGTCACAGACGTGTATTGTCGCGACACAATACCGTTCGTGCGATGCTACAGACGACATATCTCGCTAGATTAAATCTAATAATGAAGCACGCGTGATATGTCCTCTGTAGCATCGCACGTCGCAAATATATCGGCGTCGCGACATAACACGTCTGTGACCTTATACAAACAGTATCGGCGTCGCGACATAACACGTCCAAGAAAACGAAGCGGTTAACATGAATACACCTTATCAATTAAATATTACTTGTTCTCTTCGCAATACTGGTCAATAAACTGCGGATCTTTATGGAAAATAAAAATAGTATGTATAAATTGTACGAAACATGAGCCGAATATCCGTTTTATTATTCCTTTAACACGTTCACTGCCACGTCAGTCATACGTGACTGACACAATTCTTTTAATAGATTTGAACGTTATTTCGTAGGGTGAGCAGGCGGAGTAAATCAAAATTTTGTTTGGACCTACGAATTATAAGAAAGTTAAAAAAGCAGTGACTGTAATAAATCATGACCTATCAGTTACGGGTTCCATTAAAAAATTGATTCGATGTCTTGGTATTTTTTTCAGGTGCTGGCGTAGCGCTTAACGTGTTCATGATTTTAATCAACTGAACTTAACACATTCACATTTCTGCATACTTCTAATCTGTCCGCTGCTTTAAATTGTACTTGACCATTTTTCTTATGAATGCATAAAATCAACTAGACTGCGAATTTTATGCATTTATGACAAAATTGGGTAGATCAAATTCAAAACAGTGAGAAGATTAAAAGGATTGAAGCATGTCAGTACACTATTTTCAATCTATAAATATTAAAGAAAGACAGTACTAGCCTATTTAGTTTTTATGTGTTGCAGTTGATGATGAAAATGTTTATTTTGCATAAAGATCCGCAGACTAGTTATCATAAAACGTATGTACTACTTATGAAAATTTTAATGAAAACTAATTAGTAGAATTACGTAGGCCGCGTTTTGTCAAGGTCAATCGAGAAGAATCGGCGAAATCGCTGTCGGTAACCAATCGCGAAAGAATCGATTCAGACGTGGAGCAATACAAGACAAAACAATCTTCTACACGAGAGAAGCCGCGGACCTATCCGCATTCGAATGAACCAGGATGGAGGTCAAACAAAGTTAGATGCTTTCTACCACAACAAATACAATAATGCTTCAACAATAATTCGCAATCCAGAATTGATGACTTATCGAAACCTAGAACAGAACTGAACTAGTGTTTATTGAAACTTAGAACAGAACTTGAACTAGAGTTCATCGAAACCTAGAACAGAACTGAATTAGTGTTTATTGAAACCTAGAACAGAACTGAACTGCTGTTTATCGAAACCTAGAACAGAACTTGAACTAGAGTTTATCGAAACCTAGAACAGAACTGGAACTAGTGTTTATCGAAACATAGAGCATAACTGAACTAGTGTTTATCGAACCCTAGAACAGAACTTGAACTAGAGTTTATCGAAATCTAGAACAGAACTGAACTTGTGTTTATCGAAACCTAGAACAGAACTGAACTAGTGTTTATCGAAACCTAGAACAGAACTTGAACTAGTATTTATCGAAACCTAGAACAAAACTGAACTAGTGTTTATCGAAACCTAGAATAGAACTGAACTAGTGTTTATCGAAACCTAGAACAGAACTTGAACTAGTATTTATCGAAACCTAGAACAAAACTGAACTAGTGTTTATCGAAACCTAGAATAGAACTGTACTAGTGTTTATCGAAACCTAGAACAGAACTTGAACTAGTATTTATCGAAACCTAGAACAAAACTGAACTAGTGTTTATCGAAACCTAGAACAGAACTGGAACTAGTGTTTATCGAAACATAGAGCATAACTGAACTAGTGTTTATCGAAACCTAGAACAGAACTTGAACTAGTATTTATCGAAACCTAGAACAAAACTGAACTAGTGTTTATCGAAACCTAGAACAGAACTGGAACTAGTGTTTATCGAAACATAGAGCATAACTGAACTAGTGTTTATCGAACCCTAGAACAGAATTGAACTAGTGTTTACCGAAACCTAGAATAGAACTGAACTAGTGTTTACCGAAACCTAGAACAGAACTGAACTAGTGTTTATCGAAACCTAGAACAGAACTGAATTAGTGTTTATCGAAACGTAGAACAGAACTGAACTAGTGTTTATCGAAACAAATGATTATTTGTGCAGCTTCATTTTTAACCTTTCGAGGACCAAGTAACAAAACTATTTCGAAAAACGAATTCTCCCAATTTGTTCCAACTCATAAAAACATTTCGTAAGAGTTTTGCTAGGTTGAAATTCGGTGAAATGTATCTTGAGGCCTTGGCATTTTAATATGGAGATTACATACCACTAAAAATTTGCTTAATTACCTGGCTACCATTTTTTTTCGATCAGCTCAACTACTCGAGCTACAATAAACTCTTCAAGTTAGTTGATACGAGAGGATCATTTTTTGTTTTCAAATACTTTTAAGACCGTTGATATTTCTTGGTTTTCGAAGTACAGTCATGCGTCGTTTAACTACGGATCGTATATATGGAATATAATGATAATCATTTATATGGATTGTATGCATTTATGACCAATATAAGTAGATGGAATTTAAAACAGTGATAAGATTCAAAGAGTTCAAGAATGTCGATTTATTATTTTCAACATATTATAATTATTAACAAAGGAAATAAATGCTTACTTAGCTACAGTATCTTTTAATGGACGCGCCAAAATTTTATTTTGCATAATGATCTGCAGTCTATTGATGATCCTGACCCAAAGTAGGCGTAGACTAATCTATTTGTATTTTATTTTTCAGTAAATGAATTTAAAAAGTATTCGACAAGAATTTATTTTCTATTTCTTATAAAGTATGCATTTTTTCCTTTTTGTATATTCAAATATATGCTTGTGTACATAAGTGTTGTTATATCCAGAATAATGTATATACAAATTCGCAACACAAAACGCAAATTCTAAATTAAATTTTCGACAAACTTCACTGAAAATTTTAAAAATATCGAATTAATTCTGAATAACGGGGTGAAATATTTTATTATAATAAAGTATTATTTGTATCCTTTATTTGTTCACGTATTATTATGTGTACAAATTAATTGGTCGTCTTTTCTTCGTGAATTTGTTGATAATAATCAAACAATCAAAATATATTCGACTGTGGAAAATAATTTCCATCACATTCTATGTATTTACTTCATCTGAGAAATAATTATTGAATCTTCAAATCGGCGAATAAGAGATTTCAATGTAAAATAATATTTCTACTGATTGATGGCGAGGGCCACGAATTCATTTGTACACTTACCATTATTGCCGCGATATCTTTATACGTGAAGTTTTTTTTTTTAAATCACGTCCAACTTCTCAAAAAATATTAAAAGTCTACAGAAAGCTTCCAAAGGAACGTAAGAAGACCAATAACAAGGATCACAGCAACGCACAATTTCGTATACGAGTTCAATCCGTTCGCAACATCCAAAACGAGTTCCCCTAACGTAAAAATACCAAAGGGAATTCTAAATTCGTCCAATGTTGGTCAAGGAGGTACGAAGAGAAGCTAAACGAGAATACATAGAAGGAATGCATTTGTATTAAATACTTTAATTATTTTACTGTTCCAGATGATGTTACGCAATATCACAGCGGTGGTCACGATTATTCTTCCACAACATTACCAAAATTGCAATTTCGATCCGGTTCGGCGTCAGTCAATCCAGAGAAAGAGGATTTTGCAAATTGCAAGAAGAATACTAATTTGCCTACCATAAAATGCCAAGAAGCAGAAACGAATCAGCGATTGACGAAAATTCGTGATGAGAGACGTAAGATTTTTAATTCGGATTCTTTCTAACTTTATGATTATGCAGAATTATGCGAACAAGTTTTATTCTGCATAATGCAGTCTAGTAATTATTTATTAATTCCTTTATCCTTATAGATAAGCATTATTTAACACATTCGCTACAGCACCGCACATATGCGTCGATCACAATTTTGTATTTTACTTAACACTATTCCTACCGACACTTCACATATACCTATTCCTACCGCGACCGGTCAAATGACCGGTCTTTAGCACAACTTCTATTTTTTAATATAGAATGAAGATAATAGCCAATTTGGCAGTATAAAAATATAGTTTCTTTTATTCAGAAGTATATAATGTACATTTTATTCGTTTTCACCGAATTTTTTACAAATAGGCTTCTCGATTGTACATTTTCCACATACGTACTTTTTACATATTAGACAGATTTTGTTAGTCTTATTGTCTTTGCAGTATCTTATCTGGCATATTTTCCGTTCACGAGAACCAGTACTTGTATTTGTAACGGGTGTTGGTTGATCTTCCTTGCCTAGCTGTAGCTCTTTTTGATATTCGATGGCAAGTTCTTCTGCCAATTGAAATAAAAATTCTTGTCTCGAAATTTTTTCTCCCGTGGTTTCTTTATATAAAACCCATGCATTTATCCCGGCTGTCTAGGATATTGAAAAATACCTGTAAAGGCCATCTCCGACATTTAGATTTTACCGTGTAATTTCTGGCCATTTGGTCGGTCACATCTACACCAATATAGGCGAGCGAGAACTGTAAACACTTGGAAGTGCCGTAAAGCAGTCCCTGGAAGGCACTTTTCGGCTAAAATCATGCCACAACTGCATTATCTTTCGTTTGTAACGACTTTATAGTTTCGGAATTGAATCTTTGAGACAATAATATTACAGAAAGATATAAATCGTTCTAACGGTCAAATGGCCGGTCGTGGTAGATAAGACAGACTACAAATTTTTCTCAGAAAATAAAGAATAAAAAAAGAAGTGAATATTGAAAAATGCATTATACGTATATTTGAGGAAAAGTCGTGAAGTTTTAAGGCGATTGAATTACGTTGCATATAGGAAATTCTAATCGAAATTTTAAAAACGGTCATTTGACCGGTCTTGGTAGGAATAGTGTTAAAGAAAATAAAATTGCTTTGTTGTACGAAGTTGTTTAAAATTATAAAGCACAGTACGGTGTCCGGAGACCTTTCCATTTTTATGTGATAATATTCTCTTCAATATTTTATAAAAGGCTGTATTGCATTTAAGGAAATGTCATAACTACGAGAACTGTTGGAAAAATAAGTGCTGGCAGCGAACGTTTTAAGTAAAGAAATTCCGTTTTTCTTGACTAGTTTTTGAAATCAGGTATACCATATTATACCAATGATTGTTCACAGTTTATTTATAGTAATGTCATAATGATAGAGACTAGGATAACTTTACTTTCTCTACGTCTGTCTTCCAACTTTGCGTTGACTTCCGGTTTGGTAAATAATAGTAATATTCCCCGGTAAACTTATCAATAAGCCAACACGTTATTGTTTCATAATATACAAAAATTGTTTTTGCGTTGAAGGGAAACGAAATCTTATTAGCGATATAGATCATGAAGTGGAAAAGGTGAAATCTGACTGGCAGTCATTGAGGTTGCATGATGGTGACTCCAGAAGCAAAACTTTCATGTCCAGCTCGAAGACGAAAAAGTTATACGACACACTGGAGGAAATGACACGAGAATTAGATCGAATCGAAAAATCATACCTAGATCCAAAATCAAATCAGTATTTGCAACGAGGGGCAATGAAGGTGTTAGAAGCCTCTGAATCAGCGTTTCATGAAAAAGCAAAGAAAATCAAAGATACACTGTTTCCGAGAGCAACAACTAAACTTGTTAATAGGAAATCAATTGATAATAGTACAAAAAATGCTCTTTTGCCGCACGGATCTTATGCAAACTTATCGGCAGAGAAATACGCGGGTAACAAATCTCTGCTAGCAAATAAACATTTTCAAAGAAGTAAGCCTGTTGTTAGACCAACCAGCAAGTCGACACCAAATTTTAAGAAAGGGAATTTATGCGATGTTCCATTAAAGTCGCAGAAATCTGAGATCGAAAATTATTTGGAAAGTTATATTACCAATGCGGAACAAAATTTTAAAAATGTCGAATCCAAGCCTAGAGGCGTACCTCCGTCTCCAGATGATATAACGGAAATAATAAAGAAACTAAATGTGCAGTCTTTTGATATGTTTGACGTCACTGATGACAAAGGATCTTTATTAGGGAGTGTAAGAAGAGGTAAAAATATCAAGGAAGAGATTTGTACGCAAACCACAACGCATGAGTGTGCTGGAAATATTGAAATTTCAGAAGAGTTAAACAAAGAAAAATTATCATCAAAGGCAAACAATAAGACATTATGTTCTGATAGTTCAATTCAAGCAGGAACTCAAGCTGACCGACAAAGTAATTCTTTTATGGAGATGAGCTTGCAAGCATTGAATACTGATATTCCTGAAAATGTGTTATCTCGTGTACTTCGGTCCGAATATCTGAAAAAAGATGTATCACTGAAGCCTATGTAGCATTAAATATTAACAACAGTAAAATACAAAATGTTTTAAAAAGCGAACATTATTATTTATTTTCATTAAAGTATATTTTTTTGAGAGTCCAAGCTGACAATTTGGATTTATCAATTTTTCAACGTGTCTATGTGAAACTTTTCTAACACTAACTGTACCGGGCAATAATGTGACTGGCATAGGTTGTTCCATAAAAATTACACGACCGAATTTATCTCGATTTCACGCAATTTTTACAACAATATGTGCTGGAACGAAGAAATTTATTTAATAATTTCGAATGGAAGTATCTTTAGAATCTCAATAATTATAGAATAAGAATTTTAGAATCGGTCACTTGACCGGTCGTGGTACGGTTAGTGTTAACCAAAGTGCACTTATCATAAGAGAAGTATTAAATGATTATTTTTATTAGTTTATATATAATGTTTGTCGTTTTCCCTATAAGACACAACGCAAATTCTGGCAAGAATCATTTGCTGCGTTTAAATGTTCGTACGACACCATTCCACATAGAGGCGAAACGCTCATGGAAAACCCTGCTCATGGAACGGAAGAGATAAGATCCATGATAGAGTTTAAGTACTAATTATCGTATCAATTAAATGTGGTGTGTTCCAGAATAAATTAATAATATAAAATGTTCCACACTTATAAGTCCGTATTTTAATTCGCTTATTAAATTATCCAGATTTTAATTATTTATGAATTGCTTTCTTAAATATTTAAAGAATTTGAGACCATGTTTCTTTGAAGGTTTAATTCGATCTGTTTTTACAAAACACAATCGTTAATAGGAAACAACAAGTAAATGAATTAATATTTACAATATGTCTAAAATATTTTTACGTAATTTACAATTAATCGATATTATCATTGTCGATAAAATAGAAATCTAACATTGTCGATAAAATAGAAAACTAACGTTGTTGATAAAATAGAAATCTAACAATGTCGAAATAGAAATTTACATTATCTACATCCGCCACATACCCCGTCGGCAATCCATTTTTGCATAAACCATACCACAGACTTAAGATACCTACAGACATTGCATGCAATGCGTTTTTCTGTCTACGGTTCTGAATTACCGAATCTGTAGAAAATG
Organism: Sphecodes monilicornis; assembly: GCA_913789915.3. NCBI lineage: Eukaryota > Metazoa > Arthropoda > Insecta > Hymenoptera > Halictidae > Sphecodes > Sphecodes monilicornis. The sequence goes on from OU565290.1 coordinate 17,605,830, forward strand.
TCCTAGTACGATAGCGGACTCTATCAAAATGGAACGATTAGGTGGTGAACTACATGAGGTTACAATACATAAAGTATGTGTCTGAGGAGGCTCGATTTTACAGCGTTGTCAGCTTTAAAACGCAATTGTATTCGTACAAAAATACTCCACGTATTATTCACTTGTGCCGCCTATTTTTTTACAGGACATCGAACCCGCTGGTAAAAATTTGGCGAACATGATAAAGAAGTTTGTATCCGACAAGGACGAACTGATGCACATTTAAGAAGAGAAAGAAAGACAGACACAGGGCTGCTGAATACTGTGCACACTCGACAGAAAATTTATTAGTAACACACTTGTGAGGAATCGTTTACAAATATTTGCAGTTAGGAAATATAGAATAGACCTTCAGCTACTTTCACATATAGTTTATCGTCACATTTTATTTCAGACTAAATAGTTATAAACAATTATTCTAAGTCTCGTTCTAAAATAAACTCAAATAATTTAACAGATGTCTGGTAAAAGATTTATGTAGATTCGACGCCTAGTTAATTAGTTATTTACGATTTCCAGAGAGGTGACACAACGATTTGTGTGTTTACCTTTGACATATACTCGGACTCTCCTTGTCTTACTCATTGCGGGCATAGATGATAGAAGTTACCTCCGCAAAAATTGTTGATAAATTACTTCAGATAATTTTTATAAATATTAACTCTCGAAGAATATAGAATGGACCTTCGGCAACATTCATGTATAGTTTTCAATTCGATTCTGGAAGAGGTTAATTAGTTATAAATAATTTTTGTTACTCTTGTTCTAATGAAACTGTGCATACTAGTGAGAATTGAATATCTTGTATGCTCCAAATGTTCATGTATAAAAGTTAATCTGTATCTCGCTATTTTTACTAAAAAATTGGGTGGTGAGGTAACCAAACATATAATCGTTGTAATCGTTAAACAAACAGAGATAATAAATTCATTAATTACATTTTTTCAATATAATTATGCTTAGTAATATTCATGTATCATAAATTATTCTGGATCTCGAGTTTTATTACTTACTTCTACTAAAAAATTAGATGGCAAGATGGTCAAGGGAGTGCTTGTCGACATCATCGACAAAAGGAATTGTTTCAAATATTAACCAGGTAGAGATGATAAATTTATCAGTGAATTGTGTTCGATAAATTAATGCACGCTAATATTCATGTGTCAGAAGATATTCAATATCTCGAGTTCCATTACATATTTTTACTGAAAAATTAGATGGTCAGATAGTCGAGGGAGTGCTTATCGACATAATTAGCAAAAGGAATTGTTATAAACATTAAACAGCCAGAAATAATAGATTTATCAATCATTATTATCACGGCAATCGAGATCTACCGAAATTAGTTGGGGTGGGGAGCGTTTCGCTTCGCTGCGCGCTGCGCATCACTGCTTACCTAAGCTCGCGGAGCGCGCTCAATCAGTCAGTCGGGCCGGGGTCTCCGGCAGGAGCGGACGGGCTCCGGGACCAGGAGGGTCTTCGGCTACCCTGAGGCTGACCAGGGGTCCCGCAGAGGTACATTGGCCTCTCCTGCCTACCTTCTGGATGACCAGTGGTCCTCAAGAGGTACCCTTGCCTACCTTCAGCTGGCTTAGGGTGGACCAAGGGTCATCCACCAGTGGTCATCCAGAGCTACTCTGGCCTACCCTGAGGCTGACCAGTGGTCCTCCAGAGCTACCCTTGCCTACCTTCAGCTGGCTTAGGGTGGACCAAGGGTCTTCCAACAGTGGTCTACCCTGTGGTTGACCAGTGGTCATCGAGAGCTACTCTGGCCTACCTGTGCTTACCTTGAGGCTGACCAGTGGTCTTCCAGAGCTACCCTTGTCTACCTTCAGCTGGCTTAAGCTAAACCAAGGGTCCTCCACCAATGGCCTACCATTGTCTACCATGGTCCACCTTTAGCTAGCTTAGGGTAGTCCAAGGGTTATTTAAAACTTCCTTGGCCTACTTTAAGCTAGCTCGGGGGGGGCCATGGACTCTTCGATGCTTCCTTCGTTTACCTTGGGTTCTGAGCCGGTCCAGTTTCGGTATCCGGCATGCAGTCATTACCGTGCTGATCGACTCAGAGAGGGCATTCATTGCAATGACTTCACATCTTCGAGTGAGTCATTTTGTTACTACCTTGTTACTATATTCGTCTGTAGAAGTAGTAGTATACCGTAGTAGTAAAGTGTAAAAGTAGTTAGTTGCATGCATGGGCAGGCCTCGCCGCCCCAACGATCAGCCGAGATGGGAACGTCCGCGATTTGCACTAGCGTTGCGACAAAACCACGCGTTGCATTAAGTCGATTTTGAACAGAGATTAAAGTTAATGTTACGAAAAATTTTGTTTAGAGCGTAGCGTTGCGAATCACAAATAGTCGCAGTTCAAAATTACATTTCAATTTGATAACTGCGCTTTTAAAGTTCATATTGTTGTTGTTTTACATATCATCTAAAGTAATCGTTTTTTGGATCTCTGTTCGTTGAATTAGCGTTGCGCACAAAAAGTTCGCGTTTGCTTTCGAGACTTTCGACTTTTCAGGCTCCCATGCTCGAGCTGCAACGATCAACTGTGAGATGGGCACATCCGCGATTTCAAGTAGTGTTGCGAAACAAATTGTTATACGCGTTGTACTAGTATCAATTTTTAAAGTTGATGAAATGCCTAGTTAATGTTGCAAATAAATAGTCGTAATTTAAAGTAGTTCTAAAGATACCTGTTTAGAATTTTAGACGTTAGAGTTTTAAATTTCTTATTTAAATAGCATTTTAAATTCGATTTGTTGAATTAGCGTTGCGCATCAAAAGAATCGCGTTTGCAATAGAATCTTTCGATATTTCAGGCGCCCATGCTCCAGTTGCAACGATCTACTGTGAGATGGGTACTTCCGCGATATCGAGTAGCGGTGCGAAACAAATTGTCGGGATGAGGCCGAAGGAGCAGACGAGGTTTTATGCCAAAGATGCCGGACAAACTGTCATTCAAAAGGACAATCATTGCAACGTCTTCGCATCTTCGAGTGAGTCATTTTATCACTACCTTGTCGTTATACTCGTCTGTAGAAATAGAGTTGTAGTAGAATGAAAAAGTAGTTAGTTGCATGCATGGGCAGGCCTCGCCGCCCCAACGATCAGCCGAGATGGGAACGTCCGCGATTTGCACTAGCGTTGCGAAAAAAGTACGCGTTGCGTTAGTCGATTTTGAACAGAGATCAAAGTTAGCCTTTCTTCTAAATATAATAGTAGTCTCTATCAGCGATATAGCTTGTTTAAACTATAGCGTTGCGAAACAAATAGTCGCGATTCGTTTTGCAGAAACTGTAGAGTAATCTTTTTTGGATCTCTGTTCATTGAATTAGCGTTGCGTACCAAAAGTTCGCGTTTGCCTTCGAGTCTTTCGACTTTTCAGGCTCCCATGCTCGAGCTGCAACGATCAGCTGTGAGATGGGCACATCCGCGATTTCGAGTAGTGTTGCGAAACAAATTGTCACACGCGTTGTACTACTATCAATTTTAAAACTTGATTAAATGTGTAGTAAATGTTGCGAATTAAAGTAAATCTAAACATACAGATGTACAATTTTAAACGTTGGAATTTTAAATTTCTTATTTAAATATCAATTTGAATTTCGATTTGTTGAATTAGAGTAATCTTTTTTGGATCTCTGTTCGTTGAATTAGCGTTGCGCACCAAAAGTTCGCGTTTGCTTTCGAGTCTTTCGACATTTCAGGCGCCCATGCTCGAGCTGCAACGATCAACCGTGAGATGGGCTCATCCGCGATTTCGAGTAGCGTTGCGAAACAAATTGTCACACGCGTTGTACTAGTATCAATTTTTAAAGCTGATCAAATGCCTAGTTAATGTTGCGAATAAATAGTCGCGATTTAAAGTAATTCTAGAGACACCGATATAGAATTTTAGACGTCAGAGTTCTTTTCTTATTTAAATAGTATATTGAATTTCGATTTGTTGAATTAGCGTTGCGCATCAAAAAGATCGCGTTTGCATTAGAATGATTCGATATTTCAGGCGCCCATGCTCCAGTTGCAACGATCAACTGTGAGATAAGAACATTCGCGATTTTAAGTAGCGTTGAAAAACAAATTGTAACACGCGTTGTAATAGTATAAATTTTCAAAGTTGACTTAATCTCTAGTTAATGTTGCGAATAAATAGCCGCGATTTAAAGTAGTTTTAGAAGTACCGATCTAGAATTTTAGACGTTAGAGTTTTAAATGTCTTATGTAATTTGTAAGAATGGTAATCCTTAACTTTGTAAGACTTTCAAAGTTCAACTCTACCAATTTGATACAATATCTTTGTCTAGAAATTGATATTTTTCAGGAAATTGATATTTCTCAGGAAATTGATATTTTTTTCAGGAAATTGATATATTTGTCTTGAAATTGATATATTTGTCTTGAAATTAATATTTATTTCAGGAAATTGTTATTTATTTCAGGAAATTGTTATTTATTTTAGGAAGTTGTTATTTATTTCAGGAAATTGATATTTATTTCAGGAAATTGATATTTATTTCAGGAAATTGATATTTATTTCAGGAAATTGATATTTATTTCAGGAAATTGATACTTATTTCAGGAAATTGATACTTATTTGAGGAAATTGATTTTTATTTCGGGAACTTGATATTTATTTCAGGAACTTGATATTTATTTCAGGAACTTGATATTTATTTCAGGAACTTGATATTTATTTCAGGAACTTGATATTTATTTCAGGAACTTGATATTTATTTCAGGAACTTGATATTTATTTCAGGAACTTGATATTTATTTCAGGAACTTGATATTTATTTCAGGAACTTGATATTTATTTCAGGAAATTCATATTTATTTCAGGAACTTGATATTTATTTCAGGAACTTGATATTTATTTCAGGAAATTGATATTTATTTCGGGAAATTGATATTTATTTCAGGAAATTGATATTTATTTGAGGAAATTGATTTTTATTTCAGGAACTTGATATTTATTTCAGGAACTTGATATTTATTTCAGGAACTTGATACTTATTTCAGGAACTTGATACTTATTTCAGGAAATTGATATTTATTTCAGAAGATTGATATTTATTTCTGGAAATTGGTATGTATTTCTGAAAATTTCAGGAACTTGATATTTATTTCAGGAACTTGATATTTATTTCAGGAACTTGATACTTATTTCAGGAAATTGATACTTATTTCAGGAAATTGATACTTATTTGAGGATATTGATATTTATTTCAGAAAATTGATATTTATTTCTGGAAATTGATATGTATTTCTGAAAATGGGTATTTATTTCTGGAAATTGATATTTTTATCTTGAAATCAATATTGTTCGGATCGGAGTTCCCTCAGGGACTCACTCACGGGATGGGGCCCGTGAGTGGGTACGGGGACTCGCGTCCCCGGGGGCACCCGAATCGCCTATAGGTCGTTGCGTCCTCAAATCATTAGATTTGGGCTCGACATGGTTTCAATTCTGTTTCGACTGGTTTTTCATTTGGTGTCGATTTCGTATCAACCGGTTTTCGATTCTGTTTCGATTTTGTTTCATCTGGTTTTCGATTCTGTTTCGATTTTTTTTCAACAGCTTTTCCATTTGGAGTCAATTTTGTTTCAGCTGGTTATCGATTCTGTTCAAGAAAATTCATCTTGCGAAGAAAATTCATCTTGCGAAGAAAATTCATCGTGCGAAGAAAATTCATCGTGCGAAGAAAATTCATCGTACGAAGAAAATTCATCGTACGAAGAAAATTCATCGTACAAAGAAAATTCATCGAAAGAAGAGGATTCGTCGAACGAAGACTCCAGATTATTCTTAAGTTAGTTTTAGTGCGTGCGTTAGTTATTAAGATTGTCAATCGTCGTTGAAATTATGTCGAGTAATTATTGCCGTAACTTGACTTTGCTCGCCACGTTTTCTGACTCCGACACAGCCTTCTGCTGTGTCGGCCTTGCTTGCAGGTTCTGAGCCGGTCCAGTTTCGGTATCCGGCGTGAAGTCATTGAGAGGGATGTCTAAGAGACTCGTTCACTCGTCTTCTGACGATCCTCTGTGTTAACGTAATCCTGGGCACGCCATGTTCTCATGTCACCCAGTAGCGCCAGAAACCGTTTGAGCGCATCTCTTTGCCATCTTTCTTGGTGATGGAGTGGCGGGTATCGGGCTGGTCGGCTCAGGACTTGTAAGCACTGAACGCGTCGCGTCACCCTTGAACCAGAGCCTTCTGCTCTGGTTCGATCTTGTTTCTCTCTTTGAAAGAATCAGAGCCTTCCGCCTGATTCGCCCTTGGTCCCTCGTGGATCGGAGACTTCTTCTCCGATTCACTCTTTGCCCCGCAATAATTACTCGACATAAGCTAAATGGAAAAGAAGTCTTTTCCATGAAAAAGACTACTTTTAAATTTAGCGACCTGCGAAAGTTAGTTTCTAAGAATCTTCGTTGTAAGAAAGGTAGCCAGAACGAAGGAAGACTTCGTTCTGACTCTCTTTCGGGTCTCTTGTGCAGCAACCTCCTCGTGGTGAGACCTGGGCAATCGATATTATCCACAATTCGCAAAATGCTATAATTTATAAATTATAGTATCTCGCATGTAGTGGATAATATCGAGCTAATAGCTGCACATTTCGAATTTGCGTAAATATGTATTTCATAGTAGAATGTAAGACTTTTAATACTTTCTTCCTTTTCCGATGTCCCAGTTTCAACAATTATTTTCAATTAATAATCCAAATACAAAGTTTTCGTTTCAGAATACATGTAACTCTTGCTCTCGTGAGCGAGTGTTAAATACATTTGCACTCCTGCAGTAGATTGTAGGTTCTGATGTAGTCTAAATATGATGGACATACTGAGATGTACGTTACATATCGCATATTATTTCGACATTGAAACATTATTTTATATTCAAATTAAATAATTGGTTGAAACTAGTTCTTATCCGGACTAAAAGTTGGTTCTGATTCATGTGTTAGAGGGGGTAAAAAGATGAGCCAGGATCTGTTCCATGTTGCCGCATTACGTTCGTACAAGAAGCTATCGATGCTCGCATCGAAATCGTTCGAACGGTTTCTATCACAAGCGATGAGATAAATGTTTAGTCCTGCTTTTCGAAGCTGTGGAAATTCAGAGGCACGTTGCTTTTTAATCTAAACCACAATTTTATTGAACGATCATTTGAATATTCGATGACTTCTTCAAAAATCATTATCATTTTTTAAAATTTTTTATGCAAATATAAAATTGTTAAAAGTTTTGCAATTTTCAATTCGCGGTTTTTTTAATACATATAAGTACACCTGATTATGTGGATAAAAACCATGTTCACCAAAGCAATTTGCAGAACACACGTGTAGTTTTAATATTATTTTCATAATTTTTATATTATTAACAAATGTTAACTTATCAACATAACTAATTTGAATTTTAACACGAAATGTATTGTTTTCCGATATGAAAATGTTAAGAAATGTATAAACTTTCGCGACATGATAATTGTTGCAGTGTACACGAGCATGTGTAAACTGATATTCGGTGACGTACGATATGGACGTGATTCAGCATCAGAGGCAACATTGTAACACACATTGTATTATAAATAAATCCAATTTTATTTATTATTAACATTATCATAATGGTAAGATCACCTACCGATTGAATATGTTTTTCTGATCAAAATAAGCCCAAACACGGCATAAGTCGGATTATCATGCGTATATAGCGTACATTGCACTGAAAACAACGTGCGAAACATTTCCGACGACAGAATCTGTTTACAGAAGCTGACGGAATATGAAACGTCTCGAACTCGATAAATGCGGTAGTGCTTGTACGTGACCACTGTTGCTCACGGTATTTGTTGTTGCACACAAGAAATAATAAATAGAAATAATAAATCATGTTGATAAAATTTTCGCACGTTAATGACGCACGCCATTAAAACAAAAATTGATATCTCTTCAGTCAAATATATTGTTTTTCTACACATTGTATAATAAAGCAATGTCTCTTTGGACACTTTAGAATTAAACTAATCCAATAGAAAATTTGTATTACTTTTTATACATATTTATTAAAAATATTATAACGAAAATTTAATTTAATGAATTTAATGAATTTATGAAAATTTAATGAATTCTTATTCTTCTGCAGATGAAAAGAATGCAAATACTTATTTTAAAAACAAGAAAACACAAGCATAGTTAATATATGTGTAATGTGTACGCACTCGTCAACTGCATAGAATTTGTATTGATTTTAAGTGCAAAGAAAGTAAACTATTGGTTTAAAGTGTATAAAACTATTATAATATACATTCATTAGTGACACGAGTAATAAAAATAATATTACGTATAGAAACCAAATTAATTTTACTACAATTCGTATTTTTGTAATACATTCTTCATAAATATTATGTTCACCGTTCAAATACATGCGCCGTATGCATTAGTAGCCTCCAAACCACCCGTAGTAAAAATAAAGTATACGGAATATTCAGTTCTTGCTAATACGGCTAAATTCGTGAACTATCGGTAATATTGAGCGCGACACCGAAATGGTACGGGGGGCACTGTGGCCCCCCCGAGGCCTAGACAGAAAAGCCCATAAGATGCAATGTCTGTATGCGTTCGATACAGTTTTTCACTGCGTGTATTTCAAGCCCAGGAACATCAAATTTGAGCCACTGATTCCAGAGTTATTGCATTTTTTTGTTTCTGTGTTTCTTCGTCTCGCCGCTAGATGGCGCCACCATTCAGTTTTTCGAACCACTTTTACTATTTTAAAAAATATTTGAACAATGCGCGATTTCTGTCAGTTCTTTTTTCATTCGATCGTTGCAGAAGATTCTCCTGAATGGCCCTATGTCCTTGGATTATTTGTTATTGCCCTAAATTTGCCATAATTAATGTTTTTCGGGCTCATGTGTAGTGCCTATAGTGGCGCTGTTCAAGAGGCGCACAGTAAATTCATGCCGTTCTGCCCGTAAGCCGCTATGTCCAACCCGGCACGAATTAGTCAGCTCTTTAGGTTAAGAGTTTTTTTATATATTTTTACATTACAGATTGTACTATTTGTGTTAAGTTTTTATACATTTGTATATTTTTTATATATGTATATAATATACCACACACACAATATGAAACAATTTTAAACTGAACTTTCTTTTACAATTCATAGTCATTAGTTATTACTAATTATTACTTCATTCACTATTCTTCAGTGTTTAATATACTTTTTGCCTTTATGTGATATAACTTATATTTTTGTTTTTATTTTTTGTTATTTAACATGTCCCGAGAACACAGACTTCTATATAGAGTGGCCAAGAACAGTTATGTTCCTATGCTCTCCACCAATCAGAAGCGATCACGAAAAATCACGAATCACCGTGATTTCGGACGAACGTGATCGAATCACGAGTGATTCAGAAGCAGTGTTGGGATATGGTCAATCTTTTCTCGCGCATGCGCGGCCAAAACAGTAACGTATCTATATCATGATGACGAGGTAGTGGAGCCCTAAGACAGTTATATTGGCGGGAAAGTATCGAAACAATGTATTCTGGACAAAAAGACTTCAGAACGTGTCCTACGAGTTACAAAATATACACAAATACACATGTTACACATTCCTTTTTCAAAATCAAATCATACCAATTTTTTAAAATTCTGCTGGCTGCTCAAGGTACCCCATTTTATCGAGAATCTTACTTTACTGAGGCCAAAATCGCCGCGTATGCGCGAGAAAAGATGCACCATATCCCAACACTGTTCAGAAGTAGCAGTTTTTCCCATCCCTACCCATGAGTGAGCCCCTGAGGGAACTCCGATCGGAGGAACACCAATTTCAAGACAAAAATATCAATTTAGGAAAGTCGAACTTTGAAAGTTCAGGAACAGATGCCAGTTAGAAATCCAAAAAGAAATATGAAAGGTGTTTGTTGAACGTGCAGTTATTCTGAAATAAAAACTTTGTATGCGGATTATTAATTGAAATGAACTGCTAAAGATGGGCCAAGGTAAACGACGAAAGCATTGAAGAGACCTTGGCCCACCCCGAGCTAGCTTAAGGTAGGCCAAGGAAGTTTAAAATGACCCTTGGTCTACTTCAAGCTAGCTAAAGTTAGGCCACGGTAGACGATGGTAGGCAAAAGTAGTTACCTCTGGAGGACCACTGGTCAATCTCACGGTAGGAAAGGGTAGACCAAGGTAGGCCACTGGTGGAGGACACTATGTCAACCCTAAGTCAGCTGAGGGTAGGCAAGGGTAGGCCTGGGTAACTCTGGAGGACCACTGGTCCTCTCCAAGGTAGGCAGGATAAGCCAGGATAAGCCAGGGTACCTCTGGAGGACCCCTGGCCAGCCACAAGGTAGCCGAAGACCCTCCTGTCCCGGAGCTCGTCCGCTCCTTCCCGTAGCGCCCAGTGAAGCTAAACTCTCCCCATCCCACCTAATTTCGGTAGATCTTGATCGTCGTGATAATAATTATTGATAAATGTATTATTTCTGGCGGTATAGTGTCTATAACAATTTCTTTTGCCGATGATGTCGACAAGCACTCCCTTAACCATCTTGCCATCTAATTTTTTCGTAAAAATAGGTAATATAGAACTCGAGATTCAGAGTAATTTTTAACACAAGAATATTACCAAGCATAATTCTGTGCCACTGATTTTTAGCAATGTCGGTATCAATTCAGATTCGGCGACAGGAAACCCCATACGGCATAAGGTTACTGTTATTATTATAAAGAAATAGTATACCCTTTAAATTTTGTTCCATCTAATGGCCGAACACCCGGTATACATATTTCAATTTGACACAAAGCACAAAGATAAAACTCTTCATAATGTGTATCAATGTGTATATAGATAAACACACATTGTGATTTATGATAAAATTGTTAATTGGCTAATAATACATATAATGTCCGTTTCTTACAATGCTATCTTTATCAATGTCATGATTTTAATCTGATAATCTCCCGAGCAGATAACAGTATTTGTAGAGTGATTATCGTAGTTCTTAATATTTGGTCATCTCAAAAGTAGATATGTAAAGTAAACCAAAGTGAAATCTGTATTTATTTATGTATAGCACTAATCTATCGGTGGACGTAAATAGATGAGATAATTTCCGTTAGAAAAGAAATTTTCTCTGGGACCAGAGTGGAATTTAAAAAATAATAGGAAGTAGATGTCGCTGAATGTAAATCAATTTTTATGAAATTGTTTAAATATTATTATGATATACACTGTACTCTCTGACTGTACTCTCTGACTGTACTAAGTACAATTTATGTGTGTGGCAATGTACATCGACGATTTAATGAAGAATAAATTAACTATATGTATATAATACTGCGTCATTGCTATTATTGTATTTTTAAAAATTTTGGAATTCGCTTTTTAAAGTTATTCCATATTGAATTCCTAAACCAGAATATAAATACATATATATTAAAGATGAATATACTTTTACACTAAAATGATTACAATGTGTTTTTTGTTTAATGGAAATTTACAGTTCTTCCTATAACAAAAATCATTTCCGTTCACTGTACTTCTTAATGAAGGAAGTGTAATTATCTTGCTGTGCAAGAACTATATAGTGCTAGGCGTTGTACATACTTTGAACGGCGTACCTCGGATAAATCGTTCTCTTAGTCAACAAAATCAATGTGAACACAGCGCCGATAAAACTATGAAAATATAAGTATTCGTTGCACCGGCCAGTAAGGTGTTTCTTGTGTCAATTTACTGATTACTGCAGACAATGGATAGAAATACAGTTTCGTTAAACAATATATACTAAGATTTTTCTGCAAAAGTGCTTCCAAAGGAAAAGGTAACATGAAATGTTGACACATCATTTTATATAGGAAGCCAATATTTTTTTATCGAAGATTAGATGCATCGTTTGACAGATATTCTGATAGTATCATAATTGAGTGTTTATATATCAATTTAGGATAGATATCGTCGGTATTGTGCACTCCAATAAGTCGTTGAGACATCCTAATAACGTTATATAATATTGGACCTGCATATAGATAAGATTAGGTTATCTTCATTTTCATTTTCGAATTACATTTAAAATTTACTATTATATAATGTTTTATATTATTATTTTTCTCTGAGGAATTTCGGGAAAAGATGCCTAATAGCTATAACTTTGAATTTACTCAGTAGATGTTAATACAATCGTATTCATGTTATTTTCCTCTTTTAGTCTGTAACAGTATGTAAAAACTCAATATTCGTTGTAACATACAACATATTGTAAGTTTTAAGAAAGCTACATTAAGACTATAAATTCTTATTTTAATACTTAACAAGTGTCAGTTACTTTTGTAATTAACAATGTATTTTGTATTTTTCAGGAATAATGTTGAATGGTATATCCAAGCATATTTTACACTGTTTTTTATTATTGATTGTTATATTTACTTTTGAATTAATTTCTGGTGGAGTTTGCTGGGACAGTGATAAATATGTAGATTTGGATCCGTGGGTTCAATATGGATTTATTGGTGCTTTTACATTATATCTGTTGCGAACACTTACATTTCTTTCATTGCCACAAGTATTATTTAATTTCGTTGGATTGACAATTTATAATGCATTCCCGGATAAAGTTATCTTAAAGGGTTCACCATTACTTGCGCCATTCATTTGCATTAGAGTAGTAACACGGGGAGATTATCCTCTACTAGTGCAAAAAAATGTAAAGAGAAATTTAAACAAGTGTATAGAATCTGGTTTAGAAAATTTTCAAATTGAAGTAGTAAGCGATAAACCAATTGGATTATGCCCTCATCGAAGAATTAGAGAAGTGGTTGTGCCACCAAATTATCGCACGAGCAGTGGCGCTTTATTCAAAGCAAGGGCTTTGCAATATTGCTTAGAAAATTCAGTAAATGAATTAGTCGATAATGATTGGATTGTGCATCTTGACGAAGAGACCTTGTTGACTGAGAATTCTATTTTTGGAATATTAAATTTTATATTGGATGGAAAACATCAGTTTGGACAAGGATTAATTACATATGCAAATGAAGATGTTGTCAATTGGATTACTACATTAGCCGACAGCTTTAGAGTAGCAGATGACATGGGAAAATTAAGGCTACAATTCACAATGTTTCATAAACCATATTTCAGTATGAAAGGTTCTTATGTTGTTACTCAGGTAAATATTCAATATAAAGGGTGGTCAGTAACTGGCTGTACAACCGGAAAGGGGGTGATTCTACATAAAAAAATAAATCGAAAATCTGACATAAAATTTTTTCATACGAGGCTTATTAGAGGAATAGTAGAGGTGTGCGAGATCCTGGGAAGTCCCGAAACCCGTTGCTTGGGACGGGATGGGAAGACGCGTATCGGGTCGGGACAGGATTCCGAAAATGTTCAGATTTCCCGAGAATATTCGGGATTCCCGAAGGTGTTCGGGTTTCCCGTGAATTTTCGAGATTTCTGATTCTGTTCCGAATCTTTTAATATTGTTTTTGCTACTCTTATAGCATAGATAAAGACTAAAAAACAATATTAAAAAGATTCCGTACAGTATCAGAAATCCAAAAAATTCACGGGAATCCCGAATATTCTCAAGAATCCCGAAAGTCTGTTCATGACCTACCAGTTCTACTCCTTACAAATGCTAAGCACTCGAACTTGATGGATCTTTAAAAACACTTTTCTAGAAGACAAAACCTTGTATGAAAAAATTTTATTCTATATTTTTTACTTATTTTTTTACATAGAATCATCCCCTTTCCGGTTGTGTCGCCAGTCACTGACCATCATGTATATTACCAACAATTATCCACCAATTGAATGGTGGATAGTCATTAAATAGATAGTTGTTTTCTACCATTTCAAACGGATAATAGCTAAGAAATTTGGTAACATTACAGATGGGTGCGGAAAGGAATGTTTCTTTTAACAATGGATTGGATGGATCCGTTGCAGAGGACTGCTTTTTTGCAATGAAAGCATTTACCCAAGGTTACACATTTAATTTCGTGGATGGTGAAATGTGGGAGAAATCGCCGTTCACGTTATGGGACTTTGTACAACAAAGAAAACGGTGGCTGCAAGGTATATTGCTCGTTGTACATTCCAAAGCTATTCCATTCAATAAAAAAATTCTGCTAGGCATATCTTGTTACTCTTGGGTAACGTTGCCTTTGACTACTTCAAATGTCATATTAGCTGGAATTTATCCCATTACTTGTCCGCCAATTGTAAATATTCTATGTGCCTTTATCGCGGCGGTGAATATTTATATGTATATTTTTGGTGTAGTTAAGTCATTTTCTTTACATCGATTTGGTATTATTCGATTTGTATTATGCATATGTGGAGCATTATCAACTATTCCTTTCAATTTAGTGATTGAGAATATTGCTGTCATATGGGGTTTATTTGGGAAGAAACACAAATTTTATGTTGTTAACAAACAATTATAATATAAAATTTATTATCCATAAAATATGATGATATTCATTTATATGACAGTATAAGTTTATATCAGTACTAATGCACAATTGTATTTGTATTTTCTTAATTAGTATTATATATGTCTGTATCACAAAATATTTAGTTATATCATGAAAAGATCGATTGTATATGAAATATGATATACATATGATTGTTCAAATTACGGTATTTAATCGATAAAAGTCGCAACCACGGATCAGGCCAGCGACACTTCGTGTTCAAGTATACTATTCTTTGACTTGTGCCGATCATAGAAAAGGACAGCGAAGATCGAGAGGCCTCGGTCGCCGAGATGTGTAACATAATACGGGTCGAGTATGTCAGTGTGAAAACAATATCTAACCCAGTTACAAAACTTTCTCATTTTTTATTATTTTTTTATGGAACTGTCACCAACATATTCGTGGCATTTTTGTAATGAAAATGATACCAAATAAGATATAATTGAGATGATATTTACTTGTGTAATAGACGATGAAAGTTTCGGAAATTTATAGTAAATATGATCCCTATTATATCGTGTTTGGTATTATTTTAATCGGAAAAATGCCACAGATATATTGGTGAAAGTCTCATTAAAAAATAAGTAATAATAAAAAAGTTTTTTTATTGGCATTACATGACCGCTACTCTCCGCGTCTCTTTCATTCCCATACGCTGTACTTCCTTACGCCCGAAACTTTCATCGTCCATTACTCAAGTAAATACCATCGGAATTATATCTTATTTGGTATCGTTTTCATTAGAAAAATGCGAAAAAGTTCCATCAAAAAATAATAAAAAATAAAAAAGTTTTGTCATTGGATTAGTAGTGGTCTCACCGATATACTCGACCCGAATTATATTACACTTCTCGGCGACCGAGGCCTCTCGAGCTTTACGGCCCCTCACGGGGTATACCCGCGGAAGTGGGGATTGTTTTGTAGCACTTCTTGTTCAGAACTTGGCGACACTTATCGATTAAGTACTGTATTAATACGTTAATTCCTATGGAATTAGTTGTGAAACAACTAATTTTGGATGCATAATACTGATCCAATTTCAGTATCCTGTGTTAGAATAGAATATATTTATGAAATTTACTCTACAGTCAACGTATTAGTGAATCTAGTATGTATTATATTTTAAAATATTTAAGTGATCAAATTGTAAAAAAAAAACTCAAAAATTCTTCAAAATGTTATGTTCTTTTAACATAATTTTCTACTTATTCATATCCACATAAATTTGGTAATATATCTAGTGATTGTATTATATATTACTAATGTTTGTGTTTCTGTTAATATGTAAGTAAATTATACAAATTTTGTATAAAAAGTATAAATTATTCTATGAAAGAAATTGAATAATTACTTCTCATGTCGATCAATTCTATAAAATAAGTACATATAATTTGTTCAAATTAATTTATTCCCTTAAAATTTTAAAAAAAGTTTAAAAGATATTGTCATAAATGAATTTACCAAACTTTTCTTTTAAAAGCATAGAAAATTTGATTTGTAGTATTATGGCATTAAAAATGTTTGAAGTGGTCCATTGGAAGTGTATAAACATCCTTTAAATCATGCACATAATTGACTGTTACGACTTACATTCAGACATGCATGTTTATTGAATTTGCAATGTACAATGTGCATTGTGTTTCTGTAGCTGTATCTGTATCTGTAATATTGAAAAGATATTATACTTATTGATATATTTCTATTTTACAATTAATACTAAGGTATTATTTAATCTCTGTAATTTATTATTCGTTATTATAGTTTATAATTTTTACTTGCTATAACTTCAATATTCTGAATATTTATACTTTTATACATACATATTATATGTACCATGAAAGTAATAAAAATAATTTGAATAGAAGACATTTTATTATACAAATTTTCTACTATTCATAAATTAGGCTGAAAATATGTACTTTATTAAATGTACCTTATGCACATAAGTTAATTACACATAATGTGTAATTTAATTTAGAAAATATTATTTAATAGTGAAAACAGATGTAATTTGTTTAAGTCAGTAAAAAATATGTTTAATGATGTTTCTTTCTGTAGGCTACTATATATATTACACTCTAATTAATTTATGATGAAGATTGTATATATAACAAATTTTGTATTGACATAAAAAAGTTGATAATATTGTAAATATCTGTATTTATTTTGGATTAACAAGTTCAATACTTAAAAGATTTGTGGCATTATATATGATAATAAAATAAAATATCCCAAAACAAAGATTAAAAATTCTTTCCTAATTCTGCGAAATTTAAATTCTAAATGTTGCCGCCTGTATGTAGTACATCAAGGTCATCCAATTTAGGGACATAGATATTAATGATTTCGATAGAAATTAGCTTTTATAAAATTACTTTGTGTATCAATTGTCGGTGATCAGGATTTACCTGGCATATATACATATATGTATATGTCATGTCCCTACTATTCTATACTTTGCCTATGGTTGGAAGTAACATTTTCCTTTACAAAAATGAGAGTTGTTAACGACAAACACGGATCAATCAGAGCGTAGTTACAGCTAAGGGTGGCATTGGTATTGGCGGAACCGGAATCTGTCCACTGTAGCCGTGCTCTGATTGGTCCGTGTTTTTCAAACCGCAGAGAACATTTTCGCAAAAGAAAAAATATATCAGTGCGGCAAACATGGGGAAACACCCCTTTCAAGGAAGCACATTTTTGGGACACCCTGTATACATGTCGATTAAAGAAAATACAGTACATACTGTTTACATGTGTTACGAGAAAATTTTCTAATTCTATATTTAAAAACTCTTTATACATGAGGCAAACATGTATTAGAAGTGTAGAAGATAGAAAGATATATCGGTGCTAGTGATGGATAACTGTAATTTTTACTGTACTTACGCATATTAAACATCACACAATTAAGAAATTTATAACCTATATCTAAGGACAGATTCATGCAATTGAGGAGTTCTTGAAACATAATGGATGCAAAAATGGGAAAAAAAGACATTGTACAAGCGGTAGTTCTTTCGGAAGATTTCGTAACAAATTTGACACCTATGCAAGATATATTTCCAAGTGTCTTAATGCCGATCATAAATGTACCACTTTTAGATTATTTAATGGAAACTCTGATTAAATGTGGAGTACAAGAATTATTTCTTTATTGTAGCAGTCATATCGATTTAATAAAAGCTTACATAAATAAAAGAAAGTGGTCAAGAATACAGGTTTCTCTAATTATATCAGAAGGATGCAGATCTTTGGGCGATGCTCTCAGAGATATTGATACGAAAGGTTCAATTCGTGGTAATTTTATACTGATAAGGGGAGATACCTTTATTAATACAGACCTTATGAATGCTTTAAACATTCATCGCTCTAAACTCGAAAAAGACAAAGGCACAACAATGACTATGTTGATGAGAAATATTGGTTCAACCAGCGATTCATTATTAAGAAAAGAAACATTTTTATTAGTTTCTGATAAAACCAGTAAAAAGATTCTACACTACAATAAATTAAGGTCTGGTGAGAAGAAAGTGAAATTAGAATTAAATTGGTTCTTAGATCATAGTGAAATTGAAATTAACACTTGCTATATGGATACTCATGTTTACCTATGTTCACCTTCTGTACTACCGCTATTCTCCGATAATTTTGATTTTCAAGTAAGTTATTAAATTTTTATCTACTTTCAAAAGATTGTTAATTAGATTCCTTTGTTACAATAATTTAGAAAATATTTCTTATATAGATTTAAAAGAGGATAAATTTATATAAAGGATGGTTCGCTTTAATTAATTTTTGGGACCAACAAGCTATTGATAACTTTTGACATTGGCATTACAAATTAAAAAAATATTTTGTATTTTTTAATATTATTAGCAATTTTCGTGTATCAACATTCATAGAAATAAATTAAAGTGAATCATTCTGAAATAATTAGCATTAGATAAACGGAAAATATAATTTCAGACAATGGAAGACTTTATTCGAGGAGTGCTGATGAATGAAGAAATTTTGAATTCTCGTATTTATTGGCAACAATTGAATCCTGAACATTACAGTTTACCAGTTGTATCGTGGAATGCTTACCAGATCCTTAATCGTGATATTTTAAACAGGCATAGTTTTCCACTTACGCTGAATTCTATTCCATTTCTAAACAATTTTATTCATATGCCACGCAGCACTTACAAACACAGAAGTGCATCGCTTGCTAAAGGTTGCACTTTGAAGGAAGATAGTGTGCTCTGTCAAAACAGTGTGCTGGGAAATGACACTTCTGTTACAAGATCTGTTATTGGTCACAATTGTTTAATAGGCTGTAATGTAAAAATAAAAGGTTCCTATATATTATCAGACACTAAGATAGAAGATAATTCCATTGTTACGGACAGTATAATATTTTCAAATTCTGTTATTAAAAAGGCTGCTCAAATAAATCGATGTATAGTATGTCCTGGATCAAATATCGATGACCGAATGGAATATGTTGATTCTATATTAGAATCAAACAACAATAAAGTTATCATTAAAAGGATATCAGAGATTGACACGGATAGTGATTTTGAATTCTTTAATGATTACCGTGCAGAAGAATCTGACGATTATTCTACAGACGATACAAGTAGCAATGTAGGTTCTGAATGTAATTCATCAATCCCAGATGATACACACATGTTTCTATCCGAAGTTATTGACAGTTTATTAAGAGGTTTTCAAGACAAACTTAATTGTGACAACTTAATTTTGGAAATAAATTCGTCAAGATATGCATATAATGTTACCATGAGCGAAGTAACATATAACGTCATTAAAGCTATACTAAGTTTACCATTCCATTACCTATCAGAAAAGAAAGAAACTGTAAATAATCAAAGCTATCAAAAACACCTAAAAATTATGGTTACTTATTTCCAACCAATTATTTTAAACTATGTGAAAACAGAAGATGCTCAAGAAGACTGTTTACGTGCAATGGAAGAAGTTGCTACTTCAACCGAAGAGTTACTACCATTTTTACAACATTTATTACATCTTTTTTATGATAAAGACGTATTGTCAGAAGAAAAGATTTTAGAATGGTACAGATCCAGTCATAAAGATATAGATGAGTTTCAGAATAATAAAGTCAGAACTGCAGTAGAGCCATTTATTCAATGGTTAGAAGAAGCTGAAGAAGATTCTAGTGCAAGTGAAAACGATGAATAAATGCAAATCGAACTCTTGATTATGATGAATTAAATTTTAGATAAGTATAAAATCTACACTTTTTAATCAGTATGACCTTTTGTTTACAACAACAAATTCGTCTGAAACATTTTTTGTGAAGTTTATGTAATGTCTGATTTGTTATTATTAGATTGAGATTATGTAAACTAATGTAAAAATGTGTTTTGTCTACTGCTTTGTTTCAAATACATACAATCTACAGTCTTATTATTACTTTTTCAAAATAACAGTTTTTAATGTAATATTACCATTAAAATTAAAGGATAATAAAGCATATGATTTAATGTAATGTCTTTATTATTGTATTAGTTATTTTGTGGTACTACACTTTGAGCAATAATACAGATCAAGTGTAAATAAATTATATTTTGTATGATATAGCGTGTATTAACTAGTCCCTTATTAAAATATTTTAAATGACATGTTCAAAAAGAGGAAGTATAAATTATTATTCTGTGGGAAAAATAGTATCTGTTAAGTTGTGCCAAGCTTGGTGCCGATGATCTGGAAATTTAATTGCATCTATCCAATGTTTGAGTCGTGCTCCTTTGCTGTTACAACTTAATTCAAGTCCACCTAAATAATAACAATACAATACATATGAATACAACATAACATGCAGTAATGTACTAATAAGTAAATAGCTATTCTTCAAATTTTACTAAAATGTAAATGTGGAAATTTTATTTTTTTAAATATTTAATTCATTTTTTAGTATCATGTTTAAAAGAACACTTTCATTTTATGGCATATTAATATTTTTATTCCTTAACACTAGATTTATGGAGCACTAAAAATGACTATTTTATATTATTCATTTTTTAAAAATAACACACCAAAGAAATAAATTTATTGAATAATTTCTCATGGATGTAACTTTACAATCTCAATAATTGTAAATTAAAAATATTAGAACCCGTCAATTTGACGGGTCCCGTAATCCTAGTGTTAAAGCAATCATTTAAATAATAGACATTCTATGTTATATTATTTTGTATTATATTATTTTTACCAAGGTAATCGTTATTCTTGCCTAAGTCCTTGTCCCACACCGTAATGTATAATGCGAGTTTTGTAAGATCTGTCAATCGAGTAGTAAAAATGAATTCTTCATTCCAGTCTGGATTTAAGGTTTTCCACTTTATTGTTGTATTCTGTGAATTGCGACCTATGATTTTCTTTGACATGAACTTTCTGCCTGTGATACGTGCAATTGAATAGTCAAAGATACGTTGTTTCTGATTATTTGTCACATTTTCTATAAGGCACAACTTGACAAATGGGTCGGAAAATCCATTGCTATCCATTGGAAGTAGGTTTGCAGCTTGTTGAACCATAACCGTCAATGCTCTACGTTTTGTACAATAACATAGAGTCACTTCAATCTTTCCCCGTCCACTGGAAAACACACCCCATGCAGCTTCTTCATTGTCCACCTATGCCAACGTCGAGCTCTTATATCTTAGTGTCTGCAATAATGTAAGTCAAGTCGGCCGTCGCGAAAAATTGGAGGCACGATGGTATAATAATTAGAAATTAGAATAACACTAATCCAAACGTGGAGAACAACAATTTAAAAACTAGAAACTGTAGTATACTGTAGATTAGCGTTCCTCAACCTATGTGCCGCAAAGTGAAAATTGCTACCATACGCCAAGATCAGAAAAGTGATTAATTTATAAAATCTTTCCAAACAGTTCTCGTAAAATATTACTATGAGTTCGAGAATTTTAAGTAAGAATTAATCAATTAATTGAAGATAAACAATAGCAAAGCTAATAAAAGCCATTTTATTTGCATTTCTTTATATTTAAATGTAAATGAAGAAAAATTAAATTGAAGTATTTAGTGCAAAGTTAAGTGAAACACTTTTAATAAAAATATAGAAAATGTTATAATATGCAATGACTTTAGTCGGCGAGGTTCTTAACAAATTGATATTATAAACATCTTAACTCGCGGAGAAATGCTGCCATAAATATTGGGTAATGCTGAGTGATAAAATACCAATAACTAGAAGAATCGGAGCAGGTCCTCGAAAATTTCGGGATTCCCAAGAAAATTAGGGGTTTCGAATATTTGAGAATTCTCGGATGTTCTCGGGTATCTCAACATTTTCGAGAATCCGACCCGTCTCGACTCGATGCCTTTGCGCCCGTACGGAAATTGAAACGTTCAATACGTAACATGTATAGAAGAAAAAGAGGAAATTGGTTATACATACTGGATAATAATCTTGTAATGGGACATTATAATGTTTTGTTTGACGGGGTTGTAACTCGTGCAGGGGAAACCTCGCTTCTCCTAGAAAGTCTTGACCTGTTGGATCGTCCTGGAGTATCAGAATGTGTAGTGCTTTGCCATTCCATATCTGTTACGAAATGATCATTAATATCTTGCGTTCCCTAATCATTGATTCGTTTAACACAAATGCTCGATTATGTGAGTGTAAAAAAATTTGCATTGTGCTTACGTCTGTCTCTGTCGTTCCATAAAAGTTTAGAATCTCGTTGAATTCCGGATTCCGTGTTTTGTGAACTGTCTTTGTGCGGAGACGTTTTGTACTCGCAACTAGGTCTACCGGTAATATGTTCAGTTTGCAAAACGGATCGGCGAGACCATGAATGTCCATTGGTCGTAGGTCTCGTGCTCGTTCCACTTTGCACTGGAGGCACTGAACCGCTGGGTCGTATCGCAAGGAGATTTCTAGAGTTCCATAGTTTTGCTCCACCTCTAGGTATCATAGTAGCATTAGATTCATTTTAATCATTTCATGTATCAAATTAATCGAATATATCAAAAGTATTAAGTTGTTGTTAGAAGTGTGCGAGAACCGGAAAATGTCTGATTCTGAATAAAATTCTCGACATTTTCTGGTTCTCCCACACCACTAGCAACAATCTAATACAAGCTAGTATAGAAAAGATAAACCATTTCTCCTAAGAGAATACATTTTTAGAATTCTAGATTAGAATAGAATAACTTCCAGAAGAGAATATTCTCTTAGGAGAAAAATACAAGGTGGCCCACATAGCTGAGGTCCCCCACGACCTATACATTTGTTCCCTTTTTCATTCAAAAATTGTCTGGTGATGATAACGCTATTTCCGAGCGCTTCAAGTACCTACAAGTCGAAACTTCAAACTGTTATATCTCATCATGGAAATATCTGACAAAAAAATGTTTCAGGCGAAATTTACTTGTTTTTTCCTGTAGAATCTAAAGATGTAACGTTTTATAGGGAGTTCAACTTAAAATTATAAAGGTACCCCCGCCCTCCCTTAAAGAGGATGGGGAGGATCACTTCACGTTTATGTAGTTAGAAAGGCCCTTCAGATCCATGCAATTTAAGATTAAGAACTTTAAAATCGATTGCATAATTTTCGAGATATTGAACTGTTAAGAGTTATGTGGGACAACCTGTATATTATGTTTCCTTTGTACATATATTATTATATTAATACCATAAACTCACCGTGCTCCAACATTTGTAGGTGTGACGACTCGATTTGATTGTTGCTGCGCGGGTTCTCTTTTCCTAAGCAA
Organism: Sphecodes monilicornis; assembly: GCA_913789915.3. Lineage (NCBI taxonomy): Eukaryota > Metazoa > Arthropoda > Insecta > Hymenoptera > Halictidae > Sphecodes > Sphecodes monilicornis. The sequence continues at coordinate 17,629,142 of OU565290.1, forward strand.
AATTGACTTACGTCCTGACCCATGCGTTTCTCTTTGATTTGAATATGTTCTAGTATTTGTTCCGTTGGAATTATTGTCGTTCCCAGTTTCATTGGAATCATTGACGAGTTCAGTCTATAATGCATTAACTGATATCAGTTAAACTTCTACTCTTTTGTTTATCATTCTTACGTACCTGAGAGATTGTACCTGTGAGTTTTTTAATTGATTGTACGTGTTAAATTCTATTCTACGAGTATCGTTATTCACATCGTTAGAATTGTTAGACTTCTTAACTTTTTCGTTGACGATTTCATCCTCGAATGACACACGTTGTTCAACTTGAGGCTCGTGGGTGGTTTTACCGTTTGTTCGCAATCGTGAGCTTGCAACCGAGGAAGTCGGTGAAACACGACTACATTGAGATGTAATTGAAAGAGTAGACCTATCTAATTGATCTGAACATTCTTCACGATTATTCAGTAGTGATAAATCGTTGGATCGCTGTCCCGGCGATATTTTCGATACACTGCCAGTTGATTGAGCAGAATTCGAAAACGGTGAAAGTCGCGTTACTTCTTCATCCGAAGAAGAATCATGGGGTTCTGTTAATTCCAGAGATTTATTTCCTCCAACTGTCCATGTCATCTGTTTGTGACATATCCGCGACCATCCTCGCTCCTGTTTTTATCAAATATGTATAGATATGTTTAATTTATCCATTCGATTAGAATATTTTATTACTAGAGGTATGCAAGAACTCGAAAATGTCGGGTACCCAATGGTCGAGACGGGTCGGGTTCTCGAAAATTTTGGGATTTCAAGAATCCCAAAAATTCTCAGGAATCCCGAAATTTTCGAATCCGACATTTTCAGGTTTCGCATATCTTCGTGCATTACTATAAGGGTACAATTGAAGTACCTTTTTCTCGGGCAAAATATACTTTGGCATTCCTTTAATAAACCAAGCGCCGCTTTTTTTCCACATTTCTCTGGTCTCTGCGCATATGCGACAAAGAAATTGTTTTTGACTGTTATTCGAACGTCTAACAATACGTTGCATAGTCGTTCTGTCTAATACACTTTTTGTCGACGTTGTGTTTTGAAATGCTGAATTAAGTTCGGTAGTTTCTATGCCACATTTCTGACATATGTATTTACGACAGTCCTTGCAAAGATTCGGTGTTGCACCCAGTACAGCCCCAAATTTTTCACCACAGAGAGCACAGGAACATACGCAATGCGTGCTATTGGAACAACGACTGCTACAGTTTCGTTTCTCATTCATTCTTGTTCTCGTGACAATACAAACATTACGTTTCATGTTTTCAAGTCTCTCTACTAATCTACCAACTCGTTCTTGTTCTGACAGGTCTAAGGCTTCGGCTCTTTGAATGACCTAAAATATTAGTAACAAAAATAGTAACTACATATGTAAACATCCGTCTAATCAGTATTTTATTTTTAATGCAATTTCCAATGCCTGTTTTTAACTCCAACATTTTTTACTAATGAATGCACTTACCTCTATGATTGCTTGTTGTTCTCCTTCAGACAAAACAAATGATTGTGCGCAACGATTTGAAGGAGCAGTGTAAGAATTAGAGCAATTACCCCATTTTGAATCTAGGGAACCAGTTTTCACAGACCACCCTATGCGTAATCTAATTACAGAACAAAATAAGCATATTTAGAAGTGCATAAAAATTATATACATTTATAAAATATATCTTATTTATACTCACTTTGCTCTTAATGCTAAATGACGATCATTTGGACAAACCCATCTGGTTCCCCTACCTGGATCTTTTACTGTGATGTCCATAGTGATTAGTGAGAAAGAGATTAATGAAACCCTTAGATCATTTTAAATATACTATGAACATTGTGTAATGTAGTTTATCCTACGAAAAATAAAAATACGTAAAAAGAAATGAAAGCTTGATTATAAAACACATTGTTAATAAAAATAAATGTTAAACTATTTTCTTGAAAAGTCAATTTTGTAATGTGAAAACTTGTTAATTATTCGTTTAATCTAAACTACGTTTCGAAAAATTTACGTAATATAAAGCATAGAAAGTAAAAAAAATATTTTCTTAAATTTTCATTTTCGAAAATAATATTTATATACATGCAATGATAAATAATTTCAATATATAATACAAATATATATACATATATATATATATATATATATATATATATATATATATATATAAATATAATGTGCGTTCTTTTAACTAGTTGCTTCATTAGATTCAATTTCCTTGAAATGATCGTCTCTGATATTATTCCTCACCGGAAAAGCATTTCCTCTTTCCCGCATGTTGGAATTTCTATCATTCACGTTATTCACAACTTTACGTGCCACTGGTAATAAACCAAACTATAACTGAATTTTTAGAATTTGTTCCAATAATGTTTATTTCAGCTAATTATTTTTGAACAATTAAACATTTTCAGACAAGAAAATTGCAACTCGTTAATTTTGATTATTTTATCGGTAAAAATATAATTAAATATATGTATATATAAATCCATATATCTATCTATCTATCTATATATATACATATATATATATATATATATATATATATATATATATATATATATACGTGTATTATATTATATAATATATAGATTATATATATATATATATATATATATATATATATATATATACGTGTATTATATTATATAATATATAGATTATATATATATATATATATGTACGTGTATTTCGTCTCATTATGTGTGTCTAATTAATATTTTATTTGCGTATTAATTATGAAAAATATATTAATGAAGTACTAACAAAGCATAATAATATCATAAAGGCATAATAAAGATTATTACGAAATACTAGTGTTTCAAAACAATTAATACTAGGTTTAGTAAATACACATTTATATATTCTTTTTACTTTCTAATATATCAATATATTAAATATATAAGTATATGCATTATTATCATTATATATATTATTATTTTAATATAATTTAATAATTATAATATTTTGTAGTTTTAATTAAAACCAATTATTTTGTTAAAATTTAATTGTTTGCCGTTATAGATATTCTAATTGAATAAAACAGTCTCTGCAAGATAAAATCAGACTACTTATGTTATCAGTGCGAAAAAATACAGTAAAAAACCTGTATAATGTTTGCGGGACAAATACAGTTTCCACCGCAATTTATTACATATGTAATATACACATTTATGATAACCATATGCGCGATAGTGGTTTAATATATAACATTTTTGTTTAACGTGTATCCGAAAAAATAGTACATAGTTCGAAAGAATAGCTTCCGTTCGGGACAAACACACGCAACAAGTATCCGTATTTTAATTTCTACATCATTTAAGTTTCTAAAAGGAGACTGTCTATATTTGCACATAATCGATACTGCAATGATTCTTGCATCGGCCCTTATTTTCTTATTACAGGATATCTTTAATAGTTACAAAACCCACAGTAATATCTTCTAAATAGAACAGAATATATTTTAACGATTTGTAAGCCAGTGGGATGCTATTTTCGTGGTTGAGAAAGAATACTCTATTCGCTAAAAATGATTTTTCTAAATTATCGTATAATGGAACAGATGCATAGAAAAGTAATAAAGCAAACGATAATCTATATTATAATACATCGTGTTGATAGAATAGTGGTCTCGTGTAAAATTATTGTATCATGTATGATTGTACAGTCATCGCAAAAAACGGAAAATGTTGAAAAGTACTTGGTCGAAAAGGGCGAGGGAGGGAGGGAAAGCTCTCATCGGACGCGTGGCAGTATAGTGCCACTATATGTAGTCTCATAGTGACTGAAAAAAAATGAGCGCGAAAGTCCTACGGTGAAGGGCGATCAATCGAAACTTGCGACACGTACCATCAATAACTCATGCGTTGCAAGCATTTCGCCCGTCCCTACACACGACCACATAAAACAAACCAGCGCGTACTCACCGAATTAAATATACCGTAACGACTCTAGCCTATAAACTATCGTTAATTAAGCTATATTTTATACGGAAATTATCGCACTACAAAAAAATCATTCAACATCAGTTACGGCAGAAATTATTATAATAATCTACTTTCGAGACTCCTTCGATAAAAAAGCAGCGAAGATAAGTTGTCATCGGGAAGCTTCTATTTTTTCGGTTAATAGAATTTATTTAGTAATCCGACTGCTAAAGCGAGGTACAAGTAACAAGATTTTTATTATTACGAGCGAACGGTCGTCCGGAATAATTTGTATGTCTACTTACGAGATCTGTGAACCTCTTCTGTCATGTGAGTTTTAATTAAAAAGCAAGCAGTCGCACCGAACTGTAATTATTGAATTGTAGACTGCTCGACGGTCACGTCGTGAACGATGATGATGTATTTGCTAATCCCGAAACAGTTCGCAGGATGTGACTCGCGTGGAGGACAGAGCACAGAGCTATACTTGCCACGCTATCAGCAAGCCTACAAGTGGGTGCTATGTATTATCGCAGAAACTAGCCTACGACTCCACTTCTCTTTCGATACAGGCGCAAGAGGGATGCGTGGCATGCGTGCGATTCACAGGGATGTAACTAGGAAATTCTTTGACTAGAATATCTAAAATCCAAACCAGGCTCGGACATTATTCGAATAATATATTTGGAAATAGATTATTCGAATAATATATATTATCTTCTATGACCAAATGTTATACTGAAGTAGTTATTCCATTATACGATTATTAAATGAAACAGTATTTTATTTTATATTCGAACAGCAGATGTATTACAATATGGATATTTCTCCAAAGAAACGTTTAACCCTTGCGTAGCCAACCGGGTACCCGTTTCCATATTTTATTTAGTAATTTTTTAATCTTCCTGACAAAATATTGCAAAACCCTTCCGGATCTGCATACTTTGTACAATTTCACGTAGATTAACGTTCAGTGAACAAAATAACAGTTAAATTGTCACTACCCCGGTTGGCCAACAACAGTGAACATTCTGGAATTCAAATAAAATAATAGGTAATTTTGACATAATATTTTATGTTAAATTACCTGTTATTTTATTTGAACGATTCAATTAATTCAAATAAAAACATTATTTATTGATATAATAAATTGAATGATATAATTTAATTAAAATGATTATTTCATTTCGTACCAAAACTTTGCACACTATAAGTTTCGGCATGTCCGAATTGAACGAATCATAACTTAATTCCAAGAATACTAAAATAAAGAAATTATTCAGAATTTTAGCGATACAAAATTTGAATATTTTCAATTATTTCTATCTTCATAACTCGTATATGTATTTCCTTTTTATTACTTCTAATAACATATAATTATATGTTTATGAGACTACAATTTAAAGGGCCTCATAAATAAATTTTATTTACAGTTTAAAAAGTGTCGTATATAATATTACGTTCAATAAAAATTGAATTATAAAAAGATTGTATAAAAATCTAAGATGCAAAGTAATCGATAAATAAAATTTTTATTTTACATAAATTATTAGCAGAGTTTATTACTCTCAGAGACTAATATGTATTTAATTGCTCTTCAATTATTTCATTGAATCATCTTCATTCAATTATTTGTTCGTTAATCATCATAAACGTAATGGAAAATACCGTATTGAGGAAAATGTATGTCCTTGTCCTATATTGCAATTATTGACGTGTATGCTTTGTAGTCGTCTGCGTCGCCCGGAATTTAACGTGTATATGCGTCAGAGATCAAAAGAACTTAGCCGACTAAAGTTCTTAAGCTTTTAAATCGAGACACTAAGTTTCATATATATTTTAATGAATTCTTATATGCTTTAAAAAGAAAACTGTATCTTTTGTGCTACAGTTTGCTTTTTTGTTTATAAACAAAAAACGGTATGTACCTAAAAATGTCAGCAGGTAGGTCGGTAATTAAATAATAAATAAGAAATCGTGCTATCTAATGTACTAGATTATTCTGTATATTACAGTATAATTAAGTGTTACATATCTAATTGTTTTTGTAACGAATATTTACATTTTTTTTAATAAATGTGTACATCATATAATTAGTTAATTAACGATTGATGATTTCAATTATTTTGTATACACTGTTAAGAAAAATATCTGTCGACATAGTGTAATGTTTCAAATGCAACTTCAACCATAATAAGAATAATTATCATCCATTCTAAACGAATATGATGACGGTCGCTTAAATGCGAAGATAGAATTCCAACAAGCTCCACACAATGATTTATTTTCTCGTTAATAACCTGTGATATAAAATTAAGTAAATTTTCGGTATCATTTTAAGAACAGAAATATTCTTTACTAACACTTATTGTAATTTGATGACTTACTCTTGTACGTTTAGTGATATTAAAATATGCACATGTTTGTTGATATAGAATTTCCAAGTCGTCTCTTTCCCAGTAGAAGTCGGGAGTATCTAGTAAATCTGAACTTAAATTAATCGAATGTCGCAGTGCGAATAATTCTCCCTGTTTTTTTAATACTTCCTGTTGACTTATTCTAAGCTTTCTGCCATATTTTAAGTCTTCGGTAACAAATTCTATAGAATCTACATAATTGTCTAAAGATGCTTCCCATATGCCTAATTTCACTGATTGCGCGATTGCATTTGAAAATGTGTATTTGTCTAGATCTGTTGCACCCAGTGCTAACATAATATTACCATCTTTTATGTGACTTTTTTTCCTGCAGAGAATTATACAAAAAAAATACATAAATTGCAATATCTACATGAACTGCATAAAAAATTAATTGCATATTGAAAGAATATTGTTTTAAATACTGTTTATAAAGGAATATAAATTTGTTTACCCACTATCTGTGTAAGCGTATGTCATTAATTCACACTCCGATTGAATTACAATATCTGTATAAGAATTCTCTTCGTATTTCTTTAAAAATTTCAATATATTGCCATATTCGAGATCAGTGATATTCCACATCACTACAGTACCTTCCCGAAAAAAGAAGATTTCCCTTGGTTCAAATTCTACTTCATACATTGCCGTTGCATGTATGACATCCGGTAAAGCTGAAAACATAATCTAAATAAAGCACAAAGAAATAATTCAACATTATAGTTCATGATAATAATAAAGATTAGTATCTTTTAACATTGAACTACCCATTTTATGTCAATGTATGATACACAATGCTAATTCAACACGAAACAATATCTAAAGTAATATAAACAGACAACATTACAATATATAATACCATAATGAAAACAATAAAATAAAAAAATTTCAAAATATCTTCAAAGACTGTTTAAAAATTACAATCATACAATTCTGCATATCATTTTATAATCCACAGATATTTTATCATAGCGGAGCAATCAAATAAAACAATATACTTTTCTACTAATAAATTATATATCTTATTCCTAGCTAATCTAATTCAACTTAAATGTACATATTTATTAAAATATATATCAGTAAATCAATTACCTGTATTTAATAATGTGCTTTCAAATTAAAGAAATTAGTATCCAGGTTTAAACTGACGGATTTATGTTTGTAATTATTACATACATTTTAAAAAATATTTTAATAAACATTATGAATAATTACATTTATACACTGGACATATAGATATTAATTATACAATTCTGGCATTATGTAATTGCAGAATCCATTTCTCTGCATTTAAAAACATAGAGTGGATGAAATTTTTCCTTATGTTTCATAATAATTAATCAGATATTGACAATGGACAAAAAAAAATACATTACTAGTCATTATACAGGAATGCCACAAATTCATTAAACATAATTCTAACTTACAATATCAGTTCAAAATATTATGCTTTTTAAGAATAACGTACTTCACCTGAAGAATGATATAATAACATGTTCTTAACAAGGTTTTTAGATACATATTGTTTAATCAACCAAAAATGGACTATCGCATGCCCCTAATCCTGTTGCTACACCACCTTCATTAGCAGTAGCTAATTTAGTTCTCAACATATGACCACCTTGTTTATTAACATGTACATTATTTTCGTCAGCAATAATGACACCAAATATTCCTAGTTCAGAAACTAATTCTTGTAGTTTTATGGTTGCATTATATTCCGGTCTAACCATGTAACTTTTATGAATGGGAGGGTAGATTTTGTCCATAAGAACCCAAGCTACTCTGTCTTGTTTGTATTTCATGGATTCTAAGAAATATTTTATATCCAATCCATATTTGTTATTGCAGCCTCCTTCTCGTTGAGGCTTTAGTACAAATTGATGCGGATTTGCAATTCCCATTTCTATAGCTGCATTTCCATGTTCATTAAAGTCTAATGCATAATGATCTGTACAAAATAGTACAATGCAATATTTTGTCAACAACATAATCAAATATTATTTGTAGCACAGGCGAGGGAAACGAGCAAAGTAGATTAAGAATAGATTAGAAACAAACATGACAATGTGAACAAGTGATAATTATAAAAATATAAGAAACTATATGTAGCAATAAAAAAAGTCATAGTTATAGTTATAGATTCAAAGAAGTGTAATATTAGATGTTAAGTATTTGTAAAAACTTAAAAAATTTGGACGTAAAAGTGAGGAAATAAAATTATTATTATATTATTATTTGCACCATAAAAATCATTCGCTTACCAGTAAATATTTCTTTAACTTCTGCACATATTTTTTCATTATCTAGAAATTGATTAATTACCCCAGGCTTTGCAAGAACCTGTTGAACTTTTTTTGTGCCTGCTAAATGATACTGAATAGTGGGACATTTAATTGCTAAAGATCTCTCTATAAGTAATCTTACTTCCCATTCTTTTCTTGTATGATATTGTCCAGGTTCATACCCACACCTATAATACACTACAGCTATGATATAATTATCTACTATCAATTCCTTATTGGATCCCATTTTTGCTGTAGCAGCTAACTGTGTTAAATTCCGACGAATTACTCTGATATTTGGATTTTGTTTCCTAATTTCAAACTCGTGAAAACACTGATCACATATGTTGTACGTAACATCTTCAACAACAAATAAAATGACTGCTCTGTAAACAGTTATATGGTAATTACTTACATTGTAAATTCATTTACATTTCATGTGTTACACTAATCTCTACACTCTATTAATTTTTAATATTTTTATCTTAAAAATGCAACTTAGGATGAACGTACTGTCGATCACCGTACATATTCCATGCTTCTACCATACTTGAACATATAGTTTGTAATGCATTATTGTCTGGTAAATTTTTTATCTTCTCATGACAACCAAGTTCTGTTAACATATATTTATGTAATTTAGTGGAAGCAGGTCCTAACCAACCAAAACCGGAAGCAATTGTATTTATTTCAACTTGTTTCCAACAACAGTATGGAATGGAGGTATTATGCATATCTTTGGTTGGACATTTTGTATCAAGCATTAAATCAGAGCGTAAAATACCGAGAGAAATTTTTTGCGCAGATCCTCCTTCATTATTAATAATTTCGCATATTTTAAATAACTCTCTAGTAAAACTGTCAGCTTTTACAGTTTCTGCTAATGTTTCCTTTAAGAAGTTAAAATCCTGTGCCACTCTATGAATAAGTAAGTTTAATTTCGATTGAATCTGACAAGCATTCTCAAACTCTTTTCTTGGAAATGGGGATGGCATCAGTATGAATGGTGCAAATTGTAGGATGTTTTTATTAAAATTTGTTTTTGGCCTCATACACATTCCATGCACGAGTGCCCAATCTTTTGCTTTCTGTATTAATTCTTCTAATTCTTTCTCCGAAACAGGTGAATAAAGTATCGAATCCATATTCACCTTTTTCTTATTGTAAATCTCTCAAGCAACCCCTTTAAGTTACAGATCTTACTGAATTTCTGAAATCTAAATAATAATTTTGTTGAAGCCTATACAATTTACAAAACTAAAAATTTGAATTATATTAAAATGTTTAAAACGATGAACCACAGTATTGAACTCATTAGTAATTAATAATACTGCTAAATTTAAATTACTCTTACTTACTATAGCGACTCTTTACTCTTATGCTTGGGATATGTTTGTATTGGTTTCAGTTAGATCTGGGTTAAATTCAGGTGATCAGTATGGTCTTAAATCTAACTTGATTTGAAATTGTTGGGGAATCACTGAAATAAATATCTAATTACCAAATTATATGATTATACTTTCATGTAAACATTTATTAAATTGAAATTTAATTACAGGAAGCGATGGCACCCGCACTAAAAAAATTAGAATCGATTTGGCACCCCACAAAAGATTTGATATGGGGAAAAGGTTGCTAACATGATGATGATTTTGTCAATCAAATATGTGAATATTTGTGACAGCAATTTTGCTGCCACAACAAAGTAGATCTAATGGCATCACTCGTTTCAAATAGAATTGTATATCAAAAACGTTAAAATTAATTCTTAATGCTTAACTCTTACAGATGTATAACTCTTGAACCAGTAAACTTTTGACTTTGGAACTTACACTTTTGGGTTTATCTCGTCAAAATCTACGAAATTATATAAGAAATAGTCCAAAATTGTTGGTTTCCCGAAGTGAAGTTTAACCTGCGTTGAACTCATTTTATAATAATTTTTCTACATGTTAATAATATTAACAATTAATTAGATAAAAAAAAAGTAAATACACAAATGGAAAGAAGGCCTGGGCACGATGACACACTGTGGCACACCCGGGGGGTGTAAGCTGGAATGGGAATATTTCAAGCACTATAATTCTGGCCCGAAACGGAGGTGGCGTTGTTGTTCCCTATCACGTGATGGAGGCATGCGCACTGATGCGCACATAAGGAACGAAGTGAAGCCAAGCCAAACCAAGCTCATGCCGGTACGCGGTACGCAGCAACTTCCTCGTGGTGAGATCTGGGCAATCGATATTATCCACAATTTGCAAGATATTATAACTTAAAAATTATAGTATCTTGCATGTAGTGGATAATATCAAGCTAATAGATTTTCAAATGCACTTTTCTCGGAAAATCTGGAGAAGTGCACGCTACTGCTCGGAAAATTTGTTTCCCGTCGACCGCGCTGTCTCCATGTAAGTTTGTACATTATTTTTCCGAATATAAAAATGTTTAATATTACATGATAGGCCTACAAAAAAGTGAAGAAGCATCGAAAAAATTTATTTTTATTTTCGGTTGCAATTAAGAACAATTCGTTCAACAATATTTCATTACTGAATTTTTATAAAATTGGTATCTCCAAAACTTCAATAGGAAATACGTATTTTTTCGAATTTTTAGAGATTTTCAATTTATTTGAACGTGTTCACACAATCGAAAGAAATCTAAAAAAATACATACAAATAATCATGACGAGACACAGCTTACATAATAATATAAACGTGGTGAATTGAAAACTTCGATATAAAATCGGCGATTCTATGCTTTCTGATTTATTTAAATATCGATTTTGCAACCAAAAATTCTGAAAAACATCTCGGTCATGTATGCTACTCGGTAAAATATTCACGAATTTTTTGTTAAGCATGGTGTAACTAAAAATCAATTTGATTTGGGGGAACCTTTGGCCATCTTATCCAGCTACACTTTAAAAGAACAAGAAAAGATGATTTCAAAAATTCAAAACATTTCAGTATTAAACTGACTTTTTTAAAAAAAATTTAATCCAAATTTCGTTTTGATAGCTGCTTTAGGTCAAAAGTTACAGCAAAGCGTGTGCCGTGCCGCACCGAGAATCGAATGCGCCGGCAAGCTGAAATAGTTGAATTGCCGAGGAACGATCCGTACGTTCGAAATCTACGACCGAGCGGCCGACGAGCCACCGCACACGGGCACGGTAGGGGTAGAGCTTCCTCGTATGCCTAGCGCTAGTGGAAGCAAAGTGGGGGTACTTCTGAACACCGATGTAGGGGAGTCCGTGGGCGCGCGCCCATGTTCTGGCATCAGGCATCACTGCACCTGGGCACACCGAGACGAGAGCAGACGAGAGTTACTGTCGTAAGAATCAGTTACCCCCACTATCGCGCTCCGGTCGCCCGGCTGGCTCGAATGAGTCGTAAATGAGTGATCAGTTATTCTAAATTTCATTTAAGATAACTGTCACATATTGGTTATGTTTGAAACTAACCTTCTATTTATATATATTGAATATATTACTATGTACATAACCTATTTAAATATTAATTTTTGTTAGTATTTCAGTCTTAACGAGATTATTAAAAATAGTGGCAACTGAATATATGAATTTTTAAAATGATTATTATTATTTCATTTTATGCCCTCTGTTCTGTATATCATATATGATAAAAAACATACATAATTTGATCATGTTTATCATAAAACATTATCTCCATTAAGAAAATACAAGATTATTTAATCAATTCATTACACATATTTTATGACCTTGTAGTTGTATGTGAAATTATATAAATAATACATGTTTCAATATTTAAAAGATGGTGATTAAAGAGTGTATACAGTTTCATGTAATTTGTATATTTAAAAGCCTATGTTAAAATCAGTTCAAGTCAAAATGACAGTTTTTGACTTTCATGAACATCATCACATATTTCTTGCCTAAATTTTTAGGATAATATAAACATAATTTTTCTGGTAGAGAAATGTAGGCAAATTTATATTGCCTATATTATTTATATTATATTATATGAAATTGTAATGTCAAAGAATTGTATTAACCTTTTGTTTACTATAAGTTTGTCGGAATTTATGGTTGCATCGACAAATAATAAACATGCTTATGTCATTCTTGTGTTAAATTTTTGTTTTAAACATCAAATTTTTATACTTACAGCTAGTTGCCGTACATATTGTATCAGGTACATATAACTTCTCTTCTGAAAGGCCCTGCACTAAACTTTCCAAGTTATATTCTTCTGCAGTAGCTAGTGCTTTTACTTTCCATTCCTATAAATGAATAACCATTTAATTACAAATGTAATTATTTCATTCTTTAGACAATATAATTTTTAACATATATATTCATGTTTTTAATCAAATGATCCTACTGTTGTAATGTTGTGACATATTGTTATATTAAATATTGTCTACATTTATTATTTAACAATTACTTACACCAGCTTCTTCAGTCTTTGGAAAAAGTCTTTTCTTGGGTCTCTTCTTTAGTTGGAGGGCAGAATAGTTATCACTCTTGTTTTCAACTTTAATGTCAGGTTTAGCTAATTCATACTGAACTCTACTACTATGTAAGAAATTATTACGGTTATATTGCAAATTTAATTTTATAAAAGATGGAGATTTAATTAACATTGGATTACATGATGTTAAAGTTGTTGTTATTTTTCTAAAAGTGTTAAAATTGATATTGCTTTTGCAATGTAATAAAACACATTTTTGAATCACGGTCGAATTCATTTCACTTAATATTACATTCAATGAATGTCTATGTTAATGTTATGTAGAAATAAGTATATACAAATTTTCTATACACAATCTAAGTATGTTGTATATTCTACCAATAAAACTTGATATTTTGTATTCTACAAACAACTCCCGGTCATGCTGCACACCATATACAGTAGCTATGTACAGAGAGGAATGAGAGTGTGCTCACGCCCGAGGTTTTTTCGTGCCCGCTACAGTGATGCCCCCTAGTCTAAATCTAGCCTGGATCAGATCCACTGATTATATTAGTGATCAGATCACAGACGAGATATCCTCGCGGGATTTAGATTGTAGGTTCTGATGCAGGCCAAAGATGATATTGGCTTTGAGATGTACGTTACATATTGCGTATTGAGTCGTTAATAAAGCCTTATTTTATATACAAATTAACTACGCCCACTATAGCTATGCTCTAATTGGTCCGTGCTTTCCGTGACCCGTGGAGAACATTTTCGTAAAGGAAAAAGTAAAACAAAAAATCCAGTAAATGTGCCTAATTTTGTATGAAGCTGATTTTTCATTCTTTCTTGCTTATTTTATATTTTCATGGAAAATTATAGCATAAGAAACACTTTTCATTTCCAGTATCAGCCAGTATCGATTCTTCATAGATAAGAATATATTGAGATACGCACCTTGGACACAGTCCTGATTGTCAATGTATATCATCCCTATTGCCTATTACATATTTCTGTCATGAAAATTCGTCTTAATATTAAATACGCGTGTAAACAGTGTATAACGTGCGTTATTATAACGTAGTGAATAAAAATCTTAAGAAATGTCAAGAAAGAACTGTCATGTATTTTCGACTTTATGCCATTCAAATTAAATTAAACACTCTATTTCAATAATAAAAAAGTATGGAACTTGCGCGAAATTTGATTGCCTGTAAATTGAAACGTTACCTTCTTAAAATACCGAAAAAGTCTTGTTTTTATCACGTAAGACATATCAGGTGACGTAAATTTCTTTTAAATTAAATATTATTAATATTATTGTTGTAAAAAGATAATTAATTATGTTGTCTTGTTATTTTATCAAGAACCCGTACAAATAACATGATCTTAACATTATTAAATGCGTTATCTGTAATTTTAAGCACGATCGACGACTTTTATTAAAGATTTTCTACTTATTTTTTAGTTCATGTTGATATATATTATTGGGAGTTACGTAAAATAATTTTTGTTTGTTCTTATAATCTTATATATTCTATTAAAGAAGGAATTATAATGTCATAGAAAATATTTTTAATATAGATTAGCTGAAGTAGGAAAGTTGGAAACACCAAAATTACAAGGAAAATATGACACTGGCCAACTAATATTACATAGAGTATTTGGTTATCGTGGTGTTATATTATTTCCATGGGTAGCAAGAGTTTACGACAGAGATATTCCAAATAAAAGAGACGAGTAACTATAACATACTCATTTATATTAAAACAATAATAATTTATTATCCTAAGACATAATATAATACTAATTAAAACGATATATGATTCTAGAAGTACAGGTGATAATTTTAATAGTGTGGAGAAAGAAGTAAAAGGTAGAACTCATACATTTTACCAGGTATTGATCGATCAGAGAGATTGTCCTTACATTGTAAGTATAATACTATATATATATATATAATATATTACATAATATAACTTCTGCAAATTAATTTATGATTTATTCATTGCTACAAATATTAAATTAACCATTATTATGAGACAACTGCACATATGAAGTAAACGTAAGAAATGATCCGGTGCTTTTACATTGTTATTAACATAAAATTTTATTTATACATATATAGCGTGCTCAAACAGAAGCAGTAACATTTTTGGGAAACCAAGAAAGCAGTCGTAGTTTGTATGCAATACCAGGGTTAGACTACGTTGCTCACGAAGATGTTTTACCTTATACAACAAATGAAAAGACAGCACTGCAACATGAACTTTTCGATAAATTTTTAATGTATAAACCGGATCAAGACCCATGTTTTGTTGCACAAGAAACTCTTAAGGCATGGCAAAAAAAAAATCATCCGTGGTTGGAATTATCAGATGTACATAAAGAGACCACCGAGAACATTCGTGTTACTGTCATACCATTTTATATGGGCTGTAGGGGAAGTCAAACTGCAGCTGTACATTGGGTATGTATTATGGCAGACAGTATATAGGCATACATAGACTTTTAGTTAATATAATGCTTATACACTGATAATATAATATATATATTACATAGTGGCGATACTGTATCCGTCTCGAGAACTTGGGTGATTTGAGTGTGCAGTTACGTGAAAGGCATTGGAGAATATTTAGTCTTTCTGGAACATTAGAAACTGTTAGAGGAAGAGGTGTAGTTGGCCAAGAACCTGTTCTATCAAAACTTTTGCCTGCCTTTCAATACAGTAGTCATGTGAGTTTACAAGCTGCAAGTGGACATATGTGGTATGTACTTTCTGACTATTTAATATAGGTTCACTAGAGGTGTGCACTAGAGGATGCTTGAAAGTTTCGAGATTCCCGAGAATTTTCGGGTTCTCGCACATCTTTAGTATTTACACCTCATTAAAAGATATTTGATTTAGTGTAAAACTGTGATACTTCTTTTTAGGGGTACATTCAGAATGGAACGAGAAGACGGGTATGCTTTTGATTGTAGAATTCCACCTTTCTCTTTGGAATCAAAAGCAGAAGAATCACCTTCACCGAATATAAATTCATAGTAAAATTTGTCAGCATCCAGTAAAAACTAATTGCACTTAAATTCTTCTGATTCATTGAAAATTTAACATCGATCAAGACTAAATTAACCTGTGTAGTAATAGTTATGATACTACTGTAATATTGAATTGGAAATATTACAAGTAGGAATTAAGTTGTGTAGGTCACTCATGTAATACTTTGATAAACACGTTACTTCGTGAAAGGTCGATTATTATAAGTGCACAAATAAAGTATAATATAAATATAGTTGTTTTTTGTAATTAGGATCATAGTATTGACAAAATAAATATTGTACATAACTTTTAAAAAATGAAATATTTTATTCATAACATGCGTTGCAATATAGAATGTTCATTACATCATTTCTGTTTTAGATTAATTGAGTTTTAAGCAGTTCATATTATATACCGCGTTTCCTCCATAATGTAATATTTTTATCCTTACCTTCCATTGTGCATTCAGCAGAGCGCAGGCTTTTCAGAAAGAGAAAGAGTAACAAATGAACGAGACAAAGCCAAAGAAAACAGCCCTCATATGAATCCTCCACATGAACTCTTTTTAAATCAGATTTACATGCATTAATGGATGAATTGAGAAACAAGAATATGATTAATGAAAATGCTTGTGTAATGCTTACGGTATATATCAATTTTAATGACTAATGGAACACATTTTATAAATGGATTCTTGTGTTTTTATTTATTTAATTAAAGTGTTTTGTTTTCTGCTTACACTATAGGAGAAATTAACTGCTTATACTAAAGACCTCTTTAAGCAATTGTTACAAAATAAATGTAGTATATATCCATTTGAATTAAAAACATTTGCTCTCATTTTAAATTTCTATTCTCCAAGAGCACATGCTGATGTAAGGAATACAGTTAATAGTATTCTGCTACTCCCTAGAACAAAAAAAAGTAGTATGCATTAATTGCATGTCAATCTTGATTTCACATTGAATCCATAACTACTCTAAAAATAAAGGTGGCAGAGTGCGGTAGTAAAGGAAGAGTTTGTGTTTGGGCACTAATGATTAATGAGACGTGAATTCATAAAAAAATAAAATGGGATGAGCAAAAATTTGTAGGGTATGTTCTGATTCAGCAGCATATAATTTTACAAAATGATTTTTTGTTAAATAAATTTGATAACAATTGATATATATATATAATATATATATATATATATATATATATATATATATATATGTAAATATATGTTGCAGTTATGTGGATATTGGCAAGTATAGGTGGACTATCTTAGAAGTAAAAGAGGCAACAGTATTTTTAATCAATTGCATGAATGGCAGATGGAAGCTTCCAGTAGGGTACTTTTTAGTAGATGGTATGAGAGGTAGTTAAAAATGCAATTTAATGCTCCAATGTTTAACATTACTTTAGGAAGCTACAGTTAAAGTATGTAGTATCACTTTTGATGAGGCTGCCACCAATTTTACAGTTGCTATGTGTTTAGGAGCTAATATATCTTCGAGTATACATAAAGATTTTATATTATCAACATCTGCATTAAAATTTAACTTTTTCCAAGTACGGTAAAGTCTTGATCTAAGTCCGACGGAGGTGTGCGATCTTTGTCAATTCGCCTACCCCCTCCACTGGGGGGGCATACCTCACAACGAGCCCAGAAGCTCGAGTTGCCTCGGTCGCCGAGTACTGTAAACAGCCGCGTAATCCGATACCGGTCGATTATATCAGTGTGAATCACTACTAATCCAATTACAAAACTTCTTTATTTTTAATTATTTTTTTATGGGACTTTCACCAACTTATTTGTGGCATTTTTCTGATTAAAATGACACTAAACGCGATATAATTTGAACTGTATTTAGTGGTTTAATTGACGGTGTATACAGTGACTTATGAACGTAGAAGAGGAAGCGGTCCGTATTTACATGTTGCCCCTTTCAAATGTTTGTCGTGGTCGGCAATGTTACAAAAAATTATATACATTTAGTAGCGGTACGCGATCTATGTCCGAACACGGGCCCGAGAATCGGACTCACGTAACTCATGTAGGTCAAGATTTTGCTGTACTTTGACTTCTCAACAGACTATAGCACTTTGCCCACAACTGTCATCTCGTAGATGATTTAATTTCGGCTTAAAGGCAATTATCTGAAGACAGGTGTATAAGTATATGTGGTCTAAGCGATATAGAATATTCATGCGTCTGTCTAATTAGTACAAGCAGAAAACAGAACACTTGGATAAATGGATAAATAAAATGGATAAATAAAAACAAACAAAAAATCAATTCATAAAATGTTACACATTAAAATTTATACATACCGAAAACATTGCAAAACCATCTTCATTAATCATATTCTTGTTTCTCAATTCATCTAGTAATGCATGAAAATCTTTGATCTTCTTAAGCAGTCTTCTGTTTGTTTGTTGTAATGATTTAATTTGCTTGTTCTTTTTTGCTACAGTTCTTTGAATAATATGTACACACCTGTCTTGGTCAGTTATCATATCAGATTTACGAATATCACCAATGTAAGCTGTTCTCTTTCTTTTCAAACGTATCTGATGAACAGATACATTGTCTTCATCAGTACTAGCAATAGGTTCGAAATTATCATCTTCATTGGCAAATTCATTGTTGAAACTGAAGACAAATGATATGGAAATTATATAAACTTAAAGTATTGCAGACTAAGTTCAAGTATTAATTATAAAGAGATTTATACCTTGCACTTTCATCTTCTATTTTAATACATGGGATGTTCACTACATCCATTTCTTGTATATATGGTACTTTAGGTACTTCTGAAATACAAGGTATCACGCCATATCTTAAATTACGCTTGGGACTCAAAGAACTTCCAACAAAGCAGTCACTTCCAAAATGTTTAGAACAAACTCTTGAATGAGCAGAGGGCTCAAAATTTTCACAATTAATTGCTTTTATCCATTTTTCTCTTAACTGTGGATCTTTTGGAAATCTATAAATAAATTTTGTTTACATCTACTACAAAAAATTTCATCTGAGGTATACATTAAATCGTATTTGTTATAGATTATATGATATTAAACCAATACTAAGTACTGAAAGTGATAGAACACTTACTTATGAAAAGATATGTTTTTAGCGCGATTTTGTCGTTCCTTGCAATTCTTTATGCAACAAGTTTGCACCATTTTTCCAAATTTTTACAAAATAATTCACGAATATACTAGTATACCTCGATTTTATATGCGTAGTTGTTTTTCTTTCCTTGTCACTTGTAACACTTCTACCGTAACACGCGCTTCGTCTTGTACACTATCCACCATTTTGAATTATCTTGTGAGGTCAGTTGTGGGCACTTTTCTCCGTTATCTTGATTTCGCAAGGTCCTATGTATATACAGGGTGTCCCAAAAATGTCGGAAAAGCTTGAAAGAGGTGGTTCCTGAGATCATTTCCCTTTACGAAAATTTCCGCTTTGGCAATCGGAACCATTCAGAGCGTCACTACAGCGGAAGAATTCTGGTTTAGCTAATGGCAAGCGGGACCTGTCGCCGAACCGGAATCCATTCACTACAGCCGCGCCCGGATACATCCGTATTTTTGTTAATAACTCTAAGGTGGCAATTTTTGCAAAGGATAACCTCAGGAACCGTCCGTTTCAAGGATTTACAACATTTTTGGGGCACCCTGTATATGGAGGCACCACTGTCACTATCGAAATAACGTCGTCAACCAATCAGGATAAAACGAAATATTTCTCTTCCTTTTCAGCGTCGCCCTGTATTTTCCGAATAGTGCGACCAGAAAGGATCTCTGGTGCGACGCTGCGTAGTCCATTCATTTGTCCGTAGTTAGATATTAATATCACTACTTTAGATATCTAAAGTAGTCTAATTTTAAATCTAACAGTCGTCTTTTAGGGGCCTAACAGACTCCCAAAACACGCCTAACAGACCCCTAACAGACCCCTAACAGACCCACAAAAGACCCCGAAAAGACGCCTAATAGACCCCCAAGAGACCCCCAAAAGACACCTAACAGACCCCCAAAAGACGCCTATCAGACCCCCGAAAGGCGTCTGAAAGGCATCTAACAGGCGCCCCAAAGGTGTCTTTAAGACATACCGTTTTGTAACAAACGACGCTCCAGCGACCGTCGAGCGACCGTTGAGTCGTGTTTAAGCTGCCTAAGTGTCTTGCGGCAGGCGTCTCAAAGGCAGCTTTGTGGCGCCTTTGTGCTATCTGGGATATTTGCTTTTTGGTTGACTTGTAAAATAATTTTTGAATCGCTTAAATTCGACTATAATCTAGTTACGAAGAATGTTTAAATATGATTCGTGAAACTTCTTAAAAAGTTCTTGAAGAATTGTCATTCCTATCCAGTCTAGCGGCTGAACGACTGAATCATAGCCTGTCATAGCCTGATCATAGTAAAAGTTTCACAGTTTCTACTTCCGCGCAGTGATCAGCAGTGATGAGATATGCGGCGCTTTTTCGCGCATGTGCGACGATTTTAGCGCCCGTAAAGCACAAAGAGGTGCTAAAATGGGGTACCTTGGTCACCCCATAATTTCGCAAAATTTGTTATGATTTGATTTGGAATAGCGAATGTATAACATGTGTTGGTATATATATACACACACAAACACATGTTATACAGCAATTTTTCAAATTCAAATCATATAAAATTTTGCGAAACCAGCGGGGTGACCAAAGTACCCCATTTTAGCCCAACTTTGTGCTTTACTGGAGCTAAAATCGTCGCGCATGCGCGCGAAAAGCGCAAAGTATCCCATCACTGCGTAGAAACCAGTAGAAACCAGTATACAGTATATCGAAACCGTCATCGAACCCATTACTGTCGAAGCGAGAAGAATTTGTTCAACGCAATGTGTGAGTTACGATTTTACTTACGTTTTTATTTTTAGTTTTCGTAAGTTTTTTTTTTACATATTATGTGTACGGTATTATGTATAGGTATACCATATACACACATGGACATTTAATTTCTTGACATTACAATAAAAATAAAATCCTTTCAAACATGTTATTCAGCCCCGCCCCGGTTATGTCAGCCATTTTGATGTAGATATTTGTATTTGTATACTATTTAATTACAAAATCTTTGTTGTTAACAAACAATATCATTACATGAAAATATGGTTATTTATTGCGTTTCTTTAGGTAGAAATGTAATACACTTAAAGTTCATTATAATTTCATAGAACTAATGACGTACTGACATTGTAATAACATTAAACAACATTGAATCAGTCTTTTCAAATTTTTATTTTTTGTCTTCATGTCTGTATTATTATTTACTTCAAATATTTCTATGTGCCTATATCTGTGAATCATGTTTCTTTCTTTGAGATATTTAGAATTTTAGGTTTGTAACTAAATTTTGTTTAATGGTGTAACTATTAACTCTATTGAATACTCTTTAATGTTTCATAATTATTAAAAATGTTTTGTATTACCCTAATGTAATACATTATTAATGTGTCATTATGTTTCTTTTTTAATGTAGTAGCAGAACTTACGGATGAACTGTTAGCTAAATTGCGTGAAAAATTTTATGAAGATGGTCGCAATAAATTAGCACAAAATATATGTACTCGAACACATCCCATAGAGGCTTGTATTTCACGGAAGGTTTTGGAGGACTCGCAACATGTCTTCACCCATAAGATCGAAACAGAAGGGAAACCTATTACACATCAAAAACGTTCAGGAAGATGTTGGTTATTTGCAATTCTAAATGTTATAAGACCTGCATTTATGAAGCAATACAATTTGGAAGAGTTTGAATTTAGTCAAGCATATTTATTTTTCTGGGATAAGGTTAATATCATAAATAATTAATACTTTATATATAATGTAAAGCTATATTATTTATGAATATATTCATTATTTTATAGATTGAGCGTTGCAATTATTTTCTACACAATGTTGTGAAAAGTGCTATGCGTAATGAACCAGTAGATGGCCGCTTAGTATCATTTTTATTATCCGATCCTATATTTGATGGAGGACAATGGGAAATGATTGTTAACGTTATAAACCGTCATGGTCTTGTTCCTAAAAGTTGCTTTCCAGATTCATATAGTTGTGAATCTAGTTCTCACTTCAATGGCATCTTAAAAAGTAAATTGAGAGAATACTGTAAAGTTCTAAGAGATATGGTGTCTAATGGAGCATCAGATGCAGAACTAGAAGACAAGATTCGAGAACAAATGGTTGTAATTTATCGAATAATTGGTATCTGTTTGGGCATTCCTTCAGAAACAATCACTTGGGAATATTATGATAAATCGAAGAATTATAATTGTATTGGACCAATTACACCACTGAAATTTTATGAACAATATGTGAAACCATATTATAATGTTGATGATAAAGTATGTTTAGTAACAGATCCAAGGCCATCTAATGCATATGGAAAGCTTTATACAATAGATTATTTGGGAAATGTAGTAGGTGGAAAACCAACATTATACAATAATCAACCACCTGAATTATTAATGAAATTAGCTGCAGAAAGTATAAAACAAAATGAACCTGTTTGGTTTGGATGTGATGTAAACAAACGAATAATAAGCAAACAGGGTATTGACGATATGAGAACATACGACTTTGAATTAATGTTTGGAACAGATGTAGACAAGCTTACAAAAGCAGATAGATTACTTTATGGCGATTCTATGATGGTTCATGCAATGGTATTTACTGCAGTTTCCATTGACGTAAGTTAATACAGAATTAATGTTAATTATCGGTAATTATTGCGAAAAGGTCATTATACTCCGATTTTGATAAAATTTAAATATGTTATAGATTTCGTCATTTTAAACAACCTTTTCCTTTTCCAATATAGGGAGGCCGCTTTTGGTTTTCGAGATATTTGTAAAAAACTATTGCTAATACTGTATTGAATTTAACGTATTGTTGCACGCTCCGCGTCAACGTAAGGCTGCTCCGGTGCGGCGTCTGTTTACTTTTTTTTGTAAACACGTTGTGGAAATGAGAGAAAAACAGGGTTTATCTCTATATAGGGTGAGCTTTAAATTTTGAAAGGCTACTCCTGAATTTTCATATGAGTGGTCGGGCCGGCCTAACAGCCGGCTCTCTGCGCTTCCTCCGCGACCTAACCACAACTCATTCTATTCGCATGATTTTTCCATTCCTAGATCAAATTCTGGATGACAGCTACAATGCAAAGATTATGCGAATAGAAGGAGTTGTGGTTAGGTCGCGGAGGGGGCGGAGAGCGCAGGCCGTTCGGCTGGCCCGACCACGCCTGCAAAAATCGAAGAGTAGTCTTTCAAAATTGAAAGCTCACCTTATATATGTATGACCAGAGTGAGACCCTGCTTTTGCTCTCATCTTCACAGCGTATTAACAAAAAAAAAGTAAACAGACGCCGCGCCGGAGCAGCCTAACGTTGCCACGTACCGTGCGAGAATACGGGAAATTCAATACAGTATTAGCAATAGTTTTTTGCAAATATCTCGAAAACTAAAAGCGACCCCTCTATATTGGAAAAAGAAAAAGTTGTTCAAAATGTGTTGCCGCATAATATATTTAAATTTCATCAAAATCGGAGTATAATGGCCTTTTCGCAATAATTACCAAAATACTAATATGCAAAATTAAGTACAACATTTTTTCTTTTTCAGGAGAAAGGAAAAATTAAAAAGTTTCGGGTAGAAAATTCTTGGGGAGACGAGCACGGTCAGAAAGGATATCAATTACTAACGGCAGAATGGTTTTCTGAATTTGTTTTTGAAATCGTCGTTGATAAAAAGATAGTACCTGCAGATGTATTGGCTGTATTTAAACAGGAACCCATTATTTTACCTGCATGGGACCCTATGGGTACTCTTGCCCACTGATAGCATCTATACTGAAGTATTTAAAAATTGAATCCTTTTAGTTAATAAAAGAATATATAAAGCATTTAAGTTCGAACATAAAATAAACTTTTAAGGATGTTCATGTAACAAAGTCCAACAAACTTATAGTTTAAAATTTTCTTAATTAATTATTAATGATCAAGATATAACTCATTAGTTAATGTAATGTATTCTGTTAAAACCGAGAGAAAAACTAGTAATGTATTTTTTAAATTGTTGCTAAAATTGAGGGTTTGATATATCTGTAATTTAATACTTCATTTATTATTCAATGTTAATTCTGACTATTAATAATAGTGGTGTTGCCTTATGTTTACTTTTCCATTAAAAATTTCATTTATATTTAAGTTACCTTTAATTCTAGAAATACATTATTTTATATATGTTAAGTATAATGAAAAACCAAAAAGTATAAAATTAAAGTATTATATATATTAGACATTTTTTAAATATATACAAATAATAATGTTTTACAAATTATATAGAAATAATTATCTAAATTTACGCGTGTTCATGAAATCTGCATAGTTACAAATCGTAAGAACATAATAGTTTCATAGAAATCAATAAAAATTATTAGACAACAAAGACATTTAATTCTTAGTTTTTGTATAATATTTACCATTTTCTTCTTTGTTACATCCTCTGTTTAATAACTTCGAAAAATATATCTTTGAAAACGAATATTTTGAACATTTTATTTATTTTTAAACATAAATATAAACTTCCATGGGCTTAACTTTATATATTATGGTGGTGTATTGATTTACTATTAAAATAGTCTATACAATTAATTTTCTTTTTATGACAATATTTCAGTTTTGCCCATATACCGAGACACATATTTTGCAAACGAACATCCTTCTGACTAATTGCGAATTTATAAATATTTCTTATTATTGTTTTTGGTATTTTTATATGACCTTGTTGAATTAAACTTAAAACTGCGTATAACTTGCAACGAGCGACCAAGTGTGGATCACCAAGGCGCATTGCTAATTGTAATTGCTTTACAGAAATTTTTCCTGCCATTTCAGCCTGTACAGAAAGAGGTTGCTTTTATTTTTATGCATAATTTATTATATCTGTTT
Source organism: Sphecodes monilicornis (assembly GCA_913789915.3). Taxonomy (NCBI): domain Eukaryota; kingdom Metazoa; phylum Arthropoda; class Insecta; order Hymenoptera; family Halictidae; genus Sphecodes; species Sphecodes monilicornis. The sequence goes on from OU565290.1 coordinate 17,654,265, forward strand.
TATTTAATCGTGTAAGAGAAGATAAAATAAATAATTATTTGAGTCAAAGATTATTTTGATATTATACTTTGTATTACATCTATCTTTTTTATTTAATTAAATATATTGTTAAACTTACACAGTGTTGATATTCATCTCCCAATGCAGAAAATGCTCCCCCTAAAGTAGACAACCATGACATAGCATGATCAACTTCTCTCCTCTCTAGTACCATTTGTGTTATAGTATTATTCCTAAAATAAAACCATTAAATACCATTACATATTACTTTCTGTAGCATTCAACTAAGATTAAAACATTTGTCTTACCATCTATAATCTAAAAACTGTTTCTTTGGTGTACACAGTTTCATTAAAATTATTATTGAATTTGTCTCATTTGGTACTTTGTATTGTGACCATTTTAACAATTTTTTATATGCAGCTGTATGATATGTTTGCGAATTTACTAATGTTGTAACGTAAGCTGATACAAGATAAGCACTGTATCCTTTTTTATTTAAGTGAATCACATTTATTTTAACAATTTTGTGTTCATTATATTTGTTTATATTGGTATGTATATGATCTGTATTTCTATTTTCTTTCACCATTTGTTTGTACCTAATTACTGCATCAGATGTAATAATGACACTGTCAAAAATTGTGCTTCCTTTATGTATGATTAATTTTATCGGATCATCCATTTTCTTTAATTTGACAAAACGGTTGCACTCTTAGTTGCATAACAATATTGTTTTATTGTAATTAAACTAATTAAAACATAACAATGTAAGTAATATATATTAAAATTCTTTATCACAAATATTGTTACGAACAGCACGGTAGAACTTCCATCAATTAAATTACAATTTTTATGCCAGTACGAAGAGGAACACTATAAATTTTACAAAAAGTACTAAGCCAACATATACTTTCGACTTTTAACATTTTTAACACATTCGTAAATATCTTGCTACGTAACTGCTCATTAGATGATTTGAGGTTAGGAAATCAATTGTATATTGTACGATAGAAGAGTGAAAAATGGTGGGGATAACAAAAATATGAATACCTTGAATAAATGAATTGAAAACTTTATATATTATGATCAAAGAACGGTGCTTGAAGCTACTGTTTGTACAGAAACATATATTTATGAAAGAGGAATTGCTGTAAATATTATTTCATCTCAAAAGATCATTTAGTTCTTTTGAATTAGCTCCTGTCATTGGTTACAGCATAAAATATACAATCAATTTAAAAACAATGCACTATATAAATAACATGCACTATCATTTGTTTGAAAAAATAATTCAATTCATCATATACAAAATAAAATACACGATATTTGAATGTTATAAAGACAAATATAAATATGAATCTGAAATACAAGTATTATACTAGAATACATCCAAAGTAATAAAAACTTTATTAAAACCGTAACAATATTTGTTATATGTTCCTTTCAGATATGATAAAATTGAAGGTAAATCGAATAAATAACCACTACTTTTATAAAATGTTCTACGAAATGCTTTTCAATGGAACAGTTGTGAATTGTACATTGAAATTATTACGCTTTAACATAACTGCACATAATTTGTTTTACAAAAATTATAAGACTATGTGCTCGAATGAAGGAATTTATTTCATAATTTCTAATGGAAGAAAGTTTAGCCATAATTTCAATAATTATGGAATAAAAACTAGCCGTGGCACGGTTAGTGTTAAAACAATCGTCGACAACGTAGCATGCATTATTACTATTTAGACGATTATTGTAAAGATATTAGAAGAACTTAAGAATATTATTACATTACATTGGACTTATTGAATTTCTTAAAAAAAGGAATACATTTTCACTCAATTACTGCTTCTTACAATTAACTTAGAAAATGATTGTTTTGCATAAAGATCCACAGACTAATTATTCTAAATTATCTCTGACCAGTTTGACTATATAGTTGAAATTATACAATCTGGTTTGAGGCAAAGAATCTCTGGCAAAGAGTAATAAAACAAGAAGCGACACTCCCGGCGGTACCTTTGATGTCGGCCGTTCGATTGTCCCTTAGGCAAGCGGGACGTTCAAATCAACTGGATTTAATATTCTTATTTATTGTCAATGTCTAAGAATTAGAAATCTATTTGCATTAATTTATAATATCACATTTGTTGAAATTGGTTCTTGAAGTACTTGCATTCATTTTATACGACTGAAAAGTTAAATAAGGAGAAATATAATAAAATAATAACTGCAAAAAGTATATTTTAAGAATATCCATTACGGATATATTACAAAAATATTACAAATAACTTATCATAGCATACATTAAAAACATATTACAAACAATATATATATATATATATGTTTGTAATATATATATATGTATATATATATACCGTTATACCGTTACACTTTTTCATACAAATATTTCTAACTGTTACATATTTCTTACAATGAAATATAATATGTATAACTAATAATATAAATATCCATACAATGTAATTTTGTTTATAACGATTTAAATATATTACAATATGTATTTAAAATATTTATAAATCTAACAGTATACAAAGTTTCCTATTTTGTATCCCTACTCTTTGGTTCGGGGAATGTAGAACGTGTTTTGCGCCACTGTGCGCGGTATACAACGGCGCAGTTATTGGCATTTCCCAAAATTCGGCCGACCAATCACGTTAGGCGATCCGAACACACCTCTAGCGACGAGCCAATCAGAGCCCCGGCATCTATTGTTGCGGTATAGTAATTGGGGCAACGTATGACAATTGAAATTCTGTTTGCCGCGTGTTATTTATAACAAAATGAAAAAGGGGCCATCTCTAAAATTTCGCAAAGTTTTTAAAGATGGTATTTAGCCGGTCCCTCGAATAGATTCTCACGTTTGAAAGAGTATAATCGCGAGGCGAGCGGTTGACTCGTACGTCGCTGGACGTCTACGAGTACCCCACCTTGCGATTCGGCCTAAGCTTTGACGAGAGATACCTCTATTGGTATTGGGGTCCTCGACTCGATCGTCGCTGGTTGGACTTACCCCGTTTGTCACTGAGAATTCAGAAATCGCTTTGTACAATTCTACGTTACCGCAGTGTAATACCGAAAGGGTTTGCGTCCGCCCGTTTCTCAGTGATATATCCGTGACTCTTAAAACGTTTAAACGGATAGTTGTAAATTTTTCTAAATAAAGCGTCTCTCGTTGCTGACATTTCCTACATTAAACACGCGACGGCAAGGTATGGCGTTTTTGAGAACGGTGCCGCGTTGCAGTGCCGGTAAAAAGTTGAGGAAGTGTGTGCCACTTCCTGTCGGGTTTCTCGAGAACGTAACGAAACCATCGGTGCAGTTGGTGCAGGTGCACGAACGTGAATACACCGGTGCTGCTGCTGACGTGAAGCCGGCTCCACGACAGATCGACCCATTGGATTTGAAGTTTAACGATCCGATCGCGTCTTTTAAAAGCAAAACCACCTTAGAGCTTATACGTGCTTACGTCGTCTATCAACTATGCTCCGTCGAGTTAATCGCCGAAAACAATATGAAGGTAAGCGTTCCACGTCCACGACCTGTCTCATCCTACACGAACACGTTCCGCGTCAATTGGTACACTATGTATTTGTCAGAAGTGGATTACTCGTACAGCATGTGCCAGCACTGTACTGTGTGAAAAGCAAATGTGTATCAACATAATTTGAAACAGCATAACTTTTTTATAATTAGACCAAATGACTTCAGTGCTCTTGAGAAGTTAGAAGTTCACTTTTTAAGCAATTAGAAGCATCGATGTACTAAATGAGTGCAAAAAAGATTTTGAAAAAATTGGAATTGGTAGGAATTACGTGAAAAAATAGAAAAAGGTACCTTTTAAAACTTTGGTGAACCCTTCGATGTGTGACGCCCCCACCGAATTTGATGATTTTTGGTTATGTCATAAACTAAACATTTTGAACAACTTTTTCCTTTGCATGTCAGTGGAGGTCGGCCAAAATTTTCGAGGTATTATCGAAAAACTGACGGTACCATACATTGAATATTGTCTGTGTGTGCATACTCGAGAGAACGTATGCGTCGATACAGTGCGACCACTTATCTACTGTTTCTTTGAAGAATTCACAGCGATTCTATGACAGTAACTTTTTTTCACGTAATTCCTACCATTTGCAATTTTTTCAAAATATTTTCAGCAGGTCGTTTAGTAAATCAATGCTTTTAATTGCTTGGAAAAGGTCAAGTCATTCTGACCAATTTGAAAAAAAGTTATTTCAATTTAAAGCACGGTCGAATACTTTCGTGGGTTACTAGGTTCTTAGATGATGTATTCTTCTCATCTTTCTCATAACATATTTCAGGGATATTCAATGTTACTCCATACAACCGAACCATCGTATCGTTGTGGTTCCGGTTACAGTGACATCAGAAGGTTATTCTTGAGATTTTATCTCTTAAAACTGTAGCGAAGTGACTGTAGAAATTGTAAAGATGAACAGACTTATAAATCGAGGTTATCCTTCCTAACCTTTTTAACCTTTTTTAAGTTTTGTTTTTCTTTCTGGAACATCTAATTCATCTTTACACACGGTCCAACTTCGCGTGTGTACCATCGTCTTTACGACGATATACAATTAACAATTGACAGCAAATATACATTGATTGTGTATCACCATTGGTACTCTTGAAACGGTTTGAAAGTCATGGAAAATCGTCAGCTTAACCACAGGTCGAGCGAAGTGTACGATACATACTACAGCAATAAATCGTCTAGTGGAAACGTAGATAAGTTTGAAAGTAACGAACCTGTCGTTAGGATTACATCGAATAGATTAATATATCGCGCGGTGTGTCGTATTAGTTATTACATCGAAGGAAGTCGCTCCTGTGTAATCATCGCTCACTAATTACTATTCTGCCGATCTTTATGCAAAATAAAAATTATTTGGATCGATTGCAAGAAGTAGATACAAAATAGAATATTATTTTTTCTCTTAATAATTTTAATAGGTAAAACTGTTATATCGGTTTCGGTTCTTGAAACAGTTATGGAAAACCGAAAAAGTCTAATAACTGTTATAAGGTATATCGGTTCTGACTTACCTAACCTAGAACCGAAAAATAACAGTTACAGAACCGATATTAATTCTGAGGAACTGATATAAGTCAGAATCGATGTATGTACATACATTATAACAGTTACGAGAATTTTTCGGTTCTCCATAACTGTTTCACTCAGAACCGATATATAACAGTTTGAAACAGTTATTTTCAGGACCTTTTCAATCGCTGCCTACAATGTTAAATTTCATTCAATTTTGCTATGATTTCATAAAGATCCGCACTCTACTAATTACCATGGTTGCGTAGTCGGGAATTTAAATTGCCGAACGCTCGGCAGTTGATTGGGACTCTGAATTTGTCGGCGTTTGACGAATACTGTTTAGGCACCGATAAAATTTATCATCGTGGTTTTCCCACTCTAATACAAAATGAAAAAATAGTGAAGTTCAATATTCACTTGTAGTTTAATACAAATGTAGTATTTTTAAAATATAAGTAGTTTTATTACCACTGTCAATGATTTTGAACACATTTTTGAGTTTTGTAAAATTTACTAACATGGCGTCCGAGTCGGCATAGTTCCTTCTAACTCTGACTCTACAACCCTGTTAATTACTCGCCGTCGTGTATACATATGCAAACGTATGTGTATGCATCGAACACGACATTGATAATAATTAACAAGGCAGGGACGTCTCGTTTGAAAATCCTGCGAGGTGAACGAATCGATTGGTCGATTTATCCAGAGCAGATGTGAACGTTCTTTTTTGAATCGCGGGCCGGACAGTGACGTTTTATTAAAAGCATCCGAGATTTGTACGCGGTTTATGTCATGCCAGGACGATGTCGCGTGCAGCGTTATTGATTTTAGTAATGCTTAATACACTGAATCGACCTAACAATATTGTGGCAAACTTCTACCAGCTATCAATTACGTAACACCGTAGGAATGACTGGGAGAACATAAAAATTCATGTTTCGATAGGAGCGAAATTAATCTCCTTGATTACGTGATTTTCTACGTGTGTGCACGGTTTGAAGTGCAACGCACAGGACTTCCATAATCTAAATGAATAATTAATGATTTTTTAATGTGCGTTACTATCACGATAAGCAACGAGCATCGGAAAAAAACAGGTTTATATACGAAAACTAATAGAAACGTATCGAATAAAATAAAATCAATACGGTATATACTTTTACAATGATTTCAACATAATTAATCGATACGTTGATTTAGCGATATACATAATATAATACTTGCACGTACAAAATGCGAATTAAAATAAAGAAAATGAAGAACGAAAAGATATGATACAAAAGAGTAGTATAGAAGTGTGTATCGTTGTCAATGCTATTGTATTAATAATTTGTAGATGGATAAGGCTTATTTTGTATTTGTTATAAGATATTAAGTAATTTGAATAGTACATTTAATGTAATTTTTGCATTAGATTTATTTGAGATTTGCGCAGAGTAACTTCAATATATTACATAATCCAATTCAGTATTATTTATGGATCACATTAATCGCGTGAAAAATTCATAAACAATTGAATAAGGTTTTCGTTGATGTACAAGTAACAATTTAAATATTCATTACTTGAGAAAATGTCAGTAGTGTGATTCCTGTTGTAAAGTTCCGAATAATTCATGTAAAAATATCAAACAAACGACGTGGAGACAGTGACATCTTGTTATTAGCTGTTTTTCCGAAGGGAAACCGTTATTTTGCAAATTCTGTTTGCCATATTTAAATCTTAATTTAAAACTGCGGGAACGAGACTATTTTGTCAGCTTAGTATATTTTAAGTAGCAAATTAGGCTAAAACAGACTTTATGAATTACGTATTTCCACTTTGCGGAAATGTGATGCAGTCGTATTTTTTTCTAAAAAACAAGATTATGACAAGAAGCGATAAAGCTTTATCCATTCGAAGGAAAATATTTGGTTTTCTGAAATTAAAAATTTAGCCAGTTGTGTTACATTTTCTTCAAGTTTACCAATTGTTACAGAAATTTATATAACGCTTGTTGTTGAGAAAGCAAAAGTTTTCTCGCATATTCTTTGGGAAGCTTCGAGACAAGTACTTTTTAATTAATCCCTCGTCACATTGCTCTTTTTACAGCCACAATGATTTTGTTCTGAACTTGTAGTAGAAAAAGAAAATATACATTTATTGTATATCTACATTTAACTCAATACTTAAATATTGATCGTAGAATAATAGAATTTTATTTCGATTTAGAAGAAACTAGTATTCGACGATATTTAGTAGATTCCATTTGAAATGTACATCAGGAGTCTGACTAGTTATTACATGGCAAGGAAATAAATTAAATATCAACAGGAAAGTTCAATATCACTGCGATTGCTACTTTGAACCCTCTGCATCCTAAAAATCCAAATATAATTTATTTTGTTCGAATACATAACTAGAATATTATATAGCAAGAGATTAAATTAAATATCAACAGAAAAGTTCAAAATCAATACGATTGCTACTTTATACCTTTTGCATCCTAAAAATCCAAATATAATTTATTTTGTTCGAATACATAAATAGTATAAAAATAAATTTCTACATGTGGTGAAAGGATAATGCTACTCATCAGTGTCGCCAGATCAACCCAAAACTGGGTTGATTTTCCTCTCCTCCTTTTCCCCTTCCACTATTCCATTCCACTCCTGCGCACACTCCAACGTCCCCCACTAAGACCGTAGACTGGTCACGTGACGTGCCGCGCATCGTGTTACATATTACTCTGGTCATCAGAGAGGTGGTAAATTGTATTCCCCTCGATTTAACCGATCTGGCATCATTGCGTGGGACAGCTTGGATGGAAATCTTATGCACACTGTCAATGCAAAAACATTAGAAATTATTTACGTACATGTAACACTTCAAGTTAAATTTTTACACACTTTCTACAGATATTTTATTTCGCAATAAGTGAAGTTATGAAGATGCTTCCACTGCAAATGATTATACACGCTGCTTTAATTAAATATACATATTATAATAAAAATCGCACGAAATCTAAATAAAATTCATAAGAGAGTAATTTTTTGAACAATAATATTCGCGATTTCAATCGGTCGCCTAACTGCTGTCGGGCCGATCCGGATCGTTTTGACTCGATCCGGACCGATCTCGAGAATCGAGCGGACCGAGTATTGATCTTCTTGGTTCGTTTCGATCAGAACCGAGCTTGTTCACCGAACCGAGCCGAAAATAATCGAAGATCCATCGTTGGGAGATGTTCGTACTAATTCTTGTTAAACACGTGGGTTTTTAGTTGAGTGGATAACTCTGTACTTCGGCAGAGTTCGTGGCAGGTTTGGGCACAGTTTGCGGCAGGTGTGGGCACAGTTTGCGGCAGTGTCCTTAGTTACGCACCTGATGCAATAGCGAAAGGCGTTTTGTCAACAGGGATGCGAACACAAAAGTCACCACCCGTTGCCAATTCTTTCGCAATTGCTTTGCAACTGCGTCGCAGCCACTTTGTTACTAGCGGATTTAATGCATTTATCAGAAAAACGAGTAGACACAATTTAAAGTAGCAAAACGATTGAGAGAATTTACTTAACACCAATGTATTATTTCCAATTTACTAAAATTATTAAAGAAAGGAAGAACTTTTTAGTTGGCTCTTGTTTCTTACAATCGATGTACAAAATCTTTGTTTTTCATAATGATCCGCAGTCTTATTGTAAAGTAAGTTTAAAGTTGTGCTTCCATACTTAACATTAAGAACTACCTCTTACCGCTGACATGGTGACGATGTTTTTAAATGCAATTCTGTAATTTTTATAACAAATGCAAAATTAATCGCTTAAACTGATGGTAATTTTAGTGTTAGAGCTACAAGAAATAGATAACAAATTATTATTTAATTATTCCATTGTTATCTACTAGGAAAATTGTCGTCGTACACGCTATATAATAAATTCCCGGCAGTCTTAATAGTTTGCAAAATTGTAAGCCTACTACATATTCATTTTTCCTGACTTAGTAGAGGAAAATAATGTTCGTATTTGTTGAACTCGATTTAAAATTCGCGCTTACATGTTTGGCTCGATGTTACAAGGCAAGGAGTTAGTGAATGTTTTACAGCTGCAAAAATACCTGGCAAAAACCATATACATTATGTTGTTTCTAAACAGCGGAAAATCAGTACAATGAGAATATAAATAGTTACACTTGCAAATAATTCGAAAATAGATTTTTGTACGTTCAATAAGGTTGATCACATTGTTCATAAATGACAAAGCATCTTTTTTACGTTTGCTGCGATGTGCATTTGAAATTGTCGCAAAGGATGGACAACGATTCAATTTCTTCGCAACGACATTCGCTTTTTCAAGAACAGCATCCGACATTGTTTCGCGCAGCACAATTTCAACAAACCAAGATACTCTGCTTGTTGTATTCTAATACGTGACCCATTGAAACGCATATTTACACTTCGAAGAATTTTATTGTGATCTGTCCATTGAATAGTAGTCCGAATGCGTCCGTCGCACGGTAATCCATTCTTTGCAGCGTATTATGTATATCGATTTTAATTTATAGGGGCTTTTGTTCTTGTCCGAGGACAGGATTAAGCTCAGGTTCTGTTCTAAATGTCGTTACCGGCAAACTGTTACGATACATAAAAATATATCGCGATCGCTCTTAGATTTTCGTGCATGGAGCAGCCGTTTTTTTAATCCATGCCAGACATTTTTAACTAACTTCTACAAGCTCAAGCATACTTTTTCTTTCCTTCTTTAACGTCGTATCGATATCTTGGTCATCAGCGACGACTATGTGTTTCATTGTCGTTTCATAATCATTTCTGTGCTATTTTATTTGTGACAGTTTTTATCCTCGTTTGTTTATCGTATTTTAAAATGTCAGCGACTCGGCCTAAAGGATTTTTCATTTATAAAATATGCACTAAATTACATAACGATACTGTCATATGTATATACGTGTGAGTGACTGGTATACCAATTATCTACAGTCCCTTTCTATTTTATGTACAAATTTCCACGATGGTAAATCCTATTATCTCCTAATTACAAGTTAATTATAAAGTAATTATAAATGTCACACAATAAACGTCTATTAACGTCTGAATGAATACAATTTAAATTCAACAAACATGCCATCTAAAATCTTCTGATTTAGTTTACTTTATTTACTTAATTTAATGAACTGCAAATTTAAATTGAATCCGGTATAATAGAAATTCAAATTCAATTTAATATAACATAAAATATATTTTTACCCCTTCGCTTACAATATCGTCTGAGAAACGTGATGAAGATTCTGAACAGAGTCTAATAAAGATGTATGTTATTAATTTCCTTTAAACCGAAATATAATTCTATTTTGTTGTTGTTAATGTAAAGCCATTGAAGAACATATAGACATGCAATAGATTTACATTTTCTCCTTTTTCTAAGAAATTGTGAACTACAAAGAAATTCTAATTACTAAAACCGTAAAATAAATCATAAGGCAAGGGGTTAATCTAATTCGATACTTTCAATACAATTTAGTATAGAACAAATTTAAATTCAATTTATTAATTTCGAATTTATAAGTTATCTAGTATGGAAATTCTTATTAACAGTTCCAGTCACAGTTTCACTTCCAAAATTGTGTCGCAAGGTGTCCTAAGAATTTATTAACCTTTGATTGGGATCGTTGGGTCTCCGACGACCCGTAACAGTTTAGATTTTGTGATCGCTAGGCAATTAGAAAATTTGCTGTACATTTTTCGGCATAAAATGTAGCTTTTATATATCCTGAGCATTAATTAAATTGCTGTTGCGTTTGAATTATATTTATTAACAAGTCATTATACCAACGGAAGATTAAATATTTTTTCACGGTGAAAAAGGAATCCTTTCCACCGAACCTTGCGAACTGGAGAAAGCAAATTGCAATCAAAGTCTGCGGATTCTTTTATTGCCATGAACCCTCTGCTTCCGAGCATATTCGCTCTATCGTCGCGGTCATTATACATCGTTCCGCATGTAACGAAAATTCTCTTCTTCCTCACTAATTATAGCTCGGTTTTTGCCGGGTACGTAAATAGAGGGACGGCGTTCTTTGTGATTCTCTTCCTGCCTCGAATATGCGAGCCCCCGCAGCCGCCGATATCGATTATTATTGATTTTTCAAGTGCGACACGATTCCCGACGTGTCGCCAACAACCATCTCGCAACTGGAATCATCCTACATTTTCTTCGAGGACTGAACGTTTTTCCAGATCGAACCTATTCGTCGTTTCCCCGCGTTTCAATCTTCCTCTTCCGTGTTTGCTTTTATTTCATTACGTGAACATTGTGTCGTCTATTATACGCTGGCTCGCCAATTATCCGTCTTTCAATGCCGTTTCTGTGTAAAATAATTATGCATAATCAAAGCTTTTAATCATCGAATTCTGTTAACCGCGACCTTCACTTTCCTCAGGTGAAATTCCTATTCGATACTCCAATACTGTCGCTAAATCAGTTTCTCTGTTCAGCACTGTTTTCTTTATTTTCTTTATTTTGTTGTGAAAAATAATTATACGCGCTACAAGTAAAGTTCTTAATCATCGAATTCTGTTAACCAAGAACTCATCTTTCACGAAGTATAACCATAAAGAAATTGCTAGAATCAAATTAAATTTTCATCCGATACTCCAAAAATATTCGGACGTTAAATCAGTTTGTCTATTCAGCACTGTCTTTATTTCTTTTTCATTTAAAATAAATTATTTAAAAAACGGCCTAATACTTGGACCAAGTAATTCTACAGGTCCACTACAAGTAAAACTACAATATTTCCATTCTATATGATTTTTTTCGTTTTGTAGATATGAAACTGATGTAATACCTCATACACTATTTAAATCTTTAGAACCTAATTTGTTAAATACAAATTTAGTAATTTAAACAATATTTTGAATAACAGTGTAGCAATTTTTAGTGGTGCCTCAGAGCCACCACTCGAGTGCTAAGGGTTAAAAATATTATTGCACAGCTTTCAGGTTCATTAAAAGCTCTTAAAGAGCCTTCAGCTCTTCTACCTTGCGATGAGTGCAGAAAATTTTTATTTTGCATACAAATCCACAATGTAATCATTAATAAAGCTTTATGTCCTGATTAACTAGAAAACCAAACATTTTTTCCGACCAAGAATATTTCCATCCTATATGATTTTTTCCTTATTGTAGATATGAAACTGATATAACACCTCGTAGTTCATACGATACTTAAATGTTTGGTACACAATTTACTAAATTACAAATTTAGTAATATAAACATATATTTGGAATAATGGTGTAGGCATTTTTAATGGCGCCTCAGAGTCACCATTCGAGTGCTAAGAGTAATAGAGTAACAGTAAAAATACAACAGTAGACATATTTAAAGAATTTAAAAATATTATTGCATAACTTTCAGCTCATTAAAACGATTAAGAAAAGAAACAAATATGTACATAGCTTTTTTACCTTACGATGAGTGCAGACAATTTTTATTTTGCATAAAAATTCACAATGTAATCATTAATAAAGCTTTATGTCCTAATTAATTAGAAAACCAAACATTTTTCCGACCAAGAATATTTCCATCCTATATGATTTTTTTCATTTTGTAGAACTGACATAACACCTCGTAATTAGTTCGTACAATACTTAAATGTTTGGTACTTGGAATAATGCTGCAGGCATTTTTAATGGCTCCTCAGAGTCATCACTCGAGTGCTAAGAATAATAGATTTTTTAATTAAATGGCGTCTCGAAATAAAAATCGATCACTGGCGGATGTACGAACGTAAAGAACACAGTTAATCCATTTAATAGTTTTATCTGCTACTTCGTCATTGCATAACGCTCGAGGAAGTTCCACTGCTAATCTCGATGATTCACTTGTAATTATGCCGACGAATTGTATTGCGACAGACGAGAGAATTTTTCGACACGTCCAATTGAACTGTATCAGAAGATTTCGCGTCTCTCTCTCTCTGTTACTTTGGTATTTCCAGGTTTAAACGAGTGATCGAATCTGACGGGCGATTATCGACCTATCCTATTTTTATCAAATCGATATGCACTCTATCGTCGGTTTTCAAGTGTCCCAGTAATTAGCCTGGCGGTAACGATAACGTGCCTACTAGTCTGCAGATAGTGTCGAGTTTGAACACCATTTCAAACAGACCGGAAGACCTGTTTGTTTAATGCTTGAAATCGAATTGATTATTTATTCATGAACGGCGCCGCACAGTAGGACTAGTTTCTACAGAATAGTTGGAATTCATTGAAAAATGTTCCTGTCCTGGAATATATTAAAACTAAACCTTTTTCTGTAAGTTAATACTCGATTGAAATCGACTGAAAAGAACACAGACGTATATCTGATCTCAGTTGTTAAATAAATAATAATCAACTTCGAGTCTCTGGAAGGAATGTATCAGTCAGTTTTCTTCTTGCCTCGAGTGTTAATGCCACTCTTAATGTCAATTAAGAATGGATTTTTATAGTATAGACATTTATCTGATTCTACTAAAAAAATATATATTTTTACCTCCTACTAAAGTTGTAATTCACTATTACACTATCACATAAAATAATATTCTTCACATATAATACTATTCATTATATATATATTCGATATTCTTTGTATTGAAATAGGATAGGAATGTTGTAACATTTTTTTTTGTTTTTGGTTAAGTATATTAACATTTTTCCATTATTACGTTTAGGAAACACTACTGTTCAGATGAGTTTAAAATTTAGCTGCAACAACTTGTAGCTACATTCGTGCGTCAAATTATTGTTTGAGGAAGTCATTTCGTAATAAGTAGAAGAGAGTTGTTCAACGAGTTGAGAGAAGAGGGTGTGATGCAACAGATAATAATTTAATAACGATTTCAATTCTAATTTTTGTTCAAATTATGTTTTCTTCTCATTTTCAGTCTTTATTCGTTTAAAATTTATCTAGGCGTGTCGAACTCGCAATCAATAAAAATCGCGGGTTTCGTTAACAGTAACTATTTACTTCTAAGGGTATATCCATGAGACATTAATTGCTTAAAATCTTATTCAAAATCAACTAACAATGTTTCCATTTTTTTGATTCAAACTAAGCAGAGAAGTAATACCAGAATTCGATTCTACGACCTTAAAGTCCATTAAAACCGTTCTGTTTGTAAATAACAATGTACAATTAACAGAGACATGAATTTTATCCAGCTTTTTGCATCTGTTGGTATTTTGTAATTGCTTGTTATCGATATTTGACAATTCAGCATAAAAAGCTAAACAACATCGTTTAATCCCCCTCAGTTTTTTCTATTTCAAAATCTGCACACGTGTAATCCATATCGTGTAATAATAATAATCGACTGACCATAACAGCTTCTATTGGCTGGATTGAGAATATATACATCGAAACGAGATATCATTTTTCTGTTCTCGTCGCAAAATTCCAATGATGCAAATCATAAGACAAATTACGGAGGTGTTAAAAATAAACACTGCTTTTTTATTTTATATTAAGATAAGAACATTTCTCAAGTGTCGAATAACGATATGTAATTATAAAGCTGACTTTATCAATAAATTTCTATACTACACGCAGTCTTTAAATTTTAAAGAATGGTTTCGATATCCCAGGAATTAGCGTGTTCGATACAGATAAGCGATAAACCACATCAATATACATTTGATGTGTCGCGATAACATCGCATAATCCTATAAATAGAATTTGCAATATCGCGGATTGTTATGCGAACAAATTTTTCGGGTTTTTCCCTTACGTTTGTGTTTTCTGCTTTTCCGGCTTCGGAGCTTAGTCTTGTAATCTGGTAAGCGTTTTATTTCTATGTTGATTATATATTTTCCATAAGGTTCTTAAGAGTTCAACGTTTTATTTGCCTAAAATAAAAATGTTTAGACCAGGTAGATGGAAAACGTAATGTATAAAATTTGGAATAAAAAATTCTTTTAATTATACTTTCTGTTAATTATACATTATTACTCGACTCTGAATGTTTATGCGAATGCATATGTAAAAAAGAAAAGAAACAGATAAAATAATGGGACCAAGACACAAATACTGTTCGTGATTAAGAGGTTTCAGAAATACATTTTCTATTTTACATTTTTTTGCATAATGCATATTCTTTGTATGTTTATGTTTAAAAACATATGTAATGTTATTTGTTTTATTTATGCGTATTTCATGCTCACGTTGAATATTCATATGAAAATAATGAAATTTGTACAATGTGTAAATTTATTCAACATTATAGTAAAAATACATTTCGGAGATTTTATACATTTCATTTATACTACTTTTAGACCACAACAAAGTATGAGTTCACAATTATGAATCATTCATTGGACGTCAGACATTTAAATTTGAAATTAAGTGGACATTCCTGATTCGAGTAGAAAGTCGGACTATTTTGATGTTATTTATAATTGTGTCATTTCATCAGTGTTTTTTGAATATTTAAAAAATTCCAGAAGTTCGAAAGAGTAGACCGTCATTAACGAAAAGTTGAATCTATGGCGATCACAATTTCTTTATTGATGAAAATAATGAAAAAAGTATTTATTGTGAAGTCTGTCAAGAAAGTGTGAAACGCATCAACATAAAATATTTCGTATATATTTGCATATTTTTCTTGCATATTTACATATTTTGTCTTGTTTAAATGTCATATGTATTTTACATAGACATTTAACGTGCCTAATCGTACGGAGTCTCACTATTTCTACAATAGTTCATTACTCGTTAGTTGCAACCTCGTTTATTGCACGGAAACGAGTCCCACCACGATATGTTCAAGATTCTGGAACTCGTGGTGGGGAGTGTGGTCTACGTAGAAATAAAAGAAGACCGACACCGCGAATCATTATGATTGGTTACCTTCTTCATTACTTAACCTCGATTTTTGTACATCATTTTTTACAATGATTTTGAGTATAAAACTACGTTAGATGTCGTTAATTGTTGTTGACTGTAAACCATTCCTCTAGCTCTCATAGTTTCCAATATATTCAATAAAATATGTTTTTCACCCCCAACCTTGAAGGCTGTCTTCACCTCTTCAATATGGACGATGGCCAATAAATGAAAGGTGCGGATATTTATATAAGAACTGCCTCTCAGAAAAGTTTCATTAACACTTTATCTACCGGAAGCCTATTAATAAGATTTTTAATAATTGTGTTATACCAAAAAAAAAAGATTAAAAATCAATTCTATATCATTCCCAAACGAAATTATTAGACTATAATACTGGACGTGAGTTGTCGGTTGACGTTTGAAATTGCTATTGTTGTTCATGAATCTATTGAAAATGATTAACCATAAATCATAAACTTAATCAAAAGTTACGGCATAATCGTCGGTAGATAATGTGTTTGTATACGTTCTCTTTTGAGATGTTGATGCGATCCTAAACTCGTGAGAGAAAGAAGAAGGACCGACATGCGCTGATCCAGGAAAAGGAAATAACATTCGTGTTTGTTGAACTCCGATTGGAATTTTCGTCACGTGTGACGATATTATGAGACAACGGGGTTAACTAACTTCTACGATAGCGAAGATAATGATGGCGCGACGAGCCAGACACAGCATGTTTCAACGGTGTTATCAAATTTAGCCCTGAAGCGTAACCTTGAGGACAAGTGTTGCCACGATGCTATCGCTCCAGAAGAGTATCGAACGAGTTCATGATCTCTGGCGAGATGTCGGCAACGAACATAATCTGGCGACCGGCATTCTCGGCAGATGTTACGTCGGAATGTATGGAAAACTTTGAACCGGAAGTTTTATTGAATATGAACCTCGGTCGTCGGACATCTTACAAAGATTAAGTAGCAGCGACGACGTCCTTCGAGAACTGGATGAGGAACCAGTTCTCTGACGTCGGAAATAATAGGATCGCAGCCAGATGTATCGGGTTGTCCAGAAATCTTGTAACGATCTTCCTTGTAAACGACACCCTGTGTGCTTTATTGAAAATATTTTTGTTCTATTTCTTCTTCTTTCGTTCTTCGACGTTCTCTCCTTTTTGCTTGAACAGAGTAAACATAAATTGCGAGACGCAAGATAGAATTATGAAAAAGAAGAAATTATGCAAAATAAAAATGTTCTCCATCTGTTACAGGAAACAGGAGCAACTTAAGAATTTATTTTCTTTTTGAATAATTTTAGTAGGTCGAAAATAATCAATAATCTCCAATCCTTTTAATCTTTCTAATGTTTCAAAAATTCAGTATACAGGGTGACCCAAAAATTTACTTCTTTGAGAGAATTGATTCCTGAGGTCATTGCAAGTAACTTTTTCCTTAGCGAAAATGTTCCCCGCGGCTCTGTTGACTAGTTATTAATGAAAAACACGGACCAATCGGAGCATGGCTACAGCTGAGCGTGGCGTTGGCATTGGCTGGGCCGAAATCCGTCCGCTGCAGTCGCGCTCTGATTGGTCCGTATTTATCGTGAATAACTCCTTAACGACGTTGCGAAGAACATTTTCGCAAAGGAAAAAGTTGCTTCGAATGACCTCAGGAATCGTTCCTTTTAGGGACGTACAACATTTTTGGGATACCCTGTAGATAGGCTGTCATTTAAAGATTGTTATAATTAGACTGCGGACTTTTATGTAAAATAAAAAGTGTCTGGTTTCATTACTATCTACAGAAGCTACATATACATTTATTCATTCTCTTAATTGTTTTAACGAGTGCAACATAACGCGACAGTATTTTGGAATTATTGGAACATTTTCACTGGTTCGAATTTGATCAACGCATTTTTGGCAGAAATGCATAAAATCCGCAGTCTAGTTGCAATATAAAATCGTTAACTTATACAAATGATACTAATAATTCTATCTTACTACTCCTGGCAGAAAATATTCGATCGAAATCGTGAATATGATTATTGAACGACTTATAAGAGCTCTATATTTAATTAGGCAAATATGGTACAAGATTTAATGATGTATTTTAGAAAAATGTTAATAAAACCCACATTGAATATAAAATAATAATTTGCCTACCTGTATGTCGAAATTATGAAGAAGATTAAGTAGCATGACAAAGCATTAGAACACTTAATATTTCTAACGACGAAGATGACGATAAACATTGCCCAAAAAGTTTTCCGAGATTGTGGAGATTATTAATTTTTTCCTTAAAGCAATGTCTAAATTGCTCAACCGGAACGTTATGAAAAAACAAACATATTCTTTAACCCTTTGCACTCGAGAGGCGACTCTCAGTCGCCATATTGAACCGCTTTCGGAAACACTCGAGTGCAAAGGGTTAGTATTCGTCTTAATAGTTCATTTATATTGCATTTGCCTTTATCGTAATTGGAAATATAACTTTTATAATTATTATAATTATTTGTTTATATGTGAAAATAAATTATTGTAGTAATACATTGAATGTATCAGGATAGAAGGCTTTTATATTTTTAGTATTTTTTTTCAGTCGCTAACGCATTGATTACGTATGATGCACATGCAGAGTCACGTAATTACGTGCTTACATCAGGTTGTTGCATATGGATTGTCCGATTTTTAGTCGTAACGTTAAACAAACGCCCTTTTTTCCTGAATAAAATCTATTGGACGAGTTGCAAGTTTCGGGATTGCATCACGGTAGAAATCTATTTTTTGGTCGTTCGGTGCTCTTCATTCAAAATAGTGTGTACATTTTGATCAAACATTGCACAATCCTATCGCCAGTATGTTTACTTTCCTTTCGCATAAAAAAGACACAAAATGTCGATTTTGTATCACAATTTCATCATATATATCTTACAAAATCGTTAACCCCTTGACATACGAATCGAACGAAATTGAATCTAAGTAAAAAAAAATTTTTTATGTCAAAAGGTTAATAGATAAAATTTCAAAAAACTGTTTTGTTAAGATATACCGTATCGTTTTTTAACCGGTAGTTTCACAAACAAGTTTCACAATGAAGTTCCGAACACAAAAGATAGATATTTTCAAATAGAAAAAGAATAATTTCATTAGGTTGTCCTGAAAATTTGTTTCGTTTTCGATTAGTGCATTACTCACTTCAAAATTCAAACTAGTTTCTTAAGAATGCGAATGACGTAACTAAGAGTGAGCTTAAGGAAACAGAACCATTGATTAACAAATGCTCGCATTTTTTGCATATTCTTGTGTTATGTAACAATATTAAACGTGCATATTGCGAAAAAAACTATTGGGACAACCTGATTTTTTAAATAAAAATACAAAAATTAGAGATTGGGGTATCTTCGTGGTTCTACCGTACCATTTTTTTATCCCCAGAAATGTCACAGAAGAGAGAATTTATATTTTTTTTGTATGGCTACATTTATTTCAGTGCTTAAATTTAACACTAGATTTACGGGGCCCGTCAAAATGACGGATTCAGAAATTTTTAATTTACGCTTATTAGATTCATTTTTTTGTGTGAATATTACAATAAAAATAACTGGAGATCTAAGTAAATACAATTTTATTATTTTTATAAAGCAATGTAAAATAATCAATTTTAGTGCTCCGTAAACCCAGTGTTAATATTGATTACACAAGAATAAAATTTTCTGTCGTCCAAAAAGGAAGGCATACCATTCATATTTGTTAGACTTTGTTTAAAATCTTTATCACGAGTCTGACTCCTTAAAATACGGTAAGGGGTTAAAAAGTTGAAATCGTCGTTTACATTTTCCAAAAATCCGTCTTCTTATCATATGATCGATCTCGAAATTTTTGGCCGTGATCTACACATGTACGCCATATCGGATTAGACTCGATCCCGCTACTATCTATGAGAAATCGCCTCTGAATTTCCGTACAATTCATTACTACCGGGAATTAGCAATCTACCAACATTCTTATCGCGGTCTAGTTAACGATTTAAACATTCGTAAAATCAATCGATAATACCTTGCTTATCTTTTATTGACCGTTGATGTGTGGTAAGCGTCTCTTAACCCTCGTCCACCTGACTCCCTGCAGATTATGACTATTCGATTTCAGAAACAGGTATTAACGCGTGATACTTGATTTCTGAAGTTCAACAAGATACGGAGATTTGTTTTTTTTGTGATCGATGCTCGAAAGCACTTCTGGAAATATTTGTTTTATTTTATTTGTGGTACTAACCGTACCATGATTGGTTAAATGATCAATTTCATAATTTTTATTTTACATTTGTTAAAATTAGGAACATGCTTTCATGATAAATGATGAAATAAATTTCTTTATTCAAATACATACTGCTATAAAAATTGTGAGAAACATAAATAAATTCAGTGTTGTAATTTTTATAGAGCAACTTGTACTAGTTGTGCTCAGTACGATTAACCTTAAACTCGTATAGAAGTTTTTATAACACAGTTATGCGAAGTTAATCTATTGAAAAAAAGTTCCGGCTATATATTGTTGCTCGTTTGGTACTGTCTTTTTATATGCAAAAATATTTTTTATTTTGCAACATCAAACGGGTCCCGACAAGTCTCTGTTTCTTCGCATTTATCGAAACCTCTGCAATTTGTCATTGAAATGGCGCGTAACGTCACGAATGTTACGGCAATAAATTGATTTGATGTGGATACAATGTTTGCCAGTTACATAAGATCAAGGACGAAATAATATTTCTCTCAATGTAGGAAAATAGTGAAACTATATTATACTATTTAAACAAAGCAGGAATATAATGAACTTTTCCTTTTTTGATCGTCTCTCAATTCCCAATTTTGATACCTAACGATATCAAATTTGAGTACCGACGAATCAGCATTTGTAAAACTAAATTGGCGAACTAATACTTAACCCTGTGACGGCGCGGCGGAGTCAGGGTACATTTGTGGACCCAGAATATCAGAATCATCATTCAGTTACTCAGTTTCCGGCGGTTTAATTAAATGAACAGCTGTTGCGTTAGGAACAACAGGAAGATTATCATGTCTTAAAAAAATATGTTTTAAGAAATTGATAAATAAAACAGTGAATGGTCCTAAACAGTCTCAACTATTTATAAAAATGGTCTACCGTTCGCGGGTTGATCAGTTAGCAATTACCTCAGCGAAGTACAATTTCGCCCGAATTTCGAGTGTTGAATGTCCGTCGTGAAATTTGATCATCCGTATCGGAATGATATTATAAATTCCTCAGAGGTGACTAATGAGAATTATTACCGCAGGTTTTCGAGTTCAATGTTATCTTGTTAAAGTCGTTTTTCGAGAGAGTTGGCATAAGCCGGCAGAAATGAAAGAGCATAATATCTACAGATTACAGTGGCAGCTAAACTTGCCGAGTCCGGCTCCTTAATTTTCCACGTGTTATCAAAGACACGCGTGATTTGTAGTTTTCAAGTTATAAATCGACTACTTAACTATTGCCAGGTTTCGAGTCGATAACAAAATTGGTAGGTTTCCACCGCACCGGGGGTTGTCATTCGCAAATTGTGAGCTGAGACTGTTAGTGGTGTAAATCAAATAAGTATTATACTTGCTACATGGAGTAAAATAATGTTTTGCGTTTGTTGTTATAAAAAAAGAAACTCCATATACGCATTGTGGTTGCAAAACCGCATCTGTACGTCCAGAATACTATAAAAAGTGTTGTATGTAAAAATTAAAACACGAAACAGAATTTTATACAATTTACAAGCGAATTGTGTAATTAAGATTGACTTATACCGATTATCGATACACATCGACTCCCACAAATATTCGGACACTTTTAAAAAGACGATTACTTTTTTAATATGGGATCCTATGACTAGAATTTTCTTTTTTTGCGAAGTTAGAATAATTAGTTTGCTATATGACGTGGAAAAAATATTCTGAAAAATTGCAACTCGTCGGAATTGCCAATAAAATACTAAAAGTTGTATTTTATAACATTTTTTTATATGGGATTGAAAATTTAAAAAATATGGTTTGTAGATCTGTGTTGTAAATTAGCGGTTCAAAACAAAAGGGCGAAAGGTAGACTTACACCGCTATAATCCTAAATGTTCTCTTCGTTTAGTGGCAAAAAAATGAGCTGCCATTTTTCAGTGAAGAATTAACTTCTACGTAAATTAACACTGCCGGTAAATAAATGATGCCTATATTAACTAAAATCTTCAGAATTTTGATTTATACCACTATTATTCTCAGACCGCTAAATATCGTCTGCTGTTTCATCGAACATACTGTATTCGGTATGATCATACTATTTTTTTTCCATACGTAGGTATTACGTGAATTGCTGTGGTTCGCCGCTTTCGATTATTTATTATACCATGTCTATATTTGCTGAATAATTCAACTTTATGCTGGCATTCAGACGCGCACGTTATTTATACCGGACGTTATATAAAATATATACGCTGTTCCACGCAACCGGGGTGAGCTAAAATTTCACTACATACCGGCGAAATTGAATGAATACGGTCACTGCATCGCGGGAGCCCCATTTCGATCGTGAAAATGATGTTCTTGCGCTCTCGAGGTGCGGTCCAATTTTATCCGCCATCTTGAAACACATTTTCTTCCAAATATAAAGCATTTCTTCATATGTAAATACAGTGAATATTTAAATTACGATATTTTAGAGTTCATTTGAATTTTTTACAAAATGAAAGATTAAATTATTACTATTCCAAATTTATGCAGTATACATATGTATATGAAAAATTGTATTCAAATGTATTTTTTTTTTAAAACGCCTATGACTACGTCCATTTTACGAATTCAAACAAATCCTTTTGCACACATATTCTACAACACTTATACTGCACGGAAATGAAAAAAAGTCGAATTTTTGAAAATGAAAAATCAGAATCACTCCATAAGTGATTGAAAAAGTTCGTGTTCGATTTTCAAAAACCTTGAAATCTTTTTTCAAAAAGAACCAAGCAGTTTTCACGAAAAAGGAAGCCATCAGGTTGCTAATAAACGTTCGGAGACAATTATAGAAAATAGCGGTGACTATTATATGTATGTAATTGGTTAACACTAAGGACTCGAGTAACGACTCTGAGGCGCCATTAGAAATGATTAAATTTGTTTATATTTAAGAAATGACTAAACATTTAAGTATTGAAATATTCTAGGTTAGAAGGAATGTTTGGTTTTCGAGTTTAAATAGGTCCTAGCGCAGAGAGTTAATAATCATCCAATATTAAATAATCATCTAATATTTGTGCAAATAGAAAAATTCAGGATGGCAGAAACAGTCGTTATGGCATTATCTTAACTTTCCAGTTGTTCATTTAATAAATAAATTGCACGTTGTGGAATTTTTATGGTTGCTCGTTAGACAGTCCATACGATAAACACCGCGGACAAATTGGTGTTATTGATAACAACTTTTGTTGTCCTTCCTGCTGTGTTTCAATAACAAACACGGAGAACATGCTCATGCATGCAGGAATCATCACGTGCTAGACAGGCAGACCAACATCATTTATCTGAAACGTAGTCATCACGTGCAAGACGGTTTGATTAGAAAAGAGATGTCTCTTTAATTAGTCCGGTTACTCATTAACCAGGAAGTGATAAGTGTAATCGTGAATGGGTTAATCGTTGACCCCCATTAATCATCGTCGGCGAAATACATCCACGATTTATAACCGTAATTGATGAGAAGTAAATTAAATCACTTCATCAGGATGGCTTATCTTTATCTCTTTATGGTCTGTACACAGTCAGCGTAACGAGTACAATGGATTTCATAAGAAAATACATTTTCATTGAACACGGTGGTCATCGATGACCGGCGTTATGGAATTACTTAAAAATAATTATCATAATACAATGTCAATGAATATCAATCTTTCTAATGCTGAAATTAAGTAGATTGTAATTATAAGCTGAGAACGCTATTATCAAGTAACTAACAATTGTTATTAATAGACTTCGGATTTTATGCATTTTTCATAAAAACAGATTGGTCATATACAAAACTGCGAAGACATTAGAAGAATCGAATTATGTTGGTAAATTATTCTCTATTTAACAAAATTATTAGAAGAGAAAGTACACTTTTGATTTTTTTGACTTGGACAATATTTATTTTGCATAAAGATCCGCAGCCTACTAATGAATGTACACACAATTCTGTTTTTACACGGTTTTGATTTAACCCAGTCATCGCTATTAGTGTTTTCAATTTTCTATTCCTGAATTTGTGTTCATTTTTAATTGAAATATGTTAATTTTACATTAATAATTTAATTACCTTTTGTTTTTATGAAATAAACTTTGTAATTATAGTTTTTTGTAAGATTCCCTTTATTTTAGCTATTTTTCACAGGTTTTAGGTCATGGTAAATACCAATCCCGTATTTTTCTATATATTGTTTTTACTGGAAACTATCTACCGTTTAAAGACAGAATTGTGTGTACTTGTAATATATATGATTTAACCTTCAGGAATTAGATACACAATCTTAAGGTCGCCAAAATGGCGACATTCTTCCTCATATTTTCCATAAATGCATAAATATTCACAGTTTACTAATGAACATACTTAAAATTTATGGTTGAACCTTCAGGAATTAGATATACAATCTTAAGGTCGCCAAAATGGCGACATTCTTCCTCATATTTGTCATAAATGCATAAAGATTCACAGTTTAGTAATGAACATACTTAAAATAGATGTTTGCATCTTCAGGAATTAGATACACAATCTTAAGGTCGCCAAAATGGCGACATTCTTCCTCATATTTGCCAGAAATGTATAAAAAATCCCTCTCTACTAGTAATCATACGTAAAATATATATTTGTGAACCTCCAGGAATTAGATACACGATCCTAAGGTCACAAAAATGGCGACATTCTTCGTCATATTTTCCATAAATGCATAAATATTCACAGTATACTAATGAACATACTTAAAATTTATGGTTGAACCTTCAGGAATTAGATATACAATCTCAAGGTCACCAAAATAGCGACATTCTTCCTCATATTTTCCATAAATGCATAAATATTCATAGTTTAATAATGAACATACTTAAAATATATGTTTGCACCTTCAGGAATTCGATACACAGTCCGGAGGTCGTTGAAACGACAACATTCGTCTTCATACGGTTAATGTTATACTTAAACTATAGTTTTCTGCTGCAGGTATTAGATACACAGTTCCAAGGTCACCAAAATGTCGATATTCGTTCTCAAAGGATCAACATTTGTTATCGCACATGTTTACTATTATAAATGCATAACTGTATATTACAAGCTCATAAATATCCACCTGCTTGATTAGTACAATAGTGTTCCTTTCGCGTAGCTTGCGATTGCGATTCGAAGGGACGTCGTTGACAATTGAATGAATGGTTCAACGCTTTCGTTGAACTTCGGCTTGGTCGTACGCGTGATCCGACCTTAACACTTCGTCGATCGGTATGTCGAACGTGTGACAGTCGCGTGTATGTTTATGGAAAGATTTCGAAACGGTGGCGTACCGTCTAGCAACCGTCTGACCGAAGTCTAACAGCCCCGACGGTACCGCCATGAGGCAACAGTCTGTAGTCCACTTTGAGTCAGCGTTTCAGAGTTACGGTGTCTGCGAACGGCCAAGTGAACGCGCACCGATGCACCGACACGGTGCATCGTTGCATCCGTCTCTCGCCAATCGACTATAGCGTTCCGTCTCTCATCTACGTGCAGTTCCTCTGGCGCCTGGCGCCGCGCTGCATTCCCTAACGAAAAATTCGAGATGTTAACCCTTTGAGGACGAATGCCGACATATTGTTCACAATTCTTGAAGCTGCAATAATTTTATTATGTACATTGCAAAAGATCAGTTCATGTTGTTTATTTTTCTGATTTGTTAAGATTTCAATAAGGTATGCAGCCACTAGGGACCACATAACATGCAATGAATATACAGGGTGTTCGCGCTATCATTAGGCAGCGTTTTTCTTGTAAATAGTAAATATTAGAAAAAAATGAAAGAGGAAAAAGTAGTAGTTTTTTATGCGCAACACAATGGCGTATGTAATTTTTTTGTGTTTATACTATTTTGTTAGATATGAAGGTGACCTTCAATTTTTCAAATGGAATGCTGTATATTTTTTTATATCGCATGAAAGCGTGTGTTTAGACGAATTCATCCGTATACTGCACAGTGACCATCAAGATCATGCAAGGTCAGAAATTAATGAAACATTTTGAATATTTAATACCAATGTGTTTACAAGTATTCTTTATTGGCGAGGCTACAGTAAATGTTCAGTATGACTTCCTTGTGCATGAATTGCACATTTCAGCTCTACTAATTACACTTTTTAGGGCTTCGAATTTTTTTCTGAAATTGTCTCATCATAGAAGAAACTAGTTTCTTCCATTTCTGACCTTGCATGACCTTGAAGGTCACTGTCAGTATACGAATGAATTCGTCTAGAGACACGCTTTCATGTGATATAAAAAAATATACAGCATTCCATTTAAAAAATTGAAGGTCACCTTCATATCTAACAAAATAGTATAAACATTCGTTTCACTATTTACAAGAGAAACGCTGTCTAGTGATGGCGCGAACACTCTGTGTACAGTATACAGTCTAATCAGAAATTAAAGTTGATGTCCTTCAAAAACTAATAGCTTTTTTAAAATTCGACCAAACGCCTTGAGTTTTTTTTGAGATGTTAGGAAGATTAGTTCACTAGGTAATGCATAGAAGGAGTTTTTTAAAATTGCAATTGCTCGGAATTTGGAAGAAAAACGTGAAGGTCACGATTTTTAACTTTTTTATTTGTGCTCATAAGGAAAAGTGTAGCACTGTACCGCCCAGGGACAAACTTGGGAATTTTGCGTAATATATTTATTGTATGAAAATTCAAGTTTTCAATGGAAAAACGCCGGCCCTGTAATGGTTAAGACTGAGACTTGATCACAATTGTGGTCTCTAATTTCTAGCTGGAAGCATAACGACCCGAGTAGGTCAGCGTACATTAGCAATATATTTAGATAGGTTCTTCGGCAACAGGTGTGAAAATTGTTGCATATTGATTGTACATGTTGAGATAAAATGAAGATCGTGGTCAAAAGAATATTAAATAAATACAAATAAAATACCAAATTTCTTTATATCTCTACAAAATACCAAATTCAAAAAATATAGAAAATGTACTTCCACTAACACTAT
This sequence comes from Sphecodes monilicornis, assembly GCA_913789915.3. Lineage (NCBI taxonomy): Eukaryota > Metazoa > Arthropoda > Insecta > Hymenoptera > Halictidae > Sphecodes > Sphecodes monilicornis. Next base: position 17,681,478 of record OU565290.1, read on the forward strand.
TGCCTCCAAAATCGAAAGAACAACTTTCTACTCAGCAAACAGGGAAAAACGGGGCAAGTTGATACGTTTTCTATCTATCAAATAAACAGTTTATAACTTATTTCGTATATATTTTCTCAAAGTTTTATAAACTACATTTTAGCATTCTTTTTTTACGTAATTGATTCAAACAATGCCATCTCTATCATCAAGAAAGAAGAAGATAGAAAATTCCCAAGAAACATCAAAGATCCACCGACTCAAAGAAATCAACTTCTTGAAGCACACAAAATTCTTCAATCGAATCTAAATTATAAATGACCACTTAATTGTAAGCTTGTAGTTGCTAATAACCCTTGTGAGGTTCATGCAACTTAAAAAAAGAAAAAGAAAGCAGAAATGAAAAAGTGAGAAATGTATCAATTTAGCCCTCGGTTTTCCTTAGTATTCGTGCAAAAGGAGTACCAAAAATTCTGCTAATTCGCAGACCAGACGCCGACTCGCTCATGAGTTCATTAATCCCGCATAGTTGCATACATGTTGCAGCCTACCGATAATTGAACTGTAAAATACTGGTCCCTTTGTGATTGAAACGAAAACTGTTCACCGGTGCTCGGCGAGTCATCGGAACGGCGAACATTCGAGTGCGAATGAATGAGAGAAAGGAAGAAAGAAAGAGATAGAAGGAGAGAAAGGAAGGGTTCTCATTGGATTCGACTGAAACGACACGTGAGAAGTAGTCTCAAGGTCAACTAGTTAGCTCGAGGCTGCCACATTCTGGCATCGTCAACGTCGAACGAACCGAACCCGCCAAGAACCATAATTTTTCGTGTGTGTCATCGCGATCAGGTGAATCGGTCCGACGATGAACGACAACTCCACGCGTTGCTTTTCTTCTTTTTTTTTTCTCTATTTGCGAACGGAAAATTTTTCCATCGCTCACCCTAACGTGTACAACGCGTCTCGTCGAACGTTATGCCAGAAGCGGTTCGCACGTTTGTTCGGTGTGTTAGCGTTTACCGAACGATAAGTGGCTACGATTTATGGTGGTTGTACGCTTGGTAATTGTTTCGTCTCGTATTTGATTGCAGCAAACCGCGTTATCTAGACACGGACGTCTTTGCTATGTGTGCCAAGACTTATACCGGCCCCGTTGTTAGAGTCAACTATGTAGTTACAAGTGTACAAATTGTTACACAATCGTAGGAAACGTTTCGCAGTTTCACCGGTGCGAAAAAGCCGCGGCAGCCAGCAGCTGTTTTGCTGGCAAATAATTGTTTTCGCGAAATCAGTTTCATATGCTGCGCGCGAAAACCGACGCTGGCCCGCCATTATCATTGCTAGTTTATACTTCTATAGTAAGAGTGTGCGCGAAACTTATTTCATTAGATAGGTCAACTCCTGGAACTAACACCAGAACCACAAGTATAATTTTTTTTTTCTTTTATCATTATTTATTATTATTTGTTATCGGCTTGCCTCTCGGCTTTGACGAGGACTCCCCTCTTCCTATACTATGTAATATAATATAATATAGTTTTGTGTTTTTTGTGATCAACTATACTAGCTATGTATAACTAATTTTAAATAAAACTTAACTGAACACGTTGAGTGCCAATCCAGCAACCCCAAAAATTCCATTAAAATCAAAGTGACTAAAAACTGTTTTTGAATACCAATCGTGAAGATGCAAGCGACCATGATTGTTTTTCTGTAATTTATAGACTAGGGAAATTCTCGGCTTAGCAATTTTATCGTTAATAGTGTACATAGATAAGAAAGCTACAAAAACAATGAAATTCTGTTTAAATGTTACATTTTTCTTCAAACGCGTGGAATAAAATTCTCACATATAATCTGTGTTTACAATGTATTTTTTCGTGCAGGATAACCTCGATTCCGGTTATATCATCAGCTTCAGGACACACTGTATGCGTGTATGTATATGTGTGTGTCTATCTATTAAGAGAGGAATTTCGTTATCCTAAAAATTCCGATCCACTTCAAACTGGTTTGTATAAGATTGGACAACTTTTGTTTTAATTCCTTTTTGTAGGGAGCTGCGTGTAGCGCGTGTATTAATTAGGTGAACCGAATGTTTCTTTTGGCAAGCTGTACACCGTAAAATTTGCAACGTACTTTATCGTGCTATTGAACATGACAGATATTTACAAGAAAAATATTAGTATATAGTATCGTACTATTAGCTGTACAAATTAATTAGCAATCCTTTATTTTTGAATTTGCTAATTATTGGCAAACAATCCAAATATATTCTACTGCGAAAAATAATCTCCAACAGTGTTTGCGTATTTACTTTGCCTTAAATAATTACTGAATCTTCAATACGGTGGTTACAAAAAGTTAAATACTAATTGTTTATGAGAGCAACAATTAATTTGTAAATCTAATATAATCGTATATTATTTGAACGTAGGTTTACTGAAAATTATGCAACCTTGTAAAAATTGTGACATCTGGAAAAAAGGTAGTGATTTAGATTCAATTAAAACACAAATTATTTTTATTTTTTAGTCGGCACGAAAATTTTTAAATTTATGTAATTTCTATTTGAATAGTAAATTGTAAATAATTTCAGTGTCCAATGTCGAACATACACGCAGAATAGTGTATTAACAATTGTAGTATTTATTGATGTAAAAGTTGGTTCGATACTTTTACCTATTGTTGCTTTAAAATGACATGTTTCCAGGTTAATATGATCTTTAGACAGAATTTGCTAATTCGAATATAATCTTGTATAAATGTGCGATAATAAGGAAACCAGAACGTTCCACATTAATTACTCGACTTTATCGCCCGCTGCGAATTCCAAGGCATCATATACCGTGAGGTACGAGCTCGTCTACAATGTCGCGTCATGATTACGATACACAGTAATCGCGGTTACGTAACCGTTACATTCATCAGATCGATACGCGAACAATTTGTATTACGATCTGCACGGGATGAGTCGACTGACATTGTGATCCAAGATGGCTACCTTAAAAAGTACAATAATAAACGCCGCGAGGTGTTCCAACGGAGTACAAAAGTCCTAACACTAGAACGTATATACATCGTCGTCCAAAAGTTTCGCAACGATCATACGATACGTAAAAATATCAACTAATAGACTTTTTTTTATTGTAATTGAAGATTCGTGACCATTTTTCTCTTATGAAAATGACCACCTTTATTTTTTAATAACCTCCAAATATATTTTAAACATTTTTAACATTTCACCGACTAATTTTCTTAATGACACTTTACCCTAATACTTTTCATTGTGTTATGCAAACAAACATTCTTTTCTGCGGAAATAGCAGAAATAACAGAATACGCAACGTAAGGAAATTTTGATAAAATAAACAATTTCCTTTGAAATGTTTTCCTTAATTAGAAAGAGATTTTTTTTCATTCAACGAACGAAAGAATGTATTGAAGTTTTCCACATTCCACACTAAAGAATTACTTAACTAAGAAGGTATTTCTGCCTCCAAACTTTTGGACCATAGTGTACCTACCTTTGACTTAACTGTACGTATATTCTATTAACGTAATGAACTCTCGAGTAACAACACACGAGAAATTTGCTATTCTTGCCACCGTGAAATTTCTTATAATAATAGTATCCAATCACGACCAACACGCAGAAAGTGAATGAAAGACAACTGGTTTCTCGTTCTAGCAAGTGCATTAACTAATCAATTTGTGTGGGACACGACTGATTTTTTATTCTAGCAGGTATAGTAACAAATTGCGAAAAATCGTGCAAATATAGATTTTCTTGGACAAACTTAAAGAAAGCTCAGATTAAAGAGAATTACATATGACTTCAATAAATTAAAAGTACGATTTCATGGTTTTTGACAAATTTACAAGAAATGACAAGGACAAAGAAATGTTTGAGGATGCATTGGCAAACGAGATCTTGTTATTCGAAACGAGTTTTTCGCTACGGCATGGCTCTCCTAAATTATGTGGTTTCATTCACATTACGCCTTAACAAATGGGCCGAATAAGATTAACGTCTAGTCATAGAACCGGTCGTGGATCGGCCAAGTCAGGATATTATTACGTCGAACTATTCGAGATTGAACAACGTGTTAAACGGTCTTCGGGTTTTGAGCACAACAAACGTGTTCGTTTAACTTCGCATCCTCCTGTAAATCAATCCTAAATTGTTCCTGACCGTATTGAAATTCCGTAAAATTCGATTAGTCAAACGTTGAGCTTCACGGAAGCATGTACAGTCTTGTTTAGAAATAAGGCGACGGTTTTGTTTCGAAATAAGGAAATCGCTGCCTCTTTTTCTTCTTTTGAAGTTGTTCGCTTGACCTCGCTTAGTACCAGAACGAGAGGTTATATCATATTCTATCCTTTTCCAAGGGAAAATATTGCCAAGACTATCGCGATAAAAGCTACAAGATTGTGTACGATAAGTGCAATATAATTATCCCTACTACTGCGGAGTATACCCTTCGAGGAGCCAAGAAGATCGTGCGCTCTTCCCGGCGGACATAAGGGTTAGGTTTTCGAGCTGACGTAACATGATAAGGGTCAGATTTAACCTTTTCAAAGCGTCAAACTTTTTATCAACACATTCTTGACATTTTTCTGATTAAAATGATACCATACACACGATATAATTTGGATTATATTTACATGTTTAACTGGCGATAATAAGTTTCGGGCGCAAAAGTCGAGTAGTTGGCAAATATCAAAAGCATCGATCGCAGAAACAAATAAATACAATTGCAAATCTTTTTTATTTTTATTATTTTGTGACGAAACTTTTACGAACATATTAGTGACATTTTTCTGATTAAAATGAGACCAAATATGACAACACCAATCGGTGCATATTTGCCCATGGAAATTTGTACTTTAACAACTTATTGTCGTCAATTAAACAAGTAAATATGATCCAAAATATATCGTGTTTGGTGTTATTTTTTTAATTAGAAAATTGTGACGAACGTGTTGGTAAAAGTTTCATGAAAAAATAATTAAAAACAGAACAGTTTTGTTATTGGATTAGTATTGTCTAACCGACACGCCGGTGCTGATTGTATTGGACGCTCGGCTCGATGCTGACGGCAAAAGGTAAAGGAATCTCGAGGAATCGTGTCTGTACACGACGAATGCAATGTTTCGGACCCGAGGTCGTTGCTTTCATCGCGGCAACACTGTACTCTCTGGTCTATCGCTACCTCTCGCCGCTCACTCATTCTCCGTGTTCTCTCTCGGCCTATTCCAGAACAAAGTCAAACCGAATAGCATACCTGATCCGAAATACAGCGAAAGTCGGTCCCGATCTTTCGCCTTATATCGGAACAAGGCTGTACTTAAATGGTATCCCACATCAACCTCTGCGTAGAAAAAATATCTTGATAAAATGTCGACAAGTTGGTTCATCCGGCCTTGGAATCGCTTTAGAAGTTCAACGTTCAGTTTTTGAGGAGGAACAATATTTTTTATTTAACAGAAAATTCTTCACGATAACCATGGACTAATAACGCAATTAACATGCAAATTTGATTGTGTTTGAGATATTTATACATGTAATGTGTGAAGGTCTTTGAAAACTTGCACAATACAGGAAAAAAACGCTATTTTCAGTCTATTGACGAAGGAAAACTACTCGAATTGTTGAAATTATCTACACAGATATTTATATATAAAAATTGCAAATTGTTCACATATTTTTGCGAAGGTTGCTCCATGATATGCAACAAAAAAACCGCTGTACGGAATTCTCAAGGTGGACGATTTGTTTGGAATAGAAGCGTTGGGGCGTCTGAATGGAATCAAACTCATTCATAAGCTCGGTCGGAAATGTTAATCAGTGAAACGGACACGTGCGATTTTAATTGCTACATATCGCCCAGAGAGTCTGTAATCTAAACGTAGGATTCGTGGAACGGGTTTGAATTACCATAAATTGCTGGTGACGTTCCGAGAATATAAGTCTTGCAACTTGATGCAGTCCATTGATGCAGCGCATTTTCTTTATATGAAATCATCCCCCGCGTTGTAAACAATAAGCAGACGATAGTTGCTTGATCGAGTTCTGCGAAATATTGTTGCAACTGCGTCAAATTGCAAGTCAAATTGTGATAATTACGGAGAAAATGATCGTACGGCAATCAATTTGGACTCATTTTCAAGCTAGAAGCCACACGTTCTTTTTTCGAAGATTATATACATTCGAACGTCTGCGAAAACTTCGAAACATTTTTTTCGTCACTGAAACCACCGTAGATTTAAAAATTGATGCTTCCTTTGTGTAACGACTCCTTAAAACTACGTGTACGATTTTTTTTTTAGTCGTTTTATCGAACTTTGAATGTGAGGCGTGCCGCTAACTTTACAGTAGTATAATTCATGTTATAAAAATTCATTAAATTTAAACTAAAATTGAAGAAATACATTTTTTAATAATAATGTATAAGTTACACCATGAGCACTTTACACGATCGAACTTGTTCCACGTTTTTGTTCCATAAAACTGTGAAAAAAAATTGTACATCATGTTTTGAGAAGTCGTGAAGAGGAGGCTTCAGTCTTCAAATCTATGGTAGTTTCGTTTAGTAGAAAAATATTTGGAAATTTTTGGAGACGTTTGGATTTGCAGCATTTTTGGGGAAAAATGTGTCTTCAGTTCAGTGCTGCCAGATCGGTTAAATCGAGGGGAATACAGTTTACCACCTCTCTGATGACCAGAGTAATATGTAACACGTTGCGCGGCACGTCACGTGACGAGTCCACGGTCTTAATGGGGGACGTTGGAGTGTGCTCATGTAGTGAAATGCGATAATGGAAGGGGAAAAGGAGGAGAGGAAAATCAACGCAGTTTTGGGTTGATCTGGCGACACTGATTCAGTTTCCCACCTGGTACATCATGTCATGAACACTGCTGTGCGAAAGTAGAGGCTTCAAGTTTCAAAATGAGTCCAGGCTTATGGTTGTATTGTTTGTTATTACGAAACGGTTGTTACGAAATGATCACAATTTAAATATCGACGATTTTTCGAGAATCGAAACCGTAGTGTTTAACACTAAAACTACCATTGTGGGTCAAATGACCCGTTCAAATTTATTATTTCACTATTATTGAAGTTGTCAAGATGTTTTCAATGGAAATGATTATACATGCTGTTTTATTCAAGTATGCATTATAATAATAATAATCGCAGAAAATCTAAATAAATTCAATCATGCCATGTTTATAAGGCAACACATACTAGTCAGCTTTATTGATCGATAGGTTTAGTATTAAATACTATTTGGATCCATTGTATATATATTTTAAAAGATTCTAGTAAAACAGAATGTCAAAGTAGAACAGAACTATTCTGTTAGAACAGTATTCCCTTGCGATTCGTTAATGATGATCATTTTTCCACTTACATCGCTTACACCACAATCCCTCGGCCTTGTATCAATCAATTACTACGCATTTCGATCATTTAAACATTAATAGATAACAAAATTCATGCACAAAATCAGGATCGAATTAATTTTTGAATTTAAGATGTCGAACATTTTTCGACAAACGTGCCCGAAGATCAACTGGGAAAGATGATGAAGAAAAATTGTGAAAAACATCAAATTTAAGTTAAGAATTGTTTATTTTACAAACGAAGGGAATAAAATATAAAAATTGTTCGATGTTACAACATGCGTGCGATTTTGATATGGATGTTTTTACAACGAAGCACCGCGCGTCAAAAAGTTTTTCTCTCCGCTATTACGATTTTTAGCCCACGTTGTATAATATACATGTTACCGAGCTGGAAAACGTGTTTGTTAGTGTTGCGCCTCAAGGTTATCAGGTCGACATGTAGGAAACTGATTTTAAGCAAAGCTGCCGCGAAATCCGGCTTATTAGGTATTCTAATCAGTATGGTTCCATTGTGACGTGTCAATCTTGTGACTGTAGTCGAAAATTCTGAAATAGGAACTCGAAGCATTCTCCATCTGTGTACATATTTGTACACAATCATTATATAACATTCTGGACTCTGAATATTGTCCCCATCTCTGTGGCTCTTACTGTACTACAATTTGAACACACATAATTTCGAAATCTACACGTAAGTTTGTGCATATAGAAATTAAATAAATTAGCGTAACACTTTTTCATTAACTACGTTACATTATTTGAGTAGTTTCATTGGGGGGGGGGGGGGGCAACATGTTTATTTTTTCTAGATTCGGTTTCTCTTCAAAATTCTACTCGTATTAATAAATTAATACATTACATTGCTGCAAATTACATAATTGTCGTAATTTTTTTTAAACGTTTATGTACAAAGGGTAAATTAAGGTCACAGAGAATTTTCAAGAATGAAACCATGCGTTTCCATTGGCTCCTTATCCTCCACTGAAAATGCGAAGCAGAAATGAATTTGCAATGTTAACCCGTTGCACTCGGAGCTATTTCAACTAAAAAACCAAACATTTCTTCTAACCTAGAATATTTCCATTCTACATAATTTTCTTTATTATATGCGTACGAAAATGATATAGTACCTCATACAATATTGAAATGATTAGTAATTTATTACATTTAAATAAATTTAATCATGCAAACAATATTCTGAATAATGGTGTAGCAATTTGTAGTGGCGCCGCAGAGTCGCCATTCGAGTGCTAAGGGTTAAAATTAAAATATCTTCTTCATGAACTGCTTTTGACTAGCTTTTTCGTGAATTGCTTTTGGAACGGTTGCTCCTATTACACTCGAGAGATACGCGAATTTGACCAAAAGTTTCTCGAAAAGACGCACGACATTTTTTTCTGCAAAAAGATGGAGGGTAATGGCTCGAATCTAATGGCACCGTTTTATGTGTGATTTTATTGATGACTTGGTAAAATAGGTCAACGAAGGCAAAGAATTTTACTACGCACACCCAACTCTGCGCATCCCCAACCATGCGCACTCGGAATCCACAAGAGAATGAAATTTAGTTATTCCACGAAGCACAATTTCGCGATAACGTCGAGTACACTAGAAAACATGTTGACATTTGCTGTTTGCTTTACAACTTAGAACAATATTTGGGGAGAGCGTCAATCATATACGTAGAGAAAAAAACATGACCATGTTTCCGACAGTGATCGAATATCAAAAATACCATCGGTGTAATAGAAATCGTAGAACCAGATCACATTTCCAATGAAAAATATCAGCTGACATTACTTTGCCAAACTTCTACTATGAACATAAATACGGAATAATAACATCGTAGAACTTCCGTGTCAACTTTCATCTTAAAAAATTATAATGAGGTTTCCCATTTCGTGCCATACTTAATTATTAAAATTAATTTATTGTAACAAATTCGTAGGGATGCAATTTTTTAATAAAATTTCAATTTAAGAAATTTTAATGATGTTTCCCACTTCGTGATGTACCTAATTATCAATATTAATGTATTCTAACAAAATTGTAAAGCTGCAATTTTCCGATACAATTTCAATTTAAAAAGATGTAATGAGGTTTCATACTTCGTACTATACCTAACTATTAGTATTAATGTATTCTAACAAAATCGTAGGGTTGCAATTTTCCGATACAATTTCAATTTAAAAAGTTGTAATGAGGTTCTTCCGAAGTATTATAATTATTTAAATTGATGCAGTCTAATAAAATTGTAAAACTGTAATTTTCGCATCGAATGAACAAATTAAATAATTCTAGTGAGACTTTCCCGTCGAACATCAACCTCTTCAAATGTATGCAATAATAAAATCTATTTTCACTGGTGCATGTGACTGCAATTCGCGTGCATTTCAATATGAAAATTCGCGCTATTCGTCAAAAGAGACCTGGGAATATCAAGAACTACGAAAAGCATTCCTCTCGATCAACAACTCCTACATTTTATATATCAATGTATTTTTGTAAAATTGTTTTTAGAACGTCGTTCGAGCAATCATCGTCGTGCAAGCTCCTTTTCCTGTAAGTTCTCAGCTACAGTGATTCACAGCAATATTCGGTCACTTTCAAAAAGACGATAACTTTTTAAGATTGGCCGAACGACTTGAATTATTTTGAGAAATTGAGAATTAATGTGAGCATTATTTTTAGAAGGACGATTATTTTGTTAAGTGACATGGAAAAAATTATTTGAAGAAATTGCAAGTGGTCGAGATCGCGGAGAACATTTTCAAGCTTGTTTATCTGGACTTGGATTGAAAATATAAAAACTATATTTGGTAGATATATCGATAATATACATATATTTTGAAAATTTCATTGAAATCGGTTTATGCGACAAAAAGCGACAGGTATCGAAAGATGTAAGAATTTGCTACAGTTAGGGGAAAACTACGATTTTTGCAGAATCTTTAGCTGTGTTTGACATCAAATTATATTTTATAAAAATAATAAAAATAGAATAATTTTATTTATTTCAATAAGTTAGGGGAAAACTACGATTTTCAGAATCTTTAACTGTTTGTAGCTCATTGACACAAATATACAACACACGTATTTCTTAAATTTTCAATATACGCATAAAAAAGTTGTAAAAAACAACTTTTAGCATTTTCTCTGCATTTCCGACTAATTGCAATTATTTCAAAATTTCTTTTTCACGTCATGTAATGTAAACTAATGGTTCTAACTTCTGCAGAAGAAGAATTCTAAGATCGGTCCGATATTAATAAAGTTATTGTTCTTTAAAAAAGTGTCTAAATATTACTGCGAGTGACTGTATGTAAATTCTGGCATTTTAGCGGTCTGATGATGCATCGATCGTTATTGACGGCTTGTCCGAGCACTCAGAAAAAAGCAAACCTCAGCTCAATATTCGAGCTGAGCTGAGCACTTCTCTATTTCGAGATTGTCGAAAAAGGTCGACGTGTAACTTAAAAAATTTGACTAAGCCACTCGCAGCAAGTGTACACTACTTTAGCTGCTCTATTATTTTGAAGATAGTCGCGAAATTCAGGGCAACTTCCTCTTAAATTAATTCTAATGTTGCGTTTAACCCCTTGCCATACCATTTTCTTTACGGCTACAATAATTATAACGTCTTCATCCTCAAAAATTGTCACAGAAAAGGAAAGAAAATTTATTTTTTTAAAGACTACATTTATTTCAATACGTAAATATTGATTACACAAAAGTAAAATTTTATTTCGTCTTAAAAGAAAGGTATAACGTTCATCTTTGTTAGACTTTATTTAAAATATTCATCACGAGTCTGACTCGTTAAAATACGTCAAGGGGTTAATTAGTGTCGCTTCCACGAAGCTACGTTTAAAAAAATAATTTGTCAGTATATCATGTGTAATTGCATTCGATGTGTAAAAAAGATTTGCAGAAAATTTATTTGAAAGCTCATATCGCTCGACGATAGAGCACGAATAATTTTATTTTCGTTTTACCGCACTGCATTTCAATGTTGCGTTAATGTTGTGTGCTATTAGTGTTACTAAGGACAATTGTTAGTTACTGAATAATGAAGTTACTATTCACTCAATGAAATTAAGGAACTATTAACAAAATTATCGTAGTTCAAATATTGACAATTTGTCGAGAATCGGATATTTAGTGTTCAAACACTTTTTGGATCTACTGTAGCTGTTTGCTTCGATCTCTGCGCAAAATTGTTGGGAAATGTTCGAAACAAAAAGCCGTCACGCGTAACGTGAAAGTTGAGAAGTATTTTGTCGGGTCACATTCCATTACAATCTATCGGTGTTTGTCAGGAATAGTTTCCAGGTAATTTTATTATCTCGCGAACGGTGACTCGTCGACAATGAAGGCGCGCACTTTAATTTGAACACGTGAATGGATGGCATTGTTTACGATTCTCATTCATAAAATATACACACAAGTAACACTAATTGGTGAAATCCACGGAATTCAGATTACTCCCACCGGTGAAAATTATCTGGCATAATTTGTACATCTAACGAATGTGCTAAGTGTGTGCATAGCTTGCAGTATACAGGGTGTCTCAAAAATTGTTGTAAACCGTTGAAACGAGCGATGCCTGAGGTTATTTAAAATAACTATTTTCTTAGCAAAATTTTCCACCTCGGTTTTGTTAAGGAGTTATTAACGAAAAGCACGGACCAATCAGAGAATATCATTATCAAGAATCATAATAGGCCACTGAGAACTCACTCACCAGTATCTGCTCAACAAAGAAGAACGGCCGAAAACTCGCCTGACATTAGAACACATCATCGTCTATTGTAGAAAATGCACTGCCAGCAGACAGCAATTTAATATTAACCGCCCACCATGGAAGACAATTGAAAGGAACACAAACCGATCGAAGACTTACTAAAATACCTGAAATGCACCAAATTATACAGCAAACTGTAAACTCCCACTGTGTATGTCGCTAATAACCCGAGTGAGGTTGATGGGACAATAAACAAATATGTAAAAAAAAAGAAAATGTTTGTAACACGAATCACAATTTACAGTCTATAAAACGGAATATTTTCCTCATACAGTATTTAATCGATAAATGTCACAACCACGGGTCCGGACAGTGACACTTCGTGTTCAGGTATACTATTCTTTGACTTGTGTCGAACGTAGAAAAGGACAGCGAAGCTCGAGAGGCCTCGAAATGGGCGACGCCTGATGTTATTTAAAGTAACTATTTCCTTAGCAAAAATTTCCACCTCGGCTTTGTTAAGGAGTTATTAACGAAAAGCACGGACCAATCGGAGCGCGGCTACAGCAGACGCATTCTGGCTCGGCCAATGGTAATGCCACCCTCTGCGGAACCTTTCGCCGAGCCGGAATTGGTTGGTGTGTGATTGGTCCGTGTTTTTCATTAATAATTCCTTAACAAAGCCGAGATTGAAATTTTCGCTAAGGAAACAGTTAGTTTAAATAACTTCAGGAACCGCCTATTTCAAGGGTTTACAACATTTTTGAGACACCCTCTATACTTCGTTGCCCCGTACTTTCGCGATTGTTTACACGTTAGGAAGTTATCAGTAAGTATATGTAACGTTGGCAAACTATAATAATCTTCAGGACACTTCCTTATCACGGCTACATAAACAAAATAGTAGACAGCGTACACAACGGTTCACGCCCGTAAATATTGTTAGTCATCGCGATTAGGCACGTGTCGCTCGCGCATTTTTCTGTCTGCCGTGTTACACGCGCTTGGGAGGATTCTTCAACTGTCTGTCCAAGAACAGTTGTCCTCAAGCAATAACAAAAATCAAGTTACATCGAGCGAGAAAGTCTGAACAGTATTTTTTAATCTACTGCATATTTCATGAACCTTTTGTCTGCACTATTTGTTTAGATTTTTAGTAACAGTTCTATCATTTACAATATAAGTCTCTGATATGAAGTGGTGAATAGAAAATTAACTAATTTTAGTTGTCTTCGTGTTTCTTCGACAATATTTCATTTTATACGCAGCAAGATTGTTTTAAATTAAATATTCCCTTTTATGACGTCATCTTTCTTCATTTTTGTAAAATCGAGTCAGATTCGTGGTCCGGTGAGAATTTTTAATAAAATTATGTTATTCATTTCTATTTTTGTCATCAATGGTCATTAGATTAAACGTAGACGAAACGTGTGCAATAAATATAGTTCTTTTTTCACGCAGAACATAATCGACAACAAAGTAGTTCTAATTATGGTAGCTGTGAAAGAAATGACAAGAGTAGGGGTTAATGCAGTACAACATGTTAGAAAGGCGCATACTATAATAGAAATGTTGCTATAATCGGAACATTCTTCGATGGTCAATCTGCATAAAATATAATAGAGTTTAAAATTAGGATGTAAAAACGTCTGAGCTAAGCTTATAGTGAAAAATTGGATGAAAATAGGATGGTTTTCTATCCAACTGGAAAATTTCCTTTTGACACCCGATCCCTACGATTTCGACGATAAAATTGTCTCGTGAAACCTACCGCGATCGGATCGATGGGGAAACGTCCTCGCAATTACAATTCAACCCTTTCGCGTTTGCATCATAACAATCGGCTGTTCTATTTTAGGGCCATGACTAATTACGTCTCTTGCTGTTTGGCTAACATCTATCGATTTTATAGCAATATGCGTTAATTGATTTCTGAATTGTCTCTTATAGATATAACGAACGAGTGAGTCTACTCTCATTAGCACACTGCCGATTTTTATGCGAAATAAAAATCGTCTGTCTCAATCGCAAGACACAGGAACTACATTGTCATTTATTTTTCTTTCCAATTACTTTAATGAGCCGAAAGTAATATCGTAAGGTATTTTCGATTCTCTAAACGTTTTCACATTTTTGTATTTCGTCCAGTCATTTTTGTCATAAATGCATAAAATCCGCGGTCTACAGATTAGATATTCTTGCTAATCAATTTATTTGAGACAAAATAAAGCTATTTCTACTGCAGGAAGTTCCAACGTATTCCCCTCCGAGAACTGCAAGGTCCCCACCATCTTCTCACTACTACGTGCGGCCATAGAGTTAGTGAGTGCTGCGCGCGTCGCGCGGCTCTCGTGGTGGGATCTGCCTATTACTATACATTATAACGATGAAGTTTAAGAGTGGGGCAGAGTGGGGGAAGAACCTAAGCTTCTACTGGATTTATTCTGAAAAATAATTAGTTACCCGAAATAATTCATTATTATATCTCACTTTGTTCCAAATAACAGGCGAATTCTAAAAAATGGAAATGCATATTCAAATCAATTAGCAATATCTTTCAGTTTGCTGATTTTGGACAAAATATTGAATTGAAACTGTAAAATGGGTCATGTTACCGACTAGATCACCGATGATTATGCAAAATAAAAATTTGTTGCATTAATCGCAAGATAAAGAAGCTACTTAAACATACATTTGTTTTTTTTTTAAATATATTTACCGTGTTGAAAATCGCACAACAGTATTTTTAATGTCTTTACATATTTTCACTGTTTTACATTTGATCTACTCATTTTTTCATAATACGCGTGCAAATGCATACGCAGTCTACTCACAACATTCAATGAGAATTATCATATCTTTAACTGTAGAAGATATAATTTATGTGTTTAGCAGATAGTTTAGTTTGAAGAATTGCAGCACGTGCCTCTATATGACCATTCTAAGAATACCGGAAACAATGACAGATAACAAGTACCATAAACTTCCACAAAGAGCCAAAAATGTTCAACACCAAAAATTGCGGTAACATTGCAAATTGAAGAACGAACCAGGCATAGCGTTTAGTATAACGCCCACGAACAAGTGGTGCTGTAGATATTTCGGTTATGCAACAGGGGTTGCAGTTATCGATCAGCTAGCGTCTAAGAACTTTTTGCCAAGACCGTATTGATCCTGGCAGAGTTCGTAGACGCATTTCACACGACCTATATGGTTCTAATCAATGCTCGTTACGTGCACACTAACCCTGCATGTGAGATGTGTTCGTCGAAAAGAAAATACCTCTATTACCAGAGAACAAAAGAACGAAAATCACAATTTAAAAAAATTGCAAGATAGAATCTTTAGGAAAAAAAATAGAAATATTATTAATTCTCGTTCGCTCCTCAGAAACAGGCCATTAAAATATCCTAGTACAATAATTCACGTATTCTTGTTCAACACTTAGCTCGACAAATTATGTTTTGTTTGTAGCACCACATTTTAAAGAAATAGGTCGCAAAACACCAACAGAAAATTATTTTACGGTATGTAAAAATAGTAGTTGTGTGAATTTTCACCATAAGGAATGTGCGAGTGTTAAAATGAAGAACGATGCATTAAAACAGTTATTTATTTCTTTAAAACGAGTATGGTAATTCACCAGCTGTAGATATTAATATTTGAAACTTAACTACGTGTAGGAAAAAGTGTTGTACTTTCTTGAAAGGGGCGAATCCTTATGTCATTTGAAGTGAGTTTTTCCTTTACGGAAATGTTCTCCGAGGCTTCGTTAACGAGTTATTAACGAAAAACATGGACCAATCCGAGCACGGCTGCAGCGGGTGGATTCCGGCTCGGCCAATGCCAACGCCACACTTAGCGGTTACCGCGCTCTGATTCGTCCATGATTTTCGTTAATAACTCCTAAACTAAGCCGCGGACAAGATTTTCGCAAAGGAAAAAGTTACTTCAAATGATCTAAAGAATCAACCCTCTCAAGAAAGTACAACATTTTTCGGACACTCTGTATATACAACTTTTAATTTTACTTTACAAAATTATAAAAATATTCTTTTAGATGGTTTTTGCTGGATGCTCGTTTCAATTGATAAATAAAAATGCGAATTACATAAAATAAGGGGTCGTGACATTTTTTATTGAAAAATACAAACATCGTAAACAGACCTATAAGAATGAAATAATTTTCAAAGACTATTGTCTTTACGCACATTGTTATGTAAAATTTTAATTTGTATCATGTCACCGAGGAATTTGCAGTTTAATTATATTATATAGTAAAGAATGAACATTCGCAATGGTGCTCGTTTTAAGTTACTCGTTTATTGACTATAATTCCTGAGTTTTGGAAAATATTTTTATCAATTAGGTTATCAATCAACAGAAGCGTTAACAATTAGGAATTGCGAAAGATTAAATTGCTAAAAGTTTACGATAAGAGATGACTACCTATAACAATATTATTACTAGACAACGGATTTTATGCATTTATGACAAAAATGAATGGGTATAATTTAAAAAAATGAAAACACTAGAAGAATTAAAAATACCGTTATATTGTTTGCAACCTATTAAACATATTAAAGAGCAAAATATATTTCTACCACACTCTAGTTTGTTGCAATTCTGTTAAAAAATTTTTATTTTCCATAAACATCCACTGTCTAGTTATTACCAACGTACACTCACAGTGCTATTCTTGTACCATTATAGTATTTCAATGTTACTGACATACCACGTCCATCATTGAACTGCAAAGGATTCGGTTAGAGATTCTCTAAATAGAATCCACGCTTAAAGCTCAGATCATACATATAAGTTAGGCTGTGTTTTCGCACCGCTGACCGCAGCTAGGTAAGGCATAATTACCTAGTCTTGGTCTTGAAATACATTATTAGTCATAATAGCTATACACCTGACTTCGATCACTCTAAGCTCAAAATATATCAGTTGAAGTAGTGGGGTGAACATCCATTGTGACTGTCACTGTATATCATGTATCTTTTTTAGGAAAATAGATCGTAGAACGTTTGACAAACTATAGCAGTAAACATGTTCGCAGGCATCAATTTTCCTTTACAGGTTACATACGTTTCGATATATTTTCGTCGAGTAATACGCATATCATTTTCGAAAAAGGTCCCACACAAAATCAACTATAAACTTTATCTGCCTCGACTAGCTCGTCTATTACTAGACAGCGTATTTTATGCATTTATGGCAAAAGTGAGCACATGAAATGCAAACCAGCGAATACATTTCGACCATCCGATAGCGGTGCCTGGTTCTATTTTGACCCAGAGTATCAAAATAGTCATACATGCACTCAGTTTTTGGCAATTAAACTAAATGAACATCCGCTGCATTCGGAAAAACAGATCGACTAGCTTATCTACGCGAATCACCAATAAAAATATAATTTAGAAAATTAATGTATTAAAGTTGTGAACGACCATAAGCATCGTCAATTATATTAGAAAAGGTCCGCTGTCCTAGGGTTAACGAATTTAATGATAGTCTTGTATTGTTCTCGACTCTATGAAATTATTAAGAAAAGAAACAAATTTCTATGCAGCTCCTGTATCTTGCAATTAAAATTGTGATTTTGCATAAAAATCCGCAGTCTATCTGTTACTATTCCGTGGAAACTTCTACTCGATTCTAAACTTATCCGCTCGATATAGTCTCAGCAAATGCACGGACTGCGAGACTTTACAATTAGGACAGTTCGAGGCACATAACCGCTTTCTCGAGCTGCTGAATTTACTGGTTCAGCCATAGTTTAAATGCTTCTCCTAGATCTCGAAATCACGATGTTAACATCCACGCGACATCGCAGCAAAATGGAAGCGGATCGCGCGAAATGTCATAGGGTATTTTTCGCATAACTGGCGATAGCTGGATCGCATGCGAAGATGTAATAGTGTCGGGCCAATGTATACATATTTACCGATCACTCTTTCTGGAGCATTCATTTCCCTATATCTTTCTTATCAGCGTCGTCTGTCGATCAATACGGACATGTATGTGTGCTCAAGGTGTAGGGCAATAGGGTGCGAGGCTTTATGGGCTTCCAATTCGCGATGAGAGCACTGGGAGGGGGGTGGGGGGGGTGGGAGGAAATGTTCTCTTCTGCGACCAGAATATGTCACATAGAAACCCTCAAATTGTGTGCAATTCATTTCAGAAATTTCTTCCGGTGAATATAGAATTTTATCTTGGAATATTTCTGTTGCTTTGAAATTGTATTATTAATTTAATTATATGAACATCGCATATTCAATTATCTTCACAGAATGATACATACATTTTCTTTCGAAAATATACCGTGACAAACAAATGGCCGTATTTTTATTTTATTAAGCCCCTAAATTTTTAAAATAAAAATTTCAATTATACAATACAAATTTACCTCATTTCTTTGACGGCTACAATGATGAGGACACGTCTTTATCCTAAAAAAATGTCACCGAAGAGAAAAGAAATGTTTAAATATTGATTACGAAAGAACAAAATTTTATTTCGTCTAGCAAGAGAGGTATAATATTCATATTTCTTAGACTTTGTTTAAAATCTTCATCGCGAGTCTGACTCGTTATAATATGGCAAGGGGTTAATTGTTGAAATGCGAATTGATAATTTGGTAGCACAGAAAACGAATTAGTAAAAGAGTTGTTCATCGTGATAGTAATCATGCATTGCAAAATAATCTAAATATTGTGCAAATAAAGTCGCGTTCAAAGCTGAGTTCGGATAAATCATTCACCCTTCTCTATTAATAAAACAAAATGGACGATTTGTCTCAGAAAATTCCATAGAAAACATTTTTTGTTGCATCTGCATTGTTTCTTCTAAAACCAGTTTGTCTATTCGTAACATTCAATGTTTCGTGAAAGATATATTGGAAGAAGAAGGACAATAAACATTAAATGGCATTAACAAATAAATGCAATGATAAATAAAAGATTTTGTAAAAAAGTATTATGCTTCAGCACGGGTTAAGCAGCTTTGATTACTAGACAGCGGATAGTTATGCAAAATAAAAATTGTTTGCCTTAATTACAACAAACAGGAGTCAAATGGAATTTTCCTTCTGTCTTTAATAATTGTAATAATTTTAAAATAAAATATCGGCGTTGTTAAATTAGTTTAATCTCTCTTCCTCACGATTGCCATAAATGCAGAAATTCCGTAGTGTAGTGATTACAGATCTGTACAAGCGCCTAATAGACAATAGTATGCGCAGACGATCGTTCACTATGCGATTTAGTTCGTGGGTAATTTGTCGACAATGCTTGTAAAATAATCGATCCTGCTGTTATCCTTAATATTTATCGCGATGAGTTATTATGCCTGGGAACAATCACTTGTGTTTGTCTCGTAGAAAATGCCAAACGTAAATGACAATATCGATCGTAGGACGACATATGGTCTCTAAGGTTTTCTAGTCTCTAATGTGACTCTTTAAACTACTTAAGCTATTTGCTAACAAATTCTGTTAAAATATGGTAACACCTGACATTGAATATTACGTTGTCATATGAACTGAAATTAATATTAACCGACCGCTGTTTACATGCAATGCAAATATTTCTCTGGAGTACAAATGTGTGACGACGCTTTATTAATTTAAATGTTTGCTTTATATTATTAGTAATCTATGACTAATAGTCTATGAGTCTTTGAACAAAGTTAACATTTTTCCGCGTTCATTACAAGACACAGGAATTATATAAAAATGCACTTATTGTCTTCATCAATTTTAACGACCCGTAAATAATGTATCAAAATGAACATAGATTAGAACATAGAACATAAATAAATAAATAAATTTTCATAATTTGTTTCTATACTTATTATTTGAAGTATTTCAATAATTTGTTGTTAAACTAACATATTTATTATTTGAATTATTATTTATTTAAACAATTATTTTAACAATAAATTATTGAAATAACCATACAAATAATGAATATGGAAACAAATTTTGAAAATTTAACTTTTTAAACAATTATTTTAACATTAAATTATCGAACTAATAAATCAAATAATAAATATGTTAGTTTAACAACAAATTATTGACATACTTCAAATAATAAGTATAGAAACAAATTATGAAAATTTATTTATTTAAACAATTATTTTAACAATCAGTTATTGAAATAACAATTCAAATAATGAATATAGAAAAAAAATTATAGAAATTTATTAATTTAAAAATTGTTTAAATTATAAATAACAATAAATGACCACTTAAATAATAAATATAGAAGGCCGAACACAATACAGAATGACAGAAGACAGAACCGAAACTGGAACCGAAACCCAGAACCGATATCCAGAACCGAAAAATAACTGTTTTAGAACCGAAATAATATCGGTTCTCGAGAACCGTAACCGTAACCGATATAAGCCAGAACCGATATTCTCGTAACAGTTATAACATCATTTCGGTTCTTCATAACTGTTTCGATCAGAACCGATATATAACAGTTTGAAACAGTTATTTCCAGAACCGTTTCAGTCCCTGCCACCGACTAGCTTGGAAATGGGTAGATCTACCCGATCGGTCGGCTAAGTGTTAATAGATAGCGTGATCGATATAAGAATAAAGAATATCGCTAACAAATGGTGATTCTGGTCAGCATCGCGTTTTACCTAAAAAGAAATTCTGTTCTGTTGCAGCTAATGAAAATCACCAAGTCTCTGCTTGGCGAGAGACTTTTCACAATGCTTATGAAGGCCACATTTTACGGTCACTTTGTCGCCGGAGAAGACGAGGCGCAGATCACTCCTGTCCTGGATAGGCTAAGGCAGTTTGGCGTGAAGCCGATCCTTGATTACTCTGTCGAAGAGGACATCTCTCAAGAGGAAGCGGAACGACGTGAGATACAGTATGTAGCCGAGATTTGAACCTTCCACAGCCCCTGGCGTCATACAATTTTTACTGTTGAGGCTTTCCAGTCTAATTCCCCCATCCTTTGGATTCATTTCCCAACGTTTCACAAAAATAAAATTGAACCCGAAAGCCTCAACAACGAAAACAGTATGTATCTATCACTGTTGCATCCGTTGCACTCGCTCCTCAAAATTAGCTACCGTTGTTGCATGCGCACACGTGACTCACTTCATTCACGTTTCTAGCGGATTGAAAAATTATCGCTAAAACCCTATCATTAGTGTACACACTTCTATGGTGTTACACTATAACGCTTTGTCTACCGGGCAATTGTCCTAATACAGTAGAACCTCAATTATCCGAACTAACAGTGAAGCATAAAAGTTCGTATAACAAAACAGTTACCTAATCGCAGTGCTAGAGCTACGATCTTGATTAATTTGTACAATAAACAGTGTTGCTTGTGGATTGCCTTAGATTGAGCTATTTAAATTTGAAGCATGTTGGGATACTAGTGACTTCAGGCATCAGGTGTTCGGATAATCGAGGTGGTACTGTAATCCATTTAAAAGAGGACATCCCTCAAGAAGAAGCGGGACAACGTGAGATACAGTATGTATCTGAGATTCGAGGCTTTCACGGCCTGGCATCATACAATTTTTACTGTTGAGGCTTTTCAGTGCAAGACCTATTTTTTCGGAATCGTTTCACAATGGTTCACAAGAATAAAATGAACACCGAAAGCCTCAACAACTAAAACAGTATGTATCTATCACTGTTGCATCCGTTGCACTCGCTCCCCAATGTTAGACATTGTTGTTGCGTGTGCACAAACCGCGTGCACAGGTGACTAACTTGATTCATGTTTGCAGTTGATCGAAAAAAGTATCAAATCATAATATGTAAAAAGGATCAGTGTCAAGCGACACTCGGGAGTGCAAAGGGTTGACAAATCAAGATCATACTAATATGGCTGCTTGTTCGACTTACATGAAAAAAGTAGGGTGCCTTTATTTATTTTTAATTCACTGTACCTCGATCGAGCAGCAACACTTTCACAGTTTGAGGCTTCCACGGCCTGGTATCATATGTGGTCTGACAATTAAATTATAAGACTGAGCGCCGTATGAGCAGGCTTCCACTCCTATGGCGACCTATTTGCATTGTTTACAATCCTTGAAGTGTCCTCTATCGAAAGAGATCAGTCCCGTTGTCGCCAGTTGTTTACTCTAGTTTCAGCACCCGTTGAACGCGAACCGTGCGTAGCGTCCGTGACGTATTCATGGTGAATAGGGATTGCAATACCGGTACACCGGTATACCGAATACCGGTATTTCGTGATATTTTGCAATTTCGTGAAACCGGTATTTGCTAAGATAAAATACTGGCATTTTTGGTATTCGCTATAAATAATAAATATTTTTTTGGGGATATCTAGTCTTATTTGAAATTTATAAATTAATTTTTCCGATACTGATTTCGATTTAATATTAAAAACTGTACCAGCTCTGCTTCCAATAAAGCTGGCTGTGGAAGCATTATGTCGGAAGGATTCCAACTTATTAACAGTGAATGCAACAATAAATTTTATGTTGCAATCACTTAACACGTTGACTGCCATGGGGGTCACCGGTGACCGGCACTCGACTTGGCTACAGCGCCGTGGGGGCCACCGGTGACCGGCGACGCAGCAAATAATAAAAGTACATAATTAGAGTAAATATGGATACTGATAAATTTTTCAATAATACCATTGTTACTATAATGGTTTGAAGAAATTAATGCACGAAAAATGCTTCAAGCATGATTTTATAACTCACTTTATTTGCTGCAAATAATATTTCAACATAATATGCATCGCATAATGAAAAATTCACGTTGGCGCCTGTGGCAAACCATGGAAAATGCGCCTAGCAGTCAATGTGTTAAAGATCAGGACACGCCACTGTCTGAGGAATTATACAGTGCATTGGAAATTCGTATGCAGAAAAGGCATAGTGAACTAGAAAATATTTTAAGATATTTACACAATTATAACGACTTTAAAAAAGAAAACTAAAAGGAAGAAAAGAAGCTAATAAGGTCAAATTTAATTAAGTTCGTCGTCAATTTCTACAAAAACATTTATGAAAAGCAAACACAAACGTATCCAGAAGAATTTGTTGAAGATGATGTTGATGTTAATATCGAAAAAGAATTGTCTCTTGAGAAGAAATTACAATTAGCTATAAATCAAAAAATGTCCACGAAAACTCCGACAGAATGTCTTCAACTGTCGAAAGACGTTTACGGAGATAATTGTATGTTCAATGATTATTATGTGGCATTTTCCGAGGGTCGAGAAGTAATCGATGACGACGAACTCCAAAGGCGAACCAGACCTTCAAAAACCGAGGGAAATCTCAGAAAAATCAGTGAAATTATGGCGGCTGAAAAGTGTGTGAGTCCTAGGTCCGCTAGAGGACTCATCACTAAGGCTACCTAGAGGACCCGTGCCTTAGACACGGGATGTCGTAAGGACAGTTTAGGGCGGATGTATACAAACAGAGGAAGATTCAGGTAGTAGCTGGAAAGGTGTTGTCGTAATGTCCCTCTGTTGACGAGCATAGGAAGTAGCCGCCACAAAATCATCGGAAAGGATTGTCGTCTGACTGTGAGAATGATTGCAAAAACGGCAAATATTAACACTAAACCTACCACTGCGGGTCAAATGACCCGTTTCAGATTTGTTATACCACTATTATTAAAGTTATCATGATGCTTCCACTGGAAATGATTATACACCCTGCTTTATAATAAAAATCGTACAAAATTTAAATAACTTCAATCATGCCATTTGTATAAGGCAACACGTAGTAGTTAGTTTTAATGGTCGGTAGGTTTAGCGTTAACACAGAGAAACGGAAAGAAAGAAAGAAAGAAACGTACAGATTTGTGGCAGATCAACGCCTGGATCCTTCACCAAGACAATGCGCCGGCCCACAATGCTCTTTCCGTGAAATAATTCTTGCCAGGTAAAAGGATCCCTGTACTTAACCACTCACCCTGTTCGCCGGATTTAGTCCCCTGCGACTTCTGGCTGTTCCTAAAAGTGAAAGAATCGTTGAAAGGTACCCGTTTTGGGACTTTAGAACAGGTAAAGGAAGAAAAGGCAACCCTACATCGCAACCTCACCTTCGAAGACTTCCACAATTATTTACAGCAATGGCAAACACGCATGCAACCCCGTGTGTATAGCGAACGCGGAGGTATTTCGAAGGGGAGCATAGTTGAGTTTTATTATTTTTAAAATAATGTTCATTTTTTATGCCAGTCTTATAATTGTCAGACCTCGTAGAATGTATACTGTTGAGACATTCCAAGTCTAACCACTATTGTTCTGGAATCGTTTCCTAACGTTTCACGAGAATAAAAATGAACCCCGAAAGCCTCAACAACGAAAACAGTATGTATCTACCACTGTTGCACCCGTTGCACTCAATTTTAGACATTATTGTTGCGTGTTCACAAAAACCGCGTGCACAGGTGATTAACAGTTGATTCATGTTTGCAGTGGATTAAAAAAAAGTATCGAATCACGAGCATCGCATGTATCAAATCATAATATGTAAAAAGGATCAGTGTCAAGTGACACACACTCGGGAGTGCAAAGGGTTAACAGATCAAGATCATACTAATATGGCTGCTTGATCGACTTACATCAGACAAGTAGGGTGCCTTTATTTTTTTTTTTTTAATCCACTGTACCTCGATCGAGCAGCACCACTTTCACGGTTTCTCATTGGTAGAATACGATGACACATTAGCAACTCGCAAGGACTTGGCTAGGACCTCATCATCATGAGCGCACAAGACAAACGCGACATCGAGTGAGTAGCGTGCACAATCGAACGCGTTAACCCTTTGACGTATGAATTCAATGAAATTCGATGTGATTGGAAGTACTGTTTATCATTCAAGTCTCTTTTCTCTTTTAAGTTTTTCGTTTCTCATTAAGTATGTCCGAACAAGGATTTTTTTTGAAATACTACGAAAAAAATGTTCTTTGGAAAACCAGTATCAAAGTCTTCAACGATGGGAAAAGCGAGCGTGTACTGGTTTTCCTTGATATGCACAATTAAATTATATATTTACAGCATCAAGGATTAGACGTACGATCCT
The DNA here is from genome assembly GCA_913789915.3 of Sphecodes monilicornis. Classification (NCBI taxonomy): domain Eukaryota; kingdom Metazoa; phylum Arthropoda; class Insecta; order Hymenoptera; family Halictidae; genus Sphecodes; species Sphecodes monilicornis. Next base: position 17,706,672 of record OU565290.1, read on the forward strand.
GATGTCGTCAATATATCGACATTCATCCTCAAAGGGTTAACTTATCATTTGTGTAAGCTTAACAATGAATTTTCGTATAAATTCAAGATGAATATGTTCTTGGGATGATAATAATCTTGCTGGTAATATTTGCTATTAATATTAACATTTTGACTGCCAAACCAATAACCTTAAAAATTCTATAAAATCAAACTAATTTATTTATCGAAAGAAAAATTAAATAGTTAAAATGTATTTTAACTTCTCGCATTTTCCAGGTTTTCATTAAATTTTGTGACACTAATACATCAGCTTAGAAATTCAATTTTATGCCTGGTCGAATAATTCTGTCCTCATATATGGCTGGCATGGCAGTCAACGTGTTAGACAATATGTTATTTCAATGTGTACAATGGCACAAGAAATATTAAAGCTTTGTCAGGTGAGAATCTGGAATCTATCATCAGTGGTACAAGCTCGGGAGGCTTTCATTGGCCAAACAGAAACGTTTTCGGCTGTCGAGATGATTCATGTGCCTTCCATTTTTGGCGTTGGTTTGTAGGCGAGTGTATCTCGAATAGGCAACAGGTAGAAAGCTGAATACGAGTAAAAGAAGTCTGCCGAGACCATTGCCGAGCGTCCTACAAGCACAGATCCGCTTTCCCGTCGCGAGGAACGTAATTTTTCAAGCAAAAGCGGCTGTTAGGTCGGACTTAGGGTGACCGTTTTTACCTGAAAATTACCTGAAGTAGGTGTCCCTCGCAGAGCCGCTCGAGATGATACAGAAAGAGGTTACTATGCTAGCTTCCCAGCAGTGCCATAAAGGGAGATTTCAGTTTTACGGTAAATAAAGAGCACCGTGGTACAAGGTGATACCATAGCTGGGCAAAAGAGCCACCTGCTAGATTAACATTCGTTTGATCGTCGGATTACCAATTTATTCTTTTATTATTCTAGTTGGTTTTTATCTTCATGTGCTTATAAAATACATACGCTTCATCTGCCTGGAAAGAAAGTAAATAGGGATTTATTTCTTTGGTTAATAATTTTAATTACTTGAAAGTAACGTGCCCATATGCTTACGTGCTTCTAATATTTTTACTATTCATTCATCAAATTTCGAAAAAATTTATAGAGATACTTTTGGGTATGTAATTTATAGACTACGGATTTTATGCGTTTATGGTACAATTAGAGTGATAAAACAAATCTGAGAATATATTACAAGACTTTAAGAATATTGTAACATTATTTTCGACTTGTTAATATGATTGAAACAAGAAATACATTCTCCTTGAGCTTTCACTTCTTATGATCGATCCAGAAAATTTTACTTTGCATAAAAATCTGCAGTCTAGTCATTTGAGATTAAAATTCCAAGTATTCCAAAGAAGTTAAAAGAACTTCATATTTGCAGTTGAACAATACCGAAAATTAATCTACAGAAATTTGAGTGGGGTCATGAGAGACCCAAGGGTATCACTGCAGGGTTAAAGTTCCAAACTCTTTGTGTCGCAACATTAAATTTGCAAATCGTTTTAATTATCGGTCTAGTCTCTAATCAAGCCAAAACTCGTAGCCTCCGCTTATGGTTCCGCTGGGAATTATTTATCCAATAATTCCAAATTATCTACCAACCATGGTATTAGCCCAAACGATCATTTTCTATTGTTAATTTCATTATACACAAACAAGTCTCGAAGGAATATATAAAACAAAAGACGGTAAACCGTGGAAAACGTGTTCGACTGTGCAAGATAGAAGAATTTATCGATTCCCTTGCTTGCGAAATTTTTCATGAGTCCGCGCGTGACAAAGATATACTAGTGCATTCACATGGAAATTTATTCTCTTCTCTTTCACTTTTTTTTAGATTGTTAAAAATCAACGTTTGTGTACGTTTGTGCACGTAGAATATTCAAAATTAAATTACTAATAGAGCTTGACACATTAGAGATATTGTTTAAAATCATGGAAATTTATTCTCTTTCCTATCACCTTTTTCGGTCGTTAAAAATCAACGTTTGTGTACGTTCGTGCACGTAGAATATTCAAAATTAAGATACTAATAGAGCTTGACAAATTAGAGACATTGTTTAAAATCATGGAAATTTATTCTTTTCCCTATCACTTTTTTTCGGTCGTTAAAAATCAACATTTGTATACTTTCGTACACGTAGAATATTCAAAATTAAGTTACTAATTGAACTTGACAAATTAGAGACATTGTTTAAAATCATGGAAATTTATTCTTTTCCCTATCACTTTTTTCGGTCGTTAAAAATCAACATTTGTATACGTTCGTGCACGTAGAATATTCAAAATTAAGATATTAATAGAGCTTGACAAATTAGAGACATTGTTTAAAATCATGGAAATTTATTCTTCTCCCTATCACTTTTTTCGATCGTTAAAAATCAACGTTTATTGAATCAACGAATATTGAAAATTAAATTACTAACAGAGCTTGACAAATTAGAGACATTCTTTAAAATAATTGCAGAATGTATAATGGATTGTTACAAGTATTGATAGGGTTGAAAAATGTGTGTTATATTAACACTTTGCCGATCCAGCAGTTTGAAAAATTCCATAAAATCAACTGAATTTATTTAATGAAATCAAAATTGAATAGTTAAGACGCATGGCATTCAGGACTCTTTCGAGAGCTCTTTCTTCCTGCATTTTGCAGATTCTAGCCAAAGTTACACTGAATGTATCGGCGCAAACATTCATTTTGACTTATAATGTCTTCTCGTTGACAAATATATAAATTCTATTTTTTTGGTTAATTGTGCCGTTCACAAGCGAAATCGATTAAACGAACTTTCGAGTTATCTTACATTTTTCTGCCAAAGCACACTTGCTTGATAGTTAAATTTTAGCATGTAAAATAAATTGTCTTAATAATTAAACTCATTGCCATTGAATAACAAAAATGGAAAGAACTGTTAAAAATGTGTACTCTACTCTTCATTTAGTGGATTTAATCGATTTGGCAAATGAGCTGCTCAATTATAAATTAACCCTCCGCGTGCAACCAGGATCGTTATATCCGGAGCGAAGCTTCACTCTTGAATTTATTTCTCTTGCGATATTTATTGTTTCCTCATTTGACCGTTCCAACGATTAAATATTAAAACAATGACTCCACTACGTACTTCAGAATTTTTTTTCGGTTTTTGAAAGCTTAGAACAGCAAAAACAAATTAGTCGTGAACATAAACGAACCCAGTACGAAGACGTTGTCGATAAAAATAAGGTTGCAGACGGATGGTTAAATTTAGGTTTGTACCATAAAAATACGCGCTGAAACTGCGAAGTCTAACGAGAGTACAACTTAGTTGAATGTCGTAGAATATTTTGGGGTATTGATATAAGGGTTGAATGATCCGGTGTTCGTCTTTGGGTGACGCCGGCGCTAAAAGGGGAAGCTCAAAGCAATGACGTGTATAATGATCGATTACAGAGCTTCCGTGTCTGAAGCCGGGGATGAGAAAACTGAAGGACCCTTGAAGAAGTACCATGTGGCGAAACCATTCGCGGATCGACGGTACAAAGTGTCCTCGGCGAGAACGTACTTCTACCTGAACGAAGCTTCCTGCGAACGGAACATGGATATATTTATTAAATGCCTCGAATCTGTCGCAGGTGAGTCGTTCTCTCGATATCAGATAGCTAGAGAACATTCCTGTACCCTACCAGTTCCTACATCCTTATACATATGATAGAGGAAACCACCCTAAAGATTCCCTTTCCCGATAGCGAGACACTACAAAATTCTTCCCGAGTGGTTTTCTGCTGCGGAAATACGTGTTACACTATTAACTTTAATAAGGTGGTTCGGAACCCACCTTAACAACCAGTAGGTGCCGCTGAAAAGTAGGCTGAAATAGGCTGAAAATTAGGCGATAATGAGAGTGGAAGAATTGAAGAAGGGGAGAGTGGTAAAAATGGATTTCAAACCCTGAGGGTACCAAATATCATTATCTTACCTATTAACTTTAATAAATGCCTCGCATCTGTCGCAGGTGAGTCGTTGTCTCGATATCAGATACCTAGAGAACATTCCTGTACCCTACCAGTTCCTACATCCTTATACATATGATAGAGGAAACCACCCTAAAGATTCCCTTTCCCGATAGCGAGACACTACAAAATTCTTCCGGAGTGGTTTTCTGCTGCGGAAATACGTGTTACACTATTAACTTTAATAAGGTGGTTCGGAACACACCTTAACAAACAGTAGGTCCCGCTGAAAAGTACGCTGAAATAGGCTGAAAATTAGGCGATATTGAGAGTGGAAGAATTGAAAAGGGGAGAGTGGTAAAAATGGATGGATTTGAAACCCTGAGGGTACCAAATACCATTACCTTACGTATTAACTTTAATAAATGCCTCGAATCTGTCGCGGCTGAGTCGATATCTCGATATTAGGCGTTCAGTCTCTGAACAACATGTATTTTCTGTCAGTCATTCATACTTTCGACAATGTCTAACTTTCGCCAAACACACGCCCTGCGACCGAAGATGCAGCGACCGCGCGCGACCCCCTGCAAACTACCTGCGACTAAACGATGTCACACCTGATTGGTGCCCTACACAAACACCAAAAATGTATAAATACAGGGCATTTCTTACACCGAACTCACTTAGAAAGGTCACTTGAAACGCAGCTCGACAACACTGCTGTACAACAGCACTTCAAACGAAGCGCAGCACGACAAGAATATACAATTTGTTAAATACACTTATTTATTACCAAAACCAGTGTAATACATTTACTAAAGCGAACAAATAATCCATGGCAATCACGCTCGCTGGCTTGACGCAACATTAGGAAACTAGAGAACATTCCTGCACTCTATCACTTCCAACTTCAGAAAATGAGTTCGGCTAAACTTCCGAAGACGTCCACGCTCAGAATTGAATAAAATTTTGAGAATAGGTTCCTTTTTGACTAAAATGATGATAGAAGGATTTTTGGCGACTCGGAAAATATTTTTACATTCTTAATGTCACTCTCTATCTTACCGACAAAGTCGTAAACGACTTACATGGTTTCGTACCTCTATAACTAATTCAATTAATTCGTTTCGCACACAAATTCCTAGCCATACCTAACCGAGACTTTTTTGTTTTCAAAAAATTTCCCACGGTTTATTATTAAACTAAATTCACTTCCAGATTAACAACAACTTCAGTCATCTAGCCAAACCTAACTTAGACTAGCTCGTTCTTAAAATAAACTTTTCCGGTTATCCCCAGTCATTTCTTCTCAGAAAGGTAAAGAGTGACATTAAAATAGTAAAAAAATTTGTCAGTGAGGTAGAGGGTGACATTAAAATGGCAAAAAAAATTTTTTTTGAGTCCCTAAAAATCCTTCTGGCGATTTTAGCCAAAAAGGAACCTATTTCCAAAATTTCATACAATTCTGAGCATGGACGTCTTCGGAAGTTCAGCCACGAGTTCTACACGCGCAAACGCTTTGATACGAACACAGTAATGCCCTGGAAAGCGTGAAAATTATAAAAAGTTCGTGATTTCCGAAGCAGACATCTGGGGAGCGATAAAGATAACGTTACACGTGTCAGGAAAAATTCTGCACAGTCTGGTCAAAATACAAATGATTAGTGAGGCAGATATCGGTAAGTCTCTGCGAAGAGATAATGGGAGTAGTGGGGAAAGTACTGGCTGTCTACTGCCCGAAGTTCATCCGCTTAATGAACTGTCCATTAAATGCTCCGTAAGATTCCGCAATTGACGGGATAAAAACTATTTGCACACAACGCGTTATTGATATACTGGTCTGGCTATTGCACGATTTCACTACTTTAACCCTCCAATGCACGGGTCAACAGTTTGGATTTGTTTGTTGACTTTCCTTCGAAAAATTCGGGAGCATTTCTTGCGTAATGATATTGATGCCATACTAAAAGAAGAATTCATTGAGGAATTCCATGATGATTTCACACTAAACCTACCACCACCGGTCAAAATGACCGGTTCCAGATCTTTTGTTTTACAATCATTGAAATTATATAGATGCTTTTGTGACAAATGGTTAAGTACATATAGGTAGTTCACGAAAGTATTCGAACGCACTTTAAATTCGAATAACTTTTTAAAAATTGGGCCAAATAATTTCAACTTTACTTTAGCAACTACAAGCATTGATTTACTAAGTAATACGCAAAAAAAATTTTGAAAAAATTACAGTTGGTAGGAATTACATGACAAAATAAAAATGGCACTTTTTAAAACGTTTTTATTACAGTTCGCAATGAAAATTTAAAATATACGTTTTATTTATATATATATATATATATATATATATATATAAAATATACTTAAAATATACGTTTATTAAATATATTATTAAATATATACTTAAAATATACGTTTATTAAATATATTTAAAATATACGTTTTATATTTTACATTTTCATTGCGAACTGAAATAAAAACGTTTTAAAAAGTGCCATTTTTATTTTGTCATGTAATTCCTAACTGTAATTTTTTCAAAATTTTTTTTCATCCCATTTAGTAAATCAATGCATGTAGTTGCTAAAGTAAAATTTAGTTATGCACATGCCGAAAATTTCATCGAAATCAGTTGACGCAGAAAAAAACGACATGCGTCGAAAGATGTAAGAATCTGTGGATTTTAAGCAAAAGCTGTGAAAAACTGCGATTTTTATCAGTTTGAACCGCTTGTAGCTCTTGTATACATTAATCGATTTTGATAAAATTTTCAGCATGTGTATTACTAACATAGGCCTACAAGACGCATATTTTAAATTTTCATTATGGGTTGGAATAAAAAGGTTTTAAGAAGTGCCATAGTTATTTTTTTATGTAATGCCTACCTATTGCAATTTTTTCAAAATCTTTTTTGCACGTCATTTAGTAATTCAATGCTTCTAATTGCGAAAGACAATTTCAAGTCGTGTGGTGCAATTTTAAACAAATTATTCTAATTTAAAGGGCGTTCGAATACTTTCGTGAGCCACTGTATATTAAGTAGAGTTTAAATTATAATACGATCCGCACAAGGTCCAAATGAATTCAATCTTCTCATTTTTATAAGGCCAGTGACCTTATCAAATTCTATACCAGTAACTTCTAAGGCTCGGCAGGTTTAGTGTTAAGGAAAATTCAAACAATACCATTTAAATTCATGGATCTCACAGACCCAATCCGTGTACTGAACGGTTAAAAGGACAAAACACTGAAAAGGCTTATAATTATAATAAATTATAAAAATATCAATAGTGAAATCTGTACAATTCTGTTGAATAAAAAGTTGAGAAAATTGTTTAAAATTCATGTTAACAACTATATTTTTATTCGCAATAACAAAATCAAATGTATTTTTTAGTTTTCATGAAAATTTAAATTTTGAAAATAATTCTACAAAGTGACAACTCATGTTTCTTTAAGACCACTGTACGCATCGGTTTAAATTTTACGATTTTCAAAATCTGTTACATGGATCTTAAATAATCAACAAACTGTTAAGATTATGGCTTATTGCGGCCGGCGGTCGTCACTGTCACATAAATCATTGCAACTTAAAGTAGTCATTGCCTGAATGTATTACTAAACTGTTGTAAAGCATGAAAGCTACAGTGTGATTAATAAGATGCAATTTTGCGCAGCTGTAAATCATGGCAGTTTTGAATAGGGAACTTTGAATGCGGTATTCAGTTAGGTAACTTGAAAATCGTGTAGAAAATCAGCGTGAACCTTCTGAATCATTATAATATCGTAAAACGCAATTATGGTATACCACAAAAATCCTCCACAATTGATAAAACACATTTTTGTGACATTTTTAAATTACTGCAAAATATATTAAAATACCATAAAATTTCAATTTCCTTATACCTCGTACCGTGTTCAACTAATTGTTACGTTTATGTCGCTACCATGATACTGTAGCAGCAATGAAGGAATATTTGAAAAATTGATTAATACTAAATTTAATTGAGTATGTCTTTTTGCAAAATCATATTAATCTAACGACGGTGTGAGCGTAAAATTCGCGTATAAAAGATTAAGTATGCACGATCTTGCGCAGTCCTTTTAATAGGACATTAAATGGACCAAAAATCAATATTACGACAGTGTTATTCGCTACCATAAATTCGCAAGAGTCGAGAAATTTGGAGTCGATTCGCTGTCGAGGAAAATTACCTTCCAAGGTAAAATGTTTCCATTAAAAATTTGTTTACACGATGCCGGATGTTTGGCGCCGTGGAAAGATACTTTGCGGGAGAGGAAACACAGAGTGGCAACGTGTAGGAATTATTATATTTGATATCTGTATTTCTGGTATCAATATTCGTACTTAGAGGCATTCGAAGGCCGCAACGCTAAAGGTCATTACTACGGAGCACGCGATGGAAAATGCCGTATTTTATTTAAATTAGACAAGCCGACTTTCAAATTTCACGCGAATCATTCTGTCAGACGGGTTAGTTAACATTTCGTTTATCAATGAACATTGTACTTTTGAACAAAGCTAATCTGTCCACGTGACGGCCCGTCCAATGGAAAACCCATGACACCCGCCATCGCGGGTCAATGGCTTGAGGAACGGGGCAATTAGTAACTGAAATTGATTAAAAAACAAACGGGTCAAGAGGCGATCAGCCAATTTTTTAGCTCTTCAGGATCAAACCACCCCTTCGAGTTTAATCAAAGTTACGCTTGAGTACAAAGTTACAGATGTACCGGAGATGCTATTGTGTTGGCAACTAAATGATTGCGGATTTTGTCGATAGGTGTTCAAGTACATTCCTTTGTTTTGTCATCGTGTTCAACATACAAGAAGTTATGTGCCGTATATGGGGATGAAGTCTTGAAAGAAAGACCGTGTCAAAATTCGTTAGCCAAAATTTTTTTCTTTTTTTTTTGTTTTATGAACATGGAAATATGACACTGGCTGAAAGATGGCGGAAGGTCATCGACAAAAACGGACTATACCTAATTTATAATAAAATTATATTTTCTAGTCAACATTTTGAATTTTCCTTTTTATGTAAAATCCGCAATCACTTAATTGCCAACCCAATATAAGGAAACTGTGTATAGTTTATGGAAAAATTTGCGAACCTAAAATTCAAAACGGTGAGAACATTGAAAGAATTTAAAAATACTGTTGTATTGTTCCCACGTCTATAAAATTTATTAAGAACAGAAATAAATGTGTATGTATTTTCAATATCTGGCAATTCGTACAGAGAATTGTTATTTTGCATAAAAATCAGCAATCTTATAATGAATTTCAACGAGTGATGGAACTATATATATTTTTTTAATGTAGGTGGACATTAAGCGTACCTTTGATGCAAAGGAGTTACTACAAGGAAAGCGTGTTGTATAATAATTTTCAACGAGTGATGGAACTATATACATTTCTTTTTGTTGAAGATGCACATTGTATTTCTATTGTAATAATTCCTTCGTGTTTAATAGGGATTTCGAGGATCGCGAGAGGAAAATAAAACACTTGTTGAGTTTCAAAGGAAAGCGTGTGACAAGGGAACATTAAATTTTTTTGATTTTAAAATAAATGCGTTTTTGATGAATCTACTGCAAAATGCTTGTTTGAATAAATACTCAAGACCATTTTAATCGAATAACAAACCTGTCTTCAAAATATACAATTTATATTAAAAATAGATTCGATTTTTATTCTCACAATATATGTTTCTATTAACACTAAACCTACCAAGCACAAAACATATAAAAGTGAAACGTCTTATAGAAGTGAGAATTTTGAATTTGCTTAAGCGTTGTGCGGTTTTCATTATAATTCATGCTTAAATAAAGAAGTCAATTTAGTAATTTCCTATGAAAGCCTTTTTCTAATTTCAACAATTGCGATATAAAAAACCGGTCATTTGATCGTGGTAGGTTTAGTGTTAAAAATATGTTTCTGTTGTTCCGTACAGTATGATGAAATACTCTGAAAATTTGGAAGCAATTGACTGCATACAGTGTCGCCAGATCAACCCAAAACTGGGTTGATTTTCCTCTCCTCCTTTTTCCCTTCCACTATCCCATTCCACTACATGCGCACACTCCAACGTCCCCCACTAAGACCGTAGACTGGTCACGTGACGTACCGCGCTACGTGTTACATATTACTTTGGTCATCAGAGAGGTGGTAAACTGTATTCCCCTTGATTTAACCGATCTAGCGACACTGGCTGCATGTCCCCCTGAAAAATATTTAATGATTAGCTACTTTTGATTGTCAAAGGTAAAAGATAGCGGAAGTAGTGGAATTTAAAGATGGCGCTCGTGAATTTTTGAGTTAGCGGAGTACCCTTGAAAACAGTAACCATTTTTAAATACTATTACGGTTACGTAGATGTAAGTTATTCGTAGGAATCTTTTTCCGTAACTAGATATAAAGCACTAAAGTAATGAAATCTTCGAGAGGGTAAACGTCCCCGAGGTAAACTGACAAGGATGAAGGAAAGAAGGTGCAAGAGCAATAACTGTCTCTTTGACAGTGGACTACGAAGAAATTACAGTTCTCCTGAATGACGAGATGGTATAGTAGCACATAAATCTGAAGCTCCACAAGAATGATGTAATCTTACATTAATCTTACATTCATGTGTTCGTGCAAATATACTGTCTATATAGAGTTACAAAATAACACTGGAGGGGGCACTAATAGTCGCAAATCATAGAATAAATAGAGCTTAATTTTTAGATTAGTTATTCAACTGTTTTAAACAATTATAGAAGTTTGTTCGACACTAATCTGTAGAATAGATTCATTGGAGAAATATTTCTGTCGATTTTCGAAAATTTTGATATTTGTCTAATAGCAAGTCTAACACTTATGTCAATACTAACAATTTTTTAAAACGTTCAATAAAAATTGTATTTCATAGTTTCAAAGCATATTTTTATGTCTCAAATATGAATCAATTTATAATTACCAAAAAAAAGCTAGAAATCTATGGTAATTTTACTGTCTGTTAAGAAGAGCATTCAGCAAATTTTAAAAACAAGTGTATATCTGGATATCTAAGTATTAACACAAGGGTTAAACTGAACAATTACATACAAAAACATATGGTACAACAAACATACGAACAATTACATACAACAAAATTTACAAGTGCTACCTAATTTTATCAAAAATAATTACACAAAATTTCATCTAAATTGACTTATATCCAGTTCTGAAGAACTTGATATAGCTTTTAAAAATACTGTGTTCAGAAAATCAAAAAAATATTTCCTACTTATAAAGAGACATTATTCTTTCGTATTTACACTACAGTCGCCATTTTTACGATTTCCGTAATGCAATTACCGGAGGTAATATTGTAAAGGTAGATTTACATGAACGTAATTTTCAGAAATATATTTTATAAACGCACACATTCTCTGTCTCTATTTTCATAAACAACGACAAACCGTCTGTGAATTCACGCAGCTCCACATCTCTGACTCGTTCTCAATTTTTCATCAAACAATAGATACTCAGAGGCTTGTCCTGCTCTAGTAAAGGTGTTTCCGTAAAAGCAAATAGGCCAGCGGTGTTTCTTTCTCGGAAGGTTTGCTCGTTCTTCCACACATAAAATTTTCGTTCAATAAAAATAAACTTTTAACTTTTTAACTTCAAGTGGAAGCACTTTTCAGTTGCATTAAAATTTCTTTATTGTGCTCTGTAAAAAAGTGGCTCGTTTAATTGCAATTAAAAAATTCGGTGAAACATCGCGGTTTTTGTACGAATGATAAACTAACGGTACTCTCGAGGAAAATTTTTAACGATAGAAAATTTTGCTCGGCGAGAACACGTGGACATGCCATCTATAAATATCTCCCCTAGAGAATCTTGTATTCTCTTAAGCGTTCGAACAACGTGGCATAACGGTGCCTCGAATCGCCGAAAAAGTTTCCAACTCATTTGAATAATGTAATTCGAACTGACCAATAATTATTGTCGCCGGTACTCGATCAAATTATAGTACGCCTTAGACCACCATTCATTAAAACATTAAATATAAAAATATCACATTAAAACCATCTTGAAGATAAAAATAAACCACCAATTAATACTAATCTCTTATTTTATAGTCGCTGGAAAGTCTTAGTACTTTTTCCTGAACAAAACTTGAATCGATTGTATTCCTTCATTACACAATAAATTATGCGTAAATAGAGCAAACAATATTGTTATTCTATACATTTTATTTAACCCGTAAGTGGACCTTCAAAATGTACTTTAAAAACGCAATTAAAATATTATCATATTTATATTTAATATTCATCTGTATCCTAATGTTAAGTAGAAACGTAGTGAGATAGTAAAATTTTACCTAAATCCACAAATAGTTATATTATTAATAGTTGTACATTAAAGAAATGCTAGCATAAAATAGTCCTGAATAGTTCACTTAAGGGTTAATACGAATATCATAAGTGTTTTATATTTTATAGAGAACAAAGAACTATTGCATGCATTATATAAGCATTACTACTTTATGGTTATTATCAAACCATACGAGGATGGTTTAACACAACGTCCGTACGATGGATTTGTTTGAACGAGTACCTTATACAGGGTGTTTCAGATAAGGGGGACACCTAAATATATTCTTTATTTTTAATGGCTCAAAAAGAATATTTATGGTATAATTTAAACCGTATCGAAGGAGGAATATCTTAGAAGAACAATTTTTTTGTCTGGTTATTTTTTCATGGTTTTTCAAGGTCTCCGTAATTTCTTATCGGACAAACTTATTTTTTCTTTATTCCATCTTGTAGCGGCTACAAAAATACATTTTTTTGTGCCATTAAAGGAGATATTTAGGTTGCCACTTTTGGCTGAGACACCCTGTAACTGTAAAGCTAGTAACATATATTTAAATTATATATGTATTTAAATTATATGAAGTATTCATAGGATATTCTCAGAGCAAAGCAAGTTAATGTGTAACAGAAAATTGTCGATGATGTTTAATTCAGCTTTGTGAAATATATATCCTGTAAATAGTATTACTAATTGTGATGTGTGTTGCAGAAGAGGAAGCGTAAACTTTAAACCTGAAATATCCTACCACACCATCTACTAAATATCGACCTCGATCCTTGTCCTGATGAGAAGAAATCACCCTCCAAGTACATAGACCCTTTTCGATTTGTTCCGTAAATATCTATGCTCCTCGGTCAACAGAGGCTACCTTGTAACTAATGGTGCAACTAATCAAGTCTTCGTTCTATTTAACCCTTTGCGGTTTAAAGGATTCCCGAACGTTCATTCCATTTTGACTCTTGCACGACGAATATAGGTCATTTGAAAGCGGTTGTAAATCTTTTAAATCAGGATCATTTCTGTACGTCAATCTTCAGAATCGGTCTCCGATGACATTTTCTCTATTTTTTATTTATTTAGTTTGAGATAAAAGTACTGTTTTGCGTGATTAGTTACAAGATACGCTATAAACTTCTATCCAAGTCAAATGCTTTACAATTTTTTTATAATTTTTCACAGGTGCTTCGATGGGAGTTGGCATAACAGCGATCAAGTTAACAGCTCTTGGTCGGCCGCAGCTTTTGGTATGTTAAATTAATAACATTATACAGTGGCGTGCAAAAGTATCCGGATACCTATTAAAAACGAATAACTTTTTCAAAATTAGTAAAAAAGGCTTGAGTTTTTTTGCGATGCTCGAAGGATTAGTTTACTAGGAAACGTGTAAATAATTATTTATAAAAATTGCTAATGGTAGAAATTGTGAAGAAAAAAGTAACGGACACGACTTTTAACTTTTTTATCTGTGCCTGTAATGAAAATTTAAAATATTTCTTTTGTAGATCTTCATAGGCTATATACATGCGCAAAGTTTCATCGAAGTCGGTTAATGTTATTATGAGCAGATGAGTTACGAAAATTGCAAGATGGGAGCTTAAGAGTGAAAGTCACAGATTTTCTGCCTTTTCAGGGAATTTCGCCCTTATGTGATCGGCTTTAAATGTTTGTAGCTCATAACAACGTTAATCGAGTTCGATGAAACATTGTACATATGCATAACTTACCTAGACCGACAAAAGACGTCTTTCAAATTTTCATTACAGGTACAGATAAAAAAGGTAAAAATTGTGATCTTTACTTTCTTCGCCGCAATTCCGACCAAGAGCAATTTTTGGAAAAAATTATTTACACGCTATCTAGTAAACTAATACTTCTAACATCTCAAAAAAACTCAAGCCGCTCGAACTAATTTTGAAGAAGTTATTCGTTTTAAAACTTTTGCACGCCACTGTACATACCTTTTTCAAAACACACCATAAAAAAGTATGCTACTTAATTTTGATTATGTTTACTTAAAAAAAAGAAAATTACGTACTACGCGCTTCAAATACTCATAAATACGTGTGCAGAATCCAAGTACAAAAAGTTCAATAGTTATTCGTAAAAAAAATTCCTAAAAATTGATGAAAATCAGGCTCGAATACCAGAACCAACCCCTTAGATTGTTTTTTAAAATATTTGTTTTGTACCTCTGCAGCTCCAATTGTCCGAAGTAATTATGCGGGCACGACAATACATGACTGACGTGGTTGGTGGTGAAGGTGCTGTTCTAAGCCATCACGCAAAACCAGATGACCTAATGAAAAAGTACGAGGAAGCACGGCTCGGCGATGCGGCACCAGTGAAAAACTTTCTTCAAAAGATTCAGTCGGACAAACAGGGGTAAAATTCTCACTTTTATCACACCGTCTAACAAAGCTTTTTAATGTGGTTGTAATTCTTAGATTATAAGATCCAAGATTCAATAGAATGCAATCGATTTTTATCTTTTATTATTAATTGTTGCATGGATAAAGTTATAAAGAGTTGTGAAGTTAATGGAACTGGCTGGAGTTGTTAATCAATACCATCTGATTTCAGTGTCATTCATTTGTTCCCGTGGAGTGGTATTTTGGACGAGAATTACGAGCTCAGCGAGACTTTCCAAGTACCTGATATTAAAACAGGAAAGATGGTGAAGCTTATGTCCCAATTGACTCCTAAGGAGGAGGAGATGTTCAGGAACATGATTAGACGTCTGAACACCATAGTCGGGGTATGAACATAGAAAAGCAAAGTACATAACAAATATTAGGTTGGTTGCATATGAAATGTCCGATTTTAGAATGCAAAAATCCTTTATTAAATCTAGAAATACTATTCTTGTCTATAAGTTTGTTATACAATCATTTTAAGGTACAAAGTTGACCTTCAGGGTCCTATCTTCAGGTTTTTATTTAGATATTTAACTTTAATTTTATATAAAATTGATCCCAATATTAACAAATGTGATTGTCACGTATTCTTCTTATATGAGTGTAGAAGTAATATATTGACTATTATGTGTTGGAAGGTAAAGGTTTGTACTATTCGTCGTTGCTAAAAAATATTCCAAATTGGAGATGACAGCCATTTCCACCACAAAATAATCAAGAAACTTGTAATTCGTTGACAAGATATGTTGATTGTAATGATGACTACATTGATCAATAAGTTTTATTTGGAAATGTTATGTTTGTTTAACGTTACTGTTGAAACATTTCATCTGCAGGAATCTAATAGTTATACTGTATAAAATAGTGCGTAAGAAACAAATGTGAACCTTGCGGTTGTTCTCGTTTCTAGTGCAACGAAAGTCACTTGTTTGACTGACAAAAACGGGTTCGTTGGTTTCTGTTGCAGGTGGCAGACAAATTAAATGTGCGTATAATGATAGATGCCGAACAAACTTATTTTCAACCAGCCATTTCGCGACTGACGTTGGAGATGATGCGCAAGTACAATACAACTAAGGTAACGCTTTTCTCACCATAGATACGTCATTACCTCTTACTAAATTTTCAGTGAATGATTTCTGACTTCGAAATGGTCTACTCCATAGGCTGTGGTGTTCAATACCTACCAGACATACTTACAAGAGGCTTTCACCGAGGTGAGAACGGACCTTGAACAAGCTGAACGTCAAAATTTCTACTTCGGTGCTAAACTTGTCCGCGGCGCTTACATCGAACAGGTAATTTCCTCATTTACTATACTCATCTTGCACGCTTAAAAGCTATTTTCAAGGATTCATGGCGGCGAGGATGAATTTAGTGCCCACTAAACTGAGCAAACGGCGATTAAATATGAATTATTTTCAGTAGAAATGAATATCTCGAGTAATTAACTGTTTCATGATCATCGTTGCACAATTTTTGGTAATGAGTGCAATTAAAATTTCGTTGCTTGGTCTAGACTTGTAAAGATACTAAAGGAAATTTATTATATCTTCACCGTTGGAATTATAGTTAAGAAAATGTATTTTAAGTAATTGTAATTTTGGGGCTGATACTATATCAAAGTTACGTCTTAGAAAAATATGAAAATAATTTAATTGTATGTTTAATTTCAAGCTGCTAATTTTTTAAGCTACATCGACCAACATTTTTCATTCATTTGCGATTCGTCAACCCGTGATCACAAACATTTTACGTCTATTGCTAACAATATTCGGCTATGTAACGCGGCTATTTAGGAAAGAGCAAGAGCAGCGGCGATGGGTTATCCCGATCCTACGAATCCTACGTATGAGGCTACAACCGAGGTCTACCATAAGACGCTTATGGAGTGTTTAAGGCGGATGAAACTGTACAAAGATAAAGGCGAGGATCCTAGAAAGATTGGAATTATGGTTGCATCTCACAACGAGGACACAGTACGCTTTGCGATTGAAAAGTATGTAACATGTAAAACATTTTCTATGTTTCTATAATTCTGTTCCAGTCCTGCAAACTAATTAATCATTATCGTTTTAGAATGAAGGAGATGGGAATCTCACCGGACGACAAAGTGATCTGTTTTGGCCAGTTGTTGGGGATGTGCGACTACATAACATTCCCATTAGGTATGGCAATTTTAATCCTTAGCAACACTATTGATAGACTGCGGATTGTTATGCGAATTTGAAACTTTCCACTTCATTTGCAATAATCAGGAGTTACATAGAATTTGATTTCCATTTCCAATAGCTTATAATACTACATATACTTATAATAATTATATACTGAATGTCTCTGTATTTTCTAATGGCCATACATTGACAACAACACAATAGAATTTTAGTTTGGTTTAAAAGAAATTAGTAACGTACATATTTGGTAGACTTGTACGAAACTTGTATCACGATTATGACTAAATGTTATTACTTTCTATTCCATTTACTCACTTTTGCCATAAATGCATAGAATCCGCAGTCTAAATATTACACTCGAATCAACTTGTTCTTTGGTCCGTATCCCCTCTTTTCCTTCTATTTCCTTTCTCATCCTTTCAATACATCTGAACCATTCTATCATTTCTGCTACCTTTCTCTATTATAGTATCTTTTCTAAACTTATATCTATGTATCGATGGATGTGTGCTCAAGCCAAATTCTTCTGATGTTTTTAATATATTGTGTTTTGTCTATTCATTTTTGTTATACATGTATAAAATCTCTAACCATTAGAATTCAAATAAAATTCAAAATCTGTGTTCGCAAGAAATACAACAGTAGATGAACATTCGCATGGCTGTCAGGGGGTCTTTCTAGGTTAAGTGTCCTACAATATATTATACTAATTATACATATACTATGAAGATTTTCCATTCATTAGTCGGCGTATCACTGATAACACTAAATTATCTCAGTGTTATGTATATAACATTTTCTATTCTTTTGGAACTCACTTGAGATTTTATTGCAGCTGAAGTTTTTCAAAATGCATTGAAGGAAATTAACAAATGTAGAATGTACAAATTGTTGTGAGGATTCATAAAGAACCCCTATACTTTATAAATGTCATTTATGTGAACTTTCTAGTATATACATATTGCAAAATAAATTAATTAAATAGCCATCTTTACATAGATATTAGTATAGAAATTTGCTATTGGTCCTTACTTATTTACTACATAGAGTGTTAGTTGTGAATGTGAATCTTGTAAGAAACAAATAATATGATTGATTAAATTTCAGGTCAGTCAGGGTACTCAGCATACAAATATATTCCTTATGGTCCAGTCAATGAAGTATTGCCATACCTCTCGCGGCGCGCGCAAGAGAACCGCGGTATACTTAAGAAAATCAAGAAAGAGAAACGTCTCTTGCTGGACGAAATTAAGAGACGCTTTTCGAGCGGCCAGATATTTTATAGACCGAAAGGAAACTACACCCCCATCTGAGCAGTTGATTCGTAATCTTTGCACAGACAGATTTTAAGTATCAAACTTAAGTAGTGATTGTAAATTATTAAAGAAAAAAATGAGGAAAAGGAAAAGGAAAGGAAAGACTTCTGTGGTATGCAGAATAACGTGCGCGCGTGTGTGTGAATGGAAGTATTTGCAGTGTTATTCATTACGCAAAATTTCCTTCGGTGTGACGTTATCAAGTGCAAAACTGCTCAAAATCGCACCATGTGGTAGGACTATGTTCATTGCTCTTTATGTCTGTTTACAGAAAGAAAAAACTTTTCAGTGAACTGCGCTATGACTTTTCTTTTTAAAATGATGATCAATACTTTTTACGCTATCTTTGATGAACGATTTCGTGTTCATAAGAGCGTTCACGATGCAATCATTGTACGTCAATGTTTTCTCAGTAGTTCATTTCACAAGGAACGAAAATGCATAAAAAAGAGTAATCGAAGTCTCGTTTACGGTAACCAATTACACGTGGTCGTTGTTTGAAAGGTGGTTCCACGAGGGAATACAGAATTCGATCGATTTGGATTCTAAATAAAATTCTAGTTGAAATGGAAAGAAAAGAAAAAAAAATATATCATTGTTCGAAATGTATTAGTTTTGTTGCTAATGTTTTATTTAAGAATCTCGTAGTGCGTGCGTGCACGATTATTTATACTGGACATGTTTAAATATTTGTTGACTTACATAATTTAGTATTTCTCTTGGACAGATATTATTTCCATATAAAAATATGCAACTGTAAAATTATGCCCCGTGTAGCGAAAACTGCATTTAATTAAGTGGAATACTCGTGTAGAATGAATTTTCAGCCCAGTTTCAATACTTTATATGCGTAGTTACCATGAACGGTTATTACCAAAGTGATTAGTATTGGCAAAATACTAGGGACTGCGAGTCGTAGCAGAGTCTGTTTGATTTTTGAATGGAAGCGTTCGCACATAACCCTAGAAAGTGGGTCTTACAAGCTTTTAATAAATTAATGACGACTGATGAATAATAAATTATACAAAGAAAAAAAAATGTTGGAAACGTTTTTTTTTGGTAAATATCCTGCTGTCAGCGTACTGTAAGAGCCACTTTCTAGTATGTGATTACTACTACGCATGTTGAAATGAAAAAAAAAAGAAGAAATTAAGTAATCTTGGGCTGAAACAGTGATAAACTGCAAACTAGGAATTGAAGAAGGAGTACGTAATTGTGACACGTTGCATAAGTTGTTGATTCACTTTGCTTCAGCCTAAAGTTGCTTTGTCTTATCGGATAAAATTCATAGTCATAAATACACGATGTTGTTTCAATAATGCGCCTCAAGGAATTAAATATGGCTTATACACGGTTCTTTGTTACAATTAGTTTCTTTTAAGAATTAAAATTAATTTTAAGAAAATCGAACATCAAAACGAAAAAAAACAGATTTATAATTTATAAATAATAAATTCTTTTCAAGTTTTACGAAAGAGTTTTACGTATGTAGCGACGAAACCTGTGCTTTTGCTCAGCAGAATTTGTATTGTTCGAAACGGAAATGACAAGTAATGTTTTTATATTATACAATGTGTGCTGAAAGTTAGTAAGCGGTTAACGTTCATTTCTCTCGGCTATGAGAATGATTCAAACACTAATAATTTCCACGCAATTGTATGCTGTTATGATAGTTTCCTGTCAGTTCTCTTTTAGAGATCAAAGTAGTTTCCGCTTGTTTGACAATATTCTCTTTTATGATTATTTTTTTTTTTTTGAACTATACACACACATGATCATTGTAAACCCTCGACTCTTTGTTTAGACGGTGTATGGACGTACAATTTTTTATGATCTCCTGAGTTACTATACATATTTGTACTTTGCATTCAGAATGCGTATACATGTAGTTTATATTTGCAATAGTCGAATAGAAACGTTATGTTCTTTTTTGTAGAACGGAAGTTCCGGTAGGGGTGCACGGTTTGTTGTGTTCTGTTTTAAGTGAATCATGGGATGACGTTGTATGTACTTGAAAATCTAGAAAGGAATTTAAAACGATGAATAAAGGGGCATTGTTGAAGTTATACAGGCTATAGCTAAAAGTTTCTATGTGGCTAATGGTATGTGGAATGTGAGAGTGATCTAGGTATAATTTTACTTGTTACATATTTAGTGTTCGACCATCAAGCGTCGATACATTAATTAACTTCTACACGTCTCGTGATGATGACAATACTTTAGGTAGATAATGTTACAAAAACTTATATGCTATAAGTATAAACTATTTGTCATGTCATGATGGATCAAGTTCATGGGATTTATAAGTGAATGACACGAGATTAGTCAATAAACGAACTAGTAGAATGTGAAGATACGGTGATATATTATCTTCGTACGTGGTTGTACGAGTCAATACATTATGATTATACGCGCAGGTTTACTAACACGACCATGCATTCTACTGCCAAGATGAAAAATGCACGAGATATTCTTTCTTGGCTCGAATATTATAATAACTATTTGCCTGAGTGTGAATAATATACAATTTACGATGAAAGTAGTACAACCGTGTTCAATATATTGTTTGTAACAATCAATGTTATATAGAGTAATATTGACTTATTGTGAACAAGATTATTATACATATAGTATATATACATATATATGTATATATATATATGTAATGTAATAATTGAAAAAGTGGTTATGATAATATTCTGGTATTTGCTTTCTCGTAGGAGACACTCTCGTTTGGAAATATTTATTCGTGATGGAAAGTGTGTTTCGCGACGGAAGATGAAAGTAAATTGAAACGTTGATCAATATAAAATAAGATAATATTTATTATTTCACGAAATACAGTTAATATATGCTTCTGCAATATCGTTTATAAATCCGTATTCATTTACTAGGACATAAACATTCGCTTCCATTCCGTGTAACGAAAATGACCGTACACTGTACATATACAAGTACGACTCAATGGTTAAGTACTATTATTTAGCAACGAGACCAGAGAATGAGCAACTTTATTGCTGAATAGTTGAGATGCGTTTGGAAGTAATGTTTCTTGTCCTAGCATTACAACAGGTAACAAAATTTCTTTTTCTTTGCATATTGTTGGCTTTTCATAAAGCATCCCCCGTTTATGTCTTCCCTTGTATAGATCTCGGTGATATAATTAATTTTAATATTGCAAAATAGATCGGTGTACATACAAATATGATATACTGCTATACGAATTTAATTTTTGTTTTGTTAGCTTGGCTTGAACGTATCATCATGAGTTTAATACAAACGATCAGTCATACTTTGAAAATTATACATATATATATTAGCATAACAGGGAGAGTGACTTTGTATTTCAATATTTGTTCTTCTCTCTTTCTTTCTTCTTTTTTTTGTAAAATTTACAAATAGTCCGGCTATTTGTTCATTCTTTTCGGTGATTTCTATAAATTAGGAAATATTTTATATAAATACCTATTTGCTAAATTACCATGAAACATGTTGATTTTTCCTATAATTGTAACATTACCCGAGATAACATGTATTAGTTTGTATTTCAATTGTTTTTTCATTTTATATCGTTACAATTTCATTCATCTTAGTATATGAACATAAAAATTCTACAAGAAGGAAGAATGATGTCAGAACGAATGTATGGTACCTGTGATGTGGCGAGGATTGTGTTTGGAAGATGATATTATTAAAAAACAGGACAAATATGAATCAATTTCAAGTAATTCTTACGTGCTACGCTTATTTCGAGATTATTACGAACAATTATTACAAAGGTAGACTCACACTGTGTTACCCTTAAATTTTAATTCTTCTATATATATGTATATATATATATACACATATATATACATATATATATATATTTATTTATTTTATATGTATAGTTGCAAAAGTAATAAATAACAAATAGATAATGTAAAAAACGGAGAATGTTCTCACGTTCAAAAAAGATTTATGACACTCAGTTTTTTTCTTTTTCTAAATGTTAATAAGTAATTATTATTGACTTGGAATTATATTCGATTCTCCTTGAAATTCATCGATAGACGAGTATATATTAACGATGCACTAACATCGGAATCGTATTAACGTATGGTATGTTTCTTATCAACGCAAAACGGCAAGATCCTCCTTTTTTTTTTTTAGAAAAAAGAAAGTTAAAAATATCGTCGTCCGTACAATAAATTCGTAACTTGTTTATCCATCTTCCCATATAAATATCTTAGATATTGATCTTTATAACTATAGTAGAACTATGGACTCTATCTTACATTTCTTATAGAGTATTTCATTTCGATCCTGTGATAAAGGGTAGATTGCGATTGATGGATTCCATTTCTTGGATAGATTAGAGTTAATTGGATTTGAAAGACATCAGGTACGTTTCGACGTTGAACGTCAGTTAATGATTTGTCAGAGAGATACTACTATGATTGGTATGTTGTGTTCGACCGTTTAACAATATATGCGTGTATTTATAATTTTTGCTGTCATTCAATAATTTTACGACATCAATTTACTTAAATCGGTCGTACTCGTTTGAAAAAACAGCTTGAGGCATGTTATTGTTTGTTGCATGAAGTTTTTGTAATCACTCGTTCGCCCGTTCCATTCAACTTGAAGAAAGACATCTTTAAAAGAAAAAGACAAAAACCAAAGCATTTAACGAGTAGACTGGGTAAACTGGTTCAAGTTTCTCATTCATCAAGGAATACTAGAACTAGATTTATACAAATTGCTTACCTTGTTAACGCGGTGTAAAATTTTTTTATATCTAATTCAACTGAACAACAATATGTGTATTATACAGTACTTACCCTCTCCTCTTCTATTTCATACTTGACATTAATTTACATTCAATTGATATTGATGATGGTTGAAACATTCGTTTGATTTTCTGTGCCGAACGATTAGATCGTTCAAAAGCGAAATTAGCACGCGCGGCTTAATGATAATTAATGTTCACTGTCAAATAGAAGAGTAATAAATAAGTATAATATTGAGGAAAGGGATTCTGAAGAATTGAAAGAAATGCAATGCTATTTCTTTCCCTTCTTTTTGCGAGTGCGTTCTTTTTTCAGTCGCAATTGTTCACAAACAATTACCAATGAAATTAGAGTACAGGTAACTTAGTTCATTGGCTCAATCCATATTCCCCAGTCTACTTAAATGTGCGAGATACTTGAAATTTGGTGGATTCAGCTTGAAGAGACAGGAAGAACACCGCTTTCACTGGCTTTAGAACTCTTTTGATGTTTCTCGGTAGTCATCGGTGAACGTTGTGACAGAACGTTGTCTTTCGTGTTAATACTCTGTTCAATGTTATTTGCAAAGGCAACACTGTGAGCTCGCCGTCGTGTGCACCTTTTCACGGTGTTTGTACTGTGTTGCGCGATAAGTTTTCTAGTTCTACTATGTCTCTTCGCCATTCTTAAGTTGAATAGAACGAGTTTGTCTCAATCGCTGTAACGTGCTTCTGTTTTAGTGCTTGAACCGTGGTCGCTTGTAGTCGATTCTCCCAGTCACAATGGTGCTAAACTTTTACCTCTCTTCGCTAGCCTAATCTCTAGCCATATGTAAGGAACCACAGACAGAAGTAGTACGCAAGCAAGGCCGAGTACTCGTATTTGTGTGCAGACTAGTCCATGTAAACCGAGCGTCAGGGCAAGGCCCAGCCATCTCCAAAAAAGAGATGTTGATAAGGGTCCTTGCCAAGAGTTTGGATACAAACCCAATACTAATGCTGGAAAATAAATATTTTTTTTTTATTCACAATTCTATCCTCGTCCACGATCTTATGTGTAAGCTTTTAACCCTTAGCACTAGAGTGGTGACTCCGGGGCGCAACTAAAAATTGCTGTACATACCATTATTCAAAATATTATTTACATTATTAATAAACTGCGGATCTTTATGCAAAATAAAAAATTGTTAGCATCGATTGCAAGAAATAGTAACTATATACATGTTAGAAATTAGTAATCGCGACTCTGCTCTTTCACGGTTCTGGGGTAAGTGCTGAGCGGTCTAACACAGTCCTCTTACCAGAAGACACCCCCGTGCCTTCCCCACTCCGTGGCCAGCTCCTTCAGGGCAGAGTCCCAATCCTTGCGCAATGCACTCATCGCTATCTCTCTCTCTCTCTCTCTTTCTCTCTTTCTCTCTTTCTCTCTTTCTCTCTTTCTCTCTTTCTCTCATTTCAAACTTTCACTCATCTGTTTCTCATAAACATCCCCGTGGCGGCCGATAGCTGGAAGATCCAACGCGGTCGCCTGCCATCGTCCATCGACGGTTCTGTTTAGTCTTAATCCCTCTTTAGGCCTCACGCAGGCCAAGATCCTGCCATAAATCCTTCCAGGCCTAAGAGTCGCCTCGATACAAACCCTTGACGCTAACATACAGTATTTCATCGATAATCGTCGTCAACACGGGTCCGGCCGGCGACAATTAACGTTCAGATAATACTATTGTTTGACTTGTCCCGAACGTAGAAAAGGACAGCGAAGCTCGAGAGGCCTCGGTCGCCGAGAAGTGTAACAAAATACGGGTTCCGTATATCTTATTTTTTTGTCGGATTTTCACAAACATATTGTGGCATTTTTTTTTATGAAAATGATACCAAATATTATATAATTCTGATAATATTTACTTGTGTAACGAATGATGAAAGTTTCGGACGCAAACAAAGACTGCGTATGGAAAAGAAAGAGACGCGGATAGTCGCGGATGCCGGCACAGTTCAAAGTTCCGCGACTCTTTGCGTCCGAAACTTTTATCGTTCTTTACACAAGTAAATGTTATCAGAAGTGTATCATATTTGGTATAATTTTCTGAATATGTTGGTGAAAGTTCCATAAAAAAATAATAAAAAATAATGAAGTTTTGTCATTGGATTAGTAGTGGTCTCACCGATATACTCGACCCTTATTATGTTACACTTCTCGGCGGCCGAGGCCTCTCGAGCTTCACGGCCGCTCACGGGGTATACACCGCGGAAGGAGGGATTGTTTTGCGACAATAATCGTTCAGAATTTCACGACAATTAACGATGTAATACTGTAGACCTTTTTCTTTTTTTCTAACAATCTTAATAGGTCGGAAACAATCATGAATTCTCTTAATGTTTCCACTGTTTTAAATCGCACCAACCCGTTTTTGTTACGAATGTATCAAATTCGCCGTTTAAATATTAAATTTGTTTGTATCTAATAAATTGCTAAACATTTAAAGGAAATATTCTAAGTCGGAAGAAATGGAGTTAAAATAATTTCGAGTGCAAAGGGTTAGAACTTATTTTTTTAGACACAATTGCAGAGAATTAATGTTAATGCACTCACTGTATATCAGTGTTTCCCAAATAGAATTACAAACTCCCCAAGCAGCAGATATAACATGGAACAGGGCTGGATCATCGCCGGATGGTCTCCATGTCATCAAAACCAGTAATAAGCAGGCATGGAATACAAATCCAACAACTGGCAAAAGGAACATAGCAATTACGAAAATTGGAATTTTAGTATGTAGGTTATTCCACGCGAAATCGGACACTTTTCGGACTACTGTTTTAGGATTTTGTTCAAATTTGGATATGCTATAGTCTTTCGTGATATATGAACGTATCTGAAAGGATTTTTCGAAATCTTAAAAATTATTGGTTTTACAGACATGTAAAATACAGTGTCAATCTTTTTTTCATTAAATGATAACGGTTGAACTAAAAAACCGATGAAAATGAGTTTTTCGGTACTTATAGTGAAAACATAAGACTAT
Organism: Sphecodes monilicornis; assembly: GCA_913789915.3. Lineage (NCBI taxonomy): Eukaryota > Metazoa > Arthropoda > Insecta > Hymenoptera > Halictidae > Sphecodes > Sphecodes monilicornis. The sequence goes on from OU565290.1 coordinate 17,732,683, forward strand.
CTAACAATAAGATGCGTTCATATAGCACTAAAGATTACAACATATCAAAATTTGAACAAAATCCGAATCCGACCCATGTTGAAATAAGAAAGTTGTGGTAGATGTTACATACCTACAACAAAGTATCTCTTAATGTGCCTTAACAACATTGATAATGTTACACCAGCAAGAGCTTGTAAAGATGCCAAATTTAAAAAACTTAGAGTTACTGTACCAGCTCCTCCCAAAGCACAAACAACATATGCCTATAAAACAAATTATACAGATTATACAGATGATAATTATTACATTATAGAACAGAATAAAAGCATACAGAATTATTCCAAGATGTAGAAGTATTAGAAAACTAAGGGACACATAGAATAGACAATTAAATTATAATACCCACTTCTATGAAGTCAGCATAGATGAATCCCTGTTCAAGTCCAATAAAAAGAGTTAGCGGTGCAGCCAACTGCAATTTAGGATCTTGGAACGCAGACTTTATGGATGCAAGCATGTTTTGAGCACTATGCTTCTCATTCACACTCTGCGGTTCCTTCATTCTGGAATCAAGAAAAGCGCAGGATATACTTAATCCTAGGACAGCGAGACCAAGCCATATGCTGATCAGTATTCTGGATGTTCCAACCGATAGTACTGGCACATTAATTGTGCCATTTTCAATATATACTTCTTCTGGACAATACTTTGCTCCACAGATATCATTTGTTTCATTGTTCAGTGTGTCTAGTGGAAATGAATCTGTCAATTTTACAAGTATGGCAGCGATTAGGCAACCTGGAACAAATATACAATGTTAGCATAACATTTTCGTAATTTCGTACAGTGGAGGTGGAAACATTTAAATTTTATTAACACTAGAAAGACTGAAAGTTAGTATATACCTATATTGCCCAAAAGCAGTCAAAATGACTGCATTGTGAAAGAATAACTAATGTGTAAAGAAATTTGTTTAAAATTAATTTTTTATATTTTTTATATTGATGACATGGCATATTGATGACACTTTCATTTTCATCATTGGTGATCGACTCTTCATCGCTATCTTCAGTGTCAGATGTTTCACTTTGAATATAATCCCCTTCATCTTCAGATGATAGTTCAGAATTTGTTGCATCTGATTCTATATCGGAGCACTCTTCACTTATGTTCGTTAGCTTTTCCAATAACTCACTTCAATTCGACATGTCTTTCATGAATTTAGGGCGCAAAAGAAATAAAATAAAAAACTTGTTAGAACAAGTATCACTGCATAAAGATTCGAATAACAAGTACTACTTTAGCTTATTGAGCAACTGCAACTTATCAAGTATACGCCCAAATCGACAATTTATCTTGTACTTGTATGTTATCATGTGACGATAATCGAAAAAAAATGAAAACTGTTATTTCAATACAGAGTTGGACTGGTCATATAAGAAATTTACTCAATTCAATAATAAGAGTCACTTGATTATTTAAAATTTCTCAAGAAGTACAATGACTGCTTTTGGGCAATATAGGTATAACACATATATATACCGGAAATGAAGGAGGGGGGAGGTAACCACAATTATTAATAAACGCATTTATATGTTGTACAAAAAGTCACAAAATTCTAAGAAATTGTGTCATTATAAACATAATTGTTTTTCTAATTGAAATTAAAAAGCAGTCAAAATGACTTCCTTGGTCAATCTAGTTTTAACTTCACGAACTCGGAGATGCAAGAAATTAAATTTGATTAACTTCATAAACTACAGAAACAGGAGCCAAACGATAAAATGCAACGGACAACGAGACATATGTATGGATAAAAGAATCAAATAATAAACTGCAATGCATTAGTTAAAACGAAACTCAAGCGAATCGTTAAAATTCGAATGAGACTGCAGATTAATGAAATGATAAGAATGGAGATTAGCTGTGTCATACCCAGTGCGAGACCTATGTCTTCTGCTAATTTAATTCCTCTATTAAGTCGTCTCAGAAGGCACTCGCGTCTCGTCTCATCAGGATCCTCAGGATCAGCGCACACCAGAGCTAGACTAGTTGCTGATGAGTTCACATGCGAAACTCGTGCTATGAAACTCGGTGTTATACAAGCACCCAACACTGCATAACTGGGTAATAGCACGTACCTGTACATACAAACCCATAACCGTTAAATATAAACTCGAATTAATCAGCTGTGCGATACGTAATGTTTCGGTTTCATTCATCAATTTTATCTTGACGCGAGGCATTCATTATGATTCATCGAATAAGTCATCCCGAGCACAGAGCAATCGTGCACGAAAAATTTCAATCTTTATTTTTATTAATTAATAGCATCGTGGCTGAAGGAACCACGTTTCATAGAATCCACAAACTAAATCTCTTGTTCGGTACAGTATTCTCGCACAATTAATCTTAATGACCGAACTTTTTTAGAAATAAAAATTTATTTTAGAAAATAGTAATGATAGAACATTTTTGCACAGGAAAATAAACTTCTGGTGGAATTTGAGCAGGCTTTAACTAGCCGGAGCATTGTAGTCTTGTTTTCTGTCATTCTTGGACTATTATAGTGGACACTCTTTAGTGGACACCCTTTAAACTTTAATAACTTTTATAAAATTGGACAAAACGACTTGAGCTTTTTCGAGATGATAGGAGGATTAGTTTATCAGGCACAGAAAAATTGGTTCCAAATTACTATTGCTCGGAATTTCGTAGAAAAAAATGAAGGTCACGGATTATTAACTTTCTTATATGTGCTTGAGATAACTACATATCTGAATGCAACGTTATACAATGTTACACAATGTTGTAGAACAATGTTAAAATAAAAGACAGAAAACACGTCGGACCGCAAAGGGTTAGCATTGGCACTTTTGTAAATTCAGGAAGTTGTAGCGGACTCCGAGCGTAGGAAAGAAAGGATCTTCGGACGCGGAGATTCTCTCTTTCCTCAAGTGCTCGCTGTAGGAGGCCGGGCCTGAAGACTGTGCAATAAAGTTGACGATTTCCAGAACCCTGGCCCGGTCCTCATGGGGTCCCCGATTGCGAGTTTTCCTGGAAGTTAATTTTAGGAGAAACTTTCCCATGCCCTTGAGCAATTTTACCTAAACGATGATTCTGGGGGTCCTCCTCGGACGACGAAAACCCCCGGCCAGAACGCCAGAAAGTCACAAGCGTTGAAACAGTGAACATCGGCTACGAGTACATTACGTGATTATTGGATTGTTATCCAAGTCGTTGTACATTCGTAGTTGTACATTGTTTGTTATCGTTGTTGTTTGCTTTCGTGGTTATTGTTATTCGTTATTTGTTTATTGTTTATTTGTTACGTGTTATTATTGTTGGGTGAATAAATTATTTGTTACTTTCCCCACATAAACATTTGGTAATTATATAGAAAAGGTCTGCGTACTCCGATTTTGATGAAATTTTAATATATTATAGATTTCGACATTTTCAACAACTTTTTCCTTTTCCAATATAGGGGGGTTGCTTTTACCTTTCGAGATATTTGCAAAAAACTATCGGTAATGTTAATCTCAAAGAAACCTTCTTTTTACAAACAAAAAATAAATAGATGCGGCCCGAAAATCCAGGAAATGTCTTTGAAAATTGAAAGCTCAGCCTATCTATGTATGATCACAGTTATCTACAGGAGTTAATTCTGCTTGTTTCTTCTGTTATTCCATTTCCTGGATTTTCGGGCCGCATCTGTTAATTTTTTGTTTGTAAACACGTTGTGGAGATGAGAAGCGACAATACCACACACACCCATCCAGTGTTTCACACGCACCCAGTGTTTCTAAAAAGAAGGTTTCCGTTATGAAATTAACATTACCGATAGTTTTTTGCAAATATCTCGAAAACTAAAAGTGACCCCCCTATATTGGAAAAGGAAAAAAAGTTGTTCAGAATGTGTTGCTCCATAACATATTAAAATTTCATCAAAATCGGAGTACGCAGACCTTTTCTATATAATTACCAAACATTTCACTAAAACTTTATCGCACCTCTTCCTAAAACTGGTGATCCCGACGTGATCTGTGATAGAAATAGGATAGTGTAGAAAGTTTTAGTGCGCGTATAAACAATGAGCACGAAACAGGATTCGGGTGCTGCGTCGCACACCATCTTGAAGGTGCCTCCATTTTGGCCTCAGAAACCAGCGTTCAAACATATTGAATCATTGTTCGCTGCCGGAAAAGTTACGGGCGATCAGGCAAGATGTGATCTTGTCGTGGCTCAACTCGACGGGGGTGTCCCACTTTGACGCCATCCGATTGGACGCGTTCCTTTTGGACGCCGTGCCGATTGGACTCGTCGTTTGGACGCCATGCCGTTTGGATTTGTGACATTTGGACGCCGTGCCGTTTGGATTCGTGACATTTGGGTGCCGTAAATTTTATAATCATTGCTTTTCGAATTCTACATATGGTGATATTTTCTTGTGAAATATATGGTTAGTTCTGGTGTGGCAGTCTTAGCGCTGCCCTACGTCGCTGTCGCTTTGGAAAACTCTTTATTTCCTTGCCTATTGTTCTGTGCTCGGCGCGGGCCTGGTCGATCCTAGTATACATCTGGCGACCAGATTCACGCAGGCCTAACCTTCTCCACTGACTTTTCCAGTTTTCGCTTGGGCCTGTTTAATGTCTACGTTCAGGCCCGGGCGAACTTTCCCTTTTTTTGGCATCCTTTTCTATTGCCCTTCTCCTCACTTTCCTCTCCTTCATTTCCACTTTTTCCTGGAGAGTTTTCTAAAGGTTTACAAGGCATTCGGTAATGAGTCGTCGTCGAGACTACAAGTCTCCCTTTTGCACACCGAACCTTTGCTTTGAATAAATGTGAGTTGAGGATATATTCTACGGTGTCACATATATCATTCCATCTATACCTCCTCACTGGGTTAGGTCTGGGTTAGGTCCAACCGGTACGGAGTCCAATCGGCACGGAGTCCAAACGGCACGGCGTTAAAACGACACGAGTCCAATCGGCACGGAGTCCAAAAGGAACGCGTCCAATCGGATGGCGTCCAAACGGGGGTGTCCCAACTCGACGCTCGATATATTGAAGAGGTGGAGGATATTATACTCAACCCGCCTAAAAAGCTACCCACCATTTTGGATAGAGGTGGGCTCCGACGAAGACGGTGGTAGCAACGTGGCTGGAACTTATCGCAAGATTTGTTCCAAGTCTTTGCACGAGGATAGGCGCAAAGCAGCTTGTGATGGTTGCGGTTGCATAGAAAAGAGCTAAGAGCATCGGTCCCAACTCAGGATTGAACGTGCCAAGACCAGCTTGCAATGGGAATATGGGCAACGTGGCGGCTGAGCAGCTTGCATGTCCTAAGAGAAGAGCCGCGCAATGTCTCAAGATCGCTTTTTTCGGAGGTCGAGGACCGGAAGGAGCCGCCCTCACAGCTGCAATTAGACGACGCACTGATGATGCTCCTGCTGACGAGTTCATCGAATCCCGCCGACGCCATGACAAAGCCGATGTCCTCGTGGAGCGACAAGAGATGGGGGAATATGCTGCCATGTGCTGCAAAACATTACATTCGTGTCAGACGGGTTCAATAATTATATTATACTAATCATCAAATTATCTCGTGTCTAATCCTAGGCAGATCATGAGGGGACACCCTTGTTTGGACACCATCCGCTTGGACACGTCCCGATTGGACGCGTTCTTTTTGGATTCCGTGCCGATTGGACTCCGTACCGGTTGGACCTAATCCAGACCTTTTTTTTTTTTTTTTTGAAATGTGGGGAATCCGCCTTATGGATACCCTCTCCCCTCGCCTGTAGAGACGAGAGGGTTATGTTGGGCTCTCCTGATCCAAAGATCAGACCTACTAACTAAACCCCACATTCTGCCGTGCCCTGGGCTTTTAAGGTCCATTCCGGGATCTGCATATAGCATTGCTACCGGAATGGACCGCCCTATCATGCACACATGGGAGGGGAGAGAAGCTCCACTCCGGCCAACCTATTTGGGACTCGGTGACGACAGACACCGTGTCCCCCCTTCCCCGGAGCCGCCCCGATAGACCTAACCCAGACCTAACTCAGAAATAACAATATATTTCACAATAAAATATCACCATACGTAGAATTATAAAAACAATGATTAGAAAATTTACGGCACCCAAATGTCACGAATCCAAACGACGAGTCCAATCGGCACGGCGTCCAAAAGGAACGCGTCCAATCGGATGGCGTCCAAGTGGGGCACCCCCATCATGAGTATGCTGTTTTTATTATGTCATTTTTGTTTTAATGACGATCAGCTAGCACGGTCCCAAAAGATTATATCGTTTTCATAAAAAGACGCTAATTGTTACGAGAAATGTATAATAATTGTCGTACCTCCAGCATAGCATCGTTATCCCAGAGATTATGGTGGTGACCATTGCTTCTGGCACGTCTGTGTGTATGTGCTAATGGTGGAGGTTGAGCTGGCAGTCTTATAGGTCCTAAACCACCAATCGGTGCTGGTCTGTAAGCAGGACTCTCTAGTTTGTCCTTAGACAACTCGTGCAGATTCGGCAAGGAACCCATGATTCGGATTTTTGTTGCTCTTCTTTCTGTTTGTTTTACTGAATGGCCTCTCTTATAGTCACTCGGGCGTTTCTCTGATTCTGGATAGAATCATCGTCGGAGAAGTATGCAGTTATCATCGTTGCAATTCTCATACCCTTTGATTCTCCACTTGTTCATTTATTGGTGTCGACGATACCTAAAATGACAAACGATTCATTTGACTAGGGAACAATAGAAATTTTTGTGAGTTCTTTGAATTGTTCATTGGATGTTCTTCCTTTCTTTTGGGAATCAATTCTTATACTTTTCTTGAGCCGAAATTCGAAAATTTTCTGCTTTGGATAGTGTCGAATATGTTTTCTTCAATATTGTGTTGTAATAAGATGCACATGTTTAAAATATTGAGTTTTATATTAGTTGTACAAATTAATTCGTAGGACATAGTAAATGTGTATTATTTTCCAAAGTTGAAAATAATTTTGATTGTTTTCAAATGAACAAGAAATTTATGAAGAAAGTGGCAGGGATTAATTTGTAAACTCAATATATGAAATACGATTGGCTGAATTAAAGTGTAGAAAAAAAATGGCAGACGGGAGAATTTTTTTGTAACTTTTTCGTAGCAGTGTGAGAGTCGATGCAATCACTCTCTTTTATCTTTCTTGTTAAGTTGATTTACTTTTTTCATAAACATCGAGACAAATGTAAAAATCTATCAATCATGCCATATTTACAGTAATTCCATTTTTTCACAGAAGAAATTCAAGAAAAGCATTTATCCTTACGCTGGATAGACAGTCACTTAAGAAATGCATTAAGCGAGAGTTGTAGGTATAATTTGTTTATTAAGCTGTTTCACTTTCTCGGAACATAATATAGTGTTTCTAATTAACTCTCGAACGACGAACCCTATTCGTAGTTTTAAAATTGATGGTGCCTAAGAACATTCTCAGCTTTATTATCAATATTTTAACACTAAATCTACCAAGCATTAAAAGTATTGGTAAATGTTGCCATTTTAAAATAGGAACACTTTTATTGAGATTGTCCGTAATTTTCAATACAAAAGATGCTTACAACTGGAAATTTATTCCATTATTTTTCATAAATGAATTTTTATAATTCCAATAATTGCAAAATACAAGACCAGTCATTTGACCGTGGTAGATTTAGTGTTAAAACATATTTTTGAAGGTACTTCTTGTAGATAGATTAGTCTCTCCATAGTTCTTAACGCGACAACTATGCGTTCAATTGAATCATCGGAAATTGTGTAATTAAATGAAGAGTTTAATACTATGGGTCAGAATAGACTCGGGCACCGTCGTCGAAGGGTTAAGGGTACGAAAAAATAAAGGTTCTCCCGAGCCGTTCATTTAATCAATGAACAAAATGAACATGACTAGACAAATCTGCGATGTTTAGTTAACCCCGTGTCTGACACACGGGCAAATATTTATTCAGAAAATATGGCGCGACGTCCACATGTCCACACGGATAGTTTTTGTCTATAAGTAAAAAGGATTTTCGATTCAGTTGCCCAGAAGCAACATCAACAGGTGACTGATCAAAATACTTCCTAAAATAATGATTTTTCGACCTAACTAGCTTCAATTTTGTAGAGAATAATGAGCTGCACCGATCGGTGCATTAAAAAATATACAATTCCATTTAAAAAGCATATATATCACCTTCACATATTCTGTACGCGCCCGTCTACAAAAAAGTTATTTAAACCAAATTGTGCCACCCTCGAAACCATTAATTTCTTATCCGAACTATTCTTTTCTATAACATATAGTGTACAAATAATTTGCATTCATAATTGAAAACCGGTCACCATGTACAGGATGTATAAAAATTATATGTCACGACTACCATAGCAGGTTTCTATATCTCTGAATCGGTGGAGATCTGTTAAAAAAATGGTACCCAAATTTGTCCTTGACCCGTTTTTTTCAAGGTCAAACTTTTTTTTATTGGATCGTATAGTACTCGTCGCAAGGAACAAAAGTCTCAAAGACACCATGTGTCTCAAGTCAAACATTCTCTTTAAAAACGACTTTAAAGTTTAGTAAACTATTTTATTCCACATGTCTACAGGGTGTCCCAAAATGGTATAGATGTGGAAAGAATGATTCTACATGAGAAAATAAGTCTAAAATATAGAATAATTTTTTTTTCAATTGACACCTCGTTTTCGAGAAATTAGAGTTTGAAAATCCGTCAAGTTCGTGTTCCTAGCGTTTGTAAGAAGTAGATCAGGTAGGTCATGAACAGACGCGTCAGACGATTCATATTCAATATCAAGCGCAATCGTCGAATTTTCAAACTCTAATTTCTCGAAAACGAGGCGTTAAACGAAAAAAAAACTATTTTATGCTTTAAACTTATTTTCTCATGCAGAATTACCTCCTCCACATTTATACTATCTTAGGATACCCTGTAGACTCGTGGAATAAAATAGTTTATGAAACTTTAAAGTCGTTTTTCAAGAGAATGGTTGACTTGAGACCCATGGTGTCTTTGAGACTTTTCTTCCTTGTGACGAGTACTATACGATGCAATACAAAAAAATGTTGCCCTTGAAAAAAGGTTGAAGGACAAATTTGCGGCCCATTTTATTAACAGATCTCCACCGATCCAGAGGTTAGAGGCCGCTATGGTAGTCATGACATATAATTTTTATACACCCTGTACAAGAATGGGTCTTGACATTGCCGTTGCCCAGGGTCTGCAAAATCAGATAACGTATTAACACTAGATTGTCCAAGGAAGTCATTTTGACTGCTTTTTAATTTCAATTAGAAAATCAATTATGTATATAATGACACAATTTATTAGAATTTTGTGATTTTTTGTACAACATATAAATGCGTTTATTAATAATTGTGGTTACCACCCCCCTCCTTCATTTCCGGTATATATATGTGTTATACCTATATTGCCCAAAAGCAGTCATTGTACTTCTTGGAAATTTTAAATAATCAAGTGACTCTTATTATTGAATTGAGTAAATTTCTTATATGGCCAGTCCGGCTCTGTATTGAAATAACAGTTTTCATTTTTTTTCGATTATCGTCACATGATAACATACAAGTACATGATAAATTGCCGATTTGGGCGTATACTTGATAAGTTGCAGTTGCTCAATAAGCTAAAGTAGTACTTGTTATTCGAATCTTTATGCAGTGATACTTGTTCTAACAAGTTGTTTATTTTATTTCTTTTGCGCCCTAAATTCATGAAAGAAATGTCGAATAGATGTACGGAAGATGTACACATAAAAAGATTTCCACTTTCATTTGCATAAAATGTACAAATTTTTTCTTGTTAATCTTTACTAATAACTTGTTATATAACTGTAAATAATATAAAAAATATTGAAAATTAATTTTAAACAAATTTCTTTACACATTAGTTATTCTTTCACAATGCAGTCATTTTGACTGCTTTTGGGCAATATATGTAGGTATATACTAAGTTTCAGTCTTTCTAGTGTTAAAAACACGCATAAAATGAAGAAAATGCATTCCAGTGATGGAACCAAATGGTTCCAGGAAAAAGCGACCGATGCAGTTCGATTCCGTTCTAATAGTGGATGCAACGGCAGTTGCAGGTGTCCGATAGGAAACGGTAAGCCAATCCCAGCATACCGATACTTTGTGGGAGTCTTGCATAATTTAACCGGCGATTCTCGGAGTAAAGTCGCGCCTCCAATTATGCGGCGAATAAGAAGAAAAAAAAGAGAGGAGAGATAAAAATACCGTAAGTCATCTGCGGGACCTTGAACGAGAACTTACGACGGAACAACTGTTAACATAATGATCGCGGTGCCGGTCGGCCTTGATATCAGCCCCGCGGAACGGATTTGGACCAATCGTGGCGGTGCAACAATCGACAGGCCATCATACGCGAAAATGCAGATCAATGCAAATCGCCGTCGTTCTATGGAAAACCGACTTTGGGATCTGCCGATCTGTCGTTTCCGTCTCCGAACCGGCGCAACGTAGACGTAGCTGCATGCAGCGAGTTCAGCTCTACAGCTCATTAACGCGCATTAACATATCGTTGCGTAATTCTGAAGTGATTTTATTTCATCTGCAACGCGACCAGAAGTCTAACGAGCGAAACCGAAGCGAAGAAATATTTCATTAACCCTCGGATAGCGAGCCTGGGTCACCAGCGACGATCTCATTATTTATTCATACGTTGGTGAATAAATGGTATTTCTGGACTGCTGACCTCTATGCGAAATCCCGTTTTTCAAGGACTAATTAACGAAGGAGCTCGCCGGAAATTCGATACCTTGATAAACAGTTTCTACAGACCGTAATCGAAGTTCCTCTGCAGCTGAACTTCGCGCGGTAGAGTTTTTCTGTGAATATGTGAATATTCACAGTTTACTTGCGTTTTTGCGGATTGTTAATGTCTATGTTACAAGCTGTGCGAACGTAAGATTGTATTCACTCATGACAAAGATGAGTAAGTGAAAAATTTAGAACAGTAGAGAGATTGAAATTTCTTTTTGGCTTCTGTTTATTGCGATTGATGCTGAAACTTTTCCCGTAAAGATCTGCAATTATTAGATTGCGGTACTTTATGCGAAATAAAAGTTGCCTTCGTGAATTATGAGAAGCAGGGATTCCATAAAAGTGTATTTCTTCTCTTAACAATTTTAATAAGCGGCAAACAACAATAGTCGTTCTGATATTTTCACTCTTTCGTATTCAACATTTTTGCTATAAAAGCGAAACATTTGTCGTCTAAAAATTATTCATTACTAGACTGCGGATCTTTATGCAAAATTGTCCTAGTCAATTGTATGAAACCAAAATTAAATAAAAATGCATTTCCTCTTTGAATTATTTTAATAAATCGAGAATAATGTAACAACATCATTCCACTGATTCTAACGCCTTTTACAATTTGTTTTTAACCATTTGAATTTTGCCATAAATGCATAAAGATCCACAGTCCATTCATTACAGAGTGGATCTCTAGTACATTGCAAATAGTAGAATAATAGACTTGTCTAGTAGGATAAAATATTAATACAATGATTGCACACTTCAAGTTTTGTTCAATTGTTTGTTACACTTCAGTTTATTATATAAATTTCTACTTTCAGAAATTGTTTTATAAGAAACTGTATACGGTATACAATTTACTTAAGTAAAAGTTTTCTTGTATCTTGCTAGTTTGCAACAAACTCAAAAAGATTCACTGTCTCTCGAGAGAGAGTTTGAAGAAATATTGTATGAGTATATTGTATGAATATTGTACTCATACAAAAATGAATTTGAAAATGTGAAGATTCTTTGCACGACACCATTCTCGGAAACATTGATCGCGAAACCGATTTTGTTACGCGTGCAGTTGCTGTAAGTAGAATCGGTACTTAATGACCAGACATGTAAGCCGAATCCTATTGAGTATCACGCGTTCTAACGAATATTCGTATTCGATTTCTTTAGAAACAGAATCCTGCGTACAGCCATTTCATTCTCTATTATGTGCTTGTTTTTACAATTTCGAAACACGATGAATTATGAACAGGTTCGGAATTGCATCGATAAATGACTACAAGGAAAATGTGTGCTGAAAATATCGACAATAAGAAATTTGCTGACTCATGATTTATTTAATGAGTTAATTTATATTGCGAGTGAATATGTTTTAACTAGGCTTACTGTTTGAGTTGTTGAATGTACATATACATTTTTTGTGGATAAAGAAACCTTTAAATTTTCTTTTTGATTTTAGGAAATCAGTAGAATGAGATTGTATTGTATTCTGTTGAATATTGTGCTTCGAAAATTTGTTGAGGAGATTTTTATTTTGTTAATTTGGTTTTCATAAAGTTATGTTGTTTAGTGATTGATATTGTGTGGAAGCATTAGTGTAATTCAGAATATATTACACTTCAGTGTTAAATGTTTTTATTATAACCTCTCAATAAAGCGTTTTAGACGTAAGTTTGTGTAATATAGTGTAAATATTGATCGTTTATCTTTGGAACGCTTTGTAGATATTCGATATTCGTATCATCGCAACGTACAATTTTATTTACTTTAAATAACGTAAAGTTATTAATTAGATTATATTATCTAATTATATACAGGGTGTCCATTTAAGTTGAGATTGTAAATAGTCTCGACGACATATGATTTAAAAACAACAAACTGACACATGTCCTTTAGTGTTTCGAGTGGGGAGTCAAATAGCACTACTAGTTTTCTAATTCGTGGGCGTTTTCAAGGTTATTTCAAGGTCATTTTGTCTTTTTTATTATAAACCCATATTTTTATATCGGAATCATATTCTACGTAAAAAAATGCACAACTTTTGATTGAAACATTTTTTTGTAATTTTGTAAGAACTTTATTATGTGTTCATGAGTCTTTTATTAAACGAATTACTAAGTGTCTAGAAGTTGAGAGTAAAAATTACGTGTATTTATTATGACGTTCTTAAATGAAATAAAAAATCTTCCAGAAGAAAATAACGTTATCATTTTAATAGAAAAACAAAATTATCCTTGACATAAACATAAAAAATCAGTTAAATATCTTAAGAAATATTGAACTTACAAAAAGATGTTTCAAACAAAAGTTGTGCATTTTTTTACGTAGAATATGATTCCGAAATCAAAAATATGTGTTTATGATAAAAAAAAACAAAATGACCTTGAAATAACCTTGAAAACGCCCACGCATTAGAAAACTAGTAGTGCCATTTGACTCCCCACTCGAAACACTAAAGGACGTCCGTCAGTTTGTTTGTTTTAAATCACATGTCTTCGAGATTTTTTACAATCTCAACTTAAATGGGACACCCTGTATAATTAGAACCGTAAAGTTGTAATGTCGAAGGATTTTAGAGTACTATTTTTGATTTGACTAGCCTGTCGATATTTCTGGAGATTCCCATTTTTATAAATATTTCTAAATAAAGTAAAGCTAGATAGTATCGTAATTCACGCAGTAATAATTTTCGTAAAATAAAAAATCAGCAAACCCATATATGGAACTTTATTAAAATTTATGTGCTATTGTCTTCTGAACATTTTAATACGTTAAAGATAGTTAAGAACACTTGGGATAACTATAATATTTTAACTTGGATATAAAGGGATTTAAATCCCTTAAAAAGATCGCGGACGAGACAAAACGTAATTCATCGAAACACGAAGGCATTGTATTGTAAGTTCATCTTATATGCAATACAGTAATAACGGAGATATGTGTTATTATTACAAAAAAAATTATGTTAACGTAGGACCCTTGTGACGTAATTGTAATTTGTTCTCAATCAAGAGTTATTAATCAAATTTCGATGAACCGTAGAGAGTTACAAAAATTTGCGTACAAGCGTAAACAATTTGTAGAGGTTTATACAATTACGCAGTTTGACGTGGCGCCTCTTAGGGAGTATAGCAATAGCGCATGAAGCCCCCGGGATTACGTTCCTATTAAAATACACGATACAAATACGATCGATAGATTGAGTATCCCGTGCAATAACGACGTAATTGCTCGAGAGTGTAATTGGTAGAAAATGATATGAATATAATGAAGTCTAATATCGTTGCCCATTCTTCACTATGGTTAGTCGATAAATACATTAAAACGAACAAAACGTACAGCGCAGGATGGTTGACAAAAGGGAAGAAAAAAATGTAAAAATGATTCCTTAAGACAAAATGGAAAATAACAAAATTGTTGTCGAGCTTTCGTTTTTTATTTCCATGACATTAAAAATTGGGATGATAATTCTTTTTCGCTATTCATCGTCAAATAGCTAAATGGGAAATTTATAATCGTCGTGAAAAGATAATGTAGACTACGAACTTGAATTTTTATTGTATAAATATTAGTCACGTTCATTTTATCTTAATACTATCATGGTATATTAATTTTTATAGGTAACCTGATTGTCATGGCAAAATATATTTTCTTTATATTAATTTATTCTTTATCTGCTATGAATACTTTTCAAAGCTTTTGTCCACCGCCGTGTATAATAATATTGATTTTGTTACGTTCCTTTTTTATACTAAACGCTTGGTAATGTCTGCCATACGCAACTGATTAACTTCCACCTTTATACTTCTAACAGCTTTATCATTTTATATTTATCTGCATTCTCTTTTATTCGCGTTTTGTGTGTTGATTACTTCTGATCTTCCATTATCGTTAATTTTTGTAATGCATCTACTATTTCATCGTACTATTCATTCTACACTATCATTTAGAACTGTATCAGATTAAAACAATCTTTAAAAATAATCATAAAACATTGCAGGCGATTTATTAGAATTTCCGAATACTAAAGGCACTAGCACTCTAATTTAGTAGGTTGTAAAAATTGTAAAAACATATTTCTTAGATTTCAGAACAGTTCATTTATAAGCACCTACAATGTGATTTTAGAAATTTGCTAACTACATCGCGGTTTAAGGGGTTAAACACAGTTGGTACTTTTGAAGAAAGATTCATTGTTACATTAACAGAGGAATTCATTTTAATTTACTGAAATGTTAAAAATGCATTTGTCGGGAATTTATTCAATTCTATTTTTTTCCGGACATATATTACGATGTGAACAGCCGAAATTCTTGTTATCTTTGTAAAATAACGTGAAATAGTTGCTCTTGGTGTTTTGTAAACCTAGCGTTAACACGTGCAACAATTTTGTCTCCTTTTCCACTGCACTTTTCTATTTAAGTTTAAATACAACAATAAATACAGCAATAAATCTTTGCATGAGCAAACAATTCGCTTACCCCATTACTGTTTAATCTGTTTCAATTAAATCTATTAAGACAGCGTGAACATTTTTAATATCATATGAATTATATATTATATAATTATATTTTATTGTTTTGTAAATTCGATACCGTCAATCTCCACGGGCTGACATAGCGTTTAGATTGTTAAGATTGTTGCATTTAGATTGTTGCGTTCAAA
The DNA here is from genome assembly GCA_913789915.3 of Sphecodes monilicornis. Classification (NCBI taxonomy): domain Eukaryota; kingdom Metazoa; phylum Arthropoda; class Insecta; order Hymenoptera; family Halictidae; genus Sphecodes; species Sphecodes monilicornis. The sequence goes on from OU565290.1 coordinate 17,748,179, forward strand.
TTGTTGCGTTTAGATTGTTAAGATTGTTTTGACTCCACCGAACAGCAAAAAATTAAACAAAAAAACATCTAAACAATTTGTTTACGAGTCGAACAAGGTTCGAAAACAAAAGCAGACTTACCTTCTGGTTGCTGAGCAGTGCAATCGACGAAGAGACACCATGGTTGTTTCCAAGACAACGAGGCAGCAGCTGGACAATCGGGATCATCCTTGATCGCAATTCACAATTACTATCGCATCGAGCCTACGTTCGACAGACGGTATTTGCAGGACACTGTATCATGAGAACACATGTACAAACGAACGGTTTAGTTCGTTTCAGTCACCCGTTTCAGCAACGAGGGTTGCACGAGCTATACGCAGCGACGATTTCGAAACATTTGACCGGTTTACGTACGGCAAACGCGATCAACGCGTCCACACATCACCTTTACCATTATTCGCAACGTATTTATAACACTTGTCTCTTCGGTATGTGTCGTTATAGTGATCGATAAGCACGTTTAACAGGGAACCGCAGCAGTGAACGAACGGATATAAACAGCCTGGGAAAATCGTCCGAGACTATGTCAATCTTTATTCGAGTATAGGTCGCACTAGCACATCATAATCATCGAATTTCCCATATTACAATGAATTTCAGAATGCTGATGAGAGCTCTGATGAGAAAACGAGTACTCTAAACGGGATCCTGGTGCGCGTTTATTGCGACCTTTATTTTTCGCACTAGCAGGTGGAAATCATTGAGTCTGCCACATGATCTCAATGAATGTGCACGATTCAGGTGGAACTAGAGCAACGATGAGAAAAGAAGTACTCTAATCGGGATCCTGGTGCGCGTTTATTGCGAATTTAATTTTTCGAACTAGCAGGTGGAAATCATTGTGTCTGCCACATGATTTCGATGAATTTGCACGATTCAGATAGAACTAGAACTCCGATGAGAAAAGGAGTACTCTAACCGGGATCCTGATGCGCATTTATTACGAACTTGATTTTTCGCACTAGCAGGTGGAAATCATTGAGTCTGCCACATGATTTCGATGAATTTGCACGATTCAGGTGGAACTAGAGCAACGATGAGAAAAGGAGTACTCTAACCGGGATCCTGATGCGCGTTTATTGGGAACTTGATTTTTCGCACTAGCAGGTCAAAAACATTGAGCCTGCCACATGATCTCGATGAATTTGCACGATTCAGTTGAAACTAGAGCTCCGATTCGAGAGCAAGTACCCTAACCGGGATCTTGATGCGCCTTTGTCGTAAAGTTCGTCTCGGTTTTACGCACTACCAGACCGAAATCATCGTGTTTTGTCACATGATCTCGACGTATTTGCACGGTCCAGGTGGAACGGAGGCTTCAGCGAAAGAACCAGTGTTTAGACGAATATTCTAACCGCGATCTTGATTCGCGTTCGTTTGTAAACTTGATCTCGGTTTTTAGGAGAAAGCACTGCGCGTCGTTACCTCGGCCGGACTATTGGCCGATCGTTTCGGTGATAAATGATCGAGATGTGTCGCACAGGGGTAGCAAAGGGTTACGATCGTTCCTGGTCTAACGAAAGCACAACAGCGAGAGCGAGGTTCCCTTCGGCTGAACTCGGTGATCCTCGCCGTGGCTCGTTCTCCCTTGGTTCCATTCTCCTCTCGATATGGTCGATAACAGGGAGAGTGCGTACTGCATCCTCATTCCTCGATTCCTGCGAATCTTAAGCGCACAAGAGCGGAACAAACGCCGGTGGAATTCAGCTTTTGTTTCTGGAGGCACCCTGCTGTCACACGGCCCGATACGAGCCCGATGCGAACCCGAGCGTGAAAGGGTCTTAAACCGTTCGATCTGTTCAATCCGCCATGGAACTGGGAATACAACTACGCGAACCTGTTCCGAACAACTTCGACCTCCTAATCGGTTCTTTATATTGTTGCTCGTCGGATCTTCGTTGCGACGATTTTTATTTTCCAGTTAAAAATCTTCGTAACTTCTACTATATCGACGAGGCAGATTCTTGATACATGTTTTGTACAAAAGCTACTAAATATGTACAGTCGGAGGGAAAATTAATTGAACACCGTTTAAAAATCTTTTTTTAAATTTTAACAAACGATTTGAACATTTTTTTGAAATGTTAGAAGGATTACTTTAATCTATATACTGTGCAATGTGAATTTGGATGTGAAATGTGAAAGTCACGATTTTTAACTTTTTTATCTGTGCCTATAATGAACATTTAAAATATTCCTTTTTGTAAATTTAAGTAAGTTGTATACATGTGCAAAGTTTCGTCGAAATCGGTTGACGCATCAAAAAGCTATAGACATGAATCGAATCTTTGAATTCTGATCTTACGATTGATCTAAATCACAATTTCTCACAATTTTTAATTATTTATTGACAGCCTTAATCGATTTTGATGAAACTTTGTGCATATATTATACATATAACTTACTTAGATCTAGAAAAGATATTTTAAATTTTCTTTACAGGCCGACTCAAAGGAATTTTGCGAAAAACTAATAAAATTCTTGAAGCAAACAAAATTATTCAAATGAATCTAAATTATAAATTACCACCTAATTGTAAGCTTGTTGTTGCTAATAACCTTTGTGAGGTTCATGTAACTTAAAAAAAAACGGATAAAACAGTTAAAAATCGCGACCTATACTTTTTTCTTCGCAATTTCGACCAGTAATTTTGAATTAATGTTTTTTCATACGCTACCTAGTAAACTAATCGTTTTAATAACCAAAAACAAAAGCTCAAGTCTTAGATTTAATTTTAAGAAAGTTATTAGTTTTTTACTGGCATTTATTCCCGTTGTTTGTAATTACTCAACTGCTATTCTTGATCAAAATGAATAAGTGAAGTATAAAACTTTGGAGACGTTAGAAGAACTTAAGAATATTGCTACATTAGTTTCGACTTACGAAAAAATATTAAAAGAAGAAATACATTTTCTCATATGTTTTCTGTATTTTGCGATTGACTTAGAGAATTCTTATTTTGTATGAAGATCCACAGTCTATTAATAATAAACGAGATACTTGAGGATATTTTGCTCTTGTCAGATGGAACACCCTGTACACCCGACACAAGGAAGAAAGATTACGTCAAACACCGTAATATCCATTGCATTTACTGCGTATAATCCTATTTCTTAATCGAATCACGAAACGCATAGAGGGGAAAATGAAAGTGCGAAGAATTTATGAATATATAAAAATGCAGTAGGTTGTGTAGAACGCGATTGCAGATTTCAACGCAATCGTATCAATAATGAATATGCCATATTAATATTGCTTTAACCGACATGACATCGCTTTGCAACCATATCCTGTTCGCCGTAGGAGGAGTCCTGAAACGCAACGCACAGTTCTCCGGAACAAATTAATAGTAATTTAACACGCCCATAAAACTTTGGAGAGAAGATACGTCACCGGAAACATTTACGCGCAGTTTGTATTTTATTTCTTGTGCGGAAAAAAGATGTATCCTATGAGCAGTTCGCTCGCAAAAGGAATTTTAATTAAAGATCAAAGTCGTGGAGGACTATGATAAAAAATCACGTTCTAACGCGTTGTTTGTTGTTCCAGGCTTTAGGAGTCGCAGGGAATGCGTCTACGTTAATTGAATGACTTTCGTGGCGGGAATTTCGAGGCGGAACATGTCCACTTCCTTCGAGGATTTATGCTAGATCGAGGCCACGTGATTAAGCAGCATTCGTTTTATCAGTGCGACCGGCCTTGCGTTCTGCGTTTAACTGTCCGCCAGTTCGTTTCTATTTATTTTCCGTTCATTCTTTCATTTTTTACTAACAATCCTACATTGTTATAATCCAGCAGGATTGATCATCATCGGGTTCATTTTCTGCTGTTCTGTTTTCTTTCTCCTAAGCATAAATGTGATATAATATAATATAATATAATATAATATAATATAATATAATATAATATAATATAATATAATATAATATAATATAATATAATATAATATAATATAATATAATATAATATAATATAATATAATATAATATAATATAATATAATATAATATAATATAATATAATATAATATAATATAATATAATATAATATAATATAATATAATATAATATAATATAATATAATATAATATAATATAATATAATATAATATAATATAATATAATATAATATAATATAATATAATATAATATAATATAATATAATATAATATAATATAATATAATAGAATATAATATAATATAATATAATATAATATAATATAATATAATATAATATAATATAATATAATATAATATAATATAATATAATATAATATAATATAATATAATATAATATAATATAATATAATATAATATAATATAATATAATATAATATAATATAATATAATATAATATAATATAATATAATATAATATAATATAATATAATATAATATAATATAATATAATATAATATAATATAATATAATATAATATAATATAATATAATATAATATAATATAATATAATATAATATAATATAATGTCCATTAATATAATGTCGATTAATATATTGGGTGCGGCCGAATAACATGTACAAGCTAACGGGATGTGATTCTACGTATAAAAATAAATCGGAAAATAGGAGTAACATTGTTTCGTTTGACACCTCGTTTTCGGGATAATCGAGTTTCAGGATCCGTCGGGTTCGCGTGCTTTAGTATATTCAAGAAGTAGAAGTGGTTTGTCGTGATCAGACGCGTCGGACCATTCCTATATAATAGCACGCGTATTCGCTGTATTTTCAAACTTGATTTTCTCGAAAACGAGACGCCAAACGGAAAAACGTTACTCCCTACTTTCAATTTATTCTCACATATGGAATCATCCTTTGCCCGCTTATACATTATTCACTGTTATTCATATGTTTTATAGTATCTGAAGAGAAGCAAAATGGGGGAGATGATGTTGTACAATATTGTGAGCGTTTTAAGTTCGACTGTAGTTATTAACTCATCATTAGCACAGAAGTGTATTAGTTCGCGCATAATACATTAACTAAAAGTAGAAAGAAATTTTTATTTGGCTCATGTGATTTGCTAACAATGCAACGCGTTTTTATTTTGCATAAAAATTCGCAATCTAATTATAACTATGAGAGCTATTGCTGAATTAAGCGCAGCCAACAAACGCGTTAATTTATTTTTCGCCCATTCTGTATTTTTCGCGAATCTGGGAGATGATGTTGCATAATGTTGTGCGTGTTTTGAGTTCGACTGTAGTTCTTAGCTCATCGTTAGCACAGAAGTGTCTGACGGGGGTCAAAAAATGTTCACGCATGCTTTGCTTTTAGCGATCTGTTCCCCTCCGAGATCGGTCCCTTTCAATTCAGCTCAATGCCACTTGCCTTCCGTTTCGCAGGCGTGGTATGCGTGGTGTTATGCAGAGTTTGACCCGGATGTCTACAATTCGCGAGCATAACTTCCAATGGTCTGGAAATTGATCTTCTCCGAAGATACTTGCAAGCTGGATCCGAATTTGATTTTGAACGACTTCGAGTGCAAGACTTCGGACACGCGTCGCTGAGCTAACGTTAAATACCAGTGTCGATAATTAGAACGGCAACCATACTCGGACATACTCAAAGCGGCGTGTAGACGTTGAAATTACTATGATCATACAGTCCGTTGACGATCCTAATAAATCGCACGAGTTCATTCGCGATTTCGCAGTCGCGATGAGTGCGAAACTTGTTGTAGAACAACTTTGATGAATTTTATTTTCAAGTACGCGAATATCGAATTAATTATTGAATATCAATAACTGTGTTCATTCAGAATTATTAAAGAAAAAGCAATTTATTTTATCTTGCATAGAAATCCACAATCTGTTTATGACCAAACATTATTTTGTATTTTTCATTAATCTCTCTGTGGAGGTATAAAATTATGTTCCTCGGTAATGGGTAGAGATGGCCACGAAATTTAAACTTCAATATATCGAATGTAACGCTTCCTATAAACATATTGTTTAAAGCAATGTATCAATCGATGCGAATCTGTATTAAACGTTTTAAATTTTATTCATTCATCGTTAAATTAGAGCAATAGAAAAGTACGTCGATCTATTATCAACAAAATATACTTTTCAGGAAACATTATAAAATAACTATCACCAGAAATACGGGCAAATTTACATGATGTTTTCTATTAACAAAAAGATTGTGTAGCTTGTTTAATATAGCATTTAAATTTAGTTTAGCTGATACAATATGGACCATTTATGTTTTGAGAAATTACAAAATAAACCAAAAATTGAGAAATTACAAAATAAACAATTAATTTAGAGTGAACTTTTTATTTATAAATAATTCTCGAAGGAAGAAGAAAAATAATCTTACACCACTTTCAAAATAGCCCTCTCTGTCATTTCAACAAGTCTCATTAGCAGAGGCGTATAAATATTCAAGTTGTTGCGATAAATTATTCATTCATAGAATGTTAAAGGATTTTATATTTGCTCTACGTTTTTTTGTCGCTTAATCCATTCGTCGCTACTTAAGTGATTGTTCACATGAAGAAGCCAGAAAATTACAGTGCACGAGTATCATGCATCGTAAACGTTTTCGTATACTTAGATTAACAGCGCTATCTTTGGTTGAGTTATGTTATTAAACCATCTTTGGAACAATAACGTGTCTCAAGGCGAGTCTACGAACTCTTTGTTGCATGTCAAGCTGATAAACACCTGACATGAGAATCGTAGTTAAGTGTGTCAATGTTACGCCGATAATACAACGGGCATAAGCCATGCATGTCCGTTTAACTGCTTAGGTTAATCACCTCTCGGTTGGGTATCGAGTCATTTTTCCTTGCTGAGAAGATAATTGTCACTCACCAAGGATTGTCAAACTCTAATAAGACAAGATTAAACGTGATTTTATAGTCTTTACAAATCGGTACTTGCATAGATGCACATTGGTCATTGAAATAACGATACAATTTTAATGAAAATTTTTAATGAAAATTTTTAATAAAAATTTTTAATGAAAATTTTTAATGAAAATTTTTAATAAAAATTTTTAATGAAAATTTTTAATGAAAATTTTTAATGAAAATTTTTAATGAAAATTTTTAGTGAAAATTTTAATGAAAATTGAAAATTTAAAAGTTAAGATTTATCATATCTGTGGATATGATTGACATTTATAATTATTTTTAAGAGTCTTGTCAGTCTCTTCAGCATTGCATTGCAACCATTGCATTCTTTTAGAAAAGTGAAGGCATAAAGGCTAGTTTTAATATTTGGGATTGCAATTAATGCCTCCATATTGAGGGGTAATTGCAACTTTATTTTTCGCAGATTTCTATACATCGTAAAATACATTTTAAGAGTTTGTCAGTGTCTTCAACACTAAGCTTTCAGTGTTAAAATATGATAGGAGAAAACAAGGTAAGGTAAGAAAGGCAAGCTTTAATATTTCGGTTTGCAATTAACGCCTCCATATTAAGGGGTAATTGCAACTTTATTTTTCGCAGATTTCTATACATCGTAAAATACATTTTAAGAGTTTGTCAGTGTCTTCAACACTAAGCTTTCAGTGTAAAAATGTGATAGGTGAAAACTATTTAATATTTTGGAAATTCTTTAACTTATTCAGGAAAATATTTAACATTGCAACATCACCAGCAAAATTTGTTGTAACTTCGTGAGTTTATTCACGAACAGGCATAAAACAATTGAAGTTACTTAGTATATCATGTTGAGTGTTACAAAACTTGACGATATCGACAGATTTGCAGAAATGAGCTTAATTCACGAACAATAAAGGCTCATTACAAAGGACTGTGCGGCACTTACAATCAACTGTTCCTAACGATCCAATAAGGAATTCTCGCGCAGAAATGTACACGTTTTACGGCAAGACCCTGTTGAGCTCTGACCCAACCATAAACATTCTGCAAAAGGAACTGCGTTGGCCTATCTGCCTTTACAGAGCCATATTTCACGTTACAGATCGAATACGATAATATTTTTATTGTTAGTAGTACGATAATATTTTTAATGTTAGTAGTAATTTCACAAATTTAGATTAAAGTTTAAGCTTATTCCAATTTAGTCCAAATGATCTAGTTTCGATCGAAATCCAAATCTTGCGTCTTCAGTATCTTCCTCTACAGCAGGGATGGGCACGGTAGGGGCCCCTCAAACGCCTGCATCTCCCACCAACCTCTCTTTCATGCGCGTGGCCTACGCGCTGTTCGCAACGGGCGAAGCACTTCCTTCCTCTATGGTAACGGCGGATGCTGGTGGGGGACAGTGGGCGCTATGGTGGGGATGGTTTTGTCTCAATTGAGATAAAAATGCTCATCCCTGCTCTACAGGCTCTTTCAGAAACATCCCATACAAGGCACTGCGAATAAATTCTTCTATCTTCAATAATAGAGTCTGATAAAGCATATAATAAACAATAATAATACAGCGTATAGTAAAAAATGTCTATCTTCAATAAATTGTTGCTACACAGTGGCGCGTTATGACTATTTGAGGCCCCTGGGCAAAGTAGAATTTCGGGGCCCCTAACCCCAACTAAATAACTTTCACGTTAGAAAAGATAAAACAATTGTAAAAACATCTACATATTTATTATTGCATAAAAAGTGAAATAAATCTTCCTTCATGCATGAAAACCTTTTACATAAAAATATAAAATATTTGGTTTGTGTTCGGAGCCCCCTTTTGCTTGGGACCCCGGTCATTTGCCCAAGTTGTCGATAAGGTAATATGCCAATGGCTACACATGTTACACAGCTAAAATATTGACGATCTCTAAAACTGTATAATTTTTCAAGATTAAACGTGATGGAGAAAATTGTATTATTTAAAATTTAGGATGATAAACGACGGAGTTTGAAGAAGACAGACAAGACGTTTCACAAGACGCTAATTAAAGGGTTGTTATCAATTAGTAATACAACGCATTAAGTTTCACGCTTCCCATAGATGAGAGAATCGCTCAACGAGACACGTGGCAGTGTAAAAAGAGGTCTACAGTGAGTATAAACAAGCATGATGCCTAGTTCGATAAATGTGCATCGTGTTCTATTAAACAAGTGACTAAAAAGCCAAGTGCTGACCCAATGAGGATCATGCGAAGATTACCTTAAAGATTGCTCGGAATTCAAAGACGATCTTATTGTGTCAGATCTATGAAGGCGATTAGTACAATAATAAGTTTGGACTCAATTTGAAGCTTGAAGCTTCTACTTTCACAATCTATCGTTCATTTCGTCTGAGATATCTCCCAACGACTGGGAGACCGAAGACGCTTCTTTACTCAACAATGTTACTAATCGAAACGTCTGTAAAACATTTATCTTCAGACGTGCTATAAAGTTACAATTCGACTGTGGATTTTAAGCATTTATAGCAAAAATGTGTAAGAAAAATTCAGAGCAGCGAAGATATCAAAAGAATTTAACAGTAGCGTTACATTCTTTCAATTTATTAAAACTATTAAAAGAGGATATACGTTTTTATGTAAGTCCTGTTTCTTATAGTTGGTGCAGACAATTTTTATTTTGCATACAGATCCGCAGTCTGGCACGATAATATTCGGACATTTTTATAAACAATTATAACTTTCTTAAGATTGGACCAAACGACTTCCTTTTTATTATATTTTATATTAAGCAATGCCGAAACCTCAACCGTATATGCTAATAGAATAGAATTTCGTTTCATCTTTTCATCGTTCCATCGTTTCATCTTTTCAACGTTTCATCGTTTCATCGCCAGATCGGTTTTACGCCTACCGCGTCGAGGTTTTACTAAATCGTTTCATCGTATCATTGTTTCATCGTTTCATAGTATCATTGTTTCATCGTTTCATCGTTTCATCGTTTCATCGCCAGATCGGTTTTACGCTTACCGCGTCGAGGTTTTACGCCTACCGCGCCTAAAAAAGTTTCACTTAAAAAATCTAAAAATGTCAGCTATTTTGTGTTAAGCGCTTGATAGATGTCCTTCCTCCTTTGAATAGACTCTAACGTTTGTAGAAGTGCAACATCTTCCACAAGCAGTAGTTCAGTTTGACTTTCGCCTCTTGTACAAGCTTGGCTAAGTTCGACGAGCAGTGTAGGCCATTGTTGTGGCCATTCACGTTTGATCATCGCTACCACAACCCGAAATAATGCATCTTTAATATGAGCTTCCTCTTGCAACAACGGTTCTGTACTTTCTTGAACCAGTTTCATTGCATTTTCCTTTATAAAGATCTTTTCCGATTGTGATATTTGTGTCCTTAGATATTTAATACGTTCATCCCCCACTCGACAATCATAAAAATTACACAAGAAGAAGTTTAGTTTTGTGATATTAATTACTGTTTCAAACCTCTTCTATTCCTCAGATCGTAAGGGAATTTTGTATACTCAATCTGCCAACGTAAAAATTAATTTTTAATTCTATGAATTGAATAATATAATATATTAGTATAGTATCAATAATTCCGTCACCCAGATATGGGTGACATGGCGATGAAAGTGTTAATACAATTAATGAATCGTTTGATAGCGATAGTGGCAAAGGGGAAACGACTGATATTAGTCACGTGATCAGGACACGCGTTCGGAATCAAATTTGAACCGTTCCTGGCGATCCTCGCAGCTTAGAAGCAGCGAGATACGATTGGTCAACGGGGAGGACCTTGGAAATCGAAGATCAAGAGTATTCCGTGCTCCCACCATAAGCTAAGTATGCGAGAGTAGTGCATACCTATTAGTGCAGACTCTGCTGGTGGTGCCCCTTCCTCGATCCTATCCGCGGAAGGTCCAATCCTTGGACACTTTCTTATAAATGAAGGTTGACCGGCGTCGCGTTTCTCATTTAACGCTCCATCCCTCGCAGTCAGAGGGATCGATGCGTACCATATTAGCACAGTACACGTATCCGAGAGTATCGCACGTTCCTCCAGATCCGACCCATTGTGCCGTGAACCGAATTGAACAGTGAACTCCTTGATTGTTCGTCCCAGGAATTCCAAGCGAGTTACCGGAACCGTGCGGCGACGGTTGGCAAACACGTAAGTATCGATCATGCGGATCCATCCGGCGACAACACCGTGTCGATTCTCGGGACTAATTAAATACTACACTGTGAATTTTTATGCAAAATAAAAATTATATTCATTGGAAGATACAGGAGCTACGTAGACACTTGTTTCTTTTCCTAATAATTGTATTGAGTTGAAAACAATACTACAGTGTCTTTAAATACTTTAAATGTTGTCACTATATTTGTGTTTGATAATTTTTGTGATAAATGCGTACAATCCACTGTCTATTCGTTTTTTGTTACATTGTGGATTTTTATGTAAAATAAAAATTGTACTCATTGCAAGATACAGGAGCTACATAGACACTTGTTTTATTTGCTTAATAATTTACTTACCGACAATTTTCTAATATTGTCTTCAAAATGAACGATCAACAGTTAAGAATTTATGAATAAATTGTTCAAAAGCGACAGCAATTTCGTTCGAAATTCAACAAATTTTTAAAATTAATACAACGTAATAATTTCTTGTGAAATCATTGTTTAAAAGAAACTTATTGAGCTCCTTTTGTATATATCTCAATATTAAAAAGCTTAGTAATTGGCTTCCGGTAAGTAAAGCGTTAATAAAATTGTATGGATTATTATGCAAAATAAAAATTGTATTCACTGCAGGATACAGGAGCAAGGTGGACATTTGTTTCTTTTCTTAATAATTTGATTCCGTCGAAAACAATACAACAGTTTTTCTAAATTCATTAAATGTTTTCACGATTTTGCATTTAAAAATTTCTGTCATAAAAGTATAAAATACACTATATACTAATTCCTAGACTGCGGATCTTTATGCGAATGAAAAATTTGGCAACTCCTACTCATATTGTTGGTGCATAACTAATTGCGATTTTCATTAGTTTAAACGATTTTTCTGAAACTAATTCTCATTACTAAACAGTGGACTTTATACATTTATGACAACATTGAGTAGATAAAATTGAAGAAAAATATTTTAAAGATTTGACGAATATCTATATAGTGCCTTCAGCGCATTCAAATTATTAAGAAGAAAAAGATGTTTCTATTCGTAAGTCTCTTGCAATGAATGCAAACAATTTTCATTTTGCATAAAGATCCGTTATCTACTCATTGCATTCATATAGTGCATTATATGTAATTTGTGACATGTAATTTCATCTACAGTGGTAGTTTGAATCATAAGAGTATTATCAATGGTGCAGCGTTCGAATTGTTAGTGTTCGACACAAATGAAAAGTTTCACAATTCACGTTTTGTCGCGAAGCTCCGCGAAACAATTGTCAATTACGAAGAGCAATTACGGCAGATTTCCATAGGATTTGAAATGCAAAAAAAAAACAGGACACGCGTGATCGTAGAATCATGATCATGCGCACGTTTTACATTCCGGAACTCATTCCGAGCGAGCAACTCACGGGTTTTCTTACGAAAAGCTTACTCGCGTCGAGTTTCAGTTTAATAGTGTATCGAATAATTTACAACGATATGTGTCTCTGGGTACCTGTGTCGCTGAATGATCACCGCAGCCATAGATCGGACCACCGATTGCTACTACAGTATTGTTTTGCATTATTTGCGCAACCGGTGTTGCACAAGTGTAAATAGATATGTGTACGAATGGCTAAGATTGCCTACTCGCGTGCGCGCTTTCAAAAATTCGCGCGCTAAATAAACCGCTATCCCTCGCCGCTGCAGTTTAACACCTTATCATCCTTGCCTATGCAATTATATATCGTTGCAGATGCACGTTCGATCTTCTTTTTGAAGTGAAGTTTCTTTAAGCGCGGTAGGCGTAAAACCTAGACGCGGTAGGCGTAAAACCGATTTGGCGATGAAACGATGAATCGATGAAACAATGAAACGATGAAACGAAATTCTATTTTGAAGTGAAACTTCTTTAGGCGCGGTAGGCGTAAAACCGATTTGACGATGAAACGATGAAACAATGAAACGATGAAGTGATGAAACAATGAAACGATGAAGCGATGAAACGAAATTGTATTTTGAAGTGAAACTTCTTTAGGCGCGGTAGGCGTAAAACCGATCGGGCGATGAAACGAAATTCTATTTTGAAGTGAAACTTCTTTAGGCGCGGTAAGCGTAAAACCGACTTGACGATGAAACGATGAAACAATGAAACGATGAAGTGATGAAACAATGAAACGATGAAGCGATGAAACGAAATTGTATTTTGAAGTGAAACTTCTTTAGGCGCGGTAGGCGTAAAACCGATCGGGCGATGAAACGAAATTCTATTTTGAAGTGAAACTTCTTTAGGCGCGGTAAGCGTAAAACCGATTTGACGATGAAACGATGAAACAATGAAACGATGAAGTGATGAAACAATGAAACGATGAAGCGATGAAACGAAATTGTATTTTGAAGTGAAACTTCTTTAGGCGCGGTAGGCGTAAAACCGATCGGGCGATGAAACGAAATTCTATTTTGAAGTGAAACTTCATGACAAACATCAAATGCAGAATACTGAAATGTATTGTTTGCAATTCAATAAAATTATTAAGAAAAGAAAGCAGTGTCTATGTAGCTTCTGCGCCTGGCAATTGATAAAGACAATTTTTATTTTGCATAAAGATGCCCCAGTCTATTCGTGACAAACATCAAATGCAAAATACTGAAATATATTGTTTTCAATTCAATAAAATTATTAAGAAAAGAAACAAGTGTCTATGTAGCTTCTGTGCCTGACAATTGATAAAGACAATTTTAATTTTGCATAAAGAAGCCGCAGTCTATTCATGACAAATATCAAATACAAAATACTGTCTATGTAGCTTCTGTGCCTGACAATTAATAAAGATAATTTTTATTTTGCATAAAGATTCGCAATCTATTCATGAAAATGAATCGAACATGGTTTCGAACGCGGTTTGATTGTGAAAGTTGGACAAAGCAACCACCGACCGTCACCAATAAACCTGTCAATGAAAACTGTGGCAGTATCAATCGAGTAAAAACAGAAGTTATTATTGATTCATTAATGAACAGTGCTACCGTGCGTTCTTGAACGTGTCTGGAGCGAGTTGACTAATTGAGAGGCCCGCTATTCTCTGTCCAATCAGAATTGCACAATTCCAACTACCTGGTGTACGCCCATGAGGCATGCTTGACCTTCGATTTAATGTCAGCCTGCGATTATAAAAAACGATACCGTCGACTAATCGTACTTCTGTCATCGCCGCTGCTCTTGTTTCCGTTCTTGAACTATCTTTTGCGATCGATCTCGTATGCAAAAAAATGCAGCGCCGCACGCAATTATTCGACCGGTAGAGATTTTACAGTATATCCCGTTCTTGGATCGTGAGCATTCAGTTTTTGTGTCACTGTTCGCATAAGTGTCTATTTAACACTAGGTTTACGGAGCACTAAAATTGATTATTTTACATTGCTTTATAAAAATAATAAAATTGTATTTACTTAGATCTTCAGTGATTTTTATTGTAATATGTACACAAAAAAGTAAATCTATTTAATAATTCCTCAGGAATGCCTCCTTACACTCTTAATAATCGTAAATTAAAAATTTTTGATTTCGTCATTTTGACGGGACCCGAAATCTAGTGTTAATGGACAAATTACGTCCTTTTTATTGCACCGCGATTTTGTGCGTTTGCGACAGCGCATAGATATGAGTTGCAAGGCTCTGAGGATCGATGATAGTAAAATTTAAGCGTATAGTACACTACTTTCGTTCTAGTAGAATTGTTCAAATAAAATACATATTTTTATGTAATTTCTGTTCATTGCGATCGACTCAAAACAATTTTATTCTCCATAAATTAATTTGGTAATTGTAATTGATTTCGATATCTTCAATCTTTATACAGCAATAAAATATCAACTTAAACTACAATAGAATTAATAAAACAATTTTTAGTGAACTTGTAGTACACTGCATACTATATTGAAAAAATATTTTTTCTTTTATTGATTTAATAGATACACCGTTGGTAAACACTTAGACACTAATGTTATCAAAGAGAAAAATTGAGTGGAAACAACAGACGAAAAATCTTGAATGAAACAACTTGTAAATACATATTAATGAAATGCAAGTTTTGAAGTATAAACTGTGGGGATGAATGTAATAATCAAAGCAACAGGGTTAAATGCTTCAGATGTCATTTAAAAGTAAAGAAATTATTTCCTCGAATAAACCTCTTGCACTATAACAGCGAGTCAGACTCGTGATCAAGATTCTGCTCATAGTGTATAACAAATATGTATGTTATTAATTTTCTTGGAATCGAGATAAAATTCTACTTCGATGTTGTTAATGTACAGTCATTGAAGAACATATAGGCATACAATAGAGCATAAAGTACAAAGAAGTTCTAATCACTACAACCGCAAAATAAACCGCAGTGCAAATGGTTAACCCCTTGTCCTACCCGCTAACTCCCGATTGCTCGGGCCATAATAAACAAGATGGTCGATCACGCGTCGATCCATTTAGCTGTTTAGCCGTGTGCTCAAACTTGCGCAAAATGTATGCGTCTTATGACACGTATATTTCGGCGCAATGAAAGGCGCAGTGAAATACTAAACACGTTTGGACACAACTAATACTTTTAAGATGTCTGGGAAGTAATTATGATCAATTCATCGGTGAACAAAAATGATTTATAATTTGAAAGTGGATAATGTATCAGTAACAATTTGTAAATTAATACTTAATTTAAATTAATAATGTTTTGAGAAAACTCGTAGAAAACTAGTAATCTTCGTGTTAGTGTTGTTTACGTTTGGTCCGAACGAAGAACAACGAGCCAGGCTCGCGTTGTTCACGTTTGGTCCGAACGAAGTACCACGAGCTAGGCTCGAGTTGTTTATGTTTGGTCCGAACGAAGTACAACGAGCCGGGCTCGTGTTGTTTACGTTTGGTCCGAACGAAGTACCACGACTCAGGTTCGTCCTTGTTGTTTTTGGCCCAAATTTCTTACCACGAGTCTTACTCGTTGTTGTAGGACAAGCACTATGACATTGCAGTTTGTATGCGAAAGAGACACAGTCGAAAAATAAGGAAAAGCCATTTAATACCGACGCTGTTTGGGTAAATGGTCATCAAATATCGAACAAACGTTAAAACAGAATTCTACATGCATTTTACAAGCATTCATATTAATCCATTGCACTCGGAGCTATAACAACTAAAAAACCAAACATTTCTTCTAACCTAGAATATTTCCATTGTATTTATATTTTCTTCATTATATGCGATCGAAACTGATATAGTACATCATAAAATATTTAAATGTTTAGTAATTTATTACATCTAAACAAATTTAATTATGTAAACAATATTCTGAATAATGGTGGAGCAATTTGTAGTGGCGCCTCAGAGTCGCCGTTCGAGTGCTAAGGGTTAAAACGGCAAAACCGTACTTCGCAAATCCGACGCTGCAATTGCGAAAGAAGCATCAGGAGATTCACTTTGCTATGCTATTCGACTTTTTCCATTACTCGGTCCGCTTTTATATCAGCGACGGAATAATAACCGTGTCAGGTTCCAGTTGTACCGACTTTTTTCAAAAAGCTATTAATACTTTACATACTGTGATCTTCGTAAATAAATAGCAGAAACAACAGTCAACAAGACGTACAATTGGTCGCAAGAAAGAAATTTTTCTTTTCGTAAAATTGAATGTGGAAATTTGCGCAAAAAGCCACAGTATAATTGACACAAATATACAAAATGTATTTTTCAAATTTTCAATACAGGTCCACGTAAAAAAGTTGCAGAAGAGGACTTTTAGTATTATCTCTGCAATTCCGACCTATTGCAATTTTTACAAAATTTGTTTATTCCACATCATATAGTAGATTAATTGTTCTAATTTCTCAAAAATATCCAAGTGGTACTTTTTTTTTTGTAAAAAGAATTATTTCATAAAACATACTTTAAAAAGCCGCTCTCTTTCAACAAACTTTCTTTCTGCAGGATTTGTGCCTGCCCAATTACAAATTTCACCCATACTTACAAACATTTCAAGCAAAAACAAAAAAGAAGATATCATTACCATGTTAAGACCAATCACTTCGTCGCCATATTGGATAGCTATATATATTGTCTACGCCTCCATGTCAGATCTCAAATAAATTGAATTCCATTAAACTCGAAATAAAATTCATGGATTCACGAGGAACCGTCTTCAGTCATCCTCGTTCTTCGTTCAACAAACAATTGTTTAATTCATTCGCGTTATATGAACCGTCGCGGGGCGATACCATCGGCGGATCACTGACTCACATGATTTTCGTGGAATGCGGTAAACTATTGATTGAACGTCCGGTAAGGAATGTTTAATTGCCATGATGGAATAACAGCCTGAATAATGGTATCTTGAGTAAAATTTTAATTGGCTGCAATCACGCGAGCACGTGTGTGACTTTTGCCGACAATACGATGCATTATTTGTAAATCAAAACGTAAAGGATCGTTATTATCATTCTCCTGAGAAAACCGAATATACCTATTGTCTTCTGTTTCCGGTTCGAATACGGCCTGTGAAATTTTTGCATTCTACATATAATACTTGCATATTGAAACGCGAATGGCACCGTGTTTTGTAAAGAATGCTTTGCAACTCGTTTTTCAATGAAGTCATCACATTCTCAGGAAAACTCTGCTTCTTAACACGTTCGTAAAATATAAAAAAAAGTCACTAACTTGAGTTCAAAATGCCGCCATTTTGTAAATAATCATAATTTTTTATTTATTTTAGTACAGATCATACCCGTGTTTATAATGATCAATATACTACCTCATTTTTTCGTTTTTGATCGACAAAAGAGACGGGATCATGCCACAACAATCAATACATGGTTCCCAAAACATGCTCTATAAAACAAAAATGTAACTCGTGTAATTCTGATTATTTTTGCTCTAAGAAAATCACACGCGTACTTCAAATACCCGTAAATATGTGTGCAAAATCCGAATACAAAAAGTTCAGTAGTTCTTCTGAAAAAAATAAATTATTGAAAATTGGTGAGGAAACAGCCTGGAACTATTCTGTTTTTCGAGGCTGTTTCCTCACCAATTCTCAGCAATTTATTTTTTTCGGAAAAACTACTAAATTTTTTGTATTCGGATTTTGCACACATACTTCCCATTGCTTTTGGTCATATGAAACGGAGCAGGTCCCGCTCTAAGGGCGGGCAACTCAGACATTTATCGCGGGCGCCATTTTGGCTGTATTTAAAAAAATATATATATATACTCTTAAGGGGCGGCAATTTGTCTTTTTGTCAGGGGCGACGTAACCGGTAGAGCGGCCACTAAACGGAGATAAGAGATTCGTGGCTAATCGATCCAAGACACGTTTGTTTCGATTGCAGGTGAAGTATTGCGTGCACCGCTATTTTTCCGGTGCTTTAGTTGCAATTATTCAAGTCGATACCGTCCGTGAAAATTTATAGAATCGTTTCAGCGTTTATTGGAAAAACCGGTAGAACAGGGAAAACAAATGGAACACTTCAGAGACAGGATCGCGTGTAATTCTTATCAGTTGTTCTGTTATACGATTGACAGGACTAATCGTATTCTTGCTATATATTTTTTTCCCGATTTTTTGCGCATTGAAACGGACGCACGGACAGAATAAATTTCCCAACTCTCCTTGAGCGTACCAATTAATCACTGAGGAACGGTACAGGTTGTTCGGTCTGACAGTGTATCACAATAGCGCGGTCTGTTCGCTCTTACACTCGTAATATCATTGTACAATCACTCATTGTTTGAGAACTTTCTTACCACCAGGTTGTTTGAACACGAAATGTCCGATTTCTAACGGTGACATTAAACAAGCACAACTTTCTTCTAAATCAAAATTATTTATTAAGATAAGTACATATATTCTATTATTATTAGACTGCGGATTTTTATGGATAATCAAAAGTGCATTGACTGCAAGAGACAGGAAACGAACTGTTTTCCTTTTCTTAACAATTTTAATAAACGAAGACAATATACATATTGATATTTTTTAATTTTTCCATTCTTATAAGTATCTTAAATTTGAATATTTATGGAAAATAAAAATTGCATTGATTGCAAGAGACAGGAAACGAACTGTTTTCCTTTTCTTAACAATTTTAATAAACGAAGACAATATACATATTAATATTTTTCAATTCTTTTACTCTTATATGTATCTTAAATTTGAATTTTTATGGAAAATAAAAATTGCATTGATTGCAAGAGACAAGAAACGAACCGTTTTCCTTTTCTTAACAATTTTAATACACTGAAGACAATATATTGACATTTTTCAATTCTATTATTCTTATAAGTATCTTAAATTTTAACTACTCAATTTTGTCATAAAATCTGAAGTCTGATTGTAATCAGCATATTCTGTCAACGAATTACAAGTTTCTAGTGGAGATCTTGAAAATTTCGGAATTCTCGATTATGTTTGAGATTCTCGAAAATTTTAGGGTGTTCACTACTCGATTACCGTTATGAGACTCGCTTAAAAATCGATCGCGGTATGAGATTTCCGATATTTGAGGCGCTTCCGAAAACCACGTTATAAAATTTATTCACTGAATCTTCTTTTTTCTTCCTTTCGATACTTTCGGGAATTGCGAAACCTTCGAGAATCTCGACAAAATCGAGAATCTCGAAACCTCCGAGAATCTCGACAAAATCGAGAATCCCGAAATCTTCGAAAATCTAGACAAAATCAAGAATCTCGAAACCTCCGAGAATCTCGACAAAGTCGAGAATCTCGAAATCTTCGAAAATCTCGACAAAATCAAGAATCTCGAAACCTCCGAGAATCTCGACAAAGTCGAGAATCTCGAAATCTTCGAAAATCTCGACAAAATCAAGAATCTCGAAACCTCCGAGAATCTCGACAAAATCGAGAATCCCGAAATCTTCGAAAATCTCGACAAAATCGAGAATCCCGAAATTTTCGAGAATCTCAACAAAATCAAGAATCCCAAAATTTTCGGGAATCTCGAAAACATTGAGAATCTCGACAAATTCAAGAATCTCGAAACCTTCGAGAATCTCGACAAAATCGAGAATCCCGAAACCTTCGAGAAAATCGACAAAATCGAGAATCCCAAAATTTTCGGGAATCTCGACAACATTGAGAATCTCGACAAATTCAAGAATCTCGTAACCTTCGAGAATCTCGACATAATCGAGAATCCCGAAACCTTCGAGAATCCCGAAATTTTCGGGAACCCGACGCGTCTCATCTCGATGACTTCCCAACCCGTCTCGACAATCGAGATCCATACATTTTCGAGTTCTCGCACACCCCTACAAGTTTCTTGATTATATTATGGTGGAAATTGAACGTTTTGTTCATTCATATTTATCTGATACGTACTGTGATTTTCCATTTTGTATTTTTTCCTAAAATCGTTATAGTGCATTCATTTACGCTTTTATAATTGTTTTTTTTTTAGTCACTTTCGTAGCACCGATTGTTATTGACATTTCCAGAAATAATTATTTTTCAATCATTAATATTCCTGTTATCCAACGAACAGTCGATCTCAAGGCTTGTAATGGTTGGCACAAATCATTGGGTGGAGTTAAGAGTTAGATGATGATTAGAAAAAAAACTGACTAATGCGTAACGAATCCTGATTCGACGATATCACGTAGTATTAGCATGTCTATGAATATAAAACGGTGTGCACCGTGAAAAACATCGACAACTGTATTTTTACATTTCATTTAATGGAATCGAGACTGTTCCCACTTCGAGCGGAAAAATTGGCACACCGTTGCGCGAACATAATTTACCAGTGACAACAGTTGTTTGACAAAGGTGAGCAACTTATTTTCTCAACTTTCACTGGCATCATTACGTCGATAACTGTTAACAGTATCGACTGAATCGGTAACTTGCAAATTTTATTAAAAAACGACTCCAGAAACAAAAGTGCCGTTTGTTACTGAACTTATTATTTGTTGAGAGCTTAATTTAGAATTATCTTGGAATTTTCGTGTAAAACAGAAATGTTCTTGGGATGATGATAGATGTGTTGTTGATAGTATATATATATTATATTAGGGGAACTTTTTTTTTCCTCTTAGGGTTACAATTCTTATACAATTTTACCTTCTCCCTCTACACCCCTTCAGCCCGCTGAAAGAACCTAACCTAATTTCTATCTTATATCCTAACTTAACTCTAAACTTATATTAAATAGAGAGAGAGAGAGAGCGAGAGAGAGAGAGAGAAAGAGAGAGAAACATATTTACAAAAGCCGCTATTTAAAATAATTACAATATTCCATTTATACTACCGTTACTCCTTCCCACATCTCTACTAATTCCCCCATTCTTAACCGCGTACCCCCACTTCCGGTCGCTCATCGCCTTTCCCAATACTTTCATTCATACACTCTCTCCACTCTCCCCCCCTCCTCATCCACTCCTCCCCTCTTCCCCCCCCCCCCTTCGTCTATTGGCTGTTAATATTAAACGATATTTTATATATCGTAAGAAACACTAGAAGATGTCTTTATGGGCCAATTGCAATAAACGTGTACAATAATCGCAAGATTAGGTGGAAGTGAAGTGAGGGGAAATTTTGAAATTGCATTTAAAATCAATAGCGTTCTTGCTTAAATTGTACGAATTAAAATCATTGACTTTGCCAATGATCTAAGCAAATTTTATTTCCAATAAAAATTGTGCAGTAATTGATGCGCACAGATTACAAGAAATTGTAATCTGTGCTACAACCTCATCAATCATGGTGTGACAAGATCAGAACATTTAAGCAGAGAGGTTTGCAGTGTCCGTCAAAAATCATTGGCAGTAAAAAAACGCTTTTCGCAGAAGCTGTAGCAATTTTAATAGCTGCTACAACTTTTTGTGGCTATTTGTTAAAAATTCGATAAAAATTCTTATAAGAACAATTTTTGAGACAATTCTTTTGCACCCGATGTCTGATAGAATGTCAAGATCCATCAAAATGTTCACACGTAAGAGTCTAGTGCAAACACAGACAGTGTCCATCGAACCGCGTTACATCGAACCAAATAAAGCACGAAAAAAAACGTAATATCAAGGAAGTACTTTCAAAAATCACTATATCCTTCAAGGGGTCGAGACAAAATGACGTCAAACTCCTTCTTGGAAGGGTCGACGATCCGTTGATCGATTCCTACTCTTCCAGGGTCATTCGGTCGTCATCGAAAGGAACTGACCTAGAAGAAGAGTCCTTGGACTATGGATCTTTTTGTCGATCGTCGAAAGATCGTTCCGAAAGATTTACGGATGTTGCCAAAAAATAGTGTGTCTCGATATTGTTTAATCACCAATTTCTTCTTCTTCGTCTTCTTCTTCTTCTTCTCCTTCTTCTAATGTTTTCTCTTACATTATTGTACTGGAATGGTACTTATTAAAAATTTTGTTATTTAACCATTCTTGGAAACACGCATCATCGTTTTCAATAACATTGATCTTCCACTCGATTGTTATAAGAAAATTGCAAATTTTTGAAAACAGGAAATACTCACTATTTTAACAAATGTTTATATATTAGGAAGAGAAGAATATTTAGAAATAAAACGGTATGTTATCAGACAATGTATTTCAACCAATTTTTCTGTTAGGAGCGAGTGTTCCTTGAAGAATAAATAATTACTGAAAATTAAACAAGGTAGTAACAAACCATGTGTTCTTTTTTAAGGAACTTTTAACAACGAATAATTATTAGAAATAAAACAGTGTGTTACCAAGCAATGTATTTTAGCCAACATTTCTGTTAGGAGAGAGGGACCTTTTAGCAATAAATAATTACTAGAAATAAAACAAGGTAGTAACAAACCACGTGTTTTAATAAATGTTTACATGAGGAAAGAAGGAACTATCAGCAATGAATAATTATTTGAAGTAAAACAAGCTATTATCAATCAATATATTTTCACAAACATTAGTTAGGAAAATAGGACCTTTTAGCAATCAATAATTATTAGAAGTAAAACAAGGTATTATCAATGAATGTATTTTCACAAATGTTGGTTAGGAAAACAGGACCTTTTAGCAATCCATAATTATTAGAAGTAAAACAAGGTATCATCAATGAATATATTTTTACAAATGTTAGTTAGGAAAAATGGACCTTTTAGCAATCAATAATTATTAGGAATAAAACAAAAATGAAACTACGATTTCTGCTGGTAATGAAATCAATTTAATACAGGAAAGTAGAACTAACGAATGAATGCAATACCGTCAAAATGTGCAGAACATAAATGACGGAAAGCTTGAGAAGATTAAATAAACATTTGCAGCTGTTTCAAATGGACCGCACAAACCGAAATTGAAGTTCCCATGGAAACTGTTACTAAACTCGTCGTTGACACTGAAATTTCGCGAAAACCGATTCTGCTAATAGATCTTAATTGCAGTGAATGATAGTGTGTTGAGTAACAGGTCCTCGAGTGCCAACGAGTACCATAGGACATACATTGTTGTAATTAGCTGCGTTACATTGCCGTCGCATTGCCGTCGCATTATGGTTTTTATACGTCACGGGTATTTGCAGGCCTCACGATGATTTGTAAAAGATAGAATCATAAATCGTACGTCGTGTATAAGACGAAGAATCATGCAAATTGTTCGCGGGCGTAGTGGCTGCTGTGAATCATTGTTGTTGTCTCCTATTCTGTGGTATTTCATTGCTGATACGTCAATTTTTTACCTCGATGAACGTTCCGGAGAATATTTTTTAGCACTTCATAATTGTTAAATAATTGGCAGTTTTACGTTGCATGCAATGCTGCGCATATGCAAATATACTAGTCGTGGAAAAAGAATTTATTTTGCTGGAATGGTATTGAAAAAACGATATTATTAAATCATATTGTGTTACAAAAACTAAATGTTTGCTTATTTACACATTTAATATTTTAGATAGACTACAAACAAATTTTTTGTTTAAATTTGCATATCTTCAAATTCTAAAGCTATACTGTTCTCCAGAAAACAATGAAACTAAAAGATCGAAGTTTTATAAAAATAACACTCCTCGGATTCGGAGCAATTTTAGGCTAAAAATAATGATTAAAAATAACAATTAATATGGAAGTTTTTATCATCCTCATTAGGTTCGTTTATTTGAGTGCAAGTTTAAAATAAATTTTGCATTAACGTATGGCATTCGCGTTGCAAATCTTCTTTCTTTCCGGTCGTTCGATAAAAACAATTTTAATATTAACTTAAACAAAGTGCTTAACATGATTAAAACGATAATTCCTGTTCTGTTTCAATGATTTTGGTTCAAGGCAACCGAGTCACGCACGCGCGTTAACGTCCAACAGAAATGCGCGACAACATTTCTATTGGACATTTACCATTTAACGGACTGGAATAATCGAGGTTTCACTTTGTTTATTAGTTCATTGGCTTCGGCTCAATTAAAAGCAGCCAATGGCCGTTTAACAAGGCGAACAATGACGTTTATGATGTTCCACGTGACTGTGCTTTCGAAATTAATAACAACAACAGTGTAATACGTTTTTATTGCATGCTAATTATATATATAATATATATTTCTAAGCGTATTTCTTAAATCTTATTAAGCGTAGCCATTTTAGTGATGAATGTATAAAGTCCGCAGTCTAATGATAGAGAAAAGCAAAATTTCATAGTACTTAAAGCAAAGAACGGATGATGGCGGTTCACAGTGGTCTCAAAGCCCGAAAACGTGGCCAAAACCTTAAAAATGAACTTTTAGCTAGGTAAGTTTTAATTATTGCGCTGGTGACTCTAAGAGTGTTTCTAAGTAGGGGTAAACAGCATTGGTTAGTACCAATTTTCAAGCAGAACTAGTAATTTTTTAATGTATATGTCCGCCATATTTTATCCGCCATTTTGATTTTTCTAATTTGAAGTTCAGATTCATGATCGACTACCCCAAAAATGCCTTAATACCAATTTGTCAAGCAGATCTAGTAATTTTTTAATGTATATGTCCGCCATATTGGATCCGCCATTTTGTTTTTTCTAATTTCAAGTTCAGATTCATGATCGACTACACCAAAAATGCCTCAATACCAATTGTCAAGCAGATCTAGTAATTTTTTAATGTATATGTCCGCCATATTGGATACGCCAATTTGTTTTTTCTAATTTCAAGTTCAGATTCATGATCGACTACCCCAAAAATGCCTTAATACCAATTTGTCAAGCAGATCTAGTAATTTTTTAATGTATATGTCCGCCATATTGGATATGCCATTTTGTTTTTTCTAATTTCAAGTTCAGATTCGTGAACAGCGACCACAAAAACGCCTTAATACCAATTTTCAAGCAGAACCAATAATCTTTTAATACGTTTAGAGGTTTTTACCACGTTTTGGCGGTTTGCGACCATTGTGCATTTGCTCGAGTATCGTAAAAGGTTGGAAAACGTCTTTCCAATCTTACTCCGTTAAAGATTTATTTATTCGTTCGATTTGTTGTTGGTCGACACAGCGCGCATTACTTTCGCCAGACCCGTTTCTCTGCTGGAAGGATCGTTGGTTGCAATTTACAGTTGGAGAGCCGTAAATTGCGTGATCAATATTAAACATGGACGCGCAACGATGGTATCGCCGGAAAACGGAATAACGATGATTTCCCTCTCGTATAAACGCCGGGACCGTTTGGAGATGCAATCGGCTACGGTATATTTGCGATTGAGTAAACGTTAACAAGTATGTAAACGCCTTGCCGAGTATAATTCTCGCGATAATTAATGCGGACTCGGGTAGTCATGATTCCGCGCGTTGCGCAATCCATATTTTACGGCAAGCTACGTACCATTAAATTTGACCGACATTTTCATGACCAAACATTATTCATTCACTGAAATAAATATTTACGTTCGCTGTCCTCTGTCTGCCAACTACGCACTCACTCAGTGACCGTTCTTTCCGCGAGGGTGACAAACTTTAGGCGTATAGAGCGTTTTGTAACACCAGATCTACTGAACGAGAGACAAAATGAGTGATTCCTAATTTTCTTTTTCATAACCACTGAATATGAAAATGTTAAATGAAAATTGTCTGAAAATTTCGTCTGAACTTCTTCATTGAACCACGCATTAGTTTTTTCACAATTTTGAACACTATACCCAGTGGCGCGTTGTGACTACTTGGGGCCCCTGGGCAAAGAAGAATTTCGGGGCCCCTAACCCCAACTAAATAACTTTCACGTTGAAAAAAATAAAACAATTGTAGAAACATCTACATATTTATTATTGCATAAAAAGTAAAATAAATTCTCCTTCATCCATGGAAAACCATTTACATAAAAATAAAAAATATTTGGTTTTTTTTCGGGGCCCCGGGCATTTGCCCAAATTGCCCATAGGGTGATACGCCACTGACTAAACCTGTCGAGCTGTTCTGCTGTTACATGCTGTGCCTCATAAAAATGAAAAGAATAAAATTATTTAGATTTTGTGCGATTTTTAGTATATTATATACACGTGAATGGAGAAATCTAGAGGATCAATTTTCATCAAAGTATCTCAACAATTTCAAGAATTGTAAAATAAAATATTTGAAACCGGTCATTTGACCGGCGGTGGTAAAGGTTTTATGTTAAACCAAAAAGAATTTTGTACGAAGACAAATTAATAATATTGTTTTATTTTAAAGAAAGAAACATTCCTTTCACTGTAATTTTTATAAAACGTCCCATGAAATTAAGAGTTTGTATAAAAATTCATACTGAAAACCTCGAACGGCAAAATTTGAGTTCATTTGGATCCAGAGTTACAAATGTTCAATCCAAATTCTAATTTGTATTAACTAGTTCAAATTATTATCAGCTGCTTCTTTCTATTGGTTTAAACAACGTTGATCTCGAAGAAGTTCAAAGGTGTGTGAAAAAAATAAATAAATACAAAATTTGAAGGAGGCCAGCCACGATTTCCATTAAATTGTCGAAAACATCCGCGTTATTAGTGTTAACAACAGCAATCATGTTGAAATCCGTCTGAATCCGTGAAGCTATGCAGTGGCGCCGTTATGACTACCTGGGGCCCCTGGGCAAAGTAGAATTTCGGGGTCCCTAACCCCAACTAAATAACATTCACGTTGGAAAAATAAAACAATTGTAAAAACATCTACTTACATATTTATTATTGCATAAAAACTGAAATAAATTCTCCATCATCCATGAAAACCTTATGCTTTAAATACAAAATATTTGGTTTGTGTTCGAGGCCCCCTTTCGCTTGGGGCCCCGGGCATTTGCCCAAGTTGCCCATAGGATAATACGCCACTAAACCTATGATAGAATTATTATTTTTGCAGGTTACAATGTTAAGTTCGGCGTTTGAGAAGATCAAATTCCTATACAAACCATACGCGTTGGCCGTAGTGTCCATTGGGTACGTGCTCGGAGAGCTAGGTCATTATTTAATTGGTAAGTGATACGTATGCATGTGTCTCTCGTCCCTTAAGAAAATATTTGCTAAATAGTCCTTCAACCCCTATAGTCCTCTCTTTTCCTCATCAGCACTGCGACAGCATGCCTTTAAAAGTGACGTTAAATCAGGACATAACTTATTTAACAACTAGACTGCGAATGTTTATGCAGTTTGCAATTTTTGTAGACGAGTTTTCAGAGACTGAAATTAAATAGAATCTTTTTCTCAGTCGTAGTAGCCTTTTCAGATATGAAATAAATTAATATCGTACTAAAGTCTGTCGAATTTTATATTCTAGCATTTTTTGAACATTCTCAGAAGCCATAAATGCACAAACATCCGCAGTCTATTAATAACACAAAAATATAAAAGACCAAGTTTACTATAACGATTGCTTTTGTCATCTTCTTACATCTTGTAGATCCAGACAATTTCTATCTACTTGCAATGGATTGCAATAACAACTTATTTAACAACTAGACTGCGAATGTTTATGCAGTTTGCAATTTTTGTAGACGAGTTTTCAGAGACTGAAATTAAATAGAATCTTTTTCTCAGTCGTAGTAGCCTTTTCAGATCTGAAATAAATTAATATCGTACTAAAGTCTGTCGAATTTTATATTCTAGCATTTTTTGAACATTCTCAGAAGCCATAAATGCACAAACATCCGCAGTCTATTAATAACACAAAAATATAAAAGACCAAGTTTACTATAACGATTGCTGTTGTCATCTTCTTACATCTTGTAGATCCAGACAATTTCTATCTACTTGCAATGGATTGCAATAACAACTTATTTAACAACTACACTGCGAATGTTTATGCAGTTTGCAATTTTTGTAGACGAGTTTTCAGAAACTGAAATCAAATACAATCTTTTTTTCAGTCGTAGTAGCCTTTTCAGATCTGAAATAAATTAAAATTGTACTAAATTCTGTCGAATTTTATATTCACGCATTTTTTAAACATTTTCAGATGTCATAAATGCACAAACATCTGCAGTCTATTAATAACCCAAAAATATAAAAGACCATGTTTACTATAACAATTTACCATAACTATAACTTTACTTGCAATGGATTGCAATAACAACTTATTTAACAACTACACTGCGAATGTTTATGCAGTTTGCAATTTTTGTAGACGAGTTTTCAGAAACTGAAATCAAATACAATCTTTTTCTCAGTCGTAGTAGCCTTTTCAGATATGAAATAAATTAATATCGTACTAAAGTCTGTCGAATTTTATATTCACGCATTTTTTAAACATTTTCAGACGTCATAAATGCACAAACATCTGCAGTCTATTAATAACCCAAAAATATAAAAGACCATGTTTACTATAACAATTTACCATAACTATAACTTTACTTGCAATGGATTGCAATAAAAATTTATTTTCATGATCGGTAAAAGATCTGTATCATCTGAAATGTTAAGCACTTGATCACAGATGCTTAATCCTGCATCTGAACGTGTGCCAGAATTAGAATGTGCTCTAGATTGTGGAGCACTGTGCAGAATACAGATTACATTTCATTTACCTTCTAATTATGAGCAGGTGAATTCTAATCTGGGATTTCTAAGACCAACTAGGGTAAAAGTGTCTCCTTATTTTCGTTTTCAAGGTGTTACAAGCAAAGCCACGGCGGAAGATTTACACTATGGCGACATTTCCTGTCAATTAAACTCGACGACGCTATCCATCGTCGAACTACCGACACAATGCGAAGCTGCCAAGAACCAGAGCGTGTAAGTTTCCATCCTCCAACTTTATTGAACATAAATCAATTTAAACAATTTAAACTTTGACTGTATTTTATTCACACCATAGCGCATTTTCTTTCTTTAACGTTTTTCTTCGTGGACTACAGATTTTCTGCATTCACAAAAATGAATAAATCAAACGCAAAATGGTAAACATGTCAACAGAATTGAAGAAATCGATATCATTTGTGGTTTATTAAATTTGTTGAGAGAAGAAATGAATTTTTGTGTAGTTCTTGTAGTCTATGCACGTAATTTTTCTTTTCCACAATGGTCTGCAATCTAACAATAAATAATAGTTCGAATTACATTCAACGTAGAGAGGAAAACAATTTTTAGGCAGTTCCTATATCTTAAAATCGATGCTCATCATTTTTATTTTGTATAAACGTCTATAATCCAATAATAAATAATAAATCGAATTATTAGGTTGTCGTGAAACTTCATTTCGTTTTATTGATACGCGCACTGTAAATTCAAAGTTGTTTAAAAAAAAAAACAGAAAAACAAATGGCGTGGTTGAGTAGTTAGAAAGTAATAGAACATTATCGCGTTGTTTGTGTATACTCGTGTTAAATAACAATATAAAACGTGCACATTCCGCAAGAAACTTCTGATACAAATTAATACGTTCAATGTAGAGGAGAAATAAATTTTGTACGCAGTTCCTGTGGCTTGATGGACACAATTTTTATTTTGCAATAAGAATCTGCAGTCTATTAATGAATAATAGTTCGAATTACATTTAACGTAAGATTTATTACATTCTGGTTGTTCTTTGGAGAAAAAACGTAAAAGACAGAACACACGGTCAGCGGATTTCTTACTTTTACGAGCCATTTTACACGCTTTACAGAAGTATACCAAGAACTGATCCTGGCAGTGCGTCGTCAGGCTTGCATCAGCGCTTTCGCTGACAATGGTTACTCATTCATGCGAATAGAATCTTTGAATGCATCCGCTTCACTTTCGCTCCAAATCGAACGCGATCAAACGCTGAAGGTATTTTATTTTCCAGCTGCGAGTCCCTGGAGCTGAATGGCACACGTTATTGCGAATGGAACTACAACGGCCTTGGTCTGGACTATCAAATCTTAGCCGGTCCGAGTTTTATTGCCGTGTTCACGATCGTCGGTGTCGCCTTGGGCATCGCAGCTGATAAATATAATAGGTATCTCTTAGCGACGAATCATTATTAAATTACCTCTCCGGGAATTACACAACCTGTACCGTTCCCGAGCTTGCCGATACCGTTGCGACGTCTTTTTGCAACGCAGATCCTGTCGCTTAACACGCCAATATACAGTTGCCGACAATAGTTTAACACTATTTCTACTTATTATGTATAGGTATATCTGTAAGTATAATACAGGGTGATTCTGGGAACTATTTAACTGCTCTGTTTACAAGTAAAAATAGAAATAAATGTTAGAGGACAAAATTGTTTAGGTGAATGGGGGCATATTTATTCTAGTAGATTAAGAAATGTTTTCAAGTTTATATTTTTCCAGATATCAAAGCCATCGAAGAAGTTTTTAAATGTTACTGTAGAGTTTCGTCATGATAGTATGATGGCTGAGGTCAAGACGAATCCAACGACCTATGACCTTCGCGTGACCTTGAATTACAAAACATTCACAAAAGTTGGGCAATCA
Organism: Sphecodes monilicornis; assembly: GCA_913789915.3. Taxonomy (NCBI): domain Eukaryota; kingdom Metazoa; phylum Arthropoda; class Insecta; order Hymenoptera; family Halictidae; genus Sphecodes; species Sphecodes monilicornis. The sequence continues at coordinate 17,779,096 of OU565290.1, forward strand.
ACAAAGCAAAATAACAGAAATTAGTTCACTATTTGTATGAATTGCTTTTGTGAATTATTTGTAATTCAAGGTCACGCGAAGGTCATAGGTCGTTGAATCCGTCTTAACCTCACCTGTCGTACTATCATGACTAAAACATACAGTCTAGTTTAAAAAATCTTTAAAAAATCTAATATACCAACATTCTTAAGTTTTTGTAATCTCTTCGCTGTTTTAAGCTTTGCTTACTCATGTTTTCCATAAATGCAGAAAATCCGCTGTGTAGTTATTACAACAGGACAGACTGAATGTAAAAATAGTAATTCTGCGAATATTGGAATTATAATTGATGATCTTAAATTTTTGTCCGCAACTGTAAATGCACCTGCCACTGCTGCAATCAACTGTTATAAGGAAAACAACTATTACATCGCGCACCGTTAGACAGACAGTGTAGTTTTTCTCATATTATATAACTATTCCGTATTTACTCTGTAACGGGCTGCGAAACTTTATGCAAATGGAGATTTTCATAGAAAAATTGATCGAGAGATTAAAATTCCTGCGCAACTTTACCTCCTGCAATCGGTTCCGGTAAATTTATAATGACACGTGGCTGTAAGCTTTGAATACACGTGCTTGAGTTTCAGAAAAATCTGCGCTTTGCAAATCTTAATATGTTATGACGTTTGTCAGCGGTTCAAAGATCACTATCGTTCGATCGAGATACATGAAAGAACAGTGCAATTTGATTAGATCTTCCTGTAACTGCGAAATTAAATTGTAATTTTATTCCGACGTTGTTATAAATAATTCAGAATGACGGGCAATTGCGTCGAAATTTTAAATAATCTGTATTTTGCGAGTCTTGATATATCTTCTATAAGCGGACTGCGGATTTTATGCATTTATGGCATAAAAGAACATGTGAAATATAAAACGGCAGAAACATTAAAAAAATTGAAGAGTATCGTTGCATTTTTATCAACTTATTAAGATTGTTAAAGGAAGAAATAAATATTTATCTGGTTCTAGACTCTTTCAATTAATGCGGACAATTCGTTTTTTGCATAAAGATCCACAGTTTACTTATTAGTCTTTCAATAGTACAAAGATCACTATCGTTCGATTGAGAATAATTAAATCCGAACGTTATTCTGACGAGGTTATGAATGATGGCAAAAGATGCGCGTCATTATTTTACTCGTTTGTTTTTTAAATGCAAGATGAATTCACTGTATTTACAGATTAATTTCTATTTTCATAGTCGTCAATCGATATAAATACTTCTCAAAATCTATTGACGTTGATATATTTTGTATATTGCTTTATTCATAGTTACAGCTAAGAATTGGACTTGGTTTACAATATCCTATATATACAAACTATTACAAACGCTTTCCCCTCGCTTATTCCTACTTTTCCTATTCTATCCTACTCTATTATTAACCTATCTATTGCACCATCTCCCATTCTCTTACGCTTTTGGATTAAATGGATTATACTGGATTTTCATTGGTGTCCACTTTCATCGTCCATTACTCAAGTAAATACCATTGGAATTATATCTTATTTGGCATCATGTTCATTAGAAAAATGCCACGAATACGTTGGTGTAAGTTCCATTAAAAAATAATAAAAAATAAAGAAGTTTTGTCATTGGATTAGTAGAGGTCTCACCGACATACTCGACCCGTTTGGTGACATAGTTCTCGGCGAGCAAGGCCTCTCGAGCTTCACGACCCCTCACGGGGTATACCACGCGGAAGGAGGGATTGTGTTGCGACAATTATCGTTCAGAATTTCACGACAATTAACGATGAAATACTGTACAATGAATTCTTTGCTATTTGATAAAAAATGTCATGCCCACCCTTTGTTTTTTCAAGCCGAATGACAAAATGCAGAGCCACGCGAACGCGGCTCTACTGAATTGTTGTAACACGCGTATCGAGACATTCGTAGCTCAATGAAGTTTGACAAAATGTGATACGCAAGTGTACAGAAAAGCGATCAGCAAAGTCGGCAAACTTAATCTTACGCCTTCGCAGGGAAACTGACAGAGTTCGGTTTGTTTTTGATTTCTCCTGTCGTGTCGTGATTATTTTCACGCGTTTCTTACACATTACAAAAGCTCTCCCCTCATTTATTCCTACTTTGCCTATTCTATTCTACTCTATTATTAACCTATCTATTGCACCATCTCCCATTCTCTTACGCTTTTGGATTAAATGGATTATACTGGATTTTCATTGGTGTTCACTTTCATCGTCCATTACTCAAGTAAATACCATTGGAATTATATCTCATTTGGCATCATGTTCATTAGAAAAATGCCACGAATATGTTGGTGTAAGTTCCATTGAAAAATAATAAAAAATAAAGAAGTTTTGTCATTGGATTAGTAGAGGTCTCACCGACATACTCGACCCGTATTATGTTACACTTCTCGGCGACCGAGGCCTCTAGAGCTTCACGGCCCTTCACGGGGTATACCACGCGGAAGGAGGGATTGTTTTGCGACAATTATCGTTCAGAATTTCACGACAATTAACGATGAAATACTGTATATCTTAAAATTAGTTGAACCCTTTCTACTTCCGCTCTCTCCTTAACCCTTTGCGGACGCGTGTCTGCTGACAGTCGCCCAAGCTTTTTGATCGTTCTACGACTGCGAATAATTTTTAAAGAAATTACTACTCTCAAAAAGTATCAAACAAATTTGTACTGAACACAACAGGTTTTCTTTCATTTAATCCATATACTTAACTCTTCAGTACACAATTTTTTTTTTCACAAGGAAAATATATTCAATCCATCAAAAAGTATGCCAAAAATAATTCCCGTCCGCTAAGGGTTAAAACTATAATTTTATCCTGTATAGCAGTACCCCTAGCACCAACATGTATTGACGATGACATAATCTGAAAGCTATATTTGATTCGCAGGGTAAGGATGCTAACAATTTGCACCATCGTCTTCAGTATCGCGATAGTCTTAATGGGAGCAGTGAAAGAATACTGGCAGTTGGTTGTTCTTCGAATGATATTAGCTGCAGGGTAAGACGAATGCAATTGGATCTAATAAAATGCGTTAAGTGTTCAAATTATTAGATTTACGATAAGGAAACTATACTGTTTAACCATGCAACGAGTAATATTGTCTACAGTGCTGCTAAATGCATATTTGTAATTTTCAAACGCTCGTATACTTATAATTTATAAGTTATAAATAATAAGAATTCAGTGTAGCTAGACTTTTGATTAAAAATTATATTAATATAAGATTGTCGACTCACGGAAGAGGTTCTAATAATTTGATCACTCATTATAGCAAATTTGCCATCTCTTTTGCACTCTTTTCTATACTTTTCGCACAGAGAGGCTGGCTGCAATCCTCTGGCTACAGGATTATTATCAGACTGGTTCGCAGAAGAACAAAGAGGACTTGTCATGTCCATTTTCAACTGGGGAATCTATGGTGGTTATGGTATAGCGTTTCCCGTTGGTCGCTATATACCTGCACTGAACATTGGCAATTTGGTAAGCTCCATTTCGTGACACTTTAAAATATAAATATAGAAACACAATGTCGTGTATTTGGCTGATAGTTCATCTATTGGGTTGTGCAATAAATTCACGCGTTTTTTGTATTTTTTTTTACCGCAATTTTGCGATTTTTTAGGCAAAGTATATATACATATATATATATATATATATATATATATATATATATATATACTTTACCTAACAAATCACAAAATTGTGGGAAAAAATAAAATACAAAAAAAGCGGGAATTTATTACAGAACCTAATATTAAGCTGAAAGTTGTGCAAACAAATTCATACATTAAAAAATCGACGGCATGTTTCTTTAAGATACCTGCGGAAGATATTTTTCGAGAGTAGCTCTAACAATTTTTAAATGGAAAAATAAAGCAAAAAAATATTATAGCTTCAAAATTCAATAACAGAAACTGCAATTGTTTTTGCACCAACCTAATAATTAGACTGCGGATCTCTAAGTAAAATACAATTTTTCTACCAGAATTGCAACAAACTGAAGTGACATAGATTTTCTTTCTTAATATGCTTAATAGGTTGAAAATAATACAGGAGTATTTTTAAACTGTTTTAATCGTTTTACCGTTTCAAATGACACCTAATTGTTTTTATTATAAATCCCATAAAATCCGCTGTCTACTAATAATAAACTTTGGGTGCGACGGCGCATATATCCGGCATTGTGCGACAAAAACCGATCAAAAGTTGTTGAGCTTCTCTCACTGTAACGTCATTGTGCTTCTCATATTGCTCCCCCATAAACGCACCGCGTGCCCATTTGCGTTAAAATTGATTTCTACAGGGATGGAGGGCGTGTTACTACGGGGCTGGAATAATCGGGCTGATTATAGCAGCTTTCACTTTGACGTTATCTGAACCGGAGAGAAAGACGATCGGCGAAGAGGAAACGAACAAGGATGGGAAAAAAGTACCCATTTGGAAAGTGATCCTGCAGCCGAGGATTATACTTCTCTGCTTGGCTGCGAGCATCAGACATTGCGGTAAAGGGCAATACCTTAACGCAAAGGATTGAAATGCATTCGAAGGGTACATTAGCGTCCACGTGACTAGTTTATTCCGTCACCAGTTTGATCGTATACTGATTTGCAAATAAGTTATATTTTATTTTCTTCTCTTACACGAACGTCTCAACATTTTGACTCATGCTACCCTGATATATACTATATTAATCAATTTTTTAATAAATTGTTCAAAACGGTGAAGCAACAGATCACTCCCAGTAACTTATTTTAGTTTAAAGATTACTTTTAATTAAAAGAAAATTTTCGAGATCCTTTTTAACTCTGGAAAGACTCCTCGAGGACACCACTTAGAAATTGTGAAAAGTGTATGATTTTTCTCGTGTTTAAAAATTGTAAAAAATTATTTATTGTCGCTTTTAACTTCGAGATTGGTACGGAAAAATTGGAAAAATCATTTCTTTTATGATTATTTTAATTTGAAGATTACTTTTAGTTAAAATAAAATTTTTGAGATCCTTTATAACCTAAGAAAGACTCCTCCAGAACACCACATAGAAATTGTGAAAAGTGTATGATTTTTCTCGTGTTTAAAAATTGTAAAAAATTATTTATTGTCGCTTTTAAGTTCGAGATTGGTATAGAAAAATCGGAAGTCGAATATATCCTCTTTCTATCAGTGGCTCAAGCATCTATCTTTCTCAGGTTAACGTAATACAATCATTGAAAGCTTTGTCAGCAGGTTTTCATGAAATTGATACATGTTTTACTGATTCTGAATATATAGTATGTTCCACGCATCGTTTTATTAATTGTGAATTAGTCCTTCGTTTCCCAAAAAATCACTTTACTAAGTTTATTATTTATTTTTTTATAATATTGATCTTCCACTATCACCGAATAGGGACAAATGAAATTGATAAAGTGAGGATAATATTTTTTACCATGAGAAATACTAAATCTTGATAATATGACAAAATGCGAGACCATAAAAGTGTTCAGCTGTTTGCATTTAATTTTTCTAAAAATAAGATACGCGTTTTCGCATTTACATTGTTAAATACAGGATAAGTCAGTATAAACTAGCACCCTGTTTTTAGTTTTGAAATTCATACTAGGAGGACACTTTATTGTAGAGTGAAAGGGTTGGCTCGTTAATTTATAATTTCTTGTCCACTGTAGAGATAAAATTGTTATTGTATAAATTGTCTGTGTGATCATTTGTATAAGTGATCATTTTACTTTAAAATATTGTTCTCCTTTCCAGGTGGCATGTGTTTCGCCTACAATTGCGATCTCTACTATAGAGATTACTTTCCTGACTACGATCTCGGCTGGTGGTTGTTTGCTGTGACAATTGTAATAGGTAGCATCGGTGTCGTAGTTGGCGGCGTTGTCAGTGACAAATTCGTGGCGAAAATGGGAATCAGATCGAGGGTGGCTTGCCTAGCTATTAGTCAAATCATCGCAACACCGTTCGCATTTGGTTCTGTGTACTTCAATCCCCTATGGGCGATGATCACTCTTGGTATTTCTTACTTTTTCGGTGAGTAACATTAATCCTTGTAAATAAAAGCATTGTAAAAATTACTTCATTTTGTGACGTTTTCGCCAAGCCCTTGCGGACAAATTATTATAATTAGACTGCAAATCTTTATGCAAAATAAAACATTTATTTGCGAATTGTTACCATATTTAATGATTTGAATAATTTGACTAATTTGAATACTTTTAATAATATAAATAATTTTAATAATTTCAATAATTTTAATAATTTCAATAATTTTAATAATTTCAATAATTTTAATAATTTCAATAATTTTAATAATTTTAATAATTTCAATAATTTTAATAATTTTAATAATTTTAATAATTTCAATAATTTTAATAATTTTAATAATTTTAATAATTTCAATAATTTTAATAACTCCCATAATCCTAACAATTTCAATAATTTTAATAATCTTAATAATTTTAATAATTTCAATCATTTTAATAATCTCAATAATTTTAATAATTTCAATAATTTTAATAACTCCCATAATCTTAACAATTTCAATAATTTTAATAATATCAATAATTTTAATAATTTCAATGATTTTAATAATTTCAATAATTTTAATAATTTCAATACTTTCAATAATTTTAATATTTTCAATAATTTCAATAATTTTAATAATTTTAATAATTTCAATAATTTTAATAATTTCAATAATTTCAATAATTTTAATAATTTCAATAATTTTAATAACTCCCATAATCCTAACAATTTCAATAATTTTAATAATCTTAATAATTTTAATAATTTCAATCATTTTAATAATCTCAATAATTTTAATAATTTCAATAATTTTAATAACTCCCATAATCTTAACAACTTCAATAATTTTAATAATATCAATAATTTTAATAATTTCAATGATTTTAATAATTTCAATAATTTTAATAATTTCAATACTTTCAATAATTTTAATATTTTCAATAATTTCAATAATTTTAATAATTTTAATATTTTCAATAATTTTGATAATTTTACTAATCAAGAATAATTGCGAATAATACGTATATGGATATCCTTGCATTTTTCCAATATTTTAACTGTTAACTTGCAATTACAGCCGAGATGTGGTTTGGCATAGTCTTCGCCGTAGTGGTGGAAATAGTTCCACTGCATCTCAGATCAACCACAATTGGCGCTTTCTTGTTTGTGATGAACAACATCGGTGGAAATTTGCCAATACTCGTTGAACCGACCAGAACGGCTATTGGCTTCCGGGAATCCCTTTACATATTTTACGCTGGGTTCTATGGCATCAGTGAGTAATCACAATTATTTAACAATAATCCTCAAACCATTGCGCGATCCATTTAACCGTAGCAAACATCGATTTAATCCTTGCGCAGCTGGCTCTACAATTGTATGTCAATCTTGATACAATTTAATTCACAAATCAATTATGTGACAATTTCATCCGAAAGCAAACTTTGTTTCACGTCAGAATCTTTGGTACGGAACTATTATTATATAAATTCATTTTATATTTACTTAGTTTATATTTTATATTTTCTAATAGAATGTTAGGTAAATTGTTTTCCACAATTAAACGGCAATCTTGATCCAATTAATTCACAAATGATTAGCGTAACAATTGTACATGAGTCTTAGCTATTTTTTTGTATTATCCTTGTTAGCACAGGATAATAAAAATTAATTTCATACCTGCAATTAATAATATATTCTAACCGAATGTTGGTTAAACTATTTGCCATAATTAGACGTCAATCTTGTTGCAATTAATTCACAAATGATTAACGTAACAATTGTACATGAAACCCAGGATAATAGCAATTAATTTCATACCTAAAATTTTCAATATATTATAACCGAATGTTGGATAAATTATTTTTGATAATTGAACGTTGATCTTGATGCAATTAATTCAAAGACAATTAACGTCACAAATGTACATGAAACCTAGCTATTTCTTGCATTATCCTTGTTATCACAGGATGATAGAAATTAATATCGTACCTACAATTTTTAATATATATTATAACCGAATGTTGGATAAATTATTTGCGATAATTAGACGTCAATCTTGTTGCAATTAATTCACAAATGATTAACGTAACAATTGTACTTGAAACCTAGCTATTTCTTGCATTATCCTTGTTAGCACAGGATAATAGAAATTAATTTCATACGTACAATTATTAATATATTATTACCGAATGTTGGATAAATTGTTTTCCAAAAATGAACATCAATCATGATCCTAATCATGGAAAACGTACAAAACAGTGATGCAAAACTTTCTTGATCAGTGTGCAAGAGTTAAAATTCTTATATCAATGAATAATAATGAAATATTCAAAAGAATTAAACGTCCTTCGAGCTGTTGCACAGGTACATGTTTCTCTTATTATTGCAGGTTCCATCATGTTCTTCTTGACTATGTTTTTGATGGACGGAGCCCCTAAGGAAGAGCCTGCAAAGCCAGACATCGTTAGGAAACCTGAACTAGGATATGACAATACAATGTTTAGTCACGACGAAGGAAACATACCAACGCTAGAACTTCCTCGAATATACCCACAACCGCCGTACAAAATCGAGAACTCTAGGCTATAGTGTAACAAACGAATCATAAAATTGTAAATAGCGTCCGGAGTGATTCAAACGACTGTCTCGATGTGCTGTCTGTAGTCGAAAGTTGACAGAGTACGCGACAGTTTGTCAGAATCGAATGAAACATGGTACAATAGAAATTCGCATCTCGCCAAAATGGTAGGACTCGTGTCTCCGACGTGAGGATACTGATTTGTTCGCTCGGCGCGAACAAAGAGACGTCCGGGAACAAATAAAATAGAACGGGACGAGAATTCGGTGCCTCTATATTTTTAAAACATGTTTTTTCCAGTATCACCGTTCGTATCAGAGATGAAAGTATTTTTACTTTCGTTGAAAAACAGCTTGGAAATACAAATATAAGACGCCTCCGTTTAGTCTCGTTTTCATTGGAAGCATCTCGCCGACGAGTAACAAACGTTTCCATAAACATTTCTGTAGAAATATAAGAATTGTTATTTCCACCTTCGAGCGCAATTTCTTGCTTTGTTCTTGATGAAGGGGGAACTTTGGACTGCGCGAGAAACGCGTGAAAATAATCACGACAGGAGAAATCAAAAACAAACCGAACTCTGTCAGTTTCCATGCGAAGGCGTAAGATGAAGTTTGACGACTTTGTTGAACGTTTCTCTGTACACTTGCGTATCACATTTTGTCAAATTCCATCGAGCTGCGAATGTTTCGATACGCGTGTTACAATAATTTAGTAGAGCCGTGTTTGCGTGGCTGTGCATTTTGTTATTCAGCTTGAAAAAACAAAGGGTGGGCATGACATTATTTATTAAATTGCAAAGAAAAGGCCGCATTCAATGTTCAGTATTTCATCGTTAATTGTCGTGAAATTCTGTACGATAATTGTCGCAAAACAATCCCTCCTTTCGCGGAGTATACCCCGTGAGGGGTGGTCGTGAAGCGCGAGAGGCCTCGCTCGCCGAGAAGTATGACATCATACGGGTCGAGTGTATCGGTGAGACCACTACTAATCCAATGACGAAACTTCTTTATTTTTTATTATTTTTTAATGGAACTTTCACCAACATATTCGTGGCATTTTTCTAATGAAAATGATACCAAATAAGACATAATTTCGATGGTATTTACCTGAGTAATGGACGATGAATGTTTCGGGCGCAAGAAAGGATAGCGTATTGGAAAGAAAGAGACGCGGAGAGATTGCTACATTTTTAACGCTTAATTATAGAATTTGGCTAATGAAGTTAATTTTTAATTTTCATTTGTAAAAGCCACGTGTCTTCACAGTGTAATGCCAATAAAAAAAGGTTTTTTATTATTACTTATTTTTTTACGAGACTCTCCAATATATTTGTGGTATTTTTCTGATTAAAATAATACCAAACACGATATAATTCGGAGCATATTTACAATAATTTTCCGAAACATTCATCGTCCATTACTCAAGTAAATACCATCAGAATTATATCTTATTTGGTATCAATTTCATTAGAAAAATGCCACGAATATGTTGGCGAAAGTTCCATAAAAAAATAATAAAAAATAAAGAAGTTTTGTCACTGGGATAGGTGTTATTTTCACACCGACATACTCGACCCGTATTATGTTACACTTCTCGGCGACCGAGACCTCCCGAGCATCGCTGTTCTTAGAAAAGAAGAAGAATAAAAGAAGGAAAGAAGAAGTTCGGCACAAGTCAAAGAATAGTATTATCTAAACGTTAATTATCGCCGGCCGGACCCGTAGTGGCGACGATTATCAATGAAATACTGTAATATCTTCCCGTCTCCAAAAGTGAAATCGGAGTTCAAAGGGCGAAGCTTTGACACTGTGGAAGAAGTTTACGATGAATCGCAACAGACCTCGAAGAAACTCACGCGAAGAATCGAAGACAATGACTTCGAACGATTAGTCGAAGGATCGCGGAACTGTTGGAATCGCTATATTAACGCAGAAGGGAACTATCACGAAGAAAATGGAAGTCAAAATTGTTGGCTGATTTGATAGAACCTTTTCTCATATTTTTAGAAACCTTTGGTTTCTTTTTATTTTTTTGGCACATTGTCAAATCGCAGAGCAACGCGATCATACTTCCATTAAACTGCATGTAGCATAAAATATCCGCAGCTCTATGAAAATTGGCAGACTGATAGGGCACAGAGAAGTTACCATACCAAAGTCATCAAATTTTATCTGCTACTGTCGCGCGGAATCATCGTTTCTATTTTGAATTGATTACTAGACTGCGGATTTTATGCATTTATGATAGAAATGGATAGATCAAATTGAAAACAGTGATTAGAAACATTTTTACATTATTTTTAAATTCTCCAAATGATTGGAATTTTTATTTTGTATAAAAGTAATCAATAGACAGCGGATTTTATGCATTTATAACAAAAATGGCCAGGTGTAACTTAAAACAGTAACAATTGTAGATGAATGTGAAAATACTATTACGTTATCTTCAATCTATTAAACATATTAACAAAAAAAATCAATTTCTATTTCATTCCAGTTTGTTGTCATTTTGGTAGAAAATTTATATTTTCTAGAGATCCGCTGTCTAGTAATCAATTATGCGCGTCGAACTTGTACAGTTCTGCGTAGTATGCTAGACTGATTCTTTATTGGTTAAATGCAACGTGAATTCTTCAACCAATATAGGAAATCGTAAGTATTCATAAGGCACGCGTGTCCCACAAAAATGATCAAGTCGACCAAAAAGTACTCTCGTAATTTTTATTAAACAGTTCGTTTGTTAAGCCGCTAAACCATTGAACTGTTTCATTAATCGCGACGTGCCTCCTTTGCGAAATATTAAAACGATTTAGCATAGGAAAGTTACGATTTCTCTGGACATTATGCCGTGTACTATGACTTTAAATAACAACGTGCATAAAATTCATTCGACCATCATCGTACACATAAACTACAAGATCGTAAATGTGTCACACGTGTCTGGCAACCAGTACGTTGTATATCACTTAAAAAAAAATCTATCTGTGTATGTAGTGCATGTCGTTATTTAAAAGCATAGTGCAATAGCACAATACTCGAAGAATATATAAATTCTTCTGTGGCAATATCTTTTTCCATATTTCCTAAAAAAATGCGTTTTAAACAGTATATATGAAAGTGACCGCTGATAGTGAACGTACTAGAAACAAGATTTGTTATAGTTTAACTTTGACGAAGCATGTGTTCAATTTGTTAAATCTTTCATCGTGTGAGTATAAAAATTAGCTTGAAGTAAAAACAAGAAATGATTCGATAGTTTAAAAAATTGAACTATCGCAAATGGTGGCTCATTAGTGGTAACATAATTTAGAATTAATAATTTTATTGCGACGACGAGCAAACCACTTTGTTAGTACAGAATAAAATTTTTAATAAAACAGATTTCGAAGTTTTCGCCAGTTTTTTATTGATCATTCGCGAAAGGAGGATGATGTAAATTGGTATAACGATTTTGGTGTATTAAAAATAAGATGTTTAATATACACGTATACATATGTGTCCACACAGAGAGATATGGTAAGGTACATGTTCAAACACACGCACACAGACACATCAACGCGCCAGCAGCAACGCGACACGCGATACATAGTGGATTCGATATCGGGACTCACTGTCGCGTCGCTTTTTGTATGTACAGTCTATTTAATATAAATAAAGGTACTTGTATTTGTAATGTACAAAATAGTGGTAAAACATCCTTGACATTTCAAGGCTTCGCGTAAGATTTGTCATGAAATGTATACATATTTACACGGCGACGCCTGCGGAAATATCTCGTCGAGTTCATCAATAAATAGGTCATCCATGTGCTATCATTAGACTGCGGATCTTTGTGCATGTGTGTGCATTAACAAAAACGAATACAATATTTTTACGTTGACCCTCGGGAGTGCTCGAGTCTTGAGATTTGATGGTAGTCTCACAACTTTTTCTGGCCCGCTGACCTTTTTCCAAAGTTTTTATTGTTCTTACGGCGTAACGCGTCTCTATCAAAACATTTTTCAACATAATAGTGCTTGTAATTCTCGAATCTTAACACTTCGACCACGAAATGTTCATGAAAGTCCAGTGGATGAATTATTAGAGCCACGGTAAGAATAATTAATTTTTTAACCATAATGTTTTCTACACTGATTCTAAATTTGTAATTTTGAAACATTGATATTTCATATATAAATGATAAGTAGATTGCGGATTTTTTGTATTGAGAACACAAATGTGCAAATCAAATGCGAAACAGTAAAAACATTTAAAGAATTTAAATAAAAAGCTTAACACAATTATTCACAACGGAAATGAATATTTATGTAGCTCATGTAGCTTGAAATAAATGCAGACAATTTTTGCATAAAAACCCACAGTCTAGTGATGAAAGTTCAGAATTGCTAGACTTTTTTTAAAAAATTGATTGTATTCATGTTAAATTATGTAGAAAAGTGGTTCTAATATTTTGATAATCCACTGTAATTTATTTGATGAAATCAGAATCGTAGAGTTGAGATGGATGATACTGAGCAATTGAAGAATCCTAACTAAGTTTGGTACACTGAATATATTGTTAAATATGAACAAACAATTCTGTCTACCATTTTTGGAAGACGTAGCACTCAGCATTAAATAGTTCGATTAAACATAAACAGAAACGGGAACTACTACAACGTCCAACAGTTGAAAGTTCAAAGTTGAATAAACTTTCTCTAGATTTTATAAAACGGTACAAAGAATTCGCATGAAGATCCACAATCCAATTATCGTTTAAAATCTCACCACGCTAATTACGCCTGTTCGATTGAACCCATAGAAAGGAATTGAAAAGTACAATGAAGATAGTTAAAAATAAAAATATTTCGCAATCATTAAATGCTTTAGTTGTCCATAAAAAAATGGACACAAAGTCCACCATCAGGACACCAAAACACGATTGTTTTTTTGGAGTAATGTCCAAAGTTGTTCCTTTTTATGAATTCTATTCGTTAACCCTTAATTAATCTTTTAAATCAGAGATGGGCACGGTAGGGGCCCCTCAAACGCCTGCTTCTCCCACCAACCTCTCTTTCATGCGCGACGCCTGCGCACTGTACGCAACGGGCGAAGCACTGCCTTCCTCTATGGTAACGGTGGATGCTGGTGGGGGACAGTGGGCGCTATAGTGGGGACGGTTTTGTCTCAATTGAGACAAAAATGCCCATCCCTGCTTTAAACAATGCTCTTCAGAAATGCAGCAACTCAATCAATATACTTAATATTCATTTTTACTTGAATTGACAAATGAATATCAGTTTTTCTTTGCAGAAAAACTTTATCGAAATTTTGGAATAGTTGTATTAACATAGAATAAATTTAAGAATTGCACTTAAGGGTTACTTCACAATTCCCTGCCGTTCTCAAGCTTCCTTTACATACATACACATGTACGTATCCGATGATTATTAACGCCGCGATAAATAACGCGCGGCGGGTCGATGTCGTCACATAAATAAACAGAAGGAATACACCATCGGTACAGACTTGTAAATATCTTATCTTAGTATCTTAACGGTTGCATAATCTAATTACGAAATGATCAAATAACTTAGAACAACATACAACATTACCGTAAGACGTCAATCTATCGGTTAGGTCTCTTACTTCGATAGTGTGACTTTTCACAATTTGTTTCTACAAACACGTTACACGTGAACAACATTTAATCCGATTATACACTATATTTTCGATCCGTAATGTATTCTGTTCTACTCTCGAGCCATTTCGTACGTTCATCATAAACAGACTGCGGATCTGATGCATTCATGACAAAAATTAGTGTAATACAATTTTTCATGACTAAACAAATTAATATATTTTTATGTGTTGGAAATGATACCATCAAAATAAGCCTGCATACTACATCATGAATTGGTAAACTTTCTAATCCCAGTTTACTTTCATCAAGACAATAAAAACTTTGAATAATAAAACCAAAAATGATATCTATCTCGAACGAGATCATTTTCTGACTCGTTTTCACCAAGGGAACGTTGTGACTAGATTGAAAAATCTTTTCGGAGAGGAAGTACGGATGTTGTAACCTAATTTTGCGAATGACTGTTAGCACATTCTTTGCCATACATGTATAACTGTCGGAGACATAGTCAGCTAGAACATGATAGAACCTAAAACGATAGACTACAACATTGGACTATCGGTGGCAGACGAGTAACAAAATGATCGTAAGACTATGAAAGTATGGACAAAAGAGTTTCACTCTCGTTTCGTTCAGGTTTCCCGAAAGGCGGAAGGCAGTCGTTTTAAGTTTTGCAAAAATCGGTACCGTTCGCGATACCGAGCGAGAGGAGGTAGTTTAATGACGTGTCGCTTAAGGAAATGGACCTTGATCAACCTCATTAGCGTCCGGTTTTAATCATAAATTGAAGCTTATCAAGCTTTTCATTGGCATAAAAAGCTAAAAGCGTTTAAGAGAAATTTTTGCAGAAAATTGCTGTGAAACCAGAAATTTACGATGTGCAGTCTTTGAGAGCTCACGTTATGTACAAATATAATTATTATACTTGTGTCCGTGGTGAGAAACTGAGCAGCAACGAATACTCGAGTTGCGTAACTTTAAATTTTGCATTATTATAGCCACCGAATTTGTCATCGTGTACTTTATCAATGAAGAAGATTAGTGAGCGTATCATTGCAACATTAACACTTTGTAATGTATTAAGCAGACAACTTCGAAATTTTAGCAATTATAGCTGTCGGACAGCGAATATTATTCAATATTGATTTTTAATTACTAACGAAGTTCTTTCAGATTACTCGAAAGTTTGATAGTTGTCGTACACGGTATTTAACATTATTGTCTAAAACAATTTCGCATCGTTTTTTCTTAGACACGTAGCCTGTCATATATGTTTCCATATCATAAAAACTTGTTAGTTACGCAAGTAACTACATGGTGATATAAAGTAACTAAAATTTATTACTTATTATTAAGTATTCAGTTCTGTTGCGTAGTAATTTTTTTAAGTTGCAATTAACATGTTAAAGACTCGTAAAAAGCATCTGATGTTCTTGTCTCGTCATTGTCCGTTAAAGCGAAACGTATTTTACCGTATATGTTAAAAGAAAAATGATCATTCTCGCAGACAATGTTCTGTTTCTTTCATCCTCTCTCATTCTCTCTCTCGCTCTTTCTCATTCATCTGTTGATAATGTATGTGCTCGAGGATCTATTCTGATATCGATGATTAATACGTATCGCGAAACGCCAACAATGCGATTCATTAAAATCTAACAACGATTGATCGGTCAGTAAACTTTTTTAGACAACGTTCATTCATTCATAGATGCACACACGTGCCAGTAAATCACGTTCACAAAGTGTTTGGCACCGATTCGAATGAAACATACTCGTAGAGCAATATAGTAACAAATGAAGCGACAAAAGAAGTTAATTATCTTTCTTTTAGAATCGAAAAATATCGAATCTTTTTATAGAGCGTGTAGAAACGTCATTACAAATAATCGTCTTAATCGAAGTAAAAAATTATTAAATACAATTTATACGTGATACATTACACTCTATTTTTGCGACTTTCGAGCGGTAATACAAAATTTGGATTAAAATGTTAGATACTTGAGAATTTATTGACGTATATCTACTGGTTATATCCCTCCAATCTTTTGCTAAATATATTACAACCATGTTTGTCACTTTACACTATCCATATTCGTGTCGCTCTGTATGCGATGTAAATTGGTGTCATTGTCAAGCGCTTTGTGTACATTTCTGACCACAGCACACACGCGTACTCGTAGATGCAAATGTATGCACATTAATTTAATATTACACTGCACATAGGTCATAGAAACGAATTCATATCCTGAATTTCGAAAACCATTCAAATTTAATACGTTCCGTGCCCTTTTTCTCTGACTTAATATTGTAATTTGAGTCTGATATAGTATTGATAAACTATTTCAGTATTTTCCTGGTCAATAAGAAATTAACTCTTACATACACGTTTTCACATCATATACATCTTTCTTTTGGTTGTAACATATATTTTTAAGCCTTAAACTTACTGCAATAGTAGTGTCTCGATATATGCGAAAGATACATGATCTCGAAACATGATACGAAATTAGGTCAATTCTTCAGACAAATCTTTTTCTCTTTTAATCTTTTCTTTGCCTCACTTTTACTAATATATTTGTGAGATGTTTCTGCTTAAAACAAATCGGATCACGATATAATTTATATTCAGCCTTAAACTTACTGCAAAAGTAGTGTCTCGATATATGCGAAAGATACATGATCTCGAAACATGATACGGAATTATGTCAATTCTTTTTTTGTTTTTAATCTTTTCTTTGCCCCACTTTTACTAATATATTTGTGAAATGTTTCTGCTTAAAACAAGTCGGAACACGATATAATTTCTATCATACCTATTTGTTCAATTGATGATTCAGTAGAACCTCGATTATTCGAACAGACGATCTAAATTCTCCTAATGCAAAACGATGCACATACAACACGATTTATTGTAAAAATCGGTAAAGATTTAATTTAATACTGTAACTAGGTAACTATTTCATTATCTAAACACGTATCTTCTACTGATTATAGTCACACTAGAACTGTACCGTGTTTCGTATCATTTTAATCAGGAAAACGTCACGGATACGCCGATAAAAGTTTCGTAGAAAAATAATGAAAAAAATAATACCAATACATTAGTGTACACGTTTCAAACACGTGGTATACCAGACACGGAACGTGTTAAAAGTAAGATCGTTTCCAATCCACAAATTCATCAATTCCCTTCTAGCAATAAAACGGACGTCAGAAGCTGCACAAAATTTCATAAGTAACGGACAAAAATGTTCACGGAAGAAGAGACGCAGCGCGCGTTAAGTACTCTGAACAATAGCGATCAGTACCAGAAGACTATCTCAGGAACGTCATGGAGCATTCGACGGGTCGTTCAGCAATCATCCGTGGACGTGCTGGAGATCTGAGTGCTGGCTCCGCTGGAGAAACTGCTTCTGCACGTTTCGACAGCTAGAGCGGTGTCGGGCACCTGCACGAACTGCACTTTCTCTTTGGGCCATCGGTTCCGGCCGTACATGCAGTTGAAGATGTTGTACTTGTGATCGACCTCTAGGTGACTTAGCGTGCTGCTGTGCCTCCTCTTCAGCACCTTCTTGGCCATCAAGCTTCTGTTGTTCTTGTAGGACAGTTCGCGTCTGAAGCAGAAGAACCGGCGCAGTTCGCGTTTGACGCGTCGCGAACGGTAACCGAACAACAACGGGCTAATGTAGGCGGCCAAAATTAAGAAACTGGAGGCCAACGCGTCGTATTTGCGGGGCAGATGTTGGTCAGTGGGTCGAGGCAGATTGTTCATTACCAACAGTATCACATACGGCGACCAACAAATTAGACCCATTACTATGACCAGGGCGCTTATTCTAGCCGCCCTGGTTTCCTCGCGGTGTCTAAAAATGGATCCGTTGCTGATTCTGTCCTTTAGCAAACTTATGTAGCTGGCGGTGCTTCGGACGCTCGACACACGATGCAGAGCCTCGCTCTTGCTCGGTGCCGGCGTGATCGTCACGATCGGCGCCAGCAAACAGGCGGACAGCTCGGTTGCATTGTAACCGGTGGACTCCCTCTCAGTCTTGTTGCAGATCGTGCTCGAACTGTTGCACCGACTAGGCCCGACCTCTCCGCTGGCGAACACCGTCGACAATTTGCCTTCTTCGATGCACGGATCGTCCGATTGTCCCTTCGTCTCATCCTCGACGGAAGACTTGTTCGATTTCGACTCATTCTTTTCCAACCGCGTGTCAACTTCGTCCTCTCCCTTCTCGCCAATCTCGCTCTTCAGAATCGGTCGAAAACCACAGAAAGGCGAGGAGAGCTTCCTGCCGTACTGAAACCCATCCTTACCGAGAACATCCAAGGACTCGTAGCACTCGAAACGAGCTTCCTCCTCCGAGTCGCTGTTCTCGGCGAAGTTCTTCAAGTTCCAAGTTACCGGCCTGCTCTCCGCCACGTCGTCTAAACACCTTTCGTCAGGCTTCTCTAGAGAACTCTCCGCGTCCTCGTCAGAGACGGCTTTGATGTCTTGATTAACATTCTCCGAGGAGATCTCTACTCTCTGCGAGCCAACCGTGAAGACGATACCCGAGGAAGGTTGATCGTTGTCAACAGGCGCGGAGACCTCCATCTCCAACGGCGGGGAGAAGGATCGTCTTCGAGACACCTGTCCAGTCGGCTGCATGGTCTCGCTGGTTTCGTCGATGGACGAGAGACTGGATATCTTTGGTAGCTTACGGAAGTCGTCGATAGTGTCGGCCTGCAGACGTTGAAGTCTGCCAGGTCCGTATTGCTCCTCGCTGAAGCTGGCTGAAGAGAGGATCGGCCTGGATCCGCTTCGTCTCGCTCTTTCCGAGTTCCGGTGCGCTGCCACGTAAATGCTAACGTAGATCCAGCATACAGCTGCGAATGGGAGAATGTAGGCGAAGATGCTGTAGACCAACGCGTAAATGAAACCGTAAGTGATCGAGTCGCCGATAAACGTGTCGAGGATCACGGTCGTGTTCTCGATGAGATCAATGTCGTCGTTGATCCTCAGAGACTCCACGGTCTCCAGGACTCCGGAAATCGTGGTAGCGTTCAGTTCGCCGACTTCCGTCTCCAGTATCGTGATCGTAGGGTCGGTTAGGCTACCGAGAGAGCTGTTGGAAGGCGACGAAACGTTCCCTCGGTCGCAAGAGAGCCAGAAGCCCCGGGGATTCGGGTTGAAGAACGCCAGCGAGCCGAACATGATCGAGATCACCCACGTGGACATGATCAGGATGCCGCATTTCAGCTTGTCCACTCGAGCACGATACCGGAGAGGATCCACCACGGCGAAGTATTGATCCACCGCGATCAACAGCACCGAGAAGATCGACGATGTCGTCACGATGGCGATAGCGCCCTCCGACATCGCGCAAACACTTCCGATCGACGTCCCGCCGACTATCTGCGCGCTGGACGGTGACGAAGAGGCGTCGATGATCAGCAGGGGGTTCATGATCACGCACACCAACAGATTCGACACGGTTAGGTTCATGACGAATCTGGAACAGATAACAACGGCTGTTAGTTGCAGGGAGAAAATTGTGAAACTTGGGAGATTTAGAGGAGAGCGGAAAATACAAGTGTTGGAGGAGTCGGATGTTTGTTAATCATTTAACCGGGAGTTCATTCGTCAATCATGATCGCTATCTCTAAGATAAAAATGTGTCTATGACTCTCATGATAAAATTGAATTGACGAGGTGCAAAACTGTGAAGACATTAAATAAATCTAAGTATTTTATTGCTTGATTCCGGATTGTATTCATTTATGACAAAAATTAATGGGTAGAATGTGAAACAGTGAAAAGATTAAAATACTTTAAGAGTATGGATACATTATTTTTACTACATTAAAATTATTAGTGACAAATATAAATTTATATTTAGCTCCTGTGTCTCGAAATTCATGGAAAATAACAATTGTTTGCGTTAATTGCAAGAGACTGGAGCCAAACAGGCACTTCATTCTTACTTTACTAATTTTAATAAACTGAAAATATTTAATACATTGGCATTCTTAAATCACTTCAAACTTTCTACTGTTCTAAATTGCATTATTTTCTAAACTGTTACTAAACATTATTTTCATCAAATTATTGTCATCAAAAAACGAATACATATTAAATTTGTCTTCTGCTCCTTACAATTGACTTGGAAACATTTTATTTTGCACAAACATCAGCAGTCTTCTAAGTAATCATTAAAAATGTATAAGAACAGTAAATGCTTTATTTATCAATTTTTAAAACATATTTTTGAAAGTACTTCTTGTAAGCGCATTAATCTTTCTGCTGTTCTTGTGATGCTTTGGATCAAAATGGCCGCGGATTTCGTCGTCAAAAAGGGTTAAACCAATTAATAACATTTTTCAGTATGTCACAGTCGGACGAATTTTTATGTATTTTTAACAAAATGAGAAGACGAAATACAAAACAGTGAAAACTTTCGAAGAATTAACAAGTATTATTGCATTATAGTCAGCTTACTTAAATTATTAAAAGAAGAAATACATTTTCAATTGATTCTCATTATAAGTGAATTTTTATTTTACATGAAATCGAGTAGCATGAAAATGATTTCAAGTTGTACTAATTTGCAATTGAATTCTGCACTTTATTTGCAACACTTTTCCGAGCTGTAAATACGCAGAGATCCGCAATCCAATCGTGGCATTCCATTTATCGGAAGGTATTTTTAACGTTTTCGTTTTGCGAATCATTCCATTAGGAGAGCGTCGGTATTTTATGAATAATACATCATCCTGTCGTTCTCGATTCTTAAAATCAATCAGAGACCTCGTGTAATTACAATTACCGAAGACCAAAGACAACATTTTTAGCGAGCGGGATAAGAAAACTTCGAATAAACGTAATCTACATCGAAGAAGCCGTTCATTTTTTAACGCTGTTTGCTCATTTGTTTACGGAGTCAACAGATTAATTCTTTACGTACGTGTTCATTTATAATTATACAAAATTGCGTCGTAAAATAGTTACATTGGTCATAAATTGGCTCAAGTGCATAAATCAAATCTTCAAAGCTAAATAATTGCAGTCTAGTCAATTTATAAAATAGAAAACTAAATGAAACGTTTATATCGAGTACGAGTATGAAACGAATGAATATAATCGTCAGAACTAAAGCGTGTTACAGTATTTAATCGATAAGTGTCGCCAAATTCTGAACAAGAAGTGTCGCAAATCAATCCCCACTTCCGCGGGATATGCCCTGTGAGGGGCCGTGAAACTTGAGGGGCCTCAGTCACCGAAAAGTGTAACATAATACGGGTCGAGTGTATCGGTGAGACCACTACCAATCCAATGACAAAACTTCTTTATTTTTTATAATCTTTTCGAAACTTTCGAGCGCAAGGGAAGACAGCGTATGGAGACGAAAGAGCCGCGGGTATCATCGCAATTATATCTTATTTGGTATCATTTTCATTAGAAAAATGCCACGAATATGTTGGTGACAGTTCCATAAAAAAATAAAGTTTTGTCACTGGGTTAAGTGTCGTTTTCACAACGACATACTCGACCCATATTATGTTACACTTGTCGGCAACCGAGAACACACAAATCAAAGAATAGTATACCTGAACACGAAGTGTCGCTGGTCGGACCCGTGGTTGCGACTTTTATCGATTAGATACTGTAATTCGATAACTACATCAACTTAACCCTTCGCGCTCCGAAGTATTTTAACTCCATAACCAAACTTTTTTTCTCGATCAAGAATATTTCCATTCTATATGATTTTTATCATTTTGAAGAAATGGAACTGATATAATACTTCATAGAATACTTAAATGTTTGGTAACGAATTTATTGAATATCAATTTAATAATGTAAACAATATTTTGAATAATGGTATAGTAATTTTTAGTGGTGCCTCAGAGTCACCACTCGAGTGCTAAGGGTTAAAAACTGAATAAAATGTATCTATTGTATCTGGACTGGGTTAAATGCGGTGATAAAAATAAAGAATTGAAATTTGATGAACATGTAAAACTTGCAAATGCGCAGACTGTTTAATATAAGCATACACGAATTAAATACGTAAATGGAGCAGGAATGAAATGCATAAATCGACAATAGAACTGACGATAATAATCGATAAGAATTGGAACAAACCTGTTGGATATCGTCCGCAACGATGGACGAACGAGGAATGCTAATAAAAGCGTGACGTTTAAGAGGAAACATCCGAAAAGAGCGAAACTCCAGATCACGATACTAGGATTATCCCACCATCCTTCTAGATCTCCTAGATCTGAGACCGATCCTTCTCCGACGATGTCTGGCGAATCTCCAACCATTCATGTATACTAAATGTCACACAGACCTAGAACAATAACAATCCTGGTATTACACACGAAAACGATTCGAGAGCGTTTCCGAACTGATCGGTTACAGATTAATTGCAGCAATATGCATTTATGTACCTGAAACATGCATTTGATAAAATTCAAGAACTTTCGAATCGGTCGTTCAAAACAGCCGATCGTTATAGATTCATGTCTTATAAATAAATAGTGGATCTTTATACAAAAACGATTATAATTCTTTTTTTCTATTGTCTTTAAAATATCTGAAGTATTTGTACATGTACGTAAAGATCTATTAATAGATTTGGAAGGTAATATTCTTTTTAATTTATAAAATTTTTAAATAAAACACTGATTCTCTTTATTGTAATATTTTAATTAGTAGCCAGCGGATTTTATACAGTTATGATAAAAATGAGTAGATGAAAAACAAAATAGTGAAAATATTAGACAATGATAAGGTCACATATTAAAATTCTTAAGAGAAGAAATATATATTTATACTATTTCCTATTTATACTATTTATACTATTTATACTATTATTCGGTTTATACTATTTATACTATTTATATTATTATTCTAATTATACTATTTATACTATTATTCTACTTATATTATTTATATATTTACACTATTATTACTATACTCCTATTTCTGGCAATCGATGCACAAACTTTTTATTCTGCATAAAGATCCGCAGTCTATTAATTAGATCACCTTATTACGAATATACATTTTCCTCTGATAAACCGATTGGTTTGTTTTTTCACGCACAAGTTTTTTATACGAAGAAGCTAATTAAATGAGCTCCAGGACACATCAAAGTAAGATTACGAAAGTTACACGGACTAATCGTTTAACGATCTGACGTCTGGTAAATCACTTCTTTTGCTTCGACTTTTTCAACGGTACGAGTAGTTTTTAATTGAAGGCCGTCCAGTTAAATCAACCATTATAATGCGCATCTCAATGAGAATTTAACTGACTCCTCGTAACACCGTATGTAGTGATGCATCCGAGCGTTCTTTTCCTTTCGTCAACAATGATTTCTAATTTCAGAAGAAGGAATGATTCCGACACATTTTAGTTATCTTTAACACGTTGACGCTCACTCTGAAATCGGTGATGGACGACAAAAGTAACTTTTTTTTCTTTTTGTTAATTATTTCATTCTTGGGAAGTGCGATGAACTTACAGAATAAAATTATTATAAGTTCTCCAGAAATTGGCGGACATCTATAGATTTGCGTCAACGTGTTACAAAACATTAAGCCGCTATTCTGGTTTTCGAAGTAATTTTGGCACGAATATTTCGGAATTTTTTTCAGGAAAACTGCTGAACCCATTTCTCTGGGATTTTGCACACGTATTTACTGGTGTTTGAAGTAAACTTATGATTTTTTTCAAGTAGAAGTAATAGAGAGAGATGACATGAGTTATATATTTTTTTATGAAGCAGGTTTGGGTAGACGATTGTCATGATTCCGGTCTTTCTACTGATCGGAAACAAAAAATGAAGTTGTTTGTTAATCAATATGAATGTAGTTATTGTCCGAACCAAAAGAAATTAAAAACCTAGTACAAAATGGCGAGATTTTGAAATCAAATTACCGATTTTTTAAATATTTTTCGACCTCTAGTACGACAAAAAAGTAAGAAAAAATGTATGAACTTCAAAAATTTTGCGATAACAAGTGAAATATGCTGAAGATTGTCCCAAAATTTCAAGTTGGTTGATCGACTAAAACTCGAGATATCGTGGCAACCATTTCGAAAAAGTGATTTCGAGAAAAACGCGTTTAAAGATTCAACTATGTATCAATATCGCGCAACGCGAGTTGCATTCTTCGAACGACTATAACCACGTTAATTTTATGAATTCAAACAAATCCTTATGCATATGCATATTCTACAGCGCTCATATTTAACACGTTAAACGCGGAGCAATTTTGTCTCGCTTTTTATTGCACTTTTCATTGCACTTTTCATTGAAGTTTAAATACAAAAATACGACTATGCATAAGCAAAATACTTGCTTACCCCATTTCTGTTTAATCCGTTTCAATCGAATCTATTAAAACAGTTATAAATTATTATAAACATATTTTATTTTCTTCCATCCAAATGCCAATATTAACTTTAAACCGTTACAAATTAATATACATGCTAATTATGCTATAGCAAACTGTAAACCATGTGATCGCCAATGACCTCGCTGTTAATGCGACCACATAAAATAAACTACAAATAAATAATAATAATAATAATAATAATAATAATAATAATAGTGTGAACATTTTTTAATATCATATGAATTAGATATTTTATGTACGGTGGGTGTACAAAGTATTCCTACACCTTTAAAAATCGAATAACTTTTTTAAAATTGGATCAAACGACTTCAATTATTTTGAGATGTCAGACGCATATGTTTACTACGTAGCGTGTCAATAATTTTTTTCTAAAAAACTGCTATTGGTCGGAATTGCGACGAAAATAGTAATGATCACAATTTTCAACTTTTTTATCTGTGCCTGTAATAAAAATTTAAACGACGCATTTTATAAGACACTTTGTGCATGCATATAACTTACGTAGGTCTACATGAGGCGTATTTTAAATTTTCATTATAGTCAAAGATAAAGAAGTTAAAAATTGTGACCTATACTTTTTTTGTCACAATTTTGACCAATAGCAATTTTTAGAAAAAATTATTTACACATTACCTAGTAAACTAATCCTTTTACCATCTCAAAAGAACTGAAATTGTTTGGTCTAATTTTGAAAATGTTATTTGATTTTAGAAGGTGTACGAATACCTTTTACATCCACTGCATATTGTTTTGTAAATGTCGTCAATCCTCAGGGACTGACATATCGATTAACGTGTTAAAGATAATCCACAGAAAGAAAAGTCAATTTTTTGAAACCGAAAAACCAGGATACCTTTCCAAAGAGAAAATTTGAAGCTGAATAATGGCGAACGTCATTTCGCGGTTAAAAATGGTACCGATAAAATTTCGGTGACGCAATCGCGGTCGAACCGGACGGCCGAAAATCGCACGCGTGCGAAACAAACCAAATTTTTGCGATGAAAAGAAAATTCCGTGACCTCAATATATTGCAGTAAAGTACTGGCCGACGGTTTATATTTAGAGTTAACGGATTTTCCCGTAGGCACCGCACTATGAAAATATCTGTGTGGAGTGTCAGTATGCCTTACGGACGGTTATGCCTGCATTTCGACTAATGAATGCTCCCATAACATTGAGATTGCACGTAAACAGTTAACGTGAGGTATTTAAAATTCATACGATGACGTTGGTTCGCGATACTACACCGGCGTTTACGTTTACCGAGTATTTGCGGAACAATTAATTGCAATTGTTTCTTCGTACTCGTTATACATATTGTACAAGGTCCGTTAGATTTATCGCGTTGACGGCAAAACGCTTCGAACAATAAATAAACTGAACACACGATAAAATAAAATAGTATTTCATTATGGTAGGTGATGGAATAATTAAATAATTGACTATGAATGAACGAAATGATTGTATGGATCACTTTCTCACACTGGTTCTGTTCTAGAAAGTAAATCAATATTTTAGATAAAACTGCAAATACTGGAACACACAAACCTCAGTCACTCATATTTAATTAAAAACCTGTGTAAACCTAAATGTAATAGATGCTATACAATAAACAAAATGGAACACATTGTTACAGCGTGCCATCTCTATCATCAATAGACTGCGGATCTTTATGCAAAATAAAAATTGTCCGCCTCGATTGGAAGAAATGGGAACCAAATAGAATATTTTTTATTTCTCTAATTATTCTAATCGATTGAAAAGAATATATTGGAATTCTTAAATTCATTTAATTTCCGGGCCCTTTTAAATTTGGCCGACCAAATTTCGCATAAATGCATAAAATCCGCAGTCATCAAGAAATCATCATCATAAAATCATCAAGAATGAAGAAGATACAAAATTCCAGGAAACATCAAAGATGCCACCGACTCAAAGGAATCTTGCGAAAAATTAATAAAATTCTTGAAGCACACAAAATTATTCAACCGAATCATAATTATAAATGACCACCTAATTGTAAGCTTGTAGTTGTTAATAAACCTTGCGAGGTCAATGCAACTTAAAAAGAATAAAAAGAAAATAAAAAGATGACCAATAGAATTTTTCCTACTAATAAAATTTAAGAAATTTGTGTTAAAAAATTTATTTAATATGCATACTATATTGAATATAAATGAGTGTGTCTGTGTGTGATCATTGGGTCACAATGATCCCATTATTTACAAAATTCGGTTCAGATTCTTCAGTTCTTCCTTTAAGAATGCTATTAAGTTCGAAATAAAATAAAAATTTTATTCAATTATACTAATTTTTTTTTTAACGAAACTGACAATGAATTTTATGTTATCGTAGCTGTAATAAGATGACAGAATCTGCAAAATTAATCTGTCAGAGACTCATACACAAAATTCCATACAAATTCATTTTTATTTAATTAACCCCCTAAATTTTTTAAATAAAAATATTTTGTGGCTATTTAGGATTAGATTTCATTCCCTCTCTCCGACTTATTTTCTACTTACTTAATTTTTGTATTTGTTTTATTCAGGACTACAGCACTGACACTCATTGTGCAGTTCACTAAAATCACTCTCACGTAAGATATTTTCGAGAACTAAAGTCTGACATATTCTTGTTGCTAATGTCTGCAAGAATAAGCTCAAAGTCGCGAGAACGTAGGCATCGACGTGGGCAGCGTTCGCGTCAAAGTAAAAAAGTATGACACTGGAAACGTAGCCAAAAGGAAAAGCTATAAACAATGGAAATTTTGAAACAGATATAAACGCGCATAATTTTAATTTATGATCGCCGGCACTTAGACAGGAAAATAGATACGATTGAAGTGAACCTTGTAAAAATTATGCATAGTTGTTCCCAGTGTCAAACAATATTGTACACATTAGATTACGAACAGAATATTTTCTAAAAACTTACAATATACAGTGGCGTGCAAATGTATCCGGACACTCTTTAAAAACGAATAACTTTTTCAAAATTAGTTCAAACTGCTTGAGTTTTCTGAGATGTTAGACGCATTAGTTTACTAGGTAGCGTGTAAATAATTTTTTCTAAAAATTGCTATTGGTTGGAATTGCGACGAAAATAGTAAAGGTCACGATTTTTAACTTTTTAATCTGTGCCTGTAACGAAATTTAAAAAAAACGCATTTTATAGGTCTAAGTAAGTTATGTACATGTACAAAGTTTCATCGAAATCGGTTAACGTCGTTATGAGTTACAAATATTTAAAGGTGATAATTATTGGATTTGCTATAATAAAATTATCGGGGTCTCCTAAAAAGTAGGGGAATTTATTACATAAGGACAAAATTCCCTGGAAAGACCGAAAATCTGCGACTTTCACCCTTAAGCTCCCATCTTGCAATGTTCGTAGCTTTTAACAACATTAACCGACTTTGATGAAACTATGGAGATCTACAAAAGGTATATTTTAAATTTTCATTACAGGCACTGATAAAAAAGTTAAAAATCATGACTTACTTTTTTCTTCACAATTTCGACCGTTAGCAATTTTTATAAATAATTATTTACACGCTACCGAGTAAACTAATCCTTCTAACATCTCAAAAAAACTCAAGCCGTTTGAACTAATTTTGAAAAAGTTATTCGTTTTTAAAGGGTGTCCGGATAATTATGCACGACACTGTATGTGTTAACGTCTCTGCGACGAAGGAATGAACATTTGTTCCGGAACAGCAACTGCATGTTAATATTTCTGCGAAATCACGTGATGCACAAGGATATTGCGAAAATGTCAAAGAACACGTAAAAGAGGTAAACACGTGTAACAAACAGACGAAGCAATTATATTCAAAATTGAGATACGATGCAGTCTCGTTAGACTGTCGAACAAGTTAGTGTAACAAACAGAACAAGTTAGTATAACAAACAGACGAAGCGATTATATTCGAAATTGAGATACGATGCAGTCTCGGTTAGACTGTCGAACAAACGCTTTGGTTGCGCGATAATGTCATCACGTCGCGAAATAGAAATGCGAAAGTCACCGATGCTGCAAAATTAAGTTGCCGCTGTCAACCTCGTGGACAGGCATTTTGAAGTCGATGACAGCGTGCACATTGTCCGACAGTGTTATTTGGGAAGGTAGTCTCTTCTCCGAGACGAAATACGTGCAAAAAGCTTTTGATGTTCGTTGAAACGTTTTCCAAAATGGCAGTGGACCACCGTGTCGTATTTTTCTTCGGGTTTGCAATAATAAATCTGATTGCGGATGTTGATGCGAAATCAAAATTGTTCGTGTCAATTACAAGACGCAGGAACCAAGTAAAATTTTTTCCTTTTAGTATTTCTGTCTTGTCAAATTCTGCATTCTAAACAATTCGACTGATCTTTATTCAAAATAGATTTTTTTCTATTAATTACAATGTGTGGGCATTACACAACAACTCATTTTTTGTCTTAACAATTTTAATCTTCTAAAAATAACAGATTCGTATATTCTTCTAATGCTTTTGCTGTTCTGCGTTCTATCCACTCATTTTTTTTATAAATGCATAAAATCTGCAGTCTAATGATAATGGATTACAACTGTACAATTTGAATTAGTTCAACGGTAGAATTATTTAGTCTCGACAAAATTGTAAAAATTCGTAGCATTTAATGCAAGTAAAAATATACATAATATGTTGTTTAAATGGAGGTTGTGTAAGGTCTATGTACTTAACATACAATAGTTTAGCACCAAATGTTGGATAATGAATGTTTAAATTATATGTATATTTAATATTATTAGACTGCGGGTCTTTATGCATTTATGGCTTCTGAATATTTTTAAAAAATGCAAGAATATAAAATTCGACAGAATTTAGTACGAGTTTTATTTATTTTAGATCTACAAAGGTTACTACCACCGAAAATAATATTTTATATGTTTCTACTTTCTTAACATTCGTCTTCAAAAATTGCAAACTGCATGAACATCCGCATTCTAAATATTACATTGTAAACATCGAATATTACATTGTAAACATCAATGGTAAATAATACGTATTTTATGTTAAATATTGATGGGATACATGTTTTTTAGCTACTGGATCTCATAAATTTTTCATCATAACTGTCTAACATTTTATACTAAGTCATAATTATCACAACTCGTTTGGATGACCATCTGTTGCTGGGAGACTCATTAGTCAAGTCACTTGACTAATGTGAACGGGAATTAATGGAGTAGAAATCTTCACCTCCTCCGTCGCCCGTGTTAAAATCTATTTTAATATAGGTTTTCTGAAATTTTCCATGACTTCTGAGCTCGCACCAACTAACTGAAATGGATAGTTGTTTATAATACTATTGATAGTACATCAATCTGCAAAAACTGCTGTACAAGAGCCTTAACCAACTCATAAATCTCCATTTACTTCATCTTCAAAAACAAAAACCATACAACATCACGCAATTCAAACATTTTTCAACACCAGAACAATGATATCTCTAAAAATTGATTGAAAACCTCGAAAAAGGGTCTACGTTACATGTACAATAGACTCGAAGTTTGCATACAATTAAGGACGGTACCAAACCTTCTTTGAGGTTTACATTCAATTAAGGATTGTAGCAAACATTATTCGAGGTTTCCATTCGTTTAAAAATTGCACCACACCGTATTCGAGGTTTCCATTCGATTAAAAATTGCACTAAACCTTCTTCGAGGTTTCCATTCAATTAAGAATTGTACCAAACGTTCTTCGAAGTTTCCATTCAGTTAAGGACGGTACCAAATATTCTTCGAGGTTTCCACTAAACCGAAAACTGTACCAAATGTTCTCCGAGGTTTCTTCATAATTAATAAATGTATCAAATGTTATTCGAGGTTTCTATTCAATTAAGAATTGTACCAAACTTTCTTCGAGCTTTCCATTCAATTAAGAACGTTACCAAACTTTCTTCGAGGATTTCATTAAATTCAAAACTGTACCAAATGTTTTTCGAGGTTTCTATTAAATTAATAATTGTGCCCAACATTATTCAAGGTTTCCATTCAATTGAAAATTGTACCTATTATTGTATTTTCGAGTTTTCCATTCAATTAACAATTGCACCAAATGTTCTGCGAGATTTCCATTCAATTAAGAATCGTACCAAACCTGATTCGAGGTTTCCATTCGATTAAAAATTATTCCAAACCTTATGCAAGGTTCCCATTCAATTAAAAATTGTATCGAACCTTATTCGAGGCTTCTATGCAATTAAAAATTGCACCGAGCCTTCTTCGAGGTTCTATTCAATTAAGAATTGTACCAAACATTATTCGAGGTTTACATTCAATTAAGAATTGTAGCAAACATTATTCGAGGTTTCCATTCAATTAAAAATTGTACCGAACCTTATTCGAGGTTTCCATTCAATTAAGAATTGTACCAAACCTTATTCGAGGTTTCCATTCGATTATTCGAGGTTTCCATGCAATTAAAAATTGTATCGAACCTTATTCGAGGCTTCTATGCAATTAAAAATTGCACCGAGCCTTCTTCGAGGTTTCCATTCAATTAAGAATTGTACCAAACATTATTCGAGGTTTACATTCAATTAAGAATTGTAGTAAACATTATTCGAGGTTTCCATTCAATTAAAAATTGTACCGAACCTTATTCGAGGTTTCCATTCGATTATTCGAGGTTTCCATGCAATTAAAAATTGCATCGAGCCTTCTTCGAGGTTTCCATTCAATTAAAAATTGTACCTAAGCTTACCCGATGCTTCAGTTCAGTTAAAAATTGCTAGTAAGAATGCACTGTAAGAAAAGCTGCCAAATTTTTAAATATATTTTCTGAAGTTATTACATGTTTAAAATTTGCGAATGCTAGGTTTTTACCATCGATGAGAAAGAAGTTGTATAAATCTGTAGCAGACCCTCTAAAAACAATCGCGGGAGATTGTAAAATTGGGAAATAAAGCAAAGTATATTGCTTTAAAATTCAAAAGCAAAAACCGCAATTATTTCTGCGTGAACCTAATATTTTCTCACGTCTGAAGATGCATTTGCGTGGCTAAACAGCTTGTTCGAAAACGTAACAAACTGAGGAAAGCACAGTGGGAGACCTCAAAGCCATCGAAAACAAATATTGTAAGCGTCTTGTCGAAGAAAATCAACACTGGTTGACGTCACCTAATGTTTTTTTAAAACGCTTTAAAACCGTAATTGCGCCCGTCCGCGTACTACATACATATTACTATTGCGTTTACTGTTGCATCTTCCATTAAGTCCAATACCTTATGACCGGAGCGAAAACGAACGTCACGATAGAATTGCATTTGGAGCTCCCTATCGACATGTTTCCGTTCTAAAACCTTGCGAAAAGTCAAAACAGTTTACAGTAAAATTTAAAAGTAAAACGTTGTTCTTGTGTTTAAATTGAAAAATAAAAAACGGCAGCAGTTTATTTAGACACCGAACCAAACTTTCTCGCCAATTTCTGTTGCATAATTTACATATTAAATTTAATTGACAGCGAGGAACGCAGATAAATTATCAATATGTAAGTTCTTTGCATATATTTAAAAATATTTATATTTTTAGTAGTCATTGAAATGCATAAGCGTAAATCGTGTAGTTTCGAAATTCGGAATGCTTAAACTGTTTTATCTGTTGTTCCTGTACGGGTATCATCCTCATTCGTGAAATCATTGCTTCCTGGAACTGCAAAATGCAATTCTAAGAAGAATTTGTTAGAAATGTGACTTACCCGCAACATGAAAAAAGAAAAATAACTTATCTGTCCACAAAACAGAATTACATTTTAACAAATGTGTTAAGTTAACGTATAACGACGCTAATGTGTTAAATACGATTTTATCTTGGAGATAAACATTTTGCAACAAATGTAGGAGTATCAATCGATATAAAACACATAAGTAAAAAGGTTTGTTTTCAAGATAAACATGCGATTGAACCGCAAGTAGTAAAACTTGTGCACTAACTTAAGAAGAACGTGTGCCAATTTTATTGATGTTGTGAGCAGAAACAATGGGGGACTCAACAATCAGATTAATCTCGCTAAATACGAAATTATGACGCCACCTATTACACGCAGAATAATCTTCGAAAGACGATAATTCTTTACAATTTCAAATTCATGTGTCCCAAAACATGATATCTGTTCGTTGATTCGTGAAGTTTGCGTTTGTTTGATCGAAACGATGATTGTTTTTCAATTGCGTCGAGCCGTGTTTCCACAATTTCATTCCTATTTTTGCAATATAAAAAATATACAACACGTAAAAATAGTGGATATTCGAGAGTGTTCTGAAGAACAGATTTTCAGTTACGACCGCAATGCAAAATTTTTCAACATCCTGTTGACTTTGTAAATCCCTGAAGTTACGGATCTGAAATTCGGTGCTTCAGAATTTGAAATGTTTGAGTCTTTTTTTTACAGCAATTACACAGACTACCACATCAGCAATTTAAAATATTTTTTAATTCATTATTTTTACTATAAAAATATCAATTATTTTTATGCATTTTGTTTCGTTCGCTGTAGCCGCGCTCTGATTGGTCCGGATTTTTCGTTAATAATACCTTAACAAAGCCGCGGACGCCATTTTTGGAAAGGAAAATGTCTCTATGGCAATGGTTCTTAACTTTTTTGAAGTCAGGGAACACTTTTGATTATATGAAAAATGTGTGGGACACCAAAAGTAATGAACCAAAAAAACAAACAAAAACATCCCGCGTAGAAATAAATAGATTCTATATTATAAAAATCATTTTAAAAAAGAAATTCGACTTCCATAATTTCGCGGAAAACTTGCAAAAGCTCGCGGAATACCGGTTAACCAGTTAGCTGTTTCCGACGAGTATACTCGTCATGGAGAAATGACAAGCTTTTGTGTTATGACGAGTATACTCGTGATGCGTAAACAGTAGAGCAAGATAAAATGTACTGCTTAAATTGCAATATTAGTGAAAACTAAAATATATTTGTATTAATATGTTTTGAATATTTGGAGGCCAAGACGAAATAAAACGAAAAAGTAAAATAATATAAATAATTATTATGATAAAAGCTGTATATAGTGTTAACAAAGTAGTTCGCGTACTTTTTGCGACACATTTTAGGTACACACTTTTCAAAGAGGTGGCAACAGTTAACTGGTTAAGAACCACTGGCTTAGGGCCTCTAAAGCTCTTAATCCGGCACTGACTAACCCACATACGTTCCTCAGTATAATGACAATATAAAGCATAATTATATGTATATAAAACACAATCGATTTATTTAAACTGCAAAGCAGAAATAGATGTAATATAATCCTAGGATCTTCCATGCAAAACTATTTCTGAAGAGCGTACGAGGGTTAAATAAATGAAATATTTTTTACCGTTTATAGTATCTAATCTGATTTACGTTAATTTCATAAAAACTAAAGGACTACACGTTATAATTGAACTAGTCTACTATTATACATTTTGTACGATCTTTTTGTAATCAATTGTAATTATATGAGAGCCACCGGGGGAAAAATTGGCAGTGATTAATAGGATGTGACACTTAGGATTGCAATTAGTAAGTTAATGTAGATGTAAAAAGCAGGTGAAGTCCCCCATCGTTAGATGACGCATCGGCAATTCATCATTACACACACGCATGACTCAACAGTAAACGTCCATTTTGACAAAATCCATTTACAATTCTTCGCAAGGTGCTCAATACATTTTCCTTAAAAGATTACACGGGAACTACATATTCAACAAAAAAAAAAAACGTTTTTCCCTCTAAAAATTAAAAATTTAAGTATGTCAATATACTTTCCGTAAAATTACCATCCAATTTGTCGTGGACTTGTAAACGTAAAACTCTGGTATCTGGAACTCGTTCGCAAAGTGGAGGACTGCACGAACGTTTGCAGTCCGACTGTTGCTATCTGCGCTTTTTAATTATGGCAGGCTGCATACTGTTACAGGTGCTAAATTTAGATGCGAAGTTAATCAGAGCGATCAACTTCACTGGTAGGTGCACGTGATGGAATGGATTCCAAACAGATGTCATTATACTATAAACGCGTTGATTACATTGATTCGGTGTTCACGTGGACAAGACTATCATGCGAATTACAGATGCTTGCTAGAACGCATGAACCCTCCCAATTACATCCGTATAGTCGCAAATATCTCGTTCGCGTACAGGTTAAATCGATCCTCGCGACACGTGTGTCTCGGTGATCAATAAAGATCTATGAAACGTATACATTTTCTTCTAGCGATCACGAATTCGCCTCTGAACCAGAGTAGGGCACAAATCAACTAATAGTTAAAAATGACTAATTGTCTCATTGATTGTTAGTCATAGCAAAGTAGTCATTAGTCAAAACTAAGTATGAAATTAATTATTTTACGGAAGATTACGGAAGCGGACCACGTGATAAGAAGTCGAATTCATCCAATAGTGGTTCACTGTATCCGTTTCCGTAATACGAGTTTTGAAATTTTGCATACATGTAAAGTACTGCATACTTAGTTTTGACTAATGACTACTTTGCTATGACTAACAACCAATGAGACAATTAGTCATTTTTAATTATTAGTTGATTTGTGTCCTACTCTGCTCTGAACTAAGGATGTGCGAGTACCCGTAATTTACGAGCTCAGCTGAACTCGATTCGATTACACGAGCCGAGTCGAGCGTTTGAATTTTCCGAGCTACTCGAAATCGACGAACTGCTTGAAAAGAATGCGAGCTACTTGAAAAAATCAACCAGCACGAATATTCGAGCCCTCGTGAAACTTCGATTTACTCGAAAATGAATTTCCAGCTCGAAATTTTTCGAATGATTCGAATATATTCGAACAGATCTTTAACTTTCGAGTTACTCGTAAAAATTCGAATTGCACGAGTTACTCGAAAGTTAAAGATCTGTTCGAATATATTCGAGTAATTCCAAAATGTTCGAGCTGAAAATTCATTTTCGAGTAAATCGAAGTTTCACAAAATATTCGAATATTCGAGCCGGTTTTTTTTTCAAGTAGCTCGCATTCTTTTCAAGCGGTTCGTCGATTTCAAGTAGCACGGAAAATTCAAACGCTCGACTCGGCTCGACAGACCGATCATTACTCGACTCGATATTCAAATACTCGACTAAATCGAGTACTCGCACAAACCTACTTTGAACCTACAAGATCTTCAGACTATCGTGTTGGAAGGAGCAATAATGCTAGATCATTATGTTTCTACGTCTTTCTTCTTTTGTTTTGTGTTCTACTAATCCATTTTACACACGTTCACGCCGGCGCTCTGTTTTCTTTAATTTTACCGTACACAAAATTTTGTTAAACAAAATTCAGGCACAGATGGACAATTTACTCTTACTATGCATTTATTAGGGCATGGTATTAACCCCTTGCCTTATGACTTATTTTACGGTTATAGTAATTAGAATTTCTTTGTAGTTCACAATTTCTTAGAAAAAGGAGAAAATGTAAATCTATTGCATGTCTATATGTTCTCCAATGGCTTTACATTAACAACGACAAAATAGAATTATATTTCGGTTTAAAGGAAATTAATAACATACATCTTTATTAGACTCTGTTCAGAATCTTCATCGCGTCTCTCAGACGATATTGTAAGCGAAGGGGTTAATAGTATAGTATAGCTTGTACTCAAAATGCTTTCATTTTAATTATTTATTTTATCGATACGAAAACCACCACGTGTACCACCGGTTGTATGAACAAATTGTAGTCAAATACTCAGATAAAGAATATTATAAAAACTTAGCAAATAGAAATATCCAAAATGTACTTATTTAACCAGTTAGCTGTTTTTGCCGAGTATACTCGTCATGGAATAAAATTAATTGCTTGCTATTTATGTTAAAATTTGTAGTAAAAATTAAAAAGCAAAATTAATTTCTCGACATTTGAGAATTTTTCGAGTCAAAGACGAAGTAAAGAAACGAAACAAAGAAATTGACGAGAGGTCAATATGTGATAAATAAAATTTTCAAAAATTTTGTGTAGCCACATACAAAGTCGAGCTACACAGGTAACTGATTAAAGGACGATAATAATAAATGTGCCACTTAGGTTCAGTAAAAGACTTCGTCATGATGATCATTAGTATGTAAATTATTTCTCCATTTTTATTGCCTTGCTGTAGAGCTTGTTCGCGTGGAATAATCAAATTAATTAACTCGTGTAAGAAATAGAAGTATGCATTACATAATAATGTGATCCTTGCCAGTTTGGTCACACAAAAATCTCACACATTTTCATGCAATTTTTAATTTTTATGATATCGTTCGCCAGAATCGATCGAAATAAGAACGTGTGTGTGCTAACTCAAGGAGACGTCGGACCACCATTTTGTTTACTGTACGGTCCAGTAAACTTTTATAAACAGTTCCGTTCGCTGATTTACAGATAAGATCTTTTACGGTCTCACGCGTGTCCATGACTGCACCAGTCCTTTCTAACCAACGTTTTTGCAACAAACGATCAAGGTTCTGATCCTTAATCCACGTGTATTATTCAAGTTTTCGGTCTATCGCACAATCTGCTCCTTAATTCCAGATTGTTCACTGATTGCCTGAATGATTCGTATACAACACCGAAGAGACCTTGATCGATGTCCAGAATACGAATTGGTTATCGATGCATAGCGCGAAATGTATGTATGCAGAAATGCAAAATGATTCATTGAGGTGGAAACAGCATGCGCGACCATTCGATTTTAATGACACTGTACGGGAACAGAGTGCACAATTATAGGATAACTAATTTTAAGCACCGAATATATAGTGTATAATATTGATAAGAAGACTAACATTAATTGCAGTTCCTGACTATGACAGATGCATTGAAGTAGAAAGTTTCATGAAAAGAGCCGCGTTTCCAAATGAATAGGAAATGACAGACTTCGTTTAACGTTTGCAGAAGAAACAATGCAAGTTTGCATAAACATCTGGTCTGTAATTACATTCTGTCAGCACCGAAACCATATTGACTAATATATCATTGATCTACCATTTTGTTTGCCTCGTAATCCACAAACGAATGACGCAATCACTCATCCGCACCTCAAAATTCATTTCTGCGCTGAGACATTGTGTGCATCAAATTTGGCAAAGATCAATAAAGCGGAAAAAGCAATAGTCATTATTAGATTGTGGATTTTGATGCCGATGGAATTTATTTTATAAATTAAGGACAAAAATTAATCTGTTATTTGACTGTTGAATTATGTATAACCAGTGATGCCAGATCGGTTAAATCGAGAGGAATACAGTTTACCACCTCTCTGATGACCAGAGTAATATGTGATAGGTTCCGCGGCACGTCACGTGACCAGTCTACGGTCTTAGTGGGGGACGTTGGTGTCTGCTATTGGTAGTGGAATGGGATAGTGGAAGGGGAAAAGGAGGAGAGGAAAATCAACTCAGTTTTTGATGTTTCTGGCATCACTGTGTATAACAGCGTATCTAGATTGTTCTCTTCATTAAATCGTAGCTTAATTGCCTTGCGACGTGTGTTTAATACGTATTGCAGAATAAACTCTATTGTGCGGATACAAAGTGTAGTTTATTATATTCCCATATTCCAATAGATGCAAAATAAAAATTGTCCAAGTAGACTGTAATAAATAATAGATATATTAAAATGTATTTCTTCTTTCAATAAGTTTAGTACGTCGAAAATAATGTAACAATATTCTTAAATTCTTTTAATGTCTTCATAGCATTGTTTTTCACTCATCACTTTTTACCATAAATCATACATGGACAGAAGTTGCTCGATCGGAGGCGATTTTTCCCGGAAGCGCTACCCCCACTCCGCCCGCCTGGGCGTTTCACTCCCCGTGACGACAGTCCTAGTTCATACGAGTGAGGGTAACGCTTGAAAATAACGCCTCTATGCCTGCCATAAATGCATAAAATCCGCAGTCTCGTCATTTTTCTCTATCACTATTAGTTTCATCTAAATTCTAATTTTCTAACAGCCAATTCATATCATTAGCTTTCGCATTCAATCTAATATGAAAATCAACATTGATCTACAAGGAGTACTCCAAAAATATACAGGTAGTTCAAAAAGTATTCGTTACACCGTTTAAAAACTAATAACTCTTCTAAAATTCGATCAAACAGCTTGAATATTTTTCTTCAAAATGTTACAACATTGTTACAAGTTTGTTATCTGTGTCTGTAATGAAAATTTAGTAGCATGTAGAACGTTTCATCGGAATAAATGAAGGTTGCTATGGAATATAATTCTTTGAAAATGGCAAAAATTGTAAAAAACTGCGATTTAAATGAATCTCGAACCCTAAATTAAAAAATCTTCAAATTTTATCGATGATACTTTGAACACGTATATAACTCACTTAGATTAACAAAAGACATGTTTGATATGTTCATTAAAGACAAAGTGTAAAAATTTAAAAATTGTGACCTCATTTTTGTTTCTTCGCCATTGCGACCAATAGCAACATAAAAAAACAATTATTTACACACTAACTAATCGTTCTAACATCTCAAAAAAATTCAAGCCGTTTAAATCCACATCCAAAAAAGTTATTCGTTTTCAAAAGTTGTACGAATACTTCATACACCGACTGAATAAAACAAAATTGGTGAATAAAAAGATTTTAAATGAATCTAACCGTGGCTTCCATGAAATTGCCAAAAGCATCCGTTTTGCAATGTCTAAATAAATTACGTCGAAGTCGTAAAATGTTGATAGCTGCTGTTTCGCCGACAAACCCATCGAATTGATTGTTTAATTTTCTTATAGTTGCACGATCGATCACATGCGACCCACGGTTCGCTTATTGCCGTTCCAAGAGGTAGTTAACAATAAAGACGGTATTTTACTAGTCGCTGAGTGGGCAGAATTATTTCTGCGCCAATTGAGGGGAAATAGACTCCCCCCCTTACATCTGACTCACACGTGCTTCCGCATTTGTTGTATTCCGTGACACGTGGAGGGTGCCACGAGGCGTATAGATTAGCTATTGTTCGTCCCTACTGTCGAGGGGAAGCTCAGGGTTGTACCATGTCGATTTCGATGAAATTCTGCAGGGTTGATAGGCGTGCAGGTTGTTTCGCAGCGCGTGGTACACGTGCCGACGATGAACGAGAAAGATAAAAGCAAGCTGAGAAAGAATTCGCAGATAGACCAGCGACGAATTTAACGTTGCCTTTGAGAAGAGTCTGGCACGGAGTTCGACAGGATGTGTCATTCTTGGACATGAATGATGTTTCGTCATTGTATAGCTAATACTGGCATCGTATATCGTTAACTATTCTTCGGATTTTTATGTTAAATAAAATTCTGCTCTTGTTACAGCATGCATACATCTACATTTATGCCTTTCCTAAATAATTTTCATAAATCCAAAATAATACAATAGTATTTTTAAATTGTTGCTATATCTTCACTGTTTTGAATTTGATATTTTTGTCATAATTGCATAAAATCTACTGTCTAATTATAACAAAAACTTTGAAAGACTATTCGTTTGTTTATTTCAATAAGGGCCGAGTAAAATTTAGAGAAAAATGTTCTGAACGTACACTAAATAGAAACAGCGAAAAATAATATTTTAACAATTTTCTCTTTCAAAAAAGGATATATTTTTCATGTTTTGTAACTCAAATTAATATAAAACTTGAGTGTAACATTGATGGCAGCTGATCGAAAAGAAATTGTTCAAATATTTCGAGTATGTATTTAAATCTTTTATTTTGAATAGCGTGTATTAAAAATATTTCTTAGCAATGCAAATCAAAAGAGTTATTCTGTACACAACGATTGACGTGTAATGTTCACAACAATATGCTGGAAAAGCTTTCGCGAACAGCAACAAAGTTCACGGTTTATTCCAAACATATTAAAACCAAAAGTAGTTTCCGAACGACTCTCAAAATACATTCTTTTGCAAATACATACTCGCTCTTTGTGCGAAAATGCTCGAGCGATCGACGGAACTTTCCTCCGTTGTCCAAGCACTTTCGAGCAACATTAAACACACTTCAGCATCCGCCATTGAGAGGAGTGCTAAAAATGTTCGGTCGAAAAGGTCGGAGCAAAATTAGTTTTTACTTTCATAAATCCTAATTTCTTACACGTCCGGTCCCGTCCCGTGGAGAAGTGTGTCAAGGTGCGAAATCCCAAGGTGTACCAAATCGTACTTGCTCGGGGACAATCTCTGTTTTCTTTTGCGCGTAGTTGGCCCTGCGATTAACGAATATTTTGAAAAACCATTCGCGAGTCAACCGAAGACAAATATTTAACGCGATAAATCTTAGCATGTATCTTGGACACAAAATTTGCCAGTCGAACGACCGTCTCTCGAGGATCACCGGAAAATTAGCCTTTGCTTAACACTAAACCTACCAAGCATTAAAAGATCTGATAAATATTGTCTTATAAAAATGGCAACACTATAATTATTGAGATAATTGTGATTTCTATCGATCGAATTTTGAATTATGTTAGAGAAGATGTTATTGGCGCAAGGTTCGATCTTGCGCCAATAACATCTTCTCTAACATAATTCAAAATTCGATCGATAGAAATCACAATTATATCATGGGTGGCGTAACATTTAAAATTCTTAAGGACTGGTGGTACACGAATATAAAAACGAATATAATAAATGCTTAGAGAATTTAATTTATACCATTATTTTTCACAAATGAATTTTTATATTTTGAATAATTGGAACATCTTGGTAGTGTTAACACTAAACCTACCAAGCATAAAACATATAAAAGTGAAATGCCCTATAGAAGTGAAAAGATTGAATTTACTTTAACTTGTTACGGTTTTCATTATAATCTGTATTTAAATAAAGAAGACAGTTGAATCATTTCCTATGAAAACGTTTTCATAATTTCAATAATTGTGAAATAGAGAACCGGTCATTTGATCGTGGTAGGTTTAGTGCTAACCCCGTGTGCTATAATATCGAGTTTGGCTCGCGATGGATAAACTGCAGATTTTATACATTTATAACAAGAATGGATAGGTACAATTTAAAATAGAATGAAGATTAAGGCAATTTAGAAACATCAATTTATTATTGTCAAAGTATTAAAATTATTAAAGGAAGAAAAAACTGTTTCAGTGGCACCTCCCTCTTAAAATTAATGTACAAAGTTTTTATTTTGTATAAATGTCCGCAGTGATGACGACTTCGAACAGAATCTAATAAATATCCCTTCAACTTGAAATTCTATTTTATTGTAATTAATATGTAATTACCCATTGGCAAATATAGAATAAATTTGCAGTTCTTCCTAGTAAATTATGAACCGTCAAAAAAGTTCTAATTATTGTAATCGTAAAATAAATAGCAGTGCTTTTCAATCTTGAACCAACGACTCATACCCAGTAACGTAATCTAATAATTTCGTTCGTGATTATTTTATAAGACGATTTTTAAACATCCGTTAAGTATAGCACAATTTTTAAAAATTCTGTTTATAGGCCTCCGGCAAATAAGTTTTGTGTTTAAT
The DNA here is from genome assembly GCA_913789915.3 of Sphecodes monilicornis. Taxonomy (NCBI): domain Eukaryota; kingdom Metazoa; phylum Arthropoda; class Insecta; order Hymenoptera; family Halictidae; genus Sphecodes; species Sphecodes monilicornis. The sequence continues at coordinate 17,821,287 of OU565290.1, forward strand.
TCACTCGGTTTTTTTTAAAGCGTAAAATCCGTCTACTTAGCAATCTACTAATAAATACACGGATCTTTATGCAAAACAAAATTATTTGGATTGCAAGGAGCAATATAAAAATGTCTTTGTTCTTTGAATAATTATTATGAGCTGAATATGATGTATTGACGAATTTTTAAAAATTCTGTTTATAGGCCTCCGGAAAATAAATTTTGTGTTTAATCCACTCGGTTTTTTTTTAACGTAAAATCCGTCTACTTAGCAATCTACTAATAAATAGACGCATCTTTATGCAAAACAAAATTATTGGGATTGCAAGGAGGAATATAAAAATGTCTTTGTTCTTTGAATAATTATTACAGGCTGAATATGATGTATTGACAAATTTTTAAAAATTCTGTTTATAGGCCTCCGGTTAATAGATGAGCCATTTAATGCAAAACTGGTGTAAATCAATATTTATCCGTTGAACACCAAATCTTAAGGTTTTAAGCTTCATTAAATAAAATAATTGTAATTTTAGCGTGGCTTGCACAAGACCAACGTAACATGTTTCGATATTATTTTACTCAATTAATCCTTGAATAAATACTTTTATTTAATAAATACTTGATTATCCAATGATTAACACTTTGATCGCCATATATGGGTGGCGGAATTATTTATACAGAATTAAAAATTAATTTTTACGATGGTAAATTAAGTGTACCAAAGCTTACGATCTGCGAAATAGAAACATAACATCCTCCGATATTATTTTTCTCAATTTCTCATTATCGAATGATTAGCTGTTTTGACTTGCACTATATTTCCATTGAACGGCTCACAAATTCTGCAAAAATAAATTATTGCCACCGAAGGTACGTTTCATCTGTAAATCTTCCGAATTAGATATTTGTCCTAAATTGTTATCGCATAAGGTGTTGAACGTGAATAGACTTCATGATTTGTATGCAAAATAGAAATTCTCTGCATTGACTGCAAGACAAGCTGCATAGACATTAATTTCTTTTTCTAATCATTGTAATGAACAGAATGCAAAAGCGTTTTTAAATAATTTAAATGTTTTGCATAAAATCCGCAGTCCAGCGAGGAAAAAGTTTCAGAGAATTTGAAAAGGAATGAATCGAATAACTCAGCGAAAAGTTGCTATAACGCGAGACATTTATACTTGTCTAGAAAGAACCGAGGTAAGTGTAAAATCTCTGATGTTTCGAATGAGCAATGCCGCGATACTGCACATTTATCTACCAGGTAATCCTCGCTGACACTAATGGAAATCCGCTTATTGCAATCGTGAGCTTGTTGCGCCCACAAATCAATTCTTTTATTCGAAGTTTTCATTTTATTTTTCTTGAATGGCGTTCTATGATATATGCATTGCCAGATCACTGAAATCGTTTATTTATCGACTTTCGCGTCACCTATGCAAATCATTCTAACTAAATCACCCGGAACGATAATCGTGAAAATTGCATGCCATGTGACGAGTCCCGTGAGCGTGAAAGAATTCTTCTGCGCGCACAAAAATATCTGATATCCTCGCAGTAGAAGTATCAGCTGACGCACGTCGAGACAAATTGCGAATTTGTGGAGACGATTAACAAGTTAGACGTTTAATGCGATTGAATATTAATGTGTCGACACGAATACCGTGTAAACAATAAACTAACTAATTATAATTGACACGAATAGAAGTGTACAAGGGCGCGCGATGTTTAAAAGGACAGTTAAACAGCTCTTTCAGTGAACGGTTAATCATTCTTCTATTGCACAGTTGCACTTAGACGTTATTTCTGCTCAATTGCACTATATTGTACAATTTTGTACTATTTTGCTTTAATCAACACTGTACAATTTTGTACTATTTTTTGCTTTAATCAACATTGAACAATTTTGTACTATTTTTTGCGTTAATCAACATTGTACAATTTTGTACTATTTTTTTCTTTAATCAACATTGAACAATTTTGTACTATTTTTTGCGTTAATCAACATTGTACAATTCTGTACTATTTTTTGCTTTAATCAACATTGTACAATTTTGTACAATTTTGTACAATTTTGCTTAAATCAACATTGTACAATTTTGTACTATTTTGCTTTAATCAACATTGTACACTTTTGTACTATTTTTTGCTTTAATCAACATTGTACAATTTTGTACTATTTTTTACTTTAATCAACATTGTACAATTTTGTACTACTTTTTTGCTTTAATCAACATTGTACAATTTTGTAGCGTTCTGTACAATTGTATTATACCGACTATACTGAGGATCTTTATGCAAAGTAAAACATTTCAATCGTAGGGAACAGAAGATAAATAAAAATTCGAGATGACTTGTTGGTTTGCGAATGGAATTGTTGTCGTTATTGCAAACATTTATTAAGCAGCGCTTAATATTTAATTTTTGAAAGACTCCCTAAGTTTTAGCTGATATATGGAGTGTTAGAAAAGTAATTTTCAAAAATAATTAATTTGGAGAACTATGCTCCTTTTTTCGTCTGAATAAAAACTCTTTTCGTTAATATTAATAAACATTTAAATCTTAAGAAAACCAAAATACATGGAGGTACTTTTTCCGGGCACTTAAAACCAACTCAATGAACGTGGTCTGTAAAAATATACGATTTAGAATCCTCACACCGTATTTCGTTTGTGGTATTCGATCGTACAAGAGTTTCTTTTAGACATTTGTTTATCGGGCACATAAACGTATCACTTTATGCAGTGAACAAACAGAAATAATTGCAAATAATCGCATCGATCTACAATTTGTCACGATTTGCTGTTTCGCAATGATTAGTCAATTTTGGATCGACAGAAAATTCGTAGTTGCACTAAATAAAATTCCATAAAATTTCCATGTAATAACCAATGTCCCTCTATAATTAACCATACGTTCGTTTTAACGCGTTGATTACAGCGAATCTGGAGTATACATCAGTTGAACAATTTTCTCTGACGTCCGTCACGTAAAAACTGCAATATCTTCAAGGACATTGCGTCAATGTTGCATTAAACTCGAGGAACAATCGTTGATTAAAACAACCTGGATCGTGACTCCGGGATCGAGTATTTTATAACATTGGAAAGAGTATATCAGCTTAATTCGCGCGGAAAGAACGTGGTTTTTTCCACTGAATCAAGAAAGAAAAAGGAATCACTGTACCAAAACTCTTTGCAACAAGCCTCGCCTCGATCGATACTGATAATTTGATTATCTGAGAAATGTCCAAGAGAAATCATCTCTGCGGCCAGAAGCGCCAAGACAACTTCGGTATGTATGCCTAAAGACCATCGGTTCTCAACTTGTTTTAACCCTTTGCACTCGAAGAAATTTTAATTCCAAATTAAAGACACTTCTTTCAACCCAGAACATTTTCATTTGATATAATCGTTTTTATACAGGGTGTCCCACATAAATGGGAACACCTGAATATCTGTCGTATTTACAATCCTATCAGGAAACTTCAGAGGACAAAGTGACACTATTGCAGGGGGCAAATATAATGGTAAATAAAGAATTTTTTTATGCCGTGTTTTTTAATGAAAAATTAAGGTCACCGATGTTTTTTTAAATGGAATAGTATATTTTTTTTACGATAGCATGATAGACAATAAAAAACTGAATTTAGTGGATACCACCTTTTCGACCTTGAAATGACCTTGAGCAAGAATAATCATGTTGGAGCGGATAAAATGTGGAAGTTTAAAACTTATGTGTTTCAGCAAAGATTACGCGTTGTTTACGTCGGGTTGTCCTTTACAAACCACAATAAATGTTTTAAATATTTTGCATAGCAAACAGCGTATGTTTATGTTAGAGTATGCATCATTGAGATCGTTAACAGAAGGTTAATCGGTTGGAATAAATACGTTGTACCTTCTGCATTATTCGAATTCGAAACGTGAAAGTGATAACAATGTGTTATACTGTACAGGAACGAATCGATATGGTTTTCACTTATGGCGAAAACCACCAATCTTTGAGGCAACCAGTACATTTGTATCTTGCAAAATTTGTGAATCGTATTTGTCCTTCGTTACACGCATTTTCCGTTGTGGTAAAACAATTTAAAAATACCGGTAGAGTAAGTTCTAAAAATCGTAATAATTACTGCAGCATGTGCTTCAACTACGTCTCACGAAATCGACAATGCCTATAGATCATTTAATGCAAGATTGCAATATTGCATAAATAAGGATGGTCAACATTTCGAACATTTATTATGATATGTAAAGGTCAACCCGCCGTAAACAACGCGTAATTTTTGCTGAAACACGTAAGTTTTAAACTTCCACATTTTATCCGCTCCAACATGATTATTCTTGCTCAAGGTCATTTCAAGGTCAAAAAGGTGGTATCCACTAAATTCAGTTTTTTATTGTCTATCGTGCCATCGTAAAAAAAATATACCATTCCATTTAAAAAAACATCGGTGACCTTGAAATTTCATTAAAAAACACGACATGAAAAAATTTTTTATTTACCATTATATTTGCCCCCTGCAATAGTGTCACTTTGTCCTCTGAAGTTTTCTGATAGGACTGTAAATACGACAGATATTTAGTTGTTCCCATTTATGTGGGACACCCTGTATAATGCACATAAAATGAAACTTGTATTCTCGTACAACACTTGAATGGTTAGTAATTTACGAAATATAGCTGCAGAGATGGTGATGAATCTCTGAAACATGTCTTATGGCAATGTAATTTGTATAATGTGGAAAGACCTGAATTTTTTGAAAAGATCCGTAAGATCCGTAATTTCAACTTTCAACTTCCAATGGATGTTTCTTTGTTAATAGCAAAACCCAATATAAGGGCTTGGCATTACATGTTATCATTTTTTAAAAGTTGCGGTCTCAGTGTTTAAATGTATGGTCTTTTCTGTGTCTAATGTTCGTATTCATGTTATCGTTATAATGCTTATGTATCTTCAGTCTCCTATTCTGTTTAAAAATTGTCTCTTGTTTGTAATCAGTGTATTGTATTCTTTGTAATGTTGAAATAAATCTCGTATGAGATTTTCTTTAATAAAAAAAAAAAAATACAAAAACTATTTTGAATAATGGTATGGCAATTTTTACTGGTGCTTCAGAGTCACCATTCGAGTGCAAAGGGTTAAAAGCAAACGTTCGAAAATTTAAAAAATTCGTCTTTCGTATACCTTCAGAAATTGATACTTCAAAAATACTATAAAACAAGTTCGGCATGAGAATTCAAAGTCTTAGCCAGAAAACTATACTTCTTTTTTTGGAAACCACATCTTTTCGAAGAATGGAAAATTACAATGAAAATTCCGATTGGATTAATCAACTTCAAACTCTATTCGTAAGAACCTGTCTTTGTCTCTAACTGAATTACACTTTTCTATATTTTACAATTTTTTTTAAAGAACTGCAATATTTTATTTCACGTAGGTACGATCCGCGCGAGTCACGTATGCTTCGAAGAAATGTGTAGCTTCCGATTATACTTCGACGCTTCGAACCTACACAAAGAATGTATTATAGTAAAGAATATAATCAACCTCCCAAGCTATAAACTCGTCTGTACAGTTACCGTTAATAGCTCTCGTTGTAATGATATAACCGTACGACCGAACAATTCAGTATTCTTCCCAGCAGCTGCTGATCAATAATTATGATTAGCTTAAATGACTGTGAGACTCGATCCGTTATTAAAATGCCGTCTCACGGGAGCTCAATGTTAATATATTTTCCTGCGTGTAGAAATTGTTTACCAGAATTTATTGTTACCATAAACCGCTGCAGGGCGGATCACTACAGTCTAGCGGCATCACTTTCACGCATAGGCATTAAACGTGATGCGAAATTCGAATGTGAAAGCGCAAAACAAGACGCCAATCATATTATATGGCAGTGCGACCTGTACAACTCACAGCGATTGAAACTAATAAGACAACTACAGAAAATTAAATTACATATATCTTCCTTTAACCTCTTAGGCACGACGCGCCACTATAGTGGTTTTCACGGACGTCATCTTTCTGAACGACGCGCCACTATAGTGGCTCACTCTAGTAGCTCACTTGCTCACCGTTTGAATTAAATGATCGTCTTCTGATACGCCTGTGAAAGTTAAAATTATAATTAAATAAAATAAAATTATAATTTAATCATCAGAAACACCCAATGTAATCGCGTAAAGAAGAGCATTAGGTTATATCGTTTACACGTAATTCTCGTTAAACTCCGCCATACAGAGAAACAGCCCCGCGCAAAATTCTGCCGTATCTAAGAGGTTAAGTCAGGCATGGACAGTAGTGCTTTATCGGAGGCAATTTTCAAGCGTTACCCCCACTCCAACCGCCCGCGCGTCTCGCTCCCCGTGATGGTCTTAGTTCTCGAGCCACCTCAGGCCCGTACCGCCGTGATGGGCACGGTAGGGGTCCCTGAAACGCCTGCTTCTCCCACCAACCGCTCTTTCATGCGCGAGGTCTGCGCACTGTTCGCGACGGGCGAAGCACACCCTTCCTCTATGGTAACAGCGGCAGCTGGTGGGGGACAGTGAGCGCTAGGGTGGGGACGGTGTGTCTCAATTGTGACAAAAATGCCCATTACCGTCGTACCGTATGAACTAGGACTGTCGTCCAGTATTGCCAGATCAAGGAAATCGAGGAGAATATAATTTACCCCCTCTCTAATGACCAGAGTAATATGTAACAAGTAGCGCGTGCGCGACGGACACGCAACACGAATTGAATGTGCTCATGATAATGGAATGGGAGAAGGAGGAGAGGAAAAAACAACCAGTTTTGGTAGTTTCCGGTGACACTGCCATCCGCGGGCGGGTAGAGTGGGGGTAACCCTTGAAAATCGCCTCCGATCGAGCAACTTCTGTCCATGCTTGCTTTGAGTACAGACATGCTAATCGCCGAACCTAACATACCAGCTTGTACATATATTTCAGGCATGTTCAGAAGTAGCTCACTTGAAGGCAAATTCGAGGGAGACGCCTACTTCTCCCGCCCGCGCGTCTCTCTCCCCGTGGCGGCCAAAATCCTCCGAGCTCCTCAGACCCGTGCCTACCGCTTGCAATATGTACCGCGTGTGGCGCGCTGGGGCGACCCTCGGACCGACGGTAGGCACGGGTCTGAGAAACTTGGAGGAGTACGGCCGCCACGGGGAGAGAGACGCGCGGGCGGGAGAAGTAGGCGTCTCCCTCGAATTTGCCTCCAAGTGAGCTAGTTCTGGACATGCCTGATATATTTCATTGCTTTTTAAAAAAGTATAAGCTTAAAATTTAGAACAACAACCAAAAACTAGGTATAAGTGTAAACGATGTACAATCTAAGTTATGTATATGTATATAATCCACATCACGGTCCCAAACATTTTTGTATAGCAGGAATAAGTCTTGCACGAGACTTTAAATTCTTAATGTTGGAATTTATTTAAGAATCAAATTGACAAAAATAATCTGCAGTTATTTAGTAGGCACATTTGACTGCTCGATTTTCGAGCGTTTATAGAAATAAATTATATATTGTATCTATATATGCTGTCCGTGTTATGGGACCCCAACTCTCAGTCCATCGTTTACTTTTCTTTCCAAAGCAGTCCTCACTCTAGAATATTTTGTCGAACAATAAAGACGTGTCCTCACAACGTGTTTTCAAACGTTTAGTTAATAAATAAATTCTATTTCGTACACATAAAAGAGTGTGGTTTATTCTATACCCATATTCCTGCACTTAATAAATAAAAAAATATGTTTACCATAGTCTCGCACACGATGACGGACTACACACCTGACGATCACACAAAAATGAATGAACTTTTATCGGTAACCGTGGTTACGCTCGCAACCTGCAAGTTTTTAAATAGAAGTAGATGCGTGTCTACGCATACGATATTGTTAGAATCTATATCTAAGTACTTCCGGCTGCGTGGTGGTACCGTAATACACGGACACGTAACGAATGAAAAAATAAAAGAGTACCAACGGCAGACATCGTGCCGAGCTTTATGCGGGTTCCTGGTTCACAAACCGTGGTTAATGACGTAAATTTCTCTATTTAGCCGCCACTGACGTTCCAAATAATTTCACATTTTAATTTTACACCTCGCCTTTGCGCCGAACGCATGCCGAATAGATGAGAATCACATTTGTAAACAAAGCCCCGTGTATTTCGCGCTCTATGGCGTCCACGCAATCCTCCGACAACATTGCTAAACACTTGAGGAGAGGTTCTCGTGTAACGACCGTGAACACGATTGATTTTTAAGAATTTTTTTGCGTACTAACTAGACCTTTTGGGGATTATTGGCAATAGTTTATTTTGGCAGAAGATGTGAGCCGTTCAATGTAAAAATAGTGCAAGTCAAAACAGTTGACACGTTGATCGCCCATTCAACAAAAATGTCCCAAAACCAAAGCAATTTATTTAAAAAAAGCAAAAACTGACAAGTTTAGTTTTCTGATATTAATCACTATTTTAAACATTTTCTATTTCGTAGATAGTAAGCAAACTTGGTACTTAAAATTACTTAAAATAATGGTAATTAAAAATTAATTTTTATTTTTGCTTTAGATTGCAGATCTTTATGCAAAATAAAAAATGTTTTTGTTAATTGCAAGACACGGGAAACAAATAGAAATTTCTTTCTTCTTTTAATGATAGTATTATGCTGAAACTAATAATGTGCTTAAATCTTTTAAACATGTCGACTACCTTAAATTGTGCGTGCCTATTTTTGTCATAAATCTATAAAATTCGCAGTCTATTCTGTATAAATAATTCCGTCACCCAGATATGGACGACATGACGATCGAAGTGTTAATCATTGGACAATCAAGAATTAAATAAAATAATATCAAAGGAAATTACGTTGGTCTTGTGCCTGCCACGCTAAAATTGTAAATATTTTATTTAATGATGATTAAATCCTTAAGGTGTTAAACGGACAAATATTGACTTACACCACTTTTGCATTAAACGGCTCATGTATAAACAGTTTATTCACCAGAGGCCTATTAATAGAATTTTCAAAAATTGTGCTGTACTAAAAGTAAGCTTAGAAATCATCTTTTATAAAATAATCCCAAACGAAATAATTAAATTATTTACTAAGTACAAATTGTTTGTTCACAATTGATATTATTGTAGATACTGAATGATCTATTAAACAATCATTAACTATAGACTATAGACTTTGAAAAATTCAAAAATAATCGTTGGTAAACAATGTGTTAATATATCAATGTTACACTTGGATTATCTATGCAAATGTGAAAGAATTCATAAGAGGTCTAAAGATTCCTTTCGCAATCTTATCGAACAAACGCAAACAAAATTATTTACATTCAACAGTCTTTGAGGGGGAGCTTCTCGTATAACGGCAGCGAAAACAAATGATTTTTAAGAAACTTTTCCGGAATAATTGTTGGACATATAGAACTGGACCTTTTGCGGATGTAAACAGATGGTCTTGAAGTACAAGAGTTTTATTTGTTTAGTTTAACTCTTATTATTATTTATTGTAACAATTGCACATTTCATATGCAACAACCAGACATTAGCTAATTTTTCATTCAGACCAACAAGAAGATCGATCTCCAAACAGTGGTTTAAAAAATACATAAATGAAAATTGTTATGCAAGGGTTTGAATGGAATTGCCATGAAAACGTCGAAGGGTCGAAAGAGGCAAAATAGACGAGTGAAAAAATTGGTCATTTAAAAATTGTGTTTTCTAAAAATATAGAACCTGAAAAATACTCTCTCGATATTTAAATTCACTGAAATGAAAAAGTTATGGCAATTCCGGGAGAACGATGTTTAAGTGAAACAGTGTCAGCACGAGAACAACTTGGAAGCAGTGTCGCCAGATCAACCCAAAACTGGGTTGATTTTCCTCTCCTCCTTTTCCCCTTCCACTATCCCATTCCACTCCTGCGCACACTTCAACGTCCCCCACTAAGACCGTATACTGATCACGTGACGTGTCGCGCAACGTATTACATATTACTATGGTCATCAGAGAGGTGGTAAATTGTATTCCCCTCGATTTCAGCGATCTGGCGACACTGCTTGGAAGGGCCTCCAACAGGAAGTAGTTCTAAGTCCACTATTATAAACTTTTGAGTAAGCTGAAGTTATTAAGTACATTTTAGAGAATGTTCAAATATCACATTGTGGTTCGTGTTTAACTCCTTACACTGTAACAATTGAGTCAGATTCGTGATCAAGATTTTCAAGAGAATATACTAAATATGTTTGTTACTAATTTCCTCTAGACCGAGATAAAATTCTGTTTTGTTGTATAGCCATTGAAGAACACATAGGCGTGCAATAAATATGCACATTATTTTTGTCTTCCAAGGAATTATGAACAACAAAGAAGTTCTAATTATTGTAACCGTAAAATAAACGATAGAGGTTAAAGAAACGTTTTGTAATGTTACTTCCGGCACAATTTCTGTTGACACTGACTGTGGGAAACGTCAGAAGATTAAGTTTGTGTCGTAAGAGGCGTTAAATCGATTTTTATTATGATAATGCGAAGTGTGTTTGTTGAAGAGTGAATCAGTAAGTACCGTTAACACTTTGGGGTCGGTCGATGGCCCTATGCCATTGCTTTTATCCCAGCATTGCGAATCGCCTACTTCGATAGTATCATATCCATTGTCGGCGTCACATGCTTGTGATAATTGTTATTCCATTTTACAGCGGCTGATCGAATTATTGGATCCACTTATATAAGTCGACGTTAAAATTATTTTAAGTAAACTTCTACATCAATGTCTGGCTACACTGAATTCTTACTATTTTTGTATGAAGTATACTAATAGGGTAAACTGTACTATTGCTAGCACTTCATTAGTTATTGGCACTTTTGACTTAAACGGCAAATATTAAGAATTCCTGGTATAGAAAATCATTTTTTATTGCTTCTTATTTATATTTCAAAGCAACGTTGTAAATTTTCATAAAAGAGTTCCACATATGACTGTTAGCAACGCTGGAGAACATCCGGTAAGACCGACGGATGACCACAGTGCAGTGTAAATACTTTTGTTAAAATTTTCGTTACGAGTAATTATACTTTATCGCTTTATAACTTAATTTCGGACTTTACTACAAATGTAATGAATGCATATATGTTTAATTATAAATCAAATAGCCTGTTTAACGTTTACTTCTTACTATTTACCAAATGTACCAATGACTGTACTATTTGTCTTACGATTATTATTCACTGAATATATTTTATAATTAAAGATTTATGACTCGTAAAACTGTTCGAGTTTGCTGAAAAATTTCTATTAGCTTATAATAATAGCAAGTTAAGCTCGTTTAAACATTTGAAACAAAAGATAAAAAGATTTTTGCTTAGGGTACCAATCATTGTACAGTTTACCCTACTTGAAAATTATAAATGTACATTCAGTCGCACTGTAGACAACATTATTCATCACATGGTGTTAGAAAATATATATTTTTGTACTGTGGCGCTAACAATTCTATCCCCCACTGTATTTACACCCGCAATATATTAAATTAATAAATAATTGTTTTGTCGAGTACGGTTCATTCTTATTTTGATAATGGCCTAACAAAAGGATGAATTATGATGGCCAGAAATAAGGTGAATGAGAACAGTGGAGGAACAAATTCGCATAAACGTACAATATAATTTTGTTGATTTAATTTTAACAACATTTCAATGCATATCTATATAACCATCTAATTTTTAATATCTTTCCAACTTCGTAAAAAGGTACAGAATATTTAACACGTTCAGCGCCATGTCACCCATATTTGGGTGACGGAATTATTTATACAGAATTGAATATTAATGTTTATGTTGGTAGATTGAGCCTACAAAATTTCCTTACGATCTGAGGAATAGAAGAGGTTTGAAACAGTAATTAATATCACAAAACTAAACTTCTTAGTTTTTGTTTTATTAAATATATTGCTTTGATTTTGTGTAATTTTTATGATTGTGGAGTGGGCGCTGAACGTGTTAAAAGAAAAATCAAGAGATGATTCAAAATTGATGTGCTTCGGGAAAAAAAACATTTTAGTAGTGAACGTACCGTTAAAAACCCGTCAGGCTAGAAGACCAATGTCCCACGCGGAACATCTGCATAATAATAAATCACAATAGCGGAGGTGTCGCTTTATTGGTCGCAAATATACGGTGACGATGCACCTCTCAAACAGGTACCTATGCACTTCTCAAACAGGTATCCGCGTGCAGGACTGCTACACAGGTAAACGTATACAGGTATACTCGGCCCGTAGGTTAGCACATTCATTAGATCCAATGATTAGCCGGTGGCTGCACGTGATATACTGTTGTTTGGCCTTACACTACAATACAAGAACTGTCGCGTCGTTCGAAAGCAAACTGGACAGACCCAGGTAAGCACGCCGAATGAACAACTGCAAGGAACCAATAAATATTTGTAACTGATACAACAAACATTGTGTAACTACTTTCATGACGAAGACTAATGAAGATTTTATTTGTATTAGGCGAGTAACGGAGTGTACTTTGAAGTAATGATGGCTACATTTTTGTCGAGGGTCGGAGAAGCATTAAATAAATGTAATTCAAATAATACAAATTTTGTAGTTATTTTCTTGACGAAGAGTAATTAAGATTTTATTTTTATTAGGCGAGTAACGGAGTGTACTTTGAAGTAAAGGCGGCTACATTTTCATCGAGGGTCGGAGAAGCATTAAATAAATACAATTGAAATTTTACAAATTTTGTAGCTATTTTCTTGACGAAGAGTAATTAAGATTTTATTTTTATTAGGCGAGTAACGGAGTGTACTTTGAAGTAATGATGGCTACATTTTTGTCGAGGGTCGGAGAAGCATTAAATAAATATAATTGAAATAATACAAATTTTGTAGCTATTTTCTTGACGGAGGGAAATTAAGATTTTGTTTCTATTAGGCCTATTTAGTTTCTATTTGTTTCTATTCGAAGCACCTTCCCCGGTTGGTTCTTCCCCCACTCTTAGACTCCATCGTTATAATGTATAGAAGTGGGAAGCTCCCACCACGAGAGCCGTGCGGCGCGCGCAGCACTCACTAACTCTACGGCTGTAGGTAGTAGTGGGAAGAGGTTCGATGGTGGGGACCTTGCAGTTCTCGGAGGGGAATACGTTGAAACTCCCTGTATTAGGCGAGTAACGGAGTGTACTTTGTTTACATTAAATATATATAATTGAAATTTTTGTTGAATATTAATATTTTATGAATACTCTCTTTTATATTTTTTTACTGCTTCGACAGTATTTCTTAAAAAAAATAACTGACCTTCCCTGGTTAGTGTAACAAGCAGAGTTTTAATTTTTGTTTCAATTCGATACTGTTGAAGTACGGTGTTTGCAGAAAAAACGCCTGTACAGGACTGTCCATTTAGAAAAATGTGCAGAATTCATTGTTAACATAGAAGCCGACATGGGGCGTTGGTCCGATCTAATCACGGCTTGTTCTAAGTAAGCCATGTTTCATTCTATATTATCAATTAGTACGAGAAAACTACAAACACGATGCACTGTTACACACAATATTATCAACTGAAACAGCTTTTCAACGTCGGATATAAATAGCCTCTGCTCTATAAATATATGTGCAACAAAAACGTGTCAAATTTATCACTACATATCTCGTAAACGTAAATACGAAAGTGAGCGTCCAAGGCAACTTGAAGTAGAAACGATAACAAGTATGAACGTCCTTATTCTTTTTCTTCTCCGGATCTTTGTCGATTATTGCCGTTTCACCGCTTCTTAACTATGGATTCATTAACATAAGCATCTGCAAAAGCCCTTCAGAATTTAATTATGTAAATAAAGAAATTTAAACTTGCCATTGGTCAAACTTTTTCTTCTTTTATAAAAGGAATCAACTTCAAGGAAACATTTGCAATTTGAACTGATACAAATCCTTTCGATGGTTCACTAATTGTATAATTTGTTTATTATCAGTGCATATTAGGTGTACAAATTAATTCGTGAGCTTGTCTACATAATTCATTTACAAATTAAATATTCAATTAAAACGTACTCAGGTCTCCAATATAATTCCCACCATCTTTTATACAAATGTAAATGTAAATTATTGTAAATACACTGTCTTACAGGATGAACACATTTAAAAATTCAATTGCATTTAAAACAAAATACTATTCGCTTACTTTTGATTAATCCTGGAGGTTACGAATGAGTATGTTCATCTAATGCAAAACAAACGAACTTTTTAGTCAGTTTAGTCTAGTCAATTATGCTTTAAAGTTTAAATAAACAGCTATTGAGCAAAATGAAGAATGATGGAAGTGATCACGAACACGTTAAAATAAACACATGTTCAAATTGTATACAACATAACATGAATTAGAAATATGAAGAATGGTGGAAGTGTCCAGATTTTATACAACATAACATAAATTAGGAATTGGAGAATGATGGTGGTGTCCAAATTTTATACAACACAACATGAATTAGAAATTGAAGAATAATTGAAGTGATCGCGAACACGTTAAAAGAAAAACATGTTCATATTTTATAGAACAAAAGATGAATTAGGAATTAAAGAATGATGGAAGTGCTCAGATTTTATACAACATAACATGAATTAGAAATTTGAAGAATGATGGAAGTGATTATGAACTTGTTAACTGAAACAATTATCTGAATTTTATAGAACAGAGCATGGATTAGAGACTAGTAATTTTGTATCTGGAACGAGCTGATTCGAAACAAACAGAGGCACGCTTTTGCACGTATCAACTCTCAATAAAAAAGCGTAACTAGGGCCTCAATAAACAAATTTTACTGCTGACTTGCCAACTCATCGACACACACGTGCAGTTTCAAAGTCCTTCCGCGCTGTCGAAAGATATGGGTGGCATGAATTAATCATTGGAACAGATCCCTCGTTTCTACTATTAAGTAGGGATTGTTTAATCACGTAGGATCAACAGAATTATTTAGAGATTGGTTACAGCGTAATAACATCTAGGAAAATATCAAATATTTTTCTGAATATTTATCAATCCATCGTAAAATCAATTAAACATGCCAATGTGATGTTTAATTCCACATAATGTGAATGCTTGTTGCAATAACACTTATTAAACGACATCGAGTCATTACTACATTACACGAACTTTGTGGAATGTTAATAGTAAATACATACATCGTAATAACAGCTAGGAAAGTATCAAATATTTTTCTGAATATTTATCAATCCATCGTACAAACAATTAAACATGCCAATGTGATTTTTAATTCCACATAATGCGAATGCTTGTTGCAATAACACTTATTAAGCGACATCGAGTCACTACTACATTACACGAACTTTGTGGAATGTTAATAGTAAATACATACATCGTAATAACAGCTAGGAAAGTATCAAATATTTTTCTGAATATTTATCAATCCATCGTACAAACAATTAAACATGCCAATGTGATTTTTAATTCCACATAATGCGAATGCTTGTTGCAATAACACTTATTAAGCGACATCGAGTCACTACTACATTACACGAACTTTGTGGAATGTTAATAGTAAATACATACATCGTAATAACACCTAAGAAGGTATCTAATATTTTTCTTAATATTTATCAATCCATCGTAAAATCAATTAAACATGCCGATGTGATTTTTAATTCCACATAATGCGAATGCTTGTTGCAATAACACTTATTAAGCGACATCGAGTCACTACTACATTACACGAACTTTGTGGAATGTTAATAGTAAATACATACATCGTAATAATACCTAAGAAGGTATCTAATATTTTTCTTAATATTTATCAATCCATCGTAAAATCAATTAAACATGCCGATGTGATTTTTAATTCCACATAATGCGAACGCTTGTTGCAATAACACTTATTAAGCGACATCGAGTCACTAGTATATTACACGAGCTTTATGGAATGTTACTAGAAATGCAGAATTCTTATGGAAATGTACACGGCCCAATGTAAATGTGTATTATTTATGGTAATTGTTTAAAAAAGCGAGCTTGTGGACTAAGTTTTTTTTTTATCGCAGTTTAGTTCATTAAATACGAGTTAAATAGAAGTAAAGTATATTTTAAAGATACCGAAAACGTTAATTTCTTTTAAACGACTTTATATCCGGTTCGAGCGATAACAATATTGAGTTCATGCGTTCTCCAAATAAAATATCATACTATTGAGCTATACTTCTTTTGAAACTGTTCAATAATTTCCCATTAATACCCATTAATGTCGAACGATTAGATTCACTTCAGAGTACGTGCTCGAATTTTATCTGAATGACACACATTCCTTTCTTAATATCGATATCGAAAGCCATACTGTAACAGTTGATATTAATTATATTGAATCGGATGTAACAACGCCTAATTGTATAAAATATATACTGAATATACCATATTCATAGCATTTAATAGAAATATTTTTGATCGCAAGATCATATAGCAATAATTTCTTACATTCATTAAATTAATACATATAACACATTCTTTTGAAAGAATTGTTCGTGAGCAAAAAGAAGTTTGCAGACGGGATCGTATTAATACGTTCGCTTCCAGAATTTATTTTGCCAATAGTTCTCGTAGTTATAACATTTTCTTAAATGCAACGTATCCTTTAAATCCCCATCCCTAAAATATTTAAAAGAATATTATTAAATAAGAATAGAAAGGTCTGCGGATATCGTGCTGTGCTTTATAATTTTTAACAACATTGAACACCACAGCAATTTAATTTTCTTTAAATGAAACACAAAATTCTGAATTAACTTTAAAAATTTTATTTTATTTACTAATAATAATTATTATTTTTTTAACGCATATGCGCGGCGCATGGTAGCGAACGTGTTAAGATATCTTATGTCAACTTCATCCATATACAATGATGAGTTAACAATATTCGACCAGACATTAATCCTTTCATCTAGATTGTAAATTTATTACTAAAATACGATTCACTTTTCAAGTGTTGGGTAATACGTTGATAGAAACGATAAACGATTAGGATCTCAGACACGTGTCCACGTTATGATTACCAACAGTTCTACTCGAGGCGTTAATTGAGCAATTGTCTATTAAAATCTATACCGTGAGTCATAGAGAGTTTCGTGAATTTCATTTAGCTCGTTTCGACTTTGTTTGAACGAATACGAGGCTGAAGCTCTTATTATCTGTTTTAACAGAAACGAGGTATACAAATTTGTTGTTAACGTCGGAACAATTAATCTTGCGATATCTGCCTTCTGTTTATCGAAGACAATGATTTATTATTTTTAATACTAGGTTATTTCTATAAAAATATTTTTTAACCATACAATGGTAGTCTGACGTCTCTCATGGGCCAACAAAATGTTTTTACATTTTGACTAATCTATTTCAATACATTTGCAAATGTTTTTTCTTCTTCATTGGAACATTCGAGGTTTTCAGTCCTAAATTACATACAGTGACTTTGATAAATATTCGGACACTCTTAACGAGACGATAACTTTGTAAATAATGGACCTTGCAAATTAGAATTTTGTTTAAGATGTCAGAACAATTAGTTTTGCTACATGACGTCACAACAAAATTTTAAACAGATTGTGATTCGTCGATATTACAGAGAAAATACTAGAAGTTGTAATGTACAACTTTTTTATGTGGACCTATATTTTTAAAAAATACGTTTCGTAGATCTGTGTCAATTATACATTATTCTGAAAATTTCATTGAAATCGGTCAACGTTGCAATGAGTCACAAACGTTTAATACTTTGATCGCCCACTCAACAATTACAAAAACTACAAAAAATCAAAGCAATTTATTTAGCAAAACAAACACTGAGAAGTTTAGTTTCCTGAACATATTATTACTGTTCCAAGCCTCTTCCATTTCGCAACCAAATTTGGTATACTCAATCTGCTAACGTGAAAAATCATCTTCATGTAATTTTTATTTTCAGTAATTGTAACTGTAATAAATCTAAGGATTCTTAGATTTTTCAATGTCGGTCGTTTTTTCCACATCAACCGATTTCGATGAAATTTTCAGAATAATGTATAATTGACACAGATCTACAAAACGAATTTTTTCAAACTTAAATATAGGTCCACATAAGAAAGTTGTAAAATACAACATTTAGTATTCTCTCTGTAATTCCGACCAATTGCAATTTTTTCAAAAAAAGTTTTCACATCATGTGGCAAACTAATCGATCTAACATCTTAAAAAAGAATCTAAGTCGTTGGGTCTACTATTAAAAAAATGATCGTCTTTTTAAGAGTCTCCGAATATTTATGAGAGTCACTTGTACCTAAAACTATACTAATAAATGTTTACAGAATTTTGGAAAGGCCCCAGTATGATACATCACTGTCTGATTAGACATCACTTAAGGGTTCAAAGTTATTTTTACGAAGATAAAATTGCGACTGAAATACATATAATACAAGTCTCTTGAAGTCTCTTTTATCTTTTTCAACACAGACAGATTTGTCTGTGAGAGGAATTTTAAGGAACAATGGCGTGATGAATTGATTATCGTTATATTATTAAATGAAGATATCGAAGTTCATGTTTTACAGTTGGTGGACTGTTATCGCATACAAATTACATTATGTATGCTCATAATGGGGGTAGTCTAAACTGCTAACATTATCTCTTAACCTTCTGTCGACAGACATACATACAGACATACAGTCAGGGACAGTAAATGTGCAGGTAGTAAAAATGACTATTGTGTTATAAAATGTCTATAATTGTATTGTTATATAACTAAATTTAATTGACTACGTATTTGCATTGTACATACATTATTTAAGCAAAAATTGAAAGTACTATTTACAGTTCTCTAGAAATAAATAATGATTAATGTGTAAGGTAATCAAATCTGTGTGAACAAAAGGAAAGTAGACACATAACGCAGTAATTATAAACTGCTATTGTTATCATAACTAATTAATAATTAATATGTAGTATCATTGCTCTTTGCTCTTATAATTGTCTCTAAACGACGCGGCATACGATTTACTAAGTTTTCTATATAATTTTTATCAATTTCTGCAAACGTTGTAGCCCAAGAGTAAAAATACTTTATTTTTATCATTATGACTATCTGATGATACTTTAGAATCCAGTACACTCCGCCAGTGTCGCCAGATCGGTTATATCAAGCGGAATACTGTTTACCACCTCTCTGATTACGCACGTCACGTGACCAGTCTACGATTTTAGTGGGGGACATTGGAGTGTGCTCGTGGTAGTGGAAGGGGATAGTAGAAGGGGAAAAGTAGGAGAGAAAAATCCACCCAGTTTTGGGGTGTTTCTGACGACATTCACAAATTTTCAATAGGATTTAAGTCCAGGCTCTGTGCTGGCAATTCGAGTAACTTAATGTTTGAATCTTGAAAAAATTGTTGAGCTTTCTTAACGGTATGCTTTGGGTCGTTATCTTGTTGTAATATAAAATTTTCATCTAAGCCCATTTTTAGCACTGATGACTCTAAATTTTTGTTTACTATTAGACTGCGGATCTTTATGCAAAATAGAAATTGGTTGTCTCAATTGCAAGAAGCAGAAAACAGATATTATTGATCTTAAAAAATGAAAAAAAATATATGTCCACGTTCTGAGATCACCCCTACAATAGATGCTTTGCTCATGACTTCGACTAGCGTCTCTCACCCCCTGACCATCTTTCGTTTAGAATCTAAACTTCAAATGACAATCATTGTCACGCGCGACCAACGTGCTCAAAGTATAAGGCGACTATGCTGAGAGCAAACTTTACCAAATCAGTTTACGATCGCTAAAATCTGCTGCTCACGTGCTCCCCAACGACGCGTCGCGACGCACCTAACCGTCCACTTTGCCGATTCCCGTGTCATAAAACCGAGCCAAACATAATAAATCACCAGATGTGCAAATAGCAGTCTCCATCTTGGAGCACCCTGTATATACATCCGTATTTTACCCCCCCCCCCCCCTGCAGATGATATTTTTCGAATTGCAAATAGTACATTAATACTTTTTGTGTGTTTGAGGGCGGATGAGGAGAGAGGATGGCAGGAGATGGTGGGGGAAGTGTTAGATGAGAAGGGGAGAGGAGAAGAGTGGATGAGGAGGATGGAGGAATGGAGAGAAAGGGAGAATGTTAGAAGAACGGGTGAGGATAGGAGGGAAAATGAGGCTAGAAGGCACGTGACGAGTGATGAGAGGCCGGAAGAGGGGGTCCGCGGGTAGGGAAGGGTACGGAGTAGCTTGTAAGATAGATTTTAAGGAATACTTTTGTATATAGATGTTTCTCTCTCTCTCTAATTAGTTTTAGTTCTAGTTGTAGGTAGATTTCAGTTAGGCTTATAAGGTAGAGTAAGTTAGGTTAAGATAGTAAGATTAGGGTAAGGAAGAAGGGAAGGCGGAGAAAGAAGATAAGCAGATGTAAATGGAATTGTAACCCCGAGGGGAACAATAAAACTTTATATATAGTTAGTACTTTTCTTATAAAAAGCTGCATCGTCTGGGGTATAAAAAAATATACCGAAAAATCCAAGTTGACATTCATAAGTCCTTGGCGCGTCCGCCATACAAAAAACAATAATAATACCAGTATGTAGGTCTCTTGAAATCATTTAATCTCCATCAAAACATTTCTTGCGGCGAATAATAATAATAATGACGTAGGTACATCAAGGTGATACGTAATATCCGGTGTGACACCCGGTATGTTTATCGGGACTGACTGTAGTTCGAACTTCACTCGAACAGGCCTACCCTGAATGGTTTGAGAGACAGCGAGAAAGACGTGCGAGTGCGCAAGAGAGAAAAAGAGAGAGAGGGCGAGAGAGAGAGAGAGAAAGAGAGAGAGATGTGGAAAGCTTATTTAGTAAGATAAGCACCAGCGTAATGGTTGGTGGGGATGGAATGCGACCACTAACTGGGCAAAAGCACCGACCACCAAGTGGGCTACACAATATTGTACGAGATGCTATAACATAGATTTGCAGATTTAAGTAATCCTAATACTTCCTGTCACTAAACTTCATCAACTACCACCATCAGTTCCCTTTAGAGCTTCCAGAGCAGAATTCAATATTTCGCATTCTTAACATGTTGAACGCTATGTCAGTCCCTGGGGAGGTAAGCAAATATTTTACTTGTGTACAGTAGTATTTTTATATTTAAACTTGAATAAAAAGTGAGATGAAAAGCGAGACAAAATTGCTCCGCGTTTAACGTGTTAACCCTGAAATGCTATAAAGCTCCCTCAGATGGTCACATTAGTCTTCCTAAAAATTCCGTAAAAATTTACCGAGGTACTTCGAAGCATATAGTTTGGGGATACAAATGCAAACGATCAAAATAATCGAAAGAAACTGCATATTTGCAATTATTTTGCAACGCATCAGCGAAAACTAGTATACACAACATTCTTCTAGGGTCACCTAAGACACCAGGGTGCCATTCGAGACTTAAGGGATGTAATTCTGATTTTCGAGGCCGTTTTTTCACGAATTTTTAGAAATTTTTTTCAGTGACACTGATTCAACCTTTTGCATTGGAATTTTGCAGACATATTTATTGATATCTGAAGCATATGTGTGAATTTTTCAAAGTAAAAATAATCAGAATTATGTTGGTTATATATTGTTTTATATCGAACTCGACTTTTATATTTTCTGGTTCTCGCACACCTCCAGTTTAAAGTTTTCTGGCGAGCATTATAGTTTTATCAACGTGGTATTGAATGTCCGATAAAACACTATACATACTCAGATGTCTGCCGAGAGTTTTGCCACGTGAATCAGCAACTGGCTCACGAGTCGCGCTGTGTTTCAAGTTCAGGCGAATGAGATACACTGCTGACCGGGTTAGATTTCTATCGAATATCAGCACTAGCTGCACCGTGCACGAAAGAATAGCATAAACTTTTCCACGCAGCTATACGTCGGATGTTGAAACAGTAATTTTCCAAGCCATTTCGATTTCCAGCAATCTATCCTAATAATAAAACCGCGGCGATACATTTATTTATAATTTCCTTCCTCTCGCGAAATCCTCGAATCCCTGATAATTCATGAGCTCTATCTTCCAAGTCTCTATATTTCCTCTTAAATCGTCAACAAACACAAAAAAAAATCATTTCGAAAATACGAGAGGGTCATTCATAAATTTTTAAAAAGAAAATAAAACTCGGAGAATACCGCGAGATCTCAGATGAAGAAAATAATGGCGCGAATTGATTTTTTCAAAATCTATTGGAAACATTCTAGACAGGATTAACAATTATTTATTCTAGAATTTATAGGCGAGTTAAACAGGAGGAGTGTCAAACAGCTTAAATGACCCACTCCAGACTATTTTATTTTGCGTTTACTAAAGTTTATTCTTCCACGTATTAAAATAAAAATTCCACAAAGTCTCAATATAAGGTAACTGTAATTTTTGTCTCGTAATCTCTCCTAATCTCTCGCTTTTCTTTTAGTATACTTTTGCTAAATCTACGGATAAATCACTGCAAATTCCAAACCAGTGTCGCCAGATCAACCCAAAACTGGGTTGATTTTCCTCTCCTCCTTTTCCCCTTCCGCTATCCCATTCCACTCCTGTGCCCACTCTAACGTCCCCCACTAAGACCGTAGACTGGTCACGTGACGTGCCGCGCAACGTGTTACATACACTGATATATATACTATCAGTGGTTACATATTACTCTGGTCATCAGAGAGGTGGTAAATTGTATTCCCCTCGATCTCAGCGATCTGGCGACACTGCTCCATACCAGGGCTTCGGAGTCGAAGTTTGGGAGTAATTGCTGATCACTGAAGACGGAGCCGGAGTCCGACGCCTGGAGTCGGAGTCAGAATCGGAAAAAAATATATCGACCCCGACTCCAACTCTGACCCTTTTGTTTATAAATCATTAAAAGCAACAAGTTTCTCTATGAAATATTAGAGATTATATTAATTTTCGAAAATGGAAACTTTATCGTTAATATTTCTCAAATTGATATGTATTTTCTAATTATTTCCTGAAAGTGAGAGCAAGTAACAGTCGTGTTGCGTTGTATCAAAGTTATCTGTTCTATATTCTTAGACTTAATACAATATTTCAACTATTTATTCAGTTCTATTACGATTTTTAATTATTTTGAGTACATATTTTTTCAATTTTAAGACCCGAGGTCGGAGTCGGAGTTGAAATCGACGTCGGAGTCGGATTCGGAGTCAGAGTCGGAAAAAAAAATATCGACCCCAACTCCAACTCTGGCTCTTTGGTTTATAAATTATTAAAAGCAACAAGTGCCTCTATGAAATATTAGTTTCATATTGTTTCATACATATTTTCTAATTATTTTCTGAAAGTGAGCAAGTAACAGTCGTGTTGCGTTGTATCAAAGTTATCTGTTCCATATTCTTAGACTTAATACAATATTTCAGCTATTTATTCAGTTCTATTACAACTTTTAATTATTTTCTGTACATATGTTTCAATCTTGAGAGTCGGAGTCGGAATCGGAGTCGGATTCGGCGTCGGATTCGGCGTCGGATTCGGAGTCGGATTCGGATTCGAAGTCGGATTCGAAGTCGGTGGTAAAGAACAAGAGGAATTGGAATCGGAGTTACGAATTTTGTCAACCGACTCCGCAACTCTGCAACAAACTAACACTCTTCGGTTAATTACAGAATCAGCGTAAGGACAAATCTTTATAGCAATAACTTATTTCCCCGTATATTTGTTTCGTAATCAAGCTTACGTAGAAACACGCGAAGTCTCTTGAAATAACACGATATAATTGTAAGTTCTAACGAGAATTTCAAGGTGGCAGGAATTCCACGGGAGCAGCTATATTTTTTCGTATGTTAATTGCCACGAAGCTAGAACACCGAGCGCGCTATTAATTTCAAACCAAATTGGACAGTTTAAATATGTTCATAAGCAATTCTCACGATCGCCGGTCACGAGGGTGTGTTTTTCAGGAAATTTTATCCTTTCCTAGAGTGTGCCCAAGGAATTCGCGAGCGGATTCCGATAATTGCTTCCAAAGTCAACAACTGGGACGAAAAAAGGAAAATTACCGAAGTGAAAGAACTCTTTAAGAGTCAATAGCCATCGGACAAAGCTCGCCTAATTGCAAGCAGGACCACGCTTACTACCGTGCTCGACTTCGTTGTCATGAATCATGCTCGTCTTGTTTGCGAAACATATCGTTCCCCGAGTGGGCACGTTCAATTATTAAATTTAATTTTAAACTCGCCGATACCTACATATTTCGTAAATCGAACACGTGGAGGGTATTATTAAACTTTCTTTGAACTTGATGGTAAATATAAACCATTTCGATCGATGCGGTGAATGCAAAATAATTTTAAACGATTATTAGTGGGTCACGGATTTAATTCTTTTACGACAAATATAAGTAGGCCGAATGCAAAACAAGAAAAACATTTAAAGAATATAATAATTACTAGTGCATTGCTTTCAACTGTATAAAATTATAAAGAATAGGAATAAATGTATCTCGGACAAATTTTATTTTTCATAAAAATCTGCAGTCTGGGTATAAGCATAAAAATCTGCAGCCTGCAATAATATTATACGTAATATTTAAAGGCATCAACAACATATCTGTATTTAAGGTTCAATTTTAAAACCATGCTATAATTTTAGCGCATTTTCGCCGTAAGCTATTAAACGATCAATACTCGGATTAAGTGGTAGCTGAACTACGATCATTCTTTGCTCACCTCTTACACAATACAACGTCGCGATTGTGATCAGTCATGAAAGAACACATCTGCATCGAGTATTCAAGTACGAGGACAATAGAAGTGTGTACATTTGATTTGCGGGATCGTTGACATCACGAACGATGCAATCCGATCGGTTCTAACAAACTCGCATCCGATTAGTTTGCCAACAAGGATTCCTCCGACGATCGATTACGTAAGAACGCAGAAATTCAAACTTTCTTAACGCTGAACACAGTCTGAGCAACACCGATCATCGGGTACAGACCCTCGGGGGCCTTGCTAGCCTTTCTATTTTTACGCCGTGAAGTCCAATGTATCGCAATGATGGATGTATTGATACAATTTACCATGATCTACAAGGTTTATGCTTTTCGCAATGTTTCTCGAGATTTCAGCAGAGTTTAATCAATCATAGTTACAATGCAGATTTTTAGTGTTTAACCATTTGCCGACTCGTGTCTGCAGAGAGTTGCCCATGCAAAATAGCTAATCCGTGACTGAAAATCATTTTTTTTTAAATAATTGTACTCTCAAAAAACATCACACAAGTGTTTAGTCAATACAACACTTGTTCCAACATTTAATTCTTATACTTAGCTGCCAGTACACAATTTCATTTCACAAGGAAAATTTTTAATTCGATCCATCGATAAGTGCGCTAAAAATAATTTCCGACCGCAAAGGGTTAAAACAAAAATTAGCAATGGCAATTTAACGCTAGATCGACGCCATAGGTGATTATTTCAGAATTGTTGGGAATCTATGATTTGGATAAGGATCTTTTAGCAGCAATATCAACTTGAATCGTAATTGTAAAACAACATCTCATTCCCAGTAAAATAATTTAACACTGACCGTATCGAAGAAAAATGTGGCCAGCATACGTTGGTCCATCAAAATTACAATATTTAATTTATTTAGATTTCACGCAATTTTTGTGGTAATATTTGTTCGAATGAAAATATTTATTTACGAATTTCTAATGGAAACATCTTCATAATTTCAATAATTGCTAAATAAGAAATGCGAAACCGGTCATTCGACCGGTCATGGTGTGGTTAGTGTTAACTATTTCGTTAGGGATTATTGTATAAAAATAGATTTCTATGCTTCTTTTTGGTACAGCACAATTCTTGACAATTGTGTTAATACTAGCCTAATGATTCCTAAAAGCGACCTAGTATGTGCTGTTTTATAAAAATGACGATTTAAAGTCTTTCAATAAATTAGTTCAACCACATTCGATGAAACCATCTTTATAATTTCAATCATTGCAAAATGACAAATATTTATATTGTACAAATATCATTATTTTGCAATTATTATGATTACGAGATGAAGAAACCTATTCGAATTCCGGAACTTGAAATCGCTGCAGAAAATTTGTGTTTGACCTGAGCATTCGCAGTGCAATTATACTCCTTTTATTCCATGCGCAACTCGATAGACCGTCTAACGCAATTACTGTGTTTCCAGCGATGTGATATCGGGTCCGTTTGTAAACGTATTGGCTACAGCGGCGTGCAAAACTTTCAAACTATAGAAGGATTATTCGCAAGAATGTCTTGTAAATTCCAAGCTGCGGAATCGGTAGACAAAATTCATAACTCCGACTCCGACTCCGACTCCTCTTTTTTTACCTCCGACTTCGAATTCGAATCCGACTCCGACGCAATTTCCACTCCGATTTCGACTCCGATTTCCACTCCGATTTCCACTCCGATTTCGACTCCGACTCCGACTCCGATTTCGACTCCGCCTCCGAATCCGACTCCGACTCCGAATCCAAATCCGAATCCGATTCCAACTCCGACTCCGACTCTCAAAATTGAAAAATATGTACAGAAAATAATTAAAAGTCGCAATAGAACTGAATAAATAGTTGAAATATTGTATTAAGTCTAAGAATATGGAACAGATAACTTTAATACAACGCAATACGACTGTTACTTTCTCACTTTCAGGAAATAGTTAGAAAATATGTATCAATTTATCTAATCAATATCAATAATCTCTAATATTTCATAGAGACACTTGTTGCTTTTACTGATTTATAAACAAAAGAGCCAGAGTTGGAGTCGGGGTCGATATATTTTTTTCCGACTCTGACTCCGACTCCAGGAGTCGATATATGTATTACTCCCAATCTACGGCTCCGACTCCGACTCCGATTCCGAATCCCTGGTAAATTCAGATTGTCAAGCCTTGCAAAGGTACATGCCGTTCTTATCCGTGCAGAACAAATGCAAACGCATTATCATTTGCTGCAGCATTTGTTATTATTTGCCCGAGACATTTAATCTGAAAAGTTTTATCTATGGGTCGTTAGGACAACAACGATCATTTAGCAAGAATGATCGAGAAAGTTTATCCGTATCGAATGTTTACCCATATTTTGAAGCATGCCGTACAAACAAACATTTTCAAACTTTGAATCATGCGGTCAATGATTTTTAAGTGTTCAATATTTAAACATATTAGGGGGAGTAGTCGTATTTAGAGCAACGCCTAGGTTGGACGTAATTTAAAAATGTAATTAGCACCACTAGTAATACTACAATTATTTTTTGAAACCAGATTCAAAGCATAATTTCTAATCAATTAATACTGTTATTAACTCTTGAAATATTTTTCTAAAAATACACTTTGGTTCAACGAAGGTGCACTATCCCCCTAATTTATTTTATACACTGAAACTATAATAGTCCATCTACCATATAAATTAATCAATTTATAGATTCAAGTTTTGCGAAATCAAATTCTGAAGCTGAGACTTAAATTTCAAAATTCGAAGCTCCGTATATAACGTGTGAGCTTATATTTCTAAAAATGCTTTACCATTGATAGGTTCAACAATTAAACAACATGGACAACGGAAGGATTAAATTACAAGCAATTTTACTGTTAGACGTTCCTCGCATATAATGATTTATAGGAGTTGATGTCACGGGGTTTTTCACACGAACAAAATTGAAATACAGCGATCGAATTTCTGTTCGAAAGTTCTAGCCTCAATAAATAATTTGGCAAAAAAACTGGATTTGCATAAATATTCGTGGTCTAATCGTCGTCGGTATTCAGGAAATTGGTTTCAAGCATAATGGCGGCCAGTAAATGGCACACTAAATGTATCTACTGTGCAGAATTTATGAGAAGGAATGTTGATGACGTAAGAATTATTTAAAACAATTGGAACAGAATGCGGCCACATCGTAGATAATAAATGACGAATAATTTAACAACTATGTAATATTATTTTGTTGCAAATGGTAGAGGAACCCACCATGTGAAACGATTTTAATGTTCGATGTGTGAACGATTAAAGTCGTTTGAATGATTATTATGACCGATAGAATTAAAATTCATCGTTATGCACAATTAAGTACATTCCATCGACGTTTTGGGCAACGGTGAGCTCGTAAAGCGTTATACATGGACATCGAGGCTCCATTACGCGCGAATGGCAGTAGAATGAAAGTCATTGTGCGTGCTGAGACGTCAACGAAAAGAATGTCAGCTATTCCTGCTTGCAGCGGAATATTAAACATACAATTTTTAATCTATTTCCGGACGCATTTATGAGCAACGAATTCATAAAAAATGTCACGTGTCTTTAAATGTATATATCTGTACATATTGCACGCGTAGATACAGCTAATCGCAAAATTGAGTGTACACCCTTTAAAAACTTTTTAAAAATTGGACCAAAAGTTTTAAGTTTTTTAAAATTTTGAAAGGATTCGTTTACTAGGTAATGTGTAAGCAACATTTTTTTTTAAATTGCTATTACTCGGAATTTGGAAGAAAAAAGTGAAGACCAAAATTCTTAACTTTTTTATCTGTACTTGGAATGAAAATTTAAATATAGCAAAAAAAACTCGTCATTTGATCCTATTTTGAAACAGTTATTAATGTTTAAAGATTGTACACTTTTAGAATTGCTAATTACCAGGCAGCGGATTATATGCATTTATGATAAAAATTATTAGGTGCGATTTAAAACAGCAGATTAAAAGAATTTAGGAGTTTCAATGTATTAGTTTCAGCTCATTGAAATCATTAAAGTAAGAAAGAAATTTCTGTTTGGCTCTTGTTCATCATAAGCGATGGAAACAATTTTTATTTTGCATAAAGATCCGCTGTCTACTAATTACATACAGCATATTTTTAATTACTTTTCAATTGTGACTTATTAACTTCGTGTACTTCCGTGTGTATAAATATTTTGCGGTTATCAATTCTACCAAAAGTCGGATAATTAGTCTCGTTAAAAACGTGGAAATTAATCGTATGTTCGAATGCGTTGCAAAAATTATATTCTATGCTCGGATTGCTTCATGCTTCATTGCATCGGCGTTAATTATAGATTGCATATTTTACATTTCAAAGTGACATTCGCAGAGCAAAGTCATCGTCGAAAGTGGCTATTGCACTTGAAATTTCCGTAAAGCTATCGTGCCTTTTAATTGAATAATAATTACTATACAAATAAGATTATTTTATTGAAATTTAAAATAGCAACAAAAGTACCATTTAGTGAAATAGTTACTTTTGCATATATGTTTTTGTCATCATGCATTTCAACAGTCTATCAGATCTTCATTTATGATATAATATGTAATATTCACCCACGAATTCGAGTTCAAATATATTTTTTAATACTAAGAAGTTATGATGATTACATAGAGGAATGAATAATTTATTATAACTACTTCCTATTCAATTCGATATTTGTTATCAAACAAAAGAAAAGTCTATTTTATTTCCGAAAGACTGTCTGCTTTCTCCAGCAGTGTCCGCCATTTTTAAAACAAGGGAAGGGCGGGAAGGCGTTTGAATTTAAACTATGTCATCAATATTTTAAGACAAGTAGTGGACTTGAAAACTCAATGTGTAGCGTCACATTCAAATCGAGGCAGAATGAAATTCTAATTACCGTATCTTGACTTTTGAACTTTCATATTTTGTATGCTGTCATACCTAATCTACGACTCACTATAGAAGCAAATGAGGTTTCAAGTTTTCTGAAGCAAGTAGAAAAGTATTATTTAACAGTTGAAAAACACAGTTATGCTGAAATAATCGCCCACATTGTCCTGTAACTTTTCAAATGTATGCAACCCGTTAATCCACATGTATAAAACAACAAATGTGTGCTTGAGAATAAATAGAAATGTTACCATTCCATAGAAGCAAAATTTAAATCCCGGCAAAGACACAGAATATACAAATGAAATTTATTGAATGATTGTTAATAAAAACTACATTTTCTTTAATCCTTCATTCATCCCTGAAACCCCAGAGGTTCTCTAAAGCACTACATTGACTCAAACGCTGATAAGAAATCTATAATCCGCACTCTAATGATTTAACAACTATTCACGCTTAGCGTAACGTCATTCCAGTTCTCATAAAACGCGTATAAATCAGAAATGACATAATTCGGTCTAGAAAACGCAGTATTCTATCCTAGACTCGAACTGTATTTCACAATCGGTAAAAACGGCTTACATAAAGCAGCAAAAGCTTTCTCGTTGTATCTCGAAAAACGCTAGCTCGAATATCGAATCGAAAATTAATCATTTCCCCACTCAGTCTAACACGCACTGATTAAAAATTCCAAAACACTCACCGAACGAAATTCCTCGATCGAAGAGAGTAGAGTTTAGTCCATTTGTATCTTGTGTATACTCGAATCGATTCACTCTACGGTGGATCCGTTCGATCTTTTCCGCCAGAAAAAAAGGGAAAGAGAGAGAGAGAGAGAGAGAGAGAGAGAGAGAGAGAGAGAGAGAGAGAGAAAGTGAGAGAGATAGAGGAGCCACAGGTTTTGTTTTGGGCAGCGTGTAAACTGTCAAACGGCACTGTTGCTCGCGGACTTCTCCAAAATCCGATGCATCACTGGCATATTTCCGTTACGGGACGTGCGTGTACACGGTTCGCGTGAAACGGCGACGAGAAAAAAACGCCGTCGGCAGAAAACGTTTGTCGAAACGGGACGCTGCCTATATACGATAAATATAAACTGCAGCAGCAACGAACGATCACATCGCACAACCAGCGTTCCTCGGCGACTGGTCGGACAATTGCGAAAGATTCACGAACCGGACCGTGCTTACCTCGTCGCGGCCGAACTCTCCCGTCCACAGACAAGAGGCGTGCTCTGATTGGCCCGTTTCCCCGTTCGTCCCTCGAGCCGACTGGACGAAATCCTGCCTCCCTTTCTTCTCTCACCCCCCACACCGTTCCCGGAACCATGAGGTAGAAACCAACGGTTGGATGTTCGATTTTGACAATTTCTAACTGTCTACAATGAGAATCGCTTCATGTTGCTATGGGTTCTACCCCACGTTGGAATCACAGGCATCGAACAAGGCAACCAAGCAATAAAACAAGCAACAGAACCACATAACAAAGTATTAGATGTACCTGCCTACTACAGGGAAATCACAAAACACTTCACCAAAGCCCTACATTACAAATGGAACAATGCTCGCCAAACGCAAATCCACAGCATAAGAAACGACATATATGATATCAGCCTGCATACTCATTCAAGAGGAAAGAACAAGTAACAATTGAACATACAAACTTCACTCACACATACTTAATAAAAAAATCAAAACAAACCCAAGTGCATTAGTTGCAACAAAATAAACTTAATTGAACACACAATTACATCATATCAAATATACCAACAAGAAAGAAAGAGATAGAAAATCCAAGGAAACATCAAAGATGCCATCGACTCCAAGGACTCAAAAACCTAATCAATTTCTTGAAACACACTAATTTAATTATCCAAATCTAAAAGACGACTACTCGTGTAAAAAAATTGTCGTTGCTAATGACCCTTGTGCGGTTGATGCAACCTTTAAAAAATTCCTTTTTCCCATATACATAAATAGTATGCTCTGTAACGACACCGATAACCCGTACACGATGTAAATATTTCTGTGGAAACGCACCTAACCATGGGTTAAAAATCAACGGTTTAATTTCGATAATTTCCACGAAAATCCCTTCTAATTTCTTTTTCTCTTCTGCTCCGTTTTGCTTTGCAAAATCTCATTCGCGATTCCTGACGTATAAATAGTATTCTCTGTATCGACGCCGATAAATCGTGCACGGTGTAAATATTTTTGTGAGAACTATGAAGTAAAAACCAACGGTTCGATTTCGACAATTTCGAACTGTCTACAATGGGAAGCCTTTCTAATTTCTGTTGTTGTTCTCTTCTGCTTAGTTTTGCTTTGCTTCTTGTTCGCGACTCGTGCCGTATAAGTAGTGTACTCTGTATGGATGTCGATAACCCGTGCACGGTGTAAATATTTTTGTGGAAACGCATTTAAGTGCGTTCAGTTCATGGTTAGCCACGAGGTTTCATTTTGGTAATTTCTAACTATCCGCAATGCACGGGAATCCCCCCAAGTCCTTTTTCTCTTATTCCTCTTCGTTTTGCTTCTCATTTGCGATTCGTGCTGTATAAATAGTATCGGCGTCGATACTTGGGAAGCTGTGCACGGTGTAAATATTTCTGTGGGAACGCAGTAAACCATGAGCCGACTCGTTCCATTTGCATGCGATTGTGTCATTGTTTCCACCTTTCTAGCATTCCGCGGTTCTACTTGATCGGTGCTACACTTTTTCAGTATATTATACTTTCATAAAGGTTCGAACAAGTCATTGAGAAACTGGAGAAAACGAAATTTTCGAATCTTGTTTATGGAAATGAATGTAAGATGCAGTTATCGTGGTATTGTTTGTACCTATGTGCAAACAATTCGATACTGCAATAAAATTGCAATGAAATGAAAACGAATTTATACTTTCAGGATTCGCTAATCGGAAATTTTATTGAAATTGGAGAATGATGTAGTCTATCTTAATTAACGCCTACCGTATCGAGCACAAAATGTAACTAGTTTACACGTCATTTTATAAAAATTACAAGATTGCTTGTATGTGTTTGAACGAAGAAATTTAGTTACTTATTTCTAATGGAAGCATCTTTGTAATTTCAATGATTATAGAATAAAAAATGTGAAACCGAACATTTAACATGTATATCTTCACAGATAGAAATATAGAATAATGTAGAAAAAGGAGTTGGTTGAAATAACTGTATGAAAAATGCTTTATCTCAACATTATCCCTCATTTGTATCTGGTCAATTACCTTCCTCTCATAACCTTATCTTGTTAATGTTTATTCAACTCAACAGTACTTATCCTTCGACCAGAAGACTATTTATAGTTAGTATATATGTAAAGTTTATAGTATTGAATGATAATGTCATTTGTCCATGGAGCTTATATTGCTTTCAATATCCGGAACATTAATATTTCTGTGTAATTTATTTCCTGGTCAAAGTACAGCTTTTATTGCAGACTTTGTTTCCGGGTTAGTTTTTAATTTTTAATATCGATTACACTTATTACCAAATTATTTATTACTCTGTCTACAGCTGTTTTTATCCTTGTTTTTACTCACAACTATGTGAATTCAGTTTATACTATTACTTATTTTTCCTGTAAACTCTTTACCTACTATTGTAAATATAAATGCTTTCTATTTGACTTAACATTTCCTTTAGTCTTATTATTATTTGACTAGTCCTTTTTCATACATATAAACATTCTATACTATACATTCATTTTGCATTATCATAATTTTTATATATGTCTGTATATTTTTATCTGCCCAAATTCTGTCCATGCAAAATGCATTATTTAGAATTATTTATGTTAGCATCAATATAATTTGCCTAT
The DNA here is from genome assembly GCA_913789915.3 of Sphecodes monilicornis. Classification (NCBI taxonomy): domain Eukaryota; kingdom Metazoa; phylum Arthropoda; class Insecta; order Hymenoptera; family Halictidae; genus Sphecodes; species Sphecodes monilicornis. Next base: position 17,854,820 of record OU565290.1, read on the forward strand.
ACAATTTTTCTATTACTCCGTATTCATATTTCTAACCCACTATTTTTGTACTGGTAGTTTATTAAATATTCCTATCACTTCTGTTTTTAGAGAATCATTAATATAGCTTTTCACTGCTTTTAGTACTTTTTGCCTCGCTCTCTTTTGTTCATTTTCTACTTTCACCTAGTCCATTCTCATCAATTTGTTGATCGTTGCTTTCTGCATATTGTAATCCTTCGGCTTCCATTTTAGCTGTAATTAAAAAGCGTAAGTAGAAATCATATAGCATAAATATTATTCACTACGTAATGAGATAATTGTCAATGAAAAGCGATAAATGTTGCAAAAATAACCTTTCGAGGTAACGTTATCAATGGCATCTGATTTTACACAAGTAGTTAACTATATTAAGAATTATTAGCTAATCATAATAGCATATTGACAAAATAATGTTTTTTTACTTGTATTGTCCACAATTGTGTCCATCTACATTACAACTGTACATTAAAAAATCGAATTCCTCTTGTCATAGTAATGTGTGGTTAGACTTTACCATAACAACAATGGCGGTACATCCCATCACGTGATGGGTCACTTAAGGTGGGTACACAACAGTACACAGTTCTATTCTTTGACGTGCGGCGTGCCCGGCGTGCGACAGAAACTTTCATAGAAACAGCTTTGTTAGCGCACGTGAAAAAAGAAAAAAAAACAAATAAATACTACAACGTTGTCTTTCCACGTCTTTGGAGTGCGCTAGCACACAAAATATCTTATAAAAGTTTTTTGGCATTGCCGTCTATTTTATAAATTTTTCAAACTTACAAAAATTCATTTGCATATGTTCTTACAAAGACCACGTGATTTTATGGCGATAAAGTCTATTTCTTACATGCAACAGTCATCGTCCACAGTAATGTAGCGACCTCTTACATGTAATATCCACAAGTTAATAAACAAAAATAAATGAATAAAATTTGTTCGCAAGTAAACTATGTGGTAATAATTACTATGTATAGATAAATTAAAATATCAAATACATAACATTTAAAGTAGACTGTGATATAGAAACGCTAGTAATTCCTTTCAAAATCTGATTTAAATAAACCGCCAGAATACGCACTGTCAAATGCTCCATCTAGCCTCCGATGTTTTATTGGCGGGTTATTTGAATCAGAAAAAAATCAAAGTAAATAAATAAGCAGTACTGTTGCTTAGCGGTATGAAATATTCACTATTGTAATAAACAAAATAGCCTTGGTAGAATAGAATTTTGTCAATAAACAAAAAGATTATAAAGATCCAAATTCTCTATAGCTGAAGTCTACCGTCTTTTTTAGTATTTCGCATCAATATGAAAATATTGGAATAATAGTATTTTATACATTAATAAACATTACATAAAATAGTGCATATTCCATACAATTTTTATTCATCTTCTTTTAAATTTAGAAATAAATAAACAATATTTTAGAATACTTCTGTAATGTGCAGAGGTAGAAACACAGGTTTAATGTTTTAATTAATAGTAATATTAAAACATTGCCAAAATCATGAAAGCACTTTTATAGGAAATTATGAAATCATTTACCCATGCCTCTATTGAAATGCAAGTCTTCTTATGCACTTTTGTAACTTGTACAAAGATATTCCATTTGAAATTAATCATTTTGCCTAATCACATTGATCTTGTAGCCATGAACTATTGTATACTTAAAAGTGAGATTGCAATCTTTTACGGAATTTTTAGAAGGTTACGAATGTGACGTTTTGTAATCTGGAGAAGCAGGGTATCATTGCAGGATAAAGTAAGCATTGTCATAGGTTAGCACACATTGTACATCCAAACAATAAGAAGCTGCAGATCACTGTATCACTCGTCTTATAGCATGAGTAGCGAGTGCTCTTTGCCCTGGAAGCGCCCTGGGTTTGCCTCAGGAGCAACGCTTCGAGTGAACCACGTCAAAGAAAGCGATAGAAGGTCAGCGATAGGAGGCTACCAATTTGTTCTCTCACTGCCTCACCTTCTCTCTCTTCTTCTGAATTAAGGACCCTGAGGGGGCATGGCATGAGTTCGTTACTTTCGATTTCTGTGCTTTCTGGCCTGGGAACGCCTTCAGTTTCTCTGGGGGCTACGCTTCGGGGCATATCATATCAGGGAAAGTGACTCTCGATCTTGCAAGTTCGACATCGACTGCAACCGACGAGTATATTGCTTACATGAGGTACATTGGTCTGAGCAGGCTTGGTCTCACCTTTGGGACAATTCTTTCCCATTTCTGTTTGATTGACGGATACCCTCAATGGGGTATTGTTTCTCGAATTTTTTTTGGAAAAAATATTGAACCTTTTGCATTGGAATTTTGCACACATATTCACTGATATTTGATGTACACGTGTGATTTTTTAAAAGTAGAAATAGTCAGAATTACATGAGTTATCAATTTTATTAAAGAGTTTTGAAAAACATGGGCTGTTGATTGTAAGAACCAAGAGGAGCCAAATAGAAATAGTTTCCTGGGTTCAAAAATTGTTTAGAGCTCAAATTTTTGTAACTTCTTTGCTGTTTTAAATTTCATCTACTAATGTTTTCTATAAATGCAATTTAGTTGTTACTCAATTGTGTTTGGAACTCTTTATCGTTAATATAAAAAGCAGGGGCATTTAAGTTTGATCTGTTTTCGACACATAATAACGCAATAATAATAAATAATAAATTTCAGCGATTAGTGGGATCTTCTAAGTCATAGTTGTGTAAGTTTCATTCCAATAGTGCTTAAGGGATAAGTATCGCAAATCTCTGATGATCGATCTTCATTTCGAAAGATGTTTTCGAAGTTCCGATACATCGAAGTTAATTGTTGCTTCGCTGAAACCTTAGTACACCGACTTGTAGTTAGTTATTACCTTGTAGACCATCCAATACAAGGAAAGTACTTCTTACTTATCAAATTAACATTCGAGTCACGTCCTGTTTATTTCAGTGTGATAACGCGACTCGAGACTGATTGCGAGCCGTGCTTAGGATTGTCGTCTGACAAACTTGATGTAGAACGATCGACTCCATTCGATAATTGGAAATTTCAACAAGTATGTCCTACTCCCATTTGTCCGAATTTTCATTTGGATAATTAGTAGATTATTTTGCAGTAATAGAAATTTTGTGGGAATGTACTTAAAGATATTTTAGGACTTTTAAAGAGACTTCAGGATTTAACCCCTTGCCGTATTTTAACAAGTCAGACTCGCGATGAAGATTTTCAACAATGTCAAACAAATATGAATTTTCAAATATGCCTTTCTTTTTATACAAAATAAAATTGTATTTGTTGTACACAATATGTAAGCATTAATGCAAATGTAGCGATACGGAAAAATATAAATTTTCTTTCATCATCTGTGAAATTTTTGGGGATGAAAATTTTCTAATCACTGTAGCCGTAAAGAAAATAGTACGGCAAGGGGTTAAAGGAAATTTATTAATCCTGAATATTTTGGGGTCTAGCTTTTACTATTAAGGATGTTTAGGATCAAAAAATGAAATAAAAATTTTAATAACAGAACTGGAGCGCTCATTCCGTTATATATTGCATAATGGTGTCTGTTATGAATGCAAATCTACGGTTTAGTTAGAAGACTTCGTAATTATGTAAGGTTATTTTCATACAATAACGTGTTACTGGAGCTTACCTTGTCGTCATATTGTGTTTCTTCGGTCAAAAGCGAAGAATGGTTCCTTTGTTCTTAGTCTCACTTCTTAATGACCATATTTTCTATGAATTTATTTAATGGGAGACATCCCACTGTTACGCAGCTGTTGATTTATGTAACAATCAAGATTGAGGAAATGACACTATAATGTGGTAGAAATGAAAGTACAATGAACGGAACAAAAAGAGAGTTAATCAACGAAATTCGTTTAAAAATGAATCATCCATCGATGATTCATAAATTGTAAATATTCATATAGATGCAAAATAGGTTGCTCGTTTTATCATTGTATATTACTGTGGGAAATATGGTCATAATTTTTGCATAAACTTTTATTCATGCATACAAAAATCAATAATATATCGGAAATTCTAATTCGTCTGTATTCAAAGTTAGACCTCAAATATTTCGTCGTCCCACACGCACCTAAACTTTCACCTTTAGAGAATTGAATCGATTTTTCTATTATTATAATAGTGCTGGCGACATTATATGTATAGTAATACGGTGAAGTGTAAGTAATAAATCTATCTCTAATCAGAGATTAGATAAAAGCTACCGTTTCAGTGAAGTACTTGAAATAACCACTTGGTGGTTAAGTGTTGGAAATAAAAGTTTACTCTCGTGGATTATTTATTTTACACAAGAAGTTTCGGAGAATTGAAATCTACGGTACATTTTCGTCTTGAGATAAGATTTCACAATTATGATATGAGAAAACTTTAACTTTTAACTTCAAATAGAATATTCGTCTTAGCAAACAGTTATTGACAATGTCAAAAGAGTTAATTTGCATAAAATATTTTAACCGTGAAACGAGGACCACGATACTATTTACGAAGTTGTTATTTTGTTGTGAAGTTACATTAAAATAGAAATAATAATATTACAGACACATTCGATCTATTGAAAATGCATAAAATATGCAGCCCACATATCACTTGAGCGCACCCAACACTATCTACGTCTTTCCCCAGTTTTCTATTGCATAACTTGTGTTATGTACACATGTGACATATGGCTGTGGATGTGTGTACTTACATAATGTGTGTACACTTGCTCAATGCGAATACACCATTGTTACAGACACTAACGACATTAAGATCGTCAGATAGTTTGCCGGTTTGAATGGAAGAACTAGCAAATATTTGGCGATCTTGCGAATCTTCCAGAAAATCCAAGGATTCTGTAGTATCAAGCAAAAACTAATCAAAATACTAATTCAAGTACTACTTATAGAAAATACCATGGAATATGACGATTCTAATAATTAGTGACACACTACAAATCCGTTTCAACTCTTTCGTAAGTATAATAAGTATGGACTCTACCGTGGACTCGCAGCGGCCATAATTGTGTCATATTTAACGCAGTAAAAAATTAGGAATGTTTAACAGTTTTTTAATTGCGTTTCAATTCTCCTAGAAATATCAATGAGGATAACCTATATTCGTTCGATTACAATTTATGCACAGTAGTTTATAAATATGCACGACTTTATGATTATCTAGAGTCTGGTTATTATTAGAATTACACCGTTCCTGGAAATTTAGTAGTTTATAGATAATAACAGTATTCAATGATCAGTTCCAATGTAAAACTGAATTAAATTCTATTGAATTCGGTGTATTACTGGACTCTTAAAATGAATTGTGTATTACCTAACAATAATTTTACTGCTGACGTTCCTGCAAACTCACGTTTTTACTACATATATAACTTAGTTCCTACGTAAATGGAGACTTTTAAATTTCGCAGAAAGATTGCAAACAATTTTCTTTACGTTATTTACTGCAGATATTATTACAGACATATTATATAACACTTCAATGTAGGTGAACTCAATGTAGATACAACTAAGACGTCAGTTGAATGTAAATGTTATAATTATATACGAACGAAGAAAATACATGCAAAGATGATTAAGTTTCGAAAATTTCGAATCTTCATGTTCTTTTTAACCACATACAAAATGAATGCACCGCAGTCCAACAATAAGGTATTGTGCGGCCGTTGAATAAGGCGTAATTAAGAGGTCGACGTGAACAATCATTGCGATTACATCCAACGTCTGACACTTCTATTGCAATAATAACGCCATCATTGACGTAATTCGTAATCACAGGCAACTGTAAGATCCATCGCAAAACAATAATCGCGTGGACGGTTGAAGACCGAAAAAGTTTACAAACATCTCGAACTCGAACGATTCTCTCGTCGATCATCGATTACTCGGTTACTTGTATTTATCCAACAGGCGCATAAATATATCATCGAAACAGTTTTCCACGAAACCACGTGTCCGAAGCGAGATCGTAAATATCTTTGAATAGCATTTTATAGCAACGATCGAGGGTCCTCCTCATTGCTTATGCATTTGATCGTAGTGTGTCGTTCTGTTCTACGACTAAAACGAAAGTTCATGTAACAGATAATACATTACGTTCCCGATGTTCCAGTAAACAATTTATATGATTGCAGAAGTACGCAGTAAAGACTGGCCATTTAGAAACAAACATTTGTGTCGTCGGCTTTATGCGAACAAATGGTGGGCGTATCGTATATTGCGCACCACGTTCAATGTCAATTTGATTTTCGACAAACATCTAGCAATATACATAAATGTCGAAAGAATTTGCGGGATTTATCGAACTAGTATTATTATAATAATTTAAATAGTAGATAATTTGGAATACTGAGTAAAGTAGACTCCCGTATAACGCGATCAAGAAAATTATTTGAAAAGACGGCACACATGTATTTCGGATGGCAGTAAATATACAATAAACGTGAGAAAGATTATTTTAAAAAAACTGTACACTTACTGTCTCAGAATTATATATACAGGGTGTTCCAAAAATGTTGAAAATCTTTAAAATAGACGGTTCCTGAGATTATTTAAAGTAACTTGTTCCTTTGCAAAAATGGCTGCCTCCGTTTTGCTAAGGAGTTATTAAATAAAAACATGGACCAATCAGAGCGCGGATACGGCAGACGGATTCTGGCTCAGCCAATGGCAACGCCATGCTCAGCGGAACCTGCCGCCGAGCCGGAATCAGTTCGCTATAGCCGCGCTTTGATTGGTCCGTGTTTTTCGTTAATAACTCCTTAACAAAGCCGAGGCGGCCAATTTTACAAAGGAACAAGTTACTTTAAATAACCTCAGGAACCGTCCATTTTAATGATTTTCAACATTTTTGGGACACCGTGTATAATTATCTCGGTAAACAATTTTTTATCACGTTGTATGGAAGCCTATTGTTTTATATATAGCAGTTATTTTGACGTTAATAATTGATGTTTTATTCATTTCATTTTGTAATAAAGAACCACTAAGGTAGTACATACTTTAAACTTAACAATAACGTTATTTAAAAACACGCAACAAATTTATCTATATGACATGTAACTTATAAATATTGTCTTCTTGAAATCATTTCATTAGTTCGTCAAAAGACGCTCCACTGATTTGAATAACACCGAGGGAATACACATCGGAGACAGCGCAGCTAACTTATCTTTTTCCTTGACAAATTTTTCCATACTGGAAAACAATTATTGAGCTCCATAATACTAAAGAGTATCTTGAGCCACTTGAACCACTGGATTACTGATTAGTAGACTGCGGATCTTTATGCAAAATAAAAATGTTATAAAATATATATTAATAATAAATATATATTTTTATATATTTAAAAATGCATCCGTTGCAAGAAACAGGAACCAAATAGAAATGTCTGTCTTCATTCATTGATTTTAATAAGCTGAAACGAATGCATTGACAGTCTACTGCTATAAATTGTACCTACTCATTTTTGTCATAAATGCATAAAATCCGCCAGTCTACTAATTAGTGTAACAAACACGCGAAGAAGCACAGTTTCTTAAGGAACAGGAGAAAGAGAGACGAGGAAAGAGTTCAAGAGTGTCAGAGGTGGCAATCCCATAACTCCTGAGTCAGTGTACTGGGGCATTGACGACATCCCGGGTAGAACGTATAGTCAGCAGAAAATACAGATAAACTTTCTCCTATAGAAACACCAAGTAGCATGTTTGAGGTCAGGGCAAACCTTCAGATTCAACATAACAATGTCATGTATAGCGCGGCTTTTCTCAGAACTCCTGTTCTCAGCAAGTTTCGCGGGGCATCGTCAAATTGTGCATCAGCACAGGCTGGAGCCCATGAACAATGGCTGTATATTGAGCAACAATGTAGAACAATAGGGGTGGGGGTGTAGATGACTTTGGAACAGAGAGATTGCGAGCACACGAGAGGAAAAGAGTGTGTCACGAGTGTACGAGGTGTGATAACTAGACTGCGGATTATATGCATGTATTATAACAATGGGTACGCACTATTTAAAGTAGTAGTCATATTAACCCTTAGCACTCGAATGGCGACTCTGAAGCGCCAATACAAATTGCTACACCATTATTCAGAATATTGTTTACATGATTAAATTTGTTTATATGTAATAAATTACTAAACATTTAAATATTGTATGAGGTACTACATCAGTTTCGTACACATATAATGAAAAAAATTATGTACGATGGAAATATTCTAGGTTAGAAGAAATGTTTGGTTTTTTAGTTGAAATAGCTCCGAGTGCAAAGGGTTAAAACGATTTGACGACATCAGTGTATTAGTTTCAGCTTAATAAGATGATTAAACGAGAAAAACATTTATCATTTGGCTCCTGTGTCTTGCAATCAATGCTAACATATTTTATTTTGCATAAAGATCTAGTGATAACAAAGGAACCGGCCTCTGTCAGTTTCCTCGTGAAGGTATAAAACTTACAGAGTTTCTTTTTGATCGCATCTCGTATAGCAACTTATTGTCTACATGACAGCAGAGAAAATAGACGATGAACTTACGTGGATCTATGCTCTCATATGAGTCTGCTTAAACTCATTTCAACCTTGGGAGCAAGCGGGAATCGATATCTGGACATGGCTCGTGGAGCAAGCAAACTACTGGCTCAATATCGGATGGACTGTAGTTAAGACGGGCTATCGTGGTTCAAGTTTAGTTTATATCGTCCTGAGATTGAATCTCAGAGCATCCCCGAGTGGCCAGAGAAGTTCTTCTAGATGCCTAGAGAACATAAAGGTCAGCTCGTTGCCCAACCCGAACCTACTTCCAACTAATACTTGCGGCACAGATTTCGAACCATAATTTCCTACGATGGATGCCATCTATCACCATTGGGAGCGAGGGAAATCTGAAGTAACATTAATCTAACTTTTCAAGATTCAAATATTAACACGTTAAACGCTATATATGTTAGTTCCTGGCAGTGCTGATTCGGGCAGTTGCCTGGGACGCCATGTGCGCATTTCTATATTTTTAGTTTTTTCCTTGTGAAAAATTTTATAATTACAATTGAAAAGCCGAAGTTCAGCATGCCCGGGATGTCATGAGCTCATGTCTATATTTTTAGTTTTTTCTTTGTGAAAAATGTTATAATTACAATTGAAAAGCCGAAGTTCAGCATGCCCGGGAGGCCATGTGCTCATTTCTATATTTTTAGTCTTTCCCTTGTGAAAAATTTTATAATTACAATTGAAAAGCCGAAGTTCAGCATGCCCGGGATGCCATGTGCTCATGTCTATATTTTTAGTTTTTTCTTTGTGAAAAATCTTATAATTACAATTGAAAAGCCCAAGTTCAGCTTGCCCGGGACGCGATGTGCTCATTTCTATTATTTCTAGTGTTTTCCTTGTGAAAAATGTTATAATTACAATTGAAAAGCCGAAGTTCAGCATGCCCGGGACGCCAGCAGCCATAGGGCCGTCATTGGTCCCTGGGAAGTGACGGTATCAAATTCACAAAATAATATATAATATACAGTTCGTATAATATTAAAAACTATTCACACAGTTTTAATAGATTTTGCTCATGCACAGTCAAATTTTTGAATTTCAACTTAAATAAGAAGTGAAATGGGAAGCAAGTGAAAATTTTTTCGCGTTTAACGTGTTAAATAACGATACCGAGGTTGGTCTTGTTTTATCGATACGCAGGGAGCCATGCTTGAAGTGGATCATACGAGTATTTCCTGAACTATTCGTTATAGAAAACAATGTTTGAGATTAGATTGTTTTGAGAGGGACATGCGATGATAGTTACGCATCTTATCTGGATGGACGTGCCTCCGAGATTTCGGAATGACCTTTGCTTGTTTAAGTGGAACTACTTGTTATTGGACGTGTGGCTCGTTCCATGACGAGTTTATTGATACTTATTATTGTTATGAGTTGGTCTCCGAGGATTATTCAAGGACTAAAAGACAGACTTTCTTGCATCGACTAAAAGATAATTAATAGACTGCGGATTTTATGCATTTATGAAAAAAAATGTATTGGTCAAATACATAATTGTTAAGACATCAGAAGGATTGAATGATGTTGGCATATTATTTTTGACATACTAAAATTATTAGAAAAGGAAGTACACTTTTACTTAACTTTTGTTTGTCCTACGATTGTCTTGAACAATTAAGATTCGCAGTCTAATAATTAGATATACAGGGTGTCTCACGTAATAGTTTTCACGTTTTTTTAAGTACTTGTGATAATCTGACAAAAAATATTTTCAGCAAAAGTTGATCAGTTTTCGATTGGTTATATATTGCAATAAAAAAAGTTCGAAAAACATTTTTTTTATAGTATTGTCAAGGTTAGCTTCATTTTTTTAAATGGCACTTTGCATTTTTGACTTAACAGTATTATCGCCCGTGTCAAGACGAATTCAACGACCAGTATACCATGACCTTGGGATGACTCGAAGGAGAAGAAATGAATATTTCAACAAAACATGACAATCTGCTTGAATGGGTGATAATAACGTGTGTTTATTATTAAGACTCGAAATTACATTCAATTCAGAAACCTTGACTAAATGAACGCAAACGATTTCGTATAAAAGTCACATTAAATGTTCGAATTAAAATCCGTTTTGTTGTAGGCACAATTCCGTTCTTCGTAGTAAATTTGCATTGGTTTCATTTCTTCGCCTTCAAGGTTATCCCAAGGTCATGGTATACTAGGTCGTTGAATTCTTCTTGACACGGGCGATAACACTGTTAAGTCAAAAATACAAAGTGCCGTTTAAAAAAATGAAGGTGACCTTGACAATACTATAAAAAAATGTTTTTCGAACTTTTTTATTGCAATATATAACCAATCGAAATCTGATCAACTTTTGCTGAAAATATTTTTTGTCAGATTATCGCAAGTACTTAAAAAATCGTAAAAACTGTTACGTAGGACACTGTATTTGTAACAAATCTAACACATTTGAATAGTGTCCGACGTTAGGTGCCACTGTTTGTTTCGTTAAAGACATAAATAGAAATTTGAAGAAGATTTATGTTAAAAGAAATGCGTTTCTTCTAATTATTTCTTTCTAATTATTATTTGTTCATCCGGATATATAACACTTTATCTACAGGGAGCTAGAAAATCATATATTTAATACGTATAATAATCCCAAACGAAATTATCAGATTATATTACTGAGGGTGAGTTGTTGCTTCATGATTCGAATTGCTGTTGTAGAATCTACTAAAGAATATTTGGCCACGGACCATTTTCAAAAATGAAGATAGATAATGTGTTAAGATTGTTAATGTAATGTAAAGATCAAAGTTCTTGTATAATTTTACAAATTTTGGAGAAAGAATGTGCGATGGTTTCGGCGCACAGGTTCGATCAGTAATACAATAATAGCAATTTTGCAAATTAAAAATTCGTCGTTTCGATCCAGATGTGGATCATTCTCAAGAGTGAGATTTTTTCGCGTCTGTAACATAATTTAACTGTAGTAAACATTTAATGTAACTTATGATGTGGTAATCTCAGATAGAACGAACTTTTACGTACTTGCTACAACAGGAAACAATATAAATTCTAAACGAAATTCTTTGGAGAAACGTTGTGTATCTAGAACTTAGAGGACTCCCCCTGCAGAGTCCCGCAAGAAACCATAACTTTAACACTAGGTTTACGGAGCACTAAAATTGATTATTTTACATTGCTTTATAAAAATAATAAAATTGTATTTACTTAGATCTTCAGCGATTTTTATTGTAATATGTACACAAAAAAAAATAAATCTATTTAATAATTCCTCACGAATGCCTCCTAACACTCTTAATAATCGTAAATTAAAAACTTTTGAGTCCGTCATTTTGACGGGCCCCGTAAGTCTAGTGTTAATAAAATAAATAGCCGGGGCGGAACCTTTCAGAGGCTATGCTTCGACAGATCAAATATCTCCCGGTGTGTAAAAGAAAGATTCGACAGATATGAACGTAGGATCCCTAGACAAACAGCATTCGTGCTCAATGGTAGAAAACGATGACAGTGCAAAGCATCCTAACCCCGAGCAGACAAGGAAGAGACCCTAGGTCACAGAACCCCAAACCTACCGAACAACTCATGCACCCCTTACGAGGGACGTCAATGCATTGCTCAAGGCTATTCTAGATCCATAGAATTGCCGGTGGCAGTGAACAAGAGCATGGACAGACAACGGGAGCACAACGAAGCTCCTAGCTGTTCTTATGACAGCTCTGCAGCTACCGGAAGCCGAATTTGTAACAAAACAAGACTCCCTTGATACGGAGGCTTGCAGATGCGTTAACAAGAACAACCTGCATTAACAACCCTCACGATCGACTCGAAGAAAGAGAGATCTACATTAAAATGCATTTTATAGATTTTGAATACTGGCGCACATAAAAAAGATCTCAAATGCAATTAGTATTTTCTCTGGAATTCTGAAAAATTGAAATTTTTACTAAATTTATCGCGTCATCTAGACTCCCTTGATACGGGGGCTTGCAGATGCGTTAACAAGAACAACCTGCATTAACAACCCTCACGATCGACTCGAAGAAAGAGAGATCTACATTAAAATGCATTTTATAGATTTTGAATACTGGCGCACATAAAAAAGATCTAAAATGCAATTAGTATTTTCTCTGGAATTCTGAAAAATTGAAATTTTTACTAAATTTATCGCGTCATCTAGACTCCCTTGATACAGGGGCTTGCAGATGCGTTAACGAAAACAACCTGCATTAACAACCCTCACGATCGACTCGAAGAAAGAGAGATCAACATTAAAATGCATTTTATAGATTTTTAATACTGGCGCACATCAAAAAGATCTAAAATGCAATTAGTATTTTCTTTGGAATTTTGAAAAATTGAAATTTTTACTTTTACCGCGTCATCTAGACTCCCTTGATACGGGGGCTTGCAGATGCGTTAACGAAAACAACCTGCATTAACAACCCTCACGATCGACTCGAAGAAAGAGAGATCTACATTAAAATGCATTTTATAGATTTTGAATACTGGCGCACATAAAAAAGATCTAAAATGCAATTAGTATTTTCTCTGGAATTCTGAAAAATTGAAATTTTTACTAAATTTATCGCGTCATCTAGACTCCCTTGATACGGGGGCTTGCAGATGCGTTAACAAGAACAACCTGCATTAACAACCCTCACGATCGACTCGAAGAAAGAGAGATCTACATTAAAATGCATTTTATAGATTTTGAATACTGGCGCACATAAAAAAGATCTAAAATGCAATTAGTATTTTCTCTGGAATTCTGAAAAATTGAAATTTTTACTAAATTTATCGCGTCATCTAGACTCCCTTGATACGGGGGCTTGCAGATGCGTTAACAAGAACAACCTGCATTAACAACCCTCACGATCGACTCGAAGAAAGGGAGATCTACATTAGAATGTATTTTATAAATTTTTAATACTGGTGCACATCAAAAAGATATAAAATGCAATTAGTATTTTCTTTGGAATTTTGAAAAATTGAAATTTTTACTTTTACCGCGTCATCTAGACTCCCTTGATACAGGGGTTTGCAGATGCGTTAACGAAAACAACCTGCATTAACAACCCTCACGATCGACTCGAAGAAAGAGAGATCTACATTAAAATGCATTTTATAGATTTTGAATACTGGCGCACATAAAAAAGATCTAAAATGCAATTAGTATTTTCTCTGGAATTCTGAAAAATTGAAATTTTTACTAAATTTATCGCGTCATCTAGACTCCCTTGATACGGGGGCTTGCAGATGCGTTAACAAGAACAACCTGCATTAACGACCCTCACGATCGACTCGAAGAAAGGGAGATCTACATTAGAATGCATTTTATAAATTTTTAATACTGGTGCACATCAAAAAGATATAAAATGCAATTAATATTTTCTCTGGGATTTTGAAAAATTGAAATTTTTACTAAATTTATCGCGTCATCTAGTAAACTAATTCTTTTAACACTAGGTTTACAGATTTGCGGTTTTTAATATTTTTCATTTATGATTATTGGGATTGTAAAGATGTGTCCGCGAGAAATTATTCGTCAAATTTATTTCTTATGGTATATATAATTGAAACAATGGCTAAACACGTGAATAGTCGCACTCTTGTTATTTATATAAAATTGTCACTTTTAGTGCTCCGTAAGCCTGGTGTTAAAATCGTTTGACGAAATTCTCTAGTTGCTGATGTTAAAATTGCGACAACCAAAAAAAAGTTAGTATAATATAGACAGCAGTCAATTTGTTCGATAATGTTCTATAAATCTTTCTTTATGGTTTTAAAAAGCGTAAAATAAAGAATTTGGAATGTGTCATTTTAATTATTTTGATAGACCTGATGTCAATAATTTTTGTTTGTAATTTTTTATTGGCTTCATTCTCTAGATCTACTGTTCTTAATATAATGGCCCATTACACTGACTAATAAAATTAAAGTTCGCAATTAAATGATAAATGAAACGTTAAATGAAAAAATACACTCGTAATAATTTATGGCTGATCTCGATGAAAAATATCACAATTTTGGTCCGTCGGTGGTGCTCACATTTTGCCATCGTGTGTTGTATAATTTATCATAACATGTGACACGAGTATCACGTTTTCATTTAAATTCTAAATGAATAGCACGAACCACTCGTTCAATGAGGATAATCTGGTAGCATTTATGTCACAGTTGTCGTTACCAATAAGCCACATTTACAGGAGCTGTTAACAAAAATAATATATCTAATGTACATATTTCCTTCGCACTACAGGTGTCTACATTCCGACTTGGCGGGCTTACAAATACAATGTTCAATGATTCATGAGCATAAAACGTATTTACGGCATACATTTATTTTTACAAATTAGTCTACATATATGATTACTTATGCTTCTATACACGCAGTTATATACCCAGTTCTAAAAAATTATTTAAAAAAATTATATCACACTAGAATTTCCATCTGTTACATTTTCTACCTGTTACATAAGAATATTTATACGGAATAATGTTTATACATGTTTCGAGTGTCGGGGAATCTATGTTTCACAAGGTTTTAGCAATTCGGATTTAAGTACATGGTATATATTTATTTTATTTAAACAATAACTGATTTTTGTGTCAACCAGGAATGTAAAAAATGTTCAAACAAAAAGAAGTGTTCACTATTTGTCGACTTGTAGTTTCTAAATCGAATAACTGTATATAATATTCATATAAAATAAGATGCTTTCGAACAAGAGAATACATATTTAAATAATCATCGTGTGGAATAATTCTCATACTTTGGCTTCAATCATTTAAACAATAACTGGCTTGCGTGTCAACCGGAAATGGAAAAATGTAACGCCCAAATAAAAAGTGGATGAAAAGTGTTTATTGTTCATCGACTTTTATTTTGTAAACCGAATATCTGTGTGTAATATTGATATGAAATAAGATGCTTCCGGACGAGAGAATACAATATACAGTGTGTTCGCGCTATCACTAGCCAGCGTTTTTTTTTGTAAATAGTAAATATTAGAAAAAAATGATGAATGAGGAAAAAATAGTACTGTTTTTTATGCGCAACACAATGGCGTATGTAATTTTTTTGTGTTTACACTATTTTGTTAGATATGAAGGTGACCCTGAATTTTTTAAATGGAATGCTGTACAGCTTTCTATATCACATGAAAGCGTGTGTCTAGACGAATTCATCCGTATACTGCACAGTGACCTTCAAGGTCATGCAAGGTCAGAAGTGGAAGGAACATTTTGAATATTCCATACCAATGTGTTTATAAGTATTCTTTATTGGTGAAGCTACAGTAAATGTTCAATATGATTTCCTTGTTCATGAATGCACATTTCAGCTGTATTAATTACATTTTTTGTGACTTCCAATTTTTTTCTGAAATTGTCTGATCATAGAAGAAACTGGAAGTAAGCGCTCTGATATTGAATGACAACATCATCTGATTCGTATGAATAAGGAATAGTTGTAAACACATTGGTATGAAATATTCAAAATGTTTCTTCCATTTCTGACCTTGCATGACCTTGAGGGTCAGTGTGCAGTATATGGATATATAAAAATACACAGCATTCGATTTGAAAGATTGAAAGTCACCTTCATATCTAACAAAATACTATAAACAAAAAAATTACGTACGCCATTGTGTTCTGCATAAAAAACAATACTACTATTTACTATTTACAAGAAAAACGCTGTCTAGTGATAGCGCGAACACCCTGTATATCCACGTAATCATCGTGTGGAATAATTCTCAGTTGAAGTTTTAATACTTTGGCATCATTCGTGACGCATGCGAATTCTGTACAGAGAAAGGAATCGATTACGTTGCGAGACTTCCATGATTCTCGTAATAATGCTCGCAAAGAGATGATATTTTATTTGTTAGACCTTCCGTGCGTGGTTCTGCGAGTATATTGCAGTCTGTTTCGCAGTAATACGGTTCCTTTCCAGTCGATGACACAGTACCATACTCCTAATGCGCGTTTTCGCGATTCTCGTAATGCGCACTTTCGTTCCCTACGCTTTCTGGAATTACTCGAGGTTGTATTTTCGACTGTTCGAAGAACCGGCACGACTCAATTTGTTTTTTGGCACGCGAAAGGCAAGATTTCAAAATCGAGTTGCTGAGAACCAGAGTCGCGCGAGTCCGCTTAGCGATCCAGACAAAAGAAGCCGCTTATTGGCCGGAAATGCATTGTGCTGAATCATAAATAGACTGCGAACTTCGTGCTTCTATAAAACGTGCAAACACAATCGAAACAGAACAATGCGAAGAATATAACAAGCGGTAGGAGAGTTTCCATATTCCATTTCCCAAATAAAAGAACCTTTAATAAACGTAACAATGTACTCAATTGTATGTTTCGTAAACCAATTTTTGCAAATTTACATGAACCTATATATACTGTCTAATTATAACATTCATGCAACGAAAATTCGTATAACAGCAATCTCAAGAACAACATAAATATTTCACTTAAACAACAATACACAATTTATATAATCAAGAACGCGGAACAGATTAATGTTGAACAATGGACCAAATGGATTTCAATTAAAAACGAGAAGAACAAGTAAATTTTTCGAATTTAATAATAACAATCATAGTGCAATCAGACTGCAATCTAAAATGTTCTGAACCAATTTAGAGAAATCTGAACAGAGTATACCAATTTATTTTGAAACGAGAAAGTTGTGAAGCTTTGTCGGACTTTTACTTTTAGCAAATTTCCGACAATCGTCATTGCTCCAATAACTATAAAAATCTGCGGTCTTATAGTAGCTATCAAGACTAATGTACCATGGGATTACCTTAAACCTGCGACAAATAGAAATTATATCTATCAACTGATATACGCTTACTGTGATTTGTCGACAGAAAAATGAATCGCAGATTTATTATCGAGAAATACTTTCTGATAATTCACGAGTCGCTGGGTGTGGGTTCAGTAAAATTAGCTTATGACCATAATCGGTGAAAGCGACGATACAAGTCAGCTGTTTTACTTTTAACTTATTATTAAATTCGTTTGATAAACGAGGACAGTCGAGATAAATTCGAGCACGTAAAAATTTATCGAAACAGATATATATGGTCACATTTGATTCGATTAGGGTAATGATACTGTTACTGCGGGTCATCGAGAAGACCAACGCTGACTTTTATCATCTCGAACGACATACGTGGTAAACCGCGATATGATTAAAAATAACTCAAGAAATCTGCGTTTTTCAATTTAATCTGGTCGTACTCTTCTCACCAGAGACTACATTTTATTTTACGATTTTCGTTTTGTAAATGAGTTGGTACTGCAATTTTTTATACACAACATCTGCACATTTATTTCCCCATATAAGTCCCTTTTGTCAATTTGACAAAGGAACGTGAATTTACACAGTGTACGTAGCGATAGATGCAAAAAGCAGTTAGTACTGCACACCGGTTTACAATTTGCGTAAAATGTAAAAAATCTTATATCTACATGTACATAAACTTCATTTTTATTATATTCAGTAAAAGAGTCTTCAAAGTTAATCATCTAACCTTTCAGTGTACCGATTTTTCACCATTGTGTCAATTTAACGCAGAGAGACACATTCAGTTGACGAAATGAGAGACGGAGGAGGGTTAACCACTTGCCGCGCCATTTTCTTTGCGGCTACAGTGATTAAAACGTGTTTATTTCCGAAAATATCACAGAAGAGAAAAGAAAATTTATACTTTTTGTATGGCTATATTTACTTCAATGCTTAAATATTGATTACAAACGAATAAAATTGTATTTCATCCAAAAAGAAAGGCATAA
Organism: Sphecodes monilicornis; assembly: GCA_913789915.3. NCBI lineage: Eukaryota > Metazoa > Arthropoda > Insecta > Hymenoptera > Halictidae > Sphecodes > Sphecodes monilicornis. Next base: position 17,873,192 of record OU565290.1, read on the forward strand.
TATATTCATACCTATTACAGGATCAAAGTTCTTTGCCTGCAGAATATTAAAACTCGAAAAACTGTTTCACTTCCCACGAAATTAACAGTCAGAGTCGCGTGTTCATTGACAAAATAGTTGCTAATTGAATCTTGGAGGCTTTTGAAATAGTCAAAAGTAATACATGAATAAAACATGAACCATATACACATACGGGCAGTTTTCTTAGCAGCAAACACAAACCTTCATGTTTTATGATGATTGTTCATTATATTTGTATGAATGTCGACAATCTAAAAGTTATAAATATAATTTGTACTATAAATACTCCGTGACAGATAAGATAAATAAAAAAATCGACCTTAAACTTTTTTTTAACATGACTTGTTGTAAACGCAGTCTGTCACGTAAACAAGTATATTTTTATTTCGCTTCTTACTAGAAAATGCGATTTTTAATAGACGAGTCATCATTATCGTTCATTTATTAATATTCATTAAACACGTGCACGTGTAAACGTCTAATTCTAGTAACTCCACTTTTTGCTGCACTGTTTACACGGAACACGATACCTGTTAGCAGTGCAAAAGAAATTTTGATAGACGTTTTTTCGATCTAATTATAGAAATAAACGGGCGTGGAAGATACGGCGTACATCATTAACTGTACCCTTTAAAGTTGCAAACAAATAGCTCAGCTGTTTAAAATGCAGGACGAAAGTACGTTCTGAAGGAAGAGTGTTTTAAATATTCTAAATACAAAATATCTTGAGATTATTGATTTCCTAGAAGCGAATTTAAATGTTTAAAATTCAGGCTTATATGGTTCTAACTTAGAATTTACTAAAATTGTAAAATTGATTGTTTGACCATTTCTGCGCAGTAACAATTACACAGTCACAATTTTTCATTGTACTCAAGGAGAATGCAGGACATATTGCTCTACTCTTCGAACAATATTTCTCGATTTCTTCAATTTTTCTCGCAATATTGAAATAAGGAAAATTAACTCTTCAGTACATTCAATTATGGCTACGATAGGTTCACTTTCCCATGTCAAATTTACATTTGTTCATTTCACAATTCTTAAAACGATTATTACAAATACGAGATAAAGAAAGTCACAGAATTTTAATTACAACTCATTTTCTTTCTTTAGGAAGTTCGTATTAGAGTTCATATCGTAAGCACCAGATATATTCACTTTCCGAAGAAAATTAAAATCTCGAACAATTCTTCAACGAATACTACAGAAATCACGGCATAAGTTATTTAATATACTGTGTTAGAATCTTGTATTTATCATTTGTAATTGTACGACTCTGACGTAGATGTCGGAAGGCATCAGCATAAAAAGTGAAATTTCAGTACTTCAAGGTCCATTGAATTTTTATTAATCCTGCCTCGAATCGTTTTGGAATTATCATTTCAGAGATCGAAGTTCAGCAAGTTCATTCAGCCATCAAAATCACAGTAGCTAATAGAAATACGTATTTATTATTTTTGGCCATTCCACAAGCCTACAGCGGTTATCTGTCGGTGTTACACAGACTGCGTGCTTAAAAATTAAAACGACGATGGTCCTGTTAATATCTTCGCGCGAGAAACGAGTTTCTATAAACAGCCTAACAAAAGAAATTGAGAAAAACGCAACTCGTCGATGAGCGAAAGATTTCGCGCAAAATGTGCGGCTGTGAAAGCGTTGAAATCGCTTTACGACTGAACGAAGATGAGAAAATACTTTTTATCGTAGACGCCGGTAGATAACGCGCTGTGCTTTGTCAAATTCGGTATACATACAGGGTGTCCCACATAAATGGGAACACCTAAATATCTGTCGTATTTACAGTCCTATCAGAAAACTTCAGAGGACAAAGTGACACTATTGCAGGGGGCAAATATAATGGTAAAGAAACAAAATTTTTATGTCGTGTTTTTTAATGAAATTTCAAGGTCACCGATGTTTTTTTAAATGGAATAGTATATTTTTTTACGATAGTATGATAGACAATAAAAAACTGAATTTATTGGATACCACCTTCTTGACCTTGAAATGACCTTGAGCAAGAATAATCATGTTGGAGCGGATAAAATGTGGAAGTTTAAAATTTACGTGTTTCAACAAAAATTACGCGTTGTTTACCTCGGGTTGACCTTTTCAAACCACAATAAATGTTTGAAATATTTTGCATAGCAAACAGCGTATGTTTGTTAGAGTATGTATCATTGAGATCGTTAACAAAAGGTTAATCGGTTAGAATAAGTACGTTGTTCCTTCTGCATTATTCGAATTCGAAACGTGAAAGTGATAACAATGCATTATACTGTACTGGAACGAATCGATATGGTTTTCACTTATGGCGAAAGTCACCAATCTTTGAGGCAAGCAGTACATTTGTATCGTGAAAAATTTGTGAATCGTATTTGTCCTTCTTTACACGCATTTTCCGTTGTGGTAAAACAATTTAAAAATACTGGTAGTGTAAGTTTTAAAAATCGTAATAATTACTGCAGCATGTGCTTCAATTATGTCTCAGAAAATCGACAATGCCTACAGATTATTTAATGCAAGATTGCAATATTGCATAAATGAGGATGGTCAACATTTCGAACATTTATTATGATATGTAAAGGTCAACCCGCCGTAAACAACGCGTAATCTTTGCTGAAACACGTAAGTTTTAAACTTCCACATTATATCCGCTCCAACATGATTATTCTTGCTCAAGGTCATTTCAAGGTTAAAAAGGTGGTGTCCACTAAATTCAGTTTTTTATTGTCTATAATGCTATCGTAAAAAAAATATACTATTCCATTTAAAAAAACATCGGTGACCTTGAAATTTCATTAAAAAACACGACAAAAAAATTTTTTCTTTACCATTATATTTGCCCCCTGCAATAGTGACACTTTGCCCTCTGAAGTTTTCTGACAGGACTATAAATACGACAGATATTTAGGTGTTCCCATTTATGTGGGACACCCTCTATATTTACATTCGAGAAAAATGGTTTTCGTCCGCCATTTTGCGGAAACCGGCGGAAGAATACGTTTAAAATAAAATTACATTACGGGAGCTTAATGAAATAATGAATTCGTTACATTCGTCGGTGGACATAAAATTGAATTCACAAGCGCGCAACGTTTCGGTGCGAACGAAAACGTTCACGTGTCGTTGTTGTTGCTAGTAGTTCACGAACTTCCGCTGCATTTGCGTATGTTCTTTCAGCGTGGTCAACAATCACTGGTAAACAACGTGGAACACGATAAAGAGTCCGCGACCTCGCGCACTTTTCAGTAGCTCTTTTCACGCGCATCACGAGTTCACTATACCGACACTTACGTCACACATGTGTGAACCTTCCCGAACTCCTTACCTTATCATTTTTCCGTGATTGCATTCACCCAGGATTCGTCACGAACAGTCTAACGGGAGAACGATAAAATTTGCTCGGGGCACGTGTACATATCGTGTCGATTGAATGATAAAGAGGTAAAATAATATTGCACTTTAGTCTACGCCGAGACGAACAATGTTCGCGTTCATTAACACTTGTGTCGATAACCCGATATCCACTTTCAACTTCTTTTGTTTTCCCGTTGAAACGTTGTGAAACGGTACTTTCTAAAGAATTTTTCATCCATACATATCTTTGACATAAATATCACTCACTACTACATGACATAATACTATGGTTCTCGTTTATACCTTTTATGGTTAGAGTCTTGTGGGTTCCGAAATTCACCACGTGAGAGCACGTCTGTTACTGTTACATGTTTCGCGTCGTTACTACGTCTTTTCCATTATTAATAATGTATTATTTGAATTTATACATCTATTGATAATATGGCTGTATTTTAACTAATGTTGTCGCATTATTTAGTAATTTTTGATTGGAGAGCAAATTTTGCAATAATAGTACCACGAATTTGAATATTTATTTATTTTTACAGAAATATTTCTGTACAAAGTTATAACCAGATTGTGGATCTCTATGACGCATACATAATGTTCCCATTTTATTTGAATTACAAGAAGTCTTCAAGTAACTCTAATTTCTAAAAGTCCACAGTCCAGTTCGGACAATTTAAAATATTCGAACTCGTTTCCCCTAAATTTATTCGAGTAACGACACTATTGTTCTAACAAATGAGCGATGCGATGTTTCAGAATAAAAATTCCCGATCGATTGAACATCCTGGAAAATGTTCATTATCGACACAAAGGTTACACGCTTACTGAAACTGTCTGACCAATGATAGGCAAGGGCTCGTTTAACACTAACCGTACCGAGCACAAGATGTGACTGATCTACACAAGTTGTATTATAAAATTACAAGACTGAATTTATTTCGATTACTCGCAATTTTTATAATATGTGCTAGAATGAAGAAATTTATTTAACAATTTTTGATGCAAGCATCTTTGTAATTTCGATAATAATAAAAAATGTGAAACCGATCATTTGGCCGGTCGTGGTGCGGTTAGTGTAAAAAACAGAGTCGATCAACGTCGGACATCTCGTGAATGTCTCGAGTGACGTGGACCGAGGACCCCAGCAAAAATGTCGCAGGTGAGAATTGAATCGCGAGATAAACGGAAACGGTAATAAATATTATAAGTATATACAAAGTGCAACCAGTCCCTTTTCGCACGCACGACCGAATCGCAGAGGAAGTTCTTTCTAGCCGGCGAACAGGGGAAGCCGGGCGAATCCGGTGTCTCTTGGTTGCCAGGTTAAAGTTAACGGTAGTTTTCGCGCAGAAAGGGAATAGAGCCGCTGGTGTGCGCGCAGCGAATCGCAGCCGCCTCAGATAGGTATAATCTCCCACAGGAAAACAGCTGTCCTTCTCCGTCTTTCGTTGTCCCTGCGGTGTTCCTTCGGCTCCAGCTTTCCCTCCCTTTCACAGACTTTTATTCTCCTTCGAGTTTCCCTGCCTCTCTTTATCCTCCACTCTCTGTGCCGATTAAAAGAAAGGCTGCGATTGGTCACAGCTGGATAGGATCGATGATACTGGCGGCTGCTGGAGAGCCTGCTGCCAACATGGCTCCTCGTTGCGATCCTTCGAATCCCGGGGACGTGACAACCACATCATCCGTGAGCAGTTCAAAAACCGACTTGCAACGATTCTAACCAGCTGGTCAATGGTCCTTCAGTGTCGACGCCCTTGAACTGAAAATCGATCGATCAATGTTTAATCGCCCCGGGGAGATCTCGTAATCCCGCCGAAACTGTACGATCCGCGGATTGGCCAATTAGCAATCTATTTCTACACGGAACGGTCTCGGTCTGGGCCAATGATCTTTTAGGTTAACGGCCTCGGAGTGCGAATTAATCGATCGGTATCACATGCTTCGAAGGCTTGGCAGGTCTTCGGAATCCACCCGGCCTCGTGATTGGCTGCGGCCTGTCCAATCGGCGATTTATGTCCACACCGGGATATCACGAGGGATGCCGCTCTGGTCGGTTCGCGGATTGACGCTTCTGGAACGCGGAACGGCGTTCCTCGGAAGACCAGCGGAGGTTCCAGCCCAACACTGTTCGATTGATGGAGAGAAGAGACCAAGAAGGAAGAAAACTCGCGCAATAGAAACACAATGTTGCGTTTCGAGCGCAGTCCTCGAGGTGCGAGACACGCACCCATCGTTCGGCTTTCGGCCGTCCGACGTCAATGACAAGTGCGACATGTCACGATGCGGTGACTGAACGCGGTCGTAGACCGAATTTTTAGATCTCCTCTTCTTCGACGATCGGCAGGCTGCTCTGGTGCATCAGCGGGCTCGTTCTCGCCGTAAAAGCCATCAGCCAGTAGTCGAGCTCCTTCTTGTTTTCCATGAGAAAGGTTAATGCGATAGGCGAGTCGAATCCTTTCTGTCGGACCAAGAAACCCTCGTCACCGAAACGCTCGATCATCGTGTTCCTCAGGTTCAGCACGCCCAGAGGCCTGCAGACTTTCTTCTGCGGGTAGATCACCGCGAAATGCTCGACGCTCGTACGGTAGACCTTCACTTGCACACCTTGACGATGGCCGTTCGGACCCACCAAGGTCATGTAGCCGCTCATGTTCTCGGTGTTCCAGCACGAGTCAACGTTCGAGTCTTTTAGACTGGTCTGGCTCAGCTGCAGGAAATTCGTGTGCATCGCTACGTCGGCTGGCATCTTGCTAGTTCTTTTGTCGGTACTTTCGGATTCACTAGAGTCTCATAGGTCGATCGATCGGAAAGCTAATGCACGGACGTTCGAGATTGTCGCGGCGAGCCAATGCCCAAACACATCGAGAGCACAACGTGAACTTGTACGGTGAACGCACTCACGCCAGAACGCGTCACACACGTAACACTGATGCTTCTTTGAGCCGACTGTCCGTATGAACTTTCACCGCTGCTATTTATATAACCATGCGCGAGTCTTGTGTGCCCGTGCGCAGGCGCGCTCCTGCGCACGCTGCTGATTCCGCGAGATACAGCGAGCCAGAATATTTTTCAAATAATATATTTGAAAATTAATCATTTATTCGTCTAAGTGCTATTTTGAAACAATCGTGCGTTAGTTTATTCGAACAGAAAAATTTCTCTTGGCACTATTTGATAAAGGGCTATCAAATGAAACAGCATTTTGCTTTGTTTTATACTGTCTTGTACAAACGATGATCTTGTTTGATGGAAAGATAGATTTGTCACAATTTTTGCACATATAATTTTCTCTTGATTATTTGTTTAGGCGGCTATCAAATAGAATAGCATTTTATTTTATGTTCTGTACTGTCAGGTTCTGATTCTCTGCAAAGGATGTTTTCGTTTGATACAATCATACATTTACCACAATATGAGTGTTTTTCTGACAGAACGATAAAAGTAAGAACAGTTTTGTAGCCATGGTGGTTATATTAGACAAAACGAACTCTAAATATGTTTTCAAATCGTGATGGGAAAAACAAATGGCACATAATGCAGCCAAGATTTTTATAAAAAAATTTTACAGTTTGAAAAATATTATTTCATTTTTTTAAATTGTTATTCTAGCAAGCCACTCAATGAAGAGGCCAATTAATTTCTTATCTGTTGTTCGAAGATCGTGATACAGATAATGTATTTGCCAACCTCCGATATCTGAACACGTGATTATCATCATTATTATTACTTCTTTGTTACACACTATGCTGATATGAAAATAGAATTGGAACTATAAATAAATAAATAGATTGTGTGCAGTAAAAGAAATATATATTTAGTTGTTATAATAATAGTTGTTGTAGATAATAAGAATTCAAAGTTATCAATCTATGGATATAAATATTAATCTATGGTAATCTATGTTTTTATATGTTTTCACAAAAATCTTGAATTTAATTTCTTATCGAAAAACAAAATTAGATGTTTTTATGACCGTTATAAATAACATTACGTACACAATTTTAAATCGATTTGTCAATCATTTTATCGGAAATCCTATACGTCATGGAGTCATGAAAAGAAATAAATTTCCACTCTTTGAAAGACAAGCTTTTTTGATACGAGAATCCGCGACGGCACAGTAACGTAAATAATATTCAAGTGAAAGAATTTATGCAAGAATGGCTTAACAAAGCCGTTTACATAACCATATGAATACATGTAAATACAACGTCCATATTGGCACTCTAGTAGCTATTTTTGAAAGATTATCTATTTCATCAAGTGAAGATTTCTAGGAATCTCAATCCTAAGAACTCTGAAGATGCTATAAAAATTTCCCACATTACTCAGCAACCGTAACATTACGGTATACCTCCAGATTGTTAATTACCCTTTATTGAACACATCACGCATTCTGTTTCCCGAGGGCAATATATTATTTATGAAAATCCTAAGAGGTGTATACATTGTAATTTAATTTAACTTTCAGCCCACAGCTATTTTGTTATTTTTATAAACCACAAGAAATTAACACACGAACGCATTAATTTGTAGTACAAATAATCGTTAAAAATGCGTTAAAATATTTAGTTTTGCTTGCACCTAATTATATGATAAAATAGAAAAAGAATTTTATTAAATTAGGTTGTTTATGCGAATAAATGGTTGCAAATGCGTGTTTGCAAGTGCGCTCACGGTCTATTCATCGTTGCTTGCTTTTCGTCACAGTATTTATGGCGAATATTGCAGCCTTTTTGTATGTTGGGTTTCGGTGCGTATTTGCTTCCCAGATTTAGAGGAAGATACGCACTCTAACTGCCGCGAGGTATGAATCAGAGTTCACAGCTCGAGTGTCCCTATACCAAATAGCTCGTTGGTACACTCATCGGTAGTTTTCAACCGTCAGCTATTCCCATTATTTCGAAATAAATCTTTTCACCGTGACCCACAGCAGAATCGGTTAATGAGCTCGCTTGAATATAATCAGTGATTGATATTTCAATTTATTTGTTTAATGACGTAATTATATTGCCCCCTTCAACCTTTACGTGACGAAGTTTGCTTTATATTTGACCCAAGATTTTAAACCATTCATAACAACCATTATCTTGTTTTTACACACGGCATTCTGTTTACTTGTTTATATTTGTCAATAAAAACAATCAAGATGTGAAATTAATTTAATAAAATGTTTGTAACTATAATTACGAATTTTTAAGCAACAACGTTTATTATTCTAGCGTTAACCGATAATATTAAATGAGCAATTTTAAAAATGGCTAATCTTTTTGTAAATTTTAAGATGAGAATTTTAGATACATATAAATGTGTATTATATATAAATGTGTATTAATATATTTATAGACTTGTGCAATCTAAATGTTACTGGAAAAGACTATCAGCGCCATCTGTGGGAAAATGTCCAAGCATAAACGAAACATAGGAGTACAGACCACAGAGATTCTGTGCTCTATATCTCGAGTTCTATGTTAGCCATTTTTACTAAAAAAATTAGGTGCTAAGATAGTGAAGGGGTTGCTTGTCGACATCGCTGTCAAATATTATTGAAGATTTAATATATCTTCTATATAAAAGCTCAATATTAATAAAACATTATGTTCCGTATTCTGTAAACGTTTCATTTTATTATATTTCAAATGCCATAACAGTAGTGTTGTATACATATAGTCATCAATATGTATAGAATGTCTATTAAAATAAAATAAACAGAACAGATTAGATATAAATAAATGAAATACATATATTTCGTTGACAGTGCGCATATTAAGAAATCATTATATATAGCTCAAAAAATAATTCATCCGAGACCTTATAGTTTTAAACATCTATGAAGGAAAAAAGAAATGGATAACACGAAGTTAAAAAACAAATTATAGATTATTGTAAGAAATCATTTCCCGATAAGTCTCCAATGGTATGAACGTTATTTTACGAATTTCAGTAAATATTTTCAATATTTTTTATCACGATACAAAAATTTCGGTTACCTTTGATCACTGTGTCCAAATAATGTTAATTTCTCTCTCGTACGTCTCCGAAATGAGAAGTATGTTTATTCGTGAATATAGGACTTTTAATTATAAGTATACGTTCACGTTTGAAATACAATTCTTCTGTCATAAATTGCACATTTTGTGAGGAAAATAAATAATGTGCGCTTACCAGGAAAGGTCAATGGAAATAGAACTCGTATACAGATGGCGGACTCATCGATGTTTGTCAACTGAGACGACGCAAGATTTATTTTGGTTTAGAAATTAGTCTATAGCAGTAAAGAGTTGAGGTGCACGGCCGTGCTTTTTCGCGGTACTCTCTCGGGACAAAATTTTTAAGTACTTGCTCATTGCAGATCAAGAACTGAAAGAATGACCCGTAAGTTTTTGTCAATATCATCGTAAATATCGTGTGTGAAATAATCGCAGTGTGCCGAAGAAAATTTTGGAGCATCGTATATTTTGCGTCTGCCATTTGTCCGATGAGTACTGTAAGATCGAAGACACGGTGTTAAAATATAAATTTTCCCTACGAATTGCAGTTTTATCGATTGTACATACTATTTGTTTATAATATTCTACTGGGTTTTGCACGTACAACGTGCAACAATATTCCTTATAACTTCGACGACAATTTCATTTTCTGTTCTGTTCCAATTTCGGATTACAGGGTTTGTTTTTCTTTTCTTTAATTTGTATATCTACACTTGTTGTGTATCGTGCTCCATTATATTTTACATTCCACGGATAAATTTCGAATGTTACATTTTAATTCAAGCACGTTTTTTCTTGTAAAGATGTACTTCTAGAAAATTCCCAAAATGGCTCTTTACTATTATCTATGGTTTAATTTCGACTGCTTCTTTTGATTTAGTTCGCTTATGGTTTACTGTTTTCAATGGTTTAACAGTTAGCATATAGTTATTTTGTAATATTCGGAGACGTTTGATATATATACCTGCAAATTGTAAATTTGCTCTGTTTATTTAGGTACATTAAATCAAAGTTTAGAAAATTTTATTGGTTAGAACACAATTCAGTTCTTGATTTTACCTGTAGTAAATACGCTTTTCCATTTATCTAGCTGTTTTTTATATTATTGAACACAATTGTTAATATGTTGTATTAATATAGTTTATCATAATGGACAGTATTGTTATATGAGATAAGCATATTATATATTTCTCTTGATGCAGGTGGAAACCAGCGCGAATTAGCACGTGCCAAAAATATGAAAAAAACTGTAAAGAAAGCAGCCGCTGAACAAGATAGCAATAAAGGTCTCTCATTAGAACAGCGTAAAGCAAGGTAATAATTTCATGTGATTTGTTTATATATATTGATGTCATTGAATCTCATTCATAGTTTGCTCCGATTTAGATGTTTGAAATTGTATATTTGTTTTGTGGTGTAACAATATGTACCCTACTTCCGGGGTAAATCTAAACTTTCAACTTATTTTTGATTACAAATTCTGATAAAATGTTAATAAATGCAATTTTCATTCTAATTGTTATTATTTTTTAAAGCTAAGTTTTCTGTAGTGTTTTCAAATGTTACATTGTCTTTGGTAAAATGTACCTTTGTAATTTTAGAGATGCAGAACGAATGAGAGAAAAACAACTTAAGAAACAGCAAGATCAAGAAAAACCAAAACAAGCTGTAAGATAGTCCTCTCGACAAGGCATACAAACTCTTTGGCTGAATTCATTATCAAACGTTAACAGCTATGTTTTTAAAATTTCTGATCATAAATTCTTGATCATAAAGCACCAAAGTAATGCTTAACAGAAGTGCATGAAAGATTAATAGTGTTTCTGACCATAGAAAGTAACTTCAGACTGTGTACTACAGAATGGTATACTGCAGGACTTAGTTAAAATAATCATGTTGTTTACGTGCTGCTCACAGAAACAATAATAGTCAGTGTGTATAAAATTATTGTTAACTACGCCACAATGGTTAAAAGAAATGTGCATTTGAGTGGTTCATCTAGATATAAGGATTTTAATTAAATACAAGAATGTTTGTAGTACTAATTTTGAATTTGTAAATTCATGTTTTCAGTTATGTAATATATCGTGTAAGAGGTGACTTTGAGCAAGTACAATATATAGCAAAGGTATGTACCTTTGCCATCCTGTTTGGCTCGTAATAAATTGTTCAATTTTAAAGTAGATATTGAAATTTCCTGCTTATGTATTCTGGCATTTGCGAGAGATTACACAATGTTATACATAATGAAATTAATCTTTACAAAGATGGGAAATACTCATCACATAAAGTAAGAGAATTATGTCTTATTTTTAATTCTTTTACTGTACAGATCTTTGGAATCTGTTATTTGCTGTTGAGAATCTTTTGCAGTAAAAGTAATGTGATCGTTCCTCAGAGTGCCTATTCTTATAGTGAAATAAGTATCGATTTAATAACAACATAATTTTTATTTTTTCTTAAAAGTATCTGCTGAATTTGTTATTGTTACATCACATTACTTGAATATGGAAGTGCAGCTACAATATAGTAGAAGATATTAATATTTAAGATTAATCATTGATTTTTTTGAAGCATTGCACTATTTTTGAATATTTCAGGTTTGCTAGTTGGAACTGAATAAAGTTGAAAAAGAAGAAACAAAAACCCGTTTTTCTTTTTAATCTGTTGTCTTGTTCTTTCTCTTTAAAATGAACAATTTGAATTCGGTATTGGGAGGCTGAAAAGCATTGTATTCCAAACTTGTTTGATTAGTTGTTTTCTTTATTAAACATTTAGATGCTATTCGCAGCTGTCAATATTTTTAACCAAGTGTTACTTTTATGCAGTAATAGTTCCATGATTTTCCACTTGTGCCTAGTATCGATCTTCTACATAATTATTAATAAATTTACACAGTAATTATTTTACAAGAAAGTGAAAACGAAAGATAATCAGTATATAAATTGTAAGTTATAGTCATACGCATATACATACATCTTGCATTTCTGCATGTTTGTTGTAAATTTTTCATTTTACATAAATTAAAAGACTGCTTTACTCCGAAATCTTTAGCATCTATCCTGCGGCAATGTATTTCGGTAATATTATTATTGTTGCTCTTTCTTAATGCCTTCAATCTGTCGAGTTGTTTATCTGAGACTAAAAACATGGTGTATATGGTACTAGTGCAGAGTATGCTTTATCATAATTTATCTGTACTTTGTTCACGTTTTTCTGTGAACATAGCAAATGTATTATAGTGTATTAAAATATAATACATTTTAGGAAACAAAAGATAATAAGCATTATAAAATGTGTAAAGACAATGTAAAGTATTTTTTTAAAAAAGGGGTTGCATCATATTTATTTCCCATATTTTATTGCACTTTCCCAGAAAGAGTACATTTTTAACATATTGTTTAATCGGAAATATTCGTAAAAATTACAGATATCTGGAATATCAATGTCAAGGCAATACAAAATGTGATTTTGTTCCATATGTATCACTTGTTGGAAGACCAAATCTTATTGCTAACATGGGAAAAAACGTAATATGCCATGTTCTATGACAAATATACTGTCTAGCCTCTAAAGACCGAAACCCTTACAAAGTAGTCTCTTTGAGATTAAAAACAATTTCACTTATTCCTAATTTGTTAAAGCATTCCCATTGTCATTTTTAGTTTTTTCTGGGTTCTGCTTTAGCTTCCTAATATGTCTAGAAGGAGAATTATTTCTCCTGGTTATAATTCCAGGTCTTTAAATTTTCAACATGTAAGGAACGACATTGTGTATTGAGCATTTGTGTTATGTTATAATGAAAAATTCAAGTACTGCATACAGACTGCGCGCGACGAATGAAGTAGTATAATAATGTTTCAAACGCAGTACATTAGGAAATTTATGAAATGACTTTTATTTAGTAAGGCATTCATTTATGAAAAATGTTTAACTGCGTTGTGCATGAAAAATATTCTAACCAAATTTTAGATACAAAAAGTGTAGATTTGAAAATTTGTAAGTATGACGCATCCCGGCCTTGTAAGTTAAAGAACAATATTGTGGCATAAATATATGAAAAAATGTGCTATATCTCAGTGTCTCTGAAATTAATAATTGAGTGTTTCTTTGATGAAAGATTAAAGATAATGTACACTTATCTTATGTTTAAATAAGTGTAAATTAATTTAATGTGGAATGAATGGCACTCTAATGAGACGAGCGGAATAGGATTCAAAAAAATTTGTCGAATGAAACTTAGATAAAAATCTCGTTCTTTTTAAGCATCTATAAATATTTTAAATCTACCGTAAAAATGTATAATATAATTATGCATCACTTATTTTCTTGTTTAGAGATTTTCGAAAATTTGATAAACAAAAAAAATGTATTTTTTCAAATATAAGAAGCAAATGTAGTTTTTGCTTTTGGATGGTTTAATGTTTAATCAATTAAATTCTTTTATGAAATATCACTAAAGAATGATGAATGTAATGTGAGAAATGTTAAATTTTGAAAATCATTGGAAAAGAAATGTTCTTTGAGAAACAATGTTTAATAATGACTTGCCTAGTTGTTAAATGTCAGTCTTACTTTCTTTGGATAAAAATCATATTTGTAAAATGATCATTAAGAACATAATGATCGATTTCCCATTAGTAACAGATAGATATTTACTATATCAGCAAATAATAAGAGTTCGTGTTCAGATAGCAAAATGTAAAATTTAAATTCATCTGCTAGAGATTTATGATCTTTCACAGCTCAAAATGATGATTATGATTCTCCCCATAATTTCCAAGATAAATATTGCATTTCAATTCTTTAAAAAGCCAAATTCATGCTGTGGTAGAATATTTCTTTTCCACTGACTTAAAAAATTATGTAATTTATACCATTTGTTATACAAAGAAATTAGTCAGTTTCAAAATTGTAATTCTCATTGGACACTTATTAATTAATTCTTGTATATGTAAATACGTGCTTGTGGCAGAAAATTATAAAAATATATACGCGAGGAATGTATATCGTTCGGATAAGAGAGGTAAAATAATATCCAATAGTTATTTAGGATCAATGAAAGTAATAATAGTTCTTGTTTAGTATATCATTGTATGGAAGGTGGTTGTTTTCTCGTTCCTTACACTTGGAAGCCTTGATTAAAAATTCCAGTATACCGATGCTATCTGCATGGAATAACTCAATAATGTAATGCAGAACTTATTTCTCAGAATTACAATTCTGAACCGAATCTTTCAAGGGATGCGGTTAATCTGTAATAGTTGTGAGGCTGAATCTAATCTAAAATTCTTTCTAGGGAATGTGTTACTGTCTTAATTGATATTTTACGGGTTCAGACGCTAAGTTACGCGCAATGTATTAATTCGTTACCCGACTTAAAATATTTCACATGCGAAAATATGAAAATGTGTTTGCTTTTCGAATATCAAAAATATTAAAAGAAGTTATTATCGTAATAACTGGAATTATAATATCCTATAAATTATATCCTATCTCCAAGACGAAACATAAATATATCCTAAGTTTTGCACTAAATTATCGAGACATCCCTTGTATAATATAGTGCTTAACGATGATCCAAGTGTTAATGACTGAATGACAAATTGTTAGTATGTTTTCGAAGTCGTTTCTCGTCGCTAGAAAGTTAATTAATGGATAAAACGTCGACGAGATAATATTTTTACAAATGTTTCGCACACACATGACATTATTTTGTTTCTTCATACTATAGTATCATAATAATGTACGGTATAAATATTTGCTTACGTCTATTTCGATGATATAATTGTTACTGTATGCCTTCATCCTTCTGCACAAGGTAAGACAGAAGATAAAACGTGTACTTGAAAACCTGATAAAAGTTTCTTTTTTTCAGCTGCTAACACTACAACAATAATAAAGAATGTTGATTGAGCTTAATTATTGTAACTACCTATCATTACAATATTATACCTGTAACATTAGCACCATATCTGAATCGCTTTGTTAGTGTTGTTGCATCATTATTGTAAATGCTTAATGCAATTAAATTCTCTACTTATGCATCAAAGTATACCTAGTCGTGTTTCTAAAACTCCGCCTTACGCGTTGCTTTACGAATGAAAAAACAAAAGCGAAAATTACTATCGGTTGACGAATATTGCGCTGAGAATAACACAGTCCGATTCTATTTCCTGTATTAGATCATTGTAAATAT
Organism: Sphecodes monilicornis; assembly: GCA_913789915.3. Classification (NCBI taxonomy): domain Eukaryota; kingdom Metazoa; phylum Arthropoda; class Insecta; order Hymenoptera; family Halictidae; genus Sphecodes; species Sphecodes monilicornis. Next base: position 17,888,774 of record OU565290.1, read on the forward strand.
AGTGCGTGGAATGTACTTCAAAAAATGTACATATAATTTGTGCTGATACCAAGGAAATTGTTCTTTAACTACTACAACAAAAATTTAAACAAATTTAAAATTTGCATGTCGCCTCGACAATTGTACACTACCGTATGAATACTCACTGAAAAACTCATTGAAGGAAAAATTCTGAAATACTATAAATCTCGTCCCAAATATTGCTATCGTAGAAAGATACCATAGAAACTGAATTAGAAAAGGAACTGTACGAGAGACAGTGAGAATTACTTCTCTCAGAGAATAAAATATTTATAAATAAGAATTGTACATTTCTTTCAAAATCATAATTACTAAATTTATTGTCCGATTAATAGTGTGTGGTATGTATTCGAAGGCAGTGTGTTAAGCTTTAAGAATAAAAAATTTTATCCGAATAAACCAATATTACGTAGGTGAATAAACATTTCTGTAACTCAACGAACGATAAATAACAACAACAACGTACTAAAATACACTGTTTCACTATCCAAAGCAAGACAAATTTAAAAAATCAAGAGCATACAAATGTCACTTATTTTCCATAAATGACAAATTACTTAAAAGAACATTTTTCAAGCTTCGTTCATGCATTTACTCAGATCCAATTCAATCAAACAAAACGAAGCTGTCCAAACCATACCGATGACGATACTTTACAAAATTTCAATGATTTTAAACATCTTGTAATGATGTTGTTCAGTATAAAATACGAGTACCTACGCAGTGTCTAATTCTTTTGTACAGTAACAAATGTATACGGGTCTAAGTGCTGAGACATTCGTTGCCAAAAACAGAATAGAATATTGCCACAATAACCGAGAATCGTCTGTTTTTTTTCATCTGATTTCTCGGGCACGAAGATTCAAAGATTGAGAGAACATATAGTGCAAGTCTGAGCGATACAATGCGCATGAAGGTGCGACTGATGTGTCGTGGACGTTGGTGGCGGTGGTGGCGGGGGTGGAGGAGGTGGCATGTACAGCCACCCAGCACCGGTTCGCCAAACGGTACCTGGTGCAGAGGAGACCGGATGCAATGGATTGGAATTACTTCCGGTTGTTACGTGCGAAGTCGGTCCACCCTCTACTCACATTACCTGAAATGTACAGATATCATATTTTTACAACTATCCCTTCAGTAACAAAATAAATAGTGCTCCCTTAAATTCGCAAAGTTTGGGATCCGCAAGTCAAATTCTTGCGTTACAAGGTAGCGGTTCTCTTTGAGGAATTGACTTGAGCACAGCTCGACAAAGTAAGCAAATACAGTAAGTGCGTACTTCACATTACACCTGACATCAAACAAGAAGGTACCTGGACAAATAACGAGTTTAAGACTTTATTACTTACTCGTTCATTGCCTAATCCACTACTCGCGCTTAAGGCGATACAAATTCAAATCAAAAAGTTTAGGAAAGAGAGGGAAGACTGTAGAGATTGCAGTGATCTGGAGATAGAAAAATACTCCTAGATACCGAAGTACTCATTAGAAACGAACGATCTTGATCTCAAATTAAACCTGAGAATACGTAGAAAAAAAAGTTAACTAGAAAATCAAAATTCGAACTTTTCATCAAAATCAAAGTTCGACTCTCCTGAAGATTAAATTAGTTCGCGATCGAAGCTCTGTTCGAAGTCCCATTTTCAAGAATTGGTGGGGATAGCGACCAACGCATAAGTGTGCACTACAGTGATGCTAGACAGTGATGGTATATGGTCTCGGTTTTCTCGCGCATGCGCGACGATTTTAGCGTCAGTATAGTACAAAGTTGAGCTAAAATGGGGTACCTTGGTCACCCCGCATAGTTTCGCAAATTTTTTTTCGATTTTCAAATATGAATATTTAACATGCGTATGTTATATTAAAATGTTATGTGTATGTACATATAATATATAAATATATCTTGCACTCTTCTGTCCGGTTTCCCGCCAATAACAGTTCTCCCATACTTTCCCCACAAACATAAGACGTACATACGTGCCTGCATTTAGTCGCGCATGCGCGAAAAAACCGAGACCATATACCAGAGATGGGCAATTTTGCCTCAATTGAGGCAAAACCGTCAACACCGTAGCGCCCTTTGTCCCCTTCCAACGAAGACACGAGACATCAGCGTACGCAACGAACGTGCGCGCTGCATGAAAGAGAGGTTGGTGGGAGAAGCAGGCATTTGAGGGGCTCCACCCGTGCCCACCACTGCCATATACCATCACTGATGCCAGATCGGTTAAATCGAATTCGAATACAGTTTACCACCTCTCTGATGACCAGAGTAATATGTGATAGGTTGCGCGGCACGTCACGTGACCAGTCTACGGTCTTAGTGGGGGACGTTGGAGTGTTCTCAGGTAGTGGAAGGGGAAAAGGAGGAGAGGAAAACACAACCAGTTCTGGTTGTTTCTGGCATCACTAGTGCAGTACTGTATTTACATTAAGTCTATAAAACTGGTTCGATATACGTCGTGTTTGGACTCATTTTCATCAGAAAAATCTCAACAATCCATTATTGCTACATTTGAAAACGTAAGACAGAAGAATGATTGAATTTGAAATTTTAACTGTTCTAGTAGTTTTGTTCTCTTCCCTTGTCTACCGTGATAAGGATTTGTTGAGCTCGAATAATTTTAGTGGAAAAATGTATGTTTATTTCACCTGTAAGATCTGACTGGCTTCGAAAGCTGTTCCAGGTAATAATATCACTGGGCTACTGACGTGACCGCTTTCCACGCATATCATATTTGGAAATTCGTCGTCACCGAAGTCGGGGATGTCGCGAGCCTTCTCTTGCCATGGATTCCACACCACCGTATCCGGAAAATTGTACTTTTGCACGCGCATTTTCCTGCCGGACACTACGTTGGTGATAATGTGTTCCGGTTGCGTGTTCTGGTAAATTCTATCCGTCCATTCGCACACCGTCACTACGTCGCGACCCTCTTGAAAGATTTGGTTGTCTCTCGTCTGTGAAATGAAACAGATGACACCTAACATTGTTATGAACATCCTCGGCGCATTCCTTTTATCAATGACTCGAGGAAATTTCTAAGAAAAACAGTTCCAAAGAGGTAACTATTAAATGTACAAAATTAATTCGTAGCCCTTTCTTAATAAATTTGTTGTTTATTCACAAACAATCAAAATACATTCAAATCTTAAAAATAATCCTCATAATTTTGTAACTACCTAACGATCTACTGTAGTAAAAAATTTGAATTTAAAACAAAGTTCAAATGATCAATTGTGAGGATTACGAATGAATTTGTACACCTAGGATTATGATAAAAAAGGATATTCTTATGATTACATTTTTCAAAACTTTACATGCATGTTGGGACGCATATTAGTTTTATCGTTTAATTCCTTGTTTAATTAACTCCCTTTACAAAAATGTAGACGATCCTGATATTTCAGTTTATGAATTTTGAATGAAATATTTTTTAAGAAATTTTCTTTTATCGTAAAAAATAACAGAGATTTTGTTGAACACTTGTACATACAAATGGTAACGTTAACAAAGTGCGAAGTAATAAATAGACTACGAATTTTGATGCATTTATGAAGAAATTCGGTGAATGAAAAATAAAATCGTAATAGAGTCGAAAATCCTAAGGGATGAAATCAATTTTTATTTAACTCATACTGCTCGCAATCGGTGCAGAACATTTTTATTTTGTTTAAAGATCCGCAATCTAGTAATGAGTAATAGATACGATTTTGTGCACATAGCGTAGTTCAAGAATCAGATTTTATTTCCACAGAGGAACAGTTAAATTTTGCATTATCAAAGTTCAATTTTTAAAATGAGAAAAAAGGTGGAAAGACGTGGGCTGTTGTGAGACAGTTAGGAAAATGTACGTGTTATTTTTTGTTAAAAATTGAGAAAGAAATTACGTGATAAGAGAGTATACCTTGTCGATGAAAGTGCATCCGTGAAGTCCCGTGATTTGACATCTCCTGACGTCCGGCACTTTAAAGTATGTGTGTAACAGCAGGTTAAAGCTAAACGTGTGATCTTTGCTGGGGTTGTACACGCCGATGTTAAAGTGTAGTTCCTTTTCCCGGAGAATTAGTCTGTACGTTAACCTAAAGGGGTAATTCCACATTGAACGGGTGAATTCGCTATCCATTATGGAGAATATTGCCTCAACGTCACCGCTGGGTAATCGTTCGGGTGGCTTTTCCACGTTCCAACGAATGATTCTTGCGAATCCATGAGGTGGTCCGAACGTCCATGCTCCAAATTGCGCTGGATTCAACAGAAAAGTGACCGATAATTAGTACTTACCACCGATGACACAGTCGTTCAGATTATTGCAACAACAAGAATATTTTCTGCTGAGAAAATAATTGCTTCAAGTGATTTCGATCAAATTTTAGGTTGTTGCATATGAAATGTCCGATTTTAGTATCGAAATGTTATAAAGCGTTTCGGTCAAGAAATACTATTAGAGTCTAGAGCAGGGATGGGAATTTTTGTCTCAATTGAGACAAAACTGTCCCCACCATAGCGCCCACTGTCCCCCACCAGCTTCGCCCGACGCGACAGTGCGCAGGCTGGTGGGAGAAGCAGGCGTTTGAGGGGCTCCACCCGTGCCCATGCCTGGTCTACAGGTTTATTACACATAACTTTGAATTATAAAGTTGATCGTTAAGATCCTATCTTCAATTTTAATTTAGATGTCTAATTTTTCTAGTAAACAAATGTTATTTCAACGCCAATCAATGCAGTTGTCATGCATTCTTTTTATACGCATGGAATAACAACATACTGACGATTATGTGAACTTTTATCAACATGTGACGATTAATCGATGTATCATTCGTTGATGACGAAAAGAAACTAAAAAATGTAAATGACAATTTTGAAAATGAAGAACATAAATGACCACAAAACTCAATTTCTACCGTAATACTATCAAGAACCTAAAAATTCATTGACAGAATACGTTGATTACAATGGTCCTTACCTTCATCAATAATTATATTTAGATAAAAGTTGTGTTTGTTTAACGTTACTGTTCAAAATTGGACATTTCATATGCAACAACCTAATAACCTTTCAAGAAATGCTATCTAGTTGTAAATGAAATAATTCAAACTTAATGAATTATCTTACATTAAATACATGGTCTACAGCTTCAATTATACAATAAGTTAGAATAAATTATTTCATCGTTGTCATTCAATGTTTATCGCAATTATTTCGCCAAGCTGTTTTCAGTGTCGTGTACTTACGGAAGACAAATGGTATGCCCCCTCTAATAGCCTTCTTTCCGTCGAATACAGCTTGCTTACTGAAACGAAGAAATAATTGATCGTTGATTTAAACATAAGGGAAAATGTGGTTCAATATACTAATTATTTATTTGGCGAAAGTTATTGACGATTGTTGTTTTGCTATTTTTCGTTGTCTTTGTGCATAAACGTCGTATATAGAATTTTTCGGTAATATTATAAATAATCAAAAATATAAATCGAAAGCACAGAAAAATATTTTTTAGTGTAACTATAGTTCAATTTTTTTCGGAAATTATACATTATACAAGGCAATTAGTTGTAACATCTATTCGCGGTCCGTCACCGAAAAAAAACCATGTTTACTATTGACCTGCTTGGTGCTGTTGTTATTTATAGTTCAATGTTGATTAGATCATCACTTGTGTGTTTTTATATACATCAGAATGTTAAAGATCGTTAGATAGCGCATTACTTTTCTGAAACTCGACCTATGCGTTCTCCGCAAAACCATTCACAATTTATGTACATTTTAGTGAAGTATCAATGATTTTACAATTTTGAAAAAAGAAATTAGAATTTCAAATTTTCGTTTAGTCTGTTCAGATATTCAAACTTTTATTGCCAAACTCAAAGAAACCAGAATGAAGATTGTATTTTTTTCTCCAATATCGTCAGTGAATCAAAACGAAAATGAAATTGTTTAAAATCCTATTAGCTTTTACAACATTGTAAATATTTCGTATATTTTGTGCTAAAGATTTTTCCAGCTTTGCATATTATCCTTTTAGACGTTTAATGCAAATGAAATATTGGGTGAAAATTGCATATATAACGTGGAGACATCAAATTTTCTTAATCCTTGATTTCAGTACTTTCGTTTTGATTCACTGGCATTTTTCACGTTGTTCATTTAATATTGTTTCTGCACGTTCCATTGTTCTTCTATGTCTCATCATTCTTTGTCTTCCCGCTTTTTCATTCCGAATGCCCTTCGCGTTTCTCCTTTTCTGCTCTGCTCTTTCTCGTCTTTTTTAAAGATCTACTTTCTTTCGTCTTTTACTTTCTTCATGTATGTGCAAAGAGAAAGTATAAAGTTCGGGGGCGGGTACGCGGTAACCATTAGTCAATGTTGTCAGGAGCCGGGAAGACGACTCTCAAAACGAACACCAACGCGGAACCATGTTCCGCGAGGAAAATGCACGAAATTAGGATTCGCGTGCGATTTGCTCACTTAAAATATTCTATCGAATTAACAAAACCGTACAGTAATGATAAATTACGTACACGATGATACTCCGATTATTAATTATTAATACTTTCTGTTTTTGACTAGTTTTTAACACTAGGTTTACCTAAAGTTTATTTTGCGTAGAAATGTAAGTTTTTATGGTTATAAATAGTTACAGTAGATTGTAAATTTTTTATAATAGACGCACGCAACATATGGACGCAATGAAGTCTGCGTACAGGAAGTAGAAATGGCGGCTAGTAGACGGACATGTTAACACTAACCGAACCGAGCAAAATTATGACTGACATACGTTGTTTCATAAAAATGACAAGACTGAATTTATTTATTAAATATGCTCGAATGAAGAAGTTTATTTAATAATTTCTAATGGAAGCATCTTCATATTTTCAATAATATTATAAAATAAGAAATGTGAAACCGGTCATTTGACCGATCGTGTCTCGATGAAGTCACGTGACCCGATGAAGTCACTCGATGAAGTCTCAATAATTGGATACATTTTACGTTTAAAACTTTGTTTTTGTACTCTAATCTCAACTAGATTAATATCATTGTAGAATACCGGCTAGCAATGCAATTTTATAAGAGTAAATTCAAGTTCTTGGAATATGAAATTATGAATAGAGACAGAAAGACAAGTAAAAAATGGCGTACAAAATATACGGACGTTATTTATTGCGTTTGTTATAACAATTTTAGGTATTAAAAATTTACTTGCATACGTTACGCTAGTCCGCGACTGTCACGGTCTAGTCACTTAAGGGGTTAACACTAAACCCACCACCAGCGCTATTCATAATGGCCGATCGACATTTTTTATTTTACAATTCTTGGAATTATAAAGATGCTTCCACTGTAAATGATTAAATACACTCTTTATTCAAGCATATATCGCAATGAAAGTTACACAAACATTAAACAAATTCAACCTTTTTAATTTCTATAAGGCAACATAGAGCTACATTTAGTGCTCGGCAGGTTTAGCGTTAAAATCATTAAAGAGAGAATGTGGAATTTCCATTTAGCTCCAGTTTTGTTTAATTTATACAGACAATGTCTATATTGCATAAATAAATTCAATCATTTCATTTCTTTAAGGCAACATAGAGCTACATTTAGTGCTCGGTAGGTTTACCGTTAAAATCATTAAAGAGAGAATGTGGAAATTCTAGTTAGCTCCTGTTTTGTTTAATTTATACAGACAATGTTCATTTTGCATAAATAAATTAAATCATTTCTATAAGGCAACATAGAGCTACATTTAGTGCTCGGCAGGTTTAGCGTTAAAATCATTAAAGAGAGAATGTGGAATTTCTAGTTAGCTCCTGTTTTGTTTAATTTATACAGACAATGTTCATTTTGCATAAATAAATTAAATCATTTCTATAAGGCAACATAGAGCTACATTTAGTGCTCGGTAGGTTTAGCATTAAAATCATTAAAGAGAGAATGTGGAATTTCTATTTAGCTCCTTTGTTTAATTTATACAGATAATGTTTATTTTGCATAAATAAATTCAATCATTTCTATAAGGCAACATAGAGCTACATTTAGTGCTCGGTAGGTTTAGCATTAAAATCATTAAAGAGAGAATGTGGAATTTTTATTTAGCTCCCATTTTGTTTAATTTATATAGACAATGTTTATTTTGCATCAAGATCCGCAGTCTATCTATGACGCAAATGAAAGAGTAGTGTTACTCTTATACGTTGACTATCGAATGGGAAACCGAGGGCTGGCAGAACGTAATTATCGAACGTAAGATTGCGTCTTGATTCTCTGGACGCGACATATTCGTTATCAATGCGTCGCGCAAGGATATCGTCGCATCCTTCGAGTCAACAATGTAATCTATTTTCCTGGATGCGTAAACTGTAGAAGGTGGAGGTAATCCCATCCGTTTGCACGATCTTTCGAGGCGAATGGAATATATAGGAAGGGCTCGAGGGAGGAAAGGATGGAGCGAGGAGAGAAAGGCGAATGAGAAACAGAGGTGGAGAGAGATAGAGTGAGAAAGAGAGAGCCGGGGATGAAGAGAGATAAAGAGCCAGAGAGGGAGAGAGAGAGAGAGAGAGATGATGATGATAAAGAGGGAGAAGGAAAGGGAGGATGAAGAGAGGGAGCGATGTACCACCACGAAGTACAACGCGGTGGTAGGAACGCGGCTGACGCCAAGCAAAAACGATCGGCGCTGTCTGCCGTGCTTTTTGCAGGCATCACAGTTTCCAACCTCTCCTCCTGCTCGTTTCTAGCTGCTGTTATCCCCCGTTGCTACTGCTGCTCCCTCCGCTGCCGCTCGTGAACGGCACCCAATTCTCAACGCGGTTACGCCTGGTATGCTACAGAATACCCTTTGCCTCGAGTAAATCAAACAAATTTTTACGAAAACCGCGCCTCCCGATCGAATCCCGAAAACTGTCGCGATCAACCATCGTTCAACCCTCGGACTTAGGGTTCATTTTTTACTCAGAGTTACAAAAGTTCCACCCAAACTCTAATTTCCTAGTAACAGTTGTTCAAAGAAACAGTTTGAAAGATTCATTCGATTTGGCCATTAATTTTCTAGTAGTCAGTCAAGATCGTTATCCATTTGTTCCAAGTCCAAGAAGATCTACGCTAATCTCTTGGGTACGCGTGTGTGTACAAGAAATTGATGCTTAAGAGTATTGACGAATCTACTCATCAATTCTCTAGTAGCGAGATTGTTACCCATTTGTATTAGGTCCAAGAATATTTATATTGATCTCTAGTATATTAACGATAACCACCCTTAAGACTACTGACTATTAGAACAATTATTCTAGGTTCAGAAAAGTGTAAACGAAATTGATGTACAAGAGTTTGAATAAATCTAGTCATTAATTCTCTTCAGTATTCAATTCAGATTGTTATCTCTTTGCATTAGATCTAAGTAGATCTGCGTCGATCTTAACACTGAACCTACCACGGTCAAAATGGCCGGTTTTCTATTTTACCATTATTGAAATTAGAAAAACGATTTCCTAGGAAACGACTGAATTGACTTCTTTATTTAAGCACATATTGTAATAGAAACGGTACAAGGTTTAAATAAATTTAATCTTCTCATTTTCTTAAAGCGTCTTAGTTTTATTTGTTTTGTGTTTGGTAGGTTTAGTATTAAAAAAGTAGGTTCAAAAATATGTAAAAGAGATAGATGCTTAAGAATTTTAATGAATCTAGTGATTAAGTCTCTATTAGCCAGCTGAGATCTTTAACGATTTGTACTAGGTCCAAGAAGATTTTTCGTTGATTTTTACTATAATAATGAGAACGACGCTCAAGATGGCTGACTACTGGCCATAAATGGTTGACGACTGCTAGAACAATGAATCTAGATTCAAAAAAGTGAAAAAGACATTGATTCAGGAGAGATTGAATAAATCTAGTCACTAATTCTCTAGTATTCAGTTCAGGGTCGTTATCTCTCTGCATTAGATCCAAGTAGATTACGTTGATCTTAAAAAAGTAGGTTCAAAAATATGTGAAACAGACCGATACTTAAGAATTTTAATGAATCTAGTCATTGATTCTCTAATAGCCAGTTGAAATCGTTACCGATTTGTACTAGTTCCAAGAAGATTTACGTTGATCTTTAGTATATTAATAAGAACAACGCTCAAGATGGCTGACTACTGGCCATAAATGGCTGACGACTGCTAGAGCAATGATCCTAGGTTTAAAAAAGTGTAAAAGATATTGATTCATGACAGTTTGAATAAATCTAGTTATTAATTCTCTAGTATTCAGTTCAGATCGCTATCTTTTTGCCTTAGATCCAAGTAGATCTACGTTGATCTTAAAGAAGTTGGTTCAAAAATGTGTAAAAGAGATTGATGTTTAAGAATTTTAATGAATCTAGTGATTGATTCTCTAGTATCCAGTTGATATAGTTACCGATTTGTTCTATGTCCAAGAAGATCTACGTTGATCTCCAAGAAACAGGTTCTTGAGTATGTAAAAGAGATTGATGCGTAAGAATTTAAATGAATCTAGTCAACAATAGTCTAGTAATCACTGCAATCGTAAAATAATTCGTAGTGGAAGGTGCTTATAACAGTTTTCGTTTCTCATATATACCAAGAAAGTCTTTCAGCACCATTTTCAATGTTTTATGTACTTTGTAATTGCCGATATTTGTAAATGGTTTATCTAGTTACATGGGTTGTCAGTTCAGTTTTCCATTAAGTAAACTTTCATTTGAGCAGATGTATAGAACTTGAATTTTAATAATAATCACCCAATAACTAGACCGCAGATCTATATGCATTCGTTGATCTGAAAATTTTCAAAAAATTCTAGACTATAAAATTTGTGAGAATTTAATACGATTTTTATTTATTTCAGGTAAAACTTGATTTAATTGACACAATAGTTACCTAATTACTAGACTGTGGCTCTTTATGTATTAATTACTTCCGATAATTTCCAAAAAATTTTAGAGTATCAAATTTGTGAGAATTTAATACGATTTTTATTTATTTCAGACTTGCAAAGGCTTCTACCACTGAAAATAAGATTTTATATGATTCCACTTTCTTAAAATTCGTCTACAAAAATTGAAAATTGCATAAACATCCGCAGTCTACTACATATACATTGATTTTTAACTGACACGGTAGTTACCCAATAATTCATATTTGTCGATTTTGTAGTTTCATTTAATATTATACTCAATAATTCCGATTTAATTTTACTCTTTTTATGATTATTGTCAGTTTATACTAATTCGATAATAATATTAACAATAAACTTATTTATCACTCCAATAGTTTAACATAAATACGAGAATACGTTTTACATTGAATCTGACACGTTGCCTGTTAGAATACACGTTGATTAAATGTTTAACAAATTACATCCCATAAAAATCGTCCGCCATTAAAGTCTTATTATCTCTTTCTAACGCCTTGTATCTCAAGCTCAATAAGGTTAGTTCCTTGTAAGCATGTTTAACGAACAAAAAATGTTGCAACATAATATATGATTAAATGGTTAGTTAGAATCTTGGTTTATTAATAACACATTGCGTAAAAGGTAATAGCTCTATGTAAATAGACGTATGGCAATTATTCAGATGAACGATACCGGAGAAGATGGACATTACACAACAATACGGTTTCACGTAGAATTGAAAACTGGAACAGTCGGAATTGAATTATTAACGTAAATTTCTAGCGCTGCGCATAATAATGCTATATGTATAGTGAGACGCTTTCACATCTCGTGATATCATACGATCTTGCAGATGAACAACTTTTGACACCGAACGGATACAAACTGCCAGTAAAAACGATAATACATAATTATTTCAGTGCGATCGATTTATTAAAAAGAAAAAAGTAAGTGTGTATGAATCCATAATTTATGAGCAGAACCGCGCAAGGTTAGTACTGTTGCTATGTTACCGTTATTGTTCAATCATTTTCACAAGGCATAATGAGAGAATATTCAAGAATCGCTTTGACTATTTCCAAAACGCTACGTACGATTAGACCGTTTATTCTACGGACGCTATAATATATTTACAAATACGCTAACTATAGCAAGAATATTGTAACATAAGATTTTTGTCAATTTCTCTATGAAAATATGAATTTTCGGAAAAGTCCCTGTTCATTATAAAAATGGAAAAAATGAATGTGCGAACTACAGCAAGAATATTGTAATATAAGATTTTTGTAAATTTCTCTATGAAAAATTTGAATTTTCGGAAAAGTACATGTTCATTATAATGATAGAACATACGAATGCGTGAACTACAGCAAGAATATTGTAATATAAGGTTTTTGTCAATTTCTCTATGAAGATATGAATTTTCGAAAAAAACCATGTTCATTACAAGAATAGAACATACTAATGCGCAAACTACAGCAAGAATATTGTAATATAAGATTTTTGTCAATTTCTCTATGAATATATGAATTTTCGGAAAAGTCCGCGTTCATTATAAGAATGGACCATACGAATGCGCGAACTACAGCAAGAATATTGTAATACAAGATTTTTGTAAATTTCTCTATGAAAAATTTGAATTTTCGGAAAAGTACATGTTCATTATAAGAATGGACCATACGAATGCGCGAACTACAGCAAGAATATTGTAATACAAGATTTTTGTCAATTTCTCTATGAAAATAAGAATTTTCGGAAAAGTCCATGTTCATTATAAAAATGTACCATACAAATGTGCGAACTACAGCAAGAATATTGTAATATAAGGTTTTTGTCAATTTCTCTATGAAAATAAGAATTTTCGGAAAAGTCCATGTTCATTATAAAAATGTACCATACAAATGTGCGAACTACAGCAAGAATATTGTAATAAAAGGTTTTTGTCAATTTCTCTATGAAAATAAGAATTTTCGGAAAAGTCCACGTTCATTATAATGACGGAAAAAATGAATGTGCGAACTACAGCAAAAATATTGTAACATTAGATTTTTGTCAATTTCTCTATAAAACTATGAATTTTCGAAAAAGTCCATGTTCATTATAACGATGAAACCATACGCTTACAGTTTTATAATAATATTGCCGAAGACTACCCATATATTGATTATTTTTTAGATTAATTTATTATTAGTCTCAATTATGTAAAATAATCGATGAACTATGGATACCCTCGCTTCCCTTTTTTAAATAACAAGATAATACGTTTTACAATGTATTCTTTTTAAACGACTTCAAGATTAGACGTTTTACGATTTATATGTATATTAGCTTTTTTACTATCTGACCCAACTGTTCTCATTTCTTATGTATGATGTAAATCCTGGAAACAGCAATTAATATTTCAAGATAAAAAGAGGCGTGTAATTGGTAGACGCACCGTCGGTTATGTCGTGTAAACAGGTTTTAACAGAACGCGGGATTTTCAAAACACTTGTTTCGAGAACCGAGTATGTACATAGACGGCTGAGTAAATAGGAACGTAGAATGTAGAAGCTCTTCAAAATTCACTGTTTGGAAAACGTTAGTGGTGTAACTGCATAAACGCATGGATTTATACGAAATATTTTATAAACAATCTCAACACTATAAAATAAACATTTCTCAAAAAGCACATTCATTTATTTATTTCATTTTCACAATTGTTTACATTTTTTACCGCTCACGGAGACTATAATCATAATAGTAACAATGGTATACTCAAGACATCAAATATTACTGTTGCATTTTACTTTTTGCATGTTGCGTTTTTGCATTTTAATAGTTTAGCCATAATTTCAAACTGAAATGAATCTATGCACATATCAAAGCACCATTTTTGTTCGATCTTTTCAAATATTCAACTTTGGTCGAATTCGATTAAATGTTTATACGGTAACTAATCTATGTAGCTTTCGAAGAATCGATTGTTCAAATTGTCCGAAATCTATAAATTAAAAATCTGTCAAAACTTAAGTTAACTTAACACGCATTTGATGACAACCTCGTTATATGCAACATATTCGTTCAGTCTTGTTAAATGTTCGTCTCGATTTGATCATCGCCTACGTAATTTCAGTATCCCATTGTTCCGCAACGGTTTATTTAAAATGGCACCCGGTGCATGTATACCGAGGGTCCCTACCTCAAGCGTGTGCTGCAATAGAGTTTTTGCGTCGCTCCTAGTTGGAACGGCTGCGACAACGAACAACTAAATGATGTCCATCGTACGGAAAATTTACCGAGAGAATTAACAATATTCCAGTGCAAAATTTAATTACTCGATCGAAAAAGTCTCGCTTTCTCAAATTTTAGGTGTCCGATTACACTTTTCTCAATTGTGCAACGGCGAACGTTGGATCGTTCAATGAAAAGTACATTCTCTTTTCAAAGAATTTCATACTTCACTTGCTACGGGTTTATTGTTAGCACTTTTAATATCAGGTGTACAAATTAATTCGTAGCCCTCACAATTAATCAATTGAACTTTGTTTTAAAGAACTTCAAAGTTTATACTGACTTTATCAGTCGTCTGTAAGATAGAGTAAATATATAGAAAATAATGATGATTATTTATTAAGATTTCCAATATTGTATATTAAGATTTCCAAAACCGTATCTCAACTGAACCATATTCTATTCGCTTTATCTTCCACTGAAGCAGGCTAGTCTCACTAGTCTATAAAAATATGAATTTACATAAATGTCTGTAGCGTTGCACTCGATTTATGTGATTTATAATCGAGCCTGCTCAAAATGTATCTGGAAAATGTGAGCAAGGAGACAGCGTATTAAATGAACCCTGTATTTTTCATAAATATCGTGCGGTGCTCAACAAATGTAAAATCACTTAATTATAAACATAGCTTTCTGTTTAGACCTGGGGTGCTATTACATTTACTCAGACTGGAAAGTATTTCATTGGGGTCATACTAAAATTCAATAAAAATTGACTAGGTTACTTTTAGGTCCAGTCATTCACAATAATATTCTGACACTTTCAAAAAGCGACCACTTTCTGAAAATCGTACCAGACGAATTTAACTTTCTCGAGATGTTAGAAAGATTAGTTTACTGGCCGAGGTAAAAAGATTTTTTTGAAACAATTGCAATTAGTCAGAATCGTGGTGAAAATTTTGAAGATAGCTTTTTACAACTTTTCGATCTGGACCTGTATTGAAAATTGAAAAACTGTATTTAGTAAATATGTACCAACCGACAGGCATCGTAAGATTTAATTATCTTTAGATTTACTGTCACAGGCTGAAAAACGTGAAAATCTACAATTTTCATTTTTAATTTTCATCTAACCGTTTATATCTCATTGCACAGTTGACAAATTTCGATGAAATTTTTATACAAAGTGTTTTTTTCTTCAAATTTTCAACATTGTCCCACAGAAAAAAGTTTTAAAAAGTAACCTATAAAATCTTCTCCACGATTCTGGCCAATAGGAATTTTCTCAAAAGACTTTTTAAAAGTCAGCTAGTAAACTAATCATTCTAAATCAATCCAAATCGTATGGTCCAATATTAAAAAAGTTATCGTCCATTTAAAAGTGCCCGAATAATACTGCGATTGACTGTATATATTTTAAGACCAACTAATTCAAAGTTTCTAAATAAATTTGATATTTGCAATTATCGTGCAATACAATAGCAATCCTTAGTGTACAGAAATTCTCCACGATTCCGGCCAATTGGAATTTCCTCAAAAGACTTTTTAAAAGTCAACTAGTAAACTAATCCTTCTAACTCAATCCAAATCGTATGGTGTAATATTAAAAAAATTATCGTTCTTTTAAAATTGCCCGAATAATACTGCGATGCTAGTAAACTAACCCTTCTAACTCAATCCAAATCGTATGGTCCAATATTAAAAAAGTTATCGGCCATTTAAAAGTGCCCGAATAATACTGCGATTGACTGTATATATTTTAAGACCAACTAATTCAAAGTTTCTAAATAAATTTGATATTTGCAATTATCGTGCAATACAATAGCAATCCTTAGTGTACAGAAATTCTCCACGATTCCGGCCAATTGGAATTTCTTCAAAAGACTTTTTAAAAGTCAACTAGTAAACTAATCCTTCTAACTCAATCCAAATCGTATGGTCTAATATTAAAAAAATTATCGTTCTTTTAAAATTGCCCAAATAATACTGCGATTGACTGTATACAATTTAAGACCAAGTAATTCAAAGTTTCTAAATAAATTTGATATTTGCAATTATCTTATATATTTTGTTGGGGTCATGAGAAAGACTCTAGGGTTAAAAATAATAATCATTTTCCGTGAAAGTTTCGAACGTCCCTCGAACGTATCAAGACACAAGTGAAATATAGGGGCCTCTAGTTTCTACGATTCGACAAGGCCACCCGGTGAATATATCGATGGCGATAGAGTCTCGAAGTTTCGACGAAGCTGACAGTTTTTGCGTATTCCTCTTTTCAATGGTAACAAGAGCGACGCGCTGGAGCAGCAATATCGGTACGGTAGAAGCAACAGCAGCAATAGCAGTTCCAGGAGAGGAGAGGCAGCAGGATTAGCAACTCTGCCACTCCTCCCGAACTTCTCTCCTACCCTACGAATGGTTCCTGGCTCGGGTGGAACTTTGTTTAACTAAGGCGAGCAAGAAGCAAACCTATTTATACTAGGTCGGACACGTTTACACCGGGGTGCCCGGCTGCACAGTTGCGACGACGGTTCTACGGCCACAGAGTTGCCCTTACTGCGAGAACGTTCGACGCGAAAACTCAAACCACGCTCCTAACAGCAGCTGATAAACGAAAACCGTTCCACGGAGGCAAAAAATTGTATTGCCCCACGAATTTTCCGACGTCATCGCTCCCATAAATTCGACCAATAAAACGACCGATATCGACGGGCGGACCCTACCTACCACAAAAAACTACGTGACAGGATATTCCATGCACTAAAATAATCCTCATTTCGAAGGCGATCCACTAGAGTTCACTGCATTTGCCCAAGTGAATTGAGAAATATTTTTTAAATTGTCATTGGTGGAGAATATTGGGCTCGTTTCGAACGTGATCCATTATGGAGCATTTCTCGGTGCATTTATGTAATGATGTGAAAAATATTCCTAACATTATAATTAGTAAATAATCATGGGCTTATTTCGAAGGCGATCCACTAGAGTTCACTGCATTTGCCCAAGTGAATTGAGAAATATTTTTTAAATTGTCATTGGTGGAGAATATTGGGCTCGTTTCGAACGTGATCTATTATGGCGCATTTCTTGGTGCATTTATGCAATGATGTCAAAAATATTTCTTAATTCGTAATTAGTAGATAATCCTGGTCTTATGTGGAACGTACTCGACTCATTGTTCAGTGTATTCACGCAGTGAATTGCAAAATATTCTTCAGATTGTGAATAGTAAATAATCCTGTGCTCGTTTCAGTCGTGCTCGATTGTGAAGCATTTCTCACTGCATTTATTCAATGATGTGAAAAATATTCCTAAAATTACAACTAGTAAATAATCATGTGCTAATTTCGACCGCGATCTAATAGAGTTCACTGCATTTGTCCGAGTGAATTGAGAAATAATTTTTAAATTATCACGGGTGGAGAATATTGGGCTCGTTTTGAACGTGATCCATTATGGAGCACTTCTCGGCGCATTTATGCAATGATGTGAAAAATATTCCTGAAATTTTCACTCGTAAATAATTATGGGCTCATTTCGGACACGATTCACTAGAGTTCACTGCATTTGCCCAAGTGAATTGAGAAATATTTTTTAAATTGTCATTGGTGGAGAATATTGGTCTCGTTTCGAATGTGATCTATTATGGCGCATTTCTCGTTGCATTTATGCAATTATGTCAAAAATATTTCTTAAATCGTAATTAGTAGATAATCCTGGGCATACGTGGAACGTACTCAACTCATTGTTCAGTGTGTCCACGCAGTGAATTGCAAAATATTCTTCAGATTGTGAATAATAAATAATCCTCAGCTCATTTCGAACGTAATCCACTATAGTTTACTGCAATTATGCAGAGAATTCTAAAATATTCTTCAGATTGTAAGTACTAATAATCCTGCGCTGATTCCATGATGCTCGATTGTAAAGCATTTTTCAGTGAATTCGGTGCATTTATGCAATGTTGTGAAAAAAATTCCTAAAATTATAACTAGTACATAATCTTGGGCTCATTTCGAAAGCGTTCGACTATACTTCTGTGCATTTATACAGCGAACTGCAAAATATTCTTTAAATTATAAATTCTAAATTGTATTTCAACTTTGATGTATCGTTCAGACCTGAAAATTCAAACTATTCATTGACTAGAAAATTAACATTGCCATATTGCCCTTTCGGGCTAGTAGCCATCTTAAGCGTTATTATTAGTGATATACTATTTTCTAAATGTTTTATAACAGGACATAAAGCTATACTTGGAAGTAATGAGTAGGCGGCTGATCATTCTACTCATTGCCAGCTAAATGCATAAGAGTTAGTTAGTAAATGTCCTTTATTTTTAATCAATTTATTTTAAGAAATGCTAACAACTGGAAATTGACTACTGACCACTGACAAATTCTCCAACAGGGAGAAGAGTTCACGTAACGGACAAAGGAACTCGGTTTATAGCGAGATCGTGATAACGAGCGATTTGGCGGCTTTCTTTGGTACACACACCGCTGCATAATCAACAGGCCTAAGTGGACGAGTGGGCCGTGAACGAGCAAATTCTTCGCGAATGATAGTGTTAAAGCTCGGCTCTTTGTCGTCCTGGTTGCCCGGATTTCAAATCTTGTCGCGACAGCTGACCGGTCGCATGAATTTTGTTAAACGACAATTCGCCGCGCGCGCCTGTAATGAGCACGCCGATGGCAAAAATTAGGTTAACGGCGCTCATTCACGCCGGTCGTACACCGGTGTCTCATTCACTGATTTAGAGCCATGCTATTTCCACCCGCGAGGAGAAAAAAAAACGTTCTTTTGCATAGGATTCTTGCAACGCGAAATGTTGCAACACGAAAATCATCACTGTAAACCTCTTTCCAAGAACTTCTCTTTCTCCGTCTCGTGGAAACGGAGTATTCGTTCTGTTTCTGGAGTCGCGACACGAAGCGTAAAAAGTGAAGCGTGTGTGCGCGGGATTATCAAAATCAGTACAAAGTGCACAAAAGTCAACGGAATTCTACATGACTCGACACTTGACAGCGCTGAAACGCAAAGGCGAATGCAAACATTCCGCACGCAAAGTTTCGACCTAGAAGAATGCAGATTTTCTTCGCGGTCGAACGTTCCCGTCTCCATTGTAGCGCGGATGAGCAATTTTCGCATAGACTGCGCATCTTCGTGCCATTTGTTAGTTCATAAAAAACACGGAAACGTTCGTATTGACATATAGCAGTGACCAGATTGAGTATCTTCACGCAAATCCCGATTTTCATAGCTGATTTTGTGAAACTTCCAATCTACTCCGCTTGACTAGAATATTCCTTGCAGAAGAAATAAGAGAATTATCACGGAAATTTTGGTTCTGGTATTTTATACATTCAGAGATCTTATAAAATTGTTAATTGTTAGATCCGCAGTCTATCGATGACATTCCCATCTTATTTTTAGTGTCAAGAGTCTACTGTTACATGACTAAATAAATTGTCTGTTTATTCTTAGATGCTTCAAGAGCATCGCAGCATTTTTAATTTATCAATCTGCATCGCTTCTGGTATTTCATCAATATTCATCAACATTTATCAACATTCATTCAACACTCATCAACATTTATCAACACCCATTCAACATTCATAAACATTCATCAACATTCACTCAACATTTATTCAGCATCCACCAACATCATTCAACATTTATCAACATTCATCAACATTCATTCAACATTCATTCAACATTCGTCAACATTCGTCACCATTCATTCAAACGTAACTGAAAGTACACGTTCACGACAAAAATACAGATTTTCATGCAAATTTCCATTTTTATGGGACACATAACTAGTGATGGGATCTGAATCACTTCGAATCGCTTCGATTAAATATTTACGGCAAAAATATCGAATCGTTTGCAACATAATTCGAAGCTTACAACTCTTAAAACTCTTGGACTTCTTGAAAGTCTTCATAGTCTTGAAAGCCTTAACACTTTGGAAAGTTTGTAAGAATTGCAACTCTTGAAATGTTAGCGAAGTATGTAGACAAACTTCGATTAACGCTAAAAGTATCGAAGCGATAAATGGAATTGGAATGTTACATTGCGCAAAGCTATATTAATAGACATTCCGATCCTTTACAGTATTGGGTAGATAATAACACTAAATATTCTAATCTATCAAAATTAGTTCGCAAAATTCTCTGTTACCCTGCAACTTCAGTTTCGTGCGAAAGAATTTTCTCTAAAGCAGGAACCATTCTTAATAACAAAAGAAACAGATTAAAATATACCATCTTAAACATGATTCTGTTGTTACATAGGAAAATATAGTTATTTTCTCATGAAACTTGACGTAATTAAATTCCCAAGACCTTCAAGATTTTCTAGATTTTCCAAGCTTCCAAGACATTCGAAAGACCTGCAAGATTCTCAAAAGTAAACTCTTCTTAAAGTTTACGTTGTACTTTACTTTATGTACCTCGTATATTAATTGAAAAATGCTTATATCACCATTAAATATCGAAAATATATGTGCTCACTCATATGAAACTATAAAACAAATTTGCATTTCAGCATTGTGTAAGATTAACCCTTTGCACTCGAAGTAATTTTAATTCCAAAGTAAAGACACTTCTTTCGTCCTAGAACATTTTCATTTGATATAATTTTTTTTATATTATGCACATAAAATTAAATTTTTGTTCTCGTACAACACTTGAATGGTTAGTAATTTATGAAATGTAGAGGAATTTAATAATACAAAAATTATTTTGAATAATGGTATTTCAATTTTTACTGGTGCTTCAGAGTCACCATTCGAGTGCAAAGGGTTAAACTATTTAATTGGAGCTCCAATTTCATAGTTTTGCACTTAGAATGCTATACTTGCTCGGAAAGTTATCTGAAAGATCTAATATTTTGAATTTCGAGGTTTTAACCCTTTGCGGACGCGTGTCTGCTGACAGTCGCCCAAACAATTTTACTGTTCTGCGACTGTGAATAATTTTTAAAGCAATTACTACTCCCGAAAAATATGAGACAAATTTTTACTGAACACAACACGTTTCTCTTCGTTTAATTCATACACCAAACTCCTCAGCAAACAATTTTGTTTCACAAAGAAAATTTATTCGATCCATCAAAAATTATGCTAAAAATAAACCCGGTCGCTAAGGGTTAAAGGGTCCTTATTTGATAGAAAAAAATTTTGTTCAAATCTGAAAGTAGAAAAATTGAATTTAGGCCATAAATTTCCGTTCTCGGGACCACTGTGGCACGGTTCAGCGAGACAAGGGGTTTCCCTTTTGTTTACCGGTAAATCTGTCTCGAACAAAGATTACTTGCTGAAGTTTCACCCGGTATAATACCGCGATGGGTTATAGGCTCGGCCATAGACTAATGATCTCCAGGGCCTGCGGTTTTTGCCGGCATTCTACAACATTCCCATTCAACTGGATTCTGCTCTGAACGCTCCACGGTATTATTTTCCGTCTACAGAACACTGTCAGCCATATATACACGCGCGTTGGTGGCTTTTCAAAATTCGAGTGTGCCCCTGTGCCCGCGCGTGCGAGTGCCACTCGTCAAAATCAAATTCGCACATCTTGTGCGGCCCGATTAGAGACCGAGTGGGACACACAGTTTTCACAATGGAACGAATCGCCGATTTTCTTGGACAACGAAAAAATATTTCGCTTAAAAAGAAAGCACTTAAAAAGAAAGAAATAAGAGAAACAACTTAAAATGAAAAACAGAAAAAATAATTCGAGTGTCGCCTCGGATCGCTCGTCAAAATCAAATTCGGGCATCTTACTTGGGCCGATAGAATAAAAATTCTCCGCCATTGTCGGATAGATCCGTTGATTTATAATGAAACGTTGTGTGAAACGATTCTTCTATAAAATCAAGACTAACGGAGACAATTGGCTCGTCCACAGTTACTTTCCTTGGCCATTCAACTATGGAGCATTGAGAACCATATATGTGTATTCACGTACGCGTTGTTCACTTTTCAAAATTCGAGTGTTCATAGTAAAAAGTTTGTATTCTTTGTGATCGCTAATGACTTTGTAGTTAATGCGACCCAAATAAAGAAACAACTTAAAATGAAGAAAAGAAAAAATAATTCGAGTGTTGCCTCGGATTGCTCCTCAAAATCAAATTCGCACATCTTCCTTGGTCCGATAGATTAAAAATTGTCCGCCATTGTCGGATACATCCGTTGATTTATAGTGAAACGTTGTCTGAAACGATTCTTCTATAAAATCAAGACTAACGGAGACAATTAGCTTGTTCAGTTATTTTCCTTGGCCATTTAACTATAGAGCATTGAGTACCATGTATGTATTCACGTACGCGTTGTTTACTTTTCAAAATTCGAGTGTTCATAGTAAAAAGTTTGTATTCTTTGTGAACGCTGATGACCTTGTAGTTAATGCGACCCGAATAAAGAAACAACTTAAAATGAAGAAAAGAAAAAATAATTCGAGTGTTGCCTCGGATTGCTCCTCAAAATCAAATTCGCACATCTTCCTTGGTCCGATAGATTAAAAATTGTCCGCCATTGTCGGATACATCCGTTGATTTATAGTGAAACGTTGTCTGAAACGATTCTTCTATAAAATCAAGACTAACGGAGACAATTGGCTTGTTCAGTTATTTTCCTTGGCCATTTAACTATAGAGCATTGAGTACCATGTATGTATTCACGTACGCGTTGTTTACTTTTCAAAATTCGAGTGTTCATAGTAAAAAGTTTGTATTCTTTGTGAACGCTAATGACCTTGTAATTAATGCGACCCGAATAAAGAAACAACTTAAAATGAAAAAAAGAAAAAATAATTCGAGCTTGGCCTCCGATTGCTCTTCAAAATCAAATTCGCGCATTTTGCTTTGGTTCGATTAGAGTCCGAGTCGGACACACAGTTTTAGAGCACTGGGAACTGTATAGCCGCTGGCAAAAAAATTAGAACCACTAACGATTTTATGTATGCTTCGTCTTTCTAATCCAGAAAGATATCAATGATATTTAACTAACATTTAACTAGCATTTAACCAACACTTCTGCACAGTTACCAACACAATTGCGGTCTCAGTGACCAACACAATTGCGGAATGTGACAATTTTTACTTTAAAATTTAAACCATTCTTTCCTGCTCTGAGTAAAATCTTTTCTGTTCTATAAAAGCATCATAATTATGATAAATATTATCAAAATTCGATAAATTATCATAAATCGATACTTTTCGAAATTTGAGTGTGTCCCCGTGTGCGTGCGCATGTTGTTCGTCAAAATCAAATTCGCGCATATTCTGTTTCGCCGTTCTTGCACGGCCAGATTAGAACCGGAGTTGGACACATAGTTTTGCCCAACCGATGAAAAACGTCTCATCGTTCGGACGTTTAAGCAATTAATCCGATTAAACGGGTTGTCGGAACGTGTGTGCCGTATATTGCAAAACTATCGAATCGCTGCAGCGAGCATGCGATTATTCATGTTTATGATTTTCTCTGCAAACTCGTTAAGGTACGCGCCCGCAGCAAGACTATCTATTTGGTTTCGAGTGGTTCTCTTTTAATGTAATCGTGACTGATTGTACATTCTTCATTTTATATAGTACTGTGATATCGTACTAACTTGTGGGCTATCTTTGTGAGCTAATTTATTTACGAGAGAAATCTATTAACAACGCTATGTCAGTCGCTGGGTACTAACGGTATCTAATTTATAAAATAATGCGTAATATACAATCGAATGAATGTCAAAATTTTCTGAAATTAACTCCACCGTGCAATTAGTGCAATTGGATGTACAAATTACTTGAGCAATGCTTTTAGTACTCAACAATGGCACTAGAGGTTTTATATTTTAACTAGAATGCCACGCTACCTGATTATTTCTTTGCTGCATGGACGTTCTTCATTTTATATAGTACTGATATCTTAACATTTTAGTGTGGGCTAATTTATTCACGAAAGAAATCTATTAACAACGCTATGTCAGTCCCTGAGGTCTGACGGTATCGAATTTATAAAATAATGCGTAATGTAGAATCGAATGAATGTCCAAATTTTATGAAATTAACTTCACCCTGCAATTAGTGCAATTGGATGTACAAATTACTTGAGCAATGCTTTTAGTACTCAACAATAGCACTAGAGGTTTTATATTTTAACTAGAATGTCACGCTAGCTGATTCTTTCTTCACTACATGGCCGTTCTTCATTTTATATAGTACTGATGTTTTAATATTTTAGTGTGGGCTAATTTATTCACGAAAAAAATCTATTAACAACGCTATGTCAGTCCCTGGGTATTGACGGTATCGAATTTATAAAATAATGCGTAATATACAATCGAATGAATGTCAAAATTTTATGAAATGAACTTCACCTTGCAATTAGTGCAAATGTGATGTACAAATTACTTGAGCAATGCTTTTAGTACTCAACAATGGCACTAGAGATTTTATATTATAACTACAATGTCACGCTAGTTGATTATTTCTTTGCTACATGGTGCAACGAATTGTTTTTCACGACTTCTTGTAAATTCTGACGAAATGTAACACACGCCCTTTCAC
Organism: Sphecodes monilicornis; assembly: GCA_913789915.3. Classification (NCBI taxonomy): domain Eukaryota; kingdom Metazoa; phylum Arthropoda; class Insecta; order Hymenoptera; family Halictidae; genus Sphecodes; species Sphecodes monilicornis. The sequence continues at coordinate 17,913,474 of OU565290.1, forward strand.
TAGACAATTCATATAATATTATAAAATATGATTACGCTATCTTAATGGATCTGATTATCTGATTGAAACCAATTAAACAGAAATAAGATGTGATCTTTTGTTTGTGCACAGGCGCATTTTTGTGTTTGAACTTAAAAAATGAAATGGAAAAGAAGACAACATTGGCTTGGAATTTAATTTTACATTACTTTGTAAACATAATAGAAATGTACCTATCTATCCATATTTTTAGCCATTTTTAAAAAAAAATAATATATACCCAAAGAAATGAATTTGTTGAATAATCTTCTCATGGATGCATCTTTGCAATCTCAATAATCATGAAGTAAAAATACTAGAACTCATAATTTTAACGTGTCTCGTAAACCTGGTGATTTTTATGGCAATACAGGAAATGAATAGAACATGACACACAATATGGAAGGAAGGGATAAGAGGATTACAGAGTAATTTATATTCGAAACATTAAATGGTTCGAACGAAACACTTTATTCGAACTGGCTTCTCGTAGGAGCTCTACTCGAATTTCATGGTTTCGTTTCTCCGTTCAGTTCCTGCCTTAAAATCCACAGATGTTCAACATAGATGAAACTACCATATGAGTACTTCCTGCGATGGTCAAATCGTAAGAAGGGAAACATCTGTTTTTTCCTGTGACTCTAAGACAGTCAGCCTATGTAGCATCCGACAGATTTGAACAAAGTTTCAAATACAACACGAATATTTATTCGAAAATTTCACTGTTTTGTATATCTTGACACAGAGTATTAAAATCGATATTTAATTACACGACAGCGGATTTTATGCATTTATGGCAAATGAGTACGTGTAATTTAAAACAGTAAAAACATTAGAAGAATTTAAAAATACTGTTATATTGTTTTCCACATATTAAACATATTTTGAAAGAAAATAAATTTCTATTTCACTCCACTTTGTTATAATGAAGGTAGAAAATTTTTATTTTGCATAAAGATCCGCTTTCTATTAATTACTTAATTTCTACCGATTGAATTGAATGAATAAAATGTCACATTAGGAATATCAGAAAGATTAATGTGTGTCATGTCAAAAATTTATTAATTAAAGCTGTGAATGATCTTAAGCAACATCAATTTTACAATTGTAAAGAAGGTCCGTTATCCATTGTTTCTACTGGCATTGCTGATTAATGGCAATACAAAAACATAATTAACAATACATAAATGTTTGCGGGACAATATTAGCAGAGACTAAAAATTGATCCTTTATGCAACAAACATGTAAATATTAATTTAAAGAATTTTCAAGTAGAAGGTTTTTAATTTAACTAGTATTCCTATCAAAAAAAGGAAAAGAAAATTTAAAAGCTCATTAAGGGATCTTGTTTAAGTTCGGGATAATATTAATCTTTCGCATAATCGTGGATGCAACAAATGCATAAAATCCGCAGGCTAATGATGACAATATAGCCTGTTTCGGTGACGCGTCGCGGATGCAGAGATCCATATCACGTCAGACATACCGACATAACTTTTATAACCGTTTCTACGGAAATTGGAGTAAATTACAAGCCAGCTTGTCCACCGTTTTCGCCGCGATGCGCAATGTCACGATTATGATTGAAAATAAAAATTTTAGCTTCAAAACTCTTAATATCGCATTTATTTTGTATTTGAAAAATTTATTGTAGCTGCGAGTTATTCTCTTCTAATATATCCCAACAACTGTATATTTTACTATTTTTGTTAGTACATTTTAGCATCATTAAAAAAAAACAATATTTTAATGGAAATCATGGAAAGAATGTTTTTTTAATCTTCACGGTTTTTCGTTTGAATGTCGCAGTAAAAAGTACAACTTTTTAATAGAAAGAGATGTACTGTTGAAATAAAAATAATTTTTCTATTCTAACAATAAGTGGAAACTCCAGGATGAGATTGCCTTTTTACGGGTTTATACATTTTTTTAATATATTATTCAGTGAAAGTTCTACAATGTAAGCGTTAACAAAATAATATTACTATTATTAAAGGTATTTATATGGATATGAGTGAACAGTTATCATATTGTACGTAAATTTGAAAGAAACAATTTTAAAATTAACATCTTTGATCTTTTCAATACATTATGGTCACTGATGGAGTAGATCTTTACCGTAGATCGCAGCTGTACCAATTTTACCAGAATGAACATTTCAGTGTGTGGTGCAAAATATTTTTCTATAATCAATCCATTTGACTCATCAGATGAGATTGATCCTTTCGATTTGGGAGACAGTAGCCGATAATACTTCTTCTTCACGAGTTTTTATGTAACTTTAACCCATTTTTATATATAAAAAATAGTAGGGAGATTATTCGAAACACTAACGATAAACTATTCTATGGAAATTATATATTACATTGCATAAAATTACACATTTTTTTAATATATTATTCAGTGAAAGTTCTACAATGTAAGCGTTAACAAAATAATATTGCTATCATTAAAGGTATTCATATGAAGTAGATGTAGCAGCATTTCAAGTAAACCGAGTGAGCAGTTATCATATTGTACGTAAATTTGAAAGAAACAATTTTAAAATTAACATCTTTGATCTTTTCAATACATTATGAGCACTGATGGAGTAGATCTTTACCGCAGGTCGCAGCTGTACCAATTTTACCAGAATGAACATTTCAGTTTGTGGTGTATAAAATATTTTTCGACAATCAATCCATTTGACTCATCAGATGAGCTTGATCCTTTTGATTTGGGAGACAGTAGCCGATAATACTACTTCTTCACGAGTTTTTATGTAACTTTAGCCCATTTTTACATGTAAAAAATAGTAGGGAGATTATTCGAAACACTCTGATAAACCATTCTGTGGAAATTATATATTACATTGCATAAAATTCTGTGAAAGCGAAGGGGGGCGTCCTCGTCAAACCCGAGTAAAAACTCGTCAACTATTCTATGGGAGATGCTTTCGACGACACCATGGCATGCACAGCTAGATCCCTTCGGATCCCTATTAATTTTCTTTACCCATTTTCGAACCCACTTCTTCGAGATCAGCGCCGATCCTCTATCAAATCAAGTCTGAACATCTAATAATTAAAATAGCTAGCAAATTCGAATTTCGGTGGAACTGTGAGTCAAAATGGACTCGAGTCCCATCGATTTCTGGAGCCGTTGTTTTCGGCTCGTGTATCCGGAGAAACGGTGAAGGAGACAGACAGATGGTCTCAACAGCGCCTTTAAGTGTCGGAAGAACCGATGACTGGCAACTGGCAAGGGGCCCTGAACCTCGTGTAAAAGGTATGTACTGGTCCAGAGCGCCCTTGCCTTCGCTCCGTCAGTTTTTTCACCGTCTGCTCCCGGACTGCCGCTTTTAAAACGATCGTCACGGGCACCGCACTTTTACGCGATTCTTTCTCGGGCAGGTGTGCACACTTGTCTTATACTCGTCGCTGGTATATCTTGGATCTTATTACCACGGCCAATAGCAACCGCACTCTGCCCCGAAACAATACGCCTATCGATGAAAACCGAAGACACACTGTTGCCCACGAAACTCTGGACACGATGCCGCCCGTAACTGTTCCAACAGAATTACCGGACCAGTCGAAATTACTGCATTCTAATTCTTTCTTTCACAAATATTGAAATTATGAATATATATTTTCAGTGATAATTTTCTAGCAAATTTCTCTATTACAGGACCACACGAGATTACTGGTTTCTAATTCTTTCTTTCACAAATATTAAAATTATAAATATATATTTTCAGGTATAATTTTCTAGTAAACTTCTCTATTACCGGAACAGTCGAAATTTTACTGGTTTCTAATTCTTTCTATCACAAATATTGAAATTGTAAATATATATTTTCAGGGATAATTTTCTAGTAAACTTCTCTATTACAGGACCACACGAGATTACTGGTTTCTAATTCTTTCTATCACAAATATTGAAATTATAAATATATATTTTCAGGGATAATTTTATAGTAAACTTCTCTATTACCGGACCATTCGAAATTTTACTGGTTTCTAATTCTTTCTTTCACAAATATTGAAATTATGAATATATACTTTCAGAGATAATTTTCTAGTAAACTTCTGTATTACCGGACCATTCGAAATTTTACTGGTTTCTAATTCTTTCTATCACAAATATTGAAATTATAAATATATATTTTCAGGGATAATTTTCTAGTAAACTTCTCTATTACAGGACCACACGAGATTACTGGTTTCTAATTCTTTCTATCACAAATATTGAAATTGTAAATATATATTTTCAGGGATAATTTTCTAGTAAACTTCTCTATTACAGGACCACACGAGATTACTGGTTTCTAATTCTTTCTATCACAAATATTGAAATTATAAATATATATTTTCAGGGATAATTTTCTAGTAAACTTCTCTATTACCGGACCATTCGAAATTTTACTGGTTTCTAATTCTTTCTTTCACAAATATTGAAATTATGAATATATATTTTCAGGGATAATTTTCTAGTAAACTTTCTATTGAAGTACATATTTAAGCAAAAATTTGTACGAAATCTGAATAAATGCAATCCTGTGGTTATTATTTGAGGCAATATACGCTAGTCGCGTTTAGTGCGCGGTAGTTCTAGTGTTAACACGTTAAACGCGGAGAAATTTTGTCGCGTTTTCCATTCCACTTTTTACTTAAGTTTAAATACAAAAATACGACTGTGGCTAAGCAAAATACTTGCTTATCCTGTTTATTAGTGTGAACATTTTTTAATATTATATTATTTTTAATATTGAAACCTACCGAGCAGTGAATACGACTGACGTTAGTGTGTTGCTTCTTTAAAAATGATGAGATTGAATTTATTTTGATTCTGTGGGATTTTTAGGACAACACGCTCTTGATTGAACAAACAATTTATTCAATCAATTGACCTAGGGAGATCGCTGTAACTTTAATAATTCTAAGAGAAAACATATAAAACAGGTGATGGTAGGTTTAGTATAGAACATGTAAGATGATAGAGGACATCGTACCGGAGAGAACAAAATGACTGCTGCTTCATTTTGTAGAGACCTGAATAAGGGAACGATTTATTTCGGTGTTTAAATGTCTTCTTATAATTAGACGGATTTTATACATTTATGGCAAAAATGGGTAGATGCAATTTGAAAGAGTATAATAATTAGGAAAAATGGTGAGTATGCATGTATTATTTTTAGTTTCTTCGATGTTACTAGGGACAGAAAGAAATCTGTACTTGGTTTCGATTTCTTGCTATTAATGTAAGCAATTTTTATTTTCCACGAAGATCCACATTTATAATAAGTTTAAAATAGAAATACGATGTATAGAACATCGCATGGAGAGAGTAAAACGTTTACTAGCTTATTAAATGGCTGATTTTTAAAATGCTTTATTTTTTGAAGACTGAAACAAGAGCATTTCTTCAGCTTCCTGAATAAATTCTTACGATAAAAATGAAGTCGATATATCATGTATTCCTGTGAACGTTTCCTTGTATTTAAGTAAAATTATTTTTAGAATCTCGTGAACACGACCAGAGCGGTATTACGCAGTCATCGTGATGACAAAGAGATGTAAATGCGATTGGATCGTAAAGATCCAAAGGACGAAGCATTAATTCGCGGAAAATTTTAATATTATAGTACATAATAAAATAAAATGCACGCGTGTTACTATGCAGATTCGACGTAACACATTCGTGCAAATTAATATTCTTTGCAAAAATACACAATCGGTCGAAATTTAATTTTTGTCCGGTGATGAATGAATCCGATTCTTAGCAGAATAAAATACGAGTGGATTGTAAACTTCGAATGCTTTGCAAATTAATTATATTATTTATTATTAAATTTTATCCGTAATATATACAATATTAAAGATGTATTTCCTTTTTTTTATTCGATATTATTAATTATATTGTTGGAGCTTCTAATAATTATATTTTTTAGTTTTTTAAAAATTGTTCGAAAAAACCGAAAGTTTTGTTTGTTTACCATCAAATGATTATGAACAAAATCCATATCGATTCATATAGACTGAAAAGAAAGCTGCCGATGGCAAAAATAAAGGGTAAATCGAGTGAAGCGGCAGTTTAAAATGATTATTGTCACTTTCTCCGACGCTCATTCCACCATTGCATTGTGTCAACAAAATTCTACCCGCTATGGTAAGATTTTACAGTGCTGTGAACACTGTGAAGTGATTACATTCACTAAATCTCGAATTTAATACTTTCATTTGATTTATTTCATTTCGAAATTATTTCGTAACTAATGTTAAATAACAAAAAAAAAAAATACAAAAGTGAGCACTACCTACATATTAAACTTACAGTATTAATAGCACACATTTATGCACGTCCATCTCGATATCTATTTAAAGAAAAAAAAATCGGTGGAGGTCAAATTTTAAATATGTATACTTCCTATTTCTGATCTTCGATTTTTAATTGAAAAGCATTGGTCAATTAAGACTGTAACACATTCACAATTATTTGTGAAATTGAAAATAATTCTCTGACGATTCAATTTGTTACATTTACTTGTACATGCAAAATAAGATAGAATAGACTTAAATGCAACAAATATCGGCTCAACTTCCGCTTCCGAAAATTGTTCTATAAGTATTTGGTATTAAAACGATCGAATACGAATTTTAAATTATTCGTACTACAAAAACCGAATGATTTAGTACAATTAGAACAACAGTTTGTTCGTTTTAACGTGAATTCGTAGTTACATCGAATTTTCAGAAGCGCGTCTGCTACGGCTTTAACACGTTCAGCGCCATGTCACCCGTATCTGGACGGAATTATTTATACAGAATTGAAAATTAATTTTTACGTTGGTAGATTGAGTGTACAAAATTTCCTTATGATCTGAGGAATAGAAGAGTTTTGAAACAGTAATTAATATCACAAAACTAAATTTCTTAGGTTTTGTTTTATTAAATATATTGCTTTGATTTTGTGTAATTTTTATGATTGTGGAGTGGGCGCTGAACGTGTTAATTTTCCAATGAATGTACAAGCCAGCTTTAATCTTTTCCTCGAGAAACAGTATTTGTTATGCAATCAGCGAATATGTATTCATAAGACAATTATCACGTGAGAAGTCGAGAGAATAAAAATACAAACTTACCTTACGAACAGTTGTTCCTGGTTATTTACTCGCCAGGATACCACCGTAGCACCTAGAAAAACAAAAGAGGTTTCATCAGTACCTGACATCCAGCTCGTTTATCGCTCGAACTTCTGAGCATGACAGTGAACTTTTTATTAAGCATTAATTCACAGCCGAGATGTAACTAGCGCCGCGCACGCTTGTCACGTAACTGTCATTGATAGACAAAAATTTGAAAAAATCCGAGGGCTTTTCACAACGACAATATCGCAGTGATCTATCAAAAGACAATTCGAACGAAGCCAAACGCGTAGAAACACCTTCGTGATAATGCCGTGTAAACAACACATCGTATGTACAGTGGGTGTGAAAAGTATTCGTGCATCATTAGAAAACGAATAAGTTTTCTAATATTGGATCAAACGACTTCAGTGTTTTTAAGATGTTAGAATGATTAGTTTGCTAGGTGGCATGTAAATAATTTTTTCTAAAAATTGCTATTGGTCAGAATTTTGAAGAAAATAGTAAAGATTACAAATTTCAACTTTTTTATCTGTGTCTGTAATGAAAATTTAAAACATGCCTATGGTAAGTCTAAGTAAGTAATATACACGTACAAAGTTTCACAGCAATTGACGCATAACGAAGCCACAAGCATTGAAATATGTAAAAAATTTTGAATTTTGTTCTTAAAACGCATTTTTTCACCATTTTTACCATTTTTAATCATTTCTGGCTCCTAGCAACCTGTGTCGATTTTGTTGAAACTTTGTGTATGTATATTACTTAATTTTAAATTTTTATTATAAACAGAGATAAAAAAAAGTTAAAATCGTGACCTTTACTTTTTTCTTCACAGTTTCGACCAATAGCAGTGTTTAGAAACAATTATTTACACGCTACCTAGTAAATTACTCCTTCTAACTAGTTAAAAAAACTGGATTCGTTTGGTCCAATTTTAAAAAAGTTATTCGCTTTTGAATGGTGTACGAATACTTTTTACATTCACTGTACGTCAAATTCGACGCCCGAGAAATCTATCCGTGTGTATAAACCCGCAAATGCACGTAGAACTGCACTAAAACTAGAGGTTAGGCTGTCGAGTAAAGGCGCGCACACACTTCGGTATTCCCGGGATAAATTTGTGGAAACACGAACCAGATCTGGGAGCGGCGCGTTGTCAAGGCGTTAGAACGTGTAAAATCGTGGCCCGGTGTTAATCTACCACTGTTCGTTTGACAGAATTTTTGAACGACAACCGATGATGTGGAATTATATCCTGTCGGGATAAGAACGATTCGCGCAAAAAAAAACCGCGACTGCGTCGCCGCGCAGCGTTTCGAGGGAACGCTGAGAAAGTTTAACAGTGAACTCGCAGATCTGTTCGTGTCAGGTTCGGGTAATCTGTTCGCGCGCACACACCGTGTAAATTAATCGTGCAGGTGGTATTGTTGCCCCTGTCGAGCACGACAACGCTAGTAGCCGCTGCCATGTTTGAATCGTGAATGCGCCGCCGGCTCCGCGACCGACGCAGCCAACCTTTGTTCAATGCCCCGGCTTCATCCCCACCAGAGACCACTTTCACACTTTTTGTGCACTCCGGTCGTTAACGAGCGTCATCTACGTATAGTTCTCGAAACAGTAGAACGCGCCTATACCCGATGTCGATAAGGTCGATCCAACCCTTCCGCGATACCCTCGCGTCAACATAACCCTTTGCGGTAGGGATGGGCTATTCCGTTCAAAAGAATCGATGTTCCATTAGTATCGATACTTAAGAATCGATTATTTTTAAGAAGTATCGAAGAATCGATTATTTTTAAAAAGTATCGAAGAATCGATTCGTAAGAAATATTAAGAATATTGTAGAATAGGGTCAAAAATGGAAATGTGAGATAAAATGCAGTAAACAGCCATGAAATTCATACAACTTCATTTTTTATATACAATTTTATTTAGTTTAGAGCATATCTGTATGTCATGTTTCTTTGCCAGACTGAAATATAAAAGATTATAATTTGAATAATCCTTTCTTTAAATGCGAAGAGAAAGCGGAAACGGTGAAAGCCGGAAGCGAATATAAAAAAGACGAAGATCTTTTTCGATTCGCAAGCGACTCGTCCTTTGTCCTTATGTATATCGTTGTTTTGGTAACGACGATAAATGGGTGCCACTATCGTGCCACATTCGTAACAATATATTTTGATTATTTAAGTCATGTGCAAGCAACGCAAGATTGATGACAATTTAAATTTGAAAGTGTTAGCTATAGACTTATATTTTATATGGAAATTTGAACTATTACTAAGAGGAATATACAAATTTCAATTGCGAATTTTTGCGGCATTGAATTTTATTTTAATTCTTAGAAGTGGACACACGAATGGTTCTGACATGTATTATTGATATGTATCGGTTTTTTTTTAATAATAGCCACCACCATATTCGCACCACTATACGTTCCTTCTGTAGAAGTGTGCAGGTACCCTATCTTCGGGTTGGGTCGGGTCCGCTCGGGTAGTCTCACGAAAGTTTGCAATGTTCGGTTATCCGAAAAGTTAGAATTCGAGGTGTGCGGGTACACGAAATTTCTACATCTGATGTTTGAAGGCAATAGTTGATTGAACATTTTGCAATACCACAGTTCTTCGTATGGTTCGTAGGGGTGTGCGGATTCCCGAAATTACGAGTACCCGAGTCCTTGGAACGGGTCTTTGTTGCGGGTAAGTACCCGCCCGAGCCCACCTGACTTGATTCATATACGACCCGAACCCGAAATCTCGGGTACCCGCACACCTCTAGTAGCTTGTCCAATTACCGTAGAAGTGGGCGAATATACAACAGTGTCGACAGATAGGGGAAATTGAGGGGAGTACAGTTGCCCTCTCTCTCTACTATTCCCGGGTTAGTCACGACACAGAAACAGAAACAATGCGAATGGGATACGCGCATCACGTCACGTGACCAATTCGTGGCGGAAGCGTGGGGATGCTCACCGTCAGGGAATGGGGGAATGGCGCCAAGATATGGTCTTCTATGGTATCATCGATACTCTATTGCACATCGAAGCCATTGCAATACCACCAGAAATCGTAGAATTTCAATAGAATGTGATTTACGAACAGTATCGAGTCTCAATTTTGCGTTTAACCTGTTGACGATGGCTTTCAATTGCTGTTTTTCAAGTAAGAATTTTTTCAAGCTTCTAAGTGTTTTGTTTGCTATAATTGGGTTATTCCGCGCGAATTCGGACACTTTTTAAGATACTGTTTCGGATTTTGTTCAAATTCGGATATGTTGTAGCCTTTAGTAAGGTATCAGCGCATCTCAAATAAACTGTCAACCTTTTTTTCATTAAATTGTAAAGGGTGAACTAATAAACCAGCGAAAATGAGTTTTTAGGTGCTTAGAATGAAAACATAAGAATATCTAATAAAAATTATTTCACTTGAAAAAAAATCATTTTTACCATTTTTCACAAATGCAATACTTTCATACCAGGGGAAAATTGAAAAATTTTAAACGGGATGTAACACGAAGTGTCCCCTTTACTGACCCGTTTTTAAAAGTGGAGATATCGTCTTAAAAGGCCGACGGAAGCTGTTTGTAATTTATGTGGCGGGTGAACAAGTAAACATATTTTTTCTCCTCTAAATTTTTTGGTGTACTCCTATACCAGCCTATACCTCGTCTGTGGTAACACCAGTTCCAATCGATACTGCAGGATGTTACATGGAAATGGTAATGTGCATGTATTGGTCTCTATCGCGTCTACCCTTACACCCAGTCTACGGGTTTTAACATATAGTATCAGCGAGTCTAATCTATCCTCCTTTAATCTGTGCAGGAAACCAGTTGCAAACTATAAAAGGCCAAACTAATTAAGAATTGTTTACTTCAATATCTTTCAGACCATGGTTCGTAAGACTTTCTAATAGAACAAATAGATTTCAAGCGTTTCTCTAAATGCAGATGTTTATCAATTATTTTATAGAATCGCAGGGACAATATATAAATTTATTCTATTGTATTTTTATACCGGTTTTGTTGCATTCCGTATACTCAAATAATATGTTCGCTCTATTTCATCGTCTATGGTGGTAGGATAGCAAAACAACCCGCTTTAATGCTAACGTATCCCATGCACGTCTGTGCTGCCAAACGTCGTATCTGCTCCTATGGGTAATAAAAATGTATTATTAACGCGTACGTACATTGATTTTTCCTTTAGCTAAAGGAAAAGATCAATGTTAAGTATCTTGTATCTTAAAAATATTACATTAAACTTTTTCAAGCATCTGTATATTAATCCCTTGCCGTATAACGAGTGATACTCACGATGAAGATTTCGAGCAGAATCTAACATATAGAATACTATTCCTTTCCTTTAGAACGAAATAAAATGATGTTTTTTTCTGTAACCAATATTTAAGCATTAAAATAAATATAAATTTCCCTTTTCTTATAGGCAATTATTATATTCTAATTATATTGTAGCTGCAAACAAACTCGTACGGCGAAGGGTTAACTATACAGGGTGTTTTTTCGCAAACGGTAAATAGTAGAAAAAAACGGAAGAGGAGTAAATTGTAGTATATTTTACTAGCAATATGATAACGTATCTCAATTTTTTGTATTTTTAATATTTCCCTGATAATTTCTGCCAATGTTGAACTAGAAATGTTAAATTTATTTCTTTTATTTCTGTCCTAGTATGACTTTGAAGACCATAGTATACTACATCGTTGAACTCGTCCTAATGCCCGTTTTCACATAATTAACAAAAATATGTGCCATTCCATTTAAAAAAATGAAGGTCACTTTTGATTCTAGACAAATATTAAAAGTAAAAAAAAATGACATACGCTATTATATTGCTCGTAAAATATACTACAACAGTCTCCTCTTCCGTTTTCTTCTAATGTTTACCGTTTACGAAAAAAACGCTGCTACAAATTATCGCGAACACCTTGCGTACAGTAACTCACGTATCCTTGGTAGGTTACGATATAATATTAAAACATTAAAACTAGTGGCATAAATGAGGATAGATAGCAGTGGTTCATCAAGTTTTTAATTTATTATTTAATATTTCTGACACCGCAGTTAATAATATCTCAAAGAAAATATGGAAGATTTGTAATTAAACGTCGCGTCGTAGGAGTTACGCGATTCAAACATGGCGCGGCGATGCTCGCGACGGGCCAATCGCAACCGCGGTCTCCACTCGCGGCAACGTCGCGTTCGACGGGGTTTCGTAAACGTGGCATCGTCGGAGGATCGAGCCAGTGGATGGGACCGGTTGACAGAGTTCAGAGTTCCTTTACGGTGATGTCTCGTCGTTCATTTTACTGTGCTGTCGTGCGTAGTGTCAGCCCGTCGGAAAATTCGCAAGAGGTCCACGCGTTTCTGACGATCCTATCGTTGACGGGGAAAGCAACGGCGACGTAAATTCGCGTATAATCAGCGGGCAGTGTGTGGTGCTGTGGAGCAGGAGACGATGAGGGCCGGAGGGATAATTCGGGTGGCGACTTGAGGGCAGAAATGTTGAAGTTTGGCAGCAAGAACGACGTTACGGTGGTGCATCGCGCCACTATTCGACTTCTCGACGACGCCGAAATTATCCACTGTGACTTTCAGGTGAGAGGGACACACGCTCATTGACCAGTCGCCGCACGCGACCACCTATTGATAACGCTTTAGTACACGCGCTAGTTCTACCCCTTTTTTCCTCCTACGACCGGTAACGATCGCACGGCGAAACAACCCGACGGTTCACCAGCTCTGTGAACTTGAAAACACGACTTTACCAACGAAATTTTTCCACCGAACGAGCCCCGTGAACCGAACCGCCTCCGATAGAAAGAATAAACGATAGGCTTCCCGTATAACGCGATCAAAAAGCCGTTTAAAAAAGCCTGTTTATCGTGGTGGTAAGTACACAGTCTAACACGTTAAACGCTATATATGTCAGTCTCTGGGGACTGACGGTATCGAATTTATAATAAACAATATATAATATGTAATTTATAAAATATTAAAAAATCTTCACAATGTCTTAATACATTTAATTGATACAGATTACAGAGAAATGGGGTAAGTAAGTATTTTGCTTGTGCACAATCGTGTTTTTGTATTTAAAATTAAATAAATAGTGAAATGGCCAGTGAGACAAATTTCCTCTGTGTTTAACGTGTTAAACAATTCTTTATAAATTTATTGCCATATGAAATACTTATACGCAGTCTTTTGAAACAGTTTTTGATCGCGTTATACGTAAATCTAACGCAATCGAAAACCTGTTAACCCTAGGATGCGTATCGTGGGTAGTTTACAGTTTAATATTTATTAATCAATTTTTTAAATAATTGCATGTGGTTTTGTGTATTCCTTCCTTGAAAATTCGTATGTATGTATACAGGGTGGCTCACGCAACTGGATCAGGCTGTATCTCCAAAACGGATGGAAATAGAAGAAACTGTTATAGGTCAAAGTTAAATGGTATCGGACGGTGCATCATATGCATATAACTTTCTGCACTTTTGTGCGTCAGTGTATCAGAAAAATGCATCTGCCATTTTTTCTTAAATAGAGATCTATATTTTTGACTGCAACAATTGATGCAGTTTTTTGTGCTCTGTATAAAACTATTAACATAATTATACCCTAAAGTTAATCGTTGGGAAGTTATCGTTGCTAAGATTGTTGTAAGCGAATGATTTCGGTCTGTTAGCAAGTGTTTTGGAGTAGCTACATGATGCTCCATTACAATGTTTGTGACTTTTAGCCACGATCACTTCCTAACAAATAAGTTTAGGTCATAAGTATGTTAATAGTTTTGGTAATTATATAGAAAAGGTCTGCGTACTCCGATTTTGATGAAATTTTAATATCTTATGGAGCAACATATTCTGAACAACTTTTTCCTTTTCCAATATAGTGGGGTCGCTTTTAGTTTTCGAGATATTTGCAAAAAACTATCGGTAATGTTAATTTCATAACGGAAACCTTCTTTTTAGAAACACTGGGTGCGTGTGAAACACTGGGTGGGTGTATGTGGTATTGTCGCTTCTCATCTCCACAACGTGTTTACAAATAAAAAATAAACAGATGCGGCCCGAAAATCCAGGAAATGGAATAACAGAAGAAACAAGCAGAATTAACTCCTGTAGATAACTCTGATCATATATACAGTCGCTCTCATTAATATTCGTACACTCTAAAAGACGATCACGTTTTTAACCCCTTGCCTTACGATTTATCTTGCGGTTTTAGTGATTAGAATTTCTTTGTAGTTCATAATTTCTTAGAAAAAGGAGAAAATGTATATCTATTGCATGTCTATATGTTCTCCAATGGCTGTACATTAACAACAACAAAATAGAATTATATTTCGGTTTAAAGGAAATGAATAACATACATCTTTATTAGACTCTGTTCAGAATCTTCATCACGTCTCTCAGACGATATTGTAAGCAAAGGAGTTAATATTGGATCATGTGACTTGGATTTTTTTTTTTTTGAGAAGTTAGAACAATTAGTTTACTACACGTTGAAAAAAAGAAATTTTGAAAAAATTGTAATTGGTCGGAATTACAAAGAAAATACTAAAAGTTGTTATTTATAACTGTTTTATGTGTGTCCATATTGAAAATTCAACAAATACGTTTTGTAGATCTGTGTCAACTGTATACACACTGAATATTTCACCAAAATCGGCAAACGTTGCAATGAGCTACAACTGTTTGAAGATTGTAAAAATTGCAGCTTTTCACAATTTTCGGCCTTAAACTGTAATAAATCGAAGGATTCTTACGTCATTCGATGCCTGTAGCTGTTTTCCACGTAATTCAAATTGGATGAAAATTTGAAAATGTATACAATTGATACAGATCTACAAAATGGATGTTTTAAATTTTCAACATAAGCCACATAAAAAAATTGTAAAACACAACTTTTAGCATTTTCTCTGCAATACCGACTAATTGCAATTGTTTTATAATTTCTTTTTCACGTCACGTAGTAAACTAATTATTCTAACATCTCAAAAACGACCAAGTCGTATGGTCCAATAATAAACAAGTTATCGTCTTTTTAAGAGTGTACGAATATTAATGGGAGTGACTGTAGATAGGCTGAGCTTTCAATTTTCAAAGACATTTCCTGGATTTTCGGGCTGCATCTATTTATTTTTTGTTTGTAAACACGTTGTGGAGATGAGAAGCGACAATACCATACACCCCCACCCAGTGTTTCACACGCACCCAGTGTTTCTAAAAAGAAGGTTTCCGTTATGAACGTAACATTACCGATAGTTTTTTGCAAATATCTCGAAAACTAAAAGCAACCCCCCTATATAGGAAAAGGAAAAAGTTGTTCAAAATGTCGAAATCTATAATATATTAAACTTTCATCAAAATCGGGGTACGCAGACCTTTTCTATATAATTACCATACTTTCATGTACAGCACAAAAAACTGCACCGATTGATGCAGCTAAAAATTTAGTTTCACATTTTTAAAAAAATTAGCAGATGTATTTTTCTGATGCACCGTCCGATACCATTCCACTTTTTTTTTATTTATGACTATTCAACTTTGACCTGTAACAGTTTCTTCTATTTCCAACCGTTTAGGGGGATGCAGCTTGTTCTAGTTGCGTGGGATACCCTGTATATGTGATAGTAAATGCACTGTGACTGTACCAAATATTATTTAAAAAGACAGTACACTTGCTGCCACTGAAGGTGCATACACAAAGTCTTTTTAACCTCTTGTCGTGTACTGATGAAATAGAATTCTAGTTTCTAGCAACCTATATTTCAGCATTGAAGTAAATTTAGGTGTACAGTAAATATATATTTTCGGTAATTATATAGAAAAGATCTGCGTACTCCGATTTTGGTGAAATTTTAATATATTATAGATTTCGACATTTTGAACAACTTTTTCTTTTTCCAATATAGGGGGGTCGATTTTAGTTTTCGATATATTTGCAAAAAACTATCGCTAATACTGTATTGAATTTTATAATGGGTGCGTGTGAAACACTGGGTGGGTGTGTGTGGTATTGTCTCTTCTCATCTCCACAACGTGTTTACAAACAAAAAATAAACAGATGCGGCCCGAAAATCCAGGGAATGTCTTTGAAAATTGAAAGCTCAGCCTATCTATGTATGATCACAGTTATCTACAGGAGTTAATTCTGCTCGTTTCTTCTGTTATTCCATTTCCTGGATTTTCGGGCCGCATCTGTTAATTGTTTGTTTGTAAACACGTTGTGGAGATGAGAAGCGACAATACCACACACACCCACCCAGTGTTTCACACGCATCCAGTGTTTCTAAAAAGAAGGTTTCCGTTATGAAATTAACATTACCGATAGTTTTTTGCAAATATCTCGAAAACTAAAAGCGACCCCCCTATATTGGAAAAGGAAAAAGTTGTTCAGAATGTGTTGCTCCATAAGATATTAAAATTTCATCAAAATCGGAGTACGCAGACCTTTTCTATATAATTACCATATTTTCTTCTGTGAAACTATATTTAGGAAAAATAAGCGCCAATTACCGTGGTCCTAAAGAAAATAGTACGGGAAGAGGTTAAACAATTTTTTGATCGAATACGGTATTTTGTGTCAGTAGTTATGTTTTCTCTGGCAAATATTCGTTAGGTGTATTCGAGGGTTTCTTTTCGTGTATTTTGTCCAGAGTATTAATACTTGCTTCGGTCACACGCCTGTCCCTGTATTCGTGTGCGAAATGATCATTGATCGAAAGTTGTGTTTCCTGTTAGTAGAATTGCTTGGTCTGTGATGCAGACTTTTTTTACAGCGATGACGTACCCCGTGATTTCTCCTTTCCGATTGGTTATGAAATTTTTCGATGGAATCGGATGGACTGTTTTGGATTTGTTGATAAATGACAGGTCTCGGGCGCACCGTGACCATAGGGGGTTTGTACATGTTTCGTACGTGTACGGACCGCGTTCGACCGACACGGAAGCGTCCTCACGTCACCAGACCACGTGCACTCGCTGTCATGGATGACGAGTCTTTTTCCAGCGATGTCAACGTCGACTCGCAACGTTCATATTATTCAACAATACGCTATTATTTTGTTTCTGTACGTTTTCTTTTTATTAGAATTCTTCTGTATACACTGTGTATATTGCGTATGCAAGTTATGAAAAATTGATTCGAATTTGATCGAGAAATATGTAACAGAAATTAACTGCATAGATGAAAGATCTAAGAAAAATACATTTAGTTATTATATCGTACGTAGATAATGCAACAATTTTATTTTTTTTTGTTTTTTTAATTCAGATTGGATGCGTCTATATACTTTATCTCTATATTCTACATAGAAAACTGTGTACGTGAATATAAAATCAATCAATTTAAAATCGAATGGAATTCTATGGAATAATATAATAGAAATTAACTACGTAGATGAAAGGTCTAATAAAAATATATTTAGTTAATATATCGTACGTAGATATAGAAACAATTTTGTTTTCTTTTTTTTAAATTCAGATTGGATGTGTCTATATACTCTATGCCTATATCGTACATACAAAACTGTATACGTGAATATAACATCAATAAATTTAAAATTGCAGGAATCCTATGGAATAATATAATAGAAATTAACTACGTAGATGAAAGGTCTAATAAAAATACATGTAGTCAATCTATCGTACACATATATAGAAACCATTTTTTTTAAAATTGAGATTAAATTAAGAAATATTCTAGCTCGGTAGAAGATAGAAAAACAATTTCGAGTGCAAAGGGTAATAATGTAAAAAAATTAGCCCGGCTATTCTAATTCTCGCCTTTTTTCTTAATTCTGCAAGAAATCTTACCTTCTCATTGTTGTTCTTCTGCTGAAAGTAATTAACACATTCGCACTGGATGACGCATGTAAGCGTTTTTAGATTTTTCAAGATTCTGCCTTAAAGTAAATAGATAAAATGATATGAACGATTCAATTTACGATATGATAAATTAGATGTTTGAACAGTTAGACATATCAATTGTTAGAAAGTTTAAAAAACATTTTAATTTCCGAAGAGTTACGGATTTGCCCAGTAACCGCGTCAGAAATGATCCGATTGCGAATTTTTATGCAAAATACAAATTGTTTGTGTCTTTTGCAAGAAGCAGGAATCGGTGAGGAATTTTTGTTTTCTCCCATTCATTTTGTTTGGTCGAAATTAATTTTTTTAATCTTTTCGTTGTTTCATATTGCAGCTACCCGAGTTTGTTATAAATGCAAAATTCAGAGTCTAACAATTAATTAACGATTCGAGTATAGTTCTTATCAGAGGAAATTAACTTTTTGATTATCGATAGTAATATCGTTATGGAATGAAGGTATTTCTAAAATGGTTGATTACGGCAATGTATCTTCGTTTACTGTTAAGAAACTTTTAATCAAAATAGTTCTCGGAACTATAGATGCACAGAAGTAGTTCGACTATCGCGGTGATCGCTTTATTAACCGTCCACTATACGAGTCGAAGTTTTATTCGAAATATCAGCGAATTCGATGAAAATTGTGTGAACTCTGACAAAAAAATACAACACGGAGAGATATCGAAACACGCCGGCAACAGACACGGCAAAATATATTTGAAAATTGAATTGATTCAGTTGAATTATTCCAGTAACGATTAATACTAACCGTACCGAGCACAAAATGTGTCTGGTTGTTTTATAAAAATTGCAAGACTCAATTTATTTAGAATTATCACAATTTTCGTAACAAAATATGATTGAATGAAGAAATTCACTTAATAATTTCTAATTGAAGCATCTTCGTAATTTCGACAATTATAAAATAAAAAATTTGAAACTGGTCATTTGACCAGGTCGTGGTACGGTTAATGTTAATAATAACACAGTTTTCTGGAAGATACGACCCGGTATTTCATTGCGAACAGTTTCTATGTTAACAGTTAACTATGTTAATCCTCGTGGATTTTGTACGATCATTGTTGCTCCTCGTATTAATTTCCAAGAAATGTTTTCCTGCTAAAAAATTCGAATATAACGATGCGCAAAAATTAATTCGTGACCCTCACAGTTGATGAATTATAAGTGTCTTTTGAAATTGCAAGAGTCGAATACATTTTGGTTATCTGTATATGAACAAATATTTTATGAAGGCAAGAACACGAATTAATTTGTACACAAATGAATATAAAACAGTTTACATATTCGTAATGAAATTTGGATTGTCGTTCAATGATTGTGAATTAACAGGGTATGTAATTATTATTTGAGTGACGAACAATGGAACCTCGATTATTAGAACATCGATCAGCGAAACGATTAATTATTGGGGTATCAATTAAAGGAAAATTCTATTGATAGAACATCGATATTCGGAATATAGAAACAATTGAGTACTTGAGCAGGATGTTATTATTACGGCCATGGTCTCCTCTTTGAATATTTAAGACATGGTGGAATTATGCCAATTTGCCGATAAATATGGAATATGAAATTAGAGGCTGTTCTCGATTTATCGAAAACTACCGATAACGAACCAACATTGCGATCAAGGAAATAGCGAAAAGGAAAAAGAGATTATTAACGCTTTATCTATCGACAAACACCTGATAGCTCTTTCAAAAATGGAGTATTTCTTAATAAAATGTTTAACAGCGATAACAATATCATTTGTAATACCAGGAACTATTTTGTGTAATATAGTTCAATAATGTATTCTGAAGCTATTATTAGACTTGCGATTTTTATGCAAAATAAAAATTGACCAAACCAATTGTACGAATCAGAAGTTAGGTGAAAATACATTTCCTCTTTTAGTGATTTAAAAAGTGGATAATATCCGTGGTCTACTTACTATTCAAAAGAAAATAATGGAATCACTGAAAATTTTATTGATACACTCTTAGCGGCTAAAATGTTCATTTCAGTAACGTCGATGCACGAGTTATCAAATATAAAATATTAATACTATATTTTGCTGCGTCTAAAATGATTAAAAAGTTCTTAACATTTATATCTTCAGAATTGGTATTGCAAATATCGTTTTACTTCAGGAAAAATATTGTAGACAATATCGTAAACAATTGTAGACGAATTTTGTAGACGAATTTTAAGAAAATGAAATCAAATAGAATTTTTTGTGGTAATAAAGTTTGCAGATCTGAAATAAATAATAATCGTATTAAATTTTGTAAAATTTTAGACTGCAGCGTTTTTTGACCATTTTCAGAAGCCATAAATGCATAAAGATCCGTGCAGTCTAATAATGACATACCCCAAAAAGTTGCTCTTTGAAGGCCAAATCTTTGTAAGGTATATAAAATAATTTCCTTTCACATGAAAACAGTTATATAAAATAATAATAATAATCGGATAATCGATGAACTCGATTGTTTGAGCAATATGTGATTAATTCATTCATACGCTGCAGTAAATACTTTCGAGCTAAAAGCTGATGTCGAAACTGTTCCTTTGTTTGCAAAAGAGCGAGTCTCGCCACAAAGAAATATCCGAGGCATTAATAACAATAACACATCTCCGTGGGAGAGAGAAAAAGTGCTCCTCCATAGTAATCCCTGGTTGTCGCAAAAGCCTCCTAAAAGGAAAAGCCAACACAATAGCTTAAGAATCTCGAAGACCTGAAAGTGGTTCGCAAAGTAGTTAACTTGTGGTCAGCGGAGTTGAGACCTGGGTTGGAAAACCGTGAAGACATCGATTCCGCTGCTCGAGACAGTTGTAAACAATCGTGATCGTGTCACAGAAAAACCGAAATTAATAAAGCCATTGTGTCCGGTTGCTGTCCTAGAGCCTCCGAGGATATCCTGCGAAGCAATGGCGTTCGTACGACGTCACGGACGAAATATTCCGCAAGCCTGTTTTTCTATGTTTACATCTAAATCTCATTTACAGAACAGTGGGGGCAATGTATTTCTGACCTGCGTGAAAGATATTTTCAGTTTTCATTTAGTACTTGGTAAGTAAACACTGTATTCGTCTGTAACGATAGATCGACGAGTGAGAAACCAAATAATCAGTGATAGTGATAGGTGATAGTGACTACGTAGATATGGAATTATGTGTAAGTTATGACAATGTACCATTACCTGAAAGATGGCAGAAGTTAGTGGAATAAAGAAAATGGAAAATTCAGGTACAACCAATAAAATTTTGTGTAGTTTGTAAGACAAATAATTTACGTAAAGAAAAGTTATTTTTGCAAAACTTTTGATGTTGCGTTATGTGTGACTTCATATTTTGAGTTGTATCATACACAAGAATTAAAACTAATTATTTCTAATTAGAAGGGAGGGTCTAATGAAATTTTAGATTTTTTCTCAAATATTTTGTCTCAAATATTTTATTTTACAATTATTGAAACTATAAGGATGCATTCATTGGTAATAATTATATAAATTTGCTTACTCGAGCTTATATTGAAATAAGAATTGTACAAACTCTGAATAAATAGAATCTTAACATTTTTATAAGACAATATATATTAGTCCGTTTTAATGCTTGGTAAGTTTAGTGTTAATGAGCGCAGAGCTAATTGCACTGTCAATTCTCCAATTAATCGCGACAGGGATCAATTGTCCAAGAGTATAGGGTAATTTAAATAAAATTTGGAGGGAATTCAATATTAATTTAATTTTTGAGTTAATTTGTGCTGCTTAATCAAGGGAAAATACTATGTTGTACGTATTTTGGACTTTCGGAAAATCTACTTTATCTTGTACAGATGCATGTGTCGCTAGAGTTCATTGAGATTTTATATGAAACACCTTTATACTTTCAGTAAATTATTTCATAAATTTTAATGAGATGGGAATAATGTAGCAAGGTTCGTAAATTTTTCTAATTTTTTCGCTGCTTTGTATCTCATCTACACATTGTGTCCAGAGCTATATAAAATCCGCAATCTACGTATTGCATAATTTTAATCATTACTAGTAAGATTTGCTGATCTTGAACATCGTTCATTAAACATTTATAAATTCGCTGTGTAATATGTGTTTTACAATTGATGTTAAGGGAAAATACTATCAATTGTCCAGGAATACGCTGTTATAAATAATTGTCCATACGATTAATCTTGCATTCGGCGCGGTGTTAGTATGAGGATGCACGTCCCGGAATTTTCGATGTTCGAGCATCTCTCTTTTTATGGCATCTGCAATATTTTATGCCCCATACAAAATTCAATTTCGCCAATGTACATTAATACTCGGCGAAATATTTTCCGTCACGATGACTTTTTCATTTTTTCGATTGCACTCTGACCCGTAGAGTGAACAGCACAACACAACGTTTAATTCCATTTACCGATTGGACGTTTCTTGCGATTGACTCGGTCCTAAAGTGATTAGGTTGCACGTCTTATATTCATCTTTACTGTCGCCAACAAAACAGTCGAGCTCATTTTACATTCGCAATTTCTGTAAAGCGTGATAGATTTAATCCTTCATTGGTATACTGGCGTCTTCTCTCATGACCCTAACAAAATTTCTGTACACTAACTTTCGCTTCTGTATTGTACGATAATTACAAATATCAAGTTTGGTTAAACTTTCTTTTGGAGGACCAATTTTTTTTAACATTTTTTGTGCAGTCCTATAGATTTCGACGAGAAAACACCGAAAATGAAAGTCTTATTGCCAGGAGTTCACTGGTTCAGAATTTATACGCGTGTAAAGTTGAGCATTTTTAACTAACCCCATACCAACTTGGACTATACACCCACCCAACGAATATCCAATATGGCGACGCTCTAACCTGTCAAAAACGCTTAAATTGCTCATGTTTACACCGTATAACTTATAAACCAGTGAATTCCTAACAATGATGCTTACATTTTCGTAATGTTTGCGTCGATATCTACAGGATTACATGAAAAAGACTTAAAAAAGAGTTCAAAAAAGTTAAAAAACATCTGGTCCTCCAAAAGAAAGTTCAGCCTCAAGTTTCTTCAACTTCTTTAGAAGATTTGAATTATTTTATCTTAAATTACACACTTAAAGGTATCTGAGAAAATTTATACAGAATTTTAGAATGGTCCTAGTATATTTCATAATCTGAGTAAACACTGTACGGCTCAAGGATTAACACTAGAACTACCGAGCAATAAACGCGACTGGCGTATACTGCCTTATAATAACAATAAGACTGCATTTATTTAGATTTTGTACAATTTTTGTTTAAATATGTACTTCAATAGAGACGTGTACTAAAAAGTTACTCCTGAAAACATATTTATAATATCAATACTTGTAAAAGAAAAAATAAGAAACCAGACATTTTGACTGGTCCGGTAGTTCTAGTGTTAAAATCGTTTTCATATTCGTCGGTAAAATGAATCTTTCCCCGTAGTTTAAACACTGGAAGGTGATTTTCTCTTCTTCAATCTATAAACAACGTGTAAATAATGGTTTATTTGGCTTGTTGGTGCGCCAAGAAACAAACTCATAATAAGGTTCCTCTGTAACCCTTCCCTTCAATTTCCCAGCACTATCGCGCCGGGAAATTTCATACTGGTTGCTTTCTTGTTAAGAATGATTCCGTACCAACTGTGCTCCTTCTTCAACTGCTCCAATAAAATGTTCTGCAAGTTCTTCGGCAGCTTTCGCGTCTGCTCTCTCCGTGTGTACCAAGAATTAGGCAGTGTGCCATTGGTTGTTCCGATTTTTAAATTTCTTTAATCCTATCTCGTGTTTAGACTGCGGATTTTATGCATTTGTAACGAAGATGAATAGATCAAATACAAAACTTGAAAAAGCATTTAGAAAATAATTTAATACTAGGTTTACGGAGCACTAAAATTGATTATTTTACATTGCTTTATAAAAATAATAAAATTGTATTTACTTAGATCTTCAGCGATTTTTATTGTAATATGTACACAAAAAAATAAATCTATTTAATAATTCCTCACGAATGCCTCCTTACACTCTTAATAATCGTAAATTAAAAATTTTTGAATCATTTTGACGGACCCCGTAAATCTAGTGTTAAGGATGCAATTATATTATTTTCGCCATTTTAAGATGATCAAAATAGAAAATACATTTTCATTAGTCTTCGCTTTTGTTACAGTTAACTCGAATCATTTTTATTTTACATAAAGGTCCGCAGTTTACTGATGTTGCGGCAAAGTTAGAAGCACGATAGTTTCTTAGAAATATTTATACGAAAATAATTTCAACAGTGATATATTATAAGGATAATCCTCTGTATATGTGAAATTCTACAAAGATATAGAAGAGAATGCAGACGTGCAGATAACAGGGAAAAATTGTACACTTGTTATGTAGAACAAGTGGCCTTTCAGATTTATGTAAATGTTATGTGAACTTTTTATATCTTCAGGAATGTTGTCGGTTGTGTCGTCACTATATCAGAAGTCCATTAACGAAAAACATTTTTGTTACGGAATACGGTCAATCATTTTTCTTCTTTTCCAAAATGTTTGTTGTATGGTGTGCATCTTTTAGCGAAATATTCTTGTTTTAATTTTGTTTGATAGAAATTCGCAATCTGGTAACACAATTACTAAGATTGCAGATCTTTATGCAATATAAAATTAATTTCTGGAGGGTAGAAATGTATGTCTACATTTATTAATGAAAATTAGACTGCCGATTTTATGCATTTCTAACAAAATATAAAACTTTAGAGGAATTTAATGTACACCGTTACATTATATTTAGCTCACTAAAATTGTTAAGAGAAGAAGTAATTTTTATTCGTATTTAACTACATACATTATTATAATAGTTTAATTATAGTTCTTGTAACTGGTACAACAAATGTTTTACTTCGCATAACGATTCGTAGTCTAGTTACGGTACCTACAAAATCATTTTTCTGGTAAATCCATAAAATTCTCTGTCCGATCGTCAATAGTTAATGTAACAAGAAATAAAAATAGAATAAAGAAAAGTCCAGTTTTTTTTTAAAAAACGATCCCAGCAAAATCAGTGACGTCTTTCTGAAGTTTGGCTCGGAATATCGAAGAAAGGGCGTCCTTTTGAATTGAAATTTTCGTTGGTGGGTTTGCGAAAGTTCTTCCGTCGATACAACTGCATACAGCAGCATAGTGCAGTGCATGCCATGGTGCGCAGATATTCCCTTTCGGCGATTCTGCCGACCAATAGAAACATGAATACAATATCCATCGGTTTCCGTAGACATACAGGCACCGTACTCGAATTCTCGCGTAATGTAGAATGTTTTGCTCCATCGAGGGTTGTAAATTTGTGGAAGAAAATGGAGGATACGCGGAACATTGCAACGTAAACATTGACTCTGAACTACCATAATGGGCTACCACGTTTCCTGGTTATTTTTGTTTGTGAGCGTTTCTAACGAGGAGAATCTAGCCAGTAATAGTTGTTGATTTTGTTACGTTTTTACGGGAGTATTCTATTATTGGCTGTGACGTGGTTCTTTGCACATATTTTTTCGAAATTTTTAATTCGAAAATGTTAATAGTTATAAATTTAACATTTTACACGCTTATTACACAAAGTTTCGAAAATACAAAAAAAAATTTTTCATTCCAAAATTGTTGGAACTGTTTAAACAGTAAATTTGATAAGAATAGTGGTAATATAAAAGTTGCTTCGTGTTAACTACGATCCAGCCTATCTCTAGGTGATAGGAAATGAGGAAACAAACTATTTTTTTACTGTTTACGATTACTGTTATCGCTTGTATCGCAGTGAACAATAAAAGTTGCAAATTAACATAGCGGCAACACTTTGAAAATGTAGTTTCGATTTTTTGATGTCTTTTTTTTTAAATCATTTTTCCCTTTGATTATGGGAAAACGAAATAGTGGTGCATTGAATTAACATGTTAATAACTGTCGTGTTAATATTATACAACGTTTGATAACATTAGCCAAGCCAATTTCGCGAAACGATCACGTTGTACTCGATTATCATATTTTATGGATTTATGTGTTATGACAGATCGATTGTTGGTCATTGGGGTCTCTCGCAACGTGATAGTCATTATATACACAAATAGCACAAATTGACTAGTGTATAATTATCTGTTTCCTCATAATAGAGAGGTTTTTTAACCTTGTGGTTGGATGCCATAATGAAAGTGGCTTGCACAGCAACTTGAACATTTGATTCTTTCAATTGTGAAGACTCCTTTGCTTGGCTTGTTTAAATAGGTGGAATAATTGTTTAACTTCTAAATAATTATACGAATACAGAGTTCTATAGAAACTGAAACCGCAAAGAATGAATTTCATTCACTTATTAACGACACTACCAGATTTTAAATAGCATAAAAGCGTTGTCGAAGTTCATTAAAACTTTGTACTGTACATCCCGGGTGAGTCAGTAAGAACTACTATCTACAGTGACACGTTATCTATTGGTTCTATCAAAAAACTTTTTACTAAATCATTTAGCATTATATAGGACGCGTCGAATGAGTACAATTTGATCTTTTTTATGTCTCATTTTTTCTGAGATAACAAAACCTTGATTATATTCAAACGTTTTTCAAGGTCACCCCAAGGTCATCATACTATAGGTGAATTCGTCTTGTCGTCGACAACAACGTGGTATTTTAAAGAAAGGTGCATTCACTGAAAAAACTCAAGGTCACCTTGATGTCACGGAAAAAATGAGATTTAAAAAAAGAAAATTGCACTCATTTTTCACCATGCTACATAATTCATTTAACAGTTTTTTTTCTTTATACACCCAATAGATACCAAGTTAAGTTAGATTGTATTTCTTACTAACACGCCCTGTATATTTAATATTAAGTGATCAATATATATATATATATATATATATATATATATATATATATATATATATATACAGGGTGTCCCACATAAATGGGAACACCTAAATATCTGTCGTATTTACAGTCCTACCAAAATGTTTCAGAGGAAAAAGTGACACTATTGCAGAGGGCAAATATAATGGTAAAGAAAAAAATTTTTTATGTTGTGTTTTTTAACGAAATTTCAAGGTCACCGATGTTTTTTTTAATGGAATAGTAAATTTTTTTACGATAGCATGATATACAATAAGAAACTGTATTTAGTGGATACCACCTTCTTGACCTTGAAATGACCTTGAGCAAGAATAATCATGTTGGAGCGGATAAAATGTGGAAGTTTAAAATTTACGTATTTCAGCAAAGATTACGCGTTGTTTACGTCGGGTTGACCTTTACAAACCACAATAAATGTTTGAAATATTTTTCATAGGAAACAGCGTATGTTTATGTTAGAGTATGTATCATTGAGATCGTTAACAGAAGGTTAATCGGTTAGAATAAGTACGTTGTTCCTTCTGCATTATTCGAATTCGAAACGTGAAAGTGATAACAATGCGTTATACTGTACAGGAACGAATCGATATGGTTTTCACTTATGGCGAAAGCCACCAATCTTTGAGGCAAGCAGTACATTTTTATCGTGAAAAATTTGTGAATCGTATTTGTCCTTCGTCACACGGATTTTTCGTTGTGGTAAAACAATTTAAAAATACCGGTAGTGTAAGTTCTAAGAATCGTAATAATTACTGCAGCATGGGCTTCAATTACGTCTCAGGAAATTGACAATGCCTACAGATCATTTAATGCAAGATTTCAATATTGCATAAATGAGAATAGTCAACATTTCGAACATTTATTATGATATGTAAAGGTCAACCCGCCGTAAACAACGCGTAATCTTTGCTGAAACACGTAAGTTTTAAACTTCCACATTTTATCCGCTCCAGCATGATTATTCTTGCTCAAGGTCATTCCAAGGTCAAAGAGGTGGTATCCACTAAATTTAGTTTTTTATTGTCTATCATGATTTCGTAAAAAAAGTATACTATTCCATTTAAAAAAACATCGGTGACCTTGAAATTTCATTAAAAAACACGACATAAAAAATTTTTTTCTTTACCATTACATTTGCCCCCTGCAATAGTGTCACTTTGTCCTCTGAAGTTTTCTGATAGGACTGTAAATACGACAGATATTTAGGTGTTCCCATTTATGTGGGACACCCTGTATATATAATAAATTTAAAAAATATACTATATATATAATAAATTTAGAAAATATACTATGACGAAACGCGGATTGAGAACCACATTATGAAGCCGTGAAGTAGAACAGTGGGGAAGGTCTTATGGCAGTGCACTATTACTCATAAGATTACTCAGACTGCAGATTTTTATGCGCTCATTACATATTCATATCTCTACAATGTAAAGAAACGCGTTTTTTGAAAACCGTGATTAGCACAGTTATTTTATTTTTATTTTTAAGAATTTCTCAATCGAAGAAAGTTCTTCAGGTTTTTATGTAATAATCTATGAAAATGGGAATTCACATTAAGATCCGCAGTGTATTCACCGAGTTTCGAGCATACTTTGACTTTTAAACGGCATCCCTTTTGAAAAATATTTATAGCGCGATTGCCACTTTTGTTTTAAGTTATACCGAAAAGATACCACCTCGCAGATTTAATAAACAACCGTGCTACACACCGAAGAATGGTTAAAACAAACTTTTGAACGATACTGCAGCTGTTACAAGCGGATATTGCGTAAAATGCATAACTCGATATGCATTTCCCTGTTATTGCGTTATCTCAAGGTCCTATTGCGGGGCATCAGTGAATCTTTATCAAAGAAAATGTAGGTATGAAGAGTAGGCGTTTCGCATACTCAGATTTTTGGAAATTGTTCATTCACTTAGACATTGACGTAGGATTTGTGTAAATCTTAATACACATACAGTCGGTCACATTAACATTGGGACACTTTTAAAAATGCGATAACTTTTTTTAGTAGTGGACCATATGACTTGGATTTTTTTTTTAGAAGTTAGAACAATTAGTTCACCGCATGACGCAATAAAGAGATTTTTGAAAAATTGTAAATGGTCAGAATTGCAAAGAAAATACTAAAAGTTGTTTTTTACAACTTTTTTATGTAGGCCTATATTGAAAATTTAAAAAAATATGTTTTGTCGATCTTTGTCTATTATACACATTCTGAAAATTTCATCAAAATCGGATTACGTGGGAAAGAGCGACAGTCATCGAAAGGTGTAAGAATCCTTCGATTTATTACAGTTTAAAGCCGAAAATTGTGAAAAGCTGCAATTTTTACAATTTTTAATTGTAAATTAAATTTAGGCTGTAGCTCATTGCAACGTTTACCGATTTTGATGAAATTTTCCGAATTTATACAGTTGACACAGATCTACAAAACGTATTTGTTAAACTTTCAATATATACCCACATAAACCGGTTGTGAAGAACAACTTTTAGTATTTTCTTTGTAATTCCAACAAATTACAATTTTCAAAAATTTCTTTATTGCGTCATGTAGTAAACTAATTGTTCTAACTTCTCAAAATAAATCCAAGTTGTATAGTCCACTATTAAAAAAGTTATCGCCTTTTTAAAAATGTCCCAATATTAATGTGACCGACTGTATGTACAATTTATTACGAAACTCGCCAGTGAAGGTGCCATGAATTGCACAAAGTATCACATATACAAGGTATATAATATTAAATATTTCTAATATATCTTTATGCAAAAATAAAAATTGCCTGCGTCAATCGTAGGTATTTATTTCTTCTTTCAAAGAAGAATTCCTTATGTAAATAATGGCAGCAAAATACGCAATGTTTTATCGACGATGGCTGACATTATTTTATTATCATCTTCAACAAAGTCGGCCGACATTGAATAACTAGTATTTAAATGTCAGCTCGTGGTAATCAGCCCGATACCGGTGAGCCATCGTCGACTATGTTTTTGAACGAACATAAACTAGAAATATTCTACAAAAGCACGGCTCTGAAATGATTCTACACCAGTAACCTATAGAGTGAGTGAAAAAAAAACAAGCGTAAATTATATGCACGTAGTTTGTTATTAGCAATCGCACATAAAAACAAGTCAATGTTTGTCCATGATCTTTCTGACTTCGGGCTGTGACGCTGCAATTATATTACTTATACAGTAGCTATTACTTCACAAACAGGAAGCTGCCGATCACGTGGAACACAGTCACAAAGTAGATGGAAAAATGGACAAAGTGATTAACTTGCTACGTTAGAAATTTTGACATAGGAAACGAGCTTTACTGAATTGCGTCTGTTAGCCATTATGTAAAGCGAATACCCATGCGAATTCATAAAAAGTTGTTCCTGGGCTGCCATCTTCTTCGATACAAATTGAATGTTCCCAAATTTTCAAGTGCAGAGGGTTACAGAAACTTTTTTCAGGATCGTCATTTCTGGGAACGCATTTTCATTGATACAAATTGAATATTTCAAATTTCCTAATTTTTAAATTTCTTAATTTTTAAATTTTTAAATTTTTGAATTTCCTAATTTTCAAATTTCCTAATTTTTAAATTTCCTATTTTTCAAATTTTTAAGTTTTCAAATTTCCTAATATTAAAATTTTTGAATTTCCTAATTTTCAAATTTTTAAATTCCCTAATTTTTAATTTTCCTAATATTCAAATTTTCAAATTTCCTAATATTCAAATTTTCAAATTTCCTAATATTCAAATTTTCAAATTTCCTAATATTCAAATTTTCAAATTTCCTAATATTCAAATTTTCAAATTTCCTAATATTCAAATTTTCAAATTTCCTAATATTCAAATTTTTAAATTTCCTAATTTTCAAATTTTTAAATTTCGTAATTTTCAAATTCTGAAATTTCCTAATTTTTAAATTCTTAAATTTTCTAGTTTTCAAATTTTCAAATATCCCAATTTTCAAATTTTCAAAATTTCACAGAAATTTCGACAAAAATGACGTTTCAATAGTTTCATTGGGAAACTACAATATCCAACTACGAACTTCATATTTTCAATGTCTATATTTGCAATTGGAACACTTCGTACCCAATAAAAGGTACAATTAAGCTGTAAGGTAAATACGATGTCAGCTGTTTTCTCGGAAACCATAGCGAACATCGACTTCATCTTCTCTAAATTAAATGGAACAGAGGCAGGAGAAAAAATGCTTCGAGCAAACATTAATCAGTTCTTTAAAAACTATCCAAATAAGAAAAAACAATAACGTTCTATTAAAAATTCTGATTCTTAACGGTTCCCCTGAAAGTCCATTGCACAACTTAAGTGATCAGTAGACTGAGGATTTCATGCATTTCTGTCAAACTTGGGTACATGAAAGCGAAAGTAGTGGGGAAATTAAAAGAATCGAGGCATAACAATAAATTATTTTCAATCTGTGAAAATAATTAAAGAAAAAAAGAATTTTCTACGTAGTTACCGTTTGTTGCAATTTATGAAGAAAATTTTTGACTTTGTCTAAAGATCCACTAATGATTAAATCGTGGATTTTATGCATTTATGACAAAAACGAGTTCGCAATTTAAAACAGTCGAAAGATTAAAAGAATTTAAAAATATCGACGTATTGTTTTCATCTTGTTGACATTATTGAAGACAGATTGACAATTTCATTTGACTTCTGTTTCTTATAATTGATACCGGCAATTGTTATTTTGTATAAAGATGCGCAGTCTAATAATCAGCTTTCAGCGTCAGATTTTATTTAAAAAGAAAAAATCAAACTTTGTGTGGTCCACATTTTATCTCTACGGTTTAATTAGGTTTTCATTGAATTGAAGAAATGTAACTTCATATAATAAGTATATTATAAATGAAAAATGGTAAGTAAATATCTGCACAAATAAATTTTTTAGTCCTACTTTGATTAATTTTGTGAAACATAATGTATGAATACATAGTAGGGGACCCGAATCGCCATATTAGGGGTGCGTGGTGGATATTCATTTCGTGAGAGGCATGTGCGTGCGTTATCGTGCACTATAACGAGGGTTATAGTCTTCGGCTCGATGTCGTAGTGTCATCGCAGCTATGGTAGTTGGCATTCAAGTCACTCGTCATGTTAAAAGCTGTCTGCTTTCGCCAAGAATGTTCTTTTTATGTCATTCTTGGGGGTGTTCAACAGCCAATCGATATATTTCATGCATGGTATACCCGGCTTTTATTGCCTCTTACAACTGCGTTTCCCGAGATGCATCATTTTTATTAACTAAATTATGCCGACTGCTGTACGCGCACCCTCCACGCGCGTCGTCGCATTTTTCTTCCTGACACGATGCACCACTGTGCATACAGTGTTGGATTAACCAATAAGCAAAGCAAGCACTTGTGCTTAGAGCTTAGGGCATTTGGAGGAGGGGGCACCATTGACATTTTTTGAACTTTACTTATTTCACATAGTAATAATATTCCTAAGAGAAGAACTCTAACTTTTGTATAAATATCCAATCGAATAAATATTTATCCGAATAAGAATTTATTCGTACAGGAATTCATATGGAACATAATCGATTTGGTTAAAAATGATAGAATACAAAGTGTCTTTTACATAGTTTATCGGTTAATTCCTTGCATATTAATTTTTACAATTAACTTTTTTTCAAATCTTGTATCGGAAAGTTTGTCACTTTTAGGTAGATCATTAATGCGTAACTAAATAATCTTTCGACGGGTGTAGAGGAAGGCATCGGCGTGTTACAGAATTTTATCGTTCATTGTCGTGAACTTCTGAACGATAATTGTCGCAAAACAATCCCTCCTTCTGCGAGGTATACCCCGTGAGGGTAGAATAATTTTGAACTTATAATGAATACTTGTCATTCGAACAAAATATTCGACTAAAAAAAATGTATTCGAATAAATAGGTAGAATCGTTTAGAACTAATAATGAATAATTGTTATTCGAATAAAACATTCGACTAAAAAGGATTTATTCGGATAAGTATCTTAGATAAATATTTATTCGAAATAATTCGAAATAATTGGAAATCATTTGAAATAATTTGAAATAATTGAAAATAATTCGAAATAATTCGAAATAATTGAAAATAATTCGAAATAATTCGTAATAATTCGAAATAATTCGAATAATGCCGAACTTTAGTGCATAGAAATACACAGGGACGTGACACTGCGATGACACACGTTAGATTGTCTATAGGAAGTCGCAGCACTATTGCAGGTTGCTCGAATGCGCGGGGAAACGCTAATCGAGTAAACCGACCGCTCATATATCAGTCTTACGTCGAGTGATTCGATTCAAAAACGTTTCTGTTGCACGGAGATTCCGCGGAATAGACACACGATGACGCAAGAAATGCATTCATGCACCTCAGACGTTACGTTATCAATGGGCTTACTGACGGAACAACATCGCGTTCAAACGTTCCTGTTTCTTTTAATTTTTCCACAACGATTTAGGTCGGCTAACGTTAATCGACGTTAACGACAACAGAAATTACACTTTTATGTTCTGTCTAATTTGAATTGCAGATGCGAAACTTTATACACAAAGAAAGGTGAACTCTTGTGTCGCATTCGGCAAAAATGCTTTACTATATACAGTGAATCCAAAAATTGTTTGAATGCTGAATTTCACGTTTTGAAAAAATCGTAGATATTTAAAGAGCAATGGTTTCGTAAAAAAGAAAAATAGTATGGCAATAAACGTGGACTCATTTTAAAGCTGAATCCTCTATTTTCTCGATCCATCGTTCATTTTTTCTTAGAAAACTGTTGCCTGATATAACAGGTAAAAAACCGAGGACACGTTTGTTCTGGAAAATGGTACAAGCTCAAACATCTGTAAAAACATTGGTAAATTTTTTCCGTTATTGAATCCACCACAGATTTGTTAACTGAAGCTTCCTCTTTACAACGAAACCGCGAAACTTGAAGCACGATTTCTTTTTACTGTTCTGCGGGTCAAAAACGAGGAACAAGTTTGGTCGTGTAAAATGTTCACAGAGTACCTCGTATTATCGTAAATTTCTCAATAAAGCTTTCATTCAAATTTCAACGAATGGACCAACAAATTTTCTTTCAAATAAAAATAATTAGTGATAAATTTCGATGAGGTTCAGACAGAAATGTGCAGTTGCTTCTAATAAAAATATTCTGCGGAAGTAAACTGGAACGTTTATATTAGCATACAGTGTCTAAAAGAACTATAGGTGTTTTTCAATTTCTTTAGCCTGGAACGACGAACTACGTTTTTCCTCCGAGTTCGTTCTCGCGAATTGCGAAACACGTTTGCACAGTTCAATTCAGCGTAAGTCGAATGGACCCGCTCAAGCGATTTTATCACGACTCTATATCTAGCGATCAGGATGCTAGAATTTAAAAGCAAATGCACATGTATAGTCATCATAATATGGATTATCGGGATAGAAGCAATCCACATTTTGCGCAACGCATCGCTGCTAACCGGTGAATTGGAAGCTTTAATGTCAGGCTACGGGATATTCGTCAATGAACTATTGAACTAGCTACTTTTGACGAGCGTATAATCATCTATGGTTTAGCCAAATAGACTGAATAGTACCTGATGCGGAACTGTTCAGCACAAATACGATTCCATACCTAGATAGCCGTCCCTTAGTGTGTACTGCTATAATTTGAATACGCATTCAATCTGTCTGAACAATCCGACTATTGTAACTATAGTTTAGTTCAATGGAGTAGACCTTGACTTTAAGATCGCACGAGTAGTATGTCACTGAGATTGAAGTTGTCATCTTGTAGCCCTAATGGAATCGATATTTTGAAATCAATAATCTAGGAAAGTTGCTTCAAAGAGTTTTATGCCCTAAGAATCCGTTAGTATCAGGTTTATCAGGATTCTCGGACCACGAAGCACCTCTAGTTTTAATACTCCACCATTTTTCTGATTAAACAAATGGACGTCATGTTCGAGGTCAGGGTTTATCACTATTATTCGTGTTTTTAGCCATGGATACTGCGCTGGAGGCTTTGTTTGAATGAGATCTTGAGCTTAGGACTTCGTCAGTGCTACTTTAATAGGAACTTTGGACTGTAAAATTTGATTATAGTTGATTTCATCAAATCCTTGGATTCTAGAGGTCCTTCAGTCTCAATTGGTCGTTTTCTCATCTGTTCCTTGAACCTAGGACTCTATTAGTGTTCGTTTCATGGTATCCTTAGATCATAAAATTTCACCACAGTTAGTTCGATAGAATTCTAGGACTCTCGAGATTCTTCAGTCCTAGTTGTTCGCACTTTTCTTTTTTCCTAGAATCTAGAACTTCTTGATAGTCAATTTGATGGAATCATTGGTCTCGAGAGGTCCTTTAGTTCCAATAGTTCGCTATTTCCTCTTTTTCTTGACCCTATGACTCCATCAGTGTTAGTTTGATAGGATCCTTGGGCCTTAAAGCTCCTCCAATCCCAATTCTTCGCGTGTTCCTCTGTTTCTTGGTCCTACGATTGAATCAGTGTTAATTTGACAGGATCTATGGACCCTAAAACTTCTTCATGGTCAATTTGATGGAATCCTTGGTCCCGAGAGGTCCTCCACTTCCCCTAGTTTGCTATTTCCTCTTTTCCTTGACCCTGGACTCCATCAGTGTTAGTTTGACGAGATCTTTGGACCTTAAATCTTCATCGTAGCCAGTTTCGAGGGATTCTTGGGCCCTAGTGATCCCCTAGACGAATTAGCATCCACCTTTTTGTCTCTGAACACATCGGTTTCATGTCCCAAATAAAAGTTTTACCTCTAACATTCTGTCCTTTCCCTTGGCTAATACGTTGCAGGCTTTATTCCAACGTGACCTTGACCTAGGATCCCTCTAACACTGGCCAGAAGTTTTTATACCGTAATGTGAGATAAGAATATATTATTTGATAGTGGACGGAATTTTCAAGGTTTTCGTTGCTCTCCCCACTGCTTTTTGTTGCTCGATGCTGCTGTTTACGCATCTTATCGATCGATTTGCTAGGGACACTTTGTCACAAGCATACATATAACTGCAGATTTAACCTTGCCAAGTTGATCAACCACTCCTCAGACTCACGAGCATCTTAAGAGAACTCACTGCAGTTGTTTTTTCTATTGCAGCCTCAGGACAAGGGAAGCTACATCCTCGAATATGTATGCAAGCAACTCAAGATCAAGGAAACGGATTATTTCGGACTTCGATACGTAGATCACTGCAGACAGAGAGTAAGTTTGTTCTTCATTAATAACGTTTTCTATCATTTAGTTGAAGTAAAAGGACATTATTAGTTGAGATTGACTAAAATTAAAGTTGGAAGTAAAATTACTTAGGAGAGTTCACAACTTTTGTTGAGATAAGGTGTAAATTATAAATTTCATTTAGTGATACAGTATTAATCGCTTTCATTATTAATATTTAATCGATTACAATTACATTTTCTATTTCATATCGAATTGTTCTGTTCCAGCATTGGTTAGACGTGGCTAAAACGGCAATTAAGCAAGTAAAAGGTTAGTTTACACTTTCTTTAGTTGTAAGCAGCTTCGAATAGTATAAATATACTGCGATAGATACGTTTCTATGGATTTCTATCTTTAAATTTCGTATGAATCTATAGTTATTATAGAAGAGAGAAATTGATGTGAAAAATTCCAAATTATTTAAAGGCAGAGTTTCTTATGTAGAAGTAATGTATTGTTATATGCTTTTGATTTGTTGCTGATATATAATCATCCCTTTTTTAGCCACACTATTATAGACGGCCACACGCTAAACAAACGTAACAATATCGCGTTGGAGAAGAGCATTATCTTATCACGGCTAATCCGGCGACAATTGTTTCGTAACGGTGCCGATCCTTCATTAAATAATATAATAAAAATTCATTCGACGCTCGCACTCTGCGCATAATGGATCAGAGGGAGCGAAAGTGAATTCGATTGCATGTAACAATGAACAGCTGTGGCCAAGGCTTCGATTGCAGTTTCTATTCTATAGTCGCTCATTGTGGGTCGATGTCACATGAAACTTTTAGACTGTAGAGACACGTAGTACTATTCTTATAGATAAGTAAACATGGTAGTGTTTATTTCGGTAAGGATTGAGAAGAAAACATTAGCTCGCAAAACGGATGCGAGAACGACAACAAAATCGCCAAAATTTTCATCGATTAATAATCCAACGAAAATCAATCACAAAAATTACGCACCATAGTCTGTTTAATTTTGACATGCAAATAAAGGGCCTAGCCGGTTAACCCCCTGAACTACGAATTATTTTATGATTGCGGTGACTAAAATTTCTTTGTCGTTTATAATTTGTGAAAAAAAAAAAAGAAAATTTATATTTATTGTATGCTTATGCAGTCTCCAATGACTACATTTCGAAAACAACAAGATAGAAGGTTGGTTTAAAGGAAATTAATAATATACATATTTAGTAGATTTTGTTCGTAATCTTCATCAGGAGTCTGACTCTATATTATAGTGTAAGGGGCTAAGGGATTGTACAACTTTGAAAAAACGTTCAAAAAATTGGTCTTTATTTCTTGAACTACGATGCACCCTAGCAAAAAATATGCAAAAAATTCAAGATTGTGTCGATAACAATACCTTATTATTGCATTAATTTCCATAGAGGTCTCTCTCAGACCTGAATATGAAATCTGTATTTTTTCGAATTTATTCGTGTTTTTTTACAACCAGAATTTGCATCTGAAAAATCGGAAAAAATTTTCAAATATGTGGCCCGATATGTTAAATGTATCAAAAACTGGTTTTTAGTTTTTTCCATGTAACTACGCTTACGGGCAAGATATAGGGCCGAAACATTTCAGTTAGGGTTCTTTTTTGGTGAGCTACCGAACCAACTATTAGCAAAATCCTCTGACGAGCGTTTTTGATCTTCTCAAATGAACTTTAAAAATTACGTACCGCAGTTTATTTAATTTCGACGAGTAGAAAAGGGGTTCACGGTTTCTCTATGGTTCTGTTCCAGATATGGACCCGATTCTGTTCACTTTCCGCGTCAAATTTTACCCGCCAGATCCTCTAAGGCTACACGAAGAGATATCTAGGTATCAGATTTATCAGCAGCTCAAAAGGGACCTTCTTCATGGACGACTTTACTGCAGTCCAGGTGAAGCAGCGCTGCTGGCGGCGTGCATTGTGCAAAGTAAGCAGAGTCTCTTTTTCAAATAAACATACCTAAATCACCGGGTTATACCGCTCCGACTTACCTACCCCATTATTCATACAAATGTTGGTGTATCTCGAGAAATATACTACAGCTTCTAGCAACTATGGTATCGCAGATTTGAAGTTGTATGTAGCAGGATTGCAGGAGAACGCAGATCATGATGATTAGACTGCGGAGTTTTATATAAAATAAAAATTGTCGGTTTAAATATTAAGATATGGGAACCACATAGAAATTATTTATACCACCATCGGTCAAAATGACCTGTACCAGATTTTATATTTCACAAATATTGAAATTATAAAGATGCTTTATAAAGAAATGATTGAATTAATATCTTTAATAGATTATCTTATAAAAATTACAAGATTGAAATTATTTCGACTTTGTGCGGTTCTTATTATAATATATGATCTAAGATATAAAGAAATAAATTCAATCTTGTAATTTTTATAAGGTGATGTGCATCAGTTACTTATATAAAAATTGTCGGTTTAAATATTAAGACATAGGAACCACATAGAAATTATTTATACCACCACCGGTCAAAATGACCTATACCAGATTTTAGGTTTTGCAAATATTGAAATTATAAAAATGTTTTATAAAGAAATTATTGAATAAATATCTTTAATAGATTACCTTATAAAAATTACAAGGTTGAATTCATTTCTATTTTGTGCGGTTCTTATTATAATATGATCTAACACAGGGAGTTCTAACGTATTCCCCTCCGACAACTGCAAGGTCCCCACCTTCGAACCTCTTCCCACTGCTACGTACAGCCGTAGAATTAGTGAATGCTGCGCGCGCCGCGTGGCTCTCGTGGTGGGAGCTTCCCACTACTACACATTATAACGATGAAGTCTAAGAGTGGGGAAAGATCCTAAGCGGGGAAGGTGCCTCAAATAGCTCCGGAGCTACTGGTTGGAACTGTCTGATCTAACATATAAAGAAATAAATTCAATCTTGTAATTTTTATAAGGTAATATGCATCAGTTACTTATAAGGCTCGGTGGGTTTAGTGTTAATATAACCTCGGATTTAAATTGTGCGCACCCATATTTATCATAAATTCATAAAATCCGCAGTCCAGTTATGAATAGTACTTATGACTTTATTGGACATTGGTGTGCCAGTCGATGTATTAATAAAACAACAACTGATAAAGTAAGGTTTGCGATATTAATGTATTTCACCAAATTTATAATATTTAGAATGCAATATTTCGCTTACTACTTAAAACATTATTTTACCCGAACTGTATATTTAATATTGTGTACATATTTTCACTTTTTGTCGTTTTAAAAATTGAAATTTCGGCAAATTGTAAGAAATGAGTGTACCTAAACTGGATCAGAATCATAAATAAAATTTATCATCTTCCGATGATTGAAATTATTTTTTGATAAATTTGGGACTTAACAATATATGTTTTGTGTGACAAAAGAAGGGGCAGTGGTATTTGGAAATGAGGTGGTAGGCTATCAGGAGCATCAGTATAGTTGAGATTACTTTATTCAATAAATTGTTTAGAAGCGAGTATGTTCTGGGATAGTTCAGCACAGCTTATACAAAGATTCGACGAACGAATGTATTAACGTACGATTGCTTTTTTGTTTTAGGTGAACTGGGAGACTATGATCCCGAACTTCACGAAGGAAATTATATTTCCCCGCACAAACTGCTGCTCAATCAGACGGAGACCATCGAGGAGAAAGCAATGGAGCTGCATCAAACACAGTTAAAAGGATTCACGCCAGAACAAGCAGTAACTCACTTCCTTAGGTTAGCTTCTCAGTTGGAGGCATACGCTGTTGACCCGCATCCCGTTAAGGTAAGATCTCGAAAAATTCTTTGTCTCCTGATTTATTTAAAAACAAACGCGCACCGTTTTCGTTGTACTCCGTTTGACCACTCTTGTTCTAAAGAAAACCAAAGTGCTATAATTCGCATTGATCAATATAAACATTGTCTTGATTTTAACGAACAATTTATTATGTAAAATTATTTGAGTGTGATGGTGCTATGTTCAACTATATTCCTTAAAAATTGCATTACAAAATTCAGAAAATTAACCACTTATGTGGGGAGAGCAGATTTACCTGCTCGCATTAAATATAAAAAATTCCAGATGATGTAGTTAATTATTAACAATACATTAATGAGCCTGTAGAACAGTAAAGCAGTTTTTAGCATTTTATACAGGGTGAGTCACCTAAGGTTTGCACCTCAAATATCTTTGTTGTTTCTAAAGATACGTAAAATATGGTAAGGACAAAGATGAATGCTACAATGGGGCTGACACCATGCCCAAAAAAATTTTGTTTTCATGTCATTTTTTTAGAGATAT
Organism: Sphecodes monilicornis; assembly: GCA_913789915.3. Lineage (NCBI taxonomy): Eukaryota > Metazoa > Arthropoda > Insecta > Hymenoptera > Halictidae > Sphecodes > Sphecodes monilicornis. The sequence goes on from OU565290.1 coordinate 17,954,000, forward strand.
CAAGGTCACCTTGACTTTTTTAAATGGAACCACCCTTTTGTAAACACCTAAACTGATAGTCCCTTTCATTACGAATTCAGTGACTATAATTACTCAAGGTCATTCAAGGTCGCGGACAGAGTTCAACATTCCTTCAACGCTCGTTTACAGGCATGTATCGATGTTAAATCTTATACGTTATCTCTGTCCGCGACCTTGAATGACCTTGAGTAATTATAGTCACTGAATTCGTAATGAAAATTACTATCAGTTTAGGTGTTTACAAAAGGGTGGTTCCATTTAAAAAAGTCAAGGTGACCTTGACATCTCTAAAAAAATTACATGAAAACAAAAATTTGTTTGGAATCGTGTCAGCCCCATTATACCATTCAACTTTGTCCTTGCCATATTTTACGTATCTTTAGAAACAACAAAGATATTTGTGGTGCAAACGTTAGGTAACTCACCCTGTATATAAGCGTTTTTTAAAATGTTATATACCAGGCAAACGACTTACAAGAATTCTTTCCGCACTGAAGTGATGAACAAATTATGGTGTATAAATCACATATTTTATTAACTTATATTTGTTGAATGCTGATACACATTGGTTCAGTTAAAATGCTACTGACTTTCGCTGTGGAATTGTTGTTTAACATCATATATTTTTCATGAATAAAAAGATAGGTGGATTAAAAAATGCAAAACTTGTTGCCACGTGTTTAATTTCATTTACTTTGCAATGAAACTTGCAGAATGTATACGTGAAAGTATAGAGTTAAAAATGTGTATAATGGTTTTAAGATAATCCGTAATATTTTTCCTAGAAGTTGATCCTGCTTTCTCATGTCTTAGGTGTATGAGATCCTTTAAATATCAAATACAGAAGCATTAGGCGAGTATCCTCAAAGTTTCTTTGAAAATTATAAATCCTTGACTGCGACATAAATCCTACGTAGCGTCGAGCGCTAACTATTTCTTTAACTAACCTCGGTAAACATTGTGGCAAGCGTAGTCGTCCGTCGAAGTTGAGTTCGTCGCGCAGAAGTCATGCGGTTTTCGCGTGTACTGACAAAACGTTCCCGATGTGTCGGTTTACTTGCTGAAGCTGAATACTCGTGGATATTGCAAGCTGTATAAATAATTGTCTGTGGTCCATAGAAGATTTTCCATAAACTAGTTTTTTTCTATTTTTTCCCCCAAGAGTTATCTTCAAGTCTGCAATAAAAATTATTTTCAATTTCGATCGAGTATTCCGTAATTTCATTATCACAAATGAAATTCCTATTTAGTACATTTCAATTCCTATATAAATTTAAATTTAAATTCGAAAGATAAATTTACTTTGAACGCTACAATTTTTTTAAATAAAAATCGTATTTTTTCAACATACGATAACGAAATGGTATGAAATTAGATAAATGTTCTTCTGAATACGTGTATTGTATATCTACAAAAAAAAAAAGAAAAATGTAAAAAACCCGAATGACGTTTACAGGGTTTATCTTCGCTCGGATTATCTTTTATTGTCGACGAATCTCTTTGCAATTAATTTTCATGGTAAAGCTTGGGGATGTACATTCTTCTTCTCTTTTTACATGAGCTAGTTAATCTTTTCTGATCGAACCAAAATTAATTTTAAGCGTTTATGAAACATGTGAACATTTAAGGTGTTCATATTATTACATTGCATACTATTATTATTTCAACTCGTAAGCTGCATCTGTTAGTATAATCCAATATAGCGATTTCCTCGCGCTGTGTTTCGATATGAAATATTGAAACCAATGTTGCCTAATGCTTATAGTTACACACTCGAAACCCGTATTTATAGAGAGTTGATCATATGAATCAAGTTTATTCATAGAATCGTAGTAGGCGATGTATTTAGTCATTCTTGTTGTAAGACTGCGATTTCGATCTCTATGTGCATTGACGTGCTATCCTTTTTTTTGTTAACAGGACCAGAAAGGTGTACAACTTTATCTTGCTATAAACCACTGTGGCATTCTAACGTTTCAAGGATCTCGAAAAACACATCATTTCCGCTGGCCGGAGGTTCAGAAGATCAACTACGAAGGAAAAATGTTTATCGTGCATTTAACAATTAGCGAGGTAAACATTCTTCTGATTCTATACGTTAACTTCTTCATTATTTCGTTCCAGTGATTCTTGTTCGGTATTTTAACAATTTAGCTAAAAGTCTAAAAAGACATCAAAAGATCAAACTTGGATAGATATATCCAGTTCGACAATGTGAGCAGTTAGGATTACAGTATGCTAACTTTTAAAGGTCACTTCCTATTAGAGACTTTTTAATGTTCATGACTTTTAACTGGTTAGAAGATGTAGAGTAGACAAATGATCAAATGTATTCTCTTGTCACATGATAGAAAAATGTCTAATGTGACTGACGATAATAGTTATTGCAGAAATGTTACTGACAGAATAATGTATCATCAAATAGCCATTATTTAGAGTAATCGTTCAGTAAGAAACTTGTTTGACGTAATTGTATGTGCAACAAATTGACTAGATTAACACATCCACTAGATTACTATCGTTTCTTTTGCCAGTCTACTTCTTATTCATTCGGTTATTCGATTAGTCAGGTGACTTTTCATCCATTCGATCACACAAAATCACCTAATTCATAGCAATGTATTCATCGAGAATTACTTATTACGTGCTACAAATTATATTTTGATTACTTCAAATTAAAATAGGTAATCTGAAATGTATTAAATTGGAAAAATGAATCGAAAAGTACATTGGAAAACAGGTCGCTAGACTGCGGATTTTATGCATTTGTGACAAAAACGAATAGGTAAATTACAAAACTGTGAAGATATTAAACGAATTTAAGAGAGGTATTATATTATTTTCGACTTATTACAATGATCAAAAGAAGGAATGCATGTTAATTGATCTTATGTTCTCTACAATTGAATCGGATACTTTTTATTTTGCATAAACATCCGCAGTTTACACATCACCTCAATACATCAAGAAACAAGGAACTCTTAAGATTGAGAAATTAAATTAATTTTGCCATGCATCGTTAAAGTAATACAGTATTTGATCGATAACTGTCCCAAATATCTGTCCGATAACTGTTCCAAAACAATCCCCACTTCCGCGGGGTATACCCCGTGACAGTCCGTGAAGTTCGAGAGGCCTCGGTCGCCAAGAAGTGTAACATAATATGGGTCGAGTATGGCGGTGTGAAAACAACACTTAATCCAATGACAAAAATTCTTTATTTTTTATGGAACTTTCACCAATATATTTGTGACGCTTTTCTAATGAAAATTATACCAAATAAGATATAATTACACAAGTAAATATCGTCGCAATTATATCTTATTGGGTATAATTTTCAATAGAAAAATGCCACGAATATGTTGATAACAGTTCTATAAAAAAATACTTAAAAAATACAACATTTTTGTCAATGGATTACTAGTGGTCTCACACCGATATACTCGAACCGTATTATGTTACACTTCTCGGCGACCGAGACCTCTGGAGTTTCGTCGTCCTTTTCTACGTTCGGCAAAAGTCAAAGAATAGTATACTTGGTCGATAACTGTCCCTGGCTGGTCACGTGTTGGGGACAGTTATCGATAAAATACTGTAGTCTTTTTGAGGAAGTTGGGTCTGTAGTTATTTTTGTGTGCTAGACAGGAAGATCTCAATAGTAGTTGAGATAACGAGATGGGATCAGTCGACTAGTGTGATAGATATTGAAAGCCGATAACCATTTAATCAATGCTATTAAATCGATATTGATTTCTTTTCGATTGAAAATGTGCAATTATCAATTGTCAGCAAGGACGAATTTTCGAGATGAACCCCGTTTCTTCCGACTAAAAGTATCACAATTTTTCCAAAAATTTACCACAATATTTCTAAACTCACATAATTTAAGTCTACAAACTCCAAATGTTTAAACAAAAGTTTAAAAAGCTCGGCAGTTAGCTTTCTATATAGAGAAAATCAGTATACAGAAAATTTGGAGATGCTATTGCACAAGATACATTTTTGAAGATTTTAAAACAATTAAATTCAAGATACAAACGAAAACAATCGTTTACGTAATTTTCGAGTGAAGTTTGGCAAACTAATTATTCACAATGGGAAACTATAGTCACAATTTTTTATTTAATTTAGTACATCTTTATATCTGGAAAAATGAAGTGGACTAAAATTGTTAAGTGGAATAATAAAATGTACTAGGTGGGTGGTTGAAAACTTTATGTGACACTGATATTTGACAAACCGTGGTTCTCGGACACGATGAGGCCGAAAAGTCGCGAACTCGATGATTATGGTAACGTTCGTGTCGAGCTGCAGTTATGCGCGTTTATTCTCGCACGCGAGGTTTCGAGTTAACCGGTTAACTATAGTATTCGACGCACGACACCTATATTACAATATTATTACATACTTACCAGAAACAAATATCTGTTCGCTCGAGATACAATCATTTTTATGCTTTTAGACCGACACACGATTAAACTATGTCACAATTTATTCTATTCACTAGTTGACGAATCTAAATGCAGCTATTTGACATAAGAAATTTTACTCCTTAAATTGCACAAATTCTATTTAAAACTTCCTTTTTTTCATGAAATATTTTTAGTGTATAAAATAAGATATTGGTAATCTTGTTTTATTTGCTCAAGATATTCTTTAATATGAAAAGAAGTTTTCGTAATAAATGCATTTCTTTAGTGAACACTCAATTGCAAACATTCTTGTATTACGTTATTTTCATTTATGCTATGTTTGGTTTTTTTTAACCGCTTCGTACTCTTGGACGTCTTATATCGCGACGCCGGTACTGTTTGTATAAGGTTACAGACGTGTTATGTCGCGATGACGATCCTGTTTGTATATGGTCACAGACGTCTTATATCGCGACGCCGGTACTGTTTGTATAAGGTCACAGACGTGTTATGTCTCGACGTAGATACTGTTTGTATTATATAAGGTCACAGACGAGTTATCTCGCGTCGCTATGCCGCTTGTGCGATGCAATGGACGTGTTATTCTGCGACGCAATACCGTTCGTGCGATGCTACAGACGACATATCTCGCTTGATTAAATTTAATAATAAAGTACGCGAGATATGTCATCTGTAGCATCGCACGAACGGTATTGCGTTGCGACTTAACTCGTCTGTGACCTTATATAAAAAAAACAGTATCTGCGTCGCGACATAACACGTCTAAGACTTTATACAAATAGTATCGGCGTCGCGACATAACACATCTGCGACCTTATACATACACTATCTGCGTCGCGACATAACACGTCTGTGACCCTATACAAACACTATCGGCGTCGCGACATAACTCGGCTGTGACCTTATACAAACAGTATCTGCATCACGACGTAACACGTTTCTGTGACCTCATGCAAACAATATCTGCTTCGGGACATAACACGTCTGTGACATTATTCAAACTGTATCGACGTCGCGACATAACACGTCTGTGACCTTATACAAACACTATCTGCGACGCGACATAACACGTCTGTGACCCTATTCAAACTGTTTCGACGTCGCGACATAACACGTCTGTGACCTTATACAAACACTATCTGCGACGCGACAAAAAACACGTCTGTGACCTCATACAAACAATATCGGCGTCGCGAGATAACTTGTCTGTGACCTTATACAAACAATATCGGTGTCGCGACATAACACATCTCTGTGACCTCATGCAAATAGTATCGGCGTCGCGACATAACTCGTCTGTGACCTTATACATACAAACAGTATCGGCGTCCCGACATAACACGTCCGTGACCTCATACAAACAGTATCGGCGTCGCGACATAACTCGTCTGTGACCTTATTCAAACTGTATCGACGTCGCGACATAACACGTCTGTGACCTTATACAAACACTATCTGCGACGCGACATAACACGTCCGTGACCGTATACAAACAGTATCGGCGTCGCGACATAACTCGTCTGTGACCTTATTCAAACTGTTTCGACGTCGCGACATAACACGTCTGTGACCTTATACATACAAACAGTATCGGCGTCGCGACATAACACGTTAAAGAGACCGAAGCGGTTAATGAAATATTTTAAGTAAAGAAAGATAATGCCAATTTTGTTTCACTTGCACAAAATCTCTAATAAGAAAATGCTGAGATGTTGATAACAAATGCATTTATACAGTCTATATTTAATTGCAAAAATTGTAGCGATGTCATTTTCGTTCGTACAGTAAACGTAGCATCACGCCATAATATTAAATCTATGCAAATAATGGAATATAATAATGAGCACTCGCAGTGTGAGGTAGCCGAGTGTTCATTAACGGTTTTGTTTTAACTTTACTTTCTTAGAAACCGTAGAGAACGTTGTACTTTTGTTCATTGGGAAGAATCAGTGAAGTTAAATTTTATGTAATGATCATAGTTATTAAGAACTGGTTCCTCTATGTGAGACAACAACCATGACCCAGTGACTGAACGCAGTTTATAGGATTATTGACTCGACAAGTCTTCCACTGGTCTGAAATATAACATTTTCATGAAAGCTTCATAGTTATCAAAAACTGCCTCTTAGAAATCAGAGAAGAAATGTTTTTTCGTATCTTCTATCATTCAAATTAACATAAGCGAGTGATTATTTCCTCATGTATTTCCGTCTGATTTAAAATCAACTAAATGCCTCTGTTCTCTATTTTCCACAATTTTTGTTTTATTAGCCGTACTCCGAATTTTCTGACTTCGACCAGCTAGATATAAGCAATCTAAAGATTGATCAAGATGGTCAGAAAGTTTCAAATTGGTGTGCTCATTGGTAGACTGCGGATTTTATGCATTGTTAATTCAAACGGTAAAAGGGATACAAGAGTATCGATATATTATCATTCATTAACCCTTTGCACTCGGAGCTATTTCAACTAAAAAACCAAACATATCTTCTAACCTAGAATATTTTCATCGTACATAAGCTTTTTTCATTATATGCGTACGAAACTGATATAGTACCTCATACAATATTTAAATGTTTAGTAATTTATTACATATAAACAAACTTAATCATATAAACAATATTCTGAACAATGGTGTAGCAATTTATAATGGCGCCTCAGAGTCGCCATTCGAGTGCTAAGGGTTAAAATCATTAAAGAATGAAGCAAAATTTTATTTGGTCGCAAATAATTTGTAATTGATGCAAACAATTTTTATTTTCCCATACAGATCCGCAGTCTACTTTTTAAACTATGTCCATACTGAAGCAACATCTGAAGCAACTTTTCTTTTATCGGAAGAATTACCTTACCGGTTTCTTTTAACTTTTATTCTGTGAAGAAAGAAGGTAGCAACTAGAGGCGACAAAAAAGATTGCTCGGTGTTGCTTCCGTGTGGACATAGCTTTAGATTCGTTTTTAAATGTCGTGCAAGTCGCGTATCGTCTTTCGATCGTGAACATAAGCGAAACTGGAGCACGCACCATTTTCCTTTCTCTTTAAAATATTATGAGAGAACTCTTCTATGCGAGAGACAGAGAAGGTGGGAAAGAAAAAGAGACAGAGGGAGAGTGTCTCGCGTCAGTTCGTAGATGTATACATATTGCCCGCTCGATATTGTTACGGGTTCAACTAATCTTATTATTTTCCACTGCTGGGCCTATTCAGGACGTGAGGACGAAGGTGAGTCGTTTCGTAGCAGTTGCACGGGTTATACATGTTTTCTTAACATAGTTTTCGAAGTATATATTAGTCTGATTGTTTGTCACGTATCACGATCGAATTGTTCGTATCCGAAATAATTCGGTCATTAGTGTGCGAATGGACAAGGCTATTGTGTTATTACCGCTAGGAGCTCCGATTAAAGCTGTTGTGGCCAGATATATCAATGAAACCACGCCGTTGTTTGAAGTCGTTTAAATCGGTAATTTGCTTTTGTCTCCTGGATCTCTTTTAACCCCTTGTGCCGGAACGAACCTCTCCATGACCGTTTCGAAACGAGGAGACCCGTCGAACACGTACCGTTCACCGAGAAATCCTGTCCCATCAATATTCTTTTATTCCATCGGAAAGTATAAAACGAAAACCTCCGATATCGTTTATTGTTTCCTGCACGCCAGAAACGTTTTAAAGAATCACGCGCGGTGGTAACTGTGCAATCGCGCGATTTTATTGCGCCGAGTTCTCCCACATAAATTGTTACAAGCCATTTGCCCTTTAAACATAATACTATTTCAGTTCATTTGTAACAGTGTCCAAGAAACCATCGACTTAATTTCCACCTCTATATTAAAATGAGTGATGAGAGCCGAGTATTTCGTGTGCAACACACCTTGATAAAATGGCCCCCTCAATTTTTGTTAATATTGACTGCAACCAATTTTTCTTGTTATGCCTTCTCGCTCCGTTTAGTTTTATATAAATTAAGTTTATTGTGCAGTGTTGGACATATAAATTATTACGATGCACTTGCCCTTTAAGTATAATACTTTTTCAGTTCATTTATAACAGTGTCCAAGGAACCATCGACTTAATTTCCACCTCTATATTAAAATGAGTGATGAGTGCCGAGTATTTCGTGTGCAACATAACTTGCTAATATGGCCACCTCATCTTTTGTTAATATTGACTACAACCAGTTTTTCTTGTTATGCCTTCTAGCTCCGCTTAGTTTAATAGAAATTAAGTTTATTGTGCAGTGTTGGACATATAAATTATTACGATGCACTTGTCCTTTAAATATAATTCTTTTTCAGTTCATTGATAACAGTGTCCAAGAAACCATCGACTTAATTTCTCTCTACCTTAAAATGTGTGATGAAAGCCGAGTATTTCGTGTGCAACACAACTTGCTAAAATGGCCCCCTCAATTTTTGTTAATATTGACTGCAACCAATTTTTCTTGTTATGCCTTCTCGCTCCGTTTAGTTTTATATAAATTAAGATTATTGTGCAGTGTTTGACACATAAATTATTATTAGGCACTTGCCCTTTAAGTATAACACTTTCGAATATTATTTGCAACAATGTCCAAGAAAGTTTCGACTTAATTTCTCACTAAATTAAATTGAGTAAAGAGAGCTTTAATTTTTAGAGTATCAGATTTTGTTGTGATGCTTAGTGAAAGAATTATGACGAAGGAAAATTATATATTAAAGTATTGGCCTTGTCGTTCCGTTTAGTTTAAATAAAATGAAGTTTTAAATATAACACTTTGTCAGTTTATTCACAACAGTGTACAAGAAACTATTGACTTAATTTCCTACTAAATTCAAATGAATAAATAGAGTTTTAGAATTTTACTGAAATGTTCCCTTCAATTTTGGTTAATGTTGTCAAAAATTAAGTATCTCTAATACTTTAGGGTAAAACAGCTTGTAATACTTTCTGTTACGCACCTGTACCGTTTAAGATTTTCTAATTTAAATTTTGGAATCTTTGTACAACATTATCAGTTTTTGTAAGTGAATATTTGGAGTGAGATTCGCGTGAAAACTGATGGAAAACAATGTATCAAATATATTTAGTTTACGTAACTTATTAATTCTCGGTATTATCTACCATCACGCATTCGTGACACTTTATAGGCTTGTAGAAATAGTGAAATCCTATTTCGAACTATTTTATAACGTGGAAAGATCCGACGGAAACTTATTGTTTTTGGTCGTGTGCAGATTAAAATACGATGATCATAATTTATATCTTGCACGGTACGATTTCTGCAGCTTTCCTCAAATACAGTGAAGATTTTTGCCTCTCCCCAAAAATGAAAATTACACAGATTTGAATGGCAATGTGACGCTTCGTTTTCGAGAAAGTCGACTATCAAAATTTCGACTGTAAAAATGAGATATTATATACAGGACATAGCAGATGAACCGATTTTAAATGAAAAGTATTTTTCACTCTACAATTCTTGTTCATGTGTTTGCTGATTTATGATATTATTTTATCTGTACCAACGAGGTAGACTTTTTATCAATTTGTTGTTATAATCGTTGCAGAATCAGAATAGTTATAAACTTGTTATTGTGCATTCTTCAAATAATTGATGTGTAGAGGAGATATGAGAATTTCTGCAGTAATTAAACATAAGCATGCGGATGCTTTTAAGCGGTATCTCACGCGTCTGTGCTTATAGTAAGTAGATTATGCAAGTGTTGCCCAGACACATCAGCGAAACGCAGAGTAGTCAGACACGAAATTCTCGAAAACGGAACTTTCTGTTCGAGCTTTTACTGGATTATTTATTATCAAACTCGTTGTTCCATATCAAGGGGTTAAACACTATGTCCGAAAATAGTGATTGTTATTATCTATAACTAATGATCACTTCTTAAATGTTGTACCGTTGATATTACGATATCAGTACAAATGTGTGTAAGTAACAAAGAATTACGAAATTATTACATTTGTAGTGACAATGTTTCAGTGGTGTGTATTATAGTACACTTAAGTTTCAAGTAGTACTCGTGTAATATTTATCGTTAAGAATTTTCGTGAAAAAGTTTTGTTATTAACTTTTATCATATCCGTTGAATATTCTCTTCTATTGTTATTAGGTTATTGCACGTCAACTTGGTTACGATTTTTATTGCATTAATCTTTATATGTACTTTAAAATTAGCACATGCTGTTACAGTTTTGTGAAAACATTTTTTCATGTTAAAAGTATCGCTGCTTTATATAAATATATATTTTTGCTGATTACTTAAATTTTAGTTAGTTATTCGTTTCAATCGTGCAGTAAATCGAATTCTCATAGTTGGGAATGTACAAAATGTACTAAACGAATTATTTTGTATGAACAAATCCAATCTTTTTTCTTTAAGGTACAGATACTTTTTTGGAGTCAATCAGAAATTGACAATAATTCCATACATAATTTTAAATCTCATAATGTCACCCGATTATCATCGTATTTAAAAATAATACAGTCTTTAATCGATAAAAGTCGCAACCACCGGTCCGGCCAGCGACACTTCGCGTTCAAGTATACTATTCTTTGACTTGTGCCGAACGTAGAAAAGGACAGCGAAGCTCGAGAGGCCTCGGTAGACGAGAAGTGTAGCATAATTCGGGTCAAGTATGTCGGTGTGAAAACAACACCTAACCCAGTGACAAAACTTCTTTATTTTTTATTAATTTTTTATGGAACTGTCATCAACATATTCGTGGCATTTTTCTAATGAAAATGTAGTGGACGAGTTTAGTGTAATGAACGATGAAAGTTTCGGAAAATTATTGTAAATATGATCCGAATTATATCGTGCTTGGTATCATTTTCATTAAAAAAATGCCACGAAAATGTTGTTAAAGTTCTACAAAAAAATAATAAAAGATACAGAAGTTTTGTCATTGTATTACTAGTGGTCTCACACCGACATACTCGACCCGTATTATGTTACACTTCTCGGCAACCGAGGCCTCTCGAGCTTCACGGCCACTCACGTGGTATACCCCGCAGAAGTGGGGATTGTTTTGCGACACTTCTTGTTCAGAATTTGGCGACACTTATCGAGTAAATACTGTATAGTGTAACTCCATTTTGAATTCTTCCACGGTTCTATGAAGATTGAATGTTTCCTTAAATTGTTGCATGGTTCGATTTTCACAGTTTCCGATCGTTAGGTTAAAACACTTTCATTTAAATTAACATTGATAAAATGTTTTTGCTTGATGAAATTGTAACAGCAGGTTAAAACTATACGCATATTATTGATTCATAAAGTTCTACAATTCAAGTAAGTTATCAAATGAGAGTTATCCAATGAATGTTCATTTAGATCTATTCGAAGAACGCAGAAATGACTTGGTCGTCAAATTGCGCTTTCAACTCAGTGATAAACTGTCACTTCACTGAAACAAATTTTCAAATTTAATATTTTCATTTTGTTAAGATTTCTTGTTTTCGATTTAATAACTTCACGTGCAACAACCTGGTGAAACGATCAGCATCGTCGATCGCGATTTAATCGTTAAACAAACAATTCCCGAAGCTCCGTGTGCTGTTTTAGTGTCGGCTTGAATCGATTCGTTTGAAAGATTCGTTAAAAGCGGAGAGTGATATTAGTGTCCGAGTGCTAGCGATTATTCGGAAACGATTTTTAATGTGTTGACACAGTTTACATGTAGTTCTTAGTCCATTGAATCCAGCGTACGATAGTGTAGAGGTTTCTTAGTGCAACGTTTTTCCCCGCAATTTTCAGAAAAAGCACACTGTTGGGTTTAAGTGTCCCACGGGGCCTAACTGTCGCCACATATGGAGATGCGCCATCGAGCAAATGTTATTTTTCACGTATGTATTCTTTTATTCAGCTGAATCGCTTTCAATGTCTTCGCACGGACGATCGCAGCTTCAAGCACTACTCCCGGCGTTTAGTATGCGAACGAAATTTTATGGTACTCGGTAGTAGCGTGTAATACACCACCTTAGAACCCTGTATGCTTTTGAATCATGGAAGTAACATTGTGTCTTAATACTGTCTAATCCCTACACAATTTTACTATTTCCTCAAAACAACTTCAATCATTATCCTCTGCACATCTAATATAGTAGAATCTTCTGCTTCCGAATTAAGCTACGGACGGCAGCGGCTGGGTCGATTTCGACCCAAATTCATTCATCTAACTTCTCATTTTTCATCTAACCGAAGTCGTTCATTATTTTCGAGATATGATAAACAAGAAACTTTACTTATTTCCTTGCAACGGTATCAGATCAAATTAGATAGCTTTGCTATGGGCTCTGTGTCCTATTAATCTGCCAATTTTTCATGGAGTTGCGGATATTTTAACGCTACACACGCTTTAGAAGAACCACGATCGCGTGGCTCAGCGATTCGACAATGTACCCAAAAAATGAAAAGAAACCAAACTAAATTTAAAAAGGTCCTATTAATCAGCCAACAAATTCATTTCCTTCATTTCCTTCGTGATAGCTTTCTTCTGCATTAACATAGCGATTCCAACAGTTCTACAATCTCTTAACTAATTTTTGGAAATCATTTCCTTTGAGTCTTCGCGATTCATCAACGCGAATTACGGTAATTATATATAACAGGTAGTTCCAACGTATTCCCCTCCTAGAACTGCAAGGTCCCCACCATCGAACCGCTCCCCACTACTACGTACGGCCGCAGAGTTAGTGAGTGCTGCGCGCGCCGCGTGGCTCTCGTGGTCGGAGCTTCCCAATACTATACATTATAACGATGAAGTCTAAGAGTGGGGGAAGAACCTAAGCGGGGAAGGTGCCTCGAATAGCTCCGGAGCTACTGGTTGGAACTACCTGAAATAGAAGTTTGCCCTCCTCACCGATTTTGATGACCTTGAAATATGTTGTCAAGGTCATCATTCAGAATAACTTTTCCCTATACATGTTACCGCTGCTCGGCCTTAATTATCTAGAATTTGCAAAAACCTATTGCTATAGCTATACAAAAATCCAAGAATAGTCTCTCAAAATTGAAAGTTCATCTTATACACGAATACGGAAGATTCAATTCAGTACTAGAAATAGTTTTTTGCGAATATGTATCTGGAAAACTAAAACGGCGGTAACATGTATATGGAAAATTTGTTCAGAATAATGACCTTGACAACATATTTCAAGGTCATCAAAATCGGTGAGGAGGGAAAACTTCTAAATAAGTACCCGAACTACTTCTACAGTGTCAAAATATTGCTTTTTGAACTCTGATTTCACTTTTCGAGACAAGAAGAAGTGGACTGCGGATTTTATGCATTTATGAAAAAAATGAGTAACTGTCAAACAGTAGACATTATTAGAAGCATTTAAAAGTATCTATCATGTCTATATCGGACACGAAAATTATAAATAAGAAAAGATGTTTCTAAGTTGTTTCTTGCAACAGATGCAGACATTTTTTATTTTGTATAAAGATCCGCAGCCTAAGAAGACGTTACAGGGAATAGTCACGCTGAAGTAGTTCGAACGTCTCTGATCTTTGGAATTTGACAAAACATTTCACGCTCATCCTTTGTTTTTTCAAGCAGAATCCCAAATCGCAGAGCCACGCGAACACGACTATGCAGAATTGTTAACAGAGAAGTCAGCAGCATAGCCATAAAAAATCTTACACCTTCGCAAGAAAACTGGCAGAATTTCGTTTCTTCTTTTACGATCCCTTGTATTATTAGGTCTATTTTTTTTTTAAACAATATTGATAATTCAAAATGGCTGGATCGAAAGTGGCCATTTTTGGGACCATTTGATATGAAAAATTGACACAGAATATTTAAGTAATAGAAGATGTTTTTATAGTACAATTCTACTAATTTTGGCATAGTCAACTTGCAATATTTATTATTCCCTGTACAGTCTTCGCAATAACTCTTAAACTACCGGTATCCTTGTTTTGTGTCTAAGTGAAACAGGAATGACAAGCTTGGGTCCAGCTTTTTCACGCAGGATCTGTTTTACAAAAATTAATAATTAAACATTTGAATATCAGGTCACTATGAAATTTTTAAAAATGTCCGCCCTCTGAAGATTAATCGGGAATCACGATGATACATGTCTTTTGAATAACAGAACACTTTTCTGAGACCGATTCTCATGGATTTTGAGAAAACAGGATATACCTATCAAAACTGTGGCTGTTTATATAAAATTTGTTTGCGAATGAAATGAGAATTAATTACGAACGGAGAATTTATCTTTCTCTGTGTGCATTGGCATAACTGCATAAAATCTGCAATTCATTTTTAATAAAAATAGGAAATAATATTATTAGACACGATTCGACTAAAGCGTTTATGAATATTAATACGAAGACACGAGAGCACCGATTTTACATTTATATTAAATTGTTTACGAATTGGTTAATGTAACGTTTGAATAACAGTGTTCGGTTAACGAGGAGTCTACTGTATTTAGTTTCATAATTATTATACAATAATGTTACTTCATTTATACATTAAAATTTAGAGAATCTGTGAAAGAAGAAAATAGTAAAATGATTCAATTATTTATAACACAAATAAATGAAAAATGCGGGACATGATCAAATAAAACTGGCATTAACACTAGATTTACGGGGCCCGTCAAAATGACGGATTCAAATATTTTTAATTTACGATTATTAAGAGTGTAAGGAGGCATTCGTGAGGAATTATTAAATAGATTTATTTTTTTGTGTACATATTACAATAAAAATCGCTGAACATCTAAGTAAATACAATTTTATTATTTTTATAAAGCAATGTAAAATAATCAATTTTAGTGCTCCGTAAACCTAGTGTTAAAAAGTCGTCGAAATTATTCCGGGAACGACATTACAGAGATTTTATTTCGCATTTTCGGTTGGTTTTTAAATGTTCGAATGTCTCTTTGATTGCAACAATGGTTGCAGGAAGAGTGCTATTCAAAAACGTTGCAACTCTAGAGGATGCTGTTGCTATTTCATTTAGAAGTTATCATTTTAACAGAATACCACGTTCAACAGAAAAGCAGAAACAGAAAAATCCGCGAAAATAAACTATATATAACTATTTGTGATAAAGCATTACGTTTCTATAATTATTTTTAAAATGTATTATCTTCTTAATTGACAGTATTGTAAGTGTTAATATACTTGTACCAGAGCTGGAAATGATTCTATAGATAATTTTCTAGAAATCCAAACCAAAGAGAAATTGAAATATTATATTAACCGGTCTCGTAATTAACGTTACAGGATTTTCGTAATGCGCTTCTGGACACGCACGTGCTCTTTTTGGTTTAATTAATTTCGAGATACATTAAACACGTCCTAGGTGTTCACATTACTGTGAATTATTCTTACATTTATACATTTTAATCAAGGTGTTGAGTTACACAGGTGCAAAATGTATCTTTTTTATTTATCTCGAAAGGGAATGCGATATTTCTTTTTTCGCTTAAATAAAATTATAATGCACGAAATGAACACGTGATAATACTGTTGCAGGGATGTGTGACTAATGAAACAGTTTAATTAAAAAATTTCTTTTTTTTCTGGCTTTTCCGTGATAATTAATTTCGTGCATTTTTCAGACGACAGAAATACTACACACTTGAATTAACTTTGCAGAGGTGGTACAAGTATAGTGTCGCCAAAAGGTGTTATAATCTCTAAAATTCTAAAAATGAATTACATGTTTTTTCCAAATTTGTATCGAGCAAAAGATCATGTTTGTTTCCCGTTAAACAGAAGCTTCAAAGAAATAAGGACATTTTAATACTGAGAAGACGTATGCTAACAACAATCTGATAATAGTTATGCATTCTAACAAACGTACACTGTTACTCAAAAGTTTGCAACACGTTTTGCTAAATTACACAAACGTACATTTTTATATAAACAAAAATTCGTTTAAGAATTACTAACAATATGGTATTCTAAGGAGAAACGATGGGTCATGGTAATTAGTACATCGTAATACTTCTTACAAAACATGCTTCTGAACGATTAAAGACTGTTCACTGTTGTAAACTTATGAACATCGTAGGAATTCGAGACACAACGTCAGTACAACACTGTTTCGACTTCACGATAATAAAATCACACGCGTCTATAAAACTAACATTCGCCATATTTATCATCCATGCCTCGCGCGACCTTAGCCTGAAGCATTGCCGCGAAACGAAATATTAGGGGCGTGCGGGTACCTGAAGTTTCGGATTCGGAAAATTTATTCGGGTCGAGATCCCAAAAGTTTATAAAATTCGGGTACCCGAAATTGCAGTCGGTTCGGGATCC
Source organism: Sphecodes monilicornis (assembly GCA_913789915.3). Classification (NCBI taxonomy): domain Eukaryota; kingdom Metazoa; phylum Arthropoda; class Insecta; order Hymenoptera; family Halictidae; genus Sphecodes; species Sphecodes monilicornis. The sequence continues at coordinate 17,970,735 of OU565290.1, forward strand.
CCAAAGTTTGCAATATCCAAAAATCCCAAAAATTTGTTATCACATGAATATGACGCTTTGTCATGACCTGAGAGTCTAATTTTGCATTTTCACTTTTCAGAAATTGTACATTTTCGGAATTACGACCTGACCGGATTAGAATTTCGAACTTTATAAACTTTTGGAATCCCGACCCGACTACAATTTCTGGTACCTGAACTTTATAAACTTTCGGAATACAATGAATTCTCGATAATTGTCCCAAATACCTGGCCCGTAATTGTCCCAAATATCTGGCCCGTAATTGTCCCTGAACTATCCCCACTACCGCGGGGTATACCCTGTGAAGGGCCACGAGGCCTCGGTCGCCAAGGTGTGTAACATAATACGGGTCGGTTATGTCTGTGTGAGGCTAGAAGACCACTACTAATTCAATAACAAATTTTCTTTATTTTTCATTATTTTTGTGGGACTTTCACCAACATATTCTTGGAATTTTTCTAATCAAAATGATATTAAATATAATATAAAAGTATAGATAGAAAATATAATAGAAAAATAGTATCTTCTGCACGATAATTGTCCCTGGCCGGACCTCTGTTGTGGACAATTATAAAGAATTCACTGTACCGACTCGACACGAGGATACCCGACATTTTGGGTACCCGCACACCTCTGCAAAATATGTTAGATTGAAACTGTTATTACGGAAACGTGTAGCACAATTGCACATTTGATATTTCGCTCTTGGCCACGAGACGGCTGTATTATCCGTAAGAATCTCTTTATTCTTAGATTGCCAAGTGCAGCGGACGCGCCCGTCGTAAGCGGAGGATCCATATTCTCCTGGGGCACGAAGTTTAAATACACGGGACGAACGGAGAAAGAAGTGTTGGAAGAGATGAGTCCACGTCGGAAAGAAGATTCGCCCACGGAACGATCCCAAACTTCCCGTGTTAGAAGAAAAGCCAGCAGCGTACCAGTCACGCCGAGCACTCCTAGTCAAGACCCCGTCGAAATAAGTCAGTATACGCGAGCGCATTCTACTGCCAACAAACTCGAAAAAATCTTTTTACACATCGAATTCCTTAACCCTTTCAAAATGCACTTCATTAGCATTTTTTGTATTATTGGATTATTTTTTACGAAACCTTAACCAATGTGTGGGGGATATTTTTCGGATTAAAATTATACCAAACACGACATGGTTTGATCGTATTTATTCGTTTAATCTAAAATGAAGTAGAAGCTCGATTATCTGAACCAATGAGGTCTGAATTTTTAACCACAACATTGTTTATTGTACAAATCAGTAATGATCTAATCACAACCGTTCTATTATCCGAACACTCATGTTCCACTAATTAGAATAACAATTTTTGCATTTTATAAATCCTCCTAAAATCAAAGCTATTATGTTTTGTGATTTACTTACGTATTTTTGCTATAAATGCATAAAATTCGCAGTCTACAGATAATCATTGGATTTTTGGAATTAAGTAAAATATATATAAAATTTATTAATATCGAAGGGTGTTGCGTTTGTATTATCCAAGCCACGCTAAAATTATGTTACAGATATTTTATTTAATGACGATTTAACCCTTGAGACGTGCTGTTATACCAAACTAATAAATTATTGATTTACACCAGTTTTGCATTAAACGGCTCATTTATAAGGACATTTTCAAAATTGTCTGTACGTTTCACAGTTAGTTCTTTTCGAGAAGTTCTATAAGCGAATTCAGTCTTGCGATTTTTTCAGGGCAAACCATGTCAGTTACTTTTAACGTTTAATGTTAAATACGGAACAGAAAGCTTAGATTCGTTATGTTTGCATTGCAGGATATTCGAGTCTGCCTCGAAGCGGCCATAGCGCAGGCTTAGACGATGCTGGAATGGAAGGCGGTTCAGGAATTCCGTTTAGCACGCCTTACTGTCCAGACAACACTCTGCCACTTCTGGAAACTGTTTCAGAGGACCAAGAGATTCATGCCAGGAGAAACAATGGTTAGTTTCTTGAACGTATGGTCGTTTTGATTTTCTTTCACTCTTTATCCCTTTCTTTCGACTCGAGACGCATGGCTTTTAACAATACTTATTTCATGTATATATATATATATATATATATATATATATATATATATATATATATATATATATATTCGTTACGTTAATCTGCTTTCGTACAATGAGAAACGTAAGTAACACAAAACGTTTGTAAATCATAATACAAGCTTCCCTCCGAATACACAATTTTTCCAAAGCGGAGCGTTGGACTTACTATGCAGTAGTGTTCCGAAAGGTGTGGAGAAATCTCCAAAGGGTCTAGGACAGGAAGTTCTAACTAGTAGCTCCGGAGCTATTCGAGGCACCTTCCCCGCTTAGGTTCTTCCCCCACTCTTAGACTTCATCGTTATAATGTATAGTAGTGGGAAGCTCCCACCACGAGAGCCATGCGGCGCGCGCAGCACTCACTAACTCTACGGCACTGATATATATATATATATATATATATATATATATATATATATATGTATGTATATATATACTATGGATACGGTATTCGGGTTCTGGAAATGTCCCGAATTGAACAGTAGATTTGGATGCCAGCGCCGCTATCGTTCGACCGGTGTACTGTACCCCTCGTACTCCTCTTCGCCCCGTGATCCTCTATACTTCGCCATGTGTTTGCGTCCCTCTAGATGGCGCTGCTTTCAATCGAGTTGATTAGACGTCATCGACACTTTTTATTTCGTAGCGTGTCAATGACGTCCAATCAACTCAATTGAAAGCAACGCCATCTAGAGGGACGCAAACACATGGCGAAGTATAGAGGATCACGGGGTGAAGAGGAGTACGCGGGGTACAGTACACCGGTCGAACGATAGCGGCGCTGGCATCCAAATCTAATGTTCAATTCGGGACAAAAAGCTGTGTAGCTGGCTTATGACAATACCGTATCCATAGTATATATGTACATCAGTGCTCTACGGTCGTACGTAGTAGTGGGAAGAGGTTCGATGGTGGGGACCTTGCAGTTCTCGGAGGGGAATACGTTGGAACTCCCTGGTCTAGGATATATTAAATAGGTAGGAGAACATTGTACTTAAATTTTTTGAAAGTGGTCACTTGAAGATTTGCTTGCAACCCTCACCCCTAAAAATTTAAATGATTTTTTTCTGCCCTTAATAATTTGATCACAATTGAAAAAAAAATTGTTCTTGTATTTTTTGAAGGTGTTCACTCGAAGGTTTGCTTGCAACCTTCACCCCTAAAAAATTAAATTATTTTTTCTGCTCTTAATAATTTGATCAGAAATGAAAAAAAAATTGTTCTTGAATTTTTTGAAAGTGGTCACTCGAAAGTTTGCTTGCAACCCTCGCCTCTAAAAAATTAAATGATTTTTTCTGCTCTTAATAATTTGATCAGAATTGAAAAAAAAATTGTTCTTGAATTTTTTGAAAGTGGTCACTCGATGGTTTGCTTGCAACCCTCACCCCTAAAAAATTAAATGATGTTTTCTGCCCTTAATAATTTGATCACAATTGAAAAAAAAATTGTTCTTGAATTTTTTGAAAGTTGTCACTCGATGGTTTGCTTGCGACCCTCACCCCTAAAAAATTAAATGATTTTTTCTGCCCTTAATAATTTAATCACAATTGAGAAAAAAATATATGATAGGCTGGAGGTATATTCGAGTATTTTCATTTTTTTCCATGTGAACATCTTAAGTAACAACCGAGAAAAAATAAATGATACAGTTAAGGTTATTTACCCTCATATTATCGTTAAATGAAGGGTTAGCGACTTAACATTTTGGGGTATTATCTTTCAACCTAAAACCACTGTTTTCAACACAATAGCAATAAATATTTTGGTCGGGGACGCATTCTTAGCCTGCTAGACCCTTTCTGGATTGTTGGTTAATATTCGAAATTATAATTGGTATTATTATTGCCTCTTATTAGACAATTCTTCCGGAGAGAAGTATTGAACTTGCTATACGTGGAGTATTGTTGTCGTTGTCAAAATTTCTGGATCGTTGTCGTCCTCGATTATCGAAATTATAATTAGTACAATAATGAACAATTCTGGAGGATATTAATGCACTTCATTACAGTTAGACCTTGATTGAAAAGGACTCATATGCAACACTAATTTTTTACAGATTAATAACAATTGAATCTCGTATTACAACCGAGTTCCAATATTCAAATAGAGTGGTGTTTGCCTGTTTAGTTCGGATAATCTAGTTTCTACTGCAGTGCCCTTGCAAAGCTCTTTTTAATATAAATCATGGAAATCATTGCTAGGTCTCAAGATTCGGGATGCATTTGAAACGTTTTGTTATCAACATTTGAAATCGTATTTTTCGTTTTACATCAGAAATTGTTGTAGCAAAATTGCTGTAGGAAATTGGAGCTGAAAATGCCTGCACGCCTCGAGATGCATGCCACTATCGCGATAGCCAATCAAATGTATGAAACCCCCATCTATTATCCTGATAACAAAGTTGAGGTAGACATTTGAAGTCGAGAACTTGTTACCTTTTACTATCATTTTGACGTTGTACTATCAGAGATTCGATGAAAATTTATTTACTATTTATTACTTAGTATTTTTCCCATTCATGTGCGCCTTTGTTAAGTAAATGTGATTAACGTTTTCTAAATAGAATACAAAAGAGCTGTAAGTACATCCAAAGCTCTATGCTGCTTATTTTGACTCTGTGTGCTTCTCGTTTCAAGTTTTATATGTGTGAACAATGGGAAAATTAGAAAAGAGGAAAACAGATTATTCTGAAGGAATAGGTACATTAACATTTCTCTTTTTCAAAAAATACATCGAGTTTTACCATCTATCGGAACACTACTGTATTTGTTTAGAAAAAAATATATGAACTGTTGGTTACATAATTATCGCAAAGAAATCTGATGAAAAGATTCTTTGATTAAGAAGCAGAATATATAGCAGTCCAATTTTGTGAAATAAAATATACATAAATATCTACCTGTTAAGTAGATATGTCTTCATCTATGAGAGTCAATTAAATGAGATAAAAATTAGCCTAGAGCATGGAATAAATTAATTTCTTATTTATAGGATGTAGAACTGAATCACGTACGCAATTTGAGAACCTGTATTGTTTTATGTATTATACACTATATTCTTTAAAATCCTTTAGGTCAGTTAAACGTATTTAATAATTTTGTACATCTAAAGTTCAATCATCTGCCATATGCATGTCCCCGATACATTATACGTGTACAGAGTGGAAATTATAAAGCGTTACAGTCGAATATCTCTAAAAATATTGATTATACGCAAAAATGTTTGAGATGAAAGTTGTTCAGTACCGAGAGGGACATCATATGGTGGGACTTTTATTCTTCCCGGTAGACAATCCAAGGTGAGGTGAAGGTCAACTATGCTTTTTTAAATTGAATGATATGTTTTTTTAGCCACCATCAAATAGTGCGTTTTAAGGTGAGTTCAATTACCTATGACTCAAGGTCATTCAAGGTCAAACTTGCAGGGAAATGCAGCAAAAGTGTGATCGTTTTATTTGTACTTTAGTTCGTATCTTCGAACTTCAACACCAAAACAATAACATGTGTTCAATATCAGCATTACTCAGGACAACATCAAAGTCATTATCAATGAAGTGAAAACAAACGTATTTATGTATTACTGTGCTCTTCTGTAAGATAGTCAGTTTGTTTTCATTAGTATTTGTGCTAAGGTATCCTTGGCTGAACGATAGTACTTAAATAAGTGATGGAAATAGAAATGTATCAAAATTGTTTTGATATGTTTATGATACTGGAAGAATGCAGGAAAAATTACAGAATGGTTGCTAATTTGTATGCACAACGCTTCCCAGATCGACTATCAATATCGCATATGGCATTTAAGTTCTGTGCTCAAAAACTGCGTAATGTCCATTAAGCCTACGACGCGTGAAATACAAAAAAGTCTGAATATGCGAAGATTGTGCTAAAATAAATGTTGAAATGTTGAGCAAAGTTAGAGAATCATTTAAACAAAGAATTGTTAAGTGCATTGAAATAAGAGGTAATCATTTTGAACACATACTAAACTGAAGTATAAATAAAACGATCACACCTTTTCTGCATTTCCCTGCAAGTTCGACCTTGAATGTCCTTGAGTCATAGGTAATTGAACTCATCTTAAAACGCACTATTTAATGGTGGATAAAAAAACATATCATTCCATTTAAATAAAGAAAGTTGACCTTCACTTCACCTTGGAGTGTCCACCGCGAAATGTCCCATCACATGATGTCCCCTTCGGTACTGAACAACATTGATCTGAAACATTTTTGCGTATAATCAATATTTTTGGAAATATTTGTCTGTGACGCTTTATAATTTTGCACGTTGTATATACACATTCGCATGTATTTTTCAGTTTGTTATGGTGGAAAACCATGCGTCACGATACGTTGCACTTATACACGCATGTATAAGGGTATGATCGGTTAAAATCAGTACAGGATAGAAGTTGCAGATTTTACTGCACAATTGCTATATTTGATAGTCATTGAAGTACTCTAATTCCAAAATTCCTTAATGAACACATTCGTTAAATAACAAACCCACAAATATCCTCATAATGCATTGAATTGTTGAAACAGACATGGACTAAGCAAAAACATTTTTCCTCTTTTTAAGAACATCTATTTTATATACAAACATTGTAAATATTTATGGATGCCCTGTACAGTGACTAGTAGGCTGCGAATCTTTATGCGAAACAAACATTTTCTTCCATAATCGTAAATTAGAAGAAAGATCAATATTGATTTCCTTCCTTAGTAGGTTTAATGAGTTCAAAATAATGTTCGAAGCTCTACTAATGTTTTTACTGTTTCACGTTTCTTCAATTTATATTTATCAGAAATGCATAAAATCCTCAGCCTAATAACTAGTTCACGTCTTCCTCGCAAATATTCAGCTTAAATTTAAAAAAAGTGTTACAAAACATGTACACAAAGTTTAGAAGCAATTGGTCTGCGGATTGCATGCAATTATTGGCAAAAATGAGGCAGTGAATATTATAGAAGAGTAAAATGAAAAAAGATAAAAAGAATTTTAGTAGCATCGATACGTTATCAACGACTTATTAAATTGATTACAGGAAGAAACCAATTTTTATTTGGTTCCAATACCTTACAAACGATTCAGAAGGTTTTTATTTTGCATAAAAATCCGCAGTTTAGTCATAATCCTTCTTCAGGATGGCTCAGAGCGTGGCTGTCGAAATTTCCGAGTAGACAAAGTCGTATAAGGCTGTATGTTCTTCTCATCCTTGTTTCCTGTTCGAGAAAGAAGGAATAGTCACGAGAAACTAACTAAAACCTAACTATAATTATCGCGATTGAAATATTCCGTACAATGATAGCACTTGCCGCTACAATTTTTCTACATTAGGCAAACGATTACATTTAGCAACGTACAGTGCGCCATTTTAGCATCAAGTTCAAAGTATCATTAACCCTTAACTGGTATACTGGGGTCTCTTATGACCCCAACGAAATTTGCAAACACTAACTTCCGCTACTGTATTGTACGATAATTGCAAATACCAAGTTTCTTCAGCTTTTTTAGAACATTTAGATTATTTAGTCTTAAATTATAATACTTTAAAAGTATCTGAAAAAATGCGTACAGAATTTTAAAGAGGTCTTAGTATCCTAGTTAATATTAAATGTGTTTATCGATCGAAATTTTTGATTAATTGTGTTCGCTTTCGGCGCACAGGTTGGATCAAACAATTTATCCTAGTTAATGTTCGAAACTGTTTCGGACTGCACATTTTAGTTTCTTAAATTCTTGATTTTTCATATTTCTAATCAGAATGGTCTGCTTGTATGGCATAGAAATTCGTTAGATTGTGAAGATAACAGACTAGACATAGTAATTCAAGAAACGTTCTGTTCCTCAGCTCCCGTGTACATATTTTACACTGCATCCAGGACTATCGCAAGTTGTTGGTCCCTCGTGTATATAATTACATCACTATCCCCGCCACGTTATATGACTAATTGATACTACAAGGTTTAGTATTAGAAGAACTCTGCCGCTAGTCGCCCAAATCCGACCCACTTAATAAGATTGTACCAGGATTACATAAGCTTACTCAGTATTTGTAGTTATTTAATTGCATTGTCACTTCCATTAGCCGCCGTCCTTATGAAGACCTCTGCAGCGTTGCAGAGAAATCTTTCTGAAGCAGCCATTAGGTCCACCTCGGTCTCTCACCTTCTTTCCAAACTCGCACAGTTTCCAATCGTGCTTTCTAACAAACTTTGGCAACACAGAAATTCCAATCTTTCTTGAACTTTCCAAGTGGAGAGCTTCAATGGAATGATCAAACAACTTTTGCCACGTTGGTACTCATCGCTTTCGGGACGAAAACATCCCTGAGAAAATAACACTTGTTTGTCCTCACTATAATGTACGCGAAAAATTTGTTAGGCTGAACATTTAGTAGCATTTTTAGGAAACTGTTTTTGGAAAGTGACAAAAAGTTCACTTTTGATCATTTCATGGCAAGATCCATTCAAATCCTTACGAATCAATTTTTGCCGATATTTTTGAACTTGCTTCTTTAAAGTTGAACGTCTTCGTATCGATAAACGTTGATTAATTATATTAGAATAGTATAAAAGTGAATGATTTGAACATCAATTGACAATTGCCAGAATTTTTGAATCTACTTCTTTGAGATCGATATTCATCTTTGTAATGATCAATGTTGATTAATCCTATTGGATTAATACAAGAAGCTAATCGTTTGAACTACATACTAGGCAATTTGTATACAGGGTGGGGCAGTAATAAACAGGTCACCTGAATAACTCGCTTGCTTTTGAAAATAGAAGAAAATGCATCGGACCATACTAACTTGATATCTAGGCGCTCGTAATCTGATGTCATTAATTTTTTTATAGGTGGAGACGTCAAGGAGATATGAAGGTCAACTCTGTTTTTTTAAATGGAACGGTATGGTTTTTTATTTACATTCTGATAGTGTGTTTCAAGACGAATACAATGACCTATTATGAAGGTCATTCAAGGTCATGCAAAGTCAACTGCAATAGAAAATAAAGTGTCTCAAAGCACTCTTCGAATACTACGACGATTTACATGAAACATGTTATTTACGTATCCGCTGCTACTTCAAGTGTTCAAAATGACGACCTTGAACTTGAAATTGGCATTCACTGCTACTTCAAGTGTTCAAAATGACGACCTTGAACACGGAGACATAATCTAAAACGTTGCAATACTGATGATACTGCCTGACAAATTTCAGTTGTATCTATTACAGAGAAAGCTCTTTTTATACGTTCTTGCATATCAACTGTGGTTGTTGATTTTTCGCGGGACACTTGTTCCTTCAATTTTCCCCACAAATAAAAATCTAGTGGTGTCAGGTCTGGGGAACGTGCTGGCCATTTATTACTTCCTGACCGACCAATCCAACGACCTTCAAATGTCCTGCTCAGTAATTCTGTAACATTTCGTGCTAAATGAGCAGGACATCCGTCTTGTTGGAACCACATGGACTGTCGCATGTCCAGTGAAATGTCCTCTAACAATTCTGGCAAAGCGTCTTTTAAGATTCACTCGTATTTATGACTATTTAGCGTGCCATCAATGAAATATGGACCAATTTCAAGTTCAAGGTCGTCATTTTGAATACTTGAAGTAGCAGTGAATACGTCGTAGTGTTCGAAGAGTGCTTTGAGACACTTTATTTTCTATTGCAGTTGACCTGACGTGACCTTGAATGACCTTCATAACAGGTCATTGTATTCGACTTGAAACACACTATCAGAATGTAAATAAAAAACCATATCGTTTCATTGAAAGAAAACAGAGTTGACCTTCATATCTGCTTGACGTCTCGACCTATAAAAAAAATTAATGACATCAAATTACGAGCGCCTCGATATCAAGTATGTTTGGTCTGATGCATTTTCTTCTATCTTCAAATGCAAGCGAGTTATTCAGGTGACCTGTTTATAGTGCCCCACCCTGTATACAATAAATGGAGTGTTTGTAACGCTGGGTCAAAATGGACCCAAGCAGCCCTGCCATTCGTGGGTTAAACGAAATTTGGTGAATTATTATACAACATGAACCATTATATCAAACTTTCATTTTAACAGTCTCTTGAGCAATTTTCAAGATATGTATATAAAATTAGAAAAAGTATATTGATTATTAAGGGGTGTTTTCACACTGAAAAATCAAAGGTATGAAAATGGATGTTTAACAGTGTCAGAAATACATGATGTATTTTATTAATTTTTGTACAGATATATTTCAAAGGCTATACAAATAAATGAATTGGATTAAGTTGAGCCAGAACCATACGTTTACAAGAAATTATTTTAAAAGAGTACATTTATATAGCTGTTCGTTTTATTTTGATGATTTCTGAACTAATAGTTTAAACATTTATTAGTGCGGAGAGAGTATACATAGCGTACGAAGTGAGAATTTTCGAGTTACCAAAGTTCCCCTATCAGTAGATACATAATCAAACTTTTCTGTAGTTTGACCAGAGAGAAAGAGAATAAAACAAGTTTGACAACATATGCAAGTCGTGAATCAATGAAACGATCACAATATTGTGATCTCAATGATTTCGTCAAAGGGCGGGAACATCATTTTGACCGCTTATCTTGCAGCCTTATCTTACAGCCTCATCTCGATCGGAAGTGACGAAGACCAGCTTCGAGAAACAAAGAAACACAAAGTCTTGCTTTTGTTTTGCATAAGTGATCTTGACTGAAAACGCGTTGTTCCATCGCCAAACGTCGAAATTTCCGAGCAGTACGCACTATGGGACCCAGTACTATAACCGAATAATGATAGTTCCATGTTACTCTCGACTCGAGCGACATTTTTCAAGAAATAAACGAAAATCTTCTAAGTCGGAGCACCGTGAAAGGACGAAAAAATAGACCGACAAACAAAAAAGAGAGAGAGAGGGAGAGAGAGAGAGAGAGAGAGAGAAACTGTACAGAATCTCGCCGCTTCTTTGGCTTCTTAGATCGTTGATTTGTCTTTTCCTTTTCTTTCTGTTTGTTTAGCCGTAGACGAAAATGATACGCATGCGAGTGCCACCCACAACACCACCGTCACCACCACCACTACCACCACCTCCAACACCACCATAAACCGTGCGAAAGTTAGACTGAAATTTCCCAAGAGCACGCCGAATCGACCGCAACCGTTGTACAGTCAAAAGATAGTGATAGGCTCCGAGGAGTTAGTCGGCCGTGACATCGATAACGTCGTTCGGGAGCGTATCAACGCTCTCGAAAAGAGTCCGAAGGTGGTCAGGTCGACCGTCCTGATAATAAAGAGCTCGAAGGTGCCGGCGAGGTCGTCGCCAAGGTCCGGTAAGGGGCCCGCGTCCGACACTTACGTGTACCCGGCCGCCGATTCCGGCACGATCATTACAACGGTGATTAACGGTCTGCTCGACCCTAACACCGGTAAGACGGTCCTGCGTAGGTCCAACGAGCAGGTAAGCATGCTCGGCCGACGTGAGAACGAGACGATCTCTGCGCGCGGAAAGCCTGCCACCACGAAAACGGCTAACGGTTGCGTAGCGTCGACGAGAATTGACGTCGAGGACGTTAGAAACGGAGTCGAAGCGACCAGGCGGCACGAGAGGACAGGTAAATTCGATAATGGGTTGCCCTTATTCAACGAACCCACACATACACACCAGATATACTCCATACTTCCCAGTGCTGTGTCTCGGATTCATCATTGTGCAGAGGTGAACCAGTTGGCTGGAACTTATATACCTGACCTTGACTTTGACACTTTCCTAGTCGAGCATCCGATTTAGCGATGCAACCAGCGTTGCCGCAAAAAGTCCCGCCGAGGGATCACACGACGGTTCCATGAGTTGACCCACCAATGTACTGTGCGTGCTTCACAAGAAGTCCCGTGAGAGAAATGTGGCAACGTGGCCGGCCGATTGGGTCCGAGTGGAAAGGGCACGTCGCGTTTCACACGCATTTTCGGTTCTAGCCCAATTATTGGCTAAAGTGGTCACACATATTATTGGGAGCTGAAAAAAAGTCTCTTGGAATGAATGCGAGAAGGGCACGACACGAGTCACACATATTTTCGGCTCTAGCGACATATTGGCTAAGTCCCAAATAGCATAGTAAGTCTTAAGGTCGAGTTATACAGACGACTTTGTCGGATCAGACAGAAATGTTTACCCAGATTTAAATGAGAGTGTTCGCAAGCCGATATCGGAGATCGACTTCTCAACGATACTTTTTCTTCGAGTCTGAGAGGTCATAAATTTCGAGCGGGTGACGACTCCTTGCTGCGCGTGACACAAAAAAATTTTTCTGTCTGATCCGACAAAGTCGTCTGTATAACTCGACCTTTATTTGTATACTAGAGCTTCCCACCAGCGAACGCGACAAAAGTGCGCGCTGCATAAAAGAGAGGTTGGTGGGGGAAACAGACGTTTGAGGGGCCCCTGCGCTGCCCAGGCCTGAGTTAAGTGGTTACACGCGTAAAGACCGATTGATACTATCCACACAGACACGTAACATATCCGACCAGACAAATATTCTCCAATGTATTTGAATAGAAGTGTTTATACATACCGTACCGGCACGGTACAGACACGTACTGGGACCGGCCCGACCGTTCTATTCAAATGCACTGTAGAATATTTGTCTGGCCGGATACGTTACGTGTCTGCGGATAGTATAAATCGGCTTTAATATATAACGTGTGTCGTTAAAGCCTAAGCATTGGGTCTACGGAAGCAGAGTCTGGCGGGGACAGGCTTATGAAGCGAGAGACCCCCTTGCCCCTGTGTCGTCTCAGGGACTTCTTTTCAGCTCTCAATAATACTAAATATGTGCCGTCCCGCGAGACTTCTCGTGAGACACGGACTATACCAATAGTGGTAGTGCCTAGTGGCGTCACGATCCGTACTGTAGGATCGTGATTGAATCCCCACCTTCAGCACGACTCACGGCGTCACCGTTGCGTCTGGGTGGGATAGACTACACCAGGCATGTCCAGAAGTAGCTCACTTGGACGCAAATTCGAGGGAGACGCCTACTTCTCCCGCTCGCGCGTCTCGCTCCCCGTGGCGGCCTTAGTCCTCCGAGCTCCTCAGACCCGTGCCTATCGCTTGCAATATGTACCGCGTGTGGCGCTTTGGGACGACTCTCGGACCCACGGTAGGCACGGGTTTGAGGAGCTCGGAGGACTACGGCCGCCACGGGGAGCGAGACGCGCGGGCGGGAGAAGTGGGCGTCTCCCTCGAATTTGCGTCCAAGTGAGCTACTTCTGGACATGCCTGGACTACACTATAGCTTCGCGTCCTCTCTCAGGTTCTAATTATAGCATTTCCCCCACTATTCATCTCGCGGATCCCTCGACCTGGTAACGCTGGATGCGACTGTTTTGGTTAATGACGAAGGGGACGATTATCTTCTAATTTTTTATGACTACAGTAATGTCTTGATATACATATATAAAAATTTCATCGTGTATACATACTATTTATTTCTTAACTTCTTGGTTCCCTTTATCTTACGAAACTTTTATCAACATGTTTGCCACACTTTCTGATTAAAATGACACCAATCACGACACCATTTAGATCATAGTTACTTTTGGATTGAATTGTTTACATGTAAAATACGTATTCAAATAAAGGAGGAAAATAAACAAATAAATACGATCTAAATCACATCGTGTTCGGTCTGATTCTAATCGGAAAATTGTCTCTCACATCTTGGTGAGAGTTTCGTAGAAAAATAATTCCAAACAAAAATGTTTTGTCATTGGATTACTATTAGGGGTGTGCGGGATTCCCGAAAATGTTCGGGATTCCCGAATATGTGCGGGATTCCCGAATATGTGCGGGATTCCTGAGTATGTGCGGGATCCCGAGATGATTCGGGACTCCCGAAAATATACGGGATTCCCGAGAATATTCGGGATCCCAAAAATGTACGGGATATAGAATAATATTTGGTATTCCCGAGAATTTTTGGAATTCCGTCCCGATCTCGAGAAAAATTCCCGTCCCGACCGGGATCCCGCACACCCCTAATTACCATTGTTTCTTTCACATGTGAATATTAAGACTTAATATTTACAACCGATAATGTTAATTCATCTATCAGAATTGCTGTTTTTCCTTGCAGCGAAGACATTGAACATTTAGGAAACAGTTGACGATAGTGCCCAATGAAAATAGAAAAAGTTCCCAGTGTTCCTGAGCGTCGCACGAGTTGCGCGAAGCTGCAGAGGGAATGTTGTATAATAATGGGTGGGGCATTAGACCTTGAACAGTGGTGGGGATATCAGTCACCAATCAGACCCCTGCCTGGCCAACTAGTCACTTCTGCACAGTACTTTCTTTGTCTCCGTTTTCTCTTCCATCGTAGTGAATGTTCCTTGCACGGATATATCAACGATTGTTCATCGCATATTATTGTTCTGTTACATTTCATTGTTAGCTTCAGTTCCATTCATTCGCATAACAGACTGATCAGCATGAGCTTGCGCCTATCAACTAGAATACTACACTGCGAAACTTTAGACGTGGATTTAGTCAGGGATATCATCTGGAGGTGGGTAAACGTGTTTGTTAACGAACGATGTATTTTTTAAGAGATTATTGGCATGAACGAATTGTCCCGCACGTATACTTAACGAACTGCCTCTCTGTTATCCGTGGGATTTGCTTTACCCAACTCCAATGTTTTGCCGTGATTTTTGATTATTAACGATTTTAGATCTACATATAAAAATGGTGTGTGTTTGTGTGTATTTTTGTATCTGTTTGTGAAAAGGATCGTACGATACGTATGAATGGAAGTAAAACATTCATCAATTTGAAAGTGTTGATTTTAGTAAAAAGATCGGAAAATCTTTTTATTTTTGTGTCTGTGTTGTGTTACACAACTTTAGAGTTCTGATTATTTCTTTGATACACGTGGATTCATTTTAACGTTACTATCGTTTTAAATTTCTTAAGAAAATTTTTTTGGAAGCCAAAGAGGGGAGTAAAAATTAGTTTGCAATTAAATTGGTCCTTTCATGTTAAAATATTTTATTTGTTCATAATTTTGAAATGATAATGCAATCGGACAAGTATGTAGTGTTAATGCATAACTAGTTAGTGGACAATCGTATGTTACAAAAATGCAGTAGACTATCGATAATTGTTCGAGGACTAGATGTCGTATATACAGGGTGGAAATTATAAAGCGTTACAGACGAATATCTCCAAAAATATTGATTACACGCAAAATTGTTTCAGATGAAAGTTGTTCAGTACCGAGGGGGACATCATGTCGTGGAACTTTTATTTTTCCCGGTGGACACTCCAAGGTGAGGTGAAGGTCAACTTTCGTTTTTTAAATGGAATGATATGTTTTTTTTTTATCCACCATCAAATAGTACGTTTTAAGATAAGTTCAGTTACCTACGACTCAAGGTCATTCAAGGTCAAACTTGCAGGGAAATACAGAAAAGTTGTGATCGTTTTATTTGTACATACTTCAGTTTAGTATGTGTTCAAAATGATTACCTCTTACTTCAATGCGCTTAACAATACTTTGTATAAATAATCCTCTAACTTTGCTCAACATTCCAACATTTATCTTAGCACAAGCTTCGCAAATCCTGACTTTCTTGTATTCCACGCGTCCTAGGCTTAATGGACATTACGCAGTTTTTAAGCACAGAACCTGAACGGAGAAAACGCTGTTCTAGTCTTTTAAATGCCATATGCGATTTTGATGGTCGATGTGGGTAGCGTTGTGCATACAAATTAGCAGCCGTAATTCTTCCTGCATTCTCCTAGTACCATAAACATATCAAAACAATTTTGATACATATCCATTTTCACCACTTATTTAAGTACTATCGTTCTGCGAAGTATATCTTAGCACGAATAGTAATGAAAGTAAACTGACTATCTTGCAGAAGAGCACAGTAATACATAAACAAGTTTGTTTTCATTTCATTGGTAATGACTTTGATGTTGTCCTGAGTAATGCTGATATTGAACACATATTATTGTTTTGGTGTTAAAGTTCGAAGGCACGAACTAAAGTATAAATAAAACGATCACACCTTTTCTGCATTTCTCTGCCAGTTTGACCTTGAATGACCTTGAGTCATAGGTAATTGAACTCATCTTAAAACGCACTATTTGATGGTGAGTAAAAAAAAAAACATATCATTCCATTTAAAAAAAGAAAGTTGACCTTCACCTCACCTTGGAGTGTCCACGAGGGAAAAATAAAAATCCCACCTCGTGATGTTCCTCTCGGTGCTGAACAACTTTCATCTGAAACATTTTTGCGTATAATCAATATTTTTGAAGATTTCGTCTGTAACGCTTTATAATTTCCACCCTGTATATCCTTGACAACCGCTATGTCGCAATTCACGCAACGAAAACCAAAATAATTTTACGTGCATCGTTTTGTGAAACCACACAGCGTAACGTAGCTTCCAGGAAGTAATGAGATTCCGTTGGTAAATGTTTTAATATTTTACACAAACAACACACTACCTTTAAGGAGACAGCGAAACCGTGGAATCTGTTATCAAAACAAATGCTGGCGGCGAATATGTCCATTATATTGCTCAATCAAAATTCAGCAGTAATAAATTAGTTCGAATCAGTGGCATGAAAGTTAAGAAAAAATTGGAAATATTTAAATTCGTCTTCTGAGTAAATAACGTAACTGGAATTAAAGAGAAAGAGGAAAACTATGCTGTTCTAAAGAAATGCATAAGAAGTAACGACCGGATTCTTTATTAACATCACCTTCAACTTCATCCGAAGATTGTTAATGTTATTTTCTATGTTGCCGCACATTTTCGTTTTCATAGTATTGCAACTTGATCGTATAGAGTGTTCGAATATCAGTACAGCCTAACTTCAATATGTGTAATAATAATACGAAGAAAAAATATTCTCCATCTACAGGGTGTTTGGCTGTTAGTAGACATTCGAAAGGATTACTCTACAAAATACCTGCAGTTTCGTCTTCGTTTTCAAATTATTAATATAATTAGTGAATTTTGCGGTATTAATACCTTGGAAACGAAGTCGAAATTATTTCGACTTGTACAATCATCCCCAAAGTGTCTACTACACCAAACATCCTGCGTGCAAGCACGTTTCGTGGCACTTAAGACGCGTTTCTATGCTCATATTTTGCAGAGTGACACGCGTGACCTTTTCGTTGGCCTTGACATTGTCTTCCAATGTTAGACCAAACGGAAGTGTTTAGGTATTCTGTTTCTCGTGGCTCAGCCGGTATAACAGAAAATCTATATTCCAAAGGAAAAGGGTGCAACCGAATAAGGGTGTCAAAAGTGCCCTTGAGCCAAATGAAACTGCGATGACCCGTTCGATAGTCTGCAAAGTGAAAATGTTTTCTGCCGAGTTTCAACTCTTCGTTTTCGGAGAAATGGTGGCTACACAGCACAAATTAATCGGTTTCCCTTCATTTTTCTAATTTAACATAAATTATTTAATACGTTGACTGTCATACCATTCATATATGGGCAACAGAATTATTTGTCCAGGTTGAAAAATGAATTTTTCTATTAATATATATTCTTTGTACCAAATTTAAAATTGCAAATTAGAAAATGCAAGAAGATTGAAGGACTACTCAGTACCACACATTTTATTTTTTAAATTTTTATTTTGTCAAATTTTCTTTGATTTTATTCGTTAAACATATACAAACAATCTGAAGGTTTATACAATGAAACTGTCAACAACTACCAGTAAATATGATGTAAATGCTAGGTAACGTTTCCATTGACGTTTAGAAGTCCTTCGGTTTTATATTGTTTATGTAATGCTATGACTAGGTTGTGGATTTTTATGCAAAATAAAAATTGTCTGTATTGACTGCGAGAATCGGCACATTCAAAAAATATTTCTTCTCCTAGTCAATTTTAATAAATTGGAGATAATTTCGATCATTATTTTGTATTTCACCAATTTATTTTGTCTTTTTTGTTATAAATGTATAAAATCCCTCTAGCTATAATTTTTGACTTAATGCTTCTTTCATATCGGTTGTCTTTAAGAAATTCCAAACAAAAACAATTATATTATACGCTATCATCTTTCGTCATATAAAATCACACTTTTCCGGTTGTACCATGAGTTACAGTGTACACTATGTATTCGTCAACACGTCCCACATTTAACACTAGGTTTACGGAACAGTAAAAGTGACTATTTTACATAATTTTATAAAAATTACAAGAATATGTCTATCCAAATGTTAGCCATTGTTTTCGTAATATGTACCCACAATGAATAAATTTGTTAAATAATTTTACACGGGGGAATCTTTACAATCTCAATAATCGTAAATTAAAAATATTAGAACCCGTCATTTTGACGGGTCTCGTAAACCTACTGTTAAACCACATTTGTCTCTGTTAAACTCAAGCAAGAAGTATCCAATATTCGTATCCAACCATTTTATCGCTTTCCACATTTTAGGAAAATTTCCAATTAGAAAAAGTGTGGTACACATTTCGGTAGCTGCAGTGCCCTCGACCTTTCCACCCTTGGACTCAATACGAAAAATGGGGCAAAATAACGAGATCTGATCCGAATGATTCTTGTAGCAGCCGCGCTGGTCATGAAACACGACAGAGAATTCTCTGGTTGCAATCTATCAAACGATCCGCTTTAATTGGGCTCGAGGTCAGTTTTGCCTCCCTTGTCCGGCGTATACCCCGTGTTCACGTTTCATTCATACAACCCAAATCCGCATCGTGAATGTGAAATGGCATCTCGGTATTGTCTACGACACGAAAAGGAAAAAGAAAAAAAAAGAAAACGAAAAAGAACTGGTTCACAGGAGACCTGTCAGTGAAAACACCAGCCGATTTCTGTTTCAGTCGGTCAACACGAAGGGGACGTGAACGACTACTACTTCAGGGACTCGTTCGACCTTTCCTCGTCCGAGAGCCAGCTTCTGGACTCGTCCGGGAAAACGCATAGTCGTTCGGTGACACCTGCACCGAAGATGCTTCAAAACCCGAAGCCCTGCACACAGCAACATCTGCATCATCAGTCGCACTTCGGTCGTCGGCTGGACAAGTCCAGGCACAAAAGCCTGCGAATAGTGAAGCTGTTCATACCGGCGTTTGTGCTCACGGTCACGGTTCTGTTCATTGTGATCGTTCTGGTGTTTGAAACAGACACGATGCTCTTCAACAGCCTACGCAAGACGCCAGAAATGGTGGCCTTAAGGAATCAATATTATATCCCCATCAAGGAGTTCCTGAGGACAAATCTCGGCCTATTTTGATGCGACCCGTCAATGACCGGGCTGAGGTCGTCCCGTCTTGCTAAGTAGCTCCCTTCAGTGCCAAGCCGAGAAAACGATCTTGCCTGGACCCGAGGGGCGGGAATCTATTCACGCCGTTACTCTGTCACGTGTCCTGTCTAGTTTCTTTTCCATCCTTACCATCAGTCGGTCAACCTCTTCGATTTTAATCTCCCTTTTGTACTAATTCGCCTGGACGTGCCGTTAGTTAATTAAAGAAGTGACCTGAGTCGTTAAGTCATCCGAACCTCTTGGTGCCTGAACTGTGAAGTTAGAACGATCAGGCTATGGATGGTAAATTCTCATTTCAGAAGGCTCTGAAAATTGGACTCTATCAACGTTCTTTTGAATTCTTCCACTATTTTGCATAAGGTAAATGCATAAATCTACGCAATCTCTAGTGATAGTAAAATTACTACTTTGCGATTCAGTTGATTGATCACTGGAGCGAAATGAATGTAGAACGTTTGGGCTGAGGGATACTCGTGCAAAATTCGCATCTAGTTTTGGATCTTTGTTATATAGCGATAACAAAAATTGCTACTTCTCGTTTCAGTTGATTGATCAATGAGGCGAAATAAATACTATGGATGATCAGAGACCATTCAAGATTGCAGATTGCAATGCAAATTTTGTCAATATGATGTAGGCAGAGTAGTAATTGACCAAGATTTTGCCTTGCCAGCTGACCACGGGTCGATCTTTATCTTAGTGGAAACATTCTTGAACTTTATGGAACACTACCTATTTTGGTAGTCGTGCCATTTATGGCGGCACTGTAAGCTAATACGGCACTGTTGTATTTGGTGTGTCGCAGTTATATTAGAGAAGGCATCAAGAGGTAATTAATGTGTTTAATTAATTTTGCTTTACGCCGAGGTGAAATCAGTTGTTTAAAAGAATTGACAATTATTCAATATTACACGTTGTTTTACCCGTTTCCTTTCTTTTCGCAGAGTTTGCTTAAAAATGACTTTGAGTAAGTCTCTACAGGATATTGATTATATCATTTACATGATTTAGGTCACTTTCTAATTAGAGTCACGTAATGTCTGACGAGAATATTATTCATCCTGCCACGTCTTAACTGTATTCGTAATTACAGATATTTAACACGTTCACATCGGCTTCAATTAAATGTTCTAATTTTAAGTTTAATTTCGTTGATCGGACCTCGATTATATGAACTTGTTAGGCAATTATATACTTGACGGTGAAAGTTAAAACAATGAATTGAACACTGTAATATATTACTGTGCGATTAATTAATTTACGTAGTAAACAAACAAAATTTAAGATAATGAAAATAATAAAATGAAGAAATTTAGTTTCTTTTAGTTGAAAGTATTAGCGATGATGAACGACAAATACAAAATGTATTGACCCTGTCGCATTCGTTAACTTCCGTCGTGTATTAACAAAAATCTAATCGTATTGCCTCGATGAACTAACATTCGCTTAACTTTCAATTTTTGTTTCACACCATCGAGAAAATGTTTCTAGAGCAAACGGATGGTATTGTTCGCATAATCGAAGTTTCATTACAGTATTTATTTTTACGAGGACACTTCAACTCTCGATTGTTCATACTAAAAACAACAGAATGACAAACGTTGTCTACGATTTAATACAGTAAACAGTATAAAACAGTATAATGTTATTTTTACTTTATTTAGGACCCAATAGTATCCTTAATAATATAAACGAATATTTCGTTCCTGAATAATTGAAATCTCCATACTAATATATAGCCTTGATAAACTGATTCAGTAATTTGCCTTAGTCAACGTGTTGAATATTGGTAATTAACATACTGCATTCCTTAAAAACAAATTGGAAATGTATAACATTTCTCATGGAGCTCTGTTACCAAGAAAATCGTATTTAATTAAACACAATGTTCCCGATGATTTCATTATGCTTTCGCCCCTATTGTTTCGTATTAAATTATCGCCAAAATACCAACCACCATTGTGAACAATCGGTAATCAATATCGAGCATATTGTTTAACTTGAATACGACTTTTCGAGAACAAGGGTGCACCCAAGAACTTTGATTCTAGATTTTCAATTCGTTTCCCACCACAAAATTACTTTCTTCTCAGTTTGTTCACCGATCACCTATCCATTAAGTTCAAGGCGAATTTACATTTCTTCACTTTGGATATTTATCGCGCTTGAATCATCCACAATGAATGTGAAAGATTAAAGACGGACTGTTTAATGCTTCTTCAATGCTTGAATTCAATTCAGTATGGCATTGAAATTGAACGATGAAAATGAACACCGTTTGTTTGTTTGTTTGGACAGGTTTAGACCTATCACTACCGTTTCACTGTCATTGTTGGTGAATCATCCCGTCGATTCATCAAAAGTAGATCCTACTTTGTTCAGTAATCACTGGACAGACTGGTTTTATGCATTCATCACAAAACTGTGAATCAATTCAAAGAATTTCAAAATGTTATTACTAGACAGCTGATCTTTATGGAAAATAAAAATTTTCTAACTGGATTTCACCAAACTGAAGTGAAACGGAACTTTATTTTCTTTCTTAATATTTTTAATAGTCTGAAAATAATATAACAGTATTTTTAAATTCTTCTAATACTGAAATTACACCTGCTCATTTTTTGTCAAAAATGCATAAAATGCGCTAGTTATTACATTATTTTCGACATGTTCAAATTAGCAAAAGAAGGAATACGATTTCACTTAACTTCTTATTCCCGTAATTGGCTTGGAAAGTTTTTATTTTGCATAAAGATTCGCAGTCGACTAATCACTTTCCATGATCAAGTTGTGAATGGATCATTCAAGATGTAGATCCAAAGTGAAAAGTCTCAATTCACCTTCACACACAACCAAGGTTTTCTACATACGTGTTTCGTTGCGTGCAGTTTTCGAGGTTGTTCAATGGGACTTTGTTACGAGTTTCGATTGAATCGTAATTTTTACGGATTCAAAATGGAAAACGATTTCCGCGTGTCAGATGGCAAACATCGGGGATCGACGACGTTGTTTACTTGGATTTCATTATGCAGGATTAGATCGTGTACACAAGTATGTTTTTCGGACTAGCGATAGAGCGGTCAGAAGTCTTAGGTAGTTGATTGCACAATATACTTTCACACTCCATTTACGACGAACGTGTATTGTAACGTGTATAGATATTACTGTATTTTCTGATAAAACAAAGTTCGATACTTGTTAAGGATCTAGTTTCACAGATGCTTGGGACACTAATCAACTGCCAGAAACTGATGTTTTCCATTCTCGTTGTTGCGTGTGCATTCGCTCCAAATTCAACTCGATATCAGAGTAAACAAATTTAAGAGCAAAAATTAGAGGTGCGCGGTGACCCGAAATTTCAACCTCGGGTCAGACCGAGAAATTTGCTTGAGATCGGTTCAGGCTCCCGAAACTATGCAATGTTCAGGTACCCAAAGAGTTATAATTGAGGGTTTGCAGGTATCCAAAAAGTTTAAATTGGGGGTGTGAGGGAACCAGAAAAATTAAAATTGGAGGTGTGCGAGTACTTGAGATTTTGGGTTTGGGCCGGTTTGGGATCCCAAAAGTTTACAAGACTCGGGCACTCTAAATTTCGGGATCAGGTCGACATCCCGAAAGTTTGCCATGTCTGGCAAGTTATTTGCTCGAGTTCGGGATCCCGCAAGTTTATAAACTTTGTGTACCTGGCGAGTTAAAATTGTGGATGTGCGAATACTCGAGATTTTGGGTTTGGGCCGGGTTGGGATCCCAAAAGTTTACAAAACTCGGGCACCCTAAATTTCGGGCTTAGCTCGAGATCCCGAAAGTTTGCAAAGTCTGGGTTCCCAAACATTTAAAATTGGGAGAGATTGCGAGCACCCGAAATTTCTGGCTCAGGTCGACATCCCGAAAATTTGCAAGGTCTGGGGTCCCAAAAAGTTGAAATTGGGGGTGTGGGAGAACCAGTAAACTTAAAATTGGGAGAGATTTCGTGCACCCGAAGTTTCTGGCTCGGGTCAAGTCGGGTCCAGCTATTTGCTCGAGATCGGGATCCCGAAAGTTTATGAAGTTTGTGTACCTGGAGAGTTAAAATTGTGGATGTGCGAGTACTCGAGATTTTGGGTTTGGGTCGGATTGGGATCCCAAAAATTTTTATAGCTCGAGAACCCAAAATTTCGGGCTCAGGTCAGGATTCGAAAGTTTTCAAGGTCTGGGTACCCAAAAAGTTAAAATTGAGGGCGTGGGGAAACAGAAATATTAAAATGGGGAGAGATTGCGAGCACCCGAAATTTCTAGCTCGGGTCAAGTCGGGTCCAGTTATTTGCTCGAGTTCGGGATCCCGCAAGTTTATAAACTTTGTGTACCTGGCGAGTTAAAATTGTGGATGTGCGAGTACTCGAGATTTTGGGTTTGGGCCGGATTGGAAGCCCAAAAGTTTACAAAACTCAGGCTTAGCTCGAGATCCCGAAAGTTTGCAAGGTCTGGGTTCCCAAAAATTTAAAATTGGGGGTGTAGGGGAATCAGAAAAATTAAAATTGGGAGAGATTTCGAGCACCCGAAATTTCTGGCTCAGGTCGACATCCCGAAAATTTGCAAGGTCTGGGTTCCCAAAAAGTTAAAATTGGTGGTGTAGGGGAATCAGAAAAATTAAATTTGGAAGAGATTGCGAGTACCCGAAATTTCTGGCTCGGGTCGAGTCGGGTCCAGCTATTTGCTCGAGATCGGGATCCCGAAAGTTTTTGAAGTTTGTGTACCTGGAGAGTTAAAATTGTGGATGTGCGAGTACTCGAGATTTTGGGTTTGGGCCAGGTTGGGATCCCAAAAATTTATAAAGTTCGAGCACCCAAAATTTCGGGCTCAGGTCGACATCCCGAAACTTCGCAATGTCTGGGTATCCAAAAAGTTAAAATTGGGGGTGTGCGTGTACCCGAGATTTTGGGTTCTAGTCCGGTCGGGATCTCGAAAGTTTGTGAAGCTCGGGTACCTGAAATTGCACTCGGGTTGAGTCGGGTTGAGTCGGGCTGGAATCCCAAAAATTTGCAATGTTCGGGTACCCGAAGCAGAAGTCGGGTTGAATCAAGTTTGAGGATCCCAAAAATTTGTAATCACATAAGTATGGCGCTTTTTCATGACATTCCAACTTTGCATTTTAGACTTGACCCGAGACTCGAGGACCCGCATTCCTTTAGTAAAAATGAATACGATTGATCCACTTCGAAAGTTTGTTTCGTTGTGGCGTATCGCTATTGGAAAATACAGTGATTCGATGGACTCATTGTGAAAGTAAATCCAAAGATGCACTTAACGTTCAGTTCATTAGCGGCATGTAGATAGGATGTTCAGAATGTCGATTATGTTGCCGATTTGCTGATGGTGTAACGTAACCTATAGAGTTCGGGGATTACTTTTGTAGAGGTTTTTCGTTTCTTTTTTAATGGAGTACTGAACGAGGTATGTACAAAATAGGTTTATGGGATTAAGATACAATCGGAGGATATGTATAAACGATATGTGTACATTCATTTGATACAGTTTCTATTCAATTTGCTAACATTGTCAGTATTCTGATGGAAGCGTGGGGAGCGCGATTGATGACAGACAGGTCTCTGTCAGTTGACGCTCATCATAATTAGACGGGACCTTTTTACTTATTTTCGTTCGAACTTGTTCTGGCCGATAGTTCTTCTATCGATACGTACGTCGAATAGGAAGAAATGTTCTACGGTAGCACCTGTAATATTACTCTTTCCCTTATTTCTGCGATGAAAAAGTGAGAACAAGTTCTTTTATAAGGAAACATTGTTTTGAAGATAGCAAATATAATAAATTAGATACGTTGCGTTTAAATGTAATTTTAATTATTTATTGTATCATCGAGTTTATTGGTTTATTGGTAGCAATTTTAAAATGTAGTTTAATATTTATTACGGACTTCCTATTTCCTTTAGATGCGAATATAAAGTCCAGGAAATGGTAAATTGTTTCTGTTGTTTACTTAATGACAATTCGTACTTGATTATGAAATAAGAAGTTTCTCATACGGTTTCGTTGTTACAGGATTTATGAATAAATATTTTATTTGTCACTTTTTTGTATGATCAGAAATAAGCAGGAGTAATTTAGGTCAGTGATGCCAGATCCACCTAAAAGTGGGTTGATTTTCCTATCCTCCTTTTCTCCTTCCACTATCCCATTCCACTACCTGAGCACACTCCAACGTCCCCCACTAAGACCGTAGGCTGGTCACGTGACGTGCCGCGCAACGTATCACATATTACTCTGGTCATCAGAGAGGTGGTAAACTGTATTTCCCTCGATTCAACCGTTCTGGCATCACTGATTTAGGTCCCCAATTTCAGACATCTGTGCACATGCACAGGATGTTTATGTATCGCACAGTATTCACTACTTGTCTGCAAATTAATGATATAACAGAACAAAAGTAAGATGATATTTATTTATATTTCCTTAAATAAAAAGGCAAACATGATGTTGATTGCTCTTTGGAATAAATGTTTTAAAATAAAAACACAAAGACGATTTTGATTGCTTTTCTGGAATCAATTTTTTAAAATAAATTCACAGACGGTTTGAATTGTTCTTGGAATAAACGTAATTGGATAAAAACTGTATAAAACAACGTAATCTTTTCTCCGTTTTACAAACGTTTAGTCATCTCTTATATCATCCATTTACAAATGATACCGAACAACGTCAAAACACTAACATTCCGTGCATGCGCCAGAATTGATATTTCGCGAGATCAATCTAAGATAACGAATTGCTTCCAAAAATGATAAAATCGATTAGATAAAAGCGGATGCGAATATTTGCAATCGAAATATTCGCGGAAATGAAACTGATAAGAAGAGTGGAAATTGTAATTTTAGATTTCCGGTACCGGTGAGGACTATGGGATAGAGCTTCTCGTTTATTTTTACTGTATGATAGACGTTTACAGTACCTGTGCCACCTGACCACGTCGAGCGCAGTCATACAATCAGTTAACGATCTCATTTTTCAATTGTTTTATTTGACACCTTGCCATTTCGCTGTGCGACTATCATTCCTTTAAATTTACATCGAATGAGGAAACCGTGCGAGGATAGTATCCAACTGAAAGTGAATGTTGGAATGTTTTTCTCTGAATCGTTGTTTTTGTAGTTGGCCATTTTACCGGTTATTATTTCTAGAATAATATTGTTGCCTTTAGTTGTCGCCTTTTATCGATTCGATTCGTTGTGTTCGATTAGCTAGTTTTTGGAATCCATTTTGAGAAGCACGTCTTCACGGAAAGACCAATGTCGACGAACAACATCTATCGGAGAAACTGTGACTCGTTTTTACAATATCGTCATAGTAGGGAAATCAAATGAACGTTAGTTAATGGGATTTAGGCGAGAAATTATAGTCAGTTCATTTCTCAAAATATTTGCTATTCAATCTACTCGAATGGTGTCGGGAATAGTTGTTATGCTTCATTATCGATTATTCAAACTATTCATTCCAACGAGAACAATTCTTAAAGAATATGTTAAATCCTCGTTCTTTCGTATGTCTTTAACATATAGATCAACGGTTTAACATATAAAATAAATCAATTGCAACGTGAGACATTTCAAAATGAGACGAGATCTACAGATGGATCGTTCACAGTTTCAGATATCAAAAAGACATTCATGATTTTGGCACTCATTATACATTTTCATGGAGTACAATCGTTCTGAAATTGGTAGCTTTCAAACGGAAATTGACTTGGTAGACGTGTGCTGTCATTGGCGAAGATTATTTTCTCAAAGAAAGCAAATGATCGTATTAAATATCACTGGGCTGGTGATTATAATTTTCATCTTGTTATATTCTCTTCGAACAATTACAAATAATTCAATCCTCTATAATTTTACATGCACAATTCTGTATAGCAAGAGCAAATACCTAAAAGTGAATTCTCAAGAGTAAATTCTTTATTACCTTTTAATAATAACAATGCTAAAATCATTGTTTTACATTCTTTATTCTTGCAATCATTCCGACCATTTCATAAAACTTCTCAAACCTCATTTCTAAACGACGACTAGTCTAAAAATACCGTGATTTATAAGTAATAGTGTTGGAATAGAATAAACAGCGATCCTTTTCAAATTTTTGCTTTGTTATTTTGTGTAATTGATAAATCGAAACAGCGATCCTTTTCAAATTTTTGCTTTGTTATTTTGTGTAATTGATAAATCGAAACAGGGATCCTTTTCAAATTTTTGCTTTGTTATTTTGTGTAATTGATAAATCGAAACGGTTCTACAAAAGAACGCGTGCATAAATAATTCTCACGGTGATCACAATAACTTGTTTGATAAAATAATCTTTGCTAATGCTAATGCAACGTGTAGGAACGTTCTAAGATGAAGTACAGAATGATCGGATGGATGGCTATGATCATACATTTTTTCCAGCAGGGTCACGTGATTGTCGCAGCGGCACGTGATTATCGCAAAATTAAAATGTTTTCTTCGTTTTGACTGCATCTTCTTGAATTGAGAAATAGGGGAAAGTAGAAG
Organism: Sphecodes monilicornis; assembly: GCA_913789915.3. Classification (NCBI taxonomy): domain Eukaryota; kingdom Metazoa; phylum Arthropoda; class Insecta; order Hymenoptera; family Halictidae; genus Sphecodes; species Sphecodes monilicornis. The sequence goes on from OU565290.1 coordinate 17,998,692, forward strand.
AGGAGTAACGATCCGTGTCGAATGGCCTATCGTATTTCTAACATAAGCGGACACACATGAACAAAAGACAAAAAGAAACGAGTGTACTCTAGACGCGTTATCTCGTTCTCGAATGGCAAGTGCAACACGCTCATGTACAAGCGCACGTGAATTCAAAAAATGTATGTGGGTGTACACTATGTTAACGTGAAACAAACAAACAAACAAAAATATTACATATTTTATCATTAAAGATGACAGAAAAGAACTTAGGCGAATATGTAATATATTATACATACATCTTATTAGCGAGCTAATCAGTTAAACATTATTTATAGAGATATTAGGTACAATTTTAAACGGTCAACGAAAAGCAATTATTTGATAATTATATGTAGCTTGTAAGCAATTTTAATGCGTAAGAACGTTAGAGGAATCTCTGGGGGAAATTATGGGAGCAAACTGGTAGTGAGGTGAGTGTTTTGTTAATTTCGCGATGGCGGCGATTATGTTCGCAGCTACAAACGTCAAACATCTTCGTTTTTCAATGATAACGTGCTTAAATTCGTTTGGTGGTATTTAAATTATCGACAATTTATTAAAAAAAAAACATGAATACAATTAAATAGGGAAAAGAGTAAAAATTTTCTAAAACTTTTAGTATCAAATTATTGCATAATTTTATTCTAGTGGCTGCAAGAATCATTGTTTAACGAAGGTTTTTGCCAACAAACCAGCTTCTACATTATTTCCTGATATAACAGGAAATCGTTTGTTATAATTTATCAATACTTTTTATTCCTGTTCCTTTTGTTATTTAATTATGTTTTAATCTTTATAGTTTACCTAAATGAGTTGGTTAGTCGACGTAAAAGTTTCACCTACACGTTAATCATAGCATCTCTTCATAACATGATCGTAAATTTCATAACTGGAATTGCTAGCGAATAAAGTGTCACCAATAATCAGCCGAATTGCCATAAACTGGTGACATAGGATCGTAATAATTGTTCGGAAGAAGCAAAGTAATATATCCTCGTAAACAGTATGCAAATTATACTTGCTCCGATCGAACATGGTCTTAATCGTTCAACAAAAGACGTTACGATTCGTTAAAAAACTGGTTTTACGTTACAAATAATTTGCAATCGGAAAATATATTTATTGAACAATCACGTGATTTATGTCGATAATGACAGTGTACAAGGTGAGCCAGATGAAAACGGCCAAATTTTTATGTAGCTGGAATCAAAATACGAGAAAAATTGTTCGTACAATTGCAAATTATTTATACAACCGAAAAATGCAAAGAACATTTTAATATTTCTAATTCAATATGAATATTGATATTTAAAAAATGTTAAAGTCGATAGACGATGTATTTGTTACTGTATTAATATTTTCTTTGAACATAGTCGAAGAAATTTCTGAGAGTCTACAAAAAATGAATTTTATTTTTACGGAAAAATGGAAACAGAATACCAGAAAAGTACAAGGAACATTTTCACACTCTATATTCATTTTGAATATTGAGATTTTTAAAATTTCGAAATTGACAGACGCTGTATGTACCATTTTATCAATATTTTATATAAACATAATGAGTGTCTGCGAACAACTTTTATTTTTATTAAAAGTAAATTGCTGTTTGATTACTATGTTCATGAATGTATTTTGGCAAAGTACTACCAAGTAACGGTGGTGAGCTTATGCGAATCGCTAGTTTATTAAGTTACTTAGACCCTGGAACACCTTGTACGACGAAATAGTTCTTCTTCTTATAAGCATGATCTAAATTTCGAGACGCTTCATGGTTCGAACGACGATTGTATTACTAATCCCTCAGGATTGAAAAACGTTTCTAGTTTAATCCATTACGATTACTTAAATGTCAACTAGATGTTCCAGCACAAATCGAGCGACGGTAACGTAAGATACAAAATTGAATTTAAAAAGAAAACAAGAAAAAAAGAATGAATCAAAATACTTCGCGACTCTTCGTAATAGCAAGAGTTCCCTTTCGCTGCAATGATCAAATGTGTATCTCTTGAGCCCCGCGATGGCGAGCGTTGTTTCTTCGCGTGCGGGAACAACGGAGAAGAAGATGGCTGCCGATAAGATCTCGAGAGATCCTCTACCAGCAGAGATCGATCTTCCTTGTTCTCGCGGCTTTCAATCTCACCCGTTTTCCTGAAAGTGCCTACGCTATTCTAAACTCTTTTTGGAAGATGCTATTCGCTGAGTTTTCGAAAAAAAAAATGTATTCGTCTTCTTACACTTACTCGATACCCATCATCAATTAAACGAACTCGGGCTTTGTCTAATTACACCCGACACTTATAGCAGAGAAGACACTGTCCAACTTTTCAGCTCTGATAAACAATAGGAAATCATTATAAATTTTGATTACGATTTTTTTAGAAATAACGAAGAAAAATCGAATTTTTTGTGACTTTACCGTAGGAGAATTATTTAACACTGCTAAATACCATGATATATCTTTTTGTAGCATTATAAACATTTAAAGATGTTTGACAAATGCTAGAAATAAGTAGAGCTACGTTGACGCAACAATCTCTTTAGATATTTCTCAATTTATTTTGAAAAAATATTGCGTAAACTAAAATCCTTTTTGTACACCTAAACACAGTATAAAATCTACTGTATAATGTGGTGTAGTTGAACTTTGCCTTATTGTTTTTTAATAAATTGCGAAATTTTTAGAAAATTGATAAGTCAACAGTGCCTTGTTTGTTTCGAACTATCTGGAAGCGTCTATAGAATCGATTTGTGCAAAAATCATTTTTTTTTAAATTTCGAGATTGAAACCCAAGAAATGTTTAAATTCGAAAATGCGACCATCTTCGAAATTACTGATAGCGAAAAAGAAAAACAATTTGCGAATTTAAAATCCTATAAGTCACCTATTAATTATCAGAACGCAAAGTCCAAAATGTTGAATTTGTTGGACAGTGTAATTAAACTGCGAATGTTTATGTGCATTGAAGTATAAATGATACAAAAGGCCAAACTACCAACGAAGTTTAATAAAATTCTCAATTACCTGATTTTATAAATATTTATAACTTATCATAAAAGTACTAAGAAAACAAGTTTGTCTGATTTTGCAAATCTCTGTTTTCTTTCTTTCGTGGAATGTTGAGATTTTCATAAACATTCGCAGTCTAGTAATAGTGAAGCCGATGTTTGTATTAATCTACGAGTGCAAATGTCCTTTCGATGCAAGACAGCCAATCATTGAACGAAGATGCTTTGTTCTTTTGTAAAACAAGAAGAGACCGAACGATTTCGGGCAATAGCAACCGATATAGAATATCCGGCGAACTATTACACAGAATTCTTTCCCGAGGAAAGAAAGCTTGTTCGATGCAGGAACAATTCTAAGAGATTAGAACGGTATCCGTGCAACTGTTTTGTTAATTAATTAGACTGTGGATATTTCCGCGATGCTTGATTTTAATACTATTCAAGATTATTCCCACTGGGTTCGAAATGAAATAATAGCTTTGCGTAATGGGAGATTGGTTCAAAAGATATGTGGCTGAGAGACGCAGTAAAAAAGTGACTTTATCTAATTAGGAAGCAATTTTTATTTGAAACAGTCCTACTTTTCCTAAGAATAGAAAAATAGGCTGTACATTTTTGGATTTTGCGATTTATAGGACATTTTCAACAAGCTTTGTTGAGACGACATTTTTATAGAATTGAAATTAGTTAAAAAAATATTTTCAATTGGTATTAAATACAAACAAAATATTAACCTTACATAAATATGAATATGTACTCATGATCTACCTTTGCGGATGTCTCTAAGGAATGGAAGACATATTGTACTTCCGTTTCAAGTATGAGGTATTCAAATTAATTCATAGCCCGAATTTTTTGATTATTTCCACACAATCAAAGTACATTTTATTATAAAAAATAAGTTCCATCAGTTTCTGTGTATTTCCTCCACCTCATAAGTAATTGTTGAATCTCCATTTTGGTGAAAAAAATATTTAGATCTGAAATACAGCTCCTGCTAATTTATTGATCCACAAATTAATTTGTACACCTAATGTAAAAGTGAGAAATGTTGAACAAAGGAGCCCATCATCGTCGAGGTTACTATTTCATTGCCATTGGCGTGTTCGAAAGTATTAGAACTGCGTGAGATCCTCAGTCTATCGATTAGTCGTTGCTTGTTTCGAAGGACAAAGCACCGTCTAGACACGAATTGTATAAACAAACGGATGTCAATTGCAGTATAATAACTTTAGATATTTAAAAGTAAGAGCGCCGTGACCATTCGATGTAACGATCCGCTGTAACGTTCTGTAACGCGGATGTTATCAAATTCCGAGTCGAGTGGTGAAATTAAACACACGTTCGAATAAATAAACAAGTTTCGGAAGTGAGCAAGAATTCGATTACACGACGAATTTAATAACCGCTTCGTGTTCTCAAAATCGGAAATATACTCTACCGTGTTTTTTGGATAGCTTTAACTTACCGAGCAGTGGAAATTAACGAACCGATTCCCGTTCAGCAGAAACATCGTAAAAACTATGGTCGCCACTGTGCAATACACTGATCGAAGAACATTTTCGCACTGATCTAATCATTACTAACTATATTTGATTAATAATTTCATTTCAACTCGGTTGCCATTTATGAATTCTTGGAACACGGTCTTGAAGTTTGAGTCCTTTTGAATGTTTAAAAAACAGAAGTGGAAAAGATAAAGAATTTTGTACAAACAATGTACTCAAAGCAGTTTCGCCAGATCCACCAAAAGCTGGGTGGATTTTCCTCTCCTCCTTTTCCCCTTCCACTATCCCATTCCACTACCATGAGCACACTCCAACGTCCCCCACTAAGACCGTAGACTGGTCACGTGACGTGCTGCGCAACGTGTTACATATTACTCTGGTCATCAGAGAGGTGGCAAACTGTATTCCCCTCGATTTAACCGATCTGGCGACACTGACTCAATGTCCACTCAGACCTATGCAATATAAAATCGAGGCTTACATGTATATTCAATCTCATTATTTAATTATTTGAAACATCTTTATGGCAGTTTTACTACATTCAAATTAAAATTTTATTGTAGCTTCTTACTTCCTGTGAAAAATCGTATTGATTTTTGTGATGAACAAAATTAAAGAAAATAGCAAAATCATGGCCTCCTTAAGACACTTAGGAGAGCCAAGTATGTACAATTGCTTGCAAAAATGGTAAACTGTTTTTTAAAAATAGAAAAATGGCAATGTTTCTTATATTTCTTTATATGGAAGACAGATAAACGACACGGGACTAGACCAGGCATGTCCAGAAGTAGCTCACTTGGACCCAAATTCGAGGGAGACGCCTACTTCTCCCGCCCGCGCGTCTCGCTCCCCGTGACGGCCATAGTCCTCCGAGCTCCTCAGACCCGTGCCTACTGTGGGTCCGAAAGTCGCCGCAAAGCGCCACACGCAGTACGTGCCGCAAGCGGTAGGCACGGATCTGAGGAGCTCGGATGACTACGGCCGCCACGGGGAGCGAGACGCGCGGGCGAGAGAAGTAGGCGTCTCCCTCGAATTTGCGTCCAAGTGAGCTACTTCTGGACATGCCTGGACTAGACCATTATATTATACAGCCATGATAAGGATAAACCTGTCTACTGTGTTATATTCTTTTTTATGAATGAATTTGAAACGAATCTAGTATCCATTAAAATTTTTAAAAGCACTTGTTAAGACTATGCGAAACTTTTCTTCCGTCATGTACGCTTTTGATCGTACATTGCTAAGAGTTCGCTACTGGTCTGTGAAAAACGAGGAATCGGCACAGAAGATTGCATTTCCCACTCGTACAATGACACACGAGGGCTTGTAGAGAAAAGATGTGGTTCCATCCCTCTATTCCGCAACCCGATTCGCATAATTGTTTACCCGGTTTCGTTGGCATGTTATGTACATACGTATAGCGAAAGTTACGAAATGTAATTGAACATGTAACTGATAACTTCTACGTGTCATAATCATTTACGATTACAATCATTCGCCAATAAGAAATACTAATATTAAGTCGAATAAGTTCAACTGTGCCATATTTGTGATCTAAATTACACACAGCACACACGCGCGCGTGTGCCCACAGGCGACATACATGTACACAGACGACATACACACGATCATACGTACACACTGTCGTTAAAATTATCTCGGTCATGAATGAACATTGTTTAGAGAAATAGAGAAATTAATTGTAGCGCGTGGACAAAGTAACACGGAACATTGTATTATTAGAGAATGTGTTTTAAGGCAACTTACACAGTTGTAGCAACCATACCAGTCTTCACCACAATTGTACCATAATCTTCAGTTTGGTAATTTCGGTTAATTGAACGTCGGATCGCGCGTTGCCCATCGTTATTAATAATCTATATTATATTACTGATTTGACGTTAATATTTGCGTATGTGAACAGTTTGTATTGTTGCTTTTCTAATAAACTGCGGATCTGTATGCAAATTCATATTTTTATTGTTTTATCGAGAAAGGTACATGCAAAGAATTTGTTTCGTTTGGTAGAAAATTTTTGTAGATGGAAATATTATGAATTATTATTAATACAGACGTTTATTTGCATTTTACAAAGTTTGCATGAATGCATAAAGATCTTCAGTCTATTCATCAGATTCGCTAGGTTCATCGAGTCTTTCGGCAGAGAAGCAAATTGTTTCACGATGCTTGCGTTCATTTTGTATCCAGAACTAATTTATTGTTATATGTATTAGGCAATTCCAAAAACAATGCCGTTTACACGCGACGTTTACTCATACGTTCATCTACGGCAGGGATGGGCATTTGTGTCTCAATTGAGACAAAACTGTCCCCACCATAGCGCTCACTGTCCCCCACCAGCATCCGCCGGTAGTGCGCATGCGTCGCGCATGAAAGAGAGGTTGGTGGGAGAAGCAGACGTGTGAGGGGCCCGTACCGTGCCCATCCCTGATCTACGATATTTAACAATGCTAGCTTCGTTAAGATCGAGTTTCAATTTATAAGACAGACATTAACGAAACTCGAACGAATTAAATTGATGTTTACGTTACTCTAGAATCGAAACCTAATCAATAGATGATGTTTAAGGTGTTGAAAACATACATGACAAAATTTACCAGACCAAAAACTGTTCGACATACATGGTAGACATTTGTTCGAATAATAATCCCGTGTGTAGGTGTTCGGTTTCTGGTGTAACAGTCTGTGTGATAGGTAGATGTTCACGGATGTTCGCGCAGCAGGTTTACGTTTCGTGAAATTGATCAACGGGAATAGAGATTAGATGTCTCTGTTGTTCGACGATTTCATTAGTGTAAAAACGACATAGGAATGTTAGCAAATTTTTATCAGAAGGGAAACAGACTAATAACATAGTTGCCGGTTAACGATTTCAAAGATTGTCATTATTATACTGCGGATTTGTATGCAAAATAAAAAGTTTCAATTCTAGCGAACGAAAGATAAATTAAAATGTATATTCCTTCTTTTAATAATTTTAATAAGTCGGGAACAATGTAATAACACTCTTAAATTCATTTAATGTCTTTACAGTTTTGTGTCTCATAATTTTTTCCATAAATGCATAAAATCCGCAGTCTAATCATCATAGATCATTAGCATAGAAATGTTGACAGGCTTAACGATTACAAATGTATGGTTTTCAGTTTTGCGGACCATTTAGCTGCAATAAGAATCAACGAAAACTGTAATTCGTTTACTAGGAAGTTTATTAAGTTAAAGATGTTACAACTTGTTAAATTTTATTTTGAAGTTAGTGTACGTTGTATATTAACATATATTTGATAGTCACGAATATTTCGTTGAATTTCGAGCTTTCACAAGCTGATTATACAATTCTTTTTATTTATTAATCGAAGCTGCAAATCGCAATGGCATTATTTATGGAATCACCTGATATACAGAGTGTTTTGTCTCGCGTGATCATTCGAAGAATTGTACGGGCAAAATGATAAGGAGAAAAGTTTGAAAGAGATTTGTAACCTATTTAACTTTGTCTTTGTGTTATCGACATTTTGGGCAAAGCTATGTTCACAGTGAAGCAACAACGAGCAACTTTGAATTGCGTGTATCTTGAATAAAGAAGAAGAAGTACAAGAAGCAACGAAAAGTGGATGTTGCTTCAGTGGAGATACAGCTTAAGAAGATGATTTCCTTCGAGTATTCGAAGCGTCTGAAAATTTGGAGAATCGACAGAAAAGAGTATTGGTGACTCGAGAACAAAGTGGAAATAGGACACACGTTTACATGAATTGTTTTATGTTTGCGCGTATCCCGATAGGTTCCAATGCAGCCAGTCTATGTGTATATGTACATAAGAGTTTGATTTATCGATATGATAATTTAAAATTTTCAATATCTCCACAAAGGTATAAATTCATCTTTGCAAGTATTCCAACTCATGCCTTCCAGATTTGTAAATTGTTTCCATTAATAGCGCCGACATACGTTTCGAATATCTCGACGATAGCGAGCGGGGTGTAAAGAATGCGTATTTATCGAAGAGATTAGATCAGTCGATTGAACTTACAATAATTAGACGCGAAAAATTGTTTGTTAACTCGGTACATGGTAATATCATTTCGAGCAATATGCGTTCACGATTGTCATTCGTTGAAGGATACTTAATCTTGTAACGTTATATTGTACAACGTTCAGTTTCATTCGTTCATCGTTCTACTACGAACTCATACTAGAACATGTAGAATTCCAGATACAGTATAAAAGAAGTACTTCTTTTTCAATTTTTCACGTCATAATAAAATGTTGATAGCGCGATATGTATGAAATAGATTTATACATGACAAGTTTCTCTTTATATGGAATAAAGATGAAATTCATATGAGTTTAGTGTTTTTATCCTGTGGACTTATCCTTGACCTTCACGCCATTGCAGCGCCTGGAAAATAAATAATAATAATAATAATATTTTATTTAATTCAGCCTCGTGTCTAAGAATTGAACTTGGCTATACATAAAAACTAACTTAATCTAAAAATAAAAACTTTCTACCTAAATTCCAACAAACTGAGGTGAAATAGAAAATTTTCTTTCTTAATATGTTTAAGAAGTCGAAAATAATGTGACAGTATTTTTAAATTCTTCTAATGTTTTTACTGTTTTAAATTGCACCTACTCATTTTTATCATAAATCCATAAAGTCAAAAAATACACATTCTTTCATTCATTCCCTCGTTCCCATTTACTTGCTCTTCTTCCTTTCTTCATTTATTCCTCATTAATTTTCCTAATCCCGTGATGGGCACGGTAGGGACCCCTCAAACGCCTGCTTCTCCCTCCAACCTCTCTTTCATGCGCGAGGCCTGCGCACTGAACGTGACTAACGGCGAATGCTGGTGAGGGACAGAGGGTGCTATGGTGGGGACGGTTTTGTCTCAATTGAGACAAAAATGCCCATTCCTGCCCTATCTTATCTACCCTGTCAACCTTATCTATTGCACCCTTTACTATATTGCTCTTTGGATTTCCTATTCCCCTGTCCCTTCCTTGCCTCTCACATTTTTCTTTTTCTTTCCTTCTCCAGATTCCTTAATCAATTGTCCATCTTCTCCTTCTTTCTCCCACTCACTATCTTATCCCCACACAGATTACAATTCCTTCCTTCCTCCTCTTCCCAATATGGGTTCCACCTTTCCAAATTTCCGCATCTTGCTGCCTGGAAAATAAATATCTATTACAGTATTACCTCTATTTATAACATTCAGTAAGATTACACAGTTTTGATGAAACTTTTCAGTCTTTTGAAATACCAAAAATAACAAATATACTATTTTGTAGATTCTGCGATTCATGTTTAAGGGAAGAAACCACCATTTAATATTCATCCCCTAGACCTCTAACAGTTGAAGGCGGAAGAAAAAATATTTTTACATAGTTCTAAAATCAAAGCAATTGTATATGCTATTATAAATCGTTCTTAACAATAAGTATAATGTTCTTTAAGATAACTAAAATATTATATATTATTACAGGTAGCAGGGAATTGACACATGTTTAATCACGAGTTCTGCATCTTTCTGGTACCTGCTACCAGCATCTTCGATCATTGTAACAATGTCTTCCAAATTGTGTAACAATATTGTTAAATCCTTTATCCATTCCCTTATCCATTTTTGTTATTAAATGCAAGGTCTAGTCATAAATTTTTATGTCAGTAAATTACATAGACTGCAGCTCGAAGATTGCATCCAAAAAGAAAATTTAGTTCTCAACAGGATCAATTTATAATAAAAAATTGAAACACCTATTTTCTTATATTTTTGCTTACTCTATTTCGTTTCATTTTTACTTATTCACACCCTTATGTTTGTAGAAGAACATTTGCAAAAAGAAAATCAACCGTCAACTACTTTGAAATTCACCAAAAACTTCGGTATAGCTTTTGTCATGTACTAAAGAACTCGCAAGTATAAAAGCGTTTGCAGAAATAGTTTTCATTCTCTGCCAGGCAGAAGGAGAACGATGAAACCTCACGGCAAACTATTCGTCATGCAACTGTATTAACAGAACTTCGTAAACTGATCTTCCAACATACGTCGTTACGCTTTCATTATTTAACAGCGACAGAACTTTCGAACTCATCGAATATGTAAATGAATCTTCGGTATTGAAGCGCGTCCTCCGCGCGGTAAATAATTTGTAGCATCGTCCACGCACGGTAGCAAATGCCAGAGAAACAGAGGGGACACATAATCGTCGATTCTGACTATAATGTTCGCAATTCTGTCGGCCTAACATAATGACGCGTAATAGCGTGTGCTAGACGATTGACTCTGATCGATGAAATCTCGTCGAACAACCACTTTTGTCCTTACTTCGAAAAATTCAGCTTGATGATCGAGTCGGGAGGCTTATTTTTCTTTCATCCACCGTCAGCGATCAAGAAGGCAGTTCGCACGAGACATTTGCCAAGGACAAGTTGTGAACTTTTGCCAGTCAAAATACAATAGTTTCGATGTCGACACAGACAGTCATTACCAATCCTATCGTGTTCAGTCTTCGCATAATCGGCGCCGAGCCGAAATCATCGCGCACGATTCTGCAACGGATCATTTGCTCGCTCCTAATGACGTCCTCCTTGTCCGGTCAGTTTTGGTACTGTGCCTCTTACAGTAAGAACGAAGAATTAGCTGAAATGTTGGACAGTCTAAGCGTGATCTTGTCGAACGGCGGTACGTTTGTTAAAATGGTCATTATTTGGTGGAACCGCCGGTAAGCAGCCATTATGTTGATCATTCTTTACCGCGCCGAATACTATTGTCGAAATATTTCATAACTCGTTTCCACGTTGTTTCTCTGTTATAGCCAACTATAATAATTATTCAATTACTTTATACAGAATATTTTTCAAAGCTCTAACGATTATTTTCGAAGATTGGAACAATCTCGATCTAACCGATCGAAATAAACGCTTTATGGTGGATAAAGCCCTCGTGTCCCAACGAATATCGAATTTGTTGCTAGTCGTTTACTCGTCGACGTGTATTTTCTATTCAGCAAGCACCTTGTTAATGTCCGATGACAGTGACGAAGGGGTTGATTCGAGCCAGAGGAAGTTGTTGCTCAAAATGAGATTTCCCTTCGAAGTGATGGTTTCCCCAGTTTACGAAGTTGTTATAGTAGCGCAGTTTCTGCTCGAATTTTTCATTGCTTTCAATGCGGCGATGTTCATGGCACTGCTCGCAGCATTAGTGAGTTATTATTGTTATTATGCTTTGAGTATTGCTTCTAAGTTTCGCATTTTTACTCGATTCTCATAAAAGATTTGACGATGAGTCGATAAATGGGTCCCTAACTGGGAATATTTTTACATTTTTTTCGGATACTCTATTCTACAATTATTCAGATTATAAACATGTTTTTGAGGATATTTAGTAGACGCACTTATTTATTCAGACGAATTTTGTAATTATAATCGACAATAATCGTGCAATGTCTCGATAAATGCAACCCTGTTATTTTTAAAGAGCAATACAAATTAGCCAAGTTATTCAGATTATAAACACGTTTTAGAGGATATTCACTAGACGCACTTATTTATTCAGACGAATTTTGCAAATATAATCGACAATAATCATGCAATGTCTCGATAAATGCAGCCCTGTTATTTTTAAAGAGCAATACAAATTAGTCAAGTTATTCGGATTATAAACATGTTTTTGAGGACATTTACTAGACGCACTTATTCATTCAGACGAATTTTGCAAACATAATCGACAATAATCGTGTAATTTCTCGATAAATGCAGCCCTGTTATGTTTAAAGAGCTATTCAAATTAGTCAAGTTATTCAGATTATAAACATGTTTTAGAGGATATTCATTAGACGCACTTATTTATTCAGACGAATTTTGTAAACATAATCGACAATAATCATGCAATGTCTCGATAAATGCAGTCCTGTTATTTTTAAAGAGCAATAGAATTTAGTCACTTTTAGTGCACGATTGTTTTAGTGCCGACACACTCACTGCAGATCCACATTATGAAAATCATATTACAGACAAAAATGACAAAATTTTCAATTATTGTTTTCTACTAAACGAAATGAACGATATAATTGGGCAAAAAATTTCCAAAAATGTTCATAGTACTTAATATAGCCACTTTCAAGATATGACAGCGATTTACTAGGATAATTTCGGCTGACAGCAAATGCGTTAAAGCATTTTGTGACACCTGAACCATTCTAAACACCGTTTCATCATTTACATAGGTGTTACATGTAGGTAGTCAAGTAGACATATTGTGCCAAGAATTAATCGACGTGCCTAATCATCGATGGGAAGAAAGATTATCATCATTCAAAAGTCTCGTTGTCCAGCACCAGAAGATCATATGTCTGGGTGAAAATATCAGAGATCTATTTGTTAACATAGCATTGGTGCAATTTTTTTCAAGCATTCTGGTCATCTGTTCCTTGGGCTTTATGCTTGTAAATGTGAGTTATTCTTTATTTATGTTATTAAGTGTACAAATTAATTCATAGCCCTCACGAATTTTAATTTTGTTTCAAATACGTTACGAGATTATTTTTCAGATCTGATCACATTTTAATTGTTTATAAATGAACAAAAAAACGAAAACAGAGCCATGAATTAATTTGTACACGTAATATATGGAATCATGATTAATTAATATGAATTATTGTAGTCTTTAGGCACGGAGAACGGACCTACAGTAATGTTAAAATGTTTACCTTATTATGTGGCTGTTAATTGCGAGGCATTTGTTCTTTGTTACACTGGCGAATATCTTACTACAAAGGTAAGTTATTCAATTTTCATTTTTTTATGTAGTATTTATATTAAAAAAATACAAATATACATTTAATAGTGCATTTAAAAAAACCGATTTTCATACTGTTGCTCTAATAACTTGATCGTCTCAACTGATAGTTCAAAAGTTGCTTAACTACCAATGCAAGATAGAAAAATGACGTGTAATTATCGCTTGATGATTAATAGATTGCGGATCTTTATGCGAAATAATAATTGTCTAAGTTAATTACAAGGCACAGCAGCTGCGTAAACATGTGTTTGTTTAGATACTTTATGATTTTGGAGAATTGGAAATAATAAAACAAATATGATTTTACTGTTTTGCATTCGATGCACTCATTTTTGCCATGAATGCATGAATCCGCAGATTATAGATATCAGCGCCCGCTTTAGCGGTTACATCGTCCCGGACAAGAAGACAAATTGCCGTCCCTTAAGAATATATACTATATATTTTAAATGAAGCCAAAATGGCGCCCCTAAATTTTGGGGCCCCGGATAAATGTCCGAGTTGCCCGCTCCTATAGCAGGCCCTGTAGCGATTAAAAAATTGATGTACTTGTAAGTGCCTGAAAGAGTTATATTTTCAGAGTGAAGATGTCCGTCGAGCAGTATGTGATATGGATTGGTACAAGTTAAACAATCAAGATATGCGATTAGTGTTGCTACTATTGTTGAGATCGCAAAAAGAGTTGACGCTTTCAGCCGGAAAATTTGTTATCCTTTCTGTGGAAGCGTTTGCCACAGTAAGACTCAAAATAACAAAAATAACATATTTGATCATTTCATCGCAACGTGAAATTTTTTTCTTGAAAATCAAAAACTATTTTATATCCATTAAAAATTGGAAACAGTAATTTCCACCGCATGTTAAATATCATTTCAATTTTTAGATACTCAAAGCTTCGGCTTCGTATGTTTCAATATTACTGGCTATGTCATAATTTTGCAAACAGTGTAATTAATTATATCAAGGGATACGGAGAACGAAACATACAGCAGTGACAATATAATGATTAAATGTATTGTGATTGCGGGACGTTGTTAGTGGCAGAAATAGAAACTCATTCTGCAAATAATTACTTAAAATGTGTCATAACAATTTAACGAATGTGTTGAAAATATATTTTCAATTTTCTTGTTTGAATTTGATATTAATTGAAACATTCCTTTCTATCGTTCGAGAATGTTAGTTTTTGAAATTTCATAATAAAAATTGATAGTGGAAAAGACAAGTACCATTACTATACGGTTCTACCCTCTGTGTTTTGAGTTTTAAACTTATACTTCTCGGAGGAACAGCGAATGAAATCCAGACGTGAAATTGCTGCAATTTACTGCAACCGTACGTGGTCTGTGGACGTTAAGCGCAGTACATTTATTATGTATTGCACTACTTTTTCAAATCCGCAGAACTTTTCCTTTAATCGAATGAGTAAATCAATGCTCGATAATGAAAGCACCACGATCGAAATAATTTATAGCATCTGTAATGTCAGAGAAACTGCCTTGGTCTGACATAATAGCACATAATAGCAGTTGAGAGGTAATTTTCATTGATCGATGAATATTTACAAAAAACAGAAGCAGTCTCTAACTATTAAGAAATACACTTTTATTTCTGTTACAGTCTTACTTGGAAGTGTCTTTATATATGATATGAATTAATTAGAAACAATGAAATCATTAATTCTTAAAATGCGAAAGGAAAGCGTGTAAGGTAAATGTATTATTTTTTATCTGATAATTACGTGCAATTTTTCCGAAAGAAACGAACTTTTACATTCCATACACTCGTTAGTTGCATAACAAATCTTCCATATAGTTTTCCATCTGATTTTACTTTACACTTTGGTTTGACCAATCGTTTTCTATTTAGAATTTCATATTTTAAACAAACATATCAAATTGTAATACAATCATAGAGAAATAAGAGATTGTACAGTGTTTAAAAAAGAAAATATGTGAATTTTCACTCGGAGAGTACATATGAGAATTAAGAAAGAATTAATAACAGTAAAAATGCTGTGTAATTTTCAAAATTCGATATGCCAAAAAAATTGATATAATAAAAAAATATATATATAAAATAACAGGTAAAGAGAGAAATAGCGATTGACATTCTCAGCCCTTTTTGGGATATATATATATGTATGTACCTGTTAATATCACAAAATCCACAGCCAATGATCTGAGAATGTCAATCGCTATTTCTCTATGTACCTGTTACATTCCAAGCACTATTTAAAAACACATACAGTTTGCTAAACCTATTCTCATCGCAACAGAACACGTTCAATCTACATTGTTTGTGCATCTGCTGATACCCTCTGCTTCCAATGTAAGTAATGGTTGTCAATAAGCGTAGTAATCTAATCAGTACCGTCGATAACGAATAGCTATGGCTACACATTGGTGAATCATGGCGAATCGCTATCGGTTTTCGCATAAGCACGAGAGAGTGATTCAGAGTAGGTACCCATGCGAGTACAATTTGGTACAGGCACGCCGCCATTTTTATAGCACAAAATTTCTTTAACCGTCTGACGATTAGATGAAAGCAAATGCCAATTTTTTCTTTAAGCATTATAATAATTAAAGTTTCATATTTCAGACATTAGTATTCTTGGAAAAGTTGAAACATAGATGTTTTCGCAGATTCATTTCACTATTTTTTAGAGCAACTTAAGTTAAGGTTAGACTGCGGATTTTATGTATTATTACAGAAATGAGTAGCTCCAATTCAAATTAGTGAAAATATTCCAAGAATATAAAAATAGTGTTGTATTATTTTCTTAAAGCGACTAAGAAAATAAATAACTGTATACGTAACTCCTATGTGCATTGTAATGAATGCAGACAATCTTAATCTGCATAAAAATCCGTAGTTTATTTATGATGCTTTAAAATAGAGTTACGTAGAATAGATTTGTTCAGTTTTTAAATTTCGTCGCGTATTGAGCAGAAATTGCAAGATTACATATTCCAGTGGGAAAATTTGTCCTTCATCGAAATGGCGTTGAATAATACAGATATATTGCGATGTGTACGATTATAGGCGTAACAGGTGTTACCTGTGCTATATAACTGAACAGTATTTTTAGAATGTACCGTTGTACAGAGAGAGAGCAACGACACACGAAAGTGCTACCTGTTATCGGCGCAGCTGCAATTAGGAACAATGACACTGGCCACCGTTGTATGCCTTTCATGTTACCGACACTTTTATGTGTATCGACTGGTTCAAGTTCCTTTGTCTGATCCTTTTGTCTCCTTTGCACCGCTGCTCTAACCGTTCCCCACATATTTTTAAAACATCAGTGGACAACAATTTTTTCTATAGGAAAAACAACGACTCGGTTTAAATCAATTTTAAACAAATCATAACTTTCTTTCAACGTTGAGTCTTCAAGTTTAACTAGATTGTGTTCGTAGTCATTACTTTGGAATGGAATTTGCTAGGAGTTATAATTGCAAACAGATAATGAAGAGGTGCGCTCAAAAGTACATTGTTACATTATTGAATTTATACCAAAAGTACGACTAAAATATAATTGCAAATGACATAACGAGATTTTAGCTGTTTATAACTGACTATGATTGTTTGATCCAATTGTTATTTTAATTTTAATACAAGTATATATTTTTTAGTTCTTGTGATTTTAGAATGATGTAAAGTATTAAATCTAGATTTTAAATTTAGGATAATCTTAGAAGCAACTTAGTGTAACACAGATAAATAGAAAATAATAGAAACTTCAACGTTTGTAGTTGTAAAAGGAAAGTTCTTAAAGTAAATTTACTATTTTTTATCTGACAATTACGTACAAATCTTTTCCAAATAAATTATCTCAAATCTAGTGCGTTGGTTAACGATGTGATGCTCTGTTTCGTGTATCTTAGTGCCTAGTACACTCTGTTAAACAATTTTTCAACACTCATTAACAGTCAAATTTTCACAATTACATCCTGTTACAAAGATTCTCCTCCAAATTAATTTCTATGCTATTCTTATTCATTACCTCTGATAGCTAAACAATTATTTTTAATCATACCTATAAACTGAACAAATGTATACTTATCCTTATCTGATTATACCTGTTACTTTATAAAAATTTTTAAGACAAACTTACTTAGACTTTTCTGAATTTTTATAACAATACATGATTGACAAAATCAGGATATACGAATGAAGAAATATATTTAAAATTTTTAATAGACACATCTGCAATTTCAATGTACAATGTGCAATATAAAAATTCGGAAATTGGACCTCGCACAGGTTTCTCTACAAAAAAATTACAAAACCGAACAAATTTAGATTTTTAGCAATTTTTATAACAAAATGTGACCATAGAATTACATTCAACAATTTTTCAATGGACGCATCTTTGTAATTTTGGCGACTATGCGAATGAAGAAATATATTCATAATTTTTAATAGACACATCTGCAATATCAATTTATAATGTGCAATATAAAAATCCGGACATTTGACCTCGCACAGGTTTCTCTACAAAAAAATTACAAAACCGAACCGATTTAGATTTTTAGCAATTTTTATAAAAAATGTGATCAAAGAACTACATTCAACAATTTTTCAATGAATGTATCTTTGTAATTTGGTGTCCAATTTTTAAAATAAAAAACCGGTCATTCGTCGCTCATATCGGTCATAAAATAAAAAACCGATCGTATATTCAAATTGCAAGATCATATGAAAAAATAAGAACATGCGAACGAAGAAATATATTCGATAATTTTCAACTGACGCATTTTTGTATCTTCGCATCTTCAAATATACAATTTACAAAATAAAATACGGTTTAATTAATTGGTTGTACATTTCCTGCGAGCACAAAATTAATTTTTTCCCGCCTATACGCTAACGCGGTGTGTCGGTAACAGATCAAACTTTATCGGGTTTTGAAGTCGGCAACCGACTTTCCCGCTAATCTGTGTTTGTATATCTGCGAGAGAATAAGGACGGAGCATCGGATACCGCTTGCGGCGCGAAGGGCGTACAAAGAAAGAGTGTATATTCGTTGAGCAAGCGAGTTACATATAACGCGTGCGTACTTGCTTTACGTTCGCGTATCTACTACGTGAGCGAGATTCTTAAGTAATTACGAAGGTAGAAGTGTACGGTTTTCAGAATGACGTTCCGCGACATGACGACAGTGTCTGTGACCGGCGCGGCGCACTGACTCATCGATCAGTACACGTCGAGCCGCAGCACGGTTCAGATCGTCTCTTCTGTTCGTTCTATGGACGTCAAATGTTCAACGAGGTGCTCTGTGATTGTTTACCGTGCTACGTGTGCCTCGATTCGCGTGACCACACTACGCGGATCGTCAACGGAGTGTCGACGACTTCCTTTTCGTGAGTGAATCGTTTTTGTGCCCCTCCATTTTTCGGATACCAACGGCCCTGACGCTGACAACTCGCCGGATCGGAGACGTCGACATGGTAAGTGTTGGTAAACATCTGACTGGTTGTCGGTATACTAAGTATTTTTATGCATTTGGTGGATTAGGTTTGGGACTGTAGGAACATTCGAGGAATTTAGGTTTATGAAAGTTACTGAAGAAAGTAGGATATTTCTGTTCAGCTCTTAAGTCTTCTTATTGATGAAGCATATTTTGATTTTGCACGAAGATCCGCTATTTAGTTTTGAGCTGTGAATTTTATCCATTTAGGTAGAATTGAAGACAGTAGAAAAACTGAAAAAATATAATCCTTAATGCTCCGTTGGCTCAGCTACGAAGAAATATAAAACAGTTGTTTAAACTACGCTCAAATTTGATAATTAAGGCTACGGTTATTTTTTAAACGAATGTTAGGTGTCTTCGTAGCGTAGGCAACGGACCGTTAAGGGGAAAGGGCTCTGTAAACGACTCATACGAATTTTTTGCACAGTCAACAATGCGCGAATCCTTCCGAATCTTTAAAGTTACTTTATTTCACATTGTGACAAGTGAAAAATATTTTTGTGACAATGTAATTATAGAAAATACAAAAGAGCAGTGTCGTAAATTGGTCTTTTCTTTGAGATGCAGAACTGCGTCGGTTGTAACGTGTCTGGTAATTATCTGAACCGAAAAAATAAAAATTTTTTTCAATTTCCAAGCATACAGATCTAAAACTTTAACCAAAATAATAATTTTAATACATTTTAAAAGCAAATAACTGTTTAAAGTGTTGCCATTTGTAAAATTAAAGGCGCCAGAAGAATTTAAGAATGTTGGTGTATTTTTCTCAGTTCATTAAAACTGTTACAGAAAGAAGGAAATCTTCATTGAGCTTCTGTTTGCTATCAGTGATAGAGATAATTTTTATTTTGCACGATGATCCGCAATATAGTTGTGTGTAGATTGTAAATCTTTATGAAAAATAAAAATGGTTTTACTGCTTTAATACAGTAAAAATTAAACAGTACTTAGTCAGATTTTTCTGATGTTTTTACTGTTTTGTATTTTGTCTACACATTTTTGCTCACAATCACATCGAATCTGCAGCAAATTGGGATCATCTTTTATTCCAAATATTTACTAGAATGAAGTATACAATACAATGTAATAAGTATATACAAATTAATGAATTTTTTTAAGCACACATAGGTAAATGTAAAAACTATAATATTTTGGAAATAATCGAATAAATTGTTATATCAGATGAAGTAATACAAACAAATATGAATTGTTCTTTTATAATAATACGATGTGACAAACTCAAACGAGTACATTAACATTAATGTACGTTATATATAATATTAATGTACTTTATATGTCACTTACAATTTAATTAAAATTATGCAAGATTGGATAAATATATAAATATATAAAAATTTATATATTTTAACGAAATGTAGCGCGTACAAACCGTTACTTTATTATTATTATAACCGTTACTTTATTATTATAATAAAGTAAGTTTTTAATTAATTTATTAAAAACAAATTGACTTCAGTTGTTCTCGTAATTAATATAACCGGTACTAAAACAGTTTAAAAATGATGAAGCCAATGAATCGCTTCAGTATTCATTTTATTATTTGCAACTGCTATTTATGTCTCTTTGATACCCTGATAAAATGAATGTTGATTGATTTATAAGACAAATTTTGAGAGGTCAAATAAATACCTGTTTTTATTTAATTTTCTCTGTTATTTCCCAGACCTTCAATGAAAATCAAACACAATTTCAAACGTAGATATTCACTTAAGACACTTATCGTGTATGATAATCTTACAATGATAAGCTGTAGTGTGCTACGTAGTATCGAACATTGATAAAGAACATTTTAGCACTTTCAACTGACATTATTTTCTATCAGATTATATTACTACGAGCATAACAACAACAGTTGTTTTATAAATAGAACAATAGCCAACCTATAGTGCATTTATAAACTATAAATATCGTTCTTTTCAATGAAGCAGTTTTGTTTTAATGAACGCTGACCGGTAATGCGCTGATTGACAAATTCAACAAAATTTATAAACGATCGAGTAATTTACAAAAAAAGTAGAAAGTGACTTTCTTTGTTGATTTCATCGATTAATTTAGTTTTCTCTTAGAAAGTTGAAGCATACAATAAGATTCATTTTTATAATGATAAAAAGTTGGTGCGTATGTTGTAAACGTTCGAGTGTAGTGTTCGAATTGTTATCTTGAAGAATATGTTAATGAGGAGATAGTTGATCGACCTTCAAATAAAAAGGAACACAAGTTTGAAAAGAATTCTGTCATTTGACTATTTTTTTAAGCTGTTGAAAACTCTAGTGTCGAGAAAATAATTCAATCTTACTTTTGGGCTCCCTATACCGAACAATAAATATGCGAATTTTTACATAAAATTATGAAAAAATTGCAAATAAATTGAGGAGAAATATAAATGAATAAGTTCATTAACACTAAACCCAGCATTAAAAGTATCTGGTGAATGTTGCCTTACAAAAATGGCAACACTAAATTTATTGAAATTTATTCCATTAGTTTCCATAAATGAATTTTTATAATTTCAATAATTGGAAAATATCATTTGACCGTGGTAGGTTTAGTGTTAACACAAGTTCAAGCTGTAGATTAATATTTCATTAAAAGTATTATCTTCGACTCGCGAAACAATTTATCGTACGACGCGATTTCACATTTACAATGTATTTA
The DNA here is from genome assembly GCA_913789915.3 of Sphecodes monilicornis. Taxonomy (NCBI): domain Eukaryota; kingdom Metazoa; phylum Arthropoda; class Insecta; order Hymenoptera; family Halictidae; genus Sphecodes; species Sphecodes monilicornis. The sequence goes on from OU565290.1 coordinate 18,020,216, forward strand.
CATAATATTTTCTTTTCGCCTCTGTTCGAAGAATTTACTGACGCAGTTTCGTTGGAAAATCCTGGCGTGTATATTTATACCTGATGAAGCTCGGCAAAAATGTTGAACTAAAAATATGGTATCACTTCTCGGTCAATCGTGTTCGATTTTGAGCACGATTTCGAAGAAAAATTACATTTCCCAGTGAAAGTGCATTTAACACTTCCGTTGATAGGTTTCTGTAAGAAAATCGAAGGAAATATGGCGTCTGTGAAATAAACGTGTGGGCGTTTATAAATGAAAAGCCGTATATTTTTACGAACTGTACATCTAGTCGCGTCGACCGTCGATAGCGAAGTGAGTTTCTGATGACGTCCTTTTCACCATGGCCTATTCTACAATTTATGACTTCCTGACCCCCGAGGAAGGCTCCTGAACACTAAACCTACCAAGCATTAAAAGTATCTGGTGAATGTTGCCTTACAAAAATGGCAACACTAAATTTATTGAGACTGTCCGTAATTTTACCACGTTTTTATTAGCTCGCTTTCTTGTTTGTTTTTTTGTTTATTTGTTTGTTCGGTACAAATCTTGCAATTGATTTTAAACTAACTTCCCGATGAGCTAGAGACTTGAAATTGGAAACGTGGCTTAGAACTGGATGACAATGCAATATTCAAAAACATTTTTTTTAAAAAGTCTATCCGTTTAAGAGAAATAACAATTAAATATTTTTACCGTTATTACCGTTATACCGTGGTCATCGGGTTCAGCGATCCCCACTCCGCGCGACAACGCTCTCTACTTTATTATGCGTACGCGCTCTGACTCGTCCCCACTCCACGAACCCACTTCGCCCCGACGGAGCTCAGTATATGATAGACGATCGGTAATACATCATCGCTTTGTTTACCAAGTGAAAGAACTGTTACACCTTTCTGTTATAATTTCATCAAAATGTTTAAAATCGATTGAAATATACGTGCAAGAAGTAGGAGAGGAAGCCTTTTGACGTTGGGGAGCATGTATGATATAGGTAATAATAATATCGTGTACGAGATTAGAAATTAACAAAAATCTGTGTTTGACAGTGTAAGAAATAATGTCTACAAAAAAAAAGGAGCATATTTTGCGTTAAATATTTGTCATTGTATATTTTGCGTTAAATATTTTCTTGAAAAATTTCACACAAACAAGATTAAAAAGCAGGTAAATAATTATTTAAATAAAAATAAATTTTTAAAAATACCACGTTTCTTCTGTATAATAGATGCGTGGACAAGGAAATTTATTCCATTATTTTCCATAACTGAATTTTTATAATTTCAATAATTGGAAAATATAAAACCGGTCATTTGGACCGTGGTAGGTTTAGTGTTAAGAGAGAGAAAAAGCGTATCGACGAAAAGCACGTGGTCCGTCTCGAATACCTGCCCTTTCTGATTTTCTAACATTTCCTTTCATATTTTCGAAGATCATCAGCTCTAAATAAAATCTGGTTAATGAAACAACTTAGGAGTGCCTTTCGTTGACTAAGTGGATTAGTCATCTGTGAACCGTGATTATGTATGCGAAGTTGAATCTTTAGAACTTCCATGAAACCACTTTCTAGCATTTAAAGAAACTGAATTCTGCGCTGGTGATTCCGATAGACCAGAACCGAAACAAACGCAAACATAATCCCACAAAACTATGCTTCTCTTATATCTCATTAGTTTGCATGCTGTGTAAACGTGTTAAACAATCGAGTCATCACTATTTGATGACTAATTTCATTGCATGTGCGTTCACGTGTAACGTTCTTTGCGTCAGCATTTTTTGAGTGTTGATAGAATTAATTGTTTTATTATTGGTTAAATCAAATTATTTATTCTTGTCAATCTGAAATAAAATTTATCGATTTTTATTCCCACAATTTAATGACATTATTGTATTTCAATTTTCAATTGTAATAAACGGGCTGCAGATTTTATGCGTTTATGATAAAAATGAGTATGTGAAATTCAAAGCGGTGGACAGATTAAAATAATTTAAGAATATGAAATTACTAGCTCCAGTTTATTAAAATTATATTAAAGGAAGATTTCTGTTTGATCGATGCGAACCATTCTTCTTCATTTTGCACAAAGATTCATAGTTTAATAATTAAATTTTTCTTTGAAGAATCTTGGTAGATCACCAATAAATGTACATACAATTCTTTTTAGGGAAATAAAATTTCGTAAATTGTTTTGGTCAAACTTCGAACTAATTGTTGGTTAAAATTTTTAGAATACTTTAACACTAAACCTTCTGAGCCTTAAAAGTGGACTGGTATATACATATTGCCTTATAAAAATTACAAGATTAAATTTATTTTGATTTTGTGCGGTCCTTATTGTAATATGTGATCTCCTAAAAATATTTATTCAATCATTTCTTATGACAGCGCCTTTATAATTTCAATAATTATAAAATAAAAAATCTGGTACCAGTCATTTTGCCGGTAGGTTTAGTGTTAAAGAATATTATCTTTTCCGTAGTTTATATCAGACATATTTAATTGATAATAACACGCAAACATTTTATCACCTTGTTACTGTTACCATTAGCAACAGTGTAACCAGTGTTCAACATGCAGATTATGATAGTTCGTCTACTCTAACCATTGTCACTATTGTAGTAAAGTGAAATTCACAGAAGCAATTGTGTTGAAACGGTAATAAACGTCTTTATTTTGTCTTGTCATTGAACCGAGGAAAAATGAATCACTTCCCGTTCGTGGAGAAACAAAGGAACGTGTAATAGACAGTTTGAACGCGGTGTTGCACGAAATGATCGGAAAGTGGAGCCAATCTTGTTATTTAATGATTCTTTCCCAATGCTCTGCAGCGTAACAATTGTAAGAATTATGTATTTATACTTAAAACTTTTCTATCTACAAAATTATATATTTTTTTAAATTGTTTCTGTCACTTAAAATTTTTTATTAAATTATTTTATATACTTTTATATTATTAGTTTAAAAAGGGTAGAAGTTATAAAGCGTTACAGGCGAATATCTCCAAAAATGTTGATTATACGCAAAAATCTTTCAGATGAAAGTTATTCAGTATCGAGGGGAACATTATGTGCTGGAACTTTTATTTTTCCCGGTGAATACTCCAAGGTGACGTGAAGGTAAAATTTCTTTGTTTAAATGGAATGATATGTTTTTTTATCAGTTCAATTACCTATGGCTCAAGGTCATTCAAGGTCAAACTGGCAGAATGATGCAGAAAAGATGTGATCGTTTTATTTGTACTTTAGTTCGTGCCTTTGAACTTTCACGCCAAAACGTTAACATGTGTTCAATATCAGCATTACTCAGGACAACATCAAAGTCATTCTCAATGAAATGAAAACAAACGTATTTATGTATTACTGTGCTCTTCTGGAAGATAGTCAGTTTACTTGCATTACTATACTAAGGTATCCGTCGCTGAACGATAGTAAAAACAAGAAAGTCAGAATATGCAAAGCTTGTGCTAAGATAAATGTTGAAATGTTGAGCAAAGTTAGAGAATCATTTAAACAAAGAATTTTTAAGTGCATTGAAGTAAGAGGTAATCATTTTGAACACATACTAAACTGAAGTACAAATAAAACGATCATACCTTTTCTGCATTTCCCTGCAAGTTTGACCTTGAATGACCTTGAGTCATAGGTAATTGAACTCATCTTAAAACGCACTACTGGATGGTGGATGAAAAAACATATCATTCCATTCAAAAAAAGAAAGTTGACCTTCACCTCACCTTGGAGTGGCGACCGAGAAAAATCAAAGTCCCACCACATGATGTCCCCCTCGGTACTGAACAACTTTCATCTGAAACATTTTTGCATATAATCAATATAATCTTTATAATTTCCACCCTGTATATTTAAAAATTATTTTTATACTTTACACATTGCTACTTTACTTTTTACTGAAGAATTTTGAAAGGTGTTATTTTATTTTAATATACAGGGTGTTCGGTAACTGGTGGTATTATTTATTTAAATTTAACGACGAATTTAAAGATTCGTCGGGATCGCGTGCATTACTATATGCACGGAGTAGAATCGGTTGGTCATGATTAGACGCGACAGTCGATTTCTATCGAATGTTACGCGTATTCTCTGAATTTTCAAACTCGATTTTCTCGAAAACATAGCCTCACATGAAAAAATTTCATTCTATATTTTCGACTTATTTTTTCATGTAGAATCAGCCGCTTTTCGCTTGTACCACCCTGTATAATTGAAAACATCATAATATAGAAAATTAAGAACTCTAATTTTCCGAGAAGTTGTAGTCATTCGATCTGAAAAACGAGATTTCGAGCCGTTCGTTATTTTGAAAATAAACCTTGTCATGTCCTCTTTAAAATTATGACATCACAATTTTTATGCTGGTTTTTTAAAAAATCGAGAATATTTGAAATTGCAATGTCTTTCGAGTATTACCACCTCCATAATGGATTAACAAAATTAATATGGAATATGTGACATAACATTTTGCATGCACAACACCATATTAGAAAATTTCTCATTTCAAAAACGATCGTGTTGCGTGATCTACAACGTGAGCATTTAGCGTGTCTGACTACCACTGGCCAATTTTACTTGAACTAAACAGACGATAGCACAGTACGAAGTATGACCTGTCATCCATCGACGATATTGTCTTGTCTATCAATTTACAAACTGTAATATGCAATACTGTGGTCAATGTTTATGGAAACATTAACAGAACTTGGGAATAATTAGTAACAGATAGGTTATAACAACAGTTAAATTACTATCGTTTTATTATACGCGGTCAAGGTAGTTGATTCACTGTTATTAACACTCTATTGACTACATTTTACCTTAATGAGAATTGCAATTAGAGCATATACAGAAACAATTAACGCATTTGGCACTAATATTAACACGATCGAAATAATCAGGTCACTGGTTAAATTAATTCGTACTGATGCAATCAGCGTATTTAAATTCACGATTAATAGCCCACAAGTGATAATAGGAAGTCCGCTCGTAATTGCAATTATGCAGAGAACGCATGATACAGTGCATTAAATGTGCGGAATTAACACTGCGGATCGTTTAACCGTAAAAACCATTACAATTACTTAATTGCATCAATAAAGTTTTAATTGGTATTACAGGCGTTATTCAATTAATTTGTTCCTTATTTCGATATATTCATTCATTGATGCTTCTAGTGTTAAAACATTATCCAACAACAATTTCCACGGTTCTTGTTTTAAATCTATCCTAACATCTGCTTTCATTAATGTTTCTAGTATTGAAACATTGTTTAAAAAACGTTCCACGGCTCGTACTTAAAATAAATCCTACTAAATTAATTCTTTGATGTTTCTATTATTAAAACATTTTCCTAAAAGAATTTCTACGTTTCTTGTATTAAATGCATCCTATTATCTGATTTCATTAATTTTTCTAGTGTTGAAACATTTTTTAAAAAACGTTCCACGGCTCGTACTTAAAATAAATCCTACTAAATTAATTCTTTGATGTTTCTATTATTAAAACATTTTCCTAAAAGAATTTCTACGTTTCTTGTATTAAATGCATCCTATTATCTGATTTCATTAATTTTTCTAGTGTTGAAACATTTTTTAAAAAACGTTCCACGACTCGTACTTAAAATAAATCCTACTAAATTAATTTTTTGATGTTTCTATTGTTAAAACATTTTCCTAAAAGAATTTCTACGTTTCTTGTATTAAATGCATCCTATTATCTGATTTCATTAATTTTTCTAGTGTTGAAACATTTTTTAAAAAACGTTCCACGGCTCGTACTTAAACTAAATCCTATTAAATTAATTCTTCGATGTTTCTACTGTTAAAACATTTTCCTAAAAAAATGTCCACGATTCTTGTTTTAAATACATCCTCTTATCTGCTTTCATTAATGTTTCTAGTGTTGGAACATTTTTTAAAAAACGTTCTACAGGTCATATTTTAAATAAATTCTACTATATGCTTCCATTGATATTTTTTACTGTTAAAACAAATATTAAAACACATTCCACAGTTCGCAAACAGAACCTGTTACAAAGCTTCAGAAGACTTTGTTGAGTCAGTTCGCGACGTTTGAAGACGTTCCAGCAAAATTTCGTGGGCGCGAGTGAAAGTAAGAAGAAAAGAAAAATATGGTTGAATTACATTTCCATAACAGGTGTTATAGTTCGTTCTTGTCGAGAAACCTCGGGAGAAAATTGTTCTTGAGCCGTGTCAGTGTTCGTGCGTTCTTTGAGACCGAATTTGCATCGAGTCGTCTTGCTGCCTTGAGCTCAATAAACCGAACTGGAAGGAAGGTGACTTGAGAGAAATGATTGCCGCTATTGACCATGATGCATTATACGTATGTACATCCTGCATTATGATTGCCCGGAGCTTTTTAGCCGTTGTCGTTAAGGATTCCGACGACGAAGCCACGACGTGGGCGTAGATCCATTTACATCATCCTATTAAAGGCTGTAATCATTGTTAAGCAGCGAACTGAGGCTCGTCTGCACGATAGCTAATATTATCAGGATTGTAGAAACAGTACTCGAACCGCTTGTCGAGCAGGAACGTTATATTGTTACTAATATCTGTGTGTACATAATGAGACTGTATAGGGTGTACGCGGTGTTATTTGCCGTGGTTTTCGCATAAATGATAAGCGCAGTTGTCTTATGTCGGCTTTTCATGGTCGCGATATTTTTGAGTTCACTAAGTAATTTGTTTTGCCAATAATTTTTTATTGCAACGAGAATCAGATAGCACTGTTCAAATTAATTTACTGTGCATTTGAAAGCTAATTAATTTCCGAAATAATTTTTAGTAATGAATTTTCTAAATATTGTTGATATTTTTGAAAATAGAACAATAAATCCTTTAGGTTTGAAAAATACTCTTATTTCATTGATAAATATATTGAATCTATTTTATCAATATTTTCAGAAATATTCTTTTGTCCTTTCTTATTAACATTTTTCTACGTTGGCAACATTTTGTTTAAATAGTCCATTGATTAATATTTTCCTACGTTGTCAATACTTTCAGAAATACTTTGTTTTGCCTATTAATATTTTCCTATATATAGTCAGCATTTTCAGAAATATCTTATTGTGTAGTCTATTAACATTTTTCTGCATTGACAACATTTTAGAAAATGTTTGATTGCTACGAATATTTTCCTCTATTGTCAACATTTCATTTATTAAAGTGTTTCTATATTGTTCATATTTCAGAAATATTCTACTGCCATTTCTTATTGACATTTTTATATACTGTGAATATTTTAAGAAACATCGATTGCTTTGTCTAGTACAGTGTCGCCAGATCGGTTAAATTGGGCGGAATACAGTTTACCACCTCTCTGATGACCAGAATAATATGTAACACGTTGCGTGGCGCGTCACGTGACCAGTCTACGATCTTAGTGGGGGACGTTGGAGTGTGTTCATGTAGTGGAATGGGATAGTGGAAGGGGAAAAAGAGGAGAGGAAAACCCACCCAGTTTTGGGTGGATCTGGCGACACTGGTGCAGTAACGTTTTTCTAAATTCGCCACATTGTCAAAAATGTTTGTTTGTTCCATTATCATTTTTTCGTGTTGTTGATATTTTCAGAAATGTTTAATTAATCCGTCTATTTCCGCAAACATTGAATTGGGCAAATTTAACTGTCGCACAATCACCAAGACACATTGCATTCTAAACGTTTCCTCGTGTCAATAAGCAAATCGTGCCACGTTCTCGTTTATCGTTACGACTGTCTGTGACTGTCATGTAGACAGTCCTGTAAGATCTTTATCGTCCGACTTAATATTACCACTTTTATTGCCGTGACATTGAATGTCATCGTGTTTGTCATCGTTGGAGGCTTCGAATCGCATTGTCACAACATTCCGCTACTTGATGCGTCGACGGTGTGACGATATCAACGCCAATTTGACTTTTACCGATGTCAGCGCCGAAGTCAACATCGCAAGCGTCACAGTCTGTGGTCAGACCACAACAATCGGGCGACATTGTCAGACGACAATGTGATACCATTCCAAAAGTTTTACATAACTTCTATTATACATATTCATTGCGTAAGTTTTGTCGCTCGACAAAAGAGTAATCGCATTTCAAAACTATTTACATAGATATTTATGGTATCAGCCATGTTTTGTTAGTTACTGTGGATTTTTAAAGAAATTCATATTTTTGTACATGGAAATCGAGAATCTAAAATATAACCCATTTTTTTTCTTTTATTCAGTGCTGTAATTAGTGTAAATAAAATTGTAATCTGTTCATAAATAATTGAACGAGTTATTTAAATTTTCGTTTGAACGTCTTTAGAAACTGTAAATATGAAGATTCTCATTGTATTTATAGTAAATTGTTTAAATGTTAATAATATCTGATACAATGATGAAAGATAGTGCATATATTAAATTATGTAGGGTGGAGCAATTTTAATTAACATGTGTCTGCACATGCAGGATTAGTGGATTTTGAGAAAAGTATTTATCTCAAAATTCATCAGTATTTTCGGAAAGATAGTGCACACATTAAATTATGGAGGGGGGAGCAATTTTAATTAACATGTGTCTGCACATGCAGGATTAGTGGATTTTGAGAAATGTATTTATCTCAAAATTGATCAGTATTTTCGAAGATCTGATGTTTTTATCGCTTCTTAAAAAGAAGAAAGATAGTGCATACATTAAATTATGAAGGGGGGGAGCAATTTTAATTAACACGTGTCTGTACATGCAGGATTAGTGGATTTCGAGAAAAATATTTATCTCAAAATTCATCAGTATTTTCGAATACCTGATGAAGTTTTTATTTTTTCTTAAAAAGAAGAAAAATAGTGCATACATTAAATTATATAGTTTGGAGCAATTTTAATTAACACGTGTCTGTACATACAGGATTAATGGATTTTGAGAACTGTATTATCTCAAAATTTATCAGCATTTTCGAAGATCTGTTGAAGTTTTTATTTCTTCTTAAAAAATTCGTTTATTGTGTAATGTAACGAATAAAGAACTTGTCCGAAACATAATGCACTACGTGAAATATACAAAGTAGGAAATACACTGAAATATAATCTTGACAAAATAAAATACAGGACCTTCTAGAATTTATTAAAGAAACTGAAATCCTGAAAGTTATACTATAATGATGCACCTTCCCGTCGCTAATAGCCATTTTAAATGTGGATTGATTGTTAGAACTTTGGCATTGCATGTTACTCATAAATAAAAAACAATTTTCACGTATTATGCAAATAGAAACATATCCTGTATTTGAGGGCAATATACTTTTACGGTCAATAGTCTGTAACGTATCGAATGCATTGTTGATCTGCGACACAGAAATCATAATTGGATTTACGTGACTTTCTGTGCTTCATTGCTGTCTGTACTAGATCAAGAATTGCCATTACATTACAATTATAGCATTTGAAGCACTGCAAGTCGAGTATTTTAGAAAGCCTGTCCGAATCAATAGTATATCAATGTTTGTTTTTGTTCAGTTAATTAAATTGTGGATCTTCCGGTATTGTGGATGGCACCTGTGTATATAAAATATAAGAAAATCAAGGCATCTTTTTATCGGAGAATAAAACTTTTCCCTGATCTTGATTTTTATTGGCCAACCATTATACTAAGGGACTTTTAACAACACACACTAAAGCGTATTGTAATTCGAAAAACATTAACCATGGAAATTAAACGCAGAGAATTATTAACGTCCCAGTTTTATGATTTATCAAATAATGAACGTTTTGAATGTGAAAAAATTTTTATGATTTAATACCGTGATGGGCATGATAGGGGCCCCTCAACGCCTGCTTCTCCCGCCAACCTCTCTTTCATGCGCGAGGCCTGCGCACTGTTCGTGACTCCTATGGTAACGGCGAATGCTGGTGGGGGACAGTGGGCGCTATAGTGGGGACGGTTGTGCCTCAATTGAGACAAAAATGCCCATCCCTGATTTAAAATATAATGAATGAATCTTTAAATATGTTGTTAAAACATGATCCTTACATTAAATTATTTAACACGCTGTGATGATAATGTGTTAAAAATATGAAATCACACGTAGATGTCTAGACTCTGATTAGTATACTGACGTCTATTCATTTTTGTTTCAGGTGTACCATTGGCAGAGTCAAAATGTCAAAGTTTCCGGCGTGGACGACATGGTTCTACTTCCGAAAATATCGGAGGAAGCCATAATCGATAACCTTCGGAAGAGATACATGGACGACTACATATTTGTATCCTTTTCAAACAAATGCTATCTTGATTTCAAAAGTATTGGAAACACTCGAAATATACTAGCATCGAAGTAATATTCAATTTACATTTTAAATGACTCTATTGAAGATATAACAATCGAATGTTTGCACAAATCAAATGAGTCTATCGTCATTTTCACGACCACTGATCTGAATTCGTTATCTTAAAAGGTTTCTTCTCTCCAACCCTACAACATTCGTAAGACATCGCGACATTAGGTGGCATCGATTAGGTGTAGAGAAACTTCTTTCATTAAAGTACATTAAAACTGTATTCGAATTTAAAATTACCGTATAAAATGCTGATTATAGAAAAGACACTGTTAATTTGAACCATTAGACTCCATAAAAAGTACCTGAGTAAAAGTACAAGCTTATACTTTTAAGTATAAGAATTAACATTCTTAATGAAAAACTAGTTCCAGGAAAATCACGCAATTTATGTACCAGTTGATCAAATTAATTCTTAGTCTATTCTCCGTAAATTTATGGATTATTTACAAAAAATTAAATTACATTCTAATCCCTAAACTAATTTCCATAACTCCGACTCCACGATTCCGACTCCGACTCCACGATTCCGACTCCGACTCCACGATTCCGACTCCGACTCCACGATTCCGACTCCGACTCCACGATTTCGACTCCGACTCCACGATTTCGACTCCGACTCCACGATTCCGACTCCGACTCCACGATTCCGACTCCGACTCCACGATTCCGACTCCGACTCCACGATTCCGACTCCGACTCCACGATTTCGACTCCGACTCCACGATTTCGACTCCGTCTCCACGATTTCGACTCCGACTCCACGATTCCGACTCCGACTCCACGATTCCGACTCCGACTCCACGATTTCGACTCCGACTCCACGATTTCGACTCCGACTCCACGATTTCGACTCCGACTCCACGATTTCGACTCCAACTCCACGATTCCGACTCCGACTCCACGATTCCGACTCCGACTCCACGATTCCGACTCCGACTCCACGATTTCGACTCCGACTCCACGATTTCGACTCCGACTCCACGATTCCGACTCTGACTCCGACTCCCAAGCCCTGCCAATTTCAATCAAATTCTATGCACTTCTCTCCATCTTGCAAATAACAAATGAATCTTCAGAATGGTAATTGACAAATTTGAATTCAACATAAAGTTGCAATTGATGAATCGCTAGAGCCAAAAATGAATTAACATAATAGTATTAATCTGCTTTATAAAAATGTGATAAATTAAACTTTTAAATTTAGTTGAGAATTGATGAAGGAAATAAAGCAATTTAACTGTAATATAAGTTAATATTGTTACGAATATGGCACGACTAGCACTCTCATTATATCATCGTTGCCTGGACGACGATATAACAGGGACAAAGGATGAGTCGCTCGACAAACCTCGAAGGGAACAGTCGTGACATAGATAAGTATAGTTCCTTCCTCAAATAAAGAGGCTTTGGTTTATTACGGGAGTCTACTTTTATTGTAGCGATGCCTAAACTACACGGTTGTCCATGTAAAAATATTATAAGAAACCATGAATACAATCTTGGTATAAAATACGTACAAATAATGAACGTGCAAAGTTAATTTTCTTAATCAGCAACAGACATGTATCGGTCCCGTACTCGTTTCAATTAACCCTTTCAAGCAGATGCCTTATTTTGGAGAGAGGGAGATAGAAATTTACCAAGGCGCGGTAAGTTTAAATAATAAGTTATTCCATAGTGATAAATTTGTATAACTTTAACTATTCCTATTTTATGTCTAATATATTTGTATTATATTTTTATCTTAGGCACCGTACGAGAATCCTCCTCATGTTTATGGATTGGCAGACGAGATGTATAGGAACATGTTAATTGATAACGAAAGCCAGTGTGTTATCATCAGGTATTACATACAGTTCTATTCATAAATTTAATAGGATTTGCAAGATATAATAAAAATTGTATTACACGTACAAAAGATACAAAATGTTATGTTGACCAGTATTATTATACATTATATTATCACAATTCAGAATAAATTAAAAATATATTTATATGAAGCATGTGTGAAATATGATAAAATAATGTATAAATAAATATAAGTAAGTAAGTAGTAAATGATAAAGCACGCAAAATAAAATAAATGTAAATAAGTGTATGATAAAATAAAGTACATAAAAGAAATGTAAATAAAGTAAACAGGAAAATAAAATGTAGAAAATAAATAAATATGTGTTGTTTACAGTGGAGAATCCGGTGCTGGCAAAACAGTGACTGCCAAATATATAATGTCCTATATTGCAAGGGTTAGTGGTGGCGGTGAACGTGTTCAAAAAGTGAAAGACGTAATTTTGGAGTCTAATCCATTATTAGAAGCATTTGGGAATGCGAAGACAGTGCGAAACAATAACAGTAGCAGATTCGTAAGTTGTATTTTAAACTTGTGCAAAATCAACATCCACATATGTTTACGCAATTAAGAAAATAATAAAAATTTGTAATATATTTTATTTTTAGGGCAAATACGTACAAATGCAATTTGGCCGAGGCGGTCAACCAAGCGGAGGAAAAATTTCGAATTTCCTTTTGGAAAAATCAAGAGTCGTTTGTCATAATCTTGGCGAGAGAAATTTTCATGTGTTCTATCAATTGGTCACAGGCGCGGACCAACAAATGAAATGTAAATATCAATTGGTAATTATGTTTAGACAATTTGGATATATACTTCTCTTCGATACGATATTGCAGGTCTTTGTGCATTTGTAAATTATACAATTCTTTGAAAAACAGTAAAATAAAGTTTGTCAATACCTTTTTTCTGAAAAACTGCACAGGAAATAAAAGTACAAGTTTTAAAAAATTTTTAAATGATAATTTACGTGAAGAAAATTTGCATATCCGCCACAGGAATGTATATTTGAATCTTTAATGTTACATTGGTCATGAATATTTTAGAGATTACGTTAAAAGCATGCAACGTTTGTATTAAGTTTTAAAAAACTATTATATCAATATGCAGTAGGAATCTTCTCAAATTTATAAAGTAAACAGAAACTATGTTAAAAACTCAAGTAACATGAGTTTTGTCAAGAAAAATATGAACAGTAATTTCTGGTAATTTTCTTTTTCGGAAACTACTTTTTCATGTTAATTAATTTAACAACGGATTGTTCACTTTGTTTTATAGCCGAATTTGGATTAACTGATCTCGATTACTACCAGTATCTCAGCTACGGTGGGAATCACAGAGTTGAGGGTGTATCTGATGCTCGTGATTTTCAGGAAACGTTAAAAGGTATTGCTATAATTAGTATCAAGATCAATGAATATAATCTAAGATCAAATAATATTATCTAGTCCTTAAACTTTGTAATAAGCATTTGTATTTTATTATAGATTAAGAATTCATTTGTAGTAAATCGATTAAAAATTACTTTAGCAAATATAAAAATTTTCTTTTTAGGATTAAGTGTGATGGGAATAAATGATTCAGAAGTGAATGATATCTTCCGAATAGTTGCCGGAGTACTTCATCTAGGAAACATCCAATTCATGGAAAAGGAAAATTATTCGCATGTTGCCGGCAAGCAATGTAAGCATATATAACTATAAAAATTCTGGAAATTTTTCCAGCATTAATTCTTTAGGACTTTAGGATATCGGAAAAGGAAAATTTAAATTTTACATTCTGTTGCAAATATTTTTTCTAAAATTTGTATCTACGACTATACTAAACAACCTTTTATCTTTAACCCTTAATGGTCTCAATTAATAATTTTCCTAAATTGTAAAAAATTCTTCACACATTTTCAAAATTAATACGATATGATGGTGACTTAAAATTGCATTGTCATATGATTACGCTAGCTTACTAACGGTTAAAAGGAAACAATCATTTAATACATTTCTCGAAAATATTTGTCCCGTTCCTGCTTCAAAATTTAATTCAACAGTATTTGCTTTACACACAATTAGATAATAATTTTATCCGTAGGAGTAGGTGTAATTTAAAGCAGTAGATTGGTTAGAAGAATTTCAATGTATTAGTTTCATCTTATTAAAATTTACAAAAGATGAAAGAAATTTCTGTTCGAAAGAAACAATTTGTATTTTGGACAAAGATCTGTGCATTCTACTAATAATATCATACTTGGAACGAATATATCAAATCACAGCACAATCAGTGAGAAATAAAAAATTTAATATTATCCAGAGATAAAAGATGCATAATTTTACACACGAAATATAAGACTTTGCCAATCCTTGCTTCCGTGGTTTCAGTTTGGAGTGCCCTGCATCTTCGCCTATGCTGAAACTGCATAAAATCTGCAATCTAATCGTGTCGTTTACACACGTATATATTTTGTTCGTTCTATTTCTTTCTCAATCGTCTTGCCCCCCTATTCTTCTCTCGGGACATGAGTAAGCCGGTGAGAAACCGTGGGAGCGAGTCTCTTGATTCCACAACAATTATGAAGAAGGCCGACTCCTAGAAACTACAATGTTCTGCACAGTCCAAGTCGAAACGGATACTGTTTGCACACCGTTGCATAATTTTCAATTTATATTTCGCGCTTCTTGTATGATCCCGTAGCCTTTCGTTGTATAAGTAAAAAATTCTTTATTAAATCTTTGTATACCTATTTTTTAAACGTCCTCCAATCTTAATTAAAATTAAGATTATATCGCCATCCTCCTACCGAATAGTTTTTATTTGGGAAAATGAAATATAAAATAATGCAAATTAATCACCGAAAATTATGAGGAACACATGGTTAAGTAATAAATTGTTGTATGTTTCAGTTCTCGAGTTTCCGGCTTTCCTGTTCGAGATCTCTACAGAACAATTAGCTCACAAATTGACATCGCGCGAATTTGAATCGAAATGGGGAGGTCAGGCTGAAAGTGTCGACGTCACTTTAAACGTGGAACAAGCTCTTTATACTCGGGATGCGTTGGCAAAAGATATTTACGCTAGACTATTCGATTATTTAGTTAAAGTAAGTATTACTCGTGTGTCAACAATCTTTTACTGGCAAATCGTTAATTATTTGGTTGTCGACATATTTAAAATAAATATAAGGATATTTAAATTAGTGTTTGCAATCAAAAAATTAGTTGCGTGTTAGTTGATATGTGGACTATGTATAAAATTAATTAGAAAGCGCTTGCATAGTTTTTATATACAGGGTGTTCATTTGAAAACTTTCCATCCGAATGTCTCGAAAAGTATGAAAGATATTAAGAAAGTGTAAAACACCTGTCCAAGGATTTTGAGAGGGAAAGAGGGGGGCAGTATCAGTTTTTCATTTGGGTGGCGTTTTCAAGGTCATTTGAAGGTCAACTTTGTTTTTTCAAATGCAAACCTATGTTTTTTATTATGGGGTCTTATTGTACGTAAAAAGACCAGCAATTTTCGTAGGATACATTTTTTTATCCGCGCACTAGTTTCAGAGATATTTAAAGAGAAGTAGAGCGTTTGTACAGGAATGTAGAGCTATTCCAACAGATACCTTCAAAAATGTACGATCAGAATTTGAGAATCGTCTGTATTATTGTTTAAAAAACAACGGAGAACATTTTGAAAATTTGTTATAGTTACAAAGAAATTACAAACTTTCTCGCAGTATAAGTATGATTCGCTCTACCTCTCTTTAAATATCTCCGAATCTAGTGCGCAGATAAAAAAAGTATCCTACGAAAATTGTTGGTCTTTTTACGTACAATAAGATCCCATAATAAAAAATATAGGTTTCCATTTGAAAAAACAAAGTTGACCTTGCAAACTCCACCCAAATAAAAAACTGAAACTGAAAACGTTTTTAATATCATTCATACTTCTCGAGATATTCGGCTGGAAAGTTTTCAAATGAACACCCTGTATATTTCATTGCTGTATGTACTGTTTAATTGTTCCTTCATTTTACAATTTGAATTATATTATTTCGTTACAGAAAATTAATGCAGCCATGGAAACCACTTCAGACGGCTTTGAGATTGGAATTTTAGACATCTATGGTTTTGAAATTTTCGAGAAGAACGGCTTCGAGCAATTTTGCATTAATTTTGTGAACGAAAAGTTGCAGCAAATTTTTATAGAGCTCACCTTGAAAGCTGAACAGGTAAGTCTATCCTTTTATTCGAATAATTTTGGTTTAATAAAAAGAACTGCATCTCCAATAAAGATTACGAACTCCACTCGCATTTATTCAATTAAAATTTACATCGAAGTTTGAATAGTAAAAATATGTTTGTTCGTTTCAAATATTTGTACTGTTTATAAATTAAACGGTAATATCTTAAAATATTTGCACGAAATCTAAGAACGCTATAATCATCGTACAAGGTTTTGACGATTATTTAATGCTTAAGTAATTATCGTTCAAGTGGCAATTCTGATTACAGAATTGTAGACAAACACACTCATCAATAAATAACGAAAAGTTGACGTGTATTGCGCACTTTTTGGAGTAAAAATTAGTTTAGGTAATCATTTTATCCAAATCTGTTAAAAGATCAATGCACACGAAATGAATACTGCTCAGAATTTAGATATTCGTGATCCATGAATTATAGTTTGTTTTATGAAAGGAGAAATGTAAAGTACACTAATGGCTGCAATAGTTGTCTACTATGATTAAAATGATTTTTATTTATTTATACTAAAATAAACATCTTAACAAAGTTGAACGTTCAATCCCTTTTTCCACAAGAAAAACATTTATTAACAAATACACTGACATATGCGTTGCCTTATCAAAGTAATAAAAGTAAAATACTACTCTAATTATTAAAATAATAATTTCTTGTACTATGTGAATCTACTTCAATCATATATTATTTTTTAAGTCTCTACTTTCGAAAATCAAACTATAATACATACAGATTGCAATAAACAAATGTACTCTACGTAATCTTTCGAACAACATCGAATTTTATTTGGTGTAAATTAACTAACATTGCAATAGTTCATAGTTTCCCAAACTCATTTATCTCACAGTCACGTTTCCGAAGCTTCTTCTCCTCAATAGCCTCTTCTGATAAACAATCTCTCTACAATGAACATTTCTGAGTGCAGTTGTGCGTGTCATTTTTCAAATCTAAAAACATCAGCTTAAAAATAGTGAAAATAAAATATCTATGACGTATTTTTCGAAAAAAGTCACCTGAAACATCCCGACGATCATAATAATTGACCACACACTTGTATATTACAAATATCAACTGATATAAGTGGACTCTGGGCAGTTATTATGACAATCAATGAACGTCAGGTTTTTTTCGAAATAATAGACTGTACCGGGGTATCACATTTGAAATGAACCATTCAATTGTTTCCTAAACTATTCGTTATAGATAAAAATATTTCAAAACATCTTTTCGAGAGAACATTTTATGATCACAAATCTGGTCGAGGTCATGTGCCCCTAAGATTTCAGAGTGACCTTTGCTTTTTTCTGCCTTGTTTTAAGAGTTATCTTCGTTGAACGTTCTTAAGATTGTTCTGTATCATCTATATCCAAAGAAATAGTTCCACTCTCTTAAAAATGATACAGTCAATTTGATAGTGAACATCCTAATGCAAGTCTTCATGTGA
Organism: Sphecodes monilicornis; assembly: GCA_913789915.3. NCBI lineage: Eukaryota > Metazoa > Arthropoda > Insecta > Hymenoptera > Halictidae > Sphecodes > Sphecodes monilicornis. The sequence goes on from OU565290.1 coordinate 18,038,110, forward strand.
ACAATGAAGATTAATGGGTAAACTTATGGATCTTTATGCAAAATAAAAATTGTCTTCATCAAGTACAACAAAGAGATATTCGTTAACAATGTATTTTTCTTTTAACAATTTTAATAAGTCGAAAGTAACAGTGTTCGTCAATTCTTCTGATGTTTTCATCTTTTTTTATACTTTACCCACTCATTTTTATTATAAACGCGTAAAATCCGCAGTCTATTAATGAATCTTCAGAAATGGTGGAGAGTCTTTTAAACAACTTTTACAAAATCCCACAAGAAAAAGTCTCAAAGTTGTTAAATCTGGAAAACTTGATGACCTTGGAATGACCTTCACTCTAGAGCAGGCATACTCAACCTGCGGGCCGCCAAGCTTTTATGTCTGGCCCGAAACATTTACTGTCGTGATCAGGTAATTTTTTAAGCGTCTGACTACCTAAATTTTTAAGCTATGTTCACACGTACGTCGTGTTTTTTTATTTATTTATTCATATGTTTGTGATAAACATATATATGTGGTCATTTATTCATATGTTTGTGATAAACATATATATGTGGTCATTTATTCATATGTTTGTGATAAACATATATATGTGGTCATTTATTCATATGTTTGTGATAAACATATATATGTGGTTATTTATTCATATGTTTGTGATAAATATATATATGTGGTCATTTATTCATATGTTTGTGATAAACATATATATGTGGTCATTTATTCATATGTTTGTGATAAATATATATATATATGTGGTACTTTTAAAAGGTCCAAGACGGAGTATGGCTGCATTAGAGGATGGAACCATCATATACAGACAGAATAATTCATTATGTTGATGCCCAGGATCTTTGAAAACAGAAAATACAGAACAACTACAAGAATGTTTAACAAAGATAAATCACGAACAATCTATTACAAACAACCAACGTGTTGTACATTACATACTACTCATTCAAAAAGAAACAAGGCTTCCCCTAAACTTTTAAAAACATTCATAACTCGTATAACTACCATAAGACGCTCTCCTCGAAACAATGTAAGTTTCAGCTCTTATTTTAGGAGATAATTACATGGTTCTCTTCGAATGGGAGACGCTGTACAAATTTCAAAGCCCCCTAGACCTCTTCAATAGCCTTCCCCGTTAGGAAACTTGCTATAAATAAATCTCGAATCCTCGATGTGAACGTCAGGACCAAAGTTCGCCTTCGAGGATCGAATCTATCGATGTTTACAGCAGATAGAACCCTGTCGGATGACTCCTCGTGTCTGCTAACTCTTCAAACCTCATAGAACTGAGGTTAATCCTGAAGTATCCTGAAGTAAATCCTCGTGGTTTAGAAGTCCTCCGCATCAAGCATCGGGGAAACTGTCTCCTGGCAATATGTCCGTCCTCCTCAACGGGTGTCTCTGCACTGGCGTGGTCTGGGTCATCAGACTTCTGCTTGGTACCTTCGACGGTGGTGCTGGTATCTGCTTAGGCAACTCGCTGGAAGTCACCATGGAATTTTCCGTGGTGGAATCGTCAGCCCCATAAACCGACGCTAATCTGCTCAGCTTCTTCTTCTCCGCAGTCCACGAGAGATTTTTTCGATTGGCATGATCCAAACTGATCCTGCGATCGAATTTTTTCGGTAATCGGCTCTTCTTGTTGCTATGGGTCCTCCAATCGGCTACCTGTCTCTGCAGGTATGGCGTCACTCGCAGAAATTCCATGGACTCGTCACCGGAAGTCGTTCTCGTGGTAGGGTTCTTCCGGAACGAGCCGCTGTGGCCTCTCACGTTCACGTACACCTTCGGCCTGCTGTTCTTCAGATAGTACAGTTTCTCGTTGTAGTTCTGCAGCTTTGGCGGCTCCATTGGCATGTGTTTGTCTTCGTCGAACATTTTTAGTTTGAAATTCGGTGACATGCCGAAGTCCCGAACGCCGAAGATCGAATGAGGTATCACTTCGGGGTTAGGGTAAGTGTCGTTGCGCACCTCCTCGACAGGCTTCAGCATCGCGTGCACGATGTTCTGCAGGTTCGACGGGTCCAGGTCGTCTCTGCTTTGCAGCTCGATCTCGAGGAAACTGAAACAATGGTTCGTTGTTGGCGATACACTTGAATACGTTGTGGAGGAAAGAGTTTGAATACATTCGAGAGAGTTGGGGACATGTATGATCATGTTTTAGTTCTCTGATCTGGCTGAAATTATGAGGATAGACTCCTTTCAGGTAAAGACAATGTTTACACGAAGGAATTTTTGCGAGGCAAAAGTCAGGACGCTTTTTTAACATTTTTCTGGAGATTAAATTATAAGAATTATACTGGAGATAAAATAACGTTCTAGATCGTCTTGTAATTGATAAAATAGGTTTTTATGGACTCTTTCTATTACATACTGCCACAGATGTACATATAATCTGTAAGTGTAACTTTTTTAATATCTGACACTGAACTAACAAAAAGAAGATGCGGTCATGGGGTCTCAGATTTCCTCGAAACTTTGCATATTGATAGATTTCGTTCTCCTGTTTATGAAAATATAGCATTATAGGGTCAGATACTCAATAACTTTTGAGCTATTTACAATTGAAATTTTAGTATACCCGTTAAGTACAGTTTCAGTTGAAGTTAGTGTCAAGTGCCAAACGGCGTGCTGGTAACGTACTAGTTTGGTACTAGGAAGGCCAGGGTTCAAATCCCCCTTGTCCTCTTTTTCCTTTTTTTTTCTTTTCAATTTATCTATTGTAATATCCAATCAATTAAAATAGATAAACTGAAAAGAAAAAAAAGGAGAAGAGGACAAGAGATTTGAACCCTGGCCTTCCTAGTACCAAACTAGTACCAAACTAGTACGTTACCACCACGCCGTTTGGCACTTGACAATAAATTCAACTGAAACTGTACTTAACGGGTATACTGAAATTTCAATTGTAAATATCTCAAAAGTTATTAAGTATCTGACCCTATAATGCTATATTTTCATAAACAGGAGAACGAAATCTATGAATATGCAAAGTTTCGAGAAAATCTGAGACTCCATGACAGCGTCTTCTCCTTGTAAGTTAAATTTCTTGTTGTTTCGATATAAATTATCCTTTTAAGCAATAATTGAGCAATGATAATTTATATATATATTTATATATATATTCTTTATAAATTCCCTGGATATATTTACATATATACATCATCTAATAATTGACAAAATGAATAGGAAAAAAGGAAAACTGTTAAAAATTAATGTTTGACGTGAAGATAAAAGGATTAAAATTTTAATTGAAAGGACTGAAATTAGGAACGGTGATTTATATACCTGTAATCGTTGGTATTCGGTCTTTCGACATTCGGGCTTTGTAGATAACTTTGAAGGGATTTTCCCTCGTAGATTTTTCTGTCGCTTAATCCTTGGTCCTCCGGTATATGATTCGGCGAAGATGGCGGCCTTGGCAGAACCATCGCCGAGTATGACGGATACGTAAGTACAAACAGTACGATCGTTGCATAATAGTTTTCAGCTGCTGACATCCTGAAAATTCGTATTCTCACGTTAATCATCGATCGCAAACTTAATACCTCTTTTTAATTAAACAGACTGTGTGAATCCCATGACATTGATTTTCTAACAAAATAGACTCTTTAATCATTTATATAGTATTAATAATTAATAGAAATATAATTTCGGTACCGACTAGAGCCCAAACAAAATTTTGAAAGCATTTTGGTCATTTAGTGTTTAAAATTTCATCTACATTATATGATGCATACACTACATTGTATATCACTTTGTTGTAATGACAAAAATGCATGTATTTAGACTTTACACAATTTTTATTCTAACATCTGCTTCAATAATGAAGTTTATTCAAAACTTTCTGATGGAAACATTTTTATAATTTTGGTAACTATCTATGAAGAAAAAAAATTAATAACCAGTAATTTTGACTTGTGTTAAAACTATATAAAAAATTGCTATGCGTGACGAAGAATTTTCTAAATAAATTACACTAAAAATGATAACGATGGTCGTACCAAAACTTTGAAGAAATTCGTCAAAATTTGTTAAAATATGGATATTATTTTTATAAAATCGTCAGAGTGAAAAATAATGTATTTATTTTTTTGTTTGCTGTATATCCGCCTGTCATTAATTAATTCGTTCTAAAACCGAGAATCTAATTGCATGTAAAGTTTCGTCATCGAGGACAATATGGCGCACCGAATCGAAATCTCGGGGCCTGTTTCACGGAAACGAATGTTTTTTTTTGTGGGCCCACAAAAATGCAAGGTGTAGACTGTAGGCAACGGCTCGAAAGAAATATTGTTCCTTTCACAAAAGGAAGTGAGCGAGCAATGAAAAACAGGATAAATTCAACGTCCCTGGTCAGCCACATAGAACAGCATGTAACGAGCGCGTTATAATAAACGCAGTGAAAGTTTTGCCTGCTCGCACGACCAGCCTGAAGGAACAAAATGATACAATTTCTCTTGTTTCACTTATATAAGCCGCACGGCGAATTAGTATGCATACCTGTTATGATCGGAGGAGGCAACGTGGCTAATAATAATTAACTATAATTACAAACGAATGCGATGAAACTATGAGCCGTCATTTTAGGTTTCTTTTACAACATCGGCTGGCAATTACGTAGTCCGCGACTATGTTGCAAAGTTGCGATCATAATATTCGATGAATAGCAAACGCTTTGCGAGGTTTTACCAGATTATTTACTGTAAAAGCGTTTCTGAATGTGTGCTATTATTTTTTAATTGTGTCGAAGCTGCAGCTTGCTTAATAAACGATTTACATCTAGAGTTTGTTTAATCTGTGCTTGCTGGAATAAGTCACAAATTCGTCGCAGTTGGCAAGTATTCGAGTTTAAGAAATGTTTTCGACGATTTTCAGTGACTGTGAAATTCAATTTGTGAAAATATGATCTTGAATAGACAATTGTTGTAACCAATCTTCTTTGTAATATGCTATGTAATATGCAATTTCAGTAATTGTGAGTAAATAGATGCAAGTTATGAATACAAAACGCAGTAATATAAACATTCAATTAGTTCTTGCATATTACTGCTTTCTAGTTCTCTTGAAAAAGGATACTTTACTTTTTATGCGTTTATAGTAACGCGGAATTGGTAAAGCTTCATTTAAAAAATGAAATTAGTTTAACACTAAACCTACCAAGCATTAAAACTAAACCTACCACGGTCAAATGACCGGTATTTTATTTCACTAATATTAAAATTATGAAAACGCTTTCATAGGAAATGAGTAAATTGTCTTCTTTATTCCAACACATAGTGTCATGAAACCTGCACAAAGTTTAAGCAAATCCAATCTTCTCACTTTTATAAGTCACCAATTATTGAAATTATAAGAATTTTTATAATTTCAATAATTGGAAAATATAAAACCGGTCATTTGGCCGTGGTAGGTTTAGTGTTAACTTTCTGAAATTTTGTCAAGATACGTGATTTTGTATAAAAATTAGCACAAATTCAGTTCAAAATATTAATCGTGGAACAATATGAACAAATATTTGCATTTCCTAGGGCTTCATAAACAAAACTGTTACTGTTTGTGTTAAATAACTTCTTTTATTAAAACGATTCACAGTTCAAAGAGGGTCTAATTGATTTTTGTCTCAATAGGATGGTTTCGATCAATTTCAAACAAGAATATTAAATGACTAAATCAAAATTGAAGACAGGACCTTGAAGACCGGCTTTGTACTTTAAGACAATAGACTATAAAAATATTTCTAGGTCAAAAGGTCGAAATATTCATTATTCGCTAATAAAAAGTAATAAAAAGTAATTAAACTTATTCGTTAATCTGAGTAACATTTGCCCAACACTGATTTTGTGCATGTACGGTGCAAAGTATTCGTACACCTTTAAAAATCGAATAACTTTTTTAAAATTGGATCAAACGACTTCAATTATTTTGAGATGTCAGACGCATAAGTTTACTAGGTAGCATGTAAATAATTCTTTTCTAAAAATTGCTAGTAGTCGGAATTGCGACGAAAATAGTAATGATCACAATTTTTAACTTTTTTATCTGTGCCTGTAATAAAAATTTAAAAGACGCATTTTATAGGTCGAAGTAAGTTATGTACGTGTACAAAGTTTCATCGAAATCGGTGAACATTGTTATGAGTTACAAACATTTAAAGGTGATTACTATAGACTGCGGATTTTATGCATTTATAACAAAAATGAATAGATGTAATTTAAAACAGCATAAAAGTTCAGAGAATTTAGAACATCAATGCATTCGTATCAACTTATTAGAATTATTAAAGGCAAAAAGAAATTTTTATTTAGCCCCTGTCTCTTAAAATTGATGCATACAATTTTCATTTTGCATAAAGATCCGCAGTCTATATAGCGATTACTAGACAGCGGTTCTTTATGCAAAATAAAAATTGTTTACCTGAATTACAACAAATTGGAGGGAAATAGAAATTTATTTTCTTTCTTAGGTTGAAAAGGTTGAATTGACAACCTGTTTCATAGGTTGAAAAAAATATAACAGTATTTTTAAATTCTGCTAATATTTTTACTGTTTCAAATTAATACCTGCTCATTTTGTTATAAATGCATAGAATACGCTGTCTAGTGATCACACAAGGACAAAATTCCCTGAAAAGATCGAAAATCTGCGACTTTCACCCTTAAACTCTAATCTTGTAATGTTTTCAGCTCCTAGCAACATTATATAACTTACGAAAATCTACAAAAGGCATATTTTAAATTATCATTATAGGTAAAGATAAAGAAGTTCAATATTGAGACTTTTACTTTTTCCTTCACAATTTCGACCAATAGCAATTTTTAGAAAAAATTATTTACACATTACCTAGTAAACTAATCCTTTTACCACCTCAAAAAAACTGAAATTGTTTGGTTTAATTTTAAAAAAGTTATTTAATTTTTAAAGATATACGAACACTTTTTACCTTCACTGTATATAGCAAAAATGGATAAGAGAAACACAAAACTGTACAGACATTAGAAGAATGTTGTTATCTTATTTTCAAATTTATCATAATTATTGAAAGGAGTGATACATTTTCATCTAACTAGCATTTCTTACGATCGACTCAGACAATTTTTATGTCGCGTAATAATCCACAGTCTAGTGACGGCTACCTACTCGCGCGATACTAATTTTTTTTTCGGTTTCCACAGTCGCAGAAGAAACAGTAAGTTGATCGGGTAAAATATCTCTGAGTAATTTCCGTAATTACGGGTCGCTGTTCAACCCCGCAAAAGTAACGGAAAGGTCCTCCTTTCCAAAGAGATCTATGGTCTGGAGTCCCAGTAGGTGTGGTTCACTCAATGTAGGTTCGCGTTGTAACGGAAACAGGTTCTCTTAAAAAGTGCAAGTGCATTCGTTGCCCTGGTGAACGTACTCGACTACACTCGGTGAACGTAAGAGTCCACGTGGAGTCGGTTTGTCAAGTGGGTTTGGTTTCTAGTGACTGTAACGCACGGATTTGTCCGCTATCGAGTTTCGCATACGATACCGAGCGAAGCCTTGCTTTTCAATTCTTTTCAGTAGATCCTTTCGTAACAGACACAATGGTAATAACCAGACCAAGGATCGCAGTGCGAATTCCCATCAGCGCGAACCGTTTCGCAGAAACGAGAATAAAAGAAATATTTACAGCCAGTCAACAAAAGTTTTCGTGCAGCATTTAAAATGAAGTATCTTTTTCTAAAAGAACATTAAATGTCTTAAGTTTCTTCATCTGAGAAGGATTATTTTATTACACGCTGAGTAAACTGCGGATGTTGTAATTTTCAATTTTTATGGGCCAATTTTGAAAAATTGGAATCAAATAAAATCTTCTTTTCTGTGGTAGTATTCTCTGTAGGTCAGAAATAAATAAAGATCGTACTGAATTCTAACAGACTTTGTTTTAGAATTTTTTTAAAATATTCAGAAGCCATAAATGCATAAAGATCCGCAATCTAACGATGGGTTGAAGAATATTGATGACTGATTTTGCAGGCTCGGGTAGAAAACTGTAAAATCGGTATTTATTTTTTATTTCCGCAATTGAAAATCTACTGTAATTGCATGACACAGGAACCGAATTTTGTTTCTTTCTTCAGTAGATGTAATGAAATAACATGTTCCAAATAACATTTTAAATCACGTCAAATTTCTATGATCAATTTTGTCATACATGCACAAAATCAGCACTCTGAATAATATTAATAATATTCTTTTCTCCTATTGAGAAACTATTCTAAGAGATGAAGATTCATAGTATTTTGAATAATTGTTCAAGTGTGCTATTAAGTGCTATCAAACAGCTTCAGAGTGCTAGCAAACAGCTTCAGAGTGCTAGCAAACAGATTCAGAGTGCTATCAAACAGCTTCAGAGTGCTATCAAAAATAGCAGTCTGAATAATTTTGATAATAATTTTTTCTCGTGCTGGGAAACGATTCTAAGAGATGAAGATTCATAGTATTTTGAATAATTGTTCAAATGTGCTATCAAGTGCTATCAAACAGCTTCAGCACCATTTTCTATCAAAAATAGCACTCTGAATAATTTTAATAATAATTTTTTCTCCTGCTGGGAAACGATTCTAGGAGATGAAGATTCATAATATTTTGAATAATTGTTCAAATGTGCTATCAAGTGCTATCAAACAGCTTTAGAGGGCTATCAAAAATAGCACTCTGAATAATTTTAATAATAATTTTTTCTCGTGCTGGGAAACGATTCTAAGAGATGAAGATTCATAGTATTTTGAATAATTGTTGAAATGATTATTATCAATATATGTAGAACAGGTTTCATGTTTCTATTTGTTTCATTTTACACTACTCTAAAGCCATTTTGCAAAATTATCTTGACATTGAAACAGCATTTTAGCACTGACTCATCGTTAGAAAAAGATTATTGTCTTTTCTATATTGGAAACGTAATCATCTGCGAATGATTTCTTCAAGGCCTGGAAAATAATAACACGATTATTAGGAAAGAATGCTGAACAATTATGATGTCTGAAACGTGTTTGTCCTTAAGCGCGTATCTGTAGACAATGCCTGTCAAAATTTAATAATTTTATCAATGAACCATTATTTCATGTAAAATTCAGAGCATCCAGAATTTGTTAAATCGGCGGTGGATAAATTTCAATAGATTAAATGGATTTTAGAAATAAATAAAAATAGTTCAAATATGTTTGATAATAAAGAGATGTTTCTAGAACCGCAAATCCAATGTTTTCATCCGCGAAGAAATGCATAAATTGACAATGCACTTAATTCCCGTGAAAGTTGGAAACTCAACTGCAGTATTTCTTTGCGGTTAGGCGATAATCAAAACATCGTGGTTCTCATTATTTGGTTTTTTCCATTCTTTCGCAAATAACATACCGATTTACTCGTTCTCCGGCGAAAATTCTCAAACCGATTGAATCTATTATCCATAAACTATTACCCGGCTTGTCATTATTTTCATTATTAGTTCCCTTAAATTTTCCTTCGAACCCGACTATTGATATTTTTATAAATCACAGAAAATAATACGAAGAGACATTTTATTGAGAAAATCTAATGACAGAAACGACTAAAAACTTCCTGTTTACAAACATTCAAAGAACTCAATTCTTTACTGTTGCATACATACAAAACTGTAATTTTTCAGCAGATATTAGTGACATAAATTAATATTTTATTGAAGACATAGTTTTCTAGTTTGTATTCCAGTTTTTCAATTATTGTTCACGTATTTTATATTTTTATAAGTTCTATATATTTTTTGACGTTTAAGAATCTGGAGAGTAAATTGTAATGCGTTGCAACGACTACTTTCTTGCAATGCAAGCTAATTGGTGACGGATACACCAGCAGGTATATAAAGGAAAGTTCATTTATATTGATTTCACTTGTAATTAACATTACAGCGCTCGAATAGCATCGGACCTTGAAAATAGAGCCATTTTCTCCTCCTAAGTACATCCTTTTTGTACACATAATTTATTGCCCCTAAATATGCATAAGTAAACGAGTTTTATGCTCTTTTTATGGTCTCAGTAAATAATGTATTATAAAAATACATGTGTACAATTTTATTGAAGGTCTCAGTAAATAATGTATTATAAAAATACATGTGTACAATTTTATTGAAGGTCTCAGTAAATAATGTATTATAAAAATACATGTGTACAATTTTATTGAAGGTCTCAGTAAATAATGTATTAGAAAAATACATGTATACAAATTTATTTTCAAAGGATATTTTAAACAAACCTTTTGAGAAATCTAATACATTTAAAGTTAATTTAATGTGTGCTTACAGGAACTTCCATTTTGAAAGATTGACTACAAAAATCTTCTTTGATCACTTGACCCTTAAATTTGCAATCAAATATTAATAGATATCATTGATATATCACAAATCATTGTGATATCTATTAATGTTTAACTGCAAATTTAATCATTGATATTTCACAGATCATTGTGATATCTATTAATATTTAACTGCAAATGATTTTATGGACATTTGCATAAATTCATAGTTTTAAGGATTGACAAAGATAAATTCTGTGTGTGGAAGTTTCTTTTTAAGCAGAAGCAAATATATGTTGTTGAACTTTTTATTCAATACGGCTGTTGTATTCTGTTATGCGAAGCCATTTAAGTGTATGGCTTTATTTTCTTTTAATGTCCGCGTCTTCCGTTTCCGTTCAATGGTGTTCCCATATCCCGCGGCACAAATGGTCATGTAAACTATAGCAGTAATCATATTCGCCACATGCGAAGCAATATTTAAATAAAACGGTACTATTCCTCAGGTCGGAAAAATTATAATGATGTTCCCAAAGACGAATAACAGATAAACATTAGCAGAATTTGTTCAAGTTTCTAATTTTAATGCGATTTACTCGGCAAGAAACGTTTATTATCTAATTATTTAATATCAGATATCTTGTGTAGATATTTAAATTGTTATAAAGAAGCTTTAGTATTTTCTTTGAAGAAAATTATGAGTCATGGGTTATTGAAGGTTGAACAATGGAAAATTTAATGAGTCGGGACGTCTACTAACTATTTTCCGGAATAATTGAAGCGTAAACTCTCACTTTCCATTATTTTACGTTTTCTCTATCCGACACTAGTTAGTTTTCCTGTCGGCACATTTACATTCGTGCCTCATCACTTTTTATATTTCGAAACAGTTTTCTAGCGTGTTCGTTTCACAATACAATATCAGATTAAATAATAATGTATTGTAATTAAGAATAGTAAAGTAATCAGGAAGTTCAAACTAATAGAAAACCGATAGAACATCTTATAGAAAATTAAAATTTTCAAGTCACTATTAACACTAAACCTACCAAGCACAAAACATATAAAAGTGAAACGTCTTACAGAAGTGAGAATTTTGAATTTGCTTAAGCGTTGTGCGGTTTTCATTATAATTCATGCTTAAATAACGAAGTCAATTTAGTCATTTCCTATGAAAGGCTTTTTTTAATTTCAACTATTGTGAAATACAAACTCGGTCATTTGACCGTGGTAGGTTTAGTGTTAACATAAAAACACAATAATTAGGTATCAATGATGTACAATTAATATTGACAAAAGATTCTTCCAATTGAATAGTATTTTCATTAAGTTATTAAATTTATTTAATTATTAATAGGTTTACAATGTCCTATTAAGGCTTCATGTACTATCGAAGAAATATTTCTGTAATCAAGTTTTTATAGTTGATTCGATTTTGTAATCTTCTGTCTTTATGTAAAATCCCTTAAACAAATTCCCTTCACTTCAATTTTTATAACTCAGATCTTTTAACCAAAGCATGTTTTATCGAAGAATCTACTTAAAACTAGCAATTCTTATGAGCGTCCGCCATTTAATTAACTAATCAACGTGATTATAGTCATCAGTGAACTGTGCATCTTTGCCATTCGTATGTTTGCATAATACAAAAAAAAACTTATGCGACATTTGTATTCTTACCGTAAACGATCGTTTGGTTAGCTAAAAAAATAACTTTTTACCTCGTTTTGATTTTTCTACAAAACAATATATTTAGTCGGACGTATTTAAACGAGTCAGACTCGTGATGAAGATTTTGAACAAACTTGAATAAATATGAACGTTATGCCTTCCTTTTTAGATGAAATAAAATTTTATTCTTTTGTAATCAATATTCAAGCATTGTCGTCAATGTAGCCGTAACAAAAATATTAATTTTCTTTTCTCTTCTGCGACTTTTTTGGCTTTCTAGTCACTCTAGCCGTACAGAAAATTATACGGCAAGGGGTTAATAGATTTTTGAATTGCTGTACTGTATAAAAATAAATTCTGAGATCTCTTGTTAAATGATAGATCCAAAGTAAATGATTAAATTTCATTAATTCACGATTATTTGTTAGTTTATGATTAACACGGTTATCTCTATTACAATGCAATATAGTGTAAATTGTTATTGTATGGTTAACAAGCTTTTAACCAGTTAGCTGTTTTTGCCGAGTATACTCGTCATAGAATAAAAATTAATTGCTTGCATAATGATTTTACCAGTTAACTGTGTAGCTCGACTTTATATGTGGCTACTAAACATTTTTGAAAATTTTATTTATCACATATTGACCTCTCGCCAATTTCTTTGTTTCGTTTCTTTACTTCGTCTTTGACTCGAAAAATTCTAAATGTCGACAAATTAATAATGCGTTTTAATTTTCACTACAATTTTAACGTAAATAGCAAGCAATTAATTTTTTCCCATGAAGTTGACGAGAGGTCAATATGTGATAAATAAAGTTTTCAAAAATTTTTAATTTAATTTCATGGAAAAAAATTAATTGCTTGCTATTTAAGTTAAAATTGTAGTGAAAATTAAAACGCATTATTAATTTGTCGACATTTTAGAATTTTTCGAGTCAAAGACGAAGTAAAGAAACGAAACAAAGAAATTGACGAGAGGTCAATATGTGATAAATAAAGTTCTCAAACATTTTTAGTAGCCACATACAAAGTCGAGCTACACAGTTAACTGGTTAAATCATTATGCAATCCAAAAACAAGCCCTAAAACCTCCTTTTAAAAAAAAACCTCTTTGCAGCCTTTAAACGTTTATAACTACGTTCATTTTTACGAATTCAAAAAATATTTCTGCACAACTACCGCATTTATACTCAAAGAAAATGCAGAAAAAATTGATTTTTTGAAAATAGAAAATCAGACCATACCTTTTGACCTTTTGCGGTCGGAAGTGTTTTCCCTTTTTTTATTTTAGAACTTGCTTCAACATCAAATGATATGCAATTATACTTTCACATGTACAGTCACTCCCATTAATATTCGGACACTGTTAAAAAGACGATGCCTTTTTTAATATTGGGCCATACTAACTTGGACTTTTTTTCAGAAGTTAGAACAATTATTTGACTGACGACGTGAAGAAGAAATTTTGAAACATTTACAATTGGTTTTCTATTGCAGATAAAACACTAAAAGTTGTTTTTTACAATTTTTGTATGCGGACCTACATTGAGAATTTTAAAAAATATGTTTTGTAGACCCGTGTCAATTATAATAAATTCTGAAAATTTCATCAAAATCGGATGACGTCGGAAAGTTCAGCGATATGAATCGAAATATGTAAGAATCCTTCGATCTATTATAGTTTAATACTTTGATCGCCGTGTTATATATATCTGGGTGACGGAATTATTTATACAGAATTGAAAATTAATTTTTACGTTGAAATAGTAATTAATATCACGAAACTAAACTTCTCAGTTTGTTTTCTTAAATAAAATGCTTCGATTTTGTGTAATTTTCGTGATTGTCGAGTGGGCGATCAACGTGTTAAGGCCGAAAATTATGAAAAGCTGCAATTTTCACCATCTTTAAACTTTTAAACGGCTGTACGACATTGCAATGTTCACCGATTGTATGCAGTTGACACAGATCTACAAAACAAATTTGTTAAACTTTCAATATCGATCCACATAAAACAGTTATCAAAAACAATTTTTGGTATTTTCTTTGCAATACCGACCAATTACAATATTTTCAAAATTTCTTTTTTGCATCATGCGGTAAACTAATTGTTCTAATTTTTCCCAAAAAATCCAAGTCATATGGTCCAACATGAAAAAAGTTATCTTCTTTTTCGGAGTGTCCGAATATTGATAGGAATGACTATAACTTAGTTAGCCTGTGTAGAACAGCTGACAAATCTTAGAATTGTTGTTACATACGAAATTGTGGCATTATTAATGAATGCACTGTAAATCAGTACTGGTACAAATGCTAATGTCGAGCCAGACTCGACATAAGACCATACAGGATAAATCTTTAAGTGGTACAGTGTTTACTTATCATTAGACTGCGGATCATTATGCAAAATAAAAAGTTTCCAATTCAACTAGGGAACTGTTTCAAGTTCCCTATTCAATTGTAGGGAACTCAAGTTCAGTACAAATATATTCGTGCTTTTAACAATTTTAATAAGCCGCAAATAATGTAATAGCATACTTAAATTAGTTTAATCTCTTCACAGTTTTGTGTTTCTCCTACTCATTTTTGTCATAAATGCATAAATATTCGCAGTCTACTTATCATACTTTGATCGTTCTAAAATTATGTATAAATTTTCTCAGGTTCGAATGTACAATTTTCCTTGGGAAATGAAATGGTGTACTGAAAGCTACGAATAAGAATTAAATGTAGAAGCAAGTGTTGTGTTTGGTAAAAATTTGTTTGGTGTTTTCTGAGAGTAATAATTTTTTAAAAAGTGATTTTTAGTCACGGACTAGCAATTTTACTTGGGCGACTGTCTGCAGACACGCGTCCGCGAAGAGTTAAGTATTTAATTAAAAACTAAATGATCCAAATGCTCCAAAGAAGTCGAAAGAATTTCTGGCTATAATCGTACAAGAAGTTAATGCAAAGAAATCTCTTTGGAGTCATAAAAGACCCCAGTGGACCAGTCGAGGATTAATAAGAACATAGTCAAAACTTTCCAGTTACCTAGAACCGAGGCGGACAAGAATGAAAATTAGCGCAAAGATCCTTGATCTAATGCGATCAGAGTGATCCTACCTGAAGCGTAAAATCGAAATAGGTTAACGCGAACACGATCCTCTCCCGGGTCAATTGATCTCGTGGGTGTAGGCTGCGGTCGGTTGCGATTGTCTCGGATGCGAGAGATTCACGTTACTCGGTCCCAGTTTTCTCGAGCAGCGGCGTTGTTTCTTTCGTGTGGAATCGGGATCGGGATCGGCTCGAGCCGAGAAAATCCATTTATATAACGATCAACGTCCGCCGGATCGTGCACTATCTATCGTTTGACACCCATGACAGGAGCCAACAACAGTCATGTTTCGCGCGCAAATGCACCAGTTCACTGGTCGGACGGGGATCGGTGTACACCTTGCACATACGGCGGCTCTGTTTGCACTGTGGCTAAGGCTCGACTGAAGGTAATGAAATGGTTAAGTGAAACGTTGATTCTATCTTTCTCTCTCCCTCTCTCTCTCTCTCTTTCTGTCTCTCCCCACCTTTCTTTCCACCTACCTCCCTCTGCACTTTATTCACCACTGTCCGCGTAACCGGCGCAATTAGTATTGTACACTTCCTTCCGTTTCGCACCGTGAAATCTTCTGATTCGATTATTCTCCATCGATTTTTCGGATCTTCGAATCGTTGCACGGTATTCGAGCTCTTGTGGGAGTAGACAGAAAAAATTTCTAATTTCTCAACTAAGCCGTTTTCGACGTAAGACCTCTGACACTTTTTTTCTTTTTTTTTTTTTTTAAGAGAATACGAAGATATATAGATTAATACTAGAGATACAATGTAGTACGAATTTAACACTAGAACTACCGGACCAGTCAAAATGACTGGTTTCTAATTTTTTCTTTTACAAGTATTGATATTATAAATATGTTTTCAGGAGTAACTTTTTAGTACACGTCTCTATAGTGTTAAGGATCCGTGTACACGGATTTGAAATATGAATCCGGGAACACGGATCCATGTACACGGATCTGCGAATACGTATCCGCGAATACGAATCCGTGTAAACGGATGTGGAATATGGATCCATGAACATGGATTTGGAATACGGATCCATGGACACGGATCAGTAAATAAATACACGAATATTTGTGAAATTAAAATACACGTATTTAGTAAATACACGTGTATTTACTTTACACGCGTATTTTAATAGACGGTGATATCACGTCGAATAATTTTCTGCGACTTTATTATTGTTTCATTTCTAACATCAACAGTCGAAAAGAATTCGATCGAAAAACTAAAACGCATCAGTTGTTGGAATCGAACGTGCCGAACGGATCCGTATTCGCAGATCCGCGTTCATGGATCCGTATTTTAGATCCGTGTACACGGATCCTTAAATTCGTACTACATGGTTCCCATACGCCGTGTATTTACATACACGTGAAATAGGGATCTCTAATTAATACGTTGATTATGGTAAATGTCTGGATTTACTTCTACAGAATTGAAAATTAATTCTTCCTTTGGTGAATCGAGTGTACAAAATTTGCTTATGATCTACGAAATGGAAGAGATTTTAACACTAATTGTAAATCTACCACCGACGGTCAAATGACCACTTTCAAATTTTTTATTTCACAATTATTGAAGTTATAAAGAAGTAAAAAGCATTGAAAAAAGCCATCTTTACAGAATATACTAAATTCTAATTAATAATTGCATGAACATCGATAAAATGTTTTAATGTAACGCATGTGTGCAGTCTTGCTCGACTGGTTGGATGCAATTTAATCGGTAAACCGCGGATCATTACGCAAATTAACATCTTTAGCCGATGGTTTTATAGAAATTAGAATAAGAGAAAATTTCGTTTATCGGGCACAAGATTACTCACGGTAAAAATAAGACAAAATTACGATTTATTTTTATTAATATTCACGTTGTTGTATATCTCACAAATTTCCACATGCTATAAATGCATAAAGATCCGCGATCTATTTATCAGCTTGAATTGAACTGTGGAAAAAGGAAACTTTTTTAGAAATTTGCACTTTCTTCCGTTTCGCACCATGAAATTTTTCAACCACGTAGTTCTCATATAATTTATAATTTTTATTGAGCAGAATTCACTATGTTTTGTACAAAATATCATCCGTAAAAAAGAAACAATAATTTATAGATAAATTTTGCGAAATTACCAGTCTTTGTAACGAAAAAAGATAATCCTGATCGGTATGAAAGCTCACGTTTCTTTCTGTTCCGCTATAAAATTGTTTTCTGTGGTAATTTACGTCAACTTTTTTAGATGATCGGACACATTTACACAAAGAAACAATGATTAAAAGATAAATATTGCCAAAACACGAATCCTAGTAAAAAAAAGGAAACATGTTAAAAGAACAATTCAATAAATCATCTTTCATCAGCTTTCATCAAATTTTACATCTTCTCTTCCCCTTTTTCATTTAATTGGCATACAGAATAAAAATTTGAAGAAACATGCTACAAGAAAAATTTTACAAACTTTGATCGAATTGACGACGAAACGAAACTTCCTTTGGATTTTATTTCACTATTTCTTGTAAAATCGGCAAGGGAAAATGAAAAGTTGGGGAGGAACAAGCTAAAAGAAAGATTTGACAAATCTCGATCGAGTTTACGACGAAACAAAAGTTCCTTTTCAATCTAATCTCGCTTTTTCTTGTAGAATCGGCACGGAAAGATGAAAACTTGAAGAAACAAGCTACAAGAAAAATTTGACAAATCTCAATGGAGTGGAGGATGACACAGAAGCTCCTTTTGATTTTATTTCACTTTTTCTCGTAGAATTTGCACGGAAAGATTAAAAATTGAAGGAACAAGCTAAAAGAAAAATTTGACAAATCTCAATGGAGTTGACGATGACACAGAAGCTCCTTTTGATTTTATTTCACTTTTTCTCGTAGAACCGGCACGGAAAGATTCAAAATTGAAGGAACAAGCTAAAAGAAAAATTTGACAAATCTCAATGGAGTGGAGGATGACACAGAAGCTCCTTTTGATTTTATTTCACTTTTTCTCGTAGAATCGGCACGGAAAGATTAAAAATTGATGAAACAAGCTAAAAGAAAAATTTGACAAATCTTAATGGAGTTGACGATGAAACAAAAGTTCCTTTTGATTTTATTCCACTTTTTCTCGTAGAATCGGCACGGAAAGATTCAAAATTGAAGGAACAAGCTAAAAGAAAAATTTGACAAATCTCGATCGAGCTTACGATGAAACAAAATTTCCTTTTCAATCTAATCTCGCTTTTTCTTGTAGAATCGGCACAGAAAAATGAAAAGTTGAAGAAGCAAGCTAAAAGAAAAATTTGACAAACCTTGATCGAACTGACGACGACACAAAAGTTCCTTTGGATCTTGTTTTCGCTTTTTCTTGTAAAATCGACACGGAAAGATGAAAAGTTTAAGGAACACCGGTGGTCTGACTATTAAAACGCATAAGGAACCGTACGAACTAGTTACAATTAACGCATTTTGTCAGTATTGGGACTAGAGACGTAACGGTTTCGTTATCCGACGAAATCTCGACGCAGGAACGTCGTACAGTTGCAGCGTAATTGTGGAAGTTTGTTTTATTTTCGGCGACGTGGATGTCGCAGGAAATCCTGCTATTCAAGGCTGAGAAAATAGGTTGAAGCGGTTCATTAAGAATTCAATTTGACTACCGGAAGACGTTGTCAAAGAAACATAGAATACTCGGATTTACTTAACGCGACGTTCTCTTCTTTTATTGTAATTTCACTCTTTTGTACCCGAATTTCCAAAATGAAAATTGTCCAAGTCACTCGTAAGAAATCGAAGTTAAATGAAAATGTGCCTTTTCTTCTAATCATCTTAAAAAGTTGAAAACAATATAACAATATCCTTAAACTATTCCAATATTCTTATAGATTTTTCAATTTTGTCATAAATGCATAAAATCGGAAGTTTAGTCATTAAACTGCGGATTTTTATGAAAAAGAAAATTTTCTTAATATTAGTAATGTAGATTGACGTTAAACGAAAATCTATTTCCTAATATTTTCTATCAGGCTCTAATATTTTCGCATCGTGTCACGAATAATATTAAATTTTATCAGATTAGATATTTTGCAGTATTTTTCACGTTCGAATTTACCATAAATACTAGTGATGTGCGAGATCCCGAAAATGTGTCTAGTCGGGACGAGACGAGAATTTTTTTCGAGATCCGGACGAGTTATCGAAAATTTCACGATTCGCGATTATGTCGAGATTCTCGAAAATTTTCGGTTGTTCAGTACTCGATTACCGTTATGAGACCCGCTTCAAAATCGATCGCGGTATGAGATTTCCGATATTTGAGATGTTTTCGAAAACCACATTATAAAATTTATTTATTGAATCTTCTTTTTTCTTCCGTTCGAGACTTTCGAGAATCCCGAAACCATCGAGAATCCCGAAGTTTTCGAGAATACCGAAATATTCGAGAATCCCGAAACCTTCCAGAATCTCAACAAAATCGAGAATCTCAAAATTTTCGAGAACCTTGACGAAATCGAGAATTTTGAAATTTTCGAGAACCTTGACAAAATCGAGAATCCCGAAACCTTCCAGATCTCAACAAAATCGAGAATCTCGAAATTTTCGAGAACCTTGACGAAATCGAGAATTCCGAAATTTTCGAGAACCTTGACAAAATCGAGTATTCCGAAATTATCGAGAATCCCGAAACTTTCGAGAATTCCGAAACCTTCGAGAATCTCGACAAAATCGAGAATTTCGAAATTTTCGAGAACCTTGACAAAATCGAGAATTCCGAAATTTTCGAGAATCCCGAAACCTTCGATAATCTCAACAAAATCGAGAATCCCGAAATTTTCGAAACCCTTGACGAAATCGAGAATTCTGAAATTTTCGAGAACCTTGACAAAATCGAGAATCGCGAAACTTTCGAGAATCCCGAAACCTTCCAGAATCTCAACAAAATCGAGAATCTCGAAATTTTCGAGAACCTTGACGAAATCGAGAATCTCGAAATTTTCGAGAATTCCGAAACTTTCGAGAATCCTGAAACCTTGGAGAATCCCGAAACCTTCCAGAATCTCAACAAAATCGAGAATCTCGAAATTTTCGAGAACCTTGACGAAATCGAGAATTCCGAAATTTTCGAGAATCCCGAAATTTTCGAGAACCTTGACAAAATCGAGTATTCCGAAATTATCGAGAATCCCGAAACTTTCGAGAATTCCGAAACCTTCGAGAATCTCGACAAAATCGAGAATTTCGAAATTTTCGAGAACCTTGACAAAATCGAGAATTCCGAAATTTTCGAGAATCCCGAAACCTTCGATAATCTCAACAAAATCGAGAATCCCGAAATTTTCGAGACCCTTGACGAAATCGAGAATTCCGAAATTTTCGAGAGTCCCGAAACTTTCCAGAACTCGTCCTGCTCTCGAAAAAAATTCTCGTCTCGTCCCGACTCGACATTTTCCGTTTCTCGCGCGCCATTAATAAGTACGTAAAAATCTAGCGATTAATAAAATCTAAAATCATAATGAAAATGCTTTTCTGCTAAATTTTCTTTTCGCTAAAATATTTTGTATCTCGGAAGAATAGTAAATGAATAGTAAATGGGTCGGAAAGACGTTGATGTACACGCAAACGCGTGATTTCGCTGCATTAGAATAAGTACTACCGTTTTCGTATTAAGATGTAGATTTTTTGCAGTTCGCTTTCACAAAATAATAATTATCCAATGAAATCGGGAAAAGCATCTGTTAGCACTCTTCCTAGATAGGAAAATTGTACGAACGAGAACCTATAGATAGGTAACGTTTTATTATCTCGTTGGAATCTTGACGTTCTGTTATCAACGGAAAGTCGTTCCGCCAGGCTCTAATTATCCAGCGAAACTTTGTTGTTGTATGCCTAACTATTATAAAAGTCACTGTGGAAATGGCGAGCACGATTATTTACTTGTCAGTCTTGGAAAATAATACGAAATGTGGAGTATCTTTTCGTGCGTTGCAGAATAAACGAATTTTTGGACGAGTTTCGCAAATTATCAAACTGAAAACTCAATTATTAAATGCACAAATTAATTCGTAGCCCCCTCTCTGTGTTTTTGTTGATTGTCCTGCGCGTTTCAACTTATAAATTAACTCATTTGCGTTTCATAAGGGACAATGAAAAATAATGTTCTTATCACCAGTTCGTTTCATTATATCACGATACAAAAGTTTCTAAAAAGTAAAATCCCTTTAATATATTATTAATTTGTACGTAACGTTACGTGCATATGTATTATTAATAATAACAGCAACAACGTAGACGGGCACGGTAGGGGCCCCTCAAACGCCTGCTTCTCCCACCACCCTCTCTTTCATGCGCGAGGCCTGCGCATTGTCCACGACGGACGAAGTATCCCCTCTCTATGGTAACGGCGAATGATGGTGGGGACAGTGGGCGCTATGGTGGGGACGGTTTTGTCTCAATTGAGACAGAAATGACCATCCCTGACGTAGACTATTGTAGACAGTAAAATAACGCGCACATATACGCTAATGATGCAAATGGGTTAACGAATGTTCAATTTGTACACCCAACATTTCAAACAAGATATTTAAATAAACATATTATGTTAGAGCATGTGAAATATCAAACGTTTTAACAAATTTGATCAGTAGACACTGGATTTGTATGCATTTATGATAGCAAGATACACAATGAAATATAAAATTAACAATTATTTGTAGTTCACTATGAAGACATTAGAATCATTGACACGCGAAGTAAACTGTAGATTTCGAATTTTCTAAATTATCTTTAAAAAATTTCGTTTTGCATAAAGACCGTCAGTCTATATTTCAGTTAAAGTAAGATTAAATAAGTTCTTTAATTATTGAAACGTTCAACGATTGCAAATGAAATGTTCAAGTTAAAACCAGTGTACAGAAGATAGTATCTAGTTTATTGTTAATTTTAACAGTTGGATGATCTCTATGTCAAAGAGGTAATCTCTCCGAGAAACTCAAAATTGAAACTGAATGATTTTGGTCTTTTTCATGCTTTATGCACAATAGAAATTCACATTGTCATAAGATAAAAGTTACACCGAAGTGAACATTAATTATTACACTATCCTGAACCGCATCGTATATTAATTCATTACAAAAGTGTAGTAATTACGTTGTTTGAAATTATGTGAATGAAGAAGCGGCCGTACGTTTCCAGGCATTAAGAAATTACGATCTGTATCTTAGTCCTTAATGTATTTCCAGAGCGGAGCGTGTAAATCGCAACAATAAGGAGATATGCTTATTGAGTGATGATTAAATGGAGACAGATCGCCAGAAAATTTTCACCGCAGTTAACCCAGAATGCAAGCTTATCTCCCACATTATCGTTCTTCCTTAATTCTCTTGTTTCATAACGATAGAGCCACCGTTTCCCACAGACCTTTCAGCCTTTTGACCTAATTAACTTATACGCGTAGACACAATTAAGCGTTAACCGCATAAAAGCACACGAAAGCCACGTGTGCACGCGCTGCAATTGGAGCATAAACGAAAAATTCGTTTATCATGGAAATTTCGCGTAACTGCCAGCGTTCCGAGTGTTTAACCTCTTATACTCGAATGGCAGCTCTAAAGCTATGTCCACACTGAAGCAACATCGGACAACCTTTTCCAAGATATATGAAACATCAACTGAAAGCTGCTCGTTGTTGCTTCAGGGTGGACATACAGTCGAGGACAAAATGAAGTGGACATCCTTTAAAATGAATAGGTTTTTTAACATTAGATTTACGGGGCCCGTCAAAATGACCTATTCAAAAATTTTTAATTTGCGATTATTAAGAGTGTAAGGAGGCATTCGTGAGGAATTATTAAATAGATTTATTTTTTGGGTACATATTACAATAAAAATCGTTGAAGATCTAAGTAAATACAATTTTATTATTTTTATAAATCAATGTAAAATAATCAATTTTAGTGCTGCGTAAACCTGGTGTTAAAATTTGAGCAAACAATTTCAGTTCTTTTGAGATGGTAAAAAGAGGATTAGTTTACTAGGTAATGTGTAAATAATTTTTTCTAAAAATTACTATTGATCGAAATTGTGAAGAAAAATGTAAACGTCTCAATATTGAACTTCTTTATCTTTGATTATAATGATAATTTAAAATACGCCTTTTGTAGATCTTCGTAAGTTATATAATGTTGCTATGAGCTAAAAACATTACAAGATTAAAGTTTAAGGGTGAAAGTCGCAGATTTTCGATCGTTTCAGGGAATTTCGTCCTTATGTGATCACTAGACAGCGTATTTTATGCATTTATGACAAAATGAACAGGTATAATTTGAAGCAGTAAAAACATTAGCAGAATTTAAAAATACTGTTATATTTTTTCGACCTATGAAACATATTAAGAATGAAAATAAATTTCTATTTCCCTCCAATTTGTTGTAATTCTGGTAAACAATTTTTATTTTGCATAAAAATCCGCTGTCTAGTAATCACTATACAGACTGCGGATCTTCATGCAAAATGAAAATTGTATGCATCCATTTTAAGAGACAGGGGCTAAATAAAAAGTTCTTTTTGCTTTTAATAATTCTGATAAGTTAATGCTAAAAGCTGCTCGTTGTTGCTTCAGGGTGGACATCCTTTAAAATTAATAGGTTTTTAAAATTTGATCAAACATGTAGTTAAATCATTTAATAATAGAATGCAAAAAATATGAGAATGAAAGGAAAAATGCTAAGTTGCCTGGATCCTTACCCATTCTGTTAGGTTCTAAGGAATATATCGCCGGTCTTGCCCAATATATCAAGGATACAAATATGTATAAAATATTGTAAGAAAATGTACCGTGTTGCTAATGACCTTTGATGTTGAAGCAACATTAAATAAATAAATAATAAAAACTAGCGTTTTTTTTTTAGATGTCGGGAGGATTAGTTTACTATTTAATGTGTGGAAAAGATATTTTTGAAATTGCTATTACTCGGAATTTAGAAGAATTATTACAAGTTATTAAAATCAAATATGAAACATCGTTGTGAAAAAGGAAGGAAGTTCTTGGAAATTCAACTTTGTACTTTAAGCGTTAGATGACATATAGAAATCTTACGAAATAATGGACACAATTGTAAAAAGAAAATTTGTTTATAGCGCGCAGATATATATGAAAGCTGTAGGAACGTATTCACATGGTCGTTGAGAGAATGTAGAAAAGTGAAAGTGGCTGTTATAAGAAAATATTTTTAAGATCGGACGACTTTAAATTATGTTCTCCCAGGTTTTACAATTGTTACGTTGTGATGTTTTTATAGCGACGTAAAATGGAATGTTTAATAAGTAATTTCTTAAAACAGTAGCGACTACTATATCTAGAATTTTTCAAGCTCTTAGGCCCGTCCCATACGAATATATTACTATTATTTAAAAATATGTTCTTTAAGTATCGCATTTGAAAAAAAAACTGTGTCAGAGATATTTCAGAGAATCGCATTAATAATTATTGAAGATGAACAGCTCCAAAAAATCAATTGACAAAAATACAGCACATTGAAAATATATTCTTTAAATTTTAGAATCGTATTTGAGAAAATATCGTTGTCAGAGATCGTTATAGAATCGCATTAATGATTATTGAAGTTCAACAGCTCCAAAAAGCAATTGACAAAAATACAGCACTATGAAAATATGTTCTTTAAATTTTAAAATCGTATTTGAGAAAACAAGTTGTCACAGATCTTTCAGAGTATCGCATTAATGATTATTGAAGTTCAACAACTCCAAAAAATAAATTGAGAAAAATACAGCACTTTGAAGGTATGTTTTTTAAATTTTAGTATCGTATTTGGGAAAATAAGTTGTCAGAGATCCTTCAGAGTATCGGATGAATAGTCATTCTCTTATAATCAGATCCAAAAATTGATTAATAAAAGTATAGCACTTTGAAAATAGACTCCTTAAAGTTTAGAGAAAAGACCGGTGTTATAGATCGTTTAGAGTGACGCATCAAAGGCTATTCCAGTCTAACAGCATCAAAAAATCAATTGTGAAATTGCAGCACTTTGAAAATACGATCCTCGAATTTTATAGTTGTATCTGAGTAAATAACATGTTATAGTGACTTGTTTAGAGTGGCAGAACAAAATTCATTCCAGTCTAACAGCTCCAAACGATTCATTCTTAAGACTTCGTATTCAAAATACTAATGCCAGAGCTTTAAAAATCGTTGCATAAATTTCACAATATTTTGGAAAAAAGTGACATATATATTTTTTGCTCTAACAGCTCCAAACAATCCATTTTTAAGACTTCATATTCAAAATACTAATACGAGAGCATTAAAAAACGTTGCATAAAGTTCACAATATTTTGGGAAAAAGTGACATATGTATTTTTTGTTCTAATAGGTCCAAACGATCCATTCTTAATACTTCATATTTAAAATAATATTACGAGAGCATTAAAAAACGTTGCATAAAGTTCACAATATTTTGGGAAAAAGTGACATATGTATTTTTTGTTCTAATAGCTCCAAACGATCCATTCTTAAGACTTCATATTCAAAATAATATTACGAGAGCATTAAAAAACGTTGCATAAATTTCACAATATTATGGAGAAAAGTAACATATGTAATTTTTGCTCTAACAGCTCCAAACAATCCATTTTTAAGACTTCATATTCAAAATACCAATACGAGAGCATTAAAAAACGTTGCATAAATTTCACAATATTATGGAGAAAAGTAACATATGTAATTTTTGCTCTAACAGCTCCAAACAATCCATTTTTAAGACTTCATATTCAAAATACCAATACGAGAGCATTAAAAAAACGTTGCATAAATTTCACAATATTTCTGAAAAAAGTGACATATATTTTTTGCTCGTTTTTATAAAAAGTAGCGCATTTATTTAATGTTTGCGTAGTTTCGTCAATCGATTTTTTGGAGTTACTAAACTGTAATGGCCTCTGATGCGTCACCCCATACTCTTAACTATAACATCGTTATTTTCTAAAATACATCTATTAAATTTTAAGAGCAAATTTTCGCAGTGCTATAGCTTAGGTAATGATTTTTCTGGAGTTGTTAGACCGAATTGATGACCCTCGGATTGATCGAGTAGTGAACTCGAGCTTTTCAGAGTCGAAGGTTCCGCGTTGTCGTTGGTAAAGGTTTCGTGTCGCCTGGTTGCCCAGGGCTTTCTTGCAAGGGGAAACAGAGGAACCAGCGAGAAAGGTAGGTAGGTTCGTGCCATTAACGGGCCGAGATTCCGGTAAGGAGGTCGTCGGTAACGTGAAGTAGAATCGTTACCTCGGGCACGGGCTAAGACGAAAAGAATCGTACCACTTTTGCCGTCACCTCTCGATGCTCGCCGCAACTAGACCGCGCAGAAAAAACCGCGAGAGAGCTATGGCTATGAGACGACGAAATTGCCCGGCTCCGGAGCCGCCTTTTGTCAAGCCGCGGGTTCTCTCGATCGTCTAGCCACGATTCGGAGCGGAACCGCAAAGCTTTATCGATGTAGATCGTGAGAGATTCAAACAAAGATACTCCGCAGATATTCTCCGTAGCAGATGTTAACAAAGCCACTCGTGCGAAAATAAATAACGCGAATCATCGGACAACAATGACGTTTTATCGCCCTTTCAAACCGTTTCGCGGAATACGCCCACGAATTTCACATGTCGCCGGATCTATGGCGATTGAAACACTCTAAATACTCCCAAACATTTTGCCACGCATACATTGGGCCCATAGATTACTAGACCACGGATCTTCAACTGAAAACATTTTCATTGCGGAAAGCATTCGTGAATTTAACACTAAACTTACCAAGCATTAAACGTATCTGGTCAATATTGTCTTATAAAATTGGCAACACTATAATTATTTAGATTGTCCACAATTTTCAATATAATAGATGCTTAGACAAGGAAATTTATAATATTATTTTCCACAAATGAATTTTTATAATTTAATAATTATATTATTTGGAACATATAAAATAATTGGAATATATAAAACCGGTCATTTGACCGTGGTAGGTTTAATGTTAAGAATTTTTCTGTATTAATTTCGATACGTTGGAATTATTACGTGAAAAAATACATTTGTAATTTAACTTCTGTTCTGTACAATTAACGAAACCTCGTATAAGGGTTTACGTTTTCATTCAATTCATGGAAATGAGAATTGAAGATCCGCAATGTTCTAATTACCTTCTCGTTTCACATCTTCATTAAAATTATGTTAAAAAAAATGCTATCAGCGCAAAGGTTAGATCTTCTTGTTTTTTTTTAAATGTTTCGCCATCCATGATATAATTGTGATTTCTTTCGATCGAATTTTGAATTATGTTAAAGAAAATGCTATCGGCGCAAAGGTTCGATCTTCTTGTGATATAATTGTGATTTCAAGATCATGATCACAAGACGATCGAACCTTTGCGCCGATAGCATTTTCTTTAACATAATTCAAAATTCGATCGAAAGAAATCACAATTATATCACAAGAAGATCGAACCTTTGCGCCGATAGCATTTTCTTTAACATAATTCAAAATTCGATCGAAAGAAATCACAATTATATCACAAGAAGATCGAACCTTTGCGCCGATAGCATTTTCTTTAACATAATTCAAAATTCGATCGAAAGAAATCACAATTATTATCTTCATTAAAATATTTTGCGTTTTTTATTTTTATGGATTCGACCTTATTATTCTTTTTTTCTGGTTAAAACCTGTTGCATTGCCCAAAGCAATTAGTAATCCGATGGGGCAATTTCTGCAATACATGGTGTGCATAATAAAATTTGCCAACCGAATTTACGTAATTTTTGTACATGTTTTGTGCCATATATGGTGTTGCATTACTGTAGAGAGTATTCACTCGTATCTCCAGCTTCGTTCTTACAAGATCTTTTCGTAATTTTCGTTTTTAATGTTGTTCAGCAACGTAAGCGAACAAGATTCTTATAAAATCTCGTAAACGTCATTGTTTCATGGGAACAATAAATAATTTTGTTTTAATACCACAGAATGCCCCACTTGAAATGAGCCATGCAATTTCAGCCTAGTACAAGGAACACCTCTTTCTGATAGTTACAAGTATTGTACTTGTTTTACATCTGCCTTATTTAGTTTTACATTCTTGGTATTTTTGCCGATGGCTGCGTTAGATGAGACACGTTCGTTCACGCTACTTTTCCTTATCATCAGTTTATGGTAGGACTCCATTCATTCAAACCTGTCGGAGGACAAGATGATTTAGATAATTGGTCCGTTAAGAGTTCACCAATCCCGCCTTTCACTACTTATTTATTACCCCATTAGAAGCTGTTGTTCATATACCTGGATTTCTAGTTGCGTACATTGCACTTGAGCTCGTTATTTTCAAACCATTAAAAATACAAGTAGGTTTCATTTTGTATGTCTTAATCCATAGTGAACATTACCCTTGAATCTAGTTTAACTGGGAGCTACAAAAGTCCTATCTAAATTGACTCGGAGTTACAAAAGTCCTATCTAAATTCTAAGTTTCTAATTCCCTGTTTAGATTATTAGAAATTTGTACTAGGTTCAATAAGAAAATTGATATTCATCTTTCCTAGTTCCCTGTTTAGATTATTAGAAATTTGTACTAGCTTCAATATGAAAATTGATATTGATCTCAAAGATGTTGGATTGAAAATGTCTAATGAAAGGATTTGAATGAATTTAACTATATTTTCTATGAAATGTGTAGAGAATCGCAGAGTCCTAAGGCTGATATCTAGCAATCCGAGGGCCTTAAGTCTAATATAGCTCGTGGATCCCAGGATATTAAGCACAGTATCTAGACTGCAAAGGTCCTAAGTTCAATGTCTAGGGGATCCCAAGGTCCTAAGTCTAGTAATCTGGCAATCCGAGGGTTTTAAGTCCAATAGCTCTTGGATCCCAGGATTTTAAGCACAGTATCTAGAAGTACAAAGGTCCTAAGTTTAATCTCCAGGGGATCCCGAGGTCCTATGTGTAGTAATCTAGCAATCGGAGGGCCTTAAGTCCACTAGCTCGTGTATCCCTGGATCTTAAGCATACTATCTAGAGTACAAAGATCCTAAGTTCAACATCTAATGAATTCCAGAGTCCTAGGCCTTATATCTAGGAAGTCAAGGGTCCTAATTTCAACATGTAGTGGATCCCAGAGACCTAAACCTAGTAATCTAGCAATCCGGGGGTCTCAAGTACATTAGCTCGTGGAGCCCAGGATATTAAGCACAGTATCTAGGACTGCAAAGGTCCTAAGTTCAATGTCTAGGGGATCCCAAGGTCCTAAACTAGCAATCCGAAGGTCTCAAGTCCAATAGCTCGTGGAGCCCAGGATCTTAAGCACAGTATCTAGGAGTTGAAAGGACTCAAGTTCAACATCCAATGAATTCCAGGGTCCTAGGCCTAGTATCTAGACTGCAAAGGTCCTAAGTTCAATGTCTAGGGGATCCCAAGGTCCTAAGTCTAGTAATCTAACAATCCGAGGGTCTTAAGTCTAATAGCTCTTGGATCCCAGGATTTTAAGCACAGCATCTAGGAGTACAAAGGTCCTAAGTTTAATATATAAGGAATTCGAGGGTCCTAGGCCTAGTATCAAGGATCCTAATTTCAACATGTAGTGGATCCCTGGGACCTAAACCTAGTAATCTAGCAATCCGAGGGTCTTATGTCCAATAGCTCGTGGATCCCAGAATATTGAGTACAGTATCTAGGAGTGCAAAGGTCCTAAGTTCAATGTCTAGGGGATCCCAAGGTCCTAAGCCTAGTAATCTAGCAATCCGAGGGTCTTAAGTCCAATAGCTCGTTGATCCCAGGATCTTAAGCACAGTATCTAGGAGTACAACGGTCCTAGGTTCAATGAGGGAGGATTCCAGGATCCTAAGCCCAAGATCTACCAATCCAAGGGTCTTAAGCTCAATATCTAGTCGATCCCATGGCACCAAGTGGAATAATCCCTTCTGAGATAGTTAATGAAGCCAAACATTATCCAGAAAGTAATTTTTACGTTCTGAAATGTAATTTCGTAAGTTTTATATAAATGGTAAAATTCGCACGGTTGGTATATATGTCGAATGAAAAGGGAGATTTGGAAAACGTACCTCTCATATGTGTACACGAGTACGTTCGCGATTCTCTCCCCATACACGGCACAAATCTCCATTTGGTTTTCATAGCATTGTTGGCTTTATGGAAATGAAACGACGCAATGTACCAAGAAAACTCGTTAACGCTCTCCATTTTCGAGCTGCGCTGAACAAGCAGCAGTAATTATTAAAACTCTAAAATTAGTTTGAAACGTGAACACAAAGGTATCTTATGGGATTCAACGAATTGTCTATTTTCGCTAATAACAGCAGCCAAATACGCAAACACTCGCATACAGTGATTCAATCCTCAATCGTATAAGAGTACGCAATCGCTTAAAGATGATTGATCGTTTATGGCGTTTATGGTTTGCAGAAGAAAATCTAAGTCTCCGCGGTCTATTGTATTATAATTATGGATTTATTTCTCTTCAATTACATGCTGCCATCCAAATTTAGAAGTGGCTTTGTGAATTGATGGAAAACGGAGATATGCTTGTTCGGTCGACAAACATAAGTAGCCGCAAACAATTGCGTTAATCTGCGAAATGGCAAAAACTCACAGTTTCGCTGGGAGAAGTCACGCGATATAATTTTTATATAAATCATCGCGTGATTCTAATCGTAAAACAAGTTTTAAGCAATCAAGCGTGTCAAAATAAATACGTCTATTCGTTTTTTTATTAAAGTTTTAAATCTGTATTGTTTATTCTACATTTGATGAAGCAACAGCAGAGGCATTTATAATTTTGTTAATACTGTAGAACCTCGATTATCCGAACCTCCGACATCTGAGGTCTTCATTATCCCACGAAGCTTCAAATTTGAATAGCACACTCTGTTTGTTGTTGAAATCAATAAAGATTGAATCTAGCATTGTAACTAAGTAAGTACATACAGTGGCTGACGAAAGTATTCGAACGCCCACCAGGGCTTCGGAGTCGTGGAGTCGGAGTCGGAGTTTGGGAGTAATTGCTGATCACTGGAGTCGGAGCCGGAGTAAGAAAAATCTATATATCGACTCCTGGAGTCGGAGTCAGAGTCGAACAAAAACATATCGAATCGGACTCCAACTCTGGCTCTTTTATTTATAAATCATTAAAAGCAACAAATGTCTCTATGAAATATTATAGATTATATTACTTTTCGAAAATGGAAACTTTACCGTCAGTATTTCTCAAACTATTTCCTGAAAATGAGCAAGTAATAGTCGTGTTATGTGGTATCAAAGTTATCTGTTCCATATTCTTAGACTTAATACAATATTTCAACTATTTATTCAGTTCTATTACGACTTTTAATTATTTTGAGTACATATTTTTTTCAATTTTGATAGTCGGAGTCAGTGATGTCAGAAACACCCAAAACTGGCTGGATTTTCCTTTCCTCCTTTTCCCCTTCCACTATCCCATTCCACTACCTGACCGCACTCCAACGTCCCCCACTAAGACCGTAGACTGGTCACGTGACGTGCCGCGCGACGTGTCACATATTACTCTGGTCATCAGAGAGGTGGTAAACTGTATTCCCCTCGATTTAACCGATCTGGCATCGCTGGCCGGAGTCGAAATCGGCGTTGGAGTTGGATTCGGATTCGAAGTCGGAAGTAAAAAAAAGAGGAGTCGGAGTTATGAATTTTATCTACCGACTCCGCAGCTGTGGTATATACTATTATTTGAACAATCATGTTTCCTTGTCCAGTTCGAATAATCGAGGTTCTATTGTACGTTCCTGAAATATTGAGAACTCTTTTATTCAATTTTCTTTTTGTATCTATACAAATATATGACTATTTAGCTAATATTTCGTCACTATTTTATGTATGACAGCAGACGCACAGTTCCGTTTGTTTATTGTTAAAGATGATGACGGTACAGTAAGTGGAGAACCATAAACTAAACAATGTTGTACGAAGAGACAGGATAACGTCGTAAAAATTGTTCACACGGTCGTAGTTTTCACGTTTTCGACGGTACATGTTTCTTCACACGTTTTATGGATCTGTGCGGTGCACTGAAATGCCTTTAAGAAGCATGCTTCGTTCGCGTTTGTGTAAGATCAACCGGTTTCTAAATTGTTCGAGCCGCCTAAAATGGAAAGCCATTTTAAAAGTGCTTAAGCATCGCGTTATTACGCTTTTCCTTTCTATTGCGGCGATATAGAAATTGTTTCCGCGTGAGCGATGCGCTCCCGGTGGCACGCAATTAGCCATCTTTCTGCAGCGTTTACATAATCGTTGCGTTATGATGCGCTAATTCGTTGAAGAGATTGTTTACACGAAAACGATGTACCTCGTCAGCCGTGAGAAATAGCTCGAAACAGCTCTAATATTCGCGAGCTAATATTTACATATTTATCCGCGTAATTAATACTCGCGTGTTAATTAAACTTGACACTAGACACACGGGGCACAGAAGTGTTTTACTTCGTAAAAATAATAAGTAGACTACGGATTCATATGCAAGATAAAAATTGTCTTCATTAATTGCAACGTGCAGGAGCTATGTAGACATTCATTTCATTTCTTAAAAATTGTAATGAATTGAAAATAGAACAATAAGATTTTCATATTCATTAGATGTGTTCACCGTTTTATATTCTACTTATTCATTTTTGTCATAAATGCATAATACTCGCAGTCTAATAATAAGAATATATTTATCCAGACTTTCAGCAATTTTTATTGTAATTTGAACAATTGACTAGTTGCAGTGTTAATATTAGGATAACAAATGTCAGAATACTTGACTAAACTGTCGATCTTTGTATTCAAAATGAAAATTATTTGCATTCAATTGTGAGGAGCCAATTGTAAAATTTCGTTCTTTCATTAATAATTTTGATTAGTCCAACGTGCTATATTCATGTTTCAAAAATTCTTTTAATCTGTTTGCTGTTTTAAATAGTTATGCCCAGTCAACAATCAGACAATACGTGATTTTTAGTATATTTTTCTGAAAAATTAATAGAATGTCTTTTTAAATGAATATCTTATGTAAAAGTACAGATAATTACTAACAAAAGAATTTTATTATGCTTGCAGGAGGAGTACGTAGCAGAAAATATAACATGGACTCCGATAGAGTACTTCAACAATGCAATCGTCGTCGAACTTCTTGAAAGCAAGCGTCCTCCAGGACTTTTCTTGGTTCTTGATGATGTCTGTGCCACTCTTCACGGTGGTAGTACTGGAGCAGACGCAGATTTGCAAAAGGTAAAATACTCTACTTCAAAAAATATCCATCCACCAACCATCCACGTCATTTTCACTCTTACTTTCCGAATTGATTCAACAAATAACTTGCATTGTTCTTTACCTTTACCCTTTTCTCAACACAATTTTCCATCATCGTTAATCTGTTACGCGCTACATAGCCATCAAGAGTCATTATTTATTTATATGTCCGTTGACCCCGGAAACGTGCACTCTAATGGAAAAACATTCGCGCCACTTTGCGAGATTTATTTTATTAGGTTGTGTAATAAATTCCCGCGTTTTTTGTATTTTATTTTTTCCCGCAATTTTGTGACTTGTTAGGAAAAGTATATATATGCATTCCCAAGTCCTTCTCTTGCTCTACAAACCTATCTGCTTCAATTTTTCGAATTAATTAATTTTAATAAATTTTCAGGCTTTTGAAATGGAAGTTCCAGGTGACAGAAAAATTCATTTTCTGAGCTGCTTCCGTAGCTTTTTGACCACGACGAAAGGCCAAAATATTGTAGAGCAGATGTCTAAAATGAATTTTTTCGCCTCCTGGAACTTTAATTTCAAAAGCCTGAAAATTGATTAAAATTAATTAATTCGAAAAATTGAAGCAGATAAGTTTGTAGAGCATGAAAAAGAATTGCGAATATATATTATATACTTTACCTAACAAGTCACAAAATTTGTGGGAAAAAAATCAAATACAACAACCGCGGGAATTCATTACACTACCTAATATATTAATGCTATGTTGTTACTACTAATTGGAACCGGCGAAATACCAGAACCCGTATACTGTATCTCATTTTCCCCGTTCATTCAGTCAATATTGTTAACGTTTACAGAAACTTGCAGTGGCAGCGAACAAGCACGAACACTTTCAAACCACAAGCGATGGATTCTCCGTGTTCCATTACGCTGGAGCGGTTTCCTATTCCGTAGACGGATTCTGCGACAAAAACCGGGATGTGCTGTTTTTGGATGTGGTGGAACTGATGCAGACAAGTTCAAAGTAAGATATTCTTATCCATCTAGCCGTGAATAAATTAGTTTTCGCGACCGAAAACAGAACTCGTTAAAAAAGGAAAATATTTCCATCGCAATTCGCTTTTTCTTTCTTCTCTTTGCAATTTAGACTTTGTGTCGCATTAACAGCGTGGGCTAACAACTATAATTTTATTACATTACTACATCATATCATTGATTTTATTTAAAAATTTCAACAGATTTTAGGTCTAATTTTTTAACAGAGCAACGATTGAACTTAATATTTTATTTCACTTTAACACTGGATCTATTGAAAATGACTATTTTACATTACATTAGAAAAAATATCAAGTATGTAAGTATTCCGATTTTCAACAATTTTGATCATTGTTTATCCTAAGGAATTTGATTAAATTCACCATAAACATATTTTTACGATTTCAATAATCTTAAAAAATTTGGAATCAGATATTTTGATTGGATCTGGTGTTAAAAGTGTGATTTTTTAATTTTTAGTCGCAGGAAAATTAGGTTTATGTGTTGCTTAGGAATGTTTCTGTTACCTAGAAAGAGAATAGCTAAAGATATTCTTGACTGTACAATGCTGTAAATGTATTTTTACTGTAATAATAACATTATAGTCCTCTGATTCGAAAACTGTATCCACAAGAGAGCCAAGTGCAGAGAACAAAAACGCTAAAATCGAGGCCGACCACTGCCGGCAACAAAATTCGAAGTCAGGCGAGTCAGTTGGTCAGTCAGCTGATGAGATGCACCCCGCATTACATTCGGTGCATCAAACCAAACGAAACGAAGAAGCCCAGAGACTGGGATGCAGTCAGAGTGAAGCATCAGGTACACTTTGCACCAAGTTTGCTAACTGAAATATATTGTATCGACCTAATCTTTAACTCTTAAGTGAACTATTGAAGCCAATGTGACTCAAATTTATGCGAATAATTATTTAACCCTCATATACGTTCCTCAGAGTGAACATTCACCCATTTATTATTTTTATATACTGAAAAATGATGGATCTCATTCTGTAGGTGTTATGAGTCGCATTTCTTTTCAACGCGACGTCCTAAATAAAATATAATTTGTTGACTTCAAGTATTGAGCAAAAATGGGCGAACTATTATACTAGGACAGGGAGTTCCAACGTATTCCCCTCCGAGAACTGCAAGGTCCCCACCATCGAACGTCTTCCCAATACTACGTACAGCCGTAGAGTTAGCGAGTGCTGCGCGCGCCGCGCGGCTCTCGTGGTGGGAGCTTCCCACTACTATACATTATAACGATGAAGTCTAAGAGTGGGGGAAGAACTTAAGCGGGGAAGGTGCCTCGAATAGCTCCGGAGCTACTGGTTGGAACCAGTGATGGTATATGGTCTCGGTTTTCTCACGCATGCGCGACGATTTTAGCGTCAGTAAAGTACAAAGTTGGGCTAAAATGGGGTACCTTGGTCACCCCGCATAGTTTCGCAAATTTTTTTTCGATTTTCAAATATTACAGTCGTCTCGTCATGTCGTCTTGCACTCTTCTGTCCGGTTTCCCGCCAATGACAGTTCTCTCCTACTTTCCCCACAAACATAAGACGTACGGCACGTTCCTGCATTTAGTCACGCATGCCCGAAAAAACCGAGACCATATACCATCACTGGTTGGAACTGCCTGTATTGTTCGCGCAACGAGAGTTAGCACAGAGAAACTTGTGGGTACCACGTGATGCTCCCACTACGCGCTACACGCCTTCCGGGATTGGCCGAATCGCTTGACGAAGACAGCAAACGAGGGTATTGAGTGTGACTGTAACAGAGAGATGTGGTGACCATGAAGTAAGATGATGGTGACGCTGAGCGCCTATGTCAGTGGTGGGCAATTTTGCCTCAATTGAGGCAAAACCGTCCACACTGTAGCGCCCTCTGTCCCCTTCCATCAAGCGCGGTACAATGGGGCAACGATGACACGAGACATCAGCGTACGCAACGAATTTGCGCGCTGCATAAAAGAGACGTTGGTGGGAGAAGCAGGCGTTTGAGGGGCTCCACCCGTGCCCACTACTGGCCTATGTCAACCGTTCCCGCCAAAACGTAAGCGTAAGAGTGGGATCCAGTGATCAGTGGTGGGATTCGCAGCCTTTCGTCAAGAATGGGGACTCGCCGTTCCCCCTGCACCCCACTGACGAGATTTTGTGCCAACTCTCGTTACGCGGACAATACTAGGATCATTTATGCGAATATTTCTGACGAGCGTATGAGGGTTAATATTTAAGTATTAATAATTTAACGATTTGTGGATTTGGCTGTCTCACTACGTTTCTATCTACTATTTCGATAGAGATAAATATTAAATATATGGGCATAATTTTGATGGCCCAGTTAAGGGTTAATATTTTAATATGCAACTGAATATTTCTTCTCTTCTTTCCACAGCTAAGACAACATCTCGTAATTATGTTCGTTATATATTTCCAGGTGGAATATTTAGGTTTAAAAGAGAACATCAGAGTACGCAGAGCTGGCTTTGCGTATAGGAGGCCGTTCTCGAAATTTCTGCACAGATATGCAATTTTGACGAAGCAAACGTGGCCACATTGGTCAGGCGATGATAAGCAAGGTGTGGAATGGATATTAGGAAGTCTGCATATTGATCGTTCGCAATATCAACTTGGAAAGACGAAGCTGTTCATTAAACTTCCCGAATGTGTTAGTATTATATCTATATATATTTTCATAAAGAAAGATTTACAGAGAACAAATTTTACGTTCATCGTGAATTATTTTACAGTAAAGTCGAAATAAAATGTTGTGTCTAATTAATAAAAAAGTGTTCTACAGCGTAACTGCTACTGCAATTAATAAATCCGGGTGGATCCGAACGGAGGAAATGTTTTCAACTAGTTTCTGCTTTATTTCCATTTGATTTTTGTTCGCAGCTGTTCATGTTGGAGGAAGCAAGAGATCGGAAGTATAATATGTACGCCAGAGTGATTCAGAAAGCGTTCAAAAAGTACTTCGCTTGGAAACGGCAAGCTCAACAGAAACAGGAAGCGGCAGATTTGCTTTTTGGCCACAAGGAACGCAGACGAGCCAGTTTGAATAGGAATTTCATGGGCGATTATATCGGATTGGAAGGCAAACCGCAGATAATGCAATTAATCGGAAGGAGAGAGAAAGTCTGTTTCGCGGAAGTGGTGAAGAAATATGACAGAAGATTTAAGGTATTGTTTCATTGTTGATTACTCGGGAAAATATTGTTGGTTTCGATAAGCATAATGCGTATGCAAAGACTGCCGATTTTATGCATTTATTCCCAAAACCGTGTAGCTGAAATTTTATAAAAAAAAAAAACAGAAAGATTAAAAGAATTGAAGAGTATCGATATATATATTAATTTCGACCTACTAAAATTATTGAAATAAGTACAAATTTTTCTAAATGGTTCTAGTTTCTTGCAACAGATGCGGAAATCTTTTATTTTGCATAAAATGCGCAGTCTAGTGATAATAAACAGAGATACTTGAGGAATTAGGCTTGTAAAGATATTGATACATAATCTACATTATAATTTGTCGATTTGAAGCCGTAGAAAAATTGTGCTTTGCAATTAAATATTGTTGCAAATTGAAATACTGAACACCTAAACCCGTGATGGGCACGTAGGGACCCCTCAAACGCCTGCTCCTCCCACCAACCTCTCTTTCATGCGCGAGGCCTGCGCACTGTTCGCGACGGGCGAAGCACTCCCTTCCTGTATAGTACCGGTGGATGTTGGTGGGGGGACAGTGGGCGCTATGGTGGGAACGGTTTTGTCTCAATTGAGACAAAAATGCCCATCCCTGACCTAAGGTTTCTAAATTTTGATTTTACACACGTTGCAATAAATAAAATGTTGAGTTACAGATGAGCAGGAGGGATCTCATTCTCACCAACAAATCGCTATACCTAATCGGCCGCGAGCGAATTAAAAAGGGTCCGGAGAAAGGGAAATTAGTGGAAGTTATAAAACGGAAGTTACCATTCAATCAAATTAGTCATGTCTCGTTGAGTACTCTCCAGGTAAACGAATCATCACCAACATTATTCGTACCACTGCTCTAAAGCAACATCAACTAACATTGTAATAATTATCGCAGGACGATTTCCTTATTATTCACACGAAAGAAGATTATGCCAGTTTATTGGAATCAACGTTCAAGACAGAATTTTTAATTGCACTCAGTAAACGATATGTGGAAGAGACCGGGCACATTTTAAACAGAAAATTTAGCAACAAGTACGATTTCTGTTACACGATGAAATTTCAACGATTAATTAACTAAACTCAATGATGAGAACATTATTCACACTGCATTAAAACGATTTTTTTTCCAGTTTAGAATTCAAAGTGAAGAAGGAGGGCTGGGGAGGTGGGGGAACGCGGCAGGTAATATTCACGCAAATTGATTATGGCAACAAGGAAGTCCTGAAGCCTAGCGGGAAGACTTTGAACGTGTGGATTGGCCCAGGATTGCCTAGTACTACAAGTACGGTATTTTAATGTGTTCATATTGATGCTCCTACCAAAAATTTGCAAAAGCTGAAATTATTTTGTTTGGACACTCATTGATACTATAAATATTTAAATTGGTAATTCTGATTGGTTAATCAGTGTATATTTATTAATATTTCAGAACCAAATGTTCAACGTACCAATGTGCATCAGCACCAAAAGTATCCATCGTCAACTCCGCAAATACCAGCGAACAGGCCAACGCGACCAGCTCCGAGACCTGCGAATACAGAACGATTTCAGAATTCCCACAATACAGTTAGCAATGATCAAACGATAGCTTCGAAGCCAGCTGTCCCGACCGAAAGACCCACTTTGCACATGCCCAGGCCCACAAGACCAACGGCAGTCACTCGTTCCATTGTACCGACCACAGAAGTACAAAAGAAAACCTACACGCCTAAGCAACCAAATAAGATAGAAAGCAATCTGCCACTTATGGGCATGTTTACCAATCCAAAAGGAACAGCCAGAGGTAAGTTCTGAATTAATATTAACCATTTGAAACGATACACAAAATATTGACATAGTTATTTAGTCAAAAAACATTCTTATTCTTCTTTTTACCTGTTGAGCCTTTCCTTTAACGTGGAAGATATTTTCCAATGACATATGTTAGGTACTTCTGGAGGAAATAATGAGAATACTTGAGGATCTTAATATTCTAAAACATAGTCTTCTTACAAATTTCTATGTCTTTTTTTTTTGTCCCACATACCTTCAACACTTTTACTATCGTATTTTAAGTACTTATACTTGTTAGTTTAGCTTGTTAAACAGACACGATTAGTTCGAGGGAGCAGACTTTATAGGTAAATAAACAATTCTTCTCCAGGTCACGTTCTCTGAGTTTTCTAAATTTTCGACGATTTTTTTTTTAAATAGGTCTGTGTATTTTTATTATTGTCACATAATAGCCAAAGCCAATACGAATTCATCGATATACATAAACGTATATGTATATCATGACCTTCGTGTGACCTTGATCATAAAGTACCAATGTTCTCTGACTTGGAGACATTATTGTAAAATACTATTTTTTCATCCATTGTTCTATTATATAAAATCATCATCGGGCGATTCTTTATACATTTATGTAATTTACCCATACGTAAATTACAAGAATGCATGTTTGTGTATTATAAAAGACTAATAGTTCTCTTGTCTCGTTTTTACGAGGAAGAAATGTTTACCTGGTACCGATTTTTATAAATTACCTACGGTAATAGGAACTTTGATAAAAAAATCGCAATCTAGTAACAATACTGGTTGGTTCAACCTATAAATATATTAATGAATTAATTATAAATGAAACAGGTTTCTTGAGATTTCCTCCACCGCCGTCGGAACCACCACCGCCCGGTACTCCAACTATGTCACCTGCGTTCAAACTTCCGCCGTTGAACACTGCCGGCAATGGTGCAGCATGCAACAAAGAAATGCAAACGGGGAACGAGTGGGGCACCAAATCAGTATTAAAGAAACCGCAGAGAGCACA
The DNA here is from genome assembly GCA_913789915.3 of Sphecodes monilicornis. Lineage (NCBI taxonomy): Eukaryota > Metazoa > Arthropoda > Insecta > Hymenoptera > Halictidae > Sphecodes > Sphecodes monilicornis. The sequence continues at coordinate 18,078,509 of OU565290.1, forward strand.
CGCACCTCGTGCTACCTCGATCACGAAACCGCCACCGCAAAAGCCAGCTGTACCTAGTCTGCCCAAAGCGGAAGCTTTGTACGATTACAATCCGCAAGATCTTGACGAATTGGAGTTGAAGGAAGGCGACATCGTTGAAATCCTCAAAGAACGTGGGTATCCCCAATATAAACTTCATTATTACACTGCAGATCTTTATGCAAAATAAATATTATCTGTATTTGTTGCTAGATCCAGGGGCTACGTAGACATTTATTTCCTTTCTTAACGATTTTAATCAGTTGAGAATAGTACAACAGTGTTATTAAATTCTTGAAAAATGTTTTCATTGTTATATTATTATCGCAAATGCATAAAATCCGAAGTCAGTTGATTTATTAAGAGTTCAGAGGAAATAAAATAGATGCTGGATGTATGTAAAAGTTTTAGTCTTTTCTCTAATTTTATTTGATTTATACACTACATACAAACTGTGTTACCAGTCGATAATGAAGTTTGTTATTTAAACGCATCAATAGCGAACAAGCAATTGCACAAATAGGTGGAATATTATTGAAGAAGACTAAAACTTTTGAATTTATGTATTAAATTAAATCTCTGATGATATCCAATGATATGATAATGATGAATAATGAATGATTACCTGGTTCAGATGAAGGTGGTTGGTGGCAGGGAAGATTAAAAGGAAAAACAGGACTCTTTCCATCCAACTATATAAAGAAGCTATGAAGTGTTGCACGTTCAGTCAAGAACAATCACGTCCAATCAATTCTTAACAGTATCTTTCATGCTGAAGACAAAATTTGTGGTTAAGTAAGTAGCATTAAGTTATCGTTTTTAAAACTGCACCACGCGTATACCATTCGGATTGCCTCGTACGATTAGGAAAACTTTTATACGATCATCGTTCCGAACATAATCGCGATGCAGTTTTAAAAATCGACGCTTAAAAATCGGAATAGTCAATAGAAGTTACCAAACATTAATTTAAGTAGCCTATTACCTTTTATACTTTATACTGTTGAACTTGGTCGACTGTTACGCCCGTTGTGTTTTCGAATTGCGGAAAGTTTTGTAAAAAGTGTTCATCGTTCGAAAAGTTTATAATTTTCTAGTTGCGAAACTCGCCTTTTTAGGAACACGAGAATGTTATACTAACTAGAGAGAAAGTTTATAATGTTATTTATAATTAAAGAATGAACCCCGAAAACATTGGTACAACACATTTATTTAAGAATCGAGCTGCGCTTAATCATTTCGAATGTGTCGCCGCGATCCTTCAAATTATATTATCATTAATAGATTGTGGATTTTTATGCAAGATAAAAATTGCCTGCATTAATCGTTAGATAAAGAAGCTACTTCCATTTTTCTTTTTAATCATTTTAATCGGTTGAAAACATTGCAATAATATTTCTAAGTTCTTTAAATGTTTTTACCGTTCTGCATGCGATCTATAAATTTTTGTCATAAACGCATAAAATCCGCAGTCTAATCATAAAGTACCTAAGATTAACGTTAAGTTTATGAATTATTAATTCGCGGACACGTTTATTTGTTTTCTATTTATTCAATAAATGTAAGAATTAATACTGCCAAGTTGAAGAACTGTTATACAGGTGCATGTAGAAAAAAGTTGCAAAAATTTTAGAGCATGAACAGAAGAAACTGTCAACAAGAAAAGAAGCAAGGAAGACTTGTAGGAATGGTTTCACTTACGAGAAAAAATCTTCTGCGATACATCTGCAAATTGTATTAATCCTAGTTTTTATTTACATCATTGTCGGAAACAGAAAAATAGATTTCTATTGTTTACTTCATTATTCATCATCGTCGAGTGTTACCAATAAGAAATAGTAGGATATGGTCCTATTCATGATCTGAAAAAAACACATCCCCAGCCATTAAATTTAAGAACTAAAACAAAAATGCAGTTTGCATTACCTTGGCGAAGAGATCGACAGTAACCGTCATGAATTTGCACGACCTCAGGATCACCGATCTTTGCATCAGTATTGTGAGAGTAAATTTTCCGGTTTTAGTATTGCCATCCTCGTACCAATTGTTGCAATAAACCTCCTGACGGAAAACGTCGGACTTCCCGAAGAAAAACAGTTTAATATGTATTGAACAATATGGTTGAAAAATCGACCGAATTTTGCAATTGACAGAGATAAAACAGCTAACAAATATATATGATGCTATACCTCGCTGGTGACCACGCCGCCTGGCCAGGTGTACATGTATGTTTGAAGTATCTTCCCGGTTAGGTAAAGTGTTATTGCACAGGCTTTCTCAACTGCTATTGCAGCGTTGGCCTATTACAGAAAAAATTGAATGTTAGTTGTTTTACTATATATTAGCGATCAGAGTATAGTGTTATGAATCAATTTTCCGGCGTGGATACTGTCTACAACAGCGATTTTGTTTCCATCTCCTTCCAAAATGTACAAATACGTACTACAATTTTATTATTTATTAATCCTCTCATTCGAATCAATATAAATACAGTGTATCCAAGAAGTACATGAACACTATAACCCGATTGTCGAAAAATTGCCTATATTTAAACTATATTTTAAAGAACACAGGTTTTATGGTTGTACTGTTTGTTTTTACAAAGTTATCCCAATTTTTCGAGAATGAGAAATTTAGTGTTGAAATACTTTTTGGGTCCACTGTAAATAAAAGTTATGATTCTATTTAATGTTATGAGTCGGACATTTCATACGCAATAAGCGAATAGTACAGTATTCAATCGATAAAAGACACAACCACGGGTCCGGCCGACGACACTTCGTGTTCAGGTATACTATTCTTTGACTTGTGCCGAACGTAGAAAAGGACGGCGAAGTTCGAGAGGCCTCGGTCGCCGAGAAGTGTAATATAATACGGGTCGAGTATGTCGGTGTGAAAACAACACCTAACCCAGTGACAAAACTTCTTTATTTTTTATTACATACTTTTATTACTATACGTCCATTACTCAAGTAAATATCATCGGAATTATATCTTATTTGGTATCATTTTCATTAGAAAAATACCACGAATATGTTGGTGAAAGTTCCATAAAAAAATAATAAAAAATAAAGAAGTTTTGTCATTGGATTAGTAGTGGTCTCACCGATATACTCGACCCGTATTATGTTACACTTCTCGGCGACCGAGGCCTCTCGAGCTTCACGGTCCCTCACGGGGTATACCTCGCGGAAGTGGGGATTGTTTTGCGACACTTATTGTTCAGAATTTGGCGACACTTATCGATTAAATACTGTATATCTTGCTTAGAACGATTTGCATACCAAAATCGGACGGTTCACATGCAACAACGTAATGCCTCTTAATTGCAATCACCTTGGAGACCTCGAAGATCAGCGCGCACATGCCCAAGCAATTGGTCATCATAACGGAGAAGATGATTGGTCCATAAATCTCTTCCACGGCGTCTCGACACTTCATCAAAGTAACATGCCTTTGGATACAGCTTCGCAAGACTTGTTCGCTGCTCTCCTCGTTGTTTCTTCGTTTTGGGAATTCTTCAAGTTCGACGGCCATCGCCCGGAACACGGAGCTCATGCGGAACGCGCACAGAGTGAAAAACGCGTCAACCCCGGAAGTTATGATACAAAACGAGTAACAGATGCTCACCTCGAGGAGGTAGTGCGCCACGAAAAACGCGGTCGAGTCGATCGGCAACGGGTAAACCGCCGGGAACGGTGTCGAGCGATTCGCGTGCCGAATCGTGACTCCTATCAGCGGCTTGGTCGAGTACAAGAACGCTGTACTGACCATGCACACGTAATGGTAGTAGCCTAATCGGTAGAAGGGTAGCATGAACTGGAAAGCAGGCGAACTCGAGGGCTGTTGCATCGACGTCTCCTCGAAAAGGGACTCGAGTGTGTCGGTCACTTGCACCAGCTTTTCTTTGCAAATCACAAACCGGGAAGCCTAGAAAGATGACAACTAAACTGCAGCTTTTTATGCATTTATGAGAAAAAACGGGGTGGTACAATTTACAACAATGGAGTGATTAAAATAATTTAAGAATGTTCATGTACTGTTTCCAATTTGTCAGGATTATTAAAGAGTAATAAAGGGAACTTCTAAATGACTGCTATGTTTTGCAATTGACAATTTTCATTTTACATAAAAATCGTCTATTGATAATCGTTCTGCCACAATTGTTACCATTTCGAGGGAAACAGAGGCAATATTGTTTAACACTTTATGTAACAGCAATTTTCTAATGGATCTTTTCAAATCGATGATCTAAGAAAATTTATTAACACTAAACCTACCAAGCATTAAAGTATCGGTAAATGTTGGCGTTTTAAAATAGGAACACTAATAAATTTATTGAGATTTTCCGTAATTTTCAATATAATAGGTGCTTATATCAGGAAATTTATTCCATATTATTTTTTATAAATGAATTTTTATAATTTCAATAATTTCAAAATATAAGACCGGTCATTTGACCGTGGTAGATTTAGTGTTAATGCATTTTCTAAAAACGACAGCGATTTCATTCATAATCTAGCAAATTATAAGTATGAATAAATATAATAACTTCTTTTGAAATTCTTATTTCTAAGAAAATTATCAAGCTTCTTTAGTCAGATACAGCTAAGTCATTAAAATGTTATTGAATAGGCTTTCAAGGTAGATAAAATGTCAAAATCGTAGAAATTACTATAAAATTTCCGTAATAATTAGACTGCGAATCTTATGCAAAATAAAAAATTCCTGACTCGATTGTCGCAAGCAGGAGTTCAATAGAACTGAATTATTTTAACAAGTTCAACAATAAATTTTCATCAAAAACGCATACAAATCCGCAGTATACTAATAACACTTGCCTTTGGGCTAATCTACGTTCCTCAGAGTAAAAATTAAAATGTGACGCTATAGATAAAACAGAATTTGTTCATTTAAAATGTAGAACAAAAATGGATGAATTCTTATTCCAGTCTCTTTTACACAACTGCTTTTGAGGAGCGTGTGAAGGCTGAACAAAATTATATTGAAATGAAATGCACAAAAATCTCGTGGCACTCAAAACGTTAAATCATCAAAAATTGTAAATGAACTATCTAAAAAATATTGATAAAAAATATGCTACCAATGCTGTAACGTACCCTTATAGTCATATTGACGATGCCACTGAGAACGCTTAGGCACGCGGTGATGGCACTGATTTCGGTGATGTGGAGCCGGAAAAAATTGATCAGGGCGCAGAAGTCAAGACAATAGCCAAATATCCAGAAAATTGGCAAATACTTGCTAGCGATGCTCCGTTGATACGGATACAATCCGCACATGAGAAGGCATCGTTTCACGAAGTTAGAGTACTCCTGGTATAAGGGTAACTCCTTCGGCATCGTTCAAGTTGTACGAACAATTCTATCGTAATCGATAAACGCCCATCGGCGAACTTTTTTAAAATGGACCTAATTCACGTTCGCGTAACCACTAGTATCTCCTCGTCAAAGTCCTTGATTACGAGTCGATCGTGCGCTTTAATCGAATTCTTCACCCTTCAATTCCGATAAACTGCTCGCAGAGTCGAATAATTCATTAGGCTCGATGCGTTCTTCTGGTTTGCAAATTAGACGTTGCAGAGAACTACTGCATATGCACATGGGGAAGTTGAACGGTTAAACGATTTGAACTTCATGGGAGTTTTATTAAATAGATTATCAGATGCTGCGCTCTTAACGATGCTTGTAAATTAGATGTTGCACAGCGTCACTGTATTTGCATGGGGGAACTTGAACCGTTAAGCGATTTGAACTTCATGGTTTTTTTATTAAACATATAGCAAACGCTGTGTCTTAACGATGCTTTGTAAATTAGATGTTACACAGCGTCACTGTATTTGCATGGGGGAACTTGAACCGTTAAGCGATTTGAACTTCATGGTTTTTTTATTAAACGGATAGCAAACGTTGCGCTCGTAACGATGCTTTGTAAATTAGACGTTGTTTAGCGTTAGTGCAGTTTCGCGGGGAACTTGAACGGTGAGACGATTTCAACTTCATGGGATTTTTATTCAGCTATCGGATAATAGGCTCTTGATGATCCTCTGGGTTGGAAGGGAAAGTTGCGCGTAATGTGCGTAGACAAGCATGAGGTCACCTGAAATGATTCTCAATAGGATCGGTGAATCACTTGTGAAAGCTGCCAACGCAAAGGTGTTCGAACCGTTCCATTCGATCAACTTGTGTTCCACTGTAAATTCAGTACGGTATTGCCTCGATATGTGCGGAAACTTTGGGACTGAAATGCTACTTATATCGTGTACAGACACTATTCTTTATGGTCTCTTGTCGCCGATGACGAAAGTAGAAAAGGATAGCCAGTGACCAGACATCGTCACCAGCGTTATCGGTGAGACAATAATAATCCAATGATATAAGTTTTATACTGATACATTCATAAGATTTCTATTGACACGTTCGTGACGCTTTGCTGATTAAAAATGGCACTAAAAACTGTAAAGTTTTATATGCAATAGATTTCAAACACGTCACAATGAGGATCATATATTTACTCTTTTAACATGTTCAGCGCCATGTCACCCATATCTGGGTGACGGAATTATTTATACAGAATTGAAAATTAATTTTTACGTTGGTAGAGTGAGTGTACAAAATTTCCTTACGATCTGAGGGATAGAAGAGGTTTGAAACAGTAATTAATATCACAAAACTAAACTTCTTAGTTTTTGTTTTATTAAATATATTGCTTTGATTTTGTGTAATTTTTATGATTGTGGAGTGGGCGCTGAACGTGTTAATTCACGACACGGTAGAACCTTGGATTAGTAGTGGTCTCACCGATATACTCGACCCGTATTATGTTACGGAAGTGGGAATTGTTTTGCGACACCTCTTGCTCAGAATAAGGCGACACTTATCGATTAAATACTGTAGTATGTGTTATCTTATAAATATGGCACGATCAAATTTATTAGAATTTTGTGCGATTTTTATTAATTTTTATTATAATGTAAGATCAGTGGAAGTAACTTGATAACTTCAATAATTTTGAAATAAAAAATCTGAAGCGGCTCATTCGACCCACAGTGGTAGGTTTAGTGTTAAACAAGTAACTATGATCCGAGTTGTATCGTGTTTGGTCTCATTTTAATCAGAAAAACGTCACGAATATAAAAGACATAAAAAAACGTCGCACAAAAACCATAAAATACATTAATAAAAGTTTCATAAATTCACAGCCAATGTTATCTGCAAGATCTATCTGAATTCCATCGCCATGATTGCTGTTCCTCGGAGAAAGGACATTTAACAAGCTCAGGTTCAATTACGCCGTAAGTACCCAATGAAGGATGTTCTTTAATCATTCTCAAATCTCGGATCAGTTTAGCAAGGATAACGTTACATCTCTTGTATTACTCCCAGCTTTTATGTACATCATTGTCAAGAATGAAAAACGAATTCCATTCTATTCATCGTCAAGCGTTAACAATAAGAAGTAGTATGATATAGTTCTATTCATAATCTGAAAGTACATGTTTTGCAACGTTAAGTAGCCGTTTAAATATGATAATAAAATTGCTTTACCTTGGCAAAGAGGTCCAAGGAAATCACTAACAAGTTGTACACTTTTAGGACCATCAGTCTTTGCGAGAGTATCGTGATGGAGAGTTTTGTGATTCTAGTATTCGAATGCTCGTACCAATCATTGCAGTAAACCTCGCGACGAAAAACTTCGTTCTGTCCGAAGAAGAATAGTTTAAACAATTAGTAAAAGGAAACTATAGTAATGCACATATCAGTGTCCGCAGTCGGGACCGAATACGGACACTTACGTGTGCAAACTAGCGGATGCTTAAATCTGCACTAATGTATTTGGTTAACACATGAGTCGCTTGCGTTTTAAACACCATTTTATTTTATACTATCAAGTTTTTCTTTTCGTCTACCAAATACATCTTGTAGTTTTGCTATGTTGTGCCAAATTGAAACAAACGAACACTTTTAGCATGTTCTTTCGTTCGATCGAATTGTTAGTCAGCGAAGACTGTAAAAAAAACATGATGCAGATGGAAATTAACCTCTTGCCGTATTTAAACGAGTCACACTCGTGATGAAGATTTTAAACAAAGTCTAATAAATATGAATGTTATGCCTTCCTTTGTAGACGCAACAAAATTTTATTCTTCTATAATCAATATTTAAGCATTGACGTAAATGTAGCCGTAACAAAAATATTAATTTTCTTTTCTCTTCTGTAACATTTTTGGGGACAAAGACGTTCTATTCACTCTAGCAGTGAAGAAAATGGTACGGCAAGGGGTTAATATCGTCATTCTTGAAACGAGAAAATCATCTTTAGGCTGTCCTCACATCAATATTCAACTGTTTAAAAGTTTTTCGATTTGAGACTCTATAGTTTTTTTTTTTACTTAAAACAGAAGAAAACAGAAGATCCATTCGAATGTTTATTTTTTAGGTAAAATTGCGATTAAAACAAGCGACACAACTTCTGATGAACATAATGTAAATATTGATGTAATTTAGCATCTAGAACAGGGATGGCCATTAAGACAAACCATCCCCACCATAGCGCCCACTGTCCCCCACCAGCATCCGTCGTTACCATAGAGGAAGGGTTTCGCCCGTTGCGAACAGTGCGCAGGCGTTGCGCATGAAAGAGAGGTTGTTGGGAGAAGCAGGCGTTTGAAGGGCCCCTACCGTGCCCATCCCTGATCTAGAATTATGTATGATTTGCGACTATTTCAAGTTTTCGTAGTTTTTATGTAAATAAATGACACGCGTAATTAGAAAATCAGTTGCTCTTATCCGAACACTTTATCTGTCTACAGCAATGGTGGACACGGGTGGAGCTCCTCAAACGCCTGCTTCTCCTACCAACCTCTCTTTCATACAGCGCGCACATTCGTTGAGTACGCTGATGTCTCGTGTCTTTGTTGCCCCATTGTACCGCGCTTGATGGAAGGGGGCAGATGGCCCTACGGTGTGGACGGTTTTGCCTCAATTGAGGCAAAATTGCCCACCACTGGTCTACAGAATATTTCTATTCGCTGTACAAGTTGCCATACACGATACGAACCTCAGAAGTGATCATATCTCCCGTCCAGGCATAAGTAAGTGTCTGGATTATCTTCCCGAAAAGGTAAAGACCTGAACCAATGAATTTCTCGAGTGGAATTTCTTCTGCCTAACACAAAGAGAACAATTGTAAAAAGTCAACAAATATTCGACAAATACACTCTTTCCTTCTTGTGTACACTGCCATACATAAGATATCAGTTTTGTTGGTGAAGCGTCGCATCAGCGCCATTATGGCGCGAGGTAGAGTGACCTTTTCAGTGAATGAACGTAATTCGTTTTAAACGAAAAATAATATTTATGATGGACTTCACTTAATGTTGAAATTTCTACAGTCATTCTATAGTGTGTTCACTCATGTTTTGAAAATTTTTTGTAACCCACTCATCGGCACTACGTTCATTTATTTAATTGTTCGAACATCCCACGTATTCAAAAGTAAATATTGTCATTTATTTGTGTAATTATCATTCATTGGGGTACCTCTGTTCATTCATTAGAAATTGATTCTCGTTCACTGGTCAATTGGCCTATATTTTTCGTTTAATCCTATGCTCGATTTTTAATACAAACGATAACCATCGAATATTGTTACAATTGCATTTTGGAACGTAAGACCTTAACAATGACACATAGCCTTCTTATAGAAATAGCATTCAGAAAATTACAAAACGATTCGCGAAAATTAATTTCAACAGACCTGCAAATGTTTAGTCACTGGACACGACGCGCCCTATGTGTCATTAAAACTTTGAACCACGATTTATTTTACGTTTACAATGATTACAACTTTTTGACGCTAATAATTTACTAGAAAAAGAAAGAAAAATTTATATTTATTGTATTTCCACGTACTCTCCAATGGCTAAATATAAACTACATTGACTCTGTTCGAATAAGTCATCAATCACGAGTCTGACTCAATAAGGTCTAATAAACTGCAGATCTTTATGTGAAATAAAAATTGTCTACCCCGTTTTAACCCTTTGCGGACTCGTTCTGGGACTGCGAATAATTTTTACAAAAACCAATACTCCCGAAAAATATAAAGCAAATTTTTACTGAACACAACACGGTCCCCTTCATTTAATTCCTACACCAAACTCCTCAGCAAACAATTTTGTTTCACAGAGAAAATTGATTCGACCCATCAAGAAGTATGCTAAAAATAATCTGTGTCCGCTAAGAAATTTCTTTTCCTGCACCAATGCTTGTTTCTTCAGCAGCTAAATAGGGGAATCGGCAGGAAGAAGAACAGAAGAAACACGTCAACTCCGCCAAATCTCCACCACGTCAAAGAGATCGATGTGGTGGGGATCGTTCCTCTATATTGCTGTGCAGCAAGGAAGTAGGTGCGGGGGTCGCAGAATGATCCCCTCCAGTGTCGTCAGATCGGTTAAATCGAGGGGAATACAGTTTACCACCTCTTTGATCACCAGATCAAAGGTAACAACAAATAATATGTAACACGTTGCGCGGCCCGTCACGTGACCAGTCTACGGTCTTAGTGGGGGACGTTGGAGTGTGCTCATGGTAGTGGAATGGGATAGTGAAAGGGGAAAAGGAGGAGAGGAAAATCCACCCGGTTTTGGATGGATCTGGCGACACAGGTCCCCTCTGATCTAAAACATAACAAGACAACCACAGCGCCACCCTAACCACAGGGCTAAATGGACCATATCCCCGGGACGCCATCCTTTTGGGGCGGCAATTTTGCATGCACTCAAATCAGTTCGACGGCTAAATTTTATATTTTTATTTGTTTATTGGTAATATATTGACTTTTTTTAGTTCCGAAACTTTTGTAAAACTTAACTAAACAACCGGCTCCCACTTCCTCTTCCGTGTATTTTCTTACGGACAGTGGCCCATTAGTTTCAGTAGCCCAAGGACGCCAACTATCTTAGGTCGGCCCTGGACAACCATACTCACCCGAAGGACCTCGAATATCAACGCGCACATCCCCAAACCGTTCGTCAGCGTGACCGAGAGCACGACAGGCCCATAAATCTCCTGTATAGTGTCCTGACATTCGATCAGAGCGACGTGTCGTTCGATGCACTTCCGTAAAAGCCGTTCACGGTCTTCCGTATGATTCGGTCGCTTAGGCGATTCTTCCAGCTCGATGGCCATCGCCCTGAACACAGAGCACATGCGGTACGAGCACAGGGCGAAGAACGCGTCCACCCCGGGGGTGATTGTGACAAATGTTATCGAGGTCCACGCCTCGAAGAGATAATGCGCCGCGAAACTTGCCGTCGACACGATCGGCCACGGGTAAACCGTTGGTAACGGTGTCGAGAGTTTGTCGTGCCTTATTGCGATGCCTATCAGCGGTTTGACCGTGTATGAAAGCGCGGTGAAGAAGAAGCAGATGCATTGGTAGTACAATAAACGATAACATGGCAGCAGATACTGGAAAACGGGCGAGTTGGAGGGTTGCTTCATCGCCGTCTCCTCGAACAGCGTCTCCAACTTGTCGTACATGCGCGCCAACTTCTCGCGATGAAGAAGAAATTGCACAATCTGGAAAATTATGAAGCGATCATATTCGTAACGCGAAAAAATTGTGCGGTCCTTTAACAAAATCCCTTTTTAACCCTTCGACTACGGCGATCCTTAGCTTGTCCCTTATATCTTGTGGATTTTTATGAAAAATTGAAATTGTCTGCATTAATTACAAGATATAGGAGCTACTCTATTTTGTCAAATAACTCTAACGAGCTGAAAATGAAACTACAGCATTTTTAATTTCTTTAAGTGCGGTTACTGTTTTGTTTTGAATATGATCTACTCATTTTTGTCATGAATACACAAAATCCACGGTCCGCTTATGTCAACAGCCGAGTACCCGGCCACACACAATTTCTTTTTTGAAAATTCATTAATATTTTTCTTGACAATTAGCAAGATTATTATGTAGACTATTGTATATTGTTGTAGAACACATTCTTACCTTCTTGGACGACCACTAGACTGCGGATCTTTATGCAAATTCTGATATTTACAAATAATAAAGAATAAAGATCAATTTCATTTCAACCACAAAAATATTCATTATCACAAATATAAAACAAAGATGGCGTAACGTTTGTCACTTTAACAATTTTCTAGTATTTTAACCCTTTGAACTCGAAGCTGTTCTAACTCCGGTGCAGAGTAGTTTCATGGCAACTAGATATTTTATCACTAAAAACATTTTACAAGTGAGAGGAATTGAAATGAAGAACATTTATTCATACCACACTTACATTTTTAGCAATTCATTGAGCACAAAAATTGAGTAATGTGAAAATTGTTCTGAATTGTGATATGATTATTTTTAGTAGCGCCTTGGAGAGGATTCGAGGCATCATTTTTATGCGTTTCACTTGTGTTTCAATCTCGCGACTGGACTAATTTTTAAACCATTCGTTAGGTTCCACTAAACATCGATATTAACACTAGAACTACCGAGTCATAAATACGACCACTGTATATTTTTTTTTTGTTAAGCCTACCCAGACCAATATATGGGGTCTATACAGCTGCTGGAACTAAAATGGGCTCCGAACCACCTAGGGCAACGCAGTACAGTAACCACGCGATCTAAGTCCTTTTTCGGTTCTCTGCCGGGACTTAGATCGTGAAGGGACACTATTCTTTTGTGACCGCGTCGACCGCGCCGAACGTAGAAAAGGACAGCATGCAAACACGGACCGCTCGGCCGAAGGCGCGACAAAAAATAGCGTATCGGTGAGACAATACTAGTGCAATAATAAAACTTCTTTATTTTTTACTTATTTTTAATGAAATTTTACGAGAGAGAGAGAGGGAGAGAGAGAGAGAGAGAGAGAGAGAGAGAGAGAGAGAGAGAGAGAGAGAGAGATGAGTGCGTTGCACAAGGATTGGGACACTGCCCTGAAGGAGCTGGCCACGGAGTGGGGAAGGCACAGGGGGTGTCTTCTGGTAAGAGGACTGTGTTAGACCGCTCAGCACTTACCCCAGAACCGTGAAAGAGCAGAGTCGCGATTAATTATTATTAGATTAGATATTCTAACATGTCTGTTAAAAACATTTTTGTAATTTCGTTAACCGCGACAGAAAAAATTAGAAACCGGACATTTTGACTGGTCCGTTCTAGTGTTAATTCCTCAATACTTTCGAGCGATTTATTGAACGATCAAAGAGTTAAACGATAGCAAAAGATCCTAAAGTTAAACTCGCGAATTGGACCTATTTCTTTTTGGTAAAAATGCGACAAGAACAAACGTACCTTTATCGATATGTGTGCAATAGTGCTGAGTAGGCTGAAACACGCTATAACTGCGCTGATGTTCGCGATATGAATCAGAAAAAAGTTCATCATTGAACAGAAGAGAAGACAGTACGACACCAGCACTAGAATCGACAGGTACTTGACGATGCTCCGCTGACGCGGGAACAGTCCGTACATCGTCAGAAGACATTTCACATGATTAGTATATTGCTGGTAATTCAGTATTTCCTTCGACATAGTTCAGAACGTGGAAATACCCTATCTGCACCGATCAAGAACCATCGGTGATCTACTCTAAAATGGGCCTAATGCTTGTCCGACCGTAACAACCGGTATCCCCTCCTCGTTCTAGGTCCGCGATTACGGATCGATCGATCGTCTACCAATCTTTTCACCCTCCAATTTTCGTTGAATTACACGAAGAAAATCAGAGACGTTGAACAATTCATCGCGCTCGATACCGCTCGGCACTTTCTTAGATTAGACGTTGCGGCACGTTTACGAAGATCTTGCACGCTAAATCGGTTCGTGGGACTTTCGAAAAGCTATCGAATACCGTGCTTGGCAAAGAATCGTATAGTATGGAACAGGGGATTTATGAAAATGCGTAATGTGCGGAGACATGAATAATAAAACGACTCGGAATGGTCGCAGGACAGTTCGGCTCGAGAAACGACAGGTGACACACGTTACTGCACTCGTGAATAATATCGTAAAACACGGCGGAAAATGAGACGAGAGATTCATATCGTATTTATATTAACACTAGGTTTACGGAGCACTAAAATTGATTATTTTACATTGCTTTATAAAAATAATAAAATTGTATTTACTTAGATCTTCAGCGATTTTTATTGTAATATGTACACAAAAAAATAAATCTATTTAATAATTCCTCACGGATGCCTCCTCAGACTCTTAATAATCGTAAACTAAACATTTTTGAATGCGTCATTTTGACGGGCCCCGTAAATCTAGTGTTAAACGGGGTTGTATACAGTGTGTTCGCGCTATCACTAGCCAGTGTTTTTTCTTGTAAATAGTAAATATTAGAAAAAAATGAAGAGAGGGAAAAGTAATACTGTTTGTTTACGCGCGACACAATGGCGTATGTAATTTTTTTGTGTTTATACTATTTTGTTAGATATGAAGGTGACTTTCAATTTTTTAAATGCAATGCTGTGTACTTTTTTATATCACATGAAAGCGTGTGTCTAGACGAATTCATCCGTATACTGCACAGTGACCTTCAAGGTGATGCAAGGTCAGAAATGGAAGAAACATTTTGAATATTTCATAACAATGTGTTTACAAGCATTCTTTATTGGTGAGGCTACACTAAATGTTCAATATGACTTCCTCGTGCAAGAATGCACATTTCAGCTCTATTAATTACAATTTTTTGTGGCTTCCAATTTTTTTCTGAAATTGTCTCATCATAGAAGAAATTAGAAGTAAACACTCTGACAGTGAATGACAACATCATCTGATTCGTATGAATAAGGAATACTTGTAAACAGATTGGTATGAAATATTCAAAATGTTTCTTCCATTTTTGACCTTGCATGACCTTGAAGGTCACTATATGCAGTATACGGGTGAATTCGTCTAGACACACGCTTTCATGTGATATCAAAAAATACACAGCATTCCATTTAAAAAATTGAAGGTCACCTTCGTATCTAACAAAATAGTATAAACACAATAAAATTATATACGCCATTGTGTCGCGCGTAAAAAACAGTACTACTTTCCTCTTTCATTTTTTTCTAATATTTACTATTTACAAGAAGAACGCAGGCTAGTGATAGCACGAACACCCTCTATATTTTCATAAATTAAACGAGTGACATAAGAAACTTTTAATATGAACGAAAATAATAGAATGTTACCTAAACAAAATTTTGAAACATTACGAAGAAGATGAGAATAAAGACTAATAATAAAAGATTGATACCGTACAACAGGGATGGGCACGGTAGGGGCTCCTCAAGCGCCTGCTTCTCCCACCAACCTCTCTTTCATGCGCGAGGCCTGCGCACTGTTCGCAACGGGCGAAACCCTTCCTCTATGGTAACGGCGGATGCTGGTGGGGGACAGTGGGCGCTATGGTGGGGACAGTAGGTCTCAATTGAGACAAAAATGTCCATCCCTGCCGTAAAACGTTGTGTGTGAAACGGAGCTATTTATTTATAACGACTACTTTAAGAAATTAAACGAAGTGTAATACAAAGTACTTCCAGTTTGAATGAATATGATACAATTGCTCTTGGACAAAATTGTAAAACACCATGAAAATGATCAGGGTAACGACGTCATATTGTATCCATACTTAAGCAGCGTTTACTTTGTAACTATATACCTTTAAAAAACAGCATTGTTTTGAAAATATATATTAAAAAACACGGGTATTAATAATGTTGTCAAGGCTCCGTTTTTTTGATGTTTTCTTACAGTGCTTTATTTGCATTTATTTATTTAACAACTACTGTGTGATACGTTCCGACACATTATACATTATTTCTTCCACGTGAAGTGATTTACAGTTAAAACCATTTCTAGGAAAGAAAATCGTGTCCACCTTGAGACTAAGCATTGGCAAGAATGTTCATTGCTTTTTTGTTTTTTTTTTTGTTTAGTTAGTTACAATATACCAGAGTCGATACGTTTAGTAATAATAAATAAAAGAAATTAAGATTACTTTAGCGCAACGCTACGAAAGCAGACAGAGATATGGTAGCATTTGTTTTGTACATAGAAATACGCATATACAGAGTATCTCGTAATGAAAAAGCAACGAGAACATTTTTGTATTCGCCTGAGAAACCCAACTTGTATTTCACTTAGTCGTAACATACTTAAATCTTAAAGCAACTTTTCGTACGTCAGTCTTTGTAATTCCGGCACAACGCCACGTACTTATTTTTGAATTTGCAACTTCCAGAATGAACGTGTCCCATTCATTTCGCAGACCTTTCTGGTCTTTTGAATTTCATGATTGTTCGAATAATTGCCACGAGATACACTGCATCATTACAAGTATAAAGACACACGTCGTGTGTCCCAATATTCATCGCAGATACAGTTTTTCAATCTTAAATACGAATGTATATATATATGTATATACATAGGCACTAACATGACAAATTATTGCTAAATTAACCGTAAAAATTCAATGTCCTCATTTACAATATTCGCGTCCGGTCGACTAACATTAAGGAAGATAATGGTAACAAAAGAGAAATCGACTGTGATACTAACAATTTACAATGCTACTTAATATCTCAAACTTGAATAGTCAGCGTACCACCGATTTTCAAATATGCTAAAAATATTTGCATTCCATCCTTATCTCAAGCTTACGTCGTCGTCCCTCGCAATGCTACGATTCAAATCAAATTGACGTACAGTAACCCCGCGATCTAAGTCCTAACGGAACATTACGATCTATGTCCCTTGGCCTACCACTTCCACTGCGGGGTATCCCCGGAAGGGCCGTGAAGCTCGAACTGCCTCGGTCGTCGAGCAGGTTAACACTAGGTTTACGGAGCACTAAAATTGATTATTTTACATTGCTTTATAAAAATAATAAAATTGTATTTACTTAGATCTTCCGCGATTTTTATTGTAATATGTAAACAAAAAATAAATCTATTTAATAATTCCTCACGAATGCCTCCTCACACTCTTAATAATCGTGAATTAAAAATTTTTGAATTTGCCATTTTGACGGGACCCGTAAATCTAGTGTTAAACATGCCGCGTAATCTGATCCTGGGTCGGATATATCAGTGTGAATCACTACTAATCCAATTACAAAACTTCTTTATTTTTTATTATTTTTTCATGGAACTTACACCAACATATTCGTTGGCATTTTTCTAATGAAAATTATACCAAATATGATATAATTCCGATTATATTTACTTGTGTAATGAACGATGGAAGCTTTTTATTGGCATTACATTGTACGGACACGCGGGCCTTTGAATTGTGCCGCCGGCCGCGACTCTTGTCGTCTCTTTCTTTCCTGTACGCTGTCCTTCTTTACGTCCAAAACTTTTATCGTTTATAACACAAGTAAATATCATCGGAATAATATCATATTTGATATTATTTTCGTTAGAAAAATGCCACGAATATATTGGTAAAATTTCATTAAAAATAAGTAAAAAATAAAGTAGTTTTATTATTGCACTAGTATTGTCTCACCGATACGCTATTTTTGTTGCGCCTTCGGCCGAGCGGTCCGTGTTTACATGCTGTCCTTTTCTACGTTCGGCGCGGTCGACGCGGTCACAAAAGAATAGTGTCCCTTCACGATCTAAGTCCCGGCAGAGAACCGAAAAGAGACTTAGATCGCGGGGTTACTTTACTTCGTTGGTAAAAAAGAAACGGAAACATGATCGAATGTAGTAGACTCTCTAAAGCTAGGATTGTAGGAAGCAAAGGATATCTGCTTTATCAATCTTTCATCATCCGTTAAAGGTTGTACACTTCTTAAACCTTTAACAATCGGTTTATGGCAGTTGTTATCAGTTATGATATGCCTGCACTACTTCCACTTATATTACACCACCCCGAAGTTCGACTATGAAGTAAACGTTCTCGTTATCTTTACTTTTAAAAAATTTCTTGTATATTGCGGAAACATATTTTAAAAGACGACCTCCCAAGGAATTGCTTGATACACACTCCTCGTCTCTTAACATTGTATAAGTAGTTTTACAAGTGCATTTATACATCAGTTACAAGCAAATGAATATTCTATATTACACGAAGAAATGTGCAGACTTTAGACTTCACAGTTCGTTCTTTTTTTTTTGTTCTTGAGATAACAGCGTATCTACAGTTTTACGATTTACCTTCCTAGTCGAATACCACTTCGCTGAAAAGTATACGTATCAAGTAAAACGTCTAAAATATATAAAATCATAAAATCCGTAGAACGCAGGAGATAATACGGGGAATTTATTACAGGAAAGTTAATGTTTAACTTAAGCATCGATTTGCTTGACCATCCCGCTACGTCAAATCTTAAGATGTAGTATAATAATATATTAAAATATTCCTTCCCATTCCGAAACTATTATAAACGTATTAAGTCGCTAAAATTACACTTTGAAGTACTGCAACTGCGACTTCAACGCGAGCTGGCGATGCGGAGATGTAAAAAAATTAAACTAAAAGGACATGCATATTTTTCATGATTTTTCAAAATTCGAAAATTGTAAATCAGAGCTGGGCAAATTGACTATTTCTAGTTTTACAGGAGGCTCGCACTTTTATAAGAATAATAATCAACCACATAACAAGATGATCTTGTCTGCATGATGGTAAACTAAGGAACTTAGTTGCACATTTCTGCACTTAATTTTATGTAAACTAGATTGTTTAAACGAATATTTTTTATCGGGGATGTAAGAGAAATATTTCTTTCAATGGCTAAAATATTCCCTGTGATAAGATTAAAATAATAAAAATATTGGTTTGTATAAATTAATCTATATAAATGTATAAAGTTGTATAGTATATTGGTTGTGTGCTCACCTCCATCATCGAGCTATAATCCACGGCAGCGGGCCACGCAAGCCTAACACCGTGGGCTGCCCGTAAGGACCATTTTATGTGCATGGGCTACTTTATAGGGCCATACTACATATACTGAAATTTGAGCAAATGCCTGTGAGCAACGAGTTGCCCAACTCTGTTGTAGGTAAATTATTGTTCAAATGTCCAAATCACTTCTGCAATAATCGTCTTTTTACAAATTTTCAAAGAATCTATACTCTTCACAAAAACAAAACGATTCCATATGAATTATTATTATAAGGTAAGAGGAGAAACTGAACAAAAGAGAAAAGGGAGACGAGATAAAAGGATGTACAAAGACGATTAGGCCTCCTGCATCTTGATACTAAACTCGATAATAAATAATTAATATATTATAGGAAAAATTGTATATATATATCACCTCCCTAAAATGGCAAATATTTCACAAACAGAGTAAATGAGTATAACGGTTACAAACAAATTAGGATGTTTTTATGGCACAAACAAGATAACTATATATCGTAAATGGAAAAATGAATAATGTTTTCGATTACTATCCCATATCGAATGTGATGAAGTACTGATACCATTTTACCAAGATTAGTTTTCCTCTGTGAATTATTCCTTTTAGAGTGCCTCTAATGTATACGTATGTCACGATGCGGTAAATATAAATATAATGAACAATGTCATAGAATTGCAGAAGTAATATAGTATATATGTATATATAAGTGTGTCTCAAGAACTCTGTCCACTTAAATATGTTGGTTATTTCAAACAATACGAAAAAATGTTACCTACAGAAGTTGTAGGGTTTAAGAAACTACATGAAATAGTATAAATGGTGTTCTTGCAAGTGGAGGCATAGAGAAGGATAGATTCGATTTCCATAGATTGGCATATCTACGAATACATTCCATAACGAAAGTAATAGAATGAAAAAAGTCAAATGTCTCAGCAACGGTAAGTTTTAGGACAAATACACCTTAGTACTTTTGTACTCTTGTACTATACTTTTGTAGCATAAAAATTGGACACTTCATTAAAAAAAACAAAAGGGACAGCTATATCTTCTCTACGCCTCCAACTGTAAGAATACCATTTATACCATATTAAGTAGTTTCTTAAACCAGCTTTTGTAAGGAACATTTTCTCGTATTGTTTGAAATAACCAAGATACTTAAGTGGACAGAGTTCTTGAAACACACTGTTGTATATCGTAACATTCCTCTCTACATTATTTCCTTTTAAATCTACAATAATGCTTTCAAATGAGCAACAGAGAGAACCATTTTTGCTGAAAAATTCTCAAAGTTGGAAGTGATAGCGAACCGATTCATCTAGCAAACTTTTTCAAAAGCATTATAGTACATATATATTCTAGCACCATATTTGAATCAGAAAGCTTTCAGAATGACGTACAGTGTTTCCCCCAGTGTGATTTCAGTCGATGACTCTCTTCTACAAGCATTTGCAAAATATAAATGAGCTATTGCTACTTTTTACTCGTTCATCCCTATCCTTTCATGTCTGTGTCAATGAGATCGGAAGCAAATTGCGAGTCAAGAAAGTGGTGGTGGAATAGCATAGGTTTTCCTCCGTAGTGTCACGTATAGTTATACACATACCAGAGATGTGCAAGAACTCGAAAATGTCAGGACGGAACGGGTCGAGAATTTTATTTGGGATCGAGACGGGTTCTCGAAAATTTCGAAATTCTCGAGAACCCGACTCGTCTCAGGTACCCGACATTATCAAGTTCTCGCACACCTCTAATTAATACTCATATTTTTACTATTCTATTTTACCTTTTTTGTCTCCGGCTGTGCGAGCCAATCAGAGCACAGATGAAATAGCTTCCACTGCTCCCGAGCATCTCGTGTGTGAGACGTTACGGAGGAAAAACTGTACAGGGCTGTCTACAACCGCGACACTTGAAGCGAGGGACATAATTACACCGAGTCAGTACTGTACTCCCTCACTATTGCTTTCTTCGCGAATGTTTTCAAACGTGCACGAATATACATATTTCTACAGAAGCAAAATTAATGTTTCTGTAACCGAACGTAACAATTCTTTTTTTTATAAAATTCCTAACACTATAACAGATTCTTTACTTGCTTATAGGTTCTTTTGCTTTGACAGGGCGGTTGTCAATTTAAATTTGATCCTACTATGCGAAGTAGCAGTATGTTGATGCATACTTAATAATGAATTTATATAAATATGGAACACTGATTATACAATTGGTATATAATTCATTGTAAAAAATAAGTTTCTAAACGTTACTGTCTCTCAGATTACGAAATCCTTGGCTTTCTTTACCGTCATGAAAAATTTTCTGGTTTCTTTGGCAACTCCGCAGCAAAAGGGGCAACACCTGGAATTACTAATTTAATATCAGAATCGAATTGTTTAAAAAAAAAAAGAAAAGAAAGCATTAGTATCATTAGTACAGTTTGAAAAAGTTTCTTTTACTTCGTTTGTTTTAATAAAAATATGGAATTAAAATCGCCGAGGGTGTACCTGTTTGCTGTCACGACAATGGTACAATGAAGTTTTTCATTGTATCACACAATTTTTATTTCGTTGAGCTAAGCCAGCTCTAGATAGATCACGCTCTATTTCGTCATCGTCCTCTATACTGTAACAAAACAGGAATTAAAACAAGTCACTTTATTTATGGTAAAAATAATTTGTCTAGGGACTAAGATTTTATTTTTGGCATTATCGATAATAGAGAAGCGAAGAACTATTCTTATCCTTAAAGTAGAAGCAATCAATATCATACTATGCATATGGACATTACACAGTATAATATACTTACGCCCTTTCTTGCGTGTCCAGATGATGGACTAATTCATCTCTCTTGTTTACAATAGAAACTAGTTCTTCTAGAAGTAAATTTTCACGCATTTTTTGTTCGGATGTCTTTCTGGAATCTTCGACTGCAAGTATACTTCTCAGTTCGCGATTCAGAAGTTCGAATCGGCGTTCTAAATCGTCTTCTTTCTCCCTGAATGATTGAAAACAGTAGCATTAAGTTAACACATATTATTAAAGAATAAAAAAGTAATAGCTTACAGTATATTCAATTGCATTTGTCTTCTTAGAAGCGCGTTCTTTTTATTGACAAGTGTGAACCACAGTGACATCAGTCTTTCAGTTTCTTCTTCATTGTCACTTTCCATAGCAGCACGCAGCTGTTTCTCAAGTTTGCCTGCTTGAATATCTATTTGAGTTTGTTCTCGTTCCAGCGCTTCCAATTCATTTTGAATATACGATGTCATGTCCTTTCCCAGCTGTTTAAAAAATTATTTTATAATGATCACATTCGGTTCAGAATACTTATTACAATAAATAAATGTGACACGTACTCCTCTGAGCGTGTATGAAGTACCATCAGGACTAGTTTTGTCAGGTGAAATTCTCTCTATTATTTTCGAGAATGAGTACAATGGAGAACCGGTCTTTTTGTCAGTGTCCATTACGCTTGGGGTTCCTAGGATATTTCCGTTGTACTCGGACTAAAATATTTATTTCACAAATTATATATTATTATAGTATGAGATGATCAGATGTTTGACATTCACCTTTGTACTAAATCTATCGCCAGGAGTAGATGGTGTAATGCTTCGTCGTGGACTATTATTTTGATCATCTATCGATCGTCTGTCGCTGTTATTGTCATCGTTCGTTTGATTCGATGAAACATTTACACCCATTTTCACTTCTGCTATTAAACGTCTTGCTCTCTCGCGTAATTGTTGTTGCCTTTCATCGTCGTTCTGGCTCTAAAAAGCATAAAGTATCATTTGCATCGGGTGCACATGCTAACCGCGTGCAATGTGAAATAATAATTAACACGTGATGGTAAACTTATGTGTACGTTCATTCAACACAAAAAAAAATATAAAATTGAGAAACAAAACCTCGATAGGACTAGCGGTGGCAGAAACAAGACCAGCTGATTTTGTCTGATTCCTGGCCTGTTCTAACAGTTGTCTTGCACGTTCTCTTAATTCATCATGCCGACTGACTAATGGCTAATATTAAAAAATTGGCAAATTAGTCGCAAGCAATAAACAACTTAAAAAGTGTACAAAGACTAATTACATGTTGAGAACGCTGCTCTCTGTGAGGTGATGATACACTCTGATATTCAGTACTATCACGACTCCCTTTGTCAGTTGCATCCTATAACAAGATGCATTTGCTACTTAATTATTCTACTACTTAATTAATTATTTTATAAAAGAATAAAGAAGTCGGAAGTATAATAGTGTACAGAAAAAAAACAGATACAGCTACAAACATGTCTATTGGACAGAAGAAATATAAAACAGTTGCAGAATTAGTAAACATTATGAAAAGAGTAATGTTAAAATTTAAACATGACATGAATGTGTTCACATTTTATTGATATTAGTGATTGTTGTTATTTAAGACTGTTAGCACACATAATGATTTATATTCTTAATAGTGTTAGTTTAAATATACACAAATATGTATATATGTCTTCTTATATTTCTTCCACCAGATACAAATTAGCGTGAACACTAGACATATACACTGTGTATTTCACAATGTGTTGATGCATCATGTGCACGTGCAAATGAACAGAACATGTAAGGGATAGTCCCGAATATTTTTTCAAATTTTTCGTCTACTCTTTCGGTAGATTATGAACAAATTTCGACATTCATTCATTCAGGATTATCTCTTGTCAGTAACAATCGTCTACATATTTTTAAAAAACTTTTGAAAATATTTCTTTTTAACAATGAAATATCTAATGCTTAGAACAATAATACGTACGGACAGCAAGTCTAAAAGTAATCGCGTAAAACAAAAATATTTCACGTATTTAGCAAAAAGAAATTAACATATTTCATAAATGTGCAATACGTGGCATTTCATTGCAGTAATATTGAAAATTGTAAGCTCTAACGCTATGAAGTTATATCAATTAATCAAAATAAAATTAATTAAATGGAAATTAAGAAGTGTTAATGCAATAATATATTTTTATGGAATTTAGATATACTGACATCTCGAACAGGTGATTGTAATTTGTTAACTGAGACAGATTGAGACCACTTCTCATCGACTATCTGCATATTTTCTTCTTCTTCGTCCGACCCAAAAGGATCTGTTAATTGTCGACGAGTCATTAAGATAGGACGTTGCTGTACTTGTGGTACTCTTGGAGGTGATTTGTTCTGTAGTGAATTTAGTTCAACACCTTGTATTACCATTTTGTACAACAATTTACAATGATACATAATAAAACAGATAAATGATTTCACAGTGATTTTGCATACATATATGTACAGCTTGCAAATGGACATACATACATACCTTTTCTTTAGATAAATATTTCTCTTTCGTCGGTGACAACACTTTTTCTAAAATACTCTTCGAACTAGCTAATATGATGTCCTTGACATCTTTTACACTAGACGGAGATTTATCTTTGTTGCATTGATCATAATCCTGATTCTCAGTGTTCAAGCTCAAATGTAATCTATTCTTTAATGAATCAACATTAGCATCCTCTTTTTTGTTATCAAATGGATTCGACCTGTGAAATAAATAAATTTGTAATCTCACTAGACTAACTCTGTACAGACTACACAGTCAACATACCGTCTGATGTTATCTATTTTATTGCTTTTGAGCTCCATTTGATCTTTCTTATGCAAATTGATTATTTCTTGACTAAATAATTGTACACTCACATCTGAATTATTGTCTGTATTAAATCTACCAATCATGTAAGAAGACTCATCTGTGGTTTTACCTATCTGATGTACCTACAGACATGGAATAAATTTTTTAATAAAAAGAATGATGTGTGAAATAAATAAATAAAATTACTTTGTATAATCTTTCATATAGTTCTTATACTTTAGATTTAGCTCAAAATATATTCTTTTGAAATACAAAACTGAAAATGGATATATTGCAAGCAGATTAAAGTAATATGTGTAAGAGAACCCGAAAATGTCGGGTACCCGATGGTAGTAGAGACGGGTCGAAAATGTTATTCAGGATCAGAACGGGTTCTCGAAAACTTAGCATGACGACTTCAAATAACTCGTAATTTAGTTGTACTAAAAATGTTTCAAACAAATGTTACATGGTTTCCAGGGGAACATACAGTGCTCTAATTTGTTTTTTGTTACTTTGATTCTTTATCAATATAGGAGGGTCACCGTCATTTTTTTGGATGGGATGCCCAATATTGTTTCTCGAATTCGGATAGAGCTTCAAATTCTTCGTGAAAAAGTATTATACCAAATACTTAGGGCTTAAAATTAATAATCACTGGAATATTCTCAAACTTATTTCATTTTTTAAACATTACAATATTGAGTCTATTGCGACCCACTAACGGTTTCCTAAGATATGCGAAAAATAACTGTAGAAACACTAGAAAAAGTTCTTCGTTCACTCATAATCCGATTACGCAAGTGCATTGATTGTAGTGTAGACCACTTCGAACACTGCTTGAAATAAAATTTGTTAGGGATCATTCATTTTTAGCCCTATAACACCTTTTTACGCAAAATTTGAAGCTCTATCCGAATTAGACAAAGACTGTTGGGCATTCTATTTAAAAAACTGAAGGTGACCTTCATATCTCGATAAAAAAGCAAATTATCAATATATGTCTCCCTGGAAACCATGCAGCATTTGTTTGAAAATTTTTTTCGAACAACAACTAACTTACGAGTTATTTGAAGTCGCCATATTACGAGACTCACCCTGTATATCGGGTTTCTTGAGAATTTTCATAATTCTCGAGAATATTAAGTATTCCCAAGCATATTTGGGTTCTTGAATGTATCAGGAATCCCGAAATTTTCGAGAACCTGACTCGTCTCAACTCGATGCTTTCCCGAACCGGCCCGACCATCGGGTACTCAACATTTTCGAGTTCTCGCACACCTCTAAAGATAGGACATATAATGTATAATGTATATCATATGTATATACATTATGTTACATGATAACAAGTTGTATTGTTATTGATTACCTCTAACTCATGACCAGTGAAATGTGCTCTCAACTGATATAAATATGTCATCACAGCTAACTTGTCAGGTACAGTTAATATATCCATATCTGCTGGTTCTATAACTCTAGGTATACCAAGGGCTTCACCAGCATCAAATGCTTTCTTACAGTTACCTTTCACATCGTGTGGTAATAATGAATCTATGTCTCTGCAATATTTTATTTAAGAGAAACAAATGAATATAAGTCAACAATTTATAAATAGAACAAATAAATAAGATATTTGACAAACTGCCAAAAAGTCAATCTATATCAATTTAATATCAGAAATATAAATATATAGTCATAAAATTTAATATAATATCACTTTAACTCTACATACATAAGATCTGGTCTAAAATGATGTATGATTGCACAAAATGCCATTCCATTTCTCCAAGATGTCGTAAGATTAGTAACTTTGACACCAGGATAATCTTTAGTCACATCCTTACACCATTCCAATAAATCCTGGCCTGGTGTAATCTCTTTTAATCTAGGAATAGTAACATCGTTCCTTGTTAGTTCTAGTGGTTGTAATGGTAATCTCAGTGTAATATGTTCAATGTTTTTACTACAAACAAATGACAAGTTTGTTAGAAACTGTATCGAAAAATGTTGATGGTATTAATATTAGTGTTACATGTAAATTCCACATGAGCGAATATTTTTTAACATACTCATTTTCAGCAGCAACACTGTCTTTCAAAGATGATTTATCTTTAAAGGAATCAACAATGCCTGTTAGACTAATATCACGAATGAAGTGGTCATTATCATTTACAGGTGTAGTATTGTCCTTTGATAAACTTGCCACTGTTAAATGGACAACATCATTATTATATTAGCCTCCACATGGGTGAACATACGCTTGCTACAGCCTTACCACTTATCGGAGTGCTAGGTAATTCGCTTTCGGTAAGACTGCTTGTCATTAAATCAAGTTGTGCAGAAATATCTAGAATCTCGTCAAGATTTTTCACAGATACTTCCTCAACGTCCTCAGGTATATCCTCATTATCAAAATCATCTAACGGTGCTATATCGCTATTATTGTTAACTGACATTAAACTAGCCATACTCTGCATGTCCTCATCTCTGATAAAAAAAGAAGTTATGATATTAGACGTAAAGTAAAACTTACTGATTCTAAATACCATTTACAATCATAAGATTATCTTACGTTGCTTTGCCTTCTCTCAAGAAAACACAAGATAAAGTACATTCTAACGAAGCGCTAACAATCTTTTTCGATGTTGGCTTCAAATCTAATTTAAGTTGTTGTTGACTAGATTCTAAAGTCGCGTACTTTTTCATATTTATATTTGTGGCAGCCACGTGCCGCCTTTTACCAGTGGATGAAACCTATCACAAATAATATTAATGTGAGTATTTTTTAAATACTTCCTACATCTAAAATCTCGTATAATCCCTGTGTCTTACATCCTCGATTACAAATGTCCAATCTTTATCTTCTAACTCATGGGTTCTTGGATCTTTGAACAAAGTTACAGACACTGTATGATTGTCAGGAACAGCCCAACTAATGACACCTTTTAGTGGGTCACTTAAATTTGGTTCCCAATCTAAAGGTTCGGAAGTAACTCTTCTACTACGTCTTGTCCACACAACACTTAGTTTATTTGGTTTCCTGAATGCAAGAAATATGAAAAAATTACATTGGTAAGTACACAACACCAAAATTATCACAAGTGACATACAAACATCACATTGTTGTACTATAGACATATACAATTATTTGTTGTGACAACAAACAGAAAAGCTTGAATATTGTATAGGACACCCTGTATTTTAAATTTAATTATATTGAATGTATGGGTTTTTTTAATAACTGTTTGCACAATTTATATCTGCAATCTGTGACTATATACATACAACTATTTTGAGATAGTAAATAGATTAGAAAGATTATTATTCAACAATAATTAACAACTATTATGTAAATTATAACATTATCTAAATGCGTTAAAATTCTTATGGTACATATAAGTGGTTCTCTTATTTTATTATGACACCTCCATTTTGAATAAAATTAAAAAGGAAAATGCTAAGTAAACACATACCATTTTGTTGTTGTTTCTAAAGTGACTTCATGATATGACACAGTGAACTGAAACTTTGCAGCCCTCTTGTTTACCCGCTGCAGTCGTTTCCAAACAGAACTCATTTTTCAGCCGTAGTTTCCCCAAGAATTATTAAACGACGTTTAGCTTATAATTACTTGTAGACGCGTTTAATGTTATGCAACATTTTGTATAGAAATTACGAACACTAGGAGATCAGCTGTTTACGTCGAGGATAACACAGATACTTCTTTTTGTCGTACACGGTTTCAGAACTAGAAGTCCAAGGTCCTTCAATCATTCATGCATCTGACATTTCTGGCTGCACCAATACATATAATGAAAGCGAGATGTCTTTTTATAGAATCGCAGGTTTTTCTTTTATTGATGATATATCACACGTTCTGTTATCATTTTTATGTTTGTAGTGTCACCTACACAAAATACACCATCTCTGATATCACACCGAAAATATCACGGCCACGAGATCAAAAAGTTTTACAATGAACTCGGACTCGTACCGTGACGAAACCTTTTCTAGTTATCGATCTTGTATCACATGATTACAAGATAGAAAACTCGCTTCGAATTATAGTCGCTGAACTCGACGAAACAGCGCATGCGTATTTTTGCATCTACACATAGATAAATATATATATATATATATATATATATATATATATATATATATATAATTTGAAAGAAATACTGGGTGTCCCAAAATGTTGTATCTCTTTGAAAAGAGCGAGGATCCCATCGTGATCCTACAGCCCGATTCGTGACATCACTAAGCCTCCACTATTGTGAGACAATTCTCGGAACATGACGTCATGTAAACCTACAGAAAGACTTTTTGCGGCAACGCAGGTTGCAGGCTATGCAGCTAAGTTAGCAAGTCACAAAAACCTTGGCTAGATGGCGCATAGATTTGGTGGCAGAATTTGGTCAACGTCTGCTGTAAATCTGCTGCCAATTACTCACTACTGCATCCTCTCTGCTACTATATATATAAAAATTTAATAATGTGCAATAACTGATTTAAGTTATAGGTACTAACTATAGCTTTCAATTTTGTTCAGATAATTGTAACAAACTTTGCTTATTGTTGTCCTTAAATATACATAAGCTTCATACAAAATATGTTTGAATCTATTGTCATTTTATTACTTCCAAGGCATCAATCTGTTTTGTGAAAGGCATTACAGAATTTCAATAGTATTTATATACACCAGTCATATCATAACTATAATATCAATTAATAACGAACTTATTACAATAAACTGATTAGTATTTATTTACATATATATAGTATAAATATATACACATCAATTTTAAAAGAGGAAGTTATCTTTCAGTCTTATAATATTTATATAAAAATAAATAAAAGTTTATGAAGCAGACAATATTTTTAATTCTTTGCTGAAACAATTTTACGTTTTTATCGCCTTTAACATAATAATAAAAAAATAATTAAAAACCTCCTCTTATTAAAATTCATAGTCTTAACACATTTGATAGCCTTTAAATACATAAAAATGCGTCTAATTTGATTTTGTCTTTAATCAATATTAAACTACTTGAGATTTTCTATAAACTTTCTATTACATCTATAAGATTTAAAATATCTTTTACAAGTTATTTATAAAACAAGAAATCAGTGATATAATTGTGTACATACAATGTACACCTTATTTTGCATATTTGTTACTAACATATTTTTATATAAGCAGTGCTTATTTTTTGACTACTCCATATCGCGTATACATTATTTTAAAGTCGTATAACTGGTATTCATAATTTGCGTAAATGAAATATATATTGCAAATTGTTTTATAAAATTTAATCATCCGTTATTACCATAGTTCTTTTTTACATTTCAAGTGTCAAAACCAACAATTTCAGTAAAATGGACTGAACATTATTTGTACGTGACGTTAAACTTTGCAACTTACATTCGTGTTACAAAATGCTTTACGAAATTTAAAGAAGTTTGAAAGTTAGCTAATAAAGAAATGATCATATGCATCTTGCAGCGAGAAATATTTGACAATGTAAATTTTTTAAATCAATTTTCTAAAGTGTTTATATATATAATGTCTTATTATGTGCGAACTTTCCCTTTATAAAAATTGTGTATCGTACATACATGTATACAGATGTAAAAAAATCTTAGTTGTAAAGCTTGTTAGTCTATGTATGTTGTGTTGCATATGATAAACATTCGAATATACGAACTAAATTAGGTACATTAAACAATTACAAAACATAAAGCTAATTACACTCTTAGTAATTAAAAATATTTGTACCTGCACAAATGTATAATATATAGTATGCACAATCGAATGAACACTAGTTTCTATAAACCAACACAAATGAAAATATTTACCAAAGTATTTAACAGTTGTTTAAATTCTAACATTTATGACTACTATACACATGTATACATCAAAATAAAGTACTAGGAATATGAGCACTTTTAGCAGTATAAAATATTTAAAATTATCAAATATACTATTTCTGAACTAATTTGAACAAAATATGTTATTATTGATAGAATAGATATAAAAATATAAAAATTTACAACTGCCTAATAAAACTATTCGATTAACGTAAATTATATATTCTAATGTGCTCATGATAATCTGAATGAAAATTTATCATATTTGTCGAGCAAACGCATGTACAACTGTTTTACATTTGATGATATATGAATTTGTGTCCCTAATCTTATTAAAACAGTAACTATGTATCATAATCTTCGTCAATATTGGCAGTATGAGCAAAATTTGATGTTGGTTGATTACTCGCACTGACACTGGATGTGTTTGTGCTCAAATTCATAGGATTAACTTCAGTATAAAAATTTGGTTGACTAATTTGAAATGATGTAGGCACAGATATTTGAAATTCTGGAACCTGGGAAACAGATGTATTTGTAACGATTTGGTTCACAACACCAGAATTATGCATTCCTGTTCCTCCATTATCGTTTGAGTATTTTTTTTCATATTTTACTTCAGCAGTTAAGCCCATTTGTTGCTTTTGAAATCTATAAAAATATGACAATGGTTTAAAAAATTTTAAACGACAATTATTTTAATTAATACTTACTCTACTTCATAATGTCTCAACATTGGATTAGAAACAGATGTATTTGATGTGTTTGAAATTATTGGAGCAGGTGTTAACGGCGGTGTAGGCACTTCATCATCAGGCCCTGAAATATCTGGTAATGACTTTACTAAGTCTTTTAAAAAATCAAAGCGGCTTTCTGAAAGGATGCATTGTTTCCTATAAACAAATGTAAAGAAATTGTTTACAACGTATAAATGCTTATAAAGTTGTGGTTGAAGTTTCTTATGTCGTTATACGTACATATGAGATGGGCTTAATGTTTTGGCATTCTTGGCATTAGTAATCTGCATGGTTTTTGTAAGTAATGAATGTACAAACAACTCTAATGTTCTAGGTATATATACACAGTTAAGGAATTTAGAACTGAAAAGAATAGCATCGTTAATCAAAAAAATATCATGATATAGAGAGTTCTGGAAACATATTAATCAAAATCATATTTTCTTTCTTAATTTTAAAAGGATATAGATTATAATTGGCACCGCCTGTGCGACTTTTCCAACTTCTTCATCAGTCTGCATAATTTTCTTAATTCGTCCCTAATGCAGGAATACAGAATTAGGTTAACTATATACATTTGAAAGTACTTGCGTAAATATTTATTCACGTTCTTCTATTCTTTCACGGTATACAAAAGTTCATTGTTAATTGTAGTATTGTACTTATTAAAATCATAATCGTGTAATGTATGTAAAATTTGTATATTTTCGGAGAAACACTCTTTCCAAAATATACATGTTATTTTGATACTCACGGCTGGAAAACGGGCATTGTATTTTTTCTTTTTACTTGGCATTGTCACACGGATATTACTACTTCACACCGCGAATAATATATATAAATAAAATGATAAATGAAACTGCGAAAAAAACGCGTTTATGTTGTATTTGCTGCAATTTAAGTGTTCCAAAACTTGACAGACATCTGTAAACTATATTTTCAATAGTTCATAAAATAATCAACGTCCTTAAATTTAACTATTGACACGTGCAGAAAGTCTGGTAAATCAAGTAAAGCCTGCCCGAGAAACATTTATAAAAACAATTTTTACTTTTTATTTATTATATTATCGATGGTGATGATTCCCCGCTGTTCGTATGAAATTTTTCTCTTCCACTCTTCATTGGTGAAGTTGTTACATACATAGTGGCAGCAATGACTAAAGATGTCTCTGATTATTATGTCGTGTTATGTATATACTTATATAGTTTAATTTTACACGATAAAATAATTTTAG
This sequence comes from Sphecodes monilicornis, assembly GCA_913789915.3. Taxonomy (NCBI): domain Eukaryota; kingdom Metazoa; phylum Arthropoda; class Insecta; order Hymenoptera; family Halictidae; genus Sphecodes; species Sphecodes monilicornis. The sequence continues at coordinate 18,110,936 of OU565290.1, forward strand.
GAACAGCAAAGTACATAGGCACAAGTCAGACTTCGTGGCCTCTTGATAGAAGTGTGAACCGTATCGTTTTTGTTTGTTTACTAACAGTATTTAGTTCCTCATGAATAAATTTTATGTTTGTAACGGTTGGTGACAGTGTTTTGAGTACATGTAAAATATAAACAATGTTTCTGCAAATACAAACAGGAAAATCTAATTTTATTCATAAAATATTCGTGTAAACAAAATTGGAAGAACACCAGAAATATTTCTAACCTACCGCAACGAATTTTAGTACTTTTAAATATATACGTGTATACAATAATTTTATAATGACGAGCTCGAATAACAAAAGAATCATCGTTTTAATTGATATGGACTGTTTCTTCTGTCAAGTGGAAACAAAACTTGAATCAGCATATGATGGAAAACCACTTGCTGTTGTACAATATAATCAGTGGCAGTTGGGAGGGTAAAATTCTATAATCAATATAAATTACAATATAGCAATGAAAGTACTTTACTTCACTCAAAACTAATGTTTTCAATTAGGATAATTGCAGTTAACTATGAGGCAAGAGAATATGGTGTTACACGACACATGAGGGGCGAAGAAGCAAAGGAAAAATGTCCAGATCTAATTTTAGCTAGTGTACCATGTCTTCGTGGAAAAGCAGATACTTCAAGGTTTACCAAAGAATAACAAAAACTTCTATGGAATACTGCTAAGCAGCGCAATCACGCTGTTCTTGTGAACTTTTTTCACATTACCAATTAAGCATTGCGACCAAACTCTGTCGCATTATTCGTCATGAGATCTGAATAACACGATTGCGCTGTGTGGCACTAAAACAATTAATATTATTGCATTTTTCTGAATTTACAATTGTAAAAATAGGTATAGAATCGCTGGTCGTGATGTTATCGATGTTATGAGGAAACATTGTAGCTTGATAGAACGAGCTAGTGTAGACGAAGCATATCTAGATATTACTGATATTGTTGAGGAAAGAATATCTACACATTTTCCTACCCCAGAAGAATTAGCAGCTCAACTTTCTAATACATTTGTTGTGGGATTTTCAGAAGTTGGAAAGAATGATGAAGGTAAGAGAAAGATTCACATAAAGTTAACTTTAATTTAATTCTGTTATTGTGATCTTAGATGAAAGAAGCGAAGGTTTAAAAAGTTGGATGTCAAATATTTTTGAAGAATTGGAAGACGTACAAGCTCAGAAACTTGCTGTAGCTGGTATAATAGTTGAAGAATTGAGAGCTGACATACTTGCAAAGACAGGATTTAAATGCTCTGCTGGCATAGCACAAAATAAAGTAAGATGATTCAATAGCTTCCTTATGTACTGAATACATGTACTAATCATGCATTGTCTTTAGATATTAGCTAAATTAGCATGTGGATTACATAAACCAAACCGTCAAACAATATTACCACCGAGTACTGTATCAACGCTTTATTCTACATTGCCAGTTAAAAAAGTTAGAAATCTTGGTGGAAAATTTGGAGATGTTGTTATTGAATCACTTAATTGTAATGTCATGGGTGACTTATTGCAATATTCATTGCAATATTTACAAAAACGTTTCGACGAAAAAACAGGGTATGTCATTATCATTCTTTTTAATATTTTAAAATTGATACATTGTGAAAATATATATTTTTGTTTAGATTGTGGTTATATAATATTGCACGAGGTATAGACAATGAACCTGTCACTAGGCGTCTTGTATCAAAATCGATTGGGGCATGTAAAAAATTTCCAGGAAAACAAGCCATTACTTCATTAGATGTTGTAAGTTTAGCATTAAATTGTAAATAATATATATATGGAACATATATATTATTTATTATATATATATAAACAATTATATATTATTTATTATATATATATAAACAATTATATATTATTTATTATATATATATAAACAATTATATATTATATATATATATGTATTTCTTACAGTTAACACATTGGGCTACTGAATTATCAGCCGAAGTTTGTGAACGTCTTGAAAAAGATCAAGAAGAGAACGAGCGACGAGCGACATTGCTCACAATATGTTATCATTATTATCAACACAAAACTACTATATCCCAATCTCGTTCGTGTACTTTAAATTCGTACAATCAAGAAAACATGGCGACTCGTTGCGTAAATATTATAACCAAATCTACGCAATGCCCGATTGCGTATTTAGGAATTTCGGTTGGTAAATTTGTTCAAGCTAAAGGTACCAAAAGCTTTAAGAACTTTTTTAAAGTAAAAGATTCAGAACCTCAAGAAGAGATATGTGTTCATACTGAATCTTTAAAAGCGGACAAGATTCAGTCATTAAAAAGTACCATTGAAATGGAAAATGCATCGAGTAGCAAAGTAAAGAGTGTAACATATAATGTTAAAACTAATGCAAAATTAAGTGAACAAATTCCTAACACGAAAACAGACTCGTCACCTACTTCTAGAAAATTAAATAATTTAATTAGTTCATTGAATGAGCAAAACAATAAAAAAACACTTTTTGAAATGAACAAAATTAATTCAAAATTGGATAAGTCTATAGATCAAAGCGAATTCAAAAAATCTTTCTTTATGAATGTTTTCAATCCAAAAGATGATAAACCGAAATATGAACGTGTACATGAAACTGCATTAATTGAGTTAAACAACAAAAAAGACATCAGCATTGTACATGATAATTTAAATAAAAATAATATGCAGAAAATTGTATTTGGAAATGATCGCAATGTTTATGAAAAGGAAGTACTTGTAAATAATAATAATAGTGATTTTAAGATAGACGATAACGGTGTTTCTGATATGCGAACTTACTCTGATAAGGTAGAACCTATTAACGTAGTTAAAATGGAGCAACCTTCATCTAGTGCAGATACACGCGAGAATAATAAAACTAATAATGTACAAGATCTTACTAAATTGCAAGAAATATTTCCTGATTTAAATGACATTGACCCTAGTGTAGTCAGTTTGCTACCTATAGAGTTGCAAAAAGAAGCAAAATTGTATATGAAAGCACAAACTAAAAAAGATACTAAAGAAAATTTAATAAAGAATTCAAAAACAAAGAGTAAGTCCAAATGTAATACTTCTAAAGCAAAAAATAATAATAATGGTATGTATAACTTCCTAGTAAAAAGAGACCCATCTAGTATTATAGACGTTCCTTCGAAACAATGTTTACAGTGTTATCAAATGATTGCACTATCGAGATATAGCGAACATTGCGATTTTCATATGGCTGAAAATTTGCAAAGGCAATTAAATACTCCGATATTAGATACCGAGAATGTAAAGAGGAAATTCGATACATATGATACAAACACAAATTGCTTAAAACGTCGACCAAATGTAGAAACAGTACATCTATAACATCGTATTAATCTTAACTTGTAAATGATAATAAGCAATTATTTTAAGAAGTTATGAAGAATTGAAAAATTGTTGTATATATGTATAATTTGAAAAGGTATGACGCTGACAATATTTATACTTACGCAAAAATAACAATTAAAGAAAAAAATAATTTCAAATAAAATGTATAAAATTATAATTTTTATTACTTAAAATAATTTTTTACAAATATTTTTACTGTAATTTGTATTGCAATTTGTACTGCAATGCAAATGATAAAGTATTGCACGCTCTGTCTTATATTGAAATAAAGTTTTAAATTGAATGTTAGTCTACTCAACGCTTTTAATTTATTATCATTTTCATAAAATTTTATAGGTTAATCTTTTTGGAGCTGCACTTGTGATGGGACACAAAATGTAGCAAACCATTTGTAAATCATATGCATATATAATTAATTTTTAAAAGTCGATCTGTATTTAAGGTATCCAGCTTTGCGATTTCTGATCTTACGCTTTCCTTATATACTTTCATTGAATCTTGCAATTTAGATATTGTTTCCTTCATCAAATCATTAGATACCTTGAGTATTTCAAATGCTACAACACCAAGCAGAAGAATAAAGATTTTACATAATACTTAATTCATTCACGGGTTCATACCTTGTTGTTTGTTCCTCTCCTCTTTTTCAATGGAGTCTATTAACTCTCGTGTTAGTTCTATTAACTTTGACCGTTCTTTTGGTAAAACATTTAACGATGATATTTTTCCAAACTTCTTTTCGTACTTTATAATATACGCATCTAATTTAGAAACTGACACTTTATCGGATGTTCTATTCCAGTTGTTTTTCTTAAATCGTGCGTTTTTGTATGTCATAATTCTTGCTTGAAATCAGTTACTTTATTGTGCTATTAGAGGCACAAGATATAGATTCTCTTTTTAAATAAATGAATACTTACATATACTTTGGAATATACATTCACATATGCATTGAATATACAAGACGTTCAACTGTATATGATAATCAAGAGTGCTGTGATATTAGTTTGGTGGAGAGAATCTTAGTAGTTAATAATTTGATTTTTAGTTTGCTTGACTTTATAGAATAAACTCTTAAAATATATATCATGTATATGTCTATGATGCTCTCTGTATTACATGTAAATTCACAACAGAGATTATATAATATAGAAAGATATTTATTTATATAAAAATAAAAAAGCATACACTTGCATGAATGTTATTTGTTATTAAAGGAACTTCCTAACAGTAAATTATTTTTGAAGTTTATTTAAATTCTACATAAAGACTATATGGTCGTCGGAATATGGAATATTCAAACCATACTATAGCCTTTCTTCCATACAGTATCTTTGAGATATGCTACTATCATAGGATTATTGAGCATTGATTCAACAATAGTTTTAAATCCCAATTGACTTGCTAACATGTATTTACATTCTATGTCTGATAATTCAGATATCAACATTTTCATATTATCTGTCATTGTGTGCGTAATACCTTTTTCCAGTCGGTACCTGTATTAAATTTAAATTAGTTGACAATGTGTTAGTAATAGTTAGTATATTTGTTAATTTATTTTAAAAGCGATCATAATACCTGCGCGTACAATCTTGTACTAGACTCGAAGTTAATTTTTCCACAGTCATAAAATCTTTTAAATATTTTGTTTCTCCATTCAGTATGCAGTGACTATATATTAGATTAGTCCAATCCACGGGAAAATTATATGCGTGTATGACAATAAGAGCTTGAGAGAAATTTAAAGTATGACATAATATTCTGTCAATATCTTCAGACTTTAAATTAAGAATACAAATCACTTGTTGATTATTGGATACCGTGTTAAAAAGTGAAAGTTGGAAGCCAACCAATTGCGCTTGATTCGAACACCAATTAGCAAGATTTAATGTTCTTTCCTGTGTGAAATACACATATATTAGCAATTTATTGACACTAAAAATGATTTTGTTGTCTACTATTGAATGTAAATTTACCCGCAAATAGTATTGTGTGGCATAAGTGAAATTTGAAACGGCTAGCTGTAGCTGCTGTTGAATATGTTCCGTTTTAGTTAGCCTTATTTCTTGTTGAGTAGAGCTCTGCAGTTTTCCATGATCTTTTGCTGCGTGTGATACTAATGTGTTGATTATATCTTTCGCTTCATTCTCCCACATAACGGCCATTTCATGGTATAATTGGAAATGCAATGCCACAAGAGTAAAAAGATCTTTGTTTTGAGGACTTGTACGCTTTAAAAACTCCAGGAGTGCTATTTTCAACCCAGGTTCCTATAATAAATTTCATACTGTATTTTATCGACCATATATACGTTAAATTATAATATTAGCATGTTAGGAACCTTATCCAATCCTTTTCCAAGTAAACATTCGAACTGATGATTTTCCTTTAATATTTGAAATATGTAATTCATTTCTGTAAAACGACCAACGCCTGTCACAAGTCGCACCTAGGTACAGATAATATATTACTGTGCAGTAATTACAAAATATAAATAATTATTATTGTATCAAGTACAACTGTACAATAATGACTAGATTGCGGATTTTATGAATTTATGACAAAAATGAATAAATCAAATTCAAAAGAATTTATAAATACTATTTTATTATTTTCGGCTCATTAAAATAATTAAGACAAGAAATAAATGTTTATGCAGTTTCTATATCTTGCAATAAATGCAGACAATGATTATTTTGCATAACAATCCGCAGTATAATAATGACGTACCAATAATGTCCATAGTTTCAGATTTTGCAAAACATTGGCAAGATTCTGACATTTTCGTAATATTGATGCTATTCCTTCCATGTTACAAGAAGTTGTAAAGCAATCATGAGATCGTATTATTAATTCGACGATCATTTTCAGAGTGGACACTTGAATAATAAAAATGAAAGTTATGTAACAGATATAATACTTTGGGTTCGCAATTACGTTTTATTGTAATATCGTTACGTTTTTCACAATGGGAATGTCCAAGCAATCCATTTGCTCTCTTCAAAAGTTGACAACCAAGAAGTGGAACATCATTGCATAATTCTATGATTACGCGGAAATCCGAATTTAAAGAATACCCCCAAAGATAAATATTACCTATTTCGCCATCTGTGAAATTTAGAAATTCGCAGTTGTCTTGTGTAAAATTTTACGTTTTGTCATTATATACCTTCTATGGCGCGTCCAATATTCGCAGTAATATTTTCGGCCAAAAATGATGCAACAGTGTCATTATTTATATTGTATGCCGTAATTATATCAGCCAATACTTCTAATGTGTTCTCAATATTACTTTCTGCAATTTCTTGTAAAAATTGAGTAGGATCATTTAACATTAATAGGAAACAGTAACTTTTCTCTAGTTGCATCGCCAGTTTATAATATAATACGATTTTTAAACATACATCTTGTCCATGTTCTAGACTTTTATGTAATGTTTGCAAGATTGATAAACAATCTTTTTGCATATTCTGAAAATTTACATCTTTATGCTTGCTTATTTCAGACAAGCTCGTTGAAGTAGTCACTAGAATAAACATATATATCAAATAAATATTTGTTAATTTATTATGATAAGAATAATTATATATATATGAAACTTACAAGATGAAGAGGATGAAAATCTTTGCAAACCACGATGTTTAAAGGCATTATATTTTTGTTGTTTAGTCTTATTTAGATCCTTCAAAAGATTCTTTTGGTCAACGGTTAAATCATTTGGTGCTATTTCACCTTCTGCCAAGCTCAAACACAACATTAAAATTTCTAGATCCTACTTGTAAAAAAATAATTTCGGTATTATTAATTTAAGAATTTCTTAAAATCTGCAACTATTATTTAAAATAACGAACCTTATGTTTATAATTAAAAATAGTACTAATTCTTAACGCAGTATCTATTTTATTTAAATCGATCAATTTATTAATAAGTTTTTCGGCTGCATTTTTATCACATGGTTCATTTAAAGTACAACTGAATTCCAGTTTATCCAATCCCGATAATAATTCTGTTTTTAATTTATTGAAAATGCGAGGTCCACTTCCTAATTGAATATTCTCGAGATCCGCTAACATGCATGATTTCCACATTGCCATTTCTAGTGTGTCAATAGTTTGTTGTTCTGTATCAACACATTTTAATGTTTCGAAAGCCAGACGTAGTATTTCATATCTGTAAAATATATTTATTAGTTGTTTATTATATGAATTCATAGTATGCACAGTTTTAAAATAGTACTATAGTATATACTACACTATACTACACCATAGTAGGAAAAGTTTTAAAATGATTAAAAGATTTTATACCTTTCTTGATGGGAAGCAACCTTTTCAGCATGTTCAATAAAAAATTCAACGGTTTTTTCATATGGGACCTTGTGCTTCTCGAAATTTTGTGCACACTCAATCCAAAATTCATTTTCAATTATGGCCTTCTTTTGTATGTAATGTTCAAATTTGTGTCGATACTAGAAGTATTATTCTATTAAACGCAAGAAGATAAAAATATCTATTGTATAATATTAATATGGTACCTGAGCTAATATTATATTTGATGAATTTAGATTCGCCGCATTTGATAGTTCCAATGCACTATCATAATTTTCTACTCGTAATAAATCATCAATGTATCTGTGAATTTCCTGATTGAAGTCTAATACGTCGTCTGTTATCTTACAATTCCTAAAGTTAAACACAATGTTCGACTTTTGTAGAATTTTTACAATTTGTAACAAACATTGAAAATTTGGAGTGCAAACTGTAACATATGGAGAATTTATTGGCAAATTAATGTGTTCCATTGCTAAATTATGGTTGCTAACATTTTAACATTCATAAGTTTATAGTACCTTCAAAATCTGAGTGAAAATCACATTTTATCAATGCTTCAAGAAATTCGATTTGTAAATGTGTGCTTGTAAGACAGTATGCAAGAGTTGCAAGAATACAATTATCAGCAACCATTGTTACCCAATATAAGTTGTTCAAATACGAATCATCTGAACAATCCCAGTCCACAGCTTTCTGTAATTTTAATGTTTCTCTTTATTTTACAAAAACATTCAAATGTGAAATATTTCAGTAATATTTGAAACGTACATTGCTCCGAAGATTTAAACATTGGTTCTTGAATTTTAATAAATATTGTTGGCATTCCTCGAAATCTCCGTAAAGTGCACATTGTGCAAGAAATTCAAAATATGCATTAAAAGGACTTTCCTATAATATACAATTCATTAAATATCTTGTAACATTATATAAATATTACATAAAATATACATACAGGCATAAATATTTTATAAGCTTTGCTGAGCGTACTAATGTATCCGTGCATCACCATTTTAGCCAATAAATTAAAAACATGATCTGCCGTCCATATTTGTTGTTCTAAACAATTTTTATTATCACAAATAATATTTTCATCAGCAGTTGATATTATCATCCACGAATAAGAATATGTTGCTGTTGATGATGGCTAAAATGGATTTTTACTTTAGTAAAGTGTACTTTATACAGTATAATGTTAATAATAGAAAAGTATGTATCACAAATAACAGTAGAAAATGCATAATACCTCGTAACAGGTTGCTAGAACTGTGAGAAATGGTTTTAATGTTAAAAGAGATGCACTTATCAATGCACCTGGTGGATCTGGACTTTGATGACACTTTAGAATAATCAGCCATAGATCATCATCTACTGTAAAGACACTGTCATTTATAGTATATTCATATGTGCTACAAGTATCGGAAATGCTCGACGTATCTGTGGATGTTGATGAACCAGAAGTAAGAGATGCCTGTTATCACAAAGCACGTTATAATTCTTTAAAATGTTTACATATCATACGCATGCAATGTTTATTACTTACACTTTGCTTAACACCAATTTTATGATATAGTGACTGTCTAACATCTCGTGACTTTAATTTTTGATCGGAGTAAATAGCTGATTGTTCTTTTGTAAGTCGTGGGTTATTTAAACAAGTTAACAGGTGCTCCTTTAAAATTGCGTCCTCAAAATATTTAACATTCTCTAACACCTAAAAAAGGCAGGTACTCTCATTCTTTGTTTCCACGTTTAGCATTTAAAATCGCTTAAACGAAAAATTAGTACCTGATCCATGGGATAAGAAAAGATTTGGCAAACTAAAAGAAATTCGAACCAGTGATTTTGACTTGCTAAAAATTTCAGGAAGGACATGGGTAAAGAAGTACTATGAGATCTCGCAAATCGCACAACAATATCCCATATTTTTAATATGTTTACGAATTGTTGACTATTCTCAACTAAATCTTTACAGATATCCATTTCGAAGCTGCTTTCAAAGTAGGATATTACAGTCTTCAGATCATTTTCGTTTTCGTATATTATATTTTCCAACAGATTTCCTGTAAACAGGAAAATAAGATTCGTTATCAAAATTTATATAGTTTGCACTTCTTGAAAAAAATGAATGAAATTACCAATAGGTACGTTAATTTTCTTCTGTATATAGTTTGCCGCTGTTACGTGAAGTCTTAGATTTTCTGAATTAACACTTAACATTTCAATAAAGGAGATACAACTGCAGACTATTTCTGGCTTTTCTAAATTCCGCAGAGCAAGAATGTGCGCATAAAGACTTGCTTTACATTTTCTAAAATCAAACTGTTTTAAGTAAATACTGTTGGAAGATAAAAATATTAATTGTAACGTAATTAGTTTTACCTTCTAGAGGATACACTTTTCATTAGTTTCCTTTGGCATTGTTTTAAACTAAAAATAGCCATGTTTGGACGAGCTTCTTTCAAGTAATATTCATACGTTAATGATTCTGTATGACCATATTTTTTGATAAGAGTTTCATCAGAGAAGTGAGGCATTTGTTCATTATTAAATCGCCATTTAAATAACTGCTCCACATTTAAATTATTATAACCATCTAGTAATTCGTACATAGTGGCTTCCTTTTTTGGTTTATTTTCAATGATATATTGCAAAATTGGTATTTTCTTCAATGTGCTTTGAAGGACTTCATTGGAAATATTATAAGCACCTACTTGCAAATTGTCTTTTCTCGTAAATATATCTTTAAATATACTTCCTTTGATTTCAGTAGAAATGCTTTCATTATTTGCTACATTTTCTTTTAATAAATATGCGAATACTAGTAGTAAGACTATTAAATAATTCTCTTTTAAAAATTCATTTACATCATCGGAAAGACAATGAATTGTTTCAAACACGGCTTCTATTAAAGTGTCTTCAAAATGATCTTGATCGTTACACATTTTTGTCAACACATCAAATAGTTTTACTACCTTATCTTCATCTTGTTGGGTGTGAATTTCATTTAAGCAACGCGCAAAGCGCAATTCTTTCTCCACAGTTTCAAAAAATTCACTCTTATTGACATTGGATGTTTTACATGACAATACTGCGTCAAATTGTGATAACGTCATCGCACTGCCAAAGATGCGCGCTAGCATTAACTTTATATTCTCTTTTTCCTTTTGTACAAATATTCCATACCTGATACATTTATATAACATATTTTATTATTTGTGTCATTTATAACACATTTAATTAAATTTTGATCGTCTACAAGGCATCCTGTAATTGGAATTATAGTAGGAAAGCGATGATTTTTTACCCAAAAGAAAGTAAAGAATGTAAAATAAAAATTTTACAATTACGACTTCCTCTTTGAACAAATTGTAAGGAGACACCCTGTATAGATCTATGTAATCTATTAGGATGTTGTATATGACATGTCCGATTTTAGAATGCAATCGTTTAATAAGTTTTATTTTGAACAGTTATGCTGTTTTAGTGTTACTGCTAAAAATCGGACATTTCATATGCAACAACCTAATAGATAAAGACATACCTACACAAGTGATTCTTAATCAGATCTTTTACAAGATCACTGGCATTTGAAGAATCTATGTGTTCATACATTTCTTTTGTAATGTTCGTAGTAGTAAACAAAGATCTGTACTCTTCAGTGATATCGTCTGACTGTATAATTGAACTACCATTATATTGAATATCGATCCAGCACTTGATCATTTCAATCTTATTATTTGACAACAAATAGTCCCATAGAACAGTGTTAGTTACATTTGTTAAAAGACCATGTTCGTTTATAGAAAAATATAATTCTGTGCATAATGTTTGTTTTATACGATCTGGTACTTTTATCATATTTTCTATACAGAGGGTTGAGCTTACACCATCTTGTATCCTGAAAAAATTACTTATTAGTTCTACGTTTAATTAAAATTGGTAGAAATTAATGAACTTACATATGTTTCTCTTCGAATTGTTTAAGGCATTTTATTATGTTCCATGAATCAATATGCATGTCTTTAAAACGTGCAACACTTATTAGATATTCTGCTAAATAGTTTCTTAAAGCTGAATCTTTACACTGTACACATACATTGAATATGTATTCCACTGGATCTTTTTTCTACCATAAGGAAACACATGTTAATGTCAACAACAATAGATGTTATAAATTTATAATTTATTTTTAAAATACCGTATTTTTTAATATATGAGAAGCTCTGTAAATTTGACGTTTCTGTAAGAGTTCTCTAATCCATATTTCCACTTCTTTATTGAAATAGTGTTGAGCATCTTCAATGGAACAGACTTGTCTGAAAGCTATACACTTGTGTGCCAGATTGATGTGAGTACCTTTTGCAGACGCTTCTCTGACTAATTCCTTGTCTCCCAATGTACGCCAACCAGACCAAACTGCTGCTGGTTCTCCAGTCAAACATTCAATTGGGATGCCTCCCACAACTGTTTTTTCACCCATTTTATTAGAATTGTCTTAAAACAAGGTACAATATATCGTTAATTTATAATAAATATATAAATAAGTATATAGTGAAAACAAATCGTGAAACAAATAATAGTTTATAGGAATCACAATATATACTTACTGTATTTATATTCTTACATCTTGTTGTTATCCAATTTAATTATATTTCATGTATCGTATTACATACATTACACCATTACTTTTGTAGTTTTAATTATTAAGCAGTTTAACATATTTTAATGTTATCTGAGAAAAATTAAATTGTAAAATTTGACATCCACACTGTACACATGAGACACATTTATGACGTATAAAATGCATGTTATACGTGTTTTATACAAATGAGATACACATTTTATCTTTTGACGTTTCGTTAATCTGTGTCACAGACGCATCTACAGCAGAGGGGAATGAGAGTGCTCACGCCTGGGGTTTTGTCGTGCCCGGTACAGTGCTGCTCCCTAAGTTAGTGCTGCTAGTCTAAATCACAGACTTAAGATACTTACAGACATGCATGCAATGCATTTTTCTGTCTACGGTTCTGAATTACCGACTCTGTAGAAAATTTCCTAGTACCACAGACGAGGTATAAGAGTAGACCAATCACCATATGGTTAATCACAATAACATCTGGTTTTCTTACGCCCTCTACGCTGATGAACGATAAATGTTGGAACTAGATCCACGAAAACGCTCAAAAACAAATGGCTAACGAGTTGTGTCTGTGGAAACAGTTATGATATCGGTTTCGTTCCCTGAAACAGATATCCAGACATTGCATCTTATGGGCTTTTCTGTCTAGGCCTCGGGGGGCCACAGTGGCCCCCGTACCATTTCGATGTCGCGCTCAATATTACCGATAGTTCACGAATTTAGCCGTATTAGCAAGAACTGAATATTCCGTATACTTTATTTTTACTACGGGTGTTTTGGAGGCTACTAATGTATAGGGCGCGTGTATTTGAACGGTGAAAATAATATTTATGAAGAATGTATTACAAAAATACGAATTGTAGTAAAATTAATTTGGTTTCTATACGTAATATTATTTTTATTACTCGTGTCACTAATGAATGTATATTATAATAGTTTTACACACTTTAAACCAATAGTTTAAATTCTATGCAGTTGATGAGTGCGTACACATTACACATATATTAACTATGCTTGTATTTTCTTGTTTTTAAAATAAGTACTTGAAATTTTCATAAATTTATTAAATTCATTAAATTAAATTTTCATTATAATATTTTTAATGAATATGTATAAAGTAATACAAATTTTCTATTGTATTAGTTTAATTCTAAAGTGTCCAAACAGACATTGCTTTATTATACAATATGTAAGAAAGAATTTTATTTGAGGCTTTCGACGACGTATTCTAATCTGCATAATTTTTAATATATGAATATCAGTTTACACATGCCCGTGTACACTGCAACAATTATCATGCCGCAAAAGTTTATACATTTCTTAACATTTTCATATCGGAAAACAATACATTTCATGTTAAAATTCAAATTAGTTATGTTGATAAGTTAACATTTGTTAATAATATAAAAATGATGAAAATAATATTAAAACTACACTTGTGTTCTGCAAATTGCTTTGGTGTACATGGTTTTTATCCATATAATCAGGTGTACATACATGTAATAAAAAAACCACGAATTGAAAATTGCAAAATTTTTAACAATTTTATATTCGCATAAAAAATTTAAAAAAATGGTAATGATTTTTGAAGAAGTCATCGAATATTCAAATGATCGTTCAATAAAATTGTGGTTTAGATTAAAAAGCAACGTGCCTCTGAATTTCCACAGCTTCGAAAAGCAGGACAAAACATTTATCTCATCGCTTGTGATAGAAACCGTTTGAACGATTTCGATGCGAGCATCGATAGCTTCTTATACGAACGTAATGCGGCAACATGGAACAGATCCTGCCTCATCTTTTTACCCCCTCTAACACATGAATCAGAACTAACTTTTAGTCCGGATAAGAACTAGTTTCAACCAATTATTTAATTTGAATATAAAATAATGTTTCCATGTCGAAATAATATGCGATATGTAACGTACATCTCAGTACGTACATCATATAGCAGGAGTGCAAATCTATTTAACACTCGCTCACGAGAGCAAGAGTTACATGTATTCTGAAAAGAAAACTTTATATTTGGATTATTAATTGAAAATAATTGTTGAAGCTGGCACATCGGAAAAGGAGGAAAGTATTAAAAGTCTTACATTCTACTATGAAATACATATTTACGCAAATTCTAAATGTGCAGCTATTAGCTCGATATTATCCACTACATGCGAGATACTATAATTTATAAATTATAGCATTTTGCGAATTGTGGATAATATCGATTGCCCAGGTCTCACCACGAGGAGGTTGCTGCACAAGAGACCCGAAAGAGAGTCAGAACGAAGTCTTCCTTCGTTCTGTCTCCCTTTCTTACAACGACGATTCTTAGAAACTAAGTTCGCAGGTCGCTAAATGGAAAAATAGTCTTTTTCACGGAAAAGACTTCTTTTCCATTTAGCGTATGTCGAGTAATTATTGCGGGGCAAAGAGTGAATCGGAGAAGAAGTCTCCGATCCACGAGGGACCAAGGGCGAATCAGGCGGAAGGCTCTGATTCTTTCAAAGAGAGAAACAAGATCGAACCAGAGCAGAAGGCTCTGGTTCAAAGGTGACGCGACGCGTTCAGTGCTTACAAGTCCTGAGCCGACCAGCCCGATACCCGCCACTCCATCACCAAGAAAGATGGCAAAGAGATGCGCTCAAACGGTTTCTGGCGCTACTGGGTGACATGAGAACATGGCGTGCCCAGGATTACGTTAACACAGAGGATCGTCAGAAGACGAGTGAACGAGTCTCTTAG
Organism: Sphecodes monilicornis; assembly: GCA_913789915.3. Lineage (NCBI taxonomy): Eukaryota > Metazoa > Arthropoda > Insecta > Hymenoptera > Halictidae > Sphecodes > Sphecodes monilicornis. The sequence continues at coordinate 18,126,055 of OU565290.1, forward strand.
ACATCCCTCTCAATGACTTCACGCCGGATACCGAAACTGGACCAGCTCAGAACCTGCAAGCAAGGCCGACACAGCAGAAGGATGTGTCGGAGTCAGAAAACGAGGCGAGCAAAGTAAAGTTACGGCAATAATTACTCGACATAATTACAACGACGATTGACAATTTTAATAACTAACGCACGCACTAAAACTAACTTAAGAATAATGTGGAGTCTTCGTTCGACGAATCCTCTTCTTTCGATGAAATTTTTTCGTTCGATGAATTTTCTTCGTACGATGAATTTTCTTCGCACGATGAATTCTCTTCGCAAGATGAATTTTCTTGAACAGAATCGATAACCAGCTGAAACAAAATTGACTCCAAATGGAAAAGCAGTTGAAAAAAAATCGAAACAGAATCGAAAACCGGTTGATACGAAATCGACACCAAATGAAAAACCAGTCGAAACAGAATCGAAACCATGTCGAGCCCAAATCTAATGATTTGTGGACGCAACGATCTATAGGCGATTCGGGTGGCCCCGGGGACGCGAGTCCCCGTACCCACTCACGGGCCCCATCCCGTGAGTGAGCCCCTGAGGGAACTCCGATCGGAGGAATTTCAATTTCAAGCCAAAAATATCAATTAGAGAAAGTTGGTCTTTGAAAGTTCAGGAGCACATTGCAATTACGAATCCAAAAATTAATAATGGAGGTGTTTGTTGAAGGTACATGTATTCTGAAATTGAAATTCCGTATTGCTATTATTAATTGAAAAAAAATGCTGAAGCTGGAATACTTGAACAAAGGAAAACGAACAAATTATTAAGTCTTACAATCTAGTATAAAATACATATTTACGCAAACTCTGAATGTGCAGCTATTAGCTCGATATTATCCACTACATGCAAGATACTACAATTTATAAATTATAGCATTTTGCGAATTGTGGATAATATCGATTGCCCAGGTCTCACCACGAGGAGGTTGCTGCACAAGAGACCCGAAAGAGAGTCAGAACGAAGTCTTCCTTCGTTCTGTCTCCCTTTCTTACAACGACGATTCTTAGAAACTAAGTTCGCAGGTCGCTAAATGGAAAAATAGTCTTTTTCACGGAAAAGACTTCTTTTCCATTTAGCGTATGTCGAGTAATTATTGCGGAGCAAAGAGTGAATCGGAGAAGAAGTCTCCGATCCACGAGGGACCAAGGGCGAATCAGGCGGAAGGCTCTGATTCTTTCAAAGAGAGAAACAAGATCGAACCAGAGCAGAAGGCTCTAGTTCAAGGGTGACGCGACGCGTTCAGTGCTTACAAGTCCTGAGCCGACCAGCCCGATACCCGCCACTCCATCACCAAGAAAGATGGCAAAGAGATGCGCTCAAACGGTTTCTGGCGCTACTGGGTGACATGAGAACATGGCGTGTCCAGGATTACGTTAACACAGAGGATCGTCAGAAGACGAGTGAACGAGTCTCTTAGACATCCCTCTCAATGACTTCACGCCGGATACCGAAACTGGACCGGCTCAGAACCTGCAAGCAAGGCCGACACAGCAGAAGGCTGTGTCGGAGTCAGAAAACGTGGCGAGCAAAGTCAAGTTACAGCAATAATTACTCGACATAATTTCAACGACGATTGACAATCTTAATAACTAACGCACGCACTAAAACTAACTTATGAATAATCTGGAGTCTTCGTTCGACGAATCCTCTTCTTTCGATGAATTTTCTTCGTACGATGAATTTTCTTCGTACGATGAATTCTCTTCGCACGATGAATTTTCTTGAACAGTATCGATAACCAGCTGAAACAAAATTGACTCCAAATGCAAAAGCTGTTGAAAAAAAATCGAAACAGAATCGAAAACCAGATGAAACAAAATCGAAACTGAATCGAAAACCAGTTGATACGAAATCGACACCAAATGAAAAACCAGTCGAAACAAAATAGAAACCACATCGAGCCCAAATCTAATGATTTGAGGACGCAACGACCTATAGGCGATTCGGGTGCCCCCGGGGACGCGAGTCCCCGTACCCACTCACGGGCCCCATCCCGTGAGTGAGTCCCTGAGGGAACTCCGATCCGAGCAATATTGATTTCAAGATAAAAATATCAATCTCCAGAAATAAATATCCATTTTCAGAAATACATATCAATTTTCAGAAATACATATCAATTTCCAGAAATAAATATCAATTTTCTGAAATAAATATCAATTTCCTGAAATAAGTATCAATTTCCTGAAATAAGTATCAATTTCCTGAAATAAGTATCAATTTCCTGAAATAAATATCAATTTCCCGAAATAAATATCTATTTCCTGAAATAAATATCTATTTCCTGAAATAAATATCAAGTTCCTGAAATAAATATCAAGTTCCTGAAATAAATATCAATTTCCTGAAATAAATATCAATTTCCTGAAATCAATATCAAGTTCCAGAAATAAAAATCAATTTCCTCAAATAAGTATAAATTTCCTGAAATAAGTATCAATTTCCTGAAATAAATATCAATTTCCTGAAATAAATATCAATTTCCTGAAATAAATATCAATTTCCTGAAATAAAAATCAATTTCCTCAAATAAGTATCAATTTCCTCAAATAAGTATCAATTTCCTGAAATAAATATCAATTTCCTGAAATAAATATCAATTTCCTGAAATAAATATCAAGTTCCTGAAATAAAAATCAATTTCCTGAAATAAATATCAATTTCCTGAAATAAATATCAAGTTCCTGAAATAAAAATCAATTTCCTGAAATAAATATCAATTTCCTGAAATAAATAATAATTTCCTGAAATAAATAACAATTTCCTGAAATAAATAACAATTTCCTGAAATAAATAACAATTTCCTGAAATAAATATTAATTTCAAGACATATATCAATTTCAAGACAAATATATCAATTTCCTGAAAAAAATATCAATTTCCTGAGAAATATCAATTTCCTGAAAAATATCAATTTCTAGACAAAAATATTGTATCAATTTGGTAGAGTTGAACTTTGAAAGACATACAAAATTAAGTATTACCATTCTTACAAATTACATAAGAAATTTAAAACTCTAACGTCTAAAATTCTAGATCGGTACTTCCAAAACGACTTTAAATCGCGGCTATTTATTCGCAACATTAACTAGACATTAAGTCAACTTTGAAAATTTATACTATTGCAACGCCTGTTACAATTTTTTTTCAACGCTACTTAAAATCGCGAATGTTCTTATCTCACAGTTGATCGTTGCAACTGGAGCATGGGCGCCTGAAATATCGAATCATTCTAATGCAAACGCGATCTTTTTGATGCGCAACGCTAATTCAACAAATCGAAATTCAATATATTATTTAAATAAGAAAAGAACTCTGACGTCTAAAATTCTTTATCGGTGTCTCTAGAATTACTTTAAATCGCGACTATTTATTCGCAACATTAACTAGGCACTTGATCAACTTTAAAAATTGATACTAGTACAACGCGTGTAACAATTTGTTTCGCAACGCTACTCGAAATCGCGGATGAGCCCATCTCACGGTTGATCGTTGCAGCTCGAGCATGGGCGCCTGAAATGTCGAAAGACTCGAAATCAAACGCGAACTTTTGGTGCGCAACGCTAATTCAACGAACAGAGATCCAAAAAAGATTACTCTAATTCAACAAATCGAAATTCAAATTGCTATTTAAATAAGAAATTTTAAATTCCAACGTTTAAAATTGTACATCTGTATGTCTAGATTTACTTTAAATCGCAACTATTTATTCGCAACATTTACTACACATTTAATCAAGTTTTAAAATTGATAGTAGTACAACGCGTGTGACAATTTGTTTCGCAACACTACTCGAAATCGCGGATGTGCCCATCTCACAGCTGATCGTTGCAGCTCGAGCATGGGAGCCTGAAAAGTCGAAAGACTCCAAAGCAAACGCGAACTTTTGGTACGCAACGCTAATTCAATGAACAGAGATCCAAAAAAGATTACTCTACAGTTTCTGCAAAACGAATCGCGACTATTTGTTTCGCAACGCTATAGTTTAAACGAGCTATATCGCTGATAGAGACTACTAATATATTTAGAAGAAAGGCTAACTTTGATCTCTGTCCAAAATCGACTAACGCAACGCGTACTTTTTTCGCAACGCTAGTGCAAATCGCGGACGTTCCCATCTCGGCTGATCGTTGGGGCGGCGAGGCCTGCCCATGCATGCAACTAACTACTTTTACATTCTACTACAACTCTATGTCTACAGACGAGTATAACGACAAGGTAGTGATAAAATGACTCACTCGATGATGCGAAGACGTTGCAATGATTGTCCTTTTGAATGACAGTTTTTCCGGCATCTTTGGCATAAAACCTCGTCTGCTCCTTCGGCCTCATCCCGGCAATTTGTTTCGCACCGCTACTCGATATCGCGGAAGTACCCATCTCACAGTTGATCGTTGCAACTGGAGCATGGGCGCCTGAAATAGCGAAAGATTCTATTGCAAACGCGATTCTTTTGATGCGCAACGCTAATTCAACAAATCGAATTTAAAATGCTATTTAAGTAAGAAATTTAAAACTCTAACGTCTAAAATTCTAAACAGGTATCTTTAGAACTACTTTAAATTACGACTATTTATTTGCAACATTAACTAGACATTTCATCGACTTTAAAAATTGATACTAGTACAACGCGTGTAACAATTTGTTTCGCGACACTACTTGAAATCGCGGATGTGCCCATCTCACAGTTGATCGTTGCAGCTCGAGCATGGGAGCCTGAAAAGTCGAAAGACTCGAAAGCAAACGCGAACTTTTTGTGCGCAACGCTAATTCAACGAACAGAGATCCAAAAAACGATTACTTTAGATTATATGTAAAACAACAACAATATGAACTTTAAAAGCGCAGTTATCAAATTGAAATGTAATTTTGAACTGCGACTATTTGTGATTCGCAACGCTACGCTCTAAACAAAATTTTTCGTAACATTAACTTTAATCTCTGTTCAAAATCGACTAAATGCAACGCGTGGTTTTGTCGCAACGCTAGTGCAAATCGCGGACGTTCCCATCTCGGCTGATCGTTGGGGCGGCGAGGCCTGCCCATGCATGCAACTAACTACTTTTACACTACTACTACGGTATACTACTACTTCTACAGACGAATATAGTAACAAGGTAGTAACAAAATGACTCACTCGAAGATGCGAAGTCACTGCAATGAATGCCCTCTCTGAGTCGATCAGCACGGTAATGACTGCATGCCGGATACCGAAACTGGACCGGCGCAGAACCCAAGGTAAACGAAGGAAGCATTGAAGAGTCCATGGCCCCCCCCGAGCTAGCTTAAAGTAGGCCAAGGAAGTTTTAAATAACCCTTGGACTACCCTAAGCTAGCTAAAGGTGGACCATGGTAGACAATGGTAGGCCATTGGTGGAGGACCCTTGGTTATTCTTAAGCCAGCTGAAGGTAGACAAGGGTATCTCTGGAAGACCACTGGTCAGCCTCAAGGTAAGCACAGGTAGGCCAGAGTAGCTCTCGGTGACCACTGGTCAACCACAGGGTAGACCACTGTTGGAAGACCCTTGGTCCACCCTAAGCCAGCTAAAGGTAGGCAAGGGTAGCTCTGGAGGACCACTGGTCAGCCTCAGGGTAGGCCAGAGTAGCTCTGAATGACCACTGGTGGATGACCCTTGGTCTACCCTAAGCCAGCTGAAGGTAGGCAAGGGTAGCTCTTGAGGACCACTGGTCATCCAGAAGGTAGACAGGAGAGGCCAATGTACCTCTGCGGGACCCCTGGTCAACCTCAAGGTAGCCGAAGACCCTCCTAGTCCCGAAGCCCGTCCGCTCCTGCCGGAGACCCCGGCCCGACTGACTGATTGAGCGCGCTCCGCGGGCTTAGGTAAGCAATGATGCGCAGCGCGCAGCGAAGCGAAACGCTCCCCACCCCAACTAATTTCGGTAGATCTCGATTGCCGTGATAATAATTATTGATAAATCTATTATTTCTGGCTGTTTAATGTTTGTAACAATTCCTTTTGTCAACGATGTCGACAAGCATCCCCTTGTCTATCTACCAACTAATTTTTTAGTAAAAACTGCTAATCGTACTCGAGGTACAGAACAACTTTTAAACCATGAATATTACCAAACAATATTATATCAAGCAAATGTAATTAATAAAGTTACCATCTCTGGCTGTTTAATGTTTATAACAATTCCTTTTGCTAATTATGTCGATAAGCACTTCCTCGACTATCTGACCATCTCATTTTTCAGTAAAAATATGTAATGGAACTCGAGATATTGAATATCTTCTGACACATGAATATTAGCGTGCATTAATTTATCGAACACAATTCACTGATAAATTTATCATCTCTAGCTGGTTAATATTTGAAACAATTCCTTTTGTCGATGATGTCGACAAGCACTCCCTTGACCATCTTGCCGTCTAATTTTTTAGTAGAAGTAAGTAAGAAAACTCGAGATCCAGAATAATTTATGATACATGAATATTACTAAGCATAATTATATTGAAAAAATGTAATTAATGAATTTATTATCTCTGTTTGTTTAACGATTACAACGATTATATGTTTGGTTACCTCACCACCCAATTTTTTAGTAAAAATAGCGAGATACAGATTAACTTTTATACATGAACATTTGGAGTATACAAGATATTCAATTCTCACTAGTATGCACAGTTTCATTAGAACAAGAGTAACAAAAATTATTTATAACTAATTAACCTCTTCCAGAATCGAATTGAAAACTATACATGAATGTTGCCGAAGGTCCATTCTATATTCTTCGAGAGCTAATATTTATAAAAATTACCTGAAGTAATTTATCAACAATTTTTGCGGAGGTAACTTCTATCATCTATGCCCGCAATGAGTAAGACAAGGAGAGTCCGAGTATTTGTCAAAGGTAAACACACAAATCGTTGTGTCACCTCTCTGGAAATCGTAAATAACTAATTAACTAGGGGTCGAATCTACATAAAACTGCAACAGAAATGTAGCTGAGACATTATTCTAGATCCTCCGATCACAAGGAAGATTATTTTTTACCAGACATCTGTTAAATTATTTGAGTTTATTTTAGAACGAGACTAAGAATAATTGTTTATAACTATTTAGTCTGAAATAAAATGTAACGATAAACTATATGTGAAAGTAGCTGAAGGTCTATTCTATATTTCCTAACTGCAAATATTTGTAAACGATTCCTCACAAGTGTGTTACTAATAAATTTTCTGTCGAGTGTGCACAGTATTCAGCAGCCCTGTGTCTGTCTTTCTTTCTCTTCTTAAATGTGCATCAGTTCGTCCTTGTCGGATACAAACTTCTTTATCATGTTCGCCAAATTTTTATCAGCGGGTTCGATGTCCTGTAAAAAAATAGGCGGCACAAGTGAATAATACGTGGAGTATTTTTGTACGAATACAATTGCGTTTTAAAGCTGACAACGCTGTAAAATCGAGCCTCCTCAGACACATACTTTATGTGTTGTAACCTCATGTAGTTCACCACCTAACCGTTCCATTTTGATAGAGTCCGCTATCCTACTAGGACATTTTCTACAGAGTCGGTAATCCAGAACCGTAGACAGAAAAACGCATTGCATGCAATGTCTGTAGGTATCTTAAGTCTGTGCAGATATGAAGGACCGATATTCTAAATAACTGTTATGACGGATAGAAATTTTGGTTGATATCGTTTTTGATTATTAGTATATATAAAGATAGTATTATATATATAGATCTGCTCTCTCATGTCATTATGTTATATATATCTAAAATTATTTTTATCAGTAAAATATTAATAAACATATATACCAAATTTTCAAATTATAGAAATACAGTTTTCATAAATCTTGAAGGTATGTAAAGAAGTTTACCCCATACGTATAATTATTTGCGTTACCACAATTTTCTAACACTATTAATACGCATCTTTTTTGAATATGTGGAGTCCGCATAATTGCTAATTTTAAAAACAACAGCCATCTCGCGAAAGGGTGCGTAAATACCGCAATGTGTCGTGAAAGACAAAGTGCGAAGAATGTGCGTGCGAGAGAGAGAGAAAGAGCGTGAAGACTGTGCATTGGAGAAAGAAAAGACTGCGAAGAGTGTGCGTGCGAGAGAGAGAAAGAGCGCGAAGAGTGTGCGTGCAAGAGAGAGAAACAGCGTGAAGAGTGTGCGTGCGAGAGAGAGAAACAGCGCGAAGAGTGTGCGCGTGAGAGAGAAAGAGTGCGTGCGGCCGTAACGTGTGCAACCTCCCGTTGACTCCAGTGCCTCTGACAAAACATGAGGTTGCAACACATAAAGTGTGTGTCTGAGGAGGCTCGATTTTACAGCGTTGTCAGCTTTAAAACGCAATTGTATTCGTACAAAAATACGAATAGACTTCGAACCCCCTGGTAAAAATTTGGCGAACATGATAAAGAAGTTTGTATCCGACAAGGACGAACTTATGCACATTTAAGAAGAGAAAGAAAGACAGACACAGAACTGCTGAATACTGTGCGCACTCGACAGAAAATTTATTAGTAACGCACTTGTGAGGAATTGTTTACGAATATTTGCAGTCAGGAAATATAGAATAGACCTTGAGCTACTTTCACATATAGTTTATCATCACATTTTATTTCTGACTAAATAATTATAAACAATTATTCTAAGTCTCGTTCTAAAATAAACGAGGATCTAGAATAATGTCTCAGCTACATTTCTGTTGCAGTTTTATGTAGATTCGACGCCTAGTTAATTAGTTATTTACGATTTCCAGAGAGGTGACACAACGATTTGTGTGTTTACCTTTGACAAATAGTCGGACTCTCCTTGTCTTACTCATAGCGGGCATAGAAGATAGAAGTTACCTCCACAAAAATTGTTGATAAATTACTTCAGGTAATTTTTATAAACATTAGCTCTGGAAGAATATAGAATGGACCTTCGGCAACATTCATGTATAGTTTTCAATTCGATTCTGGAAGAGGTTAATTAGTTATAAATAAATTTTGTTACTCTTGTTCTAATGAAACTGTGCATACTAGTGAGAATTGAATATCTTGTATACTCTAAATGTTCATGCATAAAAATTAATCTGTATCTCGAGTACTATTAGCTATTTTTAATAAAAAATTGGTGGTGAGGTAACCAAACATATAATCGTTGTAATCGTTAAACAAATAGAGATAATAAATTCATTAATTATATTTTTTCAATATAATTATGCTGAGTAAAATTCATGTATCATAAATTATTCTGGATCTCGAGTTTTATTACTTATTTCTACTAAAAAATTAGATGGCAAGATGGTCAGGGGAGTGCTTGTAGACATCATCGACAAAAGGAATTGTTACAAATATTAACCAGCTAGAGATAATAAATTTATCAGTGAATTATGTTCGATAAATTAATGCGCGCGAATATTGATGTGTTAAAAGATATTCAATATCTCGAGTTCCATTACATTTTTTTATTAAAAAATTAGATGGTCAGATAGTCGCGGGAGTGAATGTCGACATAATTAGCAAAAGGAATTGTTATAAACATTAAACAGCCAGAGATAGTAACTTTATTAATTACATTAGCTTGATATAATATTGTTTGGTAATATTTGTGTATTAAAAGTTACTTTGAATCTCGAGTACTGTTAGCAATTTTTATTAAAAATATAATATGGTAGATAGTCAAGGGGATGCTTGTCGACATCGTTGGCAAAAGGAATTGTTATAAACATTAATCAGCCAGAAATAATACATTTATCAATAATTATTATCACAGCAATCGAGATCTACCGAAATTAGTTGGGGTGGGGAACGTTGCGCCTCGCTGCGCGCTGTGCATCGTTGCCTACCTAAGCCCACGGAGCGCGCTCAGTCAATCAGTCGGGCCTGGCCCCCGGCAGGAGCGGATGGGCTCCGGGACCAGGAGGGTCTTGGGCTACCTTGGACTGACCAGGGATCCTCCAGCGGTACCCTGGCCTCTCCTGCCTACATTGGGGATGACCAGGGGTCCTCCAGCGGTACCCTGGCCGCTCCTGCCTACCTTGGGGATGACCAGTGGTTCTCCAGAGCTGCCCTTGCCTACCTTCAGCTGGTTCGAGCTTGACTAAGGTCCTCCACCAATGGCCTACCATGGTCTACCTTTAGTTAGCTTAGGGTAGTCCAAGGGTTATTTAAAACTTCCTTGGCCTACTTTAAGCTGGCTCGGGGTGGGCCATGGTCTCCTCAATCACCTTCAATGCTGAGGATGCCTGAGAGACATGTTCGTTCCGGATCTTCTTCGGCCTATGCAACTTCATACTGCGTGGAGGGCATGTCAACGCTTCCGATGCTGGCGACGGACAATCATTACTCTTCGTGTTGGAGTGACGGGTATGGTGCTGGTCGGCTCAGAGAGGGCGATCATTGCAGTGGCTTCGCATCTTCGGTGAGTCGTTTCGTCACTACCTTGTCACAGTAGTTGTTTGTAGAAATAGAGTAGTTGTAGAGTGTAAAAGTAGTTAGTTGCATGCATGGGCAGGCCTTGCCGCCCCAACGATCAGCCGAGATGGGAACGTCCGCGATTTGCACTAGTGTTGCGAGAAAACCACGCGTTGCATTAGTTGATTTTGAACAGAGATTAAAGTTAACATTACGATATGGATTGTTTAGAGCGTAGCGTTGCGAATCAAAAATAGTCGTGGTTCAAAATTACATTTCATTTTGTTGTTGTTTTACAAATAATTAAAGTAATCGTTTTTTGGCTCTCTGTTCGTTAAATTAGTGTTGCGCAACAAAAGTTCGCGTTTGCTTTAGAGTGCTTCGACTTTTCAGGCTCCCATGCTCGAGCTGCAACGATCAACTGTGAGATGGGCACATCCGCGATTTCGGATAGCGTTGCGAAACAAATTATCAAAGTTGACTTACTGTTTAGTTAATGTTGCGAATAAATAGCCGCGATTTAAAGTAGTTTGAGAGGTACCGATTTAAAATTTTAGACCTTAGAGTTTTAAATTTCTTATTGAATTTGTAAGAATCGTAAAACTTAATTTGTAAGAATTGTAAAACTTAATTTGTAAGAATCGTAAAACTTAATTTGTAGGAATCGTAAAACTTAATTTGTAAGAATGGGAGGCAGACTTCGTTCTGATTCCTTTTCGGGTCTCTTTTGCCGCAACCTCCTCGTGGTGAGATCTTTGGAATCGATATTGTCCACAATTCACAAAATGCTATAACATATAAATTATAGCATTTTGCATGTAGTGGATAATATCGAGCTAATAGCTGCACATTTAGAATTTTAGTTAATAAGTATTTAATAGTTAAATGTATGACTTAATACTTCCTTCGTTTTCCCTTGTACCAATTTCAGCATTTCTTTTCAATTAATAATCCAAATAAAAATTTTTCGTTTGAGAATACATGCATGTTCAACGAACACATTCAATATTTGTTTTTGCATTTCTAATTGGAATCTGCTGTTGAACGTTCAAAGTTCAACTTTCCTAAATTGGTATTCTTGTCCTGAAATTGATATTCTTCCGGTCGGTGATCCCTCAGGGGCTCACTCACGGGATGTGGCGACTCGAGTTGCTTATAGGTCGTTGCGTCTACAATTCAGTAGATTCGAGTTTTATTTGGTTTTGATTTGGTTTTGATCTGGTTTCGATTTGGTTTCGATTTAGTTTCAGGTAGGGTTGTTCATCTTACTCTTGTTAGTTAGCGCGGTTAGCGTTGCTCTCGTGAGCGGGTGTTTGATTTGCACTCCTGTGCGGGATGTAGATTGTAGGTCAAAGATACAGGCCAAAGATGATATAGGCTTTGAGATGTACGTTACATATTGCGTATTGATTCGTTAATAAAACATTATTTTAGATCCATGCCACAGATGGGGTAAAAAGATGAGGTGGGTGCTGATCCAGACTAAAAGTTAGTTCTGATTCATGTGTTAGAGGGGGTAAAAAGATGAGACAGGTTCAGTTCCAGACTTAAAAGTAAAAAGTTGGCACGACTTAACCCCGGCCGTGAGCACCATCAATCCTCTCTGATACCCACAGCACCGACGAGATCTCCCCTACAGACAACCGCAGTAAAAATGAAATTTACAGTATATTCAGTTCTTGCTAATACGCCTAAATTCGTGAACTATCGGTAATATTGAGCGCGACGCCGAAATGATACGGGGGTCACTGTGGCTCCCCGAGGCCTAAACAGAAAAGCCCATAAGATGCAATGTCTGTAGTACTCTTAAGTCTGTGTCTAAATCTAGCATGGGACAGAACCTAACTCATCTTTTTACAAAACTTCGTGCAGCGAAGCCATGAGGCGCAGCACAGTGGCAAAAAAGCGAAAAAATCATAAAAAGATATTTAATAATAATTTTTTTATGTTAATTAAATAAAGTTTTGGTTCACTAGATTATTGTCGCAAAAAATGCAGCAGGCATTTTTCTGACAGCGGTTTAATGAGCGCAATAACAATAATTTATTTAACATAAAAAAATTGTTATTAAATATTTTTTTACGATTTTTTGTCGCTTTTTGGTATGTATTCCAAACATACAAAACGATTGTCCTTGGTTGGTACAAATATAGATTTGTTTGATACTCTGCATCATTTCTATGGTAACCTCCCCAGATAGCACTCGGACGTCCAATGTACGTCCGTACCGGACATATGTACGTCCCAGGGACGTACGATATGTCCGAGATATGTCCGATTTATGTCCCAGGTATGTCCGACAGAGGTCCCAGTTACATCCCAGTACGTACATAGGACGTCCCGCGCGTACATTAATTGGACGTTTGTCGGACATATAAAAGCGTGTTTGCACCTTAAAAAATTTTCTAAATATGTAATCATTGGTTTAAAAGAATTCTACAAAAATACCATTGATTATCGCATAGTTAGAAAAAGAGGAATTGATCAAATAAAAAAGAGCGGACTTATGCCGGCCGCGAACCTAGTATAAGCATATTAACAGTCGAGCGCCTAATGCGCTGACCCAACCGAGTTCTTGGTAACACGATTAATATTTTCAGATGCTATGCGTTCTGATGTACGAAGTAATCGTAATACTAATCAAGTTAATTTCATTTTTCAACTATTTCTGTGAAATGTTCAAGTTTATCAGTGTCCAATAGACTTACAGAATAAATAAAATCTAACAATTTGAAGATTAGCTCATTTTTTCACTGAAGAAACGTCGAAAAATTAGTTTTTTTCAAACAACGGCGCCGTGAACTTAAAAATCTGAAAAAATTCATAAACTATATTTTGAGTATAATAATAGAAACACAATATAGCATCCGAAAACGTACGAAATAATGTAAGTCCCACGTCCGTGGTACGTCCGAAATTTATTTCCGAGGGACGTCCCACGGACGTACACGACGGACATTGAACGTATCGGACGTAAAACGGGCGTCCCATGGACGTACGGTGCTATCTGGGTCAATACTTTGTTCTTGATAACAATGTTCTTAACTAAATGAAAAGTGGATGAAAAGATCAACAAGAAGCGGTTACATCTAGATAACTTTTATTAACCAATATAATCGTATATCGTTACAAATGACGGCGGCAGCGTGGCGTTGCCGCCTTAACGGATTACAATGAAACGGCGTGTTTAACGTTATACAATCAAAATCGGAATCGATGAATGAGCGAATTTACGGGTTTTACGGTTTCGTATCGTCGCTACTCGACTTTGAAAGAACTGCTTACACGACAACATGTAAATTTGTAGAGAGTTTTATCCTTGTGTCCTACATCGTCCTGACCGCGTCCCGAATCCTGCCGGCTCTGCAACCTAGCAGAGCCATCGTATCACTATCATTTTCCTGTGTGTTTTAATACCGTGCCAGTCTGACCGAGCCGTTGACGTGGGGTACGTCGGTTGTGCGCGCGTATTGTGTGATGTGTACAAACTGTAATTATGCTCGAAGACATCGAAAACTCACTACGTAATGTTAAATGACGATGCGTCGCGGATTTGCTCTCGCCATATCTATACTCGCATAATCTCGCGAACTGTCCATACCCCGTCCCGTAATTAAAACTCTCCGCAATCTCCCAAAATTCATCAAATTCACCAAAAAATCCCACGAGCGATTCACAGAGCAAAAATTCATCCCACCCTCGAATCCGATGCGAATTTCTACTCTTTCTTCAGCAAATCCGCGACTCATTGGTTAGGCTTACGGCTACTATCGAGATACTGATGTACATATACAAGAACCATGATCCTGCTGTTCACTAGAACACCGGCAGAGTATACAAAGACGTTGTTTGCCGAATAAAAACGAACCACGTCCGCAACCGCACCGTATTTGCTCAGCCTCTCGCGCACGCACGCGGATGCACACGCTCTCTCTCTCTCTCTCTCTCTCTCTCTCTCTCTCTCTTTCTCTCTCGCGACATACGTGGAAGGGTAACTCTTCAACCTTCTCGCGCCCGTTTTCTCTCAATATCCTTCTTCTCCTACGTTCATTAGGGTGCTAGGCTACCCTCGTCTTGTTTGCGCGCGATTCGTCCTCTCCTCGCTTCGTTTTCCTCTTGATTCGCTCGGCTGCAGCTCTTCTATGTTCTCTGTTTGTTGGTCCTGTGTGGCAGTGCCCTGTTATTTATGTTTTCGTCGAAACGAACAGTGGTTTCCTTCATCGTCGGTATATTCACGATATTACAGACCGATGAATGTTCATAATACGTTTCGCTTCATTTAGATTGATTCAATGGGTATTTAAACTTCTTTGTACCACGTGAGCTCTAAAAAACAAATTTCTTGTAACTCCTTATATGTATATTGTGGAATGCAATTGTACAGAGTGTTTTCGATCCGGTGGTACAACCAGGAAATCACTGAATGTCTCGATATAAAAACGAGTAGAAAACGTGGAATAGAATTTTATTGTACGAGGTTTCATTCCCAAGAAAATCGAATATGAATACCAGTCAAATACGCATTAACCCCTTGCACTACGATTTATTTCACGATTACAACGCTTCGAACTTCTTCGACGTTTGTAATCGACTAGGACAAAATGAAAATTTATATTCATTGTATACCCAAGTATTCCCAAATCGCTACGTATTAGCTACAATAAAATAGAATTTCATTTCAAGTTACGGGGAATTAATATAACATACAGTGGCCCACAAAAGTGTTCGTACGGCCTTTAAATCAGAATAACTTTCTTAAAATTTCACCGAGCCACTTGACTTTTTTTGAGTAATTAGAAGCATTCATTTACTTTTAAAATGTGCAAAAAAGATTTTGAAGAAATTGCAATTAGTAGGAATTACATGAAAAAATAAAAATGGCACTTTTTAAAACTTTATTATTTCAGCCCGTAATGAAAATTCAAAATATGCGGTTTGTAGATCTATGTTATTTACACGTATGCTGAAAATTTCATCGAAATCAGTTAACAAACATATGAGCTACAAGTGGTTGAAAGTGGTGATAATCGCAGTTTTTCACGGCTTTTGGTCAGTTTCTGCTTAAAATACATAGTTTCTTACATATTTCGATGCGTGTCGTTTTTTTCTGCGTTAACCGATTTCAATGAAATTTTCAGCATATGTGTAACTGACATAGATCTACAAAAGGCGTATTTTAAATTTTCATTATGGGCTAAAATAAAGAAGTTTTAAAAAGTGCCATTTTTATTTCTTCATGTAATTCCTACTAATTGCAATTTTTTCAAAATCTTTTTTACGCGTGATTTACTAAATCAATGCTTCTAATTGCTCAAAAAAAGTCAAGTGGTTTGGTCAAATTTTAAGAAAGTTATTCTGATTTAAAGGGCGTACGAACACTTTTGTGGGCCACTGTACATATTTAGCAGATTCTGTTCGATGTCTTCATCACGAGTCTGACTCGGTATTATAGTACAATGGGGGTAAACAAAAATAGTATGATGTTTCTGATCACGACCTGCCGATTCTACTTCTTGTGATTATGAAAATTCGAAAGTGACTGATTAATGTTTCGCGAATATTGCAAGGGCAATTTTCTCGAAAACAAAGTCTTATTCCGATCAATTTGTATTCTACATTTTCGACTTACTTCTTCTTATAAAATCATCCTCCTCCTGATTGCACCACCCTCTTGACAGACGCTTCAATTGATCAGTTTTATAAAATAGATACAAATGCAGTCATTAGTTAAACAGGTTGGAGGTGTGAACAAAGTTCCAGTGCAGTTTCCCCAATGAATAAACATATCATTACGAGCCCGGTGAAATCGAAACGAGGGAATCGGAGGTGAAGAGGTGCGCGCGATCGATGCAGATTATTCTAAATCGACGCGTAGAAAATATTGGCAGTTTGTTAGATCACAAGACGAGTGTAATCTCATCCGTAAGTGTCGAATAAAAGGTTGGATCACATTTTCAGGGAAGCAGCCGCACCCCTTCCGGTCTTCCCCCCCTCGAAGACAGAATTCGCGACACAACGGTTCCCCTCATCTCTCAGTCACTCAAACAATAATTATTCTGTGCATCGTTATTTACATATTCGCACGCATTCGTCGCTCAGTTTCATCGTGCACATCAATATTAATAAAAGATCTCCGTAATCTTATTTATATTTATATTTATATATTTATAATATATATATATCTATCTATATATATTTATATATATATTTATATTAATTTATTTATATTTATATCTTGATGCATCTCTCTCTTTTCGTCAATAACGTCGTCTCGGGTTACAATTATGTATAGTTTTTTTCTTTTTCATCATTTATGTATAATCAGTTTCACAATCTTCGTCCCTCTTTTGTTTCCTGTTCCCCGCCCCCTTCGACCCCTCTCACTCTCTCTCTCTCTCTCGCTCTCTCTCTTTCGTTCTCTCACCTATACAGACGTCTAAGAATTAAAATATTTCCACTTCGGGTAACTAGGTAATGTACGCTCGACTTTTCTTTCTCCATCCCTATTTAGGGGAAGGAAACATACTTGTGGGGGCTTATGGGGGGTTGGTTTTCTCCCATCATTTCCGGATTCCGTGGAGCCCGGGATCCGTGGAGGGATTTCACCATGTATAATCACTATGTAAAACACGTTTTTTTATTTTTATATTATTTATTTATGATTTTTTTTATTTCACTTGTTTCTCAACGATCTACGCACGATATCCATAGCGAAGTGTAAATGCGAAAAGTCCGTCTATGCCCTCATTCTCTCTCTCTCTCTCTCTCTCTCTCTCTCGCTTGCTTTCTGTGTGTGTTCCGAGATAGGCTTAAACGCTAATCGATAATGGTAATTAATTAAATATCTCTCGTGAAATGGGTGTCGGTGTACGTACGCCACACGTAATGTATGTATTTATGTACGTGTGTGACAAATGCAAGTGTAATGAGATTAATCATCTACCTGTGTGCGAGCCGGCTATTTATGTTCGTTATTTTTTCGTTCGTCTGTATCGAGCCGGCCGTGTTTCGCATCTTAAAAAAAAGAAAAAGAAACGCCGCCTGCGATATCTTCTCCGTTCTGCCCTTAATAAATGATCCTCGCCCTTAAATCCCATAGCCTCGCGATTTTTAATCTACGCGTCCCGTGGTTCACTCGCCCCTCTTCTCCCTTAACCGAACATCCTCGTGTCCCCGATCTCGGGGAACGTTTACCGAAAGAGTGACTAAAAGAAAGAAAAAGAAAATCCAGAGAGAAAAGAAAAAGTGCGATCTACCTTCTTCATACAGAACGATCCGCGCTCGGTCTCACTGTTACACGATCATCACACCCGTTCGTCCCTTCTTTCATCGTCGCGCTCCTTGTTTTCCGTTCTATATCTATCTCTTCGCTTCTCTCTTTCATCGTTTGTATACGCGCGAACGCCGCACGACGGTGTGTGTGCCGATAAAAGATTCGAAAAGTTTAGAAACGATTTTGTACTCTGGCTGCACGCGACGAGAAAAGAACGCCGGAACAACTCTGCCGCGATTCACTCTCTTCGTTTCGAGATTTTATCTTTCGATCGATCTTTCCAGATCCTCATTGAAACGGG
The DNA here is from genome assembly GCA_913789915.3 of Sphecodes monilicornis. Lineage (NCBI taxonomy): Eukaryota > Metazoa > Arthropoda > Insecta > Hymenoptera > Halictidae > Sphecodes > Sphecodes monilicornis. The sequence continues at coordinate 18,144,047 of OU565290.1, forward strand.
AGAGGTTGTCCGCGAGACCAATAATTCGCTCTGATGCAACTCTCGAAAACCTGGCAAAAATTCAGAGACCGTCAATTTTTCATTATTCAAACTTTCTAAATTATCCTTGATGGGTCGAAACCTGTTGTAATGCAAGCTTGAGCAAACTTTGCTATTCAATGAAGTCTTAAGTGGCAAAAATTGGGTAATATTAATATTTAATTGTTTAAAGAACTTCTACATTATAGAGTAGGTTTTGTTTTAGTGTCTCAATGCTTGAATTAAATTCTGAATGGTTTGAGACGTGTGCAGTTTTCATTCAAACTTGAGCAAACTTTGCTATTCAATGAAGTCTCAAGTGGCAAAAATTGGATAATATTAATATTTAATTGTTTAAAGAACTTCTAAATTATCGAGTAGGGTTTGTTTTAGTGTCTCAATGCTTGAATTAAATTCTGAATGGCTTGAAATGTGTGCAATTTTAATTCAAACTTGAGCAAACTTTGCTAACTTATTCTTCCTACTTTTTCACGAATACTCAATAAAGTGTCATAAAAAATTGAGCGAGAAAAAGAATTGACTCGTAGACAAAATCTAAACTACATTTGGCCACTTCTTATACCCATACACCTTGCAGTCTCACGATATTAAATAAAAATCGAAATATCAAGAAGTAATAAGCAAAGAAAAGAACTTTTATTTACATCGTATTTACTTAAATGATTATTCGAAGGAAAGTTGAGATTTTCGAACTATTTTTGATAGGTTTTCGAGACTTCTCCAGTGAGTGCATCGCAGAGGCGCGCGCATCGCAACGAAACAGACACCCTGCTCCTGCATCGAGCCTCCCCACCCTCGTTCCGCACCCTCCGTTGCGATTTTCCGACGCATCCTTTCTTCCTCTACACATCTATCGCAGACCGTGCTAACGAAGAACGTACTTGTTTCCTAATTAGGTGACTCCAGGAGGCTCTCGTTCGCTCTTCGTCCTATCCCGATTTCCCCAATCATCACCATCATCATCAGCATCATCATCATCATCCCAGATGATCGTCACAGCCGAGAAACCGACACCGAAGAGCGAAGTTTCAAAGAGCCCCGATGTTCTCGATGCATGATGGGTACGTATATAATATATAAAAGTAGAAAATTTGGCGGCAGTTATTATAGAGATCGTGAAACGCTTGAAACGCGGTGTAAAAGGAAATGGGCCCTGGTTCCGTGTATGAGAATTGGCATCGTCGTTGTCCCCGTGTGTGTCTGTTTGTGTTTATGTGTTTCTGTCCGAACGCACACACGGTGCTCTTGTCTCTTCGACTTTTGGTCTTCGGCGCTTCCCGGCGAGACTTCTCGATCCATCGAGCAACGTATCGATCGTGTGCATACGATCGGTAATATACCCGCCGGTTCTGGCGTTCCTCGTTTCACTCGCCGATCAAGGAAGCAACGTGTCAAGCTGCTTTAAGCAAGGAGAACAACCGAGAACCAAAACCTTGTTGAACTGCTTCGTTCCGACAAACAGAGAAAAAGAAAAGGACTCCTGGGCGGTCCTGTGCGGCATCGGGAGGACACGCTAAGTACACAGGGTCCCTTTCAGCAACGAACCACGTTGTGGGAAAGAGGATAGGATCCTCGGAGGACCACGCCTGGGTCTTCTTTCGCTGGCCAATCGAGTATCCCCGTTCCCTCGACGAGCCTCCGATCGATCAGCTTCGTCGTCGAGAACCTCTCTCTACCTACCGCGGTCCTGATCGACGGAGGATCCTGGATCGATTCGAACAGAGGGTCCCCGTTGGAATGTTCGAACGGCGATGCCTATCCGGTCGGGATTGTTGTACTCGCGATCGCTCCGTGCCGTCGATCCCGACGAAGGGCGCTCTATCGTCGAGCGTCTGTTTTACTCGAGGCGCGCCTTGTAGCTGGTCTTCCATATCTCCGCGAACGTGACCGCGCTGTGGAACCTGTGGAAGATGCAGAGCGGCAGGGTGACCCTCTGCACGATGGCCCAGGCGAGGAACCCGTAGAAGTCGAGCTGGACCGGGTTCGCCATCACCTTCTGCGACTCGAACGTGTAGATCACCCACATGGTCAGATTGCAGATCAGCAAAAAGGTGACCACCTGCCGTCCAGGCTTGCTGCGGTCGTGCTCCGGCAGGTGGACCCTCCTGCGAGACACGTCCGCGATGAACAGCATCTGGAGGATCACATGAGCCACGGACAACAGACCCGTCAGCATCACCAACAGGTTAGGCTCGTGCGTGAACGCCGCCAATGATCCAGCGATCACGCTGAACACGGCGTAGATGAACAGCCCGAATCCAGAGACGCGAAGCAAGATGTCGTTCAGGTCGCTCTGCTCCTCCGCCTTGAACTTCAAGCTCTGCACGCGGATGAAGCCGACGATTATAGCGATGATCGAGAGCACCATCAGCACGCAGTGCGACACGTCCGCCAGGTATATCGCGATCAGACCGAAGTCTGGATGGTGGATCAGCACGAAGAAGAGAATCAAGCAGATCAGAGAACCGACCAGCAGCAGCAGGCCGAAGAATAGTCCTTTGCTCGCTCCTACACAGTCCACCCTTGTGTGACCTAGTATTACGCGTTCAGAGGAGGCTTTAGTGGGAGATCCCGATCTAATGCGGACGGGGCTACCTCTCTGAGGGAGAACTAGCGCGGCTCGCTCGTAGCCCCGATTGGTGTGCAGGGGAGTGATCGGATGGAATTGGACGAAGCGGCATCGGAAATTGCTGTAGTCGATGACATTATTCGCAAGCTTGATTTATTTCGTGCTTTTACTTGATTTTAAGGGTTTGATCCGAGTTTGGAAGGATTTTTAGAACAAACGAATTTTTTGATTGGTTCCCGTGGGAATTTGGTTAGGTAGGTAGGTATAGCCCGCGCAACGAGAGTTGGCATAGAGAAACTTGTGGTCACCACGTGATGCTTCCACTACGCGCTACACGTCTTCCGCGATTGGCCGAATCGCTTGAGGAAGACAGCAAACGAGTGTATTGAGTGTGACTGTAACAGAGAGATGTGGTGACCATGAAGTAAGATAGTGGTGACGCTGAGCGCCTATGTCGACCGTTCCCGCCAAAACGTAAGCATAAGAGTGGGATCCACTGATCAGTGGTGGGATCCGCAGCCTTGCGGCAAGAGTGGGGACTCGTCGTCCCCCCTGCACCCCACTGACGAGATTTTGTGCCAACTATCATTGCGCGGACAATACTGATATTTGGTCCCCTCAGGGTTTCAAATCCATTTTACTATTCCTCCCCCTTCTTCCACTTTGTCTACTCTCACCTAACGCCAATGTTCAGCCTATTTCAAGCTACTTTTCAGCGGGACCTACTTTTTATTACGGTGGGTTCAGAACCACCATGGTCAACGACGCAGTATAATATCACATAGAAGAATATTTCCATTGGTGACGGCGGTGGGATTTGAACTCACGACCACATTGTTTGTAGTCGTGCGCTCTATCCACTGAGCCACTGCGCTCCCCCGGGAATTTGGTTATGTTTGAGGGTTAAAATTAAAAAGCTCGAGAAATGTACTTTAAGCTCTGGTAATTGAAACTCCATGTAAATTGCGCTGAGATATCGGAGATCACGATCAATCGACCTAGATGTTCATGTCAAATCAACTCGATCAAAGAATATAGAACAAACTGATTGTTCAATAGGTTGCCGTGGATATTTTTGTATGTTCAAGGTCTCAAATTAAAGCTTACAGGGTGTACTTTAAGCTCTGGTAATTGAAATTCGAAGAGAATTGCGCTGTGGAGTTCCAAAAATTGAGATCGATCGCCTCTGAAAATTGGAACAACTCTCTCAAACCCAGCAGAATAAATTAATTTTTCAATAGGTTTCCGTTGAAATTTTTTTACGTTTGAAGGCTCAAATTAAAGTTTGAAAAACATAATTTAATCTCTGGTAATTGAAACTTATAGAAAATTGCGCTAACGTACTGAAAATCGCGGTTGATCGGTTCTATAGCTCGGATTAAACTAAATCAAACCTAGCCGAGAAGAAATTAACCAATCGCTGCATTTTCGTGGAGCTATTTTAATTTTTGAGGTCTCAAAGTAAAGCTCAGAGATTTTAGTTCAAGCTCCAATTATTGCCAATTGAAAAGTGAGTGAAATAACTTTTTAAATTACAGTGGCGTAATCAAAGTCCAAGTAAACTGTACCACAACTCAAGCGATCAACTGAATCCCGAAACTCTAATGAATAAATAAATGAATGAACGTCTTCCAGTAGAAAGTTTTCAACTTTCAAGGCCTGCAATTGAAGCTTGAGGTATATAATTTGATCCACGGTTGCCTTCAAACAACTGTCCTGTTATATATCTACAGCAATTTTCGATGCAGCTCGCGTTCACTATGAGACTCGGGGTACTATAGGATGGACGGGCTCTAAACGATGATAAACTACAGATAGAGAACAGCAATTACCTGCATGAGCCAAAGCGACGGCTCTCCGAGACAGCATAGCCTCCAGGCGGCGTTCGAGATCAGCCTCCACCTGGTGAGGCCAACGAGGATGCCGACCAATATGCTTCCACATCACATAAATCACCGCAGCTCCGATCAGACTGTACTCGATTATGAAGGGGAACAGGTAAGGTTCTGCGTCTTGAACGATGGTTCCCATAATGTTCACGCGACCGCATGAATTTGAAGCGATTTCTTCGTCTGTCAACGCCTCCGCGATGATACCGAAGTTGGGGCTCCAGTATTCGCTGCTGTTTGTGTGATTGTTCATGTCAAAGATTTGATGCACCTAAGAAAGAACAACAGAAATTCAACGAACCATGCCGATTCACGTTTATTGGATTCATAGTGTTCTAATTGCATTCCATCTTTAATGTTTATAAAGTGCATTGCGGTTTTAGATAAATATCGTGACCGCTGTGTCATTTCTTTGAGGTTGTTGAAATCGTTTTAACCTTCATACGTTCCCCAGGGTGAAAATTCAACTATTTATTATTTTTATGTACTGTAAAAATGGTTAATTTATTTCTGTCCGTGTTGTGAAACATATTTCTTTAAAATAAGACGCTATAAATAAAGTATAATTAGTCGATTGAAAAATAAAAGTAAATAATGGGTGAAATGTTGTCCTAGGATCTTTTATGTAACTATTTTTAAGGAGCGTATGAGGGTTAAATAAATTCTTTAAATTGCTTCTTTAAGATCTGAATCTTCCTAGTTACTGAAGATTTGTTCAAAATGTACACCATGTACGTTAATACAGCATGCATCATTATGAGACTATGTGAATCTTTTAGAAAATTAAAAATTGTCTTGTAAAGAAAGCAATTTTTTACAGGAGCTACACACACGTTTATATCTTTTCTTAATCATACTAATAAATCGAAATTGACGCAACAATATTTCTAAATGCTTGGAATATTTTCACTGTTTTAAACTTGATACCTATTTTCATCATAAATGCATAAAACCCACAGTTCAATCATAACAATGAAATTGTAAGGTGTTTTATGAGTTTGAACATTCTCAAGCGTACACTGCTATAGAATATAGCTACCTTCGTCATAAATTAAATCTTACACGACCTCACTTGTTTTAATATTCTTTCCAACAACAACTTAGCTCGTATTCTCTGTTCACAGCTGATTACCAAAAATTCACTGACTAAGGAATGAAAATGGGAAACTAAAATAATACACAAAAGTGAACTAAATAAAATGGCGAGTTCAGTGAACTAAATAAAAATATGGAACTAAAATACTAAACGAGGGTGAACTAAATAAAAATATGGAACTAAAATGCTAAACAAGGGTGAACTAAATAAAAATAGCCATCCTCATTATTCAAGTACATTAAACCGCAACCTATCTGATGTGCAGAAAAATGAACAGACTGGCAGGCTTGGATCTCCGCCAACGAAAAAGCGAATATTCAATATGTAGAGACTCGTGTCCCTCACCTGTTCTTTGCTGTCAGCCTGCGGTACATTAAGCAGGTCCATGACGAGCGAGGAGAAGGTAGTCGAAGGGGTAGTGGTGGTCGTGGTGGTGGTAGTACTGGTACTGGGAGTAGTAGTTGTGGTGGTGGTAGTGATCCTCTCTTCGGTGGTGGTTTTCGGCGTGAGGGTTGTTAAGAGAGTGGACAAGGTAGTAGCAGCGGTGGTCGTCAAATTAGGCAGGGGTGCGGAAGTGGAGCCCATCATCGAAGGTGGTGGGTTCCATCCTGTCGTGGTGGTTGTCGTCGGTGTTGTCACGGCCCTAGCGACCGCCCTTGCTGTCGTTCTCATCACACGACCTAATGGAGCAACGGTCGTGCTGGCGACCGTCGATGCGGCCGAGGTCGACGCCCTGGTGGCGGTCAATGAAGCCTCGCGCAAAAATGCAACGTCCCTGGGTGCAGTGCCCAGAATTGCGCCGGCGTTTCGCATCGAGTGCTGTTTGATGCTTTCTGGAAATTTTTAGGATTTAGATTTAATATTAGTAAAGTGTTTTGAACTCTGTAAGATATTTTTCAAAATTCTGACATGTGCTAGTATCATTGGGAAGTGAAAAAACAGATTTTATGGTTGTCACAGGAAGCAATGAACTGACTCGTTTCTTCTTAAGACTTTGGTAAAACAAGTAGAGACTGTTCTATAACATTCAAATAAAATATGAAATTTTATATGCAGATTGGAAGAAAAGATTTCGAAACTACAATGCTTGTCACTGTAATTTAAAAATGTCGGACGATATCTTTTGATACATGCATCCGTTATTCGAAAATAACGGATTCTAATATTTTTCATTTACGTTAATTATTGAAATTGTGAAGATGTGATCAAGAGGAATTATTCAACATACTTATTTCTTTGGGTATATATTATTAAAAATATTGTTACAAATTTAGGTAAACTCATTGTTGTTATTTTTATAAAGAAATGTAAAATAGTCTCTTTTAGTGCTCTATAAACCTAGTGTTAAATTTGAAGTGTTTAAAGCACTCAACAAATTAGTAATTCTATAAACAAATACGTGTACATATGCCCGAATATACATATATGCAAATCATCGATGTAGAATGAAAAATCAATGTACAAAGAAATTGGTCTCACAAATTATAAAAACTAATGCTAGTAGCGGCGTCTGGCCACCGCGCACGGTATCTACTTATTTCACCGACTCGAATTTGGATTATTCTTAAGACAGAGGCATACAACTTCGTTTCTTCATCTTAATTTTCTAAATGTATAATATTTCTGAGTCTCTTAGTACTAACCAAGTATGCCAGCTTCGAACTGTCCAATTTTCTGATGATGCTTCGTGATTTCCTTGATGCTCTCGAGCACGAGCGTGCGAATCCAGACGCACAGGTTGGTGGCGACGACGTGCATCAGGCCGAAACGCGCGATCACTTTGAAGCGGTGGATGTTCAGCTGTGAAAACGTACGGTCAGATGCTTAGTAACCTTTCCCGGTTTGAGCGGGTGGTTGCTCTCTTCAGAGGTCAAGTACCTACCCTCGAGTTCATGAAGATGAAATACATTTGCATAAAAGTGAAGATCATCTGGAGTAGCGGGTTGATGCCCTGGAGGATCTGATAGCACGGCGAAGAGGGTGGCACCTCGAAGAAGGTGCCGAACTCCAGACCATTGTACACCATGGTCCCCAATCCGAAAGCTGAAACACAACAACAAAAATTGGACACTTTCTTCCAGCACACAAAACAGGGAACAAGTCCAAGTCACAATTCAACTCTATTTAAATCGTAAAACAAACAGAATATCAACGCACATATAGAACTCTCTTCTAGCATACAAAATGGAGGTTAGGTCCAAGACAAAATCCAAGCTCTCACAAATCACAAAAGAAATCAAATCACAAAAGAAATGCAGAACTCTCTTCGAGTACATAAAATAGAGAATAAGATTAAGAAAAAATTCAAGATCTCCTCAATCGCAAAAGTAAACGAAACATGAAAAAATTCACAGCTTTGTTCCAGTACTGTGTAGAGATCGTAAGATGCAGAGCACCTACAAATTATATTAATCTATTATTCTAAATAATCTAGTACTCTCTTCCAGCACACAAAACAGGGAGCAAGTCCAAGTCACAATTCAACTTCATTTAAATCGTAAAACAAACGAAATATCAACACAAATACAGAATTCTCTTCCAGCATACAAAATGGAGATCAGGTCCAAGACAAAATCCAAGCTCTCACAAATCACAAAATTAACCAAATCACAAAAGAAATACAGAACTCTCTTCGACTACATAAAATAGAGAATAGGACCAAGAAAAAATTCAAGATTTTCTCTATCGCAAAAGTAAATGAAACATAAAAAAATTCAGGACTTTATTCCAGTACTGTGTAGAGATCGTGAGTTGCAGAGCACCTACAAATTATACTAATCTATTATTCTAAACAATCTAGTAGATGAGATTCTCTGGAAGAAATTAAATATAAAGTTCAGTTTTTCTAGATGCACGGTAACTTATTATCCCTGTACAGTATAAAAAACAGAGAACTAAATTCAACACAAAATCCAATCACTCGTCAATTGCTAAATAAATGATAAACAAATTTCAAAACTGTCCTCTGGCGCATAAAACAGAATAAAATTCAAAGTCTCACCGATAGCTCCGATTCGAAGAAAGAAGCTTCCATGGCTCTGATCATTCTGCGACGTCTTCCTCTTCCTGAGCGCGCGCGTAGCCACTCCAGCTTCAACGTCCGCCGCGTCCTGAAGCAGTATTTCCTATCTCAGAGCAGTGTCGTCGTTAAGCTTCCATCTATAACTCGACCACCGTGGAAATTCGCGAGTCTAAATCCCGTAATGACCGTCTCCGAAAAGGCTGTGGACTTTAATGAGCTAGAAACTGCCGAGTATTCAGTTCAGAAGTGGAGCCACGTGATAATGAATGGGAGGAAAAGGCAGCCGCACGTGCCTCCTGCTCGATGCACGATGTTCGACGGGCTAACCCATTTACGTCAGCACCGAAAGTGACTCTCTTAAAATCGCATCATCGGCTCGATATTCGTACCGACCGACCGAAATACACTTCACGGGCAACACGCCTCTCGAAATTCATGATCCGGGCACGAAATACTCCGATCTGGTACAAGTTTTCCATCCGAAGTCTTTTTTAAGAGCCGTCAAAATTAGTGCTTTCAAAATAGAGCAGCTTCTAGACGACTGAATGCCTTCAAAGTTCAGAATGTGTATCATTAATTCCATGTCTGTATTCCATATTCAGAGCCTTTACTAGTTAGCGAAGTGGCTCTTGTTGTTTCAGGAGGAATAAAAAGATCTCTAACTATTCTAGTTTTGTTTCTTGTTCGTAAAAGTTGGCGTCCTTAAAGTGAACATGATCTAAAACAAACTTGTATAGCACTCTCAATCTTTATTTATTCAATGGCGTAAATGTAACTCCAATTGTTAACTACGCTCCATTTACTATGCGTGAAAATTATTGTTTCTAAAAATCACTTCATCAAAAGTGAATCTAAATGACTCTGAATTTTTCTTTCTCTGTTGTCACATTTCTACAGAATTCTTTACAATCGAATTTCCTCAGGAAATATTATTTTTAGCTAGTTGCACTTCTTATTCATAAAAAATTAGCGTTTCTAAAATTCATACGACCCAAAGCGAACCAGACTGGCTATAAATTCTTTATGTACCTTAGCAAATTTGTAGAAAAATATTTTATGCAATGCAATTTAAATTCAGTTCGTCCTGAACTTCAATAATTCTTTTAAAACATTATCGTCTCTGCATCAACATAGTTTAAATCAATGTCTGCAAACGAGTGTCTAGAAATCAGTGTTTTTAAACAAGTGTCTCTAAATCAACGTCACAAACCAGCGTCATAAATCTTCACACGCCTTAAAAAAATGTCCTAATCGGCTTTCAAGCTTCATCTTTTTGACGTCAAAGTCTTTTATGGTGCAAACTGTACCAGCTCAAAGTACCTCGTCCACCAACAACAAAGAAATGTTAACCAAACCTGGTATTCCTTCTTGGTCTTCGGAGTTTTTTGCTCCTTATCTTTCTTATCCTTCTTCTTGTTCTTCTCTTTGGGTTCTTTGATAGGTTTCGGTGGTCTGGGTGGTGGTGGAGGAGTATCGCTGCCCCTAGCACACCAAGCGCTCTCTTGCAGCAGGAAGCAGAACACGTAAAGCAGGAACAGGATGCTAACCCCGTACAGATACGTGAAGAATCCCTCGTAGTAGTATAGAGGCAGCTTGTGCGTGACCACCTCGCTGATCACGTAAGCGATGCACACGACCACCAGCAGCTTCGCGTAGATGAAGCTCATGATAATGAACAGCGACGTCCTGCAAGCGGCAAAAGAACGGTAATTCGCGCGTGAACCTCAACCTCGGTTCAACGGATCCCGCACGGCCATCTCGTGATCCTAACATTTTTTTCACTCTATCTTAAACCGGTATCTTCCTTTTTCTCCTATCTTACCAACTTTGTCTTACTACCTTAACGTATTTCTCTAATTACCCTTTTATACCTTTTTTTAGATGAATCACTGCAAGTTGTGTTAATCTTGCGCTAATCAATTCGTGCCCAGTGATTTTGAAAAGATTCTTGCTATTTTATTATCTTTATATTGAGACACATTTTTAATAAGATTATTAAGATTTTTTGCAGTTTTTGCACTTGTATACCGGGACTCAAAAAAATTGATTGATTCAGGTATTATATATTTATTATATAATATTTATTCTGCTATTTATGCTCTATTTAGACTGCGGATCTCTATGCAAAATGAAAATTGTCTACATCAAGTTCGAGAAACAGAAGCCACATGGAACATTCTTCCGGTCTTTAACATTTTTAATAAATTGGAAACAGTAAATTAGCGGTCTTAGATTCTCTTAATTCGTGTCCTATTTCAAATTACACATAATTGCATAAAATCCGCAGTCTAGTGATAAATAAAATAATCCAAGCAATTTTACTACTCTCGTACGAGTACATTAGTAACGCAACTTGTGTTCATTTTGCGCTAGACTCTTGCCGTATGATTTATTTCATTACAGTTTAAAATGACAGTTTTATTAATCAGTTATATAGTCACTACAATCTTGTATAACTGTCTCCCAAGGTGTCAACAAAAAAACCAAGGTATTTGTTAATGCTTATAAAATTATGTCGTCGATGAATTAAAAAAAATTCCAATAAAAGCATAAAAATGCAAAAACTTTGAGGTTTAACAAAAAAGTTACAGTTTTCGCGAAAAAATTTCGGCTATGTAACGTAGAAAAAAAAATAGAAAAATGAAATTATTTATAAATTTTTTAATTCATTGACGACATAATTTTATAATAGAATGGAATTTTATAATATAATGGAATGGAATGAAATGGAACATTACGATTTTGTTTTGAAATTACTTCTTAAGAAGCATAATGCGTCTAATGTAGAATCAGACAATCTACTTCTTCTTTTTGTAACAAAATCTGTAGCCGTAGAAAAATCTCTTTCATTTTATGTGGATGTTGGATAAATTATCACATTGCAGACATGCATACGTAGGCATCGATGTGATGCTTGTAGATATGCTTTTATACGTACGCGATTGATTAGTAATATGCAATTTGAGTTAACTAAAAATTGATTTCCTAAAATATGTTATAAAATAAATGAGATTGATAAGAATTTTCCCAGATTTAAATTTCTCGAGAAATACTGCAATTTCTCGAGAAATGAGAAATGACCAATTATAACATTTCTCGAGAAATTCTCGAGAAAGAACACTAACTTCAATTAACCCTCTGTCTACCGTAAAAAAACTTTCATTATGCGATAGAAAATTTATACCACAAAACATAGTAAATATAAAAAAAAACTTTTAGCTTTAAATAATAGAAAATAATAAAAGTAACAAAGTCATGCAACGACAAGATCCCAAGAATTTTAAAAGTTTAAATAACCGCAGTATCTACATACAGTCGGGTCCAATGGACCCGCTTGGTAGACAGAGGGTTGACCAGGCACTGCTAAAATTTAGTCCATACAAACGGAGTTCTACTGCAACTATTGATTTCAATCCCCGGCATCGACTGCACGTTATCTGCAGAGAAGACAATCTCACCGTGACTTCCGCACGATTTGCATCTTGCTCCCTCGCCTCATCACATTCCCACCCCCGTTCACATTGTTCTCCATGAACGGCACGAGTTCCACCTCCATGATCCAGTTAAAAAATTCCGTCACCGACCACAGAGAACACAGTTTATTCACGATGCGTTTACAGCATCGCGTGCCACGAAAATATCATAGCAGTGTTCTATCGCGCCGGGTGAATGGCTCGTTCAACTCGTCACGGCTGCTACAGCAGAGACCGCGCTTCGATTATTCACGAGCGTCGACTGAACGACGCGTCGTTCGCGCTATTTTCACTGCCGTTGTTCGACGCACTGTTCGATCTTTTCCTCACTGGATCCTCCTCGATCCTCGATCTTCCCTCTCTATCGATATCACACCGTCCAACTTCTTCCCTCTCTAGATCCTCCTCGATCTTCGATCGGGAGCTCAAACTCGCGCGGCCGTTCGCCGCGCGAGGATCGTTAACGCTCCGGCGTCTCGGACGGAACGGACGCTCGGTGCCGCGACGCCTGTTCTTTCGTTAAAGGTTAGGTACGCGAAATCGATAATCCACAGCGTAGGGGAGCACGTCGCGACGCGCCTAACCAGCCCAGCAATTAATCGCGCGCGCGCGCCACCGATCCGATACCGTGCGCTACCCTTTTATATTCAGGAACGACAAAAAAAAAACCGGATAGAGGATTTCTCGCTTTTTTCGTTTCGTTTTCTCTTTCCTTCTTTCGATCTTTTTTTCTATCATCGGGAAATTGAGGGAGCGACGCCGCGTCGCGACGCGATGCACGGTGGTTTGAAATCACCAAAACGTGGCCAAAAATCGAAGACATACTTCAATTTTGTTGAAAATCGATATTCCGTGGGGTTTCTGGTTGATGATTGTGAATCTGATTTCAAAATTTCAAAAAACAAAATGGCAGATTCAATATGGCTGATGTGTTACTCAAAAAATTGTACCATTTCCTTGACATGTAGTATTCCCAAATTTTCGGCGTCGCTAATTATGAATCTGATTTCAAAATTTCAAAAAACAAAATGGCGGATTCAATATGGCTGATGTGTTACTCAAAAAATTGTCCGATTTCCTTGAAATATAGTATTCCCATATTTTCGGGGTCGCTAATTATGAATCTGATTTCAACATTTCAAAAAACAAAATGGCGGATTCAATATGGCTGATGTGTTACTCAAAAAATTGTCCCATTTCCTTGAAATATAGTATTCCCATATTTTCGGGGTCGCTAATTATGAATCTGATTTCAAAATTTCAAAAAACAAAATGGCGTATTCAATATGGCTGATGTGTTACTCAAAAAATTGTCCGATTTCCTTGAAATATAGTATTCCCATATTTTCGGGGTAGTATGAATCCGATGTCAAAATTTCGCAAAACAAAATGACGGGTGATTTCACAAAAAAAATAATGGGTGACTTATATCAATTTATATTTATGCTACAACATAGTCTGTACATTTAAGAACCTAATGGCATAAACTTCATTCAATTTTTAGAAAGTTGAAAAATTGATTTTTGGCACATTTTGACGATTTCAAACCACTGTGCGACGTCTGCGTTAGGGGATAGCACGCACGGTGCATCTTCGTCGAGAACAGCTTAACCACCCTTTGTCACGATGCAGTTTCAGGGGCTGCCGCGCAGACTTTATTGTGTTCTGCACGAGCCAGTGTACCCTTGTAGAGGGTAGTTCTTCTTTTTATATTGTTCTTCCGTCCCTTCGATTATTGCGATCGCGATCGCGAAATATTTCGAAAGATGCCCGGATCTTTTTAGCGATTTTTTGATGACAGTTATTATTGCAATTTTTTGTTATGCGTTCAACAATTTGTACTTTCTAACTGTTCGTTTTTATACCAATTTAAAAATACGCACAACAAAACGCGCATTTCAGACATATTTTATTATTATTCCCGAAATGGCAGGAACCCATCGCAAGCATACAAGAAATTATGTGCCGTATATGGGGATGCAGCCTTGAAAGAAAGGCAGTGTCAAAATTGGTTTGCCAAATTTTCTTCCTTTTGTTTTAGTTTTATGAACATGAATACCTAATAAAGTTATATTCTCAAGTAAAAATTTTGAATTTTCCTTTTTATTTAAATTCCGCAATCACTCAGTTGTCAACTCAATAGATTCAATATCCGTTCCCAACAATTGACTTGGAATGTGTTTACATTGCATGAAGATCCTCAGCCTAATCGTAGGCAATACAGAAATAAGCCAGTATCAAACATAAAATAAAGTCTAGTCTCTCCTTTCTGCTGTATTTATCAGATTTATGTTCTGCAATGAACATTAACAGCAGTATCAATAAAAACGTAGCAACGACATCTTTTTTTTCGACAGAATTACAACTTTGCATTAAATTGTTCGAATCTCGACGCAACGCTCCGCGAAGCTTTATCGCGACACTTAGCCGAGACTAACAGCCCCATCTTCCGTTATCTGGTTTTGCTAGTCTCGGATGAACGGGCCATTTTCCGGGATTAACGCGAAAAGTTCGAGACTTCTTTTCACCGGGAGAGGAATTTCCGGGCGAGACTACGACGCGAAAACGACGTTACGAGGCGCGCCAAACGAAATTCTGCGAAACGGAGAGATCGAGGGGTTGGAGCAGAGGAAAAAGAGGTTTCGGGGATGTTTCCACGGCGACGATACGAAAAAAACCAGCGACCGAGAGCCGATATGGCCTTTTTCCTGTACTTCTGAAGAAGTAAAGCGTCCCAGAAGTGGAAACACAGGGATGATGGTACAGACTCTCTTTCTCTTTCATTCTGTGCAGAAGCGAAACAGCTCTGGGCTCTACCGGTCGATATTTTCGAAGTACCCACTTTCTGCCGCTGGTCTTTCTCTCTGTACCTGGCCCTCTCGACTCACCCTCGCCTCATCTGTGTGTTCTCTCGTCGAATTTCACCCCTGCGCGTCCAATCACCGACATATTCTTCCCCAGCGGCGGTTTTAAACACGACGCGACACACGATTCGCGAAACGCTCGCGTGGAAACTCGTTTTAACGCTTTATTTACTGTCTAGATAGCTGCTAAATATTAATAAGTACTGTGTGAAATTTTTTCGAGACTGCAGGTGCGACCCAAGATGGCCTGGATTTTATTTTGGAGATGACTGTAGGGGTGTCAGTTTTAGGTTGGATCTTTTGGGTTGAAATTATTGATTATAAATTATTTGAATGAGAAAAATTTGTTGTAGGTTTACAGACACTACTGTGCTATGTTTTACTATGTTTATATAATGAATTTCACGAAGTAATTGTACGTTGACCACTCTCAACAAATTTTACTACATTTAAAGGAAGATATTAAGAATGAGTCACTTTGAGTGACAAGTAGGAAATAATTCAAGCAATTTTAGAAAGAAGACATTCAAAATAAATTAGTCTAGGTAATAAGTGATTGCATTCTTGTAATTTGACTACCCTTATATTGGGGTAATTAAATGAGGTTCTTTAGGGAACGAGTGAAATACTTCAAGCAATTCTACCACCCCTTGTATTTGGCCACCCTTGCATTAGGATACTAAAAATGAAGCAGTTTAGGTAGTAAGTGAAATAATCTAAGCAATTTTATTACAATTGTAGTCAGACACTATTAATGTGTCATTTCAAGTACACAAGTGAATTAATCTGAAGAATGAATTACTACCCTTATAATGTGATACCAAAAATTGATCACTTTAGTGAACAAGCAGTCGTTCAACCTCTTTCAATTCCTTTTAAGTCATTTTTAAAATTCAATTTACATTTAATACAGTACACACTTGGTAACAAGTGGAGTCATCCTTACAATAAGACACTAAAAATGAGACACTTTAGCAAACAAATAAAATAACCCATCCAATTCACATTAAAGAAAGTAGTATAATTATTAACAGAAATCTGCTAAACAGAATTGAATAAAAATTGAATACCAACCAATTCTTACTTAACGTCTTCTAATAATCATCATTTTTAACTACAACAATAAAAATCGTTTGAAATAGGCAAAATCCCACTCTACTCTAACAAATTCTCAACAACAATCAATCTGTGTCAGAAAATAACAAATTCGCATTTACCATAATTTTTAACCTCCGCAATAAAAATCATCTAAAATAGGCAAAATGCCACTCTACTCTAACAAACTCTCAACAACAATCAATTTGTGTCACAAAACAGCAAAGTCACATATACCATAGTTTTTAACCACAGAAATTGTCTAAAAAGAAAAACAGAACCCCATTCTCCTCCGGCAAACTCTCAACAACAACCATTCTGTGTCAGAAAATAACAAATTCGCATTTACCATAATTTTTAACCTCCGCAATAAAAATCGTTTAAAAACAAACACAGAATCCCATTCACTTCCAACAAGCGCTTAACAATGAATCTCTGATACAAAAAATCAAAGGGCTGATAAAAAGCCAAAAGGCACTTTTCCTGTGCAAAAAGTCTGCTAAATATGTTTATATTTATCGTCGATGTTGTTTCGGCGCTGGGCGATTTGAACGCGAGTCGAGGGTGGCCGATGCGTTTCACTGAGCACGTTTTCGCGTTATTTTCGGCGCGGCGTCGTCGGCAGCGAGGTTGTTCTTTTGCACGCGGATTGTTTGCGCGAGCTTGTTCTCCGGCGAGGTATGCGCACGATACTGCCCTGTTCTGCTGCTGGTCGAGACCAAGAGACAGAGAGAGAGAGAGAGAGAGAGAGAGAGAGAGAGAGAGAGAGAGAGAGAGAGAGAGAGAGAGAGAGAGAGAGAGAAAGCCTCGCTTTCAGCCCGTATTAATGCAATTGCGACTGCGAGACTGTGTAATTCGAGAAGGTATATCTCTCGGCGCGTATACACCCGGCGTATCACTGTTATGCCTCGCCACTCGGTCGATATTAATAAATTACAAATCCCCGGGAAACTGGTTCGCGCCATTATCCCGCGATCGATCCTCTCCTCTCCGTAACGAGGTCTTTTTCCTCTCACCCCGGAGCGAGCCGGATCAATCTACAAGAAAATTAAAACCGCTGCGAGATCATTTCTATCCAATCTATTCTATTTATTGTCTTCTATAGTTCGACGATGAATGGAGTTTAAATGGACACCGGACATAGAAAATGGATTTTTCTAGGCATCAGCTTATAACTGAAAGGACTGGGTTAAATTGAATTGCTGGACTTGCTTGGATCCATTTAGATCCTTACTGGATTATATGTAAAATTGCATTCTCATTTTTGGTTGCTTTATTCCTTTTGAATTCAATTGAACAATTGGCACAGTGGATTTCTATTCTCTGAAAATTCATGGTTGATTTGAAAATTTATAAAATACAAGGAAACGTGTGTATTCGTGTGTAGCTAATAATATCTTCATTGTATTATTTCTGTGAAAGATATTTCAGTGAATGAAAGAGATATCTTTTCCTTATTTTAATTTTCATCACAAACTGAGTAATTAAATGATGCTTTTAACACACTGTACTAAAAGATAACATACAAATTTTGAATATTGCATAATAATTATCGAGCAAAGAAATTTTAATAAACAATGCAACAAATTTTTAAATTCAAAGAATTTCAGAAAATTGTCTAAAAGAGAAATTACGAAATACGAATATGGTATGAAATTAAAAATGAAGAAATAAGCATCATTTAACATGGCACGGTCAATGGTTGGAAAGTGGCTTTGGCAAAAATGTAGATGTCCGCAAAATTTCGTCGAGGGAATGCTCGGTTGTCGCGAACGACCCCACTTGTAATTAAAGTAGAAACGGTAATTAATGAAGAGCCGCGTCAACCGAGTTAAATGACACGACTACTCGACACACATTCAAATTGGGTTATCTGGAAAACGAGGCTTCTATGAGGAAAAATGTCGTCTCACTTTTTCTATACGTTTCTGTCAGAATCGTCAGCTTTCCTTTTACTCGTACTGCGATCAATGGGACACCGTGTATACACGGTCATTCAACAGTTTCATATCTTTAACTCGTCAAATAAAGAAGCCCCTTAACCTGTTAACTGGGGAAGACGGGATCACTCTTCTGTGCTCCATTATATCTCTGGTTAATTTTTTTATTTATTTTGCTTTCGCTCATACACTCTCCCACGCGAGTATCACAGAAGCTGGGGATGCTGGAGAATTTAAAAATGATTATTGGTTGTGAAATTATTCGAGGAAGCAGACAAAAGTGGCTAAAAGTACATTGCAACAATACATATATATATTTTTCAGTGTATTGTTAAAGAGATTTATGATGGACATCTTTGTTAATATTCAAAAAGATGAGATTCCTTTTCAGCTATTCAATAGTTCCTACTATAATATAAATAAAATCTTGTTTGTAATAAAATCTTTCCTGCGAGACAAAAATTAAACATTTGGTTTACATACGTCCTTTATAGTAATCGTCCATTTTTCCATGATTGGAAAAACGAACATTTTCCACAATAAAAATATTGCTTTAGTGTACGACCTTTTCTGTAATTTGTAAAAATTGCACGTGCATTAATACGCAATTGCAGCCACTTTTACAAATTATTTCAAAGGAATTGGAACAAGAGAAAAATGGCTTTAATCAACTAGATCAGGGATGGGCATTTTTGTCTCAATTGAGACAAACCGTCCCCACCATAGCGCCCACCATCCCCCACCAGCATCCGCCGTTACCATAGAGGAAGGAAGTGCTTCGCCCGTCGCGAACAATGCGCAGACCTCGGGCATGAAAGAGAGGTTGGTGGGAGAAGCAGGCATTTGAGGGGCCCCTACCGTGCCCATCCCTGAACTAGATCATAGCCCACATTAAAAATAATTACTCAATATGCAACCTTGTTTGTATTTCCCAAAATGTACATACACATGACACGAATCTCTATATAGATTGTAGAATTTGCTGCAAATCTCCAACATTAGAAATTATTTCCTACAAATCCGAAAAAGAGAAAAATGTCTTCTATCATCTACAACACAAGCACACAATTAAAACAATTTATAATATATAATATATATATATATTTATAATATATATGTATTTTATAATATAAAGCTACTCAACTGATTCTGCATTATTCATGCCAATCAGAAGAAGAGAAAACTGTATCGTCTAAAACTCAAGCCCACAATGAAAACAATTTACTATATCACACTCTCCCTTATTTTTCCCAAAAGATACACATTCCGTGATTCTAGAAAGCTACTCAACAGCTTCCGAGCAAAGTAACTTGTAAACCAGCGTCAACCCCAAATGCTCTCTCAGTGGTATAGTTTTAAATCCAGTTTCTCGAGGAGGCCGACATGAAAATTCAAGAAAAAATGTTGCGGCCGCTGTAAGCCAAGATGAGGGAGCCGAATGGCACGAGATCGGTAGACGTTGTGTCCCCTGACGCGTTTCACGTTCAGCTCGACACGACTCGACACCACTCGGCTCAGCTAGGCTCAGCTCGGCTCACATTGTTCGTCAGCCTCCCCCGATAGAAAAGGTGGTGTCCCAGGGTTAATGCTCGCCGTCGCATCGGTTCGATATATCGAAGGTAGACCCGTGTCTCTCCTGTTCCACGAAACAACTCGTTGTTCGCGCTCCATTTCCTTGATTCTTTCTCGAGAACGAGTCCCATAGGTTCGTGGCCGCAACCTCGGTCGGTTAGTTATTCCTTTCAGGGTTCTCTTCACGGGCTTAGGGTTGCTGCGATGTCGGTGATGGTGGTGCGTACGTTGTACGTGCGCGAGTGCATAAACTCGGGGCTGCGTATAATGCACACTAGACGCAAGACGCTTCACAGCCACCGCGACAGCTAACGAAGTGCGTCGCGAATAGAAACGCAGACGAAACCATCCCTCGACTGGAACCACCCCCGCATTTCTCTCTCTCTCTTTCTGTATCTATTTCTCTCTTTTTCTCTATCTCTCTCTTCTTCTCCATATATTGCTTATGCTCTCTCTACATATCTCGCTCTCTTTCTCTATATCTATCTGTCTCCATCTCTCTTTTCCTCTCTCTCTCTCTTGCTATAGCTATATCTCTCTTTCCCCCCTCTTTCTTTCTGTCTCTATCTCTCTCTTCTTCTTCATATATTGCTTATGCTCTCCCTACATATCTCGCTCTCTTTCTATATATCTATCTGTCTCTATCTCTCTTTTTCTCTCTCCCTCTTTCTGTCTCTATATCTCTCTTTCCCCCCACTTTCTTCCTGTCTCTATCGCTATTTTTCTCTCTTTCTCTCTCCCTCTTTCCCCCCTCTTTCTTCTTCCTCTCTCTGTCTCCCCCCTCCCTTTCTGTATCTATCTCTCTCTTCACCGCTATATATCTGTCTCTATCATTCTGTTTCTTTCTATATTTCTGTCTCGATCTTCCTTTCTACCTCTTTCCGTCTCGTTTTCTCGCACGGATCGGACACAAAAGGTGGCCGAGTGGAAAGGGCCGTCCACAGAAGACGATATATTCTATGGCTGGGTTCGTCGAATAGAAATTTTTGTTGAGAAAAGAGCCAACCCGTTTCTATTACTTCTTTTTCCTAGCGATGCAACGATAACGCGCACGCACTGCCTCAGGCAACGTTTATTGCGATCTACGGTACGGTTCTTCTGCAAGGGAACCTAATATTGTACAGGATAGTTCATTTAGAGTTGTTGGTTCGTTTAGACTGGTTCTATGATACTTCGAGTGCCACGCCTCCCAGAAATGAGAGTCGCGAATTATTTGAGTAGACTTATAAAAGTATGTTGGCGTTATTTTATTAAATTTTAAGAATTCGGTTAAGATGCAACATGGAGGATAGTTGATAGAATAGTTGCTGTGCCACGCATTTTAATTTCTTAACTTTTATTTCGTCGAATCAGTTGATTTTATTTTAGGGAATTTTGAGGCTGTTGAGTTGACAGTGATAGCGTTGGAGGTTTGTCTGCTGGATTTTTTGGGTAGGGAGGAGGAATTTTCTGGTTGATGAAGATGACTTAATGTTGTGTGTTATTTAGCCTGGTGGTTGTAACGAGCGGAGAATTGTGAAAATGATTTTAGAAGAAAGATGAAACTAGAAGAAGTGGTGGAAACGTTCTTGAGATTTTAAAATGCGTTTCGCTACTTCAAAAAGGTTGTATTCTTATGTGATTCGATTGTAATTTTATGGGCTTGTTTAAGACACGAAGTCAGGGAACGAATGCAATTTTTGTAATTGATGTAGAAGGTAGAAATAATGGTTTATGTAACTATTTTTGTAGGGGTGTTCGAGCATGTTCATTTTAGGCAATTGTATCCATTATAACACCTACCCTAAATCCTGGTACACCTAACAAAACATGAACACCTCAACAAATCATATCTGCTTGAAAGCATCCCTTACATTTCAATAAATCGTTTCTACATTAAACCATCTCTTAAATCTTCATTCTTTTCACCCACATATACCTAAATAGCAATAAAGCAATATATTTCACCAAATCATTTCCATAAAATGATCCCCTAAATCCTTGCACACCCAACAAGTCATATACATCATTTCAAGAAGTAATCTGTGTTCAAAACCATCCCTTAAATCCTCATATGTATAACAAACCATTAATATATTTCAAAGAATCCTTTCCATAAAAATCACCCCTAAATCCTCGTACACCCAATAAACCATACAGAACTCAATAAATCACGTCTATTGTAAAACATCCCTTAATCTCCCACACATCCAGCACCCAGCCCCAATTTCGTAACCAATCTGCAGCCCAATATAAAAATTGCTAACATTCCAGCACCATCGACAACCACGTCCCAGATTTCTCCAATCATCCCCCTACCTACGCGTGTCCTTTCCGTTCGCCCAGACGTTCATTTCATCCCGCCAATCTCGGGAACAAAAGGCTCGCGACTCGCACAAAGCCTGGTCGCTCGAGAGACAGACTCGATTTCGCGGGCAGAGAAGTTCATCGGGAATCAGAGACCATAGACTGAAAATCATTATACCATCCGGGTTCGGTGGAGAGGATTCACGTCGGACGCTGGCATCCGGTTGGAGAGACGTCTGGACGCCGCGCGACGCTCGTCCCAGTATTCCGCCGCGGTGGTATCGGAATTCCAGAGAATCGATATCCGTCCGCGGCGGAACAACTAGATAATTTCGGAACCCGGTGGGTTCCACCATATCCAATCCCAATATATCCAGAAAAGGTGGGACGACTATCTACTCGAGGGCCTAATTATCCCGCGACACCGCGGCGATTCTCCTGCTAATTACGAACGAAATGAGCCACACGCGCGCGCACGATTGTGCAGCAGTTCGAGCTCGGGGACAAAAGGCGAAAAGTCCGGCGCGCTGCCTTAAATAGTAGCCGTTCGTTAGCGCGCGCATTACGTAGTAGTAGCTGCCGGTCAAGTGGGCTCTTAACCTACTCCCGTTCAGACTCCGGTATAATTGCCGCGAGGAAAGCGTAACGTTTGCCTAATAGCGAGGCAGGAGTGCGCGGACGCGTCGGGAGTGCACTAAGAGGATGCCTGACGCGAGCAAACAGAACGCGGACCTGCCCTGGATCGCTTGGCTTCGGCCACCTGGTTTCCCAGACTCAGGACTTAGGGTACGTTCCTGTCAGGGCTGCAATATTGTTGGCAGAATGGTATCGGACCTTTTGTGATAAAGCTAGTTAGCTGCTAGGCGCTAGTGACTAATACACTGGTTGATGGTGTAAAACCCCAATTGTGATAAATGTATCAGTAAACGCGAGCAAAGTTGAAATCGCTTAACTTCGGATACCTATCTTCCTTAGGGTAGCCTAGCTTTACTTAGGGTACACTCGTGTCTGAGCTGCGTGGAAGTTGCGAGAGCATTTCACCCCAGTTGTGAAAAATGTATCACCGAGCAAAGTTGACATCGTTCAACTTCGACTACCTAGCTTCCTTAGGGTATCGAAGCTTCACGTAGAATACGCTGGTGTAAGATCTGAAATGGAAGCTGTGAGAGCGTCGATACAAATTGGTCATTGATTTGAACATCCTAATTATGGAGAAGTGTACCTTCTGATCTCTGACCAAGCTAGTTAGCTCCTAGATACTAGCATAGGGGAATTCAAAAAAGGACGCGGTCTTTTACACCTACAGTAGCTTACTGGAATGACTCAGTAATAGTCGACTATAGAACGTATTTCTATTCTTGATTCTTACCGTAGCTCTCATCAACGTTCTATCGCGGTTCTCAGACGGGAGCGTACCCTAAGATGCCATGGTGAATCTTGGGGGAGAAGGAGGTGGGGGACGAGGTGAATCCTAGTGGTCCTAGTGGGTTGGACTACTACGGCCGGTCTTACTTTTTCGCTGGGGTAGACCGGACATTCTTCAGTTCCATCTCTTTGTTAGCGGCGTTGTTCTTCTCGGCGTTGTCCTGCGCGTTCGGCGACGAGCTCTGCGGGTTCAGCGGCCTGGTCACCGGAAGGGTCGCCGTGTTGTCCGCCGCGGCCGCCTCGACCTCCACGGTGGCGACTTTGCAATCACCGCCACCCACCATGGCTGATTCCATAGCCCCTCACGACCGGCCCTGGCACCGAGACAATCGGCTAGCTTTACGGCGTTTGCGATCAACGTGATTCGAACTCCTCGATCGAGGAATCCTCTCCCGAGAAGGGACCCGACCAACTGCGAACGTCACTCGATGTTACGCCACCGCCGCCATTTTGGCGAACGCCTACAACGGACCCAGACGATCCCAACGCAAACTAGCAGCTAGCGTTCGATCCTCCCTCCCTAATACGGGCGTGTTAACGATTTGGACGAGTACGGCAGAGATAGATTGTTGGAGGAGGATCGTTCGATGCAAGAGCGACGCGCGGATGATCCTGCTCGGCCAGCGGACTCCGAGACACCATTTCCGAAAAGGAGGGCAGGAGGCGCGAGTCAAAACTCTCTCCCGAATTGTTGCTCTCTGTTTATTCGATTCCGCGGATCACGCCTGCGCGAGGAGGAAACCCCTCGGATTTTTCCCTCTCCGCGAGAGAGGAGAACGCGCGCCGAGCGCAACTCCTTCTGCGCCCCGACGCGCGGCGACGACAAGGAAGATGAGGAAGATCGCGAGGGGATGGTAATGAGATACGCCGAGATCTGGCTTCCGCGGTGATTCGGGACGAGGTGGGAATGTGATGGCAGAGAAATTTTTCCGCATTTGAACGCGTTATGAGCGAACAGCATAGGTGTTGTTTAAAATGGCTTCCTGCTGGACTCAGCTTTGCTCGATAATGGTGGTCAGCCTTCGATGATTTAATTGGGGACGGACTTTGAGATTCCTTGTAGTTTAAAAGACTGTTTATATGTATCCAGTTAGAGCAAGATAGAAAAATTTGATTAGGGCACTGGTTTTTTAACTGGACCAGAAGAGGGAGGCTGCAGTTCAGTGACAGAGATCATTAGACTTCCTCCATTGAATATTTAGGATAATCTGCACACCTTTATCTGGAACGACATAGTATAAACTAGTATCGAAGTACTGGTTTATTGGACTGGACCAGAAGTAGGAGACTGTAGTATATTGACAAAGATCATTATGCTATCTCGATAGAATATTTATGATCATCTTCCCGCCTTTATCCAGAACGAGACGCTACAAAGGAGCATCGAACCACTGATTTATCGAACTGGACCAGTAAAGAGAGGCTGCAGTTCAGTAACAAAAATCATATGACTATCTCAATTTTTATGATCATCTGTATACCTTAATATATAACAAGACAATGACATATCATCGTATTATCGGGTTAATAAACTGGACCAGTAATAGGAGGCTGCAGTTCAGTAGCGAGGACAATTAGATTATCTCAATCAAAATTTTACGATCCTCCTACCTTTATTTAGAACTTGAATACAAGACAGCATCGAATCACTGGTTTATTGAACTGAACCCGAAGAAATAGCCTGCAGTTCAGTGACAAGGATTATGCCACTATGTCGATAGAATATTTATGATCATCCGCACTTTATCTAAATCGGGACGGTAAAGCAGCGCGGTACCACTGGTTTATTGAACTGGGCCAGAAGAGGGGGGATACAGCGACAAAGATTGTTGAACTGTCTCGATTGAATTTTTATGATCATCGACGCTCCTTTACCCGAGACGAGAAAATAAAATACCATCGAACTACTGTTTTACTGAGTTCGATCAAAAGAATGAGCCTGCAGCTTGGTGACAAAGACCACATAACAATCTGAATTTATATTTTCACGATCATCTATACAGTTTTACCTAGAACAAGTGAACCAGCATGGAACCATCACAGGTTTATCGAACTGTTCCAGTGGAGGGAGTTCGAACCTAGCGAAGATCATTGAACCATTCCCAGAGGAAACGTCCCCGAATAGTTTCACGTCATCCAATACCGCCTGTCATCGCCCAGGACGTTCCATTATCATGTGTCTCTCGCTGAACCCCAAGAGACAAGACATAAATTCAGTCTCGCGCCAGAAGAGATTCAATGAACAAGATCATAGAGAATCACATCCGATCCAACGACCATCAAAAACGTTTCCCTCTCTTTCACTCTCGAGTCACTCTCCCCAGGTAGAAGATCATCCTCAGCAAAACGACGGTTGTCTACGCACGATAATTGTCGCGAGACCGCCTGTCGAACTGACTCATTGAGCCGTAGCAGAATGGGGTGGTTTCAACGTTGAACATCGCGTCAGGCCCGCCATCGCTCGGAAAGACGAAGGGCTAGCGATCAAGCAGGCAAGCAAACAAACAAGCAAGCAGACTGTCGTGCAGGGAGCATGGAAGAATAGCGACGGAAGAAGAGCAAAGGAGGACGGGAGGAGGACCGAGGCCGGGCCAGCCCCAAAGCTCCTCTCTCTTTGTGATCCCGCGCACTTGGTCGAGCGAGCAAATGGAAAATCCCGTGCACACGACCGAACCTGAGAGCCCCGGGAGGATCGAGCACTCTCTCGCTCCGTTGATCGACGTCGACGTCGACGGTGCGACGGTGGCGGAACAACGTCGACAGTGCGGTGGCAGAGTAGCTGGTTAGGCCAGCCGCCGCGTTCACTAACGGAGTGCACAACAACCAGATCCGACTAAAAACGATATATCCAGTCGCCGCCGCCGTTGCCAGCAGCCGGTGCCACGACCAAGGAAGCTCACCTGCTGGAGAGGTGGTTGGCTGAAGGTTCTCGCGGTGACTGCACCCAGGGTTCGGCGGAAAAGGGTGTGAAGCGTAGAGCCGGAGAAGGGATGGAGGAAGGTCGACCGGAGAGCGAGAGCTAGGAACGGGGATAGGAACGAACAAGGGGTATAGAACGATGCGACTGTAGAACCGCCGGAGGGATGACGAGCGATAGAAGAGAGGAGCAAGAGGGAGACAGATGATGGAGGACACCGAAAGGGTGTCTACCTTATGGTGGGCGCACAGGCGACTAGGGTTAATCCGCGAGGAGAACCTGAACACGAGCCGACCGACCGACGGACGGACCGACAGCAGCCGAGCGAGATGGACTATGTTATCGGAGCACGGTGAAATGGGGGTAGAATCACGATCGCCGCCCCCAGCATCCCGGAGACTGAGGCTGGCCGGGAGGTCTCTTCCCGGGCAGCGGCAGCTTCTTGCACAAGCGCACTGCTGCCCGACACAGGCCTTTCACTCTACAGCGTCCCGTCGCCGTGCTCTCTCCGGCTATCCCTTTCCCGCTTCCGGGCCCCCTTTTTCCACTCTCTCTGTCCCTCTACCTCTGTAGGCTGTCTTGCCTCTCTCCTTCTCTGAATCCTTCGCCCCGGCGCCGCCCGTAGCGCCTGTCTTTTTCACCCCTTTCGTACGCGCGCGGTCCTCCTTCCACCCCCCTTTTGCCATGTGGCGTCTTCCTCCTGCACGCGTCCTCTTGTCCTTTGCCTCTCTTCTTCTCCCCCTTTGGCTTTCTGCTATGGTCTCTCTTTCTGCTCTGGTTTCTCTTTCTTCCCCGTTCGCTCTTTCATTCCCTCTACGTTGCTCTCTGTCTTTATGTCTTTCACTCTCTCTTGCCTTCTGCCACGGTCTCTCTTGCTGTCTTGATCTCTCTTTCGGCCCCGGTTTCTGTGGCTATTCCTCTCTGTTGCTTTTGGTCTCTCTGTCTTTTCCTCTCCATGCTCCTTGTCTCTCTGCACAATTCGCTCTCTTGTGCCCTCTATCCTCTATCTTCTCCTCTCTCTTTCTCTCTCTCTCTTGCTCTTTATCTTTTCCTCTGCTTGCTCCCTGTCTCGCTGCCTGTTCTTCTCTCTTGCTCTCCGTCCTCTTCTCTCTCTCTGTTGCCCTCCGTCTTTTCCTTTGCTTGCTCTCTGTCACTCCGTCTCATTTCCTCTTTCTTGGTTTGCTGCGACCCCTCTGCATGCTGCTGCGGTCTCCAAAGCGGAGGTCCAACGAGAATCCTCCACTATGATTCCTCTCCGCTGGTCTACCTCGGCCGGGA
This sequence comes from Sphecodes monilicornis, assembly GCA_913789915.3. NCBI lineage: Eukaryota > Metazoa > Arthropoda > Insecta > Hymenoptera > Halictidae > Sphecodes > Sphecodes monilicornis. Next base: position 18,171,512 of record OU565290.1, read on the forward strand.
CCCCCTTTGTCCCATCGGAATCTCCCTCGCGTCGCGTCATGAATTTTTTCTAGTCGTACCCTACGTGTCCCCGTTTCCCTGCCTTTTAATTTCCGTCGTAACCGCGGGGAGCTCGTCAACCCTCCGACGTCCCTGCCGCTCGACAGCACACCCGCGCCCCCGATTGTGTGCCGTTCGACGATCTCCGCGAGGACGAGGCCCGCGATTTAATCTGAGATCCCACGGACTCTTCAACGTCTTCCGATGGTTTTGGAGACGCGATCCCGCTCGCGGTTACTGGATTTGCACAGATGGCGACTCGTGAATCTTCGATGCGAATGGCTGATCGATCGGTGCACTCGATTTGGGAGCAATTCGCACTTGGATCTTTTGCTTGAAGGGTTTTGGATTGTGGATTTTAATATAAATATATGTACGGGTTTTTGTTAACACTAAACCTACCACGGTCAAATGACTGGTTTTATATTTTTCAATTATTGGAATTATAAAAATTCGTCCATGAAAAATAATGCAATAAACTTCCTTGTCCAAGCATGTATTATATTGGAAATTACGGATAATCTGAATAAATCCAGTGTTGCCATTTTTATAAGGTAACATTCGCTGATAGTTTTAATGCTTGGTAGGTTTAGTGTTAATACTGTGTTGTATGAAAATGCGTTTGTATCGGGGTTACATCTAATTGGATAGCTGCTAGCTAAAGCCGGTCTAATTATGATAGATAGCAATTTAAATTAATCCCCACGGGTTGAGTAGATAGATGATGCCTTTTGAAGGCTCACTGTATACACTCCTAATTTATTTGTGGAACTTATGGATGTTACGAAATGATGCTTTATATATATTGATTTTAGTGTATTTTAATGATAAATTAAATTGATTTTGAACATAACGTAAAATCGAGAAATCCAGGTCGATAGATCGGACAAAAATGATGGAATTTTGAGGGGAATTTGAACCCGTCGTATTTTTTTAAGGTTTAAGGACTTAAATTAAAGGGCAAAGATTGCACTTTATAATAGACGCATTTACGTTGAAAAGTAAGTTCGATATCATATACAAAAATCGAGAAATCCCGATCGATAGGTCAGGCAAGAGTTACTCGATTTTAAAAGGATTCGACGAGCCCATTTTTGAATGTATACCCACAGGAATTTTCAAAAGTTAGAGGGCTTAAGTTATACCTAGGACATCCTACTTTAAGATGGGGCTATTTTCGTGTGACAGAAAATTCGTTATATCGAAAAGGCGAGAAATCCTGATCTATAGATGGGACATAAATGACAGTTCCCTTGAAGTCGATATTAAGATGTATTCCTGTGAGAATTTTTCAAGTTTTACCAACTCAAATTAAAGCTGCAATGTTGCACTTTATGACTATTTTCTATTTGGTTTGAATAAAAATTCGATATCGTTTCGAAAATTCAAGAAATCCTGGCCTCTTGCTTGGAGGAAAATGAATGTATTATATGGGCTTACTTGAAATCGATATTAAAATGTATTCCCGTCCGAATTTTAGATTGTTTGAGGACTCAAATCAGAAAAATTCTTTGTTCACACATTACTCATCAGCTTCTACCTAATAGATCTTAACCACTTCTCTTGAAGCCATTACTCGAAAGAACAATATTAGAAGACTACCACAACTAATTTTGATAACACGCCAAGATACCAAACAGGCAACAATTCTCAACAGCATCCAATCTCCACCAAGATTCCCTAAAACATTCGAGACTATTCAACCAGTGTTCCATCCTCCTAAATAGGTACAGTGATGTTCATGTACGAGTCCGCCTCGAGTATATAATTTCTTTCGCCAGCTTCTAGCCTACGTTCGAAGCCGCTTGCCAAGTGCTCGAGCCCATTCCAGCGTTCTTCGTTTCGGTTCCCATCGCGTTCCTCCAAGTACCTTTGTCCTATATATATTTTTTCTGATCAGAGAGTTCCAGAGGTTCGCGAAGGCAACGGAAGCGGAGGAATTGCTCGCTCGCTAGACCCACTCCGCCGTTCTCCAGCGCTCATTCAGACTGCTCGATGATAAACGGTGAATAAATATTCAGGTAACGTCCTCCTTCCATTTATAAACGACCGGTGCCAGTGGTTATTTAAATATCCTCCCGGTATCTATTCTCGTCGAGCCGGACGCGGCAGAAGACAAGGTAGCAACGATGCGTTCACCTGGCCGCCTTTGTTCACCTGGTCTGCTCGCTGGGGGTGTAGTTACCGGGAATCGGTGAAGCACCCTCTTCGCCGAACGCTCATTGTCGTCTACGATGCGAGCTTTTCGCCCTCTCGCCTCTCTCTCCCTCTCTCTCTCTCTCTCTCTCTCTCTCTCTCTCTCTCTCTCTCTCTCTCTCTCTTGTCTTTTGTGTATGTGCGTGGATTCTTCTCAGCGAACGCGTGCGCTATCGCGAATTCCTCGCGGCTTTTCGCGATCAATTCTCGAGAGAACGTGACCCACACCTGACCCCTTCAAACCCCTCCCCCCCACCCACCATACGTGGTCAATGGACTCGTCGAATTCGCAGAATCATTTTTGGGACACTTTGTCAATCCGAGAACCGTCAAATCTCCGAGCTGCTCTTTGGAGCTTGTATTAGGCGATGTTTCGAATTAATTGGGAGAGTCCATTTGAATTTAAACGAACATTATGCCTGTTGTTTATACTTGCAGTAATTTTTTAATTCTTTAGTCTTTTTTTAATAATTAGTGGATTTCTGAGCGATATGAAAATTAATTAGTTAGGTCTTCCTTCTTGAATTTTTTGGATTTTTAGAAACGATCATGATACATACTACTGTCGAGAATAATTTCTATCACTGTCTGTGTATTTACTTCGTCTTATAGATTATTACTGGACAGCGGATTTTATCCAGTGATTCAAAAAATGGGAACGTACAATTTCAAACAGTGGGCGTGTTAGAAAACGATTTACGGACATCGGTGTATTAGTTTCAGCTAGTTAATTATCAGATAACTAAACGATGAAAGGCATTTTTATTTGCCTCCTGTGTCTTGCAATCGATGCAAACATTTTCTTATTTTGCATAAATATCCGCAGTCTAATAATTACTGAATGCACAATTTGATGGATGAAGGGATCTATGCAAATCTAAAATAAAGTTCCCACTGATTGATTCTAAATGCGAAGAATTAATTTGTAAACCTAATAAATAGATTGCGGATTTTTATGCAAAACAAAAATTGTCTGAATTAATTGCAGGACACAGGGCCTACGTAGACATCCTCCTAGTCCCTTCATTATTTTAATGTGCTTTAAATATTATGTCTGTTTTGTGTTGCCTCCATATTTTTGTCACGAATGCATAACATCCGCAGTCTACTAATAAATAAGATTTTATTTCTTTTTAACATCATTAACCGCACTCATTAATTTTTTAGCAATTTCATAAAATCTACTGCGTGTTACGGAATCATTATTACGTTACAGAAGTCATTAAATGTTGTGTGAAGAGGTTTGTTATGTGCCTGATGAACAAGCTTAATGATCTGGTGATGTGCCCGCTGATCTCGAGGACGATGGACAGCCTATATTTGTTATTTTGGTATTTTTTTAATGCAGATTCTGTTTGGTAATTAGAGGGAGGTAAAGGTAATTGTCTCGTTCAACGTGTTGAAAAACAGTTGAGCTAACTGGTAACTACATTCTCCTTCATCAATGTTTCTCGACGTACTTCGAGCACACTCTGCTTTCTCTTCTCTTCTGCTAGGGTCAGCTCATTGTTGACATAGGTTTAGCTTTGCTTCTGGCGAACGGGAAGATTGGGGTAAGAAGTCCACGGGTTTTATAATTGCAAGCCAAGGTACACCCTTAATAGTGCTACAAGTAACCAGGATAATTTTTCATGACAATGTTTAAGCGACCTATTATAGTAGATCACGCATTTTATACCTATACGACGAGATCGCGGATTTTATGCGTTTATAACAAACATGAGCAAACCAAATGCAAAACAGTAAAAATATGTAAAGAATTTAAAATTACTGTTGTATCATTTCTAAGTGGTTAATATAATTAAGAAAAAAAAATGAATGTCTACGTAGCTTCTGCATCCTGCACATAATTTTGATTTTGCATATAAATCCGCAGCCCATTTATTACAAAAGTAAATTGGTAAAATGCAAAACTGTCGAAACATTGAAATGGATTTCAAAAATACTGATGTTTTATTTTCGAATTTATTAAAATTCCCGATTATTTCGAATTTATTAAAATTCCCGATTATTTCGAATTTATTAAAATTCCCGATTATTTCGAGTTTCAATTTAGAAGTATATTTATTAGAATTGGGTAAATGTTAATTGGTTATAGCCGATGAATATTTTTGCTCCATGAAGAAAAACATTAAATCTTCGAGTTTAGCACGATTCCAGTTCTGCAGATTTTTAAACGTATAAAAATCTGCAGTATAATTACTATTGTTACGGCCTCTCTTATAGACAATAATAGCGCGTAAACATTACGGAGTACACAGTGCATACAATATCGCATAAAAGCGAGCTGCTGCCAGGGGCTGTTTTAAAACCTGACCCAAAAAACCGAGGCTGCGAAACTGGAGTAAAATGTACAGGGTGTGCCAATAACTGAGGAACCATTTAGAACATTCCTCGAGCAAATACATTAGTGAATTGAATCTTCGCTTATAAGAAATTGTCATTTGAGGACTAAAAGATTGTCGAGCCCACATTCTCTCATAAAGAAATTCACTCATAATTTCTGAACAGGCTGTGCAAGTGGAACAGGAAGAAGTGCAAGCATTCTTTCCACTTTCAACTATTCCTTCTGAACTAACAAGACAAGTTTATAGTGTCCATAAGGGAAAGTCAATGGACAGCAACTTTTGCCTTCTATTTTCTATCATTTTATAAATCTAAGTCATCATTTTTAAAACGTTCACAATATTTTTCGTAATTTCTATGAATAGTACAGAGCCCATTCACTATCCTCAATATTAAATTTCTTAGAAACAGAAGTCAAGGTAAAAGGACAGTTTTCAGACCCAAATATATTGCATACAAATTTATAACAATCATTATATAGATCTAACTCTTAATTTTTAGCACGTTCACAATATTTTTCATAATCCCCATGAAAAATACAAACCTCATTTATCATCGTGAATATTAAATTTTTCAGAAATAGAAGCCAACGTAAAAAAAAAGTTCCCAAGCTCAAATCTACTGCACGAAAATTTATAGAAATTATTTTACAGATCTAACTCATAACAGTTAAAACGTTCACAATATTTTTCATAATCCCCATGAATAATACAAATCCTATTTATTACACTCAAAAATTTTTCTCACAAATAGACACAAACGTGTACAAAAACCAGTTTTTATATTCAAATCTATTGCATAGGAGTTTTATAAAAATTATGTATTGATTATTGCAAGGTAAACCTACCTTTCAAACAGTGTATTTTGTCTGGTAGCAAAATATTCTTAATATCAAATTTCTTGGGAACAGAAGTTAACGTAAAAGAATAGTTTCCAGGCCCAAATCTACTACACAAAAATTTATAAAAATCATTTCATACGTCCAACTCAATTATTAGAACCTACACAATATTTTTTTATAATCCCTAGGAATAGTACAAACCTCATTCACTATTCTTAATATTTTTCTGACAAACAGATGCCAACTTAAAAAAATTTTCCAGACCCAAGTTAACTACATAAATATTTTCAAAAATTACACATTCATTACTAGAAAGTAAACCACATATTGTACACTGTATATAGCTTGGTAAATCGGCCCTGGACCACCACCAAAGGTGTCCAAAGGCGTCCAAAGCCGATCTAGACTGGGATCGGCGTCCCGTGGCTCGGTTCCCGCAACTTTTTAATTCCATCAAGTGGAGAAGGCTCCTCGCGAGAGTGTTCTCTGGAAGTTCGGGGCACGCGAAAGCGTCTCTTGCGCACATTCGGCCGCGTTCTCACGGGAGGATCCGGAGCACCGAGAGGTGGGAGACCTGGTCCAGGGGTGGGCGTCGAAACGGGGGTGGCTGCGAGCGGGGGTGAAAGGGGTTTGATATGCTCTGTGGTTCTGCGACCCACTGACCCGCTCGATAACGCTGCCAGCCGAGGTCAGTAACCTTACCCTACCACAAAATCCTCGACCGGAGCGTGCACGACCCTTTTCGAGCAGGCTGACTGGAATCGACCCTTGATTACGATTGCGATCTCAGGGATTCTTATCCCTCTAAAGATTCCTCCAGCTTTGTGTTCGACGATCGTCCCCAATGATGTGACGGAACCTTGAAGAAAGTGCGCCAGGAATGAACGTCGCCTTCGTGTCTGCGAATCTGCGTCCTTTGCGTTATGATTGTGAATGGAGTAGACACCTCTGTTGTTTCTCTTTAGGGTAGTTTCTTCGTGTTATGGCTGCTTGTAAACATGGCGAACAGAATAGGTGTCTGAGATGTTCATCATCTTCTACAGGATCCCATTTTCTGGCGCGTCCTTTGCGTCGCGATGGTGAATGGGAGACACACCGCTGTTGCCTTTGGTTCCCTTTTAGGTTAGCTTCTGCCTGTTATGGGTGCTTGTAAAGATGGTGAATAGAATAGGCGTCTTCGATGTTCATCTGCTTCAGGATTTCCTTTTTGGTAGCTGCAGCGTACTCCGCGTTGCAATAGTAAATAGGAGAGACACCTTGGCTTGTATCTTTTTTTTATGATTTTTCTATTACCTGCCGAGGTCTGATGGATTTGAATCCTTTATATGAATATAGCGTACAACAGAGATACAGCTAGACGTACAGATAGATGTACAGCTAGTTTCTGGTGTCTATCAGGTCTAGATTGTTTGCATCCCAACAGTAAAATTGTAAAATACACTTCAGATATACATTATCCTCAAAAAAAATTCTCAAGACCCTGCTCTCTGTAATCTATTGGCCACTATCAAGTTTATGTACTTTGTATTGCTAAAGTAGTTAGCACAGGTCTAAATTATTTTCCAGTTTCGTTTAGCTAGATGTACAGATAGATTTACAGCTAATTCCTAGTGTCTACCAGGTCTAAATTGTTTGCATCCCAACAGTAAAATTGTAAAAGACACTTCAGATATACATTATCCTCCAAAAAAAATTCTTAAGACCCTGCTCTCTGTAATCTATTGGCCACTATCAAGTTTATGTACTTTGTATTGCTAAAGTAGTTAGCACAGGTATTAATTATTTTCCAGTTTCGTTCACTAACCAGCTCTATGTTCTTTGTGTCTAGAGGCTCAATAAAAGAGACTTCTAGGTGCCATGTGCCTGTTACGAAACTTCCATTTTGTACTGAATCTCAGCGGGTAACAGCAGAAATCATAATTGTCCTTCATTTTTATTTAATAAGATCTTCTGATGTCCGTCGGGTTTACATTTTCATCATCGAAACAGCAACTACAGAAGACAATGCACACCTTCTTCAGACACACAAGAAGATTGCCTACGAACCTGAAATGTTCCCAATTCATCATAACCATTTCATGTTATCAGGATCTCCTAATTCTGTACAATCGTATGATCATCGTCAGGTTTAGAACTGTCTTCATCAGAAGACGATGCACACCTTTTTGAGGCATACAAGGAAATTGCCTACAAATTTCCTAATTCGTTTTTATCAAGATCTCCTAATGTTCTCCTGACGTTTATATACATTAGATCTTTGAAATAACAACCATACTGGTCCAAACATATAATTGACAACTACAAAAGTGTCTTGGTAGGCTCACAGAGCTCGTTCTCTTCACCCCTGTCGACGAATCGATGCGGCCGCACGTATGGTAATGGATTTCCAGGGTTGTTTTTCCGTCGGGAGGAGGTCGGTGACCGTTTGGCAGCACGATGATCGAGATACTTGGCAAACGTCCACCGAATCTGCCGCGTCCCTCTCGATCATGGTCCTCCCCTGGCCCCTTATATTTTGTTCTTCTTCTCTACTGTCTATTTCCGCGTCCCGTTTCGACTAGCAATCGCTAGAAAGACGGACAGGACTCGATCACCCTCGAAATCACCCTCGATCATTCCGGCAATCGGTTCGAGTGATCGCGTGAGGATTATCGCGATGCTACGTGTCACGCGATACACAACCCGCTGCGAGTTTTCTTTTTCTGTTCTATTTTATGCAAGCTGCGTGACCATTTCATAGATAAATTTCAGAAAAAGTCATTTGTTCAATGATATATTAAACATTACAATATTTTGGAAATACTCGACGTGTGTGAGGACTTATGATTAATTTCGTTGTATCTTGTCATTGAAGAATAATTATTAAATTCATTAGATTTGACTATTCAGTGCGAACAAAAATATACAGTTTTAAATATAGTAACAGATACTTTTACAGTATTTTGAATTATGAGATTGTTAGACGCTCTTTGTTGCTTTTTAATCATTGGATATGGTAGCTCAAGTAAGTGTACACTAGTTGTGTGTGGAGGGGTACTAATCTGTAATGTATTGTTTGAACGACGGGCTTGTTCTGAATATTTCTTATGCCATTAACCACTTGCGCTATAAAGGCGTGCCATGCACGTCGAGATGCTTTTGTTCCAAAGCCGAAAGCGACGTATATACCACGTCGATAGGCATTTGTCGCAGAAACAAAAACGACGTGTTCTTCACGTCGGTTAACCCACGGCTAACCGTAGCGCGGTGTGGCGTCAATGTAACGCCTTACCGCATGTTATATTGTAGAGCGCGGCACGGCAGCCGAAAGTTAAATCGTAGCGCAAGTGGTTAAATTCCACATTTCTTACCGCAGAATTTAAAAGAAAAATTACTGTTGTCACCCTCTAGTTTCAGAGATATCAAAGAATGTGTTTCTAGCCCCTAATTCCGAGGGTTGTTTTCACCCCCTCAATGCGAACGCAGGTCAATAAAAAAAAATGAATGTGTTTTATATTTTTCTACGAGCTATATCTTACATCATTTTAACCAACAACTACTTGTGTAACTCTATTGTGCTCCCTTTTAAAACAAACTTCAGGGGGGAGGAATAAATTAATGTCCAATCTGGACATCCACACTGTTCTGAGAGTTCCATGAGCTGTAAGGCTCTGGAATAATTATTTTGCTGGTATTGGAGACTAAAAATGTTCAAAGATAACGTCGAATGGATAAACAATGTGGGAGTACTTTGGTAGAAACTGGTTTTCTCAATTATCAAGGGAAATTCTTAAATGGAGACGCACATTGAGTGTTGAAGGTGGTCAGGTGTGCGGATGATTGTCAGCTGAGCAGACGCGTAATGAGCAACGATCGTGTTCTCTTGGATGATCTGGATCAGGTCACCGATACGGCGCAATACCTGCCGGTGCTCCCAGTATTTTTTCTGCGTGCTGTAATATCGCGTTGCAAGGATTGCGTCAGGCGAGACTCACGCACACCGAGTATTGATTTCGAGTCCCGCTGGCAGTGCTGCCGCGATTCCGCGTCTCCAGAACTAAAACCCCGGACGAGGGAAGGGATCGGTTCCCAAACTTGAGCCCTTCGTCGCCCCTGGCCAACTCTACCTCCAAGTTCTTCGCCCTTCCACCGAGAAGATTTACTAATAATCTTGCACAGACCCTTTTCGCCTGCAGTCTTATTTTCACTGATATTGTTTTTACTATTTCAGTGATTTTGCATAATAGAATTTCCATACTTGCAATTGTTCATGCAATTGGTTTTTAGGCTTTTATGTTTTGAAACATCCTCCAACAATTTTTGCATTGTTTTGCTTCTTCCTAGAATGTGATGCACTTTGATTTCCATGTGTTATCTTATATGTAGTAACTCTTTAAAGTAAAATTTAAAGAAGTATGATGGCTTTAAATGAGGATTATGAAATGATCATTTTGTTAAGGAAACTTTGAAGAATCGGCAGGTATTTCTTTTTTAATTTATTAGTGGACTAAAACAACGTCATATGTGTGTGTATATATATATATATGTAATGTAATTTTAAATGGAACCCCCTATAAAATGTTACATATTTAGATTCTACCGGAAAAAACAAGTCAATTTTGTCTGAAACAGTTTTTTGTCAGATACTTCCATGATGAGATATAACAGTTTGAAGTTTCGAGTTGTAGGTACTTGAAGCTCTCGGAAATGACCTTGAAATAACCTTGAAAACTTCCCCGCATTAGAAAACTAGTAGTGTCATTTGACTCCTCACTCAAAACACTAAAGGACATGTGTCAGTTTGTTTGTTTTAAATCACATGTATTCGAGATTTTTTACAATCTCAACTTAAATGGGACACCCTGTATATGTAGAATCAACCCTCATTCTCGTAAGAATCCTCGGATGAAAATTCGCTCTTTCTCTGTTTCAGATATTGTAAAATTCTTCTTCTTCATTTACAACTGTGTTGTAGTTTGGTGTACTCGTTTAAAATAGAAAATTCTGAATAAGATATATACCACAAAACTTTATAATAATCCATTTTTATTTAAATAACCCCCTAAATTTTCAAATAAAAATCGTAACTGGGAATACTAAAATATTAACTGAGAATCTTCTTCTTGCTCGAAACTATTTTTGAGGAGCCTGCGGAGAAAAAACGCTTGCCTTAATAAATTAATTGAAACATTGATTATCAGTACAGAAAGAGCACTTTTTCATCTTGAGAATGGCTATAAGCAAAAGTAATTAGGTCAAAGTGAAACGGAAATGTCACGGATGAAAGTATACCATGCCGACAATTTTCTAAAACTGAGTGAAATTCAGAGTACGCCAAACTCCGCGAATTGGCATAAAATTTTACAAAACTTGATTTCTCAAGGCATTTTGAAGTGCAAGGCAGCCTCCCGGCCAACAGTTTAGAAGTTTCACCGATTATGAAACTACGACGTTTCCGTTCATTGCGTCGCGTGATTAACGCGGGAACTTGAATCGATTTCGAAAACCGATGGAAAGATGCATGACCGAATACTGCGGGGCATTATTCACGGGATGAAATTTCGTTAGCTGGTTCATCGAGCCTGGCGAGAGCTATGAGACTGTAGAGATTACGAGAGCGAGAGCCAGGATTTATCCCTCTTAATATTCACGCCATCTTGAAGCGACCTAACCTGAGGCGTTTCGCGGCGAGTCCGCCGAAGATGGTAAGCCTCGCGCCATGTTCCCGCGAGCAAAAAAGGCACTAAAGAGCCTCGGTTTTCTTTAAAAGGATCGCTGAAATCGGAACGGAGCTGCAGATCCGGCGGCTGTCTTCAAATATTGCTGAGCAACACTCTCGTATTGCTGGAGAAAATATAAACGGACACGCTCGGAATACAGATGCTAACTGAGTTGACCTCGTCGGAAATGTTCTTCGCGTCAAATAAAAATTAAGGAGCTTTGGCCGAAGCTTTTGGATCCGAAATGAGAACTGGGACAGGGAATTATGCTTGCTTCGTGGACAATCGTTAGACTACATATTTTATCTGTTTTCGCGAGAGAAACCACTTATCACGAGGCTGGTAGAATCTGGCTAGTTGGATGGACCGTTGATGCTTAGTTTCATTTTAACCTTCGATTTATTATATTTTCAAGAGCACTATTTTGTTCGTTAAAAAAAAAGCTACTCTCTGATCATTCTTTTAAAAACGTTCTTTTGTTACTTTTTAACACTTTGAGGGCCACGTCGGTCATATATGACAGACACAATTTTTTTTACTAAACTTCAAAATCAATATTTACTACAATTTATTAAATAAACCAAATTTTATTAAGATCTACAAGGTGTGAGAATGTTACAAAAATTATTGTTGCGATAACCTTTGTCTTTTTTATTCTTGTATTATTAAATAAGTTGCTTTGATTTTCTATGACATTTATGGGCGTGGCACTTAACGTGGAATATTGCATACAGATCCACAGTATACTGATCACATTCTGTGGTTCACCCTGTACACTATGCATTCTGCTTTCTTTATAGTAGCTTCATTTTTATTTAAAAATATCCAGGTTTAATAAATCTTCATGCAAAACAATAATTATTTGCATCAATTCCGAGGAACAGGCTGCAAAAAGAAACTTCTTTCTCCCTTTAATAATTTTAATAAGTGTTTAAATTGTTTAAATTCTTCCATTGTGTATTGTCCTCTATTCATCTAATTAGTGTCCACTTTTAGATCTACAGTCTTAGAATCCTTGCATTTTTTTACTATTTTAAATTCCCCCAAACACACCATTTTTGTACACTTATATCTACAGTCCTCAATTCCTTAAATTCTTTTGCTGTTTTAAAATTCCCGTAATAACATTTGTCATGAGTCCATAAAATCTATAGTCTAGTCATGTTGTTTGAACACAAACACACCATTATTGCACTTTTACATCTACAGTCTTCAATTCCTTAAATTCTTCTACTGTTTTAAATTTCCCGCAATAACGTTTGTCATAAGTTCATAAAATCTGTAGTCTAGTCATGTTTTTCGAATACAAACACATAATTTTTGCATGTTTATATCTACAGTCTTCAAATCCTTATATTCTTCTACTGTTTTAAATTTCTCGCAATAACGTTTGTCATAAGTGCATAAAATCTATAGTCTAGTCATGTTGTTTGAACACAAACACACCATTTTGGCACTTTTATGTCTACAGTCTTCACTTCCTTAAATTCTGTTACTGTTTTAAATTTCCCGCAATAACGTTTGTCATAAGTACATAAAATATATAATCTAGTCATGTTGTTCGAAAACAAGGTCGCAATTTTTGCACTTTTATATCTAAGGGGATTCTTAAATTATTTCTTGTTAGTACATAAACTCTATAGTCCAGTGATGTTACTGTAGCACAGACACACAATTTGTTTGATCGCGCGATATGTCAGTGGAATCACGAACAGTGTAGTATAATAATCATGTTGTCAGACATCTGCCGGTGTTTGTCAGCTGGCAAAATCGTAAAATCGCACGGCCAGTCACTGTGCTGGTTATTTTCGTTTGAAAGCCTACCAAGAACGGTTTCACGATAGCGGAAGCTCTTCGGAGTTTCGCGTAACGATAACGTTATGCCCACGTGCCGTCGAAATGGCCGTCTAATACAAGGCTCGAATGCGAAGTATATTTAACCGGGGCCATAGTCGACGAGCATGCGAGTGTTGCGTGTCTGTTATGCTCCAAGTTGTTCCTGCGCTACGCTGTCGAAACTTCAAAAGAAAGTTGTAAGGTTCCGAGTTGGTATTTACGTACGGGTGATTGCACCGCGGTTGCTAAAAATGAGCTGCGAACTTCGGACATTCACAGTCTTCCGCGGTGACTTCAATTTATCTGTTTATTTTACCCCCTTTCTTGCGACGTTTATGGTTGTTTCTGAATTCTTATGTAAGAACTTTTTTGAGGTTTTTTGTTCGGTCGTAGTTTGCGGTTGTTTTGGTTGCGGGGGACGTTGAAGACTTAGTGAAACTACTGAAACAGGTAGGATGTAGTTCGAAGATTATGCTTCTTTGGGTACGTTTTTAAATTATTATTGTTTTGTGAAGGATATTTTATTTGAATGTAAAATTGATACCGTGGGAAATTGGATTGAGCTAAATGAAATGGTCCATTGACTTTCAATGCCATGAGCTTATTGGATTTACTAATGATTTTATACTATTGTTAACCTACCTGTGGGTTACATATAGAATAGAATACTTTAAATGTAAAGTTGAGATTTAATAGTTTTTTAATTTACTTTAATTTAAATTTACTTTAATTTACCTTAATTTAAATTTACTTTAATTTACCTTAATTTAAATTTACTTTAATTTACCTTAATTTAAATTTACTTTAATTTACCTTAATTTAAATTTACTTTAATTTACCTTAATTTAAATTTACTTTAATTTACCTTAATTTAAATTTACTTTAATTTACATTAATTGAATTTAATTAAATAGAATTTAATAGTAATTTAACATACTATTCCTTTCTTTTATGCATTCAAGAGCTGTGATACAAATGTACTATATGTAATACAAACTAAATTCTATTGCTGCTATTATTGATAAGAACTAAAAAGAATTAATTATATACAGAATGTTAAAAAAAAGGCAGATTTATGTAATCAGTAAATGAGCGTAATAGTACGCCTGATACTGAAAGCATAAAGAAAAGAGAGAGATCCTAAGTGGCCTATATATTTTTTGAAGGAATAATTTTGTCAATGTTTAAAATAATGCTAATATTATGTACAATAAAGAATACAGATTTTTATTGAAGGGATTCTGGTGTCAATCAGTTGATAAACAGTTTTGCATGTGGATAGAAATGAGCAGTGAGAAATAGAAATGCATAGTGTGCACGTTGTGGAACAAGCATGTGCCAGAAAATTGTTTAAAGTACATGTTGTGAGAGATTAGAGCAGTTCTGGGGACAGAGGTATACGATTATAGAAATTTCTGGTTTACGGAGAACTCGGCTTTCGAGGAAATTGACTTGGAAAAGTGATCTGATACACGTGTATCCAAGCATAGCATAAGTAGAAACGGCGAGCAATGAACAGACACGCGAGCCAAGTCTGATTCAATAGCACGGACACTCTGTTGAAATACTAACTGGATTTCCTTGAAAACAAGAGGTCCACGAAAATTCTATTTCACCGTTTCAATCAATTATACAATCTAAAATCATCGGTCTTCTATTTACATATCAATTGCCGACGTCCGCGCATTTATAGTTTATATAATGTTACACCATTTTCGATTTGATTCTTCGCTCGTCTTTTTAGATAAAAATCTTTCCCTTTACATTAATAAAATAAGATTCCTGTTGTTCATAATACTGTGTTATGTTATCTATTATACTTTGTTAGTGTCTATATTCCATATCCATTCGTAGTATTAAACAGGGCACAATACATAATATTAAAAAAGCAGTTTGTAAATAAGATTAAAATTGAATTAAATTCTGCAGAAACCTACAGGAAATAAAATTGTACCTAATTCCACTTTTCCCAAATACAATTCATAAAGATGGAAATTAGTATAAATTAATCAGTAGAGTTTCCATTCCAACAATTGTAGTCATTCTTTGGAGCACGTTCAATTTTTTTTCATTGTTCTGCAGAAAACAAAATTCTCTCGTTTAATTGCAGATAGGATTAAATTAAATAATTTAGAAATGAGTATAAACGAGTATCCTCTATGGATACAATGAGTATCCTCCAGACTCTAAGTATCTACGATTTAAAATACTTTTGCTTCGATATGTGACTGCATGTAATAAAATTCTGTTCAAGTTCCCATATCCGAAACTCACAAGGCCAGAAATTCGCAGAAGAACCATCAGGGTCCAATTTCAGCAATCGCAGTAACCTTCGCGGCCCCATTAATTCTCCACCAACGTTCTCCGGATACTTACATCACCTCGAATCACGTCCCCGTTTCGAAAACAACCGTAATCCCTATTTTTAAACGTGGCGGAAACGTGATCGCGAGAGACAAAGAGCCACGTGTCGTTTATGCGTGCCGCGTTGGTCGTTACGCGGCGCGAAGAACGCAGTCATAAAGGCAATTATCCCGGCGCGGAATTGCCCGTGCGTCGCTTTAAAGCCCCGTTTCGTCCCGAGGATCTTAAGAATCCGCTGCTGGTAAGAATGTACTCACTTTGCGTTCTTTGGCAGCGTGCCAGAGCTGGGATTGGTGTGCGTGGGTGTGAGACAGAGGGGCTGGTTGTTCGCGTTTTGTGGAACCAAGGGCTGCCTCGCATGGGCCGGCGACGTGTGCGATCCGTATCCATCGGAATTTAGCTGGAAGACAAAAATTAGGAGATTCAGACTGTGCTGGGCAGACTATTTTTCTAAAAGACAAACATTTTCTGTGGTTACTTCCGAAATTATTCACTGGCCGAGCGATTATTTCCTGCTTCACTAGCAGATTTCAGGATGCACTTTCTGACAATGATCGTGAAATATCGGAAAATATGAGTATCAAAAAAAAGTATGTTGCATATTAATAATTGCCAATCACTAGCAAACATTTCCTTCCTGAGACTTTTTTGTAGCATTAAAAATGACAGAGATATTTAGGTTTAAACGTGAGGAAACTCGCTTTGCACATTTAATACGTGGCACACACATGTGTACAGGGTGGTGCACTATAAACAGATCACCTGAATAACTCGCTTCCTTTTGAAAATAGAAGAAAATACATCAGACCAAACTTACTTGATATCGAGGCGCTCGTAATTTGATGTCATTAATTTTTTTATAGGTGGAGACGTCAAGGAGACATGAAGGTCAACTCTGTTTTTTTTTTAAATGGAACGGTATGGTTTATTTACATTCTGATAGTGTGTTTCAAGACGAATACAATAACCTATTATGAAGGTCATTCAAGGTCAAGCAAGGTCAACTGCAATAGAAAATAAAGTGTCTCAAAGCACTCATCGAACACTACGACGATTTACATGTAACATGTTATTTACGTATTCACTGCTACTTCAAGTGTTCAAAATAGAGATTTACGGGGCCCGTCAGAATGACGGACTCAAAATTTTTTAATTTACGATTATTAAGAGTGTAAGGAGGCATTCGTGAGGAATTATTAAATAAATTTATTTTTTTGTGCACCTATTACAATAAAAATCGCTGAAGATCTATGTAAATACAATTTTATTATTTTTATAAAGCAATGTAACATAATCCATTTTAGTGCTCCGTAAACCTAGTGTTAATAATGTACCATCAAAATTAAATTCATCTGGTGTTTCTCCTATTTTGTGTTTCATCCACTTATTTTTGCCATGTGTACATAAAACTCGCAATCTACTCACAAGCCATAAATGCCTAAACATTTATAATCAAGCTTCCACTCTGCAATTTTTATAACAATGACTAGACTGCGGATCTTCATTCAAAGTAAAACTATTCTTCATCGATTGCGCGAAGTAGAAACTAAATACAAATTGATTTCATCCTCCAATAATTTTGATCCATTGAGAAGACCACTCCAATATTGTTAGACATTTCTAATTTTTTACCATTTTACATTTCACTCGGTCAGTTTCTTTATAAATACATAAAAATCCGCTAACTAACAATAACTAACATACTTGATCTTGTGGGATCTTTCGGAGATGATTACTCGGCAGTGAATGCATTAATTACAACCAACAAAGATTGATCCATGAATTCTTTTTCATTCAGAATGCTCATTCGTTCCACTGCGGTGCTTGCACGAAAAATTGTTGGCGTCTACCACTCGTAATATTGGCTCTGGCCGCAGGCAAAAAAGTCCCACCATTTATCCTGACATCCACGGATAGCACTATCCGTTCCACGAGGGAGGAAGTCATTCAGCAGGAAAAATATTCGGTCGGCTCGGTAAGCTAATCGATTCTTCTCCAACCCCCGTCTAAGGGGGTGGAACAGAGCCTAAGAGGTTGTCGCGACTAACGAAACTTTCGGTCTATGGGGGTTGGCGCGAACAGGGAAACTTGCTGGGCTTCTTTGCAGACGAAGTTTACGAGGGTCACTGGCCAAGTGTCCAACACCAATTTTCATAAATTCGGCATGCTCGCGGTGTCAAGGGTGTTCGCATAGTTGCCTGCTGCTAGCCGAATAGGCTCGAGGGCGGTGAAACTGTACTCGAAGGTTGTTGCGTAGACTTTATGGGGTGCCGCGAAGTTTGTATGGGTTCTTTATGAAACTAAGGATCGCTTCTGACGCGTCGCATGTTACACGTCTGCGGGCGGGTCAAAATAAGCCATTTTGGGTTCTTTATGCTGTGGATATTGGCGTCGCGAGACGCTTCCGTGAGACGTTGTTCGATGGAATCGTTGAATGCGAATCTCTGATTAGTAGACTGTGGATCTTTATACAGGATAAACATTTTCTAAGACTGTAGTCTAAAATAGAGATGAAATAAAAGTATACTTGTTTTTTTTTAATAATTTCAAAAAAGTGTAAAATAATGTAGGAATTTTCTAAAATTATCTTAACTCTCTGACAGCGGAGTCTGGATTTATTTTGACCATAAGTATTAAAATTGTTATCCAATTACTCAGTTTCTGTCGAATTAATTAAATGGATAGTTACTACACTAAAAAGAATAGTCAGATTAATGTATCTACAAGAAGTACCATCAAAACTATGTTTAAAAAAATACATACATAAAATAGTGAATGGTCCCAAACATTGTTAATTATGTGGTTATAAGAATAGTCTGCTGTCTGAATAATATCTTCATAGTTTTGTACATCATCTTTTCATTTTTGTCATGAGTGCATCAAATCTGTTTCCAAAATAGGGGAGAAAGAGATTGATTGGGCAATTCACAGCAAAGTGTTCAGTTTTCACTTGTGTAGATCTGATTGAGGTTCGTCAACGGACATCAAGTACAGTTTCACGGTGTTTAGGAGTCTAGATCGTATCAGAAGAGGTCCTCGAGATCTCGTACCTTGACAACTGTGCCGATCAGCGAATCAGGAGGCATTTCTGGTGGCTCCGGGATCACTCCAGGGTTCGTGTGTGCTGGGTAATCGTTGTGCAGATTGGGCTCCTTAACAGGAGTACCGTCGAGTCGTTCCATGTCCAGGCCGTCAGTCGGTGTCGGCTGCGAGAGCAAGCGCTGCTTCATCTCGTGGAGATACGGGCACCGCTGCATCTCTTCAGACTCGTGGATTTTCGGTCGATCTGGAAAACAGGAAATCTATTAGCTCAAATTAGTCCAAAACTGGGCGCAGGTTGCCCCTTGCGGCTGTTATTTGGCCCCCGGAGCCGTGGAGCCACGCCTACTCACAGAGAAACCACGCCTACTCAGACGAAATGAGATAAATTTTCAGGATATTTAACTTTGTTATCTGGGGGAAAGTAGACGATTTATTATAATTTAGACTAGTGACTAAGTTAGGGATTAACATTGGTAGACAGCGAAGCCACGCCTATTCAGGGACAGCAAAGCCACGCCTATTCAGAGGCAGCAGAGTTACGCCTACTCAGAATCATCTAGACGAATTTTGAAAAGGATTTTTAATATAGTTGTTTAGGCTTAAGTAGTTGATTTATTATGATTTAGACTAGTGACTAGGTTAGATCAAGATTGTAAATGATAGTTCATTAATAGACAGCGAAGCCACGCACATTCAGAGACGATGGAGCCACGCCTACACAGAGGCAGCAAGATGAGTTTTGGAAAAGATTTTCAATTTGGTTACCTAGAAGAAATTGAACGATTTATTACGATTTAGACCACTGTTTAAATTGAATCGAATTTACGAATTATAGTTGAGTATTATTACTGATGAGGAATTTTCTTCTTCAAGGTACACAGAGTGCATCTAGCAATCGAATCTATAACTCGGTTATTATTGAAGATAATATAAAATTGCAGAGGAAATTTGTGCATGGCTTAACAAGCTATGTCGACTTATGATGTCATTGTTTACGGAAGTGCATCGGTGCAGTTGATTTGCCTGTAGATTTTCATGCAAAACAAAGATGTTCTGTCTTCATTACAAACAATAGGAATTAAATGTTTATCTCTTTCTCTCTTTCTCTTCAATAATATGCTGAAAATAATGATACTTTCAAATTCCTAAAACGTTTTCATCGTTTCATACTCATTTTTGCAGTAATGCATAGAATCCACAGTCTAATGATTAACAAGCTGAAGCTTGCTAGGGTCTTCGAACGGTACCAAACACAAGAAAACTGTTTGCAGATCCAAACTCAACGATCAAAGGGTCCAACTCCACTTTCTGAGGAAACTGATCGTTCCAAAGATGGACGATGAAAAGAAGAAGTGAAATCGCGTCGCAGTCTTTCGAGAATGATAAGACTAATCAGTACTCTCGTGAATAATGCACCAAACTGCCGGTCGATTCGTTCTCTTTCTCCGCGGGGATTCGAGCAGGATCGATTCTCTCGAGATCGAGACTGCAGCTCGATACTGTTGGTCACCGTGTTCGGGACAATCGAATCGAACAACGGCTGAAGCCTTCCGTGCGCCCACCCCCTCGGGATTACAATCTTTTCGCGTCGTTAAGCTTCATCGAACGAGTCCCCGTGCTCATGGTTCTCTAGCACGCTTCCTCTCCTTCACTCTATTTTACTCTCTCTCTCTCTCTCTCTCTCTCTCTCTCTCTCTCTCTCTCTCTCTTGCTCCCTTATCTTCGCGAACACCAGTTTTTCCGCTGTGAACAGTGGGCAGCCACACCCCTTCCGGTTCACTTCGTCTTCGCTCGCATCGACCTGCGGAGGTTTTTCTTTAGACTTTTCCCCGGAAAACTGGGGCAAACGTTTTTTCGAACCCGTCGCTGAACACGATTCAATCTTTTCGATGTTTGCAGCGATACGGTATTTTTGAAGGAGAATTTTCAGATCGATGGGCGAGCGACATTGTGTATGTTGGTTACTGGGAAGCGAAAGTGAAATGAAGCTGCTGGGAAGTTTATCAGAATGTTTTTACAGTAAACCTACCACGGTCAGATGACCGATTTTATATTTTGTAAATATTGAAATTAGAAAAATTCGTTTATGAAAAATAATGGAATAAATTTCCTTGTCCAAGCATCTATTATATTGGAAATTACGGACAATGTGAATAAATCTCGTGTTGCCATTTTTATAAGCCACATTCGCCGATAGTTTTAATGATTGGCAGGTTTAGTGTTAAGAAGTTTGAGTGATTGCAATTTTATTTTCGAGATCTAGGTAAATTCAGAAGCATTTAACGACATACTTAAGCATGCAGAGATAAACTACACCTGTTAGATGGAGAGTTAGACTGAATCAATATTGAAGCTTTAGTATTTTACCCTACACAGCGAAGAAATGTGTGGAAATCACGATGTTAAGTAGAATCACGAGTATGATTGAACCCTTTATATTTAGCAACGTAAATACGTTGTCCTCTGATGAAGTAGAATAAGTGAAATTTAGAAGTTCGATTTGATGATATTGAATTCATTAATTGAAATATTTGGTGGATGTCATAAGCAGATGCGTATTTTATGCATTTACGACAGAAATCAGTAGCTGCAATTTGGCACAATGTAAAGATTGAAAGAATTGTGTAGCATCAATATATTATTAGGTTGTTGCATATGAAATGGTCGATTCTACAATGCAAATGTTATGTACCGTTTTGATCAAGAAATACTGTTATAATCTATGGGGTTGTTCAACATCATTTTACGGTACAAAACTGATCTTAATCAATTTTACTTTTAAGTAAAGTTTATTTCAATGTGAATCAATGTGATTATCGAGTACTCATTTTATATGAGTGCAAAAATAACATTTTAACGATAGCATCATGTGATGTTTGGTCAAAATTGGTCGATTAATGCCCTATTCGTCGACGGTAAAGACGACTACAAAATGCTGGTGAGAATCTTGTAAATGATGAATGTGAACGACAAAAAAATTCCAATTTCTACTGTAGTACAATCAAAATTCTTGCAATTCATTCACCGAATACATTGATTAGAATGGTGCTTATTTTGGTCCATAAGTTTATTTCGAAGAAAACTATGTTTGCTTAACGTCACCGTTAACAACCGGACATTTCATATGCAACGACCCAATACTTTCAGCTTAGTAAAATTATTAAAGAACGGAACACGTTCTTAAGTGGCTCCTAATATTCTATAACAAATGTAGAAAATTTTTATTTTGCATAAAGATCCGCAATCCACTCATAAGATTCAAATGTTCTGATCGTAATTTTTATGAAAGCTTTTTGACGATATTATACACTGAAATAATAGTGTTTAAACAACGGACATTCAGAGTGGTTTACATTTTTATAAAAACATAGAAAATCGTTATAGGAGTTGCATTTTGTATAATAAATGGACTAGGGCATTTAGTTGTCAAGATAAGGGTTCAACTATGTTCATCTCATAAAGGGAACTGCGTCAGTACCACGAAATGTCACAATATCATAGTGTTGTAAAAATAAGATACAATAAACAATGGTGACAGTGGTGCGCAGAATGACAGCTGTCACTACAAATGCCTCTAAATATAGCAACTGGTAAATTGATCTTCCCTGGGCTTCAATTAATAATGTATTAAGAGGAAGAACTTTCTCTCATGTTTTAAGAAGTACGTTCCACAAATGGGTAAGTACAAGTAAACTGTATGTTACAATTCTTTCTAAAAAATGTCCTGAAGTTGCAAACACATGAAACACTGCAATCCAGTCACTATTATTTTTTTGCATCCAAAGCCTGTGTTTGTTTCTTCAGGACAAAATCGATTTTGAAAATCCGTCAAATTCGAGTGCCTAGCATTTGTAAAAAGTAGAACTTGGATGGTCATGAACAAACGTGTCAGACGATTCCTATTCAATAGCAAGCGTGTTCGCCGAATTTTCAAACTCTGTTTTCTCGAAAACGAGGCGTCAAATGAAAAAAAAATGTATTTTATATTTTCGGTTTATTTTCTAACATGAATACTGGGACACCCGGTATAGTCATCGGAGAATACATAGGTATAAAATAAATACAGGGTGTTTCACGTAACAGTTTTCACGATTTTTTAAGTACTTGCGATAATTTGACAAAAAATATTTTCACCAAAAGTTGATCAGTTTTCGATTGGTTATATATTGCAATAAAAAAGTTCGAAAAACATTTTTTTTATAGTATAGTCAGGGTCACCTTCATTTTTTTAAATGGCACTTTGTATTTTTGACTTAACATTATTATAGCCCGTGTCAAAACGAATTCAACGACCTAGTATACCATGACCATGACTGAAGGCGAAGAAATGAAAATTTCAACAAAACATGACAATCTGCTTGAATGGATGATAATAACTTGTGTTTATTATTATGACTCGAAATTACATTCAATTCAGAAACCTTGACTAAAAGAACGCAAACAATTTCGTAAAAAAGTCACATCAAATGTTCGAATTGAAATCCGTTTTGTTGTAGGCACAATTCCATTCTTCGTAGTAAATTTGCATTGGCAGCATGCGAAGAACTTCGCTACGACAGTTTCGTAAGAGCAACCAATGCAAATTTACTACGAACAATGGAATTATGCCTACAACAAAACGGATTTCAATTCGAACATTTGATGTGACTTTTTTACGAAATCGTTTGCGTTCATTTAGTCAAGGTTTCTGAATGGAATGTAATTTCGAGTGTTAATAATAAACATAAGTAATTATTACCCATTCAAGCAGATTGTCATGTTTTGTTGAAATTTTCATTTCTTCGCCTTCAAGGTCATCCTAAGATCATTGTATACTAAGTCGTTGAATTCTTGGGCTATAACACTGTTAAGTCAAAAATACAAAGTGTCATTTAAAAAAATGAAGGTGACCATGACAATACTATAAAAAAAATGTTTTTCGAACTTTTTTTGCTGCAATATATAACCAATCGAAAACTGATCAACTTCTGTTGAAAATATTTTTTGTCAGATTATCGCAAGTACTTAAAAAATCGTGAAAACTGTTACGTGGGACACCCTGTATAAACTTTCTTGCTCTTCTACGAACAACAATGAAAAGTTCTAGTCACTGTAACCGTAAACTAAATATTAGCGCGAAAATTTATAAAAATTCGAGGCCGAACCGATCTTCAGCCAACACAGGAGCCCAAAAAGTTAGGCCTTCGACAAAAACCCCTTCTCACATAAACCCTCCAACAGCGCCTGCACTTCCACCAGCTCGGTAACGCGCCTAATCACGCCGATCGTTTCTCGTGAAGGTGTAAAATTTCGCCCTTCGAGAGGGGGTTGATTTCGTTTCACTTCCGGCGTCGACAAACATCGAGCTCACTTGATTCGAGGGATCGATATCGGCCCTCGCGAAGGGCGCGAAAAGTTCAGAAAGAGTTCATCGTCTTGCAACATCGACTTACTGGACATGGCGTCGTCCATTTAGAGCAGATCGCGAGCGGTCGGCCCGATTTTCTCGGATCTCGGATCGATCTGCCGAGGAATGACGACGTAAACGCGATCGGATCGACACTGGTTCAAGGGGAAGTCTCGATCCGCTCGATCCTCGCTGCTCTCGCGCTCTCTCCCCATAGCCAGCGAACGCCAAACATGGCGGGGACCGCTAGTCACGTGCGTTCATCTTCCACGCTTCGCGGAACTTGACGAGACGGGAAAGCGAACGAGAGACCACGAAGAGACTAAGCTGATCAGAGCCTGTTCAGGTCTGTTTTTACCTGTAACAGTCGTGTGGCGCTCTCGTTCGACGGGGGGACAGGACACCAAGCGAACCGGGACTTCGAGAGATCAAGATCGCCGCGATCCGAACAGGAAATATTTGTAATGACGCCCCGATCGAGAATCCAGGTTGGGATAGTTGCCAGTCTATCAGGATCTAACGTGGTTCTTTCTTTTCCGAGAACCGCCGCCTGACGTGTCCGCGATAGCGACTTAATCGTTTTGCTCCGATCCATGTAACGGGTGGCAGCTAATTTCAGATACGCCCGCGAATCTACCGATAACATCTGATTGATCCTGAAAAGAATTCTTACGTCAGCCGCGATTTTTAGATAGCACACATTTCCAACGGATTGTTACTTATAGTACAGGGTACCGAGAAGTTTAATATTGTTCCCGCTTAGACGATATAGTAGCAAAATCTCTGATAAGGACAATAGAGTCTGGGTTCATTTTGATCTTCGCGAAGCACGCCTGGAAATAGAATTTTTATTTTCAGCGTCGGTTTCTGACCTGGTCTTTTCTTGTTTGATTTGTTGGTACCTGTCTGCAGATGTTATATTACAAAACAGGGGTATTGAATGAATTTTAATATTGTATTTTCTGATAATAATAATAATGGATGAAGTTTGTGAGAAGGAATTTTCATTTCTTGGTGTGGGAAACGATTTTTCTTGATTTTGTCTACTGTTTATAGTTCAACGATGAGGCGATTTTCGGAATTTTTTACAGCGGAACCGGAAAATTCGCAAACTTTATACTTTGGGAGTATGTTTAGAAATCTTCAGTGAGTATGAACAAATTTTTTTCTGTTGCCAAACTCTTAGTTTTCATTTACAAGAAACAATTTTCCTAGGATCTACCTACTCTTTGTCTATTCACAGATGATGTGACTTTCGAAATTTTTTTGAGCTAAACTAAAACTTATACGAATTTGAAAATTTATGTACATATTTTCCAATCATTGAAGAATGTAAATAAATTTTTCCTAGTGCAGAACTTCTAATTTCTGTTTACGTGAAACGATTTTCCCGTCCAGCCTTTTGTCTGTTCAGAAGTAATAGTACTTTCGGATTTTTTTAAAGCAGAATTAAAAATTGCACAAACTTTAAATTTTATGGACATATCTAGCCATCCTTGGAGAGTATAATGAGTTTATTTTTATTGAGAAATGACAGGTCTGTTGAATGTTATGACTATGTGATGTCTATGTGTGGACGGTCCCATTGACCGGGTTAGCGGTATAGACGATAGAATATTAATGCGAAGGTTGATCGATTGTCTACAACTTTTCCGCGTAAGGCCGAGCAATCATCGAAGCACTATTGCATCATGCGATGATCCATAATGGGTCCGCGATGTGTCTCGATCGACCGATACACATGTTCTCTCCGCAGACTAAACACGTTTACTCTGACGTCTGAATACAGCCTACAAGCTAAATGCATCACGTGTCTGTCTTCAACGACAGCGGAAGGCAAAAACTACTGTCCAGACCGACTCCTCGCGTCGTTTCCGATCGATTGATTGACATTGAACTAACTCAAACACCCCCGGAGACCGTTGATGAATCTCCGACAAGGTTTGTCTGACTCTGTGTGTCTGGATTCCCTTGGAGAATTAAATCGAGCGACGGAGAAATAAACAAACCTGTGGTAACACGAAACCTAGTGGTCTACATCTAGTAGGAGTGTGCGAGAACTCGAAAATGCCGAGTCGGGACGAGACGAGAAATTTTTTCGAGATCGGGACGAGTTCTCGAAAATTTCGGGATTCTCGATTATGTTGAGATTCTCGAAAAACTTCGGGATTCTCGATTACGTCGAGATTCTCGAAAGTCTCGAGATTCTCGAATGTCTCGGGATTCTCGAATGTCTCGGAATTCTCGAAAGTCTCGGGATTCTCGAAAATGTCGAGATTCTCGAAAAACTTCGGGATTCTCGATTACGTCGAGATTCTCGAAAGTCTCGAAATTCTCGAAAGTCTCGGGATTTTCGAAAATTTCGAGATTCTCGATTATGTCGAAAAACTGCGGGATTCTCGATTACGTCGAGATTCTCGAAAGTTTCAGGATTCCCGAAAGTCTCGGGATTCTCGAAAATTTTAGGGTGCTCAGTACTCGATTACCGTTATGAGACTCGCTTTAAAATCGATCGCAGGTATGAGATTTCGGATATTTAAGGCGTTTCCGAAGGCGAGTCTCACAACGGTAATCCTGTACTGAAGACGCTAAAATTTTCGAGAATCCCGAGTCTTTGGAGAATCCCGAAACCTTCGAGAATATCAAACATTTTCGGGAATCTCGACACTTCCGAGAATCCCGAGACATTCGAGAATTTCGACATAATCGAGAATCTCGAAATTTTCGAGAACCCGACCCGTCCCGTTCCAATGTCTTCCCGTCTCGTCTCGATCATCGAGATCCATAAATTTTCGGATTTCGCACACCCCTAAGATCTAAATTAACTTCCTTCTGCACGACATGAGGTCTTTAGGAATGACATTGTCAATGTACATTTTTTTATATTGCGAACAGAAATGATTGCAAAGTTGTCTAAGTCTGTTCGAAAATGTTTGGAATGAGTAACAAAAATAATTTTGAATGCTGAACAATTTTATTAATTGAAAGTACGTGTCTGAATACCTGATCATTGACCTAAAGGTTGAATAGGAGGAATAATCTAGTCAACATTAATTATTGTAAGATTTTCTAGTAGCATTTTCACAAAGTTCGAAATATTGGAATATACCGTGCTCAGTATAATTTTCGTTTTTATATTACGCAAGTTTTCAAGTCGGAATAATTCTTTCTGAACGTAGAAATGTTTAATATTACATAATATACTCTTAAAACTCAGAAAAGATAGGTATAACTTAGTTTTTCATGGGAAAAACACCGAAAAAATTGGTTTTGATTTTTTTCAACTATGACGTCCCAATCTCAGGAATTTTAAAAACTTGATAGTATTACTTATGTTGATATCTTATTGCAAAATTAAATCCGTAGGTGTGCTCTGTCATCTTCTATATGAAATCTTCATTTTTTCGATTTTTTTCATGTTTTTCATGTCTTAAAACCACAATTTGGAACGGAAAAATCTGAAAACGATATATAACATGTGACTTGGTATTCGAAATGTGTCCGATTTTTTTCAGAATTTTTAATCGTCATTAAACGGGGAAAATGGGCCAAAAACTGGTTTTTCGATTTTCGATTTTCGAAACTTGGCAGAAAAGTTTCTTTTTTGGTAGACTATCGGCTGGTTCAAAATCGTTAAAATCGAGGCGGGGTCGAATTTGACTCCCAAACCCGGCTATAGCCATTAAAAGCACACCAGAATAATGCTGGCCTGCCTTGAAGTTCTCCCTTTAAAAATCACAAAAATTGTACGGAACGATGGCGCGTCTTAGAGAATACCATCAAACCATCCACAAGAATGTACACTATCTTATCAGTCTCTATTAAAACGAATCTCTCAATTAAACACTTGCTTCCACCACAAAGGGCAATATAGCAGAAGGAATCAAAGGAACGTAGAAAATTCTGAGAGACCAAGAATCGCGGGTAGAGAAAGGGTCGGAGAAGAAAGCGTTTTAAAATAAGGAGGTTCTGGAACCGCTTAATATTCAATTCCGCCGGTAATAAACGTCCAATGAAACGTATTATAGAATTGGGTCGCCGAAGGGGGGAAGCCGAACGAAAGCCTCGCGCGCGCGGCAAATAGAGGGAAGTGAGATCGATCGGAGAATAAATTTTTCATCGTTGGCCCATTGCTCGGTTCGGATCGGCGTTTCATGGGCAAACGAGAGATGGATGCGAGAGATGGATGTGGGCGATCGATTCTCGAACACGCGGGGCTAAATGGCTAAATGGGTCACTCGCTGACGCAGCGCTGCGCGCGAGTAATTAGCGGGAGTATAGAGGAGGGTTTACGTAAGAACGACTTGTTGTACGTTTTTGCCGGTAACGAGCGTTCGACGAATCAGATTTCCCGGGTATCTCGTTTCCGTGGAGGGGTGTCGATTGTCATTGGGTAGCGTGTGATTAACTGGGTCGCTACTCGATGAATACTCGATTTCGAATGGCCGCGCTACCTTTCCACCGCCGTTCTGATACACTAAATATTTAAACAAAAATGCACGAAATAAAGCTGATGTACCGCTACTATTTGCTTTTGGAGTCGTCGAAATATCTTGTGCAGTTTCCGAGATAAACACGTAGGAAATTAGAGGGTGCCAGACATGTTTGTAGATATTGTATTGAAAATGGCGCTGCTGTTACTGTTTGGGCACACCTAAAATTTTGGAAAAAATAGACGATGTAAAGATATCTTGTATTTTCTATGTGCCGTTGGATTCGTCCGAATATCTTATTTGGTTTTCGAGATAAAAGCGTATGAAGTTAGAGGGTGTCAGAAATGTTTGTAGATATTATATTGAAAATGGCGCTGTTGTTAATGTTTGGGAACACCGAAAATTTTGGAAAAAATAGACGATGTAAAGCTATCTTGAACCTCCCATTTGCCGTCAGATTCGTCCGAATATCTTATTTGGTTTTCGAGATAAAAGCGTATGAAGTTAGAGGGTATCAGACATGTTTGTAGACATTGTATTGAAAATGGCGCTGTTGTTATTTTTTGGATACAGCAAAAATTTTGGAAAAAATACACGATGAAAAGATATCTGTACCTCCCATTTGCCGTCGGATTTGTCCGAATATCTTATTTGGTTTTCGAGATAAAAGTGTATGAAGTTAGAGGGTGTCAGACATGTTTGTAGATATTGTACTGATAATGCCGCTGGTGCCGTTGTTCAGGCAAAATGAAAATTTTTGAAAATTTATAAGATATGAAGCTAATTTGTACTTTCTCTTTGCCGTTGGATTCGTTCGAATATTTCATGTTGTTCTCCAGAAAAAGAGGCGTATACAGTTAATGCTCTCAGCCTCAGGGTGAATAACTTCGGGTACTAAAAATGGCACTGGTGTCAATATTTAACAGGACTTACACATTTTTTTTTTTAAATAAATGAAATAAAGTTGATCTACACCCACTATTTCCTTTTGGATCTCTTTAAATATCATGCGTGGCTCCCAAGAAAAAAGCGTACAAACTTAGGTTAGCTTACGTAGTTACCCCCGTAGGTAATGCGCTGAAAATGGCGCTCGTGTCAATATTCGACTAAACCTAAAATTTTGGAAAAAATACACGAAGTAAAAGTAACGCGCAGCTATTATTTGCTTTCGGGTTCGTTCAAATACCTAGCCTCGTTTTGGAGAAATGATCGTCTAAAGTTAGGGGTAGTGATCCGAGACTCGAGCGAGCTTAAAACGCGAGCATCGGTTCGGTTTCTCGCACACCCGAAGAAAACAACCGGCGTGTTTTAAATAGCAGCGTAACGGAGCCAACGCACCTCGAATTCCCATTGTTCTATATTTACCGTACGGTTGTTGCGGCAACGTTTCCACAAGGGAAAAATTATCGATCATCGAGCGCCATTGCGCGTGAAGTAAACGTTGGCTATGGTTATTTATAACGTTGCGGGGGAACCGATGACACCAACGCGAATAATAAATAATCCAGCTGGTGTGCGTAGGACTGTTTCCTTGGTAAATAGCGTTTTCTGGTGCGGAATTATTGCTGTCTAAATTGGAGCAGTTCACAAAGTCCCTAGCAATGTGGTTCATCGAAATATCTTGCGTTTACTGGGACCGGTTGGTCGATGGAGAGAATTAAGTATCCGACGATGGAAATAGGCGGAGCTTATTTTTGGGACAAATATCTGAATTTTCATAGGTTGTTTCAGTGACGAAAATTGTAAATAGTCAGTCTGCAAAAAGATTGTGATGTTCGCGAGCTTATATTTGATTGAAGACGCGGTCGGTGAGACGAGTTTGTACGAAAAGCAACCTAAAGTGAAGATTAAGTGATCTCTATGTATTTACTGCTTCTGTTCAAATGGAGAAAGATTAATAATATATAGCTAGTTAAAAGTGATGCAATGATCTATTCTCAGTTCACTGAAGTCGGTAACTAAGAAAAGGGAAGTTTATTTAATTAATCTTTTTCTTGATCAGTTTAATGGAACGTAAATTTGCATGAATGTTCTATGTTTGATTCATGACTAGTGAAGACAGTAGATGTTTATGTAAATCTACAGCATTTGACTCAGACGTGTTTTGACTGAGTAGATTCTTTTTTCCTTGATGAATGATGTCAGTGAAGCAAAAATAAATTTAATGCTGTTGTTAGAGCACTAAAATGTTTAATTCGTTTAATCTTGAAGATCTCGTAAAGCAAATGCAATTTCCTTGGCGTTATTTGCGAAGACTGTGGTTAGAAACAATATGCACTACTTTTTTAATTAGCAATGTTAATTTGCTAAAATTGAATTAGAAACAAATGCAGAAAAATCTGCTAAACCAGTCTTCATAATTGAATTTCGTGAAAGTGAGATTAAGAAAGACCATGTTCTATATCAAGAATTTCAATAAACAAAACAAGATCTGAAATGGTACTAAACATCTTGTATGACTATTCTAAACAATTTTCCAAATTCCACAAATGCCCCAGGACCCAGTGTAATTACTAGACTGCAGCTTTTTATGAAAAATAAAATTGCTATACTGCAATTGCAAGCAACAGGAACCAAATAAAAATTTATAATCCCCATTAAAAGTTTTAATAGGTTGAAAATAGTGCATCGAAATTCTCGAATTTATTATTAAATTCATTAATTTGTCTACTACTTTCAAATTGCATCCACTCATATTTAAAAATTTATGAACTAAATGTGCAGTCTACTCATTACTTTCAGCAAGTAGAATGAGTACGCACTAGACAGACAAACTCCCCAGCAAATTAATCGAACTCCGCGCACCAACCAGTGACATTTTGATGACGGTACCACCACAAACCACGGAATACACGCATGTTAACAGCAACCCAAGCTCGAACAATCGAAAGAAGCTTCAAGAGAGCCTGGCTAAGAGACACAATGGCGGTCGTTTAATAAATTCGCGTGGTCTCCGTCGACGGAAGTTCCGTGACGTTTCTAAAAGCCACGGTTGCCACTCATGGTCGCTGGAAACGCAACGCAGGTCTTATTTTTAGACGGAAACGACGAAGTCGTTGTCAATAACGTATTACGATTCACGGGGGACGCAACGTCGACGGAAAAATCGGGCTGATCTCTCTCTCTCTCTCTCTCTCTCTCTCTCTTTATGCGATTCGAAGAGAACAAACGGCGAGAAGGCTGACGGTTCATCGACGTCGCCACGTGTAAATGTTTGCGGGCTGCCTCGGAATAAATTAGGGTTACGAGTCTCTCTTTTTACAACCGCTTCACGTGCACGCCTTATTTTCCGAGAGATTTGCGTCCGTTTCTGCCGCGGATTTAACGTCGGTTCGGCGAAACGCGCAGAAACCGCGACGATTTTATCGCCCCGTGCTCCGGTTTCGCGGTGGTCCGTCCCTGAAGTTGCAAACGACAACGCTAATTTCCGGACATCCTTTTTTATACGCAATTACGCGCGAACGGCGTTTCGTTAAAGCCTGCAAACTGGCAAAAACGTTGCGATAAACGCGACACAGAGAAATGCTTGAAGATATACAGCTTTTAAAATGAGAGAGAATTTTTGTTCACCCTTAATACCTATGATTTAATACACAGTTGTTTGTGTTGACTTGGAGGCCCGCAATTTGGAGGCAATTTTAATAGGATGAGGACAATAGAACATCTAAATTCAATTTAAAAAGAAATTTTAAATAGGTAGCTCCATGAGACTTTTGTTTTTTGTAAAATAATACAAGACCTTTGAAGTAGGATAGAATTTTTGTTCACCCTTAATATCTATGATTTAATACCCAGTTGTTTGTGTTGACTTTAAGGCCCACAATTTAGTGGTATTTTTAAGAGGATGAGGACAATAGAACATCTAAATTTAATTTAAACAAATTTAAAATAGGTAGCTCCATGATATTTGTCTTTTGTAAAATAATACAAAATTTTAAAGTTAGGCAGAATTTTTGTTCAACCTTAATGTCCATTATTTAATTCACAGTTTTTTATGTCGACTTAAAGGCCCACAATTTAGTGGTACTTTTTGGAGGATGAGAACAATAGAATATTTGAAACCAATTTACAATAGGTAGCTGCATCAGACTTGTCTTTTTTTAAAATAATACCATACATTTAAAATTGGTTTAGAATTGTTGTCGAACCCAAATTTCTATGATTTAGTTCCTAATAATTAGACTGCGGGGTTTTATGAAAAATAAAAATTCCTCGCATTAATTTCAATCAATTAGAGGTAAGCGGACGTTACTTTCTTTTATGAATAATTATAATAATTGTTTTTAATGCTTTGCATTTGATGTATTTATTTTTGTTATAAATCCATACAATCCATGGTCTAGTAATAATATGTGTTTCTTTAAAAATGTACAAAAATGTAACAGTAACTTTGCACAGGTAGAAATCCTCAACTGAAGTTTTTAACATTAACAAATACGTCTTCTAGTATACTCAAAATTTACTCATGCCGTAACTGCACAAATATTCGCAGTCAACTGATAATAATCGCATTCCTCCAAGGGTGAAATACATTTTAGATGTTCCTACAAATGTACATCCTCCAACAAGCTTAAATAAAATCGAAATTCATTGCTTCCCACAACTATTACGAATAAAATCAAAATTCATTGCTTCCCACAACTATTACGAATAAAATCAAAATTCATTGCTTCCCACAACTATTACGAATAAAATCAAAATTCATTGCTTCCCACAACTATTACGAATAAAATCAAAATTCGTTGCTTCCCACAACTATTACGAATAAAATCAAAATTCATTGCTTCCCACAACTATTACGAATAAAATCAAAATTCATTGCTTCCCACAACTATTATGAATAAAATCAAAATTCATTGCTTCCCACAACTGTTACGAATAAAATCTAAAATTCATTGCTTCCCACAACTATTACGAATAAAATCAAACAAAGCAGCACTACATAGCATCGAAGGTTACAATTTTACGTTCCCCGAAGATTTCCATCTCACAGAAAGTTACGAAAGTCTATCCGCGCGGAAAGAGTTCGTACACAGGATTTTCAACCGAGAGATGCACCCCTAAGTGGCATTATTTGTCGTTCCCGCAGAAAAATCCAGCGGAGGCGTGACAGAACCGTTTTGACAGTAATAATGCGCACACCTGCGCATTTCATCGGAGCTTGTGAGAGTACAGAGTAGAGAATCCTCTGTTTCCTCCGGCTCGCGTTCTCTATTTCTGGTTGCCACGACAACGGTCACGAAATTTCCCCTTCGCGGTGCAGGAAATTGCAGTCGAAAGGGAAGAACGAAGACGAAGTTCACAGCGGACGACGCGCGACGGAGCCAAAGGGCGTATATAGTAAGGGAGAGGAAAGGAATGGGAACGTAGTTACTGACCTATCTCGAGTCGCGATTCCGAGTTTCTCAACAAGAAAGGGAGGGAGAGAGAGAGAGAGAGAGAGAGAAGAACGAGGGAAAAGTGTGGAAACGAGAGAAGGGGTGGCAACGACACACGGTAACGTCTTGCGAATGGGACAAAGGGAGCGCCAAGGGAGCGTTGACAAAGGGAGCCGGCCACTATTTTTAACGCGAAAACACGGGACACGAATCGACACGCCGGTTGGACGACACAGATTTCAACGACGATAGACACGTTAGACAATGATGGTAGAGATGCATTTTAACACTGAAACTAATGGATATCGATCGAAACGATTTTCGATTCTGCATTTTTCTGTCGAAGGGCTCACGAGCCAGTGTAAGTTTAATTTTCTTATATCGATTCACTGGGATATAACTGTAGTGAAATAGAAATAAAAATTTGTTTCTTTATACGTTTAAGAGGTTGAAAATAATATAACGGTTTTCAACCAGCAATAATCGCACCTCGGTAGAACCTCATTGGTTACGATATCAGTGCCAATGTGATTATCACAATCAAGATATTAATCACATAGTATGGCAGTGTGAGCTTTTCGATGTGCAGCGTACCATTCTAATTGAGTATTTGCGGAAACAAGTGTTTACCCTTGAGTATAGAAATGTTCATTGCTTCTACTAAAGTTGAGTCGTGTGTGTGTATCATCCCTAAAAAAAGGGGTTGTTTGAAAATATAGATTAGATTATTAGATTATTAGATTATTAGATTATTATTAGATTATTTTATCCTAATGTAATATGCATTTTGGTTTAGGCATACTGCGTTTTGTATTATTCTGTATTTACTTTCAAAATTGTACTTTCATTGTAGCCAAAATGAATCTCAAATGAGATTCAAGGTGATTTAATAAAAAAAAAAAAAAAATATATATATATAACAGTATTTTATAATTCTTCTAATGGTTTTACCATTTTAAATTACGCCCACTCATTTTTGTCGTAAATGTATAAAATCCGTTGTCAAGTTGTAACATAAACATGTTTGGTCATCTTCAATCACTTTCAGCCATTATTAATATATTTATTAATATTAGCAGGAATGTATTAATTATATCGATCAATTATAAGATCGTGAATTACAAGAGGCTTATATTTAATTATTACATGCATTTGCAGTGATTCCCCACTAAATCGTTCGAATTATATTATATTTATACATGCAGCTGAACGTGTTTATGTTACAATGTAATATTTAAAACCATAGCGGATTAATTTTATTTTTACCAGATTTTGTTCGTATGTTATCTGCAACGTTTAAAGAATTAACGAGTACTGTTTTATTTTTGTCAATTCATTAATGTTATTCAGGGAAGAAATAAATGTTTCTGTGGCTCCTGTAGTTTGCACTCAAAGCGGACATTTTATGTTTTGCAGAAAAATCTGCAGTCTTGGTACAATCGATTGGATTGTAACATAAATTTGTTCTAGGTTAAATATAGTCATGTTCTAATCTTAACGATTTAGTTGTGAAAAATCATCATTAAAAATGTAGCAAACTATGATTAATCAAATGCTACATACAGTCAACGATTTTACAATTAATTGTTTCAGAAAAGTCGTATTTCTGAGTGGAAGATATTGAAGACAACCGAAGAAATTTATGTCACTAGCCAATAGATTATTTAGAAGTAAGACACGCTGATTGGTTAACACGTGAAACATTATGTCAGTCCCTGGGAACTGACGTTTATCGCATTTATAGAATAATATATAATATATAAATCATATGATATTAAAAAATATTCACACTGTCTCAACAGATTTAATTGACACAGATTAAACTGAAATGTCGTGAGCAAGTATTTTATTCATACCCATTCGTATTTTCGTATTCAAACTGAAAACTAACCGTACCGAGCACGAAATAGTACACGCTGTTTTATAAAAATTTCAAAACTGAATTAATTTAGATTTCTCGCAAATTTTATAAGAATAGATCCTGGAATGTAGAAATTTATTTAATAATATCTAATGGAAGCATCTTTATCATTTCAGTAATTATAAAATAAAAACTGTGAAATATCTAATATTTCTAATAATATCTAATGGAAGCATCTATATCATTTCAGTAATTATGAAAAATAAAAACTGTGAAACCGGGTATTGGACCGATTGTAGTAAGGTTAGTGTTGAATAACAAGTGAAATGGAAATCGAGCCAAAATTGCTCCGCGTTTAGCGTGTTAAGAAGACACAAAGTCTCTCTATGAATACAATGTAGCTTGGCCAAGTGCAGAAACAACTAGGTGTTAATTACAGGTGAACGCACCATGAAAACACATCGAATGGCAGTGAAAGGTAGTACCGATGGAGGAAAAAACGCGGTCGATCGTGTTCGGAAGCCGTTCGAGGAAAAGGGGTGGCGTAACGCGTCCGCGAGAGCAGGAACCACTACGAAACGAGTCCGCGCGAGGGTGGATTCAACAAGTGCAGGACCGGTTTCCACGGAGTAATGGCACAGCGAGGAGAGTAAGAGAGAGAGAGAGAGCGATCTAGAGAGAAAGAGTGAGAGAGAGAAGGGAGCGCAAACGGTCGCGCGCGATCAACAGGACGCCCCCGTGATTTGTCTCGCAATTAGGGGTGTTAAGGTGGTTCCCCGGTACAGAGACCCCACGCGCTCTGTAGTTTCGGAAGCACTTTGTTACACAGCGGACGCGATTACTAGATTAATCTCTCTGCTGGTGCTCCACAGGGCCACGCGCTAGAAACGTGAAATGTCAGCAGGACAACCGTTTATCCTACAATTAAGGAGCTTACAGTGGATTCTACGGCTCCCGGGTCTCTTTTTGGGAATTTTTGGAATTTATCGAAGATCAGAAGCGTCCTGGATATACTGGCTGTTTGGTGGGATTATGGCGTTTGTTTTAATGCTGATGGGTTGAGGAGATATGAGAGGTATTTTGAGGGATCTGTCTGTTTTTGGGATTTTGTGGAAATGGCTTGTTGCGAAGTGGAAATTAACCCTTTGCACTCGAATGGCGACTCTGAGGCAACAGTAAAAATTGCTATACCATTATTTAAAACAGTTTTTATATGATTAAATGCGTCTGTATTCTATAAATTCCTAGACATTCGAGTGTTGTATGAGAAGGACTGTTCAATTTCATAATGTAAAAAAGATTATATAGAATGAAAATTATGTAGGTTGAAAGAAATGTCCGTTGGTATACTTTTTGGAAACTGTCCGTTATGGATTAAAAATTAGAATGGTCAAGGGAATGCTCGTTTGCTTTGTTATGGATGGTTTGACAACCCCTATCGTGTCTTTTAAAGGCTGGATCTGACCGTAAGATTTTTAGGAATGGTTTTCTATAGACTAAGAACTAGAACGATCAAGGTTATGTTGATTTATTTCATTGTTAATGGTTTGACAACCTTTCGAACTGTCTTTTAAGTAGCAGCATATTTAGATGGTTTATGAACGAGGTTGAAAACGAGAACGATCGACAGGACACTGTTACTGATTATTTTTAACATACTTCTTGAAGCATTTCTCGAATTTTTCTTTGCGAAACAAAATGGCTTCCTGAGGAGTTTGGTGTGTGAATTAAATGAAGGGAAACGTGTTGTGTTCAGTAAAAATTTGTTTCATATTTTTCGGGAGTATTAATTTCTTTAAAAAGTATTTGCAGTCGTAAAACGGTAAAATTGTTTAGGCGACTGTCAGCAGATACGCGTCCGCAAAGGGTTAAAGACTTTTGTCAGCCTTTGAGACGGTTTTCAATTTTTGTGGTACCCTATGATTTTGCAAGAATTTTAGAAACGTTCCATCCCTTATGTTAGGGGTTGGAAATGTGGAAGATCAACAGGACGGTGTTACATTTCGCAATTAGAATTTTACCAGGCTTTATAATCGTTTCCTGCCAGTTTCATTTTAGAAACATTTTGGAAGTGTTTTTGTAGGTGTAGGGAAAGGGAAATGATCAACAAGACATTGTTTTATGTTACAGCTGAAGGTTTATCACCCTCTTTAGCAATTAACTGCGTGTGTGCAAGCATTTCGTAAACACTCACGTATGGGTTAGAATCGCGAGCAGTCAACAGGATATTGATTTATTTCACAATCAATGGTTCTACACCCTCTAAAACTAACATCGTGCCTGCTTCCGAGATATTTCGAGTTGAAGTTTTTACTAACGGTCCATCGCGTCTTACAAACATTTAATCAGGGGTCGTAATCGCGTCAGCTGAACAGTCCCCGCCGGCCGGCACAATTAAAACACCACCAAGGTCTCATCCAATTACCGACTCCCTTCGGAAACGCGGAACAGTGGCAGAGAAACACTTTGTAACCGGATATTCACAACAACATCGCGACAGTCTCGATCGGAGGTGTGTGTACAACAGGTAAGCGAATACTCTAACGAAAGGACAAACATTGCACAGGTGTCAACTACGGATCAAAGGATAGATATACGACGAACAAAGAACACAAGGTAAACAAGAAGATAGACAGTTAGAGACAA
Source organism: Sphecodes monilicornis (assembly GCA_913789915.3). NCBI lineage: Eukaryota > Metazoa > Arthropoda > Insecta > Hymenoptera > Halictidae > Sphecodes > Sphecodes monilicornis. Next base: position 18,209,579 of record OU565290.1, read on the forward strand.
AGAAAGATAGAAAGATTAAAGAGACGGAGAGTACAAGGAAAAAAGAAGGAGAACACACGTTGCGTGTACACAGAGAGCAAATTATATCCGAAAATCCTTGATGGGTTTACCTGTGTGCAAGAAAGGCTGATACAGGATTCTAACGCGAACCCGCCGGCAGCTAGTTTGCTCCGCGATAACTGACCTATCCGAACACGGGTCCGGGTGACGCCGCGGCGTCGCGGTGCTCACTGCGAGCTCACGTTCCATTCGGTCTCTCGAAAGACGCGTTGCTACTCGCGAGCGGTGCTGGTCGCCTCCTATTCTTGCACATCGCCGGTGAGGCTATATATTTCGTAGGAAATCCGCGTGGCTGGTCGGCGTCCCAGGCTTTAATCACGATCCTGTACCCGGCGCCGACTATCGCACTCCATCCTCCCGAAGAGCGAGGGACTCCCTCCTATCTTTTTTCCCTCGGCCCCCTTTCAACAACGATGCACACTCCGATGCCACCCTCCTAGTGGCTTCCACCACTTTTCCTTACGCTTACTCGCGATTCTCTCTCTCTCTCTCTCTCTCGCTATAGTTCTCTCTAAGGTTTCCCTCTTTGTCTCTACTAGGCTTGCTATAGAGTACTTCTTCTCCCCACTTCTCGGCTTGTTCCGGTTTTGGGCCGTTCCGATTCACGCGTGTCGAAGAAGAAGAAGATGAAGAAGGGACGCGTGCGCGCACGTGTGCGGGCCTGAGGCGTGTGACACGTGCGAGCGAGCTCTCGGCAAATGTGGAATTATTTCTGCCTTTTGCCACCGGTGGCCCCCTACCTGCCACTCTCTCTCTCCTCCTCTACCTCCTCCTCCTCCTCCTCCTTCTGCTCCTCTATTCCCACGCTACCTTGCGTGCACCCCCTACCCTCGTACCTGCCGCCGAACGACGCTTGCTCGCTCGTGAGCGCCGCGACGCCACGGCGTCGACGCCGAGACCGGCGAGCACCGGCGCGAGCCCGCTCCGAGCCCGCGAGCACTGCCGGCCATTCCAAGCGATTCACCGATCGCTATTACAGATCTCGCCTTGTCAGCGAAGCCTCGGTCCCCACCTGTTCCCTCTCTCCTCTTCCACCTCCTTCTCCTTCTCTTCCACCTTCTCTTCCTCTTCCTCCGCGTCCTCCTCTTCTGCCTCTCCCACGTTTATATCGATCCGCGAGCCGCCACCACCGCTAATGGAACCTGGATAGCCAACTTAATTTTGCTACCCTGTCGACATTCAGGCCTACGAACAATTCGCGTGCCAGATGGCTATCGGTTGCAGAACATTGTTTCTCCTTTTCTTCTTCCCACTAGATTTCTAACTTTCGTTCCCTGATTCCGATGTTGGTGGGTCGCGAGAGCGTTGGCCGGGCGATAAAGAATATAGAGAGCGCTCTAGGTGCCTCTCGATCGTGATCACCCTCGCTCTGGATCACTGGTTGCGCCTCTAGGCCGGTGGAGTTGTTTAGCACTTTACCACTTTAGCACTTTGAATCTTTCGGATAGTTTATACGGTTTCGAGTCGTTGGTTCCGTTTTTTTGTTCAGTTGGTTTTAGTCGGTAGATTTGGAATTTGATGATATTAGTCGCACTATTTTTTAGGGAAGGAGGGGACACAATTATTACTGTTGAGGGTGAATATATTGTCTTGGGTGGTCGTAGATTTTCACTTTATCGAGGCATTGTGATTAAATTGTGTGGACACTTTCTTGTTCAAGTTTATAGATCACTGTGGGGCTCACCTCCCAGTTGGTTTAGGGGATTTTCACTGGATTGGCGAGGTTTTATGGTTGAATTGTATCGATAACTTTTTGGTCAAGTTTATAGATCACTGCGCGGCTGCTCCCTTGCAAATAGTTTAGTGGATTTTCACTGGACTGGCGAGGTTCTATGATTAGACTGTGTGTACACCTTCTTCTTCGTGTTTATAGATCACTGCGAGGCTGCTCTTGCAGCTGCTGTAGTAGATTTGCACTGTAATGGCGAGGTTTTATGATTGAACTGTGCGAACACCTTTTTTTCAATTATGTAGATTACTATGAGATTGGTCCAGTAGTTGCTTTACTGGATTTTCACTACAATAACGAAGTGTTTTGATTAAAGTATATGTACACTAATCTGTTCAAGTATATAAATCACTGTGAAGCTGATTCTGAAGTTGATCTAATGAATGTTCACTGTAACCCCAGGTTTTGACACCTTTTTATGAAATTGTTAAAATCGTCAGATTCTGCACAACTTTAACAATTAAATAATGTGTCGTTCATTTTATGCATCGATGAAGATCATTGCTAGTCGAATAATTTTATCAATTACAGAATGTGTCGTCCACATTGTTCATCTAGAAAAATCACTGTTAGGCGAGTTACTTTAACAATTAAATAGAGTTTCGTCTATTTTGTGCGCATCTATAAACATCGCAACTGAACGACTAACTATAACAATCTAATTGCACGTCGAACCACTTTACGCATCTATAAAAATCACTGCTAAACGAATTACTTGATCAATTAAATAGTGCGCCGTTCAACTTTGTGCGCACCTATAAACATCGCAGCTGAATGATTAACTGTAACAATCTAATTGCACGTCAACCACTTTACGCAATCATAAAAGTTCGTTGCTAAACGAATAAAATCAACAATCTAATTGCATGTAAACCACTTTATGCACCCATAAAAATCGCTATCAAACCGATAACTTCAACAATCTAATGCTGTATCAACCACTATGTGTGCCCATAAAAACCGCTCCTACAAAGCTGTTAAAAACGACATATCATATATTCACTGCAATGTCCCATAAATTCACTGAACCAAATCCTTCCTCTCCACTAATGAAATCTTCTAACATCATATTCCCGTAACATTCCCATTTAAGACATTTCTACTGGCAATTGTTCCATAATTTTTGGAAGACTATTGCTCACGGCTGAGGATTTTTTCACAGATCCTTCAGCAGCCACGGAAGCTGCACTCATAAACAAACATCTCATCCTCAGTAAAGTAGTCTAATAATTTCGTTTGGGTTATTCTGTAAAAGAAGATTTTGAGCTTCCATTTTGTACAGTACTAACAGGCTTCCGATAAATAAAGTGTTAAAATTGAAAGAATTCCTCCATCCAATATTGAACCCCATGAACACTGACCACAGACCATACCCTAAATCTCTATGCCCTAAGATATTTCCACCATCCCACAAACTCTAGTGTTTATAATTTTAGCTCCTTCCGCAGCCACAGAAGCTGCAATCATAAACAAACATTTCACTCTCCATAAAGTAATCTAATAATTTCGTTTGGGTTATTCTGTAAAAGAAGATTTTGGTCTTCCATTTTGTACAGCGCTAACAGGCTTCCGATAGATAAAGTGTTAAAATCGAAAGAATTTCTCCATCCAATTTTGAACCCCATGGACACTGACCTAACCCAGACCATCCCCTAAATCTCTATACCCAAATATTTCTCCACCATCCCACAAACTCCAGTGTTTATAATTTCACCTACGGCGTCACCGAGATTCGCCAATAACTCCGGCAATTCTCATCACAGACATTCCAAAGCGGCAATCGCCTTTAAATGTGATCCCGTAGTTCTCTTTCAAAGATTCCCTGTTAGGTTCGGAGTTATGGGTTTTCTTTCATCGCGGCTTTCATGTTATTCCGGTCACCAGCTTTCCTCTGGATCCGCTTGGAAAACGGAAGCTGTGTTCCCAGCTGGAGAACCAGGCCTCGTTCTCGCAGAGCCCTCTCTCGAAGCTATCGATCGATCGCTGCTAATAGATTCCCGATTGTGAAGCGGGCATCGAGACAGCATTGTCGAGCCTCGATCCGGCGATTATTGTACCCGTGGCCGCCATTGGAATTCTGGAAACGTCGCCAATTACCGTAACCCCCAAAGAATTCTCGTGGAACCGCTGGCTGCCGGTCGTTTCTCTCGTTGCCTAATTAATTTCTTCTTCTTCCTTCGTCCCTATCCGTCGGCAGCCATCCAGGAATTAGCATTTGAAATGTTTGTGGCCCGCGGAGCCACGGTGGAGAGCCCCTTCTCTTTTTATTAATATTCTTCCGCGTTCCGGTTCGCCGCGATTTCTTTCAATGTTTTGTCTCGTGGCTCGAGCACTTTCTGCTTTTCTTCCTCTCTCTATTACTCTGTCGCTCTATTTCTCTCTCGTTTTCTCTGTTTGTCTCTCTTGATTGCCGATGCAGGGAAACAGGGACAGCTCGATTCAATTTTGCAAATCGACACAGAGTTCTCGCTCCGATGCAGGTTCACCGACTCGCCGAGATCCCGTCGAAGATCGTTGCCGCGGAATAAGCTTTTTCACCAGTTTCTGCTCTGCTGTGCCGCATCGGTTTCACAGAGACTCATCCGTCGATTTATAATGAATCGACGAGGCGCCACCCCCGGCCACGAACGTGGGTCGTTACCCCAAAGGTTTCACCAGAAAAACGAGCGATTTTAATGCAGCCGAGTGTTGCTTTAGAATACGCGTACACCACCAACCGGCGCTATTTACTTCGTCGTGGCACAGTTCGGAGCTGACTGCGCTTGTGGTTTCAGAGCCGGCTTGTCCCTCGCACTTTTTTTACTACGGATCACGGAAGCTGGCGACCAGGAAGCCGAGAACACGAACACACGCCACCGGCACACGCGCTCGCTTTATTTCGAATGGATTCTTTTATTTCTGCGCCTCCTCCGGTTTTGGCGACGTTTGCACTTTTTGCGGATGTTTAATACGATTCTGGAGATGGCTGTTCTTCGTTGAACATTTTTGCTTCGGTTTTAGTGGTGTCTACAGTTTCTTGAAATATTTCTAGAATTTTTTGGGAATGTATTTTATTTTTATTGAATTGTGTTTTCAATTTTTAACGACGTTTATAGTTCACGAAAATATTTCTTCAATTTTTGACGACGAACACGGTTTCTTGAATCAATTTTCCCATTTCTGGTTTCTTGAAACAATTTTCCCATTTTTGGCGGTGTCTACTGTTTCTATTATTATTTATTCAATTTTTAGCTGCATTTATTCTTTCTTGAAATTTTTATTCAATTTCTAGCTGCATTTATTCTTCCTTGAAATATTGATTCAATTTTTAGTTGCATTTATCCTTTCCTCAAGTACTTATTCAATTTCTAGTGAAGTCTATTCTTTATTGAGATATCTTTTTAATCTTTAGCAATATTTATTCATTTTTCAATTATTTTCTCTACCATTAGTGTGATGTGCAATCGATCTTGAAATGGGTTCCTATCTTTTTGGAATGTCTATTCATTGTTCAAATATTTTCTAATATTTAAAAAATGTCTATTCAGTCTCTAAAATCAGTTTTTAATAAGTGCGTACTAAATCCAATAGTGACCTAATTGTTGCTCCTATGAAATCACTTAAATATTGAAATGGCGTTTACTTGTCCAAACTATATAGAAAAATTTCAAATGGAATATTAGGAACGAGCTATTAATTTCCATATAAAATTTACCTTACTGTGGCAATATTTTCCATAAAATTTTATTAGACAAATTCTAAATCGAAGTCTATACTTTAACAAATTACCAAAAAATGTATCTATCTATTCCAAAAATGCGGTATGCCCCATCAAAAAATGAAAACGTCAAATCTTATGATGTTTACGGATCGATAGTACCGAAAATTCGAATATCTAGCGACCTGTCTCAAGTAACGTCTTAAAAATCTTAATGAGTCGTATAGAACTTATAATAATCGCATAAAAATGTTCCCACCAAAAAATACTCGAGAGTACAATAAAACAAAATTTAATAGAGATTATCAAGTAGATGTTGAGAAGTATTATAAAAAACGTAACAAAATTGAACGATTAAATGTCACATAAAAATGTCTACACTGAATAAATGCTCAAAAAGAACACAACCAAATGAAGAAACTACCCTAACAACGACACAAGCATCGAGTAATATAAACTTCAGTTACAAACTGCAACGTGTCGAAACTATAAGATCATCATTGAAATCCCGGGCTTAATCGTCCGAGTTTTTCTCGAATCCGCTCCAACTCGTTCAGCAAAATCGCGGGAGAGTTTCATCGTTCCGCGGCGCAGGCAACAACCCAGTTTCGGAACACTCATTAAATTTGTACTCGGACACGGTCGTGCAAAATGTGTCAGCCTCGTATCCGTCCTGTGCGGGCTCTGTTCTCTCTTGTCGCCGCAGCTCGTTTTAATCTCCGTTATTGCGCATCGGTAACGAATCGCGAATGAAAGTTCGTTGTTCAATCTCGGCCGACGCCGCGCTCAAAAAGGGGGAAAACAAGAAGCGCTGCGCGCACACTGCGCTGCCTCGGCGCGAATCTGAACGCGAACGGTAAAGCGAGAACTTGCGAGCACCCGCCAACAGAGACCCTCGAGTGGAACAAAGTGGGCATGTAATTAAAAATGAAGCACGCCCGCGCTATGAAACAATGTGCCCGCTGCTGCCAGTCCTGCGGTTCTCTCGCCCGGGGGAGTTTTTAACTCCGTTCGTCGAGTATCGACGTTTATTGAAATCCCACCCCACAACGGCCGGCTTTGTTCCCGACGATAGCCAATAAACGCGGAACAGTTTATCTAAAACCAAATTAAAAACCTGCTGCGAAATAGCGGCCCACCTATCGAACTTCAATTTATTCTGCGCGAGAAGTATTTGGCGACGTGGTGAGGGTTTAGGCAATTTCGCCAACGGATGATAACTTTTGTCCTTATCTAAATCTGTCTACGTTTGTCATGGTTTGTCGGAGAGTTGCCTAAATTTCTTCAGGTTTGTCCTGGAACTCGAATTTATTCTGCGCGAGAAGTATTTGGCGATGTGGTCAGGGTTCAGATATAAGTCTGTCTAGGTTTGTCACGGTTTGTCGAAGGGTTGCCTAAATTTCTTCAGATTTGTCCTAGAGCCCGAATTTATCCTGGAGTATATCTCGTTATCTGGTTTAGGCAATTCTTCCACAGGAAGATTGTTTTGTCTAGGTCTAGGTCTGTCTAGGTTTGTCATAGTTTGTCGGAGAGTTGCCTAAATTTTTTCAGGTTAGTCCTAGTGACCGAATTTATTCTGTGCGAGAAGTATTTGGCGATGTAGTCAGGGTTTAGGCAATTTTACCAACGGAAGATAACCTTTGTCCAGATCTAAGTCTGTCTAGGTTTGTTATGGTTTGTCGGAGGGTTGCCTAAATTTCTTTAGGTTTGTCCTGGAACTCGAATTTATTCGGCGCTAGAAGTATTTGGCGATGTGGTCATGGTTCAGATATAAGTCTGTCTAGGTTTGTCACGGTTTGTCGAAGGGTTGCCTAAATTTCTTCAGGTTTGTCCTAGAGCCCGAATTTATCCTGGAGTATATCTCGTTATCTGGTTTAGGCAATTCTTCCACAGGAAGATTGTTTTGTCTAGGTCTAGGTCTGTCTAGATTTGTGGTGGTTTGTTTAGGTTTGGCTAAGTTTGTCTAGGTTTCAGGAGGATGTATGTCAATTTATAGACCGACTAATCATTTTTAATTGTAAACAGTTTGAGAACTCTAGAAATCTGAATATTAAACTTCTCTTTCAATGTTCAACATCTTCACCCTATATTTTCGACTTCTTCAAATTCCAGAATGAAATGAGTTCCCAAGAGAGATCGAAGCGAGTGTATTATGTGGCAATTTTTCTACAGGAAGATTCTTTTGTCGAGGTCTAGGTCTGTCTAGATTTGTGGCGGTTTGTTTAGGTTTGGCTAAGTTTGTCTAGGTTTCAGGAGGATGTATGTCAATTTATAGACCGACTAATCATTTTTAATTGTAAACAGTTTGAGAACTCTAGAAATCTGAGTAGGAAACTTCTCTTTCAATGTTCAACATCTTCACGCTATATTTTCGACTTCTTGAAATTCCAGAACGGAATGAGTTCCCAAGAGAGATCGAAGCGAGTGTATTATGTGACAATTTTTCTACAGGAAGATTCTTTTGTCGAGGTCTAGGTCTGTCTAGATTTGTGGCGGTTTGTTTAGGTTTGGCTAAGTTTGTCTAGGTTTCAGGAGGGTGTATGTCAATTTATAGACCGACTAATCATTTTTAATTGTAAACAGTTTGAGAACTCTAGAAATCTGAGTAGGAAACTTCTCTTTGAATGTTCAACATCTGCACTCTTTTTTTGCGACTTCTTCAAATTCCAGAACGAAATGAGTTCCCAAAAGAGATCGAAGCGAGTGTATTATGTAAATGTGCCAGCTTCGTGCAGCCTCCTAAGCGAAAAGGACAGGAAATAGGATAGTAGGTCTAGTCCAAGGATTCTTCTCGCCCCCGTGGTCCCGCGATAATTCAAGGTAGGTCTCATACAAAGTTAAAGAGCACGGGAGTTCGTTCACTTGGCTGGCCGAGTAGTCAGGCACATGCACAGGAGCAAGAGTCACGGCCGATGATGTCACCGGAGCAACACGTACCGTAGGAAAAGGTCTCAATGGGCAGGACTCACGAGGACGAGTTCGCAGATAGTACGAGAGGGTTTCACATCAACCAAAAACACTCCCGGGCCATCGCGCCGGCTCCGCCCGTGCTACCCAATGTGATCGATAGTGCTTCCTGGCTCGGTCGGCATTGCCGAAAACTATGCTGATTTCAACGGGGAACCCTAAAATTTTTTACCGTGTTCCATAGCCCACATTTTTCTATTATTTTTGTGCAATCTTCCTGGCCTACATTTTTAACCCTCGATGCAACTATATAATTCTAAAAACTCGAAATCATAAATTGTACAAACAAAAATATAATACTAACTACCCGACGTTTGGTACAGGTTGGCTCAAAAGTCAATAGGTCATTTAAGATTCGTATTATTTTATAAAAGAACAAATGTGCATTATTCAAAAATAGAAGGAATTTAAAATAGATTAATTTAAAACAGTCTATTGATTTTTGGGCTACCCTGTATATTGTTGAAACGGGTTGACATTCTCATCGTAACCTAATATTCCTCTGACTGAGATGAAGCCTTAATTGATCAGACACTTTACGATACTAATAATTAAAAATTTTGTCATAATAATTATGTATAGTATCTTGGATTTAAAGAGATTCATAGGTTGCTGGGGACACCCCACTCCATCAAATGTGGGTTGAATCAGAAGACTGAGAGTGAATAGAAATATTAATGGGAATAATTGAACCATTACCCATTACCATTAATAATTGAACTACCCTGGTCAAGGGAACCAGTTTTTCTTCCATTGCATAAAACATTTTTATCACCCACATGGATTTCTAATATTTTTCTCACGACTCAGACGCTGAAGTCAATTGACAAAATTACAAGCTGTGGATCACTGATGAAACTACGTAATCATTCGATAAATCTCCAATTTACACGATTAATCTTCTTATTGTATTGTAGAAAATGTCTAACAGATGTAGTTTATGATTCAAACGGAGATTCCATTAGAAATATACACCACCAATAAACAACACAATGTACATACATAAAGCATTCTCAATCACCCAATTAACCTACAACCTCCACAATACACCTCACAACTACCCAATTATTACCCCAAAACTCCCACTACATTCACAATCCAAAAGCCCAATCACCACCAGAGAAATCTCATTACCAATAAAATACACAAGCGGTAACAATCGCCCTAGTACAGGTTAGGCTCAGACAAGGTTAGGTTTCAGCCCCAGACCACAGCATCCCAAAGGACCTTGCTAACAATACCATCCTGCAGACATCCTGCAGACATTCCCCAAATGTCCCCACAATTCTACTCAGAACCTCTTAGAAGAAGATCCTTATCAAGACCTTATCAAAACCTGATCGGATCACAGACGAAGGATATGAACCCTGAAAGTGTCAGGACAAAGGCCACGTTGTCCCAGGGTTTCCCTGCGATAATAAAGCGTTCTAAGGGGCGAGGATAGGGAGAGGTCTCAACGCTGAGGAGGTTGCGTAAGGTCTCAGAACGAGGGAGGCTTACGGTCGTAGATCTCGTCCTGGCGTCGTCGTCGAGGACAAGCCAAGGTTCCCGGCCTGCACCGGGGCGGCACGCGGCGTCACAACAATCGGAAGCCGGAAGCAACGTAGCGCGGGGGTGGCGGAAGAGAAGCGGATCGATTCGATGCCGGCCCGCGCGGCGGCCGCACGGTCGGTCGGTCGTGGACCTCGAAAAAGCGGCTCGACGAGGTGCTGCCGCGGCACTCGACACGAAACACGGCCAGACTGCATGGCGACCACCTGTGAGCTTCGTGCCGGCGCCGGCGTCGCGACGCCCACGTACCACGTCCATCGACCCGGACAACAGAGACCGGCGACCTCACGCGACGACGCTGCGGAAGCCGATCGCTCCTCTCGATGATCCCCTTCAATCATCGGCCTCGCAACCGCCTGTCCCGTATTTTTACTCGCCATTTTATTTGGTTTGTTTAATGGACGACTACGAAGTATGTGCAAAACAACTTTTCTTTCTTTCCTTTCGTCAATCTTCATTCGTTTCTTAGACTTTCTGTTTCACACGTCGTTTGACATGCGAATTTTATGCGTTCCACATACAATATGAGTTATTACTAACATATGTGTTGTACTAATAACAATGGTTGGTTACTTGATGATGAAGTTACGTTACACCTTACACTATAATTTAGATAATTCTAGCATTAATAAATTGATATTCAGTAGCACTGATTTTATTAAAAACGTTTTGATATTATTCCATGGTCACCGGTGACCATCATGGTGTTTAGCGTGATAATTCTTTTAGAGTGAACGATGCTAGGGTGGCAACGTCAGGCTCACGTATATAATCCTTGAAGTTACAAACAAGCTATTTAATTATTTAAAGAACAAAAATTCTCTTTTTCAAACATCTTTATACGCAGAAGATTGACAACTTAAGTTACGACGATCACCTTCTGACATCCTGCTTTACAACTTCCTGTTTCTTATTTTTGTTCAGAATTTTATTTGATATTTGCGACACATTTTAGGTACACACTTATCAAAGAGATCGCAACAGTAGGAGTATGGATTCGATTCCCGAAAATGTTCGAGAATCCCGTAACATATCCGAGATTCCCGAGAATATACGGGATTCCCGAGAATATTCGGGATTCCCGAGAATATCCGGGATTCCCGAGAATATCCGGGATTCCCGAGATGATTCGGGATTCCCGAGATGATTCGGGATTCCCGAGATGATTCGGGATTCCCGAAAATATACGGGATCCCGAGAATATTCGGGATCCCAAAGATGTTCGGGATTCCCGACAATGTACGGGATATTGAATAATATTTGGGATTCCCGAAAATGTCGTTATTTTTCACAATTTCAGCAATCCGAATGCCTTTGTGTTCTTCGAGCTTTATGATCGCTTAGCTAAGTTGACAGATCTTGTATACATTGCATAGTAAACACTAAATTATTGAAAGTATGGAGAAACTTCAAAATGTCAGGAATCACAGATATATTCGGGAATCCCGAATATTTTCGGGATCCCGAAATTGTCGGGAATCTCGAATGGTTTCGGGATCCCTAAAATATTCGGGATTCCCGAGAATTTTCGGGATTCCATTCCGATCCCGAGAAAAATTCCCGTCTCGACTGGGATCCGGCACACCCCAACGCAACAGCTAACTGATTAATGCCGTCATCACCCCCCTCTCTCTCTCTCTCTCTCTCTCTCTGTATTGACCAATCGGGAACGATAAAAGTCCATTGAGCCTCCTATTCCGCGCCGATTCACCGGTTGCGTTTTCTATTTCCCAGAGTCCACTTTCGACTGGATCTTTCCAATTTTTACGACCTTTACGATCTTTACGATCATTCAGAGGGCCGTAGAATCGCTCGTAAATTCGCAGAGTCGAATGTCGACGTATACATCGCACCGTGGCTTTAAGGTAAGCATGGTATACCTCGCGCGGCATCGCGCTTGGATGATAATAATCGTAGCAATTACGATGATTACAGCGGGCATTGTTCTTCCCGTCCGATATTATCCGCTTTCCGCATTCCCCGGTATTTTCAGGCATTCCCAGCGAGCTGTGCGGTTTTAGGAGAACGGAAAAAATCGCAGAAGCGAGAGCGAGATAGAGTGAGAAAGAAAAAGAAAGATAGCGAATAGAAGAGAGTTTCGCTACGGTAAAAACTGGGTCGTAGGGATGACGAGAGATCGCTGAACAATCCGACGAGTTTCCGTCGACGACAACGATGCGATAGTGTCCAGTGATCGAGCGCGATCGAGCTTGATCCAGGAAAACCGATGGAAACGGGAGACACGTCACCCGATCGGACGCGATCGACGTCGTCGTCTCGCCACCGTGTAGAAAAAATTCTATCGCGGATCGACGGGATCCATTACCGTCATTTTATACCTCGTTAGACACCGGCCGCTCGAGGCCGAGCTTTCACCAGACCGCGGGAGCAAGCTGAACAATCATCGAGAAAATCGAACCTGCACGACGATAATCTACGACTGATTCGGGAAGCTGCGAGTCGGCATGCTCGTGGGGAAAGTCGGATCGATTCTGCGGAGAAGGGATCCTGACGTGGGAGATGGTTTCGTGGGATTTTCAGCCGCTGAACCGGCGAGGGTGGATTTAACCCCTTGCTTTGTTACGGTGAGTTCGACGGGTGTGCAGACTTCAGTCGACAGGGAATGTTTTGTGTGTGTATTGTGTGGTTCAGTGTACGTTTTTGATGGTTATGTGATTTATTTTGATACCAAGAAATTATTAACACGTTCAATGTCACGTCAGTCATACGTGACTGACAATTTTTTTTACTAAATTTCAACGTTATTTCGTAGGGTGGCAGGCGCAGTAAATCAAAATTTTGTTTGGACCTACGAATTATGAGAAAGTTAAAAAAGCTGTGGCTAATAAATCTTCACTTATCAGTTACGGGTTTCATTAAAAAATTGAATCGATTTCTTGGAATTTTGTCACATACTGGCGTGGTGTTTAACATGTTACAATTTAATTACCAGAAAATCGAGTTTGACAATTCAGCGAATACGCGTGCTATTACATAGGAATGGTCTGACGCGTCTGATCACGACAAACCACTTCTACTTCCCGAACAAAGCGTGCGAACCGGCGGATCTTCAAACTCGATTTTCTCGAAAATAAAGCCCCGTATGAAAAAAGCTATATTCCTTATTTTCGACTAGATTTTATGTGAGGAATCTTCCCCATTGTAGTATACATCTGAAAACACAACTTCCTTCAGCATCTCGGACCCTCGTCTGACAACAAACACTCTAATCTCCTTGAAAGTGGATGAATCTTTCGGATGGAACTTGCGCTACAACTTCAAGGCTCACTAAAATTTCCTAACTCTATCATACAATCTAAAATTAATCTCATACCTCCATAACGAGCAGTCAAATTCTCCAACACAATCAAAGAAGATTATCTACTATAATTTTACTGAGAACGTAATCGATCGCTTGCGGTCTCTATATCCAACAGGATCCATACTTGTATTGAACTTGTATATAATTCTGTATATTAACACTAAACTTGAAAATCAATTTTTATTATAATATATTAAGTTATCCAAATTTTATCAAGATGTACAAGGTGTGAGAATTTTACAAAAATCATTCTTATGATAAACTTCGTCTTTCCTATTTTTATATTATAAAATAAGCTGTTTTGATTTTGTGTTTCTTTTATGGAAGATGGCGTTGCGCTCAACGTGTTAAGGAAAAAGATATTTTCTTTTTCAAATGCAAGAGAATTGTAAATTAACCCTGAATAACAAATATTAATTATATGTCTAAAATTGTCGTTAAACATGAAATATACAATGTATCATTTTGCTTCTAGATGAAACCCCACTATACAATCTAAAATGAAGCTCTTATCTCTTATCTCTACTACAATTTTTCCGAGGACGTAATAGATCGCTTGCGGTCCCTATATCTGAAATGTCATTTTGTATTGAATTTTTAGAAACTTCGTTCTGTACTTTAACACTCGAAACCTGCCATAGGGTCCAATGATTAGTTTCAGATTTTTTATTTTACAATTATTCAAGTTATAAAGATGGCTTCGCGGAAATTGATTCAATAGATATTTCTACTCAAGCATTTGTTATGATAAAAACCACGCAATGCCTGAATAAATTTAATCTTGTTTTCATAAAACAATACATACTAGTCAATTTTAAAGCTGGGTAGATACAGCAGTTGAGCGAAAACACTTTTCTTTTTTAACCCTGAACAACATAAATATTAATTGTATGTCTAAAGTGCTGATCAAACAAGAAATAATACTATACTTTCTATAACACTATACTTTCCCATTCTTATTTTAGGGAATAATCTTTAGGGACGTAACCCTGAATAATATAAATGTTAATATGTCAAAAATTGTCATTAAACAAAAATTATACAACCTATCATTTTACATATAGATCAAACCCCACTATGCAGTCTAAAATGAAGCTCTTACCTCCATAATGAGCAGTAAAATTTCTCCAACACTATCGAAGAAGATTAAACACTCCTGATCTTCTCACGATCCACCTCCGACAATCACAGTCACGAAAGAACGCGACGATCTATCACGCAGAACGTAATCGATCGCCTACGATCTGTATATCCGACCGGGTGGAAACTTTTCAGTGAACTTCCGTCGATTTGTCACCGCGAACTTTGCCACGGAAGTTCGGTCGTTTTTCTTTCGTGAATCGTGAGGCTGGCGCTCACGCCGCGATTGGCCGCTCGCACGCGAATAATCGTGGTTTTATGACGGCTTGCCCGATACCTGGGTCTCTCCTTTCTCTTCGGCATCGTTGCTTCCCCTCGGCTCTTGTCGCATGGCGTCGTCCCCCCCTCCCACACCCCCCGTAAAACGAATCGGATTTTCCATCGTCTAATCGCCCTCCGTGTATTTTCACCCCGTGTTTCCGGATTGCAAATCCGTGGATCGATTCTCCATTACCAACGACAACGATTTCAGAAAGCGGAACGATTTCTGTTGTCTCACGACGATCGAAATTCAGGCTGCCTGTCGATCGCTTCAATAGACTGTGTCCGAAACAAGTTTCCACGGAAAATCGACAGGATCACGGACAATAGATCCGTGGATGCTCGCGAACCTTCTCGTGAAATGTTCTCTGAACTTTCCCGCTGATACCAATTTTTGACACGTGTTTGGTGCGTTGCTTATCTGTGCTTTTGGCAGATCGGAGATCGTTATTGTTAATTTTCGGAGATGTTGTTTCTGTGGTGAGATAACCGAGTTATAAGAGATTCTAGAAATAGTGTCATTTATATACAGGGTGTTCACGCTATTACTAGCCAGCGTTTTTTTTTTAAATAATAACCCTTAGCACTCGAGCGGCGACTCTGAGCCGCCACGAAAAATTGCTGTAACATTATTCAAAATATTGTCTGCATTTTTAAATTTGTTTGCATTTAATGAATTAGTGAATATTTAAGTATTGTACGAGATATTGTATCAGTTTCAAACCATAAAATGAAAGAAATCATATAGAATGAAAATATTCTAGGTCGGAAGAAATGTTTGGATTTGAAGTTAAAATAGCTGTTCGAGTGCAAAGGGTTAAATATTAGAAAAAAATGAAAGAGGAATAAGTAATACTATTTTTTGCAAGCAAACGTAATGGCGTATGTAAGTTTTTTGTATTTGTACAATTTTGATTAAAATGTCGGTGACCTCTAATTTTTGTAAATGGGATGCTATATATTTTTTCATACTATATGAAAGCGCGTGTAAAGACAAATTCATTCGTATACAACACAATGACCTTCAAGGTCATACAAGTAATTGAAGCATTTTGATTGGAATTATTACGTAAAAAAGAATTTATAAGCGTCGTGATAGAACACAAATTATTACAGATCCTGTTAACATTATTTCTACCGTGGTTTTGTGTATACCGATTTAGACCTATTGTTTAAAATATCTACTTAAATTATTGAGTAAAATATCCACCTTCTCGGCTGTACCAGCAGTTACCGATCATTCTATTATAATCAAAGAAATAGATTTATCGAATAATTTGCCTGTAATGTATATTTGGAGTCTCAATCAATTTTTATTTAAAATTTTAAAAGGTATCTTTTGACACTTTCGGTAGAAATAGTATTAATCAGCTTGCAGCAGACAAAATATTACAGCATCATTCCTGGAATGAGGAAAGTTGAGAGTGTCTTGTCTTCAAAATTTTGATTTTAAAGAAGCATTCGCATCCATAAAAATGCCATAAAAGTCCTGATTTTATAAACTTTCCTAGCTTTGAGTCTCCATTGAGAGAATATTGCAGATTAAATCTGAATAAAATTTGCAAACTCTATACAGCCATAAACCTCGCTGCTTTAATAACAGTTTAATAGCTCTGATTTTAAGAGATCTGAAGACTTCATGTCTCTAATAAGATATTTTAGATTATATCTGCACACCGACTACGAATGAAAACCAGTTTGCAAAAATTTCATTCGGTACTTAATACAGAGATTTTCTTTCTTAAATTGCGCGAGGATCGCAACCTAACCTTATAAGGCACGGACACTAATTGTCAGAGCCATTGTTGTCTTACAAAGTATCCGCGACTCGCGTTCCCGTTCATGTTTTATGGTACTTTATTAGTCTCGTCAGCGAGGCTCGTGTCCCCCTCTTTCTCTCTCTCTCCTCGTTAGGTTGCAACGATTTCGCCCCGAGAATTTAAGTTCTCGTTTCACGCCGAGGACAAAACTCTCTCTCTCTCTCTTACTTTCTTTCTTTTTATTTCTCTCGCTCTCTTCATTCCCCCGGAGTTTTCGCCCCAGAAATTCGTCGCGCCTCGCTTTAATCTCGAACGTTGCAAAGCGTCCTTCTGGGCGAAGAAGTTCTTTGATGTTTGGACGACGACGCGTTGCACTTTTTACCACGAGAAAGAACACCAAGAACGGTGCAGAATACTGTGCACGGGGATCGATGGGATTTAACGAATGTGTACAACGACACTGAACCACCAAAATTCCTCCACCAATCTATAGATTTTTTCCTGAACATTGGTTGTCGCAAAAATATGGATTCTTTTGATGACGTCCATAGCGACTTCTGTGATATTTCTGTACAATCAATTTTACTGTGAGACGATTATTTTGAATTCATCTGTAAATTGAGATGGAATATATTTTGATGATTAGAATTATTCATTGTCTAGCAGCGATTTTTAAATACACTTATATGGTCATTTTTGAACTCGTAATAATTTATGTACTCTCATCATCTTCCAACATAAAAATTGCAATGAAACGAGACTTGCGATAAATATTCACCTTTGTGAATAATTTAAAATCACCAGTCAAGATCATTTTTCCAAAGCCAAATATAAAATTCTGTCTAATATTTTCTTATATTTTGATGATTAGAATTGTTCTTTGTCTAGCTGTGAGTTTTTGACGAAAATATATGGTAATTTTTAAACCCGTAACAATTTATATACTTTCATCATCCTTTAGCAACAAAATTGCAATGAAACGAGACTTTTTATAAACATTCACAACTTTAAAGAATTTAAATCATATTATTATTATTAGACAGCGGATTTTATGCATTTACAACAAAAATGAGGTGTATTTTAAAATATTAGAAACATTAAAAAATTTAAAAATACCGTTATATTATTTTCACCATATTAAACATATTAAGAAATAAAAAAAACTGCTGTTTGAATCCAGTTTGTTGCAATTCAGGTAGAAAATTTTTATTTTGCATAAAGATCCTCTCTCTAATTATTATGGCATTAATAATAAATTAATGTCACTTTTCCAATACAAAAAATGGAAATTTTGTCTAATATTTATTTTTAAAAATTATATTTTGAAATATATTTTGTTAATTTCCAGAAAAAAATTAATTCCACCTTTTGTACCGTGACATTTTGCGATCGCTCCGTCGGAGAAGAATGAAACAAAGGACGAGGGGTGCACGAGCTCGCGGAGGTCGAGCATCCCTTACCATTTCCCATTTTCAGCCCCCTCGTGCACATTCTCCCCTGACGGTTCAATGCCGCGGCCCGGTGAACGCAGCCACCCCCGTGTACAGCGTGTTCGACTACGTGTGTCAAATATTCCAGAGGATTATGCTACAAGCCAATTTAATCGTAACACGAATATCAAGAGTAACGTTACACGATCAATTGTTTTCAAGTCATTAAAATTTAAGTAAATTCATGAAATAGTATAAATTCATCTTTAAAAGCTATTTCAATTTTTCTCATCCCCTAATACTTAAAACCTTCATTACTGTTAACACTTTAAGAGTATTATTGGATCTCTCATGACTCTAGCCAAATTTTCTGTACATTGAGAAATTCTTTTGAACAGTTAAATCTCGTAAACCTAAACTACATACTTCGAAGTATTTCAATAAATTTTTACCGAATTTCTTTTTTGATCTTTTTTTGGACATTTCAATTTGGTAGACAAACTACATGCTTACAAAGTATTTTAACAAATGTTCACCGAATTTCTTGAGCTTCTTTTGGACGTTTGGGTCTTTAACTGTACACCTAAAAGTATTTTAGTTTTTACAGAATTTTTAGGAAAACCGCAATGTGAAACTTCATAGTCTAATGCAGGGAGTTCCAACTCCCCTCCGAGAACTGTAAAGTCCCCACCACCGAACCTCTTCCCACTACTACGTAAAGCGGTAGAGTTAGTGAGTGCTACGCGAGCCGCGCGGTTCTCATGGTGGGAGCTTTCAAGTCCAAGAGTGGGGGAAGAACCCAAGCCGGGAAGGTGCCTCGAGTAGCTCCGGAGCTACTGGTTGGAACTGCCTGGTCTAATGAATAGATTGCGGATCTTTATCCAAAATGAACATTCTTCAGGTAATTGCAGGAAATAGGATTTATAGACATTTACTCCTTTCAATAATTTTATTAAGCCACAGGCATTATAATCGTATTTTTTTAAGTGGCTTTATATTTTTACTCTTTTATACTTTACCTAGTAATTTTTGTCATAAATATATAAAATCTACAATCTAGTAATGAAGCAAGATCGAGTTGTATCAATTGACAAACGATCAAGTGTTTTGTCAGGAGAAAATAAAAAACTTTGGAATACAAACAGCAAACAGCGGATTTTATGCTATTATAACAAAAATGAGTTGGCGGAACATAAAACAATGTGAAGATAAAAGGAATTTAAGAACACTGATCTTTACTTGGTTCCAGTACCTTGCAATTGACATAGAAAATTTATAATAACCAATATATTCGTGTTTTTAAAATTACTATATATATTTTTACTGTTTTATGCTTTACCTAGTCATTTTTGTCATACATGCATAAAATCGGCAGTCTAGTATTGAAACAAGATCGAGTGTATCGATTGATACAAGATCAAGTGTTTTGTCAGGTGAAAATAAAACAGTTTAGAAGGTGATTAATCGTTTTGCTAACGGAGTACCTTGTATATGCGCAGGGTCGCCTGTTTGTGCGCAGCTCTTTTTGCACATCTCTGATGTATGTTTTGCGAGTGTGCGAGTGTGCGCGGTGTACTCGATCGAGTCTGTGATTTTTATTTGCCGGACCTTGACTCGATTTTTGGCTCGCGGTGATGTAAATAGCGGTCGGTCGATAAGTTCGGGGTTCGCGGTGGCCCCGTTCGGCTCGCACGCGACCAGAAGTGCTTTTAATTTGAGCAACATGTTAATTGGAGGGTATCGATTACGGCCGCCAGGCGATGCGACCCCACGAGGGCCGATCGGCACATCGAAAACGAGCAAATGTTTACTTTCGGAAGGCGGAGCCCTTCGCGGAAAATATTTGATCGCCACCGAGCCGATTGGAATGGGCAAAGTAAACGGCGAAATTGCTTTTCATCGGTTTCACGAAATTTTCCTGCCTTGAGACCGGAAATGGGCAAAATAATTATTTGTAGGCTTCGAATAACCTTCGAATAATCTTCGAATAACTTTTACGGAGATCCGAGCGCCGAACTATAAAGACCAGCGACCGATCAACGGCATACAATGTAAGCAGATGGGGAAATGCGCAAGAATGAAAATTTAAACTTTTACATTGTTCAATATACTTGCATAAAAGTATTACGAATGAATTGAGGAGCTTCTCCCGATGAAAATGAGTCCAAACTCGAGTGTAATCGAACATTTTTTATTGATACGTAATGCAATAACAATAATTATAATATTATTGAAAATAGTTAGAATGGTGTCGTGTTTGGACTCATTTTCATCGGGAGAAGCTCCTCAATTTATTCATAATACTTTTATGTAAGTATATTGAAAAATGTAAAAGTTTAAATTTTCATTCTTGCGGAATTTCTTATTTGCTTAGATTGTAAGCCGTTGATCGGTCGCTGGTCTTTGAAGTTCGGCGTTCGGCGCTCGGCGGTCGGCGCTCGGGTCTCGGTAAAAGTTATTCGAAGATTATTCGAAGGCAACATTCGAATAACGCGTTATTGGAAGGTTATTCGATGCCTACGAATAAATATTTTGCCAATCTCTGCTTGAGACCCACCAACAACGAAAGAAAGGAAATGGAAGTATAAGAAGAAATTTTACGCCAGTGTACATTTTTCATTGTCAAATGAACGCCAATAGGCGCCTATCGTGTCAGGAGACCGAAGTAAGTCAACCCCTTGTCGTACCCGCTAACTCTTGATTGCTCGGTCCATAATAAACAAGAAGGTCGGTCACGCGTCGAGCCATTTAGATGTTAGCCGTGTGCTCGAACTTGCGAAAATGTATGCGTCTTATGACATGTATATTTCGGCGCAACGAAAGGAATTGTGAAATAATAAACAAATTTGGGCACAACTAATACTTTTCAGATGTCTGGGAAGTAATTATGATCAATTCATCAGTGAACAAAAATGATTTATAATTTGAAGGTGGATAATGTATCAGTAACAATTTGTAAATTAATACTTAATTTAAATTAATAATGTTTTTAGAAAACTCGTAGAAAATTAGTAATCTTCGTGTTAGTGTTGTTTACAAATTATATGTGTTTTTCGATCGAAATTTTAGACTAATTGTGTGAATGATTTCGGCGCACAGGGTGATCGAACCTGTGCGCCGAAATCATTCACACAATTAGTCTAAAATTTCGATCGAAAAACACATATAATTTATATCATGGAAGGCGAAATATCCACACACACAAAGAAAGTTTTTATGCGTCAATGTCAAGAAAGTTCGGCGTAGAAACGGTGAAAATTCTCAAAGACTGGTTATACACAAACACTTCCATCGCTAAGATAAGTAACAAAAAACTATTTCTTTTAAAATGTAGAACACAAAATATTTTACCTAAATTCATTTTCAACAATGTTAAAAAAAATTGCAACGTTTTTACTACCTCTTTACTCACTCACAACAAATTATTGAATTTACAATATAAAAAAAAAAGATCGAATCTGTGCGCCGAAATCATTCACACAATTGTTGTTTACGTTTGTCACGAATGAAGTACTACGAGCCAGGCTCGCGTTGTTTACGTTCGGTCCGAACGAAGTACAACGAGCCAGGGTCGTGTTGTTTACGTTTGGTCAGAACGAAGTACCACGAGTCAAGCTCGTCCTTATTGTTTTCGGCCCAAATTTCTTACCACGAGTCTCACTCGTTGCTGTAGGCCAAGAGGTTGAGCGCCTACATTCGCCCATGGTACCACGAAATCAAATTTTAAAAGCGCCTTTTCGCGCCAACAGTAATCAAAGGGTTAACAACCGTAAACGCTTGCTGACTATTGCTTATATTTGTAAATGCTATAAAGGAATAAATAGGAATTTCATACTTTTTTAAATGATTTTTGTTGCGTCAAGTCTGATTGCCGCGGATTACTTGTTCGCTTTAGTAAATGTATTACACTGGTTTTGATAATGAGTAAATGTATTTAACAATTGTATAATCTTGTCGTGCTGCGCTTCGTTTGAAGTGCTATTGTACAGTGTTGTGGAGCTGTGTTTCGTTTCAAGTGACCTTTCTAAGTGTTTACGGTGTGAAAAATGTCCGGTATTTATATCTTTTTGGTGTTCGTGTAGTGCATCAATCAGGTGTGCCATCGTTTGGCCGCAGGTAGTTTGCAGGTGGTCGCGCGCGGTCGCTGCATCTTCGGTCGCAGGATGTGTGTTTGGCGAAAGTTAAATATTGTCGAAAGTATGAATGACTGAGATAAATGTTCAGGAACTGAACAATTTTAATCAGCTGAAACTATTGTTATCTTTAAGTTCTTTTGTTCCAATAAAATCTGCAGTCTACTGTTAACGAAAAGAGTGAAAAATCGAGCGCGCAATACTCGGAGAGAGAGGAGAAAGTGTATGGGAGGGACATCGAGCGGATCGTAGGCGCATCAGACGCCAATTAACGTCGATCCGTCTGTCACGTTCGCATATCGATTAGCGGAACGGTTATCCTGTAATCGGACGATGTTGCGCAGAGTAAATAGCCCGACCTCCGACGTTATTATCCCGGCTGTTACATATGCCGGTGTACCTGATGCGTTCGTTACACGCGACCGGCTCGAACCTCGAACGGAACGAACGAACCCGCGCTCATCTGATCGATAAAGCTCGCGTGGAAATTGTTTTGCTGAAAAGTCGTTGACCGCGAAAGCGTCGCGAGTTAGAGTGCCGGCGTGTTCGATCGAACAGCGAGCAGAGCATCGTTCCGTTCCCGTTGTTTATCGCCGATACCGCGAGACCGAACCACGGCCAGACCATGAATTCTGTAATTGGCCATGATCGCGTCCGCCATAAAACAACGCTATTTACGCTAAGCCTACCGAACACTAGAACACAGTCCATGTTGCATTTTAAAAAATTATAAAATTGGGATTTCACTTAACTTGTGCAGGATTTTCGTTATTTGTGAGGGTACAATTTATTCATTCCATTCTTGTGGGAAAATGAGGACTTGTCAATTTATTAATATTTTGAAATGAGGTAGGTTAATTTCATTGTTGGAGGGTTCGTTTAATTTTTGTTTGGTTTATTTGGAATTGATTTTTAAGATTGTGAATTTTTTCATTGCAAATGGGAAGAGTCAATGGGTTTGTATCGAGTTTCTTGTTCCTTCAACGCCACATAGGGCGCGTTGTGAAGATGGAGCGCGGGAAAAATGTTGAAACACGATTTCCATGGTTATTTCATGGAAAAACTCGTTTTTGTCAAACTTTATTCTTTCTATACTTTGTTGAGAATCGCTTAAAATATAGTTTCTCAAACTTTTTCACTAACAGCCATTTTCATACTTTTTTCATTAGATAAACTCTCTCTCTCTCTTACGAAATTTTCTGATTGTTTTTAATTCCACAATTTTTCAGTCTTAATAAATTAGAAGTAGAATAAATAGGGACTGAGACTATAGTGTTTGTAGATCCCCTTGGCAGTCATGTTGATAAATCGTGATTTAAAATTACTGTAACGGCCTACATTTATTTTGCACGCACAGTAATAGCGTGTCAACGAGTTTCTGACACCCTACTGGCGTACATATTTTCGTTACTCTGTTATTTTTCTTTTCTCGTGAAGAAGAAAATATTTATTCAAAGGTAATGCACTGTTTTATCGCAACCATTAATTATTAAGAGTACTTTTCTTTTCTCACGGAAAGAATTGTTCATTCCACGTGAAGAAATGTTTAAGACTACTGCAAGGGGTTGTTTAATTTCCATACAGAGTATAACAGCGGCCTCTCTCGCACACCCCATAGACACATAATTCATTTCTTTCATCTAGGAACGTATATTTTATTTCCTACTGTAGGAACTTAATTTTGTACATGCTCTGTTCTCTCTCTTCCTCGCCTATAGACTGCATTTTATAAAAATTGAGAAAAAAACTTTCTTGTCAAGAATGAGAAAGAATTCATGACAAAGAAACATTTAAAATTATTTTAGCAAGATCACTTCGCATGCTGAATAGTAATACTCCTTCAACCCCCATAGAGAAAAAGAGAATCTCTTATTTGAGAAATTAATTATTTCTGTTCCAAATAATCACTTGAAATTACATTTTCAGCTACAATACTCGTAAAAACAAAGAACATCCATCCCTCAAGGAACAAATTATGCATTACCCACCTGAGAAATTCAATTCATAATTTCTTAACACCCTTTTTTCACAAAGAATTGTTTAAAATATTATTTGAATGTCTACACACCGCATGCAGAGTCTCAATTCGTTCACAACCCCTATGGGCACAATGAATCACTTCATTGAAGAATAAATTGTTTATTCTCCATCTGGGAAATTCAACCCTTTACATATTTAGCTCCCTCTTCCCTGAAGGAGACATTCAAAATTATATTTCACATCAGATATAGTCCACGCGCAAGCCCCATGGGCACAAAGACAATTCTCTGCTCAAGGATCGAACTGTTGTTCATTCTCCAACATGGGGAACACGATTTTGTAATTCTTAACACCCCCCCCCCTCTACGAACAATTGTTTAAAATCATTTTAGCACAAGTTCTCATGCAAAAACGACATCCCGTGCACAAGCCGCATGGACAAAAAAAAGAAAATCCTCTCCTCGAGCAACACATTATTCATCCCCCATCTGGGGAACTCAAATTTTTAATTCCCAACTGCCTCTCTCCAAGAGAAAACGATTTAAAATGTTGTCAACACCTTCAATTCTCATGCAAAAACGCAACATCCCGCGCTCAACCCCTATGGACGAAAATCCTCTCCTTGAGCAATACATTATTCATCCCCCAGCTGAGGAACTCAAATCTTAAATTCCCAACTGCCACTCTCCAAGAAATAATCATTTAAAATCGTTTCAACGCCAATTCTCATGCAAAAACGACATTCCGCGCGCAGCTCCCATGGACACAAAGAAAATCCCCTCCTCGAGCAACAAATTATTCATCCCCCACCTGAGGAACTCAAATCTTAAATTTCCCGCTGCCTCTCTCCACGAAAAAAGCATTTAAAATCATTTCAACACCTTGAAACCTCATGCAAAAACGACATCCCACGCGCGACCCCCAAAGAAACCTTTCCTCGAGTCCCAAATCTTCCCCAACCTGCGGATCTCAATTCTCGACGTCCCCGTCTGTCTCATCATCAAGAATCGTCCGAAAAAATTACCATAACAATTCCATCACACGATGCATCACCTCAAGTCCTCTCAAACCAAGGAACTGCAAAGACTACCCTTATCCTCCGAAACTCACCCCTGCCGTAACAAATCTCTTCCCTCTTCCATTTAAAACAAAATCTGCTCCTCTCGACATGCACGGTAACATCAACAACACAAAAGAGTGTCTTTTCCCGGCGAAACCTCTGTCAGACGGAAACAACGAAACCGGGGTAAGAGGGGGGTTGGAACCGAAAACGGCACTCGACGCGCACTTACGCGCGAAGCGTACTCACCCGTCCATTAAGCGATGCGCTGTAGGAACGCCATGGACTGCGGCCCAGCGTCGAATTTCCTTTTTATCAAATCCTTCCACGAATCCTCCTCTGCCTCCCTCCTGTCCACTCCGATCCTCCGTCAAGCAGCCCGGGCAAATTTCTCCAATTATTCACCACGGTCGAAATTTGTTCGAGAAGTCCAGCGAATTCCGTTTCACCGTAACCCTGCGTCTACTCGATTATTTTCCTGGAGCAACGTGCTTCCTCTGCGGCGTCCGACGAATGTAAACAAGGCTCGCGGAGCTTGCGCTCTACCCGGAAGCTCCGCCGCGAACCACGCAAAGCTTTCTGCCCCGATACGCCACGCGACTCTCCGCGTTCTCAGAGCTCTCCCTCTCTCCTTTTCTTCCCCGAGCTGTTCTCCGTCTGTTCCGTGGAATATTTTCGCTTTCCGTCGGTGACACGGTCGTCGACAGTCTCGGTCTCGTTCTCCCTCAGACGTCCGACACCGTCCTCGTTCCCCCTCGTGAGGAAAAAAAGACTCCCTCGACGAACGCCTGTTACGGTCCGTGGTTCGAGAAGTTCGGACGCTTTTGCCGTCGCCGAGCCGCTTTCGCCGTCCCCGTGCAGCGCAGCCCCATAATGGCGACGCGCCGGGCTATGGGGGTTGATGCCGCGCGCGCGAAGCCACCCCCATGCACGATGGGGAAGCTCGATCAATACCGAGGCCCCCGCGATGCCCGCTTTTCCAGCGCGTCAAACCTGTCCCTGCTCTGCGATGCACAAGCTCGGCTTGGCTTGCTTTGCTTGACTCTGCTTGGCTCTCTGCTCGGCTCTCTGCTCGGCTTGGCTCGGCTTGCTTGTTTTTTCTCTTTTCTTTCCCCAGCTCTCTCTCTCTCTCTCTCTCTCTCTCTCTCTCTCGCTATTTGACAGAGACTTTGTGATGAGTCGAATCCGCCCACTCCTCTCGATGTAAAGTCGACTGCCTTTGTCCTTTGCCAATGTCCGCAACGAGACGCGACCCACCGCAGCCAAGTTCGATGCGCCGAGGGATGAGGCAGCGATGCTCAACGCTTTATCTTACTCGACACAAGCCGAGGGTCGACTCGAGTGCAACGAGTCACGGGCTTAATCGGCGATATGGGAAACCTTGAGGACGGGCTCCCTTTTAATTCCTGCGACGAAGGATCATTCCACTTCCACGATCCCGCCGAGTCTGAGAGCTGGAGGATGCAGAGGGCTCCGGTTTTTCGGGGTGGTGATGCTTTGGGATTTTTGGGGGGGAAATTGGAGAGTTTCTGGTTACATCTACATGGTTTGTATTTTGACAGAGTAGGGGAAAGTCGCTTAATATAGGAAGGATTCCTTTTTTATCGAGAACCCTATAGTAAAGAACCCCGTACTAATCATATGGAAAATCTATCCCGGTAAAATGAGTTTGATTTTTCATATGTTGTAGCTTATGATCTACTGAACAAAAGATGTAATGGGCACAATGCGCAATAATGGACAGTTATCGAGTTATAATCAGTCAAACGTGACAAATTCGAGCTGCCGAATACTCAAATCTCTGGAAGTATATTTACTTTACACGCTTGCCGTACACCCACTCCCGCCGCCCCACTCCTTCGATTTTCAAGTTGCGCGACCTGAATGAAGTTGGCAACATACTAGCGTTATTGCTGACGAATGCTATTAATTTCTGGCATTGCTACATCCGATATTTACATTATTGATACCAGTGTATTCCATACATTTTGGTCTCCATACTGACTGGTAATACATAATAAGATAATAAGATAATTTTTTTATTAATCCCCACACACATGCACGCGCACGCATACGCACACACAATCGGAATGGTTTGTGAAGCGGAGATTGAAAAGATAAGATCTATCGTATTGATTTTTCATTTTCTTCTCTTGCACGTCGTTGACTTTAACGGAATCTGGTCCATTGAATGTTTTACTAGAAACATTAATTTTTTCTCAATGTATAAGAAGTTGTGATATATCTGTTATTCATTTATTATTCGTTTTATTCTCTCGAGCTATAATCAGTCAAACATGACAAATTCGAGCTGCCGAATACTCAAATCTCGGGAAGTATATTTACTTTACACGTTTGCCGTACACCCACTCCCGCCGCCCCACTCCTTCGATTTTCAAGTTGCGCGACCTGAATGAAGTTGGCAACATACTAGCGTTCTTGCTGCCGAATGCTATTACTTTCTGGCATTGCTACGTCCGATATTTATATTATTGATATCAGTGTATTCCATACATTTTGGTCTCTATACTGATTGGGAATACATAATAAGATAATTTGTTTATTAGTCCACACACACACAGCAGAGAGGGTTTGGAGTCAAAAAATACTACGGAAGTGACGAACCGTGGGGTCCTTATGTCTGCTGTGACACGCAAATTTTTGTGAAAGATTTCTGTTCACAGACCTTTTCAAGGTCATTCAAAATTCAAAAATAATTACACCACCTAACAGATTTTGTGAAACCCCTACTATTTTGTTTCAAAGATTTTTCCAAAAAATAAATACTTCCCGAGATTTGAGTATTCGGCAGCTCGAATTTGTCATGTCTGACTAATTATAACTCGATAACTGTTCATTATTGAGCTTTATGCCCATTACATTTCTTATTCAGTAGATCATAAGCTACACCATATAAAAAATCCAACTGATTTTACCGGGATAGATTTTCCATATGATTAGTTCTTTACGCCGAGGCCAGAACTGTGGATTAAAAATACGAAAATGTTCACGAAAGAGAACAATTTTTAAACAGCCTGTAGCTTTAAAATATTTCCTAGTTTAAAATTGAGTTGATTCCTTTCTTTTTGTTCAGAGCGCAATAACACATTTTCGTCGAGACCAAAATGAAGGATTAATGATCGCTGAGAAGAAAGTACGATTTTGAAACACCTTGTAGCTCGAAGACGATTCGCGGTTCGATGGATACTCTTTTATCGAGAAGTGGATAGATTTTCGGCGGGTCGCAGAGATATTCTTTTCCCTATATTGATTTTTTCCAATTACGATTTAAACGGGGCCGGTAACGATGGATACGAGAGCGTATTACGGCGAGTTTCAGACTAAAGTACACCCTCGGCGGAGCGTCGGGTGCCTGACAACGCCCATGAGGGTTGAATTTAGCCCTTAATTACGGGGACTGGCTCACGAACGATCAGCCACCACACCGGCACAGACTGTTTGGCTCGCTTATGCGAGGGTATCCTCTCTCACGCTTAACTAGACACTCGACGTATACTGCGAGAAACAATTATCCCCCAGCATCTTAACTCTGAATTTATTTTTAAACAACTCCCCGGCACACCCCCCTACAATATCTTCCCAACCTTTGCATAGAAATTCACGGTGAAGCTGTTGATGATTTAGGGTGTCTCAGAACTACCATCATTATTAGACTGCGGATCTTTATGCATTTATACTGAAAATTTTCAAAAAATGCTACAATATAATTGTTCGACAGAGTTTAGTACGATTTTAATTTATGCCAGGTGTACAAAGGCTACTAGCGTTGAAAAGAAGATTTTATTTGATTTCACTTTTTTTAAAATTCATCTACAAAAATTGCAAATTGCATAAACATCCGCAGTCTAATCATTATTAAATGTTTTCAGGTCCATTGAATTCCCGAGTTCAATCAATTCTATCGTCATCGGATTGCGGATTTTTATGCAATTTGCAAAATGTCTGTATTAATGATAAGACACAAGAGCTACATAGACATTTATTTCTTTTTTTAATCATTTTAATTGTTCGGAAATAATGCAACAGTATTTTTGAATTGCTCAAATATTTTATTGGTTTGAATTCGATCTACTCATTTTTATTATAAATCCATCAAATTCGCAATGTAATCATCATCAATTTGTATACTCTGTATATACTATTTCTTGATATTATTTTTTGAAAGCAGTTCGATTATTGAAAATTGGATCAAGAAGATTCTGAGTATCTTGTCAGAAAGAAGAGATGATTTCTATAAAATGCAGAATGGATGTTTCCATATTTATTCTTATTTTAAGAGAGCTATCAGTATTCCAAGAAATACTGTGCCACTTCAATTACTCGATTTCTCATTTATTATTCTAGAGCAGTTGATCCTCCCGCAAAAGGATGCCAGACGCCATGTATAATTATAGTGTCCACAATGCTGTGCATAAAAATTCTCTAGACAAACAAACGTTTAGATATAACGAAAATGTTGTAGTTACAACCCTTAGGAGGTCTTGCGCCTTCATTATTTTGCGTTCATTACCTATGAATCGATAAACAAAGCCAGTGAAACGTGCAGTATTTCCGTAGAGCCATAATAGTGCACCCCTAATGTGGTTCGTACAAAATCACCCTTCGCGGTTTCCTTAATTATCGCATCCCTCGCATCCACCCACAAGCTTAAAATTTAGATACTTCGATTATGGACAGTGCATCGCTACGATGATCCAAAAGTTATCCAATCTCACCGTTGAATCCTCCTGTACATTTATCAATTTATTAGTGCTAAATCGATGAAGAAAAAATATATACCATTAATTTGATAGAGAAGTTTGAAATATATTAATTTTTAATTTACGGAGAAGAAATAATTATTAATTTTGGTCTCATAAAATGCAAAGCTCAAAATAATATTCTCATATAGTATTATATTCTCATATAATAACGCAATATAATATAATATATAAAAGCTCAATAAGCTTGCATAAGGATACAATTTTTTTCAACAGGTTTACTCTTCATCCATCTGTTTAATTTCACTTTTCTTAAAAGAATTCATCTGCAATATTCTCAAACATTTTTCCATGAAACAGTTCAATAAACATTTGTATAATTCCAGTATTAGTTAAATTTAATAATGATTTTAAATATCGCAAATACAGGCAAGAATTTGGACCAGTATATCAGTAAAGAAAAATGCTTGCATCATTTTTAATCTTAAAATAATTTATTGCGAAGTATGTTCTATGATCTAGCTTACTATCAGCTGCGTTTCTCGAAGAAGAACAAATATTTCCAATATTATAAGTAGACTGCGGATCTTTGTGTAATATAGAAATTGTTTACATTGATTGCAAGATATAAGAATCAGATAGAAATTTATTTTCCTCTTTAATGGTTTTATTAAGTTCTAACAATCGTACTGATATATTCTTAAATTATTTTAATCTTTCTACTGTTTTACATCCACACATATTTGTATTAAACGCATAACACACCCAGTCTAATTATTAATGAAATCAATTGTAGCTAATTCATTGAAATACGAACCAAATAGAAATTTATTTCTCACTTTAGTGGTTTTATTACGTTGTAACAATACTATCGATACTCTTAAATTCTTTTAATCTTTCTACTGTTTTACTGTATCCACTTATTTTCGTAATAAATGCATAAAATCCGCAGTCTAATTATTAGTGAAAGTCATTCGAATTAATTGATTAAAATACGAACTGAATAGAAATTTATTTTCCACTCTAGTGGTATTATTAAGTTGTAACAATAGTATTGATATTCTTAAATTCTTTTAATCTTTCTACTCTTTTACTGTATCCACTTATTTTCCTAATAAATGCATAAAATCCGCAGTCTAATTATTAATGAAACCGATTCGAATTAATTGATTGAAATACGAACTAAATAGAAATTTATTTTCCACTCTAGTGGTTTTATTAAGTTGTAACAATAGTATTGATATTCTTAAATTCTTTTAATCTTTCTACTCTTTTACTGTATCCACTTATTTTCATAATAAATGCATAAAATCCGCAGTCTAATTATTAGTGAAACCGATTCGAATTAATTGATTGAAATACGAACAAAATAAAAATTTATTTTCCACTGTAGTGGTTTTATTAAATTGTAACAATAGTATTGGTATTCTTAAATTCTTTTAATCTTGATACTGTTTTACTGCATCCACTTATTTTCGTAATAAATGCATAAAATCCGCAGTCTAATTATTAGTGAAACCGATTCGAATTAATTGATTGAAATACGAACTAAATAGAAATTTATTTTCCACTCTAGTGGTATTATTAAGTTGTAACAATAGTATTGATATTCTTAAACTCTTTTAATCTTTCTACTCTTTTACTGTATCCACTTATTTTCATAATAAATGCATAAAATCCGCAGTCTAATTATTAGTGAAACCGATTTGAATGAATTGATTGAAATTACATGTTTAGACATTGTATTTGAAGAATTCCTCTGTATTAGGTTCCATTTAATTATTTAAACCGAGTTCACATCCAACTACTCTCACTAGAACAGTGAACCATGTCCCAAAAAATGCAATACCCCTAATAACGCGGCTGTTCTAAACAAAAATGAAACGAAGTCCGCGATTATGCCAGTATAATTCTCTTCCCGGCTACCCGTTCGACGTTCCCAGCTCGCTCGCACACAACGAGAGCAATTGAAACAAAATGCCGGGAGAATTGCTCGAGGAAAGTAATCCCATCCAAACAAATTTACCGCGTTGCGAGTAAAAGGCAGGAAAACAAAGCGACAGAGAGAAACCGGCGGAACGAGGAACGACGAACGAGGAGAACGGATACACACCCACGTCGATCCACCTGCGAGCGAACATTATTACGGTCGTTCTGTTCGCACGCTCTCTTGTGCAACGCGCCGTTGTCCTCTTCTCGCCGATAAAACCGAGCTGCCACGTTTTCGAGCCGGATCCACCGATTTCGAATTTCAACTCTGTGCAGCCGCCACGTTATATTATACTATTTCCCTGCACGGAAAATATTGCGTGTTATTGCAGAATATTTTTCATTTCCCGCGAATAAATCCGCGAGCCTCTGCTTCGAGAATTTAACGCGTTGATCGACTACGAATCAGAACGGTTCGTGAAGCGGAGATTGAAAAGTTAAGATCTATCGTATTGATTGTTCATTTTGTTCTCTTTCACGTCGTTGACTTTAACGGAATCTGGTCCATTGAATGTTTCACTAGATACATTAATTTTTTCTCAATGTATAAGAAGGTGTGATATATCTGTTATTCATTTATTATTCGTTTGATTCTCTCGAGTTATAATCAGTCAAACATGACAAATTCGAGCTGCCGAATACTCAAGTAGTGGAATGTGGAATGTATCACTAGAAATAGTAATTTGATGAAATCTGTAATAACATCTGCGATCCTTTTGCTAATAAAGAAACAGTGAAAATGTTGAAATATTTAGGACCATTGTAGAGATGATTTCAAATGAAACGGTAAAGTAAAAGGAAAATTAAATGAATAAGCTAAAATTGCTCGGTACAGATACAAAATTGTATGATCTGTCTCGTTGTAAAGAAACAGGGTTGAAATGATCAAGGTTCATGACAGGAGTTATTTAAAATAAAAAGTTCGAATAAAGGAAAAAATAAATGCACAAGCTAAAATTATTCAGAAAGTAAGTTAAGATTATTCAGTACAGCTACAAAACTGTAAGATCTTGGTAAAGATACAGTGTCGAAATGATTAGAAACATGACAGAAGTCATTTAAATTAAAAAGTTCGAGTAAAGGAAAAATTAAATGTACAAGCTAAAATTATTCAGAACATAAGCTAAGATTATTCAGTACAGATAGAAAACTGTATGATCTCGGTAAAGAAACAGTGTTGAAATAATCAGGACCATGAAAGAGATCATTTCAAATAAAACTTTCGAGTAAAAGAAATATTAAATATACAAATTAAACTTATTCGGTACAGATATAAAATTGTGAGATCTATCTCTCAGTAAAGAAACAGTTGAAATGATCAGGACCATGACAGAAGTCATTTAAAATAAAAAATTCGAATAAAGGAAAAAATAAATGCACAAGCTAAAATTATTCAGCACATAAGCTAAAATTATTCAGTACAGATACAAAATTGTATGAGCTGTCCCTTAGTAAGGAAACAGGGCTGAAATGATCAGGACCATGACAGAAGTCATTTCAAATAAAAAGTTCGAATAAAACAAAAATTAAATAGACAAGCTAAAATTGATATATCTTACGAGAGTTTCTGTTTTAATGACAATTGCTGTCAAGCATTGTTTGAAAAAACATAAAAATTGCCAGATGAAGAAGAATAGAAGCAAAAGTCAAACCAGTAAAAATCCAACAAATATAAATAGCTTAATGCAATTAAATAGCCTTGATAATAAGCTTAATACAATTATATCTAGAAGATAATGTATTCTAGAATTCAAATGCAGTTACAGGATGCATTAAGGAATTTCCATTTCTCGATAATTTCATAATAGTCTAACTTCGATCCACTAACAGTTTGATTATAAATGGTGGTGGCATCGTCGCCGAGTTGCATCTCAGAATGCAGTTCGCAACTCGCAGCTCGCGACGGCAGTGTTCTGCATCGCGTTACTGCGTTGCATTACGAGACTTTGATGCAGGCATGCACGCGCTCTCGGATGTCAGACGTGCGCGCTCGGCATCTTCATTGATCGTGTAATTAGAGCGAATTAGAGCGAGGCAGGTTGACAACAAGCCTCGACTTTCATCCGGGAAGAAAACAAAAAAATAATAAAAAGCATCTTGATGAATGGCGAGATGAACGACTGATAAAACGCGCGGCGAGGAGGATCGCTATATAGAAAATAATTGATAGACGACTGTCCCGTCGGTGTGTATTAATTACTTACCCCGACGACGATTGAGTCGTGCTCCAGGATTAAGACGGGTAAGCCGAGCACGTAACACGGATACGAGTTGCGTTCGGAGTGCACGGAGGATGTACCGATGCGTGCATGTTAACGAGTGTTCTCTACTTCGGCGTGGTCGACCTTGGCGATTTTAGTACTTGCACGCGACAAACGAGCGTGATTAGCGGGGAATTAATTGGAGACGTTGCCGGGCACCTGTGCGGCAAAGGATGGTTGCCAGTGTCACGATTATTTCCGGACGTGTTTCGAAGCGACGTGGGAGATTCGTTGATGTGTGATCCTCGGAATCCGTGTTCCGAGTATTTACATGTGAATGAGATTGTAAGTATCCTAAGTAACGCCGGTGTCCTTGGACAGTTTGTCTTGGACTGCTTTTGTCGGCTCTTTTCGTGCGGAGACAGTAATTAACTTCAAGAATCTTCTGCATACCTCAGTACCTTCGAGGGATAGTTGTTTGCAACCTTAATGGCCTTCGAGTGAAGACCCTTCGCATTTGAAATGCCCTTAAGGAATTGTCTCTCCCATTTCTAAGGACCTCGTTATTGTATCTTCATTGTATTGATCTGTATTCCTAAGAGATCCTTGAAACAGGATTGACCTTTGTATTACCCCTAACACAATTAGTGTACGCCCTTAAAAATTGTCGTCCTTTGCATTTCGAACGAACTTCGTTGTTGTATTTTTTGTATCCCCAAAATCCTTGTAGTGTCGTATTGTATTGTATTGGATGTGTAACGAGAGATCCTTGAAATAGTGCATTCCCAATGACCTTGGGAATGGTGGTCCTTTGTATTCACAGAACCCTTAAATATCGTTGACCTTTGTAGGGCATTCCTAATGACCTTGGGAGTGATGGTCCTTTGTATTCACAGAACCCTTAAATATCGTTGACCATTGTAGTGCATTTCCAATGACCTTAGGAGTGGTGGTCCTTTGTATTCACAGAACCCTTAAATATCGTTGACCATTGTAGTGCATTCCCAATGACCTTGGGAGTGGTGGTCCTTTGTATTCACAGAACCCTTAAATATCGTTGACCTCTGTAGGGCATTCCTAATGACCTTGGGAGTGATGGTCCTTTGTATTCACAGAACCCTTAAATATCGTTGACCATTGTAGTGCATTCCCAAGGACCTTGGGAGTGGTGGTCCTTTGTATTCACAGAACCCTTAAATATCATCGACCTTTATAGTGCATTCCTAATGACCTTGGGAGTGATGGTCCTTTGTATTCATAGAACCCTTAAATATCTTTGACTATTATAGTGCATTTCCAATGACCTTGGGAGTGGTGATCCTTTGTATTCACAGAACCCTTAAATATCATCGACCTTTATAGTGCATTCCTAATGACCTTGGGAGTGATGGTCCTTTGCAGTCACAGAATTCTTAAATATCGTTGACCATTGTACTCCCAAGGCCTTTGTGATACTCTGCTCCTTTGAAAGAACCCTACGGAACCCATGGGATTGTTGTTCTCCTATTCCTAAGACCCTTCATGTTGTGTCCTTTTGTGGAAGCCGTATGGAACCCACGGAATTGAATCGAAGGCCTTGAAATTGCTGCCCTTTGCAATCCCTTGACCTTTAAATTGGTCGTAGTCCCCTGGAATCCTGCATTGACCTTTGAAATTGATTTTACCTCTTCCCCTTAGCGTTCTGACAATTTTTGGGAATTCTGACCTTCGGCATATTTTCTCAATGACCTTGGGATTGTCATTATTGAATCAAGTTGTAGGTGGATTGGCCCTGAAGACGTCCAATAAGAATTCCAATGTTTAGCTAGACGGAACTATAAGAATATGCTAAACGAGATTGCGCAATCCGTAATTAATTACCGGAGAAAAATCCACGCGGTCACCCATCCTAACTCGTACCGTGACGTATGCACGTTTGTTTCACCTGACATTACTACATTGCCAACCATGAACTCAAAATACCCCCACACGCTGTCTCGACTATAACATAATAACTTTCGATGTGTACCAAGAACAAGATTAATGCCATGGTGCATTCTTAAGCACTCAGTGTTTCGAATCTACTCCGCATGCGACAAGTATCACAATTCTTATGAGCGGAAGTGTATGCACAGAGGCTACCAGCGGCGTGAACTTCCGGTTAACCTTTCCAGCGGCCACCGACTACTACTATTTTTAACCTAGTTCACCGTGTCGATATCGATTCAATCCGAAGTAACTTTCTAGAGTATTCTTGATTTAATTTTATTCTCTTTTATTTTCTACCTCAATTTTATTTTACCATAGTTATTCAATAAAAAGAACCTGGAAATTAAATTACGAGAATCATATTAGGAGAATCAAATTACTCTGCAGAAAATGCGAAAATAAATCATGGAACCACATGGAACCTGTCAAGAAATCTTTCAAGTACTTTTAAGAGATCCATCCTTACACAAGTGCTTCAAGTCATCAATTATTAATGGCAAGCCTCAACTCAGTTACGTAACCTCCAACCAGTCTACAATAATAAAAATCTGATCAGCGTAAAAGTCACAGAAAATGTGTCAGCGCGTTCTCTCTTCCTTGAGACCGCAGCTCATCTTCTCGAGATTAATGAATCTCTCAAATAAAAGCGAAAACCGCTTCCCTGAGAAACTGTGCTGCTTCGAGGCAAGAGAGATATATGTTCGGTCAGGTTCAATCAGCTAGGTGAAAGTCATGGAGCCATCTCCTTTCCGTTTGATTCGATTTAGGATTCGCTGATCGAGTGACCGTGGACTTCGCGACAAGCCTACCTCAACATCGAAAGATCACAGACACTACTGAGACCGGAATCGAAGGTATTTAGGTCGCAACAATTGCTTGCTTTCCTCGTACGAGTTTATAATTAGCCAGTTTCATTCAGTATAAGAGCTGGGAAATTCTGATGCACCCGTTTCTGTACGATAATAAAAGAAATTTGTGGCTTAGCTACAGTAAAGATTAAAGTGCGAAAATGTATTCAAAGTAATGCTGACAATTTTTTAACAAAGTAGTTAATTGGCTGTGAAAATAATGTAGAATTCAATCATGTCAATTGTATAAAATTTTAGTAAAGAAATAACTTTTTTCGAAATTGGAAACAAAAAATCTAAGTAATTTTTATCATATTGGAAATAATTTAGAATTCATTCATATCAGCTGTATAAAGTTTCAGGAAAAAAATAATTCTTTTCGAAATTGGAAATTTTAAAAATCCAACTATTTTTATCAGTATTGAGAATAATCTAGAATTAATTCATGTCAACTGCATAAAATTTTAGTACGAAATAATTTTGTTCGAAATTGTAAACTAAAAATCCAAGTATTTTTTATCACTATTGAGAATAATTTAGAATTCATTCATATCAACTGTATAAAGTTTCAGTAAAAAAATAACCTTTTTCGAAATTGGAAATTCTAAAAATCCAAACTATTTTTATCAGTATTGAGAATAATCTAGAATTTATTCATGTCAACTGTATAAAATATTAGTAAAAAATCAATTGTCTTCGAAATTGGAAATTTTTAAAATCCAACTATTTTTATCACTGCTAAGAATAATTTAGAATTCATTCATGTCAACTGTATAAAATGTCAGTAAAGAAATAACTTTTTTCGAAATAGGAAACTAAAAATCCAAGTATTTTTTATCACTATTGAGAATAATTTAAAATTGATTTATATGAACTGTATAAAATTTTAGTAAAAAATCAATTTTTTTCAAAATTGGTAATTTTAAAAATCCAACTACCAAAATCACTATCAAAAATAATTTGGAATTCATTCCTGTCAACTGTATATAATTTTATTAAAGAAATAACTTTTTTCGAAATTTGAAACTAAAAATCGTAATCTAATATTTCTTTAAATAGTTCTATAGAAAATATTCAAAGTAATTAATAGTCAAATTGAGGAAATAACTTTCTTCGAAATTGGAAACTAAAAATCCCGGTACTCTTATCACTATAGAGAATAATTTAGAATTCATTCATGTCAACTGTATAAACTGTATTCAAAAAATAATTTTTGTTGAAAGTGAAAGCATTCAAAATCCAAGAATTTTTGTCTGCATTTGTCGTAGATTATGACACAAAAATTCAAGCATAAACTTTGCAATTTTAGAGCACGAAATGTATTTATTACAAGATTTTAATGTATGAGCTGGAAAAATTGGAATTGGAACGGTGCTTCGAAAATGGAACGAGGCTCCAGGGAATTCTATTAAGTTTTGTGCTTGTAAAGGAGGAATGTTCCGCAGTCTAATCATTTTCTAATTGCCGAGGATGACGCGAAATTATATTTCTAGGGCGTTCATTACTCAGCGTTGAAATCGTAGTTCCAGTGGTGGAATCGAACGTCCATCTGGTTCTGCTTTGACGTTCATCTGGCCTACATACATGTACACACTGAACATGTTGCGATTCACGCACCGACTTCTGGGTTTTATAGCGTGGGTTGCAATGTACGGATATTGGCAACGGGATATCGGAATTGCAAGCGATGTTGGCATCGGTGCTTTTAGTTCCTCCAACGAAACGGTGTTGGAAAATTTGTTTTCTTCGATTCAACATCTCTTTTCTCGTTTTAGACGTCTGTAAATTGGTAATATCTCTATTCGTACCTTTGAAAACGAGGAAATATAAAAATTGTAATAATAATCCTATACGAAGATAAATAGATTCTTCTAAAAAGTGCAATATTGTAAATAATAATAAATCTCTGGTGTATCAAAGTTATTTGCAATCAAGATCGAAATAGAATGAGGTACATTATTCCAACATGAATAGAAGATGAAATGTTTCAGAAATGGAACATTCTGGGAATAAATCTTGCTCTACTTTTTACATTACACTTTTCCATGTAAATTTACCCCCCTTGAAAACGTATCACCATTTTATTGACACCGTGTTTTATTCATAAAAATTAATTTTTAATCCTGGATGAAGCACTGCGTCGTCCATGTCTGACTAATAATAGTAATCGAAGCGTTCATACTATTTTTTAGCCAATCCAGTTGCAGCGAAAAAATGGATTATTGTTTTGTTGGGACAGTTACTGTTCTTAATCGTGCTACGACGAAATTACCTCTTTTCATCAATCATTATCTTAACCTCAATCAAATTCCCATTAATTTATATACAGGGCGGAAATTATAAAGAGTTACAGATGAATATCTCCAAAAATATTGATTATACGCAAAAATGTTTCAGATGAAAGTTGTTCAGTACCGAGGGTGGACATCATGCGATGGAACTTTTATTTTTCCCGGTGGACACTCCAAGGTGAAGTGAAGGTCAACTTTCTATACCTAAATGGAATGATATGTTTTTATCATAATTAATCAAACTCAAGGTCATTCAAGGTCAAACCTAGGACTCAAGGTCATTGAAGGTCAAACATACAGGGAAATGCAGAAAAGGTGTAACGCTTTATAATTTCCACCCTGTATGTATAACTTCTCGTTTTTATTGTTATTGCCAAATGGTTTGAAAATTCCGCTAAAGTATCACTTGTACGTTAAACGAGAGACGATAACAAGTACCTCAGAATTTTCTCAGATCTTTTTCGAAGTTCATAAAAATAAGAAATAAAATCCAGAAGATAACATACCTGCAATGCAGAATCATGTTTATGAAAAATCACATTGTCGACGAAGAATTAATTCTGAATTAAAAATTAACGACTAGAATTATAGAAAAGATTGGACATGGTCGAATAAAGATCACGAACAACACTATAATAAATTGATTTCTGTATACAGAATAATTCATTTCCTCAGTATGAAGGATAGTGAGTGGTATGGTGGGCGTATGGTGGGAATAACGAAGACGTGCGATTATTGCGGACGAGTGTATTGCGATTCGTAAGGTACAAATAGTACAAAGGGTATAAGAGTACAAACATTGCGTAGGAACTAGAGTATGCGGACATAGAAAAAGTACAGTTCAGAGACGTGACGTAGAAAGGTGGTAATGCGCCGTGTGCACGTCCGTTCGGCTCTTGAATCCGAGCCGCGCACGTCGTGACTTACCTCGCTTTGTTTTCTATCTCGTGTTCGCTCTCAATTTCAGCTAAGACTCGTGGCGAGATCATTAGCTACGACAATGTACCAGGAAAATCGAAACACGAAAGTCGGAGCATCCCACAAACCAACAGAAACCTTCCATCTAGATTCGCAGAACTTCATCGTACTCTAATTCGCGTAAAACATTTTTTTACCGAGACATCACATCCACTATACTATAAAAATCACTGGCCTAATCTATCAGAACACTTTACACAGTCATTAAAAAGTTTAAAACTTTTTTATTTTCTATTTCTGAATTTTAAAATGGTATCAGTCTCACTAG
The DNA here is from genome assembly GCA_913789915.3 of Sphecodes monilicornis. Taxonomy (NCBI): domain Eukaryota; kingdom Metazoa; phylum Arthropoda; class Insecta; order Hymenoptera; family Halictidae; genus Sphecodes; species Sphecodes monilicornis. The sequence continues at coordinate 18,249,933 of OU565290.1, forward strand.
ACTACAGGTTTTTCTATTTCTGAATTTTAAAATTGTATTAGTGTCGCTAGACTACAGATTTTTCTACTTCTATATCGAATACGAATATTAAAGATATAATAAAATATAAAGTTCGATGAATTATTGCTTGCAGCTCGGTGTTCTATTAAAAATACAATTTTATTGAACATTCTCGCGAATTTCAGTCTTTGTAAGTTGCGTATAGAAAATTGTATATTTTATGAAAATTATCTAGATATTCTAGGTGATACTATCAATGATTTGAATGAGTATAAAACGTGATCATCCTTTAACACGTTCAGTGCTATGAGAATTTTGTGCGAGTCGCACAAGATTTATTTATTTCATTAGTAACAGCGATCAGTATTATTCGTAATAATTATTAGTTAATGAAGTCTTCACCTTACACTATAATCTAGTTAATTACGATTCTAAAATATTTATAGCCGGTGATCCTGTTTTTATAATCATTCTCAATACTAAACCTACGACCACGAGTGACCGATTTTATATATGTAATAATTATTAAAAAATAAGGAGCTCTCCATGGGAAATGATTGAATAAATTTTCTTATTCAAACACGTATTATACTAAAAATTGTGCAACATCTAAATAAATTGAATCTTGTCATTTTCATAAGGCAACACATGCCAGTCACTTTCGGTGCTCGGTAGGTTTAGTGTTAAACATCATTTTCAAATTGTCACCGGTGATCTCCATAGCATTCAACGTGCTGAAATGATCATGAAGGATGAAATTTCGTTTACGATAGAATCCAATCACAGATAAAACGAGAGAGTCATCTATAAAATTTAACTAAAACTGTTCATGTTGGTTCGTGGGATTTTTCGAAGACGTTCTTCATTTTCGAACCATCTTCTTGAAGCTAAGAGATGAAGAACAGAGGAAGATAGAAGTTGAAGAAGACGATGGATAGTATGAGACAAATGAGGGCGAAGGATCTCGACACGAGCCCCGATCAATAAACGTAACGTGTCGCTTGTAAATCCTATATCTGATAAATACAATAAATATTAGAATAGAACAACGCAATAATAAATATATTTATATTTGTATATATATGTGTATATATTATATATAATATAGGAAGAAACATGTCGACACAACTAGCTCTAAACACCGAGAGGATCCATCCGTATTTCTTCTGCTTCACCGTCGCCTTATCGATCTAAAATTCTTTCACGTATTTACAGCCGTCACGCAGTCGAAAATTTCTATATTATATATTACAAAAAAGAACCTCACAAACGATCGGCCGATCGCCAATCGCACGCGGCGTGTTACCGAAATAAGCGTCTAGCACGAAACACGCGATTAACTAGAAAAACACTGTGCCTTTTTATTAAAAAAGAAACAGACACGTTCGCCTGAACGACGTTCTCTCGTTCGTTTCTTTGGTTTTCCCGCGGGACATTCACGCATATCATCACGCAATCGAACAGAACACCCGCGGAAACAAAAAACACACGCACACTTTTTAAATCATTCTCGATAGTCGCGCATAGTTCGTCTCTTTCACCCCCGAAAAACATCCCTAGGGACTGTCTGTTGAGCAGAAAACAAAAATGATACCAGCTCGAGTAGGTCGTCTCGATCGGCTTTGATCCCCCTTTGCTCCTTCTTCTTTCTCTTCTTCCTTTTTCGTTCTCTCGTCTCTCATCCTTTTATCCCGCCCGATTTTTAATTAGAGCTTGGACAGCGCATTCGACGGATTAAGGCTTAATGATATGATTCGCCGTTGTACTCTGCTCCTCCGAACGTTCTCCCATCACCCCCCGCACTCTCGTTTCTAACTTCCTACTAGACAAGGCTGCGTTGAAATTCTCGACAAATGTTCAACCGATTAGGATTCGTTCGATGAATGCCATTTTGGCCGATAAAATGGAACAATTTGTTAATTGGACGATTTTTCAAGCACGAATATTTTTGAGAATGTAAATCGAGGGATAGTATAATCATTCTGATATTGTTTCTGTTCCAATCAATACAAATAATGTCTATTACAAATAATATTGATGCAATTATTTTAATATGGTTGACAAGGAGGGACGATTTAAAGAAATTCAAGAATTTAAAAGAGTTTGACGAAAATTGGAGGTTAGTTCTCTTCTGAAAAAATTTTGCTAGCTCGAAACTAATAAAACATTATTTTTAAACACATCAAAAATATCCACCGTATATAATATTTATTATAACTGCACGAAATTATGTTTTAAAAACAATTTTCTCCTTCAACTAGATCTTAACATCGACTCGATTTAACTTCACAAAATATTCACACGATAATTGTCTGATTTTTAAAAATAGGATCACGCTTAAACAATGCGTTGTGCTCACCTCATCCAACTAGCAAATTAACCCAGAAAACAGTATTCCAACAATGAAATAACAAACGTACGCTATTGATCAACGTCAACGAACTCTTACTGCACGAACTCTCTCTGTAGTCAATAATTTCAACGCAACCTTAAATGTTTACTATGATCGTGGATCTATGGGAGTACGAAGCGATGCACCATGAACACCACTTTCTCTACTACCTCAGGACGACAGAATTTGGACTGGCTAAACTTCACTGGACCTCAGAAGTGGAAAAATTGCAGGATGCATCAATTCGCATGTATATTTTAAAACAGATTTCGAAACTGTGGACCTGTTGGAACGTCGAACGAAAACGTATAATTCAGATGTGACTGGATTAGTGCATTTTTACATGCTTGTATACAGGGTGGGACACTATAAACAGGTGACCTGAATAACTCGCTTGCTTTTGAAGATAGAAGAAAATGCATCAGACCAAACTTACTTGATATCGAGACGCTCGTAATCTGATGTCATTAATTTTTTTATAGGTGGAGACATCAAGGAGATATGAAGGTCAACTCTGTTTTTTTAAGTGGAACGGTATGGTTTTTTATTTACATTCTGATAGCGTGTTTCAAGGCGAATACAATGACTTATTATGAAGGTCATTCAAGGTCACGCAAGGTCAACTGCAATAGAAAATAAAGTGTCTCAAAGCACTCTTCGAACACTACGACGATTTACATGTAACATGTTATTTACGTATTCACTGCTACTTCAAGTGTTCAAAATGACGACCTTGAACTTGAAATTGGTCCATATTTCATTGATGGCACGCTAAATAGTCATAAATACGAGAGAATCTTAAAACACGTTTTGCCAGAATTGTTAGAGGACATTTCACTGGACATGCAGACAGTCCATGTGGTTCCAACAAGACGGATGTCCTGCTCATTCAACACGAAATGTTACAGAATCACTGAACAGGACATTTGAAGGTCGTTGGATTGGCCGATCAGGAAGCAATAAATGGCCAGCACGTTCGCCAGATATAACGCCACTAGTTTTTTATTTGTGCGGAAAATTGAAGGAACAAGTGTACCGCGAAAATCCAACAACCACAGTTGACAGGCAAGAACGTATAAAAATAGCTTGCTCTGTAATAGACACAACTGAAATTTGTCAGGCAGTATCATCAGTATTACAACGTTTTAGATTATTTCTCCGTGTTCAAGGTCGTCATGTTGAACACTTGAAGTAGCAGTGTATACGTAAATAACATGTTACATGTAAATCGTCGTAGTGTTCGAAGAGTGCTTTGAGACACTTTATTTTCTATTGCAGTTGACCTTGCGTGACCTTGAATGACCTTCATAATAGGTCATTGTATTCGTCTTGAAACACACTATCAGAATGTAAATAAAAAACCATACCGTTCCATTTAAAAAGAAAAACAGAGTTGACCTTCATATCTCCTTGACGTCTCCACCTATAAAAAAATTAATAACATCAGATTACGAGCGCCTCGATATCAAGTAAGTTTGGTCTGATGCATTTTCTTGTACCTTCAAAAGCAAGCGAGTTATTCAGGCGACCTGTTTATAGTGTCCCACCCTGTATCAGAATGCTCTAATACCCACACAAACATAAGCACGAATTAATTTCTGGACGTTGCAACGCGTAATCGAGAGAAACAGACGTCTTTGCTAACACCGCGGCTAACTCGACGGATGCATGGACGTTCGTGCTGGACTCTATATCCCCCAGCCTTGGAATTTCGCTTTTTGCTATCGTACTATAGTAAATCACACTAGAATCTATCGTCTCTATAGTTTTCTCTATGATTGGTGCACGGGTGAGGAAGATTTTAACAAGAACGCGCGATAAGATAGATCTACTCTGGCCAGCCGTCAGGCGTTCTTAAAGATTGTCTGCCTCCCTCGATCGATCCTCGGATATCGATCGATCGAAATCCATTTTTCACCTGGACGCGAGAGACGCTATTTAAGTTGTAGTTTGTACTACGTGGAAGACGGATGTCCGTTGAGAGTATTCGAGTTACATCGAAGGACAGATCGCGGAAACGGAATCGTTTACGTTTGCTCGTGGACCGAGAACAGGCTCTCTCAGTCTTTCGATCGAAGACGAATGAATCTTGATCATCGGGGAGAGACCGTGTCTATTAATTGTTCCCGAGGAAATCGAAGGAACGGTCGTTGCTCCGACGATACTAAGCGTCTAGTCGCCTACGCCTAACCGCGGTAAAAAATTGTGCGTTATCGATTGTGCCTTCCTCGCGCGCGCGACAGAAATATGGATCGTCCAGACGTCGATGATCGACGATCTATGTACACCGTAGGATCGATTCTGGACGATCTACCTCGATTCGTCAAAACCGGAAACCGATTTCTCGACGGTTCCGTTTTGTCAATGATAAAACACCTTGCTCAACGTGAACACAGAAGTCGATTGCTTCTGTAGTTAAAACAAGAACTACCTAGAGTAACTGTGGGGCTCGTATCCCCTAAATGAAGTCAGAGCTCCTATTCAAAAACCGTCTGAAATGTGACAGATCTTCGAACGTTTTGAGATTGTCCATGGAACATTGGACACGCCGGGGATTGTCCATTCGTAACGAAATATTCGACCGAAATTATCTAGGGTAACGCGGGATTGACTCGCATCCTCTAACAGGGGCTTTTCCCTCTTTTCTGAGAGCTTCTGAAGGGCTTGTGAGGCGTTCGAACGCTGTTAGGTGATTGCTAGGATTGCGAATCGGTTGAGGATCGTATAACGGTGACGAAAAACGTGTTTTGAACTACCTAGAGCAATGCGGGATCCGACAGCATTCTCTGAAGGTAGTTAGATCTTCTTTCATGGAGAGTCTAAAACAAGCTTGCCACAAGAAACGTTCTGTGATGTCTCTTGTAACCTCGGACTGGCTTGAGGATCATTCCCTAGTGATGAGAAGGAAGATCCGAATTAGCTAGAGCCATTCAGGATGACTCGCATCCTAGAGATACAGCTAGAGCATCTAAAACACGTATGGCACAATAGAAATGGTTCGGGGTGTCTCCTGGAACCCTGGACTAGTTAACAATCGTCTATCGATGATGATAATTGGGTTTCGAATTGCCTAAAGCAACTCAGAATGACTCGCATCATTTAACAGTAGCTGGAGAATTTCTCCTAGAGTGTCTGAACCACGCATGGCACATTAAAATACATTGAGGTGTCTCCTGAAACCCTGGACTAGCTGACAATCGTCCACAGATTATGATAATTGGGTTTCGAATTAGCTAGAGCAACCCAGAATGACTCGAATTTTTTAATAGCAGTTAGAGCACTTTTACTGGAGTGTCTGAACCACGCATGGCACATTCAATCGCTCTGAGATGTCTCCTGGAACCCTGGACCATCGGTGTCAATAAATCTAGTTCCAAGTTATCCAGATCAACAGGACGACTCCCGCCGTCTAAGGATAGCTAAAGCACCTCTTCTAAACTATCTAATACATGTGTCATACATGGCACATTCAAACGCTCTGAGGTGTCTTCTAGAACTCTGAACCACCTGGCAATTTGTCCATCGATGCCAAGAATCTAGAGTTCCAACTTACCCAGAGCTAGCAAGAAGACTCCCACCCTCTAAGAGTGGCCTAGAGTACCACAAGTGTCTAAACCACGCATGGCACATCCAAACGCCCCGAGATGTCTTCTAGAACCCTGGACCACCCGACAATCGTCCATCGATGTCGAGAATCGAGTTCCAAACTACCTAGAGCAATTTAGGGTAGCTCGCATCCTCTAAGGGTAGATAGGCCAGCTCTCACCCAGCGTCCAAAGTAAGCGCAACGGATTCGACTGCTTCGAGCAGTCTCCTGGAACCCTGGACGAACCTAGGATTTGTCTGACAGAACCGTGTGTCCGCTTACATGAAGTAAATGGGATCGTTCTCGACAACGGCGTCCAGCCTGGCTGGCAAGGTGGTCGGTCTCTGAGGAGCCTGGGTGTTGCACACGACCTCGCGCGACCCCTTGCGTCACATGTAGGTCGGTTTGACCTTGTACGCCCTTTTCCAGACCTCGCAGAGACACACGGTGCTATGGAACCTGTAGAAGATCGCCAACGGCATCGACACGTGCGTGATGATCGTCCAGGCCCACAGACCGTAAAAATGCAACTGCACTGGATGCGACTCGGCTCGTGACTTCTCCAACGTGTTGATCGCCCACATTGCCAAATTGGTGACCAACAGGAACGTCACGATCTCTCTTCCTGGCTTCTTCCGAATCTGCTTCGCAGTTGCTACCGATCTCCTAGAAGCGTCCAGGATGAAGATCGTCTGGAACGTTGTCTGTAAGACACTAGCCAACGCTGTCACCAGGACCAACACTGTGTGCTTTGCTAGAGTGAACTGTGCCCCGATGATCGTGAACGTGGAGTAGATGAACATCCCTGTCTGAGCTGCTACCAAAAGGATGTTGTCCAGTTCTAAGTTCCTGCTGCCGTCGTAGCGCAATTTTCGCATCTGGAACATTCCTATCAGCGTCGCCATCGTTGACATCCCGTACAAGGTTAGTTCGCAGACGTTCACTTCGGTCACTGCGAACCCGACCAACTCCGGACGAGAGATCAGCACGAAGAACAGAATCAGGGAAATGATTGTCAGCACCAGGATCAAGATACCCACGAAGAGACCCTTGTGCGCGCGGGCGCAGTCCACGCTGTAGTGGTGCGGCGATCTCCTGAGGAGATAGGTGGCGTTAGTCTCGAACAATTTCGGATTGTTCAGTCATGCATCCATTCTTTGGTGCTGGTTTTTGGTGGCGGGTTTGTTGAGATTGGAGAGGATGTGTTGGATCTTAATAGTAGCAGGAAGGATGATTACTAGGGGTGTGCGGGATCCCGGTCGGGACGGGAATTTTTCTCGGGATCGGGACGGAATCCCGGAAATGTTCGGGATTCCCGAATATATCTGTGATTCCCAACATTTTGAAGTTTCTCCATACTTTCAATAATTTAGTGTTTACTATGCAATGTATACAAGATCTTTCAACTTAGCTAAGCGATCATAAAGCTCGAAGAACACAAAGGCATTCGGATAGCTGAAATTGTCAAGAATAACGACATTTTCGGGAGCCCCAAATATTATTCTATATCCCGTACACTGTCGGGAATCCTGAACATTATTGGGATCCCGAATATTCTCGGGAATCCCGAATCTTCGCGGGCTCCCGTATATTTTCGGGAATCCCGAATCTTCTCGGGATCCCGCACATACTCGGGAATCCCGGATATTCTCGGGAATTCCGCACACCCCTAATGATTACAGATGAAAATGAACTTAGGAGCTATGTGAAACGAGTGTTATTGGCAGACTGTCAAGCTTTATACATTTATGACATGCGTAGTTTTGAAAAACTTTTTCAACAAACGTGTTCCAATAAAACAGCGAATAAGAGAAGTAACTTCAAGAACATAACACCGTGTCCTTCAATAAAACAATGCAAGCTGAACAAACACAAAACAACTTGAAGAACTCAACGGCAGTCTATGGAAGTATAATACAAACAAATCAGGAAAACATACAAACAAGCACAGCAAAGAAATGAAAATGAAAAAGTGTTATTTAATAGACTCATCATCATTCTGTAGTCGAATAGAGGGAGAATACAGGAGAATGAGCAGACGTGAAAAAGTACAATGTAGATGAAGAAGAAAAACTTGCGGAGAGAAATAAGAAATGACTGTGGACAATGAAAATTAAGAATATTTAGAACAGTGTTAGGAAGAAATGGACAATCGGTGGAGTCGTTTAAGGTTATCCAAATTACCTGTAAGCGTGCGTGTGATGCCTGGACCCCGGCGGCACTATGGGCTGGGTGAATGCGGCCTTGGAAATGTTCTTCCACATCACGTAAAGAATGGCGGCGCAGATTAGGCTATACTCGATCGTACAGGGGAAGAGGAACGGACTGGCGTCTTGCACCAACGAGCCCATTATGTTGGTTCTCCTGCACTCGAACATGTGATGGGGTCCCTTCAGGCCTCTTGGAATCCTCACCTGTCCGCCATGGTGGTAGTACACGTGGCCACCGAAATGGAGATTGCCCTTTCCACCTAATTTCATTTCACTTTCAGTAAAATTGCACAACTATAATTTTCGGTAATGACTAGACTGCGGATCTTTATCCAAAGTGAACATGTTTTGTATTAATTATAAGGTATTGGAACGATCTCAAAATTTGTTTCCGCCATTAGTAATTTTAATAAGTTGATGATGATAATACATTGACTCTATTAAGTTTCTTTTATCTTTCTCGTATTTTATATTCCAGCTACTCATTTTAATTATAAATACATCAAATCCACAGTCTAGTAATTATTTACAGACAATTAATTCTAAATTCGCTCAATTAATTTTGCTATCGAAGAACAGTAAGAATTAATTCATACAGCGTACTCATAGATCTATGTTGCGGACAGACATAACGTATAAGATTTAACATCGATACGTGCCTGTAAACGGGCTTCGAAGGAATGTTGAACTCTGTCCGTGACCTTGAATGACCTTGAGTAATTATAGTCACTGAATTCGCAATGAAAGGGACTATCATTATACGTGTTTAAAAAAGGGTGGATCCACTTAAAAAAATGAAGGTGACCTTGAAAATCTCTAAAAAAACAGGTGACTCACCCTGTATATAGCATGCAAGCAATTATATTTGCTAATGAATTTGTGAATTCTGATATCACAATCTTGAATGTTCTAATTGGGATTTTTACGGGAGATTGTCTACTGAATTCGCTGAATTCACAATGAAAGGGACTATCATTGTACGTGTTTAAAAAAATGGTGGTCCCATTTACAAAAGTCAAGGTGACCTTGAAATAACATAAAAACAAAAATTTTCTTGGTATCGTGCGGGCCCCACTGAACCATTCAACTTTGTCCTTCAGAAGTTTGACGTATCTTTAAAGATAACAAAGATATTTGAGGTGGCAATAATTAGTGCCTCACCCTACAATGATAGTCCCTTTCATTACGAATTCAGTGACTATAATTACTCAAGTTCATTCAAGGTCACGGACAGAGTTCAACATTCCTTCAAAGTCCGTTTACAGGCATGTGTGGATGTTAAATTTTATACGTTACCTCTGTCCGCGACCTTGAATGACCTTGAATAATTATAGTCACTGACATCGTAATGAAAGGGACTACAATGGTAGGTGTTTAAAAAGGGGTAGTTCCATTTAAAAAAAGTCATGGTGACCTTGATATCTCTAAAAAAATGACATAAAAACAAAAAATTTTTCTTGGCATCGTATCAGCTCCATTTTACCAATCAACTTTGTCCTTACCATATTTTACGTATCTTTAGAAACAACAAAGATATTTGAGGTGCAAACGTTAGGTGACTCACCCTGTATATTATTGTTAAAACACATCTCTTAAATGACATAAGAGTACCAATAAATATTGTTTAGTCTAATCCGCAAGTGGTCCATTCAAATGACAACATAAACTATTACCTTGTAGCTGTCAGATGGATAAAAAAAAGTGACTGATATGAATTAGCTCGATAAGTTGACGACTTTGAATCAGGAGAAGGTTTATTATGAAATACGTTTTGGAACCGGAAGCAATAGCTCTCTGAATCAACCAATCATTCCAAAGTTTCACTCGCAGCGTGGGCGTGTTATGAACCATACCTAATCTGTGGGAAATTCTCAACGACCCGTTCTCCGGGTTGTAGAACGTCAGTATCTCGTGTTTCGTTTCCTGGACCAGAACGTTCAGCCAGACGGACAGATTCGTGCCGATCATGTGCATCAGCCCGAAACGCGCGATCACCCGATGACGATAAACTTTCATTTGCTGTCGAACGAAACAGAAATTAACATGCTTTTCAATCAGCCGTCTACGACAGAAATCGTGTTTCCACTTCGTAGACCTCTCTCATTTAATACCCTTTATTATTATTACAATCCCTGGAGGTATTTGAGAAACGTCAAAGGAAGATTCTCGGGTTACGGAAGTTCTCTTCTGAAGACACAATGTGGAAAGAATTCATATGATCTTCGTATACTTCTTTGGAGACGTGCCATAAATTGGACAATGCTTTTAATCCTTGCGCATAGTGTAATTCGACTTCAAGTAGATCAATACATTCTTTTAAAGCTTTTTCGAGTTGTAGATATTTTTAAATAAATTTTATTCACATATTTTAATTGAACTTGTCAGTCAAATTTTTCAATACTTTTTACATTGATTTGAATAATAATGTGTTATACAGAACAGTAGACTGTTACACATTTATACATTTTATGCATCTGTGGCTACAATGAGGGCTTGAAGCAAGAAACAATATTTTCAGGAACTATAAAAGAATTTTGGAATACTTTTATTCAATTTTCCATTGTTTGAAATTTTTTAAGACAAGCACGAATGAAATGTACACTTTTAACAATGAATAGACTGCAGATTTTATGCATTTATGGCAGAAATGGGTAGGTGCAACTTAAAATAGTAGAAATGTTAAAATTGTTTAAGAATCCAGATCTACATATAATATTCAGCTTATTTAAAGTAATTAAAATTATTAAAGTAAGAATTCAATGCCTACTTAACTCCAGTCTCTCAAAATAAACACAGACAATTTTTATTTTGCATATAGATTAGCAGTAAAAATTCCATAAGTAGTTACAAAATTATTTAAAATTGAAGGTTTCCAATTTTTGAGTTTTTCAGAGGAAATCGTACGTTTCTAATTTGTAAAATGTATCTGTTCGTTACTGAATTTCCAACACAATAAAATGACGAAAGGATACAGAGAAAGGTCTATGAACCTCAAGAATTAAAGCTTGAGCCCCAAAAAATAAAAGAAGAGTTTCAACCAAATGGAAGAGCCATTGACGTATGCCCCCCACCCACTTGTAGATACAATAACTTTTTCCTGAAACATTTTTTTCTAACTGTATAAACAACAAAGTTAATAGCAGTGGCGGAGTTAAATGAGCCATCCTGTATATTATCATAAAATGTATATGGCCCTTAGTGAACTTCCAACAGAATAAAATGATGAAAGGATACAGAAAAAGGTCCATGAATCCCAAAGAATGAAAGAAGAGTTTAAACCAAAAGAAAGAGCCACAGACTTATACCCCCACTTACTTGTAGATAACTTTCTCTTGAAACCTTTTTTGTATCTGTATAAACAACAAAGTTAATAGTAGTGGCGGAGTTAAATGAGCCACCCTGTATATTGTCATAAAATGTATATGTCCCTTAGTGAACTCTCAACATGATAAAATGATGAAAGGATACAGAAAAAGGTCCATAAATCCCAAAGAATGAAAGAAGAGTTTAAACCAAAAGAAAGAGCCACAGACTTATATCCCCACTTGTTTGTAGATAACTTTCTCTTGAAACATTTTTTGTATCTGTATAAACAACAAAGTTAATAGTAGTGGCGGAGTTAAATGAGCCACCCTGTATATTATCATAGAATGTATCGGTCCCTTAGTGAACTCTCAACATGATAAAATGATGAAAGGATACAGAAAAAGGTCCATAAATCCCAAAGAATGAAAGAAGAGTTTAAACCAAAAGAAAGAGCCACAGACTTATACCCCCACTTACTTGTAGATAACTTTCTCTTGAAACATTTTTTGTATCTGTATAAACAACAAAGTTAATAGCAGTGGCGGAGTTAAATGAGCCACCCTGTATATTATCATTGAATGTATCTGTTCCTTAGTGAACTGTCAGTATGATAAAATGATGAAAGGATACAGAAAAAGGTCCATAAATCCCAAAGAATGAAAGAAGAGTTTAAGCCTAATGAAAGGGTCACAAACTTATACCTCCCACTTACTTCTAGATAACTTTCTCTTGAAACATTTTTTGTGTCTGTATAAACAACAAAGTTAATAGTAGTGGCAGAGTTAAATGAGCCACCCTGTATATTATCATCGAATGTATCTGTTCCTTAGTGAGCTGTCAGCATGATAAAATGATGAAAGGATACAGAAAAAGGTCCATGAATCCCAAGAGTGAATAACTTGAGCCCCAAAGAATAAAATAAGTATTCCAAATAAAATGAAGAGGCCACCCAAGAAAGAATGAAAGCCATCAGGACTTTCAGATGAAAAATCGTCATGGTCTCAGTAGGTTGAGTTACTTCTAACAAACGATTACCAACATTCGCTATGCAAGGGACCAGTAGAGCAAAGTTCCCGGGTGCAGTCCAGACCCGATACCTAAATGCATAGAGGAATAATTCGATTCTGTCGGCCGCGAAACGTCGGGTCGTTAAACGTTGAACGATCAGCGTCCTCGATTGGAGAGGCTCTCGTGAAGTTTTAATCAAAAGCGGTCGAGGACGAGATATTCATCTGCGGCAAACGAAAGAGCAAAGCACCGGTAAAGTATAGTAAAGCGTCGACCACATGGACTCTGCTCGAGTTTCAGCATTAGTTTCAGGGTTGTTCACCCTTCCGTTTCATTAACCTCTCCTCGGTTTGCATCGACGCTTTCGCTCTTTCGTTAGGCTACGCGGCGGAACCGATTTCTGTAACATCGACGAGATTTCTCTCTCTCTTTCTCGCGTTATTTTTAGATCCTTCAGCTAGGCAGGAGTGAGGACAAGTGGCTCCCCTTCGACGATTTTAAAGGGACTCCTCGCGTACCCGCTCGGCGAAAAAATTGCACCGCGAACCGTGAGAGTATAGAGCTGGTTTTCTGGGAAAATGGAACACCTCGGGATTATCGATTGTTCTTATGGTTCTGACTAAAATGACCCAGCCAGGCAACAACGGAATTCGTCTGTTATCGATCTATGAAATCGAGATGCAGTTGAATCTGCTGATTTAATTTGGTTGCTGCGGCGCTGAGTCTATATCTGACTCAGAGTTCTATTTAAATTGCAACGATTGTTAGACGTCCTATTCCTATTTTTGGGATGCTTCAGGGATTCTAGTTTACTGTCTAATTCTTTTTTAAACTTGTACAGGGATGATCTTTAACATAAGGGTTGCCACCCTTTGATTTGAAATGTTTCTAGCTACCAGAAGATCATTTAAAGTTCCTTGAAATTAAAGTCCACCAATCTTTTAAATCTTCTCATTTCTTTGTGCAGGGTAAACTTTCATACAAAGACACATTCACAGTATTTTAAAAATCTTCTAAGCATAATATCCTCTTTCTAATCTTGCATAATGATGATTCTTAAAATTAGGGTTGCAACCCCCAAGTTCTAAATGTTTCTCGTTTCCAAAAGATCGTCTAAAGTTTCTTAAAATAATAATCCACCAGTCTATCGTTTCAATCATCATTTAAAATTGATCCAGGGTAAACATTCATACAAATGTTGTAATTTCTACTATTATAAAATTCTTCAATGCATAACAATCAATACAATCTTTTTTTAACCTTGCACAATAATGATGCCCAAAATAAGGGCTGCCGCCCTCACGGTCTAAATGTTTCTAGCTTCCAAAAAATCATCTGAAGCTCTTTGAAATTGAAGTCCTCCAGTATATTATTTCAGTCATGTCATTTCAAATTTGTCCGTGGTAAAATTTCATACAAATTTTGCCATCTCTACTATTTTATAATTCTTCTAAGCATAAAATTCAATAAAATCTTTACTACCCATTCCTTTTGCAGCACAACGATGATCCCTAAAATAAGGGTTGCCACACCCAAATTCTAAATGTTTGTAGCTTCCAAAAAATCATGTGAAACTCTCTGAAATTGAAGTCCTCCAGTATATTATTTCAGTCATGTCATTTCAAATTTGTCCGTGGTAAAATTTCATACAAATTTTGCCATCTCTACTATTTTATAATTCTTCTAAGCATAAAATTCAATAAAATCTTTACTACCCATTTCTTTTGCAGCACAACGATGATCCCTAAAATAAGGGTTGCCACGCCCAAATTCTAAATGTTTGCAGCTTCCAAAAAATCCTGGGAAACTCTTTGGAATTGAAGTCCACCAGTCCATCATTTCAATCTCGTCATTTCAAATGTGACCGTGGTAAAATTTCATACAAATTTTGCCATCTCTACTATTTTCTTCTAAGCATAAAATTCAATAAAATCTTTACTATCCAATCTTTTTCCAGCACAACGATGATCCCTAAAATAAGGGTTGCCACGCCCAAATTCTAAATGTTTCTAGCTTCCAAAAAATCATGTGAAACTCTTTGAAATTGAAGTCCACCAGTCCATCATTCCAATCTCGTCATTTCAAATTTGTCCGTGGTAAAATTTCATACAAATTTTGCCATCTCTACTATTTTATAATTCTTCTAAGCATAAAATTCAATAAAATCTTTACTATCCAATCTTTTTCCAGCACAATGACGATCCCTAAAATGAGGGTCGCTAGCTCCACGCTTTTTCCAGATTTTTTTAGAAACATCCCAGAGCTCATCAATAATCCAAGAACCTTCCAAGAACTTGTCTATCAAACACGACCATCATTAAGATCTCTTTGCTCACCTCGTTGTTCAGAAATATAAAGTACATCTGTATGAAGATGAACGCCATCCTGGTCGCGGGCGTTAGTGCGAGCATGATGTTGTGGCACTTAGTGTTCTGCTCAAGCTCGAAATACTGTCCGAACTCGAGGCCCGAGTAGATCATTGATCCGATCCCGAAGGCAACGGCTCCCATCCTTAGGTAGAAACTACCATAATGTTGTGCTGGCCTGACGGCGGTGATGTGAGCACAGGCGACATCGGCCGCGTCGCTTTCGCCACCGGCGCCGCTCGACGATCTCGACGAGTCCAGGTCGCACACGTCCTTTCGCTTCTCTTCTCATGCAAATTTATGGTAATCGGCCGGTTAAGATTAATGCGATTTTAACTGGGGCCCGCTTGCGACGCGAGGAAGCGAACTGAAAGCGAGTGTGAGGAGCTTTTTTGGAATCTCCGATATCCTTGCCTTGCTCGAAGGGTGTCCCAAACATAGTGAAAATCCTTAAAATCGGCGGTTCCTGAGGTTATCTAAAGTAACTTTTTCCTTTGCAAAATCAAATTATAATTTATTCATTGTAATCAGAACCGCAGAGTTAACTCTTTGCGGACGCGTGTCTGCAGACAGTCGCCCAAGTAAAATTGCTACTCCTTGGCTAAAAATCAATTTTTAAAACATTATTACTCTCAAAAAAACACCGAACAAATTTTTACCAAACACAACACTTGCTCCTTTATTTAATTCTTATGCGTAGCTTTCAGTACACCATTTCATTTTCCAAGGAAAATTGTACATTCGTCGATTAGTATGCTAAACATAATTCCCGTCCGCAAAGGGCTAAAGCTCGTCGCGAGAATTATTTCCTGAACGCTCCTACATCCTGCAAATCCTGATAAAGTTCAGTTCAAGCAACTGTACTACGAACAAAATTAATTTTTAAAAATAGTCGAAAAATTGTGCTCTTTAACCAACTGTTCCTATTTAAATTTATATTCATAAATAGCTGTCTCCTGTATCTTGTTCAATTGTCAAATTATAATACAAACAGTCTAGATTTCTTTGGTAGGTTATTCCGATGCACAGAACCATTTTTATTTCTAAATTTGATTATATCCTTGAAAACGTTACGTTGTCACGCAGTTATAGGCTAGCAATTCGGTTAGTAGCATTCTTCCAGCATTCCTCAAACTGTAGACAATAAAAATAGTGTATTAACACTTTCTCTACCAATCTACTACTTAATTTTGCAATAGTCTGTTTTGAATCGAAGATCAGCGGTTGAAAACGTTTCAATAAATTGTTCTAAAGCAACAGGAATTTCACTGCTCATTCTACAAATTTTTGAATCTACATAGTGTAACAATTTCCTCTAAAATGATTATTTATACGAAAATTACGGAACTTCGTTTATATTTATTTCAGTCATAAAAAATCCGATGGATAGGCTTCCGGTATATAAAATGTTAACACTAGGTTTACGTTTATAATTTTTATTTTCCGTTTATTGAAATTGCAAAGAGATATATCTACAAGTATGTATGTATCGTAAACAAAGTGTTAGAAATTTAGATCGACATATTCTTGATATTTTTATAAAATAATATAAGATAGTCACTTTTAGTGCTCCGTAAACCTAATGTCAGTAGCGTAAGAAAAGGGAAAAATCTGATCGCGAGAGGAACGCGGACGTTCTCTGGAATCGTAAAAGCCCGCGTGGTGTACCGGAAGTAAGAGTGTTCGCGGGCCAGGCGCTCGTCTATGAAGAAAGGCAGTATCTACTCGTAAAATAAAAACACGCGGCAGAGCTACCTGAAACGTCAATTTGAAGAAATTTCACTTGTATCTACTTGGAATCGCTTGGAACGATACAAGGCAACGACGGAAAATACAACAGCGAGGATTGCATCTCATATTCAATCGTGAACTTACTTGATTTGGGTTTGCTGTCTCGTAGCAAGGTGGCGTAGGTGTACACGAGGAAGATCATGCTACCGAAGTACAGGTACAGGTAGAATCCCTCGTAGAACGACGGCGGGATGTAGGTGGATATTACTTCCGCCATGGGAAAGGCGATTCCCATGACGACCAGCAGCTTTCCGTACAGGGCGCTGAACGTCGTCGCAAGGGCGTCGCTACCGAAAGAAGCGGAAATTATGCTTGAACGAGGCCCGTGTCTTGCGTTTAAAACAGAAAGAGGCAGAAAGAGAGAGAGGGGGGGGAGGGGAAAGCTGATGTCTTTGACAGGGAAATGGGACTATTTCCGGCGCATACCTGTTGTGAGTTATGTCCTCGGGCATCCCACCGCGGTTTCCGGTGTGAACGTTCAACGCGAACGCATGAACTTCGGTCGACATATTAGCAATTAATCTACTGGTTGAACTGTTTTTTAACACACTGAGCGCCACGTCCACCGAAATTCGAATAAAAAGTTATTTGTCGATATTTCTAAATGAATTTTGGCGTTATTATATCGAGTACAGCGAATTTGGTTAGGATCTGTATAATTCGAGAAGGTCGAAAGTGTACTGTGTACTTCGGTCGACATATTAGCGATTTATCCACTGGTGAACTGTTTTTTAATACACTGAGCGCCACGTCCACCGAAATTCGGATAAGAAGTTAATTGTCGATATTTGTAAATGAATTTTGGCGTTATTGTATCGAGTATAGCGTATATGGCTAGGATCTGTAAAATTCGAGAAGGTCGAGAGTGTACTTTCAGTATCAGATATTTGAATCGTTTTACTTTTATTTCGTTACGTACATTACTTTTGTTTTATGGAATTTTTTACGTTCCTAAGGTGGCACTCAAAGTGTTAAATTAGTCTTACGCTAATGGTTCAAGATGTGATTTTAGTTTACGTTGAAATTGTTATTTTGTGGATTCAGTACTGCTTCAATCTTTAAACTTCAAGTTTATCGATGGAATATGAGTTTGTGCATTTGTAAGAACAATGTGTAGTTGAATTTAAAACAGCCAGAGCATTCTAGAAATTTGGAAATGTCAATTTCTCTATGTTAATGGTTTATATTTCTTGCAAATTGAGGCAGAACATTTTATTTTAGATTAAAATTAGCAGTCTATTAATAGCACATGCGTGGCAGACTGACTGCTGGTTTAAATATTCATTCTTTCAACTAAAAAAAAAAAATATTCATTCTTACCAATGAGTATTAATAAACGAACTGAATTTTGCTAGGACATATTCCTCAATAAGCAGATTACTTCAATGAATAGTGACAAGCCTCAGCTTCTCTATTTCGTTTCCAGTAAATAAATTATTCTAAGTTTCTAGGATTCTCGTGGCTGCTGGTTCAATAATCAATGAATTAAATTCACCATTGGTGTCAATATAAAATAGAAATCTAATAAAACTGTACTGAACTTTGTAGTATACAGAGATTTAATTAATGTTAAAAAAATTAAATAAAATTAATAAAATGATCGATTTCCATTTTCCTAGAGTATTATAATTATTTGTTCGACGATAAACGAACACCATCGGAATTGAAATAAAATAAACGTTTGACAAAATTGTCTTACATAGTATGTACACTCAGAGTTTCAATAAATATCAACCATACTCTCAATAATCAATGAATAAAATTAAATAAAGTGAACATAACGAATAAAATGAGCGATTTTAATCTTCGTGGACCATTGCAATTATTTGTTGAGTAACAAACGAACCCAATCAGAATTAAAGCAAAATTGTCTTAAACAGTGGAAACACCCAGAGTTTCAATAAATATTAACCATACTCTCGATAATCAATGAATAAACTTAAATAAAATGAATACAACGAATAAAATGAGCGATTTTAATTTTCGTCGACCATTGAACCCAATCAAAATTAAAACAAAATTGTCTTATGCAGTAGAAACACCCAAAGGATCAATAAGTATTAGCTACACTATCGACAATCAATGAATAAAAGAAATAAAATTAATAGAACATATGAAATGAACGATTTCCATTTTCCTAGACTATTATAACTATTTGTTCAACAGTAAACGAACACCATCGGAATTAAAACGGAATAAACGTCTCTCAAAATTGTTTTAAATATTAACAACGCATAGAGATTCAATGAATAAAACAAAACTACCCTTTCAGCACTCAGCGAATGAACATGAAGCAACAGAGATCCTTTTCTCCAGTAGATAAAGCGTTAATGGACAGACCAGAAATTCGTCGAGCCAGGTGTCGATCGTATGGAAACGTGGTTGTTCTCAAACGAAAAAGTTAAACGATCCTGTTCCCCGAACGAAACCTCGGTGCAGATACCATTGGCCGCAAATACATCCACCCCCGTAAGAATTGGCTCAATTACGGGTAATCGCGTGGCCGGTCGTGCGCGCCCATATGTGTGTGTGTGTGTGTGTATTTGATTCATAAAGTGCCGGTAATTGCAGAGCAGACGTCGGTCAGGATAACCCGGAGGATCACGTGAAATTTCCGTGGTGACCGGCATATATTCCCCCCTTTGCGTTAATTCGCGCGGAATGGAAACGAGTCAAGATGGAATCTCGGACGATCGTTATCTCGATCATTATCACGGCGCGCTGCTTTTAGGATCAATTGAGGCACGCTGGATCTCTGACCGATCGTTTGCGAAACGAAATAATGCTGAGCCGAGGGTCGTTCTTTATTTGTTACTGATACTTTCAAATAGTTCTCTGATTCGTCGATCGTTGATTTATGCAGTTGTTAATTATCCAAACCTTTGAGAAATACAATTCATTTACTCTCAATCTATCGAAATAATTATTGCTTGAATGACTCTATTTTCTTTTTTCACATCGAAAATTTCCAGAAAGTTACAGAAAATATTATTTGAGTATTTTTTACAGTTTAATTTAATCAGCTGCATTTTGTTTGTAAATTGCAACGGAATCGAACGGAAATCGAACGGTTTACAGTACTTTTGGATCCAGAATGATATTTAACATCATCTTTATAATGTATGAAGATTACAAATTGATTCTGATAAAAAAAGTGGCCCAGATACGTGTATCGTAATTGTCTTGTTATTAACAGAAATGCATGATTTATATGTATGCCAATTTAAACGAAAAATGAATCAATGTTTTACAAATTTATTGAAAAACTAGAAAGGGTACGATATTTGTTCACTGTCGCGAAAATCACGGTTCACTCGGAGGACGAATAAAGATTTGCACAAGAGACTCTGTCAGATACACGCACACGTATTTGGTCGAGTGGTCGTTAAGTACAGGTGCACGTGCATCGTAGAGTGCACTTCAGGTGCACCTGCACCCGAGCATAAGTTTTGGTACATTGAGCATTTGCATAGATTATTTCCATTCGTGTTTGTGTTTCGAAATACGAGTAACATCGAAATGTCTGCATTTAATGTGATTCTACTTACTAGCGGCTTGCACCAACGTCCTGTTCCATTTTATATTTTACTAGCATGCTTTCATACACAATAATAAGTTAATGTAAAATACAACGCTAATTCAGAAAGTTTGTTTTGCTTGATCGTATCTGTAAATAAAATGACAGCAATATAAATCGTGGCATTGACAGAACCATTTAGTGCACGTGTACTTAAAGAATGTCCAAATTTTGCAATTTCAGCTGGTGTTTCTAACAATAATCCTTCTGCGGACATTACACGATGGATTCTCAACTACTCTGTGCAAATGTCATTTACAGACCACCAGTACAACATTTAGTATCACTAAATTCAACAAAACAGTCTTCAGCATCCACAGTTTCAGCATCAAAAGTCCAACCCCAATTATTCATTCAAAAAATCGAACAAAATCGATCTTCTACGATCGAAATGAAAGGATCACGTTACAGTCGACACCGAAATCCGACAACCACGAATCCCGTACGCACCGCCTCGCACCGGTAATCGTTCGAATACTAGTAGCAGTTTGAAATTCATTGCGTACCCCTCGCTACAGGTCACGGACGTCATTAATTTACGTCTACGTAACCTATTTCAACGCCTGTGCCCCAAACGGAAAGAGCGGTGGTACCTCGATCCCCTAAATCACAGTCAAACGATCCAAGACTCGAACTGATCCATGCAGGAGTGTGTGAAGCGATCAGAAAACATCAGCTTTTGATGATACTCACAAAGACACACTGACATCACTTCAGACTTCTAACAAAGTTAGCTACTTATGAAGACATTTATGAATACACCCTGATGTCTTCTGATGAAGCCAGCTTTGCGCGAAGACACTCTAATCTCTTGTCACGAAGCTAGCTACTATATGTGAAGATACATTAGTGTTTTCTGATGGAGCCAGCTATGTCTGAAGACACACTAATGTCCCGTGATGAAGGTAGCCACATTTAAAGGCACACTAATTTCCTCTGATGAAAGTACCAGAAGACTGTCTGTGTACGAACTAACGCTTTCAGACACATCACAAAGCGAGCTACGTTTAAAGACACGCGAATACACTCCGATGGCTTCTGACTCCTGATCGAGCTAGCTATGTGTGAAGACATGCTAAATGTATTCTAATAATGCTAGCTATGGCTAAAAAAACTGAGGAAGCTGGCTATGTCTGAAGACACCAAAAGACATCAGTACGCGATGATACTCGCGAAGACACACCGACGTCTTCAGACTTCTAACAAAGTTAGCTACTTATGAAGACATTTATGAATACACCCTGATGTCTTCTGATGAAGCTAGCTTTGTGTGAAGACACTCTAATCTCATGTCAAGAAGCTAGCTATTATATGTGAAGATACATTAGTGTTTTCTGATGGAGCCAGCTATGTCTGAAGACACACTAATGTCCCGTGATGAAGGTAGCCACATTTAAAGGCACACTAATTTCCTCTGATGAAAGTACCAGGAGACCGTCCGTGTATGAACTAACGCCTTCAGAAACATCACAAAGCGAGCTACGTTTAAAGACACTCATAAATACACACTGATGCCTTCCGATTCCTGGTGGAGCTGGCTATATATGAAGTCACCAGAAGATATCAGTATGTGAAGATACTCATGATGACAAACAGACGTTTACAGACCTCTCACAAAGCTAGCTACGTTTAAAGACCCTCATAAACACACAATGATGTCTTGCGATTCCTGGTGAAGCTGGCTATACAGGGTGTCCCAAAATGTTGTAAATCCTTGAAATGGGCGGTTCCTGAGGTTATTTAAAACAACTTTTTCCTTTGCAAAAATGACCGCCTCAGCTTTGTTCAGGAGTTATTAACGAAAAACACGGACCAATCAGAACGCCGTAACAGGACGGTCTCCGGTTCGGCTAATGGTAACGTCGCGCTCATCGGGACTTGTTGCCGCGCCGGGATCTGTACGCTGTAACGGTGTTCTGATTGGCCCATGTTTTTCGTTAATAACTCCTTAACAAAGTCGAGGTGGGCACTTTTGCAAAGGAAAAAGTTACTTTAAATAACCCCAGGAGCCACCCATTTCAGGGATTTACAGCATTTTTGGGACACCCTGTATATAAGAACACCAGAAGATATCAATATGTGAAGATACTCATGATGACATATTCAGAGCCCTCACAAAGCTAGCTACGTTTAAAGACACGCGAATACACACCGATGTCTTCTGACTCCTGATCGAGCTAGCTATGTGTGAAGACACGCTAAATGCATTCTAATACAGCTAGCTAAAAGGCACACTAATGTCTTCTGACAAAGTTGGCTATATCTGAAAACGCCAAAAGACATCAGTACGCGAAGATACTCATGAAGACACACAGATGTCTACAGACCTCTCACAAAGCTACCTACGTTTAAAGACACTCATTCTCATAAATACACACTGATGTCTTTAGCTTTCTGACAAATCTATCTGCAAATCTTCAAATCCTTGAAGAACGGCAAATTGTCATTTTGTGCTGCTTCAAGGAAAAACTCAATGAGGACTTGCAGATGCAATTGACAAATCAGAGAGTATTGCTGAAACGTCTTCTATAGCTAGGAGCAGAAAGGTATAAAAAGCAAAGGTAGGAGGCAGAGACAAGAGGTAATAGAAAAGGTTTGATCGACTCACCATCCAAGCTTCTTCCACTTCCGGTCCTCGGCGGCATCGAGGAAGGTCGGGGCCGGGTAACAGACCGCGGAAATCGGCTGCGAGGAGCATGGCAAGGCCAGGGCGAACTGGTGTGGCCGATGGGTGCGAGAGGGTGAGCTGCTGCTGTGTCTAGACAGCGTTTCCGGCGAGACGATCACCGCGGACGGCGAAGCCGGCGACGGCAGCGCGGCCTGCAATCCTGGCCAGCTGAAAAGAGAAACACGCCGTGTTTCCTCATTATTTCTATGCTGTCCTTGGCCGATCGATTCGTCGTCGGTATCGGCGACTCAATTACGGGGATAATTACCGGCCACGATCCCCAGGGTACCAGAACCACGTCAATAAAGCGATACACTTTTCCTGTCCCCCCTTAACAACCAACGCTCTCCTACGCTTCCGGTGATCCTCGCGATTGCGTAACGTCATTATTTATAGGATTAACCTATTTCTCGCGAAAATGGAACGAATATCCACACGCCCGTACTTAAGGAGAACCTTTGACCCTTATATAGGGATCACGTGTGTGCATTGTGATCCTCACGAATGAGGACTAAATGTGTTAAATGTAGTCAAATGTTTAGGTACAGTCACTCCCATTAATATTCGTACACTCTAAAAGAAGATTACGTTTTTAATATTGGATCATGTGACTTGGATTTTTTTTTAGAAGTTAGAACAATTAATTTACTACGCGTTGAAAAAAAGAAATTTTGAAAAAATTGTAATTGGTCGGAATTACAAAGAAAATACTAAAAGTTGTTATTTATAACTGTTCTATGTGGGTCCATATTGAAAATTCAACAAATACGTTTTGTAGATCTGTGTCAACTGTATACACTCTGAATATTTCACCAAAATCGGCAAACGTTGCAATGAGCTACAACTGTTTGAAGATGGTAAAAATTGCAGCTTTTCACAATTTTTGGCCTTAACCGATAATAAATCGAAGGATTCTTACGTCATTCGATGTCTGTCGCTGTTTTCCACGTAATCCAAATTGGATGAAAATTTGAAAACGTATACAATTGATACAGATCTACAAAATGGATGTTTTAAATTTTTAATATAAGCTACATAAAAAACTAATTACTCTAACTTCTCAAAAAAGTCCAAGTCGTATGGTCCAATATTAAACAAGTTATCCTCTTTTTAAGAGTGTACGAATATTAATGGGAGTGACTGTATGATACACTTTAATTCCGATTATTTGTTGCTCTTTAGAATGTGGAGATGGCTATGAAAAGTTCAAGGAATTTAAATGATCTGCAGATTATGCTTATATCTGTGAGACCATACGAAGTTGATCATACATGGATCATAACGGTTAAACATGAATATGTACTATTTCAGCAATTTTCGCTATTCTTTAGATTGTAGAATCAGCGAAAGAACGGGCTATATCTTGGAGAAGACAAATTTGTAGACTATTATCATATTCACTGGTTCACTATAAATTGTACAATAGGTCCACCCAATTGACCCAATTAGGCCCTGGTACATATTCGTCTATTCTCCCCCATTTCCTTCGATCTACATCCTGCTGTTATAACTTCGTGAAAAAAAATCATATAACAATCTACACAGGCTTATTTTAATACATGAAAATTATACTTTCAGAACCCCTCTTCAATTACCTTCTATCATTTTTACAAACCATGTAGTAGTGGAGAGAAGGAGCATAACTCTTTTTTGTCTCAGAAACATCTACACTGTCGTACACTGTCTTTAAATAGTCATACTCATTTTTCTCATAAATGCATAAAATCCGCTGTCTAGTGATCACCTTTAAATGTTTGTAATGGATAACAAATTTTGTACATGTACACAACTTACTTAGACCTATAAAATGCTTCTTTTAAATTTTTATCACAGTCACAGATAAAAAAGCTAAAAATTCTGATCATTACTATATTTGTCGCAATTCCGACCAATAGCAATTTTTAGAAAAAAATTATTTACACGCTACCTAGTAAACTTATGCGTCTGACATCTCAAAATAATTGAAGTCGTTTGATCCAATTTTAAAAAAGTTATTCGATTTTTAAAGGTGTACGAATTCTTTGTACACCCACCCGTATATAATCAATGCAAGTGAAAGGGTTAATTTGAAACAATATGGAAGACGTTACCGAACCGTTTGCCAGTTTGTACAGAGCCTGTAATTGTCTCTTTGTGTTCAGTTTCGGAAGTAAATGGCGGCGTTAATTTACTCCCAGAGGCGAAGCGTATCTTTTAAGTTCTTTGTCGTTGGTGCATAGGGAGCTGGAAAGTTTTGGAGATAACGAGTGGTAGCATAGGCTGAAGGAACGCTTCCTGCAATAGTTGGTTAGATTTATGCGCTCTTGATTGAACCATTTGCATTCAGAACCATTTGCACGCGCGTTCAACTGCTTAGTACAGATGGGTGGATAATTATACAGTCGTTAGCGGGCTACGGATCTACTTTTATGCATTCATAACTTCTCTCCTTATAAATTCCTACTTTACCCATAAAGAAGACCATCAAACCGTGGTTGAATCTCGCGAAATTTTATGTCACTTTTACCGTGATATAACCGCTAACACGGGATTTAAAATTTTATTCTGTTACGGTCCCTCTGGATTTCGGTGTGCAGAGTTTGAATTCATACATTGGAGACCATTTTCCGTCCAATGGACTCATTTTCGAGAAAAAAGTTAATAGTTTTCTGATAGGTGGAGGCGTCAAGGAGATATGAAGGTCAACTCTGTATTTTTAAATTGGAATAGTATGTTTTTTACATTCTGATAGAATATTTCAAGACTAATACAATGATCGGTTATTAAGGTCATTCAAGGTCACTCAAGGTCAACTGCAAGAAAAATTAAATTGTCTCGAAGCACTCTTCGAATACTTTTGTGTATTCTCTGGTTGTTGGGATTATTGCTCTTATAATTGTCGACAAGGTCACAGAACGTAAACAAACATTCAATCATATTGTATCTTGCCTATGTACATAAATGTTATTAGTAGTTTGACTGCCGATTAGAGTACGGCTTCCTAATATTCAATATCCAATTATACCGCTAAAAGTCAACAACCAAAGCTGACATGCAGAAACGAATAAAAAGAGCTTGTTCTGTAATAGATAAAAATGAAATTTATCAGGCAGTGGCATCGGTATTGCAACGTTTTAGACTATGTATCCATGTTCAAGGCCGCCAATTTGAGCACTTATATTAGCAATGAGTACGTAAATAACATGTGACATCTAAATCGTCGAAGTATTCGAAGAGTGCTTCGAGACAATTTATTTTCTCTTGCGATTGACCTTGAGTGACCTTGAATGACCTTAATAATATGTAATATATATTGTATAATATATAATATATATATTGTATAATATATAATATATATATTGTATAATATATAATATATATATTGTATAATATATAATATATATTGTATAATATATAATATATATTGTATAATATAAAATATATATTATATAATATATAATATATATTGTATAATATATAATATATATATTGTATAATATATAATATATATTGTATAATATATAATATATATATTGTATAATATATAATATATATTGTATAATAATAATAATAGGTCATTGCATTCATCTTGAAAGACTCTATCAGAATGTAAGTAAAATAAGATACTGTTCTATTTAAAAAGCATCAGATTATGAGTCCTTCGATACCAAATAAGTTTGGTATGAGGCATTTTCTTCTATCTCCAAACTCCAGCGAGTTATTCAGGTGTCCTGTTTTTAATGTCTCACCCTGTATAATAATAAGAATACACGTGTGTTTTAAAACGTGGCTCGAGAGCAACTGAGAGTCATAGGGTTATGAGTTGTTACATAATGTGTTTATTTGACATGTACATATTGTGTACATCGATCGTCACTTATTGTATAGATCGATCGTTATGTAGTGTCGCCTATTCGCGAAGGATGGCGTCAGTATTTTCATACGTGTATTTTCCTACAAAACTTTCATATTTCTTTGCGTACATTCACAAAATATTCTAACCATTTCTGTCTTAATTCAGAAGAAGAGAAAATTGCAGAAGAATCAAAAAATGAAGAATTGTACATTATACAGACTGAAACAAGAAAAAATCTTCTAATTTTAAAATAATTTAGAACAAAGCAACTTCAAATGCAATTCATACAAAACTTTCGACACACAATCTAACCTAACCCACAGCTTCTGAACTCATTGATTCCATTAATTCTTTCGACCCAAAACTAAAATCTAAAAGTTTCTGTCTTGAGAACAGCTGATTTTTTCCAGTTCCTTAACACTAGGTTTACGGGACCCGTCAAAATGATGGGTTGTAATATTTTTAATTTACGATTATCGAGATTGAAAAGACGCATCGATGAGGAATTATTCAATACATTTATTTTTTTGGGGTACATATTATAAAAAGAATGTGTAAAACTTTAGATATACACATTTATGTTATTTTTACACAATAATGTAAAGTAGTCACTTTTACTGCTCCGTAAACCTAGTGTTAAAATTCAGTCGTTCTGGGCACATGCAGGGCTCGGTTACCTTCCCAGTAGCTGAACGAGGACATTACTCGATTGGACTCGCGATTCAATCGGGAACCGGTGGAACGTTCCCGGTGCTCGAGCAGCGCTAATTAAATGAGAACCCCAGGACCACCCCGGGCAACTCAGATTTAATCGTTCCCCCCCTGTTTCCGTCGATCAGATTCTTCGAGTTCCCACACGAGCCTGAAGAAGAAGCCGAACGAGCCCGCGTGCGCGAGCCGCGTCGCGCGGCCCTCATAATTCGTTTAGCAGAGTTTCCGCTGGCGACTCGCCCATCAGAGATACGCTCTAACCGGCAAACTCGCATGTCTCGCAGCCCTGAAACTGCCTGTCAACTCGTTAAATCGCGGCAACAAATGGCCCGGAAAACTTTCCCCTGCCGAAGCACTCCGCAAGCGTGCCGACATTTTTGGTGCGGAATCGCGTAACGCCTGATCCAATTAACAGCGAACCCACACACACTGAAAGTGACTGATATCTACTATGAAAATAGTAAGACTGAATTTATTTAATCTTCGTAGGATTTTTAGGATGCGTGCTCAGTGACGAAATAGAAATTTTTTAGGATAGGTTGATTTTAAAAAATATTTTGAAGGTAAAAAGGTACTTCACATTTTTTCCTTTATTTTTCACTTATCCTGAAATGTTCCTGGTTTAACTTAACCAAGTATCACCGTTCTGCCTCAATCCTGTAAAGAATTCTACGATTTTTATCATAATATTTAAGTCTGAGCGATAAAACAGTCTCTTTTATAAAGTAGATCAATTTTAATAAACATTCTAAAGGCAAAACGTATTTATAATATTTTTTCTCTTATTCTGCAATGGTTCAGGTGTAATTTAAAAAAGTTTCATCGCTCTGCCTCAATTCTATAAAAAGTACTGCGATTTTTATCGTATGTGTATATGTATGATGAAACAGACGTTTTTAAGGCAGGTCAAGTTTAATAAATATTCTGTAGGCAAAAACGTACTTCCAATATTTTCTCTCTATTTTTCATTTATCCTGTAATGTTCCTGGTTTAATGTAACCAAGTTTCACCGTTCTGCCTCAATCCTGTTAAGAATTCTACGATTATCATAATATTTAAGTCTGAGTGATAAAACAGTCTCTTTTATAAAGTAGATCAATTTTAATAAACATTCTAAAGGCAAAACGTATTTATAATATTTTTTCTCTTATTCTGCAATGGTTCAGGTGTAATTTAAAAAAGTTTCATCGCTCTGCCTCAATTCTATAAAAAGTACTGCGATTTTTATCGTATGTGTATATGTATGATGAAACAGACGTTTTTACGGCAGGTCAAGTTTAATAAATATTCTGTAGGCAAAAACGTACTTCCAATATTTTCTCTCTATTTTTCATTTATCCTGTAATGTTTCAGGTTTAATGTAACCAAGTTTCACCGTTCTGCCTCAATCCTGTTAAGAATTCTGTGATTTTTATCATAATATTTGAGTCTGAGTGATAAAACAGAGTCTTTTATAAAGCAGATCGATTTTAATAAACATTCTAAAAGCAAAATGTACATCTAATATTTTCTCTCTTAATCTGCAATGTTTCAGGTTTAATTTAAAAAAGTTTCACCACTCTTTCTCTGATTCTATTCAAAGTCCTATGATTTTATCATAAAATGTATCTGTATGACGAGACGGTGAACACTATCGGAGAACATACTAATCTCTGGAACCCTAAAAAGTAAATTGCATTGTTGGGTACATTATATTTCATTCTTGTTTACGCAGCAACCGAATTAACGAATATTCAGCGAAGCTGCAGCACAGAATTTCGCAATTTGGAATTCTGGCCGACGTCCAAGAAAACAATGGTTCCGTTGCACGGTGCTAGGGTTGCCATAGGACAAGTTGTCGGCGTAAATTCCATGGTAACGCGGGGGTAGCTTTTCAATTTCACAGGGATTCTCCGGGCTCAGGAACGAATCTCTAGCGGGCCACGTGTGAGAAACTAGCCGGTCGTGTGTCGCCGACTGTCAGATTAGAGGGATCGAGCTAGATTATCATTAGATAAACGGCCGCGCCGTTGGAAAGTCGTCTCTTTAATGACGCTGCACGAAACCGTTCGTTCACGCGATAGTGGGCCTCTTCCTGCAGCCAGTGTCAATGTGACAAGTGTATTAAACACGTTATGGCACCGCGTTGACCTTAAATTAGAGCCAACAGAGACACACCGGGTACTCTCGGTGCGTGCTCCTCTTCAGGTCCGCCGAGACTTGACAACGACCGATCAAATAGAGGGCTATGCGAAATTCGACGTGGATCTTGAAATTTCGTGTATAATTTAAATTAGTAATATGATATCGGTAAATTCGTATAGGATTGAAGTTTTTATTTAGAAAATTTAGGGGGTTGATTAGATAAAAATAGATTAGTATAAAATTTCGTGTATAATTTAAATTAGTAATATGATATCAGTAAAATTGTATAGGATTGAAGTTTTTATTTAGAAAATTTAGGGGGTTGATTAGATAAAAATAGATTAGTATAAAATTTCGTGTATAATTTAAATTAGTAATATGATATCAGTAAAATTGTATAGGATTGAAATTTTTATTTAAAAAATGTAGGGGTTTGATTAGATAAAAATAGATTAGTATAAAATTTCGTGTATAATTTAAATTAGTAATATGATATCGGTAAATTAATATAGGACTGAAATTTTTATTTAAAAAATTTAGGGGGTTGATTAGATAAAAATAGATTAGTATAAAATTTCGTGTATAATTTAAATTAGTAATATGATATCAGTAAAATTGTATAGGATTCAAATTTTTATCTAAAAAATTTAGGGGGTTGATTAGATAAAAATAGATTAGTATAAAATTTAATGTATAATTTAAATTAGTAATATGATATCGGTAAATTCGTATAAGATTGAAATTTTTATTTAGAAAATTTAGGAGGTTGGTTAGATAAAAATATATTAGTATCAAATTTCGTGTATAATTTAAATTAGTAATATGATATCGGTATATTTGTATAGGATTGAAATTTTTATTTAAAAAATTTAAGAAGTTTCTTTTGCAAATGAACAATCGCCCTGTCGTTGTTAACTGGAACACTTGTTCGTCGAGACAAATTCGAATAGCTTCGCGCACGCATTGTTTAGCCTCGGCGTTCTTTACATGCGATTCTCATCTTGGAGATCCGTGGAAAATTGAAATTCATTTTTGAAAGATAGTTTTACCCTGTGACAGTCTCTTAATTAAATGGAAACGCGATGAAACTAGTATTTATTGCGACACGGTTAATTGGGACCCGTTTCAAACTACTTGCTGACAAGACTGGACGTTTCTGCGATAAAATCTCACAACTTTTAATAGCATTTAGACAGAGCGATGAACCTATTTTTAAAATACAGCTGAAACATCGTAGAATAAGAGTAAAGTACGGAAAAAAATATAAGGAGTATGCTTTTACCTTCAAAATATTAATTAAAGTAGGCCTTTTTTGAAAAAGATCATGTAAATTAAAACACATACAATAAAAATCTCAGAACTTTGGATAGAATCCGAGGCAGAGTGGTGAAACTTTTTTTAAATTAAACCTGAAACATTGCAGAACAAGAGAAAACACATTAGAAGTAAATTTTGCCTATAGAATGTTTATTAAAATTGATTTGCTTT
Organism: Sphecodes monilicornis; assembly: GCA_913789915.3. Classification (NCBI taxonomy): domain Eukaryota; kingdom Metazoa; phylum Arthropoda; class Insecta; order Hymenoptera; family Halictidae; genus Sphecodes; species Sphecodes monilicornis. The sequence goes on from OU565290.1 coordinate 18,280,995, forward strand.
ATAAACGAGTCTGTTTTATCACTCAGACACGAATATTATGATAAAAATTGCAAAATTCTTAACAGAATTGAGGCAGAACGGTGAAACTTTTTTTAAATTGAACCTGGAACATTGCAGAATAAGTTAAAAATGGAGACATATTAGGATTGCGCTTTTACCTTCAAAATATTTATTAAAATTGATCTGTCTTATGATAGAGTCTGTTTCATCATTCATACACACATATTATAATAAAAATCGCAGAACTTTTGATAAACTGGACGCAGAGCAGTCAATCCTTTTTTAAATTAAAGCTGAAATATTGTGAAATAAGAGAAAAATAGAAAAAAAATATTAGGAGTTCGTTTTTGCCTTCAGAACATTTATTAAAATTGACCTGTCTCAAGAAAGTGTCTGTTTCGTGTTTTAGACACATACCATCCTAAAACAGTCAAAATTTACGAGTAAAAATTTTCCATATCACAAACAAGTTAGACATAAACATTTCTATTGAGCTTTACAAATTTAAAAGTACCGCAACTATGTAAAATCCCACAATGTATCCAATATTTAAAAATTAAACTGCTCCTACGAGCTCGAACAGTACAATCCTCGCTGAAACGGTTGATCGAACACGAACACAGTGATCTGGTTTCCGGTCCCGGCATCGATTGCAATCATTAACACTTCGGCTCGTTTCCCTCATTAACGAGAGCCGGAAAGAGCACACAGAACACTATCCACACCCCCATTAAAAGTTCCCTAATTGCTCTCTAAAGCAAGAGAGAACTGGTCCGCCGGTGCTCGAGCTTTTCGTGCTCAATTAAAGCGCGATATTGAAGTTGGCAAAATAGCCCGCATTGGTGACACACTTTGCATTCACCGTTTCTCCGAGGTAGCTAAAGCTGCGCGAGAAGTCGAACTGCTCCATTCTACGGGAGCATGAAAAGTAACGAAAACCCCCAGTACCTAGCAGCACTGCGAACGGTTAGAGAAAGATGGCGTCGGGAGCTGCATAATCGAGGAAATTAAAAAAGTTACGTCCTCTAATTACTCTTGACTCTGAACAGAAAGTGGAGACGGAGAAGCACAAAGTGTCGTTGACCTCGTGGTCTCAGGAAGAAACAGCGAAAATGTATTTTTCGCGACACGGTTAACTCCCTCGCTGGCTGGTAACGAGGCTGGACGTTTTTGCGATAACAGCCTGAAACTTTAAATAGAATCGAAATTGAATTAAAACTGAATTGTTGCGAAATACGTGAGACTCCATTTCCAATAATATGGATCACATTGGAATCTTATAAATAGATTGCGGATTTTATGGATTTCTGACGGAAATAAAGTGGAATTTAATGCAGCCGACAGATGAAGACAATTTAAAAATATCAGTGGGTTAGTTTGGGCTGACTAAAATCGTTAAAACGTTGGCCGCCATGTCACCCATATATGGGTCACGGAATTATTTATCTAGATTTCAAAATCACGTCTTACTTGAAATCTAACTACCCTATAATCTACTCTAAGTTACATTAGAGTACTTCGTGTCATACATTTAACTTCGTTAATTTTTATTTCATTAAATAAATCAGTTCGATTTGATGGAATTTTTTAGGTTGCTAAACTGACAGTCGAATTTTTAGAGAAAGAATGATATTTCTATTTGGTTTCTGTTTTGTACAATTTATACAATTTTTATCGTGTGATCCGCAGTCTACTCGTAAAGAATAATATTGAAGGAAAATTGTTCAACATTATGTGACTCAAGAGGCTTTGAAATAATATGATTTTGTTCTAAGCAATTCTTATACAAAATCAAGATAACAACGGAGATGGGTTTTCCGTCCAGTTATTTTCTTTTTACTCGTTTCACTATGAAGGGATCTGAAGAGTATAAATTATTTCGCCACGATATTGCGTCGACGTATCAGCGCGAAATTTCCAATTTACCGCGAAGTGGATTCGAGATCTAAGGGATGGGGGTGTAACACCTTCGACGTTCGATGGAAAGGGTTTCCTCGAGTTATCCACGGAAAATTTTTTGCTCTTGTCGGCAATACGCGTTGCCGCTGTGGATGGAATGCCGGGAGGAATAAAATAAATGTATTGGGTGTAAAGGTATTTTTACTATGAATCGTAAAATTTTTTATTGTGTTTTTTCTTTATGAGAGAACTACCCTCGTCTGACTGATTTATGATTATTCGGACGCTCTGCGGATCTGTATTGGCATTAATATTGTGTTATGTATATCTTGAGGAAGAAAAATCGTATTTTGAGTGTGGTTTGGTTTTTTGGAGAAAGGCAATTTTCAAGAAGAAATTTATAGTACGGAATACTGATGGTATTAATTGACTATAGTTTATACACTGAGTATAGTTTAGATGTTAGTTGAAATTTGGCAGATTCCGCGTATTACATTGTGAGAAACAAAACATGTATTTAAAAATACAACTTTTGTTCAGTGAAGGATTCGTAACCTAATTTTTCACTAATTTTTAATTAACGTTTGAGTAGCTTGTACTTGTCTTTAGAACATAAAGAACAACGAAGCACAATGTCATCGCATAAAATTGAACCCTTAATTGAGTATACAGAATAATGCTGTTTCTGGTATTTTTAGGAGAGTTAAAATCTAATGTTGCTAGAAAATGTCTCGAAATAATATCATATTCAACTCTCAGGTCGATGTACACATATTTTAACTAGCATTTTTTCAAAAAGTGTAGTAAAACCTGACACCAGCATTGTCCTACAATTTCTTTCGCTTCCATCTCTTAAATTAAACTCGCCCATTCAGCCTACATGCTACAACAGACACAAATCACCACAACTACCCCTGTATCTGCAAAGAGTACCACGGTAGAAACAAGAGGACCACGCTAAAATGTCCTCGCCATTAAAAATAATCAACATTCCGTGCATCATAATGCTACATTTTTCCTCGCAAGACCAACACCGATCCGAAAGAATCTCTCAGTGTCCGGAACCCGGAACAATAGATGTACACATATTTTAACTATCATTTTTCCAAAGAGTGTAGTAAAACCTGACACCAGCATTATCCTACAATTTCTTTCGCTTCCATCTCTTAAATTAAACTCGCCCATTCAGCCGACAGCCTACAACAGACACAAATCACCACAACTATCACTATATCTACAAAGAGCACCTCAATAGAAACAAGAGAACCACGCTAAAATGTCCTCGCCATTAGAAATGATTAGGGGTATGCGGGTACCCGAGCCTTGGGTCGAGTCGGACAATGATCGGGTCGGGTCGGGTCGAGATTCCGAAAGTTTATAAACTTCGGATACCCTGCGATTTCGGGTACCCGAAACGGTAGTCGGGTCGGTTCGGGTCAGGGTCCCGAAAGTTTGCAATATTCAGGTACTCGAAGTAAAAGTTGTATTTATATAAGCATAATGCTGTTTTATGATTTTTCAGCTCAATCTTTTATTTTCAATGGCAGGTTCAGAATGATATTTATATTTTTAGTGTAATCGGTTATCAAACTTTGCGAGGAAAAAAATATTTTAGAATACATTATGTGAAATAATGTACGTAAAGGACGTTTCTGTTTCTAGTAAACACTGTTCTTACAAGACAAGAACTCCTCGTCCACACTCTGTTCGTATAAGAGCACTGTTTCGTAAACAATGTTTACTACAAATCAAAATATTATTACAACCGATGATTGGACGTCTTAATATGCACAGAGTCACAGAGTTATTTATTGTTGATTTGACCGCAGACTTGCCCCAACTTCAACTTCGAGCACCCGAATATTGCAAACTTTCTGGACCCCGACCTGACCCGACCCGACTACCATTTCGGGTACCCGAAATCGCGGGTTCCCGAAGTTTATAAACTTTTGGGATCCCGACCCGATCCCGTACAAATTTTCCGACCCGACCCGAACCTGAAATTTCGAGTACTCGCACACCCCTAGAAATAATCAACATTCCGTGCATCATAGTGCTACATTATTCCTCGTGAGACTAACACCGATCCGACAGGATCCCCCAGTGCCCGGAACAATGAACAGGTTAGGTTTGCTCAGAGTTACAAAGTCAAATACTCGTATCTCGCGAACGACAGTAACCAATTGTCGCGAACGGGGTCAAGCACCCCTTTCTGTTATAGTGAAAAGGGTTGAGGTTCACCGAGAACGTTCCCCATCTAATATTCTAAAAGCCTTGGCTCACCGTCGACGAAATATGCGTGAAAGTAACCATCCCGCGATCATCCCCGTTGAAAAGCAACGATCCAGGAGTGAGGGATGATCCGAGCTGGCGTCTAAATATATATCAGAAATCGGGCGATGGTTGTTCCACGCGTTTAAGAAGGTAAACGAGCCCTGCTGCGTAAAGCGACCTACCCCTACGAGGCCGATAGAAGAGAGGGATGTGGAGGAGTTTCGTCCTTTCGACGAGATAGGAGGGTTACGAGGGTTCGCAGCGCACGCACCGTCAGAGGGGAAACAGAGAAACATGTACTGGGTGTCTCTGAGGCATTCCAAAAATTGTTAGTCAGGTGGAAAAATTATTGCAATTATTACAGGTGAAGATTGAGGAGCATTGTGCCGGATAGAAATTTGCTAATTTGACTGTGGGGAATAGATGTCGCTGTTCAAGCAGTGAATGGAATTATGTATCTCGACAAATAACTATATATTTATATAACATATTAATGACAACCATTCTACACGACAGCCATACTTTTAGAATAACAAAATCGCTTCTTCTTGTCCATTCATTTCATTTTAACATACAACCGAAATTCACTTCATACACTTTTGTTTCATTCATAAATGTTTCTCTCTCAGTGTCACCACAGATATCCCCACAGTCGCATCAACCCTTAAGTCGATCTTCAAAATTTACTTTAAAAATGCATTGATTCTATTACATTAGAAGATTTAATATTATATTTGTATTTAACCATACCGAGCACGAAATGTAACTGGTATACGTTGTTTTGTAAAAATTACAAGACTGAATTCACTTAGATTTCCCGCAATTTTTATAAGAGCATACGCGAGAATGAAGAAATTTATTTAATAATTTCTAACGGAAGCATTTTTGTAATGTTAATAATTATGAGACAGAAAATGTGAAACCGGTCGTAGCACGGTTAGTGTTAACCCCTTGGCCTACAACAACGAGTGAGACTCGTGGCAAGATATTTGGGCCATAAACAATAAGGACGAGCCTGACTCGTGGTACTTCGTTCGGACCAAACGTAAACAACGCGAGCCTGGCTCGTTGTACTTCGTTCGGACCAAATGTAAACAACACGAGCCTGGCTATGGCTCGTGGTACTTCATTCGTGACAAACGTAAACAACGCGAGCTTAACTCGTTGTACTTCGGCAGGACCAAATGTAAACAACACGAGCCTGGCTATGGCTCGTGGTACTTCATTCGTGACAAACGTAAACAACACTAACACGAAGATTACTAATTTTCTACGAGTTTTCTCAAAACATTATTAGTTTAAATTAAGTATTAATTTACAAATTGTTACTGATACATTATCCACTTACAAATTATAAATCATTTTTGTTCACCGATGAATTGATCATAATTACTTCCCAGACATTTTAAAAGCATTAGTTGTGCCCAAACGTGTTTATTATTTCACAATTCTTTTTGTTGCGCCGAAATATACATGTCATAAGACGCATACATTTTGCGCAAATGCGAGCACACGGCTAAACAGCTCAATGGCTCGACGCGTGACCGACCTTCTTGTTTATTATGGCCCGAGCAATCGGGAGTTAGCGGGTAGGACAAGGGGTTAATATTCCTTTCTGTCGAAATGAATAGATAGAAACGTAGCGAGGTAGTCAAATTGCATTTAAGTCCACAAATAATTATGTTACTAACACATTACACATTTAACGTTACACGTTACACATTAAATAATCATGAGCGGCGCCGCAGCGGCTCTAATAGTTCGCTTAAGAGTTAACACTTCAGTAGTCACTTAACCCTTATTGAATCATCCATTAGAATAGAAATCGCAAAAACATTTAAATAAACTCAATATTATCATTTTTATGAGGTTAGTTGTGCTTCTAATAATTAGGTTTGGTAGGTCAGCGTTGAAGAATCGATCAGAATGTGTAGCGGAGCACCCTGTACAGTGAGAAAAACAGAGAGAGGGAGAGAGAGACAGAAAATGGTCAAATGAGTGAGACAGAAGAAAAGAACAAGCGAGAGAGGGGTGTAGAAAATCGAAATGATCTTCAGAAAAAATCAGAAACTTCTACGAAGATCTGAAAACGTACATCATTTCACCTAGACGTATTTGGAGTTGAAACATGCAACATACGCAATCGAACACCCTGTATAAAAATTGAGAAAGAGAGAGAATGGTTGAAGAGGTGAGATACAAGCGAAGGACAAGCCTGATAGGAGTGAGAAGAATCAAAATAATTTTCAGAAGAAAATGAAAACTCTTAACCCTTAGCGCGTTGAGGGTTGAAATCTTTAACATAGACAGTGAAACACCCTGTACAAAGAGAGGTTGAAGAACAGAAAATGGTCGAAGGGGGTGAGAAAAATGAAAATAATTATCAGAAAAGCTCAGAAAGGTCTGACAACGTGGATAATTTCACCTTGAAGTACTAGGGGTGGAAACATTAGCCACGCGTATCCGAACACTTAATGTAGAGGATCAAAGGAAGACGAAATAGAACAGCTAATATAGCAGGGGGTGAGGGGGGCGTGAGAAAATACGAAATAATTTTCAGAAAAAGATCGAAAACCCTCGCTGAGGTCTAAGAAACGTAGATCAATTCACGTTGGCATGCTAGGGGTAGAAACATTAGCCACACGTATCGGAACACCCAGTATAGAGGGAGAAGAAGAGAAAACGTTCAATGGGGTGAGACAGGACTGAAGCACGAGGGGTGGAGGGAGGAAAGAGTGGGGTGAGGAACTCGTCTCTTGGCTTGGAGCTTTTTGAAATAATCACGTAGTGTTGGAGAAGCAGAGGAGCGCGAGAGGGTGTTGCCGGACGAGAGGGATGCTCTTGTGGAGGGGCGCGAGTGGGCACTGAGGGGTTGATTCAGTGGCTGAGTGCCGTTCCCTCATTGTGGGACGAGTGTATCCGTGGCTCAAGGACTCCGGGTACCGGCTCACCCCTGTTTCGGTGGCTACCTCCTTCCCGAAGGGGGTGGTTACCCCTCAGGAATATCCTCTAGGTGTATCTTCGGTCTCTTCTTACCCGGCACTCGAACTCGAAACGGCTCCTCTTTTAATCGTTCTTCCGCCGAACCCGCCTAAATACTCCGCAAACGTTTTTTTCCATTTCTCCCTCCCTCTTCCTCTCCTATCCTCCTCTGTTTCCCAAAGGAGTGGGAAAGATGGCCCGGGCGGGGGTGGTGAGTTTTCCCTGATTATTACAGCCGAGCCACGATCCCCGCCAGGGGATTATGCTTTCGACGTTTCGCCGCGGGTCGAGTGTCCGCTCTTGGCGAGCTTCGAGGGTCCGCTTCGTGACCGCGAATTTTTTAACGCCGCCGCGCGAGCCTAATTGTCGGATCGAATCCGATTCTTGATCTGCTATAGTCCGCTGGGGAAGCTGATGGCGAGTTTAGTGGTAATTGTGACCGGGAGCTCGAGGATTTTTCTGATTTATTCACTAGTTACGTTGAACGAGCACTGTAAAGCAATTTAATAGGTCTGTCGAAAGATAATGACCATTTTTTCACCCCAAGATATCAACTGCGTTTTAACCCCTTGCGGACGCGTGTCCGCTGACAGTCGCCCCAGCAATTGTACCGTTCCGCAACTGTGAATAATTTTTAAAGCAATTAATACTCCCGAAAAATATGAAACTAATTTTTACCGAACACAACACGTTTCCCTTAATTTAATTCACACACCAAAGACCTCAGCAAACAATTTTGGTTCACAAAGAAAATTTATTCGACCCATCAAAAAATATGCTAAAAATAATCCCCGTGCTCTAGGGGTTAAACCTTGCTTTCAAGAACTTCATATATTTTCTCAAGCTCAAGCATTTGTGTTGCATTTAATGAGAAGATACAAGAGGAGATACTATACAAGAAAAATATGTCTAGAAACATTGATGAGTATGTATTGTGACTGCTCGATGGATTACTAATTACGAAAAGTCCTCTAAATAGTTTAATTTTCGAATGTTCATAACAAGACTGCGGATCCTTATGCACACTAAAAATGTTCTAAGCTGATTATAAGGAACACAAGCTAAATGAAAATATGTTCATTCTTTTCATAATTGTAACATGTCGATAGTAATACAACAACATGCTTGATATCCCGTAATGTCTGTATAGTTTTGTATTGTATGATTTATGAAATTTTTTGTCATAAATGCATAAAATCGGCAGTCTGTTCACCCTGTGTTCTTTGAACAAATACAGATGCAACTACAATTTTCTCATACTGTTTAGACAAATTACGGGCAGGTAAATGATAATTGTACAATCTTAATTTCGTCAAAGAAATAAAATTATGACTGGGCCATAGAGAATCTGAAAAACGTAACTAACATGAAGAAGCTATTAGTCCAAATTCCTAACAGTGTTGTTGTGCTAATTATCATTCTCCAACACTGTACAACAAATTGTAATCATCCAAATGTTTCAATAATTCACTCTAAACAACAAGCAGAACCAGAGTTGTAAAAGAGCACACGATACACTTCCAAAAGATCAATATACCCAACACAAGCGTGACCAGCAGATTTCAACCAAAATTGGTGTGTCGAACTATTCGGGAAAATCTCGCTGCACGGGCAAATACCATGCAGCTCGACCATCAATAAATAACCTAACTGAGAGAGAAGGAGAGACAGGGACTTCATCGTTGGAAATTCTATCGGCAGAACGTCGAAAGAATTCTATTCGCGTCGAGGCGGATCGATAGCCGGGAAATTTCAAGAACGCGTTCATACATCCGGCGCGGGCCGATCGAAATTCCCTAGGGAAAAGCACGCAAAGCATACGGAGGACGCGGAGACGCCGTCGGTCGATCCTGGGACACTATGGAATCGCAGACGTTGTGCGTGCGCGATTCCCAAATTCCCAGCAAACTGAGGAGACGAAGTACGAAGTTGTTATTTCTCGAAAAGCTGACAATATTTAATCGTCAAGCTATATTTCGAAGATTCGAAATCGCAGCTTCCTGTTACTATCGCAGATTTGTTGTGTACACATCGGTGCATCGAATGCAGGTAGAATTTTTCAAATATGTTGGTTCGTTACTGAATATTATGGTCTATAGTATCTTGAAAATTGAAGCATGTGTAACACTTCGACTGTCAAACAGACGACCTCAAATATTTTATGAAAGTAATGTGATTCATTTAATGAAAGAAGAACAGAAAAGTTGCGATGTACGATACTGACTATTCCATCAATTTTCTTGCATTTTCTCAAATCCTAACTAAATTTTGTTTTTTTTTTTTTGTTAAGCTTACCCAGATCCCTATATAGGGTCTATGTAGGTCCTAACTAAATTTTATACATTGGATATATTACGAAAAAGTCCTTTTTTTAATCTAGAAAAATTATTTCGTTACCCATATATGAATGACACAAGAGACGATATGTTAATGTGTAAAGAAATATTTAAAACCTACTTTTACTAACAAAAATTGTAACTAGATGTACATGTATTGTATATTAATGCCACAAATGGCTGAAGCTGCTGATTTTAACATTCTAATAAAGAATCAACTTAAAACGACAACGTCCGTACAACGTTTACTGAGACATTAGATCTTTTATTTAAAATTGTGCATTTCCATTATAAGACATTCTAACTCAACCCCACAAATACGATTTTTACCAATTCTTATGAAAGTGGTAAAAAATTATGAATCTTGGTCAGCTTTTCGAGAAATGGCACCACTATGAAATGTCTCCGGATCGATTAGTGATCGAGGGAGGATCGCGAGTACCTGAGGGAGGTCTCCTTGATGAGCATGTCCGTGACCCTGTCGTTTTCCAAGTCCCAGGACCGAATTCTAGGTGTACTGGTGTAAGCACCGGTGCAAACACAGATCACGGCCCTGCGGCTCGTGTCACGACACTCACGGACCCCGCATTAGACACTGAGGGGCCCAGGCTATCTCCCGCGACACTCTCCGACAACGGTCGTCCATTTTGCTCGCTCGTTCTTTCCTCTCCTCACCACGATCCTCCACCCCCTCCTCTCCGCCGTATCGTCTGCGGATACGCGGTCGTTTGATAGCGGGCTCGTTACCCGAATCAGAACCCCAGTGGCGTAAGACCAGTTTAACATTGTCCGATTGTCGCCCATTCAAATTACCAAAGTAAATGCTGATAGAGTACTAGCTAGTGCAATCACCATTTTCGATCTCGTTAGTTATTCTTCTTGTCATGCAATCTTTGTAATACGTGATTGTTCACTAGGCGAACGTTTCTTTGGCCTTCACCACCCCCTAAATTGTAATACTTGGTGAGAAAATTGTGTGTGCGAAATTTTGAAGCAACCGGACAACGGGAACCCGTGCCTCATTTGCGTTGAAGTTTTAAAATTATAATCAAGGGGGTCAAACGTTTTCTGACGCCCCCTAAATTGTGAACTTGGTGAGAAAATTGTGTGTGTGAAATTTTGAAGTAACCGGACAACGAGAACTCGTGCCACATTTGCGTTGAAGTTTTAAAATTTGAATCAAGGATGTCAAACATTTTTGACGCCCCCTAAATTGTGAACTTGGTGAGAAAATTGTGTGTGTGAAATTTTGAAGTAACCGGACAACGAGAACTCGTGTCACATTTGCGTTTAAGTTTTAAAATTATAATCAAGGGGGTCAAACGTTTTCTGACGCCCCCTAAATTGTGAACTTGGTGAGAAAATTGTGTGTGTGAAATTTTGAAGTCACCGGACAAGGAGAACTCGTGCCACATTTGCGTTTAAGTTTTAAAATTATAATCAAGAGGGTCAAACGTTTTCTGACGCCCCCTAAATTGTGAACTTGGTGAGAAAATTGTGTGTGTGAAATTTTGAAGTAACCGGACAACGGGAACCCGTACCACATTTGCGTTGAAGTTTTAAAATTATAATAAAGGGCGTCAAACATTTTTTTGACGCCCCCTAAATTGTGAATTTGGCGAGAAAATGGAGTATGCGAAATTTTGAAGCAACCGGAGAACGAGAACTCGTTCCACATTTGCGTTAAAGTTTTAAAATTTTAATCAAGGCGGTCGAACATTTTTGACGCCCCCTAAGTTTTGAACTTGGTGAGAAAATGGAGTATGCGAAATTTGGAAGCAACCGGACAACGAGAACTCGTGCCACATTTGCGTTGAAGTTTTAAAATTACAATCAAGGGGGTCAAGCATTTTTTTGAACTCCCTAAATTGTGAACTTGTTAAGTTATCAGATGCTGCCACTGAAAATGATTGTACACGCTACTTCATTAAAGTATACATTATAATAAAAATCGCACAAAATCTAAATAAATTCAATCCTGCAATCTTTAGAAGGCACCACATTCAGCTTTAATGGTCGGCGGGTGTAGTGTTATTAGGCTTCCGGTAGATAAAGTATTAAAGTCGGTTAAAATCAACGAGTTGTTTACACCGTATTCGCTGTTGAACGCTGAGGAAAATGGGAAACAATATCAAGGAAATGACTTCGAGGCGCCGAGGATATGGATTCGTCGATCCCGCAGGATTCCGCCAATACGCGATGGCCGATTGATTAGTGGGTACAGCGGGTTCTCCGAGTGAACGGGTTATTTCCTCGTTTGGCGAGGCGTTGGCAACAGGGTTTCGAATCGTCGCGATTAATCGGTCGGTGTAACATCAATCTCCATCGATCTATGGCGGTGAATCCGTGGGCTGGCTCCGTCCCTGGCGAACTCGATTACTTCCGGCGGATATCGAACGCGGATTCGTGAACGCGCGAGCGGCCAACGGCGCCGAAGTTAATATTGACCTGTCATTTCGTTACGGCCAACGGACGACCTTCGTGATCGCCTCTCCCGCTTCCGTGCCTTATCCAGACCCCCATTCGTCTCTCTCTCTCTCTCTCTCTCTCTCTCTCTGACCCTCTCCCCGGCTTTCACCGGAACCCCGTATTCTCCTTCGTCCGGAGCAAGGGAGGCCTGTTCCGTCGATTTGCATGCAGATTTGATCAGCAACCTCTACAGTGTCCTTTAAAGCACACCGATCCGAGAGAGAATCTTGCGCAGAGCGCAATGTGCCCTTGCGCTTTTTCCCTTTTTTCAACTCAGATGCTCGCCGAGGAGAGAATTCGCTTACACAAGGGAGAGGAGAGAGTCTTATCCGAAGTTCTGAGGGCCGCGCTGAACCGATATCGGAGATAGAGATAAGAATTAAAGGGCTGGTGCCGCGACGATGATTCCCGGGGTAAGATACGCGATATCCGTACCAAGTTCAGCCCCCTTGTGACCCATACTGATCGTTACCGAGTGTGCCTTCTACTGCGTCCTGCTGGTGCAACGTTTACGGGTCCACGAAAACGAGAGAGTCGCTGGGGATCGAGCTATTAAAGAGGTAACCAGTTGAATTTGTGAAAGCTTCAAATTTTAACGTCTGCTCCTGTGTCTTTTGTTAACGCGTGGACTGCCATACGAATTTTACACGAGCTTCGCCTATTTCAATCATGGGAGCAGTCAGTGTTAGTAATAACTAGACGGCGGGTTTTATGCGTTTATGACAAAATGGAGTAAGTGGGACACGGAATAGTAGAAAGATAAACGGAACATGAGAGTGTCGATATATCATCATGAAACTATTCAAATTATTAAAGGAAGAAATACATGCGTATTTAATGCATCGTAAGTAATAATTATTAATATTATTTAATTATTACTATTAATATTATATAAATATATATAATATTAATATTATATAAATATATATAATATTAATATTATATAAATATATATAATATTAATATTATATAATTATTTCGTAATTAATAATCGTAAATAATGCAGACAATTTTTACTTTGCATGAGGATCGACAGTCTAGTATTAATAATTGTTAGTTACTCGATAATGAATACACTTCGGATTTGATGCATTTATATCACAGGAATGATTACGTATAATTTAAAACCGTTGACATATTAAGAAGAATTAAGGACGTCAGTTTCAGCTCAACAAGATAATCAAAGAAGAAAGAAATTTTTATTTCGCTCCTGTCTCTTGCAATTAATGCAAATATTTTTTATTTTCCATAAAGATCCGCTGTCTAGTTACAGGACAAGGTGTTAATAACCACCATCCCCAAAACACCCACCCTCCTTGAATCGCCTAATTTCGCCACGAACGACCACAGACAATCCCGCAACGCCTGCAATTAATCCTCAGCCTAATTAACTTCGCGGTTCCTTGTACAACATAATTGACAGCCACAAGAACATAGTGGCTAACGTTCCATCGAGCGATTTCACAGAACGGTGAATAATCGCAGCCGACAGATTCGGTTTTGCAGCTCGTGCAAATAAACGTTAGAAGACCATCCGTCAAGGACGAAACGAGATTTCATGGGAGCTAACGGATCTGTGTGTGGGGGCGGTGATTCGACTGCAGCCCGGAACCAGAGTGGAAATTGATGGAGCAAAGTGGAGACGGTTGCGAAACGATTTTTCACGATCAAGTTCAATCGTCGCCGGTGTGTACAACCCGTCGTGCCGTTTCGCCGTTGCCCGGTGTTCCCTTGGTGGATACACGGGAGCCGAGGGATGCGCGTTAATCGTGGACAGTGACTAATGTCCCGTGGCTGTGAATTGTGGCGTTGGTCATCCGAATGAAGAGACGAGGAGAAACGTGGCCGTTTAGGGGCGCCGTAATTTACATCCTGACGTTCCGGCACGTAGTACAAAGCGAGGAATAATTGACGCGGACGCGGATGCGCCGCCGGAAACCTTCGCTGACTCCGCTTCGGAAAAACAAAAACATATTCACGACGGGAATGCTCGCGACGTCGAGTGCCGTTTCGACGGTTTCGTTCGGCCCCTAAAGCTTTGTCCACACAGGAGCAACGTCGAGCAACTTTTCATCGCCTCTTGTTGCCCTCTTCTTAATACGTTTGCTACCACTGTCACAGTGGGGGGCACTATTATGTTGACACTCTTTGAGAACTATTAACATTTTTAACATTGGATCAAACGACATGAGATTTTTTAACATGGTAGAAGCATTAGTTCACTAAATAACAGGACAACAAAAAGAGCGTAATCGATGCTTTAACAAACACCGCGAAAAGCAACAAAAATGAAATCATCAGAAATGCCTTAATACTATACACGGAACTTCTAGCTACCAACAAGAAGATATCTATTATAAAGATTCTCTCGCATCAAGGAATAAGTGGGAACACACAAGCAGATTTGAGAGCCAAAGAAGCATCCACCCTCCAGACAGAATAACATACAACCCCTGTCCCACTCCAAGAAATTATCAATTACGAAAAAGGAAAAATTAAAGAAGAATGGAATAGCATATGGAAGTCGAAGCCAAAAAAAATACACAACATAATCACAAATTTTTTCCAAGACATCCCACGCGACCACATACGCAGGGAGGAAAGAATCGTTCTTTCGCGCCTGAGAACTGGTCATTGCAAGATAACACACGAATTTCTCATAAAGAAAACAGACACCCCCCCCCCTTCTGCTGCGAAACCCCACCCACAGTACACCACCTTTTGTATGACAGTCAAAAATTTTCTATCCAGCGACTGAAATTTAAAATCAACTCGAACACTTTCTTCACATCCGAAAAGCACGCAAGTGATACTATCGAATTCCTTAAAGAAATCAACCACTTCCACAAAATCTATAGTCATCACGGAAGTTCGTCGCTAATGACCTGGATGTTGATGCGACGTTAAAATTTATATAAAAAAAAAATTTTTGAAAAAAATTGCTATTCAGTTTTTTCAACATTTTCATCTGAGCTTGTCACGAAATTTTAATCAGTGCGTTTTGTAGACTCATGTCAATTGTACAGGGGTGTCGATTTAAGTTGAGATTGTAAATAATCTTGAAGACATATGATTTAAAAAAAACAAAGTGACACATGTCCTTTAGTGTTTCGAGTGGGGAGTCAAATGGCACTATTAGTTTTCTAATTCGTGGGCGTTTTCAAGGTTATTTCAAGGTCATTTTGTCTTTTTTATCATAAACCCATATTTTTTACTTCGGAATCATATTCTACGTAAAAAAATGCACAACTTTTGTTTGAAACATTGTTTTGTAAATTTGTAAGCACTTTATTATTTGTTCATGAGTCTTTTATTAAACGAATTACTAAGTGTCTAGAAGTTGAAGGTAAAAATTTCGAACATTTATTATGATGTTCTTAAATGAAATAAAAAATCTTCCAGAAGAAAGTAACATTGTCATTTTAATAGAAAAACAAGATTATCCTTGACATAAACTTGAAAACTCAGCTAAATATCTTAAGAAATATTGAACTTCCAAAAAGATGTTTCAAACAAAAGTTGTGCATTTTTTTACGTAGAATATGATTCAGAAATAAAAAATATCTGTTTATAATAAAAAAAGACAAAATGACCTTGAAATAACCTTGAAAACGCCCACACATTAGAAAAATAATAGTGCCATTTGACTCCCTACTCGAAACACTAAAGTACATGCGTCAGTTTGTTTGTTTTAAATCACATGTCTTCGAGATTTTTTACAATCTCAACTTAAATTGGACACACTGTTTATACGGTAACAATTTCATCGAAATCGGTTAATGTTGTTATGAGCTACAAACATTGAAAGGGTGAAATTCCCTGAAAATGCCAAAAACCTGAGAATTTCACACTTAAGATCTCACCTTCGTCTGTAATCTCAAAGTATACTTAAAGATAGGACTCGTTCACGCTGGAGCTGCGATAAATGGTGAGAACGATTTTTTCAAAGCGAAGAATAGAAGTTATTCTGTTGTGTTATGGTGGAAGTGTTTAGGTTGAAACTGCGAACAGTGCGATGTTCACTAGACTATCAGAGAACCAAATGTATAATACTTAATCTTCTCTTTTCAACCTTAGGCTTCAGAAACCAACGATGATTATTACTTAATCGAGGAGGAACAAAACCTAGATCTCACGGCGGCTAAATAGGACCCAGAAGGCCACACGACTTATTTCATTCACTATGGCGTCAAAGGAATACGCAAATGACGCTCACGTGCGTTATGATTGCACGCTAATAGTCAGTGAACGAATGAAAGGCAAATGCGACACACAAATTCAATCTCGAAGAGAAATATAGGCGTATTGTAGATTTTACGATTTAACAATTTTCATTTAATAGCAACAAAAATATCGTAGATCATCTTTTGAGAGGTCATTGTCCAGGGGAGGCTGGAAATGACTGTGGAATAAAATTGTTTAAACACTGTAAACTTGTTCGAATTTGCTAAATTTCGAAAGATGTTCCTGAGAGTGGCTTGTTGGTTTAGTATAGAATTTATGCATTTATAACAAAAATGTCGAATATCGAGACATTAATAGCAACTTGTTGGAATAACTAAAGTGAGTAAGAAATTCCTGTCTGATTCCTGTGAATTTCAATTAATGAAAACAATTTTTATGCAAAGTAAAAGTTGTGTGCATAAATTGCAAGATAAACGAGAAACATAAACATTTATATCTATTAATGATATTCATGGCTTTTAATTTTAATAATCTGAAAATAATGCAACAGAATTATTCAAATGTTTTTGTTGTTTTGCATTTAATCAAAATCGCCATCGCTATAGAACGACTACTTAAAAAATTCTCAGCTGTGAAGCACAAAATTTAAAATCTATTCCAGTGAAATTATTCAAACGTTTTTGTTGTTTTGCATTTAATCAAAATCGCCATTGCTGTAGAACAATTATTTAAAAAATTCTCAGCTGTGAATCACAGTTTAAAATCAACAAAATAATTACCAGTGGAATTGTTCAAATATTTTTGTTGTTTTGCATTCGATTTACGCATTCTTGCATAAATGCATAAAATCCGCAGTGTATTCATGGTCAAAATCGCCATCGCTATAAAACAACTATTTAAAAAATTCTCAGCTGTGAAGCACAAAATTTAAAATCTATTAAATAATTACCAGTGAAATTATTCAAATGTTTTGTTGTTTTCAATTTGATCAACTTATTTTTGTGACACAAATGCAAAAAATCTGCAGTTTTACCAAAATTGCCATTATTGTTGAAAAATTCTTTAAGAAATTCTCAGCTGTGACTCACAAAGTTTAAAACCTATTAAATAATCACCGATAACTAATGTATAGACTTCGAATTTTATGTATTTATAACAAAAATGGGTAGCTGCATTTTTAAACGTTATAAACACGAAAAGAATTGAAGCGTATCAACACATTACTTTATTCCTGCTGACAGTATTATCGGAAGAAACAAATATCCTGTAGTCGATGAACAAAATTTCTATTTTGCATAAAGATCCGTAGTCTACTAATGTATTAATAGACTGTATTAAAAATGTTGTAAGGGGTACAAATATTGCAGAATCAGCGCATCTTCCGCAGCAAATTCGCTTGCGGATTTTAAAGTGGCGGCGATTGGATCCGCCGGGAATGCATATTCCCAGTTAGGGTGTCGGTTCGGATAGATTAAAAACGATTTCAGAAATCGCCCGTTTCCCTTACGGTGTCCGGCTGCCGAAGATTGTAATTTGGACTTCCTGCGGCGACGCGACGCGCCACGTCACAGCTCTAATACAAAGCTTCATAGCGCTAATAGCTCGATCGACTGTTGCGACACGGTCGACTCGACAATCGACAACGTTCGCGAGTTCTCGCGACGCAATTTAGCGCGATTCCCGGCCCGGAAATATATTTTCTGCGTGTGCAGACCTCTGCGCGCGCGGTGCGTGCCGTGCGTATTCCAAGAGAGCCCCCGACGACGCTTTATTTCGTTCACCTACTTAACACGCTCTCGCTCGCATTTTTTTCCCCCGACGAGCCTGTATTCGAGTCGCGTCTGGACGAGACGAGTACGTGGATTCGTTAACGGCCGGAATATATTTTCCGCTTCCAAGAAACGCCAGGCGCAAGGAAATACGTTAAATATTGCAGCGTTGGTCCCTGGCACCTTCATTATGAACTCGGAGCCGAAACGCTTTGAATCTGGCCCTGGCCCTTCTTTGCAGTCAATTGAGGAGTCAAGATGATCTGTAGACGGCATGAATTTTGCCGAATATTGTGTGCTTCAGGTGCGAAACCCACCTTTGAAATTAGACTGAAGCATGATTTCCATCAGATGAATTCAACTGCATGTTTTTATTCGGAAATTTGTTGGTTTTAGAAATGTTTTACTGTAAGCAATTCTAGAGCCTACGCTGAAGCAAATTTGTTGTCAGAAGATTTTAG
The DNA here is from genome assembly GCA_913789915.3 of Sphecodes monilicornis. Lineage (NCBI taxonomy): Eukaryota > Metazoa > Arthropoda > Insecta > Hymenoptera > Halictidae > Sphecodes > Sphecodes monilicornis. The sequence continues at coordinate 18,299,370 of OU565290.1, forward strand.
CTTCGTGCTGCTCTTCGAAAATTCATTGGTTTTGGGAATATTATAACGTAATCAACTCTGAAGCCAACCCTGGAGCAAATATTTTGTTTCTGGACGAAGATGATCTTAGCTTCGTAATTCTCTCTGAAATACAGGGTGTCCCACGTAACAGTTTTCACGATTTTTTAAGTACTCGCGATAATCTGACAAAAAATATTTTCAACAAAAGTTGATCAGTTTTCGATTGGTTATATATTGCAATAAAAGAAGTTCGAGAAACATTTTTTTTTTATAGTATTGTCAAGGTCACCTTCATTTTTTTAAATGGCACTTTGTATTTTTTACTTAACAGTATTATAGCCCACGTCAAGACGAATTCAACGACCTAGTATACCATGACATAATACTGTTAAGTCAAAAATACAAAGTGCCATTTAAAAAAATGAAGGTGACCTTGACAAAACTATAAAAAAAATGTTTTTCGAACTTTTTTATTGCAATATATAGCCAATTGAAAACTGATCAACTTTTTTGAAAATATTTTTTGTCAGGTTATCGCAAGTACTTAAAAAATCGTGAATTCTGCTACGTGGGACACCTTGTATATGTATATTTTCAGAATATTTTCTTGCTGTTAACTCTAAAGTCTAATGTGCAGCAAATTTTTTGTCACAACAAGATGTTAGCTTTATGATGTTCATCAAAAATTTATTGGTTTTGTGAATATTTTATCGTAGTTAACTCTGAAGCCAACCCTGGAGAAAGTTTTTCACTTCTGGACAAAGATGGTTTTAGTTTAATATTTTTCAACGAAAGATATGTATATTAATTTTAGCAATTTTTTATCATAATTAACTCTGATACCTGCGTAAAGTTACCTGCAGCAGGTATTTCGTTTCAGTACGCAGATGGTTTTAGTTTCGTGCTTTTCTTCGAAAATGCAGTGGGTTCTTTTATCAATTTTGTTTTGTACTCAACTCCGGGCTGAGAAAAGCAGTCTATGCAATTAAGAATTTGCATAGAGCTCGGGACTCCAGTCACGTAAACTTAAAACAGAAGACTCGGCTGATTTTCATTCAGCGATGCCTAAAGTTTTAAAGCACACGGAATCGCCTTTCAAGAAAGTAAAGAAAGAGAGAAGGCTGTGAAGGAAGTTGTGCCTTAAGTCTTCTTGTACTTTCAACGAGCAATTTTCTTTACTAGATTGCAGCTCTGTTTTAATTAAGCTTCCAATAACTTCTGTGAAAATTAATATTTGAGATTTCTTGTAGAACTTTCGATCACTTCAAACTTTGATACTTGCAGAAGTTATATAGTACATCATCTAACTAGGAGAGTTGCTGATGAGATCAAAGTGAAAAATAATCTATGTAATCAGTAGAAAATTAATGAGAATGTTTCGTAATTAAAATCACATCAATGAGCAGCGAATTATTTGTAAAAAATTTAATTGATTGAGGAGTATCTCTTTAGATATAGCTGTCGACCATAAGAGCTGGCGTAATAAGTGCCTTTATCACAAACTGTTATTATCTACCTTCAATTTTACCCGTCAAACATTAAAAATTTATTCGGAAATACATTCTAAATTTAACTCAAACAATCTTTTCAAAATGGAGACAATTTTTACCGCATTAACTGTCCCTTTTTATCGAATTTCCGTCATAATTTCGCGGTTTTTTTTAAACCTAAATGGCTTTAACATAAAATACTATTCTCTACCCTCAATCTAAGAAATCAAACTTTAAAAATTCCTTCGGAAAGACATCCTACAATTGCCTCAAACAATACTTTCAAAATCGCGTCAATTTCGTCCAACCTAACGGTCGGATTTTATCCATGCCTCGACATCAATTAGTCGCTCCACAGTATTCTACCTTATTCTAGAGTACTCGACAGCTGCAATAATTAGTGACATCAATCACAGAAATGTCGATACAACAATCTACCCTGGAACCGTTCCAGACCCTAAACAAAAACAAAAAATAACGATTCTTGCACCAATATTGGCACAAAAAAAGAAACCATAACCAAAAGACCAAACAATTGTCCTCAACAGTCGTGCAAGGCAAATGTACAAGGTGAGGCATTTAAAACAGAACACCTGAATAAATCGCTTATTTTTGGAGATTGAAGAAAATGCCTCAAACCAAACTTATTTGGTATTGAAGGACTCTTAATCTGATGCTACTAGTTTCTTTATAGGTGGAGGCGTCAAGGAGATATGAAGATCAACTCTGTTTTTGAAATGCAACAGTATGTTTTTTACTTACATTCTGATTCAAGGTCATCCAAGGTCTAGTGCAAGAGAAAATAAATTTAAAAAAACAGAATTGACATTTATATCTCCTTGAGGTCTCCACCTATCAAGAAACTATTAGCATCAGATTATGAGTCGTTCGACATCAAATAAGTTTGGTCCGAGGCATTTTCGTCAATCTCCAAAAACAAGCGGGTTATTAATATGTCCTGTTTTAAATGCCTCACCCTGTATACTTTTCCTAATCATTTCAATAACGCGAGCCGAAACTTCATCAATCCTCAAGCCCTACTCTAACATGAAAAATCATTACCGGTCCGACACCTCTCTTTATCCCGAACAAATTCGCGTTTCGAGATAGTCGAAACGAAGCCCGTGGTAGTTCGAGATAACGGGCAAAGGAAAAGGGAAAGAAACGGGGAATTGCAATTAAAACCGAAGCCTCTCGCCGGGTACGGATTAAATTACCCCCCGGTAACGACGACGACGGTCTCGTACGGGTGGCGCACTAGCAATTTCGTTTCCAGAGATTTCTGCGTACTCACTCTTGCGGCGCGAGCGTGGAGAACTGGGACGTAGTGTGGTGGTGGTGCACGGGTTTCTCCGCTTCTGTGTTAATTATGGGGCCCTCGGGTGTTCGCAGGGCTGCCTCCATCGCAGCGGCCTCCTCCTCCTCGCGGAGCTCCTCGGATGCCTCTTCCGGGATCGTCGTGATGTCTTCGATAGGCGGAGGAAGATCGTTCCCGTTCTCCTCGAGGTTGTCCATCATCGGGTCCGAGTTGTCCCCCGGACGCGTCACCTCCTCGATGTCCGAGTCGATTCCCTGGAAACGAGACAAAATTTTTTAGATAGATCCACTGTGAAACCCTAAATCACTCCTCCTCTCCCCCACGTGGATCTGTAGACCAGAGATATGTCTAAGATACATATCAAGATTGTTTGCAAGAAACTGGAGCTAAACGAGCCGCTCGTTTGCCAAGTCGATCGACTGCGCAAAATACGAATCTAGGGAAAAGTGGAAATATTTATTTTGTTGGGATGTGCGAGCACTCGAAATTTCGGGTTCGGGTCGGGAAATTTGTTCGGGATCGTGTCGGGATCCTGAAAATTTATTAACTTCGGGTACCCGAAAAGGTAATCGGGTCGGGTCGAGTCGGGGTCCCGAAAGTTTGCAATATTCGGGTCCTCGAATTTAAATTTGGAGCAAGTCTGCGGTCAAATCAGCGATAAATAAATCTGTGCCCTTTGCATATTAAGATGTTCAATCATCGGTTGTAATAATATCGCGATTTGTAGTAAACACTATTTAATACACAGTGTTTACCCGAAATAGCGGTTACCCGAAGTTTATAAATTTTCGAGATCCCGACCGAACCCGACTCGATCATTGTCCGACTCGACCCGAGGCTCGGATACCCACACACCCCTGTTATTTTCTCTAGTGACCAAACAGTGTACACTTATTTTGATAATTTCTTTCAATATTTTTCATCCGATAGTACACTGTGGATTTTTACGCAAACATTGTCTTCCTCTGTTGCAAGAACCAGGGGCCACTTTGAAATTGCCTTCTTTCTTTAATTATTTTAGAATGTCAACTATAATATATCCCCACTCTTCAATTCTTTTAATCTTTGCATTGTTTAAAACTGTAGCCACTCAATTTTGTATCAAGCTTGATTGTTAACTTGATGGTTAACAACCACATTAGTCACTTGTGGGTGATATTAATCTTCGACCGTATTTAGAAATTCATTTTTATTGTGTATATTCAAATATATTCATCAGGATTCATAGAATCCAAAAGCGTTATGGTAACATCCTCTATGATTAATTACAAATTACTAACTTGGGTTTTATCAATTAAATTATATTGATTTTGTGGGAATTTTTGAGGTTAGCCCAAACATTTCATTCAACCTAGAATTTTTGGCATACTGATGCAATTTACTTATACAATATTTGACTGTGTGGTAATTTACATTGTGGTAAAAATGTAGTAAGTATAGTACCTACATAATGTAGTACATATAATAAAAAAAATTTTGGATAATGATATAACAAATTTTTAGTGGCGCCTCGGAGTCTCTACTCAAGTGGGTTAATATTTGGTAACCGGAAATGTACAGTATTACAGATTTGACAAGACTGAAAGCAAGGAGAAAGGCACAGTGTCCAATAAATTCGCCATGTAATTGACTAGTTTATTAAAAAAAGTCGGTCCATTAACAAACTTCTGCACCCCGGTGTTAGGGGGTTGTTCCAAGGCTTCCGCATAAAATATCTAGCGAGCATCTCCCGACGCCCTTTAAACTACCCCGAAAGAAGAAAGAAGGCCGACTCATTTGTCTGGTCGTTCTTCTGCCGGGTTATCTCGGGATCAACGGGGATGATCCTAACGAAGTCGTTCCGACAAGGCGCAGCTGGGGAGGAGCTGTCAACGCTCGTTAATATAAATCTGAGACCGAATACCGATATATTCTCTTCTTTCGATGTAATACATTTCGGCGCTTCGATAATCCAACTGATACTTTAGTTTCAGAAGAAGAAAAGTCTTGTAAAAATAAGAAACAATATTTATGATGTACAAATTATTCTCGTACAATCAGAGTACAATTAACCCATAACGAACGGGAATTATTTTTAGCATTCTTCTCGGTGAGTCGAATATATTTTCTATGTGAAACAAAATTGTTGAAATTGTTAAACACTAAATTTACGCAGTACAAAAAGTGACTAGTTTGCATTACTTTATAATTATAATAAGAATGAGTCTATTTACATTTTTAGCAATTTTTTTTAACATATACTCGAAGAAATAAATTTGTTCAATAATTCTTCATGGATGCATCTTTACAATCTCAATGTACGTGTGAATTCAAGATATTAGAAACCGTCATTTTCAGAACGTGTCCAGTAAAAATTTTTTGTGAGTAATAATTTCTTTAAAAATTATTTGCAGTCGCAGAACGGTAAAATTGCTTGGGCGACTGTATGCAGACACAAATTCGCAAAGAGTTAACATACGTACAATTCAAAAGTGGGTTAGAAGATTTGATACTGGAGATTTCAACTTATTTAATAAACAAACGAAGTGATGGGCTAATAGAGAGTAACGTTGATAAAATTGGAATTTCAATCGAATAAAACCCAAGATATAGTAGAAAATATGTTAAGTTAAGAGGTATTTCTTTTGGTTAGATTAAATGATTTTAATTTGAACACTAAAATAATATGGACCACAATGATTGCCAACTGGGCTATACCACGTTGAAACAGATAAAATTGCACTATAGAGTCCTCAAACCATTCGAGACATTATTTTACAAATAGATCTGGATCATTTTTGTGTTATTTACAATACACATGAAGTACAGTAGGATAGCAACATCCCTGCAAACGCGAACGAACTCACTAATCATCCTAAGGGTGCGTTTATGTTGCAGCTGCGATAAAAGCAACAAGAGCGTCGATCAGAGTGACCATAACATTTATAGTAGAGCTGCGATAATAGTTTAATTGCAGTCGTTTAACCTTCTGCAGACGAAATCTTTTTCAATTGTATTTGTCTTTAGGTTGTTTCCATGAAGCAAGTACTCCATTGAAGAGTTAAGATGAGAAGATGTGTTCAAGAATCATTTAAAAATAATATTGCTATTACCACAAGTGCATAATTTGTCCCCAAAGGCTTAATGTTTCGCGAGCTTCATAGTAAACATCTTCATGCAAAATAAATATTTTCCACCTGAATTGCAACACAGAGCAATGAAATTGAAATTTATTTTCTTTCTTAGCATGTTCAATATTTTCAATATAACATAACAGTATTTTTAAATTCTTCTAATATTTGTACTGTTTCAAATTACGCCAACTAATATTGTCAGAACTGATGGCCATTCATAAGGAAAGATGAATGACTCTGAAGTAGAATTTATTATCCCTGACATCAAAGCTCGTTTATCGCAGCTCCAACACAAACTACCCCTTCTGGAACGAACACTTAAAATGTAGTAATATTTTAGCGGTATGTGCAATACGAATTCGGTCTCTGATATAAATTTTTAGGGCCCAGTTGGCAATAGCTATCTATCGAGGATTATTACTTCCAATGGAAGGGGTTGGCTAGGTTCGTACCTGTGCGAAGTCCATGTAAAAGGAGTCCCTGGAGTCGGAGCTGCCCCGGCGGAGCCGGAGGCTGAGATCCGGTGAGCTCTCTCCCATCTTTCTTATCTTCTGTCCCTGTCCTCCTGTTCCGTAGCTGTCTCCCTCGGTTCTTCTGCTCTCTCTGCCTTCCTCTTCGCCTTCCCCAGCGCCCCTGCGACGCTACCAACCCCCTTTTGTCTTTTACGAGCTTCTTGCTCCACGGTCGGAGAATTCTAAAGAGGGTGGCCCTGCACACACAATCCACCGAGTTTGCAGGCTGAAAGAATCGTCCTTGAATGACAGATCGTCGTCTCGTTCTATCATGCCTCCCCCGCGACCCTATCTTCCTCTTTCTACTCTACCCATCCCTCTCTCTCTCTCTCTCTCTCTCTCTCTCTCTCTCTCTCTCTCACTCACTCGGTTTCTCTTGCAAACGGCCACGCGAGAGAACAAGAGTTCCTTGGTCGTCGGCGCGAAACAAAAATGCCCCCGTTGAAAGCCGAGTTGCCGAGTGGTCGTACGTGAGACGGTGAATGCCGAATCCGGAATCTCTGAATATCAAACTTCCGCGCGAATTAAAATTTCACCCCTAACCGGCAGTGCCAGTTTCGCTCGATGACTGGCAACGATGGCGCGTTGCGCCCTGCAAGATCATTCGAGCCTTCATCGGACTCGCGGCTTCTTGACATTAGGTTAACAGCGCACTAAAAATTACCATCTTACATTACTTTAACCAGTTAGCTGTGTAGCTCGATTTTATATGTGGTTGCTAAGAATTTTTAAATACTTTATCACATTGACGTCTCTTCGACTTCTTTGTTTCGTTTCTTTACTTATTCGTCTTTGTCTCGAAATATGCTGAAATGTCGCAAAATTTCTAATGTGTTGCAATTTTCACAACATTTTTATCATAGATAGCAAGTAATTAATTTTATCCCATGACGAGTATACCCGTCAAACACAGCTAACTGGTTAATATATAAAAAGAAAGTCCTGACTCACTGACTCGTCAACGCCTAGGCTAAATTCTTGGACCTAGAAAGCTGAAACTTTGCACAGAGGTTTCCTTTATGATCTATACAAGGAATAAGAAAGGATATTTCGAAATTCAACCCCTAAGGGGGTGAAAAGGGGTTGCAACGTTTGTATGAGAAATATTTTATTTGTGGTCGGATTTGCTTGAAACTTGGTCTTAATGAACTTTTATATAATTAATCAAACATGGGACGTTAATTACGAAAATGGCATCAATTTTGAAATCTAAGATGGCGACATTACATAAAATTAAAACTCTATAGGGGTGAATGGGAGGTTAAAAGGTTTTATGGAGAAACAATATCAATTTCCGAGGGCATTAAACGGTTTCCTGTGCCGAGCGAAGCCGCGAGCAAAAGCTAGTTACTTTATAAAAATAACAAGATTGTATTTATCTAAATCTGTAATCATTTATTTCAATAATTCTTTTCGGTTTCATAGTAATTTCGACGGGTCCCGTAAATCTAGTGTTAAGGACCTCGGAAAATATTGGGCTGGCCTAAATGTTGATCTTGTTCTCATTTATTCAATTTTTTTCTGGAGATTGCTCTAGAACAATCGGACGAATTATTTGACGAACCTGGTGAAAACAGCATTTTATGGCTGATCTTGAAAATTGGTACAACATAGATTTCGATTTTTGAAGCAGCCATGATTAGACTGTGGAGCTTTGTGTGTTAGTAAGAAATGTTGGCACACATGTCAGTGACAAAAGCGGTACTTTATGAAATTACTCAATGCATACAGAGCTCGATCCCATCCCTAATGACTACGCCATTGCGAAACAAGGATGTTGGTCCTGGAGTCAACGAGCTGCCTGCCGATTTTCTTCCCGCGAGGGGTGTCAACCACCCCTTTAGATTCGTCGCTTCTTTGGTGCTTGATTCGCCGCCGCTGGTGCATTGTTAATGACTTCGGGAAATAGAGGAGGGGCTCAGGAAGCCACGGAGTCGTAAGTTTGCAGAAAGAACGGATTGCGAAACGCAAACATGCATAAAATATTGCTCGAACTCCTGATCCGAGGTTCGTGCAACCCTCTGTTGGTTTTAAGTTCCGTTCCTCTGTTGCTTTCGTCATTTAGTTTTAGCCATGAAAATTAATACGGTGTTACATGTTGTATATGCTAATCCGTCTCGATTTTTACTAGAAAAATTGCTCAATTCTTGTACAATATTTTAAAAATGTCATTGTTGGAAAGAAGTTTTACTAATTTATTTCGAATCACAGTGAAAGACCATTCTGATATCGCTATTTAACCTTTACTGTAAATGTAAAAGAGTTTCTTTTCCTGTGAAGAACTTTTCTCTAACAATTACTTGACGATAGATTCTGTGGAGGAGGTTGCGGAAATAATCTTAACACTAGATTTACGGGGCCCGTCAAAATGACGGATTCAAAAATTTTTAATTTACGATTATTAAGAGCGTAAGGAGGCATTTGTGAGGAATTATTAAATAGATTTATTTTTTTGTGTACATATTGCAATAAAAATCGCTGAAGATTTTAGTAAATACAATTTTATTATTTTTATAAAGCAATGTAAAATAATCAATTTTAGTGCTCCGTAAACCTAGTGTTAAGGCAGGCGTCAAATTCTTGCTAAGTATTTTCATTCTAATCTTGCATGACTTGGAAAAGGCTTCAATAATAAAAATAGTAATAGATAAACTGCGGATCTCTATACAAAATTAAAAAATTTCCTTGGTCCATTTGGAAACACAGAAGTGAAATGAAAATGCGTTTCCTCTTTCAACAATATTATGAAATCCAAAATAATGTAATAGCATCACTCAATTCTTCTAATCTCTTTACCGTATAATATTTGACCTATCGATTTTCGCCATGAATGCATAAAATCTGCGGTCCAGTAATAAAACAATAATATAATGTAGTAGAACATGAAGCTAATCAACCCTTTCAAGACAAAGTCATTAAGCTATAAAACTTCTTTAACCATATACACCACAAACGAAATTCTATAACAGAAAGCCCATAAGCTCTTCAATGATTGCATCACATCTAAAAGCAGCTAATTTCATTTAAACACAAATCATTAGAAACATCTCTAAATTACATTCCTTAAACCCTTGGCCTCCAACACAGAGTGAGACTCGTGGTAAAAAATTTGGGCCAAAAACAATAAGGACGAACCTGACTCGTGGTACTTCGTTCGGACCAAACGTAAACAACGCATGTCTGGTTCGTGGTACTTCATTCGGACCAAACGTAAACAACACGAGGCTGGCTCGTGGTACTTCGTTCGGACCAAACGTAAACAACGCGAGCTTAACTCGTTGTACTTCGTCAGGACCAAACGTGAACAACGCGAGCCTGGCTCGTGGTACTTCATTCGTGACAAACGTAAACAACACTAACACGAAGATTACTAATTTTCTACGAGTTTTCTCAAAACATTATTAATTTAAATTAAGTATTAATTTACAATTGTTACTGATACATTATCCACTTTCAAATTATAAATCATTTTTGTTCACCGATGAATTGATCATAATTACTTCCCAGACATCTTAAAAGCATTAGTTGTGCCCAAACGTGTTTATTATTTCACAATTACATTCGTTGCGCCGAAATATACATGTCATAAGACGCATACATTTTGCGCAAGTTCGAGCACACGGCTAAACAGCTAAATGGCTCGACGCGTGACCGATCTTCTTGTTTATTATGGCCCGAGCAATCGGGAGTTAGCGGGTACGACAAGGGATTGAGGAAACTCGTTGCTTTACCATTACCAAAACATGTCTGCAAGAAGTTATTCCATTCAAACAACATCTGAACATTAACGTCTCCCACAGTACACGTAAAGCTCTGGACCCTGCAGAAAGCACTAAATCTCTAGCGCCTCAGGAAAAAAATATCCGCGTGAAACCAGGGTTGCAACTCACGGCGGTAAAAAAGGGCTCGATAGATTAATTAATGATTAATGTATACCGAAACCCTGCCTGACCTTTCCCTTTTCCCTTAAGCAGATTTACGACTTCCCGTCGCTTGCCGGCAAAGGGCAGAAAGTTTCTGGTGGCGTTCCTCCACAAGGTAGAACGCAGTCGGCAAGATTATCGGGCGGAGGCGCGACTCCGTTACGTCGAAATTAATTACTAAAGCTAGGAAATTCAATCGGCCGACCCGTTTGTCTTCGAGTTAATTGCCGTAGACGCGGGTTCTCGCGGCCTGGGTGACTTTAATTAAAACTAGGAGACGTCTCTCGGCTGCCAGGTTCTCTCGTGGCTCCCCACGGGATCGAACGCGCGGAAAAATCTCGTTCGCGCGAATGATCTTCTTTCACGCGACTTAATTAAACCTCCCAGCGGCCGACTGGTTCAAGAGAGAGAGACGGCGCGAGAGAGAGAGAGAGAGAGAGAGAGAGAGAGAGAGAGAGGAGATATATCCGCGAAAGGAGACGTCGCGACTCTCTCAGGGAGAGACAAGACTTATGCACTTAACGGCTTATACCCCCGTTGTCTCGAAGTCTTCGGAGGACTTGAGAAGAGCGGCTCGTTCGCCCTGGGTAACAAGATATGTCGTCTAAAAGCGAGCTTGCACCGGGATCTATTACAACCGAGGCGAGCCTCCGAGGCTGAAACAACGTTTCCCTCGATACAATGCGAACTCCGATGCGATGCGCCCTGGAATTCTGTCCCACCATCGGCTAAACTTGAGCCGCAGACGAACCCCCAGGACCCATTATTGGATAGCCGACCCGCTCCAACTTCGAACGTTTCGTTATGTTGTCTGGAACGCCGCCGATTCCACCGCGAAACCACTTTTGTCTCGCGGAACAGATTCTTTAGCAATTTGCCCGAAATCGAACCCGTCGAGGTACTCCACGGGCTATCAATTATTTCTGAATTGTTCGGGAAGTTTGGAACAGTTCGAACATGATATATCCATTATTTGTTACACGAGGAACGTTATTTGGCAATTCTGAGGACAATGAAACTCGGTGACAGCTCGGATGGGACGTCATTTATTTCTGAATAGTTGAGAACGTTATTAGAACCATTGGAATACGGTTTGGCACTTGTTTGTTCCTCGAGGGATGTTTTAAGCCATTTTTGGTACCATGGAGTAGTTGGGAACGTTATTAGAACGATTGAAACACGGTTTGTTACGTGTTTGTTCCTCGAGTGACGTTTTATACAATTTTTGGTGAAATGGTAGTCATAGAGGGCTTGGATGAGATGTCATTCGTTTCTGGATATTTGGGAACGTTATTAGGACAATTGGAACACGATTGGCACTTTGTTCCTCGACTGATATTTTAAGCAATTGTTGGTACCATGGAGCTCATGGAGGACTTGGATGAGACGTCATTTATTTCCGAATAGTTGGTTATTTAAACATACACTTGTTTGTTTCTCGAGTGACGTTTTAAGCCATTTTTGGTACCATGGAGCTCATCGAGGGCTTGGATGAGATGTCATTTATTTCCGAATAGTTGGTTATTTAAACATACACTTCTTTGTTTCTCGAGTGACGTTTTAAGCCATTTTTGGTACCATGGAGCTCATCGAGGGCTTGGATGAGATGTGATTTATTTCTGAATAGTTGGGAACGGTATTAGAACGAATGGAACACGATTTGGCACTTGTTTGTTCCTTGAGTGACGTTTTAAGCAATTTTTGGTACCATGGAGCTCAACGAGGGCTTGGATGAGATGTCCTTTATTTCTGAATAGTTGGGAACGTTATTAGAACGATTGGGACACGGATTGTTTCGAGTTTGTTCCTCGTGTTACGTTTTAAGCAATGTTTGGTGACATGGGACGCATAGACGACTTGGATGAGATATCATTTATTTCTGAATAGTTGGGAACGTTATTAGAACGATTGGAACACGATTTGGCACTTGTTTGTTCCTCGAGTGACGTTTTAAGCAATTTTTGTTACCATGTAGCTCATCGAGTGCTTGGGATCCCTTGGCATCTAAAGATCCTATACGAACTTCATAAATACAGGATCGAGGAAGAAATAAACGTAACCACATGTCGTCACTACATTAACATTTGCTTTCAAAGGTTTAAATTTTAATTCATTTCCTAAAGTCGTTCATAACCATACACTTGCACCAAATGCGAATATCATAAACAGCATTAAATACTGAACACAACTAATTGGAAATAAAATAGTGAAACAAGAGGTAAGTAGTGTGCGATTTATAATATAATAGTTGCAAGAAGAGGCGTCTGGTTAACTCAGGACCATGTAGACTACACCAGGAATTCTGAGTTTCGCATAAAGAGCCACAGCCTGCCCCTAAATTCGCGAGAGACCTAATACAAGCTACCGTAAGCTATGCCAATAAATAAAACAGGGAACTAGCGTCGAGAATAAATGCCGAATCGTCCCCAAAGGCAATCTACACGAGGATTAGTGCATTCTGTAGGAAGTTAGCGAATATTTTGCATAAAATTTGAGGGTCTAGACCCTAGGGGTGATGCGCCTTCAAAGAACATTTGTCTTCGAGCGATCCAGTAGCGGACGCAGTGAGAAGTGCTGTTTCTCGCCAGGAGCTCGATAGAACCTTACTAAAATTTTGCCAAGATCTTACCGAGACCTCGAGGACCGAACGTCAATGAACGTCCTTCCTGTATGGGATCGCTTCAGAACACCATTCGGCGTTGAACCCTCCCATCGACGTTTTATGGCTCTCTGTACGTGGCTTCGAATATTTCTCCATCAAACGGCTCCCCGTGCACGTGAAGGCAATTCTACGGGGTGCGGGAGAGCTAACGTGGGGTAAGACGCTCTGTATCCTTTGCTCGACCGAACCTAGTCGGAAATATTTCGTGGACTCGTCCCCCATGGCTCTCGTTTCCCTCTTTTTCTCATTCTCTGCCGTTATTCGGAACACTTTGTCTCCTTTCATGGGGTCTTGAAAAATGCAACGGGAGATCCGATACTTTTTTTTTTCTCTGTGCCGCATTCTGATAGAATTCTTCATCAATTATTCAAGATGAATTGTGGATTATTGTACGCCGACTAGAGAGCTTTTGTAACAATCGTGTACAGAATTGTGGATATTGGTATGTTGGCCAGAGAACTCTTGCTATAATCGATTGTAGAATTGTGAATTATTGTGAATCGAATGGAGAGCTTTTACAACAATCGTGTACAGAATTTCTGATAATTTTGTGTTGCCTAGAGAACTTTTGAAACAGACGATTGTTGAATTATGTATTATTGCACATCGAATAGAGAGCTTTTGCAACAGTCGTGGGAAGAATTGTGAATTATTGTGCGACGAATACAGAGCTTTTACAACAATCGTGTACAGAATTTCTGATAATTTTGTGTTGCCTAGAGAACCTTTGAAACAGACGATTGTTGAATTATGTATTATTGCACGTCGAATAGAGAGCTTTTGAAACAGTCGATTGTAGAATTGTGAGTTATTGTGCGTCGAATAGAGAGCTTTTACAACAATCGTGTACAGAATTTCTGATAATATTGTGTTAGCTAGAGAACTTTTGAAACAGACGATTGTTGAATTATGTATTATTGTACGTCGAATAGAGAGCTTTTGCAACAGTCGATTGTAGAATTGTGAATTATTGTGCGACGAATAGAGGGCTTTTACAACAGTCGTGTACAGAATTCCTGATAATTTTGTGTTGGTTAGAAAACTTTTGAAACAGTCGATTGTTGAATTATGTATTATTGTACTTCGAATAGAGAGCTTTTGCAACAGTCATGGGCAGAATTGTGAATTATTGATTAGAGAGCTTTTAGTGCAATCGTGTGCAGAATTTTCGATATTTTTATGTTGGCTAGAGAGCTTTTGCAACAGTCTTGTGCGGAATTGTGTACGTCGAATAGAAAAATAAGTCGAGCTGTTTCAACATTCTCGTATTCTCTGTTATTTTATTAGAAGTGTATTACATTGTAAATGATAAAGAATTTTGCATTTGTCTATGATGAAAGACAATTTTCGTGTGACTTCATTTCTTGTATACAGGGGATGGCTGAAGGTTTTGAATCAACTTCTACACTGAACCATCAAATATTTTAAAAAGGATAAGCGTCTGCATCGTCTCTGATTGGCTGAATTAATAATGTATTTTAATATAAATGCAACTGACCCATGTACCTCGAAAAGAGAAATATTAGCAATGATATTGATCGTGTGAATTAATTATGCATTGTAATATAGAGGTATATACAACATGGAGAACAACCAAGTCATGTATCATGAAATAGAGAAATATTGACATTGTTGTTGCCATACTAATTAACCACAAAATGTTAATTAGTTTCAATCTAACCGTGTATATCGATACAGAGGTACGATCCAGTGTTATTGATCGCTTGAATCAATTACGAATTGTAATATGAATTCCACCTAGCCATGTATCTTGATAAGAAGAAATATTAGCAATGCTATTGGCAATACGAATTAACTATCAATTGGAAATTAGATTCACTACATTAAATTCTAGCCGTGTATCTTGATAAAAAGAAATATTAACAGTGCTATTGGCAATACTAATTAACCGTAAATTGTAAATCATATTCACTACATTAAATTCTGACCATACATCTTGATAAAGAAATTAGTTTCCCACCTTTTCTGCATTTCCCTCCAAGTTTGACCTTGAATGACCTTGAGTCATAGGTAATTGAACTCATCTTAAAACGCACTATTGGTGGATGGTGGATAAAAAAACATATTATTCTATTTAAAAAAATAAAGTTAACCTTCACCTCACCTTGGAGTGTCCACCAGGAAAAATAAAAGTCCTACCACATAATGTCCCCCTCGGTACTGAAGGGTACAACTTTCATCTCAAACATTTTTGTATAATCAATATTTTTGGAGATATTCGTCTGTAACGCTTTATAATTTCCACCCTGTATATTATAAACCAGACCCAATCTAACAACCAATCCAAATTAGTGTACCATTTCCTTCAAAAACACATAAACCACTCGCACCCTACTACTAGAATGGTATCAGAGCATCAGATGCGCGGGATTTTCATAATGCACACCCCGGAGGTGAACCATCGCTCAAATCTAAACGTAGTTTACGATCCAACCGTATATCCGCGACAATTTAAATAGCAGTGGAATCGATAAGGATGATTCTATTCCGGGTCTCGCTGCAATCTAGCCCGGCGAGGCGATGTACACAGTACGCGCATTTCCCAGCGATCCGCAGCAACGATTTCCCGTCAGCGGGTATCGCGTGTGCAGCCGTGCCGGGAAAAGTCCAGCGTTTCCCATATATGTATATCCAGGTTCACGCACGCCGCTACCCGGTTCATTGGCTTCCTACGTCGATTGCCACTTTGAATACTTTATCTAAGCAGCGCGACACGAAACAGAGAAAAAGATCGGGCAGCAGGGCGCAGTTAATCGCGAGCCTCGTCCCTCGAAGGGCGAGATCGTGGAAACAGCAATTAACTACGAAATTAAGGGCCGACGATATGCACAACAAGCCCGGAACACGAAACCGGGCCTCGGCACGACATTCGAACAAGCGCCGCGACGGGAAATGCGAAAGTCTATTCCAATTCGAAGGCGCTCGCGATTTTTGATCC
The DNA here is from genome assembly GCA_913789915.3 of Sphecodes monilicornis. Taxonomy (NCBI): domain Eukaryota; kingdom Metazoa; phylum Arthropoda; class Insecta; order Hymenoptera; family Halictidae; genus Sphecodes; species Sphecodes monilicornis. The sequence continues at coordinate 18,315,347 of OU565290.1, forward strand.
TTTAACACTTTTAGCGTCTCAGAAATGGAACACGGAATTATTTGTCTAGATTTACAAACGAATTTTCGCGTTCGTGCATCGAGAGTTTGGATTTGCTAAATGCAAGGATCTCAATATTGCAATTTTCATTTTATTCAATACGCTACTTTGATTTTATAGAATTTTTTACTCTGCTGAACTCAAAATGCTAAACTCTGATCATAGAGAACAGATAGTAGATTCTCTAGGTAGATGATTCCGAAATTTTAAACGGTATTCGAGGACGTAAACTAGCTAGAGAATCACCCAAATGTGACACATTTAGTTCTGTTAAAGGACACAGCTAGCTAGACGATCGTCCAAACCTAATACTTTAAATTCCATTCAAGGACGAAGGCAAACTACAATATCGCGATTCCCAAACCCTTGGTATTCTATTTCATCACGAAGCTAGACAGAGGAGGACGCAGACGCAACTCTTCGAATTCTATTAGATGACAGAGCTAGCTATAGCATCGCAAACACGTAACCCTACAAATTTTATTCGAAGACAGAGCTAGCTAGAGTATCTCTTAGACACTAACCCTTCCAATTCTCTTCGAGACGCTAGTTAGCTAGAGGATCACAGAGACAATCTCACAATTCCCAACTCTCAAAATTCCACTTGAGATCAAAGCTAACTAAAAGACCAATTCCTCTAAATTCTGTTAAAGGAGACAGCTAGGTGGAAGACCACCTAGACCTAACCCTTTATATTCTGATCAAGCACGCAAGCTAGTTAGAAGATCACAAAGGGATTCTCGCGATTCCCAACCCACCAAAATTCATTCGAAAACTAGCTAGAGGATCACCCAGACCGAACCTTCTAAATGCTATTTGAATACAATGCTAGCCGGAGGATTACCCAGGCATACCCTCTCAATTTTATTCAAGTAGAGAGCTACCTAGAGGATCACAGAGGTAATTTCACGATATCCAGCCCTTTCAACTTCTATTCAAAAACAGAACTAGCTAAGGATCACCCAGACCTACCCTTTTAAACGTTATTGCAGACTAGAATAAACTAGAGAATCACATTGGTAATCTCGCGATCCCAGCCCTCATTCATCATCCAGGCCAAACCCCTCCAATTTTATTCGAAAACAGAACTGACTACAGGATCACATACACAATCTCTCGATTCCCAGCTCTTTAGATTTGGATCAAGGACGCAAGCTACCTAGCTAGAACATCGCATAGATAATCTCCCAATTCCCAGGTCTCCGAATTCCGTCGGAGGTCGCAGGCTATAGTGATCGCAGAGGGATGTAGGCACAACAGTAACCGAGAATGGTGATGTTCTCTTACCGGCGTACGTTCTCCACACAGCGTATCCTCGGCTCATCCCCCCGTGTCGCGGTCCAATTCGTTTTCACTTTCATCCACCGGCTCGCAGTTCCTCCTACCCTGCCGCGCGGACATCCGATCGCGGTGGCCGGCTGCGGACCCGCGTCACCTCGTGTCCGTCAGCCGGAACCTCGGCGGTCCCATGCCCGGCCGCGCAACCACCGCACGAAACTACCCACTGGATACTCCACGAACGGTAAACACAGATTCCAAATGCCGCTAGGATAGCAGCAACGTAACACAACGTCAACGTGGACCAGTGTACAGCGACGGGGGCCACTGCACCGGGTGTGCAAGGTGCACGGTTTGTACGGGGATTCACGCGGGAGCGGCAGCGCGTTCACCGACGAGTGCACCGGCTGCACACCGCGCGAGTGCAGTACGCTCTTGCACTCGCGGCGCGAGCATACACCACGCTCCCGGGGAGCCTTTTTCCCTCGCGCGTGCGAACTTCGCCCGCCCCCGCGACACTATGGGGCCTCTCTCTCTCTCTCTCTCTCCCTTTCTCTCTTTGTTCTTTGTCGCGTTTTTCCCACCTCCTACTTCTCTCTAACCGATGCGGCTGCGGTTACTGATGCGGCTGATGCTGTGCGCTCCAATGTACCGTGCGTTACTCTCCCGATTAATCTCAGCGCTAACCCAGGTGCCAGCGGCCGCCCCGATCGCCGGCCGGCCGCACACACGGCCGGAACTTGTTGAGCGACCTTGCAATGGAAAGTGTTTGCGAGCCGGGTTCAGGGACGACGTCGTACGAGCGATCAATCGTGCCGAGCCACCGAGACGAGAGCCAACGGAGTCACTCCGGCACCCCCCGAAGGGCGCGCCACGCGAGCCATCGACATCCTGCCGGAGTCGCGCGCCGGGCTGCTGCTGCGATCGCCCGGGCTACAAAGCGACCACAGCGCCTGCGACCCGACGCTAACCGGATCCCGCGCCGCGACGCCTCAGGAGTGTATCCACAGGCCAACCCTAAGAAGGCAACAAAATTGCCCCAGTGGCGGGTCTTCTTCGGAAACTCTGGCAAGACGGGTTTTTTGGGATGATGGTTGAGATGATTGTGTTTCGGGGTTGAAACGGTGGGAACTGGTATGAAATAGTAAAGGGTGGAACGATGTTTACGAGAATGTTTTGGGTATTGTTGGAAATAGAGGAATGAAGGCTACATTGCTAATTTTTATGAAACTGTGGCAGAATGTCATGTTTTGCTAGATGATAATATTGAAGTCGAAGAGGTGGAAATGGATCTGAGATATTGGGGTGGAAGCCTATTTCTATGAATATTTTGGATACTGTTGGAAATAGAGGGATGCAGACGGTGTTACATTGCTAATTTTGATGAAACTGTGGCAAAATTTAGTTAATGTTTTGATACATGACAATATTGAGGGCGAAGAGGTGGAAGTGGATTCGAGATATACGGGTGGAAGCCTATTTCTAAGAATATATTGGATACTGTTGAAAATATAAGAATGACGCCGGTGCTATAATACTGATTTTTATGAATCTCTGTGCTAAATAGTACTTTTCGTAAGACTATTAACAGGGGTAAAAACTGTGCTCAAAGTTAGGGATGGGAATCCAATGTTAACGAATATGTAATATACAAAAATGAAAATGGAACTATATCGCCCATTTTGATGAAAGTTGTGCTGAATTGTACTTCTTATTAAAACATCCCTCAATGAAAATATTCGAGATATAGGGGTGGAAGCCTATTTCTAAGAATATATTGCGTACTGTTGGAAATAGAAGAATGACGCCGGTGCTATAATACTGATTTTTATGAATCTCTGTGCTAAATAGTACTTGTCGTAAGACTATTAACAGGGGTAAAAACTGTGCTCAAAGTTAGGGGTGGGAATCCTATATTAACGAATATGTAATATACAAAAATGAAAATGGAAGTATATCGCCCATTTTGATGAAAGTTGTGCTGAATTGTACTTCTTATTAAAACATCCCTCAATGTCGGAGGTGGAATACTATTCTATCGAATATCTTGGGAAATGTTAGGGTTGGAAGCGTGAAGGCGAAAACATGCCCCTAATTTCAGCTGCTAATATTCATATCGGAGGGGTGAAAACAATCGACAATGATAGGGGTTGAAATCCTATGTCAGGGAATATCTCGGAGATTGTTAGAAATAGAGGAATGAGAGTAATACTGTACGGCTGATTTTCATAAAATTATAATTAACTTAAAAACATTTGTAGATTGTTTTGAACTTTTGATATTCATGCTGAAATTGTGAAAGTAACTCTCAGAGTAGCTGTTAGAAGTCTACGAATGCTTCGAAAATTATTAGAAATAGAATTTTACATTTTCTAAATGGACAAAATTTATATTTTTAAATGACAAATTTAACTTCGTAAAGAGATTTGAAAATAGTTCATTTGTTTAAATGCTAAAGTAAAAAACATTTTATTCTTATTAATCTTATTGATCCAGCGGTACTCAAACCTTTCGATAATTAACGTTGATTTCAGTTCAGCTCTTTACTTCGCGCTAAGGGCTTAAATTTAGGAGGCTTTCCTTGGCTTCCCTTGCTCTTTGATCTTAAATACTACCCCCCATGCCTGACCAAATTCATACTAAATGGCCCTTGTCGATCATTTGAGTAATTCCGAATTAAGTCTGTTCTGTGTGCAGCTTTTCAATAAAATTTCGACCAAAGTTTTTTCTCCCATAAGCGTGCGTGCTATTCACCCGCGTCTCCAATTAACAATTTCTCTAGTACTTCGACGAATTGTGTAAAAATAAACCACTTCAGATTTTTCATATCATAACTACTAGATAGCGGAGCTTTATGCAAACTAAAAATTGTCTTGACCAATTCTTGACCAATTAATAAATTGAAAATAACAGAATCCACCCATTTCTGCTATAATTATAATAATTATATAATAATCTAGCAACGAATTGCAACAAAAATCACTCTAAAAGTTGCCAATAAACAACCCCTTGTTGACTTTATAAAATTTTGCGAACCAGCTACTTATAGTACTCAATATTTTAGTACTATACATCCCCATTTGTATTGTGTATAAATATTTACATAGAAAATAGTTGAGAAATAAAATTATATTATTATCATACCTTAGTGGCAGATTTGAATTAGGTTTGCCCAGGGTGTTCATTCCTCTAGTCACAGACCATTCGGTGAGAAAAAAATGCGCCGGAGCATGCGCCAGCCCTCAACACCGTAAAAACATAGCGTGTGTACCGTACGCTTCGGCGTGGAAAAAATTTGATGCACTTAATGGCCCGGAAGAGTCTGTGTACTCGATAAATTTCTACGGTGGTTCCCGATTGGATGAGCCACGCCCAGGAAAATACGATTCCCAGTCTGTCCGAGAATTTCGCGACGGTGAACGCATTACTACGTCGCGTCGTGAGCTTCACTTGTTGCACCCGGGAAGGTTGCCGAAAGTGCACAATGAAAATGGCCTAGGATGACGTGTAGCATTGTTTTTATTCGTTCGCAGGACGCATTTATATGGTACAATATACATATGCGACGTTGCACTTACACTCATCGCTCGGGGTATAGAAACGATATTTGATATATCTTCCTGATAATGTAATAAAAATAATATAAGCGTTATACATATTTATACTTATATAATTCACCTAATTGCATTCGCGTGTTTCCTCTATCATGCTTATTGCACAATCGAAACTTGTGCTTTCAGTTTTTCTTATATACAGAGTGAAACGAGGATTTATTTTTTCGTCTGTGCTCTCCCCATCAAGTCGCGCAACAGCGATGCCCGGACCAACCGATACATTGCGCCGAAGGATATCATCGTCGCGTCATCATTGTCTGAGTATTTGACGACCCAATTAATTTCCCACACACTTTTGCCAAGCCAGTCCACCACAAGATACGGATACGATAACGTAAATAGCAACCTGTAATCATCACAAAGTCGTTTGCGTTTAGTACGATAAAGTACAGTCGGCTTTTTCGGACATGTTGACGTTGATACTTACAAGAAGAATTGCCCCAATGATTACGTAGATTTTGACGTTCTTCCAGAACAACGAGCGCGCTAAGTTTCTGCTGGTTTTCCTAAATGTGACCGACTGAAAAAACAAACGTTGATAACACAGGTATGTTGTGCTTCTTTCATAACGAACAACAGTAAAATCTTGCTTACATTGGTAGTTAAATTCTCCGTTTTATTTACGAGCAGTTCTAATCGTTCTCCGCGCATGGCGACATTGTCGATGTTTTGTACCATGATATCCTTCAGTTCATCCAATTCCCCGTGGACTTTGGATATCACGTCGATCTCGTGATTGGACTCCCTGTAATACCTCTAGACAAACAATATTAATGTGCAAAGGTCGAATACGGGAGTGCGTAAATTAGTAGAATTCGTTTGTACCATTTCATTGGCCAAAACTCTTCCAAAGTCTGTGTTCATCGAGTAGGCCACTGCGGTTTGAGCTCCTTGGCCGTAGACAGCCAAGAATCTTCTTTTAATCTCTGTGAGGTACAGAAATGCTCTGGATTTTTGGAATGACTGGAAAATTGAGATATTGTGGTTGAGTCTTCAGCGAGTACTCCAAAATAATTATGGTAGGTTATTGTTTACTCACATCGTCTGTTATACACAAGTAGATAATATTATTTTCACAGACATAATGGAATAGATAAGGCCCTTGAGTGTATGTCAGCTTATCATTTTCTGGTGGAATTTTAGCCAAGATCTTCTCTGTGACTTCTTCGAAGTTTCCATCGCAAGCAGCATACTTAGCAAGCACAACTGGTCCTCGAGCGACCACACTGTACAAAATAGGCATGATGAAGGCTGCAACAAAGGTAAACAATGTTCTGGAATTCGTTGCTTCTTGCTTTCAATCGACAGGATTGGGTCAATGAACCTCCAACCACCGAATGATAACATTGTATTTGTAATACGATTTTGTTATCTGTTATCATGCAGAATAATATTCAAAACAAGATCTCGGAATATTTTATCATTTCTGAAAAAGAAGTATAGAAAATGTTACTGATTATTAGGAGTACAAAGAGATAATGAGAGCAACTAAACAAAGATGATCTGAGAAACTTGTTGTTCATACTGGTGATTCATAAACCATCGTGATTTCTAACCTCAAAAGAATGACAGTCAGTAGAAATTTTATTAATCGTGCTCGGAAAATGTTATTTGATCGAGTGCAATTGGAAAATATAATAAAAGAATGAGTATTCGGATTATTAAATTAAATAATGATCAGTTGACAGGATTTACCTTCGCAAAATTAAATGACGCGAACGAAGAAGTGATTAACCACTTTTTGTCGACGTTGCCAGTGTTTTTAATTGTTAGCACTGCCGTTCCTTATAAAATACCATCTGTGATTCCAGCGATCGATTAGAACACTGTCACTTCATGTATACACAATAGTTTTTGAAAATCAAAACACTTTTTGTTACCGAGCACAATTGCTATAACCACCACACCTACCACTGACTGGGTGACAGTTGATTACTGCCAATGTCGTGATTCCCCACAGCTGACGCATGCGCAGTAGTCGTGGCGGGGTATTCGAACAATTCAATTTACAATCTTGCAGTCTTTACGATCAGATAATCAATTCCTACTTTTCCTTCTTTTTTAGTTAATACGTTGATGCAAATTTAAGTCTTCTGTATAGATTATTAATCATTGTGTTTTATTAGGGAATTATTTTTATTTTTGGACAATATATTTTGAGTTGCAATAAATTATTTTTTGTTGAATTGAGGAAAGACTTTCTCCTAACAATTATCTAGCTGTAAACAGGTTTGCAGCGTTCTCTTCACATCAATTCCACGACTCTTGGAACAAAGCAATCATAGTAACGATCTACATCTTCGTTTACCTATTCTTCGAATAAAAAATGTTCCCATGCCTCAATTTTCGAAACACAGTTACTCATAAACAGCTCTGACCATCCTTTTCGTTCAAACAATGAAAAATGAGGTACTAAAACTTGACAGGAAACATGTAACACATGTATAATTATTACAAGCATCGACGGAACGTAATTACAACGTTGTCAACCAGATTAGCAATCGTTCCATCTTCATTGTTTCAACTTCACCCTCACAGTTTTTCTTTGTTCCCCCTTCTTATAGTTCATTGACAAGCTTATGGCACTAGCAAAGAAGTCCATATAACTTTTAAACCACAAATTAGCAACATTTAACGTTGTTTCGTGTCTCTCGAATAGTATATCATTGCGAGCTAAGCTAAAGAATAGAAATTCTTACAATGTAAAGATGAGAATGTACTCAGATTTTCGTCATATATCAGCCATACTAACCGATGATCGTGATAGTGTTATTTATTCTGCTCTTAAACCGCTGATAGTGGTTCCCGTTTTAATTTCCACAGTATGAGATATAAAGTAACTCCCAGAGCACTGTAACGCACTCGCGAAACACTTCAATTTGAATGACTAAAACGAAATCGGAAAAAGTCTTGTTGATAAATGAAGTCTGAATTAGAGGAAGGGATGAGGCACTTCATTCTGCTCTTAAAATCACTTCATAGCGAACTACGTTATCATTTTCACTGGGAAAACCTCGGAGTTGAAGACTTGAAGACACTCCAGTACAGTTCCTATTCACTTTTCCAACCTACGGCTAAGACCCATCATTAAAATGCGGATTTTATGCATTTTTGACAAAACTGAGTAGGTGTAATTTAAATTAGTAAAAATATTAGAAGAATCTAATTATTTTGAACCTATTAAACATATTACGAATGAAAATAAATTCCTATTTCACTCGAGATGGTTGCAATGTAGGTAGGAAATATTTATGTTGCATAAAGATCCGCTATCTACTGATCATAATATAATAATTTAAAAAACCTGTGGTAGAAAATGAAGCTAGCTCCTGTACCCTAGCAGTAAGGACCTAATTTTAGCAATATACTCTATTATCCGAAGTACGGTATTTGCAATTAACAAATCCAGATTGTTTGATCATCCTATTGCTGAAGACAGCCAGCGAACCTCTATTAATCAAATCCAAATGTTTGATTTATTAAGGCCTAAAAAATTGACAATTTTATCCGAACCTAACGTATTTTGTGACCTGCCAAATGATGAAATGGCCCGAAATCGTGGATACCACAGGGTTCCTTTGAATCAGGCGCTATGTTAGCGGTCCAAGCAGGGTGCGCATGTCGGCTGAAGTCCAGTTCACAACAGTTTTCGGGGATTCGAAGCTGCGTGCAGTTCGATGGCTCCTCACACGTGGCCAGGCTGCCGTGAGTGCACCGACTGCTCCTACTACAAGGGGGGAGGGTATAGCAGAGCGTAAGCGTGTATAGATAACGGTGTCTTCCTCGCGAGGAAGAGAAGCGGTCGCGTGAACCGGCGAAGCGTACATCAGTCTCAACCGCACGATCGTCCGATTCGCTTCTCGTTCGTCTTCTCTGCGGCCTTAGCCATGGGTAAATATCACTATTCCCTTGCTAACCGATAACAACTCGCTGCTACGTAACATAAATGCCGGTGTTGCTTATGTATCAATTGAACTTTGCTTCTACATTGATCGCGTCTCGATCCTCTGTCAAGGACGCTCTAACCGTGTCTATTCGACGGCTTTTACGACTCTAACTGTGCCTTACTTTTTTCCCAATCACGTGTTCACCTCAGGCGAATAATTAAATCCGCTAGGACTCGTTTCGTGTTCGTCTGCCATCTATTTCGAGAAAACACTGACCGGTTGTGAGAAATGTTTCGGTATCGGGGCATGTGCGAAACATGTGAGCTAATTGTACAGAAAATTTGTTTTTCTGGGATCTTTGTGCGACACCAAAATTGTTTGCGTTCATTTCGAGAAACATGGGCAAACTAGAATTTTATTTAATCTCTTCCGGATTTCAAGCAGCTGCGCATTAACCGTCACGGTATCCTCCAATGCTCTGAATCTTCATAATGTTAAGGAGTTATTCATTAATATTACGGTATATTTTATTCTCTGAATCTTCATAATTTTTAAGTGCTCACGCATTAATATCAAGGTATATTAAAATTCTTCTGACACGTTTTTAATGTCTTATGGTTACCCTGCTCATTGTGGACGAATAAAATTTACAGTGTAGTAAATTTCATTAATAAAGTCGACTGTGGAATAGATTGTGGAGAACGGTGTTATCTCTCTCGGTAAGTGCGGAAATGTTTTTTCGCACGTTGATTGAAGCTGACGCAATCGTTGCAGCACGTTTAATTGACGCGAGGAGTTGGCGTCGCAGCATCCTCGTTAGAATGATTTGCGTGGTTGTTCGCGGCCCTGGGAGCAACGCCCGTGGTATTGATTCCACGGGAAAGGTCTGTTCTGTCACATCGGACCCTTCCCCCGAACACGATTTCCCTTCTTCCCGCGACACGCACTAAAGAAAAAAAATCGAATCGATACCGGCGAAGGGAACAATACACCCTCGGTTACTTATTAGGAGTTTGTGGGGTGACTTTCCTAGCCTTATCCAATATTTAACGGTGAATGAACAGGCAGACGTAGTCGCGTGGCTTTTACACCTCCCGGAATATTGGAAAAAGCTGCAGACATTTTTGTTTTGAACGTAATAGTCTTACAGCACATGTTTGCTTCGATGACAGCAGGCAAATAAAGTGTTAGTAAATACCGGTTGTCACGGTCGACTTTAGTCGGACCTAATCTTGTTTTGCGTGTTGGGAATACAGGATGATCCATAATTAGTGTTGTGGAGGATGTACATAGTCATGGAGTTGTTTTCTGTAGAGGTGAAATTGAATTAGAAAATTTATTAGACTCGTTTGCTTTTGAATTTGTTTCGTTATTGTGTCTGTCTATTATTTATTAGTTTTATTTATTGGAAATACAGACTAGGGTTCAGTGTTATCTATTTTGTAGCTAGAATATATTTTTCTGTCATCAAATAAAATTGTTTGTTAAACAATTTCAAAAGAGGACAGAAGCGTGCGATTATCGGTTGAAGTATGAAAGGACGCCTGTAATCAGACACACCTGCTATATTAATAAGTAAAATATACATTATATATTTTTCAATTGACAGTTCTTATTAAATCATTTTAGAGAAGGTCAGAAGCATGAAAAATATTAATAAAAGTAAATTTACAATAAAAAAATACATTTTGTTGTACGATACACGTGTTTTTAATTATCAAATCATGTTAAACAATTTTGGAGAAGTTCAGGACCTTCTGGAGTGTGCGAATACAAAGTAGAAATGGCCACCAGTGATCAGACACGCCTCAATACTAGGTTGTCTTTCAGTGAAATATTTCCAAAAGTGAAACTTTGTATGAAACGAAATTTAAACACGCTGTACAATAGACCTTTTCCTTCAATTTTACAACTGAAACAATTGAACAAGTGAAATATTTAAAATAACCTAGTCCAATCATTTCTTTTGGGGTTGTTATTTGAAGCGCAGCAATTAATCTTCTTCTAGATGTAGTACAATCATTACATTTCAATAGGCTCATGGTATATCTTAACCTCTTGCCGTATTTTAACGAGTCAGACTCGCAATGAAGATTTTCAACATGGTCAAACAAATATGAATTTTATGTCTTTCTTTTTAGACAAAATAAAATTGTCTTATTTGTACACAATATGTAAGCATTAATGCAAATGTAGCCATACGAAAAATATAAATTTTCTTTCATCATCTGCGAAATTTTTGGGGATGAAAATGTTCTAATCACTGTAACCGTAGAGAAAATGGTACGGCAAGGGGTTAATAAGGTGCTTTTTGAGAGCGTTGCTGTGTTGTAGAACAATTTGAGCCACGATCGACGGAAAACGGGGAAAATGCTATGACCTATGCACATTTTCGAAAGTGCACGCACCTCTTTAGCCTACTTTCCCGCGACGGTATCGTCGATACGAGACATTTTAGCACGAACAAATTGTGCAAGTTGTCCCGACGTGTCCCGGTATTCCGTTACACTATACGAGTTACATTTTCTAGCGAGACGAAAGGATGTCGCTACCGGTTTCAATTATCACTAATAACATTATTTCAGCTCGATCTGGTTCGGTTTTATAAAATAATTTATCTACTGTCAATCCTTCAATCATTATCGACCACACTACATCTTCCGAACAGTTTCCCTACCATAAAAACAAAATGGTAAAATTGAATTCCGACACAGTTTCCTATATCTTTTTTACGATATCCGCGAGCATTCTTTATTATCCTTTCGATATATGATTTACCTCATTGCGAGATAGATCTATCTACTGTCGATCTTTCCATCTCTAGCGACCGCTAAACACTCTATAAATAGTTTTCTATCTGCGCAAAACAAGCTTACACTCAAACGATCTGAATCGCAACGTAATTTTCTATATCTTACGGTATCCGCAACCATTTTTTATTATCTTAACCTCTTTAGAGATATGTTTTATCTCACTACAAGATAGATCTAGTTTCTGTCGATCTTCCAATCGTCAGCAACCACTACACATAATTTAAACCATTTTCCTGCCGCAAAAAAAAGCAATCTTTACCACGGTATTTTATTTAAAGTTATTCATTATCTCACGGCACTCATTATCAGTGGTGATACCAATGACCCCCACGACTCCGACCATGTCAAGGAGCGGAAAGTACGCGTTTCAAGATCTGATATCTCATTTGTTACGTCAACCTAAAATATCGAAACACATTAAACATTCATAATTTCAACGTATCAGGAGCGATCGATTTTCTGAGTGACGTTGCGGTTCGAAATTTTTCACGGTCTAGAGACTCTAACGGCGACGATGGTCTGAAGATAATCGACGATTAACAGATTCTCCAAGTCATGAACGTCAATTTTAGTGTCCAGTCATTCCTCGGATGCCTATTCGCGCTGGTACAGATAGATTCGAGGAACGTAGACGTAAAAAAGGTTCATGCTCTGGTTGACGCGGGTTTAGGTAGTGACGAAAGCCTGGTGTGCAGCGTTCGGGAACAAGGATCTCGGTCTAGAGGGTCTCCTTTTGTCTCTGTTCCACGATCGGCCGCTTTGCCGGCGCGGCGATTTGCATTGCAGATCGGCCGATCTCCTGTTTACGCGCGTTCGTCCGATAACGTCTCGCGTTGCCTCTGCGAATTGTTGTACGATGAATGGAACGAGGATCTCTCATTTGTACGGACTGCTTCGTTTTTCAACACTGTCTAAACCCTTTCAGAACAGCAAGGAGCCATTGAAAAGCATCAGGGAATAAAATGACACTCTCGTGGCGTATTTGAACATTATTTCATCCCTCACCGCTGTCTTCATCGTCGTGGAATAATTTGAAGCAACGGAAAACATCGAAAAATAAAATGGCACTCTTAGGACGTATTTGAGCATTATTTAATCCGTTACGAGATTTTTTGACGATTCTCCTAAAACGTTTGTTTTGAATGTTATCATACAGATTTCATTTAAAAACGCTTTTCACCACTGTCTTCATCGTCGTGGAATAATTTTAAGCAACCGGAAAGTTCGGGGAATAGAATGGCACTCTTGGAACGTGTTTGAGCTTTATTTTATACCTTTCGAGATTTTTTGACGATTTTCCTAAAACGTCCGTTTTGAATATGTTCATAGAGATTTCATTTAAAAACGCTTTTCACCACTGTCTTAATCGTAGTGGAATAATTTGCAGCTATCGAAAGCATGGAATAATAAAATGGCACTCTTGGAACGTGTTTGAGGATTATTTTATCCCCTACGAGATTTTTTGACGATTTTCCTAAAACGTTTGTTTTGAACGTTTTAATAGAGATTTAGTTTAAAAGCGTTTTTCACCACTGTCTTAACCTCCTAGGAATGATTTAAAACAATCGAAAGCATCGAAGAATAAAATGGCACTCTTCGGACGTCTTTGAGCATTATGTATTTAATGAGTTGTTTTTGATGATTTTGTTAAAACGTATGTTTTGAACGATTTTATAAAGGTTTTATTTTCAAAACGTGTTTTACGACTGGGCTTATCGCTCTTGGAATATTTTGAAGCAACCGAAAGCATTGGATGATAAAACAGCACTTTTGGGACCTAGTATTATTTAATTTTTACGAGATATTCTTGATGACTTCATGGCAGCTATATGGCCAAATTCGCTCAAATCCTTTGGTAATACATAATTTTCTAAACAACCGGGTACCCATTTCCATTTTTCCTTTGGTAATCTTTTAATGTTCCTGACAAAATATTGCAAAATCCTTCCGGATCCCCATTCTTTATACAATTCCACGTAGACTAACGTTCAGTAAAAAAAAATAACAGTAAAATTGTCGCTACCCCGGTTGGCCAACAACACTGAACATTTTGGTTGCCTACACAAGGGTTGAATGTGATACGTAGTATTCTTTCGTATATTTTTGCACGTATTTAATGTTTCTATTGAAACTAGCAGTAAATTGTTTATTGTGTAATTCAAACTGCCTGGTTGAATATTAGGATGTTTGGTTACAAGGTCTGCCAGGATGGGTCGAAATGGACCCAAGCGATCTCTTGTGAGGGTTAATGCACTGCAATTAATTATGTAGTCGATTAGTCAGGGATTTTATCTCAAATATATACAGAGTGTGTGATTTTATCTCGTACAATATGAGTATGTGATCATGCAATACATAAACAATATCAGTATGGCTATCGTGATTTGAGATAAAGAAATTACGCGTGTTAACTTGTCACACATAAAAGTATTATATGATTGTAGGAGGCAAGTAGATTCGATAACGACTTTTATAACCAGTGATTGCATCAATTACTGGAACGGAGAAACAATTTGGTGAATAATTAATGGCACTCGATTTTCATAAAGATTATTTTTTTATAGTTCTAGTTATTAATATAAAGGAATATAGATCAGTGTTGTTCAGGGCTCGGTAGTGATAGCGTTAATATTTACAAAATAAAAAATGCAGTGTCCACGTAGTTTTTGGTGCTACGATATCACCGGAAGTTCATAGCTGCATAATGTTCCTATTGCAACCAACGCGGGCCGAGAATTCGGATACGTGCGTTATCACCGCGAACCCGTTTTATCTCGGCTCCTTTTATTCAAGTACATGTTTCCATCGAAAACCTATAAAATCTGAATAAATGCAGTCCTGTTGATATACTGCGGATATTATGCATTCTCCACAATATTGAGCAGCTGAAATTTAAGACAGTAGAAAGATTAAAAGAATTTTAGAATGTTAACATGTTATATTTAATCTATTAATACCCCTTGCACTATAACAGGAAGTTCCAACGTATTCCCCTCCGAGAACTGCAAGGTCCCCACCATCGAATCTCTTTCCACTAGTACATACAGCCGTAGAGTCAGTGAGTGCTGCGCGCGCCGCGCAGCTCTGGTGGTGGGAGCTTCCCACTACTATACATTATAACGATGAAGTCTAAGAGTGGGGGAAGAACCTAAGCAGGGAAGGTGCCTCGAATAGCTCCGAAGCTACTGGTCGGAACTGTCTGCACTATAATATCGAGTTAGACTCGTAATTAAGATTTCGAACAAAATCCACTAAAATAAGTATTTTATTAATTTCCTTTAAATCAAAGTAAAATTCTATTTTACTGTCGTCAATGTATAGCCGTTAAGGAATATGAGGCATACAATAAATATAAATTTTCTTTTGCTGCATGAAAATTATGAATATCAAAGAAGTTGTAATCACTTTAATCGTAAAATAAATTGTAATGCAAGGGGTTAAGATTAATAAAGAAGAAGAGAACTTTTTATTTCATTTCTATCTCATGCAGTTCACACAGGAAATTTTTATTTAGCATAAAGATCCGCACTCTAGTTATTAATATAAAGGAATATACATCAGTGTTGTTCAGGGCTCGGTAGTGCTAGCGTTAATATTTCCAAAATCAAAAAATGCAGTGTTTACGTAGTTTTTGGTGCCACGATATACTAATCGCCTGAAGTTCATAGCTCCATAATGTTCCTATTGCGACCAACGCGAACCGAGAATTCAGATACGTGCGATATCACCGCGAGCCCGTTTTATCTGGGCTCCCGGTCGTAATTCTAACTGAATGGTTTCGCAGCGGACCGTTTCGCATGGTTGCTTGACCGTTGAGAATTAATCGGTGAACGTTTCACGAACAGACCGAACTCGGCTGACGTACATGTCGGCTGTCGCGGTTGGTGCTGGGACGGTGGTCGTCATCCTCTGGTGGTGGTGGACCAAGAATCAAAAGGATCGTCCACCCTCGCAATGGCGGAAAGTAGGCGAGCTCAGCGACCTGATGGCGTTTCCAGTCAAATCGCTTGGACCTGTACGATTGAACACGATGGAGTGCACGAAACTTGGCTTGAAGTCTGGTTGGCTGAGAGACAGAACACTAATGGTCATCGACCTAAATGGACACTTCGTCACTGCCAGACAATGGCCGCGAATGGTCCTGGTAAGTTACGTACACTTTACCCTAATTTTCCATTCCAGGTTTTTAGAATTCGATTCAGTCATCATTCAGTAAATGGGAGCCTGGTCTTTATAATAGTTAGACTGTGGATATTTATGAAACATAAAAATTGTCTGCAATTAGTGCTAGAGACTGGAGCTAAATGTCTTTTCCGTAATTATTTTAAAATCATGGAGAGAATCAAATTAAATTTGATATTTAATAAATATATTAAGATTTAATCATTTTACTATCTTAAATTTTACCCACTCAATTTTGTCAGTGAATTGTGTAAAATTCACAGTCAACTGTTAGACTGTGGATTTTTATGCAAAATAAAAATTGTTTGCTTTAATTATTAGAGACTGGAGCTAAATAAAAATGTCCTTTTCTTAATCACTTTAGAAGCATAAAAAGAATGCATTTATATTTTAAGATATCAAATTAAATTTCATATTTAAAAAATATTTTACAATTTAATCTTTTTACTATCTTAAATTTTACTCACTCAATTTTGTTAGAATTGTATAAAATTCGTAGTCAACAGTTAAACTGTGGATATTCCTACCAAATTAAAATTATCTGCATCGATTGCAAGAAACTGGATATTTTGAAGTATCATATTAAATTTGATATTTAGAAACTATTTTGAGATTTAATCTGCTTACTATCATATATTTTACGTATTCAATTCTGTCATAAATGTATAAAATCCATAATGAATAGCTATACAGTTAAATGCATAAACTGCAAGAGTGTGTTCTATAAAATAATCAACAAAATTGGGAATTTGTATAAAGATCCACAGCCCTCTTTTTAATTATATTATTTGGAATAGATGCACATTTTATTTATACGATTATTATTCCCCATACATTAAATTACACTTTCGACCAGATTCCATTCATAAAATTGCGTTTCACTCATAAGCAAATATCTTGAACAATATAAATAGTTTAATGGAAAGAAGCTGATTTCTCTAATGCTAAAAATTTAAAGTGTCTCGATGTTCTCCTGCTGAGATATGATTATAATCCCCAGTCTTGGACACGCAACAGACGATTAGGTTTGTCGGAAACACCGTTCAGAACGATGATTAAGAGCTAATTGTTTCACAAACTAGAAAGGTAATTGATACGAGTCACTTTCTAGGGAAATCGTTAATCATTTCAGAATCCTTTCACGCGAGATTCTACGAAATTACCATAGATTGATAAGCATAATGTTTTTGTCTAATTTAGCCTGTGATAAAATCGTTTTTACCAAACAATCTTTTCACTGTTTAATCTATGCAGCCATAGAAGCATGTTCTGTTAAGTAAATTGTGATGCCAGTAGAGAAGAACGATTTTATGATTTTTACGATGGACATTGAAACGAGGCCGGAGAATAATTACGGCTTTCGAGCCCGGTGATCGAGACGCCAATAAATTCAATTATCTATGAAACGTATCTCTATGAGAAATGTTTCCCTTTTACAACGAAAACCGTGTTCTATAAAACAAACAATTACCGTGAAAGCGGATCAGAAAGGAATCGATGGGAGATCGTCCGACTTAGCTATTCTTGTCTTTCCTTCGGTTTTCATGGATTGTTAAGTCCCGCTGAGACATATTTCGATGAAACGGTGGTCAAAGCAACTGGATTCAGCAAACCACGGACTTTTATAATCGGAATTAACGAGCCGTTCCACCGTTGTGAAATCCCGCAGAAATTAACCGCCGGCGTGAAACGGAAATAATTAATTCCACGCCGTTTTTGCCTCACTTTGAGCGCGTTCGTTTTTCCATCGGCCATTATATAATGGTTGATTTTACATGTGCCCTATGTTCGAACAGATTTTTAAGAGAAGTTTGTCCCGTGGGACACTTTTATAGGTGAAAAATGTATGAAATTGACTCGAGAGATGAGTGACGGCACAAATAGTCACTGATCCATTTCATATAATTTTCTAGCAATTTAATATTCCATTTTTAAAGCGATGTACACACTATCTATATCTACTTCTAATTTAATATGTATTGGGACAATCTTATCAGTAAAAAATGTACAAAATTGACACAAGTAACAAGTAAAAATCCGAATACAGTTGTTTCTCAAGTTTCCAAAATATCCTATGTGCTTTTTTCGAATTTATTATGTGCTGGAACAATTTCATCACAAAAAAATGAAAATGATTGACTGGAGAAACAAGTGAATATATGAATTATTATTGAAATATTTCGCATAATTTACCATTAATTCAATACACAATTTCCAAAGCGATTTCTAAAGACCTCTAAGCATTTTGTGTGTGATAATTTCTAATTTGTATTCGGACAATTTTATTAGTAAAAACTGTAAAAATTGACACAAGGTACAAGAGAAGAGACGAACAATCACTGAAATATTTTGCATAATTTTCCAGTAATTTAGTACTCCGTTTCTATAGCAATTTCCAAAGACCCCCCAAGCATTCTGTCTGTTCGTTTCTTATTTATTACGTGCTGGGACAATTTTGTCAGTAAAAAATGTAAAAAATCGACATAATTATTACTGAATGTCTCGCATAATTTTCTAGTAATTTAATACTCCATTTCCGAAAAATTTGTTTCTTCGTTGAGAATTTCAATGACGTCGTTTTCCAATTTCTTCAAGGTGTCGCCAAGTATGTCTGGATCGGTGCTCACGCTCTCAGCCCCAGGAATGATGCCAGTGACCATCGACCTGTCACGGATACAAGGCAAAGGTTTCCGGGTAGCCGTTTGGGGACAACCTGTCGCAGCATGCGACTGCGGCGAAGAAGCAGCCAGGTGGCTGTCCAGGTTCATTCTTATGGAAGACACAGGTTTCAGACTGGTCTACTATCCATTGGCGGGGCCAACGAGGAGCCTTCGACAGAGGCAGAAGAAGTTCAACTTCCAATGCGACGACGCTGTGAGTTTAGAACACTTTGTTACCGATATCGTAACGCTTTACCTACCAGGAGCACATGCTAATTAACATAATTAGTCTCCTAACGATCAGACTATGCATACAAAATTTTCTTTTCAATCAGGGAGCCTACCCGGATGAATCGAGCTATTGTTTAATAAACGAGGCATCAGTGACTGATTTGAACACCAGGTTGGATGACAAAGTCAATCCAGAACAGTTTCGGCCAAATTTCGTCGTGAAAGGAGCACTTCCTTACGAAGAGGATGGTTGGGGCTGGATCAAGATAGGCAACGTGATGTTCAAGAACGTGATGCCTTGCACCAGGTGTATCCTGACTAGCATTAACCCTGAGACTGGGTTGAAGCATCCGAATGTGGAGCCACTGAAAACTCTGAAATCGTATGTCTTCGAACACTTGATATATTCATCACTGCATCCGTAAAACAATTTGAAGAATATAAAATTTAGTTCTACAGTTTCGTAAGGGTTAAAATCAGTATTTTCATGGGAGAACATTATACACAGTTCTCTATAGGGTGTCCCAAAATATCAGGAAATATTGGAAAGGGGTGGTTCCTAAGGTCATTTGAAGTAACTTTTCCCTTAGCGAAAATTTTCACCTCGGCTTTGTTAAGGAGTTATTAACGAAAAACACGGACCAATCAGAGCGCGACTACGTCAGACGGATTTTGGCTCGCCCAACGGCAACGCCTCACAGCAGTACCTGGCTATTGTTTCATAATTTTTGGAAGTGTATGGCCCACGTCTGAGGATTTTTTAATAGGTCCTCCAACACAACTGCGAATTTGATGTACTTACAACTAAAATGGGTTGGTGCAATTTGAAACAAGAGAACGATATAAATGATTGAAAAATAACGACATTTTCAACGTATTAAAATGATTAAAGAAGCAATTAAATGTATCTGGCTTCCATCTGTGTCAATTCATGCAGAAAAATTTTATGTTGCATAAAGATCCGCAGTCTATTCCTAAACCAACAGCTCACCCTCAGTAATGTAATTCAATCATTACGTTTCTAATTATTGTGTGAAAGAAAATGTTTAAGCTTCCATTCGGTACAGCACAATTATTGAAGAGCCTATTAATAGGCTTTCGGTAGATAAAGTGTTAATAAAGTAATAATTACGTTCCAGTTACAGACAATTTGTGGACCCAGACCTCAGGCACACCTTCGGTGAGAGTCCAGTGATGGGATTCCACTTAGGCCTAAGAGGTCGATCAGGGAGCATACGATTAGGTGACCCAGTGTTCGTCGGTGTCCCTGAGGAGCAGCCATTGCTTTCACCCCCCTAGCTACACCGATGGGCTTCCTGCGAAGACGAACACTTCGTCTTCGAGGAAGCTCGTGCATCCTCAAGCAAAGACACTGCAACCGCAAAGCCCGCGGATGATACGTAACAATAGGCCTAACCGAAGCAACGAGTGTCAATTTCGTTGGCCTAACGGTGATTCTAACCTACACACACACTCCCGATGATTGCAGTCGTTCAAGTGATTAGATTTAAGCAATTGATAGAATTAAGCATGCGAGAGCAGTGTATTATATCTTATGGGTATGGCTGATATGCGTAACAGCCTCGTCGACGATACAGTAGTGCCGCAAAGAATGCACGATTCCTCGAAGTTCCTTTATCTTTTGCCGGCAGCGTCGAGCCGAGCGACCGAACTCCAATCGGCACCAGTGTGTCGGTGAGCAACGAAACTTTTTTGTTTTCAATTATGTTTTCATTACACTTTTATCAACACATTCGTGACATTTTCTTTATTAAAATGAGATCAAATATGACAATCATTCGGTGCATATTTATATGTTAAATTTGGCGATAATAAGTTTTTAATGTATACAAATTTATATAAGCAAATAGGAACCGAATTTTGTCATGTTTTAGCCTCATTTTATTCAGAAAAGTGTCATAAATATGTTGGTAACAGTTTCATAAAAAAATCATGGAAAATAAAAAAATTGTGTCATTGCATTAGTATTGGCTCACCGATATACCTGATCCGTATTGTGTTACAATTTCTCGGCCGAGTCGAGCGGTCGAGCTTCCTGGCCCCTCGAGGGGTATCCCACGCAGTAGAAGGGATAATGTCAGTGCATTTAACCTATACGGTTTTGCAGCGTTCTTCGCGGCATTACTGTATTACCAATGCTACGTATATCGAGGAAATATTCATCGGAAGAGTAATTAATCATTCCTCGAGTGTATTTTTGCTAAATACGTGGATCTCGAAATGTTGTTGTTGATGCAACAACGTTCTGTCGTCTGTCTGTTTATATTTGTATTAGAATAATAAATTATTGTCAAAAATTGATGATTTTTGTAAGAAGGTGTTATTGTTGGGGGATGAAGAGAGAAGTGGGTGTTTTATGACAATAATATTTATTTATTTACACTACACAATAACAGGGACGATTTACATTCGATAGATTATGCGTTCAATTCGAGGATCAACACAACTAGATGGACGCCGAACGAATGGCGTTCTCTTATCGGGCTTTCCGACAAGGAAAGTTCGAAAAGAGAATGGCAACGTTCTGGGCTCGAGTCGAGTACGATGAACGATAAATGACGCGCCTAATTTTTCGGGTTCTGCAACCCCTTACGCTGGAATCCACTGACAATTTATACAAATGAATTTTCTGGCACCTCCCTTCACACATTTGTTCACAAATTTTTTCAAACTATTAGTCAACACGAAATGAAAATTATTTACTTGCCAGCTTCTGCCACTTCTTGGACCAATATATATACGTTATACTTAAATAATGCGTTACGATACGAATATAATAATTAATTATAATATATATACACATATATGTATATAACGTTATAAACATATATAACGAAATATTTTAAGTTCGTGAACTTTTTTGTTTTTCGACAGCCAGGTTTGTGAATATAGAAATTTTGGCTTTACGTGTAACTCAGGTAACTGGATTGATTGTTGTGAGCAAATATGTGTCGATGTACATTTTTAATGATTCCGAGAGAAGGACTTCGAAGTGAGTCGTTCGACTCTTGTCATTCAATTCCAGCGTTGATGGCGGTTGTACAATTTCCGATTGACACTTCCAGAATTCACAATTTATCGAAATTTCCGAGTGCACCGCAGTCGACGCTCTTAGCAACCCTTATAGAAGCAACAGACAAGGAAACAAGGGCTGCTAATACAAAGAGGGGGATAGAAACAATCAATGCTTGGCACTGTTGCATTCCGGGAGTAGCTATGTACAAGTCCGCTCGAGTTTCTTCTTGGCTTGACGCGATCCGACGGAATTGAGCACCGACAAAATGATGCGTCTCGCGCTTTTCGCAACTCTCTGTTAAGAAACGTCCAGGAAAATCAATATATATTATCAACATTCCCAGATTCTCAACACCGAAGTACCCAAAAACATTATAAAATACTCTTTTGCTTTTGTATTAATAATGATGAAACTGTGGCTGCGTATTTACATATGTTGCTCTCATTTTATGTCTGTCCAAGTGTCCGGCGATTTCTCTGCAATGAATGCAACAATCAGAATGATTACAAATGATTTCAATCAGAACCTTTTACATCTTGCAGAGGATTTGTAAAAAATTATACGAATTTGTCTATCATACGAATTTGTCTATTCTCCGAATTTGTCTATCCTCCGAATTTTCTTGTATCATTTATAATACGTGATCTTTTTGAGATAGTCGAGATAGTGTTGGAACAGTCAATAAATCAACAATTATTGTATGAACAGTATCCAGCTGTTTTTACGCATCCTTGCAACAATATTGAGAACCTCCAACATCGACAATATATATTATTCGTCTAAACGACCCATTACAAAATTAAATCGCGCGAGAAATTTCCGTTTCCGCGTTGCGCGAGCGCGATTTCTTGCGGCGGTCGTCGAATCTCAGTATTTAAACGCTATACATATCTATAATCGACGATTATCGATCGTGACTCGAAGAACTGGGGATCACAAGGATTAAAGGAAGGACGAATTAGGATTTGGAAGAAAAGAGATGAAGTTTCACGGAAACGTTGGAGGACAATAGGTGGAAGACAAAGTCGATGGAAAGAGATGCTGAGGAGGACGGAGAAGAACGAGAGGGGTAGGGTCCTGCGTGAATATCGAACATGAAGTCGCGAGGTTCCGCTTTCACAAGGACGAGACGACCATCGACGAGACACAAAGAACCTCGGGGACAAGGGGGCAACACGCCAATTATGCCACGGCCACGTTGCCAACGTCGTACCCGTGTTCCTGCAACGATCACGGCTCGGTTATGGCTCCCACGTGGCACCACCACGTCAGGACCATCGTATCTTGTCTTGTACTTCCTCACCCCAAGTCCTTCCGCGCCGAGTTCTAGATGATCGAGGTGATCAGTCTCGCCTTGAAGTTGACGATGCGCTCGCTCGTTGCTGCCAGGCGCTGTAAATCACAAAATATTGTTAAGAAGAATTGTTAAGTCCTTATTGCAGCGTCATTGTGGAGACGCCGATGTAAGGCTCTGTGTCCACGATGCGACACGTCAGAAACGCGTACGCTTAGCGTATAAGCTTCCATTTTAGAAGAAAAGGTCGGTAATCTAGTAGCTACAATCTTTTACGCATCTTTCAAAAATTTCTAAAAAAATTGACATTATTTATGGAATGGTCTGATATGACTTTATCGGAGTGCAGCTAACACGTTGAACGCCACGGGTGTCATCAGTGACCGGCGCTATGAAATTATAGTGCAAGGTGAGTACATAATTATCAAGTAACTAATAATTACTGTTGACAACACCGATTGCTTCTATAAATGAAATAGTTGAAACTTGTGTGAAATGCATAAAATTCTCGTCGTATTCAATGTGTTCATTTTTAATTACTAGCGTGTGATCATTGCAATTTCGCGAATGCGTTATTTGTGAATCGTCATCTTCTTGTTTTAGCTTCCTACTCAGTTATTTTTTACGGGATACAGTGATGCCCGAGGAAAATAACAAAAATTGAGAAATGCACAAATTGAGATACGACCAATTAGAGACTAAGAGTGTAATATTGTTTAGAATTTTAAATAAAAATGTTGTTCAGTTTGGTTCGAACGAAAGGTGCACCACGTTCGGATTCCTCAGAATTGTTTGACTCTTTCTCTCTGTTCTTTCCTTCCAGGAAAAAAACGACAGCTGTTTTCCGCGCGAAGAAATTTTGCAACGCTTTCGAGTGGACGGTTGCCGCTTTCAACTATTCTTATTCGCAACAAAGAGAGAGAGAGATAGAGAAAGGTTTCTCTCGGTTGGAGAAAAACAATCAACGATCGACATGGTCGTTGGCACGGGACCAACGATCGACGAGATCGTTTTGCTCGGACCCGGAGTCTGTAACGGAGTTTTCGATTTTCAACGTCGTCGGAGAGGAATTCCCAGTGATGCACCAAGCGTGAACGCTTTCCAGCCGATGCACTCTTCTTGCAACGAAGGTTACGCATAATGAGCGGGATTAGCGTCCGTGATCACTGATTCAGGCTCGTCTTCGAGCAGAAATCTCGGGATTATAATATTTTATGATTCACGAATCAATATTTTTATAATTCTTTTAATAATCGTACTTTTAACATGTTAATTTAATTTTGTATTCGTCGAACGGAAACCAGGAAATTTTTAAACTGCAACGAAAGACGAATAGGAAATGATTCTAAGTTTGTACAAAACAATG
Organism: Sphecodes monilicornis; assembly: GCA_913789915.3. Lineage (NCBI taxonomy): Eukaryota > Metazoa > Arthropoda > Insecta > Hymenoptera > Halictidae > Sphecodes > Sphecodes monilicornis. The sequence goes on from OU565290.1 coordinate 18,339,748, forward strand.
GTTTTGCTTGGTCAAAATTTTGTTAGCGTGTGTATATTCATTGTTTAGTACTGATTCAATTTTGTTTGGAATATTTTTTAATAAATATGACAAAACTAAGTCTGTAAAACAAAAAACTGTGAAGACACTAAAATACTTTAACAGCACTATTACTCTATTTTCAGCTTATTAAAATTATTAAAACAGAATGTAAATTTTTCTTTAATTTCTATTTTTTAAATAGAAATGGAAATTCGCAGACTAGTCATAATCATTGTCTATCTCACCTGTTCGATGACATTTAAATGGTCACAGTAGAGGAGACAGTTGTTTCAAATTATAGACTTCATCATTTCTTATAAAAAGACTATAATAATTGATTGCAACAATTACAAATGATCTTCAGATAAAATATTTTACGAACAAAAAAAAGATATTAATCTTCAAATTAATAATTTTCATGTAAGATTCTTCCACCTCTTTCATCATCAACCGAATAATTTCACCAAATAATTTCAGTACAGATTCAGTAGATAATCCAATCAAATATATTTTTATAAGTCATAGTACATCATTCCATCAACAATGAAGTTATTTGATAACAACGTGGAAAAACGTTTACGAGTAACAATCTGCAAACTGTTAGTAGCTGCAGACGGGATTTTAGTTCTTCGCATTATCTTTTTCCTTCAGCTTTCCTCGAAGCAATTCTCGAGTCGAAAGTCGCAGAAAAATCTGGTCACAGTCGAGCACACCGCGGACGTCGCGAGTTCGATCGATCAATTAGACGATCGAGGCTCGAAAGTTGGAGCTCGCGAATCATGTGATTTTTGCCCGTGGGACACGTTCGTTCTTCTGGCGTCGCGTCGTGAGAGAATTGCCGGTGTTGTGACGGGTACATGCGATCAACGTCCTCGGAACCAGAAACGCAATTCCGCGAGCGTGTTTTACCGATCGGTCTCGCTTTCGTTGAGAGACCATAAAGCGAGAAGTGCTACCGAGCTTATGCTTATACCGCGGGAATGCTAATTATTTAATTGTGTAGACCTAACTTCACATTCGGAGGCCCTGTAGACTCTTTATACAATCGATCTTCAGTTTGTTTGCTACGGTGTTTCATTTAATAGACTGTTCTCTTAGACATTGAATTTAATGAATGTTCTCTAGAAAATGCTATAAAACGTAACGATAAATGTGGCTACGTTCTCGAATGGTATTTACTTTAATTCTTCAGTGACTAAATTTAATGAATCTTCTCTTGAAAATGGCAAAAAACGTAACGAAAAATGTCGCTACGTTCTTGAATGGTATTTATTTAAATCCTTCAGTAATTCTTTTAACAAGATACAAATGATGGTTGTAATACATTGACTTTTTTAATGTGATAGGAAATGATGATTGTAATATAATAGATTGATTCTTTTAACAAAATAGGAAATAAAAATTGTAATATATTCAGTCTTTTACTAGATGGGATGGTATACTATAGAGAGGTTATGAATGAAAGGATCGGGAAGCGCGATGAGCGACCGGAAGAGGGGGTTCGCGGTTAGGGAAGGGGGAATGAGTAGGGATGTCTGAAAGGGGAACGTTAGTGTAAATGGAATATTGTAAGTATTGTAAATAGCGACTTTTATAAATATGTTTCTCTCTCTCTCTCTCTCTATTTAATATAAGTTTAGATGTAAGTTAGGATTTAAGATAGAAATAAGGTTAGGTTAAGAGCGAGGTGTAGGGGTGAAGAGGAAGAAGGCAAAATTGTATAAAGATTGCAGCCCTAAGGGGAACAATAAAGTTATGTATACTGGATGGGAAATGATGATTGTAATACATTGATTCGTTTAAAAAGATGGTAAATGATCGTTTAAAGTCCCGCAGTCTCAAAACTTCATTACAAACAAGAGAACCTTCATGAATAAATATGAAGTTATTATTTTGCATCTTCCCAAATCGTGCATCCTATTTTAACATTCTTCACTGACATTGGCAGAACTCTTCGTCACCTAACTCAGACCATCATTAACGAATATAACGCCATTTTGCATCTTTTTAAATCGTTCGATCAAATTTTACCCCCTTTCCCATAACACACAAAACAAAGAAAAAACCATGAAAGATATTCTCCCTTCTGTTCAGATTTTAACATTAAACCTACCACCGCCGGTCAAATAACTGCTTTCAGATTTTTTATTTTACAATTATTGAGATTGTAAAGATGCTTCCACTGGAAATGATTACGCATACTATTTTATTCAAGTGTACATTACAATAAAAAATGGCACAACATCTAAATTAATTCAATCGTGTCATTTTTATAAAGCAGCACATGCTAGTCACTTTTAATAGTTGGTAGATTCAGTGTTAATAAATCATGAACACCAAAGATGAATCGCCCTGTACCCGACCAGTGAACGCAACGAACGCGTTCAGCGAGTATGTCGAAGCCATTCCAGCCCGGGCATACACTCTCCGCTAAAAGTTTCACGTACTGAACGATCTAACTATCAAACAGTTTCGAAAACGTTGGGATCTAGCCGGTCCCGACGATCGATTAGTTCACTAATTTTGTGGAAGAGGTGGTCAGAGCCATGCCCCTGTCAGTATCGCGTGCCAGGTGGCAGGTAGCGGCTGCTTGCATAAGTCAGCCGGCAAATGGACGAGCTATTTCATAGAGAAAGTCGCTTACATTTTTGCTTTCCATCGATCCCGACCGGGGCTGCTTGCGTAATCCGGCCGGTTTTATATGTATATCTAGAACGACAAACGCGGCTCGATCGCGCGACGTTCGTCAAAATCTCGATCCAGCCGTCGAAAATGAATCCAATTTCGCGGATCTCTGTTGAAATCATCGGGTCCCCTAACCTAAACCAGACCTAACCGGTTTCATTCCCATGTGGACACTCGTTCCGCGATCAATACACTCTAACGGCCTTTTGCTAATAAATTCGCAAAATTTCCGCGGGACCTTAGGTCGACAAAAAGCATAATTCACGAATACTTTCTCGATCTAGAGTCGTAACCAAGCGTCCCGAATTTTCTAGACTTATCTGAATTCACAGATCGTGTCTATGGCATTGTCGTAAATTTCCTTAATGTCCCCGACAGAGAGATCTCGGAAATTTTATCATAGTTTAGGACACCGTGAATTTATGGAGGATTTCATGTTTGCGCTGAATGTAACGAATAATCAACCGGGCAGATTTTATCTCGACGACTTTCCGAGTTAGTGCTCCACCTTGGACATTTAGGAAAGTTTCTAGCCCCTACCCACCATGTTGCACAGACATTTTGCTGGAGCAAATTGCATCGAGAGTGAATACAGTCTCGTTCAAGATTGAACGACTTTAAATGACGTCTGAGAGATACGAATCGAGCTTCTGGAGACTAGAACTCGGTGTGAAATGATATTTTTTTAAAAGATGGGACAGAACTTGTGTTCTCTTTCGCAAGAAACATCGTCGCCATTCTCACTATCAAATCATCCCGAATAGAATTCCATTTCAACATTATTTATTCTTTCCTCAAACTAGACACTTTCCAAACGTATAATTACTGTGATTTCATATTACAACATACTTACGTTCCCCATTGCAAAATCAAACTTTCTGTTCAACCAACACAGTAAGTTCCATCTCAATCACGATATATCACAATAATCTCTGCGATCATAAAAAAAACATTTAAACTCTCATCTATAATGACAACCGATAGTTACGTGTTGTAAAGAAATCGAATCATTCGGAAATTCATATTTGCCGTTTCGCAACTGTCTTACGAAATTTGTGAAATTTCATTGAGAACCCATGCGAAACTATGGCGGCCCTCGAGTCAAATTTCAGCCTGTCGACACCGAGAGCAACTGTTTCATATCTAGGATAACGGAAGAGAAATTCGACTACACCTCGATCGCTTAAATAAACAACATAAGTTAACAACTCGACGATTCGGGCGCGCAGGTGAAACTTTCTTGCGCGATTACGTCTGCGAGAACGCTATGAGGATCTCTGCGGGGGTGGTCGTCGTCGATCGTTGCGTGGACGATACGTTTTGCATAACGATCTCGTGCGGCGATCGAGTTCTCGATCGTTTTCACCGTGACAAAATCGTACGAATGATCGAGACACGCGAAACGGAACTCAGCTGAGCGTGGCTTTCGGCTCAAATTCCGTTGCGGCGGCTAGAAATCGATTATGCGAATGGAGGCGCCGGAAAATCGAATGATTTCGTTACGACACGATCGCGATTGCTGTCCACGGGATTTTCCGCACCGAGGAACAACTCGGCATTAAACCAGCATCATAAGCGCGTGCTCCGGTGTTATGCTAACTTCCGTCTCTCCCCGAAGCCATGATTTTCCCGGACGAACAGCTAACTACGAAGACGCTCCCGTTTCGCTCGTCCGTTTTTCTCGTTTGCGTAATCGATCCAAAGTGAAAACATATTGCGCTATCCGCACCATAAACCCGCGGTCGTAATGGCGATTAGAATGATTGCTATGATACAGCGTGTCTGGGATGAGAGTTATGCCGTAGCGCCGTCCCGGGTCGTGGAGTTATGCGAAATGGCGATTACAAGCTTTTTATTGCATACTTCGAGTTTACGGTTGATGAAGGATGCAGTAACTCGATTAGGTCACTCGCGATGGATTGCCAGAGATATTGCCATTGGTCGTGCTTTTCAGAGTATGCGAACGTGTTCCAGGTTGATGATGGCATGAGCGATACACTTTTGTAGAGTATTTATTGGCAGTGACTAATTTTTGTTGAAGTTGCATGTGTTTTCAATTTCAAACACTGGATGCTATATTTTTTTTAATTTTTAGGCGATGGATTTGATTTTTAGAAAGGATATTTAAAAAGTATTCACGTCAAGAATTCTTTGGTAGAATATGTATTGGTAATGGTTCATTTTGGTCGATGGTGCGTTAATTTTGAATTTCAAACACTGGATGTTACTTTTACTGAAATTTTTAGGGGTGAATTTGTTTATAAGCGTCATGATTATGTTTCTTACAAAAAGTGAGGATGTTTGAAAAGTAGTTATGTAAAGAATTCTTTAGTTGAATATTTGTTGGCTCTGGTAAATCTTTGTTGAGTTTGTATGCATTTTGAAGTTCAAACAGTGATTACTATTTTTATTGAAATTTTTTGGCGTGAATTTGCTTATGAGAGTGAAGATTGTTTCTTACAGAAAGGGTGGTTGTTTGCAAAGTATTTAGGTAAAGAATTCCTAAGTTGAGCATTTATTCTGAATGGCTAATTTTTGTTGAGGTTACATGTATTTTGAATTTCAATCAGTGGTTGTGACTTTTAATGATCTTTGTAGGGATGAATTTGATAATAAGAGTGAAGATTATGTTTCTTACAAAATGGAAGGATATTTAAAAAGTATTTAGGTAAAACATTCTTTACCAGAATATATGTTGGCAATGCCTAATTTTGATTTTATTTGAACGTATTTTAAATCTTGGTCACCGGGTCTTATAATTATTTAACAGAAATACTAGAAAATTGTAAATGTGATACGGCAATGTCAAAGTGATGAGAATATAGTACAGAAGTAGTAAATATACTTGAAAAACTAGTGGAAATGTATGTAGTACACCAAAATACTAAAATATTGAAGGTGCAGTAGATGGTAAAATAAATACAGAAGATGGTAAAATAAAATCTAGTATAAAAGTAGTAAAATATCCCACATCTAAGCAGAACGTACAATCATAATTATCACTAGACTGTGAATTTCATGGATTTATAACAAACAAGTGTATTCGTAATTCAAAACAGTAAAAAGATTAAGAGTATCAATGTACAATTTTCAACTTGTTATAATTCTATAAAAAAGAATGTAATGTATGCCTGGCTCATGTCTCTTGCAATTGATGCAGATAATTTTTATTTTGCCTAATTATGCGTAGTATAAGTATCGCTGGACTGCGTATCTCTATGCAGAATAAAATGTTTAGACATCATTTTCAAGGAAATAGAGCTAAATATAAATTCATTTTTTATATAAACAATTGTAATTCTTTGAAAATAAAATCTGCATATATATTTACATTTTCCCAACGCTTTTACTATTTTAAATTTCGCTTAATCATTTTTGTTATGAATGCATAAAATCCGTTGTCTAATTATCAGAAATATTAGAACTAGGCAACAAATATAATATATGAACAAAAACCTAAGAAAATTCTGTATAGGCAACGAAAATGCGAAACTGCAATCACCGCAGACCAAAACGTGACTCCAGAATGCCACCAGTAAAAGACACTTTAAACTATCACTAAAGGAATCAATTCTAAAGATGAAACAAAGTACTCACAAGGATGAGGTCTTGGATGAGGTTCGATATCCCCCTGTTGGCAATGACGAAGAGCCTTGTGACCGGTCCAGGCACCGCTTCCGGCGCGTCCTCAGCCTTTCCAGCAACGGTTCCTCCTCCGCTAGCTTGGCTTCCGCTTCCGGCCACCAGCTGCAAAGAATCATATCCTCCGGTTAGTCCCGACACCGTTCAGGTGAACGTGAACAACGAGAAGAGACCCCGGTCGTCGTCTCGATCGATCTTCGATCGATCCGTTCCGTGAACGTGTGTGCTCTCGCTCTACTTCGCATCTATCAGATCGTTCGAGAGAGTGAGAGAGAAAAAATAAAACGGGGAACAGAATCAAAAGTTGCAGAGTGTGTAGCAGCTCCACGTCCAGGCTCCAGCGCTCCCGACACTACGGTGCTATTACATCCTGAATCCTACTTGCGGCTACGATCCATCGATCTTGCTGCTACGATCCTTACGTGCGCTCCTTCGGCTCGTGACATTGTTTCGTGATTGGTCTAGGCTGTCCATACATTTTTCAAACAGTTCTAATCGATACTCGATAGCTAGACGGTGTTACGGATTTATTCGTCATCTTGGAAATTGTCTTTTAGATTTGTTCATGATCTTGAAGATTTCAAGCTTAGGGGATTTCTGTTGCAGTATGGACAGCCTACAGGTGCATCAAGACTAGATATACATTTACCAAGACCCAGAGGTACGATACATTACTGTGACAACTATAGCAGCATGACGCACGGTGTGTGATACCTACCTGACCTAAACGGGGTCGTCATAGACTGGTTTTGGAGCAGCTAAACGTACGTCAATTTGCTATAAATATTTCCTGCCCGGTCGCAAACGATTCGGCTCCGGGATCAACGCTCCATAAATTCAGATCCGAAGTTACAGATTCTGAAGAGGTTATTGCTAACTTACAGTAGTGCATCATGGGACTTGGGGAGCCGAATCATGCGCCGGGACAGCGTTGTTCGGTGCGTGTTCCAGCAGCAACGAGTCAAAACTATACAGCTACGCCGCTAACAAGTATATACGGTGCAATGGACGAGTACGAGATCACTACAACGAGAGAATCGGCAATCGATCAATGGTTGCCCTGAGAGATTCCGAGTCGAATCGGCCGGGATGTCCAAGTTGCCTCGCCAGCCGAAAGTTGTTTGCATTTAGCTTGCCGGTGGTTGACGGCGTCGCGTCGGGACCGTTGGCCGAGTGGAACGATTGGAAGAAAGGTGGTTCGGATCGTTTAGGTGGACTTGGGGGGCTGCTGCATACTTGGCGTGGTACAACTGGTTAATCTTTACCGGGAGTACTGTTAGTGGACTAATGATCGGTATTAGGTCACTTCGTGACGAGTCAACGAGAGCTAACTCTGCTGTTCACTGTTCTTAAAACGTTTGTTCTATTTCGTGGACCTCTGAAGATTGTTTTAGTATTTCTGTTTCGTTCTTTGGGGCAGCTTCAGGAATGCAAAGGCCGTTAATACTTTTGATATACAGGGTGTTCACGCTATTACTAGCCAACGTTTTTCTTGCAAATAATAAATATTAGAAAAAAACGAAAGAGGAAAAAGTAATACTATTTTTTCCAAGCAACGTAATGGCGTATTTAATTTTTTTGTATTTGCACTATTCCCATGAAAATGTTGGTGACCTCTAATTTTTGTAAATGGAATGCTATATATTTTTTCATACCATATGAAAGCGTGTGTCAAGACAAATTCATTCGTATACGACACAATGACCTTCAAGATCATACAAGGTCAGAAATGGAAGAAACATTTTGAACATTTCGTACTAATGCGTTTACAAGTATACTTTATTGATGAGGCTACAGTAAATGTTCAATATAACTTCCTTGTGCATGATTACATATTTCGGCTCTATTAATTATATTCTTGTTAGCTTCTTCTAACGTTGTCTGAAATATTAATGCACACGATTGCATTAGTTTCCTTTGCAAGTCGTTTACATTTCTTGGCGTTGTGTATCGTGAATGATATCTTTATGAAATATTCAAAATTGTGCTGCCATTTCTGACCTTGTATGACCTTGAAGGTCATTGTGTTGTATACGAATGAATTTGTCTTGACACATGCTTTCATATGATATAAAAATATATATGGCATTTAATTTAAAAAATTGAAGGTCACCTTTATTTCTAAGAAAATAGTGCAAACACAAGAAAATTACATACGCCATTATGTTACTTACCAAAAACAGTATTACTTTTCCTCTTTCATTTTTTTCTAATATTTATTATTTGCAAGAAAAACGCTGGCTAGTGATAGCGTGAACACCCTGTATACTGCATAATTAATACGGTAAACGCTATGCCAGTCACTGTGTACTAATATGTAATATAATTCATATTATAATAAAAAATGTTCACAGTGTCTTAATAGATTTAATTGATACAGAATAAATAGAAATGGAGTAAGCAAGACTTTTGCTGAAATAAAACTGAATGAAACTGAAATAAAAAGTGAAAATGAAGGGAGACAAAATTTCTCCGAGTTTAATTATTATTAGCTTTTAGAATGCAATAACTAGTTCATCAAATACTTTTGAGACGTGCTGCATCAAATTATAGACTAAGATATTTGTATTCGATAATGTCAATTAGAAACATGCACTCATTCGGCTTTAAGAATGCAATAATGTGTCCACAAAATATTTTTTAATCGTGCTGCATCGCCAATCAATGCACTAAAATATTTTTGTTTAATAGTAGCAGGAAGTTGCATTTGATAAAACTGTGAACTCAGTATGTTAAAGAGTAATTTACCAACATTGTGAACAATGTTGTACTTTGTAGTATACAACTCCTAGTTGATGTAATTCAATAATTATCTCATACATCTCATGCCTCGTTGATCATACGTTCTCTCATATCATTAATTTTTCTTTAATCAAATAGTAATACTAAAAATATCTCTAATCATTTAAAAACAGAGAATAGAATACAAAGCTGTATATCTAAGTTAAGCAAAAATGATTGAGAGATTCCGAAGCAATAATTACGAAACACGGAGCTATCAGATTGTGCAAATATTTTATAGCGTCAATAGACACAGTGACACGTTGTTTTAATGCTGTGTGTTCTACGTTTCAACAGGTTGGCTCATTGAACAGGAATAATTTCTTGTTTCTTAGATCATCTTGTCCTAACAACTAATGTATTAACATTTAGGTATTAAGAACAGCGTCTCATCAGTGACTCGCCAAGAACGCAGACGGAGGTTGATTAGTGACAACATTGGATCACGAAACCTGGCGCACACTATGACCACGGGATCGAAAACATAATGCGTCGCGATGACCGCGCGCCAGACTCTCCTGAAATCATTTTCATTCGTTTCAAGAGTCTCCGAGTTCTTCGATGAACTTTTCCATTCGTAGACAATTAAAAGCGTAGAGAACCTGGCGCGCAGTCCGTGCAGAAACAAGGCGAAGGAGAACAAAGAGAATAGGAAGAAGTAGAAGAAAAGAAGAAGATGAAGAGCAGAAGAGAGACGAGGACATCAGGCAAAACGAGAGAAAAAAAGGGAACGTTCGCGTGGTCGTTGTTAAACAAATGGAAGGCGGAAAGGTAAATGAAAGAACGTGCAAGGTGTTAACCACGTGCGAGGAAGACGACGTGCAGATCAAACACAGCTGGGTCCAGCTAGTATGCTAATATGCATACGGGTGCATCGAGCTGTTCAGAACGCGACCCATAATATGTAAGTGCGAATTACTTCGTTTCGAGAGACCACCCCACGAGAAATGACAATCTTGATCATAGAGTTGATCATTTACTTAAACACAGCGTCCATAAGTGATGATCTTAATCATAGACTGCCTCCTAACGTGACGCTATGTAGGAATTACAGTACCCACTCCAAGATAAATAACAATCTCAATCAGAGACTTTCAAAGACAAATTGTGACAAGACTCTAAGCAACAACAAATTAATTTCTGAATCCCCGTAACATTTACAACTGCCCCGTGATGCGACTTTAGGGCGGGAACTGCAAAATAAAAGATAATCTCGATTACAGACTTTCAAGAAAAATTGTGACTCAAAGACTAAAACAAACTACTACTTACAACCACCTAACATTTAACTCCACCCTCCAAGGCGACGATATGGAAGAAACAGAGTACCCATCCCAAGATAAGTAACAATCTTGATCAGAGGCTTTCAAGAAACATTGTGACAGGCCTCAAAGGCTAACACAAACTAATATTCACAACCCCCAAACATTTACGTCTACCTTCCAACGCGACGCTACGGGGGAAATGCAGTGCCCAGCTATAATCAACTGATAGCCTTTCCCGAAACCCTTCAATAAACACTGCAAGGACCTCGAAAGAAGTATTCGCAACCGGAAGCCCCCATGTGAGTGAAAGGAAGCAGAAACGTAGAGTCTATGAGAAATAGAGAAGAAGAAGAAGAAGAAGAGGCAAGATGAACCCTTTTGCTGCCAGCGGGCCGATTTGTCGGCCCCCGGTGTTCATGGGAAAACTGCGAGAGGCCGATTTAATTTCTTCATGAAAACGTAAACATCGAATCGGTCCTGGCAGTTTTCGCATATCCCACCAAGTTAGCATCAAGAGAGTTAAAGTGAAAGAAGCCAGAATAAACGAAGATCCGTCGAGGCTCCATCTCGTCGATACTCGGCCGGAAGAGAATGTTTCCAACCGAGAATCTGGGAGACGTCGGGAGCCTGTTCCGGTCCCGTTCACCAGGAGATAAGTGATAAGTGCAGTCGGCAGTGTCCGTTCGGCTCTGCTCGGAAGGATTGGCGTACCGGTGGTAGGTTGCCGGCTCCTGACGCGGCCGGTGCGTTGCTCGAGGATCCCGCCGTGGAGGAACCAGCTGGAGCAGCTGGGGCAGCAGGGGCGGCATCTTGGGTAGCCGGGCCCAAGTCCCGGGAGGCGCTTAAGCCGAGCCCTAGGCTCTGCGTACCTGCCACCACGCGGTACACCGTGCCCGCCGCTCTTGCCGCCCCGTCGGCCGCTTGCTAAACGAGAACAGAGACGAGAACTTTCGTTTACTGATCCGCTCCTCGGTTGTAGCCTGACTTTTTGTGTGTTTTACTTTGTCATAGACTGTTTCGGGGTTAGATCGTATGCTCTCGTGTGCTGATCGGCCGATCGCACCACGTCCCCCCGTTGTCACCGGGCCCTGAAAAGCGGCTGGAAAACCGTTTTAGTCGATATGGACAGGACACGCTTGTCTTCTGCAATTCAGCCTCCTTCCTACGCGATCTTACTGGTCCATGGTACATTCTGATCAGTAGATCGTACATGATCGGACGTTCGAGATTGGATATCCTCTTTTAGGGAGGATCGTTAGTTTCGCTGTTTTTCTTGAGTGAAAAGTGGATGTTTGGTGGCAAAAGGGTCTGTGAGTGTACAAAATCTTAACTATTATTGTGGCTAGAAGTTTATCAGTTTGTGGGGAACTACATAGCTTCTTTGCAGGACGCTACCCTAAAATGTCGTCGGTACCTTGTCGTGAACTGACTCCTCCAGGTTACATTTCATCAAAAGGATCAAGAGACTATTAGGTATCCTCATTCTGGGAGGATCGCTCGTTTCACTGTCTTTCTTGAGTGAAAAGTGGATGGTCTAGGGTTTGGAGGAGGTTAAAAAATATTGTGATTGTGGCTGGAAGTTTGGCAGTTTGTTCTTCTTTGTGGAAAACTATTCTGAAATGTTACCAGTATCTTGCAAATTGATTCCTTCATGCTACGTTTCATTTAGACCAGGCATGGGCGACGTTGGTTCAAAAAACACATGTTGCTGCTTCTCCTCTTCGCCTGCTCGGCGAGGCAATCCCCACCACGCCCACTCCGACTCTCCCTTCTTCACGAGCCCCACGATGCTGCATCGGCAGGTAGGTGCAGCATCGTGGGGCCCGTGCTGAAGGGAGAGTCGGAGTGGACGTGGTGGGGACGGCCTCGCCGAGCAGGCGAAGAGGAGAAGCAGCAACATGTGTTTTTTGAACCAACGTCGCCCATGCCTGATTTAGACGATCGAGAGGATGATAACCATGAATCCTTTCTCAGGAAGGATTGCTAGTATTATTCCTGGCTTTCCTAAGTGAAAAGCGGGGTACAGTATTTGGGGGAGATTCAAACTTGTTTTGGATGCATAACTCACCCTGAATGAACCTGCTATTTCCTATTAATAATTAATGTAATTAGAAGGTTGTGGCCTTCTCTTCTTTCCAAGAAACTAAAATGTTACAAGAACCTTACCGCGATCTTACTCCTCCATATTATTTTCAGTTTAGAGGATTGGAGGATAAAAGACAACTATGAATCCTCTTTAACACTTGGATGTCGAGACCCGGGTCCATTTGGACCCAGTAGTTTAAAAGCCTATCTATTCAGCTCCTGGTGATAGATTTTAATTGAAAGTTGTGTAACAGGTTGCAATAAGAAGACCAATGGATCTAGATAAAATACCATTAAAAATATAAGTAAAATGCTGAACAGCTGTCTAATTGAAATAAAAAATTGACATCTGTAAAATCATATGATACCTTCTTCTGGACTGTTAAATGATGAAGTTTGGAATCCACAGAATGAAATCTAACTGTGAATTTGTTAAGTCTAGTCATACAACAAAGTTCAGCTTGTCTTCGCCATAAGACCCAACGGTTTTTCGAGAGGAGATTGATTTACCGAGCCCCGTGACGTTAAGAAAATTCACAGTAGATTTCTGACTCTATAAAAGGCCAGCATCAATGGACCAGTTCCTATTCGATTCGACCAGTCGCATTACCGTCCAGTTGCAGCTGCAGTTCACATTCGCGGACAATGAATCGCCGTGCACTCTATCCGACCAACCCGTTCGTCGGATTAAACAAGAGAAATCTCTAATAATCTTCGCGTTATTATTGTGGCAACAAAATTCCGAACGCGTTCTGCGTTGTCCCGATTACTTTCTAGGACCGACTCTCCCGTTGTCGCTTTCGTTAGGGCAATTAAGAGCGTCTCATCGAAAGTAGAACAAATCGTTGGACAACCTGACAATTCCAGATACGTCGTTTTCTTTAACACTAGCACCGCCGGAGCAGTCGAAATGACTGGTTTCTAATTTTTTCTATTACAAACATTGAAATTATAAATACGTCTTCACGAATAACATTTTAGTAAAGTTCTCTATTGAAACAGATATTGAAACTAAAATTGTACGAAATCTGAATAAATATGTAGTTCTAATGTTAAAGAGATTCTTATAAAATCTTTTATCTCGAAAGTTATCTAGCGACTGTTCGAAAGATTCCAAACTGCTTCGTAGAGTCATATCGCACTTTGATTGTTGTTCACGAATAAAAAATTGCACCTTTAGCCCGATAATTGTCTGCGAGGTCGGGTCGTGGCTAGGTCAGGAACCTTGGAACGACAGGCAATCGGTACTCAGCTCGGTAATTCGGTCCAAGACTTTCACCGGAGGCACGAGTGGGCGCCCTTGCCGTTCTGTGCCAGCCTCTTACTTGAATATTAAACAATCTGCCGATCTAGTCGTGCGGCACCGATCTTTGTCGCGGAGCCGTTTCACTATCGTTCGTTTCCCTTTCCTTCTTTCAGGACGAGAGGAAAGGGCGTTAGGTGAACCGTCGCGTCTATCCTACACGATGGAACCTAGATACATTCTATGAAGTTTTACCATTTTTTATAAACAGTTTTTCTTAGGAAGTCAGCCTTGTCACTAATACGAGGGAATTGCAATTTCAAACTTCTGAAAACCAATCAGGTTTTGCTTTAACCAGTAACAGCACACAATGGAGAGTGCGTTCATAATGATTCGACAAGAAAGTCGAAGTCAACAGCTACACTTTTTAAAAAAATTATATTTTGTGTTAATCCTAGGTGGAACATTAACTGTACGTGTGTCTCTAAGCGCTTTTGCAGTGAAGCAATTTTGAGAAGCGTCCTAGTCAAGGAAAGATACTAATCAGATTTTTAAGTGAATTTCGTTGAAAAATTTAAAGTAACATTACAGAAGTATCAAGAAAATATATGCAAACTTTCAGATCGTCTAATTACATTTGTTTTTTGTAAAAAAAATAGTGAAACAATCGGAATTTTTGGGGACCAAGAAAATTAAATTCTCTCCTCAGGTTAAGATTAGCTTCTAGAAAGATAACTTAATTATACAATTCAAGTGAATGAAGTCTGTAGTATTGTGGGTCAAGATAGACCCAGGATCAAGTAGGAAAATTGCAATTACTTCAATCCCAAGGAAACTAACAGTACAACTAGTTTAACTGCCACATGAATCAATTTTTGTTAATGGTCAGGCCCACCAATTTCGAAGAGAGTTTCTCCACTTTTCACTCAACGCTCGCCAAAAATTAAACAAAATCGCGTCTTCTCCACGATTGCGGAAAACTCACCCTGATTATATCGAAGAGGAAGTTGCCGGAGCCAGCGCCGCTTCCGGAACCACCAGAGGAACCACCAAATCCAAAGTTCAAGAACCTCTTGTTCCTGTTCTCGTCGTCTTCAGCTTCCACCTCGTCCAACGGCGTTAATGGCGCCGCTTCGCTGGGCGCCTCGTCCGCGAATTGCACTTTAACCTCGTTGTTCTGCGACTCTGCTGCCACCTCGTTCGCTCTGTCCTCCGCTTCCGGGTTCACGTCCTGCAAACAGAAGTTCCACGATCGATCTCCTCGAACCTCTTCTCACATCACTACCGATCGATCGCCAGGGGAAAAGCTTCTTCGAGGACCTTGTGCGAAAATCGTGGTACGAATCGGTCTCGATACTCATCAATCTTCAGAGTAAGCAGACAGGTTGCCATTACGTATTTAATTTCAACATCTACAAATTCCTTTGTATTTTTAAGCGACAGTTTTGGAATTATCTTAACACTTTCATAGGAGGAAAAATCATGCTGACAGTGTAGAGACCACGTTATCAAACGACGCGTGAGTAACTTTGAAGTGTTTTTGAAGAGAACTGACTGTAATACTATGCAACTTTAATGTCAACATTAATGTCAACTTTTTAGGAATTTTGAACGTGACATTTTTGTAATTATTTTATTATCTCTAAGCGAATGTAATTTTATTCATTTAGAACTCCTATATTTAGATTAACACGCAAGAATAAAATAATCATAGGCAATAAATTACTAAAATATGCAATAAAATTTGAACAGGGCTGCACTGTTGTTTGAAGCGATTAATACAGGAAGTGAAATTCAGTTTTATCTCGGAGTTACTTTGCAATAAAAATTTTTGACAAAGATCAATAGATAATATAGTTATCAGAGTTGCATACACCCGGTTATCTGCCAATGGCGTTTTTGTAGTGGTCGTTATATGCTGATTTCGTTGCTCCTGCTTTAAGTTTTACATTGAACAAATTTCTCCCTCAATTTGTACCACGATTTACGACCTCTTCGTCCAAGCAGCTCGAAGAGCATTCAATCCGTAATTTGCTCCGCATTCACAGCTATTCACTGTAAGCGGTTTCTACTTGTAGTTTGTCAAGATAATGTTTAGGAACGCGTTCTGGCTTATCTGTAAATACAATTCGATGGCGATCGAGCGGAACACGGATTAAATGGCGCGTGCGACGCGTGTTCTTGCAATGTCTCGTGATCGGGAAACGCGTCGACGATTTTATTAGTTGGACAACTGAAGCGCTAATGAACCAGATTACTGAATTAGCGAACGATTTCCAATCTTGGATCCACCGGAAAACTAAGCTAAACTATCTCACACTATGCTGAATTTGTACGTATATTTTCCTCGTGCCATTAATAAAAAAAATACAAATACATGTGTGCAAATTTAGCATAGCATACACTAGTGGACAAAATTGCAGGACATTCTGAAAATGATTGAAATGAGGACTTAATATTGCTTTCACACTTAACAGGATTTTATGGGAAACAGAGCCAAATTGTTTTATTTCTTTTTCTAGCATTTGATTGCATTCAACATCTTCAGAAAAATTAAACGAATGATACAAGAGACTTTCAATTTGAATAAAAATAATGGAATTTCAGCTGCACAAAATTATAAAACAGTGTTCTAACGAGCTTTTTATAATTTTGTACAGCTGAAATTTTTCTTTCAAATTTTTTCTTAAATTGTATTAAGTGAATAAATAATCAGGCTACGAAAATGATTTGTTCTGCATTGGGTGAAGATGCTGTAACCCATAGGAAGTGCAAAAAATGGTTCCAAAAGTTTCGTAGTGGAAATTTTAATCTTAATGATGCTGAACATAGTGGAACGCCGAAAAAAGTGGAGGACGAGGAATTAGAGCAATTTTTGAACAATGATCTTTACCAAACGCAACAGGCACATGCTGAGGACGTTGGTGTAACTCAACAAGCAATTTCCGTTCGTTTGAAGAAGCTTGGGAGAAATAACCATCGAATATATGATAAAAAGGCACCGAACTTATTACACTCAATACATTTCTTGTATTATTCGTTCAAATTTAGAAAATGTTGTTTGCAAATAAATAGCTCTGTTTGACGTAGAAGGCTGTTTAACATAAACACAATACGAATCCCTTATCTCAATAAGTTTGTCCGCTATTGTAGTACAGTACGACTTACTATACCAGTGAATCAGAAGTCCAAATTCATTGGGAATCGTATGGCAACAACTCCAGTGTATTTCCAGGGTTGCCAAAGCATCCAAAGCGGTAGTATAAATTCTCGTATGAAGTACATCGTATTCACTAACAATTAAATCTATAGCACAATTATGTGCTCTCGATGATCGATGAGCTATTCGCCCATCGATCACAGCAATTTCAAAAGTATTCACTCCTCTCAACACCTCCACGAATACTTTCGAACCCACAATGTCCCAAAAATCATCGAACCTCTCGATGGAACATCATGACAGATGACGGATGGATCATCTCGCCGAGAAGATACGAACAGAGTAAACCATACAACAAGAAAAGGAAAGAGAAAGTCAATGATCGGTGAGAGAATGCTCGAGGTGAAGGCCCGTCGACGTTTGATTCGCAGCAAAGGTCATCGACGTCCTCCATCGTCTGAGATCGACCACGATCTCAGTCAAGGATCACCACCGGTGAAGCTTGAAATGAGTCGAAAGCGAGAAGAGTGCTCCAGAGTTCGACAATCCCCGAAGGAACCAGTCAAGATCTTTTGACAGTGTTATCACAGTTTTATGATCGTTCGATGGATCCTTCGACATCTCTGAAGGCGATGAGAAGACACAGAGATAGAGAGACACAAGGAGAAACAACGTGGGCGTGATAGACGAGATAACACAGAGAACGAGTAGATAGATGAAGAGAGTTAGCAGACGATAGAAGAATAGTGTAGAGAGAAAGACAGATCAATCTGCCGCAGCAGTCCCGATTGCGCGGTGTCAGTCCTTGCCGCGCGACGATCGTTGACAATCTCTGGATCATTGACCTCCAAGGTTTTACCGAGCTGGTCGTGACACAGTCACGCCAGCGAGTTGTCTTGGGTGCTGTCGGTTGTGGGAACGGTGTCCTGCGGACCCGGAGTGGACGACGAGCTGGTCGTCGTTTCGTTGTCCTCGTCCTCGTCCGGCGGGAACGTCGGCAGCGAGATCGAGACCTTAGAGCCGTTCGAGCTGGTCGAATTGAATCCGACGTCCTCGTCGTCGTCGTCGTCATCGAAACCTGGCCACGACGAGGCAGTCACCGTCGACCCGTCTTTCGACCCACGTTCTTCGCCACCCGGCTGGTTATTCCCTAGGAAATTCCGCAGCAAGGTTGGCCCAAGGACACGGATCACCTCCGCGACTATCGAGTTCACCTTTTGTTCGATCATCTAGAAAACAACGGCTCTTAGCTGGAGCGACACGCGCCCGGCTCGTTCCACCTCGAGGATGACGATCGAGGATCTACGAAGGGCCGGGTTTGGTAACGTTCGGATCGAGTTTTTGGCGATTCTCTGTCGGTAAATCGTGTTCTTGAAGGCCCAATTCAATGTCGAAAGTCCGTTTACAGGACTGATCGAGTGTTTTTTGAGAACGATGAATATGATGGTGTTAGCCTTCGTGCTGGCTAGAGAAGGTTACTCGATGATGGGTTATCGAGATTGTTGTTTTTACGTGCTGGGAGACCAGGGGAACGACCGTCGAACGATCGATGCGAGGATCGTGTTGGAAGACTGTGCTTTCAGGTTGATTTGATCGAGATTGTATCTTACGTTTCGCATTAGGTAGGCATACCTCAATGTCCGTCAGCTTTAGGACTCGGTACAGGATATTTAGTATTATTATCGTATGAAGACATTGTAAAAAGTCTCCTTGCTATTTTTGTCTTATGATGAACTTTACTATTATTGTCGTATGTAGGTACTGCAAAAAGTTTCTTTACTATTAATATCTTACGAAGATATTGTAAAAAGTGTTTATACTATTATTATCGTACGAAAACATCGTAAAAAGTCTCCTTGCTATTTTTGTCTTACGATGATAATGCAAAAAGTCTCTTTACTATTTAATCGTACAATTACATTGAAAAAAGTCTCTTTACTATTATTGTCGTAAGAAGATATTGCAAATAGTCTCTTTAGTATTAATATCGCACGAAGACATAAAAAGACGTAAAAAGTAATTATACTATTATTATCGTACAAAAATATTGTAAAAAGTCTCTTTACTATTATTGTCATATGAAAATATTATAAAAAGTCTCTTTACTAATAATACCGTACGAAGACATTGCACAAACTGTTTCTACTATTATTATGAAACGAAGGTATTGCAAAAAGTCTCTTTACTATTATTGTCCTATGGAGATATTGCAAAATGTCTCATTACTAATAATATGGTACGAAGACATTGTACAAAGTCTCTTTACTATTTTATCGTACGAAGACATTGCAAAAAGTCTCTTTACTATTATTGTCGTATGAAGATATTGTAAAAAGTCCCTTTACTAATAATATCGTACGAAGACATTGAACAAACTGTTTCTACTATTATTATCGAACGAAGACATTGTAAAACTTCTCCTTGTTATTACTGTCGTATGAAGATATTGCAAAAAGTCTCTATACTATTTATATCGTACGAAGGCATTGTAAAAAGTCACTTTACTATTATTATCGTACGAAGACACTGTGGAAAGTCTCTTTACTTTTATTGTCGTACAAAGGCATTGTAACAATTGCAACTTATTCTGTAGATTGAACGCAATGTTTTAACTGAAGTGCAACGTTGAATTTGTATTACTTTCCGTGCCAATTAATATTGAATTGGCCAAAAGCTCTTGATATTTTTCTCTCCTATTCTTGTAATGATACAGTACAACCTGTATTATCTAAACTAATCGAAGGATTATTGATGTTCTGAATAGTCGAATTGAATAAAATCGCACAGCCAACCCAATATCAAAGCTGTAACATTCAGACTGCACGTAACATACTTTTCAAAGCTAACCATAAGAGTCCAGCTTACGGGCGTTGCGTACACATTACCAGTGCGTATAATAAAGATGAATTATAATTATTATTGATTGCGCAAGCGACTTGACGCACGGTGCCCGAAGAAATTCCGAATGCATTTAGAGAATCGAACGCGCAACTTTCTTGGGAAGAATGCCAATTCGGTGTGAACAATTTCTCCTCGGCCATCGAGAGACGTTTTCTGCATTTTATATATGCACGCTATCTCGGAGAGGCTCGTTCATGCTTATTAATTGACTAATCTTTTTCTCTCCTCCCTCCCCCAGCTGAAAGACGTATCCGTGAAATAGCGTTTACTCGTTTCCGCTTTTAAAAACGAAATTTTCTAGGGATCAACGAACTTCTTCTAATTGTCTGCAAATACCAGCTTGTTAATTAGTATTATGATACCTCCACGGTTTTCCCATCTGCTGCGATACAATCTCGAGGACGCCCACAGTCCTCTTATGCGGGTATAGTAATTGGATCGACCGACGATGCCGGGATTTCGAAGGAGTCAGGATCCCACACAGAAATGTCGATTGTTGTCAATGAACACGTGTTTACGATTGTAAAAATCTGTGCTTCGCGAATCTGGAATATTTGAGGCAGAGAAACAGATTCAACACATTTTATGGACATCAAATAGTTTATTAGACGATATTAGATGGAACTTGGAAAATAGTAACAATATTTTTATATTCGTTTACAGAAAAATATGATGGTAGGAACGTTAAACAGTTCACAGGAGTATATTAAAATAAATAGAAATTGTTGGTTGGGTTAAACTAGGGTGAAAAAAATAAGTTCGAAGATATGAACGTATGAAAATTTTAAACAGTTGACGGGAAGCCTATTAGAATGAATAGAAATTGTTAGAAAAAATAAATGCGAAGATGGGGACAAATGTAAATTTTGGACAGTTTAGAGAACCATAGTTGAATAAATAGGAATTGTTGGTTTGGTAAAATTAGGGTGAAGAAAATAAATTCGAAGATATGAACGTATGAAAATTTTAAACAGTTGCCAAGAGTCTATTAGAATGAATAGAAATTGTTAAACAAAAATAAATGCGAAGAGAGGGACGAATGGAAATTTTAAACACAGAATGTCCAATTTCACTTAAGAAATTATCAAGGGTATTAAAACATAAAAAATCTGTTCCTCTGTCAAATATTAGGATTCGCGAGGCATTGTAGACACTTGCAATTGACAATCGAGTAATTGCCATTCAACTTGCTCCAGCACTGCAAATATTCGCGTCTGTCGGTGGGATCCTCAAGGCTACAGGGGGCTCTAATGATCCTGGCCGTCAGCAGGACTTCACTGCGTCATTTATTCAGCAGTGGCTCACCTGAGAAATTTCGGGGAAGAGTTCCCGCAGGATACCGATCGTCCGTTTGCTTCTGAAGGCGACCTCGTTGTCGGCTTCGACGACCATCAGCCGATCGAGTGCCTGAAAACAGTTTCCCTTTGTCCCTACAGTCTGTTTTTCCATTAAACCCAAATTCATCCTCAGAAAACCCGTACGAAAGAAGTCCTCATTCACGAATTCAGTTGTACACAAATTGCATCATTCACGGACTGAATCGTTCACGAATTTAATCTTTCACGAGTTTCATTGTGCTCAAATTTAATTCTTCATAAATTTCATCGTTCACGAGTCCCAATGTTCACGAACTGAGTTATTAATAAATTGAGTTGTTCGCAAATTGAATCATTCACGGACTGAATCGTTTACGAATTGAATCGTTCACGACATGAATCGTTCGCGACTTGAATCGTTCACGGATTGAATCGTTTACGACTTGAATCGTTCACGAATTTCCTGATTTACGAGTTTTATCGATCACGAGTTTCATTGCTCACGAATTTAATCGTTCACGAGTTTCAATGTGCTCCAATTTAATTCTTTACAAATTCATCGTTCACGAGTTCTAATGTTCACGAACTGAGTTATTAATAAATTGAGCCGTTCACAAATTGCATCATTCACGGACTAAATCGATCACGAATTGAATCGTTCACGACGTGAATCGTCCACGACTTGAATCGTTCACAAATTGAATCGTTCACGAATTTCCTGATTTACGAGTTTCATTGTTCACAAATTACATCGTTCACGAGTCCCTATGTTCACGAATTGAGTTGTTTACGAATTACATCGTTCACGAATAGAATCCTTCACGAATTTCATCGTTCACGCGTTCTATCATTCACGAGTCCCATCGTTCATGAGTCCCATCGTTCACGAGTCCCATCGTTCACGAATAGAATCCTTCACGAATTTCATCGTTCACGCGTTCTATCATTCACGAGTCCCATCGTTCATGAGTCCCATCGTTCACGAGTCCCATCGTTCACGAGTCCCATCGTTCACGAGATCTATCACCTACAAGCCCTATTATTTACGAGTTCTGCCATTCTCAATTTTCATCGTTCACGATTTGCGTCGTTCAGGAATTCCATCGTTCGCGAATCTCTTCGAGATTAAATTGGCGGTAAGAAACGATCGTTCTGTCAGCAACGAGGAAATGTCCAAGCCAGCGATCCGCTCGTTAGCCGGAAACCTCGTTGAAAGTGTCCGAGACGCGTTAACCGAACGGCGTTACATAATTGCCGGCAACTGTGTCGAGCGTTTGACGCTTTACGAGCGGTAATTTTCGAATTACGCGAAATCGGCTAAGAACACGTGGTCGAAGGCGCTCCGAAGGTAAACCGAATGCAACAGTAGGAAACCGTCCTGCGAAACGGCGTAATGGAACTGTACCGTTGCGTATAACGATAACCCGAACCGGAGTTACCGAGCTAAACGTCAGGATTGCGTATTATTAGTCGAGCGGCCGTATTAGTGCCGCTACAGTTTACTATATAGCAGACTCCAGGGGACCGAGTTACGTGTTACGTTGTTTGCTCTGTTCACCTCGAGTCGTCAAAAACCCGTACAATTAAAAGAAACGAACGAATGTCCCGTTGCAAAAGATGCTAAAAACATTCGGTGAATTAATTGTTGCCCGGATGGTCTTTTTGGACCGTCTCAAAACGTTGCTCAACCCGGTTAGCGTGATTCACTTTCCCTGAAATCATGTTCGACCAGCTGTTACGATACTCCCGCGTGCTACAGTTATGTTCGCAGTCTCTTGGCGATTCGTTGTACAATTTTCATGCACCAGTGAAATTATCCCATCGGAAATCGGAACTTTCGAATAATCGATCCTACGGTAACTAGTCGTGCTGTTATGGATGATACAGGAAACGTTTCCAACCCGCTTTCGAGATTCTATCGTGGAAACCTTTCTCCGTATATTGTTGAAGAGACTAGCTGATTTATATACCGGTGATTAATTAGGATTCTTTCAACGATCGAGATCACGAGCGCGCGACCAAGCGTTCAAGTCTCAGGGGCTACTGTGTCACTGTGCAGCGAGCGTCAAAGTCTCCGGAGAGTATGGCCTAGCGTTTGCACAAGCGCTAGTCTAATGATCGGTCTGAAATATTTTATAATTCTTGAGATTAGCATGTTCTTTGCACCTTCCGTGGGAAATATGAATCATTTATATTCACGACTAATTTACTTACTGTTCTAGGCTTTCCAAAAAAAATTCTGGTATGGGTATCAAAGTTCTTATTTGAATAATATTCGTTGGAACGTCAAATGTTTAAAGGCATAATGGAAAAAATAATAAGAGCGAATAAATTTTGCTCCGGACATAAACCACCTAGGTTGTCCACGAAGGGTTAATAATGTAAGAATAGCAATTGTTATTTTTAGTGTCGCCTCAGACGGTCGTGTGCAAAGGGTTAAATACACCATCTCAAAAGAGTTAAACCTGCAAGAAATGATTTTATATTTGATCTGTACAAAAGACATACAGGGCGTGGCATCTAAAACATGCTACCTGATAACTGGGTTGCTGTTGGTGATGGAAGAAAACTTGTCAGATGAAACTTGCTTGGTTTCAAGGCTGGCATAATCTCATGTTAATAGGATTTTTGTAGGTGGACATGAACGACCCTGGTTGCCAACGAATGGTTAAGGGACTATTCTAGTCTACAATTTCATTTTCTTGGTCATTTATGGGATTTTTTACAACAAAAATATAAGTTTCGTAATGTCGACATTTTGCATACATATTTATTTATGTTTTACGAATGTGCACAATTTTCTTTAAGTGAAAATTATCAGAACTGACTAAATTATATGTCATCGAACAAGATTCCTTTAAAAAAACTGGCTGACACGTTACCGATTATTCTGCTTATTTGTAATAAAAAAATCAAATGAAACAACAAAAAACAAAATAGTGAATATTTACAAAATTTACGACACTTTGAATTTTGAATAGCAATTTTCTTGACTTTTTTCACGTTTCGCGAGCTAAAAAAAAATAAGAAAAAATTCTTCTTTTTTATAATTCTAGTTCATACCATAATCACAATCATACTAATCAAGACTTCTTTTGATTTTTTCATTTCAAATAAGCAGAATGTTCGGAACCATGTCGGTCAGTTTTTCTAATGGAACCTTGTTCAATGGCATTTAATTCAGTCAGCTTTGATAATTTTTACTTTAAAAAAATGTTGAACATTCGTAAAACATAAATAAACATGTATGCAAAGTGTCGATATTAAGAAACTTATAGTTTTACGTAAAAAAATTCCTAGAAAGACCAAAACAATGTAATTGTAGACTATAACCTCTTCAGAAGGTGAAGTTTGGGAACCACTGGCGCCAACGCGACGCAACGGTGTGCCCCGGGAATCACAGATCAGAGAGAGGTTGGAACACGCGTATACGCTCACGCACGCGCTTTCCATTGGGCATCGATCGAGCGAAGAAAGTGTCCGACGTAGCTCGAGCGAGTATTCGCGGCCAGTGAAAGTGTCGGGCACCGAAGAAGAGAGCCGGTTGGCCGTTCCGTCATTTCGTTGGACTGTACCATGTTGAAATCTCATCGGAATAGCCTGTACCGACTTCTCTAAAAGAATAAACACTTCCGCGGACGATCGAAGGTCGTTGGATGACTCGACGATTCGCCGAATTCGTCGGGCAAGCGTCGCTGAGAGCGAACGCTTGTCGTTGGACAGGAAACACGACACGCGTCATAAAGCAGGCATTAAACAATCCTGTTAACGTATCGAAGGTCTCGAATCGAAGACGAAGATAGAAAGAAAGGTGAGAATTATCGCGAGTTTCATTCGATTGCGATGGTTCGCCGAGGTCGTAGCACTCGTCCCGAGTGAAAGAGGCCTCCGTCGAAAGTGAAACATCATCTCCGGTCACCGAATCGATCGCCTCGGTCCAACGATCGACGGCGAACGATCGTTTTAGACGACGAAATCCAGTCGAGAACTTTCGCAACGATTTGCGACGAGCTCTCTTCATTGGTCTTTATCTTGGCAATTAACTAGTCTCATGCTTGTAGCTTGATCGCGAATTTTGTTGTCCCTGAAACGGACTTTCCCCGATTCCGGGATTCCTCGGTTTTCAAATGATTCGACGATCGTGCTAGCCCAGTGACACAGAGAAAGCGATCGTTACGGGATCGTTATGCAATATTCGGTTCTCGTGTGAACTAACCCTTTGCTGACGTACTAGCTGAAAGGTTAGCCGATGATATTGTATATATATGGTGGAATTTCATTTTTTAAAAATTGAGTATGTGGAATGAATAGAACGAGTCTTCCTAGTAGCTCGTTTTAAGTTTTGATACTTGGGTAGCTATGAGTAGAATTATTTCTTTGTGCAATTCTTCATCGAGGGAATAATTCATGATATCGTATGTATATAGTCATTTTGTATAGGCATTTTGTTTTGCAAAAATTGAGTATAAGGAATTTAAAGAATGAGTCTTCCTAGTAGCTCGTGAAATAGAGGAATTTGTTTTAAGTTTTGATACTTGAGTAGCTATGAGTAGAATTTTATCTTCGTACACACATATCGATCAAGAAGTTAATCGATGATATTAGATTTATTTGGTGGTATTTTGTTTAAAAAAAATTGAATTTGGGAATGTATAGGACGGGTCTTCCTAGTAGCTCGTAAAATTAAATTGTTTGGAGCTTTGGTAGTCGAATAGCTATGAGTAGAATTATTTCTTTGTGCAATTCTTCATCGACTGAATAATTCATGACAGCGTATGTATATAGTCATTTTGTATAGGCATTTTGTTTTGCAAAAATTGAGTATAGGGAATTTAAAGAATGAGTCTTCCTAGTACAGTATTTCATCGATAATTGTCCACAACTCGGGTCTGCGGAGGGACAATTATGCGCGAGGGATATCATTGTTTGAGGTTTGTCGAACGTAGAGAAGGACAGCCGAGCTCGGGAGGCCTCGGTCACCGAGAAATGTAAACATACGTAATCCGAATTTCTAAATTCTTTATTAATCATTATTTTTTTATGGGACTTCGATGACCATATTTGTGGCATTTTTCTAATAAAAATCATACCAAATATGATATAATTCCGATGATATTTACTTGTGTAATCGACGATTAAAGTTTACTCTGTTTGTCTGTCACCAAAACTTACTCCATCGTCAATTAAAAAAATAGATATGTATGTATAATCAGAAAAATTTTGATCAGAGAAATATTACAAATATGATGGTAAAAGTCACCTAAAAAATTAATTAAAAATGAAAAAGTGTCGTCATTGCATTACTGTTGTCTCGTATCATTTTAATCGGAACAATGTCACAAATCTATTAGAAAAAGTCTCATAAAAAAATAAGTAATAATAAAATAATTATTCCTTGGTAATACATTGTGAAGACGCGCGAGCCTTTGAACTGTGCCGCCGACTGCGACTCTCCGCGTCTCTTTCTTTCCCATACGCTTTCCTTCCTCGCGCCTGAAACTTTAATCGTCTATTACACAAGTAAATATCATCGGAATTATATCATATTTGGTATGATTTTTATTATAAAAATGCCACAAATATGGTCATCGAAGTCTCATAAAAAAATAATTAATAATAAAGAAGTTGGAAATTCGGATTAGTGTGGTCTCACCGATAGACCCGAGCCGCATGGTGTCATATTTCTCGGCAACCGAGGCCTCTCGAGCTTCACGGCACCTCAAGGAGGTACACCCCGCACTAGTGGGGATATTTCAGGGACAATTATGTCGGAGATATTTGGGACAATTACCGATGAAATACTGTAGCTCGTGAAATAGAGGAATTTGTTTTAAGTTTTGATACTTGAGTAGCTATGAGTAGAATTATATCTTTGTACACACATATCAATCAAGAAGTTAATCGATGATATTAATTTATAAGGTGGTACTTTGTTTTAAAAAAATGCAGTATGGGGAATGTTTACGACGAGTCCTCCTAGTAGCTTGTGAAATTAAAGAAATTGTTTGAAACATTGGTAATTGAGTAGCTATGAGTAGAATCAGCTGTTTGTGCACGTCTTTATCAAGGGATTAATCCATGGTATTGTATGTAATGTATGGTGACATTGTTTTACAAAACTTTTAAAGAATGTTTCTGCCTACTGGCTCATAATCTTTAAGAATTTGTTTGGGTCTTTGAGAATGGAGGTACCACGATACAAATGGGGGAAAGTTGGTTTAGCTATGTTTAATTTAGACTAGCTTCTAGATTGAACCTTATCTATGATTCCATGTTGATTAACAGTACAAATAATGCTACTCACATTGATCTTTTTCAAGATACATCGTTAGATTGGACCTCCTAACTTGCTATTAGTAGTTAATTGCTACCAGTAATAGTACCGTGAATGTTTTTCTTTTTCAAGATGCATGGATTGATTTGACTTTAGAAAAACGTTTCTGTGGAGTGTAAGGAAGATTCAGCTTAAGATTGTGAATCAATAATTTGCAGCATGCCTTTCATCTTCTTTGAACATTCTTACGATTTTGATAGGGCGATGTGAAGTGGAGATTTTTGTAAATAAACATCTGATACCGTCATCAAAAAGTTTCAAATGTAGTTCAGCAAAATAAAAACAACGATGCTATAGATGGTAGATTAAATGTTCCTATTTTTTACTATCTTATCTAAATAATTTTTCTCAAACAGTTTTTATCAATAGAAGTATTTACTCAAAATGCTTAGCTTGTATATTCTTATATAAACATGAAAGGGTATTGCTAGCATTTCAATTATCAATCGTATCTACCATCACACAGTACGTGTATGTATTGCACGAGTCAATGTTCAAAATAATTATCTAGGAAACCACCAACAAATTTCCAATAATTGCAAAACAGGAAATATACAGTGAGTCATTACGATCTATCTAATATCTGTAGTGTCGTAACAAGAACATAAATCCTCGAACATTGTCTATTTGTGAATACATTACAACAAAAAGTCATACACACATCACACAAGAAAGACGCCAGGTTAGAACGTACAGAAAACGATCTTAAAAACTATCTAGTCATGAAAGGCACGTACTGCGGTCAGACAGAACAATCTAATCGCCATAATTCAATCGCTTCCGCCAACAACAAAAGCCTAAGACGACAAACTCGCGTCCTATTCAGTTCACACTATGTCCCACATTTAAACATTACAAGTATGCAACAGTTGCATAAGTTCCCTTTGACCCACTAACAACCTCTATAAACCCATTTAATAATCAACCAATTAATCAAAAATACTTGTATTTATCTCGAGTCGAGTACCATGCAACACTATAAATTTCTTTTGACCCATTAAAAATCTTTATAAATCCACTCAACCGATTGATTAAAAATATTAGTGGACACCTGTAATGTCAAGGTAGACATTCAGTCGAATATTATGCAACACTAAAAAATTCCTTTTATCACCCTAAAAACCTGTACAAATCTATTTAATAATTAGACTACGGATCTTTATGCAAAATAAAAATTTTCTTCGTCAATTGCAACAAACTGGAGTAAAATACAAACTGATTTCCTTTTTTAATAAACTTAGTAGATTGAAATTAACGTGACGATAGTTCTAAATGGTTCCAAAGTTTTTACTGTTTTCTGTTTCTTTTACTCATTTTTTGTCAGATATGCATAAAATCCGCAGTTTATTTAATAATCAACCGATTGATGGAAAATACTTATAGTTATCTCAAGTCGAGAACCATGCAACACTATAAATTTCTTTTGACCCACTAAAAACCATTATAAATCTATTTAATAATTAGACTACGGACCTATATGCAAAACAAAAATTTTCTTCGTCGATTGCAACAAACTGGAGTAAAATACAAACTGATTTCCTTTTTTAATAAACTTAGTAGATTGAAAATAACGTGACAATAGTTCTAAATGGTTCCAAAGTTTTTACTGTTTTCTGTTTCTTTTACTCATTTTTTGTCAGATATGCATAAAATCCGCAGTTTATTTAATAATCAACCGATTGATAGAAAATACTAGTAGACATCGGTAGCATCAAGGTAGACGTCGAGTCGAATACAAAATTCTAGCATCGACTCGATCAATTTTCATCTGAAATGCTAATTTCGTTCATCGAGCATGTTCTTCATCCACTTACCTCGGATCGAAGGCGTTCTCCGTCAGGAAGCGGATGCGAGCTGACAAGAGCCACGCAGAGCGCTGCTAGGATGATCATCGTGGACTTCATGTTGCCTCGAAGAGTATCTGCAAGAAGCACAATGTCGTCAGTTGTGTTGCGTTAGTCGGTGAGCAAAAATTTCGACTGGGTCGAAGGAAGAGAAAGGTCCGCTTGTGCGTTACTATGTGCTCCTTAAGGATGAACCGGAAACCGGTCAGAAGGATCAGAGGAGACAAAGACGAGAGTGCGAGGGAGATTCTCAGGAGGGGATGGAGCAATGGCTCTCCTTTCTCGAGCATGGATACGTTCGAAACTATCACTTTCGACCGAATGAAAGTCGAGAATGCCGTTGGCATCTCGGACGCCGGAGATTCTCCGCGAAAGATGAACTGCCGCCTTTTACAATCGACCTGGCAATTACCGGTCCATTATCTATTACGTCCGAGACATCGCAAAAAAATTACTATCGCCTTGAACACTCTAAAATTCTGCCTGAGGAAACGATTCGTCGAAAGTAGCCTCTCCAATCGGTTCAATCTGCGTTATACTTGAAGAATATCTGCTGAAAATTTCGATGATGTCCAATTTGTAGATTTTTAGCTAAACATTCTTGGACTGAAGAATTTTGTTCACTTGAGAATAACAAGGATTTTCTCAATTCATTTGATTCATGGTCAGCTTAGAGATGTTTAGCAAAACATTCCTAAAGTAAAAATTGTGTCTACATGGATTCTATTTAAATTCTTTCAATATATTCAAATGAGAATTTTTGTAACTCGTTCCTTTGGCAACAAATTAGATCTATTCTAGATTAATTCAATCTATTTTATATTCAACTGAGAATCTTTGTAACTCGTTCCTTTGGCAATATACTAAACTCGTTCTAGATTAACTTAATTGTGTTTAGGTAAAGAGGTTTCTGCTCTATTGCCTCACAATTCAATTCAATTTTATTCAGATCAATTGAGTAGACATTCCCCTAGGAATATTTAATAAGTCCTCAGCTTGAAATTGATTGTATTGAAATGCTTTTATAATGGATTAATGGAATCAATTGTGTATTATGGCTACGGAGAGAGATTTTACCGAATAGATTTTAGCTAAGAAGAATCACATTATTTTGAGGAAGTGGTTGTAAATGTAGTTTAATTGACAGACATTCCGAGGCATCTTCAAGCACCTGTTGACATCGTATTAGTTTTCCTGGCGCACTGCACAGAGCAAACTAGAAATTCAAGTGGTATTGCAGAACGACCGATCGCCGAAACGGGTCTATAATTGCAGTAGCAGGCAGCCGGAATACAATGGTGGCGACACTGCCGGCCAATATAGATTCAGCACGCGCGTCCCCTAACCGATGGTGCAAGATCGCTCGTTGGAGGTCGGCTATTAGCAATTTCAATTAATTGCTCGTCACCCGATGCGGAAATCGGATCATAAATAACGTATTTCCATCCAGGAACATCCTTAAAAAGATACATGTAGAAGAAAGTGGCCCAATTTGATCCTGGTGCTAGCTTGAACCATTTACATCAATTGAGAATGAAAAATACTAAATAATTTAAATACAACAAAAATACAGCATTCCTCATGGTATTAATCAATTATGTGCTATGCTCTATATTTACAGAATTCGTCGTAGCACCAATTAATTATGAACTGTGTTCTAAGTATAGTTTCGTCATATCGTTAACAGAAAAAATATTTATAGCACTCTTTATGGTATTAATTAATTATGAACTATACTCTTGGTCTAGTTCAGCTACCTGTCTCTGACAAAAAAATACTCACAGCCCTATTCATGTTATTAATTAATTATTAATTATGCTCTAACTCTAGTTTAGTCGTATTGCTGACAAAAATAATATTTGCAGCACTCTTTATGATATTAATTAATTATGAACTATGCTGTGGGTTTAGTACGGCTTGTATATCTGTGAAAAATAATATTTACAGTACTCTTCATAGTATCAATTAATTATGAACTATACTCTAAGTCTAGTTTAGTCATATCGCTGACGAGAAAAACATTTACAGTATTCTTTAATGTAGTAATTTTGAACTATGCACTAGGTTTAATTAAAAAAAAAAATTGACAGCACTATCCATGGTATTAACTAATTATTAACTATGTTCTGTACCCAGTTTAGTTGCATATCTTTGATCAGAAAAAATATTTACGTAAAATATTTTAGTAGACGCAGGTCCAAATTCGGCAGCTTTCGCCTAATCTCGTAAGGATTTTCTCAAGCTTTCCAGAGAGATACAGTCGGCAGCCGACCGAAAACTATCACACAAGTTACTTTCGAGGTCGTGGAGCGACAGCGGCAGAAAATTAGCTACACTTTTCATATCCAACGGAGAAAGGAGAGGATCGTGACAGCTGTCGAACCTTTCTCCCCGAGGGTACAGAAAAGAATCGGACTGTTTACAGATCCACGGACATGGCGAGATAATGTCGAAACTTAAGGAAAAAAACAACAACAACACGCCGACATGTGCGTCCTCGGTGGAACATGTCCAGATGCGATGGAAAACCGATTTTCCACATGGGCATGAGGCCGCTGTGCGAGTTTCGATTTTCTCCTCGAGCCCGTCGTTCTTGGCCGAGAACCACTACACCGATCATTTTCACTGAGAATCTTGGCTCGCGAATCACACTGGCGACGAACATGAACTCGAGGAGCATGCATGGACACCGTGCACGCGGGAAACTGAAGGGCCAACCCCAGAAAACTGTTTTGCAAATTCTTGATAATATGTAAAAAGAATTCTGCACTGGGGACAGTTTTAAAAGTTATTTTTACCGTGGCCAAAATTTTCTTGAAGTTCTCGTAAGACTGCATGATTTAAAACTTTTGGGCACGAGTGTTCGAAGGCTTGGGGTGATCTGCATTAATGACGTTGAGTTACACTTTTTTAATTACAGTATTCACAATTTTTTATTGGAGTCATAGAATTGACATTTATAGAGACAAATAGTAATATTGAATTGAAGGAACAGTTTTTAGTAAAATTTGTATTGGTAACATTGTGAATATTAATGTTATGAGATTGAAACGAAATTTTTGACTTGTGTTAATATTTTCATTGATTTTCTTCCCAAGCCACATAAATTGTATTATGCATTAACAAAGGAAAAATAGTGGGATACTAGAATCTAATTACAATATTGAATTACTACAAAAATCTGTTGTATAACATATATCTTTGCTTGGCTGTTATCGATTATCTTCATCATTTAATCGGAAGAAGAATGGCCCGAACTAAAATTTCAACGACGGTCACCGGTGACCGTCAGCTTTCACGAACGTATTAAACCATAACTCCAATTTTATTTAATCGAAATATATTCTCCAATGTACAATGAATATCTGTAAGTAACTAGTACTCGCTTTTTGACCTTCTTTTGGCTAAAATTTATCATCATGTGTATTTTAATGTTGCAAAAGTCACTAGCAAGTCGATCTCAAACCTCGCAACTCGTGTTTCTCTGCAATAAAGTCAACATTCGTCCGAGAAAGCTCCACAAAATTAATTTCGAGGAATTTTGGAAATTTTGAATTTTTTTTTTTGAGACTCTAGGGTGTCCGACAGTTTCCCCACTTGTCACCGGAAGCCACGTGTTTCCCATTTCCGGTCACTGGGACGGACTCGTCGGTCCGTCGAGGAACTCACCACACACCGTTTATTAAATCCGTCACTCGATTAACTTTATGAAACCGCTTCGAAAAAGAGGACCCAAAAGGAGCTCTCGGCGGCTCCTGCTCTCGTCGGCTTTTCTGTGACTGTCTGTGTAACGGAGCTTAGTGAGCGGCTTTTATTAGAAGGAGGGGCCTGGCGCCACCTCCACGCTACACTTAAGCCTCCGTCCTCTCGTCTCCTCTTTCTCTTTCTCTTGCGGCGAGTGATCCTTGAGAGAGGGATCGCCGACGATCGCTGGCCCCGGACCTGCTCTATCGAACCGATCCGCGGTCCGGATATGAGGATGAACGGACCGGAAGTCCATTGAGGATCAGGATATTTTTCATCGATCGCTATCGGTGATTCTTGGAGCGCGAACGATTCCATCATGACAAGTGCAAAGATCCTTTGTAAAATTCATCCTTTTGGAAATGAGAGAATTACACTGGGTTTTTTTTTTGTGGAAAATTAACAGGATAATTGTCTTCGATAGCTATCAGTGGTTTTTGAAACATGATTGATCTGTGGCTACAGGTGAACGGAAGAGTCATTGTAAAATTCGTAGTTTTGGGGGACGAAAGAATGACACTGATTTTTCTTGTGTGGAAAATTAACAAGATAATTGTCTTTGATAGCTATCAGTAGTTTTTGAAACATGATTGATCTGTGGCTACCGGTGAACGGAAGAGCCATTGTAAAATTCGTCCTTTTTGGAAACAGAAGAATTGCTCTGGTTTTTCGTGTGTGGAAAATGATTTAGATAATTGTCATCGATTGTTGTCAGTGGTCCGAGGTACATGATCGATTCCTTCATGATAGGTTGATGACAGATCCTTCTTTTAATTTTATTTTTTGGGAAGGTTGGGATTGTATAATATTATTTTTTCTTATGTGACATAAGTGAAAGTAGCTGAATTGAGACTAGCTTTTAGGTTAGACTTAATTTATAAGACATACCTAGACTACAGATTTTATGCATTTATAACAAAAATGAATAGACGAAACACAAAACTGTGCAGACATTTAGGAGACTAATAATATTTTTACAGTATTTTTGACCTATTGAAAATATTAAGAATGGCAAGTGTGTTTTGATTTAATTTCTGTTTTTTACAATAGACATAGAAAATGTTAATTTTGCATAATGATCCGGAGTGTAGTCCTATAATATCTATGTTATGAGTTTACATGTTCAACTAAAAATTCATTTAAATTGATATTTTTGATTTTCTTCTTTTCCCATGGACCATTGAATTGTGAAAGTGTCGGATCATCCTATAAGTTATATATGAGGAAATTAGACGGGATTTTTCATTAATCGTAAATCTTTGAAATGGCCGACAGAAAAACATAATTACTTGAGGACCTATAGCCGATATACAATAAAAAGTAACATAATATTGTTACGTGATTAGGGAAAGAGGTTCGTTTTAGTCAGAAGCAATTATCTTAAAAATGGCAGTAAGAAATATGGATGATGTAATTTAGTAATGATACGCAGAAACTTTTAATGAGGAAGTCCCTTTTGTCAGCTTCGTACGGATTACTGAATGTCCAAGTTTTTGTCACAATTTGCTATAATTTTCATGTAATTGATCGTCGATACCGATAAAATGTTTCATTAAAGAGATCCTACGAAACATATGTCTAATTTCTTTTCACAGAAAACCTGCTTCAATTTCATATTATGTCACGAAAAACGAGTAAAGTTCCTGCTACTTTGTGTTGCGGACAGGTTCCATCGAGTACATCATTCCAAATGTTTTTCTTTTGATTCGTGTATCTAATTATGAAACTGGTTGCACGTGCCCCACTCTGACATGCAGTATCTTAAAATCTATATAAAGGCTTGATACTTTATGAAAGTTGATCATTTTCTCCACAAATGATCGTTGGCGACGTTTAGGCGTTGGGTTCGCGTATTAAATTTTTTATCGTTCTGAAGAAAATATATCTCGAAATTACCTTCTTTGAGGACGAAGAAATTGTATACGTTATTTTTTAATCTGAACTATCCCTATTTATTATACTATCATAAAATTTGTTTAGTGCTAGGAAAATTATTACAGATATTTTTTTGGATTGTTTCAGCTAGCCATCGGTTTATCTCTACTGCAATAATTCCATAAGTTCCAATCTGAAAAATATACTAATTCTATTCTGTGTATGTTCTGAAATACTTTCTCGGTAGGAAATTATTTATAATCTTGAACACATAATAATCAGAAGAAGAAAACAAAATTGAATAAATGAATTGTCTCGCATTAATTAATCTCAGCTTTCTACATACTTTGTTCTGTATTCATCGAAAAGGGAACAAGATTATTCTAATCTGCATCCTGCAAACCTTCTAAATTGTTTTTAAAAGAGCTCTAATATACAATCTTGTTGTCAGATAAAAGTAAGATTATAATTGGTAGAAGTGGCAAAAATTTGTGAGTAATTGTATAAATAGTTTCGCTCACAATTAATTACAACGCAGTGAATAAATTCTGTTTCACACAGTGTTAATATAAATAGCTCCAAATAATATTGAATCTCATTTTCTAATAAAAACAAGATTATAATAGGAGGAAGTGGCAAAAATTTGTGAGTAATTATGTAGATAATATAGTTACAAATTTATTACAAAGTAGTGAATAAACGCTTTCTCACAGAGCGCTAATATAAATACCTCCAAATAATACAGAATCTTATTTTCTAATAAAAACAAGATTAGAATAGGAGGAAGTGGCAAAAATTTGTGAGTAATTGTATAGATAATATCGTTCACAATTTATTACAAAGTAGTAACTAAACGCTTTCTCACACAGCGCTAATGTAAACAGTTCCAAATAATATTGAATCTTCTTTTCTGAAAAAAGAAGATTATAAGAATAGGAAGTAGGAAAAATTTATGAGTAATTGTGTAGATTGTATCGCTCACAATTCCTTACAAAGCAGTGAATAAATGGTTTCGTAGACAGCACTAATTTAAAGGAAACGAGCCGCAGGAGGAAGATCATGTTCCCCGTGCGCAGTAGATTAGGATCGTTCCATGTCAGACGCGGAGATCAGCGTTGTCATGCAAAGCGAGCTCACCCACTACAATAGATCCTCGCCGCTTAATTAGACAATCCGAAAAGAAACTCTCGGGAGCAATTATTCATGAACGAGTCGCCTTGAGTCGCACCCGTAAATAAGATTTAACTCGATTACAACGGTGGACGTGCTTTCTCCGGGGGAACGTTTCCAGTTTCGTTTGCCGTTGTGTGTCGCATCCAGCGAAAATCCCATTAAGATCCCGAACAGATCTCGTCGATCTGCATCGCGGTGCACACCTGGAAGCTCCGGCAACTTTCGTTCCAGATTGCCGCTTAATTGTTTACTCGACAACAGCCGCCGACGAAATTGTGAAATCTCGTTCGCCGAACGTTGCGTACAATTAACCGCTTGTACTACATGGTGTCGAAAACATGCAACGAAAAGTTTGAACATAACTGAAATGGACGATTCCCCAGGTGATTCTAAGAACGTTTTCCCTTTGCCAATTCGCTCGGTAACGTTTTGTTTTCGAGTTATTAACGAAAAACACGAACCAATCAGAGCGCAGCTGATCTCGGCTCGGCGACAGGTCCCGCTGAGCGTGGCGTTGCTGTAGGCCGAGCCGGAATCTAATCTTCGCTGCCGCGCTCTGATTGGTCCGTGTTTTTCGGCAATAACTCGAAAACAAAGCGTTACCGCGCGAATTGGCAAAGGAAAAAAATGCTTAAAACCATCCCAGGAATCATCTCTGTCAGTTATGTTTAAACTTTTCGGGACACACTGTATAAATGCAAAAAATCAAAAGTCAATTGATCAAAGAAGACTTTCATAGATTTTTTAAAACAAATAATACATAATTCATTCAATTAACGAAGATTTGAAGCAACAGGTAGTCGGTCCAAAATAAAACTTACAATTCCATAGATAAGATCTGGTTGTTTTATTCGGCTCGAACGAAATCATGGCTGCAAAAACGACGAGTGCGAATCGTGTGTTCGTCAGGGACGCGAATTTCGCCAATTTCTCGCGTTTCTTCTAAAAGATTCAATACGGAAATAATTGAGAGAAAACAGAGCGCGAGACACGCGTCGCTGATCCCCGGCAAAGAAACGGTCACGTTTGATCGAGCTTGTCACCGTGGAAAATTTGGTAACCATTGTCGAAAGTTTTTCTCACGGCAACGACCGTGTGCTCGTTCACCGTTGCCCAATAATAAACTCAATTGAATAGAATAACCACTCGAAATCAGCACGGATTGCAGAGTTTCCTATTGTATCGAGTATTCCTTAGTGACGTTGGGAATCTTGTTAGTTAGTTTCCACGTTTCGTAACACCGACAATGTCCTCCGAATGACCGTGTTGAAGGGACAATAATTCATCGATGGTTTCGGGGTCAGAAATCTCATTAAAACGACGACGAGTGCGCAGAACCTCCGTTCAAACGCCTTGAACTGTAAACATACTCTTCAGTTTCGTAGCGTCCTTCGTGAAGAGTTGAACGACCAAAGCCACGCTATCTTGCATGTATCTCCGTTTTCGTGTACTTGGAGCCATAGATCTAACGGCAACATGGACATTTTCGTAGCGAAGATTTTATCCCGTCAACGATCATTAGTTCGACCAGAGGTTCGACGACTTCGAGACAGAGCTGGGCATGGTTCAAGAGAAAAGTGGTGAGAATAATCATTGAGATATTTCTTTTTAATCCTCGTAACACTAACATGCCTGCTGAAGGCTATCAGTTTGACACTAATTGACTTCTTCGCTTGTGTAATTATTCGAGACAAAGTTTTCTATGTCTATTTCATCAATTCTTTAATTTCGAGTACTTTATACACGTTCGTCATAAGTGGAAATGATTTATGTTTGGATTGAAGGCGTCATGGCTAGGAATCGTATGACGATGGCTAAATAATATAGTGATTTTGTAGATTTATTTTGAGTATGAGAATGTATGAGAATATCTAGTTTAATGCATGGATTGTATCAGAGAGGTTGTAGGCTGTATCAGAGATGATTTTTTGAAATGATATTTTGTTCATGTTTTTAAACACTTTTTACTGTGTATAAATATAATTGAGAATGTCAAAGTCTGAATATATCCACAGTTATCTTGTAGAGGGAATTTCATCCGTGTACGGAAAGAATATAGCAAACGTTCATAGTATATGATATTAAAATGCCAAAAATAATTTTTTGAAGTAACTAACTCGAAGTTTGTGCTGGAAAATGTCTGAAAACGTCGATTGTAATGCATGAATTGGAATTATTAACCGAAATAATATTTCTTGTAGTCTCTATCAGAGATGATTATTTGCAATGAGATTTTGTTCATGTTTTTAAACATTTTTTACTATGTATAAATATAATTGGGAACGTCAACGTCGAAATATATCCACAGTTATCTTGTAGAGAGAATTTAATTCCTGTATGAAAACAATGCAGCAAAGCATTAAATATTAGAACTAAGTTGAAATTCGGGGGAGAGTACGATTTCCGTGGCCCCTCGTATTTGGGGTTATATTTGTGTTCTTGGGGTTATTTCAAGAAAAAAATGTATATATAACATGGTGTCAAATTGGCCTGGTTTAGCCGGTAAAGTAGATTTTCTGTTTTTTTTTTATAAATTTGCAAATATCTCGGTAACTATGCGAAATATGGCAAAATATCAAGAGA
The DNA here is from genome assembly GCA_913789915.3 of Sphecodes monilicornis. Lineage (NCBI taxonomy): Eukaryota > Metazoa > Arthropoda > Insecta > Hymenoptera > Halictidae > Sphecodes > Sphecodes monilicornis. Next base: position 18,378,400 of record OU565290.1, read on the forward strand.
CCGTTTTTTGTAGAAAATGAAATTTTATTCGCATAATCTTTTCATTGTAGCTTTCATCCAGAATTTGAACTAGTAATGGAAAAATCATGTGAATAGAATGAGTTGTGGTTAGGTCGTGGAGGTGGCGGAAATCGTACGAGGGGCCACGGAAATCGTACTTGTGCCGAAATTCGTGCTGGAGAATATATAATTGAAGAATAATTGAAGAGTATATGAACACATGTACCTGTGAAATTAAATGAACGTTTCAAATAGCATTCCCTTCACTACCAAAAATAAATCAGTACATCAAATTAACCAACGCATTGGCGCCCACGGAAGTAATGTAAGAAAATGCTTTTATTCTTTACTGTGACTGCACGTTTGTCCAATATGGCTGTGAAACGATTTTTCGTCGGTTGAAAAAAGACATCAGGACACGACTGACAATCACCCGGTAATTCTTCGTCATTGTAAACACTGTCAAGCCTCTCACGAGACTCAGACGTCGTTGGAGTTTGTCCAGTTGCGACGTTTCCGCTTATTACTCCTCGACTCGAAATAAGAGGAAGATCATTACGCCAATGACGAAATCAAAGATCCTCCGAACTGTGCGAAGTAGATTTTGAAAAATAGGACGCGATAACCGGGCTGTCGTGAAAAATTTCCTGGAACATGAACGAGAGAAACGTTCGTCTGTAGCACGTTATCCTAATCGGATAAAGGTTACTCAATTCGCTAAGGAATGTTGAACCGCACCTACGCGGAATAATCCTGCGGATACAGCGGTAACCACTGATTGGACTTTTGTTTATAAAAAAAAAGATAGAAAGAATCGGAGGAACTTTCGACGTTGCGTAACGCCACTTTCATGCGCGATTTTGTTCCGCTTCCGTTGGTCCTTGGAAGGATTATCCTTCGATCTGGAACACAGATCTCCTTGCAACAGTTTTCCTGAAATTGAATGCATTTATTGTTCAGTTTCCCTTTCAATATCACGGATTAAAATGTAGTCCTGAGACTAGGATACTAGAAAATGTTGAGAAGTTGGAAAAATGTCGGGATTAGTTAACAAATTTTTAGGATATTGGAAAAAATTGTGGAACCCATAAAGCAATTTTTAAACCAACAGAAAAATGTTGGGACTCAAAAAGAATGTTTTAAGATCCAGAAAGAAATTGTACAGTTCTACATTGATAATACAATTTCACAACATTTATATAAATGTATTAGAACTCATGAAAAAACGGTATGTAGCTTCCAAAGAAATTTTTAAAGCTCCGGAGAAATGTCAGAACCGAACATTTTAAGATCAACGAAAAAATTGTAGATCACACAAAATAATTTTACAATCTTTAGAAAAATACCAGGATCTAAGAAAATGCTTTAGGACCCACGCAAAAATTGTACAGCTTCTCAAACATTTCCTAAACCCGAGAAAAAAATGTCAGGCCTCAAAGAGAACGTGTTAAGATCATCTAAAAAATTATAGAATCCACAAAATTTCACTGGTTAGAAAAATGTCAGGATCTAGGAAAATGTTTTAGAACCCACGAAAAAAATTATACAACATCTAAAACATGTTTTAAACATGCAAAAAAATATCAGGTTTCGAAAAGACTGTTTTAAGATCCACCAAAAAATTCTAAACCTCGAGAGAAAATAATTTTTAAAAAATGTTGTTCGTAGAAAAAAATTATTTGATGTATTAGAATAGCTTATTAAACCTCCCAAAGTGAATCAGAGCAGTTCATTGGTCCAAATCATACAGAATGGGGATTAGAGGAAGATGTAATCGATTGTCGGTTCAAGCATATGCGTGACAGTGATACAAAAAAATGGTCCTCCTTGAAACTGATATAAAGCAGAGACATAAAAAGAGACTGTCTTCTCATCGAAGGAAACCCGTCCGACTCAATAGCCTGACATATCCAAGGATGCAACGATCTTTTCATCGCGAGTAGAGTCGCGGCTTCTAATCGGTCGCGGATTTATGTAAGCGGCGAGAGGGAACACTCTGAATTATTTATTTTTCCGAAGTCGTATTATCTGGACACCGGTCAGCCACGTAACGTTCTCAAGGAGCTAGGGGGGCCTGGAATAGAACGGCGATGGTTCCGGTACCGGTTATCCATGGAAATCACCGACAAAAATAAACGAATCGCGGACATTAGCCGATTCGAAGCAATTCCGCGTGAAACGAGCTGTGTTCCCAGATTTTCTTATTGTTCCGCGAGAATCGGTTCGCATGAAGCGAACTCGTATTCGTATATTCATCTTTTATCATGATAAAATCTTTTGCATCAACTGCAACAGATGAGAGCCAGAGACACATTCAATTATTTTTTTTTTATTTATTGTTTTAACGTCGCATCAACTGCCAAGGTTATTAGCGACTGGGTGGAACAATGAGATTTGATACTGTAATCGATGAGTGTACGATGGGTGTGTGTGTGGACACATCTATTGTACATATGGGGAGTTTAATTAGTATTGTGAAGAATGTACTATGGTATATGTGTCCAAATGTGTTCGACAACCCAGTATATTTGTTCGACATCCCAGTTGGTTTCCATAGAAGTGATTTGTTTGTAATATTTGAATGATGTATGTACACGTCTTCAGTTCACATCATGTTCTAGTTCTTGTAATTTGTATCTATTCAATGTAAATATATTATATCTAATCATTCTAAATATTTCATTGTGCAAATATTTTCCACAAGTAGAATATTAACTTTTTTTAAATTTAATCATTTTGACGCGTTAAAAATAGTATATTAATATTCTTCAATTATTTTAAATATGTTTCCTGTTTGAAATTGCTCGAAACCATTTTTGTTATGAATGCATAAAATCTGTAGTCTATATATCATAGAGTCATGTGAATTTTTCATTTCATGGAATTAATTAATAGTAACTGAAAGAACATACATAGAGAAGCTCATCGAGTGATTTTTCTGTCCCTGACCGATTTAATTATACTCTGCTTCGCTCTGAGAGGTATTATTTCCTATTTTGTTGAAAAGGAAACTCATCTCCGAAGGACCTTTGAGCTGCTGATCGTTTAATATGATCAGAATAGGTTATTAGAGTTGCATGTTATTTAAAAGTGCTTATTATCTTACTAGCAGAACTATTTTCTTGATGGTAAGACTAAAAAATTGATTGCAGAGTGATTAATTGGATATAGGGTGTCTTGGTAGGAACTGTTAACGGAAGCACATTATAGTAAATTGTTGCTATAATTGATATATAAGCTACAAACTGTGCTTATTTGTTCTCTAAACGCATTTATCCAGGGAACGACTCGTTTGTCTGTCTGAATATCTTTATTTAAACAAATATAGATAATTTATTTACATTCACCATTACTCATGATCTTAATGAACATGAAGAATGTTATTAGAGCCAATTTTATATAATTTTGGCCTGTACATGTTTGTAAGGCATTTATAAAAAAAACGTTTTATAGATTTGAGCAGGCAAGCTCCACTAATTTAAGTGATTTTTATTTCGTAACCACAATACATTCGACAATGTTCGTATCAAGCTATATTAAGCTTATGTAAATGTGTACCGAAATAACTTTTATTTGAATCTAAAGACGAAAATATTATTAGATAGGAATACAAATTCTTTCCTATTAACTTCGACCAGCTAATATGGCTATTTAAGTGAAAATATTCTCTTGCTCTTTTAGGTCCGGAGAATTAACAGAAATTTTATAATTTTCTGGCTCGTGTAAAGGTCAATCAATTATCCTTGGCAGTGCAACAATAATAACAAAACAAATGACATCGTCTTCACCAGTTGAAAAGATGTAATAAGTCTGAATGAATTAAAAAATTTTTTTAAATAATTTATTTCTGCAACTAATGCGATGACTATCATTAATATTCGGGCACTCTTAAAAAAAATAAAATAACTTTTTTAATATTAATATTCCTATGACTTGAATGTTTTTTAGAAGTTAGACCAATTTGCTTACTACATAATGCGAAAAAATTTTTTTCAAAAATTGCTCGTAATTGCAGATAAAATACTAAAAATTGTATTTCACAACTTTTTTATGTAGGCCTATATTGAAAATTTAAAAAATACGTTCTGTAGATCTGTGTCAATTCTATATACCCTAAAAATTGCATCAAAATCGGTCAACGTAGCAATTTTCACTGCAGACTCAAATGAGAAAGTTGTAAAATATCACTTTTCGTATTGTCTCTACAATTACGACCAATTGCAATTTTTTCAAAATTTTTTTTCACGTCATGTAGCAAACTAATTATACTAACTTCTTAAAAAACTCCAAGTCGTAGGGTCCATTATTAACAAAATTACCGTCTTTTTAAGAGTGTCGGAATATTTATGAGAGTACACTGTAAATGCAATAGATCAGTTTTATTTTCGAGCACGGCCCTGAAGCCATGCCATTTACGGGTTAAGAAACACAGTTTCGTGTTCCCTCTAGTTATGCGCGTCACGAAAATACTCGGAATTCGGATCCGATTCGAAGATACCTCGGGAGAGGTACTTACACGATTGTTTCCCCGAGCTCGAGATTCTAATGAACACCCTCAGGGTCGTGCGTTTTCCTCGTGACTGGAAACACACGCAGGACGAGTACAAGATGTTCATAAATACCTCCGGGACTTATCATCAGATAAGGGAGTCGTTGTAACGGTGTAGAAGGAGGAAACAACGTCTAGACCGATGCGATGTTCCTCGTGTCTATTCTGAAGATTTGCGAGCCGGGCCAAGGTTGATTGTAAAACTTGCAAAACTAGGTTGAGTAATTTTTCTGGTCATATTTCTACGCGATGGGTCGCTTTTGACTAATCCCGGTGCTCGTTGCTAATTCTCTCCATTTCCCTCTGCTATTGTATGCTAATGCCTATTCGACGACTAGTCCAAATCTTCAAGATGTCGAAACTTGCCTGCAAGTAGTGGTACAGTTTCTCCATGATGATCGTATAATGTCTCTTCATTCATCTGGGGAATGGCTTTTCGAATCTGTGTGTCTAAGCAATTAGGTGAATTGATTTGAAGATGACAGTGCACTGCTAAGTTGAGTCGAAACAAACGAAATTTGACAACGTCGTTCGGAACATCTATTATTTTGTGTTGTCTGTGTACAAGAGATTGTCCAAATCAATAGGTACTTAACATTAGAACAATTGTACATTAACCCTTAGCATACCAACCTGGGTATCCTGGGGTCCCTCACTCAGGGACCCCAATATACATATTTTTCATGTTACTCAGTAACAGTTAGTTAGTAACATGTTACTGATCAATATGAAAAAAATATGTATTGGTGTTCCTGAGTAACCCCAGGTTGGTATGCTAATGGTTAAGAGGGGCTTTTGTGTAACGGCAGCGAAAACAAGTGACTTTCAAGAATTTGTCCAAAATAATCGTTGGACATGTGGAGCTAGACCAGGGATGGGCAATTTTTAGGGGCATGCGGGATTCCGGAAAATGTTCAGGATTCCCGTAAAATATCCGGGATTCTCGAGAATATTCGGGATTCCCGAGAATATTCGGGATCCCAAAAATGTTCGGGATTCCCGACAACGTACGGGATATAGAATAATATTTGGGATTCCGAAATTCTCGGGAATTCCGAATGGTTTCGGGATCCCTAAAATATTCGGGATTCCCGAGAATTTTCGGGAATCCGAAATTTTCGGGATTCTGTCCCGATCTCGAGAAAAATCCCCGTCCCGACCGGGATCCCGCACACTCATAGCAATTTTGCCTGAATTGAGGCAAAACCGTCCCCACCGTACCGCTAACTGTGCCCTTCCAACAAGCGCCGTACGGTGGGGCAACGAAAACAGGAGACATCAGTGAAGGCGACGAAGGTGCGCGCTGTATGAACAAGATGTTCGTGGGGGAAGCAAGCGTTTGAGTAGCCCCAACTGTGCCCAGGCCTGTACTAGACCTTTCGGGGATGTAAACAGATACTCAAGAAGTACAAGTGTATTTTTTTCGTTCAATTCTTCTTATTATTTCTTTCATAATACGTATGTTTCTCGACATTATATTTTTAAAACTGGCGTGCACAGTATCTAAGAAATTAGTAAAGTAAACAACCTCGGGATTGGGGTTAGAATTGTTCTTGATTTTGTATTTATAATATTTTTTGAACAATATAAATTTAACTAATCAGCCGATAAAAGTAAACTTCTCTTGCGAACCCCAGAATTTTTCCAACGTTTAAAGTAGCTACAATTAAGACAGTTTCTCACTTTTGGTCTTTTGATCACTGTGATAGACGCTACGTTGTGCGTCAGCAAAGCGTACCTAGGGATGGGCATTTTTGACTCAATTGAGACAAAACCGTCCCCACCATAGCGCCCACTGTCCCCCCTCCAGCAACCACCGTTACTAACGTACCTAAACCTACAAAAAGGTGCTTTTAAATTTTCATTACAGACCCAGATAAAAAAGAAAAAAATCGTGACCTTTACCTTCTCCGTCGAAATTCCAATTTTTGGAAAAAGTTATATACACGCTACCTATTAAACTAACCCTTCTAATATCTCAAAAAAACTGAAATCGTGTAGTTTAATTTTACAAAGTTATGGTATTGTAAAGAGTGTCCGAATATTAATTCCGGCCACCGTAGCTTCTATATCGTGCAATTAATGCAGACAATTTTTGTTTCTTATATATATATATATACATATATATAATTTATTTATTATATATATATGTATAGAGGGAGAGAGAGGGAGAGAGAGAGTTTTCTCAATTTTTATTCCGTGCCGGAAACCGGCAAAAACGGCGATAGATATCGATCAGCATGATCGACGTTATAATGATCTAGGAACTTTGGAACGCTGGCGTTATGTAAAGAAAATATTTACAGCCATAAGCTATGCGCATTTCGCGTTACAGTTTCGCCATCGATCCTGTCCAATACGGAAAATGAATCGACACTTCTCTTTGCCATTCCGTTGAAAGGTTGCTGTCATTCATATAAATCGTTCTGACAATGAGTGCTCCTTGAGGAGCCAGGAACATAGTGATTCAAATGGTAATTCCACGTTCCGAGTTGTCTTGATCCTTCTTTGTCCGGATGAAGCTCCTGTTTACTCTGCTGGGAATATTTGTTGTATCACTCGAATATCAAACACGTTATCCCTCATGGTTGAGCACTAAGAAAATATTATCATACGAATTTTTAGCAAGAATTCAATGTCCATGGCGTAGCGATTTAATATTGTCACGTGAGTCCGTTTTATCGATGAGAATTGACGCTGATGCAATCGATATTTCGAATTATGCATAGTCTACTGTGCACAAAAATTGCAAGGATACGAATAGGTATAAATAGATGGAAATAGAGAAAGCTGGATATAAATGAAAATAGAACTACATATAAAGAGAAATAGTAATTTATATAAATAAACTAAGAAATAGACATAAATAAACTAAGAAATAGATATAAGTAAACTAAGAAATAGATATAAGTAAACTAAGAAATAGATATAGATAAACTAAGAAATAGATATAAATAAACTAAGAAAAATAAATAAATAAACTAAGAAAATATTATCATGTGATTTTTTAGCAAGAACTCAAAGATCATTACCTACAGACGTAATTAAGTTACGTGGTCCGTGTGATCGTTGATTGTGATGGTGCTGCAATCGATATTTCACGAGTAGGTATAAATAGGTGCAAATAGAGATAGCCGGATATGGATAAAAATAGAAATAGATATGAATAAACTAAGAAATAATCTTTCGTCGTATGCATATTAGACGACGATCTATAACAATGATTACGAAGACAGCTCTTTCAAAACGGTTCTTCAATAAATATTTATGATTTCGAATGTCTGTGACGCTGTGATGTTGCAATTTATATGCACGGCTGAACTTTTTATGTTTCTTTTGGACCAGCCTTTGTTGCGAACATGAACGAAGAATATATTTGATTTTATTTATTAAATATTTATACTCAGTCACGTATTATACTAATTTAATAGTATGTATCCTCCTATCTGAATATTCACTGCTAATTTAAAAGAAGTCCTTTCGAATTTAAATTGCGGCGAGATTAATTGAGATCGCACCATTATAGATTATTTATATTTATAGCTATCGTGAACTTTGTAGAAGCGTTTCATTACGCATAATCTGCAATGTAATAAAACTCGGTGAAATGTGTTTTATATCGTTAAACAAAAAAGCGAACAAGAAAGCACTGTATCTGCCTAGATACATAATTAAATGTCGATATAAGATACTAAACCTTTTATCCCGGCGTTTAAATAAATTTTGCAAAAATTCTTTTAATACAATTTTTACTTTCTAGGACAGTGAAAACAACGATCAATGACAGAACATGATGCAGGATCTTTGTCAGTGTATTTTTGCGCGTCTTTGGATAATCATTGTGTCGATTAGTTTCTAATTTTGCGTTTGCAAAGCCCTAAGACTCTAAGATCATTTCGTCATTGATTTCGTATTGACGTAAGTTAGGAAGAAAGTTCTTAGGCATTCATTAGGTTACTCAATTCTATTTTAGTACACAACAAATATCTTCTTACATCGTGCTAAACGTGTTTAAAATCACATAAAAGTAAATGGGACGTGTAGAAGAACCGATGGACCGATTAGTTCTTCTGCTACTGTGAGAGATTGCCTAATCAACACTACCGAGCACTAAACGCGACTGGTTTGCATTGGCTGTTAAAAGTAACAAGACCTCATTTGTCGAAATATCGTACAATTTTTCCTATAAAACACGTCTCAATAACTGAATATATACAGTAGTTCTAAGAAAAATATCTTTAAAGTCTCAATTATTGCGAAATACAGAATCTCAAATCCGCCATTTTGAGGGGTCCGGTAATTCTTGTGTTAAATAATAATTCTAATAGACCCAGCTCTATACGTGTAGAAGAACCTATGGACCGATTAGTTCTTCTGCTACTGTGAGAGATTGACTAATCAACACCTAGCACTAAACGTGACTGGTTTCCATTGGCTGTTAAAAATAACAAGACCTCATTTGTCGAATTATCGTACAATTCGTCCTATAAAACACGTCTCAATAAATATATATACAATAGTCCTAAAAAAAGATATCTTTACAATCTCAATTATTGCGAAATACAATAGAATAGTTCCGTAATTCTTGTATTAAATGATAATTCTAATAGACCCAGCTCCGAACGGCCAATATTAAAATCTCATACAAAAGTTTCAATTCACAGTATAAAAAATTGAACAAGAACTTGAGCAAAAATGGTTTACTGACAAAATAATCAATTTCAATTAGGTCAGGGTGCCGTTCCTTCCGATTGATTAATACTAGAACCACCGAGTTCTAAACGAGCCCGATGTATATTCTTTTATAATTATAAATGGGATTGAATTTATTCTGAAAAATGTGTCAAGAAAATATTTCTATAACTTCACGATCCGTAAAATTAAAAATTCGTGAAATCCGTCATTTTGACGAGCTCAGTAGTTATAGTATGAAGCGACTGATTACGGAATTAATTTTAATCACGCGCAGTTTAGAGAGATAATAAATCACGGATGTTTTCATTAATCACCGAACTACCGGTTCGTTGTGTGTCATGCAAATCAGCTACCTTCTCGCGCTTACGGCGCTGTATTTGCTTGTCGAAGACAAATGATCTAACCATAGAGCTTGCATCAACCAGGAAGACCAATGGAATTACGAATTTTACACGCGCAAGAAATTTTCAAGGAAATCTCTAGTCTAATTGGTTCACGTAATCGGTGACTTTCTTCGCGCTCCGATTCGTCTTGTTTTTCGTCGCTTCTCTGCTCCTGTGTAATTTTTATGGAAATTCCTACGTAACAGGATTACCCAGAAATCATCGACTGGTGGTCCCCATTGATCCCGTTGCGAAAAGAAAGCGTGAATCATCGTGGTGAGTATTTTTCGGCAAGACATTAGGTTGGCATCATCATCAAAAATGCATTTAACCCTTTGCGGACGAGTGTCGGCAAATAACAGCCCAAACAATTTTACCGTTCTGCGATTGTTAATAATTTTTAAAGAATTTATTACTCTCAAAAAATATCAAATCAATTATTACCGATCACAACACTCTTCCCTTCATTTCAATATTATACATAACTCTTTAGTACACAATTTTTTGTTTCATAAGGGAAACATATTCAACCTGTCGAGAAGTATGCTAAAAATAATTCCTGTACACGAAGTTAAAAAATTAACAAAGCTGTGAATGCTGTATTTATTGTCTATATTTTATTGTTATAGACTGCGGATTTTATACATTTATGAATAGGCTGCGGATCTTTATGCAAAATTGTCTGTATAAATTGTACGAAACGGGGGCCTAGTAGAAATGTCATTCTTCCTTTAATGATTTCAATCAGCTCAAACTAGCACATTCTTTAATTCTTTTAATCTGTCCTCTGCATTAAATTGCACTTACTAATTTGCACCGTAAATGGACTAAACTCGCAGTCTATTTATGACAAAACTGAATCGATAAATTATAAAACTGTGAAGACAACAGAAGAATCGAGCACCAATTTTGGTTCATGAAAATTATTAAAGGGGGAAATACATTTTCATCTAATTTCTTTTTCTTGAAACTAACTTAAATTTTTATTTTGCATTAAAATTTATAGTTTAGTTATGAACAAGTGTACCACTCGAGGGTTCATTCAGACATCCTTTCAACGTGTAGAAATAACTTCACACAATCGCTCTGCAATTATTTGATCAATTGTATACATCAGGGATGGGCACGGTAGGGGCCCCTCTAACGCCTGCTTCTCCCACCAACCTCTCCTTCAAGCGCGAGGCCTGCACACTGTTCGCAACGGGCGAAGCAGTTCGTTCCTCTCTGGCAGGGATGGGCATTTTTGTCTCAATTGAGACAAAACCGTTCCCACCATAGCCCCCACTGTCCCCCACCAGCATCCGCCGTTACTATAGAATGGAAGGAAGTGCTTCGCCCGTCGCGAACAGTGCGCAGGCATCGCGCATGAAACAGTGGTTGGTGGGAGAAGCAGGCGTTTGAGGGGCTCTACCCGTGACCATGTCTGCTCTATGGTAACGGCGGATGCTGGTGGGGGACAGTGGGCGCTATGGTGGGGACGGTTTCGTCTCAATTGAGACAAAACTACCCATCCCTGATATACATCTATGAATTTAATTTAGTACGAAGGACACACAAAAAATGTACCATAATTCAGTGGTTGCAACTGATATATGTGCAACTCTTCTTATAGACTAGCAACCATGTTTAACATAATGACCCATTCCATGTCACGTTCTCAGAACAATGTACAATGCAATCGAAATAATTGTAAATTAAAAATATTAGAACACATCCCGTAAACCTAGACTTGATTTATTAAAACTCTTTCGATAAGAAACGCACGTAGCACCTGTTTTCTCGGAATTACCATAAACATTCATTATGCACAAAGATGGTCTAGATACCTGTACACAATTGGAACGGCGATTATGATAAAGACAAAGTAACTTGCTCCGTTGTAAACGCTTTCAACACAGAAATGCAGAAGGTATTCTCTAATCGTCGCTCCGATAGTTTATCGTAGAGGTGAATAGTCCATTATCGGTCTACAGGTGAGCAATAAATGAAAGACAAACGTTGTTCCGAGTTCAGTCGCCGTTCTCGTGCAAATCGTCTAGCCGCAAGGTTATCAACATTCGCGGTGCAGAGCCGGTTCGATGCACGATTCGAACAGTTTTCGCCAGACTTGCGAAAGTTGAAACGCGCACGTCGACAGCAATGATCGCCGTTGACGTGTCACCTCGCCAGAATAATTTACGAGTCGTCATTAATAGATCAGTATGGACTTTGACATGCTCGCACAACTATTTTTCTTCTCTCTGCGCATTGTGTCCTCGAGTGCGCAAGATCCACAACAGAGTTTTTAAACTCGATGTTTAAAAACAATCCAGCTATGTATCCAGTAACCTTGTTTCCGATTTACAGACATAGGAGATTCTAGGACGAGCAATAATAGTTTAATTTATGGGATATTATCTATTCAAGGCCTTGGTGAGAATTAAAGTAACGGCGATGTTCAAGCAAGCCACTTGTATGAAACGCAATCATTAATTAGTTGAAAAACTGGTGGTGGAGCAAGTTATGGATTTTTTAAAAATTTTGCAGTAACCGATAATTACAGCTTGTAACGAGAGTTATGGGATCGTATTATTAGACTGCGGGTTTGTATGGAGGATAAAGAGCATATCGATGACAATGAACAGGAGCCAATCAGATATTTCTTGCTTCCTTGAATGATTTTGATAAGTTAAGAGTAGAACATTGAGATGCTCTTACTTGAATTTTCTCTAAATTTTATTTTAATTAATTTATTCCCTATAAAATTACTGAAAAATTAATACTGAATTTTCTCTCATAACTCTAAACCTACCAGCACCGATCAAATGACCGGTTTCAATTTTCTTATTTTGCTATTACTGACACGATGAAGTTGAATTTATGGAAAATGATTGAATAAAAATATTTATTTCAACATAGATTAAAATAAGAACCATACAAACTTTAAATACACTCAATCTTGTAATTTTTATAAGACAACAGGTACTAGTCAATTTTAGTGCTCGGTCTAATCTTTTTTTTTTTATTGAAATCTTAAGTAGAACTCCCCATGGGGGTTATAAAGCTATACATTAGGATCAACGTAATGTCTGATATACAATTGGTTATACAAATACATCTTACAGGCATATATTAGTAGTGTAGGTACAGTAGAATAGAACGCATTAAGTACATAAATTTAAATCTTTAAATTACATTGCTTGAAAAAATTAAAAAGAACATGACATACCTGGATATTCGGTTTATAAAGTAAAGATCTGATATTTAAGGGTGGAAACAAATTGAACTTGCTTAATCTTTGCATAAGATCAACTTTTTGTGATTCCAACAAGGTACATTGAAAAGTGATATGGTTAAGATCTTGAACCTCATTGCCGCAGTTACATTTGGAATCATCTATTATATGTCTGCTTTAAATTTCGCCTACTAATTTTTACTGTAAATTCCTCAAATCTGCAGTGTAGTTATTATATAAATGATGAAACTCTCTAAATTCATATCTGTTTAGCATAAATAGTATGCACACGATTTTTATGTTCACTAGGTCAATTTTTCTTGATACACCATTTCATATATTTTGAAAATAATTAACACTTTAATCAAAAGTAATTCTTCTTGAAAATTTTCTTTGTCAAAGCGGTTCGTCTTTTTTCGAAATCTATGTTTAAAAGTTCAGCGATATTTCATTCAATAGCTTAAGAAGTTATATCCGTATCAAATTGTTTATGAGACAGTGTGTTTTGCTAGCTTTCTAAAATGTCCACTCAACACGACGTTCAAATGTCGCTAAATAAAATTGGAGAATCTAGGATGATTGTACAGAACCATTAATTGCACGTTTATAGGCTGTTCGCCGCTTCACCGCAGATCATCACAGTGCAATTAACACTAATCATCAAAATTTATACATTCATTTTGCCCATAGGATAATCGTTTCACGAAATACATGTACAAGTTCAGATTATACTGTATCTAATAAGGTGCAGGTTACATCAGTGCGAAGAAATCACTGATGCAACAGGTTCAACGATCTACAACATCCTGCAAGAGATTGTCATTCTCTTTTTGAGAACGTTTCTGCTTATTTCCCGTGGAAGAATCTTAATCATATACCGACAGACATAATTACACGGATACCGAAGGAAGTTCTGTCAATCGTTGTACAACGGATCAATTTTATATTATGTGATTAATCAATACTTTTATTTTAATCTGCATATCCGACTTCTGATTGGCATAGTTTGCATAAGAACGGGATGGTGATGAAATCGTTATGGTGTTAATTGTAGGTAGTAATTGCTTTCAACTGATGACATGTGAGTTCGTGATCGTTAATCTAACTCGTTGATGAATATTTAAATGAAATATAGTATTAGGTCGTTGCATATGAAATGTCCGATTGTTAACAGTAACGTTAACTAAATATAATCTTTTACGAAATAAATGGATCAAAGTAAGCATAATTCTAATCAATGTATTCTGTGAATGAATTGCAAGAATCTTGATTGTATTAATGTAGAAATCGGACTTTTTTGTCGTTCACGTTCATCACTTACAAGATTCTCATCGCCATTTTGTAGTCTTCTTTACCGTCGACGAACAGAGCATTGATTAATCAACCAATTTTGAATAAACATCACATGATCGTTAAAGTGTTATTTAACATTGAAATAAACTTTATTTAAAAGTAAAATTGGATATCTACATAAAAATTGAAGATGAGACCTTAAGGTCAGCTTTGTAACTTAAAATGATGTATGACAACCCCATACATTGTAATAGTATTTCTTGATCAAAACGCTACATAACAATTGCTAGAATCGAACATTTCATATGCAACAACCTAATATTATGTGGAGTGTTAAGATGGTCTTAAACATATGTCATAGACGAGGTCTCTGAGAAAGTAAATGCTTGAAAAATTCTAGTATTCTCGTATTTCTAGTATTAATGCCTTTTTTCGCAATCGATGTACAACATTTTCATTTTGCATAAAGATCTGCAATCTTTTGATGATTCATCGCGAATATCGATACGAAATGGTAATATTGCCATGATTGGATGATCAGTGCTAGATTATCCAATAAACAAATTAAGCACGTGCTCAGGGCATTAGGAGAGGGGGGGCGTACCAAAGGAATTTTTTGAATTTTAGGTCTGTCATATGGTAATATTACAACGTGTTTATGTGCATGCATGTGCTAGTGGAAAGATGAAAATCAGTAGCGAGTGAGAAAAACTCTTGTTAACAACGCTTTTTAGTAAAATTATCGAAAATCCTGTAGAAGGGGGCATCAAATGACCTTAATCCGGCACTGTGAGTGAACCTGGGGTCTTCGTATAATCCTATGAAAGTGATTCAATCGCAGCGACGCGTCTCGATCGTCGCCGATCGATCGCGATTTTACCGACAACCGGGGACTCGGTCTCCGGAGGCCTCGATTATCGTTGCTTCCGTGCACGATCGCCAGACGGAGACACTTCTATCCGGTTTTTGCGGATTACAGTCTCCCAATTAATTTCCTATTAATCAACAAAGTCCTCGGATCGGTCCATGTCGAAATCAAGCGGGTATTTTCCGCACCGCGACATTCCGGATCCCGTTGACGCCACGATCGATCGGGTCACTGAAAAATGTCGCAAGGTGTCGCCGCCGTTAATTAAATAAGAATTACGCAACAGGTCTTTCGCGCGTAGATTTTATTAGAGATTTTTACGGAGCAACTAATGTATGCGAAGCAAACGATCCGGGTGATCGACGACCTGTTCAACAGGTGTCTCTTATCGTTCCGATCGAATCGGACGAAAGCACCACTACCGGTGACGTGGTCTCTTTTTGTCGCTGTTGGGTTTTCCCTTTTGCCGGGGTGTCGATTATGGCGCGATTGTTGGATCCAAGATTTTATACAATTATTTGCTTCAGAGTCCTGCGACAAAATATATAGAGTATAAAATTATTTATACTCTATTATTTATAGCAGGATTTCGTTGGAAATGTTTTCGTTTTGTGCTTTTCACGGTGTTGTTTCTGTGAAATGTTAATGTATTGTTTCGACATCTTTGTTCTAAATTTGTAAAATATGAAATCTCAATATATTAATAATATAATGTAATATAATTAAAACTCATTCTTGGTTCTTCTAGAAAGACGATAAAAATCAGAAATGAAATCGTTTATGTAGGATCGGGTAGAGATTGTATTAATTTATTGATTCAACATCTTCGTTCTAAATTTAGAATGTAGAGTTTGAATAGGTGGGAAGATTACTGGTTCTATTAACCCTTAGCACTCGAGTGGCGACTCTCCAGCGCCAGTAAAAATTGCTATGTTATTATTCGAAATATTCGTTACATTATTAAATTTACTTCAACTTAGTAAAGTATTAAACATTTAAGTATTTTATGAGTAAATTGCATCAGTTTCACATCGATAAAAGGAAAAAATCATGTAGAATGGAAATATTCTATGACGAAAGATAAGTTTGGCTTTCGAGTTAAAATAGTTCCGATTGCAAAGGGTTAGGAGTGATTCAAGTCTGCAACGAAATTATTTTAGTTTTAGAACGCTTGCTTGTTTTTTACTGGGTGAGCGTTCTAAGTGGGTAAAAATCAAAAGGTGCATTCGATCAGTGCGTTTAACATAGCCTTCGATACTCATAATTGTTAATTACCACTTTTATTGGATGAATAGTGGGGCACATAATTTAAAAAGTATATAGGCATTGAACACGATTGAACATTCGATCAGTTCACTTACCATGATATTCGATGTCGCCAATTGTTAATTCGTAAACTTATTAGTAGAATAGTGGGATGCAGAATTTAAAAGGTACATTGGAATTCAACACAATTGAGCAGATCATTGATTCATTCATTTATCAAAGCATTCTATGCACAAATTGTTGATTAGCACGTTTATTAGCTGAATAATGAGTGTATTACGGGTCTTTATGCAAAATCAAAATTTTAAGCATCACTTACAAGCTAAGTACGAATTTTTTTCTTCGTTGGTAAGCTTAACATATTGAAAATTGTATGTCCAGATTTTTTAATTCTTTCGATCTTTTTCTGTTTTACATTACATATTTTTGTCATAAATTCATAAAATCCGCTGTCTAATAATGAAACACAAAATTTAAAAAAAGGAAACTCTGCACAATTCAACGTAATGAACATTCTGCGGATTTTATGCATTTATGACAAAAATGAATAGCTACAATTTAAAATAGGAAAAATATTACAAGAATTTTAGATCATCAATGTACTATGTATTTTGCAACCTTTTATAATCATGCAAGAAATACAGAACTTTTTATTTTCTGTTCTATTTTCTGTAATTGATGGAGATAATTTTTATTTTGCATAAACATCCGCAGCCTAGTAATGAAAATTTTATATATTATGAAGCATCCTTGTGTCGATGTCTAATACGTTTTATCGTCTAAAATTGATTGTCTTGGAAAGTGTACGAGAATACATAGGGATATGTATGTAGTTGTTAAAGAACACAAGAAATTGACGTTTAATTACATCTTTTTCGAAACTGCTCTGTAAAAATCCACTGAGATGTGGAGACAAATTCTACAGAAACCAGTTTCTTCTTACTTATATATTTTTTTTTAATTGAACAAGTTTATCCCGAGGATACTTGATTCAATTCCCTCTCACGACATTCACAATTCTCCTTTCACGTTGAAAAGGTAGAATAAAGTCTACTGTTATACTGTGCACTTTATTGATCGTCAGATATCCGATTGAAACCGAATGAAAGAAAAGTTGCTAGAAGAAACTTGAGATTCGGAGTGCGTAAAAACCGGTTGATCTCTTACGAAATAATTTGTAATCTTTACAAAACTATCTATTGTGTTCTAGCCATTGTATATTTACCCTTTGTTCTCGAATTTTTCACGTTCATTGCATTGTTGGAAAGCTTGTTCATAATTTTTGCTAAGTACGCGTTCCGATTAGGTAGAAATTGATTTCGATCAGTAAATTTCTAAAAGTAATCTATAAATTATATCTATAATCGTTAATTAGCACGCGGAGAACACTGAAAAAGGCTGACTAAAATATTTAAAAGTGTAACTAGAATTAGAATGTTTCAGGAAAGTTCACATACGTAGTTTCCAATCACTGCACTTCGATCTTCTTCTTTTATTTTCTGATAATGTATAGTGTTCAATGAATCGTATAAAAAGATAATCATTAAGTGGAACAGATTCTCTTGCAGATCATTCATTTTCTATACATCTCGCTCTACTTACTGAAATGAATTTCATTAAATCTAAAATAATCGTACATTTTAATGCAAAGCATTTTATTCTCCCCATTCACTATTTATTTCTGTTTGTTAAATATTTTACCTTCAACTTATTAAAACAAAGTCACCAATCAAATGTAATG
This sequence comes from Sphecodes monilicornis, assembly GCA_913789915.3. NCBI lineage: Eukaryota > Metazoa > Arthropoda > Insecta > Hymenoptera > Halictidae > Sphecodes > Sphecodes monilicornis. The sequence continues at coordinate 18,396,409 of OU565290.1, forward strand.
GAAAGCATTCTAACATGTAAATTTTATTTTTCACATTTTTTGTTCCACTTACAATCTATTTTATTAATTCTTACTGCATTGAAAGCAAACGCTCTTTTTGTTCGATAGAATTTTAATATGTGCATTTCATTTTTCATATTGCACGTACCACTTACAATTTGCTTAATTAAATCTTATTGAAAAAAGCCAACAATAAATTTTACTGGAAAGCATTCAAATATGTACATTTCATTTTTAACATTTTTTGTTCCACTTACAATCTATTTTATTAATTCTTACTGCATTAGAAGCAAACGGGATTTTTAACGGAAAGAATTTTAATGTGTACATTTTATTCTTCATATTGCACGTACCACTTACAATTTGCTGAATTAAATCTTATTGAAAAAAGCCAAAAAATAAATTTTACTGGAAAGCATTCGAACATATACATTTCATTTTTCATATTTCTCGTTCCACTTAGAATTTCCTTAATTAATTATCACTGAAAAGAAGTCGCCAATAAATTTTAATGGAATACATTCTAAAATGTACATTTTATTTTTCATATATCTTGTTCCATTTACAATACTGAATAAAATCATACTGACGCAAAATCAACCACAATTTTGAATGCAAAGCAATTTAGATTTAACACTTTACCGAGCAAAACTTTACCAAATCGAAATTCCAGGATGGACAATATTTCCTATGACACTCCACCATTTCCTAAATCAATTTGCAATGAAAGTCAAGCAGCGTCGATGTCAACTGCACCGCGATGCATCGGCAAACGGTCTGATATAGCCGACTCATGGGCGCAATAGAGTGCAACAGAGTGCAACATAGTGCAATAGAAAGTGCGGCAGCACTGTCAGTTCTTCGGTCACTCTCCCAATCCACATCGTACCCAGTGAAGCATCTCCGGGCTGAAAAATATCAGTACTTATCGGCGAGCAACGGATCCTCATTATAACCGCGAAAGCGAAAAAGCTAATTGTCTTCGTTGCATATCGTTACCGCGTTTCCCCGTCTGCAAACCGCGATATAGGAAGGAAACAATCATTCTTTGTTAACTATAAAATCATACGACCGAGTCTACCGCGTCGTCCTACCTATTCTATTCAAATAATTCTATTCAAATAATTCTTCTCAAATAATTCTCAAATAATTCTCAAATAATTCTCAAATAATTCTCAAATAATTCTTTTCGCTCGGATGAGTCAGAGTTGAGACTGTTCAAATTTTTCGCGGCCACCTTGCCAAATTAATCGTGTCAAATCTGACAGATTTCGCGGGGTTTCGTAACGCGGGAAAAAGTGAAAGGTTCGCCGGCATCCCGCCAGGTCGGGGACCACGCGAAACTTCAAACTGAAACCGCGAAATCCGGATAGTCTCCTCTTCGAGCTGGTGCAAAAACAGATCTGAAAATTTGCTGGACCGTGATGCAAATTTTTTGGTCCCGGAATGCTTGATCGGTCAATTGAGCTATCTCCGGAAACCAGTGATTCATTTGACTTCCACTCGTGCGATTTATACTCATTTTTGTTGCTGCACTCTGTGGCCATTGCTAGATTAAATTTAGAAGAGGAATTCGTGAGAGTCCATTTTATGTAATCGTTATTGCAGAATAATTGTTTCGGACAAAACTGGACAATGGATTGTGTGGAAATGACTTTCTCAACACATGAAATGAACGATCCCAATCAATGAATTGTTATGCAGGTTTTAAATAAAATCTCAGGTTAAGCTTGTAGACTAGACTGGAATATAATAGTACATAATTAATGAATAGGCGTCGGATTTTGGGCATTTATGACAAAATTGAGTAAGTAAAATTAAAGATATTAATGTATTAACTTCAGCATTTTAAAATTCTTTAAAAATGGAAAACATTTCTATTCGATAACTGTCTGTAACAATAAATGCAAACAGTTTTTATCACGCATAAAAATCCGCAGTCATTTGATTATGTAATTTGAAGTGATGCCAATCTATATATTCTCCTTTCTACGATTTTGAATTTCAATACTAGTCCAGCGTATTTTATTGTCATTTATATTGACAATTTTTAACATTCTTTCCTTTCATTTTTTATGCACATTACTGCAATATTTAATTGTACTTTTACCATTTTCAAAACTGGTCTTTAAACAGATGCTGACTGCACACCGTCATTAGCCACCAAATAATAACCGTAATGTAGTAACAACAATATACTATAAAACAACCAACGTAAGTATGAATTCCCAGGTGTTCAACTTGCAGAGTATTTAATTTGTGAGGAAATATCCTGTGAGAAAAAAGGAGCGTTGCGCGATTAGAATACGAATGAAGGATCAACGCAAGGATCGTCAGCCGTCATGTACTGCGAAAAAAGGGGCAATTGTCATAAATCGTCGATCGCGAACGAGGATCCATAAAAACGACTCGTTGTCCTTGCAGAGTAGTCTCATCTCTCAGTTGAGCAATGGACCTACATATCTGAAACACGACGACCTTTTGCACTTTTCATTCACGAAATTATGCAAACTTTACGAAAAGATCGATAAAATTCGTAAATAATCAGCAAAGTTTCTCACAACTTTCCCATTTCGAATATCTACCTAGTTTTAACAGCTCTTATCTGCCGGGGAAATAAAATTGGTAGTACGTTAATGTGCCACTTTCAAATTATAAATAAAAGATGAGCTGGCTGATTGTGTGGAGTGATGACTTCTGAATAAATAATAAAAACAGGAACTTCAACTTGTTTTTGGAATATTATGCACAATTTCTTCTCTCCATCAGTGCTTCCAAAAAAATTAGAGATTAAATGAAACAATGTTAAATTACATTAACCATTCTACTATTTTCGAAGGACTACAGGTATCCTATAAATACACAAACGTTCATGTATCTCACAACAATGGCACCAAAAAATTTCTTCTCTCCATCAGTGCTTCCAAAAAAATTAAAGATATAATGAAACAATGTTAAATTATATTACACTAACCATTCTAGTATTTTCGAAGGACTACAACTATCTTATAAATACGCAAACGTTCATGTATCTCACAAAAATGGCACCAAAAAATTTCTTCTCTCCATCAGTACTTCCAAAAAATCAAATATAAAATGGAACAATGTTAAATTCCACTAAATTGCCTATTCTATTATTTGACGAGGTCTATATCCTATAAATACACAAAAACTTTTGCAATATACCTATAATCGTGAGTGCAATCACAGTACAAACGTCCACAGTCCAGTAATTAACACTCTGAACCTTGCCACATATTCAAAAACAATTCCCTGCTTCAATTGTAATCAATCAACCCCAGAAAATCCTAAAAACATAAACCATTACATTAGAATCTAAATAACAAGACAAAGTGGCATTTTATTATCCAATCAGCAAGTCTCCAAGTTGTTCCATGCTCACCCATTGTCCAATCAGATTGCAAAACTCAATTAGCTCATTCCTGGACGAGTGTCTACAACATTGATGATGTAAGATCACAGTGGTTGTAACAAGAATGGACCAACACCCTGTTTCCATCGACATTGAAGCTGGCATTGCCGTTAAATCGCGAGTCAACGATCTGGTGAATTGAAATTCTATCAGGTAACGCGACCTTGAAAGGATCTTATGGCCTGGAAGACCATAAAAGGCACCCGGCTGGCATCTCGCACGATCGTCGTCGCACGATACAGTTGCTTGAGGCTGGTCAGTAAACCGATCTAACGGCGCTGGTTGTAACAAACCGCTTGCTCGATCGTTTGCAAAACCTGTTCGATCGAGGATGATCCACCAGACACACCGTAATCGAACCTACGACCCGTTTCCAATCTCGTATCATCGATTAATTAAGCGCACGGACGCTGGAAGCTGCTTGAGCAATTATCGTTGCTTTTCCTTGGAATTAGGGTTACTGGATGCTGACCGCCTCGGACAATTTTTATGGCGATGATGTCTGCCATCGGGACAAACGACGCAAATTTACACTTTTATGAACAATTCTATGAATATTGGAATCGAAATTGCATTAGGAAGAATGTAATAAAAATCCTACTAACTTTGTGTTTTTGAAACATTGATTTTATTGTTTGTTACCAGACTGCAGAGCTTTATTTATTTATTTATTGCCTTAAACCAAATAAGGTTTGTATACAATGCATAAACAATTGTAAATTTCCATTTTTATGGATTATTTTATAATGTTTTCTTTATCTCTATTTTTATCTCTATTTTACATTGTTCTTGTAGCGATTAAAAGATTTCTTCCAGTAAAAATAGAATAACAATTATTTTACTGTTTATTACACATTTTCTTGTTTCTTACTAAACCACAAATGTTTATATAAATTGTCATAAATTATTTTATAGGCAATAAAGGAAATATTTCTAGAAGTTGTAAGAAAATGTCTTTTGGTAAAAATAGGATAAAAATTCTATTAATTGTGGCTAAGGTATATACATTTCTATGGACTTTTTAATTTTGCACACGTCATAATTATAAACATCCACAGTCTCTTTGTTACTAATTTTTTATAAATTTCTTATCAGAAGAGAACGTTGCCTGTACATTTCCTGTGCAATTATGCTAATCGCAAACTATCGAACACATTTTAATGTATTCACGTGTTTTATAACTTTGTGCTGAATCGGATCGAAACGCTGAATAATTTATAAAAATAGCAGAAGGAAGGAGGCTTACTTAATAATCACCAGTGTAGAAGTTGTTACATTGAATGTGAAGAAATTGTGGAATTAGAAAGGGAGTGGAAAGATATGTCAAAAACGTGAAAAGAATTTTTCCGCGCTAGTCTTCGTTTCCGAGACATTCGATATTGAAAGTATGTTTCACATGTATGCATTAGTACTTACAAGAAGTAGAAAGTGTAAGTCATGAGCAGACTTTTCCTATGCATTAGCACGTACATCGGAGGTAAATTATCATATTCAATTATATTTGAGAGCAAGCATTGTATGGAGACATTTATTTTCAAGACTCATTCTTTCCTGTATTCGGTGTACGCAAAAGTTTGAATCCTTTTGTCAATTTTCTTTCGCATAAACACTACGTAAAAGGTGTGTTAGCAGTCGATAATGAAGTTGGTTGTTTAGAAACGATGGTAAACGAACTATTGCACAAAAAGGCGGAAGATTCTAACCATTATTCATGAAGAGCTGGAGAAGACTAAAAATTTGGCTAATAAATTCAGCTTGTGTCAATACTTCGTGTTAAGAACGCCTTTGCTTCTTCTTCTCTAAAGAAATTAATAGAGAAATGACAATACAATTGAATTGGGAAATTAAATGAAAAGAAATCCAAAGTTGAAGCATCCATGCTGATCGACCATGAATTGATGAACATGTCTTCAACAAGGAACAAATCTGAGAAAATACAACTATACCTAACATAACGCTGATGATAATAAAGAGAGGATCAAAATAATAGAAATCGTGAATTCTATGTCAGGCAAGATCAGATGTTGAGGATGACGAACTACCATAAATTGACAAACTTGTCTTCAACAAGGATCAAACCTGAGAACATACAACTATAACTAACATAACGCTGATGATAATAAAAAGAGGAATAAAAATAAAAAGAATTGTGAATTCTATATCAGGCAAGATCAGAAGTTGAGGATGACGAACGACCATAAATTGACGAAAATGTCTTCAAGAAGGAATAAACCTGAGAAAATACAACTATACCTAACATAACGCTGATGATAATAAAGAGAGGATCAAAATAATAGAAATCGTGAATTCTATGTCAGGCAAGATCAGATGTTGAGGATGACGAACTACCATAAATTGACAAACATGTCTTCAACAAGGATCAAACCTGAGAACATACAACTATAACTAACATAACGCTGATGATAATAAAAAGAGGAATAAAAATAAAAAGAATTGTGAATTCTATATCAGGCAAGATCAGAAGTTGAGGATGACGAACGACCATAAATTGACGAACATGTCTTCAACAAGGAATAAACCTGAGAAAATACAACTATGCCTAACATAACGCTAATGATAATAAAGATAGGAATAAAAATAACAGAAACCGTGAATTCTATATCAGGCGAAAGATCAGAAGTTGAGGATGACGAACGACTACAAAGTGACAACTGATTCGTGCTTGCTCCTAAGTGGTCCCCAGCCATCATACTTAATGCGATTCCAAGCAAAACCTTAATCTACCTAGGTGTCGCGCATGATTGACTTAATAAACACCAGCAGCGGACCAGCATGGTAACTTTCATCGGCGTGGGAGCGTGTTAAACTTGTCCTTGCTTTGTTCCTTGCTGGAAACAGCTAATGATCGTAACGGGAGATCATTCACCGAGTTGCCGAGCTCATTGTTACCTGTCGAGAATGTCAAGATCGCGATCATGGTCGCGGCCAACAAGGGATTGCCCTGTTCTCCTGTATCTTCTCCTTTCGACTTGCAATCATTGATACCATTCTCCGCAATAATCTTAGTAATCAAAATCTTGAATAAATCTTTAACAAATCACTTGATAGATTTACACATAGTAAAAACTGCTTTATGGGCTTTTACCATCAGAGACTATTAAACGGAAATTTACCAATGAGATTTTATTGTCGAGTGGAAAAGATGAGCACGTTCTTTATTACTCATGATTAGGTCAGACTTAATTTAGACAGTTTAAACAACTAGAATCTCATTAATACATCGCTGTATGTTTAGTGTCAATTATAGTGTACACTATCTCCTCGGAGAAAGGAGTAGCGTTTCACAATTAGCATAGTTAAGTCCGTTTGCTCGTTAAAGTGTTAGGGTTTCCTTTTGTTTCTAATGAATCTTATAATTCTTTCACTTTGTTGTTTCGCAGTCCGATGCAGGCGTGTATTATATTACATTCGTGTTAACGGTTAGCCCATTTTTGTTATAGTAATTTAGTTTGTCTTTTATATACATGGAATCGTTGCTATAAATGGAGATCGTTGTAAATTAGCTTAAATTATTTATAATTATATAATTACTGCAGTGAAAGTAAAACCTGCATTATTAAGAACAAGAATATAACATATAATTATAGAATTATAAATGTACATAACTGTGATTGAAAAGAGGCCACTCGCGATCAAAAAATACACAATCGATTAAACAGGATGGTGTATATGAAATGTCCGATTTTAGAATGCTTTTGATTTAGAAATATTATTATTATAGTCTACAGGTTTCTTATACGATATAATTTTATGGTACAAAGCTAATTTTTAAGGTCCCGTCAACAGTTTTTATTTAGATATTTCGTTTTGATTTCAAAAAAGTAAAATAGTAAAAAAGTAACATAGTAACATAGTAAAATAGTAACATAGTAACATATTAACGATGGCATTATGTGGTATTACAAAAAAGTAATATTTCATCAATGTTTCTGTTAAAAATGTAGTTGGCCTTAATGTATCGAACATGGCTGGAGAAGTAAGCATATTGACAAGCATTATGTGATATTAGAAAAAAAGTACTGTTTCTTTAACGTTACTGTGAAAAATCGGACATTTCATATGCAACAACTGAATAAATAAAAATAGAAATCGAAGAAAACCAGTCTCGAAGAACAAACCCTCTCCTGACTCAAGCCATCAACTCAAGCGCATCAAAAAATCATCGACATCCTCATCGACCCGTGGATCCTCCAAAGACATCGCATTTCCTCTGCAACCTCGATTATTAAATCGCAAAGACAATTGCAGTCTACGGATTCCGTAGATTAGGCGATGCATTTGTGAAACGCTCACGCTGTCGTCAGGTGCATATCACTTGTGTGCATCGCTGCTTCGTCGGGTAATTGCAGCTTGAACATCAACGATCGGACGCAACGGCGGAAGTGAACGCGTATTGCTGGAAGCACTGTCATTACGAATGCCAATATCCAGGCTGAAATAATCGGGAAAAGTGCAAGCTTCGATGATCAGAAAGGAAAGGGGAGGCCGATGCTACGATTGCTATAAAGCGGCCATTTTTTCGTCGCATCGATCAGTTTCCCCGTCGCGTTCAACGATTCCCATTTTCTGCTTTTTTCCCAGTATGGGGACGTCGCGACGCGATTCGTAGATCTGAAGAATTTCCAGATCTGCCAGTCAGTGAATCACGTCAGTGATCGATGCACTGCGCGGTGCATTCCGCCGGAAATGACGCCAGCGAGTCGCATAATCACGCGTGGATGTTCAGCGAAGACTAAGAAGTGCCACTAGACCTCCTGAGAAGATTCCGAAGAAGATTCAGTTCCTAACTCCAGGAAAACGTTCCTTAAAATGATTTTAGTCAGAGGACTGTCAGCGGCTCCAACGCTGCTAGCTCTGGTAGCTACACACCTGGTGATCTCGATGCCAACACCGCCAACGAAAAGATCTCCAGAAGTGGCTAGAGACCTGGGAAACGGGTTCTCCAGTGTGCCAAAGATCCTGGAGATCCAGCTACCGTTAAAGATCGCCACGAAAGACGACTTGGTAGCCTGGGCTAAGTATGTGATGAGTCTGATGGCGTCCAGGATCAACATCACTCTGACAACTGTTAAGGACACTACTCAGACACTTGCAGAGCCTGTCAAGACCCCTAGTAGCTACAATCATATGCAGAGTTATAAGACTTCTGGGTTCAAGAATTTAGATCCTGCTAGACAAGCTGGGATCATGAAGGCTTACGCTAAGACCTTCGAGACCTCCAGGTACGCTGAGAACATGAAGAATCACGAACGCGTTAAGAATCCTGTGGAGTTCAAGATCCAGGATACTAACAAGTATCCTGAGAGGAACAGGATCACTGTTAATGTGACTCCTGCGCCAAGGAAGGAAGTTGTTTCTCATCCTAACAAGCTGCAAGCTTTCACTGCTGGTCCTCTGAGTGCTAAGAACTTCCTTGGCATTCGTCCAACTACATTCGCTACCTTGGGGATCAAGGATACCACTGTTCATAGTCCTCTGGAGATCACGGCGAACATTAATCTAGCCAGGCCAGAGGGGAAAGAGTCCCTGATGAAGGGGGCATTTGATGTAGCGAACGCGTTGAAGGTGAACGATCAGCAGTTCTTCGTGCCCACGTTCCCGGATTTCGGACCCTACAATCCGAAGAATATTGACTTCTTCAACACGGGAGTTACGCCACCTGCGAGGAATTACTTGCCTGTGACTAGCACCACTGACAACATCAGGTTCCCTAGCGATTCGTTTGCCACTAGATACTTCTTCGATGGAGTCGAGAAGAATGTGACCAACAACTTAGGAATCCTACCTGTGAACTTGAGATACACCACTGTCAGACCGATCAGCTTCAACGAGGATATCCCATTGCCAGTGAAGAGTCTAGAGTTAGCAACCAGGAAGAATTCTACGAGTCTCCCAAAACCGATTTTGAACGTTCCGTTTGAAGCTGTGATTACGTTCACGAGAGAAGCAACGATAGAGCCGACGACCTTGAGGACTGATAATGAAAAGCAGTTTGCCGTACCGACCAGGGATCCTCTCGACGCCTTCCCACCGTATTTCGATAATAATATTACCGTGATGAACGAGTCGGGACAGGTAAACGTTGTGTTCGATGATGGCAGTCAGGTGACTGAGAAGGTGAATGGTACAAGGAAAGGTGAGAAGAAGAAAAAGAAGAAGAAGGAGGATGAGGAATCTAGCAAGCAGAAGACGAAGAAGGAGAAGACCAAGAAGCCTTCGATGCTCACGCAGATTCTTAAGGCGATTGTTGATCTGAGGAAGAAGAATTCTGATGGGAATAGTAGTTTGTCTTTGGATTTATCTCCACCACCATTGAAGCCGCCATTGTCGTTCCCATTGCCGCCCAGACAAGAGTCTACGCCACCTCCTAAGCCACAGTCTTATCCCCAAAGACCGCAACAGACTTCTCCCCAGAGGCCACAGCAGACTTATCCCCAGAGGCCACAGCAGACTTATCCCCAAAGGCCGCAGACTTACCCTCCGAAGCCGGTGAGTTTAACAGAGTTGAGAGAAAATAGATGTTATGGTGTTAAGATTCTGGGTTGAATATGTGGTCCTGGATCTAATGTAGATCTAGTTCAGACCAAGGCGAGACTTAATTTAGACTTAAATCCAATTATATCCTAGGCTAGATCTAACATGATTTATCTCAGTCGTAAATTAAATATAGGATGCTTAACTCAGGCTTGGGCCTGGTATGTCTATTATGTCTGGCGTAGACATAGCATAAACCCGGAATGCCTAGTTCAGATTTAGATGAGCTTTGTCTGAAACATGTCGCTAATGCAAATACAGTTCAAGCCTAGTATGCCTAGTCCAGAACAAAAATACGTAACACAAAATTAGCCCAGACCTAGCATGCCTAATCCAGACCTAATTCAGACTTAGAATGACCAATGCAGGCTTACCACAGATTTAGTATGCCTAACCCAGATTTAGCTCAGATCTACTATACCTAGCCCAGACTTGGAATACCAAATTCGGATTGAGCCTAGACCTCTTATGCCCAATCCAAACTTTCATCAGACCAAGAATTATCCTCTAACCCAGACCTAGTTCGGATCTAATATACCTAGTTCAGACCTAGTATGCCTAATCCAGTGCCCAAACCAAAAATGCCTAACCCATACTTAGCTTAGACCTAAAATACCTAGCACCTAGAATACCAAATTCGGACTAAGCACAGCGCTACCAAACTTTGCTCTGGCCAAGAATACGTAACCCGGACTTAGCTCAGATCTGGTATAACTAGCCCAGACTTAGAATACCAAATTCGGACTGAGCCTAGACCTCCTATGCCCAATCCAAACTTTCCCCAGACTAAGAATGCCTAACCCAGACTTAGCTCAGACCTAATATAGTTAGCCCATACCTAGTTTGCCTAATCCGGACTTTCCTCAGGCCAAGATTTCCTAACCCAGACTTAGCTCAGACCTCAAATACCTAATTCAAACTAAGGACCTTCCTAACCCAGACTTAGCTCAGACCTAAAATACCTAGCCCAGACCTATAATACCTAATTGAAACTAAGGACCTTCCTAACTCAGACTTAGCTCAGACCTAAAATACTTAGCCCGGACCTAATGTGCCTAATCCAGACTTTTCCCAGACCAAAAATGCCGAACCCAGACTCTGCCCAGACCAATAATGCCTAACTCAGACTTTGCCCAGACCAATAATATCTATCCAGATTTAACCTGAACACAGTATGCCTAATCGAGTAAAATCCTAGATCTAGAATGCTCAGACCAATCGTTTCCCAACTTGGAACCAGCTTATTCCAAAGCAGCACCGATCAACGTACCTAATCCCCAGTCCAACGTGACCTAGTCGAGATCTAGTCCCAATTTAGATCCAGCCGAGAAGTAGCTAATTAATTTCCAGGCGCCGCTCAGTTTGACAGAGAGATTAGAGTAAAAGTAATGCAATCTGGGAGGAGTTGGGAGATTGCAGAGAAAGGAACGCGCGCGTGTCAATGTAGTTCGGGTCAGGGAAAAGAACGGGAGCTGTGGTTTAAGATAATTTGAACGGTGAAAGGCGGCTAAGTTAAGCGGATGTATTTAAAGAAATTAGGTACGATGTTGTATGTAGAGATCCCGTGATCCCACGAAAGAAGATGCGCGAGAGAGGACATTACGTTTGATCGTATGAAAAGATCTGAAATCGTTGCGGATACTATTGTTCAGCTGGAGAGGAGAAAGTTCTTTTAACGTTGCTTTGAAAGACACGCATTTTGAGGGTCCACACCTTTTGTGCAACTCGAGGAACGTTTAGCCGTTGGTAACAGTACGTTAATGTTCATAGCTGATTTTAATTAAAGCAGTTCATAGTGAATTGTTCTTTAAACGACTCGCTAAGTTGGGAAGATCTGTGTCGCTGGTGTAATTATTATTACATAAGATGATGATTCTTTGTTAATGCTCATGTTCATAAAAGAAATTATGAAACCGCGATAATAACACGGTCAAAATAGAATTAAAATGCGGGTTACGATGAGTGTAAATTATGGAAACTTGGTTTCATTCAGCGCTAATGGGATGAGAAATAGGACACGGTTATATAATAAGACTCACTAAAACGAAACGCATACAGCTAGATTTGAAGATTGTAGTTCGCGGTTGCACGGTGTTAAGTGATTCAAGGTCTGCTCCATAAAATACTTACGGAATAGTCGAGACAATGTTAGTATTACAGTAATGCTGAACATAGTCATTCAATGGCTATTAACTCTAGATTTGCGTGGCCCGTTAAACTGGCGGATTCTAATAATTTTAATTTACGATTATTCAGCTCGTAATACCATTTAAAAAATGGCTAAAAATTAGGATAAATATATTCTTACTATTTTTGTAAAGTAATGTAGAATAGTCACTTTCAGTGCTCCGTAAACCTGGTGCTAATTTTCAGTACAATCGGTTTAACCAATATATGCACGCATTAACCCTTTGCGGACGCGTGTCTGCTGACAGTCGCCCAAACAATTTTACCGTTCTGCGACTGCGAATAATTTTTAAAGAAATTAATACTCCCGAGTAATATGAATCAAATTTTTACTGAACACGACACGTTTCAATTAATTTAATTCATACACCAAACTCCTCAGCAAACCATTTTGTGTCGCAAAGAAAGATTCGATACATCAAGAAGTATGCTAAATATAATCCCCGCCCGCTAAGGGTCAAAGATCGAAGTGATTCAACAGAAAACCGAATCGATTGCATGATTACGTGCGAAAACGTGTGCGCTCGATCGTGAAATGAGGAACAACGTGATTTCCTCTGCGCTTATCAAACCGTGTCAAATCATCATGGAAAAGAATCACCGCTTTTGTCACACGCGCATCAAAGATAGTTGACAATACCATTGGGCTTGAAATGGTTCTGAAAATGACTGTTCAAAACTGTTCTATAATGATTAAAACAGTGACAAACATTTATTATTGCGAATCTTTCCGAAGAACCGACAGTTTCAACCGTTATCCGCCTGGATCACGGTTCTTATTTTTTGGTTTCTACGTTGATCCCATTATCTTTCGGGAACTCCGTCGATTCTCAGACAGTTGTAGAATCGATTGTTGTTTATGTTCTGTTATAAAAATATATATTCAGAGCTCCCACTACTCGAGAAGGAGAAGAACGGTGCTAAATGCAATGACTGATTGACTCCGATTCGTTGATTTCAGTCTGAGTCGCGACAAGGAAGACGTAACGTGACGTCTCTGGCGCAGGAGCTCGAGGTACGTTCATTGTTCTCCATACTGCCATAGTCGAAACCCTTCACCCACAATTAGACGCTTTAATCACGAGCGTTCTGAATCCATCTGCGCGGGAAATTTGAATTCGCAGGACGACGAGGATGGAAACAGCAGCGAAGAGGACAAGAGCGAGGAAAACAAAAGCTCTGATGAGAAGAGCGAAGAAGACGAAGGCAGCAATCCGAAAGACGACGCAGAGGAAAATGATGGGAGCAATAGCTCCGAAAGCAGCTCCGATGAGAGCGATTACTCTGATGAAGAAGAGGAGGGTGGCTCTGTGCAGGCCGTCATCAATCTCCTTGAACTAGCTGGGCCTGTTCTTGAAGATCTCAGCGACGTAAGACCATAGGCCTCCTATTCGTGCGTACAGTTAACAATTTCACCGAGAGGATCTATTAATTCACATTTACAAAATTATACTTAGCTTTAGAAAGTTTGATATTAAATCGGCGATTACTATGGTTGATGTTTCTTGCAGCCAGAATCCGAGACGGACATCTCCGACGTCCTCGAGGCCGGAATCCCTTTGCTCGAAGATCTATCGAACGTAATCCTCAATCCTCTTTCAGTTTGGAAACGTTTCGATGACGTATGCATTGGATTTTGTACTTGTGAATGTCTCATGCATTTTAGGGGGACGGAGTGAATCCTGGCGTCGATGTCGCTGGGATCTTGGTGCCCATTTTGCTGCAGATTAGCGGAGTGAGTTGTCCAGTTGCCGTTTGATTACAGCTTAGAGCGAAGAACACGACAGGTAAGAGCAGGTAATCGAGCGAGCAGATTTGTTTCAGGGCCCAGAAGGAATGGGGGACTCGGTCGCCATTTTGACACCACTTCTTCAAGTCCTCGCGCCTCTGGTTGGACCATTGTCTGGTCCTTTGCTCGTTCCTTTGAGCAGACAGAGTAGCAACGTGAGTTGAACGATCCTTCGTAATTAATTTCAGTTTATCAGCTAACGAGGAGATAATTTCGACTTCAGACTCCGGGACAAGGTGGATCCAGCTCCGGCAACCTAATCTCGAATTTGAGCGGTCCTTTAAGCGAGGTAGTAACTGATTCTGTAGATAATTCTGTAGATTATGTTGTTACCATGTTGCAGTTTATTCTGTGAATGATGTTTGACGTTTCAGACGGGCCCGGGAAGAACGTCGATGATCCAGAGCTTGGTCGCAGGAATCGTCTCTAGTCTTAGCAAAGTACGCATTGATTTTCTGTTAACGAACCGTTGTCCATCGCTAATAAATTGACCGATTGCAAACTAAATGAGTGTCGTATATACCATTGTCTTAGTTTAACGTTTTTCTGATACGATTTTAGCTGTTAAGCTCGACGGGTAACGTTAAGATAATCGATTTTAGAGTTGATCAGTTTTGCACGCGAGTTTCAGGATTGTTGGTGAATTGGGATTAATTGTGGAATTGTTTTTGATCTGTTTGCAGAATTCTGGAGGCGGGTCGGATATCACGAGTCTTGTTAAGGCTATTGTTTCTGGGTCTGTTGCTGGAACCAGTGCTAGCTCCAGTGGTCAGAGAGATTCCTATGGAGCACCTACTAGTTATGGTGGCGACTCCTACGGCTATGGTGGCCAGCCTAGTCGCGTGAGTTGTTTTTTTGATCGTTCTGTTCTTTTCTGGAACCCTTTTCTTTTCATTAACCAGTCAGCTGTTTTTGACGAGTATACTCGTCATGAAGAAATGGCACAGTCTTTTGTGATGACAAGTATACTCGTCATGAAGAAATGGCACAGTTTTTTGTGATGACGAGTATACTCGTCATGAAGAAATGGCACAGTTTTTTGTGATGACGAGTATACTCGTCATGAAGAAATGGCACAGTTTTTTGTGATGACGAGTATACTCGTCATGCAGAAATGGCACAGTTTTTTGTTATGACGAATATACTCGTCATGCGTAAAAAGTAGCTGCAATTTGCTGTTTACATTGCAATTTTAGTGAAAACTACAATATATTCTTAAATTTCAAGATGTTTTGAATATTTGGAGGCCAAGAGGAAATAAACGAACAAATACGAAAATATAAATAATTATTATGAAAAAACTGTATACAGTGTGCACAAAGTAGTTCGCTTAATTTTTGCGACACATTTTAGGTACACACTTATCAAAGAGGTTGCAACAGCTAACTGGTTAACAGGCTTAACAGCACTAGTATTCTCGCTGAATTATTTTTCTTTGATTGCTTTGCACGTAGATGATTAAATGTAGGTTAGTTTGTGATTGGGCAATTGGGAATTCCTCTATTCGATGCAGAGTAATCATAATTATTCGAATGATCGATGTAACCAACTTCTTTTACTTACACCACTTTTGTTTGCAGTGATGGAAATGCACATTAAATTTGTAAATGACAATTTTTGAGTGCAGCATAAACACAAGACAGTAAGATATTATATTCAGTAATTATTTTGTGTCTTCTATATAGTAAAAATAAATTTATGTTTTACGCATTATTAAAAGTGAAGGAACAATGCTTTTTTTCACGAGACAAAATAATTTATAATATCCTTTAAAAATAAAATCCAATGTACAAAACATCTAAAATTCGTTCGAATAATTATGGCCATAAAAATCGTTGCAGTAAGAGACTAAAAAAACTTGAAAGATGGTCAATCTTATAAAAATTGACACGATCGAGATGCCTATGGTGACTATAACCCTCTACTACATGCACATTCTGAACTTTGCAGCCCACGACGCCATTCGAGGGAGAAAATGCAATCGCCCTGCTCGGTTCCTCGGTTAATGACATACTAAATGCTATCTTAAAGATAGTAGCCTCCCTAATTAAAGCGATAATGGGAATCCTGGGCGCGTCTTCGTCTTCCGCGGTTGCGCCAGCCCCAACATCGCCCCCTTCTTATGGTCCCCCAAGCCGTTATAATGCCGCACCATCACGGGTCACACCCCCTCCTCGACTAACTCAAAACAACAATACTCGCCTAACATCGACGCGAGGAGTGCGTTTTTTCCAATGATGTATTCGGTGTGCCAAATTTGATTAGGGTCTGCAGAATGCAAGAAGATTGAAAGTGTTTCACACACCCTAATTTTTCAATTTTTACTTTATCAATCTCTAGCCCCATAATGTACTGTTACAAATCTATACATAGACAAGATAGAAATAGGAAAATTACAGATCGACAGGTATGCACGTTGTTAGCTGTACACTTATTTGTAAAACTCACTTAGCTAATGTCGATTCACGTAGTCGTTGAATTTATGATTATGCTATACTGCTACCCCTACATCGACTACTCAAAATACTATATTATTATTATTTGTGTTATTGTTCTGTTGACTTCGTTCTATTGAAAGAGAAATATACATCGTTACCCTCGATATCATCCTGTAAATAATAAAGCCGAGTACTGTGACGCTTTCGCGATTCACATGCCTCGCTCATTTTGTGCTATAATAACTATAAAATGTTCAGTTGTGAATCTCAAGAAGAATGATAATTATTAGTGACTACTTCCGTGCACCATTGTTCTTTGTCTTGTTAGATGAGAAATAAATGGTCCATTAAATTTAAAACACTAAAAAAGTAGACAATCGTGAATCAAAGACAAAGGAAATCGTTGTTGACCATTTTTGTATTATTCTCTTTGTCGAATAATAATAAAAGAAATCAATCGAGATCACAGCCGATCACAAATCATAGAAGAATGTAAATTATTGTTAACCATTTTCAAATACTATTGTTCGGTTCGTTGAATAATAATAAAAGAAATCAATCCACATTAATTCCGAAACATTGAGAAACAAGATGATCACAAATCATAGAAGGAAGAAAATTATTGTTAACCATTTTCGAACACCATTATTCTGTTCGTTGAATAATAATAAAAGAAATCAATCCATTAATTCCGAAACATTGAGAAACTAGGCGATTACAAATCATAGAAGAATTTAAATTATTGTTAACCATTTTCTAACACCATTATTCTGTTCGTTGAATAATAACAAAAGAAATCAATCCATTAATTCCGAAACATTGAGAAAATAGGCGACCACAAATCATAGAAGACAAACCATTTTCGAACACCATTATTCTGTTCGTTGAATAATAATAAAAGAAATCAATCCATTAATTACGAAACATTGAGAAACATGATGATCACAAATCATAGAAGAATGGAAATTATTGTTACCCATTACCGTGAATCGTTATTCTCTTGAATAATAAAAGATCCTAATAAGTGTTCACGGAGCGATTACACAGTTGTCACGCAAGACTCGACACGAAATGGGCAATCAATTAACAACTTCTTACAAACGGCGCGATAATCCAAGGATGCAGTACACGTCATCGTACTTTCAACTCGACCTGGATCGATCAATGGGAATTGTAACTGTTTATTAACATCAAAGCGCGACGTATGAACCTCCTGTTCCGATTTCGCGTGAGAGGTCGTTTCCGCAGAGTTCAGTTTTTTCGCTCGCATTTTTACGTCACGTATCCATATCCGGATGAATTATCTTGTTATCTAAAAATTGGGTCATCGAGAAAAAGCGTTCGGTAATTGGACGAAGGGATAACGTGAATTACGTAAAGATCAACATAAAAAGCCGAAACATATTAATACAATCAAAACGAGAAGAGCGCGGAGGCGGCCAAAGTCGGCGTTGAATAATAAAGGTTTGAGAGTAACAATCGACCGAATAAATAAATCCGGGCGCTGTGCATGATGAATTATATAAAACCGATTTCCCTTTTAACGGTCCTCCAGTAAAACGAGTCACGTTTTTGATCGTTTTGTTCCTAAAGCGTCTCGACAAAATTTCCGTCCATTTTAAACATTGTAAATAAATCGAAAAAAGACACGATGTTGTACGATATTATAGTTTATGACTGATTTTATAACAGTTGGGTGTAAATGTTTTATATTCGATACATACGAGAAGTAGTTAAACGATGTTCACGTATATTTGTTTCGAAATATTGTTTTACCGGATGTAGGAGAAGAATTTGAGGATGTAAAATTTTTTGTGTTAAAAAAATGGGTAGTAACATTTTATACAAGCTAAAAAAATAGTGTGTGTTAAGGACACATAATCTTTTTCCTATCTATATTATTTTTTTTTCCAACTTTATATTTTATTATTTTTCACAACTTATTTGTAGGACAATTTTCATGCTGACAATGAGTTCGTAGAAAAGAATCTTTTAATTTAAACAACGTCCTTGTGAGAATAATATTTTAAAAATCGCCATGAAAGTTTTCATTTCGGTAGTGCATAACTGTTTCTCACTCGCTCGGCTAAACTCGGTTCCCCCGAGTTTACCCGAATTAGCGTTTCACCTCAGAGAGTGACGGATCAGACTCATACACCGCTCAGCAATACGCGAATGAGCGTTTCACCTCGGAGCGTGACGGAGCCGAGTTTAGCCGAACGAGTGATTCACCTAGGAGCGTGAAGGGCCGAGTTTAGCCGAGCTAGCGGTACACCTCGGAGCGTGACGCGTGACGGATCAGACTCATTCACTGCCCAGCAAGACAGGAATGAGCGTTTCACTCCTGAGCGTGACGGAGCCGAGTTTAGCCGATATTAGCCGAGCGAGAGGTTCACCTCGGAGCGTGACGCGTGACGGATCAGACTCATTCAGTGCCCAGCAAAAATTCTGTAAGCGAAGCGCCCAAAGAAGTTTTCACTTCAAAAAGAAATTAAATCGTACGTCACAATCCCAATGTCCTACGTTTTGAAATCGGTACATTCTTTCCGCAATTAATTTAGTTTAAAAAATGCGCTAGACGATTTTCAAATAATTCTTTTGCGGTTCCATTAGCACAACTATAATCTACATTTATATAAATTGTCAAACCATTATGTTAAATAGTTTACGAACAATCGCAGAATTCGTACACGCCAACGTGTCTAAAATTTTGCTGCAAGCACATTACATTGAATCACGTTTCGAATTGTATACCCCGTTCCCAAAAAATAAAGCTCGCTATAGAAAGACTCTACACAGCCCCACGAACTCAAGAAAATTGTACAATTCGTCCATTAATCGATCTTCGACCCAGAATAACAAAATATCAGTCTAGAGGAACTTTCCAAATCCCGCTCACTTTCGATCCCCCAAAGCTCTCGATTCCCCACCTGTCCGTTACGGAAGAGATCGGAAATGTTCGTGGCGAAAATAATCCGCGACACGGTGCGTAAGTGGTGGCGCGTGTTCATGAGTGGACGACCGGTGCGTGACGCGTTATGAGATCGCCGATTACGTGATCCGAGGAGAAGAAAGGGAGAAAATAATGTCGGGCCCCACAGTCGTTCAACTTTGCGAACGAGATGCGATTTCGCGCGTGACGTAACGATCACAACCCGCCCCGAAAAGGAGAGGATCGTTGATCGACTCTCTCCGCCTAAGGACCGCGTGAGATATGCATTTCATCGCTTAATTCGTGCTGATCGTGAACGTTCGGCTGCGAAAAAAATCATGCATTGACGTCATTGCGTGAAACTTTCTTCGAACGAAAGTGCTCATTCTTCGGTCTTCTTGAGAACTTTTCGTAATATTGGCTTGCTGATGGAGGATTCACTAAATCACTATTAAAATGAAGGTATATTTGGGAGTGTGTTTAGATCCTGGCCAGAAGGGTTGTCACAGAGGAAAATCGAATTAGCAAACTATTCGGCTGATTTTCTCTGTGTGATGCCGTGCGAAAATACTGAAAACAATTAGACACTTGTTAAGGACTGTAGCATGCATCAGGGAATTTTTTCTGATTTTTAAACTGAAAAATAAAGAAGTTGCTAGGCTTTAACTTGTCAATGGTTCTGAAAGGGAATTGGGCACATGTCCAACATGGAGGTTCCGTGCGAAAATTTAACATTAATTTCGTGCGAAAAATCTGAAAAAATCGATCTTATTCGAGAAACTGTAATACGTACTAGATAATTTTTTCTGATTTTCAGGTTGAATCATATAAAAATTACAAGACGATAATGTGGTGTTTCATTCGTAATGAAAGCAATTCGAATTGAATGCGATGAGATAGGATTAACACGTTGATCGCCCACTTGACAATCACAAACATTACACAAAATCAAAACAATTTCTGACAAAACAAAACAAAAATTGAGAAGTTTTGTGATATTAATTACTGTTTCAAACCTCTTCTATTCCTCAGATCGCCAGCAAATTATGTTACACAATCAATCTACCAACATCAAAATTAATTTTCAATTCTGTATAAGTAATTCCGTCACCCAGATATAGATGGCATGGCGATCAAAATGTTAATTAGTCATTCTCGATCAAGATCGCCTTCTAATTGATCTCCCGGCAGTAATATATCACTGTCACACAACGTTTAGAGGTCTACCGGAATGGATTGCATAATGATGCAGTTGGAATTTATGTTAAATCGTCGGTTAAACCGTGAGTCGAATCTGTTTCCGCGAGAATCTTCTTCATTATCGAATCGCGCGAGTTCTCGTCGTATTTCCCACAGAGTGTAACTGTCTCCGGTATTGGAAGGTGAAAGTACATTTTATCGTTTGACCTATGAATAACCGCGGAAGATCGCGTTCTTCCGTTCGAGCAGCACCGCCCACACACGCCGACGCAACTTCCAGCCGGTTCCTTGCCCGTACACTTGGCAATAAACGTTATCGAACCGTGAAAGTCACGGTGGTACCCGCGAATTACCGGTAGCCCCCGCAAATCGGCGATTTATACGATCGAGGAACTTCATGATCGATCCTCCTGTTTTCCCCGATTTCATTTCTTCAAACGGGTGCAGCGAGCGTGCCAAATTGTCGCGGAAGAGTTTACGGTTTCCATGAAAAAGCTGAAGAAGCGACAAAACACTGCGAATATTCGCAATACCTCGAACACAATACTCCAGAATTTCACACAAATTCCAATCTTCATGACTTATTTATTACGTATAAAAATTGAGGATCAATTTCTGTGGGCAATTAGAAGTTTTCTAGTGCTAGAAATGTTAACTTAGGGTCGTCAGTACTCTTCAAGATGAGAGAAAAATTTTTAATCAATGATTCTAGTATATTCCAGTATTTTTAGTATATTCTAGTGTATTCTAGTGTATTATAGTATATTGTAGTATATTTTAATATATTCTAGTATAATCCAGTATATTATAGTACATTGTAGTATATTCTAGTATATTCCAGTATATTCCAGTATATTCCAGTATATTCCAGTATATTCCAGTATATTCTAGTATATTCCAGTATATTCTAGTATATTCTAGTGTATTCTAGTGTATTATAGTATATTGTAGTATTCTAGTGTATTATAGTATATTGTAGTATATTCTAGTATATTCTAGTATATTCTAGTATATTCTAGTATATTCCAGTATATTCTAGTATATGCATGAATCTCAATAAAGGTTGTAGGAGCTCATTCTGACATTTGCGAAAGGAAGAATATTTTGTTCCAAAACCTACACCGATTAAAAATTTTCTATTCGTCTGTACAAGAGCTAAAACTCTCAAGAATCACCTAAAACCATTTGCATAACCCTAACTTTCATCACTAACCTCGCATAATTAATTTAAGAGCATTACCTCTGGTGATTTTAATGCCTGCTAAGGCCTGACTCTCGGCGACTTCAACGCATGATCAAGGAACGTCACCGGAACTATATTTACAGAGAATCGATTTCTTTAGCATATATTCTTATTAACTTATCTGCTCCTGCAATCGTTAAATGTATCAATTTCATCGCCTGCAAACAGTTCGTTTTTGCTGAACTTTTTTACATTTACGTTTTCCGAATGGAGAGTTGCCTGTCAAAGATTCCAGTTTTAACGGGAAACCTGAGTGGTCAGCGAGCAGCGAATGAATCGTTCTAAATCGCTCCAGATAAGTGGTTAAACGGTATTTTCCATGCTTTTTTCAATAATCATGTCGCTCGGCAATCAGGCGCCGGTTTCGAAGGCCATTCACTTTCCATTCGCGAAAGAAAGCCGGCGTTTTTGCCGTGTTTAGACGTTGTCTGACCCTTGGACGCCATTTACGAAATTTCTGGTCACCTGCTCGCAGCTGTATCCTTTCGAACCAGTCAGGCTTCGTCCTGATTCGGTCTCACCTTTCGAAAATTCGTGCAGAGTCCCGCGAAATGCGATCCTTTGCGCGTTACGAAACCGAGAAGTCGATTTTTCATCTGGTTTCACGACCGTTTCACCGTCACCTCGATGAATATTTATACCCTTTTTTTTGCCGCTACATCGTTTCACAATGAAGAATAAAAAATCGTCGTAAACTAATCGTAGGGTGAAGCGTCTTGAATCATGCGCACCAGTTACAATAAAATTGCAATTGAAACATCGAGTGCATGAGTAATCCGCAGTTTTCGCAATGGTGTGGAAACGTAAAATGTTTCAAAATAAAATTGCTTTCAATTCTTACTGAATTCTCAGTTTGAAAACACAATCGTCGGTGTGTAGCCGTCGACTCAAAGCGTTAAAACCGTTGACACGAATATTAAATGTGGCTGTAAATGGTGGGCGATTAATTAGTACACTTAACAGTTCTCCCAAGAACTCGATTTTTGCGAGAACCAAGCAATTTCGTAACAAACAGCATTTATTCCGAACAGAACGCTGAACTTTCTACGCGAAGCAATACATTCGTGTTATGAATTAAAAATATTAAAATCATTTTTAACATGTTTTATTCAGTTACCGTCGCATTGTCTCTCTCGTGGCTTTGTAGGTTTCTGGTTCACCTTGATGACTCTCGGAAAGAATGTAAAGCTAATCTATCATACGAAGTATGTCTTCTTTAAAATTCAATTGCACAAACTATGTGTAACAATTCAGGAGAAATTTAGAGGCTCCAAATGGAGATCGAATTCTTAGATTGACAGTGTAAATAATTCATACGTGTCGCGCCTGTCATTCTCAGTTAATAGCAAACGTCTTATGAGCGCGTCTTTTATATCTATTCTTGCTGGCGTAACAAAAAGCTATGCAGAATAGGTTCTTCTATCTGATGTATCGTGTCAGTGGATCATTAAAGAATTTTTGTAATGATTAAAACAGCTACTCATCGGCCCTGAGTGCGTTACCAAGTCCACGATGAACTTGTTCCATTAATTGATTATTCCTTTTTTTCTATGGAATACCATTCATTCTCTGCATTTATCTACGATGTAATGACGGGGCTATAAATTGACTCACCGTGTAAATGGGTAATAAATTCAGTGTTTACATTACTGGTACAGTAATTATTACTGGTTATCACGGTTACAAACGTTATTGTAAACGCTACTTAAATGACCTTTATAAATACAAGCAAATGGTTGCATGTTAATAGATGTAAAGAGGTAACTTTATTTACAAACTGGACAATGGAGAATTAATTATTGCTCTGCTGGGCAGGTTTATAATTTTCTTAACACTTCGTTGACTAACTGCTGCACCAAATTTCACAATATTTGCACTGAGAATTAATTGGTGCAAGGAACGCTCTGCATGATTATACAATACAATTGTAAAATCAACGCTAAAATTCCCAAGCATTCGAATTTTAATTTACCTAACTTTAAATCTCAGTTTTATTATCTTGAACCTCTCCATTCTCTTTCTTTAATACACTGTGGATTTTTACACAAATTTGATCACAAGGAAAAAGACATTTCATGCTGTTTAAAATAAAAATTCAGTAGAAAGGTTGGTTAAACTGTACTTTGGGGGACCAATTTGTTTAAACTTTTTTTATGCAGTCCTATAGATTTCGACGAGAAAACACCGAAAATGAAAGTCTTATTGTCAGGAATTCACTGGTTCAGAAGTTATACGCGTGTAAATTTGAGCACTTTTAACTAACCCCAAACTAACTTGGACTATACCGCTCAGTACTATTTAGCCGATGCCCTGAACACCCACCATCTATCCAGCGCATGCGCTGAACAGTGCTACCTCTACCACCCTCTAACTTGTCAAAAATGCTTAAAATTGCTCATGTTTACACGTGTATAACTCTTCAACCAGTGAACTCCGGTAACCAAAACTTGAATTCCGTGTACTAAAGCTTACACGTCTCCCATTTTCTCGTCAAAATGTGTAGCATCACATACAGAAAACTTTAAAATTTTTGGTCCTCTAAAGTACAGTTCAGCCGAAACGTTACTAAAATTGATTAATCTCAACGTTCATTGTTAAGAATAAATTTATAGATGTTTAATAAGCGTTCTCACTGCTCAATAACGAATACATTTTTGTTCCAGCCCCCCACCAACCAGCGGTTCCAATTCGGCCGTTAATTATAGCCATCGGACAAACGCAACATTGATGCAACAGATCAGAAGATAAATAGACCACGAAGGATGGCGTCCTCCTTCGCAGTCTCATTAGATCACGAGACTGCGATCGCAGGCAGGGGATTCATTGATCCCGGTCAAGACTCGACTCGGAATTCCACGCGAAAACTTTACCATTTCGAATCCTCGCGAGACTATCGCTCCAATCCTCATTTGCCGAGAACGGAAGCTGGCTAAGCCGCCGATTTCAACTTCTCCAAGGAACTATTAATTTCCTAATCACGGTAATGCGGCCTTAAAGCGCGTGGTTCAAGCTGATAATTATTTACTGCATTGATTTGTATATATAAATATATCTGCAAAATGAATCGAAAATACATAACGCGCAGCGATTTAATTTAAATCGCGATCGAGTAAAATTAAAGTGTGATCGAGAACCTTAACTCCGATAGAAGTTGAATAATTTATAGGTCGAGACGGTGTTATACAAGATAGCAGAGTTTGTAAGAATTTAGGATCGAGTACTTTCACTAATAAACTGTCTCTTAACGACGATCGATCAGTTACCGCAGAATTGTCAGACTCGAACTTTCGAGATACTGATTCAGCCGATCCCCAAGCAGATTCGAGTGACGTAGGCTGGACGTTTATGCGAAACACGCTCGTATCCTGTTTCGTAAATTAAGAAAGGCGCGGGGAAGTTTAATAGCGGCGTGTTTCTTCGATTCTTAAAAAGCGCTCAAAGAGGATCCCGCTAATTAGATGTTCGTGACTCTAATCGGGCAATTACGTGTCAGAAACTAATATTCCTACTGTTCTATTTAGTCCACTCGGTGTCTCGAGATGGTCATTAAATGTAGATACTCCAAACGAGGCCTAATATCTATTTCTTTGTTGAAAACGGATGCTGTGCGTGCGGTGAACGTTCGATTAAGATTAATTTGCCTTTTAGAATTTAGATTTAAATGCAATATAATTTTATTTACGTTGTTATCGAGTGGGGAATGTTTCAAAGAGCTCTTGGAACCTAAAATCAATTATTGTTAATTTTTATTGTGGCTAAAATTGTGGAGAGTGCTTTTGAAAGCTGAAATCAATTTTTCTTAATGTTTAGCAGAGCTGAAATCTTTGAAGGTGTTCTGGAAAGTTAAAATCAATTTCTGTTAAATTTTACTTGGGTCAAAATTTTTGGGGGGTGTTCCACGAATCCGAAATCGATTTTTCTTCGTTTTTGGGGGACTAGAATTTTTTAGGGAATTTTGAGAAGTTAAAATTAATTTTTATTCAATTTTACTGGGGTCAAAATTTTTTTTATGGGGAGGGGGTGTCGCAGGAAACTGAAATCAATTTTTCTTCATTTTTGGGGAGAGCTAGAATTTTTTAGGGAATTCTGAGAAGTTAAAATCAATTTTTCTTCCATCGACAATCTTTTAAAGAGTTCTTAGAAATCGAAATCGCATTTTTTAAATTAATTTTGGTACGGACAACAGTTTGTGAATACACAGAGATTAATCATAGTTTTAGATTTAAGCTACACTGTTATCGTTATTATTCTTCTGTTGCTCTTAAATAGTTTGTTATCTGTGCTGTTAACAGGGTTAATCATTTCAAGTTAAGTTTCAATGATGTCGAGTTAAGTTTCAATATTTCCAAGTTAAGTTTATGTTAATATTGATATTTTATATGTTGACTCTTGTTAACTGTTACAATTAATCACACTGACTTATGCTTCTTGTTCTAACATCTCACTATCAATCATCACTGACAGTAGACTCTCAAACTGATAAATCCTTCGAAAACGAATATTAAAATATAAGCGACATTAAGCTCAGACATTTAATTTCTAAAGTCTCAAACAGTCCATTTAATTATTTAAACAATACAATGTCAGTGCATACTTATTATTCGTCACGAAAACCACAACTTTAATAAAACAAGAAATTAATATTAAAAAAATCATTTTACGTAAAGGATTAATAAATCGACGCAGATAATTTTTATATAATGCGTTAACATCTGCAGTTGAATTACAATGAGATATTCAGTGCAGGGAGAAAGATGAATGCTCTCCATTTTCCTAAAACTGGAGATTAGCATGAACAATTGTTATTTATGCAAACGGTCCATAAAAGACGGAAAGTCTCAATAGCCATATTTGTTATTCGAGCAACCTCAATATATTAGAATCGCTATCGGTTGCAATGCATTAACACGCTCGCTGTTGTTAATAGCCGAGTATACAAAACATGTTAGCTATGTATCCGGCAGCCAATCAACTTTCCACACCGGCGGAGATCCCAGTGATCGGTGATTCGTCTTCCGAGAAGCCTAAGTGGGAACGGCAGCTGCAAAGTTTAAGGTCTTGGACTGTGTACCCTTTCATCCGGAAATTTCACAAGTTCGCGAGTTGCGCAACAGAGCGATCCCAAGGACGTCGACTCCCTCTCACTCCCACGGCAATACTGATCGCTTTCGAACCTTGAATAGTCACGCGACACCTCGATGTAACGGTAAACAACAAATATAGAGCTATAACACTGCTCAACAAATTTGATTTATTTTTTTTTCGAGACGAAAGAAAAGAAGAAACGAAAAAAGAGTCACATCTTCAACTTGAAGAATTTTTCCTGCTTGATTGTGATGTGGTTGAATGATTTTTAAGTAGAATTATTCTACAGAATCTTGCGAACGCAACAGTATATTCTTTCAGTTCATAACAAATATCCAAACCTATTTAAATATTTTTTAAACAGAGCTAGACGGCTTTAACGTAATAATATTGTGTGACCAATTGTCACCAATTTTTAATTTATTTTTAAAATAAAGAGTTTGAACAAAAATCTAATTGGATCACATGATCGAGTAGATCTTCTTCTTCCAGAAACCGTCAAAAGAAGAATGTCGATTTCTTATAATAATAATATTTCTTCGGTACAAATATTCTTATAATAATTATATGATCCCGTTACCGTTTATGTGATGGATTGATGGAATTGTTTCCAATGAAATTGCGTTTAGAAACGTTTTATTCGAACATTACACTCGAACGATCACGTAAGCATTTTCTGAGCTGTTATTGGAAAGTTTTGTAATTAAAACGATGCTGATGGAGCGTATTATTAGTTCAGAACATTTGTGAGACTATATCCTAATTGCTTTGATTCCAGTTTGTATGTTATTCGATAGTATACTTGCTCATTCGGCCATTTTGAAAGTCCCTAGTTCAAATATTTAGATAACATTATTTAATATACGTCAGGAATAAATACCATGTACAATATCGATAAAACCGTGTGTGCATCTAATGATCCTACGTACAATAATCCTCCTATCAACTATAATGTATAAAATCTGAATATTTTTATAGTCAACAGAATTTTTTAAAAGAAGAAACAAGTAGTAATCAGGAAAAGCAACGCTCGAAGATGAATTATAGCAATTTAGAACGTCCGAATTGAGCTTCAACAGTATCCGTAGAGATGTTCGATAAGTAAAATGAATAATGGATATTACAAAAGGGAAAAGAACTTTTTGGGTAATCCAATGCGTCTTCATTCATCTTGCGATCTTACCTCTCGTTTCTTGTAGCGCTTGCAAATTAGCATGACGCAAAAATGCGAAACCCGAGAGCAGTTTTTTTCCTGACAGTTTCCTTGCGTCGCATTCTGTCAATGAAAGGTACCGGAACACGTAATATTCGTAGCCGCAAGGAAAACATACACTTTTACCCGGCACACTTCGTGCAAACTCCTGAACGTCGCCATTTTCGTTTCAGGCATTTCAAATATGCGCGGTACGTTTACCGCAATTCACGCTTTTACCTTGCTGTTTTATCTCGCGGCTTACATAATAAGGATATTAGGTCTACGCAACTGTGTTTATTAAGGTGTTAATAAATGTGAGGAAGCATAAGAATCGCTGCTTTTAATTGACCACCTTCACTCGCCTGTGTCCAATCGATCCAGAAATATTCCAAGGTGTTAATAAATGCGAGGAAGCATGAGAACCGCTGCTTTTAATTGACCACCTTCACTCGCCTGTGTCCAATCGATCCAGAAATATTCCAAAGTGGTAAAAACGTCTATTCCACCTGCTCGAGATGTTTAGTCAGTACCGGAGTAAGGCCTTTAGAGACCATGAGCATTTAAAAGATTTTGAGGACCCAAAATAGAAGATCACTTCAACGCAATGTGCGGTACCATTTTTATATACCTGTACCATTTTTCAGACATTTTCAATAATTCAACTGGAAAGTGTTTTTAACAAAAGTTAGAGTTTTGCTCTATCGCTACTGATTTTCATCTCGGCACATTTTTTCCGGTCTTTCAAAATCAAAGTAATTTATATAATAAAACAAAAACTGAGACGCTTAGTTTTCTGATATTAATTGCTGTTTCTAACCTCTTCTATTGCGTAGATCGTAAGCAAATTTGATACACGCGATCTACTAACGTAAAAATGAATTTTCAATTCTGAATAAATAATCATTCTGAGATGGGCGATCATGTCCACCAAATTGTTAATTGAACGAAAAATCATCGACTTATCAAAATTCAGAAAATTTCTATGTAAAAGAAGTAAAGTAGAACTCTATGTAGAAAGATGTAATATTCAAAACGTTTCTATGTGAAAGATGTAAAATTCAGAAGATTTTTATGTAAAAGATAGAAAATTCAGAAAATCGCTATATGAAAGATGTGAAATTTAGAAAATTTCTATGTAAAAGATGTAAAATTCTGAAAATTGCTATGTAAGAGATTTAAAATTCAAAACATTTCTATGTGAACGATATAAAATTCAGAATATTGTTATATGAAAGATGTAAAATTCAGAAAATTGCTATGTAAAAGATGCGAAATTCATAAAATTTTGATGTGAAAAATATAAAATTCAGAAAACTGTTATATGAAAGATGTAAAATTCAGAAAATTGCTATATAAACATGTGAAATTCAGAAAATTTCCATGTGAAAAATATAAAATTCAGAAAATTGCTATATAAAAGATGTAAAATTCAGAAAATTGCTATGTAAAAGACGTGAAATTCAGAAAATTTCTATGTGAAAGATATAAAATTCAAAAAATTGTTATATGAAGATGTAAAATTCAGAAAATTGCTATGTAAAGGATGTGAAATTCAGAAAATTTCTATGTGAAAGATGTAAAATTCAGAAAATTTCTATGTGAAAGATGTAAAATTCAAAAAATTGCTACCTAAAAGATGTATAATTCAGAAAATTACTATGTAAAAGATGTAAAAATCAGAAAATTTCTTGGCATATTAGTTGATCCAGCATTGACTGTTTATTGTACGTCACAGATAAGTGTTGCGCGTGGTGGGCCAACGATTAAAACAGCAACTAGCAGCCATGTGTCAGAGCAGCGATTTCCAGATCGGGAAAACAGTGCTAGAGCCACCAATCATTCTGTTGCGAAACTTGGACTGCTTCGCACGGTTGCATCCCTCGCGATGCGAATAGACGAGGAAGAGTGCATCGCAATTTGTACGCAATCTAGAACGCGTCAAATTGACTCATAAATTGACTCATTCTACTGGAGATTCCTCTTCGGCAATCAAGACGGGAAACATTTTTTGCACAACAACCGTGCGAGCACGGAATTGACGATTCGAGTCTCTCGCAATGTAATGGAGTCAATTAGCCGTTCGACTGTCTCCTGACGACTCAATATGCTGAGTTCACTTTCTTGGTCAGTATTCTCGACATCTAGTTCTTGACAAAATGGTAAAACTAAAATAAAATTGAAATATCTGGTGGAATAACAATAGGGTAAGTTCGAAAGTAATGACTGGACTGTGGATCTTCATACATCTTCATACAAAATAAAAATTGTTTGCATTGATTGCAAGACACAGAAGCTAAATACAACAGGGTTATTGATTTTATTCATTAAAAATTGCCTAATTACGCAACTGAAATAAAAATCTTGTAATCAATAAAATTGCCGTCAGCTTTTGCCTTTTTGTAATCGATTTTCCCAGTATGGAAGTAAATTGCATAATTTTTTCGATCCGTAAACAGGATTAACTATCGTTACAAAATATTATTTCGCCACATTATAGGGATAATTAACACGATCGTTCGGTTTTTAAACAGGCTTTAGACCACCACTGCGTGACATAACGTGTCAAGTCGGAATGCCACACTATCATGGAGGGGAATACATTTCGTTTTGTCTGACGGAAAATTACTATACGCTCTTTTTTATCAGTTGGCCCGATCGTTTACACAAGAGGATCGTTAAAATCGACGACTTTCTCCTGTCGGAAAAAGCTCGCACTGATGTCGTAACCATTGTGTCCTTTTGCAAAAATAAAGCAACTTGCAAACGTAACTCGACCACGCGTCGCTGGCATGGCTGTTTACAAACACATGGACGCCATCATCCGAACGGATAGCGAGAATGTCGGAAGTTCCGTGGCCGAGCTAACCGGAGAAAGTAAAGAAGATATATTTATTCGGCCTGCGGACTGATATCCATACGCTTAGCGATGGGTTTGATCCGGAAAATAACGCAAACGAACAATATTAAAAACGGAACACCTCGATATAGTTTGAAATTCCACATTGATTTAAATCTGCTGACATTATTGTCTCAAAAAGATTAATAATTAAAAGATAAGTATCACGATTTATTCGTGAAAATGTAAAGTCATATTTTTCGTTTCAAAAGAATTGACAGAAATATTTTCTGATAATTTAATTTTTCATCTTGCAAAGGAAATAATAATCATACTTGGAAAAGTGTCAATAATACAAAATATATTATATTCATATATTTGTTAATAATACAAAATATATTATATTAATATATTTATTAATAATACAAAATATATTATATTCATATATTTATTAATAATACAAAATATATTATATTCATATATTTGTTAATAATACAAAATATATTATATTCATATATTTGTTAATAATACAAAATATATTATATTCATATATTTGTTAATAATACAAAATATATTATATTCATATATTTGTTAATAATACGAAATATATAATATTATATTCATATATTTGTTAATAATACAAAATATGTTATATTCATATATTTGTTAGTAATACAAAATATGTCATATTCATATGTTTGTTAATAATACAACATATATTATATTCATATATTTGTTAATAATACACTAATCACACGTTGTATAAAACGCCATTAGTGATCTTCATCACCGTCTAATTAGAGTACTACGTTGTTTCAAAGTAATTTCGAAGTGGATTAGTGAAACACGGTCTGACTAAAAGATCCTAATCTACTGATAAATCTAGCACACTTACCCTTTAAACATATACATATATGTAGCAGCTTCTACGCACAGTGGCGTAACCCAATTTCATCATTGTTCGTCGTTCCTGAGGGCTAATTAAATTTTCTGGAGATAGGAGATCAAGATTAGATCCTTCGAAGCATAATTTCAAGGACGTTTTGGGAGAGCTTCTCAAGGTCCTTTAGGTTTTAAGAATTCTTCCTGGAGAATTTAAGAATTTAAGAATTTTAAGAATTCTTCCTGGGTCCTCAGACTTCAAGGAAGAATCACATGCAAGGAATCCTTAGAATTGTTTGGATAATTTATTCCTGGACCTCCGAGGCTTATCTTGCAATCCTTCCATTTTGAAGGACCCTTTAAGGGATTCTTTAAAAAATTCTAGGGACTGTTTGAAAAATCATGCGATCGGTAGTCCTGTGTCGAATATATTTATGGTCACCAGAGGTCCTTTGAGGATCCATTCGAGGACTTCTAGGATTCTTCAAAAAATCCTTCCATGGATCCTCGAAGTCATCTCAGGAATATATCAATAAAATTGTACATTTCTCTAGGAAAGCGTTCCGTGGATTCCTGAGGTCCATTGAAGGACTCTTCCTAGGACCTCTGAGGTCCTCTGAATGTTTCTCTTGGTACAAATTTAAGAATTTCTCGAATGTCTTTCTTTTGAAGATTTACGGCACAGTAATTTCTTTCTTTAAAAGAAAGCTTTCCTTTACTTCCTACCAATAAATATAATACTTACAAGTTAATTCCCATAAAATATGAGATTGATCGTCGACCATAGCCATCACTTTAGAAGGAAAAGACACGCTCTGTTCAGTTATAACACTCGGCTACCAAGTGGGTAAAAGGATACGTGTAACACGTAGACCCGTGTGCTCGGGACGCTGTTACGTAAACGCGTTCGGCTTAATCGACGGAGGAAGAAACTCGTTGGCCTTTCTAGGATGAAGCTCGCCGCGGTCTTTGTCGTGACCATGCGATCGTGAAAGCGAAAGTGACAATCCCCGTGAACCCGATCGACCAAACGAATCCTGGGGAATACATTTCAACGTCAATTTCCACAGAAAATCGTCAACAGCTGCTACCGAGAAAAAGAAGCAGGCAACAACACGTCGAACGTCAGAACAATGAATCAACGTGATCATCTAAAGTGCGTGAAAGCGCGTTATAAAACCAACTCACGCAATTAATAGAACTGTTACGTGGTCATAGTCCGGAATGTAATACCGTGATGACAGTAACATAAGAAGATGTAATCTACTAGATGTCTACAACACCCGAGTGAAACCATGAATAATTATCTGTTGTGACTTTAATTATTCATGTTGATTCTCTTCCATATTTTAAATCATTGTCTACAATCAATCGTACTTTTTTATGTTAATTAAGTAGTTGATCCTTAGGACTGTTTACTAAATGTCTTTTTATACTCCCCAAAATTAAACGAACATTGAATTATTGCTGTAAAATTGTCGATTTTTAAACTCCTGTAATTTTGTGTAAAAAAATATGAAAATGTTCTTTCCGCCCTCATTTTAAATAGTGAAGTATCTACTTTCACATCATTCAACTTAATTTCTTCTAATTATCCTATTTTGTTAAAAAATACAGAGTGAGAAACTGATGTTGCCTTCTTTTCCAAATTTAATAAATTCAAACGACTCTATTTACATATAATATACATTGGAACAGTGAAAAAAATTGCAGACCAACTTTAAAGAGATTATTGTAAAGGATATACATTTTTTAATAAGTCTACTTTCAAAGGAATGTTGAAAAAAATTTCTATAACACAATAGAATGTTTTTAATCTCATAGTATCCACCATGCACGATTGCAGTCGACCTATTAAGAATTCGAACTGACGAATTTTTGAAACC
Organism: Sphecodes monilicornis; assembly: GCA_913789915.3. NCBI lineage: Eukaryota > Metazoa > Arthropoda > Insecta > Hymenoptera > Halictidae > Sphecodes > Sphecodes monilicornis. The sequence continues at coordinate 18,430,070 of OU565290.1, forward strand.
TCCTCAAATCCTAAATGACAAGCCTATCAAACTCCACCATAGCTCTCAAGATGAACGTCCTGTATCATAGACTGAGGTTTTTATGTGTTTATGACAAAAATGAGTATCTGAAAGACAAAACAGTAGGAACAGAATTTAAAAGCACCGATACTTCGAATTTTCATGCAGGATAAAAATCATCTGAATTAATTCCAACACACAGGGACTACACAGACATTCATTTCCTTTTTTAATTATTTTAATGGTTTGAACATAATGCAACAATGTCCTTAAACTCTTGAAAAATGTTCACAGTTTTGTATTAAATCGATTGTTATCATAAACACGCATAAAATTCTCTGTCCACTAATTACCGACGTATTAAAATTACCAAAGGAAGAAACAGAAACAGATTACTTGGTTCCAGTGCCTAGTAGTTGACATAAAAAATTCGTACTATGCACAGAGATCCAAAGTGTAGTTATTAATATATTTCGCAAGATCGTAGCGCTGTAGCTCCAACTGTCAGGCTTCATCGTCGTTCTCCGATCGGGACCGCGTCTCCCATTAATTAGCTGGCTAACTGGGTTTCCTGATTAGCAGTGCCGTCAATCCGACCTCGTAGGAAGTGCCGTAGAAAAATGTTGGCGCGGCTCGAGTCACGCGGCGTTGGAATTACGACATAAATTTCGCCCACCTTCGTCGCGACCGGCAGAGCAGCGTGCGTTTCGTTCAGCCAATTTCCCCGTGACGGGTTTCCTTCTCGTTCGGCAGCGCGGCTCTTCAGCTCTCTTCGAGGTGCCGATCGTGTCGATCGCGTCGCTTTCCTCCTGGATTCTCCTCGAAAACATAGTGATTATCACCCGACACCATGACGAAATCGGGACCGTCGACAGGATCCATTGAGAACCGCTGCTAACGTTATAAGAGGACACACGCCCAGAGGAGACAGTTCTTCTTCGTCAGTGAAAGCCTAACTCATCTTTCGCCGTGATCCTCATTTCTGATCGGAGAACCGTCGTTCATCTTTCTTCCTGTTCGACCGTGTGAAGTGCGTTAAGAGACTCTTTTTTTATTCGTACCTGTTTTTCCCTCGAGTCCGTTGCCGAGGATCGTCGATCGTTTAGCAACGTCCGAGTGAGAGTGAACACCGTTGTTGATCGCGGAATCTGTTAACAAGGGACATGGTGTATCGGTAATCGGGTGATGCCGAAGTCGATCGGGACCGACCACCACGTGTCGCGAAAGTTTACGGCAAAGTGAACCCCCCCCCCCCCCCACGGTGTGTGCTGATCGTTATTAAAAAGGATCGAGGACGTCGACACGCGGGTAAGTATACGGACGTACCTCGGACGTTTGTTTTACCGTGTTTTCGCAAACTAGAGACTAGGAATTCGCTGTTGGTAGAAAGCTGGTCTTCGGACTTTCTCGATGGCGCTCGCTAACTTGACAATCTTCGTGTTGGAAAATTTTTAGTGATGAAAACGTTTGATATCTGGGGAAAATTGGAAGAGCAGCTGGGTAAAAATATCGCGATAACGTGTTTAGGGTTCCTAAAATCTTCTTGGTTTATAATATGGCATCAGACGGAGCCTCATTTATTATACTCTCTTGGCATCATCCAGTAGTTTATTGCAATTTATGGAACATAATTAATCCCTCGCACAATGTATGATTTATTGTGTGCATATATCTTTTCTAATGGTTTATAGATTGCAGATTTCATACATTTATAATAAAAATGAGAACGAAATATTTGAAATAGTCGACAGATTAGGAGAATTTAAGAGTATGTACGTATTATTGTCAACTCACTAAAATGATAAAAGATGGAAGGATATTTTTATTTGGTCCTTGTGTGCTGCGATTTATGAAGAAAATGTTTATTTTGCACAAAGAACCGCAGTCTAATGGACAAATTCGGATGACCGAAAAATGCAGTCTGACTACAATCTACAGGAAGTTACAGGGGGAACATTAAATATTGTGTTTGAGATCCTCATCATGAGGCTGACTCGATATTATGAGGCAAGAGATTAACCCTTACTACTGAAATGATGATTGTAGCTTAGAACGAGCTTTCTAGGGCAAATACATTATCGTATGTTCCACCCACTCTCCGAAACCAAGAAACATTCAATGTATTTTCTTTTCTGAATAATAATCGAGAAGTAACATAACAGTGTTTCTCAATTCTTCTGGCGCTTTCAGTGATGCTTTTATCTTATGTTTCACCCACGCATTTCTATTAAAAAAGCATAAACTCCACAAGCTAACGTTAATCAATTATTTCAGCAATAAATCTATAAATTCCAATATTAACCATGTTCTATAAAATAAATGTGGGATTAGGACCCCTCAGACCACAAATACCGTAGGAAATTAGGAAGAAGGGGGAGGGTTCCGTGGGTGAGCGCGTTAGTCTAGTCAATCGGCTACCAACGCGAGATAGAGTATTTTTCCTGAGATCCTACATAAATGAAATAAATGCTCTATAAAACTAATAACTACACTGCGGAATTATATATTTATGACAATAATGACCGGATCAAATCCAAAATAGTAAAAACATTGGACGAATCTGTAGATACAGTCGAATCATTTTCAATTCACTGATTATTCTGATTAGTAACTGATTATTATGAAAAGAAATAAATGTTTATGTTGTTTCTGGTTCTTGAAATTAGTGCATACGATTTTTATTTTGTATAAAAATCCACAGTCTACTAATAACCATTTCATTTAACGCTGGTGCATTATTACCAATAAACAAATGGTAGTGCAAGGGATCAAAAGGAGACAATCCGGAAGCTTTCGGCGTTCAATCGGACCACTTAAAAATTAAGTGTCCCGTTGCAGGAGGCGATTCTTCGAGTTCGGTTGTGCGGCGCGCTTTCATTAGCCCGAACAAATAATAAATCGTAAAACTGTATCGAATTACCCGTGTTCGGCCAGCTCGATGGGAATCGGAGGAACCGGAGCATCCACTTTCTTTTTCCGTGCGGTTGCATAACGCCGGTCACCTTGCAGTCATTGGACATGCATCCTCGGTTTCGGGCCGGCCGGTCGGGCACGGCTTCCACTTTTCTTCGGAGGTAGAGGGGGGGGGGTCTTTTAAAAACCAGCATTTTATCCACGAAACCATCCTGTTCCTCGAAAGGAAGGCTATCGGCTTACACGATACTCAACAGTGTTTTACATAATCCCCAGCGTTTCCGGCTTCTTCGATGAACTCGATCTTTTTTGGTCGTCGTCCATGGATCGACTGAAATCTCGTCGTTCGGTACTTTTCCTCTCTTCGGGTCCTCGGTTGCGTTAATCGATCAACTCTATCTACGTTCTCTGCCCCTCCCCGCCTCCTTTTTTCCCCGGATCTTAGGCTCCATTTCATTTTTTTTTCTTTTTGAATCTTGCTTACTCTCCGCGTCGGATTCTCCTTTTTTGTCACTATGCATTTCTTCCTTCAACTTTCTCAACTTCAATCTTCTTCTTTCATTTATTCCTTTCTTCGTTGATGCGTTGGTTCTTGGATTTTTCTGTTGTTGTTTCACTTGTTCCGGCGTGTTGCATTGAATTCTGGTTCTTTGAATTCTAATTTTCGTAATTCCAGATTTATAGGCATTTCTTTTCTCAATTGTCCTTACACTCTCCCTCTCTTTCTTTCCCTAATTTTGTAGGCTCTATTTCTCTCAATCTTACTCTATTGTACCGTGTCTCTCTATTTCTATAATTTACATAGTATTTCTCTATTTTACCGTGTCTCTCTATTTCTCTGATTTATATAGTCTATTCTTCTTAATATTTCTCTATTTTACTGTTGTTTCTCTATTGCTCTGATTTATGAGTGCAATTTTTATTAATATTTCTCTAGTTTACTCTGGTTCTGGTTTTCTATAATTTAGAGGCTTTAATCTTCATGTTTATTTTCTCTCTCTCTCTCTCTCTCACGCTCCTTCTGTATTTTTTTAGATTTTCTGATACTCTACTGTCTACTTTCGTTTCTTTTTGCCCGTTTTTTACTCTCCGCGTTTTTGGCTATCTCTCTCTATCACTATTTATTAGTTTCTGTATTTTTCACTCTGTCTGCCTTTTTTCCGTTTCTCAATCATCCTCGTTCTCATTCTTGATCTTTATCGCTCTGTTTTTCGATCCAATATTTTTCTCTTCGTATCTCTCTATCACTCTCTCGTAATTCCACGCTCTCTCTCTCTCTCTCTCTCTCTCTCTCTCTCTCTCTCTCTCTTTCATTTGCGTTGGAAAGTTACCCGGCGTCGATCCGCCTCGAAAATTCCTCTGTCGTTTACGCATCCGGTCGCGATGTGGCACCACACGACGATCAGAGACGAGCGAACGGTCTGACCACATAATAGCTGTACTACTTACATAGTCGACTACCATCTACTATCTACTACCTGCTCACGACCGCAGGATTCTTGGTTTGTCCACAACAATTTGCGTTCATGAATGATTACCATCGGTCGTTGAGTTTCGTCTATGACGGGTGCATTGTCCTCTATTTTCTAGTTAATAAGACTGTGGTTCGCCAATGACGACACACTACCTCCTTTCTAAACAGTTTTCGCACTTTCCAGATGCTGATTCTTATCTGATAATGTTGCTTAACTCGGTAGCAATCCGTTGAATTGACATTCTGTTCTTTAATGGGACGACTGTATCAAGAATACTGTAATCTGCTGTCGAAACAGTGCAATAAGGACGCTAACCTCTATTGTAAACTTAACTCTTCGCGGACGCGTGTCTGCAGAAAGTCGTCCAAGTAAAATTGCTACTCCGTGACTAAAAATCACTTTTTAAACAATTATTATTCTCAAAAAACACCAAACAAATTTTTACCAAACACAACACTTGCTAGTTCATTTAATTCTTATGCGTAGCTTTCAGTACACCATTTCATTTCCCAAGGAAAATTGTACATTCGAACCACCGATAAGTACGCTAAACATAATTCCCGTCCGCAAAGGGTTAAAATTCAAAAACGTCGAGTGTAGAAATGTTGAATGACTCTGTAGACATTATCTATGTTTTAAACAATCGAGTTTCACTGTTAATGTTATGGGAGTAGTGTTGAATTGTGGTTGGATGGTGTGTCTGGTCAGTGCGGAACGTTTCTACCGATTTTAGTTGAGTCGCTCTTAAACTCGAATTTTTAACAAAAATGATGTTTTATTTGCAGAAATTACAATTGGGATTTATAAATAACATAATAGGAGTACTGTTTAACACAAAAAACCAATTGTTTAATTTTGTTTCTGTATCTGAAAATTATCTGTTTGGTCTTCCAAGTAGATTTAAGAAATTATCCATTACTTTTATAGTGTACAGGTATTTAATGTCTGATTATAAATAAATTTTTATGCATAATCAACATCTCTATTAAATTCTCATGAGTTGTATAAATATTATCATTATTATAGTTGTTTATACGATAAATGGGACATGTCATTTTGTTTTAATTCCTTTGACGAGAAATAACTTGGATAAAATTAAATTTGATGTACTGGGGTTGACAATTAATTTGTTATTAGGCTATGTCTGGGGTAGGTCTAGTCACATTTCGTGATATTTATACTTCGTCAACGACCATACCTCGTTGTAAAATACCGGTTCTCGTCCGATCACCGAAGTCAAGCAGCGATGGGCGTGGTCAGTACTTGGATGGGTGACCGCCTGGGAACACCGCGTGTTGTTGGCATAATTTTTTTATATTTTTCCTTAGAATAGGATTTTACTGTCTGATTATGAACAAATTTTTATGCGAAATCAACATCTCTATTAAATTCTCATGAGTTGTATAAATATTATCATTATTATAATTGTTTATACGATAAATGGGAAATCTCATTTTATTTGAATTCGTTTGACGTGAAATAACTTGGATAAAATTAAATTTTATGTTCTAGGGTTGATAATTAATTTCTGATTAGGCTAGATCTGGGGTAGGTCTAGTTATGTTTCGTAATAGTTATACTTCGTCAACGACCATACCTCGTTGTAAAGTACCGGTTCTCGTCCGATCACCGAAGTCAAGCAGCGATGGGCGTGGTCAGTACTTGGATGGGTGACCGCCTGGGAACACCGCGTGTTGTTGGCATAATTTTTTTATATTTTTCCTTAGAATAGGATTTTACTGTCTGATTATGAACAAATTTTTATGCGAAATCAACATCTCTATTAAATTCTCATGAGTTGTATAAATATTATCATTATTATAATTGTTTATACGATAAATGGGAAATCTCATTTTATTTGAATTCGTTTGACGTAAAATAACTTGGATAAAATTAAATTTTATGTACTAGGGTTGATAATTAATTTCTAATTAGGCTAGATCTGGGGTAGGTCTAGTTATATTTCGTGATAATTATACTACGTCAACGACCATACCTCATTGTAAAATACCGGTTCTCGTCCGATCACCGAAGTCAAGCAGCGATGGGCGTGGTCAGTACTTGGATGGGTGACCGCCTGGGAACACCGCGTGTTGTTGGCATAATTTTTGTTTATTTTTCTTTCGTTTCCATTCAGTTAGTTGTTAACAATATTGACTAATCGCTTCGTGTGGTATACTTGCAATTTTTTAATCCTGGAGAATGTCTTTTATACCATTGAAAAATGACTCAGGATTTCTTCACAATTTAATAGCTTGACCAGCAATCATAAAAATCCCACAGAACCATAATATACTCTTTCGTAAAACAAATGCTAAATAATTGAAAGGAAATGTCTAATATGTGAAATTAAAATAGCAATTTGAAAGATTATTACCTCAATCTTCTTGCTTCGAACAAATTCTATTTATAGTTGCTGAACTTGATTTATCAGTAAAAAATGAATGTCGGAATACGAACTTATTATATGTTTTTTCTCCTGCAGAATAGTCGTGTATTTAATTGTATATCCATTAAAAGCTAAAATTAAATATTGATAACCATTTTCTACCACTCATAACATTTACCTAAACTAAGAATTACATACCAACATTTACCGACTCTACTACAAAAAGTAATCCTACATTTACGACTATCCCCAAATAAAGTCATCGACCGCAAAACAATAATTACACACTCCAGAACAAGCACTTAAACTCTATTTCACCATATAGTCACAAAATCGTACAATCTGCAGTTACAATTTCATAATAACACACGTTAATCACCTCTCCCGTTGCAAACTAACATTCACTTACATTTTATCCAACATAATCTCGTCGAGCATGTCCTCGTATGTAGATCGTCTCGGAACCGAGCCTTGAAAACCCTAATTAAAAAATAGACTATCATGCTCTCGTTGCGCAAACATGATATTTATTCTAAACCGAGGTTGATCCCGTAAAAAACAAACACCGTTCTCGTCCGTGAAGAGCTGTTGCTTTCGCAACGTGTTCCCATAAGATCGACCTCTTTCTCGATACGTGACGCGTATTAATAATAACGAACACTAAAAACGAGGAACATTGTGCAACGATTTCAGCCGCAAAAACAAAGACCCCTGTGCACTTTGCACAATGCCAGTCCTCTTCGTTCTTCTTCTTGGTAATCCTCGATCGAGGCGTATCGCCTCGTCACCTTGAGGAATCGAAATACAACGAAATCAGGCAATTCTCGTGATCTCGTGGTTTTCGTAATTCCTCCCTAAGCCGCGGACTTCCTCGGCTCGTGGCGCATGTAAATCGCGTGGAAGCGAATCGTGACCATTGCGCAATTTGATGTGTCCTCAACGAGGACGAAAATCGCTGTAAATAAAACAACGCGTGCACGTAGCATCCGCAGAGACCACCTGCGATTTAGAACATCGTGATCGGCAATTAACTTTCCAACCGGCGCAATAGAGAAACACATAATCGGCTGCTGTACGCTAAAACCATTGCAGAATACAAATTCAGCGCAGTACAGTATTTTATCGATAAATGTCCCAAGTGTCTGGCCTACAATTGTCCCAGAATTATCCCCACTACCGCGGGGTATACCCCGTCAGGGGCCAGGAAGCTCGAGAGTCCTCGGTTCGCGGAGAAGTGAGATTATTTTCCATTTTTTTAAGATCAATAAAGAAAAAAATTAATTTTATTCTGTTTTCTGCTTCTTGCAATTGACTCAACCAATTTTTATTTTGTATAAAGATCCGCAGTTTTATTAGTCAATTATATAGTCACCACCATTTTCCAATATTGTCTCCAATGCATAAATAGATTGCGGATCTTTATACATTTATGATGAAAATGAGTAGATGTAATTTGAAACAAGTGAAACATTAGATGAACTGAAGCGTATCAGTACATTACTTTTGACCTACTAAAATGATTAAAAGAAGAAAAGAAATTGTAAGTGGCTTCAGATTGTTGCAGTAGATGCAGACAATTTTTATTTCGCATGTGCCAGGATTGCACAAAATCAATTTTGCTTCTTTATTCTAAATTTATGTTTCAAAACCGTATGAATTAATTTCTAATCGCCCTGCTCTCTCAGACAGCCGATCGTAAACTACAATCTACTGATTATTATCATCTATGCATCGGTCTGCTAAAATTGCAGCTCGGTATGCACCACAGCTTTAGCGTTTTTGTGACTCCAAGGTGACCTGAAAATCTTCACCACCTCCAAGATTATGGTCAAGGTGAAAGTACGGTTCGTCCTGATTAGCCTCGCGGATCGTTGCAACCGAGCAGCGATAATTACCGGCGAATCCCGTTTCAGACTATAATCGAGCCAGTCTTAAAAATAGTCGAGCGATCTCTGACGGATACGAAACTGTTTCAATGGCCGAGAAAAAGCACCGGTCTCACTACGTAATTGCGGTTTAACATTGCCATCGCTGTCTAACGCAAATCTGTGGCAAATCGGTGGCTTTTAAATGAAAATTGCGGCCGCGTTTCTTGAGACCTAACACGATATTTGAGAGCATAGTATGTATTTGAAAAATTAGTTACAGAAAGCTCCACATTTTATTATTATCGCTTTTTCACATAAGTAGTTTAATCCTTCCCCAATTATTAAAACTATTTTTAATTTAAAAAAAGAAAAATTTCTTTTGCAATCACCTTTTCACATAAGTGGTTTAATTCTTTGTTAGATATTACAGCGATTTTGAATTTAGAAATGAAAAATATTTTATTGAAATCACCTTTTCACGTAAGTGTTTTAATTCTTTGTTAAACATTGTAGCGATTTTGAATTGAAAAATGAAAAATATTTTATCGAAATCACCTTTTCTCATAAGTGATTTAATTCTTTCTTAGATATTGTAGTGATTTTGAATTTAGAAATGAAAAATATTTTATTGAAATCACCTTTTCACATAAGTGGTTTAATTCTTTGTTAGACATTGTAGCGATTTTGAATTGAGAAATGAAAAATATTTTATCGAAATCACCTTCTCCCATAAGTGGTTTAATTCTTTTTTAGATATTGCAGCGGTTTTGAATTTAGAAATGAAAAATATTTTCTTGAAATCGCCTTTTCACATAAGTAGTTTAATACCTTGCTAATTATTCGAGCGATTTTTAATTAAAGAAAGTATTATATTCGATTGCATTTGACATTTTACGGTAGAGTCTTGGTTAACTTAATAGTATTTTGTTCTTTCTTGCATATTTGTATAAATAATTAAATTTGTTTTGAGATTTAGGAGGTTGTTTGAAAGTGATTGAACACATTTTTTATCATAAGAGAGCATAATGGACCGTGTTCTAGTCAATTTCGTTTTTATTTAACCGATCCCAATCACATATTTTGTTTTATACACTTACTTTACACTTATGTACCATCGATGAAACAGTTTATTTTACCTTTCTAACTGTGTTCAGCACGCAGCCATAACTGCAGGAAGTGCTGATAAGTTACGATTAATCTTAGCCGAATCAATCTCTGATCCACTTTTTCATTCACAACTTTTCACTTTCCGGAATATGCTAAAAGATCACAAATAATAGAAAGTGCTTTAGATCGAGCGAAATATATCTTACGTTACCGATAGGATTAATTATCTACGTACTATACATAAACTGCGTTCTTTAAACGTTTATGGTAGAAATCAGTAGGTTAAACACAGAACATTGAAAACGTCAAAAGAAGTATACCGCCGTATAATTTTCATCTTATTAAAATTGTCGGAGAAGAAATATATTTTTATTCAATCTGAATTTCATGTAATTGCTGCAGACAAGTTTTATTCTGCAGAAAAATCCGCAATCTAATTATGAACAATTACAACTGTTACAATGTTTCGCCTTTCTGTGCTATTCTTTATTTAATCTCGTTATCGCTATAAATAATATATTATATATTTATACATATTTTTTATTTATTTTTCCTTAGTATAGGTTTTTACTGTCTGATTATGAACAAATTTTTATGCGAAATCAACATCTATTAAATTCTCATGAGTTGTATAAATATTATCATTATTATAATTGTTTATACGATAAATGGGAAATCTCATTTTATTTGAATTCGTTTGACGTGAAATAACTTGGATAAAATTAAATTTTATGTTCTAGGGTTGATAATTAATTTCTGATTAGGCTAGATCTGGGGTAGGTCTAGTTATGTTTCGTAATAGTTATACTTCGTCAACGACCATACCTCGTTGTAAAATACCGGTTCTCGTCCGATCACCGAAGTCAAGCAGCGATGGGCGTGGTCAGTACTTGGATGGGTGACCGCCTGGGAACACCGCGTGTTGTTGGCATAATTTTTGTTTATTTTTCCTTAGTATAGGTTTTTACTGTCTGATTATAAAACTTAATATGAAATTTAAAATACCAATGTACTAGTTTGAACTAATTAAAATCATTAAAAAAAGAATGACATTTCTATTTGTGTGTATAATATGTCCAGACAATTTTTATTTTGCATAAGATACACAGTTTAACTATAAGACAAGAAATTTACAAACTGCAATGTTGAAACAAGTAATTAACCAGAGTTGCAATAATTGTACAGTAACTCAACTAAGCACAACAACAGAGCTACGACCTAGCCTTACCCATTAAAAAATACAAAAATTAGCATTATTATCGACAGAATAAAATAACTTACACGCTACATACCATGCCCAACCCACACAATTAAAATTAAGCAACTTTCCCCTCGCATCTCCAAATAGAAAGCAAACACTCTCATTCCAGGGTCCACGTGTAAACAATTTAATATCTTCGGATGTAAGCAGCTTTCTGATTAATTAAAAAACTGGAAATCTGCAAACTGCAGCTTTTCACGGGCCACGTCCAGTGTTAAAGCGACTCCATTAACTGTAATCGCGCTTAATTGCAATATTAGTGTCCCGGGAGCAGTGTCGTGGTTGGTTACGAGACTCGTCACCGTTTTTAATTAGGGCAATTAGAATCGCGGCGATACAGCGGACGGCACTTTACGTATAGTCGCATCCCCGTTAACGAGCCGGTATAGCAAACGCCGCCATATTTAAAGCGAGAAAGAGTGTACGGTCCAATTTGGAGAAACTGGCGTTGCGTAATCGGTGTTACGGTGGTTCGGCGTCATATGAGATAATGCTATGAGAAAGTGGCTGCACCTCGTCGGACACCCAACGCACAAGGTTTTGCAACGACATTTCACGATCATAATGGCCGGCCGATAGCCCAAAATTGCGGGGACACTGCACGCATTCGAACAGCCCGCCCGTTTTCGCAAGTGTACCGGTGGGCGAACGCGCAGCTTACAAACGCGCGATTATATAATTTATTGATATTATGTGGCCTCTTGCTTTCCTTATTAGTTGTTAGGGATCTTTGGAACGGGACGCGTGGGACGGGATATCGATGGATGAAGATCAAAGGTGATTGGTATTTGTAAATTCTTGGGCTGGGTGATATGTCACTTTCTCATTTAAATGTTATATAACTTTCTTTTTAGCGTATGCTCTTCGAAATTATCTTTGTAAAAGATTGTGCACGGTGGTTTGCTTAAGGGTAGCTCAATGCAGTTCGCTTTTTCTTGCCCTGTAAAAAATTATATAACTTTTTCTTTACTATATATATTAATTTTTGTTTCAAAGTTTTGGAGTCCTTTCTTTGAAAATTTTTAGCGGACAAATTCGCAATCCTGGAGTGAGTTAAATTAATTTTAACAGCAGATTATAGAGGGTAGCTCAATTACTGTCACCTTTACTTTCCTTTTAAAAAATTGTATAACCTTTTCTATACAATATATATTCTCCAATTTTTGTTTCAGTTTCGGAGACTTTTCTTTGAAAATTTTTAGCGGAAAATTTCGCAATCCTGCAATAAGTAAAACTAATTTTAACTACAGTTCATACAGAGTAGTTCATGTTGTGGTAGCTAAATAAATGTCTCTCTTAGTTGCAATGATATACAAAATATTTTGTATGTATATTTTGTTAAGGTCATGTCATTGACATGTTGGTTCTCAGTGTTGGTCACATGTGAGTGACACTATGCTTAGAGAAAGACAAAATTCTAATTGTGATTACTCGAATAAATCAAATCATATTAGGATTGATACAGTGCAATAGTATTGAGATGATAATAAAATTCATAGATGAGCTTGGAAACCGAAAGTAAGAGGTCTTGAAAAAATAATAAAAACATCCTATCTAGCATATGTGTCCACTGATTTCACATAATATTTTTTTTTATGTTGTCACTACTGATTAAAATAATTATATAGCTATGTTCAGGTGGACCGCTTTATATTTTTCAGAGTAGTTAAAAAATATATACAGAACGAAATTCAGGGATATGAAATTTTTCATTATTTAATGTGGTCTATGTCCAAGTGAAAATAAATACATGCAAATTATCAAGGAATATAAAAATTACTCATCTTTCAAATGGTAAAATTACGTGTGGGCTTCCTTGTTCAAGAGTAAAAGGAATTTCTTCCTTGATTTCACTGTGATGTATCAAGACGTACATCCTTATCTCAGAAGTGGTACTAGTGATGACCAGCTGACGATTTTAAGTGGCAACTTTCCATAATGGTTGCAATTAATTATGTTTTAGTTGTACTCATGGGTCTAGGAGGAAAATGTATACTTACGTAACCAGATGTAGCCATTTTCTTTTTTAAGTACGTTTGCGAATAGTAATGACATATGAAAAGGTAAGGAAAGGTTACAATCAATGCGAAAAGTTATTACCAAAAACTTCTTCTACGATTGCCATGAACATAGTTCTCGTAATATTATCTGTTCTCAACTATAATATGAATTATTAAAGGCCATGAGTACAAGAAGAAAAGCATCTTTGAGAATTTTTCTCTCGGAAACTGTGGGTCTTCATCCAACAATTGTTTTCGTATCTAAGATGGTTTATTTTAAAGAGTACCTCATAATTTTTTAATTTCAAAATGCTTATAAATTACAAAATTGTGACTAGTGTACTGGAAATCTTATCAGAAAAGTTAATGGCAATTAACGTAGCGTACTGGTCCATTTCAAATTAAAAATTCAATAAGATTCACACAATACACTATATTATATAGCACTTGAACGAAGGATCTAATTTCTCCTTGCATATTTTTTTTTCTTACAAAAATGAGCGACCTTGTTCAAAATCACAAATTCAAGTTAAAATATCCGTCATTTTGTCTCAAATAAATATTATAAAAAATCCTTCGTTCAAAGACTATAACATGGATAATACATCATAGTACACAAATCACATTCAATTTTCCATTTTAGCACAACTATACGAATGGTTACCACAAACTGTCTCCCTTGACAGGAGCTCCAGTAAATCAGCCACAACTTCGTAATCACAAAACCTTTTTGAACAAAAAAATTCCAAGATACTCTCCAAACTAAGCCACTTCAAACCCAAAATCATTTCCTAAACAAACCCTCGCATTTTCCGAGAAAAAAAATTCTCATAGGTCCCTCAAGTTCTCCAAGCACAGTCCAATCCTCAAAATTCGCATGATCCGGATAGTTCAAAACCAGCACCTTCTACAACTTTCCATCAACAAACCATGATCTAGTTGCGCTCGGAATAAATCATCACCTGAATCCACCACCCATTCCTCAACCGTACCCACGTGTCTCCTCAGCCCACATTGCTCCACACATCTTGCCTCACAATTAACAAAAACATAAACTCCATTAATCCAGCTCATGATGAAACAATATTAACATTTCTAAGTAGCGATAAACCAGTCGGGTCGACAAGCCGACATCCACTCCGCCACTCCGCGAGTGCCCCAATCTATGCGCGCTATCAGTGTCACTTTCGTTTCAACATGTCCCCCACCATAACTTGTCGATGGGCGTGAAGATCTGCTACTGAAAGAACCGCCTTTCCCATCGCGGTCGCATCTCGTCCTGTCGGTATCATCTTCTTCATCCGAGTGTCTTCGGTACAGTACGTTGCATAATGGCCCTTGCGGGGGGTACGGGCATTTCCTGAACCGAGACACAACGAGGCTGCGCGGGATTCGCGGAGGAAATCGGAACCCGCCCCACCTAGGGGGCCCCTGGCGAGGCAGGTGAGGCAGGCGAGGCCTGCTGCGATTCTCGAAGCTCGATCCTCGATTCTCGAAGGGGCACACATGCTCGCCTTCGTTCCCCTTCGGCTCGCTAAAGACATCGGGATCTCCTTCACCGTGGTCCTCAAACGAGGCTCGCGCTCCGTCAAGCACACATCTCTCACGCACTCGACCGGCTCGCATTCTGAGTAAGTTCACCGATCGCATCATCATCATCGTCGTCGTCGTTGTCGTCGCGCACACACCTCTTTTTTCGATCGCCGGCACCACGTGGCCAACTACTGACATTCTGACAGTCGGCCGGACACAGACACTGACGATTTTTGTTGTTATTCTTTGCCGTTTATTTTATCCCGACGCTGTTGTGAATTGTTCGAGCTAGACTCTGGCGTGGTTTATGTTTTTCTGTGGAGATTTTAAGTGGACTTTGAAAGTGGATTTATTTGAGGCTGATTTTTAATTAATTGGCAAGTGAAAGTCGATTTTAGTTTGTTAGATTGGTTATGCGGTAATCGAGGGGCTAGCTGGATAGGAGTTTAATACTTTTCGTTTTGTAGTTGAAAGAATGCGTACTTTTGTGGTATTCAATCTGAATTATGTTATAGTAATGTGGAATGATACAAAGATACAGTCAATGTTCTTGTCACAAATTAAGCATTGTGATCCTTGGCTTTTAAACGACGCAAGGATCGAGACTCAGGAGGATTAAATAACTAAATCTACGTTGATTATGAATAGTTTAATACTTCGCCTGTCACGTCACCCATATTTGGCTGACAAAATTGTTAGTTCAGGCTTTATTTTTGTACTGACAAATCAAATATAACAAACGTTACAATTCATCTACAAAGTGCAAGACGCTTCACAGGATAACAGGATTTTATCTGATTTTCGTGATTGCTGAGTCGTCAATCAACGTTTCAAGGGTGCACAGGCTTCAATAGTTCAGTTAGGGGATGAGTAACAAAATACAAAAATTTTGTGACAACTGGTCAATCATCTCTGTCACCATTTGTTTTAAATTCACAGTGAAATACAAGCTCACAGTATCGATGAATTACAACATAGATTTGTGAATATTATCCAGAAATTCATTCACTAAATTTGTAAATATTATCTGTCAGTGTTCACATTCAACAATTTCAATTCGTGTGTTATTCACAATCTCGTCTGCTAAACAAAGCCATCAAAGTACATCACAATCACGCCGAAACGAAAGATTGTCTACTAAAAAGTGTCAGGAATCAAATTCAACATTTCAATTCATCCAATCGAGTCTTATTCACAATCTCATCTAAATAAATCCATCAAACTACAACACAATCACACCGAAACAAAAGATTGTATACTAAAAAGTATCAGGAATCAAATTCAACATTTCAATTCATCCAATCGAGTATTATTCACAATCTCATCTAAATAAATCCATCAAGGTACAACACAATCACACCGAAACGAAAGATTTCCTACTAAAATAAAAAATGAATAAATCTTCAGCTTGAAGAACATATGGGGGTTAAAATTGAAAACTCAACCTCATTTTAAATTGCTCAGAACGATATCCAAGGGTTAGGTCTGACTAAAGTTCACCTTGAAGAACATATGGAGGGCAAAATGAAAGTCACACTCTAATTTTAAATTGTTCGGAACAATATCCAAGGGTTAAGATCGCAGATATCTCTCTCTCAGTTTGCATTCTACTGTCACGAAACTTGCTCCACGCTGACTACCAACGTTCCTAAGCCATCACCACGTGGTTTCGGCTTTTTGCTGTCAAAAATATCGAGCCCACACTGACTACCAACGATTTCAAGTCATCGCCACGTGATTTCGGTGGTTATAACTCTTTATCTAGCGGAACCATAATAATAAGTTTTCTAATAATTGTGCTGTATTAAACGGAATCTTAGAAATCTTCTCTCACACAATAATCCCAAACAAAATGATTAGATTACGTTGTTGTAAAAAATCCTTCGCCATAACCATAGGCTTCCATAATTAGAAAATAATAGCCGATAGATAATATGTTGAGCTCACAAACAATTCTCTAAATTGCCATTTTACTACTTCAGAAACCGAACCCACGCTGCTCACCAACGTCTCCAAATCATCCCCCACGCGATTTCGCATGTTTGAACACTTCGATCGCCATGTCGCCTATATCTGGATGACAGAATTATTTCTACCAACTTGAAAATTAATTTAAGATTCCTTAAACCAAATTTGATTACGAACTGCGATGCGGAAGAGACTCGAAACAGCAATCAAGTAGTTAGTTTTCTTAAATAAATTCCTTTGATTTCGTGTAACTTTTGTGATCGTCGAGTGGGCGATGAACGTGTTAGACTCACAGATATTTCTCACAATTTGCATTCGGTTGCCAAGAGACTAGCTCCACGTTCACTACCAACGTTGCCAAACGATCGCCACATGATTTTGGCAATTTCCCGAGCACGTTCAACTCGTCAGCTGTTCCGTCGATTACGTTCCCTGATCCGTTCCGCCGTCTAGACGATTCCGAATCCGGCTGACTTTTACTTTTACCATTTGGAAGGGTAGCACACGCGTCGATTGGCGGCGTGTCCCCATGGGCCTTGCGTTCGGGCCCGACACAAAGGCGCGCTCCGCGCGGTTGTTCAAACACGAATTTTCATTAATCCCCATCGGCCATCCTTTCACTTGACATTTCGGCTGGCGGGTTCTCGCGTGTGCACGCGTTCGCGCCGTGGCTCTTATATTTACACCGGTAGGCCGAGAATGATACCGCTTGCTCAACAACACATTGATTTCCCCAGAGCAAACAAACTGAATCGCAGGAAGCGGAAGAGGAGGAGACAAGATGAGGATCAGTTGCGTGCTGTTCAGCCTCGCGTTGCTGGCTTCGATAGCTGCCGCCAGCCCCGTCGTCAAAAGGGAAGCGGTGTCCGAGGACCTGAGCCCCTTGAACGAGGTAAGCATGATGCGCGCATAGTTAGGTGCGTGGGACCACCTCGATCGATCGTCGATATCGACGCGACCTTGACCGGTTCCCTAGAAAGCGGCCCGGCGAAATCGAAAGTGTAATCAAGTTTAGAAGCTTCTGTGACGTAATCGGGCCGGTAATGGATTCCTCGGATGCCTCGCATTCGTGAAACCAACAATCCGCAGCGTATGTTTTGTTCAAAGTTGTATTCGTTGTCCTTTGTAACATCGTTCTGCCGTAATTTGTGTAAATTGTCCGCTAACAGTGTCGCTGATGTAGCTTCTGTCCTCTTGTCTCTAAAGTTGTGCATATCTACGTGGTAAATAGACAGTAAAGAATGAGATATACCTTGCAGTATGTGTGTGTGTGTGTGTGAAGTGACAGTTGTGCAAGAAGCAAGGTGCAGCTCGTCCGATGTGTAAATGGCTAACCTACTTGTCGAGATAAGATTTCTTCTGTTTTGTGTGTATGATTAACTCTTTCGGGTTGTAGTTGGGAACTGAAGTCAACGCAACGAAAATTCGTTCGTTCGGTAGAGATTGAAATCAAATGATCAGCTGACTCGAAAGTCTCATTGATAAAACATTATTTGCAGGCCAACGTACGTGCGAATAGATCAAAGCTGTCAGCTATATTTATTTCGGAACGATTGCCCTCTGGGCCCCGTGACCGTTAATGGCGCTGTACAGAGCAGAGGCAAAGCAAAAAATTCATTAAAATCACCGGTTACATCGCCAGGTAATCGTTGCGTGTAACGAAAACGGCGAGCGCTCGACAGAATCGAAATGTAACTCATAAACAGGACGTGTCGGGAATGGCGAAAGTGAAAGCGCCTATTTCAAAGTTTTATTATCTCGCCGCCACCTGCGTGCGAAGACGAAGAGCGAAACGGGAGAACGTGTCTAAAACAATCGATTGTTCCGATTGTTGTCCGTTTTTAGTTCCGGAGGCTATCGACGCTGTCGTATCGATTGCGGAGAAAGACCAGACGATGTTGAACGGAGAAAAAGAGAATCACGAAGAACAAGCGGAGAGAGAAAGTGGTTGACTAACTCGAAGTTTGTAACTTCGCGAACGCGTGTGGCCATTCGCGAACACTCGCGGAACCTTCGATTCTCTTTCCGAGTTATCTCCGTCTCCAGTTTACCAATTTTCCAGTTTTCTCCGGCCTCAGAACTCTGTCAGTTTGATTTTCCATTTTTCTACTATAGTGCTCTGCTTCTTAGTTTGTCCAGCTCTCTGCTATCCAAGTTCTCGATTTCTCAAGTTTTCTACTCTTCAAGTTCTTTATGTTTATAGTTTCCCAACACTCCAGTTTTCTATTTTGCCAATTCTTTACCTTCTTACTTTTCAAGATCTCTAGTTCTCTATTTCTGCAATTCTCTATCTTAAAAATGTTCTTCTTCTCAATTTGTCCAGTTCTGTATTCTTCTAGTTTTCTACCTCTCTGGTTCTCTGTTTCCCCAGTGACTCCTACTTTGCCTGCTCTCTAACTCTCTATCTCCCTAGTGCTCTGCTTCTCGGTTTGTCCAATTCTCTACTTTTCAAGTTCTCTATTTCCCAGGTTCTCTACTTTTCAAGTTTTTTATTTCCTCAATTCTCAATCTTTCTACATTTCTAACTCTCCACTTCTCGATATCTTCAGCTCTCTATTTATCTAGCGCTCTACTTCTCTAGTTCCCTATCTAGTATTCTACTTTCCTAGAAATTTATCTTTCTGTCTATCTGGTTCTTTATCTCCCTAGCATTCTACTTCTTTAATTTATCCTATGCTCGAGTATTGTATTTTCGTTGGTTCTTCATTTCTCTAGTACTCTATTTCTTTAATTCTCCAGCTGGACAGTTTTCTAGCTCTCTAGTTCTCTTGTTCTACAATGCGTTAGTTATCTGCTACTCTAGTTCTCTAGTTCTTTAATTTTCGAGTTCTCTAGTTCTCCAGTCTGCCAGTCCTCTAGATCTTTAATTCTCCAGTCCACCAATCCTCTAAATCTTTAATTCTCCAGTTCTCCAGTCCACCAGTCCTCTAAATCTTTAATTCTCCAGTCCACCAGTCCCTCAGTTTCCTAGCTCTGTTTATTATTCTCTCTCTAAGCTATATATTTCTCTCTCTATTTGTATCTAGCTCACTCCTCTAAATTACACACCTCATTTTCTCTATTTTTATATTTCTCTATTTCCAATGTCCTCTATTTCTTCATCTTCCCGTCTCTCTGTCTATCTGCCTCTAGTTCTGGCACCAATTCCACCAATTCCACTGCAGCTCCAACTCTGATTCTTTCCTCCTATACAAACAGGAAATAATTCCATTTCTCCATCTCTTAATATCTCTTACGACTTCGTCTCTTCTCTCTTTGTGTGCCAGCCGTACACTCTGGTCATTCCATTTCCTGTCACTCGCCTATTAAAATTATTTACCAAAACAGTTATTTACCTCAGTCAATGCCTACATAATACATAATCGTCTCCAACTCAACCGCGGGAATTCTCGCTCGCAATAATTATAATTGATCATTTCCTCCTCCCGTAGCCACCTTTTCCACGCGTTTCTACCTACGGTGATATCGACGGAACGCTTCAAAATAATCACGGAAGTCGTCGCGCGGCCCCGAGACACGCTGTCTCTCTATCTCCCCCTTTCTCTCCTTTCTCCGGTTACTCAATCCATCGAGACAATCTTCCCGCCGGAGCAAAATCATCTGCGGGTATCTCATTTCAATTAATCAAACCACCTGCCAGGTATACATCGTGGAAACTGACAGCGACCAGGCGGCGGACGACGACGAGAGGACCGACAGGGACAAGCGGAAAATCGGAGTGGTGAAGCTGGGAGTCTCGAACGGGATCCTGAATTTCGTCTTCGGCGTAAGAAACAACCTAATCGCGTCATCTAATCGAAACGGAATCTAGTTCCGTCATCTACTGGTACCCGTTTTTAGAAACTAGATTCCTTCATCGACTCGAAGACCAAAGCACTGGCAGTTTTGGACGAGTCGAACAAAGCGAAGAACGCTGCCTTTGGAATCGATCCTCATCATTCGGCTACCAGCAAGTTCATCAGCGAACTGGTAGCGTCAAAGATCAAGGCTGCTAGTAGCAGCGTCGGACCAGTGATAAATAGTGCGACCACGTTCCTCTCGAGTGCGAAGAATGGACTGGCTGGTGCATTCGCTTCGAAATTGGCGCCTCTCAGCTCGATCGCGACTGGAGTTGCAGCGGGTACCGCTGGGAAGCTCGAGGGACCATCGACTGCTGGTGAAGGTACTGTTGACAAACCTAATTGACAAGCTACGCTAGCTCAATCTGCTCCAACAATCAAATTTTTGGATTGAAACGTTTTCTAAAGGCTCTCTGCTTCTGTCTTCTCAAAACTAAATCTTCCGGATCAGTCTAAATGACTGATTTGTAATCTTTTTTTTTTACAAATATAGAAATTATAAATATATGTTTACGGGATTAAGTATTCAGTAAATTTCTCTATTAAAGTACACATTTAAACAAAAATTGTACGAAACCTGAATAAATGCAATCTCGTCGTTATTATAAGGCAGCGGTGTCCAGCGTAGGGCTCCTCAAGCAGTGATGGGATATGGTCCATCTTTTCTCGCGCATGCGCGGCCAAAACAGTAACGTATCTATACCATGATGACGAGGTAGTGGAGCCCTAAGACAGTTATATTGGCGGGAAAGTATCGAAACAATCTATTCCGGACAAAAAGACTTCAGGACGTGTCCTACGAGTTACAAAATACACACAAATACACATGTTATACATTTATTTTTCAGAATCAAATCATACCAATTTTTTAAAATTCTGCTGGGTGCTCAAGGTACCCCATTTTATCGAGAATCTTACTTTACTGAGGCCAAAATCGCCGCGCATGCGCGAGAAAAGATGCACCATATCCCAACACTGTCCTCAAGCGCCTGCTTCCCCTTCCTACTGTCAGTTTATGCAGGCGCAGCGTGTTCTCACCACGCCGTACAAGAAACCGAGTAACCAACCAGTGTTAAGGAGGGGGCAATGACAAACTAACGTTCTCGTACCAAGCAACCTACTAAATGCTACGCGAGACGATTCATTAATACATTCTCTTAATCATATTCTGCAAATATTCCCCTATTCATCTTTTAATACACAAAAGCAATCACATAATAATACGCAATTATAAGCAGCTATGAATCTCGACGCGTCTACGGCGAGCAGCCACCGTGAGCAGAAAGGCATTCTGTCCCGCTAATTTGATGCGCGCGTCATAGAACAATCGACGATCATCTTTTTAACGCGGGTAACGAGCATATTGATAATCGGTTCGCCGCGTCTCGGCGCTATGGAAACGGCGATCGGTGGTGGGGATGGCGTTTAACTCCCGGGACTCAAGTTTGGACATCGCTGTTACAAGCAAAGATATGCTAGTCGCGTTTAACGCGGGATAGCTATAGCGTTAAAGGAACTAGAAGTTGGGGATGATTGGAAGAGTACACTGATCTCAATGGCTGTAATTGCGACTAGACTATTGATGGATCCCTTCTTTGACGAATCTAACTAAAGTTAAAAAATTTGAAGAATGAAGATTTGACACAAAGTCTAATAAATATGAATGTTATGCCTTCCTTTGTAGACTCAACAAAATTTTATTCTTCTGTAATCAATATTTAAGCACTGACGTAAATGCAGCCGTAACAAAAATTTTCTTTTCTCATCTGTAACATTTTTGGGCATAAAGTTTTCTGGGGATAAAAAATTCACTCTATTCGCGAAGAAAATGGTACGGCAAGGGATTAATCTGTACAAACAGTTTACTTTCGATTTTCAACAAAGTCTGCATTCAATATTTAGTGTCTCCAGTGAGTTAGTTGATCATGTAAACGATATTTAGGTGAATTTTGGGATTGCAGATTTTTAGTAGAGTCCTGACAGTCTCTTTTGCTCCGGGAACTATCAAAAATGACTCCAAAAGCTAGTTTTACTGTGTACAATCATGATTAATAGACTGCGGCTGTATGCATTTCTGACAATAATGAGTAGATGTAATTTCAAACATTAAAAATATTACTAGAATTCAAAAATACTGTTATATTAGTTTTATCCTATTAAGCTTATTAAGAAAGAAATGAAATTTCTATTCCACTCCAGTTTGTTGCAATTCAGGAAGAAAATCTTTAATTTGCACGAAGATCCGTTGTCTAATGATTACGATTTATAACGATGTTCAATAAGTCTCAATATGTAGACATCAGATCTGCAGACCGTAGTTAGAGCAGCGAGTAACTTCTTTTTCAGTTTAATTGGTTTTTAAGTAATTTTAGGTACTAACACGAGACACCAGCTGTTAATGAATGAATAGCTGTCTAGATGACAAAAGTGCATTTAATTTGTCGAATTTGGGAGTTACAGACAGCGGCCACGGAGGAGGCAGTGGCGCGGGTATCTTGGGAAGCATCCTCACCTCGAAACTAAGCAGCCTATCCTCTTTGAGTCAGAGTTCCGGAGGAGGAGGAGGTAGTTCTGACTCAGGCGCGCATGATGCCAGCGCTGGAATAAATCTTGGAGCGTTTGCGAATTTAGGCGGAGGGGTAGGATCAAATTAAAACTGTTTCTCTTCTCTCTTCTCACGTTTCTCTATCGAACTGATTGTCGCTACTGCTTGAGACCTGATTTTCCGTGAATGCTCCATTTCTGGTCGAGATTGGCCTAGGAAAGACTAGGTGTGGCTCCCGGAGCCCATCAATTATAAGTTATTAACAGTAGAAGCACCAGATTGATCCAATTCATCCATTCGTTCTTTCTTTTCTATTTACTGGCTTTCTAAATATCAATTGAATCGAAATAATCATTTTCTATCTAGTTTCCCTTGTTATATTTTGTATTATAAAGTGATAGACTAGAAATGAATAATAACAGAGGAACAAACTTAAAATTAGTATTCTAATTCTAATTCTTCTATATTCTAATAGAAGCACTTTGATTATTTCTAAAGAATTATACAACACATCAATTTTCATGCTTGGTGCTTCTAATGTTAAAAATTCACCGTCTTCATCATCTAGAATACTAAACCTACCGCTATCGATTACTGAAATTCTAAAAATTCTAAAAATCATTCCGTGCGAAATGATTGAATAATTTAATCGAATTCAATCTTGCCATTTTTATACAGCGACATATTTTACTATCACATTTATAGCTCGGTAGATTTAGTGTTGCAAAAAGATCATTCATTGTCGCCAGCATCTCCAAGATCGAACCAGGAGGGACTCATTTTTTGCGAAATGCACCACTCCTCGGGAAGCAAAAATATTTCAGCATGCGAAATATAATAAATGGTTACGGACCTGGATAAATCGTTCAGCAGCTAGATACCTAGTCTTTCGACGATCGATTAGATTCTCTCTTTTTAATTCATTAACTTGCTCGCGCGTTTCCAACGAGTCTCTGCTCTACCCTGCCGCTTTCTATCCACCCGGTGTCTACGAGAGGTGTTCTCCGCGCGGATGAATTTCAATTGTACATTGTTGTGTAGTTTCTCTTAACGTTTCTCGTAACGGCGCGGCGCGGACTGTCTGGTGTGCAGTAGCATGCAGCGGTAACTGCATCTGGTTGCATGCTATGTAACCGCATTCCGTTTGTGTGGAAGATAAGAACGAGAACCGGCAGCATGGCCTCCTTTAACACGGCGCTCGCGTTGCCAAATGCATCCGTAATTAATGAACTGCGGATTTTATGCATCTGGATCGCAACTATTTTACTACAACCTAACCCTCCGACGACCGTCCATTCTTACAACTATACAGTTGATGATGTTTAAGATTATTTACTGAATTTATCTATCACATAAATTTTTTTGAACATATTTTTGGAGGTACTTCTTGGAGATACTATAGTTTTTTCTTTTGTTTTGTAATATAACAGTTTATTGAATTTAATCGCCAAGTAATGAAATTATGATTTTTATACACTGAGTCAAAAATTATCCAGCCATTGCCGTTGGAGGGTTAAAACAACAGACAAATTAATTGAATAGTGCCGACACGGTATTTTCGACCTGATAAAATCATTGGAAAAAGAGATAAATTCTTGAGTACCTCTAATTTATTGCAATGATGCAGACAATTTTTATTTTGAACAAAGATCCGCAGTCTAATTAATTTTTTCTCGATGCGCCACGTCGGGAATGTATCTAAGAGCATGTTTATGTTGGAGCTGCAGCAAATGATTGGAATCAAAGCGTAGAATTTGTTTTCCAGTTTCGCAGCTTTAACATAAACGTACTGCAAATATCATCATCTAACAGCATTATGTTTGAAGAACATCAGACCAGCATCGATAAATTCACTATATTTTCATCGATTTTATTCAACACTTTATGTGCTTCCAGAAATGGTCAAAAGAAATGAAAAATTAATTAATTTGCTGATACAGTATTTAGTGGATAAGTGTCACAAAGTTCTGAACAAGAAGTGTCCCAGAACTATCCCCACTCCTGCAGTGTACAAAATAACCTGTAATGCAAGGGGTTAACAGTCTCATTAAGCTGAATACAATATATTGGCATTCCTAAATTCTTTTAATGTTCCTACTGTTTTAAATCGCACCAAATTAATTTCATAATAAATGCATAAAATCCACAGTCTTGTAATAAGTTTGTCGATACTGGTGCAACGTGATTCAAGGATTGAGCTGTTAGATAAACGACGATAATTCACCAAACGATCGTCGCTCGGCTGTATCTCGCGTTTCGCCAAATAACCTAACGACGAAGGTACTCTCTGGTTCGCCACTAATCGCTCGATGCACAGCTTGTCCTAGAAGCTTAGACGAGGGTCTCAAACCCTCGTCCAAGTGTCCTAACCGACCTAGAACCGCCGATTAAAGTCAGTATTGTGTACGCAAACAGTACGAATACGAACCACCGCAAGCTGCGTATTATACGGCTTAAATGGCGACCGTTGGACCTTGGACTGTGGGCACGTCCAAAAGGGCCATCGAGCAGCACCGCTTGACAGAGGATCGCAAAACACCAAAGCAAGCAAAGCACCAAAAGCAAAAAAATCCATCAAAAGCAAAACAATTCAGCAAAAGCAAAACAATTCATCGAAAGCAAATTCATCAAATCACACAGCCAATTGCATAAAACAATAAATCCGCTCACGAAATCGCAACAGCAGCTTCCCACGCAACGACTGCCGAACAGTGCAAACTTGACGACATGGATTTTTCTTTTTAGCTCGGCCGATAAATTGCCAGGACTCTACCACTACCCCCCTCCCCACCCTCTGTTACAAGCCCTCAAGATTGTCTATTGTTTAGAATTTTTTTTTTCATCGCCCGTTCCCACCTATATATACCCCACCCCCTCTAACCTGTACAACGCTGGCAGTCAACGAGAATCCGCCAACGATGCGCGAAAAATTGTGTAAATAGGATTAGGAAGTAGTCAACGAACGAGTATTGCGAATGCTCCCTCGCTCGGATTACCTCGGCGCTGTGTCATCGATGTAAATACAGTATCTGTACAAGCTCTAAGTATTAACGACGACGATGAGGATGATTGTGGATGGCCACGATATGGTGATGATGTTGTCAAATAAACGCATGATCATGTTTTCTATGTACCAGCCGTGTACACTAAATCCTTTTGCGAGAATCATCTGATCCTTTCCCATCCTGCTCCTTCCCAATGATCTGTGGGACACGTCGATCTTAACCATTCAGTGTTTGGGGAGCTTATTAATTGGTATGGTCAATGTCTGCGATGTTCAGCAGCTTGATGATTTTTTGTTTGAATTAGTTCCTTCTTGTTGAGAAAGATTTATTCAGTGGAGATAGTTTGAGAAAAGAAATTTTATTTCACTAGAATATTTATTATTCTTCTCATAGAGCAGGGATGGGCACGGTAGGGGCCCCTCAAACGCCTGCGTCTCCCACCAACCTCTCTTTCATGCGTGACGGGCGAAGCACTCCCTTCCTCTATGGTAACAGCGGATGCTGGTGGGAGACAGTGGGCGCTATGGTGGGGACGGTTTGTCTCAATTAAGACAAAAATGCCCATCCTTGTCATAGAGGAACATTGACGATCAGATATTCGACTCGGTATAATGATTTCTGTTAAACTTACCGAGCTTTAAAAGTAAGCGGTACATACTGTCTCATAAAAATTACAAGATTGAAGTTATTTAGACTTTGTGCAGTTCTTATTGTAATATAATGATCTACTAAATATATTTATTTAATCACTTTCCACGGAAGCATCTTTATAATTCGAATAATTGCAACATCAAAAATCTGGTACCGGTTATTTTGGCTGCTGGCGATAGGTTTAGTGTCAATGAGTAGACAGCAGATGTTATGCAAGTATAAAATATCATGCATAAATAATATTTTTATATATGATGCTATAAATTTCATATCAATGCTATAAATTTATGATATTATATAATTTACGATACAAAAAACATTGAATGAATGCATAAAATACGATATATAAAAATATTGAAAGAATTCAAAAGTGTCGACACACTATTTTCAATATGTTAGAATTATTAATGAAGAAAATAAATTTGTACTTACCTTCTGTGCCCTGCAATTGACGCTTAAAAATTTTATTTTGTATAAAGATCCGCAGTCTATTAATGATATCCTAGAGTCATTCGAGCAAGCTGGCTAGATAGTATATGATCTTCAGTGTACCTCGAGTTTAATTTTTGTTTTTGAAAGGCAGGAGATAAAAATCAAGTTTGAAGTCTGGAAAAAACGTCGTATCTGCATTGTGGATCTCTGTGCGCTTATAGCATTCATAAATTTCAAACCGGAAAAGAAACGTGTTTGTTAAGAATCAATAGTAATTTTACATTCTTCGAATCACAAGGAACATCATCGTTGAAGAAAGTACTAATTACCTCTTTCTTAAACGGAACTTTCTTTCCAGTATAATGATTAATAGTGAAGAATACAATGTACGTAGTTTAATGAAATGAATTACTATAAGGAGTTTAATGTTACAATAGCGAAGTTGATACGGGAAGTATATTTTTTAATAGTTTCAGTCTTTGTAAATAATGTTTAAGTAATTCCATTTTGCATAGAGACCCGCATGATCTGCATTTGTGGATGAGACAATGCTGAATCCATTTTTATATATTTGAGTGAACCTTCAAGAAACTTTTACTATTCGTTTCGGTATTATTTAATTCATTATTGCAATTGCATGGGAGTTTCCAAGGCGGTGAATGTGTTAAACTAATACCGCTGACATTAAAAAGTTTCTTAAAAAACATTCAGCTAATCATGAAAGACTTCAAACTTCCAAATGACTATTAAATAACCATCGATAAATGAAGTGTTAATTGAAAAAAAGCATACTATGTCATGCTAGAGTGATTTATCTATTGAACACGCTAGGTTTAATAAACCTTCTCCTGAATTATAATCGTTTTTGCCTTGAATGGATAAACGAGGCAATGAGAAACAGATTTAGAGGAGAATATACAGTGTGTCGGGGAAATAAGTGACCAAACATTAGTAGTGTCCACGATGCTATTTATTTTTTGCAGCATTTCTTTCTGGCGTTGAATTTTGGTGAAATCCATTTTAAGTATCATTTATTTTTGGTATTATAATAAAAATAAGTAGATCAAATACAGACCAATAAAAGCTAAAATTAAAGAATTTAAAAATACTGTAGAATTATTTTCAACGCCAAAAAAAATTGTTGCAATCAAAGTAGACAATTTTTATTTTCCATAAATGTCCAACTAAGTCCAGCTATAATTAACATAATGAGCTGTGCTAATATTCTTCCTCGTGATTATACGTTTCTGTAACTGTATGTTGTGTTTCCTACCTTTTTCCATTTCCAGCAACCAAAAATGAATCCAACACTACCAAAGTTTGGCCACCGTTTCTCTCAACACCTTGTGCACTCGGTTATCGCAGTCAGCGAGGTCGTAGTCGCATAAAAGCCGATTGCGTCAACGCGTAGGCTACGCACTCGCGAACCCGTTCTCGATCGAGGTGAAAAATCGAGATCGGTGTCCGCGAGTAATAAACCGCTGCCACTGTGAAAGGCGATCTATCATTGGCTGTGATTTTGTCTGTGTTCAGGAAAAAATCGTAAGCACCACGGAGAACATCCCTGAGTTCGACAGAAAGCGTGTATCCTTGGACGTGCCATCATCAGCGTTCGGTACTGGCTTCAATCTAGTCACGAATATCAGCAAAGTTCTGAACAGTGTGATACTTGTAAGTTGAAAAAAATATTACGTCACATCACAAATCGTGACCTTTATTTTCATTGAGTTTCAAAAACACATCAATGTCATTGAAGGACATTCATAATTTCATTCTGTTATGACAAAAATGAATACGCACAATTTACATTTGTAAACGGATGAAAAAAAATTGATTAGTTAGAGAAAGAAATTTCCATTCGTCTCCTGAATTTTGCAATTCATACACAACATTTTTATTACCACGTTTTTATTAACTGGCTTTCTTGTCTGTCTGTTTGTCTGTTCGGTACAAATATTGCAGTTGATTTTAAACTAACTTCCCGATGAGTTAAAGACTTGAAACTTTAAACATAGGTCAGAACTGGATGACAATGCAAATTATTTAAATAAAAATTTTTTTTAATCACTATTTAAATAAAAAAATTTTTTAGTCATTATTTAAATAAAAATTTTTTTTTATATACTACGTTTTTAAAACGGACTAAAAGTATAATTTAAATAAAAACAATAGTTATTTAAATAGAAAATTTTTTTTAATATTCCACGTTTTTAAGACGAGCTAAAGAGCATAGAATAATTTTTCTTTGCCCCATACAGATTCCCAACCCCATACAGATAGTCCTGAAAATTTGTGATTGTAAATTTTTAATAGCTATGAAAATTTACAATCACAAATTTTCAGGACTATCTGTATGGGGCTAGGAAAAATTATTTTATACTTTTTAGTTCGTCTTAAAAACGTGGAATATTATTTTGCAGAGAGGTCCACTTATGACACGATTTTTAAAGTGATCTAAACTTATCAGATTGGCAAAGTAGCCAATGAATCAAAGTGAAATCAATCGTGCTACTTCGAGTGTCGCCCCTTAGAGAATTTGATTAGTTCAGCCGCGATTTTATTATAGATCTCGATCCACATCAGGAGCGCTTTCAGCGTTCGAAAGTTTCACGGATCGTCAATGAGATTTCCCGCGACACCTTGCACGAGAATCTGTTAGCGAGTTTTTTTGCTGTCATATTATCGATCGACTTATCGGCGGAAACGTGTTACCATTCACTCGACAAAGTTACAAAATCTTCGAGCGTTTCTGTGCATGCTAATTAGCTACCAACGCGGAGACCGTCTCGACAAGTGTACTATATCGTTCGGCAGTGGTGCATTAACATTTAACGAGCTGCCAAACCAGCCACCTTAAAAAATTGTTGAGATAATAATACATTTAATGAAGCTAGAGATTTATTAGTGTAAATGACTTTTTAATTATGTTACAGTTCAAAGACTTGTCGGTGCTTTTAATGCACCGGGATTGTATCACAAAAATGAACTCTTTAATCTAGATAAACAATTCATTCATGCACAGTGTTGAACAAATGTTTCCAGTCAAACAGACTTTTTATTTATTTACAGAAACGCTGGAGTGTTCAGATTTTCCTAAACTATAAATAATCTTTGAATTCTCTTGCATTTCTTAGAACAATTAATTTCTAAATCTGAATTACTACTGTCCCGACAAATAAATTCTTCACTATCTAAATTCAATTTATAAGATAGAGAAAATGGCGTACTAATTTGAAAATTGCTCAATATTTCCTACATATTCGATAAACAATTCATTCATTCACGGCGTTGAACAAATCTTTTCAGTCAAACAGACTTTTTATTTATTTATAGAAACGCTGGAGTGTTCAGATTTTTCTGAACTGTAAATAATCTTTGAATCCTCTTGCATTTCTTAGAAAAATTTATTTCTAAATCTGAATTACTACTGTCCAGACAAACAAATTCTTCACTATCTAAATTCAATTTATGAGTGAGAGAAAATGGCGTACTAATTTGAAAATTTTTCAATATTTCCTACGTATTTCAAAAACAATTTTTTGTACGTCACTTTCAAAGTGTAAAAATGAAAAATCTATCTGATCGTACATTATTATGGCTCACTGTGTGCGTGATACACTAGTAACGTTATATTTAGCACGTGCTTTATACGTTCAATTACCCGTAACTTCGCGTATCGAATTTCCACGACTGATTTTCTGGGTCACTGTAGCGTAAAACCGATTCAGCAACGAAGACCGATTTTTCTTGACAATTTTCAGAACTCAGCCCGCCGAACACAGACAGTCCTAGAGATCTTCAAGCCATTCTTCCGTGGAGCGTTCGCTATCAAGGGTCTACCGTCCGACAATCCTCATTAGAAGAACCTGCTCAAGGATCCACGATGGAAAATAGCTCAAGGATCCACGATGGAAAATAGCTCAAGAATCCACGATGGGAAATAGCTCAACGAATTATTCAGGGATTATTAAAGTAAACTCTGATCGAAATGGGATCGATTGGGATATCATGTAGAACATTCCAAAGACCCGCGAACATAGTCTGCGGTACAAAGATATAGAAACTTTAGAACGTGTTAACTAGTGGGGAGGATTGTGTGTAGGATAGATCGAAGGTAGCGATATTTATTAAGACATTTGTTGCAGACGTTGATTTTCTATGTAATTTAGCTTATTATAGAGAACCTTTATACTGTTGCTCGCATTAATATTTCTATTTTAATGTGCATTAGGTGATCGCTTTCATCCAGTGAAATGGCTGCAATCTTCATAATTGCACTAATCAGAAATTTCAGTGTATAATGAAGTTTTTAATTTAAATAATTAAAATTTGATGATAGCAAAGGGCTTCAGGGAATTTTGATGAATGGTAAAATTGTAACCTAATTTTTTAAAATACGAGGCCTGTGCTGACTGCAGAAATAAACTATTGTGCAATTGAGTAGCATAATTTAATCTGAGACTTCAACACGTAATAAGATACTGCCAGAATATTTAGGAGACTTCAATGCATAATACAGAAGCGTCAAAAAATTTAGAACACTTCGATGCATTCATAGAATAATGTCGGAAAATTTAGGAGACCTCAATGCGTGGTAGAATAATTTCATAAAATTCAAAAGACATGAGTATACTATATAATGATGCCAGAAGATTCAGGAACATGCAAATTAAATACTAGAATAGTTTAAGTTTAAATGCTATAATTTTTAATAGAATCGCATGAAGAGATTCTGGAGACTTCGATGCGTGATAGAATGATTTCATAAAATTCAAAAGACTTGAGTATACTATAGAATGATGCCAGAAGATTCAGGAACATATAAATTAAATACTGGAATAGCGCTATGCAGTTCGAAAACTATAATTTTTAATAGAATCGCATGAAGAGATTCTGGAGACTTCGATGCGTGGTAAAGCGGGGTCAACGAACTCTGGAGACTTTAATTCTTAATAGAGCAGTCGGAAAACTTCAATAATCGACAGAACAATGCGGTATACTTCGTAAAACTTCACTTTTATTTGCTGATTCATTTTTGATTGTTAGAAATGGGAAAAAGTAGGGAAGATTAGAGTATATTAGATTCGCATTGCGAAGACTTCAATGCGTGGTAAAGCAGCGTCAGAGGCCTTAAAAGACTTCCATGATCAATATAGTAATTTTACACGTTTGAAAAGACTATAATGCATGATAGAGCAGTTCTTCAAACCTCTATGAACCTTATTGCTAAATTGAAAATCATCCGAAAATTCGAAAACCGTCAGTATACAGTAGATATGCATTTTGGAAAATTCAATGCGTGGTAAAGCGAGGTCAGAGTATTTAAAAGATTTCAGTATTTAATATTGTAATTTTGCACGGTTCAGGAAACTTTAATAGGGCATTACTTTAGACCTCTAGGAACCATCTCGTATAATTAAAAATCATTCAAAATTTCGAGAGACATTAGTATACAATAAATATATATTTTGGAGACTTCAATGCGCGGTAAAGAAGCATCCTAAGCTCCGAGTGACTCCAGGGAACGCTCAATAAGTAACCTATTGTTAAAATAGCTTCGAAGCGCACTAACAACTACTCAATCTCTCAATGTAATAAATCTTGATACAATTTTCCAGTTAAACCGTTCCAGCCAATAATTATAGAAGTATTAACGAGAGCAACTGCATGTTAGAAATTAAAGAAATGAAAGACTCAACGATTTGAATTGTCAAATAAGTATCAGTCTTGTACATTTTCATGGGTTACTACAATAGAATCACTCATGACCTACCTGAACTATCGTTCCGTAACTTTAACGCACGGCCATAAACTTATGCGTTTTTACAATAGCTATAGTTCAGAAATCACGTGTCGGTATAGAACTCCTGCAATATTTCACATGACTATGCATACTTCATAAGAAAACGCTAGAGAAGCGTTTCCGATACATGCAGGAAGAACCGAAGGATGCTCACTATAATTTAAAAACAAAGCCAGTTTTGTTGCCTCGTAAAAACCGACGAAGCAATTTGTCTTGTTAACGAACGGTTCTGCACACAAGGTGAGCACTTCCTAGACAAAATGAATCTCGTGTTTTAATTTCGAAGATTACACGCGTTGATTAGGCGCGTCCATTGACATCACAGAATCCTAGAATCGTTGCATGGACAGATTGAGCAAGTGCATCCGAGACAGCCTCTTTTACGATTATTTCGGGTTGCTCAATGTCTCATAATTGTCGGACCTGTCTCGCAATTACCATGCAGCAATGTTGTATAGCAATTTCTTGTCGCTCTTGTGATCAGCGACAGTTTTTGTGATCTTACAAAACAGTCTGCCTGG
This sequence comes from Sphecodes monilicornis, assembly GCA_913789915.3. Lineage (NCBI taxonomy): Eukaryota > Metazoa > Arthropoda > Insecta > Hymenoptera > Halictidae > Sphecodes > Sphecodes monilicornis. The sequence continues at coordinate 18,463,380 of OU565290.1, forward strand.
ACTGTAGAATAAAGTGAATGGAATTTTTTTAATCCCGACTCCTTACTCCAAGAATGATCCTTTCTCTGCATCCTGGTTTTAATTTTCATTCTCCAGTACCTATTTTTGTTAGATCGTTCAATAAGTTGTTTGATAATTTTCCCATGGGTTTCAAACCTGAAACACTTACTGGACAACGGTGCAGTAAAATTCGTCGGACGTTTTTCGATTATTAATTTGCCAACTGAATAATTCTTTATCTGCAACGTGTTTTTAATCTCGAGCTGACATTTTTGTTGAAACGTTGAATAACTTGTTGTATAATGTTTCTATGGGTTTGAATTTGTCGAGTGAAATTCGTCGGATATAATTATAATTTTCCCACTGAATAATTTTTTATCTGCAACGTGTTTTTAATCTCGATCTGTTATTTTTGTTGAAGCGTTCAATAACTTGTTGCATAATCTTTCTATGGGTTTGAATTTTGTCGAGTGAAATTCGTCGGATGTTTTTCAATTATTAATTTGCCTACTGAATAATTTTTTATCTGCAAACGTGTTTTTAATCTCGAGCCGTCATTTTTGTTGAAACGTTGAATAACTTATTGTAGAATGTTTCTATGGATTTCAAGCTGTCCGGAAAAACATGTTTAATATTTTTCACGCAACTTCTGACGATTATTAATTTGCACTGCATGATTTCTTATCTTTATCGTGTTCTTAATCACCAATTGCTATTTTTGTAGAATCGTTCAAGAACATGTTTCATAATGTCTTCAATTTCCATGGGTTTCTGTCCGGAAAAAATTCATCAAATATTTTTCACGCAGCTTTCGACTATTCCCAATTTGCAGTGAATGATCCTTTATCTATATCCTGTTTTTAACCACGCGTTATTCTGACTGTATCGCTCGATAACTTGTTTTGTAACACTTCTACGGATTCCAACGTGTTCCATTACATTTTGTCGAATGTTTTCGACGCATAACTTTCGATTATTAATTTGCACCTGTAACAACAAAATCGTCCCGTGGAAATCGCTCTTAATCAGTCCCCGCGGACTTCCGTGTCCGGTGAAAGGAATATTTGAACATTCGATTAAAAGGAAAAGCACAGGAAGGGAGAGGAACGCGGCCGAGCATCGATGTGAACTTCCTGCAACATGGTTTCTATATTATTTATACTTCGAGGAAACGTCACGATTATGCAACCGTTCTTGCATAAAGTGCTGCGTGCATAGATCTGACACCCCGTGAGTGTCGTAACACGGTTTTCGCCGAAGAAATTCTACCAGTTCGTCGCTGCATTAATAGAAACGCCATAATAAAAATGCTACAAAGGTCGTGTCACATTCAGTAAACTTTTCGGAGATAGTTCAGCAAAGCACGAAAATCTATCGCAAATAGACTGCGGATTTTATGCATTTATAACGAAAATTAATTTGGTGCAATTTGAAATAGTAAAACGATTATGAGAATTCAAGAAAGTTTGTATACTATTTTCAACACTAAAATGATCAATAAGGAATATAAATTTATAGTTACTTCCTGTGACTTGCAATCGACGCATACAAATTTTATTTCGTATAAAAATCCGTAGTCTAATTATAAATATTCATTCGATTTTATGCATTTATAACAAAAATTGATAGGTGACATATAAAATAGTGAAATTATTAGAAGAATATTATCTGTTCTTCCTACACTAGAATAAATAATTCAATCAATTTATATCGGACAATTAAAAAAGCCAAAAGGATATTTTCAGAGTCAATGTACATTTTTAGAAGACAATGTGGTAAAGCAACTTGTGAGCTTGTTATAATTAGGCTGCGTATTTTATTCGTTCCTGACAGAAATGAGCAGATGAAATATAAAATAGTAAAAATATTAAAACAATTGTACCTATTCTCCTTTCACCAGATACTCAATTCAATTAATGTATGCACGGCAATAAAAATAGCGACATAGTTTCATTCAAATTCAGCAAATCTTCAAAAGACAATTTTACAAAGCAGTGCAACATGCTATCCACATTTAATGCATTTAAAGCAACAGCGAGTGGCTAAAGTACGAAACAGTAAAAAATCAGAACAACTTTCAAATACTGTTATATTACTGTCGATCATTTAACACTAAACCTACCGAGCCATAAAAGTAACTGGTATATGTTGCCTTGTAACAATTACAAGATTAAACTTATTTGGCCTTTGTACGGTCCGTATTATAATATTTAACTAAATATATTTATTTAATCATTTCGTACGAAATCATCTTTATAATATCAATAATTGTATAATAAAAAGTGTGGAACCGGTCGTTTTGACCGGTGATGGTAGGTTCAGTGTTAAATCTATAAATATTTCACTCCAGTCTGCTACAATCAATGTAGAAAATTGTTATTCTGAAAAAATCGACTTGATTCGATAATTTCTTGCTCAAACGGCGCCAACTGCAACTCTGTTGCAGGTGCAACAGGTAAGATGTAGAAGCAATTAAAAACCTGTAAATTCGACCGATATTTCTTGCAAGTCTTATCGAATCGATCGGGTATCAACGTCGATCAATTTCCTGCACCTTGATCCCGTCTGAATAGATCATTTTTTCCCCCTAAACGATTTATAAATTTCGTCATTAGCAATCTAAAAGAGAGATTGTAGATTTACACGATTGCAAAATGGAGGATTTTCAAGAAGAAAACAAAATGTCTGGGTTAGATTAGCGCATCGCGACCTTCTTGAGAATCTAGGCGCAAAAATTCGACGAACTTTGCACCGTTTGGTCGGTGATAGAAATGCAAATGCGAAGATTGTGCAAGTGGAGGTCGGCGGATATTGTGTCGGACGTCGCGACGCCTTTGAAGAAAAGAAAACGACGTGTCCGGCCTAGTTCTACATTTATCGTGGCATCGATAGACCAGATGAATTACGGTAATTATGAATCGAGGCATGTTCCATTTAACTGACAGGTGTATCTGTGTCTTCTCGCCACAGGTCAAAGTGCTCTGCATCATTGTTGTTGATTTTTATGGTTTTCATTGGGACAAGAAAGCTTGTTTATTGAAAAAAACTCGCATAAATCTCTGAGTTTCATAATGGTTGGTGCCACGTGTGTGCTCGTTGCCTCATCTTTGCCTTAATTCTCTGAAGACACAGGTGCTAATTATTGGAAAGGCCCCTTTGGTAGTTTCAGAGACGCCTGAGAAACTGTTTCACGCTGTACAGAAATGTTTGATGGTTTGCCATTCATCAGGCGTTGCATTTCATTCATGTTTCTGGAGAGCTGCGTCCAAATACGTTTAACTTTTAAGTTCAACTTGTAAAGTTTCTCGTGGATATTATTTTTCAGCAATTTATATATAGACATGCTGATATATTTCAGATTTTATGCATATATGGGAAAAAAATGAGTGAAAATTAAAATAGCGATGAAATTATAAATATTTAAAGATGTCGGTATGCTATTTTCATCTCCATAAAATTTGTTAAGGAAGAAAGATATTTGTATTTGGCTCCTGCTTTTTAGAATCAATGAAGAAAATTTTTATTTTGCATAAAGACTCGCAGTACACTGATATATTAAAGACGTTTTACGAAGTAATTTATTTCTGGATTATAGTAATGAGTAAATTACGAGACTCTATGCAGAATAAATATTTATTGCATCATCTGCATTATGCAAACGTAGAATGGAATTTTATCGCTTCTCTTAATGAATTCAACTAACGAGAAGAGTTATTTATTCCTCGACTTTAAAAATACACTTCTTGGATACATTCTTCAATTTCTCCGACGTCTGTGTTATTTAATATTCAATCTACACAATCAATCATGAATGCATAAAACCTGCAATTTAATAATCGTACACCTAAATGATTCCTCAACTTTAAAAATACACTTCTTTCATAAATTCACAAATCTCTGCGACGTCTTTATTATTTAATATTCAATCTACACATTCCATCATGAATGCATGAAACCTACAATTTAATAATCCTACACCTAAGTGATTCCTCAACTTTAAAAATACACTTCTTGTATAAATTCACGAATTTCTCCGACGTCTTTATTTTTTAATATCCAATTTACTCATTTCATCATGATTGTATAAAACCTATAATTTTTATAAAACCTACAAATCGTTCACCTACATCTTCCGCCAAATAAACAGAAAGGAATAGTACACCCACAAATACAGACATTATTTAAGAAGTTCCAGAAAACTACGAACCAAGTAATGAATGAATTGACTCGCTGTAAACATCAAGTTAGCACCTCGCACCGCTATTGTTGCAAAATCAGTTCTCCATTGTGGTTGCTCAATTTTCCAAGTAAATTGATCATAAAGCCAGAAGAAAGAACCATGTGACACCATGGATTTTCCAGCGCACGGTGGAAGTCAGAGCCCATAAACGAGATCCTTAAGGGAAGAGGGGTATGGAACCAAAATTTCGTAAAATTTGTTCGGTGTCCACGGGTGCGCAAGGTATTTCGTAAAAATACGGACGGCCTTCGAGGCTGATTCGAGGTATCGGGAGGCGGAGAAACTCATCTCGTTAGTGTCGGTCCTGCCGTCCGGCAAGATGCACTTGTTCTTGCGGGTTTGTCTGGCACGCGTGTGTCGTCTGTTGCGCTGCAGAGACTGGTCTGCGAGGTAGAACCTGAAGAAAGTGATCCACGATATCCTGGTTCGAACTTTCAAGCTGTTGACGGTGAGGTACGAGCAATTTTTAAATCCAATTTTGAACGTTGAAGGTTCCTGAACTTGTTAAGGGATGGTTAGATCATTTCTTTGACTGGGGAGATTGATGTTTGAATTTTATGCGTGAAGTAGGACCTGAAGAGACTTGAAGAGGCTCGAAGGAACCTGCAGATAGGGATTGTTGACGTCCTAGTAAGATTTCGAAGCAATTTTTCAGTCGATCTTTCAGGACTGAATTTTGTTGAAATATTCAATATTTCAATTTTATGCGTGATATAGAGCCTGAAGAAACCTGATGAAAGTGATTGATGCCGTCCTAGTTAGATTTCAAAACTGTAGCTTTGAATTTTCTTGAAGTTGTTACGAGATCGTTAGATCATCTATCTGATAGAAGAGATAGATAATAAAATTTGGATTTTTATAACATGGAACGATGTACACAAGGTATGAGTGATTTTTCAGTCCAATTTTTAACATTGAACTTCTTCAAAGTTGTTTGAATATTGCTGAATCATTTGTTCGGTGGGGAAGATTCATGTTTGCTTTTTATACGTGAAGTAAAACCTGAAGAGAGTGATCGTCGCCATCGTCTATAGGTACTAGAGCGGTTGAACGTGAGGTAGGAGTTATTTTTTAGAGAATTTTCAACGTCGATCTTTTTTAGTGTCGTTAAAAATTTCTAAATCTTCTGTCCGATAGAAAAGTTTGATGTCTGCAATTTGTATGCAAAGTAGACCCTGAGGGGAGTAATCTTCAACATCGCACATAAACTTTCGAACCATCACACGCGGCGTACGATTTTTCAGTGTATTTTTCAACATCGACCTTTCTTAGCGTCGTTAAAAAATTTCCAAATCCTCTGTCTGATAGACAAGTTTGGTATTTGCAATTTGTTTGCAAAGTAGACACTAAAGAGAGTAATCTTGAACATCGTACATAGACTTTCAAGCCATCACATGCAGCGTACGATTTTTCAGTGAATTTTTCAATATCGATCTTTCTTAGTGTCCTTAAAAAATTTGTAAATCTTCTGTCCGATGGAAAAGTTTGATGTCTGCAATTTGTATGCAAAGTAGACACCGAAGAGAGTAATCTTCAGCATCATACATAGACTTTCAAGCCATCACAAGCGGCGTACGATTTTTCAGTGAATTTTTCAGCATCGATCTTTCTTAGTGTCGTTAAAAAATATGTAAGTCTTCTGTCCGATAGAAAAGTTTGAAGTCTGCAATTTGTATGCAAAGTAGTGTTTAAATATAGTAATCCTCTGCGTCCTCTTCCAGACATTCGAGCCACCAAACACGCGCAACGACTAATTTTCCATTAGATTGCTCAGCATGGAACTTATCCAAAATAATTAAACAATTGTCAAGAATTATCCCCAACGAAGAAGACGGATGTTCGTATTTAAATGCACCACGATAGTGCTGATAAGAATTAAGTACCTTGGACACGAGTTTCACGGAACCCTGTGCGTCACTACTGCCGTTAACCGATTGCTTATCTATTAAAAATAACTAATTGTCCACTTCCGAAACCGATAAGGTTGAGAACAGTTCCTAGTTTCTCGTTTGTAATTAAAATAAATGCTCGATGGTCACACCAAAGAAATACAAACCTTACAATTTACATTTGATGATTCTGATTCATTTTTTATTCGATCCACTGAATGTAGCTCAAGGATTGCTAAAAATTACTAATTGTCCATTTCCGAACCGATAAGCTTCAGAGCGGTTCCTAGTTTCTCGTTTGTAATTAAAATAAATGCTCGATGGTCACGCAAAAAAAATACAAACCTTACATTTTACATTTGATGATTCTGATTAATTTTTTATTCGATCTACTAAATGTAGCTCAAGGATTGCTAAAAATTACTAATTGTCCATTTCCGAACCGATAAGGTTCAGAGCGGTTCCTAGTTTCTCGTTTGTAATTAAAATAAATGCTCGATGGTCACGCAAAAAAAATACAAACCTTACAATTTACATTTCATGATTCTGATTAATTTTTTATTCGATCCACTGAATGTAGCTCAAGGATTGCTAAAAATTACTAATTGTCCATTTCCGAACCGATAAGGTTCAGAGCGGTTCCTAGTTTCTCGTTTGTAATTAAAATAAATGCTCGATGGTCACACCAAAAAAATACAAACCTTACAATTTACATTTGATGATTCTGATTAATTTTTTATTCGATCCACTGAATGTAGCTCAAGGATTGATAAAAATTATTAATTGTCCATTTTCGAACCGATAAAGTTCAGAACAGTTCCTAGTTTCTCGTTTGTAATTAAAATAAATGCTCGATGGTCACACCAAAAAAATACAAACCTTACAATTTACATTTGATGATTCTGATTAATTTTTTATTCGATCTACTGAATGTAGCTCAAGGATTGATAAAAATTACTAATTGTCCATTTTCGAATCGATAAAGTTCAGAACAGTTCCTAGTTTCTCGTTTGTAATTAAAATAAATGCTCGATGGTCACACCAAAAAAATACAAACCTTACAATTTACATTTGATGATTCTGATTAATTTTTTATTCGATCTACTGAATGTAGCTCAAGTATTGCTAAAAATTATTAATTGTCCATTTCCGAACCGATAAGCTTCAGAGCGGTTCCTAGTTTCTCGTTTGTAATTAAAATAAATGCTCGATGGTCACACCAAAAAAATACAAACCTTACAATTTACATTTGATGATTCTGATTAATTTTTTATTCGATCCACTGAATGTAGCTCAAGGATTGATAAAAATTATTAATTGTCCATTTTCGAACCGATAAAGTTCAGAACAGTTCCTAGTTTCTCGTTTGTAATTAAAATAAATGCTCGATGGTCACACCAAAAAAATACAAACCTTACAATTTACATTTGATGATTCTGATTAATTTTTTATTCGATCTACTGAATGTAGCTCAAGGATTGATAAAAATTACTAATTGTCCATTTTCGAATCGATAAAGTTCAGAACAGTTCCTAGTTTCTCGTTTGTAATTAAAATAAATGCTCGATGGTCACGCAAAAAAAATACAAACCTTACAATTTACATTTCATGATTCTGATTAATTTTTTATTCGATCCACTGAATGTAGCTCAAGGATTGCTAAAAATTATTAATTGTCCATTTCCGAACCGATAAGCTTCAGAGCGGTTCCTAGTTTCTCGTTTGTAATTAAAATAAATGCTCGATGGTCACGCAAAAAAAAATACAAACCTTACATTTTACATTTGATGATTCTGATTAATTTTTTATTCGATCTACTGAATGTAGCTCAAGGATCACTAACCGAGATCCAAAATTCTTATCGAGGCCGAAGAACTGCCGGTCACTATTTCATAATCTGTTACGAGGCGCTTACGTAACAGCTGGACACGGTTTATTATACAATCGAGTGCCGAAATTTCATAGATTTGCATCGTGGATTCTAGGCCACCTCTGGACGATAGTGGAGAGTTGATGCAAGAGAATCTATGAATAGTGCGGTTTGTTGATCGTTAGAAAAACGCACGGCTTTATTACCGCGTGAGTGACACCGTAAATTGCATCCTTCGAGTTCACTTTTTTCCCTGTACCTTCGAGATCACGAATGCGTTTTGCTGGTCGCCAGCAGTTCGTGTTCCGAGGTCCACGAGATACAACAAAAGTTCATTTCCATCGTACTGAAAACGCTGGTGAATATACCATGACTTATTTTGTCGAGTTCAGAACTAATTCTATTAAAGTAGTAGCCAAAATCGCCATAAAAAATGGCTGAACTATTTCAAACATTGTTTTATCATTTTCAAGCAAGGAAAACGCTTGAGTGTAACAATTTCAGATTGTATTGTCAGTTCATCGGGAAAATGATTAATTGTCAGAGCAGTTGATACTCTTATTTGAACTTCAATTATAAAGCGATTCCTTGTACGTTTTAGTAACATTTATGTAGACTGCATTCAGATTTAATATTTATTTGTCATATACTATGTGTACTTATTGTCATATATTATTCTTTTTGGCTGAAATTAATTCTATTCAAGGGGAGATACACAAAAATAGATTTCTTCTCTTAACAATTTGTATAGGTTGTAAATAATGTGCCAATAATATTAAATTCACCTAATGTTTCGACTGCAAATTTTATGCAAAATGAAAATCATCTGCATCAATTCTAAGAGAGGAGAGTCACAAAAAAATGGATTTCTTCTCTTAATAGTTTGCATAGGTTGTAAATAATGTACCAGTAATATTAAATTCACCTAATGTTTCGACTGCAAATTTTTATGCAAAATAAAAATCATCTGCATCAATGCTAAGAAAGGGGAGTCACAAAAAAATTGATTTTTTCTCTTAACAATTTGTATAGGTTGTAAATAATGTGCCAATAATATTAAATTCACCTAATGTTTCGACTGCAAATTTTATGCAAAATGAAAATCATCTGCATCAATTCTAAGAGAGGAGAGTCACAAAAAAAATGGATTTCTTCTCTTAATAGTTTGCATAGGTTGTAAATAATGTACCAATAATATTAAATTCACGTAACGTTTCGACAGCAAATCTTTATGCAAAATAAAAGTCATCCGCCTCGCTTGTAGGAAGCAAGAGTTAAATAGAGATTTCTTTTAATAATAAACTTTCTTCTTTTTAATAATAATCTCTCTTAATCATTTAAATAAAATGAAAATAATGAATCGACATTCTGAGGTTCTTTTGGTCTTTTCATTTGTTCTAAATTTCATCCCCTAGGTTTCGTCATAAGTGCAGAAAATTCGCAGTCTAATAATCGTAACGAATCGTCCAATTTGATTTGACCCGTTGTTTCAGAGTCTCGTAAATATTTAAACGATAAGTAAATCATCCCAGGACGCTACCAATTTGCCAGAGACTGCCTCTACGATTCCAGTAGCTCTGCAGATTCAATTCCCCGCGACAGTATAATAGGGAGGAATTGCATAAGGTTTCGTGTTAGAAGACAACGAGGACTACGCAACAGGTGTTTGCGGAGAGCAAGCAAATGTGAGTACACTGTGAAATGACTCGGTCATATCAGTCGAACAGTATCGTGTTATGCTTATGCAAGGGGGAGAAAGAATTACTTGAAGGTCATTCTGGCGAGGTCAATACACCTGAAAAATGGGCCTAGTAGGCTCTAAATTGCTTTGTAGAATGATTGAGAGAAGCCCTAATCAGTGGTATTTTTATTCAATAATATACTCTTAAAGTCCTCTTACAGTTATACTCGTAATCATACTCTTAAACTATTTTTTATAGTATTTTTCTGAATATCTGCTGCTGTTGGAAGCATTGATAATTTTTGTTAAAAGTTATAGGTTGCAGGATTTCATGGTGTTTTGTGACTTTTATAGGTTTGTGTTAACATAGATTAAGCATGTTGTTATCTTATATTTACCTCAAACAATTTTCTGGATTGAGACATATGGTGTTTTTAATCTATCTAATTTTATGGGGCTTGTAAAAATTGTAGAATGTAAGAGAAAGGTTTATGCTAACAAAGATTAAGGATATTTCTATATTTCATTGCTACCATAAATAATGTCCCAGTCTAAGATATAAATTCTTTTTTCTTTCCCGTCGTTTTGAAATGACCATTAGTATCATACAGTAAACGATTGCATACAAACTAATTTAAACGGATTTTCATTAATACTGGAGTTCCGAAACCAACTTCTTCATAAATCAATTTTTGTACAAATAAAAATTGAATGGTAATAATCGGTAAAAATTGAGTAATTAAATATCGATTTTAACATTCTGGATCAAACAAACCCAAGTTCTATTGTTTGAGCCTTAATGAGCGATAAATTAAACGCTCAACATAATCGAGCAGTCATTAAAATTATCGGTCCTTAAAAACTACTTTAATTATATTGTGTCTCTCTTTTGTAAAAATTCGTAAACTGATTTAATCGATGTTTTTTTTTAAATACTGGAGTTCCGAAATCAACTTCTTCATAAATCAATTTTTGTACAAATAAAAATTGAATGGTAATAATCGGTAAAAATTGAGTAATTAAATATCGATTTTAACATTCTGGATCAAACAAACCCAAGTTCTATTGTTTGAGCCTTAATGAGCGATAAATTAAACGCTCCTCATAATCGAGCAGTCATAAAAATTATCGGTCCTTAAAAACTACTTTAATTATATTGTGTTTCTCTCTTGTAAAAATTCGTAAACCGATTTAATCGATGTTTTTTTTTAAATACTGGAGTTCCGAAATCAACTTCTTCATAAATCAATTTTTGCATAAATAAAAATTGGATGGTAATAGTCGGTAAAAATTGCACACTATGGGAACACAAACAACGATACGCCAGCAAAGATAACAAGTCAAAGAACGCATTAGCCTAATTTCGTCTAACTTCCCACGCGATGAGAATCACTGACCCGCAACAGGTGGACGCCCGCGTTGCGCAACAATCATACGTAAACGTTCCTCACGATCGTAAACGATTTTAAATGGACGTCGTGGAATTTCGAGTGAATCATATAGGTCTGAAGTTGCGTGACGAAAAACGTACCTTTATAATAAGCAATCACAGGGAACACGCCATTTGTGCGTCAAATATTTGCCTTCTTCGCAATAGAGAAATTTGTGGTCGTTGCACGATGAAAACAGGCTTTTCGTCTTTTTAATGTTGCATGTACTGGGCTTGTTACTTTACGAAATTGACGAAAGGATTGTGAGGAAATAGAGCGTGGTATGTTTGCAATTGTGGTGTGGTTAATGGAAATTTCTTCTTCTCCGTATGTATGGAAAAATCATACTTCGCTTGTAAAATTGAAGTCCTAGAAGACTTGATAATCACAATGTTCAACACTGATTTTGTAAAATTTTGTTGGACAGTGTTAGATCAAGTATGTACTAATTTAAGATGTGATCATTGGATACAATATTTTAGAAATGGAATTTGTGAATATATTAGAAATTTCTGAATATGCTTGGACAGTGGTATTTATTTCATATATTAATTTAAAATGTGACCATTGAATCTAATATGTTAATACTATATTCTATCAATAAATTAGAAATTTGTGAATGTGCTGGGACAGTGTTATTTATTTGATATATTAATTTAAAATGTGACCATTGAATCTAATATTTTAATACTATATTCTATTAATAAATTAGAAATTTGTGAATGTGCTTGGACAGTGTTATATATTTGATATATTAATTTAAAATGTGACCATTGAATCTAATATGTTAATACTATATTCTATCAATAAATTAGAAATTTGTGAATGTGCTGGGACAGTGTTATTTATTTGATATATTAATTTAAAATTTGACCATTGAATCTAATATTTTAATACTATATTCTATTAATAAATTAGAAATTTGTGAATGTGCTTGGACAGTGTTATATATTTGATATATTAATTTAAAATGTGACCATTAAATCTAATATTTTAATGCTATAGTCTATTAGTACATTCGAAATTTGTGAATGTGCATAGACAGTGTTATTTAGATGCTACATTAATTTAAAATGTGATCATCGAATACAATATTTTAACACTATATTCAATTAATAAATTAGAAATTTGTGAATATGCTTGGACAGTGCTTTGATACATTAATTTAAAATGAATGTAATTGAATGTAATATTTGAGTACCATATTTTATCAATATATTAAAAATTTATAAATGTTCTTGACATTATGTTACGCAATGAGATTACAATTTATCGTCGCTTGATCATATTCAGATGAAATAGTAAAATTATGTTTTACTATAGAGTTTGTCATGTAGTATAATAATGATGTTCGTTGAAAATGTTGTATACACATCTTTAGCCATTTTATTTTCATACGATGGAAGAAAACGTTTTAACTATGACATTCTCTGAATGAAGAGCCTGTTAAACGAAAAATGTGTTCACAAATGGTTTGCAGAACGTACCAAGATTTTGTTAATGTTGATCGGAGCTGGTTCAAGGAAATGGATCACGATCGAGAAAAAGTAACACAAAGTGGCGTGCACGCTTTTAATTTACGTTCGAAAAAGCACGTGGTCGCGGCCGGGAGTGAAAGTGAAAGATGGCTGCATAGTGCTCCACGTGGTGTAGCTTTTTCACACGAACGTGGCTAAGTATCGACTCCGCTGAACTCCGGGTAACACGTTTGCTGACCGGTCGGTCGATCGACCGAGTTGATCGAGTTCCTGTAAAAAGATTTCGTAATTCCTGCCAAAAAATCGCCGTGAAAACCAGTGTCGTTGAGTGTCGTTGCCGAAAAGACGGTTGACATAATCGTTGATCATCTGTGTGTGTCACGTCGACGTCCAGAACACTGTATATAGAAGCCCGAATTTAAAAAAAAAAATTTCTACATCCTCTTCTTTGAGAGCACGATCATTATTTTATTGGAAATTAATTCTAGGAAAATAATATATTAAGAATAGTAGAAAATGATTAGAGAAACTCAATTTACAGTTGAGAGGTTCTAACTGGTTCTAATATTAATTGCTGCAGAGAAAATCAATTTACAATTTACAACTTTCGTGTAATAAATTAATCTTGATGTCGAAGATTCATGTTAGAGGTTAGAGCACGAATAAACAATGTAACAAAATCTACTCCTGGAAGCCTCAACAACAAGATCGGTGTCCCAAAAAAAGTATTATCACAAAAATTAAATTCCTCTTAGGCTAGAAATCAATTTCTGGTTTTATCAATAATATATTATCATCTTATCATCATCAGTGATGACTCGACAGCGGATCTTCATGCAAAAACATTATACTTAAGTTCTTCTGATGCTTTTACTCTTTCTAATCACATCTACTAATTTTTATTATAACTGCATAAAATCAGCTGTATAGCGACGAAGAGTGCAAATTTCCAAAATGAAGTCCAAACAATCAACACCCTAATAAAAATCTGTTCGATGCAACGCTGCTCAGTGCAACAATTAAACAATTTTCCACAAGCATCACCAAGAAATCAATTCTTCGAGGATTCAGTTCTCCGAATCAATGAAATCAAGAGGAGATCGCATAATCGTCATGCAGCAGCCGCAGCGTAAGCGTCAGTGAATTGTTCATCTCGCTCATGCGATCATTCGCATAACACACACTTCCGTAGAAAGTCTCATTCGCTATCGGCTGAATTTGCAATACACAAACAAATAGTAGGGACAATAGTCTCGCATCTCTAATGGTGCAAGCCGTTTGACTCTGCTTTCCAATTTGTTGACAGACCCCCGGGGGTATGCACGATAATCTCTCGATTGCATTAACAATGCACGCGGAAAGGTATCGTTCATTGCACTTGGAAAGTGCATCGATGATCTGCTCCGGTGGTTGCGTAATTCTGTACCAGGGACGTCCACGTTTCATAAGATCGCAATTGCCGTGTGTATCAGTTTTGGAGGTAGCTCTGATTTCACTTCACTTGGCAGTGTTACGCGATGATTGGTGGTTATGTAACTCGTTTATGGGGACCCTAATTAGCCGTTCAACAAATTCACAAAACGTAAAGCAACGTTTGAATCGACCAAATAATGAATCGTGATCGTTTGGTCATCTTTGCAGCAAAGCCGGAAAACTTTTGTCAAAATTGAGATAGTGCGATGAAATTTGTTTTATAACTCAAACATTGTAAAATAAAGGAAAAACAGGGAGAAACGGTAACGAATACGTTGCGATCTTGATAAAATTTTTTGAAGTTGACCTCTTGTCACAAACTTTTTCAAGATAGGTCAACTTTAATAAATATTTTCAAAATTGCAACCTATCCGTCACTGTTTCTCCCTATTTTTCTTTTATTCTATAATGTTTGAGCTACAATTTAAAACAAATTTCATCGGCGTATCTCAATTTTGACAAAAGTTTTTCACCTTTGCTGCAAAGATGACCAAACCAATTTTCTATGTATTTTATTATAAAATGCTTCGGCTTTAATTTAAGAAAAGTTACATCGCTGTGTCTTCGTTCTGTAAAAAGTTTTACGATTTTGTTTGAAAAATGTTCCCACTTTGCAACGCTGAAAAAAGCGGATTGCCTCGAGTCTCAGAGTTGACAAGAACGTTTACTCTCACTTTATTAGATCTTAGGTAGAATGACTAGTTAAGGAATCAGCGGCAATTTCAAAATAGACGTGAAGCTTGCTGTTTTTATCTCTGCTAGGTTAAACGACTTTGCTCCAAGAGATTTATCTAACTTCTGTTCTTAACGCTTTAGGTTTCCCAGCGGAGAATAAATATTAAGAAATTCGATACATAATTTATTAGCTTCTATGCTAATAGAAAGCTTGGGGATTGATATAATATACAAAATATGATTCTGGACTCTGCATGTCCAAAATAAAGAATGTCCATTTCTTGAAGTTCGCTCAAAGAAATTTTATCTACACCAGGCATATCCAGAAGTAGCTCACTTGGAGGCAAATTCGAGGGAGACGCCTACTTCTCCCGGCCGCGCGTCTCGCTTCCCGTGGCGACCGTAGTCCTCCCAGTGATGGTATACGGTCTCGGTTTTTTCGCGCATGCGCGACTAAATGCAGGAACGTACCGTACGTCTTATGTTTGTGGGGAAAGTAGGGGAGAACTGTTATTGGCGGGAAACCGGACAGAAGAGTGCAAGACGACACGACGAGACCATCGTATTTCGAAATTTTGGTATGTTAATGTTAATATATTCGATTTTATAATGGCAACTAGTATTAGAGAAGGAGCTACTTGTCAATTCATATTTAAAAATCGAAAAAAAAATTTGCGAAACTATGTGGGGTGACTAAGGTACCCCATTTTAGCCCAACTTTGTACTTTACTGACGCTAAAATCGTCGCGCATGCGCGAGAAAAGCGAGACCATATACCATCACTGAGTCCGAGCTCTTTAGACCCGTGCCTACCAGTGTTGGGATATGGTGCAAGATTTCACGCGCATGCGCGGCGTTGTCAGCCTCAGTAAAGTAAGATTCTCGATAAAATGGGGTACCTGAAGCACCCAGCAGAATTTTAAAAAATTGGTATGATTTAATTCTGAAAAATGAATGTATAACATGTATATTTGTGTATATTTTGTAACTCGTAGGACACGTCCTGAAGTCTTTTTGTCCGGAACAGATTGTTTCGATACATTCCCGCCAATATAACTGTCTCAGGGCTCCACTACCTCGTCATCATGACATAGATACGTTACTGTTTTGGCCGCGCATGCGCGTGAAATCTTGCACCATGTCCCAACACTGGTGCCTACCGCTTGCAATATGTACCGCGTGTGGCGCATTGGGGCGACACTCGGACCCACGGTAGACACGAGTCTGAAGAGCTCGGAGGATTACGGTCGCCACGGGGAGCGAGACGCGCGGGTGGGAGAAATAGGCGTGTCCCTCGAATCTACCTCCAAGTGAGCTACTTCTCGCCATGCCTGATCTACACATAAAAGAATTCTTGCACTAAAATAATTTTCCAAATCTACTTCCGGCAAAGAACCCCGCACTAATCATATGGAAAATTTATACCGGTAAAATCAGTTGGATTTTTCATATGTTGTAGCTTATGATCTACTGAACAAAAGATGTAATGTGTACAAAGTTCAATAATGGACAGTTATCGAGTTATAATCAGTCAAACATGACAAATTCGAGCTGACGAATACTCAAATCTCGGGAAGTATTTATTTTTTGGAAAAATGTTTGAAACAAAAATAGTAGGGTTCCACAAAATTTGTTAGGTGGTGCCATTATTTTTGAATTTTGAATGACCTTGAAAAGGTCTGTGAACAGAAATCTTTGCATGTCACGGCAGAGATAAGCACCCCACGGTTCGTCACCCTCGTAGCATTTTTTGATTCCAAACCATCTCTGCTGTGTGTGTTTGTGTGCGTGTGTGTGTGTGTGGATTAATAAAAAAATGATCTTATTATGTATTACCAAACAGTATGGAGACCAAAATGTATGGAATACACTGATATCAATAATATAAATATCGGACATAGCAATGGCAGAAAGTAATAGCATTCGGCAGCAATAACGCTAGTATGTTGCCAACTTCATTTTGGTTGCGCAACTTGAAAATCGAAGGAGTGGGGAGGCGGGAGTGGGGGTGCAGCAACCGTGTGAAGTAAATATACTTCCCGAGAATCGAGTATTCGGCAACTCAAATTTGTCATGTTTGACTGATTACAACTCGATAACTGTCCATTATTGAGCTTTGTGCCCATTCCATCTTTTGTTCAGTAGATCATGAGCAACAACATATGAAAAATCCAACTGATTTTACCGGGCTAGATTTTCCATATGATTAGTGCGGGGTTCTTTTTACGCCGTTTCTGCCAGTTGCTAATAAATATACACTACCTAGGTTACCATGAAACATTCAATATCCAGAAATAAAGAATTTCTTTCCGGAAAACCCAGTGAATATGATTCCTATGCAGCAATCGTCGCGCCAAGCCTTAAACTCGTGGTCCGATGGTCTGTTTCGCCACAGTTGAAATAAATCGCTATCGAATTCGCGTCACGCGTAATCTCGAGGTCGCGTGCAGGTGAAAATGGAGCACGAGTCAAGGTGTCCAACCGGTGTCCCCTGAAAAGCCGAAATTCGATCGTGTTCCGACAGTCAGGCTCCTCCTATCGCAAACTTTAGGTCACTCGAAACCCTTCGGCGCTGTGAATCCACCGAACCTAACTCATAATACCAACGCAAACCAACTTCCGAGGATAAATCGATATTTCCATAAGTGCAGGAAAGTGCAACGAGTGAAAGCGCGACGAAGTTCCACGGGCAAACGGTGTTTCTGAAATTCAGTGCCAGGCGAGTTATAGTCTTCGCGATGCATGCGTGATTCACGGAGCATGATTCCGTGGGTGTGACGAGATTGCCGGGGTTTTCCGCGTTCCCGTGTATGCAAACCGGCCATTGGCTAATCGATCAGTACCGTTTAAATCGAACAGAATCGACCGTGGAATACAAATCGTCTCGTTAGTCGCGTTTTTCTCATTTTCCTGGCTGGGCCATCGCTGGCTGCATACGCTACGAGAATATGAAGCGAAGACACGAGTGTTTTAATACTTCCTTATCGAGCGGGTGGTAAATGGAGGTCTGGTAGCATAAGCTTTCTTGTTTTTCTGGTTCCTGTTCTCGCTACCAACGGTGTAATCTTGTTCTGTATGCTCGAATGCACCGGTTTGGGCACGGTTCTGCTGGAATTTCTTTGAAAAGCAAGTATATCAATCATCTTTTTAAATTGTTGGGGAATTATTGTGGAATTGTTATGTGATATTCATTATTCATATGTACTTGTTTTGTTAAAAATGGGATTGTTGGGTATTCAAGTTGAAACAAGGTGGTACCCCTTCCCGCGGGGTAGACGCCATCAGGATCTTTCTGGTGGAGTTCCTTTTGTAAATGTATGTACATGTATGAACTTGTATGAACTTGTATGAACTTGTATGGACTTGTATGAACTTGTATGAACTTGTATGAACTTATTTGCACTTGTATACACTTGCATGCAGTTGTATGTACATGTACGTACTTGTATCTGTTTGTATATACTTGTATGTACACTTATGAACTTGAATGAACTTGAATGAACTTGTATGAACTTGTCTGAACCTGTATGTACATGTTCTTACTTGTGTGTACATACTTGTATGTACATGTACGTACTTGTATGTACATGTACGGACTTGTACACAGTTGTATGTACATGTACGTACTTGTACGCACTTGTACGCACTTGTACGCACTTGTACGCACTTGTATGTACTGACTTGGATTTGTTTGTCTATACTTGTATGTACTTGTATGCACATACATTTTGTTGGACATAAAAATTCAAATAAAATGCAGAAGCATAATTCTTAATTAACATGTACTTGTGTTTACTTGTATGTACTTGTATGTACTTGTATGTACTTGTATGTACTTGTATGTACTTGTATGTACTTGTATGTACTTGTATGTACTTGTATGTACTTGTATGTACTTGTATGTACTTGTATGTACTTGTATGTACTTGTATGTACTTGTATGTACTTGTATGTACATGTATGTACATGTATGTACATGTTTGTACCTGTCTGTGCTTGTATGTGCTTGTATGTGCTTGTATACACTTACATTTACATTGGACATAAAAATTGAAATAAAATGCAGAAGCATGGTTCCTATTTAGCAACTTAGAAAATGACATGAAAATCAAGTCCTAGGTCCAATTTATTCCATTATTCTTTCACGCATGAATTTTAATCATGACATCCAAGAATACTAAAATGTTTTTGATGCAACAAAAAATGAATGGTAGAAGTACATACCTAATTAGTCAGATTTCTTTCCAGATGAAGATGTCGCCGATCTCGTCGCTATCAATTGGCCTATTCCTCCTATTCTTGGTTAGTCCCTTGCAAAGCGACCCTCAACCAATGCACTGGACAAATTATGCAGTTCCTCGACCTACAGAACATAGATTGCAGCCATTAGAAGTGCTTCCAGATCCCTATACTGCGCCAGGTATTCAAAGGCAGCCATCATACGCGTCTCACTACGTCCCGCAAGCTGTTCCAATTTATGAACCAAGTCAATTTCGAAGTGATTCTTCAAGATATCCTATGAAAGTACTTGAGACTTATCAGCAAGGAGAGGTTATTAATAATTATGCTTATCAAACTTTTGGATTGAATAATGAAGAGAAGCAACAAGTGGAAGATGCAGAGGTTAGCTCGAGGGAGAAGGAGGTAGTTGAGAATATGAAGATACTTGACAGATTGTTGTCAGAGGATTCTGATGTGAAGGAGGTTGATAATTCGTTGGATGAGAAGATTATGTCTGAGGAGACGAAGAGGGTCGCTAGAGAGATTCGCAAGCAGAGGCCGGGATTTTTTTGGACCCTCGTTAGAGTTACTTTCGAAGTAAGTAAAGTTAAAGCAACATTCAATAAATTTCTGAGCATCCCCTGTATGCTAGATAAATTAAAGCAACTCTCAATAAATTTTAAGGTGTCCTCTCTATATTGGATGAATTAAATCAACTCTCAATCAATTTTAGGGCGTCTTTTGTATACAAGATACACCAAAGCAACTTAAAACAAATTTTAAGGCATCCTTTGTATACTAGATAAATTTCAATCAACTCTCAATAAATTTCTGAGCATCCTTTGTATAGTAGATAAATTAAAGTAACTCTCAATAAATTTTAAGGCCTCAAAGCAACTTAAAACCTGGATACATCAAAGCAACTTAAAACAAATTTTAACGCATAAAATTAAACTTCAATAAATTTTAGAATATCCTCTTTATACTAGATAATTAATAACAATTGGTTACACTCTCACCAGATTTTCTATTCTTTCTAGACAATTTTCTAACAACTCAGTTAATATGCTAATAATTTAATTCAATTAATTTTAAAATTTTAATTTTAATTCAATTAATTTTAAAATTTAAATTTTAACTCAATTAATAACCTGCTAATATTTCAATTATTCCAGACCATCAACGACACAAGATCAGCCATCCAGCAGATCAGCGAGATGATCAACAACAACATTGCTCCAGATTCAGCTACTCAGGGTTCAATGCCAAGGGGTTCTTTGACAGCTACAGCTGCCACAACATCTTCGAAGAATACGAGTTCCACAAATGGGACGGAAACGACAACCACAGAACCTACATCGACTACAGAGGCGCCATTCGTGCTGACAAGGAACAGTATACAAACTTTAATCAGGAGGAACGTCTTGGGACTGGTTAAACTGTTCAATCTCGAGTGGAGCGAGGCCTTAAACGTAAGATTATGTTTCTTTTCATTTCTTCGTGGAGCTAAGATCTCCTAGACTCCTCAAAAGTTTAAAAAAAATCCTAGAAAAAATCAGAAGCTTCCAATTAGACTTCTAAGATGCTATCTAGATCCTCCTTGTTGGAAAATGCTTGTTTAGGAGAGCTTAGAGAGTTCTACCTATGGTTTAGGAATTGTAGCCTAATCTGTATTTTCTTGGATCTATTTTCAACATGACAAGAGATTGACAAGAGCCTGGTTTCGAGTTAGACTTGCGGAATGCCATTTCGATCGTCCTCTTCCTGAAATTGATTTTCACCTCGTTAGGAAATCAAATAAACTTAGGGAGTTCTATTTATGGTTATAGGACTCTAGCTTGATCTCCATTTACTTGGATTTATCTTACCCATATCAGGGGACTTGCCAGAGTCAGGGGCTTCGAGTTAGGCTTGCAAGATTCCATCTCGATCGTCCTTTTCCTAAAATTGATTTTAATCTCGTTGAAACATTGAGAAATGTTAGAAAGTTCTAACTATGGACCCAGGATTCTAGCTTGATCCTCGTCTCATAAAATTTATTTTAATCATATTAGGAGACTAGTCACAGCCATAAGATTCTAGCCAGAGCTCCAGAACCCCGTTCCTGGCCCTCTTCTCTTCAGAATTCGTTCTACAAGAAAATCCTCGAACGACTGAAGAATCGTCTCTTTTCCAGCAATCGGAGATCAACGTGCGACAATTCCAGAAGGATCTAGGCAAACAGGTGGGCACCTACCTGCAGGACAATCCCAACGCATATCGATGATACCCAAAAGACTCTGGACCTCTTCGACGTCCTCCTCGAGCCTCCGGTGATAATCCCGTTAGAGCTAACGCTGAGTAGCCAAAGACTGAGTGAATCTATTATTTATAAACACAACTGAGAATGTACAATCCTACTATACCGAATTAAAAGTTACCGAAACAGACACGCGAGAAACCGATTCTCAGGACGACAGAAGCCAGAAACACGTCTTTCGAAGGCCGCGTTAAACAGGTCGTTGCAAAACGCAGAACAGCCCGAAGAG
The DNA here is from genome assembly GCA_913789915.3 of Sphecodes monilicornis. Classification (NCBI taxonomy): domain Eukaryota; kingdom Metazoa; phylum Arthropoda; class Insecta; order Hymenoptera; family Halictidae; genus Sphecodes; species Sphecodes monilicornis. The sequence goes on from OU565290.1 coordinate 18,484,865, forward strand.
GCTCGCTCTCGTTACATCATCGGCGAAGATCATCGTCCGATATTTATGTAACTTAGCCCCCGAGTCGACCCACATGCCGGCAACACCTGCGGGCGAGAATAATCAGCGAAAGAAGACGGGACGGGATCGTGGAACGCGCGAATTCGAGAAGACCGATTGCGGTAAGTAGAAAGCACCTTGCCGGTTTCGATTGGTCGGCCGTCGGCGTGGGATCTTAGGACCCGGGACTTTATATGTGGATCACCGGTCTCGATCCTCGCGAGTACCATGGATCGTCGGTGAACGCTGCCGGGACGTGTCGAGCAAACCGATTTTTACTTTCGTCGATCAAGCGCCTTTTCTGGTGAGTGTCTCGTCGTCTCGTCGCCGGTGATCGATCGTGTCACTGCAAACAGCTTTCCAGGCTTCCAGGTGTGTACCTGAAATGCATCTGAGAGAGAGAGTTTGATCATTCGGGATTTATATGGACTTAAATTGAATTGAATCGCTCTGCTTGTTAATCTTCGTTGGTTTGGTAGATTGGTAGGGATCTATTTTGGTTGTGTTTGGTGGTGTGAGAATTTGATGGTACGAGTTAGTGTGAGTGTTTGATGATGTATGCAGATAGCGTGATCGTGCTGTACTTCTGGAGTTGTGAGTACTTAGGAACTATAGATAAAATCTACATTATGAAACATTATACAAAATGTACACTTAGAAGATTCAGATAAAATGGAAAATTACTATCATTACATGAAATATACACTTGGGAACTTCAGATAAAATATTCTCTTTGGAACTTTATAAGGAATGTACAATTTCAAAGTTAATACAATATATGTATACTTAGGAACTTCAGATAAAATGTACACTTGCGAACTTCATACAAAATTACATACAAAATACATAAGAACTTCAGACAAAATATACACTTGGAAACTTCAAATAGTATGTGACCTTAGGAAGTTCAAAAAAATGCACACTTGAGAACATTAAATAAAACATTCTCTTTGGAACTTTATAAAAAATATACAATTAGGTACTTCATACAAAAAAGGGACACATAAGAACTTCAGATATAATATACACTTAGGAACTGTAAATAGAATGTACACTTAGGAACTTAAAAGAAAATGTACACTTAAGAACTTTAAATAAAATATTCTTTTTGGAAGATTGTAAGATATGTACAATTACGAATTTCATACAAAATGTGGACTTAGGAACTTCAGATAAAATGGACCTTTGAGAACTTTAGCTAGAATGGACTTTTGAGAACTTCAGCTAAAATGTACACTCAAGACCTTCAACTAAAATGTACACTCAAGAATTTGAAATAAAATATTCTCTTTAGAACTTTATAAGGAATGTGGAATTACAAACTTAATACAAAATATGTATACGTAGGAACTTCAGATAAAATGTACACTTTCGAACTTCATGCCAAATGGACGCATAAATACTTCAGATAAAATATACACTTAGGAACTTTAAGTAAAATGCATTCGATTAAAATGTACACTTAAGAGCTTCACATAAAATGTACAATTACGAGCATCACATGACATATAGACTGAAGAAGTTCAACTAAAATGTACACTCAAGAACTTTAAATAAAATATTCTCTTTGGAACTTTATAAAAAATATACAATTAGGAACTTCATACAAAATGTGCATTGAGGAACATCAGATAAAACTTTATACATAATGGACACATACGAACTTCAGATAATATATACACCTAGGAACTTCAATTAAAATGTACACCTAGCAACTTCAAAAAATTGTACACTTAAAAACTTTAAATAATACATTCTCTTTGAAACTTTATAAGAAATGTACAATTAAGAACTTCAAAAAATGTACACTTAAGAACTTTAAATAAAACATTCTCTTTGGAACTTTATAAGAAATGTACAATTAGGAACTTCATACAAAATGTGGACTTAGGAACTTCAGATGAAATGTACAATTTCAAACTTCATACGAAATAGACACATAAGAAGTTCAGATAAAATATACACTTAGGAGGTTAAGATAAAATGTGCAGTTCGTAACTTCATATGAAATGTACACTGAGGAACTGCATAAAAAATATGGAATTAGGAACTTCATCCAAAATGTACATTTAGGAACTTCGTATGATATGTACGATCAGGGACGTCACTGTTGATGTACAAGCAGCGATAAAATTGTTTCGATGCGCCGATCGCATTTTCTGTCCGCCCACCTGTGTGCAGCATGACACAGTGGCCACCTACGCCATCGTATAGGTGTAAGAAGTGACACGAACACGTGTTTAGTCGGTGAGAGAGGACAAAGAAGGGGCCGGGTCGTGCGTACGAAGATTACGTGAAATAGAAAGGACCACTGGTCAAAAGGAGATCCGCGGGGATCTGATTGGTCGATGCTCGGCGTGGGATCTTGCAGCCACCCTTATAGATCCGTGGATCGTCGACCTGTTCTGCAGTCCGTCGATCACAAAGATCGGTCTTTACAATCGTGATTGGATCGTCGGAGAAGAGTTAACATGTCCGGCAGAAGTTTCCTCGTTGTTGGTGCTCTTTGCTTTATTGTCTCTGTTGGGGTAAGAATATTTGCGATTCTACTAATCTTAATTTTTTATGTTTCTTAATTTTTTATGTTTCGCAGATGATCTTTCTTATGTGTAAACATTTTTGCATGTATTGCAGAATGAGGCTGTTGAGTCGAACAATTTAGTGAACTGAACACAAGTGAGATTGTTAAAATTTCATTCGATGTGTCAAATGTAATAATTGGGAAAATATACTTAATAAAAGTTCTGTAGAGTCTCATAGTTCCATGAAAAGTTAGTTCTATGAGGTCTGAACGTTCCACAAAAATCGTGAAACTGCAGAATTATACTATTAAGCACTTATCTAAAAGCATTTTCTGTTCCCTATTTTTAAAGAAATTGCAACTAAAAAAATTATTCTATATATTACAATATATGTACATTCAAACAAGCTACTCGTTTCAAAAAATCGTCCACTTAGTTTCCCAGAAAAAATTCTTAGAAATCACGCAATCTTCAGATTGTTACGTACCCACGTGTCTTTAAAAGAATCTACTTGATCTCAGAGATATTAGTTCACTGATTGTTTAGTGTCTTTTTTAACACTAAACCTACCACGGTCAAATGACCGGTTCTCCATTTCACAATTATTGAAATTATGGAAACGCTTTTATAGGAAATTATTCAACAGACTTCTTCATTTAAACACAGATTATAATGGAAATCGTAAAAAGTTCAAATAAATTAAATCTTTTCACTTCTATAGGGCATTTCAGTTTTATATGTTTTGTGCTTGGCAAGTTTAGTGTTAATGGTTATTTATTGCCGAGGATTCGAAAAGTTTGAGAATACTCGTAAAGCAGACACCATAACAAACAACATAAACAGTTTAAAAGAAACAGTGACGCGAACCAAGAAGGCACGCTGACCTTTCGACTAATGGGGCACGCAGAAAAGCGTTTGACGCTCTTTATATGTAGAAAAGTGAAAGCTGCGAGAAGCATGGCCACATAAACTGTTCGCGAATGATCGCGCGTATCTTCTTAAACGAATGTCTTCCGAATTGACAATAACAGGTTTACTGGACTGTGTGGGTCGAGTTTGTCGCGACCTATTTCTACGAAAAGATGTCATCACGGGTTTTACTCAGCCAGATGATTTAACTGACTTGTAAACAACGTTCGAACATTGACACAGCTATCTTCTATTGCAGACGTGCTTCAGGATAAAACGCCAGAGTGACTTAGGAGATGGTGGACAAGTTATCGATAATATTTTCAACGTGAGTATTACATAACTTCTCCAATTCACACTTTGGGCATAAATATTAAGTCATTAAATTGTGACAAAGGCAAAGTACTGAAATTCTGACGATGAAAAATTAATCATTATTTATTCTCCAGCACTGTAGGCTTGTCAAGAATATCGGAAATTGCATAAGCATCTTTAAATTTGGTTACAAATACTTTTAAAGTAAACACTCAGTGTTTCTGGACACTCTGAGGTTGTTTAATATTTGATTTCCTTACGGAGTCATAAATATTTTAATATCCAATTTACACTTTCCCATAAAAATAAATCACTGTGTTCCTCGATTACCAGTATAATAATTAAAATTGGGTTTCATCTTCTAGATCCCGATCACAGCGATCAGGCAAACTGCAGCAGCAGCGCAGTCGTTCAGTCCAGAGAACTCGCAGACCATTGACAATGTCTTGCAGGTACTAACAAATTGTCAACACGTTAAACGCTATGTCAGTCCCTGGGGACTGATGGTATTGAATTTACAAAACAATATATAATACGGGGTGGGGCAATAACTTTGTCCACCTTGAATATTTCCGTTACTTGTAACAATATGAAAAAATGATATACATATATAAAAGTTGCACGGTATAGAGGGGGAAATATTATGATGTAAACATTTTTTATGTGCGTGAAGGCATTTCGGAGATCTCAAGGTCCCCTTGATTTATTTAAACGAAAAGACCTACTTTTCGTATCATTAATCGATAGAGTATCAAATTCTGCGTAAAAATGTGTTTGACCTCTATATGTCCTAATGTAATAGTTAACGAGATATTATCAAAGTAATTTTCCATATGTTCTCATCATATTCAAGTTGAGGGGCATCAGTTGCATTAGGACATATGTAGTCGTTACATATTGAAAATTATTTCGATAATATCTCGTTAACTATTACATTAGGACATATAGAGGTCAAACACATTTTTATTCAGAATTTGATACTCTATCGATTAATGACACCAAAAGTAGGTCTTTTCATTTAAAGAAATCAAGGGAACTTCGAAATCTCCGAAATGTCTTCACGGATATAAAAAATGTTTACATCACAATATTTCCCCCTCTATACCGTGCAATTTTTTTATATATCATTTTGAATATGTAACCACTACATATGTCCTAATATAACTGATGTCCCTCAACTTGAATATGGTGAGAACATATGGAAAATTACTTCGATAACATCTCGTTAACTATTACATTAGGACATATAGAGATCAAACACATTTTTACGCAGAATTTGATACTCTATCGATTAATGACACCAAAAGTAGGTCTTTTCATTTAAAGAAATCAAGGGGACCTCGAAATCTCCGAAAAGCCTTCGCACACATAAAAAATGTTTATGTCATAATATTTCCCCCTCTATACCGTGCAATTTTTGTATATATAATATTATTACTACCCATATTATTACAAGTAACGGAAATATTCAAGGTGGACAAAGTTATTGCCCCACCCTGTATATAATTCATATAATATTAAAAACTATTCACACAATTAGTCTCAAACAACTATTAGACCAAACCGATTTGCTTGACACAGATTAAACCGAAATGGGGTAAGCAAGTCTTTTGCTAATGCAGAGTCGTATTTTTGTATTCAAACCAGTAAAAAGTGACGTGGAAAACGGGACAAATTTGAGAGTTCATTTCACGGAATTACTGCTAATTTCAATTAATTTTCCAGATTCCGATATCGACGCTAGAGGCTGTCGGAAACCTCGTGAAATCGACGGCAGGACAAAGATCTCAGAATGCGGAGGAATATCAAAGGATTAGACAGGAAAGGAGGGACAGATTGGCAGCTCAAAGGGAAAGGCAGAGACAGCAGAGGGAACAGATACAACAGCAACGCCTGAAAGAACAGCAGACTAAAAGGACCATCAAGTTTCAGAATAAAGACCCGTTCGGTTTGAACGCGCTGTCGAGCCTGCTGGTTGGTAATCATGGTTTATTCGGTAGTTATGGTGGTCACGGTGGTCATGGAGGGCACATGGGTCTTGGTGGGCATGGTGGTCATGGTGGTAATGGAAATCATGGTAAATATCCCATCTGTTTGCCTCTATACTTCATCGCGTTCGAAAATGGCGCAGCCATTTGTCTTTGGGTAGAACAACAAATCTATAATTATTAGAGGCTTCATTTGCAATATTTAAACACATTTTGCATTTACAGTGCATAAGAAACTTCATGTTTGAAATGTAAATGTAGTTAAAATTGAATGGTGTAGCACTTTGTTCTTCGCAATTTTGTAACCGTTATCAAGAAGATTGTGAATTTACACGCCGTTTTCCAATGTAGGAAAAATCGTTAACACATTTTACCTATTGCACACGTGGCTATGTTGCAATTTACAATTTCAGCAGAAAATATTACTAAGTAATATAAACTGCAAAGTTTTTGAATTGTCACATGACATTGAACGTTCGTGTAATTAAGAGTAGAAATCAAACAAAATGAATTCGATTCCGATACTAAAATCGTACAAAAAATCAAGTTGAGAGAAACATCATAGTACAGTATTTTATCGATAACTGTCCACAACATGGGTCCGGCCAGGGACAGTTATCGGACAGGTATACTATTCTTTGACTTTTGCCGAACGTAGAAAAGGAGCGACTCTATCGTCCTTCCTTGCGCCCGAAACTTTCATCGCCCATTACACAAGTAAATATCAACGCAATTATATCTTATTTGGTACCATTTTCATTAGAAAAATGCCACGAACATATGGTGAAAGTTTCATAGGAAAATAAAAAATGAAGAAGTTTTGTGATTGGTTTAGTAATGGCCTCTCAAGCTTCACAGTCCCTGACAGGGTATACCTCGCGGAAGTGGGGATAGTTCTGGGACAGTTATCGGTCAGATATTTGGGACAATTATCAATAAAATACTGTACTTCAAAATATCGTTCATTTCACATCACACACACATAGACCAAATATCAAATAAACATACTTTTTGCTCAACCATTCAGACACAATAAAACCGAACGAGATTGATCTAATGGTAAGAAATCAAATTCTAAACGGGATCCTCTCGAAGTTTAAAATCACCTTTTAAAGTTCATTTGGATAATCGATTACGCAATGCGAATAAATTGATGCGTTGTTTTCCTCGCCTTGAGACAGCTTCATTTAAATAAATAAGAATGCACACGGTTCAACAGCACGATTTATAGTACGGTGGTTCATTGAAGAATGAACAAGTCGAATGCAAAGTCGGAAAGCTTTAATTTTACAATTTCTTCTTCCTTTGTCGTTCTTCCGGGACATACGAAAAACATTGTAAAGCCTCGAGGATGTTTTGTGTAACAGAAATAACAAATAAAAAATATTTTCAGGCATCCACGGAGGCCACGGAAACCCGGTAAACAATGGTCAGCATACTTACGAAGTCCACGAGAACATAGAAGAAGACACGGCTTATACTTGGCACGGAATCACTGCTGGAATTGGAAGTTACTATGGATCGAGGCCCACCAACATTGTCACGACGATACAGAACAAAATCCCGCTCAAAGATAGAAAGCCGATCACCTACAACTATGAGAACAGTGCATTCAATAAAGTTGCATCGAACAATGCAGCGAACGAGCTGCAATACGAAGACGATGCCCCACTGCAGAACAAAATTGCGCCGAAAAGCAACAGAATAACTTTCAAGTCATGAAACCGGGAGATAGTGTAAAAAAATTGATTTTTTATTGCACCGTGTTTCGTAGAAGACTGTGTATGATTTACGAAAACAGTATTAAGAATTTTGTACAGGATGTTCCAGCAGTCGTGGTAGAATTAAGATGGAGATACAATTCATAATTATTATCTTTCGTAGAACAACGACTTTTTAAACGTTTATTGGTCACGCGAAGTAGAAACCGTGAATCATGAACAGAATTGTTAATAGACCTGAGAAACAAAATGTCGTATGAGAAAAATTTTGTTTTGTTGTCGCGATGGCTGAAAGTAGAAAAGGTGAGCCTTGGAGAGATATATTTAATGGAATGCCTTATTCAATTCTTAAATTGGTTTCTTCACAAATAAGAAATTAATGACAGAGAATTTAATTTTTTTATTTCTGGTGGGAACAGGTAGAATGAGGGGATCTTGATCAAACACGATTCTAGATCCTAATTCGATAGTGTCTTATTCTAATTTTTCTATTTGTCTATTCGTCGAGCTATGATTGGAAAGAGAGAATTACATTCGATATTTTAACCCTTAGCACTCGAATGGCGACCTTGAGGCGCCACTACAAATTGCTACACAATTATTCAGAATATTGTTCGCATGATTAAATTTGTTTAAATGTAATAAATTACTAAACAAGTGAATATTTTTTGAGGTACTATATCATTTTTTGTATGCATATAATGAAAAAAATTATATACAATGGAAATATTCTAGGTTAGAAGAAATGTTTGGTTTTTTAGTTGAAATAACTCCGAGTGCAAAGGGTTAATGAGAGCCAGTAGAATAGGTAAGCCATGATCAGACACGAGTGTACTTCTATTCACTAATACGTGTATAATACAAATACTGAATATTCTTTGAATTTATTTGAATTATGTTTACACTTAGACTTCTTGATTCTCTTATCTGTGATGAGAGTAAGTAGAAACAGCAAACCATAGACAGACACATCAATTAGTTACCATTCAATAGAAAACGTGTTGGACGTACAGTTGAAATTATTTTAGGATTAAACACAGAATATTGTAAAAAAGTATTTGGTCCAAAACCTGTAATTGTAAGTAGTAGAATCGGTGAGCCATTGCCAGACGTTTCAAAGGATTCTCATTAAACAGTGCAAATTAAGTAGTTACACTATAATTTGATGGTTATAACTTTACTGTGAAGTCTCCATTGACTCAAGAAGATTTTCTAGGCACCACTTTTGACTGCTGCACCGCAAAATTATAATAAAGATAAAATGTCAATTTTTTAATATTAAATTACACGATCGAAAGTATTTCAGTAAATTTTTACGATAGTTTTCGAAAGTTTCCACTGTGATATTCCACAGTTCAGAAAAACCGTATATCAGGTTGAAGTACAAACTAGCACAAGTAACAATATCATTTTTAATTTATGAATACGGGCAGTAGACAAGATAAGCCACGAACAGACATATTACCATATCCATTTGACTGTTAACAGTCACATAAATTTCCATTTCGAAGTTTTATAAAAACCAATGTCCATTCCACGACTGCTGTGTCATCCTGTATGTAGAATTCATGCAACAATTGATAGAAATTAATCAGAACCATCAGAATGAATTATTACGTTGCACAATCGACAAAAGTGGCCATTGTGTGTGGAGTAAGCAAACGTCCCAAGCCCACCACATCAACTAAAAATTGTTGTACAGAGAAATCATTCTATCGTTATAATAGACAGCGAACACCGATCGGGAGTAAGATAGCATTGTTCTGACTCATTCGAGCCGCAACCTCTGAACACATGCGCGCGAACACGTCACGATAGATAACACGAACTCAGGGACAGGTTATCGATATGCAAGTTCGCACTTTTGATTCGGTAAACATTCTATTTTTTTAATATTCAAATGTACTTCGACGGAGAATGGAATAAACGAATGGAGTGATTTTTCTAGTCACCCAAGTTATTAACCCTTGAACATCCGACAGGTAACAATAGCACATTTGATGCTTGATAATTAGAGCTGGAGATTTCAAGCATTTACGACAAAAATGACTGTATACGATACAAAACTATGCAGACATTACAAGTTTTCAAGAATGCTGTTATACTATTCCCGACTTACTGAAATTATTAAAAGAAAAAATACATTCTCATTTAGCTTGTGTTACTTATTAATAGACTGCGGATTTTATGCATTTATAGCAAAAACAATTGTTGCAATATGAAATAGTAAAGGAGTTAAAGCAGTCTAAGAACGCCAATATATTATTTTTAATTTCGTAAAATCATTAAAGAGAAAAGAAAGATTACACTGTTTTCTGCATCTTGCAATTGATCCAAACAATTTTTATTTTGCATAAAGATCCGTAGTCTACTTATTAGGTTTGTTGCATATGAAATGTCCGATTTTATAATCGAAATGTTATAAAGCGTTTCGATTCAAGAAATACTATTAGAGTCTACATGTTTATTACACATAACTTTGAATTATAAAGTTGATCGTTAAGATCCTATCGTCAATTTTAATTAAGATGTCTAATCTTTCTAGTAAACAAATTTTTTCTTCCAACGCCAATCAATGCAATTGTCATGCATTCTTTTTATATGCATGGAATAACAACATACTGACGATAGCATTGTGTGAATTTTTATCAACATGCGGCGATTAATCGATTAATTCGTTGATGGCAAAAGAAACGATAAAATGTAAATGAAGAACATAAATGACCACAAAATTCAATTTCTACCGTAATACCATCAAGAACCTTAAAATTCATTGGCAGAATACGTTGATTACAATGCTCCTTATTTTTATCAATAATTATATTTAGATAAAAGTTGTGTTTGTTTAACGTTACTGTTCAAAATTGGACATTTCATATGCAAAAACCTAACACAATCAACGTTTGGCGATTCTACTTTGCATTCAGTTCCGTAATTTATTGATGATGCAAGCGGTGTCTTTGGACCGATATCAGAGACTGGGGATCTTATGCATCCATAGAAAAAATTAATTGATCAAATGGGAAACAGTGCAATCGTTTAAAACATTTACATGCAATGTTGCATTATGTCGAGTCTTTTGTAATTAATAAGAAAAGAAATTAATTTATTACGTAACTTCTGTAGTTTGAAAATAGTAAAATTTTAAAAAAAATCTAAATACACTGCTGCGTTATGCCCATTTTTTACTATTATTAAGAAATGAGATGTTTATGTAAGTCCTGTAGCTTGAAAACAATGCACACAATTTTGATTTTGCATAAAAATCGGCGGACTGCTTATCAGTCCCTTTATTATTGATATTACTGATTTTCCTGCAAATTTAAGTTTCCATGCAACAAGTTGAATTTACTATAATATACTAGAATATACTGGAATACACTAGAATATGCTAGAATATACTGGAATACACTAGAATATACTAGAATATACCAGAATGTACTGGAATAGACTCGAATATACTAGAATCTTTCAAAAAATTAACAAGATTGTTGGAAATTGTTTAGCAAGTGATGCAAGTGCTCAAAAATCCTCAGTCCATAACATTTTTCGAAACACTGTTGAGAAACTATAAAAAATGTATGAATCACAAAGATTTCAAGTGCAATACGTTTGCCACATTGTAGACACGGTTGAACAAGTCTCAAAAGCTATAATAAATCCTCTTTTTGTTTCCAAAGTCAATTAGGTGACAAATTAATGTTTTCCAACTATCGCGAAGCTGCCAAGTTCGCTAATGAATCACGCATCACCTTTTTCTTTTGGATTTAACGTCACAGATGCGCAGATTTCCACTGACAATTTGTGAGCAGGTAATTGGACGGAAAATTATCCAGGTTATCGTAACGTCTCAGAGCTCGCATATTCAAATGCCACGTGCGCAAGGTTGGATGAATCATGCTCACCATTTCGTCAACGAACGGTAGCTTCACAGTACACATAAACACGCTTTTACGTCTACCGTTTCGACGTAAAATCGACCAGCACCTGTTTTGCTGTACATAAAACTACTAAAGAGTTCGATGATCTCCATGCTAATGATATTTACGCGATGCTATCGAGTTTAGGGAAAGAATGTTTGCGCTAACTGTACCTTTTCGAGCCATTTGCCAGACCTGAAACCAATTCGAACCCGGAACACCTGTTGTTTCGGTCCGAAGGGTCGAGAACGAGATCGTTAGCCTAAATTCTGAAGCGAGAAACGATATTCAGTCCACCTTTGATCCCGGAATATTGCGTATGCTCGATCTTTTACGTTTTTACCCATCTCACCTCGTCCCTCGAGACCGAAAAAAAAAAGTTAATCGTTTCCTGCAACGCTAGCAACCGGTGTTTCTTGCTGGAATGTTACTATGATCGACTTCTTGGAACTGGAGGAGATTAATGCAGAGTTTTAGGCTTCGCGAGTCTGACGTCATCATGCCAAATTGACGAGCTTCTAGGTGACTATGCAGGTAGCGGCTATTGTGCATTGTTTGTGTTCGAAGAGTCAACAGGATACTCGATGCATCGACTTTTGTGGTTGTTGTGGCAACCGGAAGCTTAAGATTAACGCATTAGCTTTTGGAAGAGAATTAGTAGGATCATTAATGATTGTTTTAGAGTATTTCATCGTTAACTGTCGTGAACTTCTGTACGATAATTGTCGCAAAACAATCCCTCCTTCCGCGGATTTGGTCGTAGTATTATGTTACATTTCTCGGCGACCGAGTCCTCTCGAGCTTCGATGTCCGTCCTTCCGTTCGCCGGAGGTCGAAAAATAGTATCTTCTACACGATAGTTGACGCTGGCCGGACCCGTGGTGGCGACGATTAACGATGAAATACTGTATGTTCTAGAGAAGTTCAATCATTTTCTTGCAAATAATAATCTCCGGGAAAGTAATTTATCGTGTTAGGCAATTTATATTATAAATTCTAAATTAGCTTTCTTTGATTTTATTGCCGTCGATTAACTGCCAGTAAATGAAAAGTTAAAATAATAAAAATTTATTGTTTCTTGGCATCTGTTGCGAGATAGATAAAACAGAATTTAAATAAAAATGAATTTCTAAATAACCTAAGCTGAAAACATAACATGAAGAGGAATGACGTTTTATTCATGTTTTTTATCCTATTTGTCCTCTGTAGATTCGTGTACGTTGGTTATGAATAATGATAAGCAACAGGTAAAAAGTAGAAGTCGCGTAACAAGTCGAAGCATCGATCGCGATTAAATGACACGTTTCGAAGAAGCAAATGCATTGAAATGATTCATTCGGCCGAGCCCGGGTCAAAGAATTCTTCCGGCGTCCATTTTGTTTAAAAGAGAATTTTACCCACGTCGGAATTTTTATGGGCACAATGTGACTAGCATCTCAAGGAGAGCAAGCAGTAAACAGTTTCTGCGGAATTCGCAGTTCTTCCGCAATAAAAACACGTTTTAAACTAACCCGTTGAATTGTCTTATCTTCTATAAACGCACTTATCTTTATTCAAGCAACACTGGTCATTCAATTTTGAATAAAACATAATATATTAAAATAATAATTTATACTATAGTATAATTGACTCGGAAAATTTACACCTTGCATTACTCAAGGGATTGAAATCATTTAAAGTTTTACTACTTGAATAAATTTTTGACACTTTTACGTACGTGTACGTTCATTGAGACTTTCATCACTAGATTATGGATCTTCACATTGAAATTTACATTGAGTAATTCTGTTCGGGATCTCTTCAGACTTCAAATCATATTACATCTCTAATTCTGATTACAATTATGCAGTTCTTTATAACTCTCCAACAATTTTTAAACAGTGCACGTGTACAAAATGCGTAGCCTAAATGCACAGTTCAACTAGAGCAAATGGTACAATGAGACAGGTAAAAAGAGCTTATTTCTTTAAACAAGCTACGTTGTTGCTACTTGTCATATCGATAAATTCTTGATACGCAATTACGTACTAGTTGACGTATGTACAGCCAGCCACAAAAATCTACGAACAAGCATTCAAGTTGCCACTTGATTAATCAAATTCTTGAACAGCTAAAAAAATCGTAGATCAAGTTTTGAAGGTTTGCTGCAAAGAGGAAGATCCAATCTTCAAATTCATGTCAGATTCAAACAAGAAAACGATTTTCTACCGTTTTTCCAAATGTTTCAATCTGTAACTTTTTTCGAGACAGAACGTGTCCTCAGTTTTTTATTTGCTACACCATGCAAGGTCTTCGGAGAAAATTAAAAACTAAACCTACCACCACCGGTCAAATGACCGTTGTCAGATTTTTTTATTTTACAATTATTGAACTTACAAAGATGCTTCCACTGAGAATGATTATGCATACTTTTTTATTCCAATATAAATTACAGTCAAAATGACAGAAAATCCAAAGAAATTCAATGTTGCCAATTTTGATAAGGAAGCACATACTAGGAACATTTAATGGTCGGTAGAACTTTCATCGCCATGTCACCCATGTCTGGGTGACGGAATCATTTATACAGAATTGAAAATTAATTTTTACGTTGGTAGATTGAGTGTACGACATTTCCTTACGAACCGACGAATAGAAGAGGTTTGAAACAGTAATTATTCTTAATTCTTAGTTTTTGTTTTATTAAACGTATTGCTTTGATTTCGTGTTATTTTTATGACTTATATATATTGTCGAGTGGGCGATGAACGTGTTAACGTGTTAAAGTTACTGTTAACAATCGGTCATTTCGTATGCAACGACCTAATACAAAACTCTTCGGGCAAACTTTTGCGAACAACTGTATGCGCATTGATATCAATCATTTCAATTTTCGCGCGACCGCGTGTTGCTGTTCTTGCGATTCAGTCGGAGAAGCATCGTGCATCTATAACCTACGGATCCGGCCGATGCAACTTTACTCGACCAGCAGTCATCGTTGCATCCGGTTTGGCTCACCGGGAAAGCTGCACGTTTTCGCAAACGTGAAGCCGATAAAGGAAACGGTTGGATTAAGTTATAATTTTCCAACGTGCGACATGCAGCAACTTGTTCTTGAACTCCGTAATCACGGTGCTTTCTGAGCAAGCGATTACCGTGTAATCCGACTGAGAACGTCTCGCGCTATCTCGCGCTAGCTCGCGCGGTGTTTCATGCATCGATAGTCGGCGAGCATCGGGCAACCATAAGCTGCATAAACTTAATTCTCCTGGCTCAGCCCCGACTGTTAGTCAGACGATCTCCCTTCCCGACCGGTGAGTACGAGATGCCTTCGAGGCCTTTTTAGAAAACACCGGGATACTTTCGGTTCGCAGACGGTAGCGCTACTCAGTTGACAGAAAGATGCTGCGCGGAAAGGTAGTCACGGTCTTTGCTCTTTGTTTGGCAGCTCTTGCCAGCGGGATGCCCCAGAACCAAGCTGTCGACGGACAACAGTCGCCTACCTCGGTGAGTGATCCATGATTTAACTGACCCTCGGGTCTTGGATCTCATTTAGTTCAGCATTCGATTAGGGAAGTTCTGATTGTTCGTTCATTAACGCTGCTGTTCTCTCTATGATCTAAAATAATGTCTTAATTTTGATCAATGAGGATTTTTACTCTAGATAACTACTAGGCTATAATGTCTGGAAATGATGTAATTTTAATTGAACTATTTTATTTCAAAATGTTTGATTTTATAGAGGTACAGAAATGATACAGTCAGATTTGATAACCGTATGTCAATAAGCGGGCACCTGTGTAACCATATCATTTTTGAAATTTCTTTGATATTTTTGTTAACCAATAGCAAGATTATTGTAGCTTTTGATGTGTTTGGGTGGTCACAGATTAATTTACAATCGAGGTATGAAGATATGCGTTGAAATTATAAAATGCAATAACATTGAATATCGTAGGAAATGTTGGTTATTCGCGTGAGGATTAAATTTATTAGTTAAAACTTTTGACGGATAGTCCATCTGATCATCACGGTATTCAAATGTTCCTATCATAGTTCATAAATAAATTCTATTTTTCTGATCTACAATAAGTAGTATTAACAATAATCTTTCCGCCAAATCAAATGACTATTTTCTCATTTTATAATTCATAAAATGAAAAAGATGCTTCCATTGAAATATATTGAATTTTCATCGTACGATCGTATATTATTATGAAAATTGCGAAAACTATAAGTGAACTCAATCCTGTAATTTCTTTAAACTTAATTTTTCATAAGCTAAATTTTTATAAACAGGTTAGATCATATGCCGGTCATTCTTAATGTTCAGTTACATTTAAGTAACACAACCTTGTAATTTTTATGAGACAACAGAGGTAAATTTTATTAATTCTTCATCAACGGTTGATTACTCAATAGTCTTTTGAAAATCAATTACTAGCAGCCATCTTTGTAGTTTTTCAATCAATTTATCAATTGTAATTGTTAGCCGAGAAGATTTCACTAGTGGAACGTTCTAGTAAAATTTTCCTTCGCGATTGTTACTGAAAATAAAATTATTAATTAGTGTAGCACAGTCATCAAGGAGCGTAATCAAAATTTTTCGGTAGGAAAGTGTAAATTATAAAACAAAGATGTCCGAGGTAATTGAGCAGAACAGCAGTGTTAATAATTAGAGACATTTTTAATCCTCTTACACATAATATACACAAAATTCATTATTTCTCTTGTATAGAATATTAAAAAATATGATTGACTGTCCCTTATACGTTCATAATTAACAACTGAAAGATCTTGGTCAATTTAATACAGTACTGTCAGATCTATTTTGACTTGAAGAGTCAACTTATCAATTTAATTAAATGGTACTTGGATTGCACACAAAATTGAAAACGATATTGCACACAAAAATATCTATGCCTAATTTATGTACTCTTTATGGAGTCTAAAAGTAAATGTATAATATAAAGGCAACTACGAAGAATAAAAATTACTTTATTTATATATTCGTTTTTAAACCACCTAAATAATACGCAATATTAGTGTAAATATTTTAAATCTGTACAACGGTAGTGGACAAGTAGAAGTGACATACTTCACAGTGCAAAGGTTCACCGTTCTTCATTTTATCCAATCATGAAACAGCAGTTTGCAAATTTCGCACACTGCTTCGGGCGACAATGACGCGGAAGAGATTAATCGTATTCGTATAACTACTATATTTAGGATATTTCGGAGTGACCGAATATGCAAATTAACCACTCACAGAATCAAATTTAAAAAAAAGCTTGTCGGCATACCGAACGTAAAAGTTAAGGTAAAACACGAGTTCTCTCGAGTTCCGCCGAAGAACCTAATCGATTCGCAGACATTAATTATACGATGATTGTTGTATATTCTCACGGCCATATCAATGCAACGACAAACAGAGCGAACGCATAAACTGGTTCGCGAGGAAACAGCCGAAAGGAAAAGTTAGACGAACGAACAGCGTTAGATAATCTGAAAACGCGGCGGCGGCTGGAGAAAGGATTGCGGAAGCGTCTGGCTCGTCGATCGTGATCGTTATATTTACTACCTAAGCAACAATTAAATTTTACGCACCGTGTGCGTCGTCGAAGTGATTGTTCTTCGAAAGAAACCATGTAGAAATTATGTGCTTTATCATTTAACGGAATTATAATGGAGTTGTTCTTTCAGTGTGCTACTGACGGCGACGCCATTTTGTATTTTCGCTTGCTCATCTATCATGCTAACTACCCTGTGTTTGTGTTAATAATCATTTCTCATTAAAATTTTGTTTATGAATCTCTTGGAAAATTGTTTATGCTGCTGAGTTGCTGTTTTTTGGATGAATTTGCAGTGGTTTATTTTAATTTTGTGATTTTAAAACATGGAGCTGAAGCTTTGATCAGATCATACTGTTCTTCGTTTAAGACATTTTTTAATTAACAAATGAAAAATGGAGTTATACATATAATAAGATTGCGATTAGATTCCATGTATCTTCATTATGAAAATTTTCAAATCTAATTATGCAATTTCAAAGCAATCTGACTCAGCTCTTCATTCTGATAAATTAACCACAAGTTAATTTTAACTACAAGAACCTCCAAATTTCGTTCTACAAAGTTTCAATCTTAAAATTCTAGATAAAAGAAAAAAAAGTATAATCTTGCGGATCATTATGCGAATGTAAAATTTTTCTGCAACAATTGCAACCTACTGGAAACAGATAATAATTTATTTCGTCCTTCAATAATTTTCATAAGTTGGTGATAATTAGACTCCGAATCTTTATGCAAAATTGAAACTTTCCACGTGCAACGGCCAGAAGTTAGATAGTTTATTTATGTTCTTAATAGTTTTCATAGATTGGTAATAGTATAATAGTATCTTCAAGTTGTTCTTATACGTTTACTGTTTTGTATTCCAATTATTCACTTTTATTATAAATGCATAAAATCCGCAGCCTAATATGATAATATAGCGACGCAATGAAATTCTTTTAATCTTTTTATGGATTATATTTGACCTACCAATAATTGCCATAAATGCATAAGATCCGCAGTTTAATTAATAGAGACTGAAATTTGAAGTGTTAGCAGTGGTTAATGATCATAGAAAACATGTGCTAAATTAATGAATCGTGTGGACTAACTCGCCTCATTTCGACTCCTATAACAGCCACCATTGATTCAGTTCACCGATGGGGGCATCAGAGTGAATTTCGCCGGCTTCCACGCTCAAGCTGGATTAGGTGGACTTCTAACTGGATCACAAGCAGGTGGTGGACTTCATGTGAGCGCAGGAACACCATGGGGAGCTAATGCAGCAGCTGGTTTGGGTGGAGCCTTGGATGGCAATAATCCAAATGCTAGTTAGTACCGTGTTGTCTTTCCTAACCTTTCAGTTGAGTAACCGAAACAATTACATGGACGGTTAGCGATGGATGGGGGCAACTTAGCACATCTTTTGCAACAATCATGAACAGAGATCGAAGAAAGCATTCATACATTCATTAAAAATCTTTCTATAAACCCTCTGAAATTGTGATCTTTAATTTTAGACAATCTCACTTGTGTTTACACTGAAGAAAACTAAGAAACAAATTATTTCGAAATCTTCATTGTCAAAGAATCAAGCAAGCATTTGTACAATCTCTGAATAAAACTTTCACGTGTTTCTAGAAATCTTTTTATAAAATTTCTTAGTGATAAACTTCCAATTGATTCGGTTTCTTAGATTTCTACAGTGAATTTCTACAAAATTGTTTTCATTTTGTTTATTAAATTTCTACGATAGTCTATAGTCAAGTACAGGCATCGCTTTTAGTAAAATTAATTTATTTCAGTTGAAATGATTTGTTTGTTTGTACAAATGCTTTCTACGCAAGCTAAAGAATACTTTATGTAGAGGATTAAATAATAAATTGCTTAAAAGTTTTGTGCGGTTTTTGCTGCATTGAAATCAGCTGACATTTTTAAGACTTAATGCAATTTTACATAAACTATTTATCTTTCATTATTAGTAGACAAAACAAGAAATACATTTAGAGAATCTAAAGATACTATCCAATTGTTATTGAGTCATTAAATTGATTAAAAAAGGAATTAAACGTTTGTGGAGTACCTGTATCTCGCAATTAACGTAGACAATTATTATTGTTCGAATCATTAGTATTTCATATAAAAATCCGCAGACCAATGATTAGTATACAAGCATCGTGAGATAAACTTACTTGAGGATGTAGATAGCAAATAAATGTGCGAAACTCATAGAAGAGGTATTCATTATGAACTTGCCCTGTTTGTTTGTTCAATTAAATTGTTTCTACCAATGCTAACTGGTTCATAAATTATGGTTCTCGAACAGAGGGTTAAGAACGAAATGGCAATGATTTTAATACGAAAAAATGTGTAGGGGGAGGTTTATACGCAAGAGCAAGGTTCAGCGAGGGAGGACCGGCTGCTGGAGCCGGATTGGGCGGCGGTTTGGGCGGATATGGACCAGAACCGTTGACGGGTGGTATATATGCGAGTGCATCGACGGGTGCCTCGCAATCTGCGAGCACAGAACCATCGACAAACGCAGGAACTCCTGACCCCGCGAAGTCTAATCCGCCGAGAGGCCGATCGAACATTCAGATTATCTCGCGAAAGAAGGTTACATCGCAGCAACAGGTCGAAAATAAATAGAATACTGCGTGCCAACACCTAACCACCTGCATGCAATACAGTGTTGTCACGAAGAGTGCTACAAAGCTGTATAGGATAAGCGCAGTAAAATTATCCCCTCTACTGCATGGTATACCTCTCGGGGGGTCAAAAAACTCGACCGCGCGACTCGGCCGAGAAATTGTAACATGATACGGGTCAGGTATATCGGTGAGCCAATACTAATACGATGATAAAACTTTTTATCTATTCTAATCTGTTTAATTATTTGTTCATGAAACTTTCAGCAACACATTCGTGACATTTTTCTGATTAATATGATACCAAATAATTCGGTGCAATTAAACATGTAAATATGCACCAAATTATGTCATGTTTGGTTTCATTTTAATCAGGAAAATGTCACGAATGTGTTGGTAAACGTTTCATGAAAAAATAATTAAACTTTCGCATTCGCAATAATTTGAATTCTAACATCAAGATATTTTTATCGACCTAGAACATTTTTATTCTATGCATCCTTTACATTATGCACCTGATATTAAACCTGCTTCCTCATACAATAATCGAATGTTTAGCAACTTATACAGTAGAAACGAATTTAATAATATCAGAACTGTTTTTAACAATGGTATAACAATTTTTACTGATGACTCAGAGTCACCATTCGAGTGCAAAGGGAGTAAAAACACAAAAAGTTAGGTGATTGTATTGGTATTGGTTGACCGACACGTTAACGCCAAAAGATAGAGGAATGTCGAAGAATCATGACTGTCGCGTAGAGCGCAATGTTTCGGACCCGAAGTCGGTGCAGTCATCACGACACTACTGTACCCTTTTTCCAATATTCGTCGATGCAAACTTGCCATTTTCTATAGAGAATCTCGAACGAGAATAGCTCTTGCGTTTGAACCAAAGTAATTTGCATGCCCTGCTTGACTGCATGTATTACGATCTATAACTTATGCGTGTCTATTTGCGAAGATGTCACATAAATTCGAGAGCTGTAGTAGCTAAAAAATTCCCGTAGTGACTAAAAAATTCCCGTAACAGCTAAAAAATTCTGTATCACGTCGAGCGTGCTATAACATCCGCTTCGCCATGTCTTTTTTCGCATGAATTGTCGAGATCGCGTACGAAATTAATGTACCCGGAACCATTCGGCGTGAAATTCAAGGTCGTACTATTTCAACAGTCCCGTCAGTTGAATGGAAAGGCAGATTCGTCGACAGAGAAGGACCCGACGGCGGTCAAGACGGTAAGGCCATTGAATTCGTGACGGTAAGCTGGAGGACTGTCAAAGATGATTTAGGAGGCTGGATGATCAAAATTATTGTATTTATTATAACTAAGCGAAAGGAACGCTTGTATCTACTTGTAACCCACAAAAATAATCGCAACTGACAAGAAGAATAATATATTTTTTGACGATGAAATATATTTTTCTGACACGAAATTATCTTGTGTATTTTATTGTCGTTCATATGTCATGGTCTCAATCATTAAAGTTTTATATACAGGGTGTTTGCGAAATCGTGGTGCAACCGGCAAGGGTACGATTCTAGGCAAAAATAAGGAATATAGTTTTTTCATACGGTGCTTTATTTTCGAGAAAATTCAGCGAATACGCGAACCATTAAATAGAAATCGGCTATCGCGTCTGATCATGACCAACCAATTCTACTGTGTGCATATGCTAATGCACACAAACCCGACTATTCTTTAAACTCGATTTTCTCGAAAATGAAGCCCCGTATGAGAAAACTATATTCCTTATTTTCGACTAGATTTTATGTGAGGAATCATCCCTTTGCCGGTTGTGCCACGATTTCGCAAACACCATGTATACGTTAGAATCCGATGCCCATCTGTCACAGTACATTTTCATTTATATTTTGCACTGTAAAACATGCTGTCGATGTACAAAAATCATTCGCAGTTTATTCATCTTTTAGAACAGTCGGTTGATCACTGTCCGAACTATGGTGATACCGGGTTAGTTTTAACTCACGTCTAATATTCTCACTATGCACGTGTGAAACATCAATTGCTAATATAAAATGTGGTCAAAGAATGCTTATAATTAGACTGCCGATTTTATGCAATTAAGCCAAAAAATGGATAGACGACAATTAAAATAGTGAAAATATTTGAAGAATCTAAAAATACTGTTCTATTACTACTCTATTATATTATTATGACAAAAATGGATATATCAAAATTAAAATTGTGAAAATATTCGAAGAATCTAAAAATACTGTTCTATTACTACTCTATTATATTATTATGACAAAAATGTATAGATCAAAATTAAAATTGTGAAAATATTCGAAGAATCTAAAAATACTGTTCTATTACTACTCTATTATATGATTATAACAAAAATGGATAGATTAAAATTAAAATAGTGAAAATATTCGAAGAATCTAAACATATTGTTCTACTACTACTCTATTATATGTTTATGACAAAAATGAGTCGACGAAAATTAAAATATGAAAATATTTCAAAAATCCAAAAATACTGTTTTATCATTTCTGACATATCAAAATAATTAAGAAACGAAATAAATATATATGTAGCTCTTGTATTTTGTAACGAATGCACACAATTTTGCATATAAATCCGCAGTCTACTTATAAAATAACGAAAAAAGGAATGCATGGAAGGAAATGCAATTATTTTACAAACATATCTATTATGAGTTAGAAGTAACCCGGTACTAATGACTTGATAATAATCAGTAATTAATACAAACAATTGCATCAGGTTCAAAATACAAAAACACCAGACGCAGTCCCAGCTAGTGCTACAGGAAAAACATCAGTAAGCGGATCCAGCACTGCACAAGCAAATGCAGCTCCACTAGATCCTCAAGCTGCAGTGTCTGAAGTAGAAGAAAAAGTGAAGACGATCAGCAAAAGTGTGTCCATCGAACCAGCCCCTATTGTACCTGCCTTGCCAGATCAAGTCAAAGATGTTCCAGCTGGTGAGTCACTAAAAATTCAATGAGTGTCTAGTAAAAGGGCGTATGATACATTTTGTAAAACAAGAAAACATCAAAATAGTTCGTTGGTCCATGTAGCAATGAAAGCCAGTGAAACGTTCTAAAACTTGATTAACCCCATTGTACTATACAGGGTGTTAATTTTAACTCGAACACCTACATTATTTCCGCTACTATTAAAAGTAAGAAAAAATAACTAAATAGGATGTACATAGTTTTAAGGCGTGCATCAGATGGTAATAAAAAAAATCCTTTCAAGGTCATTTTAACGGTTTTTTCAAGGTCACCGTATTTTTTTCGCATATTAACATGTATTTATCATAATGCAATGTGGTAGTCGGTGCATCAAGATGAGTTCAACGACCTACACACCATGACCTTGACGTAACCTTGAAGGCGAAAAAATCAGTTTTGTTATTTTTTCTTACTTTTAATAGTAGCGGAAGTAATTTAGGTGTTCGAGTTAAAATTAGCACACTGTATAATAATGAGACTCGTTAAATAAAATTCAATTTAATTGTTGTCGATATACAGAGTGTCCCAGTATTGACGGTACAACCGCGGAGGTGGTGATTCTGCCAAGTCCGCATGACTTAAAATTAATAATGTTTACTTACAATTAGTAGAAACGGTAGGTCATGATCAGACACGTCAATGGATTTCCATACAACAGCACGCGAACTCGTCGAATTTTCAAACTCGATTTTCTCGGAAACAAGGCGTGGAATGAAAAACAATGTATTTCATATTTTTGACTTATTTTCTCACGTAGAATCACCCACCTTCACGGTTGTACCATCAATACTGGGACACCTTGTACAGCCTATGGAGAATACATAGGTGTTGAATAAATATAAATTTCCTTCATGTTCTAAGAAATTATGAACGTCGAAACAGTTCTAATCACTGCAACCATAAAACAAATCGTAGTACAAGGGGTTAATCATAGAAGTGCCATTGTTGAGTACCAAAAGACTTGTGAAACTAATTTCTACATCAAATTAGCACTCGTGGAGAATTCCAGTTCAGAAAATTCATAACACACGCCTTTCTTCTAGACATTCGTTCAATCAGTGCCGGATGAAGGCTTTTAGAGGCCCTGAAAACGAATTTGAGGGCCCTGAGTGGACTTGTACGATTTCTTAGGCACTCACGATAATTTTATTAAAAATTGTTTTTAACGGAAGTTAAAGTTTTGCTTCCTCGTCACTGATTAAGACTTTTAGAGGCCCTGAAAATGATTTTGAGGCCCCTGTGTGGACCTGTACGATTTCTTAGGCGCTCACGATAAGTTTTACTAAAAAGTGTTTTTAACGGAAGCTCGTTACTGATTTTTATTTTTTCACCATTCAATTGTTCTTTTCGCTTGCACAATCATGCACACAAACAACTTAGAAATATTATTAAGAAATGTTACTAAGCACGTGCTTAGTTTGCTTATTGGTTAATCCAGCAGTGCGTTCAATTAGTCATTCTCAGAAAGGAAGCCTGCAATTCCTAATCGAATTATTTTTTTTACAGTATTCACGAAGGAAGTGACAGTCCTACACCCAAAACGAATGTTCAGAAAAAGGCTCTGGGGACCAAGGAAACAAATTATTTATACTGTTCCGGCAGAGGCCCAAGAACCCGAAGCTGCACATTCTCAAAGCATAGCTCGTAGACAGGTTCAAGGTTCTGTCTCCGGCACATACGTCCCTGGAACGAGGCAACAAGATCAGAAACCGGATCAGAACAATGGATTCTATGATGACATTTTTAATGTAAATTGTTTGTTATTCTTTTGGTAGGAAGACTGCGATTTTTGTACATATGTTGATTCTTCTAGTTTGCATTACTAGTAGTTGGGGCTTCCATAGTTAGTATTTGAAAATAGAAACATAAAATAGTTTCAGAACTCAGTGTTAGTTAACTGAGTGAATGAAGAGACACTGAATTAATTTTCTACACCTAGACAAATACAAATCTTTATGCAAATTCTTATTTAAAATTACATTTAAAGAATGTCATGGAATTCAAATAAGATAATATAAACACTATAAAAATTATAACGTATATTAAAAAGAATATAAGTGAAGAAAACAATTGTTTCATTGAGTAAATGATCGTCTATAGATAAAATAAAATGAATGTGTTAACATGTTTGTATAAAAATCGGTGAATCTACAGATAATTCTAGAGAAATTAAGAGAATGGCCTCTGCAGACCATTAGTTGACAAATAGGTACATGATTCAAATGAATTAATACATCACTTATTTAGTTTAAAAAAATTAATAAAAAATTATTCATTGCTACTAATGCCTCCAGGTTTGTTGTCCGAGAATCGTATTTCATTTATAAAGACATTATTTCTGAAGAAAGTGTAAACTAGATAAAATTTTATCAACTATATTGCTATAATAAATTGATAGCATACTTGGAAAAGCCTCAAATGCACAAAACTGGCAGCCTACGTAAAAACAACTTCCTCGTGTGACTCACTAAACAATAAATAATGTTGCCGGGTCATGTTCAATAAAAGTTTACGAATTCGAATGAGAGTGTACAGCGAATTATCACGCGCTAAGTGCTCAGTTGAAATAATGTCTTCCGTGGATTGTTACTTTCATAATAATTACCGTTCATGTTGCATTTTCCAGATACCGGTATCAACGCTAAACGCTGTCAATCGATTGTTAAACAACAACGCTGGTTGACCGACAATACTGCGTGGACTTGAAACGTTTCACGTTCAACATGTGCTTTATGAGTAGCATTGTGGTAATGGAAGCTAGTAATTATAGGTGAAATTTTGTATACATTTTTACTGGAAGTGTGTTAATAAATTATCGAACTTTAATGTACAGTCTTATAATTATTGTTTAGCCACAGTAATAATTCCCGATATTTGTACTCATGAAAAAATATTGCATAAAACTGACAACTGCATTGAAATCTAAATTATCTATTAAGAATGACTTGAAAATTCTTTCCTTTTATCTATCATAATTTATAATATTGCTGTAAATTCAACATAACAGCAGAAATTGAATGAAACTTTATAATATTTAAGGAAGACTACAATGAATTGTGTTTGGTTATCTTAAAAGTTCGTTTTGTGTTATGATAATTACTGTAGTTGCATATGTTGATGCTTAGGTAATGGTAAACATTTTTAAAAAGGATGACCGCGCTGTTTTATACATGCATGTATCGTTTAAGAATTTGTGCGGCAGCCTAACGCATAAAAAAGTACAAATCAGATTCTTTACCTAACCTCTTATCCATAACCTGGCAACGTCGCCATATTGTCGGCACCAGACCAATGTATCCAATCCCCTAAACTTGTGAATAAATCATGTAATTATTCAACTAACAGAGTATCAAAGTATCATCTCCTTGTCTCCAGTATTTTAAATATTAATACATATTTTAGTTTGATGAGGAAAATATTTTCAAAAATAGTATCAAATTGTGCAACTTTCATTGTCGATTTCAGTAAATAGTCAGTCAATAACAGACGGCCTGTGGATCTTTATGCAAAATAAAAATGTTGTACATTAATTGTCAGAAACTGGGCTCAAACGGAAATTTCTTTTTCATTGGCAGTTACTTTGAAACTTCCTGCTATTTTCGAATTGTATCTAGTCATTGTTACAAAGACAAATAATACAAGCAATAATAATGACAAAATAAAGGTGGTTCGGAACCCACTTAATAAACAGTAGGTCCCTTTGAAAACTAGGCTGAAATAGGCTGAAAAATTATGCAATAGTGAGAGTGGAAGAAGGTAAGTGGTAAATTCGAATTTCGATTCCAGTAATGATCGGTCTGTCGAGCCCAGTCGAGCGTTTGAATTTTCCGAGCTACTCGAAATCGACGAATTGCTTGAAAAGAATGCGAGCTACTTGAAAAAATCAACCGGCTCGAATATTCGAGACCTCGTGAAATTTCGATTTACTGGAAAATGAATTTTCAGCTCGAAATTTTTCGAATTACTCGAATATATTCGAACAGATCTTTAACTTTCGAGTTACTCGTAAAAATTCGAATATGTTTTCTTCATGAAAACATGAAAATAACACAGAAGCATTAGTCTAGCGTCATATTTTTCTTCCTTATAGTTAGAATAGTATTTGATAGTAAATAAATGAATATTCGAGTAACTCGAGCAATTCGAATTTTTACGAGTAACTCGAAAGTTAAAGATCTGTTCGAATATATTCGAGTAATTCGAAACATTTCGAGCTGAAAATTTATTTTCGAGTAAATCAAAGTTTCACGAGGGCTCGAATATTCGAGCCTGTTGATTTTTTCAAGTAGCTCGCATTCTTTTCAAGCAGTTCGTCAATTTCAAGTAGTTTGGAAAATTCAAACGCTCGACTCGGCTCGAGCAATCGAATCGAGTTCAGCTCAGCTCGTAAATTACGGGTACTCGCACACCCCTAGATGAAGGGGAGATTGGTAAAATGGATTTAAAACCCTGAAGGGACCAAATATCATTTCCTACCTACCTAATAACGACAAAATAATGCATGACAGTAGATGACCATGTAATGGTTCAAAATGCAAATATGTATTTACCAGGAACAAGTGCCCAATAATTACTGTTTTACCGCTATGAATTAATGCAGTTTTTCAAATGAGCTTACTAATCGTGATAGATACACGTGTCTTTACAAATTCAAAAGCGACGATTAGAAAATGCGGATGCGAATTTCAGAATTTCATCGAAAGACTTTCAACGCGATACTAAAAGTTATGAAGCCGCTGGACTTACCCTAATCTTGCCTGAGCAAGTGCGGTACATCCTAGGTCAACGTCGAAGCTCGCGTTTGCATAACCACCTGATATATGTATCTATCGTTAACCACAGGCTCGCGATGTATTCAAATTAGACTAGAACAATACCTATTCGGCAGGAGCCAAGGACATGGAAAACATTTTTAATAGCTTCTACGTAAACGGACCTGTCACAGACGTTTATTATAAACTCCATATCGCCGTCGCATTATTCACCAGTGACCTATATAAACGGAAACCAGCTTGCAAAAAGTAGGAAAGAAGCTCATTGGCTCTGAACAGGCGCGTTCGCAAAATTAGAGACGGTATTTCCCCTTCTTCTTCCCCGTGGTGGACGT
Source organism: Sphecodes monilicornis (assembly GCA_913789915.3). Lineage (NCBI taxonomy): Eukaryota > Metazoa > Arthropoda > Insecta > Hymenoptera > Halictidae > Sphecodes > Sphecodes monilicornis. The sequence continues at coordinate 18,512,567 of OU565290.1, forward strand.
TGCAACCGGAAAAATGAAATTTATAATACTTTTGCTGTTGTGCTCTTGTGCTGTGGCTATTGCCCAACCCGCTGGATCGAACGTAAGTAACAATTCGGCAGGAAATTGCGAGAAGCCATAGAATTTTGAAAAGTGAATGGCGAATGCTTTGGAAACAACATTCTGTGAACTCAATTTTTTTAATTTTTGTGTTATACTTTGGAAATTGACTTTTTTCCCGTGAAATGACAACCCTCTGGCGCTTTGATATAAACAAAAAATATTAACCATTCTAAATAATTATGTGGATAGATATCAGTTTCTGTTGTTTGTAAAATGTTAATTTTACTTCTTTCAATCATTTTGGGTCATCAACTAGCATGTGACAATGTTTGTAAATTCTTTTTATCTATTCAGTTTTGTAGTCCGGTCATTCATTTCTGTCATGAATGCACAAACATTGCAGTCTACGTGTTCTAGAACAATGATATACAGGTTTAAGTGACAGTCTTTTATACTTGTCGGCAGATATATAAATTTTATATGTTTAATCAAGCTGCAAAAAATTTTTAATCCACATAAGGAGAATGTAGTGTTCATAATAATGTAGACTATGAGAAAAATTTTTAAAAAATGATTAAGAACTTCGCATTATTTTTAATTGACAGTTTGAACTACTGTTAGAAAGGACGAACAAGGTGTGAGTGCAACCTCCTGCTACTTTTAATTCTATGATTTGACATTAAAGACTGTGGGTTACCAAGTTTAAAAAATCTTTCAAAAAGTTTAAGAAAAGTTTAAAAATTACCGAATTTAAAAAATTATTTTAATACAAATTTGAAATTTCGAGATTTGGCTTAAAAAACATCACTGTTATTTACCTTTGTGATTCGTTCTGTTCTAATTTTAGGAATCCTCACCATCGAAGAAAGGCTCCAAGGAGGACTCGCATTTAGGTTAGTGCCATACTGTCTCGATATTTAATCTATATGCGTTTGTAACTTTTGAAAGTCCTCAAGAATATTGTAAAGAATGCTGTAAAAATTGAAGTAGAATTCCAATCGTTTGTACAAATTTCCTCAATAATGTATAAAAGTGTAACAAAATGTTTATCGTCTCAAGAGACGATTCAAAATGTGATTTATTCGATTATTCTGACAGCGGTAAGAATCGTGAAAAGACTTTGCTTAGTTCAGCGAGCACTAAAATCATACAGTAAAATTACTGCCTACACACATCGCGGAACGATTGTTGTAAACATTTTACATGAATTGGGGAAACGATCAAAGCACAGGTGCAGCAAGTGCAACAACAAACTCGGCTAACAGTGAAAATAGGAACTCTTTTTTCATTCTTCAGAACTCACGCAACTAAAATTTTTAATATTTTATTATCTTTATTTTTAATCGAACATTTCGAAATTAAAAACAATTGTACTAAATTAGAATATTCTTATAATGGAGACAGTCTAAGAAATTATTTAAAGTGGACTGTAAACCAAAAAGTTGCGGAAAGACTATGGTCTAGACACTCTAAACTAATAAGGAACAATATCTTGGCATAAAAACGTCCAGAATTTCTTCCTAAAGTACATATCCATTCACTGTGCTCTGAGTGGGCGTGGTTTAACAGCTCTCGCGCTCTATGGAGCCAGAGCAGTGCCCCATGGGGCTACTAGTGCCCCCACCAGCCCTAGACTAATAACCTTCGTCTCTTTCGTTTAAACAAAAGACTACACTAATCTTCTAACTTCTTCCGACACGATGACACTAATAATTTCTGCTGTTTTAGACTCAAAGGATTCAGGTGAATCAAACGAGTCAAACGAAGACTCGAGCAACGAATCCGGCAGAAAAGATGGTGGAGGTGGTGTGCTCGATCCGTCATCTGGACAGGTCACAATTCCGCAACCCAGTATGTGTAATTTTTCAAAACGATAATCATGTTATTATCATCTTACAGTCGTTTCAAACAATTTTTAGTAAATATTGACAAAAGGAGACCCAGCTCCAATGACCTTGACTTCGACATATGTTCGTGGGCAAGAGAAGGAGTAACAATTTATTCCAATAAAACTCGCATACAGCCGTAAATGCCATTGCTACTTCGAATTATTTTTATGTAATACTGAACAATAATTGTAGACTCGATTGTGTTGCTCACGATTCGAGCAAGGCGCGATGACAACGCTACCGCTTAGTAGAATCAGCCACTGCGCCGCGCCGAAATCCGGTTGGTTTTTGGGAAAGAAAAGAGCTTCTTCGAATAACTCCAGGAATAACACTCCTTTCAAGAAACTCTAACATTTTTTGGACAACCTGTATTAACATATCCAAAACTTGCAAAACGAAGTTTTTCTTGTAATCTCAATTTATTTAAAGTTTTTTCCGAATATCTGGGAAACTAAGGCCAAGCGATGGGCACGTGTATAGAGAAACGTTGTTCAGAATGTTGACCTCGACAACATACGTCAAGGTCAAAGTCACTGGTGCTTCCCCTTTTGTCAGCATTTAACAAATTTTGTAATCGCCATTATACGAGATCATACTGTAATTTCGTTAAATGAAATAGTAATCATCCACCAGCGTCGTAATGATTCGATAGAGTCGAACGCATTACTATTTGTGTTTGTTACTTACTTGTCCCGAGTTCATTTTTCATAACTTTTAGCTCCACAACAGCTGGAAAAACTATTGGACCACGTTGTGGAAATAAGCTCCAGCCTTCTGGGCCAACGCGACATTCATAGTGTTCGAGGTCTAATTGACAGAATCCAAAGTAACCCTATGGGCAATATCGTCTGGAACCTAGCAATACTTCCGTTTCTACGCAATATTTCATACTTCCCGGGACCCATGCTAACACAATTACAGTCATCCGTTGCTCAATTGTTCCCGTTGCTTAACTTTTTCGTAAGTATACATTTGGTCGAATTTTAAATTTAAAACAACAATAAAAGAAATTAAGACATTGGTGCAAAAACCGAGCAAGTACACAGTTTTTTGTAAAATTCTACTTGAAGTACAACATACTTTACAAACATTCCACCAGAATAATTCGGTTGCTATTGGTGATAGAAGAAAAATGTGTCAGACGAAACTTGCTTGGTTTCGAGGGTAGCATAATCTCATTTTAATAGATTTTTTGTAGATGGTCGCGTAGAGGACATATGAAGGTCAATTCCGTTTCTTTAAATGGAATGATCTCTATGTACCAGCTGATAGGGTGATTTAAGACGCGTGCAGTGACCTGCGACTCAAGGTCATTTAAGATCGTTGAAGGTCATCCATCGCAGTTGACCTTCAACGATCTTGAATGCCTTTGAGTCGTAGGTCATTGTACTCGTTTTAAAAGACCCTATCAGCTGGTACATAGAGGCCATTCTATTTAAAAAAACGGAATTGACCTTCATATGTCCTTTACGCGATCATCTACAAAAAAACTATTACCATGAGATTATGCGAACCTCGAAACCAAGCAAGTTTCGTCCGACACTTTGTTTTCTATCACTAGTAGCAACCGAGTTATTCGGCTGGCATGTTTTAGATGTCTCAACCTGTATTTCCCATTGTTTCCTGCAAAAATTACACGATTTTCAAAATCTGGGCTTATCTAGTTCTTGCGTCAAGGTCTCCAATTTACTTTTGATTTGTTTTTAAAATTTATGTCAACATTCTTGTCGACGCATAATAAAATTGCTGTAGATTCCTACTTTGCTGGGATAATTATAAATTAAGCTACATTCGAGGCATAAAAATTTGAAATAATTAAAATTTTGAATGCTGATATGAGAATTAAAATGCTGGTATGATTAAAAGAATTCAAGAATGGCGTTGTATTAGTCTAAACTTGTTCAAATTGTTAAAGAAAAATTGAAATTTCTATCCGCTAACTGTTTCTCACAGTCAATGCAAAAAATTTCGCTAAAAGATCCGCAGTCTATGAATCACTATCCTCCACTAATCATATTTTTATCATGTTTCAGCCGCCATTCGTATTGGCGAGAGCAATAGTCCAGTTTGTGTTTTCGATAATATCCAGCATAGCCAGAATCTTCGTCCGCTAAATTTAGTTTCAATAAATATGTAACACGATCATTTAAAAATGTTCTCAATTATATGAGAAGAGCACTCAGGGTGAACGAATAAAGGGATTTCTGTCAATTTTCTCTATTTCCTTTTCCACACTTTTCATCGTCGAAATTCGTTAATAAATAGTATAATATAAATATCAATAATTTCAACTATTTCTTATTCCACGATAATAGTACATAATACATAAGCAGTCGGAGCATTTGCGGTCTATACAAACGGAAGACAATGCAACATGTTCTATTCTAATTGCACGTTATCTTTAACCTTCACTGTACAAAGCTTCCTAGTGCGTTTTACTAGGAAAATTATTATTCACGCAATAAGTCGCCAAATACTCGTTCAAATTCATTGAGAATTCATCATTAACACAGTTCCATTTTATCTATCATTCATTCATATTATCAGCGTCTAAAAATAAACAAAATTTTGTTAGTATACTGTAAGTACTCAATTTAAAAAAATGTAAATTTGACTTTAAAAAAAGAAGTGCATAGTAATAAAAAATGGATTGCTTTATTACTATATGTTTAGTGGAAGAAATGTTAAAGTATTTGCACAAAGTTTTGCAGTCCATCGTGATCGTAGAACTACAAGATTTTCTAAATTAATTGTCAGAAACAGTTCCGTTAATAATGTCAATGAATTAACAAGAAAATACTGTAAAAACGGTCTTACATTTTTATATGTATTGACAGTTTTCACTATTCATATTTGCGATAAACGCATAAAAATCAATTACGCAATAAAATCAATCAAAAGGTATCGATCTTCAAACGATCACGTGTTGTCTCGATGCATCGAGAAAATTAACAATTAAACTCTTCGTTTCAATGACTGAAACACGATTGAACTAACACATTGTTTAACAATGCAACAATCGACAGCATCAACAAAATGAATTAATGATCATATACCACTAAAATGGTCACACTCGAACGACAGTGTGAGCCACGCGACGTCGAAAGTGAAAAGTCGTGTGTCTCGACAGTCGATCAGCGTAAGATTTTCGGGGAATAGTAATCGACTATTGCTGTCAAAGTCGCGGAACTATTTCTCAATAATTTATGACATTTGTGATCACGAATGAACTTCCGAGGAAGCACGTAACTATCGGAGCAAGCTTCGCCGGCCTCATACGTGGCATTACTAGCATCGAGAACTAAATCGAAAGAGAAAGTAACAGCGTGTCGTAAGATATCATGGTGAGATTGTAGCGGGGCAGAATGAAATCTGTTAGTCGTGAATTGACTGCGAAACGTGGTACATCGTTTGCGGATCGTTGCAATATTATTTAAACGTTGCCAAGCGGCGCGCGAATCGATAAAGTCGTTCGAGCGAAGGTGAGTCAAGCACATGTGAATTGCTAAAACAGTAATTATCATAGTTTAAGTGTAACGGTATCTGGTAACAGCATAACCGTTTACAAACAATGTCTGAATTTTAATTATTAGAAGCAAATCTATTCCTCAGGATCAATAAAATGAGAAACGCAGGAAAAGTGAGGTTCATTTTAACGATAAGCGCGATCGTCTTGGTATGCTGTTTGGATCTATCGATCGGGTTTCCTACGGAGCAGCCAACGAAATTTTCGTTGAACACCGGTGACGCAGGAACGACGACCAATCGTCCTTCTCAGGCAACGACGAGATTGGAGCAAGGACGAGTGAGTGACTTTCCAGATTTCTGTAACGTCGCTTTCGCGAGCTGAGATTATAGAGAGTTCTTGCGTTTGTGATGCAGTTATCTCTTAAGTACACTGCAGTATAGATGGTGTAGCAATTTGTTCGAATCTTGTCAAAGAATTGAGATCCTGAATAATCGACAGGAGGACCAATGAACAGTTTGATCTCTTGAATTCTTGCATTTGTGCTGCAGTTTGTTTTTAACCCTTAAGTGGTACGGTGTTTACGCAGATCACGAAGTATCATACTAGAACCATCCAAAAATTCTGTATAAATTTTCTCAGATACCTATAAGTGTATAATTTAAGACTAAATAATGCACATGTTCGAAAGAAGTTAAAGAAACTTGGTATTTGCAATTATCGTAAAATGTAGTCGCGAAAGTTAGTGTACAGAAATTTTCTTTGGGTCATGAGACGCTCGAGTATACCAGTTAAAGAATAAATACGCTGTAACGTAAATGATATAGGAATTTGTTTGAATGCTGCAAGAGAGTCTTGAATGATTGACAGGAGGAGGATTATCAAAAAATTTGAGATTCGGAATCGAATTGGTTCGCAAGAAAATTTCAATTTCGGTTTTTGTAGGAATTGTTAGGCCGCGCAGCCGACGCGATAAGAATCGGCGCGGGAAGATTTGTCCATTCAGTCACGTTGGCCAGAAACATCCTAGTCGATCGGGCGGAGGTAATTGGCGCACTAATCAGGCACAAATTCTATGTTTCATTCTATTCAATACCTTTTTCACGTTCGATGAACTAATTCTGAAAAGAAACCAGCGACCCAATGGGCGTGCTGAATGGTCCTTTGAACTGCGTTTCGCAATAATCTGTTACAAGGCTAACCCTTTTTTGCTGTCGCATGTGGTAATACTGCATACAAATCAAACCTGTCACCATATTAACGCCGGGTTCAACCAGTTTACCTATGGGCTTGTAAACTGAGCAACGCAGTAAATGTACCGGCACGGCCGTTCACCCGAAACGAAAAATTCATGCAAAACACGACTTCGTAACACTAACGCAACATCGTAACACGATCTTTCCCAAAAGTTGAGCATACAATGTGGTGTGAGAACCTTCCAAGGAGCTTAGAGCCTCCAAGGGACCCGAGATCCTTCTAGAGTGTTCAGAGTTCCTTGAAGTAACCCTCCGAGGACCCCTTCAAAATATACAAAATCCTTCTAAGGACTTCAGAGTTCAATGAGCAAACTCTCCAAAGGACCTTACAGTTTTCAAAATATCCAAGATCGTTCTGGGGTCATCAAAGTTCCTAGAGCTAACCCTGCAAAGAACCCCTTGAACCCTTCAAAAAATCCATGATCCTTCTAGGGAATTCAGAGTTTCCGGAGTAAACCCACCAAAGGGCCATACAGCTTCTAAAAATATTCAAGATCCTTCTAGGGACTTCAAAGTTCCTAGATCAAATCCTCTAAAGAATCTCACAACTTCAAAAATATCTATGATCCTTCTAGAAAGACTTCAAGTTCCTAGAGCTAACCCTGCAAAGAACTCCTTGAACCCTTCAAAAAATCCATGATCCTTCTAGGGAATTCAGAGTTTCCGGAGTAAACCCACCAAAGGGCCATACAGCTTCTAAAAATATTCAAGATCCTTCTAGGGACTTCAAAGTTCCTAGATCAAATCCTCTAAAGAATCTCACAACTTCAAAAATATCTATGATCCTTCTAGAAGGACTTCAAGAGTTCCTGAGAAAATCCTCCGAAGGATCCTTCAGTCCCCAAAATTTCCAAAAGCCTTCTTCTAGGGACTTCAAGAACTCCTAAGCAAATCCTCCAGAGGATCCTTCAGTCTCTAAAATTTCCAAGTGCCTTCTAGGGATTCAAGAGTTCCCGAGAAAATCCTCCGAAGGATTCTTCAGTCTCTAAAATTTCCAAGATCCTTCTAGAGACTTCAGGAGCTCCTAAGCAAATCCTCCAGAGGATCCTTCAGTCTCTAAATTTCTTTTGCATAGTTTCCAAGGAACCCTAGAATTTAGAGACTCCACAGTTCTCTACGAATCTCAGAGACTCTTGCAAGGAACCATGAAGTTTCCAGGGGAAATTTCTCCTTGGGCTACCATGAAGTAAACATTCCAAATGACCCTAGAATCTCTGTGGAATCCCAGGACCCCATAGAGGATGGTCCCCAAGGGCCCTCAGAGTCCCCTAGAGGGAGTTTCCCAAGAGATCCTAGAGTTCCCAGGGAGTATCCCTTGGAATGGACACTTTAAGTAAACCTAGAATCCCTTAGGAACCCCAGAGACCCCTGGAGGAAGTTCTCCAAAGACATCCACGGTCCCTTGAAAGGAGATCCTCCATGGAACCTTCCGGTTCGATCCCTCGGTGTCTCCGGGAGATCCTGCGAGCCTGAGTGTTGGACAGAGAATGACATCTCTTCGTTCAGCAGCGCTATTTATAGGCTACCCATAGTCCGTTAACCGTAAATTAATCGCATAATAATTTAAATTTTTCCCTGGTAGAAATTGTCTCATTGCATTGCATCCTTTTCTATGATCATGTTTCAATATATCTTGAGTTTACTATTATGTACACTATAATGTTGCAGCATCTTTTATCATTGTTCTTATACATTCTTTTCTATTATACATTAATATTTCTATTATACATTACTTTCTTCTTTAAAAATCTGAATGCGTTGAAGATAATATATTAGCATTCTTATATTTTTTTTAATGTTTCTAATGTTTTAAGTTGCACTAACTCAGAATGTATGTCTTATAGATAGCTTCCATAAGTTGCAAATGAAGAAACAGAATCATTTACAATTATTTCGACGTTTAATTGAATATACCATTCACGCATTTTATCTATTGCTTTATTCTGTGCTCTTATATGTTTCCTTTTTTCGTTTAATCCACATTGCTGTGTTCCTTTACTTCTACAGTGTTTAAAAAATGTATCAAATTAATGACTAATTATCTGTTTCTAAAAAATGTACTGCTTACGGACTTCAAGCTCTAACCATTTTGAAATAATAGAATTTACCAGAAACTTTATAAACAATCCTCGAACTGTATCATAATTTCTAATTTCTATTGTCCACTCAGACAATAGCCAGCGAGTCGCAAAATCAATTCACGACCATACTCGCTGGCAAATCGGACGCCTCCAACGCAACCCGAAGGTCTCTAGAATTAACCACCAATGTGCCAATAATCGGCACCGGACCAAAATCTCAGGACACCGTAAAATTATACACAGAAGATGGACAAAGTCTCCTAGAGAGACCCATCACCAAACCGTTTATGGGTGTGCTAGAAGCCTTCTTCAAGCCCACGCCGTTGGTGGATAATATCAAAGAGCAAGATAAGTATGGCAATAACGGTGACAAATTCATTGGAATCGGCAGAGCTCTCGTCTCCAGTTTAGAAGGTTTCAGCAATTTCCTGAACTCTGTGATCGAAGTGAGAACTTTCTACTTTTTTTTTCTGCGAATTTCTATAAACATTGAAATTCTCTTACACTAATCTGTTTAAACATTCTCCTCAGCTACCTAAAAACACTGTCCGGAAGGCTTCCAGAGGTTTAACTGACGCTTTGAATCATGTTGGAGCACGTATAGTGGGACTCGAATGACGAATATAACCTAATTAAATAAATTGTTACATTTTCTGTTTCTTTAATAAATTGTTTGTTTTCGACAAAATCACATACTCACTCTTGAATCATTTTGACCACCCTGCTGAATGAAAACTAAACTTTTTGTTATTATTTTAACAGTAAACAGTTTATGGAGCACTGAAAGTAATAATTTTACATTACTTTATAAGAATAAGAAGAATCTATCTATCCTAATTTTTAGTCATTCTTTTTATAATATATATTCGAAGTAATAAATTTATTACATAATTCCTCACGGATGTATCTTTACAATCTCAGTAATCGTAAATCAACACTAGAGCAACACTAGAACATGTATATTCCTTTATAATCATAACTGGATTGATTTATTTAAATTTCATTGTATTTTTATGGTAACTTGTACTTAAATAAACCAGTATACTAAAAAAATTTCTCAATACAATATTTGTAAAGGAAAAAAAATCTGAAATCGGCCATCAAATAAACTTTTCTTTTTAAGTTGCATCAACCTCACAAGGGTTATTAGCAACTTCAAGCTTACAATTAGGTGGTCATTTATAATTTAGATTCGGTTGAATAATATTGTGATAAATTGTTACATTTTCTGTTTCTTTAATAAATTGTTTGTTTTCAATAAAACCAATATTCACTCCTACAGAATTGTTACCAGTCTGATGATTAAAAACCTCACAACCGTTGCATAAATTTTCTATCTTTCTTAACACTATGTTTACTAAAAGTGATTATTTTATATTACTGTATAATCAGGGAGTTCCAACGTATTCCCCTCCGAGAACTGCAAGGTCCTCTTCCACCTACTATGTACGGCCGTAGAGTTAGTGAGTGCTGCGCGCGCCGCGTGGATCTCATGGTGGGAGTTTTCCACTACTATACATAATACCGATGAAGTCTAAGAGTGGGGGAAGAACCTAAGCGGGGAAAGTGCCTCGAATAGCTCCGGAGCTACTGGTTGGAACTGCCTGCTCTATAAAAATAACAAGAATGTATATATCCAAATTTTTAGCACTTATTTTTATAATATATACACAAAAAAATAAATCGTAAATACGTAAGACGTATAAATTTCTATTATAGGCGAATATCGGAAAATGGTTGATTTTCGTCAAAATTAAATTGAAAAAATGCTTATTACAGTGGTATTTGATATCTCATTTTGAATTTTGCATTTTTGACAAGATATTCGTATTTACCAATCCCCAAGGCATAATAGAACCGATTTTCGTAAAAATTGAAAAAATTTTTGAATTTTGCTCAGCTTTTTAGAGCAAAGGGCCACTGTGTGCCATGCGTTGTCCTGAAACGCTCCATCGCACGTCGCCGACGAGTCGATGCTTTTCGAGAATTCGAAAACGTCGCTTCGGATGTCGTTATCTGATCTACGCTTGGAATTGCGCCTATTACGTGCCTACCTCTGCGAATTTCTTTCGTCGAGTCTCTTTGTCTTCATGCCACTTTGATGCTCAATATCAGGGAAAAACGACAGGTGAATTGCGAACGAACTTGAAAAATAAACTCCAATTTTTCTGTTTGAAAATATTGGGAAATTGAAGCTGTTTATGTAACACTTCTTGAGTTAACCAATCAGTATGATATTAAAAGATGTTCCTATCATGAAACTAGAGGATTTAAACGTTAGGATATTTTTCATAGCTATCTTTGAATTTTCTAAAAAAAAACAGTAATGTTTGAAAATGTATCATACCTAATAATCTGATCTTGATTAATAAATGGATTGAAAAATAAAAATTGTCTGCATCGATTGTAAGAGACTAGCCATACAGAAGATTTCTTCTGTTCTTAACTCTCTATCCTAAAAATCTGAAATTTTATAGTTGGGAATTGGGAGTTGAGAGTTGAGAGTTGGGAGTTGAGAGTTGAGAGTTGAGAGTTGGGAGTTGAGAGTTGAGAGTTGGGAGTTGGGAGTTGGGAGTTGGGAGTTGAGAGTTGAGAGTTGAGAGTTGGGAATTGAGAGTTGAGAGTTGAGAGTTGAGAGTTGAGAGTTGAGAGTTGAGAGTTGAGAGTTGAGAGTTGGGACTTGGGAGTTGAGAGTTGGGAGTTGAGAGTTGGGAGTTGAGAGTTGAGAGTTGAGAGTTGAGAGTTGAGAGTTGAGAGTTGAGAGTTGAGAGTTGAGAGTTGAGAGTTGAGAGTTGGGACTTGGGACTTGGGACTTGGGACTTGGGACTTGGGACTTGGGAGTTGAGAGTTGAGAGTTGAGAGTTGGGAGTTGGGAGTTGGGAGTTGGGATTGAAATGATTATAACCCGTCTTTCGACGGATCCCGCAAGCCTAGTGTTAACAAATTGTTGGCTTCCAACAAAACCAATACTCACTCCTGAAGAATTGTTACCAGTCTGATGATTAAAAATCTCACAACCGACGCATAAATTTTCTATTTTTCTTAAGACTACGTTTACGGAGCACTAACAGTGACTGTTTTACATTACTCTATAAAAATAACAAGAATGTATATATCCAAATGTTTAGCAATTATTTTTATAATATATACACAAAAAAATAAATCGTAAATTAAAATGATTAAAACCTGTCTTTCGACGGATCCCGCAAACCTGGTGTTAACAAATTGTTAGCTTCCAACAAATCAATACTCACGCCTGAAGAGTTGTTACCAGTTCGGTGAATGAAAGTCTCTGAACGGTCGCGTAAATATATTATTTATTATTCGATCAATATACGTACAACGTAACGAGGTTCGCGTCGCATAAACGGCACTTCGACAAATGTGTGAATTGTTCCTCGCAAGATAACGCGACTAAATATACTCGCTGCAATAGTCAACAACTTCTATCAGACGGTACTCGTGTTATAGTAGTGTTGTTAAAATTATAAACTATTGTACGATGGTGTACGGAATCAAATAAATACGCTAGGAGACCGACTGATCGACGCGTCCGTGGCTTTAAAGCTAGGCGAATGATCGATCTCAACGATTGTGAATCCCACGGGTGCGTCGACGCGATCCTAAACGATACACATACTTGCTCGATAAACATAATTCACGATCGTCGCGACCTGACGTGCCAACGAAACGGAAGAAGTTACTAAAAAAAATCGTTGCACGCCGGGTCGGTCGAAACGCAATTTTGGTATACGCAGTGCTTGATAAAGAGACTGCTAATGTTCCTGCTGTGGCCATTCGACTTGGACAACATCAAAGTTGTTCATAATGAGAACAATTTTTATTCGATGTCTTTATTATATTTATCTTTTATTTCTTATACGTTCAACTGGAAAATTATTGCTAGGATGATATTTCAATCAATACTGTTTTATTCGTCAGTCCATGTGATTTGGACAACTGCTTTTTTTTATTAACACTGGATTTACGGAGCACCACAAGTGAGTATTGTACATTAGTTTATACAAATGACAAGAATGTCTTTCTCCACATTTTTAGCCATTTCTTTTAATACAATATAGTCAAAAAAATAAATTTCTTAAATAATTTCTCATGCCCCTATACAATCTCATTAACCGTAAATTAGAAATGTTAGAAACCCTCATTTTTATTGGCCCCGTACATCTAGCGTTAAAAAGAATTGCAATAGTTAATCAATAAATTACATCGAACAGCAACGTTACATAGAACTTGATTTCTATCTAAATATTATCGAAAGAAAATTAAAGCCGTTATTTTTGTCGAAGCACAGGTGTTGGAAATCCGTGAACAATGCTCCGGTAGACAAAACCGGAATAAATCTAGTATTACTAAATGTGTTTTATATGATAACACAGTATATACAAGAAGCACGCGAGAATTCGTATAACACAGTCAAAACTTGCAATAATGCTATAACACACACATGAACTGACATTGAAGAACGTACGAGGATTAAAAAATGCAGTTTCTAGAATAGGCATGAACATTTGCAGTCTTGATAACGTAACGCAGTAAATAAAACATGCATGATAACATAAAAGATCCCATCCTACAGAACAATTTCGTTTGATCGCTTCTTTTCCCCAGAACGGTGGAGACAGTAGCTCCGTGACAACGGTCACTTCCGTTTCGCGCGAAACTTTTTCTCTAGAAAAGTTCTCTAAGGTCTTCGTGACTATGATTCCAAGGAACCAGTGTTCCTCGAGAAGCTGTTCGTGCTGGCGAAGTCGAGGAGGAATCATTTATCAAAACTAACGAGCCGTCGGACTAATGGGCCGGCTCGTAGTATCGTTCGAGCTGCACTCGTCAATCATTTCAAGCCGCTTCCTGGTTGATAGTGGTGCCGGGATCCACGAGGACCGCGACAACGATCGTCTTGTTCACTGACCGTCCAATCGAATGTCCCTAACGGCAGGGCCGCGGTCTGGTCTGGGTTAGGCACTTCTAGAAATGCAATGATGCATCGTGGCTCACATCGGTTCAGAAATGGTCTTCGACTCTCCTGGACATTCAAATGTTTGCAGGGTGTGGTACTCTTTTGGGTAATTCTCCGTTTCATTTTCATAAAAGATAGACCAACGTACAAAGAAACGTACAAGAAACGAATTTTTCCAGACGCTCGTCTGCTTCACTCTTGTAAAGGACACACAATTATTCAAAATAGGTGTTCAATCTTGCAGTTGGGATTTTCTAGGTGGTACAATTTTTACAGAACTTTGGCACTCTTTTGGGTAATTCTCTATTTCACTCCGATGAAGGACAAACAATAATATAATAGGTAATAGGTTCTATTAGTAGAGTATAATAGGTTCAATGATGATATTGAATTTCTCTAGGTGGTACAATACTTGAAGAACCTATACGCCCTTTTAGATGATCGTCCGCTGCAGTCTAATATAGAACACACAATTATACAATGGGCTCAATGATGCAATTGAATTTGTCTAGGTGGTACAATTTTTGCAGGCACTCGTCTGCTTCACTCTGATAAAGGACACACAATTAGGTGATACAATTTTTGCAGGAGCTAGGCTCTCTTTCAGGCAATCCTCTGTTGCACTCTGATAAAGGACGCAGAGAATCATATAAAATGGGACCAATAATGCAATTGGATCTTTTTAGATGGTACCATTATTCCAAAATCTAGAAACTCGTTTTGGGCAATGCGTAATTTTGCCTTCATGATTTGATTGACAAACAAATATCAAATGAGCTCTATTGGTCTATCTAGGTTCTAGGCATTTTATAGCTAGTTCCCTGCTTTGTATTGAAATACTACAACATTCATATAGACGTTCAAAGTGATCCTATTGACTCCTTGTAATGATCTTCTTAGTCTTCAGCCAATCTCAAATTCAATTCTTTACTTTTCTTTGATGTGGACCACAAGTGTCCAACAGAATCCAGCATCTAGCACAGTCCTAATGAGCTCTATGAATCCTTTCTTAAGTCCTAGCCAATTTTATACTCTTAGTTCTTAACCAATCTTGTATTCGCATCTTCGTTCTAAAGTGCCACGAAAAACCAGACAGACAAAAACAATAGTCCTCATGTCTTATACTGAATGTTCATAGCTCTTAATCAATCTTGAGTTCGAATATTTGTTGCTCTCTGAAGGACTACGAAGTGAGAACAAGAAAACAAAGATTCTAAAATAGTTCCAAGCAAACTCTACGGATCTCCTTAGATTCCAGCCAATGTTGAATTCTTTGTTTCTCTTCTTGAAGTATCACAAAGGACAATCCTCAAGAATGGCCCTAATGGTCCTCTACGAATCTTCTGAACTATAAATGTCCCAATCTTGTGTCCACACTACGTCTTTGTAAAATACTGCAAAGTATAGACAGACAAGAGAAATAAGCCTAATGTGTTCTAAACAATCTTGATGTGAATTGAAAAGCCTAATGTGTTCTAAACAATCTTGAATTGAATTGAAAAAAGTCCTAAAGGACCCGGAGACATTAAAGACGCTACTGTACCCAATTCCCCACTTCATTCGGAAGGCACCAGCGATCTAAAAACAATCCTAGTCGTCTCTACAGACCTACACCCTAATCTTCCAAATAAGGCGGCGGCCCTGCCCAAAAGACAAACCGATCCTCGAACTCAAGATCCATTGACGAGGAAAGAATCTCGTGAGGGTAAACGGAGAAACTTTACAAAGGTTCGGATCTCGATGGAACGATCGGAATCTCCTTCGTCGTGGAAGAAGATCGTGATCGTTCCGAGCAACGTACCCGAATGGACCTTAGACGCCGGTTTCGTCTAAGGTCCATCGGAAATTCTAGGTGTTCGTGGTGTCGTAGCTCTTGTACGTGTGGGAGGACCTCTTGTGCCTGACCGTGCAGAACAGTATCATGCTGGCCACCTGACCGAAGAGCTGAAGAAACGCGACTATCAGGCCAACGGTGCCGACCACGTGGAGCCTGGTCACTAGCCACATCTGTATGGCGGACACGCAGCCTTCTTTGTACCAGTTCTCTTTGTTGAGGCCCTCGGGGTCCGCCCGACCACAGTATCGTGTTCTTTGCATGCAACAGGAGTCGGGGACGCGACTCTCTTTAGGCCATGCGTCGATATGGAACCAATCTGTGTAGTCCCGCACGCCGCAGCAGTGGAACTGAAACAGTTATTAAAGAATAACAATTTGTTTTTTATTTCGTGCATGCATTATTCGGTCAAAGATACGAAACGTTAGGTCGTCCCACGTAACCCGAAAATATTTTTTGAAGTGAAACTTCTTTAGGCACGGTAGGCGTAAAACCGATCTGGCGATGAAACGATGAAACGATGAAACGATGATACGATGAAACGAAGAAACAGTGACATGATGAAACGAAATTCTATTCTATTAACATATGCATACGGTTGAGGGTTCGGCATTGCTTAACACTTTCATCGACATGTCACCCATATCTGGGTGACGGAATTATTTATAAAGAATTGAAAATTAATTTTTACGTTGGTAGATTGAGTGTACAAAATTTCCTTACGATCTGAGGAACAGATTTGAAACAGTAATTAATATCACAAAACTAAACTTCTTAGTTTTTGTTTTGTTAAATATATTGCTTTGATTTTGTGTAATTTTTATGATTGTTGAGTGGGTGATGAACGTTTTAATAAAGATTATAATAAAATTCCGATGATGCTAAGTGAAGATTTCAACGTGAACCTTGCATCGAAACAATCAAAATTATTGATAGAATTTTTTAGAAGTAAATTAAGATTGGAAATGGTAAATAATCCTAATGGAGCGACGACAAGATTAGGAACAACTCTCGATGCAGTATTTGCAAGACATTTAGACAAAATTGAATCGAGAATATTTATATCATATTTTAGCTATCACATGCCAATTGTTTCAATAATAGAATCATAGAAAATTAAATGTCATAAAGTGTTAATGAAAATTCGAAAAAAAATTAAAGAAAGAAGTTTCACTTCAACCATGTGGTCTAAGCACACAACAATCTTTTTTTTATGCAAATGCAACGATAACTTCGATATTGATCTAGTCGGTCGTTCCACGGTTTTGGATTTTGAACCTACTTGTAAACTATTAATTGAATATATTATCATGTCGGTTATCACTGTTAGTTTGTTATGTCACTTCTCGTTGTTTTAGTCCGTGAGGAAAATTACGGTAGAATATTATTCTGGACATGCGCACAGGGACTAAAGTACAGGAATTTACGAACTAATATTTAAAAATTGATGGTCGGTAGGCAATAAGGAATAATAACAATGATAACAAAGTCTCATGTTTTAAAACAGTGAGCTGGGAGATAAAGAATATAAATGACGGTAAAATAATATTTCATTCCATAATAGAGACCTCTAATATATTTAGTATTCGTAAAACCCGCTAATATTTTTATTTTCGAATGAATATTAATATAAATAATAATAAAACAATACTTTTAGCGTATAAGAGAAATATCTGTAAATGTTCTGACTATATATTAAGATTAATATTTCTGTTCTATAATGAACAGACGAAAAGAATATAGAAAATAATAATACAATGTTTCATTTGATAAGACAGGTATTAAAAATGTTCTGGTTACATCAGAAGAAAAAATGTAGATAATAATAAAACAATGCTATATTTGCCGAGACCAGTGTCTATAAATGTTCGAATCTATGAAATGATTAATATTTATATTTTAGAATGAATAAAGAGAAAGAATATAAAGAATAATAAAATAATGCTACATTTTAAGAGACAAGTGTCTGTGAATGTTCTGATTGTATCAAAAGATTAATATATCTATTTTACAATGCAACGTGATATTTTCTCGATTATTCATCATTGATCACAGTGTAAGGAAATAATGAATGGCACTCGTAGACTGATTATCATCGTTCACTGCAGAATGTCGCCCGCCGGTTTAAATGCACTTGTGCAGCCGGTGAACGAGTGAATGCACAGTTCCTCCAATTACGCAAGCATCTCGATTTAATGCTGACCATGCATCTGTAATTTATTGTCGCGTGTGCTTTCGTTTACCGTCATGCCAGATCATGACCACATTGTTCAGGATGTAACGCAATATTGTTGATAAAACACCCGTGTATTTTTACATCGATTCGATGTTGCAGATTCGTTTAATGGATACCCTCGAAACAACAGTATCTATTATAGTTGGTGAGAACCTTGAAAGAGAACTATGCAAACGGCACGAAAGTATAGAGTAGGAGAAACTAAACACTTCTTCATACGCACTATGCGACACACGGCAAACTATAATTCGCAACATCCGATTACTCTCTCGGAACGCGATGCTTAAACTCTTTAATACTTTAACTAGTTGATGGAAGAAACCGAACACTTCAACCAATTCTTGTGTTTAAAATTCTTGCGCACCGGATCCTGTTAAATGTATTTTATTGAACAGCGTTTTAAATAAATTGGATCAAATGCATTTTTAATTTTTATCGCTGTATCTTTTCAAACGATCTACCAGAGACTTTTATGATTGTTCCCATCTTCATAGGTCACTAAACTCTTTAATACATTGACTCGTTGATGGAACAAACCGACAACTTCATCTAGTCCTTGTGTTTAAAATTCTTGCGCTCCGGATTCTGTTAAATTTATTTTATTAAATAGCGTTTTACATAAATTGGATCTCAGCACTAATTTTTGTCGCTGTATCTTTTCAAACAATCTGCCAGAGACTTTTACGCAAATTCCCATCTTCATAGGTCACTAAACGCTTTTATACTTTGACTCGTTGATGGGAGAAACCGAACACTTCAACCAATTCTTGTGTTTAAAATTCTTGCGCACCGAATCCTGTTAAATTTATTTTATTGAACAGCGTTCCAAATAAATTATATTAAATGCATTTCTAATTTTTGTCGCTGTATGTTTTCAAACAATCAGCCAGAGACTTTTACGCAAATTCCCATCTTCATAGGTCACTAAACGCTTTTATACTTTGACTCGTTAATGCAAGAAACCGAAAACTTCATCTAGTTCTTGTGTTTAAAATTCTTGCGTGCCGGATTCTGTTAAATTTATTTTATTAAACAGCGTTCTAAATAAATTCGATCAATGCAGCTCTAATTTTTGTCGCTGTATCTTTTCAAACAATCTGCCAGAGATTTATGCAAGTTCCCATCTTCATAGGTCACTAAACTCTAATGCTTTGACTCGTTGATGGAAGAAACCGAAAACCAACTAATTCTTATGTTTAAAATTCTTGCGATCCAGTTAAATTTATTTTATTGAACAGCGTCCTAAATAAATTGGATCAATGCATTTCTAATTTTTGTAGCTATATCTTTTAAAACAATCTGTAGATTCTTATGTAAATTCCCATCTTCATCACGTATTAATAAATAACGAACCGATTGACATTTGGACGACTAGTCATAAATTGCTCACCTCCGTGTGTATGTGGTCCCATATGACAGGGATGGTTCCCGGCTCCTTTGTTGAGTTAGAGGCGACGTTATAGTGCTTCTCAATCCCGAAAAGCAGCTCATGCTGCAAGCTCCTAGAGAGATGTGCCCTGAAGGTGAACGCCAGTGTGCCTAGCATGAACTCGGCGAGGAACATCAACATCACCAAGCCGAAGTACTGCAGCACACGAAGAGAGTAATAGGTTGATGTGCAAGAAGATTATTAATAATACTCTTAGACTATGGATTTTATGCGGTTATAATCAAAATTACTAGATGAAACACAAAAATGTGAAAATATTGACAGAAACTCGAAATTTTAATGTGTTACTGTCAGCTCATTAAAATTATTTTGCAAAAAGAAATAAATGCCTATGTAGTTCCTATGTCTTGCAATAAATACATACAATTTTTTTATTTTACATTATAATCCACTAATTACATTATTATTTTATTTTACATTAAAATCCACAGTTTGCTATGAACACTATTTCAGAAATTTTGCAATGTTTCTCTGAATGTCTCCAGAATTTAAGAATACTGATTAATAGACTGTGGATTTTATGCGGTTATGACAAAAATGACGAGATGAAATACAAAAATTTGAAAATATTGAAAGAAACTCAAAATTTTAATGTGTTACTTTCAGCTCATTCAAATTATTTTGCAAAAAGAAATAAATGCCTATGTAGTTCCTATGTCTTGCAATAAATACATATAATTTTTATTTTACATTAAAATCCACAGTTTACTATGAACACTATGTCAGAAATTCTGCAATGTTTCTCTGAATGTCTCGAGAATTAAGGAACACTGATTAAAGACGCCAAAAATCTTATAGTATTATTTTCAGCTGATTAAAATTATTGGAAAAAGAAAGAAATGTCTGTATAGTTCCTTTATAGTTCCTAATGTCTATTAGTAAAAATTCGGACTCTACTTGTGATGAACACCAATGATCACCGAGGATACCAGAAAACCTGAGTCCGCAGCGAAGGTGAACCTGCCATAGTAACGGAAGGGAACATAATTCTACGAACCGTGATCAGCATGCATCTGGATTGAAACCAGGCACCGCAGCATCCGAAGAAGGCGATCACGAAGGTCAGGCAACCAGCGGCCAACAGCAGAGAGTCAGCTGACGCGAAACTGTAATACGGCATCAGGGTCATATAGCCGGAGTATGCCAATCGGAGCCAGAGGCCCGCGCCCAAAATTCCGCAAGCGCATAGCTGCAACAGAAAAATTGCACGGGTCAGGAAACAGTCACCGTCTGGAAACGGTCGACCGCACTGTGCGATTTTCCGTGACGGTCGCCGTCGATCGGCAGCATTTACTGTCATTCTGATTTGCTTAATTATTAGCGAGGATACGCCAAACTTTTAAACGTTTCCTGTTGTTTGCAAAAGCAGCTAAATAATTCTTGCTGCACCTTTTTCACTGATGAAATATGACTTCATTTTAAATGAAACGTGTAAAAGCGATCTCGCAAGATTGAAATCTGATTTGAAGATTTCTTAGAAATTTCGATGTACAAGTTGTTGAATTATTTCTTAATTCAACTGATACGATCGGTTTGTTATTACAAATAAAAATAGTCTTAGCCAACTGTGAGACACAGAAATTGAATAAAAATTTGAATAAGTATTTTAATGTGATGTTAATATTCTTAAAATTCTTCCAACCTCTCCACAGTTTTGAATTTCATCTATTCATTTATATAGTATGTTATATTATGTTATATTATGTTATATTATGTTATATTATGTTATATTAGGTTATATTATGTTATATTATGTTGTATTATGTTATATTATATTATGTTATATTACGTTATATTACGTTATATTACGTCATATTACGTTATATTACGTTATATTACGTTATATCATGTTATATCATGTTATATTATGTTATATTATGTTATATCATGTTATATTATGTTATAGTATGTTATATTAAGTTATATTATGTTATAAAAGTCGTAGTCTGTTGATGATTTATAAAATCAGAAAATATGGTGTGTTCAATTATTTTTAATTTTTCACACATAATCTTGAGACTTCAGCTTTTTATATACCGTGGCAGCCAGGTACTTACGAACACCCTTTAAAAGCGAATAATTTTTTTATAGTTCATATTGTATCAGAAAATATGCGCTAAAGAAATTCTTACATGTCGATCGACATTTTTTAAAATAAATGCCCCATAATACCGAGTCCATGTCTCATCTTCCTTCTTCATAACATTTTCCAACAGAAATGAATTACTATGACCATTCTAATCGACTATAGAGCTCATAATTAACTTGGTAAGTCGGGTAAAGTTCTTAGCTATCGCAAGTCATGAGCATTCGAGTCTCAGAATCAGGTCGTAGCCAGGAATCAAGCACAAAGGAACGGTAGAAATTTGCAAACAGCTTTTCTCGCTCGGTTCAATGATTGCTTTAATCTGCGGCCGTCTCGCACTGGCTGATGTCAAATTGCTAAACCGCAGAACCACTGAAAGGTCGGTATCCCTTCTAATCTCTCTCTGTCAACCGAGATGTCTCAGGTTCGCCTAGAGAGACACACAATGTTCCATTGATCACGTTAGTTTCCCTTGAAACTGTAACCAGCGACCGCAAGAACCGAAAAGACTCGGAAACGTGTAAACCGAGCCTTCATTTCTAGCAACTGGAGAAAAATCAATATATACAGCCAGTCACATAATCGACAACACAAATTTTAAACCAGAATAACTTTTTTATAAATGGACCAAATCATTTCAGTTATTCGGCCAAACTAGAAGGATTGGTTCACTAGATGATGTATTATGAAATAATTATGGAATTATGAAAATAAATAGTAAAAGAGTTGTAAGAAACAACTGTTACTATTATTATTACTTTTACCATTACGCCCTGGCTGATGGCAAATTGCTAAACCGTAGTTCCTCTGAAAAGATCAACAATTCCACAAAAATAGTTATTATTAGACTCAGAATCTTTATGCAAAATAAAAAATGTTTTCATTAATTGCAAGACACGGGAAACAAATAGAAATTTCTTCCTTCTCTTAATAATCCTATTATGCTGAAACTAATACGCCGATGTATTTAAATCTTTTAAACATGTACACTGTCTTAAATTGTGCGTGCCTATTTTTTTTATAAATGCATAAAATCCGCAGTCTAGTTATTATATTTATTATTCGTTTTGTAATTCAGATTAAACACAATTTTTCCAAAATTCTCATTACACGTCATCTAGTACATTAATCTTGCTACCTTGGCAGAAAAACAGAAGTCTTTTGGTGCATTTATAAAAAAGTTAATCTGGTTAAAAGTGTGTGACATCAATTATGCGACTGACTGTATATACTCATCGAATTGAGTAACCTCTGCTTTTCAGTTAAAATATCGACGTCCATTGGTCTCGCGTTAACTCGAGTTTATGTTTTAGTACCTGACAACGTGGTACTCGCGTTGACGACCCACTTTTTAGCGACTACACAGACACTGAATAATCAAGATTCTCAACGCACGCGGAAACCGTCGAACACATTGGTTCACAAGCATTTCTTTTGACCATCATTGCATTATTCAACGTACGTGCTGGACTGTTGCTCTGGACATTGGAAACAAATGCTGCAGTGGAAAACTAACGGAAAAGTAACTGGATAATTATTTTGATGACCGAAAGGTCCTCTTTTGTTCCATGAGTGTGTTCAAAGTCAAGTTCTACTTTATTGAATTAATCCTTTGTGCATGAGGATTTTAAGACAAAGATTCCTCAGGAAGCTGAATCCGATATCAAAGTCTTCGATTATGGGAAACAATAAAAATATACACTAATCTTTGGTTACTGTAATAATTAAAATTATTTATCTGCAACTACAATTATCAATATTTTGCTCTTGATGCGAAATCATATATCAAAGTCTTCAGTTCTGGGACACAATAAAAATATACACTAATCTTTGGTTACTGTAATAATTAAAATTATTTGTCTACAGCTTCAATCGTCAATATTTTCCTTGGGAAGCTATATCCTATATCAAAGTCTTTAGTTGTGATATTGTTGTGAGATTATAATTATCTGAGATTTATTCTATTAAAACATAATTAATTAGACATATAAAGATATAATTATCTGAGAATTATTTGAGATTGTTAAAGGAAAGGTCAAATTTTGACTTGGTCCCAGTACCTCGTAATTGATATAATAAATTTGTATTTTGTATACAGATCCGCAGTCCATCTAAAATCATATATTTTTTTCTTAAACTTCAGCATCTTTTGATCATCATCCCACCTGTACCATATTTTAATGGGTTCTGCCATTCTATATTTCTATCGACTGTCACCAATCAATAAATCTACCACCATTTTATCAAGCCTATCACTGAACAACAAAGCTTCCACAAAAAGATCAGCTACATAATAAACTAGAAAATACCTAACCCAGAATCAGCCAACAAAAGCCAGGAAAATTACAACACCAGGTACAATCGGTTGTTCACGACCAATTTGTCAGTTCGATGGTAGTTTGAGGCGCCTGGAGACCTCACCAGCACAGTCACTCGCTGATAAGACAACGGGTAATCAACTGTCGGGCGCAAAGAGGCCGCCGCGAGAAATATTGACCCTAGACAAGCGGACACTGTTCACACTGTACACACTGTACACACCAGGTGTAAATTAGCATCTCTGTGGTCTAACGGCGTGTTATCCGATCCTGTCGGACTAGTTCGAGACCGATTTATGCATCGACAACGGAATCACGTGGAAGCACGGTACTCGGCCGACCCAATAGCGTTTGCTACGCTGCTGGTGCACCGGTTTTATCAACGAGCACAATCGGCCGAGCTCTGAATGAACGTCGATCGACCGATCAAACGATGCTCGATTTACGCGGCTCGTGGAACGAGTACCGTTATGGATCTCGACGAGATAACGGCCAGGAACACGAGGTTCGCTACTACCTCTGATTATTAGTGGCTGGTCTCGTGTCACGTGAAATAGCATACGTAATGGTCATCGATCATGACCGCGACTGCGTAATTAAGGGCGTGTGGTGTTCAGCGAGGAATTTGGAAAATTATATGTTTAGAAGAGTTGTGGTGAACCGGTTTTTGATCGAGCGAGTGGCCATTTTAAATTGGAGACTTCAGATTCAACATTCAGACTCAATATAACTTGGAATATACTATTAGGAAATGTCCGATTGTTGACAGTAACATTAAACAGAAATTATTGAAAAATGAACCTTGTTCACCAAAACAAGCACAATCAATGGTGGAATCACTACGGATTTTATGCATTTATGACAAAAATGAGTGGGTACAATTTTAAATAGTGAATAGCTTCAGGGAATTTAGAAATATCAATTTATTATGCTCAACTAACTAAAATTATTACAGGAAAGAAGAACTCTTTTACTTGAACCTGTATCTTATAATCGGTGCAGAAAATTGTTATTTTGACTTAAGATTTGCAGTCTAGTAATCAGCATATTCTGTCGATGAACTATAAAGTTTCTTCCAGTAGGGTGGAAATTAAATTTTTTCTTATGGTTCACCTGCTTCATATGCAAGACTGACATCTGCATTTTTGAAGATTTTCTATCATCGACGAATAGTTCGTTTATTCACTCTACACGTTTTGATCAAACATTCTCATATAAAACAGAATACATGATAATCACATTGATTAACATTGTAATAAATTATATTTAAAAATGAAATCAAATATCTACATACAAACTTGAGACGAGATCGTACAAATTATAATTAGTTCTTAAAAATAGTATATCCTAAACCTGAAGATTGTAATAGTATTTCTAAATTGAAAGGCTTCGTTACATTTGCATTCTAAAATCAGACATTTCATATGCACCAACCTAATAACAACCTAACACCAATCTAAAAACAAAATTCATGGCCAAACTACTATAACGATACAGTATAAAAATAATTTGAGAAAAAACACCACTTGTAATTCCAGCAATAAATTCAGTTCAAGAGACATACCTACAAGAATTGAATTTTGTTTGAACAAACAGCATCCATAAAAATTGAAATTCTTCCTCGGAGCTCAGAAGACGAAAACACAATTAAAGCAGCTTGCAGCTATGAATGTCAACGAGTATTGCAAAAGAATAACTATTCTCCTACCAACATAACTATCATAATTACACAACCGCAAGGAAAACCGTGCATCTAAACAGGCCAACACTGCAAGAACAAATCTTTTAGACCATTCTTCAGCTACGATTACTCGTCTTCAGAACGCAAACGAGTGCCAATAAATTACATGACTAGGTGCAATCAGATTACCAAGGACTCGAATCTTTTAGACTATTTCATTAGCTATGATTTCTCTTCATAGTACACAGTGCAAAAGAGGAGCCTAAAGAACGAGCTTTTGGATCATTTTGTCTACAACCCTTCGTCCGCGAAACTCAAACTTGTGCCAATAAATTACAAGACATAGTGCGAAAAAAGCAACCTAAAACACGAGCCTTTAGGACTATTCTATCTGCAATCCTCCATCCACAAGAAGACCTTCGCCATGCAACGAATGCCAATAAATTGCAAAACACAGTGCGAATAATGCAACCTAAAACACGAGTCTTTCGAACCATTTTGTCTGCAATCCTCCATCCACAAAACACAAACGAATGCCAATAAATCGCGAAACGCAGTGCGAAAAATGCAACCTAAAACGCGAGCCTTTAGGACCACTTTGTCTAGAAGCCTCCGTCCCCAAAACGAAACATAAACGAATCCCGAAACGAGTGCCAATAAATTGCAAGACACAGTGCGAAAAAAGGCAACATTCGAGACCAGTCTTTTGCGATTGCCATAAAATCGCACGTCCCACTGCGAAGAAAATAGCCGAAGAAACGAGTCATTCTAATCATTTTGTCTGCAATCTTCCATCCACAAAACACAAACGAATGCCAATAAATCGGAAACACAGTGCAAGAAATGCAACCTGAAACACGAGCCTTTGGGTCCATGTTGTCTAGTAGCCTCCGTCCCCAAGACGAAACATAAACGAATCCCGAAACGAGCGTCAATAAATTACAAGACACAGTGCGATAAAAGACAACATTCGAGTCTTTTGCGAGTGCCAAAAAATCGCACGCCCCACTGCGATGAAAATAGCCGAAAAATCGAGTCTTTCTAATCGTTTTGTCTGCAATCCTCCACCCACAAAACAAAAACAAATGCCAATAAATCACAAAACACAGTGCGAATAATGCAACCTAAAACACGAACCTTATGGACCATTTTGTCTAGAAGCCTCCGTCCCCAAAACGAATCCCGAAACGAGTGCCAATAAATTGCAAGACACAGTGAGAAAAAAGACAACATTCGAGTCTTTTGCAAATGCCGAAAAATCGCATATCCTACTGCGAAGAAAATAGCCGAAGAAACGAGTCTTTCGGACTATGTTATCTACGACTGCACGTCCTCGAAACACAGAGATGTAGTAAATCACACGAAGAAAGGCACTAGGCGAGGACAAGTGTACCTGTTGAAGGCTCGACAAGGAAAAGTCACTTTGAGAATCGTGTGTAGGAGCATTCGCGAACGTGTACGAGTCGCGTCTTCGCCGGTACCGTAAGTTCGTAGCTCATAGAGCACGGTTCAACGTCCTATTTAAGCGTTGCGCGCGGCGGTGACGGTCGATTTCAAGTGGAACAATAAATTCGAGAAGAGTGACGCTGGAATGCACCGGGAATGGCAATATGCACGTCGACAATATGGGCTCCGTTCATGCTGATCGACGTCTTCTTCTCTCTTGTACAAGATGAAGATTGGAAGCTCGACAGGAAGTCGAAGAAGAAGAATGCTTTTTCTTCATTAAAAGCAGCGCGCGTGAACCAAATAACATGTATCAAATTAACAGAACAATGTGTAATATATAACTCATATATTATTCAAAAATGTTCAAGCTGTCATAATAGACTTCAGTGGAACTGATTAAACAGAAATGTGTTGAGCAAGTCTTTTGCTAATTCGCAGTAGTATTTTTGTATTTAATCTTAAATAAAAAGTGAAATGGAAAGCGAGACAAAATTGCTGAGTGATTAACGTGTTAATAATTTTCGTGAGTTGAAAACGGTAAATACATGTTCATAAATTCTTTTAATTTTCCGACCGTTTTAAATTTCATGAACTCATTTTTATCGTAAATGCAGCAAATCCGCAGTTTATTCATGCGTCTCGGGGCGCGTTTTCGATCCGCGTGCAACGTCAGCGGAATCGCGAGTATATTTATTTTTAACCAGTTAGAAAGACGCTTTTATGGACGATGATGGTATTAACGGTAACGCGTGCTACCACTACGGAAAAACTCGCTTCGAACTAGCTGATGGTCTTACAAAAGTAGCTATTCATAAGTGATGATCGCAACAGGTTCCAAGGAAACACTGGGCGTTTATGAACCGTGCAGAAAATACGGCTTCATGCTGTCCTGGAGAGAAGATATGCGAGAGATGCTGTAACGAACGCGTAACCGTAAAAATGTAACTGTAGAAGCTTATCTCAAGCTTTATAGAATTGTTGTTTATTAAAAGACGAATAAGCAACTGGATCACAACCGATTCCATAGGCCAAAAACTACATTATACAGGGTGAGGCATTTAAAACAGGACACCTGAATAACTCGTCTGTTTTTGGAGATGGAGGAAAATGCCTCAATTTAATTTCTCTTGCAGTTGACCTTGAGTGACCTTGAATTACCTTGATTCACTTAATAAAAAATATAGATCATTGTGATCGTCTTGAAATACTCTATGAGAATGCAAGTAAAAATCATACTGTTCCATGTCCAAAAATAGAGTTGACCTTCATATCTCCTTGACGTCTCCACCTATCAAAAAAACTAGCAACATCGGATGATCAGCCCCTCGATACCAAACAAGTTTCGTCTGAGAAATTTTCGTCTATCTCCAAAAACAAAAGAGTTATTCAGGTGTCCTGTTTTAAATGCATCACCCTGTATACATATTGGAACATTGTCAACTTAACTGATTAGGCGAGCAGGCTGTAGGCGGAGCCGCCATCTTTACGCTACGCTGGTTAATTTGATTTTTCTGCGTTGGCATGGTCATTTCTCCGTTTTCTTTACGGTTGCGGAGTGATGAGTTCGTTTTATTATTGTTGTGGGTGCGGCAGACAAATTTACGTGCATAAATATTAACGTTAGAGCTACAGTGGCTCTACGAAAGTTTAAACTAATTATATTTGAATGTGTGTTGATTTAACGAATTGGAAATGTACGAAATATTCTACTGTCTGTTGTGGGTTGTTAATACTACAAAGTAAGATTGCTTTTTATTGATCAGTCTGATAAGAATTAACGTTTATAAACTATCTGTAATACAAACTTTTGTTTCTCTGAACGTGCAATCAAATGAAGACTTTACGACGTGTTTGTATAGTTTTCATGTTTTGATGACGCTTCAGACGATATTTGTGTAAAATGCTTGCGGATGGAAATTACGTTATACATGCTGAAATAATCGCTTTCAAAAGCCAACAAAATGTTAAAATATTGCATACTGAACTTTCTCAAAGGATTACAGGTAACCATCATTTAAAATCTTCGATATATTTTTCATGAACGTCCGAGTAATTATAAATGCAGGCAGACCTTCGAATAAATTGTAGCCATCGAAGTATAACTAATAAATAGACTGCGGATCTTTACACAAATTCCCAAATTCATGGATCATGTTAGAAACGGTAGAATTAAGAACAAGTTCAGCATACTAATGTTCTCATGTATTTTAACCCTCGGACTACGGGACGTTCTTACAACTATACATGTTCACGCTATCACTAGCCAGCGTTTTTCTTGCAAATAATAAATATTAGAAAAAAATGAGGGAGGAAAGAGTAATACTGTTTTTGGTAAGTAACATAATGGCGTATGTAATTTTCTTGTGTTTGCACTATTTTCTTAGAAATGAAGGTGACCTTCAATTTTTAAATGAAATGCTATGAATTTTTTTCACATCGTATGAAAGCGTCTGTCAAGACAAATTTATTCGTATACAACGCAATGACCTTCAAGGTTATACAAGGTCAGAAATGGCAGCAAAATTTTGAATCTTTCGTACGTAGTATTTCGTAAAGATATCATTCACGATACACAACGCCCAGAAATGTAAACGACTTGCAAAGGAAACTAACGCGATCATGTGGAGTAATATTTCGAACAACGTTAGAAGAAGCTAACAAGAATGTAATTAATAGAGCTGAAATATGTCGTCATGCACAAGGAAGTTATATTGAACATTTACTATAGCCTCGTCAATGAAGTACACTTGTAAACGCATTAGTACGAAATGTTCAAAATGTTTCTTCCATTTCTGACCTTGAATGATCTTGAAGATCATTGTGTCGTATACGAACGAATTTTTCTTGACACACGCTTTCATATGGTATGAAAAAATATATAGCATTCTATTTACAAAAATTGGAGGTCACCGATATTTTCATGAAAATAGTGCAAATACAAAAAAATTACACACGCCATTACGTTGTTCGCAGGAAACAGTATTACTTTTTTTTCTAATATTTATTATAGGCAAGAAAAACTCTGGCTAGTAATAGGGTGAACACCCTGTATAATTGATGATGTTTGTGACTATTCACTGCATCATTTATCAATTTCTGAAAACATATTTTTGAAGGTATTTCTTGTAGACACGATAGTCTTCCTTTTGTTTTCTACTGTAACAGCTGTCGATTTAATTTAATCGCCAGAAAATGAGTAATTAAATGCCGATTTTGATATTCTGGGTCAAATAGACCCAGGTTCCGCTATCGGAGGGTTAAAAATGTATAAAGATCCACAGTCTACTATGCAAAATAAATAGTTAATACTGGAGTTCCTTAAAGCAAATTGCGAATGTAACATACCCAAATGAGAACGTTGAGGGAGCAGAAGACGTGCCTGATGCACGTGTATCCTGTGCGACCCATGGCTCGTTTCTTTGGCCAATCCTCGCAGCAAGGAGACTGGTAGTATTTCCTGGAACCACCGGAAGTGCAACATTGTAATTCCTTTCTTGCAACCATACTCTTAAAGCAATTTTTGCACCGCGTTTTCCCGCGGCGATTTTAATTGTCCATCAGGTTACCAATTTGTTCAGGTCGTTACGCATGGTACTCGTCAAGAAAATGATCTAACGCGATCTAAACTCTCTCTCTCTTTGTAACTATCAATCAACCCTTGAAGAGCCTGATGAAATATAGGATGATCTTGACTTGGCTGATGCAGTCAAGGAGAAAGAAAATCGCGTGCGGACTGAGCATCGCGCCAAATTACCGAGAAACGTGTTGACCACCGATGAAATCGAACAGAGTAAGATGATGAGAGGCAGAAGAAGATCAAGAGAAGATGGAGAGGCAGAAGAAGCTGTACATAAAGCGGCACGGAAACGATGGGCACGCGACGATTACGTATTCCGCTCGAGCGTGCTGCCTTGAGCGAGCGAAGCACGCGATTATTTCATTCCGGCTTCGTCTCGTTACCGATTCACGGAACCACGGTAAACATAACTATGATCACAGGTGTGCGAATGAATATTAACGCGTTGACAAACGGTGGCGGATTCGCTGACAATCCTATTTGTGGGACACGCCGCATGACCACCCGCGCGATTCGAAAGAAAATTTATTGGCACCAAGTCAAAATCTATAAAAATCGTTATTTAAATTTGTAGAGTGCAACTATGTACGTGTAAGCATCATGTGAGATAACTAAACTGCGGATTTTTATGCAGAATAAAAATGATCTTTTTATTTTGGAAGATAAACAAAAATGTCTTTCTTTCTCGTTCAATCATTTTAATAAGTAACAAATGTATTGTTCTGAAATTGTTCTATCTGCACAGTTTTTTATTTCGTCTATTCATTTTTGTTATGAATGTATAAAACCCGCAGTCTGAAAATCACTTTGGCTGTTGATATTTACTGTAACGTTTTTTTTAAAAGATAGAAGATTTTAAAATTAGATAGATGGTTCAGCTATTTTCTTTAGAGAAACAGACTTTGGTAAATTGTAGATTTAAATAACAGTGAGGATATTGAAAGAATTAGAGGATACTGCACTTCTTCGAATTATTAAAATCGTTCCGAGAAGAAGTATATTATTGTACATGTTTATCTGACTTGTACCTCTTGTAATTAATGCAGACAATTTTTATCTTGCAAGAATATCTGTAGTGTAGTAATTGAAGATTTATAAAGCAACGTCTGATGTAACATGCTAAGTAGAAAAATATATGAAAATCCTCTAAAAATACGTACAGAATATAATTACTGATTACGTACAAGTAATTCTTGTATAACACTATATTTATACTAAAACATTGTAGTATTAAAAGTTGGAGAATTGAAGAAGCACCTGCTGGACATACTATGATGCAAGGTGTAATTATTGATGTTACTATATAATATGTTTTGATAAAGAAAAACCAAGCTAAACATAACATAAATAAACTTTCCGCAATCTTCATAAAAAAATAGCAACTTCTATTACATTTTTAAAAACTAACCAAGCTAAATATAACACGAACATTCTTCTCGCAACCTTCGCCCAAAAATAGCAAACCTTCATTAATCCATTAAAAAGCAACTAAAATGGTCATTCTTCTTAGAGTGTTCATCCAAGAAAATAATGAACTTCATTATTATGTTTTTAGAAAAGAAATAAAACAAAAACATAACACAATTATGTGTTTTACAATCACCACAGGAAAATACCAAACTCTTTTTCCGTATATCGCTGTGCTTTAAACAATAAATAAAAGACATGACAATCATAAATACATATTCCACACTCATCACAGACGAACACTTCATACAACGTCTCCGAACACAACTGCAGTTTATAATCAACGAAGCTTGTTCGATCACCTGCATTTAATTAATTAAACAAAACCAACACGCCCACTTTCGTGATAGAACTTGATTTCTCTGTTGACTTCTCTGATTTCTTACGAACTTACAGATCAAGTTTTCAGCGAGACGGCTCCCATTTTGGTAGGAAAAGAGCGGTGGCACGAGGCTCGACTTTCCGGCACGCGAACTCGTCGATCCGTTCGTACCGGTTGACTGATCGAGCGATCGAACGATCCTCGCTGGTCGAGGATCCGTTCCGGTGTGCTCGGAAACCGGGTCGACGCGATTGGCTCTCTGGCCCCATCTGGGCCTTCTAGGTCCCCTAACGGGACACCCGGGCCGACAGAGGGGCCTCTCACCTATACGAGATCCCGATCACGATCATGATCGCGTGGGCCCCCTGCTTCAAGGTGGAGGAGAACCCCCGACGGGACTATTCGGTAGCTCGTCACTTTCCTACGGACGCATGCTGAGACTTGAGAGAAGCCTCAAGGTCGCCGGAAATCTGCGAACGTGTTTTCCTCTCGGAAGAATCGCTATTTATCTAACATCGCCATCCACAATGGTCCACAATGGTCCATAATGGCCCCCAATTGTCCACTATATGGATTTAATATTACGTTGAATTTTTAGCTAAAGAGTTTAATGCTGAAACAACTACTGTTGGACAAATTTCTGGACTCGAGCATTGTATTTTATGATTTGGTAAAGCTATATCCACACTGAAGCAACATCGAGCAGTTCTTCGTCGCCTTTTGTTGCCTTCTTCTTTGTTTTATCGAATATAGGAAGAAGGCAATATGGCCCCGAAAGGTCCACAATGATCCACAATCTTGATTTAACATTGAGTTCACTTTTAGCTAAAGAGTTTTATGTTTAAGCTACCACTGTTGGTCAAATACCCGGTTTCAAACATTTTATTTTATGATTTTCTAAAGCTATATCCACACTAAAGCAACATCGAGCAATTATTTATCACCTCTTGTTGCCTTCTTTTTTTTACCAAATAAAGGAAGAAGGCAATTAGAGGCGACAAAAAATTGTTCGATTTTGTTTCAGTGTGGACGTAGCTTTAAAAACACACAAAATAAAAAATTTGAGACCAGACATTTTACCAACAATGATAGCTTTAGCATGAAACTCTTTGATTTTGTTTCAGTGTAGTGTAGTTTCAGTCTATTACAAATATTTTTTATTAAATTATATTCTAGTAGTTTATAATTGAATCGGAACTGCTAAAGCCTGATTTAGGATCACTATCTGAAGACACTCCGACTACTCTTTCGAGATCGTGTATTTTTAATTCGCCAACTGATCTATCGAGCTCTCGAGAGCCTTCTGATGATCTCTGGATCCTCTACTGTTGGAAATCTTGAGTTCTATAGTGCTCGAAACTTCCCAATCGTTTTTGCACGTCACTGTTACTTTTCTATTTTCAACTTGCCAGATGAGTTCTCACAGATCTTGTAAATAATGTATTATTTATTAAGCATAAATATGTAATGATGCAATTTCTGTTGGATAAGAAGAAATACCACAATTTTTAGGATAAGAAATGACATACCTGGTGTATCAGAGCACACTATAATATTCAGTGTGTACACCCTCTGTTTCCACACATGAAGAATTGAATGCATTCCTTTCGATTTTATTATACGCTATCGTACCTGCATCATTAGCTACGCGTTTCAAAACCGCGGAAAATGACGGCTCTCTGAACCGTCAAAAGTCATCGTTACAGTCGACTGATCGCGATAATCGTGTCACGTTTCTTAGTTCGTGTCGACGTCGTCTCACCTGTGCAAAGAAATTTGTCCTCCTTGTGACGCCATTAAACTGGCGATTTGCGCCTTCTGTTGACTGAAGTGAAAAACTCTATGCATTTACAATATCCGTCGATTCGTAAAATGAAGAAAATTGCTCTGCTGTTAAGACTTTCTAAAGTATTTACGATCTGTTTCTCGAAAAAGATAGGTATAACTGTTCTCACAGCACTCTTATGACTTTATGAGCCTTCTTTCGTAAAACAAACAACAAACAAATTACTGGCTTGTAATCTTTTTAATCGATAGAACAATAGTTTATTTTGGAAATAGAAGGACCCACATCATTTTAATAAATCTACAGACAAAACATGAAGTCTGTGCACTCTTCTCACACACTGTACAGTCAACAAAATTCAATCGATCTTTTATTCATATTTGATTTGCAGTAATTCTATCGGATAGATCAACAGTTTATGTCCTAACAGAAGAACCGAGCACTTTTTAATAAATTTACAGACAAAAGATGGAGTTTGTGCACTCTTCTCACACACTGTGCTACAGTCAACAAAATTCAATCGATCTTTTATTCATATTCGATTTGCAGTAATTCTATCGGATAGATCAACAATTTACGTCCTAAACAGAAGAACCGAGCACTTTTTAATAAATCTACAGACAAAAGATGGAGTCTGCGAACTCTTCGCACGCAACACTCAACAAAACTTAATGACCCTTCAAATTATTCCTTTCTCCGCCGTTGTTAAAATAATCAGTGAAAATAAAAATTATCATAAAGAAATCTACAGATTATCGATGACGACTGGCTCGAACAAAAAGCTTTGAATAAATTGGTTCAGTTTCACGCGACGAATGCGCCTCGTTCCCGAGATTAGAGAGTACGATAGTCTCTGAACAGTGAGGTTAGAAGTTCTCAGAGGCTGGTTGACAATTCAGTGAAACCGTAGATCCTAATTACGCGGGATCCTCTCGCGATCTAACAGCGAGCAGAGTTCGCTAGAAGCAAGATGGAGGCCAGTATCCTAATGAGAACGATCCACTGTGTACCGAGAGTAAAATCACGGCGGGGATCTTTTATTCAGCGGATCGACCAACGCCAACCAATCCATTATTTACACGTGCGCGTGATGTTTAATGCATGGAAAAAGTGTGTCGAACACGCCGACACTGTTTACAGAGATCTCCATTAAAGATACCATGACCGTGCACCATGGATTCCATCGCCGGGACTTTACAATAGTAAAAAGACACGCCGCGGTTTCCCTGAAACTCACAGGCATGTATTCTTAACCCCTTGCACTGTAACATCGAGTCTGACTCGTGATAAAGATTCTGAACAGAGTTTAATAAATATGTATGTTATTAATTTCCTTTACACCGAAATAAAATTCTATTTTGTTTTTGTCAATATATTGCCATTGGATAACACACAAGCATACAAGAGCCGTAATTTTTCTTCTTCTTCTAGGAAATTATGAACTACAAAGAAATGGGAACTACCGCAACCGTAAAATAAATCGTAGTTCAAGAGGTTAACGCTGTCACGTGGGGATTATAGACTGCAGTTTGATAGTGCAATTTTGAAAATAAATAGAAAAATGTCATAGAAAAACGTCAACGTTCGGTGTGTTGAAGGAGTCTTGCAGTTTTTAAATATTCTTTAAACATGTTTAAATTTATATAATGGAATAATAAAATACATCATTGTGTTTGGTTGAGTCTACAGAATCATTCTAAGAAATAATCAGTCGTGTAACTTCTATGTTTGAAGCAGAAAAAACTCTTCAAACTGCTAATTTAACGTTGTTCGAAATTAAATTTCTCAGACTCCGACGATGATAAAGAAGAACGATTTAAATACATTGTTATTTTTTATGAAATATTATAGTCATTCAGCATGTTCGTTCAATTCTGCCATAAGATTGCGAGACAAAAAGAAACGAACGAATAAACTTTTTAAAAGATTCTTTACCTTAAACGATGCCCAACAATGCACTTCACAAGGTTTAATAAAATCGAACACATTTCTCGTCAATAATGAAGTATAAAAGTATACATGCAAGAATGAAATAGTCTAGAAGATTCCTCTGGGTCTCATCTCGATTCAACCGTTATCAGACTAATATTGTTTCGCCTTATCACAGCACCAAATATGTACAATTTCCAGCCTAACGAGATCATATACTCGTGGGTCGCAGAAAGCTCTCAATCTCCGGGATAAATAAGTTAACGTCGCCGTTCATGGACCACAATAATGCCCACAGACGTTCCACAATAACGAGCCGAGAACAATATCAGGTTCTTGACCCTTTCTCTGAACGCGAAATAAACGCGTCGAATTCGATTTTCATGATTCAATTCATCAATTACCGTAAATAATCGCATTATTAGTAATTTTGTCGAATTTACCTGTAGCGTTTGTGGGTTAGGTAATTTTCCATTTCAGTTTCTTGATGCAATGGGTTGGCGAATTCCTGTTCTTTCACTGTACTCTTCATCTCTGTTTCCGGTTCATTTGTACGCACTTTGACACAACGCACCAGGGGGTATAAATTAGAATCTTCTGTGCTCATTAGTATGTATTTATACGATCTTTTGGTCTGTGGCGTCATTACTACATTCTTTTGTTTGTAGTTAGACATGAAATTGGCGAGGAATATCGGCATCGACTATAAAAGATTGTCGGCTCAACGATATCAGAAAATTTTTATTTTGTATAATCGCTGTCTAATTATTATATTTAATAATAGCTATTTTTAGTTATTTAATAATATATATTTTTGCAAGGTTTCAAATGTATTTCAATTTTCAAATCTGTCAGTCTCTTTATGAACAGCAATAAATAACATCAATCCGATAGTGTCTATCGGACATGCAGGGTGCGGCTGAATTATTAATAAATAAAAAAAAAATATAGATTAAAATTTTTTATTCGAATTTCGTTTTCTAGAAAATCGAGTTTGAAAATGCAGTGAATACGGGTGCTATTAGAATCGTTTCTTTTTTCGACGCGATTTTCAATTTTTCTTAATCGATTCATGGATATTTGATTTTGAAACGAATCGATTTTTTTAATCATGAATCGATCTTCGATGCAAGGAGAGACATAAAACTCGAAACTCGATATTCTCGTAAACGAGGTGACAAACGAAAGAATGATATTCCTTTTTTTCGATTTATTTTTAAATGTAGAATCAACCCCTGCCCGCTTGTACGTGCTATTCGGCCACACCCTGTATAATAAATGTAAAGGAGACAAGCTGTACATTGTCACAATCATTCAGTTCATGTGATAAGTTAACTCTTAACCTAACCTAACAATGCAGCATTTAAAATAAAATTTCTTCACGGAAATGGCCATTTCTTCGATGCACGGAAAAAAAGTTGAAAATCATGTTCCTTTTTCTCACTAACTGTTTGACCGATCGAGTTGAAATTTTGTATGCCTTTACTACAGTTGGTAACACATATTTTAGCCAAAGAGTTCTTTTTAATTCATCGTACAATCGAATTGGCGGCACCATTTAGGTTGAAAGTAAAAATTCAAAATGGTCCACATATTGACCTTCAGAAATTTGTATAATTATTTCTATTCGGAATTTTAAGATTCCCTTCGGCTAAAATGTATATCTATCATGGTACTAGATTCTCAAAAAATTTGAAGTCGGTATCTGCAGTAAATTTTGAGAAAAAAAAACCATGAAGAGAAAAATGTTCACTCCCCTCAACTCATCTCTTTTTCCCAGTCCACCCAGTCTGTTTCCACAGAGAAATTCTGTTAGTTACATAAAGAATAAACAATTTGTAAATCATTGTTCGCGGAGAGGAAGTGTCATCTGCTGTGTTATTAATTAGACGATCGGATTCCGGTACAGGTGGCCGACACGTCGCGCGAAATCCTCGTCAGGGATTCGCGTAGCAGGGTTAATCGTACTTGAAATCAATTCGGTAGAGGCGAGCGAAATGGAACCGCAAACGCGGCGGCTAATGAACGGCGAAAAGAGTGCGAGGGGGCGTAGAAACGGTCCCCCTTGCCACGACTTCCTGCCAATTGCGGACAATTTGCCATCATCTATGATCTCCCCGCTCGTCTCGCCTCGGTGTGGACGTGGCTTAAACGCAAGAGTTTAACGCGGCACGCTTCTTTTTCTCTTTCTCTCTCTATCCGTGTGTCTATATCTCTATTTCTATCTCGATCTCTATCTCTCTGTCTCAATCTCTATCTCGTTTTCCCTTTTTACGCGTTGCTCTTTCTAGCTTTGTGATACATGCACATCGTTGGCCGTGCATTAACGCGTCCTACGCGCCTAACTTCCCACGTGACGTAACCGAGGAAAGGAACGACCATAAGCACCGGGTTTCCAACTCGTCCCTGCACCGTTACTCTTTCCAGGGCAATTTCCACGAGCGTGATCCAGTCGTTCGCATAGAAATCTGCAGATTTCACTTGGAAACCGATCGGTGAAATCCTTTTCTTTTTGAAATTCGCGGTTCGGCTGACGTTTTCATAGTATTTGAGCTTGTACAAAATTAGTGGATTCTGTTTAGGATACTCTATTAGCTCAGTCCATAAATTGCACGGAAACAGATTTATTATATTTGTCCATGGACTGTTCATTATACTGATCAGTGAACTAGGATTAACTTATTCTAATTGAAAGTCGCGGTTTGGCTGACGCTTTAATAGTATTTGAGCTTGTACAAAATTAGTGGATTCTGATTAGGATACTCTATTAGTTCAGTCCATAAATTGTACGGAAACAGATTTATTATATTTGTCCATGGACTGTTCATTATACTGATCAGTGAACTAGGATTAACTTATTCTTATTGAAAGTCGCGGTTTGGCTGACGCTTTAATAGTATTTGAGCTTGTACAAAATTAGTGGATTCTGATTAGGATACTCTATTAGTTCAGTCCATAAATTGTACGGAAATAGATTTATTATATGTGTGGGATCAGGACCTCCCAGACCAAATACTGTATGGAGATTAGGAAAAGTAGGAAGGAGGGTTCCGTGGGTATGTGTAAGAGTTGATCAGCTACAACCGCGAGGGTCCGGGTTGGATTCTCGGCGCGAAATTCCTCATTTTTCCTAAGATCCTACATTTGGGGGCTCGTCCGGGATGGGGGAAACACCGATGCCCGCATGGTGACAGACGACGAACGCAGTGAGCAAGCATTGCGAAAACGGTCGCACGCGAGCGAAAGGACGACGAAGTGAAGTAAGGGACACATCCAGGGAAAACTGCTAGAGAGGGCAGTAGGGATGGTGTTCCCGAAAAGTGACGAAGTTGGCGACGAGTTGTGTTGATGGCGCTGAGGCCAAAAAGACGATGGCGCTGAGGCCAACAAGACGATGGCGCTCTGAGGTACCAAAAAGACGATGGCGCCGCGACGGACATTCGAGGGCGAATGCCTGAGCAGGATGGCCCAGTGTGGGATCAGGACGACCTCCCAGACCAAATACTGAATGGAGATTAGGAAAAGTAGGAAGGAGGGTTCCGTGGGTATTTATAAGAGTTGATCAGCTACTACAACCGCGAGGGTCGTCCTGGGTTCGATTCCCGTCGCGGAATTCCTCATTTTTCCTAAGATCCTACATATGTATTTGTCCATGGCCTGTTCATTATACTGATCAGTGAACTAGGATTAACTTATTCTTATTGAAATTCGCGGTTTAGTTGACTTTTTCATGGCGTTTAAGTTAACAATAATTCAATGGATTGTAATTAGGATACTTTACAATTTTATTGTATAAATTGTACGGAATGATATTTGTAAATTGACACATTATACGTTCGTTAGTGAACTAGCATCATTTTCTTTTTAAACATAGTGATTCGCTTTTATAATGTTTGAGCTTGCAGAGAGAGAGAGAGAGAGAGAGAGAGAGGGGGAGAGAGAGAGAGAGAGAGAGAGAGAGAGAGAGAGAGAGAGAGAGAGAGAGAGAGAGAGAGAGTAATGCACTTATACTGACAATGAAACGAAATATGCCATTTTCATGGACTAACACGTTTTATTTCGGTTCATTCACCAGCATGTATTTTATAGTGCATGATTAATTGAACAGCCAAAAGTATAAAATAATGCACACAAGATTCAGAACGGTTAAAGTAAAATATACCACCTGTTTTGCCAAACAGAATATAAAAGCATCACCATCCCACTCTACTATAAACTAGGCTATACCAGCTCTAATTAACACCTCGACACAATCGGCCAAAGAATGCCCAATTAAACCGCGCAGAAACTTTTCCCAATTCAGTGCAGATGCTCGTTAAAGCGCAGCCTACACAATGCGCGCTCTTGCATAATACATAAGAGAACCGATAGCGTGGGTAAACATGTCAATAAACTTGATTCCCCACATTTCACAACGAGACTGCGGTAAATCATCTCCGCAAATCCAATCCGCGATGAACCTAGCCGGTGAATATTCACGGATTTTATGACACAACAACAATAAAATTGTATCAGGTTGTTAACTTCATTTTAATACAGTGCTGAACATTTAACGATTTATCTGGTGCACGCTGTTGATCAATTATGATTAGACTGTGGATTTTTATGCGAAATAAAAATCGTGCGCAGCGTTTTGCAAGACACGAAAGCTACACGAATATTCTCTTGTTTTCTTAATAATTATAACCGAATGAAAATAATACTGTCAGTCAAATGATCGAGTTCAAATTTTTAATTTTACAATTATTGAAACTATGAAGCTGCTTCCGTGAGAAATGATTTAATAAATTTCTTTATTCAACCTCATGTTGTCATAAACATTGACCAATATCTAAATAAATGGAGCCTTGTCGTTTTCATAAAGTAAAACCATTTGAATCGCTTTTAGTGCTCGGTAGGTTTAGTGTTGAACGTTTGATTAAATGTTAAGTGTTAAATGCATAAAATCCGCAGTCTACTTGTAACGCAAAAGTGGTCTGGATTGCAAAGGGTTAACGTTCAGTTGGCAAAAGAAGATTGTCCACGGATCTTGGCGAGTTTCGAATCCTTCGCGCGCAATTATCCATCACGAAGCGTAATCATCGAATTGTCGATGGCAAAGGGGATCGCCGTAGGCTGTAGGAAAACGCAACGCGTCAATTGCACCAGGGCGAAAGGATCTGACGGCAGAGAGGGAGAGCACAGCGTCATAATTCCTAATTTATTACAATGCGTTCGTTAATCGTGAGACGATATGCGGCAGCGTGTGCTTTATACTCCCACGTGATGGAAAAGGAGGATCGAACAAAGGGCCGTGTACGCACATTGGCGCCGTGGTTTCGTATCTCTCAATACCAGGCGACCTGCACGTGATTTGACTCTCATATACCAGATTATGAGCGATCCACAAATTTTTATCTGCTCAACTCGTTGCCTCGCGATGCTCCTTACGATTTCCCTGTTGTCAGTCATTATTCCATGGTTATAGGACTTGTTAAAGACTGTGGGGTGCATTACCGTTACAGAAGCTTTCGTGATTTGTGAATGGAAAGTACATGAATTTGTCGAGGCTTAAATTTGTTGAATTAATATTGTAGATGAGAAAGGATTGAGTCCTGCATATCGTTTATTACAATACTGTACACTTCTTAACAGTGTCCATATATTTTAGAGCAAATACTTTTATTATTTCCTTAACCCCTTGCCATACCATTTTCTTTAAAATAATTGGAACATCTTCATCCCCAAAAATGTCATCGAAGAGGAAAGAAAATTTATATTTTTGCTTGACTACATTTACTTCAATGCTTAAATATTGATTACAAAAGTAAAATTTTATTTCTTATTTAAAATATTCTTATTTAAAATGAACAACGAATGGAAGAATTTACAATTATATGAACTTTTTGATTTTTTCGTGGATACAGTAAAGTATTTTTCTATGTCGTTCATTATTATTTTGTGATATTTTAAACAATATAAATGTCGAAGATAACGTTTTTACTATATTACTAATAAGTTTTTAAACGGATGAAGAATCAATGGATTTGTGGTTATTTAAATTTGATGGTTTAACGTAGCTCATGTAGTAATATAATATATAGTAATACTACCATAGCAGTGATGTTTCAACAACGTAAATTATGTTCAATATTATATACGGAAATGCATGATTGAACTTGAATATATTTTTTAAGATACGAAATATTCGAAATGAACGAAACAATTGTCTAACGCAGCGGATATATCCGTTTTCTCCACTTAAGAGGTTAACAAGCGTGTCTCTATTTCTGCCAATTCACACAGTGATTCCACACTATCGACCAGTAATATGTACAGTTTCCTTTTGTACATAGAAAATAAAAGTATCAATATATAGCATTCAAAGGAAACATCGAATATCCTAATAAATGTTTCCATTTAAAATCGTGGTATATTTTTGACGATTTCCTTTCTCAATCAATTAATTGAAATATCATTACATATTTAAAACATTAGGATAACCAACCTATACATAGAATTAATTTAAAAGCCTCGAGCGAACCCGAGGAAGAGGTGAAGAACAAATATTATTGCTCATAACAATGTCCACTTAAAAATGTTCAGTGTTAACAATCTCCCCTCCTTTTGTAGATCTTGACAGCAGCTTTGGATTGGTACTATCATTACATTTTTTACAGACAAAATTTATTACAAAAGTTCATCTACAATTATTGAGAGCCTCGTTTGCACAAGAGATTGAATAAATATGATCTTAAAAAATTGAAGGAATGCACAGAAACATCAGTCGCAAAATTAAAGATGTTAAAAAACTGAAAGAATGAACAGAAACGTCAGACGCAAAATTGAAGATGCTAAAAAATTGAATGAATGAACAGAAACGTCAAAAGCAGGATTGAAAAAGACGAGGTTAAAAAATTGAAGAACACGAGGTTAAGAAATTGAAGAAGACGAGGTTAAAAAATTGATGAAGACGAGGTTAAAAAATTAAAGAAGACGAGGTTAAAAAATTGAAGAAGACGAGGTTAAAAAATTGAAGAAAAAATTGAAAAAGACGAAGTTAAAAATTGAGGAAGACGAGGTTAAAGAATTGAGGAAGACGAGGTTAAAAAATTGAAAAAGACGAGGTTAAAAAATTGAAGAAGACGAGGTTAAAAAATTCAAAGATGGATAGAAAATTAAAGATGGTAAAAAATTGATGTAATGAACATAAACGTTAAAAGCAGAATTGAAGAAGACGAGATTAAAAAATTGAAAGATGGATAGAAATATCGAATGCAAAATTAAAAAATTGAAGGAATGAACAGAAACGTGGGAAGCAAAATTAAAGAAGATCAGGTTAAAAAATTATAAGATGAACAGAAACATCAGACACAAAATTAAAGATGATGTTAAAAAAATTGAGAGAATTTACCGATATCGGTAGATCGAAGCATGAGATACTTTTTCAGTTTCCACGCAAAGTCTGAAATGAATCGATGCAAAATGGTTTCCATCGTCCCAGGATGTCAAATTTCGGAAATTTCGAGGGAAACGGATTTCCCACGGGTGTGAAAGAAGCGGAAGATAGTAGCGGGTATCAGCGGAAAAATTCAGTCTGACGATTGTTCCGGAAAGAGAAGCTACATGGGAAGAGAAATCGACGTTCGGCCGGTTCGCACGATCGATTTCCTTCGACGTCGCGATCGCGCCGCGGATTATCGCAGTGGACCGCTGCGACATTTAATTAACGTGCCTAATCCCCATCGCGAGGGGAGGATTACGGTCCTTGATCCAGAAACCTGTTCCAATCGACGATCATTAAACCACTTGCTCCCGAAAGCGGGGCCACTAACACGTGTAAACAGCCGGCACTTTTAAATTGAGTTCACCACGGAGTCAAAAATAACTTCATTATTGTTTAGAATCGTTTGCACTTGTCAATTG
The DNA here is from genome assembly GCA_913789915.3 of Sphecodes monilicornis. Taxonomy (NCBI): domain Eukaryota; kingdom Metazoa; phylum Arthropoda; class Insecta; order Hymenoptera; family Halictidae; genus Sphecodes; species Sphecodes monilicornis. The sequence continues at coordinate 18,556,319 of OU565290.1, forward strand.
GGTTTCAGACATTGATACAGAACTTCTTAATGCGCCTTCCTAACGATAAATAATAGCTGTACTATTAGATTGTTTGCGCAAATCCTAGTGCGTTAGGTATTAGGTGTAATTACTAGCTGTGTGTCCTATATTATTCATTTGTAGACTGCAGATAGTGTGTGCACATTTTTAAATACAAGAAAATATGTATGGTAACTAAACACTATGGACATCTCTACTCTATGCTTACCAAATGGAATTTTCTAGTTGATAAATTGAAATTGTTCCTCGTTCTGGTTTTTATCAAATAAGCTATGAAATTTAGAATTTGTAGGAATATCTGCAGTCTATTAATTGAGTATATGTTCTCTATGAAGCTGTAGTCATCCTCTTTCAAATGCATTTGCAATTGTTCAATTTGATCCAGTGCTGGACTTTAACACTAGGTTTATGTAGTTCACATTACTTTATAAAAATAATGAGAATGAGTCTATCCAATCTTTTCGACATATTTTAATAATATGTACCCAAAGAAATAAGTTTGTTGAATAATTCCTCATTGTAGATGCATCATTACTTTTAATCGAAATAATCGCAAATTATAAATGCTAGAAATCAGTATAGTTAGAAAATCTAATGTTACAGATAGATTATAAATGCTAGAAATCAGTATAGCTAGAAAATCTAATGTTACAGTGGAATGAAGCAAAAGCTTCGGTGACTAAAACGACTTCAAATGAGTGTGAAAATATTTTCACGAGTTAGTTGGACTTCGCCAAGGTTGGACATAATGCGATGACTAACCAGGATTATAGTACCTTGATGGAATGATAAAATGACAGCGGTTTCATAGCAGAATAAGAAGATCAGTTCAAAGAAGACCAGACCGCGCTATAATTCGGCCATGATCGGCGTTGGGATTGTTTCTCATGGGGAACGGAGGCTGCAACGAGACCAGTGTCGTTGAACAATTCGTATTAGCTTGATTATGAGATTCGTTCATAATCATTATTATGTAATACGCTATGTCCCGACTGCCTTACGCAACCGGTCCCACGTACGAAACTGTGTGACCCGAATGCGTGGACCGTTCCAGGTCCATTTTGAACTAACGATTTTCGGACCTCTGCCATTTTAACATGTAGAACATAAATGGTTGGGTTTTTGAAACGAACTGTTGCGCGGAAACTGTGCAAGCTCATGTAACGATTTCGATCATTAGCTGGCAACGAATTAATTCCACCCGCGGACGATTTAGAGGCGTTTCGACGGGGTTAACGAGGTCTCTGCGGAGAAATTGCTATCAGCCTCTACGAGGATGATTCTCTTGGTTGTTGAGACGAGGAGAAACTCTTGGCCAATAGTCCGTGTAGGCCTCAACACAAAATTATTATCTCAGTACTAAAATAATTGAGGTTTTCTGCGGTTCAAGCTTTGGCACCTTCTGAGAATGATCGAATTTATGGAGCCACTTGAATTAATTCACGATTTTAACTGCCTTTCGATTGAAATAATCAATTTTTGAATAAAAACTGTGTTGTACTATCTTTCTATGAATTATTGATGTTTGCAAACTGTAAATATATTTTTAGCAAGACTGCAGAAGACATGTCCCATAGCCAAAAAGTACGATTAACGTACCATGACTTTAATAATTGAATTACTACTTGTTTTTTAAGAGAAATTATTATTTGAATATATTCGTAGGCTGTACCATTGCAAAGAGTATAATTTACTCTATTAATTGGTGCAAATTGATGTCAGTTTGTAATATCCATTTGACACCGTTGAAGTGCCTAAAAATGTCAAGATGCGAATTCGAGTGTATCGAAGCTTTGTTATGACAATATAAGATACAGCACTAATGTCATTGATTAAAAAAGGTCTAGTATTGAAATGATTCGATTTGATTGTTATTGTTGGAATAAATTGCCGACTAGGCCTAATAAATTTCCAACGACCTCAGCAACATGATTTGCAGAAGTTACTGATAATCTGTAGATCCAACGATGATTATTTGTTTAGACATTATAAGTAGTTCTATTTTATTATTAGCACTGTCAGTCAGACTCGAAGTTGTTGCAAATATTAGAGGAGAGCATTTATTGTGATCTCACACCCTGATAGTGGTATATGTGTACAATTATGTAATAGATTACGATGCTCCAATGCTTGTGTGAGAAGAAAACTAGATTTCTCTTATGGAGGTTTTTATCTAAAGTTATGAAGAGTGGTGTAACATTCAGGAAGCTAATGGAACATTTTGTCAGACGTTCTTAATCATCGAAGAAATGAAATTCTTCTAAAAGTAATAAAACCATTTTTGTACGTGCGAGTTCACAGTACTTTCACTGTCGAAAAATTTATATAAAAAAGTTTGTTATAGCAGTATTCTGTAATTTGTATTTTATTATTATTAGAATGTTCGTTTTTTGCATTTGTGACCATCGATGGTCAAGTGAAATTTCAAACAGTAGAAACATTAAAAAGAATTCAAAAATATACTGTGGCTCACGAAAGTACTCGAACGCCCTATAAATCAGAATAATTGGTTTAAAATTGCGCCGAACGATTTGACTTTTTTCTGAGAAATTGGCAGCACTGATTTACTAAATCGAGTGCAAAAAAAATTTGAAAAAATGTGTTAATACATATATATTATTTTCACCGTATTAAAATTCGTAAAGAAGGAAATGAAATTTAGCTTCACGATCTTGCAAATCAACGACGCAGAACATTTTTATTCTGCACACAGATCCACGGTGTAATAATTAGGTCGTGGCAACTGCACATCGATCAATAGTGAATTTTAACAAAGCCAAAGAGAAAGTTCGAACTTCTTTCAAATTGAAAGAAGCGAACAGCAATGAAGCTTAATTTTTCATCCGAAGCTCGTGAAACGACGAGCGAACGTTTCAGCAAGTTCGTCCGTTTCGTATGAATAAACCATCCGGACAATAGCGAATCTAATTGCGTAGGAATTTTTCTGATGTAACGGAATAAATTTCTCCGCGTTATTGCATACAACCTTTTCACAAAAGGTATCGCGCATACAAATTCGCCTCCATGCTGGCACGCTGATTGATTCTACAATACAGGAAACGCGCATTTATTTCGACGTAAGTCTTTCGCCTTCTCTATCACGTAAATCGGAAGCGAACGACAAAACCGCGATGTTCATTACGAACAGCTGATTGCTCATTCGACCTCTGTCTACATTAATTTATGCCTCGCGCGAGGAATTTCGTAAAACGAGCTGTTACGCGACACTCTGCTGACGCGTGTACACGAAACGCTGCAATATTCATTGAAAAGTCGATCAACTACACGATTATTATCATTATGCACTTCAAACGAGTAATTTCGATTTGAGGTCGGTCTGTTCTGACCCTGCATAGCAACATCAACCATAACGTTTCAGGGACGATAAACATTAGATAAAATCTAAGTAATATTCTATATTTGATAAAATAGAAATTGACAGATTTAAGATATTAATAATTCTGTCAATCTTGTCACGCATCATCAGCAAATTTTCTAGACCGAAACTATCAGCGCTACAGTTAATTTTGAGGCCTGGACAAATCATTCTGTCACACGACACAACAATCAACTCAAAGAGCAATCATTGCTAGACCCAATCGGTCCAAAAATATTTTTCTAGGATTTTCAATGCAAGTTTTCAATGCAAACGGTAACTCGTTGTGGACAAATGTACGAAATTCTTCTGAAACACAATCAAATACTTCTTTTCACTCCACTGTTATCCCTTCAGTGCATAACATTGTTTAGTAAAGAAAATAGGTTCAGTAAATTTATCGAACAATGCAATAGAAACAGATTTTGTTCGCAAAGGATAAAGTGGAGGAACGATTTTTAAAGAATTAAAATTTGAAACAGAAAAAGTGCACAGAAAATTCAAAAACACTGAACGATTACCAAAAATTAAACAAAATTAAAGAAACACATTTAATAAATCCGAAACTGAGAAGTTTATAATATCAGTTAACCTGTCAGTCCTCTCATAAATCAAACAACATTCATACGAAGCTTGAAAAACAACAATTCCGTCATTCAAACATCAACGGTGGAGCAACTAACTTAAACTATTCACCATTTTGCTAAATCGAATCTGCCTAAAAACATTTTTCTAAAAATTTCCAAGGGTCAGAGCTAACTATACGAGCTGGATCCGGAGATCCATGAACTTAATTAGCACTGTTTTAATTTCCTTAAATTATCTTGGAATTGTTCGATGAATTTTTGCTGAGCTTGCAATAGTTTTTGAAACTATCACAACAATTGCGACATTGTATACATGAAAAGCTGTGAGTTTCTAAAAGAAATGTGGACGAGAACGTCAGTACCTTTGACTTATGCATTGCGGGATTAACAACGTTCGGTACAATCGTCACGCATATTTGACGTTCACCATCTTGCAATTTACTGAAAGATAGCCAAATTAATTTTATACACTTTGCCAGTTAAAGACGTAGTACATAATACTCGGAGACTCCATGGCTCTCTTCTGTTAAATTGTTTTAATATTTAATAAAGAAGGTCTGGGTTTTATCAAATAAATCATTTTTATAATAAAGATAGACAGCAGAAGAAATGGTGGTCGCGAACTTGTTAAGCGATGGAACAATTTCGGAAGAACGGTTTGGAAGAGTGTTTGAAACGGGGATCGGTGTGCGCGGAAAATTCGAAACAGGTCGGAAGCGTGCGAAACCGGAAGCCGGTTTTTGAAACACTGTCACTTACAGGTGGGACGAGGGTGGTCCAGGGCACGATGGTCGCCGGGAGCTGACAGGAGCTCTTCAACACTGCTCGGGCCACGAAAGTTCATGGAAAGCGGAGTCAAAGGTCGGCGCGCGCGTTCGCGACAGGTTTCGAGCGCCCGGATCGACTGCACGGGAGGAACGTGCAGAACTCTCACACATCCGTTCTCCATCAGTCACTGTGCGAAACGAAAGTCGCCATCTGACGGCCCACGGAGAAATCCAGCTCACGGCTGATGATAGTGATGGTGAGGGCACGCCTCGTGACAGATTACCGAGGAAACTGTTCTGTCACCGTGCATCGCCAGGAGAAACGACCTTTTTCGACGGTCTGTCTTATTCGTCGCGCAATGACCCAGCCTTGTCATAGCTACTGTCGTTCCTCGTATTCCCCTGAGGGGCCGTCATACTGAATCATTCCTAAAAAGAAGCGCCGACACACTGACGGCCGGTGTCACGGACGCGTGAGTTCGGGGAGTGATGGTTTTCGGTTGACGTTGAGTTTGTGGTATTTTGTTTTGTTGGGTGTTGATATTTTTTGGTAAGAGAAAGATTGAGATAGTGGAATTGAAACGTTGGTTTTTAGTGTATATTCTTCTTAACTAATTTATCGGTAAATGTTTTATCTTTTTCCGTCGTTTTTATTGTCAATATGTTTTATCATGAGCTATTGATAATATTTTATAGTACGAGAAGAATGATATTAAATTGAAACATATGAATGACAATGTTGGTCTCAATGGTTGGTGTCTTTTATTCTTAATTTGATTTGTTGAGACACGTTTTGGTTTTTATCCTTGATTGGTAGAGCACAGTAAACGTAGATCAGGATCATATTTATGTCAATTTGATCTATTAGCAGTCATTTAATGTTATTGAACACACGTGTCTGTCTCTTAGATTAATAAAATGGAAGTTATTGTTAAGTTCTAGTTATTGAAGACTGTTCGTATAAATTGTTAGAGAAATCAATAAATATCTGTACACAGCATTTCATACGTTTCCTTATTCTATTTGCATACAAATTGAAACGCAAATTGTTACTAGTTCTGTAATGTGTATTGTTGTGTAATAATAAAATATTATGAAAAGTATGCTCTTATACGGTAAAACTTTGAATATTCTCAATTTTGATGAGATAACAAAGTTTAGAATGTATTGTTTTGTGCACTTACACTGTTAACGTAATGTGTATCGTTCCAAAGAGATAAAAAATTGCAAAAAGTATAATTTTATTCAGTAGCACAGTTGCATTGAATTTATATTGACAGGGAAAGTAATTTTATATTACATCTACTATTCATATGTTTTTTTGGTATTGAATTATCAACACTTAATCTAAAGCATTATGGATATTGTTCTGTATCTACTGAATAATTAATGAACATTGATATATACAAATACTCGACGTTATTAGCATATGTAATAAAAAATGATATAACGTCCTATCCTCATCAATTTTTCTAATTGAAAGTGGTTCGACAGATGTTGAGCAATTTTTATAGTCAATCTAATTATACTTGTCACGAAGTTCTCGTCTTAGAGCGATTTAACACGAAACTGCGAAGAATAACTGAATATTGTTCTTTCCAGCTTGATGATTCTATATTTCTTCCAAATGTTAAACAACCAAGTGAACACAAAATGTAACACATACCCGACAGAACGATTTCAACAATTACAGAAATTCAATGAAAATCTGCAACAGTGAAAATGTCAACGGTGTAAAAACAAATAAAATAAATAATACATTCATCCACAAGAAACACGCGTGGAAAGTGTACACAATCGCTCAAAAATATTTGATCATGACAATCACGTACCGTAAAAAAAAATAAAACAAAACACTGCTCCATAGTATCATGACTAGGCTACTCGTGAAAATATAAAAACGGTGCAGAAAAATTAATGAAATTTGGTACAATTTTAGATCTTTCTCTACCAACAAATGCTATAAATTTACCGATTTACCGATTCACCGATTCACCGATTTACCGATTCGAATAAATTTCCAAACTTTTCAAAGTCACCATTCTCTCTTAATCAAACATTTCTGAGTGATTCGAAAATGCCCTAAAAAAATGCTAAACGTGCAAAACAGTATTCAGTCGCGTTTCTTCAATTTTTGAGAGGACTCCTCCATCGAGTCTATCCACAACTGCAGCTCCTTCGTCATCTGTGGCAATTCAACATCGGGTTCCAGTTCCTTGACAATATCGCCCAAAGGAACTTTGAGGCCAAAGGTTGTTTGTTTACTGAGGCCGACAGCTCGGACGAAGCCGTCTGTTATGCTGATGAACTCATGCTCCAAGTAAAGGTTCCTGTCATCCCAGTAGATCAGCTGTGAAAGTGAAACCAGTTTCAAACGACCGTTCGAGTAAGCCGTGTTCGCTCGCGAATCAACCTTGGCGTCCGAATGTCAAGTGCACTATTGCAATCACACTATTCGACGCGTATTTAGAATGTAATATTGTTTAAACGCTATTAATCGACAGATTTCTGCGAGCTGAATAGAAATCTGTGTTATTTCGAGAAAATCAATGACCAAAAATGAGATGCAGATTTTCAGGTTTGAAGACGTGTTTGGTTTACCAGCGATGATTGAACAAATGTAATGTGACTTAGAATTATAGGTTAATATTAATGTTTTAGTACAGAAATGCCGTTTAACCTATTTGCATCCGAAGGGGAAACGAGAAATAATGTTCTTGTCGTCAATTTTTTTTTATTATATTTCACCCATTTTTATCCTAGCTCTAAATAGGCGATTAACTTCTTAAATCCGAGATGCTCAATCGACAGTCGTATGCACGGATTATTCCGCTTACGGAGGCAAATGGGTTAAATAATGGTCAAAGTACAAAGAACGCTTGAAATTGGAGAATGTATTAATGATCCGGATATTTTTCAATTCATTTGAACAAATAAATATATGTATGGGAAATTGTAATTAGCCAGTGTGGTAGAATGAACCTTTGACCTACAGACGACCTTCGAACCATGTTCTGTTTACGAAATACAAACGAACTTGCTTTGCAAGGAGTGTGAAGTCAGGATACTCCACGCGCAAAACGGGGTGTTAAACTATACGACCTTACAGGGAGGTATTTAAAGAATCGTATTATGTGAATTACAACTGCATAAGAAATACTGATGAATTAACATTTTTATCGCGTTCTTCAAACGAATTATATAATATCTTCAAATGTTGCCACGTTTCAGGTGTCTTTCTCACTCTAACTATTTTTTAAACACGTTTCCGTATAAATAATCGTACATTAAACTATATAATTTAATTCATCAGACTTCGCAGAACAATCCTGGGCAAGTTATAACCTGATAGCTATTAGTTTCAAAGTGCAAGACCTCTTCAAAGCTGAACATCTACATTTTAGTTGAAATTAATTTCACAAAGATCTATTACAATTTTTTATCCAAAATTGTAAGTTTGAATAAAAGTTTGCGGATCGATTTTTGCAATGAAAACAGTAACAGTACCTTAGTAGTGATCTTGTACAGTGTGAAAATCGGAAGAGCTCGCCTGTACCGGGTCATCGATGCACCTTGGACAGCGCCTCCACCTTTCTTCGTAACGGCAGCATACAAACCGGTGGTGTCCCAGTAATAAAATCTTGCGAAATCCAGTTCTCGAAGGTACCTCGCATTGTTCATATGTTTCAAAACTAAATCGATGTCCTGGGTGGTGCATAATCCTGCGAAAAAAATTATTCAATCGATACAAAATGCAATAACAATTCATACTGCAACGAGAGAAAGTTCATTGTGTTACTTCGGTGTCATCACTCGCGAGTGACATATCGTAATCTAATCATAGCGCGTCGATTTATTCATACAGAGAGTCACATGACCTGTGCGAATTTGCACTGTAGTCTTATTGTTCGAGAAATTTCACCGATTCATCGCGGTAGGTATGAATGTGTTTATTAGTTCGTATTTTGAATGTTTGCGAAGTGTCTGTATTTTTGTTGATTAATGCAGAATCGAGGAGTTTCCGAGATTGATATTGTGATGCGGGCAGGCGAATGGCATTATGGAGATTTAATTGCATTGATATTTAGACAGAAAAGTGATTCGTAGAGAAGAAGCTATTGCCGGACGGTCTTGTCACTCTGATAAAAAACCGGGGAAGAAAAGTAACGCGACTGTATAGTCAACAACCTAATAACGTCAAATGTTTTCCGGTATAGCCTGTGTGTTATTGAATGTTGATTGGCGTCATTAATGCGTTGCGAAGCGCATGTGATCACGTAAATAGAACACGAATAGTAAGTAGTGAATTTCAGACAATTATACAGGGTGTTCACGCTATCACTAGCCAGCGTTTTTTTTTTGTAAATAGTAAATATTGGAAAAAAATGAAAGAGGAGAAAGTAGTACTGTTTTTTATGCGCGACACAATGGCATATGTAATTTTTTTGAGTTTATACTATTTTGTTAGATATGAAGGTGACCTTTAATTTTTTAAATGGAATGCTGTATATTGTTTTATATCACATGAAAGCGTGTGTCTAGGCGAATTCATCTGTACACTGCACAGTGACCTTCAAAGTCACACAAGGTCAAAAATGGAAGAAACATTTTGAATATTTCATACCAATGTGTGTACAAGTATTTCTTATTCATACGAATCAGATCATGTTGTCATTCACTATCAGAGTGCCTAGTTTCTTCTATGATGAAACAATTTCAGTATTACTTCCGACCCCAATTAGCAATATCGCATAGTAATGTATTATTATTCGATGAACGAGTATGCGGATATGGTATGCATTTATCACCAGTGCAATGGAAATAAAAGACAAAATAAATTGAGAGACAGAGAGATGTAAACGACTTGAAAAGCAAAATAACACAAGCATGTGTATTAGTATCTCGGACTACAATAGTGGAAGCCACCAAAAATGTAATTAATAGATTTAAAATGTGCATTCATGCACAAGGAAGTCATATCGAAGATTCACTGTAGCCTCACCAATAAAGAATACTTGTGAACACATTGGTATGAAATATTCAAAATGTTTCTTCCATTTTTGACCTTGTATGACTTTGAAGGTCACTGTGCAGTGTACAGATGAATTCGCCTAGACACACGCTCTCATGTGATATAAAACAATATACAGCATTCCATTTAAAAAATTAAAGGTCACCATCGTATCTAACAAAATAGTATAAACTCAAAAAAATTACATGTGCCATTGTGTCGCGCATAAAAAACAGTACTACTTTTTCCTCTTTCATTTTTTTCCAATATTTACTATTTAGAAAAAAAACGCTGGCTAGTGATAGCGTGAACACCCTGTATACATTGATCGATTATGAAGCATCGAGATATACATAATTCATACTTTTAACCTGTTAACGGGGCATGAGAACTTTTTTCGTCATGAGAATTTTTAAAAGTATTATGTCGAGCGCGTTAGTGTTAACGTTGTTCTTATTCATTAACACTAAACCTACCACGGTCAAATGACCGGTTTTATATTTCGCAATTATTGAAATTGTAATAATTCGTTTATGTAAAATAATGGAATAAATTTCCTTGCTCAAGCATCTATTATATTGGAAATTACGGACTATCTGAATAAATCCAGGGTTGCCATTTTTATAAGGCAACATTCGCTGATAGTTTTAATGCTTGGTTGGTGTAGTGTTAAAACCTAGAATGACTATATGGTCTACGAATTTGCACAGATTAATTTCAAAGGGCACTATAACGTTTTTTATAAATGGTACTTACTTTTAATACTTTTCCAACGAATCAGATGAATAGGAATGTGAAAAAAGTCCCCATTGTGAAACGAGTTCAACATAAGTTAATTCCACGGCTAACGTGTTAAAGAAATGATAATGATCTTGAATATTAATGTTCTAAATACATTTGTTGTGAATAATTCAATGAAATTTTAATCGCATTTGAAAGAAGAAACGATTCGGTTGATTCGGCCATGTGATTTGATAAAATATGCAATGTCACTCGGCAATACTCAGGTAACCTAGTGAACCCACTCCAGTTCCATTTCAGTGATATTTAAATGACATTTTTATATAATATTGTCAGGTATAGCTGAAGCAACGTTTGTAGTCGAAGAAATTGATGGCAAATGACAATGAATAACATCAAGACGCATGAATTTCAATTTTCGAAGGTGATCACATAAGAGTGAAATTCCCTGATAAGGTCGAAAATCTGCGACTTTCACCCTTATGCTCTCATTTCGAAATTTATGTTGATCATAGCAACTGAAATTGATGAAATTTTCACCGTGTATATAATTGACATACGCCTACAAAAAGTTTCACTATATACTCAGATAAAAAAGTTACAAAAACCGACTTTAACTCTTTTCATCATAATTCCAACCAATAGCATTTTTTAAGAAATTTTTATTCGCTCTTTATTTAGTAAACTAATTCTTCTAACGTGTCAAAAACTTTCAACTCATTCGGTTCAATTTCAATAAAATTATTCGACTTTTAAATGTGTTCGAATACTTTTTTCCCAGGGGTTGCACGAATTAAATGTGCTTATATATTTAAAGTAAAACTTAAAATAGTTTCATTTTAAGTATATTTCTTTGCATTCACTCAGTTCAAACGCATTTATAATGCATATCTAAAAACGTAAAATGTATAAAGGATATGAACAATTGCAAAAATATAGAAAGAATAATGTAATATTATACACGCTCTGCTCCTCCTTCGTCGCAAAATGTCCTAGAACGGCAAAATTAAAAAATAGAAATCGCCAAAGCGTACAAATAGTAAATTATAGACATCGAATCTACTGTATCACGTGGCATACTCGAGTTTGCGCAATTCGATCCAAACCTCGAGTCCATCTGAGCCGGCAGAATAGGTCAATATTAATTATTAGCTATAAAATTAATAGTAATTCGCAATAACACACACTTCTATAAACAACAAATTCAACGCTGTCATTATCAGAAAAATACTGCGTCAACACACAAAACTGCCAACAAGCATCTTTCATTATCAGAATCCTCTTATTATCAGATTAATTTATTAATCTCCGATTAATTCCGTTATCAAGAAATAACAATAAATTTTACAAACCGCCAATAAGCATCTTACATTATCAGAATCCTCTTCTTAACAGATTAATTTATTAATCTCTGATTAATTCCCTTATCAAGAAATAACATAGATATTACAATAAATTTTACAAACCATAAGTAGTCGTTGTTTCTAGCAGACTCTTCCTCTTTTTGGAGAATATTCTGCCAGAACCAACGGTGAAAATGATCCTGAGGAAGTAGTTGACATCGAAGAACATGAAGAGGAGCAGCAAGATTACCAATGTACAGGCACAAACCATTTTTCTGTGTCGGTTTCGAAAGTCGAGGTAAAAAGATCAAATTGAGGGAAGACTACACTCGTGGACGTTCACGCGGCAACAGTTCACGCAAGACTGCGGAAGACTGCGAGTTTACTGTATAGGATACCGAACCGTAAGACCTTATGAAGGAGACGTAACCGGTTTTCGAACCATGTCCCATTATCCAACGGTGTTTGATCGTCGCGCTCGGCATGCGCCGCGGTCAAAGTACTAGGTCACTAAACACGAATTTCTTTTCCTTTTTTTTTTTGGACCCGTAATTAGCACTCGGCGAATGGACAGCGATTCCTGGGACCCAATAAAAGAGATTAACTCGTGTATTATGTGGCTCCCTTCAGGTCATTCTTCTATAAGACCCTGTGCATCCTGTTTTTAATTATCGGTTGAGATTACCGATCTACCCCTGGAGGTATGAAAATAAAAAAATTAGTTGAAGGAGACCCTTTCGAGTTTTCGTTCTGTGGTTATTAGATTCAGTAGTAGTTAGACTACCACGGTGATCACGTGCACAGTGGATTTTGATAGTATTTGAACAGTGAATTTTTAATTTTTTGGAAAATTGTCAATATTTAAAACTTTGGCTACCCAGTTGCTCGAAGATCGGAGATCGTATTATTGTTAAATTAAAATTTAAATTAATTTAACGTAAGTTTGTGTGATCGTTTAACACTTTCATGACACCCATATCTGGATGACGAAATTATTTATACAGAATTCGAAATTAATTTTTACGCTGGAAAATTGAGTGTACAAAATTTACTTGCGATCTGCAAAATGGAAGAGGTTTGAAACAGTATAATTAATATAAAAAAAACTAAACTTCTCAATTTCTGTTTTGTTAAATAAATTGTTTTGATTTCTTGTAATTTTTGTGATTTTTGAGTGGGCGATCAACGTGTTATATACTATATATGTTATATACTATATGTTGTATATTATATACCTAAATTTATCCATTTTGCTTTTGTTAAATAAATTGATTTGATAGTACGGAATGTTTAAAATTGCTAGATTGTCAGTCAAATTGAGTAATCATTAAACTGTTGTAATTTCGTTAGAAACAATCGTACGATAATAAACGTGGACTCATGTTCAAGTTTTACTCCTCTACTTCGAGAATACATCACTCATTTTTGCTTAAAAAATGTTTGAATGATGTAACAGGTAAAGAACTGAAGATATGTTCTTTTCCACGAAACAACTGTTACAAACTGTGTCTAAGAACATCTACATAAATTTTCCAAAGTGTTTTCGTGACTGAAACTATCATATACATATTTAAAAGTTTGAACTTTTGTCTCTATAATGATACAAAAATTACAAAAATTATATAAAATTTTTTAAAAATTGGACTATTCTTAAATAATTCAAATCTGTCATGACATGCCAGTCGAACTGCAACGTGAACTTAAACTGTAAGAAGTAAATTAGCAGAACAAATTGTTTGCTTCACGCAATAAACTTGCAAGGCAAATAACCAGACTGACACGGAAACCAAAACTCCTGACCTATTTAAAGAATATTTATTTGTTTTCCAATTATTTTTTTGGACAGTGGTGTGTTGACGACAAGATTGTCAATACTATATTTATCCGACACAGTGACAATTATTATTATCTAGAGGTATATTAATACGTCTCCGCATACGTACAACGTGCAGAATGCTAGAGCTGTCGAGGATCGCTAAAATCCACGGCTACTTTAATGACCAAAAAACTACGATGCGGATTTTTAATTAGAAATTCGGTGGAGGAGACTTCGCGGATTTGTCGGAAACGGCGCCGGTAATAAAAATTCTCGAAAACCTCGAGGATCGATTGCGATAAACGTAGACTCGGACCCAATTGATTATCCTACTCGCTGAACAACAGTTCTGGGCAAAATAGTACTTGAAATTAGGTATAAAAATATTCTCAGAAAAATGTTTCCGCGACTATTGTTACATTGGTCGATTTGAAACAATCATTTACTTTTGTATTCGTGGAAACACTATACAAAATATTTATTTTATTTTACAAGCGTAGTATGTACTTTTTAACGAGAAATTGTAAGAAACTTTTTTGGATTATTTTGATAATGAAGTACTCACTCTATAAGATGGCTCTTAATGTATTTTGATAATTATTAGACTGAGGATTTTTATGCAAAATAAAAATTCCCTGCATTCATTGCAACATGCAGAAGCTACATGGGCAGTCGTTTTTGTTTTATATAATTTGAATAAGTTGCAAATAATACAACAGTATTTTTATTGTTTTCGCCAATCAATGATATGTATAATGATTGTGAATTCTTATGCAACATCAAAATTGTCTGTATTGATTGCAAGACACAGGAGCTATATAGACAATTTATTTCATATTCTTAACAATTTTCGAAGTTGACCTACCCACCTTTGTCTCAAATACATAAAATCCGCAGTCTGACGATAATTTTAATACGCAATACAGTCTGTTTAAGAGCATCGTTTCGGATAATTAGTTCTCGTGTATATACAAAAAGTTAATAATTCCAATTCATACAGAATAAATAGTTCTTTTCAAATACTGTTGTAGTTAACACTGAGAAATAAATCATAAACTACTATCTCGAGTAAATTAAAGTATTTCAATTACTATTTTTGATACTTTCTCTTTTAAACGTACCCAGCCCTGCAGAATAAACATCGAAATGAAATCAGAAAATAAAAACTGAAAACGCGATTCGCATCGCGTCAAAGGCACGTCGAGTGCATCGTAGAAAGTTAAAGTTCCGAAAATCAATCAAATTCGATTGAATTGAAATTTGGTAAATTGGTTGGTTTTGCAATTAAAAACATGGTTCTCGAAATGATCTTTGGCAACTCGAAAGGAACATTTTTATCTTATTAATTTAATTTCGTACCTGAAGCATATGCTACATAATTATTTGGTTTAAAAGGATTGCGCGTTTAAACCGCGTTATGTCGGTAAGGTAGCAAATGATATAGCATGATTATTATTATGAGTATGTTTTTAATTCAAAATGAAACCATTTGCAAAGTTTGAGCTCAATCGAGTTTGACCGCTTTTCGGGACTATTGCTTCATAGAAATATAAACACATCTTTTGTTAGCTCATTTGTAAAATTGCGATGGTTTGCGATGGCTTGCGATTCGACCTTGGCGTTTCTCTTTCTCCCCCTCCCTTCTTTACTAAAGAATCGTTTACCGACGCCAGTCACACGTTACAATAAAAAAATGTAAATAACGTCACGCGAGTCGCGATTATTCTCAACAAAGAACATTCAACAAAGGCGACTCTTCAAGCCTCGGAAACGCCATTGAAGTAGATTTCTCGACCTCGGTGGAATCTTCTTTGAAGTCACCGTGGCACACCGTTCGACGGTGTCGCCGGCAGCCTTTTGTAAATTATATACATACATACATACATACATAGAGTTCCATAACGAAATCTATTGATACATCGATCCGACCGAGCGCTCCGACATTTTGGTAAGCATTTGCAAAATGGTACCGCTCTTCCATCCCCACGACTTTTTAACGCTAGACAATCTCCCGTAAAAATCTCAATTACAACATTCAAGATTGTGATATCAGAATTCACAAATTCATTAGCAAATATAATTGCTTGCATGCTATATACAGGGTGAGTCACCTGTTTTTTTAGAGATTTTCAAGGTCACCTTCATTTTTTTAAGTGGATA
Organism: Sphecodes monilicornis; assembly: GCA_913789915.3. Lineage (NCBI taxonomy): Eukaryota > Metazoa > Arthropoda > Insecta > Hymenoptera > Halictidae > Sphecodes > Sphecodes monilicornis. The sequence continues at coordinate 18,572,141 of OU565290.1, forward strand.
CACCCTTTTTTAAACACGTATAATGATAGTCCCTTTCATTACGAATTCTGTGACTATAATTACGCAAGGTAATTATTGTGACCTTCAAGGTCACGGACAGAGTTCAACATTCCTTCAAAGCCCGTTTACAGGCATGTATCGATGTTAAATCTTATACGTTATCTCTGTCCGCGACCTTGAATGACCTTGAGTAATTATAGTCACTGAATTCGTAATGAAAGGGACCATCATTGTAGGCGTTTAAAAAAAGGGTGGTTCCATTTAAAAAAGTCAAGGTAACCTTGATATCTCTAAAAAAATTACATAATAACAACATTTTTTTTCTGGCTTCGTGTCAGCCCCAATATACCATTCAACTTTGTCCTTACCATATTTTACGTATATTTAGAAACAACAAAGATATTTGAGGTGCAAACGTTAGGTGACTCACCCTGTATATATCCTGCTCCTTTATGATACAGGTAAAATATTTTGCTCTTAATTAAAAAGGGTTCATTTAAATTCGTATGCTTATTCAGCTTTGCCATTTCCACGCACGATACCTTATTAATTATCTAGGGTTAATATGTTGTCGATATATGGTAACAATTAAAAAATCGTCGAGATGAGAAGGTTGTATCTTTTCACCCTTAGCACTCGAGTGGCGAATTTGAGGCACTACTAAAAATTGTTATACCTTTGTTGAAAATATGTATTTAATAAATTACTACATATTTAAGTATTGTATGAGGTATTATATCACTGTCATGTTCGTATAACCAAAGAAATCATATAGAATGGAAATATTTTTAGGTCGAATGAAATGTTTGGTTTTGAAATTAAAATAGCTCCGAGTGCAAGTAGTTAATAAATAATTATTACCATTTCCTCGGAGGCACTCTTACGGCCGGAAGCCACACCATCGCGTTGTCTAGCAAAATAGAGTCGCGTCTATCTCTTTTTTGTACTCTTTCGCTTCCTATGCATACGAGATGCAACACTCGACACTAGAACCACAACAAAAATAATACAGATAAGATCAATTAAACAATAGTCTTAATCAAATAATTGATGCAATTCGTACAAAATCTATCGTTCATGTTGAACATTATTCACAGAGGGGATTTTTTAATTTACATCGTACACTTAATGCCAACAATCTTTTCAGATAAATAATTTCAAATTGTTAGTAAAAATGTTACTAATAGCTCTCTTTGGTAACAGTTAATATAAACAGTTACATTCTTCTCTAACGCGACACAGCAGTGGCTGCATCGACGATGAATACATTACAAATGACGAACCTACTTAAAATCAGCATTTGAACGATGACTTTCAAGTCTCTGGTCAAGGAACATTCTCAACAAAAAATTACTTATACATCCATATGTGAATCATAAAACATGATAATTCAATTTCAACGACTCCACGACTGCAACACTAAAAATCGAATATATTCAGACATTCTCAATCGAATGCTTGAGAAAACAAACCTATTTACATAATTATTTTCAGTCAATTGCTTTAAATAACGAACATGTATTTAGTAGGGGTATGCGAGTACCCGTAATTTACGAGCTGAGCTGAACTCGATTCGATTGCTCGAGCCGAGTCGAGCGTTTGAATTTTCCGAGATACTTGAAATCGACGAACTGCTTGAAAAGAATGCGAGCTACTTGAAAAAATCAACCGGCTCGAATATTCGAGCCCTCGTAAAACTTCGATTTCCTCGAAAATGAATTTTCAGCTCAAAATTTTTCGAATTACTCGATTATATTCAAGCAGATCTTTAACTTTCGAATTACTCGTAAAAATTCGAATTGCTCTAGTTACTCGAACATTCATTCATTTACTATCAAATACTATTCCAACTACAAGAAAGAAAAATATGACACTAATTTAATGCTTCTGTTTTATTTTCATGTTTTCATGAAGAAAACATATTCGAATTTTTACGAGTAACTCGAAAGTTAAAGATCTGTTCGAATATATTCGAGTAATTCGAAAAATTTCGAGCTGAAAATTCATTTTCTAGTAAATCGAAGTTTCACGAGGGCTCGAATATTCGAACCGGTTGATTTTTTTAAGTAGCTTGCATTCTTTTCAAGCAGTTCGTCGACTTCAAGTAATTCGGAAAATTCAAACGCTCGACTCGGCTCGACAGACCGATCATTACTCGACTCGAAATTCGAATACTCGAATAAATCTATTACTCGCACACCCCTAGTATTTAGGCGTTCCCAGTCGGGCGTCTTAGAAACTACACACATTTAATTATTTTCACAAGGAATGATCCCGAATCCGGAAATTCATAAAATTATGAAACTTTGGGGATATGTAGTTCATACATAGATACATATTACACAATTCTTTTTATTACTATCCTAATTCACTTCAAGGGGTTTAAATCGACCACATATAATAAATTCGGCTATTTTTCCATTTTACCTTACAGCTCGACAACTATAAAAGATAGAGAAAAAGTTTCCAGAGAAAAGTTATTCCTTTCAATAAATACCATCGCCTGGTAAAACATTTATCAATTGTTTATTTAATTAGAAAAAAAATCTAAAAATAACCGAATTTTCTAGGGTCGATTTCATCCCGTTAAAGTGAATTTGAGTAGCAAAAAAGATTCGTGTAACATATACCAACATGTACACTAAATATCCCCAAAGTTCCATAACTTTTTTAATGTCCGGATTGGAGACCATGCGTTATCGATCGAATGTTTTGGAGAACAAACATATTCTGTCGTTCTTAGTCGAGTGCCGCACCCCGTGCAAACGTTATATACACATTATTGTTTCCCATCGATCGTAAGGTACTTTCTGAAACACTTTGTATTTACACACATAAGTGACGCGTTGCAACAACGTATAGAATCGATACCGAAGCGGACGACCAAGATCACGATCTGTAGAAGCTTGAAGTGTAACAATCGCTCGTGGTCCTGTCGCCAAACGAGTTACTTATTAACTCGAGAGACTGTGCTCCGCCGAGAAACAGTTTGAGAAAGACCGACGCCCTCGAGGATCCTTGCAACACGTTCGACTTCTATACTGTCGTGGTCGCGTAGACGGAAGCGGAAACGACACCATTCGTGCTGGAAGGCGTATCCTCCGGTTGTCAGCAATTGGTCGCCGCCGCTGCTTGCCGTAGGTGCGCCGAAGAGATTTCGTTGCTCTCGAGCCACTTGGCGACTTCCGGCGGCATCTCCGGTCTCACGTTTGGCATCTGCAACGTGCGTCCCGATTTATTTGTATCAGTTTTTTACAATAAAACAGACAAACTTTAGTCAAATCCTTGTAGGTTAAAGGCTCGGTAATATGGAACCCTTGATTTCGATGGCTTGCCAAAGCTAGAGGAATTTAATTTTCTTAATGAAAACCGGAGGAGAGGATGGAGGAATTAATATATAATGGTAGGTGGACACGCAATAAAATTGTATAGTTTTAATTGCACGCACTGAACACGTACGCGTGACATAGTGTCCGACTGTACAGCATCCCTATGATGCACACTTTCCATTCAAAGTATGATAAAATGGCGAGAAACAATCGTACATCAAGTTTTGAGACGTGTTTGTAAAGGGGAGACTTTTAACTTCAAGTCAAAGATGGTTTTAAGACTGAAAAAAAATATTTTAGTGGCTTCAAAATTATTTGAATTTCACTGAACACACGCGTGAGACACGAGTCCCACTTTACAGTATCTCTGTGGTGCAGACTTTCTATTCAAAGTGCGATAAAACGGAGAGAAAAAACTGTACATAAAGTTTTGAGAGGTCTTTGTAAAGAGGAGAATTCCATCTTTAAGTGTGTAGTGGTTTCAGTCATTAAAAAAATTGTTCCATGACTGCAGAATTATTTGAATTTCACTAAACATACAACTGAGCTACAAATCCGATCTTAGATCTTCGTGGTGCACACTATTCAACCAGAATCCAATAAAATGGTGAGAAAAAATCGTACGTCAAGTTTGAAGACGTATTTGTAAAGGGGAGAATTCCATCTTTAAGTCTGTAATGGTTTCAGTCCTTAAAAAAATTGTTCCATGACTGCAGAATTATTTGAATTTCACTAAACATACAACTGAGCTACAAATCCGATCTTAGATCTTCATGGTGCACACTATTCATCCAGAATCCAATAAAATGGTGAGAAAAAATCGTACGTCAAGTTTGACGACGTATTTGTAAAGGGGAGAATTCCATCTTTAAGTCTGTAATGGTTTCAGTCCTTAAAAAAAATTTGTTCCATGACTGCAGAATTATTTAAATCTCACTAAACATACACGTGAGGTACAAGTCCCATCGCACAGCATCCCTGTCATGCGCACTTTTCATTCAAAGTCCACTAACATTGCGACAAAAAATCATACACCAAGTTTTAAGGGCTTTCTGTAAAGGAGTGATTTGAATCTTCAAGTCTACTGTTAATTTTAATCCTGAACAAATTTTTTTTAAGTCTACCGAGTGGTTTCAATTTGGAAAAGTTTCGAAAAATTTCACCTCTGTCTTTCGAATCTCCCACATGATGTAGAAGCACGATTGAGAAAAGTTGCTTCAGGATCCTGAAAGTAGAGGCTTTGCACTTGAAAATGAGCGTTTTATCATTATTCTGTGATTTTTTATTACGGAGATAAGAAAGCCATAACGAAACATAACAGGTCATCATGAAAATAAAATATGTAATTTTTAGAAATCGAATGTGATGAATATAATGTATGTACAACACAATAATAAATGTTTTATCAATGTCAAAAATCGGACAATTAATTTTACATTGTGCACTGTCTTTGAATAGCCTCGTTAGCACACTATGAAACCAAGAAGATTTTAATAGGATGCTGGAATGATGCTTAATTGTTAGGGAGATTATTACCTCCGGGACACTAAAATACACGATGTTCCATATTACCTGCATTTATCCTATAGGTGATCAAAAGATGCAATTATACCTGAGTGACGCCAGCCTCGACGTCTGCAGTCTGCTTCACTCCTCGTTCCATTAGGGATCCGATCACAGCCTCTGCGCTACAATCTAACAGTCTTTGCCTGCAAATTGCTATAGCACGTACGAATCCGTCGTTTGGAGTAATGAACCGGTGCTCCATAAACACCGACCTCTCGTCCCAGTATATAATCTGAAAGAGAATGTCATTGCTTAAACTAAATTAATTTAATTGATCGTCATTTTCGTGTCTCGACATCAATCTCATCGATTAAACGTGTCTAGTTTGGTGTACAGAGGAATAATAATACGCTGAGTGTACGAATGTTAGTCAAAATTTATTTTCATGATGTGTTTCGAGGTTTATTAATACTTTGATATAAAAATTAATTTTTGAGTGCAGCCATTGAGTGTAAAACAAATTTAGTCTGATTCTTTTCGTCTATTTTATGGGGCAGAAAGGGCAGTACATCTTTCATTCGGACTTCGATAAAACGACTAGAAATTATGGTACTTCAATTTTTAAGACGTCATTGTAAAGAGAAAGCTTCAATGCTCAATTCTACAGTAGATTTAGCCATAAAACAAATTTTCTAATACTTTCATAAAAGCCTCTATACAGGGTGGAGCAATATAAACATGTCACCTGAATAACTCGCTTGCTTTTGAAGATAGAAGAAAATGCATCAGACCAAACTTGATATCGAGGCGCTCGTAATCTGATGACATTAATTTTTGTATAGGTGGAGACGTCAAGGAGATATGAAGGTCAACTCTGTTTTTTTAAATGGCACGTTATGGTTTTTTATTTACATTCTGATAGTGTGTTTCAAGACGAATACAATGACCTATTATGAAGGTCATTCAAGGTCACGCAAAGTCAATTGCAATAGAAAATAAAGTGTCTCAAAGCACTCTTCGAACACTACGACGATTTACATGTAACATGTTATTTACGTATTCACTGCTACTTCAAGTGTTCAAAATAACGACCTTGAACTTGAAATTGGTCCATATTTCATTGATGGCACGCTAAATAGTCATAAATACGAGAGAATCTTAAAAGACGAAGGCCAGAATTGTTAGAGGACATTTCACTGGACATGCGACAGTCCTGTGGTTCCAACAAGACGGATGTCCTGCTCATTCAGCACGAAATGTTACAGAATTACTGAACAGGACATTTGAAGGTCGTTGAATTGGTCGATCAGGAAATAATAAATGGGCAGCACGTTGCCCAGACCTGACACCACTAGATTTTTATTAGTAAACCAACAACCACAGTCAATATGCAAGAACGTATAAAAAAAGCTTGCTCTGTAATAGATACAACTGAAATTTGTCAGGCAGTATCATCAGTATTGCAACGTTTTAAATTATGTGTCCGTGTTCAAGGTCGTCATTTTTAACACTTGAAGTAGCAGTGATTACGTAAATAACATGTTACATGTAAATCGTCGTAGTGTTCGAAGACTGCTTTGAGACACCTTATTTTCTATTGCAGTTGACCTTGCGTGACCTTGAATGACCTTCATAATAGGTCATTGTATTCGTCTTAAAACACACTACCAGAATGTAAATAAAAAAACCATACCAATCCATTTAAAAAAACAGAGTTGACCTTCATATCTCCTTGACGTCTCCACCTATAAAAAAATTAATGACATCGGATTACGAGCTGTTTATAGTGCCCCACCCTGTATAAACCTCAATTTTCAGTGAAGCATTGAAGATATATTCATTTTTCCACTCACTATATGAAGTAAACAAATTTTTAGAAATAATTGAACGATGATCTGCGAAAGTAGAGGTTTCAAGCTTTAAAATAAGCACAAGTTCGCCACCCTACGCTTATGTTTTACGAAGTTACGATAGTTTGAATCACCAAGAACTTTTCCAAAATCCGAAATTTTTGTTCGCAGATTTGATTTGGAGCCTCTGTGTGTGGAAAATTGTTTTTGACAGGAAACCACGTGCTACGTCGCAGATTTGCAAATACCAATAATTGCACATGGCATGTTCGAGGGCTGTCGAGTCAGGTGCTGTCGCACGATTTGTTCTATAAAGGCAGGCTCAACCACCGAGTTCGTGAACAATGGGATAATCGACTCTTCGTTTTATGACAATCTGTTTAATTGGATTCGATTCTATATTCCGTGTACACAGCTATAAAATTGATCGCGAGGAGGATAGGATATGTACATCCTCCACTGCGGTGCGTCATACGGCCGTTGAATGCATACGAAAATATAATGAATGATCGAGAATCGACTTTGGCAACCAGACAGGAAAGGCGATGATTTGCTTCTTCAGTTTGCATCACCGAAAACGATTATTTTATTTGTTCATTCACCTACAGCGAATTCCAATAATGTTCTAACACTATTTCACTTTTTCCTGTACAATTTCAAATAATAACGGTTGCTTTTTACAGTTTTTGTATCTGGATCTATGTTGCAAATTTTAAAAAATACGTTTCACAAAGAAATCTTGTGTGAATTTAAAACGTGCTAAAACATTGAAAATACGTGATGCAGAAATGAATAATCAACATCGAAAGATTTAAACATCTTCAGACCTTTTGCCATATTTCTTACCATTAGTAATTTAGAGTCATATCGCCTGATTTCGATTTGCAGAATGTATAGAACCAACACAAATCTATGAAAAATATTTTCTCTGTACTTCGAAATTTCGTATTTTCTTTTCGATTCTAATCAATCACGATCTTTGCGAAATTTCTTTTATACATAATTATTAGACTGCGGATGTTTATGCAAAATAAAAATTGTCTATATTAAATCTAAGATGCAGAAGCAAAACATGGACATGTATTTCTTTTCTTAATCATATTATAGGGTTGAAAACGGTGCAACAGTACTCATAAGTTCTTTAAATGTAATCACTGTTTTGCATTCAATCTATTTATTTTTGTCATAAATACACAAAATGCAAAGTCCAATAACTATAATTTACTCATCGTACTAACTTTTCAAAAAGAAAAAATCAAGTCTTCTGGTACAATTTTAAAGTATTTCGAATTTCAAACAAGTTCCTTTTAATGGATGTTCGACGATAACGTGGCGTCGATGTATGTGTCTCTTTGTTGAAGCTTTACCTACGCAAGTGGAAGAGGAGGAATTTATAGAATTTCCAAGAAGTTATCGAAAACAAATGTTGATAGTTCTCGTGTGTACGTGGACGAAGATAATCACCTGACAAAAGGAGCACTACAATATCCCCAAAGTATCTCCGAGACAATCGGTCAGAGTCCAGCCGTGCGTGGCGTAGATATTAGGATGGAACTAACAATGACTCTTACGATGTAACCAATATTGTAACCTGTTCGCAGGAACTCGTCGCAAACACTTCGTAAAGCAAACCTCGTTGCTCGCGAGCGCGATAGTATACTGTAGCATAGTGTGTTTCATCTTCTCACGAGCACGCTGATTTGTTTTCGTGACTCACGTAAATGGAATTCACTGTTAAACATATTGCATGAATTCTTGACTGATTGCAATTGTTCCCGAGGTTCAAGGATTGTCAAATGGATCCAGTACTAAGTGTAGCATAGTGTTCAATTTCGATGGAAGTAGATATTTTTCTAATTGTTGTAATAACAGGTCCAGTGATCCAACATCCTTCTTCTTTTTTTTTTAAAAAGGAACTAGTAGATTCCTGTCTTAAAAAATTGTTGAAATTGTTTACAGCGAAGATAACAATCTCATAGCTCAATTTTTTAAAAATTTGAAATTTGTCCTCGAAGATTTTCTTGAATTTAAAATTGGAAACATAGCTCAAAATGAAGACAACAATCTGCAGGTTTGTTTTTTAAAAAATAAAGAGGACACTAGATCACGAGATCGATTACCGTAACAGTTAATTAACACCTATAAAAACGAAAAATTTGCTTAAACCTTCACTGAATTGATTAATATTATGAGCACACACAGAATGCAGTCCCATAAAATACAATATGGATTGAATAGTATTCGGAATACCTTGGACGTAATTTTGAAGATGGAAAGCGGCTTGACGAATCGTCGGTAGCGAATCGTCGCAGCCCCTTGTACAACCCCCGATCCTTGCGAGCAGATCTCGCGATATAAGCTCGTCCTTTCATAGAAGTCCGCCCTTGCGAAGTCCAGCTCGCGAAGGTACCTCGCGTTGTTCATGTGATAGAGCAGCGTGTCCACATCGGTCGTGGCGCAAATGCCTACCGAAACCAAATATTAGTATAACACCTGTAGCATTCATCATCATATTTTTATTCCGAGATCCAAAAGTTGTGAATTAGAAGCTCCCAAAAAGGGAGGCTTTGAAAAATTCTTCTTATTATTTATTCTAAGGTGCTGAAGTCGCAAACTAGGAGTCCTAAAAGTCTAAGAAGGAATAAAAGAACTATCTATCACATTTTCAGATGATGGACCATTGGAAAAAAATGTTGGTAATTATTTAGAAGTTTGCCCTCCTCCCCGATTTTGCTGACCTTGAAATGTGTTGTGAAGGTCATTCACGGTCCGTGGCAATGTAAGCCTACTTCGGCGCGGCGTCTGTTTACTGTTTTTGTAAACATGTTGTGGAGATCAGAAAGAAAACAGGGTTTCACTCTGGTCATGCATACATATACAGGGTGTCCCATTTAAGTTAAGATTGTAAATAATCTTGTAGACATATGATTTAAAAAGAACAAACGGACACATGTCCTTTAGTGTATCGAGTGGGGAGTCAAATGGCACTAATAGTTTTCTAATTCGTGGGCGTTTTCAAGGTTATTTCACGATCATTTTGTCTTTTTTATCATAAACCCATATTTTTTATTTCGGAATCATATTCTACGTAAAAGAATAAAAAAAGAAACATCTTTTTGTAAGTTTTTAAGAACTTTATTATGTGTTCATGAATCTTTTATTAAACGAATTACTAAGTGTCTAGAAGTCGAGGGTAAAAATTTCGAGCATTTATTATGATGTTCTTAAATGAAATAAAAAATCTTCCAGAAGAAAGTAACGTTGTCATTTTAATAGAAAAACAAAAGTATCCTTGTCATAAACAACAGTTGTGCATTTTTTACGTAGAATATGATTCTGAAATAAAAAAAATGGATTTATAATAAAAAAAGACAAAGTGACCTTGAAATAACCTTGAAAATTCCCACGCATTTGAAAACTAGTAGCGCCATTTGACTCCCCACTCGAAACACTAAAGGACATGTGTCAGTTTGTTTGTTTTAAATCACATGTCTTCAAGATTTTTTAGAATCTCAACTTAAACGGGACACCCTGTATAAGATGAGCTTCCAACTTTAAGAGACTACTCCTGGATTTTCGTATGCGTGGACGGGCCGGCATAATGGCCCTCTCCCGCGACCTAACCACAACTCACTCTATTCGCATAATCTATGCATTGTAGCTGTCATCCAGAATTTGAACTAGTAACACGTACAAAAGACTGGATGACATCTACAATGGAAATATTATGCGAATAGAGTGAGTTGTGGTTAGGACGCGCGGGTGGGGACGGAGAGGGCCGGCCGTTAGGCCGGTCCGACCACGCATACGAAAATCCAGGAGTGGTCTCTGAAAATTGAAAGCTCATCTTACATATACATATGTATATGTATGACCATAGTGAAAGACTGTTTTCTTTCTGATTTCCACAACGTGTTTACAAAAACAGTAAACAGACGCCGCGCCAAAACAGGCTTACCTTGCCACGGAGTGTGTACGAATACAGAAAATTCAATTCAGTACCAGCAATAGTTTTTTGCGAATGTCTCGAAAACTGAAACCGAGCGGCGGTAACATGTATAGGGAAAAGTTGTTCAGAATGATGACCTTGACAACATATTTCAAGGTCATCAAAATCAGTGAGGAGGGCAAACTTCTAAATAATTACTAAAATTTTGCATCATTATTCCAAAATCCCGAAGCTGCGAAAAATCTTTGTTATTATTTATTCCGAGGTCCTGAAGTCGCAAATTAGGTGTCCTAAAAGTACAAGATGGAAGAAGCTCCCATAATATTTTAATTCTAAATTCCCGAAGTCGAAAGTAAAAACTCCCAAAATCTCCCAAAAAATTTCAGAATATATTTATTAGCCGAAAATTTTGAATAGGAAGTCTTGAACCGTTTTCGATTGGAATTAGGGGAATTAAGGGCGACTGATTAGATGCGACCGATCACGTAACCATCCCCGATAGCACAACACTTGAGCAACTTCGATAGATCGATGGCCAACGCGGTCGGATCGAACCTGAACGATTCAATATCGAGAACTCGAAAAACAGACCACGAGGAGTCGCGACGATGCTTGGCGCGGATCGGTTTCCTCGTTCGTCGCAAGGACTAATAAATAAAAGATTAGCATTCGTCAGAATATTCCGGCATACTAAGCGTTTCGAGGATTTATTATGATTCGTCGTAGTACGCACACGGCGTGACAAAGACGCGTATGTGTGTATGCGTATCGAACACCTGGCTATTCGAAAGGGTAATAGTAATCGTATGCACCGACAAGAATTAATATGTTACAAATGATTCGGCCACCAACGTTTTTCTCTGGTTGATGATCAGTGTGTAGACTTCTAGCACTCGGGGATAAACTTTTCCGTCGATTTTTGTGGAGTGTGCTAAGTACGGGCTAATTATTAGTATCTACGGTTTTAAAATGTTTTCCTGAGAATTTTTCTCGAGTTTTCCACACTTGTTAATTATTTTCTACTTTGAGGCACGGAAATAATGAATATTTTCACGCAAGGTCGTGTGGATTGCGGGCTGAGTGGATCAGATTTTAAAACATCAAAGATTTCTAAATATTCTCTAAACTATTATCCGTATTTTTGTTAATTATTTTCTATTTCGAGGCACGGTAATAAGTAACATTCTCACGCAGGACCGTGTGTATATTGTGCTGACCGCGGATGTTACGAACGTTTACGTGAAAATGCAGATTTTCAAGAAATATGCTGCGGCTTCATTTTATCATTTATATTATCATTAATATATGTTATCTTTCTGAGAACGTTATTTGAAGTGTACTTCAGTACGAAGAGATTACGAAATCCGCATTTTTAACTAGACAGTTACACGGAATTACATCATTCAATGCTTCACTATCTCTCTTTTTATTTATCTACAAGTGTTTATAGCAAAAACTATTACATGTCCAAGATAACGTTCGTGAAATGTGTTTGAGGAGCTTAATTGTTTGTAACTGACATTGAACGATGTACAACTGCTAGTATGATATTAATCAATGAATTCATTGTAGAATAAAATGCATTCCGAGCTACATAATAAAATAATACATATTTTCATTTTATGGCATGAAGAAGGTCCGTTTGAAGTTGTAGAGGTATCTAAATAAGATTTACATTCCAAATATATGGCAAAATCGCAACTGATTGAATTCTGTATCAAATATTTGCTCAAATACTGGAATTAGCACTGGAGTCATTAAAAGCCTCAGATTACCAATTGGTCACTAGTAAGAAAGTTCTATTAAACACAATATAATAAATATTTCAGGAAAAGTCTGAGGTACTACAATAGATGTTCATAATTTTATAAAATTGTTCATAAAGATCCTCACTCAAATATTAAAGGGTTAAAATCCCCAGATTCTACCAAATTGCCATTTCCAACTATGTTCTATCTAGAGCATTTCATCGAACAACAAACACTTCCGGAAAAATTGTGACATAGTATAATAAATATTCCTGACTAACAAATCACCCAGCTAACAGGTCAAATACACCCACAAAATTCTTCATAAAGCTCTTCACGCCAATATCGAAGGGTTAAAATCCCCAGATTCTAACAATCTGCCAGTTCTAACGAGGTTCAATCTAAAACATTTCTTCAAACAACAAACACTTCAGGAAAAATTGTGATATAGTCCAATAAATATTCCTGACTAACAAATCACCCAGCTAACAGGTCAAATACACCCACAAAATTCTTCATAGAGCTCTTCACTCCAATATCGAAGGGTTAAAATCCCCAGATTCTACCAAATTGCCATTTCCAACTATGTTCTATCTAGAGCATTTCATCGAACAACAAACACTTCCGGAAAAATTGTGATATAGTCCAATAGATACTCCTGACTAACAAATCACCCAGCTAACAGGACAAATACACCCACAAAATTCTTCATAAAGCTCTTCACGCCAATATCGAAGGGTTAAAATCCCCAGATTCTAACAATCTGCCAGTTCTAACGAGGTTCAATCTAAAACATTTCTTCAAACAACAAACACTTCAGGAAAAATTGTGATATAGTCCAATAAATATTCCTGACTAACAAATCACCCAGCTAACAGGTCAAATACACCCACAAAATTCTTCATAGAGCTCTTCACTCCAATATCGAAGGGTTAAAATCCCCAGATTCTACCAATCTGCCAGTTCCAACTATGTTCTATGTAGAGCATTTCATCGAACAACAAACACTTCCGGAAAAATTGTGATATAGTCCAATAAATATTCCTGACTAACAAATCACCCAGCTAACAGGTCAAATACACCCACAAAATTCTTCATAGAGCTCTTCACTCCAATATCGAAGGGTTAAAATCCCCAGATTCTACCAATCTGCCAGTTCCAACTATGTTCTATCTAGAGCATTTCATCGAACAACAAACACTTCCGGAAATATTGTGACATAGTATAATAAATATTCCTGACTAGAAATCACCCTGCTAACAGGTCAAATACACCCACAAAATTCTTCATAAAGCTCTTCACTCCAATATCAAAGGGTTAAAATTCATAAGTTACATAAATTTCTGCCCAAAAAATTTTTCTTCAAGAGCGAAGTTCAAAAATCGTTTGTAAACCCACTGGAACGATCCAGCGCCACATGAGATAAGATTCTACACCCTTTGGGGTCCCCAAGGGTCCGATCCCGATCTGAAGACATCATCTACTTCCACCATCGCCGGAAGTCTCATGTTTACGTTCCCCGGGTTGGTCCAGTTTCGCAGACTTTCGCCGCGTTCGTTCCTGAATCAATACTCGGTTGGATTTGCGACATGAGCAGCCGGCCGGTCAACTGATTCGCGCGTGGTAGGTCAAGGTTCCAAAGAAACGGGACCGTGTTAAGTCGTCGAATTGTAAGGATTCCATGTGCTTACGTGGCAACCGGTATGAGAATGAGATGCATTTTCACGGAATCTTTGTGTTCTTACGCGTACGGGATTCGATTACATAGCTTCGGTAATTCCCCCGTAAATCGCGTACGCGCTTAGTCAAGGAAACATTGCCAATGTTTAATTGGCTCTCCATCATCCCGCCATTGCGAAAAATTGATGACTCTGCTTAACCCTCATCCTTAGTCATCATTTAGATACAATTTTCGATTCCTATACAGAACATACATCACTGGCCTATTCGAGTCGAAAATGTTCTGTCACGTTGCAATATATTCGTTTTGTTTCAACCCTTTTATTGGGGATAACGAATTAATTCATCATTTAAATATGTACATTTTTATATTTCTTATAGATCACTTTATTCGTCGTTTTATTCACAACTTGTCTATTTTATTGGAAAACGTTCTCCTACCTTGCGGAACCTACACTCGTTTTGTTTCAACCGTTTAATTGGAGATGACGAATTAATTAATCATTGAATTATTCTTCTCTATTACTTATAGATCGCTTTATATAAAACTGGTCTGTTTCATTAAAAAACGTTCTGCTATCTAGCGGTACCAACATCCACTTTGATTCAACCCCTTAATTGAGTATGACGAATTAATTTATCATTTAGATATTTTTTTCTATTTTTGATATATCACTTAATGTATTACTTAACTATTCTATTGGAAAATGTTCGTTATCTTGCAGTATCTTCATTTTGTGTCAACCCTTCTATTGGGAATGACGAGTTAATTCATTATTCGAGTTCGCTGTTACCGTTCAAAAGCTATTTATTTTCTTCTTAAATAAAAAAACAATTCTTGTACTTCACTATGCAATAATATCTATCATATTGGCACAAAGTATGCTGTGTTTACGTTGACTGTAGTCAAATTTTTATTATCTTTGTGAAAAGATTCATATTTACTCTTATAAATGATAGTATCGTTAGATTAAAGAGAAAAATGCGGATACTTTGTGGCCAATGTGTCAGAAAATCATGTTTTATAAAACAATCCCACGAAGAAATTCTTCTTTTATAAAACAACCCCCGAAGAAATGATTGAACTACGTTCCTAAGCTTATCGGTTCAGGACCAAAATGCTGTTGGTGGCCGTTGATGTTGAACAATTCTTTAAGAAATTCTCAACAATGAATTTCAAACATCTCAAATCTATTAACAAAGCTTCAGGAACAACGTCTGTCAGCCATTATCATTTCTACAATCAACTTCGTACAACGTCACAGACGTTGCCATAATTCGCTAGAGAATTAGACTTTCTGACATCTTTCATAGTTACCTTCGACTCCTAGAAAGAGTAAACAATAATTTTCGGAAGTGCATCTAATGATCTCATCGTGTGAAATCAATAGACTGCGGATTTTTATGCAAAATAAAAATTGTTTGCATCAATTACAATGAAGAAATGTCTTTCTATAATAATTTTGATAAGCTTGGACTAATACATCGAGGCTCATAATTTTTTTTAATCTCTTGCGTTAAATCTACTCATTTTTACCACAAAATCAGAAACCCCGCAGTCAACTAATCAATTTGGAAATATTCTTCGGAGTCAGTTCAATACACGGACATCATCTCTAACGGGGTTAAACAGCCACGTGTGAGTACTATATTAACATGTTGGCTGCCATGTCACCCATATATGGCTGACGGAATTATTAATTCAGATTTCAAAATAAATTTTTACTGTCACATATTCGTTGCACCAAATTTGATTAATATCTAGAAATGCAAGAAGATTGAAGGATCTCTCAGTGTCATTCATTTAACCTTTTCAATTTTTATTTCATTAAATAAATCACTTTGGAATTTTTTAGGTTACTGGATTCGCACTCAATCTTCGCACACATAAACCCAAGTCAAGAATTGCGCTGACAAGGCAGTCCTTGTCAAGACAACCCTGATCAACACGACCAAGATACACTAGTCTGTCATCCCATAAAGAAGAACTTACCATAAACAGTGGTCTCGTCAAGGATGTTCACGCGTTTCTTGCAGAACCGGGCGAAGAAAACGGTGAAGAACATCCTGAGGAAGTAGTGTATCTCGATTAGGCCGTAGATGGCAACGATGACGAGGAACACGCCGGTCAGCACCCAACAAGTGATCATGTTGACAGGCTGAGCGTATCTCCTCCAGCAGCCTCTTCTTCTCTTCGAGCCCGGGAAAACAGTCGTGGAAACTGGCTAAATGTTAGTCAGGCTTTGGAATTTCGCCACCGGGAAGCCGAGCTCCACTTTATTGATTTGCTGACGGCGTTTCCTGGCTGGTTTCTCGCCGACGAAGCGCTGCGCTGCTCGACTAGCATGACAGAGGCTCACGGGCTTTGGGAGACCAGGAGACTAGTCTTAGAGGACCGAATCCCGAGCCCATATCTCCCGGTGCACCAAGTTCTCGATCTTCGCCGAGTCAACTCGCGATCAACCGGTACCAGAACACCTTGACGAACACCTCGACGAACACCGCGAAGAACACCTGCAACGTGAGAAACGTGTCGACGTGTGATCGCGACAGCATACGGACTGCGTTTTTCAGAAAACGTTGCGCGCGCGGAGGGCTCCACCTTTGCTGACCGACTCGAAGCGTGCGCTCGACAGCGGACGGATAACGATCGCAGGACATCTCCGACGCTCGTGTACCGGAAGTCTAGAGACGACAGGATACTCTATTCGATTGGCAAACATTCGACAGTTGCTTTAGTTATTAGACACCGTCACGTGGAGGACGCGCTGCCAGCTGGCAGTGATCGAGAATATGGAAATAGGTGTCGCGAGTCACGCTTCGGGCCACTGTCAGTGAAATGGAGAATCGTTTGGTCTCCGCGTGGGATTTGTTCATGGTCACAGGATTCTTTTGTGTAGAGAATTGTAGGAAGAAAAATAGCGGAGATTCGGTTTTGGAAGCGTTTTTCTTGCGAGATTGTTAACCTCTTGTGCTCGAAGCTGTTTTAACGTTTTAACGCGTTCATCGCTCACTCGACAATCATAAAAATTACACAAAATCAAAGCAATATATTTATAAAAACAAAAACTAGGAAGTTTAGTTTTGTGATATTAATTACTGTTTCAAACCTCTTCTATTCCTCAGATCGTAAGGAAATTTTGTACAATCAATCTACCAACGTAAAAATTACTTTTCTATTCGGTAACATGGCGATGAAAGTGTTGAAAGGGGAGCAATTTTGCCCTGGTTTATGATTATTGAGACTGTGAAGATGCATCCATGACGATTAATTCAACAAATTTATTTCTTTGGGTAAATATTATAAAAAAAGTGTCTGAAAATTTGGACGAACACATTCACATTATTTTTATAAAGAAATGTAAAATAGTCACTTTTAGTGCTCCGTAAACCTAGTGTTAAGTTCAAATGCGGAAATACAGCCGTGCATAAGCAAACTACTTGCTTACCTCTTTTCTGTTTAATTTGTATCGATTAAATCTATTAAGACAGTGTAAACATTTTTTAATACTATATTTTGTCAATTGTCAATGTTGAAACCGATATCATTTCGTAAAAAAGCAATCGTATAACAATAAATGTAGACTTATTATGAAGCTTCAACAGTTTAAACATTGACAATTTTTCGAAAATTGGAAATTTATTATTCAAACACTCTTTGAAGCCAGTGTGTATCGAGTCTCAGCCCTTTCATAGAACGTGATGAGCAAAATCTGTGTCACCTAAAACCTGTGATGAAAACATACATGCTATATAACGGTAGTCCAAGTTTATCAACCCCTGTACGCTGTTTAAAAATAGTTGCGTGAAAATAAGTTTACAGTTTAAAGAAATATTGCAGAAACTCGATCACCGGAACTTATAATGTTTGAATTCTCCATTATCTGAATGAAAATAATTACATAACTTTTGTTATCATCAGACAGCGGATTTAAATACACTTATGATGTAAATGAGATGTAAATGAGATGTAATCCTATCTAACCATTTACACTGTGACGAAGCTCCATAGACAATGGTCCCCACCGACATCCTGAGTTAACATCGCACAACATGCTCAAACGTCTCACAACATGTTCAAACCTCTCACATCGACTCTCTCATCCTGACCAACATTGAAGAATTAAAAATCAATACAAAGTAACAATTGAAAGAAACAACAGAAAACATATATGGAATATTCAACAAAAATATTTGGCAAAACATTATCAAACCTCTCCCATCGCTTCTACCATCCCAACAACCATCCAAACAATCCAATTGAAAACCAGTTAACATGTTCGCTACCACCGTCACATGTGAGATTCACAATCACACAATTTACTGAAAGATAGCATTATTAATTTTATACACCTTGCTATTTAAAGTCGTAACACACATCGTAGTAGGCAGCGAATCAAATAGTGGTAGCGAACATGTTAAAAGAATCAACAACAAAATATTTTTAAAAATTATATTCAAAAGAAACGTTTGACAAAACACTGTCAAACCTCTCGCATTTACTATACCAACCACCATTTAACACTAGGTTTACAGGACGCGATATAATATTTTGAATTTACAATTATTGAGATTGTGAAGATGAATTCATAAGGAATTATTCAACAAATTTATTTCTGTGGGTAAATATATAATATTTATAAATTTATTTCTCTATATATACTATATATGAATTATATATTGTATATATTATTATATATATAATTTAATATAATTTAAATATTATATATATACAAATGGTTAAAAATTTAGGTGTACACATTCTCGTTATTTTTACAAACTAATGCAAAATGGTATCACTCTTTTTTTGTTAGTTTATTCGAAGTCGCATCGGCAGCTGAGGTTATTGGCGACCGCATCGAATTACGCTATATTGCATATAGATAGTCACTTTTAGTGCTCCGTGAGCTTAGTGTTGAAGAATCTGATTAAAAGCCCAATCGAAAAGAGCAACAGAAAACAAATCATCAATCAAACGAAACCTACTTTTACCTCTTCCCCCTCGGAACGTCAGCGTTTATCAGTCTCCTTGCGTCTCGCAGTGCAATTCCAAAAATCGGCTAGGCTGTGAATCCAAACTCCGCGGATGGGCAATGTCGAAACTCCGTTATCAAGCCTTCTATCAACTCTTTAATCTCTCCGCCGTTTAATATCCGGACGCTGCAATCGATGGTCGCACGCGACGATGAAAAGGCCAGCTGGTGGAAACGCACCCCTTGCACCCTTCTATTCGTTGCAACCCGCTGCACCATCCGGGCTTCAGTGCACGCACATACTCTCCTCGGATCTCGCTCGCACACTACAGATCTTGAAAACTCTCCCTCTCTTTCTCTCGCACGCACTGTCTAAAATCTGTCCGTTCTTGGCGACAACATCTAACGGACTGGAGGATCGACGTCTTCGCGGGTTCGTCGTCACCCTCGGCGCCGGGATGTCCCTTTTCTGATGTTGCATCTGCGCCGAGGACATCCAACCATCAAGCCGCGGCGGTTGTCGGCCAGGTGGGAGGCGAAGCCTCACCGAGCCCTGACGTCAGAATCCTTCGCCGATTGTGATTATGGCAACCGAGCACGGCGCCGAATTGTTGTTTGTAGGCGGCTGACCAACAGAGACCATCTGACCATTTCAAGATCGGCTTGCGAAAATTGAATTTTATGTAATCATCCGCAAGATTTCCGATACCTACCTAAGAAAGTTTCTATTTTTCTGGTGTTGGTCCACAGATTTCTGAAATTAGATCTTATCTGCGTTCTGGTGTTTGAATTTTAAGTTACACGTGGATCTAACGACTCTTACAATCAGCGAAGCTTGATTCATTTTCCGGTATAAAAAGTGTTTTAGAGTGTTGTTCCCCACCTTAGGATCATTTGAAAATTTTTGA
Source organism: Sphecodes monilicornis (assembly GCA_913789915.3). Lineage (NCBI taxonomy): Eukaryota > Metazoa > Arthropoda > Insecta > Hymenoptera > Halictidae > Sphecodes > Sphecodes monilicornis. Next base: position 18,592,084 of record OU565290.1, read on the forward strand.
GAAGTTTTTGAAAATTTTGATGTACCAAAGGAAGCCTAGAAATCATCTTCTGTGTAATAATTTCTAAATTGTTAAATTGCCTTACTAGGAATGACTTGTTGGTTCATAATTGAAATTGCTGTTGAAGGAGAATTATGAAGAAAAATTATGAAATAATCGCGGATAGATGATATATTAACTATGAACTGCGGGAAGTTTAGGATTGGAGGTGCGTTGTTCATCCCGAGATAGAATTTTTGTCATTCGTTTCTTTTAGCGACTATGGACAATGGACAATTAGGAAGGGAGAGTAGCCTAATTTGGTCCTGTGGTGATATTGAGCCACCATATAAAAGCAGAATTATTTAACAGGCACGTGATGCGAAGATCATAAAAAGGATAAAATTAGACGTGCATATGGCGACTAATTAAAATTCTATATTGTGCATAAAAAGAAATTGTCAAAAATATTAGTGAATCATTATAGAAAGAGATGAATTAAGGTAATAGACAGTAATGCATTTATTTCCGGAAATATTACGCAGCAAGAGAGAGCGTGTTTAATAAAAAATTAAATGAAACTTTTCGTATCTTTATATCGAGATTTCCAGTGAATTCATGATAAGATAAAAATTTATAAAATACAATTATCTTTTTGCTTTTTATAATCTTCTGTAGAATTTTTCAGGCCGCATAACGATTTACAGTTCAATCGTTGCAATCGTGTCTTCGTAAAATTCCATATTTTTTAATATCGAGAAGGCTCACTATTTCATATAAAACCACACTATACACAACTTCATTAAAAACCTTCCTTTTTAAATTCAATGGTGACGCTGCTAAAATACATTGAATTTTAAGTAATCGCACCATTATTACTCAGATTTGATTACTATAGACTTTAGTCGATTAGCTTATAATGACATATTTATGCAAAATTTTTAATTAAAGTTCGTTGAACGTATTCATAATTTTTTAATATTACATGTTACGCAATCTAGCATTTGCAGTTTCGTAAAAAAAAAATTCAATAGCAGGCTGACACGGGCCCTCTTATCTCTTCCAGCATGCATCGATCGTTTCGCTAATGCATCCGAGTCTAACAAATAAAAATTGCATATCTGGATTAGGACAGATTTATCTAAAAAACGGACCACGAATAAGCTAATGCACGGACCGTTAATCGTTTCGGAAAACAACCGAAATCTTTGAATCATAATTGGACATGTGCGTCCTCGGCCTTTAGATAATAGCTAATTGATCCATGAAACACACGCGGCGCCCATTTTTACATTCACCAAGAGATCACGTGGGTTATTTATAAAAGATTCAACGTCAATTTCATCGATATTTATTAATAAACCAGCGTGTTAATACCACGAGACATTAAAACGCAAATAACATCTCACTACACCATGATTGCGTCGTAATTGATGTAAATTGGGATGAAAAATTGAAAAATCGCAATTAAAAGCGATTTTACAAGAATTTCAACGAGCTTTGGACGTTAACTATGAATTGGCAGGAATTAGCAGCGATTAACAGAGACGCAGGTGTAATGAGTGAAAATGACAAAACTTGGCGCGAAAAATATGCCAAATGGATTTCTACAAAACGGAAATACATCTGTTGAACTAACGGAAAGTACTGTTTACGTTACATTATTTTTCGAGTGGATACATTAAGATAAGATTGGCCAGCGACCGATAAGCAAACTGAAGATGAACTCTTCCCAAAGTGTTATAACAATTAGGTAAAAATATGAATTCTTTTCGATTAACTTCATGCAATAAATACAGGTTTAAAAGATAATATTCCATTGCTCTTTTGAGATTTTGGAGCGTCGCAATAATAACACTTGTAATTTTCCTACGTAATCCTGTAAAATAGTGTTGCACTAGTAATTATAGCAATTATTTAACTTTGCTATAGTTCCGTTCATTGGATAGTATCATACATCTTCTCCAGTATCCGTCACATTGATAAAGAACTACTTTAAAATTGACGAATTTCCTGTTATAGTAACACTCTCATTAGTACATTTTGCAAGTTCCAATGAAACTAAACATTTCACCCTGGAGAACTGTTCTCTGTACTTATCAGAAATTATTCAACAGTGATTGTTCAATAATTCTTAAACCATCAATGGCTAAGGGGACCATTTTTTAATTAATTTTCAACAGCCATAGGAATTTCAATTGTGATCCAACAAGCCACATCCAGTAACATAATTATGATAATCCCCTCTAAGATTATTATGTAAAAGAAGATTTTTAAACTTCCGCTTGTGGACGGAATTATTATAAAAAATCCTATTAATAGGTTTTCAGTGAATGAGAGAAGGTTTTTTAAAAGAAATGTCCACTGTCCGAGTTTTGAAACGTTCCCTAATCCTTTTGATTATGGGTTCAAAGCTATGAAATTTCTATCATGTTGATAAACACAACTGACCAAAGAAATGGTGAAAGATCGCTAAGAATAATGGCTATTTTTGAACTCTAGCGGCTATATTTTATCAGAATCTTCATTCCACGACTAAAATCGGGAGGAACTCATCCGTAACCCAACATTACCAAGATGCCGCAAGGGAAAGTTAATAAATCGTCAAGGAGATACAATTAATAAATCTTGTTACAAGAGATTCGAAATAGCTCTGTGGGAAACGGCGATGTTAAGAATTACGCCGAATCAATTTATGAGCTTGTAGAAGGCGCGGTTCTTTCTGTAAATTTGCATTCGACTCGGTCGTTCCAAGACACGTTGGGAACACAGTGGAAATTTTCGTCTGTCGCCGCTCCTATATGGCGAGGACACCCAGAAACCGGTGATCTGATTTGTCCCAGTAGACTTGCGAAAGCTGCACCGTGTAAGTATAATGTAATTGTTACTGGACGGGAGGAAGAACAAGCGCAAGGTTCGTTAAACGTTGTTCGAAGGCGAGGCATGCACCGAGGCCCAGGAAACGCTTTCCTGCTGATGTTTTATGGAAAACACGTGGCACCATCGACCACGAAATCGACGCGGAACTGATCGAAAACCGAGCTGCGTCATGGGAATTACTATAGCTCTTTGCACCATCAAACGAACAGCGGGAGAAAATTTATGGGCATTCTTTCGAACGATCGTTGTTTCGATGTTTACCTCATTCTGTTACAGATTTAAACAAAACTAAGATGTTCAATGATATTGTAGTCAATCAGTTAAACCGTATAATTTTAGAGTAGTTTTTTATGCCACAAAAGGATAAATTAACTTATAATTATCTAAGAAACAAGAAATCTATAGGAACTTTGCTATTTGTCAATATGAACGTGCAACAAATTTTTAAGACAAATTGAAAGTAAATATCCGTCTACCCAGATAATCCTTATTAACATAAAGGTTAATCTTTCCAATATTGAATATCGAAGATCTACTACACCCTATTTTAACGTTTCAGTGCTGAAAAAACGACCTAATCTCGACAGTTTTGCTGTTAAACCGTATCTACCATGTATCTAACTAGCAAATCCCAATTTTCTAAAATATATAACCGCTCATAATTTTATACTCGATCGCCATGATAAAAATTTGTTTGCTCGAGCCATCTGTAACTATGAGATCTTCCAATAATAGGATAATTTGTTAATAGATATCTCTATTGGCACTTGAAGTGCCAATAGTATTATATATTATATAAGTGCTCAGTTAAAAAATCTGTTTTGCTATCAAGTGTCACCAAGAAAGTAAAAGGTCGGTTTGTATCATCAGGTCACGCGTGGAACGGAAGCGATACAGTTCCGTTCACCAAAGGATTCTTATAGGATTTAAATGTCAATGGATGCTATACAGCGAAGCCGATTAAATCCGACACATGTATAGCTAGCTTTTGGCCTTTACATGTCTGGAGGAATCTTTGTCTGAACCAACCTACATTTGTTCTGTAACAGAACGGATATGGAACATTGTATAGGAAACTGCGTGGTGATTCTTTTCACTGGAATGTTAATGGCGTTTACTAGAAAAGCAATGGTCAATACGTTTATTTAAAAAAATTCTCTCGTACAGTATACATAATAAGTTAAAAAATAAGATTCCACAGGCGAGGTTTCAGGATACTTTGTACAGCTCTCGAGGTCCGTTCAATCGCGGCCGCGGAAGAATTCCGTGACGAATGGCTTGTCTCCGGATTCGTACTTCTTTAGAGGCCTATCGTATGGGATTGGGAAGACGGGTATGTTGTCCTCTTCTTCTTGAACCGGAAACGTCGTTGATCCAGTCTGAAAAGGTGAACGTTTACTTCCTGCCTCGCGGGAACGGAGATCGGTAATCATCAGACTGCGGATTTTGGGTTTATAGCATCCTTTTTCGGTCCAGGAAAAAATTTAAAAATGTTTAAGAAGGATTTTATATTCCTTGATAGACGATAGAACCCTTGAGAAAATGGAGACATTTTTTTCAATTGCAATTCTTATAAATTAGTCCATGAGAATGTGGATTTAAGTACAGTAAAATGTTTAGAAATTCCCAATGAGATTTTGAACCTCTTTTGGAGTATTTTAGAACCCCTAAGGAAAAGAAGACACGAAAGAGAATTTTTCTACTACAATTTTTATGGATTTTTTATTAGCAGGTGGCCATTTTCACCCAGGAATTGAATTTTTGTCGTGCGATTGTTGATTTATGAAAGTATAAAAATCCGCGGTCTGTTGATACGATTTTCTTACGTACAATGAACTTCGGAATAAATATAACGCCAGCTTCGTAACTCATGATGAAGTGACTATTTCGGAATGTACCCCATGCGGCTTTGCTCAAGTTAGCGCTGGTAAGGACGAACCACGGAATCCTCTTCAAATCCGGTGAAAATCTTGTGTATGATTTAATATGAGGCATGGCTTTGTCTCTGGCTGTGTGGGAAGCCTTCCACTGGCTGGGTATGTCAATCAAACGTCTTATTACACAAAAAAAATTTCTAAACACCGTATTTCCTCCGCAAGGTCCCCCCCACCTTAAGAAACACGATGTTCCCTCTAGCATCAAATTCAACACATGTGAGAAGTCTTCCACTGGCTGTATATGTCAATTAAACGTCTTATTACACAAACAATATTTCTAAACACCGTATTTCCTCCGCAAGGTCCCCCCCACCTTAAGAAACACGACGTTTCTTCTAGCATCAAATTCTAACATTCCCCATAACAGAGTATTCAAATCTCAATTTGAATCACAGAAAATTGTATCCTCTGTAGCATCGCGTCCGGACACCTCCTTAACCTCGCACTTTTATTCGCACCACCTTACAACTCACCAATGAGAATGCAACGGTGACTCAGCGACGAGTGAGCGCCAAATCAGCAGCCAATTAGAACACGGGAAACATATCTTCCACTGCTCTCGATTGTCTCACCATGTCTCCCAAGTGACGGGAGACGTTACAGAGGAAATGTGCCCCGATATTTCACTTACTGTAGATAGGATTCTATCCACTCCTGCTTTGAATGCGTCTGGAGGCTGTAAGGTAAGCAACAGGACGCAACGCGGCAGTCAAAGCTGTCCTTGTAATTTTGAATCGTGGGATAGATGAATTGAAAGTGCGGGTGGCTCTTCAAACCCTTCGCTGTCTCTCTCGACATTGAAGGTACTATCTCCTTCAGGAGCCAACTCTCGTAGTTGGGTCCTAAACTGCCTATGCTGGAGCTCTGCGCCACAATTGGCCACTGAGGAGCATCCGGGGGCAAAGTGGCGTGTTTTGAAAGCACAGATGCTAGCTTTCTGTGACCCCATAGATCAGATTCGCGGTTTTTGTGGCTCCCAGGGACGGAGGCTACGAAGAACACGTTCACCGACGAGAAATCCGCTCTGCGAACGGCAGAGATCCACTCTGTCAAAGCTGGCTGTCTGTATGTGTTCAGGTAGCGCTCTAAATCCTTCTTGAAATCAGTCGGTGACTCCCCGTCGCCGGGATTCGCAGATTCTGGCAGTGGAGGCAGGTGTGGCGATATCCAGAGTCTGATCAGAACAGAAGCAATCATTTATCCTCTAAGATTTATCTCTCGAAAGAAACGAACATTAACAAGGGAAGAAGCCGAACTGTCCGACTTTGATTTTAACGAGGTTTTGTACGATGGTACTTTACAAGCCCCTAATGTTGTATATGAAATATTAACTGTAGTTAGTTAGTAGCTTTAAATACATATACATTACTGCCAAGTAACTATGGCTAATGTTTCATATACAATATACAGCATTAGGGGCTTGTATCTGCCATCGTACAAAAGCTCGTTGAAGTCGAAGTCGAACAGTTCGTGTCCTTCCCTTGTAAGTCACTTTGAACAGTATCTCACAGACCCTTGAGTCCTGTTCTCCCAGTCGTCCGAGTACAAATTCGCGGTGGACACTACCACTCTTATGCCCTCGTCTTTATACTTTAAGATCATCACCTTGGTGTGATGGCAGCCAAACTTGCTCGGCATTTGTATGGGGAGCATGGTGATGTTCAGACCCACTTTCTCCTCGTCCACCCTTTCGCCATATAAAATTAGCATATCGGTTCGCTGACCAGCTAGCAAGTATTGTAAACACAACCACCCAACATCAACCATGAAATTAATTTGTAAACTAGAATCTATTTCTCCTAAGCTGATGTCCAGGATTTCGGGAAATGTTATCGAGAACTGTTGATTGTATGTTTCTTTTGCGTTTTGTATCCTTGTGAAGAATAGGTGGTACGGAGCTGAAAGAGCGTATTTCAAGGCAAAATGTCCTGGCTCAACTACAGACACTTTCAGACCGTGATGCTTCATCATTTTAATAGCTTTTGCTCTGAGCTCCTCTCTTGACTTTGATGTTTTACATTGCTGGAAGGATTCAATCAGAGACATGCTCTTCGAAGAGGAACTGTGGCTACTATCTGAACTTCTAATTGAACTCTGAACACATTCTATATCATCATCGTGATTTGACTTTGACTTTTTCTTTTCATTCTGATCATTGTTGTAACTACTGTTTCTCTTTTTTCCTTGGCTGGGCTCTTCCTGCATTCTTTCCTCTACCAGTTTCAGTTTAGTCAACTCCTCTTTCATTATATTTACTTTGCTAGCGTCTACACTACTATTACTGCTGCTGTTAGAAGCTTTGAAAAGTGCTCCAGCCACTTCATCCATTTCTTTTAATTTATTATCCCTCCTTTGCATTGTTACATGCTTATGCTTCTCTATCTTGTCCATTAAACTCTGACTGGATCCTTGATTTTTGCTTGTGCTAGTGGAAACTTTTGTTAAAGATTGCTTGCTACTTTGATTACTACTGTTTTGCTTTCTAAGTACCATTTGCAGTACTTTTAGTTGATCTATTAAGAGCGACCGATCGGAGCATTCGAAACCTGGATCGTCAGGTATATCGATCTCTCCCTCTAATTGATTTATTACAAGTCTCTCCACTGAAATAAAAGGCTCACTGTTTTTCTTGCTTACCTTGATTGAGTAGCAGATGGAAAGGAATGCGAAATGAATAAGTATTACTCACAATGTGGATGTGACATCTCGTTGAAGTGAATCGGATTTTTTCGGTAACATTTTTCCATGTAAGGACATTTCTTCTTAACTGAACCTTGAATTAAAAAACAACGTTAGCTCAGCTCTGAAAGGTTACGTTTAACCTCAAAAATATGTAAAATTGTCTATGTATGTATGTAGAGATTACTATTCTCACCATCATTGCTATAAGACGTCATCGCCATCGCTATCTTATTCACGACACGATCTTGCAAATATAATTTTAAATATAATTTGTATACGTTACACAAAATAGTCATGCACTTATGTCACAAATTTTTAGATAAACACGCACTGATTATTATTCTATTAAACTGCAGAGAAGAAAGACAGAGGGCACCTATGTCTCTGTGGCGCTAGTGGCGCTAATGCGTTTGAAATGGTGCGCTTGCAAGTGGCAGTGGGTGAGTGTGTTGTCAATTTTATTATAAAAAGTGAGGAAAAGATGTAAAATTGTGCCAAAATTGGTGGCTCAAGTAGAGGTCAGCTGTTTACGGTAAGTTTATGCTAAAAAATTATGCATGTCTTTTGCAATTGCATAAATTATAAGAGTTAGAATGATGCCGCATCATAAACGACATGTTCACTACCGGAAGTATTTACACGCTTCGACGCAAAAAAATGTTCGTGTCTCATTTTATAAGTATAAAATTAACGAATTATGCATAAATGATTAAATAATGTTGAAACAGAAACAAAGTGGAGAGAAAATACCAGAAGTTGTACTTTACAACTTTTTAATGTGGGCCTTTATAGAAAATTTACAAGATACCTTTTGTAAATTTGTGTTAATTATACATATTCTGAAAATTTCATCAAAATCGGTCAACATTGCAATGAGCCATAAAGTTTAAAGATGGTAAAAATTGCAGTTTTTCGCGATATTTCTAAAATTATGTTGCGTTGAGCAATTTCTGTACTTATTATTTCGCATAGTTTTCAAGTAAGCGAAGCGCAACTCTCCCCACCACAACCAATTTCGGTAGATCTCTATCGCCGTGATAGTAATTATTCATCAATTTATTATTTCTCGCTATTTAATTACTATAGCAATTCCTTTTGCCAACGATTTCGACAAGCATCCCCTTGATTACCAACCACCTGTTTTTTCGTAAAAATTGCTAATAGTACTCGAGACATAGAGTTTTAATACAAAATTTAAATTTAGAGGGATTTCAATTTTAATTTAATTTTTCAGTTACTCTTTAGAGGGATTTTCAAATGAGTATTACCAAACAGTATTATATCTAGCAAATGTAATTAATACAATTATTATCTCTAGCTGTTTAATATTTATAACAATCCCTTTTGCCAATTATATGTCGACAAGCACTCCTTTGACCAGCTCGCCATCTAATTTTCTAGTAAAAATAAATAATATAGAATTGGAGATACAGAGTAACTTTGAACGTATTAAAATTTTTTAACATTAGTACTTTAGAAAAATCAGAAGAACGCGACCATAAATATGATAAAAATTGACTTTTGAGAGGCTTATTCGCGGAAATTCTGGAATGTATTTCTGTAGGAATTTTTAAACGTTTCAGGGCTTAAATTGACGGTGAAAGATAGCACTTTATGATAGGGCACTATGATTTTGAAAAAGTCACGAGATCATGTGAGAAAATTTGGTAAACCCGTTAGTTAACTCGGTCAAAATTGACTCGTTATTGGCGGGAACATTTGCTTCAATTTTAACATGTTAGCACGTACGAATTTTTAAGCTTCTATGAGATATTTTGTATTGATGACAGATGGTTCCACTTTGTGATAGGGACAGGTAGGTTTAAGAAGAAATACGAAATCGTGTCGCAAGGTAAGCACTTTCCGGGAAAGATAGACGTCTCCCAGTTTTGACGAGATATGAGAAGATTTGGATGTCAAAGGAAAACTGAGATTAACGTTATCGCGGCGAAACATTGTCTGATACCGAAATTCTGAGAAACAAAAACGGAAACATTGCCAAAATGTACGAAAATATCTAATTTTAGCAATATACTGCAATGCTTCTCATGAAGATTTTATACGACCATAGAAATGTATAGTGGATCTAAGGTTGAAGTTTTCACTTGGGAAACAAGTTTTCTTTAATATCTACTGAATCATCTTTTCGTGAACTGGTATCTTAGCAGGTGACCAATTTTCTCATAAGTAAGATGACTCATTCACTTCCACTCATATTTATCAGTGATTAATATTTTAATTTGCTCGACAATTGTACACCTTATTGTATACGTACAATTTCGTCAATTGTATCTATAGTATAATATACATACATAGAAATCTCGTTATAAAGAATGGTGAAATCTTGAAATCTGAAGATGACTCATTCACTTCCACTCATATTTATCAGTGATTAATATTTTAATTTGCTCAACAATTGTACACCTTATTGTATACGTACAATTTTTTCAGGTGTATCTATAGTATAATATACATACATATAAATCTCATTATAAAGAATGGTGAAATCTTCATTTGTACATCGAATGTATTTCCTTTTTATAAAAAATAGCCGGTGTGTTTAGCGATAGAGAATGTTGCATCCATAAATGGTTTACATAGTAGAAAATATTGAAATATATTATAGGTCACGATAAATAATTGTTAATTGATGAGCGGGGCACTATTTCGTAGGAATGGAATTCTTGTCTTTCGCTCGTATAATTTTTTAACAAGATTCTATAATAATAAAGTACTTGTTATTTCTTCACGCGATATGCATTAAGTCATAGTTGCGTATTAATATACCTACGCTATTCATCAAATTGCATTTTAATGAATAATGAACATGGTATTGGATTTTGGAGTTGTTTTTTCAATGACAATACGGATGGATGAAGTTAATTTGTTTATCTGAACAGATGCGATAAAATAACAATCATGAATCGATAATCTGCATATGCTGCACCCAATCGAATATGTTTCAATTGTAGTACGACTACGCGAATTCAATACATTAACGAAAATTGTATGTGCACGAACGCTATCACGAAACTTTTTCGATGATAAGATATTACTTTACGGAAGAGTGGAGACTTAGGTACATAATTGCAACTGTGGCTCTGCTCGATAGATTCTCGATTCCATCGTTCAAGCGAACAGACGTGGGTTCGGATATTGTTAGTTAATTCACTACAAATATAAAAATGACAGGTGAGCATCTCAATTTGTGACGTGACCATCACATTACGATTAACATTTTTTGTAATATCACTTTTCTTCGTAAAGTCAATTTTTGTCGACGAACGCTAAAAATTGCCTTGTGTCAAATATTAATACTTCATTATTGTTATTAACAAGCTGCAGATTTTATGCATTTATGACAAATATGTATGTGAAAATTTTAAATTTTAATTTTAAGATTGCTTAAAATTTTTAAATATTAAAAATTTAAGAATGCTACTTTATTATTTTCAATTTATTAGGGAATTTTCTATAATTAAGTTGCCTCTTCCATTATTAATCATTTAATGATTGACGCATGCTGCGTATAATACTTTGTTATTTAATCCAATTGATAACGCGATACTGCACAATGACTGCAAGCACGTAGATTATATGGAAAAGATAAAAATGTTAAACAACTGTGTTTAATACTTGAAAATGTTCTTAAATATTTCTATCTTTTAAGAATATCGAAGTAGTGTTATAGGGGTTTCAACTCTGCGATTATACACTAAAGGAAAGTGCACCTGTGATAAGAACGGAATTTTTTAGTTGTAGAAGTGTGCTAATAACAATTGGTTATCGTTATCTTAGCTTTTCTGTTAATCTTATCGCTGTAGGCGTGTTTCTTCTTAAAATGTAGAACTGTTAACTTTACCAGACTTTAACATACTTCTTAAATGAAAATGAAAAATCTAAATCAAGAATTATAAACGTCTTTAATCAATGTAAGATCAGAAATTAATTATTTTATTTGTAGAAGGATTTAGAAGGAAAGAGAGACAGCGATTAAGAGAGACAGAGATCTAACTATTAGGAGATCTAATGATAGTGTTAATGTTTGTCGTAGGATACAGATGGATGAGATTTACGGGGGCCCGTTACACGGTGCCAGGAATGATCTCGATTGGCACTGATTTAGATGGTAGAAATCTTGTTGTCGGCCGTGCTTTTCATCACGGCGACATGCTACCAGCGAAGGTGAAGCCGGAACATGGCGTTGCCTACGTTTGTCATGCTGGACAGGAGCATATGAAACATGATTTCGAAGTAAAAACCAATAATTCATTACGCAATTCCTGCTATTTCCAAATTAAGAACTAGATTTGAATAGTCGTTCAAGTCCTCTTTCGATTACTCTGTAGAATCCTTGATCCTTCCAGAATCGATAGATCCTATCGTATAGCGCTTTAATTTACAGCCTTGCTATAGTTATTTTTTAGTAGAAATTTTTCGGCAGATTTACTCAGCTGTTTTTTCTTGAGTAGATTCTGATGCCAGCTGACTTTAAATGGGTTCATGCATCAAATGGTTACGTCCCAGAAGGTGCAGTTGAGGGTGGAAGGACAATGGATGGGGAGGTGCTTTATGTTGGTCGCACAAATCACATGGGGGTTCCATGTGGTGGAAAGGTCAGAAACTAACAGTGGTTAAAGCTTATTTATTTTTAGTTATTTTTTAAGCTCAGATTTTCACCCTTAAACGTCCCACCTTTCGAAATTGATTTAAAAAAATACACCAACCTGACTAATATATTTTATTATCTACGGACAGAAATTTGTTTTTTAAATATTAAAATGTATGTTTCGGTAACGTACACAGCAGTGAACTTATTTTATTTATAAGCATTATTGAAGATCAATAAGATTATATAATTTCCAAGCTAACGTTTCAAAAAGCCGATGACTTTATATGATTCGAATTGTACATTTTTTAAAATAGATTATAGATTTCTATTTACAAAGAAATGTATTCAAATAATTAGCGTAAGACAGAAAAATGAATGTAATCGATAAATCGCGTGCATTTTCGTAACAGAGGTTGATGGAGCTCTAAGATTTTTATCTAATCATTATTGTCATTTGAAAGTATATTTTCTACGACAAATAAGTGTATTGAGTGCGTCCATGTAATTGTTGCAATAGAATTTTAAGTTCTTGTTAAATAATAGTAAAGTTATCAGTAACATTGATCTTGTCAATTTCAGATACAACGATCTCACGGCGTACTTTATATTCCGTACGAAGGAAAGGAAATCCCTTGTAGAGATTACGAAGTGTTGGTACAACACTAATAGATTAATTATAATTTGTCAAATGTAATTGGTTACGAATAATCACATACTGATAATTGAAAACTTAAAATAGATTTAAGTAAAAACACATCTACCATTGTGTGTTCATTTTGGTTCTTACATGACATGTTTAAAATATGGGGGGGGTTAGCAATTTATCGCACAGCTTCTTTATTCGTAAAAAAGAACATAATTGACGTGAACGTTATAATAAAACAAGAATGTATAAGCGAAAATTGTAACATTGTTTATTTACAAATGTTTATACATAATTATTGATACACAGATATTTTTGTAGAATATTCAGCAATTATATATTGGTAACCTTACGTTAATATAACCATCGTTCAAAAGCAATCTCATATGCATTTATAAAATTTTGTTGTTTATTACCAAACGCCGAATTTTATACGTTCATCAAAAATTTTGCCAAAGATTTTCGAGATTCATGTTTTATTTCAATCGTGATAAAATCCATACTAAAGCGAACAATTACATCTGCATAAACAACTGCAGTCTATTTCTTACGAATCCATTCTAATCTGAAAGATGATCATAAGACGATTGCAATGAATATTAATTTCGAATTACGGACAATAAATTTTGTATCTGTAAATCAATGCTTTATTTATATTTTTTAAAATATTTTTCTTTCTTTTATGTATGTAAAATGTAAAGGCACAAAAAATATATGAACTTTTCATAATGAATTCTATATCGTGGACAAAGTACATCTGCTTAAGAAGTAACATGTTTCTATTATTATGCGACAGCGAGATAACTGTTGCTAGTTGTCTCTTTCTAAAAACAAGTTCGGGTAGAATCTTAAAGCTTCGATCGTATCGTCTCTGCATGCTTTTCCATATTTTTCCGTGACTAATAATCTTTCACGAGCTAAGAGAACTGATATACCATCTGATTGAGCAAGTTCTTCCGCTGTTAGAGATCCTCTTTCTTTTATCTGTATGAAACGATGAATTTAGAAATATAAAACTCCGTAAAAATCTCTAGTTTTACTTACTAAGTCTGCTATGAGGTCAACTATGGCGCTATCGTTATGAGATCGTATCTGGAGAACCATAACTCCGCTATCGAATATTCTCAGCACCACAGGCAAACCTAAAGGTGCTAATTGCCTACTGGCATTTAGTAAATCTTCTGGTGACAAAAGTTCCAAGCCTCTGGCTCTGTTCACGCGACAATAAACGTCAGTTAATGTCATCATACCTCCAACTTCCTACAAAGTAAACTTCATTAATCGTACTATACATTCGTCAATTTTGATCAACAGTAATTATTAAGTATATTGACTTTAATGGGTTCTTCCAAGATATCGGCTAATTGTTTAGCCAGTTGCTTGAAGTATTCGTTACTGCTTCTGTACGCGTCTCTAGTCACAGGGTCGTCGATACCAAGACTCATTAAGTAAGACTTAAATCTGACTGTTTCGTCCTCCGTGATGTCCCCTTGCCTCTCCTGTAATGGTCTTTGATTATGAATGCCAATTTTATAAGATAGCTGTCGAGAGTCACCCGTATTTTTGCTGAGATGGTTTTCGAAATGGAAACCATATCTTTGGCCATTTCCATGAGCTTCCTGAGATCTTGGAAAGCCATCGATATACTATCGTCCGTCGCTTTCTGTTGTTCTTGAAGGCTTCTCTCTATTCCTATGATTCCAGTTCTGGTTTTTATTTGTGGAAGTGGTTTAGCGGTGTTCCCGCTGTTTTGAATATTAACATTGTAATAATTGATTGGTGTAATAGGTGTGAATTCCCAAGCTCGTTTCAAAATAGTATCGGACAAATGGATAATGAAGGTAGAATCCAAACCTTCTTTAAACGATAATTTTATGTGATTGTGAATACTACTGTCCAATGGGCCTGGCAGTTTATCTGCAAGAATAAAAGATTATGATAATATAATCAAACATTTAGATGTAAAATATAAGTAAAACATACTGCTTGGGGCTTCGGAGAGGTGCATGATGAGTTTTTTACTACGCCCAAATGAGAACGGGCTAGGAACTTCTTCTTCATAGAAAATAATATGACGAAGGGATAGCGAAAGACACGTATGGCCACGAGATATGTCACCAGGTCTCCCCCAAAGAATTCTGTGACTTGTGAGTATGAGCTCACCGCCTTCAAAGCTTGTCTGTCAACAGATATAGGTTATGTTTCGTTTCGTTCAAATACTATAATTAATTTGAAATACCTTGTTGTCACCGTCATATAATCGTACACCGATGTCACGACGAACATGATTTTCATACGGATGAAACCGTGCTTCGACGTATTCGAACCTGTTCATTGTGCTTGGAGGTTATGGCAGAAATCAAGATGTTCGTTTCAACGATTCTCGAAGAAATCACGCAACGTGGGTGGGACCACCATCAATTCTATAGTATCTCAGCGATCTGGGGATCTAGAATTATTTTTTGATTTATTTTTCTATGAACACTGACCGCATAATTCGAAGTCTTATCTTTGTTCGAATCCCAGAATTTTTAATGGTGCAAAGCAGCGATACGAGATTCGAGTACCATTTCGTACTGACTCATCACTAATATTCTGTTGACATCAATTTTCAATGTTGCAATTTTTTCATGAATTATTGTTAAAAGATAAATATTCTTCATTCATAAAAAGAAATATTATTATTTAGAATATTTTTTGAAATTGGAAAACTGCAAATAGGTTTCCCAAATTATCAAAATGGCATCTCGTGTAAATCATTTCCTGCTCGATAGAAAAATATAATTCGAAAAAGAGATGGTTAATTAATTTTTTGTAATTTTAGGACGATCAGGATCCAGGTTCTCGAATAATAGAAAATAGAAAGCATTAGTTGTTACTTCAAATATATGTGTTTCGAATTTATTCAGTAAACGAATCGTGTAAATAGAACCGCAACCATGATTAACAATGATCATGTATAGTTTAATAGAACGCGATCTCCCGTGTGCTTATCACACGTTTGTATAGCGATTAACGTTTGTCATTTGTAATATATTTTCTTCACAGTATTAACGTAAGGTGGTTGTTGTTCTTGTTTTTTTTTTGTTGGATTGGTTTATAATTAAATACAATATAATGTTAATGTGTAACGATACACCTTTATATCTTCCACAAGCACAAGCTCGAACGTACCTTATCTTAAGGGATATGTTACTATTGCTAAAATCAATATTTAAATCTAGACGAATCTTCCCGTGTAGTTCTTCAGTTTTTTCCCACTCAATAAATCTAGACTTTTTGTTAAATATAGACACATAACACCAAGATCAGGAAACTGAAGGAGTAAAAGTACACACATGATGAATTGAACTCCTCGATGGTACACAGATAATTCACCCTCACAGTTCTTTTTAGAAAAAGTATTCCACAGACTGAATCAATTAAAGCTATCATCGGAAAGCTGTTTTTCTTTCATTATACTAATATTTCTCTTTAATGTATTCCGAAAAGATAAGAGCTTACAAATTTCCCAATAAATCCTTTTAAAATTAGGCTTTTCTTTACAACAATCAGTTTAAGTTCTTTAGCATTCTTATGTTCTGTTTAACACGTTGACTGCTACGTTCCGAAATTCATTTTCATTGTGATATAATCGAGTAGATAAAATTTTATTAGTTCAGTTTAAAACGCTCAAAATAAGATGATCTTTGCGATTTTTTACGATGATTTATGTCGTATTCATGGAATATGTGCTAATTCTTTCTTTGAAAAATGTGCAGTAGAAATTGATATATATTTAGAATTAAAGGAGTAGTTAGCATAATTTTTATATTTCCACTTCCGGTGTAATTAATTAAATTATTTTCACTCTGTGGCATTTTTGAAGGGTTCATTCGACAGTCAACGTGCAAAATAGTAGCATCATTACGAAATGTGACTGTTTTCGAAGAAAGATTGTGATACAATGGATCCAGTCCGTGTAGCATTGTCATCTATAAACGCTTTAACAATTCCCTTAAGTCCGTTTAATGTATAATAGGTGTGTTGCGACTTTCGAATGTACACTTTGAGATTCTCGAACGAATTCCCGAAGTCTGATCATCGCAATACGATGGTACGCACGAGCAATAACTCGATAATGTAATTAGAAAGGGCTTGGCAAGGATTGTTCTTCGAAACGTTTCACCTTAATCAATAAGATACAAAGATTAATGCATATACAGGGTGAGGTGAATGTGCCCTTATCATATCACAGAGAGGCGTAACAAAAATATAAAACAATTTAAACTTATATAGTACTTTTTGTATGAATCGTACACTCATGCAACAGCTACGCGCTGCGATTCGTACCACAATGACTGGACGTGATAGAATAAACTATAAAACGTTACAATTCTATCGATCGAACTTCGTAATTAACACGATAACTACCAGCAGTGGTTTAATAGACTCTCAAAATCTATTCTTCGCAGTTGTGAATTTTTTATCAACTTTTTAATAGCAATTTTACTCGTGAATCGATATTATCCTCAGATTTGTGATCTAGTCACTTTTTTACGACTATTATTCAGCGAAAGATTTTCAAGATTCTTTTAGATGTAAAATAGTCATTGAAAATCCTATTAATAGGCTTCTGGTAGGTAAAATGTTAATGGTATTATTTTACGAATTGCAATAATGGTATCTTTTATGAAATCAGTGTTAATTTAACCGAATGTTTAATATTTTGAAAAATAAACAGTGTTCAAAATATTCTTTATGAACCAAACACTAAAAAATTGTTGAATTTCTGTAATACATTTTTTACGAACGAAATTTAGAAAAGAATTTCGATGTAAATTGTCACTTCTCATTAATAAATTAATTACAAGAGCGGTATATTTATATAAATATTTCATTTAAAAGACGCTATACTTGAAGTAATATCTACTATTTTTTGGCAGAACCAGACAGAAAATAATAAAAATACGAAATGTCCAGAATAGCTTTACGTACCGATCGTGCTTTTAATTTATCTTCCACAGATGCATTTAACTGTAAGATGGTAATGTGTAACGCGGACAAAAGCAACGAAGAAAGTTCAAGAAAACGTGTGTCCCCTTATTTGAACCTGTTTCCAGGCGTAGCCATTTTCGTACTCCAATTCTATTCAGCTGACGTTCTTTATAAAACTTATATAAAATAAGAGTCTATGCAGTTACTGAATTCACGTATTTAATCTTTTAAAAGCAGAATTTATTCATTTATTATAAAAGTAACTCGATGAACATCTTCTAATGCTTCGAGGACAATAGTCGCCATTTTCACGGCGCAAGGCTTACGCGTATCTAACTCCAAGAGTTAACTGTTTAATTAACAAAAGATGAATGCATATTTTTCGTTTCTTCCATTATTAAAAATTTTGGTAAATGATCCAGTTCCCCAAGTAAAATATGTTTAATATTTTTAGAAATTCTCGGCCATTAAAGGGATTAAATGAATTTAAGGATGTCCATGCATTATTTGCAACTTATTAAACTTACTAAAGAAGTTACTGTTTAGTCTCTGCTTTTTGCAATCGGTGCAGAAAATTTTCATTTTAAATAAAAATTGGCAATCTATCAGTAGATACAACAATTTAGTAAATAAATGTCTATTTTATCTCCAATCTTTGGCAAACCTTGATATAATCGACGTTCTCTCGCGAGTCACATAAATTAATTCATAAGAATCGACGTCCGCGCAGTCAACAATCACTGTAGCACAAGTATAGTTATAATTTGGGCACAAGGCCAAATAGGGCGCACATATCTATGAACTTCCTGTATCGATTTTGTGACCGGAGTCTACCGCTGCAACGAGTACTGCACAGTGTACACGAAACGCATAGAAGAATAACATTACTATCAAATCAACAATCGTATTTTTATATGATAATCACCGTAACAGTGGTTACCAATGATGTTCATTCTGGTGCGAATCGCTTAGCATTATTATTGTCATCATCACTCTGTTCTCCTCCTCTCTTTTTCTCTTTATCCCACTTCTAACAAACTTTCACACAATTCCTCGCACTCTGCCATAGTCATCATTCCATTCTTTCTCGTTCACTCTAATAATCCGTTCTCTTCTCCTCTCATTCGTCTACACTTCTACACACTCGTCCTCCTATTACACACACACATTTGTTCTCTCTTTCTCTCCTGCCTCTCCTCTTCTCGCTCACACACTCTCTCTCTCTTTCTCTCTCTCTCGTACGCGCACACGCTCTCTCTCTCTCTCTCTCTCTCTCTCTCTCTCTTTCTCTCTCGCTCTCTGTTTCTTAATTTCGTCTATAGCTAGCCTTTGACAAAACTAAATTTCGGTAAACGAGAAGCAAGCTATTGAACGCCATCAATATTGTTCTCTCCCTGTCTTCATTCTTCGCCGTATGTAATATTTCTTCCGGTTTAACAGTAAACTTAGTATGTATCGTAACATGTGCACACACGACACGCGCGCCCACACTCTTGACCCCGTAAATTGTTTAATTAATTAATTGGGGGTAAGACGCGGGCACGGGTGTGCGTCCGAGCACCTCATAGGTATTAAGAATAGAAGATTAATTTTGTGCTGATTTACAACAGTGTTAAATGATCGTTCGACTTACATGTATACAGATTATACATTACGTACTACGTACGATTTCACCAGCGCAGAGTGCACCGCGGGGACAACTTAATTAGTCGTGGCTCACGGCCGCCATTTTGCCCCGGGATATAGCTATCGATGCCTCAATTAGGCACGCGGCTTTGATCAAAGGTCAATTACAGGGTAGCCCCCAAAAACAAGGTGCAACGATATATGCATTTTCAATCAAATGAATGCTTTAGGCAAATTTTTAATCATGAGTTTCACCCAGGAGGCACGAAAATGTTTATAAATTAATCAAACGAAACGGTTTACACCCGCATACGATCCTCGGGATGAAAATTCATACATTTTCTACATTTTGTTACTGTGATGATTTTTTTATTCACTATGATAACCTTATTAGTTTTGATTTTATTCCGTTTGTTCTGTAAGATGCATTAGTTACGGACTTTACGTATTTTCTTAGATATTGAGAAACTTTTAATTTTTTCTGTTTGTATTTTAAAGTGCATCTCTTGTGTATTTTATGTATTTGCTTCAATTTTTTATGTACTTCTATATTCCTCAGGATTTAAGTTCATGCATTTTCTTTGTTTAAATACAGTGAGACGTTTGATTTCTTCTTATTTCTGACGCAAGAAGCACTTCTTTAAAATGTGATATTAATAAATAAAATAAAATCTGTCGATTTAGAATGTGAAACAAAAAGTCGGCGATATATTGTCCTAAAATCTTTTACGCAAATATTCCTAAGCACCATATGGGGTTCACGCCAAATTAATTGTCGTTTTAAGAAATTGTTGCTTCTCCTGTCCAAATTATACATGTTCTATAAATGTTCAACATAAACGCTCAAAATTATATACATACAATGGGTGAAAGATGCACACAATTTTCTGCAATAATTTTAGAAGACAAGTATTCAAGAGCATGTGTTTATTTAATCTTTTCTGATTTGAGTTTTGTATCCCTGTTTTTGGGGACACCTTGTGGAAAAAATAGTCACGCTATTACATTCATTACTGTCACCCATTAGATTTCGATCAATGCATTGTTAGTACGGGATCTGTATCCGAAATTTGCAGGTGACAATCTATAGGTTCCAGGTGCGGTTGGCGACTCGCCTAAAATTATAGGTTACTAAATGCAGTATATCGCATTATCACCGGCATATAACACATATTACAGATATAGTCGGATCGATAGTACTTGTCCATTCAAGGCCATTCCTATCGTCGCGAGTCTCGGTGAGAATAGTTCGAAGTTCTTAACAGTAATCCAAAGTATCTAATCTCGCTTGTGGGAGTATTCTGGTTTAGACTGTCGTCTGTAGGCCATTTGGGATTTTGTTTTTTAAAGAAATCAAAAGACTGGTTTGTGTTGATTTTTTGTACATTTGTTTACTGTTGTTTGGAGTATACATTATATTTTTTTCAAGCCAAAATACTTGAAATTGTAGGAGCTGCTATTTTTTCAAACAAGATCAGTTTAGAAAAAGAAGTGTTTCATTGAACGACACGATTGTAATCATTTTGATTACTTAAAACAAAAACATGAAGCAGGATTTTTATTAGCATGAATGTGACTATGAACAAAAATGTATACATTAACATACTGTTTAAAAAATATACCAGTTTTGATTTTTTTTGCTATCTTTGGTCTTTGGCGTAATGAAAAAATTAGAAGAAATCTCTGGAAAAAAATTTCTGAAAAGTAGAAAAGGTGTCGACCAGAACACCCCCTTAATTGGTAATTAAAATTATCGGGCTTATTTGTAGGGTAGTTAAGTACAAGAATTTTTGTTGTAAACGCAACAGTTCTTCCATAATCGTATTTCAAAGTGAAAGTGAATACAGCTTCATACGAAACAACAATGATCTGTCTCTCGATCGTGTAAGGATAAAATGACTTTTTTTCAATTTGGACTTTCAAACATCGATTTTTATAAAATTGTTTATCTCTTTGATTAGAACACCGTCGAAACCGCATTTTTTCAGAACGACTCGCGGCTTCGATCGACCGTATAGATTAATCAGAACGATCCCCGCGGATCACTTTGCGCGCAACGATGTAAAGATACATATCGTCCACGATGGATCATTTACAAATATATTTACGGAGTTAGTGAGAATTCAGCGATATTAGTCCCATAGTAAGTTGGCGATAGAAAAAACCTGAATAAGTTCATTAAGTATGGATTTCAAGTAGTCTGCGTTTATGACAAAAAATGTATAGTATAGAGTGTAAAATTCTCTCGTAATGGTATCTATAATATATCATCGTAATGTATAGATGTATATGTATATGTATTATATACATGGTACGTGTGTAACGTGTGTCTGTCTGTCCGTGTATGCATGTACGTGCAAGAATTTGTGGTATGCTTGTGTATACGCCTGTATACGAAGGATCGATTTTTAAGTTATTATAATCGTGTACGAAGAGGTACAAAATTTATAGGTATAGAATAGGCTATGAGGTCCGAAGGGCTATCTAATTCATTCGATTCGCGCAGACGATCCCGTTGGCTGCCGATTCACTCGAAATCCGCCATTTTTCGCCGAATCATTTACTCTAAACTTCAATACATCTTCTCAGCTTCTTTCTAACAAATCAATTTACTTTTCGATATTCGTATTTTTTAAGTTTTCCTCCGAGAATTATATAATTTCACAATTATACTCTGAGCGTGACTATTTTATATTAGTAATATTACATTGTGACGTTATTTAGAAACATTACAAAACTGAATTTATTCTGATTTTACCCGATTTTTCTTATAATATATCTAAGCTTGAAAAAATAAATTTACGATAGTAATTTATGAATGAATAATTTTATAATGTGATTTAAATTCAAGAAGAACTATTCCTTATATGAATTTATCATTTACAATCTCAATAATCGTTTAAAATAATTTAAAATATTGTTAACTTACTTAAGACTATTTAAATATATAATTAGTAGACTGTGTATCTTTATGTATTTATGGCTTCTGAAGATTTTCAAAAAATGCTATTATAGAATATAAAATTCGAAAGAATGTAGTACGATTTTAATTAATTTCAGATCTACAAAGGCTACTACCATTAAAAGTAAGATTTTATTTCATTCCACTTTCTTAAAATTCGTCTACAAAAATTGCAAATTGCATAAACATCCGCAGTATAATAATTACTTAACGAATATTGATTAATGAAGTGGTATCTTAACCCAGCAAAATCCAATTATTTTAAAAAAATAAGTGAAGTATTTTGATAGAATCGTTCATAGAATTATTTAAGGGTTATGTGAATGAATAGGTTCAATTGCATATACACAAAATGACACAAGAGAATGGGAATAATGTATGATCTAATTTTCTAAAGATGTCTGAAGCCATAATAACTGCCCTATTCCTATTACTTCAGACTTGCAAAATAGGACTCAAGTGGACAGCTATTATGATGTTAGTTATATATATGTTATTAAAAAACAAACATGAGGTCGTAAGACCTGTTTTACTATTGTTATTAAAACATCATCCAATGCAATTAATTAATTTTCTTCTCTCACGAGCCAGAAAGTAGCTTCGTTTAAAACAGCAGTGCTAAAAATTTGAAATATAGTGATTATGCATACTATGACAAAAATCATATAAAATGGGAGTATCCAATGTCTTCATTTTTCATTTAAAACATCCTCCAATTCAAGGGATATACTTTCCAATTTCCCGAGTCGAAAAGTAAACTAATTCAAACAACAGTAACATCACTGATCGGTAGACTGCGTATGTTGTGCATTTATCACAATATTGAGCAGCTGAAATTTACGACAGTAGGAAGATCAAAAGAATTTATTTTACGAAATATCAATAAACTTTTATGCATTTATAACAAAAATGAATAGATGAAATACAAAATTGTAGAGACGTTGGAAGATTTTAAGTACATTGTTACACTATGAAAAGACACTATTCAAATTTTTATCCAATTTCTATACCTTGCAGTTAACGCGGGAAATGTTTATTTTGCATGAAGATCCGTAGTCTACCAATCAGTGTCATCTCCCAGCGTTCGTGCGAACGAATATCCAACGGGACCACAGCCGAGCGAATGCTACGGATCAAGTCGACGCGAGAATTTCATAAAACACTACCTCTCATTACAAACAATCGGCAGAAGTTCCGCAATCGACCCTGCATCGTTAGAAGATTGTATAGTTCGGCTGAGCGCCGGTCACAGTTTCGTTTCATGGGAATGAATGAAGTATGAAGCTCGCCGACGATCTCGGCGACACGAGAATGTGTGGGAATCACGAAGGCAGATCGTGTATGTCGACGAGGGAAGAAGAAGAAGAAGAAGAAGAAGAAGTCGAAGTTAGTGTATCGATGGTGAGAGGGAATAAACGATCTTGCGATCCGTTTTTTCTATTTTTTTTTCATGATAGAGAAGAACACAAACGGGGATCGAGATCGGTCGTCCACGTCTCGAAGAAAGTGTTCTCCGTGTGGGAGCACGTTGTTAATAAACTCTGTACAAACATTAACAGTCCACTTGAGAACAACAATGTTTACATTTCGATAAAACCCTGAATTAGAGCTTCTATCATTCATAAATACCGCTGGACTCGCGCGTGATCTCACTCGGTCGCGCGAATCTTCCAAACGCTTCTTTCTCTCTTTCTCTCTCTCTCTTTCTATTTTTTTTGGTTTCGATTTTTCAAATCCTTTTCTTTCTAATCAGCGGCTGGAGGAACGAAGAGCGACGTTATGATATATATCGAATCGGAAGAATACAATGTGCAACAAATAGACTGCGGATTATATGCACTTATAACAAAAATTTGGTAGATGGAGTATAAAAATACGAAGACATCAGAAGAGAAGTCGGTTCCACTTATTTTAGAATTGTTGAAATCATAATGATTCTTTCGTAGGAAATAATTGAATAAATTTCTTAAATCAAACATATACTATATAATAAAAATTGCAAACTAAATAGACTGAATCTTGTCATTCTTATAAAGCAGGCAGTTCCAACCAGTAGCTCCGGAGCTATTCGAGGCACCTTCCCCGCTTAAGTTCTTCCCCCACTCTTAGACTTCATCGTTATAATGTATAGTAGTGGGCAGCTCCCACCACGACAGCCGCGCGGCGCGCGCAGCACTCACTAACTCCACGGCTGTACGTAGTAGTGGGAAGAGGTTCGATGGTGGGGACCTTGCAATTCTCGGGGGGGGGGGGGGGGGGGGGGAATACGTTGGAACTTCCTGTTATAAAGCAACACTTGTCAGTCACTTTTTGTGTTCGGCAGGTTCAGTGTTAAGAACATTATTACATTATTTTCGAATTACTAAAATGTTTAGAAGGAAAAACTAATTTTTATTGAACTTCTGTTCTATAAAGGTTAGAACATTTTTGCATAAAGATCCGCAGTCTAGTAATAAATAAGAAAGAATGTAACATGAAATAGATAATTAAGTTTTCTCCTTTGTTTGTAGCTATTGTGTCCATTGTAATTTTTTTAAACAAAAAGGAAACAATTGATAATTGCCCCAGAACTTAATGTAAAATGGGGGTAATGTAAATGTTGACTTATTTGTCGATCGGTGCGTGTAAAATACGGAGTTTTTGGGAAATATGAAACGAATAACGATCAGAATGTCGTCTTCATTGGCCCTGGCGTTCATCGGTCGTATATAAAATATTAATATAAATATTTGAGCCTCGTATAGGGAACCTTGTAGTCGCTGTGAACCTTCTTTTGAACCTTGGAGGGACGCGCAATGGCGAGCGACAATCTAGATCCGTTTGGAGCCTATAGCGATTTGTGCCAGACGATGATTATCTTTTTTGTTTTACATTTTCTTTAGCTTTTTGATATCGTTATGTCAGTCTGAAAACGATCGACAGCTCAGTGGCTCGCGCATCTCCGTCGATTGTCTTCCTCGTTATAAATCCGTTTTCGTTCGTCCTTTGCCCTAATTGCCCTAATTCCATCGACGCGGACACGTTCCGAGCGGGTCTATGATCACAGAGTCGTCGTTCTATTTTTTGTTTTTTGGATTTTTTTTTTATCATTTTGGAATCTTACATTTAAGCGACACAACATATCATGCATTTCCATTTAATTACACGTACGATAGGATACGAGCTTCGACATCGATAATACCATTTATTCGGAAATGATGATGGATGTTAAATTGTTCGATTATCATTTTGTGTATGTGTGTGTGTTGTTATTTCTTTCATCTTTTTTTTTTTGTTTTTCTAGCTCCAACGTATCGGTTGTACTGTGTAGGAGTACGCGCAGGGGCGTGCAAAATTTTAATTTTGTGGAAACAAGGTATACTTCGCGTTCCATGCGTGGTAATTAAAATTTCTTCAATATGCAAATTGATAATCTAGTGCTGTGAGATAAAATGAAGATAGTGATACTGTAATTATTTTTTTATCAGACTTCTAACATCTGCAATTTGAATCTGCATGTTTCTTTAAGTTTCAAGAACCCTGTACACTCGGATCACTTTTATTTCAGTTATTTAACAATTATATATAATTTTTAATCTTTTAAGTTTTTACCACAAGACTTCGATCTTTTCATTAAATCACCGTAAAACTTTCTTTTTGGGGATTGTTTCCATTCATCAGGGTGCAAATTCCTTTAACCCTCGTATGTTCTTAATTTTTCCAACCTAATTTACTAATTCGTTTATTAACTTGTGCAAGAACAATTGACATAAGTTCATTATATTTAAGTATATTGTAAACGTACAAGCATCTTAATTAGGTGCCACTTGCCATATTCACGGGCAAACATTTCTTTTTCGTTCATTCAGCAGCATTATTAGTCCAGCAATTTCATAGCCCAAAATTCAAATAAAAAATTACGTGTCTCGATTTAATAAAAATATTAAAAATTTTATAAATATAATTATAATTTCTTAGATATCTTCCCGAAACCACCTCACTCTCAGTCAACTCTATCTACCTCCATTCTATCTCACTTTTCATAATCCCCATCCTCCAATCACAATCCTCGCAAAATTCAGGCCATCTAGCAGCTTTCCATTCTTCGCTGATTAATTTTGCAAACGCCATACCTCCTCCGATATCGAACACACATAATCAATTAAAATGAAGCGATTGCACGACCCTGCTACTTGTTAGAGTATAGAGGAGAACGGTGTAGCGCCAGAGACCCGGGTAAGTCGCTTACATAGTTAGTTACAACACTAATGGAAAAATGTCGTGAGGTTTTGAGGCCTTAACGTATTCAGCACCCTGTAAATTCACCATGTATGTTATTTTCGCCATGTGATGCGTCTCAACGAAATGGACAAACGCTCTTTGTCAATCTTACGATAGCGAACGCAACGACTAAAGCTTCTCTACGGCACTTTGGCTACGCCACGGAAAAAACTAGAGTATTCTATGCGGAAAGTCGGACAACATTACCGTTCTCCAAGTATACTTTGCGACCGCAATGGACATTATTAATCGTGCCTACATTTCTCGTCGATATGCGATCGACAGGATTCACTTTCTTAGATGATGCCATTTCGCGACCGGATGTCTAATGTTCGTCATCATCAGGGACCAGTGCTCCAGTGCTCTTCCGGTTGACGTGGGACCAACTATAATGTGACCCACCGAGTATGGCTTCGAGTTTATGCTCTGGTCGGCGTTTACCTCTGACACGGTCAGTCTCAGCTGGATGTTCTGAAAGGGAAACAAATAAATGTGTATTCATCTCTGGTCAATGATTGATGGAATGATTAACTTCTTGATCGAGGTCGTGATCAACTCTTCTGCAGTAGAATGATGAAAATGTACGCCATTTTGTGATTTTAAATACGTACACGCCCTGGCAGAAAATGATCGATCAAAGTCGTAGGTACTATTAGTGGAAGATGAACAAATTGTTCGGATTGTACACCAGTGAAATATGATGGCGGAGTTGGTGGATGTTTTATGAAGATTGTTAGTAAAATGATGAATGGCCTTCTTCTTTGATTCAATATAAAATAATTGCTTGATTTTATACTTTATAGATTTTGTGTTACTTCTATTCATTGTTCACTGCTGTGTAGAGTATATAGACCAATGTATTTGAACCTTCATAGACTGTAGATTTCTAAACTAGATAAAAGTTGTCTGCACTGATTTGAAGATCGGGAGCCAATTAGAGATATGTTTCTTAAATCTTTCTACTGTCTTACATTTTTCTTCACGATTTCTGTCATAAATACGTGGCATCTGCAGTACATTCGCAATATATTTTTTAACGGAGATTTCGAAGTATATGCCTGTATCATTCAGGGATTATTCAACCCTTTTCCTAAACTAGTGTAAAATGTTCCCGCCCTGTTACTTGTAATAAAATGTACATATTCCTTTTTGTATTAATATTGTCTTCATACAATTATTCAACTCTTTTCCTAAATCAGTGTAAAATGTTCTCACCCTGTTACTTGTAATAGAACAAACATATTCCTTTTTGTATTAATATTGTCTTCATACATTACCTATTTTATCATTGCATGCACCGTTATTATTAAAGAAATTGTCCTTACTGTCCCCATGAAATGTATGAATGTACGGTTACAGACGTTTGATAGAATTGTCAGAGTGACCATATGCCAGGGATTGTAAAGGAAGACATTTTCCATCTTCTTCACACAGCAGAAGAGTTGATTTCATCGTTTACAGTGACCACATTAAATAATTGGCATAAATCGTACCGCGAGATTGTGGGTGGGCACGTTAAAAATAATCGCCTCGTTGAAAATTGGACTGTCCTCCCCCTTCTTTATGGACGTCCTCTTTTTGTGGATCTTCTTTCCTTGTAGTAGCAGGTAAACCTTCAGAACATAGTACAAGAAGAGATTTCGATAAACGAGGCAAAATTCCACACATTGTCGAAGTTTACAGAAAATTGAAGACACAAAGATTGAATGTACAAAAATTGAGATTGTCCTGGGGTTTTTGTAAACTTCTTGTTTGTAAAATCAATTCCTCGGGAGGTCATAGAACATGATAGTCTGATGCAATGCAGACTCAATCTCCTGAAGTTAGAGTATTCTGCGGACATACCTTAACGAAGAAACCCCCTGGCACACTACTGCCGCGTAAATTCTTCGCCTTCACGACAACTAGGGTGAGTCGTTCAGCAGTCGGCAAGTAGGTCAAAGAGAACATTAATTCACCTAACCGCGGCGCTGGCAGGGGTGACCCTATGAGATTCAGCCAGGTGGTCGCTGGCGCCCTTTGTAGTGGCACTAGTTGAAAAGTTGCTACGCCTATGAGGGTGTCGTTGTGATCTACTCTGGAGTACACCTTAAACATTTAATTGTTTCAATGATTATTGTCAACATTACTGGCTGTATATTTACGACAATTCGTCGTTTATTTTACAATCTGTATTTTCGTCTACTTTGCTGGTTGTATTTATATTTTAGACAATTCTCCATTTATTTTTCGACTATTACTGTCAATTTTAATGGCTGTCAATGGTTGAAACTATTCATCGGTTATTTTAAATTTAAAAATGTAGTACAATATATTCAGTAATTAAATAAGGGTTACAATTGTAATTGTGTAAAGTGTGGTCGCGGATACTAATATCCCTAACTCTCGGTTTTGACGCACTGAGAAATGCGGGGGTTACGGTTATCTAGCTATTTGTGCGACGGAATACGTACTGTTGAGTTAATGCTCGAAAAGGACTTTATACCCGATCTTGTTATACGTAACGTGTCGCAACGTGACTAGGTTTGAACTGTGCCCCATTGTGGTTGGAATCGTGGGCTTTATATGCCCCGAAATTGTCTAGAAATTTGGGTGGGAGTAGGCGTGCATCTGGGTGGAAATTCCTGAGAATTTCCCAGATGCAGCACCCCCGTGGGAGAGTTGGTTTTTTAGATAAACTAGCGGACCACTGCAGAGCAACATGTGGCTTCAAGATGGCTCAAAAAGTCACATAGATGAATTTTCCGTACGTAACATTATATTAACCCTCAGAATATCAAACCCAACATTTAATTACTCATTCTCCGGTGATTGAATTAAATAGACAGCTGTTGTATTGGAAATAAGGGGAAACTGACGTGTTTACAAGAAATAGCTTCAAAAATCTGTTCCCAAAAATTCATAAATAAATCAGTGAATAGTGATAAACTTCATTAATTTTAAAAATGTAAGAATGGTCCGCTGTCCGAGAGTTAAGCTATAATCAATCTGTTCATGTTATCAATTTTTTAAATCTTTTTATAATTTTAAATTACATCCAGCCATTTTTCTCATAAATGCATAAAATCCGCTAATCATACTCATCAGCTATTTTAAGCAGTAATTGTCAGCTATACTCAGTAAAAGCTCGGTATTTTCACCATCATATTATCCCTGGGCCAAGATAGGATATTTAACATTGTAAAGAGGGAATTTGCATTGTACTATATATAACAGTTTGACGAATACTTACTTCGATACGCAGACTGCCAGTGGGAGGGCCGTGAAGGACGATCAAAAAGTTTTGCTGGTAACTGGGCGATGAACTCCCTTTGTATAGTCTCGTTCTTAGGTTGTGGTCGGTGCAGATTGTGCCTGATAACAGGGATATTCTGCAAAGTGAAGCGTTCTTGTTAATTATGCTCGAACTATGTCTAGTCTGCTTCAACTAGTGACGGGGGCTTCAAACTGTCTCACGAACCCTTCAATTATTTTGCGCGCTGCGAAGCCGGTCTTAGACAATTTATTTCAAAAATTCTTCAACAACTTAATTAAAAATATTTTTAAGGTGTCCGACGTAACAGTTTTCACGATTTTTTAAGTACTTGCGATAATCTGAAAAAAAATATTTTCAACGAAAGTTGATTAGTTTTCGATTGGTTATATATTGCAATAAAAAAAGTTCGAAAAACATTTTTTTTATAGTATTGTCAAGGTCACCTTCATTTTTTTAAATGGCACATTGTATTTTTGACTTAACAGTATTATAGCCCGTGTCAAGACGAATTCAACGATCTAGTATACCATGACATATATTTTAAGATTTTTAAAATGCAGAAGAGCTCAGCTAGCATCCGTTATGATAAATTTCAACTATTGGTTTATTTTTCAGCTATTGGTTTATTGTCTATTATAGGTCTCAAATTACATTGACTTTGTAGAAATATTTGCCCTGGATATTCTGCACTTAGAGTGTCAACTATTTGGTTAATTAATTATTTTCAGTGAAACATAATTGCATATTGGACAGCTAAGTATAAGAACTGAATGAAGGAAAAAGTGTTGTGCTCAGTAGAAATTTGTTTCACATTTCTTTGTGAATATCTCGAGAGCAATCATTTGTTTGAAATTTATTCGCAATCACAAAACGGTAAAATTATTGACTGTCAGCAGAAGGTCCGCAAAGAGTTGAAGTCTCTGATCCGCGAAATCAGACGATACTAATGCTATAATAGATGGATAAGGGTAGGATCTTACTTGGCATATGTGTTTTGTGCAGGTTCGCCGTCGGGGGTGACGAGTTCCCTTGCCTCGAGGATACTGACACAAAGATTAACCCTGTTGTCAGCCCCACGGTCGATATCGTACTCAACGCCTATGCAGACTTGCCCGACGACAGACAGGTCTTCGAGGTCAGTGATATGAACACTGGTGTCCGAGCACACGCTCTCGCAGCTCAGTGCTCTCTTCAGGTTCGACTCATCCGGCGGTGGCTCCGGGTCTGGCCCCTGGGGTCCGCGACGATTGCAGGGACTGATTCCATTGTAATCGTTCATTGTATAATTCGTCATGAACGCCTCCTCCCATAAATTAAATTTATTCGATAATTATTCCACACGACACGAGCGTCTCCGGTTGCTTCTTCAACCCTCGCGCGCTCCCCAGTCCAAAAATTAATTCATTTTAGTTTATGTAAAATGTTTCATTTATACCTGTGCTTGCAAAATACATTTCTTTAACCCTTGGACTGGAAACTTTATACTCCACTACTTATGGCTCATAGAGTCATTAATATATCTGTGGCTGCAAGGAAAAACGCCGCATGTCACAATTTCAAAAAAATTGAGTTTATGCATTAATTGAGCTTCATAGTATAGGATTTACGTATTTACCAGAAAAAAGTTATGAAAACAAATTCGAGAGGCTCAAAAAAATAACGCAATTTAACCGATGTCCTATGTCAAGGCATTACTGATCAAAACTTTAAACGGCAATATCTCGAAAGTGAAAGTATGTGACATACGGCGTTCTTCCTGACAACCACAGATATGTCCCCTGGACAACGCGATCAAAAAATTGTTTACGAAGACTGTGTACATCTATCTTCTCTGACAGTAAGGGTCCAGTATTTTTTAAACAATCTTTTGGACATCTACTGTACATTTACTGCTACGTAAGATGCATGTACAGTATGCAGTCTTTTTAAATAGTCTTTTGATTGCTGATTTGTAGACTGCGGATTTGTATGCAAAATAAAAATTTTTTACATCGATTGCATTGTACTGGGACCAAGTAAATATTCGTTTCTTTCTGCAACAATTTTAATAAGTCCATGATAACGCGTCGATGGTATCAAATGTTTTTAATACTTTCACTATTTTATATTTCACCCAGCCATTTTCGTTAGAAATGCTTAAAATCCGCAGTCTACTGGTTTCATTGAAAATCTAGTATATTCACGATGAAGAACTTATGATCAATATGTAGATTAGTACCGTGGATCGAGAGTGTACAGCAAAAATGCTGAGGAGCGCACGAGAGTGAATAGTATAGTGCTGCCTGCTTAACGAACCTGCGTCCATTAAGCGAACACGACTATAATTCCTGATGTCTAGTAAGCACTTGGAAACTGTTGAAACAAGTCGCCATATTGTGTGACAATAAGTCTAAAACCCTGACAGAAACTATTCGGCTTAAATATTCATTTGCACAAAAAGAAACTTGATCAGTAAAAATCTGGACATCTGATCGACTCAATCGGTAACAATTGTGAGACCTTAAAATATCTGTTTGATTAACACTAGGTTTACGGATCACCAAAAGTGATTATTTTACCATTATCTTATCAAAATAACGAGAACGTGTCTATCCAAATTTTTAGCCAATTCTACTATAATCTATACCCGAAGAAATAAATGTGTTTAATAATTCTTTATAGATGCATCTTTACAATCTCAATAGTCGTGAATCCAGTGTTAACGACTGATTCGATAATGAATTGTTTCAAGTGCATACTAGATAAGATAAACAGGAATACGAGTAAGTAGAATGAGGAGCTGGTTTGTACCTGAGGTGGTCTCTGTTTCATGGGCATGTCGTCGAGCACGCTGCCAAACTCCTGGCTATTTCGCATTCTGCAAAACAAGCTAATCGATCACCGCGTTAATCGTTTTCTTTCAAGAGCCCATCAGATAAACGGAGTCGGCAATTAGGGGATGATGCTTACCTGAACGCGCTCGAGTCCTCGAGCTCGTTCAGCTCGTTGAATATACCGTTCTGTCTCTCCATGCTTTTTCTCCTTTGTTCGATACTGTTCAGAATATCCTGGAAACAATCCTCGTTAAGTACAGTTCGAATTCGCATTCACTTAATACACGTCGTCTGATTATTCAGAGTAACTTCCCCTTATAACTAACGAAAATCGAATCAGGCTCGACAATTATCTTTAACACTAACCGTACCGAGCACAAAATGTGACTCGCATACATATTGTTTTATAAAAATTACAAGACTGAATTTATTTCGATTTCTCGCCATTTTTATCACGATATATGGCTGAATGAAGAAATCTATTTAATAATTTCTGCTATAAGCATCTTTGTGATTTCAAGAAATATAAAAGAAAAAATGTAAAACCGATCATTTAACCCAGCGATGTCCAGACTCGGCTCCGGGAGCTGAATGCCGTCCCCACCACCGTTCGCCGTTTCCATAGCGCCGTGACGCGGCGAACCAATTACCAATATGCTCGCTTCCCGCGTTAAAAAGATGATCGTCAATTGTTTTATGACACGCGTGTCGGTTACTCGGTTTCTTGGTCGGCGGGGTGAGAACACAATGCGCCTGCGAAAACTGACAGTAGGAAGGGGAAGCAGGCGTGTGAGGGCCCCTACGCTGGACACCGCTGATTTAACCGGTTAATGTAAGAAATCGATAATTGAAATTAATCTCATCCCCTTGAAGTACGATTACGTCTCTGTTAAAATATTGTACAAATATTGCTTAATAGCAAATACTATTACCAACTAGTAACACAACTGTTCTGAATTCATACGAAAATTGTTAAGCTTACA
This sequence comes from Sphecodes monilicornis, assembly GCA_913789915.3. Lineage (NCBI taxonomy): Eukaryota > Metazoa > Arthropoda > Insecta > Hymenoptera > Halictidae > Sphecodes > Sphecodes monilicornis. The sequence goes on from OU565290.1 coordinate 18,625,694, forward strand.
CGAATGTTAAATTATAAAATGAAACAGCATCTTTGGTCACATTATTTTACTTAATTCGTCGTTCGAGGGGTTAACTAATAAAATGTGTAAATATTTCTGGGTGTTGCCATACCTCTGAAGTCCTTGTGAAGCTAGGATCAGACTGGTATGCGTAGATCTCTTGATTGCGATCTTTCAGTAATAATGGCGACGGTGGAGGGTTTTGTAAACTATTGAATACCTGTTAAAGTAACACCGTTTGATAATTAATATTCTTGTACAATAGACAATCGACAGATTTTCTACAGGTCTTTACAAAATGTTTTTACTAAATCTTTGTACTACCTCTTGCGCTGTTCTTTGCGCTTCCATGTTCAGCTCGGGACTATAAAGATCGGAGCTACGTTTCGAACCATCGACACTCAACACGTCGGAATCATTCTCTGCGTAAAGGTCTTGCATGTCGCTTTGCATCGGACTAGTGATATTGTCCTCTATTAATGACGGGAATCTCGACGGAGAAGAGTATTGTTCGGGTTGCTGCTGTGGGGCGTGGATCCAACTACGATCAAAGTAAGAATAAATATTAATAATGTTAGACATTTAAAGTCAACTACTTTTTTTTCATGAAACTTTTACCAATACAATCGTAACATTTTTCTGATTAAAATGAGCCCAAACACGACACAATTCAGAGCATATTTGCTTGTTCAATTCATAATTCAGTAGAACTTCGATTATCCGAACCGATAGCATCTGAATTTTCTATTAACTGATTATGAACAATTCACTCTAAAGATTGTAAAGATTTTAATCTAATACTGCAACTAAATAACTGTCCTATCATCTGAATACTTACATTCCATTGATCAGTTCGGATAGTCGAGGTTCTACAATATCGTGGATTGAAGTAATAAACGTGACGCAAACTGTGCAATGTTTGGTATCGTTTTTATTTATTTTTTATTTATTTTATTTTATTCTATATGCAGTCGTTTAACTGTTCCATCTAAATTTACTCGTAAATCATTTGTTGTATAAAAAAACTCCAAACGAAAGTTGTTTGGTATGCAGCGAGACATACAATATAATAATTAGTTTCTGAATAGTTCGCATTTGTTATGAAGGTCACCTTGAATTTTTATATCACGATGTGTAATATTTGACCTTGTGGTTCGAAAGAGTACTGAATGATGAACAAAAAACTATAAGGTATACGGGATTAAAACCTAATAATTACTAAGATATTCCTTAATTAATCTTGAATGTAAATAATTCTGTAAATGCTGTCCATTATTCATTCGTATACGACACAATGACCTTCAAGATCATACAAGGTCAGAAATGGAAGAAACATTTTGAACATTTCGTACTAATGCGTTTACAAGTATACTTTATTGACGAGGCTATAGTAAATGTTCAATATAACTTCCTTGCGCATGACTACATATTTCGGTTCTATTAATTACATTCTTGTTAGCTTCTTCTAACGTTGTCGGAAATATTAATGCACATGATTGCGTTAGTTTCCTTTGCGAGTCGTTTACATTTCTTGGCGTTGTGTATCGTGAATGATATCTTTATGAAATATTACGTACGAAATATTCAAAATTGTGCTGCCATTTCTGACCTTGTATGACCTTGAAGGTCATTGTGTTGTATAAGAATAAATTTTTCTTGACACACGCTTTCATCTGATATAAAAAAATATGTGGCATTTCATTTAAAAAGTTGAAAGTCACATTCATTAGTGCAAACGCAAGAAAATTACATCCGCCATTATGTTACGTAACAAAAACAGTATTACGTTTTCCTCCATCATTTTTTTCTAATATTTATTATTTGCAAGAGAAACGCTGGCTAGTGATAGCGTAAACACCCTGTATGTGGCACAGTTAAATCACTCATCCTGTATACATAACTTCAATCACACAATACATAATTTAAACTTGTATCTAATTGTTAGCAGTTATTCTAAATTTTAAGCGAGTATCATTTTAATGAGAAAAATCCTCCGAACACGTTGGTAACATCTCTAACGTTGTTGCTTTTACAGTGGGCGATCGAACGAAACGTACTTGTAAAACTTTGACTTGTCGATGGAATTCCCCATGCCGAACAGTCTGAGAGCGTTGAATATCCTCTCGCCGGTGATCTTTCCGTTCTTCTTTGGCACATCTTGGAGCGGATCCGGTGGAGCAGGCGGCGGTGGTACCGGGCTGGGGGTCGAATCGCTGGTGAAGTTCATCATATTGATCGGTTCTGGGATCGTGTCATCAAAGAGAACGTGATCCTGGTCGAGTTCGTTCATCGTATCGTATACAGGAAGATCCGGCAAGCTGCGTATGTACTGAGACACCTTCTGCAAGCCCTGGGACTCTCTGAACAAGTAGGACGAGTCGATATCGTCCTGCAGGCTGCAGCTCCTGAATGGTTTCATCTCCATGCTCTGTAGCTCGTTGTTCTTACGATCGAGATCGTTGCCAAGATTCTGGGTACTCTGCAACATCTTCGGCAAAGAACCAGGCTCGTAGACTGGCTCCATCACCGATTGGCTGATGGTCACCATGTGGTTCCTCTGGAGCATGTCATAGCTGCCGTAGCTGCCGTTGCTGTCCTCTTCCATGTTACCGTTCATACTTCCCATGGGTCTGTGCAAGCCGTAGTGGACCCTAGAAGACTCCATACCGGTGTCGAACTGCCTGTAAGTACATTGTGTCTTCTAGCATTTTTGGTTTGGTCCTGGAAAGTCGATCTGTTCGAACTTCGACTCTGACCGCGTCTGAAATCGTCTGAAGGAGCAGGAAGGGATGGACTGACGTCGTTTTATTGGGTTTGATGTCCGTGTGTTTGGATCGTGTTCGGAGTAGGTTGCAAACGGTTTGTACGTTGTCTGCAGAAGCTGTATTTGTGCGGTGGTTTGCAGGCGAGTCTAAAATCGTCAGAGGGAGAAGGGAGGGATGATTGTCGTGGGTTTCTTTGAGTTTGTCCATGTGGTGTTCGTATGTTTGGGTCGAGATTTCGCTAGGTTTGAAGGTTGCAAACGGTTCGATCGCTACCTGTAGGGACTGCACCTGTTGTCCTGTTGCCTGCGTTCTTCCTCGAGCTCGTACCTCAGCCGGGCGTCCATGTGAAAGGATTCGGGGGACGGGCCGACCTCCTCGTACCTAAACGCAGTCTCGTCCGAGGCTTTGTGAAGGTCGTAGCTCGGCATCGTCGGAGTCTGGAAGAGGAAGACGGACGGCTCGGCTGGTCTCGAGGGAGCCGTGGGCCTTTGCATCTGCGGAGGCGGAGTTAATGGACCTGTGCCAGACTCCTGCATTCTCAGTCTGGCGCTCGAGGTCTGAAGTGGAGACAGCCTTGGTCGAGCGGTTGCCCTTGGTTCGGGCGCCGGTCTCAAAGGTTGCGGCGGTATTTTGCTGTCGGCGGTGCTCCGAGGTAGGTCCCTATCCACCAACTCGAATCTGCAAGCATCGACTCCATTCGATATCCAATAGTCTCACCTGTCACCGTCGTTTGCTCTCGCGGATCACCTGGAAACTACCCTCTTTGATTTTTCTTACTGTGGCTTTCGGGTGCAAGCCGTGTCCTTTTGGAATTCTAATACAATGTTTGCTATTACAGTATCGTATTCAGCGAGGAGCAGAATTGAATCAACGGAACCAGTTTTCTAGAAAATCATTGTTCGAATGTTTAAAGTAAATCGAGATGTCAAAAAACTCGCTGGACAAATGATTTCACATTAACTCCTCGTACTGCGATTTATTTTACGGTTACGGAAGATATTTTACGGAAGAAGAAGGAAGTTTATATTTATTGTATGTGTATATCGACAACAGAAACTTATTTTGCATTATTTTGCTTTGAAGGATATCAATACAAGTACCGTCCGTCCATCAGGAGATGGCAGTGAGAAACTTGTAGGTACCACGTGATCTCCCTTCTACGCGCTATACGTCTACCGCTATTGGCCGAATCGCGCGACAAAGACGGAAATGCGCATATTAGTGTGACTGGAACAGAGAGGTGTGGTGACGCTGAGCGCCTATGTCGACCGTTCTCTCCGGAACATAAGCGTAAGAGTGGGGTCCGCAGCCTGGCGTCTAGAGTGGGGTCTCGCAGTCCCCCTGTACCCCACTGTCGAAATCACTGCCATCTCCTGATGGACGGACGGTACACATATTCAGTAGATTTTGTTCGAAGTTGCATGTTATGGTGCAAGGAGTTAACCTGAATTTAAGAAACGACTAAGATTTTTATCCTGTTATGTTCAATGTAATAGGCACAGCATCTAATTCGTGGAATCAAACTTTTGTTGCGGAAGTACTGGTGTCTTTAATCGATATAAAGTGACCGAACACCGACCGACCGGTTTTCAGATTAACGACACCATTCCGTTCGAACGTCTTCGGTCTGAACTGTGACGATATAAATGTACGTGTAATCCGCGCGGCTATTGTTAAAGAACGCAGCAATCGGCCCCGTTACCTTCTATAAGCTCCCTGCGCGTCGAGCCTGAGGTCGCTGTCGCTGTGGAACAGATGCTGAGACGTGTTTCCGGTTTGTCGATACAAGCCAGGGATTGTCTGCGCCGTTGGACATTGTGCTTTCACCAGGCTAACCTGCGAATCGGCATGACGGAACGATTGCCACAGTTTTTTTCCCTCATGATTCGCCTACTTCTACAGTCTTTTGTAATCTCTGCGTGTAATGTCAAGGACGAATCGGCAACCAGAGAGCCTCGTTCGAGTGACACAGATGTAAAATGTCGTCGAACGTTGGCGAATCATAGTGAGTATTGCATTATTAGAGGAAAGTAGTCCGAACATTTGATATTTTTGACGCTGGCAGCACCAAAATTGAAATGACCCATCTCAGATTACTTAAATCACATTGGTTAAACTTGTGAAGGCGATTTTATAGGAAATTAATCAATCATTTCATTTATTTTTGTGTGTATTGCAACAGGAGTGATGTTAATCTTGATGAGCACACACTTTTAATTTTTGCAAGAAATTAAAGAAAGACAGATTCATTGTTTGGTGTTTCTAATATTAGTAGAGACATCGTGAAGGTGCTTCTGTAGAAGATTATTGAATAATTTGAGTAATTCATGTGTGTTTATAATAAAAACGATTTTAAACGTTAACAAGTATTTTTACAAGAAACTAGAGAAAGATTGACTGTTCAGTACTTCTAATGGAAATGTCATAGGAACATGTTACTGGTAATTATTTTCAAAAATTATTTTGGGCCCAAGAGTTCACAGAGGTCGTCATCATATATAACATCAACGAAGTGAAATTGACAATATAAACTGTATAGTTCAAAAAAATCAATGACGCAGCATCCGCCGATAATCCTTAACCTCCGAAATGATGTAACTTAGGTCCATTTTGATTCTGTGTTACAAACCTTATAACAACTTCGTTATTTTTGCAAATTCGTCCATGAAATTTTGAGAGCACATTGTTGAAACATTGCACTTTTGATTCGTACAAAATTGCAAATTTATTCTTTGCCAGATGAGAATGCTAGAAATCGAGCACATCCATTTTGATTTGGCGTTACAAACTTTATAAATAACTTCGTTATTTTTGCGAATTCGACCTCAAAATTTTGAGAGCACAATTTTGAAACATTGCACTTTTTATCCGCACAAAATGCAAATTGATTCTTTGCCGGATGAGAATGCTAGAAATCGATCAGGTCCATTTCGATTCTGCGTTACAAACTTTATAACAACTTCGTTATTTTTGCGAATTCGACCACGAAATTGAGAGCACAATTTTGAAACATTGCACTTTTGATTCGTATGAAAGGCAAATTGATTCTTTGTAACATGAGGATGCCAAAAATTGAACTTGTCACACGAGAGTGTTAGAAATTGGACTTATTAAGTGAGACTGCATCTCTAAATTGTTGTTGATGTTGTTTGTGGTATGACAATCGATTTTGCTGGTATGTACCTTCTCCTCCCGAGGTGCCCATAGCCAAGACAGCCTTTGTCGCCATTCCTCGCAGACGTTCCACACGTTCCTAGGCCCCCATTGCCATCCGATGCGATACCTGGGGCGATGCAACACACAAAGTATTATTACGTTAAGGCCTTTCCGTTCGGCAGCTTGGGAGAGGCTTTTAGAGATGCTGCGAGCTGTTATGTTAGATGCTGCGGTCGATAATCATGTTTTCATAGTGAAACTTTCGGGACAACGGCGTGGGAATTGGATTACTGGGTCAGTCCGCTCGAACACAGAAAATATTGATATTTAATACGAGGCGGGGTCACCAACTCGAAATTAATCGAGTCCGTCGCGGTATCTTTCGCCGGGAACCGGCCGGACATAATTACTATACCTCCCGTTGGCCAATCGATTAATTAAACAACATGGTCTCACTCAAAATGAATCTTATTCATCGAGAAATATTGTTGGTACTTCTGGACTTTCGATTTACTCTAATACAATTGTAATTGGACATTCATAGTCGATTAAATTGAAACCGGAACATTTATTAATAACTTTTTGCGACTGCAATTTTTAATAAAATGTCATATAAAAATTCATTTTAATGCTTCGAATATGTATAAATACGCCTGCAGAGTTGTAGGTTACTGGGTTCGATCTTTTTCTTGAACTTAATTCCTAACTATAGGATTGATTAGAACACTTTATCAGCTGTGATACGCTTCTCGGAATTCATTTCATAGAATAATTTAGCATCATACATTTTTCAATTACTATTTCATTCAATAATTTACTTTGATTATATAGAACGAAGCTGATTCTTTTTTACCCATGATTTATAACCGTCCCATCTAAATTGTATCTTCTAGCAGCCAGTTTAAGTTATCAGCTACTTGTATTGAGTCCAACGAGAAGATTGATGTCGATCTCGAAGAAGTGCGTTTAAAAATATACAAGAATAATTCTCTCGTTCGAAAATGAATTGATCTGGCAACGAGTGATAATGAAGCCATCAAAATTGCCATCAAAGTGTCGACAAGTGTCTCCATTTTACCATGTCGAAAGGTGATTAATCACGTTGACCGTTGGAGTATCGCGAAAGCCTAATCGCGAGCACGTGATAATATGCTATTATTAAGTGAATGGAGATGCGAGCTCGTCAAACGGGTTCACAAGGAAAATTAATTTGAAAAGCGGGGGTAAAATAAAATTTTCACCCCAGTTCCCGGTTTACAGTCGCATAATCGACCCGATCGGTTACGGCACCGCTCGCTTTTTGTTGAAACTTTTACGCCCGTCGCGCGTCGTCGGCCGATATTTATTTTATCGCCTGGCATTAGGATGGAAACGCCCCGATAAAGGTATAAATTCTAATTCCCGCCTAGCTGCCTTTAACGCTAAGCGAATTTCACGGCGTATAATATATCGACATACAACCCCGTTCGTAAGGATGAGGACACCGTTTAAAAATGAATAACTTTTCTAACATTGGGCTGAACAACTTTAGCCTTTTTTCGAGATATTAGAAGTACAACAAAAGTGATTTAAAAATTACTATTGGTTCACATTGCGAAGAGAAAAGTAAAGGCTAAGATATTTAACTTTTTTATCTGTACCCGTAACGAAAATTTAAAAGATGTCTTTTGTAAATCTATGTCAGGGAGTTCCAACGTATTCCCTTCCGAGAACTGCAATATCCCCACCATCGAACCTCTTCTCCCTACTACGTACAGCCGTAGAGTTAGTGAGTGCTGCGCGCGCCGCGCGGCTCTCGTGGTGGGAGCTTCCCACTACTATACATTATAACGATGAAGTCTAAGAGTGGGGGAAGAACCAAAGCGGGAAAGGAGCCTAGAATAGCTCCGGAGCTACTGGTTGGAACTCCCTGATCGAAGTGATGAAAAGTGATGAGCTTCCGATTTAATTAAATTGCACGTTCACAATTTAATTTGGAATTGTCATGAAAAAAAAGATTTTTAAGCTTTCTTTTACCTGTTAATAGGTTTTTGAAAGATGAAGCGTTAATATACAGCGTGGGCCAAAATGCGTGGTACAAATGAGGTTAGAGAGGCAATATATAAGACCACATCGAGAATAAGAAAATTGCATCTGATGCTTCATTTTTAAGAAAATTGGCTTTAAAAATTCGTCAGTTCATTAGCATTAAGCAGAAGTAGCATCTACAACTCTTCCACTGATTTCTATACACAAGCACGCGTATTTGATGAATCTTCAATCATCCACTTTTCTCGAACATGATACCTCCAACGCGATTTTGTTATCCTTGAATTTCGTCCTTATTTTTAGTTGTACTTTCTTCCTGATCTAATTTGTATCACGAATTTTGGCCCACGCTGTATAATTAAAATTGACGTTGCCAAAAAGAGATTTCTGAAAAAGTCCCTCCTCGCTAAATCACAGACATTTAAAAAAATTACTGAACACTCACCCAAGATAGAAAATAAAGAAAATAACTGCTATGTAATTAAAAATTACTACACCGTACACAGTCGAAACAAAGTCAGCAATTTTCATCTTTTTTTCCTAGATCTTCGCCGGAAACTGTTCCCGCAAGATGTAGCATCGTCCCCACCGAGTACAACGGACAGAGTTGTATCCCGAAATTTGCATTCTATGAAAATGCGCAAGTCGTGTTCGCCGATAGCCACCGAAACTGCACGCGAGCCACTCGAAGCAGCATTTCCGCGCGTTACACAACGACAAATAATTCTCAAATTACATTTTGCTAAAGGTTCCCGTGGTGCCCGGGGTTTTCTCGTGTTACATAACGGTGTATGAGGAGACTTTTGAACGCTACACATGCAACAGGTTAAGGGGTCATTCGAGCCACCAATTGTATCAGGGACATCTTATCTACCCTTTTCTGTTTGTGGCTGGGGTTTATTTCTCTTTCTCTCTCTCTCTCTCTCTCTCTCTCTCTCTCTCTCTCTCTCACGCTAAGGAACGTTCTCTGGAAAAGGCCACGGGAACGTTCCTCCGAGCGATTCGACCCGCAGCGAGGAATATGAAATTCTGCCTGCAAACGATCGTCGTTGTCAGATTCATTAAACTGTCACGGATACGCCCGTGTCTGAGAAATGGTAATAATGGTAATCGCGAGTCTATACTCTCGAAACTCCGGAACCGGACTTTATCGAGGAAATCACCTTGGCGAGAATAAAAAGGCGTTAGGCGAAACTGATTGCTGGATATTGTACGAATAATAGACTCCTTTATTTCTATTGGATGTTTTCATAGTTGTTAACACTTCGCATGGCATGGGAAAGCGATCGAAATTATTTTTGAACTGCTTTACCAAAAATCGCTCTAATCCCTTGTTCTACGATTTATATTACGGTTACAGTGATTAGCACTTCTTTGCGGACTTTATCGAGGAAATCACTTTGGCGAGAATAAAATGGCGTTAGGCGAAACTGATTGCTGGATATTGTACGAATAATACAGTCTTTTATTTCTATTGGATGTTTTCATAGTTGTTCACACTTTGCGTGGCCAGGTAAAGCGGTCGACATTATTTTTTTAACTATGTTAGACCAAAGATCGCTCTAACCCCTTGTTCTACTATTTATTTCGCGGTTACATTGATTAGAACTTCTTTGTCGTTCATAATTTCTTAAAAGGGGAAGAAAATTTATGGGTTTGTATCAAATTACCGACAATCACTGCACCGACAACATTTGACTCGCTATTTGATTAATTAATACAATATTAATTCACCGACAATACTTACATCGACACTTATTTCATCGACGTTGATTTCGCCAACAATATTAATTCACCGACATGGTGAATTCACCGATATTGACATTCTGCTTAGTTACACACGTTACACAGGTAAGAACAATGTTAACGTTGGTGTTTCCACCATGTCGGTGAATTAGTATTGCTGGTGAAACCAATGTGGGTGAAACAAACGTCGATGTAAACATCGTTGATGAATTAATATTGTCGGCAAAATCTATGTCGATCAAATGTAAAAACATGATTAAAAAAATTATTAAAACATTATCGTTGCAATGATTGTTTGCCTTTGTGTTCTTCAATTTATGGACAAAAATAAAATTTTATTTCTATTTGAAGGTAATTAATAACATACATATTTAATAGAATCAGGGTGTTAAATAAATTTTGTATCACTAGGCTGCGAATTTTTATGCTAAATTAAATTGTCTAATTCGATTTTTAGAAACAGCAGTGCAATATAGATGTATTTCCTCTTTTAATAATTTTAGGAAGTCGAAAGTACTAGGTATATCAACATTATTCAATTCTTGTAATGTGTTCACAGTATTATATATGATCAGGCCATTTTTGTTATAAAATCCGCTATCTATTGATCACTTCAGATCATTCTGGCTGCTGCAATAGAGAGACAGTTGAATTTACAAATTATTTGAGTCGGGAAAAAAATTTCTACAATTAAATCTTCATTCGAGAAGTATAACGAGAAAGGAATTAGACATTTTACAGTAACTAAGAACGTGAAATGGTTTAGTTTTCATATGAAAGTCGTACGAGGGTTGATAGAATATTTTTGAGACCCCTTCGGATAGACGACGTGTTAAAATTTAAAAGTACTCTTAAAAATTCTGATAATAGAGACAACCTTGACCTCAAGGAATAAAAGGAAGCTTCATAAAAAAAAAGATAGAGAGATTAGTTATTATTATTGGTTTTTTAGATTATTTAATTTATATAAAAAATCCCTTCTCTTTTTACTTCAATACAAAAATTAACACTTATATTGTAAATGTTTTTACGGTACCTTGAAACTATAAATGTGGATCTTTCATGCCTGATTCAATTTAAAATGGGTAATAGTTCTTAAATAAATTTGAAAGAATTCATCTAGTACCTTCCAATATCCTAAATTGATCCACAATGATTTTGGCAAATAATAACGTGAATTTTACAAATGATTCACAATTGTCACGGACAAGAATGACCCCTCGTTACATTTTAAGCATTAAACAATTGGTCTATTCAATACTAAAGCAATCAACTATTATTCTGTTCTATGAAACTGATCTATTCGATTGTTGCATGAACTGTTTGTGCATAAATGGGTCAAGCGAATGTAATTTAGCATGAAGTAACGTCTAGTTTGACGATTAAATGGAATTCTAAGGCTAATAATGGATAAGACGTTATACCAAAGGGGTTGAAAGTAACGGCAAAGGATTTCCACGAGGTTATCGCGTTCGGTTGGTCGCAGGTTGTCGACTAGAATGCGGGATCGTTAAAATGTCGGATGTATAATCACCTTCTGCAGAGAGCTAGGGCGGCACCAGCCACGACGACAAGGACCAAAGCCACCCCAAGACCGGTGAGTGTCCAACCCATCCTTCTTAATACCAAATCTGGGCTCAACCGCAAATCCAATCAAACCGCCGAGCCTGAAACACACGGAGTAAATCCATGGGGAGCATGATCCGATTACAGTTACAGAACCAAGATTACCCCGGGATTAACAATCCTTACGGGTACCCCATGCGCAGTAGTTTATTCCATTCGATACGGGCGCGGATTGTATATTTCAGTTTGTACACAGATATCCGACCGGATAACACAGGTAGCCACTCGTTATACCATTACGAAACGATCGATTCAGTGAACAACTATCGATTGATGTTCACTGGAATCTTTGACTATCAAATGCTCGCTTTTGTTGCGTTAAAATTAACCTTTTGGGCCGTCGAATCTGCTTTCAAACGCGGCATCAAATAATTTTGGAAAGATTACAAGGGTTCGTTTAACACTTTAAATTCTTTAAAATAATATCGTTTATTTAACGAAATCAAAGTTTGAGAGGTTGCGTCATACTGAAAATATTTCCACAACCTTCATGCATTTTGAAGATCCTAATATAATTTCTAAATTTGGAAAACTAATTTGGTCTCCCTTTTCTAGGAGATGAAATGAATAATGATATAGCAATTTTTAGTGGTGTCACAGATTCACCACTCGAGTGTTAAGGGTAAAATAAAAAGAAATTTAATAATGCAAAAAATAATTTGAATAATGATATAGCAATTTTTAGTGGTGAATCTGAGGCACCACTAAAAATTGCTATATCATTATTCAAATTATTTTTTGCATTTTGAGTGTTAAAGGTTAAATATGAAGAAATTTAATAATGCAAAAAATTATTTAAGTAATCATATAACAATTTTTAGTAGTGAATCTGAGGCACCACTAAAAATTGTTATATCATTATTTAAATTATTTTTTGCATTTCGAGTGTTAAAGGTTAAATACGAAGAAATTTAAGAATGCAAAAAATTGTTTAAGTAATCATATAGCAATATTTAGTAGTGCTTCAGTGTTGTCACTCGAGTACTAAGAGTTGAATTGCATCACTCGAATTTATCGATTCACGAATAAAATTTCTGTTACAATTAAAAAATTCATTAGAAAATCTTCAGTTCAGTGTCATAGAACTCACACGTCACAGAACCCAACCAAATTGTACGAGCTCAACAAATCTTCGTAAAAGCCTACATGAAAATAAACCAGATCTGGACAACTCTGCCGCCTACAGGTGGATCAGGCGAAAAACCATTTCGGAAGGATCAGGAAAAATCATGCAGTTATCCGATGGACCAGTGTCGTCATTAAATATTCGAAATGTGTCGCGTTGGAGGCACGTATTCCGGCTCGTGACAGACTGCCTATGCGACGATAAGGGCAGTTGTCTGAGGGTTCTTCACTTTTCTTTGCTACTCCGTCCATGTACTCCCTGCTAACATACATACATACTTACATATGTATGCTCGGTCGGAGTATATAACGCATGTATTCGTAACACGATCTATTCGGCCGAAAACGCGCGCATACAGCCGTATACACGTCGATACACACCTCGAGATCTGGTGGTACACGGGTTTGTACAGTCCCACAAGAACTTGTCGACGATATCTCTGCAAAAATTACAGTATTTGGAAAACATGCAATACGAATCGAAATTAGATTACAAATACCAATACGCTTTGAATTGATCAATCTGGAAGAAATTGGATTTTTTAAAAGAATAATTACTCGAAACCGCGTATGACCGAATTGCACCATAGAGAATCATTGTGATCGATTGGCTATCCCGGTCACTAAATATAAATTCTATAAAAAATTCTTGGTTTGTGATGAAATAGAAATATGAAGAAAAATGTATGTTGGAATTCAGAATTTTAGTTGACCGTATTCGAAAAATATCGCTACTTGTTTCGCGAGAAAAAATGAGTAGACACTAATAGCGAAGCGTTGGCAAACTATGATCGATAATGGAGGAAATTGGGTACATTATTAATATTTATTGTAAACTCGGTGTGTACGACATCCCAATGAAAGTTTAGGTAAAACAAATAATATCTCGCGTCCTCTTTTCGTGTTCTTTTTTTTTTATTACTTGCAAGTTACAATTTTAAGAAAAACGCCATCACCCTTATTTTAGAACGTCTAAAGAATATTCAGTAATTTTTGGGGACTCAAAATAATAAATAGTTTAAACGTGACAGACGTTTGGAGTTATTGTGGTGTGTTACACCCATGTATGCAGTGTTGCCAGATCGGTTAAATCGAGGGGAATACAGTTTACCACCTCTCTGATGACCAGAGTAATATGTAACACGTTGCGCGGCACGTCACGTGACCAGTCTACGGTCTTAGTGGGGGACGTTGGAGTGTGCTTATCTAGTGGAATGGGACAGTGGAAGGGGAAAAGGAGGAGAGGAAAATCCACCCAGTTTTGGGTGGATTTGGCGACACAGCATGTATGCCGTATGACATTTTTATCTGGTGCGTACGGTAAAGGACAAGTAAAAGCGTATTAATGTTATAGGAAAAGCGTATTACTGTTTTAAGTGTAGACTCGATCCATGTAAAGTTTTTTGCTAATATATAAACATTTACAGAAATATTGCCGACACGCTCTTGTGGGGTAGACTGTACGTACACACGAAGAAGAAGCAGCGACGTGGAAAGGCGAGATCGAGGATCTATCGCGACATAGCGAGAGATGAAACCGCCGGCGAATGGGGAGTCTAATTTTGCGGCGGAGTTTCTTGCGAATCGTGTAAAATCTTTTCACGTCCCCAGCACCGGAGAGAGAGCACGATTTGCTGAAGAACTTTCGTGCAGGGGAGATTTTATCGTTCGCAGTGCCGCCTCCTTAGCTTCAATCGACGTTTCCGGTGAATATCCACCGCCCTACACTTTCCGATAAATTCCACCGGCTAGTTAACGTTACGCCCCTGCACGAAACGCTTCCGGCGACAATCGCGCAAACGATCCGATTTCAAACTTCTCTTATCGACTATTTGATTTTTGTTTAATTCCCCGGCATTCTTGTCGGCGAGTATCGTTAGCTTGGTTCTGAATTTATTGCAGTTGATTTATCACCGCAGAGATGAATTTTCATGTTTGAGTCTTTGTTTAACATTGAAAAAGGAACGTTATTTTTAGGAAAGTGTTTTAGTTATTCTTCGGAAATGGTCGCAACCGAAAATCTTTGCTAGCCACAGTAAATGTTCTTCCAATCCTCTAGCACCGTGATGGGCACGGTAGGGGCCCCTCAATCGCCTGCTTCACCCACCAACCTCTCTTTCATGCGCGAGGCCTGCGCAGTGTTCGCGACGGGCAAAGCACGTCATTTCTCTATGGTAAAGGCGGATGCTGGTGGGGGATAGTGGGTGCTATGGTGGGGACGGTTTTGTCTCAATCGAGACAAAAATGTCCATCCCTGCTCTAGCATGTCACTTAAATAGTTCCGGTGTACAGGCGTGCAAGAAGGTTAAAAGAATGGTATGAAAAATAACAAAATATTAATGTTGATTTTGTTTTCTAAATATGATGACCGAAGTTCCTTTTTTAACCTGTCAGTGTAGATTGAAATTAATTTTTATGCTGATATATTGACTGGCACAAATTCAGTTAAGATGCAACGGGGTTGAAATTATTGTCATAATGAATAGAAAAGTATTAATATTGATTTTGTTTCTGAAGTATGTGGGACGAGGTTACTTTTTTAAGTTTGCATTTAGAAATTCAAATTTGCAAAATAATTGTTATGCTGATACATTAAAGTGCATTAGCAGTTAAGATCTGTGGCATGCAAGAGGGTTGGACGAATGATCGTCGTGGATAAGATGTTAATATTGATATTGTGCCCTAAATATGAGGAACAAGGTTTCTTTTTTAACTTGCAAATAGAGTGTCAAGTTTGGACATTAATTTGTATGCTGACATATTAATAGCAACAAATTTAGAATCTAATTTAGGGTACTCTCGTCAGACAGTCAATATTGAAATTGTTTTCCAAAAGTATGGCATAAGACTTCCCTTTTTATGTTAATGAATTGAATGCAAAAATTTTAGAACCAATTTTAGGGTGCTCCTCAGCAATAGTCAATATTGAAATGGTTTTCCAAAAGTATGGCATAAGACTTCCCTTTTTATGTTAATGAATTGAATGCAAAAATTTTAGAACCAATTTTAGGGTGCTCCTCAGCAATAGTCAATATTGAAATGGTTTTCTAAAAGAGTGGAATAAGATTTCTATTTTTATATTAATGAATCAAAAGTGAAAATTTTAGAACCAATTTTAGGGTGCTCAACAGCAACAGTCAATATTGAAAATTTTTTCCAAAAGTACGTCCTAAGACTTCTCTTTTTATGTTAATGAATTCAAAGCAAAAATTTTAGAACCAATTTTAGGGTGCTCAACAGCAACAGTCAATATTGAAATTCTTTTCCAAAAGTGTGGAATAAGATTCTATTTTTATATTAATGAATCGAAAGCGAAAATTTTAGAATCAATTTTAGGGTACTCCAGAGCAAAAGTCAATATCGATACCGTATTCCGAAAGAATGGAATAAGGTTTCTGTTTTTAGGTTCGAATAAAAATAAGGATTTACGGGATCGTCGAATTTTCGCGAACAGTGTAATGTTCCCCCTTTTATCTCAGACATTTTGGCACAGAGTACGTGTGGCTTACGTTTTTTGGTGTAGTGATGCACTCAGCTCCTTTAAAAAAAGGAGGGTGGCTTGTGGGGGGTGGAAGAAAGCACGCCTCAGCGTGTGTCTGAAAAAATAGGCCAAGCCAGCGGAGTCGGTGAACTTTGCTCAAATACTTTGACCGGCATTCAACGAACATCAGCAATCCGAATGGTTTTTTCTTTGAGGAAATAATCCGCTTGCAAAGTGGAGCGGACGTGCCGCGTACGATCTACATAGATTTTGTGTCAGTACTTCTATCTCTTAGTCGTTTCCACCTACTAGCTCAATTTCAGCTAGCTAACTTCCAACGAGAATAACTTCTTCAATTTTTACGATTTCTTTCACTACACTTTCTATAACTATTATATTACCATACATTTTTAATAGTGTTTCTTCCACTGTTTAAACTTATGATATTTCTTTTATTGGCTACATTAACACGGTGATTGCACTGTTATCAATATTTGGGTGGAAGAATTATTTCTTGAGACTTGAAAATTTATTTCTGCAGTGATAGATACAGCATGCTAAATTTTCATCTGGTCTGAGAAATAGAAAAAGATTAGAAAAAATAATTGATATCATAAATTTTAGCTAAACAGTTTCTTTTTCATGAAATAAATTTTTCTTTAATTTCTGTACTAATTTTTATGGTCGCTGAGTAGGTGATCAAAGTGTTATTTAATGAATATTTAGATAATCAACCGTGTAACTTAGTGTTAATGTAACTTATTATTTCAAATATTTTTTAATATACCTATTATTTCTAAACGGTTAGTATTAAAAGTTGGTGAATATTGCTCGAAAGAAAATAGAGCTTGATGATCTTTTATCCGTACCTTCCAATGCATATAATTTGATAGCGATTAAAATTATGCGCGATAAGAGGAGACAGTCACGGAATGAAAATTTGAGTTTATCAAATGAGATTAAAATAGGGAGTACACGGTGAATAAAAGATCTGTTCATGGAGCCTTGGCTGAAAGGGATCGTGAAACGAAAGGGACGAGAACAACAGACGTATTATGTTAAAGAAGGAGCGTGGAACAATGAGTGGCAATAATTAAAGGAAAAGGTTTCCCCAGCGTCTCTTATTGTTCTTGTAGCACGGACACGCCGTGCAAACAATTTTTGAGCGATATCGTCCTATTTGAAACGATGGAATGCCACGCGATGCAATTTTTGGCGGCACTTAAACAATTTTTGAAACATGCATAGTTGAACAAATTAGCCGACCAATGTACTAAGGACATTCAAAGACGATAAATCACAGATTATGCAGGGAAGTTGAAAAGTTTCTGCGTTTGTTCATGCGATTAAATGAAGTTATTAAAAATAGCTGTAGGTTTCAGAGGTTTATTTTTACTCGGTATTTTTAGCAGCACGATTTTAATTTGCTGATAAATCTCGAAGGTTGAAGGGCGAACCGATTATGCTTAATATTAAATCCTTTCCCCTTCTCCTTGACAGATAATATTTCCCGGCGAAATACTAAATATTATAAGCTTTACTAATAATTGAAATTATAGATCGCTCACAATCTTGCAAGATAATTGTAAGAGTGATTTCTGTGATCTAAACTACCGAGGCCGTCAAAATGAAGAACTTCAGAACTTTTCTTTTACAATTTGTGAAGTCTCAGAAATATTTTCTTGAAACATTTTTTAGTATACTTCAATATAAGTATTCAAATGCATATTACCATAAAAGTACTATGACATATGAATAAATTCAATCCTGTTACTATTATAGAGTATACATCAGTCCCGTTTAGAGCTCGGTGGTTCTATTGCTAAAAATAAAATGAAATTGCATTTTCAGTTCAGACTATAGAGTGCGGATTTTTAACCAAAATAAAAATTGTCTGTATTAATTACAAGACCAAGGAACCAAACACCCACACATTTATTTCTTCTCTTAACCCCTTGTCGTACCCGCTAACTCCCGCTCGGTCCATAATAAACAAGAAGGTCGGTCACGCGTCGAGCCATTTAGATATTTAGCCGTGTACTCGAACTTGCGCAAAATGTATGCGTCTTATGACATGTGTATTTCGGCGCAACAAAAGGAATTGTGAAATAATAAACACGTTAGGGCACAACTAATACTTTTAAGATGTCTGGGAAGTAATTATGATCAATTCATCGGTGAACAAAAATGATTTATAATTTGAAAGTGGATAATGTATCAGTAATAATTTGTAAATTAATACTTAATTTAAATTAATAATGTTTTGAGAAAACTCGTAGAAAATAAGTAAATAGAAAATAATCTTCGTGTTAGTGTTGTTTACGTTTGTCACGAATGAAGTACCACGAGCCAGGCTCGTGTTCTTCACGTTTGGTCCGAACCAGTGTCGCCAGATCAACCCAAAACTGGGTTGATTTTCCTCTCCTCCTTTTCCCCTTCCACTATCCCATTCCACTACATAAGCACACTCCAACGTCCCCCACTAAGACCGTAGACTGGTCACGAGACGTGCCGCGCAACGTGTTACATATTACTCTGGTCATCAGAGAGGTGGCAAACTGTATTCCCCTCGATTTCAGCGATCTGGCAACACTGATCCGAACGAAGTACAACGAGCCAGGCTCGTGTTGTTTACGTTTGGTCTGAACGAGGTACAACGAGCCAGGCTCGTGTTGTTTACATTTGGTCTGGGTTAGGTTTTTGGGCCAAATTTCTTACCACGAGTCTCAGTCGTTGTTGGAGGCCAAGAGGTTAATAATGTTATTGGGTTGGCAATAACACAAAAGTAGTTTAAAGTTCTTTAAATGGCTTCACCGTTTAGCATTTAAAGTATCCATTTTTCTAATGAATGCATAAAAATCCGCTGTCTACTTATATTTCACAAAGCTGACAATTTTATCAAGAAGAAAAGACTGCCTCGAAGATCAATGCGTTTCCGGGTCAAGAACGACCCGACACGGGGGAAGCAGGTGTTGATAGAGATGCGATCGGTTGGATATCGTGCAGTAAAACGGCTGGAAGATTTTCCGGCATCTAATAAATTGATTAAGTCGGCCCGAGGCAGTTAACGAGCGTCTTATGGGCATTCGATATCTGTTGCTTCTGACAGGACCTTGACAGGAGCGGGATTCAAGGAGCAGAAAGTAGATCGATGAATCTTCGACGGGCCAATTGAATGTACCTGGGCCGAAGTAACGTTCGTGACCCGCTTTTTTTCCTAGCCGGCACAGCGAAAAAGAGACTGGCCGTTGAATGAATATCTGCTCGAGCATCGGGAGAAGGGAGCAAGGGAGAGAGAGAGAGCAAGTTCTCCTCCCTGTCCGTTCCGAGCTTCTGTAGCCCCGGGCGAAAATCTTACACGCCACTAATTGCTAGCATTGTCTCCGAAGGGAGAGGCAGCGAAGCACACCGAAGAGCGAAGCAACTCTACGTCTTTCTGTCGCTGAATCTTATCCTCGGCTCGTCCGTCTTCGTCCTCTCGTCCTCGCCGTCGTCTATCCATTCCTCCGTCGAAAATCTCGGTTTCCTGCACGGATAACCGTGCCTCCAGCGCACAGAATTCGGCTCATCGATCAATCCCCGGTTACGACGTGCGACGCGACGTTCGAAACGAGACAACAAATTCAGCACGCGAGAAAAGATCCTCGTTCGTTGTCTGTGCGCTGGTTTTTGCTGGCCTATCCGCAAGCTGAACTACGTGTTCGATAAGCTGAGATACATGGCGTACTTGTTTAATCTTGCTGTCGTTCTTCCCCATAGTCCTCTTATCTTTTTGGAGGCGATTGTACCCGCATTTGTTTGATCCATTAATACTAGGTTCACAGGCCACTAAAAGCGACTATTTTATATCACTTTTAGCCATTTTGTATAACATACTGTCGAGTCCGAAATTAAGTTGATGCTCTTTAACCCCTTCGCTTACAATATCGTGTGAGAGACGTGATGAAGATTCTGAACAGAGTCTAATAAAGATGTGTATTATTAATTTCCTTTAAACCGAAATATAATTCTATTTTGTTGCTGTTAACGTACAGACATTGGAGAACATATAGACACGCAATAGATATACATTTTCTCTTTTTTCTAAGAAATTATGAACTACAAAGAAATTCTAATCACTAAAACCGTAAAATAAATCGTAAGGCAAGGGGTTCATAATTACGAACTTTTTAAAAATTTTGTCAAACTACTTCGGTTATTTTGAGATCTTAGAAGGATGAGTTAACTAGGTAATGTATAAAAAGAATTGTTTGAAAATTGTAATTGCTCGGAATTTGGAAGAAGAACGTGATGGTCATGATTATTAACTTCCTTGTCTGTGCTCATAAAGAAAATTTAAAACATGCGTTTCGCAAATCAAAGTGAGTTATATATGTGTATATATATATATATATATATATATATATATATATATATATATATATATGTACAAAGTTCCATTGAAATCGGTTAATGTTACTACGAGCTACAAATATTACAAGATAATTGCTTAAGGATGAATTTCGCCTTTATGTGATCACTTGTAAATGTTTGTAACATAATCATAACAACGTTAACCGATTTTGATGAAACATTGTGCATGTATGTAATTTACTTAGGTCTAGAAAAGGCATATTTTAAACTTTTATTATAAGCGCAGATAAAAAAGTTAAAAATCGTGATCTTCACTTTTTCCTTCCAAATTCCGAGCAATTGCAATTTCAATAGAATTTATAGTTAACTAATTCTTCTAACATCTATAAAAAAACTCGTCGTTTGGTGAAATTTTAAAAAAGTTATTAGCTTTTAAAGAGCGCCATCTTAATTTTCGACTCGATTATATATCCAAAGAAATGAAGAGTATAGCCAGATGAGATGGTCAAAAATGTCCTTGGACCAAATTAAAAGGCTAATGGATCATTCGATAGGGCATCCAGAAAAACCATGTTGTGTGAAATTTAATCCTATATCTTGATCGGGAGGGTACCTATAGGATAAAATGGAAATGATTAGTGTTTAATGCAAAATAAAAATGTTCTAAGTCAATTGTAAAAAACAGAAATCAGATGAACGTATACTCCGATACTTTGAATAAATGAGAAACAATGTAACAACGTTCTCAAATTCTTCTAATGTCTTCGCAGTTCTATTTTACACACGTTCATTGTCATAAATGCATAAAATTCGCAGTCTAATTATCGTAAAGTTGCCAGTGCAATTTGTCAATGTATAAATCAGTAAATACTAAAACGTGTACAACTGTCTGAGAGAGTAGGAGTGTCTGATACTGATACTGAAAGTTGCATAAATATTAATAATTCGGTTCGGCGAAATATCGATTTTCGCGACCGACGAATTTTTTCGTCACTAATCAACTGCTCTTGATGCGTGTATATCTAACATCGGTTACCTTGACACACTGGCACAAATGTAAGCGCAGCTACAACCGCTCTGGGCTGACCCAGTTTTGATATCCTCTACTTACCGGTCCTTATTTTACCTTTCCGAGCTCTCTCTCTCTCTCTCTCTCTCTCTCTCTCTCTTGCTCTCACTCTCTTGCTCTCTCTCTCTCTCTCTCTCTCTCTCTCTCTCTCTCGCCGCCGTTGCATCTCTGATTCGCAAACGACACAATGGACTTTGGTGAATTTATCACAAAGAGAATGTAAAATTACCTACAACGGCGCCTAACCACTCTTAAATTAGTCGGGGTCGTGTCATAGTTCGACAATCTCCTCGACAGAAAATTAGGGAAAACGCGTAAGCTCCTGTCTATAGTATACAAATTTATTCTGGTTTTCTTTCGGTTGAAAGTTGTAAGTCTGAAGTCAGAATTATTAAAAAAAATATCGCTGATTGAAGGTGCAATAATGGATTGCGTTAGAAAACGAAAGATGAAAGAATATGTACTTTGTAGTTATAATTTGCAGCAGGAGTTGAAATAAATTATACAAATGAAGTATTTGTGTGTGAAAATGATTATTTTGGGAGACGTTTGACTACCAATATTAAATTATTAAATTTAAATATGTCCTAAATTAATAGACCTTGATCAAGTGAGTAAGTAGGTCTCGTTAAACATCAATTTTATTACTTCAGGCACTGGTTTATTCAAATTCTGTCCTACTGAGATAAATCAAATTTTCATTCAATTATTTCATGTCATATAATTGTTCATTCTGAACAGAATCAAATTATAAAATTCGTATTGTCTTTAAGTACTTCAGATACTTGAAGCTGAGTGTTCATTTGTAAATCAAAATTTCAGGTTCGTTGTCTCTTAACTTTCATTATTGTGATATTTTGGCTTCCCTTATACGACATTGTGTTGGGAAATTTGTGTGCAGAATATTCCAAAAATTGATTTTTTTCCTGCACCGTTTGAAACGATTCGAGACGTTGCCGTCCCTCTTGAAGAAGACAGTGAAACCTCTTCTTTAATCTCTCAGCTCTCGCTTTAAACTAGTCTTTGTTCGTCATTCGCAAGGTCTGAAACGTGGTTAAAAAGCACCGCCGAACAAATTTTGATCTGTGAAAAAATTACCACATCGAAATCAAAATTGCTCTTAAGCGGTAGGAGCAATTTAAAAAATAAGGCAAATTTATTTTCATTCAAAAATGTAATATTTACTACTCAAATGGACAAAGAAATTCTTAAAAAATTATGCAGCTCCATCTACCTAACTTTTTAACCCCGAAATGCCAGCTAGCATTAACAGCATTCTCCATTATAGGTTTTCTAGTATTCCAAAGGTTCCACAAACTCGTACCATTTATTCCTTATTTATAAACGCATTTAGCTTAATGGGCACTGGTGTTACAATGGCGCCTAGTTTTCGCGAGCGATGAAATTTTTGACGACACAGCAATAACCGGCAACTTTTTATCGCCGCTACCGAGAATTGTTGCTCCCGGCCTTCGTCACGTATCGCATTAACGATGCAACGCGTTTCCAGACCGACATCTGCGCAACCAAGGTATTATTACTTTTGACAATGGGAGGCGGTAACTTGTAGAAAATTGACTCGAGTTCGTTTATCGCTAATTCGCAAAGTTACGAGATCGGAATTCTTCAGTGGTCATGAATAATTCACACGTCAGAGTCGGCCGGTTGTTGGTGCAACGTGTACGGGTGGTTTCGATTCGTTTGATATACTGTGCTATGAACGAGACCATCGACACACCACCATCTCAATAATACTATTACATTGTGCAATTTTCCAGTACAACAAAACATACATGATTCGATGTACAACAAAAGATGAAATTACAACAAAAATACAACTACAACAAAAATAAAATTATAGTCCACAACAAAAATAAAATTATAGTCCACAATTTTTCATCCAAAAAATGAAATGATAGTTCACAACAAAAAATGAAATTATAGTTCACAACAAAAAATGAAATTATAGTCCACAACAAAAATAAAATTATAGTCCACAACAAATATAAAATCATAGTCCACAACAAAAATAAACTTAGTCCATAACAGAAATAAAATTATAGTCCACAACAAAAACTGAAATTACCGTGTACAAGATTCAATGTGTAATAAAAGTTAATTTACAGTATGCATAATACAGTGTCCAACAAAAATGAATATAACAGTGTATAATAAAAATAAAATGATGCTGCACATAATAGAATATACAACAAAAAAGAAATTACAGTGTACATAATACAGGATACAACGAAAATAAAATTACTCCTCTAAAGGTCATTTTAAGGTCAATACACTATACACGGTTAAATTTATATTTCCAATAGCTACAATGTCGTTTTCACGCGTTTATACGCCATTTTAGACTGCACTAGTCAAAATACATAATCTCACTGAAAAACTGAAGATGAAATATCGGAAAATATGAATTTGAGGGAAATAATCTTCTCTGTTGCACTAAGTATCTCATTGAAACAAACATTTCGTTCCTTAGTCATTTTCTTGTAGCATTAAAAACAACGAAAATATTTAAGTTGAAAGTGATAATGTGGCTCGCTGTATGTATATTTCATAAAATGCACATTTCGTTGAGTATTTTTAAAGTTATGGCTATTTGAAAATTGCAGTGAGCTAACACCGTTTCGCAGCACAGTGGTCAAGCAGCGTGTCCGAGGGTTTTCTGTGATTTTCATGGTTCCGGCACGCATTAACGTCGAAACATGTTCGACGAGCAGAACAACTCGGTTCGGCATTATTTGCGCCGCCTGTCGCGGCCGTAAATTGCTTTTATTATTATTATTCTTCGGCCAGTACATCGTTAAAATGAAAACGCTCGTCCCTTAAGCCGCGTGCACGCGCCCGCGCATTTTTCCCCCGGAAAATATTTCGCGTAAACATTTTTCGCGAAAATTGCTTCCTACGCCCTTTTGTTTCGCTATTGATTTCCGCTGTCTCTGATACTCTGATTTTTTAGTTTTTACCGTTCGGTTTGGAACGTTGTTTGTAAGTGATCGCGAGACGTTTCGTAGATGGAATTACTCGGTTAAACGAATGTTCCTGTTCTACATATTTATGAGCGCCAAGATCAAGCATATTTAGCGAAGTTCGCGCCGGTCGACGCCTTATTAAAATTCGTTGCGGCGAATTGCAGCCGTGAATAATAAGAGCTTGAATAACGGCATTGCACACGCCAAGGGATCCGGTCATGGTCGGGAAATATCGATACGGGTATTTTCACCGAGACAGTTATGGTTCCTTTCAAGATTTTATCGATCCCCTCCAGGGAAGCGAAATTTCCTTCGGCAAAAAATCAGTTCAGCCTCCCTTGGAACAGTCAGGAAAATATGCACCAATGGTGGGTCTACCATAACTCTTAAAATGACTCACAGCAAATTTATAACAGTATGTACCACCACTTACAAGGCAGGGGAAGCAAATTACATTTTAATCGTCTACAGATCTCCCAAGAAGTAGAACCGGCTGGTCATGATCAGACTCGTCAGTTCTATTTGCAAATTCAGTAAAACAATTACAATTGACAAAAATAAAAATATGATTAAACTATTCTCTCTCCATAGTAATAAATAGTACATTATACCATCACTTACAAGGCAGGGGAAAACAAATTACATTTTAATCGTTTACAGATTTTCCAAGAAGTAGAACTGGCTGGTCATAATCAGACTCGTCAGCCGATGACAATTCAATAAGACAGTTAAAACTGGCCAAAATAAAAATAATTAAACTATTCTCTCTCCATACTAATAAACAGTACATTATACCATCAACTACAAGGCAGGGAAAACAGAAATTAAATTTTACTCGTCCCCAGATTTTATAACAAGTAGAACTGGCTAGTCATACTTGGATGTGCAAGCTCATGCTAGTAAAATAATTAAAACTAATGAAACTATTCTCTCTCTCTCTCCATAAGAATAAACAATATACATTATACCACCGATTACAAGCCAGGGGAAACAGAACTTACATTTTATAAATCCACAGATTCCGCGAGAAGCTGATTCCGTGCATCGCATTTAAACCAAGAGCGATATTTTACGAATGGACGGCTTTCGAGCGGCTCTCGAAAACAAGAAACAATTTGCTAAGCTGAAAAGTATAAAAGATGGGATAGCTACGCCGGCTATTAACTGACAGAAAATTGTCTATCATAACGCGATGCCCGCGGTTGAATTTGCGTTCCGCAAAGTGCTTCGGCGATGGTAAAATATTTTTCCGGGTATATTTTCTTGGTTTCTCGTGCCGGATCCACGAACGCTTAAATTGTGACCAAGGGGATCGTGCACAAACGCGACATTTAATCAGAGAAATGAATCACCTGTCTTGGCACGGGGCTTGGCTGGTGCAGAAAAATAGAAGACGCACGGTAAATATTTAATCCGCACGGTTCGTTCCCTGCGGATACTTTTCCGTTGCACTTTATACAGCTGGATACACAAATAGAACCACCTGAAGATAGATTTCGTCGTTTTGTTACCTTCTCTGCGTTTCGCCACCTGGACGTACCGGGTAGGATCTGTTTGCTATTTTCGCCTGGTCGATGGAAATGCTAAATTAAATACCATATTATTTTCCTGCTTCTACGTTCGTTTGTTTAACCCTTGTGTTAATGGTTTTTGTCTACGGTTTGAAATAACATTGTAGACGTTGGACTTCATAGTTTCACTGTATATTTGCATGTCGCAAATGTGAGTTTATTTATATTAAATATTTATATTTAGAATTTAAAAGTACTGTTGTATTATTTCCAGTTCAATAAAATGATTAAGAATGGAAATAAATGTCTATGGACATCTTGTATCTTGCAAATTAGTATAAAAAATTTTTCAGAAAAATCCACAGTCTAATAATGATAATGATTCTCGTAAAATATTCTCATATCTCGTGGATCCTAATGAAATTTGATTTACGTAATAGATTGTGTTAAAAATTGAATTTGACGTTTGGTAAAGAAATTGTGCCACTCACATATGACAGACTTGTCACTCAAAGCGTTAATAGATTGTATTAAAAATCGATTTTCATATTTGGCAGAAGAATAGTGCCACTCACATACGACAGACCTGCAACCCAAAGCGTTAAATATATATCTTGAGTCGATCTGTACGAACAGATAAAAATTAAATTTTCTCTCACCGACAATTGACACTTTACCACCATATCACGTACTATTTTTTAAGACAGATTGTATGAAATCGTTCACAATCTTTGCAACGCTGTCAGTCGAATTTTCCAGCCGCATGAAAACATAGTTCGAGTCGTTAAAGCGCTTTCATCTCGCGGTGAAATGAAACACGCGCAAAGGAGCCGTGGTTAGAGCTTAAAATTACAATTTTAATGGCACTCGCCTCTCTTCTTTTATTTCCCCTTTTCTCCTACTCGCAACCGACTTTACAATCGACAGATTCCGCCACGTGTTAAAGAATCCTGCCGCTGAATAATTCAGCACTCACGTTCGGCACGGACGGTATCGCATGCACGGCCGTTGCGCTGCGTAAAACGTTCTATCGCGCGGAGTGGCTGCAGTTCACGGGATCGTGGCC
The DNA here is from genome assembly GCA_913789915.3 of Sphecodes monilicornis. Taxonomy (NCBI): domain Eukaryota; kingdom Metazoa; phylum Arthropoda; class Insecta; order Hymenoptera; family Halictidae; genus Sphecodes; species Sphecodes monilicornis. Next base: position 18,652,604 of record OU565290.1, read on the forward strand.
ATAACGTTGTTAAACGCAGAATTTTCTGCGGTCCCGGAAACCCAGGGGTTGCGCAGCAAATTGCATTTCGGTCGGCTACGCGGAACATTTGAATGTTTAATTTTTCCAACGGCTGGTAATTACGTTCTATTTCCAGTAGGAAAAAAATCAACGTATAGGAATTGTACAATAACTAGCTCGCTGAAGCGTTTTTTCGGCGATTTAACATCCGGTTACTATAATTGCTTTGATGGCTGCGGCCTGCTGTGGCGAGGCACCATGAAATTCTGGCCGAAATGTAAAATCGAAGAGGAGGAATTGTCTAGATATATTATACTGTTTTACACGAGCCTTTATTCATAATACTTTTGCAGTTTTGAATTCATATCACATTTATTTTGAGGTTATGGCAGCTAGAAGTTAACGATTTTAATGAGTGAATTTTTTCTGTTAAAATTTGAGTATAGCATTCTGCTTATACCATGTTTTGACGTTATATATATATATATATATATATATATATTGGTTTTATTAATAACTAGCCCACTGAAGCGTTTTTTCAGCGATTTAACATCCGGTTGCCATAATTGCTTTGATGGCTGCGGCCTGCTGTGGCGAGATACCATGAAATTCTGGCCGAAATATAAAATCGAAGAGGAGGAATTGTCTAGATATATTATACTGTTTTACACGAGCCTTTATGCATAATAGTTTTGCAGTTTTTAATTCATATCACATTTATTTTGAGGTTATGGCAGCTAGACGTTGAGGATCTTATTGAGTGAATTTTTTCTGTTAAAAATTGAGTATTGTGTTGTGCTTATACCATGTTTTGATATTATATTTATATTGGTTTTATTAATACAAGACTTTAAAATAAATGTTTGTTTACATATTTTTTGGCAATAACAAATTACCGCAAATTGTGGCTATTGCTTCCTGCATACTTTCATTAATGAAAAACGAAATATTATTAGTACGGACTGTACTAAAGCATTAAGTTGTTAATTCTTCAGTAATACATTGAAAAAAAAAAGTCTTAACAGTCTATAATATGTAAAGAAAATGGCAGTAACAATCAATTTAAAATAGGTGCGTTTCTGTGCACGATTTTAAAACTAAAAGTGAGCGGTAGTGGGTTAATGAACCAACGAATATATAAAAATTCAGAAAAGGATGCTACACATTTACAAAGAAAAATCAGTAGATCCAGTATAATCTATTCGAAAATTTAAACAGTTTAAAAGCATCGATACTTTATTAACGTCTTAATGAAATTCTTCGAGAAAGAAACGAATGTTTCTTTGGTTTCAGCAATTTGAAATTCCCTTAGAAAATTCGCACGGCACATAAAGATCCGCAATCTAATTGCACACGTCTTAAAAGTTCCGCTTCCGGAATTGGAACCATTAATTTTGGCCAAGATTTCGGCGATTTTCACGACTGTCGAAAGCATTTGCGGAAAACTTTCCGCTTGAAACACTGCAAGCCCCGCGAATTGCTCGCGCCAAAGTCGCCGCCGTCACAATTGCACCGAAACTGCGAGACACGCTGCAAGCCCGAATGCGGATTTAGAGTAGGCGACGATACCGTTGTCGCGATATCAACCGTTTGTACAAACACAAGCTGCTCTGGGAACTTTCGCTTGATCCCCGCACAGAATCTCGAGAACCGAGGAAATCTGAAATGTTCAGGCATTCCTTATTCCTCGGTCAATTAATTTGCGCAAGATTTCAATCTCTCAGAAAGTCTACAGTCTACTTGCTCGAGGACTTAATTAAGGTGTGATCGAACTGTTGGTCAAGTTATTAGATGGGCTGATATGAAATGTTAAACTTGAATTCGATAAATTCTATTTCGAACGAATTTCGCTGATCAAAATACGAGTGCAAACGTCACGTTGTTATTTAAACTTTCATTATATTTTTGTGGGAATTGTGTTGATTTCAGTTCGATGTTTGGGGGCGTGGTCAATTGAGATGGTTTGGCCTAGTAACTGTTTTTATTGAGACTTTTTACAACAGTTTCAACGAATTTTAAATTTTCTCGGTATTTTCAGTTTTAATCGAATTTCTTCGGAAATAGATTCGGAATCACTTTAGTATAGGTAGAATATTCAGTTCCTCGTGAAAATTACAGTTTAAACATTGACTTATCGTAGAAATGGTAAGGTCGGTTGATATTTTTCATTCATAAAAATGAGAGCAAAGGATCCAAAGTCTATGGAAATGGCACTTTGTCGATCCTAGAGCAATTATTCTTTGTCGAATTTTTTAAACCACCAATACTATAGAAAAAGATATTCAGTTTCTCGTAAAAAAGACAGAGCAGACTTCAATTTAACACAGAAATGGTAACGTCGTTTGCCATTTTTAAGTGACGAATATGAGCGCAAGGTAAACTAAAACTCGTATAAATTACATTTCATTCATCCTTGAAGTAATAGTGCCATGTGAAATTTACTATTTTACCATAAAAATGCTTAAAAAAATCGTAGAAGGATAGTGTAAATTTTGTCTTACAATACAAATGGAGACTTACAATAAGATCGGTTGCCATGTTTCGTTTATAAAAATACAGGAAAGTGAACCGATTCCAGAAAAAAAATGGCATTTTACTGATCCTCGGAGTAATGGTTCTATGAAGAATTTTTAAACCACCTGGCTATAAAAATATTTAATACCTCGTAAAAAGGACAGAGTAAACTTTAACTGAACATAAAAATGATAACGTCTGGTAGATTATTTACATTTACAAAAATGTAGGAAAATGAATGAAAGTTCGTGTAATCGAAATTTCGTGGGTTTCGATGAAGAGATTTCGTGTCGAATTTTTCTAGTTGTACGACATGCAGTTTTCTGATTAATTGCAAAATGTTTCACGCACAGTGGCTTTCCTGGTGCGGAAATGGCTCTAAAGAATGATTAGCATAGCCAGAAGAAGTTCGTCGTCGTCTGCACCGGTAATCGAGTGGTCTCGATCGATCGGGTCGGTCCCGTCGGTCGGTATACGCGGCTGCAGGAGTGCTGTAGGTTCGTTGCACTTTCGGCCGCATTCGTAAAACTGCATGCCACTGCACCATCGGATCTCTCATTCCCTCCACGAAGCTCGTCGCGATAATTGAATTTCGTTCTTAACTGGTTCGATCGCCGTGGCGTTAAAATAATCCGGAATGTATCACACGCGATAATACGACGAATTACAAAATGGTCGGGAACTATCTGAGCTTCGCGATATTATAAAATAGCGTTACTGTACATTATTAATGCAATCTTCGCCCTCGACGCTTTTATAACGGAATGCAATTTCGATTAAATGGTGCAAAGCTCGGTGCAAACGAAGAGTCGCTGAAAATTGCATAAAAGTTGCAATTAAATGATTAATTCAGATCAAACGGAGTTACGTACTTTTCATTAAAAATTAAATTAGTAGCATGCCTGGGCTGCGTCTGTATGCAAATTGCAATATTTGTAGACTGTGTCATGGATCTTAAAATTTGTTCGTTTTGAGCGGAATGTTACTTCTGACAAAATTAGAAGGGAAACATTGCTGTCTGTTCTCATTTTATTTTTGTATTTTACAAGTTTGCAGATGGTATAACTGTATAAAAATTTACAGCTTGATTACTTCATTTTTAAAAGAGAAAGTCTCGGGTTCGTTGAATAAAAATTAAAAATAATGATTTATGACAAAGAGAAATTAAAATATTAATAAGAAATGTTTCAGTTAAACCAAGATAAGCTCAACTACAAACTCCATTCACTCACTTTAGTATTGTTCACATTACAGTAAATTGAAGCTTCTTTCTCAATGCGTCGTCAACGGCCACTGAATAGAAGTTATTCCCAAAGCAACGTCAGAATTGTCTTCAGCTCTGCACGTTCGGGGAAGCTTTTTGACTCAGTGAACTTCACTGAAGATGGAAAAGAAAAGAAAGAATTACAGTCACTCCATAAAAGCTTTGAACACTAAATATCAAATTTTCGGAAAACTGTCTACATACAACCTTTGTAATTCTACAAAAACGATCCTGCAAAATAGACCTGTACTCAATTTAAAGCGTGAAGCATCTACTTTCACAATACAATGATTATTTCTTTTCAAGATGTCTCTGCAGTTCCTGCAATTTCTACATAACTGCAAATAAATTGAAATCGTTTAACTCGTCCCTAATAAAATCATTCCTGAAGATATTTCAATTAATTCCTAAAAAAATCTTTCCTGGAGATGATGCATTCCCACAAAAAGTCGTTCCCGAAGATGTTTTAAGACATTACTAAAAAAATCGTTCCTGAAGACGTTTCAATTCAGTCCTAAAGAAAATCATCCTTGAAAGAAATCGTTCCAGATGTTAAAAAATATGGGACGCTTATTTTGAAATTGGTGTAAGTCCATTTCTTCTTCTTTCGAGATATTTAAGGGATTGCATTTTATTCGATTCAAAAATATAAATAAAGTGTACGAAGGTTGGCAATGTTTCTAGGAAATTTAAAATATTTAAATTGATTACATAAATGACTTTTATGCAAATTTAACTAAAATAACTTATTCTTTCTGTGTCGTCAATAAACTTACACCACTTTCATAACCAGTCGTTATATGCAATTTCATTTACTAAAGAATTTTAAATTGATCAAAACATATATATTAAAATACTAAGTGTGAATTGTTTATAAATAAAATGTTCACCCTAAAGTATTTGACTATTTTGTGATATCACATCATTTTCAAAATATACGGTCCATATGGTGCTACATATTACTGCCTACATGGAACACACATATATAATCTTTTCAAATAATTTTTTGACCGCGTTCTATGCTAATTTGCAGTATTTAAACAATTCAGAACGTGATAGGTAAAAAGATCCACGCACGTCAGTTTCAGCCCCATTGGAAAATCTGCACCACCGTCACTGCCATCGCCGCGATCATCGACTTTGCATTTGGCAGTGCGTCGACAGAATGCCTTGGGGCTCGGAAAGTTAGAGGGCCATAAAACGGGCGAAAACAATGAAAGGAATCACACGGTTCCAATTTTCCCCTGTGTATTCAGGCTGATGGCGCGTGTTGGGGTAGGTCCAGGAGGCAAGAACCGGAACGAAGAGCTGGTTGACGATGGAGCCGGCCAAAATCCTGAGGTGCATAGCCCGGGGTCGATTAAAATGCAAACAAAACACACCGGTGAATCCAAGGTTTCCCAGTACCAGATAGAATTGGAGAAGATGAGAAGGACGGTCCGAGAGAAACGAAGATGAGGAAAAGAGGCTGAAACGAGGGTAGGCAGAGGGTGGGAAATGGGGGGGGGGTGAGTCTGACGCGAAGGTGGCCGAGAGCGTTAGCATAAGGAAACGGAAGGAAGCAACAAGAGGAAAAGTGGGGTTCGCGAGAGGGTTGGGGAGGTAGCTATCTCCCGACGAGTATACGAAAAAAACAGGCGAAATAAAGCTGGCTGGTAGGAGAAAGGAACCTGGTGCAACGGTGTGCACGTGCGTGTGCCTGTTACATTCTCTGCTCTTTGTCTTAGGAGAATACCCCTGCATCCCCTGGTTTTTCTTTGTTTCTCCCCTCGTGTCCTTTTCTGCATGCGAGCTGGCGGACTCCGGATCGGTGGGAACAGAAGAAAGGAAGAGGGAGGAAAGCGAAGGTGGGTGTTCCGCCAGAAAGAGATAGCAGCCCTCCCGGAGTGGGGCGGAAATTCTGGGCAGCTGCCAGATGGCGCATTGCGCCCCAGAACCTCGAGTTTCTGACGTTTGCTGCCAGACACCGAAATTTCTCCCTACCCTCTGCCTCTACACCTCTACCTCTCGCTTTCTCCTCTTTGTCTCGTCATCTTTTCCATCCCCTTCGACAGAAGCGGGATTTCACGGTTCTCCCCCCAAAATCCGGGCCACTAATGCCAGCCAAGTTCGAAGCCCTAAATTTCGGCGGAGCTTCGATCAACGACACCTAGGTCTGTGTCCTAAGCTGAGACTACTTTGGTCTGGATATTTTATAGATTATTGTGTAGCTCGGTTGCAAGGCCACGTCTCGTGAAAGAATCGATACGAGTGATTACAGAAAATTAATGGATATTCTTCGAGTTGATTTGACACAGTTTGTTCTTTGGTTCTGGGGACGGTATGTTTTGGTCATTGTTTTAACCCTTTGCATTCGAGTGGTGACTCTGAGTCACCATTAAAAATTGCTACACACTATTCAAAATATTTTTCGTATTGTTAAATTTGATTGCATTTAATAAATTATTAAATATTTAAATATTGTCCGAGTCAATTGCACCAGTTTCATATGCATCAAATAGAAAGAATCAGATAAAATGGAAATATTCTAGAGTCGAAAAAATGTTTGGTTTTGGAGCTGAAATAGTACCGAGTGCAAAGGGTTAACATGGTCTTGGTTGCAGAGATCGTGTACGACAGGCTCTGAACATTCTTTTAATCGTGATATTTGGATTTTTTGGTGGTAAGTCGTGGGAAACTTGTTAGAATAAGATATGACAATCGTTTGGTAAAGAATTTTTTGAAGTAATTAGGGACGAGAAGCTTCGTGTGACTATTTTTTTGTAATGGTTCAACTGGATATTGCACATATACAGGGTGGGGCATTTAAATGGGAACACCTACATGTCTCGGTTATTATTAGCCGTACAAAAAAAATCCCCACAGAATAAAGTTGTACTGTTTCAAGGGGCGAATTTGATGATGGTAAAATTTTTTTTCTCAAGGTCATTTTTTTACAAGATTTCAAGGTCATTGATATTTTTTAAAATGGAATCATATATTTTTTTGTTCATGTTTTTATAGAGAATAAAATGACAAATTCAACAACCTACCATAATGATTCGGCTCATCCGATCTCAAGATATTTACAGTTTAATTATGTGTTTCGAAATCATATGTCGTATTCAAAATGTTGGCCATTGGCATTGATGCAGTACTGAAGTCTCTTAATAAACGATCTGTATGCGTTTTCTATTTCTTGCGGTGTAAGGAAATCACATGCCCTAGTGATTCTTTGCCTCATATCCTGTGGCGTCGTAGATTTTTCCTGGTAAACAATGTTCTGGCAGTATCTGTTCCACAACGCTAGGGCATATTAATGTAAATATCTTGAGATCAAATGAGCCGAATCATACATTATGATAGGTTGTTAAATTTGTCATTTTATTCTGTATAAGAACATGAGCAAGAAAATATATGATTCCATTTGAAAAAATATCGATGACCTCGAAATCTTGTAAAAAAAATGACCTTGAGAAAAAAATTTACCATCATCAAATTCGCCCCTTGAAACAGTACAACTTTGTTCTGTGGGGGTTTTTTGTACGACTAATAATAACCGAGATATATAGGTGTTCCCATTTAAATGCCCCACCCTGTATATGTTATTATATTCACTATTTATCTATGAATATCGTAGATAAAAGATGTTTATTTTCCTTGAACATTCTGTAAGAAATACAAGAAACATATGAATAATCTTGAAGTTTCTGTATTTAAGAACTCTTGAACAGATTCGTTTAAACTTGTTGCAGAAGATGAATAAAAAAGTCAGAGAAATATAATAAATGTGTACGTCGGTATTCTGTTGCATATATAATAGTTAAATTGGGATTTTATCACAGTGTCATACCATACAAGAACGTATTCAATAACTTTCCAAATGTGCAAAGTCTACGTTAAACAAGACTTAACCCATCAGTAATGTCGATCTGCAAACATTTATGTAGAATTGTGTGAAGTACGTCTAAATTAGTTCCAGTTCTGTTCACACCAAACGAAATTGTACCCAACAGTTATCCCAACAATAGCTAAGAGTTAATACTCCAATAACATTGACCTATAAACATTTACATAGAATCGTACGAACTACGCTCCGGTTGAACTAGTCCCAAAAGTCTTACAGCTTATAATACTGCAACTTAAGTCCTTGGAAGTAATGACAATCGTGCTTTGAAGTTTCCCGTGCGTCAGTGAAGTATACATAGTATAATGAGACTATAGATACGTCGTGCATTTGGTCGTTGGAAAAAGTTAAACAGTGTTGTATACTTCGAGTTATTGTTAGCATATTGTTAGCGTTCTAGAAACTAGTAATCTGCCAATGTTCTCGGTTTATTCAATTTTTGAAGGACTTCTTACAGAATGGTGGGAAAATAAATTGTTTCAAATTGAATAGTATATTTTGGAATAGGCTGTTTTTTTCATATAATATTTGCCAATGAATCTTCTGAAATTCATACATAAAAACAATATGTACTAATGTACAATAATGCTATAGTACGAATATACTAATGACCAGATAGTACAATAATAATTTCTTTGTCGTCTTTCACCTGAATTTTTTTTTCAATTTGCACGCACAGTGTAGTCCCGTTTGACCTTTCGCATGAATAATAAATCATTTGCTATACGGTCTATTGTCTGAAAAGAGTGTGAAAGGGCGCAATCTTAATTCTTAAAAATCAGTTCGCAATTGATCGATCAAAAGCTCCGTGACCTTTCAATGGGGCGTGGGTGATTCAATTTGGTATTTCTTACATTCAGTCAACTATGCAAGACTTAGAAACACACGTCCAAGTGAAACAATTGTAAGAAAATTGTTAGCTTCGCGCAATTTTGTTCTACAGAATCATCAGTAATTTCTTTGGGTTACTTCAGAGGTAATGTCTGTATTGTTTAATAGATTTACGACAAATTTCTTATGCCCATTCTAGTATTTAGAAGTTCACACACTTTCCAGAAAAATAATTACCAAATATTGCATTTAGCATAATTCTGTTCTGTATAGAATCATCACTAATATCTTTACGTCTCCCTAAAACGATTATCCGAATATTCTGCTTGATACGCCATAAATGTTGAATGCTCAATCAAATGCAAAGAAGTTAATGATACACTTCCAGTCGCAGAAAAATAATTATAAAATTTTCTGACAAACACATTTATCGGAAATTGTATGTTTGCATAATTCTATTTTGTATAGAATCATCACTAAAATCTTTGCGTTTCACTAGAGCGATAATCTGAAGAGTTTGCTTGATTTGCGATAAATTTCTTATGCTCGGTTGAGGCTGAAAAAGTTTATGATTCACTTCCAGTCGCAGAAAAATAAATCCAAAATATTTTGACAAATATATTTATTGGAAATTGCATGTTTGCATAATTCTGTTCTGTATAGAATCATCACTAATATCTTTGCGCGATATCTTAGAGCGATAATTCGAAGAGTATGCTTGATATGCGATAAATTTTGAATGCTCAATCAAGTGTAAAGAATTTAATGACACACTTCCAGTCGCAGAAAAATAATTATAAAATTTTCTGACAAACACATTTATCGGAAATTGTATGTTTACAAAATTCTATTTTGTATAGAATCATCACTAAAATCTTTGCGTTTCACTAGAGCGATAATCTGAAGAGTCTGCTCGATTTGCGATAAATTTCTTATGCTCGGTTGAGGCTGAAAAAGTTAATGACTCAGTTCCAGTCGCAGAAAAATAATTATAAAATTTTCTGACAAATACATTTATCGGAAAATGTATGTTTGCATAATTCTGTTCTATATTGAATCGTTATTAATATCTTTGTGTCTCTCTGGACCGATTATCTGAATTGTCTGCTTGATTTGCGATATATTAATTAGTGTGCAACCTGGTGCAACGGTTTAATGCAGGAAGGCAGTGGCTCCACGTGTCTACGATTCTTTGCTTCCTATTGATTTCCAGGCGAATGAAGCGGCGTACAGTGCAGCGCGGAAAATTTAACCCCTTGGCTATCACCGACGAGATATCTCCCGATTCAATGTTGTTCATGCAACGCCACGGACAGGATTTTTGTTACATTACAATTTATTCTAGTGAAAATCTTGCGAGATACGTGGCATCGTACAAACGCTAATGAGTTGCGGGATATCTCATCAAGAAAGTTCAAATGAGGATTTAATTCCCGGATCGCAGAATTAGCATGTTCTACGCACTATATACATCTACACCAACCTTTACCTTTATAACAGATAGAGAGAGAATGAGAGAGGGGGAGAGCGGGGGAAAGCCTCGTTCCCTATCAATGCTTATCCCCTACAAAGCTGGAACTATTCAACGGCAAGGCTTTGACACACTCGTCGTAATTATAACGTGACGTCTAATTTCAATAGCAAATTTCTACGCCCACCTTATTACGTCCACATTGTTTCCGGACCCATTCAGTTCCTTTGCTGTTCGACAGACAGTTTCCATACTACAATTTTGCAAGTCGTTTCTGAAAATTGTCGGTCTAATCAAAGAGCTCGTGTTTAATTTGTTCCACTGAATCTAATAGGTTGAGAGATACAGAACATTTAAAAAATTACTATTTTATTCTACGGTTCGTCTTGCTTTTTACAAGTATTAAAGAAATAGTAACGTTTCTTTGCATATTAGATGAAGAGGAAATTTTTTTTACGGTGGTTGCCGAATTCGTCTCAGTATCTCCTAAAAGGTGGTTGTAACAAAATTGTAAAAAATTGTTCATCGACTAAATAAGGATTTGCAAGAGCAAGATAATTTAATAAAGCTTTTAATAAGAAATTATTGTTATTTAAGTGCCAACATAGAAATAATAATGTTCAACATTTTCCGCTGTTAAATAACTTCCCAAAAATCCATGCTAAGAATTTCTCGAAATATGCTAATGAAATAAAGATACTTATAACTGCATTTGATAGTCGTTTCTCAGAATTACCAATATATGATAAAATGTTTGATATATTTTCATTCATATTTCATGTTGACGTGAACAGTGTTCCTGAAAATCTGCAAATGGAGTTAATTGAGTTACAGTGCAACAATGAAATGAAACAAATTTTTGCTTCCACGTCAAAAATTAATTTTTACAATATTTATATTACATCCAAGAGATGTTCCAACTTATGATATTTTGCACAACGAGTGTAAGTGCTTTTGGATCCACATATGTTTGTGAAAGATTTTTTTCGTAGATGAAATTTACAAGAAGTTCATCACGTGTTTCATTTACTGACGCCATTTTAGAAAATCAGCTAAGATGTGCGACTTCGAACATAAATACAGATTTACAAAAATTAAATGTAAGAAAGGATAAACAAATATATCTCATTAGTTAAGACTCGAGAGTTAATTATATTGAATCTAACAATAAAGTTTTATTCATTTTGTATTTGTATTACAATTTTTAAAAGCGTGTTTACCTAAAATGCGATCCGCTGTAACGTTACGCGTCATCAAAGTGGCCCGTGAAACCATTTGGATTGACCAGGTCTGATCTAAGCTGATTCGTGGTCCACTCTGTACATTGGCCGACGAATTTTTAATTCGATTCTCGAACGTGGGTGTCGGATATCGAATGCTGGTGCACAACGGCTCTGATCAATCTCTCCGGGAACGAGCCTTGTAACCTCAATGTCCCGTTCTCATGTTTCTTGCAGCGGAATAGGATTCTCGCTTCCGTTTATTTCACTCGTAAACAGGTTCGCTGGAGATCGCGCAAAGAACTTTGCATTTTAAATCGAATACCGCCGCGATTCAAGAGAGTTTTTATTTCCCGCGAGTCGAGTTCGAGTCTGATAACGTGGGGAATCAAGATGCTCGCGTTTCAGCCGTTCCTCCGTTAGCCAGTAGCACAGACGAAGATGAACTTCTGAAAATTTGATTATTTTCACGAAGAGAATGGATACTCGGGCTCTGGGTCAATCAATTTTACGATAGTTCGAGAAAGTGGTAGATGGAAAAAATTATTCCGAATCCCCAGGAGAAGCCATTCAAGGATCGCTCGATCGAGAAAGGCTGTCCAGGGACGGGTCAAGATCTTGATCACCTGATAGACTGTCAACCAGCCATTATTTCTCATTCCTCGCGTAGATTGCTATGGGAATTCATAGCTATTTCCAGTGGAGAGTGACGTATAGTGCCAGCCACGCAAACTACGTGACCCAAACTGTTGGAACCGACAACGGTCATCGAAGGATTGCCATCGATCCGTGATAGTATTCCGGAACGCGAACGCCATCATGGGTTTCATACTTAAATTACTTGCACGTTAATAATTGTTTAGAGAACATGAACAATGCAGAACCAACACGCGAGTTAATAGAATTTGAGTTCATAACTTTGTAGCTTCAAAGGGTTAAAATTCTGTTGCGTCAAATCCGCGAGCGTGATTGCCGTGGATTACTTGTTCGCTTTAGTAAATGTATTACACTGGTTTTGGTAATATAAGTAAGTGTATTTAACAAATTGTATAGTCTTGTCGTGCTGCGCTTCGTTTGAAGTGCCATTGTACAGGAGTGTTGTCGAGCTGCGTTTCGTTTCAAGTGACCTTTCTAAGTGAGTTCGGTGTGAGAAATGTGAACGATGATTGTTTATATTGTATGTGAGAGTTCAGAATGAATGGTATAGATGGAAGAGCGAGCACAAGAGTGAGTGAGAGTCCGAAATGTGAAGAAGAGAGACTGTTTGAGGTTAGGGTTTAACGTGTACAGGTACAGTGGCGTGCAAAAGTATCCGGACACCCCTTAAAAACGATTAACTTTTTCAAAATTAGCTCAAACGGCTTGAGATTTTTTGAGATGCTCGAAGGATTAGTTTACTAGGTAACGTGTAAATGATTATTTATAAAAATTGCTAATGGTAGAAATTGTGAAGAAAAAAGTAACGGTCATGACTTTTAACTTTTTTATCTGTGCCTGTAATGAAAATTTAAAATATATCTTTTGTAGATTGTTAATGTTGCTATGAGCAGATGAGCTACGAACATTGCAAGTTGAGAGCTTTAGAGTGAAAGTCGCAGATTTTCTGCATTTTCAGAGAATTTCGCCCTTATGTGATCAGCTTTAAATGTTTGTAGCTTATAACAACGTTAACCGAGTTCGATGAAACTTTGTACATATGCATAACTTACCTAGACCGAAAAAAGGCGTCTTTCAAATTTTCATTACAAGTACAGATAAAAAAATTAAAAATTGTGATCTTTACTTTCTTCGCTGCAATTCCGACCAATAGCAATTTTTGGAAAAAATTATTTAGACGCTACCTAGTAAACTAATCCTTCTAACATCTCAAACAAAGTCAAGCCGTTTGAACTAATATCGAAAAAGTTATTCGTTTTTAAAGGGTGTCCGGATACTTTTGCACGCCACTGCATATGCACGATGCATGGCGAGCACGTGTGAGAGCTAAAGTGTTTTATATGTAGCTATAAGTGTTATATTATTAAAGTATATTAGTAAACAAACATGTGTTTCCAATCGTTTATTCACCACAAGAAATGTCCGGTATTTATATGTTTTTGGTGTTCGTGTAGCGCACCAATCAGGTGTGACATCGTTTGGTCGCTGGTAGATTTTAAGGGGTGGGGAGGTTGCGCGCGGTTGCTGCATCTTCGGTCGCAGGGTGTGTATTTGGCGAAAGTTAGATACTGTCGAAAGTATGAACGACTGATAAAAAATACATGTTGTTCAGAGACTGAACAAATTCTATTAAGCTGTATAAACGGATTACAATTTAGATGTACTTATTAGGAACGTGATTCCAGTGACATCGTTTGTGTATCTTCGTACTTGTTAACTCCGATTCGATTATTTGCTTCGAAGAAAATATCAAGGTGTCATTAGCCAGAGGAAATGTCAAGTTTCCTAGAAAATCACCCCTCTAATTGCATTAATAGATAGACTAATTATCGGACAGTAGATCTTTGCACGTTTGAGTACAACATTTTAAAATAAAGACCTTTGGGTTCACGATTTTCTCTTTCGAACGTAAAAGCAGTTCGTTTGCTCAAGAATTATAAAAGAAAATCAAATCATGGTGCGAGGGGTTGAAATTATTAAGAAAAGAGATGGATACATGTATAGCTCCTGCAATTAATTCAATTTTTGTTGCATAAAATTTCGCAAATACCGATGATAAAAGATTCCATTCCGCAGCATAGTGAACTGTGTGGCCCGATGATTGTCGCAACCCTAACATAAACCAACCCCTAAAGTAGCGTGCCGTGTCGGTAGTAGGTCACCCGTTAGATGCATTTAATATGGCTTAGAGGAGAGATGCGTGGAATGCCAGCCGCATTCTCAACTCATCCTCCCTCGAGCATCGTACCCCCCCCCCCCTCTTCCCTTTATTCTGGGGGGGGGGGCGAAGGTAAAGGCTGCTGCTTCTGGGAAAAGAGGGAGGAAATTGCGCGGGGATATACAAAGAAGAGAGGAAGACGGAGAAACGGCGAAACAGGAAGATAAGGGAGAGAGGGACGCCGTTACGTAGCTCTTTTCTCCTTTCTTGCTATTGCTTCATCTTTCAGTTCTGTTTATAAACCGGTGTGCGTGGAGAAAGTACCCTGGTGTTCACCGTGAGAGAGAGAACGAGGGAAATTGCGCGGGGAAATCTAAGCTGTGTTCACGAAGTTCAGAAACATATCAAATCGAGATAGACGATACTTTAGTAGAAGTTACTTTATTCCTCTGGAGAAGATTACTTAACACTTTCATCGCCATGTCACCCATATCTGGGTGACGGAATTATTTATAAAGAATTGAAAATTAATTTTTACGTTGGTAGATTGAGTGTACAAAATTTCCTTACGATCTGAGGGATGGAAGAGGTTTGAAACAGTAATTAATGTCACAAAACTAAACTTCTTAGTTTTTGTTTTGTTAAATATATTGCTTTGATTTTGTGTAATTTTTATGATTGTCGAGCGGGCGATGAACTTGTTAATGTATAAGCATTGAATTTGCCAACTGGCATTAATTATGATCTTCGTATAGCTGAATTATTGTTATTGTATTGTCATGGTGTTTTCGACGATAGTTAAAATTGATTGATAAAGTTTGTTCGTTGCTAGTGAATTTTTTAAAATGAAATTATTACTGACGTATTCGTGACAGTTTTGCGATTCAAATGATCCCAAACACGGCACAGTTTGGATCCTGTTTACTCGTATAATGCACGATACAGTAGAACCTCGATTATCCGAACTAATTGATGGAACGGGTGAGTGATCAGATAATAGTCATCTAATATTACTGATTTGCATAATGCATCGTGCTGTATATGCACTATGTTGGATTAAATTGCATACAACGAATAATTCAGCTATCAGACATTGGATAATAGTTCGTATAATAGAGGTTCCACTAAATCGTGCATTAAATAAGCAAATGTATCCCGAATCGTATCGTGCTTGGATTCATTTTAACCAGAATTATGTCACGCTGATGTTGGTACAAGTTCCATGACAAAATAATAAAAAAACAAGAATGTTGTATTGAAAAAACTATATTATACTTCTCGATGATCAATTTTCGGAACAACTTAAAAGATAAACCGTGCAGTACACGTGATAAATTATGCACTGATATCGTGCAGGTACTCTTGAACATACATCGAGGCACTACCGTAGGTCTAAACAAAATGCGACAACTTTCCGAACACACCATGTATAACGAAGAAAGGAAGAAAGAACGTGCGTCGTTCCTCTTTTACCCTTCTGTGCCATTGCTCCATCTTCCGGGCTCGGTGTGTTCATAAATCGATGTGTGCGTGAAGACAGTGTGCACCCTGGAACACACTATGAGGGAGAGGAGAGAAAGAAAAGAGGGGGGGGGGATATCTCGAGAGCATCAACCGCAGCCTGCGTAACCGACGCGAGAGAACGACTCCTTTAGCGACACTGCTCTGCAAATAACTGGGAGCCTCGGAACATCATCGACGCGTTGTTCCGTCGAGGAGTTTTAATAGAACAAAAATTTATTGCTCCTCCGTGCAAGTTCTCGGAAGTTTCGCAACCTCAAAGGACTGAACCTGGCGCGCACTCGTACGTACGGCCGCCTATCGGAATTTGCATTAGCGACACAAGAGGTACCTTTTGTCGCGAAGAACACCGTCGCGTCGACTCTCTCTCTCTCTCTCTCTCTCTCTCTCTCTCTCTCAATCTCTCTTTCTCTTTTTGCCTCTCGCTCTGTCTCAGCGACGCGTAAAAGAACTTCTGGAATGTCCGCTGCGACTTTTCCAGCCGAGATGAACTTTTTAAACCTCCGGATAGATTGAATTGTATCGACGGCGGAGTGTGGGTGTTTCTGCGACTTCTTCCGGCTTGCCAATCCGTCAAATTGACGCATCGAGCGATGAAAATTTTTCTCGCTGCAGATTAAAACGTCGGACACTGTGACGAACAATGGGCAGAAGTTAAAGAAGAGTGAAGTCTAAAATTCACAGGTTGATGGTATTGCAAAATACCAATAAAGAAAGATAGACTCTAGTACTAATCACAATTTTTACTGAATTGTCCAATTTCTTGTCGAAAATGGTGCTTGACATTTTTTCCCGAATTTCAGTATATTCATTTAGACATCTGCCATTTGTTAACAGTTTATCCGATTAATTTGACTTTTATCAGTTATGTTCAACATTATAAAGCCTTCCAAGCATAATTAATTACTAAGCATAATTTTTTTGTAATATTAACAATTTATCCTATTTTATTATGTTTATCAACTTTGATTTGAATTTTCCAAAGAGTACATCCATGATTTTCAAACTAGTTGATAAAGCCCGACGAAATCAACGTAAGTGGTAGCAAAAGGTATTAATTGTAGAAATAGGTAAAATGACTATCATGGGTACGTCTGAGAAAAATTCAGTCCTCGAACGTTTCGAATGCAATTTGATGTCTCAAAGACAATTGTCGAATAAAGGATGCAGATCATTTTAATTAGTGTAATGCAATGTAGACTTTTATGAAGTTCATAAACCCAGCATAGACTATTCATAATACAAGAGAATCTATGGATTCCTTGGACTCATGACGAATTGTATCTTTCGGCTTGGATTGATCGGGGTTTGTTGTGTTTGTGACGGTTTATGTCGGATTTATTGAGTTCGCGGAGCCTACGACGGATCACTTGGGCTCTGGAGTGGTTTGTATCGTTTCTCTTCAGTCCGGAATTGTATCTGTGGAGTCTGTATGCTTCGATCTATATGGATCAGGTGGTACATTCACTATTTCGTTTAGATTCGACGTGTTCTTTTCGCAGTGTATGGGATTTTGAGTGGTCTGTAGTGTCTTCAATTTCGATTGAGTTTTACACGGTCTGTTACTCTTATTGTTACAGCAGAAATCTCGAGATTCTATAGCGACTTGTATCGCTTATGATCCTTGATAACCTCTGTGGCGGTTACCTCCTATGCTCGTCACCAGATGGACAGACAGACAATGTCTTTCCCGCTACTACCTGATCCGTCACCGACTCATATCTGTGAATGTCAGGAAGAACGCCGAATATCACATACTTTCACCTTCGAGATATTGCCGTTTAAAGTTTTGACGTAGGATATCGGTTAAATTGCATTATTTTTTTGAGCCTTTCGAATTTATTTTCATGACTTTTATTCTGGTAAATATGTAAAGCCTATACTATAAAGCTCAATTAATGCATAAACTCAAATTTTTTGAAATTTTAACATGCGGTGTTTTTCTTCCCAGTGTCGTGTGTTCTGTTATTGATACGAAACAAGGGCCGTTACTTGGTAAGTACCTGTTTTTTTATTATTCGGTACAAATCAAGGGCTGAACTGTACTTTAGAGGACCAAAAATTTTCAAGTTTTCTGTATGTGATGCTACACACTTTGACGAGAAAATGATAGATGTGTAAGTTTTAGTACACGAAATTCAAGTTTTGGTTACCGGAGTTCACTGATTGAAAAGTTATACACGTGTAAAAATAAGCAATTTTAAGCGTTTTTGACAGGTTAGAGTGTTGTCATATTGGATATTCGTTGGGTGGTAGAGGTAGGCTGTTGAGCGCATGCGCTGGATAGATGGTGTTCAGCGCATCGGCTAAGTAATACCGAGCGGTATAGGCAAGTTGGTTTGGGGTTAGTTAAAAGTGCTCAACTTTACACGCATATAACTTCTGAACCAGTGAACTCCTGGCAATAAGACTTTCAATTTCGGTGTTTTCTTGACCAAATCTATAGGACTGAACAAAAAAATGTTTAAAAAAATTGGTCCTCCAAAGTACAGTTTAACCCAAATTAAGATTTTTAATCCTCATTTTTGTTAAAATTAATTCAACCTTCGAGCGAATTATGTATTATTCACCGTTTTAAATTTATTCTCGAATTATATGCATTTATGAGAAAAATGAATAAACCGTCCTTACGATATCCCTGCGTCTAAGCCAGAGTGTAGGATCCTCTAGTGTACCTGATAAAATTTTCAGAACGTATATAATTGACACAGATCTACAAAACGTATTTTTTAAATTTTCAATGTAGGCCCACATAAAAATATAACTTTTAGTATTTTCTCTGCAGTCCCGACCATTGCAATTGTCTAAAAATTTTTTTTTATTGTTCCAACTTCTCAAAAAAAGTCCAAGTCGTATGGTTCAATATTAAAAAATGTTATAGTCCTTTTAACAATGTCGGAACATTAATGGGAGTGACTGTATATACATACTAACCATTTAAAGCAAAAATTTGAGAACGAAAATTTGGTATATGATGATGCTGATTGTTGGACGCATCAAACAGTAAAAAAGATCGAGAGAGAGTGTGTATTGAAGAAGAACAAACTTGGTTCTACATACATTGAATGCTATTAGCGACTGCAGAAGCATTATTGCGGCGGATCAATAATTGCGTCAGCTCTCTTTGCAAGCAAAATCGCACAGCAATATTGCAGCCTCGATGTTCTACCGTGGTCCAGTTGTTCTACAGTTGCCCGTGGTGGCAAGTTTGCAGAAGCAGCAACGGGATTACATCTCTGTCGGCACAGTAGCAGGATTCGATAAACCTTTGTCGTGAAACAATTATCTTGGTTCGCCTCGCTGTTCGGGGATTCGCAGTCACTTAGTAATTAGTGACGGTGCCGCGGATATACACATGTTTCGTTTAACATCGTCATCGCTCTCAGTAATAACGTCGAACGTGACCTGCCGTGTTTCAACTTGATATTAAACTGCAAATGTGAACCTATTAATTTTTCCTGAAAAACTGTTACGCTTTCATTTCCTCGTGGGACGAATTCAATTTGAGAGATGAAACGGAGTTATTGAACGGACTATTGAATATAGCGGAAGGAGAAGGAGACGGCGAGGGAAGATAAATTGATTGAAATAATAATTATAATAATTATGACAATCGGGTGCGACCTCGTTGCACACGGGCAGTAAATAATATTAATTATTTACATGCGCTGGGTCTGATTGGAATTTTTTTACCGTGTTTCGTTATTATGGTTGCCGTTTAATTCGCTTCATTCGTTGTTACGTGACACGTGGGAGATATCCCGCGCAGCCGAAGATAATAACGACGGCAATTCCAATAGAAAGCCCATTTTTCAGTAGTTTCATTGTATACGCGTCCCTTGAGCTGCCTTTATTATTAATGAAAAGTCCATCGTTTGTTCCGCCGACAATGCGAGTTTTTAATTAATTAAAGCACCGTTGGTCTTCCGCTAGCGCATTCCCCGCCATGTTTCCATCAATTGATGCAACTTTTACCTTCTGGAAACGCGGGGCTGAAGTTACCTGTGAAACCAGCGAGAATTGTGCATTTTGTTAAGCGTCCCACGCGAAATTTCGGACATTTCATTCCGGTACTTTATTAACTGTTGGAGAAGACTCCGGATTATTTATAGAGATTTAAAAATGAATTCTTGCGTTGGCGTACCGCGTGTACTCTTGGTTAGAATTTACTAAATCCTATAAATCTGAGAGCGTATTGCCATACACGTTTACCTTGTTGAGTGTAGTACTTTCATTTTGTGGAATTTTTGAGCCCGCTGATTATTCGCCCTCCCGTCTATATCCTTTCTATACAATGTCTCATTCTTATCTCATTGAATAATCAACTTTCATCTTATGTAGTTATTGGGGCTGCTGAGTACATCTTAACCTTACAATTCTTATTTATTCTCTTATCTATATCCTTCCTAGATAAATTCTTATTTTTATTCTTCTTATTCAATGTACTACTTTTATTTCGAGGGATTTTTTAGCCTGTTGAGCACATCATAACCGTATGATTCCTATTTATTCTCTTTTTTGTATGCTTTCTAGACAATTTCTTATTCTTATTGTTCTAATTTAACATACTACTTTTATTTCGAGGGATTTTTTAGGCTGTTGAGCACATCATAACCGTATGATTATTATTTATTCTCTTTTCTATATCATTTCTAGACAATTTCTTATTCTTATTGTTCTTATTCAACATACTACTTTTATTTCGGGGGATTTTTTAGGCTGTTGAGCACATCATAACCGTATGATTATTATTTATTCTCTTTTCTATATCATTTCTAGACAATTTCTTATTCTTATTGTTCTTATTCAACATACTACTTTTATTTCGGGGGATTTTTTAGGCTGTTGAGCACATCATAACCGTATGATTATTATTTATTCTCTTTTCTATATCATTTCTAGACAATTTCTTATTCTTATTGTTCTTATTCAACATACTACTTTTATTTCGGGGGATTTTTGAGGGTGTTGAGCACATCATAACCGTATGATTCTTATTTATTCTTTTCTATATGCTTTCTAGACAATTTCTTATTCTTATATTATCAGACATTTGCATTTTTGACAAGAATGAGTAGGTTACAGCAGTAAAAATGATAGAAGAATTTAAAAATACCGTTACATTATTTTGACCTATTAAACATATTAAGAAAGTAACTTATTTCACTTCGGTTTGTTGCAATTCAGGTAGAACATTTTTATTTTGCATATAGATCCGCTCTCTACTTATTACTGTTATTGAACAAATCATTTATTTGTTCAATGGAACATCTTTTATGGAATTTCTGGGGCTTTTTAGTACATCTTAACCTTAAAATATGTATTATAGTCAACAAACTAGACTTCACAGAACTTTTAAAGTTACGAGGTATGTAGCGAAAATGTTAAGTTAGTTAAAATAACCAAAGAGCTAGCCAAAGAGTTTTATAGTGTAGGATGTTTGATAAAGAAGGGTACATCTTAATCTCACAATTTTTATTTCATTGGACAAATTAGTTATTTAAAAGTTAATGAAAGTGATAATACGTTGCTCGTCAAAGCCAGTCAAATAGAAGGCGACAAGCATAAATACGAGACAATGAAATCATTTTTCGTAGTCGTGAAACTTGGGGTTTACGCATTTTAGAATTTTGTCAGCGCTTCCTTACGGGACCAGTGGACGATATACCGAATTGTATCACTTTCCCACGGAGCAGCTTGTTTTCCAATAATTTACGTAGAAACGCCCACACTGAGAAACGCGTGCTTACGGATAAATTCAATTTCCTTTAATTCGAGCCTCGTGTCCAGCGCAATTCACGCGACTAACTCGATAAGTTCAATTAAAACGCAACTCGCTCTCCCTCTCTCCGTTAATCAAATTATCGAGTAGCGATCGTGAAATAGGTGGTACGTATCCCCTCGTCAAAGAATTAGGACCACTAACGATTTTCAGTATTCTTCGTGTTTCTAGTCAAGAAAGGTCTGAATGATATTTAACTAGCTTCTAACTAGCGCCAATTTTGAATATTCTGAGTGGTTCTAATTTTTTAGCCAGGGACTGTATGTTTTACGTATATAAGGGATAAGACATTTTCACAACGATCACGTACGATAATGGGCCCGGAGTCGCGAACGCATCGAGCGGAAACGTCCCGCTGAATCGGTATATTTACCTCGTCCTTCTCTTCCTCGTCGCCTTCTCTCTCTCTCTCTCTCTCTCTCTCTCTCTCTCTCTCTGACAACAACCCTTAGAGGAGCTGGCAGCCGGCCACGTGAGTAAACCTTTCGTGAGCAATTACAGGTTCGAATCCGAATCGCCTCGCCATCACCGGCCCGAATTGCGGGAACATCGAAAATCACGGTCTGCCATCTCAAACATTCCCGTTAGTTTATTGGGCGAGACTTCCACGTCATACCGGCCCTAAGAAAACTCTCACACAAGTCGTTTACATTTCTGAACGTTGTGTATCGTGAATGATATCTTTACGAAATATTACGTACGAAATATTCAAAATTTTCCTGCCATTTCTGACCTTGTATGCCCTTGAAGGTCATTGCGTTGTATACGAATAAATTTGTCTTGACACACGCTTTCATATGATATAAAAAAAATACATAGCCTTACATTTAAAAAATTGAAAGTCACCTTCATTTCTAAGAAAATAGTGCAAACACAAGAAAATTACAAACACCATTATGTTTCTCACCAAAAACAGTATTACATAATATTTATTATTTGCAAGAAAAACGCTGGCTAGTGATAGCGTGACCACCCTGTATATGTATGTAATTGTGAAATAGAATATCGGCCAATTTACCGTGGTAAGTTTGACATTCGATTGCAAAAGATGGATTACAAACAGAAATGTGTTGAAATAACTGTTCAATCGTATGAAATTGACATTTGATGTGAGAAAGATGAGAGACGATTTCAATGTGTTTAGAAGATCCAGCATTAAAGAGAAAGGGGTTCGATCGTGTAACTTGTGAACGAGGGTAGATAAAAGTAGGGGGATGTAGGAAGGATGTTCTCGGATTAAGTCTCGAAACAGATAGCCCATCGTTGGATAACCGGTCGGTTGTAACAACGCCATGATTGAGATGCACTCGCTCGTCTAGACAGATTGATCCGTCGGAGCCACCGACAGAAAATCCGACTTCTAAGCATACGGAATCAGCCGGTCGCCGCGCGGCTCGAGTAGTTTCGAGCAGTAACCGAGGGAGTAGTAGACTGCCAATCGGTGAGCTTCATTACTTGTTGAATGCGAGCCATTGTCTAACGCCGTTTGCCCTCCTAAATGGATTTCGAAGCGAGCCAATAAGACAATAAGCTCGCACAAAAGCGACCACTAGAACCTCTATTATAACCCCCCACCCCTTTACCATACCACCAGGATTTATAGAGAAAATGAGCCGGAGCAAAAAGGATCGGTATTCGGCCTGTCTGTCTGTACGTCCGGATAGAATTTGTATTGTCCGTTCCCCTCGATCACCTATAATAACCGGCCGAACGTTATGGTCGCGTGGGTCCTCTGTTCTCGCTCGTGCATTCACTTCAGTCGCGAAAAAGCTGATAAAATTAATACAATACAAATTGTAGGCAAATTTCGTTTGAATTCCATGGCGATTGAGTAACACCACTATTTTTATGGACAAAACATACACTAACGTATTGAATAAGACGGTACTTCAATTCCAAGAATTTTAAAGATACCTCCTTAACGGTTCGAAAAAGAATTATAATCACCAGTGCACTAGCTATAAAAAGCAATGAAACATTTCCTCTATCATTTCTGACTGTTACCATATAGCAGAGAAATGGTGTCTAGTGAAAATGTGAACATCCAGTGAGTCGCCATTGTTTCTCGAAAAATATTACGAGTATAAAAATTTTATATAATCCAGTACATTAGTCATAAAAAGCAGTAAAACATTTTCCTCAATCATTTCGTCCTGACAGTTACCATTTAGAAGAGAGACATTGCCTAGTAAAAATGTGAACATCCAGTGAGTCGCCTTTGTTTCTCAAAAAATATTACAAGTATAAAAATGTTATATAATCCCGTACATTAGTCATAAAAAGTAGTAAAACATTTTCCTCAATCATTTCGTCCTGACAGTTACCATTTAGAAAAGAGACATTGCCTAGTGAAAATGTGAACATCCAGTGAGTCGCCATTGTTTCTCAAAAAAATTACAAGTATAAAAATGTTATATAATCCCGTACATTAGTTATAAAAAGCAGTGAAACATTTTCCTCAATCATTTCGTCCTGACAGTTACCATTTAGAAGAGAATCGTAGCCTAGTGAAAATTTGAACATCCAGTGAGTCGCCTTTGTTTCTCGAAAAATATTGCTTGTATAAAAATTTTATATAATCCAGTACATTAGTCATAAAAAGCAGTAAAACATTTTCCTCTATCATTTCGTCCTGACTGTTACCATATAGAAGAAAAATGGTGTCTAGTGAAGACATGAACACCAAGTATATTAAAAGCCTGGCTGTTACACGAATTCGGTTGAATTTACGTACAAATAAAACTCTCGAACAAAATTCAAATATTATCATGTAGAAGAACGTGAAAACATCGGCGGACGAGTCTATGAATCGCGGCGATTTCCGTGTCGTCGAGTCGCGCGGTTTTTCGAAAACGCTGAAGCGGAGCCGATAGAAACGGAAAGCTCGGGGAGAGAGTGCACGCGAAAGCGGTCCGCGATTCCGATATTTTTTCTTTTTCTTCTTTGTTTTTGTTGCCAACCGCCGCCGCGCCGCGGCCCGGTAAGCCGCCACCAGGGACTCCCCGTTTATTAACGCGAAACTCAGCTTTTCAGTTTGTGTACCTGTGTCATTTCCTTTTCATCCTTTTGCGCGAGAGAGAAAGAGAGACGCGGAATTAAAACGGAACGCGCAATTCTGGTCGATAAACGCGGAATCAAACGTGAGAATCGACGTAACGAGACCACTAATTATCGGGCTCATCTTATTTGATCGTGCGAACGTTCCATTCAGAGAATCGACGAATTAAAGATGGCTGTCATTCGGGACGCACGCGAAGCAGAAAATCGTTAGACGTAAGCAAAGAGTTTTATGAATTTAGAGTGATCTGTTCAACCCAACCAGAACAAAATTCTAACAATATTTAATGGATGTAGTTTGTATTTAAAATCTGGTATAGG
The DNA here is from genome assembly GCA_913789915.3 of Sphecodes monilicornis. Classification (NCBI taxonomy): domain Eukaryota; kingdom Metazoa; phylum Arthropoda; class Insecta; order Hymenoptera; family Halictidae; genus Sphecodes; species Sphecodes monilicornis. Next base: position 18,677,286 of record OU565290.1, read on the forward strand.
ATTAAGTAAAAATTTTAAGATGGACTGAAAAGTATAATTTAACTAAAAAAAAAATTTTTAATATACCACGTTTTTAAGACGGACTAAAAATGATAAAATAATTTTTCCTAGCAACATACAAATAGTCCTGAAAATTTGTGATTGTGAATTTTTTAATAACTATGAAAATACTTGTAACAGTAATACTTCTTGATAGGATATGTAAAATTGTGATCACCATACATACACTGGCCCACAAAAGTGTTCGTACGCCCTGTAAATCAGAATAACTTTCTTAAAATTTGACGAAACCACTTGACATTTTTTTAGCAATTAGAAGCATTGATTTAGTAAATCACGTGCAAAAATGATTTTGAAAAAATTGCAATTAGTAGGAATTACACGAAGAAATAAAAATGGCACTTTTTAAAACTTCTTTATTTTAGCCCATAATGAAAATTCAAAATATGCCTTTTGTAGAGCTATGATAGTTATACATATGCTGAAAATTTTATCGAAATCGGTTGACGCAGAAAAAAACGACGCGCATCGAAATACGTAAGAAACTATGGATTTTAAGCAGATACTGACCAAAAGTCGTGAAAAACTGCTATTATCACCACTTTCAATCGCTTTTAGCTCGTATGTTTGTTAACTGATGTCGATGAAAGTTTCAGCACATGTGTAACATAGATCTACAAACCGCATATTTTGAATGTTCATTTCGGTCTGAAATAATAAAGTTCTAAAAAGTGCCATTTTTATTTTTTCATGTAATTCCTACTAATTGCAATTTCTTCAAAATCTTTTTTGCACATTTTAAAAGTAAAGCAATGCTTCTAATTGCGCCAAAAATATCAAGTGGTTTGGTCAAATTCTAAGAAAGTTATTCTGATTTAAAGGGCGTACGAACACTTTTGTGGGCCACTGTACATGACGCTGGTCGTGAACGTGTTGATGAACAGTTGCATCAGAAATTATAAAAAGGTTAACGTGTCTACAGAAAGTACTTTGAAAAATATTTGAAAATAAAATTGATAAAGCATTACTGCTAACGGCATTTTTGATAAACTTTCGAGGAAGTTGCAACTGATTCTTGCAAATTCCGGTTCAGTAAATTTTGGCTAGACTACATGACAATGGAAATTGCGAGGGTGCGTCGAAACGGAGAGGTCCCCGGTGAGAAAATATCGTGGAAAACTCGGATAACAGGTTTCTGGACGAAACAATGGGCGTAAACCGCTCCACCTACGCGTCTCCCCAAGCTCGCCGGAAGTCCATTTACGGCGGTGAAGTCCTCCTCGTGCTGATAATAAATTGCTCGTAAGGGAACGGAGCGAGATTGTCTGCTTTAAATCCCAGATTTGGCGAGATCCCCGGGATGAAAAGCTATTTCGATTCTAATTGAAATTTATTACTCGACGGTATCGGCACAGCCGCGAAACTTTCGATGGACTTTTCTAATGGACTCCGCGAATGTCTTCGAAACAATGTACAGTTTTACTGAATCTCTCTCTCTCTCTCAACGCTGCGTGGCGCCATTTTGCAAATGTTTCTTCGACCATACTGTGTTCCATCACTATTTCCTCGAGTGAATATTTTAATGTTTTGTTTATTCGTTTGTTACATTTTACTCTTATCTGAAAGTAGTTTAGAATCTCTGGAATGTACAAATATGTTCTAATTTTTACAAGAATTATAATTTGAATGGTGAATGGTGCTGTCGAATCTCATCGAACCCTTTTCATGGAAAAGCTAAAAGATGTGTAACTGAGAAACTTTTTTTAGTCTATTCAGGAATGATTTAATATCACGGAGAAATTTTTACCAAACATAAAAATCTGCGGGGCCTGTTAGAACAATTTTAGAATCTCTGAAATGTACGAATATCTTCTAATTTTTCCAAGAATTTTAATTTGAATGTTAAATGGTGCTGTCGAATCTCATCGAACCCTTTTTACGGAAAAGCTAAAAGATGTATAACTGAAATACTTTTTGCAGTGTATTTAGGAATGATTTAGTATCACGGAGAAATTTGTACAAAACATAAAAAGCTGTGGGGTCTGTTGGAATAATTTTAGAATCTCTGAAATGTACGAATATGTTCTAATTTTTACAAGAATTATAATTTGGATGGTAAATGGTGCTGTCGAATCTCATCGAACCCTTTTCATGGAAAAGCTAAAAGATGTGTAACTGAGAAACTTTTTTTAGTCTATTCAGGAATGATTTAATATCACGGAGAAATTTTTACCAAACATAAAAATCTGCGGGGCCTGTTAGAACAATTTTAGAATCTCTGAAATGTACGAATATCTTCTAATTTTTCCAAGAATTTTAATTTGAATGTTAAATGGTGCTGTCGAATCTCATCGAACCCTTTTTACGGAGGAGCTAAAAGATGTATAACTGAGAAACTTTTTGCAGTGTATTCAGGAATGATTTAGTATCACGGAGAAATTTTTATAAAACATAAAAAGCTGCGAGGTCTGTTAGAACAATTTTAGAATCTCTGAAATGTACGAATATGTTCTAATTTTTACAAGAATTATAATTTGGATGGTAAATGGTGCTGTCGAATCTCATCGAACCCTTTTTACGGAGGAGCTAAAAGATGTATAACTGAGAAACTTTTTGCAGTGTATTCAGGAATGATTTAATATCACGGAGAAATTTTTATAAAACATAAAAAGCTGCGAGGTCTGTTAGAACAATTTTAGAATCTCTGAAATGTACGAATATGTTCTAATTTTTACAAGAATTATAATTTGGATGGTAAATGGTGCTGTCGAATCTCATCGAACCCTTTTTACGGAAATGCTAAAAGATGTATAACTGAAAACCTTTTTGCAGTGAATTTAGGAATGATTTAATATCGCGCAGAAATTTGTAAGAAATATAAAAAGCTGCGGGGTCTGTTGGAACAATTTTAAAACCTCTGAAATGTACGAATATGTCCTAATTTTTACAAGAATTTTGATTGGAATGGTAAATGGTGCTGTCGAATCTCATCGAGCTCTTTCTACAGAGAAACTGAAAGATGTACAGCTGAGAAACTTTCTGCAGTGTGTTCAGGAATGATTTGATGTTATGGAGAAATTTTTACGTGCAATAAAAGCTTCGGGGTCTATGAGAAAAATGTATTTGTGAAGTACAAAGAAATTCCAACGCCGTTTAATATATCGTGAAATACGAGCCGACACGTGGATGCAGGTTGCATCGAAGCGTAAACGAGGCAGATCAGATGTCGAGTCAAGGATAATATGACCCTGACCCTCCCCATGGTGTCGCCGTATCCCTGGAAAGAGCTTCAAGGCCGCGTCAATGGAGACCGGTAACGAATGTTCCGATGCATGTATTGATTTCTGGGTTAATCAAACTCAGTTCCGACCTCTGGAACGGTTAGTTTCCACAAAAGCAGAGATGTTCCGCAATCGATAGGGAACGTTGCCGCCGCACAAAACCTGTCTTTAACACATTCTTATCGGAAGCTTTCGAGCGGACACCAGAAAACGCTTGTACCAATTTTCCCGTCAACGAAAATCCACTCCGGAAGCACTTTTGACGTCACGACAGCCAAGAAAAATGCCCTGTCCGTGACAGTGTTTACTATTCTGAAGCAACCTTGTTGAATATATTGTAAGCACCTCACAGAATTCCATAAAAGCGAGGTAAATTGTTTAATTAAATAAAAACTGAAAAGATTAGATATGCTCTTTGAAGCCTATTCAGCTTCTCTATTTGTTGAAATTCATTAAAATTTTACACTTCAATTCTTTATTTGCTTCTGAAGTCATTACTAGATTGTGGATCTTTATATATGCAAAATAAAAATTATCCCAGTCAATTGTAAGAAACCGCAGTAAAATGAAAATGTATTAGCTCTTTTAATCATCTTAACCATCCTCAGCTAACCGGGGTAGTTTATGTCCAAATCGAATGTTTTAAACACTAAGTCTTTATATATTTGACGTACCAAAGATTTGTGTATTAAACTAGAGACTTCAATACGTGTTTCAGAATATTTTTTATTAGTTTTTTTGGAAGCCTAGAACAGACGTCGATAAAAAATAAGGTTGCAGATGGTGTGTTAAAAGTCGAAAATATTACAGCATCTCAAAATTCTTTTAATGTCTTTTTATCTTTGTATTAGACCTATTTATTTTTTATATAAATGCAGAAAAGCCGCAGTCTATACAATTGACTTAGATGGCCAACCCCATAACCTCAACGGTTACATAAAATCACAGTAATTTATTCAATAAAATGAAGAAGCAACTTCAAAATTTCCGTATAGTTAAAGTATATTAATTCGAAAAATTATCGTAGATTTACTCAGTTCGTTAAGGGTAGAAGACACTTTAGAGCGCCCGAAAATTGATGATTTTTAGGAATTTTTTTCTCAATAACTACAAAGCGGATTTTTTTCAAACTTTCTTGGTGTCACGTTCTATATTTAAACAATACAAAAATTGGTCTACATTAACGATTAATATATTTTTTGTGGACATATTTATTTAACATCACAGCTCCGCATCGTCAGTTCGTGTACATTCTACAATTTTCATCTAAAACAGAAAAACCAAAGTTTTTCTTAATTCTTATAAAATTATGTCGTTGATGAATTAAAAAAATGTATAAATAGTTTCAATTTTCCATTTTTTTTCTGCATTACAAAGCCGAAAGTTTTTCGCAAAAATCGTAACTTTTTTGTTAAACCTCAAAATTTTTGCATTTTTATCTTTCTTCGGAATTTTTTTTAATTCATCGACGACATAATTTGATAAGGGTTAAGAAAAACTTTGGTTTTTCTGTTTCAGATGAAAATTGTCCACTGTAGAATGTACACAAACTGACGATGCGGAGCTGTGAAGTTAAATAAATATTTCGACAACAAATAGATTAATCGTTAATATAGACCAATTTTTGTATTCTTTAAATATACAACATGACACCAAGAAAGATTGACAAAACATCTGCTTTGTAGTTATTAAGAAAAAAATTCTTAAAAATCACCGATTTTCGAGCGCTCTAAAGTGTCTTCCCCCCCCCCCCCCCGCTTAATGTCTCAAAAACATTGTACTTTATGTCTTCCTAGTTCACGCTTGTACTAATCCAGAAATACAAAGATCTTTATCATTCTAACTGCACAGAGCTGCATCTAAATAACTGTGTTGATTATAGAAAATTGACAGCCGATGCGAAAGCAATGGTACTATATCAAATACAACAAATCTGTTGGCTAGAATATTGTAGCTTTCAAGTTATATCAATCCTTTTCCAAACTCTCCAACCGTTCACAATCTATTAAATCGAAACCGTGCACATTCAAAGTTTCAATTTATCAGCCTGGTAGACAATGAACAAGGAAACCTCGTACACCACCGTCTTTCCGATTGCTATGGTCCCTCGCGGGAATAACCGAGGGAAATTGGCGTGACACGATTGCTATCAGATATTATCGGCATTTATTCTTTCCTGTAGCGGTAATTATTGGAAATGAATCGACAGAGTTGAAAGTCTGTAGATTTCTAGTGGATAAAATGATCGAGAGTTTCGAGGATTCTTATCGGAAGGGTTCGAACGTTTTATTTAGAGGACTTTAGAGCAACGATTGGAAAATTCGTTTGGATGTTCGCTGTACTCTCAATAGAGTACTGTAAAATTGTTTGCGGAGATTCAAGTCGATAAATGTAGCCGGCACGAGGCCACAGAACTCGTTTAACATGTTCTAACTCGATTACCCGAGAGTGCAACACTGTTAACTGACCATTAGCAACGTTCGAGAACCGGGCTAATTGCTTCAGTGTGCTCCTAGAGCAGATTGTTAGAGTCTCTGGCCATTAATCTCATAAGAAATTGTTTTAGAAATTTCATGGCTATCTTAAAATAAATTACAACATTTTTTAGTAGTTGTTACACGTTCCTTGGTCCCCTCTTCATTCGATACATTTTTCTTTGATTTTTTTTAACGCAATGCACGTCGTTTTAGTGTCTGTTCTAACATTTTGAATGAGGCGATATAGAAATTCGATTATTTGTCCTTACAATTAGGAAAGATTAGAAATTTTCATGACCAATTGAAAATCTCAACGTGAGATTTCTAAAGGGGTTGTTCAACACTCATTGGTGCTTCTCGTTTATTTTATAAATTGTTCTTCGCTTTTTGAAACGCAGTATGCAAGCACACATCACTTTATCCTTTCTTCATTCTTTTATTTTTAATGGAAAAGATTAGAATTTATTTTATAAATTGTTCTTTGCTTTTTGAAAAGCAGTATGCAAGTACACATCACTTTTTCATTTGTTCATTCTTTTATTTTTAATGGAATAGATTCGAAACTTAACTATTTGTCTTCTTTAGAGGAGATTAGAAATATTTGTGACGACTGTAAAATTATAGTGTGACATTTTTAAGGAGTTGTGCTTTTTGAAAAAACTTAACTATTTGTCTTCTTTAGAGGAGATTCGAAATATTTGTGACGACTGTAAAATTATAGTGTAACATTTTTATGGAGTTGTGCTTTTTGAAAAAGCTCTGTATACGTAACTGTCTTATTTGTTCTTTCATTTTCCTGAATACTAGTTTAAAAAATCAACTATTCTCCCTTCCGCCAGATTGACTTTGTACCTTGGTTTTATACCAATCAATTTGGCAAAAATCGACAGGTGAACACATTTTTGGAGAATTTTGCCAGCCGTACAAGAAGAGAGACTGCAAGTTCTTTTCGTTTTACTTCGGTTTTATTCCGCGCACGAACCGGCAGACACAAAAAGCAATGTAACACGGCACAAGCATCGGTATGCAGGCTACCTGGATTTTTTGGACATTCCACGGATCTCGGTTCGCAAGGTTCGTTGCAATATGATTTTTATTCCGCGAATACTCGGTAGCACGGACCACGACGACGACGACGACATGAACGGTTACGCTGAAACTCTATTTTCGCCCTGGTTATACCGCTTTCCCATTTCTTTCAAATCTTTATCGCATTAGTGACTGGCTGAAAGTTTCCTCCGGAAGAAAATTTCACGGCGGATGGGGGTGGGATTTTCGTGGCGCCCTCGAATCTCTTATGGATCGGGAAATCATGCTTCGTGGACAGTTTATCGGTTACCCGATTTGCGAGCGAACGTATTTTTAACATTCTCGATACGGTGTTACTTTGTACAAGTGTCCCTGATAATGACAGTGTTGATTGCATGTACGAAATAATTGAATTAATTTTATATGATTATAAAGGAACTTCTAATCATCTTATAAAGGAACTCGCTGTATGAAATTTTAAAGTTGTACATATTTGATCTTGAATTTATTCATCGAAACATTTAAAACAAATGTAATTTAGAGTATTCGTCTAACATAACCAGATTTACCTGTTTTGATCATCATTTTTATGAAATGTTACTTTTTCGGGCTGAAAATGACTAATAGAAGCAATGAAGGTATAAATAGCTTGTATACAATGCAACTAAAGCAGACAATTTCTATTTTGCATTAAAATTCGCTCTCAACTTATGAAATTGCTAATGACAGTTTCCAGAGGACAGGATTTTCGATGGAACTCGAACGTGGGTGTTTATAATCTCCTTGTTGTTATCCTGATTCCTAAAAGTGGATTCATGTATGCAGCGTCGCGGAAAGTGCATGCTGTATGAATCGCAAGATTCAAAACGTTCCCATAGTTATATTTATGAATTGTTTATCCAGGACAAAATTGATTTAGGACAGAAATAAATATTTAAGTAGCTTCTGCATCTATCGATTAATGCCGGAAATTTTTATTTTAAATTTGCTGATAATTATACCTTAATTATTTTCGATGTACTAAAAATGATTTAATGAAGAGATATTCTTTGATTTATATTTCTTGCAATTGATGTAGAACGTTTTTTTTTTGCATAGATCAATATTCTGCAGTAGGCTACAATAGTCTGCAATATTGGCATGTTTCTCATCACTCTTGATCTCTAAGTTTTTAACCTGTTGATTTTTTAATTATGATACTTTAAGAAAACGTAATGTAAAAGGAATAAAACTGACGTAACGAAGGTTTTGTCATGATCAATGCAAATATGATGTACACCCCCGTTCATAAATATGAGGACACCATTTAAAAACGAATAACTTTATTAAAATTGTTCGAAGCGACTGGAGTTTTCTTTTTGAGGTGTTAGAAGGATTAGTTTGATTGTTTAGTTGATTGGGTAGTTTAAAATTACTATTGGTCAGGATTCTAAAGAAAAAAGTGAAGGTTAAGATTTTTCACTTCTTTTTCCGCACCGATAACGAAAATTTAAAATATGCCTTCTGTACAAAATTTTATCAAAATCGAGTTACAATTCAAAAAGCCATACCCATTGAAAGGTGTAAAAATCTTTGAATTTCGGGCTTGCGATTTATTTAAATGGCATTAACTCACTATTTTTGGCATTTTTAATCATTTACGGCTCGTAGCAACATTAATCGATTTCATTGAAACTTTGTGTATCTATATAATTTACATAGATCTATGAAAGCTATATTTTAAATTTTCATTACAAGCACAGATAAAAAAGTTAAAAATCGACACTCTACTTCTTTTTTTTGTAGTTTCGAGCAATAGTGATTTTTAAATAATTTTTGTTGTACATTACATCGTTAACTAGTTCTTCTAACAACTGGGAAAAACTCAAATTGTGTGGTACTATTTTGTAAAAGTTGTCCTCCTACTTACGGACGGGGTTGTATACAATACCTATAGCTTATACCAACACGGATAGGTACATGCCTTTATTGATTGCACAAATATTAGTGTCTTTAACCCCTTGGCCTCCAACAACGAGTGAGCCTCGTGGTAAGAAATTTGGACCAAAAACAATAAGGACGAGCCTGACTCGTGGTACTTCGTTCGGACCAAACGTAAACAACACGAGCCTGACTCGTTGTACTTCGTTCGGACCAAACGTAAACAACACGATCCTGACTCGTGGTACTTCATTCGTGACAATCGTAAACAACACTAACACGAAGATTACTAATTTTCTTCGAGTTTTCTCAAAACATTATGTGGGATTAGGACCCTCCAGACTACAAATACCGTAGGAAATTAGGAAGAGGGGGGGAGGGTTCCGTGGGTGAGCGCGTTAGTCGATCGGCTACCAACACAAGGGCCCGGGTTCGATTCCCGGTGCGGTGCCTTCCTTTTTCCTAAGATCCTACAATTATTAATTTCAATTATGTATTAATGTACAAATTGTTACTGATACATTATCCACTTTCAAATTATAAATCATTTTTGTTCACCGATGAATTGATCATAATTACTTCCCAGGCATCTTAAAAGTATTAGTTGTGCCCAAACGTGTCTATTATTTCACAATTCCCTTCGTTGCGCCGAAATATACATATCATAAGACGAATACATTTTGCGCAAATTCGAGCACACGGCTAAACAGCTAAATGGCTCAACGTGTGACCGACCTTCTTGTTTATTATGGCCCGAGCAATCGGGAGTTAGCGGGTACGACAAGGGGTTAACCGCGTAGCTGTAAAGCTTGATTTTTAACTCTTCGCGGACGAAGATTTTCTAAAATATTTTGAACATTTCCCTCGGAAAACTAGATTTTGTATGAATACCTTCAATACTTGTAAACAATATGTACTGGTCCTTCTTAATGTAGATAATCAAACCATACATTAAAAATTCCAAGAATTAACCCCTTGCACTACTTGCATTCATAATTTCGGCTCAAAGGAGAAGAAAATTGATATGCCTATAACTTCTCCAATTGCTGTAAATTGACAACAACAAAATAGAATTTTATTTCGGTTTTAAGAAAACGAACAACATACATATTTACTGGACTCTGCTCGGAAACATTATCACGAGTCTGACTCGATGTTATAGCACAAGGGGTTAAATGTACAATCTTGAAGTCGCGAATATGCCGACAAACGTCCGCAAAGGTTTAAATCGTCCATGCTTCGTGGATAGCAAGAATGAGATGTTTCGATCGTCATTTTGCGAGAGGTTGTTTATCCAGGCTTAGTTCGCTTTATTTTCCCCAGGACCTGCTGGTAGTGAACGGAGAAACGTCCGGACGTCCTTACATTCTTATCCGTTATCTTTTCATTCCGACGGTCACGCCAGGAAAAAAGGACGGCGGAGAAGAGAAGGGGATGGGTTAGGGGATTGGAAGAGGGTGAACGGAACAGCGAAAGGAAAATAAAGGAGAGAACGAGGGAGAATGAACGAAAGAAATGGTAGGAGAAAGATTCCAGGGAAAATAGGTGAACTGGGTCGTGGCCAACAGCTGCCTTCTGCCCATTATTTCCGTCTCTCATTGGTGCACGTTACTTACTGCTTCCGTTCGGCTGCGCGGGAAAGAAAGAGGGAGAGAGAGAGAGAGAGAAGCTGACTAGGGAGAGAAAAAGAGAAGAAGAATGGACAAAGACAATCAATATCGTAAACGATTTGATATTCCGGCGACACCGTTCATCCATTAACTTTCCGATCATTTGACTTTTGAGATCGCGTTATCCGTTCCCCGTGTGCTATCCCGTGTCCTCACCGGATGTACACAACGTACACAATGTGAACGACAAGGATATCGCTCGAGGTTTGTAACCAACACCGCACAGATGTCGAAATCATCGGGAGAATTTTATCCCAGCGGTTTCTCTTAATTTTTAAACGGTCTTGTCCACTCGTCGCCAAATTATGGTCTCCGTTTCTGTAGGATTTTGAGCGTGACTCGATATAGTCTGGATAAATTAGTAAATTGTTTTGATAGTTTACATTGTGCACCAAAGTGAATTCCATTCTTCGTCGAATTTAACCCTTAGCACTCGAATGGCGACTGCGAGGCGCCGCTACAAATTGTTACACCATTATTCAGAATATTGTTTACATGATTAAATTTGTTTATATGTAATAAATTACTAAATATTTAAATATTGTATGAGGTACTATATCAGTTTCGTACGCATATAATGAAAAAAAAATTATGTACAGTGGAAATATTCTAGGTTTGAAGAAATGTTTGATTTTTTAGTTGAAATAGCTCCGAGTGCAAAGGGTTAAAACTTGTGGTAATTTCGACGTGTACTTGTGGACGCATCAATGAAACTATGATGGCGCACGCGAAGATAATGGCTTGATGGATATCTATAACATAGGGGATAATTTAGAATGAACTAATTTAGTTAGCGACTCCAGCACTCGTCGTAAATCAACACGGAGGTACATTATGAGTTCTATTTCTATATTTATTTATTCTTTGGTAGAAGGTGTTAATATGGTCTCTTTGTGCATATGAGCTGTAGAATTTAGGGAGTACGTCAGTGACAATAATAGGATTAATTGAACTGAGAGCTTTCGTTGCATATTTTAGGGATAAATATTTTCTTCTATGTTCTAAAGATGGTTCTCTGGCTTCGATTAGAATACTGCCAATCGGGGTGGTATGGAAAGCTCCTATTGCCATTTTTAAGCTAGTGTTGTGGATTGGTTCAAGTTTTTTGAGGATGGTGGATTTGGCTGAGTTGTATACTACACATGCGTAGTCTAGTTTAGATCGTATTAATGCTTTGTATGCTAGCAGGAGTACCGTTTTATCTGCACTTTGACTTTTGTACGCTATTGATTTAAGAATATTTATTCTTTTCCTACAGTTATCAATCAGTGTGTTGACATGTTCTTTCCATTTTAGTTTCGTATCAAAAATAACACCAAGTATTTTAGTAGAATTGACAAATCTAAGTGCACTGTTTCCCAGATTGATTGTGGGTATATTCTGTTCGTTATGTTTGGAGAATAAGATACGTTCTGTTTTTGTGGACGAAAATTTAAAACCCGTGAATTTACAGAAATTGTCAAGTGTTTCCAGGGCGGAATTTATGCATTTTTTGGTAGATTCAGGAATTGAATTTCTGTTTCTCAATATGTTGAACTTATTCAAGACAAAATTATGCCTGTAGTACTAGTACATTCTGCGATCATATTTAAATTTAACATATCAAAATTTACAGGAAATAATGTGTTCAGATAAAAATTCAAGCACACGGTAAAATGGTGAGGCAGAAACTTTGTAAAAAACGTCAACTTCGATAAATATTGTAAAGTTCAAAAGTTATTCTCAATTTTTTCTGTTTATTTTTCCATCATTCTGCAACATTACAGCTTCAATTCAAAGCCAGCCTCCCTTCTCAATCTTGCCTCTACCAAAAGCTGTACCATTTCGTCCACAAAATGACCAAACGCTGCTAGAACAGGATCGGCATCGTTTTCCCCATTCGCCGATTCGCTGTCCACGTTAATTGTTCGCCGAAGAGTGATTCTAATTCGCTCGATCGTTCACTAGATCGCCACTTAGCCGACGCACACACTGCCAAACGCAATTAACCTTGTCAAAAACAGACTAACAGAAATCCAACTGGGACCGAACGCTCTGAAAAGCAGCTTCGCTGCTGCTGCACTGTGTATACTGCAAGAGAAACCGTACACGGATAGAAACAACAACGTGTCCCGAATGGGAAGTAGTATAAGTCAGCCATGTGTCAGATATGGTAAACGGATAAGATGTTTTATCGTCGTCGTAAGTTTTTCCCCCTTCCTTTTTCAACGTTTTCGTTTTTAAGACACGTTTCTCGTGTCCCCGCGCCGATGGAATAATGAATAGAGACGCTGCCATTTTATTCCTGCAAATAAAATGTCTCGTAAAAATGAAATTCACGGGCGTAAGCTATGCACAATAAACTCGATCCATCCTGCATTCCGAACGTTCTATCTGCGAGGATCCGGGATCCCGGAATCGGGAAAAGAAAAACGAAATTTACGCGTTGATAGCATCGATTCGTGCCGCAAAGTCGCTGAGCCAATCTCGAACCAATGAGCACGAAGCGCCAAGCTTTAATCATAAATAAAGTGTGCTTTTTACAGAGCCACCATTTTCCAAAAGATTATGCATTTCATTACTGGACTGTTTGTATTTTAATGAAATGTGAGCGTTCGTTGATGACTTCCGATTTCATGATAGTCACGGACTCATTCAAACTTTTGTACATCAATTATATTTGTTCCATATTTTTATACCTATTTCTTTTGGATCAACGTCGATCTCCTCATTGGACTCATTACTAGACTACGAATGTTTGTGTATTTCTGGCTTCTGTAAATTTTCAAAAAATGCTAGAATGAAAAATTCGATAAAATTTGGTAAGATTTTTATTTATTTCAGATCTTTAAAGCCCGCTACCACTGAAAATAAGATTTCATTTGATTCCATTTATTTAAATGTTGCCTGCAAAATTTGAAAATTCCATAAACATCCGCAGTCTAAAGGTAGTAGACGGAGGGGCAAATTTCTATTATTCTTCCACTGTTCTATGTTTCATCTACCCAGTTTTGTCATAAATGCATCAAATCCGCAGCCAACTAATGAATCGTTGTAGCTAACCTCTTGCCAGAAGCTACGAAGACGAAACAAAAATTGGTGTGTGTTAGGACCAATGGCTGAAGTGAAACTTCTTTCATTAATTTTTTTTAGAATTTTTATTCACACTTTATGACATTTAATTTTCTATGATTCTATTATTGAAACAATTGACTTGTGATAGCTAAAATATGATATAAATATTCTTGATTAAATTTTGTCTAAATGTCATGCAAATACCGCATCGAGAATTGTTCCTGATCTTGTTGTCGCTTCATTAGGATTATTTAACATTTCTAATCTTAATTTACTTCTAAAAGAATTCTATTAATAATTTTTATTGTTGCGATGCACAGTTCACGTTGAAATCTCCACTCAGTATCATCGGAATTTTATCATAATCTTTATTAAGCAATGCCGAACCCTCAATCGTATATGTTAATAGAATAGAATTTCGTTTCACCGTTTCGTCGTTTCACCGTTTCGTCGTTTCACCGTTTCGTCGTTTCATCGTTTCATCGCCAGATCGGTTCTACTCCTACTGCGTCGAGATTTTATGCCTATCGCGCCTAAAGAAGTTTTACTTCAATAGAATAGAATTTCGTTTCACCGTTTCGTCGTTTCACCGTTTCATCGTTTTATCGTTTCATCGCCAAATCGATTTTACTCCTACCGCGTCGTGGTTTTGCGCCTAACGCGCCTAAAGAAGTTTCACTTCAAAGACGAGAAGGAAAAGCGGTCTATCTAAAAATCTGCAACGAATAATTGATGCTTAAGAATTTGAATAAATCAAGCCGTGGCTCCCATGAAATCGTCAAAACCAATTCTAGCCCCCCAGGGTTAAGAGTTAATAATTCGCATTCGCGGTGTCGCTGGCGCTGCAAGAGGAAAAACGGGGCTGTGCGAAGATAGGGGTTGAGAGTTAGAGGTTAGGGACCAGTAATAGCAGGACAGTGGGAACTGGTAGTTAAGGAAGAGAGACAGAGAGAGAGAAAGAGGGAGAGAGGGATTGAGCGAACGCAGAGGCGAGAGGAGGATCAGAATCCAATAGTCCAATACCCGGCTAGAACCAAAGCTCTTTGTCTCCCACTCAGATGCCAATAGCTGGCGTGCTTTAGGCTATATGCCTACACAGCATGGCAGGCCACACCGGTGTATCGTAGGCAACGGCAGAGCATGATCGGCCGTTGGCTCGTCATGTGCCGCAGGAATCTTTGAAATAAATTTATTTGCTAGGAGCCGAGCCGAGCTCGATACGATGCCGAAGTTATTGCAGCATTTCGGGGGCCGAACTGCCGGGAGAATGCAGTCTCGGACTATTTGGATTCAACGGTAAATTGTTCCTTAATTAAACTCTGTAATTTAGTAATCGTATCTCGAGAGATCCCGGGTAACCGCCGCCACCGCCTCCGCCGTCTTCTTTTCCCTGGGATTATCGTATGTTTACACGTTGGGCGCCGTGTGGTTAACAGGAGCTCGGATGATCGCGTGAAATTCGCAGTTTCGAAGACTTATTTGTAATTCGGAGGATTACAGCAGGATAATTGGTGGCCCTATTAAAAGTTTCCAACGGTTGCGCGTGCGAAGAACGCTTGAACGTGATTTAACTCGGGGACGAGAAGGTTCGAGATTGTTTTGAGCCTAAGTTGCACGGGTTCCGTCTAGTTGTTAATTTTGTAGAAGATTCTGTTTATATGAACTATATAAATTTTAACAGTATCTGGGTAACTGAACTCTATCTGAGCGAAATCGTTTTATATGACCGTGAAATTAAACTAACGAAAAATCGTAGTCAGTGGTGGGAGACAGGTGGACTCCTATTATGTGAATCATCTGATTGTGTGAACCAACTTGTGCCCCGACGGGCTCATATAAGTTCTATTCTATGTAGATTTGATAGGTTTTTGCATATTTGAGACAAAATAGCGAATGTTTTGAATTGTTTGTGATTTCAGTAGATACATATTCAGAAAATAGTAATTAGCAGACTGCGGTTCATTATGTAAAATAAAACTGTTGTATATCTTTCTAAAAGACAGAAGCGACATAATAAACTCTTTCTTTAATTAACAATTTTAATAAGTTGGAAATAATACCATTCTTGTCTTAAATACATTGTGGCGGCTACTTCCTATGCTCGTCAACAGAGGGACATTACGACAACACCTTTCCCGCTACCACCTGAATCTTCCTCTGTTTGTATATATCCCGCCCAAAAGTGTACTTACGACATCCCGCGTCTAAGGCACGGGTCCGCTAGATAGCCTTAATGACGAGTCCTCTAGCGGGCCTAGGACGAAACGCTTCCTTCTCCTTTTTCCTCCACTCACACACTTTTCAGCCGCCATAACATAAAATCCGCAGTCTAGTAATGAATTTGATGCAAACATTAACTTCGTATTAATCGAAGCAGTAAATTAGAGGTATAGTACTTCCCCACTAATACTGTTTCTATGAGTGGGTAAAGTGTTTTTTACCAAGAACTACTCGGAGTGAAAAAGACAAAATGTTTAATAAAACCGGTTTAGTTGTTAAACGTGCCGGTTGATTTTTACGGCAGTAAAGTTCCGTCATTACATTTTTTTGAATCGCTTTGAAGTTATGAGCGGCCTTTGCGTCAATGCGAGTCGAGAAGTTATAATGGGATACCGAACACATCAGTAAACAGTGCGGAATTTTTCGGAATATTATATTCCTGACGGTTCGTACTATTTTCATGCGAAACGAATTTCGCGAACATTCTCCCGCAGCCCGCGGAAATTTCGTGACCGGGTTCGTGACGTTATTGAAAAGTTAAAGGTACCGTTTTCGAAGCATAATTAATATTTGATGCGGGTTCATACGCTTCGGAACACGGAATTGAAATCCGCGGAGCGTTTCACCCGAGTAAATACCGTTTCATAATCGCGCCTTAATTATAAAACGTTGTTGGCATTAGATCATTGTTTACACCGCTTTGAGCGTTGAATCTCGATAGAAAAATTAGAGATCCTCTCGGTCCTTTACATCCTTTTCCTAGATTCTCTGTCTGCCTTCCTTTGTATGTCCACAGTAATTCTTTTCTTTTATACTAAACCCACCAGTACCGGTCAAATGACCGGTTTTAAATTTTTTCTTTAACAATTATTGAAGTTATATAAATACTTCCATAGGAAATGATTGAATAAATATCATTAGTAGAGTACACATATTATAATAAGTGCTGCATAAAGTCTAAATAAATTCAATTTTGTCATTTCTGTAAGGCAACCAGTTACCTTTAAGGCTCAGTATGTTTAGTGTTTACACTAAACCTACTATTACCGGTCAAATGACCGGTTTCAAATTTTTCTCAAGATCATATTGCAATAAAAATTGTATAAACTCTGAATGAATACAAATTTGTCATTTTTATAAGACTGTACATGCAAGTCGCTTTTAATGCTCAGATGGTTTTTGGTTAAATTCAAGTTGAAAGTTCACATTAGAAATATCAGTAACTAGTTTTTGCAGATCTTTGTACTTTTGGAAGTTACTATCAATTTTGTGCACGTGTGCGCCTTAAGGACGCTTTATTTTTAATAGAATCTAAAAAGTGTCGTCTTCTGTAAGTCAAATCTCAAAGAATATACCAATATCTTTTCATATTCAAAACACCTAAACTCTGAGACGTGTTTTAAATTTCAAATAGTCCTCCTTCTGCCGCCATCAATCGATGGCTCGAGAGATTAATCGATAATTGCTATTCTCGAAGATAGTGGCGCTGGCGTCGCATTTTTAGCGCGAGGAAGACTGAATGCTGAAGCGCCGTCGAAGAAGAAAGAAAATCGAGAATTTCCACTCTCATCTGCGATGAAAATGTCAGCAACTTTTCTGACAATGAAGGCACCATTCCCCTAATAGGTAATTATAAATAGTCGTGTCTAACAACTCCTATATTATTTGTATCGAACCAATTTGTCTGACGAGGCAATTTTGAGCAACAATTTGCTTGAAAGCTGTGATGTCTTAAATCATCTGTGTAAGCGTTTGATTGTTTACTGTTCTTAGACATTGTTATTCAAGTGTAAATATTCAAGAAGCAGTATTCCACGAATTTCGGAGTTCGGGTACACGAACAAGCTATCTTTCACAACTTGCCGACTCGAGTCGCCGATTTTCATGTTTGTCTACCTAGATCCTTGAAACTTCTTGCAGAGAGGATATATATAGACTGATGTACGATGATGTGCAACAAATATGGTAAAGTATACACTCTAATCTTAATTAATAACATTTTTGTAACCCAAACGTTCATAGTGGAGTAATGTATAAAATATAAAATGTTCGAATTGTTAACCATGAGAAGTTAGCTGAATTAGACCAGATGGCGCTGCAAAGGTATATTCTAGCTTCGAAATTTGAATTCGAAACAATTTTAGAATTTTCGAAACCTAACATCGCAACTCCTAGGACCTTTCTCCTTAAAATGCATCATTTTGACAACTTAATCATTGTTCCTATTTCAGCAACATTAACAATACGAACAGCAGCTTTAGGAATTAAAAAAGCAAAGTTTTAAAAATATTATGGATTGTTTTATGCATTTTTATTATTCCTCGGCTCGTACATTGGTTGTTTCTGAATGTTTTATTATTTTTTAAATTATTATAAAATACTACATGCACCGTATGAATTTCTGATATTTTATTAATTCAATCATTTGACTCTGTTCAATGCATTCCGATTGAGGGAACATTTTCATAAATTATCATTAGACTGCAGATTTTTATACAAAATAAAGATTTTCGATAACATTCGTAACGAATTTAGAGTAAAATAAAAATCTATTTCTCTTCTTAGCAGATCTTATAGATTGATAACAATTTAAATGTATTCAAATATTCGTCGAATGTTTTTACTGTTTTGTGTTTCACTTACTCATTTTTAACATAAATGTACAAAGATTCGCAATTTAATTATCAATGTTAGTAAGTATTGAACACTATTATGTATATCAGAATAGTTTAGTGGGCAATTAATATTGGAGCCCAATCTCTGTTCTCAACAGTCGCTGTTGCATTCAAAATAACAGCTTCAGAAAATGAAAAAAAGCGTTCAAAAAAGATATTGCTGATTTTATATCATGTATGGCTTCCTGGTAAATTAATTAAATCGCCATTTTCAAATGTGTTATTTTTTCTCAAAAAAATGGGGCATTTCAAACAGAACTGGCAAAAGTTTCCCAACGAAACAGAGTCGGCCAGTTTGGTAGGTTTCCCTTTGCATTGTTCAGCAAGTAATGAATCGAAATTTCCACCGCATTTTGGTTGGCTGCACGCGGTACTCCGCGAACCGCTTGGAACTGCATCTTTGTTCGAAAGTTGTAGCATTTTGTCCGGGGAACTCTTGCGAAGTCTTGTCTAGTTTCTGATTCACTTTCTGGTATGTTAATAATTTATAACAGGTCTCGGGCGACGCGAGTAAGCTACATCTCGAGCAACCTTTAAACATATACATTCCCATCCTCGACAGAACAGAACGCTAAATTACGGAAACAATAAACGAGCAATTCTCGATCGTTGAAAAAGCTCGGTACACTCGGTAAATAAAGTAGCAAAAGAATCGACACCGTTCGGTAAAAAGTTGCTCCTTAAAATAATGTTTAAAATTCCCGAAGTTCGGATAATGTTCTTTTAAAGTTTGTATTGTTATTCGTGCCACCCTGTACAGGCCCATTAATTTACGGATGCGGCAAAAGATCTTCACGGTTCCAAGCTCTTATAATGGCTTTGTGAAAGTTTTGCTGCCGCTTATAAACGTGGAGAGTGAATTTACTTTATCCCCTTGTCGAAAGCATCCTCGAGCACTGATGAGGTTGATGGAGATCTTTGTTCCTCAAGTTCCGAAGACGTTTAATTTCCTTTATGTTCCGTTTAACTACAGCCGATACATCCTGCTTGTAGCTTTGGCACGGTTCGTTCGTTTGTTTATATGGTAATACAATAAACCCGGCGAGGAAAATAACGTGAATGATAAAAATTAATTAGATCCCATTTGTTCTTCGACTTCAGCCGCACAATTATTGAATGCTGAAATGTGAATCATTGTTCAGCGAAACATTTGTATCATTGAACATTTTCTCCTCTGTGCAATCTCGATGAAGTTCAGGTGAACTAAATCTGGTAAAAGTTAAAACGAAGCGGAGCTTTATATTGTTAATTAATGGCCCAAGAATAATTTCTGTTCACCGCGATGCTGCCGTAGAAGAAAGTACTTTTGATGTTTATGTACTTTTGAATACATTGAATGGATGATTTGTGAATCGTCGAATATGTGAATTAGATCATACACATCACGCGTCGGTGATCATAAATACACGTATTTGCACATCCAGTTTAAAGTATCTTGAGAACAGCGGGAAGGATTAGGGCACCGGTAGGAAAGTTCTATTTTCCGAAGGCTTACAACCGATGCATTTGTTCGTGACAATAATTAATGTCCAGGATATAAGCCGACTTATATATTGCGGCGCGATCGCCGGAATGGGCTAGTTTCGTAATCCTGCTTCATTGTACGTGGAAAAGAACTGCAATTGTAAAATTGCACAATTTTACTAGATCCTCACACCAATCGCTGTTTGTTCACCAGAACTTTCCTTATTCTTTTCCAACCATTTCCAACATATTTCACAACATTCCTTCATATATTCCAGTATTTTAAATCAAGCTTTTATGCGCTTGGAATATTTTCAATCCTTTAGAAACTAGATTTGTACGAGTTATGGTATTAATTTAAATCCTCAAAGAATAATCGGTACGGAATACTATGTTCTCATCGATTTTAGTCTGCAGGTTATACTAAGTCACTGGAAACCATTTTAATCCTGCCATTGTCATCGGCTAAGAAATAACAAGTTTGAAATAACAAGAGCAGTGGATCTTTCTGGAAGTTTCTACTTCTACTTTCTTTTTTAAAATGAGAACAAAGAGACACTTGTATTCTATTTAACAATAGTTAACGAATAATTTCACTTTGTTTCTTGAAGAGGGTCTGTGCATGATATCAAGTAAGAGTTTCAATACCAGCAAAGATTTCCAAAAGAAAATTATTTGTTAACTAATAGGATTACAGGTAATAAAGGTCAGCACTTTTTTACTCAACATTTAACGCTCTTCGATATTTTGGCATGAAAAATATAGCATTCCATTTAAAAAAACGTAGTTGACCTTCAAAGCTCCGAAACGCCTCCATTTACAAAAAAAGTATATAAATTACATAATGTATCCCTTCAAACCATAAAACTTTTCTACAGAAAGTTTTTAATACAATACGCACTTTAGGAGTTATTGCGGTTGAACAAGTTGCGTGGACCACCCTGTATACAGGGTGGGACAATAACTATTAGCACCTCAGATATCTTCGAAACTATGTTTCACAGAAATATTTGCTAAAGCAAAATTGCACAGGACGAAGGAGGCCACCCGGTGGCGATAATAGTTTTTTTGCAGGTGGAGGTACTTCGGACATTTGAAGGTCACCTCCATTTTTTTAAATGGATCGGTATGTTTCTGCTTCCGTGTCATGCTAGAGGATCTTAAAACGAGTTCAACGACTTATTACATAAATGTAATTGTTTACAATACGTATGTTTCATTTACTACCAAAACCGTAACTATTCTCGCCTTTCTCTACTTTCTATGACCTTCAATGACCTTATGTAATAGGTCGTTGAACTCGTTTTAAGATCCTCTGTCATGATACGGAAGCAAAAACATACCGATCCGTTTAAAAAAAATGGACGTGACCTTCAAATGACCGAAGTATCTCCTACAAAAAAACAATGGTAATTATATAGAAAAGGTCTGCGTACCAAGATTTTGATGAAATTTTAATATGTTATGGAGCAACACATTCTGAAGAACTTTTTCCTTTTCCAATATAGGGGGGTCGCTTTTAGTTTTCGAGATATTTGCAAAAAACTATTGCTAATACTATATTGAATTTTCTGTATTCTTTATATTCCGATTTTGATGAAATTTAAATATGTTATGCAGCAACACATTTTGAACAACTTTTTCCTTTTCCAATATAGAGGGGTCGCTTTTAGTTTTCGAGATATTTGCGAAAAACTATTGCTAATACTGTATTGAATTTCTCTGTTTACTTTTCTTTTCTTAACACGCTGTGGAGATGAGAGAGAAAACAGGGTCTCACTCTGGTCATACATACAAAACCTAATTATTTTTTCGACAATCCCACACACACCCACCCACTGCTTAACACGCACTCAGTGTTTCTAAAAAAAAGGTTCTCACATTATACAATATAAAATCAAGTGAGACCAATACAGCATACATGTATTATATAACAAATTGGTATTGGTTTTAGTTGATTTTATATTGTTTAATGTGAGAACCTTCGTCTCAGAAACACTGGGTGGTTGTGTGTGGTATCGTGTGTCGGATAATACATGTATGCTGTATTGGTCTCAGTTGATTTTATATTGTATAATGTGAGAACCTTCTTTTTAGAAACACTGGGTGCGTGTTAAGCACTGGGTGTGTGTGTTGTATTGTCGCTTCTCATCTCCACAACGTGTTTACAAACAAAAAATAAACAGATGCGGCCCCGGAACAGGTTTATGTTGCCGCGGAGAGGTGCAGGAATACGAAAAATTCAATACAGTATTAGCGATAGTTTTTTGCAAGTATATCGAAAACTAAAAGCGCCCCCCTATATTGGAAAAGGAAAAAGTTGTTCAAAATGTCGAAATCTATAATATATTAAAATTTCATCAAAATCTGAGTACGCAGACCTTTTCTATATAATTACCAAAACAATTATCGCCACCGGATGGCGCCCTTCGTACTGTGCAATTTTATTTCAGCAAATATTTCTGTGAAACTTATAGTTTCGAAGATATCTGAGGTGCTAATAGTTATTGCCCCACCCTGTATATATACACTTTCCGGTTTTTCCCCGGTTAAAGCGACGGGAGGGCGAATTTGTACGACAAACGAAAACGTCTGCCCTCTCGAAGGCGAAACCTGATAGCCCATGTATAGTATGTACATATACGTGCCGGGTACGACTGCAGACGTATGTGCACGTGTGCAAGAACACTCGGAAATCTCGGACCACGGTATTGTGCTAGCCCGTGGCTGCGGTTGAAATCGGCCAGCGGCCGCGTTTTGCGGCTAGACGTGTCGTGTAGTGCCTTTTCGCACCACTCTCGGCGACGAAACGGCTCATGTATGAGAAGGGTGACCGAAGAAACACTTCACCATTCGATTCGTATTCTCCACAACAGCGAAACCAAAGCTTTTGTTCAACCACGCCGGCTGGAAAGGTCTATTTACGCGGCGGCAACTGTATTTTTGCTTTATCAACCCTTGATTCTTCTATCTTTACTTTGCACGCTTCGTGGTAGGTTCGAATTGCTTCCTTTTTCAGCGTTTTATTGGAAATTGTCCCCTCTTGCAGATTTTGTGCCCACTATTCTGCTAATGAATATACAGGGTGTTTTCTCTAACGTGATACACACTTTTTCACTCACTTGCAGTCATGCGACAAAAAAAAAAAGATTACAACAACAGCTGCAGGGTATGGAGTGTACAATAGATATCAGTAAAAAAAAATAAAAAATTCGAAAATAGTTTGATTTCATGGCGAAATCGAGGTCACCTAGGGTTTCACAAATAGGAACACATATTTTTTACTTCACATTATAGGAGCTGATGTTAAGACGAATTCAACGACCTACTTCAACCTTGAGATGACATTGAATTTTGAGATATTGGCGTAAGTGTGTACTTCGATCGAGATAAAGGAATTTAGAACATTAGCGCTACACTCGACTAGGCTAATATTGTGAGGTTCAGGGTCATCTCAAGGTTGAATTATAGTAGGTCGTTGAATTTGTTTAACATCGGCTCCTATAATATGAAGTCAGAAATATGTGTTTCTATTTGTAAAAGCCAAGGTGACCTCGATTTCGCCATGAAACAAACTGCTTTCGAATTTTTTTTACTGATATCTACTGTTGTACCCTCCATACCCAGCAACTCTTATTGCAGACCTTCTCTTGTCAGATGGCTGCAGGTGGGTAAATAATCGTGCGTCGCGTTAGTGGAAACACCCTGTATAGTTCAGACGATGTATTCGTGCTTTTTGGAATTCTTGATTTTTATATTTTTATCTCGCATACTTGCATGACGTTGCAATTTGTTCATTTTAGAGAATTTTACTTTTAATTGGTTCCTTCTGCAGATTTTATCGTGTTTATTCAGCTGACGATTGTATACATATAGGACGATAGGGGTTGTTTAGATGTATTCTTGTTTTGTCAATTTTGAATTCGTACATATTTATTTAATATACTTGATAGCGGCTTCAAATTTGCTTCATTCTTGAGCATTTTATTGGAAATTGGTTCCTTCTGCAGATTCTGCGGCGAATATTCAGCTGACGATTCTAAATCAAATTAAAGTGCTTGTTCAGACACTGTAACTTTATTTTATGAATTCTTAATTTATTCTGCAGATTTTATGATGAATATTCAGCTGACGATTGTAAATAAAATGAAAGCGGTTGTTCAGTTGATGTATTCCTGTTTTATGAATACTTGATTCGTGTATTCATACCTGAAATGTTTATTTTCGATTCTCATTCTTTCATTTTTGGAAATTTTCGTTTTGATTGGACAATTCTGTTGATTTCAGGATGCATATCCACTTGATTATTATAAATAAGATAAAAGAGGTCGTTCAGATGATGTATTCTTGCTTCATAAAATTCTTAATGTTTGTATTCTTATCTCAGAAACTCGTGTTACATTTTTATTTCTCCCTTTTTAAAATTTTTCTCGTAGCCTGTTTATTCTGCAGATTTTACGATGAATATTCAGCTGATGATTGTAAATAAAATGGAAAGGGTTGTCCAGATGACGTATTCTTATTTTATGAATTCTTGATTCGTGTATTCATATCTCAGAAGTTTATGTTGCACTCTAATTCCTTCATTGTTGAGACTTTTCATATTGATTTATTAATTCTGTTGAGTTATTGTCGAATATCCACCCGATGATTATAAATAACGGAAAAGGAGATGTTCAGACTTTGCATTCTTATATTATGTTATAACTAGACTGTAGATCTTCATTCATTTATGGATTACAAAAATGTTAAAAAAATGCTATAGTATCAAATTCGACAGAATTTTCGACAATTTTTATTTATTTGTGATCTACAAGGCCTACTACCAATGAAAATAGGATTTTATTTATTACCACTTTCTTAAAATGTGTCTACTAAAATTGAGAATTGCACAAACATCCGCAGTCTAGTTACAACGTTAGAAAACATTCCAGAGAAAATAATTCTGAAAAATTCCATTTCACAGATTTCAGTTTTACAAAGAAAACTATTTTATCTTCGTGAATTATATAAAATGAAACAAGGACAAGAAGTACTAGAAACCCTACTCTTTTCTCTCGGTATTGCAAACATTGCGGTAGGAATGAAAATTTTAAGCTTCTGCCTTAAATAAATAATAACAGAAACATTAAGAATTTTGTACCGACGCAGACAAAGAATGGATTCACCCTGCATCGACACGTATTATTTAGACGACACAAACATACGTAACAGCATTCTGAAAACACAATGTTTCGACACAAACGGCACTAAGCGGCAGTGGGTAATGAATTGCCGGCAGAATAATTTATCAATTTCCCCAGTAACTTCGGATTATACGTTTCCGCGGAGAGTTTCAAAACTGGAAACATTGAGTTCGAGTTTGAAACTTCAGCGGTGAATTCCTGGTTGATGCGTTATCTGCGGTCTCTAATTAATGGACCTATTTTACCGAATTTAGTTCGAAGATTCCGCGAGCAACATCAGCGACTCTCTGCAAACGTTCTGCCTATTTATTTTTCGGTGCTCGCATTTAAATCAGGCGGGTAGTAACAAAAGATTACAATTCCATGATAATTCCATTGCCATCGAAAACAAAAGATTCGAATTCGTGGTATCTCCGGCACAAAAGTTCGATAAGTTTTAAACATGCACCACGTGCAATTTAATCAACTGATTCGCCCGAATGTCGCCGGAGCCGTGCGTATTCGACGCGTTCGTATTATCAATCGTGCGTGTCGATGTCGGCGATGCACTTAGTGCTAATTGAAACTGATACAAACAAGATACACGGTAAATAACAATGCCGTCGCATTGTTTCCGCAGGCAACACTGTTAAACATCCGTTGACAGAAATTACAGGTGACAATCAATGGTTCGTAATTAATTCGGATTACTTCCCTGGTGTTGCATTTGAGTTGCAATTACGTCGCGGCGGCCCAAGTCAAACGCAGCTTTTAACCGGTCCGTACATTTTGTTTTCCATCCGGTTTCTGACTTTGCGCCGCACTCTGCGGCTCGATAAATCAATATGATACATTACGTATCGGCGAAACAGAGCCGAAAAAAAAAAACAAAAAGTAACAGAAAGAGAGCTCGTATTCGGAGCGGCGTTTTCCACTTCGCAACTCGAAATTTCACGCAAAAATAACGGCTCTCGAAATGTTTGTTTTTGCATCGTTTCGAGGCATATTTTTTTTCCGCCGAATGTCCTGTAATTCGGGAATTTCAACGTGTTTCATCGGAGGTATCGATGTTCCCGCGTTGCGGTAAATGAAACTCGATTTAACGAATGATTTCGGGCGCGAAAAATGAATTACGCTCGTGCAATGTTTTAATCGCGTGAATTTCATCGTTCGACCAGTGATATCAGAAAGCATCCTTTCCTCTCCTCCTTTTCCCCTTCCACTGCCATGAGCACACTCCAACGTCCCCCACTAAGACCGCAGACTGGTCACGTGACGCGCCGCGCGCGACTGATCATCGGAGAGGGGATAAACTGTATTCCCCTAGATTTTCACGTCTGGCATCACTGCCTCCGACTGCAAAAGAGAATTTAATCAGTGAAGTAGGATTTATCGTCATTGTTCTTCCACCGTTAACGTACCATTGGAATTAATTTAATGTAATTACACTCTCCCCCCGAGGCTATCATCACTTTGTCATTTATTTTTCTGCGTCATCTATATTTTATTTACCCATCTTTGTTTGACTGTCTTTCGTTCTGCTCTCTTTTCTAATGTTTTTTATCTTTCTTGTGTGCGCTACTTTGTTCTCGGCGTGTTCATTAATTATTCTACGTGTGTGCGCAATGTCTGCTTAGCAGAAAAATTATAATTGAAATTTGTGATTATTCTCATGTCAGTATTGTAGTTGTCCTTAGCTCGATAAGACGACTGAATGGTTAAATTAACGTTATCTCGTGTACTTCGTTAAAAACATTACCAGGAAGAATTCTGATAAAAGGCTAAAGCTGCTCAAGAAAGTAGAAGAATGCTAACTTCTGGTTCACTGCGGGGGGCCGTCTTCCGGTGGGATCTAAAAGAACTTCGAAATGAGATTTTCCTTCGGATTCACGAGCAAAAGACACACGGAAGTCGGCGACTTAAAATATTCATTAAATCCGGCCACGTTGTTAGGCAACAATGGTGCAACTGTATCTTAATTATGCTCGAGACGAGTAAGTTAGGATCAAATGATTAAATAAGAATAATTATTAACGATTCTTCTCCGTAATGTTACCTGGCATCACCAATCATAAGCAGACTGCAAGTAAAATAAAAATTTATTTTCCTTCTTAATAGATTAAGAATAACTCTTTCTTCATTTTACGGTTTTGTATTTCCCCTACTCATTTTTAACATAAATGCATAAAATCTGTCAACTACTGATATGAAATCATTCTTTCTATTTGTATAAACTATTTTCATTCATTCTTTATATCTTCCAGATTTATACTTTCGAATCAGTTGGTTAAATAAAAGTGATTATTGTCGAATAGTTTAACTCAAAAGATATTATATTCGAAAATATTTTCTAGCACATATGATACAAAATTGATTTTAATCTCAAAGAAGCATTATTTTTTGCTTCTACAAATTCAATCACCGTGTATGAACTTTTACAAATATTCGTTTAAAAATCATGGTTTATTCTCGATCCCTAGCACAGCTTTGCAATAAAAATTGGAGCAACCATTGCGAGAGATGCGAAATAGTGGATCAGACATTCGATCGTCCGATTGTAAAAATGGTCACGGACGTCCGGCGCGCTTTTGTAGCGCGTCGAAAAGTTGAATTTAAGGAAAAGTGGCCGCGATAACGCACGCAATCTTTATTTCCAGGGTTTCTCAATTATTCAGTTTACTTGCGCGGAATCAGAAATGAGAAACGGAGGAGTTCATCCCGCGCGGCAAAGAAACGTCTTAAAGCTTCGTATTTACGCGCTAAGAAGTCAGCTTTGGCCGTTTCGTTTGCAGGCTGTTGAGCGTGTAAACGGTTCGCTCGCGGCTCTTCTATTGCACGAAAAATCTGGGTTAAGCTGTCACGTGTTATTACAAAATTAGAGTAACTTCGACGAGTATGAATTCCTCGGAAGGTTCACCCTCGGCTGTCTCGACGCGAAGAACCCGGAAACGGAAACTTCCAACCAGAGAAACGAAGTTCTAAGCGAGTTTTCTCTTTGGCCGATACCGATGGCGAATATTGAGTTCTCCAGCTTTAAAAATGATTGGCCCACTTCTCGACGCCGTGGCCGGTTATTTAATAAATTCGTTACGTCAAACAACCTACCCTGCCCCCCTCCTCGGTAATTCGATTCCTGCGAAGCAAAGCGACGAAGATGCTCGATTAAATACTCGTTCGTTAAACCCTTACTCGATGAAGTCAATTAACCGAGCGCCCGTAAATCGAGGCAGCAATATTCTCTTCGTTTTAGTTTCGTTTCATTCGGTTTTTATAGAAAAAAAGTTCTTCGCTCGAGCCGCGCCCCACTGCTTCGTTAATGGAATTTAAGAACTTTCAACGTGAAGTAATTGTGAGAATTAGGTGGACCGGGGGGGGGGGGGGGGTAGAGAGTTCGAAATTCGGGAGAATTTGAGCTTCGGAATTCTGTTTAGCTTTTAAGTCTTTTTACCATCAGAGGGTCTGCGCTGCTGATTCAGTTAAATAGCGGTTCCAGAAATTTGATTCATCTTCGTCATTATCTGATAAGATGTTCATTTGATTTGACCATTCAGTCAATTTTAAACATAATTTTTGCCGTAACCCATCGAGGCACGTTCAGTAATATAATTGAATCGTTTCTTCCGGAATTCGTTTTAAAAAGAAGATTATTAAATCTCTTTTAACAGATTCCTCACACGTGTGCACGAAAATTCGTTAGTTTCAGACCAGCTTTAAATATTTTAGTTACTACACTGTGGATTTTATGGATTTCTGATAAAATTGGGTAGGTGAAATTTAAAATAGAAAGAGAAGTAGAAGAATGTAAGAATGAAACTATGTTATTTTCAGACTTTTAAAATGATTAAAGAAAAAAGGAACTTTTTATTGGGTTGCTATTTCTTGTAATCGATGCCAGTGATGCCAGATCGGTTAAATCGAGGGGAATACAGTTTACCACCTCTCTTATGACCAGAGTAATATGTGACACGTTGCGCGGCACGTCACGTGACCAGTCTACGATCTTAGTGGGGGACGTTGGAGTATGCTCAGGTAGTGGAATGGGATGGTGGAAGGGGAAAAGGAGGAGAGGAAAATCCACCCAGTTTTGGGTGTTTCTGGCATCACTGATCGATGCAGACAATTTTTATTATTCATGATTTTCAGACTTTTAAAATGATTAAAGAAAGAAAGGGCTTTTTATTGGGTTGCTATTTCTTGTAATCGATGCAGACAATTTTTATTAGTCATGAAGATTCGTAGTCTGGTAATTACTACACTGCGGGCATTTATGCAAAATAAAAATTGTCCAGCTGAATTGAAACAAACAGGAGTGAAATAGAAATTTATTTTCTTTCTTAATACTTCTAATAGTTTCCGAACAATCTAACAGTATTTTAAAATTCTTCTAATGTTTTCATTTTTTTAAATTACACCCTATCATTTTTATTATAAATGCATAAAATTCGCTGTCTCATGCGTCAAAACTCAATAGTTTTCACAAAAAATAACAGCAAAGACCCATTATATTATTAGAACTACCTATTATCATAAAAATTGTTTATATTTCTAATAAAGCAAGTAGTTAGTGTTGTTGTTTATGTGTCAGAATCATCTTCCAAGAGTTACACATATTAAATTTATTTATTTATTTATTTGTTATTGCTTTAAACCAAGTGGTTTATATAGCAAGTACAATATTATTACATTTGGCTTACATTAAATAAGTGATACATTGTTTCTAAATTCTAACGTTAGACTTCTGATAAACAGCATATAAACAACAACACTAAATATTTGCTTTATTAGAAATGTAAACCATGTTTAAGAATATAAGTAGTACTAATAACGAGACATTGCTGTTATTTTTTGTGAGAACTAATGAGTTTTGACACATGGTTCCTTTGACACTATTTATTCCCATGACGCGTAGAATACAATGCAATAAAAAAAACTTGACCTTGAAATTCAAGGTCAAGGACAATTTTGCGGCGAAAGTGGGGAGCTAACCTCTAGGAGGCGGCAACTTTCTTTTACAGATATTCATCGATCCGAGGATGTAGAGTACGCCTGTGGCAGCCAAGACCAAAAATTTCTTTACACCCTGTACAAAGAAACTGTGGTTGTAAATCTGCACAAAAATTCGTGGCTCCAATCGTCTCGAAAAACAAAATCGGAGTGCACCGCTCAAAAATCGCTAGAAACACTGACCATCTTGAATTCAGAGCGGCAAAGAGATCTCGCGATGCGCGGTGCTCACAGTTCCGCAATTAATTCCGATAATAGCTGGTCCCGCAGTAGCATTATCATTATTATGCTCGGTGGGGAATCATACGGCGGGTATTAACTTCCTCTGGTAATGGGGGAGAAGGCCGTTGCGGTGCGGATCGCACGGCGAGATCTCGTGAAACCTTTCGGCGACGTGCTGGCTCTTTCTCTCTCTCTCTCCTCAAAGAACGAGCGGGAAACAAAATTACCGGATGAAAGACGGGACAGGATGGGATCCCCGGGTGTCTCTGGTGCAACGGCGAAGACGACGACGATGCATTCGAGTGCATTATTAACGTCCGACGAGAGCAGCCCGGTCTATGTCGACGTAGTCGACGACAGACGGTCGTGGCGCTCGGCTTTCAGGGTAATTAAATGGGCAATGGGATGGGAGAGTGAGACAAAGAGAGACTAAGGGAGAGGCGGAGAGTCGTGGCGACAAGGAAGGAGGAGGACGGAGTCATATGAAGGAGGAGGGAAAGAGGAGGTAGAGAGCCCTCGTAAAATGTGGTTGCATACGAAAGGTGGTCATCGTTCTGGACGTGCTTGTATAATTTCTTTTATCAATAAATATTGAATGTTTATTGTGAGATTGGCACTTGTTAAACGTCTCGCTCTATGAGATTGCAGGATAATTATTGTTATAAATATATAAATCGACCAAAGTCTTGTAGTTAACATATCCTGTCAGCGAATTGCAAGTTTCTTTATCGCATTATGATAGACATTGGATTGAAAGATTTCGAGCAGATTCCATTGACTATGTATGTTATTACTTCCCTTCGAAATAAAATAAAATTCTATATTGTTGTTCTCGATATACTGCCATCGGAGTATACAAAGGCAAATAATGGATGTAATTTTCTTCCTCTTTTAACACTAGAACTACCGGACCAGTCAAAATGACTGGTTTCTAATTTTTTCTTTTACAAATATTGATATTATAAATATGTTTTCAGGACTAACTTTTTAGTACACGCCTCTGTTGAAGTACATATTTAAACAAAAATTGTACGAAATTTGAATAAATGCAGTTTTATTGTTATTATAAGGCAATATACGCCAGTCGCGTTTATTGCTCGGTAGTTCTAGTGTTAAGAAATCATGAACGATAGAGATCTAATCACTGTAACCGTAAGAGGAATCGTAGTACAAGGTGTTAATCAATGACGAAGCTCATATGGCGGCGATTTTTCGGAGTATGAGAAGACGGAAAAACGAGAAGGAAGGGTTTCGTCCTAGGCCCGCTAGAGGACTTGTCAGTAAGGCTATCTAGCGGATCCATGCCTTAGACGCGGGATGTCGTAAGGACAGTTTAGGACGGTATATATACAAACAGAGGAAGATTCAGGTAGTAGCGGGAAAGGTGTTGTCGTAATGTCCCTCTGTTGACGAGCCTGGGAAGTAGCCGCCATACTCATAATCTACTAATCACGAAGTCCTATCCAAGCTTCTATTATCCGAACAGCCTTGAACCCCGCCATGTTTGTATGAACGAGGTTCTAATCCCTCGATGGCAGAAACATCGGTGCCATTTTGTCCCAGGATTACAAAGCTTCCATCTAAACTCTAATTTTCCAGTAGCCAATTCACATTATTATCTATTTGTATTCGATCCAATACGAAGAGCAACATTGATATCAAGGAAGTAGATTAAAAAGTATGAAAAATAAATTATTGCATAAACATAGGATGTATCTTCTATCGTTGCCATAAAATCGTCCAAATCTACCTTGCAGGGGTTAAAGAACGAGTGCCAATCGCGTCCGCGAGAATACGGGGTAATGAAATGGGTAATGAGTTGAGAGAGGGAGACGGGAAGACAAAGAGAGACAGACGGATGAAGCAGAGAGTCCTAGAGATAGGATAGAACCATAGAGACAGGAAGAGAGAAGGAGAGAGAGAGAGAGAGGTGGACAGAGAGGCCAGGTAAAATGTGGTAGCAGGAAGGTGGCCGTCGTCGACGTCCTTGACGTGTGTGCACACGCGTAAGTATTCGTGCCGATATAGGATCGCTAGAGTAGCGCGGCAGAGGACGAGCAGAGGCCGCAGGACACAGACAGGATACGGCAGGAAGGAGACAGAAACGTTGTAAACGCTGATGGAACGATGAGCCCATCACTCTCTCGCAAATCTGATTACCTTCGCCGGCAGTTCTGCCCGTGTGGCCCGTTCACCCTCACCCCACGCACAGCTTGCACGGATATTGCTGCTCTCTGTGCGTGGGCGTATAGTGTCCGGAAGTGATTCTTGTCCGACCGGTTAAAATACAGGTCGCTCTCTCAATCTCTCCTATACAGCCACACCCAACTGTCTCTCTTTCTCTCTAGTACTCTCAAGTACTTCGATTAGCGGCTAGGTAGTGTTACACATGGTCACGCACTGTCCTGACACTTTTCTTTTCAGCGAGACGATCGCCATACTGCTTACCCTGGAACAGATCAATGAGGATTCGATCGTTAGACTGCTGGATCGACTAGATTGTGTTGATTTGGCTTTTGGATGGATTGTGCAAGGTTTTTAGATTATGGGGATCGGGAGAGATTGTTAGAGTATGTGGGCAGGGTTGCTTGTGGTGAGTTTGTGGTGGTTGTGAGAGGTTCTGGACAATTTATTCAATTTTTCTGTAATTTGGGTGATACATAGTAATGTACAAGATTATTTTTCGTGCAGGTAAAGAGTAAGATAATTAAATAAGCCTCGACAAGTAAGAGTCGCTTTTTATCAATATAAGAATATTATTTACATTTATTGATTTTAATTATTTTATGTTAACACCTTGCTTAAGAAGTCTCTTCTTCAGCAATCTTTCTTCAAACAATACAAAACCAAAATGAATCATACATGAAACAATCAGGTTCTCATTTCCGAACACCGTTTAACAAAAATCATAGTAATTAAGATGATCCTCAATTCAGTTCTCATAAAATAAACATCGCTTTCAACTTGTCACTCCTACAACTAAACTCCTACAAACAGTAACTATCCACGCTACTGACCCTGAGTTAATCTTCAACATATAAAAATCACTTTCACCAACACACCCCTCCAATCACTGATGAAACCACGTTAAACCAAGACGATCATGTTCTCCCACAACCTAACTGAATAAAAATCTCGAAAGCTAACAGTAAATATATTCATCCACCGTCAGTGATGGTTAAAATGATCCTGAATCAATCCTCAACATATAAAAATCACTTTCACCACCTACCCCAATAGGTTCTTCTTCTACAACCTAGCTGAATAAAAAAATCTCGGAAACTCAACTTAAAATGATCCTGAATTAATCGTCAACTTATAAAAATCACTTTCACCAACACACCCTTCCAATCACTGATGAAACCACGTTAAACCAAGACGATCATGTTCTCCCACGACCTAACTGAATAAAAATCTCGAAAGCTAACGGTAAATATATTCATCCACCGTCAGTGATGGTTAAAATGATCCAGAATTAATCCTCAACATTTAGAAATCACTTTCACTACCTACCCCAACAGGTTCTTGTTCCACAACCTAGCTAACAGTAAACATATTCGTCCACCATCACTAATGGTTAAAGTGATCCTGAATTAATCCTCAACATATAAAAATCACTTTCACTACCTACCCCAGCAGGTTCTTGTTCCACAACCTAACTGAATAAAAATCACGAAAACTAACAGTAAATATATTCATCCACCATCACTGATGGTTAAACTGATCCTGAATTAATCCTCAACATATAAAAATCACTTTCACCACCATCAGGTTCTTCTTCTACAACCTAGCTGAATAGAAATCGCGAAAACTAACAGTAAATATTTTCATCCACCATCACTGATGGTTAAAATGATCCTGAATTAATCCTCAACATATAAAAATCACTTTCACCACCATCAGGTTCTTCTTCTACAACCTAGCTGAATAAAAAAAAATCACGAAAATTAAACTTAGAGTGATCCTGAATTAATCCTCAGCATATAAAAATTTCTTTCACCAACTCACATCTCCCATCATTTATCAAACCGCATTAAACCAAGACGGATCGTGCAATATACAGACCGTTGCTCTCAACCTCTTTAAATCAGAATCGCTCGAAAACAGAGACACATCTGTCCCCGTTGATTAAAAGGGGTCCGAATGGAACCGCCTGGAATAAAAATCACTTCCATCAGGTGTACAAGGACGGGCAGGTGCGAGTGTGAGCATCAGCAACCCGGTTAACTAGAGCCAGTCGTAAGAGCTAGAAACGTGTCTCGAAAATCGAATTCGGTGCTTCGGAGGTTTGCCTCCGTCATTGATTTCCGCCTCGTTTTGTCCTCTTCCCCTGTCCAGAAAGCAATGTGGAACAGGGGGAACAGGAACCAGGGGGAAGAGTCCTCCGAAGTGACGGTCGTTAAATGAAAATTGGGTTCGTGAAAAGGTGGCGGTGGCTACGGTCTTCCTGCCAGACGATGGCCAGCCGCTATAGTCCTCCGTGTCGTTCCCAACGATTACCTTCGAGATATATGTGACCGACGCCCTGAAAACTTTTCTGTCCGACAGCTAGACACTATGCGCCACACCCGGAATACCGTCTCTGTTTAGATTAAAAAGAGCTTCATCGGTACTTGGAAATATTACGAGCGACTTTTACGGCGGAACCGTTTATTCTGGACGCCATAGTCTCTCGCGGATTTAATGGCGACGAGATTCTTTCGCGAAGCCTTCCTTTCGTGTCATTGATCTTCGCTTTCCGTCCTGGAATTGCATGTTTTTGTTGTCTTTCATGGACGCCTTTTGGCCGATCATGCGAAAATGAGAAGTTGCAATTTTAAAAAGTAGACCCATTAAAAGTCGGAATAGAGGGAAAAGATTTGTTCCATCGATCGAAGGACTCGCAAAAATAGAAATTCAGCAGAAGTGTTTGTGCTGTCACATAATAAATAAACTGACAATTTTGTGTATTTATGAGAATAATGAGACGTAGCAATTTTAAAAAGTAGACACATTAAAAGTCGGAATAGAGGGAAAGATTTGTTCCATCGATCGAAGGACTCGCAAAAATTGAAATTAAGCAGAATTATTTATCCTGCTAGCCAATAATTAAACTGTGAATTCTATGTATTTATGGAACAAACGAGGAGTTGCAATTTTAAAAAAATAGAGGGATTAAAGGAATTAAAAAATGTCGATTTACTATTTTTCGAACTACTTGCAATTATTAAGAAATGAATCAAATTTTCGCCTGGTTCCGCTTTCTTGTAATTTCTGTGTAGAATTGACATTTTATTGTACTTAATAAATTTACATTGTATAAAAATTACATTGCATTTTATAAATGCTAAATGTGCGTAAAGTGATTAAACGCTCTGCAGCGAAACTAAAATTTTTCTCACTCGTTTAGTTCGGTATGGTACCAGATGATGCTGAAACAATCGCTGGCAGTGTTCATTTTTCAATAATTATAGGAACTTTAATTGGAAATGAGCAAATCACTTCTAACAATGTGATGTAACCACTTCGAATTATAGATGGATTGTTTAAATGAGGACAGAATGGGATTTTAATTGAGGATAATGTTCTAATTTAAAGAATTCTGTTGCTCATTAGCTGTTGCTAACGCTAAATGAAGCAGAACTTTTTGATGAACTGGTTTCGTAGTCTAAATATAAAATATCTTCCCACCCTTATCTTTTTTAAAAGGATGGAGGCTGTTACAGAACAGGAATCGATATTATTGAAGCAGCACTGCTTGAAACTTCTAAAACAGAAAAATTACATCCTACACGGTAGAACTATTTTAAACCTGTCTAGGTTTAATTTTTTATCAACCCTACTAGTCAATAATAGATCTATATACATTTTGAAATAGATTCTTTCTTGAATTTAATTTTTTCGTGCCAAGTACAATTTTACTGTCAAACAGTGTATTATGGGACCAAAAATTTCTTATTAGACTTATTGACAGATACATAATTAGTCTTGAAATTATTGGTATTACTGTGAAATAGTCAATTTGTTACTGATACTAAATTGGAAAAGAAAAGAGTTACAATAAGTCAATCTTTCGAGCATCCATATTAGGGTGGACCTTATTTTTTGACCAAAAAATTTTTTTGGTCTCACCCCTCAGAATTGTGACAAATGTTGAGAAAATGTTCTGGAAAAGATTTGGGGTCGATTGGATCATGGCAAAAGGGCGCGCAACGAATTTGAAAATTTTGAATTTTTTAAATCTTGACATAAATAGACGTTATGATATATCGTTGAATTTTTCTTTTTTTTTCTCTTTAAGAATCCATATATAGCATAAACAGTTGTTAACAGAAAAAACATCCGTGACCTTGAAAAATCTTTTTTTCTCTTGATACCATATTCACCTCCTTACATACTACAACTTTTGTTTAAAGAGTTTTTTTCTCAACATTTGTCACAATTCTGGGGAGGGAGACCAAAAAAATTTTGCAAAAAAGTTTTCGTCAAGTATAGCTAACCATGCCACAATCTATGGCCACAACCATGGCTACGAGTCTCTAAACTATGAAACGCCTTTTCTCAGCATATTTTCAGGACGTTGTCCTCACCCCACAGTATTAAAACCCGCAGTATCTTTGTCAGGCTTTACTCGACGCATAGCAGACAGCTGAACTCGAAGTATGTGTGAATAATACTTGACTATTTCACTTCGTTGTCATCGGTCTTCTTTTATTTCCTACTCGATGAATAGGTTGTGGGATTTTATGAATTTATGAGACAAATATTCCTGTGTGAAAAACCAAACAAAACAAACCTAGTGTCAATTTTGAAACACCACGACTCTCTAAACTAGGAAACCCTTTCTCTTAGCACAAAGATCCTTCCCATCTTCTTTTTTAGCACTCTCAGGAAGCTGTCCCTATCTCACAGTATTAAATCCTTGTCTTATGCGGGCTATAGCAGACAGTTAGAAATTTGAAGCTTGCAGTATATCTGACCAATGCTTGACTATTTCACTTCGTGGTTATGGATCTTCTTTTATTTCCAGCTCGATGAATAGGCTGTGGGATTTTTTGAATTTATGTGACAAATATTTCTGTGTGAAATACGAAACAAAACAAACCTAGTGTCATTTTTGAAACACCACAATCACGACTCTCTAAACTAGAAAACCCTTTCTCTTAGCACAAAGATCCTTCCCATCTTCTTTTTTAGCACTCTCAGGAAGCTGTCCCTATCTCACAGTATTAAATCTTTGTCTTATGCTAGGTATAGCAGACAGTTAGAAATTGAAAAATTGAAGTATGTCTGACTAATGCTTGACTATTTCACTTTGAAGTTATCGATCTTCGTTTATTAATAGCTCGATGATTAGGCTCTAGATTTTACCTGCGAAATATAAAACCAAGTGAACCTAGTAATTATTAAAATATACTAAACACAACCACGATTCTCTAAACTAGAAAACTCTTTTTCTTAGCACAAAGATGAATCCCTAGCATCTTCATTCCTCAGAACATTTTCAGGAACCTAACCTTATCTCACAGTATTAAATCCCGTTGGTTTTACGCGAGCTATAGCAGACAGCTAGAAGGGCAACGTGGAAAACGTTTCCACAGAAAATATTGGATCTCATTGGCCAAAATATGGGTGTTTGCGATCCATGTATTCACCGCGATGTCGTCGATATGTTTTCTTTTGTTGTTGTCTGCCGGATGAAATATTCCTGTAGACAGGAAAGTGGACACAGTCGCTTGTCGCTCGATCCACCTTGTTTCGTGTATTACAGTATTTTCAAATTTTCCACTGTTTTGCTCCTGAAAGAGCGTGTCGGTTTCGATCGCGAAACAACGTGGTCAATTTCGGAAGAGTTTACAGGACTTGCAAGGGCCCTGCCCGTCGCCGCGCCGGACAGCAATTTCCTCTTCGCTTTCCGGCGTGGGCGTTTGTGCGACCTGCCCCTGCACAACGAAAATATGCGGCAAATTGGTGTCCGTATTACTCCCCGTAAATCACTGGACACTCGCACGGTGAAATATAATATACGTGCCGAGCCTCGTGGTAAAGTATTTCGACACTGTTGTTCCTTCTTTTCGCACGACAGCGTTGTTTTTCATTTAGACAGGCCATGTGTTGGCTGAGAGGCCTTTTTGGAGCCTGCATTGTTTGTAATATTATGCTTAATTCTTGCGGTATAACCAGACAAATTATTCTTAATTTTTCGGTGTCGTGGTGCTAGTATTGAATAATTAGAATTTGTGGGTTTGTCTGACCAGTGCTTGATTATTTTACTGTATCATCCTTATTCTTTCCTTTAGACTCCTTAATCAGGAGTTTAGCAGCTCGTTAATGAATAGTGTGTAATTTTTATACAAACGGACTCGAATGGATCATAGGCTTTTTTTCCTTGCGGTATGACGAGGCAAATTATTTTTAAATTGAATATTGTGGTGCTGATATTGAATAATTAGAATTTGTGGGATTGTCTGACCAATGCTTGATTATTTCACTGTATCATCCTCATTCTTTTATTTATAGTTTGATGAGTACCTTGTTAATGAATAATGTGTTATTTTGCATTCAGACTGACTCGAGTGGTTCATAGGTTTTCTTTTTCTTGCGATATGACGAGACAAATTATTTTTAATTTGAATATTGTAGTGCTGATATTGAATAATTAGAATTTGTGAGTTTGTCTGATCATTGCTTGATTATTTCGCTGTATCATCCTCATTCTTTTATTTATAGTTTGATGAGCATCTTGTTAATGAATAGTGTGTTAGTTTTCATTTAGACGGACTAGATAATAAGTTTTGTAGATGCTGGATTGTCTGTACTATGCCAAATTCCTGAAGTATAATCAGAAAAATCATTTTTAATTTGAATGTTACAGTGCTAAAATTGCAGAATTGGAAGTCTGGATTTGTCTGATCAATGCTTCACTATTTCACTTTATCGATGTCGATCTTCTTTTACTTCTTCTTTGATGAATAGTCTGCGTATTTTATATGTTTGTGATAAAAATGTCTGTGTTAAATATGACAAAATAAATTCCTACAAACAATTTATAGTTACTTTGTTTTCAACTCATTTATGTTCTTTTGGATCAAGAATAAGTTTTTATTTAGCTTCTATCTCTTGCGCAATTACTTCAGAAAATTTTGCACAAAAATCCAAGCTATTTCTATGAATAAAATAAGAAGAAAATTTGATATTATTTTATATCAAACAGGGGAAGAAGTAGCGTTTTTTTAGTGGCTTGCATTTCCTATCCAATGTTATATTCAGACAAATAATTTTTAATTTAATGTTATAGCGTTAATATTCAGCAATTGAAGATGATAATGGCTGTACTTTACTGTGTCATCATCGATCTTTTATTCATAGTTTGATGACACCTTGTTAATGAATAGTGTGAAATTCAGAGCAAGTAACAGGCACGCTATACGTGCAGTATTTAAACAAAGCTGCCTATTGAATTAACGTTCCGAACGCTTCCGTGTTTTATAAGAAAAAATGCGGTGCTTATTAAAGAATGAATGCCAATCCCCGCTGAGAGAATACCGTCAAGTGCAAAGTTCTGCACCCTGATTATTTGCCAACGACAGCAGCCATATAGCTGTGAAATTCATGCGAAAAGATGCATTTCAATTTTAATACCTCGCTTACTCTTCGTCGAGTGAAATAAGTCGGTGCATGACCGGACCAAGAGAGTTATTGATCCTGTTTTCTTAAAATAAAGGGAATTTTCCATCTTCCTTTATTGAAAGGTCATACACTCATTTCCAGTTGACATTACCAAATCTTAATTTAACATTCTGGCGCTCGTGAAACATAAATTATCCACACTAACAACTTTTGGAAAGACCATCTTCACTATTCTTACAAATTTCTTCAGAATAGCCATCAATAAATTTTTAGTGCTCCCCGAAAAATTAAACTCGAGGGAAAAATACAGATCCAAATTTAAGATAAATAAGATTATAATATTATTAGTAATATATAAACTAGAATAAATCAATAACTTTTCACAAGTGCAGCCAACAATGCCACAAATATCGTTGTTAAGCACTAACAGGGTTAAATAATCCAACCAGATAGTTCTAGAATTGCTAAAGAATCATTCAGACAATACTTATGCACTATTTCACTGTCTACCAACTGTGTTTATATTTTTTTGAAATATGATATATAGTGAGTCTCATAATTGACGGCACAGACTTTAAAAATCAGAATAACTTTTTTATAAACTTCAATTTTTCTGTCAAACCAGATGTGTCAGTTTACTGGATGATACGCAATAAAAATTTTGAAAAAATTACTTTTGGTCTGAATTTCGAAAAAAAGAGTAAAAGTTGCGTTTCACAGCTTCACTT
Organism: Sphecodes monilicornis; assembly: GCA_913789915.3. Lineage (NCBI taxonomy): Eukaryota > Metazoa > Arthropoda > Insecta > Hymenoptera > Halictidae > Sphecodes > Sphecodes monilicornis. The sequence goes on from OU565290.1 coordinate 18,717,804, forward strand.
ATATTGGCTTGTAACGGAAATTTAAAAAATGTGTTTTCTAGATTCACACGAGTTGTATAAATATTGAAAATTTCATCAATGTGTAAATTCAGTTGCATCGATGTGCTGAATTCGTAATGTTGCAGGGATTTTTAACCGAAAAAAATGGCGGGCACCGGCAAGATTGCGAAAGCAGCAAAAACTTATGATAATCCCGGGACGGCAATAAGTACACCGATGCATTCCCGTTCGTTTTTCTTTTGTATTTTCATCGGGTGAATTCGAACGTCGGGACGCTGCAGTGCGCGGCAGTCAGGCAGGGAATTTATTAGCTGCAGTAATCTGGATTGCTGTTTCAGTTCCATGCCGTTCGCCGGCAAGATGAATGGTTCTGGACGCATCCGCAAAGATAAGGCAGAATGTTACATTCACGATCTACACTTTTCTGGGTTTTCCAATTTCTTTTTCAATTTCTCGTGGCGCGCGCCGCGCCGAGCCGACCGGTTTCATTTCAGTATCAAGATCGTTGGTCATTCTGCTCGCACGTTGCGTCCTGAAACTCCCTGTCCGGAACCAGAGACGCATGCTACTGCGTTCGCAAGTCCTGACGGGCTCATTAACGGACTGCGAATGTTCATGCAAGTCCTTGTTTCCATAAATTAGAGTCCCTGTTTTCGTAGATTAATTTCATTAAAGTTGGATTACTGGAGATAGATTCGTTACGTTGATCAAAGGACAAGCGAAAATAAAAATCAAATAGAAGGTCTCGTGTACTGTTAGGTAATAATTAGATTGGGGAGTTTGCACTGCTTATGAGAAAAATGAGAAGTTGCAATTTTAAGACGGAACAGATGGAAAAGATTTGTTCCATCGCATCGATCGAAGGATTTTAGGAAATAGAAATTCAGCAGAAATGTTTGTACTGTTACATAATAAATAAAATGCAAATTTTGTGTATTCGTCAGAAAAATTGAGAAGTTGCAATTTTAAGGAGTAGGCACATTAAAAGTCGGAATAAAGGGAAAAGATTTGTTCCAAAGATCGAAGGACTCACAAAAATTGAAATTGTATGTGTAGGAGTTGATCAGCTACAACCGCGAGGGTCCCGGGTTCGATTCCCGGCGCGGAATTTCTCATTTTTCCTAAGATCCTACATTTGTACTGTCACATAATAAATAAAATGCAAAGTTTGTGTATTTATGAGAAAAATGGGAAGCTGCAATTTTAAAAAGTAGACCCATTAAAAGTCGGAATAGAGGGAAAAGATTTGCTCTATCGATCGAAGAACTCGCAAAAATTGAAATTAAGCAGAAGTGTTTGTACGGTCACATAATAAATGAAATGCAAATTTTGTGTATTTATGAGCAAAATGAGAAGTAGCAATTTTAATAGGTAGACACATTAAAAGTCGGAATAGATGGAAAAGATTTGTTCCATCGATCGAAGAACTCTCAAAAATAGAAATTCAGCAAAATGATTTATCCTGTTAGGTAATAATTAAACTGTGAATTCTATGTATGTATGGAACAAACGAGGAGTTGCAATTATAAAAAATAGAGGGATTAAAGGAATTAAAAAATGTCGATTTACTATTTTTCGAACTACTTGCAATTATTAAAAAATGAATCAAATTTTCGCCCAGTTCCGCTTTCGTGTAATTTCTGCGTAGAAAAGACATTTTATTACACAATTATACAGCATAAAAAGTACATTGCATTTTATAAATGCTAAAAGTGCGTAAAGTGAGTAAACGCTCTGCAGCCAGACTAAAGTTTCGCTCGAGATAAAGATTTTTGTAGCAGAAATGGTGCAGAAATGTTATGAACGTTCGTTAATGGGAACTCGAGATATGCGCGGAGATCCGCAATCTGCTCATTAGTATGTAATAATTAATATTGCTCTTGATAATCCCGTGTTGCGAATAATAATTACATTGTTATGATGCGCATAATAATATTAATATTACATGAACTTCAATAATGCGAGCGAAGTAATTGTTATTGGAATATCTTACTATTATGCTGCCAATTATGTTTCAAATGATCAAATCATGTGTACATATATTAGTTTAATAATCATTGAGATCAGATAAAAATATTTCTATTCTATTTGGAGATCAATAACATTACTAATGGGAACGAGCACTAAATTGAAAACATGTGGAAGTCTGATCGATACTTGACTCTTTCACTGGATTCTTGAAATACAACGAGATCGAGTGAAATCATTTAGCAAAATATATAAAAATATATAAAGATATATAATAAAATATGGTATTCGAAAATTATACATAAAATTTAAGGTGGCTGTACTTGCTTCTAAACTAGCATAAATACTTCAACACCTATCACGTTTGAATAACATTCAAACATTAAAAAAGCACAGAATTTTTACAAGTAATGCTACAACTTTTAAAGTATTCGCCAAGATTAAAATGTTCAAAGCAGAAGAACGAATTTTTCCAAAATTAACACATTGATTCACGATAACTGGTAAAAAATCCAGGTGCTTCTTTTCCCGAGAAAAAATGTGCAAACTCCCGGTTTTCTTTTTCCCGATTGCCGATTTTTTCGAATGTATGCAGCTTCCGTGATCGGCGGCTACATTTTCGACGGGGGCGATGGGAAATTAAGGATCAGAGTCAGCTGCAAGTGTGCAAATTATCAGGAAAGTCGTCGCTCGAGAAAACTCCCGAGCTTTAATTAACGTAAAATCCATTAAAGAGACTCCCCGTCAAGCTTTCATCCGAGTTATCGTCATGAATACGGGATCGCGATCGTCGCCCGCGATTTACGTTTGGGAATCAGAGTGGGAGGAAGTCGCACTTCAGATTCCCAAGATCGATAAACCGTCTAGCTTCACCCTTTTCACTGGAATATCCGCGGGGATGAATTTTGTACGCGCGGTGAAATCGAAAACACAAGCAAACAGGAGAAGAAGGTAAAGAAACTGGAAAAAAAAGAAACGGCCATCGCGGAAATCATGACCGGAAGAGGCGATGCTGTAAATACTCTTTGAATATCGCCGAATCGTCGGGCAGGTTGTTTGATCGAACGATGAATCGCCTAATTCGATTGAACAACGAATCACGATTCGGCTGCGTGGACGGCCATGACGGAACAAAGCATTTCGGCGATAATGAAAAGCAAACGAAACGCACTCCCAGAACACGTGCCCGTTGTTATTTCATTTCATTTGGACCTGTTGACATTTCCGACTGATTACTTACTTACTTATGCTTTATACTTATACTTTATAATTCGCTGCGCGACGCTCACCGAGATACGGTTTTATTGTGACACGAGTAATCGCTGCGAATTGATATTGCTCGTGAAAATGCGCGGACGGAAATATAATGGACTGCTTTTGCGTGCAATCTGAATTATTATCTCGGCATTTGTTGCTCCCGTGACTACTGATTATTTCCGGTTTTATCGGGGAGCCTTATATCAAGAATTACTAATCGATTTTCAACGAAAGACAAACGTTTACTTCTCATCTAAAATATTTCAGTGAGTTGGAAATAAAATAATAGTGTTCTGAAATTCTTTCGTTTTCATTGCTTTATCATACGCTTTGCACGTACAGTTTTGTTATAAATGCCAAAGGTCCACATTCGATTCGCAAAAGTAGAAGTAAAAGAAAATTGACGACGATTAAGTGAAATAGTCGAGCATTGGTCAGGCATTACGCACTCAATTTTCCAATTCCTTAGTGTTTACACTATGAAAATTAATTTCAAAACGATTCGTGTGATTAGAACGTAAGAATTTAGTGAAATGATCAGGCATTGATCAGACTCTCCCATTTTTTAAATTTATTGATCAAAATTTGCACCACTATGTTATATTAAAAATTATTCGGCCTATTAAGTCGGACATTTTACTCATTGGACCTCATAAATTCCTCTCGATGGAAATTCATCCAATTAGTATTTCGATATGAAACCGTTAGTCACTGAATAATGACGAATTGAGTAAAAGTTTTTTAAAACGTGATACTATGAAAAAGATGTCACGTTCGTCTTATTTGTTAAGCTCTTGAAATGTGGTGTTAAACAAGACATTCAAATATCGACTTACACCATTTTTGTATGAAACGGCCTGCACTATCTTTGACCTTGAATGACCTTGAGTAATTGAAAAAATTAAGGAGACAGATATCCCTAAAAGATTTAAAACAATACAATTTTTATTTTTAATTAATTAAACCATTCAACTGTGTCCTCAAGACACTTAATATATTTTTAAAAACAACAAAGATATTTGAGGTACAACAAGAATCATTACTTGTCGATTTAACACTAGAACTGCCGAGCACCAAACGCGACTGGCGAATATTGCCTTATGATGACAACAAAATTGCATTTATTCAGATTTCGTAGAATTCTTGGTTAAATATGTACTTCAGTAGAGAAGATTAGTAAACAAGTGCTCATCGAAACATATTTATAATTTCAATATTTGTAAACGAAAAAATTAGGAACCAGTCATTTTGATTGGTCTGGTAGTTCTAGTGTTAAAGTGTAAACCAAAAATAGTTGAAACATTGTACCAAGATCTTTCATGCAACTATTCCACAAGGATCGAACGATAAGTGAAAGAATAGTGACGACGATAAAGTGAGTTGATCACACGTCACACACATTTACGAGGTCAGTTTCGTTTTCGTGCGCAGCCGGAAACTCGGTAGAATTAGTGTAGCCACTCAATGGACCCCAGGGAGCACAAGTTCGGTCCCGAGAGCCTAATTCACCATGTCTCGCTCTGAAGTCCACCAAGACACAACAACCACACTCTACCCATGGGTATACGTAACTCTTGATAGTTGCCTTCGATGGTAGAACTCTCCCTAACTGATAGCAACTTGCCGACAACATAGCCCCTGGTAGACATCGGGTTCTACCCCGAAAGAGACTGAAAGACACAAAGACCGTGAACTTCTTCTTGACGGCCCGGAGGTTTTTCCAAATTTAATCAGCCCCGCAGCCAGGACAAAGTGCCGTTCATGAAAGATTCAATAACTGTTTTGTAGGCTGCAACGATGCCGGGACCCGTGGAATAACAGTCGTCCTACGTCGACTCGAAGAAAATAGTTTCCTTCTTGCGCCCCGGCGAATTGAATTGGCTCGTTAATAGATACGAAAGAGAATCGTTCCTCCCGGTATAATCAGATTGTTTGTCGCCGCACCGAAACGACGCGACAATACGATGTTTGTCTGGAACGTATAAACAATTTTTCCGGTGGAAATATCTAAGGATCCGGGACATTTATATTAACGCAAGTACGACCTTTTTCTACTTTTTTTCTGTACTTTTTTTTTATTGTGGAAATCTAATAAGAGCTTTAGTATATCTAAACTGCAGATTTTATGTATTTATGATAAAAATGGGTACGTACAATTTAACCCCTTTTCCATTTAACGAGTCAGACTCGTGATGAATATTTTAAATAAAGTCTAACAAAGATAAACGTTAAACCTTTCTTTTCAGACGAAATAAAATTTTAGTTTTGTGTAGTCAATATTTAAGTATTGAAGTAAATGTAGACGTGCAAAAAAATAAATTTTCTTTCCTCTTCTGTGACAATTTTTGATGATGAAGACGTTATAATTATTGTAGCCGTAAAGAAAATGGTATGGCAAGGGGTTAAATCAATGAATTACATCAATGTATAATGTATTGTATCTTCTATTCTACTATTGTAGTATATTCTAGTATACTCCACTGTATTCTGGTATATTCCAGTATATTCTAGTATATTGCAGTGTATTCTACTATATTCCAGTATATTCTAGTATTTTCCACTATATTCTAGTATTTTCCACTATATTCCAGTGTATTCTAGTACATTCTAGTATATTCCAGTGTATTCTAGTATATTCTAGTATATTCTAGTATATTACAGTGTATTCTAGTATATTCCAGTATATTCCAGTATATTCTAGTATTTTCCACTATATTCCAGTGTATTCTAGTATATTCTAGTACATTCCACTGTATTCTAGTATATTCCACTGTACTCAAGTATATTCTAGTATATTCCACTGTATTCTAGTATGTTCTAGTACATTCTAGTATATTCTAGTGTATTCTAGTATATTCTAATATATTTTAGTATATTCTAGTATATTCTACTATATTCTAGTATATTCTAGTATATTCTAGTATATTCAAGTATATTCTAGTATATTTTAGTATATTCTCGTATATTCTAGTATATTCTAGTATATTCTAGTATATTCTAGTATATTCTAGTATATTCTAGTATATTCCAGTATATTCCAGTATATTCCAGTATATTCCAGTATATTCTTGTATATTCTCGTACATTCTAATATATTCTAGTATACATTGTTCTTCAGCTTAATAGAATAATTTAAGGAAGAAAGAAATTTTTATTTGGCTCCTGTGTCTTGCAGTCAATGCGATTATATTTTATTTTTGCATATACATCCGCAGTCGACATAATACGACAGAGTTCCTAAAAGAATTTAATATAAAATCGATACACAAGACGTCGGATGTGAAAGAAATTTCACAGTGGTTCCCGTAAAATAGTCAATAAAATATGACGCTACGAAGTTCCCTGGTTAATTTTATAAATTTCTAAAGATTTTCATACAGTACCAGAAATGCATGAAAATTTTCAGAGTCCACCCATCATCATTAAAATAATTTCCAAAAATCAACCTCTCAATTTCAAATTTAATTACCGAAGAAATCCTATGACTTCGCCAAAATAATTTTCCGAACTAAAAATGTTGATGATAAACAGGCTGCCACAATCACGGTTCATTCTCAAGTGAACTCGCAGCATTCTGCTCGTCGAGCGTAAAATTCGAGGACCGTTCGGGAACGAAACTAATTTTCTGAGACGAGACTAAAAAAGTTACTTCAAATGACCTCAGGAATCGCCCATTTCAAATAAGTGCAACATTTTTTAAACATCCTGTAGAGAGTTCTCTATAAAACAAGCTTATGTACTGAAAATTTAAATACAAGAAAATCAAATTCAGGAAAATTTGTTTAATGAAGGTTTGTTTAATATCGTCTGCGACGTTCTTATTAAAAGATGTGTACAAATAAAACTTTAATGCTGATGATGAACAGACCGCGACAATCACGGCCCGTTTTCAAGTGAACTCGCAGCATTCTGCTCGTCGAGCGTAAAATTCGAGGAGCGTTCGGGAACGAAACTAATTTTCTAAGACGAGGCTGGCCAACGCGATGCGGCCGAATATAAAACATGTTCTGTGCGCATGCTAACACGAATTTCCATCGAACCTCTCCGTTTCTCGGCATCGGGAAAGATCATCATGTGCCCCTATCGAGATAAGTCGGTTACGCCAAGTCGATTAAGCGTCGAAACTTTTCGTGGAAGTTAAATGTTAGTTCGATGCGCTCTCCCCGAGAAAGTTCTTCCGAGTTCCTTCCGTCGCTTCGTTCCGCGAAACAAATCTATCCAGCGTAAAGGATCTTTTATATTTTATCGCGCCATTTCTCACCGGGAAGCAAACTCGTTTTTAACGAAACGTGCACGCCGACGCATTTGCATAAAAAACCGGGACAAAGAAACCTTTCTTCTACGTGGGCCTGATAAATACTGCAAAAAGAGCGACTCCTCCGAGACGTTCGGAACAGATTCGGAAATATGGAGCCGTTTACGGCTCGTACCGTTCTTGGAAATGGTTTGCAAACTGTCTTCATACTACTTGCAGTCGTTTTTGTTTCGCACTTGAAGTTGAACAATTCCTTTTAATTCGTAACTTCATATTTTAAACAGGTACGTCATGTTCGGACACAATCAGAGAGAAATAAATGCTTTTATGGTGAACCAATACAGGGGATGGTTAAATTTTCAATCATAATATTCAACATTGTACAAAGGAGGTATTTTTTATCCCTGACCAGTCACATTTTACTTGTGAGACTGTTTTATTTTCTAATTTTGAAGTCATTTCTAAGGTTTCAGGCGAATTTCTGCCTGTATAGCAGGGATGGGCATCTTTTTCTCAATTGGGACAACCCGTCCCCACCATAGCGCCCACTGTCCCCCACCATTGAACCTCACGAGAACTGCAAGGTCCCCACCATCGAACCTCTTCCCACTACTACGTACAGCCGTGGAGTTAGTGAGTGCTGCGCGCGCCGCGCGGCTCTCGTGGTGGGAGCTGCCCACTAATTATAACGATGAAGTCTAAGAGTGGGGGAAGAACCTAAGCGGGTAAAGTGCCTCAAATAGCTTCGGAGCAACTGGTTGGAATTGCCTGCCCTAGAGGAAAGATGGGCTTCGCCTACCGCGAACAATGCGCAGGCCTCGCGCATGAAAGAGAGATTGGTGGGAGAAGCAGACGTTTGAGGGGCACCTGCCATGCCCATCACTGCTGTACAGGCTTCAGTTGGAGAATAATTAATGTTTAAGTACTATTTCTTACAAATTCTGAGAAGTTTGACTAATTTATTACATTTCATACTTGTTTCTAAATGTCCCCGTTTATAAATCAAATTTCAAAATGAATATTTAAGTCCAATTTCTAAGAATTTCTGAATAGTTTGATTCACTTGCTGATTTTTCACTTGCTTCTAAAAGGAAATGCCAAAAATCATGTGACTCGAAGAATCAAAACTAAAAAGCACAATTAGAAGTCACAACTAAAAGTCATACAGGTCTGCTCACTTAATTTGTTGATATTTATATTTTACTGCTTCCAGTCTCTCCAATCTATAAATATTCTACAAAGTCTTCCTCCGTTAAATATTTTTCATTCCTACACGGTATTTGTTATTGGAATGGGTGGTTTCGGTCGGGTGAATAACCTCCTTTTCTTAACTAACAATAGTATATTTAATAAAACATGTAATACACTCTCGCACGTAACTCTCTTTGAACTCGCTCTCTCATCGACTAGCCCACACACACACACACACACACACACACACACACACACACACACACACACTCTCATCTCATACCAACTTCAATCTTATTACGCTAACGACACCAACTCTATAAAATATAATAAAAATAACCCTATAGTATTAATATTCCAATGTTTTTAGTCTTTCTGAAAGCAATGAATAAAATTGCGAGTTTACTGCGAGATCTAATAATTACTTCCATCGCTTCCCAAGCTAATTCCGCATCGATCGATTAAAATAATGTTACTTTGCCCTATAAATGTTCTTAGCATCATGTTGAACGTTTGAGGCACTCGAAATGATTAAATTTTGGCGCTCGAGCGAATGGAAAATGAATATTGAAGGAGCCTCGAATCATCGGACGAAGTGATCGTTTTCCCCGTGAATATCAACGACCCTTTCTCGGCCTACTGTTCCCACTAAATTAAACGGTTAATTATGACCGTTGTTAGAGTTTCTAACGAGCACGATGAAAGGAACGACTGTCGGCAATGTGCACCGCAGCCCCGAGAACCTTTTGTTCAAGGTAAATAAATTCCGAACTAATTGTACCTCAATTCGAAACGCGGGAGCCGGTTTCGTTTCGCTTCGGTTCGGTTTGGTTCGGGTTTCGTCTATTGGCTTTCCTCTTAACAGAAACGCGTTGTTTCTATTTCGCTCTCGCAAACAACCGTGTTACGAGTAGTTATCGTTACCTCGGTGAATTTCATTGGCCAGTCGATCAGACTCGCGACTGTTGTTCGCGAAGTTTCTTCTGAAAATCCTTGACCCTCTAATGAACATTTCCACAATTTTCTCTCGCATCCTTCTTTCAAATCTTTGCAGATATTATTGGCCAACAGAGCATGTGTAATATCGTAATCAGCGACATGTTTCTATAAGTGAGTAGACTGCTTCCGAGATCGTCAACAATTAATCACATTTTGTGAATCAAGATATGCAATTTTTAACTTAGGAAGAAAAAAAAATATTGAAGTAAAATATAGAACAGTAAGAACATCAGAAGAATTTATAAATATTTTTTTATTTTATTTTTAGTTATTTAGCGACGCATCAACTGCCATGGTTATTAGCGACGGGGGTGGAACAATGAGATTTGGTACTGTAATCGGTGAGTGTACGATGGGTGTGTGTGTATAGACGTGTGCGTGAAGAACCTAGAGCTTATAAAGGTGGGCTCCGAACCAATTGTTATAGCATTTTCGAAGATTTACCGTATTTTAAAAAAAGAATTTTTCTTGGACTTCTGTTTCACACAACCGCAGTAGAAAATGTTTGTTTTACATCATAATCCGCAATCTATAATAATGAATTGTATAACAAAGATTTCATTAATTGTCTTGAGGTATTAATTATTTATTTTTCTCCTGTGGAGTTGGATACAGTCCAACAAATTCGATACATACAATTTTCAAACAGGTATTCCAAATAAATAGTATGAAAGCGACCAGCGTCGAAGCTGAAGTAATAGTCTACAACCGGCTTCATCCGATGCTTTCACCGTTTCCGCTTCATTTTCACTTCAAAAAGACAGTATTACGTTCCAACAGAGTATCTTAGACGACCAGAGGCAAACAATATCAGGTTAATGCAGAAACAAATGTTTATCCAGTGAAGAATGAGGAAAATTATTTCTGTCTGCAATTTAATTTAACGAATTTCCCAGAAGGCGATACAGCTTCTTCGAGTCTCTCTCGATGGAAACGGTTCGTTGGTATTGTCCCCTTTGTTTGAAAAATAACGAAATCCTTCGGACAGTCGTTCCTCGAACACTTTGTCTCCTAACCGTTTTACGTAGAATTGTTTTCCCATACGTATTCACATGTTTATTCAAAAGTGTTGTACTTCTATAAAAGGGGTGATCCCTTAGGGAATTTGAAGTAACTTTTTCCTTTGCGAAAATGTTCTCCGTGGCTTCGTTGAGGAGTTATTAACGAAAAACACGGACCAATCACAGCGCGGCTACAGCGTCCGGATTCTGGCTCGGCCAATGCCAACGCCGCGCTCAGCTATAACTGCGCTGTGATTGGTCCGCGTTTTTCGTTAATAACTCCTCAACAAAACCGCGGAGAACATTTTCGCAAAGGAAAAAGTTACTTCGAATGATCTCAGGAATCCACCCATTTCAAACAAGTTACAAAATTTTTTAGACATTTAGAGAGTTCTCTATAAAACACACTTATGTTCTGAAAATTTAAATACAAGAAAATCAAATTCAGGAAAAATTGTTTAACGGTGGTTTGTTTGATATCATCTGTGACGTTCTCATTCCCAAAAATATTTGTACAAGTAAAACTTTAAATTAATACACAGCATTGTACAAGCGTGTACTTTAAATAGTTAAGACAACAGTCACCACAGTTGTTTCTTACCTAATAGAAAATTTTAATTGCTTTGTTCCATCTATTAGTTTCATAGAAATCGCAGTTCCTCGTCGGAACGTTAACGAATAAGAAGTCCTCGTTAATTAGGGCAATCGCGGTTTCCACGCGGATTGAAAAGAATGAAGTCCAAAGATTCCTGGGCTCATGGCCCCGATCGAAAACAGCATCGTTCAAGCATGAGGCGCTGAAATCTCGCGTAAAGCGAAAACAGCTGTGAGAACCGGCGCGTGTTAAGCCGCGAGGTCACCGAGTCGAAGAAGATTTAATTAACGAACGATTTCGCCACTTAGCGAACCCTTTCTCTCTCTCTCTCTCCTCTCTCTTTCTCTCTGTATATCCCCCATTTGAAAACCGAGACAGCCTCGCGACGAGATTCCCTGTTTCCATGTGAAAATGCCGGTTGAATGCACCGGCTCGCGAGCGATACCGCGGCAACAATTGTTTCCCGTCGAATCGCCTTCGCAAACAACGCCTTCCGTAAATAGATTGTCGTCGTCGCAGGCGCTTATGAAAATCCAGAATAACAGAGACAATCAAAATTAATGGAACGGCACGTTCACCTTACCGTTTGTTCCACGGAATTGCCTTGCCAAAGCTGAAATAAGTCTTCTGGGTTTGTTTTTCGATTCTTGTTGCACGGTTTTGTTTTGCTAAAACAATCGAAAGCTTAAAGCTTACTTTGGTTTTAATCATTGTCTGGATGAATTCGTATTAGTTTGTTGCATATGAAATGTTCGATTATAGAATGCAACCGTTAAGAACAATTTCGATCAAGAAATACTATTACGATCTACAGGTTAACCGTTTGAGTCCCAGGGGATATTGAAAAAACACTGTCGAAGAATCCCAAACAGCGCTACCGCGCTTTCTCTAAATCACTACGAAAAGACCCAAGCAGCGCGATAGCGCTTGTTTTATTTTATTTTGTAATGTATTATTGCATTATTATAGTATTATTCTACCTATTGTAAAATGTACTATTTGCATTAAAAGGAACTGTGTGATGTACTTGCGTCAGTAAATCTGAGCGCGCGATTTCGACAATCGGTAACGCACCGTCAGTTGACCACAATGCTCGAAATGTGCTGGGTTTTCTCGACATAAAATCTCAACAGCCCGATTGCGCTGCTTGGGACTCAAACGGTTAATTATTGGACTGAGGATTTCATCTTATTTTATGTAAAGCAATTGACGCATTAAAACGATGTAAGGACATCTGCGTACTAGTTTCAGTTTAATAAAATAATTAAAGGAAGAAAAATATTTTTATTTGACTATTGTGTCTTGCTTTTCATGCAAACATTTTTTATTTTACAACAGGATCCGCAGTCTATTACAGAACTGGTCTTGAACGTTTTACCGTCAATTTCTATTCAGATGTCTAATTTTAACTTTAAATAAAATTTATTTTACACTATGAAATTACACAGTTATTTCGATTCAACACTAGAACTATATCAAACGATTTCTACAATTTGTTTATACAAGAAATTTATCCATTCGGATATATGTTACAAATCGTCGAAAATCTGAATAAAAACGTGGATTTTTGTGGCAGTTTTAATGTTGCTTGTAGCCATCATTTACGTCTCCTTGACGGACTGTGAGCTTTACGCGTTACTTACTCCAGTTCGCGCAAAATTCGTTCGATCAGATCATCAATATGTTTTATGGCATATTATTATCGTTATGTATGGACATTACAGCGAATCGATGGTCGTTATTAAACGGAAGAAGATCATGTTCAACTAAGCACACGTGACAAGTAAATTTTCAACCTGAATTATGTGCATTTTGACATTTTCCATACGCAAAATATTCTGTACTTTAAAGGGTTGCACAACTGAAACGCAAACAAGCTTCCAAATGTTAATTAACGTTACACGCAAATAACGTGTTCATAATATTAAATGAACTGGAATATACATATTCAATATTATTGCAGTAATATTCATTAGTAGTATTCAGTATTCAAAACTTTACAAATATCGACGATTTTCTAGTTTCTGTTAAGAACAAATTCCTCGGTTTATGTTTCGTAACTTATATTCAAACTATAACATTTTCTTTCAGGAATTTTTCTTTATTGATTCTCTGTGGAACTTGCGATGTGAGGACCTGTTTGTTTTGTAAACGAGTTTCCACCGTCCATGTTTTAAATAGAACCTACTAAAAATTCTCATAACTCTTTCGATTGCTGGTACAAACACTTCACATACCGAGGAGAAGCTCTCTGTCAATTACCACTGGAAATTATGGCAGCGATCGTTGTAATGGTGGTGCTGCTGTATTATTTTACGAACGCGGACAGCAAATTTATTTCTCTGGTTTATTTGCAGTTTATTTGCAGCGGGTTTTCTCGAATTGTGGAAGCTTAATTCATTGTTATTAGATCTGCTTGCACAGCTTCTCCTTCAGAATGAAATTCGTCTTTCCCGTGAAGTAAAAACAATTTCTTTTTACAGAATCCTAAAATGCAACTCTTTAGAAATGGCTATGGAAAATCTGAAAAATCTCTGTATGCTAGAATTCATAATATTTTCGAAAAGTGTGGATAATTTTTCTAGAAAAATTGAACTTTTTTAAGAACTTTGTTTAGAATAACTATCGGATCTGTATGAGACTACAACTTCTTGGGATGTAAACAAATGGTCTTGAAGATAAGCGTCTGTTTCACTTCAATTCTACGTATTATTTATTGTATAATATAGAATACTTCTTAACAGATTCGGCAATTTACAATTCATAAAAGACATATTTAAAATTTTCGCTGTAGGCGCAGGTAAAAAGTTACAAATAACGACCATTACTATAATTTAAAAAATAGTTTTTCGACACATTATCTAGTAAACTCATCCTTCTATGATCACAAAAAACTCAAGTGATTTGGACGAATTTTGAAAAAGTTATTTGTTTTTGAAGGGTGTATTTAAGTAGACATTGAATCCTGATCAATTCTGATCATGAATTCTGGAAGAGTCTCGTATTTAACTTGTATAATATGAATACAGACTCTCGACCGTTGTATATTAATTTATATAAGATCAACAAATTCGTATAATTTCTGTATCTGTATAATTTCAATAAGAAAAATTGCAGTTAAGTGGGAGAAGTGCAGAAGGTTTAAAGACATCGTGAATTATTCAGCCGTAATCGTCGATAATTATTTATACAAACTTCACAGCCCGGCCGAAAGATACTGGAAAAATGAACTGACCCACGCGTCGAATTGAATTATTAAAAACTCCCTAGTAATTATTTCATAATTGTCCGGCCGGTGTAGAATTAATTAAATCGCGCAGTTTAATCGACTTTTACGTTAAACTCTAACGGGATGGAATAACAACTAGAGAATGAACATTAATAGGGAAAAGGAAAGAAATGTTGAGGGGTGAAATTGTAGTTAATTGGTATTTAATTATGTTCGTGTCGCGAGATGAACTCACAGGTCGCGTTAACCGTTTATACTTCAAGTGATTTTATTTTTATTCCATGCATGTGACAACGTGAGTATGCTAATTGAAAATATCTTGCATAATGGTGAGAGCTTCAGCATTTAAAAAATGTGTTTTAGAGATTATCTCGTAATTTTCTTATTTAAAAATATTTATCTGCAAAGAAAGATATGCAATGAAATAGAAATCTCTAGATAATGTAGAACATTATACAAATCTTCCCGAATTTTTAATTTGAACCATACCTTTTTAGTTAGTAAATCTTTCTTAATGAAAAAATTATGAAGTACTCTGTAAAGTCTACTCTTTTAAGCAAGAAAACTTTTTTTAAATATGGTTCTATAGTTTTCATGAAAAAAAATCACAAAGAAGTAAGAATTTTTTAAAGGTTGAAGGAAAAATTATGTTTATTTGAGTGACTGAAAAGGAAAAACGCGCACATTTATTCTTTAATGAACCAGACAGTTGAAGAATCTCACGGATATAAATCTGAAGTCGGTTCTTGCACGTATTCTCTCCAACCTCGGTGTTTTTCCGCGCTCGCATTAATTATGCTCGTGGCTTTCGCCATGGTATTTCGCGGGACTAGAGTTCTTGCGCGTTTGAAG
The DNA here is from genome assembly GCA_913789915.3 of Sphecodes monilicornis. Lineage (NCBI taxonomy): Eukaryota > Metazoa > Arthropoda > Insecta > Hymenoptera > Halictidae > Sphecodes > Sphecodes monilicornis. The sequence goes on from OU565290.1 coordinate 18,733,151, forward strand.
GCCCTTTTTCTTCGCAAGTCCAACTAAATGAAGTGCCCATTCCGACGAGATTAATTGCCATTGAACGATTCAGGCGGTAGTCGCTGGTAATTATTTAATAAATGTTGCAATTACGTGTTACCATGCCGCTTTTCCCTTGGGAGATGAGAAGCCTTTAACGAGACGTTTAAAACGAACATTTACTTTTTATATTTCCTGCAAGAAGCTTATCGGTTTCTTGTAATTTCTAGTTTGAACATCTAATCAATACTTCAAACATTATATCCGTACTTTGGTGCAAGCAGTAATATTATCAATTAATTTTTTATTAGTCCTACGATGGCCAGAACGGTAAAAGGATCTATTAATAAATTAGCAGTATGTTTGGAAATATTTAAAAATATTATATTTGTACTTTTTGATACAGACACTAGTATTATCAAATAATTTGTTGTCAGTCCTAAAATGGACAGAGAGTTGAAACAATTTATTAAAAAATTAGTAACACGTTCGCAAATATTTTAAAATATTATATCTGTACTTGATATAAACAGCAGTATTTCCAAATAATTTGTTATCAGTCCTAAAATGGACAGAGAGCTGAAACAATTTATTAAAAAATTCGTAACACGTTTAAAAATGTAAAATATGTAAAAGGATCAATTAAAAAATTAATAACACGTTCGGAAATATTTTAAAATATTATATTTGTACTTTGATATAAACAGCAGTATTTCCAAATAATTTGTCATCAGTCCTAAAATGGACAGAGAGCTACAACAATTTATTAAAAAACTTAGCAACACGTTTGCAAATGTAAAATATGTAAAAAAATCATTTATCTTCAAGTACAATACACTGGTAATGAAGAGTATCAGATTCAGATCATTTTCAGTGTACAACTCTGTAGAAAAATTTGAGTTCGTATAAATGCTAATGAATGAATTGCAAACGATGTGGATTTCCATTTAGCAGAAAATGATCCATCATATAAAACCAAGCGCAATCTATCCACGATCATACAACGTTCTATTAGCTGCAAGAAACAGGGTCGAAACGCGAAGTTAGGGTGTTCCGATGCATGACGGGTTAGTTGCATGTTACAGCAGTGTGCAAGACACCTCTGGCAAGCCCCGACGTGTGTTTGACACGGCTATGTTAAGTTCCCTTACTTAGCTATTACAAAATTGCACACCTTCAGGGCAAATCTTTTACAATTCATCATTTAGAGCACGCGTTCCGCCAGCTCGTTCATCATAAACGCGAACGCTCCTCAAAACGTTCCCGCGTTTTGATTGATATCGTCTACAAGTATGGTAAAAAGAATTTACAAACAAAATATCATGTAGCTCTATCATTACCTGTATAGATGTCAAACATATTATATTTCTAACGTCAGAAATATTTAATAAAAAATCGTAGCTATGCAAATTACCATAGAACCAAATGGTACTTTCTAGATGAATGTTTCTGGAAAAAGGAGCTCCAGAAATGCACTAAAAGTAATTGACAAATAAAATTGCAAAAGAATCTATCTAGTTCTCAAAAATGGCCCCCATAAAAGGCCAATGTTGAAAACGGTAAATAAAATATCATAATTATACAAATTGCCATAGAACCAAATGGTGCAAAACAGAAGTGTCTAAAAGAAATATCTCGAAAAATTCACTAAAATTAATTAACAAATAAAATTGCAAAAGGTTCTATCCAGTATAGTTCTCAAAAATGGCACCCATAAAACGCCAATTTTAAAAACGGTAAATAAAATATCATAATTATACAAATTTCCATAGAACCAAAAGGTGCAAAATAAAAGCGTCGAAAAGAAACATCTCGAACAATACACTAAAATTAATTGACAAATGAAATTGCAACAGGTTCTATCCAGTATAGTGCTCAAAAATGGACCCCATAAAATGCCAATCTTAAAAACGGTAAATAAAATATCGTAAATATACAAATTGCCATAGAACCAAAAACGCCTAAAAGGATATCTCCGAAAACACACTAAAAATACTTAACAAATAAATTGCAAAAGGCTCTATCGCCACATGTATGGAAATGGTACTTTCAAAACAAACGCGTCCAAGGAAAATGTCTCCAAACATATATTAAGTAACAAATAAAATTGCAAATCGTTCTACAATTACCTATATAGTTCCCAAACATGCGTTTCATACAATTGCAACGTCAAAAATATTAAATTCAAATTGTCCTAGCTACGCGAATGATCCCAGAAGCAAATGTGTCCATCAAAACACTAGAACTTCTTCAAGACCTTAAAACCGGAGCAGGAGACAATTTCGCTCAGCACTTTCCCGAGATAATCATCTACTGTTAGCCGATACTAACCGACCACCCGGTGCATTCGCACCGTCATTACCACGAGACAGTTTGAACGAGAGCGCCCTATCTGATAAACGCGGCGAAACGGAACGGAGGCGTGTAAAACGAACGAATATATTTTCCTCGCTAGAAAACTTTCTCCCCCGTAGTATCGCGAAACCATAAAACGTTATCGTAGCCAGACGACGCTTGTTATTTTACGTTTCCGAGCTTTCGTCGATTCAGCCTCTCTCTCTCACTCTCTCCTCCCTCGAGACATCAACTTCGAATCGAAGCAACAACGTGTTGAGATGAATAATTTGTCAGGTGTTTAACCGGGCGCGAATAAGATTTACGTTGGCGAATTTAGTTCGAGAAAGTCAGGGGAGAATAATTTTATTTGTACTCTTGTCGTTCAGCCCTCGTATTATTAGAAAGGTTTCATCTCCTACAACTTCCTCTTTTACTACCCCTTGCAGAAAACACCTCTGCAATTTTTTATGGGACACAGGATGTAATCATTCCGGGCTCGCCGTTTATTTCGCTGCTGTTGCACACTTTGTCTCAGAAACTAACTTAACGCCTCCATCACGATCTTCTTAAAAATTAACTCGGTGTTAAAGCGATCGTTCTTTCGCCAGCAGAACGTAAAAAGTGGAAACTCACGCTGGAACTTGCGATGCTTGTTGAATGGAGCTGTAAACGTTGTTTCTTTCAGTGGATTGGAGAAATGGACGTTTATTGTGTCGTGCAATTTGCGAGACATGGTTGTTTTCACTCTAAGTATTTTTTCAATTTTTGTTCCCAACAATTCCCCATCGTTTTAGGTGTTTTATTTAGAATGTACCTCAGAAGACTGATCGTTGATTGAATGATTGAATCTGTTTTATCACGAACTCGCATTGAGACTGGATTAGTCTACGAGGGTTGTAAATCCCCGATTCGAATACGACAACGTGGTACGCGATGCTCACTTAAGATGATAGAGCTTGTATGGATGTAATAAAATGATGCACTATTTAACGAACAATTAAAACTATATTTTAAAAATAAAATAACTTTGGTTACAAGAGTTTTAACTACACTGATTGGATACTGTCGACAAACTTTCCCGGACTGTGTTTGATGAAGAAGTGAAGTTGATGATGCATGGCGTAAAAAATGTAAACTCGGTGTGGGCGTGAGTTTTACTGTGGGGCAAGCTAATTCGTTGACTGCCAATTTCCGGGAATTGGTAAGAGGTACGGTAGTCTTAGAGAATTGGTCAAAAAAAATGGAATGGAAAGAGTAAATGACCGCCCCCAAACCGGGAGTCACTCGAGGGTACGATTGTACCCTCGAGTGAGGCACGCGCGGAATCCGCGTGTCCCAAAGGCAGTGCCGAAGCAGGCTATAAAACAGGAAAGCGCCTTGACTCGAACAAAGAAAACGGAAAGAAAGGACTCGACGATGGCTCGACTTCTGGTTATTAAATGTGGACAATGGGTCAATAACATGCTAAATGTTTTGACAAAGAGTAATGGCTTTTGAGGAATATTGCTACTACGGGTAATTCGGTGCTATTAGTATCTGTTATTTTGGAAAACGTGCAGGGCAGATGGGGCATCGAAAGAGCCCAATCGCTTTGCTTAGGGTTCACAAATGCGGATAGTCATACTGAAATAAAGTAATATATCTTCGTAAAGAGATCCTTTTCTGAGAAACGGAACAGAATCTACCTTGCGTCTGTAAGTAAAACAAAAATTAATGTCAATTAAACTGGTAATTTAAAAACGTTGGATCACGGTCAGCATAGGTTAGAAAAGTTATGTATATTAATGATTGAATTATATATTGTTATCAGGTTTTGAAATAAAATGAACGAACTGTTTGGATAGCGAAAGATCGAAGTCATTGATCAGCACACAACTTTGCAGTTTCGTAGTCAATCTTTTAATGGTAATTGCAACCGTTGATGTTCCCAAATAACTTTTGATTTCCTAGATTGTTGCTGGACGGAGGATGATTAAATTCGTTTTTAACGCAGCGTAGTGATCATGCAACAACAGCTTGTATTAATTAATACGTATCGAGCGATCGCTCGATGGTCGAAACAAATGGCCAAAATGCGCGAATGCGTTCATGGTGTTATTCAATCGGACGTTTCCGTTAATCCTATCCGAAAACCTACGCAAGGGTATCAGTTTAGCGCACTGGGAGTATAATGTACAAGCGTGGATTTATTGGCGACTCGATGTCACGTGTTAATTAAATTCTTGTTGACCGCGTTTCATGTCTTCCGTGGCCCCGTGATCTTTTATTATGTGCGCAGTATAATATTCGGAATATTAATACGAACTTTCAAAAGTGTTTGCTGCGTGCGCAAGTTATTAGGAATTTTAATACAAACTTTCAAACGTGTGAGCTGCGTGCGCAAGTTATTAGGAATTTTAATACAAATTTTCAAAAGTGTGTGCTGCGTGCGCAACTTATTAGGAATTTTAATACAAACTTTGAAAAGTGTGTGCTGCGTGCGCATCTTATTAGGAATATTAATACCAACTTTCATGGACGCGTAGTGGCTCAGTAGTTAAAGCGCGTAACTACAAACACTGCGGTCGTGAGTTCAAATCCCGCTGTCACCTCTGGCAATTTTATATGTGATATATGTAATACCAACGTTCAAAAGTGTGTTCTGCATGCGCAACTTATTAGGAATTTTAATATAAACTTTCAAAAGTGTTTGCTGCGAGTGTAACTTATTCACAATATTAATACAAACCTTCAAAAGTGTGTGATGCGTGCGCAACTTATTCGCAATATTAATACAAACTATGAAAAGTGTGTGCTGTGTGCGCAACTCATTGGGAATATTAATACAAACTTTGAAAAGTATGTGCTGCGTGCGCGACTCATTCGGAAAATTCATACAAACTATGAAAAGTGTGTGCTGCGTTCCCATCTCGTTTGGAGAACTAATACAAACTTAAAAACGCGGTTATTATGTGCGTAACTCGTTTGGATATACTAATACATATTTAGAAAAGTGTTTTTTTGTGCACAACTCATGCTAACTTGATTGTGTAAATATATATGTTCGAGTTGTAGTGCGTGTGAAATATTCACATATTTAAAAGCTGTAGTATGGAGAAGAGTAGAGAGTCGAGTACAAACTCGAGTTTTTGAGTAGGAACTGCTGGTGCGAATAGAATTGTCGCCAAAAACGGTCCGCGGGACAGCCGACACGGTTTTAGGATTGTGGTGGGGATGTCTGATGGCGGAATCATTATGAAAGCGTTGAGTACCACGTGCTTTTAGTATGCTTCTTCCGAGCTGCACGAAATTTCATGCAAATTGTCTCCTGGACCGAGAAAGTTCTTTGTAAACGTCAGTACGTACTTGTTTTGCAAAAAGTTAAGTGTTGCGATGTTTGATAAGTTAGATAAAACATGATTGTAACTCTGGATTGGTGACCCAGTGTACCAACATTGCAATTTACGCACTGTTAAATTGACTATTTTTAGACTACTACCTGTAGTAAAAAATATTTAATTTAAACAGTACATTCTTGGAAGAATTAATTTTAGTGTTCAATTAAAAATGAAAAATACCATTGCATGCATTACAGATAAATATGATAGAAGAATCAATGTTTACAAAAAATATTAACATAATGTGTAATTCTCTTGTCCTTTTAGTAAATATAATATAATGCATTGTCTATCTTTATGCAAAAATCATAAAACAGTTGAAATGAAGAAAAAGAAAGAAGATCGAATTTATATAAATTTTTCGCAATTATTAGGACAACATGTGCATTAATAATGTAAAGAAGCTTGTTAAAAAATTTCCCACAAATGTGACGCTTATAATTTCAACAATTGTGAAACAAAAACCTAAAATCGTGTCAATTTTAATATTAATTTCCATTTCCACAAAAAGTTTCTAATATGTTCAATGATTCTAAAATATTGTCTACCAATCCTGTATAATAAATATCGATTGATCATTTTAACATTTTTAATTAAAACGACAACCAGCTCGTACAAAATGTCCAACTCGTATCAGAAACAAGCCCGTAGTATCTACATAGATTCGATCGCTATCGCCATAATTAAATGATAGGTTAAAGGGCAGGCGCGCAACAATATACGGCGTAGCATGCATGGCTTCTTGCGCCATATCGCGGCTCGCTGTTAGTATTGCACGCAATAAAGTTCGCGAGATTTCATTAGCATCGAATTTCACGTACACGAATTTTCACATGTCCACACATACAATTCGGCATACACTATGGAACGACTATGAAAGAACTCATGTGATATGTAATATTATTTTCTATCGAGTTAACGCGACTGACTTCCGGTTCCCACGATACACCGCATTTAATTCGAAATCATCTCGCGTTCGAATAACTCAATGAAATTTGTAATTAACCTGCACACGCGTGACCGCGTCGAAAGCTGCTCGTCTACAATCGTGTTTTCGACTCGTTCAATCGCGAATTAACTTTGTTGAACATGTTGTATGCTATTCGTAGTTAATTATACAGATATTAACGTTCACCCTGTAAATATGAGGCGTTGCCGAAGTTCGGCTGTCGGTATGTGTTAATTCCATTGAAAATTAATTTTGTGAAGATTAATTCACTTTGTATTTTCGTGATTATGGAAAATTCAATTGAAATTGATAAAATTTGTTTTGGTAGCCACACGAGCTATCGATTTAATAAATAAGAAGCAAATTATATTAAAAGTCAGATTAAATTCAAATGATAGGAAATTATTTTAATAACAGCTTCAGGAATTGATACATTATACAAAAATCAGAAAATATGCACTTCCTATCGGCACAAAATTATATTTACATTTCTTAAATTTATTTTAATTGTCACTTGAATTATCGATATATTTAATAAGATGATCGCAAATGAAATGAAATGAAGAAAAATGTACTTTCCTGCGAAGATACAATTCAATTTTAATTTTTATAATTTATTTTCATAATGTACAAGAAATTTATTTTCATAATACACAAGAAAAAAGACACTGCATTTCTTGCCAGATGTTTTTCATTAAATTTTAATTTTTATAAATCATTTTCATAGTGATTCCACTCATCGATGCATAATACAAAAGAAAAAAGGCACCGCATTTCTTGCCAGATGTTCTTCATTTAATTTTAATTTTTATCATTTATTTTCATAGTAATTCCACTCATCGATGCATAATACACAAGAAAAAAGGCACCGCATTTATTGCAAGATGTTATCATTAAATTTTAATTTTTATCATTTATTTTCATAGTAATTCCACTCATCGATGCATAATACACAAGAAAAAAGGCACCACATTTCTTGCCAGATGTTCTTCATTAAATTTTAATTTTTATAATTTATTTTCATAGTAATTCCACTCATCGATGCATAATACACAAGAAAAAAGGCACCGCATTTCTTGCCAGATGTTTTTCATTAAATTTCAATTTTTATAATTTATTTTCATAGTAATTCCACTCATCGATGCATAATACACAAGAAAAAAGACACCGCATTTATTGCAAGATGTTATCATTAAATTTTAATTTTTATCATTTATTTTCATAGTAATTCCACTCATCGATGCATAATACACAAGAAAAAAGGCACCGCATTTCTTGCCAGATGTTTTTCATTAAATTTCAATTTTTATAATTTATTTTCATAGTGATTCCACTCATCGATGCATAATATACAAGAAAAAAGTCTCTATTGAGGTAGCATGTGTAATTTTCTCTTAAACAAACGCCGAATTCATTAAAAAGATAAAACTAATTACACAAAATCTTTGCCACCATTTTTTTTTCGTTAAAACATTATTATTCCAACGACAGGAAATTAATTTACGGCATTAAGCGTTCCGGTTAATATGGATTTATGCTGCAGCGAGGCAACAAATTATGCAGTTGTTTTTCTGGAAAAATTGACAAGCAGTTGCCTCAAATGAAGATTGAACAAGATCGATCCCATATCCGGGATTTTCTAAACGAAATCAGCTTTTCACCAGTACGTATTTTATCGTGTGCATTAAACTTTTTGTCTGGTACACATTTTCGGTGTTTATGAATTTCAAAGTTAATTTATGCAAACGATGATGCTGTCTCGCGAATATATTCGCGAATTTGCAGAACGACTGAAACAGTAAAATACATATGCTCGTTTCCACACGTTTCATCTTCGTTCGCATTGCGAAATATTATTAAATCTTCGTATACCGTTACGTTGTCGAGTTCGCGTTATTCCGGCCTGTTTGTTATCAAGACTTTCGTAATTAACCATGTATCCTTGTCGACGGTGATCGGTAAATCTTCACGTGAAATGTTAGACGGCTCAATTCACCTACGAATCCACCGGTGTTCGAGTTTCCATCGCTTCTGTAATACGAGCTGCTCAGATTGCGGTTAGATCTATGCCCTATGCGAACAAATAATTTTCGAATTTCATGGTTTTCAAGATTCGATTACGAGTCGACAATTGTCTGCTTGATACAGTAATCAGCATATTTACAGTAATATTAATACAGTAATCCAGCATATTTTATAGAAAATAATGAACCGTGGTCGCCTCGATCAATTTATTACTCCATTATTCAATATTCTCGAAAATATGACATAGAATTATTTAAATCGGATATTTTATTTTAATTTGAGATTCTATAATTAATTTTGAGTGCAGTGAATATTTTTAGGTACAATTTCATTATTCCGTGTGCGTGCAAATATTCTTTATTTGATTCTTGAATTCAGTATTTTATTTTAATTTGATATTTAATTTTAAGTGAACTCAATATATGAGGAAAAATTCCATTACTCTGTGCGTGGCATTTCGCAAATATTCTTCATTGGTTTTTTTAATTCAATATTTTATTTTAATTTGATATTTAATTTTAAGTGAAGTGAATATATGAGGAGAAATTCCATTACTCTGTGCGTGCCATTTCGCAAATATTCTTCATTGGTTTTTTTAATTCAATATTTTATTTCAATTTGATATTTAATTTTAGGTGAAGTGAATGTATAAGGAGAAATTCCATTACTCTGTGTGTGCCATTTCGCAAATATTCTTTATTTGATCATTGAACTCAATATTTTACGTTAATTTTATATTTTATATCAAATATTCAGTGCAATGGATATTTGGAATGCATTGTTATAAATCTCCGTGCATCATTTTGCAAATATACTTCACTTCATACATGAAGTTAATATTTTATTTCAATTCGAAGTGCAATGGATATTTTCAGTATAGTCTTATAAACCACTGTCTGCCATTTCGAAAATATTCTTCATTTGATTATTGAGCTGAATATTTTATTGTAATTAGATATTTTATATTTAATATTCAGTACAATGGATATTTGGAACGCATTGTTATAAATCTCTGTGTATCATTTCGCAAATATACTTCACTTCATACTTAAACTTAATATTTTATTTTATTTCGAAATGCAATGGATATTTTAAGAACAATCTTATAAACCAATGTGTGCCAAAAAGTTAAATTAATATTGAATTTTCTCTAAATTTTATTTAAATTATTCTTCTCCATATAAAACAACTGAAACATTAAATTAATATTAAATTTTTGTCATTTCGAAAATATTCTTCATTTAATTATTGAGCTGAATATTTTATTTTAATTTGATATTATATATTTAATATTCAGTGCAATGGATATTTAGAATATTCATTGTTATAAATCTCCGTGCATCATTTCGCAAATATACTTCACTTCATATATAAACTTAATATTTTATTTCAATTCGAAGTACAACGGATATTTTAAGTATAGTCTTATAAGCCAATGTGTGCCATTTCGAAAATATTGTTGATAAAATATGAAACATTAAACTGATTTAAACTGTATGTTTAAAGTGCAGTTTTCTTCACTACATTTTTATGTATCGATTTTTTATGAAACATAAAATACTAGATTTATGTACGTTGGATATTTTAAGTGCAGTTTTTTAAATCTATGTGTGCCACATTGTAAATATATATTCGTTGTGAGATGATGTCTATGACCATTCGTGATTAGAATTTGTAATGCAAAATGGGTCACACATTATAATTAGCACGTTCACGTTTCTACATGAAAAATAGGTCCAATTAGTTCATCCAGGTCTATAATTCGCATGCAGTCAGTGTCATACAAAATTCAATTAACTTGATCGCCATGACAATAGCGCCACGAAATTACCGCATCAATTTAACATGTACACTGCGACCTCTGTTAATAAATTACATTCGCGAATCTGGAGGCGTACGTGTCGCCAGAAAGCCCGGTCATTTCGCTAGTTATGGCCTATACAGCGATACCAATCCGAGTTGCCGCCACCTTCAATAATCAATCTAGTTTCCTGAAATAATAAATCCTAACAAAAGCATTGTGATGATTTTTCGACCCCAAAAATTTCAAAATGTCGATAATCTATCAGAAACTTTCTAAAATGATTTCTAACTATCTCTTGCCCAGAATATTGAAACGATTTATTTATAATCGTCCACAAGTTGAAAAATATGTCTAATTCGAAATTAACATTAATCCTACCGTGCATAAAAAGTAGCTGACATGTTTTACTTCATAATAATAACAAGATTGAGTTTATCTAGATCTTTTTGCTATATTTATTATAGCATGTGTTTGATTTCAAAAATGTATTCCATTATTTCTCACAAAAGTCTTGATAATTTCAACAATTTTAAAATAAATAATCTGAAGTCGGTCAATTTGACCAGCGCTGGTAGCCATAGTGTTAAAGAGTGCATTTGATTACACGAAGATATTTCGCAAAGAAGAACATAGAGATAACGAACTATTACAGAGCAGATATTTATGCAAAATAAAAAAATTGGTGTGTGCTTAGACCACATGGCTGAAGTGAAATTTCTTTCTTTAATTTTTTTCGAATTTTTATTAACACTTTGTAACATTTAATTTTCCATGCTTCTATTATTGAAACAATTGGCTTGCGATAGCTAAAATATGATATAAATATTCTTGATTCAATTTTGTCTAAATGTCTTGCAAATACTGCATCGAGAGTTGTTCCTGATCTTGTTGTCGCTTCATTAGGATTATTTACCATTTCCAATCTTAATTTACTACTAAAATTGTATTAATAATTTTGATTGCTCCGATGCAAAGTTCACGTTGAAATCTCCACTTAGCATCATCGGAATTTTATCATAATTTTTATTAAGCAATGCCGAACCCTCAACCGTATATGCTAATAGAATAGAATTTCGTTTCATCGTTTCATCGTTTCATCGTTTCATCGCCAGATCGGTTTTACTCCTACCGGGTCGTGGTTTTAGGCCTACCGCGTCGAGGTTTTGCGCCTAACGCGCCTAAAGAAGTTTCACTTCAAAATTTGGTGCATCATTTACTAAAAATTAGAACTCATTAAAAAATATTTTCCTTTCTTTAATAATTTTCAAAATTTGAAAATAATACATCGATGCTTCTAAAATTTCGTAATTTTTTTCCTTGTGTGAAACTGCTCCCACTCATTTTTGTCATAAATACATAAAATCCGCAGTCTACCGATTATATTTGCAGACAAGCCGCTTAGCAGAGTTTCAGAGATTCCAAGGTTCCACGATTCGAGTTTCCAGGATCTTAGGATTAATCCTTGCGCAAGCGATCTCTCTCTCTCCCTCTCTGTCGCACGCGCGCGTTTTCATTAGCAATCACTAGTGCGTAGGTGGCACGTGCCACGATACATCTGCGGTTAACGGCCAATAATAGGATTCGATGCTGGTTAGTGAATAAAAAGGCGGCGGAAAAGAAGCTAAAGGACACAGTACCTACACTGAGAACGGCTAATTCGATCCTCGTCGGATCGTAATAAATCTAACGGGGTTGCCACGGTACGTGATCACTTTATCTATTTAGTGGTTTGTATTCTTGAAACGCGTGTACTGGGTGCTCAATAACCTGTGTTTCAACACATCCAAACGATTTTATCGCCAATTCAACAAACAAGAAACGATAGACACAATCAAAACTATTCAGTCAATGAAACAGACCCTGAAATGTTCACATTTTTTATAAATTTAATGCACACGATGTGTCAGGATAAACATTAATTTTCTATGTCGAGAACTAATGTTTATCTGGACACATCGTGTGCATTAAATTTAGATTTAGATTAGTCTGATGTTTAATGTCTGTATGAAATTGTGGGCTGGATTGTTTTTGAGCCCTCACGTGGTATTCTAAATTTTCTATGTCGAGAACTTAGAATACCACGTGAGGGCTCGAAAACAATCCAGCCCACAATGTCATACAGACATTAAACATCAGACTAATCTAAATTCTAATTTTCTGATAACCAATTCGCATCATTCGTACTTGTATGAGGCTCAATAAGAACGTCAATGTTTGATTTTGGGTGTCGAATAATTGTCGTGCAATTTGAAGGGTTGGGACTGGACTCGGGATGTGCTGGTACGTTTAGGGACACTCTGGTTATCAGGCGACAGGCGAAATTGTACAATGAACGGCCGCTCGATGGTAATCACGAGGAGCTTGATCGCGCAGAGCTCGGCTCGTCAATCAAGATCTTTCGAAATTGGCTGTATCGCGTCACGCAAAGCCAGGTCGCCGACAACGCAACCGCAATTGCGGTAGTATGCGTCCACGTTCAGAGAGAGAGAGAGAGAGAGAGAGAGAGAGAGAGAGAGCCAAAAGACGGAGAGCTAGACACAATTAAAAATGAGAGGAAATGATAGACACCGAGAAAGAATTAGAAAAAATAATTGAAAGAATAGGAAAGTTACAGAGTAATAGCGTTAGGGAGTGAGAAATTTGGGGACCGAGAGAACTAGAGAGTAAGAGAGTCAGAAAGTGAAAAATGTTAAATCTCAAAAAGTTAAGCTGTTAAAATATGGAGATTAAGAAATCTGAGAATTGAGAGAACTAGAGAGTGAGAGAGTCGCAGAGACAAAATTTAGAAAACTTAAATCGTTAAGGGGTTAAAAATTTGGAGAGTGAGAAATTTGGAAAATGACAAATTTGTGGACCGAGAGAACTAGAGAGTAAGAGAGTCAGAAAGTGAAAAATGTTAAATCTCAAAAAGTTAAGCAGTTAAAATATGGAGATTAAGAAATCTGAGAATTGAGAGAACTAGAGAGTGAGAGAGTCGCAGAGAGAAAATTTAGAAAACTTAAAGCGTTAAGGGGTTAAAAATTTGGAGAATGAAAAATTTGGGGACTCAGAGAACTGGAGAGTAAGAGAGCCACAGAAAGTGAAAAATGTTAAATCTCTAAAAGTTAAGGAGTTGAAATTTGTAGATTGAGAAATTTGGGGACTGAGAGAACTAGAGAATGAGACAGTCACAGAGTGAAAATTTGGAAAACTCAAAGCGTTGAGGGGTTAAAAATTTAGAAAATTATAAACTTTGGGACTGAGAAATTTTGGAACTCAGAAATGTGGAGACTGAGAAATATGTAGGCTGAGAGAACTGAAGAGTGAGAGGATAACAGCGTGAAAATGTTGAAAATTGAGATAGTTAAGAAGTGAAAAATTTAGGGACTGAGAGAACTGAAGAGTGGGAGTGTCACAAAATGAATGATTTTGAGAATGAGATAGTTAGAAAGCTATAAAGAGAGATTGAGAGAAAGTGATGACAGAGAAAAGTAGAGAGAAAACGACGACTGAGCAAAGTCGAGAGAAGAGTAGGGTGAAGGGTCGAAGGTAATGGGCCGAAAGGCTCAGCCGGATTGCTCGCGCTAAATAGATAACGCAATTACCATTTCTATTATTACCGTAATTATTATCGTCACGATAGAAACAGGCCGAGCAGGCCTATAGTATGTAGTGAAGCGGGTATACGGTTCCCGCGAGTAAATTAACGCTGTCTTGGTAATTAACGTGCCATCGTAGCTCGACGAAGTTATGCGGTACACCTTGCGCCGATTGGTCAGCGATAAACCTAAACGCGCGGCGGCCGCCGCGTACGTGCTTTCGTCGCGTTGAAATGTATTATCAAAGCTGGTTCCGGGCAACCATAATGACAGACTATTTGATAGCCGCTCGATATACGAGCGTATAATACTTTGAGAGTCGGTACCAACTTTAGTTATTGGCTAACGCTATGCGGTTTATTAAGAGAACAGCTCTATGCCTCCCCAGTTAATAGATGGAGATTTTAAAGAGTATGATCGGACTCCGTTTACATTGAAACAGTGTAATACTTGTGTTCTTTAATATTTAGACGCCTATGCTTTGGTCCATTTTGACCCAATCTGTCAACTTCGATCGCTCAGCTCGTAACGATTAATTTTTTAAACTGTTTATTTCTGAAATAATTATCTATTGAATACCTATGAAATAATATTAAAAATCGCGAATATAGGAGCGCAGATTTTTTTAAATATTCATTCAAACATGCTTTCCTTAAACTGTTTATTTCTGAAATAATTATCTATTAAATACCTATGACATAATATTAAAAATCGCGAATATGGAAATGTCGATGTTTTAAATATTCATATGTAAATATGCTTCCCTTAGAGCTTTATTTCCGAGAAATTTTATTGATGAGTAAAAGTGACTATTTTATTGCACATATAACATTTTTAAACAGAGATTTCTTACATTGTGCATACTATTTGGATCACATTGATCGTGGAAAATTCGTCCTCTAAGATCTTATATCGCATGAACATCGATATCTTGAATGTAAAATTATCGATCTTTTAAATAGTCATTCAAATATGCTTTCTTCAAGCGTTTATTTCCGAAATAATAATAATTTTCTATTAAATATCTATGAAATAATAATAAAAATCGCGAACATAGAAATGTCGGTTTTTTAAATATTCATACGTAAATATACTTTTCTTGGAGCACTTATTTCTGAGAAATTTTATTGATACGTGTTTATTGTACATATAAAATTCCTAAACAGAGATTTCTTACATTGTGCATATTATTTTGATCACATTGGTCGTAGAAAATTCGTTCTTGAAGATTATAGGTCGCATGAACATCGATATCTCGAATGTAAAATCCTTTATGGAGCAGTAGGGCGACAAAAGCCCATAACAGGACCGGTTCCCGTTTTATAGCAATCTCCCGTACGAATTAGAAGCGGAGAATAGGGCAACTGTGAACAGTTTACGTTTAGTTAGATAAAACTACCTGGGAACAATGCACCTGCATCGAGCACCGAAAGTACTCGTGTCACTGCAGGGACCTCGAGATTGGCTGCAACGGGGAGATAATGTTACCCTACCTGACGTACACAGAATCACGTTTCCAGGTGCAATATGCCATGTGTAATAAGCTCCAACTGTAACGTTACGTATTACGATAAAAAAAGCGGCTAATAAATTGCACGGGAAATACGTTCGAAATGTTTCACCGTCGCAAACATAAATTCCGGTTTATGGGTTTAGCGATGCACGTTCATGCAAATATATTAGTGAATATAAGTGACAAATCTCGCGATCGAACGAAACACATTGTGTCTATTAAAATCTGTATATAATTTTATTATTAAACTGATTAATTGTTTTAACACCATGACTGCCGTGTCACCCATATATGGGTGACGGAATTATGTGTCCATATTTAAACATTAATTTGTACGCTAATATAATTATTATACCAAATTTGGTTAGGATCTGGAAAATGCAATAAAGTGGAAGGAGTACTCGGGATCAAACATTTTAACTTTTCAATTTTCATTTCATTAAATAAATTATTTTGATTTTATAGAAATTTTGATATTGCTGGTTGAACAGTCAATGTGTTAACATTAACCGATACCACGAATGGTTTCACATTTTTTATTCTATAATTATTGAAATTGCAAAGATGCTTCTATCGGAAAATGTTGAATAAATTCTTTGATTTGAAGCATATGTTGTTATAAGTTGGCGTTAATATTTCCAGGCAATCTTCTCGTTTTACAGTATGGATGAAACGGAGATGAAACAGGATTCGCGTATTAAACCTTCTCTGGGGATTTTAATTCTATCATATCTGACTCGCGTGCGCTGTACACGCAACAAATCTACATACATGTTTACTGGGACAAAGTGAAACTTTCCTGAGAGCCGGCGTAACCATAGAGATGACTCTGCAAACGATATTTCAGTGCTACAATTCTGTTACGCTAAATGACGTAATTAATAATTAAAAACACCTCCCAGTGTATTAGCAATTTTCGCGAATTCTCATTCCAGCCGAACTTCCATTCTCAAAAAATAAATATTCATTCCCTAATCTTAGACGACTACAACAAAAATAAGGATCGAAACATTTTAATCTTGCGATTAATCAAGTATGTGCAAAGTTTTACAACGTTGCGTAGAAAAATAGTTCTCATTGATAATTTTTAGTACACCGAAAATAATGTATTGACATTCTTTAAATTTTATTAATCATCAGCAACCTCAAAATTGTCTGCATTAATCGTGACATTCCATAACGATGGAAACATTTGAATCTTGCAAATTATTAAGTTCACAAGAAAGTCTAGCTATTCAACTATGAGATTAAAAACATTCACGGTTATGCGCATCCGAAATCTCGTTCACCGGAAACTACCAGCAGCAATCCCGTAAGTAGACTGTGGATTTTTATGCTAAATACAAATTATCTGTATTCATCGTTGGAGATAGGAATCTATGTATTTGAAACTACGTTGATAACTAAGCTTTCGTAGAAATGAGCAGCTCTATTGAAATGCAAAAGAATGATTCTCATAAATGAATTATCGTACAATACAAGTTAATTATCACACTAGAATATTGTATATCCTGGAATATACTGTAATATACCATAATGTACTAGAATATACTAAAATATACCAGGGCATACTAAAGTATACTAGGATATACTAAAATATAACAGGACATACTAAAGTATAATACGATATACTAAAATGTACTAGAATATACTACTATATAGCAGAATATGCTGGAATATATGAAAGTATAGAAGAATGTATTAATATATACTAGAATATATTAAAATATACTAGAATATACTACTTTATATCAGAACATGCTTGAATATATTAGAGTATACCAGAATATGCTAATATATACTTGGATATATTAAAATGTACTACAATATACTAAAATGTACTACAATATACCAAAATATACTATGATATACTGAAATGTACTACAATATACCAAAATATACTAGAATATACTGAAATATACTACAATATACTAACATATACTAGAATATACTACTTTATATCAGAACATGCTTGAATATATTAAAGTATACAAGGATATACTAATATATACTTGGATATACTAAAATATACTAGAATATATTAAAATAGATTAGGATATACTAAAATATACCAGAATATATTAAAGTAGATTAATATAAATTAAAATATACTAGAATATATTAAAATAGATTAGGATGTACTAAAATATACTAGAATATACTTCTTTATATCAAAATATGCTAGAATATACTAATATATACTAGAATATATTAATATATACTAGGATATACTAAAATATACTAGAATATATTATAATATATTAGGATACACTAAAATATACCAGAATATACTAATATATAATAGAATATACTGAAATATACTAGGATATATTAAAATATATTAGGATATACTAAAATATACTAGAATGTACTACTTTATATCAGAATATGCTGGAACATATTAGAGCATACGTGAATATACTAGAATATACAGAATAATAAAATATTGCCAACAAATGTTACATTATCCATACAGAAATGAACTAGATCATAGTGCAATGTTAAAACTCCATTATCAAGTAATTAAGAATTGCCATAAACGTAAAACTCATGTGAAACAAACAAAATTTGACATGTCAAATAAAATGAATTCTAAGCTTAATTACAACATCTAGCTTAATATTTTTACAAGATTAACGATTTCATAAATGAGATTCGTTCGAAAAACTACCCAAAACGACATAAACTGTCCGCCGACTTTCCGAACGCGAGTTCGCAAATTTTTCACTCGCGATGTCACTGGATAGAATCAGTGACGTACGCCGGATGTAATAGTGCCCATACACGTCGGTGAGCCAACATCAAACGGCGACTCCGGTTTCCATGCAAAACTGCGTTCCCCGCAGAGGGACTTCAGGATTGGCTGCAGTGCGACGATAACGTCATTACATTTCTCGCGGTGCATGCAGCATGCGCTTCTTCCTCCGCATAACGTGCAACGAGAAGGGCCAGGAACTATGCGGGGAATCCTGGAACTTTCGTTCCTCGTGTAAGGGAAGATCGCGGTTCACGGTTTCCGGATTCGAGGCTGACATTTACCGCTGACCCTTGCGGCCCGGGAACGTTAATTTTACAGGTGCGTAGGCCCCGATTCTCTCGGTTATCCGGTTACTGTGTAACATGGCCCCCGTAATTAATTATTTTATGAAACTCCACGAAATCTCTGCGCACCAGCAGCTCAGGTGCTCGGTGCAATCGGTCCTCGTTAGGCGAGTTTGGTTTACACCTTATGGGTAAGGTCAGGATTGCACTTTGCCCTTCAAGGAAGTCTGTTGCGACGTTTAACAGGTTGACTGCCATGTCAACCATGCACTGGGTGTACAAGATATTAGTGCACCTTTTAGAAACGAATAACTTTTTCCAAATTGGATAAACGATTCGAGATTTTTTTTGTAATGTCAGAAAAAGTAGTTTATTAGGTAATGTGTAGATTTTTTTATATTGCTATTAGTCGGAATTGTGAAGAGAAAATTAAAGATTACGATTATTAAATTTTTTATCTGTGCCCGTAATGAAAATTTGAACGATGCCTTCTGTGGATCTAAAAGTATGTTATATATTTACATGAACAAAGTTTCATCGAAATACGTTGACGCGTAGAAGAGCTATAGGTATTGTTAAGTTGCAAAGATCTTTGAATATAGGGTTTCCGATTCATTTAAATCGTTGTTCCTCACAATTTTGGACATTTTATAAGAGGCATCTTCTAAATTTTCATTACAGGCACAGATGAACAAGTGAAGAATCGTGACTTCTACTTTTTTCTTTACGATCCCGACCAATGGCAAGGACTGCTCAGTAGCACACATTTTATCTTTTCAATTTTTAGTTTGTTAAATATATTTCTTTGATTTCACGGAGATTTTGAGGTTGCTGCTTTCACACTCGGTGTTAAGGATCATTTTGTGATTATTTGTAATTAATTTTTTTAGAACAGTGTTTGAGATTTTTTAGAATGCATCCTCAATGTTTGTAAGAATTGTTGGATTTAATGCGATTGTGATAAAAATGGATACCGTGAGAATTAAAACTGCAGAAGGATAACACAAATTGTATACTGCAAGTAGTGATTGTAAATGCTAAACGCGGCTGATCTATATTCTTTCATAATAATAGCTTTCCTGCTGAACAAGATTTGTCTGACGGGTTTCTAATCTTTTCGTGACCGAG
Organism: Sphecodes monilicornis; assembly: GCA_913789915.3. Classification (NCBI taxonomy): domain Eukaryota; kingdom Metazoa; phylum Arthropoda; class Insecta; order Hymenoptera; family Halictidae; genus Sphecodes; species Sphecodes monilicornis. Next base: position 18,752,904 of record OU565290.1, read on the forward strand.
TCTATTTTGTCTCTTACAATTAATGGTTACTAAATATTTTTGTATCAAACTAAAATTGTATAGAATATTTTATCTGCGAAGCCAACACGGACTGACATTTAAAATAGAGTTCTACTTTTAATTGCACGATCAAACTTCGACTAAGGACAGAGCTTTGATAAGAGTAGCCGTAAAAGAAGCTATAAATACAGGCCGATGTATTTAGAGTTTAATGTATTTTATCTATTGATTTTGTATTTCGTCTGGTATATATACAGGGTGTTCACGTTATTACTAGCCAGCGTTTTTCTTCGAAACAATAAATATCAGAAGAAATGAAAGAGGAAAAAGTAATACTGTTACTTTTGCAATGAACGTAATGGCGTATGTAATTTTTTTGTGTTTGCACTATTTTTTAGAAACGAAGGTGAACCTACAATTTTTTAAATGGAATGCTATATACTTTTTATGTCCTATGAAAGCGTGCATCAAGACAAACTCATTCGTATACGACACAATGACCTTCAAGGTCATGCAAGGTCAGAAATGAAGGAAATATTATTATATTATGATATTTTTGGGATATTTTGTACTAATGAGTTTACAAGTATTCTTTATTTACGAGGCTACAATAAATCTTCAATACGACATATCCAAAATGTTTCTTCCATTTCTGACCTTGTATGACCTTGAAAGTCGTGTCATATACGAATGAATATGTCTTGATACACGCTTTTACATGATAATATTAGAAAAATATGTAGCTTTCCATATAAAAAATTGAAGGTCACCTTCATTTCTAGAAAAATAGTGCAGCCATAAATAATTACATACACGCCATTATCCTTTCATCTTTTTTCTAGTATTTATTATTTGGAAGAAAAATGCTGGATGGTAATAGCGTGAATACCCTGTATAATCCCGAGACCCAGAACAGGCTTCCCAGAAAATCATGATTTCCCTATACCAAGAAATGAGAGATATGTTTGCTTCCGAAGAGGAAAATTGAATACTGTTTCAAGGAACAATGGAGATCCACCAGTCCCTCACATTCACTGTCAATCAAAACCGATTTTTACGGTATCTCGTTGTTCCTCCTAACAAGACATGTCTTTCCTACAATAATCTATCGATGTATGAAAATTACCCGTGGAAATACTCAACAAACGAGACCATCGACGTAATTCGCAATACTTTAACGCACAACTGAAAACTATTTCATGAAAAATATGCAAATTTTCCTGAATTAATACATTCAGCTGATGCCATTGCGAAGTAAAAATTTTGAAAAATATTCGAAGTCTGCTGGGTCAGCTTCAACAACATTTCCATCGTTTTCAGGTTAGTTCTGCAAAAATGTATTTTGCATTAATTAAAGCCGACTGACGCTGGCGATGGTTATAAACCGTCGAGCTTCAGTTTGCACGAGTTCGCCAGAATTTAAAATTTATTCCGCTTGTTCCTAAAAATCCAAGCCAAATTCTAAATAATTCGATATTTCTGAATACACAAAATGGAATCACTCGGAACCCCTAAAAATTAATCTACGCGATTCAGTAATTGTAAAAAATATGAATATTTTCTACTTCAATTGCCACAGACTGGAGCAAGATAAAAATTTATTTCCTTTATTAATAGCTTTAATAGACTAAAATTAATATAACAGTATTTTTAAATTCTTCTTTCCAACATTTTTACTGTTTTGTGTTCCCGTAACAAAAACAGATATTTAAAAGGTCAATTGAAATCATTTTAACAGCAGAAATAAAAAGATCTCCGATATTGTATTTTACATTGGAACTGCAGTTTGGAGTTTCACATTCTTGTAAATATAGTTTATTTTACACAAAAGCTGTTGTTTAGTCCCTGCGAATGGAAGGTGGTCGTTCGATAAATTATTAGCGGGCACCTCGCAGTGTTAATACATCAAAGGCATGAACGATCGAATAAGATCAACCACGGGCGTAAATAATAGTTAAGAGGTGCTTTTCAACTTTAATAGTGTTCATAACGTTCGTGCGTGTTTCGTGATGTGCCGTTTTATCTAGCAACAGTGGTTACACGAGCTCGGTCGAATCACCACTGATTCCCCTCGATTTTCCTGGCAAAGTAAGATTATCAGCATGGTAATTGGTCGTTAATTGGTCCACTAAATTTCTGCTTGCCCGATGCAGCGGCCGGATGAAACAGACTAGGATATATAATGCCAATTATAGTTGGCAACCGAAGTTAATGTAGGCCGGGGATGTTAATGGGTTAATACCCGGTGGGGCCATGGAACGGGATGAACAATGCTCGCATACCGTTGAGTTCACGAAAGTTCGCGAAAGTGGCGCCCCCGGCAGTTCCCCGCAAGCCAATTATTCGTGTTCTTCCTTCATGATACACAGTCTGACGCTTCGCGTTCAAAAAATAAAAAAAGAATTACTAAAATTTCATGTTTGTTTTCGTGGAATAGGTAGTAAACACTCTTCCAATATGAGATCGACGTAACTCAGCAACACAAATAACAGATGAAGGTTAGAAATCTGGTTAACACTAGGTTTACGGAGCACTAAAATTGATTATTTTACATTGCTTTATAAAAATAATAAAATTGTATTTACTTAGATCTTCAGCGATTTTTATTGTAATATGTACACAAAAAAATAAAACTATTTAATAATTCCTCACGAATGCCTCCTTACACTCTTAATAATCGTAAATTAAAAATTTTTGAATCCGTCATTTTGACGGGCCCCATAAATCTAGTGTTAATCATCGAGTAAAAACACGCTAACCAACATAACATTACATACAGTCAATATTTACGAAGTGAAATTTTGTTTGATATGTAAGTTACTTTATCTATTTCTTTCTTCTAAATAGGTTAACAGTGTTTCATTTTAGTTGTTATATACAGGGTGCCCAGTATATAACAAAATTATACAACTCATACATGTAAAAATGAGTCGAAAAGAAAGAATAAAATTTTTTCATTTGAAACTTCGTTTTCGAGAAAATCGAGTTTAAAGATTCGTCGGGTTCGCGTGCATTAGTCTATGCACAGAGTAGAATTAATTGGTCATAATCAGACGCGATTGCCGATTTCTATTTAATGGTACACGTATTCGCTAAATTTTCAAACTTGATTTACTCAAAAACAAAGCTTCAAATGAACAAATTTTGTTTTTTCTTTTCGTCTCATTTTTACATGTAGAATACCACCTGATCGTTTGACCATGAGTCGCCTGACAGCCTGTATATGAATATAATATAATATAACGATGCTTACATCTTAGACCAGGGATGGGCATTTTTGTCTCAATCGAGACAAAACCGTCCCCACCATAGGTGGATCCCCCCCCACTGCCCCCCACCAGTATCCTCCGTTACCATAAAGGATGGAAGTGCTTCGCCCCTCACGAACAGTGCGCAGGCCCCGCGCATGAAAGAGAGGCTGGTGGGAGAAGTAGGCGTTTGAGCGGCCCCTACCGTGCCCATCACGGTCTTAGACGCTTGATCCGCACATGGCGCGCTAATACCCAACCTTAACACTCGAACGACGCTCTTTTGTTTCTTCACACTACGATCTAGGGATGGCATGCAAAATTACTGACCATGATTCATCACAGTGATCGCAGAATCACGATCACGGTCGTAATTTTAACTTCATTCACACCGAGATCGTGATTCTTAATCTAGAATGAATTTGCTCACTGTCATCCTAATTCTTCATCTCGATTGAATTAGTTCTTTTTCTTTTTTAAATCCATCAATCAGCTTGCATAAAAATATTTGCATATATTCGCAATTTTGTTTTGATGTTGTTAATATAGAACAGGGAGTTCCAACGAGCATTGCAAGGTCCCCACCATCGAACCTCTTCCCAATACTACGTACCAGTGATACCAGATCCACGCAAAACTGGGATGATTTTCCTCTCCTCCTTTTCCCCTTCCACTATCCCATGCCACTACCTGAGTACACTCCAACGTCCCCCACTAAGACCGTAGACTGGTCACGTGACGTGCCGCGCAACGTATCACATATTACTCTGGTCATCGGAGAGGTGGTAAACTGTATTCCACTCGATTCAACCGTTCTTGTAGAATTAGTGAGTGCTGCGCGCGCCGCGCGGCTCTCGTGGTGGGAGCTTCCCACTACTATACAATATAACGATGAAGTCTAAGAGTGGGGGAAGATCCTAAGCGAGGAAGGTGCCTCAAATAGCACCCGAGCTACTAGTTGTAACTGCCTGATATAGAACATACAGGTTATGTCTCTGTGACTTGCGCAAAGAACAGTTATGCTCTCCGCCAATCAGAAGCGATCACGAAAATCACAAATCACGGTGAATAATCACCGTGATTGGAAACGAACATGATCGAATCACGAAATCACGAGTGATCCAAAAGTAGCAGTTCACGCCATCCCTAATACGAATCGAATATCTAGCGCAGCATTTTCATTGCACAGAAGCGCAAATCTAATTTCCAACAACTATTCGGTTCCACTGTTCTTTTCGTGGAATAATATATTTTCAGTGAACTACAGATTTCGAGAACATTGTTAGAAGGAAACGACAATAAGTAATTCTTTATTTTATCTTATCTTTTTTTGTATCTCGTTCTCTATCCCTCGTCCCAATAGAACATAGACAAATGGAGCATCAAGACTGTATAAACAGTTCGCTCCACTCGCAACGTGACCGTTCCAATCCGATATTTACGCTTCTGGTCACGATTTTATTGCACACATATCCGCCATTTGTCTTCGAATATCGAGGATCGAACAAACTGTAAGTAAGCGCACGACACGATGAAATAATAAACGGTTAGCAGGATAAGGGAATTTTGATCATTTTTGAAGTTGTATTCGTTACTTCTATAAATAAACCGCCCTTTAAAGTTTCGCTTGAATCCTGCAAACTTTGATCGCCCATAAAATTTTAATTGTGACTTGCAAATTTTAATTTTAAATCTTTAACCATAAAATCTTTCTTGCCACCAGTGAATTTTAATCGTCCATAAAATCTTCTTTCGAACTTGCGAATTCCAATCTCCCTTCAAATTTCATTTACGACAAACAGAACTTGTTCAGGCCTAAAACTTTTGTAATCATGCGAATATTTACACGAAATTTTGTTCAGCATTCTCGAAGAATAACTCTTCTAAGATTAGCAATATAAGAATTCGATTTTTTGGAGATTCGGTATTGCTGTGCCTGCTTAAAGTTTGTAGAGAAAGTTTAGAAGAGGGAATGAAAAAAATGAATTTTATTAAATATTCTTGAAAGATGATGCTTTCAATATTAGCAATAAATGAAATTAATTTCGGGAGATTCAGTATTGCCCTGCCAGCTCATAAATTGTATAGACAACAGAGAAAGGGAACAAAAAAGACGAATTTAATTAAATATTCCTAAAGAATGATGCTTCTACATTTAGTAATAAAAGAAATAAATTATTGGAGATTTAACACTAAACCTACCACGATCAAATAACTGGTTCTTTATTTCACAATTATTGAAATAATAAATACGCTTTCATAGGAAATGATTCAACTGACTTCTTTATTTAAACACAGACTATAATGAAAACCGTAAAAAGTTAAAGTAAATTAAATCTTTTCACTTCTATAGGGCATTTCACTTTTATATGTTTTGTGCTTGGTAGGTTTAGTGTTAATACTGCTCCGTCAGCATATTAATTGCGTCGAAAACAAAGACAAGGGAATACAAAAGACGACATTTTTTTAATACTAATAAATAATGACGCTTCTAAAATCAGCAATAACAGAAATTCATTTTTTAAATACGCAGTATTGTCGGACAATCTGAAAGAAGGCACAGAAAACAAAGAAGGAAGAATAAAAAAGACCTTAAATATTCATATAGAATGACGCTTCTAACATGAGCAATTAAAGATTGAGATTTTAAGAACATCAATACTGCCAGACAACTTGTGAAAATACACGGAGAACAAACGAAAGGCAATAAACAGGACGAAATTTTTGAAATATTAATAAAAAACGACGCTTTCGAAATCAGCAATAAAAGAAATTGATTTTTAGAATTTCAATACTACTGGACCACTTTTAAAAATGCACGGAGAACAAACGAAAGACAATAAACAGGACGAAATTTTTGAAATATTAATAAAGAACGACGCTTTCGAAATCAGCAGTAAAAGAAATTGATTTTTAGAATTTCAATACTGCTGGACCAGTTTTGAAAATGCGCGGAGAACAAACGAAAGGCAATAAACAGGACGAGATTTTTGAAATATTAATAAAGAACGACGCTTTCGAAATCAGCAGTAAAAGAAATTGATTTTTAGAATTTCAATACTGCTGGACCAGTTTTGAAAATGCGCGGAGAACAAACGAAAGGCAATAAACAGGACGAAATTTTTGAAATATTAATAAAGAACGACGCTTCCAAAATCAGCAATAAAACAAATTGTAGAATTTCAATACTGCTAGAGCACTTTTGAAATAGCACGGAAAACAGAGGAACGGCAATAAAAAGGCAAGAACAATTTCGAAGCTCGGTCAACGAGAGATTCGAATAGATCAAAGGATTCGTATATCGTCGGGACGGAAACTGCAAATAACAAGGATCACGAAAGAGCACTTTGTGTCCATGCTTGCGTGGGTTAAACGCAGCGGAATCGCCACCAGTCCGCTGGAAATCAAAAATCGCGCTTTTATTGTATATTATTTTAGTTTGCACTGGGATCGCGCAGCTGCGCAACGTTTCTCGTTGTTTGTATACGAATGCATAAACGCCACACGGAAACTCGTACATCTAACCCTTTGTGTATAGTGCTGTGCAGTTACCATGCAGTTCCGTGTGTTTTGCGTTTATGAAAATGCGATCTTCGATTGACAAAAAATCAAGCTCACCGAAGACGACGGAACAGAACGAAATTAAATTATGGAGACAAAAGAGAGACGAATAGTTGGTGCCTTTTGTCCCTTTTGTATTCAATCATTCATAGTGAATTGCAAACTCCGGTATGTTTGAAAAAATTAAAGCCAATAATACAGCCCATTTTTTTTAAGTTTCTTGTTTCACCATTGACTAAATTTCAAATAGATTTTGTTTTAGAACACCCAATAGAAGTGTATTATTTAAATTCCTCTGGTTACTATATTCACACATATCGATTGTACTTTGATACGGTATGTTTGACATATAAAATAGAGTTCGTTAAAAATGATTTAATAATCCAGGAAAAAGAATGGAAATAATTAAATTATAAAAACTACAGAAAGTTACTGTTCCTTTCTTGAATATTTGAGCGTGTTCAAAAAATTGAGCTGGGCAATCGAGTTTATTTATGGTTTTTTTACACTGGCCCGTTGCTTTTTCAACTTCAAAATTGCCATGACCTCCTTCAAAACCGCGCTAAATTTTTCAAAAGCATTTCGATCTCGTTGATTAGAACGGATATGCATGACTCGGTATTTGATTACATTGCAAACGTTTCGATCCTGAAACCATGGGAAATCATTTCATATTATAGTTCGTATGAGAAATTTTCTCATGATTACTGGAACGAAGTCGAGATTGTATCGGTTTCGTAAACGCACGAGTAGTCTCAATATATATGGTAATTAATTTCGCCGAGGTAACGAATTGTTATTTAGCTGAAGCAAACAAATCAGCTGCTGTTAACACAATCATTTCGAGCTCGTAAACATCTACGAATAAAATATTCGTTCCTGTGTTTCAGGCTTGAAGTTTCATTTTTAAGCGACACGATATGTATTCTTGCACTTCCGACTCGTTATAACCTTTGCATGCACAGCGGTTTACAAGTTCGAAACCAACTTCGGCCAGTGATAAACTTCCCCTTTATGGAATATTTGTGACATTGCAACTTTCTGCAAGGAATATTTTCTGTGGGGAAAAAAAGAGCGTTCGCAACGAGTTGACTCCTCTTTGCAAAGTTTCGAGTGCAGGGGCGCACGTGTTCGTTTCATTTTTAATTTTACGAGGCTCCTGACACGAAAAAACTAGTCCCCGGCCAATACCCCTTCTTTCCTAAACGAATTGTTTGCATACGAATTTTCGGACATGTTCTAACTGCTTTGTAAAATGCTTGTGGGTGAATATTAATTTCATTCTTTGCTTAGTTTCATTCGTAAAACAAATTTTACTGTACTATTTCATAAAAATCTTATGGAACAATTTGTATTTATCATAAAAGTACTTGCTACAGAAAATTCAATTAGATTCCCACGAATATCGATCATTAACATGTTATTAGATCAATTTTGAGCTACACAACAATCTTTTCGTTTCCATATGTTTCTTTTCGAAATGGTATTATACAGGGTGTACGCGTTAAGTTATGTCACAACGTTTTAGGCATTCCGGTAGTGCAATTAAAAAATGTTTTAAACGAAAGTTCATCAGTACTTGGTGAGCTCCATGTTCGCATATTCTTAACACTAGATTTACGGGGCCCGTCAGAATGACGGATTCAAATTTTTTTAATTCACGATTATTAAGAGTGTAAGGAGGCATTCGTGAGGAATTACTAAATAGTTTTATTTTTTTGTATACATGTTACAATAAAAATCGCGGAAGATCTAAGTAAATACAATTTTATTATTTTTATAAAGCAATGTAAAATAATCAATTTTAGTGCTCCGTAAACCTAGTGTTAAATCTGGAAGAATGCTTTTTACGTCAAAAAAAGTAAAGGTCACCTTGACTTTTTTAAGTGGCACCACATGTTTTGGACGTCATAGGATTGTTGTCGACGTCGAGACGAATTCAACAGTTATTATACTATGACCTTAAAATGACCTCAAAGTCGAAAATTTTGTGCAAATGTAATTTTAATGAACAATTATTTCTTAAAATATAAATCCGGTTACACCAGATGTTCCAACTGCGATCCATCTTCTATGATACCGAACTCCGCTCTTTGTATTAGATTTCTTGTTGTCGCCATGTGTGGAGCGGAGTTCTGTATTATAGAAAATGGATCGCAGTTCGAACATCTGATGTAACCTGATTTATTTTGTAAGAAATAATCGTTCATTAAAATTACGTTTGCACAAAATTTTCGAGTTTGAGGTCATTTTAAGGTCATAGTATATAATGCACTGTTGAGTTCGTCTCGACGTCAGCAACAATCCTGTGACGTCCAAAACATGTGGTGCCATTTAAAAAAGTCAAGGTGACCTTTACTTTTTTACGTAAAAATCGTTTTTCCTGATTTAAGAATATGCGAACATGTAGCTCACCGAGTACTGATGAACTTTTGTTTAAAACATTTTTTAGTTGTACTACCGGAAATTACTAAAAAATGATGACAAAACTTACCGCGTACACCCTGTATACTCAACTGAATCATTCTCATACGTTTCGGCAGGTTCTCAAAATTTTTCGAGTTAAATATACAGGGTGAGTCACCTAACGTTTGCACTTCAAATATCTTTGTTGTTTCTAAAGATACGAAAATATGGTAAGGACAAAGTTGAATGGTACAATGAGGCTAACACGATGCAAAAAAAAATGTTGTTGTTATGTCATTTTTTTAGAGATATCAAGGTCACCTTGAATTTTTTAAATGGAACCACCCTTTTTTAAACACATACAATGATAGTCCCTTTCATTACGAATTCAGTGACTATAATTACTCAAGGTCATTCAATGTCAGAGATAACGTATAAGAGTATACGGTCTTTGAAGGAATGTTGAACTCTGTCCGTGACCTTGAATGACCTTGAGTTATTATAGTTACTGAATTCGTAATGAAAGGTACTATCATTGTAGGTATTTACAAAAGGGTGGCTCCATTTAAAAATCTCAAGGTGACCTTGATATCTCTAAAAAAATGATATAAAAACAAAATTTTTTTGGCATCGTGTCAGCCGCATTGTATCATTCAACTTTGTCCTTACCATATTTTACGTATCTTTAGAAACAACAAAGACATTTGAGGTGCAAACGTTAGGTGACTCACCCTGTATTATGTAGAATTATAAATTAGAGACTTTTGCATTTCATTCACACTTAAAAGTAGATCTGCATGTCGTCAACTTTAATCTTTAACCCCAACACTTTCTCTTCAACTTGCGAATTCTAACCGCCTGTAAAAATTCTCTACATTCCAAAATTCAATAACCCATAAAATTTCATTTACTACCAACAAGCCTAACTCTCGCCTCCGGTATAAATATTGCATGATTCTCCCCTCACTAGTTAAGTGTGAGAAATGTGTCCGAGTTTGCCAGAGGAAAAGAGTGACACGTAAAAGGATTGAAATAAATGGATTTCGCTTGCAGACGAAGAGAACGAAAAATAAAGGAAAAAGAGAGGAAGAGAGCGGGAAAAGAATAAAGGGGGTGGAAACAAGGGAAAAGAAGTGATCGCAGTAGGATTTTTAATTCAGTGTATAGAGGCTGTTCCGTTGTCCGCGTATCGGTCGTGTATCCCGGGCCGAACAGAGAGTGCATACATCATAGGGACGTGTGCATAGATTCCCGTGTGCACACGCGACACATATGTGGACGGGGCCGTTAATGGCCGTCGATTCCGTTCGTTTGCGAAAGTAGAATCAGGAAACGTCCGATATCGTTGCCCGCCACCGGGATATTCACGTTCTAATGCCGAGATACGTGGCCTCAATCGGTGGCCGGTCGAGGACCGACTATCGCCGATGTAAATCCACGTTTCCGAGGACTGTACGCGATATCGAGCCAGCTCCACCTTCCACTGGCAAACTTGGCCCACTGTTAATTCGCGTGACGTACCCTGTCTACCCCTTTCTAGCAACCTACTTCCATACACAATCGTTCGTTTCTGATTGAGTTTTTAAAGAACATTATCTTCTACCAATGATTTTTCTACGCCGCTTTTGGAGACGCGAATTACGATACATTATTGTTTTAGACTGTTTGTGTACCGTTTTGTATTGGACGATTTTTGCTGTTGCTTCGGGCAGCTACAAATTTTTCAAGGAATTCTTCGTTGGATTGTGAGCGATTTTTTTGTTAGACTTTTGGAGGCGCAAATTACGACAAATAATTGTTTTAGACTGTTTGTGTTTGATTGAGTATGGGACTATTTTTCTACTGCTTCAAGCATCTGAAGTTTTTTTAAGGAACGCTATTTTCTTTGTACATCTGACGGCTTGTCTGTGCTACCTTCGAAGACGTTGGACGATAGATCATTGTTTTAGATTGTTTGCGTATGATTGAGTATGGGACTATTTTTCTACTGCTTCAAGCATCTGAAGTTTTTCTAAGGAACGCTATTTTCTTTGTACATCCGACGGCTTGTCTGTGCTACCTTCGAAGACGTTGGACGATAGATCATTGTTTTAGATTGTTTGCGTATGATTGAGTATGGGACTATTTTTCTACTGCTTCAAGCATCTGAAGTTTTTTTAAGGAACGCTATTTTCTTTGTACATCTGACGGCTTGTCTGTGCTACCTTCGAAGACGTTGGACGATAGATCATTGTTTTAGATTGTTTGCGTATGATTGAGTATGGGACTATTTTTCTACTGCTTCAAGCATCTGAAGTTTTTCTAAGGAACGCTATTTTCTTTGTACATCCGACGGCTTGTCTGTGCTACCTTCGAAGACGTTGGACGATAGATCATTGTTTTAGATTGTTTGCGTATGATTGAGTATGGGACTATTTTTCTACTGCTTCAAGCATCTGAAGTTTTTTTAAGGAACGCTATTTTCTTTGTACATCTGACGGCTTGTCTGTGCTACCTTCGAAGACGTTGAACGATAGATCATTGTTTGAGACTGTTTGCGTATGATTGAGTATGAAACAATTTTTCTATACAGATAGTCGAAGATTGCATTGAAGATCAGATTTTCGGTACAGTTTTGTTTCGATTTGGAAAAGTCTAGTAATCGTCTTGAATATGTACAACAGTTCGCATCAATGTAATGTTATAATTAGACTGTGGATCTTCATACAAAATAAAAACTTTCAGCCTCAATTGCAACAAACTATACTAACATAAAAAAACTTTTCTTAATAGATTTAATGGATTGGAAATAATCGTCGAATATTTTCACTGTTTTGTGTATCTCCTATTCATTCTTAACATAAATGCATACAATTCTCAGTGTAGTAATAACACGGATGATTCCACAAAAATTTCACTATATCTACTGCCTCGAAACACAAACATACGTACAAACAATACTACCTAACAATTCAAAATCCTCACTCCATAAAAGCCTTGAAATTTTTAATGTATCAAATCTCAATACAGATTGCACGTAACTAAATATTTCATAGTAAAAGTTTTTCATTCTGTATATTTTAAGAAAATGTTTAAAAAAGAAAACGATACAACCAGTTCAAACCAATCTCGAAAACAACTAGAAAAATCCAGAACAAATAGAATAAAAAGGAAACTGGCTAGATGAAGATTGCCACGTGTAGTCTTTGTCAATAATGTGTCTTCGATTTTCGACGTTCCAGAATATCTGCACAGGTTGGACGATCAAACAGAACGCGTGTAAATACCGGGCGTGTGCAAACACACCTGCGAATTTTTTTAAACGACGCGAGAGCACTATCGGGGATTATATTGATTAGCAGCTCGGTCAGCTGTCCGTCTATTTTCCGAAAAAACATCGAGAGAGAGAGAGAGAGAGAGAGAGAGAGAGATACATGGGTAGCATATTGAGAAGGATACATCGGGTTCGGCTAAGTTTATTTTACAGGAATTACATCCCTCCACCCCCGCGTGTTTCCTGGGGAATACCGATGGCTTTATTTATCTGTGCACATCTAGAATAGACTCTGCCGATATTACCGCAAATTTTGCGCCTGCATTGGAATAATTCGTAGTCCCCGTCAACGTTTCGAAGCCAGCCGGCTTCTCCCTCTTTATTTATTTAATAATTCGCCGTCCACATCTACGCCGTACGTGAAAAACTTAAGCCGACCGACGCCGTTGAATTTTCGCGGGCCCACGAACTTTCCCGGTTTTCCCCTGTCAAGTCGGCCGGATGAGTTTGTTGGTCGATTATTGTCGATTTCATCGAGTCTTCTTCCGTCTTTTTACCTGTATGCACCTGGGCACTCCTCTTACACGGTTACTTTATAGCTTCGCAATTTTTTAACACAGTTATTTTATAGCTTCGCAATTTTTTAACACGTTCATTTTATAGCTTCGCCATTTTATAACACGCTTATTTTATAGCCTCGCAATTTTTTAACACGGTTGTTTTATAGCTTTGCAATTTTTTAACACGGTTGTTTTATAGCTTTGCAATTTTTTAACACGTTTATTTTATAGCTTCGCCATTTTATAACACGGTTGTTTTATAGCTTCGCAATTTTTTAACACGGTTATTTTATAACATCGCAATTTTTTAACACGCTTATTTTATAGCTTCGCAATTTTTTAACACGCTTATTTTATAGCCTCGCAATTTTTTAACACGCTTATTTTATAGCTTCGCCATTTTATAACACGCTTATTTTATAGCCTTGCAATTTTTTAACACAGTTGTTTTATAGCTTCGCAATTTTTTAACACGGTTATTTTATAGCTTCACAATTTTTTAACGCGGTTATTTTATAGCTTCGCAATTTCTTAACACGCTTATTTTATAGCCTCGCATTTTTTTAACACGGTTGTTTTATAGCTTCGCCATTTTATAACACGCTCATTTTATAGCCTCGCAATTTTTAACACGGTTCTTTTATTGCTACGCGAATTTTTAATACGATTATTGCACTTTTACGTTGATTTTTAACAGGTTTCGTTAGAATTTTTAGTTCTAAAAGAAAAACATAACAAGCATACTTCATTAATTTTGTTTGAAATGTTCATTATGAATCTAACTCGTTAGTAGACGGCAATGGTATTACATGGTTCTACGTGATTTTGTAAGATCCTTTGTTTAAACATGTTTCTTTCACAGTTGTTCTAAAAATTGGAAATTAAAAGAAACTCTATTCTGTTTCTTGATATTGTAAAATTTTAGATCTCGACGTTTACATCAAGTTTTAATCGAAATACAGAAGTTGAATTTAGTGGACACCACTTCTGTGGCTTCCACGATCTCACCTTATTTGGAATCTTTTAAGGTTTGACTGACGTCGAATTTCATCGTCTCGATTTAACTTCTGAAGGTCCGTCATAAATTCACTTTACACAAACTTTTTCGTTAGAGGAATTCTTACCTCTTCTGAAGGTTCAAATCCAAATAGTGCTATGCCAGAGTTTGTCGGTATTAGAAACTTTAATTGTTCACATAGAGTGCATCACTATTTCTCTGTGCAGTGATAATTTTATTTGGCTCCTGTGTTTTGCAATTGGTGGTGTCAATTCCTATTTTTATGTAAAGATCTACATGCACTCCAATAATAAGAAAAATATGAGAATAGAGTTCAGACGTTGTTCAACATTTTCCATAAAAAATCATTGCCTTTTATCAATTATTAGCAGAAGAAAAAAATGTCAAATTTGCTTATGTCTTTTAGGCTTCTCATGTCACTCTAGTTCTTCCTCTCGCTTAAATTTCATTTACAAAATCAAAAACACAAATTCTTTTGAGTTTTACAAGCTTCAAGACGGAGTACTATACTGGTTGGTCTACTTAAAGGTAGCCACTTATTCATTTACCATGGTATAAAAAACATTTTGTATACAGTGTGACTGATATCGATAGGCGAACACATTGTAGAGAATATTGTTATGCCAAAATTATTTTTCGTTCTTTTTCACTCACTGATATCATTTTCAATATACGTTAAATGCACAAACTATTAAAGACACCTGCATAAATTGACACATTTACATTGCAACAATCAATTTCTAAATAAAAGTCTAGCTACACTGAATTCTTGTTATCTTCAAAATTGTAAATGTATATTTAGCAATACTATAAGCAACATTATCCGTCTCAGAGACAATAAATATATTTACTTTATAGTGGCGCTAATCATTATCGACCTGTAAGTTTCTTTTTTCTTTGACTATTAAAACTAGAATTAGATACCAAATTCATTTCGAATAAATTACATACAATATATATTTTTATATTAACTCAACTAAAGCCGATTTTGCTGCGGCTACATTTAGGTAGACCACCCTGTATAAACCAAATGCAATATCAGCAACGTATCCCTAATCGTTCCAAGTTTGTTATAGTTTGAGGCGGTTCTGTCCAAGAAAAAACAACCGAGGGTGTTCTTGAGAAACGAGAATATTTTTCTTGTCGGAAGCGAACTCGCTGAAAGGAAAAGAGCTGATGTCACCAGCAGATAGATGATGGAAGGTATCGACGACAATGGCGACAAAAGGGAGAAAAGAAAAATGCAGAGATTGTGATTCCCACGAAAATGTATCAGCTAACTCTGACGAACGTCGTGTCCCGGTGCAAAGCAGCGCAAACAATATTATCCGTGCACTCCTTTGTTAAGCCAGCTGCGCCCTATTCGTATCTATTCGGCTCTCTCTCTCTCTCACTCTCTCACTCTCACTCTCTCTCTCTCTCTCCCTTTCTCTGTGTGCATACGTATTACGTACATCATATATCTATATAGATTCGTAGGTGTACAGGCGGTACAAGGTTGCACACCTAAAACGTGCCGCGCGTCATAAGCTCTCGGTCTACTGCACCGCGTTTTAACTGCGACCGAGCCTGTAGCGCGCATCGGGATATACATATGTGGACAACGGGGTTAAGTAGCGGCCCGTAAGAATGTTCCATGCCAAACTCTGTTGTCCCTCTTTCTCCCTTATTCTCCCTCTTTGTCCCTCTTTTTACGTAGCTGGCTCCGACGATCGACGATCTATTCGTGGGTTTACACCAGGTCGATCAAGGGGACAGTTTTGCTTTAGGGTCACTGCGGTTGCGTTAACGCAGCGATACCTAACGGCAAATGTGTGTCATCATTTTGTTATTTACGGAGCGACGAACGAATCTGTGCGTACAATTAGCGAAAATTATTCGACAAATTTGTGAATCTTCCGAGACGATACTCTCTGCAAAACTTATTCGAACAAACAAATCATATATGTTCACCATTGTACTTATTCGTATTTCGAATGTGAAAAATATTTCTTCAATAATGGGAAGTACAATGATAAAACGTGACATGTAAAAGAAAATATTGAGATCAAAATGAATATGGTTTTCTTCCCATAATTCACAGAATGAGCAAATTAGACTCCGATTTAGGGAAGAGTTTTGATCATTAACAGGATTTTGATCATTAACACTAGAACTACCGAGCACTAAATCACATTAATATACATTGCTTTATAATAACAACAAGATTACATCTATTCATATTTCGTGAAATTTTTATGTTAATATGTGCTTCAATAGAAAAGTACATTGAAAAAGTTTGCATCGAGGCATTCTTATAATTTCAATAGCCGTAGAAGAAGAAATCAGTAACAAGTCATTCTGACCCGCGCGGTAGTTCTAGTGTTAACAGGGTTTTGATCATTAACAGAGTTTTGATCATTAAAATCTATTAACAGTTCCACTGTCAGAGACACAAGCAAGCGTTCTACTGCTTAGTTGTGCTATTTAAAAATTTCTTCAGAATCAAAAAGACCCATTACATAAAAATCTATATCAATGTCGAAGGATTGAAATCATCAAATGATAGAATTGTACAAAAATGTCTAATTCTATGCACAAGGAAAGCCCTCTTAGTCATCTTACACTCAATGTACAATACTGAAAAAATATAAAATTTAGAAAATGTTTATGTCTACTTGGAGGACAAAGTAATTACCTTCAACAAGGTGTAGGTTTTTTAATAATATCGAAAAGTGGGGACAGCTCGTTGAAGATACATATTCTTTTTTGAAAGTGATCAACTTTGGACGTTTATAAAAGTTGAAAGAATGTGGATAGCCAAGGGATCGAACGATGGATTTACAGTTAATTTTGTGAGGAGAAACGCGCGGGAATTTCGAGTTGAACAGATGAAGAGTTTCGCAGATCGACCGGCAGCAAGCTCTCCGAGCACAGTTTTTTCGTCTCGCCACGTTGTCGACATCGAGGGTCGGTTGGTTTTTGTTGTTTTGATTGTTTTAATTGATTGTCGTGTCCGGAATGTTGGTATTTTCGCGTGATTTATTTTACGCTCGTCGGTGGCGCGGCGGTGATGATGATGGTTTCTCGCGGTGAGTTTCGCTGTAACGATAATTGAAATTGGTTGAATGCGGATGATAAATTGCGCCTCGGAGGGTGGTTTTCCTGAAAAATGATGGGGAATATATTTGCTCTCCACGAGGGGGATAGAGCTGCCTCTCTTCCGAACTTGCGGTAATTGCGAGCACGTGCGCCGGAAATGTCAGATAAAGGATGTAACATGTAATTTACGTTCGATCAAGAAACCGGGGTGAAAAAGAATATTTGTACTGGAAATCGTAGTTGTGAATTCTATTTGAAAGTCGTTTACGACAGTGAAAGCTATGTTGTCCGTTGAACGTGATGAAACGTTTATTAACTCGCGTAGTTTGCGAAACCGTGGAGGTAATGAATGCCCGGCTAATCGATAAAGTTATTGTAACAGGTGGTCTTTTAATTATTTTGAGCATTGTATATTAGTTTATTCAGGGTGCCGCGATTTAATCGATCCAAGCAAGTGGCACATCAATGCCGGTCTACATCGAAGTTATTAACGGTATCTGATGAACGAATTCCTACCCATTAATCATTTAATCAATTATTATATATAAATTTTTCTTTCAAGGAAAAATTCTGTGCGACATTTAGAGCCAAAAACTATCACATTCTTTAACATACAATTCCAATTGAAATCATTTTCAAAATTAATATAACTTGGATCACAATTTCTCATCAATTTGGGCCCTGGCCTTGAAAACGGAAACTATACAATTTTTTTATTACATACTCCGATTGAAATCATTTTCACAATTAATACAACTCGATCACAATTTCTCAACCTTTTCTTGATCCACAGGCTTGACAACGAAAATTATCCCATTTTTTAAACATACTTCAATTGAAATAATTTTCAAAATTAATACAACTCGATCACAATTTCTCAACATTTTTTTATCCACAGCCTTAAAAACAGAAACTATCAACTTTTTTTTAAACGAACTTTAACTGAAATGATTTTGAAAATTAATACAACGCAATCACAATTTCTCAACATTTTTTTATTCACAGCCTTTAAATCGGAAACTATCAATTTTTTTAATATATACTTCAATTGAAATAATTTTCACAATTAATACAACTCGATCACAATTTCTCAACATTTTTTATACACACTTGAAAATGGAAACTATCACTTTCTTTAACATACACTTTCAATTGAAATCATTTTCAAAATTAATGTAACTTTGATCACAATTCCCCAACCTTTTTTTGTCCACAACCTTGTCGACGAAAATTATTACGTTTTTTTTTTGAACATACTTCAATTGAAATAATTTTCAAAATTAATACAACCCGATCACAATTTCTCAACATTTTCTATCCACAGCCTTGAAAACGGAAACTATCACTTTTATTAAATACACACTTCAATTGAAATAATTTTCAAAATTAGTATCACTTAGATAACAAGCTCTTTGGTGCACAGGCTTTTTTCAAAATTCCTCTGCTTCCTTCCCTGCATAATCTTTTCAGTAAATTATACATGAAATCATCTAAGCTTTTCTTTCCAGTAATTGATTTCTATTATCAAAATTGCCAAGGTTAGCTCTACTTCTAATTGACTGCATTTGCACTGAAGACAAAAAGAGTAAGATTACTAAAAAGTGAAATTTGAAGATCTTATGGTTTAGGGTATTCATTCCTCTACACGAAGGAAACAATATTTTAGTTCAACGGAACGTTAAGATGCTCCACATTTATAAAGAGCGATATATTACACGAAGAGAACTGGAATACTTGACACGATGCAACCTTGACGTCTCCATTCAGTGAAAATTCACTCGAACACTATTATGCCACCGTCCAACATCTTTAACCTTGTACTTGGCATACTTCCTGCGACGTTGGTATTAACAGATTAAAATGCAACACACTGCACTTCTACACATGCACACATTATACCCGAGGCAGCACTACAACTCACCGAAGCTTGTGACAAACTTCTTTCTTCTATTATTTACTAAAATAGTGGAACGTCGTATGTGAAAAATTGTGTTCCTCGGAACGAGTTAATATTTCAAATCTTGCTTCTACCGATCGGTGAATAATGACAGTGAAATTGAACGCGGTAACATTCGAGTTACTAACTCGTCTACGCGCTGTTAATTTATTAAACCATGAATTGAATTAAAGATCGTCAAGATATTGTTCTCAACCTATTAAGATTTTTAACACTAGGTTTACGGGACCCGTCAAAATGACGGGTTATAATATTTTGAATTTACGATTATTTAGATTGTAAAGATGCATCAATGAGAAATTAGTTAACAAATTTATTTCTTTGGGTATATATTCTTTAAAAAATGGCTAAAAATTTCGATAGACTTATTCCTGATATTTTTAGATAGTTATGTAAAATATCACTTTTAATGTAAACCTAGTGTTAAATAAGAAAATAAAGGTCTATTTCTTGTAATGGATGCAAACGATTTTCATTTTGCATAAAACTAAGCAGACTATTTATTAGCCATTTCAACTATAAAATAAATTTGCCTATTATAAAGTTCTTTCAAATCAAAATCAAATTTCACCTCTTTATTATCAATATTCGATCAATAAAGTAAACGGAAACATACTGTAATTGTTTCCTGTTTTACTAAGAAAACATTGATATTACAGAAGCTCTAATTATTTCTAATCCGCCATTTAACCATCATGATATAAATATAGGTGCCTAATCAAAGATAATAGCATACGATCACTAGGCGCAGTTATAATCGAGATAACGAGCCAACTCATCATCAAACCCCAAAAACACAGACTCACTCTCGTCCACGCGTTCGATTTGCAATTCCGTCGTCGAGAGAGTTTTTGTAAATGATCCTCCTCGCAGGAATGGTTAATTGACCGTTCCAAAAAATCGTCGAGTTTCACGAACCATCGAGGAATGGCATTTTTCGAGTATTTCGCGATTTCCGGTCGACAGGGAGCTGCAGCCCCGCGTTTCACTTCTTTTGTGAGTTGCGAGCTGCGCGAGACGTCACGCTGCTCTCTCTCTCTCTCTCTCCCCCTTTCTCTCCCTCTCTCTCCCTCTCTCTCCTGGGACGAGAGAACCCGGCAGATTTTCTTCTTTTTAAAATCATTTAGGTCGCAGCTTGACAGCGGCGTACTCGTGCTGACGAGATATCGAGTTCAAACGACCCTCGAGCTCAAACGTTCGTCGATCCGGCTGACGAGCGTACACGAGGCGGACAGGCGAAAACAAAAAAATGATTTTCGAATCACGAATCGGCTTTATGCCACGCCCGATCGAGTTTGAAATTTAATCAGCGGCGCGAGAAACATGCGTCTCCGGATAACGCCCTGTTGTTTTGCATTTATATCGATCTTTAATTCGAGAAACGTTATTACTTAGGGGTGTGCGGGTACCCAAAGTTTATAAACTTTCGGGATCCCGACCCGATCCCGAACAAATTTCCCGTCCTGACCCAAACCCGAAATTTCGAGTACTCGCACACCCCTAGTTATTACACGCAGCGATGTAAACCTCGTTGTTCGACGCTGATCGCGTTAGTTTTTTCACGAGGAATAGAAACACGTGTCCGATGATTTTATCAGTGACACCATACGTACACGATAGACTGGGTACATTTGTGCTTTCGTTGCAAATTCTGTGGGCACAATGTGGCCAAAATTTGAACAGATTGAACGTTTCAACGAACGAAATTGTTGAGGTAAACATGAATCGTTGCAATTGTTGCATCTGCTAAGTACCGTGTAATTCACTTGTTTCGAACGGAAATACGGGTTTATTTATGTGTCATGAATGTTCAACACTTTGATCGCCATGGCGTCCATATCTGGGTAACAGAATAATTTATACAGAATTGAAAATTAATTTTTACGTTGGTAGATTGAGTGTACAATATTTGTTTTCAATCTGCGAAATGCAAGAGATTGGAAACAGTAATATCAGACAACTGAACTTCTCAGTTCTTAAATAAAGTGCTTTGATTTTGTGTAAATTTTTGTTATTGTCGAGTGGGCGATCAATGTGTTAAACACTGGAATAAGTGCAAGCTTAAAATTGTACTATGGATTTTATGCATATCTATAAAAAATTAATAGGAGAAATACAATATTTTGAACCTGTTTAACCTATTAAAAAAGTAAATAACTTTCTTTATTACTTTAGTTTGCTTCAATCGAGGTTGAACATTTTTATTTAATTTCAAGACCCACAATCTACTCATAGTTGATTGATTGATTGTGATGGATTTACATTTTAAATGATAAAATCGATTAAAACATTTATTTTGTACATAGTTCCCATTCTCATTTTTATAATCAAGATAACAAAATACTTGAATTTTTCCAGCTTGTCGAGCTCTTAATGTGCGACAGGTTGTACGATTTAATTCAAACACCATCAAGAAACATAAACACGTGTGCAGAGTAAAGTGTATTAAAATCTTCTCGCAAGTGACCGTCTATGAAAAACATTAATTCGTTCGATAAGAGATTAAAAAGCAGAACTTTCACCAGTCTTTAGTGGAACCATTAGTCAAACTATTAGTCGAGCCATTAGTCAAACTTTGATAGACTAAGCGTGTCGTTCAATTTAAATACTTCGCCAAGTTCTTAGATTGAATCTTTAATCCGTTGAATACATTGAACAGGTGAAACAAAAGCGAACCACCTGTGCACTTTCTGCAAGCTTTCATTTTTCATATGCAAAATGACTTGTCTAACAAAATTTCTGTTTTCAGATTTTTCTAATACCATATTAAGCGTTGCTTGTTATAAGTTCTTGTATTACAAGTGAAAAAATCAAGTAATATCTGCTAAATGAAATTTATTGTAATAATGAATAGTGTATTATGGAATGTAGTTTAACAAATTATAAAAGTTGATCTTGATACTATATATAGTATTATAATTTGGCTGCGGATATTTAAAATACAAATTTGTATTAATTACAAGGACATAGAAACAACCAAACAGAAATCTATTCGTCTTCTTATTGGTTTTGTCAAGTTGTACGAAATGTGCTGATATTCATTCAATCTTTCTATTGTTCAAAATTACACCCACAGCATAAAATCCGCAGTCTAATCATGATACTACACAGGATGTTCCAAAAATGTTGTACTTCTTTGAAAGGGAGGATTCCTGAGATCATTTGAAGTAACTTTTTCCTTTGCGAAAATATTCTCCATGGCTTCGTTGAGGAGTTATTAACGAAAAACACGGACCAATCACAGCGCGGCTACAGCGTCCAGATTCTGGCTCGTCCAATGTCAACGCCACGCTCAGCTGTAGCCGCGCTGTGATTGGTCTGCGTTTTTCGTTAGTAACTCCTCAACGAAGCCACGGAGAATATTTTCGCAAAGGGAAAAGTTACTTCAAATGATCTCAGGAATCCACTCTGTCAAGGAAGTACAACATTTGTAGGACTGCATGATCTAGATACTACATATAATTCTACGTATATTCATTTTCACAAATAAGTTTGTAAATTGTAGATGCCGATCAAAGTTTTAACCTACTGAATCTATATTAACGTACTTTAATGTACGTTCATTAAAAGAAAATAGTTGGCTATTATCCGTACACGTACTCTAAGAGAAAGTATTCCACTAAGGTCCCATTTCTCTCAATCAGTGTGGAAAAATTTTTATCTCGCCGATGCTCAAGTGGTAAGCCATATGCAGACATTTCCAGGTCTGGCACGACTGCAATTAATTCGCAAAAAGAAATTAAACATTACCTATCTTCCTGTGCATCGCAATTAGCGACGAATCCGTCTGCTTTAGGGTCAGAAATTTTCGCGAGCTCTTTTCTTTCGCCTAAATATCGATCCTATCTGCTCCCAGTGGCCCGTAAACCCTGCCATTCCACGAGACGTGTGCTTACCTTTCGGCTCTCGGTTTCCACGTTCATTGATCAAGATAGCAGAGAGATCTCGTCGAGTACTAAAACCGAGGATCGCCCAGAACCACGTCGGACGAAAGAGAAATCAGCACGGGAACCTCTATCAAATTTACACTTGAAATTGTAAATCGTACTCGTTTTTCCGTTGCTCGATTCCGATTGGTGGGATCCCGCTTGTTCTTCAATATTAGCTCCGAGCAAGCACCTGTATCGTTCCGATCGCCGCAATCGTTATTAAATTCTTGATCTCTTCGAAAACCGTGTATTTCTTCTCTGTTTTCGTTCGATTACATCCTGCTGGAGTTTGTCAGCGTTGTACAAAGAGGAAAAATATTGTTCACCGGAGAATTTCCTTGCAGAAGCGAAAAGAGTGGAGAGAGCGATTAGTGTCTTCGGAGAACTTCTTACTTCGGAGGTCAGACCTTCGGTGGTTGTCTCCTTTCATTTCGAGGCGAGGAATCGATACATACATTAGCCTTATTAATGTTTACCTTGAACTTCACTCTGAAGGATGACTCGAGCTCATAACAGTCGCCGCCGGGAACTTTCGAACTGTTTCAAAGCGTGCCCACTTTCCCATAAAATAGCAACAATATCAACAACCACCATAAAGTATTAATCGTTTCCATAAAATTTTATAACACATTGCAATCCAGATTGCATTTTCGTCTAGAACGTCAAATTTCCTATAAAATAGCAACAATTTGAAGAACCGCGGAAAAATCGTACGTCATAATCCAGGAAAGTCGGATAAACAGAGGACAAGAAGAAAAAAACAATTTCTCCTAGCATAAATCGGAGCACCATTAAGCTTTCCTTGAAAATTTCACAACTCGTTGCACTCACAGTTTCATCACCGAATAAAATTGAGAAAATGTCGACGACCACGAAGAGAATCATCCCCTTTTCCTCCTGAGAAAACTAAACAAACAAACGACAGAAGATGAAGACAATTCAGAATTGTGGACGGTACGTTATCAAATCACATATGCTTCATACCCCACAAGTTATCGCGAATTAAGAAATAAATTTATTAATACATTGAAAAATATGAATAATTTCTTGATCATAGAATTTAGCAAATATTATACATAAACACAGGGCTTAGAAAGCAAAAGACTATCATATATTAACACTAAACCCACCACGGCCGGTCGAATGACCGATTTCAGATTTTTTATTTTACAATACATGAATTTACAAACATGGCTTCGTGGGAATAGATTCAGTAGATTTCTTTGTTCAATATTCATGTGTTATAATTCGACTCCAGATTTTATGCATTTGTGAGAAAAATGAGAGGAAGAGATTTAAAACAATAGAATGATTAAACAGACTAGAGGACATCGATAGGTCATTTTCAATCTTTTAAAATTGTTAAAGAAGCAAAGAAATTCTCAAGCGGCTATAGTGTCCTGCAATTGACTTGAACCATTTTTATTTTGCATGAAGATTCTCAATCTAGTTATAACAAAAATCACAGAAAGTCTAAACGAATTCAATCTTCTTATTTTTATAATACTTTTAGTGTTAACACTTTATCCACCGGAAGCCTATAAATAGGTTTTTCAATAATTGTGCTGTTCCATATGGATGCTTAAAAACCATTTTCTACGCAAATAATCCTAAACAAAATTATTGGATTACGTTATTGAGGTGGAGCTATTAATTCATAATTGAAATTTCTATTACAGTTGAACGATCAATTAAAAATCCTCAGCCATTGGCCCATAGACATCCAAAAATTATGGCGTAATCGCCGGTAGGTTTAGCGTAAAACGTGCCCGAAAATATCACAAACGTCACACAAAATTTCCGATCACCTGTCGAATTCGAACATCAGCGCAAAAACGAAAATCGTTTGGCCCGAGGAACGAAAGCTCGAAATACCGGAGCGTCGTTGGCCGCGATAGAAACCAGCCTGGCAACGCTCGGTTTGGCGAGGGCTTTAACGAGAGCGCCTCTCTCGCACACCGAACGAAAAAGAAAAGAATATATATCCGCCACGAGGTCAGGCCGCCGCTGGTTGCGGAGCACGGTCGTATCTGGTCCGCAACAATGTACGCGCATTTACGTAGGTGCGCGTGCCGTGTCGTATCGTGTCGAGCGGTGTCGTGTCGCGTTGGTAATCACCCTATTTCACGGTTAATCAGCCGAGAGGCCGGAAGAACGGTGGAAGGGAGGTGGCAGAAAGGGGTTGGGCGACGAAAGAAAGAGAGAAAACCAGAGAGGGTATCGTCAACCTCAAATAACTAGAATGAGAACGAAAAAGAGACCGGAGAATCGCGGAAAAAGTGCAAGGCCAGAAGGAGGACAGTGGTACAAAATACAAAAAAGGTAAGAAGACGGTAGAAATGTTAGGCGCGGAAAGTTAGTTTAACGGCTCCGAAGGGATGCAACATGGGGATGCTAGGTGGCTAGCTGCATCTGCTAGCTTTACTATCTAGGGCTAGGTACACAATATACCGCACAGAATCTTTGCGGAATTGCGGGCAATGTTCAAAAGGTCTGTGCAAAGGACACCGATGTAAAACTCAAAAAGACGAAAAACACGCTAGAAGTGTTACGTGCGGGAAGTTAGTTTAACAGTACCGAAGGGGTGCAACATGGGGATACTTGGTGGCTAGCTGCATCTGCTACCTTCACTATCTAGGGCTAGGTACGCAATATACCGCACAAAATCTTTGTGGAATTGCTGACAATGTTCAAAAGGGCTGTGCAAACAAGGACATCGATGCAAATCTCAAAAAGACCAAAAAGAGGCTAGAAGTGTTAGGTGCGGAAAGTTAGTTTAGCAGCACCGAAGGGGGGCAACATGGGGATACTTGGTGGCTAGCTGCATCTGCTACCTTCACTATCTAGGGCTAGGTACGCAATGTACCGCACAGAATCTTTGCGGAATTGCGGACAATGTTCAAAAGGGGTGTGCAAAGGACATCGATGCAAAACTCAAAAAAATGAAAAACACGCTAGAAGTGTTAGGCGCGGAAAGTTAATTTAACAGCACCAAAGGGGTACAACATGAGGATGCTAGGTGGCTAGCTGTCTGGGTATGTAATACACCGCACACAAACCCGTAGAATCGTGGACAGTGTGCGAGGGCATCTTAAAGGACACCGATACAAAAAACGGAAAAAGCACCAACACTATTATGCTACCATCACCAAAGGGGTCCATCGCGGAGATGCTACGTAGCTGCACCTGTAATCTTCAGAAGAAATTCGCAGAATCGCTGACAATGTTCAAAGAGCAACGGAAAGGAGGACGCCGCCACAACAGTCAGAAAAGGAAAAAGCACCAACACTGTTAGCTTACCAGCACCAAAAGGGTGCAACGTGTGGAGCTGTTAAATAGAGACATATCTGTAACCTCCAAGAAGAAATTCTCAGAATCGTGGAAAACGTACAACAACAGCATAGAGGACATGAGATAGAAAACTCGGAGAAATAAACAAGACACAGCGATATTAGTTTACCAACAATAAACAAGTATAGCGCGTAGAGCTGCTAGATAGAATTATACCTGTAATCACGTCTATCAACAGCTACGTTCAAGAATACAACTCACAGAAATCCGCAGTGTCACGGACAACGTGCAAGTTCAGAGTAAAGGAGGACATGAATACAAAACTGAGAGAAGAAATAGCGCGGTTAATCGCACCGACAGTGATGCACCGCTCGAATGCAAAGAACGACGGCCGCATTTTGACTATTGACGGCTACGTACAGACTATACCGCACCTGATCAATTAAGCTGGTAATCACGGCGGAATCACTGGTCAGGCGGCTGTCGGCACGCGATTCCAGCCCTCTCGGCACCCGCGATTATCTCGTGTAACGTTCGATCGGTCCTGCGGTCTCCTTGCACGGCAGCAGCAGCAGCAACATTTTTTTCCTCTTCAAGGAAACACGGAACACGCGTTCTTATGTGTATTTGTTCTTATCTCTTTGTCTGTCTACGTTTTGCGGTCGGTCGACGCGGAGTAGTCCGCGACGCGGCTGAACAGGTGGAGATCCCTGTGTCCCTGCGAGGGGGAACAGTCCTCCTCCGAAGGGTGAAGGGTGACCAGCACAGGGTCGGAGATAAGCCTTCGACCCTTGCGAGTCTCGCTCCTCGCACGACTGACTGCCGAAGCCTAGAGCCGAGGCTTGCTTGCCTGCTTGCTCGGCCGTCTCCTCCCCCTAGCGGTCCACCTCTCCCCTAAATGGCGCCACGAGCTTGCAAAACCGAGCCCTCACCGAACCTACCCTCTCTCTGTCTCCATCTCTTCCTACTTCTCTCTCGCTCCTTGCAGAGCTTTCGCTCTCTCCCTTTCGCTCTTTCTGCTCGCCCCGCTACCGCCATTGAACGCCTGCTCTTATCTACAGGGTGGCGCGCGCGGTTAAGCTCCGGCATTTCGAGACCTCGTCCTGCCACCGTTTCGGATTCGTCGGGGCTTGGCGGTTTTAATTTTGCTCTCGCGGAATCTTCATCTGCTTCCCGTCTTTTGTGCCTTCTTTTTCCCTCTTTCTCCCCCCACTCCCCTCAGTTTCTCTGGCTCCCTTTGCTTCTGTTTTCACCCTCTCGCGTGTGTTTTGATTTTCATTTTTCAGGCTTCCGCTTCTTTCTTCTTCTTCCAATGTTGCGATTGTTGGTGCTTGCTCCAAGGTGGTCGTTCTCGCACGCTTAACTGTGCATTAATTAATTTTTTTATTGTAAAGCGACGAACCATGTATAGGGTGACTGTTCCTCGAAGATAATATCATTTACTCCAATTGCTTGTCATAACGAAAATCATGGTTAAATATTTGTGTTACATTAAAGAATCACAAGATAAGGATATTTTATCAATTGCACATTTTTATCATAAAGACAGCAATGGGTTCTGGGCCAGAAAACGGACTTCGCGTCGCAGTACGAATTTTCAGAAAAATTGATACTGCCCTGAAAACCAACGATTGTTACATCCGGAGTCTTTTCAAGGATTTTCAAGTAGTCGGGTCATATTTCTGTCGGAGTTTATGTTTGACAACCTGCGTTTCGCATTTCGCTGAATGCTGCGGATTTAATGGTGCTCTTGGAAAGATACTTTATCTTTGAAGATTCAGAACGCTGTCCTTCAATTTCACGATTTTTTAAAATTTAATTGGAGCTTCTTATCTCCTCTGTTTTGAAGATTTGTTTAATTTTTTCTTTTAGGATACAGAAATCGGTACACTGCAATTTTTAGTTGCGGATTTTATCTGTAAAAATTCATTCTTTCTAAATCTTAGGATTTATATCAGATTTATTTTTAATGACTTTACTGTCGAGTTATCTTTGTGGGAAATTTTCTATGAGTTACTACAGCACGTATAGACAGCGTTACATTAATAAATTCAATAATGCATTTTCGAACTTCATTAATTGATTTAAAGCGCACAATTGTACCTCTGCAAAGCACCGTTGCAGGAACTTGAGCAATAATAATAATTAAACGAATCTATGTAAAGCAATAATAGGTATTCGCAGCATCATGAAAATTGATGCAGTAAAATATCACAGTCTTTGTAGTATTTATTATAGACATACATCATTGTGTCTCAGCTTCAAAAATATTTTGCCAAATTATATTTTGCAAACATAATTACAATTTTCCTCGAGTATTAACACTAGATCAGTCACAATTACTGGTTTCTAATTTTTTCTTACGCGATTACTGAAATTATTAAAATTAAGAATGAACATCTTTATTGAAGCACATATTGCAATAAAATTTATATGAAGTCTAAATAGATGCAATCTTGTCATTATGACAGAGAAATAAGTGAAATTCCCTGAAAAGGCCGAAAATCTGCGACTTTTGCTCTTAAGCTCTCATTTTGTAATGTTTGAAGCTCATGGCAACATTAATCGATTACGATGAAACTTGTAGATGTATATAACTCACTTTGATTTGCGAAACGCATGTTTTAAATTTTTCTTTATAAACATGGATAAGAAAGCTATAAATCGTGGCCTTCAAATTCTCCTTCCGAATTCCGAGCAATTTCTTTTTACGCATTACCTAGTTAATTAATCCTTCTAACATCTCAAAAAAGAAACTCAAGCAGTTCGATGTAATTTAAAAAAAGTTATTAGTCTTTAAATACTACAAAGTTAAATACTACAAAGCCGAACTACCAGAAGCCAAGAATGCATCTCAACTTCGCACATTTTCTCACCACATTCTGATACATAACACGAGCAACTCATCCACCCTGACAACAACGATACCACAGACGGATATGCACCCTACTGCATTTTGTGTACATTATGTAGGAACAGTATCCCTTGATTTATTCGCCAGTTTGTTACACAACTTGCCTGTAGTAAAATTTGCAGCAGCTCCCCTCATCTTGCTCGGCCGCCTCCTTCGACGTGTTGCTTTCTCTCTCTTCTTTCTTCCAGGAGCAACCACCTGTAACCCTCTAGGAGACAGACGATCGTTTCAAACTACCCCACCTCTACCCGGTCGACCCTTTAAACTTAGCCTTGGCGGCCTTTTCCGCTCTTCAACCTGATCGACTCGATCGCCAATCGCTCCAGATGATCCGTCAAAGCATGACGCAACCAACCCTTTTATTTCGTTTCCCTTTCTCGCGAAACCGATGACCAAATTCCGCCATTTTCAAATTTTCCTCGTCACACCGCCAAAATATTTTCTAACCAAAATTCGTCGAATTTTTAACAGTAGATTTGCGGGACACAAAGAGATGACAGGTTCTAATATATTTAATTTACGACTATTGAGATTATCAAAATGCATAAGAAATTATTCAATAAATTTATTTCCTTGGGTAGGATATGCGTATAGGAGATATATAGATTGTTATTTTT
Source organism: Sphecodes monilicornis (assembly GCA_913789915.3). Lineage (NCBI taxonomy): Eukaryota > Metazoa > Arthropoda > Insecta > Hymenoptera > Halictidae > Sphecodes > Sphecodes monilicornis. Next base: position 18,782,739 of record OU565290.1, read on the forward strand.
ACAAAGTAATATACTCCGCAAACTTATAGTTAATTAAAAGTAAAATCCTCAAAAACAAAACTGGAAAAATACAATTTATTATAGTGTCTATTCCTTTTATCCTTCTGCATCTTTCAGTTTTAATAAAAATTAAATTTCTTCAATACACATTCCGTTGTACATTTTTTCTATATTACAGAAACAATTAATTTGTAAATCCGATAGAAAAATAGTATGAATGTTAAATTATGTCGATTCACTAATACTTCACTTCAAGGTGCAATATACTGAACAAATTTGTTCACTCGAAAAATATAAAATTTGAACGAATATGTATGAATTAAAACTTGTGTATAAATCCAAACTTATTCGTTAAACGCGTTCGAAGTAGAATCAAACTGTGTTAAGATCTAAATATTATACACGTTTTGGCTCAACGTTATTATTAATGTTTTAAGTCTACCGCGAAAGTTGCTAAAACAAATGATCTCTCTCTCTCTCTCGTTATTTTTAACACTCGGACGGTGGACCATTTTTACAATGGTTTTTACAACCATTTTTAGAGTCCTTTTAAACATATTTATGATGGTACTTCTTGCAGACACGGCAGTCTTTCTGTTAATCCTACTAAATCAGCTATTAATTTTACGTAGTCGCTAGAAACTGAGTAATTAAACAATGTTTTTTATGCTCTGGTTCAAAACAATGTATGTATGTCAAAACAACAGTTTACAATGATACATTTGTCAGAAAAAGAACGCAAGTAATGATTTATCAAGCGCCGGGCCAGTTCCTCACGAAAAATGGCGTTTTATATATAGAAAGACGATGCGCAGTAAATCGCTGTCTCTCTCTTTCCCCACGGACCTTAGTATCCAAAGCCAGTAAGTTACTTTCCATTTATTTTTGCGGAGCTTTCATAGTTAGAACGGATCAATCCTCTCCGAGCGATCCATCAAAGTGTGCTGAGGTTCTGGCGGGCTTCTAACGCCTCTATTTGTTACTGTACATCTTCCGTGTTCCTTCCACGATCTCTAGGGAAACAGCGTAACAAATTCCCCAAGAATTTATGCGAATTCGAAAATATCAAAGAAATCAATTAAATCGGAGAATCGAACGGTGCCCGAAGAATCCTCCGAGGTAGGGATGGACGATTCTTGCAAAAATATCAATTCTTGAATAGATTCTGAATCGCAGCGACAAAAATCAACTCAATTGAAAATCGATTCTTTGAAAACCGATTCTTTGAAAACCGATGCATTGAAAATCGATGCATTGAAAATCGATGCATTGAAAATCAATGCAATGAAAATCGATGCTTTGAAAATCGATGCTTTGAAAATCAATGCTTTAAAAATCGATTCTTTGAAAATCGATGCATTGAAAGTCGATTCTTTGAAAATCGATTCCTTGCAAGTCGATGCTTTGAAAGTCGATGCTTTGAAAATCGATTTAAAAAAAAATCTATCGAAATACTATTAATATCCATGTAAATTCTGCATGACATATTGTTATATCGCAGGATCACTTTAGAACCGATTTAAAAAATCTAGTTGTTCAATGAAGAAGTAACTCAATATAAAATATAGTATAACTTTTATAGCACTATCGAGATATCGATAATATCTCTGGACGAGATACTGTATAACTTTTAAATTACATTGATATATTTATTTATTTGAGACTTGAAAAAAGGAAGAATTAACAATGATCAGTATTTATTAAGCATTCACTTAAAGGCAATGAATTTAAGAAGAGTAAATGATGTAAATGGTCCGGTGATATACGATTCCGTTCTTCAACCATAATATTCTCGGCTTTTGAAAATATTTTCTTTGATGGAACAGACTTTCCAACAACGGGAAAATATTGGGCAGCCACGACACTCAGTGATGGATACATTAACTTATGCCTCAACTTGAATCGAAGATCGATTCATAACTATAAGAATCGATTCAGAAAAATTGAAATTCGATTCTTCAGAAAATCGATTCAGAATCGCTCAACCCTACTCCGAAGCATCACTGGGTTGTGTTTCCAACCGTTAGATCGGATTTCTCTGTGGATATTGTTAAACGCCGAATTATTTGCAGTTCTAGTTCGGTTTTCACTGATCTTTGTCGGAATTTTCTACTCGGATGCCATTCGAAACGATTTACTTTGCGAAAATTGTTCCGAGAGGAATTTCTGCCTTTCAGGGTGACGAACAGCGAGTTATTTTTGTGGAGACTTGTACTTTCTCTTTAGAGACGTCTCTGTGAAATTTGAAACTAGAATTCGTAATACTTTTGAAGTTAATTGTTGAAGTGCCTCGGTATTTCGCACTTTAAACATCCTTTTCTTGAAACAACGTTTTTGAAGGTAGTTGATAGAGTTATGCAGAAAGTATGCTAATCAAACTCGATATTTTTCATCAAGAATTTTTTATGCAAAATAAAGATTTTTATGCAATATAAAAATTGTCTGCATTCTTTTCTCAATAATTTTACTAAGCAGGAAATATTGCAACAGTACGCTTAAATTCAGCAAGCATTGTCTACTGGTTTGCATTGGGTCTACTGATTTTTGTTGTAAGCGTATAAAATCTGCAGATTACCCATAATTATTTATTCCAATCTCTTCTTCTTTTCTGTCTATTGCATAGTAATTAATAGATTCCGGATCTTTATGAAAAATAAAAATTGTGTGCCTGAATTGCATTCTTGCAATACATGATTAGCAATACACACACCTGTCTCTACGGGAGCAAGATAAAATGTCTTTATTTTTTTAATAATTTGAATAGGTTTCCGATAAGGTACGGCTGTTCTTAAACTCTATTTATCTTTTTACTATTACGAATTGAATCTATCCAATTTTGTCATGGATGCATAAAATCCGCAGTCTAGCGATTAAATTCATTGAGACTCCATGTTGCACTTTATCCGAGCAATTACAACACGCACTGCATTTGAAAAAGTTGTAGACTAAATCTTTGACACTATGATGAAATCACGAGAATTCGTGTTATAAATAATAAAATATCTTATTGAAATTATGAAGACTCTGTCATGGGAAATGATTGAATTTTCAATATTCAAGCACATATTAGAATCAAAATCGTACAAAATCTAAATGCGCTCATTCACGCCATTTTTCTATGGCAACATACATCAGTCATTTTCAGTATTCGGTAGATTCAGTGTCAAGAGAGTACAGTATGATTGTTCATCGATTTTCTGCAAGAATAGTAGAGCGCAATGGCGATTAGAATAAAAAATGAGGGAAAGGAGCCGTGATCATTTCGACAGGTGAAAGACACTTGAAAAATTGATTTCGATGGAACGTTCGTAATGAAAGGATTGATAATAGTTACGGTGCACGCGTTCCGTTCGCATGAGTTACGAAAACTATCAATTCGGACGAGTTTTCATTGACTGACGTTTCCATTATTCGTTCGGCGGCTTAAAACTACACATAAAAAACGAGGCAGCCGTACTTGGGAACTGGAACTAGGGTATTCTCTTTCCTCCTTCTGATTCCTTTTGGTTTTTCGGACCAGGTCGGGCCGAGGTTGAGCGGTAAATCGAGAGAAAAATCCGATAAATATCGCGATAAAAAGTACTTCATTCAGTACGCATATCGAAATTGAAAAACTCTGACCTGGTGCACCGCCCCTGCCATTACGTTTGGCACGAGCCGCGACTGTAGATTGATGCATTCGACGTTTTATTTTCGAAATCGCGGAACGCTTTTGCGAAACCCACGTTTCCACGTATTGCACGCGTAAATGTTACGAGTAGTTGACTTCAAAGAGTACCGAGTCAAATCGGTGAGAGTTTTGCGACACGAATTTGCAAGAGAATGTAAATTGGTCCCCAACATTTTTACTTAATCTTGGAAAAACTAAGCTATCATGTATCTCCTTTTTTTTTAAGTTGCATCAAACTCACAATGGTTATTAGCAACTACAAGCTTAGGTGGTCATTTATAATTTAGATTTGGTTGAATAGCTTTGTGTGCTTCAAGAATTTTATTAGTTTTTCGCAAGATTCCTTTGGTTAGAAAGAGAAAAACAATTTACTTCGATTTTATTTTTGATAATAACAAAAATAATTGTTTCAGATTTGTGTTGAGGATTTGATTTCAGAAAACAGTTACCATGTCAGGTTCTGTATGTTTCCTGTGTTTTCAGCTATTCATAAAGTAGGATTTGATAAATGTTCTTAGCACTAATAAGGTGTACATCTTGGTGGTCACAATAGTTCATTTATCGTAACACAGACGAGATGTAGGTACAGAAACAGATCACGCACAGACATTGCATCTTATGGGCTTTTCTGTCTAGGCCTCGGGGAGCCACAGTGGCCCCAGTACCATTTCGGTGTCGCGCTCAATATTACCGATAGTTCACGAATTTAGCCGTATTAGCAAGAACTGAATATTCCGTATACTTTATTTTTACTACGGGTGTTTTGGAGGCTACTAATGCATACGGCGCATGTATTTGAACGGTGAAAATAATATTTATGAAGAATGTATTACAAAAATACGAATTGTAGTAAAATTAATTTGGTTTCTATACGTAATATTATTTTTATTACTCGTGTCACTAATGAATGTATATTATAATAGTTTTATACACTTTAGACCAATAGTTTACTTTCTTTACGGTAATGCGGCAACATGGAACAGATCCTGCCTCAACTTTCTACCCCCTCTAACACATGAAACAAAACTAACTTTTAGTCTGGATAAGAACTAGTTTCAACCAATTATTTAATTTGAATATAAAATAATGTTTCAATATCGAAATAATATGCGATATGTAACGTACATCTCAGTACGTACATCATATTTAGACTACATCAGAACCTACAATCTACTGCAGGAGTGCAAATCTATTTAACACTCGCTCACGAGAGCAAGAGTTATATGTATTCTGAAACGAAAACTTTGTATTTGGATTATTAATTGAAAATAATTGTTGAAGCTGGGAAATAGGAAAAGGAAGAAAGTATTAAAAGTCTTACATTCTACTATGAAATACATATTTACGCAAATTCTAAATGTGCAGCTATTAGCTCGATATTATCCACTACATGCGAGATACTATAATTTATAAATTATAGCATTTTGCGAAATGTGGATAATATCGATTGCCCAGGTCTCACCACGAGGAGGTTGCCGCACAAGAGACCCGAAAGAGAGTCAGAACGAAGTCTTCCTTCGTTCTGTCTCCCTTTCTTACAACGACGATTCTTAGAAACTAAGTTTGCAGGTCGCTAAATGGAAAAGTAGTCTTTTTCATGGAAAAGACTTCTATTCCATTTAGCGTATGTCGAGTAATTATTGCGGGGCAAAGTGTGAATCGGAGAAGAAGTCTCCGATCCACGAGGGACCAAGGGCGAATCAGGCAGAAGGCTCTGATTCTTTCAAAGAAACAAACAAGATCGAACCAGAGCAGAAGGCTCTGGTTCAAGGGTGACGCGACGCGTTCAATGCTTACAAGTCCTGAGCCGACCAGCCCGATACCCGCCACTCCATCACCAAGAAAGATGGCAAAGAGATGCGCTCAAACGGTTTCTGGCGCTACTGGGTGACATGAGAACATGGCGTGCCCAGGATTACGTTAACACAGAGGATCGTCAGAAGACGAGTGAACGAGTCTCTTAGACATCCCTCTCAATGACTTCACGCCGGATACCGAAACTGGACCAGCTCAGGACCTGCAAGCAAGGCCGACACAGCAGAAGGCTGTGTCGGAGTCAGAAAACGTGGCGAGCAAACTCAAGTTACGGCAATAAATACTCGACATAATTACAACGACGATTGACAATCTTAATAACTAACGCACGCACTAAAACTAACTTAAGAATAATCTGGAGTCTTCGTTCGACGAATCCTCTTCTTTCGATGAATTTTCTTCGTTCGATGAATTTTCTTCGTACGATGAATTTTCTTCGCACGATGAATTTTTTTCGCAAGATGAATTTTCTTGAACAAAATCGATAACCAGCTGAAACAAAATTGACTCCAAATGGAAAAGCTGTTGAAAAAAAAATCGAAACAGAATCGAAAGCCAGTTGAAACAAAGTCGAAACAGAATCGAAAACCAGTTAATACGAAATCGACACCAAATGAAAAACCAGTCGAAACAGAATCGAAACCATGTCGAGCCCAAATCTAATGATTTGTGGACGCAACGATCTATAGGCGATTCGGGTGGCCCCGGGGACGCGAGTCCCCGTACCCACTCACGGGCCCCATCCCGTGAGTGAGCCCCTGAGGGAACTCCGATCGGAGGAATATCAATTTCAAGACAAAAATATCAGTTTGAGAAAGTTGGGCTTTGAAAGTTCAGGAGCACATTCCAATTACGAATCCAAAAATTAATAATGGAGGTGTTTGTTGAAGGTACATGTATTCTGAAATTGAAATTCTGTATTTCTATTATTAATTGAAAAAAAATTCTGAACCTGGAATACCTGAACAAAGGAAAACGAAGAAATTATTAAGTCTTACATTCTAATATAAAATATTATACATATTTACGCAAGCTCTAAATGTGCAGCTATTAGCTCGATATTATCCACTACATGCAAGATACTACAATTTATAAGTTATAATATCTTGCGAATTGTGGATAATATCGATTGCCCAGGTCTCACCACGAGGAGGTTGCTGCACAAGAGACCCGAAAGGGAGTCAGAACGAAGTCTCCCTTCGTTCTGTCTCCCTTTCTTACAACGAAGATTCTTAGAAACTAAGTTTCGCAGGTCGCTAAATGGAGAAGTAGTCTTTTTCATGGAAAAGACTTCTTTTCCATTTAGCGTATGTCGAGTAATTATTGCGGGGCAAAGTGTGAATCGGAGAAGAAGTCTCCGATCCATGAGGGACCAAGGGCGAATCAGGCGGAAGGCTCTGATTCTTTCAAAGAAACAAACAAGATCGAACCAGAGCAGAAGGCTCTGGTTCAAGGGTGACGCGACGCGTTCAATGCTTACAAGTCCTGAGCCGACCAGCCCGATACCCGCCACTCCATCACCAAGAAAGATGGCAAAGAGATGCGCTCAAACGGTTTCTGGCGCTACTGGGTGACATGAGAACATGGCGTGCCCAGGATTACGTTAACACAGAGGATCGTCAGAAGACGAGTGAACGAGTCTCTTAGACATCCCTCTCAATGACTTCACGCCGGATACCGAAACTGGACCAGCTCAGGACCTGCAAGCAAGGCCGACACAGCAGAAGGCTGTGTCGGAGTCAGAAAACGAGGCGAGCAAAGTCAAGTTACGGCAATAATTACTCGACATAATTACAACGACGATTGACAATCTTAATAACTAACGCACGCACTAAAACTAACTTAAGAATAATCTGGAGTCTTCGTTCGACGAATCCTCTTCTTTCGATGCATTTTCTTCGTAGGATGAATTTTCTTCGTACGATGAATTTCCTTCGCACGATGAATTTTCTTCGCACGATGAATTTTCTTCCTTCTATGAATTTTCTTCGCACGATGAATTTTTTTCTTTCGACGAATTTTCTTCCTTTGATGAATTTTCTTCGTTGGTTCTGACTAACAAGAGCAAGATGAACGACCCAAATCGAAACAGAATCGAAAACCAATTGAATGAAAAACCAATTGAATCGAAAACCAGTTGGAACAAAATCGACACCAAATCGAAAACCAGTCGAAACAAAGTCGAAACAAAATCGAAACCACATCGAGCCCAAATCTAATGATTTGTGGACGCAACGACCTGTAGGCGATTCGGGTGCCCCCGGGGACGCGAGTCCCCGTACCCACTCACGGGCCCCATCCCGTGAGTGAGTCCCTGAGGGAACTCCGATCCGAACAATATTGATTTCAAGATAAAAATATCAATTTCCTGAAATAAATATCAATTTTCTGAAATAAATATCAATTTCCTGAAATAAATATCAATTTCCTGAAATCAATATCAATTTCCTGAAATAAATAACAATTTCCTGAAATAAATAACAATTTCCTGAAATAAATAACAATTTTCTGAAATAAATAACAATTTCCTGAAATAAATAACAATTTCCTGAAATAGATAGCAATTTCCTGAAATAAATATCAATTTCCTGAAATAAGTAACAATTTCCTGAAATAAATAACAATTTCCTGAAATAGATAACAATTTCCTGAAATAAATAACAATTTCCTGAAATAAATAACAATGTCCTGAAATAAATATCAATTTCCTGAAATAAATATCAATTTCCTGAAATAAACAACAATTTCCTGAAATAAACAACAATTTCCTGAAATAAATAACAATTTCCTGAAATAAATAACAATTTCCCGAAATAAATAACAATTTCCTGAAATAAATAACAATTTCCTGAAATAAATAACAATTTCCTGAAATAAATAACAATTTCCTGAAATAAATAACAATTTCCTGAAATAAATAACAATTTCCTGAAATAAATAACAATTTCCTGAAATAAATAACAATTTCCTGAAATAAATAACAATTTCCTGAAATAAATAACAGTTTCCTGAAATAAATAACAATTTCCTGAAATAAATAACAATTTCCTGAAATAGATAGCAATTTCCTGAAATAAATATCAATTTCCTGAAAAATATCAATTTCTAGACATAAATATTGTATCAATTTGGTAAAGTTGAACTTTGAAAGTCTTACAAAATTATGTATTATCATTCTGACAAATTACATAAGAAATTTAAAACTCTAATGTCTAAAATTCTAGATCGGTACTTCTAAAACTACTTTAAATCGCGGCTATTTATTCGCAACATTAACTAGACATTAAGTCAACTTTGAAAATTTATACTATTACAACGCGTGTTACAATTTGTTTCGCAACGCTACTTAAAACCGCGAATGTTCTTATCTCACAGTTGATCGTTGCAACTGGAGCATGGGCGCCTGAAATATCGAATCATTCTAATACAAACGCGATCCTTTTGATGCGCAACGCTAATTCAACAAATCGAAATTCAAAATACTATTTAAATAAGAAAAGAACTCTGACGTCTAAAATTCTATATCGGTGTCTCTAGAATTACTTTAATTCGCGACTATTTATTCGCAACATTAACTAGGCATTTGATCAATTTTAAAAATTGATACTAGTACAACGCGTATGACAATTTGTTTCGCAACGCTACTCGAAGTCGCGGATGAGCCCATCTCACAGTTGATCGTTGCAGCTCGAGCATGGGCGCCTGAAATGTCGAAAGACTCGAAAGCAAACGCGAACTTTTGGTGCGCAACGCTAATTCAACGAACAGAGATCCAAAAAAGATTACTCCAATTCAACAAATCGAAATTCAAATTGCTATTTAAATAAGAAATTTAAAATTCCAACGTTTAAAATTGTACATCTGTATGTCTAGATTTACTTTAAATCGCAACTATTTATTTGCAACATTTACTACACATTTAATCAAGTTTTAAAATTAATAGTAGTACAACGCGTGTGACAATTTGTTTCGCAACACTACTCGAAATCGCGGATGTGCCCATCTCACAGCTGATCGTTGCAGCTTGAGCATGGGAGCCTGAAAAGTCGAAAGACTCGAAAGCAAACGCGAACTTTTGGTACGCAACGCTAATTCAATGAACAGAGATCCAAAAAAGATTACTCTACAGTTTCTGCAAAACGAATCGCGACTATTTGTTTCGCAACGCTATAGTTTAAACGAGCTATATCGCTGATGGAGACTACTATTATATTTAGAAGAAAGGCTAACTTTGATATGTGTTCAAAATCGACTAACGCAACGCGTACTTTTTTCGCAACGCTAGTGCAAATCGCGGACGTTCCCATCTCGGCTGATCGTTGGGGCGGCGAGGCCTGCCCATGCATGCAACTAACTACTTTTACATTCTACTACAACTCTATTTCTACAGACGAGTATAACGATAAGGTAGTGATAAAATGACTCACTCGAAGATGCGAAGACGTTGCAATGATTGTCCTTTTGAATGACAGTTTATCCGGCATCTTTGGCATAAAACCTCGTCTGCTCCTTCGGCATCATCCCGACAATTTGTTTCGCACCGCTACTCGATATCGCGGAAGTACCCATCTCACAGTTGATCGTTGCAACTGGAGCATGGGCGCCTGAAATATCGAAAGATGCTATTGCAAACGCGATTCTTTTGATGCGCAACGCTAATTCAACAAATCGAATTTAAAATGCTATTTAAATAAGAAATTTAAAACTCTACGTCTAAAATTCTAAACAGGTATCTTTAGAACTACTTTAAATTACGACTATTTATTTGCAACATTAACTAGACATTTCATCAACATTAAAAATTGATACTAGTACAACGCGTGTAACAATTTGTTTCGCAACACTACTTGAAATCGCGGATGTGCCCATCTCACAGTTGATCGTTGCAGCTCGAGCATGGGAGCCTGGAAAGTCGAAAGACTCGAAAGCAAACGCGAACTTTTTGTGCGCAACGCTAATTCAACGAACAGAGATCCAAAAAACGATTACTTTAGATTATATGTAAAACAACAACAATATGAACTTTAAAAGCGCAGTTATCAAATTGAAATGTAATTTTGAACCGCGACTATTTGTGATTCGCAACGCTACGCTCTAAACAAAATTTTTCGTAACATTAACTTTAATCTCTGTTCAAAATTGACTAAATGCAACGCGTGGTTTTGTCGCAACGCTAGTGTAAATCGCGGACGTTCCCATCTCGGCTGATCGTTGGGGCGGCGATGCCTGCCCATGCATGCAACTAACTACTTTTACACTTTACTACTACGGTATACTACCACTTCTACAGACGAATATAGTAACAAGGTCGTAACAAAATGACTCACTCGAAGATGCGAAGTCGTTGCAATGAATGCCCTCTCTGAGTCGATCAGCACGGTAATGACTGCATGCCGGATACCGAAACTGGACCGGCTCAGAACCCAAGGTAAACGAAGGAAGCATTGAAGAGTCCATGGCCCCCCCCAAGCTAGCTTAAAGTAGGCCAAGGAAGTTTTAAATAACCCTTGGACTACCCTAAGCTAGCTAAAGGTGGACCATGGTAGACAATGGTAGGCCATTGGTGGAGGACCCTTGGTTAAGCTTAAGCCAGCTGAAAGTCAGCCTCAAGGTACGCACAGGTAGGCCAGAGTAGCTCTCGATGACCGCTGGTCAACCACAGGGTAGACCACTGTTGGAAGACCCTTGGTCCACCCTAAGCCAGCTGAAGGTAGGCAAGGGTAGCTCTGGAGGACCACTGGTCAGCCTCAGGGTAGGCTAGAGTAGCTCTGGATGACCACTGGTCAACCCCAAATTAGACTACTGGTGGAGGACCCTTGGTCCACCCTAAGCCAGCTGAAGGTAGGCAAGGGTAGCTCTGGAGGACCACTGGTCATCCCCAAGGTAGGCAGGAGAGGCCAGGGTACCGCTGAAGATCCTCCTGGTTCCGGAGCCCATCCGCTCCTGCCGGAGGGCCCGGCCCGACTGATTGACTGAGCGCGCTCAGCGAGCTTAGGTAGCCAGTGATGCGCAGCGAGCAGCGAAGCGCAACGCTCCCCACCCCAACTAATTTCGGTAGATCTCGGTTGCCGTGATAATAATTATTGATAAATCTATTATTTCTGACTGTTTAATGTTTATAACAATTTCCTTTGGCCAACGATGTCAACAAGCATCCTCTTGTCTATCTACCAACTAATTTTTTAGTAAAAATTGCTAATCGTACTCGAGGTACAGAACAACTTTTAAACCATGAATATTCATACGCATTAATTTCTTCAACACAACTCACTGAAAAATGTATTGTTTCTAGCTAGTTAATATTTATAACAATCTTTTTGCTAATGATGTCGACAAGCATCCTCTTGACTATGTACCATCTTATTTTTAAGTAAAAATTGCTAATAGTACTCGAGATACAGAGTAACTTTTAACACACGAATATTACCAAACAATATTATATCAAACAAATGTAATTAATAAAGTTACTATCTCTGATTGTTTAATGTTTATAACAATTCCGTTTGCTAATTATGTCGATAAGCACTCCCTCGACTATCTGACCATCTAATTTTTCAGTAAAAATATGTAATGGAATTCGAGATGTTGAATATCTTCTGATACATGAATATTCGCGTGCATTAATTTATCGAACACAATTCACTGTTAAATTTATCATCTCTAGCTGGTTAATATTTGAAACAATTCCTTTTGTCGATGATGTCGACGAGCACTCCGTTGACCATATTGCCATCTAATTTTTTAGTAGAAGTAAGTAATAAAACTCGAGATCCAGCATAATTTATGATACATGAATATTACTAAGCATAATTATATTGAAAAAATGTAATTAATGAATTTGTTATCTCTGTTTGTTTAACGATTACAACGATTATATGTTTAGTTACCTCACCACCCAATTTTTTAGTAAAAATAGCTAATAGTACTCGAGATACAGATTAACTTTTATGCATAAACATTTGGAGTATACAAGATATTTAATTCTCACTAGTATGCACAGTTTCATTAGAACAAGAGTAACAGAAATTATTTATAACTAATTAACCTCTTCTAGAATCGAATTGAAAACTATACATGAATGTTGCCGAAGGTCCATTCTATATTCTTCGAGAGCTAATATTTATAAAAATTACCTGAAGTAATTTATCAACAATTTTTGTGGAGGTAACTTCTATCTTCTATGCCCGCAATGAGTAAGACAAGGATAGTCCGAGTATTCGTCAAAGGTAAACACACAAATCGTTGTGTCACCTCTCTGGAAATCGTAAATAACTAATTAACTAGGCGTCGAATCTACATAAAACTACAACAGATATGTAGCTGAGACATCATTCTAGAACCTCCGATCACAAGGAAGATTATTTTTTACCAGAGATTTGTTAAATTATTTGAGTTTATTTTAGAACGAGACTTAGAATAATTGTTTATAACTATTTAGTCAGAAATAAAATGTGACGATAAACTATATGTGAAAGTAGCTGAAGGTCTATTCTATATTTCCTAACTGCAAATATTTGTAAACAATTCCTCACAAGTGCGTTACTAATAAATTTTCTGTCGAGTGTGCACAGTATTCAGCAGCTCTGTGACTATCTTTCTTTCTCTTTTTAAATGTGCATAAGTTCGTCCTTCTCGGATACAAACTTCTTTATCATGTTCGCCAAATTTTTATCAGGGGGTTCGAAGTCCTGTAAAAAAATAGGCGGCACAAGTGAATAATACGTGGAGTATTTTTGTACGAATACAATTGCGTTTTAAAGCTGACAACGCTGTAAAATCGAGCCTCCTCAGACACGCACTGTATGTGTTGCAACCTCATGTAGTTCACCACCTGACCGTTCCATTTCGATAGAGTCCGCTATCGTACTAGGACATTTTCTACAGAGTCGGTAATTCAGAACCGTGGACAGAAAAATGGATTGCATGCAATGTCTGTAGGTGGATCACGACAGACATTGCAGCTTATGAGCTTTTCTATCTTGGCCTCGGGGAGCCACAGTAGCCACCGTACCATTTCGGTGTCGCGCCCAATCTTACCGATAGTTCGCGAAGTTAAGCGTATTAGCAAGAACTGAATATTCTGTATACTTTGTGTTTACTACTGTGGGCTACGAATGCATAGAGCCTAATATTGCGCTTGTATTTGATCGATGAAAATAGTATTTATGAAGAATGTATTACAAAAATACGAATTATAGTAAAATTAATTGGGTTTCTATACGTAAAATTATTTGTATTACTCATGTCATTAATGAAAATATACGTCTCATCCGCTGAACGGGTACGGCTCAACCGATGAACGGACATGTTTCGTATCTGTGTGGATACTGTAAATCTACTGTTCGAATGTACCGGGCTACCGTTATGTTTCATATGTGAAACTTTGAAATAAAGCGGTGCAGAAATCAGTGATGCCAGATCACTGAAATCGAGGGGAATACAATTTACCATCACTTTGCTGACCAGAGTAGTATGTAATACGTAGCGCGGCACGTCACGTGATCAGTCAACGGTCTTAGTGGAGGACGTTGGAGTGTGCTCAGATAGTGGAATGGGATAGTGGAAGGGGAAAAGGAGGAGAGGAAAATCAACCCAATTTTAGGTGGATCCGGCATCACTGGCTGAAATCTCCAATTCCGGATTTGAAATCCAACTCCGAATCAGGTCGTTTTTACTGAATCTCTTCATTTCAACCGACAGCAACACGATCGAATGATATACTCGAATTTCACGTGTTCTTTGTAGGATGCCGTGATATCAACGGATGAGGAAATTAATTTATGATTATTATGTAGAGCACTGTTCCCTTCTCATCATTATTTTGTGTAAGATTGTATTTCATAGACAGGCATCGACATTTTATTGAGAACTGACAATTCGTGCAAGCTAGTTCAATTTTTCAAAACTCATCATTGATGCTTTAGAGCAGGGATAGGCATTTTTGTCTCTTGAAACAAAACAGTCCCCACCATAGCGGCCACTGTCCCCCACCAGCATCCGCCGTTACCATAGAGGAAGGAAGTGCTTCGTCCGCCGCGAACAGTGCGCAGACCTCGCGCATGAAAGAGAGGTTGGTGGGAGAAGCAGGCATTTGAGGGTCCGCTACCGTACCTATCACGGCTTTAGAGGTTATTGACCATCGAACACTACTGATAGAATTTCTACATTTCGGTAGACACGAAGAAAGCCACCGCCTTCTCTCTCTCTCTTTTCTCCCTCTCTTTCTCCCCTCCGTCTCCTTTCCACCGATTCTCTCTGATTAAATGATTTCCTAGCTTGTCAACGAAGATCTCTCAGGACCATTAAAATAAATCCTCTTCAAATGCATGAATCAATAGCCGCAAACAAATAGTTACAATAAGACGCAGTTTGATGTGTGGGTTATTTAACGTGTCTCGTTAAATGGTCTGTACTTAAGCAAACATTTATTTTATTTTATTTATTTTTTTAAACATTTATTTTATTTATTTTATTTTATTTGACTTGTCTCGTTAAATGCTTTGTAGTTAAGCAAACATTTATTTTATACAATAATGTACACTTTTTCCCATTTTTCACACTTATTCGTTCAAAGAGTCTACCCTTTCACCATCATCCGTACCAGGATAATACGAAATATCGCAGTATAATAGATCATGTTACAGTTTCGATATTTACATGCACATTGAATTTTGGCGTTAGAAGTATAAGTCCAGCCATAAATTCCATGGTATCCGGCGTGTCTGATGTAAGTTTAATTCTATGATTGAGCAGTGAATTAATTATAGCGACTTTCACTTGCACCAATCCAAACCGGAAGCCTATAACAAATTGACAAATAAAAATTATTCGTTTGAATGTACTTTCGATAATTTTGAGTACACAATGCTTACCTATGCATGCCCGTGGCCCCTCTCCAAAAGGCAAATAAGCGTACGGATGTCTGGATTTAATATTTTCCTCGCTGAAACGTTCTGGATCAAACTTCTCTGGTTCTGGATATATATTCGGATCATAATGAAGACCATAAATAGGTATTAATACTGAAGTTCCCACAGGTATGGTCACGTTTGTGGTCTCAAACGTCGTTTCCTTCGTACAGACCCGATTTAGCAAGACGAGAATCGGATATTTCCTCATAGTTTCTATAAGAAGTGAATTTTCATCTTCACTTATTTCTTTTAAGATTACTATTTACAATAAAATTTAATAGCTTCTTTTCGACATAACCGTGCTGCAGAAGTATAATAATATATTTCAAGAACGTAAAATGTAAGAATCAAATAATGGATACGTCCGGATAAATAAATATGAAACTTTGAATGACACTTGCATTATGAAATGTGCATTGTGCGTTTGTATCGACTTTATATCAAATTAACCACTTGTTTAGTAATTAAAGGTGTGATTAACAAGGAAATAGTGGTCCAACATATTATCAACATATTAATATAAAAAGTATGGTGTCTGCGACCTGAAGCAATTGCATACCAACCTGAGATCACTTTATGCAGATAAGGCATGTCACTAACAGCACTATATGTAATACCACCGTGTTTCTTAACAAAAGTTCGCATCTCTTCTCGCAGTTTATCTTGAATATCTTGATGTTTTGCTAATTCGTACAAACAGAACGTGGCTATCGTCGAAGATGTTTCGAATCCACCTACATGGAAGCTATAAGCTTGTGCCGTAGCTTCTGAGAGCGTCATTTTGGTCTCCGCAATATCTAAAAAGCATGAATATGGCACGGAATAATTAATAGCCATTAAAAATATGGGTATGCGAGTACCCGTAATTTACGAGCTGAGCTGAACTCGATCCGATTGCTCGAGCCGAGTCGAGCGTTTGAATTTTCCGAGCTACTCGAAATTGACGAACTGCTTGAAAAAAATGCGAGCTACTTGAAAAAATCAACCGGTTCGAATATTCAAGCCTTCGTAAAACTTCGATTTACTCGAACATGAATTTTCAACTCGAAATTTTTCGAATTCCTCGAATATATTCGAACAGATCTTTAACTTTCGAGTTACTCGTAAAAATTCGAATTGCTCGAG
This sequence comes from Sphecodes monilicornis, assembly GCA_913789915.3. Classification (NCBI taxonomy): domain Eukaryota; kingdom Metazoa; phylum Arthropoda; class Insecta; order Hymenoptera; family Halictidae; genus Sphecodes; species Sphecodes monilicornis. The sequence continues at coordinate 18,799,260 of OU565290.1, forward strand.
TTACTCGAACATTCATTTATTTGCTATCAAATACTATTCTAACTATAAGGAAGAAAAATATGACGTTAATTTAATGTTTCTGTTTTATTTTCATGTTTTCATGAAGAAAACATATTCGAATTTTTACGAGTAACTCGAAAGTTAAAGATCTGTTCGAATATATTCGAGTAACTCGAAAAATTTCGAACTGAAAATTCATTTTCGAGTAAATCGAAGTTTCACGAAGGCTCAACTATTCGAGCCGGTTGATTTTTTCAAGTAGCTTGCATTCTTTTTAAGCAGTTCGTCGATTTCAAGTAGCTCGGAAAATTCAAACGCTCGACTCAGCTCGACAGACCGATAATTACTCGACTGGAAATTCGAATACTCGAATAAATCGAGTACTCGCACACACCTAATTAAAAACCACTGGTTACTACTTATGAATTATCGTAGAAGAAATTGGAATTATAACGAATTATCTTCCATCTTACTATGCATAAAATACTTGTGTTACAAAATAAAAACCGGAAGCTAACAATTAATGAGAAACATATTATTACTTTCACCAGTCTTTTCACGCGCAGAATCATCGTCTGGATCAACGTATCCCTGTTCCATTAGTTGCATTAGCAAGTTTATAAAATCTTTCCTGACGATATCGTGGGATTTCCGATGCTCTACTACGTCTCGAAACAGGTTGCTGAAAAATTTGGTGACGCCCCGGTCAGTGTACGGCATCGAACATAAATCGAACAGCTTCGGCATGAAAACCGCAAGAGTGTTCCGAATAGGTTTATGACGGACTATCTTTTTCGTCCAATACCGAATCTCGCTGTCTGGATTGTTAATACTGTCGCAAACTATCCCAAACGCAGTCGACGTGATGACGTCAATGGAATATCTGCAAAACAAGTTAATAAAGCACCTCGGTTCGTAAAAATCTGTTGAAAAGAAGACGAGAAAAAAAATCAGTTTAAAAGCGAAGAAACATTAAATTACGAGGTTGAACCTTCGAAACACTCTGTAACTTGCAAAAGAAACCTGTACACCGTTCAAGAATGACCTCCACAAAATTAACCCTTAGTGGACGGGGATTATTTTTAGCATATTTTTTGATGAGTCGAATAAATTATCTTTGTGAAGCAAAATTATTTGCTGAGGAGTTTGGTGTATGAATGAAATGAAAGGTAACGTGTTGTGTTCAGTAAAAATTTGTTTCATATTTTTCGGGAGTATTAATTGCTTCAAAAATTATTCACAGTCGCAGAACGTTAAAATTGTTTGGGCGACTGTTAGCAGATACGCGTCCGCAAAGGATTAACGCTCAACCTACGGAGAACTAAAAGCGACTGTTTTACATTACATTATAAAAATAACAAGAATGTGTTCATTCTGATTGTTAGCAACTTTCATTATGTTCAAAGAGATAAACGTATTGAATAGTCCCCTATGGTTCTGTCTTTACAATCTCAAAAATCGTACATTAACAGATGGCGGGCCATTCTTATAAATATGTAATGGATGATGTTTAGGATCATTCGCTACTGTGTTTATCAGGAGTAAGAAGTAACGTAGAGAGGAGAATAGTTAAGGAATGTCTGAAGGAAAAGGTTGCAAGCAATGTGCAGGGTGAAAGCGGGAGAGAACAGGGAGAATTTTTAAAGATAAACGGATTGAGCCTAGCAGGGGTGGAAGCATTGAAAAGACAAGGAAGAGAAACAACGGAGAGGTTAAGGAATAGAGACATCGAGGTGCAACAGCAAGAGCAACATTCAAGAATAGAGCAGTTTAAGTATAACAAAAGGTAGAAGTTCATAAGAGTGAACCTCTCTCACTCTCCCTCACCTCCCTCTCTCGGAGTTTTAAGCATATTCTTATAAATCTCTTGTACGATTTTTTTTACGCAAAGTTACAGGAGTTCAAAGATCAAGTTTTCTGTTATAATTGAGCAACTTTTGGATTTTGTGGAGCATTCGCTTCTAAATAACCCTCCATAACCGCTCACCTTGTGAAAATGTCTTTCACGTTGATCGATTCGTTGAATTCGGCTGCGCGATCCAAAAATTTGGCTAACGTGTCCCCGGTTTCTTTCACAATCGGAAATAATTGTTTGATCTTCCCGGACGTGAAAGTCGGCGTCAGTTTCACCCTTAGGTTCCTCCACTTTTTCCCAGATATTTGCAATAGATTGCCCGACAACGGGTCTGTTTCTGTGTTGCAAAATATTCCGCGATCATGGAAGTTTCTGAATTCCTTCGCTAATACATCTCGGACTAAGTCGGGATCAGTCACCATCAAGTACGGCTTGTACAACATGTATAAGCCAAAAAGGCGATGTTTCTTGTTTTGTTCATAAGCAGTTCTGAAGAATTCCGCTATGAAGTAACATTTGCTTCGTTAACGATATGTGCGTGTCATAAAACCGATTCCATAACTAGTACATGCTTTCAGGAACGTCACTATACTTTATAGATGCACGAAGAATGACAAAAGGGAAACGTGTCTTTTTCGTATAAACGAAAAATTTCAAGGAGAAATTTAGGCCTTTGAATACTTTAGACAAATTGCCAACGGTAGGCTCATGTTTCCAATCTTTATAGTTGCAAACAAGTAATTCAATTAATTATTTAAGCGACAAAAGGCCAGTTCATATTTTTGCTTCAGTAAAGAGAATTTTTACATGCAATCTAGTTATTTAAGAGAAAATTTTTTGATATTTTAAAAAAATCTTCGTTCGCAAAGGATTAATTTCTATAGCTATTATCTACTGTCGACTAAAATTTTGTTTAGAGAAATTTTATTACAATTACATTCGATTCTTTCAATCCTTACCATTTGTCGTTTCACGACTTATAAGTGGCATCAAGTTTCCAGTAGGGAACGTTGGTTCCATACTATACACTCCCCTTTTTCGCCAGAAAGTAAAGACGTACAGTTTAAAATATATGTATAACCCAGTGACTATGAGAATCGCTGCGCCCAAAATTTCGGATATCATCCATGTATCCGGTAACATTGTGATTAATTATCTGCACTCTACAATACATGAATTAACATTTCTTTTATAACATATATCTCTAGCAATCATCATTCATTCAGTTTCATTTTATTATTAATCTCTGAGTGGCCTTCCAAGAAGGAAATATTCAATATTTATTTTGATCTAACTAGTACTCTCAATATCTTCCGAAGTAGATTTCGGAAGGAATGCGAAAGGAGTCAGGAGCACACAGTTAACTCCTTGCACTACGGTGAAACTCGGCAGACGGCCGTGCCAAACCCGTCCGCCCGAATGGTGGGAAAGGAGCCGAACGCGGGGCCCGAGTGCCGGAATTTGAAACACGATATCTTACGACTGAACGAATACAAACAAATAATACATACAAATGAATTTGAATCAAAAACTTTTAAAAAATATGTTAATTATTACATATGATTAGAACAAATTCTGTATAAGTAATAATAATATGATTAATTAATAGAAAGATATTCATGTTTGGCCTGAAATGTCGATAACAAGTCAGACTCGTGATATCCACGTTTGGCATGAAATTAAACGATGAGCCTGACTCGTGATATTCAAGTTTGGCCTGAAATGTTCATCACGAGTCAGACTCGTGACAATAGTGCAAGGGGTTAACTCTATAATTACTCGGAAATTAATTTTTCTTTACTGTATTGAAAATGAAGCGAGATAATACAAGTTAATTTAAATCTTTAATTAGTTAAACTGGTACACATAATATAAATAATTCGAATAAATTCGATTAGGAGAGCGCAGTCGCAATACTTTATGCAGGGATTAATTGGATCTGGAAATCAAACATAGTTTATTATGGAAGATTAAATGTGACTGTTTTGTAATGCTAATAAACACTTATTTGAAACCAATAGCACACGGTTGTATTAACTGTCACAATATCCATTGTCAGATTGATACTTATAATCAATTTTCTACGTTGCTCTGGATTGCTGCCGCCTACAATCAAGTTTCTGTGTTTTGCAAAAGAACCAAGATCAATAAATGATACCTGCTGCTTCAAGGTAAACACCAACATCAACACGACACCTGAAACGAGGACACAAATTCTGGAAGGAGAATTCAGGTCCAAAGCAGAAGAGAGGATATTCGACCCTCGTTCAACATGTAATTTTGATGGTTACCGCCAAGTCGATCCTCCGATCCGGCCGACCTTAACACATAACATATCGCGATCCGTATTTATACTTTAATATCGACATATTTGCGTTAATTTTATTATTCGGTAATTATTGCGAAAAGGTCACTATACTCCGATTTTGATGAAATTTAAATATGTGATAGATTTCGATATTTTTGACAACTTTTTCCTTTTCCAATATCGGGAGATCGCTTTTGGTTTCGAGATATTCGCAAAAAACTATTGCTAATACTATATTGAATTTTCCGTATTGTTGCACGCAATCCTTTCGTAATAATTACAGTAAGTCCACGATCTAAGTCCTTCTTCTGTTAGAGTTAGTTACTACTTAGATCGAGACGGGAACCTATTCTTTTGTGGCCGCGTCGACCGCACCGAACGTAGAAAAGGACAGCATGTAAACACGGACCGCTATCCTCGTCTACGTCCGAAAGTCACTGTACATATCGTCAATTAAATCACTAAATACAGTTGAAGTTATTTAGTGTTTAGTGTCATTTTAATCAGAAAAATGCCAGAAATAAGTTGGTAAAAGTTCCATGAAAAAATAATGAAAAATAAATAAGTTTTGTAATTTGATTAGTAGCTATTCACACCGATATACACGGCCCAGGATCAAATTACGCGGCATGTTTACACTGTTCGGCGACCGAGGCAGCTCAAGCTTCGTGGCCTCTCCGGGGATAACCCCGCAGTGGAAGGAGTAGACGAAGGCACATAGATCGCAATGTTCCGTTGGACTTAGATCGCAGACTTACTGTACCTATTATTCTTGTGTTATATCATCCGCATTATGCATTCACAAAATCATTAATTAAAAAAAAATCTTTCTCACTTTTGGTAATGTACGTAATTAAGATTAATTATTATCTTTGACCTACTAATAATATTTAGGTTAGATCATTTACTTACATAACACATATAAAGTTTTCTACGGATTAAGACCTGCACATTTATAATCTTCAACATGCGAATTACTAATCCGTATCATTAATGTAAAACTATTGCTAGATATTATTGTAATTCCGAATTACTAATTTTGATTGTACCAGATTTATAATGTCGACGCCGACGATAGAATCTAATTAATTCGCGTTTTAACACCCGTAAATTAATCTTCAGGAGGGAGGTGTCAGATACTCCCAACACTCCTACTACCCCATACCTGCCCTAACCTATGCCGTTTTAGCCATAAGGGCCCCTAAGTGCCATTTACGTTGCAGACTGCAGCAAGTCCCACCGCCGCGCCGCGTCGACCGAATTCTAACGACGCTGGTACTTTTTCGAATGTTGAATTTTCGTCGCCCATAAAAGACAACCGTTCCCTCCGTCCTCTCCGTCCTCTTTCTCTTTCTCTCCTTTTCCTTCTCTGTTTTCTCTTATTACAACCGTATTCCTACAAGACTATAGCCATAGACGAAAACCAGACATCCTCGCTAGCGACCATCGTTTCATTACCAACTTTCACTATTCCTCCCCTACAATTTTCCTACTTCCCCAAAATCATCCCCTTCCTTCCATTTTACTTAACCATCCTACGTCAGAATTCATTCGCACTTCGTACCGACAACGTCGTCAGTCCACTGGTACAATATAAAGACTTTCAACCAAACATCAAGGATATTCTTCTTCCGGGATCACGACAAAATTTTGAAATCAATGTTATTTAATTTTGCTATGAATATTGATAAAAGTGAAGTGCAAATGGAAGTAGTTAAAAAATCGTAATTGTTCCGTTTTTTTTAAATGGAATTGAATATACATTATATTTATTACACATTTTAATTACATCAGGATTTACAATAACAATATCAGGTAATCTAAAGTAAAATGTAAATTAGATAAATGAAGAAGTCAACATTTTTACAAACATTGTATCACTGCAATACTCACTTCAATCGGTCTGTATCCGCAAGCGAACTGCGGACGGAAATGTTTTCCTCACAATTTATAGCAACAATTATCAGAACTGTCGTCCGGTTGTACGAGAAATTGAGGTGTGTGTAGGGCGGAGGCATAACTGGTTCCGAACTAGAGCTGCCACGGGGAGTGGGACGCGCGGAAGGGTCAAGGGTGCGTAGCCATCGAAAATTGGCCGTCGCGAGTAATTCCGAGCCCTGACTTAGGGTACGTTCACAGTGAACCTGACATCGGTCGATTCGGCCGACGTCAGACGCATCGGTCCGACATTTAGTAAATCAATGCTTTCAAATGGTCAAAAAATGTCAAGTTGTTTAGAGCAATCTTAACAAAATTATTCTGATTCAAAGGGCGTTCAAATACTTTCGAGAGCCACTGCAAGTATCGCAGGGTCAGTCGCTTGTCCGGCTTTGTACGACGAAAGGAAAACACATATTAATGCTGTGTAAGGAATTATGCTAATAAGGTGACGGAAAGTCTTGATGCTGCGAAGCCTTGAGACACGGTGATGGGGAGTTTCGGTGTTGTGTAGCCTTGAGACGCGGTAATGGGAATCAGTGTCGCCAGATCGGTGAAATCGAGGGGAATACTGTTTACCTCCTCTTTGATAACCGGATTAATACGAATACGTGGCATGTTATGCGTGCGCAACGGGGACGCCTCACAAATTGAGTAGCCCAAATGACTTGACATGTCGAAAGTTTTAGGTTATTGCCGCGTATCGTACCTATTACAGTATTTCATCTATTAATCGTCGCCACCACGGGTCCAGCTGGCGACAATTAAGGTCCAACTATACTGCCGGGACGTGATTTTTTTTACATAGGATGGGGTCTACGGTCGGGGTTTTCTCTAGACCCCATCCTATGTAAAAAAAAATCACGTCCCGGCAGTATAGTTGGACCGTTAACGTTCAGATAATACTATTCTTTGACTTGTGCCGATCGAGTGACAAAACTTGTTTATTTTTTATTATTTTTTGATGGATCTTTTACCAACATGTTCGTGGCATTTTTCTAATGAAAATTATACCAAATATGATATAATTCCGATGGTATTTACTTGAGTAATAGACGGTGAAAGTTTAGGAAAATGATTGTAAATATGATCCGAATTATATCGTGTTTGGTATTATTTTAATCAGAAAAATGCCACAAATATATAGGAGAAAGTCTCATAAAAAATAAGTAATATCCTTTATATTACTCAAGTAAATACCATCGGAATTATATCTTATTTGGTATCATTTTCATTAGAAAAATGTATAAAATGCATTTGTGTTGGGTATACATTTAGTTGCGTATAGCAAACTAAATTTTGGTACAAATGAATTTTGATTTTATATTCACTTTGAATGATTTATTTTCTAATAATTCTGATTTATTCTTTGACGGTATATTGAAATTAAATGAATTCTTTTTTTCTGTCACAGAGCCAGAGGGACAAACGATATCGATAGTCGAAATCGAGACTCGACTAGTCGTGCTTTCTTCAAGTAGGAGAGAATGTGAGTACCAATATACATGTATTCACAATTAAACGTTGTTATTTGACATTTTATTTTAAAGTTACATTAATATAACAATTAATTGCTAATATATTTTCGATTTATTAAACAGCTAACGTGTACTGAATTGAGCACATTTCATTCGAAAAAAAGATAACAAATATTCTCGTTTGAAATAATTAATTGTTCGTTATTCGAGAATAATTTTGCTTAATAATTGTAGAATAAATTTTAATCCAATTGCCAGATATATTTAAAAGAGACGCGTGTTAATATTGTTAGAAAATTGTAAGAATGGAAATGACAAGTATACGTATAATATTCGAATTAGTGTTATATATTAATTAATGTTATATATTAATTAGTATTATATATTAATTACTGCTATATATTAATTAGTGTTATATATTAATTAGTGTATTACATATTATATTAATAAATATAATATTCGTAGATTGATTTTCCACAAAATAACAATAAAATGCGTCAGTCGTCTGCAAATGATTTTTTAAAAACAATCTAATGAAACCCTACATAAAACAACTTTCAAATTGATCGATTACCATAAAGCCATTATGGAATTTACAAATTAAATTTCACTGCTTAAATGAAACAACAACAGTCTAGAACGTGCGATATTTTCCATCATACGTTCGATTAGGTCTTCAATTTGTTGTTCGGGCGCGCTTTCCGTTTGATTGTTATCATTATCATTAGTTTGGCAAAATACAGAGGTTTTAGGATCCGCAATTTCTTCTGTTTGCGTCTCGGCAGATTTGAATGTTATCATCTTATGATCATATCTCGGTCTTCGACTGCTTCGGCTTCTTCGACTTCTTCGACTTCTTAGATTCGTTATACTCTCTTGGCAACGATGATTTGGTGCAAGAAAATCTCCACACCAAAAGCACGGATTTTCATGGCGATACGAGTCGTATCTTTCTCTATCGTTTGACATCTTTACTGCTAAAACAGTGAAAAATGTCCAAAACTTGAAAAAAAACCTTCTGAATTTAACGAACTAAAAATCATTATGTAAAATCCAAACTTTACAGATCAATTACCAGAAACGAAATCCAAATGAAAATTATTTTTGGTAATTATTTAGAAGTTTGCCCTCCTCACCGATTCTGATGACCTTCAAATATGTTGTCAAGGTCATCATTCTGAATAACTTTTCCCGATACATGTTACCGCCGTTCGGTCTTGGTTATCGAGATATTTGAAAAAATTTTTAGTCAAATTTAGATTATGAGTACAATTCATTTGGTAAGTATTTAGAAAGAGGTACTCTGTTTCCTTTTCACATATGAGGGGGTCTCTTTTAGTTTTCAAGATATTCGCAAAAAGCTATTGCTAGTACTGAATCGAATTTTCCGTATTCACGCGCGCTCCGTGGCAACGTAAGCATGCTTCGGCGCGGCGTCTGTTTACTGTTTTTATAATCACGTTGTGGAGATCAGGTCGAAAACAGGGTTTAACTCTGGTCATACATATGTACATACGGTGGCTCACAAAATTATTCGCTTGCCTTTTAAATCAGAATAACTTTCTTAAAATTTGACCAAACCACATGACTTTTTTTTGAATAATTGGAAGCATTGATTTAGTAAAACACGTGCAAAAATGATTTTGAAAAAATTGCAATTAGTAGGAATTACATGAAGACATAAAAATGGCACTTTTTAAAACTTCTTTATTTTAGCCCATAATGAAAATTTAAAATATGCCTTTTGTAGATCTATGTTAGTTATACATATGCTGAAAATTTCATCGAAATCGGTTGACGCAGAAACAAACGACGCGCATCGAAAGATGTAAGAAACTATGGATTTTAACAGAAACTGACTAAAAGTCGTGAAAAACTGCGATTATCACCACTATCAACCGCTTGTAGCTCATATGTTCGTTAACTGATTTCGATGAAATTTTCGGCATACGTGTGAATAACATAGATCTACAAAACGCATATTTTGAATTTTCATTACGAGCTGAAATAATAAAGTTTTAAAAAGTGCCATTTTTATTTTTTCATGTAATTCCTACTAATTGCAATTTCTTCAAAATCTTTTTTGCACGTGATTTACTAAATCAATGTTTCTAATTGCTCAAAAAAAGACAAATGGTTTGATCAAATTTTAAGAAAGTTATTCTGATTTAAAAGGCGAGCGAATGATTTTGTGAGCCACTGTACGTATATAAGAAGAGCTTTCCTGGATTAGATAAGACTACTCCTGGATTCTCGTATGCGTGGTCGGGCCGGACTAACGGACGGACCTCTCCCACAACCTAACCACAACGCACTCTATTCGCATAATCTTTGCATTGCAGCTGTCAACCAGAATTTGAACTAGTAACATATTAACATTTACAATGGAAAGATTATGCGAATAGAGTGAGTTGTGGTTAGGTCGTGGGATGGGGCGGAGAGGGCCGGCCGTTAAAGATTAAAACCCTGTATTCTTTCTGATCTCCACAACGTGTTTACAAAAGCAGTAAACAGACGCCGCGCCGAAGCAGGCTTACGTTGCCACGGACCGTACACGAATATACATAGAAAATTCAATTCAGTACTAGCAATAGTTTTTTGCGAATATTTCGAAAACTAAAAACGAGCGGCGACAATATGTATAGGAAAAATTTTTTCTGAATGGTGACCATGACAACATATTTCAAGATCATCAAAATCGGTGAGGATATTTCTAATATGTATTTCTAAATTGTATTTCTACTATTCTAAAATTTCATACGCTTATTTTTGTCATAAATACATAAAATCTGCAATGTAAAAGTTAGTAAACAGTCAATATTACTGCAGCATGCATTCATAATTGTATCAACTCGTTCAACTTCTTTATCATGGAGTTCCATCGTCACTCGACATTTGTTTTTCGTGTTTGTTTCAAAAATTCAAATCGACTTTCGATCGAAACAGCGATGTTGATCGATAGAAACATTTATCGGCGAGTGTTTGGGGTTAGAATTTCGATTCAAATTTATAGGGAATGTAATCGGCCGATTAAAATGTTCATACTCACTGACTCTATTATCCTTCCTCGTGAATTCTATCTTGAATTATCAACATCAGGATGCGCAGTGTATCCGGCACAGGTAAATACGCACGTGGCGTTCTTGTATAGAATGGTTACAATGCACCGCAATATGTATGCATTTTCAAATCGAGCGCCATCTTTAGGTGCAGCCGGCGCACTATCACGAACTACGTATCTCCACAAGATAAATAAAAATTCTGCATTTTACGTGGTCGAAATATCAAACTTGAATTGATAAAACGTATTCAACTTTCCTAGACTCACTACCACGTGAGCATATAGTAATACCATATTTATTAACAAATGCAACAGCACGTAATTTTACGAAATGTTGCATAGAAAAATCAATTGCAAATATACCGTGAAATCTTTCGTACCGATTATTGATCTGTGACTATGAAGTTAATAAATACTTTGTTTCAGGAACTTATGAACAAATTTTATCCCATATTTTTACGATTTTGTATTACTTTAATCAATTTATTTATTAATTAATAAACTGCGAATTTTATAGACTTATAAAAGATACAAGTAATTGAGATTGAAATCAGTGAAAATATTGAAAGAATTGAACAATATCAATGTAATATTTCTAATTTATTAAGATTATTAAATGAAAAAATTTTCAATGACTCTCAATTTTTATTGCCTTCACTTGTGCATTCAGAAACTGCCTAATTTAATCACTACCATTAATGGACTAACATTTAATCATTTTAAATGTAGGAATCAATTTCTACTCTGCTCTATTATTTTGTCTATAGATCCCCCAATGCACTAATTAATTGCTAATTCAACGTTAAAGCGGATCACGACGAGTTCCTTTGGTAGTAAATGATGGCTCTATTTGCATGTCGAATTGCAACGATGAATTCACTGCCAAATCGCATGATCGCCTGTAGAGCGACTGTATTCCGGTTATCGACTTCACGTGTCAATGAGCCAGATCACAGTTTCATAGATCAATGATTTACATCCCTTATTAAGGATCGGCATACTGCGACTAGTGGCATTGATTTATGGTTGTAAGCCGGTACCTCATTAGGTAACGTCATTATGCGCACGATACGTGGACTCGTTTTGTTGTTGTAATGATCGTGCAATTCAGTTTCATGAGGACATTCGAATGGCCCGTTTCCATTTTCGGTTCATAATTGTTCATACTTACCGAAACACACGATCTAGTTCATTTAGCGAGTTTGTAATTACGTTCGGAATGATTTCAATTAACATGTTTATCCGCTAAGGTAACATTCATATTAATAATTGGCGTAATATTAATTCGGACCTGCATCCCGCAAACGGCTTCGAATCGTAACACACGTAAATGGCGCATCTCGTAACGTTAGAAAGATTTACGCAACCACTGATTATATTAGTCTATCACTACTTCAAGTTATAATTATTGTAGTTGTATAAGCCAGATTGTATTTAGAAATATGCAAATTGTCTATTGAGACATAAGTATTTTAATAGTCAATTCAGGTTGTTCATTTTATCTACTCGGCTTAATTTGACCAACTGAAATTAAAATTATAATAGTGGAATAATCAAAGTAGCATTCAGAAATATTTTAAAAACAATAGAAACATCTAATGTCTAAAAAAACTTGAGGCTTTTCATTTTAGAATTAACAAGTACATCTAAAGTACGTCTACTAAAAATGATTCGCGCAACTGTTGATTAAAGCTCAACACTAGTTAAAATTAAAATCCTACCAGCAGAATAATCCAACTACTATTTAGAAATAAATATTTAAAGCAATAGAAAAATTCAATCTTTAAATACCACCTCAAGTTCCTAATTTTGCAATTTCCAAGTACGCAAGTGTTTATTAAAAATTACTTACACAGCCTCTAGCTAATTTTGCATATCGTTAACTAAAATTTAAATTCTATTAAAATGGTCAAAGTTGTCAGTACTAATTTTAAAAAATTCATTCCTTAGGAACCTCGTAAGATTTTTAATTCTACAATTTTTTTGTTAAATTACACAGCCCCTAACTAATTTTGCGTATCATTAACTAGAATAAAAATGATCAAAAGCTGTGAGTAAAATTTTTCAAAATTCCAGTCATTAGAAATTCACTTTAAGTTGTTCATCTCAGAACCACCGAGCACAAATCAGTCTTTAAAAAATATAATTAATATAATCTCCGTTAAAAACTTGAGGTCTGATAGCTTTGAAACGATTCAGTGAAAGCCATAAGCTCTTCAGAGGATTTTTAATGCTTCCAATGATGTCGAGAAGCTGCATCGATAAAAATTGTCGAGAGACAAAGATGCATCGCTCGTACGGGAGCTAATTAAGCGAAACAAGAAACTGGGGATTCTTGGCATCAAAGTTTTTTCTTCGCCTCTCGAGGCCTTTGCGGTGCGAGAACGCCGCGCATAAAATAGAGAAAGCTTCCTTGGGAAACTTTATTCCAAGGATAGAAAGTATAACAGTTTCTCTATGCTTTCAAGTTGGATATGCACAAGGTTCCTTCGTCCCTTATAATGCTTTCCCACACAAACTCAATCAGCGTCACTCCTTTTCTTCTTTGTGCAATCTAGCAACCCTTCTCCCTTGTTTGAAATCGGATTTACTTTAATAGGTGTACGCAACAAATGAGAAAACGAAGTATCCGTCGCAAATTAATACGGAAAAACAGTCTTTCTCTTCCAAACATTTTTTATATCATTTTGTTTGTAGTGAATCAGAGGACCACAACATGAACAAAACACTGGAAATAAAATAGTGCGTCTGTTTGATATTATATTGCTAGTATTGTTCTCTCCTCCTAAACTTTTTTCTCGAGGATAAAGAGATTCAAGGAGATTCCGAGGTCGGTGTCTGAAACAGACTGTCCACATTTCGCTAGACTGTCAGCAGCTGTGTTTGGCCGATGCTATGCATCTTTCAACAGCAGTCTTCCCTCCTTTCGCATTGGAGGAATGAAAGTTAATGATAAATTTCTGGACAATGTTCCTCAACATTGAAAACAAAATAAGAAAATACTTGATCGATGTTAGGATTTTTTAAAAAGATCGTATTATACTCATTTTTATTTTACACTTGAAATTAAGATGTTAAGCTCCATTTATAGGTTAACACGTTCGCAGTCAGCGCCGCACATATGCGACGACCACCATTTTGTATTTGACTTAAAGAAAATAAAATTGCTTTGATGTACGAGGTTGTTTAAAATTATAAAGCAGGTGTTCGGAGATCTATCCATTTTTATGTGATAATATTCTTTTCAATATTTTATAAAAGGAAGTGTTGCATTTATGAAAATATTATAACTATGAGAACTGTTGGCAAAACAAGTGCCGGCAGCGAACGTGTTAAGTTCAGGACCGATGGACCATTTATTTTTAAAATGTCAATACATCGTAAAAATTAATTTCCACGATAAAAAAAATATGTTTATACATCTAAATATACCTAAAAATATAATGTCAGGATAAGACAGATGTTGGTCATAAATATTTTCGGTAAAAATAATCATACTTCAAGGAAACACGTCTGGCAAGAAAGTCTTTTAAGAGCGTTATTTAAATCGAAAGAAATTAAACATTTTGCGGTCTCTGGAAAACTAAACTGGTTGCAGTTTCTTCTTAAGAAATTCATGCTGGCTAATCAGGAGAATTTCTAGGCCACGTGGAGCAACATTAGGTGCAACTAGTCTCCCGAGACGTTTTAAAATACGTCGGCAGAATGAGTGCGTTTAGTCCAAGATTATTTCGTTATCCCCTCTGTGTTATCCTGTCTCGAAGCTCAGTTTGTTGAGTCCCTGAGGGACAGAGATAAATACTTTATGTCAGTCCTCTAGCCAAATCCACGCATGATAGGCTACACGTTCGTGTCCTCGAGGAGCAAAACAGATAGGGACGCTGTCGAGGAAATGAACCTCGTTTGAGGATAACGACAATACAAACAGCGATAAGTAGCCTTGTGCTGGAAAGTTCACCGAAATTTGAGGAAACAATGTTCACGTTGTTTAGGATCAACATTAAATCACTTAAACTTTGTTCTATATTGACTGGGACTTCTCTAAAATAAATTATAATCACAAGATTTAAATTCAAATGGCTACATAAACCTCTTTTGTTAAAATATTGAAGATTGATTCTTGACATAATTTGTTTCTAATAACGTAAACGAGTACTTTACAATATAGTTCATGATGCTAATATTATGTTTCAGTTTTACATAGACTATTAACCTACGACGATATGCTAGACAAGATGGACTCCTATGTTGTCTTGTTCCTTCCGAGTGCAGAACATTCTTTATATTATTAAAAAGTTTCTTGATATTAAAAGTAAATTGATATTAAAGAACAGCGGTTACAATAGATAAAACAATAAATATAAGACATCCGTGTTCCTCTACGCTTTTACATTAAAAAACTTCGGATTATGTCATATTCCCAACGAACGACTTAATAGATCTATAATAGATTCAATATACTATTTGAAACTATACTCAACAAAAAGGTACGTATAAAAGACTATGTCCTGAATTTTTCGTGAATATTTCTAAACCAAAATCTGAGGATACAAAAAAATCAATTGGACGGATATACTGTTTCTGTTATTCTTACATTTAGTAAACAGTAGAATTCCTATTTTATATTCTTTTAACCTCTTTAATGTGATGGAGAAATAAATGATTCAATTTACAAATTCTTTTCTTTTTAATCTGAAAAATTGTGGTAAGAGGGGAGAAAAAATTAAAATGAAATTACGAGACAGATGAGGATTTTAATAAAGAGATATAATAAATTCCTTGGTTATTAATGAGATTGTAGATCTTCATGCAAAATCAAAATTTTCTTCGTCGATTACAAGAAACGGCAATTATATAAAAATATATATTTAATTTCTTAACAATTTTGGTAAGTGGCAAAAGAATTACAGCGCTCTTTAATACTTCTGATGGCGTTACTATTTCGTAACTTAATCGATTTATTATAAGTACGTCAATTTTGCAAAAGTACATAAAATCCACAATCTACCCATCACGAGCAAATCAATTACCCTGACTCTGATATTTTTTCGTCCCTACATCAATAATTCATCAGAATCCTCACGAACACCTACAACAACTTCTCCCATATTTTTATAGCTGATTCCAGTGTTAAGAATAACTGTAAATCTTATCGATAAGGTAGCGCATGTGATCCACCGACGTGAATATAATGTACATACGTATGTAAACAGGCGTGTGACATCTGTCGCCTCAAGACTGAGGCACTTGCCTCGTTTTTGTATATGTATACAGGGTGATTCACGAATCGCGATCAGTAGAGGATTACTCTGTTATTAACAGTCCGATCGAAAATGTTTTTATCAGCTTTTGCATGGTTTAAAGAGAGCTTTAACGTGATTATAAAAAATTATTTGTCAATTCTTTTTTTTATATTTTTTTCAAGGTCACCTAGAATTTATTGCAAATAAACATGTAATTTTTTACGCCTATTTGTTACAGGATTTCAAGACGAATTCAGCAAATATAGGACCATAACTATTTTTTCATCTGGGTTGAGAAAAAATTAAAAAAACTTTGTATTACAAGGAGTACCATATGCTACGCCACGCCGTTGTACGCATTCCAATGATGTTGACAAAGCGAAATTTGTTCTGACCTCTCGCCTATTGTTTGTACACATATCGTTCTGTACATGGGGAACACGTCTAATGACATCTGAGCAAGTATGTCGTTACTAGTCTTTTTATATTAACTTCTCGTCGATACCGTAATTTACATTAGAAAGTGTACGCTCACGAATACCGCCAGAAACACCCAAAACTGGGTAGATTTTACTCTCCTCCTTTTCCCCTTCCAGTACCCCATTCCACTGCCATGAGTACACTCCAACGTACCCCACTAAGACCGTAGACTGGTCACGTGACGTGCCGCGCAACGTGTTACGCGGAGGTTATCAGAGAGGTGGTAAACTGTATTCCTGTAAACTGTAACGACATACACTGTTCAGATATCATTAGACGTATTCCAATGTACAGAATGAAATGTTTACAAACAGTAGGCAAGAGGTCAGAACAAATTTCGATTTGTCAACAACATTCGAACGCGTACAACAGCGTAGTATTAGGTCGTCCCATAAGTTCGTGCCGTTTACCGTTTTACTATTTACATTAATATTTGAAACGTACTTTCGAAGTCAACGAAAAAATATAACCACCTTCTCTACAATCTCTTCCCACTTTTTTGGTAAAGGTATTATACCGTCACTATAAAATTTCTGTGGTTTTTAATTAAAATACTTTTCAATTCAAAGTTTTCAAAGTTTTCATTTGTGTCATTTCAAAGTTTTTTAATATTTTCTCGATCCAGATGAAAAAAAAGTTATGTTCCGATATTTACAGAATTCGTCTTGAAATCCTGTAACAAATAGACGTAAAAAAATTACATGTTTATTTGCAAAAAATTCAACGTGACCTTGAAAAAAACATAAAAAAAAGAGTTGACAAATCATTTTTTATAATCACGTTAAAGGTCTCTTGAAACCATGCAAAAGCTGATAAAAACATTTTTGATCGGACTGCTAATAACAGAGTAATCTCTACTGATCTCAATTTTTGATACACCCTGTATATGTACATATACATAGTATATACTTCTGTGGAACGTGAGTAGTATAGCATAAGAGAGACTAGCGAAAGCCGTTATACAGAAAACGTCTAATAAAAACTACTCCGTAAAACCAACCATATTATTGATTGAAATAAAACCCAATCATAAATTGTCATCCAGCAAAAACCAACCAACGTAATTGATCAATTTTAACCAACCTTTTCCCCGAACATAAATTCCACGATATCCATAGCGACTCACGCAACAGAACAATTGGTCAGAAACGCGTTAAAACCGTATCTGTTATCAATCGTTAGATTCGTCGGCAAAGATAAAGAACTGACCGACAGACATTCGCCGACAAGCGTTCAGCAACAAAGGTCAAATGTCAAAGAGATACGCGACCCAGTGGATTAAGGGGAATTCACCTGACTCAGGTTCCACTAGCATCGTTCCGAGCAACGGAAGTCCGTGTCTAAGCTCAAGGGAGAGGTTAAGCGAAAACAAAAACATTGATCCGCGTTTCACCGTGTAGTATAATTGACACTGAAGTGTCCTCGCCGCCATGTGTCGCGATAAGAAGTGTATAAACACTTGGGTGTTTTGATGGATAGATGCACGTGACGAATGGAGACCTCTTTAGGTTAACCCTCGAGCGCCGAACACTGCGTTAGCTTCGACTAGTATTTTACAAGTGCTGTGCGAAATTAAACGCGTGCATTAACAACATTGCACAAATAGTTGCAGCTATTAACACGTTAAGTGCCACGCCAGCACGTACCAAAGTTCCAAGAAATGTAATCAATGTTTTAATTGATCCCGTAACTGATAAGTCTAGATTTATTGTAGTCACAGCTATTATAACTTACTTATACTTCTCAGGTCCTAACAGAATTTTGAATTACTCTACCTACTATCGTACCAATTAATTTTGAAATCTAATCAAACAAATGATGTCAGTCATATATGACTGACGTGGCAGTTAACGTGTTAATATACCTGATAATAATTAGACTGCGGATGTTTATACATGTTTTCTTTTGTATAGACAAATTTTAAGAAAATGGCACCAAATAAAATCTTATTTTCATTGGTAATATCCTTTGTAACCTTTCTAACATTTTTTGAAAATTTTCGTAAACCATAAATGTATAAAAATCCGCAGTATATTGATAATATTCTCTATACATGTTGACGCTTATAAATGCGTTTTTTTTGGTGGTTTTTTTCTACCATGCTAATTTATAAACGTTTGGACATTACATCGACGAGTAAATACTATTTAAAAAAATAATTTGTTTGATGAAATTATTCATAACAAGTTCATTGTACGAATAACTTTTTTAATCTGCAAAAATATTTGCAAGAGTATGTTTCTCGTAAAGCGATCCGATTGAATACCTATAACTTTTCACGAAATACATAGTTTCGTATAAAAACTATTACACTATGTTCTTTGAAGATTTCTGTACATATTTTTAAATTTTGAAATTAATATGTTTATTGTTTCTGTTTTAAAGATTTACCAAACATCAACGTTCTACCATTAAAATATAGAATGTACAGCCGTACCGCGGGTACACTTTGACCATTTTTTTTAAACAAACTAACCAACATACATTTCTGGAATTTTGCACACATATTTATACATATTTGAGCGACACACACGACTCTTTATATCCCGCTATCATTGACATTGATCTAACTATTCACCGAAGAAGCAGACCTGTTTACCCGTTCATCCATTCACCAAACACGTTTCCTCCAACTCTCGTACCACCTACCAGTAAAAAAATTTGTAAAAAACAACTCAAAAGCTATAGCGATTTGAAAAAATTCAATGATGTAGCCAAAGGGTGTACAAACAATTCTGCAAAGTATCACAAAGAAACATTGCCCGATTAATTATAAAAAAATTGATGAATTGTATCTTTGTCCGATTTCAGAACAATGGGAAGACTGAAAAAAACCGCTCAATGTCAGGGGTAACATAGGCTTGCGGAGATGAGAATCCAACCTGTTCCCTTTCTCCCGGTTCCCAGAATTCCTCCCTAACCCTCCTGACCCTTTCACTCACCCCGTGTTGATACTTTCGCCCTTTTCAACGCGACCCCACGCGCTCGCCCGGCTAAGAGCCATGACGACCGAAGCGGAGAACCAGCGCATTCAGTTGTCAGCGCGCCGCGACGCGAGCAACCACTATCGTTCTCCATAGTGATCGCTACCGACAATTGCCATCGTCTATCAAATCGATCGACAATCTCTCCCGCTCGATTCTTAAATCGATTATTCCGCGACCTCTGCGTTGAGCGGATGATCTCGAACGATTTTCTTCATCGATCCACCGATCGGGATTTTTATATCGAGACACGCGTTTTATCTTATTTTCTAGTGACAAATGAGTGAAAAGTGAGCTTATAAATCTGACGACTGTTTGAGGTGTTTTTTTTATTTTTTTTTTTAATTCGATCACGAGACCGGAAGTTGGTTCGAGGGTGACAGCTGTCCATGAGATTCGATTTCTCTCAGCTCTGTCGAATCGATGGCTGAACCCTGATCGCAACGTGGATTGAATAAGTAAGTTGTTCTTCGATTGTTAGTTTTAGTTTATTCTTGATTCTGTTTATTCATGCCGATACGTTTTAAATTTGAATGCTACACTTTGACTATTATTTTAACAGTGTCTTTCTTTTAACAGTGTCTTTATTTTAACAGTGTCGTTATTTTAACAGTATCTTTATTTTAACCACAAAATAAAATAACTCTTAACATATTAGTTACCAAATTACAACCAAAAGACAATTTTTCAGACTATATCAGACTCACCTAACATAGAATGCATGATTAAAGCTGTATTTCATTTATGCAATCTCTGAACCAAACAAGGCTTTAACAATTAGAATTCTTTTGCGAATAATAAATACATAAAACTTGAGAGAAGAACATTTATATCTATTGTATATATATATATATATATATATATATATATATATATATATATATATATATATATATTATAATAGCTATAAACTTATACTTATAAACGTATTTTTTACATTCGTGTACATATGTTTTTTCTCATTTTATATTTATTTATTGACTACATGAGATTGCACGAGAGAAATACACATGTTTCAGTACACTTGTTCCAATAATTAATAATTATCGATTACACATGAAATCGAGAACATCCAAGAAGATTACTGAATCTACCAACGTAATTAATGAGGGAAATATTAATCGTTCAACTGCAACGCGTTTAAATCGTATTAACGAGCTTTACAACGTCCAAGGCTATTTAATATGCAAAATAATGCAATTGAAATTTTAAAGCATTAAAAATGTAACCAAGTACGTCACGTAGATTCTTAATTAATCTAACTACAACTCTGCGGAAGAAGTTTTGTTAATCAAAAGTCTGTCAAATTGAAAGAAACTTCTTATACTCATTTGCAAATATAACATTTGATAATTTCTGTAACGAACTATAGAACTAACATCAAATTTTATAATTTCTATAATGAACTGTAAAACTGTTTTAAAGCGTGCTGTTAAAGGATTCAGTCAAGTTAGGTTCTTTGGGTAGAACAATTTACCATTTTTCCACCAACTGCCTCTCACAGTTCAGCACATATAGATTTTCAATCCCAAATTCAGAACTAAAGTTTCGTGATGGAAGTGAAAAGTTAATCTCCACTGGAAAAATTTTTATGAACTTCAGTTCGGCAGAGTTGGAGAACATATTTCAGGAACATGTTTCGCAACTCCTTCCACTCATGTTACCTTATTCACTATATGCAAGTATCAGCTGAAAGTTGTAGACAATAATTCAGATTTAGTGTACTCCACAAATTATAATTTTTAAAAAATGTCCACACAGTCAGCTTTTCTTGAAGCCCTCGTTAGGAGGACATAAAAATTTTATTTTTCCTGACTTCTTGTCACTAATGAAATTTTATACAATTTCATATAATTTCATACAATTTCATACAATTTCATACAATTTCATACAATTTTATACAATTTCATACAATTTCATACAATTTCATACAATTTTATAAAATTTCATACAATTTCATACAATTTTATACAATTTAGCAAATCAAGACACCGTTTCATTAACCGTATGAACTCTCAAGTACCAATAAAAATTAAACGACCGGGATTCGAAACAATTATCACATATTAAAATTGTTTTTACTCAATGAAACGATAAAAATTTAAATGTGATATGAATAAATCTACTCAACATCACTTTTTTCTGGAAAAAAATTTGCTTCATACATTTAATGTGGAATATAATTTCTGTAACGATGAAGAGAAATATAGTGATAATATACACAAAGAAAGTATTAATATAGCAACGAACACGTTTGTTCCTTTTTTCATAAAATACAGAGAAAACTATAAGAGGAAGAGTTCAATCATTCCCAAACATAAGAGAATTTTATTAACAATTTTTGTCGCCATCTACATTCTTGGACATATTTAAAATACTTATTCTCATATATTTTACCATACTAATTAAATTCTTTTTTAAAACAATGAATATAATCTTCGTATACCAGCGAACAGTGCTTTATCTTGTATTTAGTAAAACGATCAGACCATTCATTGTATTTTATTAACATTTTATAATAATGTCATTTTACTTCTATATCGTTCGAACACTTTTTAAATTTTCAATATACATAGGTCCACATTAAAAAAAGGTTGTAAAATACAACTTTTAGTATTTTCTCTGCAATTTCGACCAATTGCAATTTTTCAAAATTTGTCTTCAAATCCTGTAGCAAATTAACTGTTCCAATTTCTAAAAAAAAATCCAAATGGTAGGGTGCAATATTAATAAAGTTATCGTCTTTTTAAGGGTGTCGGAATATTTATGTAGAAAGTGTATCCGCGGCACGAATTTATGGGACTATCAATTATAATTTTATTCTTCACGTAGGAGATGCATTGTCTGTATTTTATTGTTCATATACTTAGAATATCGTACAAAATTTCAAATGCACCGGGCGGTTCGAGGTTTCAGGCGTCGCTATAAACGCATCAACTGGCAGCCGAATAATATTGATCGAAAACAGTAATGTGTTTTCATTGTTCCTTGAAAATCTTTTCATTAACGAACGTCCACTCTCGATCATCCCGTTGTCACGCTGCGTGACAATCCACGTAGAACCGATGGCAGTGGCTATTTGGTAGGTTATCCAACCCAGAGGGACAATATTCTGATAACAAACCGCGTAGCAGGACAATTTTCACAGCAAATCAATATCGCTTATCGAGCGCACTGTGTAAACTGTCCTAATCGGAATCCACGATTTTCATATGAAGCAAATTGTCAAACAACGAAACCATAAATTCGATTTCTCAGATCATTCGCTGGGGGTGGGGAGAGGAAGGGGTGCGCTTCTTCCTCTAATAGGTTTCTTTTACAGTTTCAAAATCCCTGAGATGTGCAGTTTCGTTAAACGAGCATTTTTATAACTGTTACTTACGGTGAAGCTCATTAGCTCTTAAAAATAGAAGCACTGACCACTAAGAGTGGCTTTTCAAAGGCTGATGAGACGTTAAAGCGTGAGATTTTGCGCCATTTTGTCGTGATACACAGGGGAATAAAGAGATTCATGGTTTCTTAGATGAACTTCCAGCATTTACACTGTTCCACAAAATTAGGGGATCACTATATTGTGATATTCTGCCTGGTCTCATTGTAAACGTTGGAGTCTCTATTTTCATATTCTTGACCCTACATTTTTTAGGTGTCCTTTTTTTACTATACACTAGAGTGAGACACTGAATTTTTTTTCTTTTAATATGTCACAAATCAAATAGTCTAAGAAAATTATTGTACCAAGTTTAAACATTTTGGGGAGAGTACGATTTCCGTGGCCCCTTGTTTTGAGGTTATATTTGTATTCTTGGAGTTATTTCAAGAAAAAAATGTATATAACATGGTGTCAAATTGGCCTAGTTTAGCCGGTAAAGTAGATTTCCTGTTTTTTATAAATTTGCAAATATCTCGGTAACTATGCGAAATATGGCAAAATATCAAGAGACCTTTTTTGTAGAAAATTAAATTTTATTCGCATAATCTTTGCATTGTAGCTGTCATCCAGAATTTGAACTAGTAATGGAAAAATCGTGTGAATAGAATGAGTTGTGGTTAGGTCGTGGAGGGGGCGGATTCAAACGAGGGTCCACGGAAATTGTACTCGTGCCAACATTTTTTTCGCAATCGTTTCCATATGATTTTATAAAAGGAAACTTCTTTACAATGGCATCTCAAAATATTGATCTGCGATCTTATTGCGCAGTTTTATTATACATCAAACGAAACGTTAGGTTAGACTACGTCAGAATAAACCGCGGTAGCACATGATGCCAATTTTCTAGAATAAAAAATTATAAATAAATCATTTCCATGCATCTAGTATTTTGAACACTCGATTCCCAAAATCTGCGGGCCTACTTTGACCCAATGTTTCGACGAAATTATCTAGCTATTCGGCTGCTGGTGAATAATTGCAATCGATGCTTATACAATTGCAAAACCAAAGTTTCAATAGAATTCAATTTTTGCCACACTCTAGGAAAACGAGAATTTCATCCTCGTTTTAATGTCTTTATGAAAAAGTTGCAGAGAAATCACAGACTCGTGACCAGAACTCACGTAGCTAGCATTAAATTTTATTTCTGAGAGAAAAATACGACTGGAAGTTAATTAAGCTTGCGCACCTGTGATCCGTGACTCTGATGCTACGTATTTCACGATACGTCCGAACGTAATGAAACGTCAATTCATCACCAAAGTCGAGCAGCAAATTTATTCCTTTTAACCAGGGCTGGTCGGAGCATTTCGTAATTATTTTCGAACATTGATAAATCAATTGTTTCCATTGTGCTTTATTTAACGACACGCCTTTAAAAACACCTGTACGAATGGGTTTATTTCAATTTATAAAAATAATTAAGTTAATAATGTTACCGATGTATCAATAGCTGATGGGGAAGCTACAAACGCATTTTTCTCGAAATTATTCATTTCAAATTGGCAGGCATGAGAGAGAAACAAATTATTCGATTAATAGAGGTATTCCAGTATATGTAACTTAAAAAATAGCTAGCTGTAATAGATGAATATAAAACATTCATAAAGGACATGAATCAAACAATTTTTTCCTGCACGAGCAACACGAAAATTCCTGTCTAGATTTGTACATTTTTATTCGTACATTCACCAATTTATCAAATTTGTACCTTTTTTTGTATTTTATCGGTTCATCCAGAGTGCAAGAATGTAATTAAGACTATCATTCCGTTTCTGAAAAAATGAGTACCGGAAAATACTCTTTGTTTTACCCTTCCACCGACAAATCCCTATAAAAATATTTCTACACATCCACTTCTACTGTAAATTTTCCAACAACAAAAAATCGTACAGCACTTGCCAAGTCCTTAAAATTTCAAAGAGATCTGCTACCAGGTTTCTCTAGGAAAAAATCACGACACGAGCCCTTATTTTTAACTCTCTTAAACTCATGGTATGTAGAAAAGTGCCATCGAGGTGAATATTACATTCTCTTAATATGGAAGCAACAAAATCGGGCAGGTGGAAAATTAATAGCAGGATACAACACAACCGAGAGGGAGGGTCTTCCTTGTAACTATAGCATCGTTTCGTTACGCAGCATTATTGTTACTGTAGCGAGTCTCTTCCATTTTCAGTGGCGAATCCTCGAGGAGAAGAGGATGTTTTTCGCTGTCGTTCCTCTGAGCGAGCAATAATCATAAAATGAATCGGGGTTGGTTAGAAGGATAGGGAGAGAAAGAGAGATAAAGGGCAACCCTAACAGAGAAATAAATATAAAAACCCAAGTGGCAATAAATCACCGGAAACGCGACATCGGCCGGTGCTGATGATAGCAGAAGCCTTCGAACGGCGCCGTAGTTGTACTTTCTCGAGTCGAACAATCTACCGAATCCCCGTTCGCCGTTCTTTCCTTGCGAAAAAGCATCTGTTCCCAAGTCTTTTCGTATTTTTGCCAACCTGCCCAGAAAGAGGGACAAACGAGAAATTGAAGCGGAACATCTGTAAGGAGATGTTTCGATGCTTCCTCTTTTTTAAAACATCGCGGATTCAGGTGCGAGACAATTGAAGTGTAAGGAGCACTGCTTATTTTGCAATCTTTGCGTGTTCTCTTTTTGTGGTTTGGTTCGAGAAAATTGATAGACAAAGATGCTGAGTTGATTCATGCTCCTAAATCGTTGTTATTTGTACAATTTTATTGGAAACTCTTTGACTGGCTTGTTCTTCGGTGCACTGCAGAAAAGATCTCTGCAAATGTTTCGCTTAAACATAAGTGTAATAATACAATTAATATTATAATAAAATTGATGTCCTAGAAGAATTTTTTATTTTGCTATTTTTACGTGACCCTTTTTAACTTGGTACGAGAAAATTAATAGACAAAGATGCTGGGTTGATTCATGCTTCTAAATCGTTGTTATAATTTTATTGGAAACTCTTTGACTGATTTGTTCTTCTGTGTACTGCAGAAAACATCTGTGCAAATGTTTCGTGTAAAAATAATTATAATAATACAGTTAATATTATAAAGCACTCATTCCTCTTGTTTTAACCATTAAACCTCTTATTTTATGTAGTGGATGAAAACGGAAGGCTGATTCTTAACCACATTATGATCGTTTTTTATTATTATTCGTTACCTATTGACTCAGAATTACAACATACGCTGAAAGCTGAGACAGAATTGTGAGAAATAGTATACATTATATAATCGTATAAAAACAACAGCACCATTATATTATACTAGCATAATTCCTGTTGAAAAATCAGCGGCATGCTTCGTGGTACACATTCGTGGTAGACATTCGTGGTAGACATTCGTGGTAGACATTCGTGGTAGACATTCGTGGTAGACATTCGTGGTAGACATTCGTGGTAGACATTCGTGGTAGACATTCGTGGTAGACATTCGTGGTACACATTCGTGGTACACGTTCGTTGTACACGTTCGTTGTACACGTTCATTGAAGACACCTTCATTGTACACATTCAGTGTACACATTCAGTGTACACATTCATTGTACACATTCATTATACACATTTATTGTACACAATCATTGTACACATTCATTGTACACATTCATTGAAGACACATCCATTGAAGACACATCCATTGAAGACACATCCATTGAAGACACGTTCATTGAAGACACGTTCATTGAAGACACGTTCATTGTACACATGGTACACATTCATTGTACACATGGTACACATTCATTGTACACATGGTACACATTCATTGTACACATGGTACACATTCATTGTACACATGGTACACATTCATTGTACACATGGTACACATTCATCATACACATGGTACACATTCATTGTACAAAAATACATGGAATTTTAGAGATTTACTACCAACGTGTTTGATCTTTTCAGTATTCGATCATAATCGAAATAGATGCATAGAATTGCTTTCCATAAAACGTCTAATGGATCGAATCGAAAACTAGATTTGTTCTCGCGAATTACTAATTAAATTCTTGAAGTTTCTGGAGACCGCGGGTACTTTATTAACATTGTAGATATCAGATATCGGATCTCGGGAGAAATAATTGCGTCAGCATTGGAGAGGCAAAGTCGTGAGAATAGAATTGAGAACTAGGAAACTAGATATCTCTTCAATCGTCGATTCGAGAAATTCGTTTTCCCGAACTCGACCGGGATTTATCGAATTTCATTTTCGAGAGGTACCGTGAGAATTGAATCGCCTTGTAACGAGTTCGATGTGGTAGAATTTAGAGAAAGGTTTTCGAGTTTCGGTAGCAATTACAGCCTTTCTACCTTTGAATTTGAAATCGTCTGACAAACAAGTTTAATCTCCTGAGAAACTTCTACATAATTTACTTACGGGACGGTACTTGAATATCTTCGAGGAGTTTATTTTGTTAAACAGGAGTCCCGGAACTGTAACTTGGACGGCTCGTCGAGAAAAAACAACATTGAGTTGTTTCTTCGATTTAAGAGGGTCTTTACAATTTCCTTTTGAAACGTTTTCGTTAGTCATTTCCGTTACATCCACCTGATTTTTATATGACGAGTCATTTCAGTAAAGTTGTAAATTTAATTATACTTGCAAATATATTCGGTTACATGTAAGGATATTTCGAGGCAATTTAATTAAAGTGTCAATGTCTGTTCTTTATTGAAAAGAAAAGAATAAATGTTTTTTTAAGTAATAATCCCAGACGAGAAATTATGGAAGGAAAATTATTGAAATATCTTCAGCCGTGGTTTGTAGATTTTCTAAATCTACGATCAGCTACAACACGATGCACTTTTAGTGAAATTGATTGGTGCAGGTAATGGATGGTGGAAACAAAGAATAAAGATTCACAAGCGTAACAGACACCGCCATTTGTATCTCATATTGTGACGTAAATTATTCCCCGATAACTGCGAAGGAAATGCAAGATTATTGTACTGAGTGGAACTGTGAGCTATCTTCTTAGTATCTTCACGAAAAATCGAAGGAGACCATTAATTTACATTTTCCTACCTATAAAATCATTTGATATAAATTCCACTATTAAATTTTATCAACTTGTAAATATCCTATTCTTTTGAGAAAAGCGATATCATTGCACTTTCCACAGTAGAGCTTTCTTATTTTGAATAATAAGGTGAACAATATTCCTCCACAGAATTTTGTACCCATTAAAAAATCATCTGCATTTTTCATAATAATTAAACTTGAAGAGAATATTTAGTACAACTTTTGACAATTTTCTATCCCTTCCTCGATGACTGACGATTTTTGTCGTTGTTAAACAATAAACGTCTAACCTACCGCGATAAAAACAAAAGAAAACGGAAGTAATTTCCTGTTTTTATTAAACGAACGCACATAAAACTTTTTAACTGTTTCACACGTCGTATAAAACTATGACTTCACCTTCCAGAGTTATTTTCAACGCTGTTAAATATACATTACCGTTTGCTGAAACAAAAGTTTTAGTGTTTTCCACCGGTTACGACGACCAGCGAATCGGTAAACAAGGGGAACCTTTTTTTAGAAATGTTCAAAACATTCTGGAGGATTTACCATTGCCCGAAATGAGAATTAAGATTTTACGTCGTTAACAAACTGGGGAAGTTAATGCAAACGTGCTCTTTCATTCGAAGATTTAAAGAAATTGAGGTTGAAAGGAATCTTCTCTTCATGAAAGCTTTGGTTGAGTTTAAAATAAAGTACGGCTGCGTTAAATTCCATTCAATTTCATACCATACAAAACAGAGAAAGCTCTTTTTAGGAAATTTTAAAAATTTATAAAACTTTATTATTCCTTGATATAATTACTGGTACAATTTCACAATTTAACCATTAGCACCTGCGAAGGATCATGATAATTTACATTCTCATAAATCATATTGCAGTTCAATGATATTTTGTGAATATTTTCTGAAATATATATATATATTATTTATGATTATTATATATGATATTTAGATAAATTTTAATTAAATATCACGTTCTAAAAAGCATAGCATACTTTGTTTAAAAAATGTTAAAAATCACGTTCTAAAAAGCATAGCAAACTTTCTTTAAAAAATGTTAAAAATCACGTTCTAAAAGCATGGCAAACTTTCTTTAAAAAATTTTAAAAATACTGAGAGAATTAGATTATTTCTTGACATAATTGCTGATACAATTTTCTACCATTAGCAACTACGTAAGGCTCATGCAAATTTGCTATCTCATAAATCAAATTGCAACCAAATGAAACCACATAAATCAAATTGCAGACAAATGAAACTTCATGAACATTTTTAGCGAAATAAATATGCAGATGCATTAAAGTCTACTAAAGAAATAGAGGAAAGAAATCGCGTTCTAAGAAACAATGGAAACTTTCTTTAGAAACCGTTCAAAAGGCTAACAAGATTATATTATTCCTTGACATAATCGCTGATGCAATTTGCTACCATTACCGGCAACGCAGATTCATGCAAATTTACTCTCTCATAAATCAAATTGCAATTAAGCGAAACATTATGAACATTTTCAGCGAAGTTAAAATGCAGCTGCGTTAAATTCAGTTAAATCCCGCGGTTTTTTTCCAAGATCCGCAGCGAAAGCGAACGTTACGGCAATTTGACCATTTGCAGAGAGTTTTGCAGAGAGTTTCACAGCTAGTTTCGCAGATAGTTTAGCAGAAAAAAATTACAACGTTTCTGTCAAAGCTAATCGGATAAGGAAGGAAACGAGAGAACTGTCATTTTCGTAGCCGAGAGCACAATTTCCACACCGTCGTTTTGTCTTGCAGGATTTGTCATTCGCAACGATCATTTCTCACCGCAATTCGTGACACGAAAACGAAGCGGACAAATCCAAATATCTCGAGGAAAAAGCTATATCTCTGTATTAAAAGCTGTCGGAAAACGAAATCGTTCCGTTCGGAACGCTGCGTGACATCATTACGACGGAATTAAAGAAGCTACAATTTGTGGAACGCGTGCACGGTTGCACAAATTTCCAAAATGGCGCTGTGCTTGATACACGCCACGCTGCAACGCATATTTAATATTTTAAAGTACAATTTTCTTCCTGGAAAAAAAATGTGGTTGTTCTTATAGAATAAGACATTTTACATATAAAATAAAAATTAATAGTAAAAGAATAAGGAAAATGAAAGTTAAAATCTTGGGCAGAAAATTTTGATTCAAAAAATTTTAGGAGGTTAATTGAATTGGAATGGATTTTTTAAATTATTATTAGTTTTTATATTGATTTGAATTTTTTGAAAGGAGAAAGGGTTTTTCATGCCGATAAAAAATTGAAAAAAATGAATAATAGTAACTTATTTTGCTTTTTAAAAACACTAAATAATAAAAAAATGAGGAAGCTAAATTTAGGTAAAATTATGGGTAGAAAAATTTTCAATCACAAAATTTTAAAGGGGTTAATTGATTTAAAATGGAGCTATTAATATTTTATATTGAAAAAATTAATTTTCGATAGAAAGCTGGGTATATTTAATGTTAGAGGGGTTAAATAAAATTGGTTTCATTACTAGTGTTTCATTACTAGTGTTTCATTACTTTTTATAATGAATTAAATTTTCTTCATATTTCATTTTGCTCATCAAATAAATACAAACCTATAATATCGTAAAAAGCTTATCATTTATTGATTCATAGTCTAAATTTAATGATGCAATGAATTAATGTTATACATTTTTCCGTACTCTTCAGAATTGAAAATTTTCAGTGAAAGTGTAAATAACAGTATTTTCACTTTTTTATGTAATTACTTTTGCTAAAGCAACGTTTGAAGCGATACAAAAATATTTTTCATGTTTTTGACGCGTGTACGTGTTTGTTTTTCTTTTATAATCGTAGTGGAGTTTGTGCAGTGGTTTTTAAAAATATTTGGACAGAATAAAAAAATTGTAGTTCAATTTTTAACGAATCGTTTTAATGAGCTACAATCTTCAAAATCATTGCAAATTCAGTCACGAGACAAATTTTTTAACATTTTTACGGACGTTTCACTTTCCAACAGTTTCACTCAGTATCACATGCATGAACATTAAAGAAAAAAGTAAACGATGTATTTTGAAAATAGAAACTTGAAGCTTTGAAACGAGTGTAAATTCATTGTTTTAGTATATTGTGTTTTTACAAAATTTTTAGCAATCCACACATCTCCAATATTTACAAATATGTGTACCTAAAAACTTTCTTGAGTTGAATAAATGAAGACCATCATCTCCAATGCTCTCCAAGAGATTCTCACAGGAAGACCTCACATTCAAGATGAAATATAGCTCAGCCTCCAACAGCACAGTAGACAAATAATGATACAAATTACCTCACTGGATATAAATAAGTTGCCGGTAGTATTCTCGAGCAATAAAATTGGTGTAGCTGCTAGTGTCGACCATTTCCGTTTAAAATGCATCGCGAGAGGCTTCCACTGGTACGTGAACATGATTTTCCAGGAAAACCGACGCTCATTGTCAGATTATTTCGCGTCGAATATGTGGAACAGAGAGAGAGAGAAGTTCATACATTATCCGGATTCTGTCAATTTCGCGGGATTCTGCCCCGTACATACACGGCGAATGTGTATCGATTTCGATGTTTGTGAAATCATTAGAACCGTGATGGAATTGCTAATCAGGGGATTGTGTATGTTCTTTTCGTATCGCAAATATAGAGTCCGCTGGGATTAAGTCGGAAGAGTATTAATAATCTGTTAATTCCCTGTTGTTTAGTATCCTTAAAGCGCGTCGATTTTTTTTATTTATTCGAACTTGATAGAATCGTTTAAATACTGAACGAGATTGCTTTATTTGAATTTTGATCAAGTTTTTTATTAATGTGGAAATTGATATGAAATTAATTATTGTTTGTAAGTGAATTGTACATTTAGGAACACAAAAATTCATGGAAGGAACTAAACGGGACACTTTTACACCATTTCGAGCTAATTAGAATTCTTCAGAGGAGAAATAACTTTCTATTTGACTTGTATAGTACGGCTGGTGTGGCTGATCCTTGCTGACTGTTTCTACTTAACAAGTTAAATGCTATAACGCTCCCTGGAGATGCAGACCAACATTAAACTTTCTGTTTAGATGACGTTGGTCTTTGGATACAGACATTATCAAAAGTCAAAAGATGATAGTCAAAAATATGTTTACACTTTCTTAAATAATTTCATTAAAACATTTTAGACTAAAATGAAGCTTACCTCCAGAAGCCTTTTTTATCCTCAAATGCATTGTATGTAGTCACATACAAGTTAAATTTATGATTAAACAAGATTAACACTGTATTGAACATATTCAAGGTAACTATTGTCCAAAAAATTAATTTCTATCTGAACTAAATCCAATTCTGTGATTTGTGACGGATATATACAGGGTGTTTCGTCTAAAACAGGACACTTAAATATCTCCTCTACCTCTGAAAATACAAAAAATGTTTCTAACGTAATCTAAATGGTTTCAAAAGACGAATCAGATGGAAGAATCGTTTTTTATAAATTGTAATATTTTAATCGTTTTTCAAGGTCACTCATGTTTTTTTACGTATATACACACATTTTTTGTTATTGTATGTTATAGCAAACATTATTGTGCATTCATCCATGTTTAATAGCACGACCTTGAAATGACCGTGAACTCTAAATTTTCGTTGAGGACACGTGTTGCAATATGAGAAATATACATATACAGAAAATACAAAAAATGTTTCTAACGTAATCTAAATGGTTTCAAAAGACGAATCGGATAGAAGAATTGTTTTTTATAAATTTTAAATTTTTAATCGTTTTTTCAAGGTCACTCGTGTTTTTTTTACATATATACACATATTTTTTGTTGTTGTATGTATATTGCTGTTGTATATTTTGCATAAAAATCCGCAGTCTACTAATTACCATTTCGCACAAGAATAATTTACATTTTTTGTCCAATTCTTTCCACAGAAACAAAACCAAAATACCATAATTAATATTGCACCGCAACACAGAGGAGCGGTTCTGTAACCGAATGTTCATCTCAATTAGCCAATTATCCCGTTGTCATCGGTGTCAGTGTTCCGAGTTTCGTCGACAGTCGTGCATGAGCAACGGACTCTTTAATCAACGCGCGTCACGCGCAGATCTATCGAGAGCTGGTCTGAAAGCACTGCGATAGTGAAAAGCTCTTCCATCTTTTTTTCCCCCTTTAAACATTGCCTGCGTTCTTGCGTTTCCGTCGGACCGATAACAGTAACGATGATTCGCATTAAACCCGGTTAGAGAACGGAACACGCGCGCATGAGCTATTCCAGGTTTTTGAGTGCTCTCTTCGGTGCTTCGATTGTTCGTTTGGCAAAGATGACAATTAAACGAGCCCGGAATTTCGTTCGAACACTGATTGGTCCGCGCCGGATTTAATTATGCCACCCGATTCGAATGGACTGCTGTGTTTTGTAACTTTTTGACTGATGGTGTTGCGTTTGTCGAACAGTGATCGATGCACTTGTAAATAATGGCTTTTATGACGAGTGCACAAAATTATAAAATTGCAAGGAAATGTGTCTTATAATAATTAGACTGCAAATCTTCATGTATTTGTGGCTTTTGCAAATCTTAAACCTTAGCACTCGAATGGCGACTCTGAGGCGCCACTACAAATTGCTAGACCATTATTCAGAATATTGTTTACATGATTAAATTTGTTTATATGTAATAAATTACTAAACATTTAAATATTGTATGAGGTACTATATCAGTTTCTTACGCATATAATGAAAATAACTATGTACAATGGAAATATTCTAGGTTAGAAGAAATGTTTGGTTTTTTAGTTGAAATAGCTCCGAGTGCAAAGGGTTAAAAAAATGCTAAAATATAAAATTTGATAGAATTTGGTACGATTTTTAATAATTTCAGATCTCCAAGGACCGTTACCACTGAAAATGAGATATTACTCGAAATGTGCTTCATCGATTTCATCGAAACAATCAGAAACACACGATTTGATCAGAAGAAATTTCACACTCGAGAAAAGAAATTTTTGCTTTACATCTATTTTTATAAAATAACCTATACAAATTGGTACGTTCACACAGATTGGCAAACTAATAATAAATGTAACAATTAATGGTGACTAGACCGTGAATGTTGCTCTTGTATAGCAAGACTCTTCCTTAATTCCATCAAAACGCATAGAAACCCAAATTTCTTTGAATTCAAATTCGATTTAAGGGAAAAAGGACTTTTGACGGGAGTTAGGGTATTCGATCAGTGGCTAGAGCAATTTCGAGCGGTTTTAATAAGAACCACTTGGCTGAGCTCGATATTGGATAAATCGGGGCAGGCCTGTTCGACCAGGAAATATCGAATCCCAGCAAAGTAAATTGAAAGTCAATTAAATCCGACGGTGTTCATAAAAGCGTGTGATAATACAAAATACCTAACCGACCTATAATTAGATTAATGATTTTTCTGACTAACTCTTGGCTAACGGACCGTTCTTACAACTATATAATTGGTAATATTTATTCACTGCTTTATTTACCAATTTCTGGAAATGTATTTTTTAACGTGTTTCTTGTGGCCACGTGTTAGTCTTCATCTTTCTTTTCTGAATAACAGGTTTCCATTTAATTTAATCGCCAAAATTCTGAATTGTAATTCCAAAGTCAAAACATTTCTTTCAATCTAGAACATTATCATTTTACATAATCTTTTTTAAATTATATCCATTCACTGCTTTATTTACCAATTTTTGGAAACGCATTTTTTAACGTATTTAATCTGGACACGTGTTAGTCTTCATCTTTCTTTTCTTACTAACAGCTTTCCATTGAATTTAATCACCAAAATTCTGAATTGTAATTCCTAAGTCATGACATTTCTTTCAACCTAGAACATTTTCATTTCATATATTCTTTTTTACAATATATACATGAAATTGAACACGTTACCTCATACAATACTTGATCGTTTAGTAATTTATAGAATACAGACAAATTTGGTAATATTAAAATTGTTTTGAATAATGGTATCGTAATTTTTACTCGCGCCTCAGAATCGCCAACCGAGTGCAAAGGGTTAAATGTCGATTTTAATATTCTGAATCAAATAGACTCACGTTCTGCTGTCGAAGGGTTAAATTATCAATCCATTCACAAAACCAAAAATTAAGGAAAACATCTGTTTCATCTTCTAAAAATATTTTATTTCTCCCACGTCCCACGCATACTATAAAATGCATACATCTAAATGCATATTTGCTCACCAAAATTTCCATGAAATCGTCAATATTTTCAACACTTTTTGGCAAAAATATACCGTCATGATTTTGTGTGCATGAATACTATTGCTATTGCTTCTGTGAATGCAAATTTCTGTCGACCTTACTTGTAAATTAACTATGACCCACCCCGACTAAAAATATAAAAAGAATTGGAGATAGTTTTGATGACAACACCTCATTATTAAATTAATTTCTAAGGTGATCGCTATCAAGCAGTATATTTTCGAGTTTTTCATTTTTTACAACCAGAGTTTGCAACTAGAAAATCAGAAAAAATTCTCGAATGTGTGGTTCGTTATGTTAAATGTGTCCGATTGTTTTTCGAATCTTTAGATGCTGTTAAGTGTGGAAAATGGGTCAAAAACTAGGTTTTTTTTGTTCCCTGTAACTACAAAGGGTTTTTTTTGGTATCTGCGGTCAAAATCTGCTCAAGAGCACTTTTCATTACCTTTTCCGGCTATACTCATTCACTATACTCATCAAAAAATTGTGAATAGGTGCGTTCATTTTCCCGATACGCAGCACACGCGCAATATGCTCTCCCTGGCATTATAAATTATCGACTCCCTCCCCTGTGGATTTTCAAAAAACAAGCTATGTCCTCGGTTTTATGATCGATCGAACCCTCCCATCAAGATCCACTGTGATCGGACAAATTTTATGCGCGCATCCATTCCCCATATGAATTTATTCGCAAACTGGAATCTGCAGCATGAAAACCAGCTTACACGCCGCACTCTGACTTGCATTTTGCATGCATCATGCGCATAAGTACATTTCAGATAACAGGATTCAACCTCCATTCATATTAACGAACAGAATGGCGGCTAGCAATTTATCAAGCGCTGAGCTAATGTATGCTGAACGTTATGACACCGACTAGAAAGTTTCCTTAGAATTCTCGTACAAATGACATTTTAGAATAATATCGCTTGATATTTGACATAAACAGTTTTACGTATTAATACCATATTCATGAACAATTTGTTTGGTAATCTTCTTTAATATATGAAGCATTAACCATTTGCCTTACAATTTAATTCCGAGGTTCCCGTTAACACGTTGAGTGCCAATCCAACATTTTCAAACATTCCATAAAATCGAAGTGATTTATTTAATGAAATAAAAACTGAAAAGGTTAAATGTAAGCTTGAGTGGTCCTACAATCTTCTTGCATTGTATGGATATGTCTCAAATTTGGT
Source organism: Sphecodes monilicornis (assembly GCA_913789915.3). Taxonomy (NCBI): domain Eukaryota; kingdom Metazoa; phylum Arthropoda; class Insecta; order Hymenoptera; family Halictidae; genus Sphecodes; species Sphecodes monilicornis. Next base: position 18,835,546 of record OU565290.1, read on the forward strand.
GCAATGAATATATTAGCCTAAAAATTTATTTCGAAAGCTGTATAAATAATTCCGCCATCCATATATGGGTGACATGGCAGCCAACGTGCTAAAGAATTTACAAATAGTGTTGCATTAATTCGAACACATTCAAATTATTGAAAAAAATAAATAAATGTCTACGTAGCTTCTGTATCCTGCAATTAAAGCAGACAATTTTTAAATGATCAAGAATGGCGTACGGAATACATGATGTCTCGTATTGAGACAACATTTTAAGACAAACATTTAAAAAGTTTCCCAATGCAAGCTTCTTAAATCTTTTAAAAATTTTGTACGTAACAGTAGACGATGAATTATGTATTTTATATTTCTTTAAATATCGTTTACTATTTTATTATAATTCTCTAATATTCATGCGACATATTAGGTACAATTTGTAATATGTAGAAATAATTCCTTCAGTAACCGCAAGCAGTGGTAGCATTTTTAAATGATCAAGAATGGCGTACGAAACACATGATGTCACTAATTGCGACGTAATCTTAAGATAAACGGTTAAAAAGTTTTCCAATGCAAGCTTCTTAAATATTTTAAAAATTTCGTATGTAACAGTAGACGATGAATTATTTTATATTTCTTTAATGTAATTAAATAATTATTTGTAATACGTAGAAATAATTCTTTCAGCAACTGCAAGCACAATTTGGCTCGAACACATTCTATCAGTGGTAGCATTTTTAAATGATCAAGAATGGCGTACGAAACACATGATGTCACTAATTGAGACGTAATCTTAAGATAAACGGTTAAAAAGTTTTCCAGTGCAAGCTTATTAAATCTTTTTATAATTTTGTATGTAACAGTAGACGATGAATTATTTTATATTTCTTTACATATCGTTTACTATTTTATCATAATTCTCTAATATTCATGCGACATATTACGTACAATGTGTAATACGTGGAAATAATTCTTTCAGCAACCGCAAGCACAATTTCGCTCGAACACATTCTATCAGTGGTAGCATTTTTAAATGATCAAGAATGGCGTACGAAACACATGATGTCACTAATTGAGACGTAATCTTAAGATAAACGGTTAAAAAGTTTTCCAGTGCAAGCTTCTTAAATCTTTTTATAATTTTGTATGTAACAGTAGACGATGAATTATTTTATATTTCTTTACATATCGTTTACTATTTTATCATAATTCTCTAATATTCATACGACATATTACGTACAATGTGTAATACGTAGAAATAATTCTTTCAGCAACCACAAGCACAATTTCGCTCGAACATATTCTATCATTCCATCTTTAATTTCAAGTCTGCAGACATTTTTCTCATGATAGATGAATACCATCGTATGAGGTAGTATCGTGGGGATTTTAATAGTACAATTTGAACCGGCACGATAATTCAAAAACGTCCGAACGAGAAATATCGTTTAACCTGCCCGCGTCGCTGCTCAGGCAGCCGCATTTCGCCTAACGCGCGAGTTTAACTTCCGTTCGTGTTTGCAACTCGGATCAGCAAGTATTGCGTTCAGTTTATAACGCAGAGGGTAATTGAAACTTGTATGGGAAGGAGGAGGGGCACAGCAGTGAGAGAGAGAGTGAGAGGGGAGGAAAGAAACAAAGAACCAGAGAGAGAGAAAATGGCGAATTCTGTGAAGCACCGTTTGCCAGTAATTACGAACATGTTAGTCTCGAGTCAGCTAGTGAACTGTGAAAGGCGTGTGAGCGTTATTTTCGCGTGTACCTAGGAGTGCAGAGAGAATTCTAGCGTTTGCAATTAATCCGTGGTACAGCAATTTGTTGATTCAAATTCAACGAAAACGACCGGGCCAACAATGGCAGTCATACAATGCAAAGCTAGTGTTGTTTTATCGATCGTTTTAAAGTCTCGTTTAATAGTTATGAATTTTAATTTCCATATTTTTAAGTGTTTGTACGAATTCCTGCGTTTATAAATAAATTTGGAGAATCTGAAATTGAATTGAATTATATCGTTCACCTAATATTAATGTCTTCAGTGCACGAAAGGTGTGTGGGTGGAGACTACTAACTTTACAATTATGTTTCTCAATGATTATATAAGGTACCTGGATGAATCAAAATGCAAATAATATGTACATCTCGGCTCTAATTCATGAAATTTTCATGAAATTGTTCGGAGCCAGTTAAAGATAGAAAAAATTATTGAAAAATAACACCTGCCACATCTTTGTGCGAGAGATGTATGTGTCGACGGAGATCCCTAACTTCATAATTGTGTTTCTCGATAACATTTTTGCTTTGTTTCACGGATTTTTTAAAAATTTTTAGTCGATTATCAAGGTTACAAGAAATTACTTTTCTCGTACCTCTTTCCGGGTCGACTTCGTAAAACAGTCCAATAAGTAATCATAAAATATTGTTTTCAAATAAATGAATTAAATATTCAACTGTTTTTTGATTTTTTTGCAAGCCCAATGACCCGCAGTCCACAGGTACCGAATTAATTAAATAAATTTTCGTGTGGGACACAGAAAATCGCGCGACCGCTATGTTCGAATACAAATACGTTTTCGCAAGCTACCACCGATCAATTCGTTTCACCACGGTAATTTCCGGTCGGATGATACCGTTGTCTGTCCAGCTAATTGGGAACTAGCATCGCGGCGAGTCATTGGCGGCAAACATAATTCGGAGAATCATCGAACAGAACATTATTGGCCTTAACACCCGGAACGCAGAACGGTCAGGACATTGGAAATCAATCGTTGCGGCTTGCGAACACACATCGATGGATGGATTTTACCTTGCCGCCGCGTTTCTGTCGTTAAACATCCTGTAAACTGTAAACGATCCCGTACCTCGCTCGTCTTTAACAGTGCTGGGGCCGAATGTAATTGATTGGTCGTATCTCGACGCGCGACCGGAAAAGAACTATGGCTGCGGCACATTGAGGTCCTCATTCCATCGATCAACTTACTAGAGATTAGTTTGTAACAACGACAACATCAATATGTTGTTGTAACCTCAAACCTCTTGAATTTTACATCTAAGTACACTTAGAAACAAGATTGAAAATCTTCATGACGATCTAATTTATTATGCATCTATTGGAAAAGCGTTAATAGACCCTCAAAAATATTCAAACACTAAATAGATAATTTGTAGAAAAATTTTCAATTTTTAAAATTCGCTACCAGGATATGAGGAGAAGATGCTCCACCACAGCCCAGTGTGATTTTTCTTAGAATATGTTCTTAAGCGACATCAGCCTTTTTAGAATATCTTTATAACATTCCAAATAAGTAGACTGCGGATCATTATGCAAATTCAAAATATCATAGCTTACTTTATAAAAGTCAAGGTGAGGAGTAAGTTCAATTTGTCAACTAAAAAATTCGTTACGATAAGCGTAGAGTATGGATGTCATTAATGTTTGTTACTATATATCTTTCCTTGTATTTTAAACACGTGTACTTGCTATATACTTGCTACAAATGCATAAAGATCCGCATTCTACAAATAAGCAAAATACAGGTGGAAATTATAAAGCGTTACAGATGCATATTTCCAAAAATATTGATTATACGTAAAAATGTTTCAGATGAAAGTTGTTCAGTACCGAGGGGGGCATCATGCGGTAGGTCTTTTATTTTTCCCGGCGGGCACTCCAAGGTGAGGTGAAGGTCAATTTTCATTTTATAAATTGAATGATATGTTTTTTTATCGCCATCAAATAGTGCATTTTAAGATGAGCAATTACCTAGTTTGACCTTGAATGACCTTGAGTCATAGGTAATAGAACTCATCTTGAAACGCACTATTTGATGGTGCATAGAAAATATATCATTCCATTTATAAAAAGAAAATTGACCTTCACCTCACCTTGGAGTGTCCACCGGGAAAAATGAAAGTCCCATCACACGATGTCCTCCTCGGTACTGAACAACTTTCATCTGAAACATTTTTGCGTATAATCAATATTTTTAAAATTTCCACCCTCTATAGAATTATGTTAAAACAAAGAATAAATGATGTTTTAACATACTTACGATCGATAACCGAAATAACATCGTCTATAGAATTATCTCTAAATCAACGAAATCCTTCATCTATTCCATTGTTTTAACTCAACAATACTGTTAATTCTCAAATTTGTTACAATTTTTCAAAAATCTCAAATTTACTATTGAAACACTTCTTGGGGCCACTGCAAACGAAGTATAGTAAACATTTTCGTAAATAGCAACCCCAAAGGAAACATGATTAAAATTTCACTAGACTTATACTTGATGTATGAATGATCTGACATGATTTCTAACGTTTCCCAGAATCGATCAAGCAAATATGGAATAAATTTTAACCTGATGCAATATGTTTGCGAGATGATTAGCAAGCGGTGAACGGTCGGATTAAATTTTCGTCGTCAGACAGAAGCTCATAGGTGTCTTTATAGAGATTACGATGTTAACGCGTGCATTATTGACGTCAGGAATCGATAGGGAGTTTAAAAGCTCTCACGACTAACCCGTTTACCGATTTTTTTCCGCTCTGGCTCCAATTAATAATCGATCGATCGGTCAACATTCCCTCGTTTAATGTTTGTTATATGTAAACATTTGGAGGTTATTAATTTCTGCAAACGTCAACGAAATCCTGTTTGCACAAAAATTAAAACATCGAAACTAGATTATATACGAAAAATTCGGAAAACGAGATTCGAATTACCAAAGTTTGAAATTTAAATTCCTCTTCTATACATATGTATAGTTATAATTAATAATTTTTAATTTGAAAGCTGAGAACCTGATGATCAAAGTTTGCTTGTCGAAATATTCATTTCTGGGACGATACTTTTTCTACAATTTTATTCGCAAATCAACATAATTGAGTCGTGGAGCAGAATTGCTGATTTACATGGACCAGAAACGATACGACCATAATTTGGCTCGTGTTTCTTCGCCGAATCGTTGCGGTTCACCTGGAGGGTTCATTGTTATTCGAGAACAGTCCTTGCGAGAGGAGGACCTAGAAATTGTTGAGGGGGACATCGCCAGGAGCATTCCCTCGGGAATTAATGTCACTTCTTTCGTACGGGGGACAAAGATTGCGTTCTTACGAGACTGTAATTTTTCGATTACGCGTTCGTTATGCTCGAGGAATCAAATGTACCGAAGCATTTTCTCAATCGAAGTTTTCTTCTCCGTCCGAATTCCTTAAACTACAGGCAGCGTAAGAAACAGTAACAATGTTGGCATTATTCTCCTTTCAAAAATAAATACAAATTCTTGAGCAATCTCTCCCATTTACCAATGAGACGATATTATGCGCCCAATTATTGTTTTACGCGGTAGATATTATGTTCCTCACATCACCGAGTAAAAATAATAATAACAACTTAACTGCGTAAGTTCTGAAGTATGTGCAGTGGATCCAGAAAGTATTTGAACATAAAATTTCAGATCATCGAAAAATTCACGACAATTAACCTGTTGAAATTCCGTAAAAAACAATCGTACAGCAATAAACTTATTTTAGAGCATACAAATTCTACTTTGGTACACCGTCAGCCATTTTCCTCGAAGATAATTTTACACGATGTAGCAGATGATGAGAAACTGAAGTTTTTTCAGAAAAATGCTATAAATTGAAACCTCTGAGAAAACATTAAAAAATTTCTTTTGTGCATAAATCTTGCATAGATTTGAAGATCGTAGCATCATTCTTACAACGACGCCTTAAAAATTTATGTACGATTTTTATTCACTGTTTTACATGTAACAAAAATTAACGACCTTATGATGTATCTTATGTCATTGTAAACTTGGCTGTACACCTTTCATTTAAAAATTAATAAAACGACTAAAGGTAATCGCACATCAAGCTCTTTTTGGTCCTTGCAACCGGAAAATTTTAATCTTCAAATCTACGGAAGAATTAGTCACCAAAAAAAATGTTCAATGTTATTAGACACGCTTCAATTGGTAGCATTTTCGAAAGAAAACGTATCTACAGTTTTCCACCTGCACATCGTGTAAGATTGTCTCGAGGAAAAATGAGTGATATTTACTGAAAGTAGAAGTCTGAAGCTTTAAATTGAGACTAGGATTGTTAATGTACTATTTGTTTTAGCGAAAACATTACTGTTTAAACATCGACCATTTTTTGAGACCGGCAAAAATGTTCGAATACTTTTTTGATCCACTGTATACATAGGAATCTTTTTTTTTGACCGTATTATTTCAAAATCGTGTAAAACATAAGTTGAATTTACGAATTTTTGAGAATTCAAATGAAATGATTACTGACTAAAGGAAATTAGAACAAGATCAGATTTTTGGCGGTTTTGAGGTAATTTTCATCGACAAAATGCATCGAACGGGTCCACAGGGAAATAAATGGAAAAAAAAGAGGGCTTTGACGAGTCGATGCTATTCTCGTACAAATTATAAAGTCAAATCTGGAATAACGTTTGATCGTTGCAACAGCGGTCTCGACAAATCATCAAAGGCAATACGTCGACAAGTATCGATCACCTGATATGCTTTGTATCACAAATTCGATGGCACCTAAACAGTTATCGAACTAACTGGTTTAATTAATCTCTAGTCGGTCGATCTGTCTGCGATATCTTGTTCCGAGCCACTTAGGAGATCATTCGGCGAATTAGCGGACAAGACGGAAATAACTGTTGATATAATCAATATAGCTCGGGAGACAATTGTTTCTATCGATTCTGTGTTGCCTTGTCGATTCTACAATTTCCTGTTTGACACGTTTGTTACCGCGACAATTACACATACGCTGTGAATTTTGTGAAATTACAGCAGAATTGAGTGGATGAAATTTAAGACTGCAAGAAGATTAGGAGAAATTACGATTATCAATTCATTATGTTGATACTATGAAAATTAATCAAGAAAGTAATTTTTATCTGGGTCTTGGCTGGATTAAATTTAAAATAGCAAGAAGATTAAAAGAACTCGAGATTATCAATTCATTATGTTAATCCTATGAAAATTAATCAAGAAAGTAATTTTCATCTGATTCTTGACTGGATTAAATTTAAAATAGCGAGAAGATTAAAAGAACTTAAGATTATCAATTCATTATGTTGGTCCTATGAAAATTATTCAAGAAAGTAATTTTTATCTGGGTCTTGGCTGGATTAAATTTAAAATAGCAAGAAGATTAGAAGAACTTACTATTATCAATTCATTATGTTGATCCCATGAAAATTATTCAAGAAAGTAATTTTTATCTGATTCTTGACTGGATTAAATTTAAAATAGCAACAAGACTAAAAGAACTTAAGATTATCAATACATTATGTTAGTCCTATGAAAATTAATCAAGAAAGTAATTTTTATGTGATTCTTGACTGGATTAAATTTAAAATAGCGAGAAGATTAAAAGAACTTAAGATTATCAATTCATTATGTTGATCCTATAAAAATTATTCAAGAAAGTAATTTTTATCGGCGTCTTGAGTGTATGAAATTTAAAATAGCAAGAAGACTAAAAGAACTTAAGATTATCAATTCATTATGTTCGTCCTATGAAAATTGTTTAAAAAGGAAATTTTTATTTTGGTCTTGTTTCTTGTAATTGATGCAGAGAATTTTTATTTTGCATTAAAACAAGATTGCAGATGTTCATGCATTTATGGCACATGTAAATGTGCAGAATCCTACAAATCCATACATCGCTAACTATTAACAAATCTATTTTATTCTTACCAAAAGGAATCGGTTAATAAATAAAATTAACTTATCTCGTATCCTGGTTTTTATGGTAGTGGTATATAAAAGTCTATATTTGCACAAAGGTACACAATAAAGGTAACATACAGGTAATTATATTGTATAACGGCGTTTTAATAACAAACAAGCACAACGAAGCAATCTCACCGATGATTAACGTAACCTTTAACGATGTTAATCAAGTTATTATACTTGGTATATTATCATACTTGTATCACCACTCAATTTGTTAATATAATCTATGGGAACGGAAAATCAGCCGAAATAGGCCCCGTGGTGAACGTGTTAATTATGCTAATTGCGGAACTGACGCACGGCTGTTAAAACATGATTGCGAACGACCGTTGCGGATATATTATTAATTAAATTATCGATCCTCCTGTCGGTTATGATTGTTCGAACTGCAGCGATGATTTTGACGAGTCAACGGTCAAATTTAAAAAATTAAAAATCACAAGAAAATGTAAGGAAAACTTTTTTAACCTAATGGTGTGATTGCAAAATTCCCGTTACTTATCAAGACATAATTCCTAACTGGTGTGCAATTTATGCAAATTGCTAATGTCAAATTAATTTGTATTGTTCAGCAAGAAAATTGCAATTAAAACCGAAAGGCTGTTATTAGGTCAGCGAAAGTGACAATTTGCCATTTTTAAGCAATACTATCAAAGGAAATTCATTTTGAACCGTTCAATGCTGCAGGAGAAATTTTTCGATTAAAATGCTTCATAAAATGAACTGCATTCGAACTGTATTCTGTTTCACACAAAATTCTCAAAATTAAATAAACAAAACACAATATTACCGATGATCATTCACAGTCTGTTACCTGCTATCACCTGTCAAAATAACAATTTTCCATTCTAAAACAATATTAACGAAGGAACTTCATTTTGAACCATTCAACGCTGCAAGAGAAATTTTTCGATAAAATGCTCAATGGGATTCACTAATTTCTGTTTAATACATACACCTGCTAGTGAAACGATTAAAATGAATATTTCCGATGAATACCTACAGTCTACTGTCTTCCATCACCTATCCAAGATGTCAATAACAACGACATTTTTCCTATTGTCAATAAAAATCCGGTTTGACCCAATCGACAGTACGGGGACAAATTCACTGACGCGAATAAACTACACTTCGAATGTGACAGGCCCTTTCATCGTCGCGAATAAAACGCAACATTTTATGCAAGTCTCGAGGCACAAAACGCGGCAGAATAAATTTAACGAGTCCAGGTGTCTCTTTTTTCTCAATTAAGTCGGCGTTTCACGCATTCTCATTGAAACGCGATCCAAGCGAATGATAGCAGAGCTTTCTCTTTCTGTCTCTCTCTCTCTCTTTCTTTCTCTCCCTCTCTCTCTCTCTTTCTCTCTTTCGTTGCTAATAATGCTAAGTGACGACTGCAACTTCTAATTCCATCCTGCAGGCAGCCAATTACGATCACCGGATATACGAAGCTCCGAAGCTTTCGAACTTCCTCCTCATTTGATTGAGCGCGAGTAAACGCGCTCGGACTGCGTTCGATTGTCAGCGAGTCAATTTGCACGATTGCGAAACCTGGTACGAGCCTTTTCTTTCTACCATTAGGTACATGGTCTTGTTTGTTTTACTTGGCTGCGACACGAGGCTGAACCTTTCGAATTGTTTTTAATTGTAATTGTTTTCAATAATTTTTTTTTTTATGAAACATTTACTAATATGTTCGTGACATTTTGCCGATTAAAATGATATCAAACATGATATCATTCGGAGCACATTTACTTGTTTAATTCACGATTCAGTAGAACCTCTATTATCCAAACTGTTGATGAATGACTGAGTTCTCCATTGATCGAATACATACACGCATACGTGTTTCCTTATGTAAAGAGTTTGGTTTGAAGCAATTCATTGTACAAATCGGTACATACTTAATCTACGACTATAACTAATTGTTCTGTTACTTAAACACTTCACTAGCTAGTTCGGATAATCGAGGTTCCACTGTATCGTGTATTAAACGGGTAAATATGGTCCAAATTGTATCGTGTTTGGACTCATTTCAATCAGAAAAATTTCTTGAATATGTTGACAACAGTTTTGTAAAACAAATCATTAAAAATTAAAAAAATACACACTATAGTCTACACTTTCAACTCCAAATTGTATAAATCTAATAAAAAGAACGCACATCTAAAGTTTGACTGCGAACATTATGCATTACTGAAAAGAATCAATAGATTCCATTTAAGGCAGTAAATTCATTTAAAAATTGCGAACATATCGACAAAGTATTTTTAACTTTTTAAAGTTGCTAGAGGAAGAGCGAAATTTCACACTGGTTCCTGGTTCTTGCAATTGGTGCAGAAAATTTTTATTTTGCATAGAGATCTGCTGCCCATTGATAAGACAATTTAATATTAACAATCTAAGATTGAACTAAAATTCTTTCTTATGTACCCAATGAGGAATTCTCTGGTGTCATGGTTACCACTGTGCCCAGTCTAATAAGCAGGAAGTACCACCGAGCAAGGTGCAACGAACAATACATTAATTAGATGAAAGGAGCATGTGTGAATGATAGTTGCGCCTATTGAGGATCGCGGTGGCAGTGAAATGGGAGTTAATGAAGACGATTACTGGTCACAATCGTGTGAAAAATCGAATTAACCTGTTTCGATGACTATCGAGCGCGCCGCGGAATTTCGGCGACAAAGCGGCCGCAGCCGAGCGAAACTGTTCCACGTAAATGCTAAATCAATTAATGCAGCTCGGCAAAACATACGTGTCGTTAGCTGAGCGGCTGTTTGCCCAGGTGCTGTCGATGAGCCACCAACAGGAACGATTATGTGGGTTGGATACTCGACGAGACTAGGCTCGGCACTCGCTCAATGTAAACCTTAATCATAAGGTTACCGCCGCTCGAGCGAATTCCGCTGTGTAAACTGCGCAAACGCTTTTGCAAGACTCGAGCACCGTAACTCCCATTTCTGAGACGCTGCTCGTAGTTTGACAGCGAATCTTTATGCAAAATAAAAATTGTCTGCAGAAATTACAGGAAACGGGAGTAGGAGAAATATTTATTTCTTCTCTTAACGCGTTAAACGCTATGTTATACGGTATTGAATTTACGAAACAATATACAAGTTGTCCCATTTAAGGTGAGATCGTAAAAAATCTCGAAGACATGTGATTTAAAACAAACAAACTGACGCATGTCTTTTAGTGTTTCGAGTGGGGAGTCAAATAGATCGTCGGGAATCGAATTTCTCGGGAGTTATTAAACGATGACGGGACCTTTAGATACAGGAAGAAGGAAAAGTGCTGCTCATTCACAGAAGGAATGCTCTGTACGTACAGAATCAAACAATGGTTCTCTAGATTCAACGTCAATTGGCTTAAATGTACCTATTCATTTAACGAAAGGCTCAGTTCTTTTGCGAAAGAAGTTGAGAAATGTTCTTGTAATATATTAACAATGTCCGAGTCGGTTAAAATTGTTCTACCAACGAAATATTTAATTCGTCGATAAAAGAATCGAATGAATTGTTCTCTAGCATATTAATAATGTCCAAGTTTGTTTAGGTTATTCTTTTAAGAATAAGTTGAAGATGGAACGAAGGAAATTTTAGAATACTGAGATATCAGTATTGAAAGCTGTAAATGCAATTTGTTATTATAATTTTATTTTACACGTTACATCCACTCACAATGTTGGAGTCAAGTGTTTTATGCGTTCCCTTGAGTGCGTGTCTCTTCTTTTCATAGTAGTAACCTACTTTCCTCGTGATTGTCTCCGCTTTGAAGAAGCGCTGAAGTGGAAATCATATCGTCATCAGAACAATCTACTTCTTAAATGTCGTTATCGGCAAATAGAATTCGTTTTAGCTGATCTTAAATGCCGAGGAAGCTGTCTGCCTATTTATCACACCAAGCAACTTACAAAACCGGACTTATCGCTGGTTTTTGTTTCATAAAACAGAAAAAAAATCGTACATCAGTTTTTAAGGTGTCGTTGCAAACAGGTGGCTTCAATCTTCAAATCTGTGGTACGGTATTTAATCGATAAGTGTCGCCAAGTTCTGAACAAGAAGTGTCGCAAAACAATCCCCACTTCCGCGAGATGTACCCCGTGAGGAGCCACGAAGCTCGAGAGGCCTCGGTCGCCGAGAAGTATAACATAATATGGGTCGAGTATACCGGTGAGACCACTACTAATCCAATGAAAAAACTCCTTCATTTTTTATTATTTTTTTATGGAGCTTTCACCAACATATTCGTGGAATTTTTCTAATGAAAATGATACTAAACAAGATATAATTCCGATGGTATTTACATGAGTAATTCAAAGTAGAAGAATAGTATACTTGAACACCAAGTGTCGCCGGCCGGACACGTGGTTACGACTTTTATCGATTACATACTGTAGTTTCATTTGCAATAAAAATTTTTGAATGTTTTTAGAGATGTTTGAATTTCTAGTATTTTTGAGGAAAAATGGGTTTTCAGTTTCCCACCTTATACATCGTATACATATCTTAAGGGAAAGTGAACACTGCTTTGTGATAGTAGAGGCATCAAGCTTTGAAACATGTCCAGGTTTATGGTCGACAGTGTTTCATATTTGATAGATAAAAGTCACGTGTGAAATTTCATCCCGCAAAGGAGCCAAGCATCACACACGAGTACGTGCCATTAAACTTGCACTCGGGCTCCCCCTTTCAAAATTTCCTTGAACTTCATTCATGCCATAAAGTCGAACTTTCGCGGTGACCTTCTTCGCAGGCTCCGTGCAAGTCACGGATTCGGAGAAAAGTTTAATCAAACCGGGACTAGTTTTGATAGACTCAATGAAGTTTCATTGCCTTCGCTTCATGAGGAGATAGTTAACATAAAAAGTAGTACGCCAACTAAGTCTGCCGTTTAGTTTTGCGTTAGGCGTGTCTGTATTGCTTAGACGAACTCGTTACGGCGATAATATCCTGTGTATGAAGTGTGCCATAATCATTGGGACAGCTTGGGCGTATCATAGAGAGTCGCGAACTTTCGTTAATAATTTGCGGAATTAAAATTGCAGGAAAATCTGCTTCATTCGGTCTGAAATTTGCTTCATAGAGTCTGAATTAATTAGTCTGAATTAATATGAACATGGTCGAACTTTGTTAATCTTTATTGGAATTATGAAAATTAATTTATGGAAAATAATGGAATTTCCTTGTTCAAACATCTATCATACTAAAAATTGCGGACAATCTCAATAAATTTTGATAAGGCAACATTTACCAGATACCTTTAATGCTTAGGTAGGATTAGTGTTAAATAATTGTAAGCGACAACTTTGTTGTAAAAATTGCGGAAAAATGTTTAATATGATTTGTAAATTTTTTGAGTCACACTAGAGTTAGTAATGGAAACAATAAATCCTATTTTCAAAGTGAGATGATACTATTTTAATGATGAAACTTTATTTGTTCTTAATTAATTTTTTTATGAAAGTTTTACCAACATGTTAGCGACATTTTTCTGATTGAAATGATTCCAAACATGGCATAATTTGGATCATATTTACTTGTATAATCCACGAAACAGTGGAACCTCGATTATCCGAACTGAACCAGTCATCATCAACTGCACCAGTGAATATGCTGGTAACTATGTCGTGTTTGGAATCATTTTAATCAGAAAAACGTCACAAACGTGTTCTATACAACATAACAAATGAATTGTATACAATCGAACAGTTAAATAATGGAATAATCCTTAAATTAAAATAAAATTTTCTACTAAATCGTCGATAGAGCCAGCAAATGTGCAGCGAACTATGTCGTGTTTGGCATCGTTTTACCTAGAAAAATGTCATAAACATGTTGCACACAACTGAACAATTAGTGCAACAGACTTAAAATTGAACTCATCAGATAAAATTTCATCTTCTGCTCAGTTCAATCGCAGACGCGCAAGCTGAACATAAGGCACATGTTGCTGTTAATATCAAATTTTCACCAACACGAATTCAGGAACGTGACAGGCTGAAATTCATGCGAACTGTGGACGAAATCTAGAGATTATTCGGACGAATTGTAGAGATGGTTACCACGAGTTCCTCCAAAGCGGAGATGCCAAGATTATCCGTCGATAGAAATTAGTATGCCGCGGACGTGTCACCGGTGAATATAATTACGAGACTGACGTGTTGCCACGCACAACAGAACTCTGCACTCCGGGGGCGGCTTGATAAGAAGGATCGATTCGTTGCGTGACTGAAAACCCGAATGTAGGATAAGAAAACTCTCGAGCAGAAGGGATAGGGATCGAAAGATACGGAGATAAGAGGATTTCACGAGCTGGCGGAGTGTTATCGCGGTGTTCGAAGGAGTTTGCTAGCCGGTGAAACTTTCAGAGACGATAAAGCTCGCGTCCTGCTCGAATAATATTAAATCAACCGACTTCCGTTATTCCATTATTCAACGCCTCCCCGAATTTCTGACAGCTACCACTACATTGTTCGGTGTTCATCAAAATTTTCCGTCTATCATTAAAATATTAGACAATGTAAAGAAGAATTCCAATTTTAATACACTACCTGCCGGGAGTAGACAGATCGATATTTGAATAGCAACTTTCATCCTTCCTGAGCCAATCACATGATATTCCTAAAAGAAATTACTATAGTATATTCCTTATTGACTCGCGATTAAAATTCTTATCATCAAGCTCTGGATCTTTATGCATTTATGAAAAAGCATGAATAGATCAACTGGAAAACAGTAAAATGTTTAAAGAATTTAAAAATACTGTTGAATCATATTCATCTCATTAGGATTGTAAGCGAAGTGGAAAAAGGGATCAGGTTGGAAGATGCAGGGAGTGGAAAAGGATGGACAGGAAGTAGAGGAATGGTTTCAAAAACTGCAAAGGGAAAGGGAGAAGAGAAGAACAGATCGGTAATAAAAAGGCACTACAGAGAAGGAGAAGAAATTCATCTCGTTAAAATGATTAAGAAGAGAAATAAATGGTCGTGTAGCTGCCGTATCTTGCAATTAACACTAAACCTACCGACCATTAAAGCTGAATAGTACCTGCTGGTTCATAAAAATGACATGATTGAATTTATTTAGCTTTTATGCGAATTTTATTATAATAAATACTTTAAAAAAGCAACTTGTATAATCATTTCCCGTGGAGGCATTTTTATAACTTCAATAATTGTGAAATTAAAAATCTGGATCTGGTCATTTGACCTGCAGTGTTAGGTTTAGTTAGTTAATACGGCTATTGTATTGCAAAAAAATCTGCAGTCTTGTAATCGTTATACCAAGAACATTTCCCTTAGAAAATTAAATTGTGCATCGCAGTCCAAAGTAATAAGACGATCAACAATATCAACAGCTTTTGTTCTGGAACTCAGGAATAAGTCTTCGAACGTCTTCGAACGTCTTCGAACGTCTTCGAACGTCTTCGAACGTCTTCGAACGTCTTCGAACGTCTTCGAACGTCTTCGAACGTCTTCGAACGTCTTCGAACGTCTTCGAACGTCTTCGAACGTCTTCGAACGTCTTCGAACGTCTTCGAACGTCTTCGAACGTCTTCGAACGTCTTCGAACGTCTTCGAACGTCTTCGAACGTCTTCGAACGTCTTCGAACGTCTTCGAACGTCTTCGAACGTCTTCGAACGTCTTCGAACGTCTTCGAACGTCTTCGAACGTCTTCGAACGTCTTCGAACGTCTTCGAACGTCTTCGAACGTCTTCGAACGTCTTCGAACGTCTTTTTATACCATACGTAATATGAATATACAGCAGGTTTTATGTATTTATGACAAAACTGAGCAGGTGTAATTTGATACATTAAAAATATTAGCAGAATTTAAAAATACTATTATATTATTTGTAACCTATGAAACATATTAAGAAAGAAAATAAATTTCTACTTCCCTCCAATTTGTTGGAATTCAGGTAGACAATTTTTATTTTGCATGAAGATCCGCTGTGTACATATGAAAATCGGTAAATTCGCACGAAGCATTCCAGTTTTATATTTCGATCACATTCCCAAAGTTTGAGTCCCGAAGAACCGCATTGCTATGAAATGGTGATCAATGATTTTATTGCGCAGACACGAGCATTCGGCACGGAAATAAAATTGCTATCGTCAGATAGAAGTTCGTGAATTGCATTACGGAATCCGAGAGGCCGTTCGAGCGGCTTTCGATACAAGTCCTGCCGACTTATTTTTCATTCTAGCAGCCCACTCACCGTTGCCCAGGCTTTTCGTTGTTCGTTTGATTCGACATCGATCGCGGAATTACCGGAAGTAATTCTCCCGTTCAGTCGCGCTCGTGCTATATGCTCGAAATTGTATCGTTTTATTCGAAAGAACGGATCGCGTTCTCGTTTCGTTGATACTTTAGGTAATGAAAACGGAAGTGTATCAACAGAAAGCATTATTAGAATTATACGAAGATGGAATTCAGGAAGCTTTCTAAGAAATTATTATCACAGTTTGCAAAAAGATAGAATCACGCTTTTGTTTTTTCTTATTACTTATTGCGTTTCTGTAGGAACTTCTGATTCAAAAGTTTCCATGTTTGAAGCGTCGACGCCAACTTTAATCATTTGAAATGGAACGATTAAAGTTGGTGATCCGAGGATTAAGTATCTATTTAATCCTTCAGATTTGTTTTTATTTTTTGGAGAACCAGAACATTCGCTGGAACTTTTAATCTCGTCGCCATTGACCCATAAAACAGGTTTGAAGCACAGTTATGCAAATGGCGAGATTAATTGGCCTCGATTACCGTCACGAATTCAATCGTTAAGGGTTACATATTTAATTAGTTTAAACTTTTTAGTACTACATTTCAAAACCACACAAATTTTATTTTACTTCATTCTAATTCACAAAACAACCATTTATACAGATTCATAAAATCATCTTTGATTGTCTTTGTAAAATAGTACACTATAGAAAACATTTAATTATTTATGTAACAGTGAAGAGAATTGCACAACAATTTTACTTTAATATCTTGAAGCATGAACAAACGTGCACATAAAATTTCGAACAGATCAGATACATCCAAAAATTTGTTATATCATAAATTTTCAAAAATCGACAGCTCCAAATGAAGATTCCTTTGTCGTACAATTTTCTTTACGGCAACAGTGATTAAAACAGTGATCAAATTTCCAAAAATATCACGGAAGAGAAATGAAATTGGTAATTATATAGAAAAGGTCTGCGTACTCCGATTTTGATGAAATTTTAATATGTTCTGGAGCAACACATTGCGAACAACTTTTTCCTTTTCCAATATAGAGGGGTCGCTTTTAGTTTTCGAGATATTTGCAAAAAACTATTGCTAATACTGTATTGAATTTCCCGTATTCTCTCACTCTCCGTGGTAACGTAAGGCTGCTCCGGCGCGACGTCTGTTTACTTTTTTTTTTTTCTTAACACGCTGTGGAGATGAGAGAGAAAACAGGGTCTCACTCTGGTCATACATACAAAGCCTTATTATTTTTTCGACAATACCACACACACCCACCCACTGCTTAACACGCACTCATTGTTTCTAAAAAAAAGGTTCTCACATTATACAATATAAAATCAACTGAGACTGTGAGAGATCTAGCCATGAGAGTTTCCACGTCGTGGAAACAGAAGGTAGCGAGAATGAAAGGACAGAGAATTGGTAGAGAGCAATAGGTAGCTTGAGGTAGGTTAGTGATGTGAAGAAAGGCGTAGAGAGGTGTTCGAAAATAAATACTATATTGACAGAAGTGTACAGAAACCGTGAGAATTATAAAGGTAAATACAAGCGAAAGTAAAGAACAGAGGTGAGAATAGATGAAGCGAGAGAAGGATGATGCACAGTCGCGAAGCCCGTGAATGTACGAAAAGACAGCGAAATTACTGTGAAGCCCACAGCAATTTGAATAAACGTGTAAAAGTCGCGTGATCAGTCGATCCAGAAGTGTACGAGACAAGGAGGGCGAGCGCTTGTCGTCGGCCCATTTATACTGCTTTTGGGCCATCGGTTAGGAAAGGATAAGGAGTGGGAAGTTTGAAATTGCAAGGACGACAGCACCGACCGTTTGTTAGAGCATGAGGGCAATGCCCTAACGGCCGGTGCGTCTAAGGAGACAATGGAGAATAGGGCAGTGGATTTGGCATATGAAAAGTAGGAACGATGGCCCGCGAGACAGTTACGCAGCGGCATGGTTTACAATCGTGGTCGTTCACCTGGATTTCGGCATCGAACGCTAACAGCTGAGCACGGTGCGAGGCAGAAAAACTACCGTGGCTGTTGGTTCTTATGCCGAGACCCAGGTGTATCGGGCAAGAAGCGTTATAAGAAAATCCAACTACAATTGCCGTGCCGTCGCGTGCCGAGGCGAACGAAAAGATTTTGAACAGAGACTAATACAACATACATGTAATATATTATCGCATTTGATTGTAAAACAAATTGGTATTGGTTTTAGTTGAGTTTATATTGTTTAATGTGAGAACCTTTGTCTCAGAAACACTGGGTGGTTGTGTGTGGTATCGTGTGTTGCATAATACATGTGTGCTGTATTGGTTTCAGATGATTTTATATTGTATAATGCGAGAACCTTCTTTTTAGAAACACTGGGTGCGTGTTAAGCACTGGGTGTGTGTGTGTGGTATTGTCGCTTCTCATCTCCACAACGTGTTTACAAACAAAAAATATACAGATGCAGCCCCGGAACAGGTTACGTTGCTGCGGAGAGGTGCAGGAATACGACAAATTCAATAAAGTATTAGCGATAGTTTTTTGCAAATATATCGAAAACTAAAGCGACCTCCCTATATTGGAAAAGGAAAAAGTTGTTCAAAATGTCGAAATCTATAATATATTAAAATTTTATCAAAATCGGAGTACGCAGACCTTTTCTATATAATTACCAAGAAATTTTATACTTTTTGTAAGGCTACATTTACTTCAATGCTTGAATATTGATTACAAACGAATACAATTTTGTTCCGTCCAAAAAGAAAGGCATACTATTCATATTCGTTAGATTTTGTTTAAAATGTTCATCACGAGCCGGACTCGTTATAATGCGGCAAGGGGTTAAAACAACAGAAATTGCATTTGTTCCCTGTTTTCCGCATTTGCCGGATGAATTTCCGTCCTCGGCGTCGAACCTCGTGTAAACCTGTTATCGGTGAACAGTTCGCATTGACTTGTAGAATTTCGATACGTAGGTAATCGACCGCGTAATTGGAAGCTACAGGTTCAGTTTCAACGTACCATTTTGGATGATGGGCTCCAATCCTGTTTCCTACGCGTGGTTTTCGCGAAATTCAATACTCGAAAAATGTTTGCAGGTGAAAGATCCAATTGAATTATAGAGACGTGCATCTCTAGATCAAGTATAGCATCGAATTCTTTATGGAGGACAGACAAAATCAATGAAAGTGCGCAATATGCATACCAATTTAGAATTTCGTGTCGGTGTTTAATATCACATTCTATGAATAATTTACTTCTGCAAAAATTCACTGGGGTCTCTTATGAACTAGGAAAAATTTCCTGTACGTCCATTTTCTCTACTTCACTGCAAAATAATTGCAAATATGAAGTAGTCTTAACTTTTTCCAAATATCTAAATATCAAAGCCTTAAACTATGCACATGATTGTATTTGAAAAAGATTGTGCACAACATTTTTTATGAAATCGGAATGCGATGTTTAGACTGCGGATCTTCATGCAAAATAAAAATAAAAAGAACAGACGTTAAATGACAATGTATTTCTTTTTTTAATATTTTAGTAAATCGGAAATCATGTAGTAACGTGCTTAAATGTGCTTAATGTTTTTCAGTTTGGTATATCTTCTTATTTTTCCTATGAATGCATAAAATCCACAGTGTAGTGATGTTTTATAATTTGATGGAAGAACGTAAAATTGCATTATTACTGCACGCAAGTAATAGTAAATGCATTTGCAGCGTACACAAGCGATCGAAGCGCGATAAAACGAATTCCTAAGTGAAAGAGTGTTTGAGAGCCGGAGGAGACAGCAGCAAATATTTGGCAGTAAAGATTACATGACCTTGTTTCCACGCTGCATCGCATAATGCAGATTCGTGGAAAATGTGCAGACAGCAGTATTTCCTCGAATGCAATGGCGGATACGCCCACGTCTGTACACACCCACTAAACAAAGAATCCAATGGGTGACAGGGTCGCACTTCGAAAATAAAATTCCTCTGATGTCGAACAATGAAACTTCGTACTTTTACAGATGACGGAATAAAAAACGACAGCAGCAACAAACGTGTACATTGTGCCATTATCCTGTATCAGGATCGCATGGCATATCCTTCGCGATATATCGCTTATACTCGACGTTGCCTCTTTTTCATGGTTCTCGATTACCGCAATCATAGTTTTATGAAATATTGTCGACTCTAGTATCATATTTGTCTAAAATATTATTACAATGTCTAAAATATGACTACAATGTCTAAAATATGATTAAAATGTCTAAAATGTGACTACAATGTCTAAAATATGACTACAATGTCTAAAATATTATTACAATGTCTAAAATATTACTACAATGTCTAAAATATGACTACAATGTCTAAAAAATGACTACAATGTCTAAAATATTAGTACAATGTCTAAAATATTAGTACAATGTCTAAAGTATAACTACAATGTGTAAAATATGACTACAATGTCAAAAAAATATTACTACAATGTCTAAAATATTACTGCAATGTCTAAAATATTACTACAATGTCTAAAATATTACTACAATGTTTAAAGTATAACTACAATGTGTAAAATATGACTATAATGTCAAAAAAATATTACTACCATGTCTAAAATATTACTGCAATGTCTAAAATATGACTACAATGTCTAAAATACGACTACAATGTCTATAATACGACTACAATGTCTATAATATGACTACAATGTATAAAGTATAACTACAATGTGTAAAATATGACTACAATGTCAAAAAAATATTACTACAATGTCTAAAATATTACTGCAATGTCTAAAATATTACTACAATGTCTAAAATATGACTACAATGTATAAAGTATAACTACAATGTGTAAAATATGACTACAATGTCAAAAAAATATTACTACAATGTCTAAAATATTACTGCAATGTCTAAAATATTACTACAATGTCTAAAATATGACTACAATGTATAAAGTATAACTACAATGTGTAAAATATGAATACAATGTCAAAAAAATATTACTACAATGTCTAAAATATTACTGCAATGTCTAAAATATTACTACAATGTCTAAAATATTACTACAATGTTTAAAGTATAACTACAATGTGTAAAATATGACTATAATGTCAAAAAAATATTACTACCATGTCTAAAATATTACTGCAATGTCTAAAATATTACTACAATGTCTAAAATATTACTAGAATGTCTAAAATATTACTACAATGTCTGAAGTATAAATAAATGCAATTCGTTTTTGATGATCGACTGCTAAGTGCGCAATTATCAAAAGCGCCCGTACTCTTCATTACCGGGAAAGTCAGTGTTGAAATCCCTTTCTCCTTTTTTTTTCCTTTTTTTCCATTTTTTTTCATTTTTTTCTTTTTTTCTGTTCAGTTTATCTATATTAATTAATTATATTTTGCACATGAGAAATACACTCATAATATCTATAGGAAACAAAATATAAAAATTTTATTGAAAAGGAACATAATATGAAAGAAACACTAACTTCGTGAATCTTAACGTGTCTCAAAAGATGTTGAGTATCGACGCCTATAATGCTACATTTTCATAAACAGGAGAACGAAATCTACCAATATGCAAAGTTTCGAGAAAATCTGAGTCCCCATGACCGCGTTTTCTCCTTGTAAGTGACGTTAATATAACTGGAACAAAACCACGAAGTCGAGTCGTATAAGAAGAGGATATTTTTCCAACTATATTTTCTCGTTTTAGTGGCCACCGAAAGGTTAATGTCAAAAGGTCCATTAATGGTTGACCTTCCGAAGGATCGGATGATAGCACCGTTTCCCTGTTCATCGTTTAATCATGGGCAGAAGAAATGGCCGTTGGACTCTCTCTATTCGTTTCTCCAACAATCCACACGTTTATGTTCGTTCGTCGACGGGAGGATAGCTATCATTTCTACTTTTTTTATGGTCACGCCCATTGCCTCGGCGTAGCATGGAAATCACCTATAAGCGGTCGCCACAGCATCTGAATAAATTAATCCGCGACGAACAGCCAATCACGCAAATCGACGTTCGGAGTTCAACGAGCTCTGCCGGATTCGCAAGGGATGAAGGGCACCAGGTCTTATTTGCCAGGGAAATTGCGCGATGCACGACAAAATTTAATAGCAACCCGGATCAGCTCCTAGGAATTTCAGCAATATCGTGGAACGCTTCATTATTGTTATTTGCCTACGGTATTCTATCAGATAAAACGTCAGCTCGAAATATTGTTGATTGCCATATATAGGTGACGGAGTTATTTACTCAAATTTAAAAACAAATTTTTACGTTATTAAAATATATTTACGTTAATAATTCATTAATGTAAGAGAATATTTATACCACTGTATGGATAACTGCCGTTATTGCCGTTGTATATGTTTATTGATTGATGCCGTTACGTATGTTCTTTAATTGATTTGTCCGTTATGTATATTTTTACTGATTTGAGCATTGTGTGTTTTGTTAACAAACGATCGTTACGTTGTAGTTTATTAGTAATGTTGTTAAGTTAGTTTCCCGTGAGCGATCAACGGACGTCGTGTCAAGTCTCAGCCTTCTTACATTAAATAAATCACTTCGATTTTATGGAATTTTTGAGTCGACGGAATCATTTGTCCAAATTTAAAAATAAATTTTTTAGTTAATATATTCTCTGTACCAAATTTGATTAATAGCCAGAAAATGCATGAAAGTTGAAGAACAACTCGTGTCGTATTTTTAAGCATTTCAATTTTTATTTCATTAAGTAAATGACTTCGATTTTATGGAATTTTTGAGGTTGCTGGACTGACACTCGTTCTAATTATCAACCCTTTCCACCAGAACTATTTTAACTTGAAAACCAACCTAGAATGTTTCCATTCTATATACATATATATTTTTTTTCGTTTTGTACCTTCGACACCGGAACCCGGGTCAACTTGGCCCAGAGTAGTAGAATCGATATAATTACTGAATCTCTACCGACCGAATCGAATGAATAAAATTAAACATTAGGAATGTCGGGAAGAGAAATAACAAGAATTGTTAATCAAAGTTGTAGATGGTCTTGAGCAACATCAATTTTATAATTGTGAAGAAGGTCCACTGTACGAGGGTTATGCACAAAAAGATCATGCCAAAAAAAAATGACAGTCTTAGTACCCGAGTGGCGACTTTGAGAGTGCTACACTAGAAAGTACTATATTACTATCCAACATATTTTTCACATTATTAACACTAGATATATAATTTGTTTAAGGCTCCATTCAGTACAGCACAACTATTGAAAAGCCGATTAACAGGCTTCCGATAGATAAAGTGTTGACATTTGTCTAAAAAAAATTGAAAATTGATAAACATCCTCAGTGTACTGATTATAATCGAACAATGAATTGCGTTTGGCGCAGCCGCGTTTCCTAGAGGCGAGCTTTTAGCGACCATAACTCCGGCTAATTTCCCGAGAGGAAATAAGTGGAAGCAACCTAATCTAATCGAGTCTCCTCGCATTTCTTTCTCCGTTCTAATGGATCGATTTTTTTCAGACACCGGGACAGAAGTTAACCGACGCCGAGAGTAACAGAATAGAAGAAATCGAGGAGGAATGATTTCCTCGGCGATCTTCGGTGCAGCTGCCGGCACGGGTTTGGCCTTGGTGGTTGCTGTTACTATCGTGGTCTACCGATACTATTCTGTGAAACGCAAGGGAACGTACTGGAGCAATCTCGACCGTTGGCCTGATCCACCCACGACCAGAAGACCGGAAACTAGGCAGGAAAGTTCGTTCCAGCAGTCGAAGGAAGCAACGTCATCCCACGTGCTAAATTGCTGGAAAAACCAACAGAAGAATTACTATGCGGTGCAGACCGGGGTGAGTGAATGAATCAGATTCCGTTAACCCTGGAGAAATTGAACGAATGGCTCTGGGTCGCAAAAATGTTAGCAAATTGCAATGGGAATTTTTCTCTCGATTCTTGGTACCAAGAATTTCCTATCAGTCTAAGTGTTTTAATTCCAAGTTACTCAACGCTAACCGTACTAAGTACAAAATGTGACTGGTACACACTGTTTTTTTAATAAAAATTACAAGATTGAATTTATTTAAATATCTCGCAATTTTTATAACAATACGTGGTCAAGTGAAGAAATTTAATTAATAATTTCCAATGGAATCGTCTTTTTAACTTCAATAATTATAAAATAAAAAATGTTGACGTATTTTAACGAGTCAGACTCGTGATGAGGATTTTAAACGAAGGTTAACAAACATGATTGTTATGTTTTTCTTTTTAGACGAAATCAAATTTTATTCATTTGTAATGAATACTTGATCATTGAAACAAATATAGCCATATCAAAAATATAAATTTTCTTTTCTCTTCTGTGACATTTCCGGGAATAAAGACGCTCTAATCACTGCAGCCGTAAAGAAAGTGATGCGGCAAGGGATTAGTCATTGGTAGAGTGCGGATTTTATGCATTTATGGCTAAAACGAGTTGGTACAATTTGAAACAGTCTAGGGACGTGGATATATTGTTTTCAATTTATTAAGACCGTTGAAGAGGTAAGAAATTTTTAATGTTTCTTCTACTTCTGGCAATTCAACCAAATAATTTTTATTTTACATAAAGAACCTCGGTCGAATCATTATATAAATTCGCTGTTACTGGTACGTTAGTTACAACCTTTTAAAATTATTAAGAGAACGATTCAATTTTGATGTACGTCTCCTGTCTTCGAACTGATGCAGACAATTTTTCTTTTTTACATAAACATCCGCAGTTTACTAATTATATTGTAAATAGCGAAATGCGTGAATATTGCTTGTCTACTGAAAACTAAGAAATAAGGACATTGCTATTGTAAATTATAGTGTATATTTAAACTGGCAATTTATATAAATCTTAATAATACCCAAAATTTTATACAAATTCATTTTTATTTAATCAACCCATGTCGAGTCTCTAAGTCTCAGAGACATAGTTTTTCCAGGGTTAATTATTTCGTTTCTGTGTGTCTGTATGTTTTGTATGTATGTGTTTGTTAACCTTTTGCAGTCGGAACTATTTCAGCTTTAAAACGGAACATTTCTTCCGATCTACAATATTTCAATTGGATCTGATTCTTTTCAATTTATGCATATGAAACTGATGCAATTTACTTGCACAATATTTAAATATTTGATAATTTATTGGATACAAACAAATTTAACAATGTGAAAAATATTTTGAATAGGTTTCTAAAATTTTGAATGGTGACTCAGAGTCACCACTCGACTGCAAAGGGTTAATATTTTTCTGTTAGAGTTTGATTTTTTGAATTGTTGATTTGAGGTTCGATTTTTAATGAACCGGAGATTGTCGTGGTAAGCAAACATGCATCGCGCATGAAATAATAGAATTGCCATCAATTAGCGTGCTACTCGCGATCAAAGAACCGCTGTCAACATATGTATATGCTGAACATTCTGAACCGACAGGTAATTATCTGGCTGTTTGTATTAGGGTTATTAGCATCCATCGTTTGTTTTACCCAGTTAATTACCGCGGATCTTTACAGGGAACATACACGACACGTCGTGTGCATTACACTCCATCGGCGAGGTAACTTGAACTCGTTGATCTAATATTTTGAAAAATTCCTCTGGAATTTATGTTTGTACTTATTACTATTTCGAATTCTCCAAATCCGCTTTGTAATATGTGTAATCAATGATTTTACAATTGAATAATCGCAATGTGTTAACGCTGGAGCTATCGAGCAATAAACGCTTTATAATAATAACTGAACTGCGGATTTTATGCATTTATGACGAAAATGACTAATTACGTACAAAACTGTATAAGCGTTTAAAGAATCTGAACGTATTACTGTATCACTTACGTACTAATACGTACAAAACTGTATAAGCGTTTAGAGAATATGAATGTGATACTGTATCACTTACGTACTAATACGTACAAAACTGTATAAGCGTTTAGGGAATCTGAATGTGATACTGTATCACTTGCGTACTAATACGTACAAAACTGTATAAGCGTTTAGAGAATCTGAACGTGTTACTGTATTACTTACGTACCAATACGTACAAAACTCTATATGCGTTTAAAGAATCTAAACTTGTTACTGTATCACTCACGTACAAATACGTACAAAACTGTATAAGCGTTTAAAGAATCTGAACGTATTACTGTATCACTTCCGTACTAATACGTACAAAACTTTATAAGCGTTTGAGAATCTGAACGTGTTACTGTATCACTTACGTACTAATACGTACAAAACTGTATAAGCGTTTAAAGAATCTGAACGTGTTACAGTATCACTCACGTACAAATACGTACAAAACTGTATAAGCGTTTAAAGAATCTGAACGTATTACTGTATCACTTACGTACTAATACGTACAAAACTTTATAAGCGTTTGAGAATCTGAACGTGATACTGTATCACTTACGTACTAATACGTACAAAACTGTATAAGCGTTTAAAGAATCTGAACGTGTTACAGTATCACTCACGTATAAATACGTACAAAACTGTATAAGCGTTTAAAGAATCTGAACGTGTTACTGTATCACTTACGTACTAATACGTACAAAACTGTATAAGCGTTTAAAGAATCTGAACGTATTACTGTATCACTTACGTACTAATACGTACAAAACTTTATAAGCGTTTGAGAATCTGAACGTGTTACTGTATCACTTACGTACTAATACGTACAAAACTGTATAAGCGTTCAAAGAATTTGAACGTGTTACTGTATCACTTCTACCTCAATTAAATTGTTAGGAAATGAAATAAATATCTATGTAGCTCCTGTGTTTGGTAATTAATGCTGAAAAGTATAATTTTGCATAAAAATCCGCAGTTTAATAATAACTAACAAATTTGAGTCCATTCAGGTTTTCTACTTATGTATTATCAAAATAAATAAATTATCGGCAGAATATTTTCATATGTGAATTCGCCAAAGAAAAGAATCTTTGATAATAGTTTTTACATCGATCAAAGCCGAGTATGTGTGCTACAAACATGCCAGGTGTCCATATGTTGGCTACTTCATCTAGACAATCAAGTTGCGAGCGAACGCTTTGTGTACGACAAACAATAAACAAATATCAGGAATCAATCCATCATCATATCACACAACTGAAAGGTTTCGGCATTGAACCGTTGAAGTGGTTTTAGCTGAGTGTTTTAACATTGGGGAACGCTGTTGAATTTTATTGTCTGTGTACTATATATATCGTGCAAGACCGAACGCTTTACGATTATTTGCAAAACCCAATTTAGTAAAAAGAAACATTTGATCAAGAGATGATAACGGTACACGAGAACGAGGGTAAATCTGGCAAGTGAAACATGTCAACGATTGTACCGACAGTAGAATGTCGGTAACTAACCATCCAGAGACAGTTGAACCTATGGTTGGACATTGTTCATCGGTTTTATAAACGGTGAATCAATTTTTCTGTGACGGTAACTGCTCTCTCTATCTCTCTCTCTCTCTCTCTCTCCCTCTCTCGAGTACAGAAAGAAAGATTGCACCATCTGTTAAAACCTTTCTGTTGGGCCTCTATTAATTTATAATTATTCATTTATATTGATAGATGGTCTAGATAGATTATAGTGGATCAATCATCCAATGGATTTTTCTGTCACACGTCCCAGGGGTTCTAGAGTCCTATTACCAATTTCGTATCGCGTTCGATCACTCATAAATCTAGGCATATTATTGACAATCGAGCATCTTGTATACTTTATTTCTACTACGAGTATTTAAAATAATTTAGAAACGATAAATGAATAAGGCATGTGGAATTGTAGCATGTTATTATAGAAGCATTTGGTATTAGAAAGAAATATTAGATTGGATTGAAAAATCGAAAACGCACGACATTCAACTTTGACAAAATTTGTGCGATTTTCGAATGTATTCCCGTAGAAATTGATCAACGTTTGACCACTGAAGTTAAAGGTACAGGATGGTACTTTGTCATACAAATTCTATATTGAAAATCTTTGTAAATATATTTGTTCTTATACCTAGCAAAGCATTACATTCTACTATACAATATTGTCGCAAAATTGAAGTGTGCAGCTATTAGCTCGATATTATCCACTACATGCAAGATACTACAATTCATAAGTTATAATATCTTGCGAATTGTGGATAATATCGATTGCCCAGGTCTCACCACGAGGAGGTTGCTGCACAAGAGACCCGAAAAGGAGTCAGAACGAATTCTCCCTTCGTTCTGTCTCCCTTTCTTACAACGAAGATTCTTAGAAACTAAGTTTCGCAGGTCGCTAAATGGAAAAGTAGTCTTTTTCATGGAAAAGACTTCTTTTCCATTTAGCGTATGTCGAGTAATTATTGCGGGGCAAAGAGTGAATCGGAGAAGAAGTCTCCGATCCACGAGGGACCAAAAGCGAATCAGGCAGAAGGCTCTGATTCTTTCAAAGAGAGAAACAAGATCGAACTAGAGCAGAAGGCACTGGTTCAAGGGTGACGCGACGCGTTCAATGCTTACAAGTCCTGAGCCGACCAGCCCGATACCCGCCACTCCATCACCAAGAAAGATGGCAAAGAGATGCGCTCAAACGGTTTCTGGCGCTACTGGGTGACATGAGAACATGGCGTGTCCAGGATTACGTTAACACAGAGGATCGTCAGAAGACGAGTGAACGAGTCTCTTAGACATCCCTCTCAATGACTTCACGCCGGATACCGAAACTGGACCGGCTCAGAACCTGCAAGCAAGGCCGACACAGCAGAGGGCTGTGTCGGAGTCAGAAATCGGGGCGAGCAAAGTCAAGTTACGGCAATAATTACTCGACATAATTATAACGACGATATACAATCTTAATAACTAACGCACGCACTAAAATTAATTTATAAATAATCTGGAGTCTTCGTTCGATGATTCCTCTTCGATCGATGAATTTTCTTCTTTCGATAAATTTTCTTCTTTCGATGAATTTTCTTCTTTCGATGAATTTTCTTCTTTCGATGAATTTGCTTCCTTCGATGAACTTTCTTCTTTCGATGAATATTTTTCTTTCGATGAATTTTCTTCGGTCGTTCTGACTAACAAGAGCAAGATGAACGGCCCAAATCGAAACAGAATCGAAAACCAATTGAAAGAAAATCGAAACAGAATCGAAAACCAGTTGAAACAAAATCGACACCAAATCGAAAACCAGTCGAGACAAAGTCGGAACAAAATCGAAACCACATCGAGCCCAAATCTAATGATTTGTGGACGCAACGACCTATAGGCGATTCGGGTGCCCCCGGGGACGCGAGTCCCCGTACCCACTCACGGGCCCCATCCCGTGAGTGAGCCCCTGAGGGAGCCGACCGTAGGAATATCAATTTCAAACAAACATATCAATTTGGAAGAGTTGAACTTTGAAAGTTCAAGAGCATATACCAATTACAAACACAAAAATTAATATTGCAGGTGTTTGTTTAAGGTACATGTATTCTGAAATAGAAACTCCATACTTCAATTATTAATTGAAAAGAAATGCTGAAGATGAGATAATGGAAAACGAAGAAGGTGTTAAGTTATTAACATATTAACGAAAATTCTAAATGTGCAGCTATTAGCTCGATATTATCCACTACATGCGAGATGCTATAATTTATAAGTTATAGCATTTTGCGAATTATGGATAATATCGATTGCCCAGGTCTCACCACGAGGAGGTTGCTGCACAAGAGACCCGAAAGGGAGTCAGAACGAAGTCTCCCTTCGTTCTGTCTCCCTTTCTTACAACGAAGATTCTTAGAAACTAAGTTTCGCAGGTCGCTAAATGGAAAAGTAGTCTTTTTCATGGAAAAGACTTCTTTTCCATTTAGCGTATGTCGAGTAATTATTGCGGGGCAAAGAGTGAATCGGAGAAGAAGTCTCCGATCCACGAGGGACCAAAAGCGAATCAGGCAGAAGGCTCTGATTCTTTCAAAGAGAGAAACAAGATCGAACCAGAGCAGAAGGCACTGGTTCAAGGGTGACGCGACGCGTTCAATGCTTACAAGTCCTGAGCCGACCAGCCCGATACCCGCCACTCCATCACCAAGAAAGATGGCAAAGAGATGCGCTCAAACGGTTTCTGGCGCTACTGGGTGACATGAGAACATGGCGTGTCCAGGATTACGTTAACACAGAGGATCGTCAGAAGACGAGTGAACGAGTCTCTTAGACATCCCTCTCAA
Source organism: Sphecodes monilicornis (assembly GCA_913789915.3). NCBI lineage: Eukaryota > Metazoa > Arthropoda > Insecta > Hymenoptera > Halictidae > Sphecodes > Sphecodes monilicornis. Next base: position 18,865,745 of record OU565290.1, read on the forward strand.
TGACTTCACGCCGGATACCGAAGCTGGACCGGCTCAGAACCTGCAAGCAAGGCCGACACAGCAAAAGGCTGTGTCGGAGTCAGAAAACGGAGCGAGCAAAGTCAAGTTACGGCAATAATTACTCGACATAATTATAACGACGATATACAATCTTAATAACTAACGCACGCACTAAAATTAATTTATAAATAATCTGGAGTCTTCGTTCGATGATTCCTCTTCGATCGATGAATTTTCTTCGGTCGTTCTGACTAACAAGAGCAAGATGAACGATCCAAATCGAAAACCAATTGAAAGAAAATCGAAACAGAATCGAAAACCAGTTGAAACAAAATCGAAACCAAATCGAAAACCAGTCGAAACAAAGTCGGAACAAAATCGAAACCACATCGAGCCCAAATCTAATGATTTGTGGACGCAACGACCTATAGGCGATTCGGGTGCCCCCGGGGACGCGAGTCCCCGTACCCACCCACGGGCCCCATCCCGTGAGTGAGCCCCTGAGGGAGCCGACCGCAGGAATATCAATTTCAAACAAACATATCAATTTGGAAGAGTTGAACTTTGAAAGTTCAAGAGCATATACCAATTACAAACACAAAAATTAATATTGCAGGTGTTTGTTTAAGGTACATGTATTCTGAAATAGAAACTCCATACTTCAATTATTAATTGAAAAGAAATGCTGAAGATGAGATAATGGAAAACGAAGAAGGTGTTAAGTTATTAACATATTAACGAAAATTCTAAATGTGCAGCTATTAGCTCGATATTATCCACTACATGCGAGATGCTATAATTTATAAGTTATAGCATTTTGCGAATTGTGGATAATACCGATTGCCCAGGTCTCACCACGAGGAGGTTGCTGCACAAGAGACCCGAAAGGGAGTCAGAACGAAATCTCCCTTCGTTCTGACTCTCTTTCTTACAACGACGATACTTAAAAATTATGTTCGCAGGTCGCTAAATGGAAAAATAGTCTTTTTCACGGAAAAGACTTCTTTTCCATTTAGCGTATGTCGAGTAATTATTGCGGGGCAAAGAGTGAATCGGAGAAGAAGTCTCCGATCTACGAGGGACCAAGGGCGAATTAGGCGGAAGGCTCTGATTCTTTCAAAGAGACAAACAAGATCGAACCAGAGCAGAAGGCTCTGGTTCAAGGGTGACGCGACGCGTTCAGTGCTTACAAGTCCTGAGCCGACCAGCCCGATACCCGTCACTCCATCACCAAGAAAGATGGCAAAGAGATGCGCTCAAACGGTTTCTGGCGCTACTGGGTGACATGAGAACATGGCGTGTCCAGGATTACGTTAACACAGAGGATCGTCAGAAGACGAGTGAACGAGTCTCTTAGACATCCCTCTCAATGACTTCACGCCGGATACCGAAACTGGACCGGCTCAGAACCTGCAAGCAAGGCCGACACAGCAGAAGGCTGTGTTGGAGTCGGAAAACGGAGCGACCAAAGTTAAGTTACGGCAATAATTACTCGACATAATTACAACGACGATATACAATCTTAATAACTAACGCACGCACTAAAATTAATTTATAAATAATCTGGAGTCTTCGTTCGATGATTCCTCTTCTTTCGATGAATTTTCTTCGTTCGATGAATTTTCTTCGCCAGATGAATTTTCTTGGACAGAATCCATAACCAGCTGAAACAAAATTGACTCCAAATGGAAAAGCTGTTGAAAAAAAAATCGAAACAGAATCGAAAACCAGTTGATACGTAATCGAAACAGATTCGAAAACCAGTTGATACGAAATCGACACCAAATGAAAAACCAGTCGAAACAGAATCGAAACCATGTTGAGCCCTAATCTAATGATTTGTGGACGCAACGATCTATAGGCGATTCGGGTGGCCCCGGGGACGCGAGTCCCCGTACCCACTCACGGGCCCCATCCCGTGAGTGAGCCCCTGAGGGAACTCCCATCGGAGTAATATCAATTTCAAGACAAAAATATCAATTTGAGAAAATTGAACTTTGAAAGTTCAGGAGCACATTCCAATTACGAATCCAAAAATTAATAATGGAGGTGTTTGTTGAAGGTACATGTATTCTGAAATTGAAATTTCGTATTTCTATTATTAATCGAAAAAAAATGCTGAAGCTGGAATACTTGAACAAAGGAAAACGAAGAAATTATTAAGTCTTAAATTCTAATATAAAATACATATTTACGCAAACTCTAAATGTGCAGCTATTAGCTCGATATTATCCATTACATGCAAGATACTACAATTTATAAGTTATAATATCTTGCGAATTGTGGATAATATCGATTGCCCAGGTCTCACCACGAGGAGGTTGCTGCACAAGAGACCCGAAAGGAAGTCAGAACGAAGTCTCCCTTCGTTCTGTCTCCCTTTCTTACAACGAAGATTCTTAGAAACTAAGTTTCGCAGGTCGCTAAATGGAGAAGTAGTCTTTTTCATGGAAAAGACTTCTTTTCCATTTAGCGTATGTCGAGTAATTATTGCGGGGCAAAGTGTGAATCGGAGAAGAAGTCTCCGATCCACGAGGGACCAAGGGCGAATCAGGCGGAAGGCTCTGATTCTTTCAAAGAAACAAACAAGATCGAACCAGAGCAGAAGGCTCTGGTTCAAGGGTGACGCGACGCGTTCAATGCTTACAAGTCCTGAGCCGACCAGCCCGATACCCGCCACTCCATCACCAAGAAAGATGGCAAAGAGATGCGCTCAAACGGTTTCTGGCGCTACTGGGTGACATGAGAACATGGCGTGTCCAGGATTACGTTAACACAGAGGATCGTCAGAAGACGAGTGAACGAGTCTCTTAGACATCCCTCTCAATGACTTCACGCCGGATACCGAAACTGGACCGGCTCAGAACCTGCAAGCAAGGCCGACACAGCAGAGGGCTGTGTCGGAGTCAGAAATCGGGGCGAGCAAAGTGTAGTTACGGCAATAATTACTCGACATAATTACAGCGACGATTGACAATCTTAATAACTAACGCACGCACTAAAACTAACTTAGTCTTCGTGTGGCGACTCCACTTCGTTCGACGAATCCTCTTCGTTTGATGAATCCTCTTCGTCCGAGGATGAAGATGATTAGCTGCTGTACTCCAACTGAAGCAAACTAATCAAAATTAGACACAACACAATGGAAAATTCAAAGTAAAAGAAGACGTTGAAACGATGTCGATGAAGATAAAATGACATATGACTCTAATCAAACCTAACACCCGCTCACGAGAGCAAAGCTAACCCCACACACGAGTGCCGCATAACGAACAAGAACCTGACGAAGAACACAAATCGAAAACACATCAAAACCAAAATCGAAACCACGTCAAAAGCAAAATCGAAACCTCATCAAAACCAAAATCGAAACCACATCAAAACCAAAATCGAAACCACATCAAAACCAAAATCGAAACCACATCAAAACCAAATCGAAACAAAATCAATGCATAAATTTGGGACGCAACGAACTATAAGCGACTCGGGTTGCCCCGGGGACGCGACACCCCGTACCCACTCACGGGCCCCGTTCCGTGAGTGAGCCCCTGAGGGAACTCCGAACGCAGGAATACGAATTTCAAGAAAAAAATATTAATTTGGAAAAGTTGAACTTTGAAAGTTCAAGACCATTTTTCAATTACAAATCCAAAAATTAATACTGAAGGTGTTTGTTGAAAGTATATACATTCTGAAATTGAACGTATATGTATTCTGAAATCGAACGTATATGTATTCTGAAATCGAAAGTGTATGTATTCTGAAATCGAAACTATATGTATTCTGAAATCGAAATTATATGTCTTCTGAAATTGAAACTATATGTATTCTGAAATTAAAACTATATGTATTCTGAAATTAAAACTATATGTATTCTGAAATTAAAACTATATGTATTCTGAAATTAAAACTATATGTATTCTGAAATTAAAACTATATGTATTCTGAAATTGAAAGAATATGTGTTCTGAAATTGGAAGAATATGTATTCTGAAATTGAAAGTATATATATTCTGAAATCGAAAGTATATGTATTCTGAAATCGAAAGTATATGTATTCTGAAATCGAAAGTGTATGTATTCTGAAATCGAAACTATATGTATTCTGAAATCGAAACTATATGTATTCTGAAATTAAAACTATATGTATTCTGAAATTAAAACTATATGTATTCTGAAATTAAAACTATATGTATTCTGAAATTGAAAGAATATGTGTTCTGAAATTGGAAGAATATGTATTCTGAAATTGAAAGTATATATATTCTGAAATTGAAAGTATATATATTCTGAAATTGAAAGTATATATATTCTGAAATTGAAAGTATATATATTCTGAAATTGAAAGTACATGTATTCTGAAATCGAAAGTATATGTATTCTGAAATCGAAAGTATATGTATTCTGAAATCGAAACTATATGTATTCTGAAATCGAAATTATATGTCTTCTGAAATTGAAACTATATGTATTCTGAAATTAAAACTGTATGTATTCTGAAATTGAAAGAATATGTATTCTGAAATTGGAAGAATATGTATTCTGAAATTGAAAGTATATATATTCTGAAATTGAAAGTATATATATTCTGGAATTGAAAGTATATATATTCTGAAATTGAAAGTACATGTATTCTGAAATTGAAAGTACATGTATTCTGAAATTGAAAGTACATGTATTCTGAAATTGAAAGTACATGTATTCTGAAATTGAAAGTACATGTATTCTGAAATTGAAAGTACATGTATTCTGAAATTGAAAGTACATGTATTCTGAAATTGAAAGTACATTAAGAAAGTACATTACAAATTAAGTTTTAAGATTCTTTCAAATTAAATCAGAAATTTAAAACTCTAACGTCTAAAATTCTAGACCGGTGTCTGTGGAACTACTTTAAAACGCGACTATTAATTCTCAATATCAACTAGACAATTAATCAACTTTAAAAATTGATACTACTACAACGCGTATGACAATTTGTTTCGCAACGCTACTCAGATTCGCGGATGTGCCCATCTCACAGTTGATCGTTGCAACTGGAGCATGGGCGCCTGAAATGTCGAAACATTCTGAAGCAAACGCGATTCATTTGATGCACAACGCTAATTCGAAAAATGAAAATTCAAAAGACTATTTTGATAAAAGATTTAGTAATCTATAATAACATATGAAATTTTAGATCGATATATCTGGAACTATTTTAAATTACGACTATTTATTCGCAACGTTAACATGAACTTTAATCAAAAATTTATATGCACTAGTACAACGCATGTGACAACTTATTTCGCAACACTACTCGAAATCGCGGATGTGCCCATCTCACAGTTGATCGTTGCAGCTGGAGCATGGGCGTCTGAAATGTCGAAACATTCTAAAGCAAACGCGATCCTTTCTATGCGCAACACTAATTCAACAAATCGAAATCCAAAATGCTATTTAAATAAGAAATTTAAAACTCTAACGTCTAAAGTTCTAGATCTGTATCTCTATAACTACTTTAAATCGCAACTATTTATTTGCAACATTTACTAGACATTTAATCAAGTTTTAAAATTGCTACTAGTACAACGCGTGTGACAATTTGTTTCGCAACACTACTCGAAATCGCGGATGTGCCCATCTCACAGCTGATCGTTGCAGCTCGAGCATGGGAGCCTGAAAAGTCGAAAAACTCGAAAGCAAACGCGAACTTTTGGTGCGCAACGCTACTTCAACGAACAGAGATCCAAAAAAGATTACTCTACAGTTTGTACAAAACGAATCGCGACTATTTGTTTCGCAACGCTATACTTTAAACAGGCTATTGATAGAAACTGCGATTATAATTGGAAGGAAGATTAACTTTGATCTCTGTTCGAAATCGACTAAATGCAACACGTGGTTTTCTCGCAACGCTAATGCAAATCGCGGATGTTCCCATCTCGGCTGATCGTTGGGGCGGCGAGGCCTGCCCATGCATGCAACTAACTACTTTTACACTCTACTACTACTCTATTTCTACAGACGAGTATAGTGACAAGGTAGTGACGAAATGACTCACTCGAAGATGCGAAGCCATTGCAGTGATTGCTCCTATGAATGACAGGTGTCTGGCATCTTTGGCATAAATTCCATTCTGCTTCTTTGGGCCCATCCCGACAATATGTTCTGCACCGCTACTCGAAACCGCTGATGTGCCCATCTCACAGTTGATCGTTGCAACTAGAGCATGGGCGCCTGAAATATCGAAACATTCTATTGCAAACGCGATTCTTTTGATGCGCAACGCTAATTCAACAAATCGAAATTCAAAATGCTATTTAAATAAGAAATTTAAAACTCTAAATCGCGACTATTTATTCGCAACATTAACCGGATATTTAATAAACTTTAAAAATTGATACTAGTACAACGCGTGTGACAATTTATTTCGCAACACTACTCAAAATCGCGGATGTGCCCATCTCACAGTTGATCGTTGCAGCTCGAGCATGGGAGCCTGAAAAGTCGAAAAACTCGAAAGCAAACGCGAACTTTTGGTGCGCAACGCTACTTCAACGAACAGAGATCCAAAAAAGATTACTCTACAGTTTGTACAAAACGAATCGCGACTATTTGTTTCGCAACGCTATACTTTAAACAGGCTATTGATAGAAACTGCGATTATAATTGGAAGGAAGATTAACTTTGATCTCTGTTCGAAATCGACTAAATGCAACACGTGGTTTTCTCGCAACGCTAATGCAAATCGCGGATGTTCCCATCTCGGCTGATCGTTGGGGCGGCGAGGCCTGCCCATGCATGCAACTAACTACTTTTACACTCTACTACTACTCTATTTCTACAGACGAGTATAGTGACAAGGTAGTGACGAAATGACTCACTCGAAGATGCGAAGCCATTGCAGTGATTGCTCCTATGAATGACAGGTGTCTGGCATCTTTGGCATAAATTCCATTCTGCTTCTTTGGGCCCATCCCGACAATATGTTCTGCACCGCTACTCGAAACCGCTGATGTGCCCATCTCACAGTTGATCGTTGCAACTAGAGCATGGGCGCCTGAAATATCGAAACATTCTATTGCAAACGCGATTCTTTTGATGCGCAACGCTAATTCAACAAATCGAAATTCAAAATGCTATTTAAATAAGAAATTTAAAACTCTAAATCGCGACTATTTATTCGCAACATTAACCGGATATTTAATAAACTTTAAAAATTGATACTAGTACAACGCGTGTGACAATTTATTTCGCAACACTACTCAAAATCGCGGATGTGCCCATCTCACAGTTGATCGTTGCAGCTCGAGCATGGGAGCCTGAAAAGTCGAAACACTCTAAAGCAAACGCGAACTTTTGGTGCGCAACGCTAATTCAACGAACAGAGATCCAAAAAACGATTACTTTGCATTGTCCGTAAAACAACAACAATATGAACTCTACAAGCGCAGTCATCAAAATGAAACTTAATTTTAAACCGCGAGTATTTGTGATTCGCAACGCTACACTCTAAACAATCTATATCGTAATGTTAACTTTAATCTCTGTTCAAAATCGACTAATGCAACGCGTGGTTTTGTCGCAACGCTAGTGCAAATCGCGGATGTTCCCATCTCGGCTGATCGTTGGGGCGGCGAGGCCTGCCCATGCATGCAACTAACTACTTTCACACTTTACTACTACTCTATACTACTTCTACAGACGTGTATAGTGACAAGGTAGTGACGAAATGACTCACTCAAAGATGCGAAGCCGTTGCAATGATTGCCCTCTCTGTACTGATCAGCATGGTACTGACTTCATGCCGGATACTGAAACTGGACCAGCTCAGGACCGAAGAAAAACGAAGGCAGCATTGAAGACGCCATGCCGCCCCCCCGAGCTAGCTTAGAGTAGGCCAAGGAAGTTTTAAATAACCCTTGGACTACCCTAAGCTAGCTAAAGGTAGGCCATGATAAACAATGGTAGACCATCGGTGGAGGACCCTTGGTCAAGCTTAGGCCAGCTGATGCTAGGCAAGGGTAGCTCTGGATGACCACTGGTCAACCACGCCTAAGTAGCTCTGGATGACCACTGGTCAACCCCCTTGGTAGGCAAGGGTAAACCAAGGTGGGCCACTGGTGAAGGACCCATGTTCAACCCTAAGCCAGCTGAAGGTAAGTAGGGGTAGGCTAGACTGGTTCTGGATGACCACTGGTCAACCGCGGGGTAGGCAAGGGTAAACCAAGGTGGGCCACTGGTGAAGAACCCATGGTCAACCCTAAGCCAGCTGGAGGCAAGCAGGGGTAGGTTAGACTGGCTCTGGATGACCACTGGTCAACCCCGGGGTAGGCCACTTGGTCAACGCTAAGCCAGCTGAAGGTAGACCTGGGTAGCTCTTGAGATCCACTGGTCATCCGCAAGGTAGGCAGGATCGGCCAGGGTACCGCTGGAGGACGCCTGGTCAGCCCAAGGTAGCCGAAGACCCTCCTGGTCCTGGAGCCCGTCCGCTCCTGCCGGAGGACCCGGCCCAACTGACTGACTAAGCACGCTCCGCGGGCTTAGGTACACAGTGATGCGCAGCGAAGCGCAACGCTCCCCACCCCAACTAATTTCGGTAGTTCTCGATCGCCGTGATAATAATTATTGATAAATGTCTTATTTCTGGTTGTATGTTTATAACAATTCCTTTCGTCAACGATGTCGACAAGCATCCCCTTGACTATCTGACCATCTAATTTTTTAGTAAAAATATGCAATGGAACACGAGATATTGAATAACTTTTAACTCATGAATATTCGCGCGCATTAATTTATCGAACACAATTCACTGATAAATTTATTATGTGTAGCTGGTTAATCTTTGGAACAATTCCTTTTGTCAATGATGTCGACAAGCATTTACTTGACAATCTTGCCGTCTAATTTTTTAGTGAAAGTAGGTAATAGAACTCGAGATATTGAATAATTTATAATACATGAATATTAATACCAATCATAATTATATCGAGAAAATGTAATTATAACGATTATATCATTGGCTACCTCAAACCACCTAATTTTTTAGATAAAAATTGCTGATAGATCTCGAGATGTGGAATATCTTTTACCTATATCTCGTATGTGGTACAAGCACAGACGACTGACGTCACTGATAATTCAGCAATTAAGACTTGTCAATAAACATGGAGAACTGCTTATACTCCAATTTTTTCAGAGTATTTTTCGTGCCAATTTTGGAATGTTTTCCTGTTGGAATTTTCGACCGGTTTTTATGTTTTTATATTTTAATTGTATTAAAAGCATAACCACACGTAATTTTTACCGCTTTCTCCATAAGATACCTTGCAAATACCGGCAAGAATCATTTGTTCCACAAACTTTTAAAATAGCGCCACTCCACGTAGTGACGAAACGCACAAACTGTTATACAATTGTTACCGACTGCTCGTCATTCTAAGAATATTCAATCACCGACAGTTGGTAGCTCAATGATCGCCATCTGCTGTTGACTGTTGATAATACAAAATGGCGTAGAAAATGCTGAAGCTGCCACAGGTGGCGCCATTGATATCTTTGCCGCTGTCGATAAATTTGTCTAACAGTTTGAACGTTTTGCCACTACGTGGAATGGCGCTATTGTCAGATTTTACGAAGCAAATGATTCTTGCCGCTATTTACATTAAACCTTATGGAAAAAGCAGAACGAATCATTTTCATGATGTATATTATTATTTATCTATAAATGTTAAGGCTACTGCTATGCATGAAATGACAAAAAAATATTAAAATATATAACCCTACCATAAAAATTATTATTTCTGTTGCAGGAACAATTTAAATTTACGATTTACACTGGAGAGTAAATTGCAAAATCTTCTCTTGCTCTTGGGGCATTTTTATAACATTGTATACTAATTCTTGTTACTGTGATTTTTATTTTAATGTACACGAGCCTTGCAAAACTTCATCTAAACATTTTTAAAGAACGTCTAACAAATTGATATTGCCGCACAGAATTATTTTTTACGTTATTGCCTTGCGTACTAGTTTTAAATCCTGAAAGCAAGTTTGCATAGAAAACTCCTCTGACTTTCGTAAAAATATCAATTTTTCAACTGAAACAAATCTACGTGTCGACAGTATCGAAATCGAACAAAGAAATTGATTTTCCAAAGCCAGCGAAAATAAAATACTTCCCTGTATACGCGCACTAATATTTAACGGTTAATCTTTTTTTAACATTTGCACGGCCATGTCCGTTTAATTCGCGGAATTCTTGAAATATCAGCCAAATTAAATTGGAATATTTTCATGTAAAAAGGAAGGAGTTAACAAATTTATGCGAACGTTCGAGGTGTTTGAAACAAGAAATTTTGCAGTTTCCTGGAGATGTCCAGAAAGAGCGCACGAAAGATTTATGAAAACTTTTGGGTCGGTCCCTCAATTATTCTCCAACACGCGTAAAACGAAAACGTGAAAATGCCGACCGCTATCCGGATACCGTAAATGTATCACTGTAAAAAAAGGTTTACGATCCGAATCGTGTCCCAGTAAAAAAAGTTACGCTCGATAAAATCCCACCTAAGCGTATTTACATACGAAAACGCTGTCGCCGTGCGCGATTTTTTATTAAGGCTCGAAAATGTCGGCGCTTACGCGGCTGGAATACGAACGTGAGTTCTCGAAGTACCTAAGAACATGAAATAGTCTTCTGTAAATCTAGCATTCGCTGGTGACCATCGTAAAAGTGTTAGAAGAAACGTAATCGAACCTTGCAATAATTTCAACTGAAAATTTCTTATTAGATGATTCAGTTCTACAATGCTGTTTGGGAACTTTTGATGAAATGACAATATGACATTATTCAAAGCAATTTCTGCAAAATCATGGTAAACAATTCTCTGCGCATTATCATACCATGGTAGTATTCGCAGAGAGGTAATTCTACTATTCAATTATCGAAAATCGAAATCCATAGTTGATCAGAATTCGATATTCCCAATGTCCTACTCCATGAACTCACTAAAACTCGCTAAATGGAACTCAATAAAGATTCAATTATTCAAGCTGCAAAAAATTGCCATTTCCTTCAACAATTCCACGACAATAAAACAAGTTGGAATTTGTTTTTATTATTACATTGTAAAACAAGTTGGAATTTATTTTTATTATTACATTATTCGTCCGCAGCAAACGTTGCCGAACGAAAGAAACAAATTCCAAATTGTGCGTCGTCGGCAATGTTCCGAGGAATAACGTTTCTGGTCGCTGGTGATAAACTGATGGGAAAACGAAAAACAGAAAAAAAGCCGTAAAACGGCAAGAAAATATTTGCTTATCGCTCGGCTCCACGGTGCTCTCTCGACGTTCCATCTGTTCGCGATTCGCGTTTGTGTATACACGGCGTGCGTTTCGATGAACGATATCTATCGGACGTTGCGGAGCACTGTATCGATCCAAATTCCAGATTTTATATTCCCGGTCGGGATATGAAGTTTCTCTAACTGCGCGCGTACAGCCGTAACCGATAAGAGAGATAACGAGTTTCGTTAAAATCGTATATCGAACGCGAGCTTCGTGACGTAACCACAACCCTAAAACACGATGGCGACCAGCGTCACATAATATTATCTGGGACGATCACGATTTTGCATACCACATGAGGATAATTAAGTTAAATTTGTGCATGTGATTATTTATAATGCGGAGTATGATATTCGGAGAATTTAATTAGAATATTTTAACTATGAATCTACAATTGTAGAGGGTGTGGTTAGAGGGTTGGTAGAACCGGAAAGATTCTACATGTAAGAGTAATTCCACGTGTAAAAATAAGTCGTAAAAAAGGAATAACATGTTTTCGTTTGACGCCTCGTTTTCGAAAAAATTGATCTGAAAGATTCATTACGCTCACGTGCTTTAGTATAAGCAGGAAGTAGAATTGGTTGATCATGGACAGACGCGTCAGACTTTTCCTATCTCATGCGACGCGTATTCGCTGCAATTTCATACTCGATTTTCTCGAAAACGAAACGTCAAAGGAATAGATGATATTCCTTTTCGTCATCTGGCCAGACCTTGTATAAAGTAAAAAATGTTTTACATTTTGTGTGTCAGATGACCAGAACAGTTAAAATCATGTTCATCGACGATCAACTTTTTCTTCAATAAGACATTCACTAATATCGCTACTGCTTCGACGAAAATAAGTATTACTACTCAACAAAATTTGAGTACACCCTCCATACTTTGGTTCATAAGTATACCAAGTATGAAATTACAGCACTCAGTTCCCTTTGTTTAAAAAATACCGAAAGTGGGAGTACAATAATCATAATCATGTTCGCAAGAAATAAAAGCTCCTATGAATAGCTGTTACTAATGTCACTCTAGTTTCGAAAGAAATGATTATTGTTACTCAATAAAATTTGAGCACACTCTCCATACTTTGGTTTATAAGTGTACCAAGTTTGAAATTAGAGCTTTCAGTTCGCTTTGTTTAAAAAATAGCGAAAGGGGGAGTACAATAATCATAATCATGTTCGCAAGAAATAAAAGCTCCAATGAATAGCTGTTACTAATGTCACTCTAGTTTCGAAAGAAATGATTATTGTTACTCAATAAAATTTGAGCACACTCTCCATACTTTGGTTTATAAGTGTACCAAGTTTGAAATTAAAGCTTTCAGTTCGCTTGGTTTAAAAAATAGCGAAAGGGGGAGTACAATAATCATAATCATGTTCGCAAGAAATAAAAGCTCCAATGAACAGCTGTTACTAATGTCACTCTAGTTTCAAAGGGAATGATTATTGTTGCTCAACAAAATTTGAGTACACTGTCCCTACTTTGGTTTATAAGTGTACCAAGTTTGAATTTAGAGCTTTCAGTTCACTTTGTTTATAAAATTCCCGAAAATGATCATACACTCACAGCATCAAACTAGAGAACTCGAGGGTTTCATCTACTAATTCTCATTCCTTCGACTTTTTAATATCATTGTAAACAATAAACGCATAAAGGACCTCGCCCAACCACAACAACAAACCGATTAGACTTTCATCAAACCACCCGCTAAGAACATAGAAGACTTACGTAAGACTCTCCGGAAAAGAAGTCATGTCTTCGTCGTTGCTACTGATCGCGGGCTAGAAAATCTGTCCTCCCTCGAAAGTAATGCAATTTCCCAGTGTTACGTAAAGGTGCAATGCCGTTACGATGCAACGGTGGTCCGGTGTGCATAACGCACATGCAACTCGGTCATTTATCAAAGAAACCCGTCGATCGTGGAAGACGCTCGTTATTGATATCGAACGAGCCGCCAGGGGGGTTACATTATTTACCGGCACGCGGGAAACAAGTTTCTTCGGTCGAATCGATAAGCGAGCGGATCGGGGGCTGTTGAGGGATGACCGGTTAGATAGGGGGTGGGTCGGGGAACTGGTTTTCCGAGCGATCGATTCCACCGAGGTAGAAATGTAGATTGCGGGAAGTTTCACTCGTTTCAAATTCTATCTGGCGGCAAGTTGAACGCAACACGGCGATCTATGTATAATGCAAAACCGTTCGCGAACGAGCCATCATAGGCTCGTAACATTGTACTCGCGGCTAGAACGATCTCCGACAACGAACAAAAACTACCGCCGATTCTCGATCGATACGAGAGTTTTTCGATTCCCTACGTTTATTGAAGGAACGAACCCTTTGTCGGAACCAATTCGACGCTTTTATTCCGCACCACGGGTATTTTAAAACGCCATCGACACGATCTTACCCGTTTCCGGGTCGGAAGGGACTATAGTCGGCGTGTAATGTTGTGGCTATAGTCACAGACATAATTTCTGCATTTCTTGACAACTGTGACCGAGTTTGTCTATGAAAATCGATTATTACACCGTGAATTTGCTGATAGCGCATCGCTAAACTGTAGAACTTTAATCGGATTCCAACTTCCGTAGGTTCTTTCAAAATGTCGGAAAGTCTATCTTCCTAATATTAATTTTTCTGATATTTAACAAGTGTGAAGGTTCTGTAAATGTGCGAAGTTTGACACTATATACAGGGTATGTAAGAAAAATTCTATGATATGAGTTTATATTGCAGGACAGTAACAGACCCGCTTTATTAGCAACAAAGTGAAAATTCGGGTGGAACTGTTCCATAATGAAGAGGTTAAACTTCTACTCTAAGATATTCTCCTTAGAAAGTACATAATTTTAGTTTCAGAACTCTGTAACTTCGTCAATTTTACTGATTTTAGTAACATGTTTTAACAGCATTATTCTTTAACAACTATTATGCCCATCAAAAAGATGTTTCATTAGGGGTGTGCCCTAGATTTCGGGTACCCGAATCTCGGGTCGAGTCGGACAATGATCGGGTCGGGTCAGGGACCTGAATGTTTATAAACTTCGGGTACTCGTGATTTCGGGTACCCGAAATGGTAGTCGGGTCGGATCGGAGACCCGAAAGTTTGCAATATTCGGGTACTCGAAGTTAAAGTTATTTTTATAAGTATGTATTTATTTAGTGATCCCTTTCGGGTTACACGGGCCTCCGTCCCATTATATTGTTTTATTTCTTTCGACTTACATCTATCTCTTCTCCTCACATTCATCCTCATTCATCCATTTTCTTTCTCCCCTCCTCACTCTCCCATTCTTCCTCTTCTACCCTTTTCTATCTCTTTCTACCTCTAAATTTTTTAACCATCTTTCTCCCCTCCCGTCCCCTGCTAATATTTCTGTTACCCTCTCATACATACTTCCTTCCTCTTCCTTCCACTCTCTATGTTCCGTCGGAGGAACCGTACAAAGGGTCTTTTCTTCAGATTTGTTTATGGCGTCTACGTGACTCTGAGGCCACTTTCAAGTATTAGGCGCTCGATGCACATTTGGTGACCACTCGAGCCATTTCCTGACTTTCGTATTTGTTTCGCCTAGTTAAGAGCTACGCTTCATAAATCTATCACTGCCGAATCATATTCCCGACCGAAAAGTACGGTTCTCGGGTTACCTAGCTTCGCCCTCGGAGGGAGTCGGGTACGGTCCCACGCTTTCCTCGGGACGGGCTCGCTTAGGGCCGATCTAAGAGTCATCAAGAATGCACTGATTGGGGCATGCAGAGCTCGGCAAGAACCAATCAGTGCACTTCTTCAGCATGGCAATGGGTGTCACCGTCTTGACACCCCGAAAAGGAGGACCGCCTTCACGATACAACGAAGGGTCCTCCCGAAACCGCGACATTCAGTCGGTCGCAATCAAACAGTCGAAGTCGAACCTTCGCTGGTATAGATCAATGAAAATGAACAAAGACACATTCGAATGAGAGAAAGAGTCTATCGAAGTCGACGCCAAGTTCATTCAACGATCTCGTACAATCGAATCGATCAAGATTCGTAAAATTCAAATGGAGTTAATCGTCACGAACTCCCACGCGTATAAGGCAGGGCCTGTTAGATTAGCCTTACTGACGAATCCTCTAGCAGGCCTGGGACGAAACGCTAAACCTCATAAATTCATAAATCGAAATAATCATTAAATCGGCTATCTAAAATTAATTTGGCGGGGAGTAAATCGGTGATTTCAGAGTTGACGTGTCCGTCACAATCGGGCTTACAATGTACAACTTTAAGTGGATACGAATCATCCGCGCGTCGCTCTCGAGATTCGCAACGAACACTCTACAATATCCCAAAACATGTTCCCATTCCTCTATCTCCACTCCGCATAACCTGCATTTCTTCTTATCCTCTTTCTCCCAGTATCTCCCTCCTTTCATCTCGTTTCCTAGTCTGAACCTTGCAACTCTCTTCCATCTTTCTTCCTTCCAGCCCTTTGTTAAGTATTCTGGTACTTTCTCTTCTCTTATCTCCTTAAACCATTTGTTGTATCTTCTTTCTTTCGCTTTCTCCCAATTTTCATTTTCCTGCATTTCCTCCTCTCTTTTTTCTATCTTATGCCATTCCTCCTCTCTTACTTCTTTTCTCTAGTTTTCCAGTTTTTTCCTGTTCCCTCTTTTCTCTCTATATTTCTTCCTTTCTTCCTCCCATTTCGATAACTCTCTTCCTCTTCTTGCTCTTGCTTCAATCTCTTTTAGGCACTCTCTAGCTATTTCACTTCCTTTTCCATCCCTTAACTTTTTCTCAAACTTCCATGCCCTATTAGCACTCCTTTTCCTCATTTTCTCTCTTTTCAATTCTTCTCTCACCGTATATCCCGAAGTTATATTTATATAAGTACATGCATATAATGCTGTTTTATGATTTTCCAGTTCAATCTTTTATTTTCAATGGCAGGTTCAGAATGATTTTTGTATTTTTAGTGTAATCGGTTATCAAACATCACGAGGAAAAAATATTTTAGAATACATTATATCAAATAATGTACGTAATGGACGTTTCTGTTTCTAGTAAACACTGTTCTCACAAGACAAGGACTCTTCGTCCGCACACTGTTCGTATAAGAGCACTGTTTCGTGAATGGTGTTTACTACAAATCGAAATATTATTACAACCGATGATTGGACGTCTTAACACTAGATTTACGGGACCCGTCAGAATGACGGATTCAAAAATTTTTAATTTACGATTATTAAAAGTATATGATGGCATTCGTGAGGAATTATTAAATAGATTTATTTTTTTGTGTGCATATTACAATAAAAATCGCTGAAGATCTAAGTAAATACAATTTTATTATTTTTATAAAGCAATGTAAAATAGTCAATTTTAGTGCTCCGTAAACCTAGTGTTAACATGCATAGTGTCACAGAGTTATTTATTGCTGATTTGACCGCAGACTTGCCTCAACTTTAACTTCGAGTACCCGAAATCGCGGGTACCCGAAGTTTATAAACTTTCAGGATCCCGACCCGATCCCGAACAAATTTTCCGACACGACCCGAACCCGAAATTTCGAGTACTCGCACACCACTATGTTTTATATTTGGCGTTTTGTACTCATTCGAGGTATAACGATGTTTCTGTGAGAAAGTTGTAATCGCAATAGCTTCCAGACAACTGTAATGCGAGTAGTATAAAGAAAACCATGCTATAGCCGTGACACTACTGAGACAATCGCATAATTTACAAGTAGTGTGAAATGAAGCTGAACGCGTAATTGTGTCACACGGTAAATTGGTGTAAAATATTCATGCGGTTAAGTCGGGAGCTTGGATTGATTACACAATAGACACCGTGAGTTGACGAAAGGATCTAGTTACCCTCCGAGTAGGATATATTAATGAATAATCGACCAAGGCTGCTTCAATGCAATTCCGATGATCAATTGAATGCCAAGTAGGGTAACCCGATATTTATTACGAATTTCCATGTATTCCCTAATGATTAGATCGCGGATATTATGCATTTATGACAGGAATCAGTATTTAGATGAATTTTAAAGCAGTGGAAAGATTAAAAGAATTATCAACGACGGTATAATGTTCCCAACTTATCCAAGAATTATTGAATTAACAAATGAGAATGTAAATCATTATTCGTGGGACTCGTTAGTCTGATCGTTTCAGACTGCAATTTTTATTCATTTATCATGGAAACGAAGAATTCAAGAACATTGGTTATTTTAAAACGTTGATTGCCTACACGACAATCATAAAAATTACACAAAATCAAAGCAATATATTTGTCAAAACAAAAACTAAGAAGTTTAGTTTTGTAATATTAATTACTGTTTCAAACCTCTTCTATTCCCCAGATCGTAAGGAAATTTTGTACACTCAATCTACCAGCGTAAAAATTAATGATCAATTCTGTATAAATAATTTCGTCACCCAGATATGGTTGATATGGCGATCAAAGTGTTAATACATTGAAAACATCAATGTTCTTAAATTACTGGAGCCAAATAAAAATGTCTTTCATTCTTTGATTATTTTAATACATTGAAAACATCAAAGAATGAAGGACATTTTTATTTGGCTCCAGTACCTTGCAATTTTTGTATAACATTTTTATTGTACATACGTTTACAATATGTTAATGGTTTTTATAAAAATCTATCATTGCAGACAAGCGATGAACGTAAACATGTCGTCAGATTGGAAAATGTTATTGCTAACAATTTTCTATTTACAATTCCCTGCAGCGAAACAATTACGAACACCAATTAGCATCGAAACGAAACACCGCAGCAACGAAGAGGTTCCAGGGATCGATTTCGTTTTAATCAACGCAACATTTCCCGTTTCTCGCTGTCCACTGTAACATTCTGGGAAAGTTTAACAACACTCGATTAATTTCCACGAACTACGAAACAACGCGATATAAGTTTCCAGTGTCCTACTATTATTTAATTAAAGATTCCGAGTGGAATGCAAATGCAACGGCTGCAGCGAAGCTGTTTTAGAAATTTTTTCTGAAAAAAAAACACAAAAAAACAGTTTTATAAACGAGTAACCCTGTTAAAAATGCATACAATGCACGGTATCTTCAAAAATGCATGTTATCGCACAAATCTGATTTATCTGAAATAAACAATTCACGAGAATTCTGTTAGTACATGATTTTTTCTGGTGAGCGACCCAAGGGATTTTTAAAAAATTGATTTCTCGCAAAATTGCAGCAAATGCATATTGCAGCAAACATATAGTGCAGGATATTTAGGAAAACAGGTTTTTAGTCAACCGTTGTCGCTCAGACATTTCTAAAGATCTTGACAATAAAAAAATGACTAAATGTTGTCGAATATATGGGTTCTTGGATAAAGTGCTCGTTAAAGAACGAAGTCCATTAGTTTTTTCAGAAAAAAATCCTAAATGCCACTTTGTATGTAAACAGTTAACTAGGCGTGACAGCATCTGCGAAAAAGACTGCTCAGACACTGCAAAAGATTTTGCAATAAAAAAAATGACTAAAGGTTATCTAATGTATGCACTTTTAGATACAGTGCTGGTTAAAGAAGGAAGTCCACTCCTTTTTTCTGCAAAAATTGCTGAAGGCCACTTTGTCTGTAAATAGTTAACTAGGCGTCTGGGAAAAATGTTGTCACTCAGATATTCTGGAAGATTTTACGATTAAAAAATTAGTGAAGATTGTCAAATATATGGACTCTTAGATAAGGTGCACGTTGAAGAATGATGTTTGTTAATTTTTTCAAAAAAAATTGCTGAAGGCCACTTTGTCTGTAAATAGTTAACTAGGCGTCTGGGAAAAATGTTGTCACTCAGATATTCTGGAAGATTTTACGATTAAAAAATTAGTGAAGATTGTCAAATATATGGACTCTTAGATAAGGTGCACGTTGAAGAATGATGTTTGTTAATTTTTTCAAAAAAAATTGCTAAAGGCCACTTTGTCTGTAAATAGTTAACTAGGCGTCTGGGAAAAATGTTGTTACTCAGACATTCTGGAAGATTTTACGATTAAAAAATTAGTGAAGATTGTCAAATATATGGACTCTTACATAAGGTGCATGCTGAAGAAGGATGTTTGTTAATTTTTTCAAAAAAAATTGCTAATGGCCACTTTGTCTGTAAATAGTTAACTAGGCGTCTGGGAAAAATGTTGTTACTCAGACATTCTGGAAGATTTTACGATTAAAAAATTAGTGAAGATTGTCAAATATATGGACTCTTAGATAAGGTGCATATTGAAGAAGGATGTCTGTTAATTTCTTCATAAAAAATTGCTGAAGGTTGCACTGTAGCTAAGTAGTTAACGTGACCCTTTAATTCCGTGGTTTTTCCAGTGGAATAAGCCAGCGAAGGTCAGCCAGTGGATCTGCCACTTTAAGAAAGACGGTAAGCGGTAAACTTGGCCGCGAAATAAGCAATAAGTCTGTGGAAATTTGCCAGTCGGAATTTAATAAATTTATCCTCGTCGTAGTGGAGCGGCGGAGCGAGCTGAAAACTCGACCTTGCCGCATACTTTATCGCGAGTTAATGACGGATGATGATGGTGTCTTGACGTCGGGCCTCACAGAGAAATGAAATTTCCCGTGTTGCAAGGTTACCAGGCGAAGAAGATCAAGCGAACGAACAAACTTTTACTTGCCAGCCCTCGGTTCGTTCAGCGTACCTCGACATGCTTAATTCTGAAAGGGATTCGCTCTACTTATTGCCACGCGTTCGCTAGAGTGGTTCATGGAAAACACGCGCAAATAGAAAATGGTTACGCGTAGTTACGCCAACAAGTTTCGTAAGGACACGTAGCAGGGAACAAACTTTTGCAACTTTTGTGACTTTTGCACTCGTTGTGTCAGACCGCATCGCTGCGATCATACTTTATTCTTCCTCGGTCGCATATGAACTTGGAAAGTAGGCAGAAATATTTTTCCTTTAAAAAATAAAGACAAGTAAAGTACATATTCGTTCTTTGTTTTCTATTTTTACTTTGGGAGTTCAATTTTAGAGTACTTTATGCTTTTACACGCTTTCGTGATATAGCAGTTAGTATACTAGGCTGTATTAAAGGTAAAACAATTTATTATAAACATTTTCATAATAATATGACAAAATAAATTTCTATCATTAACTAAGAGATTCTAGTTAAATACAATTCAAGTAGAAATGTCACTAATTTTTATTAATGTACACGTTCTTTCAATCTTTCACAAATTTATGTTTTCAAGTGTAATTTTGTGAAAAGTGGAATAAGGGAGAAATTCTTTTGATTCTTGGGTAGGTTCCTTTGTTGGAAAAATACCATAAAAATATTATTAATTTATAATATGCGTCCATTTTGATGCTATGACAAAAATATCCGTTTCCACATTTCCTTCCATGAAAAGTAAAATAGAAGTTCCTTTTATTCGTGAGAAGATTTCTTCTAGGAAAATACAGGCGAATATTGTTAATTTTTGTTGTATATACTCCATGCTTTGAAATTTAATATTTTCGTGTTTTATTTCGTG
Source organism: Sphecodes monilicornis (assembly GCA_913789915.3). Taxonomy (NCBI): domain Eukaryota; kingdom Metazoa; phylum Arthropoda; class Insecta; order Hymenoptera; family Halictidae; genus Sphecodes; species Sphecodes monilicornis. Next base: position 18,886,582 of record OU565290.1, read on the forward strand.
GAAACTAAAATACAAGAGAAATTTTCATCATTCACTAAAACATTCAAGGTAAATAAAATTGAATAGAAGTACTGTAAATTTTTATTAACATACACGTTTCTTCATCTATGCTTTGTAAATCTCCATCTTCATATTTGTTTTCATGAGAACTAAAATTTTATAATATCTTATAAAAATGCACAAAAATTTGCATTAAAAAATTTGCATAAACTAAAATTTTATAATTTCTTATAAAAATGCACAAAAATTTGCATAAAAAAATATTGCATAAAATGGGTGCCTAACATGTAATTATTTATATTATTTGATACATCTGGTTTAAGCTCTTCAGATTTTCAGAAATGCTGGATGAATCCGTGAAGTGTATTGACGCGAATTCTGAAGCGGGTCACAATTGACCCAGCCTAGCAATCCGGTCATTAATGGACCGCTGCCCGGAGGTAATCTGCGCGACAGGTTCACACCGAGTCGTTGTGAACGAGCCACGTTTCGCATTTACATTCCTACTTAAGCAGATTACACGAAACGATAAACATTCGCAAGAACGGCCCAGGTCCCTCGATAGTCGAGTCTGCTGGGACAGGAAAGTCAACGATATCTCCGTGGAAATTCAGACGAGAGTTAAGCGAAATCCTGCTTAGAAGATGTGCTGCAGTATACGTACCATCCTATGGACTTGTAAAATTTGATCTAGCAACTTCTAGTTATACCTTGCATATTGACACCGATTTTTCTAGTAGTCCACGCAACAAAACACTGCAGAACTAAAGACTCAACACTGTTCTTCACAGATTTCATAAATTAGGAAATCTGATAATTGAAATTCAACTTAGAATTTTCTGTTTCTATTTAAAATATATGAATTAATTGCTTAATTCTTGCTGAAAGTATTACACCTTTCTTAACACTAAACCTACCAAGCACATACATTCAAAAATAAAACGCTTTAAAAGTGAAAATATTGAATTTCTTCAAACTTTGTACCGGTTCCATTACAATATGTGCTTAAATCATGAAGTCAATTCAGTCATTTCCTATGAAATCGTTTTTCAAATTTAAATAATTATAAAATAGAAAACCGGTCATTTCGACCGTGGTAGGTTTAGTGTTAAAATCTAATATTTTTGAATACTTTTATTCAACATTAGGTTTACGGAACACGTCGAAATGGATAGTTTCAATATTTTAACCCCTTGCGCTACAATTTATATTAACGGTTGCAGTGATTAGAACTTCCCCTCGTTGTTTATAATGTCCTAGAAGAAGAAATTGACATCTATTGTATGCCTATGTATTAACCAATAGTTACATATTCACATCAATAAAACAGAGCTTTATTTCGGTTTAAAGGAAATTATTGAAATAGGTATATATTTATTGGACACTGCACAAAATCTTCATGACGAGTCTGACTCGATGTTGTAGTGCAAGGGGTTAATGTGCAATTATTAAGATTGTAAATATGTATCCATGAGGAATTATTGAACAATTTCTTTGAATATATATTATCCAAAATAATGGTTGAAAATTTGGATAGACACATCTTTGATAATTTTATAAATAGACTGCGATTCTTTATGCAAAATAAAAATTGTCTGCGTTGATTTCCAGTGGCTAGAGCCAGATAGTTAATTTTTATTTTAACAATCCCAACGAGCTGAGAATAATACATTGGCATTTTAAAATCATTTTAACTCTTCTACTATTTTAAATTGCACTTACTCATTTTTGCCATAAATGCATAAAATCCGCAGCCTATTTATAAAGTAATGTAGAATATTTACTCTCAATGCTCCGTAAATCTAATGTTGAATTTTTGATTCTTGACGAGTTTCTTAACAGACAAATTTTGGAAAATTGCTGGTGCATAATCTGTTCACTGGTGGCCGACAAAAGGATCCGGTTCGCCCATTTCCGGTTCCGGGATCTTCCTTTCTCGCTCGGGACGGAAATTCAAGCAGATTGCGGCGATCATCTCCGAACACTTTTCAAGATCTCTCGATCCCCAAGTGCATCAGCGTCTCGGCATTTATTTACATCGACCGAAACGGGTCCTCGACCGCAAGATTCGATGGATTCCTGTCCTTCGAGTTTCTGGACCGCGTCTAGGATATCGCTTCTTTTCAAACTCGAGCGTGAAGAATTCGAAAAATGTTCGTCGACATTGAGAAAAATTCAGACTTACGTGCTGGGAAAATATTGCTCGATGAATTCGAGATTTCTGTGGATTGATACGCTTGACGACCTTTGGAAGATGTACAATTATTAATTTGAAAGGTCTGAGTTACGCTCATTCAGTAGATGATCCCTTTGTTATTTGATTGGAGAAACAATAGAAACAATAGATGAATCTAAATATAATGTTATATTATTTTCAACATATTAAACATATTAGGAAAGAAAATAAATTTCTTTCTCACACCAGTTTGTTACAGTCTAGGTAGACAATTTTGATTTTGCGTTGTACAACAAGGGGTTAATAAAATGTATAAGCTAGCCACTTTAACTTTAGATAACTAAGCTATCATGTGTGGAAATTACGACGCCAAATAAAATCACAAATATAATTGAAATTTAAATAGAAAATAAATTTCTATTTCACTCGCGTTTGTGGCAATTCAGGTAGAACATTTTTATTTTGCATAGATATCCACTGTTTAGTAATGGATAATGAAATCAAAGAAATGGAGGAATTTACTAAACTGCTGACATTGTTGGTACCGTGGAAATTAAGTTAAGAATTATATTTGATGAATTAATCGACGAGAATGTAATTTTTATTGGGAGATCGATAATTTCTTTTTTCTTAGGGTTTGCAATAAACCGACAAGAATTCAGTTAATTGAAGCTGAACCTCTAAGGCAGATATATGTGCTAAAATTTGACATATTCTGAGGTTTTACAAAAATGAACAACTGCGACTATCTGCAGCAAGAGCTCCATAAGTTATCCTGTTCAAACAGAAGGATGTGCAACGATGAAATAGGGAGAACATGTGCACGCGATTAAAGGAACATGAGCGATAATTAGAGCATTCCTTATTGCAAAATTACAGATTCTTTCCAGGCAAGATTTCTTGATTCTATTCTACACACGTTTGTTCCATAAAATGGCAATATACATGAACAAGTCTCCACAGCCTTCTAAGAAATTCATGAGGGATAAAAGTAATAAAAGGAATAAAAATAAATAGGATTAAGAAGGAATAATTAACTAGATAATATAAATTTTTAAAATAAGTACTCTTTATAAAATATACAAGATTGCAAAAATAAGTACTCTTTATAAAATATACAAGATTGCAAAAATAAGTACTCTTTATAAAATATACAAGATTGCAAAAATAAGTACTCTTTATAAAATATACAAGATTGCAAAAATAAGTACTCTTTATAAAATATACAAGATTGCAGGAGTGAAACAGAGGAAACGATTACAGTGTTCGAAAGTAGAATCGATAAAGTAAATTGTATTAATTAGTCTTTCCTGGGATAATACATCGTAATTATAGCAAATACATATAGTGCACGATTAAGCAATGAAAAGATAATGGAACTACATTGTTCCTTCCTTACACCAGCGTACAATTTTCTTAAGTTACGTTTTACGTCGCCACTATATTGCACAAGGTGCTCTCGTAGATTCCGTTATCCTTAACCTTAAACTGTTTCTTTTTTCCCTCATTTTCCTTCACCCGTTCCCATTTATTTCCTTATCCCACTTTACTGATTAATACTAATCCACTTTTCAGTCAACCTATCTTTTTCCTTTCCAAACTTAAACATCGATTTCCCACAGTTAAGCAGTATCACAAAATCCACAAAATTTGATTGACATTCTGGTGCTCGCGAATTATAATTCTACTACTGAAAAATTCTGTCACCTTTCGTTTTCTGTCCCAAAAACTGCACAAACTCTTCCTGAAACTACAAAATCTGTACCAGTGATAATATCACAAAATTGTATATACATTCTGGACCTCGATGCAAACCATTGTTTCCTCATCGACAAATTCCACCATGTTCGTCATCCTAAAAATAAAAATGAAGAAGAAGAAAGACGAGCCAAAGGACCCAAAAAATAAATATAGAAAGAAAAGTGGAGTTGAAACTAGCACCAGAAGTAAAGATGAAATTTCTAGGATAATTCATAAGATAAATAGAAGGAATTGAAGAAAAGCGTGAAAACAAAAACTCTTCATTCTCCTTACAACTCCTCCACGCGATCCTCCATAAAATTTGCTCTTACTCACTCAAATCACAATACGTACTCACCCCCACAAAATTAACAGGAATTATCATCGCACAAATAACAAGTACCACTTTCACGCAAATAACAAGAACCATCCTTTCGCAAATGAGAAGAACTATCTGTTGCGTCAAGTCCGCGAGCGTGATTGCCGCGGATTATTTGTTCGCTTTAATAACGATGTACGCTGCTTTGGTAATGAATAAATGTATTTAACAATTTTATAATATTGTGCTGCGTTTCGTTGAATTGCTATTGTACAGTGTTGTGGAGTTGTGTTTCGTTGAAGTGACTTTTTCTAAGTGTCTTCGGTGCAAGAATTGTTCGGTATTTATATCTTCTTGGTGTTCCTATAGCGCACCAATCAGATGTGCAATCGTTTGGTCGTAGGTAGTTTGCATGGGGTCGCGCGCGGTCGCTGCATCTTCGGGCGTAGGGTGTGTGTTTGGCAAAAGTTAGCTATTATCGAAGTATGAATTACTGACTAAAACAAATGTTGTTCAGGGACTGAACACTATCCTCCTACGAATCCCTGTATCATTATCTTCCTGCAACCATCGCCAGCTACAGAAACACGGGGAGAGTACGATTTCCGTGGCCCCTCGTTTTGAGGTTATATTTGTATTCTTGGGGTTGTTTCAAGAAAAAATGTATATATAACATGGTGTCAAATTGGACTGGTTTTGCCGGTAAAGTAGATTTCCTGTTTTTTATAAATTTCCAAATATCTCGGAAACTATGCGAAATATAGTAAAATATCAAGAGACCTTTTTTGTAGAAAATGAAATAATATTCTGTCATCCAGAATTTGAAATAGTAATGGAAAAATCATGTGAAGAGAATGAGTTGTGGTTAGGTCGTGGAGGGGGCGGAAATCGTACGAGGGGCCACGGAAATCGTACTCGTGCCAGAAACACTGTAAAGCAATCCCTAAAATCAATTAAAAACCAAAGGATCCGAGAACGAAAGAAACAAAACAATCAAGAAATAAAGAAATAAAGTGAAGTTGATACTAGCTCGAGATGAAGGAATAAACGGAAAGATCGAGAAGATGCGAGAGGTTTAGACTGGCCTCAACCTAAAAACCCATCATTCTCTTTACAACTCTAACAAAACCTTCGCAAGAAGTGATTCATCCTCGCACAGATAACCAGAATAATTTTCGCACAAATTCAAGAACCATCCCCGCGAATCTGGCCCCGCAAAGACTGTAAAGCGAACCCCTAAAATCAATGAAAAAATCAAAGGATGCGAGAACGAAAGAAACAGAACAATCAAGAAATACAGAAAGAAAGAAACTAGCTCGAGATGAAGAAAGAATAAATGGAAAGATCGAGAAGATGCGAGAAGTTTAGACTGGCCTCAACCTAAAAACCCATCATTCTCCTTACAAATCTAACAAAACCTCCACAAGAATTGATTCATCCTCGCACAAATTCAAGAACCATCCCCACGAATCTGGCCCCGCAAAGACTGTAAAGCAACCCTTAAAATCGAAGAGAAAACCAAAGGATCCAACGAAGGGAAGAAAGCTAGCAAGAAATAAATGAAGAGAGGACAGTGGGGTTGAAACCAGCTCGCAAAAAAGAAGAGGGACGATCGAGGAATAAATAAGAAGGTCGAGAAATGTAGACCGGCCTCAAAAAACCTCCACAAAAAGTATTCCAACCTCCCAGGGATCTCCGTACTAATTTACAAGTAATTCTACAAGACTGTAAAGCAACCCTTAAAACCAAAGGAAAAAAGCAAGCAATTAATAAATAAAGACAGTACAGTGGGCTTGAAACTAGCTCTCTTTCGAAGAAGAAGAATGATCGAGGAATAAAAGGGGAAGGTTGAGAAGGTACAAGAGGTATAGAAGGTACGGTAGGGGGTGGCTCGGGGAGGATTCCAGGAGCGTATCGAAGGGGAGAGTAACCTGTTGCGGCGCACGCATTCTGGTTTGCTGTCCTTGTTCGATTCACCAGTCGCCGCACGTACGCGCGAGAACGCGCACATCGAGCTCTCGACAAACACACGCCCGCTAGCATTCGTCGTTCCGTCTCCGTCGGACCGAACGTACCGTTTCTCGGTCCCTCTCGGTCACTCTCTTTTCTGGTTCACCCTACCAACGAACCAACCACCACCCTCATCCCGGCCACGATCCACGAATCGGCGTTTACTGGTGGGCACACGAACCCCGACGTAGACACCGTGAACACGGCATCGAGAGTAGTTTAGTCGCAGCCAGGATACTGAGAGAGAGAGTGCTGCTGTCCGCTCGATAGAAGATCGAGAACGCCTCCTGTTGATCCTGGTACCCACCTGGTTCGCACACCGGCCGGGCCTCTCCCTCGGTAAACCATAATTTCTCATCTTGATTAGACGCGACACGAGTTTCCAGGATTCCGTGGACTAATAGTATTGCCCCGACGTCGGTCGGACTGGTCGGCACAACATCGTGCCTGCGAGATGTGAGCACTTGTTCAGCCTTTCGATTTATTCTCAGTTTAATTTGAGGCTAGAGAACCGTGGAATAATATTATGAGAGTGTGTTATGGTTTGTGGGTACTTGAGATGCTTTGTGGTTTTGTTGTGTCCTCTTGTATTTTGTTCATCTATGTAGCCTTTGTAATACGTTTGACGTTTTGGATTTCTTCGGAATTTAATTTGACCCCCTTTGAACGTGTGAAAGACGACTGTGGGTGTGTATGGTGGTTTGCGAATCGAAAAATTGGAATTTTATTGTATCTTCTTGCGTTTTGTTAATTTGGTTTCTGTAGCCATTCTAATACACTTGAGGTTTTCGATTTGTTCGGAATTTAATTTGACCCCATTTAAACGTGTGAGAGACGACTGTGGGGATGTATGGTGGTTTGCGAATCGAAAAATTGCTTTGAAATTTTATTGTATCTTCTTGCATTTTGTTAATTTGGTTTCTGTAGCCATTCTAATATACTTGAGGTTTTCTATTTGTTCGGAATTTAATTTGACCCCATTTAAACGTGTGAGAGACGACTGTGGGGGTGCATGGTGGTTTGCGAATCGAAAAATTGGAATTTTATTGTATCTTCTTGCGTTTTGTTAATTTGGTTTCTGCAGCCTACCTAATACGCTTGAGGTTTTGAATTTGTTACGAATTTAATTTAACCAGGTTTGAACGCGTGGAACACGATATGCGGGGGTATGTGATGATTTGTGAATCGACAAATTGCTCTATAATTTTGTTGTGCTTTGTTAAATTCGTTTCCGTGGGTCTGTTAATAGCCTTTGATATGTTGTGTTTGTTTGGAGTGTCATATGACTCCATTTGAGAACGTGGAAAACGATTGCGGAGGTGTATGATGGTTTGTGGATTACCGGGAAGCACTGTGGTGTCGTTGTATCTTATTGTGTAATGTTGATTTGTTTCTGTAGGTTTTTTTTAATGCGGTTGAGATCTCTGATTTGTTTGGAATTTAATTTGACCCAATTTGAACGCTTAGAATACGATTGTGGGGATGTGTGATGTAGGAATGTCTTTTTCGTTGTTATTGTTCCTGTAGCTTCATGGAAAAATTGGTGTTGTTTGATTTGTTTGGGATTAAATCTAACCCCATTTGAGGGCGTGGAAAATTATCGTGTGGATGTAGAATGGTTTGTAGGTCGCTGGGCTGGGGGGCTATGTGGTCTTAATGTACCCTCTTGTATTTTGTTGGTTTTATTTCTGTACGTTTTTTAATAGCCTTGAGGATTTGAATTTATTTAGAATTTAACTGAACTTTGTTCGAGTACCTGGAATATGATTGTGGGGTTGTACAATGGTTTGTAGATCACTAGAGAGCTCCGTGGTTTTGTTGTATCTTCTTCTTGTGTTCTGTTAATTTCGTTTCTGTATGTTTTTAACAGAGTTTGAGATGTATGGTTTTGTTTGAAGTCTGATTTGACCCCATTTGAGAGCATGAAGGACGATTGTGGGAGTGTGCGATGGTTTGCGCATTGAAAATTTCTCTGTAATTTTATTAATATTATTTCTGTTGCTTTATTAATAACTTCGAAGTATTATGATCAAGAATTAACAGAGTTTCAGTAGGGTTTTTGACTGTAGCGCCATATTTGAGGGTATAATTGATGGCAGATTTCAAATGAAAAATGATTCGTGAGAGTGGATGTTATTAATAATGAATTTGATCCACTTTGGAAATTTACTTTGTGTTACGTAATGGAGAATCGATGGAGATCGTGATAAATGGATGTAGCAACGTTCATGCTGGAATTAATTTACCGTTTCTTTGGGCACTCTCATAAGCGCTTTAAGAATGCTTTCGGTAACAATGTCGAGTTATTGTGTGTTCAAATATCGATGCATCTATTGTAAATTGACTATGAGAAATCATCTTCCTTCATTACAGTTATTTCTCGAACAAATCATTTTCTTCTTCTGTAAAAGAGAAACGTTTGCTATGCTGTATATTGAAATGTGTACGAATTTCTTTTGGAAAATGTTGTTCGTATTCTTTCGCCTCACGGTTTGAAAATAACGCCGTGCACGTCGATAGAGTATAACAAAAAATCATGCGTGCCCGAGAAACGTGAAACGCCCATGTCTGGCAAGAATTTGTCACCAGTGCCAAGTCGCTGGTGGAAATCGCGCATGGTCGAACCAGCTTTCTGAGATAATTCTGCCGGTGATTTGACTACCAAAAAATTGCTAATATCACGATCTGTTAAAATTCAAAAGAACCAATCGAGGTAAAATCATTATTTCACTGATAATCGTTTTTCCATTCCCTCCTGTGTCTAAATCATAAACACGTAAACATAACTGAATTACATAAAATGATTTCCAGGAAATTGCTATAAAATAATTATTTCACTGAAAATCGTTTTTCATTTCCTCCTACGTCTAAGTTATAAACACGAAAACTTGACTGAATTAGATAAAATAATTGCCAGGAAATTGCTATAAAATAAATATTTCACTGAAAATCGTTTTTCCAATTCCTCCTACGCCCAAGTTTTAAACACAAAACTTAACCAAATCGTATGAAACAATTGCTACATTACTATATTACGTCTGCTACATTAAACATTAATACCATACGCCTGTTACATTAAATATTGCTACCTAACGACTACAACATTAAACATTGCTATATTACATACTACTACAAATTACAACACCTATTTAATTCTGTCAACTTTGCACTAAAAATTTTTCCTCCTAGACTAAAAAATTCCAAACACGAAAATTGACCAACTCGGATGACTATTTAGATCAGACTTTATAGAAATGTGTTGCGTTTCACCCTTTTAAAAAATACATTTATTGAGTCTCATCATTTTTTCTCGTAATGCTTCTATCGACAACGTTGCATCGATTTTGCCAGGGTGCCAGTAATTTTTGGTTAATTGAAGGTATTGCATCGGTGGATCGATCCCATCACCGAGATCCATTATAATCATAGAACGTAACGCTTCACCCGGTCACACTCGATGGCATGAATTAATTGTGACCTCCGCCCGACGGAGCGGGGTCAAAGGAACGTACTGGTCATTCATCCGCGAAATAGTACATAGACGAAGCTGGTTCGCCGGAAGTAAACAATCAAAATGCGTTCCGTCTGACAACGGGACCGAACCGAACCTGTGCACGCTGATTATGATCGTGTTTGTGCTTCGCATTGGTCTAGAACAAATGCAGTCACTCCCATTAATATATTCGGTCATTCCTAAAAAGACGATCAATTTTTTAATATCGGACCATATGACTTGGATTTTCTTTTTTGAAAATTTAGAACAATTAATTTACTACATGACGCAAAAACGAAATGGTGAAAAAATTGTAATTGGTCGGAATTGCAAAGAAAATGGTAGAAGCTGTTCTTTACAACTGTTTTATGTGGGTCTATATTTAACAAATACGTTTCGTAGATCTTGCAATGAACTACAGCCGGTTAAAAATGGTGAAAATTTCAGCTTTTCACAATTTTTGGCCATAAACTGTAATAAATCGAAGGATTCTTACATCTTTCGATGCCTGTAGCTGTTTACCGCGTCATCCGATTGTAATGAAATGTTCAGAATGTGTATAATTAACACATATCTACAAAATATATTTTTTAAATTCTCAATATAGGCCCACATAAAAAAATGGTAAAAAAGAGCTTCTAGTATTTTCTCTGCAATACCGACCAATTGCAATTGTTTCAGAACTTCTTTTTCACGTCATGTAGTGAACTAATTGTTCTAACTTCTCAAAAAAGTTCAAGTCGTATGGTCCAAAATTAAAAAAGCTATTATCTTTTTAAGAGTGTCCGACTATTAATGAGAGTGGCTGTATCTAACAGTATTTTCAACAGTCCTTTTATCTTGACGTTTGTCTAAATCAGAAATAAAAACACGATCTCCAAACTTACGGATTAAAAACATTTGTAGCCTCGTCAAATCGTCAAAATGTTGTCGTATGTTTGTCTTTTGCACCAAATTATGTTTTGAGCACCGAAAAGTATAGAAAAAAATGTTATTTTTGAAATAGCCTTGTAAAACGTCAGAGAGACATTATTTAGTGAAATAGTGTAGGAATTGTTTGAATATTTTTATCAGTAGCCCAGAAACTAAAGATCGTTGATTTTAATTTTGAAGTAACTTTGAACCAAGAATCTGGTCCTGTAGAAAGTTGAAGAAGAAAATGATATGTCGAAAAAGCATGGTATATTTTTAATTTGAATTTTCATTGTAATAAAAAGTTTAATATTTTTAAATCGAGGAAATGTACAAAAACGTTTTCTTTCCTAGTCGGTATAGCTTTGAATTAAGAATTTAGTCTTACGAGAAATTCAGCAGAGCCTAAACAGTATCTTGAAATCATATTAATTTATTTTGATTCATGTTTGCGCGTGTGAGTGATTTATGAATGATCCAAGATGGAAGGTATACATTTTTTGGAATTGTTTGTATTTGTAGTTGTGTGTAAGGATGATTATTCGGGTTTCTCGTGCTGTATGAGGATAAATCAGTTTATCCTCATGCTCCAGAAGGTATCACGAACTTGGACAATGTCTCATCCAACTATTTCATTCTGTATGTCGTTAGCTGTCCCTTCACTAACCAGAAGATGCACACCGCAGGTACAAATGTGATGCTGTACTAATCACTTGAGTCCATGAAACTCGGCTCGCGCTTGGAAAACTATTAAACTGATGCATATGAAATTGCTGTTTCATGTACAGAGGATTTGTATGAAAATATTTGCTGCCCTGTGACTAATTCGATCAACCAAAATAATTCCTATTTACGTGCACAAATTCTCTCCACACAACGAAATTATTGCTAATGTAGATTATGTCCAGAAATTACTATTCCTGATTTCAGTACACTGTGGGTCTTCAAATACCCATTTTCATAAATGATTGTATTCTAATCAGAAACGAAATAAACAATACCAAATGCTATAAACATTCTTTACAGTCTACTGAACATTCTAAAGCCTCTTGTTAAACTAAAGGTCTCTCGTAATCGAAATAAAAGTAATTTCTTGTTAACATATGTTACCTACTTGCAATTATTTAGTGAATTTAAATTGTCCATCACTCACAGATAAAATATTTCTTAATATAATTTTTGTGAGCCATAAAAATGTTAACTGTGACACAATAAATCATTCCCACTGACGTGATCTAAGCATTGAATTTTTCAAAAAAGGATTTCAAATATTAAAAAAGAAATACTGTTAACAGTACAATACTGTTAAATATATTATACAGGGTGTTCACGCTATCACTAGCCAGCGTTTTTCCTGCAAATAATAAATATTAGAAAAAAATGGTAAAGGAAAAAATAATACTGTTTTTGGTAAGTAACATAATGGCGTATGTAATTTTCTTGTGTTTGCACTATTTTCTTAGAACTGAAGAAGATCTACAATTTTTTAAATGAAATGCTATGTTTTTTTTAAATCATATGAAAGCGTGTGTCAAGACAAATTTATTCGTATACAACACAATGACCTTCAAGGTCATTCAAGGTCAGAAAGGGCAGAAAAATTTTGAATATTTCGTAAAGATATCATTCACGATACACAACGCTCAGAAATGGAAACGACTTGCAAAGGAAACTAACGGGATCATGTGCATTAATATTTCGGGCAATGTTAGAACAAGCTAACAAGAATGTAATTAATAGACCCGAAATATGTAGTCATGCACAGCAAGTTATATTGAACATTTACTATACCCTCGTCAATAAAGTATACTTGTAAACGCATTAGTACGAAATGTTCAAAATATTTCTTCCATTTCTGACCTTGTATGACCTTGAAGGTCATCGTGTCGTATACGAATGAATTTGTCTTGACACACGCTCTCATATGGTATGCAAAAATATATAGCATTCCATTTACAAAAATTAGAGGTCACCGACATTTTCATGAAAATAGTGCAAATACAAAAAAAATTACATACGCCATTACGTTGCCTGCAAAAAATAGTATTATTTTTTCCTCTGTCATTTTTTTCTAATATTTATTATTTGCAAGAAAAACGCTGCCTAGTAATAGCGTGAACACCCTGTATATTTGCTGACACGGTAAATGGATGAAGATCTACGGATCTACATGTTTTTATCCTTAATCTGTTATTAATGTTTGATCTTTTCGACTGTCAGAAAATTCTTAAAACATGCAAACTGAATGACGATTTGATAGCGATAAATGTGTTAGTTATAATAAGATATTTTAATTTCAATATGTTTTCATTCGTGTCGAATCTACGTTTTTCCAACGGAAGCTTGAATGCAGCGGTATCAGCAATCTCGTATGCACCAGGCTAAATATTAATTCGCCGCTCAATGGGGAAAAAGAGGATCGTTTAAATTCCTTTCGGAGCTCGCAGACGTTCTTTCTCAATGTCGTCAACTTCTGTAGCGAACTTCCCGAGGAAAGCTTTTCTATTCTTCGCCAGAATGAAAAGCAGCATTGTCCGCGTACATATAGGTTAATCCATTAATTGTTAATCGAGCCGCTTGCGGGAGAGCACAGCTCTCGCGGACATTAGACATTTCCTTTTTCGTTAGCATTGTCCTCTGGGACCGTTTAATGTCCAATTTGTGGACGTTTCGACTTCTCGAATCTTTGCGTATCGCTAATCCACTCATTTCTCTCTTTTTATTCATTTCGACAGAAGTGGGGAACGCATTGGGGACACTGGTTTTATCCGATACTATAATATAATAATTGATTAGGCTGCTAACAAGGTTAGGTATGAAGCAGCATTGCTGAACCTTGACCTACGCGTGCACTTTTCATTGTTAATTATCGTTGTAATCGTAGAAAGGGGATGTGTGTTCATTCATCAATTTACAGTGATAATGTTAATGACAATGCACGCAATAATTGAGGGATTTGTGTGCGAGTACGAATTTTTATTCAGCAATTTATTTCTGTTTCTTTTTATTCGTTAATTCATTTTTGGGCTAGCGAGAGTTTTATATAAACTGAGAGGAATTATACATCAAATTGTACTTCATTATAATGTATTTTGTTGTCGGGGTTACAATGAATGTTCAGAATCTGCAGCCCGCTAACTATAATAATAATTGCAACGTCAATAGACCGAGTAGATCTTGTACTATATTTAAAAGTAACCGAATTATTTAAGGAAAAAATATTCTAGTCGTACTACTAATATCTAGAGAATATCATAAAGTAAAAGTACAGTATAAAAAAATCAAAAATTACTATTGATTACCAGGTTATGGATCAGTGGCAGAAGTTGTGTGTTCATTCATGTATTTATATAATTTTACAGTGATAATGTTAATGACAATGCACGCAATAACTGGGGGATTTGTGTGCGAGTACGAATTTTTATTCAGCAATTTATTTCTGTTTCTTTTTATTCGTTAATTCATTTTTGTGCTAGCGGGAGTTTTATAAAAACTGAGAGGAATTAAACATCAAATTGTACTTCATTATAGTGTATTTTGTATAGTGTAGTTTCCTACGGGGTTACAATGAATGTTTAGAATCTGCAGCCTGCTAGCTATAATAATAATTACAACGTCAGTGGACCTAGTAGATCATGTACTATATTTAAACGTAACCGAATTGTTTAAGGAAAAAATATTCTAGTGGTACTACTAATATCTAGAGAATATCATAAAGTAAAAGTACAGTATAAAAAAATCAAAAATTACTATTGATTACTATGGATCTTCTCTCTGATTCCAGATTTTATTGAGTATCAAAATGAATATTCAGTAGACTACAATAAAATGTGAGAAAAGATTGTTTTAATAAATGGATCGTTATCTGCAACTTATAAAAATTATTGCCATGATGTGAAACTTGCTTTTAAACACTACAATATAAACAATTATGTAGCCAATCCACAGAAAACTAATTAGCGAATCAAATGAATTGGATGAAAATTTGGTAATTTTTGCCATGGAAAGAGAATAATTGGCGTAGCGTGTTCGGTAAAATAAGCAGTAAATTCATGAAGTTGCAGAATCTATTGTTCGCATTCGTTCCCGATGAATGGAAAATGAACGATGTTCGGGCAACAAGCACGAAAATTCGTGTGGCAATCAACGTGATAAGGAACAGAGGCTAACACAGTTGCGATTCGAGTCGTAGGACGACGAGGATGGCGAAGGGGTGAAGGGGGGTTACCTTGTCAGAGAATGTAGCAGAGAACAGGGGCAACAATTAGGGTAAATATCGATTCCGACCTGGCGGTTTGATCGACCCACCCACTCTCTACACTTACATTCCCATAGGAAAACAATCGGCCACTGTTTGAAGTGCGTGTCTTTCATGTTTTCATTTCGTGTTAGCCTTTGCCGGGGAATGAATTCTTCTCGCTCGATTTCGGACGGCGTTCGATCATTGATAACCTATTCCTATACACTTACGGTGCCCGCGGTGGCCTACGGGAAAATTGAAACGAACCTTAAACATATCTGCAGGCTGCTTCACAACATCAACACAATCAGCTCCAACAAAATTTTATTTAGAAAACTGTTGCAAGGATAAGATATAATATTTTAGTGGGTTTAACTGCGTTTTGGAGAACTCTTTTTTTCGAGTTTCTTTTATAGAATCTTATAGATTTCGACGAGAAAACGCCGAAAATGAAAATCTTATTAGTGTATTGTGTTCACATTTTTGTGGTGGTGCAACAAAAAATTAATCTGAACAGTTAATTTTCACTTTCTGTTCGTTCCTCAGAAGTTGTAGCAGCATAAATGATTCTTCAGTGAAGGATAATGGTCGATGTTTGTCGAAAGAATCGCGGTGAAACATTTATTTAGCACATTTGCCAGATAGTATACGGCGTGTCTGACCATAATTGACTAGTTCTACTTATTGCGGGGAAGTAGAAATCGCCGGTAATGGTCGGAAATGGTTCAGTGAAGCACAGAGAGGCAATTCATTTTTCAATAATGGTATTCTACTTCTTTCACCTGCAACATACACCACTGTGCAATCGAAAGTGTCTTTAAAAAATCAATATTTATTTACAAATATACTTTGAGGATTTCCCTCTCATTATTATTTATTTCGAAACATTCTAACCTATAATTTATTACCGAGCAAATGATTTCTATTTCAAATTATATGATCATAAAAATTAGAATGTAATAAATTTCTTAGAAAACAATCAGACTGCAGATGTTGTTTGTGCAAATACGAATGTTCATGGTCTAATTTACACATGTGGTATAATTCACTGTGGAATCAAATAAGAATTAATTAACCCCTTGCAGTATAATAACGAGTCAGACTCGTGATAAGAATTTCAAATAACATCTACTAAACATATAAATTATTAATTTCCTTTGAAGCGAAATAAAATTTTATTTCGTTGCTGTCGATATATAGCCATTGGGGAATATACAAGCATATAATAAATTTAGATTTCTTAGATGTTCTAAGAAATGATGGGCGACAATCAAGTTCTAATTACTGTAACCGTAAAATAAATCATAGTGCAAGGCGTTAAGTCAAATAAGCGTTCTATTCGGTTCTAAATAAGATAAATATTTTTAGTTTTGTTCTGTTGAGAATACCGGCTTGAAGAGATTAAAATATTCGTCTGATCTTTCGGTAGAAGGCACCGAAACCCATAAAGAGCCATCAGCTGCGTCCCTCGAAACTCGGTTACGTTCCCCCAGCTAATTAAGAAATTCCATTGCGAAGTTGCTTCTTCGAAGACGCGAGCTTGCGTGCCGGATGTCTTCCTGGAAGTTCGGGACGTAGGTTCGCAAAGACACAAGACGTTCGAACGACTGCGAAATTTGTCGGTTTTATCGCGAAAAGGGTCCGGCGTCGTCGAAAGAAGGGTGCACACACCGATCGAAGAGAACTTTTCTCTTGCCGAGGAGAAAGAAACACAAAAAGGGAGGAAATTTTCACGAGTGGGGGAAAAAGAATTTTCTCCCCACCGAGAGTTATCTTCCCTTTTCGGCAGGATCGAACGCGTCGGGATGAAAGGGAACCGAAACACGGTCTCGTGGATAAATCCTGCGAGCTAATTGAATTCTGTCCGGACGATCTCTCGAAAAGCATGAGTAAGGATCAAGGTCGACTCCTAATTCTTGTTGGATCTCAATTTTTTCGTTTGTTGGAACTGCGTGATGGAATAAGGGAAACTTGTCACATTCGATTTCGTATGATATTTAACATCTAGATAATCTAGATATAATTGGTTGATAGTTCTGTAGAAAATAGAAGATAAATAGAGCAAGTGTCAACGAGGTGGTGTTGAATAGTGATAGCAATTTTATTCGTAGAATAACAAATTGTTTGCTTAATGTAGTTTAATCATTTCTTTTGAGGTTATTAGTAGGCTGCGGTTTTTATGCATTTATAGTGGCTCACGAAAGTATTCGAACGCCCTTTAAATTAGAATAATTTGTTTAAAATTGCACCGCTCAACTTGACAGTTTCTTTCGCAATATTGATTTATTAAATGACGTGCAAGAAAGATTTAGAAAAAATTGCAATAGGTAGGCATTAATAAAAAAAATAACAATAGTACTTTTTAAAACTTTTTTATTCCAGCTCGTAATTAAATTTCAAAATATGCGTCTTGTAGACCTATGTTAGTAATACACATGCTGAAAATTTCATCGAAATCGATTAATGTATACACGAGCTACAAGCGGTTCAAACTGATAAAATTTTCTGTTTTTCACGAATTTTGGTCAGATTTTGTTTAGAATCCACAGATTCTTACATCTCCCGTCGTTATTTTCAACCGATCTCGATGAAAGTTTTGGGCATGTGCATAACTAACATAGATCTGAAAAACGCATATTTTAAATTTACATTGCAAGCTGAAATAAAAAAAGTTTTAAAAAGTGCCATATTTATTTTTCAATGTAATTCCTACCAACTGTAATTTTTTCAAAAATTTTTTTGCATCCCACTTAGTAAATCAGTGCTTGTAGTTGCTAAAGAAAAAGTCAAATTATTTGGTCCAATTTTAAAAAAGGTATTCCAATTTAAAGTGCGTTCAAATACTCTCGTGAGCCACCATATGTCAAAATTGAAGAAGTCGAATACACAACATTGAAAAAACATGTAAGAAGTATTTGAGGACGTTGCTCCATTATTTTCTACATTTTAAATTGATTGAAAGAGAAAAAACATTATTATTTAATTCTGGTTTTTTACAAATGACTTGGGCAATTTTTATTTTACATGACGATCCGCGGTCTACTTAAGTATTTAATAGGAAATTATTTATCCTTTATTCATTCTGTACTTTATTCTTATTTAATGCTTCCTTTATTCATGTGACAATGAGAATACGCGCGTTTCGCGACGCGAGACTGTAGAG
Source organism: Sphecodes monilicornis (assembly GCA_913789915.3). Lineage (NCBI taxonomy): Eukaryota > Metazoa > Arthropoda > Insecta > Hymenoptera > Halictidae > Sphecodes > Sphecodes monilicornis. Next base: position 18,904,635 of record OU565290.1, read on the forward strand.
CAACATTTTCGACATAAGTAAACATTGATCACTACGCGACACTCGTGTGCGTTCTATCGATTGTAAATGGTCGCGAGGAACGGGCGGCGGCACCGCGGCGCATAGTGTTCATAAGCCATTATCCTAAGTAGAATTAATCAGCGATTGACGGACACGCGAGCTAACAATTGGTAATCATTGGACACACGTGTAACCGATGAATTCAAAGCTCAATTTAACCGAAAATAAACTCGTCCTACATTGTATTTTTTAAAATTATATCGCCATTGAGTTACACAATTATTCGACGTTGATTCTTTAAACAAAACAAACTCGCTATCTTTTCAATCGCTTCAACTGCCTCCTTAATAATCTCTTTAAATAAATCGGATTATTGAACAATTTTGTTAATCAATTCTTCAAACATTAATAATTTTGTTGCTTCTTAGACGTACAATTCATTCTTCATGTTTAAAGTACATGAAACTAATTCTTTCAATCGACACATTAATAATGTCTTTGAAAAAATAGTGCCATTGAAAAATATATATTTCATAAATTCTTCACACATTGTCAATTTTTCTGCTTTTTGATCGTTCCTATAAATGATTCATCATGTTTAAAGCACATGCGAGTAAAGCCTTTAATCGACACATTAATGTGGGATTAGAATCGGGTGAAAACAAGAACTCCGGATATAATGAAAAGAGAATCAAAAAGAAGATGTTTATTTAAAAATAGTTTCGTGTTGTTCTTTATGCGTTCATACTTCGACTGCCTCTCTTCATTCTCGCACGCATCCACACCGCGGTCGTCCGCTTCATTTCTTGTCTTTCTCTCGCTCATGCTCGCTCACTCACGCTCACCGTCTTTCTCTCGCTCATGCTCTCTCACTCACGCTGTCTCGCTCGTAGAATTCTCTAGCATTCCCCCATGTACACGCATACACGCACTCATTCGTTCATCAAATCCTACATTAATAATTTCTTTAAACAAATTGGATCATTGAAAACTGTGTTTAATAAATCCTTCAAGCATCGTCAATTTTTCTACTTCATTGACGTACATAGAAATTATTCATCACTTTCAAAGCCCATGCAATTAAATCCTTTAATCGACACATTAATGATTCCTTTAAAGATATTGGACCATTGAAAAGTGATTTGAATAAATCCTTCAAACATGGTTGATTTGTTTGCTTCTTTTCACGCACAAATCATTCTTCATGTTTAATGCACACGCAAGTAAATCCTTCAATCTAAGTTAATAATTTCTTTAAACAGATAGCACCATTGAGAAGTGTATTTGATAAATTCTTCAAAAATTATCAATTTTTCTGCTTCATTGCGTGCCTACATACCTACAAATAATTCATCACATTTAACACGCTTGCAAGAAATTCCTTCAACAGAAACGTTAATAATTCCATTAAAGAGACAAGACGATTGCTAATCTTTTTAATAAATCAAGCATCGACAATCTCTCTGCTTCTCGAACGTGCAAATCATGTTCAACACACGCGCAACTAATTCCATCAATTTACACATGAAGAATTCCAATTCGGCGTTCTCATCAAGCGCAATCATTCCGTCGCGTGTATTACGGATGTTCAAAGCGCGGTTTATCTCGTCGTAGGAGAAACTTGCCAAGGACAAGCTATATTACGCTTTGCTAGCTGGAAGCAACAGGATATTCCTGCTGCGTGTCCTTCGCGATTTAACTATGATCCCCGTCGTGTTTCGCCGCATCACGTCGTTAAGCTAATTAAGATATTACGTTTCAAAAACTCACCGACTGCATCAAAGTGGTCTGCCAGCGTCTGTCCGTGGATCCTGAAGACTCTCTCGTGCTTCATTCGATACCTGAATCAAACTCGCAGTTTCTCGACCAATTAATAACAGAGAGACATTGCAACTTCACGAACGAGTTACAGCGTCGGCTTCGAGATTATCACTTGGGAAAGAAAAATCCCGGATAAAGAGGAAAATTAGTATATTCATTGATGTTCCATAAAACTCCCAAGTGTAGGCTTTTAGGAAAAAGAAGGGCACCGCCCACACCGGGAATCGAAGCCGGGACCTCGCGATTTGTAGCTGATCAGTTCCTGCACATAACCACGGAACCCTCCAACTTTTGCCAATCTCCATACGTATATAATTGTGATTTCTATCGATCGAATTTTGAATTATGTTAAAGAAAATGCTATCGGCGCAAAGGTTCGATCTTCATGAAATTTTACAGCAAATTTGCAATTTTATTAATCACCCAACGTTTCGATCCAGGTGTGGATCATTCTCAAGGGATAACGCGTTTGCTGTGCAGTATTTGTAATAAAAGCGGAACAAAGAATTTTTTTTTTAATAATACAAATAAGTATGAGTTGCGATGGCAACGTGGTTGTACCATCGTGGCCAATACGTAACTGAGTCATGTGCCTCTTTGGCTCAGTTACGTATTGGCCACGATGGTACAACCACGTTGCCATCGCAACTCATACTTATTTGTATTATTAAAAAAAAAATTCTTTGTTCCGCTTTTATTACCAATAGTGCACAGCAAACGCATTATCCCTTGAGAATGATCCACACCTGGATCGAAACGTTGGGTGATTAATAAAATTGCAAATTTGCTGTAAAATTTCATGAAGATCGAACCTTTGCGCCGATAGCATTTTCCATACGTATATTTGGTTTGGGAAGTCCTGATACCACACTCGGCCATCCTGCAACGACATTCGACCTCGAATGTCCGTCATCGTCTCTTTGTGTTTGTTTGGCCGGTGAGGCCAAGGTCGTCACTTTGAACACTTAAAGTAGCAGTGAATACGTAAATAACATGTTACATGTAAATCGTCGTAGTGTTCGAAGAGTGCTTTGAGACACTTTATTTTCTATTGCAGTTGACCTTGCGTAACCTTGAATGATCGTCATAATAGGTCATTGTATTCGTCTTGAAACACACTATCAGGATGTAAATAAAAAGCCATACCATTCCATTAAAAAAAAACAGAGTTGACCTTCATATCTCCTTGACATCTCCACCTATAAAAAAATTAATGTCATCAGATTAAGAGCGCCTCGATATCAAGTAAGTTTGGTCTCATGCATTTTCTTCTATCTTCAAAAGCAAGCGAGTTATTCAGGTGACCTGTTTACAGTGCCCCACCTTGTATACATATTTGAACTTATACATCTATATGTCAATTAGACTTATATACTATTTGTTTGCACTTTTTATACATTTCTGTTAAACTTTAAAATCGTTTGAATCACAGTATTCGTTAAGAATTTTTAACAGATCAGTCTTTGGTTCACTTAAAAAATAACTTACATCTACCGGAAGATTTATATTAACCTGTCTCAATTTTTTATGTTCAGTTCGGTTTATTAAAACTATTAAAAGAATAAGAACATTTTTATCTAAAATCTGTTTCTTACAATTAACACAGAAAATTCATATTTTGCATGAAAATGCACGGTCTAGTAAAATCGTACTAAATTCGGTCAAAGATACTCTAGCATTTTTTTGAAATTGTTCATAAGCCATATATGCATAATGATTCGCAGTCTAATTAGCAGACAAATGGAAGAGTAATATTATCGTTCGGAACTAGAGTACAGCGTGATTCGATAAATCGAGTAAAAACATCGTTTGTAGGAGGCTTATTTTAGAAAATGGTTACATGGATTTGTGGATGTTCTAATCTGAAAGATTAGATTGTATCGAAGAGGTACGAGGTTTGGAATAAATTCAATTTAGAGAAGTTTAGATACAGATTGTCGTCGGTCGAGAAAAATTAGAAAACTCCCGGAATTATCGGGCTAATTGGAAAGTTCTTCGTTTCCTTGTCACGAGAGTTTGTCCTGCTTCTAAACAACTATAATTAACCTAATTTAATGGCATATAAAATGTATAATCATTTTCTATTGCTTTATTCGCGTTTTTAATTCTGGTACTAAATAGCACCATACTTACATTAAATTATAAATAAAACTCATTTTTCCCATGTCTGCTTAACAAAATAATTAGACCTTGACAGGTGTTTGGTTGCTTCGGATTGTAAGCGCATTAAGTGCCTGATCGTTTACAGCAAGGTCAATTTTGATTTTTTCTGGATCTAAAAATTTCTGGATCCTCTTAAAACATTAACAAAAGTATACACAAAAGTCTCATAGTTTTATCACGAAAAAATCGCGAAGCCAGTTGCGATCGTCTCGTATCGTAACGTCAATACATCGCGTCTTTTCATTTTCATAAATTGATATTTTATTGTACCATGCATCCATTAAAATTTGTAGAGTCTAAAAGAATTTAAAGGGATATATGATTGGGAAAGCACGATGTGTTCTTTACACAAGTACTTTTTTATTTCCTTCTCAGAAGACGAAGTGTCTCGTCTGAGAGTCAAGGTACAAGTCGTTTTTTTCTTATCGGCTAAGGCCCTTTCTGAATTAGCCGATAGGTGGCTTGAACGAAACAATGCGCCGCCTACACGTAGATCCACGCCCCCTTTTTCGCAAACGTTTTTCTGAATAACGTTTCGCGAAACGTCGTGTAAGCGTGAAAACTGGCAACGTAGCGGGATTTCCCAGGAGCCAGCGTCGGGAGACTTCGCGGGCCCATCGGCCGGACCGACCGCGCGGCCCTAGTGGCGAGGCCCCTCGGAGACCCGAAGTTTATGACACCCGCGGGCGCTATTGAGACTGTCGAAACGAAAATTCTAAAACACAATCTTTACTGGGCAGATGGCCGAAAATATGAAAAGACAGTTTCCTCACAAATAGCTTTACTAGCGCACGTGTAACAAACTTCGCTAAGCATTTGCATCCCAAATGTTTTATTGGCGGTACCGTTAGCCGCTACAAATTAAAGAAACAATTTTTATGATAAATTTCAACTCTGCACCTCGCATTCCTCATTTACTAAATCACTTCAATTTTGTTAAACTTTCCATCATTTTTGGATGGTTCAACAATGAACGCTTAGTCTGCACTCGTTTTATCGAATACTTGCCAAAATCGCAGAACGATTTATATCGCATAACTGTCCAAAGAACAACCCAAGCTGCATAATTACTTGCATATCCTTCAGCAGTACTACATCTGCTTATGAAACTTTGCTGAAAAATTCCTATTTGATATGCAAAGTAATATTCAGATTTATTTGCAACTTGTTTCATTGAAATGGTATTGAATATTTTTAAGTTAAAACTTTGCTTCAGATATTTCTGTTTGAAATGCAAAATAATATGCAGATTTATTTGCATCTGATTCGTTGAAGTTGTATGGAATTTTTTTAATGTTAGCACTTCATTTTGGAAATTCTTAATAGAAATTAAAAATAATATTCATAATTATTCTCATGTGTTTTGCTGAAGTAGCATGGAATTTTTCAGCGGAAATTGTTCTTTGAGAATCCCTATTACATGCGAAAAATAATATTCATAATTATAGTCATGTGTTTTGTTGAAATAGCATGGAATGCTTTCAGCGGAAACTGTTCATCAAAAATTCCTATTTCATGTGAAAAAATAATTTTCATAATAACTTCTATCTGTTTCGTTGAAGTAGCATTTTTTAAACTAGAATTTTGTTTAAGAAATTCGTGTTTCACGTTGAAAAATAATATTCATAAGTATTATCATCTATTTTATTGCATTAAATCTTCTGAGATGAAACATTTCTTTGTAAATTCTCTTAAAGAAATATTAATACAATTAATAACCCGCAGATATTAAAAATGCAAACTAAACAAACAACGCAGCTTTTTATTCTTTGCTTCCTAAGTTCGTTACAATCATAAATGTTCACTTTGTTGTCCCCGTTGTGAACAGCTTTGATTAAGAAATATCGCAGCTTCCTAATCAAGTGAAACAAATGGCGTATCGGAAATACTGTTACCGTATCCTGAATATTCCAGACAAGCAATTCTGATAGTTCCTCGTCCACAAAGCCGAGGAATCAACTGCAAACTGACAATAACGATAAAGTTCGAGGGGATCAAACATTCTCGAAGCAAAATTCTCAATCGGCCATTGTTCCGGGGTCCGACGTCATGTAATTTGAAAGTTCGACGTCGTCTATATTATTTATTGAACCAACAAGCGTGTGTCCACGTATCCGCGCGAGCATCGTGGACCAATAAAACCAGTCTATCCAGTGAACGTAAAGCGTATAAAACATGCTTTGTTCCTTTGTTAATAGCGTCGGGCCCGATGTTTACCGGATTTTCTGCCGCGCAATTTATTACAGAGATTTAACAACATTCAGTTTAATGAAAATTTTAATTAAAATCCGAGCGACGAACACGCTGGGACACTATTGTCCATTTTGTCAATTAACCTAATTAGCCGGCGGTACATTTTTACGAAGATTCAAAACGGTCCAAGACAGTGTACGGGACTGGGAATCGTTCCATTTTCACGGGATTTCCGGTGTCCATGCGTTGCCATTCCATTGCCATTCATCAACGGGAAATCTGTGGGACCGTCAAACCCTCGGGATCGACGTTCAAACATAGCAACATACAGGAAACGTGTGTTAAAGAATTCCAGAAACATGATTTGCGGCTCGCGATATAAGAAAATCAAATAGTTGATCATATTACTTTATGGGAATGGCAAGACTGATTTTATTCAGACGCTTCACGATTTATAATATAGTATGAGCTTGAATGAAGACGTTTATCAAAAAATTTCTCGTGGGAACATTTCTAGAATGTCTAGAATTAAATTGTATAATAAGACCTGTACAATTTGCATAGAGTACATAGTTGAGCATACTAGTTTATGTTAATGGCAAGATTGATCTAATTCAGACATCTTACGATTTTTAATATAGTATGAGCTTGTGTAAAGACGTTTATCAAAAAATTTCTCGTGGGAAGATTTCTAAAATGTCTATAATTAAATTGTATAATAAGACCTACACAATTTGCATAAAGTACATAGTTGAACATACCAGTTTCCGGTAATGGAAAGATTGATTTAATTCAGACATTTCACGATTTTTAATATAGCATGAGCTTGAATAAAGACGTTTATCAAAAAATTTCTCCTGGAAACATTTCTAGAATGTCTATAATTAAGTATAATGAGACATGCAAGTTGCATGGAGTAAATAGTTGAACATAGCAGTTTATGGTAACTACAAGATCAATTTTATTCAGAATTTATATAATTTCTGTTATAGTATGTGCTTGAATAAAGATGTTTACTAAGAAATTTGTCATAACAACATTTTTATAAAGTTAATAATTATGGGGAAAATATGAGAAAGCGCAGACTTGTTATGAAGTTTAATATCCTTGAGTTCACTAATTGTATTTTAGTCTAAATCAGGGAGTTCCAACGTACTCCCCTCCCAGAACTGCAAGGTCACCACCATCGAACCTCATCCCACTACTACGTGCAGCCGTAGAGTCAGTGAGTGCTGCGCGCGCCGCGCGGCTCTCGTGGTGGGAGTTTCCCGCTACTATACATTATTACGATGAAGTCTCAGAGTGGGGGAAGAACCTAAGCGGTGAAGGTGCCTCGAATAGCTCCGGAGATACTGGTTGGAACTGCCTGGTCCAAATCAAACCATGTTTTTGATAATGTTCTTTGGCACATGATTTTATCATATTCATTAAAAAAATGTTCAAAGAATTTTACCGATGTGTTTAGGATCGTTGCTCTGTTCGTAAAATAATTGAATCGTTGCTGTTCACATTTTTAGCTGATCGTAATAAATTCCACTGCAGAATATTCACAAAATATTCATTCTAGATACATACATCTTTGAACTATATTTTACCAAACCGTTGTATTCCATGATAAAAATGAATACTAACTATTTGTGCAACTTAAGGAGGCAGTTATGAAGTATTGTTGAATTCAAACATTATTTTGTTTCTTTGTAACGATGGAGAGAGTAGAAACGAGGAATTTTGAGATTCTTTAGGACACTTTCTGGGGTATTTATGCGTGATATTGAAACCAGTGGGAACCTGTTTCGGATTGAGGATTTCCGACAGTTTTATCCGCGACGTTTCTGGTGAGATCGCGATGGAACTTCCCCTCGGCATTCATCCGAGCAGAATCGTCTTCGAACTTTGCGTCTTCCCGTGTGTTCCAGTACTCTTCTCGTCTAGCGTAATTGTTTCCCATGCACTCGACAGGTCGATCAATAAAACCGGAACGTTGAGCGCTCAACATCCCCCGTGAACCATCCGAATCGCACCACTGAACGTGTTGAAACTCTAGCTATTAGGAAACGGAAATGAAGAGGTATATGCAGTGTAGAGAGTGTAGGTAAAAAGAATTATAATATAACGAAAACTATACAGAAAAAAGGGTATGAAATATGATACAGTGTACTGAGATGAGATATGTTACAATGGTATGATGAACGGATGATACAAACCGTGAAGCTCACGATTTGTATGAATAGATGAATTCTCGTGAAGCTCACGAGAATTGCAGTGGAGACGATGTCAATGTGTGCCGCGCACAAAAGGAAATAGAACAGCGATGTGATCAAGCGATCGAGACAGTCAGTAGCGACGAGAGCGAGCGCGGTTTCGACGCGCCTATTTATACTTGCTCGGGACCATCGGTTCGGAAGGATTGAGGAGTGGGATTTTTGAAATTGCAGGGAGCCGCCAGCACCTAACGTTTGTTGGCAATATCGGGGCATTGCCCTAACGACAGGTGCGGCGAGGGAGACAATGGAAAATAGGCATTGGATTTAAAATATGGAATATCGGAACGATGGCCCACGAGGCAAGTACGATGCGAAATATAAACAGACGGCGCCGAATCAGTTTACAACCGCGGTCGTTCACCGCGGTGCACGCGTCGAGCTCGATCAGCTGAGCTCGGCGAGGTGATGAAAAACACCCGAAACGCGAAGTTCTTATGTCTAAGCCCCACGTTGGGCGCGGGTAAGAAATCGACATAAGAACCAGGCTCGAGCGGTATAAGAAATCTATTATACTGAATACAATGCTACACTGACGGAGCGCAATGCTGAATTGGATTAAATATTGGACAGAACGTCTCGATGCTGCTTTTCAACGAACGCCTTCGTGACCATCGTACTTCTCCATAATGAGCTTCTCTCAGCAATGTTTCTACCTTCGAACTACCTCGAGGGTATCCCAAGGAAGTTCCAGGCAAAATTCCTGAAATTTTTCCGAAATATTTACCTTAAATCTAAGTGGGGAAAAAGACAAACATATTTCTAAAGTGCAGAAAATTAATCCTGAATTTATACCGAACCTTTGAGTTTGTACAAATTTACTTAGTTGGAGTATAGAATTGTGGAAAAATGATAACAAGGAATATTGTGTAAATTTAAGGCATCACAAAGAGGATGGAACAATTTCAGATTTTTAGTGATCAGTATTTAATAATTTTGAATTGAATAATGAATGTGTCAGAATGAAGACAAAAGAGTTTAAGAAGCTGAAAGAGGATGAGGTGGATCTTGAGGATGGTATATTGTAATTTCAAAGACGGACAAATATTCGTTTATTATTATCCTGGGAAATATCTACCCCTATTTTATCTATAGCAACTAAGTCGCGAGTTTGACATTTTTTCTGAAAATGTCGCATCGCACCGCAATATAGAGGCACGGCGCGACGATGAGAAAAAGGAAGCGAGAGAACGTCTGCGAGTAATCATTTTGGTTGACCTTATGGCTTAACCACTCGGCAGTCTGTTAGTAGTCTATTTCGAGTCTGTCAAGTGGGGGAGTAATCATCTTTATTTGGACAACGATAGCATGAGTTTTCTGGAAATGTTAAGTGGAGTGAACCTTCCTTTAGTGTACATCACAGCCAATTCCTTAACAATCCTTCAATCCTTTAACCTTCATGAAGAATTGACGACAATCATCCTGTATAAATTACCCATAAAAATTGGCAAATCAATCATCTTTTTTAGAAGATTGTCTGATAAAGAGGACTAAGGACGATTGGTAGTAGTTCATAACCAAAAAATGATCTCATTAGAAAATATCATATTATCCTTGACTTTGATCGTGTTTGTAGCACGAAAGGACATTTCATACAACTTAACAAAACCACTAAAATGAGAAATAAATTCCTATCTGGTTTCTACGTCTTACAAATTAATTCAACAATTTTTATTTTTATTAGATTATGAATCTATTAATTCTCTTCTAATAGTATCATCTTCACCTCAAATCACAAAACAATTTTCATGAAGACTGGATCAGTAATATTTATATAGTACTACTTCCAATTGAACATTACTTCTTACAACCCCTCTATTTGTGTCTTCGAAAGAAAGGTTCACTAACATTTAAATAACACAATCTCCAATTGAATATTAATTAAATGAAACATCCATCACAACTTTAGATATTTAGCTGAATAAAAATAGACCCCAGTATTTTTCATGTATGTAATTTTTACAAATAGAAGTTCTCAATAATAACTCATCATCGTAATGAAAGAATCAGATCAATTCGGTCCTCGACTCCCAAAAATCCTATGAAACAGGCCCGGTGGCACTGTTAACGATCCTTGGCTTCAATTCAGGTGATCGTGGGTCGTAATAAAGTGGCGGATCATCATCAAGAGATCGAAAATCATCCTTTAGCGTGTCAACACTGACGTTGGATATCTTCGTCGAGAAGTCAGCGCTGCTACCAAAGGCGGCGTAAGAGAACCAGGGTCCCTGTGGGCCCTGCGAAGAAGATTCACTTGAGAAGAGGTCTTGGACACCTTCGCCAAAGTGCCGAGCAAGTTGTCGGAGGTCCTGGGCGATGTCCTGGAGCTAGCATGCGGCGGAGGAGGCGGCGGAGGATCCGTCAGCGGGAGCGGTAGCAATGAAGCTACCGCAAAACCCGAAAGTGCGATTGGCAACGCGGCCAGCAGGATCGGTGTTATGACAGGGGTGGCGACCATAAGAGACAAATGGGCTCAGAGGGGTCGCAGATCACCGTTGTCGTCCGTGGCGAACACTGACAGCGCTGACAGCAACACATCCACCAGCTCCGAGGTTAGTGAGCGAGATACATTGAGCAATGGCTTTTATTATACTCCAACTTTTGTAAGAAGACTCTTGGAGTATCCTTTACTACGTCTGGATCGGTGAATCCAGATTTTTATTTTTTTACGGATTTCGTTGTTTTATAAAAGACATTATAAACAAATCTGTGCCTAAAATATTGCACATTTATGCAGACTTTTATTTTTATTGGAATTTCGTTGATTCGTGAAAGACAGACTAAAGAAATGTGTTTCTAGACTGTTGGATTTTTACGCTGATTTTTATTTCTGTACAAATTTCGTTGTTTTATGACCAACAGAGTAAGCAAATATATCTCTGAACCAGTGATGCCAGATCCACCCAAAACTGGGTTGATTTTCCTCTCCTCCTTTTCCCCTTCCACTACCTGAGCACACTCCAACGTCCCCCACTAAGACCGTCGACTGGTCACGTGACGTGCCGCGCAACGTATCACACATGACTCTGGTCATCAGAGAGGTGGTAAACTGTATTCCCCTCGATTCAATCGTTCTGGCATCACTGCTCTGAACTGTGGGATCTTCAAGCAGATTTTTATTATTGTTAGAAATGTCGTTGCATTTTGAAATACAGAGTAAGCAACAGATCTGTTTCAAATGTTGCTTTTATAATGTGTACACTTCTTTGTTAGTATTAATGGAGATTTACAATGTAAAACAACAATGGAGAATCCTTTGTGAAATTATTTCAAAGAATTATAATAAGGTTTAATTATCCAGTCTTTTGTTGTATTCGTGTAAGGAAGAACATTCGCAGATTATTAAATATGAATTGTCTTGAAATATTAGATTGTTCTCAAAATGTTGCTTTTATAATGTGTACACTTCTTTGTTAGTATTACTGGAGATTTACAATGTAAAACAACAATGGAGAATTCTTTGTGAAATTATTTTAAAGAATTATAATAAGGATTAATTATCCAGTCTTTTGTTGTATTCGTGTAAGGAAGAACATTCGCAGATTATTAAATATGAATTGTCTTGAAATATTAGATTGTTCTCAAAATGTTGCTTTTATAATGTGTACACTTCTTTGTTAGTATTACTGGAGATTTACAATGTAAAACAACAATGGAGAATCCTTTGTGAAATTATTTTAAAGAATTATAATAAGGTTTAATTATCCAGTCTTTTGTTGTATTCGTGTAAGGAAGAACATTCGCAGATTATTAAATATGAATTGTCTTGAAATATTAGATTGTTCTCAAAATGTTGTTTTTATAATGTGTACACTTCTTTATTAGTATTACTGGAGATTTACAATGTAAAACAACAATGGAGAATCCTTTGTGAAATTATTTTAAAGAATTATAATAAGGATTAATTATCCAGTCTTTTGTTGTATTCATGTAAGGAAGAAGATTCGCAAATTATTAGATATGAATTGTCACGCGTCTTTTTCTCCGACGTCAGAGACAAGATTGCTTTCCTTTCGATCACGCGTTTCGTATTCCGCGCTTGTTGCATTTCAATTATGCGATACGCGGAGCACGACAGCGGCTGATCAATATACGTTTGAAATATTCCTGCGAAACGGCTAAATATTATCCGCGGAAAACGTGTATAAATAAATAAAGCACCGTACGTCGCTGGTGAGCCGTGCGAAATTGATATTGGTTTGGAGATCAGGTCGCAATCTGTCGTTAATGATGGAGGAAAACGTTTGTCCCGTTCCCTTCAAGCTACTATAAATTAATTGCACCAAATTTAAAACGTTTTCAATATCTTGCCCGCGTGTTACGGGGCGCCTTTCACTCACAGAGAAATAAATTATACCGTTCCAGAGATGAGACAATGTAAATTTCAATGACAAGTTGATACGAACACAGTTCGAGCGAAATATTTCAATTTCAAGGGACACCTGTGAAGCTTGTACATCTGTGACTGAGCACAGTGCACACTGTTCTGTGCGTGTGCTACGCGACTAAAGAGACAAAGAAACATTTTAATAGAATGCTTCAAACATTCCGTGTGAAATCTGCATCTTCGTAATTACGCACCTTCGGTTCTATCTATTTAATTTGTTTCGGTATGCTTGGCCAGAAAAATTGATATTTCGACCAATTGTTACATAATTAAAGCAGATCGTGATTAGTGGAACTGTGCAAATTATAGCGATGCACCATCCTGAGCTATCATTTCACAAAAATTAGCAAAGATATTAATACTATCCCTGGCAGAAAATATTGGATTAAAATAATGAATGTGATCGTTGAACGAATTATTTTGGCGTATATTAAATATGAACAATAGTACAGCGTATATACAGGGTGTTTCGTTTATCTTTGAACGGAAATATCTCGTGACGCACTGAAGTTACAAAAAAAATTTATTTACAAAAATTATTCGGTATGAAGGGAACAATCATACGGTGTCATTTTTCAGGACTATGATGGTGGGGAAGGGGGATTTCAAAAACAAATTAAGTTTTTTATATGGAACTATATATTTTTTTTTGTCATATTACGATAGCATTTTCCGAGACGAATTTAACGATATGTCACATTATGTTATTTACTGTTACAAAACATTAGAAATTATATTCAATAAAAATACAAATGAGAAGAAAGTCGATCTTTGTTTACAGTGTGCAGCTACAAGTTTACAATAGCCGGCAACCAGGTACTACCATTGCCTACTTAAGAAGTTACAAGTTTATAATATAATTTCTTATGCTTTGTAACAGTTAATAACATAATGTGACATATCGTTGAATACGTCTCGGAAAATGCTATCGTAATATGACAAAAAAAATATATAGTTCCATTTAAAAAACTTATTTTGTTTTTGAAATCCCCCGTCCCCACCATCATAGTTCCGAAAAAAATGACACCGTACGATTGTTCCCTTCATACCGAACAATTTTTGTAAATAAATTTTTTTTGTAACTTCAGTGCGTCATGAGATATTTCCGTTCAAAGATAAACGAAACACCCTGTATTAGACAAATACGGTATAGAAGGTAATGATGTTTTAGAAAAATATATTAATGAAATAACGAATTTATTTTGTTTTTTACTAAATATTAAATAATAAACTACCTGTACGAGAAAATGATAAGGATAATGGCATCGCAAAATAATGAAATAAAAACATTTTGAATATTCTTGAGGGTAATTAAACTCTTCCTTAAATCATTGCCTAATTTCCTCACTTTGTACATTGTGAAAAAAAAACAAACATATTAATTTTTATATGAATATTTCCTTTATACATATCACATGTTTGACCATTGCATTTGCTTTTACTTTTAACGGAAATATTTCCCACGTTGAAAATATGAATAATTACAACGATGGACACTTGATTTGCTTGATCGAATAATTGTTACCAGAGGCAGTCGTCGTCCATCGTTGTTTTACATTTTTATTCGACCAACCGTGTTTATTTCACGATATCACATTTTACAAAAAAAAAACACCGAAATGCGTCACGGCAAATAAATAAACAACGAATTTTGCACACGAAGCTTTGAAAAGATCGATTTTTCTGGAAGATCGCAGTTCACCGAACTTTCTTTAATTTTCAACTCGCGGCTCCCGAAGAATCGGACGGGTCTCCATCCAATTTCTCCGTCCGTTCGTTAAGCTCTTCGGAATGATGCATTTGTTTAAATATCCGGTGATCAAATATCGCATGACGTCGGATCCTTTGCCGAGTATCGAGCTGCACAATTTCCCTGGGAAATGGAAAACGATGGAAAAGCGAGCGTGGAAGTGGTTCCGGGCAAAAAAAGGGAGAAACATAAAATGATTCTATTACGTTTACCGATAACAAGCTTCGGATCGGATAACAGAGCACTGGCTCCGTCATAATTTGTCATCCGGCTGTTAGAGCAAACATACATGGCATGTAAAACCTCCGTGCTTCCGGTATTGTCTTGTCAAAGAGCGTCTTCCTGACAATGGGGAAACGTGCTTATCCTGCTGGCCACTAACGCCGGAAGCGGGATCGGGAATTGTTCCCGTGGGTCTTGTCGAGAGTACCTTTAACTATACTGACTTATAGTAATACTCGAACACTTTTAAGAATACGATAACTTTTTTAACACTAAACCTACCGAGCCTTAAAAGTAGCTGGTATTTGTCGCCTTATAAAAATGGCACGATTGAATTTCTTTGGACTTTATGCGGTTCATATTCTTTAATACGTGCTCTTCTAAATATAATTATTTGTTTATATCTCACGAAAGCATCTTTATGATTTCAATAATTGTAAAATAAAGCTAGAACCAGTAATGCTGACTGGTGGTGGTAGGTTTAGTGTTAAGATTGGACAAAACGAATTTTTTTTGAGAGGTTAGGATTAGTTTACGATGTGACACGAAACAAATTTTTGAAAAAATTATAATTAGTCAGAATCGACGGAGAACAGTTTTAAGGTTGTTCTTTACAACTCTTTTATCTTGGATTGAACAGTTAAAAACTGCATTTGGTAGATATGTCAGTTATATACAGGGTGTCCAAAAAAGATTGAGTGCAACTGAAAATCGTGATTCCTGCGGTGATTCTGAGCACCTTTTTCCTTTACAAATTCGCGCCAAAACGCTTTGTTTTCGAGTTATTAACGAAAAAGAGGGACCAATCAGAGCGTAGCTGGGGCGAACTGATTCCGGCTCGGCCAACGGGAACGCCACACGCAGCAGAACCTGCCGCCAAGCTACAACCGTTCCGCCCTTGCCATGCTCTGATTGGTCCCTGTTTTTCGTTAATAACTTGAAAACGAAGTGTTTCGGCGCGAATTGACAAAGGAAAAAATTACTTAGAATCACCTCAAGAATCGCCCCTTTCAATTACACTCAAACTTTTAGGTACACCCTGTATATTCTAAAAATGTCATCGAAATCGGTTGATGCGAATAAAAAGATAGCCGCTGATAGATGTACGAATCTTCAGATTGATTACAGTTAGGGGCTGAAAATCATGAAAAACTACAATTTTCACTATAATTGTTTGTGGTTCATTGCAACGTTAACCGATTTCAAATTTTCAGGATGTACACGTATAATTGACATAGATCCACAAACCATATTTTTTAAATTTTCGATGTAGACCTACATGAAAAACGTTGTGGAAAAACAACTTTTAGTATTTTCTCTGCAATTCCGACCAATAGTAATTTTTTAAAAATTCCTTTTTCACGTCACGTAGCAAACTAACTGTTCTAACTTCTGCACAAAATTGAAGTCGTATGATCGAATCTTGAAAAACTTATCATGCATTTAAAAGTGTCTGAATATTACCGTGACTCGGAGACCTTAATATAACGAAGGCAAATAACGAGAGACCTGTAGAAGAAATTGTCGAGTGGTTTTTTTCTCGAACGAGAGGTCCCTTCTCGAAAAATTTGATTCATTATTCTTCGAACTTCTACGTTGGGAGAATTCTAAACTAATAACGCGGCTGTGCGGAGTGTTCTTACTTTTTAATAAATGGTACAAAGCTCGGTGAGATTGCATAGAAATTTGATATGGAATTTCGCGATGCGGAGGAATGGATTACCCCTGATTTTTTGAATAGCTGGAGGATATTTCACATCTCCTATCGATTTTTCATCAGATCATTCTCGGGAATCCCCGGGGTATGAAGAAGAACAAACATCACCATACCTATGGAAACGGGCAGAGCCAATCACGGTAAAGCACGTAACAAATTGTTCACTAGGTATGCAACGAAGTCAACAGAAAATGCAAACGTTCTGCGATATGCTCGGATCCAAATGAACGCTACACAATGCGCAACAAACAGTGTTTGTTAACGATGGAAAAATGGGGAACTTGTTGTTCACAATAATCCGTAAAATGTATTTGGAAAGGCGAGATCTGGGAACTGAATTTTTTGAAAATATTGGATTCTAACGGCTCCGAAAGACAAACAATTGGATAATAGACTTGTTTAATCTTGGTGTAATAAATTGTGATAAAATTTTTTTGGTGATATAAAAATTGTTTCAATCGATTGCAAGATACAGTAACTACATTGACATTTATTTCTTTGGTTAAACATTTAACCCTGTTTAGTGCTTCAGTATAATTGTTACAATCATGTCACGAATGATGTTAAAAATTTGCCTTTTATTATACTGAGTAACTGTGAAATCACACATGTATTATTTGCTTTCTTTAAAGAAAGACAAACAATTGGAAAATAGACTTGTTTAATCTTGGTGTAATAAATTGTGATAAAATTTTTTTGGTGATATAAAAATTGTTTCAATCGATTGCAAGATACAGTAACTACATTGACATTTATTTCTTTGGTTAAACATTTAACCCTGTTTAGTGCTTCAGTATAATTGTTACAATCATGTCACGAATGATGTTAAAAATTTGCCTTTTATTATACTGAGTAACTGTGAAATCACACATGTATTATTTGCATTCTTTAAAGAAAGACAAACAATTGGATAATAGATTTGTTTAATCTTCGTGTAATAAATTGTGATCAAATTTTTTTGGTGATATAAAAATTGTTTCTATCGATTGCAAGATACAGTAACTACATTGACATTTATTTCTTTGGTTAAACATTTAACCCTGTTTAGTGCTTCAGTATAATTGTTACAATCATGTCACGAATGATGTTAAAAATTTGCCTTTTATTATACTGAGTAACTGTGAAATCACACATGTATTATTTGCTTTCTTTAAAGAAAGACAAACATTTGGAAAATAGACTTGTTTAATCTTGGTGTAATAAATTGTGATAAAATCTTTTTGGTGATATGAAAATTGTTTCTATCGATTGCAAGATACAGTAACTACATTGACATTTATTTCTTTGGTTAATCATTTAACCCTGTTTAGTGCTTCAGTATAATTGTTACAATCATGTCACGAATGATGTTAAAAATTTGCCTTTTATTATACTGAGTAACTGTGAAATCACACATGTATTATTTGCTTTCTTTAAAGAAAGACAAACAATTGGAAAATAGACTTGTTTAATCTTGGTGTAATAAATTGTGATCAAATTTTTTTGGTGATATAAAAATTGTTTCTATCGATTGCAAGATACAGTAACTACATTGACATTTATTTCTTTGGTTAAACATTTAACCCTGTTTAGTGCTTCAGTATAATTGTTACAATCATGTCACGAATGATGTTAAAAATTTGCCTTTTATTATACTGAGTAACTGTGAAATCACACATGTATTATTTGCATTCTTTAAAGAAAGACAAACAATTGGAAAATAGACTTGTTTAATCTTGGTGTAATAAATTGTGATAAAATCTTTTTGGTGATATGAAAATTGTTTCTATCGATTGCAAGATACAGGAGCTACATAGACATTTATTTCTTTGGTTAATTATTTAACCCTGTTTGATGTTTCAGTATAATTGTTACAATCATGTCACGAATGATGTTAAAAATTTGCCTTTTATTATACTGAGTAACTGTGAAATCACACATGTATTATTTGCATTCTTTAAACTATGATCTCTTTATTTACTGTTAGAATTTCATGCCTTCACAAGTCAAGTGTTTGTTTCTTGTCATTTTGCAATATCTCTAATTATGATATACATATTTTTCAGACTTAGAAAAACTTGAATTATGAAAAATGCATAAAATGTGCATTTTTTCCTTTATACAATCGTCTCTCAATATTCCATGGTTTACTTTTTTAACAGTGTAATTCTACCACATAATTTGTATACGACGTTTCAATAACGTGTTTCAATATTTTCAGATCTGAATTTAACGTAAACTTCGAGAGGAAAATATTATAAAAGATGCAGGCAAGTGCATCAAAGTGCAACACGGTTGCATTGTGTTGTATTGATCATTTCCATCTGAGATATCGATGAGAGTTTCCTACGCGGACCGTCGAACTCGGAATTCCGTGATCCGATATCGCGATGCCGGACGGGAAGCGAGCTTGAATGCGACAGATAGTGGACTGAGCACAATAAAATCAAATGCATCGACCGCCTACCGGTGGATTCGGAACAAGAGCGATATTAGTTTACCTTTAAACACGACCGGAGTGCAGTGCCGGACATCGATACGCGGCCTCTCTGTTTCCGTCACGTCGCCGCACCGAAAGCGCACGTGCAATATGCAAATGCAACAGCCGTCGCGGTAAGATCGATGCAACAAGTGCGTTTAGATATCCAACGGTGCCGTTCTTCCCTGAGAACGTGCATCTGCTCGGGAAAGCCGGTCGAGAATCTCTGTCGACCGAATGTCTTACAATCGCGCCCTCGATTGTGAAATAGAAGTCATTGCACTGATTTTCAAAGAAATGGAACTGCACAAATTTTAGTCACATGCTAGATGTATAATAAAAATATGTGTGAGGCTTCAGATCGATTGATTTGTTTGTTTTTCAAACTGCGTTATGCTGGCTGTATTCTACAGACTTCATGGTACAATCTTTAGTATACAGCCTGTACTTTTAAATAAATGGAAACGCAAAAATTTGGGTAACATGCTAAAAATATAATGAAAATTTGTATAAATTTTCAGATCAATTCATTGGTTCGTTTTTTTATGAAAAATGATTAAAGATCATTGTCCGAACTGCATCGTGCAGTATTTTACGGATTGTATTGTACAGTCTTTTTTACACAGCCTGTATTGTTAAATGTATGGAAGTGAGAAAATTCGTGTCATATGCTAAAAGTATAACAGAACTATGAACAATTTTTCAAATCAATTGATTGATTCGTTTCTTTATGAAAAATGATTAACGATCATTGTCCGAACTGCATCATACAGTATTTTACGGACTGTATTGTACAGTCTTTATTACACAACCTGTATTTTTAAATGTGTCGAAGTGAAAAAATTCCTGTCATATGCTAAAAGTATAACAGAACTATGAACAAATGTTCAGATCAATTGATTCCTTAATTTTTTTTCTAAAAAATGCTAAAAGATCAATCTTTTCTGTATTACCCGAAGTATTGTTCGTAAGGGGTTGCGAACGAAATATTTCGCCTGTTTATTTATTAACGGCATAACATGGATACGAGATGACCTGACAGTATTTCATGTTCTCGCGTCTACACGTATCTCGGATGTTCCGGTATCATGATTTATTCCACGGCGCACAATCAGACGCAAAACAGATTGATCTCTATGGAGAATTCGAAGGAATCGATTCTTCGCAACTGGCGTTGCATTCCTTTACAGGAATATACAATTTTATTCCTCGACGTCGACTCGCGGAATCAAGCTCTGCCAATCACGCGCGCGAGGCACGCATAGGTCATGTGATGCATAAATGATGTACAGTGGGCTGTATTTGCTGGCACCGTTGATACTGGAACGAGGACGATCTCCGCGAGAGAGATCCCTGCGAGAAATACTTCCCTTTAGTTGTTTGAACGTCGATTCGGGCTCGATAGTTATTCTCTTCACGGTCCAGTTCGAAAGTGTTTGCAAATGAAATTTCTTTCTCGTTAGTTTGCTTTGCCCGTCGCGGTTCGCCGGCAGCTGCGTCCAACAGGAGCACTCTCTCTCTCTCCTGTCGATGGAAAATTGAAAAGCAATTCGATATTTTAATGGAGTCAAACAGTGAACCTTAATAGCTGTTTGAGACACGCACCAGCCGGACCAGTTACCGAGACGAACGACGATTTCAAACTGCGGAGGAAATTGAATCTTCTCCGGGTAAAAATAAAGACTGCGGCGAAGGTGGACGTGCCTCTGTGATTTCAGCGAAGATTTCTTTCTAGGAAGCTGTAGATTTTCAGAATCTGTCCATCTAGAACTTGTTTGTTCTGTTTAAAGTGTCGCTTCGTTTCCCGGACAAGGCAAATCTTCTTAAAAGTTCCTAACACGAATGCTGCGCCCACTTTATGAGCTTTATAAGCTTCACTTTTCTTTTATTATCATTATTTATTATCGCCTTACCTCTCGGCTTTCGCGAGAATTCCCCTCTTCGCTCTTAAACAATTTTATACACCACAATACAGCGCTACGTAGCACGTAATTCTATATAACATAACGTAATCTGACACAATATAACATAACACAATATAGTACAACATAACACAATATAATACAATATAATACGATATAATACAGCATAACATAATATAATACAATATAATACAATATAACACAGTATAATACAATATAATACAACATAACACAATATCATACAACATAATACGATATAATAAAATATAACACAACATAACACAATATAATACAATATAATACAATATAATACAATATAACACAATATAATACAATATAATACAATATAATACAATATAATACAATATAATACAATATAATACAATATAATACAATATAATACAATATAATACAATATAATACAATATAATACAATATAATACAATATAATACAATATAATACAATATAATACAATATAATACAATATAATACAATATAATACAATATAATACAATATAATACAATATAATACAATATAATACAATATAATACAATATAATACAATATAATACAATATAATACAATATAATACAATATAATACAATATAATACAATATAATACAATATAATACAATATAATACAATATAATACAATATAATACAATATAATACAATATAATACAATATAATACAATATAATACAATATAATACAATATAATACAATATAATACAATATAATACAATATAATACAATATAATACAATATAATACAATATAATACAATATAATACAATATAATACAATATAATACAATATAATACAATATAATACAATATAATACAATATAATACAATATAATACAATATAATACAATATAATACAATATAATAGAACATGTAATACGGCATAATACCGTACATGTAATCTGCAAGCTACACTTATTTATGGAATCGGTCAGCCTTATTAATAATGATTGTTAACTGTTTGATCATGAAGTTTTCAATGTGTACTATAATCTAGCTAGTTTAAAATATTCAGTGGCATTTTATGAGAATCGTTCATGACGAGCTCAATAGCGACGGTTATCGGTGATTCCTGCAACATTCAACTTGTTCAAAGTTATGAAACTTTTTTTCATACGGTCTTGTTAAAACTTGTTTGAAATTGTTACTACTGATGGATTCAGTAATGCATTGTTTTGTACAATATAGTGTAAATGTTATGCTTTAATGGTTGATCGGAACGGTGCGCTTGTCTGAGCAAGTAGAAACAGCCGGCATTGGTCAGACCTGTTAATCAGTTTCATTCAAATGGGCTTGTAGTCGATGAATTTTTACAGTGCGTTTATCTGTGGACGCAACACGTGGAATAATGTAATCTAAATTCTCCACTTTTTATTTTTTTTATGCTAAATAACCTCGTTTTTGGTGATCCAAAAATTTGAATACGATTTTCGTGAAGTTTGTTTGTACCTGCAAAATATTACTAGACCGAATATACAGAGTGTCCACGCTATTACTAGCCAGCGTTTTTCTTGCAAATAATATAAATATTAGAAATAAATGAAAGAAGGTAAAGTAATACTGTCTTTTGAAAGCAACGTAATGGCCTATGTAATTTTTTTGTATTTGCACTATTTTCATGAAAATGTCGGTGACCTCCAATTTTTATAAATGGAATGCTATATATTTTTTAATACCATATGAAAACGTGTGTCAAGACCAATTCATTCGTATACGACACAATGACCTTCAAGATTATTCAAGGTCAGAAATGGAAGAAATATTTCGAACATTTCGTACTAATGCGTTTACAAGTATACTTTATTGACGAGGCTATAGTAAATGTTCAATATAATTTCCTTGTGCATGACTACATATTTCGGCTCTATTAATTACATTCTTGTTAGCTTCTTCTAACTTTGTCCAAAATATTAATGCACATGATTGCGTTAGTTTCCTTTGCAAGTCTTTTACAATTCTGGGCGTTGTGTATCGAGAATAATATCTTTACGAAATATTACGTACAAAATATTAAAAATTTTGCTGCCATTTCTAACCTTGTATGACCTTGAAGTCATTGTGTTGTATACGAATTTTGTCTTGGCGCACGCAAAAAATATAAAGCATTTCATTTAAAAAAATGAAGGTCATTACTAGGGCATACAAGGTCATACAAGTCATATCACTATTTCATATAAAATAGTGTAAACACAAAAAAATTACGCCATTATGTTACTTACCAAAAACAGTATTACTTTCTTTATCATTTTTTTCTAATATTTATTATTTGCAAGAAAAACGCTGACCAGTGATAGCGTGAACACCCTGTACAGTTCTATTAATATACTTCTAAATATGTAGAAGATTCTATTTTTCTTTGGTAATGTTAATGAGTTGAAAATAATATTATTACGCCAGCTCGTTTCTGTCATACTTTGCATAAAATCCGGACACAATCGGACGCGACGTTGTATCCGCGTTGATGAGGGTTTGCGAAAAAATGAGTTAATTGATAGAGTTGCCGAGCGCACGGCGAGCCAAATGAAATGTTGAACTTGTCGCGCGGTTCACACGACCACAGTTCGCCCTTGTCATTCTCCCTTCCCCCTTTGATGTCACGTCGCGTTCTGTAGGCCGACGATTACAATTGCATTCGGAATGGTATCAAAGATAAGAATTGACAAGGCCGCGTCTGACCGAGTGTTATCGACACCGAGAAGCCCTTTCTCTCGTTAAGGACGATGAAAATCGATGTTCCTTGCTAATTGAATCGGCCAACCTTGAATACTTCTCCTTTTAAAAGTACGGTCAGGGTTAACGCGATTCCCAACTCCGTAGAACTGCGAGTCCAGTGCGCACACATATAAATAAAAATCGTATTGTTAAGTTATGTCCACAGCGAAGCAACATCGAGCAAATTTTTGTTACCTTTGTCTTTTTTTTTAACGAATGAAAGAAAAACATGGCGACAAGGAGCTACAAATAGTTGCTCAATATTGCTTCAGTGTTGACATAGCTTCACTGTTGCAATTGAATAGCACAGTTTAACATCGCCACATTAAAGCTAGTAATACAAATGGATTTTATACATTTATGACGTAAATGAATAGTTGAATTTGTAAAACAGTGGATGGATTAAAAGAATTTCACAGCATTGATATTCTATCATCAATTCATTGAGATTGTTAGAGGAAGAAACGAATTTTTACTTGATCTCAGTACTTTACAAGGAAAACGAAGTTTGCAAATGTATAATATATCCACGGTAAAGCAATATTCAACAAATTTTTCTTGCCTCCGTCTTTTTTTACCGAATGAAAGAAAAAGGTGACGACAAGGAGCGACAAAAAGTTGCTCGAAGTTGCTTCAGTGTGGACATAACCTAACTATTATTAGACTGCGGATCTTTATGCTAAATAAACATTCTCAGCATTTATTGCAAGAAACCATAGCCACATGCAACTTTCTTTTCTTCTTTAACAACCATGATAAAACAATATATTGATATTTATAAATTCTTTTAATCCTTTGAGGACTAGTGTTGGCGACATCAGGTCCATGTATATTTAATTCTCCAAGTTGCAAACGACCAATTTAATTATTGTAGTAACAAGAAATCAGTATTTATTTTAGTATTTCACAGAACTGAAATGTTTGACATAGGATTTAGCTTCCTGGGGAAAATACTTCCCATGTTTTCAAAAATCCTCGTTCGCAAAGGGTTGATATTTCTCCTGTTTTAAATCGGATCAATTCGTTTTTGTCGTAAATGCATAACATACGCAGTTAAACTATCACAATTGAGTAGCACATTTTAATGAACCACAGCAAAGTTAGTAAATATTTAGTTGAGGTATATACCGTGAATTTTAGGGATCTATAACGAAAATGAATAGATGAAATATAAACAGTGGAAAAGACTAAAATAATTTAAGAGCATTGCGACGCTATCGTCGACTCATTCAAATTGTTAAAGGCAGAAACGAATATTTATTTGGTCTCAGTGCCTGGAAAATGATAATAACAATTTTTATTTTGCATACAAATTCACAACTTGATTTACAAAGTTTGAAGCCTAACGATTCTCCAAACACAAAAATTTAGTCAATAGGAGTAGGAAAGGTCTCGAAAGCATCCTCTTGAAGATCCGTAACTTGAGGAATGTTGCTTGCGTAATGATAAAAAAGTATGTTTCGTTGATGACGCGATCCTATTCCATGTACCAATCGGAGAGGCTTGTTCCATGCGAGCAAGACTTCTTATCGTTCAGCAGAGAAACGACACAGCATCAGCCCTTTTGAAAGGGCACCCTCGCGAACCTCGGAATCCTCTCGTTGAATCCCCGAGACGAACTAGATCCCCGGTCGTAAATCATATCTCGATAATGAGAGAACCCAAGAGTCAGGGCCTCGCGATGACGATAACGAAGTCGGCAATATGATTTATTTCGCCTTGGCGTCGACGTCGACGTTTTTACCATCGTGCCGCGTCATTGGCATAACGAGCCGTTCAACAACGTCGACAAGTGAAACAGCCGACTAGAAAAAAGGATGTTTCGACCGACGATCAAATCCTATAACGTCCAAGATTAAAAGTTCAAAACCGCGCAAATATTCATCTTTTGCAAAATGTGTCAACTGCTTCTTCTCAACGAAGCTTCTCTTCTGTTTCATTTTCGAAGATCAAGGTCATTTCAAGGTCACGTTATTATACACACTTAAATGTGTTTTCCGATCGGCTACACGATGTAATAATAAAAAAACCAACGATGAACTTCATAACTTCGAAAAAAATGACCTTGACCTTGGGGAAAAAATATTCTCGCCAGATATTCCTCTTTTGACACCATGCACATTACGTAAAAAATATTTGCTGCATCGCAATAAGCTGAAGGGATATTTAGGTGGCCTTACTTAAATGAACCACCCTGTATACCAGGTTTAGCATTAATTGGTTCGTATAAACGAGGTTCCACCGTAGATAAAAATATACTGTTGACAACACGGAACATCGAACAGGATGTTTAAAGGTATCGATTAGTCAGCGTTCGAGTGTGTGCTATGCTTAAAAAGAATAAGCGGTGCACATCGGTGTAATTGAACGTCCGAAGCCCCCATATGCATGGAAATTACGGCATGCCATTCTAACAAAGATTATACCCGGGATAACGAAGCCGAAATTAGCTTGATCCAATATTTTTACGACAACGCCGAAATTGCTTTTTAATTGTCCCCCATTGCTGCCCGCTCTCCCACTCGGTACGCCGTCGATCTACCATCCTCGGATTACCGTTCATTCTTCCTCAACGATGGGCTGTCCAATAATACGAGGAAACATGCACGCGTGCCCATCTATCTAGGGGATGGAAGATTAAAGATGGGAGCGGTGTGATTAATCAAGGAAGGTCGAGTTAACTCGTCCTTTGTTGCCGTTCTCTTTTCAGTCGTATCCCTGCAACCACGTCTTTTCTCATCAACTTGTGAAAATTGTACAATTTAAGAATCTATCGGTCTGAATAATTTTTAACCACAGTCGTTTGTTGTCTGAGTCTTGCAAGTCTTGTTTTATTTATTACTAGAATTTGTACAAGAACATTGCATCGTTCAGGACCTAATTATTATGTACAATTTCGAGCTCATGCATACGATATTTGCATCTTTCAAGTACTGCTACAATTTATTGCTTGATTGTAGCATAACGTTTTATTGGACCAGGTTTAACCGAAGTGTAGCGTTGAAGTCACTCATTTGTTATTTGCACGTTTCAAGTCCTATTTCAATGATTGCTAGTATTTAGATTAACATTTTAATACTTTGGACCTAACTCACAATCAAATATAGCTGTGTGTGCAATTTGTACTAGGTAACTTATTATCTACGTCTTTCATGTCTTGTTTTATTTTATCATCAGAATTGATTGTACGAGTTTATTGTTCCAGACCTAACTATTATGTACATTTTTAAGTTCTAACAACTGTTGTTTTTATCTTTCATGACCTCTTTCATTTTATTGTTAGAATTTCGCGCAACATTTTAACGTTTTGGACATAACTCACATTCAAATCTAGTTCTGTGCAATTTGTACTTGGAAATTTATTATCTACATCTTTCAAGTCTCGTTTCATTTGATAAGCAGCATAAACATTTTATTTACGCGATGAATGATTACATCGAATTTCATAAATATCGAGAAATTGATTGTTTGTCGATAATTACGTCTGAGCTAATCAATTTTCTTTGCAAATATGTGCGAGCACATATTCAATATGCATATGTTCTCGATAATTACTTGTAGTACTACGAAGTCGAATTTTAATCGTAATAATAAAAGTATGTACAGAAATTTATATGTGACAATTACATTTATCGTATATTTTTATTACATGAATATGGATCGTAATTTTTGATCGACTCTGTCCAGTGCGAATGTGACATACCCGGTAGCTGACTTGTTAATTAGTTAATTAGTGCACTTTCAAAAATATTAATTGAACTGGTCTCCGGCCTGTATTTTGCATAATCGAGTACGCGTGTTGACAATGCTCGAAATGAATTTATCGAAACGAGAGTAATACATTATGTTTGCGCTATGCGTATTAATTAACGTTGTTTATGGTCTTCCTCGCATTTTAGCAAATTATGTATAAAGAACGCTCGCCAACGTATCGGAATGGAAATATGAAAAACAATGTCAATTTAAAGGAAATATTTATGGACGAGGTGGTCCATGGATATATACACTTGCAACATTATTGAAATGTCTCGCAATAATTAATGAGCCAACGTGAAATTGCAACGTGATCTTTTGTAAAATACATGTCCATATGATCCACCTACAATTTCATCTCAATTTTTACTCCGTGGAGCAGGTCCAATGTTTAATCGCCAAAGACAAATTTAAATTAATATTAAATAAAATTTAATAAGATAAAAAGAAAAAATTTAATGAAATTTTAATTAAATGAGTTAACTCGTCGCTCACGTTTCTTCAAATCGTATCTCAATTCCATAAAAACCATAAAAACTACATGATTGAAAAAGTTTAATCAGCCCTTAACAGGCTCTAAGAGTTGTAAAATTTTATTCTCTGATTAAATTCTTGCATAATTAACTTCACTATTCTTTATAATACATATTAAACTGTTTTACAGAATTAAAAATATTCATTCATTAAATAAGAATATTTAAACATTTTTTAGTAGTCTTCCGATATATGATTATAAGATTCCTCAGGAATTAAAAGTATTTCAACGTTGTTTGCAATCATTAAACAAAAGAATTGTTTACACGAATTCACTTCCTGAATAAAAAATGGCACAGCATCATTTTAACCCTTTGCAAACGGAGATTTTTAAAAATAGAAAGAACATGTTCCTCGGAGAATTAGGTCATATGTAAAAGCTTGTTTAAATGATGGGCGACATGGATGATATGAACCTACTGACCTCTCGTATAATTAAATTATACATATATTTGCAATTCATGAATTAGATGTATTAACCTCAAAGGGTTAAAGTGAAACTGTAATGCTACAAAGTGAACGATAGATTTTCACAATTAAAAGATGGTTTCACATAAACTGCAGTGTTTAAGACCAAGACTGCGGAGTTGGCAATAAAAATCCAAACTCCGACTCCGACTCCGACTCCGACTCCGACTCCGACTCCGACTCCGACTCCGACTCCGACTCCGACTCCGACTCCGACTCCGACTCCGACTCCGACTCCGACTCCGACTCCGACTCCGACTCCGACTCCGACTCCGACTCCGACTCCGACTCCGACTCCGACTCCGACTCCGACTCCGACTCCGACTCCGACTCCGACTCCGACTCCGACTCCGACTCCGACTCCGACTCCGAATTTATCGGCGTTTGACGATTGCTATTTACTCACTATAAAAGACAAAATTCATCATCGGGGTGATAGCATCGGCATACAGAGAATGAAAAGGAGTATTCTCCGAAATTGATATAGCAATTTCTTCATTAATTAAGGATAAGATTGCCACTACAATTGTAGTACCTCTACTCCTACAAAACAAACTGCAACGCAAATTTCATTCTAACACGTTACGAATTTACTTGTACTTCGATACAAATGTAATATTTTTAATATATTTACCAGAGGTGTGCGGGTACCCGAAATATCGAGTACCCGAGCCTCGGGTCGAGTCGGAGTCCCAAAAGTGTACAATATTCTGGTACTCGAAGTTAAATTTACTAAACAGTGTTTACTACAAATCGAAATATTATTACAACCGATGATTAGACATCTTAATATGCACAGAGTTATTTATCGCTGATTTGACCGCAGACTTGCCCCAACTTTAACTTCGAGTACCCGAATATCGCAAACTTTCGAGCCCCCGACTCGACCCGACCCGATGACCTCTTCGGGTACCCGAAGTTTATAAACTTTCGGGATCCGATCGCGAACAAATTTCTTGACCCGCCCCTAACCCGAAATTTCGAGTATTCGCACAGCCCTAATATTTACGTATAAATAATTTTATTACGACTTTCAATTATTTTGAGCACATTTTTGATATTTGTAAAACTTACTAACACGGATACGGAGTCCGTATATTTTCTTCCAACTCCGATTCTGACTCCAGTGATCAGAAATTCCTTTCGAATTCAGACTCCACAGCCCTGTTTCAGACTACACGGAGCTTATAACAAACGTGCGAACGCCATTGGCGCGACCGGGAGAAATGGTAGCAATGTCGTGACTATCGTGGTGAATCCCGGCAATTCCAAATTATCTCTCGCGTGCATCTTACAGCGATTAGTCTCGGTTCAACATTCTGTTCTGATCCCTTGGCCCTCGTTCGCACGACCGAGATCAATGTCGAGTGGTTGTTACTCTTGACCGAAAAGTGGGTCAGAGTTCAACGATTAGAGCCGCCCAGCAAATCGATTCCGTCTGCTGGGCCCAAACAATGTAATCTCAATTTGAATGCGTCATTACCCGAGGTTATACACAGAACACAATGGTTTCCACGATGATACGATTCCGCCGCGATTGAGCCGCAGTGTGTTAATCTCGCGAACACAAACCTACACACCATCATCTGATTTTCGTTAGTCCCAAACATCGAGATATCAGTCCCATAAACGTTACTCTACAAGATTTGAAACGTAAGCTATATTTTTATGATTATTAGTACTGTTAATCGCTGAGTAATGAGTAGACTGCGATTATGCAAAATAAATATTGCCTTTACTAATTGCAACAAGTAGAAGTTGGATAATAATTTCTTTCTTTCTTTAATCATTGTATGAGTTGAAAATGTTTTTAATTCGTGTACTACCTTGAATTGCATCTACTCATTTTTGTCATAAATGCATAAAATCTGCAGTCTAGTAATGAGGAATAAAGTAAATGTTCTATAAAACATAATAATATCGAAGGATGTCATGCAAGACACGCTAAAATGATATTAAAATTATTTTATTTAACTACGGTTGAGATGTGTTAAACCAAACAGACAAATATTGACTTACACCACTCTCGCATTGACCCCTTGCAGACGAGGGGCCGGCAGACAGTTGCCCAAGCAAAATTGCTAATCCCTGAAGCCATATAATTTTTTAAAAAAGGATTGCTTCCAAAAAACATCAAACAAATGTTTACTGAACACAACACTTGTTCCATCATTTAATTCTTATACTTAGCTGCCAGTGCACAATTTCATTTCACAAGGAACATTGTACATTCGGACCGTCGATGTTACAAATAATTCCTGGCCGCAGAGGGTTAAACGGCTCGTGTGTTCCTCGAGTAAAAAAGTCACCCATTTTTTATTTTGGCTAATGTAAAATTGTTTATTTTTCCACTGTCATGGTTTGACTGTACATACGTGGCGGCTAACTCCTACGCTCGTCACCAGATGGACAGACAGACGAAGACAATGCCTTTCCCGCTAGTACCTGATCCATCGCCGATTCCTATATGTATATACTCTAATATAAAAATTATGTTTCCTGAACCTGTGTATTAAAAAATTGATGTATTTCAGAGTGAAATAAAGATTATGAGGTTATGAAGATTATAATCTGAATTCTACTGTTCCTGTAGCTAGTTTAAATGATTAGCTGTTTAATACGAAATAAGGATATAGAGTATTCAGAACAGGATTATTCTGAATCTAGTCATAATCATTAACAATGATGGGAGTGTTTCGAGCGTTATTCTGTTCAATATTGCCGCTGGTTCAAGGCAATTAACGCTCTAGTTTAAAAACAGTAAAAAAGGATATATTTCATATTCGTAAAATACACTTAAAGTTCTTAAAGTTCAAAAGTTCTAAGTACAGTGTTCTAAAGTGCGAGTGTTCTATGGTTCGATATGTTCTGTGGCGGCTACCTCCTATGCTCGTCACCAGATGGACAAAAAGACAAGACAACACCTTTCCCGCTAGTACCTGATCCGTCGTCGATTCCTATACATATATATACCGTCCTAAGTTGTCCTTACGATATTCCTGTGTCTAAGGCACAGATCCTCTAGATAACTTTTCTGACGAGTCTTCTAGCGGGCCTAGGACGAAACGCTTCCTTCACCTTTTTCCATCTTTTCGTAATTCGAAAACCTGCCGCTTCACATATTTATTTACTATTTTGAGTGCTGTGTCTCCCAGAAATAAGAGATAGAATTATGTGTCTGAAGTTTAGAATTTTCAAAATGTAAGTCACCATATTAATTTCTCCATCTTTGTTTTGTCCAATAAATTGCTTCGGTTCAATAGAATTGCTTTGATTTAATTGAAAATGACAGGAACATTTGTGTAACAGTTGTTGAGGAGTGCACAAAGGCTAAAATTAAACTGTAACTTCAATAATGTATGCACGAGGGCTCTGCAGAACTGAGACTAATTACATCTCCATTTCAGAGAGAAATTGTTGAATATTTCAAAAACGTGGTCTCTTTAGTGGAAAATCTATTTCGAAACCATGTGAATGCATGTGCGTTATGCAGCTGCACAATTTTTTCACAGGTATGAATTGATATTTCTGTTTTCGTTTGTGCGACTCGAGCGATGTTTTGCGCAGACAAATATTGTACTAAATGCCCGGTGAATGGTGTCTAAAATGTTTTTAAAAAATTCCGTTGTGGGGATCAATGTCGAACTTGTTTCTGTGCTTTTTATTCTGGCTGTTAAAAAACCAACATTCTCTGTAATACAAAAATTTATTCCTCTAGTCTGAAAAGAAAAACAGTATTAATTAAAGAATACAACCTCGGTTTAAACAACTTGCTTATCAATTCTTTAATTTTTCGTATCATTAACTTGTTGACTTTAATGTTAATCATGTGTGGGTGGCAAAACGCTTCGTCCATCTTTAAGAAAAGTAATTATTAGACTGCGGATTTTATGCAGTTGTGATAACACTAAGTAACTGCAATTTGACACAGTGTATGAATTGAATATTACCAATATATATATATATATATATATCACTTTCGTCCCAGTAAAATTATGACAAAAGGAAAACGATTATAAATGACTCCTATATCCTATAGTAAATGCAGAAAATGTTTAATTTACACAAAGATCCGCAATCTGTTAATTATAGTTCGTCGCTTAAGTCGTCAATACATATCTTTTTTAAACATTCAGTAAAAATTGAAGATACAGACACAATCTATTAAATAATTTTAGAATAGAATAGAATAAAATAGAATCTATTAAAATGATATTAGGACACGAAAATTGATTTTGATGAAATTTTCGGAATGTATATAATTGACACAGTTCTACAAAACGTACTTTTTAAATTTTCAGTATAAGCCCACAAAAAAAATTGTAGAAAACAACTTTTAGTATTTTCTCTGCAATACCGACCAATTGCAATTGTTTCAAAATTTCTTTTTTACGTCATGTAGTAAACTAATTCTTCTAACTTCTCAAAAAAGTCCAAGTCGTACGGTCCAATAATAAAAAATTTATCGTCTTTTTAAAATTGTCCGAATATTAATGGGAGTGACTTTACATAATATCTTTTGTAACCAATCAGTAGAATTTTAAAATACAGTACTTGATGAATAATTCCTATTAAGTAAACTAGACCTGTTATAACAATTTTAATAAAAATAAACTAAAAAGCTCTACTTGCGAATCTGAGTGGTTTCACTTTGATATTGCCAATGGTTAGCAGAAATATTTGGAATTCTGATGTTAACCGAACCACCGGGTGTATGTTTGGCATAATCAAGCTCCGATCTCAATTGAACAGAAGTTATGCTACAAACCAAGCCACATTAATAGCTCTCGTAGCTCGAGAAGCCGGATTGTAACAGCCGACGTAGTATAATGGGAACATTGCTATTCGTCAAAGATCAATTTGCACGGCCGAAGCCGAACGGAAACGATTTATCCGTAACTAGACGGAGCATAAACCTCGGAATCCCGTGGCGCGGCATGACACGACAGGCTGCGAAAGCACATAATCATGAACGATCGGCAGAAGATATCGCCTGGCGAGATACGTTCTTTAATTAGCTTGGTGACGCGCATTACAGGCCATTTCGCGCAATCTCGCAAATTACAGAGGGGTAGGGGCCATATGTTTGACGACACACAGCAGCTTTCAATTTGCCGGGCACACGTAACCGTTTCGAACCGTAAATCGTGGACCACCACCGCGGACTGCGACCTCGTTACACCTGAATGCATTCTCATCGATGCCGATCGAGTCAATTAACTCGGAATTCCTAGAGAAAAGTTCTCGGACACCGGGTCCACGCGATGATTGCACGAAAATGATGCAAACGGATCGGTTTCTTTAATCGAAATGGTTTTATTGATTCTCTGGTTGCAACGTCAATTGTGCACAAGTAATACAATTTTTCTTATCAAACTTGTAAACCGATTTTCATTTCAATCTTTTGGGAAAACCAAAGTTCGATTGTTGGCATGTACGAATCGTGTCCGTTTCATTTTTATATTGTTGAATAAGTTGTTCTAATTCTTTTATGTGACTTTTATGTGATTTTTATGAACACTGATTTGACAGTCGATGTGTTGAAAAATAAATACAATACAAACTCTAGTTTTGACAATTTTATAGCAATCGTGGCTATACCCATTCAAATTCTGAAGTATTAATCTTCTTTTATACAGGGTGTTCCACATAAATGGGAACACCTAAATATCTGTCGTATTTACAGTCCTATCAAAAAACTTCAGAGGACAAAGTGACACTATTGCAGGGGGCAAATATAATGGTAGAGAAAAAAATTTTTGATGTCGTGTTTTTTAATGAAATTTCAAGGTCACCGATGTTTTTTTAAATGGAATAGTACATTTTTTGTAGGATAGCATGATAGACAGTAAAAAACTGAATTTAGTACATACCACCTTTTTGACCTTGAAATGACCTTGAGCAAGAATAATCATGTTGGAGCGGATAAACTGTGAAAGTTTAAAACTTACGTGTTTGAGCAAAGATTACGCGTTGTTTAAGGCGGGTTGACCTTTACATATCATAATAAATGTTCCAAATGTTGACCAGCCTCATTTATGCAATATTGCAATTTTGCATTAAATTATCTGTAGGCATTGTCGGTTTCCTGAGACATAATTGAAGCACATGCTGCAATAATCCTTTGCCGCATATCCTCTGGCGTTGTGGGTTTATCTTTGTACACAACACATTTTATCTTGCCTCATAGATAAAAGTCCAATGGTACCAGATCCGGAGAACGGGCTGGCCATGGAATTGTTCCTCGTCGCCCAATCCAGCGTCCAGGATATTTCGTATTTAGCACCGTTCTAGCAACTTTAGAATAATGCGCTGGACAACCATCATGTTGAAACCACATGCGCTCCCGATCTAATAACGTAATTTCATCTAAAAGGCCCGACAAATCCTGGCGTAAAAATGCAGCATTCTTTATACCAGTAAGAGTTCCGTGTATGAATTCGTTCG
Source organism: Sphecodes monilicornis (assembly GCA_913789915.3). NCBI lineage: Eukaryota > Metazoa > Arthropoda > Insecta > Hymenoptera > Halictidae > Sphecodes > Sphecodes monilicornis. Next base: position 18,939,468 of record OU565290.1, read on the forward strand.
ACGTTCAATTACGTCTCAGGAAATCGACAATGCCTACAGATCATTTAACGCAAGATTGCAATATTGCATAAATGAAGATGGTCAACATTTCGAACATTTATTATAATATGTAAAGGTCAAACTGCCGTAAACAACGCGTAATCTTTGCTGAAACACGTAAGTTTTAAACTTCCACATTTTATCCGCAGCAACATAATTACTATTGCTCAAGGTCATTTCAAGGTCAAAAAGGTGGTATCTACTAAATTCAGTTTTTTACTGTCTATCATGCTATCAAACAAAAAATGTACTATTCCATTTAAAAAAACATCGGTGACCTTGAAATTTCATTAAAAAACACGACATCAAAAATTTTTTTCTCTACCATTATATTTGCCCCCTGCAATAGTGTCACTTTGTCCTCTGAAGTTTTTTGATAGGACTGTAAATACGACAGATATTTAGGTGTTCCCATTTATGTGGGACACCCTGTATATTTGAAAAATGTATTTCTTCGGGATCAACCTGATCCTCTTACAAGGCTTGACAAAAACAGCCATTAATTTAAACTGTCTGCTAAGAAATTACAGTTTAGATAGAATCGTTGTAATCCTAGGTCAAAATCCAGAATCCAAACCATCCGAGACAATATCTACATCAATGTTTACATAGCAAAATATAATATTCTTATAATATTGTTCGCTGGAAAATTCTACTTAAAAAATCGTGTTTAACCGAAATTGTATTCGTTAACAACACTAATGCGGTGTATAAGATAGTATTGTACCTATAATGTTCACATAATCCATGAATTGCGTTGGAACTACAATATCTAATATGGCCGCCGTCTCTTACGTATTATGCAAGACATCATTGTCAGATTCTCCGTAGCCTACTAAACAGGATTAACTGTGGGCGCCTGTTATAAACACAGTATTATTTTGTTCCTTGTTCTCAAAACATAATATTGTGTATATGCGCTATACTAAACTTGTTTTGAGGCATACCGTATACTACGCAGCAGAGTAAACGTCTGCCATATTGAACGCTAAAGACCCTGATGACTACCATGTCTTCGAGAGTATTGATTTCTTTAACACTTTGTACACTGTTGGTACTTTGAATTACTAGGTTCAGCAACATACAGCCGTGAGAACACTTTTCAATACTTAAACTCTTGTTCAACATTTTTACATTCATAGAAATAATTTCGCCAAAAATCTTCAGGCAATATTCCATCAATTTCTACATAGTACATTAACCCAGCGAATTTTAGAGAGAAGAATATTTTATAACATTTAAATTGATGAAGGGTGAGTAAATTTTCGTTTGAGAAACCTGTATGAGTTAATCAAATTAATTTTAGTATTAAGTATAACCCCTAAGAATGGTAAAAACACAATTATATCTAATTTAGCACGTACATACCAGTTTTGTTAAAATGATGCTATGCATGAGCCAAGTGCACAATGAATCTACACAAAATGTCTAATCTACTTCTGTAGCATAGCAAATCATAATCTTAAAATTCAAAATTGAACATGCACTTGTCAGAATCGTCTACACTTGATTAAAGATTAAAATACTGCATCAATTGAAATGTTCACAGCTTCCAACCTGTTCCAAACCAATTTCTATCTGTCTAAATAATCTACAATTATTATAATTCTAAATAGTAATATCTACAATTATAATTCTAAAAACTATCTATCTACATTAAAATATTTCCCAATCAAAAATTTTGCAATTAGCAAGAAGAAATGCACACATACCTGTCGGACGTTTTCCAACGAATTTTCTCTCCCACGCATCATCCGAAACGGATCACCGTTTCCGGTGATATTTTGCATCGAGCACTCGATTGTAGGCAGAAAATCATGTTCGTGTACCGTATCTCTCCGATATCGAAAGTATCGACGATCGAGGAATCCAAGAAGAGAAAGATGAACGGATGCACGTCGGGTAACCGGCTCGATCATAAACGTACAGTCGACGATCGTGTTTCTGTCAGCTACTTCAACGCCAATTAACCGCTCTTCCGTTTCTCGCCGAGTGGAAAGCATCGATCCGGGAACACGAATGCCGAGTGCATCGGCTAGGCAGCTGCTCGGTGGACTTTAATTAATCGCTCGCAAGGGTGACGATTATTGCCTGTCATTCTTAAGTCAGCGACTTCCGGTCGATCGAAGAGACACTCTTTTCAACGTCTTTTAACGCTGCCTGGTCGTCCATCGATCCGTTCAATTTCGATACATCGCTGAGCTACGGACTTTTATGCAAAATAAAAATTGTCTGTATTAATTACAGGTCACAGGAGCAACACAGACATTTATTTCTTCTTTTAAAAAGTTTATAAAGTTGGAAACACAATATGTTTTTAAATTCTTTAAACAGTTTTCCTATTTTGCATTTGAAGTACATATTTTTGTCGTAAACGCATAAAATCCGCAGACTAACCATTAGACACTTCTTCAACTAAAAATGTATCCATTTTCTAGTTTTAGTTACTGTAAAACATTTAATCTTTGTGCATATAACAGACCTTTGCTTTCGAGTATGAGTTTTATTGATGGAATTTGTGAATTAATTGGAATTCAGCGGGTTGTGTAAGGTGTCAGTAGATTGAGGAATAGAAACCAAAAGAAAAGCATTTTATTTTAAACAGAGACACGGCTCTCTTGTCAAGTATTCCATTTAAGTCAAAGTAACAGAGTAAAATTTAATCTTTGTGCATATGTTCATTGAACAGACCTTTGCTTTCGATTATGAGTTTTATTGATGGAATTTGTGAATTAATTGGAATTCAGCGGGTTGTGTAAGGTGTCAGTAGATTGAGGAATAGAAACCAAAAGAAAAGCATTTTATTTTAAACGGAGACACGGCTCTCTTGTCAAGTATACCATTTAAGTCAAAGTAACACAGTAAAATTTAATTTTTGTGCATATGTTCATTGAACAGACCTTTGCTTTTGATTATGAGTTTTATTGGTGAAATTTGTGAATTAATTGAAATTCAGCGGGTTGTGTAAGGTCTAAATAGATTGAGGAATAGAAACCAAAAGAAAAGCATTTTATTTTAAACAGAGACACGGCTCTCTTGTCAAGTATTCCATTTAAGTCAAAGTAACAGAGTAAAGTTATGAAACTCTCCTGAAACTTTCAGCTGATCCTACTCTGCATATTTAAGTGCTCTAAGAACGCACGAGATCCGAAACTCAATTATAAACATCGCTTTTCGGAATAACTTTCGCATAGGAAATGCAGTTTAATGAAAAGTGAAAGCGGGTCAATTAAAATTGTCCAATTATTCGACACTTCTCAGAGAGAATACAAGGAAAAGCGATTCTAAAAATACGGTGCAACACGATCGACAGCATTCAAACACAGAAGTCAAGCTCTGATCGATCAGTTTTCGAAGTTCGGAGCTGGTAAAACTCGAGACACTAGACGCGTTTAGTTTGAAAACAAATGCTCCATTTTTGTCGGGCTCGTGAAACGGATCCGAAACCGTTCTATCTTTTAGGAGAGTTTTGCGATTTTATTTTGAAGAAACTGTGAAGACGTTCTTTCTAAAAATTTTAATAATTTAAAAATTTCAATGTACTAATATGTTTATTGCAAAATTCTGCTTGTAATTCGAGAATAGCTGTGTAGTTTCCAAGTGATCGGACCCTTTCATCGCAAATATAGAAAAGCCGATTCGTGCTCGGCTCGCTGAATCGATTTCATTTTGCGATTTACTTTTTTTATTAGCCGTCGCATTTTAAAATGCAATCCGTGATCCTCCGCCCGGAGAATCCACTTACGCCTTGAACAATCGCAAGCTTGTTGAATGCAGCAACATGAAGCGCTTCATTATTTGTTCGTTCTCTGCCTCTGTACATCAATTAAACTAGATTTCATTCGATGTTATATTAATTTGAAAACTAATACCTCTCACTATGGCAACGATGATTTCACTCTCGCCGAAACGAGAAAAACAAATTCCACTGTGCTCGGAATCCCGAAAAAACGCGTCAATATTTTTGCGTCAGTGTAACAGGGAAATAAACAATTCATTTCTATTGGAGTTAGGAGAGTGTAACGAAATCCTCCGTGTTCAAATTACGGAAAAATAATCGAGAAATGAAAAAGATGTTTTAACATTCATATAACATAGAGTCACAAACATAATCACAAAACATAAACAGTTAATCTAATAGAATTGCATAAAAAAAACAATTGATTAAATTCGTTCATTTGGATTACAAACTTTATATTACATCTCTTCACTAGATTTGTTGTTATGAAAATAATATATAAAACTTACCTAATTAATATCATGTAATTTGGACCATGTACAACTATATTTATTTATCAGACAGGAAAAAGAACATAACAGAAAAATTTTAGAATATAAACGTAAGAAACTTACAAGATAATAGTCTACGTAGCAAATTCACTCTGCCAAAAGGAGGTTTACTAGCGAAACAGGAAATGTTTAAGTAACAATGTAGAGGTTTGTACAGTCGCAAGACAGTACAGCAGTCGTCAGCCTGAAATTAAGATAATTAAACACGTGAAACAGGAACGATGTTCTTTGTTATACACCTGCATAGAACCCGGGACGTTCATTTTGTAAACGACAATGCGCGACGGCAGCCATGTTGTGTGTCTACGTTTACGTTGCTGCAGCGGAACCTCGCAAGAATTTCCGAATAAACCTTGTCGGTTGCATTCCACGAACACGTAGCCGAGACTCTCGCTTAGTTGCGAATAAACAAAATGGAAAGCGACGGTAGTGGAAGAAGTAAATAGTAGACGAGCGGGGACTTTAGTGTTGCATTAACGCCTGGTAACTACGGAGCTAAAAAACGTGTCTAATTTTATGAACAACAAAGTTTTACTGACGTACATTACGTTGTTATTACTTGGACCCAGTGGACAAATATTTTTTATAAGAACACGTAACCTTATACATTAAATTTATTTACAAAGCTAGACAAATAATTCCCATTTCTCGAGGAACTCAAAGTGTTAAATATTTATATAAACATGCAGAAGATATATTATAATAGGTACGTTTGGTACACTTGATACATTGACGCAAAATTAATTAATAAAGCTAGACAAATAATTCCCATTTCTCGGGGCACTCAAAGTGTTAAATATTTATATAAACATACAGAAGATATATTATAATAGATAGGTTTGGTACACTTGATACATTGACGCAAAATTGATTAATAAAGCTAGACAAATAATTCCCATTTCTCGGGGCACTCAAAGTGTTAAATATTTACATAAACATACAGAATATACAGGGTGGGGCACTATAAACAGGTCACCTGAATAACTCGCTTGCTTTTGGAGATAGAACAAAATGCATCAGACCAAACATACTTGATACCGAGGCGCTCGTAATCTGATGTCATTAATCTTTTTATAGGTGGAGACGTCAAGGAGATATGAAGGTCAACTCGGTTTTTTTAAATGGAACGGTATGGCTTTTTATTTACATTCTGATAGTGTGTTTCAAGACGAATACAATGACCTATTATGAAGGTCATTCAAGGTCACACAAGGTCAACTGCAATAGAAAATAAAGTGTCTCAAAGCACTCTTCGAACACTTCGACGATTTACATGTAACATGTTATTTACGTATTCACTGCTACTGCAAGTGTTCAAAATGACGACCTTGAACACGGAGACATAATCTAAAACGTTGCAATACTGCTGATACTGCCTGACAAATTTCAGTTGTATCTATTACAGAGCAAGCTCTTTTTATACGGTCTTGCATATCAACTGTGGTTGTTGGTTATTCGCGGTACACTTGTTCCTTCAATTTTCCCTTCAAATAAAAATCTAGTGGTGTCAGGTCTGGGGAACGTGCTGGCCATTCATTACTTCCTGATCGACCAATCCAGCGACCTTCAAATGTCCTGTTCAGTAATTCTGTAACATTTCGTGCTGAATGAGCACGACATCCGTCTTGTTGGAACCACATGGACTGTCGCATGTCCAGTGAAATGTCCTCTAACAATTCTGACAAAACGTTTTTAAGATTCTCTCGTATTTATGACTATTTAGAGTGCCAGCAATGAAATATGGACCAATTTCAAGTTCAAGGTCGTCATTTTGAACACTTGAAGTAGCAGTGACCACGTAAATAACATGTTACATGTAAATCGTCGCAATGTTCGAAGAGTGCTTTGAGACACTTTATTTTCTATTGCAGTTGACCTTGCGTGACCTTGAATGACCTTCATAATAGGTCATTGCATTCGTCTTGAAACACACTATCAGAATGTAAATAAAAAGCCATACCGTTCCATTTAAAAAAAACCGAGTTGACCTTCATATCTTCTTGACGCCTCCACCTATAAAAAGATTAATGACATCAGATTACGAGCGCCTCGATATCAAGTATGTTTGGTCTGATGCATTTTGTTCTATCTCCAAAAGCAAGCGAGTTATTCAGGTGACCTGTTTATGGTGCCCCATCCTGTATATATGTATACATATATTATAATGGATACGTTTGGTGCACTTACTAGATTAACCCAAAATTAATTAATAAAGCTAGACAAATAATTCCCATTTCTGGGAGACAGGGCACTCAGAGTGTTAAATATTTCCATGAATATGCAGCAGAATGGTCCTTGAGAAAATTAGTTTTCATCTTCTAACATTTGACAGTTTCAAATCACGCGAAAGCCCTGTAAATCCATTGTCTCCTCGTTCCCGGTTTCCGGGAATTCGCTTGTCGTTCGCTAATTGACGCACAGCTTCCTCGAACACCCTGATCGTATCTCCTCCCCGTGAAAGTTCTAACCGTGAAGGATCTAACGATCCAAGAAAACGGAGGCGTCGCGTGGTCTCCTCTCGAGTAAACATCGGTCGATTCGTCGCCACGGTAAAACGTTGCGGGTCGTTTTCCGTATCAATTACCCGCTCCCAGACCCTCGTTGAATCCCCGAGGAAAAATAAACGTGTATCTCAACTCGACCCTGCTGCGCACAGTCCGTTGCCTTTGCGATACCATCTATAAAACGCCGATAGCAAAAACGCAAATGCAGTTCCACCATAATGTTCTACAATGCGCAACAACAAAGAATAGCTACGCTTCAGGCGTCGAGACGCGTCGTGCCAATTGCTTATCACTTCGCGCGGCTCTCATTAGAGCTGGATACACAAAAGAACCCGTGAAAGGAGGTCAGCTTAACCGCGGAATCAATAGGGGAAACGGATGACCGGTGGAAACGGGGATTAACCCTAGCGAGGACGAGGTCCTTTTCACGGGTTTCGTGGATGCACCAGCTGGACCACCTAAAGTTCTTACGTAGCGATTTTTGTTTACCTATTGTTCAACCTGCAGGTAGATCCAATCAAATCCTAACGTATCTGTTTCATCTTTTAATATTCTTGAATCCTTTTCTTTGAGATCAATGTTGACCTTTCGTAAGGGGCTTGACTAAGCACAATAATACTTATTTATTTCAACTTCACTGCCCTGAAATGGGCTTAGACTAAAATCTATAAACTTGTGAACTGATAGAGAAGTTTCTGAACATTATCATTCGACTGTGGATTTTATGCATTTGTGACAAAAATGGGTAGGTGCAACTTAATACAGTGCGAAGTTTAAAATTATTTAAGGTGACTAAAATAATGTTACCAAAGGAATGATCTCTTCCTGAGCGTTGGTAGGGAATTAGAACGTCAGAACTGAACAAACTGTTGAACAGAACGTTACAAACTGTTAAACTGAACATATACATAGAACGCATAGAACTTTGGCGGCTGTTGAAAATGTGTGAGAGAAGGAAAAGGAAAGGGAGCGTTCCGTCCTGGGCCCTGGGCCCGCTATATAGAGGACTCGTCAGTAAGGCTATTTAGCGGGCCCTGCCTTAGACACAGGGATATCGTAAGGACAGCTTAGGACGGCATATACATATAGGAATCGGCGACGGATCAGGTACTAGCGGGAAAGGAGTTGTCTTGTCTTTTTGTCCATCTGGTGACGAGCGTAGGAGGTAACTGCCACAGAACATATCGAACCATAGAACATTCGCACTTTAGAATACTGTATTTAGAACTTTTGAATTTTAATAACTTTAAGTGTATTTTACGAATTGAAATATATCTTTTTTTACTGTTTTTAAACTAGAGCGTAAATTGCCTTGAACCAGCGGCAATATTGAACAGAACAACGTTCGAAACACTCCCATCATTGTTAATGAGTATGACTAGATTCAGTATAATCCTGTTCTGAATCCTCTATATCCTTATTTCGTATTAAACAGCTAATCATTTAAATTAGCTACAGGAACATTAGAATTCAGATTATAATCTTTATTTCACTCTGAAAGACATGAATTCTTTAATACACAGGTTCAGGAAACGTAATTTTTATATTACGTTTCTTTGAGTGAAAAGAATTTAACTTTTTCGTGAATTTATTAAATGTAAACAGAGTTAGTAACGCAAGAATTGTTTCGAATTATGACAATTTTCAGTGGCGCCTCGCAGTCGCCATTATGCAAATATTTCTGAAAAGCGTTTGAGAGTAATATGGTTGGACTCTTTCGAAAGTTCTTTTATTCAACGCGCTGCTGAAACTGTCACTGCAATTTCGAAGCGTAGTTGCGCGTTTAGTTCTTGAATTTTAAAAAGTCAGATTCAGGAAGGGGGAAAATAAAGTAACTAGAAAGCGAAATTATTACGCTCTCCGGATTTATCCAGCGCCCACGTCAGCGAACTATAGCTCACTCAGGCGATCGAAGAAACAGATTTCTTCTCTCATATTTCATTTTTCCTACCGGCCTTCAACGACTAAATAAATAGCATGTTACATTGATTGCTTACAGCGGGTGATAAAAATATTAAAAACTCTGTACGAAACATATATTTATTCCCCGTTTGACGGACAATATTGCCTATAGCGTTGTTAAACTCATATACAGACATTCCTAAAAAGACGATAACTTTTTTAATATTCGACCGTATGACTTGGATTTTTGGAAAAGTTAGAACAATAAGTTTACTATATAACGCTAAAAAGAAATTGTGAAGAAAAAAAACTTTAATTGGTCGAAATGATAAACTAATTGTTCTAACTTCTCAAAAAAAGTCCAAGTCGTATGGTCCGACATTAAAAAAGTTATCGTCTTTTTAGGAGTGTCCGAATATTAATGAGAGTAACTGTATTTGCATCTTAACACTAAACCTATCAAGCACAAAACATATAAAAGTAAAACGCTTGACAGACGTTAGATTATCGAATTTATTTAAACTTTGTACCGCTTCCATTACAATATCTGCTTAAATAAAGAAGTCAATCTACTCATTTCCTATGAAAGCGTTTCAATAATTTCAATAAATGTGAAATGGAAAACCGATCATTTGCGTGTGGTAGGATTAGTGATAATACTCCATGAACTACTTTATAAAAATAACAAGAATCGAGTGTTGATGGCTTTCACATAAAAATTCATTTTTGTTAATGCTATCTTGAATCGAATAAGTTTTTTCCCAGAAATTCAGTCCACAATATTTTTAATCCAATATACAATATACATCGCCATAGAATAGCTCAGAATATTCGTGCACTGCGTTCTTTAACCGACCGGTTAGAACTGAACATTTTGCTTCTGTTTCCTCTTTGAAACTCAAAGAGAGTACATCGCATCTCACGTATCTCTTTCATTTCGAATAAACGTCACTTCAACACTATATCAACGTTCAACACGTTCGTTCATCTTTCTCGAGCATCTCTACAATTGTCCGAGTCCTTAAGACGCCCCGTGTTTCTCGGAATCATTGTCCCAAGGTCCGCGATAATTCGCAGATTGGATTAAACCGTCCGATTGGGTGATTTCATTTTTCTGGAATTTAAGCGCCTTAACAGAGACGCCGTGCGAGCATAGAGGGAAGTTTGTTATCCGATTAGAGTGCTTTCGGAATCGAAGAAGCTTCAATGTTATGACGAAAGCGGCCTTGACTGATAACGAACGGGCGACCCTGACCCGATCGAGATAATAGCTTTTCTGATGGCTTCCATCGTCCATTGTTCGGCTTCGTATCCCCATGGGCAGCTGACTCCGCTTTTCCTTTTTTCACGGACAACTTCGCTTTTTTCCTGTGCATTTTTATAGAACACGGCGAGATTTACTATACAACCGTTCTCTCCTTTCTTAAATACTGCGAACCGTTTGATTCCTTTCGGTGCAAAAATTTATTTTTTGAAAGGACACGCTGTAGTAAGTCTAGGTGAGATGATTTGGTCTCGTATAAGATAAAAATTAAATTTCAATGTTCCGCTTTAGCTACGTATTGAACAGAGCATATTGAACATTGTTTGCGAGTGACTGTGGATTCTATGCATTATGGCAAAAATGGGTAGATGCAATTTGAAAGAATAGGAAGATCAAACAAAATTTTAAATATGTATTTCTAATTTACTGAAGTCAGAGAATGAAGGAAATTTTTACATTTTTCTTGCAATTGATGCAGATCATTTTTATTTTGCATAAAGATCCACCGACTATTTATGAGCTTTTAATTCCAATTAAAACATTAGGCAATTTCTTCTAAATGAAATTCATTTGATTCCTAGTAGGTACATCATTAGGTGTTTAGTTTGTCGAATTATAACGCGTAGGTGACAATTGTTGCAATTTTAACTTCCTCTGAGGACGTTGGTAAAAGAAAAATATTTATTTAGGAAGCTGCTACATCAACTTGAGAGTTTCTATCTGCAAGAGCAATAAAACGTTCTGAATAATTAGTCAATCTCAATCATAATTGGTTTAAGACCTAAAACATCATAAACTGCTCGATGCATAGGATAGAGTTTTTTATTTTGTGAGGAAATCCGCGATAATTTGATAATTTTATGTTGATATTATAATTCCACTTGTATTTAGTTTTATAAATAAAGTTTTTGATTGTAGTTGTCGATGAAATTTACTATGTACAGATGTTTTTGAAAAAAGTGTGCCATCACTGCCCGACTTACGCGTTCGCCATTGACGTCAGTCACCAACGCGACTCCGACCGCGGCATCCGCTTTATTGTTCAATCAAAACAGATCAACTTCAGTGGAATGATATCAAAAAAATCCGCGACCTGTCGTTTGATACTCGAGCGGAGCATGAAACAAATCGCAGAACAATGCTGAACACGAGAGCCAAACCGGAATCGCGCGCGATTCGATGCGCCGGATTTGAAAAGTTTTAATTAAAAACATTGCTGTTTCTAGCATTTTCGGGGACGACGGGACCATCGAGAATTTTGCGTTTTCGATCTAATTCAATTCTCAAAATGTGTTTCAATTTCTTGAATAGTGCACAAGGATTAATTTTAATATACATACATAATGCAGGAAAATTTTATTTCACAAATAGATTCACAATCTGTTCATCGTACTAATATTATTTTCAGATCTGGGACATGTAACGTTACAATATACAGGGTGTCCAAAAAAATAGTGGAAATCCTGGGAATGAGCGGTTTCTGAGGTCATTTAAAGTAACTTTTTCCTTTGCAAAAATTGTTGCCTCGGCTTTGTTAAGGAGATATTAACGAAAAACACGGACCAATCAGAGCGCGGCTATGGCGGATGGATTCTGGCTCAGCCAATGGCCGCCATCTCTCCACCATAACCACGCTCCGATTGGTCCGTGTTTTTCGTTAATAACTCCTTACCAAAGCCGAGGAGGCAATTTTTCCAAAGGAAAAAGATACTCTAAATAACCTCATACACCGCCCATTTCAAGAATTTTCACTATTTCTGGGACGCCCTGTAGATTGAAGTTGTTCGAATATACATATTTTGAAATAGTGCACGTAGTTAATGTTGTTTGTCGCATGTTTGTATAGTTGCAAAATAAGCTTTCTTGTAGCAGATCTCGGTACAGCGGGATTGGCTATTCCCCGGAATGTAACTCAAATCGACATGTAATATCGTAGAATGATCTATCGGAAAGTTACTGTCAGATCTTTGTACACGTGAGAATTCGGATCCGCCGCGACGACTGAACCTCGAGTTGGAGCGTGTCGCTACTACCGAAAAAAGCAGTCGAAAGCCGGTTCTATTCTCAAGGGTAAAGCTTTCTGTGCGATCAACACGTGGCAACACGGCCACCAGACACACAAAGTAGACTGACCTAGAGACACCTGCCACCTAATTCAGACTCCTACATGTCCGACGGATAATCTGATTATGAAGATCAGGAAGTGACGTGTTAATTGTGCAATCTGCCGGTTAAGGTCACTCGAAAACAGTCACGGGACCCGATGGCATGGTGTCCAGTGCTCGTCGCATCGAAGGGAATTAATTAAACGGATATTGTCCATGGTTATCGGAATATTGCAATGTACGGGTTCTAAGTAAACTCTGACCTAGTCACAGAAACATATATAAAAAAGAACACAGGTTTTTATTAATTTAATTTGTTGGTAAACGGTTTCTGTAGGAGTTACTTCATCTTTGAAGCGAAGCTTCGAAATGTTCTAAGTAGGACATATTTTTAACGTTGTAAAACAATCCTTTGAACTCGAAGCTAATTTTGCTGCAGAAATTTGGTCTAAATTTAAGCAGTTGTTCAACAAGGAGAAGCAGAATTAAGCACACGTATAAATATTGTAGTTTTAGCAATTTTTTAAGTGCGAGGTGTCGTGATGTAAGGACTGTTTTAAATTAAAATATAATAATTTTTAGCGTCACCTCGAAGTATAATAAATTATCGAACCTCGTAAGAAAATGAATTTAAGCTTCAACAACGGTCCACAATTTTCTAAATTGAGATTCGAACTACCCTGGTCCACATTTTCGCATGAAATTACTTTTTAATTAGCTGAATTGGGTGGTACAGCCACAATAATTTTTGCGTTCACGACAGTTTCGTCCGATGAAATCATTCTCTTTTTACAATCGTGGAAAGGTGTTAACTGTTAAAGACTCTCCAGTGTTCACGCGAGCCGAGTTTATCGTTCGGAAAATGGTGCAACGAGCGGAATCGCTATTTACGAATCGTAAATTTTACGGTGCCCCGTAACACGATTCCTGCTGTATATATAACCAGCCGAAATTTGAAACATAACACAGCGAAATGCGAATTCGATTTGCGTGTACAGTCAACGCTGATACAACTGGTAATATTCTCCCTGTCGTTCGGTAATGCTTGTCCGATTTATTACGGGTCATTTCACTGATTACATCGGGCTGTGTTTCAACTCAAAATTACAATTATCTGATTTGGCTCCATTAAAATTGCCCCTTTCTTTTAAAATGTGTTTCCTAAAAAAACAATTTCGAGTAACTGTGAACTGGTTTGTAAAACGCTCCTGTACACAAAATGGCGAACATTGACTTTCATTAGAATTTCCTCTTTCTTCTAAAATGTGTTTCCTAAAATCAATTTCTAGTAACTGTGAACTGGTTTGTAAAACACTTCTGTACATAAAATGGCGAACATTGACTTTCATTAGAATTTCCCCTTTCTTCTAAAATGTGTTTCCTAAAAACCAATTTCTAGTAACTGTGAACTGGTTTGTAAAACGCTTCTGTACATAAAATGGCGAACATTGACTTTCATTAGAATTTCCCCTTTCTTCTAAAATGTGTTTCCTAAAAAGCAATTTCTGGTAATTGTGAACTGGTTTATAAAACGCTCCTGCACATAAAATGGCGAACATTGACTTTCATTAGAAATTCCGCTTTCTAATAAAATGTGTTTCCTAAAAACCAATTTCTGGTAACTGTGAACTGGTTTGTAAAACGCTCCTGTACATAAAATGGCGGACATTGACAAGATTGAAAGACTATTTCTTAGAAGTATTTCTTTGGACTAGGTAGAATAATGCCTTCCATAAAATCAATTCAACTTATATTTATATCAATTTAACTTCATATTTTATTGATTGAATTGATTTTTATTTTGCATGAGATAATAAAGTCTATACTGTGAGTATGTATTAAACTATACATATTATCTAATAAATTTAAATTTATATTATTTTATATTACATTAATTCAGACAATTTTGGCGTTGTTCAATTAAAAAAAAAAGAACTGTAATAGTAGTTTAATAGTAGAAGAAGAAGAAGAAAGAAAAAAAACGAGTCTTAGAAGCAGCACTTATTTGCACTACTTGCATCAATTTTTTCTACAATGTCAATATATCGTAAAATCATCTGTATTTCATTCATTCAGTCAGTCAATTTTTATTTTGTTCAACCTAACAAAATCTGTAAGTGTAATCAAACAATCCTGTTTCTATCAGCAGAACGTATGAATAAACAATCTCCTAATGTATTCCAATATCTCACAGAGGTGCACAAAAAAAAATTGAACAGTTACTGCACATCAAAAGATTAAATCTTGCTAATACATTCCCTATTGCAAAACTATGAGTAAAATATGTAAAATATCTTCTAATGAACTATATAATTCCTACATTACTCGGTAACCGTTTTTCATCATTCTGCGGGACTGTAGTTCCTCTGTAAACAAAATGAAGCAACCAAAAATCGATAACGAACACAAAATTGTGATAGCAAGGGTTCAATTGAGCCTCAGCCACAAAATCAAAGGAAATTAATGGAAATTGTGAACTTGTTTGAATGCACCGTTTCTCTTACCATCACCTGGATCCCGGATGTTCCAGAAACCACTGCGTAGCAAGAGGATTCCCTAGGGGAATAGGTCATCGTAGTACAAACGTGTTCGAGGGCGGCTTGATTATTTACCAACCCCTGTCGCCACCCACTCCTTTGCGCTTGGACAGGTGAAACTTTCCCGAATAATTGCTTTCTGCGTAGAGCAACTCTTGGACTGTTACAATGGCGGAATAAGTGCCCCGGAGGCTCTCTAATAGGTGTTTTCGAACTTCCGCAACACCGACTTTACTTAAGTTCGATTATCAGCAGTTAGACCCCGCCTCGGACAACGAGGCTTTGCTGTCCCGCGTCCGCAAAACTTTTTCCCCATTGTTACTACCAAGTTCGTTCCCGGGCTGCCGAGTGTTTGTAGGACCTAAAGAAACTTTTCTTGCCCGGCGCTATTAAAGCCGAACGTTTTTTAATTCGATCGTTGTCACCTCCCCTTCGCGCGTTCAAAAGGAACGACAGCAGTCTGTGAAATTGGCTTTGGTAATTCTGGCGTATTAATTGCTGGGACACGCGTGGAAATAAGTTCAAAATTTTCCAGTCGTTTGGACCAGTCACAAATTTTCGTTTCAAATTAACCGTTTGAGTCCCAAGCAGCGCGATCGCGCTGTTGAAATTTTATGTCGAGAAAACCCAGCACATTTCGAACATTGTGGACAACTGACGGTGCGTTACCGATTGTCGAAGTCGCGCGCTCAGATTTACTGACGCAAGTACACACAGTTCCTTTTAATGTAAATAGTACATTTTACAATAGGTAGAATAATACTATAATAATGCAATAATACATTTCATAATAAAATAAAATAAGCGCTATCACGCTGCTTGAGTCTTTTCGTAGACATTTAGAGAAAGCGCGGTTGCGATGTTTGGGATTCTTCGACAGTGTTTTCTCAAAACCCCCTAGGACTCAAACGGTTAAAGTTGAACTTGAAGATAATTCCAAAAGAAGAGCTCCATCTCTTCGTTACTATCGGGGTGTTGCATACAAAAGGTGCAATGTCAGAATGCGTTTTGATCAAGAAATACTACTACAACCTTCAGGTTTGATATACATATATTATTTTACGATACAAAACTGATATTTAAGATTCTATCTCCAGCTTTTATTGAGATATCTAGTATTACTTTTAAAAAGATTTTATTTCAACGTCAATCAATGCGGTTGTCGAAAAACGGTTAAATAGAATAATCAAATAGCCCGTGATGCAGATTGACGCGTAACCCTTAGATTTTAGATTGTAAACGTTTTAATATTACCCTACGGTGAGCTTTTCATGGCTGATGCAATTTTTAGTGAATGATAGTTCTCAGAAAAATCTGAAAAAATTCATACAGTATCTTTGAACATTTTATATTGAGATTGTCACAATGATTTTGATAAATAATTTGTTAAAATATTTTATATTTTAAATAGTATGATGCAGAATATATTAATTTTACAAATCGTTCGAAATCGTCCGGAATAACTTCCCTTTACAGTTTAAGGGTTGACTATGCTGTTGTCCAGTACAAAATCCCAATATTTGACTGACCCTGTTCATTGCAGTAGGGCGGCACCATCGAGTGCAACGACTCCTCGGTGTCAGGGCTGGAGGTCGCCACGAATTTAGGGTTGCTCTTCTCGAGGCGGGTCCGACGCAACATAATTTCCATTATTACACAGGGAAATGTATTGCTCCTCTCAATTTGGCTTGCTGAAAGCATCATTGCTATTGTAGGCCTAGTGCAGGGCGCGAAACTGCGCCCGGCGACCGTGGACACGGCCGTTGATCCCGAAATTTAATTGTCTCCTCCTCCGTGCCTGGATTCCCCGTAACGATATTACCATCCTAACCAACCCCCAATTCCCCTGGCCACCCACCGCCCGTTATCATGCAACATTTATGCGATCCCACTATGTATTAATTAGTAAGAAACGGTTCACCAACGGGCACATAATCAAAACGCCGTACGATGTTCGAACGGATCCACCGTGCCAGGAAACGTCGGTCCCCTGTGGCCCGCGTGGAATTAGGGTCGTTCATGAAGTTTTAGTAGACTTTAGGTTACGACCGGTAAGCCGGCAAATCCGTGTTGTGACGTAACTGGACCAAACAACCTACATCGGGTTTACCGTCGCCGTTCTACCGATAGTTCCCGTCCAATATCCTCGGGATTAGGCTATCCTTCAATTATGGACCTTGTTTCGGTCATTGCTGCTTTGTCGCCTCGATCTACCGCGAAACAGGCTTCCAGTCCACGCACGCAGCTGTGTTTCGCTGTTTCAATCACCGTTTTGTTATTAACACTAGGTTTACGGACCACCAAAATTGATTATTTTACATTGCTTTATAAAAATAATAAAATTATATTTACTTAGATCTTGAGTGATTTTTATTGTAATATGTACACAAAAAAATAAATCTATTTAATAATTCCTCACGAATGCCTTCTTACTCTCTTAATAATCGTAAATTAAAAATGTTTGAATCCGTCATTTTGACGGGCCCCGTAAATCTAGTGTTAACAGACTTGCGGATCTCCATGGAAAATGAAAACCATCTTCCCTAACTGGTTGCACTATAACATGGAGTCAGACTCGTGACGAAAATTTCAAACAGAATTAATCGAACATACATGTTATTAATTTCCTTTAAACCAGAATAAAATTCTATTTTTCTACCAACGATGTCTAACTATTAGAGAAAATATAGGCACCTTTTTTCGAGAAGCTTTTGTACGACGAAGAAGTTGTAATAGCTATAATCCCGTAAAATGAATCATAGTACAAGGGGTTAAAGAGGGTTCTAATGGCAGCGGTAACAAATGATTTTTAAGAAATTTCTTCTGAATAACTATTGGACATATGGGACCAGACCTTTGGGGGGATGTAAACAGTTACACTTGAAGTACAAGTGCTTATTTTTTAATTCAATTCATTTTATTATTTATTGTATAATACGCACGTGTCTCGAAACTATGCTTTCTAAACTGGCGTGCACGATAACTAGGACACTAGTTAAGTGAACAACTTCGGACAAAGCTCATTCATTTCTGTGATCCAGGACATAAGCTATACTTGAAGAAAATTTTTTTGCAAAATTTTTTTGGTCTCACCCTGCAGAATTGTGACAAATGTTGAGAAAATGATTTGGAAAAAGTTTGAAGTCGATTGGATCAAGGCAAAAGGGCGCGCAACGAATTTGAAAATTTTGAATTTTTTTAATCTTGACATAAATAGACGTTATGATATATTGTTGAATTTGTCTTTTTTTCTCTTTAAGAATCCATATATAACATAAACAGTTGTTAATAGAAAAAACATCCGTGACCTTGAAAACTTGAAAAAATGACATTGAAAAATTTTTTTTCCTCCTGATACTATATCCACCTCCTTACATACTACAACTTTTGTTTGAAGAGTTTTTTCATATACATATAACTGACATAGATATAATAGATTTTCATTTAAACGTTGATACATATATCTCGTAGAAGAAAGATAAACCAAAATACCTAGGTGTTTAAGCTACATTTTAAATTCTATCTAAAATATATAATAGTTGTATTTCTGATAATACGATAATAATTTCTTATATTACGAAGTGTATACGATGAGAAATTAGAAAAACCATCGGGCCCCAAAAATAAGGTCCACCCTAATGAAAGCGTTTCTATAATTTCAATAAATGTGAAATAGAAAAAGAAGATTTAACCCTTAACCGTTGAACAGATGACTTTACTAATATTAGTACTATTATAATAAAATGACGCTATCCAAAGACAAAATTAGAGTACAACGAAATCCACGTCATCGGTTAAGCATTAAAAATGGATCGTTTGCAATGTACAGTTCACAGAACAAAAAAAAAGGAACAAGCTCTTAGTCCGGTTTGGAAATGCAGAAAGATTCAGTGTTTCATTTGCATTTTGCTTTGCCGAAAAAAAGTTCCTGCCTCGTCCTAACAATTGTACTCTTTTGTTCGAGAAACACAGCACATCAGTGGTACAATTAAAGTGCGGGCCGTTTGAATTTAAATTGTGTTGAATTTTTTAATAATTTTCCGCTTTTAGCACGTTAAGAAGACATTAATGAAACGACGGAGTTTAAATATTTTTATTTCATTTCGTGAATGCATGAAGCCTGCAATCTATGCATTATCGATATTAATTCGAGCTAGTATATACAAACCGTATCAGGTCCACATCGCTATTATTATTCTCGAAATGATCTGTTTATCGTTACTGTTTACTGTATAATGGCCGTCATTGTGCGGTCAATAGTTATTATTATTGCAAACGGATGGTATTATTAGTTTCGTACAATTGCAATCAATAATAGAGAGTTTCAAAGGTAATCGAACAATCGAGAAACTATCAAAGCAGAAAGCTGATTCTGTAGAAGCCAATTTAGGAGAATGGTAATTATAATAAGGATTTATTAGTTTAGAAACAATTCCCAAAGAAAAGTGGTCCTAAACGAAAATTAAGTTCAGCATAATTTCACTCTGTTTTTCGAATAATCAAGCCAAAAATTCACGTATGGTGATGACGATCATTGTCGCTGCTAATTGCTCTAGGACCTAGACGCAGAATGGAGCAAGGGCTTTCAAGTTACCTAAATGGCGGTACGTTTCGTGAGATAATGATGGAAATTGCATTCCCAAGGCGCTCTAGTACACAAGGCATACATGCACTTGACTAGCTCTCGCTCTTGCACAATATACCACAGTGAATCGTCTTCGAGAAGACGATTTAATGCACTCCACACTTACTGCTTTTGTTCCTGTTAATTCTAATTATCCGACGACCCGTTGAACTTATTATACAGGGTGTCCCAGCTAACTTGACCACCTCGAATATCTCGCTTAGTGTTATTAATAGAAAAAAACGTTATAAGACGAATATTAACCTAACCGAAGGGACAATATAATGATTCGGAAAAAACTTTTTTCAAGGTCATTTTTTTCTAGATATCAAGGTCATCAATTGTTTTTTTAATGGAACTATATATTTTTTTTATCTCGATGTAATAGTAGAGGTGAAGACCTCTTCAATGATATATTATACAATGACCTTCGTGTGACCTTGGGCATGAAAAATCCAAAAAGCATTACAGGTATTATCAGTGATTAATTTACTACACTAATTGATTCGATTGAACTACTTGTATTTCAATAAATGTTCGAAATGATGACCATTGTTTTCAATACATTGTTGTATACCAGAGAATCATTTATTTTCCGTATACAACAATGTATTAAAAACAAGGGTCATCATTTCGAGTATTTATTGAAATACAAGTAGTTCAATCAAATCAATTAGTGTAGTAAATTAATCACTGATAATACCTGTAATGCTTTTTGGATTTTGCATACCCAAGGTCACACGAAGGTCATTGTATCATATGTCATTGAAGAGGTCTTCACTCCTACCATTACATCGTGATAAAAAAAATATATAGTTCCATTAAAAAAAGAATTGATGACCTTGATATCTATAAAAAAATGACCTTGAATAAAGTTTTTCCCGAATCATTATATTGCCCCTTCGGTTCGGTTAATATTGTCCTATAACGTTTTTTTCTAATACTAACACTAAGCGAGATATTCAAGGTGGTCAAGTTAGCTGGGACACCCTGTATTCATCACGGCTTTGGAAACGGGTGTTGTAAAACGTTCAATATGCAAGCTGATCGACAAGTATGTTAATGGCCCCGGAAATATTCTGGTATTAATATTATCGAAAATATCGAATTTTTATTTGCGGTACCGTTTAGAAAAATGTTTGCATTCAAATCAATTCGTTTGAGCGGTTACTCAATTCAACTTAATGAGTTGGATGGAATTAAATAAAATACAGATAAAATACCAATGAGCTGAAATGTCTGCAAACTATTTGGAAAATGTACGTTTGCTCATTTGTTGAACAGAGTATAATCATTTTGTTTTAACAGTGATGATAAAGAGCTCTGTAGTGTGATTGACATGTGTTGCTTTAAAATGAAAAGTTTTCCTTCAGATTTTCTGCTATTGTTATTAAAAGTATTTCGTGTGGTTGGTTAAGGAAATTTATTTAATATTTTGCAACATGAAAACACCTGTGTAACTTCAACAATTATAAAATAAAAAGTGCGGTGATTAACTTTGCAGGTTTATTGTACATTTCTTCGGTTACATCGTTGTCGCGATTTTTGAAACATGATAAAATGAAAATTTTTACAAGCTTGCAGCATACAAGGTTTCTGGTGAGATTTATTTTATAAATTTTAGTAGCAACGAATAATTTAGACTGTCGCAATTTAGGTCACCGAAAGTGTCACAGAACTGGCCTTGATACTAATTCTTCGCGAATTCCCGTTAATGGTCGAGTGACAAACGAAGTTATTCCTTCGAGCGAAAATAAAATATGCCACCGGCGAAACCTGAATATAAGCGGATGTCCCCTTAATATCGCGCATAACTCGTTGCCTTAAAAATCAGTTTCTAAGAATGGTATTTCCACCCACGAGTTAGCACACATTCGGTCCTGTATAAATACGTTGCGGTGGATTAAATCTTGTTTGGAGCGCAAAGAGCAAAATTGAAGACGCTTTGTGCCATTCGAAAAACGGAAACAAATTCTTTAAAAGAACTCAAGTACCCACAAATACAATCTTGAAGACGCATGATTCGAAAACATTTCATCAAACACGACAAAAGTGTACAAATTTTCTTAGTCTATTGGAAAACACAGAAATTAAATGAAGCATTCGCTGAACACGAAGAAGTTCTGTGACACACATGTAAAGCAAGCAGAATGAACTATCGAATATTGATGAACAGACTGTGGATCTGTGTTCAAAGATAATAGTTAAACAAATCTGTGCTTGTTCTGCTATCAATTTGAATAAATGAATATTGAGTATCTTCACAGTTTTGAATTTCACCTATTAACCCTTAGCGCTCGAATGGCTACTCTGAAGCGCCACTGCAAGTTACTACACTATTATTCAGAATATTGTTTACATGATTAAATTTGTTTATATGTAATAAATTACCAAACATTTCAATATTGTATGAGGTACTATAACAGTTTCGTACGCATATAATGAAACAAATTATGTACAACGGAAATATTGTAGGTTAGAAGAAATATTTGGTTTTTTAGTTGACATAGCTAAGAGTGCAAAGGGTTAATTCTTGTCAAAAATGTATAAAATTGATTAAAGAAGTTCTGACGATGAATATGTGGTCTAAAGTACTTTAAATTGTAAAAAAAAAACAAGAGATGCTCATCGAAGATACATAGACGACGAGATGCTCGTCGGAGACGCTTAAACAATCGTCAAAATGTGTCCTCGCGGATGTCTGAAGAATCGAGCAAGTTCCCACGGGCCGGATATAAAACAATTGCACCCGTTCGGCGTTCTTATCGCATTTCCTTGGTGAGGATCTCTTGCGTTCGCGACTGGAAAACTCGTGAATGCGCTTTGAAACGAGCCTCTTAGTCGCCGTTACTTTTTCACATAAAAGGAAAAGGAGTTATCGTGTTTTGCACTCGGCGATATTAGAGAGCGCTTTGAAGGACGCCGTGTCGAAGACGGAAAACTTGGTTCTCGTAGACGCTTTTAACGCGGTGGAGAAAACGAATCATTACTTAACACGACGAAGTCGTCGTCGCGGAGAAAAATATCGCTTTCAACTAAGTGACGAACTAACAAGTCAAAATGATCGAGTGAAACAGAGTAGTAAATGCACCGACGCGTTTTGGGATTGCGTGGCACAATTTCTAGGAAACTAGAAGCTTACTCTATTCTATTTATAGTTTATTTCTATCCTACATCGGTGGTAGGAAAGTTGACACAGATCGCATGGATCTAAGAAACCCGATATTGACCTCCACGGAATGGAGACACGCTATGTGGGTATTCCCAGATGTAGAAAAGCGATCTTGGTCTGCAACTCGATTCTGACTACCATAATACACTCCCTAGAGATCGCTTTTAGTGTATGATATTTATCACAAATCATTATTGAGAGTCTAGTTGTTCATTATAGAAGATTGGTTGACTCTTAAATAATCTGAAGCAAGTATGTTGTATATAAAATCTTAGGTCTCCTAGTTCTTGAGTCTTTTGAGATCTCTTAGCTGTTCAATCTCTACGATATCTGTTGAATCTTGCATGACCTATAGTGGGTCTGTTGTGCTACAATCGTGGGTCCTTGGATTCTTGAGTCTTCTGGATCTTGGATATCTTGGATCTTGGACTTATGGAATTTTGGGTTTATTCAATCTTGAATCTCTTACACCTTGGATCCCTTGGATCTCTTGGACCTTGAATCTCTTCCACCTTGGAACTCTTGGGCTTTGGATTCCTTTAATTATTGATCTCTTGGACCTCTTGGATTTTGAATCTTTTGAATTTTGGATCCCTTGGGTCCCTTGGACCTTGAATCTCTTCCACCTTGGACCTCTTGGGCTTTGGATTCCTTTAATTATTGATCTCATGGACCTCTTGGATTTTGAATCTTTTGAATTTTGGACCCCTTGGGTCTCTTGGATCTTGAATCTCTTCCACCTTGGAACTCTTGGGCTTTGGATTCCTTTAATTATTGATCTCTTGGACCTCTTGAATTTTGAATCTTTTGAGTTTTGGACCCCTTGGGTCTCTTGGATCTTGAATCTCTCCCACCTTAGACCTTTTGGGCCTTGGATTCCTTTAATTATTGATCTCTTGGATCTCTTCGATTTTGAATCTTTTGAATTTTGGATCCCTTGGGTCTCTTGGACCTTGAATCTCTTCCACCTTGGACCTCTTGGGCTTTGGATTCCTTTAATTACTGATCTCTTGGACCTCTTGGATTTTGAATCTTTTGAATTTTGGACCCCTTGGGTCTCTTGGATCTTGAATCTCTCCCACCTTAGACCTTTTGGGCCTTGGATTCCTTTAATTATTGATCTCTTGGATCTCTTCGATTTTGAATGGACCTCTTGGATTTTGAATCTTTTGAATTTTGGATACCTTGGATCTCTTGGAGCCTGAATCTTGATTTTCGAAGTTCAGCATAATTCAAATGCGAGGCTCGAGCTCAAAAGTGACACGGCATCGACTGCGCTTTAACCCTCAAACAACCACAAAGAGGAACAACGTAAAAGACCGGAAGTCACATATGAAAAATGGTTGGAAAGAGGAGTAATATATTTTGTTGTTACAACATTTTTATTGGAACTAATTTATTAAATCACTCTATACATTTTCTACATAGCATTGATCTTTTTGAATGCTCCGAGCACAAAAGAAATCATGTTCCATATTTCACTTTTACATAAGATTAAATATTGAAGTGGGCTCGATGGATCCTTTTGGTCGTTTGAGGGTTAAAGAATGTCTCGTTTCAATATTAGTTCGGAGATGAAAACGTGGTTTCCGATAGTCCATTTTCCTGATAGCTTCTAGAGGACGTATCAAAGAATCTGGACACAATTCCAGACAGACACAGTAGTAGACAAAACAAGAATAAAAAAGAATAAATAGACATCTTCGTTGATCCTTCCAAAAATACGCAGGTATTTCTACATTTTTCAAAACGTGAAATAACAAATTCGGACACCAAAACAATCTCCCAAGCATCTTTTCCAAGCACAACACTAAATCGTTGCAAATTATTGCATTGTAGCTCATAAATACTAGTTACTAAATTATGCAAGAATTAAATCATTGTGCAACTTCAAAGTCATGTTTCTTCATTCTTTATCGATCAAACTTGCATGCAATCTGCTTGTTACTAAATTATGCAAATCTGATATCATTGTGCAACTTCAAAGTCTTATTTCGGCGACCTTTGTTAACTACAGTTGAATGTAATCTTCCCATTAATAAATTATCCAGGTCTGAAATCATCGTGGAACTTCAGAGTCTCTTGCCTTGCTCATTAAAAAATAATAAAGTAAGTTCCAACGATACTCCGACAGCGCGAAAACAACCATAACTCCAAAACACCATGCCAAAGACACGGGTAAATACGGATGAAACTTTTCGCTGTTTGTTCTCGCCGGGTTTCATCGCCATCGAGTGTTTTGATAGATCCTGTACGCCCACCACGTCACGGAGGTTTGACCCAGTATAAAGTTGACGAAACAATTGGTACAGCGAACTATACTTCGCCACACGACGCCACCCCAGCTACATCACCAAGGGCGGGGTGGGGATAGGGTGGAGGAGACTCGGGGCCATCGTACTTTTAGCGAACATCAGCCATCATTGACTTTCCCGCGAGCGCAAAAACAATGAGAGGCATTGTGAGCGCAGCGTCAAAAAAAAAATATGGCCGAGCACTCGGCCGCGTTTAATTAATTGACTTTAATGGATCTTGACCGACCCCGATGCACGGCACAGTTGAAATTTTTTAAGCCTCGTGTGTGCAAGCATCCGCACACGATGGAACCCCTCCATTATGTGAATTAATCGGAAGATATCGATTACTCCGCGTTTACGGAGCTGCTCGAGGCTGGAAACGTTCGTCGCTCGATGAAAAAGTGAAAACGCGGAGACACGGGGCTGAGAGATTCATTTTCTTGCTAATTCAAACAATATTATCGTTGAATAAAATTGTTCAGCTAGCCCACTGTCAAAATATTTGGGCGAAATGGTAATTAACGCTGGAACTACGGCAGCCGACAAAATGGCGGGTCGCAAATTATTCAATTTATATTGAATAATTTAAATTATCAATTTTCGATTATTGAGATTTTAAGATGCAATTATGGGGAATTTATTCACTAAACATATTTATTTGAACACATATCGTGAAAAAATTGGCCGAAGATCTAAATAAATACATTCTTATTGTTTGTATAAAGTACTATAAAGTTAGTCACCGTTAGTGTACTATAAGTCTAGTATTGAATTCTTCTGTTCACATTTTTGTTGAGCACAACATGTTTAAATCATAGTGTAAAATGTTACTACACTTAATGAACATTTTTTAATTCACAATTACCGTAAGATGCATTTATGGGGCATTTATTCGATACATGTATTTAATAACGTGATGGGCACGGTAGGGGCCCCTCAAACGCCTGCTTCTCCCACCAAACTCTCTTTCATGCGCGAGGCCTGCGCACTGTTCCTCTATGGTAACGGCGGATGCTGGTGGGGGACAGCGGGCGCTATGGTGGGGACGGTTTTGTCTCAATTGAGACAAAAATGCCCATCCCTGATGTATTTCTTGGAACGTGGATCATTATCCTAGTATATATTCACAATCTGCTCGAATTGTTGCCCAACTAATCTTGTTCGGATCATTGTGTAAATGCTACTGATTCGAAATTCATTTTCGTACAATTTAATCTTCGTTTATCGGTATTTGTTTAATATATTTCCAACGCAGTAACACGAGTCAACTTGAAAACAAATTCCGCAGAAATTTAATGGTTCTTCTGGGTGCACGAGCTCGATAATAAATTTCCAACCACTTGATTGCTGAAACGCGATCCACCCGATGGTCTTGGAACAAAATGGGGGCTACTTGAAACCGTGTATTTTGATCGTAGCCTGCTCTGTACACTCCGTGTGCTTTTCCATTTGTTTCCAGTCGACTCGGTAAAATGAAACATCAAATATTCATTCTCACATTTTCTATTGTTCCGATGCGTGTTTTCGCATTCTAGATGATGTATCGCTACACCCCAAACTCACACTTCTCGTAATTTATTAACAAAATACCGGCCGTCATTTTTTCAATCTTTTATTCATTAAACTTGCACTGAACATTCCCGTTATTAAATTGTACGGCTTTAAAAACCTTGTAGAGGCTTTTTCATCTGTCGTTGATTAAAATTGTGCAGAATTTGTTCGTTATTAAATTGTGAAAAATTTAAAGTCATTGTGCAACCTCACATTCTTGTTTCTTCGTCGTTTACCGATTAAGCTTGCAATTAACACTAAAGCTAACTAATATGTGTTGCCTTATAAAAATAGCACGATTGAATTGATTTAGATGTTGTGCGATTTTTATTACAATGTACACTTTAATAAACCGGCGTGTGTCATTATTTCCAGTGGAAGCATCGTGATAACTTTAATAATTGTAAAATAAAAAATCTAAAACGGGTCATTCGACCCGCAGTGGTAGGTTTAGTGTTAACGTGTACACTAATAAATAGACTGTGAGTAGATGAAATATAAAAAAATAAAAAGATACAAAGCATTTAGGTGCATCGATATGTTATAAGCAGCTTACTAAAATTATTATAGGAAGAAACAAATTTTTTTTGTTCCAGCACCTAGCAAACGATGGAGAAAAATTTTATTTTGCATACAGATCCGCAATGTAGTAATAAATTATGCAGGTCTGAAACCGTTCTACAACTTCATCCTGCATCGATCAAACTTCCACTCAGTTTATTTATTATTAAACTACACATGTATAGAATCGTCGTACTAGCTCAAATTTTTACAAATTCACGAAAATGGAGTTGGAAGCAAATCTCTGCCCATTTCGAAATTTCTGTGAGAGTCAAGTAGGAATAAAAATTGGAACACTCTATATGAGATTCTTTTAGTATTTTTAATAAGCAGATGTGCTATCAATTCATGTAATTCGCAAGCCGTCCGCCTTGCGACGATCTTCTTTGATACTCGCGACAGAGTGGCTCATTCTCCGCGCGGCACCGTGTCATTTAAAACTGTCTCCCTCTCGCGGCCAGTATCTCGCGAAAATTTGCATGATAAAGTAAACTAATTTCTCCTTATTCGTGCTGAATTAAAACATCGCCGAGCTGGCATTAAAGAAGTCGCAGTTTCCGGAGCTTTTTCCCAGAGCACAGAGTTTCGGCGGAAGCAGTGAAAGCTCGTGCATTTAAAGGAGTATTCTGATTTTGAATGACATTTGCTTCTCCAATTTTTAGAAATTTTTTTCAGAACAATTATTACACCTTTAACATTAGGATTTTGCGCTCATATTTATGGGTATTTAAAGTATATACGGTATCTTTTTTAAATAAAAATAATCGAGATTACATGAGCTACAACTAGACCGCTAATTTTTTGCATTTACGACAAAAATAGATGAAACACAACACTGTGAAGCCATTAGAAAAATTTAAAAATACTAGTTTGTTATTTAGAATTATTCAAATTATTAAACAAAGAAGTATATTCTCAGCTGACTTCTGTTTTTTACAATTGACTTGAATATTTTTTTATTTTGCATAAACATCCGCATTCTAGTTTTCACTCTCAATATCTCGCAACGTGAGTTGCATTCTTCAAACACGCATAACGACGTTCATTTTACTAATTCGAACATCCTTTGGCACATATACAGGGTGGTCCTTTTATGCAAGGCCACCTAAATGTGTCCAACTTATTGTTAACAAATTCTTTTTTCTTCATGTGCATGGTGTCAAAGGACCATTATTTGGCAAGAATATTTTTTACCCAAGGTCGTTCTTTTCAGAGTTATCAAGGCCATCGGTGTGTTTTGACACATAACTACATTTTTTTATTACTGTATCATGTAGCTGATCGAAAAATACATTTAGATATGTTTAATAAAATGTCCTTGAAACGACGTTATCTTCGAAAATTTAGGTTTTACGTGAAACTTAAGAAGTTACTTAAGTAAAGCTATTACTTACGAAAAGACGAAAAGAAAATCGATGTAACGATGAAACAATGAAACGATGAAACGAAATTATCTACACAGCGCATGCGCTCAAAACCCTCCAACGAATATCCAATATGGCGACACCCTCGAAAAATAGATTTAGATATGTATAATAACATGTCCTTGAAACGACCTTGATCTTCGAAAATTTTACGTGAAACTTAAGAAGTTACTTAAGAAAAGATGTAAAGAAAATCGATTTTTGGGAAAATGGAAAACCAGAATATTCCCTTAATGCGGCTACTATGTCGTTTCTCGTGCGTTTCCAAGCTCGTTTGTCAAGGAAACACTTTGCGCAAATGAAACCGTGGCACTCGCCCACGGTAATTGTCTCTCGTTAATCCGGAAGAATTCACGGACACCCCGTTCGCGTTTCCGCGAGTGTGTCGGAGTACAAAAGTGGTCATAACTAAATAATAATTGTGTTTGTCGCGGCAGGTTTGCGTAAACTGTATGCATTATACCAGCGCGTGGAAACGACACGGAGAAATCTGAAATATGAAGCAAATTGCCCGACGACGACCAGGGAAATTCGTAAAAATTGCAATTTTACCAAATCCCCCTCGAATGACGCAATTCTTCGCCACACACACGCGAAATACTTTTTGCGGAAGACTTTCTTCCGTTAAAAGTTCAGTTCAAACCATAAGGTACTTCCTGTTTCAATTTTCCGCAGGGTCTCTCAAATTTCAGTCGCTGTTTCTGTTGTCATTTTTTCTTCTTTTGGTGCTATACATCCCTCTTTGTTCAACAGAATTTATTGAATTGAAGTTGCAATTCTTAGACTGTGGATTTTAAGCTTTTATAAAGTTTTTCATGTGAAACTTCGTATAATAAACTGTATAAAACTGTTTAAGATTTTTACCATTTTCAGAACAATAATAAAGAGTGAAACATTTCGTTCCATCCCAATTTTCATAAACTAGTGTGTGAAGATCATAAAAATCCATAGTAATTACTATATGCTTCGTAATCATGTAGGGCTTACTTGAAAATATACTCGTTCGCAAACATATGTTAATAATTATCTACAGATTATAAAAGTTTAGTAATCAAAATTTGTTTCGAAGTAATGTGTATATTTTATTCGGGAAGTTCGTACGCTCATTTTAACTTTTCTCTGAGACCATAAACATTCAAACCAACTTTTATGTCATAAATATACACATTTAATATTGCAATCATGAAAGAAGACAAACTTTTATATAATTTCACAAATCGTCATAACCTGGTTACAAGTTTCAACTCGAGCTCGGAGCGGCAGATTTTTCATAAATACGCCATTATGAACTTTGAATGGAGAAATATGTAATATTTGATTTAAAAAAATAAACGTTGAGAATTTCGTTTGGATAAACCGAAAGTATCGATTTTACGAAACACGGTTCTCGGTTTACTTAACCTCGTATATTTTCTGCACAAAAATTACATAAAATATAAATCGCATGAAAAATTGTATCCCGATCGTGAGGCATTCATCTCCATGAAAATAAAGGTCACGCTTGTTTCAAACATTTTTTAATCTCCATCTGAAGCTAATATTACAGGATTACATTAGTGTAGAAGGTAGTAGTGTTCAAACAATTACAGTTGTTTTCTGTGGCTCGAAAATGGAAGGCAAACGAGGACATACGATGCGAGCATGCTTTCTCACTTTTGCAGAGAGAAGTATACAACGTAAATGCAAATGAAGATTTATGTTATGTTCGTGGAGGATGTCGTCAGCGAATGTGTCGAAAGTAGATCTCAAAATCCCTGTTTTTATTTCGACTTGAATATTCACGTGATATCATAAATTCCTTTTTAATGCACCAGATGAAGATCAAATTTTACGGAAAATGGCACACACTGTCCAACAAAAATTTTAAATTTTACAAATAACGCCAACGCTAATACTGGAACAATTTTTTCCTGTTAAAAAATGATCCTAGATGAGGAAACACAGTCTCAAAAAAATCTTAACTTTTCATATTATCCTGAATATTTATAAAACTGTATAAGATACAGAAAATTGTCTATTGACTCCAATTTTATTCAACGTGACAGAATATTTTGACTATTGTCACAAATTTTAAAGAACAAGGGTTGGGGATGAGACTAAAATATAAAGGGTACAATTATGATGTTATTGTTAAACACGAAATGATTTTTAACAGTAACGATAAACAAGCACAACAATTTTCTAAATAATGTACTTACATATATTTATGTTTGTAACCTCCATCTTCATTTCCACCATAGCTTGTCTAGGGACTCCAATTTTATTCGACATCATTAGACAGCGCATCTTAATGTCAAATATAAATAGTCCACCTGAATTTCAACAAACTGGAGTAAAATAAAAATTGTTCTTCTTTCTTAATATGTTTAATAAGTTGGAAATAGTATAAAAGTGTTTTTAAATTCTTCTAATGTCTTTACTGTTTTAAATTACATTTACTCATTTTTTTCATAAATGCATCAAATCCGCTATTTAGCTATTGGCTATTGTCACAAGGATTGATTTGAAAAAACGAGGGTTGGAGAAGAAGATAAAATCAAAAGAACAGAATTTTCAGGCTGTTCCGCAAGAAATAATTTTTAACAGTAACTTTAAACAAGCACAACAATTTTCTGAATAAAATACCTATATGTTATTTGGTGGTTTTTAAATGGCACCGTCATTTCCAAGCGTGGTAGAACGTTTGTTCGGGATTAGAGGAGCATTAAGCTAGCAGCGATGGGTACAGTGTGAAGAACGGGCTGTTAGGGCAACAGGTAGAGAACAGTTGGCAAGAAGTAGGCTTTGGTTCGCGAGTTTCGGCGTGTCGACGCGAAGATAGCCAAAGCGGATAGGGGCGAGGTCGCTGGAAGCTGTCTTTCACGGGTCGATACTCTGAGCAGCGCGAGCAGAACCCATGGTCCCGCCCGTCGAGCCGAAATATCAAATCTTCGGCAAATTTCTCTCTTTTTCCACGCATCGATTCACCCTGAAACGCAAACGACAAATCTTTCGCCCCGTTTCCTGTCGCGTGCAAATCGTACAAGAGTGTCGGCCGCGATACCTCGTAATGCCGAGAGATCGAAATCCGCACGAACAGGGCCGTAATTTTAACAAGGAAACGGTTCTCGTAAACGTTGCCAATCGAGTGTCGCGATTCAACCTCGTTTTCAGATCAATTTTCACTCGAGCGTCATCCACTGTCATTGTTCGAATCGTTTCCGACACACGGAAACGTTTAAAAACGCTAATGGGTCGTAAAAGGAACAATACGCCACTTTAAAGTACACTGTCTTTTTTGAAAGTGAAGTAAACCGCTTGGATATTGTTGATATGTTAAATAGATTAGTTAACCAGGTTATGTGCTAAATGATTTTTGGGAAAATTGTAACTGGTCAGTACTGCGAAGAAAATTGGCTGTGCCTGTAATGAAAAATTTTTAATTACATATTGTTGATTTATGACACAGAAAACGATATTGGATACAGGGGAAAAAGTTAAATTAAAAGTTGTGGTTTTATGGTTTGCATTGTTCACCCCTCATCATTCACAATTTTTAACATCTTTTAGCCGAGCCTGTAATGAAAATTGTTAAATCACATATTGTTGATTTATGCCACAGAAAACGATATTGGATGTAGGGAAAAATTAAAAGTTGTGGTTTCATAGTTTGCATTGTTCACCCGTCATCATTCACAATTTTTAACATCTTTTAGCTGAGCCTGTAATGAAAATTGTTAAATCACATCTTGTTCATTTATGTCATATAAAACGATATTGGATACAGGTAAAAAATTAAAAGTTGTGGTTTTATGGTTTGCATTGTTCACCCCTCACCATTCATACTTTTTAACATCTTTTACCTGAGCCTGTAATGAAAAATTTTAAATTACATCTTGTTGATTTATGTCACAGGAAATGATATTGGATACAGGGAAAAATTAAAAGTTGTGGTTTTATGGTTTGCATTGTTCAGCCCTCATCATTTATAATTTTAAAAAAATTTTAAACACACAATGTGATTAGAAAAGTGCATATTTATGTTTCTAAATTCCTGCTTTGAGAATTTAGACCGGAAGTAAAAGGCGATAAGTTTGGGGGACTTGTTTGGGGGATTGTTCACGTCGTTGACCAATAAAATGAATTCTGGAACGTACTATTTGTCCAGAATCGGGAAAAAATGTGTCGAGGGTCGATAACAAATATATTTTGGCTCGCAAAGGAACAGGCTAAACGAAACGCAAAGCGAGCATCGTTTCGAGGCTCGCGTTAAAAATTCAATCTAAGTTCCCATTGATTCGAGTGCCGCCTGCATCGCATTGAAAAGTTTTTCACACATCTGGTCTGATCAAACGCTCAAAGAATCTTTCACGCAGGTCGTTCAAAGGATTCGCAGCTTCTACGAACCTGCTTATTCGATCGATTTTTCCCACGATACTGAGGATCGGCGTGATCAGCCATTTCACTTTTTCAACGCGTCTGTGGCCGAATCCTTTACAGAAACCGCTCTGTCGAGGAAAATCAAATAAAACGCGGATTTAACAACGAACCCACGCGAAAGATTTTGGTCCGAATACAAAAAAAAAAGAAATTTTTAAACAACCTTTGTTTAGACGGGTTTGCAAATCCCTGATACGTATCGTGATGCTTTAAAATTAGCTCGTGGATGAATTATAAAATATTTTTGACACAAATGTTGAATTTAGAACTCGGAATTTCTGTGTTAAAAGTTATTGTGCCGATTTATTTGACAAATTCGTGCGAATTTGCGGACGGCGAACCGAGAAGATCGAAAGTTACTGTATTTACCCGGTACACAGCGTAGTAAAATTGCGTTTAAATGTTTGCGTATCTGCGGAAACGTTTACGTTTAAAACCGTATTACGCTGACAATAAATAATATTGGGTAATGGCTGCGACACATGCTCGCGTTTGCACGAAATACATAATGTTGCACAAAAGTATTGACGCGTGTGTATTCCCGGCGTAAAATTAATGGAGGTTGAGTGAATAGAAAAATAAACTGGCTGTATTTTGCAATAAAAATTATCGGAGAAATCGATCTGTCCTTTTGCACTTTGAATCGATCAAAATGATATAAAAGATGCGTTTTCAGTAAAAAATATTATGCTATAACCATTATATCTCTAAAAAATAGTAGATTATTCGATGATACGTGTAACTCTTCATTGACAAGATTTTATGATCCTCAAACTAACCAAATGTTTACTATTTCGGACATTATAATATGTTTCTGATTTTGTAATAGTTGTCAAACGATTATTACAGCAAAATTTCACCCTGTCAAACGATCTGTAACTCCTACACAAAATGAAAGCATGACTTCTAACCTAAATCTTACAACCTAAAAATTGTTGATCTTTGAACTTCTGTTACTTCGTTTAAAAAAATGAGAAGAAATTCTACCTGTGCTTGTTTTAAAGAGCGAATTTTCCACTTCCGTTCCCTTAAAGTTATTTTTGAAATTTTATTATCCTCAAACTAACCAAATTTCACTACTTCGGACATTATAGTAGTATGTTTCTGATTTTATACTAGTTGGTAAAATCGCAATTTTTCGACAGTTTCAAAAATGTGGGACAATATAAAACAATAAGTTACTGTAAACAGATTATTTTATTAAAGCAAAATCTCACCCTGTCAATCGATCTGTAACTCCTCCACAAAATGAAAGCATCACTTCTAACCTAAATCTTACAACCTAAAAATTGTTGATCTTTGAACTTCTGTAACTTCGTTTAAAAGAATGATACAATATTCTACCTGTGCTTATTTTAAAGAGCGAATTCTCTACTTCCATCCTCTTAAAGTTATTTTTGAATCATTTATTTCAAAGACCGTAAATATTTTATCATACGTATAACAGAACAAGAACTTGAAGTAGTTTTCGTTCTTCAAAAATTTGATAAATTCAGAAAATTCTATACAGTTTAAAAAATTTGTTTCCACATTTATTTCAATTAGATCTTATAAAAGAGAGTCTCCTCCAGAGAATGACACCTCAAAAATTGATCTACGATTTTTTTTTCACAATTTTATTGTACTTGCAATGAAAAGTACACTGTCAGCATTTTTTAAAAAACAGTTTGCAAATTTTACAAGTACCAAACGAAGAGATTTGTAAATTTTACAAACATGTCCAAATAAACCGATCTGTAAACTTGGTTTTTAAAAACTGACGAACACTAATAATCGCTAGTGATCTAATAAGTACCTAAACTCGAGAGTCCTCGATCGGAGGAACACTGAATTTTTCGCTTTTGTGTTAGGTAGCGTTTTTTGACCTACTGTGCGCAGCTGACGGAAAATACATATTTGCGACCATTTTTAATTACGAGTCTCTGAATAAACAAGTTCCCACGGGACACCAGTCCTGCCAGCAGCGAAACCGTGTCAGAGATACGGGTCGTTTCACGAAAATTCGTCAAATCGTCAGAGAGTTCCCCGACTCGGTCAAACGATATTACGCCATACCGGAATGAACGTTTCTCTATATTTTTCTTTCGCTCTTTTTTTTCCTTCGCTGACCCACATTGTTCGCTCTCCCTTGTTTTGAAAAACGACACGTACCGGGAAAGTTAACTTTTGAAATCGCAATCCCACTCCCGTGGATCGACGAAGATGTAATCTTCGATCGCGTCACGTTCTCCCCATAGAAAAAAGGAAATTTCCTGTGGGAGTTGTTCATCATCGGTCCCTTTCGGTAATTTAGCACTGGGAACTGCGGGGCAATAACTGACAACTTTCTATTGCATTAGAGAAATAACGAGAATTTATTTATTCATACCTTGCGCGATTTTTATCGTAATGTACAGTGACCCCAAAAAATCAACATTTCTGAGTTGTGAGAAATCATCGACTTTGGAATGTTATAACTCCGTAAAAAAACATCGTATGACAATAAACATACAATCGCTTTAAAGCTTGAAGTCTCTACTTTCAGAATCCGCAGCTCCTTTTCTCCCAACATGATCTCGCATGATAATGACGAAATGACACATGAGACAGTTTTCTTCTCAAAAATTGTGCAAATTGAAACGTCTCTAAAAATTATTAAAAAATTTTCTCGTGGACGAATCTACCACGCATATGAAGATTGAAGCTTCCTTTTTTACACGAGATCTTGAAACTTGATGTGCAGTTTTTCTTTTTTGTTCTATTCAGATTTAAGTGATTGGTGTTCCATAAAATAACTTCTTAGTTCGTAACGATCATTATTTTTTAAAAGTACGTTTGACCAAGTTGTTCAGATAATATTTGGCTTTGTGGAATATTAAAGATCCTTCTAATAAGAGATTCTCGTTTCAGGAATTCAACGTGGCTAAAGAAAAACACGCTGTACAGCTATGCTCCTCGGTGGTGGTCGAGTCTGGTAAGATATTTCCTCTCAGAATTCTAAGTAAACGCAAACGAACCTCTATTCTTTCATAAAACTGTCTACCAATAAATGTATTCTGTCTTCTGGAAAACAGTCTCGATAAACGACGCGAATAAATATTATCCATTTAATCTCCGTCTGTTTTCAAATGCGTTTTCAGTAGCCGATTATTATAATTTTAAATGTATGTGTAACAATCGTTTTTGAATTCAGCAGTCACTATCTTTTAAAATGTAATCGCTTTTGTCTCAATTATAGTTTTAAAATATTCGATACCAAATACTATTGGTCAAAAACTGTGTATTGAAATTTAGAAAATCGCTTTTGTAACTTTCATCGACGTAAAACACGTTTTCCATGTACATCACGAATATTGATTTCCTTAATACTCATCCTTTGACTTTTATAAATAATAAATCCAGTTCTAAATGCTTTGAATGCACATTTTATATTCATCTTAATATACTTTTGAAAGGACGTTGTGAGAAAATTCAATAAAAATCCACATAAAAATGTACATATAAATAAAGCTGAATAGCATACGGCACGATTTACACGATTTCTTAAATTTAAATTCCCGCAGATACGATTGAAAGAATCGAATTATAATTACTGTCGCTATACATTCGGAATTGAATGAAAGCTGCATTTACACTGCCTTTGGAATCTTCCACATTACCCCAGACCGGAATACAATGGATGCATAAAATCTGCACTCTGCGAAATTAAGCTGGATGTTGGTGAAATACGAAGGCACCAGCGCTGAAACTAAATTGAATGTAATTTACAGAAACTTTTCTAATCACACTGACCCGCCTGCAAGTGCTTTGTGATGGAGAATTCCGCATAATTATGCGAGAGTTTGATTAGCCATTAAATTGATCACCGGAACGAACAGAATGAAAGCTCAGGATAAAAGTAATTTACTATGTAGATGATAATGATTTTCTGCGAATTTATATACAGGAGCGAAATGAACCAATTCTCAAAGGGCAAAAATTCACCGAATTCTGTTACATCCCAATTAATCCTCGATCGTTGCCGGGCATCAAAATGGCGTCGAAACGTGCACAGAATGTGAAAACGCGAATGTCCCTTTGCTTGAGTTCATTCGATCGAAATTGAGATTCCGCGAATAGCTAACCAATCGCACGAACGAGACAGTACATTAATTATGAGCAGAAAAACTTGGTTGACCGAGTTAACTCGCGTAAAAATCAACTAGGAAAGTGGAACGTTGGCTTTTCACTAACAATACGATACTTGTAGGAAAATAAAATTTGAGAAGTAGCTTAGATTACAATGTAATTACCGTGGATTTTATGTATTCATTGCAAAAATGGAATTAGTCGAACACAAAACTTTAAAAGCATTGAATAATGGTAAAATTATATGTGGCAATTTTCTGCGTCTGCGACGACCCAAGAAAAAGTGAGTTAACTGCAATTAAACATCTTAATGCGTTTTAAAAGTGCTGCAAACGCCACCATAAAATGTGTCCATCATTTCACGTTTATTCGAACTGTTTCTCTGTAAAATGTAATACGACATCTTGTAAAAACCGCCTGGATATGTAGTGGTGCGCATAAATACCGTGTCAGCGAGAGAGAACATAAGCCAATGAGCGTAAGGCAGTCATACGTGCTCACACGGAGGACAAGCTCGCTATTAAATATTTAATTGGAGAACTGGCTTCAAGGAACTCCTCCGACAGCTTTCCACCTAACACATTCTGCGTATTACTTATTAAACACTTCATTGAGAAATCTGCTTAAAGCAAGTAAGCTGCAGTTTCTCATCGGATACGAGCACGTCGAACGAACACGTTGATCAGCTTTGCTATTCTTACTGTGCTTTTCCAGCTTTGTATTCTGGAATCTCAATCCACTTTGGTTACACAGCTGATCATTATATAAAAAGAAGAAATTGGAAATGGAATTACATGGTCAGATTTAAAAATAAATTTTTGACGCAATGTACCAAAGACCGAAAAAATATAAGAAAATTAGTAATTTGACTTCAAAATGCCGCCATTTTGTAAATGATCAAGATTTTGATTTCTTTTTAGTTCTGATCATACCTACATTTATACTAATTAATAAACTTCTTTTTTTTTCGTTTCGATGAGTAGAAAGATTGGAATCATGACGACCGACCAGCCATGTTTTTCAAAACGTACCCTGTAAAAAAATATATAACTCACGCGATTTTCATTGTTTTTACTTGAAAAAACCCGTAGATTAATGCAAATATCGGTAAATATGTGTGCAAAATTTCAATGCGAAAAGTTAAATAGTTTCTCTGAAAAAAATTCCTAAATATTCGCGTAGAAATGGCCTCTTAAGAAATACCATCTTAAGAGAATTTTTGTAGCAGAGATAATAAGTATAACAGGGAAAGGAGCACCGGGAATTTATTCAGCCCCAGCTATCATGATGATAATTCGTCTGCTGACACGTGATTATACTTCGAATTCTGTCGATGCAGGGAGTCTGCCGCATCAGAGCCGAAGTTATCCAGGCGGAAGCAGCGGAAGTGGAGGAAGCGGAGGGAGCGGTGGAAGCACAGGCAGATTGTTCACCAGAAACTCTTCCGTCAGCTCCCAGAGTTCTTTGGAAGGACAGCCGGGTCCTCGTAGCACATCTCACACGAGGTCGTTCGGGCCTGACGGACGGCATCATCATCATCATCATCGCGAACCTGTGCATACCGCGTCCTCCTACCCTCCGAGCAGAAGTTCAAGGTTAGATGATCATGCAGAGAAACAAATACTTGCATTTTATTAAAAATGCTCACGAATCGATGTTGTTAACTCTTCATATAGTAGCAAAAATATCAGATAGTTCATAGTTCCCCAATGTGGGTGCTAAGAAAATGTTGTCACGTTTCCTTATAGTTCATTTTCCTTTCTAAAATAGGTTTTTCCCACTTGAAATGCCATTTTTATAATAATTGAAAATTTCGAAACTTCGTACTCCACATTTTATTGGATTGCAACATAAATTCGCTCGGTTGAATATACAAATGTGTTCCAATTCTAACGAATTACTTGTGACTCGTTGCAAATGCAGATAGTTGTAATTAAATAAAAATTTCTTGTAGTGGACGGATTTATAATTCACTGATTGTAATTCTCTATAATGTTGATAAATGAAAATACGATGTTGAAGACAACCGAACGAATTTATATTACGTCTCAATAGATTCTAATCCTTTGTAATAATGGCGACCACCTCGCGACATTACAGAAAGGGAGGTTTTGCACTGAACAAATAATAATGAACTACGTTTTGCATAATTTTGAGTATTCTGTATTAACGCATAAAATCCGCAGTCTAATGATAATAAACGTTCAAAATGACGCCCATTACCATCGATACACGCTATAAACGCACGAAAATCCGCAGAGTAATTACTACACAGCGGATCTTTATGCAAAATAAGAATTGTCCGCATCAATTTCAAGAAAGAGAGTGAAACCAAATAGAAAGTTCTCTCTTTCTTTATTAACCATAATGGATTGAAGACAATACATTAACCTTCTTAAATTAATTTAATCTTCCTACTGTCTTAACACTTTATCTACCGGAAGTCTATTAATCAGCTTTTCAATAGTTGCGCTGTACTAAAAGGAGCCTTAAAAATCTTTTACATAATAATCCCAAACGAAATAATTAGATTACATTACTGACGGTGACTTGTTGTTTCACAATTTAAATTGCTATTGCTGTTGAAATATCCATTAAAAAATCCTCAGCAATGGACCATAGACGTTCGAAAATTATGAAATAATCGCCGGTAAATAATGTGTTAAATTTCAGCTACTCGGTATTGTTATAAATGCATACAATCCGTAGTCTAGTAATCACAAAAAATTGATAGTCCTGCCGAAGCTGGGCAACTGCTCACTTGGAGCTCGAATTCAAATCGAATTCCCCTTCGATCAAAGGGGAGCAGGCCCGCGGATTCCGGTGCTCGAAGTTGAACGTATGAAAATTGCTTCGATTGGCTCGATTGACAGTGGACAAATTATCCGATCGCGCGTCCAATAACGCTGGTTCCACGATAAAGCTCGGCGATGTATTAAACGCAATATCGCGAACGGTATCGCGAGGACAGATGGCCGATATTCAAACATCCTGGTGCACATCGGGAAGGGAGAACGCAGATGTCGATCGTTTACCGGACAGCGGTGTGTTCGTTCGGCGTTGACTCGCGTGTAAATTCCGCGCGCTTCCAAAGTAATTAAATGGATCGAAACGACCGCGGGACGCCAGTTTTCCACAGTTAACAGAACGAGAAGCCCCGGGACACGGTGCTCGAAAATGGATTCGTTAGTTTCGGACTGCACGAACTCTCGGACCGGAAGTCCTCCGCATCGCCGAACGGAAACTCGCTGTTTCGCGATTCCGTCCACGCGATTTCACCGTAAATTTGATTCGCGAATCCTCATAACTCGTTTCCCCGCATGCGTTGCATTCCTAACAGGATAAGTTTGCAGGGAATCGTGTGGGAACGAGTTATCGTTACCTTCGAGTTCGCGTAATTTTATCGCAGAGGGGGTTCTGAAATTTTGTAGAGATTTTTTCATTTTTTTGGCTATTAGACAGCAGCTAGATAAACTACGGATTTTTATGCAAAATAAAAATTGTCGCAAGTCAATTGTAAGAAAATTAAGTTTTCTCTTTTAACTCTTTACACTCGAAGCAATTTTAATTCCAAAATCAAGATATCTTTTTTACATTGTGCATCTGAAATTAAACCTGTTTTTTAATAAAACAGTTACATTTTTAGCTATTTATAGAATAGATACGAATTTGATAATATGAAAACCTGTTTTGAATAATAGTATAGCAATTTTTACTGGCGACTCAGAGTCACCATTCGAGTGCAAAGGGTTAATCATCTTAAAAAAAACAGGATTAAAAATACGCTTAAATTTTTCTAATGTCATTTCAGTTTTGTATTTGACTTATTCATTTTTGTCAAAAATGCATCAATTCCGCAGTCTATACATCATACTTTCCTTAACCTTCTATAGCCTGAATTTTTCTTACGAATAGACTGCGGATCTTTAGTTTGTAATAATTAAATCGATATATTACTTTCGACCTAGTAAAATTATTAAACAACCGAAAACGTTCTTAAGTGGCTCCTATATCTTATAACAAATGCAGACAATTTTTATTTCGCATAATTTCGCTTAAGCGCGCAATAGTGTAATGCGAAAAGTTGAAGTGCACCACGCACGGAAATCCTCACATACACAGATCACCATCACCCGGCCGCGCAGCATCGCTAGACGCACGCTGCGGAAGTCCAGCCAGTTGTTCCGGAAGCCTTCTCAGCAGCAATGCATCACGCTCCCAGAGCTCTCTGTCCTCTCTGGCAACAGGTGTGAGTTCATCCTGTGGGGGCTCGTCGATAAGCGTTGCCCACGGAGCTTCCAGATCAGCTGGCCGAAGCCTCTCTCCGCTTCTCATCCCGCCATTGCGTACTTCTGGAAGGTGAGAGACCTCCGGGAAGATTAAACACCTCGTTGCCCGTCTCACGGATTACACGCGAAATCACCACAACTGCTGCCTGCTTTTTACTCGTTTCACGTTGCACCTAGTGTCACACCTTTCCTTTCTTATCTGGTCTTTGCGCTGTATTGCTGGACTACGGATTTTTATGCGAATTTTTGAGAACTAATTTGGATTTTTGATGGAGAGAAAGAAGCTATTCTTGAGTGGTCTGTTAGACCTCAAAGTACCTGGGAATCTTGTTAAACTTTCTTAAGTATTATTCAATACACAGATTCAGGAGATCGAAGGTGCTATCTTATATAAAATAAAAATTGTTTGCATCAATTGCAAGACGTAGGAACCAAACAGGAATTTATTTCTCTTTTCAGAGGTTCTGTTAAGTCGTAAGAATTGTATATTGATATTCTTAAATGTTTTCAATCTTTCCACTGTTTGAAATTATGTTTCTTTCCACTGTTCTCTATAAATGCACAAAATCCGTAGTCCAGATCAGTGTCGCCAGATCGGTTAAATCGAGGGGAATACAGTTTACCACCTCTCTGATGACCAGAGTAATATGTAACACGTTGCTCATGTAGTGGAATGGGATAGTGGAAGGGGAAAAGGAGGAGAGGAAAATCAACCTAGTTTTGGGTTGATCTGGCGACACTGGTCCAGATATTACATTAGTATTTTCAAATTAGTCAGTTTGTATCTTTTCTCGAGAGGAAACAAGTACTTTCGAAATGACACGGTTAAGTGGACTAGCAGTCCTCCTGACCGTTAAAGGCACTAATTTAATGTCCGACCACTGGGAGAGCTCAACGACAAGTGTCCTTCACAGGGCTGCGCTGCAAATCTCAGGCCGATCGGCAAACCTCGATCGTTCCGCCCGAGAGATCAACTATAACTGCCCTTCACAGGGTTGCGCGGCAAATCTCGCGCCGATCGGCAAATCCTCGATCGTGACCCTTTTTTTGGTCTGTCTACCGGCTTTGTGCCTCGAGGTCGTTGCGGCCCTACCCGCCGATCGGCAAACCTCGGTCACAGCCATAGTCTTTCGGGGCACAATAACAATAACTAATGACTACGCAAATCTTAAACTACTACTCGGTTGCAACAGTAACAGTATCGTTCTCCTCTGCGTGTGTGTGACATGCAAAAATCGTTTGTCTTCACTGAAACGTGGATAATTAAATTGTTTTCATTTTTGGTGGAATAGCGAGGGAGGACCGCAGCCCCCAGCGTCGCCATTGGGTTCCATACAGCCTGATCTCTACCAGGCCCGAAACGGTCCCATTTTCCTAAAGTCTATGGGGTACGCAACAATTTTAATCTTAAATCTTTTATAAATTACCAGAGATTTATAGTTACAAAATATGGAACGCGAAACATTCTTAACCTATGAAGCTTTAATTCTTTGAACACTATT
The DNA here is from genome assembly GCA_913789915.3 of Sphecodes monilicornis. Taxonomy (NCBI): domain Eukaryota; kingdom Metazoa; phylum Arthropoda; class Insecta; order Hymenoptera; family Halictidae; genus Sphecodes; species Sphecodes monilicornis. The sequence continues at coordinate 18,982,055 of OU565290.1, forward strand.
ACATCAATTTAAAGTTTCAATATAAAAATGTAAGCAAAATATTTTACAAATACTAAAGATTTAATTCTCTGGACACTGTTAAATCGATTTATAGTTTCAGGATAAAAATGTAAGCAAAATATCTTACAGATACTAAAGATTTAATTCTCTGGACACTGTTAAATCGATTTATAGTTTCAGGATAAAAATGTAAGCAAAATATCTTACAGATACTAAAGATTTAATTTTCTGGACACTGTCAAATCGATTTATAGTTTCAGAATAAACATGTAAGCAAAATATCTTAGAGATACTAAAGATTTAATTTTCTAAAAATTTATATAAAATGTGCTAAACACTAAAGTTTTAAGAAATTATTTGTACATTTCGATCTTCTATACAAAAATTAATTAAACTAATAGTTTATAGTTTGGAATGCATGCTTGATCCGAATTTGATTAAAAATTAGAGAAATAATATTTTGTGAATGGAATTTTAGGAACGGGAAAAGCTTAGGTCGACTGCATCTGCGGTTCAAGTATGACTTCAATCGGTCGGACCTGCACGTTCACCTAATCGAAGCGAGCAACCTAGCTGGCAGCGAGCAAGGAGGTTTCAACGAACCTTACGTAAAACTGATGCTTACTCCTGTAGTGGACTCGAGAAAACGGGAGACTCCGAAATACCATAACGAGGCGAACCCGTTCTTCGATCAGCAATTCAAGTTTCCTGTCAGCCATGATGAATTCCACGATAAAACCCTCATTCTCCAGGCAATTACCACAGAATATTTTCTTTATTCGACGTTCGATCGTTCATAATCCATCATGTTACAGACACAATATACCGCGCAGTCTTTTGCATAGAACCGCATAATTGAACACTCCCCGCATTCTCACCGACGATATTGTTTAGAAAATCCTGGTAAACAATTTACGACGCTTTAAAAAAGAATTAATACGTCTTCCGAGACAATTTTAACTTTATAAAGGATAGCAGTATTCATAATTCAAAGATCAATCGTTGCAAGTTTTTCTGCAAGCACGCGTAACATTTTCGCAAGTTGAAGCTCGTGACGTTCATTGTTTCTCTGTTTAAGTTAATTAATTTTCTAATAGTTCCAATTTTCTAATAGTCTTTTTAAAACCAAAGATGAACAGTTGAAAAGTTCTCAATAAATTGTTTAAATGCGACAGCAATTTCATTCATAATTCGACAAATTTTTAAAATTAATGTAATGTAACAAGTTCTTTTGAAATTACTATTTAAAAGAAAATTATTGAGTTTCACTTGTACACAGCTCAGTCATTAAAAGTTAATAGCTCAAATATTAACACATTATTTACCGGCGATTATTTCATAATTTTCGAACGTCTACGGTTCCTGGTTAAGAATATTTTAATGGATCCTTCAACAGTAGCAATTTTGCACCAACGAGTCGTTTCGTTTGAGATTATTATGTAAAAGACGATTTTTAAGGTTCCTTTTAGTACACCACAACTATTGAAAAGCTGATTAATAGTAAAATGTTAATATTCGAGACATACCTTTAAGATTATGAACAAACCTAGTCACACTCCTACTATACGAGCTTTCGGCAGCAGTTAAAACTTCGATATGATGGAAAAATGTAGTTTACACTAATTACAAAATAGTAGAAGCTAAGAATAAACATATTGTTTCTCCCACACACCAGGTGCTGGATTACGACCGGTTCTCCAGGAACGACGTGGTGGGTACTGTGAAAGTACCTTTACACATCCTGAGATTAGACTCCCCTTCGTCGACGGAGGAGGTTTGGGGGGCTATAGAACGCGAACGAAAGCCACCAGAGCAAATACAAGAAGTCCTACTGTCTCTATCTTATCTACCAAGCGCCGAACGGTTGAAGGTTGTCGTCGTCAAGGCGAGAAATCTGTTTCCACCACAGGTAACATCCTCGTCCTGCAACCAGAAAGTATATGAAATAAATGTACAGTTCCTAGCACGTCCTGTGACGTGCAGGATACGTTTATTGAACGCGCGTCGAATTTTCATTTGGTCGACATTCCATTTCCGTTGTGTTTTCATTTTGTTCAACTTTCTTCCCGTGGAATTTTCATTTCGCACGAGTTTTCTTTTCGACTTCTGTTGTGCAGGAAAAGGAGACGCTAAACTCGTTTGTGAAGGTGAATCTCCTCTGCGGGGACAAGCGAATGAAGAAAAAAACCACCGTGAAGAAGGCCACAACGTGTCCCTCGTGGAACGAGGCGATGTCCTTCGACGTTCCTGCGAGCTCCCTTGCATCCTCCGCCATTGAAGTAAGCGTTTGTTAACCTAATTTTGTCTAGATTCATTTTTTAGAACTAGCCGTTCATACGTAGACTGTGGATCTTAACGCAATTATTTATTTTTATACTCCGGATAAGGGAAAACATTTTTTTATTGAACGGAAGCACTTCAAAAATTAGCACACGCCACAAATGCATAAAGATTCGCAGTCTATTCATTAGTTTCATTCGACTACATTTTTCAGTGACTTTTTAGTTGCTTGTTTACAGTGGGCGATGAAATATTAGAGCCACTTACGCGAATTGTCATTTTTCAGTGACATTTTATTTGCTTGTTTACTGTCCATTTGTTCATTTGTAGTGGGTGATCAAGTTATTAGAGCCACTTGCACAAATTGACATATTTCCCAGTGATTTTCTGGATTAAAGAAATAATAACTGGATTAATATATTTGGTGCACTGTCTACAAGTTTTCAGACTGCCGATGTGTTTATTTTCAATTCCTTGTCTTGCGATTTCTTTGACAGACTGATTAGCCTGATTTCCTACGAAAAATAGCAAATTTTACGCGAATATCTCTTTCACGAGAAAGTCGTTTATGATGTTCTTTCTCGGCGTTTCATAGTCTGCAAATTTTATTAACGCACCGACATAAATACTAATTGAGGAAATACGAGCAAAAAGGCGTAGAACGAAATTCAGAATATTTTGAACATTTTTCCGTTACTCCTCGGAGTAATTAAATGTTATTTTGCAATCAGGAGTTTTTGTAAAAAAACAGTCTCCTTTCCGCCCCGGGGGATAAATGTTACAACGATCGCTGCAACCCCGACGTTTATTCGATCCGCATTTTTGCGCGAACCGCCCCTCGACGGAAGTAACCACTTTCCGCCGGCATAATTAGCTCGGAAGCAGGTCTTAACACTGGATCCGAGGGGAAACACTTTGTCTACATCCATTATACATCTATATCATGCATTATAGTCGGTTCTGGCCGCGAAACTTAGCCCCAGTCCGATGAAAATTATTATTTAATTCGAGAGCTCGCGAATCGATGCGCGTAACGAAATTCCGCGTGACGCAACCGGCCAATCACGCCCCCGTTAACGAGTAAAAAAAACGACCGAGAAGAAAGGGGTAGGCAAAAAACGAGTCTTTATCGGCACGAGAAAAATTTCATTCTTAAAGTTTATGTCGCGGAACGTAATTTCCTCCTCTCGCTTCCTTCTTTTTCCGTCCGGCATTTTCCAAATATTAGAACGAAAATCGCGCCGGAGTGAATTTCTTTTCCGCTCCGCTGACGGCGGCATTTATATTTTTATAAATCGGAACCTCGAGAACGGAAATTTTGCGGAGACCGTTTCTTCCGAGTCCTGCACAAAATTTTCTGGAATATGAACTTTGTAGCATAGTATTCAGATGTCGTTTTTGTAGTTAATGCCTTGGGGTTGCAAAGACAAAAATATGTGAGAAAATATATACATAGGCATCGTCTCTGAAAAAGTTAGTGTAGTAGCAAATGTGAATAATTTATATGACTAATATTTTCTTTGAAACTGTATAAATTTGCCACAGCAAAATTAAAATACATTCCGAAAAAACCATTAAGGAATCACCTCGACGAATTTGAAAACTAGGACCAAATTCAAATGATTATAATTCTTGAAAAAATGGTCGTATCAATATTGTTAAAAGATTGATTGAAAGAGTGACATCTGTATGTTCAAGTGCTTTTTGAAAAATTTGGCTGCTTTCCGGCATAGTTATAGCAAAGTGATAATTTTTCAAAATTTTGTTCAACTTTGGAATGTTACATAGGCTGAAAAAAATTTTTTAGATAAGTGGCACTTATACCAATCGAAAACGACTATGCTCCTGAGTGAAATCAATGTTGGTTGAGTGTCGGGCGATTTTTTTTGCCTGAGTTATTCGACTCAAAGTCGACAATCGTTCTTTCGAAAATATTCTTCAAAATGGCAGTTTCATGTTTTCTTCAACTCGCTGCATCTCGCGAATGGATAATTGCAACATAGTGATCTTAAGCTCATTTTAAAGCAGAAGGTTCGCTAATTCGGTTGAGCACTTGCTAAATCCGTTGATTTTTAACATTATGATCAATATCTTTAAACTGACCAATTCGCGAAAAATTCATTCTGTCTTGTGTTCACTCTTTCCAGGACGATTTTTGCTTTGAAATATAACTCAGTCAAAAAAATCGTATGACAACCAATCAACATTCATTTTACACAGGAAGATAGTCGCTTTCAACTGACATAGATGTTACTTGCCGAACAAACTTTGTTCGCTCCATGTAACATTAGAAAGTCCAACAAAGTCTCCAAAAATGTTCGACGTGCTCTTGGAATCCCTATACAGAGTGTTCACGCTATTACTAGCCAACGTTTTTCTTGCAAATAATAAATATTAGAACAAATGAAAGAGGAAAAAATAACATTGTTTTTTGCAAGCAACGTAATGGCGTATGTAATTTTTTTGTAATTGCACTATTTTCATGAAAATGTCGGTGAGTTTCAATTTTTTTAAATGGAATGCTATATATTTTTTCATACCATATGAAAGCGTGTGTCAAGACAAATTCATTCGTATACGACACGATGACCTTCAAGGTCATACAAGGTCAGAAATGGAAGAAACATTTTGAACATTTCGTACTAATGCGTTTACAAGTGTACTTTATTGACGAGGCTATAGTAAATGTTCAATATAACTTCCTTGTGCATGCCTACATATTTCGGCTCTATTAATTACATTCTTGTTAATTTTGTTTCCTTTGCAAGTCATTTACATTTCTGAGCGTTGTGTATCGTGAATGATATCTTTACGAAATATTACGTACGAAATATTCAAAATTTTCCTGCCATTTCTGACCTTGTATGACCTTGAAGGTCATTGTGTTGTATACGAATAAATTTGTCTTGACACACGCTTTCATTTAAAAAATTACATACCACATTATGTTACTTACCAAAAACAGTATTACTTTTTCCTTTATCATTTTTTTCTAATATTTATTATTTGCCAGAAAAACGCTGGACAGTGATAGCGTGAACACCCTGTATATCTTTGAGACTTGATTCTTTTTCTCAGCTTCTTCGGACCCGTGATCCTTTAATCATTTTTCGGAGTATAGATACAAAAATTGCAACTGCAGAGTCACAATAATATTACATACATAAACATTATAAAGAGGCTCGATTGCTTTAAGATAAATCGCAAGGTAAGGGGTTGAAAGAGGACAAATATGTTGTTTTCTGACAAATCACGCTCATCGTGAAACCTGAACACGCTGACCGTTGAACCAGTATCGTTTAGTTAATAAAAATTGCAAAATTTAAGACTACAATTCTGAAGACCCTAAAGATACCCCGAAAATCCTAAAGATCCTAAAGGTTTCCTGAAGGTCCTGTAGATCCTACAGATTCGCAAAGGTCCTAAAGGTGCTATAGGTTTCCTGAATATCCTAAACATCCTAGAGATTTCCAAAGGTCCTAAACGTTTCCTGAAAATCCTAAACATCCTAGAGATTCCCAAAGGTCCTAACTGTTTCCTAAAGATTCCTAAAGATCCTAAAGAAATCCAAAATTAAATTTCAATTAAATTTCAATTTCACACATGGTCAACGTTGTAGCCAGCGTGTTAGCAGGCTTCCGACGGGTAAAACGACTCGATCTAAGCAAACTGTACTAAACCGAGTTTCCAAAAGGTGCGAGTGATGGACTCGAGCAACGAATTCATTGGTGGCAGCGAGATCGTGGGTTCTTGCATCATCGGGCCCACAACCGGCGCGATTCCAGGCGTGGAGAGCAGCGGCAGCCAAGGAAGAGAGCATTGGCATCAGATGACTCTCTCTCCGAGAGAGACGATCCACATGTGGCACACGTTACACTAAATCGTCCATCCAGAAATACGTGCGGCCGTACGCCAAAAAAAAAAACAAAATGTAAACACACACGTACACAGAGAAGAAGAAAGGAATCGTTCTCTTTTTCTTGTTGAAAGAGAAACGGAGAATGGTGCTGCGGCGTGCTGCAGGTGTACAATCAGTTTCTAGGGTAAAATAATCGGTAAACGGTATACGTAAACAAAAATAGCCGTGTTATATGTGGAACCGCTTCTATGGATGTACTCTCGAAACCACTAACCGGAAACGCAAACCACGAGCACCCCGTGTCGTCCACTGATCGATGTCTCTGAGCTCTTGTTAACCCTCTCGTTTCTAGAGTACAGTTGCTCCGCGTTGAACGATCATTGTGTTTTGGGAGCGACTATGCTCGTCCACCACCGCTTGTTGTGCACTGAAGGTGACTGAAGATACTCGGTTGAATTTCGATTTACTTAACGATCCTAATTGCGTTTAGGTCACACCCTTGCAGAATTGATGATGCCGAGGTCCAAGTTCTAAATAATTTTAGAAGTCGCTTGTTCCTTGCATAATGACCTTCTTATTGCATCGGATTGATCAGGTAATAATTTATTTACAGTGCTACAAATTTAACGGTCAGAAACTGGCGTTGAAACGTCATAAAGCATGTTTATGTATTGCATTAACGTTTTAGTAACCCGGAAACCTATTAAACAGGTTTACCAATGGCTGGACTCCGTCAAAAAGGAACTTCATAGACTTCTTTTGAATATCTTGAAAGAAATATTTCGATTAGATTTCTTGGGGTGAATTTTATGATTGAGATTGCTACTGCTGTTGACAAAATTTGTTAAGAATTCTTTAAAATCGAGACGGAAGATTTTGAGAAGTGTTAGGTGATGTGTTAATTTGAGATTAGAATGTTACCCCTAAACTTTAAAGCATGAGGTCTCCGCGAGCTATCAAGCAAGTGTACGAAAGGGTTAATATTTAATTACGACTTTTCGTGGTTGGTCCACAATCTGTATGAATTATTATACATTCCGAGAGGAGCTCGTTCATCTAATGACGATAAATGATTGATAATTGGACTGCGGATTTTATGCATTTGAAAATGAATAGGTGCGAGACAAAACTGTGAAGACACATACATTTAAAAGTATTGTTGCATCAGTTTTATTTATTAAAATTATTAGGAGGAGAAATATATTTTAATTCAACTTCTGTGCATTATAATTAACTTGAAAGATGTACATTCTGCAGAAAGGTTCGCAGTCTACTGATAATAGGGCCGTGAACTTGGCCCGATTTTATTGAGCCATTCACGCGCTTGACGACTGGCGACAAATCTGTTGTCGCGATCTATTGTGCAACTCTAAAACGAACGTTACGCTTACTTCTCTAATCTATTCTTTGACGATAGATTTATCTGGCAGCTTTGTTGCCAGTGAGCGCCTGACCTGAGGTAGTACACGCACTTCGCACACAGAGAACAGGATAGAATTCGCAAAATAAAATTCTTCTGTTTCTGTTATTTGTCATCAAGTTAATTTGTACAATCGGTAACCAGTGATGCAATTCTGGAACGAATACGATTTTTATCTTTCCAATGTGTCTTTTAACTATGATTTTCTTTTGAGCGCGTTATATATTCGCACTCGCCTTACACAATCACCGAAACGATTACTCGGTAACTAAATTAACCGCGATTTAGCGGTCACGTCGTGTGTTACATCGATAAGAGATACACGCCATGGTTCAGTTTACACATAGCTGTCCCAGTTTTCGTCGTATTCCAGATGAAACACGTTTGATCGATACGCGTCGCAGTATCGGAATTGTTTCCTCTAGTCGTCGCAGAGGAATCTTTTTTTCTATTATTGAGAAAATAATGGGCAATTTTAATCCGATTCTGTGTCATACTTCTTTTGTGCCTGAGGCAGTGTGCTGCCGGAATTATTTATTGCGTCAGCGGACTATCTGGCGTAGTTATCTCTTATGCCACACTTTGTATTAACATTTTAACCACCGGAAGTCTATTAAAAATTTATTTTACAACTGCGCTGTATCTGCACATTTTTTAACGATCCCAATGGCTATTAAAAAATGTTCTATTCAAATTTTTTGTACAATTTTACATGACGATAATCTTAATATCATTACCACTAAATTGTTTTATATTTTCATATAGAGAACAAACAAGACTGTTCACAATTTTCTCTTGTATCATATTTGTCTGACATGTATTTTTCAATGCCATTTTGGTTGCAATATTATTGCATACAATTTTCTGCTTATTTTCAGTTATTAAACAAATCGTTAAAAAAATCTACAGTCATCTATCTTCGACATTTAATCGCTTCCAATTATTCCACATCTATGAAATAACTTCCGGTAGATAATAAGTTAATATCGATTCAGTGCTTATTAACGCGAAGATCGAAGTGTTGAATCACTCAGTGGCTTCTAGAAGCGACGAATAATTCTGCTAAAAATCTACGAAAGATTTCAAACTTGAAACTAACGATATATAGAATCAAGGATTCAACTAATTATTATTTTTGGGAAACATCCTGCAACCTTATTGAGCTGTACACTGTACACGTAGCCAACCGTGCATTCTAGGCCTAAGTACAACGCTAAAACACTGACCTGAAGAGTAAATACCGCAAAATCGTGGTGCACACGGTTCCTAGTGAATCGAGAGCCTAAGAACGGTCCCTCACCGATATAGCATGACAGTGTTTATCGTCGTTAATACTGTCGATACCATATAGTCGGGTAATTGACGCAAAGCAGCAACAGAGAATGCAAACCTACTACTAGTACCGGTAGCACATCCGGTTTCCGGTCGGATGAGAATCGTTTAAAAAAACCATACGCGTCGAACGAGTTTTTCATTAAGGAGATCGTGTCGTGTGGACCGTTCCCGAACGCGTTTATGATAGATTTCTCGAGTTTTTACGTTCGTATTTCGCAGAGAACGCAGACAGAGGATACCTAAACGAGTTCTCCGTAGTCTCGAGTCTGATTTTACAAAGGGGGGGGGGGGAGGGGGAGGAGAACCTGAGAACATTTCCGACCAAAGTTCGTCATATCAATATTGTAATACTTGATCATTTCCAAAGATTCTCCCGGAGGCTTAGATCTATTTAATTCCTAAGTTAAGGGCTCGATTAAGAAACCTGCCGATCTATCAAATATTTTTCAAGTCGCTGGTGTGTCGCAGCGATTTCGCGATTCTGATTCATTGGCAACGGAGAGGAATAATGAACATGAGCGCTGCGTAACCACCGTTACCTGGAAGCAAAGGATATAAATTAAATGTTGATGATCTTTAAGTATGTTGAATAAATATCATATATTATATTATAAAAATAATTGTAGGCTGCGGCCACGAATTATGCCACCTGGACAGTCTCTGTCGTTTTTAGAGAACACTCTAATTTGTATATTGAGCCTCTTCTTTTCAACTGTTATACATCTTCCAGTTCCTGAGCTGTTGAGGATCGTTGAAATCAGCCAAATATCCGCCGCATGACCAAAGCTAAAAAAGAGTAGCATGTTATTTAAAGAAAATGGAGGTTCACTACCTACCTACAAGTATTGTACAATTTTTGTAAACGTTTATCCAATTTTCTAAGAATGACATAGACTTCGGGTGACCGAAGTTATGGCCGTAGCCTGTGCATACTATAAGTAACGACTACGTTAAAACGTAAGAACTTACTGAGAAGTTGTAATGGTTCGTTGGGAAGAAACGCTTAACTTAACAAGCGTGGTCCGAATCGTACGCTTAACTTATTACTTAACAGTATTTCTATTATATTCTGCGCGCAATGAGAATGCGCGTAGTATTTATATTAAAAACAAAGTATATATATATATATATATATATATATATATATATATATATACATACATACACACATATATTATATAAAGATGTTCTTCTTATATGTATACCGTGTCGTATATACAATCAATTTGGGTGTCTAATGGAATGTGCTTTCATCATACCAAAAGTATACTTATCAGGTCTTATCTTCCCATATTTATTAATTATAGCATCGTTGACAATTTACACTGCTGACCAGTGGGCATGTATCATTTTCTTGTAAGTATACCTCGAAATTAAATAAAGAGACCGTTGAAGAACTTTCTTATAAACTATCGTAAGTTGTGTAACAGGAATTTAACAAACTTGTATGATAATAGACAAGAAAATGGAGTTTGAAAATGATAAACTTCTTTCACGGAGATGTCCAACAATTATTCTTATGTATAGTAAAAAAGTAATCATTTTTGTTAAGCCTTTTTTTATAAGTGAAGAGTTGTTTTATAAACATTTTTCATGACTGTTTTAAGACCTTCTATTTTCACTATTTTAATATTGCGAGAAATATGTTACAGTCAGTGGTGTACTTGAAATAGTTCTAAAAATACAGGGTGTCACCAATATAAAGACGCCATTTTGGTATCTGACAGAAAATTCAATACTGGGCTAACCGTTTCCAACAGGCGTATATTGCTATATTTAAAAAGATTTTGAAACCGTACCTTTTATATGTAATTTTCATTTGGAAGTACTGAAAGTATCTGTGAGAGAAGAAAATTCCGAAAGATTTTTGTAGTAAGTCAAAATTATTGTGAGCAAAAGATAATTCATAAAATTTAATTTACAACCCCTTAAACTTCTAAGTGCACTACAAAACAATATAATAACTTCTTAACACTTTAAGTGTCGCATATCAACTCCAAGAATTGTCACAAAGTCAAAGTAATTTTACTAATAGAACCGAAATTAGAAAGTTGAAATTGATCATAGTTGATGCTACTTCAACCCTTTTGTATTCTAAAAATCCTAATAAAATTCAGTCCATTCGAGCATATTAAAATTAAAATAAATTTTTGAATCTGGTCAAAAATCACTCTTCTATTAGGACTTTAGCTCAGAATTTATTTTCCAATCAGATTTTGAGCTAACACGGTATCTTTATCAAGAGAGGGACACCTTGTACGTATAACAACATAAAATTCGTATCTCCACATTTGCAAAAATACAAAGTATCAAAACTTCTGTATCGTGTTTATACCACCGATCTCGATGGACTGTCACCTTCTAACGAACAGAACACTATTGTCGGACCTGAATTTGCCTTGCACTACACGGCGAACCAAAAGCAGAACGACTACCGCGAATTGGCTACGATTATCGTACAAACAATTGATCAATGAAATACAATTTACAGTGTTACTAGCCAATCGATGGGCAAGGCAAGTTTACTGAGTGTTTTTTCGAGGATGTTTCTTGTTTTATTACGTGGTAAAGAATGTACAATGTATCCTAAATGTGATGTGTAACCGATATTTTCTTGTAATGTATCCTTATGATTCGAATAAAAATAAAGAATCACTTATTTCCGTCAAACCCCCTTTTCTCACTTTCTTTTTAAACAAAAACAGGAAATTGTCTAGACGATGCAACGACACTCGTTTACAGGTTGTTAAATGTTTTTATAACGTACAGTCTCAATTTACAGTTTATAATAAGAATGAAAAGAAGTATCACAAACTTACTGTGTTATGTATTTTCCTACATTACGGTAAAGAGAGTATTATCTGTTACAAAATATGTTTCGCGATCGATGTACGTATCTACATAATAAATATTACAAATTACTCTTCTGTGGCTAATTAGAGTGACATAAACTAAGGCAAAACAATCTATAAATGTACCAAGAGATCATCTATAAGTAACGTTCTATGCTTAACAAGATTGTACATTGGAAAGAAATATTCACAGTATTAGAAAGACGAATTTACATTTCTCTTCAAGTTGTCTGCATCAACAATGTCGACGAACTCCTTCAAACCTTGCGGCCGCACAGATAGAGCTATGGTCGCGCCGTTTTCGTGCCATTTGGGTTTCAGCAACACACAGCATCCTTTTCCTGTATATGATCAGATACTCAGATATAAGTCATGTAATTTTTATTATTTTTACTTGAAAAAAAGCACACGTGTACTCCAAATACCATTAAATATGTGTGCGAAATCCCAACGCAAAAGGTTCAACAGTCTTTCTAAAAAAATTCCTAAATATTCGCGCAAAAACGGCCTCGAAAATAAGAATACCCCCGTGAGTAATAAGATAGTATGCGTACCTAGCTGACCACGTTCATGAGCAGCGGCTAACTGATTAACGACGCGTCTCTCGACTTCGTATTTAATGGAACGTGCACCGTAATGAGTATCGTATCCATCCGCTAAAATCGAGAGGACCTCTCTGTCCCACTTCAAATCGATCATGTGCCTTTCCTTTGCTCGCACTGCCCACGCTTCCAATTCTTTACAAACTAGCTTGATAAGTTCTGATCGAGAGAACGGTAGGAAATAAACAATCTCGTTTATCCTTCCCAGAAATTCATCCCTTCGGAAATGAATTTTTAGTATTGGTCGAACCTACGGTACGTGTGATATTTTAAGCAATTCCAACATTGAATATCTGAAGTCAAGATATACAAGTAGAAAAATAATATATAGAATAAAAATGAATGCGCACCACTTCGTCTTTAAATTTACGGGATATTTCAATATGCTCCGGCGCCTGATCTTCATCGGAATTCTTATCCAATCTTAAATTTAAAACTCGTTGTGCTTCTTCTCTTAATTGTATCGCGTGTTCAGCAATTACTTCGCTTGCTAAATTAGATGTCATTATAAATATCGCGTCTTTGCATTGAATTGTTTTCCCTTTGCCATCTGTTAATCTACCCTGAAAGAGAATCAAAATTAATATTTATGGCAGGATATCTGATCTCGTGTACAAATATGTAGTATCAAAAATGTTTGTACTTCATCGAAAAGCTGCAACAGAACGGTCAACACATCGGGATGAGCTTTATCGACCTCGTCGAACAGTACAACAGCATTTGGACGTTTTTTCAAAAGTTTCGTTAGCTGCCCACCATCGTCGTGACCCACGTATCTACACTCATATAATAAGATAACAGAATATTTTGGTAATAGGAAGATAGATTATAATGTAGATATGATGTAACTATAGATACCCAGGTGGAGCACCAATTAACTTGGCCACTTCGTGTTTCTGCTGATACTCGGACATATCTAATCTGATAAATCCATCTTGTTTATTTTTGTGAATGTATGCAGCCAGCTGCTTCGCCAATTCGGTTTTTCCAATGCCCGATGAACCCAAGAATAAGAATACCAGGGGATGTTCTTCGTCTATCCAACCATTTTCTTTTCTTCTAATAGCTATAAGCGTACAGAACGATATAAATGTATAATCTATTTCAGAATTATTTTCATTACAGAATAAAATAAGCCATACTAGATGCCACAACTGATATTGCTCCCTCTTGACCAACAATGTGTTGCTTCAGGCGTTGTTCTAATGGAAATCTACGACGTTCTTCTATCTCCTATTTATAATATTCAGATTAGAAATAATATCATATAGAAATTAGGTCCGCTGTACACATTAGTTTTTTACGAAACAATCCGCTATATGTATACAGTCGTTTGTAACGTCCGGTGCGGCAATCGTAATTACGGTCTGAAGTACAATAAATTAAAGTAGACAATGTACATTTGTTTTAAACGTTATTGCGGCATCGCACGTTCATGTTGCGTGCAATGTTTACCAGTTTCTTAGAAGAACGTACGCGAACGCATATACAGTTCTTAAATACACGATTATATATCGATGCACACATTTGTCATTTTACCGCAAATTTTTAATTCCGGCAATGCAAAAGCACCATACGTTAAAGAACGAATGTGTACAGTGGGCCTTAAAATTCTAATATAAATGGATGTACCTTTTCCTTCAGTATTTCGTCATATTTTATAGAATACTTTTTGAGCATCTCTTTAAGCTCTCCATCTTTAGCATATTCTACTGCCCGATGACCAGATTCATTTTCTATTGTTGGATCAGCTCCACCATCTAATAACGCTTTTACACAACTTTTTGAATCTGCTAACACAGCATAGTGCAGAGGTGTGAAACCTTTAAAAGTAGCCCTATTATTCAAGACATCGGAGAACTCCGTTTCCCTTATTGTCAGTACTGAAAATTTTTGGAGAACATACATTTAATTTAACAATTACAATGTTATTTAATTACTAGACTGTGGATTTCAAATGCATCAAATCATTTTCAGCTTGCTAAAATTATTTAAAAATAAAATTAATGTCTACGTAGGTTCTAAATGTTGTAATTAATGCAAATAATTTTTATTTTGCATACAAATCCACAGTCTATTAATTACTATGACTCTTGTTTGCGATCTGACCATCTAATGAGTTTAATCTCTTTTCAATGGCTGTTTTATAAACATTAATGAATTCATCTCCTGCATTAACATCGGCTCCCTTCTTCAGTAGAATCTCTATAATTTCTAATTTTTCGTTAATAGCAGCAACGTGTAATGCTGTCCAGCCCATTGCATGGCGTAGATTTACATCAACACCTTCTTTTAGGCTCTACGAGTAAAACTTTTGTTATAATTACATATTGATATATAAAAAAATGTGTTTTTTAACTTACCCTTTCTAGATCAAGAACATGGCCATACTGTGCAGCCCGAAAGAATCGTTTCTCTGCTTAAAAGTATTCATAGAAAGATAATGTTCTCTTATGTGCAATTCCTAACGTAAACAGTACATACCTCGCTGTGGATTCTGTGCTTCGCAGAGGACTATAGTCAATCCAATGCCACTTAATATATATCTCAAATTATTGTTGCATTTCTTCCTATAGTTATTGTCATACTTATTGAACGCTAGTTTCGCTGTTGTCAATATAGAATTATACTGGTTCGTTATAATTATATCTAGCAGCTTGTACAACGGATAAAAATGCTTCTCCAATTTCCAACATATTTGTGCATAACCTATACTCCTTTCGTAGCAAACATTTTCGATTCCACTGTTCTTCAGAAGATTTAGATTGCTTAACAACGCATCCGAATTTTTAAAGGTTTTCAAGCGTAAATAAACCAACAAATTACATAAACGTGACATTTCGTATCTATTTGATAAATGTATTATGTGCACAATCGAACCATAAGTTTTCTTCTCAGGAATAACACATTAATTCCACCGAATACTAAATTATCGATGTGTAAAATTATTGAATAACTGCCAATATATATATTGTTACGTCGAAAAATTCACATTACATATACATTTTTCATTTTTTGTATTTGCGAAAAACTCTGTGTTATATTGCATCCTCGTATGCTAAGCACCACTGCAAGATAAGAATCCAATTTGAGAAGACTGTATCTATATTATCATGACGCAATAGAGACCGCAAAATATTATACAAAATACCATTGCATCTTAGAATATTTATTTATATATAATACAGCAACTGGGACGGAACGATTGTTTTATACATGTAAATACAAAATGCATAAGGACACGACTTCAGATGACATGCAGGAAAAAAATATCATACATTTTACGAAGAAAAATAGGTTCAATTGTTTATAAGTAAATATCGGCGATTATCGTGAAAAAATTTGCGATTCGAACGGGTTAAACTTTCCGCGAACGATTAAAAAAAGGGGTTGAAAACAGTTATTACAATGAAGAGCAAAATTGTATCAACACTATTTCAAACTGCATAACTTTTTTAAAATTAGACCAGATGAGTTGAGTGTCCTTGAGAAGTTAAAAGGATTAGTTTCATGACATGATGCGTAAAAATTTTTTTGAAAAGGATTCATGTGGTCGGAAACGAGAAAAAAATAGCAAAAGTTGATTTTTACAACTTTTATATCTGGGCCTGTATTGAAAATGTAAAGATGTATCTTATAGACTCAAATAAATTATAAATCCTCTCTGTTATAAATTATATGCTGAAAAATTTCATCGATATTGGTTAATTGGTTTATGAGTTATAAACGATTAAATGTGGAAAAAATTGCAGTTATAAGTCGAAAATCGTGAAAAACCAAACATTATAACAATTATAACAATTATGAGACTTTTTCGGTTCTCCATAACTGTTTCAGTCAGAACCGATATATAACAGTTTGAAACAGCTGGAAACAATTATTTTCGGAACCTTTTCAATCCCTGATTAAAACGTTTGAATATTCGTTTCACGACCGACATGTTGGCGAGTAAACCAATCATACCGATGCGCGATTCATGCTATATATAAATTCGAAATCGCTCTAGAAAGAATAGGTGAAGATGGATAGGAGGTGAATTAAAAATCGCGCCTCTCATCGAGCATGCATTTTCGGAAACAGCGGAGTCCTTCGTAGGATCCACGTTTCCTATTGATCCGTTACTTTCGATCCTTCCAGAGTGCTCGCGTCGGATTGCGTCGGATAGATTCCGGCGCATAATTCCAGAATGTTCCAGAACCACGGATCGACCAATCAGGTACGTGTACCGCAGCGCCATGATTGGTGAATTTTCAGCAGAAGTTAGCAGAAAGAAGTAATCGCAGTGATCGTGCGGAAGGCATTTCGTTTAGTCTGTTGAGTGAGTGGAGCCGAGAATCAAAGTGGGTTCGTGAGTTCAATATTCACGTTCGAGTATAGTAACGGTGAGGCCGAACGTTCGGTAAAATTAGTCGGGGAACTGTTCACGAGGACGAGCATCGAATACACGGTCTAATTTCGACGATTAACTCGGTGTCGCACGGAATACGTTGTATCAGCCTCTATCAGCCATGGCTGCTATGTCTGTAATCGGAATCGACTTCGGCAACGAGAGCTGTTATGTGGCCGTAGCACGTGCCGGAGGCATCGAGACAATAGCGAATGACTACAGTCTACGAAGCACACCGTAAGTTCCATTTCGCTCGCGTAATCATTTCCTGATCGTTTTGCGTAACGTTAACGCGTTAACCGGTGCACCGTGTGCCGGCCTTCGCACTTAATCGCGTAATTCTTCGATGGAAATTTATTCGACGGAAAACGAAAATCGATCGATAGCATTAAGGGACCCGTACTTCGAAATTCACCCGTATAGATCCGGTCTGTCGGTTTTTCGATCACTACCATTTATGTACGGCGACGTTTTATCTATTTACAATGAGTAACTTTAATATTCGGACACCACGAAATTTTGACTGCCGCATTACAATTTTGTTCGAAATGAACAAATACGTCACATGGTCAGATATAATGTTGTAGTACTGTTTCTAGTGAACAGTATATATTTTATTTACACAATGTACATTATTTGTTAAATAATACGTTTTAAATTAAATAATGTCTGATTTTAACGTTACTTTAACCTTCTCTGTGTTTTTGTCAAATATTTTCGACATTACACGAATGTATTTGTTAAAGGCCAATAGTTTACGGTATAGTTGAATTTTGTTTATGACTCTTACTTTTATTGTTCCGAAATAGAACTCTGCACTTCATAATTGTTATCGCAGTAGTCGGTTGACTGTTTTAGTCAGTTATTTATGAGTTGAAGTGCAAATTACAAATTTGCAGATTTTTAGCTCGACCTAAAATATTTTTGACCCGGAGAAGGTTAATAATCGGACATTTAGAAATGTAGCAACTGTCGTGGATTTTGATGCATCGGAATTCGGATATAATATTTGTTTATGAATATGGTGGTTATAATATGCTGTATAATATTAAGCCCTATAATGTAAGTTGTGATTTGACATTCATGAAATCCATTTGTCACAATGAAAATGGAAGATGTAAAAGTAATACTAGTTCAAATATACACCAATTTGTGAGTTTTCATAATAACAAAGGAAAAGTGTATAGACAAATTACTCAAAGGCTCGATATAAATAAAAGCACAGTGGAAGATATCATTACATGATTTAAACATTTAAACACAAAGATTGTATAGAGGTGATACCAACAAAGAAGTTGGACATGCGTGACAGAAAGAAAATTATTAAAGAAAATTAAGATGAATCTTAATTAATTGCATTAATAACAGCTTGCAAACTCTTAGCAAATATTGGGAAGAAAGTAGTCTCAATGAATGAGTTGCTCAAAAGAAACCATTTTTAAGTGAAGTAAATACAGAGAAGGATTGAATTTTGCTATATAAACAATTTGTTTTAAGAGAAGATACATTGTGGAATTACATCATTGTTAGTCACAACAGTAAGTACAATATTTTTGGTTCAGATGGACGAAAAATAGTGTGGCAAAAGAAGAATGAAGAATTTGTATTTATAAATACAACATGCAGCGTAAAACACAAGGTTGAAAACATGCTTATATGGGCATGTTTTTCAACCTTTGGATTGTTAGCTACAGATAGTACTACAACATTAAACCTGACTACGTGTGCTATTTTTTCCTTCTGAACAAAATTATAATGCGACAAAGTCAAAATTTTATGGTCTCCGAATATTAAAGTTACTCACTGTAGGTGTCTCCTGCTGACTTTCACATGACTAAAGCGGACAAAAAAGGTCATCACATAGTCGTGTCATCAATGAGCTATTCTTTTTCTGTCTTATTCAAAATCTGATATGTGTAGCTAATTTCATGCGGTCCATCTTGGAATATTTGTTTTATTTAACACCTTGTACCATAATATCGATTCAGACTTGCGATGAAGACTCAGAATAGAATTTGCTAAATATGTATGTTACTTATCCCCTTCAAATTGAAATGAAATTCTATTTTATTATAGTCAATATTTAGCCATTAGAGAACACATGGGTACATAAAAAATATAAATTTTCTTTTTTTCCAAATACTAACGAATTTAAGAGAATGTAGATAAAGTTATGTCTTACAACTTACAGAACTTATCTAATAAATAGTATCATGACCTTGATATAAAATTTTCTAATGAAGTTATCTGTGAATGATAATAAGTTCACTGCTTTGTAATATGTTGATCTAATTTCTATAGAGCCTAAAAATATATAATTGTGTCTCTAGATTATGTCATTATTGTTGGATCATTATACACAGTTTAATAGCAAGTGACACAAATTTTGTGCACTTGACACAAATTTTGTGTGCTTGATACAATTTTTGTGCACTTGAATTTCTAAAATGTTATGTTTGCTTTTGAATTAATGAAAATTATATTGTTCTTAGATCATGCGTGGCATTCAGTGGAAAAAATCGAATTCTTGGAGTGGCAGCTAAGAATCAAATGTTGACTAACGTGAAGAACACTATTTATGGGTTTAAACGACTTTTAGGTAGAAAATATAATGATCCTCAAGTACAGCGTGAACTCAAGATGTTACCTTTTAAGGTAACCCAGCAGTCAGATGGAAATCTGGGTATGCATGTAAGTGGTTGTTCATCTTTTTATTACTGTTTTTTTTTACTAGCAATAATAAACACTAGATTTACAGACCATTCAATGTGATTATTTTACATTAGTTTATAAAAATAACGAGAATGCATCTATCCAAATTTATAGCCATTTATTTTATAATATAAACCTGAAGAAATAAATTTGTTGAATAATTCAGCATGGATGCGTCTTTACAATCTTAATAATTATAAAATAAAAATATTAGAACGCGTCCCGCAAAACTATTGTTAAGCACAAATTAATAAAAATAATTGTAACCGCACAATAACGATATTATAAAATTTTGTAATCGTTTTGTACAATTTTATTACATAATAAATATTATTACCGTTGTTTTTAATGTGACTGGATTCAATAGTAATCTGGGCATGTTGCCAGGTTTCTCACATTTGTGGAGACACAGTATTTTATTTATATCACATTAGAGCAGTCATATTTGATGAATCATATTGACTGTACTTCATATACTATGTACAATATTAATAGTCACACTTGTATGTAGAAAGATACTCTTTACGCTCATTCATGAATTGCAGGTACAATACTTAGGGGAAGAACACGTCTTTACACCTGAACAAATCACTGCAATGTTGTTCACAAAATTGAAGGATATATCCGAAACAGCTCTGCAGACTGTTATTAATGATTGCGTTATTTCTGTTCCTTCATATTACACACAATCCGAGCGTATGGCATTGCTGGATGCTGCAAGAATCGCGGGCTTGAATGTCCTCAGATTATTCAATGAAACAACAGCCACTGCTTTATGCTACGGTATTTACAAACAAGATTTGCCCGCGACCGAGGCACCTCCGAGAAACGTAGTTTTCGTCGACTGTGGTTATGCCAGCTTACAAGTGTGTATCTGTGCGTTCCACAAAGGAAAACTACAAGTGAGCATTGCATATATTTTTTAATATGTTCTATTCGAAGTTATGTTCGATTTGTATGTCTAATAAAACAATTCTTTGTAGATGTTAGCGAGCGCTGCCGACAGTCAATTGGGTGGAAGAGATATAGATGCTATTTTGGCTGAACACTTTTGCAAAGATTTTCAAACGCGTTATAATATTGATACACACTCGAATCCACGAGCTTACTTAAGGCTATTGGCAGAAGTAGAAAAGCTGAAGAAACAAATGTCAGCTAATTCAACGACACTTCCTGTGTACATTGAATGTTTCTTGGACGAAAAAGATGTACACGGCACTATGAAACGTGCAGACATGGAGGCAATGTGTTCGCATTTATTTAAACGAGTGGAATTCACTTTGCGGAAGTGCCTTGAAGACTCTAGTAAGCTCGTTGGCCATATGTTATCTAAATTAACCCTTTGCCCTCGAAGCTGTTTTAAGTCCAAAACAAAGACATTTTGTGACCTAAAATATTTCCGTTGTACATGATTTACTTCCTTTTATGCGTATGAAATTTATTACTATTATTCGTACTTGCAACACTTAAATGATTAACAACTTTGTATATAAGCACAGTAATGTAAAAATTGTTTTAAATAATATTATGGCAATTTTTAGTGACGTCTCAGAGTAGCCATTCGAGTGCTAAGGGTTAATATAGTGGAGGTAGTTTACTAACTCGTAACTTGCTCTTTTGCAGAATTGAAGTTGGATGATATTCATTCGGTAGAGTTAGCAGGAGGTTCTAGTCGTATTCCGGCTATTAAACGATTGATAGAAGAAGTCTTTGCTCATCCTGTATCTACAACATTGAACCAGGATGAAGCTGTCTCTAGAGGTTGTGCACTTCAGTGTGCAATGTTAAGTCCTGCGGTAAGAGTTCGTGATTTCTCTGTAACGGATATCCAACCATATCCGATAACTGTTAAGTGGAGTACTCATCAGAACGAAGATTCGTACGTATGCTTTACAAAAAGCACTTGAATAATTTATCAACAACTAGAGAACCCGAAAATGTCGGGTACCCGATGGTTGGGACGAATCAGGTTCTCGAATATGTTGGGATTCTCGAGAGTTTTCTAGATTTCCGAGAATATTCAGGATTCTTGAGATTCATGATCCCAAATAATCTCGAATATTGTTCCCGGGGATAATCCTGAATGATTGCCAAAATTCCCAAAATTTCTCGGCCCGTCCCGGCCTGACGTTTTCGAGTTCTCGCACACCACTATCACGAACACTATCCTAAATTATTCATACTATTTTAGCGAAATGGAAGTATTCGGGCATAATCATGCTGTACCGTTCTCGAAGGTATTAACATTCTATCGTTCAAGCCCGTTCTCACTCACTGCTAGTTACAGTGTAGTACCACCATCATATCCCCAGAATCATATTGGTATGATCTTGATTTTTACGTGTTGGTAGTAATCCCTGTTATTTTGTACATCTAACGACGATATTCTTCTTACAGGTACGTTTGTAATAAAGAACGTAAAGCCGACACCAGAAGGGGAGTCTTCGAAAGTGAAGGTGAAGGTGAGGATCAATTTGAATGGAATATTCACGATCACTTCGGCGTCGCTCATTGAGAAACGTGAGCTTTCGCAACAAGAGAAAGAAGAAGAAGAAAAACAGCAGCAGCAACAACAGCAACAACAGCAGCAACCGAAGCAATCAATGGATGTGGATCACCAGGCGGAGCAAAAAGATAAGCCTGATCAGGAAGCACAGGCTAACGAACCGCCAGCACCGGAGGTACGTACGTGCATGGTCACGTTCCGTTTTTCTTTTTCTTTCTCATAAAATATGCATTTTATGTAAGTTATGCGGTAGCTTATCTGTAATAATAGTACATAATATTTCCCTTTTAATGTATTCATAAAATTGTGCTAGCTACATTTCTTCTTCTTTAACTGATCGATAGAGATGTGCAAGAACCAGAAAATTTTGGGTTCTCGAATAAAATTCTCGACCCGACATTTTCGTGTTACTGCACACCTCTCCTGATCAACGATTACAAAGTCTGTCAAATTGATTTGGTTTGGAAAGAGGCGATTGGCGCTTAATTAACACATGAGTTACATATATAACAAAGTTATCACATCCATTTTGTCCGGGGAGAGAGAACTTCTTATATAGAAGTAAAAACAATTTGTGGTCACGAGTGTCTGGTGCATAACTATGTGAGTTTGTTGCGGTTTAGGTGAGCATGGATAAAACGCGACGGAATTCAGATGCTGATGATGGTGGAAGAGGTGCGTGGGGTTCTGGCCCTTCCTACTCCTCCAGGATTCTCTCTTGGTTCAGCTCGGTACGCGACACACTATCATTACTTGGACCCATATGCATATGTTAATTGTGACATATGCAATGATTTCCGACATTTGTCTTAGATCGTTGCATTGTTGTAATTCGTAATGGCTACACGAGTATCGTTTTATGCGTGAAGGTGATACATATATATGCATACGTATATATATATCTATATTTATAGATCTTTTTTATTTCTTTCATCACGTCAGCATCGTCAGTCACTTGTTACAAGATCACTGTGACTCTAATATAGCTCAAATATCCTGCATGATTGTAATGAAAACGCGTTTTACAAACGACACCGCAAGTAATAATATTTCGTATTACACGTGCAATAATATATTTTTATGCGAACAGTTTTAAAAGTTGACAAACGTAAACGAAACGTAACTACTCTTCTAAATTTCTTCTCTCCTTTTTGCGAAAGGTGCAAACGATTTCCTAATGTAGGCCAGATGTCAAAAAGTATGAAAGTATAATTGTACAATGTAAATTGTGCAATGCCGCAGAAGCGCATTATTTATTAATCGTAGCTCATATTTAGTGCATGGCATTAGTTTTGTTCAGAATTCTGAAACCTGTGTCGATTTCTTCTGCAAACTCGATCGATTTTAGTCGTAGTAATCGAAGCGTTTACCAAAAATCAAAGAACGTTGATCACCTGATGATCGATAATTGATTAATGCAAAACTATTTAGAAATTACGATTCCATAACGTGTCACAATGCATATGGGTCCAAGGTACAGCTGTGTCACGCCGTGTGCTGTCTTGTTTTTGTTCTGTTGTTCTTTCCACTGGGTCGCAGAAGGAAAAGAGACAGTGATTTTCTAATGAGTTCAATAGTTGGCGGTGTTCCAAACAAAATTTTCGAAAAGCAAGCGATGCGGTTCGATATCCAATCGGTGTTGTAAATGATGATTCGATAGAAGAATTCATATGTATCAGTTACAAAGTATTGACGCATTGAAAACCACGTATAAAATTGTGCCTCTCCCTATATATTCTGCTCATATCTATCATCACCTGACGTCTAATTTACTTGTTCTGTGTTCTTGTATCTTTCCGATATTTCTTTTAATATAAAATATACCTTTGTTGTCCTTGTTGTATACCCTGTGGGTAAGTGATTGGTAAAAATTGTACAGAGGGGAAAATTGTTCGTGCAAATTAATCGAAAACGAGAAATTCAATTTATTTTCAATGTTAAGTGTTTTGTATATACATTCTCCAACGTTTATGCAAACAAAGATAGCATCAGTATTGGCGAATTATTTAGTTAAAATTTATATTTCTTTTTAGGGAGATGACAAGGGCGAAGATGGTAAAAGTAAAAAGAAAATTCCTATTCGCACCATCGACTTGCCCTGGGAGACACACGGTTTCGGTCTTAATCAGCAGGACTTGGATGCTGCACAAGACAAAGAAGTATGTTAAGCAACTAATCACAGGATCACACGTCGATTTCTATGCACCGTATATTTTCCTAATTGGTGTTGTACATTTTGTATTACAGTGTAGAATGATTGCCTCAGATAAGCAAGAAAAAGAGCGCATTGATGCACGTAACGCGTTGGAAGAATATGTATACGACTTGCGTGCAAAATTGGCGGACGACGACGAGTTGGCGACATTCGTTACAGAAACGGACAAAGAAGCCCTTTGTTACACACTAACGGAAACTGAAAATTGGCTCTATGAGGAGGGCGAAGATTGTCAACGACAAGTTTATGCGGAACGGCTACAGCGTCTTAAAGTTAGTTTCAGTGGTTTAATTGGTAGTTACAGAGATATGCGAAAATCCGAAAATGTTGGCGATGGTCGGAGCGGGTCGGGAAGGCATGGGATCGATTTGAGTCGGGACGAGACGTTCTTTCTTAAAAAGTTCGGGATTCTCAAATATGTTAGGAAGTAATCCCTAAGAATTTTCGAGAACCCGTCCCGATCTCGAATAAAATTCTCGATTCGTCTCGACTATCGGGTAACCAACATTATTGGGTTCTCGCACACCCATAGTAATTAATTATAGACATATTAAAGTTTACGTTTGCAATTCCATGTCTTCGCTAAATTTTCAGGCACAAGGCGAGCCAATCAAGGAAAGACGACAAGAATTCGAAGGCAGAAATCATGCAATGGAAGAATTAGCGCACGCATTAATGCGAGCGGGTGGCACCCTAGACAAAATTAAAGCATCGAATGGAAAAGATGATAAATATTCTCACATAACGAAAGACGAGGTAAAGAAGGTTGAGGAGGCTTTGAACGGGAAATGGAGATGGTTGGAGCAGAAACGCATTGATCTTAAAGGAGCAACTCGCACAGATCCACCACAAGTTACTATCGCTCAAATACGTGCAGAGAAACAGGTATTTCAACATTTTAGTTTACTGTACACATAATTCTTTATGCAGCTTATACGGTGTTAGCTAACTTCCATCTTTTTAGGCGTTGGATAATGTTATCTTACCAATTTTCAACAAACCGAAACCTAAGGTTGAACTTCCAAAGGAAGACAAACCAAAAGATAAAAATGCTGAAGATCATCACGAAACTAATCAAACCACTCGAGGCGACGGCCAGCCACAAGCTAATCAACAGCGACCACAGGAAGAAATGGATGTTGAGTAACACTCATCCCATTTTATGTTTTAATACTATTGAATCTATCATGATTAAAATAATGAAAATTATTTCATCATACAAGTCATCTGTAACATGTCACAAAGCACCTGATTCGTCTGGTTAGCGCATGCGATTGTTTCGTTTTCTTTTTCTTTTTTCTTTCACTGTTATTGATGTGATAAGTTGACCTACGCAAGGACAAACTATCATCAATTCAAGTATATTGAAAATTGAAGAATTTTTTTTTTATCTATCGTAATTGAGGAAGATTTCATATGTTCGTTTTACTAGATGTTACAACATTCTATAATGTTGGAAAAAAATTGACGTGTAATTGAGAATGCACTCTAAAATTCATCTAGAACATATTTGTAATTCGTTTTATTTTACATCGATAATAGGAGTGTATGATTGATTTCTCTCGTAGGATTGTACATTTCCCATTTTGTTTTAAACAAGCGGTTAGAACAAGACTGTACAGAATTTTTTTTATTGAAAGATATAGTTCCTTATCTCTCGAAAACAAACAGTATGCTTTCGATATGAAAAAATTCTACAATTTTTAATGTACCAATAGGGAAAAGTATAACAAAATTTTGATCAGAGGAGTACTCTGCAAGAGATCCCTGATTTCATTTCCAGTAGGAAGATTTAAGACAATTGCTAAGTTAGAGCTAATGACTAAATTAAAGTGTGAAGTAGTTAATATCGCTGGCGATCTTATGTATTTAATAATACAATAAGCATTCATTCCAACATTTCCCAGGCCGACAGAAAACTATCCTGTCACACTAACTTCTGTTGCATTTACAATACTTAAATAAATTAATATTTCATTAACGAAGTTTACTAAGTTTCTAGGATTTGTTTTGCTATGTCAGCAAAGTGGCATCTGTATAGGAGCTAAACAAGTTCACTTTATATACATATTACCATATTTTATTTTTTAAATGCTATCAAATTTTGATGACATGACATTTCTAAACAAATAAAATTATAGTTAGGTATATTGATGTACATAATAGCGGTTCATAAAGGTAAAACTATTTCCTTCCTTGGATTATATGCTATGTAACGAGAAATAGACATAATTTAACATCAGCGTTCGAGAAATGCATTACTTTTAGTTCTTATAATTTTTCTAACAATTTTCATTGGTACCAAAATCAATGGTATTGTCACCTTGTATATTAATTAAAATTCGATTGTTATATTTATTCTGTGTAGAAACGAAAAGGCAAAACTACATACTGCTGTTCATTGTCTCTTGGGGGCGAATTTGTATTCGGTTTTTTATAATCGTTTCTCTTACAATTTATGTTTTCAACTTAGAAATTGTTGTTTCTGTGTTTTTAATGAGACTAAGCATTAGCCTAAAAACAATCACCGAACATCGCCTCAATTTCGCCCCTAATTGTCATTGTACTGTGATCATGAAGTGCACTACAATTAATTTATCCATCAGGTGTTATATATACATAAATATATATATTTAAATATCGCGTCACTATAAAACAATCTATTGCAAAATTATTTAAAAATATAAACAGAATATATCGAGGAATTATATTCCAAATAGATGTATGAATGTTACAAAATTTGTGCTGTACAATACGCAACTTTTGTGTGGGAATGTCTTTGCTCTTTATTTAACAATTGTGTTCTTGCATTAACTGATGCAGTACAGATATATTCAACATCTACATATTTTACAGTATTCAATAAAAGAACGAATATTACCTAAAACATCGACGGGAACTATGAAGAATTGTAGAATACAATGCATACGATGTAACATCTTGTTTTTGTTAAGCACACGACTCAAGATAGTGTACTTAAGTACATATTTATATGAAACACAGAAAAAGAAGCTTAATCTTGTTTCGATTGCGTTTTCGTTTGATCGTCGAAATATGCACGGTATATAAAAGCTCCGAGAGCCACGTGTAACACGAGAATCGCGACTGCAGCTGAATATACATTGCTTGGCACATGATTCAGCCCCAATAAACCTAAAATGTACAAAACAGAATCGTTTTAATTTATATATCTCGGCATTCGATATCCGCAAAAACATGGGCACTATTTTTCAATTCAAAGATGCTAACTTGACCATAATTTAAAAAGAATAGATGATGTACACCACATATTTGTAGGCATAATAGGCTAACCAAGTATTGACGACATTCGCAAGAAAATGAAAGAGAACAGAAGAGGTATGGCATCTAGTTTGTAGAAGAAATTATAATTTTCTTTTGTGTAAATGTATATATAAATATATAAATCATTTAGTTCTCCTTGAGTTTTTTTCTTAAATGTTTGTAAAGAGTTACATAAAGTATATGTTTTTGCAAATAATATACTTGTAAAACTGAGTACAATTAAATATTCAGATAATAATGTTAATTGCTTTCATACCATCAAAGATAAAAATCTTGCTAGTGAAAAAGGATAACACAGGAAAGGCTATAATAATTATACAGTGAAATAATACTGTTTTAAAGACCTGTAGCTCGGGCATCTCCTGAAAACAAAATTGCGTGTTATTTCGAAATCCAAATACATAATGTGTCTATGAATTCCGACGAATAAATAGAAAAATACGTACCTTCATAGTTGACATGTTAAGAATAGAATAGGCGTTTACCTTTAAAATTTCAACCTTATTCAGTATTCCGCAGTTACAATAAAAATTTAATAAGATTCAGTGGTTATATTCCATTTACATACTACTGTTAAATATAAGAAATATAATTTAACACTTGTCCGGAGAATGATTTGTAAGTCTACTGAAGCTTATGTAGCTACTTCAAAAATCATATTTTTATTTTCGTATGCTGATTTATTGAATGATGCGATGTGGAATAATTGTCCAGGGATCTAGTATTGCGTGATTAGAATTTTGGTATCTTACAATTCGACGAACTAGACAATCATTTTACGATAAAAATTCACGAAATTCTCACATCGACGCACTTCGGCTTATTATAGGTTATGTTTTTCTTGCTTAGTACCCACGGAACACCGCCAGAGAGACGTCACAATATGCTTGACATTTTTCATTGGAGTTTTCGTATCTGGTTTACAAAAGTTTGTCACACATTGTTAGTAGATTTTATTTGTGGATAGTGGCAGAAGCGCAGTTTCTGTACGTCTACAGCTGATTCATCCGATTGTTTACAGGAATGAGGATAAAAAAATAATACGTTCGAGTGATACGTATTCTTAGCGAAATTGACTCTCATTAATACGCTTAAATATGGGATGTTGTTACAGTCTGTGCAAAGAGGATAGCGGGCCGCAGGTAAACTGAATTCGCGAAATTAGTATTAATAACAATTGTCCGGAATGTTATCTCACATTTGATATGCATGCTAAGCATCCGGACTGTTATCACGATTCTGCCCACTCGGATAATATAAATTTATACGAATTATTTTATGAAAAATTCAACCGTTTATATTATATTCGAACTACTGCATTGTTGAAACTGTTATTTGTTTATTTCTTATAGAGTGGAGAAGTAAATGAAAGGACGCATTTGTTGGTAGATCCTGTCAGTAATAACACAAACATACCCAGAGTGCACAGGTACTTGCTGTTGTCCTCTATGAAATTTCATGTTATTAAGTACTAAGCTTTTTCGCTTGTTTCCTCTTTCAGTGATGATTATGTTAACCAGTATGCAAGCTCTGCACCCAAGAAAACAGACGAACAAAGCGCGTTAAATAGAATTTTACATGAAACAGCGGCGTGAGTGTTTTTTTGTCTCTTTTGGATTTTATGTTTGTGTTGCATTCTCGTGCTTAGTTTTGTTATATCGCAATCGATGTACTATTGTTTGATAATTTTGTTTCAGCAATGTGATAGACGTTGGAGCATTGGATTCCCACAACTTGGAGCAACATGAATACATGGACAGATCGCGCGCATACTCTAAACGCATCGAAGCTGGAAAAGTTAAAGTCCCTCAAACCACATCTTGTTTACTGAAAGATATTCCTGCTCCAGAGAAAATATTAGCTGCTGCTCCTTTGGGATCTGGTGATCATGGACTGGTAAATAATTGCAAACATTTTAAAATATAAAATGGAACTACTTGGTAAGAATAATAAATAATTACTGTATTTACAGATCACTGAAATGGTCAGCAAGGCTGTCACAGCATTAGGGGATGTAAAAGTTGAACACAAAGAGGATCTAGTTGTTCCTTTCTTATCGTGATCTTATTGTATATCCTCAACAGGATTACAGACGCGTCCTGTCTGAGTGAGATTCATGTGCTACATGACACTATGCAACATACATCTTCTCAAAAATCAATTTTCAATACATTAATCAAAGCCTGAAACTACTTCAGAATCTACTTGAATGTTGATATCAATTAAAACTTAAGATACAAGTGTATTATAAGTGGAAGTTCAAGCACTATTTCACAATAATAACGTGTTAACTGCTTGATTGTTGCTAAATGTACAAGGCTATTTTGAGATGTTACATATGAAAGTGTTTCCAAAAGATCAGTTTCTAACAAATGAACTGAATTTGGTCATACTATATATTGTAAAAAGCTGATTCACTGTTATTATTCCTCACTGAGATATACACTGGAAAACTAAGCAACACGAATGCTATTTTATCATGATTTCGCGTATGCATTGATGACATAGGCTTACGAATTTTCACATGTGTAAATTGTAAAATTGAGTTTCGATAAGTCTTGTAAAAGTTATTCTCGGTTTTCTATCGATTTCTAATGAACTGCTTAATGTACATTGAATGCTATTGAAAGTAATAAATAACGAATAGTTATAGTAAGTCTCAACAATTAGGAATGGCGTAAGTATTTCTTATTGCCTACATTAAAGTGTATTTCAATTATCATGCACATTTTAATGTTTATCATGTTTATATTACGGCAAAAAGGTTTCTATAATGTCAAGAGTATACCATACATAAACTCTTGATTCAAAGATTTGTGATATTTCTATTAATTAATTAATTTTATTAATAATATCGTATTACTTGGTAATTTCAAATTTTTGGTACATCCGTTATGTTAACCGAAATTTGTTAATTATGTATACTTTTAAAATTACGTTGAATTATTACACATTTATTATCATTTACTTATGTAAGTGCAATGTAATAAACTGAAAATTAATCCTAAAAATATTATTTTGTGAATAGAGAAATATCTGATACAAAATAAAAATGATTATATAAGCTATAAAAATGTTATTTAATCTTTATTAGAATAAAAGAGCGAGCTCTGTCTGTAAAATGTATAATTTCTTGCAATTTAATTATTCCATGCTCCAATTCACACCACTCCATTATTACATAAATTTAATAAATTACAACAAATGAAAAATGTCGTTAAAATTGTATGCTTTGGGTGAAATTGTAAATTAATTAAGGAAATTGCTCAAAGAAAAATTTACAAGCTCATTAAGTGTTGCATTAGAAAGGAAAAGAAATCAGGGAATGTGCAGGGTGAAAGTGGGAAAGAAAGAGTGGAATTTTTAAAGAGAAACAAATTGAGCCAAGCAGGGGTGTAGGGAAATGGAAGGAAGGATCAGGATTGAA
This sequence comes from Sphecodes monilicornis, assembly GCA_913789915.3. NCBI lineage: Eukaryota > Metazoa > Arthropoda > Insecta > Hymenoptera > Halictidae > Sphecodes > Sphecodes monilicornis. Next base: position 19,012,953 of record OU565290.1, read on the forward strand.
AATGTAGTGAGTGGGGGAAAGATAGTAATGTTAAAGCGTGGTTTGAGAAGCTGAGAAGAAGAAAAAAAAGAGCATGAACCTGGATACCAAAGAAAATCCAGTATAATTAATTTAAATCAAAAGCGTAAGAGAATTGGAGAGTGTGCAATAGATAGGGTAATAATAGAGTGGGATAGGGTAGGAAAAGTAGGGATAAGTGAGGGGGGGAGTAAGTGAATGAAAGAGAGAGGGAGGGGAGAGAGAGAGAGAGAGAGAATGCGTGGATAAGATAGTTTGTAAATATAGGATATTGTAAGTCCAATGGTTAGCTATAAGTCTAAATAAAGCAATATACATACATATCCCCCTCTCTCCTCTCTCTTACTCATCAAACTCCCACATTTCTGAAATGTGCCCTCCTAGTAAAAAAGGTTGCCGTCCCCTGCGGTAGATCTTCGATTATCTGTAATGTCTGAATTCTCTATTGTCTGAATAAAAAGCATAGTTCAACCTAAAGCGATCCATATATACGATTAATAGTGCAACTGGGTGCGAATTTAGTTCATCATTGAAAGGAAGTAACGGTTCCATTATCCGAACACTCGTGTTCCGCTGATCAGTGCGGTTAATCGAGATTCTACTGTATTTTTTGTAAAAACTTCTGTAACCTTCTGCACGGTTCGAAAGATTTTCGAGCGAGGCGAGAGAAGCGAGCCTAAATCGCGCGCGGATCGTTATCGAGTTTGGTCCAGATCGATTTAAAAGGAAGCGGGAAATAAGCTGTTAGGAACGCGCGAAGTTTGACGATAGCGCGGGAAGGCAGTGGTGGGGATAAGTCAAGCCAGTAGATTGGTTAGGCGCGTCGAGGCGCGGAGGGGCATCGACCGGTGTGGCATCGGGCTGCTATCGGACTGGCAGGTCCCCCCGTTCAGTACCACCAATACACAAGAGCCGAGGACTCTCTATCGTCGACCATTGGTCCTCAATTTGCCGACCAATCATTGGGAAAGTGCCCACGAAAATATCCAATGTAAGTCCACAAATTATCAAACATCAACGGGGTACGCGTACGGCCGCGCACGGTTGTACGATTAACCGTGTTCTCGTTCCGCGAACGGTTCCGAGTGCGGGCTCGCGTCTTTCCGACGTTCAAAATGCCTTTCCGCACGGCCATGTTTGTCGAGACGAGCGTTTCTCGTCCCGAAATTCGCGTCGTTCGTTGCCGAGCATGTTGCGCGTTCCGTCCACCGTGAAGTCTCGACCTGTCCCTCGACCCGCAAGTTCCGCGGGTTCAACGGAGTCGCGAGGATACAAGGTTAATCATGCCAGCACGTCGAGGACCAAGATCCTCCGGGACCGTCTTCTGCACGACAGAAGGTGATGATTGCTGTCTGGCCTCGATTCCTCGAGGCCCACGTATCGAACATTCCGCACGTGGGCTTCAAAAGCACAAGTGTGCTCGCCACGTTGGCGATCTTTATCAGCGGACTGCAGCCCGTGGATCGCGCGCCTTCGAAACATCGACGATCACCCCCAAAGAGCCTAACCTTTCGAAACTCCGCGAGCGAAACGCTATTTTTATTTATCTCGGTTCGACGGAACAAAGACGGCTCTTGTATTGTATATGATTCATAGCACTCCGTATACGACGCGTTTACCTTTATACATAGTCGTCCTCGTGGCGTGCATATGTGTATGCGAACCTTTGCAATGATTTATGTTAACATAGAACAGGCCATCTTCGTTAATACGTTATCTTTCTGTTACCAAGTCACCATGTTAACAATTTTCTGTTCAGAGGTAGAAAGAGCTCGTGATGGAGCAACTCGGAGAAGGGCAGGCTGTTGTGGTCGGAGGAGCTGGTGGTACGGTCCAGGTTGTTCAAATGGGTCAAGGAGGCCAAGCGATGATGTTGCCCCAAGCTATACAAGTTGCAGCACCCAACGGACAAATACAAGTTGTTCCGGTCTCTAGTTTAACTAGTACCGGACAGCAGATTGTTATTCAACAGCCGCAGACGCCGCAAATCATTCAAACTCCAGATGGACAAACGTATATTTATCAACCTGTTCAGTTGGAAGGCCAAGTGCAGCAAACGCAGCCAACAGGTAGTATATCTGGTTAACTTCTTGCTAATTATTTTGTAAGAGACTGTTGCTAATATCGAAAATTATTTCTAGTAATTAATATCAATGGAAATCTTATGCAAATCGCTGGAACAACGTCTCAGACAGCAACCACTGCAGCAACCACAACGCCGGTACAGCCTCTGGCGAGTCCTACAGCAACAGCTTCACAGGCAGGAAACATTGTCATGGTACTAGTAGAATGTCTCTTTCACTTACATAGTCTGTGTATGTATATTATACTGACTTGTAGTGACTATGGAGCAACATTACTGTCAGCACATTGTCTTATTCTATTGTATATGCGATGAATATGACATGGATGTGACAACATAATGCGTTTTTAGCATATCCGATCTACAAAGGAATTGATTAGAGGTGTGCCAGAACCTGAAAATGTCGGGCAGCCGACAGTCGGGACGAGTGTCATAATATCCTGAATATCTGGAATATTCGACAATCCCAATATATTGGAGAACCCTAATATGTTCGGAAATCATCCCAAAAATTGTCGAGAATCTCGATACATTCGAGAACCCTCCTCGATCCCGAATAAAATTGTCAACCTGTCCCAACCTGACATTTTCAGGTTCTTGCACACCTCCAGAATTTATGCATTTGTTGAAAAATTGAATGACACCAAATTTTAATGTCTTGTAACCAGATGGTGCCAGGAAATAGTGGGCAGACACAGTTCCAAAGGGTAGCGCTGCCTAACGCCGAAGTTTTCGAAGAGGAGCCTCTGTACGTTAACGCGAAGCAGTACAGGCGTATACTAAAACGCCGTCAAGCTCGTGCTAAATTAGAAGCTGAAGGAAAGATACCCAAAGAAAGACCAGTAAGTCACGATTCTTCGGTTGATATCGTATCTCTATCGGAGTTCGTTGTGCTGAATCAATTCTATTTGATTTATCAGAAATATTTGCACGAGTCTCGGCACCGGCACGCGATGAACAGAATCCGCGGCGAGGGCGGCCGTTTTCATTCTGGACAAGTAAAGAAACGAAAGTAAGTGTCTGTTGGTGCCTTATTACCTGCGATGTTGGTCTTTGTACAAAGCAAGCACAGTGTCTCATTCAATGTTTTACGCATATAAGAGTGTAATGGTTCCAGTAGAGCAAATGAAAACTCCATGATAACCCAGCACATCACAACTTCGGCCAGCACCAATACCGTTCGTACTATAGCAATAGCAGCAGCAAATGTAGACGTGCAGTATCACGACACAGACAATATGGCATCTACCATTGTCATCGAAGTGAGTACGATTTTTATGATGCGAACTGCGGAAATATATTCTGAGATGATCCTGCAAATGTTCAAACAATTTCTTTTTCTTTTTTTACAGAAACCGGCTATTCCTCTTCAGGACATGATTTCCGAAGATGATATCGTTACATCGAACAATCGCTTGCTGTAGAGAAATGTTTAAATCGGATGGAGTGGGTGATACAGATAGCAAGAAAAAAAAAGGAAAGTGTGTCGGTGATAAAAAATCTACTTATGCTTGCGTCTTAGTCTTGAAAACAAACACGTTTGTAAATAATACTCATCTTCATTACGAAGTGTAGTGCAAATATGATTATCGGGGACAAGGAAGTGCTGCGAGGAGTTATCAAAGTTGTATATATATTACGCTTGTTAAAGCGCCTTAGGTCTTGTATTTTTTTTAGCTTCTCTTTGCGCACAGCCGAGCGCGAACCCGATAATACTATTGCACGGTATCATTTGCCGCGACACGACGGAAAAGTTAATCGAAAATTGATTTGTCTTTGCTATTTTCACGGGGAGTAGAAAAAATAAGAACAAGTAAAAGAGTTGTATTATAGTTTAGTTAAATATCACACGCATTACATACATTTCAACTTGTGTACATACGTATTAAAAACTTGCACTGTAACATATCGGGTGTAAAGTGTTTGTACAATTTCATATAACAAATGTATCGTTACATTGGATCGAGAGACTGAACTATAATTTATTAATTACGTGCTGGGTACCACTTGTAGTTTAGATTTTATAAATGAAATTAGTCCTTAACTTCCATCGTAGTGATTGAACGGAAGAGCTGTGTGTGCATCGATGAGACTTTTTTGTACAACTTTTGAGTGCAAGTACAATTAATTTAGGCCAACGAGATGAAAGAAAAGCTTTACGGGACATAATTAATGTTTAAGAGAGTACATCGTAAGAGTTTAGTCCTAATTCGTACAGTGGCTTACTGTAAATAATACGTTTTGATTTTTGATCGTTAACTATTTCGGCCGATTGTGGGAGGCTAACCGACATTTAAACAGTTGTTCGAACAACTCGATTTTTATTTTCATAACTGATGTACCTTTCTACGCACGAACTTATAAGTGAATTGAAATTATAAACTGACGAGGAAAGTGTCGGAAAATCTAATAAAGAGGAAATAATTTTTATTTTAAATTGTACGATCACAAGTGTATTATTAGCCTCATTAAATCTATTCTGCAATTTTTCTAGTAACTTGATTATTTTACGATCACATGTGAACATGACAATTTTTGAGGGCTTGAACTAAGAAGGTAGATGAACGCAGAAAATCAATATCCATCAGAATCAAATGTATTTGGTACTTGGATCTTGAATGAAAGAAACATACAGTACCTCTCTTTTGCCGGGTCAAAGATAACATTTCGTGTTCAGAAGGGTGTCTTTCGTGGAACGATCACGATTACAATCATTTGGGCATGTAAATAATCTGTAAGACTAGGAATATAAAATGTTCGCTCGGATTATGATACTGTTTGTTCAGCGTGGGTGTGAATATGTGTAAAATGACAATTGAGTCGGGTGAGAATAAGAAATAATATATTTGTAAAGTTACTAAGTATGTACAAGCAAAGCAACACAGGTTGTGTTTTATAATAACTTTCGTGTTGTAATTTACTCGTAATTCCTTCACCTATAATTTTTAAGTGTGAAATACAATTTTCTTTTCGGTAGAAATTAGATTACGTTCGACGGAAGTACAAGTTTCCCTTCTGCTAATATCCGAGAGCATTCAGAGGGTGGACTGTCCGTGCCTTTGGTATAAATTTTTGGTTCAACCGGAAGTGGTTCTCCTAACAGGTGTTCTTTCATTATCTTAGTTCCAGTACTGGCAATTGTACCGTTGTATTCTGTAAGTCCAGTGCTGAGGAAAGATAACATTTTTAGATACAATAGTTGAGATTGCAATCATAGAAATGTTTCTAATGAATGAGAGATATTGAATTTTTCATTTAGAAAATACTTAGTACAATAATTGAGTTCGAGGAATGTGAGATATTGAATTTTTCATTTAGAAAATACTTAGTACAATAATTGAGTTCGAGGAAACAAGAGATCAACAATTTTTTGTACTTTATGCGAAGAATTTCTCTCTCCTTTTCACTCGGCAGTAAATTGTCCACAGGTTTCTCAAATCTTGTAACTCGAAGCAAATTTTCAGAGGCAATTTTCCACGGGTTTCGGTAGGATTTTCTTTGAACTGTTTCTGATATCACCCAGCTATCCGGTAAAGCAATATCTTTCCATTTTCCATAGATATTTGCTCGGGGTGAATAGTCACCTAATTTTACAAATAATTAGACACTCACATACACTGATAAAAAGAGGAGTACAACAATTTATCGTGGACAGTAAATAATTTTAGGTAGACTCAGTGATATAGTTCGAAATATTTTTGTTACATAAAGTCTGTCAATTATTATGGCTATCAACTGCTCTGTAACAAATCAGAAATGTTTAAATAGAATATATCGGAACTACCCTTAGAGTAATCATGGTTGTACACAGTTTGCATCAATTCATTTTCCTTCTGTTCGATCAGCTCCTCGTCTGGTACCACTTCTGGAAAAACGTTCTTCAATCGTAGATACTTTTCACGAATCTAAATGTTAATTATTATATTTAAAAATGATGCACCAACATCAATGCAACCTAGTACGATCGAATTGCACGTTGTAAGAATTCATCCAGTAAAATATCCACTGCGATTAATAATCGGTTTCATTACTACTTTCTTTACCCGGTTTAAACATTTTTGAGGATCTTCAGTTTGTTCCTCCAGATGCAACGATAAATTTTTTCGGTGCGTGTTCAGACATTTTTTATACGGCCCATTTAAGATATTTAGGGGTGTGGGATACGCGGATTTCGGCCTGTATTCTTTACGTTTCTCAGTTCCTTTCTCGAGAAAATCCTTTTTGTAGATTGTAATAAAATCACGAGTTTCGTCCTCTATTTCAAGCAGCATCTCCTCCTTTTTCTCAAAGCACGCGAGCACATAGTAAAAGTATCTTACAAAGCAACCCAAAATATGGTTGTGCTGAAAACGGGATAAAACATACTGAAGTTGTCTATTAAATCTGCGAAATTTTAAGTAACCGTTAGACTGCGGGTTTTATGTATTTATGACAAAAATGATAAAGTTTAACAGTATTCCTACCACGACCGGTCAAATGACCGTTTTTAAAATTTCGATTAGAATTTCCTATATACAATTGAATCGCCTTTAACACTAGATTTACGGAGCCCTTCAAAATGATGCATTCAAACATTTTTAATTTACGATTATTAAGAGTGTAAGAAGGCATTCGTGAGGAATTATTAAATAGATTTATTTGTTTGCGGACATATTACAATAAAAATCGCTGAAGATTTAAGTAAATACAATTTTATTATTTTTATAAAGCAATGTAAAATAATCAATTTTACTGCTCCGTAAACCTAGTGTTAAACTTCACGACTTTTCCTCAAATATACGTATAATGCATTTTTCAATATTCACTTCTTTTTTTATTCTTTATTTTCTGAGAAAAATTTGTAGTCTGTCTTAACTACCACGACCGGTCGTTTGACCGGTAGAACGATTTATATCTTTCTGTAATAGTATTCTCTCAAAGACTCAATTCCGAAACTATAAAGTCGTTACAAACGAAAGGTAATGCAGTTGTGGCATGATTTTAGCCGAAAAGTGCCTTCCAGGGACTGCTTTACGGCACTTCCAAGTGTTTACAGTTCTCGTTCGCCTATATTGGTGTAGATGTGACCGACAAAATGGCCAGAAATTACACGGTAAAATCTAAATGTCAGAGATGGCATTTAAAGGTATTTTTCAGTATCCTAGACTTAGCCGGGATAAATGCATGGGTTTTGTATAAAGAAACCACGGGGGAAAAAATTTCGAGACAAGAATTTTTATTTCAATTGGCAGAAGAACTTGCCATCGAATATCAAAAAGAGCTACAGCTAGGCAAAGAAGATCAACCAACACCCGTTACAAATACAAGTACAGGTTCTCGTGAACGGAAAATATGCCAGATAAGATATTGCAAAGACAATAAGACTAACAATATCTGTCTAAAATGTAAAAAGTACGTATGTGGAAAATGTACAATCGAAAAGCCTATTTGTAAACAATTCGGTGAGAACGAATAAAATGTACATTATATACTTCTGAATAAAAGAAACTATATTTTTATACTGTCAAATTGGCTATTATCTTCATTATATATTAAAAAATAGAAGTTGTGCTAAAAACCGGTCATTTGACCGGTCGCGGTAGGAATTTATACGTGAGGTGTCGGTAGGAATAGTGTTAAGGCAGTAGATGGATTAAAAGAATTTAGAAAGGTTGATGTATTAAATTCAGCTTATTAAAATTATTAAAGGACTTTTTATTTAGCATAATGATCCGCAGTCTAGTAACCATCCTCTTCCCTTACACTGACACGTCTCCAACTTTTTTATTATTGGACTGACTGAAAACTGAGTCAGAGAAGAATGAATAGAATAGAGACTGTCGGAGTGAAGATAATGACGAAGCAACGAATAACAAAATCGAAGAAGATGTAAAATGGGGCGCACGAAAAGATAAGAAAATTCAGCACCTAATGATTCTCCGATTTCTCGTGGCTCATTACGGGGGAGATATAACAAGAGCTGAGGCATGGCACCCCTGTGTACTATAAACGCCAATTAGGACATGACATCGAATTTCCCTGGTATAGGTGTGTTCTTGTTGCGGCTCGCCTACTCTTTCTTCCCTTTTCGATCCTCGTCCTCCCCTGCCTTTTAAGGAGGGTTAAAAAATAGACACGTCGGGTCTGAATGTAACTTGGAAATTTTTCACAGTGAATGGGGCGAGCTACTTCGATTTTTCAATGGAATTTCTTCTTCCGTGTATTTCCCCTTATCATCAATTTAAGGATTGCCTCACGCGATTTAACCGTTGACAAATAGTTTCCTACTTCTGGTATTGGGCAACCTATTTCCGCCGTTAATTGGGATCCGTCTAACTCTATTTTAAGTTACAGTGACAATTATTTAACGTGTATATGTCCACTATTTAAAAATATAAATAAATCTTTATTTGGTTACTTTGTTTTGTAGAAAATTAATTTCCAATTACTAATACGGTAAAAAATCTTTTTCAACCCTTAATTGGGTCTCCTGCAGAATTGAGTTGATGCACCGTGAAAATCCGCTCAAGGGCTAAATATACAGGGTGAGGTATTTATCCTGACCACCCGGAATATCTCAAAAACTAAATTCCCGAAAAAAAATATTTCAAATAAAAAGATTAAATGAAGGACGGGCTGAGATAGGAGTCATATCCATTTTTAATTTTCATCATGTCTTCAAGGTCATTCCAAGGTCAACTTTATTTTTTCAAATGGAAACATATATTTTTCATTACAGATTCTTAATCCACGACTTGAAACAAATAAATTTTATTTGAAACGTTTTTTTCTCCGTCGATTATTTTGTATAATATTGAATTTTCAATGAATAAATACACAATGTCGTTTTAACGGAGAAAATCATTTTATTTATGATAAATGATATTATTGCACAATTAAAATAGTACCTAATAAACATGCAATCAAAATGAATAATTAAATAATAGCTAAATATTGAAACAGGCGAAACAATTAGATAAAACTTAGCAAAGAAATTCAACGTTGAGCGTACACAATCTGTTCATTACGCGCAAGGATACACCAGTTTTTTACTGTCTTTTCTTTGGAATAAGATTACACATTCTCTCGCATGCAATGCAAATAACATTAGAATGTTACTGAATATTTGTTAAATTGATTTTCTTGTAATTAAGTTGCAATTCTTACGTATTATTATTAATCAATATTATACAAAATAATCGGCGAAGAAAAAAACGTTTCAAATAAATGTTATTTGTTTCAAGTCGTAGATTAAGAATCTGTAATGAAAAATATATGTTTCCATTTGAAAAAATAAAGTTGACCTTGGAATGACCTTGAAAACATGATTAAAATTACAAATGGATATGACTGCTGTATCAGCCCCTCCTTGACTTAAAATTTTTATTTGAAACATTTTTTTCTCCGGAATTTAGTTTTCGAGATATTCCAGATGGCCAGGATAAATGCCTCACCCTGTATGATGCTCTGTGTAATGTGAGTTTAGTACAATCTAATTGAATTACTTTTACTGTTTTATAGTTTACATTTTAGTAGAATATTCGAGTTAAATTTCGTCAATAACAAGCAACACATACCTTACCCTTTAACACTCCCCTTTCTCATTCCCGGTTTCCACCCACGCAACGAATTCAGTACCTTTCTCGAAAGACAGATTAGAAAACCTCCCGTTAAAACCATACACCTCTTCCTACCTCACCTAATCTAAACCTTTTCTTCCGATCCATTGAATCCTTTAGCCCCCTTGCGACACAAAGCTTCTCCATATTTCGAACGCGTACGATTTTCGTCATTCGCTGAGAAAGATCGCGCAAGTGGGTGTAACAGGCGTGGCCCCAGAAAACTGTACTAAAACCTGCTGAAAAAAAATAAGTTTAAAGTAGCAACATCTCTTTTCGGGAGCCTCTGGTTCGCGTACACGTGGGTGTCGCGTGGGTGTCTTCAATATCCAGGCCATTTCAAACATCGTTCACTTTGATTTTCTAAGAGCTGATCCGGATAAATGTCTCTAATGCGATCTAGTGGTACTGAATACAGCGATTTCAAATATCATTCGATTTCATTGTGGTCGATCTAATCGAAGCCAGTATGTTCTGTCTAATTAAATCAGGGTGTCCCACGTAACAGTGTTGACGATTTTTTAAGTACTTGCGATAATCTGACAAAAAATATTTTCAACAAAAGTTGATCAGTTTTCGATTGGCTAAATATTGCAATAAAAAAGTTCGAAAAACATTTTTTTTATGGTATTGTCAAGGTCACCTTCATTTTTTTTAAATGGCACTTTGTATTTTTGACTTAACAGGATTATAGCCCGTGTTGAAACAAATTCAACGACCTAGTACACCAGGCATGTCCAGACGTAGCTCACTTGGAGGCAAATTCGAGGGAGACGCCCACTTCTCCCGCCCGCGCGTCTCGCTCCCCATGGAGTCGTAGTCTTCTGAGCTCCTCAGACCCGTGCCTATCTCTTGCAATATCTACCGCGTGTGGCGCGTTGGGACGACTCTCGGACCCACGGTAGGGGGGATCGAGACGAATTCAACGACCTAGTACACCATGACCTTGCGATGACCTTGAAGGTGAATAAATGAAAATTTCAACAAAACATGACAATCTGCTTAAATGGGTGATAATAGCTTGTGTTTATTATTAAGACTCGAAATTACATTCAATTCAGAAACCTTGACTAAATAAACTCAAACGATTTCGTAAAAAAGTCACATCAAATGTTCGAATTGAAATCCGTTTTGTTGTAGGCACAATTCCGTTTTTTGTAATGCTGTGGTTGCTCTTACGATACTGTCGTAGCGAAGTTCTTCGCATGCTGTACGGATTCGCTGCTTTAAATGTTCCTTATTTTGTATTGGAACAGCATAAACTATCGACTTTAAATGAACCAATAAAAAAAAAAATCAAGTGACGACAAGTCGGGGGATCGTGGTGACCAAGCAAGGAATTGTGCATACAACAAAACGGAACATTTACAATTCGAACATTTGATGTGATTTTTTTACGAAGTCGTTTGCGTTTATTTAGTCAAGGTTTCTGAATTGAATGAAATTTCGAGTCTTAATAATAAACACAAGTTATTATCGCCCATTCATGCAGATTGTCATGTTTTGTTGAAATTTTCATTTATTCACCTTCAAGGTCATCCGAAGGTCATGGTGTACTACAGGCATGTCCAGAAGTAGCTCACTTAGAGGCAAATTCGATGGAGACGCCTACTTCTCCCGCCCGCGCGCCTCGCTCCCCGTGGCGGCCATAATCCTCCGAGCTCCTCAGACCCGTGCCTACCGTGGGTCCGAGAGTCGCCCCAACGCGCCACACGCGGTACATATTGCAAGCGGTACTCACTCGAATTTTCCTGAAAGTGAGCTACGTCTGGACATGCCTGGTGTACTAGGTCGTTGAATTTGTCTCAACACGGGCTATAATCCTGTTAAGTCAAAAATACAAAGTGCCATTTAAAAAAATGGAGGTGACCTTGACAATACTATAAAAAAATGTTTTTCGAACTTTTTTATTGCAATATATAGCCAATCGAAAACTGATCAACTTTTGTTGAACATATTTTTTGTCAGATTATCTCAAGTACTTAAAAAATCGTGAAAACTGTTACGTGGGACACCCTGTATATTTTGATTAACGAATTAGCACAACAATTCTCTACGACGATTCTCGTTGCTTTTATCGAAAACGCTGAAGAGACAATGCTGCAAATTTACATCCACCGTAGAAATTACAATTCCGTTTCCGAATCCGACGAAAATATATCAATTTGTATCGTTAATGTTCATTTGACATGCCAGGAACATTTACGGGGCTGAAACAGTGCCATACTCTCGTTTTATCATCGAAAACGTGAGCATCCGCCCACGCATTCGACACCGCAAGGCTTCGGAGCTCGTTTAGTTCGGTTTGAACCATTCGCTTTCGCGCACACGTCGTTTACAGACCGGGTTTCGACCCCCGTTTGAAAGCGCCCCTTCAATAAACTAAATTATGTGTCTTCGATGAACAATGCCAAGTGCATTGCGTAAGTAGCTAGTCGGGCGAACATTTACCTACCCCTCGGCACAATGAGATCATTGTGACGACGATGACGACGTTATGCAGACACATATTTCTCTTCGCTCGTAAACAGGTTCCCATTCTTCTCTACTTTCTTTGCCACCTTTGTAGAGCGTTTTACATTTTACGCGCAAAACAACAGTTCGAAGCGAGGATCCGATCGATGGCTGCAAACAAATGGGCATGTCATGGTTACCGAGCTGGGAACAGGGTCAAGGTGGTGGACTTGATACGTGAAACGTATTTCGAAACGGATTTATTCGTTCTTTTATGCAAATTGTACCGGACAGATGCGATTGTTAATGAGAAAGCGATAAAAGCGTGGTCAATAGACTGAAAGCCTTTGTGCAAAATAAAAATTTCACCTGTCAAAGACAGTAACACTTTTTTAATTTGCGACTACTGCGATTGTAGAGATAGTGGGGAATTATTCGATAAATTTATTTAGGCATATGTTGTAATAAAAACCGCTGAAAATCGAAGCAAATATTTTCTTGTTATTTCAAAGGAGTAATATTAAATTATATTGTAATTGTTTTGTTAATGTCTCCTCGATCGCATGAAACTTATTCCGTCCGAGATATTTCAGACTGTGTAGGAGTCATCATATTTTACATGTAATCTCATACTGTCTTAGATACTATGACAATTTGTGTGTCGACCCGCCACCTTTAGAAAACAATAACCCCTCGGTGGTGGGTGACTGTAATAACTTTCGGTAACAAAATAGTTCTATACGCAACCAAAGACCTGGATCGTAGGTGGCTGAAGGGGCAACTCGATCCAGTGATGCCAGATCGGTTAAATCGAGGGGAATACAGTTTACCACCTCTCTGATGACCAGAGTAATATATGATACGTTGCGCGGCACGTCACGTGACCAGTCTACGGTCTTAGTGGGGGACGTTGAAGAGTGCACAGGTAGTGGAATGCGGAAGTGGAAGGGGAAAAGTAGGAGAGGAAAAAAACAACCAGTTCTGGTTGGTTCTGGCATCACTGACTTGATCGGTTAAATCAAGGGGAATACAGTTTACCACCTCTTTGATGACCAGAGTAATATGTGATACGTTGCGCGGCACGTCACGTGACCAGTCTCCGGTCTCAGTGGGGAACGTTGGAGTGTGCACAGGTGCGGCACGTCACGTGACCAGTCTACGGTCTTAGTGGGGAACGTTGGAGAGTGCACAGGTAGTGGAATGCGAAAGTGGAAGGGGAAAAGTAGGAGAGGAAAAAAACAATCAGTTCCGATTGTTTCTGGCATCACTGACCGGATCATTCTGCTAAATCATCACACAAAATACTTTAACCACTCCACGTCTGGCATCACGATTTCGTTACAGGATCAATTTCGAAATCCTCAAAATCAATGAGCCTTCTCTGAATCATGTGGCATTTGGATCAAATAAACGACTCCATGTCTGTCATCGCGATTTTATTACAAGATTCATTTCCAAAGTCAATTTCTCCGAAAACGAAGCCTACGGAAAAATCAATTTTATCTCACCTTTGATGATGAAGCACCTGGTATCGAAGTTGAACATGATTGATTACACTTTGCGAACTTCCCAAACAGAAATTCGTTTATTAGAAGGTGCCTAATCTTCGATCATGACAGGCTACTGCAGAAATAATATGTCAGCCAGTGGACGTATCCACAGGTCAGAAGGGGAAAGTATAAAACATCGTATCCTTTCAGGATTCGATGGGAAAAAAGGATTAATCTAGCGCGATGGTTCGCTTTGGAAGAAAGATAGCGAGAACGCTAGCATCGGATCATGAAACGCGAAAGTTAATGTGGGAAAGTGAGAATAATAGGACTCCGATATTGAAACGTTGCCGGTATGCGTGCGCACGCCACATAAATAAACGTCCTGGATAATTGCAAATAAACAACTACGTAAACCGAACGAACATGGACGCTAAACAAGCACAGGATCGAAACGTGAGCAACGTTATTGTCCGTGATGGGCGAGTTAGACGCCATTAGTTTCTCCGCTCTCAATATCGGAGCATAATGTAGCCTTCGTATCACTTTGTTATTTAACTATTACACTGTGGATTTTATGCATTCGCATATGGAAACGAGAAAATGAAGGACAGAGCATCAGATACATCGATAGAATTTTTAAATACTGTTGCTCTGATCAAGAATTGAAATTATCTGAGACCGGTTTGTTGCGATGAAGGTAGTGAATTTTTATTTTGCATATAGATGCAAGTTCTATTAATTATAAAGAGAATTAGAGCGTATACATGATCCAGTGAATATTGTTTTTATCTTGGGGGTTTTTCCTCCGGTTATTAGGGGACTCTAAGTGAAATGAGTTCCGTGCACGTGAATACGAACTTAATCGAAATGATTTCACCAAGGGGAAATGATTCTCAGAAGATTTCAGATATAGATCACAGTCCCTGACGGAAGAAAATTGCTGGCATTTAACCTGCTTCCACCTTTCGTCTGATTAGCCACAGAAGGTAAAATCAAAATTCTATCGTTCGTTTCTTCCTGCAATTTGTGTCTTTGGGATTCGAACAAACTCAGCTCAGTTTTAATAATTCTTGCATTCGTTAAAGCTTCAAAGTGTTCTACTAATTTCTTCGTGGCAAACACTGTTGCAAATTATCCGCCGTGCGAGGGTTAAATACTGTAAATAATAAAAAGTAATAAAATACTGTGAACTAATACTGTACGTCTACAAAAATTATATTTAAAATGTTAGTTATAAATAGATTGCGGATTTTATGCATTTATGACAAAAATAGATTAGTCAAATGTAAAAATATGGTCATTAGAAAAATTCAATGACATTGTATATTATTTTCAAATTATTAAAAGAAGAAATGCATTTTTAACTAACTTTCGTTTCTTATAATTTACTCGGACAATTTTTATTTTGCATAAAGATCCGCAGTCCAGTTATAAATGATTTGGAATGATTCTAGGGTCGTCTCTGCAACTATTTTTGAGCAGCACACAAGGGTCAACAAACCTTTATTTTCAATCTAATGTTTGAAGACTAAACAGTGATATATGGTTACTCTGGAAAATTTTGTAAATGTAGAGATGATCTGCCTCAAAGGGATGCTGGACAAGATAAACTTTGAGAAGTGGTGTGTAAGCCTAAATAGAGTATCAAACTATGATATAGAGACTTGTTCATGCGGATCGAGAAACCTGGAGAAACTTTAGATCGCGGTACAGGCGACATAATCGCGATAGGCACAGCGAGGGTACCAGTTGCTTCGCAACCAGTTGCTCGGTCTACTGCTGGCCAGTATGTTTGTCATCGTTAACAATTCTACATATAGTACCTGATTTAGCATTATTTACTAGTTTTGGCAACTAGAACTATTTTCGATTAGTTGTCATTGTGATGACAAATCGATGCAATAAAATGAATTCATGTCACTAGTACTTATATGTATAACTCGCAGGTTCCACTGCCGAGTTCCGATAGTCGAGGCTCTACGCCATCGTGGATGACACAAACAAATACGATCCAAACTGTGCCGTGTTTGGTATCATTATACAAGGTGGGGCACTACAAACAGGTCACCTGAATAAATCGCTTGCTTTTGAAGATAGAAGAAAATGCATCTGACCACACTTACTTGATATCGAGGCGCTCGTAGTCTGATGTCATTAATTTTTTTATAGGTGGAGACGTCAAGGAGATGTGAAGGTCAACTCTGTTTTTTTTTTTAAATGGAACGGTATGGTTTTTATTTACATTCTGATAGTGTGTTTCAAGACGAATACAATGACCTATTATGAAGGTCATTCAAGGTCACGCAAGGTCAACTGCAATAGAAAATAAAGTGTCTCAAAGCACTCTTCGAACACTACGACGATTTACATGTAACATGTTATTTACGTATTCACTGCTACTTCAAGTGTTCAAAATGAGGACCTTGAACTTGAAATTGGTCCATATTTCATTGATGCCACGCTGAATAGTCATAAATACGAGAGAATCTTAAAAGACGTTTTACCAGAATTGTTAGAGGACATTTCACTAGACATGCGACAGTCCATGTGGTTCCCACCAGACGGATGTCCTGCTCATTCAGCACGAAATGTTACAGAATTACTGAACAGGACATTTGGAGGTCGTTGGATTGGTCGATCAGGAAGTAATAAATGGCCAGCACGTTCCCCAGACCTGACGCCACTAGATTTTTATTTGTGGGGAAAATTGAAGGAACAAGTGTACCGCGAAAAACCAACAATCACAGTTGATATGCAAGAACGTATAAAAAGAGCTTGCTCTGTAATAGATACAACTGAAATTTGTCAGGCACTATCATCAGTATTGCAACGTTTTAGATTATGTCTCCGTGTTCAAGGTCGTCATTTTGAACCCTTGAAGTAGCAGTGAATACGTAAATAACATGTTACATGTAAATCGCCGTAGTGTTCGAAGAGTGCTTTGAGACACTTTATTTTCTATTGCAGTTGACCTTGCGTGACCTTGAATGACTTTCATAATAGGTCATTGTATTCGTCTTGAAATACACTATCAGAATGTAAATAAAAAACCATACCGTTCCATTTAAAAAGACAGAGCTGACCTTCATATCTCCTTGACGTCTCCACCTATAAAAGAATTAATGACATCAGATTACGAGCGCCTCGATATCAAGTAAGTTTGGTCTGATGCATTTTCTTCTATCTTCAAAAGCAAGCGATTTATTCAGGTGACCTGTTTGTAGTGCCCCACCCTGTAGACAGAAAAGCGTCCTGAATATGTTGCTTAAAGTTTCATAAATAAAATCATTGAGAACAAAAACGTTTCATCACTGAATTAGTATTTTTGTTCACTATCCTCTTCTAGGGTCACCGCTAAGCTAAGAGATCAAGGAATTCTGTACACGATGTAGGGTAATTGTTCCAGTAGTCAGCCATCTTAAGCGTTATTATTATTAGTAATAAATAATTAGATAGCGGATTTTATGCATTTATGACAAAAATGAGTAGATGCAATTTAGAGCAGTAAAAATATTAAAATAATTCCAGAACGTTCATATGTTATTTTCAACAAACTAATAAAATTACTATAGGAAGAAAGAACCTGCTATATGGTTCCTATGTCTTGCACGTGATGAGAAAAATGTTTATTTCCCATAAAGATCCGCCTTCTAGTAATAATAATAACAACGTTTAAGATATTTGTTCTATAGGTTTCATAATATGAGGACACAAGGCTACACATTAGAGTTAAGGAATAGGTAGAGTTTGTTAGCAATTATTTATTTTCATGCAATTTCTTTTCAGCAAGGCTGACTGAAATAAGCCACATTTAATTTAAGTAAAGCTATGTCCACACCGAAGCAACATCGAGCAATATTTTTTCCAAAAAAAAATTATTCTCGATTATTGCTCAATGTTGCTTCAGTGTGGATATAGCTTAACATTTTTGTTCCGAACTTCTCATCATATATCGAGACGTTACCGTGCTCATTGAACTCGATCATCATCCCTATCGCGAACAAACAACTGCGAAGAAGAATTAGCAAACGTCGGCGTGCCGGAGGGTGGTCAGGCCTGCCCGAAAGAGTCCTCCAGTCGACGATGTTGCTCTTATCATCCCTCATTCGATCGAGATGTCCCGTGAAACCACCGGGACGGTGTCCAGACACCACCAACGACCGTGGAACCTTGCCGAAGTCTTATCCGCGGTCTCACTCTCCGCAACGTGATCCTCGTGGGGGCAAGTCGCCACGCCTCCCGCGTCTATATAAGCTACCGGACCGATGTGGAAACCTCACTTGCACTCCGGCTACGGACTGGAAAGGGTACGCGACAACCACGAGGATCGTTACGCAAAACCAGAACCGGGAAACGAACAACAACCAGGACTGAACAGAGCAAAGCAGAGCATCCCACGAAAATTAACTCCACCGCCGAAGAACACCCGAGGGAGTCATGAAGTTCTATTTACTGTGGCTGTGCTGCTTCCTCGTGCTACTTGCCGACAGGTCTCTTGGTAGCCCCTACATCGACGACGATGGTGAGTATCGCCGCTATCCTTGCTCGTTTCTAAGGATTGCGGATGGAGAGCCAGTTTGCACAGGATACTTATGGTCAAGGCTTCTCGGAGGGTGAGGTAACTGGGGTTATATTAGTTTTTATGTGAACTAGGTGTAGATGATTTGAAAGGGTTGGTCATTCTTCACGCGGAACAGATGGTAAGGGATGAATATTGAATTTGTCGGAATTGCTCCACTGGATCCGGTTCCAATGAATTGGGAAAGAATCAATTAGTTGTTCTTCATGAAGGGTTATTTTTCTTGTAGTTTGGGGAAGTTTATTTTTAATATTTATACTGGCTCGCGTTCTTTGCTTAATCTAGGATTCTCTTGTATCTTCCACGATGTCGGTTCAATCCTCTCGGATTTTTCGTCGGTCTGTGTTCTGCAACAATTTGCATAGGGTTGTTTCCGAGATGGTAAGGCTATAGGGATTCGTCTAATTTTTCTATGGGTTAGGTATAGATATAGTTGAAGCGATTGGTCGTTCTTCACGCGGAACAGATGGTAAGGGATGAATATTGAATTGGTCGGAATTGCTCCACTGGATCCGGTTCCAATGAATTGGAAAAGAATCAATTAGTTGTTCTTCATGAAGGGTTATTTTTGTTGTAATTTGAAGAAGTTTTTTTTTTAATATTTATACTGGCTGGCATTCTTTGCGTAATGTAGGATTCTCTTTTATCTTCCAAGATGTCGGTTGAATCCTCTGGGATTCTCCGTCGGTCTGTGTAGTCGTGAATGGACTGTTTCAGTGGTCCTGCAAGGTGTAGGTTCTGCAACAAATTGCATAGGGTTGTTTCTGAGAGGGTAAGGCTATTGGGATTCTCCTAATTTTTCTATGGGTTAGGTATAGATATACTTGAAGCGATTGGTCGTTCTTCACGCGGAACAGATGGTAAGGGATGAATATTGCATTTGTCGGAATTTCTCCACTGGATTCGGTTCCAATGGATTGGAAAAGAATAAATTATTATAGTTGTTCTTCATGAAGGGTTATTTTTGTTGTAGTTTGAAGAAGTTTTTTTTTAATATTTATACTGGCTGGCATTCTTTGCGTAATTTAGGATTCTCTTGTATCTTCCAAGATGTCGGTTCAATCCTCTGGGATTTTTCGTCGGTCTGTGTCGTCGTGAATGGACCTTTTCAGTGGTCCTGCAAGGTGGAGGTTCTGCAACAAATTGCATAGGTTTATTTCTGAGAGGGTAAGGCTATTGGGATTCTCCTAATTTTTCTATGGGTTAGGTATAGATATAGTTGAGGCGATTGCTCGTTCTTCACGTGGAACAGATGGTAGGGGATGAAACTTGAATTTGTCGGAATTGCTCCACTGGATTCGGTTCCAATGGATTGGCAAACGTTCTACGATTGGTTCTGTGAGATGAAGAGTTGTTGTTGTTGTTTGGAGAGTCTTATATTTAGGGGAGGTTTGCGTCCTTTGCGCAATCTAGAGTCCTCTATCATCTTCTTTGGTGTTTCACATGTTTCTCGTTTCACGCCTTTGGGAGAGGGTGTTCGCGGTCTGCATGATCGTCAATGAACTGTTTCAGTGGTCCTGCATGATGTTGGTTCTGATATAGATTTTATAGCGGTGGGATAAGCTGGTCTGGATGTTACTGTTTTATAAGGCGGCAGAGATTATCTGCTTGTTATGGACAAATATTTTTGTTATGGTTGTTAGAGATACGATGACGATGTGTAGTTGCAGTGAGATTTTTTAATAAAATCAAAGATTGTAGAATAAAATCACAATTTGGTTAATTTTGAGGTCCACGAATTAATTCACTCACCTAATAAAAATTAAAAATATGTAGAATGTAGGATTATTATTTAAATAGTTGTCTAAAGTACAGTGGCTAAAAGATAGGAGTATAGAATAAAATCACAAATTAATTAATTGTGGGGTTCACGAATTAGCTTGCACCCCAAGAATGGGGTACAGGATGTGCAGAATACAGTCTTATGATTTAAATGCTACTCTCAAGTGTAGTGTCAAAAAGGTTTCAGTTTCGAATGAAGTCTCAAATTGTCTAATTTTGAGGTATTGACGAATCAACGTTGCATACTTAATGGAAGCTAAAAATATGCGGAATACGGGAGTATGATTCGACTGCTGCTCACGTCGAATACTTTGATTGAATTCCCAGCTAAATCGGGTCTACAGTTCTAATTATGGAATCCGCCGGCGGCGTCAGGGTAATCAAGACAGACGCGCGGTATAAAATTAGAGCCGCGAACAATGATCACTATTTTAAAGCCGCGAACAATAACGGCTATTCCAAGTAACAGTTCGAGTTCGATATTCCTCTCTTATATCATGCGTCGCTCGTCGCGCGGCCGGCAAACGCGTTTAATCGGTTTATTTCGGAGTTACACGGTTATCTAGAGTTGACATGCTTTAATCGTATTATTACGTTAATGATTATTTGTCACAAGGGCCAGGGATAACTTTCACATACACAAATTACATGGACACACATTCACACACGATGCTCACAGCGGCGATAGTAATTGAGTATGAACCGTAGGGAGTTGTCGCGCTAAATAGATGAATGGAATTTCATTTCGGACACGCCTGTATGGTGGTTTAATACTTTTATACCGGAGGAGAGTAATCGCGCTTGGAAACACCGTGACGAAAGTTATGTTTATCATCATTTCGCGATCAGAACATATACAAAATCGACGACGAGTATTATGGACGCGTGGGATGAGGAATTATTATGGGAATGTTCGAATTGTGAATCGTACGGTGCACGTAGAAAATTGAGCTACTGTTAACATGCATTTTCAAACATTTGTTCTGTCAATTTCTACTAAAAAAGTTTGTGTTAAAAATCTGGAATAATTTGGAAAATATTCGACACTTTTAATAATAGCAAGATTATCCTTAAATATTTACGAGCAAACTTCTGTTGCATACTTATTATATGTAGGAGATTTAACAAGTATTACAAGGCTATACTTGTAACATTTCTTTTGTTAATTTGTATGAGAAAGTACAGGGTTAGAAATTCGAAATAATTTGTAAAATATTTGGTACTATGTCTAGAAAATCGAAATTATCGTTGAATATCTGTGTTCAAACATTCGTTATTAACAAGTATTAAGACTACACCTTTAAAAGGATTTTCATCATAAAAAGCAAAAATAATTTGTAAAATATTCACTGTGGTTACCAAAATGAAAATTATCATTGCATATTTGTGTACAAATATTTTTCGTTTAATGTGACACTCGTAAAAAATAGTAATTGGGAATTATTATGAGTCTGCATCTTTTATAATCATTTTCGACAGTTTTTAGGAGAAGGTGTGTCTTTAAAAATGAAAATAGTTTGTTTCTTTTGTTAATTTGTATGAGAAAGTACAGGGTTAGAAATTCGAAATAATTTGTAAAATATTTGGTACTACGTCGAGTAAATCGAAATTATCGTTGAATATCTGTGCTCAAACATTCGTTATTAGCAAGTAATAAGACTACAGCTTTAAAAGCATTTTCACCTTAAGAAAAATAATTTGTAAAATATTCACTGTGGTTACCAAAATGAAAATTATCATTGCATATTTATGTACAAATATTTGTCGTTTAATGTGATACTCGTAAAAGATAGCAATTGGGAATTATTATGAGTTTGCATCTTTTATAATAATTTTCGACAATTTTTAAGAGAAGATGTGTCTTTAAAAATGAAAATAATTTGCAAAATACATACGCAGCGCTCTCAACGGAATGAAAATAATTACATCGTCGTGTATTACGTTCGAATTTTGCAACAATTGAAGTTTGAATCGCTTTACGTAACTAATGAAGTCCTTCGATGGAATTATTAGTTGTTCATTTCTTTCAACAACGTTCTCTGTTATATCGTTATCCCCGGCTGTCAATTGATTCGAGGGAATCAACAACTCGATCGAAACACGTTACGCAATGGGGGTGGCGATTGCAAAGAAAATGGAACCAACATCAAGCTGCAATCGTCCTTGCGGTTCGCTTTAATTGAATGTTCGTTTAATCAATTTCGACGGCTTCCTCCTGGACCGTACTACTCGTCCCGAGACGAGTAACAAATTGCACAGTCGCCTATCGATAAACTTAAATTACAGGATTACGACAATAATATTACGCGCTACTTCTAAGAAGCATAATCCAGAGACAAATAAATTTACAGTTCTGCACAATGATCATCTATTTTCATACAATGAATTAACAAGAACGAGCGAAGGAAATTGAAACACACAATGTAGAAAGGTTTCCTTGAATCATTGCTTGAATAAATTTTCTTGTTTTTCGGACAGTGGGACGAGTAATTGCAACCCTTAAGAAACATAAAATATATAAAATATAATCAAAATAATAATTATTATAAAGTATAAATAAAATTAATCTGAATGTGATCATTTGAATCTGGATTAAAGGCTTCGTGGATTTATATCGTTCACAATTTTCTACGATTCATTTTCAAAATCATTCATCCAAAAATTTCAACGTTTTTCATAATTTCCAGTTGATTTACAAAATTGTAACACAACATGATTAATACATATAAAAATGATTGGAAATATATAAATGTATATAAATATCAGAAATGTTAATTATAAATACGAGATATACAAACATGAGGAACGTTGTGAAATATAGTGAGCCGTTCGTGTTTACCGTGCAATAATGAAGAACGCGAGCGGAATTTATGTCTTACATCGGCGATGTAAATCACAAAGTAATCAGGGTGCCATATTATGTTGACGCGATTCCTTTTTAGCTATTCTCTTCGAAGTTCCAGTAAAAGATCTAAAACAAACCTATTGGCGAATATAGAAATTCTTGAACAGCATCCTCTAGAACTGTTCTGTGTATAATGGCGTCTCTTGAGAACGTATTTACCTATGCACATCCCATAATATGTCTATTTGCATTTCTTAAGGATGGCAATTAGACGTATCGTTTGTTCGTAAAGAAGAGAAAGTGTTGAAGCAGCGATTCGAAGTTTCTCCAGCCGGTTTGCTTTGGATGCTTGTTTCCCTTTCGCATAAGGAGCTTTCCGTTATGAATTTAGTGTAATTCTAGAATTCCCACCGATATCTTCAGCCACATGTACAAGTAACATGAAGATGTTAGTTTCTTGTCCATATTTTGTTGAAGTTCTGTCTTCCTGATTAATTCGGATAGTAGAGGTTCTACATTATCATTGAACAACTGCATACAATCCAAACTGTGTTGTGTCGGGTGCCACAATCAGATAAATGTAATGAATATGCCAGTAGAAGTTTCATAAAAAAGTCATTAGAAACAAAAGAGTATTTTTCAATAAGTTAGTATTGTCCCACATAGTATAAGGGTGAATGGCGATGTTTCGTTTATCATACTTGTCTACTAGCAGCAAGACATTAAAGAATACTGACTGTAAACGGTATAAGCGATTTTTCGGTCCCAACATTTTCACATATTTTATTTCACACGTGCAATGTCCACTGGTGTAAGTGAAAAAATTGCATTAGTGGATTAGTACGTATGGAGTAGATTTTACCGATTTTTTGTTCACTCGCTGCTGTTTTTTACGTTCAGGCGACTGTAGATCAAAGAATAGTCTGCAAACGATACAACTGACTTTACTAATGCCTCGCTTAATACCGAATGCGATTGACCATGATTAGGGTAATCTGTACAATGATTGGCACCCTAAGCCAAAATCATAGTAAAAATCTTTTTAATTTTTTTTTTTAAATATTTAAACGAGCTTAACTTGCTATTATATTATAAGCTAATAGAGACTTTTCAGCAAAATCAAACACTTTTACGAGTCCTAAATCTTTTATTATAAAATATATTCAGTGAATAACAATCGTAAGACAAATAGTACCGTCATGGGCACATTTTATAAACATTAAGAAGTAAATGTTAAAAAGGCTATTTGATTTATAATTAAACATATACACACTTATTACATCTGTCGTACAGTCCGACATGAAGTCATAAAGTGATAAAGTATACTCACTCGTAACGAATATCTTAACAAAACTATTTACACTGCACTGTGGTCATCCGTCGATCTTACTATATGTCCTCTAGCGTTGCTAACAGTCATATAAATAAGAAGCAATAAAAAATGATTTTCTATACCAGGAATTCTTAATATTTGCCGTCTAAATCAAAAGTGCCAATAACTAATGCAGTGCCAGAGATAGTACAGCAATTTACTCTTTCAATTATACATAAAATTTAATACAAATTCATTTTAATTTAATTAACCCCCACCCTAAAATTTGTTCCTACATCAACTCTATCTTACGTGTGCTCTTGTTCGCGCAACAAGTAGCTAGAATCGATCCCGAAAATCGCCACCCTCTGACAGAGGTGACGTACGTTTGCCTATAATTCGGTCGGGTTCGATCAGCTTTAGCCAAGGAAAATTTCCGAGACAGCGTCCGAAGGAAAATTTCATAATTTCCACGGCGAATATTGAAACATTGTCAACATCCTCGGGGCAGGAGAGAGGTGCCGGTAAAAGGCAAGAGGGAGAAGACGTCACATCGGATTACCTTAATCCCAGAGGTCGCTGATGGGAATACCGCGTGGACCAAGAAAATGGAGGAAGGGAAGATAACGAATTGTCATTGCGTGTGCAGGGGACCTGTGTAGAATCAAGCCCCTGTGGATCCTGTCGGGATTACCCCAGAGGAAATAATGAATTCCTTGTCGGATTTCATACTGACTCCCACTCGTGAATCATGATTTACCTGATTCACCAGGTGTATCTTCTGATCGAGAACCCCTACTCCGGACATTAAAAATATTACCTGAAATCACAACCAGAAAATTATAATCTTAATCCTGGGTAAATGTGAATACAGTACTCTCACAGAGTGATCTCGTGTATAATGTTTTTTTTTGTGAATATTAATAGTTTCTTGCAATTCTTTGACTTCTCCGGTTTGCATTTTCCAGTGGGCAAGATTAAATTTTTCGTTAAATTAATGTTCGTATTATTTAAGCTCAGATCTTTGTTTCCTTTTTACTATTAGTAAAATCTTTATTACTTAGTTACTTTATTGAATGTTTGGTGTATTGCAGAACCTGTTTGCAAAGGATTGTTTGAATGGAAAGGGAACAAACGCATTTAAATTATTAAATTGAAAGTAAACTTTGAGGATTTCAGTTTTCTGCTATTTATATAATTGGATTTTGATATTAGTTATTCGTTGGGATTAATTCATGGCGATGTTGTATGAAGAATGTTTTACATCCAGTTCTCGCGGATGGGGTGGAAAATGAAGTTCAAGAGTTCCTTCAAGGTTTTCACGCGGTGTGTTTAATAGTCGCGGCGTTACGGAGTCTGATTACGTGACCCGTTTTTGAAAATGGACTTGCAAGGAGAGATCATCAAAGGGACGCGTGTATCCTTGGGAATAATTCACTTCTTGCTATTGCGTCGTCCTTTTCCAACCTGTCGAGAAAATCGATATTTTACTTGAACATTTAGATGCCAGAGAAAAATTGTTAAAACACTATCAGTTCAAATGTTGCTCTTTAAAATTCGATAAACTTGCTGAGGGTGTTCATGCAAATTCGAAATTTTTTTAACCATATTGCTCAAGGATTAGTCAAGGACCTCATCTGAAATAGTCTTTTTTGAGAGTGTCATTCGATGTTCATGCAAATTAAAATTTTTATGAAATAATTGTCCGGACGGATTAATCAAGAATCTTGCCTGACAAAGATCTATTTACATTTATCATTCGATCTATATACAAATTTCAATTTTTGTGGACCAATAAGAGGAAGGATTAATCCAGTATATCGCTTGGAAAAGTTTTGTTCGGAACTGCTATTCGCTGTTAATGCAAATTAAAATTTTTGGTGAACCAACTGGCTATAAAGGATTAATGAAGAATTTTGTCTGCAATAATTTTATTTACGTCTATCATTTGATCAAGCAAATATCAATTAATTTGTGGATCAGTTGAGGAAAAGACTAACCACAATTTCATCAGGGAAACTTTCTTTCATTCGTTGATTAAAAATTGTTCATGTATAGGAAGATATTGCAAGATGACTACACCACACATGGAGGACCTTTTTCACTCGTCCAGTCGCAATTTCTTGCGTACACGTTTTACGACGTCGGAAACCCCATGACCGTGAATTTTATTCGACCTTTTTACGACATCTTTCCCATCCCACTCTCCATGAATACGAATAAACCGATTCCAGAACGGTTCATGGAACCATAAATTCAATAATCGATCGCGGTGTTTTTGTCACATTCGTTTTATGGTTCTCTCGCTGATCGATGGAACTATTCACAAATTCAGGGTGGAGTTGCGTAGTCTTTGTTTACGAAAGCTCTTCAATTTTTTTTGTAAAATTTTCTGAAAGCTATTCTTTAGTATCTATTTTTAAAGAATAACTCGATTTGAGCTCATTCCAATGCTTGTTTCAAAGAATGCAAGAATCGAATTTTTGTAGCAATGGGAGGTTACAGCATAATTGTTCATCTTAAATTTATTGTTCGGATTTGTCGTTGACTTCTTTCGGAATGGAATACAATCTACAGTGCAATTTTAACCATTTCTCGTCAGAATCAATAGCATTCCATTCAAGTACTAATTTTTTTAGCATTCAGTTTAAATTATTGAATATTTATATTAGATCCAATAAAAGGATTAACGTTGATCGCAAATACATCAAAAATATTGGGTATGAAGAAAACTCATCCATGTTTTTTCTCAATAGATAACGTTGGACTCAGTAAATATCACGTGATGTACTAATCGCATCGGGGCATGCTTATACTCTTTGAAGAGGTTTGTGTACGTAGATAAAAATTCTTTTTGACAGTTTTGTGTTTGGTTAATTCAGTCGAGTGTTACAGCGCGTTAAAGATGGAAGTGAACAAGGAGAAAATTTGCTATATTTTACAATTTTGTTTCGATAGATGCGAAAAAGCATCGCAGGCGGGTTGTGAATGAAGTTTATAGGCCCGATACTGTAACAGAAAATACTGCGCAATTTTGGCGTCGGGCCGACCACGCATACAGAAATCGAAGAGTGGTCTTTCAAAATTGAAAGCTCACCTTATATATGTATGATCAAAGTGAGACCCTATTTCCTCTCTCATCTCCACAGTGTGTTTATAAAAAAAAAGTAAACAGACGCCGCGCCGGAACAGAGTTACGTTGTCACAGAGCGTGCAAGAATACGGAAAATTCAATACAGTATTAGCATGTATAGCAGGCATGGGCACGGGTGGAGCTTCTCAAACGTCTGCCTCTCCCACCAACCTCTCTTTTATGCGCGAGGCCTGCGCACTGTTCGCGTCGGGCGAAGCACTTCTTTCCTCTATGGTAACGGCGGATGCTGGTGGGGGACGTTGGAGGCGCTATGGTGGGGACGGTTTTGTCTCAATTGAAACAAAAGTGCCCATCTCTGACGTATAGGGAGTAACATGTATAGGGAAGAGTTGTTCAGAATGATGACCTTGACAACATATTTCAAGGTCATCACAATCGGTGAGGAGGATCAACTTCTATATAAATACCAATGAGAATTGCTACATGAGAATTTAGTGGATCTAGCTGTGATTGCAATAAATAGTGAAATGCATCCACCATCCTAGGATTTGAGAGCAAACTTCTGCAGTCAACGAGAGCAGTCCCGCAGAAAAATTTAATTTTCCAACATTACCACATCTGCATAAATTCAGCGTCGCCTACCTCTGTGGCGAAACGGTCTCGGTAGCATGACGGCACCTCTGACCTTCGTGGAAACGGATATCTTGTGTGAATCCGAGTCGCGTGTAATCCGCTTTGCATTCTCGCAGAGCGTGCTGCGGTAGTTCTGACTCCTTAGGCGTTATTCGCGGAATGATTGAGTCATCTACCAAGAACACAGGGTAAAATGTCACACTAGCACGGTCCTCCAGTGACAATTAACACGTTGAGCCAGGCGCCGAATTTGCTGTCCTTTCCGTTCAGCCGGTAGCCGGTGAGCGATACAATGTTGTAGGGTATCGCCTATGGATAAAGAATTCTTCTTTGTCGCGCTATTTTCGACATCTTTTAGGTGTATGTGTGATTATGTTCACTATATTTTCGTATGATGTATAAAATGTAAACTACAATTGATCACATTTCATTGAGACTATATTTACTTTTTAACTTTAATACTGTCGGTCCCACGGACCGACGCCAGTCAAACGAAAATTCTAGTGCCGGTCCTCAAGGACCGGCGCCGGCCACACGGAAAGTTCACCGCCGGTCCCCAGTGACCGTCGCCGGGCCCAACGTGTTAAGCATATCCGGTCAAAGGACTTCTCTTATTTTAGCCTTGCTTTGTTGCGAACCACTTCTTTGTCCTTCGGAAACCTTGCAAAAGTCTATTACTCGCTCTCGAGGATTAATCGATCGTTAAACGATACGTTTCTTCTAGTGGAAAATTGATTCATCGAATGATGCTTAATGGGTAGCCCGCAAATGGATGTTTTAAAGGTTTCTGCTCGCTTTCTTCGTTCCAGTGGTGCTAATAAATGGTCCATTGCCGATTGGAGGTGGGAAAGGCGTGGAGAAAATACTGTATCAACTTGTTTAATCGATTTCTAGCTATAGTGTGCTGTTTGATTCGATAATAAATGTTCATGTATTTGATGTTTAATACTTTGACTTCTGAATAGCAACATCAAAATTCTACAAAGATTAAAATAACTTATTAAGTTAGCGAACATTAGAGACTTACAAGTCATTGACACTGGGAAATTACACTTGTTAAGATTAAGAGTTCCAAATTTTTTAATTTACGATTATTGTGATTGCAGAAATGTATTTATGAGGAATTATTGAATGAATTTATTTCTTTAGACATATACTGAGATAAGAACCGCTGTAAATCTGCACATACGCTGAAAACAAAATTTATTATAGTTATGGATACTTTAGCTGCTTTGTGACCTACAAATCCTACAATAAGATAGAATTGTGTTTCTTCGGTATATCACAATAAAAATTAATTTTTAAACCTGGTTAGAGAACAGTGTTACCCATATGTAACTACTAAAATTCTTTTTTCTTCTTAACACTCATATGTGCCTCAAAAGTAATGGTACAACAAAATTCTCTGTTAATATTAACCCAGTTTCGTTTGGCATTTCAATTCGGTTATGTTTTGCCGATTCTTACATATTTTAAACAAATGATGTAGGAAATTTATTAAATTTCTAAAACATAGAATGTTTATCCTCGTCCTCTGAAATCATACCAATATTGTATCTTTTTGTTTGTTGCAGATGCTTTCCAAGACGCGGACTCTGATTATACAGACGACGCGCTAGACAATTTCTTACGGGAAGCTCAACAAAAGTGAGCATTTATTACTCTGTGTTGTCAATTGTTCATTCCTTCTCATCTTTCTACAGAAAACTCATCCATACATTCCCTTGAACTCTTTTACCGAATTTGTTATCCCACGTGGTAATGCATGCTGTAATAATTAAATCAAACTTTTATGTGTCGTAAGAATTTAGTATTTTAGAATTCGTGAAGAAACAGCCACGAATTAATTTGTACACTTTTCTTGAATGGATTAATATTGGTGTACCCTAATTCTTGAGTTCTGAAATATGCGATGCGACGTCTATTTTTTATTGGCATAACTAGACAATTCATGTTGTTAACTAGACTGCGGAATAAACATTTTTTCATATGTTACTGAGGTAATGATGAGGTAACATATTAATGCTAATATTCTCTTTTAATATTAAACAATATTTTACTTCAATGTGTACAACTGATTTGATGCATTTAAGACAAAAAAAATGAGTAGGCATAATTTAAAACAGTAAAGCATTAAAAGAATTTGGAAATACTGTTATATTATTTTCAACTAATAAAACATATTAAGAAAGAAAATAAATATCTTTCTCGCAACAGTTTGTTGCAGTTCAGGTAGACAATTTTGATTTTGCGTTGTAAATCAAGGGGTTAATAAAACGTATAACAATTTTTTCTAGCCACTGTCATGTGTGGAAATTACTATGTCAAATAAAATCACAAATATAATTGAACTTTTTTAATTGAACAACGAGTACATTTTGCCGTATAAAGAAACAAAATATACAAAACAGTTTTACTTGGTATTGAATTTACGAATTTAAACGCTCGATTGAATAGATTCGAATGTTTACCATTTTTACGAAAGATTAGTTATCCAGTATTAAAAATCGAGTTAAATAACTAATTGCAAGGTGTTAAATTTTACCTCCTCATTTTTGGTACATATGTATAAAATTCTCAGTCTATTTCAAACTAAATATTTATTTAGTATTTTCTGGTAAAAAGACATAACCTAAAGACACCAGTAATTGATCTCGTATCAGTAGTTGAACATTTACAGGCAAACCTGAAAAATAAGGTTTTTAGAAGTAATAATCTTTTGAAAAAGGCGCGATAGATATGCTGTACTATCCACCGGCCCGAAACACTTTCACTTAGATTTAATTGTTTATTGTAACAACGCACGATTGACTTCATCGACGTTGGTTGTATGCCCCCATATGTATTGTAATTCCCTTTAAGCTGTCGTTAAGAAACAGCATATAATTCACGGTAATATAAATTATAAATTAAATTGTTATAGTTCTATATTTAATATATGTAATATCAACTATTAACTAACGTATGGTCAATTTTGACGCAATTATTGAATTTTCAAAATTGTCTATAAAATTTGGATAGCATAAATATTTAAAAAAAAGTTAGCTTTGTTACGTAATGGAAGAGGTTCAAACAGCGTTTTTACGTATAGAGTCCTTGCTCCTTTATTAATTTTATTAATAAAGGTGCAAGCATTTACTATTCTTCAAGCAGAACATTTTTCTTAAGTGGTCAACCATTGGTGTTTTTACCTTAAGTCTTTGAAAATATTGTCGACAACGTCGCGTCGCAGGATCCACCCCTTGGATGCGAAAAGGGTTGCAAGGACACCTGGACTCCCGTCCCGTCCCCCTATCGATGTCTCGATGTCACGACAAGGCATTGTTCTGATACCCCTAATCTCGAGTAGACGTACCTCGTTGATTTACCTGTTTAGGCGGGCCTGCATAAAACGTGGCGGCAACTGCGACCACCGACCGAAAGACTGTTGCCACAGCTCCAGCTGCAGATGCAACCTGTGGGGCTCGAATTGCCGGTGCCAGCGAGTGGGCGTCTTCCAGAAATGGGGCTAAAACTTCTCTACCTTCAAAAGCGACCCTTTAATCCTATGCACAACTCGCAACGACTTCATTTAATTCCGACTACCTCGAAGTTCCCCTGATCCCTCGCGATCATTTTATTCTGTAGTCGATCCCGTTAACCCCTTGTGCCCTTTTACCCTTTATATTTAGGTCCCGGAGACACCTAAGGAATTAACAATCGACGTTTTATTCGTCGACACCAACTTCACTTTGGTTCTGGAAAATCGAAAGTTAATCAGAAACGATGGTGATTCTAGTCAGGTTTTAGTCAGATTTTGTGCACAAGGGGTTGCACGTTCGCTACCGGTCCAATCAACGTTCTTTATTTTATAATTTAGTGTAAATCGATCTCCGAATTGCTGAAATAAATTAGAAATTATCTTGGTCGATTGGAGGCTACTTTAACACTAAACCTACCCAAAAATGGAATATCACTGACATGCGAGGTCTTATCAAAATGAGAAAATTGAATTTATTTTGAATTTATACAATTTTTATTATGTATAATTATATGTTTCAATAATGATGCCTGTTCAGTAGTCCCCTATGGAAGAGGTTTTATAATTTCAATAATTGTAAAACAGAGAACTGGACATTTGACCGAGGGAGGTTTAGTGTTAATATCAACCTCACAAGACCACAGTAGGGTTCTTTACCTTCTTTATTATACATGCTTCATTTACAAAGTTTAAACTAATTTGTACGTGGTAGTGAACGTGTAAAGTCTTCGTTCTTTATAAGTTAAACACTTGCGTCTAGCAGACTATTTAAACAAAACATTTGCGTATCAATAAATGCAATGTCCAACTAAACTCTACTCTTATGGTGCGTTTAGACCAAACGAACGAATGCTCGTTTCACCCGCACTCTGAAAAAATGAAAAATTCAAACGATCATTCGTCTATGCTCGTTAAAGTAATCGCCGAACGTTCGAAGAATGGTTATTCGTTTTTTTTAAATATAAACGAATGCAACGTTCGCCGAATGTTCAACTCAATACATAACTTTTGACATGCAGCGAATACGACGGTACGTTTATTATAATATTATAATTATATTATATTAGTACATTCGCTGGCGATCGTCATTTAAATGAGCACGAATTTGTTGAAGTGAAATCAACGAGTATTCCTTCGTTTGGCTGAAAATTAGAATATACAAAGAACTTCACCTTCGCTGCAATACAGCTGTTAAAAAGACAACAAGCACCGAAACGTGAACTAAAAATTTGCAAATGTGCAATGGGGTACGGTTCAAATTGTTTAAATAGTCTAATAGCAGGACAATGCGACCAACTCGGCATTGCCCACGTTTTGTTCGTTTCATCGGAGGAATCATTTACCTAGTCGACCTAGTCCATCGAGCGAGAACTCCGCTAGGGGATGAATTTTTCATGGGAATCATTCCGGAGTGAGCTCGACGATGTTTCTTACTCTCCGTTGTTCATTCTCGTTTTTGTTTCTGTGCGTTGCACGTCTCGTATCTACCTCCCTCGCGTACATTACTCGGGCAACAAATTTCATCGTGTTCTCCGTTATTATCGTTCTCGTTCCGCATTATACAGCACAAACTGCAGCTTTTGTTATTTCAATACCCCCGCGGTTTCGCTGGTCTCGATCTCGAACAAACAGCTCTTCGGACAATAACGTTTTGTATGTTTTCGCGTGACAATTTCTTTCTTCCGGTTTCCTCTGTCCGAGCTTTGCTTTTTAACGCGCACTTGGAGGCCTTTCGCGATCTGTTGCGAACACGGAAACCCCATCGAAGCGAAGCATGAAAGAACGGTACAAAGCCTGCGTTTGCTGCTTTATTTCGTTTCGTGGAGAGAATGAAAAACAAATGAGAGCTAGAGAGAGAGAGAGAGAGAGAGTTAGAAAAGTTAACAAGTTGTCTACCGAGAGATAGACTCTGCGCGAACGACTACAAAATGGCGGAGAGTTGCTACGCTCGCGAATTTGTAAGAAGATTTTGTCTTCCATGGAAAACGCTTTGATTCAGTGGCTGTAAATTTATTTTACTGGATTGAGAATGATTTAGTGTGTCCATAGAATGTCTGAATGTTTTAATATATCGGAACGATGCAGAAGAATGCGGTTTCAATGATTGAATCGTAGAAGCTTGTACTCGTTTCGATTTACTTGAGTTCCTATTTTTGCGTTCCTGGCGTAGATCGTTTTTACGATCGTGCGATTTATTTGTTTAAGGGGTGAATTAGTTTCACTACGGATGAAACTTGTACAAATTTACCATAGGAGAAGAGAAGCGCGGCAAATTCTGACGATACTTTTTCTGTCCCGATTTTCTCTGGCCTCAAGCGCCATCTTCGTTCGAGCGGCTACGATGATTAGAGGACGTGTTTTCGAATGAACAATCTCGAAACTCATGCTGGCACACTATTCTCTGATTGGTGTTTCTTCTGGCCACTTTTCCCAATCAGACGACGGTGTTCCATTCCCCCTGTACTCACATCTGTCGCCGTCGGAGATGATCGCGCAGTTATATTCGTAGAGTAATTGAAATTTGTCGAACACATTGATTTCCTCGAAGATCAGAAGAAAGAATTTTATTCCCCGGAGGAGCGTGTTCCTCCCTATTTGAATTTTGAAAAAAAAACGTGTATATGTACGTGTCCACGTCTATGCATACTAATTATTAAAATTTGAAAACACACAATAATGGATGTTATCGTATCATATCGGAAGGTGGATGTACATGTACCGATATATTATGGAAATATAATATATATTATATATGTACTAGCAACTGATTCTATCGCCTGATGTTCCTATCCGAATCTATTTTAATAACATTTTCTTTTTGGTTTTTGTTAAAACGCTCTGTTGTAGATCAATTACTAGATTGTGGATATTTGTGCAAAATAAAAACTTTCTGCATTGAATGGTGCGAAACAGGAGTCGAATAAAATTTATTTCTCCTTTTAACTCTTAAGTGGACCTCCAAAATCTACTTTAAAAATGCAATGATTTAATTATATTTAATATTCATCTCTATTGAATTGGTAAATGGTAAAGGTAATAAGATAGTAAAATTTCATCTAAGGCTACAAATATTATAGTTAATGCTAGTAATAGTTACACATTAAATAATTGTTAGCGTAAGTGGAGTCTATAGCGACCCCAATAGTTCACTTAACGGTTAATAGCTTTAATAAAGTGAGAGCAACGTAACAGAATTCTTAAATTATTCCAAAGTTTCCATTTCTCCTTCGCTTACACATATTTTCGCCATAAATGCATAAAATCCGCAGTCTATTGATTACTATTTACTGTAGACACTATTTTACACTGTGCACATGTATCTTTAATACAGCATCGCTCAAGCAGTAGATTATAATCGTAGTATAAAGAAGAGGACAAAATAAAACATAACGAAAAATGTTATGAATCAATTCGAAGATTATTTACCAAAAAACATTCCTGTAACCCTGATATGTGGAATTCTTTCAGAGAAATTTTTTATTATCAAGAGACTCGAATAAACGTCTTTGACAATCACGAATAGTTTAACTAGGAGAGCTTTCCAATGGCAATAGAGACAAATCCTTTGATCACATGCTTTAACAAATAATCATCAGCATTGTGCGACACGTTAGCACCAGGACAGTTGCGGAGACTTGCTGTGGAGCATTGTTACATTCATTGTAACGTTGACAAGTGAATTGTATTGCTAAAAATGGAGAATAAAAATTATTCCGACTGTCAGTGCAACATTATTGTATTGAGGCAGGCTCGATTGTATAATTTCATTCTACATACCAGGGGTGGGCACGGAGAGGTCTCTCAAACGCCTGCTTCTCCCACCAATCACTCTTTCATGCGCTAGGCCTGCGCCTCGTTCGCGACTGGCAAACCACTTCCTTCCTCTATGGTAACGGCGGATGCTGGTGGGGGTCAGTGGGCGCTATGGTGGGGATGGTTTGTGTCTATTGAAACAAAAATGCCCATCCCTGCTTTATACCCTTATATAATTTCAACTGTATTATTAATTCTCGAACGGCGGATCATTCTTATAACAATATAATTTGTGATATTTAGGACCATCTACTGCTTTATTTATCAATCTTTTAAGCCATATTTTCAAGAACATTTTTCGTAGACTCGCTAATCTTTTTATTGCTTCCAATGCAGCAGCCGTTCGCTTTATTATTTTGTCAGAAAAATTTTCTGCGTCAATTGCAAGAGACTGGAGCCAGATAGACATTTCATTCTTACTTTAATAATTTTAACAAGCTGAAAATAATAGATTGGCATTTTTAAATCAGGTTAACACTTAAACCTATCGACTATTAAAAGTGACAAGTATGTGCTCCCTTATAAAAATGACACGACTGAATTTATGTAGATTTTGTGCCAGTTTTATTATAATGTATACTTGACTAGAAAACTATGCATAATCATTTCCAGAGGCACCATTTTTATAACTTCAATAATTGTAAGTACAATAAAAAATCTGAAAGCGGTCATTTGACGGTGGTGGATTTAGTGTTAACCTAGTGTTAACTCTTTTAAATTACACCTACTCTTTTCTTTCATAAACGCATAAAATCCGTAGTCTAGTTATTATAAACTATTTCGGTAAGAAAACAAGCTTGCACAAACTAGTGTTCGCACCGTGTACCATCTTCTTTCTTTCGGTGCTAATATACGGGCCCAAACTTATTACAAAAATTATCTGTTTTTAACGCGTGTGTCATCAGTGGTACACGTAGCACGGAACGTGCTAAGTTGGCTTTATTTATAATCCAAATATAATTAGAAATAGTAAGGTGTAAGTAGTTACAGTTGTCAGGAGATTTGGGATAATAAAAACAATGTTTTCTTATCACACTTTAATTATAATATGTTAAACTATATATATGTATCAAATGCGTGCGTTTCACATGACTGCTTGGAGGAGACTGCAACTTCTCGATGCAAACAAACAAAAGACGCTACTCTCGAACGACACGCCACCAACAATTAACTATATATTTATACATGCCGATAATCTAGAGCCCGTGTATAG
This sequence comes from Sphecodes monilicornis, assembly GCA_913789915.3. Lineage (NCBI taxonomy): Eukaryota > Metazoa > Arthropoda > Insecta > Hymenoptera > Halictidae > Sphecodes > Sphecodes monilicornis. The sequence goes on from OU565290.1 coordinate 19,049,390, forward strand.
CACTTATCGATTTACACTTTCTTACAACAGTTTTAGCAGGATTTAAGGAAATAAATAAACTTATCTATCATTCTATTACATCGCTTTTGCATTGAGCATTTGATGTATTTGTACACATTACCGTGTTCGGCGACCCATCCTAGTGAACAATCTTAAATCAGGCAATTCGTAGGACACGAGTGAGCAGCGTAAAGGACACGACGTCGATCTGTCTGGCAGGATCGAGGAGTCACGAGGCCGAAAAACTCGGATAGGACACGAAAGAAGACGTTGTCACGGATCAGCCGGCGACCTCCTGGTACGACACGAGAGACTGGGTACCGTGTTTCCGTCGAGTGGGTCGAGTAACTGGATCGTGACGTGCCGGTATATCACGATGCTCTTGGTCGGTTCACCGGGCAAGGATCTCGGTGGGACCAAAGGATCGCAAAGGAGAGGACCCTTTCGAAACCGAGGGAGACCACGACGAAGAGAGGACTCCGTACCCGATCGAATACCCTGGACGACGTATCTCGGATCGGGGAGATCCCCGATCTCGGTCGACCATAGTAGGGGAAGGTTAAACGAGTTAACCTCCAGGGACCACGTCGACCTACGGGTCGTAAAGAATCTCGCCTCGCAGCAATGAAACGTGCGGCCACGGACGGTCACCCGGATTATTCGGGATCTCCCGAGCGTCCACGGGAACTTTCAAGGGCCCTTCCTCCTGTGGGATGTTCCTGATGAAAAGAGGATTTCGAAGGTCTCCTTACCTTGAGACAGATTCTACTGCTTTGAATTTATTTGGGCTACTTTGAATGGCTTAGAGCTAGGTGTGGGTTCACCCGGTTCAGGCGATGTTTGCTGGGGTGGACAAGATTTTTGGGATGAATGATCGAAAGGAATCGTGTTTGGAGAGTTTCTAGGCCCTGGTGGGAACATGGATTTGCTTTGCTTGGATTTATTAGACGCGATAATTTGCAAAGAGGTTGGATAAAATGGTGTTTTAGTGAACGTAGGTTATGTGCAGGGATTGAGACGATTTTGTAGGTTTCGTTTGAAATGATACCAGCCACCCTTAAGTTAGCAGGGTTCATTGGTTCTGAGAGCAACTTGAAATTCATTCGTGGTAACTGTATGATGGTTTAGTCACATATGAAAAATAATTCTTCTTAGATTGTTAAAAGAAGACCTGTATTCTTAAGACCTTTAACCTGTATTCTTCTTTTTGGAATTTTTCTGGAAAGAATTGTTATCTTTAGGAACTTTTTTAAAAATTGTCCTTATAGAACACATATCATAGAATCTATTATATAAAATAGAAAAGGCACTACATGTAGTTCTCTGCAAAGAAGGAGAAGAACACAAACAACACAACAAACAGAAACCAAAGGTTAAACCAAAATAGGTATTTAGGTTATAGGTTGTAGGTTTAAGATATTAGGTTTTAGGTTGAAACACTCAGGTACCAGAGGTTAGATTAAGGTTTAAGTTTAGATAGTAACAAGGGAGAGAGAAAATGAATGATAAGAATGTGTGAGTGGTATAACACTGAATTGTACATCTAGCCCAAATTTCATGGCCGGTAAGGCTGAAATAAAGATATTATTATTATTATTATTATTATTATTATTATTATTATTATTATTATATACAATAAAAGTTCTATGGAAATTAATTATTTTAGACCATTCATTAAAGAAGGACTCGTAAGAGGAATATAAACATACATTAATCCATTCTTTAATTAATAGAACTCTGTTTGCAACAGTTTATTGCTTTCAAAAGTAACTATACACCTTCCAGCTATTAAAAAGAATGAATAGGAATTTAAATGATTTGTGAACTCATTTTTCGCTCGTCGCGGGAAAATGATTGCCGATAAATTCGTTTAATTGGTCGGCTGCCATGCTGAATAATCGTGCCCGGTTTCTGCTTTACGTCCACCATGAGGAATGTCTCTTTGTATCGTTTTATTCTGAAAACCACGGCGATAACATTGCTGGAATGTTGAAAACACGTGTATATTTATAGCACAGCATCCGGCGCTAAAGTTAATCGTCCGTGTAGGTTTAAGTGGGTGAGATTCAATCGATCGGCCAGGAATTTTCATTGAAACCTGCGTGCATTCCTTTCGAGGTGGGTAACCCGCGATCGAACTTGACCTTCTTAAACAATTTTCATCTGCCCGTTACGTGGATCGCAACTTTCTCGCATATTTTCGCAGTATATTACATCGTGCGATATTTTGGTAGCGGCTCTGACGTTGGAACGTCATCGATGAAAATTCTGCAAAATTCTTAAACTTCAATGTACCTGAGAAAATACATAACTGAGCGAACTGTTGCATCGACAGCTGAATCTGTCACATCTTTGTGTGCAAGGACATTTTTCTGCATTGATTGTAAAAAATCAAGATTTAAATAAAAATTAATTTCTTCTTTTAATAGAGATACATTTTACTTGTGCCTTGAATTTCTCGCATTTTATGTAAACATTTTTATCAGAAATGGATAATTTTAATAACTCTCTCTGTCTCCTGACTTTTGTCAAAAATGCATAAAATCCACAGGCTAGTTATTCACGAGCAATATAAATTCTTCTTCTAACAATTTTGAAAAATTCCTCCGATATTTCTTGTCCTTTATCGTCTCAGTTTTTTTTTCAAAAATTCATAAAATCTTCGATCTCACTAGATTCATGAATAACATAAATTCTTCTACTGCTTCACTGCCTTACCTTTCAGCTACAGTTTCATTAACAATGCATAAAATCATGTACAATATAAAACATTAACAAACTTGTTCTACTATATATTGCAAACACGACATACAGATTAACATGAAGCAGTTCATTTTATGTGTCTAGTGTCAAATTCAGAGGAAATATATATCCGAAATAAAATCTGAAGAAAATGATTTGTTAAAAGGATCGTCGTTTGTTCTAAACAAATTTATCTGAAGTAGATGATGATTTGTTGCAACGATGGAGGCTGAAGATTGGCGGATTCTTTTGACGGGACATGTCACACTTTCTCCCGAGGCACGTTTCAACGTTTCATTGGACTTAGGTCAATTGGTTTTCCAGGTCGTGCGGCCTCTCTCAATTACGCCGCCTAGCGTAATCCAGTTAAGGAAAATAAAGTGCTCGCCGAGGTGACGAAATCCCAACAAGCTCTTCGGTTGAGCCTTTTCCTCGGTCGTTCGACGAAGCTTCTCAGCTGTTCTCGAGTGACTCCCGACTCTGTGATCATTGCACGTATCGCGATTGAAACTTCAAGAATAATTGATAACCTAGAGCGTGAAACATAGGAGCTGTATCAGAGTTTTCTGAAGCTGTCTGAGGTGCACATTTGCTACTTACATCGAGTGAGTCACCTAGATTGCCATGCGTAGATGATTGAAGCAGTGACATCATCGAGTACACAGCCTGTTCGCATCTACCAGACACCCGAAAATAACAAACTACAGCCGAGCTGGCCTTGGTGATCCCCCTTGTGCCAAAAATGGCGTTTTATACTTCGTTCTGAGCGATACAATTTTTCAAAGTGATTTTATACAGTATTCATGCTTCATCTGAACCGCTGGTAATTGGCAATTAGTGTCGTTGCAATTATGGACTGCATTTATTAGGAAATTTGAGGGTTGTAGCTTCATTGTTTTAGATGCAATATATTCTGTGACGTTTTTGTGTATTGCTGCAATTTTGTATTACGGATGAAGTAGTCTGTTAATTTATTTTCATCAAGATTTAATTCTCGGATGGCAGGATGTCGATCCTCAATTATTGGATTTTAAACTACAACTTCCTCATCAAATGTATCACCTTTCAACAGCTAACTGAAATTATTTTCTATTTATTCAAAGTGTAATAAAGAGATCAATGCAGATTTCGATGGAACACATTAAAAAATATCTAAAAAGAAGATTTCAAAGGAACACATTAAAAAATATCTAAAAAGAAGATTTCAAAGGAACACATTAAAAAATATCTAAAAAGAAGATTTCAAAGGAACACATTAAAAAATATCTAAAAAGAAGATTTCAATGGAAAATATTAAAATATATCTAAGAAGAAAATGATGGATAAAAATTTGAATGCGACCATTATGTCTGCCACGAAATTGTTAACAATGTCCATCCTCCTAAGGGTAAAATACTCAAGTATGCAGGATTGGTAGAGTTCAGTTGCCATTTTTGTAGAATGTTGTAATCTCTATTTTTCCGTGGGAAAATCACAATTCGAAATTGGTTCAGTACTGTTTGCCTGTAATTGATATTTGTGCACGGTCGTGGCATGATTGGGTTGGGAGTGAAAGGTTGGGAGCGAAGCTCGGAATCACTGTCAGCGAGTTCGACGACACGGGCGCAGAAGGAACCACAATCTGTGGATCACGTTTTGCACGAGGTTCGAGTTGAACGAACCCTGAGGCCTGATCTTCTACGGCGCCATCCTGTTTTTCGGTTCTCCGTGCCATCGAGGTAGTGAAAGGTTAGCAGGGACGCTGAAAAGGATCATTCAAGATGGCAGCCGGATAGCGTTGTTGGCTTATCGTCTGTTCATTCCGATCGAGAATTCCTTTTCTTGGCTTTAGCATTCTCTTTTTCCAAAAAAAAAACGAATCAATCAAAGAAACTTACAGTTCGACGACTGCTTAGTGAACGTTAGAATTAAAACACGTTCCTTTGTTTCTCTCGTGGCATTTCCTCTTATCCAGGCGAATAATCTTGACCTTTTAAGTTCACCGATCCTGCAAACAGCCAGCCTAAGTATTTCTGCACTCCGCTCCAATTCCGACGCTGTTTCCATGAATATTTTCACAGTGAACCAACATTTGCAGACAAATCTTCTTCGTTCTGCATAACTGCAAACGATTTTGCTTAAATACTTGTGGAATTTTCAATTCCTAAATTTAACAATCACAAAGTTCACAAGTCTAGAATCTAAACCACGCTTAACTCAGGCAATTCTTCTTAATTTTTCAGAATTGCAAACGATTTTGCTTAAATCTTGCTTACATACTCATGAAAGTTTCAATCTTCTAAGTTTAGTAATCACAAAGGTCACGAGTCTAGGACCTAACCGAAACAATTCTTTATGAACCTTCAGAATTGCAAACGATCTTGCCTTAAATTTTGCTTAAATATTGATGGAATCTTCAATTCCCTAAATCTAACAATCACAAAGTTCACAAGTCTAGGACTTAACCCAGACCTAACTCAGGCAATTCTTCTTAATTTTTCAGAATTGCAAACGATTTTGCTTAAATCTTGCTTACATACTCATGAAAGTTTCAATCTTCTAAATTTAGCAATCACAAAGATCACGAGTTTAGAACCTAACCCAGACAATTCTTTACGAACCTTCAGAATTGCAAACGATCTTGCCTTAAATTTTGCTTAAATATTCATGGAATTTTCAATTTCTAAATTTAACAATCACAAAGTTCACAAGCCTAGGACCTAACCCAGATCTAACTCAGGAAATTCTTCCTAATTCTTCAGAATTGCAAAAGATCTTACTTAAATGCCCAAATATTCAAGCATTGAATCATTTCAATCTAATATTTGCAAAGTTTGCAATACTACGACTAACACTAATTTTCTGTTTCTCGCTGAGGTAGTAATTTTGCTAATTTCTTATCGTATTAACCTTCGAGTGGATCTTCGTTATCTCCAGGTGAAAAAGACAGCGGCGTTAGAGTCGTCTTGGAGCTGTTTTAATTATAACCGGAAGAAAAGGTTGATGAAGAGAGCCAAGAAGAACGAAGGCCAGGAAGGAAGGAAAGGCCGTCCGCAGTTTAAGTGTAATTTCAAAGATTACACTCGTGGGAAGATCTCGTGCCTTCTCGTGTTCAAATAAAATTGTGCGTCGCTAACGAAGCAGTTCACCTGACCTTCCCGCTCCTCTTTGTGTCTTTCATTTAATTAAGTAATGCTTCCGGCAATTTTTGGTGGCAATTTCGAACCATTCTAAAACTTCTCATTGCAAGAGTTTACCTCGGAGCATGACATGCAATAAGCATTACATCGCTAAGTTTCAGAGTACTCGAAAGTTGAAACCGAACGCACAAGAACATGAAGACGTCCATTTGCAACCATGTAACAAACTAATCAAGCTTACGGGCGACACGAATTCGCACGCTCTTCATCTAACCTTAACGATTATGCTACCAGGTGGATCATAATGACTGGTTACTGATTTCTTCTTTCATAATTGAGTCGTCCAATGCAAAAATTGTGCAAGCCAAAAAATTCATTTATTTATTTATCATTGGATAATGAGGCATTAAGTAGAAGTTCTATAAAATACAATAATACCGAAGAATGTCACATTTGTTTTATATAAGGCACATTAAAATTATTCTATTTAATGACGACGAAACACTTGTGTTGTGGTGTTAAACCAAAAACTGTTAAACTATTGCAATCATAAAAATGCTGTGTTCATGAGAAATGTTTTAAGAAACCTCCTTTTAGGAAATCTGAATAAATTCAATCTCGTTATTATTACAAAGTTAAAAGTTTCAGCATGTATATAAATATGAATCTACAAAACACATTTTTTAAATTTTCGTTACAAGCTCGAGTAAAAAAAGTTGTAAGAAGCAATTCTTCTAGATTGGCAGAAAAATTGAAGTTTTTTGATGCATATAAGAAAGTTTTTATTATTTAAAGTGTGTGCCATCAATTCTGAGACTGACTGGTATATCAGTAGCGTTGCTAGGCAATTCTAGCTTTAACTTTATCTCACAGATGACTACTTTGCCAGTCTAAACGACTGTGTAAACAGCGTTCCATCATTTAACAAGCCACTCAGAGGTGTGGACAGCAAACAACCGTAGAAATTCTCCGACATTTATCACGGACGGCTCGTTAAACAAATGAAGGATACGTCTCGCTACCGATACGCGCAATCGGTCGCCATTTGCCGATTCATATCGGAGCACAATGGCAATAGCATTCCTGCAGGGCGGCTTTAATATTCACGATGCAAGCACCGGGTATAACGTACACGGTTTTCGATCCGTGGGATTTATCTTCCTTGAATCCGTTCGACCTTTATCGGCCGATCGATCGATCCTCCCGCCGCTGAACACGTGCTTCGAGAGCGCGCGGCATCAGTTAACTAACGGTGGTTCGCTTTCAAACGTGCACCGTTTTCTGTGCTCGTTAAATCACGGGCTCTCCGATGAATCGACTTTCCTCGGGGTGCCTATTCTATCGACACGTTTGCCAACCGAACGATCTAAACACCGTCCGATGACATGAACAGATGTTACACCCCCGCACGATCCTCTTTCGCGATCAAACCGACATTGTGTCGCTTTTGACCGATTGCATCGTCACTTCTGGATTCCAGCGGAACTTCACCGTGCATTCCGTGCAGTTACAATTTTCTATTCAGGATGATTATTCTATTCATGATTTTATTTAACAATAACCGTACCGAGCATAAAATGCAACTGGTACACGCCATTTTATACAAATTACAAGACTGAGTGTGTTGTGTCGTGTCAGTGCTTAAACTGCAATTAGCGAGTCGCTGAGTTACGCGCCTGAAAGAGAGGTAATAAATATAACAAAGAGAACAATCGGGTTTCCGGATAACTGTACAACTTTAATAAAACGGGTGTGAAGAACGGTATACAAGAATATAAAGCACAGGTTGACTATATGAAATTCGACTTGTTCCGACTTTTGACTCTAGTTCGCGACTGACCTTGCAACGAAGGCAATATGAATAAGGAAACCTCGTGGGGTTGAAAATTCTCTCTACAAAATACAATATAGTGGGGCCTTAGCCAATAATACAATTTTAGGGAGGTTTCAAAATGAACTCTAAACAATGGCAACGCCCATAGACGAAATACGTCGACGACATGAATATCACCAAATAGTGATGACTAGATTGCGATCAGTGTCGCCAGATCAACCCAAAACTGAGTTGATTTCCTCTCCTCCTTTTCCCCTTCCACTATCCTATTCCACTTCTGCGCACATTCCAACGTCCCCCACTAAGACAGTAGACTGGTCACGTGACGTACCGCGCAACGTGTTACATATTACTCCGGTCATCAGAGAGGTGGTAAATTGTATTCCCCTAATTTCAGCGATCTGGCGACACTGCTGCGGATGTTCATGAAAAATAAAAATTTTCTAAATTGTAAGTACCACAAGCTAAATGACAATGTATATCTTCCTTCAATAATTTTAATAAGTCGAAAATAGTGCACCAACGTTCTTGGAGTCTTATTATGTCTGCACAGTTTTGTATCGGACGCAATTATTTTTGTCATAAATGTATGTTATTCGCAGTCTAGTAGTAACGCAATTACTTTTTGCTAATGTACTGGTTTTCTTGCAGTGTACATACCTGCACATGTCATAAGTACACCGAGATTTGCAGCCTACTGAACAAAATTGCATAATCGAACGTTTTGATTGAAGCAACTTATAAAAAAGTGAAACTTCAATCATCCGTTGCTTTTTTCGGTGATTTTGTGAAAAAAAGGGAATTTGCATGGAATTTCTCGGTCAGGCGATAATTAGATGAGTCATTTTCCGAGCGGCACGTGACCAAGCTAATTGCGAGATCACCTCAATTACTTTTTCTAACGCAGCATCCACGTTCGTTCGAGGCTGTCCGTCGTCCTCGCAACACCCCCGAGTTGTGTCGGCTTGTGCGTTTTACCTCGTCTCGGTTATTGCGTAAGATTACTATGCGAGAGTGCAACGAGTAACCTTGAGAAGCCTCAAGCGAGCTGCCTACGCCTCGACGTCTTTGCTCCGGCCATTCTCCGGGTACTCTCTTGATACAATAAAGCCTGTTTGGTGCTGGCTACGACTTTTAATAAGAAATCAATAGTTTTCAGCGATAACGTGGGTTTCGAAGACGTTGAGCAAAAGGAACCTATCGCAGAGTGAGTGGGATCTATACTGAATTTATCTTCCGTCTTATGAGAACAGTTATTTTAATGGAAAACAAAGTGGGGCCGGAAACATCCAAGAAATTGAACTCCAGAGCAATATTTTAGCTTGCTGAAAAATTCATAGCGTCTCTGTTAATTTATCTGTTAATATATTTGCAGATAATGATGTACACCTGTGATTGGGCACGGTAGGGTGCCCCTCAAACGCCTGCTTCTCCCACCAACCTCTCTTTCATGCGCGAGGCCTGCGCACTGTTCGCTACGGGCGAAGCAATCCCTTCCTCTATAGTAACGGCGGATGCTGGTGGGGGACAGTGAGCGCTATGGTGGGGACAAAAATACCCATCCCTGAATGTACACTGTGGATTCTTCATGATAAAAGTGCTAGACGATGACTTCAAAATCCTGAGCTGAAATTAGAGACATTGGCCACCTGATCTTCGTGATCTTAAAATTGCAATTGACTCTTAACAAGTGAGATGTGTCTGCATAACTTCTATTCAAACGTTTGGTGACAATTTCTCTAGTTCGACACAAATTTTCGACTGTCAGAGTATCAATAAAAAAAGAAATAAATATCTAAGTTTACATCGAAAGGAGATCCATTAATTTTCTAGACTGAAATTTTAAAAATCATATCATCGGTCAAGAGTTAATAAACTGAAGGCAAAATTATCATTTAATTCTTGTATGATAGCTTCTAACAAACAATTTCAATTGACAAGTGTTCAATTAGGTGCAACGGTAAGATCAATGTATCTAAAAGAAGTGGCCCGAAAATATGTCTAAGAAATATTAATAAATAAATATTCAGTTATCAGTACCTCCACGGATGGTCAATCACTAATGAATGATTGCATACAGAAAAATGTAAAATGAATTGCTTTCAACTATGAATAAAATTCTGGCAACTCTAGTTTCGATCATATAGAATCCACCTGTTTCGAAATCTTATTAGAAAGTGTTTCCTAGAGCAATGGACGCAGTTCATTGTTGACTATGCGAGCCGTGGATGTTCGTCGCATAGCATTTGATATCGTGACGACTCGTAGCGATCTTTTGTCGAGGTTTCCAAAGTGATTCGTAGGTGGGAAGGAGAAGATACGAAGACCTACATTTCTATGTTTGAATAGCTGCCGGTAACGCACAAAAGTTGTCGAACTTTTTATTTTCAGCTGAGTGAATGTGAAATGAGCGCGGAGGCGCGTGAGCTCGTCGAAACTTCTATAGTCTATAGTCTTGCGACAGGGAGGGAAAGTTGGAACGGATTCCGGGACTTGACCGGAATCAATTGTCTCGGAGCGGACATGCACGTGGAAATTGTTATAACGCTGTTTCCTTTGCAATTACCCTTTCAGTGCAATTAATTACAATTTTCATGAGAAAGTGTGATGTTGGACAGTCGTTGGTTACTAAACAAGTTTCTTCGATATGCCAATATTTGATTTGTAGTTCCTAATTTGCAGAAACGTGATCTGATAATTGAGCATTGTGTTCCGAAGGTAAAGGGTGGGGTCAACTTAATGGCGATCAATCGAGTAAACGAAATATACGTTGTAACAACGTCGGTATCTAATCAATCAGTATATCAGATGTTAGAATACAGGATGAGCATTTCTTTAACGCAATTCTGTAGCCAGGTTTAGAAATAAATTATTTGTTAATAAGAATTCTATTGTAATCTAGTCGAAAACCATTCAATCAATAAATTAGAAGGTAAAAATACAGAACTGACTAAAGATAATTAAACAGTTTTGTAAATTGTAAGTCCGAGTACAAGCTGAGTATTTATTTAACAGAATTTTGCAGCCAGGCTTAGAAATTCATTTTTATTTTAATATTCTTGCGTAATGTGATTTTTATGACGATCTACAGAGTCTAAAGGATTACAAAAGTAATTACTAGACTGCGGATTTTATGCATTTATGATCGAAATAATAAAATACAGAATAGTGTCAACTTCAGAAGAATGATCAAATATTTTTACATTATATTCAGCTCATTGAAGTTAATAAAAGAAGAAATGCATTTGTATTTGACTCCTGTTCCTCATGATTGATGGCCATAATTTTTACTTTGCATGAAGATCAGTAGTCTAATAACAATTGTTAGAACTTACCAGCTTTTCTTGGATATTTAGATGTTAAACAATTTTTCGGAGTGGTTGTTTGGTATTCAATGTATTAATTATTTCAATATTCGACCACTAGGTATAAACATTTGGCCAATTTGCGTGGAAAGTGCGACATAATGGTCCCCACAAGCGTTTTGCGACGTGTGCGATCGATGGATCATGAAATAACGTCCCCCGTTTAATGGTCCTTTGTACGAGAACAGGTTTATTGCTCCGGATCATCATAGACTTTATTATTAGTTCACTTGTTGCGGATCCGAGGATGATAATCTGCACGAACGAAAGCGTCACGTAAATTTATTGAGGAATCCATTAATTAGTTTATCAGCGGTGATAATGGAAATTCTTAATTAATCTTCTTTCGGGAATCTGCGAACGCTAATTAAAAGTCTCGATATGGATATGAACATTGAAAGCGTTCCGCGAGGAATTCATTAAAGTTTCAATGAAATTCTTCCCTCCCCCCCACCCCCTCAATGTCATCGGGTATTTTATACCGTTGATAAAAATGATCATTGTATTGTACATCATTTTCGAGCATTATACGAATAACTATGCTTTTCTGTATTTTAAGTGACTTGTTTGGAATTCATCTCGCGTCCGCAGCTATTTGTTTAAAATGAAAATGGTACGCGAGAGGAATGAAATAGTTGAGCTGCTGATTATAGCAAGTATTTCTTAAACTGTGCAATTATGAACGATTACTTACTGAATTTTTCTCAACGTTAATCTTGATGATTACGGTGAAATCGGAACGGAAATTCCTACGAGCGCTGCGTACAAGGGGAGAAAGAGCATCGAGATTACACTCGGCGCATTAAGCGACTAACGACCTTGATATTAATTACACCGATGCGTATTTCGCTCACGTTAGCCTCCCCAATTGTTGACATTGCGCGCGCGTACTCTTGCATTTCCTTTTTATTGTGTGCAAAGCGCACTGGCGAACGCTACACTTCCGTAATCGCACGGTTCTGCGTCATGCGAGTTTTTTCTTTGCAAATATGTGTCTAAATTGTCGCTTAGAGGGGTATTGCGCAATGCGAGAATCTGCTCGTCCTGAGAAACTTTACCTCTCCTCGTGTACGAGTCTCAGAATTCATCGGTAGATGCAAAATGTGGGATGTGCACAATATAGATTTATGACAAATTGAGCAGGTGCAACTTAAAACATTACATATATTACAAGAATTTAAAAATACTGTTGTTTTAATTTGAACATATTAAAATCTAAATCTACCAAATCTTTTGCGTAATAATACCAAACGAAATGATTAAATTACGTTACTGGAGGTGATTTTCTGATTTATGATTAAAGTTTCTGTTGCTATTGTAGTACTGTAGTACTGTAGTAGTGTTTATTTTGCATAAAGATCCACTGTTTATTAATTAGCATCGAATCCTGCATCGGTAGTAACATATTGAACACATGGCGATTAAAATAATGAAAATAATTAATCCCAATCTCGCATGTATGGGAGGTATGCATGAGGGTAGATGAGGAGACTGGATGGTAGGGGAGTATGGGAGAAGTGTTAGAAGATGGAGGGGGAGGAGAGGAGTGGATAAGGAAGGTAGATGAGTGGAGGAAAAATGCGAAGGGTAGAATGTCAGGTGAGCAGGAAAAATGGGGGAAAGAATGAAGTTGGAAGGAGCTTGGATGTTTGAGGAGCGACCGGAAGGGGGGTCCACAATTAGGGTAAGGAAGAAGGAGTAGTAGTTTTTAAGTAGTTATAAGTTAATTTCTAATCTCTCTCTCTCTCTCTCTCTCTCTCTCTCTCTCTCTCTTGCTATAACACTAGTGTTTAAGTTTTAGATATAGTTACTTGTAAGCAATTAGACAAGGTAGTGTAAGTTAGGTTAAGTTAGAAATTAAGGATAAGCTACGATAAGGTGAGGGAGGAGAATTGGATGTACATTGCAACCCCGAGGGGAGACAATAAAAAACCTACATAATTAATCCCAATCGCCCGCTAGAATTCGAAAGCTAATCTATGTCCAATTGCATCTTTCGCAGTGCAAATGGCTGCTTCGTAAATTGATTTGACGACGGTTTTAGTCGCCTGTAAATTCTCGACATGTTACGTGCACAGTGTTGGTACTTTTGTCTCGCCTTTTCTCATCAACGCGCCTCCTCTTCGCCCGCAAAAGACAATATGAATTCGCCCGCAAAAGACAATATGAATTCGCCGCGCAAGCCTTTTATTATCTTGCAAACCGCACGTTATGCGCTGACGTCAGGCCACCTTCTTGCATTATCTTCCTGTTCAGCGTAATGCAAATATTCCGGTACCGAATGGTTAAGGTCTGGAGCGTTTGCTCCATTCTAAATCGACGGTTTCCAGTTCACACTCTATTTAGATTCACCACGATGTTCATTAAAAGTGTACCGGCAGAGACTGACCGGGTAGACAAAGTACATGCTTCAATTTAGATAAGGCACGTGGGGACGACAAAGTTTATCCTTCAGTCAAATTTTGTTTTATATTACGACAGATGGTTGGTCATGTTGATATTATCTTTACGTAGGCGATCCTTCTCTGTATGAAAATAAAATAAACAAGTTCAAATAAATTTTAGATATTTTTACTCAGTTATCATTGAATATGAAGTGAGAATTTGTAACACAATTGTAAAGGAAAACATATATATTTAATTAAAAGAACATCGATGCAACGAAGGATTTATCAATCAAATCCGACAAGATATATATGATACTAATATAATAGATGATGGATATTTTAGTAAGTGATTACATATGATGTTTACATAAAATTAATATTTTTCCTTAAATTTTACAGAATTTAGAAGTAACAATTTATTTTATGTATTCAATAATGCTACAGGTCTATAAATATTACTAATTAAACGATTACGATAAAAATTACAATGATCAGATATCAGTCTCATGATTGTAACGATCATATCGGAGATTTTATGCGTCGACTACGTGCATAAATTAAACTTTTACTTCATTCTCGACTCAAGACCACGTAAATATAGGTTTGCACGAGCATCCGCAACCTAATCACAATCTATGGAAATATATAACAGCAGTGCTTCAAAGATGCAGCATTAACGATCGTTTAAAAGCCTGTGCAAAAAACTAGATCAGTTTGCATACACTGGAAAGTCCCACATTGCTGTAGGTGAGACTAGGTTAATTATAACACAACACGGCGCAGCAAACGCGCAACGTTGTTCTACGATGATGATTGATCATCGTTGTTTTCATATTGAATTTCGCAGAATGTAAAAAAGTGTCTATTCCGAATAAAAAATATTCAATCGAAAATCTGAACATAAAACAGTGTTTCATATTCAGGTCAGACAAATAGGATGGTGTAATTAACAGTACTTGAGAAAAAAACATTAATATAATGACCAATACTTTATCATTAAATTTGCATGTTAGACATTTTAGAGATATTAATGAAATGATAAACTCTCTTTATGCATTTACTTTTATCATCTGATGAAAACGTTCCCCGTATCAAATATATGAACAGTATTGCATATGCAAGTTAGATAAACGAGATGGTGGATGGGCATGATTACAATAAAAAAATACCTGTTCAAAAATTCTCAAGAATGATTACAACACTTACAACCGATGCAGTAATTGCAACAGAGTCTCTTAATTCTGTATAGCCAGTATTAAATATACAGACAGCATTTCATTAATATCTCAAAAATTTATAAAGACCTACATCGAAATTTTATATTCAGAATTCTCTTCACGCTTCATTCCAACTCATCAAAACCTCAGCTCACAATTTTATGTGGGTCATGCGGTACTATATCCCCGGACCAGTCAAAAGCGACCTAAACTTGAAAATATAAGACTTGCAAAAATTTTAAGCACGACGCGGATACCCAGTTTCCTGAACGAGCCGTACAATAAAAATGCAAGGCTGCATGCACCTTCCAAGAATGCAATTGTAACGGGTGTACGTCGTACGAAAGTCATACGACAGCGATGCAAATCCTCGCGAGTCCTGGTTGGAGGGGGTAGTCGCGCGAAGAAGGTGGCTGGAGGGGGAAGGAGAGCCAGAGCGAGCGAGCGAGAGAGAGAGTGAGAGGGGGAGTTGTCGGGTAGTGGCAGTGTGCAATGGTGCGAGAGAGAGGGAGGGAGGGAGAAGACGCGGCGTTCGAGTCAGCTTGTTGGTGCCGGTCGTGTCAGTATGCCGCGCAGCGCGCAGGCTCGCGTACGCGTATTGTTTCTCTCTGTTCCCGTCTCTTTTCCGCGGCCTTAGCCGCTGGTTTCCCATCTCCGTCGCACCCTTGGTCACCTACGTACACAACACGGCTGGAATACGCAAGTACAAACATCTCGCGGTGCGCCGTTTGCGGGTTTGCGTGTCGCCGTTCCCGTGGAGCTCGTTTCCCTTGCGCCGTCTCCGCCGCACACCAGCTGAAACATCGTAATCGTGGAAATTCAGGTGTTGTCGTTCGTCCACGGATGTGCTCACGAGCGTACCGAGTGGCTCTCGGGGTAAGTTAAATAGAATTCGATCGGGAACCTGTTAACGACGCGTGTGCGTTCGACTCGTGCGTGCGGCTCGTGACACAGTGACACGGTGCGTACAGGTTGGCAGATACGTGAGCGAGTTGCGGCGGTCAACGAAAGAGCGGGAAAGTCCCTGAGACGGGATTTTCAAACGGGACCGGAGGATCGATTGGGAAAAGAAAAGAGAGGAGAATTGTTGGTGGGACCGATGCAGAGGAACAGGGTCTTGTGGAGAACTGGTTGCGAGAAACGCGCGTCGATGGAGACCGAGCGGAAATGAAGTGAGTGTATCTCCCGTACAGTATGGGATCGATAAGTTAGAGCCTTGGTAAATATCAAGCGGTTCGTATGTCCAGCGCGCACGAACCTAACCTAGCGGACTGGCTCGAGAGCTCGGTGCACTGGCGAACACGATCGATCGTCTACGCCAGGGTCTCGACGTTCCTCGAGGATGTCTTTGTGACAGCGGTGTCCCGCTGCTGATCGGTGATATGTGGTATCCTCGTGAAGGTCTGGTTGTTGTCTCTGGTTGATCCAGGAAGCAGGATCTACCCCGTCGTGCGTGCGTGCGCGCGCGCGCCATCTTTGATCGTCCAGCGATGACAGGTGGTGGACGTGATTGCTGATCCGGGGGACCGCGGGCGATTCGATCGGACGATCGAACAATCGAACAATCGAACACGCTCGATCGAATCGATACCGAGAGCTGGAAGAGGAGGAAGAAGAAGAAGAAGAAGGTTGTTGCTGTTTTCGTTCGTTCCTGCGGAGGTAACCCGGAAGGATACACGTTGGAGGATATAAGATCTGGTAACAAGGGGACAGAGAAAATTGCGGGCGTCGCGTCGGATGGAGCCAGCGCTCGAGAGAGAATACGAGGCGCTTTTATTTTTAGCCGACGCCGGTTCGCGCATCGCAAAAACCGGTTCCTGGAGAGTGCCGGGCCGTGCCACGAGGTAGCAAGGCGCGTATACGCGAGAGAGGTGAGAAGGGTTTTAGGTGAACAGGGAGGAAGCGAGAGGTACGCAGACACACACACACACGCATACGCACGAACGTGAGCGCGCGCGGCCTGTGTGGAAAGGTGGAGCATACGGTGTGCGTTGCCGTGTCCTTCTCGGGGAACGGAAGAAAGAAAGAGTGACACGGAACGTGGAATTCGCCTAAGCCGATACAGCTCGTCCCCGCCGCTACTTTCTCTCCCACCGGCTGTGTATCGAGGTATCGATTGCGTGCATGCACGCCGGCCCTATCCCGTGCAGCACTGTACACGACAAACGACGAGAGTGTGCGAGATTCAATCATCGAGGCTCGACGGTGCGCGTCGCGGATGTAATTAGTCGGCCTTGATTGAGAGAGCATATTAGAGACGCGGTTAGAGAATATATACGTGGAGAGAGGTAAGTCGCAGATGTTTGGATTTGATTTTTATTGTGGAAAGAAAGTGCGCGACAGTGAAGGGTATCCGTTGAACAAAGGGGACTCGGAGAGGAACGATCGGGTTGAGAGTTTCGAGAAGAGGTTAGGGATCGATTGTTGCGCAGCGGAACGAGATCTACGAGACACGGGAACGGAATGAAGAATGGCAACCGATTCGAGCAACCGTCAAGACGTAAGGGCGGTCGCCACGACGACTACCGATCCGCAGCGAAGCGAAAAGCGCGCCGTCGCGGCGCGAGGCGCCGCCGGTGCTCTGGCCCTCAGTGTTCTGGCCGTGGTCCTCCAATCGGCGGCCACGGCGACCCCCACCTGGGGTTACTTCACCAATCCTGACGGTGAGTCATGAGTTTGAAATTTCTTCCGATCGGAACCGCGCTCGTTTCCTTGATTCCATGGGATGATACCGAGTGGCGCGATCCGTCGCTGTATCAGCGATCGCGCATGCGTTGTACGGGCTCCGGGATGATTTTGAATTGCGTTGAGCCCGTGATTCTCTTGTTACGTACAGAGAATTCTCTATGCCTGTATTTTGATCAGAACTTTTTAATCTCTTTCCTGAGAACGGAAGCGTGATTCGATACAGTGACAATTCCATAAAATTTCCTAATATAAAAATTTCGAGAACATCCTCAAGATTCGCAGTATATAAGCCCTCGAATTTTAACCCTCGCGGGCAGATATAAATTTTTAATGGGTTCTAGTGAGGGGTTTATGGGTACCCGAACTTGTAGTCTGATTGGATCGGGTCGGGAAAGTTTGTAATGTTTGGGAACTAAAGATTATATTCAACATAAAAATTTCAATTAATATCTATGCATCTATGAAAAGTTCTTGAACCAAATTGAACTTTATTACTGGTGCTCTCACTAAATTAAAAACTCGAGCTTTTCTTAGGATTAATAGGTTGATTAATTAACCGCACCGATAAAGTTTCTATTGTATTGGGTCTTTAAACAATGCGCATGCACAAAATGCATAAATAGACTCGCGTTCTCAAGGTCTTCCTTTTTCCATTTAAACGTCCCACGGGATTTCAATTATCCTCTCGAGTTTTGCTTCGGAGACACGAACTTGAAGAAAATGCAATTTTACACGGTTAGCAAATTAAATATGGCGCAATGCTTATGCTAGTTGTTAAGCTATATATACTTGAAAGTTGATTCAGTTATAAATTGCATAAAAATGATCACGGTAGTTTTACGAGCATATTTCGAGAATCCAAGAGTTTAAAGTCGCTAATTGACTATACATAGAATGCAGGCGGCGTTAGGTTTCCACTGAATGATTTATCTATGTCCTCCATTGACCTTGACTTATGTACATCAAGGTGTGTCCTAAGAAGCTATAACAATCGCTTTCATTTTCCAAAGAAATATGTCCTTGATTCAAGGTCTTGTCAAGGCTGCGACTGTCCCAAAGACTTCTTTTTAAATCGTCTGAATTATAGTCTTCGAAGATACTTGTGGTTTATAAATGACGTTCATACGCCGCGTAATAGCTATTATTATTGCATTCAACAATATGCATCGATACTATGCACGAACACTATGCACCAGCACTATTCATTATAAAAACAAGTTGAGTAATACAAGAAAATTGTTTTAATCAGAAGAGCGTATCAAATGTGTACATATAATTATAAATTCAGCGGTTAATCTTCTTTAACACCATTTACACTCTACTCCCAGTCCTTCTATCGCATGCTAATTGAACCATTCACAGACTAAATCGATTAACCATACATCCAGTCATTTAAACTTTACTGCCAAAGTGAAAAAGCATAATTTCCTCTTAATAATCAAGCTTAATAGCATTGGATAAACATTGAAAGAACATTTTGAAATTAAATATATATAATTTCATCAATATTTTTTAGACATTTTCTTTCCTGGATTTAATCGATTTGGCAAACGAGAAATTATCTGTCCCCGTTCATTAATTTCACGGAAGTTTCACGTTAAACTGGTCCTGGTTGTCGCCGAAGTATCCTTTTGCACTTTCTGACGAACACGCTGGCAAATCAGATTAGCAAGTATGAGTATGGTTACCTTAGTGGTTCCTATAGCACAGTTCACGCGGAAGTGGCATGTGTACCGTGACTTAATTCTAGGCAGAGCTGGGTAAAATACTATCTCAAATAGAAAATAGTAAATTATCTATTTCATTTGAAATCGTACGTACACTTTTGAAAATGAAATATTTTATTTATTAGAAACAGTTTTTAAAATAGTATTCTGTTTGAGGGATTCTCAAAATAGTGTCAAATTTATTTGAAGAGGCGATTCTACATGAGAAAATAAATCAGAAAAATGCATTAAATTTCTTTCATTTGACGCCTCGTTCCCGACAAAATCGAAAATGTTATATGGTTCCCTGAATTTTAATATTACTTGTTTCCACAGTCTATTTTCATCGTCAAGAAATAGTTTAAATACTATTTAACGCAAAATTCAAATATTTTATATTTTGTTTTAGACGAAATAAAAATATTTTATTTTTGCAGAAATTTTACTTTTTATTTAATTGTAGAATAACGACTATTTAAAGTAGAATTTGAAATATTTTCTCCAAAATTTTACGCGGCTCTGTTACTAGATTTACGGAGTATTAAAAGTGACTATTTTACATTATTTTATAAAAGCAACAGGAATATATCTATCTAAATTTTTAGCCATTCTTTTTAGAATATATTCCCAAAGAAATAAACTTGTTGAATAATTCCTCGCGAATGTATCTTTACAATTTCGATAATCGTAAACTGAAAAGATTAGAACACGTCATTTTGTCGGGTACCATAAACCTAGTGTTGATAGAAGCTCGATAATATCTCGTAAAAGATAATATTTGTAGACTGAATGAGACAAGTCATATCTATAGTGTTTTTCCGAGGAATACACGCTTCTCCACGGTATTTAAATCGAAACCCTTCTATACATCTGCTACTCATTTAACTGTTACAAGGGCACGCACACCAGTCGCGTGCATAGACTGTCCTTTGTGCGCGAATTAAAAGTCGTTACACGCGGAACGAGCACTTTAGGCGGTGAACTTATTGTTACTTAATCGTTACACGTTCGGCTCGCAGATTGTTGCATAACAATTCGGCTCGCTCTGTTTCCAGATCGGAATACAATAGAGATATCTAGCCATCGGGTACAATGCCCCGACAACTAGATCTTTTCTCTCGCAATCGAAATTTCACAACTCCAAATTCAATGCTTTTTAGGATATTCTAGTAAGAAATCATTGAGAATTTATGGTACGCAACGATCCAACACTTTAGTTTCATATTTTATTCTATAACTTTTAATATTCAAGTTTTACTAAATTATGCGGTGGAACTGTTCATATTTGTTCTTCGAGTATGATTTATGGATTGATTTATGAAGTAGGTACAAGCTATGGCAGCGAATTTGATAAGAGTTCATTGGTCGTCCTCGTTCCTTATCATTTCTGGCTCAAACATTAATTGTTGGAACAGGTTTTAACGCATAGAGTCAATTTTTGACAGTTTCTCCTTCCTCTTGTTTGGACATTAAAATTATTCGTAGTGACCTTAGAATTTTATTTGCATCGAATAGACTGCTGCTGGTGTTCATGCTAATTTCTATTTTTATAGATAGATTTTAAGAAAATTCACTTCAAATGTGATCAATGGTATCAAAGTTTATCGAACCATATCAATTTCATTGCTCTTTAAATATTTGATAAAACTATGCATGAATGTATACACAAGATTTGCAGTCTAGTAATAAAGATAGTCCAATCGAGACAGGCTTAACATTTTTTACAAATTTTTCGGATTACCACATTCAAGAAAATGCATCTCAAAAATGTTCAACACTATCGAATTCCATTGAACATTCAATCTCATTGTTTCTCAAACGTTTCCACCAGGTATACATGACTTTAAACACAAGATTTGAAGTCTAGTAATAAAAATAATTGAATCAAGACAAGTTTAACATTTTTTACAAATTGTCCGTGTCACCACATTCAAGAAAATGCATCTCAAAAATGATCAACACTATCAAATTCCACTGAACTTTCAATCTCATTGTTCCTCAAACATTTCCACCAGGTATACACGACTTTAAACACAAGATTTGAAGTCTAGTAATAAAGATAATTGAATCAAGACAAGTTTAACATTTTTTAAAAATTGTCCGGGTCACCACATTCAAGAAAATGCATCTCAAAAATGTTCAACACTCTCGGATTCCACTGAACTTTCAATCTCATTGTTCCTCAAACATTTCCACCAGGTATACAAGGACTTTAAACACAAGATTTGAAGTCTAGTAATAAAGATAATCGAATCAAGACAAGTTAACATTTTTTATAAATTGTCCGGGTCTCCACATTCAAGAAATTGCATCTCAAAAATGATCAAAACTATCGAATTCCACTGAACATTCAACCTCATTGTTTGTTGCATATCTTTATCAGCTATACACGAACTTAAACACAAGTTTCGTACTCTAGCAATAAAAATATCCAAACCGCGGTAACGCACCATTTTTCACAAACATTCTAAAACCCACCTTACCAGTTAACTCGTCCCTACCTCCTAACCTGGTTCGGTTAATTGAATGCGCCGTTGCTATCAATAAAAAAACTACAACTATCTAACAGACGATGGATTTGAGAAGTATATGTATAGTCGAGTAAATCTGGCAGCGAGTAAAATTTCGCTTTAGCAAATGGAGTTCCTGTGTACACCGATATCAATTCACGCATCGTGGCTCCTCCCACCGTTGTTTCCTTCATTCATATCGGATCTCGTGGATCTAGAAAGGACAGATAGTTGCTCCCACCCTCGGTCTACGACACACCAGAGTTGACCTAATTCAGTGCACGGTTCCCCGTACATAGAGTCAATTAATTCCAGCAGGTCGTTTTTACAACAACAAACACGACGGCCCCGCCTTTCGTCATCCAGTTCCCTTCGACCTGTTTCCCCTTTAGATAACGAGACGTAGCGCAGGTTGGTTCGCTCGGAACAGGCCTTTATCCTTTAGATACTTCTTCAACCTTTTCTCTTCTCCGCGTTTCTTGAAGAACCGGAGACCCGCGAAGAGCCGCGGGAGACATGGTTACAGTTTTTAGCTCGGCTAATGGAAGGAAATTCTAGCTGTACAAGGCGGTCCGCAATTAGCGGTACAACTGGCGCGAGGAGATGATTCCAACGTGCGAACATAAATCGAAACGATGCCTCGTTTCCAGAAAAATGAGATAGGCAACTTCGCGATTTTCAATTAATCCTGTACGTGCGGAATGCTCCTTGTACTTCGTTTTAATCATTGGAATGCATGTTGGGGTCTAGGGTATTGCTTTCCAAGTCAGAATTGACATTAACATTAAAACTACCGAGCTCTAAACGAGACTGATGTATATTCTTTTCTAATAATAAGAGGATTGAATTTGTTCAGATTTCATAGGATATTTATTTGAATAAGGAAATATACTAAAAAATTTCTCAAGAAAATATTTCTAAAACTTCAGTACAGTAAGTCCGCGATCTAAGTCCAACGGAACATTGCGATCTATGTCCGCTCGTCTACTCCTTCCACTGCGGGGTATCCCCGGAGGGGTGAAGAAGCTCGAGCTGCCTCGGCCGCCGAGCAGTGTAAACATGCCGCGTAATTTGATCCTGAGTCGGGTATATCGGTGTGAATCACTACTAATCCAATTACAAAACTTATTTATTTTTCATTATTTCTTTATGGAACTTGGACCAACTTATTTCTAGCATTTTTCTGATTAAAACGATGCTAAACACTAAATAATTTCACTTGACGATATGTACAGTGACTTTCGGACGTAGGCGAGGATAGCGGTCCGTGTTTACATGCTGTCCTTTTCTACGTTCGGCGCGGTCGACGCGGCCACAAAAAAATAGTTTCCCGTCTCGATTTAAGTCCCGGCAGAGAACCGAAGAAGGACTTAGATCACGGACTTATTGTAATAGGAAAATAAAAAAATCTGGAATCCGCCAGTTTGACGGGCTCGGTAGTTCTAGTGTTCATTGACTGGGAAAAATCATTATGATTGTTAATTATATTTTTCGAAGTTGTTTAACTCTTCGATCTAACCCTTCGACTTAAGCCTTTGATTTAAACCTAACGTGTAATGATAATAATGAACCTAATTTTTGCTTCTTCTATAAATAAAGACACGTTTCTTTAATTTTTCTTAAATTGTCTATTGACTGTCGGCTGCTTTTTCGCCGACTGATGACGAGCTTTGAGCAAAAATGAACTAATCCAATTAGTCGGAGAGATTTCTTACACAACCGAGTGAGCACTCGAACGAAAGAGCAACGCCAACGTTTGAGCGTCCAGTACTCGGACCTTGACCGCTTCAATTCACAATAATTATTGACTGTGCAACACAAACGGTGCTTGCAGTTTTTCGTCTGTGGAAAATATAACGATAGAATAGAAATACGATTGATTATCGTTATAATCAATTTATAAAGTTTTAAGTTTGCATAAAGACCCACAGTCTACTACCTAATAATCATCAAGGAAAAGCAGCGTAAGAAAAATCTTTGAAAAGGTGGTTGCAAGTCATAAAAACGATGGAATAGAGATAGAGATTATTGTTATAATAAGACTGCGGAGTTTTATGCAAAATAAAAATTGTCTGCACATATTACAAGAAAGAAGCGCCACGTATACTTTTTCTCTTGAATGGTTTTAATAAGCTGAAAATAGCATTTTATCGATAACTGTCCATAACACGGGTCCGGCCAGGGACAGTTATCGGCCAGAGACAGTTATCGGCCAGAGACAGTTATCGGCCAGAGACAGTTATCGGCCAGAGACAGTTATCGGCCAGAGACAGTTATCGGCCAGAGACAGTTATCGGCCAGGGCTCAGTTATCGGCCAGGTATACTATTCTTTGACTTTTGCCGAACGTACAAAAAGACAGCGAAGCTCGAGAGGCCTCGGTGGCTGAGAAGTGTAACATAATACGGGTCGAGTATGTCGGTGTGAGACCACTACTAATCCAATGAAAAAACTTCTTCATTTCCGATTATTTTTTTATGGAACTTTTCCCAACATATTCGTGAAATTTTTCTAATGAAAACGATACGAAATAAGATATAATTGCGATGATATTTACTTGTGTAATGTGCGATAAAGTTTTGGGCGCAAAGAGTCGGGGGCCTTTGAACTGTGCCGGCGCGGTGGCCGCGTCTATCCGCGTCTCTTTCTTTTCCATACATCGTCCATTACACAAGTAAATATCATCGCAATTATACCTTATTTGGCATCATTTTCATTAGAAGAATGCCACGAATATGTTGGTGAAAGTTCCATAAAGAGTAATAAAAAATAAAGAAGTTTTGTCGTATGTATTCGGCGACCGAGGCCTCTCGAACTTCACGGCCCCTCACGGGTATACTCCGCGGAAGTAGGGATAGTTCTGGGACAATTATCGGTCAGATATTGGGGACAGTTATCGATAAAATACTGTAGATATTTCTGAACATTTTTAATCTGTGTACTGTTTTAATTTACGGTTACTCATTTTTGCTGTAAATGCATAAAATTCGCAGTCTAGTTATAATCAATTTAATAAACTGTTGAGCTTGCATAAAAATCAATAGTCTAGTAACAATCATCAAAGAGACTAACAATAAGAAAAAAGAAAAACCTTTGGAAAGGTAGTTGCAAGCCAAGAAAAATGACAAAGACAACGGATGGAATAGAAATAGAGATTAATATTATCAGTTTAGGAAATGTTTGGTTTGCATAAAAATTCGCAGTGTACTAACAGTTCTCAAAGAAATGCAAGCCAAGAAAAAGCTTGGAAAAGATGGTTATTGGACAAATAACGTTGTAGACGTCTCGAGAGCTTTCACCTGCTCGAATTTCGGAGCCCATTCGAATGCTCAGGCAGCAATACATGGTTTCTATGTACGCCATATGCGCGTGCAACCGTGTCGGCTCTACACAAACGTGTGAAATATACGTCTGGACTTTGTTCGGCTAGCAGCAGGTAGACCTCGAGCTCGACAGGCGGAAAGCCGCAACTCGTGGGATATTGGGCAACCACGATGCACCTTGGTATTCCTGGTCGAGGGTGGAACGAGCATCGACGATAGACTTGAAGAACTGTGAGAACCGCGAAGCATGAAAAACGATTAGCGGGTTTCATCGTTCAATGATCGTTCGTTGATCGTTCGTTTATCGTTCGTTTCTTTCAGTTGCTTCCTCCTTTTTCGAGCGACGATGTCGCGGCGATCGATGGAACAAAAGGTTGTCGACATCTTGGCTATCTTGTCCGATTGTTCCTTCTTTATGGTGCTATCCTACTCGATGGGGTAACTGTTGGTATTTGATGCAGTTTCGCCAGATCAACCCAAAACTGGGTTGATTTTCCTCTCCTCCTTTTCCCCTTCCACTACCCCATTCCACTCCTGCGCACACTCCAACGTCCCTCACTAACACCGTAGACTGGTCACGTGACGTGCCGCGCAACGTGTTACATATTACTCTCGTCATCAGAGAGGTGGTAAATTGTATTCCCCTCGATTTCAGCGATCTGGCGACACTGATTTGATGTTGGTGGTATCTTGGAGGTACTTAATTAATAGATTGCGGATCTTTATTAAGTTCTTTATAGAGAAACTATAAAAAGTTCTAATATTTTTAATAGACGATTATTGAGATTGCACTACTGCTGTAGGTACAGAAGTATGTGATAATTATTGATGGAGGATTTTATCGGATTATCCCAGAAGTAATGTGACTTTGGTATTTTTGGTCCTGAAACATATATTTCATTTTCTACAACTTGTAGTATCACAGAATTGTGTTTCATCTTCCAAAACTATGCAAGGAAGTTTGTATTACCTGTAAAATTATCTATCAGTACTCCAATAAATACAGCACTTGCTATTTAATTTACCGTGCCATAACAATTGTATCACAAAAATCCAAAGTGTACTAAACATTGAGAAAATACAGTAGAATATGTATAATATAAAAGGAACAATTGAGAGGAGCCTTCGAGAACAATAATTAGTCGGTAAGATAAAAATTATTTTATTGTTGGCATTATTATCCACATAATCTCGTGCACATATGGAATATCTCGAAGATTAAGGAAGCATATAATAAATTGTAGAGGGTAATAAGACAAGGCTATGTAATTTCAATAAAAATTGCAGTAATTTCTAAATTCTGGTAGAGAAACGAGAATACGTAATTGTAAAATAATAACAGCTGAATTATACGATTTTTGTTAAGGAGTTATTGTATGGAACACAAGAGGCATTCGCCTCGCTTTTGTCCGGCGTTCGTTCGGCCGGCTCTAATATCCAGTCGAACGCGATCCGCTGGAATGTGTGTCGTAAATACGATCATAAAGAATTCAGTCGATCCGTTCGATGTGTGTTCGTTGCACAAAGACCTTCACGAAGCGATACACATTTTACGAAGGAGCGCGAGCACGTCACACGACCGAGCCAAACTATTTCTGAACACGATTTTCAATTTCTGTTAATTCGTTCATTACCGTATTAGTCCTATCTCATTCACTAATCACGTTCCCGATTAACGATTCCCTTTCCGATCGAAGTAATACATTTCATGTAGAAAGGCATAATGAAAAATTAAGAATTCATGCCAGCTTTACGTAAAATTCCACCATTCATGAAAGTGGCCATTGAGGATGAGTAATTGTTGAATGATGGACTCTTTTAACGATTTTTAATAGTTTTATAGTAATCATAGCAAGGTTCAGAATCGTAGCTAGTGTTGCTACATATTAATTTGTATTTTTACCATATTTTTGAACTTTAGTTCTATGAGATCAACTTTTTCTTATATATTTCAATCCCCTTATATTGATTTAGCCATAAAAGTCTCGTAATTTTTCTTTCGAGTATAGTGTTGGTATTATATACAAAATAAAAGCACTAGAAGATAGGAGAACGTTTTCGAATGCAATCGATACCAGTTCTCTCTTATTAAGTTCAATGTGATGAAGTAGAATTCATCTTGAAACATTCAAATATATGAGCAGACTTTTTCGTCAACTCGATAAGTATCTAGACTGCGAATTTTATGCATTCATGGTAAAAATGAGTAGATATAATTTAATGCAGCAGATAGATTAACTCTCATACGTTCCTCAGAAGTTGTTGCATAAAAGGGCTTAGGATAATATTTCACCTTTCTGTGCTTTACACGTTAAATCAACAAAATATACTTCATTTATAGTATCAAATTCGATAGAAACATGTTTGACAACATAGACAGAAAAGAATTATTCATTTTACAGTATGTAGAAATAGTAAATTGGTGTATTTCACCCTGTGGAACGTACGAGGGAGAAAATTTCTAACAAAAGAACAGAACGAAATTTCTGTTTTGCTTCTGTTCATTGTAATCGATGGGAAGAATATTTATTTTGGATGAAAAATCCGCAGTCTAAAATTAGCTAATAATACTTATTAATAGACTGCAAATTTTTCATCCAGAATAAATATTCTTCCCATCGATTACAATGAACAGAAGCAAAATAGAAATTTCGTTCTGTTCTTGTGTTAGAGATTTTCGCCCTCCTACGTTCCTCAGGGTGAAATTCACCGATTTACTATTTTTACATACTGTAAAATGATTAATTCTTTTCTCTGTATGTTGTCAAACATGTTTCTATCGAATTCGTTTCTATTGTAAACGTTCCATTTAAGTTCTGAGGTTTTAACAAGCAATTAAAATTAGCTAATAATACTTATTAATAATTGCTTGTTAAAAGC
The DNA here is from genome assembly GCA_913789915.3 of Sphecodes monilicornis. Classification (NCBI taxonomy): domain Eukaryota; kingdom Metazoa; phylum Arthropoda; class Insecta; order Hymenoptera; family Halictidae; genus Sphecodes; species Sphecodes monilicornis. Next base: position 19,077,160 of record OU565290.1, read on the forward strand.
TCAGAACTTAAATGGAACGTTTACAATTTTAAGTTAAAATGGAGTCGACTCTCCCTGTCGGAGAGTCGACGAAATCAAACGTCAAATTCTAAATGAATTTCAATTCTCCTGGCGAAGACAGAAGGTTAATCGGATCGAGATAGACTCGTACGCGTTCGACACGCTAACTGCGTGGTTTTTGTGTGCCCCGGGTGCATTGTACTCGCCGGTCACTGACGAATGCAGCAAGAATGAACAAGGTGTGCGTGATCCTAGCAGGTGGCTACTACGATACGCCGGCAGTGATAAATATGTGTGAACGGCGGTCGTACGTTTGTAGCAGGTGTATCTGTGAATGGGTGTCGCAGGTACGTCGCAACCACTAGAAAGATCTCCGCCATTGACAAGCCTCTTTCCTCCATTATTCGACGATACTAATATTCTTTCTATATTTACACTCTTCTATACATAGCACACTTCACAATTTCCTTGCTATAAACAAAGATTGAATATTTAGATTTAGTACATTTGAAGGTCGACACATCGCAGAATTTGATACTATATCGATTCATGATCCAAAAGGTAGGTCTTTCCATTTGAAAAAAATATTAGTGTTCGTAAGATGCGTAAAATATGACCTTGAGATGACCTTCACCCACACGGACGTATGCCCCCTTTCAAATACGATAACTTTCTTCCCAAATATTTTTTTGTATCTGTATAAATAACAAAGTTGTTAGGGGTGGTATAGATTAGGTAGGACAATCGATAAATTCCTAACAAATAAATTCAGGGCGTAAGTATGTTAATACTTTTATGTAGAGTATACAAAACTGCATTAATCGGTGCAGTCGAAAACACAGCTTTCCATTTAAATACAAGGGGCTGCTGCATTTTTTTTTTGAATCACTGATGCACAAAAGTGCATAAAGTTTTTGCATATTATGCACCATCCGATACCGTTTAACTTTGATCTGTAATAGTATATTGGTCAATCTTTAGGTGGCAATTAAGGCTCTGGTTATTTTAACAGTATCACAAAAATGGCACTGAATGACGATTCTTTAGTCCCTATTACATTGATTTGCATACAATTAAAGTAAAAATGTATTCATTAAAATCGTAAATATTGAAGCTCCAAAATTATTTACACATCTCGGTTGCCTATGCAAGGGTTAAAAATATTTAAAAACTATAAAGTTGACTTTTCAGTGAACGCATACTTTCCTCAAAATATTTGAAGCATTTCAGCAACAGATTGTAGTGTGCCTGAATGTCTATAATGGTTAAAACCAAACAATTGTTAAAGTGTATTGAGATAACTTTGCAGCTGAATTATCAATATTCCAGAAAATTTTTATCTCGATAAGTCTCCATTAACATTATCTGAAAGCCTTTCAAACTTTTCTAGGTGAGTATAAGCAACATACGCCGCCATTTTGGTCCCACAGATCTGACATCCACTCACTAGAACCACTCGCGCCTAATCTTACCCTTCATCTCGCTTCGCAAACAATTTTTCTCCATTACAGCATCATTTTGCCACATTCTGCCAGTCACGGACACCTTCTAAATCCGAGACGTTATTATCTAGATTCGTAACGCAACCATAGGCCAGCTCTCTATACTCTCGACTCTGTTGCAACGGAGTTCAGAGGCTAATGCTCCGGCGATAGAAGGATGCCAACTAAAGCCTGAGAAAGTTTCTGTGATTACCGTCGCGAGAAACACGGATCTTGGTTCGCCTAACGCGCGTAATCGGGCGTCATCGTTTCATTAAAACGGAGAAAAGCCTCCGCAGAAAGTTTCCGACGACGCGGCGCGGGAGAAGAAGAAAACGTCTGGGAACAAGATTTGTGCCGGTTGATAGTCTCTCCGATCTTTGTATAAAAATGGGTTAACAGAGATCCCCGTATCCGGTTCTTCGTCGTCTGAAGCACTATGCCGCTGTCTTGTTTTATCGATTCTGTTTCTAGAATGCTTGATTCCACGGGACACCTCCCCGACTGTAAGTCTGCGGTCTTTGAATACTGTTACTCGCGTGATTCACGTCGCGCATAATGCGGTTGTCTTTACAACGGGCTGACTACCGTTTGTCGGCGGACTTCAGAATCATAATTACTGACTGGGCTATATAGTGTCTTTTCTCCATATTGCATTCATGTTATGATGCATCAGTCAATTCTTAAAAATAAATATAGTTGAATGCACCAGTAGGTGGCAAAAATTTTCTCCGAAAAATTGAGCACATCCAAAAGGGAATTATTTTCAGTGTTCTAAAATTCTGAAAGTGAGAAATTAACTATTATTCGACTCTTCTCTTCTGCAATTCCTTTAAGTGCATTCATGTTGCGATGCATGAAGCAATTTAAAAAAAAAAACAATTTAATTGAATGCACCGGAAGATGGCAGAAAAATCGAGTACGTAAAAGAGGGAATTATTTTCAGTGTTTTAAAAAACTCAAAGTTGGAAATAAACTTTTATTCTACTCTTCTCTTCTGCAAGTCCTTCAAGTGCATTCTTGTTGCGATGCATGACTCAATTCGTAGAAATCAATTTAGTTGAATGCACCGGAAGTTGGCAGGAAGATCAGAAAAATTGAGCACGCCAAAGAGAGAATTGTTTTCATTGTTCTAAAATTCTGAAAGTGAGAAATGAACTTTTATTCGTCTCTTCTCTTCTGCAATTTCTTTAAGTGCATTCATGTTGCGATGCATGAGTCAATTTTTAGAAATCAATTTAGTCGAATGCACCGGAAGTTGGCTGAAAAAGCTCAGAAAAATTCTAGTCTTCTTGTGTAATTGCTTCGAAATGCATTACAATTCATAATAGTAAATAGACAATGTATTTTAAGCGTTTATAATAAAATTGAGCACTTAGAGTATAAAAAGGTGGATGTTCCAGAAGACTGAAAGGCGGTGTTAATTTATTCTCAGTGTCTTACAATTCTTGAGGTGAGAAAAAATTCTTATTCGGCTCCCTTTTCTACAATAATTTCAGAACATTAACAGCGCACGAGGTTAATTACATTATGTGTATACTTTATGCATTCATGATAAAATTGAATACTTAAAATATAGAACAGTAAAACCTTCAGAAGAATACAAAAGCAGTCTCATTTTATTTTTAGTGTCTTAAGAATCTTGAGGTGAGAAATAAATTTTTATCTGAAATTGCCTCTGAATGCATAACAATACAGAATACATATTAAACTGCAGATTTTGTATAAATATAATATACAATTGAGTATCTAAAATACACAACAGTAGAATCTTCAAAAGAATCTGAGTGCAGTGTTATTTCATTTTCAGTGTCTTACAATTCTTATTCGTCTCTTTATTTCTGATTTTATTAAATATCTAACTACATAATATTAGAATGCGAGAGTAGTGCAATTTTATATTTAACGTCTCAAAAGTCCTCAGACGGGGAATAAATTTTTATTCGCCTTCTCTTCCTCGCAAATTTTAATTTTGTGTAACGACCTTCCGTCTAGTGATAAAATAAAATTATTCTCCATCGTCACACATAAAATACGATAAATTTTCCGAATTTCTCCGTTAGAAACGCTACAGTAGGTCTAACGTTTTGAATTATTTATTCCTTCGTATATTGTTGAACGTAAAGTTAGATTGAAGAGGATTACATAGTTAGAAGGTGGAAGGGTATTGACATACCTAGATCATGTTACAGAATTTTGTCGACTTGTAAGATAACGAGTATAAAGCAGCAGAATTTCTCTGCATAATAAACCCGTAAAAAGTCGCAGAAATGTCGTCCGTATCATTATGAACGGTACTATGCCCACAAAAGAAGCATGACGACACTAGGTACGTGGCCGTCTACCGGGAAACTAACAGCCGCACACAGGTGTAAGTAGGTGGCTCTGGATACTGTTACCCACGCACACGTATCATCCTGTAACGTGACGGGGATCCACCACCATAGGGGCCCGGGACTGTGTGTGCAACAAAAATGTTAATCAGTGGCGGAGAAACGGGAACTACCGGAAAGGTTCCGCGATGCAGACGATAAGAGTTCGCGCAAGCATTTTTCGGACGAATTTCTCCACCCTGATAATCTTACAACGGAAGAACGGGCTTGGCTTTCCTATGTAACTTGACCGAAAGGATGTAAGATACTTCTAAAGGAAACAGCGAATAAGGATGAAGGTTCAAATATGTTCTTAAGTAGTTAGCACAATTTTTTACTATTTTAAACACTCTTATTTTCCTGGGAAAATTACATAATGGATCATTTCTTATTTCTCATTTTTGAGGGTTCGGCTACCTTGTTGAAATTATGCTGACCAATCCGAAGCTTATTGGTCTTCTTTGACTACTTTTTAAGATGCTTCTTGGCCATCTTTTGCTATTGACCGAATCAGAACATTCTGGTCTTGTTTGATTACTTTTTAAGAAGTTTCTTGGCCATCTTTTGGTATTGATCGAATCAGAACATACTGGTCTTCTTTGACTATTTTTTATGAAGCTTCTTGGCCATCTTTTGCTATTGACCGAATCAGAACATACTGGTCTTCTTTGACTACTTTTTAAGAAGCTTCTTGGCCATCTTTTGATATTGACCGAATCAGAACATTCTGGTCTTGTTTGATTACTTTTTAAGAAGTTTCTTGGCCATTTTTTGGTATTGATCGAATCAGAACATTCTGGTTTTCTTTGACTACTTTATAAGAATCTTTTTGGTCATATTTTGCTATTAACCCAATCAGATCTTTCTAGATATCATTAATTATTTCTTAAGCAGTTTAGAGTTACATTTTACTACTCCATCTGTAGTTTTTGATCGTCTTTGACTACTTGATCTCTAGTTTTTGGTCGTCTTTGGCTACTGACCCACTCAAATGCTTCTTCATCCTTCTGAGAGTCTTTGTTCTTTTTGGACATCTTTTGGGGTAGCCTACCCAACCTGATCGTTTTTCATCTTCTTTGGCTACTTTTTCAAAATCTTCCTGATTATCTTTAGCTACCCAACGAGATCGTTTTCATCTTCTTTTGCTATTTCTTCGGAATTTTCTTGATTGTCATCACATAATCACCTAGTCAGAAAATTGTTGGTCACCTATTGCTATGTCTTCAGTGTCTTCCTGACTTTTGCTACATCTTCAGAATCTTCTCAGTTGTCCTTGGCTACTTCTCCAACAATTCTTGATCATCATTGTGTGCCTGAATATTATTCATTATTTTGGATCACCTTTGTTAAACTCTTTTGTCTATCGTCAATCTTCTTTCATCTTGCGAGTCCTTTCTTGGCCATGTTTTTTACAAATACTCTTTTGAGTATTCACAATCTGAATCTCTCTTATGATTTCCAAAAAATCATGATTTTGGCACCATGGTCTAACTACCAAACGAGTAGATCCAAGCTTTTTAAATCCTCTTGTCATGCCGCGTCGCCTCGCAGCAGTATTTAGAGGTCAGTGTCTCTTGAAAGGCTTCACTGTTCTTGAAGTGCCACGGAAAGCAGTCCTACAGATTAACAGTGATTATCGTTGACCACAAGAATACTCATGTGTACACTTCCAATTTGCCGCGAAAAAAAAGTGAGAGTATCGCTAGCGTTTGCAGTCGATACGCATTACCGTCGGCTGATACATAAGGTGCGCCGTAAAAAAATACACGGCACAGTGTTCGCAGTGTGTTATTCGATCGTCTTGGAACGCGATCGAAACGCGTAAGAACTCGTAGAAGTAGGCTAATAGACTTGTTGAAACATTGCGCAAAACGTATGGAAAATAAAGGACCGAGGACCGGTTGGAGAAGATGAATGGGCACGATAAAATGAACACGAATATTGTAAGAACAGAGCGAACGAAGCAGGTGAGGACAATCATGTACGTGATGTCGATGATTGGTCTTTAAGCAATTTCGAATGAATAGCATGAAATACGACAAACAAAATTGACTAGCCTGATGAATATATACTTTATCAGAGATTGCATCGATTTTCTGATCACAGTAGTATATTGCTGTAATCATTCCATTACGTCTGCTGAACGTATTATGATCCAGGAACCAATCAGCACGCACAAATCCATTCATTACACGCTGGTCTTTAATGAAACTAATATTCTCGAGCGAAAAACTGGAACACATAAGGATCATGCGAGCTTTCAAATTGATACTTTCCGGGAAACAAGCATGAAACCTCTCATTTAGATTTCTTTTAATTAATCTTGGTGCAAGCAATTTTGATGTTTTCTGGCGAAGCTAAATTTATTTCTGTTCTAAATTAGATATACTATTAGATATATTAGTAATTGGCAGGAAAAAGAAATTGGCTGATTCAAAAAGATTCAATCGACTCTAATACAGATATTTCATTGCTATCTGTTTCCCATTTTTATAAAATATGCAATATTTTTCTGTTTGTTGATATTCACTGTTAGGGTATGAACCTATCCCCATGCTCATTCATGGGAAATTAAATTCGGATTTTTATGAACTATAGCAGGCAGTTCCAACCAGTAGCTCCGGAGCTATTCGAGGCACCTTCCCTGCTTAGGTTCTTTCCCCACTCTTAGACTTCATCGTTATAATGTATAGTAGTGGGAAGCTCCCACCACGAGAGCCACGCGGCGCGCGCAGCACTCACTAGCTCTACGGCCGTACGTAGTAATGCGAAGGGGTTCGATGGTGGGGACCTTGCAGTTCTCGGAGGGGAATACGTTGGAACTCCCTCAACTATAGAATATTTTTCTGTTGGCTGATGTTTATTGTTAGGGGATAGAACAATCCCCAAACTCATCGATGGAAAATTAAATTCTGATTTTTATAAAGTAGGGAATATTTTTCTGTTGGCTGATGTTTATTTTTAGGGGGTAGAACAATCCTCACACTCTGCGATGAAAAATTCAATTCTGATTTTTATAAAGTAGGGAATATTTTTCTATTGGCTGATGTTTATTGTTAGGGGATAGAACGTTCCCCAAACTCATCGATGGAAAATTAAATTCTGATTTTTATAAAGTAGGGAATATTTTTCTCTTGGCTGATGTTTATTGTTAGGGGATAGAACGTTCCCCAAACTCATTGATGGAAAATTAAATTCTGATTTTTATAAAGTAGGGAATATTTTTCTGTTGACTGATGTTTATTGTTAGGGGGTAGAACAATCCTCACACTCTGCGATGAAAAATTCAATTCTGATTTTTATGAAGTAGGGAGTATTTTTGTCTTTATTTCTATTCATCATTACGTGTTGGAAGCTACCTTTAAAGTCATTAATCAAAAATTAAATCGAAGAAGTGGCTATAAAGGGCTTTGTAAATTTTTCTTACAAATTCCCTGTTTGTTACAACGTCCTGTAGCCAGGTATCTGGAATTGAGAGCAATTTGATATTTTGTGATGTTTCATCGAGATGCTCGTTAGTCAGACATCGTTCTTCTCTGACATCTATTTTCACGCGTCAACGGTGTCTTCTTATAGACAAGTATCTCGAATCGATGCAATATTCAGAACAGCTCGGCCCACGCAACGACTATGATTCTGTCGTGAGAACAACTTCTGAGCTCGGGAAAGAATGTCATGGACGAGACGTGCGTACTACTCGCACATATCTGTTTACCTATTGCTGTTGCGCAATGCTTTCAGTTGTTAGGTTATCCTCGAGGCTGTCTCTGTATTTTCCGTAGGTTAACAATCTTCCACTCAAACCCACAGGAACACATTCTGCTTTTGGGGGCCTAAAGTTACAAAATGGAAAAAATGTTCAAATTGATCGTTTAGAAAAGATAACCTAAAAGATGTGGAAATTCTTTTCTGCATTTGGGGCCTAAATCTTCTAAAGAATGAACGAAGGAAAATTGTTCCTCTAAAAATTAGAAATTAGAAGGTAAATTTAATTAGTAAATTTAAATAATTGTAACTCTGTTATTTCCTTTCTGCAGTCAATTTCAATTAGGTTTAATTGTGATTGTGATTATTAGAGTGCAGATTTTATGTATTTATGGCAGAACTGACTAGGAGAAATACAAAACTATGAAGGCATTAAACGAATTTAAGCATGCTATTATATTATTATCGACTTATTAAGATTATTAAAAGAAGGAATATATTTTCTCTTAATTTCACTTCCGCACAATTGAATTGGAAAGTTTTTATTCTGCATAAAGATCCGCAGTCTAGTGATTATAAAGATCAGAGTACATGATTCTGGTATTGTTGCTTGCCGATTAGTTCACTGTCCACCTTCGCGAGAGCTTTCGCATTGTCTTGAAGACACAACGTAATCCTTCAATTCGCAAGAATATTCTTTTAGTCTTTCGCATTCCGTTGGCGTCGGAACGGCGACATTCATATGCCCCGTAATTCTATGGCGTCGCCACGACGGCGAACATAATTTGCATCACAAGCCAACATGCGCAACCCCATATACACACGCCTTCCTTCAGAGAATTTTGAAATGTCAAATTCAAGCTCCATTTACATCAGAATGAATTGCTTTAACAAAATTGAACACGCGTGTATAATTATTGCTGACATTCCAGAACGATATACTGTATTAACAACACCATAATGGTAGTTCCGATAGTGTACTTTGCAGCTATGTATAAATTAATTAGTGGACTGCGGATTTTATGTGCTTATGACAAAAATGAATAAGTGCAATATAAAACAGTAGACAGTTTAAAAGAATTTAAGAATACCAATTTATTAGTATCGACGTATTAAAATCAGTAAAGCAAGAGAGAAATTTCTATTTTGTCTCTGTTTCGTGCAATTGATGCAAACAATTTTTATTTTGCATAAAGATCCGCAGTCTATTAATTAGTAACACGCTGCTTGTACAAGCGAATCTCTGTATCATTGACACAATGCTAAAGATATCAGTAGACTTCTGATCTAATTTCCGTAAGTTAAAAATAATAGGTAAATAATCTTAATGTCTTCTAATTTTTTTACTCTTCGAAATTTCACTCACCCATTTTTGTCATAAACGCATAAAATTCTCAGTTAACATATCAATATCATAGAAACGTAAATATCTAACCAATTACGTTTAGAAATTTCTTTCCCGGTTTACTAATTTCCGCAAGTTAAAAATAATACGTAGATATTCTTAAATTCTTCTAATTTTTTTACTGTCCGGAATTTCACTCACCCATTTTTGTCATAATTGCATAAAATCCTCAGTCAACATATCAATATCACAGAAACGTAAATATCTAACGAATTACGTCGTTCGCAATGAACACGTTAAACGCGGAGCAATTTTGTCTCGCTTTCCATTCCAGATTTTATTTAATCATAAATACAAAATTGTGCATAAGCAAACGACTTGTTTACAATTTTTAATATCGTATCAACTGTATTATTTGTTGTTTCGTAAATTCGATACCGTGAGTCCGCAGTCCGAAGTAGTGCGTTTAGTGTTAACACGTTAAACGCTGTGTTAGACAATTATTGAAATTATCAAGATGCTTCCACTGGAAATGATTATACACGCTGCTTTATTAAAGTGTACATTACAATAAAAATCACAAAAAAATCTAAATAAATTCAATCGTACAGTTATTATAATGCAATATACAGGGTGGCCCACATAACTATTAACAGTTCAATATCTCGAAAACTATGCCATCGATTTTAAAGTTCATAGTCTTAAATTGCATGAATCTGAAGGGCCTTTGTAACTACATAAACGTGTAGTGCCCCCCACCTTCGCCTTTAAGGGGCGTGGGTACCTTTATAATTTTAAATGGAACCTCCTATAAAACGTTACATATTCAGATTTTACAGGAAAAAACAAGTCATTTAGTACAATACAAAAACAGTACATAGATACTTACTTGGAGCGCTCGGAAATAATGTTATAATTTCCGAGCACTTCATGGTCGGTAGGTTTCGTGTTAATAAAACGATGTGCGGAACATGCCATTCGTTCTGTACCCGTGAAAATTGTGTCAAATTGGTACGGATGAAGTTAAACGCACAATTTCGTGGATGCTGATGTTTAAGATGCAACGCACGATTTAAAAACAGTGTGCCCATTATTTGGTCCAACCCTCTGGCATCAGGATCGAGATGATAGCGATCTTCGGTGGCCGACGTGAGTGCATAGGCGTCAAGTTCGAGGGGTCCCGGCGGCTGGAGACTGCAGACACGATGTCTTGGTGTCGTAACGCGGTGGTTGATGGAGAAATCCCGCCGGCTTATAATAATGTATCGCGTTCCGTTACGGTCGGGCCTGTTCACACTGGTGAACGAGAGGACTATAACTTTTAGAGGAAGATGGCACGCCGAGTGAGAGCCAGGTAAAGGCCGTTGCACTCGCCGGCTCGAAGACTTTCCTGACGGTGCATAGCGGTACCTTAACGCTCCTCATCTCTCTTCTTCTTCTTCTTCTTCTCCAGCTTTCCAAGACATTTCTTTGTTTCTTTATTCCTCTTTCTCTTCCTCTTTTCCATGGTACGCGTCGGCACGCGCGTGTGTGCGCGCACACGACAGGGTAGTGTACTTGTTTTCCAAGCGTAATAGCGTGTTACGTTGCGGCGCATTGTGCCGCATCGGGAATCGACAATGACACATCAATTTGGCCTGGCAAGAGAATATGCGACGCAGCGGGTAGCAGGTTTCCCTTACCGGCATCGGCCAATGAAATAGTACTGCCGGCTCGTTAGAATCCGCAGCCGGTTTTTCGAAGGAAACTGACGAACACCGTTGTATACGATCTTCTTTCTATTCATCCTGATCCTTATACTATCAGATCGTTAACTATGAAACTTGTCAAATGTCAATGTCATTTCTGTTATACTTGTCAAGTTTCATACTTAACGACCTGATATTACGATCTTTGTTAACTCCTATCGATGTAGGTAGTTAGGTGATAGAGCCACTGCTTAGGTTGGATTCAAACTACTTTATTTTAATATAAATGGACGGACTCTAACGAGCGCGGACTGCGTAGAAAAGTTATTTCTCGAGTGGTTCTTGAATTCTAAATTCTCCTGACGACGATTGCTCGCTTGTAACATTGGCTACTCCCACCTTTCCTTACATTTCGACGAATTGGCAGGGTGGGAGCACCAGCTAACTTAGTTTTTGGGAAGCCCTATATCACGCCTACCAGTGCGACTCGAAGCGCGCTGAGTCCTTGGATTAGTGAGTGTTTGTATACAGGGTGAGTCACCTAACGTTCGCACCTCAAATATCTTTGATTTTATTGTTTTTAACGTAGCATCAACCTCCAAGGTTATTAGCGACGAGGACCTACAGCTTATAAAGGTGGACTCCGAACCACCTTGGACAACGCAGTATAATATCACATAAAAGAATTTCCAGAGGTGACAGCGGTGGGATTCGAACTCACGACCACAGTGTTTGTAGTCGCACGCTCTATCCACTGAGCCACTGCGCGATGGACGTGTTATTTTACCAGTATTGAAGTTACAAATATGCTTTCATGGAAAATTATGGAGTACATTCCTCTTTTGGAGCACATATTATTACAAAAATAGCGATAGATATAAGTGAATTGGATCACGTCATTTTTACAAGGCATCGCGTGCCAGCCTACAAATGTTAGTTTACAAGTATTGAAATTATAATGGGAAATTATTGAATGTATTCCTCTACCCAAGCACATGTTAATACAAAAATAGCGGTAAATCCAAGTAAATGTTTCTATAACGTTTTGAAATTTTTCTAAAGCAAGTTCCAACTACTTTTTAGTTGTCGGCGCATTTAGTGTTAAAAACCATCTTCGCCAGCGCCGCTGAATATTTGCGATCGAGCCGAACTCACGGTTTAATGGCATCCTGCAACAAGTTTATGTAGATATGTAGATCGTTGCGAGAAGATCTTGCTCGTGTGGATCGTGGAGTTCTTGAATAATAATGTATTCTAGGTGTCCAGTTCGCTTCGCATCGGTAGCATTAATTTCACTTCCGGATGATATACTTTAAGACACAGCTCTTCGCATTCCAGAGAAGTTGCTCCGTTAGTGATCACGATCGTGATCAAACGAGATCGTTTATCGAGAAGTCATCACTCGTCCCGATGAGCAGGATTAAGGGATCTAGCGATCTTAAATCTGTACGAGTCAAATCAATTTTCTTCGGGAATTAATTATTTCATGCGTTGCCGATTGTATCTCTATGATAAATACTTCAAATATAAATCACATTTTTTTCAAAAGTCTCAATTTATGTTTATATCATTATTTAATTAATTTGTTTGGTTTAATTATTTTAGCGTCTAGCTTTTCGTTGGCTGGTAGTTGTTTGCGGATTCTTGTTTAATTATTTATTCTGCAAATTTGCAAATTGAGTTAAGGCTAACTCTACCAGGCATTAAAAGTATCTGATGAATGTTGCCTTATAAAAATGGCGACATTAAATTTATTGAGATTATTCGTGAATTCCAATGTAATAGATGCATGGACGAGCAAAGTTATTCCATTAATTTCCATGAATGAACTTTTGTAATTTCGGATAATTGGAAAATATAAAACCGGCCATTTGACCATGGTAGGTTCAGTGTTAATGAAAACTGTCAGGATTTTGATGTCATTACCTTCTTCAGATTTTTACGAAATATTTCAGGATGATGGTAGTTTGCACAAGGAGTAGCAGTCTAGTCATTAGCAATCGCATAATCGCAACAAAATTAATCATATTAATATTTGATATGAACTATAAAATTGACTTAAACTTGGGAGTTAGGAGGATGCTATTAACCTTTATATTTTTGAATTAAGGGTGGAAAACACTTTAGAGCGCTCGAAAATCGGTGATTTTTAGGAATTTTTTTCTTAATAACTACAAAAGCGGATCTTTTTCAAACTTTCTTGGTGTCATGTTTTATATTTAAACAATACAAAAATTGGTCAACATTCACGATTAATATATTTGTTGTCGAAATATTTATTTAACTTCACAGCTCCGCATCGTCAGTTTGTGTACATTCTACAGCCTACAATTTTCATCTGAAACAGAAAAACCAAATTTTTCTTAATCCTTATAAAATTATGTTGTCGATAAACTAAAAAAAAAATTCCGGAAAAAGCATAAAAATACAAAAATTTTGAGGTTTTACAAAAAAGTTAAGATTTTCGCGAAAAAATTTCGGCTTTGTAATGCAGAAAAAAATGGAAAAATGAAACTATTTAGATATTTTTTTAATTCATTCCTTAATCTTTATTGAGAATAGCTACAAATGTTCTCTTATCTAAATGCAAATGCGAAACCACGGGGATTTTATAAAGTGTGGAGCACAGTTCTACAACCACAGATCGGTAGACACAGAGGAAATTGTTCGAAACAGCGTTCGACGTCCCCCGAGAAAATTAAACTGCAAGATACATGTAAACATATATTTCCGGAACGCGTGAACGCCGCGTCTAAAGTTACGCATTGTGGTCAGAGGACTTTTCCAGGCGAAAACAGATACTGTGCTAGGCGTTAACAAAAGTGTCCAAGCCTTTAAGGCTTATTTTTACCGTCGGTGCATGGAGTCAGTTTTTATTCTAGTCCTGCGGTTGGAAACTGGTTTATGAAATTTCGTTCTATAGAGAATTCGCTTAAACTTCCTTTATTTAACGATGTACTTTCTCAACGAACTGATTCAGTCAGTTTTTATTATTCTCACTTGAAAAAAATTCGAACATCTATGAAACATAAATATATATGTATGGAAAACACATTTAAGCATAAAATTTTATTTTTAAATTTTTTAATGTTTACTCTGAATGGTTAGTATTTATATATTTAACACGTTGACTGCCATGAGGGTCACCGGTGACCGGCACTCGACTTGGCTACAGCGCCGTGGGTGCCACCGGTGACCGGCGACGCAGCAAATAATAAAAGTACGTAATTAGAGTAAATATGGATACTGATAAATTTTGCAATAATACCATTGTTACTATAATGGTTTAAAGAAATTAATGCACGAAAAATGCTTCAAGCAGGATTTTATAACTCACTTTATTTGCTGCAAATAATATTTCAACATAATATGCATCGCATAATGAAAAATTCACGTTGGCGCCTTGGGCAAACCATGGAAAATGCGGCTGGCAGTCAACGTGTTAAGACGATTTATGCCAAAAATTATATTAAATTTAAAAAATTCATTGTGAAGCTTCACATTACAATGAACACATTTCAAATTTTCGTTATAGGCACAGATGAAAAAGTTTAAAATCATGACCATTACTTTTTCCTTCACAATTTCGACGAATTGAGATTTTTCATAAACTTTTTTTACAAAGTACCTAGTAAACTAACCTAGGTATCTTTTGACATCACAAAAGACAACTGAAATCGTTCGTACCATTTTTAAAAAAAGTTATTCGTTTTTAAAGGGCGTCCAGATCTTCTGCACGCCATTGTATTATAAAAAGTACAGTATTTCATCGATAATTGTCCACAACACGGGTTTGCGGTGGGACAATTATGCCGGAGGGATATCATTGTTTGAGGTTTGCCGAACGTAGAGAAGGACAGCCGAGCTCGAGAGGCCTCGGTCACCGAGAAATGTAAACATACATAATCCGAATTTCCAACTTCTTTATTAATCATTATTTTTTTATGGGACTTCGATGACCATCTTTGTGGCATTTTTCTAATAAAAATGATACCAAATATGGTATTATTCCGATGATATTTACTTCTGTAATCGACGATTAAAGTTTCGGGCGCGAGGAAGTATCCTTTACTCGAAACTTTAATCGTCGATTACACAAGTAAATATCATCGGAATTGTATCATATTTGGTATGATTTTTATTAGAAAAATGCCACAAATATCGTCATCGAAGCCCATAAAAAATAATGAATAATAAAGAAGTTCGAAATTCGGATTAGTGTGGTTTCACCGATATACCCGAGCCGCATGGTGTCATATTTCTCGGCGACCGAGGCCTCTCGAGCTTCACGGCCCCTCAAGGGGGTACACCCCGCACTAGTGGGGATATCTCAGGGACAATTCTGTCGGAGACATTTGGGACAATTCATAAAAATTTGAGTAGACACATTCCACTCATTTTTATATGTTAATGTAAAATAGTCACTTTTAATGCTCCATAAACCTTAAATACTTTTCCCAATGACTAGTGTCTTAGTAATTTCGTTTCAAATAATGTCAAAATTAAGAATGGCATAAATGGCGTAATCCGAGACGATAAAAATCGTTTCCAAGTGATGATGTGAATGGTCGGGATTGAGCACCGCTGGACCAGACAAAGACTGCCAAAAAACGCATTTTCCCCGAACAAAAAGAGAGGAAAAAGAAAGATTGCGGCGAACAAAGGTGAGCCACGGACGTTCTAGTCGTTGGATCGGTGTTTACCCGTGGCAGGATGGTTCCCTGGGAGTTCAACATCCGGCGTATGGAAACGGAAACGGGAGTGTGCACTGTCTAGCACAGAAAACGAGTACGACTCCGGTCTCGGTCGCGGATATACACACGACCCGTGATTCGCTCGCACGCTAGGCATTCGGACCAATTACAGATGGTTGTCTTACCTGGTAATAACCCTAGGAACCAAATGGAGAACCGAGGGGACCATGGACGTCCCATGGTGTCCCACGGGTTTGCGAGCCGTCTTTTGCAGCCATTCGTGAGAAAATCGACGATCATTCAGAGTAACTCACGGAATGGTGCGTTGAACGCATTGATCGGTGTCGAACATGCTAAATCGATGCTAGTTTAATAATGTTGTACATTTGTCACGTTCTCTAGTGTTCGGAATGAAATAATTATTATTGCGTTATTTTTTTATATTTGGATATTGCTTGATTTTTAATGATTTTAATGGTTTGGCTGCCATTTGTGAAAAAATTGATTGAGATCATGCAAGGCTGCGTATCTTTATGCAAAATAAAAATTGTCTGTATTATAGTCTGCATTTAAATCGTTTCAATCTTTGTTTGAAATTTCAGCTACTCATTTTTGTAATAAATGCATAAAATCCGCACTATAATCATGACGAATGATGCAGGAAAACACGCGAACTGTTGTAATATTTGCTGGATCGTTGCTAGTTTAATAATGTTGTACATTTGTAACGTTCTTTAGAGTTCCGAATGAAATAATTATTATTGCGTTCTTTTTTTTTATATTTGTATATTGCTTGATTTTTAATGGTTTTAATGGTTTGGCTGCCATTTGTGCGAAATTGCAACTACTCATTTTTGTCATAAATGCATAAAATCCGCAGTATAATCATGGCGAATGATGCAGGAAAACTCGCGGACGCGGATGTGTTTACGATGTTTTCTGGTGTGTATAATCAAATAATTATTATTAAGTTCTTTTTCTATTGTGATCATGCTAGATTTTTAATGGTTTCAATGATTCATTTGCTATTTGCAACAAAATCGTCAGTTATGACAGGAACGATTCAGACAAACACATGGATCGATGTCAAATACAATACCTCACAAATATTGATTGCAAATTAATTCGTGGCTCCCATAGTTAATCAACTGTAACTATATTTTGAATTCGAGTCTCTTAGAATAGGTGCAATTTAATGTAGTAGACAGATTAGAAGAATTCACAAGCATGTACTGGTATCAGCTTACTAAAATATTTTAAATCTTACTAAATCTTTTATGCATGCAATTTTTATTTTGCAATAAAGATCCGTAGTCTAATCTACTTATATTAATTGTTTGGAAGATGGAGTAAATGCGTAAACAGCGATGGAGATTGTTTCATAGAATAAAATGTGTTTCAGTTATTGTTTATAAAGAATCAATAAACTCAGGAGAAGAAATGGCTACGAATAAATTTAACGGTGCAAACGTGATCTCCCCAGATTAAGAAGACAGCACGCCTCGCAAAAAGATTAAGAATTATCGTCGTTCTTGCATGAAAAAAAATGATAATGCAATGCAAGCTCGTTACGCAAGGTGGCGGTAAATAATCCTTATCTTGCGTTTACCATTATGAGCGGTGTAAAGTGATTTATGCAGGCGTCTAACAATAAGTATACGTATAAGCGTACATGTGGGTCAAATTCAGCGACGAGGAGAAATATTTTTCCCCCGGGACGTTCATGTATTTTTCATGGGGCATCTCTCTCTCTCTCCCTCTCTCTCTCTCTCTCTCTCCGCGCCCGTGAAAAACTGGATGCTGTGTATTCTCACGTGTAACGGTGTTCATGGAATAAAAAAAGTAAACCGCGCAATAGATGAACCGGAAGTTAAACGACGTCGAATCTTTGGCTGGCGCAATTACGTCTCGCTATGTGCTCCCGAATTGTTCTCCGTATGCGGCACGACCCCTGCCATGTAAAATAACTACATTTTCTCACTAATTACCAGCAAACCTTGCTTTCGGGACCATTCGTGAGAAGCCGGCCGGATAATCGCGTTTCTGTAACTGTACTGCCACGATCCCCGTCGCGAATTATGCGAAACACGAAAGAGGATAGTTCGCGTAGGAAACTGTTCCTAATACTTTGCAATTTATATTCTCAGAAGAATTGGATCTTCTTTATAGTCTAATTATTCGAATATTCTAATCATTTTTCTAATCATTACGCTAATTATGTTTTACCAAACTTCTTTTTACTGGTTTTACTTCGTCGTATAATATTATATACTATTTAATCAATGAGCAGACCAAAATGCTCTTTTCAAATTGACAAACTTGGACGTTTGTTATACACTTGCTGAAAACCTCAAAACCTTAAAATCGGTCGTGTCCCGTGAAATTATTAAAAATCTTGCAGTATCTCAATGAAAAAGAGGAACGTAGCAATAATTATTTCATTCTGCACATTGGAGAATGCTATGGAAGCACAAAATTCTTAAACTAGTATCGATCTAGCATTTTTATCATCGTAGACGTGTTTCTTTGCATCATTCACGTCATTGATCAACGATTTTCTCACAAATAGCAACTGAACCTTAAAACCATTAAAAACTGCTCATTATCTGAATGTAAAAAAACCGTAATAATTGGACTGCTGCTTTTATGCATTTTTTGGTAAAAATAGGTGCAATTTAAAACATTAGAAAGGTTAAAATGATTTATTTATGCCGATCTATTATTCTTAGCTTGTTCAAATGATTAAACTAAAGAACTGTTCATCTGACTACAGTCTCTTGCAATTGACGCAGACAATTTTTATTTTGCATAAAGATCCGCAGTCTAGTAATAATAATGATTTTATTATTCCGCACACTAGAGAATGCCATAAGTGTACAAAATTCATTAACCAGCATCGGTTTACCATATTTGACATCGATTTACGTCAGGGATTGACATTTTTGTCTCAATTGAGACAAAACCGTCTCCACCATAGCGCCCACTGTCCCCCACCAGCATCCTCCGTTACCATAGAGGGAGGAAGTGCTTCGCCTGTTGCGAACAGTGCGCAGGCCTCGCGCATGAAAGAGAGGTTGGTGGGAGAAGCAGGCGTTTCAGAGGCCCCTACCGTGCCCATTGCGGATTTACGTATTTCTCTGAATAAGAGAATGCATAAAATCAACGTGCCATTTATTTAGCAATATTATACATTGCAGATTTTAGAGCCTCTTTGCTCAACTAGTGAAAATTCTTTTTACAAAAATGATAAATTGTATCCAACTGCAATCAAATGTATTTTTGCTTAGACCGCAACTTTGAAAGTTGGTTTTGCAATGTCGGTGTACTCGACTCATGTTTTATTGTTGCGAGAGGCGCCAGGTCGTCTCTGTTTTTACAGTCATCAATGCGGATTCAGCGTTACGAAACAGTTTAACCGTCGGTCCATCTAGTAAAACGATCGTAATGTTCTTTCGTTCTTGAAGGTGCACGCGCAATGAAACTTTGTCTCGTTGGCCGGTGATAAACAGGTTGATTTAACGAGGCACTTGTTTAAGCCTGTCCTGTTCGCGGCATTTCTCAGGAGACAGTTCAACATATTTTACACCTTCCCGCGGCATTTAATTTTACGAGCCATTCAGTCCCACGATCGGCTTCTGGATAATCTGTCTCCGACGTACTATCTCGGTTTCAACGACTCTTCGATGTTTTCGGTTTGTTTTTTAATTATTCCTCGCCGAAAATGTTAGGCAAATTGTGAGCGCGATAACGTATATGAATCGGGATATATTTATTACTAAAGTGTGTACATGTGCGAAGCGAACATCCGTAGAAGCTTACAGCAAGCAAACAGAACGGCGCGCGCAGGTATATAAAAAGGAGAGAATGCAACGCATGCGCAGTAACACAGCGCTCTTTCCAAACACCCCGCGAAGGATTGAATAGAAAAAATAGTGTTGGTCTTACCTAACTTTGAAATAAATGTAGATCTTCACGTTCTTCGAACATCATTGCGAGATTAAATACCGATAGTCATAATTAGACTGCGGATTTTATGCATTCATGACAAAAATGGATATATGTGACATACAAAACAGTGAAAGCTTTGGAAGAACTTCAGAATATTTTTACGATATTTTCAAGTTTTAAAAAACTATTAACAGAATATTTGCATGTTTATTTAACTCCTTTTCCTTGCAGCTGATGTAGATAATTTTTATTTTGCTTTAAGATCCACGGTCGAGTCATTATTGTGAATGGGAATTGTATTCAATTTTTTAGTTCATGTTTATACTCATTGTCAGGTATACGAGCTCATAATTGAGTTTCTCTTATCCGAACGCAGATAGATTGACTTTCTAACTGAATGTTCGGTTTGAAATTGTTTGATGAAGTTTTCCGAATGTCGATTGTTATTATCGAAGTTAATAACAGCAGTCGATGGCTAGTGAGCGTAGCTAGTGAACATCTATTATCGGAATTCGTATGCTTCGAACATGCTCAGATAAACAAACTAATATTCTATTGTATGCATGTCCAGAAGTAGCTCACTTGGAGGCAAATTCGAGGGAAACGCCTACTTCTCCCGCCCGCGCGTCTCGCTCCCCGTGGTGGCCATAGCACTCGAAGCTCCTCATACCCGTGCCTACCTCTTGCAATATGTACAGTGTTGGGATATGGTGTAACATTTCTCGCGCATGCGCGGCCAAATCAGTAACGTATCTATATCATGATGACGAGGTAGTGGAGCCCTGAGACAGTTATATTGGCGGGAATGCATCGAAACAATCTGTTCCGGATAAAAAGACTTCAGGACGTGTCCTACGAGTTACAAAATACACACAAATACACATGTTATACATTTATTTTTCAGAATCAAATCATACCAATTTTTTAAAATTCTGCTGGGTTCTCAAGGTACCCTATTTTATCGAGAATCTTACTGTACTGAGGCCAAAATCGCCGCGCATGCGCGAGAAATGTTGCACCATATCCCAACACTGAATATGTACCGCGTGTGGCGCGTTGGGGCGACTCTCGGACCTACGGTAGGCACGGGTCTGAGAACTACGGCCACCACGGGGAGCGAGACACGCGGGCGGGAGAAGTAGGCGTTTGCCACGAATTTGCCTCCAAGTGAGCTACTTCTGGAAATGCCTGTTCTAATGTATCATATTCACTCGAAATAGTTTGTATATCCATTTTACTCCGTGTTCAGAACGAAACTGTTCTAAAAATTTACTGAAATCAACTATTAAACCGGGAATGTTTATTCGAATATAAATTCTTCTGGAGCGTTCGCAGGAATCACAATAAAACAGAAAGAGTCATAAAGAAAGTAAGAATTTTACTTTCTATTTAATACGAGATCATTTCCTATTTCTTATGATGGTAATACAGTATTTATTGTTTCTTTACTGAAAGAAGAACATTGAATAACAACAGAATGACTCGGGTATTTCAGGTTTCATGCGAGATTCACGATTAATCTTCACGAGTTGTTTCATTGTAGATTACAAGAGGCGATATGAGAACGCGTCAATTTTTTAAAAGAAATTGTTGTCTGTTCCCACGATAAGATACGGCCATTCTGTGTTTTATTTTGCACTAGTCATCGACCTATCGAGGACAGGTCATGGTTCGCGTGTTCGCGACGAACACGACGCCGGCATCTGCAGGATGTCATGCGGATGATGCACTGTGTTTAACATAGATCGGTGTCATTAGAACGGTTAATCGTTAGAACGCCTTGCAACAGAGTTCCTTCTTCCCTATACCTATTAATTCTTGTTACTATTTCCCTTATTCGATACAGTGGAATTTAAATAAACGGGAAACGTTTATGTGGGAATTAAAATAAGTGATTTCTGCGACTTTTTTTTTCAAAACCTATTTATATTATCGGAATACAACGTGTTGGCATGCAACTAGGCAACTTCGAACTTTAAGATAAAATTTTGCTCGTTTCAATTTTTTTATTAATTTAGTGACAAAAAACTCTGGATATGTACTCTGAAAACTTCAATATAAAATCGGCAATTTTGTGTTACCAGAATTGTTTAAAACTCGAGTTTGCAACCAAAAATTCTTAAATAATTCACTGTCATCTGTGCTGTTAGGTAGAATGTTTATGAATTTTTTCGTAATTTTTTGTTGAGCACTACAGAAAAAATAGAGTATAATTCACTAAAATCAAGTCCACACTGTAACTACTCTTGTGGTGGGGGTACCGACTTGAAACTTGTCACAGAGGGATTTCTTTGAGAGCTCTATCGTATAGTCTGACCAAAAATCTATTCGGCTTAGGGGCATTATTGGCCATCTTAACCGGCAATACCCATTTGTAACGAATTGAATAATCCTTGTCCGAAATTGATCGGTTGAATAGTTCTTAAGTTATTGTGTACCCCAGATTAAAAACCATAGTTTTGAGAAACATGCGTATTATACAATAAAGAATAGGAAAAATTGAACTAAAGAAAAAACACTCGTACTTTAACATTATCTCTTTCCATTTCCAAAAGGTCTAGTCCCATATGTCCAACATGGATTCGCAAAGAAAATATTAAAAATCGTTTGTTTTCGCTGCCTTTACACGAGAAACACTTCTTAACTATATATCTAGGAAGATGTTGCTTTCATGTACATTGACAGTAAGAAATATATTTCTGATTTATTCGTTTTGTTTTAGGGAGAGTTATCGATCAGCTCGCGTAGGTTCACGTAGTAGCACCCTAAGGACATAAATTCATTATTTTAGATCAAATAATACTGTGGCGTTACTATAGTGTATATCATTGCAAAGATTTTGCCAAGTAGTTATAGAACATGGGGGAACGTGTTATCTCGTGCCGATACGTAATCCGATAAAACCGTTTGAACGTGTCAGCTCTAAAAATACACGAAATCCTCGGAAAACGATTGGGAAACGCCTCAGCCGGGAAAATGAGAAGATTAGGCACATACGTGACCATAGGAGAATTGTGGGGACCTTAGTCATAGTGGCTGAATCACGGAACAAATTTTTAGAGTCCACTAAAATAGGATTAAACTAGAAAACAAGATACCGTGGACAGATTAAGACATCCAAGAGAAGGACACTGTACAAAGATCAGGAATGACCAGCAAAACTTTATAAAGGCCAGACTATCCAATGGACATCCTAGCCTACACACCTAATTTTCATCGTAAAGAATTTTGGATATTCTAGACTTCACTTTAATCCTCGGGTAACAGGATTAAACTCAGGAACAGAATGATAGTACATAATAGTTTCTGCCAGTGAAAGGTAGGTCGCCGTGAAAAAACAGATGTAACATTTTTAGAGCCCACTAAAATAGGATTAAACTAGAAAAAAAGATAACGTGGAAAGATGAAGACATCCAAGAGAAGAACATTGTGCAAAGATCAGTAATGACCAGCAGAACTTTATAAAGGCAAGACTATCCAATGGACATCCTAGACTACACACCTAATTCTCACCATAAAGCTTTAGCAAATTCTAAACTTTACTTTGATCCAAGAAAAACTGGATTAAAGTCAAGAATAAAGTGGTCGTAATAGTTTCTGCCAGTGAGAGGTAGGGTGCCGTGAAAAACCAGATGGAAAATTTTTAGAGTCCACTAAAATAGGATTAAACTAGAAAAAAATATAACGTGGAAAGATGAAGACATCCAAGAGAAGAACATTGTGCAAAGATCAGTAATGACCAGCAGAACTTTATAAAGACCAGACTATCCAATGGACATCCTGGACTACACACCTAATTCTCACCGTAAAGAATTTAGGAAAGTCTAGACTTCATTTTAATCCTCGGGAAACTGGATTAAACTCAATAAAGTAAAAGAACACTATGTAGATATCAGAAAATGGCTACCACAATTGCATAAAACCAAGAGAGGGATTATCCAATGGACATCCTAGACTACCAACCTAATTCTCACCATAAAGCTGTAGGAAATTCTAAACTTCACTTTAATCCACGAAAAAGTGGATTAAAGTCAAGAATAAAGTGGTCGTACTAGTGTCTGCCAGTTAGAGCTAGGGCGCCGTGAAAAACCAGATGGAAAAGCAGATGGCTAATAGAATGCCATAAGGGAAACGGGAAGATTATGTGATAAGCATCCTACATCTTAAACACAGTACTTTGGACTCATAATAGGTCTTCAGGTTTTATAAAAATTAACCCTCCGCGAACCAGATGAAGCTAAATTAACCCTAGCGGTTTCAAAACTGTTACTTTAAAATATGCTAATAAAAAGATGTTTGTATTTTTAAAAATAAATTGTCCATTTTTAGAAGAGAAATCTTTGTTAACTTGGATCTGATGCTATTATAAAATCGTCGAAACACGATTTTAAAGTGCGATTGTATTAAAATATTGTATTTGTAGATGGATAATGATTAAGATAACATGGCTAGGGGTGTGACATCTATTTTCCTGATTCGCGAAGAGTTAAACTCAAGAACGAAAGGTAGCCAGAACAGTTTAAAACAATCGGTATCAAGACAAATGTACCGTTGAGACATCGGAGAATGTTTAGAATTTGCTATGGCATTTTAATCGATACGAACACTTCGCCCAATGATTATCTATCATCATCACAGCAAACCCACTCGTTTCTTCATCTGTATTTCGTTTATGTCAGACAAACAAAAGTATCTGCAATTGAACGTAGCCCCGAAGACACGTGAAACGAATCCAGAAGGGACGCTAGAATAATCCCAGGAAGCTACTATCATCTTTCTACTCCAGTCCAATCTACTTAAAGCCCTCGCGTGGTCACGGGCTGAAGAAAGAGAGGATCTAAAGCCAGGTGTAATTGGACATCGGCGATGTTTTTACTGCTCTCCTCCGGACTCCATTGAAGTTATCACGTTCAAATTGTAAATTACGCGCACGGTTATCTGGATACGCGGACACCTGTAGCACCTTTGCAAGGCTTTCCGGTCGAGGTTCCCGTTGAGGCTCAGGGTATCAGAGATACTGCAAGTTGGACTCGCATGAATCGGATACTTCCCGGCTGCGATAAAAGCTACTTTCTTAGCCGAGTCATTATTACTTTTCATTACGACTCATGAATTGCCATATAGAGGAGCTACATAGACATTCATTTCTTTGCTGAATAATTTTAACGAGTTGGAATTAAACAGTACTATGAAATTTTTCTAATGTTCCTACAATTTTGTGCTTCATCTATTCATTTTAGTCATGAATGCACAGAATCCGCAGTGTGGTAATTATGCTTTTATTGAAGTCTATCTGCAGTTTCAGGATTACATTTCGTCAAGAGCTGCTGTATTTTTTTCTGAATGATTTGAACGAGTTGGAAACAATCCAACAGTATTTTTAAATTCTTCTAACGTCCTCACTGTTTTGTACTTTATCTATTTATTTTTATATTGAATGCATAGAATCCGCAGTCTAGTTATTCTACAGGGTGAGGCATTTAAAATAGGATACCTGAATAACTCGTTTGTTTTTGGAGATAGAGGGAAATGCCTTACTAGTTTTTTGATAGGTGGAGGCTTCAAGGAGATATGAAGGTCAACTCTGTTTTTCTTTTTTAAATGAAATAGTATGTTTTTTTAGGAGTCTCTGCAGTTTTAGCAATACATTTGGACAAATGTGACTATACTTAAAAACTCCGTCATCTGCTGTAGCAATAACGATACTTTAACCTGCAGACATCCGGCACCGTGACCTTGAGGTTCAATCTAATAATCGTAAATGCGCTATGGACACATTACTATCGAACCGTCCGCCTCGATTAAGGTCATCCTACGGATTTCCGCTATGCAAGATTCCTCGAAGAACGGTGATAGAGAGAGAGAGAGTGTCTCTTTCCAGGAGACACTGGCGGATGATGGCGCAACAGGAGACATTCCTTCAGCGGAAAATCGCTCGATCGTTTCGCTCGCGGAAGGTTGACACGAGAAATTGTTATTGGAAAAACGCTGGGCATTGTCGCCGACGTTCCACGACGAATAGGTGAAATGCTCGTTAAGGGATTACGCGGTCATCTGATAGTTTTGCCGTGAAACCCGACTGCTCTCTCGTTGCGTCGCGCTTCTCTTCTTCAGTTATAGCGAGTTCCTCTTCGGTTATAGCGTGAGGGCAGCTCGCATTCTCGCTCGAGCAACTATCATGTTCCGGGTGGCGGACGCCGGAAGTCCTTTCGACTCGCCTAGATCCTTTCTCTTTTTCTCTTTCTCTCTGTTCTCGTCGGCTTTATCGCCGCCTGGGATATTCTATACGCCCACGCGATCAATTCGCCAAATCCTCATTTTCTTACAGTTCGTAAGAAAACTTGAGAATTCAAGCGCGAGAGAAGCTATCTTCAGGTTTAGAGGTATCTTCAGGTTTAGAGCTATTTTCAGGTTTAGAGCTATCTTCAGATTGTTGAAGAAGAAAATGAAGGTCTATATGGTTACTGTTTCTTGCAAATAAATGATCGGTAACTGGTGGTACATCCGAAAAAGGAGTGACCATATAAAAAAAGCAAGTCGAAATAGGTGTACTTAAAACCGCGGTAGAAATAATATTAAGGCGTTTAATGTATTGCGTAAGGGTCAAGATTTTTTTTTCGTCTCTTTATCAGGGAACCTTCCGGATACCCGAGAGTTTAAGAAAATAAATAATAGTATGACCGATTCATACGATGTCACAGGTATTACAATAATTTCTTGATGAATTAGACTTCTTTATATTTTTTTTTTATTTACGCAATTTGAATCTCACGGAAGAGGTTATTTTGCGGACTTCTTTATATTTCCCCTAGCTATCTCCAAACTCTAGAAATTGTACATTAACGCATAAAAACACGATGCACCTTACAATCTGCTGTTCTATAGACCGGTTATTTTGAAAGTGGCGTAAGTCCATTTTGTATTCCTACGAGAATTATTTAGAAATGAAAAATTCACTTTGTTATTTTTTATTTTGTGATATCTTAATTTTTTCCAAAAAATGGACTTACACCACTTTCAAAATAAATGGTCCAATATTGATTCGGAAATATTATTTAGAGATAGTACCATGTACTGCTGTCGTTACGGAAGCGTTAATGTCTGAGGACCATTTTTTATCATTCCCTGTGCCGTCGTCAGCGTGTTCCTCAGAGTCATTACGATATACTAACGTCGTCTCTGAAGGGTTAATGGCTGACGGCCATTTTTTATCATTCGTCAGTACAGTGTGCTGATGTTGTTCCTGAAGGATTAATAGCTGAGTGCCATTTTTGGTAAATTCTCTGTGCCGTCGTCAGATGTCTTGTTTTCCCGTGATGAAAGGCCACATTTGCAGTACATATTGCAGTCTAAATCTTTGAGTCATTCATTTCATGTTTTCTTCATTCGACTACCAAAGTGTGCATAGAGATACCATCGCTGTTGCCGCAACATCGTCGCATTTGATTGCACTACCGTTTCGCACTACTATTCCTCGCCGGCACAGGAACCGTGTACCACTTTCGTCACACATACTCGCACAGGTAGTCGTGCTATGTGTTGCTCTCACGCGCGCGGACATCGACCGTTTCATTCACAGTCGCACGGCGCGGCGGCGTCGGGGAAATTGATTTTATATAATTCGTTCAACACGTGGTGTTTCGCAGACTGACACGGAACCGAGTGCATAATCCACTTCTCTGTTATCTGATCGTATGGTAAGTTTAATCTACTTCTCCCGGAAAGATGCATCCACAACGTTCTGAACTACATATGTCTAAATTTAATGAAAAACCTTCTAACATTAAATTAAACGCGTCGTAACAGTTGTTCAAATTAATTGAAGATCTTTCAACATTGGCTCAAATAAATTTAATATTGACTAATTTAAAAAATTTACCATTTATGTACGCTGTGAACAATTACTAAAAATTATCCACTATTTTATAAGCACTGTCATTATTTAGTGAAAAGAGAATTTCTGCAATGTATAATTAAATATTACTACATTTGGTGAAACTGTTCTAAGCTTTGAGTATATACACAGCAATCGTCAATATAATAGTGCATTCTATTAAAAGTTTAATCCTTTTGAATTATTCAGTCATCAATTTAACACAAAAGCAGACGTATGCCTTTAAATCTGCTCTTTCTTCCTGAAATGTATAAATTAATTCGACATCAGCAGTTTGAATAAATTGCAAAAATTGTAAAAACTGCTTCTAGCTAAGATCTAGATTTTGTCTAAAATCGAATGCATGTAGACAATGTTCCGATTTCATTATAATCTTCAGAAAAGTCTAAAATATATTGTTACTACAACTAGATTCGAATAGTTGAAAAGAATGTTTTAATTCAATGATAACTCTTGTCAAAATCTAAAATACATTGAATGCCATCCTTTAAGCCAGGCAGTTTCAACCAGTAGCTCCGGAGCTATTCGTGGCACCTTCCCCGCTTAGGTTCTTCTCCCACTTTTAGACATTCATCGTTGTAATGTAAAGTAGTGGGAAGCTCCCACCACGAGAGCCGCGCGCCGCGCGCAGCACTCACTAACTCGACGGCTGTACGTAGTAGTGGGAAAAGGTTCGATGGTGGGGACCCTGCAGTTCTCGAAGGGGAATACGTTGAAACTCCCTGCTTTAAGCAATGCAATTTTCCATTGACATCTTTAAAAAGTGCAATACAAAAATCGAATCGCTACCACTGACGTTCTGTACATTTTCCCTTAATTTTCTAAAATTTATAAAACAATATACACGAATAGGGTGCGCAGTGGGTCAGTGGATAGAGCGCGCGACTACAAACACTGTGTTCGTGAGTTCGAATCCCACCGCCGTCAGCTCTGGAAATTCTTCTATGTGATATTATACTGCGTTGCCCAAGGTGGTTCGGAGTCCACCTTTATAAGCTGTAGGTCCTTCACGCACACGTCCATACACACACACACCCATCGTATACTCACCGATTACAGTACCAAATCTCATTGTTCCACCCCTTTCGCTAATAACCTTGGCAGTTGAAGCGACGTTAAATAATAAAAAAATAAAAAATATACACGAAGTACATCATAAAGGACTAATGTTTATGATTTATCTTCCTGTAATTCCCCTTTGAAAAATACAATCTAATAAATGCTTGAATTTTCAGAACGTCGCAACAGGTATTAAGTGAGAAAGATGCGAATGTGCATCGATGACCTGTTGCAGGTCGCTGCAGCGTCTCTCTCTCTCTCTCTCTCTCTCTCTCTCTCTCTCTCTCTCTCTCTCTCTCTCTCTCTCTCTCTCTCTCTCTCTCTCGACCAGAAGAGGGTCTCATTGTATCAAAGTTTCTCGACGAGGAACTTCGGTCGGGCAATTTCTTTCGCAGCAGTAGAGATCGGAGAAAAAGGAAAGAATTCTCTGCCGTCTTGGTGGCTTAACGGTTGTGGTCGATTGAACTCTATCGTTCCTTAGTTCAGGCAGGAAACCAGTTCCCTTCGATTGCCGGCGCATGGTGCAGCGATTATAAGATACCAATCGGCAATGAGTATTTCCCTTTCGACGCCGTTCGTTCGAGCACTTAAACGAAGTTTCCATCTGTGCGTGTAAGCACCGATCCCGGTGCTTGTCGACGCATTATGCAATCGATGAACGACACATCAAAAAATCGTATAACTGCATCGAACCGTTCGTTGTAATATTGAAACATGTAATTACACTGGGTTCGACCGTTGCGACACTTTGTCACGGTCGATTATTCATATACGGTGCAATAAATTTTCGGAAATTGTTTATACACTTCCTGTGACTACTTGTGAGACGGGCTAATATTGAGTTGGCAACTAAATAATTGCGGATTTTGTCGGTAGATGTTCTAACACATGTTTTGTCATCGTGTTCAAAGCACTTTATATTGTTTTCTTGTTGTTTGGACTTCCACCTTTAACCTCTTGGCCTACAACAACGAGTGAGACTCGTGGTAAGAAATTTGGGCAAAAACAATAAGGACGAGCCTGGCTCGTGGTACTTCGTTCGGACCAAAAGTAAACAACACGAGCCTGGCTCGTTGTATTTCGTTCGGACCAAACGTAAACAACGCGAGCCTGGCTCGTTGTACTTCATTCGTGACAAACGTAAACAACACTAACACGAAGATTACTAATTTTCTACGAGTTTTCTTAAAACATTATTAATTTAAATTCAGTATTAATTTACAAATTGTTACTGATATATTATCCACTTTCAAATTATAAATCATTTTTGTTCACCGATGAATTGATCATAATTACTTCCCAGACATCTTAAAAGTATTAGTAGTGCCCAAACGTGTTTATTATTTCACAATTCCTTTTGTTGCGCCGAAATATGCATGTCATAAGACGCATACATTTTGCGCAAGTTCGAGCACACGGCTAAACAGCTAAGTGGCTCGATGCGTGACCGACTTTCTTGTTTATTATGGCCCGAGCAATCGGAAGTTAGCGGGTACGACAATGGTAAGTAATTAGTAAGAAGATTGTATCGATTAGTTATCTAGTTTCGTTTTTATTCCAATTTAAAAATGGAAGAACAAACGCGCATTTCAGACATATTTTATTATTATTCCCGAAAAGGCAGGAATCCATTGAAAGCATACAAGAAGTTATGTGCCGTATATAGGGATGAAGCCTTGAAAGAAAGGCAGTGTCAAAATTGATTTGCCAAATTTATTTTTCTTTCTAGTTTTATGAACATTCAATTATGACACTGCCTGAAAGATGGCAAAAGGTCATGGACAAAAATGGACAATACCTAATTTAATAAAGTTATATTTTCATAGTAAAAATGTTGAATTTTCCTTTTTATTTAAAATCCGCAATCACTTAATTGCCAACCTAATATTTCCTGTATATTTAATTTTATTTATAATCAGGCTGTTGCGTAGGAAATGTTATGAAGTATCAAGAAATACTATTTTAATCTACAGGTTTATTATAATAATAATAATTTGTATTTATTTAGCCTCACCTTTACAACGGTGTTTGCTTTAAACAATAAGTTTTACTTACCTAGAGGAAAGTCATGTTCGCTTAAAGTTACTTTTATGAACTTTTATGAACTTTATGAACATTTCACATCCAACAAGTAGATTGCGGAATTTTATGAAAAATAAAAATGGTCTCACTTTATTGTAAGAAACAGAGATTAAATAAGAAGGTATATATTCTTTTAATAATTTTAATGAACCGAAAATGGTGGTAACGATATTCATAAATTCTATTAATATCATCAGAGTTTTGTATTCCACCTATTCATTTTTGTCATAAATGCATAAAATCCGTAGTCCACCAACAACCTAATAATTAAACTGCGGATCTTTATGCAAAGTTGTTTGCATCGATTTGCAACAAGCAGAAGCTGAATAGAAGTTTCATTCCTCCTTTTATAATTTTTATTAAGCGGAACTACTGCATTAAATTGCACCACTTAGTCATAAATGCATAACTCCGCAGTCTACTAATAGTACGTATGTATAAACTTTATGAATTGAGTGTTTCAAATTCACGGTCCTAGAATCGCCTGCAAATTTGCATGTAGTCTTTACCAGCGTTGGCAAACACTTCATAAATATCGCCGAGTCGATCTGCATCCTCGGTTTCTCGGACATGAATATTGAATTGATCGGCTCATGGTTAATTAATGAATAAATGTTGTAGCAATGTATACTCGCGTGACTGCCATTGTATTGTATAATACACCGAGTCCCATTACAACTGGATATTTACCGACGTCAGAACATCGATCGTTTCGCGAGATCCCGTGACCGATCTGGAGCGATTTGCTCCGCGAGATGGAAGATCCGTAACACGATACGCGATTAATGCGAAAATCGGTCTCACGACGATACCTATCTCACAGAAGCAGCTGGACCGTATCACGAAGATCCTCGAAGAGAAACGATCCTCTTCTCCGGTGTCATTCGTCCTGAAGGACACGGGAGATCATGCGAACCTTAGCTGTCGATCCGGACTACTGTATCAATCCCTGAGGTCCCATCGCTTTTGCCATTTTCGCCTAAAATAGGAACATTGGTCACAATGTTCCCGGTTCGTTCAATCCAATTTGCGAGAATAAAGATCTTGTTACTTCGAGGGGCCAGTTAGATTTACTGGCTTGAAAAAATCGACTTTTTACAATTTTCATTAATAACAGCAAACGTAAAGATTTTTAACCCTGAAATTTCAGGCAGGAATTCGAGTTACATACTGTCAGATAATTGATGGCACACACTTTACATCAGAATAACTTATTTATAAATGGACCAAATGACTTCAATCTTTCTGTCAAGCTAGATGGATTAGTTTACTAGACGATATGCAATGAGAATGTTGGAAAAATTGAGTTTAGTCTAGATTATAAAAAAAAAAAATAGTAAAACGGTCCGTCCGTCCATCAGGAGATGGTAGTGATTTTCGACAGTGGGGTGCAGGTGGACTGCGAGACCCCACTCTAGACGCAAGGCTGCGGACCCCACTCTTACGCTTACGTTCTGGTGGGAACGATAGACATAGGCGCTCAGCGTTATCACGTCTCTCTGTTCCAGTCACACTAATATGCGCGTTTCCGTCAGTGTCGCGCGATTCGGCCAATAGCTGTAGACGTATAGCGCGTAGAAGGGAGATCACGTGGTACCTACAAGTTTCTCACTGCCACCTCCTGATGGACAGACGATACCTTCCACAATTTTTTGTCTGGGCCAGTAACGAAAATCTGAAAAATGTGTCTTGTAATTTTATCGAAAATGGTCAATTGCTTTCCGAGTGATAGATGAATAAAAATTGTGAAAATCGTCGGATAATAGAATAAAAAGAAAAAAACAGGCTGAACATTGCGAGAAACTGTAATTTTCAGCATAAACTAATTCTTCTAGTTTGACAAAACAACTGAAATCGATTAGTCCATTTATAAAAAAGTTATTTTGATTTAAAGCGTGTGCCGCCAATTATGCGATTGTAGATACAGCCCCTAAACGGTATCTAGGAGATGATTCTTCAAACTGGAAGAGTCTGTAAGAACATAACACTTCCTGTGTCAATCAATGAGCCATTGAAAGACCTATAAATTTTGTTTAACCCTTTTGGTGCCAACAAAAAATTAAAATTGAACGTGAAACACCGAGCCAAATTCATGGTACCGAAGACTAATTCATAAATGAGCATAAGGTATCGATTTTAATACTACAATAAGATTCTAATATTCTGTATTCTAATATTCTAATATATAATAAGATAGGATTCCAATATTATTAGAAATCTGTAAATTGGAATAGAACGATCACTTTTCGCAAATGAAGCCAACGACGATATATCGTTGTTCGGCACTAAAAGAGGTTAAACAAGTTACTATAACCAGCACTGTTATTTAGTGATACGGCCAGTTTCATTAAAATTTTTATCAGGCCCAGTAGTTTTACGTTCGATTTTTATAGTTCCATTTCTAAATGGAGAAAGAGTCGAAAGGTAGTAATTTCATTAGCCTTCCCAGAGCTGAAAGACATGAGCGTTCGATTGCATCTGCAGTATTCTGCACTGATCCGCTGCACCCATAAGTCGTTAACCCACGAGAGTACCTGGAATCGTTAGAACGGTGTTCTACTAATCGTGCACGTTACCGATATTACATAATATGGGATATGAAGACAAACGAACGGGATGGTAGCAATAACAGACGGCCCGCAAGCTTTCACACTTTGCCGTCAATTAGGCGCGTTTAAGAAATGCACTCTAATGGGCAAAAGAGGGCCATTAAGTATCCTTGTGCACCTTTATTAGGCAATCCGCGTGACGGTGTTATGTTAGCGGCGAAAGTTGCATTACCGTAGAGAATTTTTGTCGCGGTAATTGTTAGGCTGTTGCTTAACAACAGGTAGTCTTTAATTGCAATTCCATTGATCGAGACAATAATAATAAGTAGCTTTTCTCTTTCTATTCCGAAAATCATTCTTCTCTTAAATTCTTGTGTGAGAAAAGTATTAGGTTTTGTTGCATATGAAATGTCCGATTTCTAACAGTTATGTTAAACAAAACCGCTTTTGAATATAGTTATGGATCAAAATAGGCGTCATTCTAATCAACATGTTCTGCGAATGAATTACAAGTTCTTTTATTGTATTACGGTAGTAACTGAATTTTTTGAAGGTTGGCGTTGTTCACTCGCAAAATTATCAGCTCCATTTTGTAGTCTTCTTTATCATCGATTAATCGATACAGTTTCATCAAACATCACATGATGCTATCCTTCATATGTAAATTGGCGATTTTATACATTTATGACAAAAATGATTAAATGCAATTTAAAGTAGTGGATAGATTAAAAGAATTTCAAAATATCAATTTATTAGTATCAGCTTATTAAAATCAATAACACAAGAAAGAAATTTCTATTTGGATCTTCTTTCTTGCAATTAATGCAAACAATTTTTATTGTGCATAAATATTTGCAGTCTAGTCATACTTGGTGCGTACTTGGTGATCACATTGAAATCAATTTTCTTTAAAAGCCAAATTAGATGTCTAAATAAAAATTGATGGTAATTCATCAGTTTTGTACCTTAAAATAATGTATAATGTACCTGTAGATTGTAATAGCATTTCTTGATTAAAACACTTCATAACATTTGCATTCTAAAATGAAAAATTTCATGTGCATCAAGCTAATACAAGTGCAATGTATTTTATGAATATCAAGATAGAAATTTTGAAAAAATGGGTTCGTGGGATTTAATCAAATTACCAGGTTGCTGCATATGTGGAAAAATTGAATTTCAACTTCATTTGCGGTTGTATCTAGCAGACATTTTGTTGCTCTTACCACTTGTTAATCTACTATATTCTAATATTATTTCTTGATCAGAACACTTCATAACATTTGCCTTCTAAAATCGAACATTTCATATGCAACAAGCTGAGGCAGAAGGGGAGGAGTGGATGAGGAGGGTGGAAGAGTGGGGAGAGGGTATAAATGAAAGTATTGGGAAGGGAGATGAGCAACCGGAAGAGGGGGTGCAAGGTTAAGAGAGTGGGGTTGATTAGGGGTGTAGGAAGGGGTGACGGTAGTGTAAATGGAGATTGTAAATAGCAGCTTTTCTAAATATGTTTCTCTCTCTCCTTCTCTCTCTATTTAATATAAGTTTAGATTTAAGTTAAGCTATAAGATAGTAATACGGTTCGGTTAAGAGCGGGGTAAAGGAGTGAAGAGGGAGAAGGAAAAGCTGTATAAGGATTGTAACCCTAAGGGGAACAATAAATTTATGCTTTATACAACAAGCTAATACAAGTACAATGTATTTTATGAATATCAAGATAGAAATTTTGGAAAAATGGGTCGGTGGGATTTAATTAAATTAGCAGGTGGCTGCATTTGTGGAAAAAATTGAATTTCAACTTCATTCGCGGTTGTACCAAACAGAAATTTTGTTAATCGCGTCACTTGCTAGTCGAGTCCCTTAATCTCAAGCAATAATTTCAGTTAATTTCCGCGCTTCTATTCTCCGTGGAATATTAAATGCGCGTCGTTATTCCATGTTTCGAATTGCCACCGCGTAGATCTGCTCACGGACACGGTTCCGTCCGTGTATCATTCACCGCCCACGCGTTCATTCGCAACGCATTGTTCGCTAGAACAAAACCGCGGGCAGTTTAATATTATAACTAACGAACGATATGCGTTCCATCCTCTGTGGACATGCGTGCAGATACGCATCGGTATAGTGACGTTGTCAGCACGGTGAAAAACGTCGGTGAAACACAAAGTTTCTGCAACTGCATAACAATTTATGCAACTGCAGCTAATGTCGCAGCGCGAATCAAACTCGCCGAATAAACTTAGCAGAAGTTAGCGAAGTCTTTATATTTATTTTAATTGATGTTAATTGAACTTGAAATACTTCATTTGCAAAAAATAGATTGCGAATCTTTTGCAGAAGTTACTTTCTGAAAATTGATCTCTTTCTTATATTGATAATCTTCAATTGTTTTAATCTATCAGCTGTTTCACATTATAGTTATGCATTTCACCGCAATGCAAAATTAGATTGTGGATCTTTATTTGAATTTTCATGGACTAATTTACAAGAATCAGAATGAACAAATGCATAGAGATCTATATTTATTAGACTGTAGGTTTTATGCAGTAATAAGAAATATTAGGAGATCAAATTATAACCAGTAAAAACATTTAAAGAATCTCAAAATACTTTTGAATTGTTTCAACTCTATAAACATATTGAGAAAAGAAATTAATGTCTCTGTAGGTCCTGTTCCTTGTAATAAATGTGGACAATTTTTATTTTACATAAAAATCCGCAATCTAGTGATTATAATGTAAACACAACATTATTAGATTATATAATTGTGATTTCTATCGATCGAATTTTGAATTATATTAAAGAAAATGCTATCGGCGCAAAGGTTCGATCTTCTTGAAATTTTACAGCAAATTTGCAATTTTATTAATCACCCACCGTTTCGATCCAGGTGTGGATCATTCTCAAGGGATAATGTGTTTGCTGTGCACTATTTGTAATAAAAGCGGAACAAAGAATTTTTTTTTATAATAATAGAAATAAGTATTAGTTGCGAACCTTTGCGCCGATAGCATTTTCTTTAACATAATTATTAGATTATACATTTATAGCGTAAAGACAGAATTTTATTGTCTTACACTAATTACAGTGTAAAGACAACATAGGATAAAAAAGTGTTACGTGAATGGTATTAGTAGACCCACATTCCCAGAAACCTCTATTCTTATCTGGAGACCCAGTCTGTGGGCCCTTGGTGTCCCACTGTGACGAAACACAGAAACACAGATTTCTCGCGACGACGACCCACATTTCTAGCTTCACCTACTGTTCCCTAATCGGAAACTTACACGGTTTCATTTATTTTTCTAGTTTAACCTTACAATATACAGGACGCACTGAACTGGTTAATTTTTCGCACAACGTCTTAAAAGTCGCAACACGTCTTAAAAGTACTATACGATGAAATAAAAAAAAATGTTGACCTTGAAAAAGAGCTCAAGAACGAATTTTGCGGCCCATTTTTTTTAATAGATCTCCACCGATCGGGAGACATAGAATCCTGCTATGTCGTGACATATAATTTTGATACACCCCGTACAATTTTAATTTTAATTTTAACATTTCCTAGACGCAGCTGCAATTTTTCAATTGAAAACGTTGTCATGATACAGCAACTGTCTCAACCCAACAACTAACATTTTTCAGGTCCAATAATAGTTTAAAATAATAAACTTTGACTTTCAACCCTCCCACATACAGAATAAGATCAAATGTCAGAGACTGTACTGAGCTAAGTATATTAACGTCATTTATTAAAAGTAGCGTGCTTCTCCCTCGTGCGTCAAAGGATCAAAAGTCATCGCATAAAGCTAACAGTTACATTTTTATTTTGCGAACAAACAAGGGGTTTAACAACCATCCCCTCCAGCGTAAACAGAGTTGCCGGAAGCCCTATACCAACGTTTTAATCAATGCTTCGTGTAACGCCCTCGCATTTCCCATATTAAAATTCAAATACACGCAGACGAACGGAAATTCAACATTTTAATTTACTGAAGCCAAATATATAGTGGGTGTAATATCGGATTTCTGTGCTGGGGCACGCTCCGTGATACAGAAATTGTAAACACGGGGGTAAACAGTTAGTTACGGTCAATATAACAAAAAGGCTTACAACGAATCGCGACAGTGAGAAGCATAAACAATTGGGCAGTTTGTTCGAATACCGTGTCGCGATCGTAAAAATGAATGGACTGCCGGTTTTCGGCGGAAAATAAATCGCCACAGTCGTTCGAGGAAGTTGTAAATAAAGATATAATGAATTTCGGAGCGTGCTTCGCCGGTTTCGTGACGCTCGTTCTCTTTATCCTGAGTTTAGACTGAAAAAGATAGTCGTTGTCTCCACATGTCTATGAAAAAATAAATTCTTTAATTAAATGCACATATGTTGATTCACGAGATTAAATAAACATTACATTACAACGGGAAAATTGTTTTTCCACGGAATTCATTTGTTTGATTCGCGTGGTCTGGTCTTTGAAGGAATAGATACGGGCGCCATGATCAGACACGCCAGTAGAGACATCCTCGATCTTTGAACTCCCCTAACATCGTATAAACAATTGCTACAAAATTCTACTTAAGCTCATTTTAAAGGGTGAAGTCTCTATTTACAGACCCTTGAACACCATTTTTTCAAACACACTTTTTCATTATGAAACAGATTATGCATTACAAGCTGCATTTTTCTGTTGATATTTAAGAGTTTCACTACTGCTCGATTAAACTGCAGTAAAAGTTGCCGCAAACTTGTCTACCTTTAATTTCAAGGTCACCTTTTTTTATTGTATTGTATTCTACGCGTCATGGGACTAAAAAATGTCAATGGAACCATGTGTCAAAATTCAATAGTTCTCATAAAAAAAAATAGCAAAGTGTCATTATTAGTACTACTTATTTTCTTAAAAATTTTTTACATATCTAATCAAGCAAGTATTTAATGTTATTGTTTATATGCTGTTTATCAGAAGTCTATCATAATCAATTATAATCGATATTACCTTCCAAGTATTGAACGATAATCATCTTCTATTAAAATATATTAGGAAAAATCGATCAGTTCTTTGGCATAAAAGAAGAAATTGAAGATGAATATTTTTCAAGATTGAGAAGGTAATATTGATTATGATTGATTATGCAAGACTACTGATAAACAGCACATGAGCAACAACACTAAATACTTGCTTGATTAGAAATGTAAACAATTTTTATGATAATAAGTAGTTATAATAATACAATGAAACTTTGCTATTATTTTTTATGAGAACGATCGAGTTTTGACACATGGTTCAAAAATTGGTTCAAAATATACGTGGTTCAAAATAAAGCTTGACCTTGAATTTCAAGGTCAAGAACATTCTTGCGGCAACTTTCTTTCACAGATCTTCATCGATCCGAAGATGTAGAATACGCCTATGGCAGCCAAGACCAAACATTTCTTTACACTTTGTACATGTGTATATCTTACTTAGACCTACAAAAGGCGTCTCTTATATTTCCATTACTGGCGCAGATAAAAAAGTTAAATATTGTGAACTTTAATTTTTTCATCGCAATGCCGACCAATAGGAATTTTTAGAAAAAATGATTTACACGCTGCCTAGTAAACTAATCCTTCGAATATCTCAAACGAACTGAAGTCGTTTGGTGCAATTTGAAAAAAGTTATTCGATTTTCAAAGTTGCACGAATATTTTCTACACCCACCGTTTCATCTGTTGGCATCAGCGACGAATTAACTCGTCCAACAGGAAAGTACTAATTGTTCCGCAAGGATATCCCAGTCCCGATTAACGAGCGAAATGAAATGTTAATGTCTGTATTGCGAGCCATTAGTCGGATCCGCTGATCGTCAATTATTTTTCCAACGGTTGCTCGCAGAGGATAACCGCAGAGGACGGCGCGGCGGTGTTTACCGTTGCCCGCCCACACGCAGATTACGAAACGAGCCGGCGACCCTAATCATTCTTTTCCTATAGTGCGACGTGACCGGCGCTCATTACCTGCTCGCGTTACTTGAACGTTACTCGTGCGCGCACCTCGCATCGGAACTTCATCAACGGTGCGCGCGTTTTACGGCTTCTTTCCCGCTGCGTTTCTAATCGCGAATCGCGATAAGATCGCTCGGCCGAGAAACCCGATTGGATCGTGGATCCTAGCGAGCAGAGCCACGGAATCGTTTGCTATTTAATTACCCATAATTCACACCGGTTCGGGTTACCCGCTCCGAATCCCCGTCGATACATATTCAAGCGCGGAATCGTTAGACACGAATACTTAAGAGACCGTTAACTTCGCGTGCTACACTGAGAAGCGGATCCAACGCGGACGACTTGATAGATCGGCGATTTCCTCTTTGCACCAAGCGGAATCCGGTTCGAAAATAATTGCGGACGGGTTCCAAGCGGAATTTCGATAACACAAATCTGTATTGAATATTAATCGAGTTCAATTTTGTCTTAGGAAGTATAACGAATAGATTGCTATTCTGGTGTGTTCTCGTTCGGAACTTGTATTCGTTGGTTATTATTAGACTGTGGATGTTATGCATTTATAACAGGAATGAGTAGGTGTAATTTTAAACAGTGGAAACATCGGAAGAATTTTGAAACACTGTTACATTATTTTCCAACTGAATGAAAATAAATTTCTATTTCATTCCAGTGTGTTGCGATGCAGGTAGATAATTTTTATTTTCCATAAAGATTCGCTGTATATTCATAATTCATAAATTACGATCATGTCATATATTATAATAATATTATAAAGTTATTTTAGTCAGTGCTAATTTCAGAGTAATACAAGGTTTCACTATCTGCATTTAACGCAATCCGATTTGCTCCTCGTTTTTGTTCGATAAAACAGCCAAAAAAATGTACATGTATTTTTCGGGGGTTGTTGTAAAGTAAAAGCTCCAATCTTCAAGTTTATGGTGGACTTATCCATGAACAAAATTTTTCAACAATTTTATAAACGTTTCAATCCATAGCATCTTTGTTGAGAGACATGTCAGAAGAGACTCTTCAGAATTCACGATCAGAAAACTATTCTGATATATTGAGAACTTACGGGATGATACAAACGCGTGTAGATTTAGCAGAACAAAAAATTGAAGTCGGGGATGAAAAACAAAAAACACGTATAATTAATTATTTATTTTATGGAAAAGAAAATGAAATAGACTTAGTGTTACAATAGTTACGCTATTACAAACTGACTGTTAAACTAAATTACCACTAGTTACTAAACTAACAACAACGGCTATATGTGACTATACGACTGTATGACTTCAACCCTCAACTTTCTACTACTTCCTTCACGGATCAACAACGACCAGACAACGGCCACCAGACAATGACTGCTTCTCTCAACTCATCCCTCTCGTAACGAAAACTCGGTTCACCCCACGCTTGCCCTATCCGTACTTTTCACCATGCCCAAATATGGGCATGAACATCATCGATGTACCGAAGGCCCGTCGTCGCTGCAACCCAACGCCGAGGAACGTCGCTTTCCTTTTTATGGCCTTTTTCCGGCCCTCGCCACGCGAACATCCTAAAGAATATCTAGAGTCTACATCTTAAAACTATATACCGGGTTTCCGAATATTCCCGCTACCACAATAATAACTATTAATCTTCAAGACGAGCAATAGAGAGAGGCGCCATGCGCGAATGTTAAATACATCGTTCCCCCGAAAAAAGGGTGCTGATTGTAAATTCCGTGAATTCCGTCAGTGTCTATTAACTTTCCTCCTAAACGCATAAAATCCTCTAACAATTATATTCTACATGTTCGGGTTGCTTTCATAAACAGCTTAACATTCTTCTTCAACTTCTCTACAATACCTAAGATTCTCTACGACGTTCATTAACATTGCACTTCCAAGTTGCAACATTTGTAAATTAGTTTCAGTGTACGATGCCTGCCCCACACCATCCAATTCTACTGCAGCTACGTTCCCAACTCTCGTGCGTAGCTTGCAATGAACTGCAGAATGTAGCAAGATCATTTAGAAAAGCAACACAGGAACACCTGTTTCTATTGGATTCCTCGGCGTGTAGGAGACTTCGAAGCGGAAAGAGTATTATAACTGGGAATTGCAACCGGTGCGTGTTCAGCGTTAGCTTGTGGCCCAGTTACTCAATTCCGTGGGCGATGCGTGCGAACACGCGATTCACGCGATCGTGCCTCCGTGAAAAATTGCATTTTTGCCCGTGCACCTTGACGAGAGCGCGTCTACGGTTTTCGCGGAGAATCCAGGCCGCGCGCTGCACCGGTTCTCGTGAAAACGCTTGACATTGAGCATGCCTCGGCGAATATGACACTTTCGGCTCGGCTCGGGAGATTAGTCTTGCGTGGAGACTCGGTGGTTTCCTAAATTGATTCTTCACGCGATCCTACGACCCGGGAATTGCTCGTAAAACAGAGCTATATCCGATGGCAGCGCGAGTCGTCGTAAAAGCTAAGTATCATCGTTCTGGTTCGATCTTAATATAGAAATTAACTATTTTTACGACTCGGGTTATGTTAGAACAAGTGCAAATACGAGGCGGGATGACAGAGATTGAAGCACATCAACGATATTCTATTTTTGATTTATTTATACGTTGGAGTGAGTTGGTTGAAATTTCATTTTTGTTTCTTTTGCGACCTCTGCGTATTGGTAATTCATATAGTGATGAATAGACTGCGGTTTTGAAGTGAAACTTCTTTAGGCGCATTAGGCGCAAAACCTCGAGGCGGTAGGCGTAAAACCTCGACGCGGTAGGAGTAAAACCGATCTGGCGATGAAACGGTGAAACGCTGAAACGATGAAATGATTTAGTAAAACCCCGACGCGGTAGGCGTAAAACCTCGACGCGGTAGGAGTAAAACCGATCTGGCGATGAAACGGTGAAACGCTGAAACGATGAAATGATTTAGTAAAACCCCGACGCGGTAGGCGTAAAACCTCGACGCGGTAGGAGTAAAACCGATCTGGCGATGAAACGGTGAAACGCTGAAACGATGAAATGATTTAGTAAAACCCCGACGCGGTAGGCGTAAAACCTCGACGCGGTAGGAGTAAAACCGATCTGGCGATGAAACGATGAAACGGTGAAACGATGAAACGAAATTCTATTCTATTGAAGTAAAACTTCTTTAGGCGCGGTAGACGTAAAACCTTGACGCGGTAGGAGTAAAACCAACCTGGTGATGAAACGGTGAAACGATGAAATGATTTAGTAAAACCCCGACGCGGTAGGCGTAAAACCTCGACGCGGTAGGAGTAAAACCGATCTGGCGATGAAACGGTGAAACGCTGAAACGATGAAATGATTTAGTAAAACCCCGACGCGGTAGGCGTAAAACCTCGACGCGGTAGGAGTAAAATCGCGACGCGGTAGGAGTAAAACCGATCTGGCGATGAAACGGTGAAACGCTGAAACGATGAAATGATTTA
The DNA here is from genome assembly GCA_913789915.3 of Sphecodes monilicornis. NCBI lineage: Eukaryota > Metazoa > Arthropoda > Insecta > Hymenoptera > Halictidae > Sphecodes > Sphecodes monilicornis. Next base: position 19,119,421 of record OU565290.1, read on the forward strand.
GTAAAACCCCGACGCGGTAGGCGTAAAACCTCGACGCGGTAGGAGTAAAACCGATCTGGCGATGAAACGATGAAACGGTGAAACGATGAAACGAAATTCTATTCTATTGAAGTAAAACTTCTTTAGGCGCGGTAGACGTAAAACCTTGACGCGGTAGGAGTAAAACCAACCTGGTGATGAAACGGTGAAACGTTGAAACGATTTAGTAAAACCTCGACGCGGTGGGCGTAAAACCTCGACGCGGTAGGAGTAAAATCTCGACGCGGTAGGAGTAAAATCTCGACGCGGTAGGAGTAAAACCGATCTGGCGATGAAACGATGAAACGATGAAACGAAATTCTATTCTATTAGCACATACGGTTGAGGGTTCGGCATTGCTTAATAACGATTATAATAAAATTCCGATGATGCTAAGTGGAGATTTCAACGTGAACTTTGCATGGGAACAATCAAAATTATTATTACAAAATTTTTAGAAGTAAATTAAGATTGGAAATGGTAAATAATCCTAATGAAGCGATAACAAGATCAGGAACAGCTCTCGATGCAGTATTAGCAAGACATTTAGACAAAATTGATCCAAGAATATTTATATAATATTTTAGCTATCACAAGCCAATTGTTTCAATAATAGAATCATAGAAAATTAAATGTCATGAAGTGTTAATAAAAATTCGAAAAAAAATTAAAGAAAGAAGTTTCACTTTCTAATTGAAGAACAAAATTTGGAATATAAGATTATTTTTATGCAAGATCAAAATTGTCTGTATTCAATGCAAAATATGGGAGCTACGTAGACGACACTTGTTTCTACATTTGTTCACAAGGACAGAAGGTGGTGGTTCCGAGATAAAGAAATGCGCGTGCGTTCACTTTGACTGTTGCGATTATAATGAGTCACAGCCAAATAGTTGGGACCACGGGTGGGGAGAGTGGCAGGGGTACGGTGGTGGGGTGTTATTGGACGCCAATAGAAAATTTGTCGCGACGATTACACGATGACGTCCTTGCTCACTCGGATGTGAATGTTTACGTTGGTAGGGCACTTCTAAGAACACAACGTCACAACACATGCATTGTTTTGGAGGGGTTTTTGCGCACCTTCGTGCTGGGCCGCGCTGGCCCGAAATCGGGGGCAATCGTCGGAAACAATCGTCGCGACACTATTTTCTATTGGTGTTCTATAACACCCTATCACCGTACCCTTGGCACTCTCCCTACCCGCAGTCCCAACGATTCGGCCGCGACTCGTTACAATCAAATCAGTCAAAGTGAACGAATGCGTGTTTCTTTATCTCGGAACCATCGACCTCTGTCCTTGCGAACCGTGTCGTGTTGTGTGTTGTGTTGCTGAAACGCAGAAAGTGTACGACGCGAAACAAGGACCGTTACTTGTTGAGTACCCGTTTCCGTTTTTCATCATTCGGTAGAAATTACGATTATTAATACTTATTTTTGTTAAAATTAATTTCTTATCCGCTCCCTCCACGACCTAACCACAACTCGTTCTATTCACATGATTTTTCCATTACTAGTTCAAATTCTGGATGACAGCTACAATGCAAAGATTATGCGAATAAAATTTCATTTTCTACAAAAAAGGTCTCTTAATATTTTGCCATATTTTGCATAGTTACCGAGATATTTGCAAATTTATAAAAAACAGGAAATCTACCTTACCGGCTAAACCAAGCCAATTCGACACCATGTTATATATACATTTTTTTCTTGAAATAACCCCAAGAACACAAATATAACCTCAAAACGAGGGGCCACGAAAATCGTACTCTCTCCCACGTGGAATATTTTAGTTCGAATGCTTCGAATTTTTGGTCCCATCACAACTATTTAATTAGCGCGTTGAAACATTCGATTCGAAATTCTCACGCATTCGGGAGATTGACGTTCCACCGCCCACGCGTCGTCGAAGGCGTGCGAAACAGAATTTTTCGCGAATGGTTTCAATCGAAATTTCCGGTGTCCCAGTGTTCGAGCTTCGCTGGACCTCGTCAATGTCACTTGTCGCTTTAATAAATGCGTGCGTTTTCAATCGATACTTATGAATCACCGACGCCCACGCAAGGACGGCAATATGAGTGTCACATCTATCTTTTTCGTTATTGTTACGGAACGCGTCACGTGATTTTCATCCCCTTTTTTCGGAGAAACCGTTATAGTTGCTCGATAAATCGACGATATTCGTGCTCGCGTTTTTCTGTCGGGCATGCAGGAAAAATTGAATGTTCAATACAGGCTGTTCCAAAGCAGGACTTGGATCTCTAAAATTGCAGATTTTCAAACAATTCCACGTTTTGTACATGTATTGAGTCATTATTAGACTGCGGATTTTATGTATTTATGAAAAAATTGGGTCGGCCAAATTTAAAATGGTCCGAAAATTAAAAAAATTTAAGAATTTCAATATATTCTTTTCAATCGATTACAATCGTTAGAGAAAGAAAAAATATTCCATTTGGTTCCTATTTCTTTCAAGCGATGCAGACAATTATTATTTTGCATAAGAATCCGCAGTCTAGTCATTATATAAGGAGGGGAGACCGGTGCTGATTATCATAAAAATGAAATATTTTCATAAAGTAGAGTACCCACATATTAAAAATCTATTACACCAATCGGAGCCCTTATATTTGATGCACATTTTCAGCTTTGTAAATTATCAAATTTTGTAAATTAGCAATTTTTAGAAAAAATTATTTACACATTACCTAGTAAACTAATCCTTTTAACATCTCAAACGAACTGAAGTCGTTTGGTCTAATTTTAAAAAACATTCGATTTTTAGACGTGTACGAATACTTTTTACACCCACTGTATATACTTCCGAAGGAAAATGTTGTTCAAAATTACAACTCGCACCCACATATCCAAAAATGATTAACACGTTCCTCGCCCACTCGACAATCATAAAAATTACACAAAAACGAAGTAATATATTTAACAAAACAAAAACTAAGAAGTCTAGTTTTGTGATATTAATTACTGTTTCAAACCTCTTCTATTCCTCAGATCGTAAGGGAATTTTGTACACTCAATCTACCAACGTAAAAATTAATTTTCAATTCTGTATAAATAATTCCGTCACCCAAATATGGGTGACATGGCGATGAAAGTGTTAAAATCAGAGTGGAGGTCAAATTTTTATATAATTATATTCTTATTTTGCATAAAGATCGCAGTCTACCAATAAAAATTGCGCCGAGTTCTTATGAGCAAGTACACGTGTATATCGTCGATTGTTTTCGTATTTCCCGGTTCCTTGTTATTCGAGAAAGAGAAAGAGAAAAGGGGAATCGATTTATAGATAGTCTACGGAGGGAAAGGTGAGTTTTACGGGTGGTTTGCACAGCCCGATGGAACGAGCTCCTTGAAATTACGGTTTCCAGTTGTCCGACGATCTCCTACGCGTGGGATCATGGCTCGTACGGTTAAGATCGAGGCTACGCTACGCTCGTTATCCGCTTTTTCTTCGCGAGTTGCCTATCGGGTACCGGTTGTATAACGCTCTTCGCATTCATCGGCCCGAAAACTTGTCTCGCTCAACTGGCCACGATGATTACTAGCCATAGTAATCGTATACGACCTCGCAACCACCGTCGTTGACGCTTGTTTCAATGATTTACGGCGCGTACGTGATCCTAAGGCCGGATAGCCTGGTTTTTTTTCTTCTTTAGAGGATATCTCTGCCATTTGAATGGCCAGACGAAGGAAATTGCATGCTCGTTGCATCTATGATCTCTGCGATACTTTCGCGTATCTTGTGCATCGTTTCTGCACTGAATTCTTGGACAGAGTAGTAGAAAATGTATTGTACGAATGTTAGGGCTCATTCAGATGTGATGATTTCAATCAGTGTTATTGAAAATGATGTAAGGCAGATGCTAGTAATCATTAGATCGTAGATCATGCATCCTTTTTTTTTGTTAAGCATACCCAGTTTCTTATATGATGTCCATACAGCTGAAAGATTATGCATTTATGCAACGAAAACCGTTGGTGCAATTTAAATCACTGGAAACATTAAACCCTTGTGCTATGATTTATTTTATAATTACAGTGATTCGAATTTTTTTGTCGATCGTTATTTCCTATAATAGAAGAAAAAGAAAATTGTTAACTACTGGATGCCTATAGATCTTCTAATAGCTATACACTAATAACAATAAAATAGAATTTTATTCTGGTTTGAAAGAAATTAATGACATAAATATTTACTAGATTTTGTACAAATCTTGTATGACGACTCTGACTCGATATTACAGTAGAATGGGTTAACAGGTTCGCTGATAACTACGACCATACTCGTATGTCGATTAACAACCTCCTTTGTCAAAAAGAAGCATGGCGTGCGGTAACGAATTATGCCGAGGAGGGTGACAGCGAACCTGTTAAAAATTAATATTGCTCATAATACAGTTGCTAGAAGTGAACGTTAATTTTTATGACAATGATTAAATTACTCTGATTTCGTGGGATTTTTGGGAGAACATTGCTCGGTAGTGAACGTGTTAAAAGAATTCAAGAACGTTATTGTTTCCAATGTATTCAGATTATTAAAGAAGAAAAGAAAGCTCTTCGACTGTGTCCCAGTGATGGGAACTCCGTGGGCGCTGATCGAAAATGCTACCTCCACTCTGACGTACCGTCTTTCCCTACTTTGCTTCTACCGCGCACGCGCTACACACAAGCGTACCTGTACTCTACACGGACAGAGTAGAGATACGCTTGCGTGTAGCGCGTGCGCGGTAGAAGCAAAGTAGGGGAAGACGGTACGTCAGAGTGGTGGTAGTATTTTCGCCCAGCGTCCACGGAGTTCCCATCATTGCTGTGTCCTGCAACTGATGACAACAATTTTTATTTTGCACAAAGATCCGCAGTCTAATTATAAAAATGAGTAGATGAATTTTAACCCTCCGTCTGCCACATGGATCTTTTATATCCCAGTTGGAATTTATTTCTTTTCAATATTTAGTTGTTCCCATTAATACTTCAAGTATTTGACGTTCCAACGATTACATATTAAAATAGCGACTTCAATAGTATTCCAGAATTTTTTCAGATTTTTTAGAACCTAGAGGTGGCGGAGTAAAACAGTGCAAGGATTTAGAGCGTGTAAGAATATGCATATATTATTTCCAACTCGCTGAAATTATTAAAGAAAGATTTAAATTTTTATCTCGCTCCTGTTTGCTGGAATTAATGAAGATAACTTTTATTTTGCTTAAAAATGCACAGTCTAGTAATAATGAAAAAGATTTTTGACGAAGACGAATGAAACGTGTGGCAGGAAAAATATTTATAGAGTATCTGTTAAATATATATTACATGATTGTGATCACTATAGTGATCACGATGCTCTGCAATTGTTATCCAACGTTTTACATGCTGGTAGATTCCTATTTTCGAAGAAATTACATGGTACTTCTTCAAAGAAGGTCTTAAGATTTTTGAAAATCATGCTGGAACTGGATTTTATTTCCTGTATTAATTTTAGTCCAATTATTTCTGCATCTTTATCTGCAGACTAGCGATTGACTGTAATCATATCTAACGAAGTGTAATTGGCAAGAAAATTAATTGCGTAATTATCCTATGCATACGGCGAGTACGCAGTATGCAGGATTCTTCCAGTGGATGTAACAAATTTTTCTGTTCTTCGGATTTCTATAAAAAGATGAATGAAAATGATAATTTGCGTCAAGATCCACGGTCTAGACGTGGTTGCATTAATCGGAATGTGAATGTTAGGTTGTGTAGTTCTGTGTTAAACGAGTTCCTACAAATTGCGAGCACTTTGAGACAAAACAAGCATAAAAGAGTGTGTTACTTCGATTAAATGTAATTAATAGAGTGCGGATTATATGCGTTTATGAGAAAAAATGAGTAAAAGAAATACAAAACATTGAATATACCAGGTGATGTTAAGAGTGCGATAATATTATTCGTAACTTATTAATAGACTGCGGATCTTTATGCAAAATAAAAATGTTCTGGAACGAAATAAAAATTTCTTTCTACCTTTAACATTTTTAATAAATTGATGGTAATTTACCGGCACTTCTAAATTCTTTTTATTTACCTCATGTTTTATGTTCCGCCTACCCATTTTTATTATGAACGCATAAAATCCTCAGTTTACTTATTAAAATTATTGAGGGAAGAAATAAATGTCTATGCAGCTCCTGTTTCCTGCAATCAATGCGCAACATTTTTATTTTGCATCAACACGTTAAACGCGAAACAATTTTGTCTCGCTTCTCATTTCACTTTTTATTTAAGTTGAGATACAACAATACGGTCGTGCATAAGCAAAAGATTTGCTTATCCAATTTCTGTTTAATCTGTTCAATCTGTGTGAACAGTTTTTAATAATACTTGAATTATATATTATGTATTGTTTTGTAAATTCGATACCGTTAGTCCCCAGACACTGACATAGCGTTTCACGTTTTAAGATCCTCAGTCTACCGATTAAAGACAGCAATTTTAAAGTTTCCTTAATTTTGTCTGTTGCAGCCGGTTCAGCAGCCGAAAAAGGGTACTTTGGACCATGGAGACAATGCAAGCTCCTTTTATACGGTCGGGAGAGGTGTGGCCAGGGTGTTTCGAGGTTTCAACCTGTGTGTAAGTTTTGACAAAATTGTTAATTTGTTCTCACCATCACGTTCGTGTCACAGTCAAACCAGTTTCCTAAAATTGAATTTTTGATTTTATTTTAAATTTCATTGTCAACTTACATTTCAATTATCGTAATGTCGGCAACGTTCTTTATATAAATAATACTTTATTTAATTCAGCCTCATGGTTAAGAATTGAACTTGGCTTTACATAAAATCTAACTTAATCTAATCACATTCTCTCACTCGTTCCCTCGTTTCCATTAATTTCTCTATCCTATCCAACCTGACTACCCTATCTATTGCACACTTTACTATATTACTCTTTGGATTTCCTATCCCTCTGTCCCATCTTTGCGTTGCACCTCTCCCATTTTTCTTTTTCTTCCCTTCTCCAGATTCCTGAACCAATTGTCTACCTTCTACTCCTTTCTCCCGCTCACTACCTCCTCTATCCTTATCTCTCTTTCGACTTCCTTTCGCAGTCCTTTACCAGATGTTCCAACGTACCAAACTTATCCCCACAAAGATCACAATTTCTTTCTTCCTCCTTTTCCCAATATCTGTTCCACCTTTCCAAATTTTCTCATCTTGCTCTTGCTATCTGCCGTTGATTCCCCCCTGTTCCCTCTCTTTTCAGGTATTCCGGTAGTCCTGTCATTCTGATGTGTCTGTACCTGGGGTTATACCTCGATTACACTATTCTGTTATATTGTTCCTGTTGTTGTACCTCTACATATCTTGCTTTTACTCTCCCTCCCACGTCCTCTCCCGTTCTTTATATCGCGTCTTTCAAATTGTAATGCGAAGAATGTTAAAGCAAGAGTTTAACCTCTTGCCTGACGATTTGTTTTACGGATTCATTGACTAGAACTTTTCTGTAGTTCATAATTTCCTAGAAGAAGGAGAAAATGTATATCTATTGTCTATATGTTCTCCAACGGCTGCACATTAATAACGGTTAAACTGTACTTTGGAGGACCAATTTTTTAAAACTTTTTTTATGTAGTCTTGTAGATTTGGAGGAGAAACCACCGAAAATGAAAGTCTTATTGCTAGGAGTTCACTAGTTCAGAAGTTATAAAGTTGAGCACTTTTAACTAACCCCAAACCAACTTGGACTGTACCGCACAGTACAACTTATGCGCTGGACACCCACCATCTATCCAGCGCATGCGCTCAACAGTCCTACCTCTACCATCCAACGAATATCCAATATGGCGACGTTCTAACCTGTCAAAAACGCTTAAAATTGCTCATGTTTACACGTGTATAACTTTTCAACGAGTGAGCGCCGGTAATCAAAACTTGAATTTCGTGTACTAAAACTTACACGTCTATCATTTTCTCGTCAAAATGTGTAGCATCACATACAGAAAACGTAAAAATTTTTGGTCCTCCAAAGTACAGTCCAGCCATTAACAACAACAAAATAGAACTTTATTTAAATTTAAAGAAAATTATTAACATATTTATTAGATTATGTTCAGAATCTTTATCACGTGTCTCACACGATGTTGTACAGGGCAAGAGGTTAAATATGCGCATTCAAGAGTGATTTCCAATTTATTTTCAACGTAGCGAGACTTTCAAAAGGAAGCTCCTTCGGTAGAAATTGAAGGTAGTAAATGTAGAATGGAGGATCCGGATGACTTTATCTTTTATTTCGTTTTGTGCAGTGGCCGTATGGGTGGCAGGACTAGCAGCGGCAACAGCTTCTGCTCTTTTAGCGGTACTGGTCGGTCTTGCCGTTTTGCAGCTTGCGATGGCTTCCTCGGCGAAACGAGTGCTCGTCTCGTACAGCACGGCCCTGATAGGGAAAGTCGCCCTTGCTACATTGGCCAGTAAGTATTTCTGCTCGACATAAGACATCTCTACACTCTGAAAGACGATTTCGATTCACCAAAATTAGAAAATAAATACAGTAAAGTATCGTTACTCCATTCCGTCCATTTTCCCCTTCTTGTGTTTGCGAATTTATTAAATTATTGTATGAGATAATAGTTTTATACGTAGAAAGATGATGTCAAATCTTTGAAAATTTAGAAAGGGACGTAGAAACAAATTGGTTTTTGTTACGATCCATTTTTCCCTTTTAGTGCTTGCAAATTTGTTCAATTGCCCTGTGAGATATCTATCTTTTAACTAGACATCCGTTTCCATCAAGTCTCGCAATTCTTTTAAAAACTGTGCGAAAATACAAGTTAGCAGGTATTAGCGGACGTAATTAAAAGATACTGGAGGAACTAATCAAACGAACCAGTAAATAGAACAGAAAATGTCATTACATTTTTACAATACCGTTGGGCAACATTAAAACGAACCATCAAATAAAAATAGCACTTCAATTTATGTTACCCATTTACTACTAATTTACCTAATAAATAAAAACCTGGAAACCAATCTACACATCGTTTATTTTGCATTGAACTATTAAATAAGGAAACGGTAAAACGAATGAATAAAAATCAAGAAATCAATTTGTATCGCGGACTTTGTGTGTTCACAGGAAGTAGTAAAATAAACCGATAAAAATTGGAATCGATTATATTTTCATGAGCGAATAAGAAGTAGTGGCAAGAATGCAAATCAGAAAATAGTAGAGCAGAGAATAAATGACTATAAATCAAATTTTACCGCGTGAATCTCGTATCGCAAGAAAATGTGAAATGAGATGAATCTATGTCAATTACAAAGATAGCTTAGAAGAAGCGTGGCGCTCGAGAAGATCAGAGCGCAGGATTTTGCAGCAGGATAATCCGAAAGTTTTGCAATCCATCGTTCCCGATAGGATTACCAAACTCTTGTCTCTTGTCTACTTACCGGCCTACTTACCAACCCTTACACACGAGGCATCGAATGTCCGCGGTGGATCTTGTTGCGTTAAGCGATACCGCCTAATCTCGTCGAATCGAACAAGATCGCCGTAGCAGACCGCATTAATTGTATCTTGAAACGAAGATAGCCAAAGTCTTACAAACTCCTATTTTTTTCAAAGGGAAACCAAAAGAAAAGACAGTTTCAATAATTTTGCCACGATTGTTAGATACATACATCTCTCCTCGAGAGTTTAAGATCAAATTGTCCCTAGAAGTTTAAGATAAACCTTTTGTCACTGTTTCGCGATGAAGACAAGCATGCGCTTCATTTTTCAGCGTCATTGGCCATCGTGGCAGCAAGCCTGTTTGCCCTGCAGACCGACGACAGAGCCGGTAGTTTCATTGTCACGAGGGGAGAAGCGTTCTATATGCAGGTAATATATATTTTTATTTAGTTTATTCATCGATTTTTCAATATTATCCATTGTAGAAAATTGTGGATTTGAATTTCGTGTAAACCCCATTTATAAAACAAGATTTTTCCAGTGTTTCTTAGTTAAAATATTTATTAACCACTTGGTAAGCCACAGAATTAGTACCGGGACCGGTATATCTTGGTTCGGTTAATTTGACTGGCATTGGTAGGTTTAATCTTCATGCACTTTTAATTGAAAAATTGGTCTGTGCTTAGACCACATGGCTGAAGTGAAACTTCTTCCTTTAATTTTTTTCGAATTTCTACTAACACTTTATGACATTTAGTTTTCTATGATTCTATTATTGAAACAATTGGCTTGTGATAGCTAAAATATGATACAAAAATATTCTTGATTCAATTTTGTCTAAATGTCTTGCAAATACTGCAACGAGAGTTGTTCCTGATTTTGTTGTCGCTTCATTAGGATTATTTACCATTTCCAATCTTAATTTACTTCTAAAATATTCTATTAATAATGTTGATTGTTCCGATACAAAGTTCACGTTGAAATCTCCACTTAGCATCATCGGAATTTTATTAAGCAATGCCAAACCCTCAACCGTATATGCTAATAGAATAGAATTTTGTTTCAACGTTTCAACGTTTCATCGTTTCATCGTTTCATCGTTTCATCGTTTTATCGTTTTATCGTTTCATCGCCAGATCGGTTTTACTCCCACCGCGTCAAAGTTTTACGCCTACCGCGATGAGGCTTTGCGCCTAACGCGCCTAAAGAAGTTTCACTTAAAAAATAAATGCTTTCGAAGTTTCTGAATGCAATTGGATCAAATGTAGCAATGAATTAAAAGAGAACATTGCTCTGTTACTCGGTCTAGACCTAAAGTAATTTATTATTGTCTATATTTTATCTAACCTGCGGGTTTTTATGCGAAGTAAGAACCGTCTGCATTTATTGCAAGAAACAGTAGCCATATCAAATTCTTTTTTATTTTAATCACGTTAGAAACTCGAAGATAATATATGGGTACCTTTAAATTCTTTTAATATTTTTACTGATTTAAATTGTATCAGCTCGTTTATGTCAGAAATGCATCAAATCAAAGATTAATGATACGAAATAGAATAAGAAAAAATGGCAGAATTGTCCATTAGATTCTACTGGATGCTACTATGAATGCTATCTAACCTTCAGAGTAGATTTCATTAATTATTCCAAACATATTGCAATAGTTAGTTTAAGGAGAAGATTTGATTACATGCAATCGACCTTTCGTAGCAGGGCCCACATTGACCCACACAGCACAGCATGTTTCAAGCCATCCGCGACGGTAAACGCTAAATCACTCGAACTTTCTCCATCCCAATTTCCCCCTGATATCGCGCCGAAGCCTTCCATTAAGCTCACCGCTCAAGCTATACGTTCGGATACTTCAGATTAACATACTAGATTTAACGAAAGAATACCACTCTGCTCTTCTAGAGTTCGTCGATGCGTCGCATAGTGGGACGAAACATGTTGTCATTTTTGTAACACAATTTCATTCTCAAAACATAAACGTTCCAATTTCTTGGATCTGAAAAATTCCTGAACAGTGTACAAAATTCATTTTAGAAAATGCTCCGTCGCTCTATCTGAATTTCATTAAAGGTCCACGACGTACATTGTGCTCCAATTTAATTCTCCAAATACATATTTTCCATTTTTCTGGTTCTAAATAATTCCTGAACAGTGCACAAAGTTTAACACTTAAAAAAAAAAATGCCTTGTTGTACTCATATATTGCTTGGCCCAATTTAATTCTTAAAGTACAAACAACCAAATTTCGTGGACCAGAAAAAATTTCTTCAACAATGCAGAAGTGTTAAGCCTTTTTAAAGAAAATGCCTTATTACTCTATTTCAATTCAATTGAAAGAACCACTACACTCAAACAACCCTTAATCCAATTTAATCCCTAAGATACCAACATCCAAATTTCCTGGACCAGAAAAACTTAGTCCAATTTAATCTTTAAGATACAAACATTCAAATTTCTGGATCAGAAAAAATTTCTTCAACAATGCAAAAGTGGTAAGCCTTATTAAAAAAATTCCTTGTTACTCTATCTCAATTCAATTGAAAGATCCACGACACTCAAATAACCCTTAGTCCAATTTAATCCCTAAGATACAAACATCCAAATTTCCTGGACCAGAAAAAATTTCTTCAACAATGCAAAAGTGGTAAACCTTTTTAAGAAAATTCCTTGTTACTTTATCGCAATTCAATTGAAAGTTCCACGACACTCAAATAACCATTTTCCAATTTAATCTTTAAGATACAATCATCCAAATTTCTGGACCAGAAAAAATTTCTTCAACAATGCAAAAGAGTTAGATCTTTTTAAAAAAGAAGCTTCGTTGTTCTATCTGTGTGTAACTAAAAATTACACGACATAAACCGTGCTCCAATTTAATTCTCCATATAAATACAAATTTTCCAATTACCTGGGAAAATTTCTGAACAGTACACAAGGATTAATTCCTCTTTTTTTTTTTAAATGTCTCGTCACTCTATCCGAATGCAACTACAACTTCCACGACTATTGAATAAACTGTGACACAATTTAATTGTTCAAATACAAATCTTGGAATTTTCTGCTTCTAGAAAAATTATCTCAACAATACAGAAAGGTTAACTTTTTTTTTCAAAAATGTTTTTCCACTCTATCTGAATGCAACTAAAAGCACGACGACGACACTGTCACAAAGAATGCCACCAACGCGTTGCAACGCGGCGCGGCGGCACAGCGCCGTTAATACCTATCGACGGGACGCCTCGCGTCGCTTACTCATCGTCAGAACCTGTTGAATCCTATCTCGCGGAAGAGAAACCGTTGGGTGCAACATGCAACTCGGTCCCATCATACGTTCACCCGTCTCGTACAGCTCAGACATTCCCCCAGCCTTGGAGAACGATCACCGGATGATTTATACGCACAATTTCCTGACGTCGACGGTTCCCGTTCGAAGCCAGATGCTGCGACTTTATGCGCCGATTATGCTACGTCTCCTGGCATTTTTGCGCAGATGCTGCCTACGACGCGTATACATATGTCGAAGCTGATTCGGCTGCTTTCGAAAATTTACTGTGACCAATAACTGTCGCATCTGGACCTAGAAAATCCTTCGCATGACCCAGAATCACTATACATCGATGCGGTATCGAATACAATTTTTACCAAGTTCGGAAAGGTTTGCTGGAATTGGAAAGCTATTATCTTTATATGATAATATATGATAGGATCTTTATGCAAAATGAAAATTCTCTGCATTCATTGCGAGATACAGGAGTCATTTAGAGTTAATTTTAATCATGTAAAAAGTAGACTGCCGATCTTTATGCAAAATGAAAATTTTCTGCATTCACTGCAAATGCAGGAGTCATTTAGGGTTAATTTTAATCATGTAATAATTAGACTGCGGATCTTTATGCATTTATGGCTATTGAATATTTTCAAAAAATTCTAGGACATAAAGTCTCATAAAATGTAGTACGACTTTTATTTATTTCTGACCAACACAGGCTACTATCACTGAAAAGAAGATTTTATTTGATTCCAATTTCTTAAAATTCGACTACAAAAATTAAAAATTGCATAAACATCCGCAGTCTAGTAATAAGTTTAGTGGGTCAACATCAATGTCTCGATTATCTATGAGTTTTCAAAACTTAATTACAGCTACCCATCTTTGTCACAAATACATGAAATCCGCAATCTAGTTATTATACTTGCAACACTTTCTTTTTGTTCAACTAAACATTTGTACCAACGTACTATGTTGTTAATATGTAACAAAGAGATTTTCCATAGACCTTCATAGAAAGTGTTGAAACAGAATCTCTCGGACTTTCTCACTTTTAATTGCAACTCTCCAAGAAACACCTAATTAGAAACATCAAAATCTGAATGGTGTTACTTAAAGATTGTCTCAAAGTTTTAATTTTATTGAACTCACCAGATGGCTCCGGTTAACCCCAATTTGCTGATACTCCAGTTTCACTTTTTTCTAAAATCATCCAGGTTGCACAACCGCTCTGAAATTCGTCGCGTCACGACCTCGCGCCACTAATTGCTTAATAGAGTCATTAACAAAGAGGCCCGTACCCTGATAACTGTACCGATTACACACGACTCATCCGATCACGGTGTGCGCGCGTGCGTCAGGCGATCCCTTTTTTGCGAAACTAAGGAAATGTGTGAGCAGAGTAGCGCAGAGTAGCGCAGAGTAGCGCAGAGTAGCGCAGAGTAGCGCAGAGTAGCGCAGAGTAGCGCAGAGTAGCGCAGAGTAGCGCAGAGTAGCGCAGAGTAGCGCAGAGTAGCGCAGAGTAGCGCAGAGTAGCGCAGAGTAGCGCAGAGTAGCGCAGAGTAGCGCAGAGTAGCGCAGAGTAGCGCAGAGTAGCGCAGAGTAGTGCAGAGTAGTGCACAAATCAACTGATAATTAAAAACAACTAATTGTCTCATTGATTGTTAGTCATAGCGAAGTAGTCATTAGTCAAAACTAAGTATGCAGTACTTTACATCTATGCAAAATTTCAAAACTCGCATTGCGGAAACGGATACACTGAACCACTATTGGATGAATTAGACTACTTATCACGTGGTCCGTTTCCGTGATCTTCCGTAAAATAATAAATTTCATAGTTAGTTTTGACTAATGACAACTTTGCTATGACTAACCATCAATGAGACAATTAGTCATATCTAGTTATTAGTTGATTTGTGTCCTACTTTGTCGTCACGGAACTGGTACCGAATTGCGTTCACCTTGGATGATGATGATGATGTATCGTCGTCGTGCAAGAATGCCCCGGTTATTGGAACATTGCGAACGATAAGAATAATGTCGCCACGTCTCGGTCATTCGCTTATTATTGCCAAACCGAGTCTCAAGTTTCACTTTTCCCGCAGACGAGCTGTTATAGTTGATCGATCGAGTGACGAATGTTGGAAAAATGTGGTGTATAGTGTTCGATGATTAATCATCGTTGGATTTTGTATATTTTGCGAATTTATTATACATACAGATTTTGAGAATATGGTTGATATGTTAAACGAATTCTTCATTCCTTGTAGTCCTTTTTAATTTTTTGGAATTATTGATATAAGTGAATTTTAATTGTTACTATTTGACCATCAAAATCTCCAGTTGAAAATTGCTGAATCTGATCCTAAATAGTTGGAATTATTACTATGAAAAAAGAGAATTTAAATTGGCTTCGTGTATTTAATGCGTGATTATAAAAATTCGAAATTAAAGCTTGCGCAATCTATTCATCTGTTATTTCATTCTAGTGGAAGCCTAGTGGAAATAATATAATTGTAGAACGTTGTTGTATAATTCTTGAAGTTAGAGTGATGTTGTAGACATCAGATTGCGTTATAATTATATGTAATTCAATTAGAAAGCTGTTCGCTATTGTGTACTGTTCGAAACAGTCGGAGCTAGACGTATTATTTCGATAATTTAGATTTTAATATGAGGCAGAACAAAGTTTAAAATAGTGAGGTTTCCAGTCATAATTGTATAATAGTTTGCAGTATGTAATTGTTGTATGCTTGGTGCATCCGTGGGAAATGCGTATGAAGAAGATTTCTCTCTTCCTAGTTTGAAGCACACGAGATCATAATGCGTTGTATCTAATTGTAACAAAATCACTTTTCATTACTTTAATAATTACACTGTCAAAGTTCCTGAAAAAGAATATTTTTAGATAGATTTAGATTTTTAGAAAAAAGAAAATCTTATTAATGGACTATAGATTTTATGAATTTATAACAAAAATGAGTAGATAAAATTGTAAATATCGGAAATATTGAAAGAATTTAAAAGAACAATGTCTGTATATTATTTTTAATTTTGGAAAGTTATTAAAGAAAGACGGATACTTTTAAAAAATTTGTTTCACTTCTGCATGTTGTAATCGACGTAGAACAATTTTGGTTTGCATAGAGATCCACAGTCTACTAATTCAATTTTGTACAAGTTTTTACTGCGCTATTTTATGTCGAAATCTTTTAACATTCTTCAATTCATTGACATCAACTTTTTACTACATGCAATACATGATATGACCAAAATTAACGACCGGATGAGTTATGATCACAGCAAACCAAAGATGGGTGATCTCCAATAACTCATAAAAATTATAAAACATCATTTATTATACTATTTTGCTCGATTTTTCTTGCAGTACGTGCGCAAGTAATGGAATTGAACAACTTCTGACAGATTAGCTGCAATTTACAATTTACATATAGCCAAAATTAAAAAGAGGATAAATTATGATCACAACAAACTAAAGATGGGTGAACCCCAACAACTCATAAAAATTATGAAACTACATTTACTACTATTTTGCTCGATTTTTCTTGCAGTGCGTGCGCAAGTAATGGAATTGAACAACTTCTGGCAGATTGGCTGCAATTTAAAATTTTGATTTGGCCAGAATTAAAAACAGGATAAATTATAATCACAACAAACCAAAGATGGATGATCTCCAACAACTCAAAAATTATAAAACATCATTTATTACTATTTTGTTCGATTTTTCTTGCAGTATGCGTGCAATTTCTTAAGGTAGCGTTTCTTCGATTACAATTTACAATCCCGGCGTTACTAATTCCCACGATTTCGAGCATAATCCAGCGACCCGATCCGATTCGTCAATCGTAAAAGGCTTCGCCGCGTGGAAACTTATATGCGAGTAGCGCGCGATCGGGGAATTAAATACTAAAAGGCCACCTGATCAGGAACAGCTCGCAGGTGTCTCCTTAAGCCCCCCTGCGAGTCTTAGTTAGTATGTGTCAGGGCACCCGCCGGCTCTTGGACACTTTAAAAACAATGAGACGACATTGGCGGACGACAGTGCGCGTTTTGGTGCGGATCGTTGGACAGCTCGTCCGTGTTCTCCATTTTATCCACTAGCTCGACTTACCTCTCTCGTTTCCAAACGTTCAACAACTTCACGATTTTAATTTGTCAATTATTTTTTCGTTTCGGTAATGTTAGTTTAGTCGGAAGGTTGTCTATTATTTCGGTGCAGTGGCCAGGAAGAGGCAGTCCCCTTCGAAATAGGAAACGAAAAAAACGTGTTGCGCAAGGATTGTTGTGCTCGTAGTGAAAGTTGTTAAGCGGGTCACTGTTTCTCGGGTAACCTGTTCACTGAAACACGAGACCCGACGGGTTACCCGCCGATATTGTTGCTCGATTAATGAACGGAGCCGTGGTTAACCGACGGAATCGCGTAATCGTGAAATTTTGACGCGCGCACGCGACCAATTAATCAGTGAATGGAGTCTTCGCGATCGTGCCGGAGATTTCTGTTGCGCATTCTTCGCGGCGCAATTAAACACTATGAATGCCGAGTAATTGATTGCTTGTCGATCCAAAGAAAGTGTAAGGAGTGAACAGTGAATCTGGCGAATCCCGATTCCTGAAACTGGTAGCTTACAGTCGTGCTCTTGTTGCGTCGCTCATTGAAGATTGTCCGACTTGACGGAAGTATAATAGCTTGGATTAAACAGTGTATTTAATCATTGTGACATTGATAGCTTAGTAAATACGATTTTATTTCATTCAGCCTTCAGTGAATTGATGTATCTTTGCACAGAATTCTGATGTATATTGGTTCTCTTTATACGTATGATTTTAATCAATTTTAAATATTGCTACTAAAGTTGGGATTGTTTTCATTTTTTGATTTGTACGTTTGTTAGTGAAATTAATTTTGTTTGTTACATAGAATTACTGGTTACATGTTTCTCTTTGTACGCATGATTTTAATCAATTTTAATAATCGTAACTAAAGTTGCAATTGTTTTTTAACGTTGCTTTTGGTTTGTTAATTAGTTGTTGAAGTTATCTTGGTTTGTTACACTGAATTACTCTTTTGTGTCGTTCAAGAGTTTCATATTAATTTGGAGACTTTACGAGCCATTCAGTTCGAAGGAGCTAATTTTGAATGAGTAATAAACAGAATTACGACGATGTTAATGATCTGTTTGAAAAGACTTTAGTGGAATAACCTGTGAGCTAAACATTATGAATTTTATTTTCTTCTGTTTAATGTGTCGAATGATGCTATTCTCGCAGAAAATATTAATTTTCACTCAGGATTAGAATAATATTCATAGTACGTTTGAAAATGTTTTAATTTACGATTATTGAGATTATAGTGATGCATTCGTAGAAAATTATTCAATCAATTTATTTCTTTGAACGCGTACTGTAATAAAGATAGTTAAAAATCTCATTAAACACATCTTTTTTGTAAGATAATAATTTTCAGTGCACCGTAGATTCAGTGTTACATGAATTGCTTAAATTTTCTGTTATTGTTCCGAACGTCCGAGTGTTAACAATTAATTTATACAATGTTAATAAGCACATAACTTTAGTGCTAAATTCTTGACGAGCGTAAAATTCGATAAAGATGCAGTTCAATTCTGAAACAATTGCAATTCTGAATCAACTGCAATTCTGAATCAATTGCAATTCCGAATCAATTGCAATTCCGAATCAATTGCAATTCCGAATCAATTGCAATTCCGAATCAATTGCAATTCCGATTCAATTGCAATTCTGAATCAATTACAATTTTTGAATCAGTTGCAATTCCGAATCAATTGCAATTCCGAATTATCAATTGCAATTCCGAATCAATTGCAATTCCGAATCAATTGCATTTCCGAATCAATTGCAATTCTGAATCAATTGCAATTCTGAATCAATTGCATTTCCGAATCAATTGCAATTCCGAATCAATTGCAATTCCGAATCAATTGCAAATCCGAATAAATTGCAATTCTGAATCAATTACAATTTTTTAATCAATTTCACTAAATCATTGGTTCACTGAATCACATAAAAATCAGTGATTATCATTCTCCGAAAATTTCAATAGAACAAAAATGAAGTGATGTTTCTCGAAAAAATATATTGCAGTGAAAAACAGTGAATATTGATTACGAGCAAACACTGGTTTGGTAAACCAAGCGTAAGACAGTGTTGAAAGCTTGACTATGTGCTCGGGGACGTATGGGGCGGCAATATTTGCCGTGGTAACAGTGTAAATGGCGAAACCCACGGGGATTTAACACGGGAATCTCACGGCACGTTACGTGACAATTGTTACGCATACGTAGCATAATCCGGAACCCGAGATGATGGAAAAGAAGCGACGGAGCCTTCTGCGGGAGGCCAAGGACGAGATCGAGCTCGGCAAAATGAACAAACCGAAACAGGGCAAGGTAAAACCCATTCGCGATTTATAATCTATTAAATGCCGCTACGAGACATACTACTAATGTATTTTTATACTTACGATTTAAAAAGTCATATTTAGTCGGTTTTTTTATATAAGAAATCTGCCAGTATACAAGAATATTGGAAAATTCTAAAACTAAAATCAAGTTCAACCTTCAACAGGGAAATTCACTTTTGATGGAACCCTTTTTTAACAAGGGATGATCTGGAACCCAGAAATTCAAAAAGTTGTGAAATATTGTAGAATGTTTATAATTTAACTAACTACATAACTAATATAATTATAACAAACACTGTAGATATGTTTTATTCAATTTTTTTTATTGTACAAATTCAGTTGAAGGTGGTGAAATGGAAAATTCGGCTATTTTTTTATTTGCTATTATAACTCGCAAACTATAGGAGATAGCAAAAAAGTTTCAAGACAAAAATTATTCTTTTTTACAAGGACCACCACCCTATAGCATATGTCAATTGTTTATATAATTAGAAGAAAAATTGAAAATTAGTCGACCTTTCAATGGTCGAATTCACCCCATTAAAGTGAATTTGGTTAGCAAACAAAAATCGCCTATTACATACCTACAAGTGCAATACATATCCCTGAAAATAATTTTCTGAGTTTCCGGGTTCGGGATCTTTCGTTTGTAAAAATTAAAATGTTTCTGCATTTGATCATACTTTTTCTTGGCAAAAATACTGAATGAACGAAGAATTACATTTCTCACGGTGAAATATATACCATGATGATATAAGGGAGTCGGAAGCAACGTAATTAATCATCTCGTCGCCAGTCCGTTTATTTGGCTTTCCCGTTTCTTGCTTCTTCCCTGTGTTGTGGCGTCGTTCGAGCTACAATGGGGGAAAAAACCCGGGGAATTAATCATTGCTGCGAGACAATGGGTTCCCGGTGTCTCTTTGTACGTCTTAATTGAACAGCACTTCTCCTCTGACCTTTTCCGTGATCTTCCGCTCCCATTTGGTCTGGGCATATTCCGCAAGAAGGCGCAATACTTGTAACACGTGGCCACTGCTCGATTTGAACACGAATTTCGGAACAATGCTATTGTATTTTGTCAGTGGCTGCGAAACCGTGAAGGTGGCTTGTGGTGCGCGACGAGTTAACATTTTTGTTTCTTGCTGGAACTAATTTGGAAATTGACAATCATGTGTCGTGAGAGAAAATGACGACATTCATGGAATATATCCTCTGCATGCGTTCACATTATTTTTAAAAAATTGTGGCATGAAAATTAAATATATTCTGGATACATCTATGTGTAGCTAGAAAGAAGTTAATCTTTCAGGTGCTTAAAAAATAATATAAAGATTTCCTCACGTGTTGGGGTTAATTTGAGAATCAATAATTGCGTATGGTGTGTATAACAAGAGAGAAGGACACGATGTTCAAAGAATATTTCTTTTCTATACGTTCACATTATTTTTAAAAAATTGTTGCTTGAAAATTAAATATATTCTGGATACATCTATGTGTAGTTACAACGAAGTTAATCTTTCAGATACTTAAAAAATAATATAAAGATTTCCTCACGTGTTGGGGTTAATTTGAGAATCAATAATATGCGTATGGTGTGTATAGCAAGAGAGAAGGACACGATGTTCAAAGAATATATTTCTTCTCTATACGTTTACATTAATTTTAAAAAATTGTGGCTTGAAAATTAAATATATTCTGGATACATCTATGTATAGCTAGAAAGAATTTAATCTTTCAGATACTTAGAAAATAATAAAAAAATTTCCTCACGTATTGAAGTTCATTTGAGAATCAATAATTGCGTATGGTGAGTATAGCAAGAGAGAAGGACACGATGTTCAAAGAATATTTCTTCTTTATACGTTTACATTATTTTTAAAAAATTGTGGCTTTAAAATTAAATATATTCTGGATACATCTATGTGTAGCTAGAAAGAAGTTAATGTTTCAGATACTTAGAAAATAATAAAAAGATTTCCTCACGTATTGGGGTAGCAAGAGAGAAGGGCACAATGTTCAAAGAATATTTATTCTCTATGTGTGTATATATTTTTTAAAAATTTTATCTTGACACTACCAGGGATTATTTCCTTACTTTGTAAAGTCTATGGTCCATGGCTAAGAATTTTTTAATAGCTCCTAGAATAGCAATTAAATTTCATCTAATCTAATAGTAATAGTATTCTAATAGTTTTGCTTAGGATTATTATATAAAATATGATTTTCGAGGTTCTTTTGGTACAGCACAATTATTAGAAATCCTGTTAATAGGCTTCCGGTGGATAAATTGTATAGTAATAAAACAAATTTCATCTTATAAATTTTTGGAAAAGCATTGACAGAAGTAAAGGACAATAATACATTTCTTGTAGAATTGTATAAGTATAATATAAATTGTTTAGCACAACTTTAGCCTAACCAATTCTGTCGAAATTTGTTGTTACAGTTAGCTGCAATTGCCTTGAACTTCGGAGTGCTGGTCACCGCGGTGTACGAGGGTATTTATGCTAGGAGAGGCGGCGACCCGACGAAAATTAGGGTTGTAGGTGATCCCCGCGCGGCAACCATAAATAATCCTGGCTACCGGGAGCATCAGCCCACGAACGGTAAGTTTCATCCTATACTTTATTCTAATTTTGCTTGGATGAGATATATTTCCCTTCGTTGACGTTATAAATAAATAAATGTATCTGTAATAATTACAGAAAACAAATAAGAAATTCAACGGTCTTCATAATGTGTTTCCATAACGCATAAATTAATACTAAACCTACCACTGTCGGTCGGTTCAGCTTCTTTCTGTAATTATTAAAATTATAAGGATGCTTTCTCTGGAAATGATTACTATAGACTAATGTTTATGCAATTTTCAATTTTTGTAGACAGTTTTGAAGAAAGTGGTACCAAACAAAATCCTATTTTCATTGTTAATAGTCTTCATAGATCCAAAATAAATAAATATCGTACTGAATTTTATCGAATCTGATAAAATCTGAATTCTGTTCACTCTAGCATTTTTTGACCCTAATGATCACATAAATTCCCTTGCCGAAGCTCATATTATAATAAAAATTGTATACAATCTAATTTCTAAATAAATACAATATTGTAATTTTTATTAGGCTACTCATGTCAGCCATTCTTAGAGGCTCGGTAGGTCTAGTGTTAAATAAGCTTCTTTTGTGCAATCCTGTTGAAAACAAAATAAGAGAAACCAATCTCTGGTGACATTGAACTATTAAAATTATTCTAGTAATTTTTGTTTAATTATTTACGAACTTTTTACATACCGGAAAATGTATCTCCGAAGAAATTGAGAACTAGACCTGTTTCTAATTTTTATGAACATTATGTCCATAAAGAAAGTGTAGAAAAATAGATTTGCATAAAACGAAAATTTATTTTGTACAGCTACCTTCTTACAAAATTGATAGATTAACACAAAGTGTTGTTCGATGTTTTATGAAGTTGTTTGACAAGTTGATTGACAAAAATATTTTGTTGGAAGCTTTTTAAGTGGAACGCGTTTCGTCGAGGTTTTTCTGTTTACCTTTTTGCAATTGCACAAGATTAAGCGCATCGGTCGTGAGGTTGGAATACATAATCTTTAGTTCCTCCCTTCCGTTTCACGTTTCAAGGAGACTTCTGTCACGGGACTATCGCCGGCTTGAAGGTTTCGTGAGAGGCGATAGGAAATTTTGTTACAGAGGACAAGAGACATTACGAAACGCACCGACGAGCGTGCCTCGAATTCCTAAGCAAGCTCCGTTTAAATTCTCCTACTATTTGTTTCGGTCGCGACTGTACGTGATAGCATCTGTCGCTTTGCTCAATCATTTTCAAACAATTGAAATGAAATGTAGCGTAATTCGAGGTTTTGCGGATTCCACCGGCTTCGTAGCGGTAAACTGCGATCACCACGTTCTGAGATTTACGTGTGCAAGCTAGACTCAAATTGTTCGAACACCGTTTCGTTAGCAATCTGGAAACGAGCGTCATCTTCAGGAATTTTGTATGGGAAAAACAATGGACGATTTTTCTGAACAAGTACGTTGTTTAAAAGTACATATGTTGTACAACTTGTATGAATTTTGTTGTTGCAAAATCTTAAAAAATGTCCAAGTAACCGCCGCCTAAGATTGTGCTACTTCAGAAAGGAGTTTTTTAAAAGTGTATTTAAATAATAATTTAAAAAAGAAAATAATTAGATTATGTTATTAGGGGTGAGCTGTACATTTATGAGTAAAAGTGTCATTCTTATTGAAAAGATGAATTTAGAAATTTTTAATTGAGAAACATATATTTTTAATTGCATTAGAACTTGCGAAGTTCTTTATGTAAGTAGGAATCACTATGGTCGTTGTTTTTTCTTTTTTTCTTTGTTTTATTGGATACAGTACGTCGATTGTGTGAAATTTGTCTGGTAATTGTTTTCACGGTCAACACGTTAAGTCAAAGAAACATGTGGAACAAATTATTACGCGTGAACAGAGGAACGAGTGCACAATGCATTATTAGAACACAGATGTTATGCACGAGGCCGCAACTAGTTTAATTGCGCCGGAAGTTTCCGGGTTTTGTTGCTGTCTGGATCAGCAGCGGCAAATGTCGTTTTGTCCGCTGCATTTGTCTTTTCAATTTATGTTGAGAACTTTATTTGAATTGAACTAGAAAGCTGCAAACACGTGTCGCGATGGAATAGGTTTAAGGAAAGCACACAACTTTGCGATAACCCCACTTTTCCATGAACAAGTCAATTTTATTTTCTTCATATTCCAGTGCTTTTTATTTTCTGTTTGTCCTTAAACAGTCTCTTATAATGTCAGATCCAGGTATTAACTTTTTAATAACATACTTACGTCATGTTTCATATTTTGGTACAAGTTAAAATCCGGAACAATTAAATTCATAAAGAAATAATAGTCTTCCGTATTTGGATAAATATTTTCATCAATATCGCTTTCTAGTAAACGTTAGAAATTAGGAAAATTGAATTCATAAAGAAACAATAGTCTTCTGTATTTTGATAAATATTTTCTTTGATTTCAATTCCTAGTAAAATTGAGAACTCAGGAAATTTAGATTTCGTAGATCTGGTACAAGTTAGAAATTAGGAAAATTGAATTCATAAAGAAATAATAATCTTCTGTTTTTTGATAAATATTATCATTCACATCAATTTCTAGTAAAATTGAGAACTCAGGAAATTTAGATTTCGTAGATCTGGTAAATGTTAGAAATTAGGAAAATTGAATTCATAGAGAAATAATACTCTCCAGTATTTGAATAAAAATCAGTCGATATCAGTTTCTAGTAAAATGGAGGACTCAGGAAATTTAGATTTCGTAGATCTGGTAAAAGTTAGCAATTAGGAAAACTGAATTCATAAAGAAATAATAGTCCTCAGTATCTGAATAAATATTTTCGTCGATATCAGTTTCTAGTAAAAATAAGAAATTGGGAAAATTTAGTAAAATTTAGGAAAAGGTTTAGTAAAATTTAGAAACTATGAAGATTGGGTTTACAAAGAAGTTAGTAGTCGTATGTTTGTGATAAATATTGTCGTCAATATCGCTTTTACATCTAACAAGCCGAGAGCGAGAGAGTGTTTCTCGGAATATAGGAGGAAATCTCAAAGCTTTTACCACGAATGGGAAGCCTTTCCCTCATCGGAATGTCATTTGTGCTGCTAACAAGGGAAACATGTCCATTTAGCCCCTAATAAGGGCTCCGTGTGGAAGCAGCACGTTAAACAGGTCACCGAAGGTTATACCTGATATTGTAGGAAACCTAAGATACGAGACGCGTCGACGAACATTAATACACGTGTTCCAAAATGAGGACACAAATTACACAACACTGTAAACAATTCGTTGTTTCATTTCCCTTTATTTTTCTTTTAACTTTCCTCTATCTACACACAAAAGATAGATGCAATCTTAGATGAATAAAAAGAAGATACGATTAGAAATCTACTTTTTCTCGTTAAATATTCTCCACACCATTCTCTCAACACTATTCATCAACTGTAATTCTTACGTACTAAAAGGTGAACGCAATTTAAAATGATTAATAAGACGACACGATTAAGAATCGGTTATTTTTCCTGCAATAAAGGTAAATGCAATTTAAAACAAATAAAAAGAAGATACGATCAAAAATCTGTTCTTTTTCCTGCAATAAGGTAGATGCAATTTAAAATGGATTAAAAAACGACAGGATTGAAGATCTAATTTTCTCTCGCTGAACATTTTTCACCGTACTCTTTCAACGCGATTCATCAGCTTCAATTCCTACAAACAAAAAGGTAGTGGCAAACTAAAATGATTAAACAGAAGACACTATTCAAGATCTATTTTTTCTTCGCTGAACATTTTTCACTGTACCCTTTCAACGCGATTCATCACCCTTAATTTGTACGAAGAAAAGAGTTCAATTTAATTGTTAACACTAGGTTTACGGAGCACTAAAATTGATTATTTTACGTTGCTTTATAAAAATAGTAAAATTGTATTTACTTAGATCTTTAGCGATTTTTATTGTAATATGTACACAAAAAAATAAATCTATTTAATAATTCCTCACGAATGCCTCCTTACACTCTTAATAATTATAAATTAAAAATTTTTGAATTCGTCATTTTGACGGGCCCCGTAAATCTAGTGTTAAATATTCAGGTTAAAGGTAAACGCGCTGGAACACGCGAGGTTGAAGGGTAGTCATTCAAGAAATTTCTGGCGAAAGATTTCGTTTTCAATTTTACTCGGTTCTCTGAATATTTCATGCGACTTTTCGGAGAGAGTGTTCACAGTGTAGGTTCTACGCAGAAGAACGAACGAACGTACGTTAAACGTTGGGCATCGATCGAAGTGTAGCTTTCACGTTTCCTCCTACGGGAGACGGTCGGCCGAACTTGGGAGACCTTCGCCTGGCAGCTGATGGAAACTCAATATGCCGGAGAAATGTCTTCGGATGTGAGCCCGATGGGAGTCAAGGTGAAGGGAGAAAATAGAGAAGATGTGTTTGCCACGAAGGACACGCATGGACCTCGGGGAAGAGAGAAAGAGAGAGAGAGAGTCGACGAGAGGGAAAGCGGAGATAAAGCTGCCATAAAATGAGGCACAAGCTGGAAGAATGCACAGCATTCGAAATCTCTTCCATTCATGGAAGTTCATTGACCATTGATCGAGTAAGCAGATTTTTGCAGCAACATTTTACGTGCGAATAGAAAAATGTTGTATCACGTACATTCCAAAAATTAATGGACGACAAACTCACCGAGCAATTAAAGTGATTAATGTGTGTGGATTGATGAGAATGTCAAGCGTGAATTTATTTATATCTGACCAAATTTTTATTATATTAAGCGAACGAATTAAATCTTGATACGGTTAATCAATTGTGATTTTTATTTAGGTTCAAACTTTTTATTTGCCACACTGATCGTTGACATTGTTAATTTTAAAAATTCATCTCAAAATGTCATCCATGTTTCGCGTACTCTTTTAATTATTTTATGTCCTCAAATCTTCGAGTTACAATATACAGGGTGACCGTCTATAAATGTCAGAGCAAATATATCGTAACTGGTTGAAGTTACAAGAAAGTTTAATAAGATGAGTTTGGACGGTTTTAAGTCTACTATAATGTGTATGTCAAATATTTTTTTTAACTCGTGACTTTTGCGAGTTATGAAGGTCATCATCGTTTTTTTAAATTCATACCCCCACTTTTTTTACACATTTATGAAGCAGGAGTCATTTGCAGTCAAAATCATATTTGGTAAACAATTGATATTACGCATTGTTTATGAGATAATCGGCATGTGGGTTATCGAAGAAGTAAACTGGATTGTCAGTATTTTAGAATTTGATTTGGAGTGTTAAAGAGGTTGAGAAAGTATATAAATAATTTTTTTATGAAACATTTATCATTAATTCATAAATTGGTCGTAACATAATCCCTAACATAAGGTCAAATATTACGCATCATGGTACCAAAATTCAAGGTGACCTTCATATCTCTATAAGAAAACTAATCATTGTATGTTCGGCTTGATACCAAACAACTTTCGTTTGAAAATTTAATTGACACAACTAATAGTTTACGAGTAAATTACCATGTCACAGTTAAATGACTCGCCCTTGTATATGTCTTTATAAATTTAATAATTGGAAAACAAAGAGTCAGAACAAGATTGTTTGACCGCTGGCAGTATCAACCCTCTCGGTACAAAATATAAAATTGTTGTTGCATGCAACATTTTTGTGACGATCTCCGGTGACAATGAAGCAAGTCAAGGATACCGCAAGAGCATGAAACGAGCGAGGACCGCGTTTTTACGGCTGAAACGAAACGGTCATAAAAAAAGGAGGTGTGCACGGAGATTGACACGATTTAATTTAATTGAACAATGGCGCCAGCGGCGCGTCGGATTTCTAAAAGAACGAAATGAACGGAATGCAAGCAACGCGACGGTAGGTAAATACTAGAGGATCGGATGAAATAGAAGGCGAAGCAACCTGAGAAGGAAATGGAAAAATGAATGGCCTGGGAAAAATAATAAACCCGATGGAAAGCGTTATTTTTCCGACTTTACTTCGCTCTAGGTGATGGAAACCTTCGGAGCTGGCGTGTGAGATGCTTGGTAATGTGTCTATGTGTGGTCAAGGATGTGTGCTCGACTTTTACTCTGGAAAACATGGTCTTTTTATGGCTTTATACGGCATCGTAGTTGTTTCACTTTTTACTTACATTAGATTAACCCTTTTAGTACTGAAATACAATACATTCTGCGAAAAGTGACTGTTCTATTCTAATTTACAGATTTCTAATATTAAAATCCTATGTTATTCTAATTCGCATCTTATCATATTAGAGTATTAGAATTTTATTCTAATATTACTCTCAATTATGAATTCCTCTTCAGTATCATACATTTGGCTCAGTATTTTGCGTCGAATTTTAATTTTTCAGTGGGCACTGAAAGCGTGAAAAGTTGCAGATATCTGTCTTTCATATTGATTTAAATAATCAATATTGTTAACAGTGTTTAACACGTTCGCTGCCACTGGCCGGGTTAAACACAGTCAAATTAATTGTGTACATTTCGTTGTATGAAATCTATGACATTCTTCTTCTGAATCGTTTCAAAGTTTGTTAAAGAAGGTATATTGCATATGTTAGAATATTTCAACAATCAAGGATAGGAACAGAGAAAATGCTGATAGCAAACACATTAATAATGTTAAAAATGCAATCGTTCTTACATACAGTTTTCAAAGCTCTATATCAAGGTGCATTTTTTATATTTTATTTGACGCGTTGAAGGTCATCTTGAGGTCAAGTTCACTTTTTAAAATGGAAACATAACATATTTTATTACACCAACGTATTCATTGAGAAAATACAACTAAGTTTTATTCGAAACGTTTTTTAATTCGACAACAACTTTTTAAGTGATTCAATGATAAAGACACAAGAGGAAAGACGCCATTATCGTCAAGTCAGGAATGCGCGCTTGAAGGTCATTTTAAGGTCAAGTTCACTTTATTAAATGGAAACATAATTTTTTTTATTACATCAACTCATTCAATGAGAAAAAACAAGTAAGTTTTATTGGAAACGTTTTTTAATTCGACAACAACTTTTTAAGTAATTCAATGAAAAAGACACAAGAAGAAAGAAGCCATTATCGTCAAGTGAGGAAAGTGCGTTGACCTATTAGGCACTTCTACTTGTGTCTTCATCATTGAATTACTTAAAAACTAATTACTTGTTGCCTAATTAAAAAACGTTTCGGATGAAGCTTAATTGTTCTTTCTTATAGAATAAGTTGGTGCAATAAAAAAATTATTTTTCCATCTAAAAAATGAGTTTGACCTTAAAATGACCTTCAACACGTCAAATAAAATATAAAAAAATGGACCTTCAACACGTCAAATAAAATATAAGAAAGTGGACCTTCAACACGTCAAATAAAATATGAAAAAATGCACAGCTTAAAAACCATACAAATTTCATTGGAAGTATTTTTTTCTAAATACGATGGATAAAGAGATGTCCCGTGTAACAGAAATTTTGGGACACCCTGTATATGCTAAAAGCATACAGCTATATATCATACACCAGTTATTTATAAGGCTCGGTAGGTTTAGCGTTAAGGTTTCTTTTAGCATATCTACAGCACAATTATTGAAAAATCCGATTCCGGTAGATAAAGTGGTTAAACTTAGTTCCCCTATGAAAATGTTTTTAGCATTTTTAACACTAAATCTACCAAGCATTAAAACTATCAGCGAATGTTACCGTATAAAAATGGCAACACTAGATTTATTCAGATTGTCCGTAATTTCCAATATAATAGATGCTTGGACAAGGAAGTTTATTCCATTATTTTTCATAAACGAATTTTTATAATTCCAGTAATTGGAAAACATAAAACCGGTTATTAGACCGTGGTAGGTTTAGTTTTAAAAATTCTTGCTCGCAAAGCTGAAGGTTTTTGAAATTCATGGGGCCAGTATTTAGGTGTAGGATTAAATGATACGATTCAAAGAAATTATTGCACATTCGCCGCGCGTCGAGCTAGAAAAACTGAATTCACTAGAATTTGCACGCGAGAGGTTGCAGGTGCGCACCTAAATATGACTACCACGTAAATACGTGGCATGATCTCTCGACACGTGCGCTTCATCGTTTCGCATCTGGCGCGTCGTACAAACGATTCTTGCCTCCCAAGTAACCGAACGATAGCCTGCAAGAAAGATTCTAAACAGGTTCGTGATTACTGAATATGAGCTGTAATTAATAAGAGCCATGCGAGATCGTTGTTAAATCTTCATTTCTGTAGATCTTCGCATCGACGTAACATTCATAACATAAATTAAATCTAATTGTACATTAGTAATACTTCTAACGAGTTCGGCGGTTGACGTTAATCGTATTGGTTGAAATTCGCTGGTAGACGCGCGCACGCGCACTCGCGTTCGCAAAACTAACGATGAACATCAATTATCGTTAACGAGATCTGTCGCGAATACATTAACGGTAATTGTTTTTCGTTTGTCGTAGAAATTCAGTCGGGTTTTTGCTTGTTTTGTCAGTCGCTCGGTGAAAACTCTGGCCGAGCGGTACGGAAACCTGTCTGCCGGCGTCTCTCTGCATCAGGAAATCGTTTTAGAACTTGTTTCTGCTATATCGGCGAGGTGGACGTCACGGGAAACGCTATCGTTATCGCTGGCGCTTCCGTGTTGCTCTACCCGTAAAAACAAATTTGATTCTGGTTTTGTTAATCCCTCTGCGGAACGATCCGTGGCCCCGTTGCAGTTAATTGGACGACGTGTCTCGGGATATTTCAGTAATTGCGACGATAAAATTCTCGGCCCACTTATGGAGTAAATCTAATACCAGTCTATAGTGTTCGTAACATCTGGAACACGTGGTCCCAAATTATATTCGCTGCTATGTCTGAGATCGTAGAAAAATCTGATTAAACGGGAGGTATGTACCGAAATTTAATAATTATAATGGGTGATCGGATTATTTCGTTTGGTTGTATGAATAATTTTATATTACGTTTTATAAATTTTTCACGAATATTGTGCGCATCATTTTGACATGTATCGAGGCATTACCGTACATACTACAGTTTACTCATCATGTACCTTTTTCTTTCCGTACATACTACAGTTTACACATCATGCACCCCTTCCGTTGAATGCTATTATATTTTCAGCTGTATAATTCTCAAATTTTTCACGCATATTGTGCGCATCTTTTTGACATGTATCGAGGCATTACCGTACATACTACAGTTTACTCATCATGTACCTTTTTCTTTCCGTACATACTACAGTTTACACATCATGCACCCCTTTCTTTGAATGCTATTATATTTTCAGCTGTATAATTCTCAAATTTTTCACGCATATTGTGCGCATCTTTTTGACATGTATCGAGGAATTACCGTACATACTACAGTTTACACATCATGTACCTCTTTCTTTCCGTACATACTACAGTTTACATATCATGCACCCCATTCTTTGAATGCTATTATATTTTCAGCTATTATATTTATATTTTTCAGTCTTAAAGACGCTACGTTGTAAGCGTTAATCAGTTTTTGAATGGAAGACTAGGGATTCTGAATTTTTACTATTTCCTTTATAGTGCACTCAAATATGTTACACAAATTTTTCATACAGCATTTTTAAAGATTTGATCATCCTTCATCATCAAATTTTGACGATTGCAAGTTATGTTTATATTGAAACGACGACAAACATCTTTTATTGGATGTTGTATGTATCTTTAAAAAGTCGCCGATTCGCCAAATAAAAGAAACACAACAAGAAGTAGCTCGATGTTGCTGCAGTGTAGACATTGTTTTGCAATTGCCTTCCAACGTTTTACAAGATGATGGATCCATTTTTCGTAACACCTGCTGATATTTCTTCAAAGTTCTTCAGGTTTCGGAATATCAGGTTATAAAAATTTTCCAATTATCCAATTAAAAAATGGAAAAAATTAAAAAAAATGTCTTATAAAAAATAAGAAGTTAAAGAGCATCGTTCTGTATTATTTTCGATTGTTAAGTTGACGCGCAACTGATGCAGAAGATTTTCTTTCTGCATGCAGATCCACAGCCCATTTATTATTTTCCAGAGTTCCGCCGCAGAAATTCGTACATTCTTGAAACTATGGCGTCCAAGAAAATGGCAAAAGAAAAGAAAATTTTGTAAGGATTCAGATAACAATATTTTTCTAAAACCGCATCTTCTGTTTCTGCTCCAGGTGGCACCATCTCGATGACAGACGCTAGCGGCAAACCCTACGTCGGAGGCGCCGGAAACGGCTCGATGGCGTCCGTTGCGACATCCGGAAGTGTAACAAGCACAGCCTCTCCTCTTCGTAGTTCTCTGAAGAAGCCAAAACCGCTGGGGATTCACAATCCCGGTTTTTCCGCGCACAGTCCGACCTTATCGAGGAATGGCTCGCAGAAGAAAGTTCGGATCCAGACTCACTCCACGGAAGTTTAAAGGGTTCCCATTCTTGCGATTATTTTCAAACCGATACGAAAATCGAAACTAGAATCTCGAACGATCGAATCGACCCCTCACATTATGAATACCTGAGGCTGCAAGCTCTGCTCCTCTGAACATTGTTCTTTCGCGGAAGCTCGCAATGATTCTCGGCGATGGTGGACGCGATGGGCAACGTGTGCTGTGAAGTTTCCCAACTTTGTGATCGTTAGAGAAAGTTTTCCGATTATGTCAGTGATGCTCGGAAAAATTGGGGACATTTTCCGATAAAGTTACAAGCGCGGAGTGGAAGTTGAAGAGCGTAGAAGATAAATTGTGCTTCGGTTTGTAACTCACGCGATTGTCTCGTCGCGTGGAAGCCAACGATGAATGAGACTCGAGAAACGAGTTAATCCTCTGGATTCTGGATCCGGAGCTGATCAAGGAAAATCGCGGGAAATTACTCCGGTCGTAATTTCCTAATGGCGTCGTGACGTCTTCGAGAACACGTGACCTTCGGCTGAAGGCGCTCGTCTGACGCGCGACTGTATTTATAGGTGGCAACACTGAATCGCGACCTTCGACCAGAGGTCTCGATCGATGGATCTTCGACTCATGTCTGTCGCCTCTTCTTGTCTATCTTCTATTTTTCTTTCGACACGGACCCGGCTTTAGTACGTTCCGTGCAACGTCTGTTGCTAATTGCACACACGCGTTCAAAACATTGATTTCTATAGTGTGTGTTGAGACTGGGAAATTTATTAACACCAGAGGAAAGAAGATGGTACATTATGTGTGAACTTTAGCATGTACATCAATGTCTCGATATATGTGCAAAAGACATCTTTCTCACAACATTTGTGCGAAATTTGTGGAAGTGTAACACGATACAGGATTAGATATATGGGTGAGATAATATTAAATCAGTGATAGAATTTTTTTGTTTGCATTTAATTTTTATGGAACGTTCACTATCAAGTTTGCGACATTTTGCTGATTAAAATGAGACCAAACACGGTACCATTGGGATCATATTTACTGGTCTAATCCACTCTAAAGTAGAACCTCGATTATCCGAACCTGGTGTCTAGATTCTCTATTAATCAAATATTTGTTTGATATATGACAGATCAATCTATATACAACACGATTAATTCTACAAGTTAAGAAACATTTAATCAAGTATTGCAGTTAAAATGTAGGTGTTCTTCTAAATTGACACTTATGTTCCTTGTATTAGTTTGGATAATAGAGGCTCCACTGTATCGTGCATTAAGAAGGTATTTATGATCCAAATTATATCGTGTATGGGCTCATTCTAATCAGGAAAATGTCACGAATATGTTGCTATAAAATTTCATAAAAAAATCTATAGAATCAAGAAAGTTTTATCATTAAATTACTATGATAAATTTTGACATATATCGAGACGTTACTGTAATACAAGCTCATTTTTTTTATTCAACAATCATTTAATGAAATAGTTGAAATAACATATCAGTCTTTAATATAAATGTCAAATAACCTAAATGAAAAATTGACCAAAAATAGATGTGCACGGAACGTGTTAAAATAGAGGGTTGATTGAACTGAGAGAGAGTTCTGTAAGAGGCAAACATGTTTCTGAGAGTATCCGTGAATGTTTATTTCGGTGAAGAAATCCTACATAGGAATTTTCAGGATGTTGTATATAAGATATTGTTTTATGGAATCGTTCTAGGGGTAAGACCATTAATTATATCGATGTATTCGACGACTAGTGTTTCAGTTTAGTTCTAATCGAAGACAGATCGTTGGTAAATTATGTTCGCTGTGTACGATGGATATGGATGCTCGTGGGTGGCGTAGATTAAAAAGAAAGATCGCTGAAGGTACCTGAATCTCGAAGCGAACGACGCCGTTGGATCCGGATCCCTCGATCGTCGATGATTATGAAAATCAACCAAGTCGTGTTCGGTGAGATTACTTTATTAAGTTCCGGGCGATTCCAGCCGTGAACGCTAATGATTCGGCTCTCGGTAATTCCTAACTGCCTATTAATTAAGAGTGACTGAGGGTTTACGAACATCTTCTAGCGAACGATCGTTCGATTATTAATTAGTCGATTATCTTGGATAGTTAATTCAACGATGGTAAAACGCATTTCAGTGCAGGATCGTATGAACCGACCATTTATTTCTTCTTATGAATTTTATACCCTCGACAATCGCTATCACGTTTGCTTTAATGTTCCGCATCCTCGATTCTTCTTATTCTTTTTATTGTTAGTTGCATTTTAAACACTTCAAGATTCTTCGAGTGTACATACGAGGCATACATGCTGAGTATAATTGCCTTTTTTAAATCATAAATTTGAAACAAATCTAAACGTATCTTAATGCATATTCAGGATATGAAGAGTTCATTTTGAGAAGCAATTTTGAAGTAGTGTTGACCAATGAAAACTTGTTCAAGAAGAAATTTGAACCTAAACTGGTGGTAGAACTTGGGCTAATTCCAAATAGACACAATTATTACATCAGAAATCATCGGAAAATTCAGATATCATTTATTTTCAAGTGTACACTGTATAACAATGCTTGATAATTAATCACCAGGGTTTACACTATACTATACTATACTATAATGCTTGCACTATACTGCATTGCAATGTAACCCCTGGCCATTCAATCACTAGACTGTGGATCTTCATGCAATAAATATTTTCAGCTGAACTGTATTTTAGAGGACCAAAAATTTTCAAGTTCTCTGCATGCGATGCTACACATTTTGACAAGAAAATGATAAACGTGTAAGTTTTAGTGCACGAAATTCAAATTTTGGTTACAGGAGTTCTCTGGTTGAAAAGTTATTCACGTGTAAACATGAGCAATTTTAAGCATTTTTGACAGGTTAGATCGTCGCCATATTGGATATTCGTTGGGTGGTAGAGGTAGGACTGTTGAGCGCATGCGCTGGATAGTCCAAGTTGGTTTTGGATTAGTTAAAAGTGCTCGACTTTACACGCGTATAACTTTTGAACTAGTGAACTCCTGGCAATAAGACTTTCATTTTCGATGTTTTCTCGTCGAAATCTATACGACTGTATAAAAGAGAGTTTAAAAAAATTGGTCCTCCAAAGTACAGTTTAACCATATTTTCTATATCCATTGCAAGACATAGAAGTTAAAGAAAAATTTGTATCTTTCTTTAATAATTTTACAAAAACAGTAGATTTGATGCTTTTAAATTATGTTGATCTCTTTGCTGTTTAAAATCTCACCTACTCATTTTTGTTATAAATATATAAAATCCACAGTGTATCCAACCACAATTCAATGAAACAAAAATTTTCGGCATTAGATAAAATTGCAAGGGTGTAAGGGACGCGAGTATCATTTTAGTTCTTGATTCTCCGGATCAGAAAAATTCTTAAAGACCTAATCATACTCGTGTAATCACTCAGCATTAGGCTCGATCGAACCATCATCGACCGCGAATGTGTCAACATTAAGAATCATAATCCGGTGAAACGATAAACCATCGAGCACGTGCGCGTCGAATCTCGTGGCTGTTTCATAAACTTTCACGAGGCAAACCGACAGAAAATTAACCATAGCTCTCATTAATCGATACATCTTTGATGCGGCTTGAATGTGATCCAGATTTAATTAACCGTGACATTCGCGAGCCCGTTTTAATTGGACTCGTCAGAGACCGTTCATTATGCACGATACTGAGAGACCAATTAGGGAAACTGAATTTTTGCGATTTCCAACTTTTCCATTCACAACTTTTCCCCCTTCGTATGTGATCATCATTATACTCTTAACTATCAGAAAATGTCCATAAGTCTTTTAATATCAAATAATTTAATATCGATATCATTTAATATCAACGCCTTTGCTCGACGATTTCTTTCACAGCTTTTAATAAATAATAATTTAAATACATACATATATCTTACATCACAAACAGAAAGAAATCTTTAAGTTTTACAGTGTGTGAGACAAGAAAATAATTGATATTTTTTAGTATAAGGAACATGAGAGAGTTAAATTGCTTCGAAAATGTTCTAATTTAATTTTATAAAAAGATCTGGAGGATCTAGCTTAACATTAAACTTTAAAATATCTAAAACCAAGACAATAGTCGAATTTTCACTTTGAGGAACGTACGAGTGTTAAATTCTTTAAAAAATCGTCTCAATTAATTCGAAAATGTTTTTAAGAATGTAACAAAAATCTTGGGAGCCTAAAAATAAATTGATAAAAATGAAATGCAATGGCTACACTCTATAAATCTGCACAAATGTTCAATTTCATATAGTGATCCATAAAAATTGGAATCAATTAAGAATCTTATTAAAAAACTTGTACAGTTTTATAGATGATTGATGTCTCAGATCAGAGAGAATCTAAAAATATGTTGTTCTCGATGAAAAATATTCACGGCTGGAACCGCGTAATATTAAGTCTATTTGTTGAACGTTCGAAGGAAGAGAAACTGGAATGTGATTGTTGTTAAGCGTCCGTTTTAGCCACGAAGCGGTCCGATCGCGATAATAATCGATGTAAAGATGCGGCGAGCGGCAATCTGTTGATACAGAGATCGACAATCTCGAATTATTTCGATCGGGACGATCGAAGGAAATTTTTCCGGGATTCAGCATTTGGTTGCTCGTCGCGTAAGTCGCAGGATACGTGATACGATTTTTCTCTCTTTTATTTCCCCTCCCACTTTCTTTCCCCTTAATTCTCTTTCTCTCTTGACCCCATTTCCTTTCTTCTCGGTGTACTCTTTGTTCGTCGTGTTAGAGTTAATCCAGCGTGCCCAAGCTCAAGGGCACGAATTATAAATAAAAATACTTATTGCGTCGCATCCGTCCAGCCCTCTATAGGCAGCTAAACCGTGAAACGGTAAGAGTTATATATATATGTATACACAAATATAAATATATAAATATATTTATATTTTTTAGCGATTGTTTTAATATATATGTATATAAATATATATACAAGAATATATTTATATATATACATATAAATATATAAATATGTATATGTATGTTGCGCGTAAATCGAGATTTGTGTTTTCGCTCGTGTCATTGGTCTCGAAGTGAACGATGCTCGTTTCGATCGTTGGAAATTATTTTTTTATCGTTACTGTTGGTGGGTGTCTTATCTATTCGAGGATTTCCCCTTTACTTCATTTTCTTCATTTTTCTTCGTACCATCCGCCCATCAGGAGATGGCAGTGATTTTCGACAGTGGGGTGCAGGGGGACTGCGAGACCCCACTCTAGACGCCAGGCTGCGGACCCCACTCTTACGCTTACGTTCTGGCGGGAACGGTCGGCATTGGCGATCAGCGTCACTAAATCTCTCTGTTCCAGTCACACTAATACGCGCGTTTCCGTCTTTGTCGAGCGATTCGACCAATAGCGGTAGACGTGAAGCGCGCAGAAGGGAGATCACGTGGTACCTACAAGTTTCTCACTGTCATCTCCTGATGGACGGACGGTAGATTCCTTCAATTTTTACGAGAACTCGATCTTTTCTTCTTCATTTCTCTTGTAGAGATCCTGGAGTCTGTTTCTGTCGGTATTTGCCGTATATTTATTTAATGAACTAATGATTAACATGTTCCCTACCACCATTTATTTGTCTGTCTATAGTCATCGTTGAAATATTTTATTAAACGCAATGTATCTTCTTCATGAAATATTAAATTAATTTAACAGAGGAAAGTTATGAACTCTTTGAATATTGTGCGGTGTTTTATAATTTTAAATGGCAGCGTGTGTGAAGTTAATTTGGCTAGTTCCATGTAAATTACGATGGGGATGATGATGATAGCGAACGTGTTAATGATTCTTGGTTATCGCGATTCTTTCAGTTCGAATTCTTTCCTGTCCCGTTTTAGTGAATGGTACTTTCGAATTTCGTCCATTTTATCCATTGTTTCCACGATTCGTCGTGTGTATATTTTGGGAACTTAATTACTACTTTCCGTAGCGAATTGTTTTGTGATTGATGATAGTGTTAAGTGGATGATTGTGTTTACGACTCAACCGTGTTGAATTCTTTCGTTGTCCTTATTCTTATCGTCGATACGAATCACACGAGCTGTATGAGTGTCTTTGAGCGAGACGTGTGCGCGAACAGTTTTGAAATCTATCTACAAACCCAATTGTTTAACTTCTTGAACAATAATATATTTAATTATCGTTTCACTCTGAGTCTCTATTGCACAAACAGTTTACAGTGGATTCAAAGAATGGAGAGTAACAAATCAAATTCGTAAAAGAAATTATTCATTCTTATCACACACTGTGTTTCATATTTGTCTGAAATTTCTTATGAATTAAATCCTTCGTTGCATCGTAACAGCAGTATTAATATAAATAAAATGTTCGCATTCAACACAAGGTAAAATACGATGTATTCATCGTATTTATTTATAGTGCAATTATAGATCATGTTCCGATGAACATTTACCGATTAAGAAAATTGCCAAGTCCAAACTCACCAGATGCAAAAAGGATTCATTTTCTGATTTACTTCGTAATGTTTCTAAGTTTATTGTTGATTATTTCGGAACGAGTTCGCGCGACCTGGCCTCGCGAAATTTTGTCTGGGAAAAAACGATCATGATCAGAGTATTTGGGTATGTTCAGACTGTATCTTCTCGCACGTGCAGACCAACCTTGTATCTTAACGGAACTACCGAATTTGTGTATCACCTTTTGCACTTCTTTGCTACCCGATCACAACGGACCGTCCTGTTTCCCGGCGTTCGTTGCGTCCCGATGAATTTTTGTAATAACGACCATATGATCTTTAGGTGTGACGAGGATTGTATGCGAGGAAATTGATAATAAACGAGTTTCTATAATTTACTATCCAGCAAAATCCTCTTTCACACTTGCGTCAGCATTCTTGAAATACTTTAGGATCAAAATGCACCTTTTCAAATAAAAATGTTGTACGAACAACTAAAGATATATTACACTATAGCAGTATGAGTGCCACGTCGGGCATGTACGACCGATACAGTTTATTCATTAAACTTGGAAATCAATTTTTAGTACAATCTATGAAGTAAATGAAATTTTCTTTATTAATTTGTCTTTTCTATCCTTGTATTATTAAACAAGTTGTTTTGATCTTGTGAGATTTTTATGGGTATTAGTGTAGCTCTTAACGTGTTAAATAGGTAAAAAATTAAATAAAGTAAAGAAAAATACCGAAATTAATAAAGACAAACATGAGGAAGAATGTAAAAATATCAGGGACGCGTGAAAATAATTTTTGCTCATTGAGCTTTTATTTATATAAAAATGAACTAAAACAAACAAGAATGTAGATCAGGGATGGGCATTTTTGTCTCAATCGAGACGAAACCGTCCCCACCATAGCGCCCACTGTCCCCCACCAGTATCCGCCATTGCCATAGACGAAGGAAGTGCTTCGCCCGTCGCGAACAGTGCGCAGGCCCCGCGGATGAAAGATGTTGGTGGGAGAAGCAGGCGTTTGAGGAGTCCCTACCATGCCCATCACGGATGTAGATGATCAAGGATACGTTAACAAAAATAATGCGTTCTCAGTGAGCTTCTTTATCAAACTAAAATTAAAATTGTCGGTACACAGTTGCACGAAGCATGCTCGAACGTTCAGAGATGTTTGCACAAGCACGAAGAAGGAAAATGGCGACTGCTGAAGTCACAAACTTTATCAAACTAACGACGATTTAGGATTTTCAAATATTTAATTTTCAAATTCTAACCCAGCAATTTTCCTCCATGTAATAAAATGAATTTCCCCAAAAAATTGTATTTAAATTCAGACTTAATTTTTAAATTTTTAGTATTGTAAGAAAATGCAGAGACCGTATGATCCCGCAGGAGATGGACAGGTACGTAGAATAAGGTGGTCAAGATGGTAAAAAAATTAACCTTCATTTATTAGCTTACAGACTGAAAAAAGAAAAACTTAAACGACGAACAACAGCGTCTTTCGGGCCACACGTGTCCCTCGCGGCAGTACGCGGATTCGTTCGATCGATTCATCGTATCCTAAACGCGATTTCCAAAGAAGCAGAGAGAAACAGGGGATCGAACATTTGATTTCCTAAAATTCCGTTTCCTCGTTTATTTAGTCCACCATCCCCCGTTGATTGGATATTGTACACACGACGCGAGAATACGTCTTGCGATGGGAAATCTTTAAAAGCGAGTCGACGATTCACGCATGATATATTTTATATTGTTTCAGTTTCGAGAGAGATACAAAATGGCCGCGACGCGAGTTCGAGGGACTCGGGGGGAGTCATTCTTCTTTTCATTTCTTGGCTTTGACTCGTGGACTCTCACACGGATCGTCCATCGTGCTCTAGTAATAAAAATAATTTACAAATCGACGCTAACCGGTCGCTACTACATTAGAATGTTATCCGTAGACATAGATCAATAGTCCGCAGCCTCCTCCCGCCTAAATACTACGTGAGCTGTGACGGGACCAAGTACTTTACGATTTATGGCAACACCCAGCAGTGTACAGTCATTTTACGAAATTATTCTAATAGTATTTCATCGATAGACTTTGGATCTTTATGCATTTAATTTCTATAAAATTTCTTTGTTCATCAAATCACGGGGAAAATTATATTTTAATTTTATTCATTGTACATTGGCTCACAGTTGAAACTGAATTCTGGAAAAAATTCCGTTCATATCTCGTATACAGTGTGCAACAACTGGTGACATTGAATTAATTTAAATTAATTTAGTGTAAGGAAAATTACAATTGAAAATATGGGTCTGGTTTTAAGGTTAGATTGACTCGAACATTGCAGACGTTTTTATTTTATCTGAATCACAAGAGACTTCATCGTCGAAGGTAAAAAATTAATTACTTTGTTCTAAGTATTAAAATATATCAAATAATAATGGAGATTTGCATAATGATCCTGTAGTCTAGCAAGCATAATTTAACAATTACTATAGCAAGTATATTTGTACACTGTTATGGCTACACTAGAATTGATGAAGACTCAAAACGATCGAATCTCAAAAATTTTGTGCCCCTTTGATATGTATACAATTCAATTGATTAAATTGTTGATTTATCGTTTCGATTGGACTGCGGATTTTTATGCATTCATATTAAAAATGAATAATCAAAATACAAAACAGTAAAAACATTCGAAAAATTTAATAACATTCTTATCAGGAGTTCAAACCAATTTTATTCCAACTCCGATTTCTTGCAATAGTTGCAAACATTTAAATTCCGCATAAAAATTCGCAATTTACCCATGAGGTCAATACCTTTTTGTTAATTACGCACTACAATTCGATTTTTCTTGTTCGTTCACATTTACCCTAGCTTTTAAACGTTGCTTACAGAAAAATACAATTTTATTTTTATAACAACAAGAAAACGACTGCCGTATAAAATGGCTTTCTCAGAATTATTTTTCGTCCGTTCATCGTCACTCGAAATTGAAAAAAAATGCTGAAAATCATTCGAGAAATGAATCCCAGCAAATGCAACATGTGTTCACGTAACCGCTGGGTTTGCTATAATTCCTCGCCACACCACGTGTGCTTTACCACGTCGTTTTAATCATCCCATCGTTTCGAATTGATATCAATTAAGCGGTAGAAGCGAGCCATCTGTTTCAACGCGTATTAGCATAAAATATACAAAATCGAGCGAGAAGTTTGTTTGAACAGATTGTACTTGATCCCGTCGTTAAAGCAGAAAGATTCTCTCGGAGCTCGTTAACCAGGCGAAACTACCGAGAACGGGAGCACTGCGGAGAAAATTCAGAGTACGTTTATTTTGGAGCTGCAAGCCATAACGAGCCTAAACGTGAACTGCTTTTGAACCATGCGACAAAATGCTAGTCATTGCAAGATCGCGTTTTTGTTGGAATTTGCTAATTCGTGAATCATTCTCAACACTAAACCTACCATTCTGGGGCAAATGACCCGTTTCAGATTTTTTATTTCGCAATTATTGAACATAACCAGATGCTTCCACTGACAATTATACACGCTGCTTTAGGAAAGTATACAGGGTGGGGCAGTATAAACAGGTCACCTGAATAACTCGTTTGCTTTTGAAGATAGAAAATACATCAGACCAAACTTACTTGATATCGAGGCGCACGTAATCTGATGTCATTAATGTTTTTATAGGTGGAGACGTCAAGGAGATATGAAGGTCAACACTGTTTTTTTAAATGGAACGGTATGGTTTTTTATTTACATTCTGATAGTGTGTTTCAAGACGAATACAATGACCTATTATGAAGGTCATTCAAGGTCACGCAAGGTCAACTGCAATAGAAACTAAAGTGTCTCAAAGCACTCTTCGAACACTACGACGATTTACATGTAGCATGTTATTTACGTGTTCATTGCTACTTCGAGTGTTCAATTTGACGAACTTGAACACGGAGACATAATCTAAAACGTTGCAATACTGATGATACTGCCTAATAAATTTAATTTGTATCTATTGCAGAGCAAGCTCTTTTTATACGTTATTGCATATCAAGCGTGGTTGTTGGTTTTTCGCGTTACACTTGTTACTTCAATTTTCCTCACAAATAAAAATCTAGTGGTGTCAGGTCTGGGGAATGTGCTGGCCATTTATTACTTCCTGATCGACCAATCCAACGACCTTCAAATGTCCTGTTCAGTAATTCGGTAACATTTCGTGCTGAATGAGCAGGGCATCCGTCTTGTTGGAACTTCATGGACTGTCGCATGTCCAGTGAAATGTCCTCTAACAATTCTGGTAAAACGTCTATTAAGATTCTCGCATATTTATGTTTAATTAGCGTGCCATCAATGAAATATGGACCAATTTCAAGTTCAAGGTCGTCATTTTGAACACTTGAAGTAGCAGTGAATACGTAAATAACATGTTACATGTAAATCGTCGTAGTGTTCGAAGAGTGCTTTGAGACACTTTATTTTCTATTGCAGTTGACCTTGAATGTCCTTCATAATAGATCATTGTATTCGTCTTGAAATACACTATCAGAATGTAAATAAAAAGCTATACCGTTCCATTTAAAAAACCAGAGTTGACCTTCATAGCTCCTCGACATCTCCACCTATAAAAAAATTAATGAGATCTATTATGAGATCTATAATGAGATCTATTACATCAGATTACGAGCGCCTCGATATCAAGTAAGTTTGGTCTGATGCATTTTCGTCTATCTTCAAAAGCAAGCGAGTTATTCAGGTGACCTGTTTATAGTGCCCTACACTGTATATTATAATAAATATCGTACAAAATCTAAATAAATTCAATCGTGCCATTTTTATAAGGCAACACAAACTAGTTGGCTTTAGTGGTCGGTAGGTTTAGTGTTAATTAATATTTTCTGACGCAGCTGCAATGTAAACGTACTCTATGGAGAACGAGAGAATCGTTTCGTCACGGAGATCGTTGCAAGCGCGAGGACGGTAATCTAGGAACCAATAGACACCCCACGATACCGAGGACACGAATCCCGACGAAGGGATCATGTCGAGGAACACTTTAGCCAGGCCACGCCTGATCGGCAGTGACTATGTTTCGCGGAGACTTCGATGATTGGATAGGACACGCGCTTGGTCCCCTTTCCCGGTTATCTCCAGGCTCTGTAGAAAATTCTTGTGTCAATTTCTCTTGTAAAACACAGAGATTGAAGTTCAATCAATGTAGGCTTTATAATAATTCGATATCGCATGTCTAGAAACTGATGTTTCTGATACTTGTGGACATTAGCCGTCATTAAGTGCCATTCAAATTTGGAATTGTTCACTTGAACTTTTATTTATCAGTGTTTTCTCAACTGTACCGCGGTAGCAACAAGTTTTCTGTATGCTCCAAAATTATAGAATTATCTTTAACAAAATGTGGATTTGTCTGGGTCAAAAAATATTTGAGGATTCTGATGGTGTTCAAGAAATAAAATGTGAATACGTCAAGAAGATCAGAAGATTAGGGTTAAACTTATTTTTGATGATGTCTACAGTGGCTTATAAAATTATTAGATCCACAGCGACATCCTTATGTTAAGAATGTTTATGAATTTTTCATCTTGAATCTCGAACTTGATCTTATTTGAACATTGTTCATAATATTTAAATTTGATGCAGGTAAATGCGAAAATAAGCTTGCGCTTCAAATTATTGTACACAGCACACGGTTTTCAGAGACAAACAGATTGGTTGCGAGCGTGTTAAGTACTTTCTTACGTTAATTTAGAATTTTAAAGCTATACATTCTGCGCTCTCTGTACGTTCTTATAAACGATCGAGATCGTTAGAGGATTGCTGGATACGATGGCTTGAATCAACGCTTTGTTTCATTTTATTTTCATATCCATTGAATGAGCCACTATTTTCTTGCCAATATGTTAGTAGTACTGTTTGAAAATCGTTTTAAATAATTCTTTACCGAATGAAGCAGTATAAAATCGTCAATGTGCCCAACTTCTGTTCCAACACATTACAAACGTTGCTAAACAATCATAGAACCACTGACATGGATATTAAAATACTCCATCATCAAGTTTAGGCTAGTTTAGTCTTT
Source organism: Sphecodes monilicornis (assembly GCA_913789915.3). Lineage (NCBI taxonomy): Eukaryota > Metazoa > Arthropoda > Insecta > Hymenoptera > Halictidae > Sphecodes > Sphecodes monilicornis. The sequence goes on from OU565290.1 coordinate 19,164,228, forward strand.
CTGCAGAGTTTTATAAAATCGGTACATCCAAAAAACATGTTCCCATACATTACAGTACAATTTATGTTTCGATTTTACGTACTACCTCTTTGCAATCCTCTAACAATTCCGACAAAAAGAACCGTTCCTCATCAAACAATTCTCAATAATCATCCTCATCATCATCATCTTGGAACAATTCTCAACATCCAAGCTCTTTCACCAGCAAATCTCCAGAACCACCAACAATAGACCCTGCAGAGACCCACTACCAATTGAACACAAGTACGAATCCTAAGAATTCTCTCTCTCTCTCTCTCTCTCTCTCTCTCTCTCTCGATCAAGTCTTCAGGAACGGACGAAGATACCCATCGAAGTCATCCAAGATTCGACCCAATCGTCACTGGAACGTCAGGGTTCAGAAGTACCCTTGCCTGTCCTTAGGCGCGCTGGAAATCAGTTCTCTTCGTTTCCAGACTGGTTGGACCGCAGATCGTTGACTCTGCGCACCGGTGACCGAAGACGAAGAGGACATAACAATCGGTGACGACGACGAAACCGTCATCGTGTTTTTACCCGCCAGGGTGTCAGAATCAGGGATGTGACGAGTCTGATGCCTCGAGTCCGTATAACGCCTCTTAGTGTACTTTTTACTGTCCGAAGAGGTTGCCGAGGAGCCGGATTTGCTTTGAGACACTGTGACCCCGGTGTCTGGTCTTGAGATGTGCAGCATCCTCTCGATGTCTGCGGTCTTTGACCTGAAAAACAAAATTTGATTATTTGGAAGTACGTGGTTTATGTCTATGCAAGCTGGACTATCATCTAGTTACTCTAAAGGAAGAATAAAGTAGTTCATTTGATTAATTGTCCATAAAATTAGTCATTATACCAATTGTTCATAGAATTGTCCATTTTATGAATTCTACATAAAATTGTTCTTTTCATGAATTGCCCATAAAATTGATCATTTTTTTAAGTGTCCATAAAATTATTCACTTCATTAATTGTCCACAAAATTTTTCATTTCATCAAGTGTCCATAAAATCGTCCATTTTTTGAACTGTTCATTAAATTGTCCATTTTATAAATTTTACATAAAATGGTTCATTTTTTGAATATGTATAAAATTGTTCATTTCATCAAGTGTCCGTAAAATTGTCAATTTTTTGAACAGGTCATATTATTGTCCGTTTTATGAATTGTACATAAAATTGTTCATTTTATGGTGGTTTCACAGAAGCAAAGAAAAATCCAACCTGTCGTGGACTGTCTGTAGTGGACTTCAAAATCCAATGTATTATCTAGATTTATTATCTTATCATAGAAAAAAGAGGCAAATCCAAAAGACAGGCCAGTAAATCAAGAGACTGTCATTCTAAATAAAGAACATACGAACACTATACATAAAGAAGACCATGGACGTACCATTTCCGACTAATCATTCAGCAAAGTATGTAGAACATGATATATGAACAACATGAATGGGCAACACGTTTCGAACAAATACGGAATGTTTCACAGTCGTCAGATCATGTAATTGAATGACCCAATAGCGAACAATTTAGGCGAACGCATGCGGTACGTTTGCCCCAGATTCACCTAGGGTCATCGAACCGGCCTAAATGTCAGTCTCGAATACCAGAACTGTGATTCGCCTAATTCCTGCAGCCGGAGACAGCGTGTCCGCATAGTCGAGAGAGCAAAGATTCTCACCTGAGGACTGCGCCACCGATGCTAGTGATACTGGGCGTGTACGGCGCTGCGGAGCTCCTTGATGTCTCTTGATTATTCGACCTGGTCACCTGGCGGACTTCGCTCGAAGTTGTGAAGGAAACCCTCTGAAGGACGGCTTGTTGGTCAGGTATGTAGGAAACGGCGGTTACCGCGCTGTCAGGGCTAGCTGGTGGTGAGGACGCCCAAGATGGTGGAGAACTTGGTGCTTGGTCACCTGATAGGGTTGCTGATGAGCCCACTGCGCTGTCGCTGCCGTGTCTTCCACCTGGAGACAGTGTTTTATAGGTAAGAATTTTTAGAAACAGATGTCTTTCATTTTTAAAACGGTTCTGTTCAGAGTAGAGTGATACTCCGTTTATGAGTATTTAGCAGTGCCTGGTTAACTGAACTCAAGCTGAACGAAATCCTCTTATATGAACGTGAACTCCTATTAAATCAACGAAAAATCATAGTCGCTGGTCGGAGACTGGATTATACTGCAAAATACTATAATATACAGGAATGTACGGGAATGTACTGGAATATACTAGAATATACTAGACTATACTGGAATATACCAGAATATACCAAAATATACTAGGATATACTACAATATACAAGAATATACTCGAATATACTGGAATATACCAGAATATACTAGAATGTACTAGAATATACTGGAATATATAGTAGAATATACTAAAATATACTAGAATATGCTGGAATATACTATAATATACAGGAATATAATAGAATATACACGAATATACTATAATATACTAAAATATACTAAAATATACTAAAATATACTAGAATATACTAGAATATACTAGAATATACTTGAATATACTAGAATATACTAGAATATACTAGAATATACTGGACTCTACTAGAATATACTAGAATATGCTAGAATATATTAGAATGTACTAGAATATACTAGAATATACTAGAATATACTAGAATATACTAGAATATACTAGAATATAGTAGAATATACTAGAATATACTAGCATATACAGGAATATACTAGAATATACTAGAATATACAAGAATATACTAGAGTATACTAAAATATATTAGAATATACTAGAATACACTGGAATATACTAGAATATAGTAGAATATTCTAGAATATACTAGCATATACAAGAATATACTAGAATATACAAGAATATACTAGTATATACTAAAATATACTAAAATATGCTAAAATATACTAGAATATAGTAGAATATACTAGAATATACGGGAATATACAATAATATACACGAAAGTCCTTAAGCCCTTGTCGTATTTTAACGAGTCACACTCGTGATGAAGATTTTAAATAAAGTCTAACAAAGATTAAAGTTGGGCTTTTCTTTCCAGATGAAATAAAATTTTACTTTTGTGTAATCAATATTTAAGCATTGAAGTAAATGTAGTCATGCAAAAATATAAATTTTCTTTCGTCCTCTCTGACAATTTCGAGTCTTAATATTAAACACAAATTATTATCACCCATTCAAGCAGATTGTCATGTTTGTCGAAATTTTCATTTATTCGCCTTCAAGGTCATCCCAAGGTCATGGCATAATAGGTCGCTGAATTCGTCTTGACACGGGCTATAATACTGGTAAGTCAAAAATACAAAGTGCCATTTAAAAGAATGAAGGTTACCTTGACAATATTAAAAAAAAATGTTTTTTGTACTTTTTTTATTGCAGTATATAGTCAATCGAAAATTGATCAACTATATACTGCAATTATATAGTTGAAAATATTTTTTGTCAGAATATCGCAAGTACTTAAAAAATCGTTACGTGGGACACCCTGTATTTTATGCTTTTCACTCATTTTTGTCCAACCAGTTCCTATCGTTCAATGTTGTACGACCTCGTCAACAATTTTGCGTTTTAAGTCTGGGGTCAGTTTTTTTAATGAGTAAGAAGTTCGTATTACACGTAGAGGTCGTTCATGTGTCGGCCAAGTATTTCATCAAGACGATGAGTCTAATAGTGACATATGTGGTTAGCTACCTTCGCTGCAACCGGAGATCGATCGCTGCCTTTGCCTCCTAGGTGGAACGATGGGTTGCTTCGGTGCTTCCTCTATGTAAGGAATGTCCGGATCGTCGAGGTTCAACGTGAACGCTCCGGACATTGGTATCGTTAGGCTAGCGGTGATTACCATAGGTGAGGATCTTCGTCGAGGATCCGCTGGATCCTCGCTCGATCCGCTGTCTACGCTGTTACTTCTGCCCTCTTCCTTTCTGCGACTTCCGGGCCTCTTCGATCGCCGCGGCCTTGGACCTATGTCTCCACCTATACCTGCTGTTTGGTGAAGACACTGTTCTCTTGTCCACACCTGTAACATTTTTATCCAATTGCTTCTTCACCTGTTCCACAATTAATTTTTCACCAGAGAAATTGCGTTGAATCATTTTTTAGAAAAGTGATGCTACTGTGCTGAATTCTGCAGTGCTATTTCTATTCACTCATCTCGTTGATATAATAGTTACTAGATTATAGAGTGGTAGATTATAGTTGTTGGAAACTGGTTGTCTCTTCAATAAATTTGGTTATTGTATTTTAAAATTAATTAATTTTTTTTAAAACAATTATTTCGGGCTAATGTTTTCATTGGTTGTATTTTGAAGAAGCTTCAAAACGCGAAACAAGCATTGTTCTGAAGCAGGGATTTCTGGGTAAGTTTTTTAATCCTTCATCCGCGGGAAATTTTTTTGAGTTATTTGTATTAAATCGCGGACTATGATTGTTTGCTATTTGCAATAGTTATAAGAATTGTATTAATGGAATGTAAACAAAAATTTAAGTTCAGACTTGTGATTTTATTAACATTTCATGTACATCATCCGGGAAATTCAATGAACAAGTGAAACACGATTTTGCATTGCCCGCGACTGGAGGGTTAATAAATTGAAAAATGTCTGAGCAAGTTTAATTTCATCGCAACGGTCTGTTCTAGATATTCTTCTGACTTTAAACATTTTTAACTCGTGTTTAAACATTTCTAATGTTGCAAAAAAATATACCGTCACATTTGGAAGGGTCTATACAATTCTTTCACGCAAGAAACGTTCGTTAAATTTATATGATTAACACACAAGAAATTATTAAAGTCTCTATGTATTCTTGAAAATTGATGTTCTTAAAGATTATTGGTGAAAAGCGAACATGTCGAACGGTGTCGTTAAGACAACCTTAACAATTGCTTTTTGGAATGGCCACTCTTGCCGGCAAAAATGGGGAAGGAATAAAGTATTGCGAATCTCGGCTGATACAGTGTCTCCTCGATGGAAGACAATATTTTAGGTACGTGGGAGTTTGATGGCCTCGGTCGATCGTCGAACGCGTTAAGATAAGAGGGTTGGTCTACGACGGAGGCGGTATCGCGTACCAATCCCGATCGATTACCTTTCTGGTCGACGTGGTCGTCCCGGCCGTGGTCGTTGTCGACGTCGTCAGGGTCTCTTCTACCGAGAACGTCTCCGCTTCGCTGCACGGATCTGCTTCGTCTCCGCATTGCCTGCGAGCAAAAACGCACGAAACGCTCTGTCAACTTTTTCCATCTCTTCGCGAACATTTTCAACTCTTCTTTCCGCCCCTGGCTGTCTGCCATCGGGACATCAGTGGATTGAAAAACATAAAGCGAGACCACAGTCGTCGACAACGTCGTCTTTCAATTCTAGATAATAATCAAACTTTTGTTCGAATATTCGTCAATACAATTTTGTAATGGACTTCAGTTTATGTTTTATCAATTCAACTTTGTGAGCGAGATATTGACGCTCCATAATGTATATTTGTTGACAATGAAATCTCTTTAAATATTAAAGTTGCGGATTTTTATGCGGAATAAAAATTGTCTGCATCAAATGGAAGAAACGGAAACTATTTAGGAATTACGTTCTTCTTTTAACACCTTGTACTATAACATCGAGTCTTACGATCGAATCATGATTAGATTTCCATGCAACAAAAAATCCATGTTATCAATCTCGATTTAACTGCGTTTTGGAGAACTCTTTTTTTTCAAGTTTTTTTTGTGCAATCTTATAGATTTCGACGAGAAAACACCGAAAATGAAAATCTTATTGTGCGGAATTCATTGGTTAAAAAGTTATACGCGTATAAAGTTGAACACTTTTAAGCCTTTTTGACAGGTTAAAGCGCCGCTATATTGATATATTTGCTAGGTGATACACATAAAATGGGCTAAATACTTCCGAACAGGTCTGTTAGATGGCAGCACAAACACGTACGTAATAATAACACATTTACTAAACCAAATTGGAAACATTATACCCTAACCTGTCAAAAACACTTAAAACTGCTCTAAATCAGTGAATTCCTAACAACCATACAACATTTTCGGAATGTCTTCATCGATATCTACAGGATCACATAAAAAAAAGTTAAGAACACGGAGTTCTCCAAAACGCATTCGAGCCTTAATTTCTTTTAAATCGAAATAAAATTCTAGACCAGATCGAAAGAGAATACATAAGTGTACAATAAATACAAATATCTTTCTTCTTTTAAGCAATTATGAATAATAAAGAAGTTCTAATCTCGACAAATCTGTAAACTAAATCGTAGTACAAGGGGTTAATAATTTTAGAAGATTGTATGTGTCACACTGACAGACTTCAATACTTTAAATCTTTTTATTGCTTCCAATTGCAGCCACCTGGTTTTGCCATGAAGCCATAAAACCTGCAGTCTACTTATCTAACTTGGACGAACATAAATAATTCTATCCTCACTTGGCTATCATTGTAACAATTAAACTTTCCGTAGAACGTTTACTAAATTCATTGTGGTAACAAAACAGAGTTCAGATTCTTTGAAAAGGGAGTTCTCAATGTAACGTAGTTTGGATATTCGTTACTATAATTTAATAATTAAGGTAACCGTGTGTAAAATTGCGGTTTTGAAGCAGAGTATATGAACGAAGGAAAGGAGAGCATACTACGAAATCGAAGCATCGATACTTTCGGTATCTTACTTTCGGGAAGAGCGAATTTGGTGGAAGCAGGCTTGTTGAGGGGAGATAAAAAGAAGATCCTCGTAAATTACTCACTCCTCGGAGCGTCGAGAAAGGGCGAGATCCAATTCGACTGGGTGGGTGTCCATCATGTGCAGGTAGACTTCGTCCAGAAGGGCGGCCGGCACCGTGAACAACGTCGCAGCATGTTCTAAAAGCGCTCTGACCACATTTATTACGTCTATCCTCTCTTCGGCCCTCTCCGCAGACACCTCTGACCTCTGTCCTGGCTTCACGCAGTGAAGAATATTCGGCGCGAATACCTTAACAAATGACCAACAGCTTCAAACTTTATCCAAGTTATCAGGAACATCGTATCAGTCTTCAGGTCCATCGTATACAAATTGATCTTAGAAATCCATGCACAGTGTCTCTTAAACGAGAAAGTTCCAAAAAAGCATATGGTAATTGGATTTATAAAATTTGCTGTATAAAATGACAGACAATACAGTCAAGTCAATGAATAATTTACCTATTACTAGCTAATGGAAATTTATTAGCAAGACTCTTAATAATCGTCCTACTACATTAGAACAAAGTCAATAATTTTCCTTTGAACAATAATTCCACAAGAAATGATTGAAGTCTGTTATTCCGAATGGCTTGTTCCTTCAGAATTATAATTACTACAGATGTAGAAAATTTGTTACAAAGTGATAGTCAATTTAGTCCAATCAATGAACACTGTACCTATGACTATCTAATGGAAATCTATCATCAAGCTTCCTAATAATTATTGTACTACATTAAAACGAAGTCAATAATTTTCCTTTGAACAGTAATTCCACAAGAAATGATTGAAGTCTGTTATTCCGAATGGCTTGTTCCTTCAGAATTATAATTACTACAGATGTAGAAAATTTGTTACAAAGTGATAGTCAATTTAGTCCAATCAATGAACACTGTACCTATGACTATCTAATGGAAATCTATCATCAAGCTTCCTAATAATTATTGTACTACATTAAAACGAAGTCAATAATTTTCCTTTGAACAGTAATTCTAGAAGAAATGATTGAAGTCTGTTATTCCAAACGGCTTGATCCTTCAGAATTATAATTATTACAGACGTAGAAAATTTGTTATAAAATGATAGTCAATTTAGTCGAATCATAATGGAAATCTATTATCAAGCTTCCTAATAATGGTTGTACTACATTGAAACAAACTCAACAATTTTCTTGTGAACAATAATTCCAAAAGAACTGGTTGAACTATGTTATTCCAAACGGCTTGTTCCTTCAGAATAGTAATTACTACAGATGAAACATTTTTTTACAAAATCCCTACACACTTAATCACTCATTTTTAAGTATTGTGGATTTTTAACCTACTTAATTTTTCTACAAAGATTGTGTATATGTTTGTGGAGGATTGTGCAAATATCGATTGGCGACTAATACTTGAGAAAATGTCTCGGATTAATGTGGAGGAAGGTGAAGGAAGAGAATGTATGTAAACTCACTGTGGCTAAATTGGTCGTGTCCATCTTGTTGCCCGGTACCCACTCGCCGGTGTCGTTCTTTTGATCCTCGCTGTTCGCCGCCACTACGCTGAGGAAGTTCAAAAGTGCCCAGAGCGTCTCGCGGTTCGGCGTGGGCAGCAGCTGAATGAGATGTTGAAGAGCTTCTTGCTGAAGTCGCCTGTTCCGGATCTCTGCAAGAATCAGGATGGTCTGAATGCCGCGGGCTGCTTGTGCGTCAGTCTCCGAATGAAAAACGATGACCGATCAAATTCCAAAGCTCGAGGAAAGTCGATGAAACGAAACCGGTATCAATTTTCCTAACGATCAATTACAGTAGAAGAGAAAAACGTAACAACTTGATACTAAAACCATCGATCACACGAATAAGGTCCCTAGAATGCACTACAAAAATTGCAGAACCCTAGAAATTATAAAATGATAGAAAACCAGTTAATTTTCTTATTATAATAAGAACGTGAAATATATTGACATACTTTCAATAATTGTAAAACACGAGGCTTGAAATGGATCACTTTGAGTGCTCTGGAAGTTGCGAGAAACAATGCTTTATTAAATTAAGATATAAAAGAGAGGTTATCTTAGAAATGTACTGGGATTTCATATTAACGAATGGTCGGTGGGTAATTCCAGAACATTGGAAAAATTCCTCTGAAAAGTAAAATAACCGAGTGATAGACAGACAGTGATAGAAGACATTATTATTATTAATATTATTAACGTACTGATACTTCATATTGACGAATGATCTAAAAATAATTACAGAAAATTGAAGAATCCCTGTGATAAGTAGTATAAGCAAGTGAAACACAGACAGTGATTGAATATATCTTTTTAAACTACTGTGACTTCATATTCACGAATGATCGGAGAAGAATTACAAAAAATTGAAAAATCCCTGTGATAAGTAGTATAAGCAAGTGATACACAGACAGTGATTGTATATATCTTTTGAAACTACTGTGACTTCATATTCACGAATGATCGAAGAAGAATTACAAAAAATTGAAAAGTCCCTCTGATAAGTAGTATAAGCAAGTGATACACAGACAGTGATTGAATATATCTTTTGAAACTACTGTGACTTCATATTCATGAATGATGGAAGAATAATTACAGAAAATTGAAAAATCAATGTGATAAATTGAATGAGCATGTATTGAGTAGAATCAGCTAATGATAAACAGACGTACTAATAGTTCCGTCAGTACAAGTCAATTGCACGTCCAAGTCTGTTTGATCTTAAGGTCACTATGTATAGTCTCGACTATGAAATTTTCGTTTAGCGATTAAACTCTGCCCCAGTAGTATTGATACACCCTTTACACGATCGCTTTGAATGACAACGCTAATGGAAGTCCCACAGGTATAATCTTCTTCAATAACCTTCTTAGCTTAAGCAGCTTAGATAGGCTGCTTATAGTCCTCATTCAGATTGATCTTACTTTGAGTGTGGACGAAGGCTTGGTACAGATCCCTGCATAGTAGGGGGTCTGGCAGGTCTCGAAAGTATTCCTTCAACAGTGCTGCTACATCGTGGGGACATTGATCGGGGCCGATTTTTGTTTCTCGACCGCAATCGAACTCCTCTCGCAACTATAAACACATAAAGCCATCCTGTATCATGCCAGTCACAAGATAATAATTATCAACGCATTAGAAGTTTTAAAAATGAATAGAAGGCTTCAGTTCCCTATCTCTTCTACAAAATAATCAAATTTTATAGTCTTGAGCACCTTTATTGATTTTTTGCCTTCTTACAATCTCCTTGAGAAATACCATAAATTACACATTCTACCAAGAATCATGTTAATCATCAAAAAATAATTATCAATGCAGTACAAATTCCATCAGATACCAGACATTATCTTACGATAATGAATGAAAAGCCTTAGTATCTTATTTATCTCTTCTACAAGAAACTAAAATTTAAAAGTCTTAAGGACCTCTATTAATTTTCTGCCTTCCTGCATGCCCCTTGAGAAATACCACGAGTTACATGTTCAACCAAGAATCATGTTAATCATCACAAAACAATTATCAATGCATTACAAATTCCATCAGAGACCAGACAGTCTTACGATAATGAATGAAAAGCCTTAGTGTCTTATTTATCTCTTTTACAAGAAACTCAAATTTAAAAGTCTTAAGGAGCTCTATTAGAAATTCCTTGAGAAATACCACGAGTTACATGTTCAACCAAGAATCATGTTAATCATCACAAAACAATTATCAATGCATTACAAATTCCATCAGAGACCAGACAGTCTTACAAAAATGAATGAAAAGACTCAGTTCCCCATCTCTTCTACAAGTAACTCAAATTTTAGAGTCTTAAGGTCCTCTATTAATGTTCTGTCTTTCAATATGCTCTTAGAGAGAGAGACACCATAAATCACATGTTCTCTTTTCACTTGCTATAAAAAAATCTTATGGCACTAAAAACTGTGATATGGCGAAGAACTGAGCTTTTTATCGCACAAATATCCAGATGAGCTTTTCAGTGCCTCCCAATTAATTTAGATAGAAGAGGTTCTTTGGTATTTAAATTTTGTTAATCATTTTACAATGAACGATAGAGTTCTTCGAATGAAATATAACTGACCTGTCTGACTCTCTTTTTCGATGGAGACACCCGGAACACTCCAAGCGTTCGAAGACCCGTGATCTCTAGATGCCTGATGCATTGTCTGACTACTCCGGGCACTGCGTCCCATTCCCCTGGAGGCGCTCCCCCGCCGCTATCACTGAGTTCCAGGACACCAGAATCGCTTCCGGTCAACGCACCTCCTTTCGACGACAGAGACTCGCACGAACCACCCTGAAACACATGGTTTGCTCGTTTTATTTCTTTTGTACGAGCTGCTTTGCTTCGATTACTTCCATTAGAGTTCACTCGGACGTTACGTTCGTTTGTAATTAATCTCTCGAGTCTGTCCGATTCAGAAGAATTTTGTCGTTAACCCTCATCCATTATTCTTCCAACTTATTGTTAGTCGAGGTAAAAATGGTAAAACATTTAATGCGATAGAAACATAATTAAATACGCGAACTTCTTCGTTGAAAATTAAAAGTTGTGGTAACATGAGACAAGATTATGCTTATTAGACTAGACTGTCTTCTACGAAATAAAAATTATTTGCTTGAATTACAGGAACTAAATGGAAACTTATTTCTTTCATTAATATTGTACTTTCAATATGTGGGAAATAATATATTTGCGTTTCTAAATTCTTCTAATCACTGTGGCGTTTTAAATTGCATTATATTAGTTCTTGTCTTGAATACATGAAATCTGCAGTCTAATTACGATTAGACTGTGGATCTTTATGTAAAATAAAAACTTGAAAAGGCAATTGCGGGGAATAGGTTAAATGAAAATGTATTTCTTCGTAATAAGTCGACAATCAACATGCTTTAATTTACTTAATGGTTTCATAGGTTTGTATTCCTCTTATACATCTTTCTCGTAAATCTATCAAATCCACAGTGTAATTATGATAGACAAATATAAATTAATTTATTGGAAACGTTGCCAGGAAATGAGAAGAATTGAAAATTGAAAATCAATGTATTGTAATGTAAGATTTTTGTTGATACTTCACGGGCATACGGACAGTGTGTCTGTATCAAGAAGCCTCAACAAATAATATCAATCAATCAGACTAATTTATTTTATTTTATACTTAACTGGAATTTTTGATTGACTGGTTCATTGAGTGGTAATTCTATCTAACTTTTAGTTAAATTATTTTACTGTCTTTCTCAAAGTGCAACTTTTTATTATAAACGTCAAAAATCCTCGAGCTACTAATGACGATCGACCAACATAATATTCGTCTAATGAGCTGCTGTAGTAGTATCGCCTACGTATTCAAAATCGATGGAGCTCGTCCGTCTCGGCTGAAAGTCTTGCAAAATTTCGGCAGGTTAATTAATACCCCGGTTAAAACGAGCGCTCTCTCATCGTGGTTCTATTCGCGTCCTCGATCCGTGACGTCACCGTCGATCCAAGAGACGCGTGACGTCGACGGGAGCTGCAAAGTTACGTCGATCATCCCCGAGAGATCGCTTTAAATCGATCAATCCCGCCGGGGCTATTTAAGCGCGTGGCCTTTCATCGCGACACCGGCCAAACGTTCACCGCGAAACTTTATAAATACGATGCACGTGTCTCCCGATTGAAAGGCGGATCGATTGGATCCACAATAATTAAAATTCTTCGACTAGATCCGAGCAAACACCTAAAGTAAAAACTCACAAACCATCTTAACTTGGAATCAGAAATACCAAAATAACACACAAACGTTTGCTCAACAAAGAAGAAGAACCTAAATGCGACTCAGAACTTCTATCAGAAACATTGTAAAACATTGATTGTACCAAATATCATTATGAAACGTCACTATATGGAATCCCAAACGATCTGAGAAAGACACTTTACGACGTAAGAACATTAGAAAACGTAATAACGTTTCTCAGAAGTATCAACTTGTGGTTAGTATGTGGTTGCTAATGACTGAAAGGTAGTTGCAATAAAAAAAATAAAATTAAAATATTACTTAACTTGGAATCAAAAATACCAAAATAACACGCAAACGTTTGCTCAACAAAGTAGAAGAACCTAAATGCGACTCCTGCGATATCAGAAATATTGTAAAACATTGATTGTACCAAATAACACTATGAAACGTCACTATATGGAATCCCAAACGATCTGAGAAAGACACTTTACGACGTAAGAACATTAGAAAACGTAATAACGTTTCTCAGAAGTATCAACTTGTGGTTAGTATGTGGTTGCTAATGACTGAAAGGTAGATGCAATAAAAAAAATAAAATTAAAATCTTACTTAACTTGGAATCAAAAATACCAAAATAACACGCAAACGTTTGCTCAACAAAGTAGAAGAACCTAAATGCGACTCCTGCGATATCAGAAATATTGTAAAACATTGATTGTACCAAATAACACTATGAAACGTCACTATATGGAATCCCAAACGATCTGAGAAAGACACTTTACGACGTAAGAACATTAGAAAACGTAATAACGTTTCTGAGAATTATCAACTTGTGGTTAGTACGTGGTTGCTAATGACTGAAAGGTAGATGCAATCCAAAAAATATAATAAAGTAAAAAAAAAATAAAATTAAAATATTCAAACGTAATCGTCAATGTTTCCTCTGCTGAAACGGTTAAAACTAATTTTCTATTGAATCTCACAGTGTTTGGGAATTAATTAAATAGTGGAGCGCCTATTCTCTTGTCTGACCATTGCGGTCTGATTCTACTTACTCGCACTACCAACGAGCAAGTGAAACGAATCAGCTTTCCGAAGCTAATATTTTTAAAATCAGAGGCTTGTATACAAAACATTTACCACATAAATTTTCGAATAATGTTTTCTCTGTGATACATATAATTTGAGGTTATTTTCTTTTCGATGGAAATTTTTTTTTTATATTTCTACTTGCTTTTGATATTTCGATGTAATCTTTTGCTTGGATCTCGCGGTGGTGTCGTGTTTGAGAAATTGATGTTTTAATGGAAATTTGTAACGGTAACAAGCGAGATAGGTTGTATCAGAATAGAGAGCGCTCGGGACGTCACTTTAAATCACTCGAACGATCCCTCGGCTCGTCTCCCACTCGTTTACACAAAGCGTTGCGTTCGACTTCACCACCGATCGGCTTCCCGGAAGTTGAGGGTGGCATTGTCGTGGCGAACGTCACAATAAATCGACGCTGCATCCACAGAGCGTGAATCACTCGTCTCTGTTACACGAGCGAAGTTCTATTTCTAGGGGAAAGTTGATGTAAATTCACGAGTCCAACGTTTCATCGCTTAACGAATTTATATCGTTGAATTTTAGCTCGATCGATTTCTATAACCGATTTCTGAACGTACCGGTGATTTCAGAATGATCTAAAAATTCTTATATATGTTTAGAATATGACGAAATTGGGATAGCAAAGCGTTAGACTGAATAGAGTAGAAGGGATACCAGTTTCGAATTGCTTTCCCACGTGTTTGAACAAATCACTCTAGCGTCGAGCCATAAACTGAAAAATCAATACGCAACCGTGTAAAAACAGGGACAGTGTGTGTGCGAGAAGTTAGATTGGATCACGTAAATCAAGATTCACAGGTCCTGATTCAAAATCTTCGACTTTCTTAAAATAACGTAGGAACGTGATCAAAGTTCTCGCCGTGAAGGAGCACGAGGTAAAAAAGAATAAAAATGTTACGCGGCCAGGTGGCGCCGGTGCCTCTGAAACCAAAACATTTACTTCCGGTAGCGAAAGAGATTGCTTTCAGAAAAATAGGTTGAAAAATAGTAAAAATAGAGGAGGGCCTGGGTAATTTAGTGATCGAGACTATATCATTTTTATAGCGATAGTTTCATAACTCATGGGGGAGGCTTGTATTTTTAAGCGCCTCAATTCGCAGACCTGAAACTTCACAAATGTACAGCTTTATACTCAACGACTCGATGATAAAAATTCAAAATTTCAAAATTTCAAAATTTCAAAATTTCAAAATTTCAAAATTTCAAAATTTCAAAATTTCAAAATTTCAAAATTTCAAAATTTCAAAATTTCAAAATTTCAAAATTTCAAAATTTCAAAATTTCAAAATTTCAAAATTTCAAAATTTCAAAGTTTCAAAATTTCAAAATTTCATAAATTTCATAAATTTAAAAATTCAAATATTCAAAAATTCCGAAATTTCAAAATTCAATGGTTCACAGATTCAAAAATTCAAAGGCTCTAAGACGCAGGTTCAAGTCTAGGAGATTCGAAGGATTCAATGTTCTAAAAAATTCAGAGATTCAAAGATGCAAGGGTTGAAGAAGTCAAGGAGTCAAGGAGTCAAGGTTTCAGTTATCTAAAAATTAAAAATATTAAAAATTTCAAACATTCACAGATTGATAGTTTCCACGCTCCAGAGCTGCTACGCACGGATGGATCGTCGAAGAATCATTTATCCTAATTTTCCTGATTATTTGGAGGGTGTAGTGAACGTGACGTCAGCATTTAATTGGCGAGTAACGTTAGTTAAATTCGGTAAGGGGATTTGGCAAAGAGGCGTGTTCTCGAACGCGGTGCGCGACGGAATATAGAATAAACGGCTGTCCGCCGGCGTATCGTTCTGACGTATTCGTCAAAAAATAACCACTTGCGGCTCGGCTGGCCGACGAGGGACGTGTCGAGTCTTGCGCGCAAGTGGCCATCGACAAACGCCCTCGCCTTCGCCATCACCGTACTATCTGCTATCCGACTATCCGCGGACACTTTGACGCAATCGATGACGCCGTTTATGATCGCATTCATGATCACGACCGGTGTCCGTCACGCGACGCGCATTGCAGCTCGGTTTCTCGCGGTTTCGCGCGTTGGGTCAACGCCTGTCCACTTCTATTCCCGAATTTTCGATCGAATTCGAACCTCGTGACCTGCATCTTTAACTCGTGATCAAATAGTCTTCGAATCTTTTATCCATTTTCATTTTGAGTTTTTGAATTATACACGTAAGCTTTTGAATTATATCACACGGGTCTAATAGTCTAATAGATATTGATATTTGGTCCCCTCAGGGTTTCAAATCTGTTCCGTCCGAAGACGAAATAGATGTTTCGCTACAAGCAAACATCTGCATGGCAGACTTTAGTGCCCTTAGCCTGCCACTTTTCCAATTTCAATATCAATTAAGGTAGCGGCCCAGGCCAAGGTTTACAACACCTTACCGGACCCAGGTTTACAACACCTTACCGCCCCCATCGAGTGAGGGTACGAGGCGTTCATCTCGGACTCTCTCCCATACCCAAGGGGGTGGGACTGCTCGGGGAGGCGCGCAAAAGGTTACCCTCTCTTTCGCAAATGTGGGCGTTGCAAATTATTCTAATAACCAATGAAAGATAAAATATAAGACAGAGATTCTTCCATCCCACAGCAAGGCTAGCTGCGAAGAGACACAAGCGACAAAAGTCATTCTGCTCAAGTTCACCATTCAGTACACAACATTTTAAACTAGTCAAAGAGTCAACCTCCGAGCGACCAACCGTTAATAGTTCAGTTTTCATAGATACAAGTGTTTTTTACATATCCTTCGGTGCTGATAACGTCAGTACCGAAAGTACAAGTAGATACGCACAAGAGTATCGCTTGCACACGCTGCACTGCTTAGTTCAATTGAGAAAGTGCACGACTAAACAAAATCCATTTTACCATTCTCCCCCTTCTTCCACTTTTGTCCACTCTCACCTAAGGCCAATGTTCAGCCTATTTCAGCCTACTCTTCAGCGGGACCTATTGTTTATTACGGTGGGTTCCGAACCACCAATTATATCACACAGAAGAATAATAAATTCCAGCTATCCTGAAAGCAATAGGTTTTTCATTTGCCGTTTTCGAAATTAACACTGTCGAATTGAAGTTCATAATTTGATAACGAAGCACGCGAGATATGTCGTCTGTGACATCGGACGAACAGTATCGCGGCATAATACGTCCGAGAGGACGAAGTGGTTAACAGCAATTTGTTCTCCGAAAGTCACACCGTGCTCTCTAGCACATGTCCGACCAATAATTTGTCAAAGAAATTTTCTCTATACGTGGTGCTATTCATTTTTCCGGCTCATCGAGAACCTGACAAGCAGAATTTACAGAGCAACCGTACACCACACATAAAAATACAAAACCACCATCACAATCGGCTGTCTCTCGCGTCACCGCTATGCTTAGCGTATTTCATCTAAAAAAAAGCATAGCCGCGCGACTATTCGTGTAATGCATCTATTCTCGTCGTAGCCATATTTCCGACCGGCCGAACGAACGAACGGACGCTGAAAATTTCGATCGGGACAAGTCGAGGGAACGTTTCGCGCGCAGATTAGTTAACGTCAATCTAAAACAGGTGACTCGGATTTCCAGGGGCGGCGTGGGCGTCCTCTCCTCTCTCTCTCTCTCTCTCTCTCTCTCTCTCTCTCTCTCTCTCTTGATCTGTCCTCTTCTTCGCGAGTAACGAGCGCCGAATGAAATCTCCGATTGTAAATCGCAGACGGCGATTTTTCTACCGTTTTTATCGCGCGTAATTCCTGCGAAGGATCCGTTTCGAAAGGACAACGGCCTAGCTGCCAAAATAAACGTTCTCTGTCACTCTGTTGCCGTGCCCCTGAGAAATCTGCGCCATTCTATCGTTTCCGATTTAATTTATTGTTTAGACGCTGTTAAGATATGAATCCTTAGACCATTTGAATTTCTTTTATGGAAAATGATTTTGGATGGAACAGTAGAGTAATCTTTTTTATACTATGGATTTGTTTTTGAGAATATCGTTGTTGAAGATCGAAGAACGTATAGGTCATTGTGAACGGCACTTGAGTCGAGTGTCTGACCATTCCCGACTGTTTCTACTTGTGGAAATGATTAGACAGCACGGAAGCGGTATGGAGTCATTGATCTTTATTTAACACTAAACCTACCAAGCATTAAAAGTATCTGGTAAATATTGTCTTATAAAAATGGCAACACTATAATTATTGAAATTGTCCGCAACTTTCAATATAATAGATGCTTAGACAAGGAAATTTATACTATTTTCCACAAATGAATTTTTATAATTTGAATAATTGGAACATATAAAACCGGTCATTTCACCGTGGTAGGTTTAGTGTTAAATCCGCCTGATGTCTACTCTGCCACCACATCAGACCATTTTTTATTAACCCTTTGCACTCGAATGGTGACTCTGAGTCATCGGTAAAAATTGCCATACCAATATTCAAAACAGTTTTTATATTATTAAATTCGTCTCTATTTTATAAATTGCTAGAAATTCAACTGATGTACGAAAAAAACAAGTTCAATTTCAGGTGCACAATGTAAAAAAGATACATAGAATAGAAATGTTCGAGGTTAAAAGAAATATCTTGATTTTGGAATTAAAATTCCTTCGAGTGCAAAGAGTTAATATTATTATGTTTTGTTTGCTGTATAATGGTATATTCTATTTTCTGTTTCTTATTTGCTTGTTTCAATGATTCTAATGTACACGAACATAAATTACAAGTGCACCGAACAGAGAACAGATGAAAATGATTCGATACTTCAATATGTAAAAGAAAAGACTGATGCTAACAAATATTCTAAAACGTACTATGTTCTTCTGCATATTCAATTTTTATTTTTTCATTTGTCTCTCACTATCTATGTGTCAGAAATTCACGCTAAACCTACCGAGCATTAAAGCTGACTAGTATGTGTTGCCGTAGAAAAATAGCTCGATTGAATTTATTTAGATTTTGTACAATTTTTATTATAATCTTTACTTTACTAAAGCAGCGTGTATAATCATTTCTTATAAGTGTATGAACTTCAATAATTATGAAAGAAAAAATCTGAAACGTGTCATTTGATCCGCAGTGGTAGATTTAGTGTTATCGCTAAGTTTCAGTAGTACAAGACTACGTATAGAGCGCTCAGACGAGAACTATTACAACATAACGATGATCACGATACACAGGTAAATAAACTTTGAATGAATGCAATAAAAATGATCGATAGTTTTTGCATTGCAAACATATAGCTCAATCAAACACTACACCACAATGTGGGATTTTAATATTAATCTATGTAATAATAAGACTGTGGATTTTATGCATTTATGGCAAAAATGGATAGTTGAATTTTGGAGGTGTGCAAAGATTGAAAGAGTGTGAAAGTAGCGATGGTATTATTTTTAGCTGTTTGAAGTTATTAACCCCTGCCTTACAATTTATTTTATTCTTTCTGTATCTATTGCATGTCTATATGTTCTCCAATGGCTGTACATTAACAACAACAAAATAGAATGATATTTCGGTTTAAAGAAAATTAATAACATACATCATTATTAGACTCTGTACAGAATCTTCATCACGTCTCTTACATGATATTGTAAGCGAAGGGGTTAAAGAAGGAAATAAATTTGTACATGGTTCCAACTTCTTGCAATCGATGTATGCAATTTTTATTTCGCATTAATATCCGCAGTCTATAGTAATAATTATGATTGTAAGGAATATATTAATATACACCGTTAGACAGTCATTGATGCTATCTCGGTTCTTATTTCCCACGTCATATTGAACACTACAGTACAATAAAAAAAGATTGACAACCCTTCATATCTCTAATGAATGTATCTGAATGGTTCCTCATAGAAACAGGGTGTAGCCAGAAGTCGGCAAACAAATAACGATACGCATAATTTCATTCACGATGAGAAAACTATTTTAATATATTGACAAATTATGGGATGACACAAACGCGCGCAGATCTTGCTGAACACAAAAATAGAAGGCGGGGACGAAAACCCAGATAATAATTTTTAACAATAACAATAACGTATCGTCCCCCCTGAAAAAGGGCGGTGATTGTAAATTCCATGAATTCCAATTCCAACTAAGACAATTAGTTTTCGGTAATCGAAAATTCAGAAGAAATTTCATCGTGCGTCATGCTCATCGTTTACGAATAAACTCGTGTCTACGTTTCGTTCTGCTCATCAAGTTGTCTGACATAGGCGAGGAGCAATCTACTTACCTCATCGGTCTTGGCTGCCACGGTGGGCTCGATGAGGCTCGTGAAACTTGTCCTGCTCCCGTGTCTGCTGCTCCTTGACAGGCAGCCGATGTCGGCGACCTCGCCAGCGGCGATTCTAGCGATCCTATCGTTCTCCAAACACTGTGACAGCGGTATGCCAAATACCAGGCCGCCCGTCGAATCTGAAATGCAGAACCGAAGAATTTGATCGGTTACTTGGCCGGTCTACTTTTACATAGAACAACAATTTTCCTTCACGCAGAGAAAGACGTTTGACCAAAAAGATTCTACCTTAATATTTCACCCATATTTGCTTTGTCCTTCAAATAACAAAAATTATAATCCATATATTATAATATCACAGTCCAAAAAATACAGTTTATGATACAGACATTAAAGATATCAAACGTTTTATAATATCTAAATATGGGAAATACTCTACGCTTTAAATCAATAAATTCTGTTTCGTTCAAGAAATCACAGTATAAAAATTTACATGTTGCGATACAGACATTCAAGATACCAAACGTTTTATAGTATGTAAAAAATAGAAAGAGGATGAATTTTTGCTTTGGGGAATGTTTGCAGGTTGAGTTGTTTCGAGAATGTTCAAAGTTAAATTAAAAACGATCTAGTAGATTTAGAAAACATAAAGATACATTGTTACAATGGCTAGACAGATTCTAAATCTTAAGCATCTCGATTGCATAAATTTTTAATTCCATAGTGTATGTAGTTGAAACCAGGAAATAGGAGAATCTTAATCCTGAAGTGATGTAAAAGTCTTTCAAAACAATTTTGATTTTTATGAAACTTATGTTAGAGATATTCAAACATTTTTCTGAAACCTACTTTCCACATAAGTTTTATCAAAATTGACGTGTGCATCATGAATATATTTGTCAGTCAAAATTTCTCAAAGCATAGTCCAACATACTGAACGACTCACTGAACAGAAAGTGAAGTCAGGATGTAATTCACTGGCATTATAAGCTTGCAACGTGTTGCACAAGATGTTCTAACTGTCCCAACTCGCATGACAGCGCATCTCTCGGTGAAGTCAAGCAAGCAGCGCGGAAAATGCGTTCCACTCCGGAAAACACACGTGTGCGTGGCTCGCGTGGCACGAACGTGGTCTAAAATGAGGACGTCATTTAAGTGACGTCCCCTCGTGAGATCGAACATGTCAGAGTTTCGCGTGGCCGGTGCTCTCTCTCCTTCTCTCTTCTTCTTTCTCTATTTCTCTCTTACTCTCTGGCTACGTAGTCGAGCCGTCACGAAGCCAAGCTAAAAACCGAAAGGCAACAAACCGTGTCTCTATACTGGTCCGATTATAGACCACAATCTGGGCCATCCCAGCCTCTCCAAACGAGCTCCCTCTGATCGTGGAACGTTGGCCACTCTCAGGAGGCGACAATGAATCCGGAGAGCCAGCCTTTTCCTGGAACACTCCCGGTTACATCGACACTTTTCCTCATCTGCCCCATTTTTCATCTTTTCTTTCACTCACTCCGTCTAAAAATTGCCAATTTCTCCTCTAACATCTTTACGCAACTCTTCAGACTTTAGTTGTACCAGAATAGTCAATGTTTTCATGATATCTTTCCTCATCTGCCCCATTTTTCATTTTTGTTTGCATTCACTCCGTCTAAAAATTGCCAACCCTTTTCCAAAATCTGTACGCCATTATGTAGATTTTAGTTGAACCTTAATGTTCAATATTTTTATGATATCTTTCCTTCTCTGCTCCATTTTTTAATTTTGTTTGCATCACTCCGTCTAAAAATTGCCAACCCTATTCCAAAATCTGTACGCAATTATGTAGATTTTAGTTGAACCTTAATGTTCAATATTTTTATGATATCTTTCCTCATCTGCCTCATTTTTTAAATTTGTTTGCACTCACTCCGTCTAAAAATTGCCAACCCTTTTCCAAAATCTGTACGCCATTATGTAGATTTTAGTTGAACCTTAATGTTCAATATTTTTATGATATCTTTCCTTCTCTGCTCCATTTTTTAATTTTGTTTGCATCACTCCGTCTAAAAATTGCCAACCCTATCCCAAAATCTGTACGCAATTATGTAGATTTTATTTGTACCTTAATGTTCAATATTTTTATGATATCTTTCCTCATCTGACCCATTTTTTAAATTTGTTTGCACTCACTCTGTCTAAAAATTGCCAACCCTCTCCCAAAATCTGTACGCCATTATATGGATTTTGGTTGCATCTTAATATTGAATATTTTTATGGTATTTAGCTTTTTTTGCCTCATTTTTTCAATTTTGTTTGCACTCACTCGGTATGAGAATTGCCAATTACACCTAAACCCAGACCTTTACGCAATTCTTTAGACTTTAGGTGTACCTCACTATCCAATATTTTGATGATATTTTTCCGATTCTGCCCAATTTTCCCCCACTCACTCACGCTATAAACTTTAAATTCCTCCCAAAAAAATTTTCACGAATTTCTTTACAAGTTGTACTTCAATATTGAATATTTCTATGATATTTTGCATCATGCACCTCAGTATTCTTTATATCCCCCACTCAATTTGATTAGAAATTGGCAATTTCTGTCGAAATGTCATCACGCAACTCTGTAGAGGTTAGCTGCATCTTAATAGTTCAATATTTTATCGACAGTTTTCCTCATTTGCACCCTTTACTTTCTAATCTTCTTTAATCCTGTTTCGCAGTGAAACTAGGTATATGTGATGTACCAAACAGTACACAAAGAATAATTCAACAATGCAATACTTGTTCAAACGTCGCATCGTGACTATAGTTTTACAGAGTTCAATAAAAGGGACAAATGGATCACACGTTTCCACGAAAGTGTACAAAGAAGGGCCATCGTAATGGCGTTACACCGGCCAAACGAGATTTGGCAAACGACGAGCGTGGTGCGGGAAATTGTTTCATCGGATTTTCTCGAGTCTTCTTTGATGGTCGCTCACGGGCGCGCGCGCGCCACTGCGGAAACGTAAACTTCTCAGGAAACGAAAGACATCCGATCAAGCAATCCTGGCACTGTAGTCTTCTGTTACTTTGTTACGAACACTCATGAATACAAGACATTTACCCGGATAGCGAAAACACGTCGATTCTTAGCAGATACACGAATACACGACTCTGCGTTCTATTTCGAACAAATGCTCCCCTAAATTCGTTCCCTAAGAGAATCTACTTCCTCATTCCGTTAAATTTTTCAATGGTCCTTTTCCTGTACATATTTTGTAATTGTTAGAATATGTCTGCTGATGTTTAGAATTATAGTGTGTCCATTGCGTTGCGTCTCATGTGAAATTATTCTGAAGAATGTATCAGGAAAAACGTATACGTCCATTTTCGTTACGTATAGAATTTTGTGTATAGTTAAAAATAATAATAGGGTTATGGGTAATTTTGTATAGAATTGAAATGTTTAAAGACGAACTTTGTATAATTATAATTTAGAAGATTCAAAGCAGCATAGGTTAAAAAAATACAGGGTGTTTGCGAAATCGTTTTACAACCGGCAGGGGGATGATACCTCACATAAAATCTAGTCGAAAATAAGGAATATAGTTTTTTCATACGGGGCTTCATTTTCAAGAAAATCGAGTTTAAAGATTCGTCGGGTTCGCGTGCGTTAGTATATGAACAGAGTAGATTTGGTTGCTCATGATCAGACGCGGTAGCCGATTTCTATCCGATGGTACGCGTATTCGCTGAATTTTCAAACTCGATTTTATCGAAAATGAAGTCCCGTATGAAAAAACTATACACATTCCTTATTATCGACTAGATTTTAAATGAGGAATCATCCCCTTGCAGGTTGAACCACGATTTCGCAAACACCCTGTATTCCTTTAACCTGTGCTGCTTTGAACCGTCTAAATTCTAATTATACAAAGTTCGTCTTAACAAGAATGGACGTATACGTTTTTCCTCGTACATTCTTCTTAAGTGCTTTGAGACAATTTAATTTCACTTGCAGTTGACCTTGAGTGTCCTCGAATGACCTTAATGATAGGTCTGAAAGGATGGATTGTGAAATTAACGATACGGACAAATTGTAACAACTTCATTGATCGCGTCACGAAGTGACTTCGACGACTGCCGAGAGAAGAGTGGCACAATCTCATGGATCGTCTCAACGGTCACACCAAGCGTTGCCCAAAGACCACGTGTGTCCCGCGGCACGCGGCACAGGGTACAAAGCGCAAAGGACACGCGGTACGCATCCCTCGCGTGATCGCCCTGCGATCACGGTACCGCTCGCTGCCGCAAAGTCCTCAAAAAGGCCGCTCGCCGACATTGTCGCCTACAGGTCATTCGGTATTCGTCTTGAAATACTCTATCGGAATGTAAGTAAAAAAACATACTGTTCCATTAAAAAAAAAACAGAGTTAACCTTCATATCTCCTTGACGCCTCCACCTATTAAAAAACTAGAAACATCGGATTATCAGCCCCCCGATACCTAATAAGTTTGGTCTGAGGCCATTTTCCTCTATTTTATTTTCCTCTATCTCCAAAAACAAACGAGCTATTCAGATGTCCTGTTTTAAATGCCTCACCCTATATACTTAGATTGTGGATATTTACGCCTGCATTGGTCTGCATTGCGGTCTGCATTGGTTCCATGAATCAGAAGGTAAACAGATCACAGTTTCTCTCCTCTATCATTTTAATCTAAGTCAGGAATACTAAATAGACATTCTAGAACTCTTTAACACTAAACCTATCAAGCATTAACCCTTAGCGGACGGGAATTATTTTTGGCATACTTTTTGATGGGTTGAATATATTTTCCTTGTGAAAAAAATGGTGTACTGAAGAGTTAAGTATATGGATTAAATGACAGCAAAACCTGTTGTGTTCAGTACAAATTTGTCTGATACTTTTTGAGAGTAATAATTTCTTTAAAAATTATTCGCAGTCGTAGAACGGTCCAAAAGTTTAGGCGACTGTCAGCAGACACGCGTCCGCAAAGGGTTAAAACTATCAGCGAATATTACCTTATAAACATGGCATCGCTAGATTTATTCAGATTGTCCGTAATTTTCAATATAATATGCTTGGACAAGGTAGTTCATTCCATTATTTTTCATAAATGAATTTTTATAACTCCAATAATTGAAAAATATAAAACCGGTCAATTGACCGTGATAGGTTTAGTGTTAAATCTGTTTAAAACCGCGTCTGCCTATTTCTATCATAAACACACAAAATCCTCAGTCTAATTAAAAGTATATAACCAACGACGCTTACTCCTTTTCTAGTAACATCATGGTTGCGTCACGATACGCAAAAATGTCTAATAAACAAATGAACGCGCAACAGACAGATAACGTAAACGCGGCGGAGAAGTCCGAGTTGGTTCGTTGAGAAACGCGAGAAGGGTTTCCGGGGCGATGCAATGAAATGGAAATACGAAGTCCGGTTGCCTCGCGATCAATCGCGTTACAGACGGCTTTACAGCCCGCTGTAAACGGGACAGACCCAAAAACCGTTTGATTTACGGCGGGACAAAGCCAGAGGAGTGTTTCGCCGCGTTTGAAACGGTTGGTCACGGGCACAAAACGATTTTAATGGTAGCCGCGTCGAAATCGGTTCGTGGGGTTGCGTAAAACGGTTTTAAACGAGACGAGGAGGGCAAAGGGGTGTGGTTCCGTGTTGGTAACCCTGTGGAACGCTCGTTCCGGATCCAGTTCGACGTCCGGTGGTCCCCGTGGCCCTCGTACCCACAAGTTACCGCAAATAAACTCGGTATATGCGGAAATATGTATCGCCAACCGAGCACCCCGTCGCTAATTTTAACCCGTGAAATTGTGTCTCATACCAGGCTGCACGATCACGTTCCTGCTGGGAACTGACTGCGCTAGCACATGACGGATTGATGCGTTTTTTGATGTGTCACTTTCATCTGCATCGTGAGGAATTCTATCCCGAATTCCAAGATAGTGGAAGACACTTTTCTTACGACATAGATGATCGCACGATCCCGAGAAGTTGAAAGATGAGGTTCAAGGACGTGTGAGAATCACGTGCGATGATTTTGGTCTTCTAAGCTCTCTCTTCTAAATAATTATAAAATAGAAAACCGGTCATTTCGACCGTGGTAGGTTTAGTGTTAAGAAATTTTTGACGATCCGAGAGACTTCAGAAATTAATTCTTGAATCAACCTTTGATTTTTTCAGGCAACCTTTGTTTTTTTCAGGAAGAACATCTCTTGAAGGTTAGTACTTGCTATTTTGATATTTTGCACATATGGGAAATTGTAGAAGATATAGAAAAATTATTAGAATAAAAATTAAGTGACTCAAGGAATTTTTAACGACCCGAGAGACTTCAGAAATTAATTCTTGAATTAACCCTTGATTTTTTCAGGCAACCTCTATTTTTTCAGGAAGCACATCCCTTGAAGGTTAGTACTTGCTATTTTGATATTTTGCACATATGGGAAACTGTAGAGGATATAGAATAATTATTAGAATAAAAATTAAGTGACTTAAGGAATTTTTAACGATCCCAGAGACTCCAGATATTACTTTTTGACTCAACCTTTCATTTTTTCAGGCAACCTTTGTTTTTTCAGGAAGAACATCTCTTGAAGGTTAGCACTTGATATTTTGATATTTTGCACATATGGGAAACTGTAGAGGATATAGAAAAATTATTAGAATAAAAATTAAGTGGCTTAAGAAATTTTTAACGATCCGAGAGACTTCAGAAATTAATTCTTGAATCAAGTGCGAGAGATTTTTGTATTGCATGTACCCTTCAGTTTCAAAGTTTCGACTTTGTAAATTTTTAGCATATTAGGATTTTGAAAGTATTGTAATAGTATACTAGTGAAATGGTTCTTAATTTACATAATATATTTATTGCACCCCCTTCCCGTAATAGAAATTTAATGCAACAAAACTCCGAATTGCGAAAAGGCTGCTACAAATTTCTGGACACGTCGCAGTGTATATAATAAGCACATTAAAATTAGAGATCGAAGTGATCTTGAATAGAAATGCTGGGATTAGGTTAGGATCGTCAGGACGTGTGAAGTAGGAAGTCTTTGCTCCCGATTTACGCAATTGTTAAGCGGGCGAATCAAAAACGAGAAAGAGAGAATCCGAGGAACAACCAAAATTTGTCCCAATGATAATATTTGTCTTTCCTACAGCGTCAACTAAATTGAAATACATACGTGTGCATGCGAGAATGTCGTAAACGCATAAAATGATAGAGTAGCCTCCTAGCAAACTTCAGCAAACAGAATCGCACCTGAAAATAGCTGGACTAGTTATTTTCCAAACAAATAATCGGCCCATAAATCTGCGATTGGTAACTGTGCCGCTTTCCGCGCATTAAACTACGCACTTAATTTACCACATTTAATTATTTACTCGACATCCAGTGAATTTCTATTGCGGCGCCCCGATTGGAATTCGATAGGAGATTGCGAGAGTTTATTGCACGTTTGTTGCTGCCTGCTTGAGGCTTCCGAGGGTTTCAAGACTTTTCACGTATTTCTGAGACTTTTGGGCTTTCAAGATTGTCAAGACTTTTTCCATTTTTAAGATTTTCAAGGATTTTCGTGGCGCGGAAGATTCTTCAGATTTTCAAGGTTTTCAAGATTTTCAAGATTCACACGACTTTTAAGACTCTCAAGATTTTCGAAGCTTTCAAGTTCAAGATTAGGATAAGGCTTTCAAGACACTCAAGATTTGCAAGATTTGCACGACCTTCAAAAGATCCAAAATTCACTCGAGACCTTTCGAGATTTTTAAGGCCTCCTCGATTCTCTAGACTTTCAAGACTTTCAAGACTTTCAAGATTTTCAAGATGAAGGTTGGGATAAGGCTTTCAAGTCAAAGAGTTCAAGGCTTTCGAGACATTCAAGACTTCCAAGGTTTGCAAGATTTGCACGACCTTCAAAAGATCCAAAATTCAATCGGGACCTTTCAAGATTTTCAAGAGTTTCAAGACTCTCGAGACTTTCAAGACTTTCAATACTTTCAAGACTTTCAAGATTTTCAAGATTTTCGAGGTTTTCGAGGTTTTTAAGATGAAAGTTAGGATAAGGCTTTCACGGCAAAGAGTTTCAAGGCTTTCGAGACATTCAAGACTTTCAAGGTTTTCAAAGCTTTCAAGATTTTCCAGGACTTTCAAGACATTCAAGATTCTCTAGATTTTCAAAGATTTGAAGACCTTCATATTTTCGAGACTTTCAAGATCAAGGTGATGATAAATGGCTTTCAAGACAAAGAGTTTCAAGACTTATAGGATCTTCAAGGCTTTCAAGACATTCAAGATTTTCAGGATCTTCACAACCTTCAATGACCTTGAAATTCACTTAGGACCTTCCAAGATTTTTAAACTTTACAAACTTTTCTGATTTTTAGGACTTTTTAAATTAAAACTATTCGACCTTGGAACATTCCAAGGCTTCCCAACCTTAAAATTTTTCCCCTTTATCTCAAATTGATCTAAAATTATTTTAAATCTAAAATCAATTGACCCAATCAATATTTCCCAATTCTTTAACAAAAATACATTATTAACAAGTGTTTACACCTGTCACTCACCCTTTTCCTTATCATCCTTCCCCTTGTTATCAAAGAATCCTGTCGTGAGAGCTTTCCTCTTCAGCAAAGGTGCTCTCCTCTTCGGCTTTGTGGTAATAGAGGTGCCGCTCAGAGATTCTATAAACAACGAAACAATACAAAACAAATTAAGACCTTTCAAGTGTTTCACCGCGGCGTTTAAACATCAATTATCCTTTCAATCGACAGCTATCGATTCGAAGAACGGCATTAATTGACTCACGTTCCAATAAGAAATCCCTGTGCTCTCTTTTCTACATTGTGGTTACATTGATTTACTTCCGATTTGATACGGAAGTGGAACAAAGGAACGCAGAACGTACCGGAGAAAATGGGACTCGATGAAACGCGATATCGTTCTTGATTGTTGAATTACGTTGACGATCGCGAATCAAGGGAAACTGACTTTACATAGCCTGTTGCGAAATCAATTTCCCCATACGGTGCATCCAATCGAGAATCTTCAAACAAGTAGGTTCTTTTTACCGTTTCCACCGATTTAACCCTTTGAGAGACAATTGCTAACCCTTTGAACTCGAATGGGTACTCTGAGAAGCCATTGAAAATTACTATACTGTAATTTAAAACATTTTTACACTATCAACATTTGTTGTGTTTGAGAAATTACTAAAAATTGAACACTATTGTGAACGAACATTTCTTCCAGTATATTTGTGAACATTTTCCTTATGAAACGGTTTTAACCAGTTAGCTGTTGCGTCCTCTTTGAAAAATGTGTACCTAAAATGTGTCGCCAAAAGTACGCGAACCACTTTGTTCACATTATACAGGGTGTTCTCGTTATTACTAGCCAGCGTTTTACTTCCAAATAATAAATATTAGAAAGAAATGAAAGAGGAAAAAGTAATACTATTTTTTGCAAGCAATGTAATAGCGTATGTAATTCTTTTATGATCTCTAATTTTTGTAAATGGAATGGTATATATTTTTGAATACCATATGAAAGCGTGTGTCAAGACAAATTCATTCGTATACGACACAATGACCTTCAAGATCATACAAGGTCAGAAATGGAAGAAACGTTTTGAACATTTCGTACTAATGCGTTTACAAGTATACTTTATTGACGAGGCTGTAGTAAATGTTCATTATAACTTCCTTGTGCATGACTACATATTTCGGCTCTATTAATTACATTATTCTTTGCTTCTTCTAACGTTGTCCGAAATATTAATGCACATGATTGCGTTAGTTTCCTTTGCAAGTCGTTTACATTTCTTGGCGTTGTGTATCGTGAATGATTCTTTACGAAATATTACGTACGAAATATTCAAAATTGTGATGCCATTACTGACCTTGTGTGACCTTGAAGGTCATTGTGTTGTATACGAATAAATTTTTCTTGACACACACTTTCATATGATATAAAAAAATATATGGCATTTCATTTAAAAAATTGAAGGTTACCTTCATTTCTAAGAAAACAGTATTAATTTTTCCTCTATCATCTTTTTCTAATATTTATTATTTGCAAGAAAAACGCTGGCTAGTGATAGCGTGAACACCCTGTATACAGTTTTTTCCATAATAATTATTTATTTTTAATATTTATTACTTTTTTATTTTTTTCGTCTTGGCCTTCAAATATTCAAAACATCTTAATACAAATATATTTTAGTTTTTACTAATACTTTTTACGCATCACGAGTATATTCGACATAACAAAAAAGCTTGTCATTTCTCCATGACGAGTATACTCGTCGGAAACAGCTAACTGATTAAGGATTGAAGATTTACATATCACAGTTGAATGTAGGAAAAGAGGAAATCTTCGACCAAAATTTATTCTTCATATTATTTAAAAGTAAGAATTTATTCACTGGCTCAGCAGCGATGTTTGTCTGAAAAAAGTTAAGTGTGGTACAAGTGGACGCACTTAATTTTATAATGGAAAAAGTCGCGTGCAAAGAAAATATTCTAGGAGATGAAACGTTGTGATTCTAGAGTTAATATAATTTCGAGAGCATAGGGTCGAGCGTTTTCTTTACTAAACCGCGGGCGTAAAATAAGTTTAGGATTTGCAAGATACAAGAGGGTTAAAAGGGGAGTCACTAGGATAACTCTTTAAGTGAATTACATCAATTTTGAGGAATTTTTACAGGACGTAAAAATTGTTGGTAAAGGGTTGAAGCATTAAAGAATTGAAAGAACTCACCACTGGGCGGCCTAATGTGAACTCCCAAATTCAAGGCCTGAAGTTTCGCTACAGCCACCTTGCAAAGTACTTTCCTCTCGATTTCTGATAGTGATCGCAGTGGTGTATTCTGCAAGGTGACTCGTCGCCCATTGGTCCCCGCCCAGGTGCACTTTCCCTGAAACATAACACGCTCTGAGAACTTTCTCTCGTTGCAGCGATCCCGCATTACGTGTCACAGATTAATTATTACGCGACAAGTAGTGCCATAGACATTCATATGCGTATAACATGGTGCAAAACAGCCATCGAAATA
Source organism: Sphecodes monilicornis (assembly GCA_913789915.3). Taxonomy (NCBI): domain Eukaryota; kingdom Metazoa; phylum Arthropoda; class Insecta; order Hymenoptera; family Halictidae; genus Sphecodes; species Sphecodes monilicornis. The sequence goes on from OU565290.1 coordinate 19,195,111, forward strand.
ATATAATACTCGAACGTCAAGCCATTGCACGTAAAATATCCATTTTCTTTTACGAATATGTTGTGCACAGTTTAAATATCTTTTTCCCTCGAGCAATTATCTTTTAACCCTTTGCACTCGAGTGGCGAGTCTGAGGCACCACTCAAAAATTGCTATACCATTATTCAAAATATTGTTTACATTACTAAATTTGTATTTAATAAATTAGGTACTAAACATTTGAATATTACACGAGGTATTATATCAGTTTTATATCTTCAAAATGTAAATGGTCATATAGAATGAAAATATTTGTTGTCGGAAAAAATGTTTGGTTTTGTAGTTACCACTAAACATACCACGGTCAAATGACCGGTTTTATATGTTACAATTATTCAAGTTATAAAAATTCATTTGTGAAAAATAATAGTATAAATTTCCTACTCTAAGTATCTATTATATTGACTGTTTTGCCATTTTTATAAGACAATATTTACCAGACACTTTTAATGCTTGGCAGGTTTAGTGTAAAAATAGCGCCGAGTGCATAGTGTTAATTTGCTGGTTTATTCAAATAAAATTAATTTATAAATCAGTAATATAAATAACAACGGCAATAATTCGTCTGATATTATTACTGCATTCTAGCATTAAATAATTACAAATTTAAGATATTACCAGCAGCGACGATTTAATTAAATTATTCTGACATTAAGTGAATACATGTTTACAGCATCCCACACCAAGCTTCACCAAATAAATATTGTGTTTTATTCCCGAACAACATCGACGGAAAATTAATTGATATTTGGTCCACGGTTTTGTTGTTTCCTCCCTTGTGCTACGTAGTTAATAAACGATTCCAGGAAGTTCGCGCATTGATGCCCGTTCTCGCGGGCAATTAGTGGACGCGAGCTGTCCTTGCTCGGAATAAATGACTTCCAATAAGTTAAACTTTGCCGTCTACTTTCTTGATTCGAAACGCAATTACGAGAAAGAGGAATAAAACTCGGCTTAGTTGAAAAATCGTGAATCTCATATCAATCGTGAAAGGAGAATTCATTGGCGCCAGAGGTTTCAAAGTTTCTCGAACTTCGGATTTCGATTCCGACCAATTTGTAATTACGAGGCGTTGTTGCAAATCGTTTCGTTTGTTCGATTCAAGTATTGTCGAACGTTTTGTAGAACAGGAAATAAGTTCATTAAACTTGTAAGCATGCGAAGTATTATAACTGGACCGTGGATTGCATGCGTTTATTACAAAAACGGGCAGGTGCAACTTGAAACAGTAAAAAAGATTGAAAGAACATATTGTGGTTATAATAAAGTTTATTATATTAACAGTGTGGAAATAGTAATGTGATATAAGGGATAACGGTATGAAACATTAATGTAATGATAAAACAACAGAACAGAGGAAATTGGAACAAATCGATATAACATGAACATTGGTGAAGAACATAAAATAAACCATCAAAGATTGGTTTCGGTAAGGAGCATCAACCATCTGAAGTTCCTAATCTTTAACAGAACTTAAGAATGTTGATATATTATTTTCAACATGTTAGAATTGTTAGTGAGGAAAATATATTTGTACTTTGTTTCTGTTGTCTGCAATCGATGCTTAAAAAATTTATATTGCATAAAGATGTGTAATTGTTAGTGATAGTGATGACTAGTAAAGTAAACAACTTCAGACGAAGAGGTAAGACAGTTGTCTAACAATAATTGTTAGGTGTACTAGGTGTGGAAACAACGATGAAGTTCAAGCAGAAGTGATCGTGTGAAAATTGTGACGTGGTGGAATTCAAGATGGCGTCGGAGACGAGTGACGTGCGTGATATTTTTATTTTCCAGAATATTTTCATGGTCCAAAAAATGTCAAGATAAATTATTCGACAGCTATAGAAAGGTACAATACCATTAACTACAATATTTGGAGTAAATAAAGCAATTATAATGAAATTAAGACTGGATGTATTCCAGATGGCGCCAGAGACCAACAAGTCTGAAGCCCTCATGAACCTATCCGCAACAGCATTGCTCCAAAAAAATATTAAAATACAATCTTCTACAGCAAAGTGCATTTTAAAAAAAGTGTTATGTCTTCTACAACAACAATTGAGGACAAAAAACATCAAAATAAAATTCTTGGTAGCCACATACCATACACTTTAAAAAAAGTGTTATGTCTTCTACAACAACAATTGAGGACAAAAAACATCAAAATAAAATTCTCTATAGCAACATGCACTTTTAAAAGCAGTGTCATGTCTTCTACAACAATAATTGAGGACAAAAAACATCAAAATAAAATCCTCTGTAGCCACATACACTTTAAAAAAAGTATCATGTCTTCTACAACAATAATTGTTGACAAAAAACATCAAAATAAAATTCCCCGTAGCCACATACACTTTAAAAAAAGTGTCATGTCTTCTACAACAATTATAATTGAAGTAAACGTGTTTCTGGAATTGAAAATAGAAAATTTGAATGAAATTATGCTGCAAGGACATTTTCGAATTAAAATAGTGTCCAAAGAAAATGAACAACGCCTAACTGTTCATGTATAATTCATCGTCGGCAAAAATTGATACAATATTCATAAACACTGTTGTATTCATTGAGCACGCCGGATGAGATGACGATGAGCAAACGGGATCTGTGATTTCAGGATCTTTCAGATTTTGTTTTCGTACTCGATCGAGCGTCCCCGGAAAATTCGCTGTCTCTGATGTAATGAATTGGCTCCCCGTCAATTTCGAATTCAAATATTATCGAGCGACATCCTCGCTCGGGGACAACGATGTCCAATAATTTACGATCGTGATTCCCGTTTAACCGTTTCAAGAACAACGCGCAGAGACCGACTAATTTATCACGTTCGCTTCCTGGATTTGGTATATTCCCCGAATACCGAAGCTTCAACCCTCTTTACTGTCGCAATTAGCTTAGACCAACGACACCACTTTGTTATCATATTAATTGAGAAACCAGTGAGATATAGTTCTGGGATTAAAACTGGGAATTGCTGAGCTGATATCTTCCTCGCAAGAACAGGATGTTCAAAAATTGAACAGACAAGTGCCAATAATAAAAATATAATACAGAACAGTTACAAAAATGGCTGGAATTTACTACAGAATTTGTAGATTAGCAGATAAAGTCATAGAAAAATGTTTAACAAGAAGAAGCACAGATTTCTGCAAGTAATTAATTTTGCAGAGTGAAGAGTATTTTTTGAACTCAATATAATAGTGGACTGACTATACAGGTTGTTCCAGATTTGAACAGACAAATCCCAACAGTATAATAATCACGAAACAGATCAAATAGAAGCAAAGAGAAAATTGTAGAACAATATTTTACAAAAGGAATCATAGATTTCTGTAAGTAATTAATTTTGCAGAATGAAGATTGTGCTTTAAACTAAATTGTATAGACAACTAACTATACAGGTTGTTCCAAATTTGAACACACAAGTCCCAACAGTATAATAATCACGATACAGATCAAATAGAAGCAAAGAGAAAATTGTAGAACAGAATTTTACAAAAGGAATCATAGATTTCTGCAAGTAATTAATTTTGCAGAATGAAGATTGTGCTTTAAACTAAATTGTATAGACAACTAACTATGCAGGTTGTTCCAAATTTGAACAGACAAGTCCCAACAGTATAATAATCACGAGACAGATCAAACAGAAGCAAAGAGAAAATTGTAGAACAATATTTTACAAAAGGAATCATAGATTTCTGCAAGTAATTAATTTTGCAGAATGAAGATTGTGCTTTAAACTAAATTGTATAGACAACTAACTATGCAGGTTGTTCCAGAATTGAACAGACAAGTCTCAACAATGTAATAATCGCAAATCGAATAAAGTAAAAGCAAAGAGAACATCGTAGAATAATATGTAACAAGAAGAAGTGAGTGATTAACTTTGGAGGGCGAAGATTGCTTTTCTAAAATCAATCCAATGGAAGACCAATGGAGATTATGTAGTTCGTCTATGTAGAAGAATTTGAACACGAGTGTTTAAAATAGCAAACTGCTTTCGAAACCAATATTTCTATCGTAAACTATTTCGACTTACGCCCGATCGCGTCATGATGTTAGTTGCATTGTGCAGGTGCTGTTGACAGATCGAATTCGCAACGCATACAAAGTCAGAAACTGTATACAAACGAGTAACGAATCCCGAATGTCGGCTCGGTATATTTCTAATGGTCTTCGTCTTCGAGTATATTTTTGTAATCCCTTCTCGCGTCGTAGGACAACAAACCGTGCAAGAAACTAGCACAGTTCAAAAGGATCAACGCTCATCTTCCACACCTTCTAATAAGAGTCTCTGATATTTTTCAATTATTTTCTTCATTCATCACATGCTTCTTCAACACCTCGAACAGCTAGAGTAGAACTTCCAACAATTTATCAAGACTCATTTTAAGGTGTCTGTACAACAACAACGAATTTAGATTCTTGAGAACACAACACAACACAACAACTAGGACTTGCAATTACTCTGTCCTGTGCAATTTGAAGTGTGCCACTCTGAACGTCACAAAATGGTAAAAGGTTTCTCTGCAGTACTCGAACAGGTAGAATAGAACTTCCAACCAGTTATCAACACTTGTTTGAAGACGTTTGTACACAACAACAAAGTTAGATTCCTGAGAACGTGATACAACAACTAGGAATTGCAACCACTCTGTGCTAATCTGAAGTATGCCACTGTAAACGTCACAAAGTGGTAAAAGGTCCTTCTCCAGAAGTTCGAATAGGTAAAATAGAACTTTAAACCATTTATCAAGACTCGTTTGAAAACATTTGTACACAAAAACAAATTTAGATTCCTGAGAGCGTGACACAACAACTTGGGATTGCAACCACTCTGTGCTAATCTGAAGTATACCACTCTAAACGTCACAAAGTGGTAAAAAGTCCTTTTCCAGAACCTCAAACAGGTATAATACATCTTTAAAGCATTTATCAAGACTCACTTTACGTGTACCACGTGAACGTCACAAAGTGGTAAAAGGTGCCTTCTTCAGCACCTCGAACAGGTAGAATAGAACTTCCAACCAGTCATCAAGACTAGTTTGCAGATGTTTGTACAAGAACAACGAATTGAGATTCCTCAGATCGTGACACAACAACTAGGAATTGCAACCACTCTGTGCTAATCTGAAGTTTGCCACTGCAAACATCACAAAATGGTAACAGGTCCTTTTTCAGGACCTCAAACAGGTAGAATAGAACTTTGAACCATGTATCAAGACTCACTTTAAGATGTCTATACGACAACAACGAATTCAGATTCTTGAGAGCAAGACACGACAACTGTGTACCATTGTGAACGTCACGAAGTGGTAAAAGGTCCCTTCTTCAACATCTCGAGCAGGTAGAATAGAACTTCCAACCAGTCATCAAGACTAGTTTGCAGATGTTTTTAAAAAAAAAATGAATTTAGATTCCTGAGAGCGTGACACAACAACTAGGAATTGCAACCACTCTGTGCTAATCTGAAGTATGCCACTGTAAACGTCACAAAGTGGTAAAAGGTCCTTCTCCAGGCGTTCGAACAGGTAAAATAGAACTTTAAACTATTTATCAAGACTCGTTTGAAGACGTTTGTACAAGAACAACGAATTGAGATTCCTGAGAACGTGACACAACAACTTGGGATTGCAACCACTCTGTGCTAATCTGAAGTATGCCACTGTAAACGTCACAAAGTGGTAAAAGGTCCTTCTCCAGGAGTTCGAATAGGTAAAATAGAACTTTAAACCATCTATCAAGACTTGTTTGAAAACATTTGTACACAAAAACAAATTTAGATTCCTGAGAGCATGACACAACAACTTGGGATTGCAACCACTCTGTGCTAATCTGAAGTATGCCACTGTAAACGTCACAAAATGGTAAAAGATCCTTCACCAGGACTTCGAACAAGTAGAATTGAACTTCCAACCAGTCATCAAGACTAGTTTGCTGACGTTTGTACGAGAACAACGAATTTAAATTCTTGAGAGCGTGACACAACAACTAGGAACTGCAACCACTCTGTGCTTGAAGTATGCCACTGTAAACGTCACAAAGTGGTAAAAGGTCCTTCTCCAGGGCCTCAAGTTCCCAGAACAGTATCTCCATGAAATTTTCGGGACTCTCGGTGAAGTTTCTGCAACATTACCCAATTTGTAAGTCAAGAAGACGGCAGTGGGGCCAGGATTTAAGGGATTTCCGACCACCGGTGCGCGCACCAAACTGCACAGCGGCTGTTACTCGAAGACCCCGGGTATGTGTCGGTGCAAGTAGTAGTGGTAGCGCAGGGGTTAAGTATAGTTTATACACACCACCGTTGGTTGACTATTTCTGGCGGCGCCAGCAAAATTCCGAGGCCCTAAATTGGTTATCGCGCTTACCACTTAACGAGATCGCCGCCAGCAAGGTCGAGCTCTCTTCTTCTTATTCTCGGTTCTTATTCTTCTTCTTTTTCTCGTTCGCATCGCGCCCCGGCATACTCGGTCACACGGGCCAGATATTAAACGGTGGCTTCGCGAACCGACGCGGCGGTGAGAACCGAAGAGAGGAGAAAGGGGAGGTGGAAAGAAAAATAGACCGACTGTCGAACCGATGAGATAGATCCACGAAGATGCCGAGAAGGCGAAGAGGCGAGCAGATCGGGAGCCGAGAGGCTGCACACGACGCCCCGAGGAAACAAGAAGAAGAAAACCGAAAAGGTGTCATGGCTTGGATATTTCAAAGAGATTGCGTGACGTTTGGATTACCGATTTAGATCGAATATTGTGTATAGCCGGTGTGCACCGTGTACAACGTGCGTCAACACTCGCCGATGCTGAGCCACCAGAGAAACCGTGTTTTTGAACATTCGTTGCCGATTTGAGGGAATTGGAGACGAACATTTTTTACTAAGTCGTTATTGTATCGTTCATTTATCTGTAGTCGATTCTGCGTCGCTCTAAACATTTTTCATTTTTTATTAAGCTTGGTAGCTGCAATTTTTCATGTCCACCATGTCATGCAAAAATTTAGAGTCAAGTGGCGAAGCTGAAGATAACATTTTATAGAAAAAAATGGAGTCTGTCAAGCTCGATAATGACGATTTTCTATGTCCGCCATGACGATTAAAAATTTCGGGTCAAAATTGTATAGAACATGATCAAGTAGGATTTGTTACTGATCTGTTTTGAAGTGATTAATTTTTTATCAGGCTTAGTAGCAACTATCTTCCTTGTCCACCATGACAGTAAAAAATTTCGAGTAGTAGAGGTCGAGGCCAAATTTTATAGAAAAGGATCGTGTATGAATTGTATCTGCTTCTTTGTGAAATTCATTAATTTTATATCATGCTTAACAACACCACGACATGAATCAGGTGACAGACAAAATTATAGTAGAAAAGAAGCAAGTAAGATTTTATGTGATCGAGGACTTGCACTTTGGAGACTTGGTCTTTGAGGAGTCACGTTTTAGAAGTTCAAGGTCAACGTTCATGTTTTCTTTTTTTTTTTTGATATGATACCTGCATCTGCGTGGTTAAATTATTTGTAGACGATGTAAAGTTGAATTGTGTAAAATGGTACATGGTTATCTTTGTACGACCTTGACTGTGGCCACGTGTTGGAGTGTGATAGAGCATGATAGAATTTGATAACTACGACGACACGCTAACAGAAATATATCATTTTGTTTCAGACGCTATGTTGACCTTGAAACCTCGGGAACCATGTTCTTGAACGAAATGACTTGGTCATAACATTTGGAAAGCAATAATTTTTTGCTTTGACAGTTCGTTCGTGTTGAAGCGAGAAGGTATAATAATAGTATGTACTTCTTGACTCCAATTTCGTGTTGTTTTCTAGTACATGTAAACTTCTCTCTATTTAGTTTTCAATAGGCAAACAAACTATCATTTTCTGCTATCATCGAAATAGATTTTCGAGCTTGTATAATTTAGTTCTTCGAGGGAATATTTTCATATAATATTTTTTACTTTTCCCAGAAAAGTACGGCCTTTATTTAAATTTCAACAGCAATTTCCGATTAATGAACATAAGTTTGAATGACTAATTTAACAAAACCCGAAAGTCTGCAACACGATCCTTTGTCGCGCCATTATTTCCCATTGTTCGAGGAAACGAACCGGACAATAATAATACGAAATATTAATCCGCAGGTATTATTAAGAATACGGCCGGATTAGCGTTGTTATTAATAGCAACACTCTATTTTCGCGGTGGACCTTAATAGCGACATCATTAATTCGTTTTCTTTCTCATAACGAGGCGGACACTCCCGGCTATGCAGCGACAGGTGGTTTAAGCAAATTATTCGTAGACGTGTTTTGGCAAGGGGAAACTCTATCTATAGCGCGCGCGGTTCGTTCTTGTTTCGTTTACAAACCGTAAATAAAATTCGTTTAAAACAAGAAAAAAAAAACGATCACATCTCAACAATCATTTCACGCAAATTAATCTCGAAAACGTGGAGGTTTTGTGACAGCTCGATAAACAGCGATCACCTAATTCCATTTAGCTTGTAACTCCATCTACCGGGAAGCTTTTAAAAAATGTACTTAGTAGCATTATTATTATTAGGTTGTTGCATATGAAATGTCGGATTTTGAACAGTAAAATTGAATAAACATAATTTTTCAATAAATCTTATTCATCAAGTAAGTATCATCAAGTAAATTCCTTGATTGAATTACGGTAAAAATTTAATTTTCTGGTTGTTGACATTCGTCGTTTTTATTTTTGAATTTTTTCTACCATTGACCAATAGTGCGTTCATTTACCACCACATTCTGATCAAAGATTGCATAATACTATCGTCAACATGTTTATTTTTTCACTCGCATAAAATAATACATTACAATTATATTGATTGACATTGAAATAAACTTCATTTAAAAGTAAAGTCAGATAGGTAAATAAAAACTGAAGATAGGACATTAATTTCTTAGAATGGTGTGTAATAAATCTGTGGACTATAATAGTATATCTTGATCGAAATACTTGATAACCTTTGCACTCTAGAATTGGACATTTTATTTTGAACAATCTAATATAAGTAACAATCAGAATTTTTTCAAAAACTACAAAATTAGATGAAGCTTTAAATTGAGTGGGTCTAAATGGACCCATGTGATGTCGTTTAAGGGTCAATTTATACATAGTCAGTCATGGTGGGTATCAATGAAAAATCCTAAAAAATTGAATACCAAAAATTTTCAATATTCTCCGCTGTCAATGAATTGATATAAACATTGTGTATACGACTAATCTTAACCCCTATACCATCGAGTGAGACTCGTGATGAAGATTCGGAACAGAGTCTAATAAATATCTAAATGAATAAAATTCAGCAATTGTTGTTGTTAATGTACAGGCATTGTTCATAATGTCAAAAAAAAAATAGATATCAATTGTCTTCTTCGTGTACGAAATTATGCACTACAACGAAGTTCTAATCACCGCAACCTGTAAAATAAATCGTGGTGCAAGCCTTTCATACCATATCGAATTGGAACCTACTGTGGGATATCATAGTCTTTCATAGCATGCAACCCTTCGCTATGTTTTTATTTGTACTCACTATGCAAGCGGGTCACAAGTATGCAGGGTGCGGTAAGCGGAAGTATGTGGGGTTCAAACGCAAGCAGACAGATTCAGCGAGAGAGAAAAGCGTGGGTGAGAAAAATGGGGCAAAACACACACACATATACACACACAAGCAAGAGAGGACTTACTTGCGGCGTCCAGACGGAGGGTTGATTGGAGGCCCTCGACGTGCTCTTGCTCCGGGACCGCCATATTTTCTTGGCGACCAGTCGACTGCCGTGATGCACCACGCTGCTCGAGGACTTGCTCTTCTGCATCGCTGTGCCACCTGCGGAATTCGTCGATGAGGAGGTGAGTGCCGGCGAACCGGGTGCCGAGTGCGGCTTGTCCTTGTGCGCGTTGGAACCGTGAAGGAGATGGGAAAGGAAGGACTGATGATGATGCTTAGGTGTTAATGGTTCTTCGGAGCCGAGGCCAGCGTCGATGCTGCTCCTCGAACTCGCGTTACGACTCGGTGGCGAGCCGGTTGTATCAACGTCCGACAAATTCTCCGAGGGATTCTCCGTGGACGACATTTCCCTATAATTAACCGCCCAATTGTCCTCGGTCTGACAACCCTTATTATTACCCTCGTCGTCACTCAACTTATTAGTCTCTCCTTTAGCTTTAATGTTCCTCAGATTGCGATCGTAGTTTACGCGTTTAAATCTATCCACCTTGTCAGCGTCCATGGACTTCTTCCTGGCCATCCGAAGATACCTTTTGATAGTGTCACTGACAGAAGGTGAGACGTCGTCGTTGTCAACGCTGCTGCGCCTCCTGCCGGTGGTTTTCTGCACTGTCTTCTCCTGCAGAGCCTCTTCCTTCTCTTTTTCTAACAGTATAGCGTCCAGCACTTCACGGGGAACAGGATCGGTTTGCACACCGTCGTCTATGGGGCCACGGTCTGTGCTAGGTTCTTGAACAGCTATCAAAGGAGGTGGAGAGATGGGATCTCTCCAGGTAGATAACCAATCCTCATCTTTCATAGGAGCCCTGGTGCGCTGATGGGTCCACCATCGAGACGACGGCGAAGTGTACGCACCTGTCGCGCGAGGGCCTCTGAACCCCCTGGTGCACCTCAGGTCGAAGTATAATTTTTCTAACAGCTTCCGATCAGTTAGAATGTCTGTAATCACGTGCTGCCTGGTCCCAGACTTATTGTAGTACCGGCCGATAGTCTCCATCAAGGACTTGTGCACATAATCACCCTGGTACGGCTGCATCGATTTCGGAATCTTTGATCCTGACTCCCCGTCCTTATCTTTATCCCTATCTTTAGAAGACTGCCGAATAGACAGGTCTTCCAACCTAGCCTGCGCAATCATCATATCCAAATGCTGCTGGAGCCTATCTATCAGACTCTGATAATCAAACGCATCCTTCCCATCAATCTGACCACTCGTCTCAGACCTTCCACCTGCTTTCGTCGTGCCAGCGACGTCGCTTTGCATGTTAAGGTACTTCTGCAGCATATCAGCTAAGGCCTTAGCCTCTGAATCCTCCTGATGGAACTTCCTGCGCTCCACAGGACTAGATGGCGTGCTACCACCTTCTGTCGCAAGTAGCCATTCCCTTTTCGCCTTCGCCAAATCAAACTTCCCTGTCGTGGTAGGCTGAAGAACAAAGGACTGAGCAGGTCCCCTAAGATCATCAGCCTCGTCAGCTGAACTGGCCTTGGTCCTGCAGCTACCTCCTTTGATCTGCCTCCTGCGTCTCTGGGCCCTGAAACCTAATGTCCCTGGATACGAGGCTTTCCTCCAGAGCAGGAACCTCGGCTCTTTCTGACAGACTTCTTGGAAGTACTGTTCGATTTTTGGGATGTCCTCCGGTCGGTTATGCGTGCCATCAGGGATTAAGCGTCGTCCAGCATCCGCCATGTACCTCCAAGTCTTCCTGGTCAGCAGCCATCTTTCTTTGATAGGCTTGCTGGATCGTTTGGTCCTCCTGTCCTTGGAGGATGGCGGCGTGACCCTGGCGGAGGCGCCAGTGTCCACGCTGTCGTGACGCGAGCGTCGTCTGCCGCCAGGACGCTCCGCCATCGTCGCGTCCTTCTCCTTCTTCGCCACGCGAACCACTTTCGCGGAATCGTTCTCACCGTTCGGACACGATCAACGTCCGACAAGACGACCCGGACAGCCGTCGCACCTCTGGCTCAGCGCTAGATCATCACCGAATGGGACTGTCACCCGCGATCTTGAAGAAGATTCTCGAGCAGACCGCACTACACACTCTGAACACTGTACCTAGCGTACCACGGTGAGCGACAGATTAAAATCGTCAAGAGGACCCAGTATAGATGCTCTCAGGTCATCAATTGACGTAGTCTCCTCTTCAAGATCGGCAACGTCAACTAGTCCATCACCAAACGGGGCTCACTCGCGATCCTGAAGAAGAGACTCGAAGAAGGAGTCACACTATACACTGGTAACACTGTATCCTGCCCTATCACAGCTACTTACAGATTAAAATTGCTATGAGGATCGAGTCCAAATGCTCCCAGATGATGGATAGACGGCGTGATCTCCTCTTCGGGATCGACGACGTCCACAGCGATTTTTTCCTGGAGATCTGTTGACTGGTGGCCCGACGACCCAGTAGAGTCTTGAAGGGAGCCAGCTTTGGACGTGGCTAGGTCAACGAAAGGAGAAGGAGGAAGCTCTATAGAGGATGAAGATAGGAAGACAGCTACTTGTTCTCTTTATGGGTACCTCTAAGTGGACCAATCTCTTCACTATGGACGTGGCTAGATCACTCAATAGAAAATGATGAAGCTCTGTTGAGGATCAAGATAGCAGGACAGCCACTCGTTTTCTTCTGGGTATCTTCGAGTGCAACAGCACGCAATGCCTTCACTCTGAACGTGGATACGTAATCGAAGGGAAAATGATGAAATTCTGTAGAGGATCAAGATAGCAGGACAGCCACTTGTTTTCTTCCAGATAACTCCGAGCAGAGCGAGCCCTTCACTTTGGACGTGGCTAGATCACCGAAGGGATAATTATGAACATAGAAAGCCACTTGTTTTTTTCTTGGTACCTCCGAGTGAAACGGCACTTGATACCTCCACTTTGGACGAGGCTAGGTCACCAAAGGGAGAAGAACGATGTTCCGTAGAAGATCAAGACAGCAGCACAGCCATTTGTTCTCTTCTGGATATCCTCGAGTGGAACAGGACGCAATTTCTTCACTCTGAACGTGGATAGGTCATCGAAGGGAAAATAGTGAAGTTCTGTAGAGGATCAAGATAGCAGGACAGCCACTTGTTCTCTTCCATATAACTCCCAGTGGAGCGAGCCCTTCACTTTGAACGTGGCAAGGTCACCGAAGGGAAAATTATGAACATAGAAAGCCACTTGTTTTTTTTCTTGGTACCTCAGAGGGAAACGTTACTTGATCCCTCCACTTTGGACGAGGTTAGATCACCGAAGGGAGAAGAACGATGTTCCGTAGAGGATCAAGACAGCAGCACAGCCACTTGTTCTCTTCTGGGCATCTTCGAGTGGAACAGCGCGCAATTCTTTCACTCCGAACGTGGATAGGTCATCGAAGGGAAAATTATGAAGTTCTGTAGAGTATCAAGATAGCAGGACAGCCACTTGTTCTCTTCTGGGCATCTTCGAGTGGAACAGCACGCAATTCTTTCACTCCGAACGTGGATAGGTCATCGAAGGGAAAATTATGAAGTTCTGTAGAGGATCACTTGTTCTCTTCCCGATAACTCCGAGCGGAGCGAGCCCTTCACTTTGGACGAAGCTAGGTCACCGAAGGGAAAATTATGAACATAGAAAGCCACTTGTTCTTTTTCTTGGTACCTCAGAGTGAAACGTTAGTTGATCCCTCCACTTTGAACGAGGCTAGGTCACCGAAGGGAGAAGAACGATGTTCCGTAGAGGATCAAGACAGCAGGACAGCCACTTGTTCTCTCCCGGGTAGCTCCAGCGCGCGATCCCTCCGTAGGGAAACTGATCCGCCTCTCGGTTCCCCGTATCACGCTTATTTTTGTTCCTCGTTGAACGAGACTTTACGCGCTTTTTTACGCCGGAGACAAGCAGGCCCGCGTCGGCTCAAACTTCAACAACGGGCTCCAGATTAATTTAGATTTCGCGGATCCGGCCGACCTGCGAATCTCAGCTGACCACTGTGTCTCGGACCACAAGATACAAGGCGTTTCGATCTTTCGATGATGGTAGCGCGTGGAAGAGGAGATCGTAGTGTAGGATCGATCGGCTAGTAACGAGCGCAGAGTGTTCCAGAGGCGAGTCCAAAAGCCTCGACCCAAATTTAACTCGTCCAACTAGATGTTGTCCGCCCAGCTTGGCCGGCCACGTTCTCCGAGGTTTGGATGATGGACTCTTGGGTGTCCTTGGTCCGTGGTTCCAGGTGACGATACACACCAGGTCGAGGTCCGCGTTGACGATGGAAGTTGACGAGGACACACGGATTCGCGGACAAGAATCACGTTACGTTCAGGCTTCGCGAGCCGGCAAGGTGGAAGCTGCCTAAGGTACGCGACTACTGCTTCTGAAGGCGTCGCGACGCTCGTGGACGCTCCGTGTCTAAAAGCGTCTTTGCCCCTTCTCTCCTCGCGGTGGCTCTCTTACGCGAAGAGAGGAGCCGCGCGATAGACAGAAAAGCGAGAGAACCGTGAGCGACAGAGAAAAAGGGAAACGGAGACGTCGAGAGGAACAGAGAGAGAGGGAGAGAGGATTCGGTGGTGGAGAAAGAGAGAGAGAGAGAGAGGCAGAGTCAAGATGGTTGGTAAGAGGACCAGAGACGAGGATGGACCAGACCGAGGAAGAGGCAAAGGCTGCGGTCTAGGGTACCTGGGACCGCAGACAAACCGGAGGTGGTGTCGACGACGTTGTCATCGTTTGCCAAATACCGACGCCGCTTTCTGGCCAGCACCCCGTCTAACGTGCAACACTCGCGTATTTCATAGTACGATAGTCCACGCCTTGACGATTTGTTTATAACGATAAAGCACGGACCCGGCGCGGCGCGAGATCGCCACAGATCCCGCCGAACAGAGAACGCGTTCCGTGTTTTCGTAAGACCGTGTTCTAATTCGACTGTCCCGGCTCTGCGATCGAATCGTTGTACCAAGTTGAGTTTAGACAGGATAAGCATGTTCGCTGGGTCGGGATATTGATCTTGTTTGCAGATAGAAAGACAGTGAAGAGCAAATTCATTTTTGAACCCCTCGGACCGGACATCAGTACGCTGTACTGACGCTATAGAATATTTCAAAATTGATTACAGGAGGATTATTAAATGCGATGTGTTTTATGCATTATTGTTCGTTTTCTATAATTTGAAGTTAGCTAGGGAAAATATCAGAAAGTCTAAATCGTCCTGAGATTATTGTAATATCTGTAACATCATATAACGTCGACCATACAGGAGCAAACTGACTATCCATCGTCGGCCACGAAGGATTAATGAAGTTGTACTTGTGTTTATGTGCAATGATCGAGGCTGCGATGAGCAGGCTAATACGATGAGCAGGTTGCAGACATCGAGCTGAGATACTACATAGGGTTGATATTGGGTGATAGCGCTGTTTTTATTGCACACAGAAACAGTTAAAGAACAAGTTCAATTTTTAGTGAATCTGTACTTGTTGAAGATTTGTGAAGATTTATATGTTGCTGATAATTTAGTGGAAAATTTAAACGTTCTAATTCAATGACCACGTTCTAGAAATTGAGCTGAGATACAAAAACAGAGTTCATGCACGGCCAATCTGGTAACTAGACCAAGCTGTGATAGTGTTTCTATCGCAGATAGAAAATTGAACTCCTTTTTATGCGATATTGTCTTTGTTCAAGTTTTGCATTGGTTTATATGTTACTGATTGCTTGGTGCATGAATTGAATGTACAAATTGGATGATTACGTTTCAGGGACAGAATTCAGCGTAGGCTAGCAAATAAGGTTTACATAGATTGAATCTATTTACTATAATAATAGGATTTTACTTTAGTGCTTGGTACAGTGCTTGATGATCTATTTCAGCAATCTCTGAAGTCTTATTGCTGCAGATTATTCTCAATATTTATCATCATTATCGCAACAAGTAGAAGAAAGACGAAAGTGAAAGAGTTGAAGAATGAAAAGAAAGAATAAAGTGAAAGAGCAGATTTATCAACATTAACGCGAACAAGGAGAATAAAGAAGAAAGTGAAGGAGTAGAAGAATGAAGAGAAAGAATAAAGTGAAAGAGCTGAAGAATGAAAAGAAAGCATAAAGTGAAAGAGTAGAAGAATGAAAATAAAGAATAAAGTGAAAGAGCAGATTTATCATCATTAACGCGACCAAGGAGAAGCAAGAAAAAAGTGAAGGAGTAGAGGAATGAAGAGAAAGAATAAAGTGAAAGAGTTGATGAATGAAGAGAAAGAATAAAGTGCAAGAGTTGAAGAATGAAAAGAAAGCATAAAGTGAAAGAGTAGAAGAATGAAAATAAAGAATAAAGTGAAAGAGTTGAAGAATGAAGAAAAAGAATAAAGTGAAAGAGTTGAAGAATGAAGAGAAAGAATAAAGTGAAAGAGTTGAAGAATGAAAAGAAAGCATAAAGTGAAAGAGTAGAAGAATGAAAATAAAGAATAAAGTGAAAGAGTTGAAGAATGAAGAAAAAGAATAAAGTGAAAGAGTTGAAGAATGAAGAGAGAATAAAGTGAAAGAGTTGAAGAATGAAAAGAAAGCATAAAGTGAAAGAGTTGAAGAATGAAGAGAAAGAATAAAGTGAAAGAGTTGAAGAATGAAGAGAAAGAATAAAGTGAAAGAGTTGAAGAATGAAGAGAAAGAATAAAGTGAAAGAGTTGAAGAATGAAGAGAAAGAATAAAGTGAAAGAGTTGAAGAATGAAAAGAAAGAATAAAGTGAAAGAGCAGATTTGTCACCATTATCTCGAACAAGGAGAAGACAGAAGAAAGTGAAAGAATAGAAAAATGAAGTGAACTAATATTGTGAAGAACTACCAATATTGATCACAATTTCCACGACTAAGGGTGATATGCAAAAATCAAACTGTATTGTGTGAACTAAATGTTAAATGAATATCTATACTCTACAAAATCCTGTTTTCCTGTTTCGAATATCTGCAATATAAGTGTATCGTACTTCGGCGACTCCATAGCGCATCTAGTCGACAGGAAATAAATAACTGATTGTCACTGCAGTTGGGTCGTCAATCGCATTTTCCGCGAGAAAAGAATATATTGTAAGTGTTCTTCTAAGAGACTTAAGAATACATACTTGCGCTACATTGTCACAGAAATTGAACGTATGAAGAGGACCGCGACACGATGATCGGTAACATCGTTGATCGAACGACGCCATCATACGCGAAACCAAACGAGAGGACACAGGGAAAGCAGACAGTGCAACATGAAGAGTAGTAAACTCCCCTAAATTGCAGGAGATTCTGTCGACGATATCGATTCCGTTTGCCAAACACTATAAGAAATTCCTGGCGAACGTGCAATTTCTAAATTCGTCGGTTCAAGCAACTCTGTGCCGCAAATTTTTGTCGCGGTGGAATGCGTACAGGTCTGTCTAAAAAAGTGTGTGAGATAATTGAAAAAAGCAACTTTAAATAATCATTATCAGAAATATGAATCTTATGAAGATGAAGAAAGAAGTCCGTTTATTCAGTGTCGTTTCTATTAGACGCTGCCGTTCCAAGTTTTGGCGCACTCTCGCGTCTTCAATCCTTGTCTCCCGCTCAGAATCAATTTCCCAACCTAATCATTCATTTGCAATAACTTTTCACACCGGGTACCGTGTGCTCAATATTTTGCATGACAGTTTGATGTTCGATTCAGCGGTAGACAATCGCTATTTTGATTTTATGCTATTGTATTCTACACTGCAGTACTAATCACTTGTTCTGTAAAACTCATATGTACGTTGTTTAACTATTAAAAATTGCAATACGCTGTTCAAAATATTTTTCACATTGTTAAATTTCTTTGTATCTAATTAATCATTAAATATTTCAAGACTGTACGAGTAAACTGCATCAGATTCATATGCGTAAATTGTAAAGAATCAGATCTAATTAATTATTAAATATTTCGAGACTGTAGGAGTAAACTGCATCAGATTCATATGCGTAAATTGTAAAGAATCGGATCTAATTAATTATTAAATATTTCAAGAGTTAAAATGACAAGTCTTTCACAAAAGAATAAATAAGTAAAAATGTAAGTATTCATTCTATAAGAGAATAAAATATACAGAGTATCAAATTATTAACATTATTGTACATGATATTGGTTCTAAATTTAAGCAACATGTATGGTGTTTAACATAACAAATCTACGACAAATGAATAAATAAATAAAAGTAAAAATACTTCTTCTGTAAGAGAATAAAATAGAATCATAAATGATACTAACTTCAAAATTTATTTTTACTGCAATTTATTTAATATTCTATGTACTCCATTGCAAATGTATGTAATTCTGATTAACAAAAAGCCTAAGGACTTCTAGGACCACTGAATAAAAGAGAAATAGTAATGATTAGAACATCAGGCTTAAGGGCTTATGGTTGTTTTCACAAAGAAGAAGAACTGTTTCAACAGAATCAAGTTTCTGACGTTCTGTAACTCTTCAGCTTGATTTGTTCGAAGCTGACTTAAAAAAAGAAAAACAAAGTGGCCACAAAAATTATTTGCCGCATGGCCAGCACCGTGATTCGAATTAACACGTTCAGCGCCATGTCACCCATATCTGGGTGACGGAATTATTTATACAGAATTGAAAATTAATTTTTACGTTGGTAGATTGAGTGTACAAAATTTCCTTACGATCTGAGGAATAGAAGAGGTTTGAAACAGTAATTAATATCACAAAACTAAACTTCTTAGTTTTTGTTCTATTAAATATATTGCTTTGATTTTGTGTAATTTTTATGATTGTGGAGTGGGCGCTGAACGTGTTAAGAACAATCGAGTTACCGATGCAGCCGATGACTAATAAAAATCGTGTACCTTCGAAAGGAATGGAACGCGATCGTATTGGAATCACGGAGTCCCACCTCCGCCATCATACTTTCCGTAGCCTTTGAAATTCCTGGGGCTGCGTATCCCCTTCCGATAAATCACTCGTCGATTTTCCGGCACGAA
Source organism: Sphecodes monilicornis (assembly GCA_913789915.3). NCBI lineage: Eukaryota > Metazoa > Arthropoda > Insecta > Hymenoptera > Halictidae > Sphecodes > Sphecodes monilicornis. The sequence goes on from OU565290.1 coordinate 19,213,850, forward strand.
AAAATAAAGATCGCCCGTACCGCGAGGCTAACCCGTCCCTGATTTACGGACGAACGCCATATAGGCGGGCCGAGGTGTGGTCTGACTTGCATTAGAGAGAATGAGTCTCGAAATAGTCCCCGGACGCGGAATACATCCCTGGGAATATTAGGCAACACGGCCCCGCGGCGATTTTTATCGTCCTACGTCACTGCACGGCCCCCGGTGGAAAGAAATGTCCCAGATATTCTTTCGCGACTCTTAGCTAACTTCTGGTTGCTTTCTGTCCTACCCTGGACTGACATTTAGATGTTGGATCCTCCGGAAATTTAAATATTGCGAGTTGACGATCGCAGAAATTTGTGAAAGATTTGAAAATGCAATTACATTTTAAATGGACGAGGATTTCTTAAAATATTTTTAATGTTTTTCTTCCGGATGTTAAATCCTATATCAAAGGCTTTAGTTCTGGGAAATATAATGGTGTGATCTTTCGCTATTACAATAATGAATTTGTAGAATAACATAATCTTTACAATCTCAATAATGGTAAATTAAGTAATTATTTAAATAAAAAAAATTTTTAATATACCACGTTTTTACGACGGATTATACATATATAATATATACATATCATATGTATATATAAATATATATAATATAAATATAAATATATAAATATATTATATATTATATATAATAGATATATAAATGTATCTTATATATAATATAAGACGGACTATAATATATAAAATAATTTTTCCTAGACCCATACAGATTCCTAACCCCTAGCGCATGCAATATATAAAATTGATGCATGAATAGTTCACCTAAGTCACTAACAATTTTATTGCACTGCAAATAATACGAGCTGTTGTGCGAGTTTTCTCAACGGCAGCTACTCCCTACGCTCCTTACTATTATCTTGCGTCACACGTTTTTAAAATAAATTCACTATTAAAAATTCACAATCACAAATTGTCAGGACTATCTGTATGGAGTTAGGAATCTGTATGGGGCTAGGAAAAATTATTTTCTACTTTTTAGTCCGTCTTCCAATCATGGTATATAAAAAAAAAATTTTTATTTAAATAATTTGCATTATCATCCAGTTCTGAGCTATGTTTAAAGTTTCAAGTCTCTGTTAGTTTAAAATTAATTGCAAAATTTGTACCGAACAGACAGACAGACATGAAAGCGAGTTAATAAGAACGTGGTAAAAATACTAGAACTCGTCATTTTAATAAAAACGTGGTAAAAATACTATAATTAATTAAAATTAATTAATTAAAAATTAATTAAAAATTAATTTAAATTAAATTAAAAATTAATTAAAAATACGTGTTAAATCGTTTGTTTGCAACGTTATATTATGGTATATTTGAATGTCTCCATACACTCTATTACTATTTTATTTTATTTTTCTAATGCACCATTGCAGGCAGATAAAATTGTTATTCCATTTAAAGCTAAATAAGAATTTTTTAACACTCGTGGTAGAAAAAAATACATATATTTTTCTCTAAACATGTAATTATAATTTCATTATCGCAGACACAGAACATTAAACTTTATCAGAGAGATTACCCCAAAAATTATACCATTTCGGTAAGCATGCGCATCAATCTTTGCAATTTATTATCCCATTGCGAAGGGATTTGGAAATGCAAAAATTTCGAGGGCAATAAAGTTTGATAGCACGATAAACGAAATAAAAATCGTACCCGGCCCCGGGCATAATACAAACACAAAAATCCTGTCGTTGCTGCGAACGATTGTTGAAACTCTCTGAATGGCCACTTGATCCGTTCGAGCGTAATCGAACGCGTAAAAATTGATGGGACTCCCCGTAAAAGTCGCTAGAATTTAGTAAATAAGATCGTACAAAAAACGACGAATTTTTTGCTACCGCCTACTGATACGATCTATGAAATGATCACGATTGTTCCAAGAATTGCTAATTATGCTTTCGTGTCGAACGAAGCAAAGTTTATCTCTCGGCGTTATCGGGAACTAGCAAAAAAATGAAATTTCGTAACGTGCCACGAATTTTTATAGCCTGGTTATTTTGTAAAAGTTATTCTCATATTTTGTTTTTTACCTCGCGGCTTTACAGGAATTATTTCATTATCGATTCCACACGGAATCGCTGGCACCTTGTTCACGGTCAAGGATTTCGCTGGGAATTCCAACGATCTCGTTTCGTTAGCTTTTACGTCCGCCATCGGTGCGGTTCACTTTTACGATAGTTCGCACGCATATATGAAAGCTGATAGACATGGCAGTTATCGATCGCGAAAGAATAATGGAAGGGCCGCGACAGTTACGATAAAAGGGTTATTAAACCTTAATACAATGGAATATTAAAAAGCTCGAGGGTACGTGATCGATGCGTAGTCGACGCTTAAATGGATGTATAATAAAAATCAGCAAAAACGAGGAACACAGTTTCAGTGGAAACACATTTACTTTCATACGACGAGGAAACGAGCTTTCTACAATCCATTTCGCTCTACTTAGTTATTGTATGCAATGAATACAGGTATTTAAATGGAATGGCCGTACATTTAATTTCGAGATTAATACTTTGTATCCTTTGATATTAATAGATTGCCGATTTTATGCATTTGCAATGAAAATGGGAAGGTGAAATACCAGATATTGAAAATGGTAGAAGAGTTCAAGTATGTCATGACATTATTTGTAATTTGTTAAAATTATTGGGAGGTGAAATCTATTTTTACTGAACTTCAGTTTCTGGTAATTAGTGCAGAGAGTTTTTACTTTGAATAATGATTCACAGGCTAGATGTAAGCTATTATGCTTATGAATTAAGCTAGTGCTTTTCATTCTCTCAATCAGAAGGGAAGGAGGTATGGAAGGATGAGAGAAATGAGTGTATGAACGAGAGGAATTATAAGTAGGAATTAAGTAGAATTATAGAAGCACTAGAATATAGAGCAGGTAATAAGTAATAAGTAGAATTTATAATTTATATAAATTATTTTTCATAATATAATTCTTATGAATAATAATATTATTATTCATAAGAATGAATAATAGGAGCGGATTTCCTATGTCACCCGCAAGGGAACATTAAATTACATACATACATACATTCTCTCAATCATTCTTTCTGTGTAAAATTAGCTATAGAAATAATAAATTTTTGTGCATGTAACGATCAGTTAATGGCAATTCCATAGTGTGTACACGAAGTAGAATATTTAAAGTATAATGAAGTTAATGAATTAATTGTAAATCATTCTATGAGGACAAAAAGGGCAGAAAATTATGTCGTCATAATCTTTGCACACTTATGCTAGGACATTTTCCACGGATAAAAACGTGCTATGTTACCGTCGCGAGAGATTTGCCATTGTCACGATCAAACAATGTTGCTAAATACTGTCATAATAAGAACAACGATTGTATCGTCACGTTTTTGGGATATAATTATCTATATTTGTACATGGTCGTTATCACCGACTTGAAGTTTATTAAAAATTTTAGAACTTGTAATTATAGAATACTTTAACTTTCCGATAAAAATCATGGTGTAGATTGAACTTCTGTACTTCTATTAAGTTTCTTTAGTAACCAGAAAGATCGAATCAATGAAAATCAGAAAATCAGAATCAATGAAAATAGCAGCCTTCTATTTCTATCAAAATTTCTAAAAGATCAGAATCGATTGATGTAGTAGAACTTGTGTACTTCAATCAAACTTGTTCATTGACCAGAAAGATTGAGGATCAGAATTATAATCGATTGAAGTTGCAAAATGCCTATACTTCTATGAAGGTCCTTTACTAATTACATAAATCGAGGAACCACATCACAAGCGATAAAGTTAGAGGACTTCTTGAACTTTCATCAATATTTCTCAATTACCAGGAAAATCGAAGAACAAAAACACGATCAATCGATGACGCTTTCCACGGCTCCTCAAAGAGCAGAAAGTGACGATGAAGATCACAATCGATCCAAGTAGTGACACTTTGATACTTCTATCAAGGCTCCCCAATGACCAGAAGACTGGAGGATGAAGATCACAATCGATCCAAGTAGTGACACTTTCATACTTCTATCAAGGCTCCCCAATGAGCAGAAAAATTGAGGATGAAGATCACAATCGATCCCAGTTGTGACACTTTCATACTTCTATCTGGGCTTCTCAATGATCAGAAGAATTGAGGATGAAGATCACAATCGATCCCAGTTGTGACACTTTCATACTTCTATCTGGGCTTCTCAATGATCAGAAGAATTGAGGATGAAGATCACAATCGATCCAAGTAGTGACACTTTCATACTTCTATCAAGGCTCCCCAATGACCAGAAGACTGGAGGATGAAGATCACAATCGATCCAAGTAGTGACACTTACATAATTCTATCAAGGCTCCTCAATGAGCAGAAAAATTGAGGATGAAGATCACAATCGATCCCAGTTGTGACACTCTCATACTTCTATCTGGGCTTCTCAATGATCAGAAGAATGGAGGATGAAGATCACAATCGATCCAAGTTGTGACACTGGGCTCCTCAATGATCAAAAGAACTGATGATGAAAAACATGATTGATCGAAATAGTGGCATTTTCGAAGTTCTATCAAGGCTCCTCAATGACCAGAAAAATTCTGGATGAAGATCACAATCGATCCAAGTTGTGATACTTTCATACTTCTATCAAGGCTCCTCAATGACCACAAAAATTGAAGATGAAGATCACAATCGTTCGAAGTAGTGACAATTGCATACTTCTAACTGGGCTCCTCAATGATCAGAATCGATGACGAAAAATATAATTGATCGAAATAGTGGCAGTTTCGAAGTTCTATCAAGGCTCTTCAATAATCAGAAAACTTGAGGATGAAGACCACAATCGATCGAAGTAGTCACACTTTCGTGCTTTTTCAACGACCAGAAAAATCGAGGATGATGACGACAATCGATCAAAGCAGGGACACTTACGTGTTTCTTCAATGACCAGGAAAGATCGCGGATGTTGACAAGAAGATGCTCACGAGATCGAAAGCGCAAGGGAAGCACGTGCGAGCAAAAGTAGCCACGAGTCGTCAATGGCAAGAGGCACGGTCTCGTCATCGATCGATGACGACCCGACACGCGGCAGCATGAGTTGGCTGATGACCGATCCGTCGAACTCCCCGTCTCATTAGAAAGAGAAAGAGAGAGTGAGAGATAAACAGATAGAAAGAGCAAACGGGAGATAGAGAGCACCGCGCAGTGTCATCGACTGATTGCCCGCTATTTCGGGCGTGCACACCGCCAAGCCTATTTAAAATCATTTGGATCGCCACGTGATGTTCGGCCGGCATAACAGACAGTAGAATGTTGCGCGATCCGCAACCTCGTGACACGCGAATTAATCCTACGCATCCTCCTCCTTCTCCTCTTTCTCCTCCGATCGCTTCGTTTCGCACATGATCGTTTTCAGGGACGAGCCATAAATCCGTCCGCGAGCATCGTCATTTGTCATCTCTTTTTCGTTATCGTTGTTTTTCGCCTTTCATCTCCTGGTCTCGCCTTTACCCCGTTTGCGAGCGTAACAGCGTTTCCAGGTATCTGGAAATTTATAGTCTTCCGGTGACTCGCGAAAAATTCACGAGACACAGGGATATCCGCGATGCTCGCAATAATCGTTACTGAACGATTTATACTGGTTCCCGTGTCCGCACGAATGATCGAACGCTAATTAATCCTTCGAGAGCCGAGAGTGACGAGAAGAACGTGGTTCGAAAGAGTATTCTGCGAATTTCCTGCGAAAAAAGTTCTGCAACGTTTCGTTGATTCCATTGTGATTTGAAAGTATAATTCGCCACTGAGAATGTAATTAATTTAGATTAAATTCTGCTGGGATTTACGAGGCGAAGTACTATCTTATAATGACTACCATTAGTCTGTGGATAATCACGGATCACTAGTCTGCGAATTTTCATGCACTTTTAGCATTTGCAGATGTGCAAAACACAAAAGAAGTTGCGTGTAAAGCAACATTCAACTCAAACCCGAGAATGAAATTAATTTCGATTAAATTTGGCTAGGCTGTGTAAGATGCAGTACTATCTTATCATCACTATCATTGGTCTGCGGATTTTTATGCACTCTTGAAATTGGAAATGTGCAAAATACAAACAGAACATCGACATATTTTTAGCAAAACCAAATATTGAAGCTGTTTGTATTCGCTCATTTTTTAAAGATTGTAATTTGCGTATATAGTTGTAACAGGCACTGTTATTGTATACACTTGTAAATATACTTGTGAAGTTAAATAAACCCAGAAGGGTTTGAACAGCTTAATAAAAAAAAAACGTAGAGATCGATAGAAGGTATCAATATTATATTTTAACTTTGCCACAAAAATTCATTTACTCAGTAAATAAAATCACTCCCTTGTTCTGTTCTTTTTAATACTTTATGATTCGACTGCGGATCTCTATGCAAAATAGAAATTGTTCACTCGTTTTTTAAAGATTGTAATTTGCGTATCTAGTTGTAACAGACACTATTATTTTATACACTTGTAAATATATTTGTGAAGCTAAGTAAACCCAGAATGGTTTGAACAGCTTAATAGAAAAAAAAAAGGAAAACGTATAGATCGATAAAAGGTATCAATATTTCTATTTTAACTTTGCCACAAAAATTCATTTACTCAGTAAATAGATTCTCTCCCTTGTTCTGTTGTTTTTAATACTATATATGTGATACTTTATGATTCGACTGCGGATCTCTATGCAAAATAGAAATTGTTTCCATTAATTTGTAAGTCGTACGAACCAAATAAGAATTTATTTCTCACTTTCGTGAACTTATTATGTCGTAAGGAATATATTGATATTCTTAACCCATAGATTACAAACTGCTACACCTTTATTCAGAATATTGTTTGCATGATTAAATTTGTTTAAATGTAATAAATAACTAATCATTTGAATATTGTACGAGGTACTATATCATTATCGTACGCATATACTGAAACAAAATTATATGCAATGGAAATATTCTAGGTTAGAAGAAATGTTTGGTTTTTTAGTTGAAATAGCTCCGAGTGCAAAGGGTGAATTCACTGTTTAAAATTACACTCGTCTATTTTTATTGTAAATTCATTAAATCCGCAGTCTATTTACGAGAATTGCCAATTTGCACAAAGTGTCGCCAATCTGCACAAAGAGTACAATAATCACAGTGACGAACTTTGAACCTCGTTTCAGCCTCGGTTTGGTTGAATTATTTCATTTTAATGGAACTTTTGAGGGAGTTGATGGATAAATGAGTTTTCCGAGATTAATGGGTTTTTTTAAAGGAATTGGTTCGTCGATGTAATTAGGGTGACCGGGTGTTTTCGAAACGGTCGTAAAACGGCGCCAGAAGTACGCGACACGTGGGGTTAGTTTCTTTAAGCGTGATCTCTCTCTCTCTCTCTCTCTCTCTGTCTAAAACATTTTAATCTGTTTCGTTTGAAGAATTCGCGGCGGAGGGGTGCGTCTCTAACGTCAGGCAGGCAAAAAAAGTGTATATACGCAAATCGGAACGTGATAATATTTACAGTTCCGAGTGTAAGAAGTAAGCGGCGAGAATAAATATACACTTCAAGCAGTTTGAATACCGAGTGCCTTGGATACCCAACGATTTCGAATACCTTTGGAACCTTGAAACTTAGCCTGTGTCCCGTGGTGGCGGATTATACATCCACGATTGGTCAGAGTAGATACCTAAGATCCCATCAAACGCTTTAATTGAACCATGATCCCCTCTGCATTTATTGCAAATCAAATTTAAATAGATTATACAAGATCCTTCGATTTGATCTTCTAATTTTAAACTGGCTCCATTAATTTATTTTGCAAAATCTGATAAAGTATCACTTTTTTTAAAGAATCATTCGATTCAGGAACTGTTGCAGTAGCTAAGGGTTCAAATGTTAAAAACTTCATATATCTAGTTTTGCTCTTTATATACGGTGGGTGTACAAAGTATTCGTACACCTTTAAAAATTGAATAACTTTTTTAAAATTGGATCGAACGACTTCAATTATTTTGAGATGTCAGACGCACAAGTTTACTAGGGAGCGTGTAAATAATTTTTTTCTAAAAATTGCTGTTGGTCGGAATTGGGATGAAAATAGTAATGATCACAATTTTTAACTTTTTTATCTGTGCCTGCAATATAAATTTAGAAGGCGCATTTTATAGGTCTAAGTAAGTTATGTACAAAGTTTCATCGAAATCGGTTAACGTTGCTATGAGTTACAAACATTTAATGGTGATTACATGAGGACAAAATTCCCTGAAAAGACCGAAAATCTGCGCCTTTCACCCTTAACGCCTTGCACTACGATTTATTTTACGGTCACAGTGATTAGAACTTGATTGTCGTCCATCATTTCTTAGAACAAAAATAAAATCTAAATTTATTATATGCTTGTATATTCCCCAATGGCTATATATCGACAGCAACAAAATAAAATTTTATTTCGCTTCAAAGGAAATTAATAATTTACATGTTTAGTAGATGTTGTTCGAAATTCTTATCACGAGTCTGACTCGTTATTATAGTGCAAGGGGTTAAACTTTAATCTTGCTCATAGCAACATTAACCGCCTTGGATGAAACTTTGTCGCATGTACATAACTTACGTAGATCTACAAAAGACTTATTTTAAATTTTCATTATAGGCAAAGATAAAGAAGTTAAAAATTGAGACCATCACTTTTTTTCACAATTTCGACCAATAGCAATTTGTAGAAAAAATTAGTCACACATTACCTAGTAATGTAACTAATCCTTTTAACATCTCAAAAGAACTGATGTCGTTTGGTCTAATTTTAAAAAAGTGATTTGATTTTTAAGGGTGTACGAATGCTTTTTACACCCACTGTAGTACATTGAATATGATATTTTCAGACTAAATTCGCAAAATTGTAATGGTTCTGTCCGTATACAAGAACAATTTCTAAGCACATATTACGAGACAATCATCCCTTGTACACTATCAGTTGAATCTGAAATGTGTATTCTATACCCGGCACTTTTTCATATTATCAAAATTAGTAAAGTGTCTGTAAAATAAAGTTTCCTCTTAATCTTGATCATCTAAAATTGTCTATAAAATTGGGAATCAAAGTCATGCAATCAGCATGGCAATCAGAAAATCATCAAGAATTTTCATATAATCATTTCCTACACATTACAATTTAGCTTTGACTAACAAGAAAACAAATAAGTAGTCTGGTAAAAAAAAGTTTCATCTTCAGGGTACAATTTGGACACAGTTTAGCGGAGGAAGTTCATAATTATTACGGGAACAAAATTACCCGGTTGGACACAAATTAAATCGAAAGTTCCAGGAAAGAGAGACGATGGTCGGTTAATCGAGCCCCTGGGAAATGAGGAGGATCGATGGTATGGTGTCCACGTTGCCATTCGCCGGGGCTGGGAACGAGTGCGCGAGAGAGGGACGAGTTAGTGCGAGTGAGAAAGAATCACGGAAGGACACGGGTAGCGTAACAGCGCCAGAATAATCGTCCCAGTGGCGTCTTTTAATCCGAACCGCCATACGAATCTATTTTTCGCCGGACAATCGCGCCAGAAATACCGGATTGGCCCCCCTTCGTGTTAATTCTGTTCTGGTGCTCACATGATCGCCACCGCTTGGTCTGCGCCGCGTACACATCGCGCGAATCCTGGCATTCTACCTTCCCTTTCACAAAAAGTGGTCTGAACAGCCTGTACAAATTTCTGTTGAGCATCATAGTAAATGTTTATTGTTCTCTCAACCTTTTTTGCAACAAGTAAAACGCGAAAATATGACGGTGGAAAAGAGCGCTCAAATGCTATGAATATTTGATCCTTTCGTGAATTATTTGGCGAGCTGTTTTTAAAAAAATGTTTGTTTCGGTGAAGAAAAATGATAGTTACTTATTTTGGAATTTTTGATTCGTAATTTCTGTTCTATTGTATGAATTAATTATCGAGTACATGTAAAATCAATACACTAATTGCTAAAAAAACATTATTGTGAAATTGTTTAGAATTCTTGCGTCATGATATTTCTTCGATTTTATGAATTAATAACCAAGAATGTATTTAATCAATACACCATTTTCTTAAAGGATAATCATTGGCAGCATGTCTGCAATTTTTGCTGCAGCGTTTCTAGACTGCTGACCTTTGTACAAATTCTGATTTTCAAACGTTACTTAATAAGAATTAGAATGGGGAAAAAATTTTCTTCGTCAATCAAAAAATTCCTCATTGGAGAAAGAAAATAAAACTTGTATCAATTAATAGCCGAGAATGTATATAATCAATACATTATTTTCTTAATGAACAATCATTGGCAACTTGTTTGCAATTTTTGCTTCATCGTTTCTAGACTGCTGATCTTTGTACAAATGCTGATTTTCAAACTTTACTTAATAAGAATTAGAATGAGGAAAAAATTTTCTTCGTCAATTAAAAAAATTGCTCAGAGAAATAAAATAAAACTCGTCTAAATTAATAGCCAAGCATGAATATAATCAATACATCATTTTCTTGAAGCACAATCACTGGCAACTTGTTTGTAATTTTTGCTTCATCGTTTCTAGACTGCTGATCTTTGTACAAATGCTGATTTTCAAACGTTACTTAATAAGAATTAGAATGAGGAAAAAATTTTCTTCGTCAATCAAAAAAATTGCTCATTAGAGAAATAAAATAAAACTGCTATTGGTTCTTATCAATATATACATTTTCTCGTATTTGAAAGGTCTGCTGTCTAATAATTTTTGTTGGATTATACGAATTCGTTTGAAGCATAAAGTAAATCGAAGTAAAAGATGTTAATGAAATTGCAATCGATAGGTGGACAACAGTTTTCGAAGTAGAAAGTGGAAAAGTTCGTGCGAAAGATCCGGAAAATAAACGGAATTCCGAAATAAGAGGGACCGCGTGCATAAAATAATGAGATTAATGCTTTGCATATCCGTGGGATCGCTATATCGAATGTCTGGATGAGAGCACAGCCTAAAAATAAACGTCGCTTAGATTAATGGCAATACAATTAGACGCGACTGTAAAAGCATCGGATGAAATTCAATCGTGCATTCAACACTGGGCGGCGTCACTCGAGACAAAGGGGTAATCATCGCGAAGATACCTAATCAAATCAGACGTCGATTAAAACAATATGTTTCCTTATCGCATATCAATTATCGCATTCGGTGTTACCTAACGGCAAAGATAACCTGCTAACGTTCACCTGAGAATTCGCAAACCCTAAACAATTCCTGAATCCTAACATTTCTGTTAATTAAATTTATTTTTCCAATTTCACCACATCTAATAAGATTAATAGAATCTTAACTTTCAGCTCGTGTCGTTAACATTCTGTTTCTTTTTTTTTGAAGATTGGGACCAAGATTAATGTTGGAGATTGTTACAAATGGACGGTGACTTCACGATGATTGTTGAAGTTGTCCGAGCAAAGGTTCGTACGAGGTTTCAACCTCGAATTTTCGAAATGTGCGTGGCAAGGTATAGCGAACGGAACGATCGACGATCGGCGAGGCTCGGTCAGTCCTCGCCGGTCGTATTATAAAATGTGCGAATTATTTTTAGCGGGGCGCAAAAATATCGCAAGGTCGCCGCACGCGCCGGTACTTTTGCTCGGCCGTCGCGTCGCGTGCGCCGCGGGCTTGAGATTTGAAAAGCTCCCGTAGCTGAGATTTTCCTCGAAGAACCGCGGGAGTCGCCACTATACAGACAGCCTCCCACGATTTTCCCGTGGAGCTCGTCAGGTGGCGGTTGAGCTTGCAAGCACAGCGAAATAACTGACTTTCCTTGCATCGGTACTCGACGAACGATTTATCAGCGTTGATAACCAATTACGTCTGAAAGCTTCGCTATTTTTCTATGCATTTTATATCGAGAATGAAAGAAGCTTGCAGGAAATGTTTTTGAATCGGCTTCACACTCATCATCGTTTTCAGTAAATTCTAACTGCTTTGACGAGGATGTAATACCTTTGTGAAGATGATCGTGGGAAATGATCATGTGCAAACAGCCATGGATTTATTCTTACATGAATACATACACTTTCTCCTGAATTATTCTATGTACATTCAAAAAGAAATGTTTAGAAAATTGATATATAGTAAAATTAATTATCTAAGGGACTTCCTGATGGAACGTTCTATAGGTACCCATTTTATAGTACCAACACTGGTGCCCAAGATGGTTCGGAACACACCTTAACACTAAACCTACCAAGCATTAAAAGTATCTGGTAAGTATTGTCTTATAAAAATGGCAACACTATAATTATTGAGATTGTCCGCAATTTTCAATATAATAGAAGCTTAGGCAAGGAAATTTATACTATTATTTTGCAGAAATGAATTTTTATAATTTGAATAATTGGAACATATAAAACCGGAAATTTGACCGTGGTAGGTTTAGTGTTAATAAACTGTAGGTCCTGTCGCGAAATAACATTAGAAAAGAGTTGAAAGCGACGTAAAAATAATTAAAAAAAAACAATACAGCAAACGAACAGTTACATTACAATGAATTTTTATATAACCTTCATATCATTTCGAATCAATTATAACGGTTTATCGAAAATGTGAATTTTAAAAGGGTTCTAATGATTGGGAAAGATATACTGAATAGTAGAAGTTACAAGAAGTTGTATTGTCGAATTACCATTTAACAGTAATGAACGGAACGAACATGTCAGCGCCTGGTACAGCCGTAAACGAGACACGTGTTCCGTACCTATCGACTCTCTCCTCCCAGCATCGATAGAAACGTTTTCTTAGTTACCGAATGTATTTTTTTTTTAGAGACTTCCTCTACCGAGATATCTAAAGCTCCCTCTATCAACAGTATCGACACCGAAGCACACGAAATTTTGTTCTATGTAGCACAGAAGATAAAACACACTAGATGAAGATCGTCTTCGGAAGAACAAGAGCGACCGAGTCATAACGCTTCCAGAAGCATGTCGCAGTAGCAGAAGCATTTAGTCTCATTAATTTCGGTATTATGTCATGAAATAGCATTGTTCGTGTGTCATACACGAGTTTAGTAGTAGCTGTAAACACTTCTAATTATACGATAACATTTCTGCTTCGCCACGGCTGAAACATATTCTAGAAATCAATCTTATTTTTGAAGAAAATGCGTATTTTTAAATCACGTGTGGTTGGTGTGTTTGATTGTGGTCCACCCATTCTACTCAACTTTTTGTGAAAATTTTGTCCTCTATTGTGAAGTACTTTCTATTTATTATACTGCGGATCTTCATGTAAAATAAATTTTTTAAGCATCAATTGCAGGCTACAGAAACAAAATACACATTTATGTTTCTTACTAATGATTCTAACATTTTGAAAATTGTATATCGACATTCTTAAATCCTTTTAATCATTTACTGCTTTCAAGTGCACCTACCCGCTTTTGTCATAAATGCATAAAATCCGTAGTCTATTGATTATCCTAACTGATTATTTGTCTGACTAGTATTTTTGTTTTAAACGCTTTTGGTGTGTCTGATTGTGGTCCACCCATTCTACTCAACTTTTTGTGAAAATTCTGTCCTCTATTGTGAAGTACTTTCTATTTATTATACTGCGGATCTTCATGTAAAATAAATTTTTTAAGTATCAACTACAGGCTACAGGAGCAAAATGCATATTTAGTTTTCTTAATAATAATTCTAGCATGTTGAAAATAGTATATCGACATTCTTAAATCCTTTTAATCATTTACTGCTTTAAAGTGCACCTAAATCCGCAGTCTATTGATTATCCTAATTGATTATTTGTCTGACTAGTATTTTTGTTTTAAATGCTGTTGGCGTGTCTGATCGTGGTCCACTGATTCTACTCAACTTTCGTGAAAATTCTATCTATTCCGAAGTGTGTTTGATCATCCTAATTGATTACTCGTTTGACTAGTATTTTCTTTTATGAATAAACTTCTGGCCATGGCTCACTCATTCTACTTCATTTTTGTAAAAATTCTTTCCTTCACCGTAAGGTGCATTCGATCATTCTACTCGACAGCCTAACTAGATTTTTTAATCATATCTACGCATATAGCACGCCTGATAATGACCTACTTATTCTACTTGAGTTTCGTGAAGATTCTCCCTTCTACTGCCACGTGTATTCGATTAATCTAATTGTTAGTTCAATTTGACTTTTAGAGTCACGTGTGTGTGACGTGTCCGATCATGACCTATTTATTCTACGTAACTTTTGTAAATATTGCATCTTCTATTACAAAGTGTAACCGATTATTCTAATATTGTTTGCATTAGTAGAATTTCTGAATCACGAGTATTTGGCATGTTTGATCGCCGATCTATTCTACTTAGCATTCGGTGATTCTTCTGCCTCCAACTACGAAGTTTATTCAATTATTTTAATTGTCTGTTAGTCCGGCTACTCTTGAATTCTGACACGCCTAATTCAAAGTTTGTATCAATCCGTTAAGCAAAGATGCATGAATAATTTCATAAATGTGGAAATATAATACATGATTTCATGGCATTTTAATTATTATAAGTTTTCAATAATTTTCTGAGAACACATTATATTGATGCATTTATTACCTATAACATGATCGATTCTCTCAGAAGTACTTGATAAATGGGAACAAATAATTATGAAGCAAATAGTAACAATTATTGCGTATTTCGTTGAAACCTAAAATTGACAGACCCAAAAAAAATAATTTACTCATGACTCGATTTTCCAATCGCCTTACTCATTTCATTTGGTATAATAAGAACCTCGTCAGATTCAAAGAAATCAGTCTTCTACTCCTAAAAGTTACTAATTTACATTAATTCACAATAATAACGATAATGTGCCTAACCAAATTTGTATCCATTTTATTTTAAATATATAGCCAAGGAAATAAATTTGTCGAATAATTCCTGATGGATACACGTTTACTCTTAATCTCAATAACCGTAAATTAAATACATTACAACGTGTCGTTTTAACACATCCCGTCAATCTATTATTAAAAACTAATTTACCTGTTAATTTGTTCATTTAGCGTTTCTTCTACACCTTCCAAAGCAACTCTGCTGCTCACCACTTTCTACAAACATTCTACAGTCCATAAAGGAGCCAGCTACGAACCTCCAATAAAATTCCACGCACTCGATAAAAACGTCTGACCACAATCAGGTCCATTCTCCTCATTACTCGCGGGGCTCCTCTTCAAATCGTTACCTCCTCCGGCTTCTATCCAAACAATAAACACAATCAGCCCTGAGCAACATCTCGCGAAGTTATTTCTCTTGTAAAACCCCGTCCGACAGTAAAAGAGTTGTTTCTACTTCTCGCGGAAATTCAATCTGGCGCGCGCGAGAGAGCGGCCGTGTGTACGTGTGCGTGTGTGCGTGCAGCGGATCGATCGGTGTCCACGAGCGATCGATCCATTCTACTTATGCAATCCGGCACCTTCCGCGAAACGTATCCTGCAGTTTGCGCGGCCGCGTCCACCACTCCCATCCGGCTAGAGAGCTCGTAGAACGAGTCTATAATACTTTTACACACGAGAGGAACTCGTGTACACGAGCAGAGGCAGAGCAGAGGCAGAGCGAGTAGGCGAGTATACGCGAGACGAAAAGTCGCGGCACGCCAAGTTCCCCGAACCGCGCTAGACATCGGGACAATAGTGCCTCGCACCCATGAACTATGTTCGCGGTCGCGGACTATAGGATTCCGGTGAAAACCCGTTCCAGGAAAGCGAGCATGTAAAACCGGCCCGGCAGACGGCCCGTCGAAAATAGCCGAAACGCCGGCTATTTCCAACATTGACCGCGCGCTGGCGCACGCGATTCGCCGGACGACGATGATTAATACGTCGTAACGAGTAAGAAGGCTAATTAAGCCCCAAGGTTCTGTCCCATTAAACGCATGGTGGTCCCCGCGCGATTTAGCGACGTCCCGACTACAACGGCAATGACGCGTCGTGAAAAATGCGAGTCCGACTTGAGTCGTATTTATGAAGGACTCGGGAACACGGCTAGTGCGAGTCCAGTTTGATATGATTATGAAAGTCTTTATTGACGATAGTTTCTGTTGATGAAACTGCGGAGTTAATATTTTCGGACGCGGGCGATAGATGGATGTATACAGGGTGGTCAGGCTATTATTAGACAGCATTTTTTTGTGAATAGTAAATATTAGAAAAAAATGGTAGAGGAAAAAGTAGCACTGTTTTTTATACGCATCAAATTGACATATGCATTTTTGTTGTATTTACATTATTTTTATAGAAAGGAAGGTGACCTCCAATTTTTTAAATGGAATGCTACATACTTTTTTATTTCGTATGAAAGCGTGTGTCAAGACGAATTCGTCCATCTACTACACAATGACCTTCAAGGTCATACAAGGTCAGAAATGGAAGAAACAATTTGAATATTGCGTATCAATGTTTTTTGCATACCAAATTTAGAGTTTTTAAATACGCAATTTAGAGACTACTGGAAAGGTCTGTCACTGTCCAGTACGCAAGGTATGTACTTCCAACAAGATGGGGCCCCATCACATAATAGTAGAATCGTAAGAAATTATTTTAACGATATGTTTCAAAACCGATGGATTGGAGCATACGAACCTGTCAAGTGGCCTGTAAGATCTCCAGATCTATCACCTCTGGACTTTTATTTATGGGGTACTATTAAAGAACTAGTTTGTGAGACACCGCCCAGCGATATAAATGACTTGAAAAACAAAATAACACAAGCATGTGGATTAATAACTCGGACCACATTAGAAGAAGCTACCAAAAACGTAATTAACAGAACCGAAATGTGTATTCATGCGCAAGGAAGCCATTTTGAACATTTGTTTTAGCCTCATTAATAAAGAATACTTGTAAACACATTGGTACGCAATATTCAAATTGTTTCTTCCATTTCTTCCATTTCTGACCTTGTATGACCTTGAAGGTCATTGTGTAGTAGATGGATGAATTCGTCTTGACACACGCTTTCATACGACATAAAAAAATATATAGCATTCCATTTAAAAAATTGGAGGTCACCTTCGTTTCTATCAAAATAATGTAAACACAACGAAAATGCATATGTCAATTTGTTGCGTATAAAAAACAGTACTACTTTTCTCTCTATCATTTTTTTCTATTATTTACTATTTACAAAAAAAAATGCTGGCTAGTAATAGCCTGAACGCCCTGTATACTTGTGTTGGTTACTACACAGCTAGATGACAGCCATTCAACACTTTTGCTAATTTTGTTATTTAACCCCTCATCGTTTAATTCTTTTGTTGCTTTTGTCATTTTAATCCTTCATTTAATACTTTTGTTGCTTTTGCCAATTTTTTCATTTAATCCTTCTGTTGCTATTGTCGTTTAACTGTTCGTCATTTAATTATTTTTTCGATTTTGCTATTCAACCTCTCATCGTTTCATTTTTGTTGCTTTTGCTATTTAATCCTTCATTTATTCCTTTTGTTGCTTATGCCGATTTTTTCGTTTAACCCTTCATCATTTAATCCTTTTGTTGCTTTTGTCGTTTAACTCTTCGTCGTTGAATTATTTTTTCGATTTTGCCACTTAACCTATCATCATTCAGTATATTTGTTGCATTTGTCATGTAATCTTTCATCGTTTAATTCTTTTGCTGCTTATGTCATTCAACTCCTCATCATTTAAACCTTTTGTTGCTTTTGCCGTTTAACTCTTCGTCGTTTAATCATTTCTTCGATTTTTCTATTCAACCTCTCATCGTTTCTCTCTTGTTGCTCTTGTTATTTAATCCTTAATTTAATACTTTGATTCGCGTGTGCAAAATGTAAGGAGGTTGGAAGAGTACTCGTCATAGTACAACGTAACTTCTCAATTTGTATTTCATTAAATAAATTTGATTGTATAGGATTGTTGAGGTTATTAGTTTGACAGTCGAAGGGTTAACACTTTGATCGCCATGTTGCCCATATCTGGGTGATGGAATAATTTATACAGAGTTGAAAATTAATTTTGATAGATTGAGTGTACAAAATTTGCTCACGATCTACGAAGAGGTTATAAATAGTAATTAATATCTAGGAAACTAAAGTTCTCAGTTTCTGCTTCGTTAAATAAATTGCTTTGATTTTGTGTAATTTTTGTGACTGTCGAATGGGCGATCAACGTCTCAAGTATAATAATCGCCGGTCTAGCCGACGGAAGCCGTGCAAGGAGTCGGCGCGGTGTCACGACACGCGTTATCCTCCCACTTATTCAGCTTCTATCAGCTCGGAAAGCGATCTTAGGCGAGAAGGCCTTTGGCCTTTCGTCGAGTGCACCGTTTCTGCTTACACGTGTCTACCCTCGCTCGTACGAGAAGCAGACACGCAAAACCAATAATCCCTCACTCGAACGGAACTCCTACCTGCGAGAGATCGGCCACCGCGGCGCTTTTACAAGCGGAACCGCTCCGCCATGCCGATTCGAACCGGATAGCCGAAGCTTATTTATGGATTACGCGTGCGGTCCAGCGAGTGCGTCAGATAGCAGCGTAAACGAACCTCCGTGTTGTACATTCGAACCGAGGATCCGAGATAGAGAGATTGACAGTGGGATGTTGTTCCTCACGATGGGAAAATTCCCGTGGAAATTGTAATTTTAGCTAGGGAACGATTGGGGATTGTTCGCAGTGCTTTCGGTGTCTGTCAAGCTTCTAGGAGGTTTTCTTGTCTTTTTTTTAATTTAGTTTAGAGGAACCTTGTGGAGAATCTTACGACTGTCAGAGGGAAGCGTGGGTGGTGTAGGTTGAGTGGGTACACTTATTCAATTAATGTGTTTGTTGTTGATGATAGAAACTCTTGGAAGATTATGTCATGTAGAATCGTGTCCGAAGGTAGAGAAAGGCAAATATTACACTCGATTTCAGATTTTATTTTTAAAGAAAATCTAATTGATCTTGTACCCGTTGTTGCTTAAAATTATAATACATACTATCAGAGAATGTACAGCTACACTGTCAGTATATTTTTGTTTATATTTTAGAATTGAGAACTTTGCAGTTGATAAAATGTTGCAACTAGCTTGTATACATTATGAATTTATGAGAGAAAAATGAATTTAATTCAATAGCGTGAACACAGACGAGATGAGAATTTTCAGCACTGGATTTAGGGAGCACTAAATCTGACTATTTTATATTACTGTATACAAATAATGAGAATATATCTACTCAAATTTTCAAGCATTCTGTTTGTAATATACAGTACAAATAAAACGGACACACCTTTTCTGCAATTTCCTACAAGTTTGACCTTGAATGACCTTGAGTCACAGGTAATTGAACTCATCTCAAAACGCACTATTTGATGGTGGATAAAAAAACGTATCACTCCATTTAAAAAATGAAAGTTGACCTTCATCTCACCTTGGAGTATCCACCGGGAAAAATAAAAGTTCCACCACATGATGCCCCCCTCGGTGCTGAACAACTAAGCATATGCTTAGGGCACCAAGAGAAAGGGGGACCATAAAATTTTTCCGAATTTTACATCTTTTACATAGCAATAATATCTCCAAGTGTTTATGTGCATATGTGTGCGAGTCAAAAGAACGACAAAATAGTGAAAAGATTAATGTAAAATACACTAAATAGCGAGGAAAACTTTATCTTCTGTTAAAGACACATTCCAGACAAATTATTGAAAGCACCCAAGAAGATTAGTGCTTATGGCCTATAAAGATCTTAATCCGGCACTGGTGACGGATCTCGTAGACCTAGTGTTAAACCAAGATACGCTGATTTGATGACGCCATCTTTAAATCCTCACCATAGTCAGTTTATTATCGCCTCACTGTTTCACGCGTTAAGTCGACCATGTTCCCACAAAATGTTACCATAATGCCCGTTGAATTACAATCTTGATCATCGTGAATTAACGGATTTAATAGTCCTAATGAATCGCTAGCGCAACTAAATCCTGTCTCACACGGTTTTCAAATCTATTACTAGCGTCGTATCGATGTCAATGGTGGCCATTACGCCGCTCGGTGGTTCATGCTGTTGACAAATCGTA
Source organism: Sphecodes monilicornis (assembly GCA_913789915.3). Classification (NCBI taxonomy): domain Eukaryota; kingdom Metazoa; phylum Arthropoda; class Insecta; order Hymenoptera; family Halictidae; genus Sphecodes; species Sphecodes monilicornis. Next base: position 19,233,915 of record OU565290.1, read on the forward strand.
GAAGATTCTCATAATCCTCTCGACAATGTACGACGACCGGGGCAGATCGATCTACTTGGTCTCGCGGTGTAGCATTTGGCAGTGGTCCTCCTGTCGGCTGACATTAGCAGCCGGGACCAAGTACATCGCGAGCTGACAGCGCATAATTGAACTCTTCCTGGGTAGTTCCTATCAGGGTGATTACTAACTGCGGATGTTTGTGCAAAGGCATTTTTTTTTATAAAAAATAGGTAGACCAATGGGACCTGGACAAATTATTTGTAAGGAGAAGCCGTAAGAAAAACGATTTATTTAATATATTTGGGCACACGGATAACCAATGTTCACAACCGACGTGTTTCTGCTACCGCTCGGATGATCGATCTCTTTCAAATTCTTCTGTTATTATCGATCCTCTATTTTTATAAATTTAGCTATATACAGGGTTGTCTGTTAATATACACACGAACATATATACATCATCCGTAGCTTCACTCTATAGTTTATACCACGATGAAGTAATTTTGAAAATTTTATTTTGCATATTTTGCAAAATAAAATTGTTATACTATGTTTGAAATCTTCATTGCGAGTTTGACTCGTTAAAATACGGCAAGGGGTAAATGCAACATACATTCGCTAGTGTTAGGAGTAGAAATTAATTTGTAGTCCTTTCTTCACGAATTTATTAATTCTTATAAATATCTAAGATACAATCCCCTTTTGAAAATATTCTCCATCACTGTGTATGCATAGGGGTGTGCGGGTGTTCGATTTATTCGATTATTCGAATTTCGAGTCGAGTAATGATCGGTCTGTCGAGCCGAGTCAAGCGTTTGAATTTTCCGAGCTATTTTTCGAACCCTTGTGAAACTTCGATTTACTCGAAAATGAATTTTCAGCTCGAAGTTTTTCGAATTACTCGAATATATTCGAACAGATCTTTAACTTTCGAGTTACTCGTAAAAATTCGAATATGTTTTCTGCATGAAAACATGAAAATAAAACAGAGGCATTAATTTAGCGTTATATTTTTCTTCCTTATAGTTAGAATAGTATTTGATAGTAAATAAATGAATATTCGAGTAACTCGAGCAATTCGAATTTTTACGAGTAACTCGAAAGTTAAAGATCTGTTCGAACATATTCGAGTAATTCGAAAAATTTCGAGCTCAAAATTCATTTTCGAGTAAATCGAAGTTTTACGAGGGATCGAATATTCGAGTCGGTTGATTTTTTCAAATAGCTCGCATTCTTTTCAAGCAGTTCGTCGATTTCAAGTAGCTCCGAAAATTCAAACGCTCGACTCGGCTCGAGCAATCGAATCGAGTTCATGAATTCGAATTCGAATGCAGTCACTCAATTTTACAAGTAATTTATATGGTGGTCTGACGATTCGAATTTCAAATAAAATTAATTTTGACTAATCGTGAGAGCTACGAATTAATACTAACGTAGTATAAACAATACAAAACACTACGGAAAAATATTATAGTGGGTGATCAAATTCTTAGAGCTACTACTATGAACACGATATTCCATATCCACGTGACGAATAATATTATTTGCAGTGTCGCTAAATGTATATTCGCAATTCACGAGCATCCCATAAAAGAATGATAAGCCTTCAGTGTAGCAAGGAATGCATTTAGCAATTTATCATTTAAATATAAAATTGTCCAGCTATGCAAGGTTGGTTAGCTAGAAAGTCTTTTAACATCATTTAATATTTAAAGCCAAGATCTACTCTATTAAAATTAATAAAATGCAAATGTTGTCTTTTCTATTCAGAAACATTTTACCATCTCGCATTATTTTTTATTTTGCTTCAACATTTATTCTTGCAAACAACACCGGAAATGGAGTATAAAGAACAATGCAAATCTTTATCGCTAATCGAGCAAATAAGTAGGTCATTGACATCATTTTCACGGACACAAAGAACGAGCGATAAATTAGCCAATATTTTTCAGTCCATCTTGGAGTTTCGCAATTAATCGCACACTTGTTTCAACATTACTTTGTACCGTGAAAGTAGGTGTACTGTTTGATTACAATGTTCGACCGATCTCGCCGCGAAGCGAAAGGCTCGCGACAAGGCATTTAATTACCAGATGCGGTTGTGTACGCGTTGGAATGATGGATAACGAAAGAAAAATATTTGGATCGTCCTGAAATAGCTTACGCTGGGTTTTATTAAGCATCGCCGTTCCCGCGTCTACCGTCGATCCGATTTAAACCTGTGTCCGAACGCGGAGTAACAAATGATAAATTTGGATTCTGCAAAACGATCGAACGAGATCTCGATCTGTTGATGCTCGAAGATCCTTATTGAGGACACTGGCTAGTTAGTCTGAAACTTTCCATACGTGCATGGTACACAGTCAATCGGGAAATTCGGACGTTCTTTGTGTGGCTTGTTTGTAATCAAGCTTTATTTTAAGATTCTATTTATACGAGCACGGTTTCCCTCGTTCGGCTATTGTTGCAACCGCACAACCGATTCGAAGATGCTGGATTCATCATTCATTTACGGGAATAATTTCATTTAACCCCTTGCACTATAATGACGAGTCAGACTCGTGATAAGAATTTCGAACATCTACTAAACATGTAAATTATTAATTTTCTTTGAATTTCTTTCTTTGATTTTGATGCTGCCGATATATAACCATTGGGGAATAGACAAGCGTATAATAAATTTAGATTTTCTTTTTGTTGTAAGAAATGATGGAGGACAATCAAGTTCTAATCACTGTAACCGTAAAATTAATCATAGTGCAAGTGAAATAATTTAATTTAACCCCTTGCACTATAATAACGAGTCAGACTCGTGATAAGAATTTCGAACAACATCTACTAAACATGTAAATTATTAATTTCCTTTGAAGCGAAATAAAATTTTATTTTCATGCTGTCGATATATAAAACCATTGGGGAATAGGCAAGCATATAATAAATTTAGATCTTCTTTTTGTTCTAAGAAATGATGGACGACAATCAAGTTCTAATCACTGTAACCGTAAAATAAATCATAGTGCAAGTGAAATAATTTAATTTAAAGACTCAACAAAAATTGTGTATCCCAAATGGAAGATTTATTATTTGTGTCTGTATGTGGAATTCCACGCTTTTTATCTAATTACAGGTGATTCCATGGCACCTTGAACCCTTTCGTGATCAACGCAGAGCACATTTTAGTATAATAACGACACGCGATGTTCCCTGAGACTTGCACACCTATCTTTTCATTTAATTTAGAGCTTAATGCTATTTTTAATTTCTCTCTGTTTTCAAGACGAGCATTGTCGCTATTTCTAAGTTTATTACGTCACGTTGATAGCATGTTTCTTGCATTATTAATTCTTGATTTATCGGTGAACCTAATGTGTGAAAGAAAAATTGCGCTAACTGTTCTTATTGATTTGAAAGTATGTTCTCCTTGTATGAAAATAATAAAATTGCTAAACCGTAGAAAGAAAATATTTCTATAGAAATTTTCTGCAGTGTACAAAGCAATGAGCTATATAAAAATAGTGTTACGTTAACACTAAACCTACCAAGCATTAAAACTGTCGGCGAATGTGGCCTTATAAAAATGGCAACACGAGATTTATTCATATTGTGTGCAATTTCCAATATAATAGATGCTTGGACAAGGAGATTTATTCCATTGTTTTTCATAAACAAATTTTTCTAATTTAAATATTTACAAAATAGAAAATCGGTCATTTGGCCGTGATAGGTTTAGTGTTAATTACAGTGAATTTTAAGTGGGACCATCACAAACATTTTATTTAGTGTAACACATGCCTTCTTTGATTATTCACCGTACTGCATAAAAATTGTGGGAAATATTATTTTCATTCTTTACTTTACAGAACTAGGAAAGTTCTGTTTAAATTCTAATCTTCTTCAAACCAGTTTAAATAATCAGCATAATTTTTCTATTTTTATCAGGTCCAGTAAAACGATCGACGTTGAAAATATATAAAAACTAAATAAACGAGAGTTAATCGGTTTACATGGATCTAACCATGATTCTTGTCATATCATCAAAATCATCTGCCTTTTATTAGTTAATTCAATTAATGGTATTTTATTCGGCAATCTTGTACCAGTTTGGAACAAATGCGTCAAATTACAATCACAGAATAATTAAAAATTGTGCAGCATCTCAAGCTGTATTGAAGAGCCTATGAACGTCCGACAATAAATCCGAGAAAGCAAAATAATAATGACGGCTACGTAGGGATCAACGTGTCCGTCGAGCAATAATCGGCGAACGTCCGTAAAACAAATAAATAACATCGTCGCGACGCGATCATGCGAGGATGGGGATCGGATCCAACGTCTAGAAGGTTGAAAACGTTAACTAACGAGATTCACGGAAGCTAGTTATTCGCGGTCCGGGCCGTATTATTTCAAAGTAATGACGTAGGCGAGCAACTGTCAACCAGAAATTTTCCTTGACGTATCGTACGAGCTGCTCTCTCGCCCGTGCAAGACGCGTGGTTTCCGCGCAAACGTACGCACGTCCACACAAACGCACACATACATATATAACCAATATACACACGACCCAGACTCACGGCAGTTGGCTCGGATCCATGAAAACGATCCCTCTGGGTCTATGCACAAAATCGATGTACCGTCTAGTTACCGAAAATAAAGGCCTTTTTGCAACATGCGCGTTCCAGAGTCGAGAATTCGCGAGCTTCTCGCGATATTTTATTTACAAGTCGGAGCTCGTGAAATTTTCGCTGGACGAAAGGGAACACGCCGAAGTAAATCGTGCGGCTTAACCCCTTGCGCTATGATTTGTTGCACGGTTGCAATGATTAGAACTTCTTCAACGTTAATAATTATTTAGAAAAGGAAAGAAGAACATATTTATTGAACGCCTCTATTCTCCAAAGTGACCATAAATTGACCACAACAAAATAGAATTATATTTGGGTTTCAAGGAAATTCATTACATCCATATTTAGTAGACTATGTTCGAAATCTTCATCACGAGTCTGACTCGTTGTTATAGTGCAAGGGGTTAACCCTTTCGCGTGAGAGTCGTGATAGAGATTCTGAACAGAGTCTAAGAAATATGTTATTAATTTCTCTTAAACCGAAATCAAATTCTATTCTGTTGATGTTAATGTACAAACATTGGAGAACATACAGACTTACAATAGATATAAATTTTCTCCTTTCTTTTCTTTTTTTCTAATTATGAACTACAAAGAAGTTATAATCACTAAAGCCGTAAAATAAATCGTAAGGCAAGGAGTTAAGTGACAGTGATACACAAGATTGGCACAGACTTTGTTTTAACCAATTTCCTGGCGAACTATAGAAGAACAGTAATAATTGTTTGAGACAAACCAGAAAATGGACAGTTTTCTTGAAAGGATTATAAGTGTAGAATTACTTCTTAATAATTAAATTACTTACTGGCGTATAGTAAGGATGAAGAGGAAGGAGTACTTATTTATCCACAAATTTATGATCAACGCTAGAACCACTGTGCTCTAAATGCAACAGATATATCTGTGGTTGTCAGGAAGAGCGCCGCATGTCACATACTTTCACTTTCGAGAAATTGCTGTTTAAAGTTTTGATCACTAATGCTTTAATATAGGACATCGGTGACTTTTTTTCTGGTAAATACATAAATCCAATACTATAAAGTACAATTAATGCATAAACTCAAATTTTTTGAAATTGTGACATGCGGCGTTTTTCCTTGCAACCACAGATACATATATTCTGTTGCAATTGGTAATTACATAAATCCAATACTATACAGCTCAATTAATGCATAAAATCAAATTTTTTAAAATTGTGACATGCGGCGTTTTTCCTTGCAACCACAGATACATATATTCTGTTGCAATTGGTAATTACATAAATCCAATACTATACAGCTCAATTAATGCATAAAATCAAATTTTTTGAAATTGTGACATGCGGCGTTTTTCCTTGCAACCACAGATATATTCTGTTGCAATTGATAATTACATAAATCCAATACTATAAAGCTCAATTAATGCATAAACTCAAATTTTTTGAAATTGTGACATGCGGCGTTTTTCCTTGCAACCACAGATATATTCTGTTGCAGTTCTGATATAATTCTGTTACACGATTGAATCTATTCAGATTGCATACGATTTTTATGGTATCACGTACTTGAACAAAGAAGTATACTAAGCAAACTTACTCGACTTCGAGAAGCATCTTTTAGTCCTTTTAAACGAAAGAATGAAGAGGAATGATAATGTTTCTATGTTTTCTAGTGAAATAAATTGTAATATTAATTCAGATCGCGTTTGGTACCAAATGATTCGAATAGTAAAGGATTCGGAATATTTTTCTTTGGAGTTCGTTCTACTTTTTGCAGAACGTTTGCCGTTTCCCCGAATTCAATCTACTTAGCGTCCAATCTCTCCTGTAGACGTACGGCGACTATTAAACGGCAGGGTGTGTTTCCATCGGCCGTGAAATGAACCGAAAGGCATATTTGAGGAAGAGACCCCTAAAAATAACGTCGCTTCGTTTCGTTTCCCTGCGAGACCGCCAGGCCATCGATAAACACTATGTTACGAGCGAATCGATTTTCTCATTAGCTGTGGTGCATCACGAACGGCCGGGATAGATATTCGGAATAGATAATAATTGGAAAGACGTGGTTTTTCTCCATTCTTTAACCTCTTTGAATTCCTTTATCATTCATCGTTTCTTGAAAAACAAAAATATTCTGCTCGATATGTTTTTCTTTTTCACCGTGAAAAATATGATTAGAAAAATTGATGAGTAAGGATTTAAGAGTATCCCAATCATTCGGATATCGGAAATATCCTATTACTGAGAATGAACTGCAGTGAAATATATTTTGTGACTATAGTAAACTTTACAATTTGTCCTGAAAGGACATTTGGTAAATTGTTCCAGCAGGATTAGAAACATGTAGCACGTAGAATTTGGGGAATTGTTTAACCAGAATCCGGAAAATGTAACACGTATGTGCTTTCTCAGCAGAAACCATCTGTGGAAGAATTTCAATGTAGTATTAAGCTATTGATGTTGTAGTAAAAATGTTGTAGTTCTTTGAATGGTGCGATTCTTAAAGTAATTTGGAGTAACTTTTTCCTTTGCGAAAATGTTCTCCGACGCTTGGTTAAAGAGTTATTAACGAAAAATGCGGACCAATCAGAACGCGGCAACGAGGACGCTTCCCGGCTCCGCCAATGACAACGGCTCGCTTAACGGGACCTGCCGCCGAGCCGGACTGCGGCTGTTGTAGCCGCATTCTGATTGGTCCGCGTTTTTCGTTAATAACTCCTTAACAAAGAGTAGTAGAACATTTTCGTAAAGGAAAAAGTTAGTTCAAATAACCTCAGGAATTATCTGCTTCAAGGAAGAACAACATTTTGGAACTTGTATAAACCGTTTGCTGCAAAAGCGGTGTAACTCAAAAAGTTTAACTACCGGACATTCAAAATAAATGAACCGGCAATTTCACGGACAGAAAGCATTCTGCTAAAGTAAAACGTCGACTTTTTGGGTAGATTGAATCCAAGTTTGAAAATTGTTTGCATTGTTGCACGAAAGCAAAAAATTAATGGATTTCATTAACACCGCTTTTGTTATCGTACTGACATTTCAATATTTTATGTTTCTAGGAACAGCGGTGCATCTTTGCGAAGACGTTCAGGATGTTTCTCAAGGAATCGGTTACGGGAACAGAAACACGGGATGCTGGTCGACCGAATTCGCACGAGAACAGTTCGACGGTCGATGAATTATCGAGCTCCGTCAGTCTTTCTGACGTACTCAAGACGGCCCGGGAAAATCCGTGACGGAACGGTTTTAAATATATACGCGGACCCCACCCCGATCGCTGTCCGACTGTCGATCACGTTTCATCAACGGTTACAGAAACGCCCTGTAAAATAGACCGCGGATTGCTTACGAGTGGTTCGAAGTTCCTACTTCTCTTTCTCTGTCTCTGCGAGTTGTCCCAGAAACAGAAACACTTCATGCGTTTCACATTCAATTTCTCGATTGGCTCAAGAGATTGGTGAGACTATCGTAACCCTTCGTTGGGGTGACATAATCTCACAGATTCGTTGGAATAAATAATTGAAGAAGATAATGACGTAAATTGTGTGTCCTTTTATTTACGTAACATTTCTTTTTCAGTTAAAGTGTGTACATTTTTCAACACTGTATCTGTGGAGCACTAAAAATGCCTATTTTATATTGATTTATAAAAATAACGAGAAACTTATTCAAATTTTTTTCGTGATTTTTATTGGCAAAAATATAAACTCTAATCCTTGATGATTGAGTTTTTATAAGAAGGGGGATGTACTGTTCGAATATTAATGAATTTGAGGGATTAAAGGGACAATGGTGAATAAGGAAAAAATATTTTAAGTAAGAGCGTCTTTGTTTATATATCATACAATTTTTGTCTGTGCAAAAAGAGAAGGGAACGATGAGTTATGGAACGATGTATTATTATATTGGGATTTTTTGATTGCACGGTTCCAAGCATCGACCAATGAACAGCCTTAATATAAAAGTCAATATTTAAAGAAAAAATAGTGTACAATGTCTTTTACAAATTTAGAGCGCCATTGAAGCTGTAATCATTTCATAAATAATATAAAGACTGTAAAGTGCTTCAGACTCATTAACGACACTGTACACACAGTACATATTTAATTGCTAGGAAATTAATAGCCATTTCAAATACAGTCAGTTTTAACTTGCAAATGTTGGACTTCGTCGATTTAATTGTTGAAAGATCTCATTGCTGATTAGCTACTTATTTCCCATCAATTATTAAATACAAGGAGAGACAAGAAGGAACTGTAGAAATGAATTTAACGTTAACAAATAATTTTCCCATGCACTCGTTGACTGAACGTTTACTATTCTTTCTTTAATTGATACTAACTTCTTCCTAGTATTGGTCCACATCATAAAAGATTCAACAATACGCGAAGCTTGTAGAATTTCAGTACAATTCCTGGTAACCTCATAAATCTGCCAAGCTGTATGTAGTTGTGCGTTGAAAACTTCGGTCACCACGGTACACGTACAAATGAAATAGAGCCGATCGTCTTGCACACGTGAAGATCAATTACACGACACCGCTGACAATACGTCATTTATTATAACGTAATAATTACACTGTGGATCTTCAAGCAACATAAAATGTTCTGCACCGAGTATAATTTACTCCACTTCTTTCAATTTTCATGAACGTAAATTTAAAACACGAGCGTACCAATTCAGCAAATGTTTATACATTTAACTCCATCTTTCTTTTCTACAGTTTCTTCTCATCCGTCATCCTCAACCCCTTACCTTGCAATTTTAAATCACAAAACAATCGAAGAACAAGAATTCTAAATTAATCTCGATAAATATAAATACTTCTCAGTCTATAGTGATAAAAGAAAAATACAATTTTTCAATTAGAGGCACTAAATTGTTCCAATAAATGTACGTATTAATTTAATTACTAAACCGTGGGGGTTGCAATTTTAAATCACAAAACAATCGAAGAACAAGAATTCTAAATTAATCTCGATAAATATAAATAGTTCTCAGTCTATAGTGATAAAAGAAAAATACAATTTTTCAATTAGAGGCACTAAATTGTTCCAATAAATGTACGTACTAATTTAATTACTAAACCGTGGGAGGGAGAGTACGATTTCCGTGGCCCCTCGTTTTGAGGTTATATTTGTGTTCTTGAGGTTATTTCAAGAAAAAAATGTATATATAACATGGTGTCAAATTGGCCTGGTTTAGCCGGTAAAGTAGATTTCCTGCTTTTTATAAATTTGCAAATATCTCGGTAACTATGCGAAATATGGCAAAATATCAAGAGACCTTTTTTGTAGAAAATGAAATTTTATTCGCATAATCTTTGCATTGTAGTTGTCATCCAGAATTTGAACTAGTAATGGAAAAATCATGTGAATAGAATGAGTTGTGGTTAGGTCATATAGGAGGCGGATCAAAACGAGGGGCACGGAAATCGTACTCGTGCCAACCGTGGATCTTTATTCAAAGTATAAGAACTAAATCAGATACAGGAATGAAATGAAAATATATTTTTAACAATTTTAACAAGTCGAGAATATTGTCAACAGCCTTTTTAACACGTTGATCGCCCACTCAACAATCACAAAAATTACAAAAAATCAAAATAATTTATTTAACAGAACAAAAATTGAGAAGTTTAGTTTTTAGATATCAATTACTGTTTCAAACTTCTTCCATTTGGCAGATCGACACGAGTACGATTTCCGTGGCCCCTCGTACGATCTCCGCCCCCTCCACGACCTAACCACAACTCATAATATTCACATGATCTTTTCATTACTAATTCAAATTCTGGATGACAACTACAATGCAAAGATTATGCGAATAAAATTTCATTTTCTACAAAAAAGGTTTCTTGATATTTTGCCATATTTCGCATAATTACCGAGATATTTACAAATTTATAAAAAAACAGTAAATCTACTTTACTGGCTAAACCAGCCAAATTTGACACCATGTTATATATATATTTTTTTTTTCTTGAAATAACCCCAGGAACACAAATATAACCTCAAAACGAGGGGCCACGGAAATCGTACTCTCCCCGGCAGATCGTAAGCAAATTTTGTACACTCAATCTACCAGCGTAAAAATAAATTTTGAATTCTGTATAAATAATTTCGTCATCCAAATTGGGTGACATGGCGATGAAAGTGTTAAATTCTTTTAATAGCTCCACATTTTTGTGTTTCAGTTATTCGCTAGTGTCCTAAATGCACAAGATCCCCCAGCTCGATTAATGACTGTTCAATTTCATCCCGAAAAATATTTTTTTAAAAAACAAGGCAAGGAGGTGAGAGAAAAGGAAAGCGAATAAAAATGTGACCTTACCGATAATGTGGTGGTACTTTTCGACGAACTGAGCGGTGCTTTGAATTCCCATGAGTGCCACGTCGATGTTGGTGTACGAGGGCGCGGATGATCGTCGTGGCTCCGGCTCGGCGCGACCGACAACACCTAACATCTGCTCGACCGTCACATAATTCCCATTCGGGTGATTTGATTCCGATACTCCCGTGTTCGGACGATTTCCCCGCCCCTTCGATTGCCACTGATCAATTATATCACTCACTCTCGGCAAGTCGATGCTACGTAGTAATCGAGAAACCCGGCGGCCGAAACCGTCTGACCATGCACCGGCTTCAACCACTTTCGTCACTATGGAAACATGTATTCATCCGAGGAAATTCACTGAAACGATTCACCTGGAGTGATTCACTTTCGATCGAGTGTACGGTATACTGATTACGAGGCACTGATTAATTATTATCTAAGACCGGGTTACGTCGATCCACTTCCAACGTCGGGCACAATTGATCTTTTGCTCTTTTGCTCTTGTGCTCTTTTGCTTACTCTCTTTCTCTCTCGCTTGTCCTCTCGTTTTGTATTCCCCTTTCTCTGCCTTTACCACCAGTTAGAAACGACTCGTAACCCCCTCTCTTCGGGCTGTATCGTTCGCCGTTTCCTGTAATTCAAATATTTGTGGTTAGCCCGTTGTAACCGGATAGCCGAGGCGCGCGTGTGCCGCGATTTACACGACTTTCATTCGTGGAAAACGTTTAAGGTGTCGGCCGGCTGAACTAATCGCGGGGCCGGCACAAGATTTAGATTCGTTAAGGACGCGCCGAGTCCATTTGTGCGTCACGCGCCGTTTAGGTCGGGGGTAATGGGAAATCAGGGATTTTGCCAGCAGTTTTTATCGTTGCGACGATAAGCGGAAGTGTTGGAGGAGTTCGCGAGTTAAATGATTTTCTGCATGATCCTTTCGGTATAATTATATTGAAGGAATGAAGTTCAGAAAATTTCTCTATGTTTATGCATGTGTCACGCGCCATTTCATACGGGGGTATTACGAGACTAGAGTTTCTGCAAACAAGTTTAATCCTGGCGAAGAGAAATGAAATTGTTCGAGGAGTTGAGTTTGTAAGTTTGACGATTTTGTGCTTGGATCTTTTGATAAAATTATTCACGAAGTGATCATTAAAAACGTAAGAAGATTAAACAATTTTTAACCCAGTAAAATAAATCTTTTGTTTCCGATGGAGGATTCCAGGTGTAAAAAAGAAGTGTTGCTCATTTTTCGTCGTCTCTAGCAAAACCATTTTCGTTACAAAATTTTGCAACAAGAAAATTACTACCAGCTGTCGAATATATGCACTTTTATATAAGTTACTTGTTCAAGAAAAGAGTCTATTAATTTTTCTAGTAAAAATTGTAAAAAATCATGCTCACTCTGCAACGTCTCTAGCAAATCAACTTTTAGAAGAAATGTTTTTACTCAGACATTTTACAAAATTTTGCAACAAGAAAATTACTACCAGCTGTCGAATATATGCACTTTTATATAAGTTACTTGTTTAAGAAAAGAGTCCATTAATTTCTCTCGTAAAAATTGTAAAAAATCATGCTCACTCTACGACGTCTCTAGCAAATCAACTTTTAGAAGAAATGCTTTTACTCAGACATTTTACAAAATTTTGCAACAAGAAAATTACTACCAGCTGTCGAATATATGCACTGTTACATAAGTTACTTGTTCAAGAAAAGAGTATTAATTTTTCTAGTAAAAATTGTAAAAAATCATTCTCACTCTGCGATGTCTCTAGCAAATCAACTTTTGGAAGAGAGGCTCGTACTCAGGAATTTTACAAGATTTTAAAACAAGAAAATTGTTACCACCTGTACAATATATACACTTTTACATATGGTTCTCCTTTGTAGAAAGAGCCCATTAATATTTCTAATAAAAATTCTAAAATGTCATGTCTCTTTCAGATGGCTACAACTCCTTAGTACGACTCCTTAGCTGAAAAACACGTGTTAGTCTGTATTGCGAGCTAAGTGGTGACATAGGGGTAACAAAAGGGGTAGCAGTTTTCACCGGGAAACACGTTGTTAATGAAGTGCCACGGGAAACATTGCCCCTTTGATCCGCCATTTGTACCGGGTCGAGCCTTTGTGTACAAACTCGCCCCGCGCTAATATCGCTGCATTAATATACAACCCTGCTACCCCCGAGGTGGCTCGACCCTGTTGCAAAAGCATTTGTCGCGTCTGGGCTTTCAGAAATTTACTCGCGGCCACACGCACCGTTGTTTACTATATCCGTTGTCTTAAAATAACGAAATATAGCCAGTGAGCGAGGGGAACAATGCCGCGGCGCGGACTGAATACCGCGAGAATTATTCTTGATCCGTATTCTCGCTCGAATATCACACTTTGACACCTCGATTATTGCTCGCGCAATTTACTTTGTCATACTTAACTCCCCAGAATTTGTTCTGATGGAATTGATTGATAATAAATGTTTCTTTTCTTTTATATTAATGGCACAATTATCAGATTCATCAAAATAGCTACTAGATACTCTGTTCTAGATTTTTTGTTTTACTATTTACATTCTTTAAAAAATTATTGCTTGAATTTTTATTTGTTTGAGTGTATGATAGTGTGCATAATATAGTTTATATTAATAAAGCAGTGGAAAATGGTCACTTTCAGAGTTCGGTTGTTCTAATATTAATCTTGTAGAGACTGCGGCTGACCTGACAAATGCAAAAACCTTTTTAAGAATGTTTTACTCTGACAGAAGAGAATGTTTATATTTTACTGAATAATAGGCAGACTGTATGACTGTTTTAATAAAGCAGTGTGGATTTGAAGGTGATCTTTGCGTGCGTTTCTTAAATCTATCACCATGTACCAAGGAATAAATTTCATCAAGGAATAAACATCAATTTTGTTTCAATTTGATTCATGAAATATTATTGTGAAAGGTACTACAATGATGTGCAAGAATTAAGAATTCATTTTTGTAGATATGTATTGAGTGAATTTGCGAGATACAAATTAATTAACGTAATAATCCTTGTCATAAATTTTAGCTTTTCAGATTTTGTGGAATTTTTATGAGCGTTAGTTTGGCACGTGTTAGACCTGCGCACATCGCGGTTCCAAATATTAATAAATGCTTCAAAGATATAGTCGATAAAACCTGCGCTGCAATATTAATTTTTGTAAAAAGGAAACTACACGATCAATCACGCATTGAAACAGTTGGAGCCATTAAAAATAATATTACTGTTCCCGCATCATAAAAACGTGCAACAATATTTTTAAAAATTCATAATAAATCACGTGCAAAACAAGTAGGACATTTGTTTCTTTTGTTCGCTATCTCTGTTTCGAAGTTAGCATTTATCGTAACAGAACACGTAGGGAAACGTAGATAAAATATCCCACGCAATATTTATAAAACATGATGTTTCATAAAAAAATTTGTCCTGTATCTGCCAGATCAATTGTGCGTTTGCGAGTTGCAATCACTATGATGTACATTTTCCTGTACATACATTCGCATTTCATTTTTCAGACGACGTCAACTGCTTAACAAATGTGCTACTAAAATAAGAGTCGACGAAATTCATGGTTTGAAAATAAATCCTTCTTCGACGTAATTAGATAGCGGATTTTTTGCATATATGACAGAAATGAGTAGTGACACAGTGAAAAAATTAAAGGAACTGAATAGCATCAATTTTTCGACCTCGTGAAATTATTAAACAAAAGAAAACGTTCTTAAGCGGCTCCTATATCTTATAACTAGACGTGCAATTTAAAATAGTAAAAAGATTGAAAGAATACAAGAATTCCGATATACTCAACATATTAAAATGCTTAATGAGGAAAATAATAATTAACAATTTTATTTTGCATAGAGATCTGCAGTTTAAAAAATGAATATGTGCAATTTAAAATAGTAAAAAGATTGAAAGAATACAAGAATGCCGATATACTCAACATGTTAAAATGCTTAATGAAGAAAATAATAGTTAACAATTTTGCATAAAGATCTACAGTTTACTTATAACTAGACTGCAGATTTTATGCATTTGTGACCAAAATGAGTACGTGCAATTTAAAATAGTAAAAAGATTGAAAGAATACAAGAATGCCGATATACTCAACATGTTAAAATCCTTAATGAGAAAAATAATAATTAACAATTTTGCATAGAGATCTGCAGTTTACTTATAACTAGACTGCAGATTTTATGCATTTATGACCAAAAATGAGTACGTGCAATTTAAAGCAGTGAGCAGAATAAAAGAATTTAAAAATGTCAATGAGTTAGTTTCAGCTAATTAAAATCATTAAAGGAAGAATTACATTTTTATTTGGCTTCCGTTTTGTACAATATATGCACACAATTTTCATTTTGCATAAAAATCCTCAGTCTACTCAGGAGTTACAAAACAAGAATCATCCACACAATACCAAATCCTACAGAACTCGACAAAATCAGTACAACAAACCGTAAAGCCTGCGCCTAAAATCCTCGCCCCATCAAACCAGAACCAACACTCATCAAATTCCCCATTCGCACGCCATCATAGTCATCGCCAACCCAATCGAGCGCGCCGCTGAAGACCGTTACATAGCGGGCAGCCCATAAACGCTAGCAAACGATGGTAAATGATACACATCCATGTCGAACATCCTCCCGCACTCCACCCCATACATTACACCTCTCCATTCAAACACCAACGCTTCCGTGACTGGTGTCTCTCCACCGGGCCTCAGTATTTTTAAACGAAACCGTCCTCGTTACACTTTCATTCCTCAGCGGATCCTTTTAATCTCCGAGATCCCTCTCCAGCAGCTGAACTGCGAAAACGACGAAGAAGAACACGAACACGAAGAAAAAGAACACGAAGCTTCTCGTAAATCAACATCGTCGGAACAGAAACGCATCAAAAGACTCGGAGACAGAGAGAGAGAGAAAGAAATCCTACGTTACACCTCGTAAAAAGAAACTTGTGAAACTGTTTCTGGGTTCTGCTGTATAAACCTTATTTGGTTTAAAGCAATAAATAAATGATAATAATAGCTGTTTCTGCGACTCGCGGCAAACCCGTAACTGGATTCGGCCGTTGCGAATCTTCACGGCTCGCAGTTCGCAAATCATTTTCCCGCGCTGTCGCAACGACGGCGAGTGCATTCGAGACGCTGATTACGTCTATTTTTGCGATGGACCACCGGTGTGCACACCTACACCCGAAGCTACACGCGGCTATCCTTTCAAGGGAATCACCTTTCGTAATCCAATATCGCACACGCGGCCGTCGCCGGGTAACAAAATGCTGTGTGGTACCTGTGCACGCGACTGGACCTCTTCGGCTCCTGGAGGATCGCACTGTTCACGGATCGAGGACCAACCACGTGTCACCTTGATCGAGGTCTGTCGCTGTGCTCTCGATTCAGGATTGGATTAAAACCGGAAGCGTTTCACCGGGTGTCCGAAACTTGGAGTATTCAGCGGAGGACAACAGAGTTAGAGTTGGCAGAGACGTCAGGAAATAGCAGAAGGAAACAGTGGATGAAGGATTGAATTGTTCGAGGATCAACCACGTGTCTGTTTGATCGAGCCTGTCGGTCTCGATCCGAAAATCGATTGAAACTGTTTCTCTGCGAGTTTGAGTTAGAGGATTGCAAAGTAGGGGATGAAGAAATTGTAAGAATGGAGTAAGAATGGAGATAGAGGGTGGACGAGAGATTTCACCGTTCGAGGATCAACCACGTGGTATCTTGATCGAGCCTGTCGCTGTGCGCTCGATCCAAAATTCGATTAGAATCGAAAGTGTTTCACTGCGAATCTCGGGTGGAGGATGACAGAGTTGAGGATGAAGAAAACGTAAGAAAATGGAGAAGGGGGTTGAAGGATCAATCACCTTAATCGATCCTGTCGCTATACTCTCGATCCAAAATTCGATTAGAATCGAAAGTGTTTCACTGCGAATCTCGGTTGCAGGGTAACAGAGTTAGGGATGAAGAAAACTTAAGAAAATAGAAAATGGAGAAGGATTTGATGGATCGCACTGTTCGAGTAATTCAAACCGTAATTCTTTCACTGCGAGTCCGGGTTGAAACTGGGAATCTCGGTTGGAGGATGGCAGAGTTGGGGATGAAGAAAACGTAAGAAAATGGAGAAGGATTTGAAGGATCGCACTGTTCGAGGATCAATCACGTGTCACATTAATCGAGCCTTTCGCTGTACTCTCGATCCAAAATTTGGATTCAAACCGTAATTCTTTCACTGCGAGTCCGTGTTGAAACTGGGAATCTCGATTAAAGGATGGCAGAGTTGGGGATGAAGAAAACGTAAGAAAATAGAAAATGGAGAAAGATTTAAAGGATCGCACTGTTCGAGGATCAACCACGTGTCACCTTGATCGAGCCCATCGCTGTGCTCTCGATCCAAAATTCGAAACCACGAGTCGAAAACTGCAAGTCTCCGAATACAACAAGGTTGGGGGTGAAGTGAACGTAAGAAAATAGAAAAAGGAGCCGGAGGATGGATGGGTGATCGTTGCCACCGGTAACCGCGCGTAAAGACGAGCAACCACGAGCAAGTTAACGCGTCCACTGGCAATGGTAGCGCGTCCACTGGCAACGGGAACCGACTATGCGAACGACGGCTGTTGCGAGGACGGTGCACGATCAACGACTGCTGAAAGGGAGAGCGCGCACGTCCGACAGACTGGTTGGACCGATAGGCATTGGCAGAGCGCTGGGACTCTCGCGAGCTTATTTTAACACCGCTGTCCTTCCAACTCGGGCTACGACGAGAAAGCTCGTTGTGAACACTCTGCGCCGCGCCGATCATCGTGTTCAGGCGAGTCGAGGTGGTGTCGTTTAATGGGGCTTCTTGGCAAAGGCGAAGAGCAAGTGTTCGATGATTACCGTTTTATGGAGACCGGATCGGTACCGGGAACCGTATCGCGTGCCACCGGCTGAACAACGATTGCTATGGAATGAGTTTGACGGGGATCGATCCCTCTGTCGCCGAGATTGAGATTGATTAACCTAGGAAACTACACGATGGCTTCTCTAGGTCGATGGATCAATGTAGGGAGTGTAGATTTCCTTTTGCTTTCAATGCTTTTTTTTATAAAATTGTTTATTATCTTTTTCTTCGTCTTTCGTTCTTCAATGTTCCATCGACAGTTTTGTTATTAGAGGCGATGTTTATCGTTGTTTGTGTCTGTAGGATTGAGTTTCCAGAATTGAGTTTGCTTTAGCAACAGGGGGAAAGTATATCGTTTCTTCTGCCTTCAAGATTTTTTGGAAAATTGTTTAATTTCGTTTGTGTCTGTTGGATTGAGTTTGGTTTAGGAACGGGGGGGAAGTGTACCGTTTCTTTTGCTTTCAAGCTTTTTTGGAAAATTGTTTAACGTCGTTTGTGTCTGTAGGATTGTGTTTGGTTTAGGAACGGGGGGGGGGGGGAGTATATCCTTTTTTTGTGTTCAAGCTTTTTTGGTAATTTGTTTAATGTCGTTTGCGTCTGTAGGATTGTGTTTAGTTTAGGAACAGAGGGAAAGTATATCGTTTCTTTTTCCTTCAAGCTTTTTTGGATAATTGTTCTATGTCGTTTGTGTCGTTAGGATTGTGTTTAATTTAGGAACAGGGGGAAAGGTATATCGTTTCATTTGCCTTCAAGATTTTTTGCAAAATTGTTTAATATCGTTTGTGTCTGTAGGATTGAGTTTGGTTTAGGAACAGGGGGAAAGGTATATCGTTTCATTTGCCTTCAAGATTTTTTGCAAAATTGTTTAATATCGTTTGTGTCTGTAGGATAGAGTTTGGTTTAGGAACAGGGGGAAAGTGTACCGTTTCTTTTTCCTGCAAGCTTTTCTGGAAAATTGTTTAATTTCGTTTGTGTCTGTAGGATTGAGTTTGGTTTAGGAACGGGGGGGGGGGGGGGAGTATCTCGTTTCTTTTGCTTTCAAGCTTTTTGGGAAAATTGTTTAATGTCGTTTGAGTCTGTAGAAATGAGTTTGGTTTAGGAACCGGGGGAAAGTATATCATTTCTTTTACGTCCAAGCTTTTTTGGAAATTTGTTTAATGTCGTTTGTGTCAGTAGGATTGTGTTTAGTTTAAGAATAGGGAAAAAGTATATCGTTTCTTTTGCCTTCAAGCTTTTTTGGAAAATTGTTTAATGTCGTTTGTGTCTGTAGGATCGAGTTTGAAAAATCGGGTTTGGTTCTAGTGAGTTCGTTCTAGCATGGAGAGGTAGAATCTCTATAAAATACTATCACAAGAAAGTGATTACAATGAATTGTAAGAGATGAACAATGAGTCTAGCTCCTGTCTCTTTCAGAGACTGAAGTTTCAAAAAAGATATTTTTTGAACATCTGGTGGAAGAACCGACAAACCATCCGCAACTTGCAGTCACGCGGTCACCGTCAAACTTGACACTCGTCGACGATTTGTCGCGTGAATCTGCGACCTGCCAAGAAACCCGATGACACACTATCGGTAGTGAGTGTCGTGCAGTGACTCGTTCTCTCGCTACATGTGGGCCATTATTTTTAATTCGACTACCGCGTTGATGAAAACAATCGGTGCAGAACAATTGGTAAACATTCTATTCAAGCGTAGGTAAATAATCGAAGCCTATTACCAACGATAATCATTCGCGCCGTAGTCATTAAATCGAGTACATTGAAATATTCCCTGGGTCACTGATGTGATTACTGTGCCTATTCGTCGAAACGATGTGACATCTCTCGACACTATTTTCCTAACAAATTGAGCGTTTGATTCTCTGGAAATCGAGTACTTCCACAGAATTGATAATAATAGTCGATGCTTTGTCCAAGATCACGCGCCATTTTCTTCGAATAAAACGTCAAAAAGATGGTCTGAAGGTTGACTGCATTGTTGCTAGGAAGTGGATCTTATTAACATTCATTTGCCGAGCCAAACATTACATTTGACGGACACTAAATATAACATCGTTGTTGTCTTCAGTGAATAATAAATACAAACTGAAACTACAATGTAGAATCAGAATAAAGACAGTAATTGACACAAACATTACTTCACATGGAACCTTTAGAAATTCTTAATAGAAAAAGTACTCAATTTCACAAAAATTACATAAAGAAACTCTGGTATCTGATTCTTTAGATTGTTTGTTACTCCAAGATGTGGATAAACAAACATAGGGACGCAATTAGCTAACAGTGTAGGACACAAAGTTCACTATTGAAAAATAATCGTAGGCTATAGCACAAGTATTACGACACAGTGGTCATCATCGTCCACCAATGACACAAGTACGATATCGAACAAATACGATATCGTCATATAATCATGTTACACAATACATAGTGTATACAACGACTACATGTTCGTACCAGAAAAATTGCACTGTGTCATAAATAGACTGCGGATCTTTATGGCGTCTGAAAATTTTCAAAAAATGCTAGAATATAAAATTGGTACGATTTGTACGACTTGGTACGATTTTTATTTATTTCAGATCTACAATGGCCGCTGCTACTGAAAATGAGATTTTATTTGATCCCATTCTGTTACAATACGCCTACAAAAATTGAAAATTACATAAACATCCGCAGTCTAGTCAGCAACTACAAGACATAAAATCCGAGTATCAAAATTGTTAATTACCTATTCAATTTCTAATTAATTCAAATTAATAGCTGTCCTATCGAGGACAAAAGAAAGACTACTAACAGCTGTCTAACAACACAAGCAACCAGCATCACAATCAGCTAACATTTTCAAGTCTTACCGATTGATAAGTAGATTGCGAATCTTTATGTAAAACAATAGTAGTCTAAGTTAACCCTTAACGGACAGGAATTATTTTTAGTATACTTCTCGATAGGTCCAATATGTCTTCCTTGTGAAACAAAAAATTGTGTACTGAAGAGTTAAGTGTATTAATGAAATGATGGGAAGAGTGTTGTGTTCAGTAAAAATTGGTTTGACATTTTTTGGGAGTAATAATTTCTTTAAAAATTATTAGCAGTCGCAGAATGGTAAAATTTCTTGGGCGGCTATTGCCCGACGCTCGTCCGCAAAGAGTTAACTCTAAAATACAGCAGCCACATATATTTATTTCCTTAATAATTTTATTTAGTTGAAAGTATGTAATAGCATTTTTAAATTGATTATCACCGTTCTGCATTTGACCTTCTAATTTATCTCATAAATCCGCAACACCCGCAAGTGTACTGATTTATTAATAAGAGAAATTCAGAGTGCAACAACATGATTTTTGTTTAACCCTAGACGCTTCAAATCTCTCAATTAATTGATTAATTACCAAAACTCGACCATTACATTACATTTACCTTGTTTCTTCGCAAGATAAAATATTTTTGTTGACCAATATGATCACATTTGATCACATTCGTGTTTTAATTGGCCCCGTTACGTTCGTGCACGCCAACCAAGTTATCAAGCCTTAATCAACGGCGCTCATCGCCCGTGTACGATATCTCAGTTGTAATTAGTCGCAGGAGCGTGGACAAATCGGCCGGAGATGGCGTTACGACCGCCGGTACCTGCCAAAATCTTCGTTAGTAACCAACCAATTAGCTCCGGGGGCGCACCTCGTTGATTTACAACGCTGGCTAATAGAAGGACAAAAAAAATCACCTATAACTCTTATGTTAGAGCGAGCTCTCGCGCTTACTGTTTCGTTATTTATACAGGCCACGACATTCCCCCGATTCCGATTCGTCTCGCGTGCGCGGACAGGTTGACGGTTCGGTTGTTATGTTCGTGCGACACCTCTGCCAAGATATTAGCCGCGATGCCAGTTTCTACGATAACGCGTGGCGTACTACGGGTTTATAGAACATTTATAATGCGATTATAGAGCGCTATTTCTACAGTCTCATTATAATTAGACAGACGCTGAACGTGCACGTTTAAACGTAAATATTCCGAGGAATACAATATGCCGTGATTGATGCATAATAACGGTACAAGTTAGCCATTTTTCTGCAAGAATAGTCTATATTATTGTTTATGTATTTTTTCGAGATTTTTAATAGAGTTTGTGTCACGTCGAAAGTCTTCCACAATTTTGAACACTAAACTTATCGAACATTAAAACCTGGTATGTATTGTTTTATGAAAATAACAAGATTTAATTTATTTAGACTTTGTGTGATTTTTATTGTAACATATGCTTGGTGAAACAAAACAAATTAATAATTTTAAAATCAAAAATCTGAAACCGGTCATTTGACAGACTGTGGTAGGTTTAGTGTTAAATGTTTTTTAATTTCTTGATGTGCGATTTCTTTTGCAGTTTCTTTCACGGGTGATTATAAGCAAAATTATTCGAAAAATATAATTTAACTACATTTTAAAGCTTTATTCAAAATAAACGAAATAATCAATTTTGATATAAAAATTTCGTCTGGAATCTTTTCTTGTTTAATATTTTCTTGTGAAGAAAAATATATTTGTATTTATTGCGTGCCTAGGTTTATTGTGATGGTTAAATATATCAATATAAAAAAAAGATAAAGATAAATTATATGCTGATTTTGCGAATTCCAGTCTGAGATCTTCGTACCAGTTTGACATGATACTAAATATTTTTGATTACTTAGAAAGTGTGAACGAATTATTTTATAGTAAGAGAAAAGAGCTGGTTTATATTTTTGAAAATATAGCACCTCTTACCTATAGTACAGGGTGTGAAGAAATGTTTGGTCTTGGCTGCTATAGGCGTATTCTACATCTTCGGATCGATGAAGATCTGTAAAGGAAAGTGGCCGGAAAAATGTCCTTGACGTTGAATTTCAAGGTCAAGGACATTTTTCGGCATCTTTCTTTTACAGATCTTCATCGATCCGAATATGTAGAATACGCCTATGGCAGCCAAGACCTAACATTTCTTTACACTCTGTACAATTTATTTGTTAGAACCTTGTTTCCTCCATAGTCTTGCGAACGATTACTTGAGTCCCCATTTGTGAAGTGTAAATATTTCTTGTGGATAGAAAATTATTAAGTGAATGATATAGAAAGAATTTATTTGTCTTCTGGAATGATTATTGATATGAGAAAGTAGATAGACTTCCCATGTGAAGGATTTTATGGATTTATTCAGAATCTCGATCGTTTCTCAGCATTCTCAGTATTTTGAAACGAAACTAATAAACGGCGCCGAAGAAGCTGGAGCATGGAGATTCCATGAAATCCAAAAACGAACACGTGACACCGGCATCGAACCGTGGTTCTCGGGATTTTGAACTGTTGCTCACATACCAAAGAAGAACTTCCTCGAACAAAGGATCTGAATCAGTTTGTCCCGTGGAACCAGCTGTGCCGCTAGTAGGAAACGGCAGGCGACACGTTCCGGATGAGACACATTCTGAAAATTAAAAATGACGGGATCCATCTTTTTGTTCGGCTTCCGCGAAAATGTAACGAGCTCCTGAAAAGAAACAGTCTTTCTTCTAGACCGTCCGACTAGCGAAATGTCGACGATCCCGCGAGAAATCACGAAAGAAACTGAATAATATTACTGAGAAGTCAGATTGTTCTTCCATCTTGGTCTTAAACTTAAAAAAACTATAAATTAAATGAATAATTGAAAACATCGAGTATTAAATCAATTTGTAACATTTGTAAGGAAACTTCATCAAATTTACAGGACCATATATAATAATAAAAAATGTTCTCACAGTCTAATAGATTTAATTGTTACAGATTAACAATTTCATCAGCATGTCACCCATATTTGCATGACGAAATTATTTATAAAGAATTCAGAATTAATTTTTACGCTGGTAGATTGAGTGTGCAAAATTTGCTTATGATCTGCGAATTGGAAGGGGTTCGAAACAGTAATTAATATAAGAAAATGGGATTAAATTAAACAGAAATCGGGTAAGTGATTTTCTTATGCACAGTCGTATTTTTGCATTTCAACTTACAGAAAAAGTGAAATGGAAAGCGAGAAAAAATTGCTCCCCGTTTAACTTGTTAATCGATACAGAGAAGATTCATTGATCTAGATGACGATGAAGTCCAAGAAAAATGGCGTCACAGATCCCATAGCCGTTCACGCTCACCTCAGTCTGTGTTTCTAAGATCCACCACAGATAATTAACTACATTTTCAAGAACCTTGAGCGAAGAATTTCATTCTGCAACAATAAAATCATGCAAGACAGTCATCAGTGCGACGTTAACGGCCAAGAAAAATGGCGTCGACTGTAAAGCTCCATTTCTGTCTCATCCCGTTGTTCCTCAAATCCAACAGGAACAATTAAGCAGATTCTCAGGAGGCTGGAACGTGGAATATATTCTTTACTGTTGGCGACGATAAAACTATCAGTGGAGGAGACTGTGGATGTAGAACGACGGGAGGAAGAAAAAAGGGCTTACCTCGGGATCGTAATTTTACACTTTGTACGGTCGTCTTGGGCGAGGACCGCATCTTGTTCCGCGAAACTCAGCCGCGAATTCGCGCCACCCCCCGGTCCCCCTTCGCGTGCCGCGGATTATTTTTGCCGCATTCGCGATGTACGCCACCGCCCCGAAAGTCAAAACACGGGGGGCCACTCTATATCAAACGTTTAATTGGGTGCTACATCTCTTGACGGGAATGTGAACGCCGGTATAAATTTAATGAGACACGCGGGCGTCCGTAAACGCGTCCACCATCATGCCGAACGGATGATTTTTAATTTAATGCCGCCCCACGCAATTTGTCTCGGTTCGCGTGCCCGAATTTCAAACACCCGAATCTGCAACATCGCGAGCCAATTTTGATACATTCATCTTTATATCCTGTTACATTTCCTTTCTTCGTTCATCATCTGCAATTTTTAACACATCGTTATCCCTTCACGGAAGAATTATGTCGAAAAATTGCGTCGGTCAATGGGGAACAGAGAAACAGAGAAAAGACAATGTACAAATTAAGTATTGAAGGGTTTTCATTTTTGTGCGAATTAGTAGTATAGAAATTGTGAGTTCAAGATTCATTCGGACTACGAAAAATTGTGAAGGATGATTGTGACATCCACAATTTCGCAATTTACTAAAATTTCACAAACTTTACTTAAATATTTCACGTTTCCATTTTTGTGCGAGTTTGTAACATACAAATTGTGAGTTCAACATTCCTTTTGACTATGGAAATTTTGTGAAGGATTATTGTGACATCCACAATCTTGCAATTTACTAAACTTTCACAAACATCACTTAAATATTTCGCGTTTTCATTTTTATGCGAATATACAAATTGTGGGTTCAACATTCATTCAGACTACGCAGAAATTGTGGAGGATGATTGTGACATCCACAATTTCGCAATTTACTAAAATTTCACAAACTTTACTTAAATATTTCACGTTTCCATTTTTGTGCGAGTTTGTAACATACAAATTGTGAGTTCAACATTCATTTTGACTATGGAAAATTTGGGAAGGATTATTGTGACATCCACAATCTTGCAATTTACTAAACTTTCACAAACATCACTTAAATATTTCGCGTTTTCATTTTTGTGCGAATATACATATTGTGAGTTCAACATTCATTCGGACTACGCAAAAATTGTGAAGGAGGATTGTGACATCCACAATTTCGCAATTTACTAAAATTTCACAAACTTAAATATTTCACATTTTCATTTTTGTGCGAATATACAAATTATGAGTTCAACATTCATTCGGACTACGCAAAAATTGTGAATGATGATTGTGACATCCACAATCTTGCAATTTACTTAAAGATAATTTTCAGTGACTCCATAACATTCTTCTGCTAAATTGCTTCATGTAGAAACTACATAAAGAAGGTACGTTGCATGAAAAAAACATTTGAGCAGTAAAGGTGAGCAACGAAATAAATTATGGTAGCGAACAGGTTACTTGATTCCTTTTAAGATATCTTTGAGAACAAATTGTGCTCATAGCTCTAAGCTGACTGTCGTAGCAACGACGCCATTTTTCTTGGACTTCAGCATCCTCTAGCTGCACGCATGAATGATAAACACGATGATATAATACGCGATATAATAAACTCTCGAGGAGTCATTTTAATATTCCATTCATCCCAGCAACGATGTAATGAAGACAAAAATGTGATGTCCGGCAGCTACGACTTCATTCCTACGCCCATTAATGTCGTCTTAGCAACTTTGTCTCCTTTCAATATTTATTCGAATCGCATACGCGTAGTCCCGAAACCTTTCTGCGTACCGAATAAATTGTAGCTTGTAACTTTTTATCACCAAGAACATTATTACGTATGATCCGCTCGGTTCCATTCAGCGGAACGCATAAAATCCTCCCGCGAGATATAAAATCCTGACAAGAGAATCTGTGTTCCTGTCATCGTTTGACGTTGCACATTTTGGCATAAAGTACGTCGGATCACCGAGGCCTTCCCGTTGAACGTAAACCGTCTGCTTCGCGTCGTTACCGGCGATCGTTCCGTCAAATTAATTCGTCGTGATTCCTGTTTTCGTTTCTTTCGTCGGCTTTATGTCTGCGAGAGCCGCGGCCATAAACGTCGCCTGGTTGCCTAACATTTGCGAAACACTATTCCAATAGTTGCCACACTGTTATCGCTGTTCTACTACTGCCACTCGTTCTCGCGTGTTAACACAATAAATATTGGATATCGATACGAATATTCCCAACAATATGTTATTAAGAATGTCATGTTGTGTCTCAGACATTGATGAATTAAAAATTGTGTCAAACGTTTAGAAACATTCAAAAACATAGATTAAGTAGTCTAGGAAACTTTGCTTATAGTTGGACATGATGTTTAGGTTAAATGCACTTTGCAAGTCATAGATGTATGTAAATTTTGTTTGAATAACTTGTCTACGCTTCTGTTTGAACACTGGGAAGAAATTTTAATATGAACAAGCTTGAATTAACGCTGTATGATTTTTTTGTATGAATTTATTGTTGCTTACTGCTAAATTCAGCAGTTCATTGAAGATGCTTAGTATCCCAGAATAAAACTTACAACTTAAACGTATGTATTCTTGTTAACTAATTGATACAAAGCTAAAAATAATTAAAGACTCTTTTCTTCCTGGAATGAAATGCCTAACCTAGAAGTACATTTTTTCATCTAATAAATAACAGAAACCAGTTTTATTTTCCCAATCTTATTTCCCCAGAATAAAAATGGCGAACCCTCGACCCAGTGACAATAATTTATCGTTGAACCGCGATGACCTATTCGCCATTTTATTTTTCCAGTGCATAGTTCAAGAACTTACGCCGGAAAAAAAAAGAAAAGGGGACACTGTCAGGGAACAGAGTCGATAAAAATCGTTGACAAGAGGCGCACTCGTAAATTCTATCCGGGAAAGAATTATTGCTGACGGATAAAGGCCAGCAACGATCTGACCAAAAGCGTTCGCGGACACGGAGTTGCTGAGGAACGTGGCGTTACCGACATCCACTTCTCGAGCTTTTCCTTTTCGGAAGTTCTGGATGGTTCGTGTGACTCAACGCGACGCCGGGAAAAAGGAAAATAAAGGTAAAGCGTCGGGGCCAAGTCGAGTCGCCGGCTAATGAAAGAAAACGCTGACAAAGGAACGGCTGTGGATTAGCTTTCGCATTATTTCTCACTGGCGAACGTAGGAATTAAAGTTAACGAAATTTTCTAGTGTTGCTACGTCCTCGGAGAATTTTTCTGTATTGTTCACAACCGTGCTGGAATTCTTTTGCATTTTTTTGAAACGTTCAATTTATACTTTGTACAAGTATGTTAGTAGATATTCAAACGCCAATTAGTTTAACCCACTATAATCGTTTTTTGAGCCTGAATAAAATGTATACAGCTTGCAAAGGGTTTGAAAAATGTATCTAAAATGTGATTGGAGTGAAAGACATTGCAAAATTGTTGTAGATAAAGGTTTTAGTTGAAACGAGGTGGAGGAACAATGGAATGTTACGTTAGATTGTAACGGAAGAACAATATCGGGTTTACAAAATGTGATCGTAGTATCAGACACTGCAAAATTGTAGTAAATAAATTTTTTAGTCAGAAGTGGTGAAATAATTACAGGTTACAATATTTTTACAAAATACGAATAATGAATGTGTGACTTGAAAGTTTGAGGGTATTGTAGAGAGCTAATGAAGAATTATGATGTTCAGTGGATATGCTGTAAACTATTCTAGCTTTTTAATATTGCATTAGCAAAAATACTAAAGAAGCTACTGGAGGACATCTAGGTTCCGGTCATACCATAATGTCTACACAATTATCAATTTTAGCAGTGAGTTTTCAAAATTATGAATCTGCACAACCTATAATAGGAAGATTTTAACTTATCATATACAGGGTGAGGCATTTATCCTGGACAACCGGAATATCTCAAAAACTAAATTCCGGAGAAAAAAACATTTCAAATAAAAAGATTAAATCAAGGAAGAGCTGATGCAGAAGTCATATCCATTTTTAATTGTCATCATGTTTTCAAGGTCATTCCAAGGTCTGCTTTATTTTTTCAAATAGAAACATATATTTTTCATTACAGATTCTTAATTTACGACTTGAAACAAATAACTTTTATTTGAAATGTTTTTTTCTCCGCCGATTATTTTGTATAATATTTAGTTTTAGAATTTAGTTTTCGAGATATTCCAGGTGGCCAGGATAAATGTCTCACCCTGTATACTCAGCATGATTTGTACTTTATCACTGACCACAAAAATTCTCCATAGTCTTTTTCTTTGAACAAAAATGTTCGCACTAATTATTTTAATAAATTTCATAAATCAAGACCCTGTAAAAATGATCAAACGCTATGATTCACATTGATCCTATATAAAAATGGTCAAAGATACGCAATCTTCGAGACCTCGCACGTGTTCCAAGACACAGATGATATCCTTATGATCAATGCTCGATGAAAGGGCGCGTAATATAAATTTATTAGTTAAACAATCCGTCTGAGAATTAAGAATAATTTACTGACGTAACAGTTGTGTAAATTCAGAGATGAAGCAGATGATTCAGGTCAGACAGTCGTAAGATGGCCGTCTCTACCCCGAAACGGATCACTGAGAATGGCGTTCCAAGTATGAGGACATCGTTAACCGACCGTGACGCATCTTCCAGAAATCCGTGCAATCGGAAAACTAAAATCGTATGGGGACAAGACAAATAGGCCGACGTCGCTCGGCTAGGAAACGGGTAGGAACTCCGTCGAAATAGCAACGGGACCATTAATGTTCATTAGCACCTCTTGGCGTCGTCTCTTGGGCGATTTAACAATGTTATAGCAAACAGGAAATCTGTAATGCGGATAAATGATCGGGAACACTGTGATGGAGGTGATCGATAAATCGAGATGCACCGATACGAATTGGGTACTATTATTTTTGTAAGTAACTACTTTATTAGATGTCTTCGTAAATAATTTTACAAACGTGTCATTCTTATATGAGGGATTACAATGTCATACATTAATGTTTACAGTACTGAATTGATTAGAAAGCATTTTTAAGAACGATTTGACAAACGTGTTGTTCTTGTATGAGGGAATAAAATGTCATACATTAATGTTTATATTTTTGCATTGGTTAGAGAATATTTTTTGTTTGTGTGAAGGAGCTCAACTACGTATATTACTGTTTAAACTCTCGAATGAATTACAAGGAAATTTTGGAAACATTTTTATATATACTTAGCTTTAGACACTAATGCTTAGAAGAAGAAGAAGAGGAAAGTGTGGTTTTGAAAGAAAGGTATCACTAGTCTAACTAGTAGTAATATAGTATTCGTGTTAACACAGCAAAGAATAATTAACCTTAAACAGTATTAAGGTCATGATTAACTCAACCGGAATAGAGCCCCTAACATAATCAACGTTCCATAATCTTGAAAATATTCCAAGAAGAGGAAGAAGAAGAAGAAGAAGAAGAAGAAGAAGAAGAGATTATAGTTACGAAAGCAAGATATTACTAGTCAAATTATCACAGTAATTAAATCAACAAAACGAAGAACAACTAACTTGAAACACTTTAACCCAACCGGAATAAAGCCCCTAACAGAATCGACGTCCCATAATCTTGAAGATATTCCAAGAAGAAGAAGAAGAAGAAGGAGAAATTATAGCTACGAAAGCAAGATATTACTAGTCAAATTATCACAGTACTTAAATCAACAAAACAAAGAACAACTAACATGAAACACTTTACATCAAGATCAACACAATCAGAATAGAGTCCCTAAGAGAATCAACATTCCACCATCCTGAAGATATACAAAGAAGAAGAAGAAGAGACTGGGATTTCAAAAGCAAGATATCACTAGTCAAATGATTACAGTATCCAAATCAACGCAGCAAAGAACAACTAACACAAAACACCATAGACCACGCTCAACCCAATCAGACCAAAGACCCCCAAGAAAACCAACGTTCCATCACCCTGAAAATACTCGAGGAAGATGAAAAAGGTCCATGGTTTCGAAAGCAAGCTATCAGTAGTCTAATAATTATGAAATCGTGCAGACAAATTGTCTTGACGTTGATAGTCGGTGTTCGACGCTGAAGAAGAGGTTCCCGAAAAATCGTGACGGTTCTAAAAAGAAAAAAAAAAGAAAGAAAGAAGAAGAAGAAGAAGATGAAAACGAACTGAACGACGACGATTGTCAGACACGAGGGAAACGAAACGAGGAAGTGGCCGGCGACGAAATCGGCACCGCGGGGTGCCGCGTCTTCAGCATCGGCCTCGAAGCGTATCTCATTGGCTGACTGTCGAACACACCAACTCTCGAAGAGAGTCGGTGTTCGTTTCTTCGTCGACGAACAACGACGTCACGGTTCTATTCCTGGCTGTGTGGACGCAGCGATATCTTTAGAGCAACCGGCACGGTACAGTCCGTTTCCGAGCTTTTCTTCCCGCGGGACAGGAAAATCGTTGCCAACAGCAGCATACGAGAGACGACAAAGATGATTCGCTTTAGCTACCAAATTCGACATCCCGTAACGTCATCGTTTCGCCAGAGTTCAGACGCACGAAATCTGTCGCATCATCCGATTTGGACGAATTCACTTTGACGCCTTGTTTAACGGGTCCTCGGATTAGTGAAGATCTCTCTTCGTCTCTGTCTCCTCTGTCTTGGCTGTCCCTGTCTCTCGCGGCTACTAACCGTCTGTGTTGGAACAGGTTCCATCATCCGGCGTGGTTCATGAGATGGACCAAGTTTTCATTGAGCTTGCAATTTACGAAATTGTACAAGCACGGGAACGAGGGATGAGGAAATTAACAGATGTCGAACAAGGTAATCTTTCGATGAAGATCGACTAGATTATAGTTGTAAGTCCTTGTACTTTCTAACGAGGAGAAGACGCGGTCATGGGGTCTCAGATTTTCTCGATACTGTGCATATTGAATGAAAAATGAAGCATTATAGGCGTCTATACTCAACAACTTTTGAGATACGTTAACATTGATGAAGTTAGTGCTTCTTTCATATTATGTTGCTTTTCAATAAAGTTTTTATATTTTGTTTCCTGTAGATATTATGAGTGTATTTTTCATTTGCAAAATACAATTAGTTAAAATAGATAAACTGAACAGAAAAAAAAGAAAAAAAATGGAAAAAAGGCAAAATGGATTTGAACACTGGCCTTCCCACTAATTAATCTAGTACGTTACCATCACGCCGTTTGGCACTTGACAAAAACTTCAACCAAAACTGTACTTAACGGGTGTAATGAAATTTATATTGTGAATATCTAAAAAATTATTGAGTATCGACACCTATAATGCTATATTTTCATAAACAGAAGAATGATATCTACCAGTATGCAAAGTTTCGACAAAATCTAAGACCCGATGACCGTGTTTTCTCCTTGTAAGAGCTTGTCTAGAAATTTTGTGAACTTGTGGGGCACACAAATGTTTTAGAAATTAAAATTCAAGATTTAATAGAGCTTCATACTAGCAAGATGGATGTATACAACCATTTCATAGCAGTTATGATCCTTCAAAATCTTTACTTACTGATTTTATTTGACATAGCTACTTCTCTTAGATCAACACTGATCATCTTTCTTTTTTTTTAGTTTATTTAAGGTCGACAGATCTTCTTATTGGACCTAGCATAAATAGCTCATGATACGAATTGGCTACTAGGAAATTAGAGAAGACGTGTAACTATTGTAACTTTGGGTAAAAATGGACCCAAGTTATTCTATATTGTATTTTGGATTTATCGAAAGCTTTAATGAAGAAACGAAGAGTTCGATTAATGCCAGATTCTTGAAATATTGTTGCCCGAATATCTGTTGTATAATGAGTTAATCTGTTTTGTTAGTAACATTTATCTTTATCCATACGATCTTGATGCTAATAACATTCATAATGTTATTGCTCTGACTAGTTGTTAGCGAAACTATTTATCCAAGCAACAAGATTATATTTAGCCCAGTAGTTACAGGATATGATAAATTGTTGCATCGCTAGTCTACGATGTTTAAAAGGTATGATTTATCGTTGCTTATTCGTCAAGATTGGCATTGAAGAATCGTTTCTTGTTAAGTAAGACATTATTTCCTCTAAAAGCACACAGGAAGTTGGTTAGTCTCTCTTTCTCTAGGATTATTATCGTTCACATTTGTGCAATATCGCTTACAGATTGGAACTATCAACGCAGGAAATAAAATTCTAATTAATTCCTCAACGATGTCTGATTACTTGATTGTTGATTTTTGCGCATTTTTAACGCAAAGTTTAACGAATGTGTAAAATACAAGGAAGCATCAAGAAAAAGAGAAATATAGTACCTCCATTTTGAAATGAACACACTAAATCTACCAGCGCCGGTCAAATTGACTCTTTCATAGAAAATGATTGATTAAATTACTCAACACTAATCCTACCACGGTCAATTGACCGGTTTTATAGTTTACAATTATTGCAATTATAAAAATTCATTTACAGAAAATAATGGAATAAATTTCCTTCTCCGAGTATCTATTATATTGAAAGTAACGTACAATCTCAATAAAAATGTTAATATTTTAATAAGGCAACATTTATCAGATACTTTTATGCTTGCTAGGTTTAGTGTTAAATCGAACATATATTATTATAGAAATAGCAAAAAGTCTATATAAATTTAATATTGAAATTTTTCTACAGCAAACTATGTTAGTCAATTTGAATGCTCGGTAGGTTTAGTGCTAATAGCAATTTTTATTTCCATCATTCTCAGAATTGGTGAACATTTAGAAAGCGAAAATGATGCGATTAATGATTTTTTTTAGAAAATGAGCAGTTAAATGTATTGTCACCGCGCGTCGCAAGTGTCATTCCACTAAAGTTGTGCAATAAAGAGCACTGTTTCACGTCGTTCTTCGTCGCCGTTGTTTGACGGGAAGTTGACGGCGGGCCGTTCGAGAATTTATTGAGAATCCGTATGGGCGAAGACACCACGGATTCCGGATGCTCCGAGTGACCAAACTCTCGAACCCCGACGTTTCTCTAAATAAAGCGTGCACGACTCCTCCGGTGTACTGTCGATTGCAGTCGGTGGCCTGTGTCTAGTTCTCCACATTGAACTATCTGCTGGTCTTGGATCCGGGCCAATCACCGATGAAAAAGCAGGGGTGAGAAGAAGGTTGATGCCGTGCAACCGACTGATACGAATCGTTCCGAACCGCGGGAAATTAAGTCGGTTTGCATGCGAATTCTATGCAAACTACTAAGATTCGCGCGCCGAAATAGTAGCGCAACACCGACCGACTAAATGCACAGATAGAAAGGGCAGGGATAGTAATCTGCATGTTCACGTGCATCGAACACTTGTCAAACAATTACACATACGTTTGTCCTTCGTTTTAATACAGCCTTCCATTAATAAGGTTTGCATTAAACGAGGCTTACACGATGTATGTCGTATTGTATGTTCTTTATGAAACATTGATTTTTCAGCTATGTAAAAAATAAATGGGTACTGAAGCTACAATAAATTGTTGTTCCTGGTCGTTCGTTTATCATATTGTTAATTAATCCTACAAACTTTAGTCGCTTTTCCTAAGGAACTGAAAAATCTCACAAAGAGAATGGAGAGATGCTTCAATTGAACTTTAGAATTATATTTTTAATTAATTCTGACGACTAACCAGCGATCTATAAAGTTGTGAATTGATACACAAATTCATGATCGCCTTATGTTAAAAAATAATTTATTTTTCTTCACATGTTTACACATTCAGTGAATGTGAGACATAAAGGCGGGTACTTTAAAATCAGTGCCATTTTTACAGCAATGTCAAATTTAGACATTAATTTGAAAAATTAAATCAGCAATTTGTTGTTAACATTTTCGTTTGTATTTTATGTTTACTGCTGCATCAACCTAATAAAGTCTGTAACAACAACATACATTAAAATATACTTACAATTTTACGAAGTCGATGGACAACATTGAACACTTGATTTAATCGAACTTGCATCTAGATTAAATAAACATATTTGTACAGGTTTAAAGAACTACAAAAGATGTGAACATGAATGAATAATTTATACGGTTTTCTATCGCGTTGATAAATCAGACATGATGTAATAATATGTTCCATTGAATTCACTGTGTTGCATCATGCAAGGATCTTATTTCCTAATGAAACCATTGCTAATCATTAGGTCTAAGGTTTGCGTAATCAATTTTCATTGATGTTAATGCAAAAATTACCAGTGACAAAAGTGTCGAGTGACAAAATTGTCAATCTTCCTATCAAAATCGTCAGGCAAAGAAATATTAAAGCTGCCATTTTGAGAAACTCATTTAATCTTGCAGAGAATACAAAAAGTGACGTTCTGCCTTATAAGGAAATTGTTTCCAATTGTTCCCTAACCTGTCCATCAGCTTTTTATTTAAGATGAACTACGTCAAGCCGAAATATTGACCCGGAAAACGGATAATCCCTATTGAAAGTGGCTGCAGGCCAAACACAATAATCCCGAAACGGCCGGTGCCATCTTCCGTTAATACGCGGCAGCTTTGTTCGGCAATGCGCCTAAACGCTTTCGGTCTACGACTATTCATTGGACACGGTTTATTTGTTCAGCCGTCGTTGCGACTCAAAATCATACACGTCTGACTGTTCCCGGGACGGTAGTCGTGTAACTGCCGTCCCGTTTGTTTGAACTGCCGCGATATTACTGAAATTTCGAACTCAGTTACGCGATAACCAATGGTTGACAGAGGAGTGTGAATGTCACCGCGATCATAATTGCCGGGATTGTGATCGCGTGACAGGCGGAATTACATTTTGTTGCTCAAGAATGGCCGTCCGTGAACGTCCCACGTTTCCTGTAAAATAGATATAGATAACGTGCCTGGAGTTAGCTTTATCGGAAAACATTATTTAAGTTTCATTTCCTACTCCAGGATGTCCTCTTTCCTTTAAGAAAAATTGGGAAAATGGATTTTGAAAATGTTTGGGAATAAATTCTCGAGTGGGAGCTAACCCAGATGGGGAAAATGTGAAAATCGCAGGAGATCATCGTTTTAAGTAACAAATTGAAAGTAGAACTTTGTTGGAATTTGGTGTTTAGCTTAGATAGATTGCTTAGCTGCTGTTTTACTTGTTCAAGTAATTAATATTTTCTTCAGTGTATGAAGTAGTACAAAATCCAAAGAAAATAATAGTAGGACAACCTTAGAAATGAGAACTTTAAGTTTATGTAGAATTGACAACTCTTACCAATTTTAGTAAATTAAAAATAATATCAGAATGTGTTGAAATTGTTCTGAAATTATAACTTAATTTTATGTAGAATTGACAACTCTTACCAATTTTGGTAAATTGAAAATAATATCAGAATGTGCTGAAATTGTTCTGAAATTATAACTTAATTTTATGTGGAATTGACAACTCTTACCAATTTTGGTAAATTAAAAATAATATCAGAATGTGTTGAAATTGTTCTGAAATTATAACTTAATTTTATGTAGAATTGACAACTCTTACCAATTTTGGTAAATTGAAAATAATATCAGAATGTGCTGAAATCGCTCTGAAATTATTACTTAATTTTATGTAGAATTGACAACACTTACCAATTTTAGCAAATTGAAAATAATATCAGAATGTGCTGAAATTGTTCTGAAATTATTACTTAATTTTATGTAGAATTGACAACTGTTACCAATTTTGGTAAATTGAATATAATATCAGAATATGCTAAAATTGTTCTGAAATTATTACTGTAATCTATTTTTCGTTTTCTTATTTTCTTCTTGAGCACATAAAATCTACATTTTAATCGTCGCAGACTCCCGTCGAAGAGGAAGAGGATGAAGAAACACGAAAACCGCCGAAGTAAATTCTTGGTATCAGAGACCTCTCCCGCAGCGCTGCCATGGTTCGAGAATAGAATATAGAAGTCAGAATGGATCAGTATATTACAACCTATCAGAAAGATTTCACGTGGCCGTCGAGGAAGATCCAACGAGCAGCTTCCAAGCTTCAAGATGCCGACTTCTGTCGTTGCGACTCTGGTCAGTCTCGCGAGATCAAGGTCACTGAACTATGCGGGGACCAGCAAAGCTGGAGTCGCATGGGTCCTATGGGACGTCTTCTTGATCCTAAGCTGTATCCTGCGAAGACTGGTCCTCATCCGGAAACGGATGTGACGAAGCATGATCAGCCTAGCACGTACATTAAAAAAGTAAATAAATTGAAATTGAATCGACGAAACAGATTTTGCGACAGAGATGGTGACGGAGATGATCGTTTCAGCTGGAGGAGAAGCATCCTAATCTCTATGGGGTTCTAAAGGGTGCGACTGAGGACGAGATTAGGCTCCGAGTGGATCAGGATAGACTGAGGACTACCTACGAAGTGGATTATGGTGCAAAGGAGCCGGAAGTTTGTTCTCGTAAGACTGTTGTGCTCCTTGATCAATGTTTTTTAGGGATTAATTGAATTAGGTTATTTTTTAATCGGTTCAATTAAAAATATGGACCATGGAATTTTATTTTTGGAAGAATTTTTTCATGATTTAAGTTTCAGTGGACATAGATGAAAAAATTTGTTTGTTTGAAATGGGTCTGTACACAAAATTTTTCGTGTTAATAGGCTTACAAAACATAAAAGTTAAATCGGTCCGTTTACACATTGTAAAATATCTGTCGTATCAGACTTTCTATTCGTGCTCATTAAAACCCGTTATTAGTCTGTGTAGCTTAAAAGTTGGTTATACAGCTAAACAGTTCGGTTTTATCATAAAAGTACAATTAAGGTAATGATATGTAGATTGATAAGAAACACTCTTGAAGGATAATTATTTATAATAGCTGATGAAGTGGGCGGGGGACCAAGTGCGGTTGATGGAAAAGATGACGCGTCTCCTCGAGCTAAATTAATTCAAATGCGAACTGGAAAGCGAGATCAACAAAAGAAGTCGAAATCGAAGAAAGGTGAAGACGAGGTTCAAGAGACTCGACTACCACCATGGCGTACAGAGTATCAAGATAACATCAGTAGACTAGGCGGCGCAATCATGACCCTGAAAATGCATTCGAAAAAGACTGCTGCTCCTGCTTGGGCAATGGCAAATTAATAAAAAAAATATAATAAAATTGACTGCACCTTTTAAATAAAATCGACGAACGTTCTTGGGTATTTCTGAAGTTTTTTTATTTATCTATAGCAATTATTTAAAGATTATTGACCAGATTCGGAATATACATTAAATATTTTACCAGACCTTAGTTAGCCCCTTAGATCCACGAATAGGAATCTTAGTGGGACTAAAGGATTGAATTCTATATGCAGCTATTTCCTCCGTGTTCTATACAGACCGAAAGATTTTTATAGCAAAATTAGAGACGCTATAGTTCACCTTATTTCGCAATTCAAAGTCAATACAGACGTTCTACAATACCGTCCTGATTGTCAGAATAAATTGTCTCCGTGAATCATTTCACTGCAGACATGCAAGACCTGAAGTTGTTCAAGATATTTCTTGTCGATTCACTTGAAGAGATAAACAGATTATGTAAACTATAAAAGGGCAGTGTGGTGGACAAAAATTCTGCGTAATAATGCATAAATCACTGCGCGATTCTCGACATCTCCTGAGGGGTGAATGAATATGACGACCCCGCCCACTTGTCGTATTCATGGCAAAATGTCCGACGAGTAATGACCTCTCTTAACCTACAACCGTAACAAAGTGACTGTGATTTTAGACGACCTCAGCGAAGGTCGTACAATTTGTAAACAATAATATTTACCTTTCCGGAACTATGCTTGAGGTCACAGCAGCGACCATCGTCTATTCCTTTTTTTTCATAAATGTATCAATTTCGTAATCTAATGATCATTGTTAGACTGTGCATGCTTATGCAAAAGAAAAATTGTTTGCATCGATTATAAGACACAGGAACCAAGAAGAAATATTTTTTCTTTAATTATTTCAATAATTAAAACATAATATATGAATTCTAATAATTTTTTTAGATTTTTCTACTATTTTTCTTACCCACATATTTCTGTCAAAAATGCATAAAATTCAGAATCTAATCATCATTTATGTTTTAACGTTAGAGGTATAAAGATCGGAGCTAAGCAAAGATCACTGTCCATAATATATGAATTCTAATAATTTTTTTTAAATATTTTTACTATTTTATTTACCCACATATTTCTGTCATAAATGCATAAAATTCGGAATCTAATCATCATTCATATTTTAACGTTAGAGGTATAAAGATCGAAGCTAAGCAACGATCACTGTCCATAATATATGAATTCTAATAATTTTTTTAGATTTTTCTACTATTTTTCTTACCCACATATTTCTGTCAAAAATGCATAAAATTCGGAATCTAATCATCATTTATGTTTTAACGTTAGAGGTATAAAGATCGGAGCTAAGCAAAGATCACTGTCCATAATATATGAATTCTAATAATTTTTTTTAAATATTTTTACTATTTTATTTACCCACATATTTCTGTCAAAAATGCATAAAATTCGGAATCTAATCATCATTCATATTTTAACGTTAGAGGTATAAAGATCGAAGCTAAGCAACGATCACTGTCCATAATATATGAATTCTAATAATTTTTTTAGATTTTTCTACTATTTTTCTTACCCACATATTTCTGTCAAAAATGCATAAAATTCGGAATCTAATCATCATTTATGTTTTAACGTTAGAGGTATAAAGATCGGAGCTAAGCAAAGATCACTGTCCATAATATATGAATTCTAATAATTTTTTTTAAATATTTTTACTATTTTATTTACCCACATATTTCTGTCAAAAATGCATAAAATTCGGAATCTAATCATCATTCATATTTTAACGTTAGAGGTATAAAGATCGAAGCTAAGCAACGATCACTGTCCATAATATATGAATTCTAATAATTTTTTTAGATTTTTCTACTATTTTTCTTACCCACATATTTCTGTCAAAAATGCATAAAATTCGGAATCTAATCATCATTTATGTTTTAACGTTAGAGGTATAAAGATCGGAGCTAAGCAAAGATCACTGTCCATAATATATGAATTCTAATAATTTTTTTTAGATATTTTTACTATTTTATTTACCCACATATTTCTGTCATAAATGCATAAAATTCGGAATCTAATCATCATTCATATTTTAACGTTAGAGGTATAAAGATCGAAGCTAAGCAACGATCACTGTCCATAATATATGAATTCTAATAATTTTTTTAGATTTTTCTACTATTTTTCTTACCCACATATTTCTGTCAAAAATGCATAAAATTCGGAATCTAATCATCATTTATGTTTTAACATTGGAGGTATAAAGATCGGAGCTAAGCAAAGATCACTGTCCATAATATATGAATTCTAATAATTTTTTTAGATATTTTTACTATTTTTCTTACCCACATATTTCTGCAATAAATGCATAAAATTCGCAATCTAATTATTCATATTTTAACGTTAGAGGTGTAAAGATCTAAGCTAAGCAAAGATCCCTGTCCACTGTAAATAAAACGATCGAATATTTTTTGATCGATATTTTTGAAGATGTTAATTAAATGTTGACGTCAAGATGGTCGCCGAAGCTGACGGACCGTCGAAAATCAACGTCGTACACCACCACCCCGACAGGAAAACAATGGCAGAAGGACATACGTCCGAAAAGCACCTCGTTCACGGGATCGAGGATCTATCAACAGGCTTGCGGCAGCGAGCACGAGATCAAATATCCGGGAGCGAGGACTTCCGAAGAATCTGTCAGAGAGTTTGAGGACACCTACGTTAATAAGAATAACGTATGATTAATACCGTTTATTTTAACGTTTACAAGTTGAATCGTGACGTAAATTAAATCGTAGGAACCACGGTCCACCACGTGCCAGAAAACTGAGATTTTTGGGAACGGTGGCAAGTGGTTTTCCCCAGTGTTTGCAAATGTTTCGTAGAACCTGTTCCTAAAGATACAATTATAAACTAAGCGCAACAAGCTGAAACATTCAGCTTTGTTTAAACACTAACTACAGAAAAGAATATTCTTTTCTGTTGCAGAATGGTCCAAACGAATCGGTTTACGTTAACATCGCCCCGAGACCTGACAATATTGCTCTGAAATACCCACGTTTTCCGGAATACAATGATAGTTACACACCAGAAGCGTTTTTGGCAGCGCAGAAGTTGAGGAAGCTGAAAGAGCTGCAAGTGAAGAGAGACATTAGCGAAAGATACTACTCGCAGGAGATTAAGAAGTTGATAGGCGATTATTACTACGAGGCGAAGGCGTTAGCATCTTCTGTGGGACATCGGGGAAAGCTGCAAAGTGCTAGTTTCCAGCATTATACTCCGAACCGTCCAAAAAATGTAAGTATATTACCAAAATGCATTTTTCTTAACTCTTCCGGGACGATATAAAAATTAGTTACACGCGGCCAAATTATTAGACACGATACACTTTCATACATTATGTATTAACATAGCTATCAGAAATATCAATAAGTTAAAATCACCAATCGATTACGCGGTAACGTCCCTAACATCATACAGCGTCAATCATACAGAAAGAACCCGGCAATCAGTCGTAGTCCTCGAAGGGATAAACCATTATGGCCACTTACTTGGGAGAAATTAGTTAACAATTATAGAAATGGTAGGATTCTCTGAAAAATACTTTCCATGGTCGTCTATCTAACAATTATGAAGGAGTAACTGAAAATGATGGACATTTTATGATTGGTTAGAAACTGTTGTATCCACTTTCCTAACAAGAGCAACAGTGAAAGTCTGTCGATGCAGTATTGGTTGCTTTTTATTATGAAAGAGTAGTTAAAAATGACGGACATTTTATAATTGGCTAAAAAATGTTGTAGTTTCTTTCCTAACAAAAGCAACAGTGAAAGGCAATCGATGCATGATTGGTTGCATTTTATCATGAAAGGTGGGTAGCTAAAAATGATGGACATTTTATGATTGGCTAGAAAATGTACGTAGCCTTTTTCATAATAAGAGCAACAGTGAAAGGCTACCGATGCATGATTGGTTGCCTTTTATTATGAAAGGGTAGCTAAAAATGGCGGACATTTTATAATTGGCTGTGAAATGTTGTAGCCTCTTCCCTAACAAAAGCAACTGTGACAGGCAATCGATGCACGATTGGTTGCATTTTATTATGAAAGGGTACCTAAAAATGGCGGACATTTTATAATTGGCTATGAAATGTACGTAGTCTTTTTCCTAACAAGAGCAACAGTGAAAGAAGCACCGTAAATTCGGGTCCAAGCATTTTATCAGCGATTATGGTTTCAGAGTCTGGAGCCATGCGGCACAATGACGACAATCACCAGGTTGAATTGCGGATGCATTCAAGAAACCACCAGGCCAATTTTCACGACGGCAAGGGGTCGTGTTCAACGTAGGAATTGCAGTCAATCTCAGAACGAGGTATTCCTGAAATCGACCCCGTCGAATCCACAGGAGCACTTGTACGCGACGATAGATGCGCGAGATGATCGACAACGAGTCAATTTGAAGAAACGGCCTGACGTCGAGCCGAGAGGTTATGTCAATAATCCTCAGGGTGGTGATCGAGCCTGTGGAACGGAAACCGAGAACGAGGCACAGAACGAACCGGAGGAACCAAAGATGGCGGAACGTATCTCGAGATCTGCGTCCCCTTATCAGAAATTTAGCAACACCTCGGTTGAATCTGTTTGAAATCACCTCAGTTGATAAGGACAATCATGCTTCGAATCATTTTTATAGACTTTTACAATATTCATTAAAAACTTCGCTGACTGATACATTGTACATTGTTAAAACGTGTTCTCTTTTTCTGCTTATATTGCTGTTATTATACAAGATATAGTGTCATTAAACAAACTCTGGATTTTTAGTGGAATTCATAGTTGTTTGGGGGGGTTTGTTATGGTATATTAAATTTTTTTAAACAATCTGTTAGCTTGTTATCTTTTTGCAGAGTACAAACATCATTGCACGAGGCGACAGAATGCTTCTTCTTTATTTTTTCTCATCTCTCAATTGACATTTATTTTTAACACTAAACTTTCTCTTAAACTGACAGGGTTGAATATATTCTACAGTTGCAATAAATGCAAAATAGAGTATCTTAGACCAGCCGTATGATCAACGACTTAACACTTAGCCGACCGATCGGGTAGATCTACCCATTTTGACTGAGGAACGCATCTTTCTCTATAGAGCTTCTTATTTCTATAGAGTACAACATATAATAAAATGTACCGATTTTTGAAGTCTTTTATTGCCCATTATTACGGCTTTTTATGTTCGGGATTTCCGAAGGTGCCTCTACCAGCCATAAAATTATTTTACTAGTTAATTATTTAACACCACACCCATTATTATAAACTTTTAATTTCGAATTTTGTATAAGCAATATGTGAAATCTTTGAACGAAATTGTTACCGTAAGATATAATTGATCACATAAATAATTTTCAGACGTTTTTGATTTCAAATAGCGAATTTCAGTCCGTGCTACTTCAGAAAAATGCGCGGTGGAAACTGTACAGGTCTCTGTGGCGCGTGCGGTCGGCTAAGTGTTTTAACATAATAAGTGCAAAAAATTACCAGTCACAAAAGTGTCGTGTGATCTCTATTAATTTTGTAAAATGAATCTGTGCTCTTGCAAATATTGCGTATATACTTCAATGCTATACTAGATGTATAGTCCAGTATTATACTCGGAAAAAATTTTCCAAATTCTGTAACTTTGATAAAACTGTGCAACAAAGAAAAAGAATCGTACTGTATTTTATATTCTGAGAATTTGACAAAATTTTACGCTACTTTTGCAGCATTTTTAGCAGAACTTTTTTCCGAATCAATTCGTAAACAGTCCTGAACTGATGAAAGTAGCAGATGGTTGATCGGTGCATGCAACAAGCTGAAATTTATATCGAGCTCCGTGAAGTTACACAAGGTTGCGCCGATCGCAAACTTCAAGTCGTTTTTCGTCGAGTATATTTGCTTCTTTTTAATCCAAATGTCAAGTGAAAGGATGAACGCAATTTCAATAAACTTTTAGAGGTGTCGCAGGATGCTCGAGGCCTCTCAACAAAGTGGAAATGGTTTGTGGAAACGGCTCGATATCGCGAGCATGAGCAACGTAAAGCTGGCGAGCGATTCTGTCGGCGGTCGTATCGGTATCACATTTTTAAACGCCGTGCTGCACTACGCACTCTATAAAACTGTCGTTGCCACGATCGTGCTGGCCAAAGAAACGCTATGCTGGTTTTTTCGGAGGCTAACGAAATCCAGGAGTGCACCGACAGACGATCATCCGTCTCTGTCATGTAACGCTTAGTCGCTGCCTTCTCGCAACTAAATTTTCGGTGAGTCATTCTCTTTTGAAATTGCGAAATTATTGCGCGTTAATTAGCCTGTCCCTTGTCGCTCAAAATCCCTCATTTGCGATGACGTCTTCAAAATTGATCGGAAATCAAAGCTCCAGAACCGAATCATTTCATCAAAACTTGCGAATAACTGGCTAACAATTTTTCAAATTTCGTTCTCGTTGAATTAATCACGTTTTGATAACAATATTACTGTATATGCAATTTCTCAAAGCTTTACAAAAATTACATTAATAAATATGTAGTGTAAGAGATTTTTGCTTTTTCAAATTGCTATAGGGAGCTTTGAGAAATAAATGTGTAGAGAAATAAATTGAGAAATAAATATGTAGTGTAAGAGATTTTTACTGTTTCAAATTGTTATA
Organism: Sphecodes monilicornis; assembly: GCA_913789915.3. Taxonomy (NCBI): domain Eukaryota; kingdom Metazoa; phylum Arthropoda; class Insecta; order Hymenoptera; family Halictidae; genus Sphecodes; species Sphecodes monilicornis. The sequence goes on from OU565290.1 coordinate 19,278,082, forward strand.
GGGAGTTTTGAGAAATTCCATATAAAATGATATTCTTGTCAAAGATAAGAATCACATTTTAGAAATCAAATTTTTTAAATTCTTAGCCTTCTATGTTTAAGTTTCAATAAAATCGAAGACCACGGTGCAATAATCAGCAACCTCATTTTGTAGTAAAATTGTACTTCTTCAAGTTTCACATATTTTTTTTTGTATTTTCAAATATTTATGACTAATGCAAGGACTAAACAAGTTTTGACACTATGGTCTTCAATTCTTGATCTGACAGTGAAATCAGGGGAGTATTTCGTATGAAAGATATTTTTTAATGTATATACAATTCTAATATAATCTGTAGACCATACAAAAATTATTTTATCGTAGAATAAATCTTTCTGAACTTAAGATTAAAGTGAAACATTGACGGACTATGAGCAAAGTTGATTAAATTTCTTTTCTTCCAAAAGGTTCTTGTAAATTCTGGTATTACACGGTTGCAATCAACTGGTTGATCCACAATGGCTACAGCAATGGAAAATTTCGGCACTGTGACTCACGATGATTTTAAGTGGCCATACCCAATACCTCTTATTGCAAAACCAGCGCAACCACCGATGAGCACCGGACTTAGATTGTACTCTCCTCGGATCGACCCTGAAGACTGTCCATGTGATGTTCATGGCCACGAGAAGAACAAAAATAGGTAAAAAATTACAACCTTTATTAGAAAGAATGCATCTGCGACGGATAAAATGAAAAATAAAACTGTGGTCAATTAGAAATAGAAATGTTTTGAAATTTCCTGTCTGCATTCCATGAATCAATTTTGAAAAGTAAATTCTTGTGAACACAGCAGTCTAATCATTATTTACATCCCCTGGCCAAAAAATTATTACCACTCATAGTATTCAGTATTCTTCGTGTTTGTAGCCACGGAAGGTCTGAAAGATTTTTAACTATCATTTAACTAGGACTTTAGCATAGAATTGGGATCTCGGACGTCGCTATATTAATGCGAAAAATTTCCTGATCTATAAAAAACCAAATGTGAAACAGTAAACACATTTAAAGAATTTAAAAATACTGTCACATTATATTTAACTAGTTAAAATAATTAAGAAAAAGAAATGAGTGTTTATATAGCTGTTGTATCTTTTAAATCGCGTACAGAATTTTTATGTAACATGAAACTTTTCTATTCTAATCCTGTACGTGTGAAATAATTGACAGTTAATAGATACGTAAAATTAGCGATTAAACTCCATCCATGCCTTAATATCTTGCTATAAACATGAAAAAGGTTGAAAATTTGGAATGGAGATATCTAACTATAATTTAACTAGCACTTTAGCATAGAATTGCTATCTCGCCGCTGTATTAATGCGAAAAATTTCCGGGTGTATAAAAAATCAGATGTAAAACAGTAAACACATACTAAGAATTTAAAAATGCTGTCGCGTTACATTCGACTAGTTAAAATTATTAAGAAAAATAAATAAGTATTTATATAGCTGTTGTAACTTTTAAATCGCGTACAGAATTTTTATTTAACATAAAACTTCTTTATTCTAATCACGTACGTGTGAAATAATTGATAGTTAACATATACGTAAAGTTAGCAATTAAATTCCATCCAAGCCTCAAGATCTTGCTATAAACATGAAAAAACATTGTAGTTTGTACTTTACATTTTATGAACACCAGTAGTCTAATAATTACGTATTAATTTTTGGGGATTATTTGGTACATTTTTAATGAGTCAGGTACAACAAGTATTGAGAATGTTTTTAGGTACAAGTACCTGGCAGACAAGGAGCGACAAATTGTCCATGAACTGGTGAAGGTCAACACGGAAATGACCAATCTGGCGTCGGCGCTGTTGGACAGTAATTGTGAACAGACAGACGATACGATGAAGACCGTTTTCAAAACGGATTACTCGAAAAGAGGTGGAAATTCAATTGCATTTTTTCAGAATAAAATGAGTCAAATAAAATGAACAAAATTGGTTTTGTTGTATTCAGGTTTACCGATCCAGGACTATAGACAGCTGGCTGCTGCAGTTGATTCGCCATACTGTTCTCCGATCGCGACGGAAGTTTTGGAAATAAAAGAGGGATACAGGGATCATACTAATTTCCGACACACTGCCATCGAGAGACCGCATATACAACCTGCGAAAACGTTTACACTCTTCGAAGGTAAAAGATCGTTTCACTAGCGATTGATTTTTGAGAAAAATTACATCTTATTAGGATAAGTAATGATGTTTGTATTTTTGAAGTGAGATTTAAAATTATACAAATGGGTACATAGTTCCAGAAAGTTTCTCTATGTGGACGGAACCATTTACAAGTCGTACGGAATATATGGACAACTTTAGTAAAATGGGTTTGAGCAATATGAAAAATCGTCAGCAATATTTGGAACCAATACCATCCTCGAGAAGAAGATTCGGCGACTGCAGACTGTGAACTTTAGTCCTGAAAAATATTTAATTGCTGCGAAATTGTTCTGAGGCTTTAATAAACAATCCATTGAATATTTGTGTCAACTCTGTAGTTCTACTTTCATTAATGTACAGTTATTAGTAGACTGATGATTTTATGGATTTATGACAAAAATGAGTACATGTAATTTAAAACAGTGGAAACATTAGGAGAATTTAAACATACTATTATATTATTTTTAATATACTAAACATAGTATGAGAGGAAATAAATTTCTATTTCACTTCGATTCCTTGCAGTTCAGGTAAAATGTGTTTATTTTGCATAAAGATCCGCAGTCTAGTTATTAGATTTTCACGAAATGCATTGAATTTGCAGTTTGGTAACTGATAATGCTACGCCATCTTTATTCTGCCCGGTACACAGATTTCGATCTTCCATTTATTATCTTGATAACCAATAATTGATCTTTTGGTTTTGTATTTTATTTCTGTCATATATGGGAAGGTGAATAAATTCTTTTTAATAATGCCAAATTATTGTCGATTGTTTCCTACGGAGTATAGTCGAAATTATGTCAAGAAAAGACCGGTACCAGCAGAAATGTGAGTAACATTTGGAAAGATTGAGTATCATTTTGACGACAAAAATCCGCGAGATTTGTATTAACGTTTAAATAATATTTCTGTCAGAATTCGTCCACGAGATCGTTTTTCGGAACGTATTGAGGAAGGAGAAATCGATCCACGTGTTGCATCGATACCTACCGAACTCGACGAGGCTGCTGAACAATTAGTGCATCAACACATCCTTGACTATCAACGATCTGTTTATACAGTCAGCTACAAAAATCATTGTAAGTCACGATATGCTTGAAAGACTATTTAATATCACCATAATACGGACAATATACTGTTAGCACCTGTTAGCCCTATAGTTTAATTAATTTACTTTAAAGTATAGGGGCTTCTCGAAGACTAGCATCTCGCGAAGGAGAAACAGAGAAGGAGAAGGATCTACAGAGCGAACTGTTGTTGCATATACAACATCTGTATTTTAATCCTCACGATGAAAAAGTTCTCGCCCCACCCCCTACTGCCAAACGATGTAAGATGTACCTTGATATCTAATATATATACAGGGTGACGCATTTATCTTGGCCACCCGGAATATCTTAAAAACTAAATTCCGGAGAAAAAAATATTTCAAATAAAAAGATTAAATCAAGGAGGGGCTGATGCAGCAGTCATATCCATTTTTAATTTTCATCATGTTTTCAAGGCCATTCAATGGTCAACTTTATTTTTTCAAATGGAAACATATATTTTTCATTACAGATTCTTAATCCACGACTTGAAAAAAATAACTTTTATTTGTATCAGCCCCTCCTTGACTTGATCTTTTTATTTGAAACATTTTTTTCTCCGGAATTTAGTTTTCGAGATATTCGAGGTGGCCAGAATAAATGCCTCAGCCTGTATACACTAAAGGTATACCTAACATATAGAATTAATAGACTATTGTGTTAAATGGATATAGTGCTCGGATACATAACACCAAAACTGTTGCACGGAGGTCTTTCGTTTTACCAAGACACATTCGCACGTTCAGGAGCCATAATTATGTTGCGACAGCACGAAAAGAAATCTTCCAATGATGTAAAAGAGGCGGGAGGACATGTTAAATTGAACGATCCATGCGCTGAATATAATACTCCCAAAGAATGAATTACAAGACTGCGGATTTTTATGCAAAATAATAATTGTCCAAGTCTATTGTAAAAGACTGAAATTAAATAATATTATATTTTCTTTTCTAGCGATCTTAAGAAGTCAAAAATAATGTAACAATATCCTTAAATCCTTCTGTCTTTTAGAGAAAGGAGAAAGGACTCTGGGAAGGAAGGTATGGGATTGGGAAGCAGTGCCGCCGGATCAACCCAAAACAGGGTTGACTTTCCTCTTCTCCTTTTCCCCTTCTACTATCCCATTCCACTACATGAGCACACTCGAACGTCCCCCACTAAGACCGTAGACTGGTCACGTGACGTGCCGCGCAGCGTGTTACATATTACTCTGGTTATTAGAGAGGTGGTAAACTGTATTCCCCTCAATTTAACCGATCTAGCGACATTGTTGGGAAGGTGTCAGGGAAGAGTTGTGAAAATTTACTCTCGTCTATGAAAAAAGACCGCTGATGTGAATTTCCAATTTTTAAGTAAAATCATCAACAAACACGGATTTTTCGCTACGCAGATATTTCATACTACAAGAAAAGAAACGCTTTTAGTTTCCGATATATTCTTATACCCCATTCGTGGCACAGACATAAGATACCTACAGACATTGCATGCATTTTCCTGTCCACGGATCTGAATTACCGACTCTGTAGAAAATGCTATAGTACAATAGCGTACTCTACCGGAATGGAACGGTCAGCAAATGAACTAAATGGAAACATTGCATCTTATGTGCTTTTCTGTCTAGGCCTCGGGGGGCCACAGTAGCCCCCGTACCATTTCGGTGTCGCGCTCAATATTACCGATAGTTCACGAATTTAGCCGTATTAGCAAGAACTGAATATTCCGTATACTTTATTTTTACTACGGGTGTTTTGGAGGCTACAAATGCATATTGTTGCAGCTGGGACATAGGAAAAGGAAGAAAGTATTAAAAGTCTTACATTCTACTATGAAATACATATTTACGCAAATTCTAAATGTGCAGCTATTAGCTCGATATTATCCACTACATGCGAGATACTATAATTTATAAATTATAGCATTTTGCGAATTGTGGATAATATCGATTGCCCAGGTCTCACCACGAGGAGGTTGCTGCACAAGAGACCCGAAAGAGAGTCAGAACGAAGTCTTCCTTCGTTCTGTCTCCCTTTCTTACAACGACGATTCTTAGAAACTAAGTTCGCAGGTCGCTAAATGGAAAAATAGTCTTTTTTACGGAAAAGACTTCTTTTCCATTTAGCGTATGTCGAGTAATTATTGCGGGGCAAAGAGTGAATCGGAGAAGAAGTCTCCGATCCACGAGGGACCAAGGGCGAATCAGGCGGAAGGCTCCGATTCTTTCAAAGAGATAAACAAGATCGAACCAGAGCAGAAGGCTCTGGTTCAAGGGTGACGCGACGCGTTCAGTGCTTACAAATCCTGAGCCGACCAGCCCGATACCCGTCACTCCATCACCAAGAAAGATGGCAAAGAGATGCGCTCAAACGGTTTCTGGCGCTACTGGGTGACATGAGAACATGGCGTGCCCAGGATTACGTTAACACAGAGGATCGTCAGAAGACGAGTGAACGAGTCTCTTAGACATCCCTCTCAATGACTTCACGCCGGATACCGAATCTGGACCGGCTCAGAACCTGCAAGCAAGGCCGACACAACAGAAGGCTGTGTCGGAGTCAGAAAACGAGACGAGCAAAGTGAATTTACGGCAATAATTACTCGACATAATTACAGCGATGATATACAATCTTAATAACTAACGCACGCACTAAAACTAATTCAGAAATAAACCGGAGTCTTCGTTCGATGAATTTTCTTCGTTCGATGAATCCTCTTCGTTGGAAGAGGAGTCTATGTCTAACGATGATGAGGATTAGCTGTTATACTCCAGCTGAAGCAAACTAATCAAAATTATTAACAACACAATCTAAAAATCCAAGAAAAAGAAGACGTTGAAACAATGACGATGAAGATAAAATGAGAAATGACTTCAAACCCCGCACACAAGTGCGGCCTAACGAACCAGAACATGATCAAGAACTCAAATCGACACCACATCAGAAGCAGAATAGAAACCACATCAAAACCAAATTCGAAACAGTATCGAAACAAATTCGAAACCAAATCAATGAATAAATTCTGGACGAAACGATCTATAAGCGATTCGGGTTGCCCCGGGGACGCGACACCCCGTACCCACTCACGGATCCCGTCCCGTGAGTGAGCCCCTGAGGGAACTCAGATAGGAGAAATATCAATTTCAAGAAAAAAATATTAATTTGGGAAAGTTGAACTTTGAAAGTTCGAAAGCATATTTCAATTACAATGCTGAAATTGGGACAAATGAAAACGAAGGAAGTATTAAGTCTTACATTTAACTATTAAATACTTATTAACTAATATTGAAGATGTTTGTGGATGGTATATGTTTTCTGAAATAGAAACTCTGTACTTCGATTGTTAATTGAAAAGAAATGCTGAAATTGGGACAAATGAAAACGAAGAAAGTATTAAGTCTTACATTCAACTATTAAATACTTATTAACTAATATTGAACATGTTTGTGGATAAAACGAAAAACGAAACCACATCGAGCCCAAATCTAATCATTTGTGGACGCAACGACCTATAGGCGATTCGGGTGCCCCCGGGGACGCGAGTCCCCGTACCCACTCACGGACCCCATCCCGTAAGTGAGTCCCTGAGGGAACTCAGATAGGAGAAATATCAATTTCAAGAAAAAAATATTAATTTGGGAAAGTTGAACTTTGAAAGTTCGAAAGCATATTTCAATTACAAATAATATTGAAGATGTTTGTTGATGGTACATGTATTCTGAAATAGAAACTCTGTATTTGGATTCTTAATTGAAAAGAAATGCTGAAATTGGGACAAATGAAAACGAAGGAAGTATTAAGTCTTACATTTAACCATTAAATACTTATTAACTAATATTGAAGATGTTTGTGGATGGTATATGTTTTCTGAAATAGAAACTCTCTACTTCGATTGTTAATTGAAAAGAAATGCTGAAATTGGGACAAATGAAAACGAAGAAAGTATTAAGTCTTACATTCAACTATTAAATACTTATTAACTAATATTGAACATGTTTGTGGATGGTATATGTATTCTGAAATAGAAACTCTGTACTTCGATTGTTAATTGAAAAGAAAAGCTGAAATTGGGACAAATGAAAACGAAGGAAGTATTAAGTCTTACATTTAACTATTAAATACTTATTAACTAAAATTCTAAATGTACAGCTATTAGCTCGATATTATCCACTGCATGCAAAATGCTATAATTTATATGTTATAGCATTTTGCGAATTGTGGATAATACCGATTGCCCAGGTCTCACCACGAGGAGGTTGCTGCACAAGAGACCCGAAAAGGAGTCAGAACGAAGTCACACTTCGTTCTGTCTCCCTTTCTTACAACGAAGATTCTTAGAAACTAAGTTTCGCAGGTTGCTAAATGGAAAAGTAGTCTTTTTCATGGAAAAGACTTCTTTTCCATTTAGCGTATGTCGAGTAATTATTGCGGGGCAAAGTGTGAATCGGAGAAGAAGTCTCCGATCCACGAGGGACCAAGAGCGAATCAGGCGGAAGGCTCCGATTCTTTCAAAGAGACAAACAAGATCGAACCAGAGCAGAAGGCTCTGGTTCAAGGGTGACGCGACGCGTTCAGTGCTTACAAGTCCTGAGCCGACCAGCCCGATACCCGTCACTCCATCACCAAGAAAGATGGCAAAGAGATGCGCTCAAACGGTTTCTGGCGCTACTGGGTGACATGAGAACATGGCGTGCCCAGGATTACGTTAACACAGAGGATCGTCAGAAGACGAGTGAACGAGTCTCTTAGACATCCCTCTCAATGACTTCACGCCGGATACCGAAACTGGACCGGCTCCGAACCTGCAAGCAAGGCCGACACAACAGAAGGCTGTGTCGGAGTCAGAAAACGGGGCGAGCAAAGTGAAGTTACGGCAATAATTACTCGACATAATTACAACGACGATATACAATCTTAATAACTAACGCACGCACTAAAACTAATTTATAAATAATCTATAGTCTTCGATCGATGATTCCTCTTCGATCGATGAATTTTCTTCTTTCGGTGAATTTTTTTCTTTCGATGAATTTTCTTCGTTCGTTCTGACTAACAAGAGCAAGATGAACGACCCAAATCGAAACAGAATCGAAAACCAATTGAAAGAAAATCGAAACAGAAACGAAACCACATCGAGCCCAAATCTAAGCATTTGTGGACGCAACGACCTATAGGCGATTCGGGTGCCCCCGGGGACGCGAGTCCCCGTACCCACTCACGGACCCCATCCCGTGAGTGAGTCCCTGAGGGAACTCCGATGCGAGCAATATTGATTTCAAGATAAAAATATCAATTTCCAGAAATAAATATCCATTTCCAGAAATAAATGCCCATTTCCAGAAATAAATATCAATTTCCTGAAATAAGTATCAATTTCCTGAAAGAAATATCAATTTCCTGAAAGAAATATCAATTTCCTGAAAGAAATATCAATTTCCTGAAAGAAATATCAATTTCCTGAAAGAAATATCAATTTCCTGAAAGAAATATCAATTTCCTGAAGTAAATATCAATTTTCTGAAATAAATATCCATTTTCTGAAATAAATATCAATTTTCTGAAATCAGTATCAATTTCCTGAAAGAAATATCAATTTCCTGAAATAAATATCAATTTCCTGAAATAAATATCAATTTCCTGAAATAAATATCAATTTTCTGAAATAAATATCCATTTTCTGAAATAAATATCAATTTAGTGAAATAAATATCAATTTCCTGAAATAGATTAACAATTTCTTGAAATAAATAACAATTTCCTGAAAGAAATATCAATTTCCTGAAAGAAATATCAATTTCCTGAAAGAAATATCAATTTCCTGAAGTAAATATCAATTTTCTGAAATAAATATCCATTTTCTGAAATAAATATCAATTTCCTGAAATAAGTATCAATTTCCTGAAATAAATATCAATTTTCTGGAATAAATATCAATTTTCTGCAATAAATATCAATTTTCTGCAATAAATATCAATTTTCTGAAATCAGTATCAATTTCCTGAAAGAAATATCAATTTCCTGAAATAAATATCAATTTCCTGAAATAAATATCAATTTTCTGAAATAAATATCCATTTTCTGAAATAAATATCAATTTCCTGAAATAAGTATCAATTTCCTGAAATAAGTATCAATTTCCTGAAATAAATATCAATTTCCTGAAATAAATATCAATTTCCTGAAATAAATAACAATTTCCTGAAATAAATAACAATTTCCTGAAATAAATTACAATTTCCTGAAATAGATTAACAATTTCTGGAAATAAATATTAATTTCAAGACAAATATATCTATTTCTAGACAAAAATATTGTATCAATTTGGTAAAGTTGAATTTTGTAGGTCTTACAAAATTAAGTGTTACCATTCTTACAAAATTAAGTGTTACCATTCTTACAAATTACATAAGAAATTTAAAACTCTAAGGTCTAAAATTCTAGATCGGTACTTCTAAAACTACTTTAAATCGCGGATATTTATTCGCAACATTAACTAGACGTTAAGTCAACTTTGAAAATTTATACTATTACAACGCGTGTTACAATTTGTTTCGCAACGCTACTTAAAATCGCGAATGTTCTTATCTCACAGTTGATCGTTGCAACTGGAGCTTGGGCGCCTGAAATATCGAATCATTCTAATACAAACGCAATCCTTTTAATGCGCAACGCTAATTCAACAAATCGAAATTCAAAATACTATTTAAATAAGAAAAGAACTCTGACGTCTAAAATTCTATATCGGTGTCTCTAGAATTACTTTAAATCGCGACTATTTATTCGCAACATTAATTAGGCATTTGATCAACTTTAAAAATTGATACTAGTACAACGCGTGTGACAATTCGTTTCGCAACGCTACTCGAAATCGCGGATGAGCCCATCTCACAGTTGATCGTTGCAGCTCGAGCATGGGCGCCTGAAATGTCGAAAGACTCGATAGCAAACGCGAACTTTTGGTGCGCAACGCTAATTCAACGAACAGAGATCCAAAAAAGATTAGTATAATTTAACAAATCGAAATTCAAATTGCTATTTAAATAAGAAATTTAAAATTCCAACGTTTAAAATTGCACATCTGTATGTCTAGATTTACTTTAAATCGCAACTATTTATTCGCAACATTTACTACACATTTAATCAAGTTTTAAAATTGATAGTAGTACAACGCGTGTGACTATTTGTTTCGCAACACTACTCGAAATCGCGGATGTGCCCATCTCACAGCTGATCGTTGCAGCTCGAGCATGGGAGCCTGTAAAGTCGAAAGAGTCGAAAGCAAACGCGAACTTTTGGTACGCAACGCTAATTCAATGAACAGAGATCCAAAAAAGATTACTCTACAGTTTCTGCAAAACGAATCGCGACTATTTGTTTCGCAACGCTATAGTTTAAACAAGCGATATCGCTGATAGAGACTACTATTATATTTAGAAGAAAGGCTAACTTTGATCTCTGTTCAAAATCGACTAACGCAACGCGTACTTTTTTCGCAACGCTAGTGCAAATCGCGGACGTTCCCATCTCGGCTGATCGTTGGGGCGGCGAGGCCTGCCCATGCATGCAACTAACTACTTTTACATTCTACTACAACTCTATTTCTACAGACGAGTATAACGACAAGGTAGTGATAAAATGACTCACTCGAAGATGCGAAGACGTTGCAATGATTGTCCTTTTGAATGACAGTTTGTCCGGCATCTTTGGCGTAAAACCTCGTCTGCTCCTTCGGCCCCATCCCGACAATTTGTTTCGCACCGCTACTCGATATCGCGGAAGTACCCATCTCACAGTTGATCGTTGCAACTGGAGCATGGGCGCCTGAAATATCGAAAGATTCTATTGCAATCGCGATTCTTTTGATGCGCAACACTAATTCAACAAATAGAATTTAAAATGCTATTTGAATAAGAAATTTAAAACTCTAACGTCTAAAATTCTAAACAGGTATCTTTAGAACTACTTTAAATTACGACTATTTATTTGCAACATTAACTAGATATTTCATCAACTTTAAAAATTGATATTAGTACAACGCGTGTAACAATTTGTTTCGCAACACTACTTGAAATCGCGGATGTGCCCATCTCACAGTTGATCGTTGCAGCTCGAGCATGGGAGCCTGAAAAGTCGAAAGACTCGAAAGCAAACGCGAACTTTTGGTGCGCAACGCTAATTCAACGAACAGAGATCCAAAAGACGATTACTTTAGATTATATGTAAAAGAACAACAATATGAACTTTAAAAGCGCAGTTATCAAATTGAAATGTAATTTTGAACCGCGACTTTTTGTGATTCGCAACGCTACGCTCTAAACAATCTATACCGTAATGTTAGCTTTAATCTCTGTTCAAAATCGACTAAATTCAACGCGTGGTTTTCTCGCAACGCTAGTACAAATCGCGGACGTTCCCATCTCGGCTGATCGTTGGGGCGGCGAGGCCTGCCCATGCATGCAACTAACTACTTTTACACTTTACTACTACTCTATACTACTACTTCTACAGACGAATATAGTGATAAGGTAGTGACGAAATGACTCACTCAAAGATGCGAAGCCATTGCAATGATTGCCCTCTCTGAACCGATCAGCACGGTACTGACATCATGCCGGATACTGAAACTGGACCGGCTCAGAACCCAAGGTAAACGAAGACAGCATTGAAGAGACCATTGCCCCCCCCGAGCTAGCTTAAAGTAGGCCAAGGAAGTTTTAAATAACCCTTGGACTACCCTAAGCTAGCTAAAGGTAAGCCATGATAAACAATGGCAGGCCATTGGTGGAGGACCCTTGGTTAACCCTAAGCCAACTGAAGGTAGGCAAGGTAGACTAGAGTACTCCTGGAGGACCACTGGTCAGCCTCAGGGTAAGCAAGGGAAGGCCCGAGTAGCTCTGGATGACCACTGGTCAACCTCTGGGTAGGCAAGGGTAAACCAAGGTAGGCCACTGGTGAAGGATCCATGGTCAACCCTATTCCAGCTGAAGGTAAGCAGGAGTAGGCTAGGGAAGCTCTAGATGACCACTGGTCAATGTCAGGGTAGACCAAGGTAGGCCACTGGTGAGGGACCCTTGGTCGACCCTAAGCCAGCTGAAGGTAATAGGGGTAGGCTAGGATAGCTTTGGATGACCACTGGTCAAGCCCAGGTTAGGTCACTGGAGGAGGACCCTTGGTCAACCCTACGCCAGCTGAAGGTAAGCAGGGATGGGCCAGAGTAACTGTGGATGACCACTGGTCAACTCCAGAGTGGTCCACTGATGGAGGACCCTTGGTCAACCCTAAACCGCTAAAGGTAGGTAAGGGTATGCCTGGGTGGCTCTGGAGGACCACTGGTCATCCCCAAGGTAGGCAGGAGAGGCCAGGGTACCTCTGGAGAACCCCTGGTCAGCCTCAAGGTAGCCGAAGACTCTCCTGGTCCCTGAGCTCGTCCGCTCCTGCCGGAGCCCCCGGCCCGACTGACTGACTGAGCGCGCTCCGCGGGTTTAGGTAAGCAGTGATGCGCAGCGCGCAGCGAAGCGTTACGCTCCCCACCCCAATTAATTTTGGTAGATCTCGATCGCCTTGATAATAATTATTGATAAATGTATTATTTCTGGCTGTATAATGTTTATAACAATTCCTCTTGCCAACGATGTCGACAAGCATCCTCTTGATTATCTACCATCTTATTTTTAAGTAAAAATTGATAATAGTATTCGAGATACAGAGTAACTTTTAACACATGAATATTACCAAACAATATTATATCAAGCAAATGTAGTTAATAAAGTTACTATCTCTGGCTGTTTAATATTTATAACAATTCCTTTTGCTAATTATGTCGATAAGCACTCCCTCGACTATCTGACCATCTAATTTTTCAGTAAAAATATGTAATGGAACTGGAGATATTGAATATCTTCTGACACACGAATATTCGCGTGCATTAAGTTATCGAACACAATTCACTGATAAATTTATTATCTCTAGCTGGTTAATATTTGAAACAATTCCTTTTGTCGATGATGTCGACGAGCACTCCGTTGACCATCTTGCCATCTAATTTTTTAGTAGAAGTAAGTAATAAAACTCGAGATCCAGCATAATTTATGATACATGAATATTACTGAGCATAATTATATTGAAAAAATGTAATTAATAAATTTGTTATCTCTGCTTGTTTAACGATTACAACAATTATATGTTTGGTTACCTCACCACCTAATTTTTTAGTAAAAATAGCTAATAGTACTCGGGATACAGATTAACTTTTATGCATGAACATTTGGAGTATACAAGATATTCAATTCTCACTAGTATGCACAGTTTCATTAGAACAAAGGTAACAAAAATTATTTATAACTAATTAACCTCTTCTAGAATCGAATTGAAAACTATACATGAATGTTGCCGAAAGTCCATTCTATATTCTTCGAGAGTTAATATTTATAAAAATTACCTGAAGTAATTTATCAACAATTTTTGTGGAGGTAACTTCTATCTTCTATGCCCGCAATGAGTAAGACAAGGAGAGTCCGACTATTTGTCAAAGGTAAACACACAAATCGTTGTGTCACCTCTCTGGAAATCGTAAGTAACTAATTAACTAGGCGTCGAATCTACATAAAACTGCAACAGAAATGTAGCTGAGACATCATTCTAGATCCTCCGATCACAAGGAAGATTATTTTTTACCAGAGATCTGTTAAATTATTTGAGTTTATTTTAGAACGAGAATTAGAATAATTGTTTATAACTATTTAGTCAGAAATAAAATGTGACGATAAACTATATGTGAAAGTAGCTGAAGGTCTATTCTATATTTCCTAACTGCAGATATTTGTAAACAATTCCTCACAAGTGTGTTGCTAATAAATTTTCTGTCGAGTGTGCACAGTATTCAGCAGCTCTGTGTCTGTCTTTCTTTCTCTTCTTAAATGTGCATAAGTTCGTCCTTGTCGGATACAAACTTCTTTATCATGTTCGCCAAATTTTTACCAGCGAGTTCGAAGTCCTGTAAAAAAATAGGCGGCACTAGTGAATAATACGTGGAGTATTTTTGTACGAATACAATTGCGTCTTAAAGCTGACAACGCTGTAAAATCGAGCCTCCTCAGACACGCACTTTATGTGTTGCAACCTCATGTAGTTCACCACCTAACCGTTCCATTTCGATAGAGTCCGCTATCGTACTAAGACATTTTCTACAGAGTCGGTAATTCAGAACCGTAGACAGAAAAACGCATTGCATGCAATGTCTGTAGGTATCTTAAGTCTATGTGGGGACTCTGTGGGCGCTGGGCGAAAATACTACCACCACTCTGACGTACCGTCTTCCCCTACTTTGCTTCTATTGCGCACGCGCTACACATAAGCGTACTTTACACGGACAGAGTAGAGGGACGCTTGCGTGTAGCGCGTGTGCGATAGAAGCAAAGTAGGGGATGACGGTACGTCAGAGTGGTGGTAGTATTTTCGCCTAGCGCCCACGGAGTTCCCATCACTGATTGGAAGTGTGCGCTCGAGGATGCTTGATTTTGCAACAATGTCAGCTTTAAGATTTAGATTGATGCTCCTATCGAAAGCATTCAAGCGGATTTTATCATAATTTTATTCTCACAGCTATTAGCTCGATACGATTTTCGATTTCTAATATTTTGTAGAGCAATTGGGGTTTTATATGCCTGTCCAACAAAATATTATAAATCGAGAATCATATCGATTATCCAGGTCTCATTACGTAGAGATTGCTGCCAGGGAGACCCACCCACCCACTTGGAATTTATTTATCGCTCGACCCGATGGAACATTACAAAATTACAAAATACAAAAAGAAGTCTGTATATGTATAGACTCTTCGCGATACACATTCGACAGTGCAACTTTCTATCACTTTATAAACGAATGTAGCAAGAAGAGCCTAATCGCAAGCCTACCCGTCCGAATTCTTCACCTGTCTAACGTAGAAGCTAATTTTCCCTTTGCATGCGTATCTGTACAAATAGGCCTTTTGCATATTTTCTTTCATTTTGTTTCACCCTTTGTGATATGTGCTCAACTACAGTAATTTTGATTAATATCCGGACGCTCTCAGAACGATGAGAACTTTTTAAATATTGGACCCAAAGACTTGGATTCTTCTGAGGAGCTAGAACAATTAGTTGATTACATGATGTGGAGAATTATTGTTGAGAAAATTGTAACTGGTCAGAATTGCCAAAAAAAGTACTAAAACTCTTAATTTACATCTTTTTTATGTGAGCCCACACACAGTGTGTGGTTAGGCAGTGGAATTGCGTCGGTTCTTTTAATTTGATTCGGTAGCGCATATTCCTGTACATCCGCGACATGCTACATGGATTTTTGTGGAATATAGCTTTCTCAATTCACTGAAAACTACGTCTGCCATATTCACAATTGCGCGTTACCTAATTCAGCATCCAATATAGTATCATTTCGCTTAACCGATGTATCTTGCAATGATCGCTGCCATTGTCAGTCGATTTTAGGAAAAGTGGTACGTACCTTAGAGTGTGCTTGAGGGAGATCGAACATTAAGGTGTCGGAGACATCCCGGGACATCCTCCCTAGGTGTTAGGCTATTAGTGTTGGAGAGCCTGTGTCTTTTGCCATTTTTTAAAATATTTACGGAGCACTAAAATTGATTATTTTACATTGCTTTATAAAAATAATAAAATTGTATTTACTTAGATCCTCCGCGATTTTTATTGTAACATGTACACAAAAAAATAAATCTATTTAATAATTCCTCACGAATGTCTCCTTACACTCTTAATAATCGTGAATTAAAAAATTTTGAATCCGTCATTTTGACGGGCCCCGTAAATCTAGTGTTCATTCTAAGTAGGTAGGGGCCGCGGCTGGCTATCGTTTTCTCTTTCGGGTAAGCCGCGATTCGCGCGGTAGTCAGTCGCTGGAAAAGCTCGAACTTTCGACTCGAAGCTAAATCGAACGAAGCATGACGTTCGATGGAAGCTTCGTGCTCGATTCTTCTCGCTCGCATAGCTTTTCGCAGACGTGGACGCGAACGCGCGAGGATTAGGGTCTCGAAACGTTGCGCACCTGCGCGATTGCACCAGCGGAACTATCAGCTTCTCTCGAGGCTTGTGATTCGTCTCGAAAGTCGTCGATTGTTTTCGCTGCGAGCACCTTTAGGGTTACAGTTTGTTGACGGACCGCCGAAGAAAAAGATGCCCGACAGACTGTCGCTCAAGAGGGTAATTATTGTAATGGCTTCGTATCTTTGGATTAGAAGTCACTCCGTCACTACCTTGTCACTGTACTCCTCCGTAGAAGTAGAGTAGTTGTAAAAGTAGTTAGTGATTCGTCTCGAAAGTCGATAAGGATTAACACAAGGTTGAAGGAAGAACAATCGTTAATTCCGCTATTTTTATAATTGTTGTTACATTATGCGTATAAAAAAAAGAGTCTTGTTTTTACAAAGCAACATCGCGCTCGACAAGTGACGTATCGTAATACCTGCATCACCAGTACAATTATCACAATAAAATGGACGTGCGAATGACACTTTCGCATGTGTGTGGGTATGTATACGTGTAAAATGACAATCATGGAAATCATATGGCATGCAACAAATGGTATTTCTCTAATAAGCCGCACGATTGTCTTAGCGACGAGACTCGGGACGCGTCGAGTCCCAAGCATTAGGACGCCCACTTCCATAGAGTTTCTTTCTCTCTCTCATTTTTACACTTCGAAGGATCTCGAATCGCTCGATATTGTCACTAACATACTCTCCCAGAAGTTCGTAGCAAACAAATTTAGACCGTGAACAGACTCGTTCGATGATCAACGCGTCTCATCGTCTCTCTATGTGACTCGCATTTGGTACTATAGATTCGCTCTAAATTAGCCAGACGAAGTCGACAATCGCACTCGTACATCACACGAGCATTCGCCCAGAGTTCCAACAGCGTTCAGACTTTTTCTTCCCTATGGTAACGATTCCTCGTTAGAGGTTCGATTAGGCTCTTTTTAACACGACCAGACGAAAGGCACTGTTAGTCGCGACATTCTCTATCATGCTTCGATCGTCCTTCGTTGTTGCTAGGGTCCGATGACTCGTTGATCAGTAATGCGACTAACATTCATGTACTCTATCTTGGACGCTATTTTCTTTCTGTTGCTCTATTTTTTTCCGCGATAGAAAGCAGTGACCCGCCCCGGCGGACAACTGTCGGCATTTCATCCCCTGAACACAAAGAGTTTAGTCTACGTAGACGAGGTCCAGTGGCCGCCGCTAACTCCCATTGCTGGCCACGTTATCGACGACGATAACGGGTGACGGAGTCCTCACACTCTCGTCACGCGGTTGCACATCGGTGGGTTGTAGCTCTGTTGCAAAACGCTGGCCCTCCAGCAGATCGCAGACCTCTTTCGTTGCGAACATGGACTGTTGGTGCTGACAATCTCACCTGAAAACGAAAAGCACCGTTCGATCAGTCGGAAAACGATATTACTTTACATGCATTCGCATTACTTTACCAAAGTAACAAGAATGCGAATATCCAAATTTTGAGCCATTTTTCTTTCTAATAATATGTACACAAAGAAATAAATATTTTGAATAATTCCTTATAGATGTACGTTTACAATCTCAATAATTGAAAATTAAGAATATTAGAATCCGCCATTTTTAACGGGTCCCGTAAACCTACTAGGTACAGAACAAAATATCTTTCTATATCAGGCTTTATTTTCAATTTGAAAAATTAATCTCAAATTGCACCGAGCACATATGAAGAAGAATGTGTAATTTATAAACGTTTAACTATTTCAAAATACAGTATTTTATCGATAAATGTCCCAAGAGTCTGGCCTATAATTGTCCCAAAACTATCCCCACCACCGCGGGGTATACCCCGTGAGGGGCCGTGAAGTTCGAGAAGCCTCGGTCGCCGAGAAGTGTAACATAATACGGGTCGAGCATATCGGTGAGACCACTATTAATCGAATGTCAAAATTTATTTATTTTTTATTTTTTTCTTATGAAACATTCACCAACATATTCGTGGCATTTTTCTAATGAAAATGATACCAAATATGATATACTTCTAATAACATTTACTTGTGCAAAGAGCGATAAAAGTTTCGATCTAGATTCGCTGTCCTCTTCTACGTTCGGCAAAAGTCAAAGAATAGTATCCCTGGCCCGTAATTGCCCCTGGCCGGACCCGTGCTTTGGACATTTATCGATAAAATACTGTATTCTCAATCATCATTAGAATGACTGGAAAATATGCATGGGCATGTGTGAGAAGTAGAAACGGCAAGTCATGGTCAGACATACTACTCCCACCTATTTAACCCCTTGCACTATGATTTTACGGTTACACCGAATAAAGCTTGTTTATCGCTGGTCATTTCTTCGATGAAAATTTATATTTATTATATTCTCCTACGGCTACATATCTACAACAACAAATTCTATTCTCTCTTTATTAGGTTTTAACAAGCAAAAAATCTAATACATTGATATTCTTAAATTCTTTTAATCAGTCTACTGTTTTAAATTACAGCTAGTCATTTTTGCGATAAATGCATAAAAACTTCAGTCTATTAATAACATACATATTTAGTAAATTCTGTTCGAAATCCTCATTACGAGTCTGACTCGATGTTATAGTGCGAGGGGTTAATAGCACACACGCCTTCGCATTTTTAAAATGATTTTATTCCGAATTGACTGTTGTATGTAGAAGTTTGATTTGATATTGTTAGTTTATTTATAGACCTGTAATAGCATGGTGTATGGATGAAGTATGTCTTTTATTGTCAGTAACTGATCACTAGCACGAATAGCAGATACATATTTAATAGACTTCTATTCTGAACTAGAAATCAGCAACACGCACAACTGTATAAAGCACTCGTTATTAAAAGCATACCACAATCGGATCAACTATAAGCTATTCTATTTTACGAGAAAATGATAGCGGATCTATAGGCCGACATGACGTCAACGAATCTTGTAGCACAATCGGTAAAAAGTTACATTAACGCGAACGCGTCATACTCGTGTTCCTACAGACACGGATTTCCCTGCCCTCCTTTCAGTTCCTTCTTTACTTTCGCATTATTATATTGATATCAATCGCGTCTCACGAGTCAGACAACAAGAGCGGAAATCCCGTGTATAGGAATTATTCGTGTCATCTAGTTCACATTGTTCAATGATCTCGGATTTGATATAACTTCTGTTGAAAGCAAAGTATACGAAAGCTGCCTGCTTAAATTGTCAGCCAGATTATTCTACTGTATCTGTTCTTCCTACATGTATATCAACGAAACCTTTCTTGCATCATTTTATTTTTTATTTCAAAATTGTTTGGCACTATTGTATCTGCCACTAAATTCTATTTATTATTTTTAAAAGCCAGTCTTTCATTTTTAATCTTCCAATATCTGGAATATATAGAATGTACTAGCCAGCGTTTTTCTTGCAATTAATAAATATTAGAAAAAAATTAAAGAGGAAAAAGTAATACTGTTTTTTGTAAGCAACGTAATGCTTTATGAATTTTTTTGTAATTGCACTATTTTCATGAAAACGTCTGTGACCTCCAATTTTTGTAAACGGGATGCTATATATTTTTTCATACCATATGAAAGCGTGTGTCAAGACAAATTCATTCGTATACGACACAATGACCTTCAAGATCATACAAGGTCAGAAATGGAAGAAACATTTCGAACATTTCGTACTAATGCGTTTACAAGAATACTTTATTAACGAGGCTATAGTAAATGTTCAATATAACTTCCTTGTGCATGACTACATATTTCGGCTATATTAATTACATTCTTACTAGCTTCTTCTAACATTGTCCGAAATATTAATGCACATGATTGCGTTAGTTTCCTTTGCAAGTCGTTTACATTTCTGGGTGTTGTGTATCGTGAATGATCTCTTTACGAAATATTACGTATGAAATATTCAAAATTTTCCTGCCATTTCTGACCTTGTATGGCCTTGAAGGTCATTGTATTGTATACGAATAAATTTGTCTTGACACACGTTTTCATATGATATAAAAAAATACATAGCATTTCATTTAAAAAATTGAAGGTCACCTTCATTTCTAAGCAAATAGTGCAAACACAAGAAAATTACATACGCTATTATGTTACTTACCGAAAACAGTATTACTTTTTCCTCCATCATTTTTTTCTAATATTTATTATTTGCAAGAAAAACGCTGGCTAGTGATAGCGTGAACACCCTGTATACAATTCCAACAAAATCCTCACAAAATGAAAGTAATTATTTTAGCAGAAAAATCGAAACAACAATTTTCTGCAGTCATTGTAAAATAAGTGAAACTGAATACAAACTTCCTTCTTGAATCATTTTAATAAATTAAAAATAATACATCCGTGTTTTTAGAACTTTTGGTCTATCTATTATATCGAATTGTATTTCTGCACATTTTCGTTTTCAATCAATGAAATTTACAGTATAACGGCAAAAATCGAATTTTACCTCGCATACGGCGGCGGTGGCGACGGCGTGGGCTCCCTGGAAACAATTTCCACGGTTCTCGGAACCATATTGTGGACTGCCGGCAACGACAGAGCACTACTATTGCTCAGCCTAACCAGTTGACTAGGATTCAGCTTGATGGCATCGTCGTAGCTAGGTGGCGCGTCTGTGACTGCCTCATAGTCTGGTGGTTTCTGTCTGTATCCACTAGATGGTTCCTCGATGGAGATCACATGGATCGGATCGTCTATCTGTGGATCAAGAAGTTGCCGTATGAATCACTCTCTCGAACGAACACACCATGAATAAACCGCCTGCCTCGTTTCCGTTCTATGAAAAGAAAACGATTTTACTGCCGCGCCAGCTATCATTTTTGCTCGGATTAACTTGCATGTATAAAAATATCAAATAGTTCAATCAATTAGATAACGCGTAACAGAAAATGTATGATTTCAAATCGTTTGCAAGTTGATCGTTCAAATGCATTTTTTATTGAATGTCGAAACGTTGTGCCTCTTTAGAAAAATAATCGATGAAGAACTGTAGAAACTTTTAAGTGACATACACCTTCTTAACATTCGATAAAAAATTCAAAGGTACGGTGAAATTTTAAATGGATTGAAATCCAATACTATACAGGGTATAATTGTGATTTCTATCGATCGAATTTTGAATTATGTTAGAAAAGATGTTCGATCTTTGATCGAACCTTGCGCCAATAACATCTTCTCTAACACTATACAGGGTGTTCGGAAAAAACCATTCAATATTTATATGTAGTGTTCCTTCTCGAGAATTTCTGGAGAAATGTTATAATTGGTCATTTCTCATTTATTCGAGAAATTACAGTGTTTCTCGAGAAATTTAAATCTAGGAAAATTCTTATCAATCTCATTTATTTTATAACATATTTTAGGAAATCAATTTTTAGTTAACTCAAATTGCATCCACAAAGTCTTATTCACACTTTGCAGCACTCGAAGCAATTTTAATCCCAAAATCAAGATATTTCTTTCAACCTAGAACATTTTTATTTTACGTTTTTTTTTTTTACATTGTGTACCTGAAAGTAAATCTGTTTTCTCATACAACAGTTGAATTTTTAGCATTTGATAGGACAGAGACAAATTTAAAAATATGAAAACTGTTTCGACTAATAGTGTGGCAATTTTTACAGGCGACTCAGAGTCACTATTCGAGTGCAAAGGGTTAAACATTAGTCGAAAAGTGAACCATTTCTGAGATATAAATATTTTTGTTTCATATTGGAGTAATACGCTGACATTTTCAGCACGATACTTTCCAAATGTGTAATATTAATAAGATCCGCAATCGTCGATCCACAACTGAGCGATTCCCGATTAAATCTACTGTCAGCACTTGAATGAGGACATTGTGGACGCGGTTTATAAACACTGAAACAAGTAAGTCAAGCATGATGCTAGCAATCAAGAATGTTTAAATGTGAGAAACTGTTCACCTTTCGACCTATGTTTACTAAGGCTTTTTTTTACTCAGTACAGTGTAATCTATATACGAGATATGTAAATATTGAATGGTTTTTATTTTAACACCCTGTATATATTACATGTTCTAATACGGTGAGTGATCAAATTTATTAAAACCACAGAATGAAAACCGTATCTCTCATTCACCTGGCGAATATTACCCGCAGTGTTACGAAATGTACATTTGCGATTATGCAAAAGTCTATTCCTCTTATTACTAAAGCTTTATACTCCACAAAGGAATAGTAAAAAATCAGTGTGGCAATGTTTTCGTTTAATAATTGACTGTTCCAATGTAAAATGCTTCATAATCTATGTAAGTGGCTGCAACAATTCCATCACCCACTGCATTTCGAGTTTGCTTAATTTTCATCATTAGACTGCCGATCTTTATGCAAAATAAAAATTGCCTACCATTAATTGCAAGATATACGATTTACATAGACACTTATTTCTTATTCCAATAATTTTAATCAGATGAAACTAATACCACAAGATTTCTAGATTTTTTAATTAAGTAGACCGTATTACTGTCAATAGTGAACTGCGGATTTGTATGCAAAATTATATGTAATTATTTCTTTCCTTAATCGTTTCAATCGGTTGAAAATAACGCATTGGCATTTTTCAATTTTTTAAAATGTTTTTATAGTTTTGTATTTCGTTTAGCCATTTTTGTTATAAATGCATCAAATCTGCAGTCTATTATTCATCATAATATATGCTTGAATAAAAAGAAAGATTTTTACAATTTTACGAATTTCAGACTTTTAGTTTCACTGTTGAGACTTCTAGATAGAAATCGCGTACTTTTGAAATGATTTTTCCTCCGTTTCGCAAGCACTGCAGCTAGATCCACACTGATAGGATATAATACTGATACTGCTGCCGCTATCTTTGTGTCTTTCTGACGAAGTGCTTGCGAAACGTCGTGAAGATAATTCCTTAGCCGTGGGAATCGAGAATTTCAATAATTGAGGAATAAAATATGTAGAACCTGACGGTGGTTCGGTGTAAAACTAATAAGTCTACTTTTACCGCTCGACTTTATGACGGCATTATACCACGACCGCAAGGATATTAACCCCGAAATGGTACTCCTCTATATATATCCCGGGTCGTCTATAGATATCTATATACGTAAATGCTCGCCTCGACACCTTTATGAAGTTTATAGCCGCGGACCTAAGACACGAAAGGGCGCGTTACGTACAGAAAGGTAGACAGACAGAGAAACTAAGAGGATGAAAATAGCCGCGGTTATTCGAGACCATAAAAAAAAAGCTCCCAAGAAAATTGCATAATCGTATCAGATCTATGTATTCCGACAGGTGAACGACTGACGCTGATTCTCTGTTCGCAAAATATCCACTATTTTCCAGGGCACGGATTCGGTTTGCGAAATTTGAAACCACGAATTAATTTCATCTTCTTTCGATGATCTCAGAATTGAATGAATTCTTACTTAACTAGGAGTCGTTTAATTCAGTGTAGCAACAATGCCATTATTTTAATGAAGCTCTTAATTTTTAGAAGAATTGTTAACTACGAGATTTACGAATTATGTTTGGACTGTTTTAATTGTCTTTACATTATCTTAGAATTCAGTGAATTCTTATTTTACTGGGAGTCGTTTTATGCATTATAGCAACAATGGTATTATTTAAGAAAAGCTCTGAATTTTTAGATAAATTGTTAACTGTGAGATTCACGAATTCAATTTACACTGTTTTAATTGTCTTTGAATAATTTTAGAATTTCTCGATGAATTCATATATTACTAAGTATCGCCTTATGCAATATAGCAAAATGGTATCATTTAAGAAGCTCTAAATTTTTAGAACGAATGTTAATTGTGAGATTTACGAATTGCATTTGCAGATGTTTAATCGTCTTTAAATTATTTTAGAATTCCTCAATGAATTCTTATATTACTAGGACTCACTTTACACAATATGGCAACAATGGCATTAGTTAAGGCAAGTTCTGAATTTTTAGAAGAAATGTTAACTGTGAGATTCACGAATTAAATTTGCACTGTTTTAATTGTTGTTGAATAATTTTAGAATTTCTCGATGAATTCTTATATTACTAGGAGTCGCCTTATGCAATAGAAAAAATGCTATTATTTAAGAAGCTCCAAATTTTTAGAAGAAATATTAATTGTGAGATTTACGAATTGCATTTACAGAGGTTTAATCGTCTTTAGATTATTTTAGAATTCCTCGATGAATTTTTATATTAGTAGAACTCATTTTATACAATATAGCAACAATGGAATTATTTAAGACAAGTACTGAGTTATTAGGAGAAATGTCAGCGAAAAAATGTATAGTTTTGAGCCACGAACTCTAGAATTAATGCGTCACGTCCCCGTGCAACTGATTACGACGTCCGGATTGCGACATTGACGGATTTTTCAACCGTTTCATGGCTCGTGAACATTCTGCAGGATTTCATTTATTTAATGTATAGCCCCGGACGTGCAATTTTCTTTCAAACGACGCGCATCGATCCGCCACAGATAGAAAAATTAATTGCTATGGATAGTGATGCTATGATATTATTAGAAAGCTGGCTCATTGATGTTACCGAGATTGGGAACTTTGTTTAGACTTTAGAATGTTAAAAAAACTAACAGTTTTTGGGATTCGACTACATAGGCGCAAGGCTAAATATCCGCAGTAACAGGAACTCTGTTCAGTATGTTCGCATGAACACTTCGATCGTGGCGGTGAAAGTGCGTGGGCTTGCAAGTTTTTAAATGTTTGGTTGTATAGCGATTCATAAAAATAGTGGGCAGTGTCGAGAAGTGCTGCAACATCGAACATTTTTGGTTGCAAAGAATTTGTGTGTTCAACGTCAAAAAATGTATCCTCTTTTTATTTGTACGACTACTCTGTGATGAAATGATTATTTTAGCTGATTTTATATTAACAATTTTATTCTAAAATATGCATCCTTTTGATCAGAAAGAATTTGTATACCCAACCTCAAAAATTGAGTCTACTTTTTATCTGTACGCCTGCTTTGTTATAAAATAATTATTTTAGCTAATTTTATACTAAAGTATGCATCCCTACGAAGAATTGTTAGGACATTTACAGTTGCATATTCAAAACTGTTTCGATCAGAAAGAATTTATACACTCAACCTCAAAAATTGTGTCTACTTTCTATCTGTACGCCTGCTTTGTTATAAAATAATTGTTTTAGTTGATTTTATACTAAAGTATGCATCACTACAAAGAATTGTTAGGATATTTATCGATGCAAATTCAAAAATGGATTGATCAGAAAGAATTTGTAAAGTTAACCTCAAAAATTGTGTCAACTTTTTATCTGTACGCCTGCTTTATTATAAAATGATTATTTTAGTTCATTTTATAACAAAGTATGGATCCCTACGAAGAATTGTTAGGACATTTACAGTTGCATATTCAAAAATGTTTCGATTCGAAAGAATTTGTATACTCAACCTCAAAAATTCTGTCCACTTTGTATCTGTTCGCCATCTTTGTTATAAAATGATTATTTTAGTTGATTTTATACTAACAATTTTACACTGAAATATGCACCTTTATGAGGATGTGTAAGGACGCTTGCAGTTACATCTGTGAATATTGTTTGGTTTGAAAGAATTGATATGTTCGGCATTAAGAATTGTTACTAACATTTTGTCCATACGTTTGCTTTGTTATAAAATGACTATTTTTTACTTTTAAACTATTCGATTCATACCGAAACGATACAATCCTCCTTACGTATTCAAGGAATTAATCTAAACAAGCTGTCTGTAGCAAAGACAGGATAAATAGGTATATACACATATAAATTCCCACAATTATTTTACTGCTTCAAAATTGCACCAACTCATTCTTCTCATAAATGCAGAAAATCCGCATTGTAATTATGATAAAAATCGATTAAACGTTTACATTTACGATTATGAAAATCTTAAAGATCCTCTGCAGGAAATTTATTCGATTAACATATTTCTTTGGACATGTATTACGATCAAAATGGATAAAATTCTATATACATGCATTCAATAGTATGTACATATACTAACATGTACGTATATTGTACTAAGCATAGTACAATAAATAAATTCTCCTTAAATTTTGCAAAAAGAAAGAAAAATGGTCATTTTCGTTGTTTCGCAAATCAGGCATCAAAGAAGCAGCGTATTTTCGATGGAACCAACAGATGACCTAATAGTCATGAATGGGGGTATACGTTGAAGGATGACCACCGACAAATATAGCCGCGGAGCTTCCGGGTGAACATCCTTAGAACGACAGTTAAACGCGCCGCAACAACCACCGACCTCCTTTATGCATCGAGCTGCCGACAGCCTTCGCATTTCTATTGTTTCGTTATTCTGAAAAGAAGAACGCCGGCTATTTTAAGTCGAGTGTCCACGCTGCCGGTGTATACTGCTTTCGGAAAAAGGGGAAGAAGAACAAGTGAAAAAGAAAGAAACGAGAAAGGGGAAAGAAGAAATGGGTTTCGAGAGCGAACTTTTCGAGAAAGCGTAATCAGGATCCCGGGACAATGAGAACGAGCGCAGAATAGCGCGAAAGGGACAAAAGAGGAAACGTTCTAGACACAGATGAGATAGAATCGCGGGAAGATAAGCGGACTCGCGACAAAACCTTCATCAAATGACACCGAGAACCTCGGTCAGACCGGGATGACGTGTTTTCTTCAAAACGAGCTGCGATCGCAGGATTTACATCGCTGGGAAATTTCAACGGGAATTCCACGGTGAATAGTTACGCTATTTTGCAAGCATCAAGTGAAATTAACTGTCTGTCATCCCCCGTTTCTATTTTATACTGATTCTGAATAGAGTGCCATTCATATCATTTTATCAGTCGTGAACGATGCGAATAATTTTATATTCAATTTGTCTGGTTTTGAATTAGTGCTGCACTTAAAAAAGAAGAAATTTATAAAATAATTGTGCACCATTCCACCCGAATTTGTTCCATATTAATTGTTTACCATTGCTTTAGTTTGACATCAAGGTACAAATTAAATACAACAAATTAAACACTTCTATACAGTTCTGCCTTTCTGTACGTAAAAAATTAAATTTGTCTGATGCTGTTGTACTATTTCATTTTCTAAGAAGAAATTTATAAAATTAACTGTGCGAATTTCCATCTGATTTTGTTCTATTTTTGTCGTTCACATTTGCATCAATTTTACATAAAGGAACCAACTAAGGACAAAGGGCAAGTTTAGTACTTTTATAAGCTTCTGTGTTTCTGTATGAAAAAATTAAATTTAACTAATTTTGCTGGGGTACTTAATTTTCAAAGAAGAAATTTATAAACTTAACTGTGCACCTTTCCATCTGATTTTGTTCTATTTTTGTCCTTTACATTTGCATGTATTAAAATAAAGGAACCAACTAAGGACAAAGGGCAAGTATAGTACTTTTATAAGCTTCTGTCTTTCTGTATGAAAAAATTAAATTTAACTAATTTTGTTGAGGTACTTAATTTTCACAGAAGAAATTTATAAAACTAACTGTGCACCTTTCCATCTGATTTTGTTCTATTTTTGTCATTCAGATTTGCATCAATTTTACAGAAAGGAACCAATTAAGGACAAAGAGTATGTTTAATACTTCTGTAAGCTACTACCTTCCTGTATGAAAAAATTAAATTTAACTAAGTTTGTGGTGGTAATTATTTTTCAAAGAAGAAATTTATAGAATTAACTGTGCACTTTTCCATCTGATTTTGTTCTATTTTTATCGTTCAGATTTGCATCAATTTTACAGAAAGGAACCAATTAAGGACAAAGAGCAAGTTTAATATTTCTGTAAGCTACTACCTTCCTGTATGAAAAAATTAAATTTAACTAAGTTTGTGGTGGTAATTAATTTTCAAAGAAGAAATTTATAGAATTAACTGTGCACTTTTCCATCTGATTTTGTTCTATTTTTGTCGTTCAGATTTGCATCAATTTTACAGAAAGGAGCCAACTAAGGACAAAGGGCAAGTTTAATACTTCTATAAGCTTCTGTCTTTCTGTACGTATTTTCAAGAATTTAATTTCGAAATATTTAGACTGGCATATTGAGAAATTGATGTGTGTAGATTTCGAGATGTTATTCATGTTTGATAGTATAAGGGGCTGTCTCGTTGAACCTATCTACATATGTAAATTCATTAATTAGGGAAAGGAGTGCCGGAGGCAATGTATTACGAAGCTGATTAAGACTCTAAGGAACTGTATTCAATATAAATGCGAATCGATTCGAAAGGTTCGCGCATCCGTGCGTCACCGACAATTTGCTGATCGTCGAACTCGTCTGTCACAAGTCCTCATCAATTATTCCGAGCCCATGGAACAGCACATGGCTCCCGCAAACCGTTTATAAACTATCCACCCGGCGTTTCGAGGCCTCCGGAGCGAATTGCGTGCAGAAGAAAGATGGCAGCGACGATTCTGATCGAAGTATATTATTTTTATCCCGTAGCCCGTTTACAATCGCCGATAATTCCGGCTCGGGTGGTACACTACTATAGCACCTAGTACTATAAGAGGGGGTTGACCCGGATCGATCTAAGGACGCCATAATCTTCGGAGGCTTCGATCAAGAGATGCTCATAAATCGCTGGTCTGCTTTAGGATTGCTGAGAGGCCGTTGACACAAAACGTAGCGAATCAAATTTCTAACATTAATCCTAATCTTATTAAATACACTATCTTCATCTTACATGATCATTATGAGCGAGTAAAATTTGTACAAAGTCGTTTATAAAATTGAGTCATTGTTGGACATCAATCCTGTCAATAATCTTAAATACTGACAATAAAATAAGAAAAGGTATAAGAGATCATCCCTGTATTTGATGAAGATGTTCTTTATGATCCTCTTAGCTGTGTAGTTTAGTTTTTAAATTGTATATTCGCTTGCGTTATGTTGCAAAAATGTCTAAGTATGCATTCTGTCGATGCTATTGTGTACAGTTTGTTTAAGTAAATTTTTTATGGAAAAAGCAACTGATAATTCATTTTTTCGCTAAGAGGTTATAAGGTACAGTGCATATAAACGTTGTTAACACTCGTATGGCCGTCGACCGATCAGTTTTGACCCAGGAATTTAATTTTGTAATACATCATGTGTACATCATGAATATATTAGGTCGTCCCATAAGTTCGTGCCGTTTATTGTTTTACTATTTAAATTAATATTTGAAACATAGTTTCAAAGTCAACGTAAAAATATAACCACCTTCTCTACAACCTCTTCCCACTTTTTTGGTAAAGATATTATACCGTTACTATAAAATTTTTGTGGTTTTTCATTAAAATACTTTTCAATCCGCGGCACGAACTTATGGGACAACCTAATATTTTAATTGTGGAGGCGATTTCTAGAAATCTTTCTACTTCCAATATCCAATTATGTCTTTAAAAAATAATGAATTTTAGTATGAAATACTTTCCCAGATACTTTTCGATCAATTGTGGAGAAATTTAAAAGAACAGAAATTTTATGTAAATAATTATATAAAAATGTCCAGAAGTCATACGGGCGATTTTATCCGATTTCTAGCAAAATTTTTCGCGAGAGTGGCATAGATCCTCGAAGTTTATCGTCACCGACGAAATGCATTGCCTGTATACTCAGTTTAGTATCGCTTTCACAGAGGATTGTTATCTCTCCATCGACAATTGATGCAGTATCCAAGAAACGCGAGTAAGAAACTCGAGAAAGAGGGAAGAAATTTATCGTCTACGCGGCGATTTAGAAAAATGAAGTCTTACCTGAGCGGTGATTGGATGACTTGTGTGTTGTGTGTGCATGGTTGCCCTACTTGGCGGTGCGTGCAGCCAACAACACATTGCGGCACATATGAGAAGAGCCCCCGCGATTATGCAAGCAACTCCGACATATCGTACCGGTTCGACGTAGTTCTCTGCGAGGCCTAACCAGTTTATCAGAGCTCCGACGCAAAGTAGAACCATCCCGTATCTGTATGGACGTTGCGATCGTCGTGACTCCTCCAAAGACATTGCTGAAATATGGGAACATCGTCTTAGTTCGATTGATTAGGCTAGTATCCTTAATTTCATAAAACAGGAAAGATTCGATCGGTTGCATAAAATCGTATACAATTTTTGCTGTGTTGAAACAGTTTTTTTTTTAAACAATGTGGCGAATGAGCGGATTATGGCTGGAACTTAAAATCATTTGTCGGGAAGCTAATAAACAATGAAAGAGCATGTTTAGTTAGCTGGAAGCAATTTCAAATGGTGCGATAATTTAAAACTGTTTTTTATTATTGTGTTCTTTTTGAGTTTATAATTTATCTTGTCGATCGAAAAGACTACTACTTGTCTATTGATTTAAATCTGTTATTCATTCTTGTGTTCTTTTTGAGTTTATAATTTATCTTGTTGATCGAAAGGACTAGTACTTGTCTATTGATAACGCGATTAAAATATAACAATATAGAACAATTGCATAAAATTGTATGCAACTTTTAATATACTGAGACAGTCTTCTTGGAGACGATATAATGAATCGTTTCAAGCAAAAATTAAATCTTATTGGCAGTCAGAAAGTATTTTCTGCTAGCTGGAAACAATTTCAGATAGTAGTACAACTTAACACTAAACCTACCACGGTCAAATGACCGGTCTTATATTTTGCAATTATTGAAATTATAAAAATTCGTTTATGAAAAGTACTGGAATAAATTGCATGACCTAAGCATCTATTTACATTGAAAATTATGGACAATCTCAATAAATTTAGTGTTCCTATATTAAAATGGCATCATTTACCAATAGTTTTAATACTTGGTAGGTTTAGTGTTAAATCCATTTTTTATTACGATTTTCTGAATTTTTGAATATAAAAAATTGCTTTTCACTAGCAAATACGTTCTGTATAAATTGAAAGAATCAAGCAAAAATGTCTTCCTCGAATAATTTGTTTTTTTTTATTGAGAAAATCTCATAAGAGATTTATTACAACTTCAGGTACAAAAAAAACCAAAGTGTACAAAGTAAGTAACACCTACAAACTAACAGTTAATATTACACTGAAAATAATGATATTTATAAATTCTTTTAATGTCTCTGCTGTTTTAAAATTCGCCTGCACATTTTTATCATAAATTCATGAAATTCATAGTCTAGTTATCACGATTAAATTAAGGTGTGGATCCGAATTCATTTGGATTGAAATGTTTGAATTGAAATCGCATGAAATGGGTTCGAATTGAATTATTAATTGGGTTAAAATATATCAGCCGTCTCGTATGTCTTTATTTCTGTAATGGTGTAAAGAATAGCACAATTACGTCACAGACACTTCCATGGATTTGTCTAGGGTATATCCGACGATGTCTATTTTTGGGCAATATTCCACTTTCGCGACTCAATTACGTGATATACGCATACAAAGAGCAACGGCTATTTATGACGTTGGTCAATTTTAGAAAATGGGGCTATATATATCCACGGCAAAGATATCGCCACGTACACTACTTCTAGCTAGAACGGTATTGATTTGCGAGATAGGCGATGACATGCACTGGGAACGCTGAACTTCGCTATGGTTCGCGTAGAATGTGCTGAATACACTTTGAATGGCATTAAAACTTTATACATCGCTCATTTTACACAAGTCTGACAACCAATGGACTCGCTAACAATATACCCTGAATTTTCTACTCGTGTTTCAGTTCTTACTGGAATTTGCATACTGAATTTGAATACTGAAAACGCGATCCTTCCGCATAATCCTATGGATTACTAAGGAAATGAAAAAAAATATACATGGAACACTAATGATTCTGTGCTTCGTATTTTGAATTACAAAAATATGAAAAAAATCGCATTATTAATGGAATGATTAAATACATTCTTCCAAAAATGGTTGTCAAAAATACTTTCAAAACTTAATCAAACAGCATGAATCTTCGGCAACATGGTTAAAAGATTAAATAAGCAATAAACGACTAGAAAATGCATAGTACATTCTTCTAAAAATGGTCGCCAAAAAATATTTCTAAAAATGAATTCCTGTGAGAACGACTCACTCAATTAACATATATATCTATATTGATCTAGTTAAAAGATTAAATAAGCAAGAAGTGATTAAAAAATGCATATTATATTCTTCTAAAAATGGTTGTCAAAAACGTTCCTATAAAATGATCGCCAAAAATATTTCTAAAAATTCTAAATTATATTTCTAAAAAGTAATCAAAAAGTTCGTAATATATTCTTTTGAAAATGATTGCGAAAAATACTTTTAAAAACGGTTGTCTAAAAAGCTTCCTAAAATGGTCATCAAAAATATTTCTAAAAATGAATTCCACTGAGAACGACTCATAAAATTAACATATATCTATGTTGATCTAGTTAAAAGATTAAATAAACAAGAAGTGATTAAAAAATGCATAGTATAATGTAGTAAAGATGATGCATAGTAAAAATGGTAATTATATAGAAAAGGTCTGCGTACTCCGATTTTGATGAAATTTTAATATGTTATGGAGCAACACATTCTGAACAACTGTTTCCTTTCCCAATATAGGGGGGTCGCGTTTAGTTTTCGAGATATTTGTCAAAAACTATCGGTAATGTTAATTTCATAACGGAAACCTTCTTTTTAGAAACACTCGGTGCGTGTGAAACACTGGGTGGGTGTGTATGGTATTGTAGCTTCTTATCTCCACAACGTGTTTACAAACAAAAAATAAACAGACGCGGCCCGAAAATCCAGGAAATGTCTTTGAAAATTGAAAGCTCAGCCTATCTATGTATGATCAGAGTTATCCACAGGAGTTAATTCTGCTTGTTTCTTCTGTTATTCCATTTCCTGGATTTTCGGGCAGCATCTGTTTATTTTTTGTTTGTAAACACGTTGTGGAGATGAGAAGCTACAATACCACACCACCCACCCAGTGTTTCACACGCACCCAGTGTTTCTAAAAAGAAGGTTTCCGTTATGAAATTAACATTACCGATAGTATTTTGCAAATATCTCGAAAACTAAACGCGACCCCCCTATATTGGGAAAGGAAAAAGTTGTTCAGAATGTGTTGCTCCATAACATATTAAAATTTCATCAAAATCGGAGTACGCAGACCTTTTCTATATAATTACCGTAAAAATGAATGTCAAAAACGTGTCCATAAAATGGTCGTCAAAAAATATTTCTAAAAATTCATTCCTGTGTGAAGTCATTCAATCAACAGAAATGTTTGATGTGCTGGTTAAGAGACTAAATAAGTAAGAAGTGATTAAAAATTGGTAGTTACGTTCTTCTAAAAATGGTTGCCAAAAATACTAGCTAAAATGGTGGTAAAAAATATTTCAAAAAATTGATTTCTGCGCGAACGGGTCGCTCAATTAGCAGATATCATAGGCGATCCGCGGGAAACGAACACCTCATGGAAATTAGCCGGTAAGATAGGTGACGCGTCGCGCTAATGAACCATTAAACGACGGGAATGGACTCAAGGAATATTAACGGCATTGAAACCGATGTCGCGGGCGATTCGCGTCAGGGAAAAGAGACGGCAGTCGTTCCTTGAAGTGGGTCAGTCGAACAAAGCAGTTGGGTGCCATCAAAAGCGACGGTGGAACTAATAGCGAAAATTAGGTGGCGGGTTGTGAACAATTCTTTTCCAAGGAAAAAGCTAACTCGCCGAATACGGCACACGCAGCAGGCCAGGCCACGTGGCGATTTCGCATTCACTCTCATCGAAACTTCGCGACCGTATTCTATAATCATCGGACACTTTCTATGATTACTTATAACTTTCTAGCTGTGTGCAATGTTCGCATAAACGCGCCTACGTGGGATATATCGATAGTTGTTCGCGTGCCGCGTGAGCTCGAATGGAATCGAACTGCTTCATCTAAAGCCGCGTGTTCGTATAATTATAATATTTATGGAGTGTGTTGTTGCTTCGGGCCGATTTCTGCGTGAGATAGAGACGATAAAAAACTACTGCAAAAATTGTGCGAGGTAGGTCGAGTCGTATTCTTTGTAATTAAGCAGGCGTAGAGAATAAATCCGCTTCATTAAGAATATCAAGACTATCTGAGAACTGTAAGTTGCACTTGAAGTAGAATAAAACAGTGAACAAATCACAGATCAACTTTCGAGGCGTCATTATAAAGGGGGGATTTGACTTTCTGAAGTAGCATTGAAATGAATGCAGAAAAATATTTTTAATTCTGTACATTCGTTTGATGTTGTAAAATTTCGAAACAAGGATAGGAACTTTAATTTCTTGCTTTATTTTATAATATTATAACATATATAATATATATAATATATAATATATATATATAATATATATATAATATATATATATACACATATATAAATGTATATATATATATATGCACACACACACATATGTAAGGAGGAGTCTTTGATGAAATACATTTCAGAGGCGTGAAAGTAGACACTTCAACCTTTGTAATGAGCACAAGTAGAATTTTTCAAGATTTTTTGATACGCCGTTCTAGGAGTTCAAATATTCAAATTATTTACTGTACAGATTTTACCAGTTAGCTGTTTTTGCCGAGTATACTCGCCACGGAATGCAATTAATTGCTTGCTATTTATGTTGAAATTATTGTGAAAATTAAAACAAATTAGTAATTTGTTGACATTTTAAAATATTTCGAGTTAAAGACGAAGTAAAGAAACGAAAAAACGAAATTGAAGTGACGTCAATGTGATGAATGAAATATTTAAAAATTCTTAGCACCCACATATAAATTCGAGCTACACAGCTACCTGGTTAAAAGAGGAGCTGTCAGATCAATAATTTAAAAAATATCCTTTATATTCTAAACAGCTTGTATTTGCTGATCACGAAATTTTTATTTAATATTAAAATTTAAAAGATTAGTTTCTTGATCAATGATCTTAAAAGTATCCTTCATAATCTACAAAATTTTAAAGTGATCGTGCATGCCATAAAGTAGATAAATTTTAATGAACATTAATATCGTTGGACTCAATTTTGTGATTAAAATGCAAATGTGGTAAAGGGATTGTAAGATGGGTGTTTTAAAAATGATCGGAGAAGTATTAAGCCGCGTGAATATTTGAAAAGGTTTGCCGGCACGCGAACAACGTAAATTAAGGTTGGAGCGTGGTAGTTGGTAGAAAATTCATGGGATAATTACGGTGGAAGGTTTAAACAAACGTTCAACGGACTTGTTAAAGTTCAGTGACGCCGGATACAGGCGGCCCTCGCGTTCGCGGCAATATAAATCGATCAACCGAGTTTGTTTTGAGTGCGAAAGAAATATGCTCGCGGCAAGTAAAAGTCTATAAATATTCTTCGGCTGCGTGAAAAGTAGGGTAACGCGAGAATGAATACGCCGCGAAGGTAGGCCATCCCAACATTAGCGATCTGCACGATCGATATCTGTCATTTCTCTGTCATGCCGCATGCTACAACCGAATAAAGAAACCATGAAACATTAACCGGAAACGTTAGCGCCGCTCTTCTTCGAGGGAACATGAAGCACGCACTGTGTTCTTCGACGGTAAACCAAATGTACATCATTTTTACCTGATCGATATTTGCGAGTTATTTCTATGGAGTTTCTGTGTGCAGAAATTCACAGAAATGATCGGAAATGAATTAATATTAACCAGTTAACTTTGTAGCTAGACTTTGTATTAGGGGTTTGCGAGTTCTCGATTTATTCGAGTATGCGATTTTCTAGTCGAGTAATGATCGGTTTGTCGAGCCGATTCGAGCGTTTGAATTTTCCGAGCTACTCGAAATCGACGAACTGCTTCAAAAGAATGCGAGCTACTTGAAAAAATCAACCGGCTCGAATATTCGAGCCCTCGTAAAAATCCGATTTACTCGAAAATGAATTTTCAGCTCGACATTTTTTGAATTACTCGAATATATTCGAACAGATTCTTAACTTTCGAGTTACTCGTACAAATTCGAATACGTTTTCTTCATGAAAACATGAAAATAAAACAGAAGCATTAAATTAGCGTCATATTTTTCTTCCTTATAGTTAGAATAGTATTTGATAGTAAATAAACGAATGTTCGAGTAACTCGAGCAATTCGAATTTTTACGAGTAACTCGAGCAATTCGAATCTTTACGAGTAACTCGAAAGTTAAAGATCTGTTCGAATATATTCGAGTAATTCAAAAAATTTCGAGCTGAAAATTCATTTTCGAGTAAATCGAAGTTTTACGAGGGCTGGAATATTCGAGCCGGTTGATTTTTTCAAGTAGCTCGCATTCTTTTCAAGCAGTTCGTCGATTTCGAGTAGCACTGAAAATTCAAACGTTTGACTCGGCTCGAGCAATCGAATCGAGTTCAGCTCAGCTCGTACATTACGGGTACTCGCACACCCTTACTTTGTATGTGGCTACTAAAAAATTTTGAAAACTTTATTTGTCACCTATTAACCTCTCGTCAATTTCTTTGTTTCGTTTCTTTACTTCGTCTTTGTAATAATTAATAATGCGCTTTAATTTTCACTACAAATTTTAATACAAATAGAAAGCAATTAATTGTATTCCATGACGAGTATACGCGGTAAAAACAGCTAACTAGTTAAGTAGAAAAAAACGGATGGATGTTACGGACTATGAAAGTGGATATAATAATGTAAAATTGAATGGGAAATTTTAACAATGAGTGGAACGTGCATGGAATTTAGAAGAAAACATTTTCATGCCTACAAAAATCAATAAATATTTAACGAAGATATGTGAGAAGATGTTAAGAGTCAAACAATTTATTGAAACTCTACGAAATCGCACTGACAACTGCATACTAGAGGAAACATGTACGAAATTCAGCAAAAACAATTTGTCAATGTTCAAAAATGCGTTAATATTCAATAAAATAAAGAAGAGTGGCGCTATCAACCATACAATTTGATAAAACTTAATGAAATCGTACCAAGAATCGTTAGGCAGTTTTTAAATTAACTAAAAATCACAAAATTCATTAAAAATCTGAAAAATCGCACGAGCAATCACGTGACAGAAAAAAAGCATGTATCGAATGAACCAAAACGAATGAATACTGGCGAAGAGAAGATGACAAGCTATTAAGAGCTGCAAAATTTGACAACACTGAAAAATCGTGCCAAGATCCACTGACCAGGGAAAACATGTTGCAGAAATAATCTGTGAATGTGCCAAAACGAATTGACATTCGGTAAAAAAAGATTGCAAAACATAACGAACCACAACATTTTGCGACACTCGGAGGAATCCCATCAGGCACCAATTCGCAGGTAAAACATGAACGTCCATGACAATAATTAATCAAAGATCGGATTAAAAAGACAAGCACAGTGCACTTCAAATGAAATTCGAATGTTTCCGAAAGTTCAAAGTGGATTTGCATTCTCGATCACGGCGGGACAGTGACGGATTTCATTTCCGTTGCTCGGTAAATGATGATTTATGGCTGCGAAGTCACCGTTTCCCAAAGGACGCGGGTACAACCGTGATTTATCGATGAGTCGGCAGATTATTGAGGCGATAAGTCGAGCTTGTTGATTGATTTACCGTTGATCTCGTCCATATTCGATCTAGGTAGGCCAGCAGTCGATGCAAATTTGAATCTTGGTTTTCGCGACACGGTTCCCGGACGACTAAAACGGAGCGTGTCTATCCGCCGAGTTATGTCTTTATACTGAGAATTACATCTGATAACGGTGCCGGGGATCGTAAAGATAACGAGTGGTATTTTTGACACTTATCGTGGCCTAGTCGTCACAAATAAGTTTGCTCGAACACGCGCGCGCGCGCATTGTCTACGAAATCGCGCTGCTTCCGTGATTGCATTTTTCAACTTTTCACTTGGAGGAATTAGGGCACGACAGTTGTGGGTGGATAATTAATCTTTTCATTGGCTCAAGTGATTAACCACCTCTCAAAATTTTTGTTACATTTTACTATTAAAGCGCTTCATTCATGTGCAAGTGTTTACATTTCAAATAAATTTCCATTCCTTTTTTAAATTGACGATAATTACACTAATTGACGATAATTACACTGATTGACGATAATTACACTGAATGACAAAGATTTAAAGGAATTTTAAAAATGAATGTGTATAGAGGAAATGCTTTTTTATCTAGCTTCCATTTATTACAGTCGAGTTGGAAGATTTTTATTTTGCATAAATGTGTACTTTTTCATCAATTTTTCTCTACTTTATAGCTTATGGAATTAATCGATTTAGCAAATGAGGAGCACAATTAATTAGATTTCTTGTAGATATCGAGCGTGCTAATAGAAAGCGAAAAGATATCGTGTAGCTCGTGGTCCACCATTCGAAAATAAGGTGGTTAAATGATTAATAAACATGTTGAAGATCGGTATAACTTCATTTTGTATATACAAAACATGCATACGCTGTATTAAGATTTACTAGATAGTTAATTAAATTATGGAATTTTATGGAAAGTAAAAGTTTTTTGCATCGATTGGTTAAAACAGTAGGTACGTAAAACTGTGCTTCTATTTTTATATGCTCAGGTGAATTGAAAGTGATTTAATAACACTGTCTTTACGTCGTGTCGTACGTGCATAAAATCCACAGTCGAAAAATGACTATTATCGGAAGTTTTTCACCCTGCTGTTCGTCTTGGATATTTTTTTATCTAAACTAGATTATCGACAGTGATTCCTAATTGTTTTATTTAATGAATAAATGACTTTATTTTTGCATTGAACGATGTTTGCGCGTGACTCACTGAAAACGTTTCAACAGTCCTCTGAATTGCTGTGCTATTTCGAAAAGCATTATACAATGTTGCTAATTTATCTTGCTTATATTAGATTGCCTTTTCTCCACCCAGAAACCGCAAAGATTGCACACCTCGAAATACCGGCGCCATTCGCAAAATGCCGGAAGATTACCGATCAAAATGGCGCACATTTGATTCAATCGTGTTATCGTCCAAGGATTAACGCAAAGCTGTTGATTAACGCTGGAGGAACGTTTGAAACTTTTCAAACAACCCGACACAATAAATGTTTCTATTTCTGTGCACTTCGTCACTACGAATTTCCTGGAAATTATAAACAACTCCTCTTCCTTATGTTCGTTTAATCCTAAGTTTATGTCCATTAACATTCTTGGTATCATTTTTGACAATGTTACAACGTACAGAACACTCGACATGCAAACGTAAATAAGATAACAATAAAAACTAAGAAATAAAAATGATCAACTTGAAAGCGAAATCATCGAACTACACGATTACTTCGACTAAGGAAGCTATTATGTAAAATTACTGATAAACTTGATGCTAGATACATATGCAGAAGTATACCCTGATAAAAGGCTGACGTCGGTCCACTTTATTAACCTTACAAACAATCACACGTACAGAACGTGCATAATGTCATATACAAAAAAAAAAACCGACGTGCCATGCATCAAAAGTGGATGGTGCACCGCACCGTATATGATTTGCAGCATCACACCCACCGTTATATAATTATGAAAATTGGTTCACTAATACCGTTTACGACGAAGGTCGCAAGGAATCGGCATTGGGAATAATTATTTCTTTCTTATTACCGACCGTTAGGGATTGCTTCCTGATTCCGATCAATGTTGCTCTGCAATCTGCAATCGGGTTGCCAATTACTCGTTAATGTATCCCCGCAAAAACTTCATAGAATATTGCGAGATAAATTGCTCGTGTTTTCGAGTCATCGTCGCGCGAAAACGGTATTGCAGGTTCCGTTTCAATCTAACCGAGATTTGCAAGTATAAAATCTGCGGGACAAGAATGGTGATTTCTTCAGAGCATGATCACGGGTTTTATACATTCATGGGAAGAAAAATGAATGAGTGAGAAACGAAACTGTGAAGACACTAGAAGAATTAGTGAACGGTATTGGTTTTGAATTATTGAAATTATTTGAGAAAGAAATATATTTTCATGTAATATCTGATTTAGAATATTTGTATTTTGCATAAACATCGAATGACGAGTGATCACGAATTGTAGAATTGATCACGGACAATGGACGATCCCGTGGTACGTGTTTCTATGAATCAGTAGAATCGGACGTGTGGCAGCCAGACGCGTACGCCGTAGCAATCATTTTTCCATCAAGTGCAAACTTCTCCGTGTTTCCCACAGTGAAAACAGAAAAACAGATGATAATCCTTCAACATGTTTACGTAGCAGATAAACGTAAGCCCGAGATCGAACGATGCACTGATTAGCAATTCTGTTTGCCACGATTGTACTAAAAATCTGCAAACATCGACATTGATTTATAGTACACATTCGTTGATCATTACGAATTATAATAAGTAAACTGCGGATCATTATGCAATATAAACATTTTACAAGAGCTGAATAGGCATTTATTTATTCCGATAATAATTTTAATAAGTTACAAATGATGTAACCTAGATCTTCACATTTTCTAGTATTTTTAACTTTGTGTTTCATCTATTCAATGCTGTACTCTGGATTTTCATGCAAAATAAACATTGTCTGCGTTAATTATTATTATTATTTACTTATTGCTTTAAACCAAATAAGGTTTATATAGGATATGCAATACATAAACAATTTCGATACAGTAAACTATAGAATATATGAATAAGTTAGAATGCTGATACATTGTAACTTAATGTGTAGCTTAAAATTAGTGTGTATAAGTTCTATTAAGATACAACTATCTCATTGAAAATAAGTTTTAATCGAAAATAGTTTAATAACATCAAACATCATTTTCAGGCCTTTTATGGTATGCATTAATTGTGCGACACAGAAGTTGCACGGACATTTGTTTCCTTTTTCAAACATGTTAACGAGTTGGAAATTATATAACAATATTTTTGAATTTTTGAAATGTATTCATTGTTTTGCATTTTAGTTTTTCTATTTGCGTTTATCATAAATAGATAAAAGTAGTCTACTCATTCTTCATACTGAAT
The DNA here is from genome assembly GCA_913789915.3 of Sphecodes monilicornis. Lineage (NCBI taxonomy): Eukaryota > Metazoa > Arthropoda > Insecta > Hymenoptera > Halictidae > Sphecodes > Sphecodes monilicornis. Next base: position 19,319,360 of record OU565290.1, read on the forward strand.
TTTCCCTAATATATTGTTTTAACTTGTTATTTAACTGGTATACAGGGCACTTAAACATGGCCACCTGAATAACTCGCTTGTTTTTGAAAATAGAAGAAAATGCCCCAGACCAAACCTATTTGGTATCGAAGGACTCATAATCTGATGCTACTAGTTTTTTCATTGGTGGAGGCCTTAGGGAGATATGAAGGTCAACTCTCTTTTTTTTTTAAATGGAACAGTATGTTTTTTTACTTACATTTTGATAGAGTATTGTAAGACAAATACAATGACCTATTATTAAGGTCATTCAAGGTCAATCAAGGTCACCCACTTATACTAGCAGTGAGTACGTAAATAACATGTTCCACCTAAATCGTCGAAGTGTTCGAAGAGTGCTTCGAGACCATTTACTTTCTCTTGCAATTAACCTTGAGTGACCTTGAATGCCTTAATAATAGATCATTGTATTCGTCTTGAAATACTCTATCAGAATGTAAGTAAAAAACATTCTGTTCCATTTAAAAAAAAGAGTTGACCTTCATATCTCCTTGAAGTGACAACCTATCAAAAAAACTAGTAGCATCAGATTATGAGCCTTTCGATACCAAATAAGTTTGGAATGAGGCATTTTCTTTTATTTCCAAAAACAAGCGAGTTATTCAAGAGGCAGGTTCTAAGCGCCTCTTCCAGGGAAGGGGGGAGGACACGGTGTCTACCGTCATCGGTTCCCAAATAGGTTGGCCGGAGGGGAGCTTCTCTCCGGAGGGGAAGGTATCCATAAGGCGGATTCCCCACATTCCAAAAAAAAGGTTCTAAGCGCCTCACCCTGTATAACTTATACAGGGTGTTTACGAAATCGTGGTACAATCGGCAAGGGGATGAGTAGTCACATAAAATCTAGTCGAAAATAAGCATATACTAATGCACGCGAACTCGGCGAATCTTTAAACTCGATTTTCTCGGAAATGAAGCCCCGTATGAAAAAACAATATTCCTTATTTTCAACTAGATTAGATCCCCTTGCCGATTGTACCACAATTTTGCAAACACCCTGTATATTAGTTAATTACTAATTCGTGACAGACTAGATCGTGAAACATGAAATGTTGCATTAGTATAGCAATTCATTTACAATTTCAATTTGTTCGTGCAAACAGTATGTTAATTGAATGTCAAGATTTTGCATATCACTTTTATATCACTTAAAAGTCCATATGTATGTATAATATCCATCGATCACTTGTCTAGAGACATACAATTTATTAAGATTCAATCAAAATGTTTTGAACTCTAACGTTTTATATTACGTGACATAATGGATTTTGCATGCAGCAATTGCAACGGAAGTACCGATTTGCGATGTTTATTGCGTTTATTGTAAGGTAGTTTAATCAAATGGCTTGTATAACGTTAAATTAATGTATTATTCAGTGGCAAATTTTTTCTCCTTTTGCCAACAAGTATGGAGATATTCTTTGGCTGCGACCACGAAGAAAGATAATGACTCACAGATGACCACACTGATATCCATAATATCAGGTCCTCTCATAATTAACTTCCGTACTTCAAATTGATGTCAAGTGTACAAACTATTGTACAATGTGCTTCACATTTATTCTTACACACTTTTAGCCCCTTGTTATTAAAGAATGCTAGTCGTACCAGAATAAATTATTGCAAGTCATTTAGAATTTTACCTAACCCTAAAATAGTCATATTAATATTCACTGGTAATTTGTAAAATTATAAAAAGGTTCGCTGGGAATTATCATAAATTAGACTTAAACATTTAGTGTCCAACTTAAAATAATTTCCTAATTTTTGCGAGTACTTCTTAGAAAGGATAGAGGAACCAAATTCTCAGAAGAACTTTTAATACGTCGCTCAAACTGAACTTATAAAATGAATCTCTTGTAATTAAAACATTAAAAGAATCATCTAATTATTACTAGTACATTCAAGAACAAAATTTTAAGAAATCTCTTAGAAATTATAATAAACGGAACCTCAACTACTTAATTTCCTCTATTAAAACATTGACAGATTTTCTAATTTTGTCTGACATTTCTACGAACACATATTTCAGAAAATTTCAAAAAAGCGGCTTAACTCTTTGCAGTCGCGTGTCTGCAGACAGTCGCTCAAGTAAAATTGCTAATCCGTGACCGTAAATCATTTTTTAAAAAATTATTACTCTCAAAAAACATGAAACAAATTTTTACTAAACCCAACACTTGCTTCTTCATTTAATTCTTATAGTTAGCTGTCAGTGCACAATTTCATTTCATAAGGAAAATTTGTTCACTCGATCTCTCGATAAGTATGCTAAAAATAATTCCCGTCCGCAAAGGGTTAAGCTGAACACAACATGCATTCTATTAAATTGATGATTCGAATCGTAAAAATTACTATAAACATCGTAAAGATAGTTCAATTTCGCTGGTACCCGATCATTAAAAGATAACGTAACGGACTAAAGATAAAAATGAACAATCAAGCCTCTCTGATAGAAGTTCCGGGCTTTCCGAAAAAATCGTCAAAGGATTGTAATCGAAGATAGCTCTTACGTCAAACATTTGCGTATCATCATCGATTCATTACACGGCGTAAATCGTAACTGTACCCGCCACGTTGACGTACCGTGTGTCCCGTAAAGCCGCGTGTACAAAGTTAATCCTTATCGATACGCATCGGCCGAACGGAAATTCCGATATCTCGTCTCAATATCTCTGTCCTTGATTACTTTTAATTGTCGTTTAACCTCGAATTGCGTGCCGGCCGAACGTACGCCAGTTCACATAACTATCCACGTACCGATACGATGCAGAAATAAACGACCATGCGTGGAATCGATTAACGCGAATCATTTTGCCGATCTGCCGACAAAACGGAAACTATGCGACGATGCGTTTGTATGGTGGATTTTGCACGGTATATGCCAGCGCTTTCTTTGTTTTCGACTGGGAAGAGTACTCGGAACGCGATCTGGTATTAGCTACAATAATCCCCGTTGTTTTCCTGTCAGCAATGCCAATGATAACGAAACAATGACACGTCGTAGCCACTCCCGTGATGGATGATAAATCTTTGAGTAATTGCGCAACCCACTGGCGACCGTGATAGATTGAAATGAATGGAGCTTATTTGTAACAAATTCATTTTAATTTAATTAACCCCCGGAAAATTTTTTAAATCAAAATTTTAACAAATTTTTTAATTCTGCAACTGAAGCTAGCAAGACGGATCGATTGCTAGAACAAGACTGTAATTTTGCCGCACATTGCATTTGTGTATTGTGAACCAATTAAAGGTTTTTGTAAATAAAGAGTGTTCGTTTATAAATGCCGCGACGCGTGAAGAGTGCCGTTAGCGGAATTTACAACAGTACATCAAATTGTGCAACCTAGCACAACTTAGCACAATTGAAAAAATTGAAAAAAACGAAAAGTGGGGGGCTACTAAAAAAATCATTTTTCTCAAATATTATAACAATGATATAAAAAATAAGACTAAAAATTGAGAAGAACGATTTTTTTAGTAGCCCCCACTTTTCGTTTTTTTCAATTTTTAGTGTTATTTTTTATATTATTGTTATGATATTCGAGCACAATCTTAGCACAACCTAGCACAACTTAGCACAATTGAGAAAATTGAAAAAACGAAAAGTGGGGGGCTACTAAAAAATTGTTTTTCTCAATTTTTTGTCGTATTTTTTATATTATTGTTATGATATTCGAGTACAATCTTAGCACAGCCTAACACAACTTAGCACAATTGAGAAAATTGAAAAAACGAAAAGTGGGGGGCTACTAAAAAAAATTGTTTTTCTCAATTTTTAGTCTTATTGTTTAGATTATTGTTATAATATTAGAGAACAATGTAGCACAAACTTAGCACAACTCAGCACAACTGTTGAAATTATTTATTTCAACAAGTGGGGGGCTAACTTCTAGGAGGCAGGTCTTTTAGATCCTTCCCCTGCATCAAATTGCATTAAGATGTTTTTAGCAGAACGTTAGCAGAACGTTGTGCAACATTGATGGGAGTTGCAATAGCGAATCAACTTCTTGAAGTTCGTTTTTTTAAATCAATCGTGCTTCGGCTAATGTGTCTGAAAATTTATTATCCGAATATGGCGATTTGGACAATGAAATCACTGGAGCCAAGATTTTTGCAACGAAAATTTACGGAACAATGTTAGCATTAAAAAACTTAACGGTTGTTCGTAGATTTTTTAAACACTGTGATTGATACTTTGTCTAGATTGATCTTATTATCTTGCACCCAACTACATAATCTGTATGGTAAATGTTTTCAATTTTTATCACCAGGAGTTAATCGATGATAACTTTGAAATGCTGGGTCAAAATGAACCCAGGCTCCGGAAATCAACACAACCAAGTGATAATTCTTATCAGAAAGAATATTTTCCAATTGCTGATCTTTCCATGATTGAATAGAAATGATTGGAAAAATGTAATGAATAGAGTGCGGATCTTTATGCAAAATAAAAATTGGTTGAGTCAATTGCAAGAAGCAGAAAACAGAATAAAATTAATTTCTTATTTATTGATCTTAAAAAATGGAAAATAATATGTCCACGTTCTTAGATTGTTTTAATTTCTTTCTATTTTTAAACTGCACCAACTCGTATTTGCCATAAATGCATAAAATCTGCAGTCTAGTAATGAATAAGATTGTATTAGCTCATATTGGAAACCGAGCGATTTATAAATTGAAAAAGGGATTGTATATTCTTACCTAGCAATTGAAATTCATTTTAAATGATTATTTGCAATACAGCAACAAGCCAATTAAATCAACGTGGGCTCAACAACGTGTTCGAGAGGCTCATCTCGCTATAAATAAACCACCTTCGGATAATGGTTCGAATGCGTTCTTTGGTCTGCAATTTGCCGATAAAAACGAGGAAGATTTTAATACCTATGTTTTCCTCGGCGGCAAGGTAAACCGGGGTGAATAATTGTCGATAAAACCGTTAATTTATATAGTATTATTTTCGCGATTGTTCGGCGCAAGACTTAACTGCATACAACTACGGCACACGATACGCGTGAAAAATAACCGAGGCTAGGTCTAATTATAGAAATTATGCACCTGATGTACCGACTCCTTTGTTTGCAAATGAAAATACACTAGCATCAAGTGTATAATCGTTTGATCGATGATCTGTTTGGCTTCTTTGGCGAAAACCGAACGGATGCTCGCAATTTGACGCGATCAATGTTAACGCGTAGTGCTCAAGATAAATGGCACGATTATTATCTTTATAATTTCGGAAGATAAAAAATACAAATGCTATGAGTAAGTGAATAAATTAAATTCAACTATAAATTCTGTTTACATCGTAACTACTCGACCTGTCAAAATGACGAATATCAAATTGTTGAAATCGTAAAGATGTTTCTGAAGATATAAACGTAATTTTATTCGTTCAATGTCTGAATAAATGCAATCTTTGAATAAATGAAAACATTAAATTCAACCGTACCATTTTTGTTAATATTAGAATTACTGAACTTGTCAAAATAGCGGATATTAGATCCTTTATTTTAGTATTGTTGAGATCATGAAGGTATTTTGGTAGATACTAGATTCACTCCTTAATTCGAGCAATGTCTCGATGAATGCAGTCTATGAATAAAAAGTGGAAAAATTAAATTCAACTCTACTAAATTTTGTTAATATTAGAACTACTGACTAGTCAAAATGGCGGATATTAGATTCGTTATTTTACAATTGCTGAGATCGTGAAGGTATTTTGGTAGATACTAGATTCACTCTTTAATTCGAGCAATGTCTCGATGAATGCAGTATTATTGTTTTTAAAAGGCAGTAAAAATTAATCTTTATTGCTCGGTTATTTCAGTGCTAAATTTCTCAGTTTGCAATCTGTTTGATGATATTTATTCGCGAAAAATATGCGAAGTTCCCCAGTAATACCATAACACAGTAAATTGAAGAGGATTGTATTTTCGATTTGTAAATTGCGGGTTCTGTGAGGCGACTGTGTATTTGCGGTGTTTAACCGATTACGTTAACTCCACTCGAACCGGATCAAGAAATTCGCGAAGGTATCAACATTCGAGCGACGACACTGCACGCAATAAAACATGCGCCACGTTGGAAACGTGATTTCGAACGTGAGAAACGTGAGCGAAATGCAACCGTTCGCAGACGGAATTAGTACCTGTTGCTATCGGCGGTTCCGTTTTCAAATATTTATTATCTAACATCATCTATTTCCCACTGAACCAGCTGATAACTGGATCTGAAGAAACTAGTATGCTCCGTGTGGATTTTTCTCGTTCGCGACTCTCGCAGATGTTGCGCGACTGATATGGAAAATTTGCTGGAAAAGTTGCTCGTGCAATGCAATTTGGTTTTCTAAAAGCGGAGCACGCAAGTAGAAAGTATCGAGATATATCAGAGATAACTTCTGTAACTTTCAATTTAATTCAAGTGCTGTCGTTTCGAACTGGTATAAGCAACAGATTGGTGCGAGATAGAAGATTATTTTTACAGCAATTGGAAAATGTCTACAAATTGATATTCACAACACAGATTTATAAATGAGAACCTCGGTGTGAAAACCAGGTAAGTCCAGATTGTGAAACTTGTTCAATTTTTACGTTAAGCTATCAGCAATGAATAAAAATATGTAGACCTTTAGAAAGCAAAATTTTACTGAAAAAATGGACTTGATGGAGCAGTGAATTAAATAGGCTAAATGAAAAATGGGTTTTATTGAAATTTTCTGACTAAGGCCTTCATATAATTCTTATTTTAACACGATTGTTAAATTAGTACTCAGAAAAATCACATGAAATCAAAGTAATTGATTCAATAAGACCTCCAACTGTTTCAAAATCCTATACATACTAATGAAAATAGGTTTGCATATACAGGGTGTCCCACGTAAAAGTTTAATTTGACAAAAAATATTTTCAACAAAACTTGATCAGTTTTCGATTGGCTATATATTGCAATAAAAAAGTTCGAAAAACATTTTTTTTATAGTATTGTCAAGGTCACCTTCATTTTTTTAAATGGCACTTTGTATTTTTGACTTAACTGTATTATAGCCCGTGTTGAGACAAATTCAACGACCTAGTATGCCATGACCTTGGGATGACATTAAAGGCGAAGAAATGAAAATTTCAACAAAACATGACAATCTTCTTGAATGGGTGATAATAACTTGTGGTTATTATTAAGACTCGAAATTACATTCAATTCAGAAACCTTGACTAAATGAACGCAAACGATTTCGTAAAAAAGTCACATCAAATGTTCGTATTGAAATCCGTTTTGTTGTAGGCACAATTCCGTTCTTCGTAGTAAATTTGCATTGGTTGGTCTTACGATACTGTCATAACGAAGTTCTTCGCATGCTATACAGATTCACAGGAACAGCATAAACTATTGACTGTAAATGACCCCATAAAAATTGAATGTAATTTCGAGTCTTAATAATAAACACAAGTTATTATCACCCATTCAAGCAGATTGTCATGTTTTGTTGAAATTTTCATTTCTTCGCCTTCAAGGTCATCCCAAAGTCATGGTATACTAGGTCGTTGAATTCGTCTTGACGCGGCTATGATACTGTTAAGTCAAAAATGCAAAGTGCCATTTAAAAAAATGAAGGTGACCTTGACAATACTATGAAAAAATCGAAAACTGATCAACTTTTGTTGAAAATATTTTTTGTCAGATTATCGCAACTACTTAAAAAATCGTGAATACTATTACGTGGGACACCCTCTATATAGTACAACTGAAGCTAATGCTCAAACATGGCATATAAGAATTCTAGTGTTCACACTTAATCTACTATACACTCAAAGCATCAAATAATCTATAAAGAATTATTGAACTTGTTGGCTCCCGATTGTAATTACTTCAGCAGTTAAAAAATTCATAAAGTCACCGCTAGTTGGTAAATATTGACTTTCAGCCAGTTTTGTTTGTCGAGTCACCAACAGGTGAGGTGTAAGAACTATGCACAAACTTCTACAATGACCTAACAAAGACATTACAGCTGTTCGTAGGACCATCGATTCGCATTAACATTCAAAATGGAGGTCTGACAACAGTTACTCAAATCGAATAGTAGGAACGCCATTCACGAATCCACGACAAGGAAATGTTTATTGATCCAAGCCAAACTTTCTGTTTTATTGCGTTGTTACTGACAATAGTATATATAACGCAATGAAATCAACTGTAAATTTCATGAATTTATGACCAGATTAAGTATTTGATATGCAAAAGAGTGAGAACATCAAAAGACATCAAAACTGTCGTGACACTAAAATTCTTGGGAAAAGAAGTAAATTTTTGTGCAAATTTTAATCCTTGCAATTAACACAGAAAAACTGTATTTTGCATAAAGAACCGCAGTATAATAATAACCAAGGAATCTATCATTTTACTTGCTCAAAATTTTGCTTCTCATTTGTGCCTTTACCTTATTTTAAAATTAATAAAAAGTTATGTTTGAGGACACCATTTTTTCAGGATACAATCAAAATTCAGAGATCAAAAATCAATTTTGATTATGGCTTGTGGACTTCCAAAAGAATGATTAACATTTAAAGAAATTACTTAAACGCTCTTAAAGAATTAATTCCTAGGATAAACAACTAGTCTTCTGGTATTAATTTCATAAACAACATTGCAGTGAACGTCTTAATTTTATGCCATCTCTCACACACAACGTTCCACGTTCAAAAAAGAATTTCATAAATGTGTAATCATTTATTTTTCAATCGTATTGACAATTTATCACTGCGTCAATTTTACAAATTAAATCGAGAACACTGCGAGAAAGTCGAGGATTCACTCAGAAAATACAAATCGGTTGCAAAGGAGTGGCGTTTAATAAAATACTACGACTACGAAGACTCTCCAGAACGAATGATGTTAGCAACAGAGTGGTATTCTCACTTTCGCGATCAAAATAAGGAAAAGGAGTCTAATGTGCAAGGCTGGCTGCACACTGTCACGTTTCTAGAGCTGGGAAGGAGACCCGTTGGCAATTTTTTCGTTTCGGTGTGGCTTACAATGCTCATTTCGAACGGAGCCGAGCTTCACGGCCGGAAAATCGATACGCGTAAACTTTCTCGTGTTTCCAGTGCCGCGTAGAACAAGTTGGACGTGGCAGGCCGCGTGTCGCTCACCATTTTCTGTATTTAATACGATCAAAAGTTCCCCCCGTCATAAATTATGCATATGCTTCACCCCGTGAAGCCTTTCGGACCAACAGACGGTGCCGAACCGTTGCGTCAACTCGACCCGCAACTGTTACATGGCTACCGGCCGGTTACACGACTTAACCTTAACCCGATTTCACACCTTGCCACAAACGCCGATAAATAAACGATCGGCTCTAAACCCGCTTAACCGACGGCTAATGCAGCTTCGAACCTCGTTACAGAGTTTTCCTGCTAGGCTTTCCTTTTTTGGCTAAACCCCATGCACTATGATTTGTTTTACGGTTACAACAATTACGACGTCCTTGTCGTTCTTACTTTTCTAAAAGACGAAGAAAATATATATCTCCTTCATGCCTGCATGTTCTCCAATGACTAAATATTGACAACACAATAAGAAGAATTTTATTTCGGCTTCAAGGAAATAAATAATATATGTATTTAGTAGATTTAAAGATCGAAATCTTTATCACGAGGCTAACTCGATGTCACAGTGCAAAGGGTTAATACTCGAGTTAATGCAAAGTTACAAACTTTGCATCTTAAATGGAGTCGTTTATGCTCGGAGCGCACTATTGCACTTCTTTCATTTCGATATTTGTTTCTTCTCATTAATGCTTTAAACATTTGACGTTCCAACGATTATACAGGGTGTCCCAGTTAACTTGACTACGTTGAATATCTCGCTTAGTGTTAGTAATAGACAAAAACGTTATCGGACAATATTAACCTAACCGAAGGTGCAATATAATGATTCGGAAAAAACTTTTTTCAAGGTCATTTTTTTCTAGATATCAAGGTCATCAATTATTTTTTTAATGGAACTATATATTTTTTTTATCGCGATGTAATAGTAGGGGTGAATACCTCTTTAATGACATATTATACAATGACCTTCGTGTGACCTTGGGTATGAAAAATACAAAAAGCATTATAGGTATTATCAGTGATTAATTTACTACACTATTTGGTTTGATTGAACTACTTGTATTTCAATAAATGTTCGAAATAATGACCATTGTTTTCAATACATTGTTGTACACCAGAAAATAATTTATTCTTCGTATGCAACAATGTATTGAAAACAATGGTCATCATTTCGAACATTTATTGAAATGCAAGTAGTTCAATCAAACCAATTAGTGTAGTAAATTAATCACTGATAATACCTGTAATGCTTTTTGGATTTTTCATACCAAAGGTCACACGAAGGTCATTGTACAATATGTCATTGAAGAGGTCTTCAGCCCTACTATTACATCGCGATAAAAAAAATATATAGTTCCATTAAAAAAATAATTGATGACCTTGATATCTAGAAAAAAATGACCTTGAAAAAAGTTTTTTCCGAATCATTATATTGCACCTTCGGTTAGGTTAATATTGTCCGATAACGTTTTTGTCTATTACTAACACTAAGCGAGATATTCAACGTAGTCAAGTTAACTGGGACGCCCTGTATATTCAAATAGGAACACCAATACGTACTTTAAAAATTTTATAGATTTATCTAGAACCAAGGACAGTAAAAAAATTAGTCATTAACATAAGCCACCCAGTATGCAGACGGAGTCGATAAAAATAAAGTTGCAGATGAAGGGTTAATTTTTTAGTGGTTCAAATTGTCGGCCACGGTGGCTCATGTTTTGGATGCACCAATTAATTAGTAGATCATTTTTCGTGAATATATTGATCATTATTAGACATCGGATTTCATGCATTTATGAGACAAATGAGTAGGTCAAACTGAAAACAGTGAGTGATAGGAAACGTTATTCTAAGCAATTAAAATTACTAACGTAAGATATAAATTTTGATGTAGCTCGATTTTCTCGCAGACAATGAATAAACATTTTATTTTCCATAAAGATCCGCTGTCTAATCATTATATTGCGGATTTTATGCATTTATAACAAAAGTGAGTAGAACAAATGCAAAACCAGTAAAAATATTTAATGAATGTAAAATTACTGATCCATTATTTCCACCTTATTCAAATTATTAACAAAAGAAATTAATGTCCATGTAGCTCCGGTAGGCTGTCATTAATGCAGACAATTTTTATTTTACATAAAAATCACCAGTCTGTAAAAAATCGATATACAGTCTACTTTCGAAAATAACCTGCATCAGATTCTACGAACAGAAGAACAAAAAGTAGAACGTTTCTACGTAACACATCTTACAAACAGTAAAATGGATCTCCAATGAGGTGGGTAGAAGGTTTGATTATAAAATAAACTTAAGATCCATTAATAGTGAGAGCCACGAATTAAATTTGTTCACTTAAAATAAGAGAAAACATGTCCGCATCTAAAATCGTATTTTACATTCTCGAACGAATACGCCGAATAGAGGTTCAGAAGAATTCCTTTAACTACTATTCACACCTTTCATAGTTATCTCCAGCCATCTTTACTGCGAACCCCATCGACCACTTCGGGCAGCGATAACCTTCGCCATTTTGCGACGTCCAGCAGTTCGCAGGAAAGGCTCGCGATAAAAGCCACAGCGTCATTTTCTTACCATCGTAGAAATCGTGACCTTGAGATCGCAAAGTGGTCGCATATGCTTTATACCCTTATAACGCGGAGCGATCGAAACACGTGGTTGTATTAGCAACAGCAAAGCAATAATTCACGGCTACTTAAAACGATTCACGACGATTATGATCGTTGCTACCGATATTACACTTCGCGTTTACCACGGGCTGGCATTAACGAACGAGCATCGCAATATGCACCGATTATTAACGGCAATGGATGATTTACGATGCTAGCACCACGGGCATGGTGGAGCCGTGCTCGAGTGTTCATCCAATGGAAAATAAGAAAATTAAATGAAAGTCGAGGCAGGCGCGCACGCACGCACGCAGACCCCGGCTAAATGCACCGGGTAATGAGTTTGCGTCACTGATAACAACAGAGTTATCGTGCCCTCATAGACTCAACATCGAGAGTCACGCGATCATCACCATTCTTGCGAGATCGCGAGATAATTCGAGTTTAGACTTTAACGGTCGGTGCCACAAATCCACCCACATCTGCGTAATTTCACTGTACATTTAATCACATATATTTATAGAACGGATCGTTTAAACGCGAACAAACATTTTTCTTTTATTTCAGAGAAAAAATAATGAGTGCGGATCTTTATGGAAAATAAACATTTTTATTTGACCCCTGTATGTTGTAGTTGATCCAAACAATTTGTTATGCTTTAATTATGTTCATAAGCTGGCTAACTAATACATTGAGGCTCTTGCATTCTTTAAATCTATTTACTACTTTAAATTGTACCTACGCGTTTTTGTCATAAAAACATACAATCCGCAGTCTAATAATTAGTAGGAGAATATTTCATTGTGAGCAAAAATTGTCAATGTTCATTGTTTACTACGGCGACACTTATTGACGACAGCTGTGTTCTATAAATATGTAATTCAACGTTTTGTCGTCTGTTGACGACAGACGATGCGTTGTATCAGTAGACATTGAATGGAGTACTAATAATAGCGATTTTACTTGGAATTTTTGATGATCAGACCGCAGACCTTTCTGCAAAAATGGTGTGTATCAGTTGATAGATAAAGCAGCTGAATATACATTTATTTCTTCTCTTAATAATTTTTATGTGCTAATTTCTCTACTGTTTGAGTTTCGTGGATTTATTTTTATTATAATAAAATTTGCAATCTTATGCGTCTGTGCATATTTACACGCATTATTTGGGCACTTTAAAATGGGCAATATTATTATTATTTAGTCTATTTTTAAAACCTGTCTAGTTTTAGTAGAGAAATTAATGGTTCTAAAATCTTTGCAGTCGTTCGTTTTTTGTTTAAAATACTGGATACACATATAGAGCATCGTGAGCAGCACTTTTGTTTTTTCAGCATGAATCGAACACTGGTAGATTTTATTATCAGTCGTTACAATTTACGGATCGTTAAGTCACGCAAATTTTATTATCACTTCCTTCTTCGTGTTTTCTTTCCATATTCAATGGCAATAGCTCTGACCTTCCCGTTGTCAATATTTACTGTATTTTAATGTCTAGATTGCACGGGCTTTTTTATCTGTTCTTCCAAACATTCCCATAAAGATCACAATAAACACGAAATAGAAATATCAGTATCTTTACAGAAAATTTACTTTTTCCGTTGGTTGACAAGCTTTGATATATTACAGCAATTCCACTTGGAAGTACCGGAGCCAGTCTAGATGACTGGTCCCAATTTTTTCTATAACAAGTACTGAAATTATAAAAAAATTGGTGTGTGCTTAGACGTGAAACTTCTTTCTTTAATATTTTTTCGAATTTTTATTGACAGTTTGACATTTAATTTTCTATGATTCTATTATTGAAACAATTGGCTTGTGATAGCTAAAATATGATATAAATATTCTTGATTCAATTTTGTCTAAATGTCTTGCAAATACTGCATGAAGAGTTGTTCCTGATCTTGTTGTCGCTTCATTAGGATTACTTACCATTTCCAATCTTAATTTACTTCTAAAAACTTCTATTAATAATTTTGATTGTTCCGATGGAAAGTTCACGTTGAAATCTCCACTTAGTATCATCGGAATTTTATCATATTCTTTATTAAGGAATGCCGAACCCTCGATCGTATATGCTAATAGAATAGAATTTCGTTCAATCGTTTCATCTCATATCGGTTTTACTAAAGAAGTTTCACTTAACACGTTCAGCGCCCACTCCACAATCATAAAAATTACACAAAATCACAGCAATCAAAAACTAAGAAGTTTAGTTTTGTGATATTAATTACTGTTTCAAACCTCTTCTATTCCTCAGATCGTAAGAAAATTTTGTACACTCAATCTACCAACGTAAAAATGAATTTTCAATTCTGTATAAATAATTCCGTCACCCATATATGGATGACATGGCGCTGAACGTGTTAAAAAATGTTCCCATTAGAAATGTTTGAATTCTTTATTGGAACATATATTACAATAAAAATTATGTGAGGTTTGAGTGGATGCAATTGTTGTTATTATTACAAATTAACTCTCCGTCTGCAAGCTTATTTTTATCGAAGTCGTCTGCATACTCGGTCAGTTTTTGTTCACGATTAATTTCTCCACTATTCTAGGTTTTAAAAATATTCTAAAAAAATTCCGGAATACGTTATTAAAGTCTTTATTTTAATATGTAATCGTTGAAACGTCGACTGCTTAAAGCATTAATGGGAAAATATAAATATTGGTAAGAATGAAATTTCGTGTTTCGGTGAACCAGGAAACAATCCTCAGGTCATTGCAATTGCAACTCGTTTCCCACGTCGCGTCGGTGCATAAACCCGCGAAGCCTCAATGAAACCATTGCAGCCGGGTGAATCATGTAAACGCGTTTCGTATCTGTCACACACACTTACACACACATACACACACACCATCGCCAGAAAATACGGTCTTATCGCGAAACGGAAAATTTTGTAGATAGCACCGGCGAGATTGTTTTCCCAACCGACGTCGTTTCATGTGCTCGCGAAAATATTCATTCGTGTACTCGATTCGGATCCAGCGCGGTTATGGTTACTCTATGGAGATATCATTCAAGAATATTCGAGTCGCGGTGGGAAGTGGGAAGGTAAACAAGAAAAGTAAACTTTCTGGTTTCTTGGCTGAAGTACAGACTTAACGTCGACTTTTGTGAGTTCGCGATATTCGTCGAAAATATAAATAGATAATTTATGTGGACCTACTTAAATAGCTGTTACACACTATACTATGAACCCTATTTACATTTCAAACGTATGTGTAGCTCGCTGTTATGTAAGCCAAAAGTAGTGCAACCGTGCATTAGGGTTACTTCAGTCGAGATAACTGTCTGGGAATATGTAATTTTTCGGAATTTTTCCTGAAAAACATGGACAGGTTTTTCTGACAAACTGTTGGTGTGTTTAAAAGTACATATATTGGACAAGTTGCAGTAATTTTTTTGTTCCGAAATGTTAAAAAATGAAAGATTAACATCCTCTCTCTGAGAAGCTGTTTGTCTAGAACAGTGATTCTCAAACTTTTTTATCTGACGGCACACTGGAATCATAAAACAAAATTGGCGGCCTTTATCATGATTATTATTATGATTATTGTTATTATGATTATTTCTTGCTTTTTAGAGTTAGTGAAAAAAATGAAAGACAATAACTTGCGGCACCCAGTTTGAGTACCAGTGGTCCAGAATGAAAAATTCATGAAAATTCTGTCAATGTATGATTTTCTCTACAAATTGAACAATGGATGTTTTATTAGTGATAACATATTTTTGAATTCTCAATTCACTAATAGAGTATTTTTGGATCAAACGACTGCTATTTTACCAGAAATAATTTTTTTCAAGAAATCCTTTACTCATCTTCGCTGCTCTAGATAAAATCACATATGAATAGAATCGTTAAGAACTTTAAACAAAATTGCTACAAGTTCTAGAATATATGCACTGCGAAATGTCACTAATTGTTCCGGGAAAAAATGTTTAAAACCACGTTTCTTTCAAACACTTCACTGCGCACGATCTCTTGAAATGTCTTCATGCTCTTTCTAAACGAGTTTAAAAACAAGTTTCCTGTTACAAAACAAACCGTAACTGATTACCAGGCCTTCCAACTATATTTGCTCATTCATAATGTCAATTGGCAAGAATAAATTGATGAAAGCAACGTAGATAATAAATTGTTTCGGAACAACAGAAACGAAGAATCGAAGTATTAAGGTTCAACGTTTTCTTAAGTTACTAAACACTTTCTCAAACACCGAGCTGTTGCGCATCAGTTTGATCGTTGCACAAAAGAGCGTGCAAATATTCTGTTAACATTGTGCATAGAAACAATATGCGCATATAGACGACCTTGAGTTCTCGAATACACAAATTTCACAAAGGGAAATTTTAAGGTGCTTATTCAAACAAGCTGCAGACACGAAACTCGACGCAATTCCAACATCGATCAGTCATGCTTTCGTTGAATCAACACAGCGCGTCGTATTGAATCTAGAATGAAACGTACACACTCTCGCACAAAAATCGCGCACAATAATAAATAATATAGAAACCAAGGAAAAATTCCACTTATTCCAAGAATGACCAATTTATTGAAACAGTCGCAAGAGTCTAGAAGAATAATTCCATGTTGCGGTCGATGTATAATGCATGCTAACGCATTAGTCACGGAATAAAGAATGAAGTGGATTCGGAACGAGAAACGAAGTAAACATTATTAAAATTAGAAAACGTCCAGTCGCATGAAAAACAAAGTTTCAAAAATGAATTGAATTAACCAAATCTAAAAACCGTCTACTCGTGTACAAACTTGTAGTTGCTAATGATCCTCGTGAGATTGATGCAATTTTAAAAATATAATGAAACAAAAAAAAGCTTCAAAAGCAGATTTTGGAAGAAGAAGCATCGAGCATCGATCGAAAGTTAATTTTACAGGAAAGGGGAAAAATCTGTGAAATTGTTCTGCACGAACGAGTTTCCCTAGTTGCAAACACGACGGTTCCATCGGACTGTTAATTGCGAGCGTTTAGTTAAAAGCGTGTCTCGTGCTCGGCCTCGCAGGAATTGTGAAATAGTGAATGGCCTCTCGCGATTATGCTTCAAGCCTGAATAATTCACGTGTACTGATACGAAATTTCTCGTTTGCATTTTTTCTTTTGCCGTGACTCACAGTGCGTTGTCACGTGACAAAACTCCAAAAATCATGCAAAATGTAAAACGTTATGTATAAATGTAAAAAATTATGCAAAAGTTAGTTGAATCCATTGAAACCTCCATAGAAGTGTTCCAAGATATCGGTTACAAAGTTAAGTAATTATATTAAAACCGTGCAAAGTCCGTTTGAACAACCTTGCGGTGTACACTGCATTATGCTAATGTCGGCGCATCAACTTCGAACGCTCATATCCTGATGATAGTTTCTGAAAAAACAAATGTATTCTAGTGTTTTTAAAATGTCTCGGTGTCACCTTCATGGCTATGTAAACTATATAGGTTTCCATTCCAAATCACAATTTTAAACTCTACAGAGCTCTTCAAGATTAGTGCAATGTCAGACAAATACAATCAGCATATACACTCTCTTGTATATCCTACAACATTTGAAACATTTTTTTTTTGCATATCACCTATAATTTTCGAGTAGTGAAATTTTGTCCAGAAAAAAAGGCTTTTCAACGAACTCACAGTGTGACGAGTATATGGGCGCTCGGGAAAAACTCAAAATTTTTAAGCTAATCAATTTTCGATGTGAGACCTCTAATACTTTTTTAAAGAGGATACAAAGACGATTGATGAACAAAAAATACGTTTCCATTAAAAAAATTCGGGTGACCTTAATTTTTTATTAAATAAAAAGTTTTTTGCCAATTTTTTCAACTGTAATTTGTTGTCACATAATTCCTGACTAACATCTTTTCAAAAATATTTTTATCAGTTTATCAGAAATACGTGAAAAATTGAAAGGATTACATATATAGGTTTTAGGGACGAAGTATAAGAAATTAACATTTGTTTGATATTTTTTTTTAAATCAATTATATGTTATATAATACCTACATGTGAATCAGAATATAAATCAGTGTTTGTATCTGATGAGTCAAGACGTGATTCGTCCATTATTAGATATTGTTTTATGTTCCTTAAATCATGTTTTTTAACTGTCCTGTATTTTTGTTTATAATACGATACTGTTGGGTCCGATTTTATAAGAAGTCGATTTAACAAATCCCAATAGACATTGTTTATACAATGTAATCTGTTTATATTCATGCGGAGAGTACTTTCATAACGTTTCCGACTATTTTTCCATTTTGTGCATATTCGTGTAATTCAAATTTACGTGAATGTGAAGTTTAATATGTCCCCAATTAATGTACCAAAAATCACGGAAGTACTTCTCGGTACTTGTTTTAAAACTCAAGTCAAAGTTGATAAACATTTAATATAAAATGTTAAGACAAATTGTAAATATTGTAAAAAAGCAAGTCTGCAGTCCAGATGGTCTTATGATGCTGAACATAATTGGTGAAAATCAAATTAATCAGACAAACATTTATGAAATGGCATGTGTTTAAAGACAATGCACCAAAAAGTGGAATAAACTTCAAGCATAATTGTTAACAAGAAATTAGAAAATTCAATAAATATTATAAATAGTATTAAAAATCTACGTTCTTTAATGAATACTTTAAGATATAGTAAACTATATATTTTAGACTTCAGTTTTTCGACTTTTGTCCATTGCTCGTCATACTGTGGACTCTGCGATCATGTAAAATCGCGACGAACCTCGGTCGGTCGTTTCAACGAGAAATAGTTAAATGAAAATATACAAGTTTGATTAACGATTTTCCCTGAAACGAAAAAAAACATATTGCATCGCACGCCTATTTGCACTATTATCTCGCCGAAGGAGATTACGCTATCGTTGGACAATGGGAGACGTAACACTGCTATTGAGGGGACACGTATGTGTCTCTCGATCGACTGCGAACTGAAAAGAAGAAGAGTTTACGACCGAACGAATTATCGCGCGTCGACTAATTTCGTTTTGCAACTCGGCCAAGTCGTACTTTATTCTTAGGTGATAATGATACGATCAAGCACGCCGCTTCTTGGCCTGCAGTAATTGCGCGGTACTCAACGATCCGCAGTCGACGATAATTCACCGTGGTTATGGAATCCATTATCTGGCATCGTAATTTTATCGCTGATACTCCTAACGTTGTGTCAATAAATATCTTATTAAGTTGCAGACGACGAAGGTTTTCTGCTTTTTTAGAAACTCCGACTCGACAGTTAATCATCCCCTGGCTTACGACTATAATTCACAGTGATATACCGTCAGGCAAGCGTCATCGAATTTCGCGTGCTACCGAGATAAGTTTCTGTAAAACTCGGTAGGAAGCAAATATTTCGCGATCAGAGACGGCAAACAGAACCGAAATTCCTCCCCGATTGCCTCGTGATCCCCTGGATGCCTAGAATCATCAATGACAATGCGGATTCCGGATGACAGCGAGATGAAGAATGATAATTAATGGTTTTTATCGCGTCAGGAACGTGTCACGTACGATAAACCGGGATTCCTGCGTAGTGTATTATGGCCTTATCAATGGGAAATGATTTCATTTAGGGTAGTTATTAATTGTCATTAAGAACGATTGGTTCAGCTGATACGATGGTAGAAGATAATGCAGTCAGCGAATACGAAAATTAGGTGAAAATAATTTATTTCATACAACAGAAACTGAGAAGTAAGGTTCGTAATGTTAATTACTTTCTCAATCCTCTTGTAATTCGAACATAATAAATAGATTCAAGATTTTATGCATGTATGATCAAAATGGGCAGATGAAATTTAAAACAGTAAAAGGATTAAACAAATTTCTTGATCAAACTTGTTGAAATTATTAAAGAAAGAATGACAATTTCATTTGGTTCCTGTGCCTTACAATTGGTGCAGACAATTCTTACTTTGCAGAATGATCACAGTGTAAAGATATACAAATTTCCTGAGTAGTGTATCCCTTATCAATGGGAAATGACTTCATTTAAGGTGGTTTATTAATCGTCGTTAAGAACTATTAAGTAGAAGATAATGCAGTCAGCGAATACGAAAATTGGGTGAAAACAATTTATTTCATATAACAGAAACTGAGAAGTAAGGTTTCTGATGGTAATTACTTTCTCAATATTATAATTCGAACATAATAAATAGACTGAAGATTTTATGCATGTATGATCAAAATGGGCAGATGAAATTTAAAACAGTAAAAGGATTAAACAAATTTCTTGATCAATCTTGTTGAAATTATTAACCTTTTGCGCTCGGAAGTATTTTAACTCCATAACCAAACTTTTCTTTCGGTCAAGAATATTTCCATTCTATATGATTTTTTCATTTTGAAGAAATGAAACTGATATAATACCTCATAGAATACTTAAATGTTTGGGAACTAATTTGTTGAATATCAATTTAATAATGTAAACAATATTTTGAATAAAGGTATAGCAATTTTTAGTGGTACCTCAGAGTCACCACTCGAGTGCTAAGGTTTAAAGAAAGAATGACAATTTCATTTGGTTCCTGTGTCTTACAATTGATGCAGACAATTTTTACTTTGCAGAATGATTCACAGTGTAAAGATATGCAAATTTTGCACAATCTATCAGATACGAGTTACGATGGCAGCTACCGTGTTAATGATCGAAAGTGCAGATTTGTTTCAGATCGTGGAATTTAATAGAAGTATTCTGAATAGCAGAGATAGAAGAATCGCTGAGAAGTGGAAAACTAAACTTTGAAGAATTCGTTGAGTTTATTTTATCTCTATATTTAAGTAAAGTGATCCAGATTTCATGGCAGGATTCAAATAATCACTAGAAACTAGGAAATTTTCAGTATGAGAGACGACCGACGTAAGTCTGTCAACGATTGTGGTGGACTTGTTATTCAAGAATTATTTTTCAGATGATGTAATGTTAATGCAATACGACAATATTTTGTGCAATGAAATCACTGGTTTGTCTCAGATTATGAAGTCAAAAATAAGTACAGTGTAATGATAGGGAAAACAAAGTAAAAGTGACCACGAATGATTCAATCAGACCGCTTTACCTTTAAGTCCAACCATTCATTCCTCTTTGTAAATGTCTAGAACAATGAACAATATTACTGTAAGATAGTAACGTTGAAGACAAGAACGGTATTGCGTCAAGTCTGCGAGCATGATTGCCAAAAATTACATGTTCGGTTTAGTAAGTGTATAACACTGGTTTTGGTAATATAAGTAAATGTATTTAACAAATTGTATAGTCTTGTTGTGCTGCGCTTCGTTTGAAGTGCTATTGTACAGGAGTGTTTCCGAGCTGTGTTTCGTTTCAAGTGACCTTTCTAAGTGAGTTCGATGTTAGAAATGTCCTGTATTTATACTTTTTTGGTGTTCGTGTAGCGCACCAATCAGGTGTGACACCGTTTGGTCGCAGGTAGTTTGCAGGGGGTTGCGCGCGGTCGTTGCATCTTCGGTCGCATGGTGTGTGTATGGCGAAAGTTAGATACTAGGGGTGTGCGAGTACTCAAAATTTCGGGTTTGGGTCGGGACGGGAAATTTGTTCGGGACCGGGTCGGCATCCCGAAACTTTATAAACTTCGGGTAGCCGCGATTTCGGTTACCCGAAAAGGTAGTCGGGTCGGGGTCCCGAAAGTTTGCAATATTCGGGTACTCGAAGTTAAAGTTGCGATCAAATCAGCAATAAATAACTCTATGACTCTGTGCATATTAAGACGTCCAATCATCGGTTGTAATAATATTTCGATTTGTAGTAAACACTGTTTACGAAACAGTGCTCTTATACGTACAGTGTGCGGACGAAGTGTCCTTGTCTTGTAAGAACAGTGTTTACTAGAAACAGAAACGTCCTTTACGTACATTCTTTCACATGATGTATTCCAAAATATTTTTTTCCTCGCGAAGTTTGATAACCGATTACACTAAAAATACAAAAATCATTCTGAACCTGCCATTGAAAATAAAAGATTGAACTGAAAAATCATAAAACAGTATTATGCTTGTATAAATACAACTTTAACTTCGAGTACCCGAATATTGCAAACTTTCGGGACCCCGATCCGACTACCATTTCGGGTACCCGAAGTTTATAAACTTTCGGGATCCCGTACCCGACCCGAGGCTCGGGTACCCGAAATTTCGGGTACCTGCACACCCCTAATAGATACATATTGTCGAAAGTATGAATGACTGTCGGAAAATACATGTTGTTCACAGACTGAACAAACAGTGTGAATCTATTTTAAATTATAGAAGTAACACTAAAACTACCAAGCATAAAAGTATCTGATAAACGTTGCCTTATAAAAATATCAACGTTAAATTTATTGAGATTGTCCGTCATTTTCAATATAAGAGATGCTCAGACAAAGAAATTGATTGCATTATTATCCATAAATGAATTTTTATAATTGCAATAATTGTAAAATATGAAGCCTGTCATTTGACCGTTGTGGGATTAGTGTTAAAAATAAGTACTCCGTATAGCAAAGATAAATGTGAAGAAAAACAAACCATGAGTATCATAAGTACCTTGTATATCACAGACAAAAATGAAGAAACACAGACCATAGGGAACTCGTCGAGTCTGCTATATGTACCACTATATTTAAGTCAAGTGATTGAATTTCCTTGCCAACTCCTGAAGTCGATAAAAGCTTAAAAATTTGCAGAACAAGATACAATATTGCATATATTAACGTTAGAGAGAACAAAAAGTGTAGATTCATCGAAAATTACAAAGATTCATGCACGAGAAAGATAGAAATGGCGATAAAGAACCTGAGGAACTGAAAAATAAACTTTGAAGAGTCTATAACTCTGCATTGACCCTACAATATGTCTCTACAGAAGTCAAGTGATTGATTTTCCTTGCCAACTTGCGAAGTTATTAGAAACTTAAAAATTCGCAGAACAACGAACAATATTATAGCAATGGTTTAACATTGAAAACAGAAAGTGTGGATTTATTTCGAACTGCGTAATTTAATTCAAGATTCGTGTACAACAAAGGTAGAAATGACGATAAAAAATCCGAGGAATTAAAATATACACTTTGAAGAGTCTATAATTCTTCATTGAGCCCACAATATGTCTCTGAATCCGGTGAAGAGCAAGAGTGTATGAACAACATTTGAAACAGCATAACGTTTACAAAATAAGATCAAATAAGTTGAGTGTTCTTGAGAAGCTGGAAGGATTAGTTTATTAGATGAATGTTATTTAAATAATATACATGCTTAAAATTTCATCGATATTGGTTAATTGGTTTACGAGTTATAAAAGATTAAAAGTGGAAAAAATTGCAGTTATAAGTCGAAAATCGTGAAAAACTGCAATTTTTCTCCACTTTCAAATATCGATCAAATTTTCAGCATGTACACAATTTATTCGAGTTTATAAAACACATTTTTTAAATTTTCAACACAGTACCAGATCAAAAAGTTGTAAAAATCAACATTTACTGTCATTTTTCGCGAATACGACTAATTGAAATATTTTTAACAGTTTCTTACGCATAATAAACTAATTCTCCTAACTTCTCAGAAACACTCAAGACATGTGGTCTAATTTAAAAAGGTTATACTGTTTCAAATGGTGGATACACTTCTGCTCTGCATTGTCATTGATTTTCCTTGCCAACTTGCAAAGTAAGCAGAAACTTGAAAATTCGCAGAACAAGGATCAATAATAAAACAACAGATTACCGTCAAAGATAACGATGAGTGCAGATTTACTTCAAACTACGAAATTGAGTAAAAGATTCCTACACAGCAAATGACAATTCGAGGAATACAAGCCGAGCCATTCCGTTTCCTTGTCAAATCGCGAGAAACAAACCATAAACAAGGAAACTAAAGCGAGGGAAAATCGTCGCGAAAATCGTCGCGAAAATCCTCGATCGAGCGATCGCAATCGTCGGCGTCGTTCGCTTGAAAAAAAAGCGTCGGATGACGCGAACGTCTACGATGAATGAATTCCCCAAGTAATCGTAGAAATCATTGGGTATGCGTCACTCGATCGTGATATTCCAGCTGGTTGACACGTGATGCAACGCTGCGGCGCGATGATCCACGTGTACTCGATCCAACAGATCGGTGATTACGTCTCGTTAATAAACGCGTATTTTTTTCATCGTAATCTTAACACAAAGAAGGAAGAAGGAAGAAAGGAAAAAACGGTAAATTGACTATACAGCGAGAACGGAAAACAGATTTGAGACGGTCGTGCCTACCGGTTTGCAAATAGAATGCCGCCAATCCCGTTTTCCGATTAGACTGGCACCGATACACGCCTCCAGAACAGGAGACACCTTCGCCAACAGTCATTAGAATATGCGATTTTTTCTCGACGAGGCCATAATCGTTCGTGATCGATACGATTCTCGAGAAATCGCCTTGATCCTTGAAACTGGTAAATCGTGTCGACTCGCTACGACACAGTTCCGAAATTTATAATATGGATTTGAATTCTCTCTGCCCCCCCCCCCCCCCACACCTCTCTGTCTGTCTGTCTCTCTGTTGGTAAATCGATCTGTTGACCCATAGCAAAAGTGTCGATCATGTTTATGATTCGGTGTTGATGAGACAGTTGGCGGTTGTCCTTTTCCGATTCGCGGTAGAAACGTGACGATACCGACTCCGTCTGGTTCGGAGAACGTCTCCCGTCGAAGAAACGATTTTTAGAACGGTTAAATATAGGCCTGCCAATCCGGGAAGCGTTTTTTCCGTAGATATCGATACGCTACTTTTAACTGTTGCGTCTTGTGAACGATTCCGTATGGTTCTTGTCTTTCCTCTGATATCAGAGTCGTGGAGTATTGTAGCAGATTAGACAACTGTGTATTTTTCAGGGAAAACATAAATTGTCTTCATTGATTGCAAGACATTGGAGACGAATAAAAATTCTCTTGTTTCTTTAAGGATTTTAAGAAATGAAAAATTACTATGTGCTCTAATGCTGCCAATTTTTCTACCCTGTTTTAAATCTTTACTCACTTACCTCAGTCACTTCGCACTGTCTATTGATTACATGTATCTCTCTGTGTCTACAAAAATTTTAACTATTCAGTGCTTTGGAGATATTAAGTGTATACATTAATTCATAGCTCCCATAGTTAGTCAATGGTAATTTTATCTTGAATTCAAATCCTTCAAATATTATATTGGAGATTGTTTAAGTACATATAAAATAAAGTAAATGCACAGGAAGTGATGGAGATCATTTTGAAGAGTAGAATGCATTTTAATTACATGTAAATAATCTTTACGAATATGGGCGGCTACGAATTCATTTCTACACCTAATGCAATTTTCAATGCTCAATGTTCTATAATCTATATAAAATTGTTCTTACTTGTAACTAGTCTATATTGTTTTCGTTTATAACAAGAATCAATAGATGAAGTATAAAACATTAGAAAGATTGAAGGTAATAATTTTATTAGAATTGTTAGACGCAGACACAAATTTTTATTTGGCTCCTGATGGAGAGAATTTTTATTTGGCTCCTGATAAAGACAATTTTTATTTGGTTCCTGATGGAGAGAATTTTTATTTGGCTCCTGATGAAGACAATTTTTATTTGGCTCCTGATGGATGCAATTTTTATTTGGTTCCTGACGGAGACAATTTTTATTTGGCTCCTGATGGATGCAATTTTTATTTGGCTCCTAATGGAGACCATTTTTATTCTGCATAACGAAGAAACAACGGTACAAATTCATTTGTAATGGACCAGCTGTATTCATGTTCTAAGAATATTCTTCACTGCATTTTGCAACGTTAATGTGAAAAATAGGACGGCTCCAGACGGTCGTTATCTAAATAGAAAAATGCTTATCGTAGAATCATTCCATAACACAAGTCAACGAACTCGTCTTGAATACGGGTTAATGAATCCGGAGTACTCCGGTTTTCGAAGACTATCAACTGAAAGAGTCGTGTTTGCTCTGCAATATTTCAACATTCGAAGACCATTGTCGCGTGCTTAAAGCAAGACGTCGCAGCACCAACTTTCCTTTCAACTATCCTTAACCGTTTTTATAAGTTCTCTACGTCATAAATTCTACGTCCCCGCTAGAAACCTATAGAAGTTTAAACTTTCTACTGCTGCTGGTAAAGTTTATCAAGCATCGATTTACGACCATCACGAATTTTATTTGAAACGTGTACGAGTCTTTTAGTGTATCGTGTACAATTAGAAACTCGTCCATCTTGTTTATAGTCCTCGTGTGCATTCCGGTGGAATTTGAAACAGCATTTCGCGTGGTGGTTTCTTACGTGCACTATTGATCACCAGAATTAGGTATGCATAAGATAAAGCGGCAATGAAAATAATAATGGTTGCAACAATGAAATCCCTGAGGTGCTTTCCAAATGCAATTTCAAAATACTCGTTATGCAAATGGAATATGATCATTATGTGATTTTTCCAAGAACCACGTGATATATTTAATGGAATTAACCGAGTCAGTTGCAATAATATTTATCATATAAATAATTTATTCGTGGCAGGGGACCTGTTTGGTTCCAATACCGTTTCGAGACACTCTCATTATCATATTTACCTGTTATTCAAATATACTGAAGGTCTGTTTTCCTCGTTTCTAATCATTGTAATTAGACTTTCGTGCACATATTTATGTTTCTAGATGGTTATGACGGAATTGTGGTAGAAAAAAATTTCTATATCGAATAGTATATTTCTTGTGATGAAAGTAAGATAAGATTGAATATTGATAATATTATACTCCTATTCTTGCGTTTACTTGATTTAAGTGTAGCATAAATGCACACATATTCGCAATTATAACAAGTTCAACTATAGGCCTACTTCCATGGAGTTCCGTCGATAATTTTATCTTCTGCAAACATTTGAAGAAACAGATAACAAATAGGATATTGCCATGAAGCGTTCACCTCTAACATTTTATCAAAGCTTGGCTCATTTGTGCTTTCAAAAATCAAAACAGAAAATACGCAGGTAACTCTGTTATACTTACTCAAGAGCCCTTCACTAACATCGGTAGTTGAAAGAAAATGATTAGGATTTTATCAACTTTTTAATCTTTGAAAATTAACTTTTGTTTTTCGGAAAGAGATACTTGTAAACATGATAACAAGATCCTACCACTTCAATGGTACAGATACCATTTTTCAAGAAACAAGCATCATCCAAACCATATCAAACTCTTAAATACTTGAAAAATGAAAAATATATATTGATCTTTGGGTAATTGAATTATCTGTTAAATTATATGTTTATAATGGTTCAGGCATAAATCAGTAAATTCGGTTTAGTAAATATGACGACATTCCTCCTTAAAAGATTAAGAAGCTTACTGCTAGACTTCCGGTTACTATTAATCATGGCGAGCCTCGCAGCATCCTGACTCATAAAAGGACCAGTCGATGACGTCGTTCAAGGAAGCGACCTACAGAGAATCCTGCTTAAAACAACCATACTTTCTATCATCAGTAGACTGCAGATTTTACATATTTATAAGAAAACTGAATAGATGAAACACAACAATGTAAAAACATGACCATGACATCTCCACATAATTAAAATTGCTAAAAGGAAAAAATAAATCTCTATTATCATTAAGCCTATCTCAAGGTGGCAAAAATATTTTTACTGCCGAAAAATCTACAATAAACAGATGACGCACGGAAGAGTATAAACATTAGAAGAAAGCAAATAACATGGTCGTACTTCGAAACAATTAAAATTGTCAAAAAGAAAAATTAATTCCGTCCAGCAATTGGTAACAAACATTTTTCTTCAACAGAGTACAAGCATCAATATAACGCAAAGAATACAATCACACCGTCTCAAAACAACAAAAATTGTCAAAGGCAACAATTTCTATTTCACTCTCGTTCCAAGCAATCAATAGTTAAAATTTTTATTTCGCACAAGGATTCTGAATCAAAACAGGTGAACGTTTTAAAGAGGACTTACCTGGTACTTCTCTTGTCGAATAAATTGCTGCAATTTGCAGATCCTCTTGAGTCTCACACACAAACTTAACTCACTGAACCTCTGATCTGTGATCGACGAGCTCTCGCTGCTCTTCTGTGCATCTGAAGATCAATTAGCCGGCTGTGGGCAGATCGTGCTCGATCAACAACCCCCACGTGACACACCAAGAGAGCGCAGCTCCCACACGGAGGACTCGGCGCGGACTGACACGGTTCCCGGTTCTGCACACTGTCTAACCCACGCTGCCAGTTTCACTGGTCGAGTCAAGTACCTGGGGGTATAGCGCGTGTCATCGATGGGAGCGCAGACGTACATACTACCAATAGGGATCGCGTTCTCAGAACCTCACTATACCATTCTGAACATAAGAAAAACCCGAAGAACGGGAAAATAGACGAAGAACTCATTCAGTCTACTGTATCTTTAAATTTGAACCATTCAGTTTCTTTATTGTAAACTATGTTTCAAAAGGTAGACTAGCCAAATACGTTCTTTTGAGAGACATCAATCTTTGACTAGGTTCAAAAATTAATTTTTGTTGCGATGGATTCTGGTAAACCTAATTATATTGGGATTCAATAAAACAAAAAAATTCAGTCTGCTAGATCTTTAAATTTAAATCATTCAGATCCCTCATTGTGCTAACTTTAAAAACGTGGACTGCCAAATAGGCTCGTTTGGGAGACTTCAGTCTTTAACTAGGTTCAAAAATTAATTTTTGTTGCGGTGTTTTCTAGGTAAACTTAATTTTGTTAGGATTTACATGATACAGAAGAATTCATTCAGTTTGCTAGATATCTAAATTTAAATCATTCAGTTCCATCATTGTGCTAACTTTGAAAACGTGGACTGCCAAACAGGTTCGTTGGAGAGACATCAGTCTTTGACAAGGTTCAAAAATCAATTTTTATTGCGATGGATTCTGGTAAACCTAATTATATTGGGATTCAATAAAACAAAAAAATTCAGTCTGCTAGATCTTTAAATTTAAATCATTCAGATCCCTCATTGTGCTAACTTTAAAAACGTGGACTGCCAAATAGGCTCGTTTGGGAGACTTCAGTCTTTAACTAGGTTCAAAAATTAATTTTTGTTGCGGTGTTTTCCAGGTAAACTTAATTTTGTTAGGATTTACATGATACAGAAGAATTCATTCAGTTTGCTAGATCTCTAAATTTAAATCATTCAGTTCCACCATTGTGCTAACTTTAAAAATGTGGACTGTCAAATAGGTTGGTTTGAGAGACATCAATCTATGACTAGGTTCAAAAATTAATTTTTGTTGCGATGGATTCTGGTAAACCTAATTATATTGGGATTCAATAAAACAAAAAAATTCAGTTGCTAGATCTTTAAATTTAAATCATTCAGATCCCTCATTGTGCTAACTTTAAAAACGTGGACTGCCAAATAGGCTCGTTTGGGAGACTTCAGTCTTTAACTAGGTTCAAAAATTAATTTTTGTTGCGGTGTTTTCCAGGTAAACTTAATTTTGTTAGGATTTACATGATACAGAAGAATTCATTCAGTTTGCTAGATCTCTAAATTTAAATCATTCAGTTCCACCATTGTGCTAACTTTAAAAATGTGGACTGTCAAATAGGTTGGTTTGAGAGACATCAATCTATGACTAGGTTCAAAAATTAATTTTTGTTGCGATGGATTCTGGTAAACCTAATTATATTGGGATTCAATAAAACAAAAAAATTCAGTCTGCTAGATCTTTAAATTTAAATCATTCAGATCCCTCATTGTGCTAACTTTAAAAATGTGGACTGTCAAATAGGTTGGTTTGAGAGACATCTCAACTTTTCATTAACGGTTATATTAACATTTAACGGGTGGAGTGACATATGGGCAACATACTGGTGACATCATTCTTTGACCAGGTTTAAAAATTAATTTTCATTGCGATGAATTTAATAAATCAAATTTGATTAGCACTCAAACGATATAAAAGGGTTAACAGAATAATCTTGATACTAAAGTTTTATCTCCTCGCTATCTGCTCATTAATTAAATTAGTTTGACTTTGTAAACTGTTTTCAGATTTGGGAATCAAATAAATGTTAGAAATTTCAAAATTTGCAGATCAAAAATCGCACTGTTCCACCCCCGTCGCTAATAACCATAGTAGTTCATGCGACGTTAAAACAATAATAAAAGAAAAGGACAACATTAACTCTTTGCCCTCTTGTAATTTTTATTCAATTTTGTTCTCTACAACTTCTCATCATTTTAGCACGAAACCTACCGACCATTAAAAGTGACTACTATGTGCTCCCTTATAAAAATGTCACAATTGAATTTATTTAGATTTTGTGCCATTTTTATTATAATCTATACTTGAATAAGAAAAATGTACGTAATCATTTCCAGTGGAAGCATCTTTAGAACTTGAATAATTGTAAAATAAAAAATCTGAAAGCGGTCATTTGAAAGACGCTGGTAGGTTTCGTGTTAAGTGTTTTATTTCAAATGTATTTCAAAACACGGTCCTTTAATTGATACTATTTAATTTCAAACAACGTTCTTTTCTAAATTAGATCAAGAACGTAAATCATTGGACGATTACACGATTTACACGCTATACACGAAATATTATTTCACTTGATGCAGTGTTAAAGAGGTACGATAAAACCTCTGATACTTCATTTAATACTAAACATCAGTACAATATTTCTTCGGAAACTCTTTTTCGGAGTGCACTCTACCGAATGCATCCTTGAGAGCTAACGCCACAGGTGACATGCTCGCGTAGGTGTTAACTTATGGTAGCAATAAAATTATAATAATATCTGGTGAAAGCTGGCGAAACGACAGCCGGCTCTCTAAATTGTCTTCGTTGAGCGAAATGGAATGGAGATATACTGTTTCATGAAAGTCGAAAACAGTCTGATACGCGAGCTGGAGTAGCATGATCTATTATCCTGTGAATTTGTAGCTTTAAGAGAAAGAGGACTCGTGGGTGATGCATATGGTTTCGGTAGCCTTCTTCAATTTAACAGTGTCTGTATGGAAAGAGTTTGCGTTTCTCGATGAACCTACGCGCAATAATGAGTTCCTCGGCAGACGTTATTGTTGATAATTTTTCGCTGGTAGCGTTATCCTGCGAATGGCAGCGTTCCAACCCCACGCTATCTACGAGACAATTGCAAACAGCTGAAGATAAAGCCACAAATAAAGTGACATCACGGTTTGCAGTAATCTAATGAATTTTTTCGCGCTTCGCGTAACATTGAAAGACGTCCACCAAGGCTCAAGAACAAAGACATTAATTTCAATTTATGGTCTATTAACGCTTCCCAGTTGACCCGCGCCGAGCGTGTCGATTAGAAGAACGATGCTGAAAGTTGCGAGACAGCGATTCTGCCCGATAAGGACGCAACAGCCGAGCACTTCACCCAACAACGATAACAGGTTGGAAACCGTTCCGGAAAACACCGGTTGCACGATCGCGTTACATACTGCGATCTATTTTATACAGTAGTTCCAGTCTCGTTAGGTCCATCAATTAATGTTCTTCAGACGAAACAGTTCCCATGGGTCTCAATCTATTTATAAGGTCTCCCCGAGTGTTCACTGGCATCGCCATTCTCGCATCGAGTCACTGAACACTGCCACTTATTTTATAATTCATTGTCTTTGTGGAAAAATGCTTCAAGGTTATATAATGCCTCGCAGACGTTCAGTGGGTGTACACTAGGGTGGACCTTAGCTATACTAGACGAAAAGTTTTTTGCAAAATTTTTTTCGTATGTAATTTCTAATACGAAATTATTATCGTATTATCAGAAATACAACTATTATATATTTCAGATAAAATTTAAAATGTACCTTAAACACTTAGGTACTTTGGTTTATCTTTCTTCTACAAGATGTATGTATGAACGTTTAAATGAAAATCTTTGATATCTCTGTATATATATGATATATATATATATATATATATATATATATATATATATATATATATAAATTTTTTTCTCCTGATAGTATATTCACCTCCTTACCCTAAGTTGTAGTATGTAAGGAGGTGAATATAGTATCAGGAGAAAAAAAATTTTTCAAGGTCATTTTTTCAAGTATTCAAGGTCACGGATGTTTTTTCTATTAACAACTGTTTATGTTATGTATGGATTCTTAAAGAGAAAAAAAGACAAATTCAACGAAATATCATAACGTCTATTTATGTCAAGATTTAAAAAATTCAAAATTTTCAAATTCGTTGCGCGCCCTTTTTCCATGATCCAATCGACCTCAAACTTTTCCAGATCATTTTCTCAATATTTGTCACAATTCTGGGGGGTGAAAAAAAATTTTTTGGTCAAAAAATAAAGTCCACTCTAGTGTACACAGTACTCGTACACCATTTAAAAACGAATAACTTTTTTCAAATTCGACGGAACGGATTGGAGTTTTTTTTTAGATGTTAGAAGAATTAGTTTACTCGCTAATGTGCAAATCATATTTTTTAAAAATTGTTATTGGCTGCAATTACGAAGAAAGCAGCAAATGTCATGATTTTTATGTTTTTTACATGTGCCATTAAGGAAAATTTAGGAGGTGCCACTTGTAGATGTTGATGTCGTACATTGGAAATATATTATTTAATTCTTGATGATAATTAATCATTGAATAATGTTAATCATAAACCACTATCTTCATAAACAAATGCGTCGAGGATACATATATAATGTTTCTTTTCTATGAATCTTCGTATATCGTCTCTTTGAGAAATATAAAATGGTCTCTTCGTTTTTTTAGCAATATTGATAGTGAACGTTTAAAGGTGCTTGTTCAGCACACGATGATAATGAGTCATTGAACATTGCTACTTGTTAAACTAATCCATTATTTTCTTAGAAGAATACGTCGGGAATGAATAATGTTTAATTTCCATGAATAGTTTGACTCGTCTCTTCAAAAGAATATACAATGATATATTGTTGATTAATGTTGAAGGTATATATTTAAAGAAGCTTATTCAACACATGGTAACAATAAGTCACTCGACGCTGCTACTTATTTTATAACCCATTACCTTTAAGGAAGAACGTGTCGAGGTTGCGTAATGTTTCTTTTCTATGAACCTTTTTAATCGCCTCTTCAAAAAGAAATATAAAAAATTGCATTGTTGGTTAAAATTAAAACTATAATTTTGAAGAAGTCTGTTCAACATGTAATTACAATGAATCACTCCAACACAGCCACTTAATGTATCACGAAAGAATTAAAACCGTCAAAGATGTACAGCGTTTTAATAAAAAAAATCCATTATTAATTAATCGACTGCAAATCTTTATGCAAAATCAAAATTGCCAAAGTCGATCGTAAGAAATAGAGGTTAAATAAAAATATATTTCCTTTTAGAATAATTTTAAAAAGTCAAGAATAATATAACAACATCGTTCAATTCTTTTAATGTATGTACAGATTTGTGTTTGACCAGGCTATGTTTATTATAAATGTGTAATCTATTAATTAATAATGCAAACACGCATTTAAGGCAATTCATTTAACGCTTCTTCCACGACGAAGATATACCGTTGCCAGATAGACATCAAGATATTACTGCAGTTGCGAAAATACTGTTTTCTCGGTGTTAATTAGGGTGCAGCTGTTCTCCTGAGGGTTACCGACGTAAAAAATATGAAGCAATGGAAGCGTTACATAAATAAATTATGGACTCTTCGGTGTCATTCACTGGAACAAGCAGTTATTCCATTCGGAATATTGTATTAAAAGTTATGCATTGTCCGTGGAACGTTGTAATCTTTAATATCATATTCGTTGCAGCGCAAACTTTCTACGGTGCATGCGCAACGTCGTTTATTTTCGGTTGCCATCTCGCGTACGTAGAAGAATGACTCATTTCGTCTTTATGGTACGTAGGACATTACTCCATTGTTCGTCTGTCCAATTAATGGAAGAAGAGTGTCTCTTTTTTCCGAGACTGAATGACGGTTTCCTTCAGCCGACCACTCCTCTTTGTAATCTCGCTGAGGAAAGCTTTCTAATCGCCAACTTGACTGGTATAGCAACAAATTTGGTACGTGCAGCGATATGATAAGCACCATAGACAATTACAAACCAAATCCGATTGTTAATTCCCGGCTATCTCGAAAAACAAAAGGATTTAAGTACCAAGTTAATGCCTCGGGATTGAAAACTTTAATTAAATCGTTTTCCAAAATTTCTCGTTTTAAATTTGATATTTCGATTCCCTGTTATCTCGAAAACAAAAAATTCCATTGCTTGAGAACATAATACCTTGCAATTTAAATCGTTAATTAATTCATTAATTGTCGATATTTCTCTAAATTTCTCGGATAAATTATTTATTTTGAATCCCATTGAAAAACGAAAGACTTTAGTGCTTTAAAAGTTCATACCTCGGCATTTAAGACATAAGTAAATTGAAATTATGGGATTTTCCAAATTATTCGATTTAACTTGTTATTTTGATTCCGAGATATCTCGGGAAACAACCGATTTTATTGCTCAAGAAGTTACTACATTGCCTACCAGAGACGATTTTATAATTGTGTGAAGTCTCCACGGATAAAGACTCTTTAATAGATCTTTCAACAATTGCAATTTCAATCGTGAACGAACCACTCGCTTCCAGTAACGCAACCTAATAATTTCGTTTTTGGATTATTATATGAAAATGATTTCGAAGCTTCTCTTTGGTAATTATTGAAAATCCTATTAATGAGCTTCCAATATAGATCAAGCATTACCTGGAAATTTAAATCTTTATTAAATTCAAGTTATCACCTTTTCTAAATTAATTAATTTAACAATTGTAAATTGCAAGAGAAATTTGTTCGATATTCTAATGTCGCATCTTTATCAAGTTAATCGATTCGAATTTACACCTTGAAGACAAATGGACGGACTACTTCATCGATAACAGATAATATATGAAGATTTCGTAAGTCGACCATAATTTTGCGAAAGTATTACGACGTGTTAGGTCAACGCGATAAGTCGCTAAGAACATCAAACTCTAATTTTTCCGTTGTTTTGGTACAGCGTAATTATTGAAAATCCTATTAATGGGCTTCCAATATAGATCAAGCATTACCTGGAAATTTAAATCATTATTAAATTCAACTTATCACCTTTTTCAAATTAATTAATTTAACAATTGTCAATTGCAAGAGAAGTTTGTTCGATATTTTAATGTCGCATCTTTATCAAGTTAATCGATCCGAATTTACACCTTGAAGACAAATGGACGGACTACTTCATCGATAACAGATAACATATGAAGATTTCGTAAGTCGACCATAATTTTGGGAAAGTATTACGACGTGTTAGCTCAACGCGATGAGTGGCCAAGAACATCAAACTCTAACTTTTCCGTTGTTTTTCCGCGTAAAGTTATTTCTGGATATAATCCTCGCTTATCGTTAATTTGATTCGTGGTTCCCCAAGAATGATATGCTGCGAACACATTGTAGATAATTGCGAGGAAACATCGTGTCTAATTTATGGTAATTTAACCAAAGAAATTCTACTTTGCAATCTTAGATCCCGGCATTTCCGCAATCCGCGAAGAGTGAACACGAAAACGTGTTACACATTGTGCGGGAAATCTGCCCGGAATATCTTGGCCGTCAAATCGGAGAAGATTTAGAAGTAATTCAATGCAAATTTAGCGGAGCGATGGCGGCGATTGCAAATCAATGCGCGCTAACAAATAGGACGTGCAATTTCAGCTGACTAGGTTTTTGTTGTTCTCGTAAATCGTTTTCCATTAAAAACTGTGAACTATGTTCTGAAGTGCATACGTACATGCAATTACAAAAATAACACGGTTCCTTAATGCATTTTTCGTAGAGTCATTAAACGCTATTAATGATAGATATCGATTTTTACGTAAAAACGTTAAAGATCTGCAATTCGTTTCATTTTTTAAGCGGAAATAGTTAAACTCGATTTATATTTGATCATTTTACAAATAAGTAGTTTTTTATCGTGCTCCATTAATGCGCATAGTCTGTATTTTGTTCAAGCGATATTTCTATGTAGATTCGAAAAATATTCTTTACTCGAAGCAAGTCAAAAAATAAATCCTAAAGAAATTCATTTTTTAGAATTCGATGCTGCATCGATCTAAAAATGGCAACGCAATTAAACAGGCTGTTAACAACATTTATGACCTACATGAACAACATGCTTTGAGTGTGAGGAAGTGTTTTGATTGTTTTCTGATATCATTAAAAACAATGGTGCCAACAGTGATTCAAAATAACAGTTTTAATTCTGTGGCTTCAGTTTTCTTGAGCTTGCAATTTCCTGTTGATAAATTATGTGTGAAAGATATTCGATCTGTATCATATTAAAATGTCACGTAGGTGCTTCCATATTTTATTAAACACAACTTCGAGCTGGTCTGATAACCGCAACTGCAGATAAGGTAGCGTTTTATCAGCGATAGTTCGAGTGTGATAAGGCGAATCCTTCTCCCCTGCGAATTACTTTGCGCAACGAGTATTTCGTGCGAGTTAATTGCGAATGTAAAGTGACTTATCGCGGGATGCGATCATGCAAGTGTAGTAAAATTTTAATCCGCCGTGGATTAATTGGATTTGCAGGTTCCACAAGTCTTACTCTGACTCGTGTTCTCTTTATTCTTACAAAAAATCAAAACAACAATGGCAATAAAAATGCCTCTCCTGCCAGAAACCTTCTCAATATGTCATATACTAGCACGAATTATTTGTTTAACAAGAAGAACGTACACAAACTTTCAAATTTCATGTTTTCACCTGTCAAGACAAGATATGCTCATACGAAAAGCACAACAGTCGTCGTTTTAAAGTCATAAATCATGCAAAACCAGACTGTTATCTAAACAAAAACACACGGCGAAATTACGTCTCGATCGTGTTCTGCTAAAATGGCTCGCAGCTTCGCTCGCAATGGTAACGCCGTCGCTAACCGAGAGAAAATCTACGCTAATAACAAGATTGACACTTTTAAGTGCTCTTGGATCGCGCGCGTGTATAAAAAATAACATCGTCCGAATCATTTTCACGCGATGAAATCATGCGTAACATTCTAGAACTCACGATAAAACTAACCACGTTACGATTATCGTTCCGTGCTGTTTCGAACACTGTTTTCTTGGAATATTATCAAAATATAATGAACCACTTAAGGTACTCTGAAATTTGCTAGTCATTGCAAGGAAAATGGATGTAGACGATTTTATTGTAATTTAAAACACTTTTCGCGGTCCCATCGTGATGATGGGTAATACATGTCATTGATTCGCATCGTGATCCGTATTAAAATAAATTTACAATTCCACGCCGCAGCTAATAAATTAATTCATCAAAATTCGAAGTTGTAAGAGATACAAATGTAAATCGAAGCTATAATTGTGATTTCTATCGATCGAATTTTGAATTATGTTAGAGAAGATGTTATTGGAGTTTATGGTTAATAACATCGTGTCTAACGTAAATCGAAGCCTTTTTCGAGGCTCCGATTTTATTCATCGAATTTTTCAATACTATTTTAAAACAATTTAATTTCTTTACGATACACTATATAAGTGCATTTGTGTGTTAGTCTCTACGTCTTCTTGCGTAGCGTTTATTTAGAATAACAAATTTTTCTAGCTTCGGCAAGCTTTTGAGGTCAAGCGTTCCTTATTATCAACATTTAAGGTATATTGTTCGACGAGCTGTATTTAAAAAACTAATGCAAATTTCTGCTTGAAATTTTACCGGTATACTCTCCGTAAAAGCTACTAGTGGCTAAAATAACAAAAAGATCGATTTGTTGGTGGTGGTAAATAGGATATCTGTTTTAACTCCGCCGACATGAAGGATCCCTAAGTTCCAAACAAATTTCTGTTTCTTCACAACTTTATTTCAATTTTCATTGCAAAAACTACCAAACATTTTTGTCAAGTATCACTTGTATATTAAACTAGAGGCTATAAAGAGTGCCTCAGGAATTGTTTAGAGCCCAGAACAATAAAAGATCGGGCCAATGAACGAAAATCCTCGGTGAAAACTGAACAGCCATATTGCCGGCGGAAGGTCAGCATAAAAATTGGTTTGCACAAACATTGGCAGTCTACTTACGTCCCAAATCGGCCCGGAACTGCAGCACATGGTCGAACGAGAGCAAGAAGTGTCCCGAAGAGGAGAAAGAGAGAAAGAGACGATGTTAAAGCCAAGAGATCCCGTTCTTCGTGTTATTCTTCCTTTCTCTCCGTCACTCCCGTTCACGAAGGTCGTCCGGTTTTCAATACAGAATCGTCGGGCCGTACAGGCGTCATTTTAAATATCAAACGACTCCGATACTTCCTGTAATTTGCTATACAGCAGCATGATCGTCGGCCGGTAGAGTTTCCTCCGTTCCTCGCAGATTTTTCAGAGATTCTCGAACCACGATAAACACATCAACTTCCCAACAATTTCGATTCTCGTGAGTGATCGGTAAAATGATTTTAAACCTAGGTTTACACCGCACTAAAAGTGATTATTCTACATTACATTATAAAAATAACAAGAATGTAATAAAAGGTGTCACGTTTGAAGTTTCGCACGCAAATATTTCCCGAGCTCGTTGTAAAAAATATTTAAAATAAAATCTACTCTGTTTCGAGGGAGACATCTTATGGTGGTCATAAATCTTCTTTATGTGGACGTGTTTCCGTCGAGCTAACCGAACGAAATTTTCAACGGCACTAAATATGTTGAATGACCTTGGAAGACGAAAGCGTTATATAAATAAAAACTTACTGTTCCATATAAAAAAAAACAGAGGTCACCTTGAAATCTCGGGAGCAAAAGATAAGGATAAAAATATTAGAACTCGTCAGTTTGACATATCGTAAACATAGTGTTAATCATAAACTCGAAAACAAAACGTGTTCACATGGCTCTAATTGGAGACGCGCAATCGACACCGCTAATTAGTCCGACGACAAGAGTGGCTCGTGTAAGATTTATTCGCGGGAAGTATCCCCTGATCAATTCCAGTTAATCGGCCGTAATTGATTACGGATGCTCGATTATCACGCGGTCGTAATGATTGCGTTCGCCACGCCGATTGTCCCTGACCATTGAAATTGCATTAATCACTGGGCGAGCCTTTAAAATGGTGCCTCCGCAGGCGGCGCCATCCGATTTATTAAAACAATTCGAACGTTGTTATTGGCGACGTAAGCTGGTCTCATCCGGATTTTTCAGATCAGGACGAGAACCATGGACATCTTCCATTACAGAGATCGAGGAAGAGAGCATAAAAAGGATCGCCACAAGAAAAAGCTGTTTCATATGCGACGGAGTTACAAGCTGAAAAATATTATTTTACATAAAAGACAGCGACGCGAACTCCATTAAACAAGCGTCGGTTTTTTTACGCCAGATGAATTTAAATCTTCCGATTTAAAATTCATCGGCGAATGTTTGCGAAATCAGACGAAATCAAACGTAGTAAAATACCTTTATGTATCCTGTTTCTGTTAATTAGTTTAATATTTTGAGATTCGACAACTTTGATGGTTAATTTCAGGAAAAAATTAAATATTGTCTGAATTAGATATCCATCGACATGCAAGTAGCACTAAATTCTTGCGACCTGCGTGGCGTTTCTCTAATTATGCGAATGACAATGTAGCACGGGTCAAATTGTATTAAATATGACGTCGTGTAGCACAATTACTCACGCGTGATCTCCTTTCTGCGTACTGAAGTAAGTATGTGAAAAAAGAATTTTGTCGTGACTTCATTCTCGTGTGAGAGTAGATAAGAAGGAAACAAAGTTGCAGAACGCGGACGAGTCACTAGATTATTATAGAATAAATGAGAAGAATTATTATTCACAAAATTCCTCGTTTTAACTTAAATACTTCTATTCTGTATATTGTTATACAGTTCGTGCTGTATTAAAAATAACCCTAACGATGTAGCATACGACTGCGAAATATTACGCAGATGCAGAAGCACTTAGATCGCCGCGACTCTTATCTTATCCGTAGAATAGTTTTCGCTGACTCGTCACGTGCGACCTTCTAATTCTGCATTAATTGATTTCACATGGACCAATCTAACGAATGAGCGAGAACTTTTGATATATAAATAAATGCAGGGTATCATTTAATTTGGAAAGAAAATTTATTTAAAAAATGCAAGTTTCACTGATTAGAAACTCTCCTGCAATAACTTAATAAAAAATGTGAAACATATATTTATACCAAGTAAATTTAAGGTGGACAATCATTTTTACACCCCTGTAGCAAATAACACAGTATTTATTAAAATTTCTTAATAGTTTGTAATTCTTGTATATCTAAATATAAGAGACCAATAATAAGATACAAATATATTTGTACATACAAGTCAGTACAAATATAATTAACATTGTATAACGTATATGGTGTATTAAATTTGTGTATGATCAATTTACAGTTGCTCGTGTATTATCTAATGCTTTGAACCTTTCATTCACTGTATATGGAAAACGCTTGCACACACTGTATAATCGAAGACAGCCTCTAAACAACATCTTTTTAAGAAAAGTAACTTCTTGTCTTTTAGTTACACTCTACTCAACTCCCAATACGAATTGAACGTCATTTTGAGTCTCACATACAAGATACTGTACATATATACATAGATATCCCTGGCCAAGAACATGTAGAATAGAAACCTCGCTAATGATACATACTCAGCGCTCGTTTATGCCTCTAAAGCAATAGGTTCTGGCATTTTGTGTTTTGCTCTCTCTGTAAAAGTATTTGTGTCAATATCAGGAAGATATGTTATGGCTCTTACCTTGTGTTCAGTAACATACCTTTCTTCTTCTCTGGCAATTCTTCTGGTACATCTGGTAGAGCAACATTTTCTGGTTCCTCCGGTACAGTTACATCCGCTGGAACTTCTGGAGTCTTCTCCGCAACTTCTGCTGCCAATAGAGCATCAAGTTCTGCTTCTACTTCACCTTCATCCTCCTCCGTTAGACCTCCTAACAATATTTCATCTAATTCCCTCTGCTTGTCGATGCCTTCCTTGGTCTCGTCCATGATCTTCTCAATTTCCTCGATGGATACCAATTCCTGTAGCTTTTTCAGTGCAACATTGCCTACTTTTAGACCATCCACAACTTTCATCTCCACCTGAGCAAACTCTATGTCATGTGCCATGCGCTCCAGATTCTCAAGCTGTCCATCAGTCTTGGATAACAGTTGCTCTTGGAATTTCTTTTTCCGTAGCAGCAGCAAAGCTCGTCTAAAATAAATGTTGCAACAGTCGGTAAGCATATTTGAACACGTTTACTAAATTAAGTGAATAAAATTAATTTGACTATTTTTGAGTAAACTATGAGATTATGGATGTTACGTATTTGCGACGGTGATAGCGAACGTGTTAAACTATGTAGAAACAATAGAAGAACAAAGGAAATCAATACATACTCTTTTCTTCCATTTTGAATTAGTTTCTTGGCAAGTAATCGATCTTTTTCGAGCGTTTGCTCTATCCTCCTTTGATACTGTTTAATTTTATCCCTGGTCTGTTTTAATTGCTGCGAAAAGAATAGTGTTTTGATTAGCTATTGTAAGAACGATGAGGAGGTTAGGAAATTGCAAAACAACGTACCAGAACTGCTCTGTCCTGCTCGCTGACACGACTCGGTGGTTTTTTCTTTGCGAAAAATATGCCCATTTTGTTGAAATATTGTACTACGTTATCAGTCAATCTGACATGTGGAATCAACATGAAGGTGCATGTCACGTTTGACAGGTGTACTTGAAATAACGATAAGCGATAACTGAATGAACCATGGTCGGCGCCATGCTTGCGGATCGATGTATCGATATATCGATGAATCGCTTTCATTCACGGCGCAAAATATGAATGCGATGTATAGAACGAACCACAGAGGTAGAAATAATTACCATCTATAGGAAATTATTTCTTCTCTCAAGGACTCTATTATATTATATAAAAATGTTAAACTTTTCATTAAACCAAGTTCTACAAATATTGAAAATAATTAATCCATAGAATCACAGTCGAGGTAAATAAATAAATCTAATTATCCAAGATTCAATGCAACTATAAAATAACAATAAAATTCTACGTTATTTTTATGAAAATAGAGTGTAATTTTTACTATAACTGTATGATTACATTTTTATATAAATACAATTAGGAATTGTACTGAATTTAACTTCATTTTTAACCAGGAATCGAAAGAGTTATGGAACTATTTAATAGATGCTATTTTAAACTATTATTGGGACAAGTATTTTGTTTGTCAATGTTGAGAAAATTGTATACCATTGAAAAAAATACCGAATACTATTCAATGGATAGTATTATCATAATATTAAATAATTATTACAGTTCAAAGAAAGCTTGTCTTATTCTTGTGGAGTCATTTATAATAAAAATCTTAAAGTAGGTTGTTTTAATGGAACAGAATTTTTTATAAAACGAACGATTTTATTTCGATCCCTGCTTTTAACAAACATGGCGATTGAGAGTCGTTGGTGGTGGTAGAAGAGGGGGTAAGAGAAAAACAACAAAGACGTTAGATTGAATTGAACAATGTCCATTATATTATATATTTTATTCCCACATACACACGGCACGTTGTGAACCTTTTCTTAAATATTAATAATATTATCATAATAATAATAATAATCATCCTCATCATCCTCATCATTCTCGTTATCATCGCAATGATAATAATTTTTAATAATAATAAGTAAACAATAATAAACATAATAATGTGAATTCATGAGATATATTTATATTTATGTATATATATTTATAATAAATCATATAGTAATAATCATCGCATTGTAATATATATTTATATGTACAGAGGGGTACAATATTGTTATTTTTTTATTAGTTTAATATTTATAATCGCAATATTATATTTACTTTTGTCTGTATACATACACAATGAATTAAATTATCGGCCCTTCTTTACGCCACATTCGCGGCGAATAAATTCTCTCATTTTTCTATCTTTTGTGTCTATTTTTTTTCGCTTCGCACGTTTCTTTCTCTCTCTCTCTTTCTCTCCTTCTTTTAATCTCTTACCCCCCATCTTAATCAATTGCAAATGGGGGGTCAGGTTAATTCACCCCTATCGACGGCGGGAACGCTTGAATATCAATTTACTCGCGGAAGGAAAGAGCCGCGGTTTCGCATAATTCTTTTCTCCGCAATTTTTATTATGTGTTTTTTTGTTCTCTTATTCCTCTCGCTCTTTCTCTCTCTCTTTCTCTCTCTCGCTTTCTCTCCCACTCTCCCACTCTTCGACTATCTCGCTTCTTTAATTTTTTTTTTTCCTCCTTTCGAGCAAGGCGTCGTCGAGTCAATTCGAACGGTCTCGAATACGCAATCGACTATACATTTCTCTGAACACGATCTCAATATAATCCGTGATCGTT
Source organism: Sphecodes monilicornis (assembly GCA_913789915.3). Taxonomy (NCBI): domain Eukaryota; kingdom Metazoa; phylum Arthropoda; class Insecta; order Hymenoptera; family Halictidae; genus Sphecodes; species Sphecodes monilicornis. The sequence continues at coordinate 19,362,613 of OU565290.1, forward strand.
TTGCTTTATCTTACAAAACATCCATTATAGTCTGGCCGCTTTTGGATAGAGAGTCGCGCATGTTTTTCTCTCACTATGCAAATGCCTGGAAAATTTTCTTTTTCTCCCTAACACTTTTGATCTCTGATCGAATTGCGAAATTTTCGAACAATTTATTGGTTACGCGAAAAGGCAAACTTTCTCGTGTGTTTATTTGTTCTTTCGTATATTGTGTTCATTTTGCTTCTCTTCTTCTTCTGCTACGCATTTTCTTGTTCCGTTCGGTTATACAAACAGGCGTTGAAGATCGAAAAAACAGAAACGCGCGCGGCTCTGTCGCCAACAGCGAGCCATTCATAAATATTCTGTACAACGTTATAATTATTATAAATCATCATTATACCTTATATAGAGTCTTACTGTTATGTCATTATTATCGGTAGTGTAAAATTGAAACTTTTACGTACTTACGTAGATTAGATTACCGTCCGTGCGGCGGTCGCCCACCGCCCGTCCGTTTGCTTTTTTTAATTAATTATTTATTTACCGTTTTTTTCATCTTTATCTGTTCTTTTAAATCGATACATAATTGTATGATTTTTTATTTTTCTTCAGTTATGCCGTACTATACGTATTGTAATCAATTACGATTAGTAAGAATATGTAAAATCGGTATTTTGTCTTAGTTCATGGCGCTTTGCTCATTTAATTCAATAAATCTCATTAAGCATCCACATAATTATTTAATATACATGGAATTAAAAGTGGCTTATTTATTGCTTGTTATATTGCATGTTTCCTCATCGCAAGCTGTACCATGCCGCCGAGCTTCCGTTTCCATTTTTTCCCTTTTTCTCATTATTTTTTTACTCTTTCTCTCTCTCTCGCACGCTCTTTCTCTCTCTCTCTCTCTCTCTCTCTCTCTCTCTCTCGCTCTCTCTCTCTCTCTCTCTCTCTCTCTCTCTCTCTCTCTCTCTCTCTCTCTCTCTCTCTCTCTATCATTCAACGGATCCGCCATTGCTTTCGTGTGGATCGCGAGGCGTCGTAAAAAATATTTTAAAAAGTTTCTCGTTCTCTTCGGTGTGTTACAACAAAATCGCGGCTATGATTCTCTAATACGACGATCACGAGTCTGTCTCTGTGTTAATTTTGTGTGTATGTGTGTATCCGTGTGTGTATTTCTGTACTTATGTCTCTTTTGTAAACGAGAATTCTCAGGTTCCCGGAATTCATAACATGTCGTGTACAAAGAACATTTTTTGTTCTCACAATGAATACAATAAAAGAAGAGGGAAGAAAGGAGAAAGAAAAACAAAAAAGAAAAGAAGAAGAAGAGAAGTCGTCTCACGGAAGAGTAAGAATCACGGCAAATCGGGTGAGGGCTCGAATTGTTTCATTCTTTTTTTTTTCGTTATATTCATCTCACACATACATACAACGATCGCGAGTTCCCCGTAAAAATTTCGAATCGATTTAAAATTGCATTTTCAGACTTCTCTCTCTGCTCTCTTAAATTCATATTACAAGTTCCGAGAGGACCGTTTTTCCCCATTTTTTTCCATTTTTTTTTTCGTTTCTTTATTTGTTTCCTCGCTGAAGACGCGACTGAATATATTATATTGTGCTCGGTGTGTATTCGTGTGTACGTTAACGTGAACTGTCGTTCCACGTTTCGCGTCGCGAAGACCATACCGAAACCGAGAAAAGCGAAACAACCCTCGCTTCGAAAATAGAAAAATCAACGGGAGAAAGACCGTGACGCAAGTCGTGCCGATGACATCGATCGGTGTCTAGACTACCAAACAAATTTTAGATCTCGTAGATCGGCTTGATATGTCAATCGGAAAACAAATCGAGCAACTTATCACGAGGCTTCTCGAAGATACGCGATATCCTTAGCACGATTCGATCGACTAAAGTCAAAGGAACGATCTTAACTTATTACTGGTGTACCCTGAACGTCCAGTGCACAGGCTGAGTCCGTAGCAATGTTAAAAAAGAGAACAGTTAGAAAAGTCCTCGAACTTCTAAATAAACTTTCGTATTACTTTTATTAACCCCTTGTCGCATGGGTCAGACTCGTGATGAACCCTTCAAACAAATCATGAATATTATGTCTTTCAAGATGAAATAGAATTCTATTCTTTCGCAACCAATATTTAAGTGTTGAAGCAAATATAGACATACAATAAATATACATTTCCAAAGAACGTCATCAAACATCATCGAAGAAGTTCTAGTTATTGTAGCCATGAAGATAGTTGTACGACAAGGGATTAATTTCATCGTAACAAACGAACAATTTTTTAATGAGCAAAAGAGAATTATATTTATTAATGAACATATAGATATTAAATTTGATTTTGACGATTTAAATTACATAATAGGTATGGGAAACATGCGTCTTTCGCACTGCGAGTGCTTAGAATTGCCCCAGGAGAGAGTAATGTTAAAGTATGTGGTTCCCTCTCTGTGACACGCCCCCAGTGGGCGTGGCTTTAATCCTCCGGAGCCAATACAGTGCTGCATGGAGCAATCCATGCCCGTACGTGCCATTAAAACAGTATTCTTCACCCGTGCACTGGAAGGTTAACGCGTATTACGTTCACCGTGCAACTGTAGCGACGCAACAACAGCATAATCAATGTAAAACAACGTCGCCGCAGCGAAAAGTGTAAAGGCAGCACGATTGTGTAACGCGTGAGCGAATCGTAGTACCGTATGGAGAGTAGAGAAACGTTTCGTAAATGAAGATCGATGACAAAAAACAGTATAAACAATTAACTCATCGGATTTCGCTGAAGCGTTCGTTTCGTAGAAAAGATCTTCAAAAACTAACGCTTCGAGCTTCTTCCGATGTGTTAGGTGTACAAATTAATTCGTGACTTTCATAAATTTGTTGTTCGTTTACAAACAATCTAAACGTATTAGAGTCTTAAAAATAATCCCTAACATTTTCTATACAGTTACATCACTTTACAGGTGACTGACGAACCCAGAAAAATGATATTTATATATAAAATGAGATACCCTGTTATTGAGTATTAATTGCGACGGCCACAAATTAATTTGTACACGTAATATTCGGTCGGTGAAAGTACCTTTTCAAATAGAAGAAACGATCGTTGAGATGTGAAACGCTTCGATGTTCGTAACAGAACAGCGAACAATCGGTGATTGGTTAGCAGAGTATTGTTCATATCGAAAACTCGACAATGAAAGTAACGTTCCTAGATACGATGGGCTGCGAATGAAGAGCTCGTTATATGGCGATCAGTGTATATGTACGACGGTTAGCAAAACTTCATCGAAGCTCGTGGCTATAATCCTTGTTGCACGCAGGAAGAATATTAACAGATTACATGTAACTGCGCATCCGAACATGTGCACGTGTAATTACATGATTAATATAATTATCGTAATATTTATGCTGCTTTTTTTGTTTGCGTGCGTATATATATATATAATATATTTATATACATACATTATCGTATGGGGTTACGTTCACGTTACATTCAGGCCCGCGGCTCGATCGGACCGCCCCCGCCCCTCGTTCTCGCGTTTAATTGGCTAATAATCGGCAAAGTCGATTGGATTCGAGCGTACCGCCGCGCCGCCGCCGTTCATTCGATTTTCCGTTAAACGAACGCGTACCCGCAATCTTGCGGAACACTCTAAAACATTCTAAAAAGGATTTTCTACTCTCTCGCCCTCGATCTCTTAAAACAAACAGAAAATCGTTGATAGTTCCGGCGAGCGGCGCGATCCGGTCGTGGTCGAGTTCTCGGTAAAAACTTTGAAAAAAAACGAGGTCACCTCAAATACAATGACAATCGTATTCGTAACACAGCGATTATTGCATTCCGACAAATACAGCAAACCATAGAGGGACGTATCCGTGGGTAATACCATCCGTAACCGTGTTAATCCTAGCAATGAACAATAGTGTGATAATAATCCTTAAGATATACAGAAGTCAACAGAACAGGAAAACAAAAAAATAATAATATCAATAGTAATAATAATAATAGTAATAATAATAATAATAAACGCGTGAGCATCGTTAAGCCCACATGTTCCCTTGACGCGCGAATTAAAGTAACTCCTAAGTAGAATTTTCTTCTTACCCTACATCTTGGCTGCGACTACGAAAAATCGTCGGTGAACACCGCCGAGCGATTATATTATACAATTGATTGAAACCCGATCGAGAGGATCGTGTTCCCGTGTGTTTGTTTCCGGGCGGTCTTCCCATTGTTTTCACTCGAACAAGCTCGGAAAAAATCAATGAAATTCATGGAAAACCGCCCGGAACTCGCGTGTGTTAGTCGCAGCAAGATTCTCGGTGTCGATCTTTTTCCTTATACGCACGAAAATGATCTTTCGAAAATTGTCTATCTATCTACGGACTTTTGCGAGTTCGTCTCATACGCACAAGCACTCTTGCACTCAACACACACACACTCTCTCTCGTTTTCTTTCGCTCTCTTCTCTCTCTCTCTCTCTCTCTCTCTCTCTCTCTCTCTCTCTCTTCTCTATCTCGCCACATTCGCATCGCGCGCAGAGCGACGGGGGTTGTTTTCTCGTTTTTTAGTCGGTTCTTCTAGGTTTTTCTCTTGTGTTCTCTTTATTCGTTATCGAATGCACGATGGCGTGCGGCGTCGTTTGAACGCGCGGAATCGTGTCGCACAGCGAAGAGTTCGCGAACCTAGCCGTCCTAGGAAACATATTCAGCAGTCAAGAAATAGAGGGTGCGCAGAAAGCGATCGAAGGATCGATATCGACGAATCCGTGAGACGAGGTAATATCTCCAATCACTCCTTTACATTAGTCTCCGCATTTTTCTTATTTTTTTTTTTTTTGGTATTCGTGCGGTAAGAATTTCAAGAGTGTTCGGAAGAGTTTGATCGAGTTTGATCGAGCGTGTTCATGTGTACGTGCCGGTGTGTGCGCGCGCAAATTTGTTGGAAATTATTCTCGAGAGCATGCTCGTTCTCTCGTTGTCTCGTGGAAAGGAAGGTTCTCAAGGTTGAAAAATAGTGAAGATCGTCTGGTGAGTTGTTTTGGGCCACTCTGTTCGTTCGACGATCCGCTTCAACAGGGATCGTCAATGTTATCTTTGTAATGAACAACGCGAAACAGTTTCATCGAATGAGTGATAGCATATACTGTATAATATCTCTATATATTATTAGAAGAAAACTATTGCTAGTTGAATAATTTCATTTCTATTGTGACCACGGTACCGCAGTAATTCCCGAGTCCTCGAAACTGAACTACATCCTCTCCCTATGGCTGCAAATACCTTCGATGCGGTGTAATCGATCAATTAACAGTGTCCACGTGTATACGATCCCCTAAATGCGCATTGATTATGTCGTTAACATTATTACTCGACATTGCTTCGTTCGTTACTCGGAGTAACTCGGTTTCAAACGCTTGAAATCATACCACCAACCGCAATGAAGTTCGTCAAAGCAAAGCTCTTGTATAAAAAACAGTGAAATTCAAAATGAACGATCGTTTTTGCTTCATACTTTATCGGTCTATCGCAATAACAATGATCGAAAACGGTAACAAGATCGTCCGGGGGGGAAAACATGTTGATTAAAACTGCGTTTTAAACGATCGTAAGATTACTGATAAGTACCACAAAATCGGTTTGTTGTTTCTTGTCACACTGCAATATTTAACGTTGCTTCTGGTTCTCACGCTTCAACGCTCAACCACGGAACGACAATGATCGATTTTTCACTTGGTTTGCGTCCTCCTCGCATTCTCTTCGCAATGTTGACCTCCATTTCCTTCCTCCTATTCATTTTCTCGCAGTGTGTATAATATATACATATATCATTTTTTATCTTTTGTATCGATTATCGTAGTTGTTATTTATCACTTATACGCGTGTTATACCTGGGTGTATGTATGTGTTCTCCGTGTGTACGCACATGCGTGTATGAGCGTGTGACTTTGCGCGATAAGTGATCGAGCTCGGTCGATGAGCGAACGGTGTCGTCTAACTTTACATATCTATTTATCGTTTCCGCCACAATGGTTGCGCGCGGTTTGATTTGTTTAGTTCCCCAAAAAACACAGTTCCGGATTTCGGTTGCGTAGAAAAAAAAAAAGCGTCGCAAAGTAAGAGACTGTTGGACTGCATCGCACAACGAGCTCGTCTCGGTCGCGATTTCTCTCCTTTCTCCATTTGTTTGTTTTGTCGTTTTGTCATCTGTCCGTTCCCAACCCTCTTAATCTACCCTCTTTCCCACCCATCCATTGCACCCCCGCTCAGCTCTCCTCCGACGATCGGTGGTGATCGAAAAATTTGTCATCAGTACAATAGTTTAATTAGCTTTTTAAAACATCAATAACTATATATATACAAATGCATAAAACAATGTCTCAATATATCTGTTCATCTCCATAATCCTCATATTTTTGTTTTGTTTGTTTTGTTTGTCGCCTTAATCGTTTATAATATAGACATAATATATTTTTTCTTGTCTTTCTTAATCGTTTATTATGTATATTTATATTTATATATATATTTATATTTATATATATATTTATATATATACTAGATATAGATATAGACGTAATATTTCAATATTAATGTATTTCATATTTATAAATATAAACGCGTGGACTGTACTCACATAAACTCTTTGCTTGCTCTCACGTTTCTCGGTTTCTCTCATTCTTTCTTCTTTTCTTTTTTTTTTTCGTTTTCGCCTAACTCGTTTCTCCCCATCTCCTCGTTTCTCTCATTCACTCTTCCCGCGCAATCAACTCGGTCGCATAATCGATCGCATTCTCGTTCGTTTCTTGTTTCTTCGATAATTAATAATTGATCGTAGATCTGTTTCGAATATGTATATTTATTTATATATAATAACTCTCTGCCTCTCTGCCAGAGGATTCTCGCCGAAAGTCGCCTGGGTTCCTGCTGCAAAGTTACCTTATAGTTTGATCATGAACGGGGAAAAACTTATAGTATGCTCGAACGAAAGCAATTCAATCGTCGATACGCGTCTCAGAGCCTCGTTAACTTCTATCACGACAAATTCGCTATCTACTGCAAGTTCGATCGTCAAGATCCTCGATCGATTCGTTCCGAATAAACTGCATCGTTGATCCGATTCGTTTATCAATAGTTTAAAACGATGAATTGACATCAGTTACCAGGAACCCAAAATCCTTTCACCCTAACTGCGAAAAGTTACAACTTGTACACTTAAGCATGACTTCATCTTCATGTTCCTCTCTGTCCGCTCCTAACCTCGTCCGATCTCTCTGAACTGTGGTGTTGTGTGTTCCGGTACACAACCATTCCCTCATGAAGTCTTTCCGTTCGTTAACTGGCAAACTAAAGGCCTGATGCAGTTTCTGAAGCCAACGTGACAACGTGGAGCAATCTTGTAAAAAATGATCCGCGACATTCGCAACAACGATAATCTGCTCCTCGAGGATGTCCTCTTGAGGATTTTCTGTACAAATATAGGGGAACGATTAGGACGAAAAGAACACAAAATTTCGAATCCAAGGAACGGCCATTTCTCATCGCTCGCATCCAATGCAGTATCCACTTTCTTCCGATGTAATCCTGTTCTTTCAACACTTTCATATTCCCTACTTTTCTTTTAGCCTCGCTGATTTTCCCCGGATACCACCATTCGTCCGATGCAGACACCTCCTTCCTTCTCTGTTCCTCTTCCTTCGTTTTTCTACACGCATTTATCGCTAGTACGGGAGGCGTAACGAAGCAGCTACCATTTTGTTTCGCTTGCAAGAAAGTCGGCGTTGCACATTTTACAGGACACACGCGACCGCAGTTCGCTTCAGTTCGTTCCATTGTTTTCTCTCGATGTTTCCTATCACCCATGTGGGTGGACAGCATGATTTTCTTCTCTCCAGAGGACGAGCGGGATCTCGTCCGGATCAACTTAATAATTACAGTAACTCGTGAATATAGTGTACATTATTATTTCTCCGCTTTGTTCCTCTTATTTATCTTGTTTTCTTTTTTTTGCATTTTTGTTCGTTTATTTGCCATTTTACTCTTTGTGGTCGTGACGAAGTATTGCTAACGTTCGTAACAATTGACTCGTTCGTTTATCATTTATTACTTCTTCTTCATCTTCTTTTTTTTTCGCTTTTTGGTTTTCTCCATTGCGCGCACGCACAGCCGCGCACAGAAAAACAAAATGGCCGCCGTTCGACGTAGCACGCGTCCGAATTTAATGTTCTTTCTTCTTTCTCTCTATCTTTCTCTCTGGCTCTCTCTTTCTCTCTTTAAAGTTTACCCTGTTATTGAATACAATAATAACCGCGCTATAATCGTCGCACGTATATCCCGTCGTCTTCTTCTTTTTATTATTTCTTTAATCCCGGAATTAAATTTAATTAAATCGCTTGTTCACGCCAGTTTGGCGAAGATCCCAATTTAATCGCTAGAACAATACTGTCCGTAAGGAACATGCGTGAATCAGCGGTTTTATATTTAACAAAAGTCGCGTGAACCAATCCGAGATCGTTTACGATGCACGTCGACGGTTCGTCTGACCGGAAGCAGGGCGGTTTGCATGGTTTTTTTCCTTTTAAAAAAAGCACCCTCTCTGTTTGCAGCTCGCGCGCGCGCGCGCGTATGTGTCGGAATTTGTCGGATGAGTTTCGTAAAAATATTCGTGCACCGAAGTAGAAGAAAGCTTGTATAACGCGATACCACCCTGCTTCCCGTTTATTACACTTCACGGCGCAATTAACCTAATCCAATGACGAATATTCAAAATGGAGCATCCGTCGGTTTTAATCTTCGTATCGATCCTTTGCCCCTCCGAACAGCGAATACTCCAAGCGCGAAAGAACGCAACATGTTTTCCTACTTTTCTCTTCTTTCATCATCTCCTTCTTCTTCTTGTTTTTTTTTTGTTATTTTTGGTGTCCAGTCGTTCCTCGCTTAAGGCTACATAATATTCTCATACTCTCACGTTTACGTCTTTCCTTGTTAGCTCACTTATACTTTATATTGAATCGCGATGGCATTTAAATGACCGTGTTCGTAAATCCTATAAATTGTTTTATGAACTTACTCATCCTCACTCTCTCGCTTTCTCTTTCTCTCACACACAATCATCGCTCTTTCTCACATACAAATCGGGGGCATAGACGCATGATCAATCTCTCTCTCTCTTTCTTCATCAAATTGTTCAATCTTTTACTTGTTATCCACCATCACTTCACTCTCTCTCACACACACATTCTCACTCTCTCTCTCTCTTTCACTCTCTTTTTTTATCATTTTTCCAAACGCGCTCTAACGCGTTCAAATTTAGGCGATTCGTGTCCTCGCCGTTAACTAATGCTCTGTACATTGCGGACGATCGGTATAATAACTGCATACATGTGTGTATATATGTATATTTTTTTCCCTTTAACGTATCCTTATTTCACGTAATTGCTAATGGATCTGCGCATGGTACGTTCTGGATGTGATGTGTGTAGATCTCTCTGTATCCGTGCAAGTCGTTCAAAAAGTCGCCGACGTGAATGTGCGCGCGCGCGCGCCCGCGTTTGTGTGTTTGTTTCTATAGAACATCGTGTGTTCATGCACGCGTGCGTGTACACATTGTCTGCACGGTATCTCTACGTATTATCATAACTCTCTGTAGGCTGTTCCTTACGTGTACGTATACAGTATCTGTATGAAACGCTTGTATGCATGAATCTCTGAATGTATATGTATATGTCCGTCTGCATGCGAGCGCAGTCTGTATGTATTTATGTATGTCTTCATGCGTGCACAGTCTGTATGTATTTCATGTACGTATGTCTATTCGTGTACGTCTGTTTACGCAGGTTTGTGTCGGTATGTCGGTGAATGTTGCTTCAGTTTCCCACTGGCTCCACTATAGGGTCATGCATATAGGTCATTATGGTAAATCAATGATACAATAATTCGCGTACGGGTAATATGTATGTGTGTACCGAGGTTAATGCAAGTAATCGATTGGACAGCCATAGAACAGCCGATTGAACCCGACCGGCGATCGGTCTCGACGTTGAATGCCGGGCCAGATGTTCGCCGATGCAACATGGGCGCGACCTCGGTTGTCGTTGCATCTCCGTCTATAGTGACAATGCACTTGCTTGCAAACCGGCGTTCTTCGGGCGCGATGTCTGATTCTCTTCCGCCGATTCACGTCGATACGCATCCCCTTTGAAACTGGGTCATTCTCACACATGTACTCCACATATCTTTCACTTTCTTTCTCGCGTTCTCCCCTTTGTTCGTCTAACTGCTGCCTTCCAAATCCGAATCGGGCGATCCTCTGCGCGATAAGTAACTCTAAACGCGTCTCTCTTATCATCCGTGATTTTGCAAACGTGTCTCAGCTAATAACTTGTTTCACTATCTTTCTCTCGTATTGCTTCGCTCATCGGGTCACCCGTCGGTTGTTCACTGGTGTTGCCGTCGCTGTATTCTTTGCCTTGGTTTTTTCTTTTTCTGGTTCTTTCTTCGTTGTCAGCGCGACAAGCAACCCTAACAGCGTCTCTCTCCTCATCCGTGATGTCACACGCGTGTCTCAGCTACCATGTAACTCGTCCATCTCTTTTTTTCTCATCGCTTCTCTCACCGGTTGTGTTCACTAGTGCTGCCGCCGCTGGATTCTTTGCTTCCGTTCTTTCTCGGGTTCTTTCTTGTTCCTCCCTCGTTGCACACCCGGGAAAAAGGGAGAAGAGTGGTTCGACGATGCCGGGGCGAGAGAAGTACCATTCCGGTATTCAGCTCGGCAAAGAGCACGCTGAGAAGTGGCGGACACACGCTCGCAAACGCTTGCAAACGCTCGCTGGCGGCCGCTCGCTCGCTCGCGAGAAACAAAGAAAAAGGGCGAAGCCACTCGTTATCTCCTCCTAGTCCCCCGACTACCCTTACATTCGCGCGTCAGTTTCTCTCTCACTCTCATTTTCTCTCTCTCTCTCTCTCTTTCACACACACACACTCTCTCTGTCTCTTCTCTATGACGTCGTTCCGTTCTCTCGGCCGTTTTCAGAAATCCGTCATACAGTCGCTCGGAACGCCTAAGACCCCGAGAGCTCAGAAGGAAACGTTCTTTCCCCGGATGCGAACGTGTGTACGCGTATAATAATTATAATTTTTATTTATTTATATTTATATTTATATTCATATTTATACTTCTTGTATGTGTATATACATACATACACATGTATACAATGTATATGTATATAATATACGTATACGGGCGTACGCGCCAACCTCGCCTCCCCTTTTTGTTTGTTTAATTTTTATTAATCTGTGTAATTGCCATAATGTTATGTATATATATAACATTATTATATATATATGTATGCATAACAGACATGCATATGTATATAATAATCGGTAATAATATTCGTATGTGTGTTGGTATTTTTCTTTCCTTTCTTCGTCTCTTCGCTTAGATACTAAGGATCATACGTTATCATCTAATATTTATCAATTATTTATATATATATATTTATATATTTATATATATAGTATTTATATACTCTAGACTTAGTCGCTTAATTATTTAGCAATTAATAATATTAATTTAATTCATTATTATTATTATATTATTCTTTATTAATGTCGGAGAACGGGCATCAATACGCAGTTTCGGCCACCAAATTCAGCTGTACGCAGCTCTCAGCCATTCTCGCGTTTCCCTTGCTCCTCTGCCGTTCAATCCACCTTGCGCGTCTTCTTCTCGTGTGATTTCTGGAGACGGATCGGATGTACAATTGCCTGTTTAACTTTCATTCTACGTGTCTCTTCGAGTCTCGTCCCGTGTGTTTCTAAAATCTCCTCCTTCTTCCGACGGTCTACCGGATCCAAAAGTATCCCTTCTCTTGATCTTAATCCTCTATCTAAATCGCGATTCTTCCAGCTGATGATGACACGCATCCTCGTCCGTCCAGAGTTCGTTTATCGTGATAAATTCTTCCAAGGCATTTACATCGCTCGCTGTACCGTCAGTCGACCATGCTGCGCTCTGCCCTCTCGTCCATCCTAATCACAAAAGAAAATCATGCGTCTATTAGTGATGAAAAGAAGAAAAGAAATGCGGAGAATCTATCCTCTACACAACTGTCTCGGAGGAAGCCACGAGTGAGTTAGCGCAAGCTGGTGTCGGAGTGCTTTTGTAAATTAGGAAGCAAAATCCTTTCGGCATTGTTAATTGGTACGATTGCAATTATTTAAACAGCGTGCAGTAGAGACCGAATCTGTGGATCTCGGGTCGTTGTATTTGCAGGAGAAGTTTGCAAAGATGTTCTGATTAAGCAGGATCGAGTAGAAGTTCGATTCGAACCTTGCTGCACGTGTGCAACCAAAGCATTTTGCTTCCTGTGTTGCAATTAGACTGGGGAAGTTTGTGCAAATTCTGCTAGTTTAGTTGTTGGTTTTATTTACATCAAAATTCAACGAAGCTCGTATTTTAAAACGACACTGTGTTATATGTTATCAAGTTCTTTGTTCGGCAAGTCTGTGGTTATTTGCATGGTATATTAGGTAAGCGACAAAGTCTTCTCTCGTTTTTCTGTTAATGTACTTATTTTATACAAAATGCACAGAATACACTGAAAGGTGATAGAATACTTTTATATAAACTGAGCCGTATTTATACTTTACAAATACAATATATCATCGATAATTGTCCACAAGACGGGTCTGCGCAGGGACAATTATGCGCGAGGGATGTCATTGTTTGAGGTTTGCCGAACGTAGAGAAGGACAGCCGAGCTCGAGAGGCCTCGGTCACCGAGAAATGTAAACATACCTAATCCGAATTTCCAACTGCTTCATTATCCTTTATTTTTTTATGGGACTTCGATGACCATATTTGAGGCATTTTTCTAATAAAAATCATACCAAATATGATATAATTCCGATGATATTTAATTGTCTATTACACAAGTAAATATCATCGGAATTATATCATATTTGGTATGATTTTTATTAGAAAAATGCCACAAATATGTTCATCGAAGTCCCATAAAAAAGTAATGGATAATAAAGCAGTTGGAAATTTGGATTAGTGTGGTCTCACCGATATACCCGAGCCGCATCGTGTCATATTTCTCGGCGACCGAGGCCTCTCGAGCTTCACGGCCCCTCAAGGGGGTACACCCCGCAGTAGTGGGGATATCTCAGGGACAATCATGTGCGAGACATTTGGGACAATTACCAATGAAATACTGTACTGGTTCAGTAAAATTTGATTGGTTTCTTATGATTGCTATCAATTATTCCTATTAACAATAGGTTCGATGCTTTCTATTAACAATGGGTTCAATATTTTCTATTAACAGTTGGTTCATTGCATTCGGATACACTGAAAGGCGATAAAATACTTTTATATAAATTGAGCAGTATTTATATTCTACAAATACTGGTTCAATAAAATTTGATTGGTTGCTCATGATTGATATACATGACTCCTATTAACAATAGGTTCGATGCTTTCTATTAACAATGGGTTCAATGTTTTCTATTAACAGTTGGTTCAATACATTCTGATACACTGAAAGGTGATAGAATACTATTATATAAACTGAGCCGTATTTACACTTCATAAATACTGTTCAATAAAATTTGATCGGTTGCTCATGATTGCTATCAATGATTCCTATTAACAATAGGTTCGATGCTTTCTATTAACAATGGGTTCAATGTTTTCTATTAACAGTTGGTTCAATGCATTCTGATACACTGAAAGGTAATAGATCACTTATTATTTTGAACAAAATCGACCATATTTATGCCATATAAATACAGATCCAATGAAAACTGTCGTAAATAGTGGTTCGATGCTCTCAATTAACAATTGGTTTAATATTGTCTATTAGCAGCTGTTTCGATGATCTAAATGTGACTTTTTGTTGAACCTAATCGGAAACCTAAGTTCCCCAGCCTAATTATCTAGAAAACATCGGTCGTTTAACAGAAAGTTGATAGAAAGAGGTGTTGTTTTCTGTAGCGTTGGTTAACCAGAAGGATGAAGGTTGGTCATTACCGTACTCGCATGATTATGCGCTATATTCGGAAAGCAACAGGAGAATTAATATGATCGGATGAACAGGCGATGCGGCATCTGTCAAGCGTAGGTGATGGCTTATATTTACGGTTTATCTACATTTCTATCGGTATAATACACATTGCGATACAGTTCAAATTCCATACGGGTCCTACAACGAGCAGTCGATTAATCGCTAAACAAAAGAAGCCTTTTCGATGTATATAGATGTATAGATATATATATATTTAGTAGACACGAGTGAAAAATATTTTTTCACGACAGTACACGTCTTGGGATAGAGAACGTTGTAACGGGGTTACATACCTGTTATTAGGTCTTAACAAGGCTCAATGGTAGCCATTAGTGAACGCCGCTGGTATTAGAGGGCCCTAAAACAAGCAGACAAATGATTCATTAAGGTTCTCCTGTAATTGTACAACGAGTAATTTTCTCTACTTGGTTATTCGGAGGATTCCAATAACGATTTGTACAACGTGCAATTGCGATACTTGATCCTGAAAGTTTTTGCATAATCGGTTTCGCGAACGTTCAATTAGAAAAAAAGAAAACAATAGAACGCTTTGGTCAAGTGACCAAAGAAAGGGGATATAAAATAGGTGGGCAGAGAGGGTGGAAGAAAACGTGAGAAAAAGAAGATCAATAAATATATATATTGGCAAACTGAGAAGCTCAGCGGTCAGAGCTATTTTGCAATCGAAGCTGCGGCAACATAAGTGAATACAAAACTCTAATTAAAATAAGAAGTTTGGCGACCATACTCTCGGTAAACCTTCAGCCTCGTTTCATCGTACAGTGATATATACAATATTAAGAAATAATCTATCAGTTTCCGCGAGCGTGGATTTACTGGACGGGAAAATCGTCACACACAAGATTCAATAATTCGATGCTGTTAGTACGGGTTAGCTGTTGGACACTCGGATACTTGGAAAAGTAGCCTGATCAATCGGACTTTCTCTCTGTGTCGACGAGAGCGGAAAGAAAGTTTAATTAAAATTACTCGCTCTTGTCCGGCGTCGAATTAAAGACCAACCGTTAAGTGAATACCAATTGGGAGTGACTCTCATCGACTGCTGTACAACATTGTTCTCTTTTTTATCTTTCTTTTTATTTCTCTTTTCTTCCGCGTTTGTAAATAACAGGATATTACTTTAGGATCCGGTGACATCGAGCGCAGATGTTAATACGTAAACATCGAAACCAAAGCCACACGAGATTCGAAATGGAACACGTCTATTCGCTGGTAATACTGCGATCCGGTGCACTCGGAGAGTGCTCGAAATTTCAAATAGATAACTCTGTGGTTTTACTGCCTTTGACAGGGTGGAAATGCAAATAAATTGTTGTTGACCTATGCGATACTGTTTAGGAGAAACATTACTGCCAATTCCTACTCTAGATTTAAAAAAAAAAGCACTTTTTATGGTGGGAGTAAAATAAATTTCTAGAGGTTTCAATTCTTCGGTTAATACTTATTCTCAAATTGGTACTGAAGGTGTTCAAAGTATTTTAATCATTTTATTTTTGAGATTGATATTTCCAGCTGAAATAGTTCTATGAAGACTTAGGTTCTTTTTCTATTCTTTATTGTTCACATTTTGTTGCAGTACATAATCCGAATTTTTCGTTTATTTAAGAACTGCATAATTAATATCTGTGATTAAAATTGATGCTTTACCTTTGTTTTTCTAGCTCCACTTTGGTGGGAATTTTCTAGCTGAACTTATAGACTGAACCTTGGACCTTGAACCATGGTCCCCTAAACTGACTTGGACCTTGGCTGCCTTTAACCTTCGTCCTCTAGACCGATTTGGACCTTGGATCTCTAGACCGACTTGGATCCCGAACTTCTTAACTGACTTGGACTTTGGTTCTCTAAACTCTAGATTGAATTGGATCTTGGTTCTCTAGACTGACTTGGACCCCGAACTTCTTAACTGACTGGGACTTTGGTTTTCCAGACTCTAGATTAAACTGGATCTTGGTTCTCTAGACTGACTTGGACCTTGAACCTTGGTCCTTTAGACTGAGTTGGACCTTGGACAGTGGTCCTCTACACTAACTTGGACCTTGGATCTTGGTCCTCTAGACTAACTTGGACCTTGGATCTTGGTCCTCTAGACAGACTTGGACCTTGGATCTCTAGACCGACTTGGATCCCGAACTTCTTAACTGACTTGGACTTTGGTTCTCTAGAATCTAGATTGAATTGGATCTTGGTTCTCTAGACTGACTTGGACCTTGAACCTTGGTCCTTTAGACTGAGTGGGACCTTGGACAGTGGACCTCTAGACTAACTTGGACCTTGGATCTTGGTCCTCTAGACTAACTTGGACCTTGGATCTTGGTCCTCTAGACTAACTTGGACCTTGGATCTTGGTCCTCTAGACAGACTTGGACCTTGGATCTCTAGACAGACTTGGATCCCGAACTTCTTAACTGACTTGGACTTTGGTTCTCTAGAATCTAGATTGAATTGGATCTTGGTTCTCTAGACTGACTTGGACCTTGAACCTTGGTCCTTTAGACTGAGTGGGACCTTGGACAGTGGACCTCTAGACTAACTTGGACCTTGGATCTTGGTCCTCTAGACTAACTTGGACCTTGGATCTTGGTCCTCTAGACTAACTTGGACCTTGGATCTTGGTCCTCTAGACAGACTTGGACCTTGGATCTCTAGACAGACTTGGATCCCGAACTTCTTAACTGACTTGGACTTTGGTTCTCTAGAATCTAGATTGAATTGGATCTTGGTTCTCTAGACTGACTTGGACCTTGAACCTTGGTCCTTTAGACTGAGTGGGACCTTGGACTGTGGACCTCTAGACTAACTTGGACCTTGGATCTTGGTCCTCTAGACTAACTTGGACCTTGGATCTTGGTCCTCTAGACTAACTTGGACCTTGGATCTTGGTCCTCTAGACTAACTTGGACCTTGGATCTTGGTCCTCTAGACAGACTTGGACCTTGGATCTCTAGACAGACTTGGATCCCGAACTTCTTAACTGACTTGGACTTTGGTTCTCTAGAATCTAGATTGAATTGGATCTTGGTTCTCTAGACTGACTTGGACCTTGAACCTTGGTCCTTTAGACTGAGTGGGACCTTGGACTGTGGACCTCTAGACTAACTTGGACCTTGGATCTTGGTCCTCTAGACTAACTTGGACCTTGGATCTTGGTCCTCTAGACTAACTTGGACCTTGGATCTTGGTCCTCTAGACAGACTTGGACCTTGGATCTCTAGACCGACTTGGATCCCGAACTTCTTAACTGACTTGGACTTTGGTTCTCTAGACTCTAGATTGAATTGGATCTTGGGCCTCTATACCCTACCTCGACCTTGGACTTGGTGTTTGGACATATTGATAGCGCTCGATGTCACCGTGTTGAGTGTTCCGACTTGACGAGAAGGGGGATCGTATAGTGGACTTACGGGACTGTAGTTAAGTGGTGCGCGCGACACGGCAATCGCAGGGAACGCGGTCGTAGGGGGCTGCGGACTAGCTGCGGCCTGGACGTAGCTGGCGACTGCAGAATCCGCGGCTGCGGCTGCTGCTGCGGCGGCGGCGCTTGAGCTATACATGTCGATGGGGCCCGGCGAGTTGGCCGCAGGGAAAGACCGGCTCTGTGGCCCACCGTGGCCGCCGGCCGCGTGCGGCGACGCCGGCGGAAATCCGGCCTGCGCTGCGGCCGCCTGGTAGTTGTTCATCACTGCAACGAACGCGCCTTCATTTTTAGCATTCCGAAGTTACACCCATACGCCCGCACTGACCAACCCCATTTAGCCGTAGCGACTCTCTCGCCCCTCACTCTCACTCTCTCTCTCTTTCTCTTCCTCTTTCGCTCATTCCCCTTTTCTTTCTATGTATCGAACGCGCGCTATAGTGAATCTGAAAGTACAAACTGCGACTTGTACAAATGTGATCCGAAGAGCCCTTGTTGATCGAGATACCGTTTGAATTCAGACGAATGCGGCGGTGAACTCGAAGAGGAAGACAATCGATTCAATTGTGTCCACATTTGTTAGGACATCTTCACATTGACTAGTCTACGCGATTGGATTGAATGATTACTGTCAGGTGGAAGGTTAATTTTCAATTTTGATGTCGTTCTTTTTATCATGCTTATTCAATCGTACTAGATGCATGGTCTCTTCATTAACGCATATAAATTATACACGTAATTAATATGGTGAAGTATAAATCTGGCTTTAAACCGGATAGTAATCGTCCAACATTCATTCGTTCATCAGCGAAAACAAGACAATTTGGGAATGTTCCATCGTACCTCGGTCGATTGCCACATGTTGCCTAAACAGTGATATATCTAGACGATGACATGTCACGGCCGCGTACCTACCGTTACCCATTTCATAATTTTCTGGTTTTAATCCTGAAGAAGTGAACAATAGAAAGATACAAATATTGAACCTAGATATATGTTGTCTGACATTTCATCCGTCTAGTACATCTTGAAAGTAAGTAGGCGAAATTTAATATAGTAGAAAGCTGAGAAGAGTTTATGAATGTTGTAGAGTGACTTAACTGTAACAAATGTGGACACAGGTTTGGAGGGTGTTTTGTCGGGAAAGTCTGTGTGAACCATAGAAATGCATGCCGTAGAGATAGTAAGAGTAACTCTGTAAGACGTGTAACTCTGTGTCTCGTATAGTGTTCGCGTCTCCTCGAAACGCACGATTGTCTTCGATCCGATCGATTATACAGTTTACACACAGGAAGACACCGTAACAGCATGCTAAAAAAGGCAACAAACGTGTCGATAACTGGCTTATGTACAATCATTCGCTGAACGACTACACGACATCGTTTCATTCTGGCGGTGTTTCGACAAAACATTACGCTTCAAAATTACGTCGTTTGTCTAATTCTATTTGATCGTGTGCGTGTATATATGTTTCTATATTTGCAGCAACTTATTCAGAACGATTTATAGAACGTTGGTAGCATAGAACATATTTTATACAACGCCTTTGGCAAAACTCACGCAATCGAACGCTGCGTTACTCTACAACACTTTCTGTGTCTGTACATGTGTATATCCCACAGGCATATGTTGTATATCATGTATGTACATGTATGGAAAATTGTCGATCGAGAGAAGGATTCGCGTTCAACGATCATCTACTTTTCGTTCGATCCACGAGACATCATAGCAACGAGCGAAGACGAGTTATACATAGAGTAAAACAACGGTGACACACACACACACACACGCACACACAATGTACACAAAATAGGGATAGCAAGTACGATACAACAAAGAGTGGCGGTTAGGTATACAGTAAAGCCTTCGTCCGGCGACAAATTATCCCGAACGCACACGTAAACATCGGGGAGAAAAGCAAATGACACGGGAGTGGGATACTCAATAAGCGGATTACAAGACAGCTTTGCGCGTAATGGAACAACAGAAAACCGCTGGCACAGATGTAGATGTACATATTTATATACAGGGTGTCCCACGTAACAGTTTTCACGATTTTCTTAGTTATTTGCGATACTCTGACAAAAAATATTTTCAACAAAAGTTGCTCAGTTTTCGATTAGCTATATATTGCAATGAAAAAGTTCTAAAAAACATTTTTTTTATAGTATTGTCAAGATCACCTTCATTTGTTTAAATGGCACGTTGTATTTTTGACTTAACAGTATTATAGCCCGCGTCGAGACAAATTCAACGACCTAGTATACCATGACCTTCGGATGACCGTGAAGGCGAAGAAATGAAAATTTCAACAAAACATGACAATCTACTTGAATGGGTGATAATAATTTGTGTTTATTATTAAAACTCGAAATTACATTCAATTCAGAAACCTTGACTAAATGAACGCAAACGATTTCGTAAAAAAGTCACATCAAATGTTCGAATTGAAATCCGTTTTGTTGTAGGCACAATTCCGTTCTTCGTAGTAAATTTGCATTGGTCGCTCTTACGATACTGTCGTAGCGAAGTTCTTCTAATGCTGTACGGATTCTTTGCTTCAAATGTTCCTTATTTTGTATTGGAACAGCATAAACTATTGACTGTCAATGAAACCATAAAAATTGAATGTAATTTCGAGTCTTAATAATAAACACAAGTTATCATCACCCATTCAAGCAGATTGTCATGTTTTGTTGAAATTTTCTTTTCTTCGCCTTCAAGGTTATCCCAAGGTCATGGTATACTAGGTCGTTGAATTTGTCTCGACACGGGCTATAATACTGTTAAGTCAAAAATACAACGTGCCATTTAAACAAATGAAGGTGACCTTGACAATACTATGAAAAAATCGAAAACTGATCAAGTTTTGTTGAAAATATTTTTTGTCAGATTATCGCAAGTACTTAAAAAATCTTGAAAATTGTTACGTGGGACACCCTGTATAAATATATATATATATATATATATATATATATATATATATATATATATATATATATATATACGTATATACATGTAGGGTGAGTCAGTAAGAACCACTATCTAACATGACTCGATATCTATTGATTATATCAAAACTCTTTTTATTGAACTATGTAGGAATGCAAGTAATGCGTCGAACGAGTACAATTTAATTGTTTATATCCCTTTCGTTTCTAAGATATCAAGGTGACCAGGAGAGTGAAGAAGGAGAAGATATTTTCAAATATTTTTGTCAAGGTCAATCCAAGGTCATCATATTATAGGTTGCTGAATTCGTCCTTCCATCAACAACAACGTGGTATTAAAAGAAAGGTGCATTTGCTTTGAAAAAACTAGCAGGTCGACTTGATGTCAGAAAAAATGAGATATGAAAAAAATTGTACTCATTCGATGGCTCCTTTAAAATGCAACATAATTCGTTATAATGTGTTTTGATACAACCGAATAGATACCGAGTTATTTTAGATAGCAGTTCTTGTCGACACACCTTCTATATACTACAAACGGACATATACACGTCGGTCTAGGACAAGCAACGCAATCGCACGAGACAGTAACGGCGGCTAACACAGAAAGATCGTCGGGCACGTGCTTTTTAGCTCGAGTCGACGGCTTAATGCCACGTTTCTCGCTCCCGGGAAAGAATCGTTTGCGTTTCTGACACGGCTTTGCGCGTCGTATACCGCGGTATTTACATTAGTTTTCTGTTACAACAAAGGAAACATGCTGCGAAAAAACAGAACTGAAAAACAGACCGCATTCGCGGCCGCGTATCCCAACGAACACGAACGAAGACACGAGCAACGGCTAACTCGCGGCTGGTGCATTTTATTCTTCGCTTTTTGTTCCATTGTCGTAATCGTAACACATTACCTACCGAAAGTTGTACAAATAATAATAATCCAAAATGAAACTAATACATTGTATTGTACACGTCAAGTGATTTATTGATTTATGACTGATAGTTTTGAAATTATTGAAATTAAAGCTAACTCTTGGCTGCGAGCTTTAGATAGGATTAATGTTAGAAAGGGTAGAAAATGATAGAATTATTAAATAATTGCTGGTAGATAATGTATCAATATATATTCTTTTTAACACTGCGATGAAGTGAGTACAATTCATTGATCTGTCTCGAACTGTCACAATCTACTTGATTGTTATTTCTATGTAATCGATTTGGTTTTTAAATCTCAACGATTGCTTTTAGACCTTTATTGGTCTGCCTCGAACCGTCGGATTCTACTTGATCGTTACTCCAATCGAATCGATTGTGTTTTTAGACTTCAACGATTGCTTTTAGACCTTTATTGGTCTGGATTGAACCGACGCATTCTACTTTGGCCATTGTGCGATATTATTAGCGAAGTAGTAAATAACGATTCATTAATTTTGTACGGACGAGTGTTGGATGTTTATACTACTGGATAGACGTTCTGGTATATCGCGATTCATGAAGTTGAGAAAATTTAAAGTTTGAACCTTTAGATCACATAATTATTGCACGTTTTAAAACTGATTTTGCTTTCTTGCAAGAACTTAAAGAATGTTTTCATTGTCAATTGTGTATTCTTAAATACCACTCACATTATATACTTTTTATTCAGACTTGAGATATTTGAATTACCCAAAATTAAAAGTTATAATTTTATTTCTCGTTAGTATTTTAAGCTGGCAACTATCTTGAATAAAAATATATAAGAATAAAAGGTTCTATGTAACATTCAATATCGTGTACTGAAACTCTCGCACAGTAGCATAATTTTCCCAACGTATTCGTCACCGAAGGAAATGAAAATTTAAAGTTTGAACCTTTAGATCACACAATTATCATTTGCACGTTTTGAAACTGATTTTGCTTTCTAGCTAGAACTTAAAGAACGTTTTCATTGTCAATTGTGTATTTTTAAATACTATTCACATTATATACTTTTTATTCAGACTTGAGAAACTTGAATGACCGAAGATTAAAAGTTATAATTTTATTTCTCGTTAGTATTTTGAGCTGGAATTATCTTGAATGGAAATATGTAAGAATAAAATGTTTTACGTGCATTCAACAGCGTGTACTGAAACTCTTGCGCAGCAGCATAATTTTCCCAACGTATTCGTCACCGAAATAAATTTCCGCAGCACCATGATCGCGTGTCAGTCGCTTTCATTCAACCATCGCCACTCGTCTCAAACTTCTGCATCCGTGAACAGCACAAAGCGACAAGAAACTCACAAGAGCAAAGAGCAACAAACGGCAAAGAACGGCAGCCGCGCGTAGTGCAAAGCGAAATATATAAACATCTACAGCGACTTATCAGCTAGCACGTAATTGTCAGAATTGTCAGAAGTACACGGGCAACGATCCGCTCGAAGTCGAGAAGCTCGGAAAACGAAAAAAGGTTGGTGAAGGGACGTTGTATCGATTTCGAGGAGTTTCGCGGATGATCCATCACGGAAGCATCCTCCTCCCATTAGCCGCGGCGACGTCACGGCCTAAAATATGTCCGGAATTACAGGAAGGTCCACGAGAGCAAAGAATAAATTACCGATTTGTCATCCAGCGCTCGACTCGCCAGGAGAAAGCTTTCGCTCAGACCTCGCGGAGCCGGCTGAACGAGACGACCAACACGAAAGAGATTAATGTACGGGGTGCCTAGCACGGTGTGTACGCCACTGCGTCGTTTCTTTCGTCAGGGAAATCGTCACTGGTGGTCAATTTGCCAGGAAACGTGCACAAAATTCATGTCTTCATTAGTTATATATAGTTCGTTACTGCACAAACTATTATCAAGAGATTGTTCATCTGCATAATCTGATTTTAGCATTGCCTCTTTAAACAGAATAATAAACTACCCTTATCGACGCTGTTGCATCATTAGAAGAATTTAAAAATACTGTTACGTTATTTTCAATCTA
Source organism: Sphecodes monilicornis (assembly GCA_913789915.3). NCBI lineage: Eukaryota > Metazoa > Arthropoda > Insecta > Hymenoptera > Halictidae > Sphecodes > Sphecodes monilicornis. The sequence goes on from OU565290.1 coordinate 19,386,011, forward strand.
TTAAACATATTAATAAAGAAAATAAATTTCTAATTCACTCTAGTTTGTTGCAAGTCTAGTAGAAAAATTGTATTTTTCACAAAGTTTGTCTAGTCATCACGGACCATTTGATTTATAGATTGTTAAGCTTGTTGATCTATAGAATATGATTTAAGCAATGTTTCTTCGTTCCTTTTGTTTTAAAAGAACAATATTCTGCACTTTCTAGACTCAGAATGTAAAAATATTTGATAGAAAAACAAAAAAAATTTATCATAAACAAGTATCAAGGGTCTACCCTTAAGGGGTTGTTTTATCCTAACAGAACGAGATTGTGGAAGGAGGCGCAAATATTTATTCGATAAGCAGAGAATGTCTCCTAAACAAACTCATTAAACTCAATCCTTAAAAACTTATCCTCAGATTGCAGATATTTATGCAAAATAAAAATCGTCAATACTAATTGCAAGTTTCAAAATACTTCATAGACATTTACTTCTTTTCTGAATAATTTTAACTCATTTTACTATTTGTAAATTATTTTACGTTATCATACGCGTTCCTAAGTGTAACGTGGCGCAGTTAGAAGACTCAATTAAAATCTTGATGTTCAACCCTGAACTCGAACAAATTTTAAGCGCTTCAGTTAAATATGTATTATATGAGATTTCACGACGTGAAGTTGTCTCTTATCGATTTCGTCAACGTTTTCGGGCAAATTGAGCACACTGTGTCCTGCGTTCATGCGATACGTGCTCGTGGATTAACGGGTAAAACCTGAATAAAGGGACGTAGAAAATGAAGACGACGAGAGAGAGAGAGAGAGAGAGAGAGAGAGAGAGAGAGAGAGAGAGAGTTCGCGGAAAGAAAGGGGGTGGTCCGGTGGATGAACGCAAAGAATTCGAAACTCGCTCGAAGAAAAGTCGGAGGGCGGAGTATGACAAACCCCGAAAGCGCTCGATGTACAATCTAAAACCCCATTCAGCTTTTAAACTCTGGACAATGGCGGCCGGTTACAAAGTTTTCTGCCGGCGGTGGCCGGATTCGACGATGGAGAGGGGGGCCCGGGTGCGCGCGATTCAAAAGTTTGATTTATTTGAGAAGAGATGCGAACGGCGAACGAAACGGGTGTGAGAGAAGGAGGAACGAGAAAGAGAGAGGGAGAGAGGATCAAATTCTGTAGGGGTGGTGAAACCGAATAAAAAATAAAAGGGTTGCGCCCGAGGAGCTGGTGTATTTCGCTGGCGGCGTCTAGCTACACGTATGACACTTTTCAGAATTCCATGCCCCGTTTTTCCTCCCTCTCTCTCTTTCTCTCCGAATTGCTTCTACCGCCCCCTCCATCTCAACCCCTTTCAAGGAAGACTCTGCTCGCCTTCCGCCGGTTAAAAAGAAAGTCCTTTTACGATATACGCCCGGGTGAAAAGCGCCCGGAACGGTCCGACCATTTTCGAGAAATTAACGCGGATTCCCGGGGAAAAGAATTCTGGAAGGAATTGCGGTCCCTTTTACTTATTTAGGAGGATTCCGCTCGTAAATTTCTCGCGTGCAATCTACTCCCGGTCGAGATTCTGTGGCGTCGCTCCTCCTCGGATATTGTTCATCGTCTTTGGAACGTCGCGGTAAATCACGCGGACGAATACTGGCTCGTCTCGCTTTGTTCGATGCATTTGTAGTTTGATCTGTTCTTCCGACGAGTTTCGAAATTCAAACGTTTAATCCTTTCGACCCGATTTTTTCTAGTTGCATTTTCTTCCTTTTTATTGTAGAAATTGGTAGTGTCTGCTGGAGGGTGAGCTTGTATCAAAACTTATGTGCTAATTTTTATGAGTCGGACGTACGTATGTGTGTCAGAGAAATTAACACTAGCGGACAAGTCGAAATGACTGGTTTCTAATTTTTTCTTTTACAAAAATTGAAGTTATAAATATGTTTTCCGAAGTAATTTTTTTAGTAAACTTTTCTATTGAAGTATATATTTAAACAAACATTGTACGAAATGTGAATAAATGCAATCTTGTCGTTATTATAAGTTAATATACACCAGTCGTGTTTAATGCTCGGTTGTTCTAGTGTTAAATGAGGTTAAATACTGTCTATTTATTCTTAGTGTGTTATATATTGAAACATAATAGTTTAAAAGATTTATTTACACACAATAGTGACTTCATTCTATAAATTTAAAGTATAGAACAGGGATGGGCATTTTTGTCTAAATTGAGACAAACCGTTCCCACTATAGCGCCCACTGTCCCCCACCAGCATCCGCCGTTACCATAGAGGAAGGGATTGCTTCGCCCGTCGCAAACAATGCGCAGTCCTCGCGCATGAAAGAGAGGTTGGTGGGAGAAGCAGGCGTTTGAGGGGCCCCTACCTTGCCCATCTCTGGTATAGACCGTGAATTCTGAAGAGTATCGTTCGATTGCTTGTATAAAAAAAAAAATTTCTGTCTCTGTGACCCTGCACTAGATATATTGCTTGAACAAAAAATATCCTATGCATTATTTATTGTATATGTAATTTACTGTGTATGTATGTCACAGTTACTAATACGAAATAGTAGCATATAGTTCAAAAAATTAAAATATTGTCCAACAGAAAATTAAAAACATTATTGGAACACACAGTAGATGATCAAATTACTAGAGACAACATACGAAAAATATATTTGTTATCCACAACAGAAGAATTCTTAAAGAGTTGCTCACAGGCACTACTAAATGTATTTTTGCAACATACAGAAAACAATGTTCCTTAAAGAAGCAATATCTACAGATTCATACGGAAATTGAAAATTGCAGCTAAACATTTTTCCCATAAACGCCTAAAAATCCGCAGCTCAGTAATAACAATGCCACGTAGCTGTTGTTTCATTAAACAAATTTAATGTTCTAAATTATTCAAGAGGCTCCTAATAATTTGATCCTCGACTGTATACATTTCATCAGGGTCGAAAGGATTAGTCAAACCCGTTTACACTATCCGAGCGACGAGCATTTCAGGAATCCAATCGAATTTTCTTCGCTAGCATAGTTTCGCACGTCATACTAGTTCTCAGGAACACAATACAAGCCAGCAAACGTGCCTCGATCCATTGGGAAACGAATATTGCAACACGATTGCGTCCGCCCTCGAGTCTCGAATCGTTCTCACGGCATCGAGATGAACGAAGACGGAGAATCAACGAAGACAGAACGTGGCGACCTGATCCAGCAACTAAGAAATAATTCCAGCACGGAAACCGTATATCCAATCCTTGGCCAAACCTCCGTCGAGGACGTGCGGTTTGGGAGTGAGTGAGTTCTTAGAACAGAACGCGCACGCGCGCGCGCGAGAGAGTGGGCTTTCGCGATTCACGGTTCGAAGTACGAAGGAGCCGAATTAGGGTTGCAATTTGCCATTACGGCGTAATGCAAAGCTTGTTTCGGTTAAAGCTTGAGAATCGAATCACGAAAGAGGATTGAATTACATGAATTCCAGAGCCCCGTTGCAACGCCGTAATACTGGATTCTAGGCTGGTGTATATCGTAACGTCTCGATCTGGCAATCACGAAGGTCTCTCTCCTAAGAAGCCGTAGGAAGCTCCTATCGTCGTTGCCCGACGCACCCCTCCCCTCCCCTCGTATATATTGCCTTTCGTTTCTATCGCGTGACTCGATAATGAAAAGCTATCAAGAATCGGAAACCGTGCGTCGTAACCGGCGAGACCTATTGGCCGTGCATTCTGATGTGTACACATAGACGGGGACTGTGTGTGTCAAATATTTTTCGAGAGATGACACCCTCATCTAAAATGAAAATTTAGACATTTTTCTTAAGTTAGTGACGATTAGGAAATTCTCTATGGACGTTAATCGTTAATAACTTGACGGTACTGGGTTCTAAGATAAATAAGTTCGGTTGAAAGTATGGAGGTGTTTTACGGTAAACGTACCAGTATCACGCGATAACAAAATTGTTTAATAAAGATTTTGTATACGTAGCTCTTGTGGTACTACTTCTACAGTAAATAATTCTTTATACATTGACTGCCACGTAAAATATAGTTCGGCAGCTATGTGTGTCTTAGCAATCACCCTAAGTAGAATAGGTTAGTTATGATCAGACGCGCCAGACAATTTCTATTCAGTAGTATTATCGTTTATCATGAATAACATGACGATAATATATCGATCCGACTCAACTCTTTTAATCTTTTTATTGTTTCATATTTCACCTTTTAGATTAAGAAGATACCAGTTGCTAATCTGAATACAGAATTAATTGAATATAATTTTGTACTTTATTGGGAAATGGAAATAGATATTGAATATAGGCGAACTTATTTATGTTAGAACCCAATAATATTAGACGTGGTCTTAATCTTGATTTTCATCATAGAGTGGATTATGATCCCTTAAAACATTTGATTTGTGGGCATACTGTATATGTTTGCACTTGAGACAAATCACCCAAGTAACTCCTGTAATTTTGCAAAACTGAATAACAGAATAATCGCTTCGGTTTTGCATGGATTGTTGTCTAGAGGAAGAAACTTTTCTTGAGATGAATATACCAAGGACATTTGAAGGTTATTTTTATTTTCTTAACCCGTCTTATGGACTGAATTATTTTTTGATTTGTCATGGTAATTTATTTCCGGGAATTCAGTTACTTTTGTTGTATTTAGTTCAACTTCTTAGCTGTGTAGCTCGATTTGGATAATGTGTAAAAATTAAACAATATTTTTGTTTACGGAAATATATAGACGTCAAAAGTTTTCAACTGTGTAGATAAATTTAGATCTATTGTAGAAACACAGTCGCATTTTTCAGGTTGGCATCATGTGTCTTTTACTACTTAAACCATTAGACGATTCTTAAGCAACAATCATATTCTATTATAATTATATTATAACTGCAATCGCGATATATAATTAAAATGACGACCGTTAACCATTTAAATAAACAATAAACTATCAATTCACTATATTTTCAAAATAGCAAAGTAAAATTGATTTCCACGTATCAATTTAATAAAAATGAAATTAATATTTACCCAACCCGTCAAAATGACGAATATCAAATTTTTTCTTTTGCAATTCGTAAAGTTCTAGAAATATATTCTTGAGAAATTTTATAATATTCAGGTTACCTTAAAAATCTTATGAAATCTGAATAAATTCAATACTGTTACTATTATAAACGATTATACATCAGTTTCGTTTATTTCGATATCTATTACTTGCACTACTGTATTCTTGCACTCCATTTTGAATGTTCATGCAAAGATTTCAAAGTTGAAAGTAACCTTCAGATCTCCTAAACGCTTCCACCTGATAAACATTCTCCTCCAGCACCTAACGACTACAACCCTCAACCCTTGACCAAAGGATTATTATTTCAAACATTTCTCCCAATTTGAAAAATTGCAGAAGTTACTAAAGTAATGTTGTTCCAAGTGTCACGGCCCGTATGCGAAGCCCGTGGGCCCGTTGTTCATTCAGCTCGTTTCGACAACAATTGGCGGGAGAACACAAGAAAGCGCAGGTAGAGGAACGGAAGCCTAGAAGAATGGAAAACTTTGTAGACGTACCAGAGAGTGCTTGCGTGAGCAAGGGCGTGTTGTTGTTGGAGGTGAGCTGTCCGTTGGTTAGATCCACTGAAACATAAAACTCTGATCACAACTGCTCCGCGCTTGATGGCGTAGGCGCGTCGCGTGAATGCTCCGTTTCGCTACGTCTCTTTCTGTTGTTCGACGACTCGGCCGCCATGCCGCGCTGATCGCGGCAGCGGCTCTCTTTTTCTTTCTCACTCACACACTTTCTCTCTCTCTCTCTCTCTCTCTCATTCTCTCACACGCGCATACTCTCTCGTTGGCTAATTAAAACGAACGAACAGAAAGTCTGACGTCAAAGGTGATGACGGCCGAAAGGACAGAGAGACACGGACGTGACTTTTCCCTGTGTGTTGCTTTGTCGCGGGTACCTCTCCCTGATTGTGTCGATCGAACGAGCACACGCTTCCCCGTCTACGTTTCTCGCGACTTTTTCGCTTTTTCCCCGGATTCCCCCTCTCCCTTTCCCTCTCCCACCCCTTTTTCTATTTTCTCTGTGTTTGTGTGTACGCGCATGTGGCTTTTTCCGCGCTTTCCTTTCCGTCCTCTATTTTTCCTTTCTCCGCGCCCTTTGTTTCGCGATGCGCCGGAAATCGGCGTCGAGGCTAACAGTGTTTGCGATGTTTGCGTTTTGCGATCCGGTGACTTTCGCGACCCGGTTATGGCCCCCATACAGAATCAGAGCAACGGTGGCTGCGGAATTTATGCGGTTGTTCACACTAATGCGGAAAAGTTCCGTGACTGCGCGACCGTGGTTCGAGAGGATCGTGGAGACCCAAGAGAGCTCGATTTCAGAGAAAATTGATGAACAATTTTTCGAGAAACTGTGATTATAGTCGGTTGATTGCACTGTTGCATTTTTGCGAGATGAAATACTTTGTTTTACTTGTGGAATTAGTTGGGATGCAGGGAAATGTTATCGAGGGCGCTATTTTTCGAGAGGCTATTAAATTGTGGTTTAAAATGAATTGTGGAACACTCATTTTTACACCATATAAAACCATATTTTATCTTAAATGTGCACTAGACATCGAATACCTGTTTCAAAGAATTGAACAGTGTATTTGGACTTGAAATAATACAAATTTTAACAAGTAGAACCTCGTTCAATGTTACCACAGTAATTTTATTAATGAAATTAAATGGTAGAAAATTAGAATTTATGCTAGGAATTATTTATTTTATTCCTTCGTCACCTACAAGTTCTAGTAAAAATTGTTTTGTTCAAATATTTCACAATATAAGGTACAATGATTTAACCCTGGGTGAAAAATTAATTCTTCAGGAGCTCACAAGTTCTAGTAAAAATTAATTTCATCAAATATTTCACAATATAAGATACAATGATTTAACCCTGGGTAAAAAATTAATTCTTTAGGACCCCCATTTTCTAGAAAAAATTTTTTTGTTCAAATATTTCACAGTATAAGATACAATGATTTAACCCTGGGTAAAAAATTAATTTTCTAAGAGCCCACAAGTTCTAGTAAATATTAATTTCATCAAATATTCCACAATATAAGGTACAATGATTTAACCCTGGGTGAAAAATTAATTCTTTAGGAGCTCACAAGTTCTAGTAAAAATTAATTACATCAAATATTTCACAATATATGATACAATGATTTAACCCTGGGTGAAAAATTAATTCTTTAGGAGCTCACAAGTTCTAGTAAAAATTAATTTCATCAAATATTTCACAATATAAGATACAATGATATAACCCTGGGTAAAAAATTAATTTGTTAGGAGCCCACAAGTTCTAGTAAATATTAATTTCATCAAATATTTCATAATATATGGTACAATGATTTAAGTCTTGAGTGAAAAAATACAGAAAGCATCATAATAGCCTTCAGCATCCATATATCAATGTATTATATCTCGTAAAAAGCACGACAATCGATCAATCGACAACTATTACGTTTCCTGTCGTTATAAAATTGTCTCCTGCATCAATTTTCAATAAAAATCCTGTTCTCTGGAGTCTGCGAGACCCATTAACAATTAGACTTCCTATAATAACTCTAATTGAATCACGAATACTTTAATTTTACTTCTATCTGCAAACTAGATGTTCGTATTCGGAATTCCTTGGCCCACGTTCAAAATCCAGATTTCCCCACCGAGTTCGCGCGATTTTCGCGCAGCATTTTCCTCGAAGTCGTACCGATCGACTATCGCTTCCAGGGCGCGGACGTGGCGAGTGCTCGTGAAATATTTATCCTGTAATAATAGAACCCATGATTATCGATCGCCGATGTGTTCCGACGACGATACGCGGCCCGTTTTGTGCGCTCAACCCGTCGAAACTCTCGTACAATTGCCATAATTAGCGTCGCGATGCTGTAGGAACGAATTCCGTTGAACAATTAAACAGGGTCGATCGTGGATGATTATAGCCGGACGGGACCGCGTGCGAACTGTTTCAGAACACGTTCGTAGAAATCGGCGAATACAGAATTTTTAAGCTGCAATGGAAGTAGGAGAAGAAGATAGTGCTAGATAGAGACTCAGGAGACAAAGTGACAGGCATAGAGAAGTCGATGAAAACGGAAAGATAGGTGTACAGATTGAAAGGAGAGAAAATTTAAAAAAACAGAAAAAGGGAAAGAGAAGGCTTGTGCGATGCGTAATTTTCCAGTCCAGAGTGAATGTCGACTTCATACATTTCTTCCGGATTGCGGTCCGTTGGACGTGTTGCATCGATGTCTCCGTATACGCGCGGCTCGCATTGTCGCTTCCGGTTCCGTGGTAGTACACTGCCGGCACTCCTAACATTGATAAAGAACAAGAAGAGAGCTGAGAATGTGGGATCAAAATCAAATACATAGACGGTGTTTTTTTTTGGGACTGCGAGGAGCATAAAGTAAAATTATTATTTCACTCGCTAGTGAAAACCTGCACGGGGTGACTCGCAATTATATATACAGAGTTCGCTGATTGTTTACTGAGGAGCCAGCGAAACTTGTACTTATAATTAAAGTACATACTTGCTTCTCATTGCTCAATATTTCACTTGGAAGTGGATCCGAGATCCAGTTATAAGAGAAATATTGTGTAACAATTAAAAGGAATATTTAGTGTGTTTAATGATGCTGGTGATCTTTCGCTGGTTCAGGAAACAGCTGGCTAACGTATCTCTTGATCGTGGAAATCTATAGTGATGAGAACTAAGCAGAAACGAAAATATTGTGGTCTTTGATGTCGCTATGACTACGTGATTTCATCATTTTTGTGGTACGTTATCAGCCGCAAGTGTGTAAAGATTAAATACAATATATTGTTTTTCTAGTAAACAAAGAATTTTGCTTGTGGTGGATAGCGTATCCAATGTGGGTCGTTTAATCAGCAAATAAATACAGGGTGTTCAAGCTATCACTAGCCAGCGTTTTTTTTTTTGTGAATAGTGAATATTAGAAAAAAATGAAAGAGGGAAAAGTAGTACTGTTTTTTATGCCTAACACAATGGCGCATGTAATTTTTTTGTGTTTATACTATTTTGTTAGATATGAAGGTGACCTCTAATTTTTTAAATAGAATGCTATGTATATTTTTTATATGACATGAAAGCGTGTGTCTAGACGAATTCATTTGTACACTGCACAGTGACCTTCAAAGTCATGCAAGGTCAGAAATGGAAGAAACATTTTGAATATTTCGTACCAATGTGTTTACAAGTATTCTTTATTGGTGAGGCTACAGTAAATGTTCAAAATGACTTCCTTGTGCATGAATGCACATTTCAGCTCTATTAATTACATTTATGGTGGCTTCCAGTAATGTAGTCCGAGTTACTAATGCACATGCTTGTATTATTTTGCTTTTCAAGTCGTTTACATCTCTCTTCTCGATTTATTTTGTCTTTTATTTCCATTGCACTGGTGATAAATACATACCATATCCGCATTCTCATCCATCGAATAATAATACATTACTATGCGATATTACTAATTGGTGTCGGAAGTAATACTGAAATTGTTTCATCATAGAAAAAACTAGAAGTAAACACTCTGATAGTGAATGTCAACATCATCTGATTCATATGAATAAGGAATACTTGTATACACATTGGTATGATGTATTCAAAATGTGTCTTCCATTTTTGACCTTGCATGACTTTCAAGGTCACTGTACAGATGAATTTGTCTAGACACACGCTTTCATGTGATGTAAAAAAATATATAGCATTCCATTTAAAAAATTGAAAGTCACCTTCATATCTAATAAAATAGTGTGAACAGAAAAAAATTACATGCGCCATTGTGTTGCGCATAAAAAACAGTACTACTTTTTCCTCTTTCATTTTTTTCTAATATTTCCTATTTACAAGAAAAACGCTGGCTGGTGATAGCGTGAACACCCTGTATAATATTTGACGTTGTTGCCGCGTGACGACGAAATGAAATTATCAATAACAGGCGTGCTAGAGGATGCAATCTTGGACGTTTAAAAAAACAGTCTTTCCGAAAAGAAGTTGACTGGTAATCATAGTCTAGTATGTGGAGAATACTGTGGTAGAAGGATTTTCAGAAATCTAAAGAAATTACGAAGTTGTACACTGCGAAACGACTGCAAGTCTCACGAGGTAGTGTTAATTCAGATTCTAGTTGCAGTCAGTAGATCCTCGAATCTGTACATTTGATTAGATTGAGATTTTTACATATTATTCTCTATATAATTGTCTATAATATGGTATATGGTATTTATAATGTCTCTGTTGATTTTTATAAATACTCAAAGTTGACATTGTTCAGCGAAGAAGAGAATGTCGTCTCTTCGTTCTAGCACAAGTTTCAAACTTTGCATTATTTTATGATGCAAAAATATTAAAAAATCATATGCGATATTGCAGATAATCTATTCCTTTTTAAATTGACGCGTAAAATTTTTGATTTTTTGTATACCAGAGGTTTTTTTGCTCAGAATGCAAGCTGACTAGTTGTCCACTGGACATGGAGTAAAACAATGTCGTACAACTCCGTGATTTCGTAATTATAATTATAAAAAAATCATGAAAATACAGTGGAGAACATACTTAAAACATCCTACAAAAAAACTTCGATTGTACACGAATAGCTGATATACGAAAAAAATATCAATTCTTTTAATCTTCCAAGATTGCAACCTCTAGAAGGGACAACAGGAAAATCCAGGTTCTCCATTCAGAATCTCCACGAAACAAAATTCGGTAATCGAAGAAATATTTCAGTACCGATTTAGTGAGACTTCTATCGTCGATGATCGCGGCGCATTAATTACTCGTTCTCGATAACAGAGAACATTCCATCGAAAGGAAGAAAAGCATCGTCGCTCGCGTTGGTCCGCTGGAACAAAGCTCGCGGATCCTTTTAAACGGTTCGCGGAAAATCCGAGTCGCGTTTTGTGTCGTCGATGAATGCGGGACGTTCTGGCCTGATGCTACGCAACTTTTTCCCTCGGGGGGGGGGGGGGGGGCTTTTCGCGAAATAAATACGCGAGCGAGTATAAGCGTGTACGAGCGAGCACGGACGACTTTGAGCGTGCACGAGCGAGCACGGACGAGTTTGAGCATGTACGAGCGAGCACGGACGAGTTTGAGCGAGTAGGAGGCTGGTACGAGCGCCGCGTGCATTAACGCGAGCCGAGCATTTAACATCTGAATCAAAGAAAAAAATATCGCACAAGGGATCCCGGTAAATGGTTTAAAGTCGGTCCGCAAAAGGCGGACCATCGGAACATTAGCGCGCGAATACGGGCGCGAGAGCGTGGAACATCGTCGCGGGAAATGCGCCGTGGAAAACAGAGAACCAGGACACAGGGAGTCGGGCAAAAGCGGCGAATGAAAACGGGAGTACCGACGCCGGTAAATTATAGCGGTTGTGTTCACGTGCGGCTTACAAGCCTGGCTGCGAGACGCGTACACAGGATTGATTTTGAAATTTCCAAGGGCCCCGGGGATCAATGGGGTGACGAGTTATCGATGTTCCGAGAAATGGGACCGGGAATAAATGGATGCCACACTGTCGTTTTTCAAACGGAGTCCAAGAACTATGGCTCTATGCCACTGTAGCCGTGATCGCCACAGGTTCATACTAACGAGATCGAACTGTACTATTGGGGTGTTAACCTTTGGCACTCTAAACAATTTTCGGATGTCATCGATAGACTGTGGATTTTGTATATTTACAGAGAACAATGAGCAAGAGAAATTTAAAGCAGGAGATTAAAAAGGTTAGAGGACATCGATTTGTAATTTTTAATATATTTAAATTGTTATAGAAATTAAGATATTTTTCAGTGGTTTCAGTCCTTCAATTTCAGTGGTTTCAATTTTTATTTTGCATGGAGATCCGCAGTTTAGACATCAGAAAGCCGAATTGTTCGAGTGAAGCTCTTGAAAACCAAACATTTCATTCTGAGAAAATTAGAAATGTTTGTGAATTGATTTATCATAATTTCTTTCATTGGTATGCTTTGATCTACCACAAATAAAAATAATATTGCTGCTGTTATTACTAGATAGCCGATTATAAATATCGTTATAGCGATTTAAGTTATTTAAGCCATTTTTATTTACGTATATATATTTGTACCAATAATTGTACCTTGATAAAAATGTACTTGGAAAATTCTCTGTAAAAATGAAGACTCGGCGACTTCAAAACACAGTGAAAACATCAAAGATATAGAAATCTGATCAGAGGAAGCAGCATATAATAGAAATTTAGGGAATGCTCGTTTTTGGGTTCAGTTTTCGTTTCTTCAACTCCGTTTTTTAAACAGGCAGCGTCAAGGAAACATGTTTCAGGATGCACAATTTCGTTGAATCTCCGAAAGTGGCTGAAAGTTTGCTGAGTAGCGTAAAATCTTGCGGAACATCGCGAAAAGCGAGCTCTGGATTAATTGGGTTAGTGGCTGCTTGTGAGGAGCCCGCGTTACGCTGTTAGCGAGTCGGCATGCGTCAAATGAAACATTAAAATCCTAAAGCGAAGCTTGAAAGTGAAGGAGTTCCGTGGGAATCGAAGGAGAAGCTGCGAATTAATCCGCGGGTCGACCAACTGAAAGGTTCAAAGATTCGCGCGTGTAAAGTCAAAATAATTTTCAGCCTGAGAACGAAATATTGAATACTCTCGAACAGGATAAAAAATATCCATGATACCTCGCGTGTAAATTGATCAACTAGGTGTCAAAAAGCAGATGCAACGCCGAAGAAAAGGTTGAATGGCTCGCTTGTGAACGAAATCAAAATATTTCTTGAGCTGGTGGCCGAAATATTGAAAATTCTGAAAGAGGATGAAAAATACCCATGATACTTCGCGTGTAAATTAACCAACACAGTTTCAAAAAGTAGATGGACCGCCGAAGAAAAGATTGAATACTGCGCGTGAGGATAAAATCGAAATAGTTTTCAGCCTGAGAACGAAATATTGAAAACTCTGGAACAGGATGAAAAATACCCATAATACCTCGTGTGTCAATTGAGCAACTAAGTGTCGAAAAGCAGATGCAACGCCGAAGATAACATTGAATGCTTTGCGTGAGTATAAAATCAGAATATTTTTCAGCCGGTGGCCGAAATATTGAAAATTCTGAAATAGGATGAAAAGCACCCATAATACCTCGCGTTTAAATTGACCAACTAGGTGTCAAAAAGCAGATACAACGTCAAAGAAAGGGTTGAATGACTCGCGTGTAAACGAAATCAAAAAATTTTCAGCCGGTGGCCGAAATATTGAAAACTCTGAAACAGGATGAAAAATACCCATGATACATCGCGTATAAAGTAACCAACGCGGTTTCAAAAAGTAGATGTCCCGTCGAAGAAAAGATTGAATGCTTCAGTCTGAGAACGAAATATTGAAAATTCTGGAACTGGGTGAAAAATACCCATGATATCTCGCGTGTAAATTTACCAACGAGGTTTTAAAAAGCAGACGCTACGCCGAAGAAGAGGATCACAGCTCGGACAGCGTGAAAACAGAGTATTTCCAGAGTTCGGATCTCGTTTTGGGAGACTGGTGAGACTGATAACACGATAGCGCGAAGGGTGGTAGGAGGTAGGACCATAAATCGCAGATCGACGTGATTTGTATGGGGGTATCACGCCGCTTAATGGTGTGGCTTGTCTCTATCGGGCCGGATGTTTCGAGCCACTGCAGCTCCAGAGGAGTATTCGCTTCTGTATCGCCTGACGATTTACGTGGCTCCATACACCTTTTTTTTTTTACCTACACCATGTCCCGGCTTGCAAATAGAAATGGGATACTCTGTGGAGAACCTGGACAATGCTGGGTTACACGATTTTCAAGAAAACATGCCATTTTTTCGAATCTTGCTGTGTCCTACAAGCAGCGTTTGGTTAATACTCAAAATTAACAAATTTAGACGTGATTCACAAATGGATGCACTCATCGTTCACAAATAGTCTGTAGATGTTAGGTACTTATCAGAGAAATTAATAGATCAAACACAAAATGGAAAAAGTATATAAAACATTTAAAAACAAAGTCTTATTATAAAAAAATACTTATTAAGAAAAGAAATACATGTCTGCCCAGCTTCTGTATCTTAAAATAAATGCAGACAATTTTTATTTTGCATAAAGATTCACAATCTATTCATGAAGTGATCTAACCCCTTGCCACAAGCTTTTCTTCACCGCTACAATGATTTATTAGAACTTCTTTGTCTTTAACAGTTTCCTCGAAAAGAAAGCAAAATTTGTATGTATTATATGTCTAGGTTTAGTTTGTTGCCTAAAAATTGGTCACAAAAGAGCTGAATTAGGCATAAGCAAGATTGTCTGACAAGTGGTTAACATTTTCAAATAAAGTTATGCCTTAAAACACATATTCTCCAGTATAGATATACAAGCTAATAAAAGTACATCAAATTTATTAAACATTTCAACCTTTTTTCTCTGTGCCTATAGTGCACGGTAACGAAAGAAGGTTCTCCAAAAACAACGAACAACTTGAACATGGAGGAACGTAATTCTTTGCCTGTCCTTATTCGCTCAAAACAAATATGGTCGCTCAACATAGCTCAGAATCGCGCAGCCAATTATTTGCTAGTCGATTTGCTAGAACTTTTAAAAGAGGGGATGCACTTCGAAAGCCGGGCAAATCGGAAATCGATGGTTTTATGGGGGCCATTGTTCGCCACGCTGTGAAACTCAAAGGATTTTCGGGGAGCTCGTGAATTTTTCATCTCGTGTCAGCAACGGGGTTTGATTGGATTATTTCGGCGGCGGTTCGCGGAATTTGCGTACGCGGCGAGACGAAGTTCTCTCTCTCTCTTTCTCTCTCTCTCTCGTGTGTGTATATAGCCCGGTACATTGAGCTTAATACAAATATTTGGACAATGGAAGCTCATCCGTCGTGCAACTTTGAGGCCAACGAGGCAGAGCAGGAGAACGTGGACATAAAGAACGAGATCGGAGTGCTGTCAGCCGGAGTGACGAATGAACTGGAAAACTTTGCCCGCAGACGTTTATCGGACGTTTTTCGTGAAAAGAAGGGGGCCACGTGTGTCGGAAATGGTTTGGCGTGCTTTGGGATCCCGCGAGCGTGGACATCGATACGCTGGCAGGAAACTGTCATACTTTGTTGATAAAAGGGGAAAAGCTTTTTGACAGGAAATCGCGCTATGGTTAACCCTCGTGCTCGTGACTTTTCGCGAATCGACGTAAGAAAATTTTTATTCAATATTCTCTGTCTCGAAGTACACCCTATTCCTTATATTGTCGTTTTTCGTTCATGAAATTGGTTAATATCTGACAGAAATGTTTCAGAGTAGAAGAACTCGTGTGTAGACTGCGGATTCTATATACATTTATGGTAGAAATGGTTGAATTCAATGTAGTAAACAAATGAGAAGAATTTAGGAACGTCTATACATTATTCTCAATCCTTAAAAATGATTAAAGAAAGAAAGAAATTATTATGTGACTCTCGCTTGTTGCAATTCATGATGAAAATTGTTATTTTCTTTGAAGATCCGTAGTCTACGTTTGTGAGTTCATAAATACAAAGGAATAAAAGAACATACACTAAAATATATACTCTATATTCTTTACATTGTCATTTTTCTGACCGAAATGGTCTGAATACAAGATAAACTCATGATAGTTCATAGAAATGAAGAGTAATCAGAACTGCAGTGGCAAGAATGTGCATTTTATTCATTTATGACAGAAATAAGTAGACGAAGTTCGAAAGAGCACGAAGAGAAGAGAATTTTAAGATGGCAATGTATTATTTTCAAATTTCTAAGATTATTGCAGATAGAGATTTTTATTTAGCTTCTATTGTTTTTTTTGAAATTTCTTCAGAAAATATTTATTTTAAATCAACCTCTGTAGTTCAGTGATACTAATCAATTTAAACAAGAAGTTTTCTTTCGTACGATGAACTAGATTCTATTTACTTACAGCAAATTAATCATAAAGTCTTAAAACATGAACAACTAACATTATTTTCCTTTAAGAAATAGATAATTCTAATGAAACTTATTGAATTCAGCAACTGAACTACAGATGAAAAAAATTATTAACTGATGAAAGACTTCTTTACAAATTTCTTCGTAAAATAATAAAATTGAAGCTTCCATTACATTTTAAGCGACTGAGACATTAAAGAAAAACGTCCAATAACACAAACACGTAACAATCCCTTCCAGAAATAAATTCTTGAAGTATTTTAAATACAAGCATTGCATTCTGCAATTGAATTATCAGATAATGAAAGACTAGAGATCCTCACAATCTTCTTCGTAGAATAATAAAATTGACGCTAAAGAAACAAACTGTTCGAGTACTTTAAATGGAAAGTATTAAATTGTGCAATTGACTTATTCAATGATGAAATGGGTCTCGGCAAACTTTTGCATACAATAATAAACTTGTAGAGAGAATTTTAAGCTGACACGAGAAAGAAAGATGTCGGATCGCACGAGGATCAATTTTCCGGATCACGAAAAGGGAAATTCGAAATGCTTCGGATTTAAAATACTAGGAGGACAAGTCAGGTTCCAGCGTTCGATCAAGAGAAGATCCATCGAAGAAAATTCACAGAGGGACAGTGTAATGCGGATTCGAAGTGGAGATTCTCGAAGGCGAGGCTCGATCGTTTCTCCCATCGAAACGGCGGACGCATAAAGATCTAGGCCAAGAGTTCATCTATTTCGAGTGTATCTCCAGCTGACGTAGATACGATCGAGAATCTGGATAAAAGGGTTGCTCGGCGAGATCCACTCGCGGGATATGAAATATCGGCGGATCTAGAAGACTGTGACAGTCGGACAGGTGAATGATTTCAACCGGGTAGCACAGTTCGCCGGCCAATGGCGTTCTGTTACCGGTCGCAATTAATTCTTCTCGTCGGCACGGCGCGGCGGCGTGATGCTGACGCTTGCGAATCAAACAAACAAAACAAAAAACCGGCGTCCAGGGCGGATAAATCAAAATACTTGGGACTGTGGCCGACGTTTTTACACAATTGCCGTGGCTCCCACATAGGGAAATTAATACGAAAAAACTGGACCGGTTTTCAATTTGCCAAATGGGAACGTAAGCTTTCGATGTACCGCCGTTCGATTTATTGCTGCGTTGGCTGCGCGAAATTTTATTTAACACTGCGTTGCACCAATTTTTGTTGATAATGGAAAATAGAACTTGGAAATTGCAAATATTGCTCATCCATCTTTTAAAGTGAGTACTTTGTACTGAGCGTCGAAAAATTTATTGCACAAGACTGTTAGAGATTTGTTAGGAAGAAGATACACTTCTTTTCAAGATAGCCATGGAACATGTGAAAAAACATGTAAATCATTAACAAATTGTAGTAATATCCTCAACATCATACAACAAAAAGTTTAAACAAAAAAATTGAATTTACTCTAACGTGACTATAACCATGCATAAATTAATTGGATAGCAAGATACTTTTGTGTTTGAATTTGATTAGGCTCGAAAATGCTCATATTAAAATAAAAACTATTGATTCATATTGAAATTGTGAGAAAATTGTGAAATGCACAGGGTTGAAATCGTTGCAATGGAATGTTTACTAGGGAATCTGTATTTGTCGACTACGTTTTTCACAGATCAGTGAATCGTTGCGTGTAGGCAACTCTGATGTTGCTCCTTCAGATAAAAATTGTGAAACTATCGTGAAGTGCAAAGGGTTAAAATCACTGCTTTGAGAAATCAACTAAGAAATCTGTATGTGTGAATTATGTTTTCCATAAACCTTTGAATAATTGCCGGTAGGTTAAAGTGATTTAGTCCATTTATAAAACAAATGATTTTGATTGAAAGTGTGTGCAATCAATTAGGAGGCTGACTGACTTTGACGTTTCTGGTCCATATAAAAGTTGCAAAAACATTGTGGAAAGCAAGGGGTTTTTCTATGTAAAATTGATTGAGAAACCTGTATCTGTAAATGATGTATTACACAGACCATTGAATAATTGCGGTTAAGTAACTTTGACGTTTCCGGTCCATATAAAAATTACGAAAATATCTTGGAGTGCACAGAGTAAAAATTACTGCCACTTAGAATTATCTGAGAAGTCTGTATCTGTAAATTATATTTTCGTATAACACTTGCCAAAAAAATCGTGGAGTGGAAGGGGTTAAAATCACTCCGATTTAAAATCGACTAAATCCATATCTGTGAAATTGTTTTCCATCGTCGAGTAATTGCGAGTCGGAGCTCCGTAATCGGTTATAAAATACAGGTGCGGTTCTATGAGAGCAGATCTACGTACGAATTACGCGAGCGCATAATGTTTGCTTGTGCACCGAACCGTTTTGGTTCGCGGCGGGTCGGGTATCGGGGTGGTGGAGTATTCGTAAAATACTTGTTCCTGAAATATTAGTTATGCGATACACACGGGGAAGTCGGGACACGCAGTTGCATGCGGGACGGGATACAGATAGCTGACGAAGCGATAAGAGGAAAGTATTGCTTTGGGTTATGGGTTAATGAAAGTTTCCCGCCCGGCGAGAGATTAATTCCAACGGGAGAGCGCATCGGAGACGATTAATGCGAGATTTCTGCGTGTCGCGGTTAGAAACTCACTAATACCTCGATATATGCGAAATTCTGAGGCTGAAATGTCACTCATATCGTATACAGACACTGTTCTTTGATATCCTAGCTGTAGCGATGAACGTAGAAGACGATGGGCACGGAACAACAATCGTAATTTAGTGTAAAATATTTGTTGTTTTCCAGTATTTTTTTTACAAAAATTTTACTAACGTATTCGTGACATTTTTCTATTTAAAATGATACCAAACACGACGCGATTTGATTCATGTTTACTTGTTTGATCCACGATTGAGAAGAACCTCTAGTATCCGAACTAATCAAAGGGATGTAACTGTTCCTGATCATAGAACAGTTACCTAGCTACAGTTACCTAGGGTTAAATTACTGATGTATACAATGAATCATGCACTATATAGATCGCTTTAGATTTACCTATTTAATGTGGAGCCCGTATGTTTTCAGTTCCGATAATCGAAGTTCTACTCAATCGTGTATAAAACAAATGAATATGCTCCGAATCGTGTCGTGCGTGGACTCATTTTAATCAGAAAAATTTGACAAAATTGTCGATCAATGTTTCATAAAGAAAATAATTGAATAAATTTCTTGCACATGTATCGAGGCATTACTGTACTCAAGTTTTCACGAATGGAGGCTTCGTAAAAAGCACCATGTGAAAAAACACTCCAAGCCCCGATGAAAGCAACACACTGGACGAGTCACGTGTTCGATAAACGATCACGATCACGTTGTTAATGTTAATTGTCAGACCGTGTTTTGTTAGTCGAGCGTGTCCCCACGCATCGACGAGTACACGAAGTGTCAACAAACGAAACACAATTTCCAAAACCGTGGTTAATCTGCAGAACCTAAACTACACACACGTAATTCAATAATTCGATAATAATAATAAGAAGAAGAATAAGAAGAATAATCGTAAAATCTCGAAGATATGTAAATATATAATATAGGCACAAGGTATGTATATAGTGAAAATATATATGTATATAAATCGATGGTCAACGTAGAAACGTCTAAACTACGTACGCGCCAAATGTGTCTCACTCGGCTATATGTATACTAATTAGCGTACTAATAAACACTAGTGGCCAAGTAAAAATTCCAACGGTGTTTTAAACAGTAACAACTGGTCGAAGTAACAGGTGTTACGGTATAGCTAGTATATATATGTGTGTAGATATAGATAATAATTAATATAATATATAAATATCAAATGAATTACTATTCGTAGAATACAACGGGTTCATCAAGTACAATGATCAAAACAGGATAATGTACATATAAAACGTGGTAACAATATACGTATTAAAAAGATACGGACAGTTAAACTCTGCGGATATACACACGACACACAAAAGTAAAGGTATTTACCACTCTCATACTATCTACGCAACTAATCTACTGTTCTATCAAATTGGTCTATGAACTATGATAATGTATGGATCGGCGAGCCCGAGGCTGTAGAGGGGCCCCAGTATCGCCAGCATATCGTACTACTGTGTCTATAACCATTTAATCAAACTGAGACGACACTGAAAAAACTGTCTTCCAATAGACAAAAATACTGTTTACGGTCGGTCGACGTGTTCTATTCCATGGCGAAATTCTCACTAGTAGCCTAAACCGCCAAGATTGCCAATCGAGTCGCAAAATGCAATGAAGTACTCTCTAATTCCTGAAATAAATCAAATTACGTTGACTGCATTGGCAACCTTAACACGTAACTATATTAATTACTGTAAACGTGTAAGTTACAAAAAGTCAAGTTGACAACGAATCTTCTTTATACTACTAACTGTTTCTAACCAGAGACTATTGATAATCCGTTCAGCTCGATCTGTCTAAATGACTACGTTTCTTGCGCCACCACGGCACGATCTGATCCGACGTTTCACATTTGTTAGTTAACACTAGATTTACGGGGCCCGTCAAAATGACGGATTCCAAAGTTTTTAATTTACGATTATTAAGAGTGTAAGGAGGTATTCGTGAGGAATTATTAAGTAGATTTATTTTTTTGTGTACATATTACAATAAAAATCGCTGAAGATCTAAGTAAATGCAATTTTATTATTTTTATAAAGCAATGTAAAATAATCAATTTTAGTGCTCCGTAAACCTAGTGTTAACAGAGTTGGACACACTTCTATTTTATACATTTATGACAGAGAAGTAGTAGATCAAATGCAAACAGGTAAAATCTTTAATGAATTTACGAATAATGATTTTATTACGTTATTCCTAACGAAATTGAAATGATTAAGAATAGAAGTAAATGACCATGCAGCTCCAGCAGCTTGCACTTTATACAACAATTTTCATTTTGAATAAATATCTAATAGTAATGATCTTGTGTAAACCAATGTTCAGAGACTATCCAATGAGAAATACGTTTACAGACGACAAAAGTATAGAAGAATCACTTTTTCCCTTTCTCGAGACGATTGAATAAAAGATGTCTCGCTTTTATCTTTTCACGGAAGAGCGTGCAGATGAAGTATTTATTCTAGATCAGACAAGAAGATAATTATCTTAATTAAAGAGAGATGAGTATTCACTAAAGACAATTCTAAAAAAATACCTCGTTTTTATATTTGCGAATAAGAAAAACGGCAGAAGTATTCGACAATTTTGCACAGACAAGTGCTTCGTCCAACTCTGCGACAAAATGTGTCAAATTAAAGCAATTCCATGTTTAGCAACAAAAATTTTCATTTGTTCTTGATCATGATCGTCCCGCCGTGGTCGCCACACTAGGTCAGAATAACTATGTATAACTGTATAATAATAAAAAACCACTGGATAATACGACGACGTTTCTAAGAGACAGTAGGTTTAGGTAGATGGTAGATTACTCGCCCCTAGGTGACTGCTTCTTGAAGGTAGACTTGGTCATCGGTCTCGGCAACGATCCTGTCCCAGACGTCTGTCCCCTGCTCTCTTTAGCGTTTTACTCTCGACGCGAAATTGATCTATGTATCTTTCTCTCTCTCTCTCTCGCTCTCTCTTTCTCTCTCTCACTCTCTGTCTTCCACACGGTTCGAAAAAAAAATTGACCCATAGCCGACGAGTATACGCGAACGAGACGCGAAAGAGTTACGGGCTGGTTGTTATGAGGGTTTTTGGGATTGGACGTGTGCGGCTTGGAGGTGTGGGTTTTCGATATAACGGTAGGATCCAAAACGCGATCGCGAACGATTCCGAGAGAAAAGGATTAAAGTTGCACAGGCTTGTCGCGGTTCCGCATGATGTATCGTCATAGAGGCGAGCGGAGAATTCGCGAAATGAAACCGGACTATAGATCTTCATCGACGTGTGTTCTGGCTATGGGTCCCGATGGCAGACTGGCGAAACATTATTTTCGCAATCCGGTAAGGACCACAGTTTTCACTAGAACTACAAACATCGAGCCCCGAGTGCATGCAATTGTTCGAGAACGAACGAGATACTCGTACAGCCGCGCTCGCGTTTGAGATCGTTTGACATCGTTTGAGATCGTTTGACATCGTTCGAAAACCACTGTTCGACGATGATACTTTTTTTCGCGGATGGACCCCCATGAGAGGAGCTCGTCCTCTTCCCCATGCTACATACGTTATGTGATCCGGTCGCGTTGTTTCCGTGTGTTAACGAGTCTAAAGACGTCAGGCTAACGTTCTAGTGAAAACTAATTGTAGCGGTTTGTAGGCTTGTTTACTGATACGATTAATAGAAACTGGAAGTCTTGGAAGTAATCTATTTACTATGAGCTAGGCAGTCATCCAACACCAGTACGAGATACGGGATAATATGTATGTATATATATATAATATGTATATATGTATAGATTTATACATATTAAGTCAAAAAATATCTTTCGTTACCATTACTTGTGAGCTAGTCTAGGCACTATGGAGAAGATTACGACACGTAGATAATAATAGAATAGTATAGAGGATAGAATTACGGTTTCAGTGGACACTCTTTACGCTCTACGTTTCTTATTTAGAAAACACAGCTCTCGGACATAAACGTATCAACACGAGTCTGGTAACAATCTAATGCTATTGAGTGATAGTACTTCGTGTTTAAAAGCATCCGCGGCACTTGTGGCTGCTCTTCACAGTGTGCCGCGACCGTAGTTGAAACTGTATTAACAGTGACTGAAACTAGGCGACTAGAACACGGACGTCAAGGTTCCTACTTGCATAGTTAGTTTAATTTATTTCGTTGTTTACGAAATAATCCGAGTGGGATTGTATCGAAGAAGCTGAGAGAATCATTCATTTATCTTTCTCATAGAAATGATTGTATATTAGAAATTAGAAAGAAACAGTGAGTGACAGCAATGCTCAGATTGCTATTTAAACGAAAATTAACAATTTTCGTCAGTGTTTGCTTTTTCTGACGAACGTTTTAATAAATACAACAGAAGCATCGAATAAATTGAATTTTATACGAATGGTTGCATCGAGTGTGTTCTTGTCTTCAGAAGTTGCATAAATTTATTAGATACATATTAATTGTATAATTGGTTGTATAAATTAGGTTGAATGTTATGACTGGACTGTACATTTTATGCATTTGTGACAAAAATAGGTGGGATGAAACAATAGAACAAAAGTATAATTTAAAATGATAGGAAGACGTGGAAGATTATATGTAAGATAAAACAGTAGGACAAAAGAATAACTTAAAATGATAGGAAGACGTGGAAGATTATATGTAAGATAAAACAGTAGGACAAAAGAATAATTTAAAATGATAGGAAGATATAAAAGAATAATTTAAAGTGATAGGAAGATACAAAAGAATAATTTAAAATGATAGGAAGATGTAAAAGAATAATTTAAAATGATAGGAAGATGTAAAAGAATAATTTAAAATGATAGGAAGATGTAAAAGAATAATTTAAAATGATAGGTAGACGTAAAAGAATATCAGAATGCCAATAAAATAATGGACGTTCTATTTGACTTTTATTTCTCTCAATTGATGCTGAAAATGTTTCTCTTGCACGAATATTCGAAGTCCAGTTATAATTGACTAACGTTTATTTCTTCAGAAAATGCATTCACCGCAACCAGAGGCTGTTGGAAGAACAAATCGAGTGTACGGTAATAAAGTTAATAGATAAAGTTCAATCGAAGGAATACTTCCAATGGAAATATATATATAAGGACACGTTTAATTCTGGCGCTCGGCGGTCCGTGGATAGAAAAGTCAGCCTCGGCCAGAAAGTTTTAGGAATCTTGTATCAATCTGAGTAAACAGAAGTCGCTTCGAGAAACAGAAATGCATTACGAGCAACGCGGTGGGCGGGGGGTTGTACGGGGACACTGGAAAAGATTGAAAAGAGTCGACGAAAAGTAATTCAAAGTTTCGACGCGCGGGTAAAATCGTTCGAGGCAGCTCGTCCCTGAAGGGGCGCGCACACGTTATGATTTATCGTACGACGAGTTGTCTGACTTGCCCTGTCGAATTCTAATTTCACTATGAATTCGTCCTAAAATAATCCCTGATCAATACCATCCAACATCAATAACGATTATTGTCGTTTCTTAAACGAAATTGCTTGAGATTATACATTTCAGAAACTAAGAACAATTCTTCATTATTTTGTGCGTGAAAAATAGGCATTCTTCTTATGAAATTAATCACTGGAATGTGGATTTAATGAATTTATGTGAGATGCACGGATAAAAATGAATAGATCAAATGAAAATAAAAATATTTTAAGAATGTAAAAATACTCACAATCTTTCCTTTCAATTAATTTATTTCTACTCTTAACAGTTTCCATTGGAATTGTCTTAATACAGACAATTTTTATTCTGCATCAAAATCTACAGCCTGTTAATCACAAACGTAGAAAGTGTTAAAGACATTCTTCTTACGAAACTGATTGTAAAGTAAAAAACTATAACAGATATTCGTCTCACGAATTTAATTATAAAGGAAAAAAGCCTACTTCTTCAGATAGATTGA
This sequence comes from Sphecodes monilicornis, assembly GCA_913789915.3. Lineage (NCBI taxonomy): Eukaryota > Metazoa > Arthropoda > Insecta > Hymenoptera > Halictidae > Sphecodes > Sphecodes monilicornis. Next base: position 19,410,613 of record OU565290.1, read on the forward strand.
GTATATTCATAAAAGACAACATTGTAGCCGTCCTAAAATGCCAAACATGATTAAGCAATCAAGAAGAAAATTCCTAATCGTGACAGGACAGTCTCAGCCACGTTTGCAGCCATTCAAACCTCATCAAACAAGTTCACACATCGTCAAACGTCATCAAATTCGGTCGTACAACAAATGTACGACTGCAAAGTTGTTCTCAAGTAGCTTCTTCGATACTTACCGCTCGACAAAATCGTGTACTCTCTTCAGAAACACAGATTACAGTTCAGAGACTAATAAAAATCTCAATCGCGTTCACAGGCATCACTTTGACTTTGTCGGGGATTAACCGTGGAATCCTGGTTCATCCAACAATCCCACCGCTGTTTATATTTTTCCATCCCCTGGGTTAATCCTGCCCCGCGGTTTCACCCCGTCCCGATTGGCTCTGCTCGCTTCGCGGGAATCGTTGAAATTCCCGAATCGCCGGTGATTAACCGCGCCGATGTTTTTATTCCTCGGGTATCAGCAGCTCGCGTAACAGATTCAGAATTCTATTATATTTTTTACCTTTAATCGCCGACACGCCCGCGATCGGGAGCTCCGGTGTTATTGTTTGAACAAATCCGGGCCGCGCGCCGGTGAAAAACAGTCGACGAACTTTTCAGCGAATTAAATTCCGCCCGACCGCTCGCGGACCATAAAATATGTGTTTTTTGTTCCACCGGAAATACGAGAACGTTGTCGGGGATCCCATCCGGACGATTATTCTCGATCGACGTCGATTACGGACACGCCTAATCGGGCCGCTATTAATATTCCTCGGGGCGAGGACGACGAAAATACGCAGCGATATTTCTGCTCGTTGTAATCTGCTCCAAGAAATCGACCGTATTCCATCGACGTAATTCGTATCGCGAATAAAAGTGGAACAGTTCGGTGTGTATCTCTTTCCGCGAACACTTTCTGTCCCTGTGCTTCCCTTCGTCTCTCTACTTTTCTGTTCTATCGCGCTGATGAAACGTTCTCGCGTTTCCGTGCTTGATTCGCAAAGAACCAAAGATCTTACGGAACGATTCCCTCGGCTTGTAATTCATTTCTGTCGCGGATCTGCTGGGGATACCGCTCGCGAAATCTTATTCGCATAATGGACGCCGCGGGAAACCGAGGCATTCGGGACCTCGTACATAAATCACGTTCGATGGCACCGCGAATGAAACTTTCATGCAATAAATACGAGCGAAAATTTTGAGTGGAGACTGTTTCACTAAAGCTTGTTTAATCGGAGTGGAAGCTGTTCTGTGTGCGAAAGTCAATCGAAAAGGAGGATGAAGATTTTTAATCTTCAAATTATATTTGAACAAGAGAGACTCTTGTTCGTTTGTGTTCAGTTTTGTTCTACACTTTGGGTCGACTAATTGAATGTTTCCGATTGTTACATACTTGAATCATGTTTTAGGACCACTCACTAATTTGTTTATCCAATTTTTAAAACATCGCTATTGCTTCGTTTCCGAGATTATCGATTATGAAAGATTGCCTAGTATGTATGGGTTAATGTTTATAATTAGTTAGATGGATTTATATATTTCACTTCTTTGTTTGATGAAAATCATTAGGACAAGTCCATACAGTTTATATTTGATTTCAATTACTATAAATTATTGTATAAAATCGTACAGTGTACAAAAATTAATTTACATCAAATCATACAATGTACAGACAGTCATGTAGGAAAATGTCCCAAGTTGAAAAATTTACAACGTATTAAAATTCACGTAGAAAAATGTGCAATGCATAAAAATTCATGTACAAAAATGTATAATGTATACCAATTCATATAGAAAATTGGGTAGGTACTGCATAAAAATTCATATCTACATAAACATTACTTACGAGTACTTAGGTGAAAAATGGGGTAATTATTGCGAAAGGGTCACTATATTTCGATTTTGATGAAATTTAAATATGTTATAGATTTCGACATTTTAAACAACTTTTTACTTTTTCAATATAGGGGGATCGGTCGCTTTTAGTTTTTGAGATATTTGCAAAAAGCTATTGCTAATACTGTATTGAATTTTCTGTATTCTCGCACGCTTCGTGGCAACGTAAGCCTGTTCCGGCGCGGCGTCTGTTTATTCTTTTTTTGTAAACACGTTGTGGCCGCTTACCTTGTCGCCCTCCCCCCCCCCCCGACCTAATCTAAACCAACTCGGTAAGCGGCGCGCGACCGTCACTACAAACCAATATGGCGGCGCCCTTACCCGTCAGGAAACTGGAATATGCTCTTTTGCGAATATCTCGAAAACTAAAAGCGACCGCCCTATATTGAAAAAGGAAAAAGTTGTTTAAAATGTCGAAATCTATAACATATTTAAGTTTCATCAAAATCGGAGTATAGTGACCCCTTCGCAATAATTACCAAAAATGGAATTTTACATTGAAAATAGAATTGAATAGATGAGGGCACGAGTACGATTTCCGTGGCCCCTCGTTTTGATCTGCCCCCTCCACGACCTAACCACAACTCATTCTTTTCACATGATTTTTCTATTATTAGTTCAAATTCTAGATGACAGCTACAATGCAAAGTTTATGCGAATAAAATTTCATTTTTTACAAAAAAGGTTTCTTGATATTTTGCCATATTTCGCATAGATACTGAGATATTTGCAAATTTATAAAAAACAGAAAATCTACTTTACCGACTAAACCAGGCCAATTTGACACAATGTTATTATATACACATTTCTTTCTTGAAATAACCCCAAGAACACAAATATAACCTCAAAACGAGGGGCTACGGAAATCGTACTCACCCCTAGATGAGAAACATAAATGTAGAGACATTGGAAGAATTAAAAAGAAGTCTTTAGTTCTTACTAAAATTCCCAAGTCCACAAATAGCCACGCCACAAACGTCACTCGAAATGAACACGTTTACCAAATCTACCACATTCATTTTCTCAGGAAAGTATCTTAAAAAAATATCGCCCCGTGACTCGGACTTGTTTTTTCACGCAGAACCAGCTTCCACTGCATCGCCGCGGGCAGTTACACGTATTCCCGTGGTCCGAAAAGTGCTGTTGCATTTGCACTTTAATGAAAATCGACGGGAAGTACGATTTCACGCGAAAATATACCGGCCAAGGCAATTAATGTGCCCCGCGAACGCGAGCGATATCGGTCGCGAATTGATATGAACTGAAAAATTCGGAGCTCGGCCGATTTATATAATACGAATGAAAATCTATTTACCGTGATCCAAGTGAATTATTATTCGTCACTTTCGTCGGCGCTCTGTAACCGTACGGTGGATTAAATTCCGTCTCTGTCACAATCAATCCCGCGGATAACGAAAACTACGAGTGCAACGAGCGAGCAAGCGAGCGAGCGCGCGCTTTCGAATAGCGGCGAACGACTGGAATAACAAATAAAATTGAGTCCCCGAACATCAATGGGGGAGAACAATTTATTCCAATAACGCGCAATTTTGCGGCCAATGGCATACTGTTGCAACTCCCCCCCTCTAACTTCCTCCGCAGCCTCACCCCTTCCTTCCCCTGTTTGTTTCATGAATATTCGGGCGAATCTCGTCACACAAAACCGGGATACCTCTCGTGACGTCGCATATCGTCGGCCTCGTTGACGAAATGGTTACAGGCGAAACAACGAACAAACGGATGCACAACTAATATACGGCGTTCTGTCTCCTAAGCATTCCATAAATTCGTAATATTTATATAATAGATAATATAATATATAGAACATGATATGTAATACCAAAAATCCTACCAATTCAATATATATATATATAAATACTATCGGCAACAAATGCTCGAAACTATGGGTACCTAAGACAACTAGTTGGCAACAAGGACTCGTATCCAATTAATTAAGAACAAGTAACGTGTGAACAGTGTATATGTGACAGAGTTTCGAGTGAGTCTGTTGGAGTGTGCGGGGGCCGATTTTCTCTTGAATTTCTGTAGATTACCAAGCGACGAATACGATCTGCAATACAATACTCATGCGCAATGATCGAGCAATGGTCCTTGTCGTATGACAGACATGTCCAGAAGTAGCTCACTTGGACGCAAATTCGAGGGAGATGCCTACTTCTCCCGCCCGCGCGTCTCGCTCCCCGTGGCGGCTGTAGTCCTCCGAGCTCCTCAGACCCGTGCCTACCGTGGGTCCGAGAATCGCCCCAACGCACCACACGCGGTATACAGGGTGTCCCAAAAATGTCTGATTTCCTTTAAAGGGGAGGTTCCTGAGGCCATTTGAAGCGACATTTTCCTTTGCATAAATGGCCGTTTCGGCTTTGTTAAGGAGTTATTAACGAAAAACACGGACCAATCAGAGCGCGACCTAGAGGCGTATTGGCAGAGACGGCCGCGCGCGACAGAAGTCGAGCGATGGTGATACACCGCGGTCGAAAGCAAGGAACAAACAAGAGAAGAAAATTTTAAACCTTTTAAAAAATAGGTCCGTAAACAGGAGACTTGAAGCTGTCATCATGTTTTTTTTCCGAATTTTTAAAACAGTCCCGGCTATAGGAAAATTGGATTTGTTTAAAACATTTGCAAAATAAATGGTGAAAAAACCATTTCTTCCGAATCGAAATATTTTCAATAGATACTCTTACGTGTTCACTACAAGCTCCTCAAAACTCATTTTCCTCGGTACGTTAGTTCTAGTGTTATAATTTAATGAAAAAAAATTCTTTACACGTCTGTAAAACCAACATTTTTTAAGATTTTGAAAAATCCTTCGAGATTCGTTCATAGGCTACTAAAGACTACAACATATTCAAATTTGAACTATCCGACATAGGACTCGAAAAATTTTCTTCTCTTGTTTGTTCCTTGCTTTCGACCGCGGTGTATCAAGATCGCTCGACTTCTGTCGCGAGCGGCCGTCTCTGCCAATACGCCTCTAGGTCGCGCTCTGATTGGTCCGTGTTTTTTGTTAATAACTCCTTAACAAAGCCGAAACGGCCATTTTTGAAAAGGAAAATGTCGCTTCAAATGGCCTCAGGAACCTCCCCTTTAAAGGAAATCAGACATTTTTGGGACACCCTGTATATTGCAAGCGGTAGGCACGGGTCTGAGGAGCTCGGAGGACTATGGCCGCCACGGGGAGCGAGACGCGCGGGCGGGAGAAGTAGGCGTCTCCCTCGAATTTGCGTCCAAGTGAGCTACTTCTAGACATGCATGTCGTATGATCTCGCGATCCAGTTGAAAAGCTTGATAAACGTGAAACTCGAATTTTTACCAACGCTCGAACAGGTGAATTTAGGTACGGCAACTTGATGGATAACGCGCGAACATTCGGTCGGACTTTTTGCGTCGGAAAGTTGCGTAATTTTCATAGAAATGAGAAATAACAGAGTTATAGAATCGCGGCGGCTAATTACGCGCGTATTTCGTCGATCAACCGGCTCTCATTGTGCTTTAATAATCATACGGTATCGATCGGGAACGGTAATGTCGCACTCGAAGGGACTCGCGAGGCAATTCTATTTCCGATTCCGTTTATGGAAACTTTAATTAGCCCCGGCGTGTTCGCGTGTCAGAGGAATTTTCGGTATTAAAGACTGTCGCCGACCGAGCGTCACCGAATGTTAATGACGGATTAAAGCGGGAAAGAACACGGTGTGCGTTGTCTCTCTTCGTGCTAGCGCGAGAGAAAGAGGGATGGTGAGAGAGCAACGGGGAGTGGGGTTCTGTAAGTTTTGCGAGTGGTGGGTTTGTTTGAGTCGGTGTGTGCGAGAGCGTGTGTACGTGGAATTTGGGTACGTGCTACGTACTACGGATTACGGTTACCGTCAACACGAGCGAGAACACGAGAACTTGGTAGAACAACCTGGCACTTTGGGGTTGAAGCTTACCGGTGCAACCCCCGCTGGGGCTCACGGACACTCGGCCTACCCTTGGCCCCAGTGCGCGGTACACGACCGCTCCTACCCAACAACAGACATCACCGATCTTATATTATGCACAGTTCTACCCCGGACACAGCGATTAGACGAGTTTTACATCTATTTGGGTCAGGGGGGCGCAACGGTGCTATGTGAATGCGCCTTGGATGCTGGATCAAGACTTCCGGACACGTCACTCGATCGACAAGTGGTTTAAATTTGTTCTTTTATTTTCGGTAATTTTTTTAAGCTAATTCGATTTTTGTTCTGAAGTTTATTGATCATTCTTCTCAGGTAATTTTTGAATAACATTTGTAATTCTACTGAAATTTTATTTGTGTTACAAACAGGCCTGCTACCATCCCTTTTGAAATATTGTACTGTTTGCCGCAATGTTTAAAACGCCTCAGTCGTGTTCCTAGTTTTATGAATTTAGGACATTAATTAATTTATACCAGAACAGGTAGGTGCAGTTTTTGTTTTCCATTGTTGGCAGCAAGCTTCTTCAGTTTTTCACTTCCCCGTTTTCTATGTTTCTTTAATTCATACAAAAATTGAATTCGCTCGAATAAAAATATTGAACTATTCTAGTTCGTGGAGTTTGATACCTTAAATAATTTATTAAATACATTAGGAGCAATTTCTTACAATATTTCTTATCCACTGTTTGGCATTTGGCCTCTCCATTAATTTTTCATGTTTCTTAATTAATAATAAAATATTATCCATTTCTGTTCAATGCCAATGAAAGGAAACAGTGAATTCCATTGTCGACAGTAGACTTCCCCACGTATTTTCTACTGTCTTTTATGTTGTAACAAAATTTACTTTTCCTCTCCTACCAATGAATAGCAACAATCTATAACATCAATAATAAATTTCAGTAATTTATACTCTCATATTCTCCCGTAAGTTTACAATTTTAAATAATGCATAGTAACATCAGTATATTGCAATGCTCCTCCTCTGCTGTCTTTAGTAGGCGTGACTCAACGCAGTCGATGGAGGGGATAGTGGGCGAGGCGTGAAATCGGCCAATAGGGAGCTCAGAGGATTATACTCTACAAGTGCATTCCTCCACCAATATGACGTTGCAATACAGCCTGAAGATTCCACTTCTTCGTACAACGTATGCACATTGTCGAAAATATTTGGCAACGTTTTTCGCAATGATTTTCCTGTATAGTCAGAACGTTCTACACAATAGTAAAACGTCACTTGTCGATCGATTGTGCCGGTACTCATCAGCGACATTGTTCGCTCCGATAATCCCGCGCAACGGACTCGTTATATCTTTAATAGAAAGTATGCCGGAAAATGTTGCGCCGGTTATTTACATTTCTGATTCAAGTCGATTCGTCCGGGGGGATTGAATTTTACAGGGCCCCGGGACGTAAACCATGAATTCTAATTGAGGGGATGCAGCGCGATGTTTGATATTTCATCGACGACGGTCGCCGCGCGCTTAATCCAGCATCAAAAGTTTCGAGTACATCCTAGAAAATTCAAGTCGAAAGTTGCTCGGCTGCATTCAACTTTTCCTCGTTGTGTAAATGTAATAATAGAACTGCACTCGTACCCACGAGTGCGCGATAATATGGTTAATGTTTATGTGTGTGCGTGTATATTTTCGTGTGCATACCCTAGTGTGCGTGTGCGCGCGCATGTTTTCCCCTCCTTGATACCGTGAACGTAATTACGTCGTGGAAAACTTGGTAGCAAAGTATACCAGATGAGTACCAAAACAGTGGAATGGTATACCAATTTAGTATGTTACCGGAAGAAGCATACTGATCGCGTTAGATGGTACCTAGCTCATAGTATATCTCGAATTATAACGCGCCGTCCCGTACTGAAAGCAAAAATTAGGGTTGCTTTGATTTTTTTTTACATTTTAGATCTTTCTGTCATTTGTTAAGTCGTTCAGATTGTTGTTCAGATAGTTGTTTTATTAGTTTCTATCAGAACGGGACACGCAATGGATGTTCGTTCCCCTCACAATTCCCTCTGGTCCGTTTGCGTGGTAGTTTTTATTTATTACAGACATTCATTATTTATAATCCTTAATTATTATAATAATAGAGCATCAGCGAATCATTACATTGTGTCGTTAATATGTACGCATGTGTAAATAAACTTGTTTCTCTCGTTTTGCTCCAGAGCGATCCTCTGGATGGACATTTGATGTTACGTTTATCGTATCTGTATCCTCTTAATCTCTTTCTTTTTTCTTATCCGCGATTTGTTCGGTATTTCGTTTTGTTATCTCCCTCTCTCCTCACCGAAGTACCCATTGAAACATTTACAAAACTCTCGTGACTGCGGATGTCCTCTTATTAATTTGTCTTTTCTTCTCGTCTTATCGTCGGTGTTTTTTAATAGATTGCCCGAACCCTGGTCAGACGGTCTCGTACGGAAATACACGGTTCTCACCCCCGAACGTTCACAAACATCATGTTTCTATTTTCTTATTTTCTTTTCTCACCAAGGCGCATCGTCGATAGAGCGATATATAGGGGATTTTAAAGAAGAAGCGTCTTTTTTGATTGAGATTTACATCGAGAAAGATATCGTAAAGTGTTACGTATAATGATACATGTACTCTCACCGGCTGAGCCGAATGGCGTCGGGACGCACTAGTAAGAAAACTTGAAGCGATCTCCACGGAAAAATCGTCTTCCGAATTATTTGAAATGGGTCTCCGAAAAACAAAACGGTAGAACCAACGATACGGTAACAATAGCACTGATAACAACAATCGTCGAAAATTCTTCGTAACAAGCTTTAAAATACAGCGCGTCGGGCAACTGGTGGTAAAATCAAGAACATATTCTACAAAAATAATGAATCAATCAAAAACAGAGAATAACATTTTTTAGAAACATACGTACAGATCAAATGGAGTAACCTTCTCCTTTTTTATGTTGTTTCAAAAAGGGACAGAGTGTATTTATCTTCTGAAATAATAGAACCCAGAATTTCCTGCCGTGTCTGGCCAATGCTCGCCGTTTCTACTTACGCCAAAGACTGATCCACGCGCGAGGTTAGTGGACAGTGAATTTGAAGCATTTATGACAAAATTGAAATACAAAATTCTGAAAATAGTAGAAGACTATAGGAGTCTTGTTTCACTATTTTTGAACATTATTGACAATAAACCTACCAAACATTAAAGGAGTTAGTACGTATTTCTGACGATTACTAGATTGAACTTATTCAGATGTTTCACAATTTTTCTTTTCTTTCTCTTCATTTACTAATCAACTACAGACTTATATCCAATAAATTATATGATTTTCAGTATTGTTCAAGTGTTGATATCTTTCTCACGCGTTCTCACAATTTTCCAACGAGTCAATTGCTTTTGCAGTGACTCACAACGAAATTCAGACAACCAGAACATATTTATACTCGTAATTGAACAAACTTGCTTATGTTACAATCTAGTAATGTGTATCCGAATAAAGAAGTTTTGAAATCAATCATTCGATCGACAGCGGTAGTTTCAGTGTTGACATTATAAAATTAACAGGTTCAATTTGTAATGATTTTATTGGAAAATTTTTATTCTATGTCGAGATTCACAGTAATAAACAACCACCCACCAATTATACTCTCTGTTTTCACCTCATCATCTTCAGCTCGTTTCGAATCGATCGGTCAGATTCACCCGCAGTCGTTCGACGCGCCGTATATCAAAAGGATAAATATTTTTGCTTATCGGAGACAATCGCGATAGTAACGTAAACGTGTGTGGTATCATGTCGACTGATCTCGCGTCCTCGTAATCAGCAAGGCGACTCGGTGTGCCAACAGAAAGGCCAGGATCGAACGGCAGAACCGGTCCGCGAAATCCAATATGTGTTCCATCATTCGGCGGCGATTACGCATAAATATTTCAACATCATGGACGGTATAATGTTTCGAACGTTTCCCCAATTGTCCCGAGCCGGTGTTCGATGAAACGACGAGAACGACGACGACGACGACGAGGGCCTTCAAGTATTCTTACAAGTATTAATTAAAATCATTAATTAATCTGCTCCCGCTCGTCGACGGAGAAAATGATTTTCGGTGAACGCGAGAATAGTCGATCGATCATCGGTGGGATCGATCGGATCCCGGATCGGGCAACGTATTATAGAAACCCACGCGCGATCACAGCGATATAACAACAATCTTACGAATAGCAACAATCGGACCATAGCTCGATAACGTTAACCGAGGACCAATTTTCATTTTCATCATTTTTTTTGTTCTCTTTCGCTTCGCGAATAAATCAATAGTCGTACGAAAGGGTCGATCGACGGAAGGACCAATTATTTATGGAATACGTGGGGAAAATTCTCGCATTGTGATATCGAACAGTATACTGTTTCCTTGTTTTAGTAAGGGACGGTGACGTTAACGCGAGCGAACTATAGCCACGCATAAAAGTATCAATAATATTGTTTAAGCATCGTGTCGTTTAACATATGTATAAGCTCAGGACAGATGTGTCTTTCTCTTTGGCATTAGCTTATTACACCAGCGACTCAAATGTCTCTCTCTCTCATTCTCTCTCTCTCTCTCTCTCTCTCTCTCTCTCTCTCTCTCTATCGCACTGTTTTCTCTCTCTCTCTCTCTCTCTCTCTCACAATCGCTCTCGTTCGTTCTTTCTTTCTCACACGTTCTCATAATATTCTTTCGAACGCACTCCTTCGATCTCTTCGCTTGTTTCCATCGAGAAAATTAGAATTCGTGCAAATGAGCGTTTAAACCTGATTTATACTCTCCTCGTGAATCTTAGTTGTTTTTTTTAATCGTACGGAGAATTGGAAGGTTCACTGCGTCTTTTCTCTTTACTTTTCGTTCTGTAGGTGTACGCAATCGATGTTAGTGCACTCGCGTTTCTTAAATTTTGCTTCGTATGTTTCGCTTATCAATTCCGTGAACAAAATAGAATGGAAGTCGGATCACAGTTTATGTGAACGCGTGCTATGTTACATTGGGATGGGATCTGGCGGATATCAGGATTTCGATTAGGATGATCGAGAAAGCAAGGCTGACAATGGTCGAAAGAGTCCCATTTTTCTGATAAAGTCGTTTTATGAACGATTTCGGATTGCATACATAGCGATGGAGCATGGAACTTTATGCATTTACAGCTTACAAGGTTCATAAAAAATTATCAAAATCCGCATTTATTAATACTTAATGCAATTCTTCTTTACTTTCAATTTATCGAAGGCGTTCATAATGGAAATGAAACTGTATGTACATGCAGCGTTGATTGTCTGAAATTTTTCGTTAAGAACGTGTATTCGTAGTCCAGATTTTTCCATATTTTGCAAGACTGTACAATGTACACTTTACTTTATGATTGCACACATTAAAACTGTTTGAAATTTATATTTTACAAATGAAATACGCGATAAAGTAGTAATTGAATATATTAAAGAGCAGATTGTAGAAAATTGAGACTGGTAGCTTCAATTACTTGCAAATTGTGCAATATCAAGAGAGACTCGCGTTGTAATAATTACATTCGAAGTGTAACGCGTAACATTTACTCAATAAATTAGTAAATTCACAAGAGAAGTAACTGATGCATTGCAAAATTGCCCCGATGCTACACATAAAATATTAAAAACACTTGTTCAACCCTCACGTGTTCCTCAGGATGAAAGTACACCCACTTTCTGCTCTTAAATATCGTAAACGTGTTTATCTAAAACAGTACATGTACATGGTGTCCCACGTAACAGTTTTCACGATTTTTTAAGTACTTGCGATAATCTGACAAAAAATATTTTCAACCCAAGTTGATCAATTTTCGATTGGCTATATATTGCAATACAAAAAGTTCGAAAAACATTTTTTTTATAGTATTGTCAAGGTCACCTATATTTTTTAAATGGCACTTTGCATTTTTGACTTAACAGTATTATAGCCCGTGTCAAGACGAATTCGACGACTTAGTATACCATGACCTTGGGATGACCTTGAAGACGAAGAAATGAAAATTTCAACAAGACATGACAATCTGCTTGAATGGGTGATAATAACTTGTGTTTATTATCATTTGTTGAAAATAAACTTTTGTTGAAAATATTTAGTAAGTACTTAAAAAATCGTGAAAACTGTTACGTGGGACACCTTGTATATGAAATATAATCTATTGATTTTAAGAGTAAATGAAAAATGGGTGAAGTATTATTCATCTGAAAATTAAGAAGAAAACCACAATGGAACTAGTTGAAAACCTTTCTAACCGACAAAAAATTATTTCGTGTGTGAATTTTCGAAAAATCGGACTCTTCGGAGCATTTGATTTGCGAGAGAGAGGACTCGATAATTAATTTCAACCGGATGTCCGGCCACAAAATCATTGATAGATCATCACAATTTCGTTGAGCCTCTCTCGCGCCGCGTTCGATCGTCACGAGACGCATTCGACGCATTTCTCGCGCGATGTTAATTGTTCCGTTTAGGATCCCGGGCCGATTGTAATTGTTCGCGGAATCGGTTCCCCCGAGGCTGTTTGTAATAACGCGCAATATTAAACTGTTTTAATTGCATAATTACCAGGTCGCTCTCGCGGCCGGGCTTTTGAAATTCGACTGTTCCTCTCGCACGTTACATTCAATGTCTGTGCGTTCGCGTGTTGCGTAAACAAACGGAGGAACGAACAATAACACCGAGGTACAAAAGATAACAAGATCGCTTCGGTATTTAAACGTTAGTGCACCAGATTGAAGGGAATACTATCTGTGTATGCGTGTACGTTGTACACGTCGAGTCCGAGCAGAAAACGCGATGGTTATTTTTATTGTTTTTTTTCTTCACACGCGAATCGCGAGCAAAACCGGCGTACATTTTTCTCGCGGTGTTTGTGTGTGTACGTCGTCGTTTTGTGTCGTCCTTGCTTTTCCATTTTCAATGTTCGATAGGAAGGCGGTGGAAGGTTGGAGATCGAGGACATTGAACAGGCGTGGAAGGTAAGCGGGAGAACGATACAAAAAAAGCACAATTTCCTCGTTGAACTGTTTTTCGCTTATTCGTTTTTTTCCGTTTTCTTTTCTCGGTTTGCTTTCTTATTTTTCTCTTTTCGGGCAGTTTGCTTCGGTGCAGTAATCTCTTCTACGAGGGTCGGTACTCTCTTTCTTACGTTTTTGTCTTTATCTTTCTTTTTATCTCTTTTTACTCTCGCCTAACTTAGCGGATGCCTTACTTCTACGTTTAGCAATATGTAATTTGCTTTGGATAAAAGATAGCGGTATCGCGGCGTCAGCGTCCTGCCGATTCCCGTTTCCACTGTTGCGAACAATCCTATTGAACTTTGCCGATTGCCGGAAATGTTTTCTAACTATTTCGGTTCTCGCTCGCGATTCATTCTAATCTTGAGTTCATACAATCGTTAACTTTTATGCGAGTCGATCTTTTATCTGTGATTGTCATGAAATACATACTGTCTCGAAAAAACTATATAATTGATCATTGTTTGACCCTCCAGAGGATGAGCGTGGATATAAGAGACGCTATATAGTGTCCAGAATTTTATTAAATCTTGAAACGAATTTTCAAAATGGTGGTGAAGAATGCAATTACTCAATGAACTGATTTCATGTTTAATTTTATTAACAGATTTTAGAATAATGGCCATTTTTTACAAAGGCATGTTCTCAAGCAAGACGAAGCTGAAGGATGCAATAACTCAATGAACATAAACAGCATTTATTTTTATTAGACAGGGAAGTGGAAATCTATTTTTGCAGCCTCATAAACCAGAATAGTAGCCTCTTTTGCTTAAAAGCGTACTTTTCGAACGAAGCTGAAGAATGCAAAACTTGATGAACATATATAAGAATCATTTTATCTAGATTCATAGTTCCATTTCCTTGAAAGTACTTTGGAAATGAAGCTAAACATTGAAATAACTAAATCAACATATGTAATCTTAATTTCCATTAAAGTGACAAATGGCAATCAATTCTTGCAGCCTCAGAAACTAGAATAATAGCTTCTATGGCTTAAGTGTGCTGTTAAAATGAGGTTGAGGAATGCAATAACTCCATGAACACATTTAACCCCTTGACGTATTTTAGCGAGTCAGACTCGTGATGAATATTTTAAATAAAGTCTGACAAAGATGAACGTTATACCTTTCTTTTCAGACGAAATAAAACTTTACTTTGGTGTAATCAATATTTAAGCATTGAAGTAAATGTAGTCATGCAAACTCTTCTGTGACAATTTTTGGAGATGGAGACGTTATAATTATTGCAGTCGTAAAGAAAATGGCATTGCAAGGGGTTAATCTTCATTTTTATCAAATTGACATATGGAAATCAATTTTGGAGTCTCATAAACTCTATGAGGTAATCAAAATGTATCTAAACCCACAAACTAGAGTAATATCTTCTTTTACTCAAAAGTATCACGTTATTAAAAATTAAAATTATGTATTTACTTTCTCAATGAATTCCAACAAAACTCCATCAGAAACGAGAAATGAATCATTTTCACCATGATTCCCTTAATTCATCTCACTTGGAGGGTCAAATTTTCTCCATCGAAAATTCGATTTACAGAAACGATTAATAAATGAAACAATATTCAATTTCCACATCTCCATAAAACAAATTCGCGCAAGCAGCAAACGCACATGGGAAAGTGCAGCGTGTTCAATATTCCTCAAGAAGCAAATAGTTTAGAAGTTCAAACAAAAAATTGCCGTCTTTAGACGGTCCGACAGATCTAGACGATCGTCCCGACGAAATGTACAATTCGTTTCTACAATACCTTAAGCCACATCCTTATTAACGATCCAGCGAAACGGACACCGGCACGATGCCTCTGCCTCGACCACCCGGAAACGCCTATATCGTTTATATCTATATGACCTACGCTAAGTGTTTTTCGATTAAAGTGTTTAGCTTAGAGATTACATAGAACGTGACTACATCTCAACCACTACGAAGATCAAACGTCTACTAGAGAGAAACACGTTAAACTCTTTTCCAGACTGATTGGATCACGGAAGGTGTGTACGGGCGACAGAGAAATAGGGGAGGCGGTTGATGGGGAGGACAGGAGGATCGGGCAGGAGATAGGGGTAGAAAGAGTCGGGGGGAGAAAAGGCAGAGAGAAAGAAAGGAACAGGAGTGGGGGGTGTGGGGTGTGGTGGGATCATAAACGTTAATTGCATCGATTGCTCTCCCGGAAAGCTGGACTCTTAAGTCACGCTCCTTCGCTACCCCGAATTCAGCTGATCATCTGCACTGTTGCTTGCTACAAGTCTTCGAGACGAGTTTCTCCGTTGGCTTCCCCACCCCCGCACATACGCATGCACAATAACGAAGGGGCAAGAATGATCTCGACGATATGATCTCTTTGATCTTCGCTTCCATCTATTGCTTTGGCTGACCAGCGAGGCTGTCGTCGTTGGCGTTTAAACAACTCATTAACTATCCAATTCAAATCAATCAAATTCAATAACAAATATTTCAAATCTACTCTTGAGGGTTAATTTTAAAATACGTTAGTCCATGAAATTTGTTCTACAGTCTGACAGATTGTGTTAGATAATTTTGGAGGTAAAAATGTGAATATTAGGCCTGATTTTATGGATTACGGCAACCACGAGCAGCTTCGGCCATTGGGCATCCTAGATTCGGACGTGCGTTCATCTCAATGCTCTTTTCTTTTCTGTTCCCTCTCGTCGCGACGGTGCTAGGAGGCACGCGTTGTGTCTAGCTAATTCTACTAGAGAGAAGAAGAAGAAGAAGAAGAAGAAGTCGATGAAATTGGGAATTTCGCAGGAAAAAAGAGAGCAGGTTTCGCAACTACGACGAAAACGTTTTCGTCTCTGTCTCTCTTTTTTCCCCTTTCTCTGATATTCTTTTCTCCGGTTCGGCGTTCACGTGTTTTACCCGCCTCTGTTACTCGCAGGGACTTTCCTTTCCTTCCTCTCTGTTCGAGCTTGCGAGAAACGCATTCGTTTTCTCCCCCGTTATATCTTCGCGGAGAGGATGCGCTGCGCTTTCGCGTCTAATCATTCTCCCTTTGCGTCGCAGCTATACTCGGTGTGTGTATGTCTGTTTATGTGTCTGTGTGCGTTTGTTTGCGTGTATGTGCGGTGAGCCTGCGCTCGCGCACGTTTCCCTTTCAGTCTGTGTGTACAAATGTGTGTGTCAATTGTTTTGCGAGTGTGTTTCACACAAGAACGTGTTTCCTTTTTTCCGCATTTTGTGTATGTCTCTGTTTGTAGGTGTAGATGTGTGCTGATATGGATGTTGCGTGCGCGCGTTGTTTCGCATTTCGATTGTCTTGTGTTTTTTGAACGGTACCTAATGGAATGGGGGTAGAGGCAGACGACGCTTTGCTTGACGTAGGACCACAGAGTTTGCCAGCCATGCGTCTGTGAACATTTTTCGTAACTTCCGGTCAAGAGATCCACGTGAGAACAGGTGTTGATTGGGTTGTTTCGGTCGGTCATCGTCTGAACCGAGGACAAGTCCTCGGTTAACAGAACAATTATGGGGGATTCGGTGATTCATTGTTGTTCAGCGTCGAGGAAGATCGTTCGAGAACATCGCCAGGTGCGAGAATTGTTGCATTTGATTGGCCTGAGTTTCCTCAACGCTGGTTTTTGATCGAAAGAAGGGGCGCGTCGATGCGCGCGGCTTTTTCGAAAATGTTGCTTTTCGAATGTTTGATTTTCGAGGCTCGTCAAGAACGATCGGCTCTACTGTCCGAGCAATTGTCGGTTTAGTCCGATGTATGTACAGGATTTGTGTAAAGCGGAATTTATATATGTATATGTATGTACGTATGTATGTATGTGTATATAAATCACGAGCCTCGCGCATCGATTTGCCGCGCGCTCCCCATCGATTGAGATTGTACAATCCTTGCAAAAGATACTGATTGAAACGGCGAAAAAACTACACGAACGGACAATGCGATCGTTTCGACCGATTGGCGGACGTGTTTGAAAACATGGCCGCGGTTCGAACAAAAGCTAGCTTTGTCAGTCAAATCGTTCTTTGTAATTAGAAGCGTCGCAATATCGCGTTCGTTTGCGACAACAATGATTGTTTGCGACTCGAAACATCGTTGCGATATATGTATGCGATGCATGTATATGCGCAGAGAACGAAAAAAAACAAAAAAATGGAAAAACAACAACGGGTGTACAAACGCAAAAAACCGAGGGAAGTGACTGGTTATCAACGATCGTGTTCCCCGTGAAAAAAAATCAGAGAGGACAAACCCACGTGTAATGTTAGGCGATAGATAAAAACGGTGATCAATTGGTGATCGATAGGATGTCGTAGAAATAAATGGTGTTCGAATCGACGACGGTCTGTACGATCCGTATCTCAACAAATATGTATAACATTAATTTACATAGCTCCCTTTTATCGTATATTTATATTTATATATATATTTTTTATATTTATATTTGTATGTATATATCTTCTTTCTCTTATTTATATTACTTATGTATACATATATTCTGCATATATATACATAGACTATATATATATAATAATTATTTATATTGTCACGTGTACATGCATGAATATGAGCGCGAGAGACCAGCTTCCGAACTGTTTCGAATTTTTATTGACTGTACTCGTTGGGTAAATTAGAATTTTTGTGTTTAAATAGATTATTATCGTTTTATCTATCTTATCCAAGAAAAATGATTTCAATGTCCACTGAAATAGCCAATGTTGAGTCTTTCGTTGTCGCCGAGAAAACTATAGTTTATACCAGTCTTGAACGTCCCGCATAAGATCCCAGAAGAAAATACAAATGCCGGAGTCATATATCCTGCATAATAATCGTATAAATATTCATCGTGTGTAAATCAACAGTCGGAATGTACGTTCCGTACCGAAGAAATGAAATCGTACAGTCCATTTTCCTTCAACAGCCGCATTCCACCATGTCAGTCACGCACACACATACACAGACACAGACACACACACGCATATCCACACGGGTCCATTAATTACCGTATAAACGCGCGTATGTACACGGTGACCCGCAAGCGTTCCGCGCAGGTGTGCGAACAATACTATTCCGAATAGCAAACAATATATAGGCCATTCCATTTCAATTGTGGCTTGTAAAATTCAAATATTCTATCCAATGCAAATCAATTTTAACCCTTTGCAGTCAAATGGCAACTCTGAGGCGTCGTGTTTGTATTTAATACAATTTTTACATCACTATGTTTGTATCTAAGAAATTGATAAAAATTTAAATGTTCTCAATACGAGAAATAAGAATAAATTTCGTATGCATGAATGAACGAAATGTTCTGATTTTCGAGTTAACCCTTTGCGCTCGGAAGTATTTTAAATCCATAACCAAACTTTTTTTACGATCAAGAATATTTCCATTCTATATGATTTTTTTCATTTTGAAGAAATGAAACTGATATAATACCTCATAGAATACTTAAATGTATGGTAACTAATTTATTGAATATCAATTTAATAATGTAAACAATATTTTGAATAATGGTATAGCAATTTTTAGTTGTGCCTCAGAGTCACCACTCGAGTGCAAAGGGTTAAAATTGCTTCGAGTACAGACGGTTAAAGCATTGTTTCATTCGAGGAACACAATGTAGTCTATCCACTTTGCCAAATGTGGTTTCTAGCAAATATTTGAAATATAATATTGTATTTTGTAAATAGCTTTTCCCCAGGACGCGTTTAATGTTTCACCTCTGTCATAAGCTTTTTAATAGGATTCTGAACAATTGGACCGTATCAAGAGACATCTTAAAAATGATTTTCGGTGTAACAATTGTTACAGATTACAGTTGAGATTAATCTCAATAGAAATTAATTATATTATGTCGTACAGAGTGGTCTTTTGGTTCACGATTAAAATTACTGTTGTTATTAGAAAATTTATTAAAAAATACGCAACTGTGCAAAACAAATAAATAACTACCAGGAGACAATCTACTATAAGCCATTAAGACCAGGCTATTTTATTTTATTTTACCCATTGGATAAAATAAGAATATTTGCCTCGGTTTAGACTTCTATTTGAGATAATGTATTATAAAAATTAGAAAGGTTGTCTGCTCTTTTGAACAGTATTTGAACCATTCTTTTTCTGAATTTTCCCACACCTGTGCATCATTTCCGCGCCTGCTTACTGATCGTTCACGCGTGTACACGCTACCCCTAGCGTATTTGTACCGAGCACGAATAATTCTCTCGACTCCAAACAGCAGGAATCATTAAAGACACGATGCACGAAGACGGGATTCCGACTAAACGAAAACCAAAAGGAAAACGCAACCGGAAATCGCTGCGAGATCCTCCGAAACGCGTTACGTGTAAACTCCGGATACTTGGAATTCTCCGAGCGTGGAGCCAAAAGGTTTTCCCTAAAATTACGCGTGGCTTTTGACCTTGTACTGCCACGAGAAATTATGTACAACAGTTTCAGGGCGTTTTGTGTATAATACAGTGACGGGATGCCTTAAGAATCTGGCTTGCGAAAGTGTGACCGTTGACGAACTAGAAAAACGGACTCAATTTACGCGATATATAATGAAATATTAAAATAGCTAAACTAAAAACTTGTCAATACGAACTTCTTAAATCTCGTACGTTACTCATTACTGAAAACTCAACCCACTCCCTTTTTTTAAATAATACGTAATAGTGTTCTGGGTTTTAATCAAATTAAATGAACATGATAACTAAACAGCGAATTTTATGCATTCGTGACGAAAATGATGAGAAAAAATACCAAACGGCAAAAACATTAGGAGAATTAAAAAATATTTTCATGTTATTTCTAACTTATTCAAATTTAGTACCGTACTAAAAGGAAGTTTAAAAATCTTCTTGATTCCTAATAATCACTAACGAAATAATTAGATTACGTTAACGAGGGTGGCTTATTGGTTCGCGATTAAAAATTGTTCTGTTCAAAGAAGTGTACATAGGATTTTCAATAATTGCGTTGTACCGAAAGAAAGCTTAAAAATTCATAATTTCTATATCAATTCGAAACGAAATTATTAGATCAGAAATTAGGTGTTTCGTGTTGGTTCACGATTAAAATTGCCATTGCTACTGAAGGATCTATAAAAAAATCCATGGACTACAGACTTTCAAAAATTATGAAACAATCGCCGCTGGATATTGTGTGAAGAAAGGAACGAAATTCGTATTTTATTCGAGTTCGTCGCTGTGGAAGCAGAAAATTTTTATTTCGCATAAAGATCACCTGTCTAATATTAACGAATAATAAAAAGATCAAATGAAGCGATTGCAAGAAAGGGGAAGAAGGATAATCGGCACAGCGTCGAAACGAGATTTCCGATCGGCGATATTTTTGCGAGTCGTTTGAGGTGGAGATTTTCGGCGGGAAATCTGTCGGGAGCGTCGAGTGTCGTCGCGATGCGGCGCTGAGACGCGCGATGGAATCGGGGGTTCGAACGGGAGAAAGAGAGGAAAAAGAGGTTACGATTGTTATGAACAGACCGTGTCACGCCGATAGCACGGGGGTTGATACGAAACGCCGGGGGGGTTTGGAGCGCCACAATAACAGCCGGGCTTCGCCCCTCGAACACACCCCGTACCCTCGTCGTGCGCCATCCATGGTAACGGTAACCGACGATTTATTGCGTGGCGCAACGAGCGCGCTCGGTAACACGTTACGGTAATGACTGTGAAATACGACGGTGCACCTCTCTCCTGCCGTGCAACCCCCGGCAGCAACCCCTTTCGCTCAGCGAACCCCTACCCCCTACCCACGATCTACCATTCCCATCCCACATCACCATTGAAAGGCGCGGAGAAGTGCGGAAGAGGCGCTCCGCGATTGAACCTGTGCGTGTGCGCGCGAATATGTGCGTAGAACCGTGCGCCAATCGCAGATATCACGGAATCGATCTACACCCCGCTCAAAAGTACGTGGACACTTGTTTCACAATTTCACTGCCATCCAGCAACCTCAAAAATTCTATAAAACCAAAATAATTTATTGGCACGATTACGATTTCCGTGGCCCCTACTTTGACGGTTAAATTTGCGTACTTTGTGTACTTCCCTACTTTGACTAATACGTCAATAATAATCAGTGCTAATTGAGTTTTAACCCTTTGCGCTCGGAAGTATTTTAACTCCATAACCTAACTTTTTTTTCGATCAAGAATGATTTTGAAGTTTTTATCATTTTGAAGAAATGAAACTGATATAATACCTCATAGAATACTTAAATGTTTGGTAACTAATTTATTGAATATCAATTTAATAATGTAAACAATATTTTGAATAATGGTATAGCCATTATTTTTAGTGGTGCCTCAGAGTCACCACTCGAGTGCTAATGGTTAATACATAGACATTTCTTGAGTCTCGTATAAGCAGTTGCGAACGGATCCTTTACGTTCCCCCGACCATCATTTCGAGAGGGAGGCAGTTGTTCTGTAATTTCACCGAAATATAAATATACTCGGAAACTGCTCAGCTGATAAAAAAATGTCATACGAAATAAATTGTTGGAAATTTAATTTTCTACAAAAATGGTCTCTTGATATTTTGCCATATATCGCATAGTTACCGAGATATTTGCAGATATATAAAAACCAGGAAATCTACTTTACCGGCTAAACTAGGCCCATTCGATACCTGTGACATCTACACTTTTTTCTTAAAATAACCCCAAGAACACAAATTTAACCTCTAAACAACGAAAGTCGTAATCTCCTCAATTTATTTAATGAAATACAAATTGGAAAGTTAAAATGTATAGTACTGAGTACTTTTCCAACATCCTCACATTTAGGACACTCTCACCAAATTTGGTTCAGTGAAAAAATTACTTTGTAAACTTGTAGAAATAATTCCGTCACCCATATATGAATGACATGGCAGTCAACGTGTTAACTCTCATAAACTCCTCAGAAGTAGTCGCATAACAATACATATATGTGCGCGTATATAAAAATGTTATTTTTAGAAATAAATTGAACTTCAAAAATGTCATAAAGATAAGTGTTCACGTATTTTTGAACGGAGGTGTAGGTGTGGAAATATCATCCGGTTAGAAGAGTATTTCCAGAGGAACCCCCATCGATCCTCGGCTCCATCGCGGAACTAGTATATGTCGCGGCTAGGCGAGCCGAGCACGCTGATGGATGATAAATAATAATACGGATCTGTCGATCGGCGACCTGCGGGAAGACGCCGCATGCGAGCATGCGGGATGGATTTTCAGTTTGTCAGGAAGACTTACCCGATGTTGGTGATCGGTTATTTATTGTGTATTTATTCCTTCTGACGCCCAACGAATGGGATATTTTTATGTATCGAAACGGTCGGGAAGAATGTGAATTTTTTGTTTAGTCGGTGGTCTGCGGGAAATTGTTGTGAACTGATGGCGTTTGCTTTATATGACTGATGCGAACCGTGAAGGTCTCTGATGCAAACGAAGGTCTCAGAAAGGAATAAATATTATTTTTGTTTAACTAATGAAGTCTGCATTGATTTAATGATTAGGGTGAGTTTGAGTGGCAGATTTTCACTTGAAAGATCCCATCAGTAAATTGAAATTATTTTTCTTTAATCGACAAAATCTGGACTCGACTAAATTGGCATAACGTTCAACAACTGGACTCGACTCGGTTCGATAACAATATAGTAAAGTGCAAAATGATCCTATAACAAATGCCGACAGAATGCCTCAGAGTTTTGTATCGTTTTTATTCATCGTCATTAATTCACTACTCGCCGGCAGCGGAAATTTCAATTAGTCCGAAGATTATAAGAAGTAGGTTAATATGTGTTTAAAATTGAAACCAATTTGCTCTGAATTTAATCAACTCTCGGCGTTCACTCGGATCGTGCGATGCAATGAATATTCACTTATAGAGATTATAGATTAGTCGCGAATAATCGCTCGTCACTTTGACAATCGTCAACGAATTTTTCCGTTTAACGATGTACTAAACATTCTTCGTTAACAACCAATTCCCTAACACGTATCACCCGACCGTATGACTAACATTAGTCAATTCACTTTCAATCACCAATAATTCAAATGACTAACATTAATCACTTCTGTTTCGCAGTAAATACACGACCCTTGTATCTCCAAATCAAAATTAATTAAAATAATCCTGTGAACATTAATGAAAGACAAGATCACAGTTTATTAATAGAAATGTAAGAGACCACAGAAAGACGAGCAGAGAAAAAATTCCGATCGGATATACATATATTAACCTCTTGGCAAATAATCTATTAAAAATGCATGAATATGAATAATATTCGTTTCCTTCAAATCGAAATGAAATCCTATTTTCCTGTTGTCATTATTTGAGCATTAAAGTCAATGCAGATATCCCATGAATATAAATTTTCTTCCCTATCTAGGAAATGAACGAGGAGACAGAAAGTTTAATCACTACGTCTGTGATAAAAATTGTACAGCAAGTGGTTAATTGAAAACGGCAAATCAAGGAAACAACGAATAATTTTTTTGCACTCGGTCCACATTCAAAATCTTCAACTAAGACCATCACCATATCTATCAACCATCATCGCAACCATACAGGGTGGTTCACTTAACCCCTTCGCCTACAACAGGCAGTTCCAACCAGTAGCACCGGAGCTATTCGAGGCACCTTCCCCGCTTAGAATCTTCCCCCACTCTTAGACTTCATCGTTATAATGTGTAGTAGTGGGAAACTCCCACCACCAGAGCTGCGCGGCGCGCGCAGCACTCACTAACTCTACGGCTGTATGTAGTAGTGGGAAGAGGTTCAATGGTGGGGACTTTGCAGTTCTCGGAGGGGATACGTTGGAATTCCCTGGCCTACAATATCGTGTGAGAGACGCGATGAAGATTCTGAACAGAGTCTAATAAATATGCATGTTATTAATTTCCATGAAACCGAAATAAAATTCTATTTTGTTATCGTTAATATATGTTCAGCCATTGCAGAACATATAGACATACAAGAGATATACATTTTCTCCTTTTTCTAGGAAATTATGAACAACAAAGAAATTCTAATAACTGAAACCGTAAAATAAATCGTATGGCAAGGGATTAAAGGTAGCCACCTAAATATATCCTTCAGTTGTTATGGTTGAAAAACATTTTGTATGCAGTTTGACTGATGTCGATAGACCAATACGCCGTAGAGAATATTCTTATGCCAACATTATTTTTCGACCTTTCTCACTCACAGATATCTTTGTCAGTATACACTGAATGCACAAACTATTAGAAACATCTGCATAAATTGACAAATTTATATGAAAACAATCAATTTCTAAGTGAAAATCTAGCTACATTGAATTCTCATTGCTTTTAGGTAGTATCGACGCTTGCAAATTGTAAATGTATGTTTAACAATACTGTTGGCAACATTATCTGGCACAAAGACAAGAAATATATTTTTCGTATAGTGGTGCTAATCATTTATTTACTAACTATAAGTGTATCTTTTCTTTGACTTCTGAAACCAGAATTAAATATAAAATTCATTTCTAACAAATTACATACAATATATTTTGCATACCAACACACAACCAAAGGAGATATTTATGTGGTTATATTTCGGTGGGCCTCGCTGTGTAAAAGAAAGGGAACAGGCAGAGTCTGATGGTCCAGCAAAGAAGACTCTCCAAACCGTTCCTATCCCAGGGATTCGGTTAAAAATCCCCAAAGATAGCTTCTGGCGAGACTTCTTCAGCTACAGCATCGTCGGAAAAAGGAAGAGGTCTCATTACATGACGTCTATCTTGGCGAAAGTCATCGTTACGTCTGTCCGTTGAAGCAACGGCCGGATAGCAAGAAGTGTCTCGTTGTTAGTCACGGGTAGAATGCCACGGGTAGATAGCAGTCAAAGAGGGTCTGGAGAATTTTTCTCTCTTAAAGGAAGAGACAGAGAAAGCCGTGATATCGGATCCTTGAACGAGTCTCCTGATCTACCAAGACGTAATCGCCACGAATTACACAATGCTCGAAAGTCCGGGCAAGGAGGATGCTGAAAGACTGCTTTTGTTTCATTTCTCTCGGTCTCCGAATAATCACGAATGGTTTTCACGAGTTTCACGGGTTTTTTTCGAGGCTTCGAAAACAGGCACGATGCTTTTTCGCGTTGGTCCCATTCCTCGAGTTTCGATTTTTCGTTTCGGGGTCTTTCAGCGTTTACCGGGGCTCATTGTTCGGGAATGATTCGGTACTCTGTCGGGAAGCCATGCAGCGTGTCGTTGGCTGATAGCTGCGATAGTTTTAGGTCACCTGAAACTGTCATCGACCCCCTAAATTCTAATCTAGGCGCCCATCGTCCTTTCCACCGGACTATGGTCTCTCTCTCTCTCTCTTCTTCTCATTTCGGCTGTTAGGCGATCGTAGACGATCAGAGTTGATCAGAGATAGAAGGGCTTCGGACGATTATCGCGCTGACAATACTTGCTGTCGCACGACTGGCGTACCGGAGAAACTGCGAGCTGGGTGCCCCATGTGCTGCCACGCTGGGAATTGATTACTATCGTACAGACTTGGCCCGATGAATCATGCCGCGAAACGTTACGGTGTACGCGTAATTGTCGAGCCGTTGCAACGAGTTTCCGCGAAGTTTCGGTCTTCGGAAGTTCAGACATCTTTCTACTGGATGTAGAAATTAGGTGCTCTTTTTAGAAAGACATTTTAGATTTATACGGTCCCAAGTGTTTTTCGTAAGAATAACGATCGGGAACATTTGAATCTTATAATCTATGTTTCATTAATTTTCTAGTTGATTAGGGAGTTTCAAGCACCAATACGAATATTTATAAAACATTGTATGACTTGATAAAATAGAGATTTTGCGAAACTTTAGAAGGTATTAAATGGTGTCCAAACTGTTTTCTGGAAAAAAATACCTAAGGAAAGCTATCTCAGTTCTTTAACCCATCCATTTAACATATCCATCCTATTATAATCATTTTAGAATCTAGACGAGCAACAGCTGAATGCTCGAAGTAGATTAAACTAAATAAAAGAAAGCCCAACACACATGAGCTGACTATTAATCTTTTACCAACAACAACGAATGTTGAATGAATGATTTCAATTTGGAAAGTATATCTAGACCAGATGTAACTCGTGAAGACAATGAACGAAAGCATGATAACCAGACAGCGGATTTGATGCATTTATGACAGGTGTATTTTAAAATAGTGAAAGCGTTAGAAGAATTTAAAAACAGTCTTACATTATTTTCAACCTATTAAACATATTAACACTTTACCGACCGGTAGCCGATTAATCGGCTTTTTGTCCCCAAAGCTCACCGACCGGTAGCCGAATAATCGGCTTTTTGTCCCCAAAGCTCACCGACCGGTAGCCGATTAATCGGCGTTTTCTCCCCAACGCTCTTAGAGCCGGTGCCAGGGAAGATCTGCGGCCGAGTGGCCGGTTAGAAGTACATAGGATGTTGAAGCGCTACCGGTCGGTAAAGTGTTAAGAAGGAAATTAAATTTCCATTTCACTCCAGTTCGTTGGACCTTGTAATAAATGTTAATTTTGCATCAA
Source organism: Sphecodes monilicornis (assembly GCA_913789915.3). Taxonomy (NCBI): domain Eukaryota; kingdom Metazoa; phylum Arthropoda; class Insecta; order Hymenoptera; family Halictidae; genus Sphecodes; species Sphecodes monilicornis. The sequence continues at coordinate 19,437,080 of OU565290.1, forward strand.
AATCCGCAGGCTCACGATGAACTTGGAACTCGAACAATGAATTTGAAGTGAACATAGAAACGAACACTTACAACAACGTCGAACGTGCAAAATCCAAAACCGTAAGCTCGAATACAGAGCTAAAGATCATTTATCAAATCGCGTGTCCTGTTCAGGAACGCCCAGACCACGAAAATCCGATTTTACACAGAGATCCTTAGTCCAGAAGCGAGTAAAGCCTGTCGCGTTGAAATTTCTCTTGATTTCTCTGGCGTGTTTCCGCGATCTTTCAACGAGCAACGCAGTGGCAACGTCGAATAAACACGGGATGCTAGCGCGCCGGGAGCAATTTCACGCAAAATCACTAACGCCACCGGAAAAATAGATTTTCGTTCTCCCTTGGTGCCCGGGGACGGGAATCCAGTTCGCGGGGGGTAGTCTAAAGAGAATTCTCGGCCGAATGTAAATCCGACCGGTTCGATCTCCCGAGGAAATATCCTTCTCCATTCGAGGAAATTCGTTTCTCGTGCACCACGATCCGAGAGAGAGCCAGCCCTCTTTTCGTATTCGCGGCGGTGAGGGTGGCTTAACCAGCGAATGTTTTTCGGACATTGGGAATGTACGGACGACTTTAAGGCGGGTAGGGTTTTCGTTTACGGTGATCAATCATCGTGGCCCGATCTTCTCTTTTTCCTTCTACCGCCATGCCTCGTGAACCATACGCAAGTAAACAGAGAAAATAGAAAAAGAGATTACGCGACGAGGAAAAGAGGACGTGGGGAAAAATGTTCCAAAAGGGAGAGACGGAGAGAGGGGAAGAGGGAGAGGCGTAGAAAGACGCGTTACAAGCATCTCCTTCCCTCTCCCTCTCTTACTCTCTTTCTCCCCTCTCTCTCTCATCGTAAAAGTTATTCAAATACAGTTAAACATCGGGGGAAATTGGAAACGAGAGGAAAGTGTCGATAGGAGGTCTCTGGAGGAAAGTGAAACGAACGGTTTCGTTTTCCAGGGAGTGGGGAGGGGAGACGGTAGAAGGGAAAAGGATGAGTTCCAACGTCCGAAAAACATTATGCATTATTTATGAGTTCACTTTCTGCCCGTTCACGCGAATTGTTTCGAGGGGTTTGTACGACGATCGAAGGTGAACGAAACGATAGAAACCGCAGCAGACCGTCGAACAAACGTGCGCGCGAGCTCGTTTTCTCTGAGATCGCCGCCGGGGCCTTGTCTTTTCTTCCCTGGCTAATTTACGTCCTGTCGGCGTGCATGGGACACCTGTCGCAGTTTGTCCGCTACTATTGGCGTTATGTGTTGTATATTGTTCTCGCTATCTTCGTGCCATGCTGAACACAGAGAGGAGTGGCGTGTACTGCTAGTTTTACGGGGTGGCGCAAAGTGGCGGAAGAGAGCGAAGAAGAAGAAGTTCAAACTTTTCCCCTCGAAATTTCTTTTCGAGGTGCTTCCGCGCCCGGAAAACAAAGAGGAAACACAGAAGAAGAGAGATAGTGATAGTGAGTGAGCGAGTGCGTGAACAAGCGAGCCAAATGAGTGGAAGAGAGTCAGAGAGAAAGAGAGAGAAAGACGCAGTTTGTGAAGACAGACGAGCGAGGCAGACAAATGGGCAGAAATGGACGAAAGAGAAGGGAACAAATGGGGTAGTAAGACGTGTAAGAGCAATGGTTGAGCGGCAGACACCGGGCAAGGGTAAAGTTACGGGATAGAAAGAAGCTTCGCTGGAATTAGTGTTACGCCCGCGAAAGTCCGGCACATGGGACGCGATGGGTTTACAGTGTCCCCACCCGTTTACACGAGAGTTCCAAGCAGTTTCTTCCCGGGGAACGACCGTTTCGACGCTGTACCGATTTAGTGATTCTAGTTTGTAATTCTTTAATTCTAAATCTACCACCACCGGTCTAAATGACTGTTTGCACAATCTAGTTATTAATTTGATAATTCGTTACTGAAGAGTCTCTTCGTTATTTCAGTGTTTTTAGTTTGTAATTAGATATATATATCCACTCAGAAGTATTAAAACATCAATTTTGTAAAAGAACATATTCAAATAATTTTATTCGTTACTGAAGAGTCTCTTCGTTATTTCAGTGTTTTTAGTTTGTAAGAAGATATATATCCACTCAGAAGTATTAAAACATCAATTTTGTAAAAGAAGAACATATTCAAATAATTTTATTCGTTACTGAGGAGTCTCTTCGTTATTTCAGTGTTTTTAGTTTTTAAGAAGATATGCATCGACTCAGAAGTATTAAAACATCAATTTTGTAAAAGAAGAACATATTCAAATAATTTTATGCAACCTGTCTTGGTACTTCATGTTTTATTAAAACAAATACGTACTTAATCCAGTTGCTTTTATATCAAATTCTGCAGGTTGATTCTTTGCATTACACTAAATCATTGATGATTTTATCACGAGTGTACTTTTGATGTACAAGAAATGATTGAGAACGATGATTTTTTAATACGATGAATATAACCTTGACTCAAATGATTTTTAAGGTTAGCATCATTAAACGAACAATACCATTTAAAATATCTAGAGGTGCACTCTATGCTTGGCAAGTGTCCTAATACTTATAAACATACAATTTATATACACCAAACAATTTTGTAGCATAGATTTTTTAAACAATGAGGCTTCACACGAAAAATTGTGTGTTTCAATACTCAACTAATTTTTTCAAGGATAGCGTTACCAGTTCAGAAGCACTTATAAAAATAACGAGACACAAATAGCACTGAATGAAACTATACAGAATGAAGGAGCGTCGGATGAATTGATGAAAATAATAGTCGAAATGTTATGGAACCGTCAATGGTCGAACTCGCGAGCCGATTCAAGCGATCGGTAAGCTTGTAATAGGATCGGATGAGTTTCCGTCGGCAATCGTTGCACAGAGACTCGTGTCCTGGGATCCGGGGCTCTATTTTGGTCTTCTTCGTTTCATGATGGACCGCGGATTTTCATTTGGAGTTTCGAATCCAACATGAAGGGTGCTTGACCCCGAAAAGTTTGCCCGCAACTACCTCCAATCAACCGGTTCGATTTAGATCAGCCGATACCGAGCCATGGATGCGTTCATTTTCGAAACGTTTCCTATTAATTGCTCTACGGGTACATGTGTGTATACCCTATGCGTGCAGGGTCAACCGCGCCGCGGTTCCCTTGTATATCGTTCGAAATCGATACGCTCTCGCTATCCCCGCCTGATATTAACAATGACATTTTACCCCGTTCCGCGACCGCGCAATTAATCCTAAATTATGATCGATTTAATCGACTGCCGATTTAAATGTATATGCATACATACATATACATATACAGTTGCTCCCAAAAGTACTGCCACGTTAAATTTCCAATTTTCATCAAATTATCGTTGTTCGAACATTTATAATTTAGGAACTAGAAGTTGTACAACAATAACTCTCGGCTTATTGTGAAGCTTGAATTCTCTATTTTCGTTTCATCTTTTTCTATCATTTTACTTGCATAATACAGCGGGTGGAAAACTGAAGACACGTTTTTTTTTGTGGCTGAATCCACCATGGATATAAAGATTGAAACTTCTTCTTTATAAAGAGCCTTTAAAATTTCTTGTACAATTTTTTTAAATCTTTTGTTATGAAAGAAGACTATACCGTAATCTTTACAATAACATACGGAGCACCACAGAGGCTTTACATGACCGATCTTGTCCCGGTTATTGTTCTATAAAACAGTCCGAAAAAATCGTACATAAAATTTTAACAGCTTGTTGTAAAGAAGAAGCTTCAATCTTTATGTCCACGGTGGATTCAGTCGCGGAAAAAATGTTCTATTGATTATAGAGCCGTTCCAGGTGTCTTCCACAATTCTTCATTTCCCCACTCGCTATATTGTGCAAAGAGATGTGAAAAAAATGAATGATTTACTGGAAAAGTAGAATTTTTGAGGATTAAAATGAGTACAGCATTATCGTACCATTCTTGTTAACAAAATTATAATAGTTCAAATATCGCCAATTTTTCGAAAATCGGAAATTGAGTCTGTCTATACTTTTTCGACTTGTCTATACTCAGTCGACAAATTCGGCTGGCGTCCATCCTGATCATCCAAACCGACTATCCGTACAACAACGACAGGCACGTGTCGTGAGGCAGTTAATATTTCTTCCAAATTTATCGTCAAACCTTTTTTCCCCTGTCCACGATCGATGCGAAATAGATTTCGCTTTTTATTGGTTACCAGCACGGAGATCTTCCGTTTGGTTAATTCAACCGATCGAGAATTTCATTTTTATACACGAGTCTTGAGTTATTCAGAGAAAGAATGAGAAATAGAGAAAGGGAGAGAGAGAGAAAAAGGTAATTGGTATCGATTAATCGATCAGCCGAGAACAATTTTATAGCGTTTTACGTCGCAAAGCATTGGTGCCTCGAAAGAAGAAAAATTCCGCAACAGCCGGGGCTTGTTTGTTATTGATAGTTGAAGACACGCAATCTGGTATTGAGCGAGGAGGTAAGAATCCCGGGGTCGGTTTAACGACGTAACTTTTCCCATACATCAACCCCTCATTATCTTGTCCTAGTTCGGTAAATTGAGTTTTTCAACATTTTTGTTGCGAAGCGCGCCGGCCTGTGCGTATTTACGTAGCTACCTCATCAGGCTCCGGAAAAATTGAGCGGGACGCCGAGCATATTCATCGAAATAATACTACTATATTCTCTGTTGCGCGTCGAACTTCATTGTAACGCTTAGCTACTTTTCCTTCATTTTAATTTGTCGCAATTTTTGCATCGCGGGAAACAATTTTCTTTATTGAGTCGCGGAAGAGATGAAATAATTATTCAAAACATCAATCCGTTGTTCTGTGGCGATTTTCATTGATATTGTAATTAGAATCTTTCAATATTTATCATGAATTTATCCTTGTATTTTCCTTAATGCCTAAATACTCATAACAGAAAAATAGAATTTTTGGTTATCATTTCCGATTCGAAAGAAGTTAATCATGCTCCTGAATTTAGTACATTCTGTACGACATCGTGAATTTAATACGATATTATAAAAATAAGCTTTAGGAGGCTTCATTATCGTCTAGAATCTTATTAACGGATTGCATCAACATTGATTTTAAACTGTATAAATAAAAATGGGCACATTTTATTTATTGTGATAATGCAAATAGAAAAGGCAGCACACTATTGCAATTTGGATTTTCTAGTAAATATTTCACCAAAAACGAAAACAGTGTACTTAATTTAGAAACATTTATAATTCAGACATTAAAAAATACTCCACCAAAAATCAAAATCTTGTAGTCACAGAAAAAATAATTACACATTACTAATTTGTGTAATAATTGTACGAAATTAAAGGCGTCACTATTTTTTAATTGCTACACAAATCAGCATTGCGCCATTATACTCGTTTGGCTACAAGATTTTTCTTTTTTGTACAGCATTTTTTAACGGTACTTAAAATAGAGTACTTAAAAATTCAGATCGTATTACTATGATACAGGCTTGCTGCACGTGTCTCACGTTTCCCTTTTATATCGTTTTACAGTCTCATTTTTCCTCTTTCACAAACGTGTTTTGAATTTTCTAATTTAGTTAAAAGTTTTTCTCGGTGCAGATTAAAAACTGTGCAGTGTCAAATGGAAAATTCGAAAATGAACGCTTCTGGCATATTATTTTACGTGTATTTAATCGAGAAGGTAAACTGAAGATATTTTTCTGTAACTAAAAATGATACTTTGTGACCATTCATCACTGTTGATCCTGTGTTAATCCTTGGATTATACTCAACAAAAAGAACATGTCGGAATTGTTCAACTCCACGTATGCAGCTACCAATTCGAAATAAAATAAGAAGCTTTCAGCAAAATTCAACAAATCACGGTGCATTCGAAAGAGGAAACGTGATTCTATAAAATCATATATTATAAAATGCATAAACAACAAAAATGTATTTACAAGAAAAAACTGAGCTATAAAACATCCCCTATGTTAAAATAATTCATTCCCTCATCATTTCCAAAACCCAAGATCTTGCGAATTCGCGTTCCAAACAAAAATACTCTATCGAACAAAACTGCATTGAAAAGCCCACAAATACGGGTCTCGTGTTCCCATCGACACATAGAAAATAAAAAACAGTGCAAATCATCTCGTGTTGTGCGTGAATCAACGAAACTCGATACCATCGACAGTCAAAAATCGATCGTCCGGCCCGGAACGGGGTGGAAAGTCGTCGTTATTATTTCAGCAACAGCTTACCTCTATCTTAAACGTTATACCGACAAGATAATATCGATACGATAATTTATACCGACTTTATACAACGCTGATCCTCGTATCGAGCGGCTGCGACGGCGACCGGGATCTTCGTCCATTGCGGAAGCGTCTTGTCATCCATTGCGGAAACGGGCTTGGCCCAATAATGTACAGTGCGTTCTATAGGACGTGGCAAACAGAACCATTGTCCTGCAACGCGTCGACTAATCACTTTACTCTCCGAGTATACCCTAAACGTCGTAATAACTCCCGCGCAAGAAACAGATTCCCGATGATACGACTTTTCCGAGATCGAAGAGCTTTTCCAGACGCGAGCTAGAATCGTTGACGCTGGTCTCGCGATACTGTTCGGTCGCCGATGATGATACTCTGACGGACATACAATCTTACACACGTTCATTCTCTCTCTCACACACAGACAAACACACACAACGCGCACACACATACGCGGAAATCCACTTTTTCGTGGTTCGCGAGAGATTAGATGCATCTCGGAAATTTTCGCGCAATGATTCCTCGTTTCCCTTAATTCCCGAGACAAAAGCGAAAAATCCACGCGATCTAGAGATTTAGATTCGTCCGGTGATATATTGTATATCGTTGCAGCCTGGTTGATAACACCAGGCCTCGAGACTCGTTCGACACCCACGCGTACACGATTGATCGCGTAGATCGATCAAGATGTTTGTTTTTTTTTTTTTCTGTTTTTGGTCGTCGATTGCGACAGCGGGAGCACGGTTAGTGGTGTAGCGATGGGTTAGAGTGTGCGCATAGCTCGAGCCGAGTTCTTTTTTGGTTGGTTGTTAATTGAATTGATATAATTATTATAGTTAGTTCACAGAGGCATGGCGTTGTAGAGGTCCAAGTTGGGATGGTAAAAGAGCGGTGTCGGTGTCGGGGGGTTATGATGGGGGGCAGGCTGCGCCTGTATGAGGTTCAAGTTCAGGTTCAGGGGCGCGATATGGCCCGCGTTATGGTGGTTAAGGTGGTTAAGGCTAAGGTGGTTACCTGTTGGGTAGGGCAGTCCGAAACTAGGGTACCCAGAATAGCTACGGCCTGCCGCGTATGCCGCGTACGCCGCCGCTGGGAAACCTGCAAACAGATCGGAAAACGGTTAAATTTAGTTCGTGATGGTAGACGATGGGGAAGTGTCGACGACTGCCACGGTTACACCTGGCGATCGATCTCTCTCCGCCAGGTTCATCATTTACCAGATTACGTCACCTGTGCTGCCTCGTGTCGGTGAGCTTAATAGTTTAGACACGGTGCTTCACAATTTCTGATACCGATGAACACGAGAAAATTGTTTGATACGTTCGCTACCAACGTCATAAATGCGTGATGGTCACAATTTCGTAGTTTACTTAAAAATAGTCAAATTAATTTGATATACTCTTTTGTTTACAATGTCTCGAAAAGATTGAACATAACTGAAACAGGTGATTCCTGAGGTGGTTCTAAGCACTTTCTTCTTTTGCCAATTCGCGCCAAAAGGCTTTGTTTTCGAGTTATTAAACGAAAAACACGGTCCAATCAGGGCGCGGCTTATCCCGGCTCGGTGACAGGTCCCGCTGAGCGTGGCTTTGCCGTTGGACGAGCCGGAATACGTTCGCCGTCGCCGCGCTCTGATTGCTCCATGTTTTTCGTTAATAATTTGAAAATAAAGCATTTCGGCGCGAATTGGCAAAGAATGGAAGTGCTTAGAACCACTCCAGAAATCACCCAGTTATATTCTAACATTCCGGGACACCCTGTATTTAGAGACTTCACGACTTTCTTGTGTTAAATTGTTTCAATATTTCATAAAGAAATCCGTTTCTTTCCATGAAATGTTTTAACAATGAAGGTGAGCGACGAAACAGATGCTCGTAACAAACGTGGTAAACTTGGAAAATGAGAAGAGAAAATTTAGATTTGATGGTTGTGATTTATGGATAGACTGTTGATTTTTATATAATTTTCTGTATCAATTTCGAGAAACAATTCAAGAGATGGAATAGAAATTGATTTCCTCTCTTAACTACTTTAATAAGCGGAAAGTAATACAACAGTTAAAGTCTTTTGATGGTTTTCCTGTTAACTGTTTCGTCTATTAATTTGTAAAAAACAACAAGAAAGCCGAAATTTATTTTTGAACAATAACATTAAATTCAGGTTTATATATGATATTCTGCATCGATAGTACTGAAATTGAATGTATTATAGAAGCATATTTGCTACGCTATAATTCGAAAAAATATTTGCATTATTAAAATCTTTATTTAATAAATCACGGAAATTTTAACCATGGTATGAATAGGTGTGCTGAAATTCTGACGAATAAGCTGAAAAAGATCACGTACAATGAAAATGGTTGGATGAAATGTGCGAGTTATCGAATTAATTAAAATAGCTTCGAGCACAAATGGTTAATATCTCATCCATCAGTAATTACTTAATAATTCGTTGAACATGTTACATAAATAATGGAGGATTTCTTAATATGCAGTTTAAGAACGACAGTGATTTAATTCATGAACTAACAAGCTAGCTTGAACAATATAATACATTAACTTCTTCCGAGATTATAATTTAAAAGAAAGTTATTAATCTTTTTTCAATATACGTCCTGTAGCGAAAATATCTAATGTTTTCATTGTATTCATGCAAAAGAAATGAATTATCTTGATACCAAAAATTGTGAAACACTTTTATTGTTAAAACTTGAAGCTGCGGAGAGAGAAATGTATTTACGTGTAAATTGTGTGTAATTCATTAAGATTAAACTCTTCAAGGACACAACCACAAATGTGTACACTTTAATTCAGCATTACAAAGTAATTAAAAAACTTTGTTCTCGAAAAGTTTAAGCTTCAAAAATTGGGGGAATTTTCTAATGACATTTAGCGATGTCAGTGAAGGTCAATTTCACAAATAACCACCGAAAGTGCCATCAACTAAATTATTAAAAATTCTTTGCAAAAATTCCCGATAAAGTATAATATTTCCGAACGGACGCGCACGCTTGATAGTCATCGGGTTCCATTTCCCATTATTTTAATTTAATCTCGACCCGATTTATATTTTTCATGCAATCGACGTATCCCTCTTACGTAATGTCAAAAGAGCTCGTTACGAGCCACGTATCGGCTAATTACGTTAATGAATGAACGAATCCCGTACCCAGAGGCAAAAGTTTATATGCTACTCGGATGGAACGACGCGACGGTCCGTGTGTGTTTAATATAAGTATGTATATACAGAGTGTCACAAACATATTGTACTTCCTTGAAAGAGGTGATTAATTAGTTTATTTTAATTAAATTTTTCCTTTGCGAAAATGTTCTACGTGGTTTCGTTAAGGAGTTATTATCGAAAAACACGGACCAATCAGAGCACCGCTCCAGCAAACGTTGGCGTGGGCATTGGCTGAGCCGGAATCCGTCTGCCGTAGCAGCGCTGTGATTGGTCCGTGTTTTTCGTTAATAACTCCTTAACGAAGCCGCGTAGAACATTTTCACAAAGGAAAGATTTAATTCAAATTAACTGAGGAATTAAAAAAATTATCTGTTTCAAGGAAGTACAACATTTTTGGGACACCTTGTATACATGTATGTATAATGTATGTACGTAAATCATGCATGAATCTGCTGTCTCGAACTAAGCGTGCGTGTAACAAATTGTTTCGGAATTTCCGGTTCCCTTATGATTGATCGGCCCGTGAATATTACATCGATGGTCTTACGTCAAACGTGATTGGAAGTTGTTATAAAACGGCGGGCATGTCACTGTACATTAAAGTCGTTTGGTCGTACATGTTCGTGAATATTTCATACTCACTATCAGGTAATGCTCCCAGGGACCACATAAAATCTATAAGGAAAAACAGATCACATTAATACCGGTTTCATATCCATTAAAATATTAAAAGATTTCTATTCTTTTTTTTTCACATCATTCTTTTCCCTTCATTATATTCTTTTTTCATTTTTTTTTTAATTGGTTAGTGCAATGATCCTTTGAGTCTCAGTAAAAATTTCTGCAACTAAGCACGATGAAAAGTATTGAACGATTTTATGTTTCGTCAGAGAACGAGTTGGAAAGATTGAATAACTTTTCGCGATTGTTATGTCGTGGAAAATTGTTTCGCAATATTTTTCTTCGTGCAGGCCAAGGTATGCGTAGACAATTAATATATGTACATGGAGACAAGTTAAATATGAAGCAAAGCGTTGCAGAAATTCGTCGGAAATGACGGTTCGTGTGTAACGGATGACTAGGTTCAAACAATGAAAGAAGGGTAAACAAAGAGAGTAACAGAACCAAAAATTGAAATCAAGAAACAGGATTAAAAGCTTTCTAGGTTAGACAGAGAAGAGTAGAAAGAAAGAGACAGGTAGAGAGTAGACAGTAGTAAGTAGAAAGAGAGTTGATAGATTCAGTGAAAGAGATCCAGTGAAAGAGATTCAGTGAAAGAGAGAAAGACAGTGAGGAGAAGTAGTAGAGTAGAGAAGAGAAATACAGATAGAGAAAATAGAGAGTAGAAAGAAAGGCATCCATGAAATTTCATAATTTGATACTAATTGAAAAGACCACACAACTAAGATTCTGACTATTTATAGATGTATATCGCATCGACTATGTAGCGCATCGACTAAATTCTGTGACAAGGTACTAGTAACTACGCGCGGCCGAGGTGTTTCCAATCTACGACAAAATAAACCCTCCTATGATCTATGGTTATTGTAGCCTTCAAGGTATTGGTTAATCATTTACCGTTAAGTAATATTTGCTAGGCTGACTATGTAGCTTATTAGATATCGACTAAGGGCCGGCAATGTGTCCTGCCGACAACTGCCATTCTCCAAAACGTCTTTCTATATTAAAATGATCTAATCACGCACTTTATATATTATATTAAAACACACTTTATATATTAGGTAGTCCCACAAGTTTCTTTCGCAATGCGCACATTTGATATTATTAGATATCACCAGCATATGCGAACAATGCAATCATCTGTTCGTTAATGCTTTATTATTTCCTAAGCTTTCTCTCGCTTAACAACGCCATTTATATTTTTCAAAAACTATTAGGTGTACAAATGAATTCGCAGCCTTTCCGTTTTGATTTTTTTGATCATTTACGAACAATCAAAATACATTTTACTGTCGAGAATAATCTTCATCACTTTCTATGTACTTCAGCTTATAAATTATTACAATCTTTAATTTGATGGATCTAAAATAAAGTTACGACTAATTCATTGTAAAAGTCAAGATTTAAATTGGACACCTAATAGTTTGAATTTGCATTGCGTACATTAATCGAAAACGAAACGAACTTTTGGAACAACCTAGTAAAATAGATAACTTTTTGATGATTATTTCTTAACGGTCCTTTTTTCTGGCGTTTCGACGATACTGATTTTTTTGTGGGCACTCGACACATTACCGGCGCCACTACCACATTTAAATCGACGATACAATATTGAAAAAAAACACCGACCACAATACTACACTACTGATTCACTATTCTAGTGTCCATATCGACGCTGCTCTCACAATATACGCAGATGGAAAAAGTATAAGAGCATTTATTCTAGCCATTAAGATACACTGATACATATTAATAGTATTAGTGATTCCGTACCTAATGTCTTTCTACCGGGCTGGTTTTGATTACGTCAAGCACGCAACAACTCTATCTTTCACGTGACATCGCTTTTTGTTCTTTCTCATATTCTTTTCTTTTCTTTTTTTTGTTCGTTCATTCGTTCTCTTTTTCTTTACGACAGTCCCGCTTTCTCGTGTTATTCTCTTCCCGACAAATCCGACAATAAAAACTTCGCATGCTCTTCGATCATTATCTCGTGTTTATTCAAATTGTCATATAGCATAATACGTAAATAGATTCGGATAGTATATATATATATATAATATTTATGTGTATATATTATATATATATTTTTTATTTATATAAATATTTGTAACGTGCATGTTGCAATGTGTAGCTGACATTAATTAATCATGTACGAATATGTGCGTGTGTGTATGTGTGGACATGTAGTTGTGTGTATGATATAATAATATAATCAGTGTAACCGCGCGATCATAATCGTAAGAACAATATAATGGATAATAATAATAATGTACGTGTACTTCCTCAGATGCAACAAATCGATTTCACGTAAAGCAGACGTTTTACGTACGACATTAACATTAATAGTCTCTTACAGTTTCGAGGAGCGTATAAAGCTCGTACCCGCTCGAGTTTACGATCGGGTTGCCGCTCGATTAACATTTACGTCACATCGATAGCTTTGCCAGCTCGGAATCCCATTGGGTTACTCTCATAGAATTTTACAGGGGGTGGGGGTTTGGTGTATCTCTTTTGATTCCTCCTGTGGACACCGCCCAACAAAACGGAAAGAGAATATTACGCGCGGCCGAGGAATGCGAGAAAACAGTTTCGTTTTTTCTCTCTCCCTGTTTCTTTTCCACAACGGTCACATTTTTTTCACATTTCACTTTCTCCGTGTCCGTTTGCTCCCCGCTCGATGACCGCGGTTTTGTTGAGAGACGCCATCTTTGTTGCGGAACATCATGTTGTTCTCTTATTCTTTTTTTTTGTTTCGTGTTCGTTTCCTTCATTTTTCAAGTTTTTTTTTCACTTTTCTCTCTTTCTCTTTTTGTCGATTTATTTCGTCGTTGTCGTTTTTATTATCGTTGTTGTCTATGCGCAACGCTACGGTTCCCGTAACAACCAAAATCCGGCCCAACAAAGCATTACAAAGGTGAAACAGAAAAAGATAACCGCATGTTAAGATCTGGTCTACTTACGAAACTGACACTGCTGAGCCTCTCGGGCAAAGTACGTACTTTCTAGGACACACGTCTCACGCATTATTATTAAGGTAAATGATGCTATATAGCTTAGAAGAGTTAAATACTATGTAACGAGTAATAGGTATCTTTTGGGGTTTGGGGGACGGGGGGACGGTGGATATGGGGTTTTATAGGGTTGGTTTTTTGGGGGGTTTTATGGGGCTGAAGGTGTGGATGTAGGGGGGTATACGCACGACATATATTTAGTATATACCCTATAGAGAGGTATAATATTACGATTAACGTAATATAAACGTACTATGTAACGTAGCTTGTTAAGTAATAGGTACATTGTAATAGGTCTTTTTAAAGCCGCTGATAGTATGCATTCTTCGTGGACAACTTGACGTTCTTCTCTTCCTCTCTTTTCCTTTTATTTTAGTATTCTTTGGAAGGAAAATTGTACTCGGTTTCGTTCTTGTATAATTTGTTAATAATAATGTGTTTTTATTCGGAGAGATGACACGCGGTCCTCCACGAAGAAAGACCTAATGTATATTCTAAACTAACGGTATCATAGTGACTTCCCAAAAAGCTATAGTTAACTAGTAATCTCAATGATAGGAACGTATACATAGTATAGTAATTCGTCAAAAATTATTCGGTCTAACTAAGTCGAACCTAGAGATCACCTAAAAAATCTCATTAAAGTCAACTAAGGTTTGTAACAACATAAATGTATTACCTAAGTTACCTAGATAATATATATATATATGTATAAGATAGAGATAATAAGATATGCTTCGATATGTATATATATATATGTATCTGTAGGTCTATTACAAAAACTAGAAGGTATTAATGCGCTTCTCACAAAATATATCGATATCAATATCAAATACTATGGTGACGTTTACCAAATACATAGGTACAAAACAATATATAATATGTATATAGTCTGCCGTTATCTAGAATGGATTGCTTCTCTCTTACTTAATCATTTCGTTCTCATGTTTGTTTGTTTGTTTTTTTATCGTTCTTTTGTCTTGCCCTTTGCTTCGTTCAAAGGTACGATATATATGTGCTCATACAATTGCACGGGTCATTCTATATATATGTATATAGATTCGCATTCATATACATATAGATAGCGCCGGTCTCGCGTGCCTTTTTCTTTCTTCTACTTGTTTTATCTCTTTTTTCATTTTTTTTTTTCTGGAAACCGCCGCGTAACACCGTTCAGAAGGTGTACGCGCGTCTCTCTGCACATTATGAAATTTCATGAAATTCATTGCGAAAAATACTCTGAAAGGCGCGACGAATGAGAAATGCTTATCGCCGACTATTCTCCGCTCGCTACCGACGCGCTATCGGCCGTCCGCACCGTTTTCGCCATTTTCCACGGGTTATTTATGCCCGGCGACGAGTCGTCGCTCGCGAAATCAGAAATTCGCCACCCACCGGGAATGATGTATACGGTAGCGTGCCGCTACCTAGGAATCAGCGTGTGAGAACCCGAAAATGACGGGTCGAGAACTTTTTCGAGAACCTGAGAATTTTTGGCATTTTTGAGCATTGGGTCCTCGAACATTTCTGGTTTCTAAAGATTAGGGCTCTCGAAATTTAGGGTTTCCCGAGAATTGGGATCTCAAAAATTTGGGAATTCCCGACTATAGTGTCATCGAAAATTTGGGGATTCCCAAGTATAGTGTTCTCGAAAATTTGGGGATTCCCAAGTATAGTGTTCTCGAAAATTTGGCGATTTCCGAGAATTATATTCTCGAATATTTAGGGATTCTCGAGAATTGAGATCTCGAAAATTTGGGGATTCCCGAGAATTATATTCTCGAATATTTAGGGATTCCCGAGAATTGAGATCTCAAAAATTTGGGGATTCCCGAGTATAGTGTTATCGAATATTTGGGGATTCCCAAGAATAGTGTTCTCGAAAATTTGGGGATTCCCGAGAATTATATTCTCGAAAATTTAGGGATTCCCGAGAATTGAGATCTCAAAAATTTGGGGATTCCTGAGTATAGTGTTATCGAATATTTGGGGATTCCCAAGAATAGTGTTCTCAAAAATTTGGAGATTCCCGAGCATTGGATTCTCGAAAATTTAGGGATTTCCGAGAATTGAGATCTCAAAAATTTGGGAATTCCCGAGTATAGTATTCTTGAATATTTGAGGATTCCCAAGTATAGAATACTGGAATATGTCAGAATTCTCTATAATCCCGGAAATTGTCAAGAGTAATGTCGAAATTTGTTGGAAATGTCTCTCCATTTGAGAATCCCGAAATTTTCGAGAGCCCCACCTGCCTCGGTCCGATATTCTTTTTCAGGTCCTCGTACAGCTCTACCAGGAATGTGTACGCGTTTCCCACATCCTCCTCTTCGAAAGGGATTCAGAGATCTATGATCCCGACGATAGACGCCCCAATTCCCTCGAAATTCAGGGAACAAGAATTGTACTCGCGCAAAATAATCTACGATCGATATTCGACAAACTTTCGACGCTTCCATCGTAGTTGATTCTCTGCGAAAATTGATCTGAACTCAACGCCGCGACTCTAGCTTTACACCTTCGTTCGCGTCACTACCATCTTGTCTATCATCTACCTACTTGTGAATTGACGTGTTGTCGCGAACGAGAGTCGTTCGAGGCAGGAATTTGATTCTTCGATTGGCTGAGAGATAACTAAACACCTCTTCTACTTGGTTCCTTTCTCCCTTCTCTCCCTACACTGGCTAGAACGTCTAAGAAATTGCACTCTCTTTGGCAATGGTTCCAGAAACCCGTAGATTGTCGAAGTATCCGAGTGCCATCAGGTGGAATTTTCTATTCTTGTGCAACGGGGGACAATTTATGAAATTTTTATTTGAGTGATTGTCAAATGGTTGCTTAAGAAGCAATTCAGATTACTCTGTTTTCAATATCCTCCAAAGATTTGACAATTTCGAATTTTTAAAAAGGTTCAGTTCACTTCTGTACCCATCTATTAAGTTCGGTTTATTTAAATCATTGAGAGAAGAAGGAAATTTCTTGCAACTCATACAAACAATTTTTGTCGTGCTTAAAAACCGACAGTTTAGAAATAACCTTCTGTGTTACAATTTTTATAAATTTTGTTCGTTTACTTACATTCTGTCAAAAGTGTTCAGAAAATGTCATCTTATTCTTTTAATAGCAGCAAAAGTAAGATTCGACTTCGTTTGATAAAATGTACTAAACAATAAAAGTAACCTTTCCACTAGCTTTAAGTATAGCTTGAAGTTTGTCTTCAAGTTTAACTTGAATATTAGGTTCAAACAAGCTTTCATTCTTATACAAACTACAATTTGTATGTGAACGCAGCATCTACAGGAAGATCCACCCTCAGGAGTCACTTTTGTCCCTAAGAATCGCAGAAACATCTTTGGCAACTTGTAACCTAGGAAGCTAAAGTCGGAGAGAAGGGACACTTCGATGTACCACCGACAACCTGCTGCTGAACATCACCCAGCGAAACGTACTCGTTTTGCTTCTCCTCTAAGTAAGATTTGAACACTTCTTTCTTTTATTGTCCTACTACCTGACCATCCTAGTCGACTACGAAAAACACTACCAGTCTTTTGCGATGCGTTTGTTTCGTTGCTATATAACTATACTACTCTTTGGCTACAAGAGAAACGAGGCCCCATAGGCGACTAACCGAGTTCTTCCGAACAGACCTATACCCCATCTACTACCAGGTTTATATTCTTTTATTTTTCACACTACGATCACAGTTTTACTGAACCGAGCTTCTCGAGCAAGTCTCGCGAGAATTTGTTCACTCCCGTATTCGAATTCAGGGAATCGTTAAAGGAATGGTTTCTCTTCCGACTAATCTAAATACTTTATTGCACTTTCCGATATGTCTTCGATCCGATTACTAAAACAGAAATAATCTAACTGCGGACATCAACGACAGTTTCGCGGAGATACTTTCTCTTCTGGGAACGAAGGCGGTAACAAGTCCTACGCCAGGAATGCATGGTGTACCGTAAAAAGGCACGCGGTGTCCCGTTCGAAAAGCTTATGATCATAATATAGAAAATAATACCGGTATGATCTGTGCTTTAATACTGCGTCGATGTAACGGGACACCAGTACATATGAGTACTTCTTTTTAATACTCGAATGAACTACTTCAAACTATACCTACCAAATTTGTACCGTTCTGGGCGCGCCTGATTATTAAACCGACACACAGGTATCCAACACGCTGTTCTGACAAAAATAAAAGCCTCTATTCACATAGCGATGATACAATTTGCTATCCTTGATCCAAAGAATTGATCAGGTTACTAAGAAGAAATTAACAGAGCTAGCGATTTTGTCTGAATGGTCAAGATACTCGGCTACCTGAGGCACATTTTCCACTTCAAGTATAATAAAACCGTGACACAGAATCGTAGATCCATTTTTCTCATGGTATCGTATAGGGGAGACTTTGTTTTACAAGTTAACATTGAAACGAAACGAGAGAAAAATTGTTTAAGCTCCACAGAATCGATGAAAGTTGAAAGAACTCAGTTCCTGAAATGACTTTCAGGAAAATAGCTGCCCTGTCCTTCTAGATCGATATATTTAGCTCGATTTTTCAGCAAATACTACATAAACATTAAACAACAAGACGTATGTATTGAATTTTTAATCAAACACAATTTTATACGTGAACAAATTTTCTGAACGTCTCCTATTTTCCATTCGTTCAAAAACAAATAACCAACACCTTACTAATCCTTTTATTTTGTTGAAAGTAGAGTATAAAATAGTCACAATGACAGACACCTAGATGCGTTGAACATAATCCAGTTCACAGTCAGTACCTCTTTTCTTCGCATCTAAGTACTTCACAAGCTCCTTAGTTAGCCGAGTAATCATGATTGCAATCTAACACCTTTAGAACTCAGAGAGAAACGTTGCCAAATGGATTCTATGACGCGATCGCGAAAGTTTCGCCCCTGTCGGCTACTGCGGCCTGGTGAGGGGCGTGAGTATCGTCGGTCATAGACCTATGGTCGGTATGGGATGGTAGACAGCTCCCATGTCGAGACCCTGTACTCCTAGTAGATCGCTCATGGAGTATGTGAGCGTGGCGGCTCTGGACGCGGCTGCGGCTGCGACTGGGTGTGGCCTGTAGGATGCGGCAGCCGCTGCTGCTGCTGCAGCCGCTAGGGCCCGTTTGACGTCATAGACGGCCGCGGTGGTAGCCGCAGCCGCAGCCGCGGGTGCGGTCGCGCCGGCCGCGTATTGGTAGGTAGCAGCTGCGTTCGGTGCGGCGGTAGCGACTATCGGTGCGAGCAAATGGTGGTGGGGGGTGCCGGCGGAGGCAGCCGCAGCCGCGTGTGCGGCCGCGGCTGCGGCCGTCGGGAGGGGATACGGCGCGTAACGATAGGTGGTGGGGGTGGGTGTCGCGACCATCACCAACTCACCGTATGCGCCTCTGTTGGCTGCTCGCGTCTTCGCCAGGTTTGCCGGGAGCATCACTTCCTTCGGCTGTGCTTTCTTGCACTCGACCTTGAAAAAGAACAATCACTTAACGATCTATCCCCTATTCTTTGTACACGGGAAGAAGGCATAGAGGAACTGCAGCGTTGCCGCGAAAAGTCCCTCAGTGGGATCACAGACATCACGTTCCGAGTATTGTTTCGTCAACGTATCAATAGTGGGGGTACCGAGTAGGAAGTGATATTGTCCTCGCTATCAGTCAGTACGGCCAGATAGGAGAAATTGAGGGGAATAGAGCTACCTGCTCTCGGTTATTATGGGATTCGTCACGTGACATTGTGATGTGCACGACCGAGACGAAAGCGGTGGTTGTTGGGGGATACTCGCCGCCGGGGAATGGAATCATGGGAGTAAGGTAGAGTGGTAGAGAATTCCTGATCTGGTCACACTGCCCTCGGTACGAATCGCAACGTCACTATCTGTGTAAGAGTACACTATATCTTCGTGACATCACTCAAAGTCTGACTACAGCATTTCCCCCGCTATTTATCTTTCGAATCCTTCGATCTAGTAACGCTGCTTGTAGGTACATATTTATGACCCACTACTTGATATCCCCACTTCGTGTTACTAATTCCTTAATAGCCTGAATCGCTTGATCCTCCAGAACTTATAATCCCTACTATGCTAGCGTTACGAGTATTGTTTCGGAGATCCCTCTCTGTCAAATTTTGTGCCTTCTTCTCGTGGACAGAAGTCCCGATCAGCGCTGTCCACCGAGAAGACGCTCTCTCCAAGCAGTTTGCCTCGCCCTGGCTGCACCCGCGTAATGAGGTGTCAGCCAGGGTTTATCTATGTAGCAATCGGAGGCAGAGTGGATAATCTCGTAAACGCCGGAGATTGCCGTGGACAGCACTAATTCAATCATTTCAACAGGTACCCGACTAATCACTCGACCTGTTAGTATTTCGATATTCGGAGCGTGTACGGGTTAATGCTAAACGCTCGTCGCGGTTAAGATATTGCTGCTCTAGCCCGTCTGGGCTGATTGTGTGTCACGCTTTGATAGATGACTGCTCTGGGAAGAGTGAATTGTGGGTACTGTTGCCTCGATATCTGGCATAGACTTGGAGGATTGAATCACCTTTCAAGAACTTAAGGAGATAGAATGGGGATTGTTGAGAGAAAATGAAACATGGTCTACCCTTCTGTGGTTAAGGATAGCAGGGCTTAGCAAGAGGTAAGTTCTACATACAGTAGAGCTTCGATTACCCGAACTAAACAGGACAACATGACTGTTTCAATATTAGAAAAGTTACTCACGTATAATACTAGATTCAATTTTGATTCATTTGTGCAACCAATAGTGTTGCATATTGAGTTTGGCTTTAGATTGAGCTATTTCCACCTGAAGCATCTTGGAATACTAAAAACTTGAGACATCGGAGGTTCGGATAATCGTGTCCCTAGTGTACCTACGTTTCTTAACGCATTCGCTACCATCACTTGTTTCACAGCCTATTTCCATCATTAAAATGTTTATGCAACATATCTCCTTCACGAGAAACTGAAACAATTTAGTAAAAGAAAGTCGCGGACTCCCTGAATATTATGCTACATTCTATGATTTTAATACTTCACCTATCAGTGGTTGTACTATACCAAAAGGAAGCTTACACTTTAGATGACGTCACTGAAGGAGACTTGATGGTTCATAATGGAAATTATTGTTACTGTTGTAAAGTTCAGTATAGTGGTTTCAGCCATGGGCCACGGGCTTTCAAAAATTATGATACAATAACCGGTAGTTAATATGTTAAATAACAGTTGACAAGAAATCAATTTAAATAGTGTTTCGCGTGAACTATGCGAAAAGAAGGCATCACATATATGTGACGATGATAGCGAACGTGTTAAGAAAATATCTTCTTTTAGATGAGTTACGAAATTTGAAGATGGTGGCAGATGGAGGAAGATAAGAGAAGCACAAATTGCAGAAGACCAACTGGTCCAAACAAGCGTTGGGGACGAAACGCGACAGTTATCCATGCACGACTGTAATATTAACTGGAGGTTTGTTTTACATATTACATGGAGGATAACTGAAGTCAGGATAGCTGTTCACTCCACCATTAGTACACGCTTGCAGTACAGGAGCGGGGTGGGCAGCTACACACACAGCTACTGTGTAATCAGCTGGCCACTTTAGAAAATCAGGTTATAGCTACACAGATGAGTATCGATGAGAAAAGGCTAGCTACTGGGATGAAGAGGAGTTCGACGTCGTATTTGCAGTAATTAAATGCGCGTTAACGCTCGGATAGGTGAGCAAATAGGATCCAGACAGTTAATCGGCAGTAATCTATCATTGCGAGTGTTATCATTCCGCGTGAAGGCTGTTTTATCCAGCAAGTGGCTAATGCCTGACAGGGGTGTCGGAGGGTTGTTTACAGACGCGGAAGCGTCTCGGCGATGGATTTCTGGGTAACGAGAAGTGGCATCCGGTAAATCCTTGATCGACGTCAGCGGAATTTTGGGTGGGATGTAGACGGGCAAACAGAACTGTCTATTAACGCAGGACCCGTGTGATCTCTCTCCGGGCACGGCGAGAGATTTCCAGGACCCGCTTTTCGTCTTCCGCGCCGTGTATGATCTACCTTTGGTGGAGCTGTGGTCGCGCGCGTACGTGTGCTCACGTGCGTGCGTGTCAAATGCAAATAACCACGGCAGCCCTTCTCAATTATACGGAAAATTAATTCCACTCGACGTCGTATCCGCAGACGGAAAGCGGAAGGCAAATACCGTTTGATACCACCTCTGCGGGCGCGCGCGGTACGCTCTCTCCGTGGAGAGAGAATAGAGTGAGAGAGAGAGAGAGAGAGAGAGAGAGAGAGAGAGAGAGAGGGAGAGCAAGTGCTCTCTTCATTCGACAAACAGGCTTTGTTGCCTGACTGGACGACTCACCATTTTGTTGTTTATTTCATGAAAATGAATCTCGCAGACTTTGTCCACCACGTCCTCGCTTTGAAACGTGACAAATCCAAATCCTGAAACATAAAGAATAGGCGGCTCGTTATCGTTGGTAATTAGGTCTGTCGATTGCACTGCATCGTGCAATCAACTGCGTTGGAACCATAGAAGTTCTATGTTCCTAACGCTGCTGCTCGATAACAATTAACGAGCTACTGAGCGTATCTCGTGAATAGCCGTAAGTATACTTTGCTTAAAGGTAAACAGTGCTTTGAAGACGATAATACTTTATTTAATGCTAGAAAGGGTGAACACTAAACATGACTGGATTATTATGCATTATTGAAACAACGACATATTTAATCGTTTCAGATGTCCCTGTTATAGACCTGTATTAAGGAAACTTCTAAAGCCGGGGTATTCACGTCATAACATTCTAATAATTCTTTTTCTAATATTAATCAAATTAATCCTTTGCAATGTTGTACAACATTGAGGTTCTGCAACATTAATTGCATGTATATTTCCAGTTTTTTATCATTTTATTATTAGAATTTAGCGTATCATTTTAGTGTTTCACCACATCGTAGCCAAAGAATGTCTTATTTATAATTTTACAGTGTTCTTATACTTTCATATTATGTACACGTTGTTCAGACTTAAACGCAACTGGGTTACAGATCGTTGAGGTTGTACATTAATTTCTTGTATACTCCAAGTTTTTAATAAATTTATTACTAGAACTTAGTGTAACATTTTATAGTTTCACCACTACATTTTATCCAAAGAACGTCTTCATTGTAATTCCACAGTCTTATTATACTTTTCATGTTATGTACACGTTGTTCAGACTTAAGACAAACTGCGTTATACAAAATTCACCGCCATGATGTTACCATGGTCCATTTTTACCCAGCATCATCTAGCTCCTCAGGCCCTACAGTTCAATGTAAACCATATTTAATGAAGTGCGATGAGAAGATCAAAAACATTTAATGATCGTAGCTCTAACTATCGCCACCAGTACAATCATCAAAAACGTCCCTCAACCAATGTCCAAAAAGCCTCTCTCAAACATTGAAAAATTATGGCCGTGACTCCGGTGTCAAAACTTTCTCGGATCCCCTCAAGAAGAGCTATCTTGCTCCAATGGAAAGTATAATTATCATACAGAGGACTAAAATTTCCACACTAAACTGCGGATGCAACTTCGCCGGAGTCCATCGTCGGGATGAAGAATTCCCAGTGCCGCTTGACTCTTTTAAAAATTGAAGGTACACCGGTGAGATTAGAAGTAAGTCGTCGGGGTCCTAGGTAACTGGATCAAAGTGAATCTTAACCGGTCCTTTAAATACGGGCAGCCCTTCATTCGCCGTAATTCTCCGGGCTTAAAAACGTCCGAGTTTAACGTAACTTCCATGCGTTCAGCCGCGGAGATAACTATCCTAGCCGGATCTTCCATTAATTCAACGGCGTCGGACGAGTTTCTCGTTGGTTCTCGTTGGTGCCGTTGAATCTCGTTGGTTCCCGTTGGTTCCCGTTGGTTCCCGTTGGTTCCCGACCTTTCCTTGTGCCCCATAGTTCACGAACGCGCGAGTATAAGCATTTCTACTCACTCTCTCTCTTCCCCTCTCTTGGAATTTATTTCGCTCGAAGACGAACAAGAGGAAAAGGGATGGCGAGCCCCGGCGAAGAGTCATAACTTAATCAAGCATCAAGGGTTATTAAAAACTTTGCATTGGTCTCCAGGTGATTTTAATCTCGCTCTTCCTTCTTCCTCTTCTACTTCTTCTTCTTCGTTGGATCCCTTCCCCTCGTTCCCATCGCCACCAGGCTGTCTCTCGCGTAGTAATTCAGGCTCAAGTTATCCGGCGGGCGCAGAGTTATACGAATCCAGTGCGCGATGTCGCTTAAGATAACCAGGAGTTAGTGCTTCCGTGCTGAAGCAGTCGCTGAGAGAAACTACGCCCGGTGACTCGTAATTAAACAGAGCCGATGGATACCGGAGTCGAATGCGAGTCGACAACCCTCTCTCTCCCTCTCTCTCTCTCTCGCGCGCGCTCGCTCGCTGTCTGTCCCGCGATTCCTCGAGCTTCGTCCCTCACCTCGGCTTTTAAATTTTACACCGGAAATGGAACGAGCTCGTTGAATTAAATTACACAGGCACCCCTCCGGACAACAGTGCCACTTTCGGCCAGCTCGCTCGGGTAATTAGCATCGATCGGAACTCGGCTCCTCTTTATTAATGCCCGATGATGCGAGCGATGATGGAAATCATTCCTCGATGCACCGTGGATTTCATGTTTCCTTTCGAGAGTGTACGGCTCAATTGGAACTCCAAATAATCGATTCTCTACGCTCTGCACTCAAAGATATTTTCACTCCAAAAAACCAAGATGCTTTTTGACCTAGAATATTTCCATTGTACCCGGTCTACTTCCTTTTATGCACGTGAAGTTGATTACTATCACTCGCGCTTACAACAATTGAATTTTTAGTAACATCTTAGATACAAGCATAGTTGGATAAAAATTGTTTTATATAATAGTATGGTAATTGTTACTTGCTGAGCTTGAAGCCACGTGATTTTTGTATATTCCAAAAAATATTCTTGTAAATGTTGCAAGAATTGTGCAAGTCACAGGACTGATTGTGAAGGATAGCGTCGCTGATGACCACGATAAATGTTTGAAGTAGCAAGGATCGACATTCAAACATTTTATACTTGTTTAAAGAAAGGGTAAGTATAAATTCATGGTTCTTTTTATACATTTTCAGCCTCATTTGTCTCTCGTGTCAATCTCACATATTGTTTACTAATTCTGAATAAAGCGCATGCTGATTGGTACATCCTTTTCATTTATGCTCGATGATGAGAGCGATGTTGAAAATCATTCCTCCTTTTTCAAAACGTTGCAACTGCATTGGATCTTCGAGAAATCAATTTTCGTTATTATTGGTTCCGAAAACTACACTCTCTTCGAGCACACAAATTTGTATGTATCATTTTCAATATAATGTAGATTCCCAGTTGAAGTTACTCTGGAAAACACTATCGAAATAATATTAACAGTTAAAGCGTTAAGTTGACGTTACTTCGTAAACGTTCGACCGTCCGCAATAATAAAAAAGAACCAGTTTCCGTATCCGTTCCAACAGTATCAACTTGAAGCGCAAACAACTCGATGGTGTTTAGACTCGGCGTTCGTTCGCTACCTGTCTCGCTCGCTGACCGGTGGTAGTTGATTATAAGCGCGGTGGATTTCGCCATAACGATCCGGAATTACTTGAAAATATTTGGTTATTAAGCTTGAGTTTCTGTAGACGGTTGTTTCAGTGGAACAAGCCCCGGGAAGAAAATCGTCCGGCATTTTCCGGAGGAGCATCATCAAGCTCTTTAGCGCGGGGCGAAATTTATAAAGCAATGTAATTTCATCTCGTGCGCTGCTGAAACGTCATTTTACACGTTGTCGGTTCTATTATAAATTCATGCGATATTTCATTATATCTCAGACACACCGAGCCGCGCATTCATCTATGCACATCCACGTGTATATCCTCGCACTGAGTAACTTCGCGCGCGAATACCTTTTCGACGTGGTCTCGACTTTATTCGCAGGGAAAAGTGACTGAAGGACGTGGGCTCGGTGTGAACAGTCTGTCATAACTTTTTAATACCTCACGAAATGATGACGACTTTGTAGCAGCAGCCCATCCCCTCCCTCACCCGGCACAGGATATTAGAGCTTTAAAAGACGAATAATATCGGGGACGTTGAATAGCAACTCAGGTTCTCGTGTCCGGGACTTGTGTGCACGCTCGGTGGACTCCGACAGGAAGTAGTTAAATGTTACCGGTGTCAGGGCACGGCCTTTGTGAAGCCGGAGTCTTCGGGCACACCGTGGAGTTAGCTGACTGGCAGAGTACTATAAATTACATAAATGAAGTAAGCCCCTTCCTCACTCAAACGGGCGTCTTGCCAAGTTTATAACTTAATCACTCGTGCTTTTCATGACGGTGGAGGAGCTTAAGGACCGAGAGGGACGCGTGCAACCCGCGCAGACACTGCAACTTGCCAGGGCGAAGAAAGCGTTCTCGCAAAGGGACCAAGACCGCCAGGAAATAAAAGTAATTCTGCGGCACCGGGAATTGAAAAAAGAACGGCGAAATGGGATAAGCCGTGCACCTTCATCGCCAGAATTTAACGTCGAGTTCTACTGTTCCACTACCTCAGAAAATTTCAGGCGATTCTGAAGTTTCTTCGTCTCCACATACTCCTCATGTAGCATTTGAGAGGCATTGTTTAGATACAGTAATTTCTCGATCTAAGTCCTCTCTCGGTTCCATGCCGGGACTTAGATCGCGAAGGGACACTATTCTTTTGTAACCGCGTCGACCGCGCCGAACGTAGAAAAGGACAGCATGCAAACACGGACCGCGCGGCCGAAGGCGCAACAAAAAATAGCGTATCGGTGAGACAATACTAGTGCAATAATAAAACTTCTTTATTTTTTATTATTTTTTTATGGAACTTTCACGAACATATTCGTGGCACTTTTCTAATGAAAATGATACCAAATATGATATAATTCCGATGATATTTACTTGTGTAATAAACGATGAAAATTTTGGATATAATGAATGACATCGTATAGGAAAGAAAGAGACGACAAGAGTTCCGGCCACCGGCACAGTTCTAAGGCGGATTACGCGGCATGTTTACACTGCTCGGCGACCGAGGTAGCTCGAGCTCCGCAGTGGAAGGAGTAGGCCAAGGGACATAGATCGCAACGTTCCGTTGGACTTAGATCACGGAATTACTGAATTCAGATCTTGCGAATTCAGTTATAGACTGCGAATTTTATGTATTAATAATGTACAATTAATAGACTGCAGATTGTATGCACTTGTGACAAAAATGAGTAGTTGTAATTTAAAGGAGCAGACCGATTTAAGACATTTAAGACCATCAATGCTTTAGTTGCTGCTTATGAGCTCTATTGAAAGATGAAAGAAATTCTTATTTGGCCCTCGTACATTGCAGCTGATGCAAACAATTTTTATTTTGCATAAAAATCTTCTGTTAATTAACGGAGACATAAATTTTGTCCAGCTTTTTGCGATCTGGCCCAGCCCACGACGGCCAACGGAGGTGCGTCCTAAATTACGATCATCGGCGTTCGATCGTACCCGCACGAACCGGTTCGGTTTGCGTTCATCTTCGATAAACCGCGATTATATCGCGGCGGCCTGTGTCCCGGGGATCGTATTGGATGGCACGGTCGAGGGTTACGCGTCTTTAGAGCTTCGACGATGGCCGAGGATAACTCAGGTCTTGGATCGTCGGCGAGGTCAGCGCGGTCAGCGATTCCCGCCGGGACGCCAATAAATTTCGAAAGAAAAACTGGCTGCGCGAGTTCGAATTTTCATAAGGGGATTTATTTTCCCCGTGACCCTGCCTCCACGGTGGAGGCAACCGTTCGCTGAAAACCACCCTCTCTGTTCGAGGGCCGCCTAGAAAAATGCGTGCTCAGCTTTTGTCCGACCCCACGTTCGACGCCAGATGCGCTCATTTCAATAAAAAAACACATCCCGAAATATCCTTTGCCTCGTTCCTATCCACTCCCGACAACGTCCCTGTTCTGTCTTATCATCTTACCTCCCGTGAGTTTCACAAATGATCCATAAGTGACCCGGACCGGTGTGAAATTACCGTCGACTCGTGCTTTGGTTATCTGACTATTTTCTCGGCTATCTTCCTTCGCTCCACGGACCCGAGAATTATAACCGGCTTTATCGGGGCCGATAGCTGACCGAATAAAAATATTATCTGGCCCCCTCTCCGTCTTTCCAAGATTTAAGATTTCCCAGCCAGAGGTGGTTGTTAGCTTGGATAGGGGATGGAAACGGCGGACTCGGTGTTTGCGACGATTAGCGAGATTGGCTCGTAAATCAGTCCTCTTTGGGCTTTGGATCGTTGAGATCGTGTTAATTCTTTTTTTACTGACAGTAAATACGATTACTTTCTTGATTGAAGAATGTCCGTAATTACCAGATTCCGAATTGTACGCATTCATTATAAACTTTGTAGGTGAAATTTAAAATAGCTGGAAAATTGAAATAATTTAAGGGTGGCAATATACTCTTCTAAATCTGTTAAAATCATTAGAAGAAGAACGAATATTCTACTAGGTTCCGATTTCTCCCAGTCGATGCTGGCAATTTTTATTTTTCATGAAGATCCGCAGTTTAGTACAGTAAGTCCGCGATCTAAGTCCAACGGAACATGCGATCTGTGTCCCTTCGTCTACTCCTTCCACTGCGGGGTATCCCCGGAGGGGCCAAGAAGCTCGAGCTGCCTCGGTCGCCGAGCAGTGTAAACATGCCGCGTAATTTGATCCTGGGTCTGGTATGTCGGTGTGAATTACTACTAATCCAATTACAAAACTTATTTATTTTTCATTATTTTTTTATGGAACTTTCACCAACTTATTTCTGGCATTTTTCTGATTAAAATGACACTAAACACTAAATAATTTCAACTGTATTTAGTGGTTTAATTGACGATATGCACAGTGATTTTCGGACGTAGACGAGGATAGCGGTCCGTGTTTACATGCTGTCGTTTTCTACGTTCGGCGCGGTCGACGCGGCCACAAAAGAATAGTTTCCCGTCTCGATCTAAGTCCCAGCAGAGAACCGAGAAAGGACTTAGATCGCGGACTTACTGTAATTACTTGTGGGACGTGGCAAGATGTTCAGAGAGTCGATGAGATTTTTCAGCTAAATAACTTTAATATTTCGTAAAGTAGTTGTTAGAGATTCTAAAGAGGAAACGAGAGGAGGCGGATGGAGGGTGCATTACCTCCGTTTTAACTTTGTAAAATATGTTTATTTCGACACACGGAATTCAGATCTGTAACGAACAGATATATATATAAGGTAATGTATAAGGTAATGTATATATAATGTATAAGGTAAAGGCACCAGTAGTTGACCAGTTAAAAGAAGTTTTCCACGCGAACAATAGTAACCACTTGCTCTGTCATCAAATAGCGTGAGTCGATACCTGAAGACACTCTTTAAGTCTTCTAAATTATGTAACAAGACCACTTTTTAAAAACAGTTTAGTTACACAAATTTAAAAAAACATATTTAAAAATTCATTAATTACTTCAGAAGTTGACCACTCTTAAAAATGAAAAACCTAGTAATTGACCTTCTGTTCGTTAGTAGTTGACCATTTATACTAGAAAGAAGGTTAAAGCAATAATGTTAGAAATCATTTTAGTATCATTTAGTTTCAACAATTACGAGCACAAATTACAATTAAAGAATAAAATAAGAAATAAAAAAAATCAATTCTATAACAAATTCAATTCAGGAACAGAGTAGATGTTGCGAGTCAATATTTGGCCGTGAATGCAATCAATAGTTGACCATGTGGCCATCCTCTAAAACACAGTATGCTACAAAATTTAGAGTTATATTTTGTACTCCTAACAATATTAGATGTGAAATGGACACATTGTTAATCGTAAACAAATTTAAATGAGTCACGTCAGTAATTGACGTTGATAATAACAATATTCAGAATTTGACCCCCCAATAAACTATTGTTTTTGAGGTTAAAATAACAGAAACGATGCATTTATCACTTATAAAACGCTGTGAGAATTTAAAAAGTAAATAATTCAGTCGCGAGAAGTTCACAATGTATGGATTTTTTACCTGAATCGTACAGCTGTCCTTAACAGAAACGTTAAGGAAATAGAAATGTATCGTCATATTACCTACCTTAATGAATTTAGACGTCCGTTGTTACTATGCATATTTCACTTCGCATGTAATTGTTTTAAAATTTAACCAATAGATAGTGTGGCATTCGAGGTTTACTTTCATCAAAAGTGCACAACTTATAATAACCTTATTTTTTATGTTTTCCTAAAAACTGGTCAACTACTGGTGCATGGTCAACTACTGGTGCCTTTACCGTATATATGTAAATACATGACGCAGATGACTAGCTCGACGGCGCGTGCGCGACGTCGCTCCTGCGTTCCCTCCCGCGACCCCGCGAGTCCCGGGTGGATCGAGCAGCTTGGCGGCTCTCGCGGGCGGCGAGGGGGACGGGCGTCAGGAGCGATCGCGCTAACGGCCGATCGACGCAGTCTCTGTTCAATCGACCATTGATATATTGCAAGCGTGTTCTTCTCTCTCTCTCTCTCTCTCACCCTTGTAATACTCGATCCGTCGGCCTTTTTCCTGCCATCCTGTTTATCCGAACTGACGGAAATCTTCCAAACTGGTGAAAGATCCGAAGAGTTCGAAGCAGTAGTATTTCATGAAACAGTAACTAAATAAAATCTCTGAAGACGATGTTCTTTTTCCAATAACGATAAAATTAATCCCCTACAATGTAACTTTAAAGTTGTCACTGGTCACAGTCGCAATCAAGGATGATTAGAGTGGATCTTTTTGCATTTATGGCTTTTGAATGCATTGAGGCTATTACCAATGAAAATAGGATTTCAGTTTGTACAAATGTCTTCAAATTTGTCTACAAAAATTAAAAATTGCATAAACATCCGCAGTCTAATGATTAGCATACCGTGACCAAAAAAGTGTATGGCCGAGGTCCACGCGCGTACTTACGAAGATTTCGGAAGTGCTCAAAACTTGGTCTTTGAAGCAACGATGGAAACACGACGTCCCGTCTGTAAATCGGGGTGCGGAGAACGGGGAGAGCAACTGGTAACGCCGTTTCGTGTTTCGGGGTGGTAGTTGTACAAGTATTAGCTACTTTTATTCTAGGGTTAAATTCTCTTGACGAGAGGAAGAATGGAAGTTGATGGCTCGAAGCTTGTCGGGCGTTGACGGAAGAGAGCAATTCTTCTCTCTGTTCCGTGACCATCGCAGTTATCTTCGTCTCTCCGGGTCCTAACTTCTCTCTCTTTATCCCCGTCTGGGTTGCGGACTCTACCCCACTGCCTCTCTCCTCTATTCGTCCTTTCCTCTCGAGTCTCGAGCATAATGCGACCCCGCCATTGTACTAGTGGCCATGTTAACGTTTAAAAGCCACGCTGTTGCTAAGCGCGTTTCAGAATTTTACCGTCTATTGAGAATGCTAAAAGGTTTCTTTCAAACGGCTGGCAGAACGATTTGAAACTTGTAAATGGATATGGCTTAAACCTTCGCTCCGCTTCTGTGTTTTTTTTCTGCCCTCGCCCCCGCGAATCCTCACTCTTTCTCTCTCTCTCTCTTCCTCTCTCACCCTGTTGTGGTACTTGTCTTTGTCTCGCTGTTCCCGGCGGCTTCAGCGTTCTTTCCGTTAGGTGGCCGAGTTCTTTGAACGTTTGTTTGCCTCCGTTAATGCGGCCGGAACACGACGACGATATCGACGGCAACATCGTCGCATTTATGAATTTCACGAGCCAACGAGACCCCGATGCAAAACCAGCGGGGACTTTGATGTCGACCTCCCTCAGCAACAGGCTGAGAGCGCGGCCGATCTTTAATTTTATAATTGTATGAAATTTATACGCCGAGCTACGCTTAATGCTCAGCCAACGCCGTAATATCCGACTCCATTTCTGCTGAATTAGACCAAACTGTTCAGCCGAGGACGTCCTCCATCGCGTTGCACTCTTTGCAAATCAAGGATAGCTCGATCGTGATTCAAAAAATATTCAGTTTATCTTCAAAGAAAGTTCCTCCATGGTTTTTTTGATAAAAATTCATATAATGCATGCCAACAATGCCATCATCTATTTGTTGAGGTTTCGTTATTTTCTAAGCTCTCGATTAATTAACTCTTTGCGGACGCGTGTCTGCAGACGGTCGCTTAAGTAAAATTGATTCTCCGTGACTAAAAATCACTTTTTAAAAAATTATTACTCTCAAAAAATACCAAACAAATTTTTACCAAACACAATACTTGCTCCTTCATTTAATTCTTATGCGTAGCTTTCAGTACACCATTTTATTTCACAAGGAAAATTGTACATTCGAACCGTCGATAAGTACGCTAAACATAATTCCCGTCCGCAAAGGGTTAATCACATCACTAGCTTGTTGTGAAGACCACTTTGATTTTGTATTCTGTGCATTATTCGAGAATGAAGCAGGCTTTTGGATCAATTTAATAGTATATTAAGTGTACAAATGAATAATCCAAATTTTTAGAAACAGTTAAAAATTCAATTCTAAGTTGGTACTCTCGGCATTTTACCACTACACACTGTTGGCATGTCACTGTAACAAATGACAAATTGTATTTAATTTAACAGTGGCGACAAATGAAGTCCATGCTCTTCAGTTCATTCTTTACGAATTTCAACAAAGAGAAAATGCTGTAAAATCTGACGAATTTATGCATTCTCTGCTCGGTGTAGCTGTTGCATCATACAATGTATGCGCACTTCGATTAAAATGATTACATAGTTGTGAACCAATAAGCTTCACAAAAGAGTTCTGATTACACACTCGTAGGTTTACTAAATTGACAATAAAAATACTTCTGCTGAAACTCCGAATTCTTCGAACTAGAAGGTCCGATAACAATGTCACCGAACGTCGTATAAAATTTTAGATAAAGATGCAAGGGGTTCAACAGGGTTCTTGTTGCTCAAAGGGGAAATATTTTCGCGACGAAGTCGACTTTTAGATATTGATAAGGGTTTTGAAGGTTCGTGATAGGGAGAAAGTCCGTCGTGATCGAACGTAAAACTCACGAATGCCACGGTTTTGAACGATGAAACAGGGAAATGAAACGAGACGCTCAAAGACTTCAGCTATAAAAGTGATACAAGACCCATTTGCAAGGAAACGACCCCTCAAGTAAAATCGAGCGAAGTAATGGCGAGCATTTCAACGTAAAGAACGCTGAAGCCATTATCCCTAATAATTATTCCGATTTGAAGAACTGTTTAACGGCGCGTGAAGGCCGGGGTAATATTTACTTAAAGATTTTTCGAAACCGTTATCCTCTTCCGAACGACTTGTACAGTTGTTAAAGGTTTAACGACCGAGGCGTAATCCAGCTTTATACATCGGCAGAAAAGTCCGAGGGAAAAGAAACGATCGTAAAGATAGTGTCCTGTTATCGCGTTTCCGCCTTTCGTGTCCTTGCTGAAACTTCCGAGCAGGGAGAAACGTCTTTAAAATTTAATATTTGCCTCGAAAGCTGTACCATCCCTTTCTTTAACATTTAAAAGAATGAGATTGATCGAATAATAAATGGTGTTAGAAAAATGTTGTGCTTCTCGGAAATTGTTACATTTCCTTGAGGGAAGCAATTTTTATTTGCCATTTTTAATGTGTATAATAATTAAAGAATTCATAGAAATACTGTTCAAGCTGTTCGACCGTGAATAAATTTACTAGAGAGGGTTTGTTTCAGTCATTTTTATTTTAAGATCATCTATACGAGACCTTGAGTATGTATAATAATTCATAAATTCACACAAATATTATTATTAAAATTGTTAGACGATGAATAGATTTAAACACATTTATTTCCGGACGTTTTGACTCAAAATCATTTCCACTGCAATACATGTATTTATAGAGTCTTGTCACTAAAAAGTAATTCAATCTGTTTTTCAGTTTATATAATAATTTTAAAGATTAATATGAATACTGTAAAAAAAACATTAACTGACTTCATGAAACGTGTTTATTTTGTAAAAATAGCCGTTGCTTAGACATTCCCATTGGAAATTTGTATTGTCTTGTTTCAAGAAACCAATTCAATTGATCAATCGTTTTGTTCATTAACATACACAAAAATAACAAAATAGATAGGGATATTTTCAAAGAAAAATAAAATTGTCAAATAATGACTATACTTGACAAAACGCGTTCCTTTAAAAAAAAGATGATTGTTCCACAGTCATCCCGATATTTTGTGTCCAAAAATTAAATCAGTCTATTTTTGAACCTATGCACCAATTAAAATATTAACATGAACATTCTAATAGAGGACTAAAATGATCAAACGATTAATAGTAACAAAAGGATTGAGTACCAAGTAATTGTTGCTTCACAGGCGAGCATGGTACACAGTCGGGAACCTCGCGTGATACAGATTGTCATCGGGCGTTATGCTGTTATTATTATGGATTGAAGATCACTCTAGATTATTGATTAAGCAGTTTAGTGCGTGCAACCCAATTACCGATCGGAGTGCATACTAATAAATCAAGACCACGATCTACGGGTTGTAGAGGCAATCTGTAAGCCGCCCTCCCCCCTATTCTCGCTGCCGCCCTCTCCCCCGTTGCCGCCATCTTGCGCTAAACCTAATCGCTCGACGAGGCAAAGCGAAGATGACCAAAGTTTCTGCAACAGTACTCATGGCGTTACGATAACATCGCAAACCAACCGTGTTTTCTTGAAGTCGGACGCAATAACGAGCGGTGTAAACTGCAATCCTATACGGTAACTGATGGCTATCGCTGGGAAAGTTTGTTCATAGATATTCAGTCGTTAATTGCCTCTTTCGGAGTCCAACGTTTCTAGCTGGCTCGCAGCTGCATCGTTACCGATCTAAAAGAACTCCGATCGTCTGCACTGCACTCAGGCGAATCGGGTTCACGTGAAAACCTTCGCGAAACTTCCAGCAAACCATTCATTCGGCAAACAATAATCTCCATTCACCGTTCGACACTAGTATTCAATTTTTATTCATCTAATTCCAATTCATATAATAAAGGAAAAGAGTGCTTTAATTATTGTCTCGGGACACGGTTGATTTTTATCAGTTATTTCGCGAATCTGTGAATGAAATGGATGAATTCTCATTTGACGAGATATGTAGCACCGATTTAAAAGAACTCCGGTCGTTTGCACTGAACTCAGTCGAATCGGGTTCACGTGAAAACCTTCGCGAAACTTCCAGCAAACCATTCTTTCGGCAAACAATAATCTCCAGTCACCGTTTGACACTAGTATTCAATTTTTATTCAACTAATTCCAATTCATATAATAAAGGAAAAGAGTGCTTTAATTATTGTCTCGGGACACGGTTGATTTTTATCAGTTATTTCGCGAATCTGTGAATGAAATGGATGAATTCCCATTTGACGAGATATTTAGCACCGTTGCCGATCTAGAAGAACTCCGGTCGCCTGCACTGCACTCAGGCGAATCGGGTTCACGTGAAAACCTTCGCGAAACTTCCAGCAAACCATTCATTCGGCAAACAATAATCTCCATTCACCGTTTGACACTAGTATTCAATTTTTATTCAACTAATTCCAATTCATATAATAAAGGAAAAGAGTGCTTTAATTATTGTCTCGGGACACGGTTGATTTTCATCAGATATTTCGCGAATCTGCGAATGAAATGGATGAATTCTCATTTGATGAGATATGTAGCACCGATTTAAAAGAACTCCGGTCGTTTGCACTGAACTCAGTCGAATCTGGTGCACGCGAAAACCTTC
This sequence comes from Sphecodes monilicornis, assembly GCA_913789915.3. NCBI lineage: Eukaryota > Metazoa > Arthropoda > Insecta > Hymenoptera > Halictidae > Sphecodes > Sphecodes monilicornis. The sequence continues at coordinate 19,472,060 of OU565290.1, forward strand.
ACGAAACTTCCAGCAAACCATTCATTCGGCAAACAACAATCTCCAGTCACCGTTCGACACTAGTATTCAATTTTGACTAAGATAATTCCTATTCTTAACACATTATCTATCAGCGATTATTTCATAATTTTTGGAAGTTTATGGTTCGCAGCTAATGATTCCTTAATAGATCTTTCAACAGTAATAACAATTTCAATTCGGAACAAGTCATCGCCAGTAACGTAATCTAATAATTTCGTTTGAGATTATTATGTAAAAATAGATTTTTGATCTTTTTGTTGGTACAGCACAATTACTAGACAGTGGATCTTTATGCAAAATAAAAATTGTTCACCTGAATTGCAAGAAACTGCAGCGAATGTGGAAATTATTTTCTTGTTTAATATGTTTAGTAGGTTAAACGTAATACAATAACATTTTTAAATTCTTTTAATGTACGTACCGTTTTCAATTACATCTACACATTTTTGTCATAAATGCATAAAGTCCGCTGTCTAACAATGATTTAAACTCCTATTAGTTGGCTTTCGGTAGATAAAGTGTTAATACAAGCAGAGAGGAAGGTCCTTTAATTATGATGTCGTTACACCAGCGACCTCCATCAATTATCTTGCAAATCTGCGAGTTAAATGAATGAATTCTCATTTACCGAGATATTTAACACCACGAAATTAAAACAGAAAGTAACGTGCGCAGCGCAGAAATTCTATTTCTGCCATCAACTTTACATAATCGAGCAGATCCTGGTTTTCTAATGATCCTAAATGGATTAGATAAGTCTCCACAATGTAATTAATGTGATAAAACGATTCAATTTCGATAATTCCAGCTTGGGGGCGGGGACCAATTAAAAATTTCATTCGTTTCTTCCGGGTCGAATTTCGGGCGCGTCGCGACGCCCGTCCAAATTAAACGAACGCAAACCGCGATCCGATTTTACGGGGAACGGCGCGGCGCCCGGGCCCCCGATTTCCAATCCTTCGATTAGTTGCCGGCGGAATTTCGCAATGTTAGAATTTCCAGGCGCTCGTTAGCCCGCCAATCGCAAATTCGCGATCGCAAATTTCCGGCGTACTTGCTAGCTGCGCCAGGATTCAAGCCGGATTACCGGGGCGGACGTATTCCGAGAGTTTCTGCCGGAAACTTTCTGCACGATGATGCGGAAGAAAGTTGACGTTAATGTTACATTGAACGGTTATCTGTTATCGCGACATTTTCAATTTCGTTATCGGCCAATGACCGCTCACGAGTCGGAACTAACAGATATTTCAACCTAACCCTTGACCCTTCATTGAAGATCGCGCGAACTGCATATTTATCCTTCATCGTATCCTTTTAACATATGTTTTACCATTTGCTGGCGCATGATATTATATATTGCACTTCATCCTTTGATGATACGCTTATTTATGGTCGTATGACTGTGAACGTATTTTTAGAAAATTTTAAATCTTTAATATTTTTGGTTAAGACTATTTATATTCATTCTAAATAGCATTTTTAAAATTGTAAGTATTTATATCGAATTTAGTGGAATAGGTTAACGATCCGGGAAAAAATAAGTTCCAAGTAAAAATGTGAATACTTTCTTAAATAAATGTATTTTTAGGAGAAGAAAGTTTAGGAAAGCTTTCCTTTATTGGATCATATCGAATTTCTTTCTTTGGTAGTACGCTTATAGGTATACTGATCACTAGACTGTGGAGGTTTATGCCATTTTCAATTTTTGTATATAGATTTTAAGAAAGTGGAATTAAATAAAATCGTATTTTCAATGGTAGTACCCTTTGTAAGTCTGAAATTAATAAAAATCGTACTAAATTCGATAGAATTTTATATTTTAACATTTTTTTTTTAACATTTAATCCTTTGCGGACCTTCCTCGTGAAATGAAATTGTAGACCGACAGCTAAGTACAAGAATTAAATGAAAAAACGAGTGTCGTGTTTAGTAAAAATTTGTTTCATGTGTTTTGAGAATAATCATTTTTAGAAAAATGATTTGCAGCCACGGATTAGCAATTTTGTTTGGGCGACTGTCTGCAGACACTCGTCCGCAAAGGGTTAACCCTTGGCCTACAACAACGAGTGAGACTCGTGGTAAGAAATTTGGGCCAAAAACAATAAGGACGAGTTTGGCTCGTTGTACTGCGTTCGGACCAAACGTAAACAACACGAGTCTGGCTCGTTGTACTTCGTTCGCACCAAACGTAAACAACACGACCCTGGCTCGTGGTACTTCATTCTTGAGAAACGTAAACAACACTAACACGATGATTACCAATTTTCTACGAGTTTTCTCAAATCATTATTAATTTACATTAAGTATTAATTTACAAATTGTTACCGATACATTATCCACATTCAAATTATAAATCATTTTTGTTCACCGAAGAATTGATCATAATTACTTCCCAGACATCTTAAAAGTATTAATTGTGCCCAAACGTGTTCATTATTTCACAATTCCTTTCGTAGCGCCGAAATATACATGTCATAAGACGCATACATTTTGCGCAAGTTCGAGCACACGGCTAAACAGCTAAATGGCTCGACGCGTGACCGACGTTCTTGTTTATTATGCCCCGGGCAATCGGGAGTCAGCGGGTACGACAAGAGGTTAACACGTTCACTGCCACGTCAGTCATACGTGACTGACACAATTCTTTTACTAGATTTCAACGTTATTTCGTAGGGTGACAGGCGGGGTAAATCAAAATTTTGTTTGGACCCACGAATTATAAGAAAGTTAAAAAAGCAATGACTGTAATAAATCATAACTTATCAGTTACAGGTTCCATTGTAAAATTGATTCGATTTCGTGGAATTTTGTCACGTCCTGTCGTGGCGTTTAACCCTTTGCACTCGGAGCTATTACAACTAAAAAACCAAACATTTCTTGTAACCTAGAATATTTCCATTGTACATAATTTTTTTCATTATATGCGTACGAAAATGATATAGTACCTCGTAAAATATTCAAATGATTAATAATTTATTACATTTAAACAAATTTAATCATGCAAACAATATTCTGAATAATGGTGTAGCAATTTGTAGTGGCGCCTCAGAGTCGCCATTCGAGTGCTAAGGGTTAACATGCTAATATGCATTTCTAGAAAATTTTGAACCTTGGTTACTTGTGGTTGAGCTTGTCATTTACCATCTACTTCAATTTTTTAAGTATTTATCTGAAATTCAGTGAAAAAGTTGACATACCCTAGAAAAATACGCCCGAAGTAAAAATATAATGACTTCCTTAAATAAATGTATGAATTGAATTTGTTTGAAGCGAAGACGCCGAATGAATGAATGAAAAATTTAGGATATCCTGCCTGTGAGTGTACCAATTTGTCAGATAAGTTGTACCAATTTGTTGCGAGGAATGGTTGACGACAAAGTTTAATTTCCTAATGAGTAGTTTGTTTGGAGCGCCGAATGCTCACCGTGCCGGAAAATGCGAAAAGTGATGCCACGTTATCCTGCCTCAACTGTCTTAAGTAATATCCCTCCTTATGAGCGGAACGCAACTTGAAATTAACTTTACGTACCAATTTAATTAGGGCACATCTTCATCCACGCTATCCGCCACTCCTCGATTTCAGTTTGCTATTATTAAGTTCGCGAATTAGAAGACGTTAGAGCGGCAAATATTACTTTACAATTCTCTTCGAAATTCAGCTGAGATATACTTCGCGATACTTTTACTTTAAAAAAGATCGAATGCTAAACGTCTTCTATACAAATTTTTGTTCCTGTGTATTCAATTCTTATTTTATTGCTTGAAAAGTCGAAGGCCAGGAAAAAAAGTATGAAAAACTGTTCTGCATACTTTTTAATAGAATATATCATTTTTGCATAATATTTATGAGTAATTCTGTAAACCCTTAATTAACGAAACCCAAATATTGACACAATGATCTTTCATTATAGAAATCTTAAAAGTATCATTAATTTCAATACGATTTTATTCCAATAAAGCACGTAAGTAGAATTGACCAGCCACTGATCAGACACCTGATTTTAAAAAGTTCCATGGAAAGTAGGCTTTCAGCGTTAATAATCTACCAACCTTGAACTTATGCGAGAACGTATGATCCAGTAAATATCATAAGCGAGTCGCCAGTGACCGAATGTAGGTCATTGTTCTTCACAGGCTTCGTAAGCATAAAACTCATTACAGTAATCGATTTAAACATCGAACAATAGAACATTTCAGCGTTACAAATTGTGACGTATTCCAAAAAGGCAACAGTCGACAGGAACGTGTAAAATTGCTAATGAAACCATTAAACTCCGTCGTTAATCTAAATACCGTTAACAACGATGTCATTGCTATAATTATTACGTAATTGTTTGTACACAACAATCGCGGCGCAGTCTGGTTTGACAGGTGAATGCCGGCCGGCGCATGTAAAATAATTTCGCGAAGCCTTGCAATTAATACAGCTATACAATCCCGTTAATATCGATATCCTGGGCGGGAAGAACGATCAGATTATCTTTGTTCTGAAATCAATTTAAATACATCGTGGAACGGTGTATTGCGCTGCACAATTTCGAAGACAATCATGAGCTCGAATATCTGCGAGGATGCTGCGTCACGTGTGTCGAATTAATATTTTAAGTAATAAGTATCGACTATCCTCGATTTATCAAGTGTTTAACACCGATGATCTTAAGAACATTATTAATAGACAGCGAATTATACACACTTATGACAAAAATTGGTAGGTACAATTTAAAATAATAAAGAGATTTAAAAAAAATTCGAAACAGCAATGTGTCGGTTGTACAATTTAATTCGCAGCCCTTCTTCGTGAATTTATAAATTAATCACATACGATTAAAATGGATTCTATATTCCAAAATAATCGCTATCACTCCATCCTAATGGAGCATGGATTATAATTATAATTATATTATATTATAATTATCCTCATTCCTATGCTAATACTCCATCTTTCAAGTAGTTCAGTTATTTCCAATATGATTGTTGGAAGATTTAGATTCAAAGTGAAGTTACTATCAATAGACTGTGAGAGCCATGAATTAATTTGTGCATCTAATATTATCTTTCATTTACTAAAATTATTAAAGAAGAAGAGAACTTTTACTTTTGCTTCTCACAATTTTTATCATGCATAATGATCAGCAGTCTAGTTATTAATATTTTTCTTCGCATTATGCTTTTATTTTGCGACGTACAACATTATCGTTTTCGTACCAAAAACTTGGTTTCGTAAATCCGGCAAAGTTATACCGGGATCGCGGGGCTTTATACAGTAACGAGTCGCCAATTTCCGTGTAACGTCGGAGCGTTCAACCCAATTATCGTCACCTTTGTTTGCAATTAACTTGTAAAATAGGATAATCCCGTGGCGCGGGATCTAGTAACGGCACGGCGTCGATCGAGCCGTTATCGATCCGATCGAGAGGCGCGATAGAATCACCGGGAGAACTCGTATAACGTTATGACGCTTGAATATTCATCGAGGGTGGTTTTAATGAATGCAATCCGAGGAGCTGAATAACAGGGAACACGTAAACAGAAGAGGAGAACCGGTTCTCTCGCCTCCTGCAGCGCCGTAAATCTGCTTTCGGTGTTTTTCCACGAAGCTGGTTTTGGCTGGCGCGAGAACGTAGGATCGATCGATCCTTTCTCCCCGTGGTTCTAGGGAAAACGAATCCAACGCACACGACGTGCGCGCGAAGTCGGCGAAAACAACCGGTGTTTAGAGAATCCCCGTTGGAAAGTTCATACGGCGTTACAGGTCGACTCGAAACGACGGCACATCGTTCCGCGGAAGTTTTAGGACGGCCATTAGGAAGTGATGGCTCGCTCTGGGAGTTCGAACGCCCCCCGGAACCACAGTTACACTGTTGTTGCTGTAAATCAACAAGTTGATATCTGTTACTTAACCTAAACTGTAACCAAGCCGGACAGAGCAACACTTTCCGTGGCCGGATAATGGCCCCCGCACGACGATGATACGATCAACTCCCGCACCGTAAATATCATCCTCCCTGTCTTCCTGCTTTTGGAATCTTGCAACAATGTTCCAAGATTTTCTGAACACTTTAAGATTTTTTGGGGTTAAGATTTATTTAGGTAGATATGTTGCTATTTGAGGTAAATGAATTTAGTGGACGTTTGTTGATTTTCTAGGGTTGTGCTGCGCGATATGAAGCTTAAATATTCAATTACATTGTGCCAAAAGTAAACAAGCAGAGATAATAAATTTATTAATTACATTTGCTCGATATAATTACACTTGGTAATATTCATGTGCTAAAAATTACTCTGTATCTCAAGTTCTATTATCTGTTTCTACTCAGAAATTAGATGGCAAGATGGTTGAGGGAGTACTTGTCGTCATTGACAAAAGGAATTGTTATAAATATTAACCAGCTGGACATGATAAACTTATCAGTGAATTGTGTTGGATAAATTAATGCGCGTGAATATTTATGTGTTAAAAGTTATTTAATATCTCGAGTTCCATTACATATCTTTACTAAAAAATGAGATGATGAATAGTCAAGGAGATGCTTCTCGACATCGTTAACAAAATGAATTGTTATAAACATTATACAGCCAGAAATAATACATTTAGCAATAATTATTATCACAGTGATCGAAATCTACCGAAATTAGTTGGGGTGGGGAGCGTTGCGCTTCGCTGCGCGCTGCGCATCACTGCCTACCTAAGCCCGCGGAGCGTGCTCAGTCAGTCAGTTGGGCCGGGTCCTCCGGCAGGAGCGGACGGGCTCCGGGACCAGGAGGGTCTTTGGCTACCTTGGGCTGACCAGGAGTCCTCCAGCGGTACCCTGGCCTATACTGCCTGTCTTGGGGATGACCAATGGGTTTCCAGAACTACCCAGACCTACCTTCAGCTGGCTTAGGGTTGACCAAGAGTCCTCCACCACTGGCCGACCATGGGGCTGACCAGTGGTCATCCAGAGCTACCCCTGCTTACCTCCAGCTGACATAGGATTGACCATGGGTCCTTCACCAGTGGCCTACCATGGTCCACCCTTGCCTACCCTGAGCTTCACCAGTGGTCATCCAGAGCTACCCTAGTCTACCCCTGCTTACACTGAGGCTGACCAGTGGTCCTCCAGAACTTCCCTAGTCGACACTTGCCTACCTTCAGCTGACTTAGGGTTGACCAAGGGTCCTCCAGCAGTGATCTGCCTTGGTCTACTCCAGAGCTACCCTGGCCTAACCTTGCCTATCTTGGGGTTGACCAGTGGTCCTCCAGAGCTACCCTGGCCTACCCTTGCCTACCATCAGCTGACTTAAGCTTGACCAAGGGTCCTCCACCAATGGCCTACCATTATTTATCATGGTCTACCTTTAGCTAGCTTAGAGTAGTCCAAGGGTTATTTAAAACTTCCTTGGCCTACTTTAAGCTAGCTCGGGGGGGCCATGGTCTCTTCAATGCTGTCTTCGTTTACCTTGGGTTCTGAGCCGGTGCAGTTTCAGTATCCGGCATGAAGTCATTATCATGCTGATCGGCTCAGAGAGTGTAATCATTCCAATGGCTTCGCATCTCCGAGTGAGTCATATCGTCATTACCTTGTCACTATATTCGTCTGTAGAAATAGACTAGTAGTAGAGTGTAAAAGTAGTTAGTTGCATGCATGGGCAGGCCTCGCCGCCCCAACGATCAGCCGAGATGGGAACGTCCGCGATTTGCAATAGCGTTGCGACAAAACCACGCGTTTCATTAGTCGATTTTGAACAGAGATTAAATTTAACATTACGATATAGATTGTTTAGAGTGTAGCGTTGCGAATCACAAATACTCGTGGTTTAAAATTACCTTGCATTTTGATGACTGCGCTTTTAAAGTTCACATTGTTGTTGTTTTACACATAATGTAAAGTAATCGTTTTTTTGGATCTCTGTTCGTTGAATTAGCGTTGCGCACCAAAAGTTCGCGTTTGCTTTAGAGTGTTTCGACTTTTCAGGCTCCCATGCTCGAGCTGCAACGATCAACTGTGAGATGGGCACATCCGCGATTTCGAGTAGCGTTGCGAAACAAATTGTCACACGCGTTGTACTAGTATCAATTTTTTAAATTTATTAAATGTCTAGTTAATGTTGCGAATAAATAGTCGCATTTAGAGTTTTAAATTTCTTATTTAAATAGCATTTTGAATTTCGATTTGTTGAATTAGCGTTGCGCAACGAAAGTATCGCGTTTGCATTAGAATCTTTCGACATTTCAGGCGCCCATGCTCCAGTTGCAACGCTCGAGTGTGAGATCAGCACATCCGCGGTTTCGAGTGACGTTGCGAGACTAATTGTCGGGATGGGGCCGAAGATGCCTGACAAACTGTCATTTAAGACGGCAATCATTGCAATGGCTTCGCATCTTTGAGTGAGTCATTTCGTCACTACCTTGTCACTTACCCGTCTGTAGAAATAGAGTAGTAGTAGTAGAGTGTAAAAGTAGTTAGTTGCATGCATGGGCAGGCCTCGCCGCCCCAACGATCAGCCGAGATGGGAACGTCCGCGATTTGTACTAGCGTTGCGAGAAAAACACGCGTTTCATTTAGTTGATTTTGAACAGAGACCAAAGTTAGTCTTCCTTCCAATTATAATCGGAGTTTCTATCAGCGATATAGCTTGTTTCAAGTATAGCGTTGCGAAACAAATAGTCGCGATTTGTTTTACATAAACTGTAGAGTAATCTTTTTTTGATCTCTGTTCGTTGAATTAGCGTTGCGCACCAAAAGTTCGTGTTTGCTTTCGAGTTTTTCGACTTTTCAGGCTCCCATGCTCGAGCTGCAACGATCAGCTGTGAGATGGGCACATCCGCGATTTCGAGTAGTGTTGCGAAACAAATTGTCACACGCGTTGTACTAGTTTCAATTTTAAAACTTGATTAAATGCCTAGTTAATGTTGTGAATAAATAGTCACGATTCAAAATAGTTCTAGACATACCGATCTACAATTTTAGACGTTACAATTTAAAATTTCTTATTTAAATAGCAATTTGAATTTCGATTTGTTGAATTAGCGTTGCGCATCAAAAGGATCGCGTTTGTATTAGTATGTTTCGACATTTCAGGCGCCCATGCTCCAGCTGCAACGATCAACTGCGAGATGGGCACATCCGCGATTTCGAGTAGGGTTGCGAAATAAATATTCAGACGCGTTGCACTAGTATCAATTTTTAAAACTTATTAAATGTCTAGTTAATGTTGCAAATAAATAGTCGCAATTTAAAGTAGTTCTAGAGATACCAGTGTAGAATTTTAGACGTTAGAGTTTTAAATTTCTTATTAAAATAGAATTTGAATTTCGATTTGATGAATTAGCGTATCGCCTCAATGGATCGCGTTTGCATTAGAATGTTTCGACGTTTCAGGCGCCCATTCTCCAGTTGCAACGACCAACTGTGATATGAACACATCCGCGATTTCGAATAGCGTTGCGAAACAAATGATCACAGACGTTGTACTAGTATCAATTTTTAAAGTTGACTTAACGTCTAGTTAATATTGCGAATAAATAGCCGCGATTTTAAGTTGTTTTAGATGTACTGATCTAGAATTTTAGAACTTAGAGTTTTAAATGAGATTCTTATTTAATGTGTAAGAATCGTAAAACTTAATTTGTAAAAATTATCGTTGTAAAAAAGGGAGCCAGAACGAAGGGAGATTTCGTTCTGACTCCCTTCCGGGTCTCTTGTGCCACAATCTCCTCGTGATGTGATCTGGGCAATCGGAATTATCCACAATTCGCAAGATCCTATAATTTATAAATTGTAGTATCTTGCATGTAGTAGATAATATCGAGGTAATAGCTGCACATTTAGAATTTTCGTTAATAAGTATTTTATAGTACGACCTAACACTTTCTTCGTTTTCCATTGTCCCAGTTTTAGCATTTCTTTTCAATTAACAATCCAAATACAGAGTTTCTATTTCAGAATATATGCACGTTCAACAAATAGCTTTAATACTAATTTTTGGATTTTTAATTGGAATATTTTCTTGAACTTTCAAAGTTCGACTTTCCCAAATTGATATTTTTGTGTTCAAATTGATATTTTTGTGTTGAAATTGATGTTTTTGTGTTGAAATTAATGTTTTTCTGTTGAAAATGATATTTTTGTGATGAAATTGATATTTTTGTGTTGAAATTGATGTTTTTGTGTTGAAATTGATGTTTTTGTGTTGAAATTGATGCTTTTCTGTTGAAAATGATATTTTTGTGATGAAATTGATATTTTTTTGTTGAAACTGATATTTTTGTGTTGAAATTGATATTTATGTGCTGAAATTGAAATTTTTGTGCTGAAATTGATATTTTTGTGCTGAAATTGATATTTTTGTGTTGAAATTCATGTTTTTGTGTTGAAATTGATGTTTTTCTGTTGAAATTGATGTTTTTCTGTTGAAAATGATATTTTTGTGATGAAATTGATATTTTTGTGTTGAAACTGATATTTTTGTGTTGAAATTGATATTTATGTGCTGAAATTGATATTTTTGTGTTGAAATTGATGTTTTTGTGTTGAAATTGGTTTTTCTGTTGAAAATGATATTTTTGTGATGAAATTGATATTTTTGTGTTGAAATTGATATTTATGTGCTCAAATTGAAATTTTTGTGCTGAAATTGATATTTTTGTGCTGAAATTGATATTTTTGTGTTGAAACTGATATTTTTATGTTGAAATTGATATTTTTATGTTGAAATTGATATTTTTGTCTTGAAATCGATATTCCTCCGATTGGAGTTCCCTCAGGGGCTCACTCACGGGATGAGGCCCGTGAGTGGGTACGGGGACTCGCGTCCCCGGGGCCACCCGAATCGCTTATAGGTCGTTGCGTCCACAAATCATTAGATTTGGGCTCGATGTAGTTTCGATTCTGTTTCGATTCTGTTTCGATTCTGTTTCGACTGGTTTTTGATTTGGTTTCGATGTTGTTTCAACATGTTTTCCATTCTGTTTCGATTTTGCTTCAAGTGGTTTTCGATTTGGTGCCGATCTTGTTTCAACTGGTTTGCGATCCTGTTTCGATTTGGGTTGTTCATCTTGCTATTGTTTGTCAGGCCGCACTCGTGTTTGCGGGATTTAGCTTGGCTCTCATGAGCATAAGTAGGCCGTGCTCGTGTACAGGGTTTAGGGTCATATATCTACGGCATCTTTACCGTCATCTTTTCATTGTCTTGTTCTAATTTGGTTCATATATTGTATTCTATCTAACTATGATTAGTCTGCTTCAGTTAGAGTCCAGCAGCTGATCATTTTCATCGACGGATGAAGAAAATTCATCGAAAGAAGAAAATTCATCGATCGAAGACTCCAGATTATTTATAAATTAGTTTTAGTGCGTGCGTTAGTTATTAAGATTGTATATCGTCGTTGTAATTATGTCGAGTAATTATTGCCGTAACTTCACTTTGCTCGCCTCGTTTGCTGACTCCGACACAGCCTTCTGCTGTGTCGGCCTTGCTTGCAGGTTCTGAGCCGGTCCAGTTTCGGTATCCGGCGTGAAGTCATTGAGAGGGATGTCTAAGAGACTCGTTCACTCGTCTTCTGACGATCCTCTGTGTTAACGTAATCCTGGGCACGCCATGTTCTCATGTCACCCAGTAGCGCCAGAAACCGTTTGAGCGCATCTCTTTGCCATCTTTCTTGGTGATGGAGTGGCGGGTATCGGGCTGGTCGGCTCAGGACTTGTAAGCATTGAACGCGTCGCGTCACCCTTGAACCAGAGCCTTCTGCTCTGGTTCGATCTTGTTTGTCTCTTTGAAAGAATCGGAGCCTTCCGCCTGATTCGCTCTTGGTCCCTCGTGGATCGGAGACTTCTTCTCCGATTCACACTTTGCCCCGCAATAATTACTCGACATACGCTAAATGGAAAAGAAGTCTTTTCCATGAAAAAGACTACTTTTCCATTTAGCAACCTGCGAAACTTAGTTTCTAAGAATCTTCGTTGTAAGAAAGGGAGACAGAACGAAGGGAGACTTCGTTCTGACTCCTTTTCGGGTCTCTTGTGCAGCAACCTCCTCGTGGTGAGACCTGGGCAATCGGTATTATCCACAATTCGCAAAATGCTATAACATATAAATTATAGCATTTTGCATGCAGTGGATAATATCGAGCTAATAGCTGTACATTTTGAATTTTAGTTAATAAGTATTTAATAGTTAAATGTAAGACTTAATACTTCCTTCGTTTTCATTTGTCCCAATTTCAGCATTTCTTTTCAATTAAGAATCCAAATACAGAGTTTCTATTTCAGAATACATGTACCATCAACAAACATCTTCAATATTATTTGTAATTAAAATATGCTTTCGAACTTTCAAAGTTCAACTTTCCCAAATTAATATTTTTTTCTTGAAATTGATGTTTCTCCTATCTGAGTTCCCTCAGGGACTCACTCACGGGATGGAATCCGTGAGTGGGTACGGGGACTCGCGTCCCCGGGGGCACCCGAATCGCCTATAGGTCGTTGCGTCCACAAATGATTAGATTTGGGCTCGATGTGGTTTCGTTTTTGTTTCGACTTTGTTTCGACTGGTTTTCGATTTGGTGTCGATTTTGTTTCAACTGGTTTTCGATTCTGTTTCAACTGGTTTTCGTTTCTGTTTCGATTTTCTTTCAATTGGTTTTCGATTCTGTTTCGATTTTCTTTCAACTGGTTTTCGATTCTGTTTCGGTTTGGGTCGTTCATCTTGCTCTTGTTAGTCAGAACGAACGAAGAAAATTCATCAAAGGAAGAAAATTCATCGAAAGAAGAAAATTCATCGAAAGAAGAAAATTCATCGAAAGAAGAAAATTCATCGAAAGAAGAAAATTCATCGATCGAAGACTCCAGATTATTTATAAATTAGTTTTAGTGCGTGCGTTAGTTATTAAGATTGTATATCGTCGTTGTAATTATGTCGAGTAATTATTGCCGTAACTTCACTTTGCTCGCCCCGTTTTCTGACTCCGACACAGCCTTCTGTTGTGTCGGCCTTGCTTGCAGGTTCTGAGCCGGTCCAGTTTCGGTATCCGGCGTGAAGTCATTGAGAGGGATGTCTAAGAGACTCGTTCACTCGTCTTCTGACGATCCTCTGTGTTAACGTAATCCTGGGCACGCCATGTTCTCATGTCACCCAGTAGCGCCAGAAACCGTTTGAGCGCATCTCTTTGCCATCTTTCTTGGTGATGGAGTGACGGGTATCGGGCTGGTCGGCTCAGGACTTGTAAGCACTGAACGCGTCGCGTCACCCTTGAACCAGAGCCTTCTGCTCTGGTTCGATCTTGTTTGTCTCTTTGAAAGAATCGGAGCCTTCCGCCTGATTCGCTCTTGGTCCCTCGTGGATCGGAGACTTCTTCTCCGATTCACACTTTGCCCCGCAATAATTACTCGACATACGCTAAATGGAAAAGAAGTCTTTTCCATGAAAAAGACTACTTTTCCATTTAGCAACCTGCGAAACTTAGTTTCTAAGAATTTTGTAAGAAAGGGAGACAGAACGAAGGGAGACTTCGTTCTGACTCCTTTTCGGGTCTCTTGTGCAGCAACCTCCTCGTGGTGAGACCTGGGCAATCGATATTATCCACAATTCGCAAGATATTATAACTTATAATTTATAGTATCTTGCATGTAGTGGATAATATCGAGCTAATCGCTGCACATTTAGAATATGTGTAAATATGTATTTTATAGTAGAATGTGAGACTTAATACTTTCTTCGTTTTCCTATGTCCCAGCTTCAGAAATCCTTTTCAATTAATAATCCAAATACAAAGTTTTTGTTTCAGAATACGTGTACGTTCAACGAACACTTTCCATATTTCTTTCAGGCTTCAGAGTTCAACTTTTCCAAAATGATATGTTTGTCTTGACACTTATATTCCTCCGATCGGAGTTCCCTCAGGGGCTCACTCACGGAATGGGCCCCGCCCCCGAGGTACCCGACGCATCTGTAGGTCGTTGTGTCCACAATTAATTCGATTTGAGTTTGATTTGGGTTCTTCATCTTGCTCTCGTTGATTAGGTCGCTCTCGTGTGCGAGGTTAGCTTAGCTCTCGTGAGCGGGTGTTAGGTTTGCACTCGTGTGCGGGATTTAGTTTGGCTCTCGTGAGCTGGATAGATTCGCGCTCGTGTGCGAGGTAGACATGCCGTTCTCATGTACGGGGTTTAGAGTCGTATCTCCATCGTATCTTTATCGTCACGCTTCATCGTCTTCCTCTGTGTCTAACTATGATTAATTTGCTTCAGCTGGAGTACAATAGCCGAACATCTTTATTATCGGACGACGACTACTCATGCAACGAAGACTCTACTTGTCGACCGAATACTCCGAATTTCTTCCATGCAAATTATTTTTAGTGCGTGAATAATATTACTTCGAGCTGTTATCGTTCTGTTACTTAGTCTTACTTTTCGGAATTAGTCGGTTCTTCGACATGATTTCGAATTTTCTTTTAAAACTTGTTGGTCCTGTTTTATAGTTCTAAAATTTTATCGTACAGTTTAAAATAACAAAGACGGTTCAGATGGACACAATTCATGAGACACACTGTATATCCTGTTTGAACCTTCGTCGTAGTCATCGCGCCGACATTCACAGCTACCGGCGGTAGTAATTGCAGCGTAAACATTTCCCGGGGCGCTGATTGCGAGACTCATTATTTCGGCGAACCTCCAAATCGAGAATCGCGCTTGAGATTCGACGACTCGAAGACGCCGCCCACCACCTTGATTAAGGGAGTGGGATGTCTCATTATTGCTCATAATCAACGCGCTACAATGGGGAGACCAGGCCACGCCAGCCGAGAGAAGAGTTTCTGTGCAAAATTCGTTCGGAACCTCTTCGCGTCTCTGGCTTTCGGTATCGTTTCCGCCTCTTGAATCTGTGGAGCGTCTTGGCACCCCGGGTGCTTTCGGGACATCCCTTATCGATAATGACGACAATAAACGAATCGGGAAACCTGTTTCGGAGACCAGAAGCCACCCAAAACCCTGTCCAATTTCATTTACGGTTTTCATTATCGTTTTCGGAACACGCACCGCTCTCTCTCTCTCTCTCTCTCTCTCTCTCTCTCTCTCTCTCTCTCTCTCTCTCGCCTCTTACGGCTTACACTTAACCCATTTCATCCCATTAGTGGACTCTTCCGGCTACGTGATTTCGAAATTAAATTGACTCCTCGTTACGCGGTGTAACGTAATGAAAAGCCCGGCCCCGGGTTTTTCGGAAGCTTTCAGTCTCTCGGCTGAACTGTGGCTTCGGCGGTCGTTCGCTCTGTTATTTAATAATTCGTCCGGTTCGCTGTTTAACGCTACCGGAATTTCGGACTTGCTGGCCCGAAGACCGAATTGGTGTATAAATCGTGACGATTATGCTTCGTTGTATTATTTCTGCAAATTTGAGATTAGAAATTCTCATGGGAGAAAGGTGAGAAATGTTTCAGCGGTCGAGAAAGAGATTCGATTTACCAACTAAAATAATCCCTCTCGACAAAAATATCGTGCAGGCGTCACGATAGTTCAAAAATATGCTTATATTTCTTATTCTTTTTTATCTAATTTTATCTGGTCACAAGCAGTCACGAGAATTGAAAATTCCCCGATAACGACGTTACAATTTAAAAGAATAAAAATGACAGGGACCGTAGTTACTGAATTTAGCCAGAACATAGCGCAGATGGCAAATTTTTAGAGCCAATAACTAACAATTCCGCCGCTCCACTTTCGCGATACGATTTCGAGAACGGTGGTAGAGCAACATCGCGCAGAGACGGATAAAATTCGCACGGAGTCAAGAGCCATAATTCGCGGGAGGGCCGGCTCTGTTTATCGCATTTCCATACCTAATGCCCGACATAACGCCAACATCGTCAGCACTCCGGCAGCGTATCCCTCTCATTTTTTAACGGGAATTTCCCGAGAGGTGGCCGAATAACCAGCAGTGGCTGTATTTACCGTGCAGCAGCCGCTGCCGCCGCCTCTCCTTTGGAGAGCACTCTCCATCGCGCTATCTTCCGTCGGTGAATCACGGAACGCCCGGCGTTCCGTGTCATAACGATTCCCGCGATAATAAAAAGGGTTCGGGAGCAGAACGGGAACGAAATAAAGGGCTAGGAGAAACCGGAGAAAAACGAGTAACGAGAGAAAGTACGAGGTTATGAAAGAAGAAAATAAAGGAAGAGAGAGAGAGAGAGAGAGAGAGAGAGAGAGAGAGAGAGAGAGAGAGAGAGAGAAAGAGGAGGCCCAGAGAAAAAATCGGCGAGATCCATCAGCGAGAACCGCGTTTCGTCCGCGGTTCCGTTCTGTTGGAGAGGAGAGAGGCCACTTTTCGGCCGGGACGATAATAAATCGCCTGTTTCGTGGGTGGAAACAGGATGTGCGGTGCGGCTTACATACGAAATTCCAGGCTGCCGCCCCGCAACCACCACCGTTCCGCGTCGCTCTGACAAATACGATACACGGCTATCGCTTCGAAACGTCGTGCGAGCTCCGAAGAAAACGCTCCGGAAAAACCAGTGCAGGTTCGTTCTTGGGGAACAGAGTTCCCGTGGGGATACACGGTGTCCCAAAAGTGTACTTTCTTAATCGAGGAGGTTCCTGAGATCATTTGAAAAACTTTTTTCTTTGCGAGAATGTTCTCCGCAGCTTCGTTGAGAAGTTATTAACGAAAAACGCTGACCAATCAGAGAGCAGCTATGGCGGATGGATTCTGACGCGGTGTTAGGTCCCGTTGAGCGTGGCGTTGGCATTGGGCGAGCCGGAACCCGTCCACTCAAGCCGCGCTCTGATTGGCCGGTGTTTTTCGTTAATAACTCTTTAGCAGAGCCGCGGAGGACATTTTCGAAAAGGAAAAAGTTACTTGAAATGATCTCAGGAATCGCGCCTTTCGAGGAAATAGAAGAAATGTGCTACTTGAAAGGGACACTTTTGTTTTGCACACGATATAAAAAAACTAAAAGATTATTCTACTTCTACTTGTTACTATTGGAAAAGTTAACTATCTGACTATAAATGTACGCGGTACCATTCATTTCTTTCTACATTTACATGTCATTTGTTTCTACATTTACATATCATTTGTTTCGACTTTTTAAAAATTGTAATATTATCCCTTCCGTAAATTGGTTGTATTAACACGTTGAATGCCAATCCAGCAGCTTTAAAAATTCCATAAAATCAAAGTAATTTATTTAATGAAATAAAAATTGAAAATGTTAAATGTATGACACTGAGTGGTCCTTCAACCTTCTTGCATTTTCTAGATATTAATAAAATTTGGTGCAACGAATATATTAACGTAAAAATTTATTTTGAAAGCTGTATAAATAATTCCGTCACCCATATGTGGGTGACATGGCAACCAACGTGTTACAAGAGATATTGATATCTATGAAAAGAACAGTGTAATAAAAGAGAGTATTATTAGCATAATTATTCAATTATTGTTGATTCACATTTTCTTAAAAATAAGCGTGTTACTCCTATGCTTGATATGAGAACGATTTGCAACCAGGTGCAAATGCATAGAGTGTTGATACACAATCAAAATGCTGAATAAAACAAAAGCGATTTCCAGGACTAGTCCTCCCATTTTCCAGATATTTACAATGTCCCTTTCAGTACGTGTCCCTTTGATGCCACCTCTATTCCACAACATTTTAGGACACTCAGTATAAGAAGAGAGTAGCACTGGATGCCCTGAATCCCGTCGATCCTGGAAACGAGGGCCGAAAATTGCGAGAGAGTGGCTCTCGGAGATGGCCGCTCCTAATAGAGAGGGATTCCGTTCAATTATATCTTATGGCCGCGTTCTCGACGGTAATGGCCGTGGGCTGACGCTCATCTTTGCCAGTGCCGGGCATGATTTTCAACGAGAAAAGAGCTTCAAGCAGAGCCGAGTGCCGAGAGTGCAGGAAACGAAAAAGAGATTTATCTTGGGCAGATGGTGCGCACCTGACCGCACAATGCGACGTAGAATTTAACAAAGACAATGAGGGACCCTGAAGAAAGTTCTCCGATCGAAGCGCAATCTTATGGTTCCACGATTATGGCGAACTCATGGCATGGTTGACGGCTTGGCTTAGACTTGCTTGACGGCCCGTTGAAAGTTATAATTAATCGTTCCCCGGATAACGGCTCATCGGGCAGCCTGCCACCCGGAAAAATGAGTTGCAGAAAGATTGCCGAAAGTCGATGGCATTGTTCGCGCGATTAGGTGGCCTAAGATTTTCGGGGATGATGGATGTCGGCTGGGAAATTTCGGTGACCGGTGTAGACTGCGGATTTTATGAATTTCTAACAAAAATGAGCTGATTAAATGCAAAGCCGTGAGTTAAATAATTTAATATTATTATAACTATTATTAAAATATTGTTTGTAGCTTACAACCTAATTTTTGTTATCCAGAAAAGTCCGCAGTCTAGTGATATCTTGTTATAAAATTGAACGATTCAGGGATGCTTGGTGTTTGGTAGACATAACAGAATGCTAGGCTTTGAATACTTTGTGTAATTGGTTGCTATAAGATTGCAAGCGAAATGTCTGTTTAGTTAGAAAATTTTGTGGGTCGATGTAAATGGCATTTGTGCTTTTATGGGCTGACTTGTGCTGGCGCAATCTCCTTTCCTCGTGGTTGGACTGTGGATCTTTATGCAAGATCAAAATTATTTGCAACAATTAAAAGGAGCGGATGTTGACCGTTGTCATAAACCTAACAAATTTTTTTACAGTTCATAATCAAAGTCGATACACCATCGGTGGTTAGCGCGTCCACGCAGCTATCTCATGGGAGCCTCCTGGATCAAGGATTTGTCATAGAATTTTGTAGACCCTTGTAAATGTATTTTTCAAGTAAATTAGTACATTCAGTAAATTGTCCTCTTTCAATGAGGATCGCTGGGGGTCATAAAAGCTGTCCATACCACAACTACTGCTTGAGGTACGCAGTACATAGGCTGGGTGGACATCTATTATGACCGTGGATGTATCTTAACAAATTAAGTGAATTGTCCTCATTAATATACTAGTGCAAAAATTCACTTCTAAATCTCAATCGTCCCTTCCTCCAATTTGATACATTTTTCACTGATTGGAAGTGCATAATACATTCTGCGTATCATTTTACAATTGCGTATGACGTGAAGAAATATAGAAGCTTCCCATATTATTGATTCTCGTCGTGTCAATTCAACGTGACGAATAAAATTGGAAACATGTCATCTATAGATGGACACGATCGTGTCATTAAAAAACACATGGTGACCTTTACAAAATAAAATTTTAAAAAAACTTCTTCGATTATTCCTATACCATCTGTGGTTTTGTAGTTTTTTTTTATTCAGAAAATCTCATAAGAGATTTATTACAACATTCGGTACAAACAAAACCAAAGTGTACAGAGAAAGTAACCTCAACAAACTAAAAGCTAGGGTACAGTCCTTTGACAAATGTTTGTGACGACACTAAACGAAGACAAAGGGTCGATAGAAGAAGCGACAGTAATATTGTATAAATTCTCGTGGTCGCTAATGACCAGACCGCGGACGTTCATGCAATTTTCAATTTTTGTATGCCAATTTTAAGAAAGTGGAAACAAATAAAATTATATTTACAGCGGTACTAGCCGTTTTAGATCAAAGATAAATAAAAATCGTACTAAATACTGTCACATTTCGTATACTAGAATTTTTTGAAAATTTTCAGATGCCATAAGAGCATAAAGATGCGACCTGTATAAATAGTCAATTATAGAAGAAAAGCGCGACAGTCTCCCTTATCGACTGTACCATTGTGAGTTGAAGGAGATTTCGTCGGCGCTTGGGGAGAATCACTATTGCCCGGGCAAGGAGTTTGCGTTTCGGAAGTAGCTTTGGAAAGCGAGAACTTTCCGGTGGGTTGCGTGGGCTTAGTGATTTCTAAGTTCTTTCTCTGGCCCCGTTTGATCGTCGGGCGATGAAACATTGAAGTTTCGGCGTCAGATGAATGCATTCATAAAGCAGCCCGACTTAAAAGCACAGTTTCGCCTAATCTTCGGCTATCTCCCTCGACGTCGGGCATCTCTCGCTCTCTCTCTCTTTTGGTCTATCCACCCCCGACGACTTAAGTACCTCAATTTGGTTCGTTCGTTTAATCTGCTTTGCACGCGAGGCAAGGGTAGGAAGTAACTCAGAGAGAGGTGGAGGGGATTGAAGGGGGTTAGGCGGTGGAAGATGGCGCGCGTAAGCGTGCTAGGATGGAGCCCAACCGTGGAGAGAGCTGCATGCTAAGCGAATTGCAAAACGTGGTAAAGTGCAGTTTGCAGTTCCCGCGTATCTCTGATGAAGTCTGTCAACTGCACGGCAAAAAGGAGCGGAGTCAGGCCAAGGAGCTTACATCTAATTAACCGTGATTAATTAAATCCGTTGCATGTTCTCGCCGTTTTCCGGCGGCGCTGCGTCGCGTCGCGCGGAACGGCAGTGCACGAGAGTATGCATCTT
Organism: Sphecodes monilicornis; assembly: GCA_913789915.3. Classification (NCBI taxonomy): domain Eukaryota; kingdom Metazoa; phylum Arthropoda; class Insecta; order Hymenoptera; family Halictidae; genus Sphecodes; species Sphecodes monilicornis. The sequence goes on from OU565290.1 coordinate 19,492,530, forward strand.
GCTGCACTCGCGGCAAACAAAAACCTATTTATCAGGGTCCGTGTCCGTAAGTCACGGTCCTTGACTTCCCTTCCTCCCCCTCTCTCTCTCTCCCTCGCTCCCTCTCTGTCTGTCTCTCTTGGCTCCGTCGTCGTAATCTCCTTGAAGTTCGATCGAACAGAAATGTTTGATTAGAGACTTAGTAGGTCCGAGTTCGTTGATTGCTCGTTCACTTATTTACGAGGAAATCAGCAAATTTACCCCCGCGGATTAAATTCTTAAATAATTCCCCGATCGCCGCGAACAGTTTGTACACAATCTCTTTCCCCGTTTACTTAGCGGGCGGCCCGTTCGAAATAATTAATCGGCCCTGGCTCCCATTATCGACTATTATCGGGTCCGCGAATACCACGATGAACCTGGAAGCTCGACGTCTCGGTATATAGAAAATAATGAAACGACACCAGGGCCCGGAACTGGGCTAAACTCCAGGGAAACTTCTTCTTACCCATCTCGCCACTTCCTACCCACCTCACCGACAGGATAAAACTCCCATTAACGGCTTGGTTAGCATTGATAATCCGTCGAGTCCTACTTCGGCCGTGCCAAAAGAGGTTCCGCGAACCGGCAAGAATCGAAAAGTTTCCAACGTTCCAGCGAGCACAGTGTCCCTTTTACATCTGGACTGCTGTGGGTCACCTGTGACTCGTGCTCCAATTGCCAGCAGAACAATTTGTAACACTCAACCTACCGAGCCATAAAAATAACTGGTGTACAATATATTTGTGGGATGAATGGGTTCCTTGTGCGTGCGGACGACTGGATCGTGTTGCGACGGTCCGGCGCCGGTATGTTTGGAAAACTCGAGTGACTGAGAAGGCGCGAATGAAAAGTGTTTAGGACTAGGCGATAGGAGAATTTGTGTGTTTCCAGGAATGAAAGCTATGGATGCAAGAAACAGAGTGCAAGCGAGATGAATGCAAGGGGGTGAAAGAGTATAAAGCGTGGATGTTCGGGAAGAGCGCGGAGTAGAGTTGCGACTGCCTTGTGAGAGAGACTGCTAATTGCGTCAGCGTTGTGTATCGTTTGTTCTTTTAAATATATTAGTATTTAGCAAAGTATTTCGAAGAGATTAATCTCCCCATTCCCCAAGATTCCTACATATTATATTATAAAAATCACAAGAATGAATTTATTTCGACATTATTTAATCATGTCCCAGGAAAGCAGCTATATAATTTCAATAATTGTAAAATTAAAAATTTGTAGTGTTAAACGGACGTCTAGGTATACGTAATTCTTACAATTTTTGTAGTAAGTATTAACTATTAATTTATTCTAAGTATTAACGTTTGAAAATTACAGCAGTGCATTCAGCAGCACTCTAGACATCATGTTTCATGTGATTAAAAAATATGTTTGTCATACTATTGATCTAAAGTTTAAAGTTAGAATAAATTAAACGACGACAGAAATATAGGAGATCTCCTTTCCAATTTTAACTGTCTTCGTGGACCGCTCCCAAAGAGGTTTCACTGTGGCAACGCGGTAACGAACGGAAGAAGAGCTGACGGTCTCTGACAGACCGGTTTTAGTATTCTTGAATTTTTAATGGCACCGGAATTGCTCGGTTGTTAATTTAGGTCGACCGCAAAAATCACGATTGAGATTTAAGTGCGATTAAATTGGAGAACGGCTTGCACGCGTGGGAGGTTGCCATGGGGGTTGGTCTGTGCCGATTAAAAATAAGGGTGGACAGATCGAACGTCACCCTTATTTTGCATTTTTATTCCGACGTTTGCGGTTGCGAGCTTTGGGGGCTCGAGAGGTGCGCATTTATTCGACAAGAATTTCCAAAAAAGAATTTACAACCCTTAAATTTGCAACCCCGTTGCCTGTAAGGGTTGACTACAGTTTGATTCACAGTTGCAAATGTTTCATCGAAATTTTAATTTTTTAGCAGATGATTTTTAAAGTGTCATTGATACATTGATATTAAAGAATTGATATTAAATGTAGTAAGAGGATTAATGTTGATCTCGGAGAGGTTGGTTTAGAAAAGTAAGAGAAAGTAAAGTAAAGAGTTAAATATACCTGACTATTAAAATGTAAAATTACAATACTTGTTTGAGGGGTGTTCCTAATTTGATAGATTGTAAAAATTGTCTTTTTTTCTTACAATTTGCTGTTTTTAAACTATATTCCCATAACATGACAGTTAAATTATAGGTGTTTAGTGACGCTGGATGGTACGCAACGAGGTTGAACGTTCTTTTTAAAGGGTTTTGCTATTATCTCTGTCACTATGAAGAAAATTGTTATAATTGCTTCGAAAAATTTGAGTACATTGTTCACATGTTAGTCAATAAGTATGAAAGTTTGTAATTACAATACTTAATACTGTTCTTAAAAAGAATTTCTAAAAATAGCATTTTCGTCAGGACATCAAAATGGCAAGACTTAATGGAATTTAATGGAAAGGCAACTGTGCATAAATACAAAGCAGATTTTATGCAATTGGTAATATAAATATATAAAATGTAAGCGTAAATGGGAGTGTATCAAATATAAAGCAGTAAAAGCATCGAAGGAATATAGAAATGCAATTCTTTTATTTTCGATTTACTGAAATCCTTAAGTTATAAAACACATTTGAATGCAACTCCTATTTCCAGCAGTTGATCCAAAAGATTCTGATCTTGCATAGAAATCTGCAGTCCACTCACGAAAATACCAGTACATCCAAATTGAAAAATTTACGAAAACCGGAATAAAATCATTGAAACGCCCGTATCAGAGATCGAGATCCACTTATTAACCAACGAAAACCAACACATTTCTAAAACTCCATCCGAAGTCCATGTAGCAGGCCCATTAGGATGCAAAGCGATTCAATGGCCTTTCAAATAACGCGGCCGAATGAATCGCGTGTCATCTTTCTTCCGGTGTCGGTTTTTTTTTCGCGGCGAGTCCCGGCGAAACTTTTTAATATAAAATGCAAGCCGCGATATTACCGCGTAAGATCCAGGACCACTCTTTTCTCCGTCTCGATACGATAAAACTTCGGCTGTAAATCAAAGCGTGCCTGTGCGATGCAGGGAGCTCCGGGTGAACTCGGATTCTCACATATTTTATTGTTTCATAATAAAACTTTGCTACGGTTCTCGATAGGAATGTAGGGGGTTGGACGAAAGAGCTCGCGCGCGCCTTGCCTGGGGAAAAACAGGGCGAAGGAAAAGGGTATGGGAAAGGTCCGCGGCGATAAAGGGTCAGGCCGGTCGCGTGGAAGGGCGGCTTTACGATCTTACAAATCTGACGGAAAGATACTCCGCTGATTTTCGTCCCTATTCAGTTCTTTTATGGAGATCCGATCCGAAGGCGGAAAAGTTCGCAGGGTATCGCGGCGCCCGTCGATTTCCTCGTAAGAAAACGAATCGGTCCGATCTGAAGGCGAACTATCCGGGAAAACCTGGTCGTGCACGTTGTTTTATTGAGGTCCCGGCGATTTATGAATCGGAAAATGCAAACGAAGCTGCGCCGCGTTTTAACGCTCCCGATAAAATAAGCGATCCGCCCCGGGATACGTGGACGGAATTTACCGCGTCTTTAATGCAAGGCGATTTTTTTGTTGAACACACGATTTGCGATTGCTTGCAGCTTAACGCGTTTCACATCGCGCATAATTTCTACTATTTAACGCTTGGAAGGTGAATGGTTCTGGCGATTGTATAGATGGAGATCGTTGATTACGTTTAGATAATTGTTCATGGATTTTTATAAACATATTTTCAATGGAATTTTATCTTAATTTATTGGTCTTCTTATTGCACCGAATTACACAACTTTCGATTGTAATTCATCACCAGCAGTCGAATAGCTATGCGATGAAAAATAAAATTTAAAATACTGGGTCGTAATTGACCCGGGTCTGGTCGTCCAAGTGTTAATGTCAGGTTGCCCCACAAGTTTCTGTCACAATGTGAACGCTTAATATTGTTAAATAACACGGGCATCTACTGATAACGTTATCTTCTGCTTGTTAAGTTTTTACTACTTCGTAAACTTCCTTTTACATAGAAATTTGTTTTCTTGAAAAACTAGATTGAGTTTGCATTGTGTATATCAATTGAAAATGAAATTAATTTTTGGGGAAAAGTTAATATTATGATTGCTTTATTGTTGGAATTGCTCATCATCATGTTCAATATACTGCTTTTTCTATTAAGTTCCTATTTTAAAAATAAAATATAAAAAAAGTTCCTATTTCATGGCATATTTTTATTTCATTTATGGAAAAACTGAGTGGATGTCATTTAAAAGAGTCCAAACATTAAGATAATTTAAGAACAACCATGTGCAATTTTCAATTTATTAAAAATGTTATTAAGATAGAACGTACATGGTTTCTGTGTTTCGTAATTGACGAAGAAAATTATGTAGTTACGTAACACGCTAACACGTATATTACAAAACAATATATAATCTATAATTCAGATAATATTAAACAATGTCCACACACTGTATTAATAAATTTGATTGAAACAGATTAAATAGAAATGGGGTGTCCAAGTCAATTCTTTAAGCACAGTTGTATTTTTGTATTTCAACTAAAACAAGAAGTGAAATGAAAAGCGAGACAAAATTGTTCCGCGTTTAACGTTTTAAACGACAAACATCTAAAATCTAAAATCAACGAGTGTTTGAGGATCGGAGCTCAGATTTTCCAGATCCAATTTTCCGAGCCAATTCTGCAAAATACATATCTGCAGCACGATAAATTCCCTGGTCGATCTCGATAGAGAGCCCCGGGTGCGTGCGACAAACACGGCGTGTTTTTACATTTTGATCCACTCTGTCCCGGAAGAAAAACAACGAGGAAGACGTTAACGCGCAGGAAGGGCGGAGTAGGGTGTGTAGGTCTCGGAAACGCAGGACGTCGCGGTGTGATTGATCGTTTCACTTCGGTTCATCGGATTTATCAGCGAGGCTATCCGTGGTATGCGTATTTTCTTGCAGCATCACGAGATTGCCCTCGTACTCTTTTCCGTCCCCTTCGTCAATCCGTCCCCCCTCCTCGGGTTCGTTTCCACCCCCCCCCCCTTTACCATCGAGCGGCCCTTTATCGCCCGAGCATTACCCGGAGAGTCTTGTGCAGTGAAAAACTTCCTGGTTTTCACGAGGCGAATCGCGAATCGAACGTACTGCCATATAACTCGATTACAGTACGGACATGGAAGTACAGGATAAGAGGGGAAGGACCCGAGGAAAGAGGAGAAGAAAGCGAAAGAGGAGAAAGAGTAGGATGGGACTGGTGAAAAGGAGTTGGAAAGTGAAAGGGGAGGGGGGGATGAAAGCCGAACAGTGGGTTCAATTATCGGTCGGCGGTAGCCGAGGATTTCTTTCTTTCGTTTTTCTTTACCAGGGTCGAGATCTTCTCTAGTCTTCCGACGGAAATGCGATGGGGGATCTTGAAAGTTGCGCCTGCCCTCGGCTCCACTGTTTTGCCAATCACGAAGAAAGCAACGATACTTTTCGGTTTAACTGGCTGGGCTGATGGGTATTGAAATAAGTGGACCCGACTGGCAAACGACAATACTGTGCGTTATGCTCGTTAAAACAAGGTATACTCGAGAACCTGTATATTCATTAACACGTAGATTATAATATACAGGGTGTTCAGGCTATTACTAGCCAGCACTTTTTTTGTAAATAGTAAGTATTAGAAAAAATGATAGAGGAAAAAGTAGTACATATGTATTTTTGTTGTATTTACATTATTTTGATAGAAACGAAGGTGACCTCCAATTTTTTAAATGGAATGTCACATACTTTTTTATGTCTACTACTACTTTTTCCTTTATCATTTTTTTCTAATATTTACTATTCACAAAAAAATACTGGCTAGTAATAGCCTGAACACCCTGTATATTTCTAATATATTTTTCGATGAATTTACGTTTCGATTTTTCTAGTCCAAAATCAAACTTAATCCTCTGTTGTGTATCATAGAAATATAGCCAATCATGAAAGTCTGCGTACATACTTCAACTAAAGCTCACGTATTAACCTTTTCACTGAAACCGATAAGTTAATTCCTAAGTATTAGTAGACTGCGGATTTTATGTGTTTGTGATAAGCATGAGTATATGCAATCTAAAATGATAAACAGAATCAAAGTATTAATGTTTTTATTGCGGTTTAGCAAAATTGTTAAAGGAAGAAAGTAATTTCTGTTTAGTTTCTATTTTGTAATCGATAGAAACAATTTTTATTTTGCAAAAAGATCCGTAATCTTGTCATTAGACTTTCCTAGCATTTTTCAGAAAAACATAATTTTTTCTTTAATTCAACGAGTGACACTTTCACTTCACTGTATCATGATATCCATGATGGTATAAACTGTATTGTATTTTCAGTGGTTATGGTACAATTATTGTAATGTTTACACATTTTGTAGCGATTGATTTTCCATTGATTTTCCATTGATTTTCCATTGATACCACAGATTCAGAAAATTCGCAGTCTACAAATCACTGTTCACAAAATATTCAACACTTCGAAAATTCTAACCGATTGTATATAGACAAATTTCCAACGCATAAAATTGCAGATGCAGTTCAATAATATCACCCCTGATAATAGAACATCTAATAACATTGTCGAGCAATATTTACAAAAATTAAGAAAAGGGTCACTGTATTTCAAGGTCTCGAAAATTTCGTTTCACGCGTTCCAATAAAATTTCTTCGCCAGTTATCTTCAGTCGCAAATTCCATCGATTTGCATGCTACTCGATCTGCAGTGAAAACAGTTTGTCCAACGTTTGAAAATGGAATCGAAATGTGTAATGAACGCTAGCGAACAAGAAAAGAAGGAAGCGAGTAGAACCTTGTGGTGGATTTCTGAACGTAACAGAGGCGGATACTCTAGCGGCACGCATTATTCTCGTTACGGTTCCGAGGTTGAGGTTTATGGCGTAGATAGTTATAGCCCGTGATAGTGGTTTATGCCCTACATCGCCGTTTTCCCAGAGCCTTCGAAAGTCGACCGAAGCCGCGAGTCAGTCCACCCTTCTTGTACACAGACACCCAACCCATGCTACCCGTTTTGTTTCTTCCTGTTTCCTTTTCGTCGTGTCTGACAGATCATCGTCATTTTTCTCGTGTTATCGTCGTAAGACTGCTGCAAGTCATACTGACGTCCTTCCACGTGTGCACAATAAAACCAGGACACCGTTGCTGAATGGCCACAATGTGATGTGATCGGGACAATATTCATTCTTCTCTTTCTTTCCCTTTCTTTGTATGGTAATTATTTAGAAGTTTAGTATTTTCATCGATTTTAGTAGTGAAACTATTCAATCGGTGAGATTTTTAAGACAGTAGATTTTTAAGCAAAATAAAAATTGTCTGCGTCAATTATAAGAAAAAGGAGTTACACAAAAATTGATTTCTTCTCTTAATCGCTTGTGACTGTCGATTTTATACGTTTATAGCAAAAATGAGTAAATCAAATGGAAAACAGTAAAAACATTTACAGAATTAAAAAATGTTTTTGTATTATTTTCGCCTGTAGAAAGTCACCAAGAAAAGAAATGCATGTCTACGTAAAATAGACCCTCACAATTTGTACAGAAATTTTTTATTCTATATAAAAATCCGTAGTATACTTATTAACACTTTGATCGCCATGTCACCCATATCTGGATGACGGAATTATTAATACAAAATTGAAAATTAATTTTTACGTTGGTAGATTGAGTGTACAAAATTTCCTTATGATCAGAGGAATAAAAGAGGTTTGAAACAGTAATTAAATCACAAAACTACACTTCTCAGTTTTTGATTTGTTAAATAAATTGCTTTGATTTTGTGTATTTTTTATGATCGTCGAGTGGGGGGTCAACGTGTTAATTAATTCGAGCATTGTTACTGGTGCGCAATCATTATGTAGTACATTCTAAGTTTAATTGAAGTAATGTCCCTCCCTGGTTATCACCAAGAGAGAAAACATAATTTAGAAATCTGAACATACAGGGATCAGCGAAAATCTCATCGAAAATGGAGTACCTCAAGCTGCCCAATAATCACCCGTTTCCGATCACTTGAACATTAATTTAAGACAGTGGATTTTTAAGCAAAATAAAAATTGTCTGCGTCAATTATAAGAAAAAGGAGTTACACAAAAATTGATTTCTTCTCTTAATCGCTTGTGACTGTCGATTTTATACGTTTATAGCAAAAATGAGTAAATCAAATGGAAAACAGTAAAAACATTTACAGAATTAAAAAAATGTTTTTGTATTGTTTTCGCCTGTAGAAAGTCACCAAGAAAAGAAATGCATGTCTACGTAAAATAGACCCTCACAATTTGTACAGAAATTTTTTATTCTATATAAAAATCCGTAGTACTTATACTTATTAATTATTTCGTGCATTCTGACTTGTGCGCAATCATTATGTGGTACATTTTAAATCTAACTTAAGTAATGTTCATCTCTGGTTATCGCCAAGAGAGAAAACATAATTTAGAAATATGAACATACAGGGCTCAGAGAAAATCTCATCGAAAATGGAGTACCTCAAGCTTCCCAATAATCACCCGTTTCCGATCACTCGAACATCGTTCGGCGATCACCCAGCGTTATCTTCATGATCCCACGGCAGCCATGATCGCACGCCCAATTCTCGCAGCATTAAACCGTGGAAATATCGTGGCTGGGGGGTTGCGCACCATCGTTATTATTCCCGATCACAGGCGGTCCGAAACTAATACCCGCTCCATAATTCACGTAATTTACGTTATCAATTGGTCGCCGCGCAAATACACCCTTGTAGAACGTTGATCATTTTTTCCTGTGCACCCTCCCGCACGTCGGTTTGCGCGAGCAGCAACGCCAGGTAATTTCTGTTCGCCGATAAAACGGCCGTACATATTAAAGAATTATAGGGAGTATCGAATAAAAGCGTGCGCCTAAGCACCGTCGATTATTAATTACTCGGCCCGTTGTAACTACGCGGCCGCCGTTGCTGCTAGATTACAGCGGGGCCGTCGTAAATCAGCGACCTGTAACCGACGCCCGGATCCTGTTTTTCGTCCCATCGAAAACGATTAAAACCGGGATCGCCCGGCCCCCCTAAAAGAGGGGTCGGGGATTATGATTGGTGCTCGCAATAAACCGGTCGCATAATTCCCTCGCTTACCGGGATTTCTCGTTTTCGAAGATGAGACCCGGGGAATAGATAGGCACATACAGTGGCTCGCGAAAGTATTCGAACGCTTTTCAAATCAGAATAATTTGTTTAAAATTGTACCAAATTACTTGACTTTTTTTGAGTAATTGGGAACATTGATTTATTAAATGACGTGCTAGAAAGATTTTGAAAAAATTGCAATTGATCAAACTTACGTGAAAAAATAAAAACGGCGCTTTTTATTTAAGCTCGTAATGAAAATGTAAAATGTGCGTCTTGTAGACTTATTTGAGTTATACACATGCTTTTTAACACACATGCATTTTAAGCAGAAGCTGACCAAAAGTCGTGAAAAACTGCGATTTCCACCACTGTAACCGCGGAAGTTTTATTAAAATAATTCCGAGAGTCGCAAAGTTAAAACAATTTAAATATTAATGAGTTTCAATACTATTTCTCGGCGCGTTTCATGCATTTCAATGGGTCCAATTAAATCCTTTATTCAAAACTAATTAACATATTTTTTAATAAAAATATTGTTTACAACTATTTTAGTAGCTCTCTCGAAGACAGAGCATCATACTTTCCATTGATGTACTATAGCAGTGTAATGAGTAGATTGCGGATCTTTATGCATTTATGGTTTCTGAAAATTTTCAACAAATGCTAGAACTTAAATGTGATGGAATTTAGTACTATTTTTACTTATATCTGACTTACGAATGTTACTACCATTATAAATAATATTTTATTTGATCCCACTTTCTTAAAGTTATCCTACAAAAATTGAAAATTGTTGAAAACGTTAGATCTTTCAATATGCACTCTGGCTTTAGCTATTTTAGTTGTTAAAATAGACTGTTCTTCGCTAAATTGTTTCTTATATTTTAAAAATGGAGGTCTTATAAATATCAAGCAGTTCACTTCAATAATTCATTTTAAAGTGTGGAAACGGAACAATACATTTTCTCTCGCTGTATTATCGCAATCTTTCACTGTACAGTAATCAAAATATCTTTTGCTACGCGGTGGAAAAATTGGAGCTTCCATAACATTATTTTTAAATAATACCTGTTTTAACACTGAAAATTTATACTGTAATTAACACCTTTTAACATTTTAAGCTGCCTTAAGCCAAGCCAAGCCAAGCTTAGAGGATTTCTACTTTTCGACAACAGAATCTATTGCATCTTTTACTACATTTCTTCTTAGCGAGCCCGCCTTGCCCCACCATTCCCAACTTGGAGAAGTGCAGTGCATCTGGCTCATCGAAAAGAGAAAAGAAGACAATAATAAACAGAAGGGTGGGGAGAAATAGAGACAGAGATAGAGAGAATGTCTGTTGTTCCGAGGTTCAGTATGTCGGAATCCCTTTTCCATCGTGGAGGTCCTTTCTTGCATATAGGGGCGTGCGAGCAGAACAGAGCAGAGCAGACTAGACTCTCTTTCCATGGCGACCTCACTTGTAAGCATCTTCCTACCAGCATCGTTGTAACACAGCCCGTAGGGCGGCATTACATTAGGCCATAGTGGCCGCAGTAATCTCAGCTATGTGTATCCATTTAGCCCCGGGCATATAGTACGGCCTATCCAGTGTAATCCGAGCTTAATTGCCCGCCGAATCAATGCCATCCCCCGTGTCCTCCTGCTCCTCGCTCTGCTCTGCTCTGCTCTGCTCTGCTGTCCTGTCCCTACACCCCCATACTCCATACTCCACCAACCCCCATACACCCACTACGCCGTGCCATCGATGCGCCCTATCGCCATAGTACTTATTACGCATTGTGCGTCCAACCGGCGCGGCGCCGCGCGATTAAGGAAGCCAAGCCACGTTCGGAAAGACAACACACGCGTGCTTGCGTAAGCTGATTGCGTACCCACTCCGACGGTTAACTGCATTAATAACTATATAACAGTCTTTAGCAAATTCAAGCCGCGGACTCGATCGATATACGTTCACGGAAGAAACGCGAGAGACTCCGAGAGATTGCTATTGCGCTGAGGATTGTAGTATTTCAACAAATTTTTTGACAATAGACAATCTACTTGAAGATTAAAATACAGTTGTTGATGCATTATAGACTGATTAAACACAGGTAGTTAACCATTTTTGCAATACATATGTGAATTTTCTTATTCTGTTATGAATAGACTGCGAATTTCATGCGTTTATGGGAAAAATTAAATAACACGCTGATCGCCCACTCAATAATCACAAAAATTAGACAAATTAGACTGCGAATTTTATGAGTTTATGAGAAAAATTAAATAACACGCTGATGGCCCACCGAACAATCACAAAAATTACACAAATTAGACTGCGAATTTTATGCGTTTGTGAGAAAAATTAAAAAGCACGCTGATGGCCCACTGAACAATCACAAAAATTACACAAATTAGACTCCGCATTTTATGCGTTTATTAGAAAAATTAAATAACACGATGATCGCCTACTCAACAATCACAAAAATTATACAAATTAAACTGCGAATTTTATGCATTTATGGGAAAAAATAAATAACACGCTGATCGCCCACTCAACAATCACAAAAATTACACAAAATCAAAGCAATTTTTTTAACGAAACCAGAACTGAGAAATTTAGTTTTCTAATGTTAATTGCTGTTTTAAACTTCTTCCGTTTCACAGATCGCAAGCAAATCTATTACACGGAATCTACCAACGTAAACATTAATTTTCAATTCTGTAAAAATAACTCCGTCACCCAGTTATGGGTGAAATGTCGATCAAAGTGTTAAAACATACGTTTTCGTTCAACCTCGGTTTCTCACAATTAATTTATAGAATTTTTATTTTACACGAAGATTAGTTGCAGTCTAATTTTGAAAAACAAAGAAGTTTCGATCACTGTTATCGTAAAATAATTCGTAGTATAAGGGATTAAGTGATTTGGTATTCCGTGTAAAATGAAGTTAGAAAGATACAAATGGAACGATCGATCGAATAATACTTATTTCCTCCAATAATGCGAGTGACGTTTACGAATGGCACCAGCACCTGTTGCAGTAATTAATGCAAAGTGTCAGCGAGTGCGTGATTACATTTTTCCCGTTTATGTAATTGTGCTCGGCCCATGGTTTGTAACGCTATCAGCAGGAAGAACGACTGCTGATTAAAAACGTGGCTTAAGGTGACGTTAAGGATGGTCGTTAACGTCTCTGGTGATATACTCGGGAGGGAGATAGGACGAAGATGGTAACAACCCCTATGGGTGATACGATCCTTTAAGCACGATAATACCCACCGATGAGCTCCCAACGTACCTGAGGGAAATTATCAAATACCTAGTCGATGATGGGATAAATCTCATCCGGCAATCGGCTGCGGCGGATGCTATAGATGCCGTCTATTGCGTTCGACTGGAACGTAATGCGAGCGAAAAAAGAGCTGCAGAAGGAAAAACCACGATCTTCGAACCATTTTGATATTTTCTGCAATTTTATCGCTCTCGATATTCCCTGGAAACTTTATCGTACTCGAGAACCCGAGTTAAAATGTCATTTCCTTCTTCTTTACCGATTAATATATAAAAGAAAAATTGTAGTATTATTGCATAAAAAATGTCCGATTTTTAACAGCAATAAAAATAATCCGTAAGCTCCATTGTCATATATAAACTGTGGATTTTATGTATTTATTTATAAATCATCCATTTATAAACATAACTGCACAACTTCAATAAAATCGGTGTGAAGAACGTGTGGCGGCTACTTCCTACGCTCGTCAACAGAGGGACATTACGACAACACCTTTCCCGCTACTACCTGAATCTTCCTCTGTTTTTATACAGAGTGGGGCCAATATTATTAGCACCTCAGGTATCTTCGAAATTATAAGTTTCACAGAAATATTTGCTGAAATAAAATTGCGAGATAATAGCTTTTTTGCAGGTGGAGGTACTTCGGACATTTGAAGGTCACCTTTTTTTTTAAATTGATCGGTATGTTTTTGCTTTCGTATCATGATAGAGGATCTCAAAACGAGGTCAACGACCCATTACATAAGGTCATTGAAGGTCATAGTTCACTTTTACGAACACTTAAACTATCGGGTTGCCTAAGTTTATCACACACATTTTTAAATGTTTGACGCGAAGGCTGAGACCGATGTGGATATCGTTAAGTATACAAGTTTTTCGCCCTTACAAAAGTTTGTTGGCATTTCGCCCTTACAGAAAATGGGCACTGTCCAAAATCGACCGTAGCATAGACCCAAACCGAAATTCAAGCCTGCCATACAATAAGCACGACTCAACACTTTTATTTGAATTTAATATTTACGATCAATATTGAATATTTTGTACGTTGTCCAAAAACATTCTACGTCACAGATTTGACGATTGAATCTAGTCTTTTCTGAGAAAATAGCAGAGCTAACATTGAACTATATTCTACGTTGTAAGGGAGATAGCTGATATTTAAATTCCACTCGTGGTCATGAAACGAAGAGACTGAATGTTTCAGAACTCGACCTCAGATAGTATAATACCGGGTTCCCTGTACCGGGAGTTTGTAGTCTGTTGATGTAACACACCGGCTGGTTTTATCGCTCGTAAAACGAAGAAATGAATACAAGTGCCAGTAAAGACATAACCTGTATGGCCACGGTCCCAGGATATTTCATTGTTTCCTGTTTGTCAACCTGCGGCGAGCATTGATCACAAGAAAACTCACGGCATTCGTAAATGCCAATCAAGTATATGGGAGACGTTAAAACGATATACAGAATGTGTCCTCAACTTATTGTGATGGAAAAAATATTTTTTTAGCAATGTGCATGGTGTCGAAGGATCAATATATGGCAAGAACATTTTTTTCTCGAGGTCATTTTTTTCTCAAGGTCATTTTTTTCGAAGTTATCAAGGTCATCGTTGTTTTTGCACACAAAACAGTTTTTTTATTATTGCATCGTGTAGATGATCGAAAAATACATTCAGATATGTATAATAACATGACCTCGAAATGACCTTGACCTTAGGAAATTAAAGTTCATTGAATTAATTTAAATTTCTCGCAATTTTGATAACAATTAATGCTTGAATGAAGATATTTGTTTAATAATCTCTAATGGATTCATCATTGTAATCTCAATAATTATAAAAGAAAAAATGTGAAACCGGTCATATGTTGTCATATGTCGTGATACGGTTAGCGTTAAAAATCGATGAAATTCAGTCAGCAGAATGAGAATTCAGCAAAAGCGGGTAATAAAGGTGGGGAATAAAATAGACAGCGAGAAGAATCTGAGAACGTATGCTTCAATTAGAGCCGTAAGCAGAGGTTAGAAGAAAAATAGAAGGGCGAGCAAGTGGCCTCTCCAAGATGTGACGTAGCCGTGGGCCATGGAAGAAGAATGTAGGTTAATTGCCTTATCTTTTCACCCCGGGGAGGATTTAAGGAATGATTATTCTTTCATTTCGCTGAGTCTTATTATTTCCATCTTATTACCCAAGAAACCAGCCGTCCCTTCGAAAACTACTCTCTAATAAACTCACCGTACACAAAGTTGACAAACACAATGAGCAATTGAACAAACTCGATCGGTAAGCAACGTTCAACAAAATTGAGGACACGCGGAGACATCAAAGAGAATAACGTTGTACGATGATTATCTTTTCTGTTCGTTTTACGCTGCCGCGATTCAACTCTGGAAAATTCTCGTCCGGCGGGATCAGAATTCCCGGAACAAAACGAGGAAATTAATTAGAAGGGTTACCAGTGTAGTAACCAACTAATTTTTCCGCGGAGGGGTGACAGAGAAAGAGGAAGAGAGAGAGAGAGAGAGAGAGAGAGAGAGAGAGAGAGAGAGAGAAAGACAGAAGAACGGACAGCTCGTGTTCGCGTTCGCCCAATCGCGCTGATTCCAGCAGACGACGTAATCACTCCGTTTGTCGGCGGTGACGAATGAATGTCGCTAATTAGCGAATACTCGCAGAGGCACAGGCGCGAATACCAATTCGCGGACGGGGCTGTCGCGTCGGAGGGCTGTTCCGCTCTATCTCTCTCTCTCTCTCTCTCTGTCTTTCTCTTTTGCTCTCTCTCTGTCTGTCTGTGTGTGCGTCTCTGCGTACCTTCGACGGGATTTTCAAACGCGGAAAAACCGCGTCTGCGTGGAACCCGCCGCAGAAGCCAAGCAGACGATATTACGCGCGTCTCGAACGCAATTCCGCACCCCCGTACCTACGCGCGTACATACCCCCTAGTCCCAAGGGGTTGATTGGTGGAGGGCCATTTGTCAAGGAAAGGCAAGAAACGGTTGGAATTCCAGTTCGTTCGTCACCGAGCAAGCGCCGAGGGTTAATTGAAAGCATCTCTTCCCCGGAGCGTTTTCTGCAATACGGGCCACGACGTTAAATCAATCGATACTAACACGCGTCCATCCGGCACGAGGCAAAACTTCGACCGTTTTCCACGCAGACTGCGGAAATTTATGCCGAGATTAAGGCCACGCAAAAAACCGATCGAAGATCGAGAGCAGCCTCGTTACTCGCCCCCACCCCCTCCGTAACCCCTCCCGGAAAAGAATCGGTACGATTCCACCGTTAGAATTTTATGGCCGACATTATTCCCGAGTAGACATAGTCGTCTCTCGACCGAGAATTTTTATCTGCGGTAAACGCACTCCGTGAAGTATGGTCGTACGGGGGATGTAAGAGTTGTTCCCTACGGTGAAGAGGAAGCTTTTAGGTTCTAATGGAGTAGTTTTCCTAACCCTTTTAGGTTTCTCGGAAATAGTTGGACTAAAGATGCTCACGTGGTTTTTATTCACTTTCGTTTCAATCTTTAATTTGATCTATCAAGTTTTATTCGCAATCTCTGAGGCACCACTAAAACTTGCTACATTATCATTGAAAACAATGTCCACATTACTAAATGTCTTTGTATTTGGTAATTATTGTTGTGTTTGATTAACTAATTATGCATCAGTCATTAGTTAAAACAATTTCTTACAGCAAATTGTACAAGAGAAATTTATTTCGTTTTCCTAATCTGCGATTGTATAAAACAATTCGTCTGACAAATTGGCTGTACCTATAGTACTTGCCAGACTATTGACTGTGTCTATACTACTTGTCGGACCTTCGGTTCTACCTGCTCTCTTCGTTTGATCATTAGTTCTATCTATACTACTTGACGATCATCTTTGAGCGCGTTCGTAGTACTTGTCTGACTAAAATCGTCCTATTCTACTTGTCGTACCATTTTAGGTGCGCTGATTGATTACCGCCTTCTTCTACATTGAAAATAATTGTTTACAGTGCTGAAAAAATTCACTTCCTACAGTACACCATCGTTGTTTTTTACTTACAAATGTTTATCATTAGAAAATTATAATTTCAGCGTTAGAAAATTATAATTTACCTCCAGAAAATCATGTCAAAAGGGAATCGATCTCTGGTGAATTTTGCTGTTGAGTACTGGTTCTATTATAATTCGAAAAGATACGTGTAATATACAATGTTATCTAGATCTTTAATAAAGTATATTTCGAAATAGTCATGTGTAGACTGCGGATTTTATGCATTTGTAGCAAAAATAAGTGGGTGCAATTTTAAACAGTGGAGAGGTTAAAAGAATTTAACAATATCAGCACATCTCTTGCGGCTTAATAAAATAACTGAAGAACAAAATAAATTCCTACTTAGTTTCTACGTCTACATCTCGCAAACAATTTTTATTTTCCATAAAGTTCCGCAGTCTAGTCATGCGAAACGAAATGGCGAACGTTTTAAGGTAAAGTTGCTGTTTAGACCGACCAAGCGGCTCGTTTTTAGTGGATAAAATAAAAATATGCAAAGAAAAAATAATTCCTTCGTTCAAGTACTAAACAATGTAGAACTTTATATACATCTAATCGAATTTTCAATTTCAGATGGTTTAAAGCACAGATCAGACCGAAAAATGAGCCCAACAACAATGGCTACCGTCTTCCATATAGGAACTCCAGCAAATTAATCGCAACATCGCAACAACAAAATATTTTTAAACAAACAAATTATGAAATACTCTTCAGAACGTACTCTTTCAAACCCAGTAAAATTTGTCGAAACAAGTCTCACAGTTTCCTAGGTAAAAATTCCAAAAGATCGCGTTTCATCGTGCTGCGAACGTAGCACGAACGCTGAAGGGAAAACAATCTTGAACGAAAGTAAAATGGAAAGGAGCAACGAGTCGCCAGAACCGCACATCGTTAAACATTTCCGGGGAATGCGGCGGTTGGGGTGTAGCCGGGACGAAATCCCGGAAAAAGCTCGTCGCCGTTATTAAATTCCACGCGGGCGGAGATCGCTTCGCAGGGGTTGACGGCGCGTCGCGCCGCGACAAATCGCGTGTAGTAGACAATAAATTAAAATCCCACCTGCCGGTTTTGCACGCGAAGTTGGCGGATGATCGCCGGTTGCTCGCAGAATCCGATATTAAGCGGCATCAACCGCTTGGAAATATTTGCCCGCGCGAATTACACGGGCTATGCGCACCTGGGCTGTTGCGTCGTCGTCGTCGTCATCGCCACGCGTCTTCGCGTGCCGGAATTATTCATGGGTTTCCGAAGGAAACAGTCCCCGAACAGCTAAACGTGACTGAAATGCTCTGCCAAATTGAAATTCGGTCGTTGCACCTTCGAGACCAGCAAATCTGGAGCATGCACACAGAAATGCACATGCAGAAACCAGCGCAGAAACCGGCGCAGAATCCGGCGCAGCGCTCTTCTAATTTTTCTTTTTCTTCGTCCCATCCGAGCGCATCCGTCGTCGCCGACGCTCATTTGCCGAACAATGAAATGTCAACTGTTAAACGTCACCCACGCGATCCCACTCTCACCCTCCAAAATATAACGTCCGAAGGACTCGCGAGAGTTTCGAAAAAAAAATCCGACAGAAAAATCGCGCGACCGTTCGTTCGTTCCTTCCTTTTCCTCTATGGTATTTTTTTTACACTTTTTTGTCCTCCTCCTCCTCTCTCTCTTTTGTAAACGTGAATACGCTTCCGATGATCCGAAAGAGATTTTGTTTTGTTCCATGGCGAATATAGAACGTCTCGTAATAGACGGTACACGCGGACGGAACGTGATTCGGCATGGAAAAAACAGATTGAAATTTCTCGCATGGCCCTTCAATTTCGAGGAAATCGAGTTTGAAAATACGTGGGCCACACTACTGTTTGATTGTGTACACTGGCGTAGCCCGGTTTATCCCGTCGGTTAATGCTCGAGTTACTGTTTCGCTTAAAAATGAACGTTTTCCCGGAATTTTTTTTTCGCCGAAGAGGATATTTTACTTCATGCGCGCACGTAGGGAAATAGAGAAACGTTCTGCTGCGCGGATCAGCGGATCCCGTGTTTTTCGAATAAATCTCGAACGATTCGATCGTTCGGACTAATGGACCGTGTGTGCCTGATTTATTTATTCGCGCTCTCGCGGATTAGGGAATTTGGACTCTGGGATCCAAGCCTGATGGTTCGCTCGTATAGGAATCTAGAGATCCTGCTTCAAAATTTTAGATATTCAGATTCGAAGCCATAAGAATTAAGCCTTATGATCTGTGGCGGCTACTTCCTATGCTCGTCAACAGAGGGACAGTACGACAACACGTTTCTCGCTACTACCTGAATCTTCCTCTGTTTGAATATATACCGTCCTAAACTGTCCTTACGACATCCCGCGTCCAAGGCACAGGTCCGCTAGATAGCCTGACTGACGAGTCCTCTAGCGGGCCTAGGACGAAACGCTTCCTTCTAATTTTTCCATCATTTCATACTCCGAGACGGAGACCGAGACTGCTGTCATAGATTCATTGATTCAGAAATATTAATTGCAAACCTGAACATTCAAGTTTTAAGGCCGGTAAAACACTAAGAACTCAAGGATCCAAAAATCCAGAGATCTGAATTCCTGGACCTAGTAATTCAAGCCTGAAGATCCACTGTCACAAAGATACAGTCTCAAGATCGGGAAATCTAAGCTTCATTGGCACAGAGATGAAAGAATACTAGCTTCAAGATTCTAAAACCCAGAGATTTCAATTTCTGGACTAGAGATTCGAGTTCTAAGACCCAGAGATTACATATTTCAAGTTCTAAGATTTAAATATTAAAAAATCCGACTTCTAAGACTCAGAGATTCAGAAATCCAAGTTCGAGGACCTAAGGACACGAAGGCCCAAGTTCTAAGATATGAAAAATTATACAGATCTTAGACTCAAGATTCAAAGATCCAAGTTCTCAGACCCAGAGATTGAAACATCGAAGTTCTAAGACCAAGAATTAGGTCCAAGACTCAAGATCCAAAGCTCCACGTTCTAAGACCCAGAGATTGAAAGGTACTAGTTTCACGACTAACAGTTGCAAAGATCATAGACTCAAAACTCAGAGATCCAAGTTCCAAGACCAAGTCATAAAAACATAGAAGTTGTAAGATTACGAGTTGATTAAGATTTGCAAAGATCTAATTCTCAAAGATGCATACGAATTATTGGGTTGTTCGGAAAGTAATTTCGTTTTTCCAAGGGAAAATTAAAAACGATTTTTCACTATTTATTTATGAATTCGGTAATGTAGTGACCACTTTGTTCCACGATTTTTTGCCATCTTTAATAGTCATATTATTGTACTTTTGACGCGTTCATTTAAAATGATATTTACACAGCTTAAAAACTATTGAAGAGGACGAAATAAATGGTAATCCGATGGCACATCCTCTCTGTGAACAGAACACAACTTTTTTCTTGCTTGCACTGCATTTTCACCCTTGATTTTCCATATTTGATGCGGTGACAAAAAAAATGCTTGAAAGATTATAAAGTTTTATAGGGCACGAAATGACGTCTAGAATGTCAGTTCTGAAAATATACAATGATTTTGCGACTTAGAATAATGATAAGTAATAATAAATGGAAGCAATACCATCTCTACACGAAAAACGAAATTAGTTTCCGAACAACCCAATAAATTATCCAAATCTCTCACTCTTGAGGTTCGGGTTCAAAAATTGCAGGAATTAGATATCAATTGCTGAAGGGTCTAATAACGAAATCTAGAAATCCAAATCCGAAAGGTATAAAAGTATTTAAGTCTAAAATTCAAAAACTGAAGTTCGGAGATCATCAAACCTAAGGACCTAGCTCCCAAAGTGATATTATATTGAAGTATACGAGTATCAAGATCGAGAGGCAGGTTTTGGCGGACAAAATTGATTTAGAAAACGTCGAAATTGAATTGGAATTATGCATAAAATATAAGATAACGAAACGGCGAGTGTTAAACGTGGATGTACGAGAAAATGAAATTGTTAAATTGGCGACTGATGCAGGATTATTCCCCCAACGGTGGAAAAATTTCAAGAGAACACGTTTCAGGTGGCCACGAGTGGCAAGCTGTCAGGAAATTAACATTTTTTCCATGGCTAAAAGCTGCGGAAGTTAACAGCTCAAAGGACCGGAAAAGCCGTCGTTGATGCCACTTGTCGGCGTCGGCGCCGGCAACGTCGGTTCTGACGTCAATGATGCTCGTTTCGCTGGTGTGACGTTCTTAAACCCACACAACAATCGCTTCTTTCATTTAGCCCTCGTGTTCCCATTTTTCCCATCTTTTTTCCTATTTCCTCCTTTCATTTCACAAGAATTCCTTCGCCCCCACCACCCGCTCTTCCGGCCCCTGGGAATTTCCATCTTTATCAGTATTAATTTCGACAGGTGTCTCCGTTCAATTTAATCTTCTGTGTCTTGCACTCGGCGCGGAAATGTGCAAGCTGCCGCTGCTGCTGCTGCTGCGAAAGGTTGATGCACATTTCGGACGTCAGTGTTATTAAAAATCTTCCGCGGTAAAAGGGAGTCCCATTTAAAATGCTGAAAGTAGAATGACTTCGCGATTTTATTTTTAAGGAACTGCGATGCAGATCTTTTTGAAACTTTTAGGATAATTAGTCTCCGGATCAAGAAGCATGTAAGAATTTTTTTGTTGGAAAATGTACTGTAGAATTTGCTACAGAATTTTATGCATATGAACATTTTTTCAATGGCTTCGTCACCGGAGATGCTAAAAATCGGATGACTTCGCGATTTTACTGTTAAGAAACTGCGATGCGGATCTTCTTGAAACTTTCGGGATAATTAGTCTTGGATTCAGGGAATATGTACCAATTTTTTCATTGGAAAATATGCTATCGAATTTGCTATACAATTTTATGTATGAGAGCATGTTTGCAATGGCGTCGTTACCGGAGGTGCAAATCAGCGGTTTTTTAAAAAATGCTTAAAATATTGTATACATAAGTATATTAATGCATATAGTCGTGAAATAATCAAAACATTTATCTCGAATTGATCAAAGCAAAAATAATCGAGTTTTTAAAGTCGATAAACCGGAATCCGCCTTAAGGGAAAGTACGGTTAAAAATTTCGCGGGAGGGCGTAATTAATTAAAAATAGTAGATATTCTTTCAGAGCAAATTCGTATGACTGACGTCCCCTAATGTCCCGCACACCAATGCGTATATTTTACAACAACCGCGCCACTGGCAAAAGGTTAACACTGCTCTCATCTGAAATTAATTTGATTTTACGCTCGGCTACGCTCCACCGTTCCGCCGGAGTTCGACATTGGTGTTCATGCTGCCGTATTAACGATATAAAAGATAAACCGCTTTAACTGTTCCAAAAGGATCCGGCAACGAGCAGTCAGAGAATACCTTGGATCGCGGTGTATACACCTGTCGGTGTTCAGCGCACGTGTCGCGTGCTAAATGCTTCGCATAATCGCATTATTCATGTCTATTCTAATTAAGCGCGTTTAAAGTGATAATGCTTTTCCGATATACGGCCGCGTCTCTGTTTTCTATTAGTTCCTTCGACTAATTGCAAAATCGAACCCAAACGCAATTGAATATTTCAACTGATCTAGTCGCCTATGATCCACATTATGCACCCATGGAAACCGGTCGACTCTCTTTGGATACTGAAAGATTAATTTTGTTGCAACTTTAATCACTGGTAGAACAAATGCTGTGGTTTTCGTTCTCCAAAAAATGTATTTTAGAAATTGGGTTGGGTATACATTGTGTTTAACTGTTTAAATCCATTATTTTAGGTTGAAGGTATTAATTTTTGAATGTAGACATTGCTTGATTGAGTTACTGGTATTTCGTTGTAAAGTATTCGTGTTTGAACTGATGATTATACATCGAAACTATTCATTTTTAAATAAAAAAGATTTATTGTTCTAATCTTCTTTAAAAAACACTGTAGATGACATAATTAAACGGAGAAAAATTATATTGTTTGTTCTGTGTCTGGTACTTTAACTGTGGATCTGTGTGCGAATTACTTTCACTTTTTCTGAGAAGTTTTGTAAAAATAACGATAAGTAGACTGCGCATTTTATGCATTAATGATTAAATTGAGTTGATTAAATTTAACATAAACAGAAACATTACAGGAATTTAAAAATGCTAATATACAGGTACTATGTTAACCTCAATCTATTAAAACTAATAATGAACTTTTGAGTTGATCATCTATTTTTATGCAATTGCTGCAGAGAATTTTGTATTCTGCATAAAAATCCACGGCCTATCAATGAGTATCAAATTTTGTTCGCCTGCTGGAAAATACCTCCAAGTGAACATAAAATAAAAATGCTATAATTTTTGATTAATATGCACGTATCTTCGAGTTTTGCATAAAAGTGCACGATCTGTAGATCACCGTACGTTGCTCAGACGTGAAAATCGAGACAGACGCAGCTGAAATTTGGTTGCTAGAAATATCAACACGATTCGGTGGGTTTTTGCTGGCTGCTAACACGGCTTAAAATGCGGTATAAAGTCGATTAAAAATCGTCCTGTTCGAAAAAACAAGTACGTGCACAATTGATAATCCAGTTTGATCAGTCTCGGGTCCAGTGAAGCTGGTCACGGAATATCGGGGAACGTGAGAGTATTCGGGGAAGTATAGCGCGACTCTCGCGGCCGCGTTTATACCGCGATATCTCCAAAAACGATGAACGTTCCGTCGAAAATAATCCGGCAAATAATCTATCCTATAACGGGGCGCTATCGCCGACATTCCCGCGGGACGTCCTAAGCTCGATAATCTCGACTTATCATCAGATTCATTCATTCCCACGATACTCGTTCAACGTGCAAACCGTTTCCCCGGTAATGCCTGCGTGACAGGGGGTCACAAAACTCGTGGGAATTTGAAGAAAAAGGGATAAAAACAGGGGGAAAGGGAGAAAAAGAGAGAAAAAGAAATGGAGGGGGGGGGAGATATAAGGGAAAAGAGGAGAAGAGAAAAGAAAGGGAAGAAAGTGGAAAAACTCGGGGAAACTAGCTCCGTGAGAAGCCTGAGACCATTCCAGATGACATAAACCGGAGAGATGTTCGGGCTGGAGATCGGACAGTATTTCGCCTTGTTCACAGAACCGTTTCCGCCTTGGGTGGAAGGACGAGAGGAACGAAGGTGGAGGAGGAAGGTGGCGGTAGCACGTTCGATCGTGTTTCCTAACCGTGGCACCTCCAGATCCCGGGATTATGCGGAGCTGACACGAGACGTTACTATACGGCTCGGCCCGAGCGATATACGTGGAACCGACTCGAAGGACACTTCAGCGAACGGTACATGGCACTAAATCCTACAGGATCTGGCCACGACTCCCAAAAACCTTCGAATCCCTACTCGGAACCGCAGTAAGGTCCAACCGGCATGCGGTAACTGTACGAAACCGTTGTTTAAGTGGCTTAGAATAAGTACTGCGGAATAGCCGGGCCAGAAATTCTCAGTTAATTAGTCCCATCTACCGATCAGCTTTAATCGAAAACTCGCAGATATTCTATTTCGTTGTTCAAAGAAGAGGCGACAAATCACTATAGCGTCGTTTTTATTTCGTCGGGAAGAACTGGAAGACCTGTTGAATGCACCCAATATCGGTCCTCTGTGGTTAGAGTTCCAAAGAGATAGAGGAAGATCGGATGAAACGGATCTAAATAAGCTTCGGGTAGCGACACGTTCGCGAAAGAATTTCTGGAGACTTTGATTTTGGTAGAATAGGGTAACCTGTACTATTGCTGGCACTGCATTAGTTATTGGCACTTTTTATTTAAACGGCAAATATTAAGAGATCCTGGCATAAAACATCATTTTTTATTGCTTCTTATTTATATTTCAAAGCAACGTTGTAAGTTTTCATAACAGAGTTCCACATATGACTGTTAGCAACGCTGGAGGACATCCGGTAAGACCGACGGATGACCATAGTGCAATGTAAATAGTTTTGTTAAAATTTTCGTTACGAGTAAGTATACTTTATCGCTTTATGACTTAATTTCGGACTGCACCACATATGTAATAAGTGTGTATATGTTTAATTATAAATCAAATAGTCTTTTTAACATCTACTTCTTACTGTTAACCAAATGTGCCAATGACTGTATTATTTGTCTTGCAATTGTTATTCACTGAATACATTTCGCAATAAAAGATTTATGACTCGTAAAACTGTTTGATTTTGCTGAAAAATCTCTATTAGCTTATAATAATAGCAAGTTAAGCTCATTTAAATATTTCAAAAAAAGATAAAAAGATTTTTACTATGATTTTGGCTTAGGGTGCCAATCATTGTACAGTTTACCCTACATGATCATAGACATTACCAGGTTCCTAAGCTGGATTCCTGTACGATATATTCCTCAAATGCTACGATATGAGTTTTTCTTGTGACTTCAACCTAATCACTATACTGTGGATTTTATGCATTTATAATGAACACGAGTAGGTGTGATTTTAAACAGTACAAATATTAGAAGAATGTAGAAATACAGTTACATTATTTTGGTGGTTCGGAACCCACCTTGATAAACAGTAGGTCCCGCTGAAAAGTAGGCTGAAATAGGCTGAAAAATTAGGCGATATTCTAAGTGGAAGAAGGGGAGGGTCGTAAAACTGAATTTGAAACCCTGAGGGAACCAAATATCATTACCTAACAAGTTACATTATTTTTCCAACGATTAACACGTTCAAGCTGATGTGTACCACCGACGAGTACTCGTGGTGGTTTTTGTATCTATGAAACAATTAAAATAGATTCACTTTTAATAAAAGCTGTACGAAAAGAGAACCATAATATCATGCCCTAATAGACACATAATAAGAGTAAATTGTCCTGTCGAGCTTGAAGTTTTACTTAACAAAATATTTGGTACGGCGCCACGCGATGGA
Source organism: Sphecodes monilicornis (assembly GCA_913789915.3). Lineage (NCBI taxonomy): Eukaryota > Metazoa > Arthropoda > Insecta > Hymenoptera > Halictidae > Sphecodes > Sphecodes monilicornis. The sequence continues at coordinate 19,517,932 of OU565290.1, forward strand.
GCACAATTAAAAACACAATACCGGCGTGAACGTGTTAAACATGTTAAGACAGAAAATAAATTTCTATTTCATTCCAGTTTTTATTTTGTCCATGAGTCTATAGTTTTCCACGTAAAGAGACGCTGTGTAGTTGTAATCACCATTATGTTAATACTGCACATACTGCACCTACATTTGCCCAACTACTACAGTGAATGAGAGGAGATAACTTTTTAGAAACTAAAAGATCCACAGTCTAAGTACAAAAATATTGTAACAAGAATACCGATGAAATTGTGTTGGGGTTAGACGTAAAGGGACAAAATAAATTTCTATTTCACTCCAGTTTTTATTTTGTCCATGAGTCTATAGTTTTTCACGTAAAGAGGCGCTGTGTAGTTGTAATCACCATTATGTTAATACTGCACATACTGCACCTACATTTGCCCAACTACTACAGTGAATGAGAGGACATAACTTTTTAGAAACTAAAAGATCCACAGTCTAATTACAAAAATATTGTAACAAGAGTACCGATGGAATTGTGTTAGGGTTAGACGTAAAAGGACAAAAATGTGCAATTTCTATTATCACAGATATGACATTGAGTGGCAGGGAAGATGACGCACACCGCCCACGCAGAGTTAAATAACTGAACAACTGCGAGCGTGCCACACGAAAGAATCGTTTATACGAGTTTAGTTAATCGCGGAAGCTGTCAACGATGAGTAAAATAGATTGTCGGGCGATTTGTAATTTTTGCAACATGGACATTGTTGCGAATCCGTCGTCACAAACTGATATTGATACACGGCTCCATTATCGCGTGTCCGGAGTTAGAGTAGAAAGGAGGTCAGTTATATCTTTGGGTCTAGCAAATTGATTCCCGTATTGTTCCGTTAATTAGGATTCATTAATTTTCATATTCCCGCGGCCGACTTCATCTTGGTACGTCGGTTGTACTTGGATATAAATTACCCGACGCCAGTGTCAGCTGTTGAATGATTCGCCTAATGCCCCGTGAAATTTCTGCGAACACTTTAACGTTCTCCTCCTCTGTATGCCCGGTAGAAAAGTTCTCTGGAAAACTCTGGGCTCCACGGGTCTCCGCCGTGAAATGGCTGAACGCTTCTCTAAATTGTAAATACTTCGTTGGAATGTTAGAGCGTGTGAAAACGCGTGGAACTTGTCGGCAGTCCGCGCACGCTGACATTAAACCGGATGCTTTTCATATTTCCCGTAGAAAATGCGAACGAATTTTTCTGAAATGTACTCGTCGGTACTGCTCCCGTGTTTTCTATTATCGCGATCATTCTGAGACGCTATCAGTTACAAAATTAGACCGTTCCGACAGCTCTTAATTAAACTTATCTTTCTAAATAGCAAGCATTTACTTTATATTCGAAATATATCAAAGAGAAGCGTGTAGTATTTGCACAATGAATTTCCGATTCTTGAGAAATTTTAATATTTGAACTATGATTTCAATATTTGATTCTGTAAAATAATAGTACGATAATCAAATTGAACTCATTTTAAAAATCGAATCCTCTACTTCCGCCAACCACCATGCATTTTTATCTAGGACACTTGAGGATGATATGTAAGGTGAAAAACTGAGGACACGATTTTGGTCGAAAATGCTACAAATTGAATCGTCTGTAAAAGAGTCCAACAATTTTTTTCGGAATGGATGTATTACAGATTTAAGGATTAAATCTTCCTGTTTACAATGAGTCCTCAAAAATTAATGTATAATGTTTTTTGCCTGATTTATACAACAAAAATGAGTAAAGAGTAAAGTATATTAGAGTAAACTTGGCGGCACAACTTCCATTCAAAGTTTCATAAATCGACTAGAAAAAATTTTAGATCAAGTTTTAAGCATTCATTGGAAAGGGGAAGCTTCAGCCTTTAGATCTGCGGTGGTTTCAGTCACGAGAAAAAATTTTAAACATTTTTATAGACGTTATTGTTTGTAACATTTTGGACCAAAAAAGTGTATTCAGTTTCCCGGTTGCTATATTCTGAAAAATATCTGAGATAAAAATAAACGATGGATGGTAAAAGTAAAGGCTTCGCGCTTTAACATTAGTGCAAGTACATTGTTGTATTCTTTTTTTAACGAAATTGTCACTGTTTAAATGTCGACAATTTTTCGAGAATGAGAAATTTAGTGATGGAATACTTTTTGGAATCCACTGTAATTTCTATTCTATAATATCGATGAAATATAGAGTTCAAACTGTTCTTAATTAAAATTCTCATTCAAAATAGCAAGAACTTACGTTCCACTCGAAATAAATCGAAGAGAAACGCGGCGTAATAATATAATTTTCTATTTTATAATATCCACGACAAAATCAGACCTCAATTAAATTTCTCTATCTGGAGGTAGCTTTCATGTCTTATTCGAAATAAAGCGAACGCGACGGTAATATATTTTCTATTTTATAGTACCTATCGATTACACATAAAGTGTATTCGAAACACAATACCGTGAACTCCGAAGAGATTTCCCAATAAAAGTCGAGCACATTTTTCCATTGAAAGATGCACGAGTATCAATTGTTCGTTTTCCCAAGATTCCCTTATGATCGTTCGACGGAATCATGCATCGGGTTTCGCAGCCGCATTCGAACACCAAAGCTCGCGTCTCAACAAGTTTCTTCCAAGCATCTCGGTGGAGAGATATGCAGCATAACAAGCTGTTTACTCAACTCCTCCCTCAATCAGGCTTCGAAGCACCAAGGTGATTTCCATTTCGTCCTTCAGGCGTTCTTCTTTCCTGCTTTCTAGGCAACAAAGGTCCTCGTTGCATAAATGTATTCCGTGGAAGCGACAAAACCCCTCAAAATTTAAACGTTCGAATCAGAAGTTAAACTATCTGCAATATGCTTTCACAAACTTTTCTTCTAAAATCAGTTACTTCAAAGATATCCATTCTGTCAGAATGGTTGGCTCACTATCTGAAGAAAATATGATTTCTAGACGTTCTTCCTAAACGAATTGATGAACTCCTTTATTAACGGAATACTTTATTTAAAGGTACATACAGGGTGTTCAGGCTATTACTAACCAGCATTTTTTTTTGTAAATAGTAAACATTAGAAAAAAAATATACAGGAAAAAGTAGTACTGGTTTTTATACGCAACAAATTGACATATGCATTTTTGTTGTATTTACATTATTTTTATAGAAACGAAGGTGACCTACAATTCATGTATTCATCCATCTACTACACAATAACCTTCAAGGTCATGCAAGGTCAGAAATGGAAGACATGGAAGAAACAATTTGAATAGTGCGTACCAATGTTTCTTGCGTACCAAATTTAGAGTTTTTAAATACGCAATTTAGAAACTATTGGGATGGTCTGCCACTATCCATTACGCAAGGCCCCCACCACAGAACAGTAGAATCGTAAGAAATTATCTTAACGACATGTTTCAAAACCGATGGATTTGGAATTTACGGGCCTGTCAAGTGGCCAGCAAGATCTCCAGATCTATCACCTCTGGACTTTTATTTATGGGCTACTATTAAAGTAGTTTGTGAGACTACTTTACTAAACTAGTTTGTGAGACATCGCCCACAGATATAAACGACTTGAAAAACAAAATAATACAAGCATGTAGATTAATAACTCGGACCACATTAGAAGAAGCTACCAAAAACGTAATTAACAGAGCCGAAATGTGTATTCATGCGCAAGGAAGCTATTTTGAACTTTTGTTTTAGTCTCATTAATAAAGAATACTTGTAAACACATTGGTACGCAATATTCAAATTGTTTCTTCCATTTTTTCCATTTCTCACCTTGCATGACCTTGAAGGTCATTGCGTAGTAGATGGATGAATTCGTCTTGACACACGCTTTCATACAACAAAAAATAATATATAGTATTCAATTTAAAAAATTGGAGATCACCTTCGTTTCTATCAAAATAATGTAAATACAACAAAAATGCATATGTCAATTTATGGCGTATAAAAAACAGTACTACTTTTTCCTCTATCATTTTTTCTAATATTTACTGTTTACAAAAAGTGCTGGCTAGTAATAGCCTGAACATCCTGTATATTGGAAAATTTATATACACAGCACTTTGAACGCCGCTTGAAATAAAACTTGTTTTAAAAATATCTCAGTAAATATTCATTTTAGGTCCCACTTTGTATATACTGTTTTACACAGAATTTCATAATTTATCCGAATTTGAGAAAAGATATTACACATTCCATTTAAAATCTGAAGGTGACCTTCATCTCTCGATAAATAAGCAAATTAATAAAAACAGATTCGAACACTGTATGTCCCCCGGGAAACCATGCAACTTTTGTTCGAAACATTTTTTCGTACAATAAATAACTTACGAGTTATTTGAAATCGTCACGTTACGAGACTCGCCCTGTATATCGAGACTAGATCGAAATTTAAAGGATAGTATCGATATCGATGTTATCGATACGTGTATCGGTTCCATCACTATCCGTGGATTCCATAATCGACATTCTTTCCCGCGTATTTAGAGGAGGGTCGAAGCCGATTGCAGTCGATCGCAGTTGATCGCTATACCTCGAGATTGAATAAATCAAACCGCGTCCGTGACGAGGCAACGCGGCATCAGTCAGGGATATTTAGCGGGGCGGCACAATGGGGGCGACACAGATTCACCTATTCAGTGTCCCGGGAGTCCATCAAACGGAATGACGTCTGTATCGTTCGGCAACGAGAAAGGGAGTGAGGGGGAGAGAGAAAGAGAAAGAGAGAGGGAGAGAGGGGGTTTGGTAATCGGTCCCCGGTATCACGGACCAATCCAACGTCATTTAATATGTTTGTCGTGCAGGGGAAGCGAACGCGCCACTTTCAGTTATAGTTTGTATGCGAATTACAGTCGGGGGATAATGCGAGTAGTCAGCTGTTATGCCAACCCCTCCGCTTTATTGTGCGAAGCATGGCGGCGGCGGTGGCAGCGGCGGCTGGAACTTCCACGATAGGATAAACAGTGCCCCAGAGCTCGATGAAGGCATCCCTCTGGATAAGCGACACCGCGATAAAGATTCATTGTCATCCTCTTTTTTATATTCGGCGACGGTTCGGCTTTAAAATCCCTGCCGAGGCTAAATCATGCGCATACTGCGACCGATACTGGCCAACCACCATCCAGAAGGGGGAGATGGGATTAAGGCTTTTTTTCGAAACGATATTAATATGCAATATGCAACGCGACCTAATGCGATAGATTGCTGCAGATCGGCATGCAAATTTCCATTGTTACCGATGAATTTATAATAACCAGACGAGAGCGATTTCGGGCCGATAATTAACGCGCTTATCCTCGTAAAAGTGAATTAAATGTGTTATTCATCGACGCTGAAACCTTTTAGTACATTATGGATGGTACTAGGTTTCGCGCGACTGTTGTCGTTTTATAAGCGAATCGACCGGAATCAATTGGTGATTGTTCGTTATTTAATAGTTCCAACGGACACGGGCACGAGCAATTTAACCGTTCGCGTCTGTGCGTTATATCGATTCGAAACAGTATATTAAAATTGATTACACAAGATTAGATTGCTGCTTGTGATATTTTAGTTATTGATTATTTTCTAGAATTTGACGATGGTTATGAAAAATAGAAAAAAGATCATACAAGATAATCGTTCAAAATGAAACTGCCAGTCGGACATCGTTTCGAGAGGGTTAATGGTAAGAATTAGACTGTGAATTTTGTGCATTGATGACAAAAACGAGTAGATTAAATGCAAAAGAATATGGTCATTAAAAAAATTATAAAATACTGTTGGATTATTTTCAGCTCAATAAAATTATTAAGAGTTTAAACAAATGTCTATGGACCTCCCGTATTTTGCAATCGATACAGATAGTTTTTGTTTTGCAATCAAAATCATTTATTAATAATTAAGGTTTATTTAGATACCCGATATACAATGCCGGTAGTTTCGCTACCAATTAACTTCGCCAATACAACATTGTAAACGCGATTCTGCCATTTCGTACATATACTGTGTACTGAAAGTACGTAATTTTTATCTGTTTATATCTTTAATGTCATTAAGTATCTACACCTAATATTTTACAGACAGGGTATCCCATAATTCATGGTACAAATTAGATTAGGTCGATTCTATGGCTAGAAATAAGACGAAAATCAAGAATAGCGAAATTTCGTGGGAGGCATCGTTTTTCAAGAAAATTAAATTTAAATATCAGTCGCGCACACGCGTCATACGATGTTACTATTTTTTTTAATATTTGGAGGCGTCAAGGACATGTGAAGGTCAACTCTGTTTTTTAAATGGAACAGTATGGTTTTTTACTTACATTCTGATAGAGTATTTCAAGACAAACACAATGACCTATTATTAAGGTCATTCAAGGTCACTCAAATTCAACTACAAGAGAAAATAAATTGTCTCAAAACATAGATACATAGTCTAATCTTATACTAGCAATGAGTACGTAAACAACATGTGACATCTAAATCGTCGAAGTATTCGAAAAGTGTTTTGAGACAATTTATTTTCTCTTGCAGTTGACCTTGAGTGACCTTGAATGACCTTAATAATAGTGAATTGTGCTCGTCTTGAAATACTCTATCAGAATGTAAGTAAAAACAAATATTGTTGCATTGAAAAAAAGCAGAATTGACCTTCACATCTCTTTGACGCCTCCACCAATTAAAAAACTAGTAACATCGGCTGATCAGCCCCTAGATACCAAATAAATTTGGTCTGAGGCATTTTCCTCTATTTCCAAAAACTAACAAGTTATTCAGGTGTCCTGTTTTAAATGCCTCACCCTGTATTTAAATAGAGGACGACCACCTGGGATCCTTCGTTTGTGAGTGTTAAGAAATTAGTCTTTCTAAGAAACGCCACGATTCTACTGACCCCTGACCTACCCAAACATCCAAGCACCCTCCAGGTCGACAAATAAGAGCCAAGATCGCTTAGCAAGCACCGCAAACGTTTACGGTTATAGCGACAGTGCAATTTATCCACCCCTGCCATTGATCCACGCCTTTACCACGCTTCCTATTAGAGATACGGGGATATTGGTGTGTGCGCGCGCGCCACGATGTTGCTATTCAGCCGAAAATGACAAGAAACTTCTTTATTTATATCGATCCGGAAAATTCTCTTGTTCCGGGAGGGACAAGCTTCCGACGCGCGCGGTCCTACGGAAATAGCGTGTGCACACCACCAAGAAAGAACGTCTTTGTTGTAAATGCTCGAATTTCCCGTCGCCTCGTGAAAGCGAGGTCGCGAAGCCGATATATATAAAAATGGCGGCGAGTCTCTCGGGGCAAGTGTCAATAGAACGACAGCCGACAAAAAAGTAACATCGGGGTCGACGGGAAGGGTCTGCCACATCTCTGCCACGACGTTTGGCCCCCTTGAGCCTTCGATTTTATACGATCTGCTGGAGGTCATGCACGTAGCTCGCGCAGGGCTTTCTAAATGAACCGTGTGAGCATGGTTTATGAACTGCTACCCGGAGAATAGGGGATCCTGCGTTTCACCGAACAAAAATGTTGAAAACACTCGTTGCTGATCCGTGGAACAACGACAGAATATTTTAGCGTATCCCATTATTTCTCTGCTGCTGTTATATTATTTCTTAAAATTTCAACTATTTAATCTTATTGTTCTGTTAATTCGATTGAGACTTGTGATCAAGATTTCTAGTAGGATTCACTAAATATACAGGGTGTTTCGTGAATGGTGGGCAAAACTTTAGGAATAGATTCCTAATGCTTAGAGATGAAAAAAGAGTTATATCAACATAGGTCCGGAAAAGATTAGTTTTTGAGTTATTAAAGTTTTTGTGCTACAACTCTTGTCACATCTCCTCAAAGGCCCGTTTAAAGGCATCAACAATGTTTTTGAAGTAATCGCCGGTATATGTTTACGTTATCGAGGTGTAGTATTCTTGTTTTGTTGTAAAGAAGTTTCACTTCAAAAAACTGTATTTTTAGATTCTTGCAACATATATTCACTATTTTCATTTTGATCTCCCCATTTTTGTCATAAATGCATAAAACCCGGATATAGAGCCCCACGGAACTCGCAGCGAGGATCAAACGCGTTTTCGCAAAATGGTTCTCACCTAAAACAGTCGTCCGTCGGGCAGTCAGTGCCGGTGACAGTAAGAAATTGCGACTGTCTCCATCGCGGCAGTTAGTGAGCAGGATAAACTACACCGGCAAAACCTGATACATACCTCTCCGCTGATAGAACCGGCCCACTCTATCTCGGTCGGAGATAAGGCGGCCCGTGTCCAAAAAGGGAACAGCTGTAAGAGGAGCTCGTCTTTGTCGTTGTCGTAAGCGGCTCAGAGCGGAACGGACTTTTTCTCCCCCAAAAGAGAATCAGAGAGAGAGAGAGAGAGAGAGAGAGGGAGAGAGTGTGAGAGAGGAGAGGAAAGTGGCCGCGAGCGACGGCCAGGCTTAGTCCGATGGTACAGCGGAAATTTTGGATTACGGTCCCTTAACAACAGGATTTTTCCCCTCTCTCGAGTGCGGGAGGGTGGAAACTTCCTAAGGGCGATCCTGCTCGTCGAACTCGGCCTGGCAGCGCGTTCATGCGAATAGTCCACGGCTCGCATGTGATGATAGCGAGCCACCAGGGACGCTTTTAGCACTCGTCCAATTTCCAAAAGGACTCGTAGAAAGAGAACTGCCGGCAGTGCAGATTCCCGCGGATTTGTCTGACGATCTATCGCCGGAATTTCTCTATTAACGCATCGACAATTATGTACTATCAGGTATTGTCACGTTAATTACTATCAGGAACCCTTTGTTTCAAAGGACAAAGTACAAAGCAAAATTTGGTAAATATATAGAAAAGGGGACACAGCTCCGGTCGCGTTGCCCTTGAAATGTGTTGTCAAGGTCAACATTCGCTCTGTGTTAGTTTCCGAGATATTTGCAAAAAAACTTTAAATAAATCGAGATTACTAGTACAATTTATTCTGCAAGTTTTAATGGAAGATACTCAAAAATAAAATATTGAAAATCTATGGCCTCGGCGATTTGAAGTTCGTTAGGATTAAGTCTGGGTTAGGTTTGGGTTAGTTTTCGGTTAGTTCTGGACTAGATCTATCCCACCATCTGAAGTAATGTATCTTCAGTGCCGGATGGTGGGGTGAAACGAAGAAGGAAATTGTGGGAGGTTATTTAACAGGTATACCCATGGATATAATTCCTCATGGTGTAATCACTGCGTAACACTGAGGTTATCCACGGGGGAGTCCTGCACGGGCCGGCCCTCGGGCAGGCATCGTGCGTAATCGACATTTCTCCTCCCACGTTAACCAAAAAAAAAAAAGTTCTGGATTAGGTCTGTTACGTTAGATCAGCCCGACAATGCATACAGAAATCCATGTGAAATGCGGAACATTGTAAGCGTCTGCGTTAGATGAAACCGCCCCCCCCCCCTCCCAAACCAACCTAACCACCAACCAACTTAGACTATACCTTCTCTTTGTGATCCTGTATATGATTCTGTACATTATTAATTTAAAGTGTACTTGTTGTCTAAATTTAACAAAAGTTTTTTACAATTATCACCGAAACTAAGACCGAGCGCTGAGTACATATATAGGAAAAAGTTCGGAATGTTGACCTTGACAACATATGTGAAGGTCATCGGAGCTGGGTCCCCTTTTCTATACATTTAGACAAAATTTTCCATTCACATAAAATTCAAATCACTCGAACTTCGAAATGTTGCAAAGAGACTTCTAAATTTTTGACAAATTTCCCCGGATTACTCCAGGGTTTCGCAACTTGCGTTTCTCAGGGACGTACCGTCGTCGATGCTTGAGGCAGCGCAACCAAATTAGTTTTCGAACTCCAATGAATAGCATACGACGGGCACGGGAAAATTCACGGGCGGTGTGTGGGCAAAGTTGAAAAATTATTAGTATTCCGCAAGGAGGGATAAAAATTTTTAATCACGGCGGAAAGAGTTTCGCGGTTAAAATAATTTAGCAAATGGCCGCGAGAAGCGTAGAGTTCTCCAAGCATAGTTACCTCGGTAATTACGTGCGCACGTAAACTTATTTCAGGAATTCATGCGTTCTAGAAACTGACATTCGGTGGAACTGTATGAAACTAATTTTACGTGCCACTCTAATCGATTCTTTTTAAAAACAGAGATTGATACGATGAAGAATATGTAACAGCCGGTACCTGGAAATATTTCCGAAAATTTGTATAGGGATAGGGGAGGGGCAAGTTAAAATTGAAGGTAAACTTTCATACATAGTCAATCGCATGGCGGTGCTGCTACAACGATATTGGGTCAAGTTATAGAGTTTTAAGTTCCCCTAAATATTATGATCGCCTGGTGGGATTTTGTCACAGGGTATTACAAAGTTTCATTACTTTATGGTGAACTTTCGAAAGTAATACAAATTTTTCGCTGTATGGTAATAACCTAATTTCGAACACCTTTCCGTATGAGGAGAGGGCAAACTAAACGAAAAGAGGATAAAAAGAAACTACAAAAAAATAAATACAGCGGTAGAACGTACAGGGTGCTTAAAAATTTGTGGCACAAATGATATATAAATCATAACACCACTCAAAGTGAGACAGAAATATCAAGAATAACGAAACTGCGTTGGTGGCTTTGTTTCTGAGACAAGTGCGACAAATATTATCAAGAGAAAATTTTATAGTGTGGTTTAACACTAAACCTATCGAGCATTAAAATTGGATAGTATGTATTGTTCTATAAAAATAACAAGATTATTTTTATTTAGACTATGTGTGATTTTTGCTTCGGTAAAGAAATTTATTGAATCAATTTCTATGAAGTCGTCTTTATAACTTCAATAATTTGAAAAACAAAAATCTGAAACCGGTCATTTGACCAGCTGTGGTAAGTTTAGTGTTAACAGATGAAGAGAGCTAAAGCTTGATAATGTATGTGGTATAAGACTAGTCGTCGTGACTGTCTATAGTCAAATTAATAATGCCAATCATTCGACAAGTGCATTATTCAGATTTATTTTTAATTGTATTCTTCTTCAGAACGACGCTACCAATTTAATACCGTTATTTTTAATTTCTGTCTTATTTCTAGCCATATTATCATTCTGAATATTATTCGGACCACAAATTTTGGCTCATCCTGTACGAAACAAATATTAACACACGAAGCACAAAAGCTTCACAGTGACGCTCTAGTCAAAGCTATAATACAAATATTAAAAAATATTAAATTAAACAAATATTAAAACACGAAGCACGAAAGCTTCACAGTGACGCTCTAGTCAAAGCTATAATACAAATATTAAAAAATATTAAATTAAACAAATATTAAAACACGAAGCACAAAAGCTTCACAGTGATGCTCTAGTCAAAGCTATAATACAAATATTAAAAAATCTTAAATTAAACAAATATTAAAAAGCTATAAAATAAATATTAAAAAACGAAGCACAAAAGCTTCACAGTAACGGTCTAGTCAAAACTATAATGCCAATAATTAGACAAGTGCATTATTCAGATTTATTTTGAATTGTATTCTTCTTCAGAACAAGGCTCATCCTCTATGAAACAAATATTAAAACAGGAAGCACAAAAGCTTCACAGTGACGGTCTAGTCAAAGCTATAATACAAATATTGAAAAATATTAAATTTAACAAATATTAAAAAACGAAGCACAAAATCGAAGCTATAATGCCAACAATTAGACAGGTGCATTATTCAGATTTATTTTGAATTATATTCTTCTTCAGAACAAAGCTGCCAATGCAATTTCGTTTTTTTTTATTTTCATCCAATTTAAAGTCATGTTATCATCCTGACGTTATTTGGACCACAAATTTTGGCTCATCCTCTATGAAACAAATATTAAAACACGAAGCACGAAGTCTTCACAGTGAAAACGTGAAGAGAGAAGAAAGGTTGAAGGAAACTATGCTTTACAACTTAGCCCAAAGTTTGTCTTACCCAACTAATCTCTATTAAGAGAACGTATACTGCTTATATATTCTTAATTAACTTACAGAGCAGCAGAGGAAAAAGATTACACCGTCTCCGGGATATTTACCTGGAACAGAAAAATCGTCTAGTGAGCAAACAGCAGAACTACAGTCTATCTGTCATAACTTTAAAAGCTATTAATTCGATTCGAGTAATCGGATGATCGTAGTTTATGGAATTACGAAATTTTGGTTAATACCGTGGTCACAGGCGAATTTTCACGTGTAGTAGCATCCGTACCGATCCAACGGTTTCACAGTTTTGTATGGATAGATTGCAATCCGATAAGACTGAAAGGGTTACGTGGCGCACTTAGTATGATTAAACTGGACGTGTAGCTGTGTAGAAGCGGCCGACTATGACACTGTTGCTTTGCCTAGAAGATCCCGCCTAGTGATTCGTCCCAGTGTTATCGCGATTGAATGCTAAAACGGTCAGCCACGTTCGGCAAATACTTTTGATCTATCAATCGTCCGCCCCGCTTCAGCTGATTCACGATCTATCTTCGATCCGAGCAATCGGAATCTCTCTGGGTCGAGCTAGGTCTCTGATCCATTTTAATAGAACGATAATTCACATTATTTTTATACTTCTCCTGGAACATTAATTTTGATTGAGATTGGAACTGTTGGTTGATTTTCGGTGTTCATTATTTTACCACAGAATCAATTTGCAACAAACAGTAAATCACGAGAATGTACATTTGTTTTCTAGACAATTTATTTTCATATAAAGTTTAAAGGGAATGGTTTGTCTCTATTTATTAATATTCCTGTATTTTATTTCTGTATACATAAATTTGTGAAAATTTGCCTTGAATTGCCTAAAATAAATGAAATTGCGTATCTCAATAACGACGATAATTATAAAAACAAGATACGATTTGTTTGCATATTCACATAGACAGATGCGAGGAATCATTTCAAATTCCCAAAACCTGTTCAATTTCGAACTGAAAGATTAATTACTAGACTGCGGATTTTATGCGTTTATTACAGAAATGAGTAAGTGCAGTTTAAAACAGTGGACAGATAAAAGGAATTTGAGAATATCAATGTATTGGTATCAACTTATTGAAACCAATAAAGCAAGAAAGAATTTTCCGTTTGGCTCCTATTTCTTGCAATCAGTGCAGACAATTTTTATTTTGCATAAATATCAGCAGTCTATTAATTACGATTCTAAAATGTGCAACGTGTCTTTCTTTTTGCGAAACGCAACGACTGCACATGCTCCGGTGAGCAACTGTATATATTTCATAATAATAGACAGGTTTAAAGTTGACATTTTGAATACGACGGAACATTTCATTTACTTATGCTCGTTGTATATTGAATAAATTGTAGTTCTTGTAATCGCATGCTTGTCTAAGGGCAGAACGGACCCCATTGAATTTTTTATTCGTGACCGTCTTTCAGAGCAACAATTCTATTTTTCATAAAATCTGCAGATCCGAACTTCCCCGGATGGAAGAGACAGTTGGTTGAGAAGGCCAAACCGGAGGATCACTGTGCGAGAGACTCTTGACATAATTAAGGACTCGCTCGGTACTAATGACGTGGACTATACACTTCAGGAGGTAGATCCGCTCGATCGATAGTACGAACGTCTGCGGGCTTGGAATTTTATAGTGAAAAGTAAAAGAAAGGAAGGAGAGCGTAATGACGTAATTGCGTTACGTATGAACGTTATTTAAATTAAATCTTCATTCTTGTCAGTTCGGGAAGCATACCGTAATTGTGGTGTGCATTACACTCGCGGACTGTAAGTATAGCTCGGACTTTCTGCGATGTTTCCGTAATTGGTGCAGTTGCCGTAATAGTTAAAACTGCTGGGTTGCGTTTCACGGTATCAGTGGTATGAACGTTTGCGCGAACTACGGCATCCTATCTCTAACGGAGAAATGTTAAAGTCAACGTTTCAACATTATGTCGATCTATACATCTGTCACTATTGACGTTTTCATCCATCACCAATAATTACAAATTACTATTCGTATAATGCGCTAGTTAGGAGCATCACCACGCGAGTTCAAGTGTTTCGAAATACAGGATAATTTTTCCCGTTGCACTTAATTAATTTAATAGTAAAATAAAGAACTGCTGTAAACGAAATTAATTGCAGACCGGGAAGCCTCTATTCATTTATACTTATCGGAAACTACGGATTCGATTCACCACGCAATTAGTCCATCCGTTATGAATTTATAATTGTCCTGCATGTATTACAAATACCGGAATTATGCGGTGGCTGCGAAAACGGGGTTGCAGAAGATTCATTCGAATTTTCAATGTAACATTTAACGACGTATTAATAAACCGCGTTATTAATATACTGCGAATATTTATGAGATTATATTAAATACTGCTTGCGCGAATCCCGGTGGAACAGAAGATTCGCCTTAAAATTGCTCGAATAACGTCAAACTGCAAAATGCGATGCAATTGTGCTGTCGGGCACACACAAGTGGCTACAAAAATACAAGGAGTGTAACAATTTAAAGACTGATGCTTCAACTTGATAACAACTTTCTAAAATTTGCTGGACAATTTTCTGACATTATTTTATGATACCTAAAATGAGAATTCTGTATTACTACAAAGTGGGCGGTACACCTATCGTTCAAAGTTTAATAAAACAACAAAAACAAATCGTACATCACTCTTTTTGGACTTGTTGTAAAGGGGAAGCTTCAATCTTCAAATCTGTCGTGGTTTCAATTACTAGACAAATTTTTTAAAGAATCTAGATCGGTTTGAATAAGTAGTATTTTTCAGCGAAATCATGTAAAAATATCGTGGGGCACACACAAGTGGCCACAAAAGTACAAGGAATGTAACAATTTGAAGACTAATGCTTCAACTTGATAATAAATTCCTAAAATTTGCTGTACGAATTTGTTACATTATTTTATGATACCCAAAATTAGAATTCTGTATTACTACAAAGTGGGCGGTACACCTATCGTTCAAAGTTTAATAAAACAACAAAAACAATTCGTACATCAATCTTTTTGGTCTTGTTGTAAAGGGAAAACTTTACAATTAATCTTCAAATCTGTGTTGGTTTCAGTCACGAGAAAATTTTTTTAGAGAATCTAGATCGGTTTGAATAAATAGTATTTTTCAGTGAAAATGCATCGATAAAGACGACTCAACTTTTCTGCTTATTCTATCATGTAAAAACATCGTAGAGAAAAATTAATAACGGTCTGTGAAAGTAGAGGTCTGAATTTCTAAAATGATTCTAGATTCATTCTAATACGAAAATATAACAGACAAAATTTAACAATTTTTCTAAAGGAAAAAATTTCGTGTTTAAATACTTTTTAGAGACACTATCCCCGCAATGCTTCAAAACCGGTAATAACCATGCGATTCAGGGTAACCAAAAAATGATTTATCTCGGGAATCATCTGGAATAGACTGGAGTGGGAAAACCCCCTAAATTCGATCTCGTGACGGCGCAATCGTAATGAACACGAGTACGATGCGTTCGGGGCGTGCGAAAAAGCAAAAGGAACGAAGTTAGCCGACGCAATCGAACACACCTCGCGCAGAAAGCAATCAAATTAAAGCCGGCAGTGGATAGGGCTGGATTTATACCCGGTGATGGCGGGATAACTTCGTATTTGATACGCGGTTATGTCGTCGGCTAAGGGAAGGAGGCCACGCGAGCCGAGAAGTAATCACGAGGAAATTTCAAAACACCGCCAGACGGGCGTTCAGGGTAGACGGTCAGGTTTATCGTCATTTCCGAATCGATTTCGACAATCAAATGATCGGGAAAGGTAGAGTGAACCCTCGAGGACACGCCACGGTAATTTCTGCCGATCGGAATTCGATGAAAAATTAATGCCCGACCAATCATCGGTTCCCTTGCGAATCTTGGCGTTTGCGGATACAAGCGCGTCCTCGCGGGACAAGAGTCGCCGTTTCATTGGGAAATGAGGATGGATAAGCCTAGCCCCGATTACCTGCTCGTTAGAGGATCCACGATGATGATATCCAACCAACCGATATCTTCTGTTTCACCCCTCCGTCCTCCTACTCTCTCTCTCTCTCGATCTCATTGATTTCCGCCTTAGATATAATCTTGATTTATTCGCGAGATAATTACAGTTTTGATTGTAGATCAATCAGCACGCAATTAACAGAGATTGGTGAATAATGAGTGGAGGAGCTGTTCGGAGGAATAAGAATCTGATGAGCGAGGAAATTGTATAGAAGTATTAATGCCGGTGGAAACTCTGGGTGTCTTGGGTGGAGCTTCATTAAAATTTTCGCTGTAATTTCCTCCGTGAATAACGGTTGTAATTTTGATCATACCGGTGCATAAAAATTCAGAGATATATCGTAAATATGTCTGTGAAATTTCATAAAATTATTTTGTTTAATTTTATTGTAAAAAATTTCACAGTACATCCTCGAAGCTGGTCAAGAAATGGAAATACTGGAGACCAAGAATGGTCCGCTTCCTCGGTGGATAATTAACACAATTTTGGTGATAGCAATACATAAAAATGTAGAGATGTAGCGTAAATATACCGAAATATGTCGGTCAAGTTTGATAAAATTATATTGTTTAGATTTATCGTCAAAAATTCAACAGTACATCCTCGAAGCTTGTCAAGAAATGGAAATACTGGAGTCCGCTTCCTCGGTGGATAATTAACACAATTTTGATGATAGCAACACATAAAAATTTAGAGATGTAGCGTAAATATACAGAAATATGTCTGTAAAATTTCATAAAATTATAATGTTCAGTTTTATCGTAAACAATTCCATAATACATCCTCGAAGCTTGTCAAGAAATGGAAATAATGGAGACGAAGAATGGTCCGCTTCCTCGATGGATAATTAACACAATTTTGATAATAGCAACATATAAAAATTCAAAGATATAGTTTATATCTGCAGAAATATGTCTGCAAAGCGTGACAAACAGATACTCTTCCGTTTGATAACAGAAAATTTGAAAAATGTGTATTGATGGTTGTAGTCATCGGGAATATATTGTTCTCATGGTGCCACGTCTCGCCGGAGGATTTATTTCGAGAACGTAATAAAGATTAAAGACGTGGATAAATGAGGTGACTTGATTTTTAATTAATTGGAAAGTGTTTTGTGCGAACTGCAGCTGAGGGAAAATAATGATGGGGGATGGAAGAGCGAAGGGCTGCGCGTGATGATGATAAATGAAGACAACTATTATATCTAGATACTTTGGAAAAGACGATATTTCTTCCCCGATTTTCTTTTCGATTTTCGTATTAAGGCCGTACTTCTCGGATGAGAAAATTCGAGTAACTCAAATTCCTGCTCCAGATTCACTTCATCGAAATTCCTCTACTTCGCGAGTCAACGAAGCCGGAAAAGTTTTTCATGACAGCGTTCGGTAAACCATTAAATTTCATTTCATATATTCTATTTAATTAGCGATAACAAATTTTACATCTGCGATAAATCGTGCTTCGAAAGCTAGCCCTTTTCCGAAGCAATTTGTGAGCGAAACTTGCTTGTTAACCTATCGGCAGTGAGAAAGGATGCTATCAATTAACACTAGGTTTACGGAGCACTAAAATTGATTATTTTATCTTCAGCGATTTTTATTGTAACAGGTGCACAAAAAAATAAATCTATTTAATAATTCCTCACGAATGCCTCCTTACACTCTTAATAATCGTAAATTAAAAAATTTTGAATCCGTCATTTTGACAGGCCCCGTAAATCTACTGTTAAAAAAAGAATGAGATAGAAATCCCCGTAACTTTATTCGTAACGGGGAGAATTGGGTTCGAAGCTTATCCGTGAACTTAACTTGAAAATTAAATTCCGGAACCAAACAGAGCTCGAACTGCTCCCTGGTGCTCACAGATGCGCACCAAATTCGGCTTTAACTCCGCCGACTTTGAGATATTTAACGAGGTTACGCTACGAAACAAGGTCGTTCGCAAAAAAGAGACACGCATCATTCCATCCATTCATGGGTCACGGACTGCAAAATGTAGTTGACGGGTGTCAATTAGCGCTTACCGAGCCTCCAGTTCGTTGCAGGGGAAAATGGATAATGTGCAGAATAGGTCCTTTACGAGCTGAAATTCGCCCGCCAGAAGTACTTTGCGTCAATCTCCTTGCTACATTACTGAGTCCATTATTTTAGTATTACGAGTCAATCTTTCCGACATGCATACTAAAGATTTTTAACCCTTAGCGGACGGGGATTATTTTTAGCATATTGTTTGATGGGTCGAATAAATTTTCTTTGTGAAACAAAATTGTTTGCCGAGGACTTTGGTATATGAATTAAATGAAGGGAAACGTGTTGTGTTCAGTAAAAATTAGTTTCATATTTTTCGGGAGTATTAATTGCTTTAAAAATTATTCACAGTCGCAGAACGGTAAAATTGTTTGGGCGACTATAAGCAGACACGCGTCCGCAAAGGGTTAAGACAATCTTCGTACACTATTCATCATTTTAATTATATAGAAGTACGTTATATCAATTTTTCTTACAGGGAGTCACATTACTGGATTTTTCATTATTACAGTAGTATAAGTCAATTTATTTTTTCAATGTATACTGAAGATTGCTAAGACAATCTTTCTACATTATTCACAAATGTTTCTCTTATCATATAGAAATATATTATATCAATTTTCCTTGCAGGTGCCCTTGTTACTGTGACTATTATTATGTCAGGAGTATAAGTCAATATCTCTACAGGGCATATTATATCAGAGAGAATATTTCGAAATGTGTAATGATAATTTCACTCTGTAGTATCATACCAGCTTGTAAATCAAGATCTTTTTATTACACAGATGTATTTTATCTCCATCTTTCTTGCAGTAGGCCATGCTATTGTATCTTTCATCATTTCAGTAGTACAAGTCAATCTTTCTAATACTTGTATTATTTTATCAAACTTGTAGCCCTAGAAAATATTTCTTGCACTAGGCCATGTTATCGTATCTTTCATAATGTCAGTAGTACAAGTCAATCTTTCTATTACTTGTATTATTTTATCAAATTTGTAGCCCTAGAAAATATTTTCCAATCTACTATAGTTTTACACTGTATTATTTTACTGCGCTGTAAATCGATATTTGTTTGAAAAAAGTAGTATAAATCATTCTACAAGTAGCAAAGTTAAATAACAGTATCAGTTTAATTTTTTAAATTCACAGAAAGTGCCGAAATTATTCCTGCCATCACGGAACAAAAATCTGTTGCCTGTATTTTTCAACACTTGGCAATTATTACTCGTTACAGCTACTTGAATTTTATAATACAAAAATCCCGCGGAATACGTTAATTGACATCATAGCGCGAGGTACATCGCACGCGATAAAGTACTCCAATTAACAATCATCGATACAATGGGTGACAAAAGTAGCGCGTTCGATCGGCCGTCAAATCCGCACAGATAGAGAACGGGATACAAAAAAAGAAAAAGCGAGAAAAAGATGCGAAGAAACGTGTCTGCGCATCTATCTAGGTGACATTCATTAACGCTGCTCCCATTAATTAGCACCGCCGATATGCCGAGGTTTTTCATTATACTCATTGTGTTTTGATCAACCGCAGCAGCTCCGTACGTATCTCTTATTTGCCAGTGGATACGGAAGCTCGTCGGGGGCCATCGAATTACGTAATTAGCCCGTGGATATAGAGGCCGAGAAACGTGTCGACCGAATTATAAACCCGACCACTTCTGTCGCCATCGCATTGTTTGACCTCGTCGGTGATTCTTCGGCCAAAGAGAGAGAGAGAGAGAGAGAGAGAGAGAGAGAGGGAAGGGGAGGGAGCTATAAGAACCTCTTCAGCACTGATTATAGTTGCGGATCAGTCGAACGAGAGATCCCTTGTTCGACTCCATCCGTGTCGGCTCTCGAATCTCGAATTTAAAAAAATAAGTTGCAATAAAATTCGACACGGATCAATCGCTGTGTCTGTTCCATAGGATTTCAAAAGCTACTCGAAGAACTTCCTCGATTTGAATCACACAGCCCGACAGCGCTTGGCGAACTAACGAACGCTTTGTTTCCTGTCACGGTTACCTGGCTGACGCACACGCGATTTTTCCAAATCAAATTATCAGATCGACTGGTAGAACTAGTCGGTATTCCCCAACTAATTTTTAACGATCGTTGTATATATATATATATATATATATATATATTTATCAGTTCTTAGCATTAGTGTTTTGGACCTGGAATTGTTTAAGATTGTTACACTTAAGAATTTAGTTAGTGTTAAGCCTGGAGCGATCACTCTTTTATATTGAATGGTAAACTTTGTCAATGATATGTCTCTTAATCACTTGTAATTCTACAGGGTGTGGCAGAAATAACTCCCACAAATTGAAAAATCACATTTTCTAAGAACGACTCCAAATGAGCATCGCCTGTCAAGGCCACCATTTGGACAATACAATTTTTAGAACTTAAAGTAGAAAAACATTTTGGTATCTACATTTGAGAAATGAAAAGTTTGATACCTCGTACCATTTTTTTCAATCCCCCTTTGAAATGGGGAATAGTTCAATCCATACTTCAATCCCCCGTTGTGTACAGAATAGAATTATTATGACCGAATTATTAAGACTATTATAATTCTCTTATTATTTTTCTAGGTGAACGTATTCGATCATACAAGCTTGTATCATTATAACTATTCATATATAAATGTTCACAGATTTCTTTACCAATTTGCTAGTAGCAATGGCAATTTTAATCGTGAACTAAGAAATCACATCCGGTACAATATATTTTAATAATTTCTCGTCGGATTATTATTTAACACGTTGATCGCTCAAGCGACAATCACAAAAATTACATGAAATCAAAGCAATTTATTTAACAAAACAAGAACTGAGAAGTTGAAAATTATGTTACTCAGTCACTCTACCAACATCAAAATTAAT
This sequence comes from Sphecodes monilicornis, assembly GCA_913789915.3. NCBI lineage: Eukaryota > Metazoa > Arthropoda > Insecta > Hymenoptera > Halictidae > Sphecodes > Sphecodes monilicornis. The sequence goes on from OU565290.1 coordinate 19,538,871, forward strand.
ATTAAATTCTGTATAAATAATTCCGCCACCCAGATATGGGTGACATGGCGATCGAAGTGTTAAACGAATGCTTCTTTATGCTATAATACGATCATTAAAAATCCTAGTGCTCAGACACAAAGCGCCATACTACTAATAACAAACAACGCTATTTCTATCTTCAATAGAATGCAGCAAACCTACAAAAGAAAAGGAAGAAATTGTTTAACTGCGATTTGGAAAACTCTCTTTTTCAAATTTTTTTATACAATCTTATAGATTTCGACGAGAAAACGCCGAAAATGAAAATCATGTTGTGCGGAATTCAATGGTTAAAAAGTTATACGCGTATAAAGTTGAACACTTTTAAGCCTTTTTGACAGGTTAAAGCGCCGCCATATTGATATATTTGCTAGGTGATACACATCAAATGGGCTGAATACTTCCGAACAGATCCGTTAGATGGCAGCACAAACACGTACGTAATAATAACACATTTACTAAATCAAAATGCAAAACATTATACCATGATCGGGCTGGTCTTCTCCGCTCCCATGACGACCTAACCTCAAACCATCTTGGACTGTACCTTCTTTTTGAAATCCTGTATGTAATTCTGTATATTTTAATTACTGTACACCGAAAATGACCGATTCCATGATTATTGTTATAAATTTTCATGTCGCACCGATGCGTACGACATTTTTTAAATTTCCGCAACAATCCTCAATCCTGAGCCCATGTAATTGCCCAAGCCATTTCGGAATGTCTTCATCGATATCTACAGGATCACATAAAAAAAGTTCAAAAAAGTTAAGAACACGGAGTTCTCCAAAACGCAGACGAGCCGAACAGAAAAATTCAGAAACGTTTCTGACTCGTTCTTCTCAGGATAAAATTTCTACAATCTTTTCGCCATGAAAGTCTGCCACAATTGTTGCCCACACCGAAGTTCGTTCAAAGCCATATTTTATTTCGTTATTTTGTGCAACGCCGTCGGTACCTCCGCTAAACTTTACATTACTAAAACGAAGTCTTTATTCCCGACGGTGTTTAAAAATTGTTCAGCAAGCGACGTCGACGTTTTCTATTCGAAAATTCTATTTTCCGCGAGACCATACGAGCGTGTGACGTCAATCAAACACCGCTTTCCGATACGGTCGTGTTCTTACTTAACAATTTTGCACGCTCGAAAGATAATATCAGCATTCGCCGGACGAAAGTATAGATTTTCTATTCAAGTGTCCGTTTTATTTTTTATACGGCGGAGATGGACGTTTTATAAAAGCGAAAACCCATGAACACCACTCGAAATCAAGTGGAAAACTGTACAAAGGGCAAAATATCACCAGGACCTGAAATACAAGTTTCGCGTCTGGTATTTTTAAAAGTAAGTCGAAACATAATTTTCTAAAACGCGACGAAAAGTTTCGTCGCGAATTTATACCTACAGCTGGTCGATACCGTGGACGAATTTGAAAGAGAAACAGCGAAAACACGAATTAATTTCAATTAATAGAATCCTTCGTGAGCCAGTATAAATACCGATAAATATTTCGGTATTCGTTTTACATTAATTCAAGATTAAATTGTCCTGAAACGCACGCTCCCGTCGCAGACGTATTAATTACACGATGCCCTTTCCGTGTTGCACTGATTTAAATCTATTGATTTTGGTGTTAATATCGGAACTGGAGCATTCGGGGATTCTGTGTCACGTGTAGCCAGTTCGCATATCGGCCTCTCGCAAGTACCTTAATTGGAAATATTCAATTACAAAATTGTGACCCTTTACGGTGACGTTGCCCCGTGACGTTTTAAGTCACCTCGCAGTAAACATAATTACGCACTTGTCACGCCGTAATTTTGTATCGATGGGATAACATTTTCCGAAATTTTTACTGTTTATATGACGTTCTAGAATGTGTAAATTTAGTCGTGTTTTATCTCCGCGCTTTATATCATCGACGGATTTTACTCACTCAATCTGCAAACTAATTTAAAAAATGAACAATTCATCGCCCAGGACTTGAGGATGTTGTTAGTTTTATAATGAAAGCGTTTTGATACATTTTCTACATTCAATGCAAAAATGATGTAATGATTGGAAACAATTTTAAGGAACAAACTGAATATTGCTTGTATATTGAGAGTACAAGGTAGCTTCTTTTTAATTATCTCCAGCTTTTATGAAACTTTACAACGATATAAATAAATTCGATGGCAGAAGTGTTTGTGTTGTGTGTCTCTTGAATTTACAAATGAATTTTAAAAAATGAAACTTGATGCCAGACAGGCAATTTCATTAACGTCAAGGGAAATATGTAATAATATTTTTAAAATTTATACTACGTCCATGCAAAAGTTGAGGATTTTAATATACCATATACAATCAACATACGAACGTTTCAATTATAAAAATAAGTTTGAAGAACAAGTTGAATGTTGTATATCTTTTGAGTATACAGTGTAGCTCCGTTTTAATTATCCCTACTTCTGTGAAATTTTAAGACAATATAAACTCGATTACCGAAAAGTTTCACTTGATACCAGACAGGCAATTTTATTAATGTCAAGGGAAATATGTAATAATATTTTAAAAATTTATAATACGTCCATGCAATAGTTGAGGATTTTAATATACCATATACAATCAGCATACGAATTTTGCAATTATAGAAATAAATTTGAAGTAAAAGTTGAATGTTGTATATCTTTTGAGTATACAGTGTAGCTTCGTTTTAATTTCCCCAGCTTCCATGAAATTTTAAGACAATATAAACTCGATTAATGAAAAGTTTCACTTGATACCAGACAGACAGTTTCATTAATGTCAAGGGAAATATGTAATAATACTTTTAAAATTTATAGTACGTCCATGCAATAGTTGAGGATTTTAATATATCATATACAATCAATATACGAATGTATTAATTATAGAAATAAGTTTGAAGAACAAGTTGAATGTTGTATATCTTTCGAATATACAGTGTAGCTTCGTTTTAATTTCCCCAGCTTCCATGAAATTTTAAGACAATATAAACTCGATTAACGAAAAGTTTTATCTCAGTGTTGCTAAAATTCGCAAAACAGTATTATTATAAAAATTAGGACTTGATGTCCAGATGGTTTTCTGATTCCAAATTTAAAGTACGGATTACATCAGTAGGTATTACAGAACGAACAGCGGAGATGCAGTTGTGATGCAATGTGAAAGTATCAGGCAGGCGAGGTAAATTGTTTTATTGTGTTTGTCCCAGGAGCGTGTAAGTTTTAAAACGGCATTGTCAGCGATACTGTCGCGGCTAAACGAATTTATTCGGAGCAATATATTTCCCCCGTAACACGGTAGAAAGCCGCACGGAGTTCACGTCCTGCTGCGGACCAGAAGCGTTTTATTATTATACATTATATCGTGGCTCGATGTACGTAACATGTGCGCTTAATCTCTCAGTATATCAGCAATAATGGGCCCGAAACTGAAAGGGATGCGGCGCTCTGTAAATCTCTCTTGAAATCCCATATAAACGACCAAGATGCTATCTAGGATCCATACCCGAGCAAATGTTCGCTGGATTCACTGGTTGATCGTTTAATAACATACTCCGTGGCCATTTCATAGCCGAATAATCTTATATCGACGTTATTGTCAGCTATCGTAATTGTCGGATCAATTGTGTACCGTCAGAAAAGAGCAATCTCAAAATATGAGCGATTCCCGAACGATTCGTAGAATCTGATGTCCGAACTGAGTCCATTTGTACTTGTTACTCTTCAGGATAATAGCAATTTCAATCACGAGTATCATTGAATTTCCATTGGATACTGTGATATCCGCAACACGGTTGAAATTAATTACAATTGGTATCTTTGCAGTTTGGTAATTAGCAATCGAGGATGTTTAGGCCAATTTACAATGTTGTAGTCAGTAATATAGTACATTCGTACATTGTATACATTTTCACGAATTATGTTAATTCGAAATTCGTAAAGTTTAACATTAAATCTACCCAGCATTAAAAGTGGTTAGTATGTACAGTCTTTGAAAAGTAACAACTGAATTTATTTAGATTTTGTGCAACTTTTATTATAATATACAGGGTGTCTCCCCAGATTTTGACATCTTGATTTTTTCGCTATTGTTAGTCCAGCTGAAAAATTTTTCAGATAAGAATTAAATGGTGCTGAGTGGGTCATAATTTAGTGTTATTAGTTTATTCGTAGGTAAACGTGTTAAGGTAATATGAAAATTAACTTCATTTTTTCAAATGGAATTATATACTTTTTGATATATCAATCGATGCAGTTGGACATTCTTTATAAAAAAGTATTTATGGTGAAAAATTAGTCGTTTAGGAGATATTCCGATTTAAATAATTCCAAGACACCATTACTGTCGCACTAAGACGTTCGCTTTTATCCCTTACAGAAAAGGTACAACATAACAACTATTTGTACACGGCATTTTCAAGTCGAAATATCTCCTAAACGACGAATTTTTCAACATAAATAAGTTAATACTTTTTTTTTATAAAAAATGTCCAATTGCATCGATTGATGTATTACAAAGTACATCATTCCATTAAAAAAAACGAAGTTGAGCTTCATATGACCTTAACGCCAAATGCTGCCCCACTCAGCACAAATTAATTCGTATCTGAAACATCTTTCGATAGGACTAACAATTCCAAGAAATCGAGATGTCAAAATCGGGTGAGACACCCTATATATCTATATTTATAATTTCTACCATTGCAAAATAAAAATCAGAAACATGTCAAATTGACCGGCGGTGGTAGGTTTAATGCTAATGACCGCCACGTTTTCGGCAAGCTCCACAACTATGTAATTACTGAACTTTTTTAAATAAAAAAATTATGAGATACTCTCTGAAATATGCTATTCAAAGTACGGAAACAGTTCTTGAACAAAGTCTTGCAGTTTCCGAGAAAGAAAATTCTCAACCAACCCTCTTCTTCGTGACACCTTAACACTTTCATCGCCATGTCACCCATATCTGGGTGACGGAATTATTTATGCAGAATTGAAAATTAATTTTTGCATTGGTAGATTGAGTGTACAAAATTTCCTTACGATCTGAGGAATAGAAGAGGTTCGAAACAGTAATTAATATCACAAGACTAAACTTTTTAGTTTTTGTTTTGTTAACTATATTGCTTTGATTTTGTGTAATTGTTATGATTGTCAAATGGGCGATGCACGTGTTAAAAAGCTACTCGAACTTCATCTGATTTAAATATCCTTTCGCAACCATTATATCCGGAGTCGAACTTCGATGCAACTGTCGTATCAACGAATTCTAATGGTAATGGTAAAAATCGAGGCGATTTCCGGTCGGTTTCCGAAATAACGAAGAACCGAGGGCCTGGGAGAGCATGCAGGATCGGCACCGAGGAAACTTGAAGGCTCACGCAACGCTTCAGGTGGTCTAATGTCTTATCGATGGTAAATGTAACTCGGATAAGCATCCGAACTTTCCGGTATTAATCGCCAGGTGGCACGTGATGGATGCGATAGCGCTCCAGAAGGCTCGGATACTCCGCACGGTGTGCGCCGCGTCGGAGAAGGGCCCTAATTACAATACCGATGGCCTACCGTCTAACGTTATACCTATATTCAGGCGAGCGTGTTATTAATCGCCAATTACTCAACCCGGATCTAATCTAATCCGAGGTTTCAAACTCGAAAGTCATTGGCGAAAGCTCCGGCGCCCGGTGATAGGATAACGGGCTGCTCGCGCGGTAACTTTGGATTTCCATTAAGGGGTTGCGCAGGCCGGGAGGACCGGAGTCGGTCTCTGGCCGATTCTTCGGGGAAACCTTCCGGGAACACCGATTACAGCCGGCTGCCAACGGGGTGTACAACTTTCTGCTCTAACGGAGCACCGATGCCCATGAAATTTCCGTCGGTGATCTTGACAATGATCGGACGACGGGCCAATCTTCGCTCGCACTGCTAACGAGGGCCGATGGATTACCGCCAGTTTTCCGAAGTTTCGCGGCTCGAACCAGATACTCGGCTTCCCGGCCGTGTATATCGCTGAGACACGGAGTAATTTACGCGAGAAACTAAAACTGACGGGCCAACCGGAACTTTGAGACACGTCGAACAACCCGGAGCTGTCGATGGTTTAACGGAATTTTGGTTTTGGGCAATTTGCTCACGGGAAATTAACAATTTCTTTTTCTGCTATGCAGTTATTCGTTTTATTTGATTTTGTCTTTGTTACACTGTGGGAGAGCAAATAGATGTGGATCAGTGTCAAGATTGAATTTGTTAGTACTTGTTACTACTTTTGTTTCTTAATTTTTGTGGTAATATAACTAGAAATGCTTTTAGTATTCTACCCTTTTAATTTTGATGGTAAATCATTTACAGATTATTCGTTTTATTTGATTTTGTCTTTGTTACACTGTGGTAGAGTAAATAGATGTAGATCAGTGTCAAGATTGAATTTGTTAGTACTTGTTAGTACTTTTGGTTTTTAATTTTTATGGTAATATAACTAGAAATGCTTTTAGTATTCTACCGTTTTAATTTTTATGGTAAATCATTTACAGATTATTCGTTTTATTTGATTTTGTTTTTGTTACACTGTGGGACAGTAAATAGATGTAGATCAGGGTCAAGATTGAATTTGTTAGTACTTCTTAGTATTTTTGTTTTTTAATTTTTATGGTAATATAACTAGAAATGCATTTAGTATTCTACCCTTTTAATTTTGATGGTAAATCATTTACAGATTATTCGTTTTATTTGATTTTGTCTTTGTTACACTGTGGTAGAGTAAATAGATGTAGATCAGTGTCAAGATTGAATTTGTTAGTACTTGTTAGTACTTTTGGTTTTTAATTTTTATGGTAATACAACTAGTAATGCTTTTAGTATTCTTCCCTTTTAATTTTGATGGTAATTCATTTACAGATTGAAAGTCAAATATGTAGCCTTAATAATGTCCTTCTATGGTCCATTATACCGATTTTATGACACATTTTTTTATGGTGATGCGTTTAAGGGTCTAAGGGGGGTTTAAGGGTTGCGTTGAAGGGTCTATTATTTATGATAATGCATTTTAAGATTAAAAATGAGATATGAATCCTCTATCTTCTCTTTCAATGGTACCCTCTGTTAAGAAAAAACTATGCATAGAAAAGGTGAATAAAAACCTTCAGAATTAAAAGCAGAAATCTTTCAGCTACGAGGGTGTGTATTTTGTGACCAATTTCAAAATCATCGAACCAACGGTCTCGGCAACCTCCATTTGCATGCGACTGACACGTTTTCCGATTGAAATCCTGCGCACCGAGTAGAAAAATGATCGGGCAGGGTGCATTGAAGATGCCGCGAGCTTTTGAAAAGGGCGTTTTCAAGTTGCGTCGTTTCGCGTACAAAAATGTCAGCCGGGATTCGTGTCGTTGTCGGGCGTGACGTCGCGAGACCGACCGTTTTTGCCTTTTGTAAGAAGCCGCTTCAAATTTTCCACGCCTGAGAATGTTTTCTCTGCCGTGCAAAGAAAGAGAGAGAGAGAGAGTGAGAGAGAGAGAGAAGAAGTGGGAGGCACGATAAAATTTATGCGTGCCCGCTTATGACGTACAAGCTCGTTACATTTTATCCCGACTTCTTCTAGCCAGGGGTACGGGGAAAAACAAAGGGCGAGCCAGGACAAGCCGCCTTCAGAATCGCCCGCTGTAATTCCCGGGACAAGTTTCGAGTTTCTAAAGAAAGAATCTCTTGATTGTTCCGCGAAGTATTGTCCCGAAACTCGTTTCGCTGCGTCGCCACGGATGAAAAACGGTCCCAGGTAATGAGGGTCGAAGTTGCCCAGGAATAAAATAAACTGTCGTGAGTCCGGGAAAACTACTCATCGCCCGAGCGAGCATTAACGTAACTTCGCGAAATTGTTATCGAGTTTTAATTGAGATTTCGTAACGATCCATCTGTGCGCCACCATCACCCTCAACCCCCACCAACCCTCTACCCAGCCCTCCTCGCCAATGATCGCCGCTCATCGAGACCCGTAATTAGACTTCGCCGTTTCCGTTCCCCGTGTTTGAATTGCGCGAACTTCGCAGACCCGATACCTAATAATTGTATCAATTCTAAAACCGTCCTGAATGCCTCGACCTCGACTTCCAACCGGCAAAACACCGACCGCTGTATTTGCGCCTACTTTCCGCTGAAATCACGATCACGCCCTTGCGTCTCCACCCTCTGTTGCATAGAGTCTGTGATTCGATCAATAAATACTATCTCTTCCGATTATGATAAACAAAATAATTATACGAGTTCTTCGTGGGCTAAACAGATTTATCGCTTCCAGAGCTGTTTTACATTTTCACTGCCAAGACTCTAGGCTGATGGTCAATTGTTCTCTTTTCAAATAAATTTCCTTAATAATTATGTGATTTTAATTCATAGTTAACTTCAGAAAATAGAAACTAGAGAAAATAATATTCAAAGTTCTTTAATAATTAGACATTGATAACAGAAATGAGAAGAACTTTTCTAGATCAATGTATACTGCTTCATCAGTTTTCTCTAGTTTATATTTTGTGTGGTTAACTTTCCGTTAAAATCCCAATTGCATCCTAATCGTCGGTGAATCTTCACTCTCCGGTATATTCGGTATATATTGCTATTAATACATACAGTTCCTCTTGCTTGTAATAATACTAGATGTAAAAGTATTGACTATATTTTCCACTCATCATTAAAAAACTACAGCGACCGCAGAGACCAACAAATTCACCTCGGATCATCAAGAGAGCGAATCCAGAAGGGAAAACGATTGTCCGTGTGAATTAATCAAGAGAGGGCCTCTATTAAATACCTTAGGTGTCTCAAGGGGCTCTAAAATAGAGCTCTTCGGTCTACAAAGCTGGTAGAACGGGGGTTGTGGGGTGCGGAAAGGATGCGATTCGAAAAGCACGTGATAATTGATAGCTAAATGGCATCTCATTCCGGAACGAGTAACACCGTCGCTAACTGAGTCGGTCTGTCCTGTGATCGTGCACCGCGTCAATCAGACGACTCAGTCACGTGGACAAAATACGTCTCTCTCGTTCTAGCGTTGCTCTCCCTCTCTCTCTCTTTCTCTCTCTCTCTCTCTCTCTCTCGCTGTGCTCTCTATCTATCTCTCCATCTCTCTACCTCTTAATCGATTCACACTCTAGAAGACAAGGCGAATTTAGCGACGGGTGGCAGTGAGAGGTGAGAGAACCGACAGCGGGAGCTGGTTGGCAGTGACTAGCCCTTAGCACCTCCCCCCCCCCAGTATCAGGCAGCTGGTGCTCCGTCGCTGATTGGTAGTAGCAATTAACGTCCGGTCCTGATCTAACGGCTCTCTGCTGCGCACCAACACGGAAACTGGTCGGGCTACATAGATCATTGTTGCACGAGATGCCATGGTTAGAGGAACTCCGTCAGTTCGTGATGCACGAGGAAGCTGCGGTTTCAATAGATGCCTGAACGTTGTAGCGGATTAGCATACTGGCTGAGACCACAGAGGAAACTGGGTTAGGTTTTAGGAAGCATCGCTGCCGTGTATCCCAGACGAGGTTACCTCCGAAGGACGGAGGAAAGGATAGGAGAGGAGAAAGCACCTAGACGTTCTTGCAAGATGGATAGAGAGAGAGCAAGAGAGAGAGAGAGAGGGGGAGAGAGAGAGAGAGAAAGTGCCTTGTCAGTGGATAACGAAGCCTTTTGCCGAAATTTCCCTTCAGGCGAGGGAAGACGCTGATACGGACCACCCCACCGACACGTCCGGAATCTTCATGATGAAGTCCTTTCACGGTGACCTTGTCTAACGCTCTCTACAACCCTCTCCAGACCCGGCGACTTTCCGCCCCGGCATTATCCTCCTCCTTTGCTAAAGAAGGGAAACGCCTCATCCTCTTCCTCCGACTTCAGAGATTTATTGAAAGTATTTGGAACGTGACGATTATCCCGATAATTGAATGTTGGATTTTGTCCTCGCCAGGAAAGGGTCCCAGATCTTTCTGGGGCTTACATTCCTCTTCGAGGAATAAAGAATGCTTAATCAGCGACGCGGACTCTAAAATCAATCCTTACGAGGTGGAATCCACTTTTGTTTCAGGGAAATGGGTTGTCAGGCTTTGTAGACTCCGATCGAGATAGATACAAATTACTAGTTGGTAGTTAGACTATGTTTACAATAAATTAAACCTTTGCAATCGAAGCCATTTCAACTCTAAAACATTTCTTCCGGCCTAGAATATTTCCATTTTATATGATTTTCTTCATTTTATGGTTGTGAAACTGATGTACGACTTAAATGTTTTGTAATTTGTTAAATACAAACAAATTTAATAATGTAAATAATATTTTTAATAATGGTATAGCAATTCTCAGTTGCGCCTCAGAGAATCCAACCGATTGCCAAGGATTGATCTATTACTCCTTACACGAGGGACGATTTCTACTATTTATGCAAGCTGTTTCCTTTCAAACATTTTTGGCTCTAAATCTTTTCATTCGGAAATATTAATAAATCTAGAATAATATATCGATATTCCTAAATTTTTCTGATGTGTATTGTGTTAAATTGCAGCTACGCGTTCATACCATAAATGGGTAAAATCTGAAGTGCACTGATCGTGCTTTTCATAAAACAACTTGCACAAATTGGAATCTGCACAAACATCCACAGTTTTATGATTGAATTATTACTAGACTGCGGATTTTATGCATTTATGGCTGAAATGAGTGGGTGCAATTTATAACGGTAAAGACATTAGAAGAATTTAAAAATGATATCGTATTATTTTCAGTCTATTAAACATATTAAAACAGAAAATAACTTTCTATTTCTCGTCAGTTTGTCGCAGTTCAGGTAGAAAGTTTTTATTTTGCATAAAGATCTGCAGTCTAATTAGTACATATAGAAGAAACAATACATTCGTCCATTTAATTCTGTCATGTATAGTGTATCTGAAGGAACATTCGCCATTTACGAACCTTAATACGTCATATGGAAACAACGGAAACACAGTCTAGCAAGTCCCACATTTAAAAATGAATTGTTCCAGTATAAAATCCTCAATTTATTTATGTTATACATTGGGAACCAGTTCCTTTCTGTAGACTGCAGATTTGGTGCACTTATGACACAAATGACTAAACGGGACACAAAACTGTAAAAACACTTTGGGCCGATGCACACTATTAATCCGGTCTCGGTCCATTTAAATGCAAATTATGTACATGGTTTCAAACCGAAACCGGGCCGATATTGTGTACCGGTCCTTAAGGAGTCTAAAAATGTTATTACTTCCAACCTAATTAAAATCATTAGAAAAAGACGTAAATGTCTCCGTGGCTCCCGTGTCTGTCAACCAATGCAGACAATTTTTATTTCATTTATTTTACATAAATCTCGGTTTACCTGCGTTACGAATGCTTGAACATCTCGCTACTTCCACGCATATCTCGACTTAAAATGAGCAACAGGATGATTAAAAATTAAATTCATCCGTTCTCTTGATGGTACAAGACCATAAGAAACGACGATGGGTTGAAAAATCGCCGAATTCATTTTGTGGGACGATCGTTTGAGTTTTCGGGCCACGGTGTCGCCCAATCGTATTAACACGGCGAAACAATCGTTCGTTCGAGGAACGGAGGCTCCATTAACGAACAGTCCCGCGAACGATGACTCTGCCGGTCGTCGGCTGACGTAAACGCGAAATCCGTGATCGCAAAAAGCTCCGTCACAATTAACGTCGAACGGAATCGCTGGAACTTCAAATACGGGTCGGAAAACGCTGAAAGACCGACGACGCTTTTACCGGCTATGCTCTAATACCGTTTGAAATTCGTTCCGGCAGTCCTGAAGTTAGGAAATCACCATTTCTTTTTTTTCACTCCCTCTCTCTTTCTCTCTCTCTCGCTCTCTTTCTCTCATACGGTTTTTTTAGAGCCCGGTTCATGGTAGTTTTAACCCGGTTCGTACTAACGAGCAAACACGGCTCCCGCTCGTTCGTATGCAATCGTCTGACCCATTGACATGTCCTGGATGGAAGTGTCGGTGCGCGCGCGTTCGAGAGAAAGAGAGATAGAGAGATAGAGACAGTGTGAGGGTTTGTAGGAGACAGTGGTGGCCCGGCTGCCATGCCGTCGGGCTTCGATAATGACGACAGTGCCCTGGGAAGGCGAGCTTAACCAACAACCAGATATCGAACGAGTTAACGATACGTTAACGATTCCTGGCCCCGGCGTCATCTACTCGCGCGTGGCCAACAGAACCCAGGAACAAAGATAACGTGAACTGCGGCTGATAACACCGGCCCGGGGATTAGAGGTCGCCGCCTGACGTGCCGATAAGGAATGCATTGACATTTTGCAGTGGCCTGCCAACCACCGCTACCTGCGCCGCGCCTGGCGAAAGCTTGCATTTACGTCGAATAATCGAATTTCCACCGGGCTCCCTTTCATACTCCGAGTTATACCAACCATGTCTCAAAGGGAATATTCAACTTCCAATTCTCCGAAGTTGCTACCGGAGTCGTGCTCGAAAAACCGTTGCAACGGTGCCATAGAAATTATGAATAATGTTTGGAACTGATCCTGGATCTTGGATGAAGATATTTGATTTTAATCCTTTCGGGTAAGGCAATGTGGTTTGTATATGTGCGATTGATGTGTTTTTCATGTCTTCCGAGGTGCTGCGGATGCTAACACTCAGAGAGAGGATGTTTTAGAAATAATGTGAATAACTGTGCAACTTGTGAGAGTGTTCATGGTTTTAGGATGAAACAAATTGATTTTAATCCTTCTGATTGAAAATTCTTCTTTCTGATGGATTTTCAGATGTTAAGAGATAATTGAAATGCTCAGAGGTACTGTGTTTGCAGAATTTGATTCATCGCATATATTCGTCGAATATTGTATCTGTTTTTCTCTTCGGCAGATGCATAGAATTGCATTATTGAAGGTACTGTTAGTTGCCGTGGGATGTCAATTACTCTATAGAATGTACATATACGAAACAAGACTTAATATGAATTATTTGTATTTTACATTCATTTTCAACAGCGATTATGAAAAATATTAGGGATCCCCTTAACACTATACCAACCAACGCCAGTCAAATTGACGGGTCCCAGATTATATATCGTAGAATTGTTGGACTTACAAAAACTATTTCATAGGAAATAATTTGATTTTCTGAAGTAAACGTTTAACTTCGTTTTGGAGAACTCCTTTTTTCAAGTTTTTCAAATACAATCTTATAGATTTCGACAAGCAAACACCGAAAATGAAAATCTTATTGTGCGGAATTCATTGGTTAAAAAGTTATATGCTTATAAAGTTGAACACTTTTAAGCCTTTTTGACAGGTTAAAGCGCCGCCATATTGATATATTTGCTAGGTGATACACATAAAATGGGCTAAATACTTCCGAACAGATCCGTTAGATGGCAGCACAAACACATACGTAATAATAACACCAAATATCCAATATGGCGACGTTCTAACCTGTCAAAAACGCTTGAAACTGCTCATTTTTACACGCGTATAACTTATAAACCAGTGAATTCCTAACAACCATACACGCATTTTCGGAATGTCTTCATCGATATCTACAGGGTCATATAAAAAAAAGTTAAGAACGCGGAGTTCTCCAAACCGCAGTCCAGCCGAAGTAAAACATACACGATTATAAAAATAGCAGAAAGTCTGTATGAACTTAATCTTGTCATATTTATAAAGCAATAAATGCCAGTCCGTTTTACTAATCTGTAGTGTTAATATCATTATTGTTTGAGCAATTTTCAAGTATGTCGACTATATGGTTGAGGTTGAAATAATCGAGCCATAAAGCAATGTGTCTTTAGATCCCATATCCAGGATCGTCGTAACAAAATAATTTTACCATAAAAAGCTACTGCTGCTTTATGTAACTACTCTACTACTTCGCCGTGAGTATTGTACGTACATAACAGTGTTCAACAATGTGGTGCAAAAATTAAGGTTAAAACGCGACGATGACATAATTCGAGTTTTAAAGGGCAAAGTGGCAGAGTCTTTAGTCCATATCTATCCTGCAACAAGGTAGCCTTATTCAAAAGAACTTAATACGTGTGAACCAGAGTGCGTAATTGTTGTGTTTAATTACAGTGGTTAGCGTGTGTGTAATTACAGTCGGTAGGGGAACGCTTATCAGATTCCGGTCGTTTTATAAATTACACGACACCGTGAAGCGCCACTGTCTATAATATTTTCCATCGTAAGACAGTTTTTTCCGATCGTGTGTTTGATTCGCTATCGTTCACACTATGTCGAAACGTTTCCCATATTAAACGACACCGTTTAGGCTCCCGCTTCGGATCAAACCTGGATCGATTACTTTCGTTCATTAGCAGCCGTGGCATTAAAACGTTAACACCGTGGCTGTTTGCTTTGTATGAAACACACTTCGCTCGCTCTGGCCACATCCATCATTCGCTCGCGCGAGGAGTAATTAGGGCTGTCAATTTTTCGTCCGGCGCTCGCGAGGGTGGAAGCGTGACACGTGATCCGACCCGCTTGGTACGCGACTATTAATAAACTTCAAAACATCGTTTTTGAAAGTTTAGATTGGGATCTAGAGACTAAGACACCGTCGTGTGCTGTCTGTCATACACGAGCTCGTTAGTCTCGAACTTATTACTCCCCCTCTTTCTCTCTCTCTCTCTCTCTCCTTTTCTGCATGAGCATTATCCATCGTTAGAAACTTTCTAACTCCTCTTCCGTTTTCTCTCTTTTACCTCCGCTAGTATCCTTATTCGTCGGGATATGTTGACGCAGTTAATCCTGCGGTCGTTAGGTCGTGGTGTTTAATCAAGTTTCTTTCGCAAGTGGTTCACAAACAGGAGATTACAATTGTAGTTGGGGAAACTTGGGGCCCACGAAAAGTGATGCAGCTGCGAGGATAAGAGGTGTTCGTAGTTTTCGTGGCGCAATAAGAAACAATGTGAATACGGAATGGGACGGTTTTGTGAAAGGTTTACCGCACTGAAACTGGGTTTCAATATTTTACCAGCGTTTAGTCTAGGGATTAAGAGATAATGTAATGGTTGAGAAACGTTTTACCTTCTGGAAGAGAAAAGACTTATTTGTATTGAAAAAGAATTTTCATATATTCAGAAATCATGTTAAGATCTGCAACATGTAAGGAAGATGAAAAAGTACTTGGTTAAGCTATAATTCTTAAGTATTCAATCCTTACTTCATCAAATAAATTACTTCGATTTTACAGAACTTTTACGATTCGAGAGTTTATACGTAATGAAAAAATTGTCTAAGTTAATTCTGTGGCTGCAAGGAAAAACGTCGCATGGTGTAATTGAGCTTTCGAATTGTTTAAAACATACTTTTTAAGATATTTCTTGTAGACACACTAGTCTTCCTGACATTACTAATGTAACATTCTATTCTATATTATTATTATGCGCTGTCGAAGGGTTAAAAGAAAAAATACATTTTTACTAAACTTAGGTTTCCTTGAATTCAATTGAACAATTTTTATTCTGCATAAAAATTCGCAGTCTATATTAACCATTCTCGAGGCATCAAAGCTAGCCAGAAAAATCTATAAAGCGATCGGCCGGTTCTTCCAGCTCGGTAATATCCGTTGTAGGGTCGATCAAAAGAATGTCTGCGAAGGCGCGAAAGTTATGAGAACACTTCGGTCTCGACCCAGTACCCATTCATAAGGTATAACGCGTGGATGGAGGTATCAGCATCGACGGTTGCTGTTTCAGCTGTTTACAAGTGCCGCGAATACCCGCCCCGTCGCCCCCCCCCCTTTTGACCTGGTCTGCCGTTCCGTTAAGCCGTAGAGCAAAGGATTAGGTCTACAGCGCGGAAGTCACCAGCATGCATCCCTTTCCACCCCATTCCACCCCCTCTTTATCTCGGTAAACCCGCGTTCCGCCACTCCCTCGCACGAATAAAGGCATGAACGTGGGAAATTGAGAGGAAGAGGGGGAGAGAGAGAGAGAGAGAGAGAGAGAAAGAGAGAGAGAGAGAGAGAGGGAGAGAGAGAGAGAGGAGGGAGAGGTAGAAAGGCACGCATATATGTAGGTGCGCGCCAGCTCGTTCCGCGAGCTGATGATGCAAATTCAAACCTCGTGGCGCAAAGATGGCGACCACGGGTGTCTGACTCTGGCAAAGCACCAAGTCGTTCCTACGGGACCAGCTAATTGGGTGACGAAGAATCCTTTGATAATTAACGCGGCACGCGTCACCCGGTCCCTGTCAGCCTTTTTCGTCGGCTACGATGTCTCCTATTTTCTACGAAATACGACGCGAGCAGCCACCGGAAGCTGCCTGTTCGCTGAATAGCTCGTTGATTACGCCCCGCGTTTACGCTCTCGGAGAATTTTAATTCGATGTCTCGCTAATCGAACAGCCGACACGAAATTGCAAGAAACGTTCGCCGGAACTCACCATTTTCTACTCTTCATCTAGCTATTTTGACGGAGTTCTTACACGGCTGCGATAGCTGGTTCTTTTAACCCCTTTCCCTACAATAGCGTGTGAGAGACGCGATGAAGATTTTGAACAGTGTCTAAGAAATATGTATGTTATTAATTTCCGTTAAACATAAATAAAATTCTATTTTGTCGTTGTTAATGTACAGCCATTGGAGAACATAGAGACATACAATAATACAAAGAAGTTCTAATCACTGAAGCTGTAAAATAAATCGTAAGGCAAGGGGTTAATCCTTAACTCTCGAAACCAATAATACACATTACACTATCGGCGGAAAGGAAAAAGGTTGAGGCGATGTATGAAAGATATATAAGATGAGTTTTACAGGGAGAATGGGTGACACCGGTATACGGTAAGAGAAGAATTGAAAAGAGAGAAAATGAGGAAAAGGAGTGCTAATAGGGCATGCAAGTTTGAGGAAAAGCTAAGGGATGAAAAATTAAGTGAAATAGCTAGAGAGTGCCTAAAAGAGCAAGAAATATTAGCAAGGGACGGGAGGGGAGAAGGTTGGTTAAAAAATTTAGAGGAAGAAAGAGATAGAAAAGGGCAGAAGAGGAAGTGTGGGAGAGTAAGGAGGGGAGAAAGAAAGTGGATGAATGAGGATGAATGTGAGGAGAAAAGATAGATGTAAGTCGAAAAAAAAACAATGTAATGGGACGGAAG
Organism: Sphecodes monilicornis; assembly: GCA_913789915.3. Taxonomy (NCBI): domain Eukaryota; kingdom Metazoa; phylum Arthropoda; class Insecta; order Hymenoptera; family Halictidae; genus Sphecodes; species Sphecodes monilicornis. The sequence goes on from OU565290.1 coordinate 19,556,034, forward strand.
TCCGTGTAATCCGAAAGGGATAACTAAATAAATACATACACATTACACTACTTCTTTAAAAAAATCAAGCTGCAGCAAGCAAGATAAAGACACTCTATCTACCGCATAATTTGCAATTGCATAAATAAGGGTCTCTCAGTGTTTCGCATGGCACCGATACGGACTCGGTTGCGCATACAATAAATACAGCGAATTTTTGCGAAGCCGTAGCAGCTAAAATCACGGAGAATTCGAAAATCCGCGTAATCTGAATGGCTCCGTCCGGGCCGGTCCCCTCGGTCGAATAATAAAAAGTGGCCCGCTATCTGCTCCAGTTTAGAGCAGCATCGTGATAGCTTTTTAACATGTGTATCATAATTGTCGCAAAACCAAGCCGGGGAAAAAAATGGAAATAGACTCGGGCAGTGGTTGACGAAGGTCTGGCGAGCGTCCAAGTAAAAATGTCGAGGTGATTTGGCAAGCGTGTTTGGTCGATACCGTTGTACGATCTCGCGGCGAGATTCCACGAGGCAACCGAGCAGGTGTACCCGCACGACTAATGCCCTAAACTGGAGCGAATACGAGCCGATGATTCCTAATCAATCAACTGTATCCTGGCCGTCAAAGTGGCCCCGGGTTCTCCGATTCGCCGTCGCGTCGTCTCGAAGAGCGTCAAAGCGGCTGCTATCAGAGCCGAATTATCGGCATTACCTGCCGCGCGCATGAATTCGTGCGGGTTGCAACGGTGCATGTATCCACAGTTGCAACGCAACGGTGTGCATTACAGTTCCTGGTAGTTCCGTGCCGAGCAACTTTGTCGTTTTCGATTACGGCCCGGCCAAGAGTGTCGACTTCGAAACCACCCGAAGTTCCGAAACTCGTTTCGTTACAATATCAGCCGCGGCGCACTGTATCAATATAGCAAATGAAATATTTACTTCGTTACTGTGATGCAAATGCTGTTGATACATGAATTCGCCAGAGTTCGCCAACTATACGGTCGACGATGAATAATAGGAAGTCCGGTTTATGGAATCATTCCTCTGACCGTCCACTACCAACGAAATTGATTTTTTTTCGCTGGGAAGTTGGACACGATGACACCGCTTCTCCAGTCTTTCGACTGGGGAAATTGGAAGCTATGAATGAAGGCAGAAGCGGTTTTCCAATTTGTGCTATTTGGAATTTTAGTCTTTCTTTAATTATAGATAATTAAATCCTTATTTTGAGGGTGCTGAATAACATGATTCGAAAATACTACAGACTGAAGCGTCTCGAAAATCATTAAAAAATTTTTATCGCAGGTGAATCCACAATGGACTTGAAGATTGAAGCTTCCTCTTTACAATGATTCCAACAAATTTGATGTACGAGTTATTTTAGTCGTTTTATTGAACTTTGAATGCATGGTGTACGGCCAACATAAAGCTTCGTATGATCGAACTTGTTCCTCATTTTTGTTGCGTAAAACAGTTAAAAAATATCGTAGATCAATTTTTAAGAACTCTTCGTACTGGAAAAACTTCAATCTTCATATCCATAAATAATTCAGCGACCAACGAATATTGTTACCGTTTCTAAAGTCGGTTTAATTTATACCTTTTCCAAAATTTATAATTTCGGTTTCCCACTCGCAGTATAATGCAAAAAACGAATCTAAGATTACACTGAAACGTAAGAAGAGAAATGAACAACAGAGTGTGAAAGTAGAAGCTTCAAGCTTTCAAATGTGTCCAGGTTTATATCTGTATAATTATTTTTTACGGAATTATAAATTATCGAAGATCACATGGAAAGCGTAGTGTTCACATTCTTGCATCGCCGCAGAATTTCAGCAGTTTGAATTAATTGATAACGATGTTAATCCGTCAGCGACGGGTTTGAAGACGCTAAGAATGTACGTAAGATGTGCGATGATTAAGTTAGCATTGGCTGTCGCAAAATAGAGAGACGCTGTTCCGGTTTAAACTAACTTGGAAGAGACGGTGAGGGGTGGTGCAGGGGTGGGCGGGCTACGGGTTATAGCCGGAAGTCACGTTCCCGTCGTTAAGGTCGGTATTAACATATAGATAAATTCACTTGGCGGATTCTAGTACGCCTTAGAAGAGTCGGCAACTTTTTTAATAAAAGAGAGAAAGTTTCAGAACATCCGCTGTTCTCAGCTCGGTTGGGAAATGCCTCCAGTATAATTAATTATGGAGCTTGGGAAGTACTCTTAATCGTTTGGATACGATCGACCATTCTCCCTGCATAATAGTTTATAAGCTTTGCATTTATAAGTGATAAGGTCTCGAAACTTCGGCAAGACTGTTCGGGAGATAGAGACTTACGAATAGACCCTTTTTTTACACGATCGAGTCGAGGACGATGAGAGAAGTTCGTCTGCGACAGTGTTCCTTCTGAGATTAACACCTTCGCTGTTTCCCGGTGAAACGTTGTCGAGGAAGTTTTAACCGTGAAAATTTTACAACGGTGATGCTGTGATGCTGGCCACAAGATGGCGGAAAATTCAAGAAGGTTTGAGGACGAAGATTTTTCAAAGTGTAGAACAAACGTTTCTGGCTGAACTAGATAATACATCAGGGTCTAAAATAGTGGGGAACAAGGACATTATGCACTGCAGTTGTTATATGAATGATTAAATTGTTGATTTACTACCTCAGAAATTAGATGGAAGTGCTTGATGTCTAAATATTGTTACGACGATATGAAGTTGCTTCCCCTGAACATATCGCAGAGGAGCCGTCCGATCGATGGATTTAAAAAGACGGCTGTTGACGAAACGAAAGAAGACAGATAGAAGCGAGACAGCAAATAGAATAGACGTGTCGCTAAATCAATCTACATTAACCATTGTATAGTTTCTAATAAATAAGAGTTAAAAGTTAATTATTATTCATGAGTTCACCAACGGGGCGTATTTTACGGAACGGTCGGAGCATTGGTCGCAACATTGGTGTCAGAAGTGGGATATACGCAACAATATAATATTATTTTGATAGTCCTGTACATTTTAAATTCGTCAATAATTTAACTGCCTAATAATTTCAATATCAAATGTAGAGAGTGATCAAATTATTAGAACCGCTGCTAATAATTATAATATCCAAGCATTAATGTGTACTTCATAAAAGAGCAACGATAAGAATAAAATATGGTGACATTTTCATTTGAACAGTTGACTGTATGAAGGTGCAATCATTGATCTATGCAAATGGCTCCAACAATTCGACCACCTAGTGTATAAAAATGTACTTCAGTCGTGCAACTTTAGTCGTGCATAACTTTTGACCGAGTGAACCCCGCGCAGTGGAATTTCGATTCCGCGCATCAGAACTTAGAGTTTTATCTTTTTGGTGATATGGTGTAATATTTCCTACAGAAAAGTTAAAAAGATTTTTGTCCGCTAAGCGAAAGTTCAACCAAATTGTGGAAAAATATTCAGCGAGCATACAAATGGCAGTTGCCCGACCATGTTCTGGTGGTTATGGCTGCCTCGCAGACCAGCAAGAGCGTTCGATCGCATTCAGAATGGTCGTACGTGCGATTCTTGTTCCACCCTACGTCACGAGCGTCGATGAAACGTCTGTTATCAAGGTAGGTGCGCGTGAACACGCACATTAAGCTCACCATTCCTCAGGAGCGTGCGTACGATAAGGGTGCTCACGATCTCGAGGCCTGTTTCACGAGCAACACGTTGCAAGCCTAATACGTACATCGAGCCATAATTGGCCAGATGCATATAGCCTAGAGCGCACGTGCAACGCACGATCGCGTGTTATTTATTAACGTCCGCCGACCCACGATTCAGATGTCAATGATAACGACAATTCAATCGTTGTGCGTGCGCAGTCAAACGCGTTTAGCTCCTTAACCCCGCGAAACCTAACTTTACCACAACTTGTTTCAACAGTCACTACATATTATTCTTTTTTAAATATACTTTTTCATTTTTACGTCAATCGTACATTGTGCACGCCAGCAGCATTTGTTTCGCTTACATTTATGTTCCTCGTTAACATATAACGAACCTCTTTACTGAGATATTAAAATAATTTAGCACAAGAAAGTTGTGAATAATTTTATACTGTGTACTATGAATATAAACATCACGTAACTACATTAACTATGCTTAAATTGTGGAATGCCACATTGGTTGCATAACAACAGTGGTTATCCTAGAGTTTAATCTGCTGTGGTGTTTGGTTGAATTATATATTTAAAATAGTATTGAAACAGGAGGTACACGTATATACAAGTAGTTACAATTTTCATAGAATTTTCTAGACTATAAAATTGTTTTTAAGAAAATACAGACTTGACTAGGTCAGAAAATATTACACAATCAGGACGGTGATGAAGGAGTAAAAATGTGGGTGGGTTAAAAAAGACCTGAAGAATGTAGCAGGGTTGAATACCATTTCTCATTCATTGTCGAGGTTGTAATTCATCTGTGGAACAATTCACACCTTTGAAATTGATAAATTACTGTCGCAAATGGGTGCAGCATTTCATTCAGAGTCTGATTGTGTTCTAAAATGTTCAATGGTTATATCAGGTGCGTCTTAAAATGTCAGCCCACCAATTTGCTATGGACATTAACTATAAATAATAAGTTCCCGATAAAATAAATTTAATATTTTTCTTCTGGTTTCTACAACTTAAACACACTTCTTTCTTAACTTGACGAACAATTATCAGTTAGCTGTCACCATTATTTGGAGAAGACAGTTTCCTTAACATTACAGATAGAAAAGGATCTACCATTTCATTTAGAGCTTGATTATACTTTATAATGTTCAAGGATTATATCAGGTGCATCTTAAAATTTCAGCCTACCGACTTGCTATATACATTAACTATAAATAATAAGTTTCCGATCAAATAAGTTTAATATTTATTTTTCTTCTGGTTTCTACTATTTAAACACACTTCTTTCCTAACTTGATGAATGATTACCAATTGACTGTCGCCATCCTTTGGAAAAAACCGTTTCTTTAACAATACAGGCAGAAAATGAGAACGAAAGCTTTAATGTTCAATGCTTATATCAGGTGCGTCTTAAAATTTCAGCCCACCAACTTGCTATAGACATTAACTATAAATAATAAGTTTCCGATAAAGTAAGTTTAATATTTATTTTTCTTCTGGCTTCTACTATTTAAACACACTTCTTTCGTAACTTGACGAACGATTATCAATTCACTGTCGCCATCTTTTGGAAAAAGACCGTTTCTTTAAAAGTACAGGAAGAAAATGAGACCGAAAGCTTTAATGTTCAAGGATTATATCATGTGCGTCTTAAAATTTCAGCCTACCAACTTGCTATAGACATTAAATATAAATAATAAGTTTCCGATCAAATAAGTTTAATATTTATTTTTCTTCTGGTTTCTACTATTAAAACACACTTCTTTCCTAACTTGATGAACGATTACCAATTGACTGTTGCCATCTTTTGGTAAAAGACCGTTTCTTTAAAAGTACAGGAATAAAATGAGAACGAAAGCTGACGAGAATGAAACGAAGCATTCTTCGATACACGGTGGCGAAATAAATTCGCGGCTAACATTTACCGACTTTGATTAAAACGACTTCTCGCGACGTCGTTTCGCAAGTTCGGCTCGCCACGCAATTTTTAACACCCTTATCGTTCCGCGAAGGGAGAACAGGACCCTACGGGTAAGGAAACGTCGAGGACAATTTGTGTTACAAATAGCCGTGGAATGGTGTAATAGGTAACAAGAAGAAAACTAAGTGATCGCATTAATTGCCTCCAAGGGAGCCGAGCTTTTTCTTTCCGTTCTCCCTCGATGAAATGTCGAGAAATTCCGAGAAGAGGAATTGCCTCGATTCGTTAATAATTTGATCAGTCTATACTTTAATACACTCCGCGCCATCAATACTACTCGCCGAGCAGGTTTCATCTGTTCCTGATCGAAGCAAAATTATCCCCCGACTATCAACGGAGGATTAATATCTTCCGGCTTAACGTCTGTTCATCCCGAAATGAACCTCACGTTTGCATCGATTCGATCGCGATAGAACCTCCATTACGCCGTTCGCGCATCGATACATGTCCTGCCCCCGATCTACGGTTTTCAAGATTATATCTGTATCGCATCACTCCTTGCAAACATTTTTTAACACCGAAATTTCTGGAGAAACTGCAAAATCGTTAATATCGACAATATTCTTCTGCGATATTCAAGTTGTCATAACTTCGTGAAAAACGATGATACGACAATCATTCTTGGCTCGTTTTAAAGCACAAAACCTCTACTTTCGAGTCACCGAATTAATTTTTCCTACGACTTATTGACATCAAGTGGAGAAATGGAAAACCGAGGATACCACCTCTTTTCGAAAATGTTTAGACGTCGGTAATATTTCCGCTCAAGGTTGAATAAAAGGATGAAGAAAAGTCGTACATCAAATTTTCATGGATCATTGTAAAGAAAAGATTTTAATGTTCAAATCCATCTTGATTGTATTCCCAAAAAAGTTTGTTAATGAAATCGTTTGAATTCGAAGGATCTTCTAAGATGCTACAGATGTTATTAGGTTGTTGCATATGAAATGTCCGATTCTAGAATGCAAATGTTATGTAGCGTTTTGATCAAGAAATACTATTACCATCCATGGCGTTATTATAAATAATTTTAATGTACAAAGCTGATCGTAAGGTCTTATCTTCAATTTTTATTTAGATGTCCAATTTCACTTTTAAATAAAGTTTATTTCAATGTTAATAATTATGATTGTCGAGTATTTCTTTTAAATGAGTGGAAAAATAACATTTCAACGACAGCATCATGTGATGTTTGGCCAAAAATTTGTCGATTAATCAATGCCTTATTCGTCGACGGTAAAGAGGACTACAAAATGGAGATGAGAATCTTGTAAATCGAGCATGGGCGACGCTTGCTCAAAAACACATGTTGTTGCTTCTCCTCTTCGCCTGCTCGGCAAGGCTGTCACCACCACGTCCACTCCGACTCTCCCTTCAGCACGAGCCCCACGATGCTGCATCCGCAGGTAGGTGCAATGGATACTATACTATGGATACGGGATTCGGATTCTGAAAATGTCTCGAATTGAACGTAGATTTGGATGCCAGCGCCGCTATCGTTCGACCGGTGTACTGTACCCCTCGTACTCCTCTTCACCTCCGTGATCCTCTATACTTCGCCATGTGCTTGCGTCCCTCTAGATGGCGCTGCTTTCAATCGAGTTGATTGGACGTCATCGACACTTTTTATTTCGTAGTGTGTCAATGGCGTCCAATCAACTCGATTGAAAGCAGCGCCATCAAGCGGGACGCAAGCACATGGCGAAGTACTGAGGATCACGGAGGTGAAGAGGAGTACGAGGGGTACAGTACATCGGTCGAACGATAGCGGCGCTGGCATCCAAATCTACGTTCAATTCGGAACAAAAAGCTGTGTAGCTGGCTTATGGGAATACCGTATCCATAGTATATATATATCAGTGGCAGTGGTAGTATATGGTCTCGGTTTTTTTCGCGCATGCGCGACTAAATGCAGGAACATATGGTACGTCTTATGTTTGTGGGGAAAGTAGGAGAGAACTGTTATTGGCGGGAAACCGGACAGAAGAGTGCAAGACGACACGACGAGACGACCGTACTTCAAAATTTTGGTAAGTTAATGTTAATATATTAGATTTCATAATGGCAACTAGTATTGGAGAAGGAGCTACTTGTCAATTCATATTTGAAAATCGAAAAAAAAATTTGCGAAACTATGCGGGGTGACTAAGGCATCCCATGTTAGACCAACATCTTTACTGACGCTAAAATGGTCGCGCATGCGCGAGAACACCGAGACCATATACCAGTGGTGGGCGCGGGTGGAGCCCCACAAACGCCTGCTTCTCCCACCAACGTCTCTTTCATGCAGCGCGCACGTTCGTTGCGTACGCTGATGTCTCTTGTCTTCGTTGCCCTATTGTACCGCGCTTGCTGGAAAGGGACAGAGGGCGCTACCGTGTGAACGGTTTTGCCTCAATTGAGGCAAAATTGCCCATCGCTGCCATATACCATCATTGATCGTGGGGCCCGTGCTGAAGGGAGAGTCGGAGTGGACGTGGTGGGGATTGCCTCGCCGAGCAGTCGAAGAGGAGAAGCAGTAACATTTGTTTTTTCAACCAGCGTCGCCCATCCTTGTTTGATGAACGTGAACGACAAAAAAATCCGATTTCTACATTAATACAATCAAGAATCTTGCAATTCATTCGCAGAATACGTTGATTAGAATGATGCTTACTTTGATCCATAAATTTATTTCTAAGACGATTATGTTTGCTTAACGTTACTGTTAACAACCGGACATTTCATATGCAACGACCTAATAATTTTAAAACGTAAACTGTGGTTAGAATCGACTGTAAATGTAGAAATGTATAGTGTCTCGTGTCGAATTTGATGATCAGTTCTTCTTCAGCTGGTTTTTCTGTTCGATCATGTTCTTTATCGTCTGGTGTCGATAAATCATTGCAGATTCCCCGGTACGGGACGGACCGTCCGTCGCGTTCTGTGGATCGGGCGATAATATTGCATTTCAATCGGCATCATGCAAATCGATGCACGTTTCATATGCAACGAGGCAATTAACGTATACGCGGTTTCGCGTTGGTGGGTTCGCGTAAGGGCAGCGGGGTGGAAGGATAGACCGTCTCCACCTAGATTCAGGTATAGCCGGGCTATTTCCTATTGAAATATTAATCGTAATGCGATAGGATAGCCAACAACCACCGTGAAATCCATCGCGTGATTCCTCGGTCGGGTTTCAATCGGGTTCCCCCGGTTGATCGATTCCCATTAAAGCGCAAATCGCAGCGGACTTCGTTCAGCCGGTACACCCACGCGACAGACCAAAAAAACGACCGGGAGAAAAAAGAGAAAAAAAAATAAGAATCGATCCGCCCTGTTGTCCAACGTATTAGAAAGGTGCCCCAACGTCGGTTGAACGGAGAAAAAGTATCAAACAAAAATCGCGATCGTTGCCCGAGGGAACTGTGACTGGAAAGGAATTCGTGACGATTCAGTTTTAAACGCGGAATTATTATTGATAACGGCGGACCGATTGAAATTGATATCAAAACCGATCCCCGTGACAATCAATGGGAAAATTTTTCTGATTTTTGCCTTTTTTGGAACCCGTGTGTTGCCCGGTATGAATAAATGTAAAAATTGATATGGCGTTAAAGATGAACGGCGATAACGATGAATAATTTGAATATACATCTAGTGTGTTATTTTTAGTGCTCTGTGACTTTGGATCTGTGATAAAATGCTTCTTTGTAATCGTTTTTTAAAACATGCTTCCTGTGAAAATCATTTTAATGCATTCCGGAAGTCCATTTAATCTTCTATTCATATCCATTCTTTTTCCCATAAAATATTTTATTGTATTATGTTACTGAAATGCGGATCGATACTTGCTATGAAATAAAAATCGCCTATTTTAATTGCGAGAGGCAAGAGATTAATAAAAATATCACTCTTCTTTTAATAACTTGAACGAAATGAAAATAAATGTTACTTACTCAATTTAGTCGTAAATGCATAAAATCAGTTTAGTTATGATTAGACTACGGATTTTTATGCAAAATAAAAATTGTTTGCATCGATTGCAAACGATGGGAGCCAAATATTAATTTCGTTCTTGCTTTATTCATTTAACACGTTCACTGCAACGTCAGTCATACGTGGCTGACACAATTCTTTTACTAGATTTCAACTTTATTTCGTAAGGTGGCAGGCGGAGTAAATCATAATTTTGTTTGGACCTACGAATGATAAGATAGTTAAAAATGCAATGACTGTAATAAATCTTGACTTATCAGTTGCGGGTTTCATTAAACAATTGATTCGATTTCTTGGAACGTGTTAAATGCGCTGAAACTATTACATTGCTTTCCTAAATTCTTTTTATTTGTCTACTGCTTTAAATTATGTCTACTCAGTACTGTCATAAACGAATAAAATCCACAGTTTTTTATAATTAGACTGCGGACCTTTATACAAAATAAAATTTCTATGCATCAATTGCAAGCTAAACGAGCTATGTAAAAATTTGTTTTCCTCATTAATAATTATAATATGTTGAAAATAGTATATCGGCATTCTTGTATTCTTGTAATCATTGTGCTACTTTAAATTTCACCTATTCATTTTTTAATATATATATATATATGTATTGTTTATATTGAAATAAACCCTAGTATCGAACAAATATTGAATTAAAAACTAGCATCAGAAGAGTCCTGTGCTCAAATTGCCTAAGCCTAAAGGTACCTAATAATCAGAGAGACTAACCAACATTTTCTTCCACAAATTCCAATTAAATCCACAAGAGCCAATTAAATCGCGACACACGCACACGAACAAGTTTATTCCATAATTCGCCCCAAAAGCGCTGCAACGTTTCCAATAAACGCGTAACAATAAATCCGAAGTGGTTATTGCGACCCATCTGGTAGCTCCAGTGTGAAATCCTTGATTTACTGGAAAGGTTGATAAAAATGGTAACAGTACGTTAGACTGCAGTATCGGTTTCCACTGTCAGCCGGCTTATCAGCAAAAACTTGAAAGCCGTCGTTTCGCGGACGCTAGTCCGCACGAACGGTTCGATGGGCGTTAACTATTTTTGCGTTTCGCGTCATACCGGGGTTTCGCTTTAACTTCGTCCACGTGGCGGCTTGTGTGTCAGGTGAAATTACTCTGGTCGCATGATTTTAATCCGGCAGCGTCGTGTGTGCCAGCTTTCGCTGTCACGTTACCATTACAACTGACGTGGCCGTCGCGTCGCCTCTATTGCGTTCGCTGCATTGCATTCTTTCTTTTTTTAGGTTCATAGGAAACTTTGTGTAGGTGGGTAATGTCTTCACTTATTTTCGTTTCGTCATCAATAAACTGCGGATCTTTATGCATTTATGGCAAAAATGGGTAGACGCAATTCGGAAGAGTAACACACATTGAAAGAATCTAAAAGTATGAATGTATTGTTTTCAGGCTTTTCGATGTTATTAAAAAAAGAAATAAATTTCTGCTTTGTACAAGTTCCTTGCAATTGATGTAGACAATTTTTATTTTGCATAAAGATCCGTGGTGTAGTCATCAATATGCCTAGATGCTCCACTATTCAAAGAAAGACTATTACAGAACGCTCGAAGCCATATTGTTTTGATATACACGGTAGAACCTCGATTATAAGAACTAAACAGGTAAATGTGACTGTTCGATCACTCGTTACTCGGTTATAATTAAACTGCAGATTTTATGCATTTATATGCACTGCATGCAGTGCAATAATATACAGACATTACGAGATTTGAAAAATGCTCTTGTACTCGTGGCGGCTACCTCCTATGCTCGTCACCAGATGGACAGACAAGACAACGCCTTTCCCGCTAGTACCTGATCCGTCGCCGATTCCTATATACACCGTCCTAAGCTATCCTTACGATATCCCTGTGTCTAAGGCAGGTAGTGTCGCCAGGTACACCAAAAACTGGGTGGATTTTCTTTTCCTCCTTTTCCCGTTCCACTATGGCGGCGCGGGGTATAAAGAGTGAGAGAGAAAGCTAAATAGTGCCGGTCATGGGAACTCTTTCTAATTGGCGCGTTGGTGGGGGGAGAGTCTGCTTTCCCCACTTGCTCCTATATAGCACAGAGTACTAGAGACTCGGTACTCTCCCTCAATGCTCTTTTCGCCTGAGCCCCCACTAACTATACGGTGTGCGAGTGAGATAGGTTGACCGGCGGCCGCCATTGTAGGCTTCAGCGCTTCGTACAGGCCGCGCAGTCTATCTCTATAAGTCTATGCCATGAGCACACTCCAACGTCCCCCACTAAGACCGCAGACTGGTCACGTGACGTGTCGCGCAACGTATTACATCAGAGAGGTGGTAAAGTGTATTCCCCTCGATTTAACCGATCTGGCGACACTGAAGGCAGGTTCCGCTAGATGGCATTACTGACGAGTCCTCTATCGGGCCCAGGACGAAACGGTCCCTTTCCTTTTCCTCCTCTCACACACATTACAGCCGCTAAATACTATTTTCGACTTATTGAAATGATTCAGAGCAGAAATACATTGTCAATTAGCTTGTGTTCTTAACACTCAATGTAGGAAATTGTATAAAGATCCGCAGTCTAGTTATAATGCTAGATTCAATTTTTATTAATTTGTATTTTGTTTGTCTCGAAAGTCTGTTTTGTTATCGATGAATGCATTCAATGGAAATTCAGACTAACTTTAAAAAAGGCAAATGGAATGGATAAATAGTGAAAGAAGCTTGGAAATATATAAAACTATAATGATCTAGTTTTTTGTATATGTTCGTATTACATAACAATGTGCACATTGCGGAAGAAGATGTTGACGCAGCAATAAACAGTGTTGTGTATGGTTCTCCTTAGATTGAGCTGCCTATATCTGAACGTATATGCTAGCGTTCGGATAAACGAGTTTATACTGTAATTAAAAAATATGCGACATTTTTAAACGTTGCAAAAATGTTGAGACTGACACGGCTATCCATCGTTGCGCCAGCATTCCGCGCTACCAGGAATTCCGTTCAGAAATTGCACGCCTCTGGCGCATTCCGCCTTATAATAATCGTAACGCGTGCGCAACCCGCCAATTCGCAATCCACCGGTTCTCGGAAACCGCGTGGTTTATGCTCGCACCGGCGATTGACCGTTTCGCGAGTCCTTTTGCGTGCCTCGGCGTGATACCACGCTCGTTCCGGAAGCGCGCAACCATAATACAGGTGCTGATAATCTCCCTGTATCGTGGAATATATCGATTGTTCGTTTCCATAGCTTTTTACCTGCCCCCGGCTTCCATTTTGAGTCCTCCGAAGATTAGTTTCGCTGCTTTTCTTTGAAACGCACGAGTCTTTGACGAATGATCAGCGTTGCGGTATTGTCTCGATGTATGCAAAAATTGAGGGACCAAAATGACGCTTATATCGTGTACATACGCTACTTATCGATCTCTTACCGATTTAACATTGAAAAGATAAACAAACTGCAAGCAAATGAAATATCATCGTCGGCGTAGCTGTGAGACGATACTAATAAAATGGTAAAACTGTTATGTTCGTAACGGCATTTTTATTAAAATCTTATACCAACATATGATTAAAATGATACCAAACACGACACAGGTTGAATTGCATTTATTGGTTTAATTTACGATATCGTAGAACCTCGATTATCCGAACCGGTGTGATACAAGAATTGAATGAATTAATATCTACCCGAAAATAAAATGAAATATGATAAAATGAATGTGACGTTTAAATTGATGTACGGGGACATGTGCTGTCTATCTGCTTATTGATTTTTTTACTATCCACTTATCCAGTTGATTTCTGGATCTGTAAAATGGAGGACGGTTGCAGAGACGACGTAGTATTTCCACGATTGAAAATATCGATCCACTCTGCGTTTCTAGAAAACAGTTGAAGCGATTCAGAAAACGGTTCGCGTTACGAAGTAATATATGGAATGTTAAAGAGAAGTTTCTAGGAGGACAACTTTATTCTTCAGCGACGACGGGCGAAAGATATGAAATATTCCAAGCCGAACTGTCGACCTTTCTCGTTTCTACAGAAATTGAACGACTATCGGAATAAGTTTCCACGTCCCGGTACGTCGATAACTAATATAGATTATTATTGGAATAAATTACACCGAGAAGCCGAGCATGCTACATCAACTCTGAGTGAACTTTCAGAAATTAAAACTCGCTCGATCTACTTTCTGACGAGTTGACTGATAGCCAGCGATTTTCCCTTGTAAGCGAACTCTGATTTCGCTGCGTGAACATTCGATACCAACAGCAACTGGAACGATCATTTCAAGTATTTTTTGAATATGCCCGATCTCGAACATATGTCACAATATTTATATTGCGAGGAAATTTACAAACTTGAGCACTGCTATATGGCGCAACATTTATATTGCGAGGAAATTTACAAACTTGAGCACTACTATATAGCGCAACATTTATATTGCGAGGAAATTTACAAACGTGAGCACAGGTACTTTAAAATATTATTTCGTTCTAAAACAATTCAAAATGCATATCAAATGCATAAGTGCTATGCACATAATACATTAACTTAACAACCTCGAAAATTCCATAAAATCGAAGTGATTTATTTAATGAAACAAAAATTCACTAGATATCATCAATTCATATAATGGTATAAACTTTCTTATTCTCTCTGATTCTTTGAGCGTGATTAAATCGCTAGGTAACCCAAGATTTCGCTATGCAACTAATTATCACCTCTTCGAAATAAAAAATAAATACTTTACCTATATGTCTAATAACAATAACCAAAACTTTATTAAGTTCGTATAGGTACCATCTCATACTGGTCTTATTGACAATGAAATGCCCACGTTTGATATCAAAACCCCGTTCACCGACTTTCTCAGCGACTTTAAAACCCAAACATGGAATTAAACTAACAACGTAATCAAAGAACAAGGCAAATTTAAGGGTAAAGAGTATGTTCGACTTTTTCATAAAGATAATAGTAAACCGTGGTTCCATGAGCATGGACTACCTAGGAACATTGTAACTTTTGTCAAGAGATGCCGCTCTGACCATTATAATTTAAACGCTTCGTTAGCCAAAGTGAAATTTATTTTGGGCCGTACTTGTGAGTGTGGTGACGAATACCAAGACCTAGATTACGTCATTTGGCAATATCCAAAATATGAAAATGAACGCGATACGCTTATATTAACTCTCCTACGCCGCAAGTACAGACTCCCTACATGTATAAAATGTTTCTTATGTGGCCCACATATTAAAGGCCTGTTAATTATCTTCGACTTTATTAAGCGATGTGCAATTAATATTTAATTTCATTTCCAATCCAGTTTGTTAAGTTAAGTGGCGCATTATGTTATTACGTAATAAGTTCATATGTTTATGTTCATGTATTGTATATGCTAAATAAACCATGTTTAAAGCAATAAATAAATAATGAAACAAAAATTGAAAAGTTTAAATGTATGACACTGAGTAATCCTGAAGGTTGAAACCTTCTTACATTTTTTGAATAATAATCAAATGTGATATTAATGTAAAAATCTATTTTGAAATCTGAATAAATAATTCCGTCGCTCATATATGGCTGACATGGCAGCCAACGTGTTAAAACGGAGGCTTCTAAAATTTTTATTTCTAGGTACAGCTTACCCAAGAAACAGCATTCGAATGATAACAAGTTCCCGTCGACTTTCCTCCAAGCACCATTTCGACTCGCCAATTTCTATAAAATTCCTAGCAGAGTTGCAATTTAATTTCGAACGTATTTCAACGTGGATCCACAGCACTCTGAGAATAGTCTTTCTGGAGAAACTTTCACAGAGTGGTCAAGTATCCTTTTTTCGCGGATCCAGTGCGGCGCGTTAAATACGCGACTTCAATTTCCCAGTGCAATTATTCTCCTGCGCAAAAACTCGCGGTCCCGGGTGAAATTACGCTGTAATATCAATTCGTGCGGCGGCGGGGAAATCAGTCTTCGGAGACAAAGGAGAAGAAAGGTTGACTAAGGAGAGGGAGAGAGAGAGAGAGAGAAAGAGAAAGAGAAAGAGAAGAGTCGGGGGAAGCAACGGAGCCACGAGGATTTCGCGTTTCCGTGAGACCGCGGTTACGAATCCGTGAAGCGAGCGAGGAGAGTCGGCGAGGAAATGAGAAAGAGAACGAAATAGAGTAAAAGAGAGAGAAAGAGAGAGAGCAGGAGACGGGGCAGAATCAGCGAATTGTTTTAATAAAGCGTCCGCGGAGCGTAGGACGGTGGTTGGATCCGGTAATTGACTTGGAAACTCACGCCCGGCCGTTCAGCGTGGACCGTGGATGGGGTTGAAGTGGCCGGAAAGGGGACCACCACGAGAGAAATATTTAAATTCCTTCATTACTCGCTCAAAGAATCGCTAATGCTAGATGGAATCGCGTGGAATATGATTATTCTACTATTTTAACAGCCCGTAGCCTATCCCCGTCCCCTGACAGCCCCGTAGTCCTCGAATCAAATTATTTTTCCGTCCTTCAGGCTCGTATCCCTGCCGTCGAAGTAATTACCGTGTCCTCGAAGCGAATCTCAAATTGATGACACCGTGGCAGTCCGACTACACCGTCGGGGACGGATTAAAGGCGTCGCGACGCGCCGGAGTATTCATCTGAATTATAGCGTGACTTCAGCCTAACTCGACGAACGCCAACGAAGACGCTCGAAATTAACTGCTACGATATGTCCCGTCAAAATATCCCTACGGTTGTTTCATTTTATTACATGCTAATCGGCTTACACCTGGCAAGGACTGGTAGTTAACGTTGTTAGCGTCTTCTACTTCGGTTTCTACTTGCCCGTTATTTGTTGCGCAATTGGCACTTCGCGTTTGTACATTAATATTGTTATTGCATTGTGAATGGACTGTCAGGTCGGTTTGGTACGATTATTTATAGACATGTGTTAAACAGTCGTAAGAGAAAGATTGTTAAAGTGGTGCAAGAAGTATCGTTTAGAGGTTGATATTTTATTTGATGTGGTGCTCCAGGTTTTCATTGATTGAATCTATTTTTAAGCTCTAACTGGTAGGTCAAATATGAATAAAACACACTAGACAGGTATGGACATGTGCTTCGGATCATTTACCTTATAGTTTAATACTAGACTGTAGATCTTTAGGAAAAATAAAAATATTGCACATCAACTGTACAGAACAGGAGCCAAGTGAAAAATGTTTCCCTCTTTAACGATATTAATAAGCTGAAAATAGTAATCTCTTCACCATTTTAAATTGCACCCGCAAATTTTAAATTTCTGTAAATGCATAAAAATCTGCAGTCCATTTATTACACACCAATAAACATGATTAAACCCTTTGGAATGAATTAATGAAACAGCAGAAGGTATGTCAGAAAAATTCACCAAGGAGCTCAGAAGATTTCGCAAATGAAGACTTGCAACTCAATATTTTTCATAGTACTCAATCGATCGACGAAACAACACACGCTGTGCCTGAAAAGTGTTACCGAGGAATGTAGATTATTTCATAAATTTTGCAATGATTAAGAGATTTATTTCAGACGGTACCTCTGTAGCTCAAACAGTCCGACTTTTCTAAATGGATCGATGAAGCAACAGAAAGTGTGCCTGAAAAATGTTACCGAGGAATGTAGACTATTTCATAAATTTTGCAATGATTAAGAAACTTAATTCAAACGGTACCTGTGTAGCATAAATAGTCCGACTTTTTTAAATGGATCGATGAAGCAACAGAAAGTGTGCCTAAAAAATGTTACCGAGGAATGTAGACTATTTCATAAATTTTGCAATGATCAAGAGACTTATTTCAGACCGTACCTATTTAGCTCAAAACAGTCCGACATTTTTAAATTAATCGATGAAGCAACAGAAAGTGTGCCTGAAAAATGTTACCGAGAAATGTAGACTGTTTCATAAATTTTGCAATCATTAAGAGACTCAATTCAGACGGTAAATGTGTAGCACAAATAGTCCATCTTTTTTAAATGGATCGATGAAGTAACAGAAAATGTGCCGAAACAATTATGCATGAAACGTGGACTGTTCCATGAATTTTCTAATGATTAACAGATCTAATTCAAACCCCTGTAGTTTAATGTATCCGATTTTTCAGAATCGATCTATGAAGCAACAGAGCTGGTGCCTGAAAATTTTGCCAAGAAGTAGACGATGTCACGAGCGTCGCAATTAAGTGTAGCAGGGTCGCGAAATGTTCGGCGCAGAACCATTTTGGTCGGAAACTGTGTTCCTGCGGTGAGCCAGAAGAAAGGTGTAGCCGCTCGACGCACAGTGCGAATTAGCCACAAATCTGCGCACTCGAAAAGACGAGGCCTGAAGAAGCAAGCCGTTGAGGAGCGCTCAAGGAAACCGGGTTACAGTGAGTACCTTTGTTTCGCTGTTTTGCACTCGCGGGCCGAGCAAATATCAAACGATTAACGTTAATTGAACTCGCTGCCGCCACCGCCGCCGAGTCCGAGGCGAGGGTCGCGTTTTCTACCCTCCTTAATCGTCGTCCTTATCATCCGGTAGGCCCTCTCACACTCTCTCTCTCTCTCTCTCTCTCTCTCTCTCTCTTTGCTCTCTCGCGCCACAAAAGGGGCACTCGAGAGAACGAGCGCGCGACAGCGAGACGAACACAGGGAAAGAGAGAAAGAGAGAGAAAGCCGAAGATTGATCGTCTCAAATAGAAATTCGTTGCTGGCAACTGTTGGCCGACGATCGATGGCCCCGCTCATTTTCCTGATATCCTTACTGTCGCTCGTGTTATTATCATTGTTATCGTTATTTCCATTCTTACCGGGCCGGAGATGAATGGCACTCGTGCATCGTCCCGGAAGGAACCATCGAGCACCGATCTCGTTTTAATCGGGTCAACTGTTTTTCATGCCGTCCAATTGTTTCTGGCCATTCTACCGTTACATACAAGCTATCGCTAACTTGAACACGTGCTTTAGATAGCGACGGTGCGAACCGAATCAATGGCCGACTATCGTCTTCTTCGTTCACAATCCTGTTCTATTAAATTGATGATGGATTTCTGTGTTTTACTTCGATCGACCAATTCGTACCATGTTTTCGGTGAATGTGCTCTATTGTGTTCTATTATCGAATTCTTATGCTTGTTTCACTTCTTTGTGAATAGATAATCTTTCTTTTTTATCAGATACAGCGCACTGGAAATTTTGCATTCACTGTTTTAGATTTAAATTGATAGAGCTTTCCGCTGTTCAAAGAGAGGACTACAGTAAGTCCGCGATCTAAGTCCAACGGAGCATTGCGATCTATGTCCCTTCGTCTACTCCTTCCACTGCGGGGTATCCTCGGAGGGGCCATGAAGCTCGAGCAGTGTAAACATGCCGCGTAATTTGATCCTGGGTCGGGTATATCGGTGTGAATCACTACTAATCCAATTACAAAACTTATTTATTTTTCATTATTTTTTTATGGAACTTTTACCAACTTATTTCTGGCATTTTTGTGATTAAAATGACAGTAAACACTAAATAATTTCAACTGTATTTAGTAGTTTAATGTACGATGTGTACAGTGACTTTCGGACGTAGACGAGGATAGCGGTCCGTGTTTACATGCTGTCCTTTTCTACGTTCGGTGCGGTCGACGCGGCCACAAAAAAATAGTTTCCCGTCTCGATATAAGTCCCGGCAGAGAAAAAAGGACTTAGATCGCAGACTTACTATAGTATAGAACGGAATGCTGAAATTCATATTGTTCGAGTGTGATTAAAAATTATACGAGATTTTTAGACTTGAAATAATGTATTAACAACCGCCAAAAAATTGAAGAGTTTTATCTTGGTTCTTTTGTTATAGATGAATCATCAGGGAGTAAAAGCATCGTTCAAAGAGAGATAACGATACTAGTTTATTTTATAACGGTACACCATCATGTGCAACAGAGATCAGTGATCTATTATCACAGTATGTATTATCTAGCGATTAACATCTGACCTTTTATTCATATATTAAATTGCCTACTAAATTTTCGCATGGAATATTTCGCAAGCGTACGAAATTGTTAGCATTAGCTGAATATTATTCAATGAACTGTTCACGATGATACTATGATAATATAGTTCTAATGAATAATTTTCATAATCTATCCACAGGCATACACTGACATCAACTTGCATTATGCTCTTCACCTAGTACCAACACATTATCAGAAGTGCGACAAAGGAGCTCGGATATTAAGATATTAAAACAACATTGGCTGCAAAAATACCCAGAAGCCAGTTCGCGGTTCATCGAGGCGGAAGGAGCTGGAAAACGCCGCGACCCACGGCAGTGAATATTAATCAACGCGATTTATTAATTAAAATCGTATCGGGAATATTAACGGCGGTTAACCAGGGCGAAAATAATGATGAGATATGAACGTTGAGTAAAACGTGCGGTGGGCGGGTACACAGACCGTCGAAAAGAGGCGTGCAGTTAGGGCGGGGAGGAGGAACACCAGGTCGACGATCAATGAGAATCTATTGCCGACGAAATCCGACGTGAACGCGACAAATTAGAGAATTAATTGTATAAATCCTTTGGCCCGCGAAGGGAGAGGGTGGCTCGGGGCTCGCCGCGCCGCGGCAGAGAGTAGTAATCCCTTTTCGAATTTCCACGGACGCTCTCGTCCGCAAATTGCCGTACAAACCGTCGGAAATCGTTCGCGAAGCGTTAATAATGCAATTTAATTTTAATAACGAGCGGCATCGGAGCGTTGCCTCGCGAAAGACGAGCCACAATCTGCCCCCGATTTATCGGCCGTCGCGAAAGGGAAAACGTTCGAGGAACCTTTTGTTTAATATCTTTCGGCATTCTATCGGCCGCGATATCTAGACCGGTTGCTGTAATTAAGACCAGCCCCGAAGTTATAACAAAAAGATTCGTGACGTCTCGACCAATCACGAGGTTGAAAATTCAATGAAGTTTTTCAGCAGACTCCGTTTCGAGACTTTGTTACCGTAACTTCGTCTTAACTGATGATGACGAAGTGCAAATACTAAAATTCGTGAAAGAATGAAAGAAATCTATAGATACAATCACACTAAACAAATATGTAGCTAGGATAGGACAATAAGCAATAAAACAGAGCGGTTGCCCTTTAATTTTTGCAGTAGCTATTTAGGTAATAATTTGAACTAGTTAGGAGAATATCAAAGTTTAGATAAGATGTGTGCTAGAACCTCGGGTGCAACCTTGTAACTTTGGCTTTATCCCAAACGACCAAGTTCTGTAAGCTTAATCCTGATGTAGCTGTACATCTGAAGACCATGTAGAAGGTGCTTTGCAATACTTAAATGATACCTATCTGTACTGTGAGGTATGTATAAGGTTAAGAAATTACACAATTTAATCAGTCAACATTGCTAATTATCTAGTATCAGATGCAACGTAAAGCTACGGATAAAAAGAACGATATCAAATTGTGTTTCTAAATGATCTAGTCTCACGAAAATTGATATTTCAATTCTAACAATAAGATAAAAATAGATCTAAATCAAAGCTAGATTGTCAAGCTATAACATTTTATGAAAGTCAATGTTTCTATAAGAAATTTGGTGAAATAAACTCTGTGTTCCTGAGTAAATACATGAAGCAGACGTGCTCACAGGAAAATGCATTCCGAATGCACCCTTAAATAAAAATGCATCTACTAGAATCCGTAAGGTTCCAGTTGTGAATGCGATTTACGGAAACGACGTTGCCGATTCTGTTCCCGAACGTTTCAATATTCTTCAACCCTAATAGCTACCTCTCTCATGTTTCATTCTAAAAGCGAACATTTCCGGCTTCGCTAACTCTGGCCGTAGTTTCAGCGAGTCTTCTAAATGGAAAACATTAATCACAAAACAACAGTTACAAGTATTAAGTAACATTCCCGGCTACCCTCTTCTACGTGGCAATCAGAGGCTTCGAGGTCTCTCTCTCTCTCTCTCTCTCTCTCTCTCTCTGTCTTTCTCCGTTTCTCTGTCTGTCCCTCACCCTCCGCACCGGATCGGTCACCAAGGGTTGAAACTACGGGTTGAAGAGGGGGTTGCTGGAGTGGTGGGAGGGAAGGGGAATTAATGCGACAGAACTTCAAAGCTTGGCGTTTTGACTTGCAGCTTGTGGCAGGCATAGGCGAGAGCTAACCGATCGGTGGTAATCAGTGTGCAACGTGTCCGGATTACTGGCAGCGGTGGGACTGGCAGAGAACGACGGGTCAAACGGGTAAGGGGTTAATTTGAGTTAATTCGCGTAATTAGTCGGGATAATTAAAGTCGTGAGTTTCCAGCGGAGAAACCAGCCATCTCGTGACGACGCTCTCTGTCACCGGCAACACGCACTTTGATATGCAAAAGCGGCTTCCTTCGGATCCACCCTAGACCCGGTATTACTTTCGTCGAATTAGGACGAGTTTCGGTTGGCGACAGCAGGTCCTCCCTTTCTATTCGTCTAGGAGCATAGATCCTTCAAAGACAATTCCAATAAACACAAAATTCGGACGTTTCATCTGATCTAGAATATTTTTGACACATATTACCTTTTCAATTTAGATATATGAAATTCAGTATGCAGGGTGTCCAAAAATGTACTTCCTCGGTTAGGGTGATTCCTGAGGTCATTTCAAGTAACTTTTTCCTTAGCGAAAATGTTCTCCGCAGCTTTGTTAAAGAGTTATTCAAGAAAAACACAGACCAATCAGAGCGCGGATACGGCAGGTCCCACCGAGCGAGGCGTTGGCATTGGCCGAGCCAGCATCCGTCCGCGCTCTGATTGGTCCGTGTTTTTCTTGAATAACTTCTTAACAGAGCTGCGGAGAACATTTTCGCAAAGGAGAAAGTTACTTCGAATGACCTCAGGAATTACCCTTTGTGAGGAAGTACATCATTTTTAGAACACCCTGTATTTACTCGTACCATGCATGAATGCTTAGCAATTTGTTAAACACAATAATGTTTAGTAATGCAGTAACTGCCTTAAATGATATTATATTAATATTTAGTGATGTCTTAGAGGAGATGTTCGAGTGCAAAGGGTTCTTAAAAGTGTATGGAGCTAACACAGCTGACAGACTGTCTTAGTGGTTCACCGTTTAATAAAATCGGAATCCTTACATATTATTGGTCTGGGAATTTAAAATTCTTCAAACACAATTTTTATAAATACATAGAAATGATCTAAAGATTGATCCGTTTTGGGAATGATTTGATATGTTCGTATTGTATTGACATTTACTGGCGATTATTTCAGAATTTTTAAAAGTCTATGGCTCATGGCTAATGGACGTCCTTCGAATACAATTCAGTCCCTTTCCCTTCGAATATCTGACGCGAAGTACGGCGCTGGCGAAGAACGTGTGTAAGATCAAAAGTCGGCGAAGTATACGATCTGAAAGATGGTGGAAAACGTTGGACGTATAAGGGTTGAACAGTGAGGTGGAATGAATTGCTTCCGTGCAGACGGTGTTCTGTAACTGATAGCTCTGTCTTCATTTCTTCCTGACACGACAGCCCCGTTTCCTCTCCCTGCAATCCCCTTCGACCCTTCCAACACCGTTACCACCCACCCCTTATTGTCTCCTTTGACTCTTTTCCACCGCGCTGCGTTCTATCCCTGTTTCTTCTTCAACAGTTTCTAGTTTCTTCCTTGACCGAAACGATCAGCGCGAGAAACTACGCCAGCAAATCGCGAGCAAGCCTTCGGAGATCAGCCGAGCAAGCAAGATGAAATTTTTGCCGCGATTGTGTATCAACGAACGATCGCTGTAGTTGGTCATAGGCGAAAATATTACATCTTTCGTACAATCTGCGCCAATACGCTCAAGACTCTATCAATTAAATAGCCGCAGTGGATCCAAAAATATTCAAACACTAAATTTCCGATTCTTGAAAAATTGTCAATATTTGAACTATGATAATTTCAGTAAAAGAATAGTACGATAATAAATTTGAACTCATTTTAAAGCTCGATACCTCTCTTTCGCTATCCGTCGTACATTTTTCTCTAGGATATATGTGCATTATATTGCAGGTGAAAAATTTAGATCATCGTTTGTAAAAACATTAAAAAATGTTTTCTGATTGGATCTGTTACAAATTTGAAGATTGAATCTTCGGCTTTACAACGAGTTCCCAAAAATTGATCTTTGATTATTTTTTGGCAGTTTTACACGACAGAAATGGGGGACATGTTCGAACTTTATGGTGACCCTTAAATTACAGTTTGTGGTGCAACTTCCAATCAAATTTCAATAAATAACCGGTTAGAGAAAAATCGTTAAATTTCAAGAATTCCTTATAAAGGGGAAGCTCCAATCTTTAAACCTAAGTAGTTCCAGTCATGAGAAAAATTGTTGAATATTTTTACGGGAGTTTCAAAAAAGTGTCTTCTGTTTCCCAGTCGCTGTATCAGCAACATTTCAGATAAGAATGCACGAAGGCTGACGAAACTAGAGAATTCAAGCTTTAACTCTTTGGGACACGCTGGGATTAAAAGTGTCCCACCTTTTTGATGCACCGTAATGCATGGTGGGACATTTTTAGTCCCACCTCGAAATATTGCAATAGCTGCATGCGCACAGGTTTATATTTCGTTTTGTTTACGTAAAGCAGTTGGTAATATCTTCAACAAATGTTACAAATGTATTCACTTGTATTGGCAACATTCAACATGTCAATACAGGTTCATCAATTGTTGCAAGCGGAAGATTTATTGCGACAATCTTTTTTTCCTGGTTTTATGTGAAAAATTGTAGAAGTAAGTTAATTTTTATAAAAATTAGTTCCATATAAGCAACTGAAGAGCTTTAAAATAAAAACTAAAGCTTAAATTTGTGGTGGTGGACTATTTGAGTCCCACCCTATAACAACAAATTTAATTAAACTATTAGTATTTTTTTATGTTTTTACATTATGTGATACCTTTATTAATAAAAATATACCAATTTTGTTTCATTTAAAATGCAATAAAATTTCTATGCAACATGGGTCTATTTTATTATCTGAAATCCTGTGCCGCAAAGAGTTAAAATGAGTTCTGGTAAATCGTTGTACTATTTCTTCCAACGAAATTATATGAAATTTAATGTTCAAATACTTTTTGAATCCACTGGAACTATTCTCGGGTTTCAACGTGTCAGAGACGTCTCAATAAACAAAAAAGTACATTCTACCTGACAATGATTGTAATATATTTATAAATTGGGACAGCACGGATGGCCAAACGTGTCTCTGTACATAATCGCGTCCATCAGACTCCGTGACAAGTCAAAGTGACGCGCGAGTCGGTCCTATCGGCGAACGGTGTTAATATCGGAGAATCGCGTTCAAAATTCACTGTTAAAATTTGACGCGTCGACGAGGGAATACCGTTTTTTTTTTTTTTCGACAGAAGCGTTGCACGTTCCCGTGGTCCCTCGGGTAGCCGTAAAACGACATCTCCATATTTAACCTCCTGACCAGCAACAGGGGACAGCGGCGGCGTGCGTTCGAAATCGGCGTTGCACGATATACAACACAGTACGTAATCGTCGTTACGATGCACTTAAAACGCGGCACTCGTCACCCGCCGCCAATGGAATTACAAAAGCGTGATCGGCCTTAATCCCGGCCGCTCGTAACTCATAATACCGGTTTACGAGCGTCTACACGACCCCGCACGCTCGTATTAAGAGCCAAATTCGCGCCCGAGGGGCTGCATTAACCGTAAAGAGCAATTCCGCGGACCGCAATGGCAATCCGTCTTAACCGGAGCCTTGAAAGCGAAGGGAGAGAGTGAGAGAGAGAAAGAGAGGCCGATTCGCTCGATGACGAAATTGTAATATTCATTCGAGCCTGCGAAGTATGAATATGGGACCCGTCGGAACGAGTCATTAAGGACAAGAGCGACCCGGTTTAATTACCGATTCTCAACGACCAGAATGAACACATGTGTCAAATGTTTCGGTATCGCGCGCAGCACACTCGTACAAAATCAATGAAAACTTTGTTTAAAATCAATAAAGTTTAAGGTATACATTCCTAAATGTTCGGACTACGTTCCGGCATAAAGATAAATTGACATAGGTTACCCACAATTTTTTGAGAGTGATCTGAACACAAAAATGTATGACTTACAACGACCGCACTCGTTTTACGATATTATCCAACTTTGTTCTATAATATCTGTTTATAGATGGCGATTTAGCCAAAACTGACTACATAGTGTTGAAATACGTTCTTTCAGCTATAAGTACATGTAACAGTTATGGGGAGATACATATTTTAACCTATTAAACATTACTCTTTCAGAAATGCCTACAGTATTTCATCGGTAATTGTCCCAAATGTCGCGCACATAATTGTCCCTAAGATATCCCCACTACTGCGGGGTGTACCCCTTCGTTCTTTCCCATACGCTATCCTTCCTCGCGCCCGAAACTTTAATTGTCTATTACACAAGTAAATATCATCGGAATTATATCATATTTGGTATGATTTTTATTAGCTGAATGCCAAAAATATGGTCATCAAAGTCCCATCAAAAAATAATGAATAATAAAGAAGTTGGAAATTCGGATTAAGTATGTTTACATTTCTCGGTGACCGAGGCCTCTCGAGCTCGGTTGTCCTTCTCTACGTTCGGCAAACCTCAAACAATAATATCCCTCGCACATAATTGTCCCTGCGCAGACCCGTGTTGTGGACAATTATCGATGAAATATTGTATTTCCTCGTTTCTTGTTATAGCGGCAGATTATAAAACGGAAGTCACACGAAGTTACAATTAATTTTCCTTGAAAGTATTTGTTAAGACATACTTAAGGTAATTACATAAAAATTTCTT
Source organism: Sphecodes monilicornis (assembly GCA_913789915.3). NCBI lineage: Eukaryota > Metazoa > Arthropoda > Insecta > Hymenoptera > Halictidae > Sphecodes > Sphecodes monilicornis. Next base: position 19,582,439 of record OU565290.1, read on the forward strand.
GCCAATGCCTGCCTGTTTAAAAGATATAATAATAAATGTACAACTACCATGTCAATGTCTGTTAACGTAGCTCGAAAGATGTTCCAAATAAAATTCTACAGCTTTATGTTGCGATCAAATATACTATTATATCGTGACAATTGATTGATAGAACTGTTTCTGCTTTTAAACATCCTTAATACAGTAACGCTGCTGAAATAATGCATATCCTTATTTTACGAACGAAAATACGTAACAATTCGGTAATAACAGTATTTCTGTTTTTAACCATCCACGATGCAGTAACGCGACCGAAATAATTTTTCAGCAAGCATTCGAGGCACGTTTTTACGAGTGGAAACGCGAAGTGACAAAATTGATAAAACACGGTGGCGAGCTGTGAACAGCGGAGAGAATCGATTCTCGCCGCTTCGATCGTCGAGTAAAGTGTATTAAATCAGATTGAGACCTAATCTGGCGAAGTTGATCGGCAATCGGGAGCAGTCGTAGACATACGAGCCTAACGCCTATCGACTTGACACAAAGGGACATTAAAAGCACTCGATGCGGTTCGCGCGGCGTGGTGCGGCGGCCAGGATTTGCATAATATCAATATAGGTGGAACGCAAGGATATAATCCTCGCAGTGGTCGGCCTCAAAATATCACGGTCCGCGTACAGCATGGTACAATCCCATTTCTTCAATTTGCATATTAAATACGCATCCGAGCTACCTGCTCCTTTCTAAGCCCGGTCGTGTAGTATTTATATGCGTATCCATGATTCATTCGCCGGACTTCGCGCGTTCATTTTCCTCTCGTGCACGTGCGCGGGCGCGAGCGTGGGACACCGCCCGCGTTATTAATGCAATTAGTTAAGAAGTCAATTAGCGTCGCCTCGGGTGTTTCGATTCGGAGTGACCGCCGCTTCGCTCGAATCCCGGGTACGTGACTCTGCCGACATTTTTCAGCTGTCAATCGTCGGAAATCCATCTCACACAAATTTCAAATCCCCACCAAAATCGTGAAATGTTTTCGAGGATGGAATAAAATACCATTAAAACAAGAAATAAAATATTTGTGATTATTTAAAAATTGCTGTGTTTATTCAGTGTATACGGAAATACAAAGATGTGAAAAAACAAAATATACTACGGAAAGAAATAAAATAAAATAAACGGAAAAAATAAAAAGAGGGAACGAAATGATCGTACTATTTTTCAGTGTTATAAAGTATGCCGAAATAAAATGTATCGTATAGAAAATAAAAAAAAACAGCTGAAATTATTGAAATCCATAAAACATGAATATACAGAACGTAAATAATGGATTTTTACTTTGTTTTTAGTATTTTTCTTCATGAAATATGAATTCAAAGAACGTAAAATATCCATTGAGTAGTCTCGAGAATGGAATAGCATAATAAAAAGACTTAACTAGAAAGTTTTTTCTAATTAACAGGTTGAAACAACCCTAATTGAATTTTCTACGGGGAAATATATATTGGTTATACTACAACAACATGAACCATTTTGAAAGACAGATTCGAATTAGAACAGGATGCAACATTTTGATAGAGTGCACGCGGTACTTTTTAATTGAATTTGTTTTTATCAAAAAAGTAATTTATTTTGTTGATCGGGTATCGATTCGACCACTACAGGCTCACGTTGATACGAGATAGTATTAGCAAACCAATTTATACTCGGTCAGTCTGAACGAACGAAAGACATTCGGAGAGTTCGTAGACGGACCGAGAGTATCACACAGTGCTGTTGCATTTAACGCGAGTTATAAACTGAAACTATTAGCAAGCAATAGGATGTGGGTGAAGAAAGGACTCCACTGCTTGATAGTTAATGCACGACGTCGTTTAAGAGTCGTAGCCAGACTTCCTTGTAATAAAAACGTCCCATTCAGTAGCACGTGAAATCGTATAACGATCATTAAAGATTCCAAGCCCGAAATGTGTCACGCTCGTTTATCTACAGAACCACGTACTCGGGCGTTTACGATCCTTAAGTAACTGGAACGAGGTTTAAAATGCTGTAATTCCTCGCATCTATTAATATGTGAAGACGCGAGGAATCTTATTCGCCTCAAAAAAATTGTTAACGATTCCCCAATTATGGATCTTTCATATCTAGAAGCCAGTTCTTCGTCGGATCTTGAAAAATGCTTTATATTCACCATCAACGGTAAAGGAATTTATGAGGATACATTGAAAATAGAAAGTCTATAAAATATTGCACAGTTAAAAATTAAGTGAAAGTACTTTACTACAGGGTAATACATTTTTTGATACACATTCTCACTACACTAGCTATACATACACTTTCTCTACACTAGCTTTTAGTTTGTAGGGGTTACTTTTTCTGTACACTTTGGTTTTGTTTGTACCTAATGTTGTAATAAATCTCTTATGAGATTTTCTGAATAAAATAAAATATGTAAATACTTCTTAAGTTAATGAACAAAGTTCTGAAAAAATAATCTAGTATCTGTAATTAATTAAATTCTTCTATTCGTTCTTGTATTTACAAAAGGAGTACGTATTCATAGATACTGACGTTCTAGATTTAGTTTAAGCACTGTCGTAATGAATTAACATCGATGAAGATATTATGTACTCTTTACTATTGTATTTAGAAAAGGTGGATTCATAAATTAAATATGTCACGATTCCGATTGAGTTTGGATACTGTCGTGGTTGCGTGATGTATGATCTACTGTTGATTCGTATCACACTGGGGTTTCGACAGTGACAAACGTGAATGATTCTATTGAAACAATAAACGTGGTCGATTCTCAATGTCTGCATGAGGAAGACTGAATGTAACACTGACGCGGTCGCTGTTCAGAATTCAAAATCCATCATACACTAACTCTATATCCATTCATCGTTATAATTACTGTCTCAGGAAAGTCATTAATGCCTTCCATAAAATATCCTTGTCATCAGAACTATTCATTGAACCTCCAATAACCAAGACTACTATTTCTTGCAATTTCCATCACTTTTCATTCTAATTCAAGTAACAAAATATGTGTTTAATGTGCGAAGTCTTGTACTCTCCATTCCAACACTCCTCTGTTGAAGGAGCAGGGTTTGTTGGAATGGAGAGTACACGAAGCACATGGTTGTTTTTTGTAACGAATATATTCCAAACTTAACACAGAAATAACGAGGTAATTATTTTGTTACGGGTAACGCGAGCGCGTGTAACTGAAGAGGCACAGTAGTGCGGACGCGGAAGGGAGATCCCTTAACGCGTACGAGTTCGTTCGTTACTCGGAACGAGTGAGCCGAAGTACAGCGCGATGCGAACAGAGCGAAGGTTTCGAAGCAACTCGACGTCGACGGTTACGATCACGATTACGCCGAGAGAGAGAGAGAGAGAGAGAGAGAGAGAGAGAGAGAGAGAGAGAGCTGCCACTCGTCGAGTCACTCGCCGCGAGTGAGCACCAATCACCGCAGGACACCTGTCCACGACAAGGATGCCAGCGTAATTAGTTCGGCGCTCACTCAGGGATGGCCGTCTCTGCCTCTCTTCGGCGCATCGAAGTAATCGCGAGTCGTACCACGAAGTTTGAATCGCGCGCTGGATTCTGGCAGCGATTCGCGACTGTCTCCTCCAATCCCGAAAATATGCTCTACAAGTTCTCTTTTGCAATCACGTTATTGTTAACACTAAGTTTACGGGGCACTAAAAGCGACTATTTGACATTACGTTATGAATATAACAAGAATATGTCTATCAAAATTTTTAGCCATTTTTTAAAGAATGTGTTGGGTCTTGTGGTGTATTAGGTTGGTTGTAATTAACTAGTGCTAAGTAATAAAGTCTAAGTATAATGTTACACAGTTAAGGGTAATGTACAACACTCAAGGACACGAACACTGCAGCGTCTTTTCGAGCCTCAAGGATATGGTGCTTTAAAATAGCGGTGTCCAGCGTAGGGGCCCCTCACGCGCCTGCTTCCCCTTCCTACTGACAGTTTGCGCAGGCGCAGTGTGTTCTCACCCCGCCGACCAAGAAACCGAGTAATCGACCCACGTTTCATAAAACAATTAACGATCATCTTCTTAACGCGGGAAGCGATCATATTGGTAATCGGTCCGCCGCGTCACGGCGCTATGGAAACGGCGAACGGTGGTGGGGACGGCGTTCAGCTCCTGGAGCCGAGTTTGTGATGCAGTCGCAGCGCCTACTCAATAGGTCAGGGATGGACACGGTAGGGACCCCTCAAACGCATGCTTCTCCCGCCAACCCCTCTTTCATGCGCGAGTCCTGCGCACTGTTCGCGACGGGCGAAGCACTTCCTTCCTCTATGGTAACGGCGGATACTGGTGGGGGACAGTGGGCGCCATTGTGGGGACGGTTTTGTCTCAATTGAGACAAAAATGCCCAACCCTGGGATAGGTCATAGTTTGGCGGGATTTTTTAAGTGGATTCCCAACACAATATTTAACAAATTTTGTTCTTTGGGTACATGATTCCTCGTGGATGCATCTTTAAATCTAGTGTAAAGTCACTGAAATGAACTCTATTCTGTATAAATACTCAAGTTGCATATCTTTCACAGGAGGTATCGAATAATCGAGTAGAATCTTGGTTAATTATTGAACTCAAGCGATTCCATCGTAACTCGTCAAGAATGACATGGAACGACCAAGGGGAACATTATATGCGACCAAAATCGCTTTGTAACTCCCCCCCCCCCCAGTGTTGTGGAAGAGCAGCCTGGAATCCGTGGAAGTCTCTAGCAGAGTGAAATCGCGATACGGAGACATCTTTCCGCGGCGAAGGCACCGCAACCACTTGCAAACTTAATTACTCGTGGCCGCGGCGCACTTGAATTTCGTCCTTGCACGGGAAGGGCCATCAAGAAGCGGTACGCGTGACGCTGCCAGACGTCGTAAAGCTTGTAATCAAGCCTTATTAAAATCGTGGCTGTCGGGGTGCGGAGGTCGCCGAAAGAAAGGAGCCGGCATATCGTGAAGCCGAGAGACGTGTGTTGATTTAAAAGCTGCTCCCCGAGGATCCATTGCGAACTCTGTCGCTTCCCCAGACACGCGTGTGTGCGTTAGGGAATTTAGTATTCACCCAAGCTTGTCGATCCAACCATAAAACCCGAATTCCCATTTTACTCCTCGAAAGACTCAACATTTACCCGAACTTGTACTGGACACTTTAAACTGTCATCGAAGTGTTTCATGGTGGATGCTCTGAATAATGTTTATAATGTTCATTGGTAGATCAATGCAAATTCTTATGCAGAAATTATTTTCTACATATTTTTTGTTCCAGATCTTTGAGATCAATGTCGATCTTATTGGAGCTGATCTTTTCAGCCAATGACTCGAAATAGTTGCTAGAAAATTCAGTTTTAAAATAAGTTAGTCATTTACTATTCTATTGATTTGATTCCTTATTACTGAGTTGACTTAACGTATCACATACCGGAAGCCTATCAACACGCTTTTCAATGATTGAGCTGTATGTAAAAAAAGTTCGGTAATTTTCTTTGAAATAATAATTTCAGATGATGTTGTTACATTATATTATTTCTAAAAATCTGTCGAATTATGAATGAAATTGATCTTTGTTTCTAAAGAGATTCAGAACAGAAGCATTCTTCTTAAGAAATATTTGCAGTCGAAGATGGTAGACGTAATTTTGAGCTTCCTTCTTGGAGATCAATCTTAATGTTTTTATTGAACGTAATACAAACAGCAATTGAAACAGCTGCTAGAAAATTAAAATTTTGGATGGAAGGTTTCTAACTGTGGATTAAAGTGGATCCAAATCAACATCGTTTGACAGGAGGATGAAAGAAAAGTGGCGAGTGTGTGCAGGACCCTAACTTTCAGCCTTGTCCGAGCAAACGCTCGAAAACTCCAAGATCCCGTGGATCATAAAACGACATTGGATGTAATTAAAACGTAACATCCTGTCCCTTTTCGTGGTTAAACGGCTCTCGTAGACAATGGCAACGGACGCTCGAGCTGATACTAAGTATTTAGCCGGGACCACATGATGGTTTACGAGCGCTCGTAAAACCACTCTCTATCGGCGGACAGTTTCACCCATTGAGCTGTGTAACGAGATGCTCGCCGTATAAACCCGAGTTTAGACGGGGAATAAGTTGGAAGAGGACGTTCCCGGGTTTTGACAATGGCCACGGGCTGACGTGTAACTTCCCATTTCAAAACCCTGCATCGGCAAAATGTCTGCGCTCCAATGAAATCAGAAAACACATTCGAAGTGATCTAACTCCATAATCCTATATGTACGACGCTCATGTTGAACTTTCGTCCATTTTCTGTATTGGATGCTGCAAAACGTTTGATTTCTTGATTGTTCATATATTTCTGTAGAATGACACAACTTATGCTTGTGTCTATGATAATAAATTATACACGGAACATAGCCTGTTGATTTAACACGTTCAACGTGGAGATAACCGAGTTTGATATTTTATTTAGATAGCTCGTAAATACAAGAAATGCACTTATTAACCCGTTGCAGTCGACTGTCTTCTCTGAGACACCACTCAAGGTTACTATACAACAATTCAAAACAATTCCTACATTACTAAATGGCATTGTGGTTAATAAATTGTTAAACGATTAAGTGTAGTCTAAGGAGTAAATACTCTCGATTTCATACGGACAAAGTGAAAAAAATTATATGTACAGTGCAGATTGTATGCATCTACGACGAAAATGGAGGACTGCGTCTTCGAAGAATACAAAGACTAAATGCATTAAAGAATATCAAGACGTCACTTGCAACTTGTTAGATCTATTCAAGAAAATAAATAATTCCTGTTTGATCCCAGTGAATTGCGATTGGCAAAAACAATTTTTAGTTTGCATGAAGATCCAAAGTATACCATAACATCTTACGAAAATATTCTAGATTAAATTAAATGTTCGAATTCTGGAGTCCAAATATCGAGCGCAAAGGGTTAATTAATTGGTCTTAATCTAAGAATATTTTCCAAAATTATATAAATTGTAGAGTTTTATTTTTTTAGTTTGATACCGCCTTCTAAAGAGTCTTCGGGAACGATCGTGGCGTTTAATGTGTTAACGTAAAGTAAAAGTGGGAGAACCATTACCCCAAGATCTTTGAAATCTCTGATCAACAGTGCACTAGGAAACATTGTGGTTTCATGGAAGTAAGTTAATAAATCGCGAACGGGTCCAGCAGAAGTGATAATCGAAGGATGCAGAAGAAAGCGGAGCAGAACAGAATGACAGGATCGATCTATCGGTGGCATTTTACGGCTCATAAGGCGCACGGTACCGCTACGAAACCCAGCGGAGGAGAAAGGAATCGAGGCCAAGGGATTACGGGTGCAAAAAAGAGAAAGGCTGCGCTTTATTGGGTGACCGGTAAGCCCCGAAAATTTAAAGTCTGCCGTTGCAAAAATGCAATTCCAAGCCTGTCCTTTCGTCCCCTTTTAACACGTGCGGAGCAGTCGAAGGAGAGCCTGAAGACAACAGCGGAGAAATTTATGAGAAATCTTTAGGGTTGCGAACATTTAATGACAACCTAACAAAACGGGGTCTATTCTGCTGAGTGGTAAGCACGGTTTTCGATGTTTTCAGCGCTTCTCTCGCTTGTCCCGCCTCTGTCGAGCTCGTTCCGCTTCCTCTCTTCTTCTCTCTGTTTTTCCCTGGATCCGAGAGGTCTTCTCGTCTTTCTCTCTCTCACGGTTTCCCTCTTTCTCTTTCTCTCTCTGCCTCTCTCACTCCATGCCAATTCTCCATCTCGGCGTAGCAGTCGAGTAATCCAGGAATAATGAACAGCCAGCTGTCACTCGCAATACCCGCCCTTCCAGCAAATACGACCCTTGACGAGTTTGCGCAACTTCTGGCCTCGCTGCTCCCCGAGAGAAAGCCCCGGAGAGAGGAAGAGAGAGAGGAGAGAGAGAGGAACAGAGATACCCAGCAAGAAAAAACTGCTGACCTATGATCGCGCGCAGTCGGAAATCAAATTTACTTCCACCGCTGACTTTTTGAATATCTAACTTCGCCCATTACTTCGTCCCCGATCTTCGGCGACGCCCGCGCAAATTCCGTGCAACTTGGGAAAACCGCGCGAATTTTTGCCCGACGCGAAAGTTTTATTACATCCGAATCTCTGCCGAAGAATCAAGGTCGCGCCTCTATCAGAACTCGATTTGTAAATTCGAGCGTTTGCCGCACCAACTGCTTTCAACGTTCCGTCTCTCGTTTTCGTCGATTCTTCGTTCTCGGAGTCTCAGACAAAACGCGTCGCACGTTTCCCGATCATTTTAGTGCGCAAGTTAACATTCCAGATGTTCGACAATTTTTTCAAATGTATTTTTAATGGTACTTCACGGAGTTCTATTGAGTTTCTTATTGCGGTTTAACTGCGTTTTGAAGAACTTTTTTTTTAAAGTTTTTTTAACACAATCTTATAGATTTCGACGAGGAAACGCCGAAAACGAAAATCTTATTGTGCGGAATTCATTGGTTAAAAAGTTATACGCGTATAAAGTTGAACACTTATAAGCCTTTTTGACGGTTAAAGCGCCGCCATATTGATATATTTGCTAGGTGATACACATAAAATGAGCTAAATAATTCCGAACAGATCCGTTAGATGGTAGCACAAACACATACGTAATAATAACACATTTACTAAATCAAAATGCGAAACATTATACGATGGTCGCGCCGGCCTTCTCCGCTCCCACGACCATCTAACCCCAAACCATCTTGGACTGTACCTTATTTTTGAAATCCTGCACGTGATTCTGTATATTTTAATTACTGGACGCCGAAAACGATCGATTCCATGATTATTGTTATAAATTTTCATTTCACACCGATGAGTACGACATTTTTTAAATTTCCGCAACAATCCACAATCCTGAGCCAAAGTAATTGCTTCTTCTTTACTACTTGGCATGTCTTTAAAGTTAAAATTTCTAATACTTGAACTAGCCATTTCAAAATCAACAATAGACTTAATAATAATTAATTTATGAAAAACACTTGAAATTGCTTATGTTTACAAAATATGTGTAACCACTAAATTGCCATCTAGCGCATACGCTCAGAACTATTTAGCTGATCTCGCAAACATACCATACTATCTAACACATACGCTGAACACTCACGATCTATCCAGCACATACGCCGAACAGACCTAAATACCTCCACCACTCAACGAATAACCAATATTGCGATGCTCTAACCTATCAAAAACGCTTAAAACTGCTCATCTTTACACGCGTATAACTTATAAACCAGTGAATTCCTAACAACCATACATACATTTTCGGAATGTCTTCATCGATACCTACAGGATGACATAAAAAAAAGTTAAGAACGCGAAGTTCTCCAAAAAGCAGTCGAGCCCTTATTGCAATTAGTTAGACAACCTTCCATTGAAAATAAACGTCGGAAACTAAGTGGCCAGAATTTGACATTCTGGGTCAAAATGCACGCATGCCTTCGCAATTCAAATATTAATACTTGAATAGTATTATATTAAGCTAACCATACTTCAGTATGCGCTTCATCGAGTAACTTAAATCGTTCTCCTTAAGAAGCACATATTGTATTTGAGCACGAAAAAAGATCGTTACTTCAGTAGTAACGAACAAAACAACACAAAATTATTTTTGCATTCTCGTTATACTGCAATTAAAATATTTTCATTGTCTCGTATCGATTGGAGCAAGAGGAAAGACTATATAAATTCAAATAGCGTGTACTTTATCCAGCAGCTTATATCGTTATGTTTCACAATCGCGTATTGTACTCTCGTAGGAAAAAAAGTTATAACTTTAGTACGAACGAACAAAATAAAACAAAAATTATTTGTATATTCTCGTTATACTGTAATTCAAATATTACCATTGTTTTTTAACCAATTGAAGCAAGAGAAAAGACTATTTAAATTCACATAGTGTGCAGTTCATTCTGCAGCTTGCATTGTTTTGCTTCAGAACCACATATTGCATTCTGGTTGGAAAAAAGATTACAACTATACGAACGAACGGAACAACACAAGAATTATTCGTACATTTTCGTTGTTCTGTAACTATAATATTTTTATTTTTTTTCTCAATTTATATAATATGGAAAGGTTATATGAAATTGCATAAAATAAGTTTCGTCCAATAACTGACATCGTTTTGCTTTAGAACGACACATTGCATTTTGGTTGGAAAAAAGTATGTAACAATAGTACGAACGAATGAAACAGCACAAGAATTATTCGTACATTTTTATCGGTCTGTAATATAAATATTCTCATTGTGTTTTACCAATTAAAGTAACAGGAAAGACAGTGGAAATTCGCATAATATTCGTTCTATGCAGTAACTTCCATCTTCTCGCTTGAGAGCCACATATTGTTCGCCGGACAGTGCGTCCTCCGGTTTCATAAATTCCGCTGATTAATGCACTCCTATGGATCTTGTGCAACTATTCGAAGTAATTCCTTCCCTAGCTCCGTCCTCGCTGCTCGCCTCCCCCGCGTTTGTTCGCTCTCTGTTCTAATGCGAAACTAGTTTTGCCCGCAGTTAGGGAAGTTTTCATTAGCGCAGCTACCGGATACACCGGCAAATTGCTGTTCTCGTCGAGCTTTTGCTCGTTTTGAAATTCTAAACTATCCCCGCGCTGTTAATGTCGATAAACGTCTCCGTTACAGACCCCCTCCGATTACTTTGGAATATTAATCAGCGTCTTGCGCTCGCAGCGCTTCGAATGCGGCAGAATATTCACGGCGGAACTTCGATCGACCGACGAAAACTGATTACAAGATCTGTGGGAACTTTCGAGTCTTTGTGATATTCACTGGGTTAGGTCTGAAATGCATCTCGGCAATCCACAGAGCAATTTTCTCTTTGGAACGTTCATACTCGCTTTAGCAAACTGTCACAATTGGACATTAAAATTGCAAAACTTATCTTCAACGCTCTAAAGCGTGCAAAATTATTTATTTCCAAGAATGTCTTTGATGATCGATATTTTTGAATCGACATAGAAAAGATGGAAGTTATTAGAATAAAAATGAATCTTTAGTTTCGCAGATTTTGTTCGACTAGAATTTTATCTCTAATAATGTTCGTACGACGTTCAATTGTTATTTGAGAGTTTATGTGAATCATGAATGTGCAAATGCAATTATAAAGAAGCTGTTATTGTCTCAGAATATTTCAGTGATAACGGACAATATTTTTTAATGCTCATGTGGACGATAGAAAGAGAATCTTTTAATATTCAGTGACTAGTACGCTGAGAGAAATGTTTCAGTGGTGAGCCAGGTCTTTAGAGCAGTCATGAAAAAAATAATACTTCTCATTATGCTTTAACATGACAGTAGTCCTCCATTATTCTTCATTAACTAGCAATAAAAATGGCTACATTGTACCGAGATCCAATAAAAGTAAAGTGAACTTTATACCATCGTATAAAATTTTATATTACCAATTTCGCTGCACCTTTCGCTAGGTGGTAGTAGATAGAAAACTGGGTTTGTTCCCACGGTCCGACTCCCGATTACCGAGATATTGCAGTTTGAAGCGAACTATGATTTCCAACGAGTCTGCTACGGTTTTTGTTCCAACGTTATTGTTTCGTTCGCGCGTTTTCAGATGTGCATGTAGGCCACACAGCGTTTCCAGGGATTTCAGACGGTCATTCACCGCTTCGGAATCTTCAAAGCTTCGCGTCTCAGCCACCAATTGAGATATCAGCGTGGAACAAAGTGCAGTTTCAAGAGGGCAGCTTTCGCTGTATCTCGAATGCATTCTGCTTAAAATCTCTCCGCACTATGTCTCGCGATCAAAGAGAACGCCGAACACTTGCGAGTTGAGAAACGTTTTATCAATCTCTGCCGATCGTGCAAAGTTGGATATTTTTAACCTTGTTCTGATCGATACATTCACTGCAAGAGTACATATGGAATAATATATACAGGGTGCCCCACGTAATAGTTTTCACGATTTTTTAAGTACTTGCGATAATCTGACAACAAATATTTTCAACAAATGTTGATCAGTTTTCGATTGACTGTATATTGCAATAAAAAACTTCGAAAAACATTTTTTTATAGTATTGTCAAGATCACCTTCATTTTTTTAATTGGCACTTTGTATTTTTGACTTAACAGTATTATAGCCCGTGTCAAGACGAATTCAACGACCTAGTATACCATGACCTTGGGATGACCTCGAAGGCGAAGAAATGAAAATTTCAACAAAACATGACAATCTGCTTGAGTGGGTGATAGTAACTTGTGTTTATTATTAAGACTCGAAATTTACTACGCAGTATAATAATACTGTTAAGTCAATAATACAAAGTGCCAATTAAAAAAATGAAGGTGACCTTGACAATACTATAAAAAAGATGTTTTCGAACTTTTTTTTGCAATATATAGCCAATTGAAAACTGATCAACTTTTGTTGAAAATATTTTTTGTCAGATTATCGCAAGTACTTAAAAAATCGTGAAAACTGTTACGTGGAACACCCTGTATATTATATGCAAGGAACATGCATAAATGTTCACAACTCGAAGAATTAAGTTGCAAATACAGATTAGTACACTATAACATCGGGTGGTATTCGTGATGAAAATTTCGCACAAAGTACACTAAATATTTTTTAAACTGAAATAAAATGATGTTGTCAATCATAAAATACTTTTTTAAATTATGCACGATAGGGAAGTTCTAGTAAAATGTATTTAAAATAAATCGTCTTGTTAGGATTTACAATGTTCTCCTGTATTTTCTGAAGAATTTTATGAATTCTACTTTAATCATTCATGTATACTTGCTTCGATTGGGTGGAATATTTTTCACAGAGGTTACTAATAGTGTTGCCAGATCCACCCAAAACTGGGTGGATGTTCCTCTCCTCCTTTTCCCCTTCCACTATCCCATTTCACTACCATGAGCACACTCCAACGTCCCCCACTGAGACCGTACACTGGCCACGTGACGTGCCGCGCAATGTGTTACATCAGTGGTGGGCCCCTCAAGCGCCCGCTTCTCCCACCAACCTCTCTTACATGCAGCGCGTACGTTCGTTACGTACGCTAATGTCTCGTGTCTTCGTTGCCCCATTGTACGGCGCTTACTGGAAGGGGACAGACGGCGCTACGGTGTGAACGGTTTTGCCTCAATTGAGGCAAAATTGCCCATCCCTGTGTTACATATTACTCTGGTCATTAGAGAGGTGGTAAACTGTATTCCCCTCGATTGAACCGATCTGGCAACACTGGTTACAGAATTGCGATCGCGACCGCATAACGAGCAGTGCACAGATATCGTCGAAACCATTTAGATATTATTCACGATATTGTTGCTACATTAACAAGCGAGAGTCGAAACACAATTTGGTGTAACTGTACATAGAATTAATGCACAGACAGAGAATTCTAATGCTTTCAAATTCAATTGTAATTATTTCAGATTCTGTTGTAATAGATTACATTTTCCGAGAGTCTGTCCGCTTTCTGGCGTGTTTCGTTCTTTTGCTCTGACGCTATAAGACCAGCAGGCCGAAAAAGAACGCCGGCGAATCTGTGTTGAAACAATGCCATTTTATTAATGTCATTAGCGCAGCACGCCGGAATTTTGCCGAAACGTTTCAAGGACACTCCGCACACCGCAATATCCAGGAAAACCGTTTCTCGCTGTTGCGAGTTACTGCCCTGCGAGGTCGTGCCAGTTTACATGTACATAGCTAAGCGTGCAGATTATCCACCTCTTTTATTTCGTTCCTATGGCAACAACCATCCAACCAGTTACGAAACCGGCAGGAGGGGTGGGGTGGGGATCATACACTTTTAACGTGGCCCATCATTTTTAAAATCGCTTCAAGCTCTCGCGCGCGTTCCGCTGCGCCGGTATTAGCCGTAATTATACAAACTCTTACGAGATCCGACGCAGATTCGCGTTAATTAATTTCATCGAGTTACTCGAGCTTTCTTACCTAACACAATTTCAGCCGCGTCGTCGTCTACAAATTATTATTAACTAGGATCATTATCTTATTCGCGGAGTTGAATACTTTGCGATGCTGACCTTTTTTCACTTGCCGCATTTTTGCTTCTGGCTTAATTGCACGTATCTTTGCTTCGAGGAAACTTATAGCTTCTAATTAACGTCTAATTAGAATCTACTCGCGGTTTTGCCGAGCGTCTAATACTCAGGATTTACTCCGGCTGTATATTCAATTATTCTCAAGGTTTGCACCTTCTTTAGACGATATTTTTATACAAATTTCCCACGATATTTTCACGATGAGTTTAACACGATATTTTCTACTTAAGAAAATGAAGGAACGAGTGTTGATAAAATGCATTATTTCCATCGCTTGCTGTGCAAATTTAAAAAGTGCTGTGCAGGTAAATACACTGTTAAAAATACTCCTGCAATTATTTTCGAATTTCATATCTTCTTTAGGCGATATTTTTATAGAAATTTATAACTGTACGCTTTAAAATGTGCAACCGAAGTATTTTGTATGATATCCAAAGCTCTGTTGAGGTCTGGTTGACGTCTATACTCGTTGTGTAAAATAAAAAATTCACATTTACTATAAAAACTGGAAATTTGAATATGATGTAAAATTTATAATATGAGCATTCGCCCTGCGTTCGACGTGTATACTCGTCATTGTTTAATTTTAATTCTGCATCCCGTGAGGGAATTTTAAAATTGAATCTCGCAGTTAACTGGTTAAGAAAATCACCGAACGAGTGTTGATAAAATTCATTATCTATTTGCTGTATGAACTTAAAAAGAATGTTACGATTAGGAACAATGTTGAAAATATTTCTGACATAAATGGGAATCATGTTTTGCATGAAGAAAGTCGAAGAAATTGCCTACGATTCTGATAAACCAATATCAGAAGAATCAACACGTTCGCTACCAGCGCCGCACATATGTGTCGACCACAATTTTGTATTTTACTTAAACAAAATAAAATTGCTTTGGTGTAATACGTTGTTTAAAATTATAAAACACAGTACGATGTCCGGACACCTTTCCCTTTTGTACGTAATAATATTCTTCTGAATATTTTATAAAAGGATGTGTTGTATTTAACAAAATGTTAGAACTATGAGAACTGTTGACAAAATAAGTGTTGGCAGCGAACGTGTTCAAAGCTTTAATCGAAAGAGAAGAATTTTAATGGAAAATTTGAAGAGTATTTTAAAAATTCAATGCAAAAAATTTAGAAGCAATGATTCTAACTACCATCATTTTATTCTTGCAAACGATGACTTGCTCACGACTTACGGGAGGACCCGACATCTTTATTGTTCAAACTCTCGTCAATGAAATTAGAATATCTTCGCGCAGGATATTTCGCTGTAATGCTCCGTTGTATTTTTCAATTTCCGATTATGTCCTTATAATAGCGAGCAAGGAACGCGCACGCCTCTAGCCCAGCGTCTCGCAAAAGATCGCATATCAGGAAATCTGGTTCCACGTTGTGATGGCGCTCTCTAAGCTGAAAATGATTGAGCAGCTATCACATATTGCTTCCAGCAGACTCGGCGAGGTTTCGTCGGAACCTGTTAGGCAGTACTCAGTGAAACTCAGGATGTTGTCATCCCCGTGAAATGAGACGAGCAATCCATCCATTTCGATCACGGTATACTGCCGCGATACTGAAAAGTCGAAAAGTTCGCTTTAACGAAGCGTTTGAAATCTCGGAACGACAGTCTGTCTGAACGGAGTTGTCGAAATTTTCCTCACTCGCGAATCCATTCACGGCGAATAATATACTTCTTTGGTCCGCGGTAACATTACTAAAATTATTTAATACTTAATGCGGAGCTGTCTGGCTCCACTTTGCATTTGCAATTTTGTCTGCGATATTACGCGCATATGGAAGTAATGGTTGTATAATATATTTCGTTTGTGATACCTGAATTTGCGTTACATCTGCTTGGTTGTAACTACATTTTCGGTTTTTATGCATTTATGGCTTGCACATGCAAATTTCTAGATTATAAGATGACGTGCACGTGCATCGGAATTAATAGCCTTTTAGTTCACTTTTCTAGTAAAAGATCTGGTGGTCAGTGAAGACATTTTTTCTCATTTTATAGTGTTTTTGAAATTAAGAATATGAATGAGATGAACCGTTCAGTATCTTCGTTTTAACGTTGAACATTTTATTTTGTACACAATATCTTAACACTGAGCCAACCAAGCATAAAACGTATAAAAGTGAGAAGATTGGATTTATTTAAACTTCGTGCGGGTTTCATTACAATATGTGTTGAAATAGAGAAGAAAAACTCACTTCCTATGAAAGCGTTTTCATAATTTTAATTATAGTAAAATAAAGAACCGGTCATTTGACCGTGGTAGTTTTAGTGTTAATGTTGCGAAAAGTTCATGGTGAATATACGAAAAACTCGCTTCTAAAGAATGGTTGAATGCAAATGCATTTTGTTTCGAAAATCGTGTTTTAATGTCGTGGAATTTTGTGGTCAATGAACTGTGTAATGCAAATATGGTATAAGTAGAAAAGGTTGATGACTGGATAACGAGGGATGAAGTCAAGGTACTATGAAGTGCAGTGACGTCGAAAGATGCTGCATATCTCTTATGCAAGCCACTGTGAAACAGTAATTGCAAATATTACTGACAGAGAAAAATGATTAGTTCCAATGTAAAATCACCAGTGTTCCTAACGTAAAATCGTCAACGTACGACAGTGGTTCTAATAATTTACAGCATAATTTACGCATTTTTAAAACACAAGAAAACATGTACCTACAATAACAGACATGAATAAGCAATATTTTAGTTAATAAATCGAGCTTGTTCCTCATCCATGTTTTTACAAAATTTGCATAAAGATCCGTCGTTCACTAATTGAGCCGCTCATTTGTCAAATCGATTGACTACACAATTTTAAAAATAGTGAAGATCAATGTAATATTGTATATTCGTTTTTAAAAATTCTGTTCATGTTTGTCATTCAACGATATTAACCCCTTGTGCTATAACATCGAGCCAGACTCGTGATGAAGATTTCGAACAGCATCAACTAAATACTTTTAAACTTTTTTTTTAAATTTTCGATTCTTTTAAACCGAAATAAAATTTCACAGACATAGAATGAATACAATTATCCTTCTTCTTCTAATAAATTATGAATAACAAAGAAGTTTTAACCAGTGTAATCGTAAATTAATCGTAGCAGACGGGGTTAAGCCCAATAATTTACGAAATTTAGTTTGAAAACAAACATTGAAACGTCGACGAAGTATTTTGGCAGAAAAGTGTAAGAAAATTTTAAAGTTAATCGATTATGCTAGTTCTTTCGTCTCCTCGAGCAGGTTCCATTAAAAACCGAGAAAGTCCGATTATGTTCGTTAACCTTTCAGATCAGGTGTCCCGTATTATCATTCTTATGGGTTCCCGGCGTCTTGAAGAACTATTTCCTCGCGATCCGAATTAACATGCGTATTTCCTTCACGTGACGGTCTTAATAATATATTTTTCTTTGGTTAGTGCGACGAGGATGCGCACGCGCTCCTACGCTCGCTCGCGAGTCGGCATTGTTCTCTCTAAGACAACGGGTCGCGGTGGCGAGGTGAGACGACGGGACGGCTTTCCTCGAAATTTCTTGAATTGATCATTGTGCCTGGCAAAAATTCTGCCGCGACAGTGCTCGGGGAAAAAAGAGCCGGAGAGGCGCGTAACCGTGAGCGTCTATATCAGCGAACGACTCCATTATAGAGGAGCGCGTGGAGCAGCGACCCATTATTCCCGTCGTCGGCGCTGGATCATATATGTGCGGCGTATTCTAAATACAGGATGAATGGTCGGGAAAGCCAGTGCGGTGTGAGCTCTGGAGTAGCAATAACTCGGAGATTAAAACAGAATTAAAAAGTGTGCTGGATGTGTATCTGTGTCAAGCGGCAGACAGGCCAGAGAGTCATCCGTTGTCGAGGTATCGAAGTAACCACGCTGGATGAAAAAAAAGGAACACACACACGCGCGTTGAGAGAAACATACACACACATGGTCAGACACGTATACATAGAGAGAAAGGGAGAGAGAGAGATGCACACACACGCAGACAGCTGGAGGATAAATAAGCGCAATGTTCGCTACATCCGTTCCTCCTCCTCTTCTGCACTCCCTTGTGCGCCTTCCATTGCTGCGACACTCTTTCCGCCCGTCGTTCTACCGCAATAAACAATATACCGTCGAGATGAAGATAGGCTGAGCAGAGCCGGGCCTCTCCGCTGAATCGTTAATTAATTTCCTGATTATTCGCTGATCCAATTTCGCGATACACCCGCGCAACGAACCAGAGAGACCCTCTCGACGCCCGTCAGAAAACCTAGCGATTTTTTCTCGTTGAAGGATTCTTTTGACTCGTCTTGAACGGATTACCGGCCGAAGAGCGTCGCTGAAAGCTCGAACAGAACAGCTCGAATCTGCTAACCAGAAGGATCGCTCGATCTTTTTTCGCCGAAATGTATCGCGTCCCCTGAGTTACGGTCGCCGCACGGGTTGTTTCGCTTCGAGTGTCAACCCCCGTAATGTAGCGTGAAAGTTGGTTCCCGTACGTCCGAACTCGCAGTTTCGTTTTACCAAATACGGCGAAACATTCGCGCGAGAGTTGTAAACCGGGAAATTCGGGCCGTGGGATATATAGTTTGTTTCAACTACCCCGCTGAATTGTCATCCGCTGGCGCCCGACGAGGTTGTTGCTGCGTTTCGAAATTGTGTAATATGCTCGCTGCCGGGCGCACTTCGTGACTTCTGGTTTTGTAAAAATTGGGTGATTGTTGTTGAGTGTGTATAGAAACGATTGGTAGAGCGAGATAAGAAAGCCATACAGAAGAATATATATAATCGCTCTCATAATTGACGGCACACACTTGAAATCAGAATTACCCTTTTATAAATGAATCAAGCGACTTCATTCTTTTTCTGCCAATGACTAGTTTAGTTGGACTAGTTTACGAGATGATATGCAATGAAAATTTTAGCAAAATCGTGGTTAGTCTGAATTACGAAAAACATAGTAAAAGTTAGTTACAACTTTTTTATTTGGGCTTGTAGCGAAAATTTAAATAATGTATTTTGTGAACACGTATCAGTTATGTAAATGCTGAAAATATCGTCGAAATTAATTAATTGGTTTTACCCTCGTGAACGATTGAAAATGGTGTAGTTGTAGGTGAGACTATACAGGGTGTTCACGCTATCACCAGCCAGCGTTTTTCTTGTAAATATTGAATATCAGAAAAAAATTCAAAGAGGAAAATAGAGTAGTGTTTTTTATGCGCAACACAAGAGCACATGTAATTTTGTTGTGTTTACACTATTTTGTTAGATATGAAGGTGACCTTTAATTTTTTAAATGGAATGCTGTATATTTTTTTATATCACAAGAAAGCGTGTGTCTAGACGAATTCATCTCTACGCAGCAACAGTGACCTTCAAAGTCATGCAAGGTCAAAAATGGAAGAAACATTTTGAATATTTATATGAATATTTATATTCAAAATGTTTCTTCCGTTTTTGACCTTGTATCACTTTGGAGGTCACTGTGCTGTGTACGGCTGAATTCGTCTAGACACTCGCTTTCATGTGATATAAAAAAATATACAGCATTCCATTTAAAAAATTAAACGTCATCTTCATATCTAACAAAATAGTGTAAACACGACAAAATTACATGCGCTCTTCTGTTGCGCATAAAAAACAGTACTACATTTTCCTCTTTCATTTATTTCTAATATTTACTATTTACAAGAAAAACACTGGCTAGTGATAGAACATCCTGTATATAAATCGTGAAAGGAATTTTTTTGCAAGTGCGTTTGAATGAATAAACGTATATACATCTTCCATAAAATCGTAGCTTGGTTTACCAGTGACCCAGAATCCCCAAGAATCCCCAGAAGTCCCAAAATACGAATTTTAGTTTGAAAATGTACGAAGAATGGTTTTTCTTCATGAAAGAAACTATTTAAAAAATGCAACTGACCGAATGAATGCATGTACACCTTCGGTAAGATCGAGGCCTGGGTCACGAGTGACCCAGAGTCATCAGGACAAGTCCTAAAATGTAAAATGCGATTGAGGATCTTGAAGAAACGACTTTTCATCACAAGCAGTGATGGTATATTGCACCTTTTTTCGCGCAGCGCGTTCAAATCCAGGAACGTACATACGTCCTACGTTTGTGGGGAAAGTAGGGGGGAACTGTTATTGGCGGGAAACCGGACGGAAGAGTGCAAGACGACACGACGAGACGACCGTGCTACGAAGCCAATTAAAATATTTTATTTTTCTATTATATACTTGGTTTATAAAATTATTTTAGTACCTATCCCTAAAATAAAGGAAAAGAGTGAGTATGTTGTATATATATATATATATATATATACATACAATTATAATATATTCATATATTATATGTACATACACATTAAATTTTAATATAAATTATAGATAATATGATAAACGTTCATTTTTGAAAATAAAAAAAAAAATTTTGCGAAATTATGCTTGGTGATCAAAATACCCCATTTTCGCCCAACTTTGAGCTTTACCGGCGCTAAAATCTTCGCGCATGCGCGAAAAAAGGTGCAATATACCATCACTGATCACAAGTACCGTCGCGAATCGGTCCCAACCGAAACTAGTTGCGCAAGCCTCCCAAAATCGTTTGTTGCACCCGAAGGTAATAGATTGTTCGCGTCGCGGGCGCATTCAATTTCCATCGGAGGTTTGCAGATGTGTCGCCGATCGTTCGGCACCCGGTCTCCGCGGACTCTTTCCCTCCTCTAACATTAAACATTCCACGGGCTCACAGAGACGCGGCCGAGCACCCTCTACCCTTCGATCAACAGAGTCGAACCAAGCCCCGTAGTCACGGTGGTCTACGCGCGTGTGTGTGTGTGTGGGTGGCTCATATGTTCGGGAGTTTGACAGCGAAGCGTTTGAATGCGAAATGCGATCGGTTAAGTGCGCCAATCATTGGCAGGGTGTTCGAGAGAGTCAAATAGAGTTCGGAATTTGAAATCGTGCCGTCATACCCCAGCGTGAAATTACGCAGCTCGGGGCGTAGAGGGTCAGCGACGTGTGTGGGGAGGGGGTGGAGGAGTTACGGGGGTTTCGAGGTTGCGAGACAGAATGAGAAAAATAGAGAGATGAGGCGAATAGAGAGGGAAAGCCGGAGAATCGGCGGATTCGTAATTTTATCGCCGGCGCGCCGAGTGCGCGGAATCACGAGACCATCTCCCTGGTTCGTTTGTTTACCAGAGCCATGAAGAGAACGGGAGGGGGCTGCGAGCGGAGGGTGATTTTTGTTCTGCTTGGCGCGGCGCGGCGTTCCGTTTTCCACGGGAATTCAATGACTTTCCAACTGCTCGCGAAGCCTCGTGAAATATCAGACGGAAATGTGCGCGCGAGAAACCGTTGAAATCGCGAGGAACTGATGACTGTCTGAGCCGAGGCATACGTCGACAGGAACGACGGAGATTATTACGCCGCGTGTGGATTGTTTACGCGCTGCATTACGCGCTAATTCCTAGATACACACCTCCCCAACCTTGATTGGCTACTTACGGCAAACCTGGAACTACTTCCGAGAAACAAGCCGCTGTTTACGTTCGCGTTGCTGCGCGTGGTCGCTGAGCCGTAACTTTCTGCGTTATCGCCGCCACTTGGACTGGATCGAAGTTACAAGTTGTAAGAGCTGTTCGAGTAGCTTTTTGTTATTCTTTGGATTTTCATCGAGTACGTGAGAATAGTAGAACTTTGTATATGTCAGTGATCGGCCAAAAGTCATAGGCTATATCCCCATAGAGGATCAGAAAATATTGCATTTTAATAGGACTTAAGCTTTCAGAGAAGCCACCAATTTAGAAGAGCCACAGGAACCGAGTGAACTTTCCAGGAAAATACCCTAAACATCAGGATGGTTTCTCCTCCATGATATTCTGAATTTGTTTCAAGGTCTGCTTCAATCTGTGTTCAAGACGATTACTCCTTCTGGTAGATCAAGATTCTAGGAACGCTACCTGGCTAGGAGGCCCTGGGAAGATAGTCCAAAGTTCCCCAATGCTCCAGGATACTTGATCCTCTAGGAAATTCAGAATTCTATGAAGCCTGCCAGGTAGCACAAGTTCATTTGAGTGCTGCCAGTCAAAATACCCCAAGATTCTAGCTAAGCTACTCCTCCAGGCTCTAAATTGCTAGCGTCTTCCAAGGTCCTAGGATAAATTGTTTTTCAAAATTTTTACCGATCTGAAGGAAACGCGAGGAATTGGGGATCATTTGAAGAACCTCCGAATTGTTCGCCCAATCCGAAACTATCAAATACACAAATTAATTTGGCAGCACTATCATTGTGACTTTACATACAAACAAAAAATTAGGAAAGGCGAAACAAAATGGTTCAAGAAGCTCTCACTTTTTATTTTATCATTCACTTTCACTTTCGTCTTCGCTTGTGAACAGTGATGCCAGAACGGTTGAATCGAGGAGGAATCCTCGAACGGTTGAATCGAGGAATCAGATCGTTGAATCGAATAGTTTACCACCTCTCTGATGACCAGGGTAATATGAGATACGTTGCGCGGTACGTCACGTGATCAGTCTACGGTCTTAGTGGGGGACGTTGGAGTGTGCTCAGGTAGTGGAATGGGATATATCACTGCTTGTGAAGCAAACTCGCAAAAAATATATGGAGACATACCACAGCAACGTGGGAAAATTCCGAATACCGTTATTAAAAATAACGAATTAAATGCGAGGGATCCGAAAGAATCTGCACACCCAGTAACTGCACGCGATGCAATGAAACGAGCGAAATGTTTGCGCGAGCAACAAGTAGAAAGAGATCTGCGTTCTCTGTCTTATAATCTTGTGAGAAAGGACTAGATCGAAATCTAGGACGATCATCTTGCTCTGCTATCTGTTTCTCTGTCCGAAGAGCCATTCGCAGAAGTAATATTTGCGGCCATTACGGGACTAATCGCCGGAATAATAACCAGAGAAATAATGAAGGTGGACGGAATCGAGGGAAGAGGGATTCGTAGGCGAACACCTAGACGATAGTTCCTAAAACCGAGATCATTCGATTGCGCCGATGTTCCAATCGGCTTTAAAATCTGCTCGAGTGATGGGAACATCGGATCGATGTTTGCTTTCGTATGTTCAACGTGCTTTGAAAACGGCACGTGTTTCTCTCGATCTGCGAAGCATGAAAGAATATCACGCTACTTAGGATTTCGATGAAAGGGCCACCTTGAAATGTTCTGCTGCGGTTAGCTCGATCGATTTGCGAATGCTTAAGGCACTGGTTCCTGTGGATCCCAGAAAACTCAAGATGCCTCGAGCCGGTACGAGAGATTGCATTCAGAGTTGCTAATTGGCTGTCTACCCTATGGCCGATCATGTTCGGAACATTTATAGATACTTCTTCGCAAATTAGGTCGCTGCTAACTTCAACTCGCTTTGATGACCCTTGCTTTCAAAAGGGACGAGCAGGCTTATGATCAAGTCGAACTTTCTGCAGTGTTTCGAAATGATATTACAGTAATTGTTGTATCGTTGAATTGGTCAGTCTGGTTTATTGGTGTACAGTGTTGCATTCTGTGACAATTTTAAATATTTCTACCGTAGGAACGATATGGGTACAAGAAATCGAGTTAGTTTTGTTGGTTTCAAAAAATTATAGTGACTAATGTGAATACTAAGTGATATAGTTTGTGCTCCCGAAAATATTCGCATTATAATAATAAAATCTTCTATACTGTGGCAAAACATTGAAAAATTCTGAGTGGACCTTCCATGTCTCACGAACATTGTAATGGGGATTCAGCACTGAATGCATTAATATGCGTCTGTAAAATTGTTGTAGACAGTTCTAATATAAAAAAGAGAGGGCAAAGATGGTCCACAACGTTTCAGGAAGGCTATAAATCACTGGAGAATCAATCATTTTCGAATATGCATGTTCAATCGAAGAGAAATCAACTTTATTCGCTCAGATTTCTCGGAAAACTCGAATTTCACCTAATTTATCGAAACATATTAATCCCTTTGAATTTCTTCCTGAACCTTCTGAAACTAGTAACTTCCCAGCAGCGTCACACGCAGCATCTTTGCCGAGACAGCGAGACAACGTTCGAAAGTTCGCGGGTTTTGCGTTAATAGTGATCGATAGATCCAAAGTTCACGGGAGCGCAAGATTTCCGGTAGATTGTTAGTTTCCTCGCGATTCAATCTCACATCACTAGGTCGCCCGAAAACCAGCGAACTAAAGCTGCAGCCAGCTAATTAGGAATTCCAGCCGCGGTACTTTGTAATTCAGAATACCAAAGCAGTCAGACGTGCAACCCTATAATCTCTCGAACTTTGGGAACTTCTCTCTCTCTCTCTCTCTCTCTCTCGTCGCTGGTGCCGCGCCGCTGGGAGAACTTATTTTATTCATACATTTCCACGGAGCATTCGATCGCGTTGTTACGGCCCTGAGATATCGATATTGCCCTCACCTGAAGCGGGGTTCGCGGAACAGCATCGAGTAGGAGAATCCTCGCGGCGACGATGTGTGACCAATGAATATTTATCGTTCCTTGGATCGAGCTTAACAAGACTCGCGCGACCCGAGAATCCGATTCGCGCCGCTCCAGTTGCTGCGTTTCGATTCGGATAGGAAGTGAGAGGGGGTGTTCCTTGAATTATTTAAAGAAATTTCATTTATCAGTGCCTCGTGTATTTTCAGCGATTTTGGCCGTTATCTCCGCTCCTCAGTCGGGGACGCGGCAGAAGTTATGGAGGGGATGCGGCGCTGGGCGTTCGTTTTTCACTCGTTTTACTCGTTTTCCCCGTTTCCCATGGTTCTCGTTCCTTCTTTTTCGCCGGTGATATTTTTTCCTGGCTTGGTAAGCGAGCCAGGCGCGACCTGCAGGCCCTGCAGCGAGAAATGCATGCATCTGGAACGACCACGCCTCGAGGGTGCCAGCGACGGGCTGCGATAGGGGGCTAGAAAAGAGGAATTGCGCGAACCAGGACGTCGTCGTAGCAGGTCGTCGTCGTCGACGACGCCGACGTAGAGGAGGATGGCTACCACGACGACGACGACGACTCGAGAGGGCCACTTACGTTTGAATTTTAAATTCTCCCCTCTGGATGGAAGATTTTCCGGAGGCGAGGCACAGGGATAGAGAAAGAAGGAGGACATCTCGGCGATGGATTAAGCTCGCCGAAGTATGAACGAGACGAAGGGGTCAAGTTGGCTCGGATGAGATCAGCATTCTGGATAGCACCGAGCACAGACGAATCTGCGGACCTCGAGGAGAAACGGGGAGCGGGTAGGAGACACTTCGCGACCTTCCGGAGGTCTGCACACACCGCTCGAACCGATCCACTCGTCTCTTTTCTCCCGGCTACACTAAGAAATCGACGCTCTTCGTTTTTGTTCGCTTCCTCCTTGCTCGAGTCCCTCTCTATCCCCCCCTCTCTCTCTCTCGCTCTCTCTCTCTCTGTTCTCTTTCTTCTTCTTCCTGCTATTCTCTGGTTCAACAGCTCGTTGTCCAGATTCACCTCACTTCCCGTCGTTTCCTCGCCGGTTCTGGTCTGGTTCGCGACCCAGCGCGCTCTTTTCCACAATCTTCTTTTTATCCCCGTTGAAAGAGCGCCGATAGATAGGAGCGGAAATTCGCGAGGTAGCTTCGATCCAGTGCAGGTCCACGAAATTGCAGCCGGTGCGGCTCAATTCAATCGCGCGAGAAACTCGCACTACCGGTGCTTTACGCGAGGCTTCGGTGATGGGGGGGGGGGGGGGGTAGAGACCGCCCTAGGGAGTGACGGGAACGGCCTGGAAATGCGTTTACGTACGGTGGATCGTGTATTATTCGCGAAACGGAGCTGATTTGATAATAAATATGCGTGGCTGCGCGCAGATCTAGTCACACGACGGAATTGGGTGGTTACCTTTCAAAATGAGCGCGCCATGTACACGCGAATAGACATTTTTATTCGATGCTGTGTGGCAGTGAAAGTTCCGTAGTAATTTATTTCAGCTAATATTCTTTAAGTTTCGTGTAAATAAAAATAATTTGAAAGTCCGTAGAAACTGAAGTTGAGGAATATGAGGTTATGTCCATACCGAAGTAACATCGAAGCAACTTCTTCTGTTTCTATCGAATAAAGTTAATGGCTACAAAAAGCTGCTCGGTATGTTGCTTCACTGTGGGCACAGCTTCATTCTGGAATGTAAGAAGGATTCACTGTCGAAGACATTTTAATAAATGTTTTCGTAGCTTCGACTCATGAATCAACAAGTTCTTTCAAATAACTCGTTACCAAAGTTAATTATTAGACTCCGGATCTTTACGCAATATAAAAATTGTTGATTGTAGAAAACAAGAGTGAAATAGAAACTTTATTCCTTCGTTAATGATTGTAATCGGCTCAACCTAGCGCATTGATATTTTTAAATTCTTTTAACTCTTAGCACTCGAGTGGTGACTCTGAGGCGCCACTAAAAATTGCTATACCATTCTTCAAAATATTGTTTACACTATTTAATTGATATCCAATAAATTAGTTACCAAACATTTAAGTATTCTATGAGGTATCATATCAGTTTCATTTCTTCAAAATGATAAAAATCATATAGAATGAAAATATTCTTGATGGAAAAAAAAGTTTGGTTATGGAGTTAAAATATTTCCGAGCGCAAGGGGTTAATCCGTGGACTGCGTTGGACTGTATTTACTCATTCTCGTCATAAATGCATAAAATCCACAGTCTATCAACTATTCATTGCTTTCCTAAACAAAAAAGTCTGACACGTGCTCTACAATAAATTCAAATATTTCATTCGAATAACGTCACTTTCGATTAAAAAACGTGAGCAGAGAAACAAACTAGCAAACGTGCTAACTTGCTATATATCCGAAGAGAAGCAGGTAGGTATCGACAGAGTTCGGTAATGGAGCCTCTACCTTCAGCCCTCCATATTCGAGGTAAAGAATGAAGTGCGAGATGGGGATAGCAAAGTGGCGTCTTCCCCGTTTCAATATTTCAGAATCTTTTGCTCTCTACCTGCGAAGATTCTCCTGTTGCAATGTAGCACAGGACGGACGTAAAGCAGACGACAATTGGAGCGTGTCGATGCGCCGTTCCGAGATTCCCATAATAGAACCGGACACGAAACTCTTTCGCCATACTAGCTGTAGCATCGGTTTTCTTTTCCACCGAAAACCGACCGGATTATGTTATGCATGGTGGATGTCGTAGCCGTGAATCGCGGCGCTATCTCGCTGATAAAGATTCCCCATCTCGTCTCTGGATCCAGATTTATGGAAATCAGACGACGACAACGACGACGAGCGGAGGCGCACACTGTCGTTGGCGTAGAAACGCAAGGAATCAATTCTATGCAAGGCGGAACGGTGTCGCTTACATTACCGATAATAGAATCCGCTGGGGCCATTCTTCGATATGAAATTTATTCCTCCGTTAAACAAGCTTACCACCGTGAGGAACCACCAAGTCAAACATCGTACTTTGCAATTGTCTGAGTGTTTCCGCTGGCGCAGATGGGTAAACCATCGAACCGAAGAACATTTTCGACAGCGAGAGCTTGTCCCCGTATATGTCCTTATATGCCTCCAGATTTTATGGACGCAGAGGGGTCTTCAAGTCTCCAACTTTTGGTCTGAGGTAGGTGTAGCTCTGCCAATCGGTGAATATGTGAAGGTAATATTAATGTTGATGTTGTGCAAATTTCCGCTTGATAGCGTTAGTCGATCTAGTACTATGCCACTGTAATTGGGAGGCGTCCACTAGTGTCTCTATCGTTCATGGACACCGAGTGGTGTTCTGGTCTATAGCTTTTGTTTTGAGGAAGATATAACTACGCTGATCAGCGGGTATATTGAAGCTGTGTTAGTGTTGGTGTACTGAAAGTTTCAGCCCGATCGTATTAGCCAATCAATCTCATTCTATAGCATAGTAATTGTGGAACGTCGAATAACAAGCGTGTTCAACGACAAAATCCTTGCTGCTTAGAAAAATATAATAAAATGAGATTTCTATGCGGGAAAGGTTGATCTAAGCGAGGGATTCACGAAGAACTGTTGCGAGTGTGTAGGCGAATTATCACAAGTTGCCAAACAGTCATTAAATGAGTGATAAAATCGAATTTCCAGAGGTTAAATGTGCCGAGCTGATAACTTACTTATCGACCGACTCCCGTAAGTTTTAATATACTGTTACAGTGTTTAAATAACCGATAACCGCGTCAATTAGGGATAAATAACTGCTCCCGTTGTTGCATCGCTAGAATTCCGTCCCCACTGCTAGCTTAATGCGCTCGGAGTGATTAGGAGTTCATTAAGCTTCAAATTAAATTACCAGTTCAGCCGCGAAGATAATATTAATCAGCGTCGACGATGATTTAGTACGTATTAGCGGTGGCGATGTTGAGTGCGATGGTGCGGAATCTGTTTTAATTCGCGACACGATGCAATGTAACATTTTGAGTAACTTCTTTTATTATTGGAGTGCGGATTTTATCCAAAGTAAAATGAGTAGATCAAATTGAACACTAAACCTACCACCGCCGGTCAAATGACCGTTTTCAGATTTTTTATTTTACAATTATTGAAGTTACAAAGATGATTCCACTGGGAATGATTATGCATACTTTTTGTGCCATTTTTATAAGGGAGCACATACTAGGCACATTTAATGGTCGTTAGGTTTATTGATAAAGCAGTGTGGACATAAGAAAAATTAAATACCGCTGTCCCATTATTTTCCATGTATCACCACTGTTAACCCCTTGCGCTATAATTTATTTTACGGTTGCAGTGATTAGAACTTGTTTGTCGTCCATCATTTCTTAGAACAAAAAGAAAATCTAAATTTATTATATGCTTGTATATTCTCCAATGGCTATATATCGACAGCAACAAAATAAAATTTTATTTCGGTTCAAAGGAAATTAATAATTTACATGTTTAATAGATGTTGTTCGAAATTCTTATCACGAGTCTGACTCGTTATTATAATGCAAGGGGTTAAGGGTTTAAATCAATTTCTATTTTCTGCTTCTCTAAGTCGATGCAAATAATTCTTTTATAGAGTATCGATGCTTGTGAATTGGGAATGTACTGTGACTCTAATAATTTAATATTTATGGTACCCTCGAATGTTCTAAATATATCAGTCAAGCTACATACGAGGATATAATTAAATCATGTGACATTGTAGCACGTCCTGCAATAAAAGAGAAACGTGGGTCTTGAAACGTTCAAATGAATAAATAAATATCTATATATTTCGAAGCTTTTACAAATAGTAGAAGGTAGTCGAATGATTGATCTGCGTAGGTTTTACAAGTTGAGAAATTCGAGGATGTCGGTTTGGAATCACGGTGAACTCGTGAAAAAGAGGGGAAATTCAGTGTCCTGACGTCTCGGTCTCGAAATAGGTGGTCGTCAATAATTCTCGAGAGAGGATGAAATGGCGGGATCGGGATCAGCGACATATTTAGGCTGAATCGGACGCGGGGGCGACGGTAACGGAGCCCTGATCCTTTACGTAACATCCACGACCTGGAACCATCCATCGTTCAGAAGTTTCGAAAGCAGTGGCTGGGCGACTTCCACGTCGGAGTTTTCGAAAGTTGCAACGACGCGCGAAACCCTATTCTGATACTCTGCTCGGAGGCAGATACTCGCTAGGCGTTGGTGCCTGCTCCCAAAAGGCGATGCCTCGAGAGTTTCTTTGACCGACTCAAACCACCCCCCCCCTCTCTCTCTCTCTCTCGATCCCGCTCTCTCGCTCTCGGGTCGAGGTAGAAAAATGTTCCGGGGACGCCGGGGTCCTTCATAAAAGACACGATATTTCCATGAGAGCTCGCATCAACCTTGTGCACCGCTGGGGAAAACTTTTCAACACGGTCCGCCGAATACCGGAAATTTTTAACCCTCCGTAATTCAACCCTCTGTCGTGCGCCGCCGACGTTCCGCGTGTTTGCGCGCGTTTAAAGAGCGCCTCCGTTTCTAATTTCTTTTCGATTTTTTGAACTGAAACGGGAACGCTCCTCTCCTCCCCGCCACTCTCCGCGCCATCTATCGTCGCGTAAACGCAACTAATATTCCGCCGAATGTTTCGAGTACCGATTGGGAAATACAGGGTGTCCCACTTAGGTTGAGATTGTAAATAATCTCGAAGACATGTGATTTCAAAAAAACAAACTGACACATGTCCTTTAGTGTTTCGAGCCAGGAGTCGAATGGCAGTACTAGTTTTCTAATGCGTGGGCGTTTTCAAGGTTAATTCAAGGTGATTTTGTATTTTTTTATCATAAACCCATATAAAAAAATATTGAACTGACAAAAAAATGTTTCAAACAAACGTAGTGCATTGTTTTACGTAGAATATGATTCCGAAATAAAAAATATGGGTATATGATAAAAAAAGACAAAATGACCTTGAAATAACCTTGAAAACGCCCACGCATTAGAAAACTAGTACTGCCATTCGACTCCTGGCTCGAAACACTAAAGGACATTTGTCAGTTTTTTTTTTTTTTGAAATCACATGTCTTCGAGATTATTTACAATCTTAACTTAAATGGGACACCCTGTATACATTAACACGGAACGGTAGCTACATGTTGAAACCCGTAGATTTTTGCGTATGGAATCTCCGATTTTAGAATACTATGAAGCGTCTTCATAAAAAAATACTACTGTAGTCTGCAGATTTATTCTACATCATATTAAGGTTGCTGATCTTTAAGATCGTACCTGCAGTTGTTATTCAGATGTCTAATTTTACTTTTAAAGAAAGATAATTGTAATGCGAAGCAATATGATTGTCATACGTGCTTTTTATATGAGTGGAAAAATAAACATATTGATAGCACAGTATTATGCGATGTTTGATCGAAATGTAGCAGTAAATGACTGCACTCATCGTCGACGGTACAACAAACTCGTAAATGATAACTAGACAGCGGCTTTTATGCATTTATGACAAAACTAAGTAAGTAAAGCATAAAACGGTAGAGAGATACAGGGCATTTAAGGGTATCCGTACATTATCTCCAACTGACTGAAATTCTTAAAGGAAGAAATAAATTCTTAGTTGGTCCCAGTACCATGTAACTGTTGCAGAAAATTTTTATATCGTATAAAGATCAGCAGTTTAGTGACGTATTTTACATTCTTGTAAATGACGAAGGTAATCGACCAAAAACTTCAATTTCTACCGTAAGCAATGAAGAAGCTTGTAGATCGTGGAGAGGATACGTTCATTACAATAGTGCTTGATTTTGAGGAAGAAGATTTGTTTAGTTGCTGATGAAAATCATACAGCTCGTAAACTGATTTTTTTTTATTTAGAAAATCTCTTATGAAATTTATTACAACATAATGTACATTACAGAGTACAGTGAATAACGAGATTATTTAGTAACATTGTGAGGGGGAGGGGCACTTAGACACGTAGGTTACAAGCATTTAAAAAGGCTCTTGTAAAATCCCGTGAAAACTAAACTTGCACGGTACAATTTTTCGAAAATTTCGAGTGCATTTTAGGGTGCGTGTGGTGACTTTTTCGGATGCCTGTATGCAAAATGGCCCAGCGAAGCGGAGCCGCACCCGTTTCTCTGGCTCGAATAGTTCCGGGCCGCTCGAACTTCCGACGGATCGGTCCGAAATAGTTTCGAAGCTGTTTCTAGCACTCCGTTCGGTTTCCGTCACTGAACCAGCTTGTTCTCTCTACCTCTCTCTCTCTCACTCTCCCTCTCTTTCTCACTATCTCGGTTTCTCTCTGTGTCGGTTCTGTGTGCTCCAGCATGCGGCCACCGCTGGCACTTCCTCTGTAGCTAACTTCTAAGAACGACCCCGGAATCAGTCCGCCGGCTCCCTAGTCGGGCGAAAAGCCGAGATTGATTTCCACGGAGTTCCGCGTTGTCGGTTCTTGATTGGTAATTGCGCCTGCCGCCGATCGATGAGAACCAGCCCCGTGGAACGCGTGTCTTGAGAGCGTGACGACGCAACGAGACCCGACGCGCCGCGCCGCGCGCGACACAATTCACCGTAATTCGATCCGACGAGCGAAATCGTCGTGCTTCCCTCGGATCAGCCGATGAACGCCGTTGCCATCGTGGCTGGTTGCCTGGAAATGATAGATGGCCAGGATTTTTGGGGAAACCCCGCCTGAATTTGTCTGTGTCACGAGCTTCTTTAGCTTCGGCAAGACTGCCCTCCAATCGAGAAGCACGTCTTCGATTTGCGACTCGAAATCGTGAATTTCGCTTGAGAATTTTTGGGTCGGTTAAAAATCTGTTATTGCTCGCAGATCTTTTTGCGGGTGTCAATTTTCAAATCCTAGTTTGTGCAGATTAATTCCTAGATCATACTGCAACGAGTGGACCTAGAACACGATGTTTCTAATATATTCTAGTATATTCTAGTATATTTTAGTGTATTCTAGTATATTCTAGTATATTCTAGTATATTATAATATATTATAGTATATTCTAGTCTATTCTAGCATATTCTAGCATATTCTAGTATATTATAATATATTCTAATATATTCTAGTATATTCTAGTATATTCTAGTGTATTCTAGTATATTCTAGTATATTCTAGTATATTCTAGTGTATTCTAGTATATTCTAGTATATTCTAGTATATTCTAGTATATTATAATATATTATAGTATATTCTAGTCTATTCTAGCATATTCTAGCATATTCTAGTATATTATAATATATTCTAATATATTCTAGTATATTCTAGTATATTCTAGTATATTCTAGTATATTCTAGTATATTCTAGTATATTCTAGTATATTCTAGTATATTCTTGTATGTTCTAATATATTCTAGTATATTCTAGTGTATTGTAGAACACGATGTTCCTAACCGACGAAGTGTTCCGCGAAATTATGAAAGTTGAAATTTTTTTTTAAATGATTTTTATAATATGGAATCTATTTATTTCTACGGGGGATGTTTTGGTTTGTTTTTTGGATCATTACTTTTGGTGTTCCGCAAATTTTTCATATAATCAAAATGTGTTCCGTGGCTTCAAAAAGGTTAAGAACCACTCAAAGATACTGTAAGACATTTTGGCCGTATACAAAAATACAATACAATATTCTGAAACAATTGTTTGCACATCGTACAGTGAATTAATCCATCTAGGTCCCTGAACAATCGCGGGTCGTTCGGTGGACGTTTGAAAATGTTACCCCATTTTGTAGAACTCATTTTTGATTCACTGCTCGCACCGAAGTTCCGGTGCACGGTTTGCAATATACGAATGGTCCTGACCCAGAAGTGCGAATTTCTGCGCGACTGCAGGAACGACAAGGAAACTGCTCCCTTCTGCCCACACCATGTCCCTATCAACCAGACCGAGGATTACGTCAAACCGGCATAACATATCCGGTCGCTCGCTCCCTGTCGCGTCAGCTTCCACAAGTTCTCCGAGACTTCGCGGAGATTCTCCTTGTCCAGCCGAATGGAAAGCCAACCATCCCACCGGTAATTGCATCCACCCCGTGGAACCCACCCCCGCCGCTGACACGGAATTCCGAGCTTCGTTAAGTCGAGACTTTGTGACATGGTTCGCCTGTCACGATTAGACTGCCACGGCGAAACTTTCGCTGATTCTTTGGAACACTGTTTGGACTCCGAGGGATTAGACACTAGCATGTGGTGGGACCTGGATGGTGACCACAGTGACTTTGTCTAGCGATGGTGAGTGGAAATTCTGTAGTTCGTTTTGATTAGATTGTAAGTTCGTAGAATTTGCAGGTTTGTGGGGAATTTGGGTCGTTTGGAGTGGTCCCTTGAGGGTTGGAGGTTTTTGACGATTTCATTTAGGGATTCTTATGACTACTCAGATTGTTAGTCAACTGTGTGTTGGACAATTGGATTTGTAAGTAGGACGCTTTTGCTCGTGTTCCTTTGGAATGCGTATCAACCTTTCTATTAACCCTTTGTACTCGGAGTAATTTTAATTCCAAAGTCAAGACATTTCTTTCAACCTAGAACATTTTCATTAATATAACCTTTTTTATGTCGTGCACATGAAACTGAATCTGTTTTCTCATGCAACACTTGAATGGTTAGCAATTTATAGAATACAAACAAATTTAATAATATAAAAACTGTTTTGTGTAATGGTATGGCAACTTTGACTGGTGACTCAGAGTCATCATTCGAGTGTAAAGGGTTAAATTCATTATGAATAGTTGGAAATTGAAGATAGACAAACTACTGCAAAAATAATATTTTTTTGAATGAAGACGGTAAGAAGTAGACTGAGGATCTTTATGCAAAATAAAAATTTTCTTCATCGATTGCAAGGAGCTGAATAAAAATTTGTTTCTTCCTTTCACACTGTTAAGAAGACTTTAATGTTTTGACTGCTTAAAATTACGGCTCAATTTTGTAATAACTGCATATAATCCGCAGTCCAGTAAGAAGCATATACAATTTTTGCACGTGTGATGATCATTTGAAAAATTAGATTTTCTTCACTCGTGTACCTCGACAAATAGCTCTGCTAATACTACAGAAAGTGGTAAAAGAAACTTTAATGTTAATGCTATGAATTACCTGTTCCTAAATCTCTCTGGTCCCTACTAAAAGTATTTTCAACGGCATTTGTTGTTAATTTATACACAAGACCGAGTACCGCTTTCTCTCGTTAATATTCTCTAGCGCAAGCAGAGATCAATGGAGCAAAACGCGGATGACGTATGGGGTGCAGACTCTTCGCCCCTTTTCATTGACTTCTCAAGTGTTATTTGACTTGCGTCTGTGTAGAACTTGGAACAGAGGGAGGCTTCCACTGTTAAATTAGGGATTTAATCACGGAACGGTACACTACGAAATTTTACACTCGAAGAAGTTCAAGTTTGTAAATGTAGGGGAGCTAGGAGATAATGTTCTTTACGGTTTAAAATCTACATTCCATTGGTCCCTACACACTTCATTATTTCGATCGAAGTCTCCAATTTCCACGGTTACAAAGCAGAAATAAAGCTGTGCTTTAATCCAATACGTTTATTTAAACTACAAGTATACTGTGCCATTTAGTTATTTGTTATACAATTATTAAATGGTGAAACGAAACTGGGTGAAATCTATAAACCGGAAGTAGGTGAAAACGATAAAACAAAAATGGGCGAAAATGAAGGAGTATCTTTTGTACAACCATTTTGAAGTATCAGGGTTAATTGCACAGTAATGAATCGTTTCCCCGTCTGCCAGAAAATTTTACGAACCGCAACAAACCCTTTTCTTCTTCCTCAAACAGCAAAACCAACCCCAGAAGCACAAAACAATCTGTACAATTTTTTAAATACCCAAACCTGAAGAACACAACCCCCTGGCAAGACGTCGTCATAAATCTTGAGCGCAATATCGTGGAACAGAGGTTCAATGAACGATCGTAGGTTCCTTTGACATGTGTTCAACGGATGAATAAACAACTGGTTCTTTCTCAGTGTCGCCGGTGGGCAATCAGGAAGGATAGAGCTAGATATCGAGCGGAGAACATACACTGTCGTTCAAAAGCATGTGGATAATTCATGCAGTCACTTTGTCATAAATGTATAAACATCCGCAGTCTAATCATTACATTTAACTCATCGAACAGTACAGCTTTCTTCTTCTTCAACATTTTCCTCCAGCATCGATCTTACCGAAAATAATTCGCTGTTTGGTATGTTGTGAATCACCCGGTATAAAAGGGGCGGGTCGGTGCGGGTACAACGAGACGAAACTACGGACCCGTGGGTTTGTAGGTGCGGTGCCCTATCCTCGCGTAAGGGGGGAGGCAGCCAGCCCACCAAGAGAAAATCCTTTGGCCAGCGAAGCTTGGATAATCGCGCCCCAAGCTATAGTCGCGCCTCTTCGCCGGCTAGAGAGACGATACGCTTTGCTGCAATTGCAGGCTGCCCATCCGCGTGGAAATCATACCTTCGCTGCGGGACTCGAAATTGTCCGGAAACGCTCGGATTCTTCTTTCAGTCGAGGCAACTTCTTCGGGGATTTGGACGTAAAGAGGTCGGCAACGGGAACATCGACAAGGATCTCGCTTTGTAATTCCACGACCGGCTCCGGATCGTTGTTCCGACATGGAACAGCCAGCGACGACCCGCTCCACGACTCGCTTCTCAACCCGCCTCGCAGATCGAAATCGAATCTTCCCTGAAGAACGTTACGACCTTGAAGGGACCCGCAGCTCAACTCCTCTCCCCCTTTCTGCGCCGGCTATCAAAGAAACGATCTCTTGCCACCCTCTATCCCCTCGCGCTGCTGAACGAACCATATCCGACCTTTAATTCCACGATCAACGCGCGTTTTACACTTCGGCGCGGTGTAAAGCAACCGCATTTTAGGTTACCGGGCCGCACCCGATTCATGGGAAATCTTCGGCTCCTGTGGATGTCTCCTGTTGCTATGGAACTCGGATATCCTTCGGGATTTCCTGCGTGTTTCAATGTTGTGGCAAATTAACTTCCTTTAAGTGTATTCATTTGTTGGAATTCTTGATCGGTCTGGCAAGAAGCGATTTTCTGCAGGAAGATAATTGACAAGCTGGCAGCTAAGATGTCTTTTTCATCTTACTTCTGGAATCGAGTAGTTGTTATATTTAGAATGCGGGTTTTTATGCATTTATAGTATGAATACATTTTTAAAATACGTGAAAATATAACAACGAACAATAATAACGGTTTAACTGCGTTTTGGAGAACTCTTTTTTCAAGATTTTTTTTTATACAATCGTATAGATTTCGACGAGAAAACACCGAAAATGAAAATCTTATTGTGCGGAATTCATTGGTTAAAAAGTTATACGCGTATAAAGTTGAACACTTTTGAACAGATCCATTAGATGGCAGCACAAACACGTACGTAATAATAACACATTTACTAAATCGAAATGCGAAACTTAACGAATATCCAATATGGCGACGCTCTAACCTATCAAAAACGCTTAAAACTGCTCATCTTTACGCGCGTATAACTTATAAACCAGTGAATTCCTAACAACCATGCACACATTTTCGGAATGTCTTCATCGATATCTACAGGATCACATAAAAAAAAGTTCAAAAATGTTAAGGTCACGGAGTTCTCCAAAACACAGTCAAGCCATAATAACATCTGTACTTTGTTCTTACCATAAGAGATGTTCTACGTCATAAATCGAATTCGTTCGTGATCCTTGTTTTCATAAAATAATCCATGAAATTTGGAATTTATATAATGTTTGACACTCTAGTCATCGTCCACGCCATAACACCAGGTTTAAAGAATGCTCGCCGAAGAGTTGATCTAGCCAAACGCAAGTAATCGGGTCGATCGGCAGTCGCAATAGCGAGTAACGAGCAGACAATGGGCATCGAATAAGTTCCATCGGTGCCTGGTTGATTGCGGCCGAAGTTGTTCACGCAACGTTCACTGAAAATCCGACAATAATCCCCTTAGGGGTCACAGACCGACTATGGAAGTACCATATTGTGAAATCTGCCGGAGAGCAAGAGATGTTCAAGGTTTGAGGTTCGCAGACTCGTCGGACTGGGGATGGTATTGGATGTCATCGCGAGAGAGATTACGCGCCGCTTTGAAAGAGCCCTGGCCCCCTTTTCCACCCCCATTCCTCGTCGCCTCTCTTTCTTTTTCCCACTTTCCAACCTACCCTTCTTTCTTCGCCAGAGGTACACCGCTATTTCACCTACTCCTTTCCTCGCTGTCGTTCGTTTGCCGAGACTCTGCTGCAGGTCTCTCTCTCTCTCTCTCTCTTCGCCTAACCTACGGTTCTAACCTTCTCTCTCTTTCTTTCCCTCTTTCCCGTCCCTCTCCATCTACCTTCAGCGTCCCCACCCCACGGAGGCGGCGAGAAACCCCTGTGGCATTGAAGGGAGCCAGCTTTCATATCCCATTTGCCCCTATTTTTCATAAGCGATATTAGAATCTATCACTGAGACCCGGCAGGCACTCTACTCAAGAGCAGAAGGGATGGAAACGAAGAGCGAATGTAGCGGGGTTGGTTGGAGTCTCGGATACCGTTAAAAAAGATAGAGAGACTCCCGATTATCGGCCGGGTGGGCTGCCTCGATCGCTGACGATTATCGATCCCATTCAAGCCACGACGTGAATGGATCCAGGCTCGCGACACCGAGACCCCTTGCCATTCGTACACCCTTCACCCTTCGGCCTTCGACCCGCACCCGGATTCACCGTTCTCTATCCCCCGAGCTCGTTCGTATCCCCCCCTCCATCACGGTTTTCTTCCGTTGTACAAGGAGCCTGCAGTGGCGTATATATTACATTAGGAGTCTGATATTTCATTCATCCCGACCTTGGCCACTTCGAACGAACGATCTCATTTCGCCTGGCGAACTAGACCCTCCATTTTCACCAACTTCTCGCACTGGCCAGACTCATTTTCTTGGAGACACCATTCACTGTTACCGTTCGACGGTCGTTAAGGCTCTGTTAATTGCGAGAGACGCGGAAACAATAGCGTCGGAGATCGCTTTTGCACTTTATCCTGCCGGTTTGAAACGTGGACTTCACTTCTATTAGGTTACCGCACGTGAAACGTCAGATTTTAGAATGCAATTCCATTTTGTGGCATCATCAATTTATATTGAGATATTTTTTAGTTTAATTTTAAATATAATTTAATTGAATAAAAATCTATGTGGCTGTTACGCTTTCTTTTTATATGAGTAGAAAAGATTGATTATATCATTGTATGATTTTTCCGTCAAAATGTGATAGCAAATGAACGCGCTGTTCGTTAATGCTTAACACTAACAGAACCGAGCACAAAATGTGACTGGTATATGTTGTTTTATAAAAATTGCAAGACTGAATTGATTTAGATTTCTCGCGATACTTATAGTAATAAATACTTGGATGAAGAAATTTATTTAATAGTTTCTCATGGAACCATCTCCGTAATTTCGACACTTATAAAATAAAAAATATGAAACCGGTCAATGGACCGGTTCTGGCACGGTTAGTGTTAATCAGAATTCAAAAATGGAGCGATCAAAAAATTCGATTTCTAATTCTGTGATGCAATAAAGAAACTTGTAGATTTATGACAGAATATGTTAATTAGAATAGAGCTTTCGTGAACAAGATTTATTTAGGAAACAGTTATGTTTGTTTAATCTTACTAGAATATATTTTTGAAATTCAAATGGTGTTTTGCAAAAAATTGTATCAATCCGTATGTAAACGTGTTATAAAATTTCAGCAATTTTTATAAAGGAAACCAGAACTAATAAACGCGAGCATTTCGCGACGTCGTTCGTTACCTTGCAACTACGTAGAGCGTCTCATGGCCGTAAATTCGGCGGCATCTTTGAATTTCAGCCAATCGCGTGACGCATAACAATAGGTGATCGCGGCGGCCGGTTACACAGCCTTTTATTCAGGTGCGATTAACATAAAGAACGAAAGAAGCGACGCGTGCCAGGAATCGGAACCGCCCGAACATTCACATCCCCGACTTTGCGTACGTGTATAAACGGAGGAATGAATTCTGTCCGCGAGGGAAATATGAAAATGTGAAATCATCCTGCCCCGATTAGAATCGAAACGGAACTGGGGCCTATAAAATTACCATAGTCCGTCTTTCATCCTATATTCTTACCACCGTGAAATTCTGGGGGCGTTGCATGATAAAAAAGCTACTCCATTACTGAACGTACAGCGAGATAGTTTCTACTTTTCCGGGGCAAATTCTTCTCTACGATAAGCAATTATACATCATCCATGCTGCATTTATTTCTTTCATACTTGAGCAAGAAGATCATGAAGCGAAGAAGTTGAAAATGTGGCTGAGAAAGATGTGGAACACTATTTTTAACTATCATGTATATTTTATTGTGTTTTCCCATTTGTTCTTTTAGTGTATGTTTTCATAAAAATTCTAGCTGTTGAACAATTGTTGGAAATATGTAAAATCATATTCATACTTGGTGTATGAAATCAAAAAAATTCTAGCTGTTGAACAATTGTTCGAAATATGTAAAATCATATTCATACTTGGTGTATGAAATCAAAAAAATTCTAGCTGTTGAACAATTGTTCGAAATATGTAAAATCATATTCATACTTGGTGTATGAAATCAAAAAAATTCTAGCTGTTGAACAATTGTTCGAAATATGTAAAATCATATTCATACTTGGTGTATGAAATCAAAAAAATTCTAGCTGTTGAACAATTGTTCGAAATATGTAAAATCATATTCATACTTGGTGTATGAAATCATAAAAATTCTAGCTGTTGAACAATTGTTCGAAATATATAAAATCATATTCATACTTGCTGTATGAATTCATAAAAATTCTAGCTGTTGAACAATTGTTCGAATTATGTAAAATCATATTCATACTTGGTGTATGAATTCATAAAAATTCTAGCTGTTGAACAATTGTTCGAAATATGTAAAATCCTATTCATACTTGGTGTATGAAATCATAAAAATTCTAGCTGTTGAACAATTGTTCGAAATATGTAAAATCATATTCATACTTGGTGTATGAAATCATAAAAATTCTAGCTGTTGAACAATTGTTCGAAATATATAAAATCATATTCATACTTGCTGTATGAATTCATAAAAATTCTAGCTGTTGAACAATTGTTCGAAATATGTAAAATCATATTCATACTTGGTGTATGAATTCATAAAAATTCTAACTGTTGAACAATTGTTCGAAATATGTAAAATCATATTCATACTTGGTGTACGATTTCATAAAAATTCTAGCTGTTGAACAATTGTTCGAAATATGTAAAATCATATTCATACTTGGTGTATGAAATCATAAAAATTTTAGCTGTTGTGCAATTGTTCGAAGTGTGTAAAATCATATTCATACTTGGTGTATGAATGCATCAAAATTCTTTCACTGCAGCTATTACACAATACTTAATAGTCAATCGAGTTTAAAAAATAATACATTAATAAAAATAACAAGAAGAAGTTATAGAAGTACCACATGATCCGAAAACTATACGTGATTGACGTTAAGTGTGGTAGCTGTAGTGTTCATGCTATTGTTTTTGTTACATTCATGTTTGGTGTTTAAATGTTTGAAAATTCTAGCTGTCTATAGCAATTGCACAATATTTAACAATCGATCGAGTTTAAGAAGAAACGTGACAGGAAAAATGACATAGAATTTGCAGTTGTAAATGGATCAAAAACTATGCCTGGTCGACATAAATGATGGTAGTGTTTGAAAAAGTGCTGACCAACTAGACATTTATAAGAAATTCTTGTCAATTCTAGTTCTTTATAGTTTGTAAAATTTTGTTCTCACACTTGGCAACTTTTTATCCTGTTTTTTGAAAAAAAATTTTTATTGCGTCATTAAAACTTTGAAAATAAACGAACATTCCACCGAACCTCGTGAAACGAGCTTAATCTCATTACCACGCCTGTCCACTACTAAATTAACACCATTCATCACTCTAAACTATTTTCGATACGTTTACCACTTCAGCTGCGCGAACAACCTGCCACGGTAATAAATAATCGACTAGCATACCACAGCAATAAATTACCCCTCGAGTGTTTAGCAATAATTAATGAAATCAAGTGCGATTTGCCATGTCTGACAGCGTCGATGTTCGCAAAGTGAAATTTCTGCGCTTATCCCTCTCTTTCTCTCTCTCTCTATCTCTCTGTTCGCGCTGCCCGCGCCTTTTAACCAGCAAAGTGGCGCGATTAAGCGTAAAATCGCAAGAACTATGGTCGGCGCGGTGTTTGAATCACCTGCGCAATCACCGACGTGATTAACGCAGCGATTGATCGCGTGCGTCAAATTAATGTTATTTATCTTTGGCTACGCCGAGGCCGGCGTATTGACGTCGTGTATTATCGTAATTACTAATTATAGTTTTGAACCTGCTCGTTAATTAGCCGATCCGCGATCTGCGAGCGGAATACCCGTATTATTGACTTGCTAAACAGAATAGTCTCGACCATATTTTCAACATATTTGCGCGCGGCAATGTTCCAGCGTTGCGCTGCGGTGCCTATGGTGCGCGCACTAAAATTTCACCGGCGGACCCGCGTGGTCAGCACTCCTCTCACGTTTTAACGATCATCGGTGATTAAACAGTAATTACCAACCCTCGTTCCGAACTCCCCCCTTCGGTATCGAATTATTGTATCGCACGAATAGAACCGGCCCCAGAGAAAATCATAAATTTCACTCACCTCTATGCCTGTTGGTCTGCTTGTCGAACATCAGCATGGCATCCTCGATCTGCAATTTCAATAAAAACACGTTAATTAGCGCGCTTCCATGCGGCGAGAGGCTTGAATTTAATTTAACGCGACCCGACAGCGTAACGCGCGTATTATATTTAGTTTGTTGGAAAACGCGATGATTCGGCTCGATACTTCGGTTAGATTTTTCGAATTCTCATTAACCGATCGACCGTGTTGCTGCACGGAACGATCACGGTGCTCGAATCATTCCGATTTCCACGTGTATTCAGAACATTTATTCCAGTATCCAGTTTATTAATGATCGACGGAATTACCCGTCGTCGGGAACTGACAACGATCGTCGGTTTATGTTCTGAACGGTGAATAGATCCGAACTGTGTTAAAATTTCAATTTCCAATCATTGTAACTTCTGAACTTTCAAATTAGTTGCTTGAGATCCGACAATTGCACCAATAATTGGACGAACTCTGGCAATATGGAACGCTTGACTTCAAGAGCTTGCCAAAGTTAGAATAAGTTGTTTTTTCTAATACAATTTATATGATGGAACGAAGGACTCAATATATTACTGTACTTACATAGTTAAATTTAAAAAATATTCCAATGTCTTAAAATTATAATAGCGAAATTGAAAGAACTCATTTTTCCATAGTTCCAGAAAATGGTACCTAATATTCACACCTAAAATTTAAATTTTAACTCTTTGCACTCGAATGGTGACTCCGAGGGACCAGTAAAAATTGCCATAGAATTATTCAGGAGAGCTTTGATATTATTAAATTCGCTTCTATTCTATAAATTGCTAAAAATTCAATTGTTGTATAAAAAAATAGTTTTAATTTCAGGTGCACAGTGTAAAATAAAATGGAAGGTGATCCGAGGATCCATTGCATTCTTTTCGAAGTTCGTGAGAGTGCACTTCACTTGGCGACATGTTCGCCGATGAATTTTTAACGAAATACTAATGGCCGCTACAGAAATTGTTCTCTGCGACGGAAACAACGTCGAGGGAGATTAAAACTTGGAGCAGTTATAAATGTGTACGGTATCTCCGGGAGGACAGGCCAAAACGCGAGGCTTCGGACTTGAGATATAAAAGGCTACAATAAAATTACACATTCCTTCTGCTCGTGAAATTTTAAACAAGGAGAGTAGGTTACTAGAGTGCGCTCGGTCATAGAATACATAGAACTGAGCCGAGTATAGGTAGCACGGTTGAACTCGACGATTGATACAATTGTCGTCTATTATCGTTATCAATAGTCATTCGGTATTTGCGTTGTAAACATTTGCTATTGCTGTTACAGATTTAGTTGTTAATACAGTACCTTTGAAACAGTATACAAGCTAAACTGTTATTTAAAATTGCAGTTCAAATGTAAAAGAGAGTTAGAATGAGATCTCAAGCAGCATTTGTAGAGGTTTATGGTCTTTACTGTATAATTATGTTAAGCATGTAATAAAAAAGGACACTTAAGGAGAACTAGTAAGACTTCTAACTACACTGTTAGGAATTAGTAGTCGTTATTAGACTACGTTACTGGAAAAGCAAACCCTTCTGCGTGTCAGGAACTTGAAGCACCCCATTGAAAGCTTTATGGATCGTAAACAACGTTATGGAAACACCGTCAAGAACATAGAATAGCAGAAGGAATTTTTTGAGTGGCTGAACGATCAGTTCAGGGAAAAATTATTCTGCGTGATGATCCTGGTGTAACTAATAGTTGTACCAGCTACGAATCGT
The DNA here is from genome assembly GCA_913789915.3 of Sphecodes monilicornis. Taxonomy (NCBI): domain Eukaryota; kingdom Metazoa; phylum Arthropoda; class Insecta; order Hymenoptera; family Halictidae; genus Sphecodes; species Sphecodes monilicornis. Next base: position 19,626,496 of record OU565290.1, read on the forward strand.
TTCAAATATATTCTTTTTATTGTTGCCTTGAGCTGCTTTAACGTAGCTTTTCCATTAAAATTTTGGTGTGCACCGAGTACATTCAGATGTTTACTGTCCATTTAATTGAACTCTCCAAGAGAAGTTATTTATGAAAGTATTCGAGGTATAAGAAAATGTTTTGGTCAGGGTTAGGTGTAAAATGAAATATCAAAAACGATGAACAATATTTGATAGATTGATGCTTCGTGTTCGAGATAATCGAGTTCGAAAATTCGCCGTGGCCCGCGCATCGTAGTACTAGCAAGAAGTAGAATAGGTCAGCCATGTTCAGACTCGTCAGCCGATTCCCACTGAAGATCACGCGAGCCACCGAATATTCAAATTGAATCTTCTCGAAACCAACGCGTCAACCAGAAAAGTGTAACTTGCTCTATTTTTGTCCATTAATGCAAGTAGAATCACCCCACAGCCACTTCTACCATCTCTCCTGAGACACCATGGCTATATCCACCATTAATTGCTTGAACCACTTTGCTTGAACACTTCGAGAAAAGGACCCAATAAATTCTAGCAATAACAATTGAGTATCTAGGGTCTTAAATTAATTATCACCAAGAACAGTAAGACTTCCCAAACCTCCGAAAAAGTAGTGCTTCCAATCACATGTAACATTTCGCCATCCCAACATGGCTTCTTCTTGGTCTATGGCGATCGATGATTAGTTTCCGTAATTCTTTACCCATTGAATAAATCAACATCAACAAATTCGAGGGTCCTAAACAATTATCAAGCAGAGCAATACAACTTCTCAGACCTCACGAAACAAATATTTCTAATCGCCGCTAACGTTTGATCGTTCCAAAATGGCTTCTTCTTCGCTCAAGACACCGCGAGGGTAGCTTCAATAATGGAAGACCATTTGCATAAATTAACTGCAATAAATTCGAGGTTCGGGCCTTGCTTGGGTCCCAGAAGGTTTCAGGGACGTTCGGTAACGAAGGTTAACCGAGTTCTCCCTGGAGATCGAACCTGGGCGAGCGAAGTCCGCCGAATTAGAGATAGGACCGGTTGTATTCTTCGAGAAAGTGCATGTGTGTCGTAAAGCACAGCTGGACCGAGATTTACGAAGCAAATCGGCGAGAAAGGCGTACAGCGAGGGGATTGAGAATACCGTGAGTTGTCGGTGGGGGTACTGCGAGGTGCCAGGGAGTGTAAAGGGGGTCGTGAAGGGGGTGTTGTCGGTGGCTGAAGTGTGCGAGCACGAGAGGAGAAGAGAAGCGCAGAGGCTGGAAGGCGACGCGACTAGTAGGATTTATGGGACAGGAGAAACAATAGGGATTACCTTTACCCCCTGTCGCCCTACGAGCTCCTACCCTGCTTTGTTCCTTCCTACTTCCTGCGAGAGGACAGCGAGACCCCGAGACAGTAGAAGTAGCGACCGCGCAGCACGTGAAACCCGGTCGGGAATTATTCCGTCGAGAATGCAGTGGAATCTCGATTAGCTGAATTAATCGGGAGACACCGGCACAAAGACGATTGCTCCCGCCCCTGGATTATGGAGCGATCATTTTCGCGATATCTGCTTTCGAAGTCTTTCCGCTCTGAGAAAGTAAATAAGTCAAAGTTTTTCCGTTACTTTGTTGTGGAAGCATTTCAGCAGATTTATTCGCGACGTATTTTGCATGGCAAAACACTAACAAAAGGTACGTAGGACTCTTTATCAATTATTCTTGTTTGTTTTTATATTGTTCGTATTCGGATGAATAGATACAGAATTTTCGTTTTCCGGAGATTGCGAACTTTTCTGTTTTATAGATGATCGATTTTGCGTATCAGCGGCTGTCAGAAGCATGTTCTTGATACAATTTATCATTGGTTGGCCTGTATTCTATTTGGAAAGTCAACGCTTTCATCCGTGATCTTGCAGTTTCGTTCAATCGAATCCTTTTACACGTTACCATTGCTTAGAGTAATAACTAGAGAACCCATGTTCAAGTAATTAAATCTGTAAATGAAGTGACGTAAATATTCCAGTAACTGCCTCCAAAAATATAGAAATCACAACATAAATTTACTTAGGAAGAACTAGTAGTTTTAAATTCCTATCTAGTACTCTGCATAATGAATTATTTGGAATATAAGATTATTGATTATTATAAAATAAAAACATGATAAGTCAAGAGAATGCAATTGTCGTCGCGCAAGGAAAAAGAAAGGGAAAGCTGGCCAAGCACAGCAAGCGTGTTGACAGTAAATATTAGATTACGTGATTAACATTCAATGGACTTCATCCCAAGCATAAGCGGGCAGTTTCCATCCGTTTGCGTCTGTCAACTCGACTTAAAACCTTCTACCCAACTTTGCATAATAGTTCTACGCTGAAAGAAACACCAAAAGGGCGTGCCTAGGAAAATTTAGTGTGGTCCAGATTTACATATTCGAAAACATTGGACAATTGTGATAAAACAGATTCATGGAATCGTTTTATAAATCATTACCTTATACTATTTTATGCAATTCTGACGAATGTTTCGAACTTCATCGCAGAAGGTCGAAATATTAGATACAATTCACTTCCACTTATTTAATTGTATGTTTACTTTCTAGACTTTGAAGATAGCTGGGAAAAATATAAAAAATTCTATATCAACAAGAGGTTATGGCAACTTTCGTATCATACATATAGCCTGGATCCTCTAACATGTACAAGCGGGCATGAGGTGATTCCTCGTGGAATCGTGTTATAAATCATTACTTTATACTATTTTATGCAATTCTGACGAATATTTCGAACTTCATTCCAGAAGGTCGAAATATTAGATGCAATTCGCTTCCACTTATTTAATTCTGCATTTACTTTCTAGACTTTGAAGATAGCTGGAAGAAATATAAAAAATTCTATATCAACAAGAGGTTATGGCAACTTCCGCATCATACATATAGGATGGATCCCTCTAACATGTACAAGCGGGCATGAGGTGATTCCTCATGAAAAAATGAAAAAAAAATATTGAATCAAATTTTGTTCCATCCGAAACTTCATTATCGAGAAAATCGAGTTTGAAACTGCAGCGAATGCGCGTGCTATTAGATAGCAACCGTTTGACACTTCTGATCACGACTGCCCAACTCTACTTCCTGCATATACTAACGCAGGCGTACCCGCGGATCTTTAATACTAACCTACCAAGCACAAAATGTAGCTGATATACGTTGTTTTATAAAAACTACAAGACTGAATTTATTTAGATTTCCGACAATTTTTATAACAATATGTGCTTGTATGAAGAAATCTATTTCACAATTTCCAAGGAAAACACCTTTGCTTTGTAATTTCGGTTTAACTGCTTTTTGGAGAACTCTTTCTTTCAAGTTTTTTACAATCTTATAGATTTCGAGGAGAACACACCGAAAATGACAATGTTATTGTGCAGAATTTATTGGTTAAAAAGTTATACGCGTGTAAGGTTGAACACTTTTAAGCCTTTTTGGCAGGTTAATTCGCCGCCATATTGATATATTTGCTAGGTGATACACATAAAATGGGCTAAATACTTCCGAACAGATCCGTTAGATGGCAGCACAAACACGTACTCAGACCTGTTAAAAACGGTTAATACTGCTCATCTTTACACGCGTATAACTTATAAACCAGTGAATTCCTAACAACTATACACACATTTTCGGAATGTCTTCATCGATATCTACAGGATCACATAAAAAAAAGGTCAAAAAAGTTAAGAACACGGAGTTCTCCAAAACGCAGTCGAGCCGTAATTTCAATATTTTTAAAATAAAAAATGTGAAACCGGTCATTTGAACGGTCGTGGTACAGTTAGCGTTAAACTCAGTTTTTCTCGATTTAGTTTTACTTTTTAGTTTTTATTCACCGACACCCTATATAATAAAGTGTATCATACAGAGACAAACTGGCTCGTCGTCCCTGAAGTCTTAAAATTCTGTAAATAATTTGAGTGAAGTGAGCATCCTCCTATTTAACCTTCCTTCATCTCTTCGATATTTTCCCGTTTAGAATTCTGATCTGTGAAGGAACGTGAGCGATAAACAGAATTTTTTCTTGTTCCTCGCAAGGGTTGTTTGCAGTGTGACTAGACACACGTATCGGCACGGTACCTTAACCGTCTGAATCCGAGGTCCGGCCTCTCTTGACGCGGGGTTTGTTTGAATATCGTTAACCGTTTCGCGAACGCAACAGGAGGCCCGGGGATTGAAACACGAAACAGGGGACGAAAAAAATATAAAAAAAAAAGGTCACAGCCGGCGCCGGTTCCTCGAGATCCGCTTTGTTGTCGGTAACGAGAGGACCGCATGCAAGCCGTCGTTCTTCGATGAAGAATTATTTAAAGCGCGATCGCGTCGTGTTGTTTGTGTTTGCCCACGAAAAAGAAAATGTAACAGGGCTACGCAGTGATGCTGGGAAGTGGGGAAGGGGCGGGGTTAAGAAGAAACGGGGACATCGAGAAAGATGACGGTTATTCATCGAAACAACTGACGTCCTGTTGCTTTGAGAGCCGCCGGGAACGCGGCAAGGAATTCAGTCCCTTAGACGACGTTCGTTCCGTTTTTTACTTTCAAAAGAAAAAGTAATATTATACGAAGAAAAGGAGGCGAAGATACGTGCGCGACGCGAGGGAAGAGAGACAGAGAGAGACCAGTTGAAGCTTTTAATGAAAACAGAGGAGGCATCGTAGCGTAAGGTAAGACCGACACACCAGGGAGCTCTCTTCATCGCCGAGGCTCCCACTTCCTCCCTTTTTTCACAAAGTATGCTCTTTATTTTGTTCGTGTCACGATTTTGCCAAGGTATACGTGTCTGTGCATTCCTGCTAGTTAATTCGAGACCTCAGCACGGGGTACCGACGAGCTTGTAAGAAAATTGAGGAGGTTTCTGAAGATTCGTGTTTTCGAGCGTTAGGTACTGCAATTTAAAATCTGAAGTCAAAAAATGTCTTTGGTAAGTCAATAAGATTGTTAAATTCAATGAACGTCTTATTCTAGCTTCTATCTACGAACATTTGTAGTTACGAATCACGCTTTTGAAAAGTCAGACACGACTTTGAAGTTCCTCTTTGACTGCTAGAATATTTTTTAGAGTTACAAGAAAGATACGCAGTTTAACCCGAGACAGATTTTAAGATTCTGAAAAATTGAATAGCAATTGTAGGTTCAGGAAAGTCGTGCTTTGTGATTAAACATTCACGAATTCATAGCATGCGCAAATATCTAAGATCGAAGAAACAAATTCATTTCTCATTATAGTTACACTTATGACATCATTGGTAGTCAAAATAAAAATGTTCTGCATTCGTTGCTTGAATTAGGGATTCACTAAAAATGTATTTCCACCTTTAACAATTTAAATAAGTTGGACATACTATAATCGAATATTTCCTCGCATGAATTTACCGTTACGTGTTCCATCTACTGATAAACGGTTAAACAAGATTAAAATTCTATTTCTCTGTCATGGATAGTTAACTATTGATGAACGTATAGGAATGAGAACAATATAAATTTTATATTTAATTAAAAGATTGAAGAGCAAGTGGTTAACACTAGAACTAGTGAGTTGATCAAAATGACTTGTTGCTGATTTTTTCTATCACGACTACTGAAATCATAAGAATGTTTCCATGAAACATTTTGGATGAACATTTTTATTGAAGCAGATATTAATGTAAAAGTTGCACGAAATCTGAATAAATGCAATCTTGTCATTATTATAAAGCAATGTATATTAGTCTAATTTAGTGTTCGGTAGTTCTATCGTTAATAGTTTCTGAAAAATGTGAATCTGTGCAAAGATTCGCGTAGCGCCATCGCGCGATCGAATTGGCTGATAAAAGTTGGGAAGATTCTAATGTAAACACAGTGGGTGGTGTGCCCCGAGTAAAAATAGATGTCAGCGGAATCGATAGACAAGATGTGGAGCGAAGGCGTAACGAGAAAAAGGGGGATGAATCGATTTTTACGGGAGCCGGCAACGGTGGAGGAAATAAATCTGACAGAAACCAACAAACTGACAGCAACGTAGAAAAAAAAACCCAGAAATAGATGTCTTGATTGTTCACTGCCTTAAAGTTTCTGAATCCTTCTCTCCGTTTATTGTGTAACGATAAGGTTTCTCTTCTTTATTTTTCGCAAATGTCCGTAGTAATTTCTTGTTTGTCAGATTTACAACTTTTTCGTTGTAAAATATTCTTCGATATGAGTATTTGTATTTCCCGGCGAGATGCTGGCCAGTTCGAGATCTTGCAAGAATAGGAGCGAATATAATTGAAAGTAAGCTCTGGAAATGAAACAATATAAATTCTTAAAGGACCCTTTGTCGGCTCCCGACTGCTTTGATTATTTCAATATTTAGTTCATCGCGGTTTGCAGCACCATATAAAGAAGTCATGGAATTATTCTGACTTTTCTGCTCTCTCGATTCGGGTTAATTCGCGTATTATCCTCCGGGCAAATGTCAAAACCTCTGTTATCCCCCGAGATATTTTACGAAACCATGCGTTGTCATAAATTTTTAAACCGCTATTCATTTTCCATCAATTTGATTTTATCCTTTCTCTCGAATCGGAATTCATTCGATGATTCATTGATGATATGAAAACCACTGTGCTGATGAACTAACGATACAACGAATCGATAGCGAAGAAATAAATGGATAGAACAGAGTTTCAAAGTTTAAAGCGATAGTCGCTGACGTCTTTTATGTCGTAGTGCTGGTAAGGAGTTCAAGTAGTGTAATCAGTCTATAGTCAGACGATGAGTAATACTTAATGCGGTAAATACACACATGTCTCTGTGAATCTACAGTTGAGAAAGTACGAGATATAGATCTTAACCTCAAACACGAAGGTAGAATATATAGGGCTGACTAATCCCCGACTGTAACTACTTGGAACTTGGATTTGACTCTTCACACCTCGGGTTTATGAACAATTTGTTGAATAATTGACTCCATCAATTTTTAATAAACTTGGACGTATTCTGATGCTCAACATATTATTCCTGATAATTTGTTTAACTCTACGACAGCCTAATAATTTCACAACTTCTAGGGATGAAATTAGTAATATGGAATTTCAAGCTTATTCTTATTGATAAATAACAAAATTGCAATAGATTTCTACATTCCTGGACATTTATAAATTTATTTGTACTTCATAGATAAATATATAAGGTTGAAGTATGACGTAAAAAATGTTATCGAACCTCGTAGAACAAAAATGGGTGAAAATTTCGGATGAATATTTTATGAAATATTTTTTGAGGGTCGTGCGAGGATTTTCGAATCACAAGAAAATTTCACAGCAGGTTGGAGAGCTCCAAGGAGTGAATCCAAGCTCGCGAGAGCAACAGTTGTTCGCCCATTTTCTTATATTCTCCCAGACAGCATCGCGATACTCGCTCATTTATGTATGAGAGCTCTTAACGGCCTCTGCGGAACGAATCGCGTAAAACGAGGTTATATAATGGAAGCCGAGAGCAACTATAATTTCTCGGTGGTTCCCGCATCGACGAGGAAAACTCGCAAACGAACAATGCCGAAAGGTTCTGCCTGAGGGAAGAAGAGGGAAGAAAAGACACAGGAGAGAGGGTCGTCGTCCCATGGGAGCAATCGACTTCTGGCGAGTGGGCGAGGTGTACCTTATTACAAGTTCGATTCTAGTCGTGTTACAGCTCTCCGTGGACCATGTTGTAGATTGCTGTCTTACGAGTCCTGCCCTTTATACTTCGGGACGTTTTCCTTTTCGCAGACACACACCTCGCATTATTTCCCGCGGCACCTTTCATCCCTCGCTTCTGCTGGCTCTCTTGTTTGGCAAACTAATTTAAAAGGGCGCCCGGCGTAACTGGGTCAACAACGTACCCTTTCCGCTGACCTTTTGGATCCGACCTTCTCCGAGATTTGTTGTGCGACGTTGCGTACGACACAGCTCAAATCTGCATTGAGAAACGAGTCCAATGCATATTCTCGGCGACCGGATTTTTCCGAGACCCGAGCTAAGATTTTCCATTTTTCCCGCTGTGCTTCTTGGTAAGAAAGGATTCCTGTGTTATGTCGTTTTTGCTGTTTGCTATTCTCCAATCTGTCTTTTTCTTGGGCATTTCTTCTTGGATTGATGTCAGCAATTTTGAAATTAATATAATATACAGGGTTTCTCAAGCAAAAGTGGGCATGAGGTGATTCTATTTGCAAAGATATGTAGAAAAGAACGAATAATATTTTTTTTCAGTTGAAGCTTTGTTTTCGAGAAAATCGAGTTTAAAAATTTAGTGACTACGGGTGCTACTGAATGAGAGTCGGCTGACGTGTCTGATCATGGCCGACCTATTCTACTTTTTGCAACTTCCAGGTCGCGCGAATTCGGCGATTTTTCGAACTCGATTTTCTTCCATCTTCGTCCAGAAACTGTTGACTATCTTTTTTATTCTGCATTTTGTAATACAACAAGTATATTCATTTTGAAGCTAGCATGATACATAGATATATAAATTGCTGTTAGTGTATTTAACTAGCCAACATTCTGAATAATTATTACAAGCGTTTAGTCGAGTCGATTGAATAAATTTCGCTGAAATCAGCATTGCGATTGTTGCTATCATAAGGTGTACATAATTACTAAAAACACCGTGCCGTCCTCTTATGAACTATGCGCTTAAAACAGTGCTTGGAAGGTGCCTAACAGGTACATTATTAAAAATTTCCTCATACCTTGCATTTCACATTTTTAGCAAAATTAGAACATGGACTACATTCAAAATCATTACACAGTCAAAATCGAGTCAAAGAAATGGATATGCAGGTTTCAACAGTTCCTCTAAACAAATCAGCGTCAAATTAGATGTTCAAAACGATCCTTCAACAAAAGAATAACAAACGAGTTCAAAGATTCCCTGGTAATAATATCACACAAGGACCAATTTCCTTTCGGTTTTCCGCGTAGACCTTAGCTTCGCTCGATGAAACCCGAACTCGAATTTTCCCGAGTGTCGTCGCTCGTATCGTATTCACGATGGCCGCTTTCTACATTCACGGCGGTACCCGGCGGCCAAAAACGTTTCTATTTAAATCCCCGCCACCGAAGAAGCCGATGCGTCGACGAGATAACCTAATGCGATAATCGATTCCCGCAGGAAGACCGTAATTGCATTTACGGCGACGAACGAAGCATTCTAAAATAAACACGGTTGTCGGCGGCGCGGCGTGGCGTGGCCGTTCCGCGCCACGCCATCTCGTGAAAGGTTTCTCATTTTTTTTCCACCGTCGCTAGCTCGTAAAACGACGTGGATTTAAACGAAACGATACCGATTTACCCCTCCGGTAACAGAAGCGCCGCTACAGCAGCTCTAGGATTTCCAAAGAATGGTCCCTCCTCTCTTTTTCTCGCCCTTTCGCCCTTCTCTCTCTCTCTCTCTCTCGCCCTCTTCTTTTTCCGCCCTTGAACCCCTCGCCGTCACTCGCGAACGATCGAGGGTAAAAGCGAGGCGAGCAGCCACGGATTCCGATGAGTTTTCCTCTTTTCCCCGGCCATTTCGCGTTCCCTGTCGCGCCCTATCGCAAGCGGCGCTCTCTTCTGTTCGTGCAGATTTAGTATGCAGCGAGCTGTATTAAATCTCCGGTGTTCGAGGGATTCCGGGCTCCCGCTTTGAGCCTCTCTCTTCGTTTCTAATTCTGATTCCGACGCGTTCTACCCGCAAGCCCCAGCGACACGCCGCCTTTCAACGCTGTGCCGCGCGTCGCGACGCGCCAGTTTTCCTTCGATTTTGCACGTTTGTGCGGTACCACGCGCGCCGTGCTTTGTGTTCCTGAACGACTTCCCGGCAAGCCAATTCCGACAGCCGGTGTAATGGACAATAATTATACGCCTCCGTGTTTCAGTTATCGAATTTTCGTCGCGTTCCCGCCCGAACAAAAGTGCACGGCGAACAGTCGCTAATATTTATTTTACAACGCCGCACCGGTCGGAATAACGATGCCCGAGCAACGGACCTTCGGGCTTACCGGTTTTCGGTGATATTTGTGCTTGGAATGTGAGTGCTGTAGTGAGACGATTAAACATCGATTTGCATTTGGAAATTAATTTTTGCAATGATGGATTGAGTGCGACAAATTCCTCAACGGTCTTCGAAACGCGAAATGCTTGTGATTGATGTTCTAAATCTTGAGTTTTGTTTTATTAAATACGTTTCTTTGAGTTTGCCTAATTTTTATGCTTATTGAATTGGTGATCAAAATGTTTGAACAGATGGACAGTCATATTTTTCTTTAACTTGTTGGTTTGTTGAAAATCAAGTCCTAAAATCGCAGAAAATTAAAGTGGATCAGTTAATCAAGGAAGCATCGATTTGCATTTGGAAATTATTAAGTCGTCCAAGAAATTCGTGATGCGGATACGTTCATACTCTTCGCGGTGTATTTTTCTTTTTTAATGAAAAACGACGGGAATTTTATAGTGACTGTATAATGTCTTTACCAAATTGGCGGGCAATGGGCGTGGAACGAGAAGGTGATTACATTTTTTCGTAAACTTGTATGGCATGTTTCAGATATTAATTTAAATAATAGAACAACCAACGACACAAACTTATGGGACGACATAATCATTTTTGCGAAAATCGTTTGAGTGCTATAAGTTTCTTGACTGTCTTTGATACGTGAGGAGCTTGTAGGTGATGTTGCAAATCCTGAATTCTCTGTTCTTCTGTTATTAAGAACATTGATTTCAATTTTTTCTTATTTCTGTGCTTATTCAATTGGCGATCAAAATGATTAAATAGACAGACAATCCCATTTTTCTTCAACTTGTTGATTCGCTGAAAATGAATTCCATAAATCAATATTCAAAATCCTCGGAATTTACTACAAGCACAGCTTGAACCTTCTTTTATCTCTTATAGATTTACGCTTAGAAATATAAAATTTAGCCGAGACTACAAAAACTGCTACAAGAACGAACAACTAAAATAATCCCTCAAATAGCATATGATCAGTCAATAGTTCAAAAGATACGAAAATGTCACAGATTTTTTACAAATAACCAACATTATTGCAAATCGAACAATTTTGACGATCGTCCACCGTCTTGCAGCGCGAATTAATTTCCGCAAATTTACAACGTTTACGCCGGAATCGCATTAAAGCGAACAATTATAGTTTTCCAGGCGAGTACCACGCCGGACGTAAATTTCAGTAAATTTAGAGAGTGTACAGGATCTTTTAATTAATTTATTTTTGGCCGAATATAATTGCGTGGCCCGGTTTCTTGAAGGTTTCTGAACAGGTGCTCCGTTCGGTCTTTCGGACGAGTGTTTCAGTAATGGAGTTCTCTCTCCGAACCCCGATTGCTTTCAATACTTTATTCCGCGGGTTGGTGTACGTTTATAGGCATTATAATCGGCCTGCACAATTCGATTGATTGAACGAAACGCGGAATAATAGGGCCGCGGGCAATGCGGACGCGAGAATACCCCGGGACTTAATTACACGCGGCGAAGAGGCAGTCGCCGAATATCGTGATGCGAGTTTATTCGCTCGGCGCAGCCGATTTTCCGTTGGTTCTTTTTGTCGCTAATAATTAGAAATAATAATTACCGGGCTAGGGGGCACAGCGGAGAGGACCGCGCGAACCGTCCCCACGCTCTCTCGCTCGGAATAATAATAAATCTGTACGATATACCCGGGGAAACGTTGGTCTGGGTTAATTTGAGAGCCGCGCCAATTAGAATTTTTCCGATCGCGCCGCTGGAAAACATAATAGTCGTGAAGCACGCGACCAAGATGTGAAAGAACTTTACCGTGCCCGGCTGTTAATGGAGTATCGGGGACCGCGGTTAATTGCTATTTCGCTTTAATGATTTTCGCTTCTCTGACCCTACTTCCGCTGGGAACCAAGATCCAGATTTATTACTCTTGAATCGTTGCTAGTCTGAAAGTAAAATTTCTTAGAGGTGGAAGAATTAAGAAATCCTCAAACGAGTTGGTACTATAATTACATGGTCAATTTTTCTTTGCGAACATTTCATTTTTTGCTCTATCTTTTTATTGAATAATATCTAATGTCTATTAATCGGCGTTTCAATAGTTACGCTGTACTAAAAGGATCCTTAAAAATCTTCTTTTACATAATAATCACAGACGAAATAATTCGATTACGTTACTGAGGATGACTTGTTGGTTCTCGATTGAAATTGCTGTTGAATACAAAATCTGGGGAGATTACGATTTCCGTGGCCCCTTGTTTAGAGGTTAAATTTGTGTTCTTGGGGTCATTTTAAGAAAAAAATGTATATGTCACAGGTATCGAATGGGCCTGGTTTAGCCCGTAAAGTACATTTCCTGTTTTTTATATATCTGCAAATATCTCGGTAACTATGCGAAATATATCAAAATATCAGGAGACCTTTTTTGTAGGAAATTAAATTTCCAACAATTTATGTCGTATGACATTTTTTTATCAGCTGCGCAGTTTCCGAGTATATTTATATTTCGGTGAAGTTGGAGAACAACTGCCTCCCTCTCGAAATGATGGTCGGGGGAACGTAAAGGCTCCGTTCACAAATGCTTATACGAGACTCAAGAAATGTCTATGTATTAAAACTCAATTAGCAGTAAATGTTATTGACGTATTAGGTTAGGTTAGGTTAGGCTAGGTTATTTTGCCATATCTCGCATAGTTTCCGAGATATTTGCAGATATATAAAAAACAGGAAATCGATACCGATTTGGTACCTACGACATATACCATTTTTTTCTTAAAATGACCCCAAGAACACAAATTTAACCTTCAAAGTAGGGGCCACGGAAATCGTAATCGTGTCCAAAATCTTCAGCCTTGGACCATAAACTTTCGAAAATTATGAAATAATCACCGGTAAATATTGTGTTAACAGATTACAGTAAAAATTTGATTGTCATTCTTTGGTAAAGTCATTCTGTCGGTCAGATATGAACGACATGACACTCGGAAAGTGAATTGAACGATTCTCAGTTCAACACAAATTTCATACTTCAGCCAAACCCATTGAACAACACCAAGAAGAAAGACATTAATTTTTCCACTCCCATCTAAAGATACAAATCGCGGCCAGTCGAAACTGAAGGGAGATGAAAACGAATTTTCTCCGGGAAGTTTAAATTTCTGCACGTCAGAGCGTCTCGCGATGCAATCGAAGATTGCAGCGGCCCCAGCGATTCGATCGAGGTGAAGACTCGAGGCAGCTGCATCGGTTTCTATTTAGGTCATCGGCTAGAACTTGGCCGATTGTTCCGAAGCAGCGTGTGTCCGACAGAGCCGTTAATTCGAATAAATGAAAATTAAGTAACAAAGAGGCCAGAGGAAAGAAGGATCCGGCTATCGTGTGGAAGATCGATGGCGGCAGCCGGGTGGTGGAATGGCCCTCGAAAACTGTAGCCTCAAATAATTAACGACTTGGAGAGGTTGCGTTCGTGCGGGACTCGTTCCTTAAAAAGTTTCACCGTTCGATTTCCAGCAGCGCGAATTGTGGTGCAGGTAACCAGAACTCCGGTTCGGATCTCTTATTTCCCGTTTCCGCCCCTGCGAGGGGGTTGCCAGCGAGAGAGACAGAGAGAAAGAGAGGGGGGATGGACAGAAGAAGAGATGGAAGAAAGAGGAAAGAGAATCGTGTTCCGATGAAAAAGCTCGGCGAAACTCCGCCACGCCGGAGTTTACCTTTCAAGTCAGAGCGATGAAGTCGGCGGAAGAGAAATGGAGGACAAGAGCGGAATGGAGAAAGAAAGGTGAGTAAAACGAGTTCCGCACGCAGATGTGGAAACCCGATTCCGGCTCGGTGCTCAAAAATGAATTTAAGCTGAACGATGCCTGCACGGAGCACCTTGCGCCCGGAAACTTTCGCGGAAAATTATATGAGATGCGCGTAAACTTTCTGCCTGACATGGCTAGACGCCCATCTACGTGTTTGTTCTTCACATTTTTGATTCTCTGCCTACCTACCTCGAAAGAGGAGGAATCGGAATGCCAGTACCTGGCACTATTTAATTCTTGCATGGATTCAGACTAGGCGACTTCCGCAAGCTAAGAAAAATTGATTGATTCGTTGGTCTGATTAAAATATTTGGTTGGATGTGGATCGATCCTCTGGTGTTAGGTTGCTTGGGGATTGTGGGTAACGTGTATTATAATCGGAGAATTACTCTTTGCACTTGATTTGGAGAAATTCCTGTCCGTCTATAGTAGTCAAACTTATGAGCAGACTGCGGATCTTTGTGTAATTGTCCTCATCGATTAAAGGCCTCCAGATTGTATGAATTTATGAGAGAAATGGATTGACGCAATTTAAAACATGGACACAATACAGAGAATCAGAAACATCGATAAATTACTTTCAACTTAATAAAATTGTTGGAAACAGGAAGAATTTATTGCTCGATTCCTGTTTTTTACAATTTATGTACAATATTTTTATCTCGCATAAAGATCTGCAGTTTATCAATAACAATTACCAGAGGATCAATGTATTTCCCCTTTTAACGATATTAAGGTCAAAATAACAGCAGCATTCATCAATTTTTCGAATCCATTCACTGTTTTGTGTTTTACATGTTTTACTAACTGGTACATGTTCCCTTAAAAAATGACAAGACTGAATTTATGTGGACCCTGTGCGGTTCGTGAAAGTACAACAAACACAGCCCTTTCTCTTAATTCTCTTAAAAATCGTGTTTCCAGAGAAAAACTCCACCCGGAGCAAAAACATCTCACGTTAACTAAACCTTCGACGATTGTTTTATCACGAACTCGCGTTGAGACCGGATTAGTCTACGAGGGTTGTAAATCCCCGATTTGAATACGACAACGTGGTACGCGATGCCGTATGACCACTTAAGGTGATAGAGCTGGTATGGAAGTAATAAAATAATGCACTATTTAACGAACAATTAAAACTATATTTTAAAAATAAAATAACTTTGGTTACAAGAGTTTTAACCACATTGATTGGTCGACAAAGTTTCCCCGACTGTGCTTGACGAAGAAGTGAAGTTGATATTGGATGGCGTAAAAAATGTAAACTCGGTGTGGGCGTGAGTTTTACTGTGGGGCAAGCGGATTCGTTGACTGCTATTTTCCGGGAATTGGTAAAGGGCACGGTCGTCTTAGATAATTGGTCAAAAGAAATGGAATGGAAAGAGTACGCTTGTAACCTCGAGTGACGCACGCGGGGAATCCGCGTGTCCCAAAGGCAGTACCGTAACAGACTATAAATCAGAAAAGCGCCTTGACTCCAACAAAGAAAGCAGAAAGAGAATTCGACGATGGCTCGACTTCTGGTTACCAAATGTGGACAATGGGTCAATAAAATGCTAAATATTTTGACGAAGAGTAACGGCTTTTGGGGAATATTGCTACTTCGGACAATTCGGTGCTATTAGTATCTGTTATTTTGGAAAACGTGCAGGGCAGATGGGGCATCGAAAGAGCTCCATCACCTTGCTTACGGTTCACAAATGCGGATAGTCGTACTGAAATAAAGTAATATATCTTCGGAAATATCTCCTTTTCTGAGAAACGGAACAACGATCATCCAACGCAGAACCGAGCACCTCAATTTTCCATGCATCATTCAGGTATCGAATCGGCTGTTCTTTCACCGATGGCGGAATCGTTCAAATAGACCGTTCGCTAATCCGGGGAGCGATATCTCGAAGCGCGTGGACCATCGTGAAATTCCCTCGACATTGATGTGGTACTGGCTTCCTGCGAGCATCTCGACGAATAACGATGCGGAAAGGCGAGACGGAGTAGGAGGGCAAAGAACTTAAGTAGTTCGCGAGGAGATGCGAGAACGAGAGACAAAACGAGAGAGCAAAACGGACACAGGGGTAGCAAAGAGGAAAAGAAAGAAGAACAAGAAGAAGAAGAAGAAGGGGGGAGGGAGAGAGGAGAGGGATGAGGGTAGCGAGGGTTGATCCGTTTATTCAGCGGCACGTAAGCCGGCTCCGACTTCTTCGCCGACACGAAGGGCGCGCAGTAAACTCTCACAGAAAATTCGATGTTTCGAGCAAACAAGCCGACGCCAGTGCCGCGACTATCAATACACGTCGTTGTGGCTGTCGTTCGATGCCGGATCGATAACCGGCCCCGTTGTTCCCGGAATAAGAAGTCCTCGGTGCCAAAGGGATGCTTTTTCTCGCGGGGATTACTTTCGCCGCGGCGAAAAAAAAAAAAGAAAAGAACGAGAACCACCTAACCCGAACGACTGTGGGGGAGTTCGAAAGAAAAAGGAAAATAAAAACGCGGTGAAAAAGTGCAAGAGGGTGAAACCGGAGGCGCCCCCGTGTTCGTCCGTCACTGGAACGAGGCCTGCGAACCACACCACCTATCCACCCCCTTGGACCGGTAATCAAACCCCGACTAATTATTCCGGACGTAATTCTAAAAGTTTATACGAGCGTTTAAAGCCGAAGCCCCGCGAGAAACTTCCGACGAAAGGGAACGCCGATTATTTCTCGTTCCCGCGGACCGTAAAACAGATTCTTGGCGTTTACGATGCTATCCGGAAAGATAGCGGCGATGCTGCACGCGCGTTCCGAACTTGTCCGCTCCGTGCGAAAGGCGATAAGAGATTACTCGAAGGAGTCGGATTACCAGAACACGATAATTCGCCGGTCCCCTGTGACATCGGATAAATTCGAGTTGCGTTCCCGACGATATCCTCTCTCGAACGTTCTAAAACGTGGATGTCAATGAGACGGCCACCCTTGCGCACACCCCTCGAATCCATTATTAAAGATGAGACTTTGTTTAAGCCGGAGGATACGACAAGGGTTGCCAGGATTGTCAGACGGGACACGACGATTTAATATCGTCATGGACTCGCTGGGGGGAGAGGGATAAATCCGGGTCATGCTTCAAGTCCTTATACATAAGGATCCTGTTGCGACCAAGCGCCATCTATGTCCTCCAGCTGACACCGCCTGACCCGCATTACCATATTCTTCGGTAATTGCCACGGGGACACAGCGTTTCTTCAATAAAACATGGTTCCGTGAAAAATGATGGATGCGTTTCATAAACACTTGTCTCCTGAACGCGTCGAAGCTTTCTGCAAACGGAAAAGAATATGATCGACTGTCTAAGTTCAGCTGTTGATGATCTTTGGTGAGGGAAAGAGGATTGGGATTATCGCCTACCGGTTTGTCAAGATGTTAGCAACAGTCCTAGGTGAAACACGAAATGAGACTAAATGTTGCGTCAAGTCCGCGAGCCTGATTGCCGCGAATTACTTGTGCGCGGGTAGTAAAGGTTATGGCGGCTGAAAAGTGTGTGAGAGGAAGAAAAAGGAGAAGGAAGCGTGTCGTCCTAGGCCCGCTAGAGGACTCGTCAGAAGGGCTATCTAGCGTAGCCGTGACTTAGACGCTGGAGGTTGTAAGGACAGTTTAGGACGGTATACAGTAAATCCTCTATAAACGCATAAAAGCTGTAGCAGATAAATGCCACGGATTTAAGGACTGTGCATTATGCTGCGGGGGTGAGGCGAAAGACGGAAGGGGTATCAACTTGTCGGCCATCTTGGATGGCAAACACTGTGGTGCGCTCTATAGGCAGTGTTGGGATGTGGTGCAAGATTGCACGCGCATGCGCGGCGATTTCAGCCTCCGTAAAGTAAGATTCTCGATAAAATGGGGTACCTTGAGCACCCAAAAGAATTTTAAAAAATTGGTATGATTTGATTCTGAAAACTGAGTGTATAACATGTATATTTCTGTATATTTTGTAACTCGTAGGGCACGTCCTGAAGTCTCTTTGTCCGGAACAGATTGTTTCGAGACATTCACGCTAATATAACTGTGTCAGGGCTCCACTACCACTGTCATCAGCATATAGATACATTACTGTTAAAGTGTCTTTGTTGGGGAATAAAACAAATCCAATTACATTATAACTTGAAATACTGTAACAAATTACTCTAGAACATTTGAATTAATCAGAGGGACATAAACGTTCAGAAAATAGCACTGTTACTTAGTCACAGTACTAAATTTAGTTCTCACTGTGTTGTATAATAAATTATGTTGTACATGAATCGTTTTAGACTGAATTATTTACATGTAGAACGTATTCAGTAGAATGTAACCAGACAATAAAATAGTCAGATATCTGAAATTCGGTTAATCGATAATGTATAATGTGATAATGTATGATATCGTGTAAATTCATGTATCTAGTTGACAATGTCACTTTTACGAATGTTTAGCAACAGCTAAAAAACGGTTTTTCATTTATTTATAGTAAAAAATTCTTATTCAAAGTATGATACTGCAAAACCATCAAAACAATTTAAAAGCTGTCATATTATTTTCCTCCTACTAATTTATATTCCGGAAGCAATACAATATCATTCACCGTCTGTTTATAACAATCGACACGGAAGATTTTTATCCTGCATAAAAACCCGCAGTTTCCCACACATATAACTCAGGCACCTGCAATTAAACACGTTTTATTTTCACGAATATTGACATGTTTTCCGCGACATGAAAGAGACCCAGTTGTTTTTATTCGCCTTAAAATTCCCGTAAAGTTTGACCGGGGACATTTTTCCCGGTCAGAGGAACAAATGGACAGTTGTGTTTTTGTTTTATTTTTTATTTTGTTACAGCAATTACCGTATGTAATTTGTAACTATAAATTGTCCCGTGCGTTGTCCGCCGTTCGCCGAGTAAATAAAACCGGAACGGTTTTTGCGGTGGGTATGAAAAATGGTTTATTTATGGGCAATGATCGGAGAGCCATTTGCGAAACTCGAGCTTCCCCTCGTCGCATCGCCACGTTTTTCCTCCTGGCCTTCTATATACACCCTGGGTTCTGTTTTATACGGGTAGATAGGAAGTTCGTGACCAACGGCGTGCCAGGCACCAGTCCTCGTGGAATCACGCGGCATCAGCTTATTATCTCACGTGTTTCAGCCCATTCAGCCCTGAACACCGACTTGGAATTCTGATATAGGACTGGATTAAGTGCGTTTTCGTTATTCTTTGCTTAGGCCACCTGCAGAATTGGCGATTCCTAATTTGAACGGCGTCGGGAATCGACCGTGCAGATCCGAGACAACAACAATGTGTACACGCTCACCAGTTGCGTGAATGCGATTACCTAATGAAATTTTAATCCGTGCAATTTTAGCTTATCGCGCGTTTATGCCGGGAACGTAAAATCGCTCATTTTGCACTGCACCGTTATTTATTCGCGTGCTGCAAATCTGCAAAATAAATAAAAGCTTTCCATTTTTGTTTTGCTTCGAGTGCACGGTAAAGTGTACACGATTATTAAATGTTTTTTAACGTTTTTATATAGTCGCATGTGTGTAAGAAATATTTCTAGAACCTTCTTGTAACAAATGTCGAAAAGAAACGAGACTGGTTTATTTCTTTTTGCTCAATGTATTTAAAAAAATGTATATAAGTGCTGAATACTTTTCAGCATTTCTATGAAGATCAAGTCCTTTTTATTTATTTTATTGTTTCGAGTAAAAAATGAAATTTTTAGATACCGTTTTAATCCTATTTGCACCATGTATAAAATAAAACCCAAATAATTTATTACAAGCTTCCGATAATAACTGTAGAAAAGATATACAGGGTGTTCAGGCACTAGCCAGAATTTTTTTGTAAATAGTAAATATTAGAAAAAAATGATAGAGAAAAAAGTAGTACTGTTTTTTATACGCAACAAATTGACATATGCATTTCTGTTGTATCTACATTATTTTGATAGAAACGAAGGTGACCTCCAATTTTTTAAATGGAAAGCTACATACTTTTTTATGTCGTATGAAAGCGTGTGTCAAGACGAATTCATCCATCTACGACACAATGACCTTGAAGGCCATGCAAGGTCAGAAATAGAAGAAATGGAAGAAACAATTTGAATATTGCGTACCAATGTGTTTACAAGTATTCTTTATTAATGAGGCTAAAACAAATGTTCAAAATGGCTTCCTTGCGCATGAATACACATTTCGGCTCTGTTAATTACGTTTGTGGTAGCTTCTTCTAATGCGGTCCGAGTTATTAATCCACATGCCTGTGTTATTTTGTTTTTCAAGTCGTGATAGATCTGGAGATCTTGCAGGCCACTTGACAGGTCCGTATGTTCCAATCCATCGGTTTTGAAGCATGTCGTTAAGACAATTTGTTACGACTCTACTGTTCTGTGGTGGGTCCCCATCTTGTTGGAAGTACATACCTTGCGTAATGGATAGTGGCAGATCTTCCCAATAGTCTCTAAATTGTGTATTTAAAAACTCTAAATTTGGCGCGCAATATTCAAATTGCTTCTTCCATCCCTTCCATTTCTGACCTTGCATGACCTTGAAGGTCATTGTATACTAGATGGATGAATTCGTCTTGATACACGCTTTCATACGACATAAAAAAGTATGTACCATTCCAATTAAAAAATTGGAGGTCACCTTCGTTTCTATCAAAATAATGCAAATGCAACAATAATGCATATGTCAATTTGTTGCGTATAAAAAGCAGTACTACTTTTTCCTCTATCATTTTTTTCTAATATTCACTATTTACAAAAAAAATGCTGGCTACTAATAGCCTGAACACCCTGTATATCGTAGTCGGTTTTGGTTCCAAGTACAATTCGAGCACTGTTTACAAAACATACAAAAACATGATTTTTTTTCTTGTTTGTGTTGGCGTCTAAACAAAAATTGTTCTGAATTGTCACAACAATCCAAGCCGTAGGGTTGACTATTGAAAAAGTTATCGACTTTTTAAGGGTGCCCGACTATTTATGGGAGTCACTGTACGTCTGTGTACAAAGAAACACGGGATTGAGAGGTAAAACGTGCGGCAAAAACGTCCCGCGGTAATAAGAAAATTGAATGTAAGCCACCGTGGGTGAACAATGAACCCTCGATTGCTATCGTAATTGTGTACACTGAATCGTAACCAGCCATGTCGGATCGAAGTTTAATTGTGTTCATGGTTCCGTGAACCGGCGTCCGCCTTCCACGGATTCTTATAGCATTGTGCTCGGCAATATCGGCATTACGTGATGTCCAGAAGTTCCGCAGAACGTTTGATTTCGTGCATCGTTTCGTAACGGCCCTATCTTTTCCCCGTACAGTCTCAGAATATTCAACGAGCCGGACGAATTCGCGTGTCTTTTGATGCTTGTCCGCGTGCACACATGGCATGCCGGTTGCATAGCGTGTACAGCAAGATTTACGTTATCGGATATCGTTTTCCGATTGGCTTTCGGCTGAACTTCCGACGAAAATTAATGAAACTTTGTCGGCCGGCGGGCGTCGTCATCGAAAACCATCCTCTTTCGCGAAACGCGCGCGTTCTTCGAATCGAACGCAAATAGTCGCGTCGATTCGTTCGCATTTTCGCAGGCAACTCGCGTTAAGACGCGCCGATACTTTAAACCGATCTTATAAAGAACCTGGGAAATGCGTTTGAAAATTTGTTTGGCGAACAATGCGGAAAAAAAGGCTCGATATTAGGTTTATAAATTAATTCTTGACCCTCGCGATTAATCAATTGTAATTTTGTATATGTAGGATTTGATGGACGAATGAGTGCGTGTATGCGTGTAAAGGCGTGAATGCTAGAGAATTCTACGAGCGAGACAGCGTGAGTGAGAGACTATGAGCGAGAGAAAGACGGAGAGCGTGAGTGAGAGAGCATGAGCGAGAGAAAGACGGAGAGCGTGAGTGAGAGAGCATGAGCGAGAGGAAGACGGAGAGCGAAGAAACAAATGAAGAGGAAGAACGCGATATGGATGCGTGCGAGAATGAGAAGCAGTCGAAGTATGAACATATAAAGAACCACACGAAATTATTTTTAAATACACATCTTCTTTTGATTCTCTTTTTATTATATCAGGAGATTCTTATTTTCACTCGATTCTAATCCCACATATATACTCTCCATGGGCAATGTGGGTCGTTCATATCAACGAAATTTCACCCTCGATTCTTTTTTTACCTAATATTAATTTTTTCCAAATATTACGTTCTAACGATTATATATTTACATAGAGACTCCAATACATCCTCCAGAATTTTTTACATTTTTTGAATGGCTAGAAAAAGAATTGTGAAAATAAACGATTAAGGTTGCTCACGAAGGGTTAATCTCTAATTTGTTACTAGACTAGTTAGTTACCTCTAAGATGAAGCAAATGTATAGATAATGATAGCGGTTATTCTCGAGACACTAATGTTTTTTTTTGTTGTTAACAAATATACAACAAAACGATGAAAAAAGGACCGCGAATTAATTTGTACAGCTAGTACAATGCGTATCAAGCGATATCGTGTTGTTAACACCTGTTCCAACCATTTCGACGCACACATCGGCGACATTATTCGATCCAATTACAGAATCGACGATGCCGACGCGCATGTGAATTTCCTTTTTAATATTTCCACCGGTCGATACGAAGTTTACAACGCTGAAGCACACGTCGCGCGCAGGGGACACAAATTCAAAGGAAAACGGTGATAACCGAAATTGTATAATGTCCGCCGACTAAAGCCAACATTGTGTGTGACCAATTAAACGAAATTGCCGACTGATATTTAATAGATCGACTTGCTCGAATGATTAGATAGCGGATCTGCGCGAGCACGCGAATCTATCGTGTTTAATGAAACCGTAGCTGTGATGAAGAAATAAAATGCGACTGTACAACCAACAGAGTTGCTGTATAGCGAGCTCTAATTGATGTTCAATCAATAATCGGGTGTAATAAAATTTCATAGTTAATGTGAGACTTATATCTTTCGCACCGTTTCAATAAAAATCAGTCCATCCATTGAGTAATGCAATTGTTTGATGTTTTTAGAAGGTACCGATAATATTAAAATACAATCACATTCATTCTATGTATATATCTCTGCATTTTTTATGTACGTTTCCCTTCATTTTCTACAATCCATAGAATCATATACAGAAGAGGAATGATTGCAGTTGTTCTCCGTATTTCACCTTAAAAAAATATGCAAAGAAATTCACAGTACCTGTGAAATGAGCTAATGTAATTTAGATATTGGAACTATTTTCTCTTTCTTGTATCAAAGTTGAGATAAAATAGTAATTATATGTTAATGAAATTTAACCCTTTGCGGACGCGTGTCTGCTGTCAGTCGCCCAAACAATTTTACCGTTCTGCGACTGTGAATAATTTTTAAAGCAATTAATACTCCCGAAAAATATGAAACAAATTTTTACTGAACACAACACGTTTCCCTTCATTTAATTCATACATCAAAGTCTTCAGCAAACAATTTTATTTCACGAAGAAAATTTATTCGACCCATCAAAAAATATGCTAAAAATAATCCCCGTTCGCTAAGGGTTAAAAGGAGAGTACATTTGAAAAGACAATAAGACTAACAAAATCTGTCTAAAATGTAAAAAGTACGTATGTGGAAAATATACAATCGAGAAGCCTATTTGTAAAAAATTCAGTGAAAACGAATAAAATGTACATTATATACTTCTGAATAAAAGAAACTATATTTTTATACTGTCACATTGGTTATTATCTTCATTCTATATTAAAAAATAGAAGTTGTGCTAAAGACCGGTCATTTGACCGGTCGCTGTAGGAGTAGGTATACGTGAAGTGTCGGTAGGAATAGTGTTAAACTTAACACTTTGATAAACCAAGCGAAAAATCACATTTCCTTTATTAAAATAGATTCTATAATAATAAATATCTAGAAAGCTAGTGAACTGTCTCTTTCCTGCTGCAAGCCGTCTGACCGATTAAATTGATTCCGCCGAAAAAGTTGCGTTTAAAATGAAATTTTGCACAATGACGTACAGTTCGATAATAAGGAGCTTTGACGGTGCCCATAAGTTTTGTAATTGTTCACTGGATATTGCGTCGGACACGCAGGTAAAACGACAGTCTCGTAAACGTCATGGCAGAGAGTGTCTTCGTCCCGAAGTAATTTTACACGGCGATTAACGGCGGCCACAGCACGAGAAATTGTCGTTCGGCATTAATTTGCTATGCTAACCGTTTTGCCATGGTTTTGTAGGTTGAGATTAATTATGGACTTCGAAATGGCTCGGCAAAGTGGACCGACATGGTAGCGAGCATCGCGCTCCGTCTGTTCGCAAACTTCGGTGAACAGTTTAACCAATGTGTATTAAGACGCTAACTTTACCACCAATTTGCACATACTGCTCGTAAACTGGTCTGGTACGTGTGGCGTGGGCGAACGCGGTCGTTTCGGGTGACTTCGCGCGAAAAATTTCCGCTTTCGACGTGTTTCCCTCACTCAGTTACATTTGCACTTTGGTTAATCGATGGCATTATTTCCTTTTCGAACATCCGTTACCTGTTGGTGTCATTAAAAATTGAGAACGAACATATGTTATTCTTTCTTTGTGTCGATAGTTTTTCCACACTGACGTCGACTTAATTTAAACGTCAATTTTAACAAATAAATAAAATGTTCGTTTACTAAAAAAATTCGTGTGGTATCTAGATTTTTCGTTATTAAAATATGCATGTACACACTGTATCTGTTCCGGTAAATGTGATTAATCCGGTGATTATGTATAATTATTGGTTATTATATATATATATATATATATATATATATATATATATATATATATAATTGTTACGGGTAATGTAATGAATCGGAGATTATGCATAATTTTTGGTGATTATGAATAACCTCCATTACCCAGACCTAACCCAGTCCCAATCCACTTTAATTATGTCATAGTGTTTGAGTTTTTGATAATCGGCGGGTGTTTCGCCAGAAGTTTTCAATTTTAGTTTCGGAATATCATTTGCCAGGAGCCCATATTTTTCTTTTGTCACGAAGCCCGTGATTATGCATAATAATCGGATTAATCGAATTAAGCATAACATAATCACCACTAAATTTGGTCTGGGTTAGGTCCTAAATATTCAATAATTCGTCACATTTATCAGTTTTCAATTTTAATTTCGAAATATCATTTGCCAGCAGCACATATTTTTCTTTTGTCATGAAGCCGGTGATTATGCATAACAACCGGATTAATCGAATTAACCGTAACATAATCACCACTAAATTTGGTCTGGGTTAGGTCCTAAATATTCAAGAATTCATCACATTTACCAATTCTTTACCTATCCCAGACAAAACTTAGGGGTGATTATATATAATAACCGGCAATTATACATAATCATCGGATTAATCACATTTACCGTAACATATCAATTAAACTGAGATTTAAACATTTCTATTCGGGCTGGATCTATCCTAGAATGGGGGGCTGCAATTCGAAGTGGTTGAACCTAAATGATTGTACGCGAGGTGAACTGAGCACACGTGGTTTCTGCGGCTTGTATGACCACGGTCGCGCACTAAGTTTATTATAGACAAACGGAATACACTTTATACGGACTGCGAACAATATAGGTGTTTTAAATAAATTGGGTGAGAATAATTCTCGATCCACGTGCGTGACACAAGGCAATGAAAGAGAACGGTTGGTCGCACGTGGCGGTCGCTACCGTAGCGTTAACGAAGTGAGAGCGAGACGAGCGCGTAACCCGGCGATGTTTGTCTCACTTTATAAGAGGGGAAGGGGGTGGGTCGCACGGGCCTAATTATTGACACGCGTGTATGGCCTCGTACGGTAATGAGCGAATTACGACGGCGACAGTGGGACATTTCGACGAAATCTTTTTCAAAATCAAAGAACTTTCGATAGAAATGAGGTAAAGCGATGAAATTTTTTTAAATTAAAGCTGAAACTTTGCAGAATATGGAAAAATAGGCAGATTATGATTCAAACGTTTTTTAACCATGAAAAAATTCATTAAACTTGCAAAATTTCAAGAAAATTGTGGTTTTTCTACCATGCGAGGAAAGTTTTTTTTTAACATGCTATACGTCATTTGCCGTAGATTTTTTCATGATAATTTCAAATCTGGTCTCAAAATTTGTCTACGACCTCAGGATTTTGCAAAAAATCGATTTTTGTGACAGAAAACTAATGAAATCATTTTTTCGTTGAAATGATTTATTAATCCACTAGTTTGAAGGTATATTTTATAATTATGGACAATAGATATCTAATTTACACTACATTACAGCCACACACAGCCTGCAGAAAGTGCCAGTAGGAATGAAAGCGATACGTGAAATGATGACGAGATGTGAAGTTCTTCATTTTTCGTAAGTAATTAAAAGCATTCAAATTCTTCATTATTATTATTTTGAGAGTAACTTGATTGAACAATTGTTATTGGATTATCTAAAGCTAAATCCTTTCCAAAAGGGAGCCTTCCCAAAAAAGACTGTTTAGAATTTAATGTAGACATATCTAAAATAACCCTGATCTGAATTCTAAAATCTAATAAAAGAAAGGTGAAAATAAAGATGTACTGTTCAGTGAATTAGGTCTCGATGATCCGACGTTTTGATGACTTTCTCGGCAATACGACCGCGAAGAATCGGCTCCTCAATCCTTATAAGATCGCCTAACCGACCGACGCAGGCTTGGAAATGACAGGGAGTCAGATCTGGTTAGGGCACGGGGCGACAATGGTACATAGTACCTCGGCTAGAAAGTCGTCATTGTTCGTTGTCGTGACAGAGCCCTGGTGATTTGGCCCGGTCGTTGCCGGTGGGGAGGGTCAAACAGAACCGAAGTGGGAGCTGACAGTTAGGCGGCTGCAGTCTCCAGCCTTCAGGGGCTTCTTAATGCCATTACTTCTGGTTTCGTCCGTTGAGACCGTGCCACGGGCACCCATCGACCAACAGTTTCCGATATCCTGTGCACTTTCCTACCTTCTAGGCGCGGCTGCAACACGACGTGCTCTACACCTTGTCGATAAACGAGTTACAAGGCAGCCAGGTACGCGTGTCTCTTGTCCCGAGACTCGATTAGAAGTTAAATACAACTTCTAACGACGGATTTCGGTAAATATCAGCCGTCCCGCGCGTTTTTCCGCGCGAAAACTTCCCTCGGCCAACGAACATTGTATCGGAAATCTCGGGGCCGATCAGTTTTCCTATACTTCGGGTTCTCCGCTCTGTTGAAACTTGCGAGCCTGTGCGAATGGGGTGTCTGTCGCCAGGGTCTGTGTGCTTCTAACAAATTTCAAATACTTGGGATCTTGTTCGGTCGAGTCAGTGTTTAACACCTTGAGTGGAACATCTTCCAAAAATGGGATTTGTACTTTCAGGTTTGAAAATGAATGTTTGTGCCGATACAATCGGTATACAGGGTGTTCAGGCTATTACTAGCCAGCGTTTTTATTTGTAAATAGTAAATATTAGAAAAAAATGATAGAGGAAAAAGTAGTACTGTTTTTTATACGCAACAAATTGACATATGCATTTTTGTTGTATTTACATTATTTTGATAGAAACGAAGGTGACCTCCAATTTTTTAGTTGGAATGCTACATACCTTTTTATGTCGTATGAAAGCGTGTGTCAAGACGAATTCATCCAGTTACTACACAATGACCTTCAAGGTCATGCAAGGTCAGAAATGGAAGAAATGGAAGAAACAATTTGAATATTGCGTACCAAATTTAGAGTTTTTAAATATGCAATTTGGAAACTATTGGGGAGATCTGGCACTATCCATTACGCAAGATATGTACTACCAACAAGATGGAGCCCACCACAGAACAATAGAATCGTAAGAAATTATCTTAACGACATGTTTCAAAACCGGTGGATTGGACATACGGACCTGTCAAGTGGCCTGCAAGATCTCCAGATCTATCACCTTTGGATTTTTATTTATGGGGTACTATTAAAGTACTAGTTTGTGAGATACCGCCCAGCGATATAAACGACGTGAAAAACAAAATAACACGAGCATCTGGATTGATAACTCGGACCACATTAGAAGAAGCTACCAAAAACGTAATTAACAGAGCCGAACTGTGTATTCATCCGCAAGGAAGCCATTTTGAACATTCGTTTTAGCCTCATTAATAAAGAATACTTGTAAACACACTGGTACACAATATTCAAATTGTTTCTTCCATTTCTTCCATTACTGACCTTGAAGGTCATTGTGTAGTAGATGGATGAATTCGTTTTGACACACGCTTTCATACGACATAAAAAAATATATAGCATTCATTTAAAAAATTGGAGGTCACCTTCGTTTCTATCAAAATAATGTAAATACAACAAAAATGCATATGTCAATTTGTTGCGTATAAAAAAAGTACTACTTTTTCCTCTATCATTTTTTTCTAATATTTACTACTTACAAAAAAAAATGCTGGCTAGTAATAGCTTGAACACCCTGTATAGGACACTGCGAAGACGTACCTGAAGTTCAGAATGTTGTTGCATTATTTAACGACTTGTTAAAATAATTGAAAGAAGAAAAACATCTTTGTTTAACTCATGCTCTTCACAATTGAGTTCAACGAATTTTTACTCCACAGATCCACGGTCTAATGATGTTGGATCTATTGTATTTAAAAACATAATGAATGTTGTACGGTTCATAGGCCTGTTCATTAACTTTTAAGCTATGTGGTTTAACTTTTCAAATATACACCCACGCCGACCCACAAGAATTTATAAATATTTTATCGATTGCACTGGGTCAAATATTCTCACATGTCTGAAACCTATGACTACGTTCTACTTTTCAAAACATTTTTAATTCATACATGAAATGGTAATGCTTATTTCCAAATGAGCAGTATAGTCGTCACAGTACACGGTTAGGGTATTAACTAGAATTGGGTGGATTCTGAAAAATGGCGATGTTAGGTGCGCAAAAATAAATCAGGAAAGTGGGAAAATTTATGGTTTCGTAGCCGGAAGAGAATATAGGTCCGGCCAGGAGAAATTGGTATATTACTGCAAAAAGGGGTGCGGATGATGCGTATCTATTTGAATCCATATCTGCTGTCCATGCCACGTAAATTTCGTGATAAACGTCAGACGCTTCACGTACCGTGGATTTATCTCTGCGCAGTCATTGGTATCCGTTTCTATTGTGCCGGATTTTCGTGTTCATGATTTGCCGCTATTAATGCCTTTGATTCCCGCTCTATTATCAGCGATATTATTATTCGCTAATAACATCGCATTTATATCAATTACCGCGGCACGCGGAATTTATCATTCATCGCGTTCAACGAGATCAGGGATCATCGATATATACGCATCCACGAAATTCACCGAATCTCGTAACACATTTAGTCCGATATAAATATTCTTCGGTGCAGATCAAATCGCATTGACTCGACACTGAATATAGTTACATTGGCTAAATTAGGTGAGCAAAGTAGAGCGAAATGCTGGTATTGAGAATCTCGAAAAGTTGAAACGAAAACTCTGTAACTGTGCGAGAGTTCAGAAATAATAAAAACTGTTTGGCTGTGAAATTGGAACAACAGAGTTTCGCGTTTCAGAGAGGCTTCCGACTAATTAGCAGACGGCGGATCGTGCCAGTAGTGAGTTTCTTTTGGCGTTGTATAATATAATAAAAATATTCGATCAATATCGCCGCAGTTTAGACCTGGGTTTAAACTGCAGTGGTATTTTCTACAGCTATGTCTAGAAAAATCGACACTAGATGAAATTGAACATTCCTCGTAAATTAGGACGAATCATTCCAGTACATCTTTCTTAATCATCAGAATATTAACAATTGGGTGAACCACGCAAAACATTTTAGAATTACCAAGGAAGTACTATAAGGACTCTTTAAGGATGAAGTACTCAAATGGTAATATAGTAGAATGAAAATGTTAAAAAACAAAAGAAGAAGAAGAAAAGTTAACATATGTCTTACTTTGGACGTTCCTTAAAACTCAGTTGAAATCAGTTGAAGTGTACAGAGAAAGTAACCCCTGCAAACTAAAAGCTACGGTACATCACTATTTTTTTGCTTTTCTTGTTTTTCGTTAAACACGCAGGTTACAGTTTTTTAGGAACGAAAGTATATGGAGGCAGGCTTTATGTAATAAATCTCTTATGAGATTTTCTGAATAAAAAAAAATCAGTTGAAGGTACAACAGTTCGTGTCTTATTTTGGAATGGATTACTGAAATGCTGTAGACATAAATGCATCGAAAAATTCAACAGCACAAGCTCAATTTACTCGTTAACTATTTATTATACAAAAAAATATTTGAAACGAAAATTGTTAGGTATCGAGCATAGTATACAATGTATAAATTGCTTTTTCTATATCTCGTGTTTTTATCAAGATACTTTGCTTAACACAAAACAACTGTAGTCGAAAGTGTATGTTTGTACAGTAAACCAATAGACAAGTAAATCAAGATGGCACGATTAAACGACTAGGCCATTGAATCAAATGTATAATATTTAATGGCGCTTCTCCAGAGATTCTAAATAAGAAAACACATTCTAAAACAAGATGCTCCAGACATTCGTGGAACAATGTCTCCCGCATCCTCAACGGGGAGACCCGATCCTCCCCTTGAAATATGAACTGGTATTTCGCGTTGGTACGATATCTGCGGGTAGCGGACTTCAAGGGAAGCGAATGTCGGGCCGGAGTGAAGTCCGTCGGCTCCGATATCCTATCGCAGGGCCCATCCATCGCGGCCGAACGTCGGATCGATAAGCAGCTATGACGAAGATGCAAACCGCGCCCGATCGTCCTTTCCGCGTTTTCATTTCCTTTGTCCGGGGGAATGGTTTATTCAGCGTACGTCGACCTCGTTTTCCGGCACCGTAAAAGGATAATCGTGTCCTTCCCGGGGCCGGCCTGCAAACACACGCGTTCCCATTCCATTGGATAAGAACCATGAAGTATTCAGCATGCGACAGTGCCGTATGTTGAAGCGGAGCATCGCTTAAGTAAAGAGTGTTAGAGACACGAGGCCCTTTGCAGCACGACGAGCCCCATTCTTCCCGTCGTCCACCTACTTCAACCCTCTGGCCACTGTCTCTCACCCCTTTACCTTTCTCCTAACCCCTACCCCCTCTCCTGCTACACCTCCCCACTCTCAGCGACCCCTATCCGGCCACCGTGAACACGCTTTCGGCCTGTCACGCTAATACCGGCTCTAACTTCTGAGTGAATCGCTCGTAAAGCCGGTGCCTAAAGTCACGGCCGATCGATAGCTCGTGGTGTGCATAGGTGCACCGGTTCGTCTGCTAACACGCGGCCTTCCACACACGTACACTCCCGTCAAAATTATACGCGCACCTTCTTAATTTCGACACTGGACCCACAAATAACCAGAAGCGATCACTAAACTACAGATCTTTATGTAAAACAAAAACTTTCCGCAGTAAATTGTACGAAACAGGAGTATTTCCTCTGGACAGAGTTTTAATAAATTGAGTGAAACGTAACAATATTGTTAAATACTTCCGATGTCCTCACTGTTCTGTATTTCAATCATCCAATTTTCATATAAATGTATAAAACCCGCAATCTTGTGATCACTTTACGTTGCATCTTTAGATTAACACGTTCACGCCGGCGAGTACCACCGGTTGTACACGTGGGTATTTTTTTGATAAAATAAATGATTAAAATAAAAGCATTTTGAATACAAGCTATACTAATAACATGCTCTAATAAATGCATAATAAGAGTAAATTGTCCTGCTGAGCCTGAATGTTGTTTAACAAAATGTTGACTACGGTGCCACCTAATGGGGCAAAATTAAAGAAAACAGAGGATATAACAAACTTTCAGAGATATGGTAATACACAGGGCGAGACACCTAACTTGATCACCTGGAAAAACCTTTTTCATTATGCGTCGTACAAAAAATTGTTTCTACAGATTTTACATGGTGCCATGAAACAGAAACGTCATCTTTGATATTTTTAATGGAACACTATGATTGTTTATGCATCAGTCGATGCAGTTTTTTATTCTCTATAAGAAAAGGTATTAACCCATACATGTTGAAAAATGATTAGTTTAGCAGCTAAGAAAATTAAAAACTATAAACTTGCTAGTAAAGCGAGATTGCTAATACTATTAATCCTTTGCGAACAGGAATTATTTCTACCATACTATTAAACGCATCTAATGCATCCATTTTACCAGTAAAATGTAATCGTATACTGAAGACAGTAAGCATACGACTTGAATAAAGAAAAAAGTGCTGTGTTTGGTAAAAATTTTTATAATATTGTTCGGAACGGTAAAATTGCTTGGACGACTATCGGCAAACACGCATCGCAAAATGTTAATAGATACGTGTAAGAGAAGTAGCTATTGTTTTCCATCCAAACTCCATATTAAATAACTGGCTTTCAAACTCTGACTCGTGCACCATTTTTACTGATGGCAGTAAACTTCCAGGCTCCATCTCTGTAGGGGCTGGATGCATTTGTAAAGATTTAACCCTTTGCATTCGAAGCAATTTTATTCTAAAATCAAGCAGGTTCTGTCAACCTAGAACATTTTTATTCTGTGTATCTCTTTTGCATTGTGCACCTGAAATTAAACCTGTTTCCTCATACAACAGTTGAATTTTTAGGATTTTATTGAATAGAGACGAATTTAATAATATGAAAATATCTTTTAATAATGGTATCGCAGTTTTTACTGGTGACTCAGAGTCACCATTCGAGTGCGAAGGGTTAAATATATCAAATAAAAAAGCATCCCGTCTATTGCTTTTATATTCACGGCTGAATGCATTGCTTTAATCGATGCACTTGCATTGCTCTTTTGGACACAAACCATAATCATAAAATACTTACCGACTCCTATTGAGCATACTTTTGAAGACACATACATGCATGTACATTATTGTACATGTACACATACTTTTGAGCGGCAGTGTACACGCGTATACGTCCACGAATAATCTCTGCTGGAGTACGTATGCAGGTATACGTGCACATGGTTGCGTGGGTGTGCATAGTCGTGACTTCGCATCCAGCCGCCGGCTACCAGTCTGCCTTGAAATCATGCCACGCTAATAATGACACCGATAGCACAAGCCGCGTCTGTGAGCCGGCCGATCCTGCGTGCTCACATTATCGCGTTCATTTGTGAATACGAACAGCTAGGACCATGCGCTCGACGCGCAAATTGGGACCCGACGGTGCGCACCGGACCTGCCAGCTAAGAATCGCCATTAACGAGTTCATTACAGATCCCCGCCTTTTCTCTTCGTAATTCTTCGCGATGCAATGATTCCATGGGCGACGCCTTTGGCGGTTAATGCTAATGATCGATTTGCGGACCATGTATGACGACTTCTATTGAAGCATTCGTGCAGGATCGTTTTGTGTCTTCTTGGGCGAATTAGCAGCGTTTCGCGAAGTTAAGATTCTCAAACCCTTTGTGGACGAGGAATTTACCTAAACTGTTGGAAATATTTTCCTCAAGAAGCTAAGTAGTCCTATATGAAAGTCTTCAGATCTGGGCGAAAATAAAAATATACGTGCGAATCTTATTACAATATACAAATCGCGTTACTACAATAATTCAATTATTTGTTTACAATTTTATCAATGGAATATATCAAGGGGTCTAGCGTAGATCTATTCATGAAACATCAACGATTACTAGATTGCAGATTTCTATGCATCTGTGTGCAAATGCTTAAAACAGAAGGCAACGTTTAGATTAACCGTAATAAACATGAGATAATCATCAAAATGACGGATTCCAGATTTTCTTCTTTTATAATTCCTGAAGTTTTAGGAATATTATCCTGAGAATTTTTTTTGTGTACTTCTTCATTCGAATACATGTTATCACTAAAATCCTATGGAATCTGAATAAATTCAATCGTGTTAATATTGTAAAGCAGGGAGTTCCAACGTATTCCCCTCCGAGAACTGCAAGGTCCCCACCATCGAACCTCTTCCCACTACTACGTACATGTACTACGTATAGTTAGTGAGTGCTGCGCGCGCCGCGCGGCTCTCGTGGTGGGATCTTCTCACTACTATACATTATGACGATGAAGTCCAAGAGTGGGGGATGGATCTAAGCGGGGAAGGTGCCTCGAGTAGCTCCAGAGATACTGGTTGGAACTGCTTGTTATAAAGGAATATACATCAGTATTATTTAGCACTCACTAGTTCTTGTATTAATAGAATTTTTATTTAATTTTAATGTAAAGAAATTTTGCTACAGACGATAAAAATTATTCATGTATTCTGTTCTTTGTAGAACAGCAAAAATAGGAATTTGCACAAAAGTCTGCGGTATAATCATGAGGAGTCTGAAGAAAAATTGCATAATTTATAGTAGTTCATGAGTAGACGGATTTTATGCATTTATGGTACAAATGAGTAGGTGCTATTTAAAGGAGATAAATTCAAAGAATTTAAAAGCTTCAATGTATCAGTCTCACAGCCTATCAAAATTACTAAAGGAAGACAGAAGTTTCTGTTTGGCTTCTGTTCGATGTAATCGCTGCGAAGAATTTTTATTTTGTATAAAAATCAGCAACACATCCCTTGAATGAGACTAAAAGGAAGTATCACTACCAAATCATAGTTTATATTAAAGATTGCGTGAATTGCAAATTTAAACAGTTCCGCAGCCTGCTCGAAATTTCGCTTAGCAGTATAGTATTAAACATCGCGAATTAAAGAAGAATCTACAGTTTCAAAAATTACGAATTAGCACTCGCAAAAGAGCAAAAAAGGAACACAGAGGTTGTAATAAAACGCGAAACGTTCCCGGGGAAAGCGGATACGTCATTGAAAAGTATCAAATGCAGAGAAGCACGTTACTTGCTGTTTTTCAGCCGGATGACCCATATCCAGAGCAATTACGTCTTTTCTACATTGAAAACATTTTTATACAATCCTACAAAACGTACCCGTTCATTGTATTTGATTGCAGTAATATTAATGCACCTTTTGTGGCTATTATTAGAAGCTGGTCGTATGTAAATAAGTCTTCTACGTCAATCTGGCATCGATTCGACGAAACTTTTCCAAACATCGAGCATCGAACGTTCTTATAGCCGAATCAATTCCACCGTCGCACTCATGGTCATCGAATGATTGTGTAACGTTTCCTAGGAACCGGGCTAAAACGATCGGCCGATAAATTCGAGAAAATGTCTGTGCAGAAAGGGAGAGCTCTTAAAAATTGAACGGTCCAAATCCATAAGTTACTATTCCGCGCATCGCTCCGAGATATCCGCGAATCCGGGGCAATACATATTTCAAAACGAAACGGCAAAAGCACTGCCTAGAACTGCCACTCTTCCGCTATTTTAAACAAAAGTCCAACGCGCGGGATATCATGGTCCGAGAAGGCCCGAGCGACTCCGGTGTAATAGTTAAAAATTAAAATGAGAGGAAAAGTTTTGTGCAGGGATGACGCAGCAACACCGTTGCGACGGTGGCAGCGGGGGATTAATTTTTACTGCGTCATAAAATTCTCGGATGATAAGGAGGAGCGAAAGTATGGTGATTTATGTATGATACTGGTGAAGTTGGCTTCCCTAATACATTTCAAACCGAATTCTCAAGAAGTATGGGACTTCAGAATTTATAGCCGGCGGCAGGACTCTGCTGCAACGAGCAACGCCGCCGCGTGAAAATTTCAGAAGTAGTCGGACTGAACGCCCGCGCTCTATAATAGATACGAATCGATTAAACGCCGCGAATAGAAGAACAAAGGGGAACAAGAAACGTTTCAGACAGTTTAATCTACGGTGAAGCCATTATGTACCGTCAAAATAGAATTGTTTCATTCCCGGCCGGTTGAAAATAGGATTTTTCACGGCTGTCCCACTTGCCGACAAATGCAGCCCATTTTTCCCGGAATTCTTCTCGAACACCATCGTTCCCGAAATTTTGCCAATGCATTGAAGAGTTACAAGTCAATCAGTGTAGGTACAATTTTGTCGCATATCAATTTATTTGAGTCGTAGTTGTTTTGTGTTTATTTTTACTGCACTTAACGCGGTCAAGGGTTGTTTTAGCGACTGTGTTCATTGCTGCAATATTCTCTTCTGAAATATGAATGAAAATAGTGTCATAAAAGTGTTACGAATACTCTGAAAGTTATGATATGTATTATAATTTTAAATTAAAACATACAGTTACTTTGATTTTCTTCATGCGTTGTACAAAATCGTGATCGTTACACGTTTGCGACGCCGGTAGTGAACATGATAGGTTTATTTATATGTTCTTTGTTAATAAATATATTTTTTAAGGCTTTACAAACACTAATATATTTTCAGAACTAATTGTAAGTTTTAAAAGACCCAAATATCTCAATGTTCATGTTCAACGATTCACACTCATCTACTTTCAAGACCTCCAAGTAAAGTAACACGAATTCTACCTACAAAAGTGAAGTCTAAATATTTTTAAATATAGCAAATTTGACAGATTTAATGGTAGATTACTTAAAAATACAGGCGGCAAAAATATCAGAACATTCTTTCGTTAGTTAATTTTGCTTGATTGGCCTCGGTTCCAAGATTCATTTCTCCGACGATTTTCATAGATCGCGCCAGCATATCGACTAATAATCTTCGTTATGTAAACGTCGTAATGGCGATCCACCTTTTCCCATTCTGTTGGGAAGCTGTCCGGGAGCAAGCCAGTTACGCAATAAATTGCAGATTGAAATGCAGACGACTCGACTTTGCATTGATAATTCATGCGCTCCCAATATACCCAGGCTCTTAATTTTCCACAGGATCATTCCGGCACACGTGTATCAGTTGCACGCATCCTTTCAGCCGATTACCATGCAATGATAATGCGAGAATTCGTTGCCAGCCGCGTTTTCAAAGGAACATCGTCGAATTTGGACCGCTGTGGCCGAATTTCGAAAATCAAAACCGGGTTGCTAGTTTAGTACCGACTATTTACGTCAATCCAGTAATTGAAATCACGTTAATTTGGAGAAGGGAACATTTTTAAAAAACAGGTACATTTTGCGACCATTATAAATTGTATCTTTCGGAAACAATGAAATAAAAGAAATATGGGTTTGTGGCGGCTACTTCCTATGCTCGTCAACAGAGGGACAGTACGACAACACCTTTCCCACTACTACCTGAATCTTCCTCTGTTTGTATACAGGGTGTTCAGGCTATTAGTAGCCAGCATTTTTTTTTGTAAATAGTAAATATAAGAAAAAAATGATAGAGGAGCAAGTAGTAGTACTGCTTTTTATACGCAACAAATTGACATATGCATTTTTGTTGTATTTACATTATTTTGATACAGACGAAGGTGACCTCCAATTTTTTAAATGGAATGCTATATATTTTTTTATGTCGTATGAAAGCGTGTGTCAAGACGAATTCATCCATCTACCTCACAATGACCTTCAAGGACATGCAAGGTCAGAAATGGAAGGAATGGAAGAAACAATTTGAATATTGCGTACCAATGTGTTTACAAGTATTCTTTATTAATGAGGCTAAAACAAATGTTCAAAATGGCTTCCTTGCGGATGAATACACAGTTCGGCTCTGTTAATTACGTTTTTGGTAGTTTCTTCTAATGTGGTCCGAGTTAACAATCCAGATGCTCGTATTATTTTGTTTTTCACGTCGTTTATATCGCTGGGCGGTATCTCACAAACTAGTTCTTTAATAATACCCAATAACTAAAAGTCCAGATTTGATTGATCTGGAAATCCCGCAATCCACTTGACAGGTCCGTATGTTCCAATCCATCGGTTTTGAAGCATGTCGTTAAGATAATTTCTTACAATTCTACTGTTATGTGGTGGGGCCCCATCTTGTTGGAAGTGTATACCTTGCGTAATGGATAGTGGCAGATCTTCCCAATAGTCTCTAAATAGCGTATTTAAAAACTCTAAATTTGGTGACCTTGCATGACCTTGAAGGTCATTGTGTAGTAGATGGATGAATTCGTCTTGACACACGCGTTCATACGACAGAAAAAAATATACAGCATTCCATTTAAAAAATTGGAGGTCACCTTCGTTTCTATCAAAATAATGTAAATACAACAAAAATGCGTATGTCAATTTGTTGCGTATAAAAAACAGTACTACTTTCTCCTCTATCATTTTTTTCTAATATTTACTACTTACAAAAAAATGCTGACTAGTAATAGCCTGAACACTCTGTATATACCGTCCTAAACTGTTCTAATATTTACTACTTACAAAAAAATGCTGACTAGTAATAGCCTGAACACTCTGTATATACCGTCCTAAACTGTCCTTACGACATTCCGAGTCTAAGGCACGGGTCCTGTAGCGGGCCTAGGACGAAACGCTTCCTTCTCCTTTTCTATCTTTTCATAATTCAACAGCCGCCAAAGGTTGAATAAAAAGCAGTAACAGACGAGAATGGTTAGTTAACATCTTCCCTGCACAACAGGATAAAAAGAACACATTCAGATAATTGCAGACAGACTACTTCTGAAACAACCACCGAAATTCCACAAAAAAATTGAAATAACCAATTCAGTGATGAATAATTTGAAGATTAGCTTTTAAAGTACCTTTTAAAGTTTGATGAAATAAAATGATGCAACCTGGCAACCACAAAAATTCCATAAAATTGAGAAAGGTGATTCAACGTCAATGAAATTAAAGGGTTACCCTCACTCGACCGACTGGAAAGTTGTTTTGGACGTAGGCGTTCGGTTCGGTGAATATCTACGGGATTTTCCAGGGGGTTCTACGGGCAGGGAAATTCGTGGTAGATGGAGCACAGTGAAGCAACGGGGCTGAAGTCGATAGATTAACGCGAGGTATCGGCGAACAGGCACGAATTCAAGGGAACCATTCGGGAACGGTCGAGCATAAGTGGACTCGAGGGGAACGGGCAGAAACGGCCCGGGAATTTGGTCTGGCTCTGCACCTCATAAATTTGAGTTATTCTCTCTCGGCCCACCCCTTTCCTTTCTCTGTTTCCGTTCCGACTTCGACGAGGCGCCCTTAAGGATTCTCCAGGAAGTGAGTTATCGCCTCCCCGGGCCGAGGCTCTTCTTCTCCAAAGGCGGTTCGGCGACCGTGAGCCGTTTTCCACGAGAAAAATATTAGCAATGATACGCCTCATATTTTACTTCGCGGCTTTCCGGACGGCGACGTTCCCGTATTATCGGTTCATGAACGTCGTTCCCCCGCCGAAGACGAATATTACACGGTTCCCGGTAATAAGGATGAATGAAATCGCCCCGAGATTCCGTTTCAATTTTTGACCATTTTCAAAACGATCCAACAAAAGCCGGGATGTATGTGGAGAAATTATGGTTTAATAACATATCCGTCGTTAACAAGATCTGTTGAAGCCTAAATTCCGTTTAGTGATAGAAGCTCGCTGTAAAGGCAACGATTTTTGTGACAGAATTTAACTGTGCGCGATTTATCGTGTACACAGAGGGTTCAAACTTCAGGCCGCGAATAGCCTATTCATCACTGTGTTTATCACACTGGGAGAAACATTTTGCGCCACAGATACACCCGTCGGTTATTTTTGCGAACAATGGAGCGAGCGAAAGGCTTGTGGAAACACATATACGAACTATTTTATGCGTATACTTCGAACGGATAGTATTAGTTTATCTGAACCTGTGTTTATAGCTTTCATTATGCTTCTGTGTCTCTGTTTATACTCTCATACGATTTATGTGATATAAGAGATCCTAACTAGGCATTATTTTATGCACATACAGGGTGGTCACGCTATCACTAGCTAGCGTTTTTCTTTTAAATAGTAAATATTAGAAAAAAATGAAAGAGGAGAAAGCAGTACTGTTTTTTATGCGCAACACAATGGCGCATGTAATTTTTTTGTGTTTATACTATTTTGTTAGATATGAAGGTGACCTTCAATTTTTTAAATGGAATGTTGTATATTTTTTTATATCACATGAAAGCGTGTGTCTAGACGAATTCATCTGTACACTGCACAGTGACCTTCAAAGTCATGCAAGGTTAGAAATGGAAGAAACATTTTGAATATTTCGTACCAATGTGTTTACGAGTATTCTTTATTGGTGAGGCTACAGTAAATGTTCAATATGACTTCCTTGTGCATGAAGTCACATTTCAGCTCTATTAATTACATTTTTGGTGGCTTCCACTAATGTAGTCCGAGATACTAATGCACATGCTTGTGTTGTTTTGCGTTTCAAGTCGTTTACATCTCTCTCTCAATTTATTTTGTCTTTTATTTCCATTGCACTGGTGATAAATGCATACCATATCCGCATTCTCGTCCATCGAATAACAATACATTACTATGTGATATTACTAATTGGTGTCGGAAGTAATACTGAAATTGTTTCATCATAGAAGAAACTAGAAGTAAACACTCTGATAGTGAATGACAACATCATCTGATTCATATGAATAAGGAATACTTGTATACACATTGGTATGATATATTCAAAATGTGTTTTCCATTTTTGACCTTGCACGACTTTGAAGGTCACTGTACAGATGAATTCGTCTAGACACACGCTTTCAGGTGATATAAAAAAAATACACAGCATTCCATTTAAAAAATTGAAGGTCACTTTCATATCTAACAAAATAGCATAAACAAAAAAAATTACATGCGCCATTATGTTGCGCATAAGAAACAGTACTACTTTTTCCTCTTTCATTTTTTTCTAATATTTACTATTTACAAGAAAAATACTAGATAGTGACAGCATGAACACCCTGTATAGTTGCTGTTTAACCTACAATGAATAAAAAGACTATTTTCTGGTTTCACTTCAAAAGTTCCAATATCTTTCGGTAATTAAACAAAAAATACGCAAGCTATAGTCTTGCCGGTGCATGGAATAGTAAAATAACTATTTCTGAACAAACAGTTAAAAGTCCAAGTCGATCGGTTTCATAGTTTTTTCTTAAACATCTAGTTTTCAACAAAAAGATCTATCATCACGATATTACAACGCGTTAATGTTTGATAAACTGTGTCTACATAACTGTTATGAATTTCAGCTTGGAATTTCAACGATATAATCTACAAATGTGCTGCTATTAATCAAGGCAGAAAAACCAGATGTTCTGAAGTTGAGTTTTATCCTGAACGTCGAAGACTAATAGCGCGCGAAAATCGTCGAAGTCGCCCGGCAATTTAACTGGTTTATTGAAAACATGACTGAATGCAGCTGTCGCCGCATCGTTATCGCAAGCCGACTAAGGAAGATGAATACCTCTCGGTCCTCGGCAAGCAGCGGGAGTACAGTTTCATTCTGAAATACGTCGCAGCTGTCACGTGTTCGACGGCCCGGGTGATTCTATACGAGGCGCGCATTTAAATATGAAAGAGGGTTCCTTGAAAATTTCAAATCCATTCCTAGGAGCGAGCCGTCGCGTCGGGAGCGAAATGTCCCGCAAAATATTGGTCAATGGAAATCGCGACCATACGAAAAATATTTCAGGACGTATCCGAATTCGCTTACGGTCGCCTGTTCCATTAAAATATTTCCACGTCAGCGCGACGTATTGGGAAACCCATTAGCATTCGTTTCCAATAAAATCAATGTGGCGTCTCAATGTAATAAAAAAGGTTCCCTAATTTTTTTGCTAGTTGTAAAAGAAACTGAATAATATTCTTGTGAACAACAGTGCCAGGAAAAGACTAGTAAAAATTCTAACCGGAAATGTATTAATTCAAAGTGCTTATCGTTTTACAAATGAAATCGCCGTCTTGGTTGCGAACATTGACTAAGAAGGCTTCTATCGATAGTTTTTGATATGTAAAGGACAATCATGGATGTACAGCGTATATGTAAAACAGATTTTGTATCTAAATACACAGTCTAAACTGTGCTGTTCATTTATTAAATTTATTGAACGTATTGAATCATTCAGTAACTTTTGTAGGAAATGTTTAGAAAACCAGATATTCTGCTTCGAGAAAAGGAAATTCAAAGTGCTTGAGAATTTACATTGTAGTGTTCCACTTACTTTGACACCTTTCATTGATATGTTTTATTCTATTGTAAATGATGAAGACAGTGTTGTGACTGTGGCGGCTACTTCTTATACCCGTCAACAGAGGGACAGTGCGACAACACCTTTCCCGCTACTACCTGAATCTTCCTCTGTTTGTATATATACCCTCCTAAACTGTCCTTACGACAGGCATGTCCAGAAGTAGCTCACATGGAGGCAAATTCGAGGGAGACGCCTACTTCTCCCACCCGCGCGTCTCGCTCCCCGTGGCGGCCATAGTCCTCCGAGTTCCTCAGACCCGTGCCTACCGTGAGTCCGGGAGTCTCCCCAATGCGCCACACGCAGTACATGCCACAAGCGGGTCTGAGGAGCTCGGGGGACTACGGCCGCCACGGGGAGCGAGACGCGCGGGCGGCAGAAGTAGGCGTACCCCTCGAATTTGCCTCCAAGTGAGCTACTTCTGGACATGCCTGCCTTACGACGTCCCGCGTTTAAGGCACGGGTCCGCCAGATAGCCTTACTTGACGAGTCCTCTAGCGAACCGCGGACGAAACGCTTCCTTCTCCTTTCTCCATCTTTTCATAATTTAAATGCCGCCATATCACTATTACTGTCAA
Organism: Sphecodes monilicornis; assembly: GCA_913789915.3. Taxonomy (NCBI): domain Eukaryota; kingdom Metazoa; phylum Arthropoda; class Insecta; order Hymenoptera; family Halictidae; genus Sphecodes; species Sphecodes monilicornis. Next base: position 19,668,975 of record OU565290.1, read on the forward strand.
GGAAGGTTATGAATTATGTATACTACAGGGGTCTGCTACAGTGATATCAATCGTGCAAACGAGTGCAAAGGAGTACAAGGGATTAGAGTCAGCTGCCTTTTCTTCCGAGAAGTAATTCATCAATGGTTCCTGGTTCCTCTGAATTGCTTAAATTTAGAACTCCATTCACACCTTACAGCAGTTTGCTTGCAGCTCGTTTGAAGCCAGGTCTAAAATTTCGCAATTCACCAAATCGGCTCACCTAGGCACAAGTTGTGCTTCAATCTACGAATTGTCTTGGCTCGAGAAATTGAAGATCGCTTGTCGCCAATCAGTGGATTCGAAGCCTCGATCGGATAAGTGTACATTCTTGAGATAAATCATGGAGCAGCTCGCGCAATATTTTACAAGGTTCTTAGCCCTGAGAAGATGAAGTTCCCGCGATTGTCGAGGAAGGGTGAATCGGCTCGTTGGATGCTATTAAGGGATGCGGAGGGCTCTCGAAAAGGTGAATTGCCACGAAACGAAAGTTCGGACGAGTGCTTGGGCGAACAAACGGTGCGGAAAAGCATTACGAGGTTAGAAGCGTAAGAAGCCACTCGCTTCGGGCCGAGGTTCCTTCGCCGCGCGGATCCGAGGTTTCTGTTCACCGATTGGAAGACAAACAAACAGTGGCCGTCGACGGCCAAGTAAGCAGAAGACGATTTCACCCCTCCCCCCTACCTTCGCCCCCTGCCGCCGGCTTCATCCTCTGTCCGCCGCGAACTTGGTCTAAGCTCGAGCGTTCGCGCACTCGTGCCACGCAAACTTTCGCAATCTTTTTAATTGTATTGCCGCGAGAGCCTGGTGATAGAAAAGTTCCTTTGCTTGGAACGGATCCGACTCGCCCTTATCCTCGAGCAGATTCTCTGATTCTCCTCGGTCGACTTAGCAACGCTCTTTCGTTACATGTTCGCGTTCAAAGATGATCTTGTAACGAGATGGTCGAAGCTGTTTCTTCGAATCTGTTTCCGATGCTCGGGGAAATCAGTGCTGCAGAATTCTGGGAGGATTTTCTGATGCAGCGGAAGACGCATCTTCGCCGTGGTTGCCATGAGATTTGAGAGGTAAATTCAGGTTGTCTTCAACGGGCTCGAATAGGGTTCGAATAGCGTGCTATTATAAAGCACGAGTGCTTTATTATTTCTATTATGTTGTGTATGATCTGCGTTTTAAATCAACTCTCAAGTGCTTAAATATTTTTACCTTTACGATCCTCGGTCTGATACAATAACGTTAACTCGTGTGTGTTATTAACCCCTTGCCGTATCACTTTCTTTACGGCTGCAGCTATTAGAGCGTCTTTATTTCCGGAAATGTCACAGAAGAGAAAAGAAAATTTATATTTTTGATATGACTATATTTGCTTCAATGATGAAGCATTGATTACAAATGAATAAAATTTTATTTCGTTTAAAAAGAGAGGTATAACACTCATGTTTGTTAACCTTCCTTTAAAATCCGCATCACGAGTCTGACTCGTTAAAATACGTGAAGGAGTTAAGTGTAATTCTCACTCGAAGACATACATAAAATAATTAAATACGAACAGTTTGTATACGTTCCGTGTGAGTTAAGTATCTTATCCGGAATCGAAAGTTAATCATAACCGCATTTAATACTTAACAAGTTAATGTTTAAATTACCTCGAACAGTATCCAAGGATTAATGTAGCACTGATGAGATTGAGTCAATCCTTTGCAGTCTAGGATTTTTTAAAACACTCACTCAGTTTCAAAAACTTAAATTCTGTATTTAAATCTTGAATAAAGGGATGATTAAATTATAATACATATTTGGAACTTCAGAAATTAGATGTATGGTACTCACTGCGTATTTTATGATCAGCATGCTAATAAAAAGTACAAGTTTCTTGTATGATTTACATTATTAAATATATTATATTATTATTTGTACTTCACTGGACGTCCCCTCACCTGCTTCTCTAAAAAATTATATTGATCCTACACAAGTCATTTAAATAATATTCACAAGAATTTCGCCAGACATCCTCAAACAAGTATAATATTTCTCTAGGGTTCCAGAAGTCGGTTTCTTTCGAGTCTCTCTCCCCAAGTGCAAGAGAACGGATTCGGTAGCATGATTCCTAGAGCTACGGACGAGCGTCGCATACTCGGCGTCGTTGTTTCTGTTTCCCGGAGGCCAGCGTCGTTCCCGGTATGCCCCACGGCAGCTTTATGAAGATTTTTATTACTGGATGAGGTTCGTTAACGTCAAGTAGCGGGGGCTGTAGAATACGTCGCGCGACGATACATACACTTGTCGTCGGCAGAAGAACAACATAGACGACGGTAGGGAGGACGACGACTGGAGAATCCAATCTCGCGGGATTTGAAACCACTGTTTTATAGGATGAGTACCTTGAGGGTAGGGTGTGCTCCTTTGTCAAGATGGCGCGCGACAGAACTTCCATTCAACGGGTTCATTTAGCGTTTCTCTTCCCTGCGGTGGCTTATCTCTTGGCGCGGCGGTCTTTTACCTTGCGCGGACTTCCGGTAACAAGCACCAGAATTGGTTTAGCTTCTTCCATCGAACCTCATGATGCAGAAATGATCCTGTGATATCACTGCCGAGATCCTGCGCATCTCGAGGGCATTGACTCAATGGATTCGTTTCTGAATTTGTTGCGAATGTTCGTTCTGAATGTTGCTTGGAGTGTGATGGCTTAATGACATTTTTGGGAAAAATTCTATTTAAGAGACAGGTCTACAATGATGACTTTTTGACGTATGTTATCAGTGACACCTTCCTGGGTGACTTTCGGAAGGTATTAGCCATCGTTGTTTGTCAAAAGATTACTAATAAAATACTGTTCATAGTTTGAGTGTACCCTTTCTACACTGACTGAAGCCGATCTGGATTACTAATAATACATTTTTATCACCTTAACGTCTGCAGTCGAGTTATTGGCATGGTTCTAGTCGAGAACACTTTGTATCTGTTTTTATTTTATCTTTAGACAGCTAGAAACTCCTGAATGTCACTTACGGGGACAGCTTTGATAATGCAAAAGAATGATCAAGGGCTTTGAAGGTCAATCCCATCAACAGTATTTTCTTTTAAATATTTTTGAAACGTACATCCACGAATGAAAATTACCACAGAGCATTTTAAATACTAGAATAGTGTGAGGGATGATTGAATCATTTTAATGGATTAATCTGAAGTGTAAAAGTTTTCCAGAGACAAGATTCGTGATATTTAATGGCGATAAAGTGAATTTTGATTTTTATATTGACGAAATTCTTTTCTCCGATCAACGCGACGGGAATAATTTTTAACACGATTCGGTGAATTACTGTCAGCTTGCCGATAATTGCATGAAAGAAATTGCACGAATGAAATCCCGAATCTTTTTTTTTTGAGGGGGTCAGGACGCCTTCGGCGATACATCACGTGGCAATTATAGCGTCGGCCCTAGCGACATTTCGTCCCTTACGCTCGCTTTTCTGCGACTCGATTCTCCCCCATCAAGCAACCATCGCCCCTGCTGCCAATTTCGTCGTCCAATTTATCCGCTCGTGAAAATCTCCTGCCGGAGGCTCGATTTCATAGGGAATTCGAGGTTCTTCTGCGAGGAGAGCGTGAGCTACAACGAGGATTACTTGTTTTCAATATTGCCGATCGACTCTATCCTTAATTTCACAATTCTATATTCGACGAAGCGAAATTGAAACATGGTCATATTAGTTTTTTGCCACGAAACTGTAAATTTAAAAATACAATTTACAACAGACACAAAAATTTACATTACATTAATGTACTATAAATATTGAAAAATGGTAACTCATTCATTTCAACGTCAGCACAAAAACATAAATTTAATTTTCCCATTGCTCCTACTTAAAGATCATGCGACAATTCTAAAGACGGTTATTCCAAAAATCGCAATATTTTTTACCGTGAGATTGTAAAGAAAGGGTCTAGCAGGATAAGAATGGTTGAGCAGCCACAGGCCACCATTTTTTTGTGTATTAATATATTGTAATTGGTATTGTGGAAGAAACAATGGTTTTAGGTTGAAAGATAATCCCCCAACATTTTAAGACGCTAACCTTTCATATAAGAATAATATGAGGGTAAATACCCTTAACTGTATCATTTTTTTTCTCAGTTGTTAATTAAGATATTCAGATGGAATAAAAACGAAAATACTCGATCTTACCTCCCCCATTTCATATATTTTTTCACAATTGTGATCAAATTATTCAGGGTAGAAAAAATCATATAATTTTTTAGGGGTGAGGGTTGCAAGCAACCCTTCGAGTGACCACTTCCAAAAAATTCAAGAACAATGTTCTGTTACCGATCTAATATATATAAAAGTTTCAAAATGGCCGGATTTGAGGAACATAGTTAAATGTAACCCCAACCCCTAAAAGATTAAATGATTTTTCTACCCTTAAGAATTTGATCACAATTGTGAAAAAAATATATGATATGTAGATGATAAGATCGAGTATTTTTGTTTTTATTCCATCTGAATATCTTAATTAACAACTGAGAAAAAAAATGATACAGTTAAGGGTATTTTCCCTCATATTATCCTTATATGAAAGGTTAGCGTCTTAAAATGTTGGGGGATTATCTTTCAACTTAAAACCATTGTTTTCCCCACAATACCAATTACAATATATTAATACACAAATAAATGGTGGCCTTCTAGACCCTTTAAAAATTCTTAACAAATTCCCACGAGTAGTTATGTCCAATCCCACCTTAAAGTATTCTACATTTTACACGTCTGGATCAAAAGAAAAGTTAAAAACGACTATAGAAGAGCAATATTCTACACATAATAGCTTGCAATGCCTCCTCGCAGTTGCACAAATGCTCTAATGTGCCGAGCAATTATCAATCGCCAAAATTTGTCCCCGTTGTCCGTCTCGTCGGTAAAACGGTTCGGGAAACGGAGTCGTCAGGCTCGTCATTAATTCACTTTCCGTCCCTGCGGGCTGCGGTGTCGAACGGTGTCCCCCAAAGTCTTTCCGAAGCCCCGCAATCTCCGAAAGTTTCGGACGCGAGCTGCCGAGGGGGTTGAAAGCGGAGGAGGCCGGTTTTACCCTCCCCGCCGGTAACAGCTATCCTACAACACCTGTATCTCGTCGACACCTGTAGCGCACCCCGACCAACGATCCTCTCTTCCTCTTCTCCGTCCCCCTCCGCAACCCCCCTTTCGTTTCCAACCCCTGTTCCTTTCCATCCCCGTCTCTTTTGCGAGGGTTTGCCAACGGGGAGGCGAGTATTCCAGGAAAGGGGGCGAGAGCGAGCACGAAAGGCGACCGTAGAGGGTTAGACAACCGGGCGAAACAACCGGGCCGGAAGGGGGCGCGATGGCAGGGGGAACGGAATATAATAAATTGCGACCACGAGCGGAGAAACAACAGGATAATGGGAGAATCGGAGGATTATACAGTATACAGAGGGCGGCGCGAAAAGGACATGCTTATACCTTTTTTCGATCTCATATGTTTTATAGCCTCGTGTTATACGTGCAATCTCTTCTTCGCCCTCTTGTTTCCTCTGTATGGACTCTCTGGACGCCTGCTCGGCCCGCGACCATACTCGCGCGATATGCTCGTGGTGTGCTCCAGAAAAACAATTGACACGTAAGCATTCGCATCTACGGATCGCCAATTGAATCTGATTAATGTTCCACTCTGTATTCATTGCAATGTATACGCAACATAGATCTAATAAATTTTTTAATTGCGTAAGCATTTAAGTTTTGGGCACATAATCATTTTTGTTTATGTAAATGAAGATTCAAAAGTGCTTGTACATTTAATTTGGAATGATCCTTTCATTTGTTGAGTTTGGAAACATTAAGGAAGCTATTAATGCTTGAGCTCTTTTGCATAAAGATTTGAAATCTAGTCGGAACAATACAGTATTGAGCTACTTCTTTATGCAATACATAAAACGAATGAGCGAAGACAAAGAGGAAAATAAGAGGAGAATGTTTTCAATCTAGTGGAATTGAGCAGCAGCAGAGAGGTCAAACGAAATTATTGAAGCAGCTTGCGATGGCAAGCTAACTTTCTCCATTGAGTTTAGTTGGATTTTATTAAAGGCAGTGGAGACGGAAGACGAAAGAGTAAAAGAAGCTTCGCATCTCCATCTTTATTATGTCCTTACAATTTTAAATAAATGTCATAGTTCTAACACTACGAAAACGTTCCATTATTCCACTCCGAATTACTTCGTTTTAAAAATTGAAATAACATTCACAAAGTATCGTACGATTATCTTAAACATTTTGACTAAATACTGATCCGATAAAGGTACACGTCACAATTTTTACATCCTTTTTACAGCCTTTTCAAACTAATTGGAATCGAGCACTAACTATGCCTCCAGCATCATCGCGAGAACAGTATATTTCCAGTTACAGTCGGAAAGAATCGTTCTTCCGTCTGTTCTACAAATTTTATTGCGAGTCGCTCTTTATGTTCGTTAAATCGTAGGAAAACGCTACGTTCCGTGTAGGATCGTGATGTATAAATGTTGGAAGGGTAGAAAGCTCGAGGAGGACAAAAATGAGGGTCGATGGAAGTTCGTTCGGCGTAGCAGCACACGTCGGGAACAGAGTAACAAATCATAACCGGGTGTACTGTGAGCATTGGCCGCAACGAATAATAGACTGGCACGGTTGATGTCGAGTATCGATGCATCGAGCAATCGAAACGAAGCGCACACAGCGCAGACCGTGAAAGCCGACTTGACCATCCCCCGGCCTGAACGGAGACCTAGGGATTGGGATTTCCCATCTGTGTCCTCCATCCGCGTGATACACGATTCGATTACGTTATCCTCGTCCTTCTCTATCGGTTAGTAACTACCTGCCCCCGCGCGTTTTCTTTATAGTTCAAACGGACCCTCAAAGAATTTGTTGCCTCCCGATATTCCACATAGAACTGGTTATAAATCATTTTTCTAATGTCCAATCTTTATCTTATTACAGTAATGCATGTATCTGAACCTTACAAGTAGATTCGGAGTATGTAGAAATTCACTAAGTACTTTTTAACAATGATTTTTTGCATGTTTTCGATCGAAATTGTTTAGTTCTTTACATAGATAGTAGCGCGAAAATGATGTCAAGTTTATTTTTTATTTCTAAAAAAAACATAATGTCTAGTATACGATTTCATTTTTAAACAATAAAATAACATGTTTCTTATCAATGTTCAAAAAATTATGAATATTTCTCTGAAGATTGCTTTCCTGTCTTTTTCTAAAGTTTCAATAGTAACACATATTGTTGTTACACTCCGAGAGACACATATCCAGAAAATAAAATAAAAAATAAACACACGGAATATATTATAAAATTACATATGCATAGGACAATAAACTACTTTTTGTATGAACCCCCTAACAATTTTATTATTTTCCTGGCTACAGATTAATGGTTAATTCAGCGAGTTCCGCAGTGTAAGTAGAATTAGACACAGTCTTACTGTAAGTCAGACCATTATTTCTTGTTCATGTATTCAGCTATTAGTGAAGTTGAAAAATTTAATTCAGGCACGCAATGGGGTGTTCTTGTTTATGTTCGATGTATATCCTGGTTTTACGCTCTTCATCACCATTTCTAATTAAAACAGTTTGAAATTCCACGAGCTTTTGCAAGCACTCAACTAAACCATCACAGAAAAGATCTCAACAATATATCCGTGGTCGTCAGGAAGAACGCCGCATGTCACATACTTTCACTTTCGACATATTTCCGTTTAAAGTTTTGATCACTAATTTTTTGACATAGAACATCGGTTAAACTGCATTATTTTTTTGAGCCTTTCGACTTTGTTTTCATGACTTTTTTTTCTGATAAATACGTAAATCCTATACTGCAAAGCTCAAGTAATGCATAAACTCAAATATTTTGAAATTGTGACATGCTGCGTTTTTCCTTGCAACCACAGATATATTAATTAATAAAATGAATTGTACTCACGATACCGCATCGGGCTCCACTAAATACAATGAGTAACAAGTGCTTACCTGAAACAAACGAAGCAAAGACATGGTCATTCAATATGTTCCACAATACACAATAACATTATTATTAATTAAATTCACATCAGTTTCTACTACAATAGATTAAACATATTCATTATATACATGAACAACGTACAAATGAAACGTGTATAATATCGGACATCAATCACAAATCGCATAAACCACCCCAAGAGACGAATCTACGCAAACACCTCCTAAATTACAAATCAAAATTTCAGGAGTATTTTAATATCCGAAAAATATTTCAAAAAATTCTCTAAACGAAACAGATTGATACAGAACATCGTAAATCTACAATCTGTGAAGATATCAAGGAATCATCGCGAAAGGAGCTCGCATCCTAACAATGATCCACGCATCAGGCTTCGAGAGCAGCGTGGTCAGACGTCAGCAAAATTGGCGAACTGTTTGCCGGCGTTCGAGTCTGATGCGTGCATGTATCAATGCACCGAAATATGCAGATGTTACGCACCATGAGAGCAGGTTATGCAGGGAATAACAGGCATAACCTTCTCCGGTCGAGCGTCGCGTAGTCTGGCGGGAGCGATTCCCCGCGAACCGGTTAGGTACGTGTCATTCGTTGCATGATTAATCGTTTAATTAGCGGCAGTGTTATGGCAGCCCGGTTCCAGTCAGACCCCATCTCCTATCCCTGTTGGCCTGCACTGCAGCTACCGTGTCACCCCCGAGGATCCCCTTATTCCACGTCGAATACACTGAACCTGCTCGTCTCCCTTCATACACCCCTTGCCTATCCTCTATCTCCTAACTCTCGGTCTGGATAGGTCGGCTCGCCTTCGAGGACCGAACCAACCATTAATCGTACCAAGGCCGTAGTCTCTTCCGGGACGGAAGTTCGCGGACGTCGCGAGGATAAGCTTTAGGAAAGACGCGACTCACGCCAAAAACTGGGCTGACAAGTTCGCGAAAGACTTCATGGGAATTCAGACCCGTCCTAGGGATACTCCCTAACACAGCGGCTAACGTGCTCTCCAAGTCGAGGTTCAATTAATTAGGATTTATGGCAATGCCGAGATAAAGGGTTTCGTTCAGGAGATTACCGGAATTGCTTCGGAGGGACGCAAATGAGAATGTCAGGCCTCGGCCAATGGCGAAAGACGTAATCGCCGAGGGCTGCGAGATTTATGAGAATGATGATAATATTTTAGACATCAAGGGACAAGTGCTGAGCTATACGCGTACGTTCGAACCTTTGGGAGAGTTGTAAGATTGCTTTGCGATTTGTCGCGGTGGGATTTCCGAGACTGATGCTGATCATTTAGACATTGAATCTGGACGCAACCGGAATTATTTCCTGAGGGATGAGGATGAGTGTGTCAAGGTCTGATCAATAGCGAAAGACGTAATCGCTGGATTTATGAGACTGGCGATAATGATTTAGACAGAGAGGAACAATCGTTAGTTTATGCATTTGTTGAATTCTTTGTGGATATCGGGGATAGTTTTGCACTTTGCCACCGCAAGATTCATGTGAAGGATCGTAATAGCAATTTAGACATCGAAGGACGAGCGCTGATTTATACATTTGTTGAAATCTTCGTGAGAGTCGAAGTTATGTTTGCTCCATTTCGCTGCAGGATGACAATGATTTAACCCTTTGCACTCGGAGTGATTTTAATTAAAAAACTAAATATTTCTTTCAACCTAGAATATTTCCATTCCTCATGATTTTTTTCATGTTCCGCATATGAAACTGCATATAATACCTCGTACAATACGTGAATGTTTAGTAATTTATTAAATAAGAACAAATTTAGTATTGTACACAATATTTTGAATAATGCTATAGCAATTTTATGTGGCGCCTCAGAGTCGCCATTCGAGTGGTAAGGGTTAACAATCCAGGGTCAACTGGTAATTTATGCATTTTTTGACATGATGTTTGGGGGAGTAACGTGAAGTTCGTGTTTCCCTGTGACTTTGACTGTATTTATTTTTTTGAACGAATATCATGGTGGAAATATTATTCGAAGTTTCAAAGAGTATGCATTTCTGTTTGAGCACGCATATCATGAATGTTATGATTGTTGAGAGCATACACATGTTTTATTCCGATTCGACATTGCTGGAGCCAACTGAGGAATGTGCGACAATATTTGTCTGCCTGCAGGTTTCGTTTATGCAATCGGATATACAGTGTGTGTGAGAAAATGTAAGTGGTCGTGGCTTTGGGATTTGAATCTTTATTTTTGGATCAGTGGATATTTACAGAAGTTGTTTTAAAATGAAATATCGAAAATTGAAATGTAATCATTCTAATTTTGAAAATAGTATAAACAGAAAAATTTGTAGTCACTTAAAGAATATTGAAACCAACAGGATTTCAAAAAGAAGGTACAGTCCAAGATGATTTGAGGTTAGGTCATCATGGGAGCAGAGAAGGCTGGCCCGACCATGGTATAATGTTTCGCAATTCGATTTAGTAAATGTGTTATTATTATGTATGTATTTGTGCTGCCATCTAACGGATCTGTTCGGAACTATCTAGCCCATTTGATGTGTATTACTTAGCAAATATATCAATATGGCGGCGCTTTAGCCTGTCAAAAAGGCTTAAAAGTGTACAACTTTATACGCGTATAACTTTTTAACCAATGAATACCGCACAATAAGATATTCATTTTCGGTGTTTTCTCATCGAAATCTATAAGATTGTATAAAAAAAACTTGAAAAAAAATAGTTCTCCAAAACGCAGTTAAACTGAATTCAGTATTCTAGAAATACCGATCATCTCAAAAAGCCTTGTGCGGAAGAAGCGTTCGAGTGATATTTTTCGCCTCGTAATTTCGTGTACACAATCAGGAAATAATATCGCGGCGACTAACGATCGATCCTCTAACCGATGCGGCCGCAATTAAATCCTTTCCACGTTCAACTTTACAGCCGCCGTTACGAACGGAAAACCAGTGGCGGAAGCCTTGTTAATTTTGCATCTGGAAGCTCTTCTCGAGCGGCGGGACGGCATCTGCCCGGCGATCGAGTTTATTAATGGATATTTCGATAATTGTTACGCTTGTCGTATCGATTGCCGAATGCGCAATTTCCAACCCTTCCACTGAACGGACCCCTGGAACGTTTCGAATACGAGCGAACATTTTCGACGTCGATTTTTATCGCTTTGTGGAAAACGATAGTTTCGGCTCGTCGTTATATTAACCCAGCAACGACACCCTGGGTTTGCTGGCGAAACCATGAAATTATAATCTTGTCCATGAGCCAGAACTTGTTCACTTTAAAGTCAGTTAAAAAGCTTTATTCCCGTTAACACGTTGATTACGGAATCACTAACAATTCCCATAAAATTAAATTCATTTACTCGTAATACTGAAACTGGAAGCGTAAAATTTATAGTACTCTTTTGAACCTTCCATATTTTACTAATCATATTTAATCTTCATACGTTACTCAGAAATAAAGTGTAAATTGACATGTTCTGTTTTATTTATAAGTCTACAGCAGGGATGGGCACGGTAGGGGCCCCTCAAACGCCTGCTTCTCCCACCAACCTCTCTTTCATGAGCGAGGCCTGCGCACTGTTCCCACTTCCTTCCTCTATGGTAACGGCGAATGGTCGTGGGGGACAGTAGACGCTATGGTGGGGACGGTTTTGTCTCAATTGAGACAAAAATTCCTGGTCTACGGTGTAAACGAATGCGTTTTGCTGACCAAACAGATGGAAAACATGCGAATTTTGAATCTGTGGATCATATAAAACGATTTATGAAATCAGCTAAGAGGGAAATAATGTTACGTGCTAAAAGGGATGGAAATAAAATGATCAGGAAGTATTAAACGATATTTGAAATATTACGATTTTATTCCGACTCATTCCAGTATCACCGACGCCAAAAAAAACAGAATCGCTTTAGTCTCCGTAGTTAATAATAAACGTAAATCCCGTTAACTATGCGGCCTGTTGCAACGAGAAAAGAGAAAGACGAGTGAACGCGGGACAACCGCGCTCGGAAGGATTACAAACGGACGGGTAGACCACCGCTGCGGAATTTTCGTGATTAATATTTTTCTTTGACGCGCTGCGAAAAATAAACCGACACAGGGGAAGGGGGGAAAAAGGAGAAACACGTCGGTCGAATGTTTTCCGATCAACGGGGACCTTTCATCGTTTTGTGTGAAACGACGATCGGTATTTTTATCTCGCCAATAAAGCCGGCCCCCGGTGTAACAACCTGAAATTGTTTGAAAAACGAGAAACACGGCGAATCGTCGCGCAACCTATGATGTTTTTGCGTCTATAATCTTCAGCAGAGGAGCTTTGTAATTGACGCGACGGAAGGATGTCGATTTCTCACCATCGCCTGTTTTATTGAAGAGGCGAGCTTTATTGAATGGAAAAATAAACGATCCGCTTTGAGCTGACTGTGTTATGATATTGCACACGGGAAAACTTCCCGGTTCTGTGCACTTTGACTTACACAGTCGTACCACTGTTGACACGTGTCAGAATATTCTGCAAATTTACAGTATCCAACAGAAATGTTTGGACAAAATGCTCGCCGATGGACTGCGAATTTTTGTGCATTGTTGACGAAGATCAATAGGTGAAGCGTGGAACGAGAAAAACGTTAACAAAGAATTTTAGAACGATGCAGGATTAGCATTGAATTGTTAAAATCATCAACTCCCATCTACTGAATTGTATAGAATAGAGAATCGACGAGTGTTAGATCAATTCACTTTATTTGTCTATTTTTTTAAAACATACATTTTTTAAGGCACCTTTTGTAGTTGTACTCGTTAGTGCTTTTGATGTTCCTAATGCTCGTATACGTTGTTACTATAGCAGTAAAAAATTCTTCTTCTGAAATAATGTTCAGCAAATGTTCATTATACAAACAATGCTTTAATGCACAATGTATGGTAATGCATTGCATGAATGAGTGAATGAGTTGTTTCTTGTGTAGTGCTATTACCCATTACAATCTTTCAAGAAATACATAGGTGGATATTAAACTACATTTTGTATTTAATTAAAGTCTAACATTTAGCTCTTGCGTGCATAATTTCGTTACGTAGAGAAAATGGGTTGATTGTACCCATCGAAAACTGTAGTAAAAGAAGTTCTGGTCCTTAAAGGATTAATATAATCGCCCGAAATTTAGTAATTATATGACGATTTTGATATTGGGTCAAAACAGATGAAGAACTAAAGCGAGAAGAAGAAATACAGTATATAAAATCCTCGTTCTCAAGGAATTAATTTAATCGTCAGAAATTGAGTAATTACATGATTTTGATACTGTGGGTCGAAACAGATGAAGAACTATAAGAGGAGAAGAACAAAGACAGCATTAGAAGTCCTCGTTCTCAAAGAATTAATTTAAATGCTAGAAATTGAGTAATTAAATGAAGATTTTTATACTGTTGGTAAAAACACGTAAAGAATTCAGAGAAGAAGATAAAATTGCATTCAGTTCTTGTTTTCTATAATTGGAAGTGGAAATTTTTGATTTTGCCTAAAGATCTAGAGCCCATTCACCAGTTTGAAGTAAAATTTTAGGAAATCGAGCACTTTGTCGGTAGAAGGCAAATTAATATTTTTCTACGGGGAGGTGCAAAATGTCTACGCCCAGGTTCCCGTAGAATTCAATCGCTTTCGAAGTTTCCTCGTAGAATACATCGAGAAGAAGAAGACGGGAGTGAGTGAGCGAGGGAGGATGAGAAGATAACAGAGTAAAAGGGAAAAGAGCAGAAAGTTTCTAGCGACGATCGATCCGCTCTAGAATGGAGTACGCCGTGGGTGGAAGCACTTCGAAAATGCGTGGGCCATTTTTCCGTCATGATGACACCGACCCACCGATAATAACGAGAACAGGGGACGCGGCACAATGGCGATTACGATCGTCGTCATTGTGCATCGGTATTCTAGCTCCACGAAATCGTTCCATTTTTGTCGTTGCCCGGTTACGCTCGCCATCGACTTTAACTCTCCGTCCATTCGCGTATTATGCCCGCTTCTTTGCCTTATTGAAAGCACTCACCATTCACGCATGCATTCTTCGTTTTCCGATAGACAGTGAACACTTTCAGCCCAACGGGGGAAAAGTGCATCGGGTATTTTAATGAAACGGACTGCCTCGAGCACAAAGAATTTTATCAGCCCCCTACCCTCACTCCCCTACTTGGAAAACTACTATCTTATAAATCTGCGGGACAACATGGCATTTCCTCCGTACAAAGTATAGTCTCGTGTGTTCGAAATGAGATTTTCATTTCGCACGCTAAGCGAAATCGTCTGAGCTTGAACGCAAGGTAAAGGATCGGTGGAAAATCCTGACAATAAAATTTTTACTTTATAAGGTACATAATACAATTTAAGTAGAAACGTGACGTGGAAGATTTAACACGTTGATCGCCTATTCGACAATCACAAAAATTACACCAAATCAAAGCAATTTATCTAACAAAACAGACTCTGAGAAGTTTAGTTTTGTAATATTAATTACTGTTTTAAACCTCTTCTATTCCTCAGGTCGTGAGCAAATTTTGTACACTCAATCTACCGACATAAAAATTTATTTTCAATTCTGTATAAATAATTCCGTCACCCAGATACAGGTGACATGGCGATCAAAGTGTTAATAGAAGCCCAAGAATAAAATCTTTAGCGCAAATATGATATTTCAAGCTTGGACACAAGACAGAAAATTTGTACAAAGTCCTAGTATAAAATTTGTGCTTCAATAAATTTAACTGGATAGAATATTTCAAATTGAAACATAAGATAGGCGGTCTACGTTACATACAAGAATAAAATTTTCATGTTATACGACAGATAACATATTTCAAGTTAAAACACATGATAGAAAGGCTGTGGAAAATCTGAGAATGAAATTTTTATCTCACACGATAGGTAACATATTTGAAATTTATACGCAAGATAGTAGCGCTACGGGAAGTCTAAGAATAAAATTTTTATGTTATACCACAGGTAACATATTTTAAGTTTGAGTGCAAGATAGAAAGTCTCTAAGAATAAAAGTCTTTGAAGATTTTAATGGAGCGAAACTCCGGTGCTTCAATTTTATTTCTTCGTTTCCAATGGTTAGGCCAACGATATACTAAACTGAAGGCTACTGTTGCTTCCTTCTTTTAGTTTCTAAGACTTTAATGTTGTAAAAACTCCGGAAACCTTGTTCGTACTTGTCTGGACCGATATGTGGCGAAGTGAATTTAGATTTGCTATTGGAATAAATAAAGATTATGTCTAATGATAGAAATATTTTTAGATGTCATTTAAAATCGTTTCTCATAAAAATTCAATACTTCATTGAACCACACAATTTCAGAAGAATAATAAACTAATCCAGCAATTATTAATAGAAACAGTGCCAGTTCAATGAATCTAAAAAATATACGTTTGACTGATAGAAATACACGTGATTTAGAATCTAACAATTTATTAATTAAACCCTAGCAACATGATAGGAGTGTTTTATTGTCCCACTGTATACAAACTTTTGTGCAGTGTTCCACACTTGGATATGTATGTGTTAAATATAGAAACTTTTTAAGATTTCAGAACTATCCGATTCCACGGACGTCGAGTTGTCAATCCACTGGCAAATTAGTTAGTTAGTTTATTCTTTACCCTATGAGTACATAAGGATGGCGTTGGAGAGCCGGAGCTCTATCTGCCCAAAGCAAACTTGTCCTTATAAAATAATCAGTACAAAAAATTGTCCTTAAATACTAGTGTATACGTATGTAAATGATTGATTGATTGATTTTATTGTTTTTAACGTCGCATCAACTGCTAAGGTTATTAGCGACGTGGACCTACAGCTTATAAAGGTGGGCTCCGAACCACCTTGGGCAACGCAGTATGATATCACATAGAAGAATTTACAGAGGTGACGGCGCGGCGGTGGGATTCGAACTATATGTAAATGAGATCTTATCTGCTACTGTATTAAATTTATGTTGACTTTCAGTCTCTAGTTTGTACCTTTTGCAAACTGTCTCTTATCCTAATTCTCTCTCACCATTTTGTGTCTATCACTACATTTGTACGCTAAAATTAAACATATCAGGTATATCCAAATTTTCCCCTTAAACGGTAGCGGGCAAATTTAATGACCACAATCAAATATTTGGCAACAATACTCTTCCCGTGAGTTATGTCTGACAGCGGGACCGCAGATTTTTATGCAAAATAAGAATCGTATAACTCAGTTATGAGAAACAGGATTTAAATAAAATTGCATTTTCTTCTTTAATAATTTAACGGTGCTGAAAATAGTATAACCATGTCCTTAAATTTTTTGATCGTTCTGACAATTTCATATTTTTATCTATTCATTTAATAAGTGCATCAAATCCGCAGTCTACTGATAACTAAAGGCACCTGTCGCCGTCGATAAAACCCAATAAAATATGGAAATTGGACGGTGTTCGAAACTGTTCGGGGCGGCCTCCGGGAAAAAGAGAAAAATCGAAGGGGTTTGAAGAGGTGTTGGAAGAATAGAGAGGAAACGGGACGCGAAAACAGAGCTTGGGTGGACACGGACCATGTTCGAAACGTTTCCGGTCGCGGACTAGTTCGAGGACGTTGTTCGCGGATTCCCGGGGGGCAGCAGTGCTCATTCGATCGGACCCCGGCGCGATTGTTACCGAAATTAGTTCGCCCTGTACCAATGACATAAATTGTAGGTAACTCCGCCAGGTGAATATTCATACCGGCGCATTTATAGCGGCACGATGTACCCCCGCGAGCACGCAGCTCTAAGGTTTTTCCACCGTGATCCTCATCGTCGATTTTATCGATCGCAGGTTGAACACCTGTCCCTGTGGATACCTTGCTCTGTAACCTCTCGGTTTTGCTACCCGTTCACGCTTTCCTGGTTGATTCGTTCCGTTGTCTACCTTTCTTTTTTTTTAGTTTTATTCCCCGGTGCTGTTGCTGCTTAACTGGGACGAAATTTTCGCGAATCGCTGAAATCTCTATCGTGAATCGTTTTGGAGTAAAGTAGTTTGTGGGTAATAATTTATAATTAATTCAAACGTTTAGAGAGCATAAATAGCGGTTTTAGAGCAAGTATTTGGAAATAAATAGTTCCGTAAAAGATCCTAAAATACCGTCGGTATTTAAAAGTATCGGTAAATGGTACCATTTTAAAATAGGAACACTAAACTTATTGAGATTGTCCGTAATTTTCAATATGATAGATACTTACATCAAGAAATCTAGACCATTTCTTTTATAAATGAATTTTTATAATTTCAATAATTGCAAAATATATTACCGGTTATTTGACCGTGGTAGGTTTAGTGTTAACGTCATATTTTAAAGAAATACATTTCAATACACAAACAGAAAGAGATGAATCGTCTTACAGAACGTAAAAATATTAAATCAATGAATTTTCACGTTAAGGAATGTATGACAATTAAAAGAAAATGGCTTGATGAGAAATATTAATCACTGGTAATAAGAATACTGACATTTATAAGAATCTGACTACACAAACAGAAAGGGATCAATCGTCTTACAGTACGTAAAAATATTAAATCAATGAATTTTCACGTTAAGGAACGTACGACAATTAAAAGAAAATGGCTTGATGAAAAATATTAATCACTGATGATAAGAATGCTGGCATTTATAAGAATCTGACAGACATCTGTCAACTGATTATCGCCACCGGAAGCGCTTCGAACATGGTCCATGTCTTCGAACGCCTCATCGAATCGGTTTTTCTCTTTCTCCCGAACAATTTCGAACATCGTTCAATTTCCATATTTTATTGGGCTTCATCGACGGCGACAGTCGCCTTCAATTATCAGACCAAGAACATTATTGCCAGCGGATTGACAGCTCGACGTCCGTGGAATCCGAAAGTTCTGAAATCGCGGAAGGATTAACGCCGACGCCATATTAAAAAGCACAATTGCCAGGGAATTAAAGCGCGACCGACCGGCACGCCCGATCGATCCCTTTATTTTCGGCCGCGGCTTTCATCGACGCCGATGGCATGGAAAATGTTTCATCGAGACTTCGTTCTTCTTGGTCAGCCGGGAATTCGCTGAGAGGAAGTTTATCTTCAATTTGCTGATCGGCAAAGATGAATGGGATATCGCTTCCATGATTTATTCCAGTGGGGTTGCGAGGTAATTTTCTTCGGAAATGACGTTTGGCTTGCTGAATTTAGGATCTCCTGGGCTCCGAGTAGTTTTTTCATGATTCTGTCGTACGGAGATTGCGGACTTTTCTGTATTTCTTAACGGAAATTTATGATGGACAATTGAAACAGGGAGAATTTCAAGAGAAATTTACAATACGGTTATTGTGTTCCAATATGAGAATTTTTATCGCGAATCTTTTTTTTTCCAGTTAGGAAAAAATTTATAAAGAATATACAGGAAACACTGATGTGTTGTGTGTTGAGTTACTGAAATTAGTAGTTAACACCCCCTCTGCAACCTTATTTTTATCGACGACGTCTGCAAACTGGGTCGTTTACGTTCATGATTAATTATTTTGCTGTCCTAGGCTTTCAAAAATCTAAAGAAATTCTGCAATACGTATTCAAGTCCGTATTTTAATATAAAATTCTTGGAACGTCAAATGTTTATAGCATTATAAATTTGATATGTTTTTCGATCGAAATTTTAGAATAAATGTGTGATGGTTTCGTCGCACAGGTTCGATCAGTAATACAATAATAGCAATTTTGCAAATTAGAAACTCGAAGTTTCGATCCAGATGTGGATCATTCTCAAGAATGAGATTTTTTTGCGTCTGTAACATAATTTAACTGTAGTAAACATTCAATGTAACTTATGATGTGGTAATCCCAGATAGAACGAACTTTTACATACTTGCTACAACAAGAAACAATATAAACGAAATTTATTGAAAACGAACTAACTCCATGCCAGCAGAAATTGAACTGAACGTTTTGAAGGTTGCAAAGTAAACAGAGCATACATTAGAACGACGTATTCAAAATCGGCCAATCAGAACCAAGTGATTCATGGACGCTGAGTCGATAATAGGCGGTAAATTCAAATGCTACTAAATCTGTTTTCCTCATCGCACACAATGCAATTGTACCTAACCACTGTTAAGGTACTAAAAAAATTGACATTCAAATCATTTGAAACAGAAACGCAATTATAGCTGAATCCGAATTATGGAAAAATTCCATCAAATATGAGAAACTTCATCATAAAGACATTACTGATTCAGTAATGCAGCGTAATAGTCATGAATCTTGGGCGTTTCATACCTAAGATTTACGCTTTGTTGTTTTATCATATGAATAGTTTCTAGTAATAATCTTCGTTGCAAATTGGACTCTTTGTCAACTTTAACGTTCTCAAAATCAAATGCATGGTCCATCTCTATTGAATGTTTCGTCAGTGCTGTGTGTTGTGAGGCAGATAGAAAAATATTGCGTTTATGCTCAGTTATACGTGTATCTAGATGTTTATAGCATTACCGGGAAAAAATAGATATCGAAAAGAAAAGTTAAAAATCGATTTTCATTATCAGAAAACAGATAACTAAAATGCTATGGAATACTCACAAAGCACACAAAAGGAATATTTCATCCACCTCATTGCACCGGATGTCTGACAGTTTGGAACCTTGAAGAGGCCTGAACAAAATGGACGCTGATTTCGCGATCATCGAAGCAACTGGCCAGACTTTAACGAAGCAAATGCTAGTTAATCCCGAGGATTGCGTCGGCCAGCAACGTTTCGGGTGCATCGATCTTCGTCCAAAGCAGGGCCGCAATAATCGGGCCGCGGGTTTATTAAGTTTCAAAGTACGAGGAGTAGGAAATCAGTGGCAGTGGCACTTGGTTTGCGCTGACTGCGCGTTCCTCGCGCCAGCTTCTGTGTTTCACATTCCGCGCAACTTAAAATTGGATCGCCTTAAGCGGTCGACATAGCTTATCGAAATAGCTCCCAGACTGTCTGCGGTAATTACGAGTATCGGGGCTCGATTCCTAACTGCGGGCATCCCTGGCGTTCGTTTCGCACGCGCGAACATTCGCCGGCTCAGCATCGCGATACGTTGTTTCATTAAGCTCCGCGCGAATTTCCCGTCTTCGCAAGACGGCGTGCCGATGCTCGAGCGTTTTAGGGAGTTATTAAAATTCCACGGAAAATAGGATGACGGCCGCTCTCGCTTTTCGCGGTGGCCTATAAATGCCGCGCAAAACTGTCGGCTTCGTGCGATAACATTGTTATTGTGAGTTACGCCGCGAGCACTTCGGCGGCTGGCTTAAAATGCTAATGCGAGCAAGTATTGTTTGAGCGACCCGAACGGTCTCCGCTCGAGGAAACAGATTCTATGATACTCAGGCGAAAAAGGATTCTTATGGCTTTAACGTTGGAACTGTCAGAGTGGACAAAATGTCCCCGATTTCTTCTTTTGCAATTATTGAAACTATAGTATTATCATACTATTCAAGACATGTTGCGATGAAAATCTTGGAAAAACTGTGTGTAAATCCAATCTTTTCGTTATTGTAAAGCAACGTGTACCAACCTCTTTAATTCTACTGTTAACCCTTTGCACTCGGAGCTATTTCAACTAAAAAACCGAACATTTTTTCTAACCTAAAATATTTCCATTGTACACAAGTTTTTTTCGTTATATGCGTACGAAACTGATATAGTAACTCATACAATATTTAAATGTTTAGTAATTTATTGCATATTAACAAATTTAATCATGTAAACAATATTCTGAATAATGGTGTAGCAATTTGTAGTGGCGCCAAAGAGTCGCCATTCGAGTGTTAAGGGTTAACCCTTAGAGCACGGGAATTATCTTTAGTATAGTTCTCGATGGGTCAAGTATATTTTAATTGTGAAATAAAGTTGTGTACTGTGGTGATAAGTATATGAATTAAACGATGGGAAAAGTGTTGTGTTCAGTAAAAATTTGTTTTATATTTTTTGAGAGCAATAATTTCTTTGAAAATTACTAGCAGTCGCAGAACAGTGAAATTTCCAGGGCGGATATTTGCCGACACTCGTCCGCAAAAGGTTAAATACGAGTTCTATGCGAAAGCACAGAAATGATTAATGCTTTAAAAAATATAGGAAGGTAGGGAGAATTTTAACTATATTCACAGTAGGTTTACGGGACGTGTTCTGATAAATTTAATTCACGATTATTTAGATTGCAAAGATGCATCCATGTAGAATTGTTCAACCAATTTATTTCTTTGGGTTTATATTACAAAATATGGCTAAAAATACACATATTTTCGTTATTTATATAGAGTAATATAAAATAGCCACTTTTAGTGCTCCGTAAACCTAGTCTTAATTTATAGTACAATTCACTCGTGTTACAACCTATTACTGCACAAAATGATCTAAAACAGCACAACTATTTTTTGATTATCAGAATAACTGTACCAGAATGTATTTACCATTTGAAATAATGTCCCGAGGAGATCAGTGGATAGTAACACGAACTCACGATGGATGCGCTATAATTAGACTGCGGATCTTTATGTATTTATAGCTTCCGAATATTTCCAAAAAATCCTGAGATATATAATTTGATGGAATTCAGTACGATTTTTATTTATCTCTGATCTACAAAGGCTACTACAACTGCAAATAAGATCTTATTTGATTCCATGTTCTTAACACGTTGCCCGCCCACTCGATATTCACAAAAATTACACAAAATCAAAGGAACTTCTTTAACAAAACAAAAACCGTGAAGTTTAGTTTTGTGATATTAATTACTGTTTCAAACCTCTTCTATTCCTCAGATCGCGATCAAAATGCAACGAATGCTCGTAAAATACCTACTCTGCATTACAATAAACAATGGTACGAGCACACAGGCAGATGAAGGATAGATCTACGTAAAACTTAATTTTCAATTCTGATTCAATAATTCCGTCACTCTAATATGAGTGACATGTTGATCAAAGTGTTAAAATTGGCCTACCAAAAAGAAAAAATTGCATAAATATCGGCAGTCTGGTTATAATAATGTTTTAACAATTGAGATGTATTTCGCATAGCAGGTTGAGGAACTTCAGACAAGTTTTTCTTTCCGGCGACGCAATTTTATTTTTCAGTCGAACGCCGCGGCGGGTCATTAATTATTTCGTTGACAGAGTTATCGGGGAAAAGATTTTGATTAAATTTTCACGTGTATTCTACGGCCGTAATTATACTGTTTGTAGACACCGTTATTGGATATTTTCGTTCACGGTACACATTTATACAGCAATGATATCGACCTCTTGGGAAGTGCACACTGCTTGAAATTTAATTACAACGCTCCAGAGACTCCGCGAGTTATCGTGGCGAAAAAGGCTTAATAAAAACGCATGAATATACGAGGGCCTTTACTACAACGCTAATGTAGAGTGGGGGAACGGAAAGAGGAAGAGAGAGGGAGAGAGAGAGGGGATTGTGGAGGGTGTGAGTTGCAAAAAACCGGAGGAACCGTGCTTGTTGTACCGTCGTTTCAGTTAATATCCCAAGCAAAACCATCGGAAACGAACAGCGGATAAATTCAACAGTTTGGTTTCGGGAAAATAAAACACAAAACAAGAATGATTATTTATTTGTGCGTGGGTGTAGCACGGAGTTTTTGTTGTTCACTGTACGCGTCGTGGCAAAGCAATCGGATTAGAGGAGAAATAGCCTCTCTTTATCCGAAACATAAACTTTTCGAGATAATTCTAATGGAATATTCATATTCTTGTATCGATAGCACATTATTGGAATTGAAATCGACACGATCGTATAGAAACCCGCTTTATAAACTTTATCAGCTTGGTAAGCGGTTTAACGTTCCGCTCCCGCAATCATAAGCATAATTTAAAATTTTTTAAAAATATAATAAAGAGGAGAGAGGTTAAACGAGCACGTCAGCGGGAAAAAGCAGAGAAATCACAGCCAGGCACGCCGGTCGCAAGATCACTGGTTCCAATGGATTTCATGGAAAAACAAGAAACAAAGAGTGAAAATGACGATGATAAAAGAGTAACTTCGGTAAAACTAATTTAACTAAAAAGTTCCCGAATAGTACGCTCTTCTGTTGCTCCGTCTATCTTTCTTCTTTCTTCTTTTTGAAAAATTCCCCGTTAAGACGAAGTTTACAGCGGAGAAAAACTGGGGTCCGGGGGTTCTCTCGTTTTTAATTTCTCCAAGTTCCCCTGTATACGTCGGGAACCAATAAAGCGAAAGTTATAGATTAATAATGATGAAACTTTCCTGCGTTGCCATCTAAAATCGTCAATTATCGGGCAAGAATGAATTACCGTTATTTTTCACTGTCCCATAAAACTTCCAGCCTGTGTGAATTTAACAAGCAAAGCATCCTGAAACTTTCATGGGCGAAAAGAAACACTTTTCAAACGTAAATTCAAAGGCTCGCCGACGACGCTCAAATTGCTGGACAGATCGATATCGGCAAAAGCAAACTCTGCCCGAATTCTTTACTAAAGCGCAATCTCGGCCGAAATGGACGGGATTTTCTATCTGGTCACAGAACTAATCACAACGAAGGTTATAAATTGCATTCAACAATTCTATGTTCACCGAAATCTCATGTAAACGTCGCTACAACTTAACATTATTGAACTCTCGTACAATATAATTAGTTCTGGTACAATATACGGGTGTCCCACGTAACAGTTTTCACGGTTGTTTAATTATTTGCGATATTCTGACGAAAAATATTTTCAACAAAAGTTGATCAGTTTTCGATTGGCTATATATTGCAATAAAAAAGTTCGAAAAATATAGTTTCTTATAGTATTGTCAAGGCCACCTTCATTTTTTTAAATGGCACTTTGTATTTTCGACTTAACAGTGTTATAGCCCGTGTCAAGACGAATTCAACGACCTAGTATACCATGACCTTGAAGGCGAAGAAATGAAAATTTCAACAAAACATGACAATCTGCTTGAATGGGCGATAATAACTTGTGTTTATTATTAAGACCCGAAATTACATTTAATTCAAAAACCTTGATTCATATTCGAATTCAAATCCGTTTTGTTGTCTGCACAGTTCCGTTCTCCGTAGTAAATTTGCATTGGTTTCCCTTCTTCGGCTTCAAGGTCATCCCAAGGTCATGGTATACAAGGTCGTTGAATTCGTCTTGACACGGGCTATAATACTCTTAAGTCAAAAATACAAAGTGCCATTTAAAAAAATGAAGGTGACCTTGACAATACTATAAAAAAAGTGTTTTTCGAACTTTTTATTGCAATATATAGCCAATCGAAAACTGATCAACTTTTGTCGAAAATATTTTTCGTCAGATTATCGCAAGTTCTTAAAAATCGTGGAAACTGTTAGGTTTCCCTGTACAAGTAGTTCTAGGATTCTAGTTGGGATTGAGCCGCTCAACTGTTTTATCCTTTGACTCAAATAGAAGCTAGAAAAAATTGATGCAATAGTAGATTTCTAAAGTTCATTCAATTTGTGTCATTCAGTCTCAACGATATTAAATCTAGCAACCAAGAAAATTTATATTCAATGCAAAAAGTTCAGCATCATTGCAGCAAAATTCCTAAAGCATTGTGCAATGACTCAAGTACCCTAAGTGTTAACATCAGTATCTTAATTTAACACGAGTTCACCTGTTATCAATTTTACTGAACGAAGAAAGATCGCTTCCTGAAGATAATCGTTCCAAAATCTATTAACCAAATTATACAAGCCAATGAATCATATATACCAATAATTACACATCTTGTGCAAGACTCATCGTGACCAAATAACAACAGAAAGCAATTCCAAGCAAACACCTAATTAGAACCACTAGTGTTCAAGGTGTCAGGAGACAACTTCGTAAAAACTCCCCCGATTCGTCGTAATTTCTCTTTGGCGGGACACGGGACAATTAAAAAAAAAGATCCGCGATGTCAGCGATAGCGTTAGCACGCGAGCTGGTAGCAGTTGATTCGTTTGAAATTCATTAGATTCCGGGTTATTGTTTTTCAGAGTGTATTTCCGTGGGATCTAGATCTGGGCGAGGTAGATAGTGGAGATATTGTTCGTGGATCGGCTCGTTAAGTAAACGACCTTCCTCGGGGCTCAGAGACACGTGGGACGGCATTCGATGGGTATCACGGAGCCACAAAGTGTTCTAAAATATCACGGATGGGGTACTCGTCGGAAGGGCGGGTCGGACAGAGGCCGGGAATTAATAGCCAACGACACAAATTGGACGGAGGGCCTGCAGCGCCGCGGAACGACTACGTGATTACGGGTTAATCAGAATTAATTAAGTGCCACGGCATGCGCGTCACTACTTCGTTACTGTGACGCGTCAAGTGCCACCCACACCCTCCTCCACCACCACCACCACCGCCACCCGTTTTCCCACCCTATATACCACCCGTCCTCGCAGCTCCCAACAGTCCCTCCGACGGCTTAGTGTGTGATCCTAATGAATGATATGCGCGTGCATGCTTCCGCTGCACAAGGCTTCCGTCGGTTTATCCGTGAGCAAGTCTCTTGGGAGAAAGGTGGAATAAATGAGGCGGAAGGGACAGGAGCGGGGAAGGTTAAACTGGAGGGTACCCTCTATCTTTCGACCCTGCAGGCCGCGCCGTTGCGTTTCGGCGGGACCCATACGCAAATTGTCAACGCTAATTAATATCGCTTTTAACTTCGTAACCCTCTTCAACCAGACCTGCCCGCTTGGCCTATCTACGTATTTGTTAGTGCGAGTTTTGGATCGAGTGCTGGAGGCTCTAGGTCAGTTCCTTTGGGGATGATGAATGATGGCGAGTGACACTGGATTTTTCATTTCTGAGATAGTAAAACTTTGTTCTTGCGCATAGCGACCACGTCAGACAAAAATTCGTTCTCAAACTTTGTTTTAAAGTACAGGCATCTTGATGTTATTTGTTCGGCACACATAATTTATAGCTAAGCTAGCATCTGTGTTCAAGTAAGAAACATTCAGTACAACATAAAGAACGTATGCTTACTGGTAATGCAAAGTTGATTTCGTTAAATTCTGTACACTCTATTAATGTGAATGATATGAACATCGTTTTCTTAGTTAAGGGAACATACCTCACAATTTATAGTCTTCAGCAATGATGGATACATTGATACAAATATGAAAAATTTAGTGAAAAATGAAGAACATACATTTCCAAGTAATATAAAATTGTTCTCATTAACTTCTATTCATTCTATAAATTGTGAACGCTATGAATATATTAATATAATGTAATGATAAGATTATCAGCTCCAAACTTCTAGTCTAAATTAGGAAAGCATTAGGATAAAATAAATAAGATAAGTCAGAAAATAATGTGAAACTATTTTGTTCGTAATAATTGACTTTATCCACAGCATAAACAATTGAAATCTGAATTTCCTAAGTAACAATGTTTAAAGATCACATAAAAATGAACAGAACGCAAGACGCTACCATCACAATCCTGTAGAACAGACGTATTTTAAAGACAGTCTCACAAATTAGCGTGATGAATAAATTGCGGATATTATGCATTTATAACAAAAATAAGGAGGTGAGATTTATGACAATAAAAAGATTGAAAGAATTAAAGCGTGTCCGTTCATTATTTACAACTTCTGAAAATGATTGAGAAAAGAGCGAAATGTCTACTTTTGGTTCTTGTTCCTTGCAATTAATGCAGAGCACTTCTATTTCACATCAAATAAAATAAAAGTAAGTACACATAGGAAAAAAATAAAAATGAAGTTGCAAATTAAAAATTGTTTCTATCAATTACAAGGTACGGGAACCAAATCCAATTTCTTCCTTTAATTAGTTGCCGACAATACATCGAAACTCTTAAATCCCTTTTATCTTTCTACTGTTGCATGATTCACCCACTCCTTTTTTGCAATAAATGCTTAAAATTCACGGTTTGGTGTTCGCCTTGTGTACGCTGTAAATATACAACATAAACGATTTTTTTTGGAAGTGGCCTCGGGTACATAAAAATCTATTAAAAAGGAAAATGATGTGGTACGAATAATCTCTGGCCGAGTATAACCGCGTACAAGTCAAACATTGGGAAATAAGTATTCCGGGCAAAGTTTCCGGAGCACGAGTTTAATCCGTGGCCCATGCTTGCACACCGAAACCGAGTGCTCATACTTCCCAAATGACTTCTGATTCCGGCGTTTATTGACACAAGGGTGGAGACCAGAGGTAGGCAGGAGCAGGAGTAGCAGCAACAGCAGTGGCAACGTAATCCTTAGTATTTATCGTCAGCGAAACGAGACACGGCCGCCGGCGCGCGTTAGCAGCGCCGTGTATTAAAACGGATAGCTAAATTTCAAGTCGCTTAGGCGCATTTCCGCGAGTAATTCACGTCGTCGCGAGCACCGCTAGAAATTCCTGGAGATTACAATCCGGGGAACAAGACGTGGAGGCACAAGCACAAAGTGCTTTACGAAGCATTCTTAACAGATGATCCACCACAATTCCACCGGCGATGAATGCGCGGCCCGGCTTATAAAGTTGCGCGCGTTTCTATAGCGTGACCCGCATTTCCCATGGCCGGCACGTGTGCAACCTCTGCGGGCGAATATTCCTTTTTGGAGGTCGACCTTCCGTCCTGCATGTGTTATCTACGTTAATCGAATCATCTCCCCGCGCGATTTACTGTGTTAATTGAACTGTCCTAAGCGATTCCTTCTCTTCGCTCTCACGTCGTCAATAATTATTGGATGTACAAATTAATCCGTAGCACTTCCTTATTGATTACTTACAAACCAGGAACACATTCTATTCTCTAAAATAATCTCCCTCACTTTCTGTGCACTTTGCTCATCCCACAATGAATGAATTCTCATTATGGAGGTGCAAAGATTTGAATTCAGAATGAAATTGCAGTTGATGCACAGTGAGAGCCACGAATTAATTTGCGCAGCTAACAAATTCTCTACATTCATATTATTGTATATTTAGGAACCATGAAAATGTATTTGAGTTTCGAAAATTATCACAATCATGCAATTTATAATTATCTACTTCGTCTTACAGGTAAATGGCGAATCTAGTAACGAATTTGAGTTGAAGATAAAGTTACAAGTATGAGTGTGACGAAAATACTGCGATTTTTATGCACTTACGACAAAAACTGATGAATCAGTAAACATATTTAAAAAATTCAAGATTGGTAAAATGGTCTTTTCGACTTTTTAAAGCGATTAAAGAAGAAACGAATCTGTTGTATGGCTACCGTTTCTCGCTTTCAATGCAGACAATCTTTATATTGCATAAAACTTCGCTGTTTAGTCACAAATTAATTTGTACACTTAATAATATGGCTTTCGCTTTATCATTTCGAACGAATACGACACGAAACATTTTTGTACTCCGTTTGTAATTCTGACTTTGACAGTGTGAGATTTATGCTAGGTGTACATCTAGGAACGAGCGGTGTGGTATTCATGCAACGTTAAGAACGTTAAAAATGTTAGTAGTGCATGAATATTTATTCAATCATAAAGCCCTTTATGGCACTGTTTCCTTGTGAATAAATGAATGGATTAATGCCTTTGTAGAGGAATGAAACTGTGTAATAAGGCTGTAAAAAATTCATCAAGTATAAAGACGCGTACTTTTGTAAGCCATAGACATCTGCAGAAGTGGATTCATGTTTTAATATGTTTAAGCTTATTCAAAGTACTACGATTAATTTTTTAATCGCCTTGAAATGGAGAAAGCAAATTAATCTTCTCTGCAATGAGTACAAGTTACTGTGTTAATATTAATGGCTAGATATAACGTCTTGTCGATTTTCTCTCGAAGATGTTGATGATTGTGATCAAATTAAGTAAATCAAATTAGAAACATTAATAAGATTTATAAATACTATTGCATTGTTTCCACCTGTATAAAATGAACAGAAAAAGAAATCATTTTCTCTGTAGCCCGATTTTCTTTCCAAGATGTTGATGATTGTGATAAAATTGAGTAGATCGAATGGAAAACAGTGGAAACATTTAAAGAATTTAAATCACTATTGAATTGTTTTCACCTGTATACAATGATCACAAAAGGAAATCAATTTCTCCGTACCTTGATTTTCTTACCAAGATATTGATGATTGTGATAAGATTGAGTAGATAAAATGGAAAACAGTGGAAACATTTAAAGAATTTAAAATTACTATTGCATTGTTTCCACCTTCATAAAATAATCAGAAGAGGAAATCAATTTCTGGGCTGCTCGATTTTCAATCGAAGATGTTGATGATTGTGATGAAATTGAGTGGATCAAATAGGAAACAGTGGAAACATTTAAAGAATTTAAAATTACTATTGAATTGTTTTCACCTGTATACAATGATCACAAAAAGAAATCAATTTCTCTGTACCTCGATTTTCTCCTCAATATGTTGATGATTGTGATAAAATTGAGTAGATCAAATGGGAAACAGTGAAAACATTAAAAGAATTTAAAATTACTATTGCATTGTTTCCACCTGTATAAAAAGATCAGAAAAAAATCAATTTCCGGGAAGCTCGATTTTCAATCGAAGATGTTGATGATTGTGATAAAATTGAGTAGATCAAATGGAAAACAGTGGAAACATTTAAAGAATTTAAAATTACTATTGCATTGCTTCCACCAGTATAAAAAGATTCCGGGAAGCTCGATTTTCAATCGAAGATGTTGATGATTGTGATCAAATTGAGTAGATCAGATAGGACATACAGCCTATTCCAGTTACGTGGGACACACTGTACATCTCAAAACTATAGTCCCTAATATTCCCACAACAAAATTCTCGAATTCCGAGTTCTGTCGCGTGCTCTGAATGCAACGATACGCCTGAAACACGTACAGTCTCGAATTTCCACGAGACGGAGGACAGACGTAACTTTTCTATTCCCGTGGGATAAATCACGTTTCCCTCTCGGTCTGGCACCGGACGTTCCGCGGGCCGGCATAAACAGGAACAAGTAACGAGTGCTCGTTGCCGGAACTCTTCATTAGACGACTCCAAAATTGACTTCGGCGTTCTCCACTCGAGAAAGTGCTCTCGAGCACCAATAGCCACGCGGCGTCGAGCCCGCGTGTGCACGTATACACGGATGTTCGCGTGTGTTGAGCGGGGATGGTTTGGAAGCTGGGATTTCGTGGAAGACCGGGATTATGGGATTCGAATCGAGTCTTCCTGGGTCAAGAGTCTACTCGAGCTTGAAACTACGTCGGGAAGCGGAACGGCTCGAGAAAACGGAGCGATTGCCGGCCGGTCCGGGTCCATCGATGCACAACGATATTCAAGGTGAGAGAGAGAGAAAGAGAAGAGCCAGAGAGAGTGAGAGAGAGAGAGAGAAAGAGAGACAGACTGATCAGCCGCGACTGAATAGATGAAAGAAAACGGGCGGAGAGGAACTCTTAAAAAGAACCGTAATCCGGGGGCCGGCGCTCATTGGCCCCGGGCCAACTTGAACACGTACAGGCCGCATCGGGGATGCCGCGGCGTGGACGAGTGCCCGGCGAAGTCGCCTCGACGATGCCTAACAATGCCGTCGAAAGGTGTCTAATTAAATAAGACGTCCGGAAATACGCGGATCTCGCAGGCCCCGCCGCTAACAAGCCGTTCCTCGAAGTGCCGCGCGCGACGACGTCGTTGGGCATTGTTGGCACTGTTGCTCTTGTTCACCCGGGTCAACCGAGAAGAACCACCTAGAGGGCTATCCACGTGGAACCTACCAGAAGCTCCGTATAATTGTAGTGTCGCGCTTACAGGGAGTGGATCTCTCTCCTCTACTCTCATCTCCTCTCCGCTACAGCTTCCTAGGTGGATAGAGAGCAATAGAGTTCGGATCTTCTTTTGCGCACGGTGCTTTCTTCTTTCTTGCGAACGCCACGGATTCGGGTAAGTATCCGCGGCCAGATGCGATTCAAAGAGCAGAAAGTGCTTGGGAAATAATTATGGAGGTTTCTAAAGATGAAGGTAGATTGGTGGTTGAACACAGTTTGATGTGGCTTGAGAAATTGTGGTCAATTTTTAGAAGCTTCTGGTTGGTATTTGCAAATGGGTGACTAGAGGATTTTCGAGTTATTTTGACTTAATTATTTGTGTTTTATTCGTAAGCATAAGTTGTGATCAAGTAGGGACAAACGTTTCGCTTCAATGTGTAGAGGAATTTAGAATTGCTTCGATTATATAATTTGTGCGATATTCATAACCACAAATTTTAAAGAAGTAGGGACATGTGTTTGTATTTTATTCATAATCTCAAATTATGATGGAAAATATGAATCAAACGTTTGGCTTGAATTTGTAGAGGATTTTATAATCGCTTTGGTTTAATAATTCGGTATTCTATTTTCTATCATTTGTATTCATTCAATAAATTGTGTTTCTCACTTAACATCACGTTATGAAGAAGTCGGGACATGAATCAAACGTTTTACTCTGGCTAGAAAAGAAATATAGTTGAATTTTCACTCGAGGAACATACACCTTTGTTTGTATATTTCAGAGCAGTGATTTAAGTATACGTGGAATAGAAGAGAATCGATATTCTGATACTATTGTCCTAATTTTTAAATCTTTCCGATTTTTGTGTTCACTTTATGTAGCTAACAATTTTATATAGATGAGGCAGTGATTAATGTAGAATCTTTTGAGAACAAGGTAATTTATACTGACTTATTTGTTTCTGCCTAATTGTAATTTGATTTGAAGTAAAGCAGTGCTACAGTACCAATGCTGCCGCCCTTTACAACAGCAAAATCGTAGACGCAATGTTTACCGTTGACAGGACAATTCACTCGACACAGGGACGTGTTGGTAAATTGAAATTCCAGCGACGTACGACGCGCATTGCGTAACAGAGCTATCGTTGCCATGTGTTCCCCTCGTTCAAGCTCCACGTCGAAGAAACTTGGGGATGGAAACGTTTCCCTGTCACGCACTGCGGTCAATTTGTCCAAAATCGTGGATAAGAAGTCTTACAAGTCTCGTAATTCGTGAAATGTGATTTTAAGTGTTATTCTTTTAGTGGGACAAAAATCTACACCTATAAGGGGTGTTTCACCATGAAAAGTCGAGAAACTTTGCCAGCTTAGAGTATGATTTCAACATTTCGAACCACGAGACAATATTATGTAGCATCAAGCTATCATAATCTACTTTGAAATACATTCAAAAATTTCAATCGAAATTAAAGATTTTACTTTGAAATATATGTTTGATGATTATACTGCGGAGTTTATGCATTTATTACATAAATAAACACGTAAAATTTAAATCGGTGGATATATTAAAAAGATTTAAGGAAATCAGTATATTACTTTCAGCTTAAAACGATAATTAAAAGAAAAAAGAAATTTTTACTTGGCTCCTGTGTCTTGCAATCAATGCAATAATTTTTCATTTTGCATGAAGATCCGCATTCCATTGATGACTAACTTTGGAAAGGAACATGCTCGAAAGAGTGGTTCCTGAATCATTAAGACAAACGAGACAATTGGAAACGGTAAAACCACTGTGTATTTTGCATTTACGATAAAAATGAGTAGATACAATTTAAGATATTAGAAAAATTAAAATCATTCGCGAACATCAAAGTATCAACATCGAAGGCTTAAAATTTAATATTAACTTAATATTTCAGTTAATTTATATAAACCGGGGTAATTTATATAAAATTCAGAGAAAATTTTATATTAATCTAGGATTGAAATTTTTATTTAAAAAATTTAGGGGGCTTTATTCAGTATCTTGCAACCAACGCAGACAATTTTTATTTTTCACAATGATTTGCGATCTACTAAAACGATTGTTTAGGTGAAACTAAATGCAGACTACTTTCCTCAATTTTGTCCATGTTTTTGATCAAACCAGCTACTGTAGAAACCAAGTCCAGTTCGTCGGATATGTGTCGCTTCGGCACGCGCACGCAATCACGCGATTCCCGTGTCGGTCGGAAGCGAAGTCAGTATCGCGTGGAAAGCCAGGGACCACGGTGTACGAGGGAACAGTTTAAGCGTGTCATCGTTGCGTGTGTATGAACGATATGATCGCTGGCCTAGGGCGCGAAAGAACTGCGCATTGCTGGTTTCGAGATGGACGGGCGCGGCGATTTCTTTTAACGAGGATCGAAGTCTCGGGCGATCGGTATCGGAAAGAAGATAACGAGCTTCTCGCAGACAGTTTCCTCGAGTGGAGACCTGGAGAGATGGTAGATAGAAGAGGGGGAAGAGGTGGAGTGAGAGAGATAGAGAAAGAGAGATAGCACATCGTGAAAAGATGACGTCTAAGCTGTAGGAAAGAAGCTGATACGATAAAAGGGAGAAACTAGGTGGATGCGAGTTTCTAAGGGGATCGGTCCAAGTTCCCAGGAGCAGCGAACCATTCGAAAATCCGACTGTTGAAACGACGGCCATGTTACGGCCACTTGGCCCCATCTAATTCCGCAAAGTGATGTCTAAGCCTGCTATATGCAGGACGGAAGCCGAAACTCGACACTGACTGAATAATGCGGACATGAAAAGCGGAGAATCGTGAGGGGACGCTCGGCATGCAACGACAATCGAAGAACGCGGTCTGTCATTTGGATTACTTAAACGGTCTATCCCGAAGATCAATGATAATACCACCGCCACCAGCGATGACCCCCTTCGATATTCCGCAGGGACTCTCCTCAAGAATAAAATTCAGTTTTCCGAGGGGGATGGTCGTTCGAATGTTAAACGACTCGGCGCCCAAGCTTACCGGAATTGTCGCCACCCGCTTAAATTTAACGCGTCGACTTCGAAAATAATCGATAACGGTTCCCTCATAAATTTCATCCAAGGTATTCCAGATTTGATCCCGGAGTTTCTACTTGACGCGTGCGACAACTATGCGGAACAAGATGCCTCTCCCGGAGAAGATAAATACAAAGATTATTTCGTGAGAAATTTCTTAAGCTACCCCTTTATTCTTAGGAACGTCAATATTAAATTCTTGCGGCAAACGGGCAGAAGTTAAGCAAAAGATGTGCACGTAGTCGATCCAAGAATTTGCCATGACAACGCGCGAAAATTGTACGTCAAGCTCCAGGAATTAAATTCCGGGTGCTCGTACATGATTTACTGCGCGAGGCTGACCATTGCAGAACTGTTCTACTTGTTGCGATGTATCGTGTTTGTGAACTGAATTCTTTCGAAAACGAAACCTTTTATGGAAGAATTTCATTGTATCCTTTAATGTTCAACGTGTTGATTGATGAGAGAGCAATTCTACAAACTTTGTAAAATTATTTTTCAGGAAGTAGGTCCTGAAACGATAAATTCTTAGAATTAACACTTTTTTTAAGGAAGCAGGTTCTAGATAGATAAATTCTTAATGATGGATATTATCGTTGAACTGTTTGCATTTTGTAGACATTTGAGACAAGTTTATTAAAGTGAATATATCGGTAAAAAAATTAGTTTCGTTCGATAGTATGAATAATTATTGGAAGAATCATTCTCACAATTTCTTATAAAAAAATATTATGTACAACAATGGTCCGTCTTTATATAAGAGAGGATTCATAGATGATGCTAATATGACTCGTACAGCTTCTTTCTAGTTTCAAACTAAAATGTGTAAAATATAATTTCTTCAATCGAAAACGTTCTGACGTCTTGCAATGTTTTCATTTAGCTTCAATATTTACTCTCGGGAATAATGTGATCAATAGACTGAGTATCTTTATGGAAAATAAAAATTTGCTTCATTAATTGCGACAAACAGGAACTACATAAAAATGTTATTCTTTCTTTAATAATTTCAGTGAGATGAAAATAATGTGTGCATATTCTTAAATGCTCTCAAACTTTAGACTGTTTTGAATTTCATGTATTCAGTTTTATCATAAGACAGATTAAATCATACAGCTAGATTAAATCTAATAATGAAACACGCGAGTTATGTTGCTTGTAGCATCTCACGATCGGCATTGCGTCGCAGGATATCACGTCCGTGGCATCGCACAAGCAGCATTTCGTCGCGACATAACACGTCTGTGACCTTATACAAACAGTATCGGCGTCGCGACATAACACGTCCAAGAAAACGAAGCGGTTAAGTAATTGTCCCAAAACAAAACATTACCGTAAATATGACTTACAAGGTCTCACAAGGTCATCGGGTCTTAGATTTTGTCGCAACTTTACATACTGGCAGATTTCGTTCTCCTGTTTATGAAAATATAGCATTATAGGCGTTGAAACACAATAATTTTTGAGATATTTATAATTTAAATTTCGTTATACTCGTTAAGCCGCTAAGTACAGTTTTGGTTGAAGTTTTGTGAAGTGCCAAACGGCGTGATGGTAACGTACTAGATTCGTTACCAGCCAGTGTTCAAATCCCTTTTTTTCCATTTTTTCTTCTTTTCTGTTCAGTTTATCTATTTTAATTAATTGTATTTTGCACATGAAAAATACACTCATAATATCTATAGGAAACAAAATATAAACATTTTATTGAAAAGAAGCATAATATGAAAGAAACACTAATTTCATCAATCTTAACGTATCTCAAAAGTTGTTGAGTATCGACGCCTATAATGCTACATAATCATAATCAGGAGAACGAAATCTACCAATATGCAAAGTTTCGAGAAAACCTGAGATCCCATGACCGCGTCTTCTCCTTGTCAGTACAAGGACTTACTTTGCGTAAGAACTGATCATTGGACCTCGCTGAGATTGCATTAATTTTGTTGAGCCTATCGAACCTGTTCTCATGACTTCTTTTCTGATGAAATACGTAAATCGTATATTCTAATGCTCAATTAATGCGTAAAGTAAAGTTTTTTGAAATTGTGACACGCGGCGTTTTTCCTTGCAGCCAGAGATATGGTCCGAGGCTGCAACGCAAGCAGCAACGACGACAGGAATATCCAGCAGGATCAGCGGCGAAGGAACTTGTATTACGAACTGACCAACAATGCAAGGTGGAGCGCGGGGCGGCAAGTAAAGCGGTGTGCACGGAAGCCAGCTCCCGCATAATGATTGAATTCCACCGCGACGCCTTCAGCGTATTTACCGGATGCACGGAATTTCGGTACGGCGCGAAGGAATTCACCGCCGCGCCGCTGGGGACAGTTTCGTTTCAAGGCCTTCGCCGCAGGCAGCCCAACTTCCTCGGGAGCCGGAAGGAAGCCTTTTCCGTGTTCGGCCGTCGAGATTGCGGGCCCTGTGTCGCAGTGTTTGCGGTAAACGCCACCGCGCACACAACCTTGCACCCACACCGCTCACTGTTTGGATTCTTTCCGCGTTTTATTTTTCACCGAAGCGATGACAACGTCGACGATGGGCGGTTACCACGTCCGTCCACGTCCACCCTCTTCAACGGATCAATTCGGTTCACGTAGAGGGCTTGAATTTTTCCCAAAATGTCATGCATACGAAGAGCGGTTCTACGCACCAATGGGTGCACGATTTTTATTTATTTTTCATTTTGCAGTTTTGCAGCGGCGACAGTTTTCGATACCCACCGCCGCCGCCGCCGCGGAATTAGAATCCAAGGACGCATCGGATCTGTGTTTTGCATCTCGATGGCTGTGAGGATTGATGTTGAATCGGTTACTATCGTGGGAATTGCGGGGGTGTGATCGAATTGACAGTTATATGGTTAGTACTTTCGAGAGGATTCTTTATGCCATTGCGATCCAGAGAGTTTCCTCTGTTTTATTTCTAAACTTAGTAGAACATAATTCAATCGCATAACCTAGTTAGGACAGTTCAAGAATAGTAAAATCGTTCTTCTGTTTCACGGAAAATAAGTAGGTGCAAAAGTCAATGTTGAGTCTTCACTATTATCAAAATTGGAACACAGATAAATAAAAATTATGAGTGGTTTCACGCAGACGGTATTTTAGGGTTAATTTAACCATAGAATGACGGGACTTGGGCCCAAGTTGACCTAAAGTTATAAATATTCTATCTAAGTTCCAATTGTCTAATAAGTAGTACACATGATTAGCTATTTGTAATAGGTCTGCTAAGAAGATGCAAACGTTCTATCCAAATTCAAATTTTCTAGGAAACTGTTCAAATGATTACATATACAGGGTGTCCCACGTAACACTTTTCACGATTTTTTAAGTACTTGCGATAATCTGACAAAAAATATTTTCAACAAAATATATTGCAATAAAAAAGTTCATTCAAGTCAAATGGCACTTTGTATTTTTGACTTAACAGTATTATAGAACGTGTCAAGACCCACTATTATTACCCATGCAAGCAGATTGTCATGTTTTGTTGAAATTTTCATTTCTTCGCCTTCAAGGTCATCCCAAGGTCATGGTATACTAGGTCATTGAATTCGTTTTTACACGGGCCATGATACTGTTAAGTCAAAAATACAAAGTACCATTTAAAAAAATGAAGGTGACCTTGACAATACTATAAAAAAAATGTTTTTCCAACTTTTTTATTGCAATATATAGCCAATCGAAAACTGATCAACTTTTGTTGAAAATATTTTTTGTCAGATTATCGCAAGTACTTAAAAAATCGTGAAAACTGTTACGTGGGACACCCTGTATGTATTAGATCTGCTAAAAAGATACAAATGTTCCATCTAGATTCAAATTTTCTAGGAAACGGTACAAATGATTAGATATTTGTATTAGATCTGCTAAAAAGATACAAATCTAGAATCTAATTTTCTAGGAGACAGTTCAAACGATTAACTATTCGGTCCACTAAGAAGATCAACGTTAGTTTCAAACAAACACGTACAAGAATTTGTAAAACAATTTTGTAGTAGTAGCTACCATCGGATCATAGAAGCCACACCTGCACAAATGTCTCTAGCATTTTCATCGAACCCTGTCAGGAATTCATGTTTGCACAGTTATACGGCGGTGAACAGAAATTCCGGGAGCCGTTTACGACCGAATCTGGTTCTAGAGGGTTCTAACTCGTTAAGAAAAAAGAGAGCACGGTATTTAGTGTTTACAGGTTAATGGATCCCGTGTCGTAAAGTTTAATAGTTTTGATCGTAGGCACTCGTGCGGCAGTTTCGCGGGTATATCGGCGATATCGTCGATCGCGGCCAATTAAAAGGGGCAACAAAAAAAAAGAACAAGCAGAGAGTATCGTCGTTGGCTAGAGCGCCTCGACGAGCCAGAACGAAAATTTACGATAGCTGGCAGCCGCGTTTCATAGCTACCTAGGAACGTGGCCGTGATTAACGCGCGCGCTTCCATTCTCAGTCCGGGCTGTGCTCCAGCATCGACTATAAACCGCGGTTTACAGTAAATCTAGCACGCGTTGCTGGCAACAGCCCGCGCCGAGAGCCGCTATAACGCGCTTACATTAAGGCTTAGTAAACCGCCGGTTACCGGGACCATAAGGGGGGGACTACTACTAAATTTCATTTTTCTTCACCGCCGTTTCTTCCTTCCACACGTTCTTGTTGCACGCGTCGGAAATCACTGCGTGCGGATCTATCCTACGGAGAAATTACAGTAACCCGAATCGCGTTTCAGAATACGGGAAATTTACTTCTTCCACCGTGGAAAATGAGGCGTCCTTCTCCTGTTACAAGTTGCTCTACATCCGATCGCGCGCGGTTAATAAGACTGAAAATAATCCAAGAAAGCAGAGACACGCGACTGCATGCGCACTGCACTCGGCGTGTTTCTAGAAATAACGCGGAATGCAATGGAGACGGAATTGTATTTTATTTGGGCACCTCTAGTCTCCTCTCTGAAGATCTCTACACACTTCCTTTGGAATCTTGTGTATAGTCGTTCAAACTAGACTACGCATCTTTAGGCAAAATAAACATTGATTGCATCGTATGATTCAATTATATTCCGATAGGTAGTTTAATTGACATATTTCGAATGGTCTTAGCACGTTAGCTGCCGGTGTCATAGATATGGGGAGACAGGTCCTAAGCACTTAAAAGATTTTGAGGCCTCCTTGTACAGGCAGCGTCAATTAGGCATTTTCAATGATTTGACTGAAAAGTGTTTTTAACAAAAGTTAGAATTTTACTCGCTCGCTACTTATTTTCATATTTCCACTAATAAATAAAAGACGTAAAATTCAGGAAATTTCTATGGTGCTCCCTTCGCGTACTTAGTTTGCTTATTAAGTAATCCAGCACTGTGGAGGGGCTGATGGAGACAATAATCTGTTTTCAAGAATTTAATCCAATCAACTTTTCCAGTATTATTTTTGAAAGGAATATTTTCCAAATATATAGGGTGTTTGCGAAATCGTGATACAACCGGCAAGAGGATGATTCCTCACATAAAATCTAGTCGAAAATAGGGAATATAGTTTTTTCATCGAGTTTGAAAATTCAGCGAATACGCGTACTATTAGATAGAAATCGGCTGTCGCGTCTGATCATGGAAATCCAATTCTACTCTGTGCATACACTAATGCACGCGAACCCGACGAATCTTAAAACTCGATTTTCTGGAAAATGCAGCACCGTATGAAAAAATCCCCTTGCCGATTGTACCACGATTTTGCAAACACCAAGTA
The DNA here is from genome assembly GCA_913789915.3 of Sphecodes monilicornis. Taxonomy (NCBI): domain Eukaryota; kingdom Metazoa; phylum Arthropoda; class Insecta; order Hymenoptera; family Halictidae; genus Sphecodes; species Sphecodes monilicornis. The sequence continues at coordinate 19,708,536 of OU565290.1, forward strand.
TATAGAACAATCATAGAAAAGCCTAATAGGCTTTCCGTAAATAATGTGCTAAGATAACAGTGAACAGCTGAAGTTTCAACCTGCTAAAATGATTGAAGAAAGAAATTGCAGAAAATGTGCATATCTCATGAAGATCCAAAATTTAGATGATAAGATACAAGTAAAAAATAAGAAAGAAGTGAATAAGGTTGTACATGTCCTTCTGGAATGCCGACAGCCGTATCTGGGTTAATTAGATCTCGACGTGGACCAAAATCTCTTAAGGAGGTTACGTGAACCAGTTGCTTGTCTTGTCGAACGCAATCAACAATGGCGGTCATGGAACCGCGAAGAACCGAGCACCCTCAGGAGAGTCAATATATCTGTCTCGTATGTGTGAATGTGTTTGTGTGTGTGTGTGTGTAGAACGTTAAATCGGCGCCGCCCGCGTCGCTATTGACATTGATGGTGTGACAAGCAACGGTGATAGGTGCTAGCAAGTAGTCCGTCGTCGTTGGGTACCGAGACGGGTTGTATTAGTGGCGGCGGTTAAGGGAGGAAATGGAGGGTGTTGCCAAGTCCCGACATGCCTCGCTTCGATTAATCAATGGGAATGGCATTTCGGAGAGGTGCTAGGCAAAGGTGACGCCGAAGGAGGTTGACGCCGGGGCCTCGAGAAAGCGCCGGGGAAAAGTGACTACTGCTAGACGGATTGAGAGCGGAGGAAAAGGGAAGATGAGGTCGGGGTGGACACTTTTGATGAATGGCGTCTACGATGGACCCCTGTAGGCTTCCGGTCTGTCACTTCTGTCTCTCTTTCACCCTCCCTGTTTCAACGCTTTTCTCCACCCCCAACCGCCCCCACCCTTAGCCGGGGTATTCATATCCAAGTGGTGAAACCGCTGAGACATCATGGAGCTAAGAAGCTGTGACGTGAATTATCATCTTGTCCCTTACACGACGGCAGACATTAGAATCGGTTTGGCGCAGACCGAAACAGGACACGGTCTGTAATGCTGATGAATACTGACCGCTATTGTCCCGGTGGCGAATGTGTCCGCAGTTTTGCAGATAATTAAACAGGAGCACCGCACGTGCCAGCTTCGATGCTGGTTAAACACGTTATGTGGCGTTCTCGGTTTAAAACACTTGCTAACAGAGGTTGGGGAGGCTTGATACATTGAGAGGTTTGATACAGATTTGTATTTGCCATGTAACTAACGGAGGAGAACAGAATATTATAGCGTAAAACGCTGCTAGTAGATCTAGGTAAGTTGCTTTATAAAAGTTGTTTCATCTTGAATTTTTTCTTTAGAGGGTGTGGGTCTTCTTTCAGCAAGGTGTAAGCTTCTATCTAGCTTATACCTTGCTTCTATGAATTAATTACCACATTTTTATCATCATAAATTAACATATTAATACGTACGCTATCAGCATCTGCTTCGCTGCCTACATTCACTGCTCAAATGTCTTATTAAATGCAACGCTGCTCTTTTACAAAATATTAAGCCGATTTAACAAACTGCACTTATGAAGCCCCTAACTATTCTGCCGTGTACGACGATTTTAAATAGTAAAATGCATCAGTTTAATTTGACTGTTTTCGTTCTTGCCATCATAAATTAACATATTAATAAGTTCGCTGCCTGCCTTCACTGTTCGAATGTCCTACTAAGTGCAACGCAGGTCCTTTACAAGATATTCAAATGAGTTAGCAAAAGGCAGTTATGAAGTCCCTGAATATTGTACCCTGTACGACGATTTTAAATAGTGTATAAAATGAATTGGATTGTCTTTAAGTAAATTGCGGGATTCTGAACGTCACATGTGGGCGACGCGGGTAGCGATGTATGTCAATTGTGTACGTATTATTTCAACATTCTAGATGTTTTACGAAACGACTCGTGTTCTTTTATATGTTGTTCGCTGCAGAACGTTAAAGATCGTTTATCCAAGAATATAATATACATTCGAAATGTATAAAGAACTCATTAAAACGTTATTTCCAAGAAGGCGATCGTTTCGCTTCAAAAATGTATCTAGCATCAATAAAATAAAACAATGAATCGCAACAGCATCGAAGAATGTTTCTACCACCAACAATTTACGCTTCAGTAAACATTTCAGTCACATAAAAGGTGAAGGCACAGCTGTTGTAGCCAGCTAAGTATTAGCTACAATGTTCTGATTCTTTTTCCACACCGGAAGAACATATCGATGGTCCCTGGAAAGAGCGATTCTAATTCTTTGTTAATTAATGGAGCCACATCGGACGGCAGCTAAGAAAGGAGACAGGGTCCAATGGTTCAAGAGTTTGCTGAAAGGTGTCCTCCATTTATCACTGTCAGGGACAGAAGTAGACGGGACGAAAATCGATCCCACCCCTCTCGACGTGTCATCCTTCTCTCGTTTACGCTCGGTTTCACCAAAGAAGAGCGCCGCGACGCTCTGCCGTTTCTCGCGAACATACGACTCCGACGGTAATGCTTCCTACCGAGGAACTTATTTTATATATATGTTTTATGATAATTGGCCGCGGCAGCTCGATATCGAGCATTCTTCTATGCCAGAAGCACGTACACGCGTTATCGTCTTAAACTTCAAGTGTCTGCTCTCGAATAACGGGGAGCATATTTCGCTCCGGTATTCCGTGCCGTTGTACGAGAACCATAAAACTATTTATCACGGTGTGTGCTCGGTCGACCTCGGATTTTGGGTGTGCTGGTCAGACGATCAGAAATTCATTTGTCTACTGTTAATGCTTCGAATTCGTAGATACGAGATCTGTTAAAGTAGAACTAAGAAAGCGACAAACTTTTTATATTATAAATTCTTCGTGACGCATTTATGGCATGTATGATAAAATACACAAAAATTGGCATAATGAGAAATGGCGATGGAATTTCATTTTTATCGTATGACGTCGTCTGGTTGCAAAAAAAGATCTCTTTTATTTGAACTCTGAAAATTTTAGTGCATCATAAATTTGTCATATTTGTATATTTGTACAAGGTATTCTATAATTTAGAATTTCAAGAGAAGATTTTAATGTTTATAAATGATATACAGGGTTTTCACGCTATTACTAGCCAGCTTTTTTCTTGCAAATAATAAATATTTTAAAAAAATCAAAGAGGAAAAATTAATACTGTTTTTTGCAAGCAACGTAATGGCGTATGTAATTTTTTTGTATTTGCACTGTTTTCATGGAAATGTCGGTGACCTCCAATTTTTGTAGATGAAATGCTATGTAATGTTTCATACCGTATGAAAGCGTGTGTCAAGACAAATTCATTCGTATACGACACAATAACCTTCAAGATCGTACAAGGTCAAAAATGGAAGAAACATTTTCGACATTTCGTACTAATGCGTTTACAAGTATACTTTATTGACGAGGCTATAGTAAATGTTCAATATACTTCCTCGTGCGTCACTACATATTTCGGTTCTATTAACTACGTTCTTGTTAGCTTCTTCTAACGTTGTACGAAATATTAATGCACACGATTGCGTTAGTTTCCTTTGCAAGTCGTTTACCTTTCTGGGCGTTGTGTATCGTGAATGATATCTTTACGAAATATTTACGTACGAAATATTCCAAATTTTCCTGCCATTTCTGACCTTGTATGAGCTTGAAGGTCATTGTGTTGTATAAAAAAATATAGTGCAAACGCAAGAAAATTATATACGCCATTATGTCACTTACCAAAAACAGTATTACCTTTCCCTCTATCATTTTTTTCTAATATTTATTATTTGCAGAAATAACACTGGCTAGCAATAGCGTGAACACCCTGTAACTTTCGGAGAATTTTGCAAATTCATTGTGAAATGCAATATATTCTACTTCTACTTTTAATTTATGAAATTAAGGATTATATATCTGAACTGAATTTATATTTGAAAAATAACATTTGGTACCATATTTTCAGACATTTGTATTAAAAACTGAAGAAAGAAGTATATGTTTCCAATCATTTCTACAAAAGATGTTGATTTCTTGCCTTAAAATATTGAAAGAAACTCTTGACAAAGATTTCAAACAGGAAGAATCTGTCAAACATGTACACCATTGATTTCTTACAAATAAAAATGAATCTGAATATGAAGATCACTGCAACTGAACAAAAATTCATAGCTCGATGACGTAATGACTTGAAATGTTCAAATGCAGGTAGCTGAATGAAGTGTACGATCTTAAAAGATCGTATACGAGTGTATAAAGTGGGCAGCAAAGTAAAACCGCTGCTCCGTATAATTATTCCAGATTTTTGTAATCCTGCGGGAGAACCGCAGACAGGGCACTGCCATAAAAATCCGCAGGATCCATGGTGTGCCGGTGGTTTCCGGGAAGATTGCTCCGTAGGTACGCCAGCCGTATGGTCCATACAATGAACTCCATTATCCGAGGCAGCGAGCATGCCCCACCCGGTTCTCATTCCAGTTCGCGGGCGCCATAGGCAACAGCCGGCTGCTTGCTTGCTTTGGTTCTCGCATGTTGCCGGTAAAACTACTCAAGCGAACGCAGGTTGCGTTCAGCGAAATCCTCAATCCACTTTGCTCGGATGCAATTCCGAAGGTACACTATGATCTCGCTCATTGCACTCCCGATCAAATTCTTGTTCTTTACGCGATCCTAGTTCATTGCATTTTGTTTGCGACTGTGTCTTTATATTGTGCACATTGATCGCGGCTTTGATCCAATATTGTGGGAGCTGTGGGTGGGAAATTGTTTCGGATTAATTGGACATCTCGTTCATTGTATGAACCTCGGATCTTGTCTGAAATTCCCATTTTCGTGCAACTAGTGAATTCTAGTTGACTCCACGAGACGAGAGGAAGAAACAACGAGAGCTAGAGAAAGGAAAAGAGAAAGAGAGAGATGGGAAGACTGAGAATTGGTGTACATTAAATCGAGAAGAACGGAAGAGAATGAAGAGGAGGCCCTCGTGGTGCTATGGAGAGAGAAGGGGCGCTGGCCACGTGCTGTTTCGAGTTTTCCGAGTTTTCCTGGAGTTATCAGGACACCCCGAGTTAGAGTGTTAATTACCAGCCCGTGCTAGATCGGCGAAAGGTGGCGGGTCGAAGGGCGAGGTGCAGGGTGTAGCAAAGGGAAGCAGCCTTAAGCTATGGCAGAGAGAGAGAGAGAGAGAGAGAGAGAGATTGAGAGGAGATGGCGGAGAGGTGGTCCCCGGTCCGCTGGTGGGAAAGGATGGAGACTCCCGGGTGCGAGATAACGTTTTCAATTACCTGCAGGATGTGACGTAGTTATGAGTTAGCTACCTAGAGAGCAAAGCGACGGGAGCTCCCAACCACCCAGCCAACTGCTTCCAGAAGATGATGAGCCAAGATGGGCCGCGCGGGGCAGGCGAAGGGCAAAAGCGAGTGGGAACGCTTCGGGAACGAGAGGAGGATAAACGTAGATACCTACCACTTGTATAGCGCGTGTCCTCGCGAGATAAACTAAACCCGATTAGAGCAAGCGCCCGAGAAGTTACGCGAGCCCGATGTACCTATGAGCTGCCCTCCTCTAAGCGATTTTAGATCGCGTTATTCATCGCGTATCGGCTCGCAAAACTTTCCTCGTTTCTTGAAGAAAAGGAGAAATGGCACCGCGATTCAATTAGCTGACGACGAAGTTGTCTTTGCCGGACTGTCAACGCATTGCTGGTCAATTTAGACCTTTGAAATTCCTTTCTGCGCTCGTTGCATGCCGACTAACTTCAGTCCTGTTTGGCTGGAGGGTGAACACTTTGCTACACAGCAATAGAAACAGGAAGTCGTGTCTCGAGGTACATGAAAACTTCGTGTTGCTTATGTTATGTTACAAACATCAAAGTAGCAGTGAGAGAGTATTAATTCAACGATAATACTATTTTTATGAAACTTTTACAAATATACCCGTAACATTTTTCTAATTGAAATGATACCCAACATGACATAATTTGGATTTTACTTCTTTAATTCACGATATACTAGAATCTCGATTATGTGAACTCCTCCATACTTGGGTCGTATGGAACATGAGTGTTGGGATAGTAGAACTGTCTAAAATTCAGTTCGGATAGTCGAAGTTCTAATGATTCGTCAGTTGAAGACGCAAATATGGTGGAACTGTGTCGTGTTTGGACTAATTTCTATGAGAAAAACTGCATGAATATTTTAGTGTCATAAAAAATAATTTAAAAGAATAAGGTATTGCCATTGGATTAGTATCGTCTCCCTTCTTCTTGTGCTGTGAGGGTACGCTCCGCGGTAGTGGGGATGAATTTTTCGCTAATATCGTGCACGTCTCCTCCACATATTACTGGGACATTACTGAAACAGCTAATAGTTTTCCGGGGGGCCGTGAATGCGATTGAATGCAATTTAATTGAGACATGTAGGTTAAACCTGTTGAAGCCGGCAGCCTTGTGGTAGAATTTAAAAAATGAGTCTGGAGTGGAATCGGACGGAGAGAGGTCTCTACGTGTGAGGTATGATTAAGAATTTCGGGAAGTATTTAAAAGTTTGAAACGATTGAATGAATTATTCGGCCGGGGCCGTTTCAATGTAACCGGGGCTGTGCAGTTGCTCCCGTTTAATGAAGTATTCAGCGGCGATCAATTTTCATGACGCTCGTGTAAGCATCCATTCAACCGGACCGAAGGATATATTTTTTCTTAGCACGTGCAGCACGTCGTTGGCCGCTGCCACTGACATCATATTTATCTCCTTAACTGCGCGATTATGGCGTAAAAACTGGCAAGAGAGTAATGCCGGGACATACCGCTCTCACCCGGCTGCTGCTCCCGTGATATATTATAATGTATACAATGGGAAGTTCAGGCCGTTCATAATAATGCGAGCAAAAATGATGTATAACGATTGTCCCGGCGGTTATTATTAATCTACCATTCCCAGAGATAAATTCTACCGTTCTCGCGATTCTACCGCGCGCGTCTGTAATCGCTCGAGAGAATGGAAAACGCCCTGCTACGACCGAGATCATACATCACAGACTGACATATGCTTTTCTAGACTGTTCGTAACATTATTTCCGTACCTTCGGACAGAAGTGATTTAATCGAAATTTTAAGTAAGTCTCGGCACTTTTCCCTGGCAAAGTTTATAATCAAGTTCGGATTAAACATCGTGGAGTAACAAAATTTAGATTAATTTTGATACAACCGGAGACCAACTTGAGTAAACAGCCTTAACTAGACAAACAACTAACCGTCTAAGAAACTCCGTATAAACGGGTAAAACATTGTTCCACTTTCTATCAAAGTTTGACAAAATCAAGGAGCAACACTTCGTCGACGTGTCAGAGCTTAGGCGAGTTTGCTGTTAATATACAGGTAGTAGTAGTAGTAGGTTCATTGTCAGCGATGTTATTTCATATTTGTATATTTATCATTCCAGATACCTAGTTCCAGATAACTAAAAAAGAACGTGTACATTTGTACAATTATAGAGACTTAAATTTAACTAATAGATAAATAAAATTCGTATAGAAAATCTGAGTACATTCGATTCCTGAAAACATTTTGCCAAATTAAAGTACCTCCGGTATACAATAGTATACATATAATAGATCAATGGGATAAATTTTCATAGAACTTCTGTTTCGCCGAATTAATCCTTAAATTTATGGACATGTATGCTGATTTAGAGTCTACGAATCGTTCATTAAAGCAAAAAATCGTACAACATAAATTTCAACAAACGTTGAGACTGATTGAAGACGGTATACGTGAACAGGGTCTGTCGTTCGAAGACTGGAATTCCGTCTAAAAAATCAATTTTTCCAGAAACGCAGGGAATCGAGGTCGACGCAGACCAGCGTGAGGATTCCGCTCCTCGGATAACCTTAATAAGAGAAAAAGCGACGCAGGTAAAAGTAGGGACGCTTGCGTGGCGGGAGCCAGAAGGAGGCAGAGTGATGCACGGAGGGAAGCTCTTCTACGTTTTCCGGGTGTACGAGTTTCGAGTTAGGCGAGCGCCAGCAGAAAACTTTTGCCGCCCTTGCCCGAGGGACGTCGGTCCGCGGGCTTTCGCAATTTATAACCATCCTAACTGGATACCCAGCTCGCGTCGCACCACGCCGTTCGTCTTTCCCTTCGTGCTGCGTGCTATACGCCCGCTTTTAATTCGGCCCGCGACCTGTGCTGATACCGCCGCCTCGCGTTCAACGCCGCGAGACCTTAATCGCTGGCAATGGTAACTGGAACACGCGTTCCGCCCCGACTTTTATCATCTCTGTATCCCTTGGGAGAGAGAACGCGGTCGTCTTGGAACACGTTTGCGGCTTTTCTGCATCAGCAACAAAGCGTTATCGTTGACCGCGAGTGTTGCTTCTGCGAGTTACACACAGAAAGTAACAGCAGAGACCTGTGGTTTCGTCTATAGTAGATTCGGATTGTTTAAACCAGACACGGAGAAGCTGTGAGTTGTACATTTGAAATGATGTTCTGCTAACTTGCTACTTTTAAGATTATCGAACATATTATTGTCGGTGAACATATAGTACATCATGAATATACAGGGCGGGACACTATGAACAGGTCACCTGAATAACTCTTACTTGATTTCGAGGCGTTCGTAATCTGATGTCATTAATTTTTTTATAGGTGGAGACGTCAAGGAGATATGAAGGTCAACTCTGTTTGTTTGAAATGGAACGGTATGGTTTTTTATTTACATTCTAATAGTGTGTTTCAAGACGAATACAATGACCTATTATGAAGGTCATTCAAGGTCACGCAAGGTCAACTGCAATAGAAAATAAAGTGTCTCAACGCATTCTTCGAACACTACGCCGATTTATATGTAACATGTTATTTACATATTCACTGCTACTTCAAGTGTTCAATTTGACGACCTTCAATACGGAGACATAATCTAAAACGTTGCAATACTGATGATACTGCCTGACAAATTTCAGTTGTATCTATTACAGAGCAAGCTCGTTTTATACGTTCTTGCATATCAACTGTGGCTGTTGGTTTCTCGCGGCACACTTGTTCCTTCAATTTTGCCTACAAATAAAAATCTAGTGGTGTCAGGTCTAAGGAACGTGCTGGCCGTTTATTACTTCCTGATCGACCAATCCAACGACCGTCGAATGTCCTGTTCAGTAATTCCGTAACATTTTGTGCTGAATGAGCAGGAAATCCGTCTGGTTGGAACCACATGGACTGTCGCATGTCCAGTGAAATTTCCTTCAACAATTCTGGCAAAACGTCTTTTAAAATTCTCTCGAATTTATGACTATTTGACGTGCCACCATTGAAAAATGGACCAATTTCAAGTTCACGATCGTCATTTTGAACACTTGAAGTAGCAGTGAATAGGAAAAGTTTGAGACACTTTATTTTCTATTTCAGTTGACCTTGCGTGACCTTGAATGACCTTCACAATAGGTCATTGTATTCGTTTTGCAACACACTATCAGAATGTAAATAAGAAACCATACCGTTCCATTTAAAAAAACAGAGTTGACCTTCATATCTCCTTGATATCTTCACCTATAAAAAAATTAATGACATCAGATTACTAGCGCCTCGATATCAAGTAAGCTTGGTCAGATGGATTTTCATCTATCTTCAAAAGCAAGCGAGTTATTCAGGTGACCTGTTTATAGTGTCCCACCCTGTATAAGTTGACAGTGCAAGTAGATTTCGATCAAAAGTTATAATTTATAGTTTTGAATGAACGAAGCATTGTTCATATGAAAAAAGAATTACTCGTTAAAAACGCGAGGACACAGGCCCGCGAAAGTTCATTCCCCGACGAAGTAGCCTATTTTACAACAAACACTCGGATACCTTCAAAACAACGAAAATTCCGGGCAGTCCGGCACGGCGGTTTGATCGTTCCATTCCACTCCGGCAGGTCACTGCAGGCGTTGGTTCGCGATAAAAACAGCTCGGGCCAGTTCTCGTGCGCGTTAACGTTTCGATATCGGCGAAAATGATGGCGCGTTGGATCGTCGCTCTGTTCACTTACCAAATTTGCAGTAATTTTGGGAACGAACGCATTCCAGCGTAGGCGATCGCAGTTCGTTGCAGCAGTAGCAGCAGCATCAGTCGGTTGCGGTTTCACGATCAGATCGCAACGTTGATCGTTCTATCGATCACGTGGGGTTCGCAGGGTAGCTTTGTGTGCATACCCAGGCTTCTGTTCGCATATTTACAAACACCAGTCGACGGCGTTACCGTTCGCTGCAATAATAATGGTCCGTAACGAGTCCGGCCAGTGTTCACGAGCCGAGTCGAGCCCATCCCATTATTAGAAACGTCGCGTCGGTTTGTCGGCGAGCAATTTCGAGAACCGCGACCTCGAGAGTCTCGCGGTTGCTCGAATTCGGATGCGATAGAGCGGTGCGTGAAGAGGTTACCCTTGATATAGGTGACCGTAGCTGACCGTACGTGGAACAAGGACGAGCGAAACGTCTATCCGAAAGGTAGAATCCGACCAGCAGTCGGTCACGCAAAAAGAGAATCACAGAGTTACAGCCTACGTTGGTTAGCCGAGTCGGTACCTGTACTTCCGCCGGCAGAGTGTACGGTCTGCCACTAACAACGCATACGGTAATTACCTTTGTTCGACGGTACAAATTGCGACGGTGCTTTCGGACCGACCCAACCCGCCGGACAACACCGCCGTAGCCGCATCCAGGCATTCGCTTCGGTTTGCGGTCGGCGATAGGGTTTCTTCAGGATCCCACAGGCCAACCCTAACGCTTCGGTAACGGATATTTTGTTGGCAGTGCGACCAGTGGTAGTATGCTTTGCTGAGATGACAGGCTGCGTTGAACTGCGGCTCTGATTGGTCGCAATCCTTCTTTGGAATCTAATTGTTCCGCTCTTTTTATGCATTTATGGCAAAAATGAGTATTCGCAATTTGGAAGAATAGAAGGATTAAAAGAATTAAAAAATGTGAATGGATTATTTCTAGGTATATTGATGTCATTAGAGAAGGATGGAAATTTCTACTCGGCTCCTGATCCTTATAATTGATACAGTCAATTTTTATTTTGCACAAAAATCCGCAGTCTAACAATTAGTATTTTATCTTTCCCTCTGACAAACCTAGTGCACTCCAAGGACTGAGAAAGCCTGTTGCCCTGTCGCAGAATCATTCCGCAGGCAACCGTGATATTTGCCAGGAGAAATTGTCGGGTCCAGGACAAGGTCTCCGAAATTTATCCGTGTTTGTGTTCGTGTTGGATGCCCGGCGATGTCCGGGGGAAAGGAGCGAAGAAGGCCGTCGCGTCCTCCGAATCTGCATATTTGTCCAAGAGGGTAGTGCCGTAGCAATTGGAATTGCAAAATCGTAAATTGGTCTTGTTCGCGGCGGGGCCGACCCTGACGGTGTTCCGGGCCGATCTCCGACGGAGCCATTGTTTTCCATGGAAAAGTGTTCCGCCTCGGTTCGAAACTCTCTGTCTCTCTCTCTCTCTCTCTCTCTCTCTCTCTCTCTCTCTCTCTCTCTCTCTCTCTCTCTCTCTCTCTCTCTCTCTCCCTCTCTCTGTTCGTTACCGAACGTCCATGCGATGTCCCCTCGCGTTTCATCCGTACATCTGTTTCCGCCGGGCCGATGCCTCGTAATTTTCGCTTGTAAATCATTCGTTTGTACGTCGGCCGGACTCGACGCGGCGATAAATCAAAGCCGTGCCGAAATTTATCGTGACCGGTGTTTGCGCGTCTGCGTTATCTCCGTTCACGGTCGAAATTCCGTAAGTATTTCGCTCTCGGTTAGGACAACCATGGATGGGACAAGCACGAGAGCGAGAGAGCGAGAGAGATAGGAAGAGGAGGGAGCGACCACGACGATGAAGAAAAAGGAGGCGAAATTGAGTGTTCGGGGAACGAGCGTCGTAAATTCGCAGCTCCGACGAGAGAGAAAAATGAGGAAGACCGCTTACATCAGGGACAGAACCTTCGTAATCGCGGGAGGGTGGCTGCACAAGTGCCACCACGGAACGGCAGAAGAGGGTGGAAGATTTGTCAGGCTGACGACTGCACCGCTTATCCGGTTAATGCGCGTTAGAAAAACCACTTCTCCGTCAACATTAATTTTTGCGAGACCCACTCGCTCTGCTGAAAACAGCCGACCATATTCCAACACCATTCGCGTACAAATTGCGTACGCGGCTGTTAACGCTGGATTCCTTGAAAACACACCGGACCCGAACACGAGACCCGCTAATCGTGTTATTTCCCTTTCCACTTGCGGTTTTCTCTGAAAACATTTCTTCGACCTCGCTCTCCACGCTCAAGGGAATCCTGATCCATCGGCCAGGTATCAACTTCCCAAGGACCGGCTTCATTTGAATTGAAAATTCCCGATCGATGATTGTGAGTGTTTTAACGCTTTGAGTGCCGAGTATTAAACTCGGCCGACCGCTTCATTTTTATGATTCGGGGAGGAACCGGCCGATTTAATTGACACGGTGAGTACCAAACCGGTGGGCATAAAAATACCACAAAATTAGAGTTGCCTCTTTAAAGGAATGAATCTTAATTCGTCGTAGTTGTCAATATTTTCCTTTTCTTGCATCTTGCAAATTCTGACAACATTTTGTACATTATATCAATATAATTGTTAAATTTTTAACGTTTAAAGTTTTAAAGTTTCTGTTCAATTATTGTCATTCAACACAAGTATTGATAATTATAACCTCAAGCTGGCTAAACATGGTCAAACACCCACATACTAAAGTTATTTGGTGATGATTCTTTAAAATTACTATTACATAGTCGATATCTTATTGAAAATCTGAAAATATAATACAAGAATTTTCTGAATTCTCTTCGACAAGGATTCCTGTCCAAGAGACGCCATCATCAACATTCATCAACAGATACAACATATTATTAATGTTCACAATTGAGTTACCAAACAATGTCCAACGAAATGATTCAATATCAATAGACTGCGGATTCTATGAATTTATAACAAAAATGAGTAGATCAAATTCAGAACAGTGAAAATATTCCAAAAATATAGAGATGCTGTCGTATTACTTTCGACTTGTAAAAAGTATTAGGAAGCTAAGTAAATATGTATGTAGCATCTGTATCTAGTAATGGATGCAAATAATTTTTATTCTGCATAAAATTCCGCAGCCTAAACATCAAACATAACATCTATTCTTGCCACCATTTCTGTGAACCTTCGCATAATGAATTCACCAATGACCATTTGGCTATTGGGAACAATAAATAAGAATTATTCCCAATCCTGATAATTCTTCGCGATCAACAGCAGGACCGAATTATCCGACTAAAAGAATGATAAGTCGAGTATCATTGGGCCAAATGCGGAAGCAAAATGGCAGTTTTCGAGGAGCATCGCGTTCAAAACGTGACCCGCAATTTCAGAGACGGAGTTCGTAGCCCGAGGAGTTTCATCCGCGGGTATAAAAATATTTCAATATTACGTAACACGTGTCGGTGTATAGCGGGTCGAAGCCCCTGACTTAGAAAGCTGCTGGTCCACGTCGAAAGAAGTTTCAAGAGGAACGGAGAGATGGAAAGGGAGCGAGGGAAAGAGACGGCCGGAATCGGGTGAAGGAAATCGAGGGACGGCTAGGTACGGCGAAGAGAGGGAGCAGAGGCCATGCAAATGGAAAGTTATACTGCAGAAAAACGAATATTGAATCAGCAGCTGGGTCGGCGGAGGGCGAGCCGGAGTCGATGCTTACTTTTCATCCTTGGTCCAATGTCGGCGGCAGGAATCCTGCAGAGATATGTATACGGACATGTTTGCGGTTTTGCATCGAGCCCTGTCCGCCCCACTCTTTTAGACTCTATTCGTTACAGTCGCAATCGACAAAACAGCACAAGTGGATCTGGTTCACCTTCGACGTCTGAACACAGGCCGGTCCCGGGGCAAGCAAATATTTGCGCGCTGGAATTTCCATTGAAATCTCCGATCGACAAACTATTTCCACGGGGAAAGAATAGAACGAAAATACTGCTCGCCAGGAACTCTTGATCCCTGTCTCGGGAAGGTGAAAGTGAATCTTAATCAACGGAGACGGCGTTTTCTGGAACTTCATACTAGCTTCTCATCGATCCTGAAGTGGGACGATTTTCGACCGTGAATTTTAATTGGGAGACTGCTTCTAAGACTAAACCTGGCGATACCGATCAAATGACAGATTCATATTTTTTATTTAAAATTTGTTGGATTTATAAATACTCTTCTATGCGAAAGTTGAGTACGTATCCAAGTTGAAGCACATATTGCCACAAGAATGGGGAAAAGTCGAAATTCTAATGGTGATTTAGGGTCTGTCATGAACACAGCAAAATTTTCTGCACACAGATCTTCATGATTGTGTTGCAAGATGTCGTTGTTTCGAATGTTCAAATTTTGTACACCTTGTCTATGTACTTAAAAAGCACATTACTCAATTTTCACAACATTTTAGGAAAGCCCTAGTGTGACACAAAGTAGTCTAAAGAAGTAGGACATCGTTTGAGGGTTGATTCAGAAGATTTCTCTTTATTTTTGGATTAGATGAACGAGATTTTGTTTGCGGGCGCTGAAAGGCGAACGCAAATTCGCGGATGAATGTGGATGGAGCAGCGTTAAATAATAACAACCGATTGCAGATTAAAGGGCGGGTTGGTGGGGCGATCAACAATCGTGTTCGTTAATAAGGTCTCGTTAATGCCGGGACAAAGGGGGTCGAAAGAGCGTGGCCTGGGTTAGGATAGGCTAGGGCGGACAAAAGAAATTCAGGCGAGTCACGATCGAACGCGTACCGGCAGCCTAGTTATTCTTTGAAAAACAATAGATATAGGATGGCTGGCGCGGCTAGGGTTGATCGATCGATTGCAAACACGAGGCACCGGGTTAGGCAGCCATTGTAAAGGCAGAGGGAGTTTCGCAAACGCGTGAATAATGGACACCCGTTTGATAAGAGAAGCGCTCGCGTGAGCCCGCTCGATTCGTTGAAGAGGAACGAACGTAACCGAGCAAACTGAACGAAAGAGAGACAGAGAATGAGAGAGCAAAAGAGTTAGATAGATAGGGAAAGGGACAGAGAAAGGACACAGAGAGAAACAAGAGGGAAGAGGGTGGGAAGAGAGAATCCGAGAGTGATAGCGCGGCTGCCGTGGGTGGGAGAAGAAGTACCAGCCTCGAATTATTTATCGACGTAAAGGTCGAAACTAAATAAACGTCGGACTACCGACGCCGATTTCCACAGAGCTTATTCGCCGAGTTGCCGCGCTTTCCTTCGATCCATGAATCACTATTATCTCTTCCGCGACGGCTTGTTTCGCAAACGTAACGGCGACAGGGGCGGGGGATGGGCGATTCCACCGTTCAAGCGGATCCGGACGACGCGATCAGGCGCTCTAAATAATTGAAATTCAATTCTTACGTAATCGCCCTGTCGCGTTCCCCCGAATCGCCGCGTTTTTCAAACGTGAATTATAACGAGCGGATTTGCTCCTCTGTTTGCGCTTCACCGCAATGTCCTGACTCCGCGTTGAAAAGTTCGCAATCACGCTTTCCCTTGGTAACATATTTCACGAAATAAATGTTCCCCAATGTTTACATAGAACGAATCAATTTCATCGCAACCCTCCCATTTAACACCGCTGATACAAAAAAGCTCTGTCAAAATAGTGAACGCGATTGCAAAAGGAAAAATAGTTGATGCATCATAACCATTTGAGCGAGAGGAGGTATCCACGACCGATTAAGCGCGTCCATTTTCTAATTTATATTCGAAACGTACACGGCGGGAATACGCATACAAGTAATCTTGAAGCGGGCGTATTTCACCCGGAAGCAACTCCTCTTTCCTCAACAGGTCCTTCATCTGTCAAGGGAACAACTTTCTACTTCAGCGGAGGCTTGCTCGCACTCGAGGCAACCGGCCATCCTCGCGTTCAGTATTCTCTAACGTCCCTCTTTATACAGTTTTCAGGGTTTCCACAGTGGCGGTGGATCCGGGTGTCTTGGCCACGGGGGTTGCCATACCGAATCCACAGCCGGCTATGACCGAAGGCGGCCGTTTCCGGTGGAAAACGGGGCAGAAGCGAGAATATAAGGCGTCGGGCTGGTGACTAGCGTCGTTCTGCTCACGGCTAAAGGATTTTCCGAAATTTCCCGGGGGCCCTCTGTCTCCGGCTTTCTCTTTCACACGGATTCGGGATCGCACCTACACGCCTGCTTGTCCCTTCCTCTCTCACTCTCTGTCTCTGTCTTCCTCCCTCGTTTTCTCTCTCTCTCTCTCCGTGGTTTTGCCGGTCTCTTTGTCTTCCGCTGTTCTCCCTCTCTCTTTGTGGCTGTCTCTGTCGAGCGCACGCAGCGTTCCCGGCTTTTCCGCTAATATTTCATCGTAGCCGCACCGACGTGGCAGCGTCGGCCATCTTGCTTCCGGTCCCGGGTGCGCCGGAAGCGGCCGGATGTGCCGTGACAAAGCGCCGTTGCGGAAAAATCACGGGACTATGAAGCGTGGATAAACAGAGAAGGAATAATCTGTGTTCTCGCCGCCACCGACGCCCGTCCCGATGAAAAACATTGGCACGAGAAACTATATTTATGCAGTTTCTGCTGGGATTTCGGCTGTGCACGGGATTTCTGCCGCCGTGTACTCGGGGGATCAACCCGGCTGATTGAGAATCGGAGAACGCTCGCAACTAGAAACAATTTATAGTTCGCGTCGACCGGCGCCACACCGCACACTCCGCCCCGTTCCGTTTCATTCCCTTTCGTTCCATTCCGTTCCATTCCGTTCCGTTTCGTTCGGAATCGGTAATCATAGCAACCGGTGTCAGCTCTGGTTCGTACGTGTTTAAAACCGTCTACTAAGTTTTTGTGTCTGGTGCTCTACCCCGAAAACTTAATATGCATACAGAAACGCTGGTTTTTCTCTTTGTTCTTTCTTCGGCGTGATAAGCTTCCTTCCGACAGTTGTACAAGGGATTTGAGAAGTTGGTTTTGCGAAGTTCATCGGTTTAGAGATATAAAATTTGGAGGTTTTGGGAACGTTGTAATTGTTACTAGGTGTTCCAAATGCATTTTATAGCTTCTACTGATTTTTCGTAACGCAATAAAGAACAGCTTAATATGCAACTAATTATACTATTCTCTTACTGTTACAAAAATGGATATTAATCTTATTGATTCCTTGAAATTGATTACGAATTTCTAAAAGACAACGAAATCGTGACACATTGCTTCAGATGCATTTTAAAGTTTCCACTACTTTTTTATAGCGAAAGAAATGAAGAACAACTTATTACCCGTTCAATGTTGTCTTTTCCTAACAGTTGCAAAAATATTTAGTAAGCTCATCAATCTGTGGAATTGAATTCTAAATTTCTATAAGATATTGCAAACGTTAGAGTGTTTTGGATGCATTTCGAAGCTTATTTTTTAATTTGTCTACCTTCTCGCCATGTCTAATTTTAAATCTCTCTAGCGATTACAATTAAGTTGCTGATGAGCTTATTGAATGATTGATTCCAATTCTGAACCTTCAAGGAACGTTATTGACAAGTATTAATCTTATATGGCACAATTATGATGTTCCTGAAGTTGTCAATAAAATATTATTTTTCCGGTTCTTTATAGAAAATAATAATCGTCTTCCTGGATTGGAAGATGCAGGATTTAACTATAAATGTATTCCTTCTTCAAATAATCTTAATAAATTCCAAACAACACAAGAAAATTTATTTTTATCATAAATACATCAAATCTGGCTATCATATACACTTTTATTGAGAATATTATGGTACATTGAATCGTTACAGAAGAGAACGATTATTAAAACGAATACTGGCTTTTAAAATGGAGTTCCAAAAATTATTTAATGCACATCAGAGAAGAGTAACGTACTCTGAAAATGTAAAAAGCGTTACTAGATCCCGAAGAGACTGGGATCGGATTTAGCAGTAAAATATCCCGAAATACTCACGGTACGCCCGGGCTACTCGCATTTCTTCCAGTAATTTCGTTAATACCATAATGAATTCGCAGGATGAGCTATCAGCAGTTTCAAATAGAATTTCCCCCCGAAAAAAGTTTCCATCCAGCGCAAGGAAAACGAGAAAGCTATTACTTAATGACTACCTCCGCTTTAATTTGTCAGGATTTCGTGCACTTTTTCGAGCTTCAAAGTTTCTAGGTCAGCGTAAAAAAAAGCTACCAACCAGCGACGGAGGGAGAAAGAGAGAAAGAAGAGAGGAAACTGGAAAAAAATAACAAAAAGATATAAGGTAATATAGTGCCATCGTGTAATTTGCAGTATTCTTCGTCCGCATTAATCACGGTAGATTTAACGGCGGGCAAAAATGTTTCGTGCGTACTTATCGTTCTTGTTTCTTATCATTCTCGCGCCGATGCACTCGTCTCGTTCGGCGAATGCAATTTCCACGGGTTCCCCATGCACACGCGTGTTGCAAAGTTCACCACGTCGTCGTTTATAACGATGTCCACCGCGTTTTCCTTTTGTTTAAGGAGCTAAAAGTCGCGATGCTAGCAAGAAATGTAACCGTACAAAAATTGCTTCCATTGTCAAGCGAAATTTTCTTTTCAACGGAACGGTCTATTCAGTCTTTCGCAATCAACGTTCATAATTGTTGAATGCACAAGCTTTCCTTTCTCTCTCCCCCGCTCTCTCTCTCTCTCGACACTGAAAATACGTTGAAATAATATTCGAGTTTCAATTATAATAATATCACGGTCGACGATGTTTCCTCGGAACAGATCGGTTCGCGTTATCGTTCGTCCATTACGCGGCAAAAGGCCGTGGACAAAAATGCCGGACCTGTTCTTCAACAATAACAGATATTATCAGATTACTCGGCACGTTTTGGGCAAACAAAAGGGTCGCCGAATTTGTTTGAGCAGACGTATTTCAATGCGGCCTGCCCGCAATGTTTCGGGATAGCGATTTTCAATATAGATAAATTGCTCCGCATTCCCGTCGGTCCTCCCCAATGAAGACAGTTATTAAATTGTTACGTGTAATTTGCAGCGGGCACATCGAAAAATCATTCTTTTGTTTATTATTGCGGTAACGTTGGACGCTTTCAAATTAAACCATCATTGATAATCCCGTTCTTTAAAAACAAATGAACAGCGATATCGGTAGAAAAATTTATTACTCATCTGTTAAAAAAAATTCAATCCGATCATCGATTCAAAATTATTTAACAAGAGATTGTTCGGGCGATTTTATTTCGGTGTATTTGGTCGTTAAACCATTTTTGTTCTAATTACTCCCGTTCGAGAATTCTCTGTTGCCTCAGGAAGCAACACTTTTGCTTCAGAACCACTTTGAACGGGCAAAGAACAACAGGAAACGACGCGATCGAGTTGTTTACCGTGTACACTCGTAATGATATAATCCGGTCTGCGTAAATACGTATTCAGTAGTTATTTACGTTTGGGAACTGTAACATTCGAGGGGCTGATGAGAGCCGGGAACTGCTTTGTCCGCGAGAAGAAACTTAACCCGTCGACAACTAATCTTAAGAAGCTCCAGCTGCGGGTTAGCCTTATTCAAAGGACACCGGGATGAACTGCTGCTCTGTCTTTCGTCGCAGAATCACGACAACTATGCGTACAAGTAAATATCTTCCAAATTCATCCTTAATTACCGCCCGTTCCGACTGCGCATCAATCACCGACCCAACTACGATATAAACTGTATAATCTTAAACGGCGAATTTACACTTAAATCTCTATACTGTAACACTGTTAACAATTTTTATAACGAAGCTTGAGGAAAGAACAAACATTTTATTCGATAGGTTCGTCTGTGAACATGTGGTTATTTCCTTGTGGTGCAAAATAAACGTTATGAATGTCTTCATAGTGACGTTGTCAGTCTAAAGGATAGTATTCGTTTCTTGTGTAGCTAAAATTGTTTCTTATATTAATGTAAAAGCACACTCGCTTCGATTTTGGAGTAGGTATGTTATAGCATCGATCAGTTAGATATTACTGAAAGATATCTTTCTTTGATTCAATCTCATTCAATACGGTTATAAAAAGATTGCGAATTTTTGTGAAGAATAAAAATGATCAGCTTCGATTGCAAGAGGCAGGAGCAATATTCTTCCAATAATTCTAACTCTTTACGGACGCGTGTCTGCAGACAGTCGCCCAAGTAAAATTGCTACTCCGTAACTCAAAATCATTTTTTAAAAAATTATTACTCTCAAAAAACATCAAACAAATTTTTACCAAACACAACACTTGCTCCTTCATTTAATTCTTATGCGTAGCTGTCAATACACAATTTCATTTCCCAAGGAAAATTGTACATTCGAACCATCGATAAGTACGCAAAACATAATTCCCGTCCGCAAAGGGCTAATAGTCCGAGGATATTGTGTTGATGTTCTCAATTTCATTTAAATCTCTTTATTACTTGAAATATAACATTATCATTTTCTTAATAAATGCATAAAATCCGAAGTCCAGTTACGACTAAATATTGAAAACAATGATGCTGGCGAATGCAGAAGTAACGTTTAATTCTAAAAGATTCGAGAATGGAATAAAATTTTTCTTTCAGAAATAAACGACTGGGAACCACGAGTATCTTGCAGAACAATTTAATAATTTCTCCAGAGACTATCAAACAAAAGAAAGTGTTTCAGGTTGTCAAAGACAGCCAAAGTGTCATCATCGAGCGCACATTTCTACGCGACAGGGGAAAACGAATGTACAAAAGTCGAGTTGAAAGAATTCCTTAATGGACTCAGTGCCCGTACGTCTGAGAGGTTCCCGATAAACTTCGACGCGAAATTGATGCTTATAAATCTGTTACGTCGGACGAGACGTAAGTCGTTTAAACTTCGAGAACAGGCGCAACGGAAACAGACGGGAGAAGAAGCCTCGCGGTATCTTCGCGAAACATACTGCGGCGCTTTGATCAAAAACTTCCGAACGAAATTGAAGAGACGACGAAACGAGGAGGAAAAGGAGAAGGAGGAGGAGGAAGAGCAAGAGGGGCGGGATATTTTCAGATCGATTACTCGAAAACGCAATTACCAGCACAAGTTTCTCTTTTACGGGGACTGCAAAGGACAAAAGAAGAGATACTTGGGGGTAGTGAGGTTGAGAGAACGAAGAAGTGGAGGGGGGTGGGGGCGGTAATAAAAGATCTCCAATTGAAGCACGGAGACGTTCTACCATCCAAGACGGAGAAAATCCGCGACAGAGAGTAATCAGGCCCGCCTCGTTCCGATGTAAAATCGAATGAGAAGGGTGAGGAGCCCGTGCGTCGGCGGTGGGCCAAGAAAATCAAAATTCCGTCATCCGGTTGTAATTCGAGGGGCGCGACCCCATCCTCGTTCGTTTTCCGCCCCTCACCACCCTCCCACCTCCTCAAGGAGTATACCAGGCCAGACTATTAGATTTTAACCTCATCTTCAGCGGTGGCTTCGATTTCGCTCACCGAGCACTCGGTTCACAACGTCATATCCCCGGAGGAAACGATTTTTCGTGGGGTTAGGCTTGTAACTAAATCGAGCGTGAGCATTGCCAGAAGAAAATTCCTCTTCCCCTGCTGAAATCATCTTAGCCGCTTGTCCCACTCGCGCGCGGAAGAGACGCACTCTTTCAACGTCGGATAAGAAACTCGATATTACTCATCTCTCTCTCTCTCTCTTTCTCTCGACCCGTGGTGAAACGTTCTATTACAATATCCGAACGCGCCTGTAACTGTCAAACAGAAACCTACATCCATTCGAAGGCATTCCCCTGGTGTCTGCCCAAATATTTTGTAATTGCGAGGGGCATTTTTGAAATTACATGTAATTCCACAAAGTGTGCATTGCCGGTAGATTCGCGTTTCGCGGCGAGCCGAAACCTGGTGCAAGACCAGCCAATTCTTTCAGAATGTAAATTGTTTATGGTAGACTTCCTGCGAAATGAATGGCTTGTCTAGCCGGCCAACACTTCGTTGGTTGTTGAATAAAAATTTGGGCTTGTCAACGAGTACACTTTTAAACTGTACATTGTATTCACAGTCTGTCGTTTAAAATATGAATCTCTCTGTTAATCCAGTGATTTTGCTATTGAAAATGAATCAAAGAAATCAAAAGACGAATAAAATCAACGGAACACTTCCGTCACAATCGACGTCACAATCGAAGTTTATACATGCTATGCGAAAATAAAGCAAAAGACTTATTGATTGAATTACGTAACATAATCATGGAATTATTCTGATTGAAATAATACCAAACGCATCACAATTTGGATTACATTATCTTGTTTAATTCACGATATAGTAGAACCTTAAGTATTCGAATTAATTTCAGTGAAACACGATTGGACGGAGGAAAAGCAGTTGCCTAGCTACAATCTTTACTAATTTGTATTTACAATGAATCGCGATGTATATGGATCGCTTTATATAGAACTGTCTAGACGTGATTCGGATAATCGAGGTTCCACTGCATCGTGATTTAAACAATTCATTACGATTCAAATGGTATCGTGTTTGGTCTCATTTGAACCAAAAAAACGTCACGAATATGTTCCTAAACTATTTCACAGAAAAATAATTAAAAACAAACAATTTTCGTTCTTGAAGAACGTATCTCAATTTGAAAAGAGGTGATATTTTTAAGAAAACGCGAAGCGTAGCGAATGAGAAATATGGACCAGAATTTTGCTCGACCAGCGGATAATCGGATAACCATAATTCCGGAGTTTGCCGTGGAGTAGCTATCACAATGGACTCATTTACACTCTCCAGCGATCGCACAAAGGCGAAGGATCCTCTCTGTGGCGTGCGATTAACCCCGTTGGACGGTAAATGAACAAGACGGTCAATTCAATTGTTCCCTGGTAGGAATTGTAAGAAATCGAAGTTCGACGGTCGAAGGGCGGGATAGGAAACAGAGAGAAAAAGGGTAAAAAGTGTGCGAAGGGTGAAAAGGGCTTTGAGAGCCGACGAACGTGGTTGTATCGCTTGGTAACACGGCTCTGCGATCCAGCCTGCGTGGTGAAAATTAAAAGGCAGACAACGGGGACATTTGCAGCTGACAAGTAATGAGACGTATAATGATTTCATCGGGCAGTTGGCGGTGTGTTCCACGTTACAATGCCGATTGGACACGAATAATGGTTCGTCCGCAGGAGGCATTCGATCGGTGATTGCACATTCGACCGTCTGCCCCGGACGCTCGTTGCGTTTGACCGCTTCGACGACGATTTCCCCCCAAAAAGAGAGACACAACCACGCCACCAGCCCCGGCCGATTAAACCGTAGCCTCGATTTTAAACGAGCAATTTTACGGTGTACAAGATAGTGCTCTCCCGACTGTAATAATTCGATAGAATAGTCCACGGCGCACCGTTTCTTTGTGTACGACACGATGATTCACCCGCATTGTCCTAATCGCTAACAAATTTTTATAACGCTAAAAGCTAATCTTTGTCGTTCATAATTTTACAGTGGAAAGAGAAACGACCAGTCTGACCAGGCTATTCCTAACCATTTTAAACAGAACTTTTGTACAACACTCTACAATCATAAAAATTACACAAAATCAAAGCAATATATTTAATAAAACAAAAACTAAGAAGTTTAGTTTTGTGATATTAATTACTGTTTCAAACCTCTTCTATTCCTCAGATCGTAAGGAAATTTTGTACACTCAATCTACCAACGTAAAAATTAATTTTCAATTCTGTATAAATAATTCCGTCACCCAGATATGGGTGACATGGCGCTGAACGTGTTAAGTGATATAATCCAACAAAATTTTTGTACTCTATACGATAATTGCAATATCAAGTTTCTTTAACTTTTGTAGAACATTCAGATTATTTAGTCTCAAATTATATACTTAAAGGTGTCCGAGAAAATTTGTAGAGAATTTCAGAGTGGTCCTTGTGTCACTTACTATCACTTAAGGGTTTAAACATCTGCTTCCCTATCAATTTTAACACTTTCATCGCCATGTCACCAATATCTGGATGACGAAATTATTTATACAGAATTCAAAATTAATTTTTACGCTGGTAGATTGAGTGTAAGAAATTTGTTTACGATCTGCGAAATGGAAGAAGTTTGAAACAGTAATTAATATCAAGAATATAAAGTTCTCAATTTTTGTTTGGTTAAATAAATTGTTTTGACTTTTTGTGATTTTTGTAGTTGTTGAGTGGGCGATCAACGTGTTAACTAATAATTAATCTGAAGCTGCATCCTAGCGACAACAAAAGGTAAATCGTTATAAAAAGAAAATGTCCGTATTTGAGGAAATTTTGTAACGAATAGATTATTGTTGAATTTGTGTACAAACCTGTCTCATCACTGTCTCACTATAGAAACCAGTGGTTACGAAGCGTCGGAGTCATAGCACGCGGTATGATTTATTTAAATGAAGGCTGGAATCAAAATTCCGAAATCCACGGGCTACGTAGGTTTCGATCTCGTTACGTGGAGATTTCGTTTCACGATGGATGACAGCGAAGCTATGCATCAGGCAACCTCGAAGTTTAATTCAACCCAGGAAAATATATTTCGCTGGGAAATGTGATTCACGGCCAGTGTAAATCTGCCGGTTCGAAACCCCAGAATATGTAACTTTAACGTCGGCGCCGAACATTATTTGTTGCCCGACAGCCGGACGTATGTTTCTTTAAGAATAACGCCTAAAACGACGGCTCTTTCTCATTGCAAGCACATAGGAAAACAATAATTTCATCGCGCGTACAGCCGGTGGCAAAATAAATTCCATTGCTTGTCCAATCGTTTGGCTAAACTCTTCGACTGCAGCAAATTGAGATTAAGATTTGAAATGAATAAGTGAATCTGTATTTCTCCTATATAACCTGTCATCTAAACATCAAAATTAGACAGTACCTACTCGATACATTTCAACAAACACAGTACACGATAACTTTCTGAAATCTACAGTTGATTATAAAAAGAATATCTACACGTATTCAGTTGTTTGCATGAAATCTTGGGATAGAATTAATTTTAATTCTATTGTGAATTAAAATGAATAATTGAATCGGTGTTCCTCCCAGATTATTTTTCTCTAAATATCAATATTACAAAGTATCTTTTTTATATTTAAATGAACCCTGTAAACAATAACGACCTGACGTTTCTAACACTGATGTAGCTGACATTTACGAATAGGGAAAATTGTACAGTGAATCAGAACAACTCTGAAACTCTCAAGCAAGCATCAAGATTACAAAGAATTCTCTTTACATCTCCTCGTGCTTACAACATTTATATTAATAAGGAAAGGGATGTGCCCTGCAAGGTATTCATACGGTTGACAATGTTTCTTGACCGCGTCCCAAAAGAATTTCGTATGAGCACGGTACGGTGACTTTCTCTCTACCTCTCTTCTTTTTTTGTTCCTTGATGATTCCACATTGTGATGACTGGGAAATTTCATTTCCGGGGGCAGAGGAAGAGAGGCGGTAGAGTGGAGAGAATATGAAAGACGGATGAGTCGAAGGATATGACTACGTCGCAACCGTCCTATTTGAAATACAAATGGACGATGGGAACGCGGAAAGAGAAAACAGGCGGGTACACCTTCGCCGACTTTGTCGCCGCAGCGTATTATTTGCATAAACAAATTTCAACGGAAGCGAATTCAACGTCCCGCGGTGTTTCGCCGTTCCCGACTATGCATAGCCAGTCTCGTTCGTTCGTTCGTTCGTTCCAATGCCCTGGCCGCTCCCTTCCGCCCTCCTACCAGCGCACATAATGATTTCTGGTGTGTTACCGCAACTTATGTGCAATATTTTGAACAAACACGGCCATTTTATTTTGGTCACGCTGCCGCACTGTTGTTTCGACGAACGTTGCTTCTTCACGAGAAGTCACGAATCCACCTTCGACACTCTCGACACGCGCAGAACTAGGATTAAACTTTGCGGTACGATGTGCACTTTCAAAAATAACTTAAACTCGTCCGACAATCCTCTATTTTTTTTCTCATTCATCTCCACGTTCGTTCTCCCCTTTTTTCGAACCGCGAAAGCTTTTACGCCATCGCTCGCTCGCCGTGCGTTCATTCGTTGCTTCAATCCGTGGAAAGAAGGCTTGCAACTTTATTGTCTTCCAGCTGCGATAAAATCAAGCAGCAATGGCATTATATGAATCTCAACTACGGACCTAAAGTCTAGTTGCGCGAATTTGCAATGTAATCGTGCGGGAAATAGATACACATAATTTATTTATAAATTTACTCAACCATTGCCATGATC
Organism: Sphecodes monilicornis; assembly: GCA_913789915.3. NCBI lineage: Eukaryota > Metazoa > Arthropoda > Insecta > Hymenoptera > Halictidae > Sphecodes > Sphecodes monilicornis. The sequence continues at coordinate 19,734,748 of OU565290.1, forward strand.
AAAATGCACTTTTGGACCATATATAATTATATATTTAAGCAAAAAAATAATGTTGCCAGTAGTAATATTTTTTAATATTTCATATGTACATACCATAGATACAGAAATATCCATGGTATATACAGATATATATATATATTATATACAAATACACTTGTTATACATTCACTTTTCAGAATCAAATCATATCAATGTTCCCGCAACGCTATATAGATGGCAACACTAGTTTCGCTCTGATGGTAGACTGCGGCCATATTGAGTGGCAAAACTAGTGTTGCCATCTATAAAAACGTTGCGGGAACATTGATATGATTTGATTCTGAAAAATGAATGAATTACAAGTGTATTTGTATATATATATATATATATATATATATATATATATATATTTCACAAAATTCACAAAACAAAAATTATATTGTATTATTAGAAAATAGTTTATAACTGAAACAAAACTTACGTTAATAGTAAATACATAAAGCAAAACAAAATATTGCACATTTGGCTGTGTTTTCTGAAAAATAAAAATAAATTAAATAAATAGTAAAAATAAACAAATCTGTAGCGTTGGTTACACTAGTATTTAAGGTTGCCTATAGAGCGCACCACAGTGTTTGCAACGCAAGATGGCCGACAAGTTGATACCCCTTCCGTCTTTTGGCTCACCCCCGCATAATTAGGATGTCCTTTACGTCCGTGATCTCAACTTATACTTATCTCGCATTTCGATCGTCAAAATTGACTAATTAGTGAAATCTTAAGATCGGGAGAGTGAACACCATGGGAAACCTTGCAGGTTCGCAGTTTTCGCAGTTCGGGGGTTTCAGTATCGCGTGAATACGTAGAAATCCGCAAGCGTGGAGGTGTCGCTCCGTTTCTTCCTCGACGCTTGACGCTCGAGATAAAATCGGTGCGGAAAGGCCGTAGGCGTTTGCTGACCCATTTACGAAGGATAAACGCGCAAGAAACGTTTCGTTCTGCGTTTCACAGCCATTCCCGGTCCAGCAATTTAGCAGGAACCACCGCGCCGGGAGACTTGTTGTCATTGGTAGGGGATCGATCTTAAATTGTCGACGCGGAAGGGTTCGCACCCCTTGTTGGTGCGGTGTGGTCGGTGCACGGGGTTTCTGGTGGCTCGCAACACCCTTGGGGGAATATTTCACTGTAGGAAACGGCGTCTAGATTACGAGTTTATCTAAATGGCGCTAGAAACGCAGGCAGCAGCGACGGCGTTAGACTGGCGGCGAGATTATAGAGAGGCTCGGGGCCGGGCCGAGGTATGCCCGTGGGCTGGGGATGTTTATGGTTTCATGACAGGGAAAATTGTGTCCCCAGGATGAAGCTGTAAGCGACCAGAGATCTCTCCATCTTCCACGGGACGGTTCCGAACTCTAGCTCGTTCTCGCTCTCCTCTTTGATATCTACCGAACAAATTCAAACAGGGAAACCATGAATTTGCGAAAGCTGCTCATTGAGAAGATCACATCCGCCCCTGGGAACTTTCCTCCAGTGTGTCAACAATTTCGAACGGAGCTGCGATATCCAACTACTTAAATGCGACATACTCCACTCGCGAAAGTTTCGAATTTCTGACAGATTTTCCCGGGGAAATTCGCCTCGGTCGAAAATATTTGCTCTCACGTAAGGGAAATATGGTGGGCTTTGAAATACTGTGTTCTATGATTATTGACTTGAAAATTCGAGTCTCTATTTATACGACAATGGATCGAACTGCTATGTTTAGAATTGTACACTGAAATATTCCTACGAGTTGCTAATTTATGTAATGGTTTGTGGTTGAATATATGTTCGCGTATAAATATACCGACACCTATATCTAAATTGTGTGTTTGTATTTGTTCAAAATCCTTTCGTTCGCCTCGACACGCGACTGCACGGCTATTTCTCGTTAAATTTTCTTATAACGCTTCTTGCCCGATACACCTGGGTCTCGGCATAAGAACCAACAGCCACGGTCGTTTTTCTGCCTCGCACCGTGCTCAACTGTTAGCGTTCGATGCCGAAATCCAGGTGAACGACCACGATTGTAAACCGCTCGGCGGAGCGTGTTTACATGCCGCTGCGTAACTGTCTCGCGGGCCATCGTTCCTACTTTTCATATGCCAAATCCACTGCCTATTTTCCATTGTCTCCTTAGACGCACCGGCCGTTAGGGCATTGCCCTCATGCTCTAACAAACGGTCGGTGCTGTCGTCCTTGCAATTTCAAACTTCCCACTCCTTATCCTTTCCTAACCGATGGCCCAAAAGCAGTATAAATAGGCCGACGACAAGCGCTCGCGCTCCTTGTCTTATACGCGATTCACTGCGTTCACGATCGACTGATCACGCGATTTACACATTTTGTCAAAACTTCTGTGGGCTTCACAGAAGTATTCTTTCGTGCATTCGTGGGCTTCGCGACTGTTCGACCCTCCTTCTCCATATATTCTATCAGCTCCGTTCTTTACCTACACCTGTACATTTACCGCATTCAATTCTGTATATCTTTCTGTCAATATAGTGTTTACTTTCATATACCTCTCTTCCTTTCGTACATATCTCTACACCTTTCTTCACCATACCCTTACCTACCTCAAGCTACCTATTTCTCTTTCACCAATTCTCTGTGCTTTCATTCTCGCTACCTTCTGTTTCCATGACGTGGAAACTCTCACGGCTAGATCTCTCACAGTATTTCTGTAACATGATTAATTCATTTCTTCCTTTAATAGTTTTATTAAAATGAAAATTGCACGAGAATATTTTCAAGTACACGAACCTTATACTTTTTTGTAGGACTTCGTTTTTCTATTTTTAAATCTCAATATAAATGCTGCTCATTCAATATGTAATAGATACCATAGAGCAGGGAGTTTCAACGTATTCCCCTCCGAGAACTGCAAGCTCCCCACCATCGAACCTCTTCCCACTACTACGTACAGCCGTAGAGTTGTGGTGGGAGCTTCCCACTGCTATACATTATGACGATGAAGTCTAAGAGTGGGGGAAGAACTTGAGCGGGGAAGGTGCCTCGAATAGCTCCGGAGCTACTAGTTCGAACTGCCTGCCATAGAGGAAATAGAGAGCATATAATATATGCTATAAATATAAAACATATTTTGTTGTCCTCAATGTTCAATCGAAAGATATGTATTTAACATCAATGAAGACTCGAAGACGATCTAACACGTAAAATACTTTTTCAACGCGATGAATGTATGTACTCAATACCTTACACCGAGCATCAAAATACTGAAACAACTGAGTCAATGGTAACTAAATGTCAATAAATACGACTTCATTAACATTTACTTCATTACATTTATATAATGGCGATAAAACAGAAAATCAGAAAAACATTTATCGAAAATCCATCATTAAGTGTGCAGATACTTAGTCCGAGCGTGTAAATTCGCCATCGATTCACTGCACGAACCGTTCCAAACCCGTTAACCATTTGAATCCGCTAAAACGAATGAAAACGCGTGGCACACAATGCGACAATTTGGGTTCCTGTTGTGTACACAGTGTCCAGCCCGTTAATTGAAACACTAGGATTGTTTGACATAACACGCTATAACGAAGGAGCCCGTGAAAAAAACGCGCGAAACGAACGAGAAATAACGAAGTAGGGTGATCTCGTTCGACGGGGGACGAAAGAATGGCGGCAATCTGTCTCAATTAAGAAATATATTTACTTGTCGCATTGTTTGTTTGCCGATCGATGGATGACGGAAAACAAAAAAAAAAGAGGGAACAGAGGATCAACGCATGCGTCACGAAGCACCCAAGCCGGACGATTCCGAGAGCGCGATAAAACGCGTTCGTTCGAGTAATCCATAGGAACTACATAGAAACCCGCCTTGGTAATGCGTTTAACGCATTCTGTAACACTTAAACACGTAACTCGTAAACCGCAAGACACAATGCGTTCATTAATCGCATTAATGGATTCATTGCGCGGCACGTAATGACATTGAAATGCTGTGCGATCAACGAGCGTTCGCGTATCTGGTGTTTACATGCGATGAAGAAATTGCAGAATTTCATCTGTTCGCATAATCGAGGTTCTATTGTATGGTGAATTGAACGGGTAATTATGATTCGAATTGTGTCGTGTCTGGTCTTGTTCGAATCAGAAAAATGTCACCAATATTATGGTGACAAGTTTAGTCAAGAACGTATCTTAACTCGTTGGGGACGGGAGACGTCAATCGACGTCTTCTGTTTACCAAGGGCTGATGACTGGATACGTTGATTCGCTTCTTTCATGTCTGATGTGCGATCATTTTAATTGTTAGATCTCTGTCGCAAGCGTAAACGTTCCCAAACATGTCCTCCACCGAGAAGTTTTGTCTTTAAATGAGTCTGTACGCAAAATAAACACGCTTTGCACTAATTGCAAGACACTGGAGCTGCACAGACATTTATTTCTTTTCTTAATGATTTGAATCAGCTGGAATCAGTACTGTTGTTACATTTCATAGATCTTTTTACAGTTTTATATTTCATCCAGTCATTATCGTCATTAATGAATAAAATCCGGGGTGTAGTTACGACCAACAAATTCTTAACACGTTTGATTTATCCACGAATTTATTTCTCCATTTGCAATAACTTGTAGCAATTACAATCACATAGATAAGGACAATGAACTGTCCACGATGTGTTAACTTGAAAAAATGCTATTTCTTGCAGAAAACGAGAACATCGGGTACAACGAGTACAACGGACAACCATAATTCCGGCGAGAAGACGATCCCGTAGCTCTTAAACACGTAGCTCGTAAACCGCGAGACACAATGCGTTCATTAATCGCATTAATGGATTCCATGCGCGGCACGTAATGTCGTCATTGAAATGCCGGGCGATCAGTGAGCGTCCGCGTTTCCGCCGTTTCCGATTCCGCACGCGGCCGTTTCGCGCCGCTGAAAGCCGGCCGCGATAAAACACCGGTTGATGGCCGGCCAGACGACGACGACGACGACTAGGATGGCGACAGGCTCGAGGTGTTTCGAACACCGATAAAGCGCCGGTTAATTGCCGAATCAAATTAAACAGCAGTTAAACCCTCGAGCACCCGAGTAATTATAAGAAGTCAGAAGATGCCTGCCGCAGTCGAATCCTCCTCTTCATCGGCTGTCCGCTTCTCCCAGTCCGTTTTGCCCCGACTCCTACCCCTCCCCCCCTCCCCCTCGTCCATCTCTCTCTTGCAGATGCCTCCTTCATCAACCTCCTCCGGTGATTCCCACACCCCTTTTAAAGGCGCTATCCCCAGGGGCCGTTAACTGCAATCAAAGTTAACCCGGAGTTGCACGGGAAAACTGCAGAGCGGCAGTTAATGTTTAACGGGACTGTTAAACGCGCTCCGGCTTTCTCCATCTCTAACCCGCTAACCCGCGCACTTCTTTGTCCTAAGGAACTCCTAGGCTATACTTCGTCCGACTCTCCTTCAGAGCCCGTTCAGGCCATTTCCGCTTGTGGCCTCCAGTCGAGTGTCCGATTCGACCCGGTCTCCGGGTTCGACTTTAGTGCTCGGACCATCCTGTTCGAGCAAAGCGAACGGCCATTTGGAAGATTGCAGGGTCCTCGGCTCGGCTGACCTACTTTGTGATCCGATTCTCTGTTTGACACAATGTCCCGGCGATTCTCTCCCCGCTTGCACGATGGCTGCTCCGCCGATTAGCTTGTTCCAAAGATGCCATCGAATCCTCCGAATCGAATCTTTCGCGGTGCACTCGACGATTATGTGGATTCTTCCAGCTCTGATCCTCTTCGACTTTCTTCTCTTCCGGCGTTACATCGTGGCAAATCTTTGACAATTCTTTGGAGTAATTCGAGGTTTTATTCAGGATACGAAGGAAGAACATTTATCGAATTCTCTATTATTATGTGTTATAATATCTATTTGTAGGATCGCTGGATTCTCGGGTGTTCTGCGAGTTCACAAGCGTCTGAAGCAGTGATGGTATATGGTCTTGGCTTTTTCGCGCATGCGCGGCTAAATGCAGGAACGTACCGTACGTCTTATGATTGTGGAGAAAGTAGGGGGGAACTGTTATTGTTGGGAAACCGGGCAGAAGAGTGCAAGACGACACGACGAGACGACCGTACTTCAAAATTTTGGTAAGTTAATGTTAATATATTCGATTTCAGAATGGAAACTAGTATTAGAGAAGGAGCTACTTGTCAATTCATATTTGAAAATCGAAAAAAAATTTGCGAAACTATGCGGGGTGACTAAGGTACCCCATTTTGGCCCAACTTTGTACCTTACTGACGCCAAAATCGTCGAGCATTCGCGAGAAAACCGAGACCATATACCAGAGATGGGCAATTTTGCCTCAATTGAGGCAAAACCGTCCACACCGTAGCGCCCTCTGTCCCCTTCCAGCAAGCGCGGTACAATGGAGCATCGAGGACACAAGACATCAGCGTACGCAACGAACGTGCGCGCTGCATGAAAGAGAGGTTGGTGGGAGAAGCTGGCATTTGAGGGGCTCCACCCGTGCCCACCACTGCCATATACCATCATTGGTCTGAAGGTGGCCAGATACAGGCCTCCGTGTTTATTTACTTTTTCGCGTAACGCTGTGGTTAAGAAAGAAAGAGAGACGGAAGGAGTGAGAGAAAGAGTGTGGTGGTGCAAGCGGGGAGTGCAAGCAGCGGAGTCGGAGCATTCTGGGAGTAGAGTTAAAACAGTGAGGTGGAGCAGTAGAGAAAAACAGCGAAGTCGAGCGTAGATTAAGAACGGCGAAGTCGAGCGAAGAAGTACATATTGTGCGAGATAAAGTCGTACCGCGTAAAGCATTAGATTATCCGGAGAGAGTACGATTTCCGTGGTCCCTCATTTTAAGGTTATATTTGTGTTCTTGGGGTTATTTCAAGAAAAAAATGTATATATATAACATGGTGTCAAATTGGCCTGGTTTAACCGGTAAAGTAGATTTCCTGTTTTTTATACATTTGTAAATATCTTGGTAGCTATGCGAAATATGGCAAAATATCAAGAGACCTTTTTTGTAGAAAATGAAATTTTTTCGCACAATCTTTGCATTGTAGCTGTCATTCAGAATTTGAACTAGTAATGGAAACATCATGTGAATAGAATGAGTTGTGGTTAGGTCGTGGAGGGGGCGGATCAAAACGAGGGGCCACGGAAATCGTACTCGTGCCGATTATCCGATTTAGCTTACTTATAAGTTTTGTTAAATAAAAACGTTACTTCGAAGCTTGTTTTTTGCCAAAACTTCCAATCCCACATATTATTATTGCACAGTGCAACTGGATCGTGTTAAATTGATGCTCTTCGAGGACTTTCTTGTCTTTCGTTGATGTATTTACATCGTTTACAATTCTATGAATTAATTTGAATTTTCTGTAGGGCACGCAAGGAGGAGGATGCTGTTTCACATTACGTTTGCGTTGGTATTAACTCGTAATGCCGGTCGAATCTTTTTTCCAACGTAATGATTAATTAAGCGAAACTTTGCTCGTTAGCGTGTACCTGTTTCGCACCACTAAGTTACTCTGCGTTGGAGATATAATTGTTTGAACAAGAACTTGCCAAGACTAAGGAGTTCCTGGCGTACATACAGTTCTTACGAATGAATGGGGCTTGTAATGTGCACAGCAGCAGAACTTGCTGCGAACGGGAGAGGATGTTCATCCGCTAATTGGTCACTGTTCCGTGTACCGCGCAAGTTATCCTTAAATAGATACACTCCTCAAAAATTAACAGTACTGCCATCAAAAGTCAATTCATCCTTTTAATCACCTAGCACAACTCTATACTTCAGGAAACGTCTTCAACTTCCAAATAACCAAACAATATAATCTAACACATCACAAAATGCTCAAGAATATAAATCGTTCATCAAAAGTAGAGAAATCAAGAGAATCGGGGAAAGCAGAATGTTCTGAGAAAAATCTATAGATTTTCCACGAACGAAACCACAGACACAATCGCTAAATAATATTTTCCCGAGCCCAAGAATATGCTACGGTGTGAGAACGATTCCGTCGTGAAAAATTAACGGGGGAATAACAAGCGGCGAGACACACGCGTTTAAAATGACCCTAGTTCTGCCCTGAAATGGCTCTTCGCGCGAAATGACCTTCATGCCCTAATACGAGCGGGCAAATAGTCGCGCGATAAACTCTTGCCTTAGAATACAAATGGCCGGCGCTATCGCTCCGCTCAGCTTCCGACGGCACGACGATTCCGTTTGAATCAATCCTAAACGGATTTCTAGGAATAGCTTCGTCTCGATTTCAATCCAAGTCGACAATGACGCTTTAAAAATTTGACAGGAATCGATCGTTGAATAGATCGAAGCTTTTTAGTCCTTGGAGCTGACATTACGTCGGATAGAATATAATAACGAAGTCAGTTTAAAGCTTGTTGAACGAAGGAATGGAGTTTACTGCTAATTTTACTGTGAGCGTAATTTAGAATTAAATATTTGATAGTGTAAAAAAGATGGTTGATAGAAATGCAAATATAGCTGAATGTAAAATAGAGAAGGTCGGAAGAGACCTAAGTAAATCGCGATGAATTATGCGGGAATTGGTTAGTGCAGTTTTTAGGTGTAGAGAGTTCAAAGCGTCTTCGATTACATTCTATCAAACGGCTGGCAATTATGACTCGGCGTAACAGATGATTATGGTAATACGTGATTACGGATCAGCGGTAACGTAACGCGAATTTATGTAATTATTACAGTAATGAATCTGCCGCGGCTATTATGACTAATGTATCGGATTTCCGGCAACAGACATGACAAATACGTAAATCTGTATCACGATAATTACAGTAATCAAGTAACCACGATCTCCCCCGTATTGACAGCAAACCGAAACAGAACCCGCTAGCGAGAAGTCGTCCCCAAAATTTCATCCGCCAGACACACGGGACCGCGCGCGAGAGAGCACACACACACACATTTTCCATTATACAGAACATCGTGCAATGAAGCGCAGAGAATTAGAGGAGCATCAGCGGTTTGCTCTCGGCATGTGGAATTTAACGAAGACAATACTGACGTATTAAATTAATCATCCACACGCTTTGCGCTTTACAAACGTTCCCCTGCATTAGAAATGACGTTACAATTCCACAGTATCCATGGAACAAAATTAATATCAAATATCCTTTTGATTTAACGAACTGTGCTCGCAATATCTCGAAATCCTCTGCCCCGAACTCTTCCACTAATCGTTAGGCAACTGAAAATCTACGATATCAACTTTTAATGTGCGTACATTCTACCGTATTCCTTAACGTGAGGCAATGCGCCAAGATGTTTCGCAATGTTCTACAATATTCCATAATACTCTACAATTTCTCACGATATTTTATAATACTCTACAATACTTCACGGTGTTTTATAATATTGGACGATATTTAACGATATTACATAACAATCTACATTATCCCACCCTATCATACAGTATTTTAAAATATTAAAGGATATTCTATAAATACGCTGTAATATTTCACGATATTCTATGAATACGCTATAATATTTCACGATATTCTATTATATTGTTCAATATTTCACGATATTCTATTATACTGCTAAAAATTTCACGATATTCTATTATATTGTTCAATATTTTACGATATTCTATTATATTCTACAATATTTCACAATATTCTACTGAAATTCTGTAATATACTTCATTCTTGTAATATATTTTGCAGTATTTCACAATATTCTACATGTTGCAACATTTCACTATATTTTATAAAGTATACTGGAGGTAGTAGTAACATTTGAACTCTAGAACTTAACAACACGAAAACTATTACATATTAAATACAACAAATCTTTAAGTGAAAATGTTATTTGCATTTTTTGAGACACGCAAAATGTTTAAATTATACATTGTGACGATTAAGATGCATAATAAAATCAAGCATCGATTACTTTAGAAGTGGCCAGATTAAAGATATAAAAACTTAAACAGTATATACTGACAAAGAGTTGTGCTTACATTACAATTTCAAGCCAGTAACGAAAAATTACTTTTAGCTATCGAAATGTCTGTGTTCTAAACATCATTTCTCATCATGTAACAAAACATTTTTATCAACTTTTAATAAATGTTCGAAAATATTTAACGATTTACATCCTCACCCCTGTAACAGTCACCCCTCGTCACCCCAAACATTTTCCAATATTTAAAAATATGCAGCGACATTTGGCAGCATCCAGAAATATTCCCAAGTATCAAATACTTCACTCATTTCTGTTTTTTGCCGATCGTTTTAATATCTCCTCGAGCAGTTTGCAAAATTTCGTCGTCTGAAAAATTTCGCTCGACCGTAAACCTTTTTTCGGTGATCGAACTTTCGCGATCAGCTCGCGACAATAACCGGCTGATTTTCGCGGGCTGCTTCCGTGTCCCCGTTTCTCTTACTTCGAAGGGGTGGGGGTGTGGGAGGGGTAAACCACCGCGTCGCCATGAATTTTTCTGCACACGTATTCGCACGCCACCCCCGTTCGCGCACTTCTGCCACTTGCCCCGTGTCCGCTTTTTCCCTCTTGCCGTCACCGTCGCGTCTCCGGCAAGGCGCGATGCTTTTTTTTTTCCTTCAGCTCCCGAGTGCTTCACTACGCCGGAACGCAGTCGGTTGGTGATTAGTGTGCTCATTACGCCCGACGCTAATGATGCTTGCATCGCCAGACAAAAGCTGCGACAAGCAAGCACACGAGACAGAGAGAAACCGAGAGAAAGAACGAGAGAACGCGCAAGTAGAGTTTCGAGCGACGAAGTCTTTCCCATTCCCTTACGGTCTCTGTCTAGCCTCGAACCTAACCCCTTCCGTGCTTCATCGTCTTCCCACGCCCACACGCACACACCAAACTACTGGTGACTCGTGAACCCTCGTGCACAAATTCGCTTGCACTGATTCGCAAGCGTAGAACGTCCAACGCGACCCTGAGGACCATGATTTCCGTGCTCCCGCGTACTTGACCCGCTCGTTGCCAGACATTTTGGCAACCCCTTCGCCAGAACCTCCGACGCTTCTGAATGCGAAGGTTCGCAAACTGATCGCCTGACAAAACCGTTGAATTCTCTGGAATTTCGGAACTGGTGTTCTGCATTCTGCGCGGTTCGGTATTTTGGAATGATTAATCGCGAAGTTGCCAATCGACCGGCACTTTGTTCCGCGAGAAACAATGCTCCTTCGGGAATGTGATCCTGGGTTGCGGTTCTGCTCCACTGTTGCGTACTGACTCGCAGAAAGTTGCACCAACTTCTTTATTTATGTTTTTCAGTTGTTCATTTAGCTAGCGTAGATTGGGAACAAATGTAACGAATGATTTCTTCAAAAATGTTGTAGATCTTCACTCATATTTTTTATTTACAGGATGAGGCCGAAGAACATGTACAAGCGGGCAGGGTCTGATTCTACATGTCAAAATAAATCGGAAAAGAGGAATAAAGTAATTCCTCGATCTAAGTTCTTTTTCGGTTTCCTGCCGGGACTTAGATCGCGAAGGGACACTATTCTTTTGTGACCGCGTCGACTGCGCCGAACGTAGAAAAGGACAGCATGCAAACACGGAACGCGCGGCCGATGGCGCAACAAAAAATAGCGTATCGGTGAGGCAATACTAGTGCAATAATAAAACTTCTTTATTTTTTATTATTTTTTTTTCGAACTTTCACGAACATATTCGTGGCATTTTTCTAATGAAAATGACACTATGATATAATTCCGATGATATTTACTTGTGTGATAAACGATGAAAGTTTTTGACATAAAGAAGGACAGCGTACAGGAAAGAAAGAGACGACAAGAGTCGCGGCCACCGACACAGTTCTAAGGCCCGCGTGTCCGTACAATGTAATGCAAATAAAAAACTTCCATCGTTCATTACACAAGTAAATATCATCGGAATTATACCATATTTGGTATCATTTTCATTAGAAAAATGCCACGAATATGATGGTGAAAGTTTCATGAAAAAATAATAAAAAATAAAGAAGTTTTGTAAATGGATTAGTGTGATTCACACCGACATACCCAACCCAGGATCAGATTACGCGGCATGTTTACACTGCTCGGCGATCGAGGCAGCTCGAGCTCCGCAGTGGAAGGAGTAGGCCAAGGGACATAGATCGCAACGTTCCGTTGGACTTAGATCGCGGAATTACTGTAACATTTTTTCGTTTGACACCCCGTTTCGGAGAAAATTGAGTTTCAAGATCAAGAAGAGATATTCATCATTCTAAATGTTCTATTTATTTCATCGATCAAGAAACTATTTCCAAAAATACTTTAAGCAATACTTTATTTTCCAACACTGAAAACAAAGAATGAACGACAAATGAATTCTGACGTATTGTGCTCATTGTCCACCGTTTCCGTTGTAAACTGAAATGACTGAGACGACATATTTATTCAACAGACGACTTTGTTTTATCAAATTACATATTCGAATGAATAACGTTTAGTTCAATCAAGGTCCGCGGAAATCGCATTCACGGCGCGAGTTGTAATTCTGATTTCAAATAATCGTTTGCGGAGGAGAGTACAGCCCGCTGAAAAGCGCGAATGATGCACGTGAAAAATCAGCAAATCTGAATCGCATTCCGTGGAACTGAATAGACCCGGAGGTTTGTTCGATTATATGAACCAATTAGGAGGCACGAATTAACGTATTCGCGGGGAACAGAAACGCGTCGCTTTAGAACGGGGAACTCATTTGAATTTTAAGCGCAACGTTTTAATTGCTACGCCCTGAAGTACAATTGGGATAATGTTTTTAATTTCTCAGCTGGAAATTTTTTGCGATTTCGTGGGCGAATCGCGCGAACGCGCGTGGCAGGCGGGTTTTTTTTCAATGAAAAAGGGGCCGGTTGACAATGGAATTTCGATCTTTATTGAACGTTGCCGTCGCCTTTGATAATGTTTAAATAATTCTCTCCATAGAAATGTCCCGGTGCCGTTAGAAAATGCGACGAGTTTTAAGTCTCTCAGTAGCGGAATTACCGTGAAATATTATTCCGCGTGGAAGCTAGCTGAATGCGAAATTTTCAGTCGGGACATTAAACCACATTTCTCTCTTTCTTTCTCTCTCTCTCTCTCTCTCTCTCCCTCACTCTCTCGCTCGCTTACGCCTATGTCTGGCGCACTAATAAAATACGTACAATAAATTCCGACCCTTGTATAATCGTCACCTAACACCGTCTATATTTCATGTCGGGAAACAAATCGAATTTCCGGAATGATTTTTTATACATCTACTTTTGTTTTGCCCGGTGTAGAAAAGAAAGATCCCATGTAGAGACGATTCATGGAAAGAGAAAAAAAAGAACCGCGGCGCTCAAAATTTTATTTCTATCGGCGTTGTGTTCCCCCTTCGCCTCGCCCGTTAATGTGCTTCCCGCTAATTTAATCGCTTAATTGGGCAGAGTCGCGAGAGTTCACGGGAGAGACGACGCTAAAAGCTTTCCCGCGACCGGTAACCGAAATGCCTGTAGGAAATCTTGTCCCGGGAGGAGGACAAGTTTAACCGGTTACGAAGAAAGGTACAAGTTCGGGGGTTGGGGGAGAGGTTTGAACGTGATCTCTTTCTCGGAGGGATGACGGAGAGAATGGGACGCGCGCGTTTCCAGGGTCGTGCCCGAAACACGAGGAAATTAATAAATTGCTGAAACTTAAGTCAGCCCCCTAAGTGCTGGAATAAAGGACCTTCATAAATTTCATTCCACGCGCCCCAGCGCCTCCGTTCAGCCTGTTCCCTTCATCCCCGAAGAAGGAATGTTCCAGCGAGAAACGTCCGACCCTCGTTCGAGCTTCAGCGATTTTGAAAAAACCCATAAGAAATCGCGGAACCGACACTGCTCTGACAAGGACGAAACGCTGACGGATTAGGGTTGCAACGGGCTAAACATCCGGCTGCTGCGAGATACAGCAATCACTTTACACGAGTTGCGCTTTAAATCCACCGCCCTTCCGGGGACCGGGTTGCAATTAAATCGCTGGAACCGTGCAAAAAGAAACGAGCCCGGTGACAAATTGTTTGTCTCTCTGCGAGTTTGGTTCCGCGATCCACTGTTTTTACGCGATTTTCTAGAGACTGTTTGGAACGACTCACGAAGATGACTGTTTAAAAGTGTTGTATATAGGCTCTGGATAAAACTGGTCTGAAAAACCTTTTTAATTTGAATAACGGTTACTTTAAGAACCCACATTTTTAACTACTGGACTGCGGAGCTAAATGTATTTATGGTACTTGCACAGTCTAGTTATTACTATTGTTTTGTGGAGTCTACTTCCTATACTCGTCAACAGAGGGACATTACGACAACACTTTTCCCGCTACTACCCGAATCATCCTCTGTTTGTTTATATACCTTCCTGAACTGTCCTTACGACATCCCGCGTCTAAGGCACGGGTCCGCTAGATAGCCTTCCTGACGAGACCTCTAGCGGACCTAGGACGAAACGCTTCATTCTCCATTTTCCATCATTTCATAATTCAATTGCCGCCATAGTTTATTATAGTACATATCGGTTCTATGATTGGTATTTTTTGGATTCTGTACTGATTCTCATCTATTTTCTGTATGAAAATTTATTCCCAGATAACAATTTTCAAACTCCATCTCTCGTATTGGTACTTCCTGCCAGCAGTATCCGTCCTTCTAACTAACAAATTTGCTAACCGAAGCTGCGTAGATGTAGATAGAGTTGATTTCAATATTTGTATGAACTGTAAGATTTTATTATACCCCACAGAAAAGTGTAGATACTCGACACACAAAAATATTGTTATACTCTATAAAAACACTTTGCAGTAATCTCTCACTACGGACGTAATTTCTATATTTCTCGCAGAGCCGAAGGACGAGAGACGCGTATTCGATGACACCAACTTCCCGGACTTCAGCTTCTAACCGGGTCATCTTTCCATCTGAACGCGGTGTAATTAAACGACGAAATCATGAGCTCACTCAGTTTTCATCACGGAGAGCTCCCTCCTAAAATCCTTGAACTTCTGGCCACAAAATTGTCATAAAACGGCTAACTAATCAGGAAGCTTCGGTCGTGGAAGCCAGCACAAGCTCGAGTCCTCGAAATTCGACCGTCGTGGTCGTCGAGAGGAGCGTCGGCAGGATGGCGATATAAAAAGAAGCAGCAAATAATTTCGCGTGATTTTAAGGACGCAATTTACACCAGCGACAACGTCCAAAAATGTTAATGGTAAAATCGATGCCGGTCTGGCCGCCTCGCGGAGCAATTAAACCGCGAGGCTCCGCAATAATAGCGGATTTATTACGAACCATTGGCAACCGACAGATCCCCCTCCCCCTCCCTCTGCGGAGTTGTTCTCTGCGAAAGGTGGCAATTTTTTTCTCTCGGCAGGGTAACGCTCCAATTGTTTCCGGAATCCGACTGATGAATCCATGGGTCTGGTAGCCGTAAGGTCGCGGAAGACACAATGGCAGCACCGCGATCGTTCGCGCCTTATCGAACAGACTTAATTGCGTTTTTATCGGGGGGATAAAAAATGAATTGCAAAATCGAGAGGTAGGCGCGCCGGCACGCTATCATCGATGCGATGGTCGGCGTTTCGTCCGACGATGCTCTCTGGCTGACGGTGGCATAGTGAATCGGTTGGGTGGAAAGTGGTGGAACCGAAAGAGGAAGAGGGGGAGGCGGTCGGACGCCGAAATGAATAGCAACGTGAAACAAAAGCATCGGGTTACAAATGGCGTGTATTCGCGACGGCATTGTTTTAAATGGCTGTCAGACGCCCGGAATTTATTCCGTTTTGCTACGTGACAAGCGCCATTAAATTTATTTATTCATCCACGCAGGCGCACGCCGAAATCCCGGTTGAAGCCTCCCGGCTCTCGTGTTCTACAGGTGAGAGGAGCGCCGCTGAACAATTATTAGCGATTCGTGGAAATGACCGCGATATATGCGGCCGTTACCCGCGCGTTACGATTCCACGCCGTGTTAACTGTTCGCGCCCAAAGTTCGCGTGAAACAATTTACCCCCCTGTGTACCGTCGCCGCAGCACCCAACCCCCTCCCTCCCACTGCCGAACCCGTTGGAAGAACCTGAAATATTTACGCGAACGCTGCTGCATTCTGTTCTTATTTCACGGCGTTTACTGTTCGTCGCATTGACAACTGCGCGCACACGCGAGATCTTAATTTTCCATCTGACAGCGCAAATTGAGCTCTGTATATTTAATATATGACGCCGCGCGTTTCCACGGTGATTAACTGCCTCTCGGTACTCGCGAATTGACTGGCAAGTATGTAGCGTATGCTACTGTATTTTGGGAAACATGATCCTACATTTATAATGAAATTGTGCTTCATAGTTTCGCCGCTGTGATAGTATTATTCTCGAAGATTCTTGTTGAAATTCTCTGTCAACATTTTGGACATTCTTCAACACCATAAAAAATTCTGAATACACATACAAATCATTGATACGTAATGATCATAAATTTAAGGTGCATGTTTCAACACTACAGAAAATTGAACAAAATCTAGGTTGAAGTAGACAATAGGACCTTTATTCAATAGTAACCTTTTTAGAATGTGCAAGTGACAATAATAATTCGACTTAGAGTCAAACATATTTTGATATATAGACGACGGATCTTTATACAAATGAAAATTTTTTTCATTGATTGTAAAGAACAGGAGCGAAATACAAATATCTTTCTTCTTTAAAAAAATTCTTCGAGATGATAGTAATATACTGAGATCCTTAAATTTTTATAATTTCTTTACTGTTTTAAATTTCACCTCATCCTTTTCCATGAAAGCATAAAATCCGCAGTCTAGTGATAAACATAAACTCTCCAAGATGGACGTAGAATTTACTTGTCCATAAATAACAACCCCCAACAGTCCATAAGAGCAAAGAAATTCATTTAATAAGACAAAGATTGAAAGAACTGGAAGAATTTAGATAAACTGTAAGACTTCCTAGCCCAGGCAGTACAACAATTATTGTCTTTAAGCCTTTGCCTAAAGTTTTTGAATAAAAATGTCAGAAATTAAGTCTCTATTCTAAAGTCATTTATAACATCGTATAAGTCCACGAACCTTCCCTGGGATCAGCAGGAATCAGTTCCAGAAGAATCTCGAAAAGGGTAACGCAAGAGATAAATCTCCGTGGTAACGTAATAAACTATCTGAAAGTTTCCCAGCAGCGTCCGATAAGAAAAAAGTTTTTATCTGATGCCAGTCTTCTAGCTCGGCTCACGATAAGTGCACTGTTGGATTCGGGGCACGTTGCATCAAAGTACGCCGGCACTTATTCTACTTTTATTAGCATTCGCCGTTTCGAAAAACAGTATAGACACCGCGGGGGGTGGAGGGAACACAATTCAGTAATTATAAACTTGACGCGGCCTGAAGAAACTCGGCGATCCAGCGATAAGTAAACACAATACATTACAAGGGAAGTCGAAGTTTCTTCGGGGGCGCGGCGTCCGATAGAAACGAGCCAATCTTCGTGCTTCCAATCGGCCAATCTCGATGACGTAATTGTCTTTCAGCGAGCTTACGAAAGCGAAGGGTAAACTTCCCGGAGGCTTTCAAGCCGTAGCTCGCCATCGATAAACGATCGTTTGGAAGCGAAGTTCCCTTTGCGGCGTGGAATTAAACGAGCTTGCCCAGACGATAGTTTCAAGGAACGCGGGCCGAAGAAGAGAGACAGAGCAAGAGAGAGAGAGAGAGAGAGAGAGAGAGAGAGACGGAGAGAGAAAGAGAAAAAAATGAGAGATAGAGCAGAGGGACCCCGGCCGACCAATCCCGGGCCGCGTTAATTCTTAATTTCTTAATTTCAAGTCGACCGTTATGCGCAGCGTCAAAGAGGTCTCGCGGTGGATATCTCTTCGTCTTATCCGGGCTCTTTCATCCCTCTCTCTCGCCACTTCGACTGTCGAACGAAAGAAGTCGAAAGTCGAGGGCCGGTGCAATTAAGCCTCCGCTCTTCAGGGATCCATTCATCTTTTAAGTAACGTCGCCCGAATCATCCTTATCCGAGCTTTCTGTCGCGTGGCCCCGCCGACAGCCTGGTCGACCAGGTTCATGAAAAATTATTATTCCTGGAAAAAGTGTTATAGTCTTGAGGTTGGGGATAGTCTGGACTGATGAGGCTTGGTCTTGGAACCGACATAAATTTATAGGATAGTCTGAAAAGGTGGTTCATAGTTTTGGGATCGACAGAAATTAGTTTTGAATTTTGAGATAGTGGTAAAAGAATTGGTTTCTTTGTGTTGTATTAAGGATTAATATTGGTTGGGTCGTGTAGAGTAAACGTTAAATTTGTTTATCAGACTGACAACTGTTGCAACACGTTTTTAATTGTGTGTGCAAACGGAGGAAGCGGGAGCACCTTCCTATACAAGCGTTGAAGTCTCCAGGTATATTTTTCCTGCCGCTCGTAACACTCCGCATAGTGAGAGCCCTTTTTGTGCGTCGTGGAATGCTACCACGGTCTCTGTTTGCAGAACTATAGCTGGAAATTGCATAAAATTGTATCTTTATCTGTGGAAGTCGAATTCCAAGTCACTAGAAGTCCTAATATTTTCAGATAAATACTTACAATGATTGTTTCTTTATTAACCGATTACAACCGCACGCATCGCACGCTTAGGACGCTCGCTCTTAGACAAAGACAACAAAACCGGCAGGAAGATCCAAACGCGAACAGCGCCGCCACAAGAACGCCATCGACGCGAAATTCAAAACAAGGAAAGATGCATGACACTAAAACGAAACCAGTCAACATTTATAAATTCTGTTGCAAAAATGTATTAAATTCATTTTATTCTCATCATCTATGATATATCAGTTTTGAAGCATTAATACTGTTACTTTTCCCATTTCAGAGACCGCAACTGCAATAAGGACTAAAATCTCGCTTTCGTCACACAAAACTGGAAATATCAAACAAGATTGGAAATACATACGCAAAACTGAATGGCGTAGGAACCACGCTCCATTTATTGCCGAGCATTTAGTATCAAACGCTGAATAACGTTCGATAGAAAACGATACTGATCCTCAAGGAATGCTAGGATTTTATTTCAGAAACGACGGTATAGATTTCTCGAACGAGTCCGTGATAAGGTTTACACGCTCTCGACCCGTATCTGTGTTTGCGATCGACCTTGATTCGACGGTTCCTTTCGTGCGAACAAACTACCGTACGAATAAATATGATACAGTTGCTGGAAGTGTAATCAGTTTCCTTGGTCGACTCATTGCTTTCCCATTTCGCCGAGCAAAAGATTTATTTCACTTTTATCCTTGCCGAAGGATTCGATTGCGTTCGAAGGCGAACCAGGCTATAGAACTTTCGAAAACGTTGCGGAATATTTATTCGGCAATTCCTTGAAAGTGATCTCAGTTGATTAAACTTGACAAGGCGATCAAATTTCATAGGCCTGCCCGCGGAGGATCGTAATCCCGAAGTACGAGTACCGAACGACGTACAATTTCAATATTATCGTCGACTACGTTAATTTTACAGCAGCGAACGAAACGAGGAATACGTAGAAGGACGTCAAACATACAATGTGTTAACAAAACCATTTTACTTGTATAGATTTTGAAATTGAAAACAAAAAGTCAAATAGGATGATATCGATCTTCTCAGAATTCAGACGTGTCGTTAAAAATCGGTTAGAGAAAAGATTATCCTTTTGAAAACAAATCTTAGTAGGGCAATTTCTTTGGTAGGGTTGTAGTTTGACTCTATGGAAATGTCTCTGTAAAATCTCAGGTCAGAATTCATATGTCAACACATCTAAAGAAGTCTTCATTGCATACCAATGGATAAATCACGTAGGCCATCTATCGTAGATAAACAAAGGAATTACGTTCAAATCAAACTGAAAAAAATTCGTAGGACATACCAAATGTGTATCAAAAACACACACAAAGTTTTGAATGAATCATCCACACATTTCCATGTGTAAAAAAAAATGCAAAATCTCCATTAGTCAAAAAGATGAACTACCCCTTTAAGAACCCCGGACAAAATCAACAATAAACCGATCTAGAAATCACTGGCAGCATAGCTAGATCATCGGAGGATCGAATTAAGTTTGGTACCGACGGTTTCTGGTCGGATCAGAGGAAGACCTAACTCGATCTCGGGGATGAGATCTTAGACCGAGGTATCGCGCAGAAGCTGAATATAACGAATTTACGGGGAATGTCGTTAACTTTATCGTACTGGCGGTCGGCTGGTATTTCATTCGCGTAGATCTCGTTGCCGCTGGAACGTGGTGGTGGTGGTGGAGCAGGGCTTGCGGGGAACCAGACTGACCTGAAGCGGCTGGCAAACGATATAAGGTTACGTGTGCAGGGCAGAGAGCTGGCCAGGGCAAGATTTGGTCTGCAGATGGTGTGTTTACGTCCCAAACACTGAAGCTGCTGTTTGTACAACTGTGCACAGCCAACGTATCGAGCCGTGCGAGTGTGTTTCCCGTGGTTCTTGCGCCGGCACGTGCCTCCCCCTTTACCCGTCTACCTTCGAATCGAACCCTGAAACGTGCCCGCGATGTCAGTTTGCAACCCCCGCGGTGAACAGAAGCCAATATCGCTTTTCCATCCGTAAATGTGAGCATCTCTCTCTCTCTCTCTCTCTCTCTCTCTCTCTCTCTCTCTCTATGTGTGTGTGGGTGACCGATCTTATCTCCGTATGTAGGTCAAACGAACGAGGAGGGCGAGAGCAAGAGCAGGAAACTATGCATTCGGAAACCGGACGAGACTTTCAACGAAGAACGAAAGAGAACGTTGAAAAACCGTGGAGCACGGGGAAAGGGGACGAGTCAAGAGGCCAGACCGGAGATAGTGCCTAGCTCTGATATATCAAATCCATTTCTAGCTCGTGCCGACAACCGCGGACAGCCGTCGACATCGGGGTCTCAACGTTTCCCTTTTTTAAATGTGATCTCTTGCAGGGTCTTCGTTTGGTGGTACCTCTATGAATACAATATCCACGACTACATTTTTTGAAAGTGTATGGCCCGTGGATGAGTATATTTTAACGGTTCCTTCACCAGCAACAGAAACTTCGACCATAAACCAACAACTCACCCTCAATAACGTAATCTAATAATTGCGGTTGGGATTATTATGTGTGAGAAGATTTTTAAGCTTCGTTTTGGTGAAATATAATGATTGCAAAGCGTATTAGCCCTTTGCAGTCCTACATCGAGCCAGACTCGACATTGACTTTTCTTCAATAATTCTGTTGGAATGATCTAGCGTCATTCATACTTGGCGCGTTCCCTAGCACTCGTTAGGGCATGCGTGTTGCGCACTCCGCACCATCCAGGCGCGCGACTTTTGTTTTCTTTCCCGACTCCTGAGTCGCCATTATTAATAAAGTTACTCTAGCACGTGTACCTCGTGCAAGCTTGTTCCCGCAAATCTGTTCTATTTTACATTTTACAACCCACTAGCTCCAATAAATTCCTTATTTTATTGATTCGTATTTTATTCGATTAAAGAAAGAGAAGATGGAAAGAAGAAACATGGCCAACTTAAACTTAAAATCAAGTTTGATTGAGGAAACAATTATTAACCCTCGGTGGGCAACCAAGGTCGTTTATTTTCGAAGTGAAATTTCACTCTTGAATATCTATCTTTTCGATATTTGTTTTTCCCCATTAATGTTTTAAGCATTTGACTATATCTACGACTATATCTTGAAACAGGGACTTCAATACGTATTTTAGAATTTTTTAGATTTATTGAAAGACGAGTTAAAAAATTAGTTGTGAACATGAACGACAGACTAGGCAGACATCGATAAAAATAAGGTTGCAGACGGAGGGTTAATTATGAGGGACAATTTGTACACGGAGATCAATTCACTCTCTTAGTCTGCTAATCTTCTACAAAGCTACCCTTTAATCCGAACGAAATCCAAGACATTGTCCACATTCTCTGAATTATTCCACACGTTCGAACCTATCCAAAAATGTCTTCACAATGCTATGTTATTACTGATACTATTGCACGTGCAAATACTACGCGCAAGTATGCGGACAACAAGCGGTATTCAAATTCGAGGGAGACAATCGTTCGTTTAGGGCAAACGGAGTCCAGCTTCCGTCCCGAGATACCGGAAAAAAGCAAAGGACGGTCGTTATTAGCAATTATCAAACCGTTAATTCTATTTACTTCATCGCCAGAACGAGAAACGATTTCGGGCAACTGGCACCGGCTCGTAAATCGCGCTCGAGCACCATTATCTGTCTCATACACCGAGCCGATGAATCGCGACGGCTATTATCGGGGCGATAGAAGCTGGAGAAGTTCGCACAATAACGCGTAATGGTCCGCGCAGTCTCGCCCAGAGGTCGATAAAGGCTAATTAGCAGAAATCCTCGTCTCAGGTGGTCCTTCCACCAATTCCTAATCACTTCACTGCACCGTAGCGAGAGAAGGGCGTCTCGAGTATTCCGGAAGTTCAATGCTCGCTGCATGGACCGATACCTGTGCCGTGGCCGGCTGCTACTATTCCGATCGAGGAGAATTCCTTGGCCTAAACACTCTCCTACGTCTCCATTTCGGATTTAGTATGGTTTCTAGTAGACTATGCAACAGTAAGAAACGCGAGATATTCGACAATTTATTTTAAGAAGAATTACCGAACAAATCAGTTCCTACTTTGAGGAAATTATTTTGTTCAGCAGTGTGAGAAATAGTTAGTTAGTAAATCCTGAAATAGTTACATTCGTACAGACAGAAATGATCCATAAATGAACATGAATTTGCTGACTTTGTAGCAACTCGAATTTAACTTAAGGGCTAAAAAGAATTATGTGCATTAATTGATTCTTTCGTTTCACCCTACTTATTCTGAAGGTACGTTTCAATGACTCCGTATTTACTTAGAGACATCTATCGCGTGTGCTTAGACCTATCGTTAGTCACATAGGTGCATTGATTATAAAATTTATATTGCAAGAGCCTACGCTAAAGTCGAACGCCGCGGTCTTCGCCGCGACCTCTGCGGGTGCGATATCGCGTTTAAACACAACGCCGTAACGGTATGCGGCATCTTTCAAAGAATGATTGTTCTTAGGGTTGAATACCGCGAGGAGTCCGAAAACCGCTGCTGATGGCATATAAAATTGACAAACACTGGGCAGAAGCGTAGTTGTTCGCACAACTGTCGACGACGCAGTATTCTATAATCGAATATTAAATCTGAATATTACAGTCTTGATCTAAAAGAATGATACTAGACCAAATATAAAAAGTCACAATTCAAGTCACATAAAAGTTCAATAAAAATTTTCTTTTTTTCCTTTAGAAGAATAGAAGAATTCCTTTTCTTTCAACAAACAATTCACGATAAAGTATCCCCAACGACCACGATCGCGAGGGGTAATACGACAGAAGACTATTGCAATTATTGGAAGAGTGTACCTCCCGCGATAAAAATCCAATACTGGTACGAGCAACCGCTTCCGGGATAATGTCCTCCTATATCTTTCGATTTGCAGTAAAATATTCCTGGGGTTTGATTCGAAATCGACAATCAGCAGAATCTGGGGGAAATTATGGGCGATGATAAAGGTCGAGTTCTCGGATCCTCTCGATCCGGGCGGCGTACACCGTGAATTTTATTCGAAATTGTAATATCCAGGTTGAACGGGGGCGAGGCGTGGCCGACCGTCCGGCATCCGCGTCGTTAGAGCAGTAAAACCGGTCCCGAAGTGCGGCTATTAAAATCGGTGAAACAATAAACGCCGTGAATTGGCGACGGCCGGTGAACGCTCTCGTTGCCGGCGATTGGCCCTGTCAAATTTCGCGTTCCCAACCCCCGGCGGGCTGTTTCATCCAGGTCCCGGGGTCGGATTAGACGACCGCACGTAACGCAGGAAATAAGCAAAACGCTGAATCGGATCGACAATGTGTCGGGTGAATCACGCGCATCGCGTCGCCCGCCGCCCCGCCGAAAATAATGATTCGACCGGTCCCGCGACAATGATCACCGGCAATGTCCGGTTTCGAGCCCGCCCCGCCGCGCCGCAGCGGCCCGTTACGGGCTAAAGCGCCCGAGGCCTGCCCCAATAATTTCGGCTACAATGACAGACCGGTTCCCGACGCAACGCAAACCTGACAACGACGTACCGCGACGCGCGCTACCGACTGTCATTGATGTACGATCCGCGTGTCGAATGTTTGTCACCCGTGCGAGTTTACCCGACAACGAGGCGCGCCTATCCCCGCGCAACCTGTGACAATGCTGAGCCCTATTAATCAACGTTAAACGAATACTCACCGGGCCAAACTGTTCGAAGTAATTTTTGACGTCCTCCAGCGTCGTCGGTGCCGATAGTCCACCGACGAATATCTTCTTTGTCCTTGTCACCATCTGCGAACAGAGAAAGCACTGTCAGATCTACGAACAAGATCAAGTAAGTTTATAAAATGGTATATATTGAAAAATTAGAGCAGTCAAAGGAGAGCTTGCAAAGATCCTTTTATAGTAGTAAAATTAACCCTTAGCACTCGAATGGTGGCTTTGAGGAGCCACTATAAATTGCTGTAGCATTATTAAAAATATTGTTTGCATCGATAAATTTGTTCGTATTTAATACATTATTAAATATTTAAGTATTGTATGATATATTGTATCCAAATGTAATAACCATAATAGAAGATAACTGTATTAAAGTGGATACCCTAGTAGCATTTATGGTTGGCATTTCGTTGGGCCTACGTTTCAGTATTCGTTGGCCAACCGTTAGAAATGTCGCTATTTTTTTCGTTGGGCCAATGATCATACCCAACGTGGAGCTTACGTCGCTATAATACGTTTGTTCTGATCTTTTCTTTTACGGTTGTTTTCACAGAATATAATAAATAATACTTAAACAATGTATCTCCACCGTAAAAATTGTAACAAAGAAAAAAATTTCGTACCCTCGGACTTGAATCTGGATCCTCTGCGTAGTAAGTTGATACACTATCGCCGTAACTATAGACATTTCGTGGTTGCATATGCTATGATTTGGGTTACTAGATACGTCGACAAATGTAAATCAGAATAAATAAAGAGTTTTGTTACGGTATACGAGCACTAAGACCTCCGCATACTGTTGTTCTAAAAGCGAATGCAACACCCGTACCTTCCCCTTGTCAAATGGAGAAACTTAAAGAAATAAATAAACTCCAAGGCTGCACACAATAAAACTTTGGTGCATCAACTATCGCGCAAAAATAACAAATTGTGAGTATATTTAGAAATATGAAAAAAAATGAATTTGGAATATAACATGTTTTTGGTTGCAGCAACATTACATTTTTGGTGTCTGTTTGACGATATATTTAAATGTTGGCAGATTTTCGTTGGGCCAATGTAGTATCACCGTCGTAAATTTCATGTTATTTAACCGACCATAATATCTGTAGGCCCAACGTTGGATATTCGTTGGCAAATTCACATCATTTTTCGTCGTCGGCCCTACGTTGGGGATCTGTAGGCAAAATCACTAACCATATTCCAACTAACTCCCAACCGTTGGCCACCGTTGGCCAACCGTAGGTGCTACTAGGGAATGGTTATCAGCAAGGAGAATTTATTAGACTTTTTAGAGTGAGGACTCGTGACCTCTGATTTCTTCATTTTTCCTCCTTCATTGTTTTCGTCAGGGACTACTTTTTTATTTCTCTTGTTTGTATCACTTCTTAATAGTTTGTTTCGTTTATGTAAAGTCACAAACACAAATATTGGAACAGCTATTAGTAGACCGGATTTCATGCACTTATGCCAACAGTGAATGTTTCAAATGCAAGAAAGTAACAACATTTCATGAATCTAAAGATAGCTAAGTGTACTGCAGTACCGCACTCCAAGCAGTAGCCTCTCTACTGTACAGATGGCGCCTCAAATGGATTGGGACTGCGCGAGGAAGCGTCATCTATGTGCACTGCGCAGACGCAGACCGACTGCTCTTTGAATTTCGTCCAGCCTTGTAGCAGAGAAAGCACGTGTCGGTTATCGTATTATTTGTAGTGACTTATTTTACATTAAACATTAGAAACCGCATATACTGTGATTAGTTACTGCTACAGCTACACCACTGCATCCACGATTCACGACCCAACAGTAGTGTTGGACTTTTTCAAGCTTATAGAAAAAGCAAACAAAGATCTATGTGAGTACTTCCTGTGACTTACAATAGATACAGACAATTTTTATTGTACGTTAAAATCCGCAGTATAGCCACCAGACTTACTTTTAATTATACGAGGTGTTTCCAATCTAATGGTACAATCCAAAGGGATGATTTTACAAAATGATGTGAGTCGAACATATAGAATAAAATTATTTCATACAAGCCACCATTTTCGAGAAGATGAGAGTATTGATCCTTGTAATAAGTAGAATAGGCAGGTCATAATCAGACTGTATGCAAACATGACAAATCTTTAAATTCGATTTTCTCGCAAACGAAACATCTGACAACAAAATTTTATTCCACGCGCATGAATGTAAGGAATAAAATTGTACCGGACTAATTTCATTAAAAATTACTATTGAGTTACAAATTATATAGTTCGAATCTAGCTACGTCAACAGATTTATTGTTGACTGTATGTATTTAAATGTTCCTCCCTTACATTGTTCATTTTAATCCCAGAACGAATGATACGACAATAAAGTTTAACATTTATGAATTCAACAGAAATGATTTATTATTACAATTCGAATACCAATGCAATTTTAACTTCACGATTTATATTCATACGTTTTTCAACACTAGCTGAACGTTCCAAGCCCGATAAAACACGAATTAAAAAAATGTACATCTTTATATTGGTCATATTGTTTAACAACATCGTCTTTATACATCTACAGCGCACAAACTGGACTAACCAGCTACAGAAATATGAAAATCGTACATTATTAATTGCAAAAATCTTATTCGTTAAGTAAATATTCGTTTTTACACTTCTCCAATAGACTCGACGTTCCAGTCAAACAAAATAAAACGGGATGCCGTGAATAAGTATTAGCATTACGTAAACACTGTCGATCAGATGTTAATTTGGCAATCGTCACTCAGTAGCGATGACTAAACGGTCGATGAAAAACGCCCGAGAGCTCCATGCAATTTTGATAAAGCTTCTTCCACTGATAACATTAGTACAACACAGACGCACATCTAAAACGTTCCCTGCTTTTACGGTCGAATGTGTATGTTCCGAATTTCTGGTCACACCGTTCGTAACCTACGAGATGGGCATTTCCGTACACGTGCGGACGGTTTTTGTAAACTGGTATCGATCGTCGGAGGTGTGTTCATATTTGGCACGAAAAATAGAACGCGCCGGAAACAGAAACGATATTTATTTCCTCCTGGAAAATGTGCCGAAACTGATTACCATATTTTCAATAAATTCCGCAAACGGAGCGTCGGCGAACAGAATTTTATTCGAATAGTTCACGGTACAGCGCGCCTAACAATCACGAAAATCCCGTCCCGATATAAGCCGAAGAAAATAAGTTTCGGCCGGAGAGCGGTGGGAGAGAGAGAGAGAGAGAGAGAGCTTTGAAAAACTTTTCACTTTGATCTACGACAATAGATCGGCGAATGCCTGCTACCGAACAGCAAACGATGCTTCTTCCCGTGGAAAAGTTTCCCCGGGCGAAATTATACTCCTCCCGTTTTCTTAAATATCCTTTTCGGCGGTCTCGGTGAAAAAAGAATTCCGCGGAGACTCGCATAGCGTGAAAACCTGCTGATACTAATGCAGTTTTCAAATGGCGTTTGCGAACGAAAGAACTGGAAGTCCGAAAAGGAAAACGGATGGGCGCGCGGCTTAAAAATGGCACGGTCTTGCTTAAGAAATTGATAAGAAGCTGATAAAATATGAATGGGCCGCGTCGGGCTCGTTTCCGCGTAAAGAAGTTCTCCTGCCATTTTTCACGTTTCCTCGAATCGGTAATGTCACCGGCGGTCGACGTCGCGAAAAATCGCGAGAGACATCGTCGTTCATATTTAGTGTCGCAGAAAAAACAATTAACGGAAAACTGTTATACGGCTGGCGAAACAACTTCGCAGGTGTTCCGTTGCAAGACTCTCCGTGCGCAGAGACAAACGCCCGACAGAGGTCAGATAAACTAACTGGCTACGTACCGATCATAAATACCATAAACATCGTAGGATTCGTCCAGAGTACAGCTGATAGCCACACGTTTGAAAGGTCCTATATCGCGTTTAGCTACTACAAGTTGTAATTATGACCTTTTGTCACCCTGCGTACTCTATTCCTACTCCACCTTACTTTTCTCCGTTCCCACTCTAATTTTTTCCCATCTCCACCACTCTTTCCGACACACCCTAGAACCAATGATATACAAATTTCTAAGACCACACCTACATCCGACATTTCCTAGAATCTTCATCGATTCTACCAAACCAGAACATTCTCGATCACCGATTTACCGATATCTCTAAGTATAGCAGAGCCTAACTTAGATCTAACCAAAATAAACGCGAATTGTTCTCCGGAGTCGGTATTTACACCCTGTCGGATCCAACTACCCCTAATTCGAAGTGACCGACTCGACACCACACCAGGGACATGTTTTACGTGCCTGCGAACGGAATCGATTTATTGAAACGAGATTTATTCTCGGACGCGATTTCTGTGCACGTCCGAAAATGATCCGCTCGGAAATTGTCGCGCAATATCCGACGATATTCTGGGTTGTTTAAAGGCGAACGGTTCTTAAAGCGAATAAGAAAGAATCGTAATTACGGCTCGGAAGCAATTCGCATAGTTCGCACAGGATACTCGGGTTTTTTCGACGCACCGCGTGGAAAAGTGTGCCGACGTGGGGAGGAGAGAGCGCGGTACGTGTTTCTCATATTGAAAAGTTTTGCGGGAGCGAGGGGAGAGAAGGGAGCGTACATCGTGTAACTACAAGCTGCATTCGCCAGGGAATTTCTGAACCCATGAAAGAAAATTCGTCGTGCTGTATGATTTCCATCCGCGGCGCGTCGCGGTCGACAAAGGTTCGCGATCTTAGTTTCTATTTCTTTGACTCTCATGCGTTCCTCAGGGTGAAAATTCACGCATTCACTAATTTTACATACAGTAAACTGATTGTTCTTTATTGGTCTGTATTGTGAGATGAATTTCTTTAACCCCTTGCCTTACGATTTATTTTACGGTTTTCGTGATTAGAATTTCTTTGTAGTTCATAATTTCTTAGGAAAAGGAGAAAATGTATATCTATTGCATGCCTATATGTTCTCCAATGGCTGTACATTAACAACAACAAAATAGAATTACATTTCGGTTTAAAGGAAATTAATAACATACATCTTTATTAAACTCTGTTCAAAATCTTCATCACGTCTCTCAGACGATATTGTAAGCGAAGGGGTTAAAATGTGTCGTTATAAGTGCAACAGAATTCGTTGATTTAAAATGTTGATCGGATGTTTTCTGAACAAGGCAATCTGTTGCATTAAGAATGCAATTGTCATAGCCAGTGGTAAAATTGACTAACAAATCCTCGATGGTTGATTTATCTTTGATTTCCTAAGCCTTTTGAGTGACAGTCGATAGGTAAAGCATCGACGAATCAATACGTCGCAAAGTTTGTCATGTTTAGCTAAAATTGACGCAAACAAGGGTTGACGTCAGCAACCTATCTACAGACAGATCCCCACCCCTCCCCAAGCACGTCTAAGAATCTCAGCGTGGCAGTATTCCCTGTAACTTCATTTATCATTGCCGGTGACTGGATCGAAGACAAGAGAAAACGAAATGAAACGCGCGCTTGTAAAACTGTGGCGTGAAATCGTACCGCGGCGAACCTAATTACTAGAAAATGCTTTAACAGTGGTCGGGGGAGATATCGAGCCGGCGAAGAAAAGAACGAGGGAGCTCGATGCTCGTGGGGGAACATCTTAATAACATGATCGCAATGTAATAAAGCTCTCCGCGCGGAACATTTCGCAAGGGACGGTGTCGGGGATGGGGGAGGTTCGTCGGTGGAAAAAGAGAGCATGGAACGCGAAAAAGGGGTGGAAGAGGGGGGTGCGGAAGGATAGGGCAAACGGGTGGGAAAGGGGGTCAGAAGGGGCCAGTGAATACAGCGGAAACGGCAGAAGAGGTAAACTCTGGTAATTTCAGTGATGGCCGGGCTTAGACCTCTCTATATCCGGTGAGTAACGCAAACCTCCAGGGCGCAAGTCCTTCCACCTCGTGGTTCTGAACTCACCTCGAGTCTCTTTCTAATCCCACCCTCCGGTTCGAGGCTCTCATCCCGGCGTGACTCTCATCTTATGGGCTAGCTAGACCCCATCGCGAGGTCGGTTAGGTCTCGGGCTAATCAGCGGAGTGTACAAAGTCCCGGGGAGGAAAATAAAACGGCCGGATCGCGAAAATTAAGTAAATCAACCGCCTCGATTCCGTCGACTATCTTCTTCCGAAAGAATTCGCTAGTGACAGACGACTATCAGAAAATGATAGATGAGCAACGGTCCGGTAAATGGTCGATACAAGTTCGAGTTAAATTCATGCCGCTGTTATTTGTGGATTATCTTTACGAGAGAACGTTCTCGAGGGTTGTGGAACACTAGAGTCTAGTTCTGGAATCATTCCTTTAGCAGAATGGCAAACTTCCATAATTACCGTTATTACTAGACTTATTTATGCAAAATAAATACTTTCTGTATAAATTATAAGTCACGGGACCAAATAAAAATCTCTTTCTTTCTTAAACAAATTTAATAAGCTGAAAACATGATATTGATATATATTGAATATTAAATACACATATTTCTCATAAATGCATGTAATCTACAATTTACTTATAATCTTCCTAAGACAGGCAGCGTTCTCCGCCTTCAAAGCTTTATCAACAAACTCCGAATGAAAAATAGCAATGAATTTTTCTGCTAACATTTAGTTTAGGCGTATAGGGCTCAATAGCCTAAGTTTCGAGAATTTTAATGGTTTCGAGCCACTATGGCGAGGTAGATAGCTATGTGAGTGGCGTAGAGAAGAGAGAAGAGGAGAATATGAGGGCGTGGCGAACCGAGCGAGACAGACGTGGATAAATAACGAGATGGAACAAGGGGAAGAGGTTACACCGGGCAAAGGGGAACCACTTATTCGAATGAAGTTGCAGCTTCAGGGCGGCCGGAAGTGCCGAAAGAGGGAATTGAAGTTTCCTGATATCCCGCGCCGCTGGCAGAGTCCTCGTTCTCATCCGTCCTCATCGTCCTCGTCGTCATCGTCGTCGACGGACGGGTTTCGGCCTAAGAACTGGCCGAGCCGGTGAAATTTTATTACGCTCCGCTACGCCCGGTCCCGTTTCGTAATGAGAGCATTGTCGTGCAAACGAGACAGTTCAGCCTCGAGACTGTCTCTCCTACCCAAGATGCCCGGAGACACCGGTCGCCCGCTTCTTTCAGCTGCGAGAATTCTTTTGTCTCGCGAGCCAGACCTCGTCGGATTGGCTCCGCGAGGAACACGCCTTGCCCGGTTGTAATTACATCGGCGAGATTCAGATAACTTCACGATTGTCAGATTGGTGATTTTGATGAGTGAAACTGGCATTCAATTTGTGCCAATTGTGGTCCATGAGAACATGATGCTGCAATTGCTTTTCAACTTTGTAAGTAATAGACCAGGTCAGGATATTCAAATTCATCTACGTTCAAATTTTCCTACAAATTCCAGTGAAACCCATCCAATTTCATCCTATGAACGATTTTACAGTGTCTAATTCAAGCGTAACCATGTCCACGGCTCGTAAAGAGCTGGAAGAGGAGAACGCGGAAGAGAGACGAAAATAGTTGTCCGAGGAAGAATAGGGTAGAAAAATATAAGTCACGGGAGTGAACGGAGGATACCCAGCCGGGGTCGTTAGCGAAGATAGGAACGGATAGCAGCGAAATGGTAATGGAAACTCGGGGAGTTCCACTTATTATTCCGTAGCATTATGTAAATACCGGAAGGCTATTACAATTTTACAACTTACTAGGTGTGGCTTTATAGTTTCATCGCTCCGGGGCCCGTCTCGTTCCCGTCGTTCGTTCTTCGGTTTCCTCGCGGCCCTGCCGGACTATAGTTACATACGCGCCTCTATCTCGCCATTGCGATTTACCTCTTTCCCTTCCCCGCTATTACAAAAATGAAATTGTCGCATGGACGAAGCTGTATAAATTTCACCGCAGCTTCAGGAAATCCGCTGCTTCCCGTTCCTTCGCCCGCGAGAGCCCTTAGCACTTTTCGATTACGTTCTTGCGCTGCGAATTTGTAATTAGGTGCTCATTAAAACATAACAACGGCACAACGTGTTAGTAAGACATTGTGCAAGGCACGCGTTCACGAATTTATTCGAAATTGACAAAAATAAACATTTTTAATTATCTGGGGTGCCATGTTTAGACAGTGTCTCATAATTTTGTCTAAATGGTTAGAATATTATTTCCTGTAAAATTCTAGTTCTATTCCAAGTAATTTGTGAACTTATTTTGACAAATACTTTCCGAGATAAAAATTGACGAGCCTGGCGTTTTAAGAAGAATTATTTTACCATAATATGTGATAATGATTTTCGTTAGAAGTGGAAACATTTTGTCGAGGGTTTTGGACAAATTTGTTGGCGTGTAACGGGGGAACAAACGTGTAACACGGGTTTATGGCAGCGCGGCGAACAATGTTTTATTGAAAAGTGAAATTAAAACCTCGAGACTGGTTGCGTTAGGGGAAACTAATGAATATTCACAGTTCATGAATAGTGAAATGTATCACGCGGACAATTCGCTGTGTAAATACGGTTTTTACCGTCGGCGGGACTTACGCCGACAAAAGATATTCGCTCGAGATACTGTCGAGTCGGTGGAACACTTCGGAAAGTAATTCCAATTAAAGCGCCGTGACCGCGTGTCAGACGTCGGCGTTCTTAACGTGGAAATATAGATCGTAGCCGTAGGTAATTTCTCTCTGGCAGCCGATTAATCCATCGATTCGACAGGCCGGCTCTCGGCGGTCGGTTTTTCTTGCTTGTTCTTGGACCGATGCGAAGATAAAGCGGGAGAATTTCATCCTCGAGATGAAACAAGACAATTTATCATGCGATCCCGGAGATCGAGGGATTCGAGGAACCAGGGCAGACAACAACGTAGAAGTTTATACGACCGAAGTGGTCGACTAAACCGCTTGTGGTACAGAAACGTGGTATGATTAAAAGGATATTCTACTGCGACGGGTGCATTTGCAATATTTTAATACAAATTCAGGAAAACTTATTAACAACAGCTCTTCTACCTTGTATTCATTTCTCTTTGGAGAGTGCTTACAAATTCTTTTGTTGAATAATAATTAGGTCTGGATATGATACAACACGTCAATCTCGAGTATGAGATAAAATGTACATTAATGGTTGCTATGGGTTTTATTTATCTAAAATAAAAATATCCAATTGATTGGTGTTTAGTATGTTTTGGGCTATAATCTGTACCAAACAGAAAGAAACATACTGAAAATTTTTAAAAATTGTGACAGTTTAATATAATGTTGCCATGTTCTCGACTTTCCTTGTTGTTAAGAGGCTGCAAAAATTAGAAAAAAATTAATTTTCACAAACTCGTGATACTGAGGATAATCATATATTTGCAGATGACACAAAATTTTAGATCGGTGGGTACTGTAGTGTTTGTGGTGGGTTGCTGTGGTGTTTATTTATCTAAAATAAAAATATCCGATTGATTGTTGTTTAGTACATTTTTGGCTATAATCTGTAACAAACAGAAAGAAACATACTGAGAATTTTTAAAAATGGTGGCAGTTTAATATAAAGTTGCCATGTTCTCGTCTTTCCTCGTTTTTAAGAGGCTGCAAAAATTAGAAAAAAAATAAATTTTCACAAACTCGTGGTACTGGGGACAATCATACATGTGCGGAAGACAAAATGTTAGATCGGTGGGTACAGTGATTTTCAAGATATTGTGGGAATCATTTCAAGAAACATGCCTTCCAGAAAACGCATTTATTAGTTAAATTGGCATTACGGTAAACGGACTACACAACTTCCTTATTTTCTCGAATGCTGTTATAAAATTTTAACAACATATTTTTAGACTGTATACATCTCTTATGTGCAAAGAAAAATCGACTTTTTCTACCTGTTACACAAGAACAGCCTCTGAATCCGTTAAATAGCCGCAGCGCAAAAAGAAACGAGACAAGTGCGAAACGGGGATGGGTCGAGCAAGTAGCGACGATGCAGACCGAGGGAAATGGGTAAAATAAATATTGGAATAAACGGTGGAAAGTGGGCGTGCCAGTTTCGCCGGGCCCAACCGTTAAATCTGCCTCGCGAGCGCGAATATTGTCGTATGGAATGGCAAGGAGAACGCTTTGCTCGTTCGCAATTATTGTGAAAGTTTAATCGCCCGTTCTATGCCGCCGCTGATGAGACTGCAGGGCAGCGCCGAGTGTATGTGCGTGGCAGGTATATCGCGGAAACTTTTCGGATCGTATCGTTCGAAAAATGTTTCGCAATTTTTGCTCCCTCTTGCTACGTCGCGAAAGTAACGAGACGCGAGGAACGTTTCAACGTCCTCACGGCTTAATGGCAACCCTCTTGAATAATCCGCATTATGGAATACCCTAATTCTCTTTATTTTGGAAGAAAATGAAGAGACACGAGTGTGATAAATTTGCATGTTCTTTTATCCTTGTGTCAGTGAAATGGGATTTAAAGTGACCAGTATTGTATTCCATTGTGTTGCTGCGTTTTATAGCTTAAAATGCGTAAAGATTTGTAATTTAATATATGCAAAATGTGTGTTAAATAAAATGTAAAATATGTTCATTTTATATGTTCAGAAAATAAAATATACAGTAGAATTTTTCTTATAACTAGACTGCGGATCTTTATGCAAAATAAAAAATATTCGCATTGATTACAAGACATAGGAGCCAAGTAAAAACTTCTTTCTTCCTCCAATTATCTTATTAAGCTGAAACTAATACACTGATGTCCTTAAATCTTTTTAATATGTTCACTGTTTTAAATTGTGCGTACGGATCTCTGCTATAAATGCATAAAATCCGCAGTCTGCTTATAACATATGTATGCTGATATATGTTAAGAAAAGCATTAATTTTTTGTATTTATGTCTGGATGAACTATTAGTACGGATGCACGAATGTCCTGTCTAGTGACAACAGTAAAGAAGTTGGTAGAACATTTTCAAATAAAATAGAATAACCTGAAACAAAAATTGGGTTCCTCTTATCACCGAAGAAGTAAGACAATCTTCAACTAACTGAATGCATTTCTAGACCAGGAATTAACAAATAAAAATATTTAAACCAGCTAATGTACTTTATCGTTCCTCGTCATGGTCTTTTTAGCATTTTCCTGTTTCCATGGTGCGCAAGAAGATATTTGTGGTTGAAATGCTAGTCGGAGATGAATCGAGAAATAAATCACGGTTATTGTATAAATAAACAAACCCGCCCACAGATCGGGCAATCTAAAAGCTATCCGCGGGCGTTCACAGGGTCAGAAAACTGGCCGCTTCCTCTCGATGAAAGCGGAACGGGAGGGGCGCGGCCCTTTAAGATTGATATCCTTAGATGGCTCAAAAAGTGGCTGAGCGAGGGGTTGAAGGGTTGTGGGTGGAGGGCCCTGCCGCGGTCTTCCCGAGAAGTTGAGACGGTGAAAGTAGGGCAAAAGGGCGGGAAACGAGCAGGGTGAATCGGTTATCATCTGGAGGGTTACGAGGCTCGCTTTGGGATATATACGCTGGATTCTCCCTCGTCCCTTTCCCTTGGCGCATTTTTTCCCTGTCCTTCGAACGCGCTTGCTCCACCCTCGTTCTGCTCGCCCCTTCGACCTCGATTCGCGACAACACAGATTATCTTGAGCCGTGGGATTTCGACGTGCCAACCTTACTCCTCGTACCATCGTACTGCGGAAAATAATTTCGGTTTTCGTTTGCCATCGATCCTTCTGACCCTACGCGCCCCTACGCAGGGGTTGTTAACCCTTTACTGGCAAGACTCTGTATTTATTATAATAAAATTGAATAATATGTTTTGTTAATGCAAGCGCTACTTAGGTTTGGTTGGCGAATTTTACCAATCAACCCCCTGCCATAGTCAGACTTGATAAAATTTGTTAAGTCTGAATATTATCTTTTTCTCCTGAGTCGAAACAGAATTTTTTTCTTCTGTTATCCATCTTTAAACATTAATATTAATGAAGTCATACTATATAATAAATATTTTTTTTTCTGATAAAAATGATTACAAACAAAAGTGATATTAAAATCATTGCAACCGTGATTACAACTGTAAGACGAGCAAATAAATATTTTAGTACAATAGAGTTGTTCTTTTATAATACGAAGTATTTTACACTTACTTTTCTGCGTTGTATTTTTCAAACGTGTTTTTGATCAAATCGTTAAAGCGATATATCAAATACATTGATTGTAGGTCGAATTCGAAGAGGATTTTAACGAAATTGTATACAGGGTGTCCCACGCAACTGGAACAGGCTGTACCTCCTAAACGTTTGGGAATTGAAGAAGTTATAAGTAAATGTGAATGTTATCAGACGGTGCGTAATATGCAACTAATTGTATGCACTTTTGTGCATCAGTGCATCAGAAAAATGCAATTGAATTTTTTTTTTTTAAATGGAAATCTATGTTTTTGACTACATCAATCAATGCAGTTTCTTATGTTCAACACAAAAGTACTGACATACTTTTGCCCTAAACTTCTTCGTTAGGAAGTATATTGTAGCTAAAAGATACAAACATTGTAAAGAAACATCACGTGGGCATTCTAGAAACACTTACTGACAGACCGAAATAATTCACAAATCTACAACAATGTCAGCTACAATAACTTCTTAACGAATAAGTTTAGGGCATAAGTATGTCAGTTCTTCTATGTAGAGCAAGAGAAACTGCATCGATTGGTGCAGTCAAAGATATAGGTTTCCATTTTTTAAAAAAGTGCAGTTGCATTTTTCTGATGCACCGATGCACAAAAGTGCATAAAATTAGTTGCATGTTATAAGTAAATGTTAAATGGTATCAGACGGAGCATAACATGCAACTAATATTATGCACTTTTGTGCATCGGTGCATCAGAAAAATGCAACTGCACTTTTTAAAAAAATGGAAACCTATATCTTTGACATCTTCTTCTATTCCCAACCGTTTCGGAGGTGCAGCCTGTTCTAGTTGCGTGGGACACCCTGTATAAGCAATAGAAAGGCAGAGTTCGGACGATTAAACACACATTGTTGTACACGGTTTATTGAAATCGTTTTAGTAACTCCAGTTGGTGGTTTATCTTCTTGGAAACGATACCTAATCCAAGCGTATGAGAAAATGAACGTGTCGAGCCATAAAGTAAATTACATACGGCAGCCATAATCGCAGTAAAGTTAAAAATAGCAGAAGAAATAGCAATTTTGCTCCGATCGTAAATTTAAATTACAATATTTCAATCTTCCTGACCTCCCTCAACCTCCAGGTACATCCTATTAAGGGAGCGTCGTGAATTTTCATACATAAGTCGAGCCGATCCAGTTTATAAGAATCTTAGGAGTGTGTTATCACGTAGCAGCGAGCTACGGTGTAAGGAATGTCCCGTGTACAAGCAGCACGGAGTGTCAGTAACCTTATTTCTAAAAGGATCCATCTAGTTTCCGGTGGACATCTATGCCCATGCATATGCGTTTGCGGGGGGCAGATAAGAGTATGAATTTTGGAGCGAGTCGTTTGAGAGTGAGTTGCGCGACGAAGGACCCGGGTTTCGTCAGACTTTAAATCGCATTTCTGTTCTGACACTGTGGAAACCTTGTTAACTACTTTGGGAATCATTTTCCAGAAACTCTGGACGATTTCTCGATTCTTAACATTTTCAGCTCTTCGGTTCAAGTTTTGGACAGGTTGAATATTATTCGCGATGGCTTTGTTTTTCCTCATAATTTTAAATCGATTCCAAATCTAACTTTATAATTAAGAAACGTTCAATCGAAATGAGAAGAATCTGTTACAGAAAATTGCAGTTTAAATTGTTTCGCGATGTATTTTCAAAGTACAGAAAGTTAGAAATATTAGAAATACATTTGTCACGAGACTGTGAACGCTTACGGAAAATAGAAACTTTCGTAAAGAGCAGAAGTTATACTCAAATATATTCCCCACTTCAATAATTCACATACATTAAGCCTACAATTTCATATTTTACCTGTTCAATCATTCACATACATTAAGGAAATATCAACAATTTTAAATTTCACGTGTTCGTTTCTGTAATTACTCCATCAAATCTGCAATGTACTTATGGCCGAGTAATGGACGCTTGCAGATTTATTTTATTTTAAACCAATTCAGGGATCTAAAATTCGTTGAAATATTTCCGTGCAGTATATGCATAAAAATTGGGATACACGTCCGAATCAAATTCACCATTTCACCACTTGTCAATACTCTGATTTGATCGCGATGTCTCGTATCGATTTTATTTCGTGGATCTTGTCGCGGTCAGACTGGGAGCAAATTCCCGGTAGAAATATTCATTGTTAAACTAGCACGTGGACGCGCGAGGAACAGTGGAAAGGGATCGATACGCATCGAATTAAAACGGAGACCGTCGAATGCACCGCCGCGCCGCGGCGTCCGTGTCTATCTTTCCGGACGCAGCTGCAGCAGCCCAGGGCTCGGTGCTAATTTCTCGCGTGTCCGACGTTTCAGAATTTAAGTTACCGACCATAAATACCGAAAAGAGGTTATGGCGAGGAAGGGAGGTTATCAGCGAGCGGACGGTAAGGCGCTCAACATTCGTCTGTGGCTCGGGGCATTGCTATCGCACTGTCCAGCCCTGACCCTACCTTACTCGACCGGGCTTTACATCGGCCACGTTATACCGGGATCCTACAAATTCACCCCCCCTCCCTCCTGTACGTGCTCTCACGTAGATTGTACATGGCGCATGCATGCTTTATATCAGGGGCTATTCCCGGGCCAAAACTTTTTTTCGCAATATTTTACCAACGGTTCGAACTAATACACGGTTTAAAGATTACGCCCCGATTCCGAATTGCATCCACGCGCCCTGACCGCCTCTGCCATTGTTATTTTTACGCCGGTACGCCGCCGGAAGCTTTGTATGGAAGATATTTATCGATCCGCCTGTCAACGATTGATTCCGTCATATCGCACAGTTGCGACGATGTTGGCACAGAAAATGTGATTTGCGGGTTGTCGATGTGAGAATGATGCAATGATGGGAAACTCTTCTGTATTTATCTTCGTGTTCCTTTTTAAACAAAACTGTCTGTATCATTTACCGCCACCTTCCAACTTTAATTTTACACCTCATTAAAAATTCCTTCGGGAACACTTCCTGAAATCGAGTAGAATAATCTCGTTACAATGGAGTGCATTTCACCCGAGTACACAGTTAGTATTTCTCGATTTCTCGACGTGACTACGTGTCCTTTTTTTAATCAAACTGCACCTATCATAAAGTACAACCCTTCACCTTTAATTCAAGCTGACAAACATTAAAAAATTCCAACGGGAACACAATCTAAAGTTGCCTCGTAGAATCCCATTAAAATAGAGTGCATTTTGTGCAAACTTAGTCTGAGTTTAACCATTTTTCGCCATGACAACGCGTTGTTTTCTTAACCTAAGTGCACCAATCATAAAGTACAACCCTTCGCCTGTAATTTAAGTCCTCAAATATTAAAAAATCCCTACGGGAACATAATTTAAAGTTGCTTCGAAGAATCCCATTAAAGTAATGTGCATATTGTGCAAACTCAGTCCGAATTTAACGATTTTTCTATGTGACATGTATGTTTTTTTAAATTTCATTACGATTATCATAAAGTATGATCCCCCAGTCTTAATTGTAGCATTCAAACGTTTGAAAAATACTAGAACTCATGCTAAACTGAAAGAGTCCCATGAAAATCGCGGCAAAGTCTATCCGCATAAAAGCGAGGCATTTATTAGAGTGCAAATTCGATCGCACTTTATACATTTTAATACGCAGCCGGGATATAAAGTAGCGAGTTTAATAATGTCCGATGAAATCGTTGTTTTAATTTCAATCCGATAGGAACACGAACGAGAGCATCAATTATATAAATTCGTGTTCGTGTAAACATCTGCAACCCGGCGACCATTTGGGAAAAGTGAAGCGCAAATAAACGGGCATTTATTAATTTCGAATATGGGCGCACGTGCATCAAGGAGCATTGAAAATCTTAAATTGAGTTTGAATTCGAATGAAAAATTCCCGTCTATCTATCTCTCGATGATGGCCGATAAAATCGTCGGGATTCGAGTCGAGTCGAGTGTTTCCGTGCTCTGTATAAAATCGGCCAACAAATAGTCTCTCGGACAACGAGAATATTCGACTTTGCTCGCGGAACGAGCGGCTAGTTTCCTTAATTGAGATCTTTCCGTTGAAAAGGTCAAGCGCACGAAGCGCCGGAGATTCTCCTCGGATGTTTCCAATTCAAGGAAAAAAATCTCTGAATGGCTCGTTATCTCGGAAATCGAATGATAGTAAATTTCTGGCCGTGGCCCGGCCGGTGGGAGCGAGGAATGATTTCTTTTTTCGCTTGTCGAGAGAGTATCAAAGTTTTATCAGCGACAGCATCTCTTCTCCATTGTTAACGTTGACAAAGACTGATTGCGACCGAACCTAGAGACGGTATGGGAGAGAAAGAGAGAGAGAGAGAGAGGAGATCCTTCGATCACGCGGAAGCGAATTCTCGGACTCTGCGAAATACTTCGCTCGGCTCCCCGGGACTGACGCTGATGTAATAGATGTCGTTGCCTCGTATTAAATGGTCAGGGATCGCTCTTTACCTCGTTAGCCGAGCCATCCCTCAGCAGCGAAACAATGAAGGTTTACCGGTCTCAATGGCCGGGACTTATCCCTCTCATTGTACCTTCTTTGAATTGTAATCATCGTACATCCGTTGCCGCGGCGGAACATGAATGGCCCGGAAGAAAAGGAACTTCCAGGTGAAGAAGACGCCTCCTGAATGGCAGTAGTTCAAGGATAACTGGATCGGAGTCGGGCGGTCTCGCGTGACAATTCCCACGGCCGGCGAATTACAATAGAATATCGTGTGGTGCGGTGTCTCGTTTCCATTATCGGAACCTCTACCGTGAATCGAGAATTCGATTTATCTCGCGACAATCGCGATTTGCGACAGTAGCGCCTGTCGCGCGTTTTTGCGAATATCGTTATTGTCTTACATAATTCAGAGCTCGCCACCGGGTCGTGCAAAACTGAAAAAAGTAATGCATTTAGGTATTCGGCTGCCGGGCAACTGGTTAAAAATTCTGAACTGCTGTTTCGAGCGGCACTTGCACAACTCGGTTTCCATCGATATACTTTCGCCGCGAAGTTTCTGATTTTCTTACAACTTCCCGGAGCCTTTAAGACAGCGATAGAAATGTTGCAATTACAAAGAAGGACGGCTATTTAAATTTTTCATTCGTTTCACCCGTTGATATTCCTCGTTTAAATGCAGAATCCCGCAAAACCGTTCTCGTCGGAACGGAAAGTAGCTTACGGTGAAGACAAAGCGCGAATCGAATAATTATTTTAACCGATTTCCGCCACGGAAAACAGGCGACTTATTACTCGACGAAAATTACAAAACTAGAAGAAAATCATTTCCACAGTTGAATTTGGAGGACCACGCGGTGCAGGTGAATTTGATAACCGAAAATTCGATACACCTTTCGCTATCGCTGTGAATCCGAGCCATTGTATTGACCGAGCGGTTGCGATTTACCTCCTTCCGAGCTACTCCGTCGACTTAAACTGTTGGACTTGCGACTTTAGGGGATTACCCGGCGAATTTATCGAACTATCTCATTCGGGAACTCTGTCCGCGTATAAACTCGACTCGATTATATCTAAATTATCTCTACCGGCTTTTCCCGAAAGGAATTTTAATTTTCGATTGACAATTAGCCCTGAGGCTCTCAAAAATCCTTTTTTTTTATGTGTTCCAAAAAGTACAATGGAGTGATATGACTTTGTATTTTACAATTATTGGGAGTAGGTATTGAATAACATTACGGAGACTAATGTGAATGGTAAGTGATATTTGTGCTCCCCGAAATCGATTTTGTCCTGTGTTAATAACGTCTGGCTTACATTGTATCACTACTATGAAAACTATGTTATAATATATTATGATTTGTTATGGAGTACCGCAAAAATAGTATACTCGATGCTCTTTCCTATGCATTTTGTCCCATCTCGACATCTCCATCCATTCTTGAGATATAAACAATAAAATAATGTAGTATAAAAACTGACCCGCTCCAAGTGGTGGTGGGATAGGTCAGTGTTGATTACAACAAAAATATTAAAAAATTACCTTCGCCTGCCCACGACGATATCTCCGGAACCAAGTGTCGTATCGTAATGCAACGAACCCCGTTTTAAAGCGCAGGCTTCGCGCTCTCTAATACTCTCGGTCTAATCGATAATATGAAAGTTATAACCATTTAAATATTAACTAATTTCAATACGATTTCCCCGTGTTGTCCAAGCATTTCTATGGGTCAATCGAATAAACAATCTTCATTCAACACTGATTAACATGTTTTTATTTGATTAAAAATAGTGTCAGCAGTAATTTCTCTATAGGAAAAACATTTCTATAAGACATACAAACTTCTCAAGATAATTTATAAAAATATTCTGCTGATTTTTAGCGAACCTGTGATCCCACCACACCGTGTAACATTTTTACACACCGATCTCGAATGTTCGCAAAAATATTTCCACAATCTGCGTGATCGGCATGACCGCTGGATTCGAGACATGATAGAAAAACCGTCAGCTAGCCGGCGAAATGGTTTTGTCTAGGAATGTCATTCTTCGGGAAAAGATTCGCGCGATGTTGCGCCGGCTTTCGGCTGGCGCACGATACATTTATTGATCCTGTGGTATCAAACGTTTACGAGTCGCTCTTTGAACGCGAAGATGAAAGCATCGACGGCCGACAAGTGCACGCGTGGCTTAAGCACGCTTCTCTATTTTTGCTCCGCGCGCCTTTGATGCACATTATCAGGAGTCGCCTTTTATTCAG
Source organism: Sphecodes monilicornis (assembly GCA_913789915.3). Lineage (NCBI taxonomy): Eukaryota > Metazoa > Arthropoda > Insecta > Hymenoptera > Halictidae > Sphecodes > Sphecodes monilicornis. The sequence continues at coordinate 19,777,931 of OU565290.1, forward strand.
ACGCCCGAAATGCTCGGGCTCACTTTTAAAAAAACGACGTGCCGCTACGCGGAAGTCGGTGCCTCGATTCTGCGCTTATATTTTCCTTTCTGTGGACCGTTGCGCGCGATAGTCCGTCCTCGACTGTTCAAGCTAGATCATCGATATCGACTTCTTCTCTCGCTCGTTTTTTCTCCACGCTCGCTAGGCTTCGGCGAAAAAAAATCGCGCCGGCGAGGCGTGAAACGTTCACTTTTCGTTCAAAAACGCCATGGCGATCGACGGGAACGGTTCTAGTGCAGCCATGAGGGCCTTCGATGGTTCACGAAAGCTGCTGATCGATATACAGTCGAGGACAATATTAAGTGAACACCCTTGAAGAATTAATAACTTTCTCAACATTAGATCAAACGACTTGAGTTTTTTAACCCTTAGCACTCGAGTGGTGATTCTGAGGCACCACTAAAAATTGCTATACCATTATTCAAAATATTGTTTACATTATTAAATTGATATTCAATAAATTAGTTACCAAACATTTAAATATTTTATGAGGTATTATATCAGTTTCATTTCTTCAAAATGATAAAAATCATATAGAATGGAAATATTCTTGATCGAAAAGACAAATCCATTGAAGATTTTGACATAATTCTCTCTCCTACCCCCAGGAGGTGGGGGTCGGGTGTCAATTATGGTGTTATTGAATAGCATTTTTAAAAATATCAATTACGTCTACTTTTATTTTTCTGATCTGATGTGTATTTCTCGAGACATACCCAATTTTCAACGTTTGTTTACCGATTTTGATTTTTGTCGATTACAGCGCCATCTGTGAACCAAAATGCAAAAACTCGTAGGTCAAATTGAGGTACTTTTTTCTGGAGAATCCAAATTTGCAATAAAAATGGGGGTTCCCATTTAAGTTTTTTATCTTTCCCCATCTCCACCTCCAGGTGGTAGCGGTGGGAGTTCGAGTTAGGTATCATTGGATATCCCCCTTCGAGGCGAACAACTTTCATTACCCACTTTTTTTATCCGATGCATAGTTCTCGTGATATTCAGATAAATCGTCCACCCTGTATATGTTGGAATAGATGAAATATACTGATAAATACTTTACGAACTCATTATTAATTTTATCTGACTCCTGTTTCTTGCAATTCACGTGGAAAATGTTTATTAGTTTAGTCTAGTCTTAACTGCATAAAAGTCAACACTCTAATAACCATTAAGATTAGAATATAACTTTAACATAAAGACCATAACAACGATGTCTATTTCAGTGAACTCTCAATGAAGTCCATTAGCTCGAACCCTTTAAATTGCTGGAAGATCTACCAGAATGCTACAGGTAACGTACTTTACAACAGGTTGTGGAAAACACTTGTAAACCCGGACTTCAGTTAATCTGCTCAAACGTCTGGTGCAATGAACCGCTTGAAAATCGAACAGAAGCATTCCAGCGAATCTGATCTGAAAACCGTTCGTTTCTGTTGTGACGATGTTCGAATTTAGCAGAGGAATGTGTCGAGATTTGAGGGTAGGGAAATGAATATAGCAAACGGAAAAGTGTACGTTAGCGATGGAAGCCGTTACGCCACGTGGAAGCCGAGTGATTCCGTTGTTTATTCCGGTTGCAGACGGAATTCCAATTATTCGAGTGTTCGCGAATACGTTCCAAGATAAGAGGAGTAAAGGGACAAATGGACAGATAAAGTGCACGCGTCCCGGCGACGATCGAACGGAATGAAATGGAATGTTCGCAGCTCTCGTTCTCGGGAGAGAGAGACAGAAATCGATCGGTAATTCGCCGATCGATTCTGATGCTTGAAAATCGTCCCCACCGATCGTTTCACGAACCTTTATTGCGAACTTACGCGTAACAGTCGTCGCTTTGATCGATACTACCTTGAGCAACGATTGGATCGACGAACAGTCTGTGGTACCGGTTAGCTGGCCTAACCGTGCTAGTGGTAGAGTGCGATCGGCCGCGTTGAAATCGTTGTAAAAGAAGCAAATAGAATCAAGATATGCCGCTGACCGGGTCTCACGAGTATTAGGTAATAAAAGTGGATACTCCGGCTCCTGGTGAGCGGTTTTTATCGAGCTGCATGCCGGAGATTTCGGCGACGCTCGTAAAACTCCACCCTAAAATCTTATCCCCTTCTCGAGATGCCGGGCTATTCCACGAAATATCTTCAAGTACAACGCATTCCTGAAGTTGCGGGGAGAAAGCTCGTAATTTTCTGTACGATAGGGTTCGTCTTGAAATTAGAACAAACTACGGCCCGCCCTTTGTAACTCTACTTGCGTACGGAGAACGAGTCCGTTCAATGTCTCCTCGGCGATATGTACTCGGTGTCCTGGTTCCGTCCTCTGAATTATGCATTCGGTGTCTTCATTTGCTCGTACAGGGTGTTTCGTAATACACGGACTGAGATTCTCCAAAGAATTCAACGAACAAGCACGGAAAAGATATTTGTCAGTATTCTATGTTGTTTTTAAATTTACGTTTTTACATTTATCTTCGGGTAAGTAAACGTTTTAGTGTGAACGTGTAATTATGGACATTATATTTGACAAGTCTGTTTATACGTAGAATTATTTACTTTAAGATTTGTATCGTGCAAACATGTTTAGACAGCAAATTCTTCATTTATTGCAGTTGAAGTGGAACGTTATCGATGCTTTGCTTCCTTCATGTGTGCGAACAGAAATATTAGTTGGATAATTTATTAACACGATTCGCTAACACCTTTTGTTTCGTTGGTTACCATCGTTGTTACAATATTTTATTGAAATACAACGCGCTTTCAATTACGAAATATTGAAACGATTGAATAGAACAAAATTTTAGAATCTCTGAAGATTATGCTGTGTAGTGCAACTTTAGGTAGCAATGTGTAAAATATTAATTTGATCATCATTGAGTAAATTGCGAGATTGTGGACGTCACATATGTGTGACTATGGCTGCGAACGTGTTGATCTACTCTCTTCAGATTGGAAATCGTGTTGAACAATATATACCTATTTCTGGAATCAAATTTTATGCATTTCTTGAACAATATCAATGTTCTATTCCTGGATGCGATAAAATATTGGGATTCTCTTTAAGCCTTCTATAACTTGATCCACAAGAGAGAATATTAAATAAGTATCAAAATCGCGGAGGTCTAAGTGCAGAAACAACACATACTACTTTCATATGTATATGACAATGTGTTATAATCCTGTCTCGGTTCAATTTCTATTTAAAATTTCTTTAATATCTTCGTTGACAAGTAGCAAGATTATTGCAGATTTTGATGTTCTTGAGTGATCACTAGACTGCGGATCTTTGTGAACAGCAAAAATTCACTTGTAAGAAACAGAAGGTAAATAAAAGTTACGCTTGTAATAATTGTAACAAGTCGAAAATAATTATTCAATGCTAGTAATGCCTTTATAGGTTTATATTCGACCTGTACATTTTTGTGATAAATGTATAAATTCCGTAGTCTAATGGTCACGGACTAATTTACATTTGAGACATAAAAGTATGCGTTAAAACTACAAAATGCAATATCATTGAATATCGTAGAAAATTGTGGTTATTGACATAATGTTGAAGAGGGTCGTCGCTTAAAAGCGCGTTTGGCGTTTCTGGATGAATTTGTTGATCGCGAAATTGATTTTGGGAGCACGTCGAGAAGGAACGGACTGCTAAAACGGTGAAGAATCGGTTCGCAATTAATCCGGGGATGGATTTAGTGAAATTGTCTATTGAGCTGGCAACGGAATGCCTGTTATTCCTGTCGGTCTTTTTCCTGAGACGGATACGTCCGCAATGGAGGCGTGTTTAGAGAAAAGAAAAGAGGCGCCAAAGGGGATACCTTTAATCACGTGTCTCCGCTACTGGAGCACGTAGAAATTCAATAACGACGTAAACTCGATCACGAACGGCCGGGAGCAGGCGGGCACATTCAACAGCCGCTTGCCACGTCACGAAGGGAAGCTGAATTGTACGTAGAAATACCATTGTGATGCCGCATTGAATCGCGCGCAGCAACATAGAAATATCATTAAGACCGGTTTGCACCTTGGCCAATTAAAATGTAAACCAGTTACTCCGAACGGCATCGACTCGAACCCCGGCGACGCATCAATTAGCCATCCTTGATTGCTTCTGATTAGAGGCTACCGATTTACATAATTGGCCCCAAAGTAATCGTGGTTATTGTCGATTCGTAATTTCGGTCGTCGATCCGACGACGATATTCTTGCATGCACAGTGATTGAAACACTTTGGAGCCAGTTGGTACCGATCGCGATCCCATCTATACGAGGATCTTATTAATTCGTGTGTAAATTACAACTGCTCTGCTAGTCACGCTGACGAGGTTTAATTAAATCTGAAATTGTGCAAGTACTCCAGTTTCTCGCATCGTTTTCTCGTGAAAATTATATCTATCGATCGGGTTCCTCGGTGCTAAATTAATGTCGATAAAGCGATCCTTCGCGATCCTTCGACCATTTATATATTAGCCCATAGCCTGCCTTTGATTTCCAAAAATGTGAAAATCATCTACTATCTCATCTATCCATTGAGAAGACCGTTTCTTTAGGATTACAATTGGTTCAGAAAAGTCACTATCTTTCAATTGATTGCGTTTCGTATTTGCGTGAAAATGATATCTGCCGATCGGGTATCTCGGTGCCAAATTAATGTCGATAAAGCGGTCCTTCGCGATCCTTCGACCATTTATGTATTAGCCCATAGCCTGCCTTTGATTTCCAAAAATGTGAAAATCATCTACTATCTCATCTATCCATTGAGAAGACCGTTTCTTTAGGATTACAATTGGTTCAGAAAAGTCACTATCTTTCTATGGAATTAAAGTATTGTGTACGCAACGCGTTACACGATTCAATAATTGTAAATCCTCTATAATAATAATGTGAATCGATAATTAATATTCCCGTGAAATTATTTTCAAGAATGATACGTAAAACGTTACCGTTTCTTTAGGATTAAAATTAGTTCAGAAAAGTCACTATCTTTCTATTGAATTAAACTTTTGTGTACGCGACGCGTTACACGATTCAATAATTGTAAATTCTCTATAATAGTAATGTAAATTGATAATTAATATTCCGGTGAAATTATTTGCAAGAATGATACGTAAAACGTTATTTAAAGGACCACGGCAGACCATTTCGGTTTCATTATGAATAATTATTAGGAAGGATATTCGGAATGTATTCGGAACGCAGGTCCCCGGTTAAAGTTTCAAACGACATAAAAAATTTGCTGAATAATTCGTCGTTTCCCGTTTGCGCCGGGACAAAATAAATTTTGCAACAAACATATACTCGATACTCGCCCGTGTGCAGCGCACGGCAGCAAAATGACGCTTGTAATGCGGCGACGCCATCACGTATTAATGTGTCACATCAGAATAGCTCGCGTCTACCTTAAATGATGCACGGAGATGTTTAATGCAATATGCATTCCCGCACATTTTCCATTGATCGCGCGTTCAAACAGAGCAAACTGGCCGGCCAATGATAATGCGGCGCTAGCGGCGGTGTAATACTGGCATAAATCACTGCACAATGCCTCGTGTCACTGATCGTTGCGTTAATCATATTTGGTTATTTAATAGTAGCGACGATTGAAAGTAAATGTTTCCTGTAGCACCAGCGCACATTCTACGCGTTGCATGAAAGGCAACGATACACCGTGTGCATGGCGCGTGGACAATGAAAAATACCAGAATTTATCGATTAACCGGCTTTTGTCTCGTTAGTAACCAAGTGACTTTTCGTGTAAATGAAACAGAAATTAATACGTACGCCGCGCAATGTTGATACATCAATAGCTTCGAACGAATGAAAATTGTATGAGAGGATATTATTGATTGAAAACAAAATTCTACTATTGGAATTTCAGTGATAGGGTACAACGACATATTCTACGGTATTTATTTAATTGATTTACCGCGTTGTTATTATTACTTTATATCGGGTTTTAAATGGGCGGAAAACATTTCTCCGAAATTGATGGTTGTTAATTATTCTCTAGTGGGCGGAGAAAAGAGTTGACAAATTTTGGTTAAAATAATATCAAAATTCATTTGAACGGCTCTAAATTAAACATGAAGTATATTTTGTGAGTGCCATGGGAAAAACGTAGGTTGTCAATAGACTGAGGATTTTATATATTTATGGCACATGTGAATTGGTGAACAGTGTAACAGTTGAAAGATTGAGATAGTTTGTGAATATTCGTGCATTATTATCAGCTTAGTGAAATTATTAGAGGAGGAAAAACATTTCTATTTTGTTCCCCTTTCTTAAAATTTATGCAGATTTTTATTTAGAATGGAGAGTCTCAGTCTAGTTACGAGCTTCCATATACAAAATCTAAAATCTGATTTTATATTGAATTATAAATGTTTTTTTAAGTGAAACTTCTTTAGGCGCGTTAGGCGCAAAACCTCGACGCGGTAGGCGTAAAACCTCGACGCGGTAGGCGTAAAACCTCGACGCGGTAGGCGTAAAACCGATCTGGCGATGAAATGAAGAAACAATGAAACGATGAAACAATGAAACAATGAAACGATGAAACGATGAAGCGATGAAACGAAATTCTATTCTATTGATGTGAAACTTCTTTAGGCGCGGTAGGCGTAAAACCTTGATGCCTTAGGAGTAACACCGATCTGGCGATGAAACGATGAAACGATGAAACGATGAAGCGAAATTCCATTCTATTGAAGTGAAACTTCTTTAGGCGCGGTAGGCGTAAAACCTCGACGCAGTAGGAGTAAAACCGATCTGGCGATGAAACGATGAAACGATGAAACGATGAAACGAAATTCTATTCTATTAGCATATACGGTTGAGGGTTCGGCATTGCTTAATAAAGATTATGATCAAATTCCGATGATGCTACGTGGAGATTTCAACGTGAACTTTGCATCGGAACAATAAAAATTATTAATAGAATTTTTTAGAAGTAAATTAATATTGGAAATGGTAAATAATCCTAATGAAGCGACAACAAGATCGGGAACAACTCTCGATGCAGTATTTGCAAGACATTTAGACAAAATTGATTCAAGAATATTTATATCATATTTTAGCTATCACAAGCCAATTGTTTCAATAATAGAATCATAGAAAATTAAATGTCGTAAAGTGTTAATAAAAATTCGAAAAAAATTAAAGAAAGAAGTTTCACTTCAGCCATGTGGTCTAAGCACACACCAATTTTTTTCTGAGATTTCAAACACCGTAGTCGACAATCCACAGTAAGAAAATAATATTGAACGCTAATGGGGTTACCAGATAAATTATTTTCGTTAACAGGGTGAGTTATATTCGTTTGGAGAGACATCTGGGAGACTGTGTGTGCTCGGCTAATATCGTCGGATTTGAGGATTTCTAATGGTGGCTGCAGCAATTATTTTTCGTAATTCACGGGCAAACAGGAAAATTACGCGCTCTGCGGCGCTCGACGGCGCTCGGTCGGACTAAGAGTTTCGGTTCATTAAACGGTCGACTATTTCTGAATACGTTAGTAGCTTCGTTAATGGGAACCTGTTGGAATTGCCTCGGAACGAGCCGCGGAGCATCGCGTTCGCAATACTTCTCTCGTAGCGTTCTCGCCACGGAGCCCGAATGGCCACGAAGCACGCGTACTTAAGCGCGATTTGACGGTCAAACCTCTGGTTACCTCTGTTTAGCGCAGATCTTGGGTGTACCATACGTACGGTAACGAGGGATTAATTAACGACTCGTGTACTGTACGCGAGAGCCCGATGCGCGTCGACATGTCTGTGTTCACCGAGGCGGAAACCTCAATTCTCTGTCGACCACTCGCTAGCGTGTTCCAATGCTTGTGTGTGCTCGTCCTCGTACTCGCCTGAACCCCTCCGCACGAACCTCCCTCGTTGCGTTACGTTTGTCAAGGAATCGCGCGGAATTCATCCCGTGCGCTGCGTAATCGTGTAACCTTCGATTAGAGGATCTACTCTGATGCCGCATATCGCGGTAATTATCCCAAAAGAGATTAACGCGGATGTACTATCGCGGTAGAATCGACCTCGAGCCCGGATTCGCGCAGAATACCACCATCGAGCCAGATTCAGGCCGTTGATAATTTATCATGTGGATTCAGTCAATGTTTTAACAATGAATTATTGCCAGAAATTACTGGAACGCCCGGATAATTCGAATTCGTGTGATATATTTCTCGTTCTGCGCTCGAACATTTCGGAAAGTGGAAAGTGGAAATTATTGGACTCCTCGGTGGAAGATGACTGTATTATAACTGGCTCGATCCTGTTGAAGCGAGTGTTACGACCTAATTATGCTCCTCATCCCGGAGGTTTAATCTTTCGGAGAGAATAATACGTAGAGAGACGAGGTTTACGTGAATTTGTCACAATTCTTACCCTTATCCGGCGAGATTTGGATCGAGCAAATTTTTGAGGAAAATATACATAGGGCTACTGTACACTCATTATTTGAAGATCGAGAAGTAGACAGTATAAAGTTTGAAGAGTCTTATTTACATGAGTTCTTCACGTTGCTGATACAGAAAAGCTGTGAACGAAGCTTGATAACGATATAGATCTTTTGAGAGCGCTTTAGGTGTGCTTAATTGTCCTAGTTTATACTAAGACTGTTCAACTGTATAGCTTTGATTTTATATTCAAATGAGGAACAGTTTCCGACTACACTGATTGGTTTAGGGTCGAAATCGCTGGTCAGCTAGGTGTTCACTCCTTGCACTACGAACTTCTTTTGACGTTCTTCATTTCTTAGATGAAGAAGGAAGTGTATATTTACCGAATGCCAATGTATTCTCTAATGCCTATACAGGGTGTCCCACGTCACAGTTCTCATGATTTTTGAAGTACTTGCGATAATCTGACAAAAAATATTTTCAACAAAAGTTGATCAGTTTTCGATTGGCTAAATTTGCATTGGCAGCATGCGAAGAACTTCGTTACAACAGTACCGCAAGAGCAACCAATGCAAATTTACTACTGAGAATGGAATTGTGCCTACAACAAAAGGATTTCAATACGAACATTTGATGTGACTTTATTACGAAATCGTTTGCGTTCATTTAGTCAAGGTTTCTGAATTTAATGTAATTTCGAGTCTTAATAATAAATACAAGTTATTATCGCCCATTCAAGCAGATTGTCATGTTTTGTTCAAATTTTCATTTCTTCGCCTTCAAGGTCATCCCAAGGTCATGGTATATTAGGTGGTTGAATTCGTCTTGACACGGGCTATAATACTGTTAAGTCAAAAATACAAAGTGCCATTTAAGAAAATGAAGGTGACCTTGATAATACTATAAAAAAAATGTTTTTCGAACTTCTTTTTATTGCAATATATAGCCAATCGAAAACTGATCAACTTTTGTTGAAAATATTATTTTTGTCACATTATCGCAAGTACTTAAAAAATCGTGAAAACTGTTACGTGGGACACCCTGTATATCGACAACAACAAAATAGAATTTTACTTGGGCTTCAAGGGAATTAGTAACATACATCTTCAGTAGATTCTGTTCGAAATCTTCATCATTAGTCCGATTCGTTGCAGTGCAAGAGATTAATTTGGGACCTCTTGATCATCTTCCACCAAAGAAGCGTACTTTTGCAATTTGCTGAACAGGGCCAAGCGACTCCAGCGTCTCCACATTGCATGGAAAACCGGATCAGCATTTCCAGAAACATCCAATCGCAGGAACTCGAAGATCGTCCACTAGCTTGCGCGAAAGAGTTCAGTCGACTGGCGTGCAGGAATTAATATTCCTCAGAATTTCATTTCCCTCGGGATTGAAACAAAGTAAAAATGTTGTAATCGGTTCAGCGCGCAATTCCCATGTTCTCTCTCTCTCTCTCTTTCTCTCTCTCTCTCTCAGTTAAGCTGGATCGCGCTTTCAACTACGTCAAACAATTCCCGTCGGCAACGCACCGAATGGATAGGAGACGTCGTTAACGGCGTTAAACGTTCCACGGTTAATTTTCCCGGGCACCGCGACGCATTCGAGCCGGTAATCGGTGTCTTCGTTGACACGGTAAACTATGAAATTCAGTGACGTCGTTAATTAATAACGTCGTTGCTCTTGATCGCAAGCGTAACGTACTCGTTTCCCGCGTGTACGCGACAGGAAACAACGCGAGGCACAGGTGAGAGCGCGGGTGAACGAAGCGACGAACGAGCGAGCGCGTGTTTTCACGCGGAGAACACGCTCGATTAAACCAGCTGGCCAACAGAAAAGAAAGAGAGTGAGGGACGCGGGACAGAGCCGAGTCGCCTCAGCCTCAGGGAGAATATACATATCGAATGTGTATCGGCGGAAAACTGTTCTTCAACCTTTCCCTCCCATCAAACCGAGCCGCGATTTCTTTGTTGTCTCGTTTTTCACATCTCTACGTTCACCTCCGCCGCAATCGTTCGTGGAAACCGTTCACGGAATCGCCACGCGTGTGATTGCTCCGAGCTGTATCATCGACTGCAGCGTTTCGTTAATTAACGGCGAAACATGTTTTTCTACTGTAAGCTCAGTTACCGCTTTTTGCAGTTGACCGACGATTGCCTCTTCCAGATCGACGGCAAGTTTTACGCAACTGAGTTAGAATGTTTGGCTGAAATTGTCCAAATAGGACTCTCTAATGCTTTCTTACACTATTGTTGAAATTGGACAAATGGCTTCATGAGAATGTGTTTAGGAATTGATAGAATTACCGGTGAGAATGATTTCTCTCTGATTCTTTCTCTTACTATTATTGCAATTGTAAAAATGATTTTACGAAACAATGTCTTCAGGGAACTGTAAAATTACTGATCGACATGAATAGTTTCCGATTCTTTTTCTTGTTTTTATTGAAATTGTAAAAATAGTTTCATAAAAGTGGCTATAAGAAACCGTAGAACTACTCTGACCATCATGATTTTTCTATGATTCTTTTCCTAACTATTATTGAAATTGTAAAAATGAATTTATAAAAATGTCTTTAGGAAACGAGTTACTGGCTAATACGATTTGTCTCTGATTCATTTCTTTATTACCACTGAAATTGTGAAAATGGTTTCATGCGGATGTTTCTATCAAATGCTAGAACTATTTGTTTAAAATGTATTGCCTTGAAATCTTTGTTATACTAATACTATAATTATAAAAATGTTTTCACGAGAAGTTTCTTGGGAAACGTCTCATTCAAGCATATATTGGTAACTTTTCAGGGATGACGTGCGATTGCAATTTTCTTTTTGCACATTCGACTTTGTAGAATGTAACACAAACGTTACCATAATTTTCTGCGGATTTAGACTTTCAGATGTTTCTCATAGCTACCTTCAAATTCTATAAAGTAGACTGTAATGCTTGAAAGTGTATCGTACCTAATAATCTGATCTTGTGTAATCAATTTGGAAATATTCTTCGGAGTCAGTACGATTCACAGACGTCGTTCCTATAGTCTTGCCATTCTTATGAAAGAATATATAGGATGCTTGACAACGTATATTAAATATTTTTTAAGTGAAGTTCCTCTGAAACGATGTTGAGCAATATCGATTACAAATTTCGTTACAGCAGAGTGCAAGAGTGTTAACAAACACTAAGAGCAGGATTAATATCTGAACAAACGGAAGCGAATCTTTAAATCTAGCCAAACAACTTAACAACCTATCAATCAACATATTAATAACAAAGAAACATTACCGACAAAAACGTACATTCTCAGTTATATTCGAAATAATGATTTCATGCACGACACATGCCAGTTTCCACGGACCAGTAATTTCGAACGAGACGGGCAATGCGGGTGGTCAGATTCAGAAACAAATTATCCAATTATCAGGACAACGGTGCCCAGTTGATTCCACAGTCGCGACAGATACAATCTATCGCAATGAAAGCCTGGTGTGTCCTATTAGAATCTGCAAGAAACGAGCGCAGCCTCAAAGCAACGTAGCATCGAATTCGTTCGGTAACTTGTCACTCGCGAGAAGAATAAGAAGCGCAACGTACCCAGTCGTCGAGGAAAGAGAAAAAAGAATTGACGGTGGGAAATCAGGTCGCTGCCGGAAACACACGAAACTGCAATCCTGTGCTGCATCTCGCAGCGTCGAGTCGATCTCATCGAGGGTTGCGCGACTTGCCTCGCCTTGCTTCGTGCGAATTCGCCAAACAGACGGCCAGCGGAATTACATTTCGCTTCTCCGGGCGGAAAACGGAGAAGAAAAGTGTCAATCTGCAACGGCGGCGGAAGCCGGTGCAAATATCAAACAGCGAGGCGTATCGGGGGAACGCGGGGGAGAAAATCCGTGACTCTCTGGCCCTGTGTATTTTGTACTATGAGAGAGAACCAAAAGAGAGAGGAGAGGGGAGGAGAGAGAGAGAGAGAGAAAGCCACCCGTTCCCTTCCAGAGAGCGTGCATGCACGCCTAGCTGAACGTAAGGGATGAAAGTGGTCGGTGCGAGTCACCTACTTTCGCATTTCGGTCGTTTGTCAACGACGGCAGAGGGTGCAACGCGCGTCCCAACGATTCACAGAATAGGGTGGCCGGACTCGATTCGCCTCACCTCGCCTCACCTCGACTCGCCTCGTCGCTCCGGATTTAAAAGCGTTTCGATGTAAACAGCCCTGTTATTCGCGAATTCGGCCTTCGATCGGTGTCGCTTGTTCTTGCCTCCCTTCTTTCGCAAGACACTGCGATTCCCGTGGCTTCCTCCTGGTGACATTTTTCTGGGATTCGACAAGCTGCTTCTCATTTAGCAAAGGCAAAGTTTTCTGGGAATATTGCCACGTAATACGCCTATCGACTTTTTTCGACCTCTGACTATTGTACGAATTTTATGTTCACTGTATATCTTCGTACATTTACAATTTTTAAAAAATCGGAAAACAGGAATTTAATCCCTGAAACGTCCAATAAATCTACATAACATGCCTACAGCGTCTAAAATCTTCACCATATTTAATCATGTGAAACTTAATTGTCCGTCAATTTTCCCGTGAGCAGAATAAAGCAAATTACAACAATTGAATGCTAACACAGACTAAATAGTAAAACAAATTACGTAAAAGAGGATTGCGAACAATCCACTGGGATTGGAAATGCAGCAGGTACAAAGCAATTTGTTTTTCTTCCGGTGCAGCTATTATGTGGAATACTTGTTGAGTGAAATCTGGGGAATCTGTAACGCGAATAATAACTGGGAATAATTGCGTGCAAATCCGATTAACTTCCGTTCCGCTTCATCTACTTTCGACAAATCCTAAGCAGCTTGAAGTCCGCCACGCGACGAAAATTTCGATCTCTCTACTTCTTTCTCTCTCGCTCTTGCCATGTGTCCTTTGAAAGGTTCCCCCGGGGACTGGACATCGGGGGGAACGCGTCTGTTTTAATTCACCCCCCAACCACACCGATAACAACCTTTCTTACCTCTGGCCGCGTTTCCAGTCCGCTAGAATAGCCGCGCGACCGCTACCAAATCCGCTTACCTCCCTTTTGCTCGCGTAAAGCGGTAACGGAACGAGCAAGTCGAGCTTCTTTCGTCGTTCGAGACTGAAAATCCGGGCGCACTGGTCCGTGTGAGCAACAGGAGAGGACACAGCGTGTCGGTCACGCTAGAAACATCGTCTCCTCGTTTTGTACGAACAGGAAAAGGATCCCGGTTCGTCCGGTACCCATTTTTATCCGTTCCCTTTTTTGCTGGCCGTGTACTGGCGTTTATTCCGCACGCGAAACACCAGAGCACTTGACAGCCTCACAGATTCCAGCAATTCGTTATTTTAGTTCCCAGGGCAATGTGATTTGAAACCGGATTTTTCTAAATTAATGTGCCTCCGTTGTTACTTTTTAATTAGACTGCATACAAATTCTGTGCATAAATCGTAAAAAACAGTGGCCAAGGAAATAGTTCTATCTTTCTTTAGCCAGTTAGCTGTGTTTGCCGAGTATACTCGTCATGGAATAAAAATTAATTGCTTGCTATTTATGTTAAAATTGTAGTGAAAATTGAAACGCATTATTAATTTGTCGAGATTTTAGAATTTTTCGAGTCAAAGACGAAGTAAAGAAACGAAACAAAGAAAGTGACGAGAGGCCAATATGTGATAAATTAAGTTGTCGAAAATTTTTAGTAGCCACATGCATAGTCGAGCTACACAGTTAACTGGTTAATAATTCTAGTGGGTTGAAAATAACACATTCGTGGCTGAACTTTTGCGGAATTTTTAATTGGGCATTCTCAGTTTTGTCATTAATGCTTAAAATTTGTAGTGCATTTATAATCAATGATCACTTTCAAGAGAGCTCATCTTCCGACAACTTCAATTTAAACATTCTTTTTGTCCTTTTCACTTTTAGTGTCGTGAATTTCAATTTCGATTGTGTATCTTAACTTCCATCGTGTATTTTAGATATGTAGCAATATACTTCTAGGAATATTGAAATCTGAAACGATCACAGTGATTTTTGGCAAGAATTTTTACGATTGTAATCCACGTTTGTAACGAGAGTTTGTACTTCTCAGATTGAAACAGTGAAATCGTTTTCTGATATTTTTAGTGTACATGTCGGAATTGAAGCTCAAGAAGTCTAGTACCATATATCACATTTCTGTCTTCACGGATAGAAAGCACAAAATCACAGCACATTTTCAGAAAAATGTCTTCCCATTTCGGTGCATGTTTCTACTCGAAAAATCATATGTATATAACTATTGACATTCTGAAATTTGTAAAGCTTCAACTTTGCAAATGGGACACTGAAATTGTTCTTCGTAAGCGTACTTTGACAGAACGTGTCAAAACAGAAGCCAAAGAATTCTAGTATAATATTTCTTCCATCTAAAATATAAATACTTAAACCATGGAATTATGGTTCACATTGTCAAGTGTATTCTGATTTCATTTCATGTTTCTACTTGAAAAATAATTTATATGTTTAACTATTGACATTTTGAAGTTTGGAAAGCTTCAACTTTGCAAATGGGACACTGAAATTGTTCTCGCATCCTTACTTTGACAGAACGTGTCAAAACAGAAGCCAAAGAATTCTAGTATAATATTTCTTCCATCAAAAATATACATACTTAAACCATAGAATTATAGTACACATTGTCAAGAGTGTATTCTGATTTCAGTCCATGTTTCTACTCGAATAATAATTTATATGTTTAACCATCGACATTCTGAAGTTTGTAAGGCTTGAACTGTACATACTCGAACACTGAAATTATTTTTTGACAGAACACAGCAAGTAGCTAAAGAATACTGGTATAATATTCTTGTCTTCTCATATAAAAATAATTAAACTACAGAATCACAGAGCACTATCATAAAAATTGTTCCGATTTCATTCCAACTGATCTGAAAATGATATCAGCGTGATGGTGGCTTATATTTAGCTATTAGAATTCTCAAACGTTTAAAACTTGAATTCTACAGATTGAAACAGTGAAGGCAACTCCATGGTACTTTGAAAGAACGCATCGGAGTAAAAATTGAAAACTAGTCAAACGCATCACATTCTAGTCTTTTCAAATAAAAGTCCTTCGATCACAAAATCACAGTGCACTTTCCTAGAGAATTTGTTCGATTTCGGTGCAGATTACATAAAACTCGTACTTACGTATATCAAGGTTCCAGCATTCTGAAATGTCTGAAGCTTGAACTCAACAGATTGAAACGATGAAACTATTCTCCGCTATTTCGAAGGAGCACGTCCAAATCGAAGCTCGAGGAATTCGCGAGAGCTCCTCTCTCCGGATAAATCAACGAAGAAGAAGAAGGGGCTGATTCCCGACGAAGAGCAGTGGCAAGCATCGCTCGGTGAAAAATCCGCCCTCGCTCGCAACTAAGTTCGAAGCATCGCAGTTTAGAAGCGTCGTTCGCCGGGTAATAATACATTTCGCTGGCGCAACGTTTAATCAAGAGCCCACTCCTGCTACCCGGCTTCCCGAGCTGCCTTTGAGGAAACTTTTTCACGCGCGAGGATGAAAAATATTTATTGCGTTCATACGTTCCACCCCCGGTTGCCGGATTCCCCGGCCCTTTATCGTGATACGCGATATTTCGGCGGTGAAACGAGCAACTTGGTTACGTGTAGGGGAGGACAAGTATTTCTTGATGAATGGATGGACTGTGAGCATGAGAGAGCGAGCTAGCAAGGACGTTGGGATATTTCCATAGGACCGAGATGAAACGCAACATTAATCACCGCAGAGGATTGTAAGAACTACCCTTAGATGGCATTAGGTCTAATGTTAGACCGAGACCTATGGACGAAGAATTTATTAAGGAAACGATTGCCAAAAGTCGCCGCAATCGCGGCCGAGCTGCCCATTAATTCTTGGCGAATTGGTATTGATTCGATCGAGGTTCCCTATTCAAAAATTACTCCAATCCTCTCACGCTAGAGATTCCACCATTTTCCTCTTCCAGATACTGCAGACTGGTCTGCTCTTAACGTTATTGTAGTTTGATATATTCCTTCAAACTTGCGAGATTGCGAAAATTCTATATATTGACGTAAAGTGTCGAGCTAGAGGTTTTTTGTAATCGTATTCAAGAAATAAATGAAATTCTTGGATTATTCAATGAAATGATATAATGTTATATATTGAACTCCTCAAATTGAAAGCTAACTTTTCCCATTATTTAACACTATATTACATAATCTAGTTATCTGAGGAAACTGTTCTAACTGTTTCAAAAAATTCTTGCCCGCAAAGAATTAATGTAAAACGCAATTTGTGAAATGAAAGAACAAAAGACAAAGCTATGTAATTTAAACGAACCGAGTCACTTTCACAGATTTGTCACTATTTAACGTCACACATGAACGATGAGAGATGGAATGAATCTCATGAATATTTTACAACAACAGATTTTACATGCGGTTTGGTTCTTATTAATTTGTCTCCTGGGAAAGGCTTGAAAGATCACACGATTGGATAAAGCTAGGCGATAATCAGACGGAGGAATCGGGTCGAAACGATAGGGATCACTGCGACGGACACTTTAAAACCGGTTGAAACACTCGGCGATCATTCTATTCACCTGTCAGCCGGGGTTCCCCGGGTTTTTCGCGGAGGGGGAGTTATAATAAAACGTTTCGTTCTCGTATCCCCCGTCTCTCTTCAATTTTCCCTCGACAGACAAGGCAACACATCGCCCGGGCAGAAGAAGATTCCGAGACGCAGATGCGACGTGTTTCTATTTTCCACTTCTTTCCCGACGATAAAAACGGAAAAAGAAACAAGACCCAGGGGTGAGCGTTATCACCCCGAGAAGCCTCAAGGAAAGATTTTCACGCGGCCAACCGTAAATTTCAGCGTCCGCGCGCGCAGCCAGACGTCCCTGTTTTTGCGCTCGCATGATGTACGAGCGAATTTACCTCTTCCCGCGTGATATATACGTGGAAATACGTCTTCGGCGTCTCCGGTTTCGAGACGATACCCGCTACGCTCCGACCACGAGCGTTTGTGAACTGAAACCGTGCGTTTGTCGTATTTGAACCGCGATCTTTTCAAGCACGCGAACATGTATGAGAACTATTACTTGGTCGATTGTTATCATCGACGGAGTCATGGAGACCGCCAATTACGCGGAAGTACGTCTTTGGGATCTATGGTTTCGAGATGATACTCGCTAACGACCACGAGTGTTTGCGAGTCGAATCCGTGAGTTTGTCATATTCGAACCGCGATCGTTTCGACAATCTTGAATATTTGTGTACAGTCGACTCTGCGACAGTTCACTCGTTCGACTGTTATCATCAGACTGCGGATCTTTATGCAAAATAAAAAATGTTTGCATTGATTGCAGGACACACGAGAAAAATAAAATTTTCTTTCTTCGTTCAATTATCGTATAAAGCTGAAACTAGTACACTCATGTCCTTAAATTGTTTTAATATGTCCACTGCTTTAAATTGTACGTACTTATTTTTATCGTAAACGCATAACATCCGCAGTCTTTGTAGTTCATTAATGGAGTCTTGACGCTCATCGATTACGTGAAAATATAATAAATCTGCGGATTCCAGACGATACTCGATACGCTCCTACCGCGAGAGTTTGCAAGCTGAAACTTTGCGTTTATCATTTGAGAACCGCGATCTTTTCGAGCATCGCGAACATTTGGGTACAGTTCACTTTGGGGCAGTTCAGTTGGTGAATTGTTATCATTGGCAGAGTCATGGAGACCTTTGATGACGTGAGAACACGTCGTCGGATTCTCCAGATTCGTCCAGTTTGCGATCGAAAACTGTGACTTTGTGGTATTTGAAGCGCGATCTTTTCGAGTATCACCAACATTTGGAGATCATCCAGTCGCATTTGGTCATCGAGACCAATATCTCCGCGCGATAAAAGAGAACGAGGCGGAAAAAATCGGTCGCAACCCAAATCTCGTTTGAAAAGTATATCACGATCGATTCCGTCAATCGAGGATCGTTCTCGACGCGTATATCGCGTAGACGGGGACTTGGACGGTTTTTCTGGGCGACGGCGGCGAGCCAGGAGGCAGGTAGGGGATTAATTAAAAATCTCATCGAGTGGATTATGTACTTTAATCGAGAAACGATTTTCATCGGGAATAAATTGAAATCGACTGGAGGGTAGAACGGGTTCTTGATGCTCTGCGCCCGACACAGAAGCGGATTGAAACATCCGTTGAGATCAGAGGGAGGACGAGGAGCGAAGAAAGGAGAGGAGAACGAGGATCGACAAAGAAAACTGGGTTAACGTATTTAAAATCGCGGTACAAACCGTCGCTGAGATAGATGGCAGAGAAAAATAAAGCGCGCGGACGGCTCCGTCGGGAAACGAGTCTCGGCGACGAGAACGCGAAAGAGTCATCATTTCCAACAGTATCGTGTTTTTCATCAACGGATTTCGCAAGGAGAAGATCTTTAAAAAAAACTGCACTCGGATCGGTCAGCGAATAGTTGCGAACGGAGTGAGAAATAATAATTATCGAGTGGCGGGCCGCGAGGCAGGAACTTCGAAAGTAACGATCTCGTTATCGTTTCGCTCGGAGAGCCGAAGGACTTAAGATAATAAGTTTGCTTGGGCGGCGGGTGGGGAACGTAATAAGGAAGTAGAGTGCGCTCTCCACCCGTGAAAAGGAAATAGTACTCTCCACCCGGCGTCCTCTGCTGGACCACTCAACTTATTAATTCCATCAATAATTCCTTCATCCGATTTGACGCACCAACACGGTGAGAGTAAAGGACCACGACCCGTGGGGTCTCAGCTGGCGTTTCCACAAACTGAAGACTGAGTATTCGAGTATCTCGCATCGACCGGGATCTTTCGACGACGAGATAAACCGTTGGGAAGAATGGAGGATAAAGCTAGTCGCGACGCGACAGGCATCAAAAAGTCCGGTCCGTCAGGAGATCTCGAGATCCCCGAACTTCCGGGAGACTTTATGGGGGCAGCAATGGCTTGCTGGAACGTCATCTACGCGGAACTTTTCGGTCGCTGCACATTGTCCGGAGAAATAAACGGCGCGAGAGATAAGGGGAAGGCGGGCTCGATCGAGGGAGAGGGTAAGAAAAGATCCACCGAGCCGAGTCGCTCAGTCTCTCTCCGACGGATGACGTCCAGAATCAAGCTCCACCCACACACACGCCCGCAGCCAGCACACAAGGTACACCCACACGCACACCGATGATAGCCGGGGTACGTGTGTACGCGCGAATCGCGAGCGTACAAACGTCGATACACCCACACGGTTACACCGGTCCACAGAACCTCCTCGGGGGACAATCGGAGCGGCGACCTTGCTCTCCGACGCCTTGCGTCGCGGCCCGGTGCGACGCGATAACGGACGCGTTATAGGTTTAACAAAGATTGCTTAAGGGAACCATCGTACCTTCTCGGGTGTGATGAGCGGCGTGATGTACGTGGTGACCGCCGTCGTGTACACTTTTCGATGACTGCTGGGTGCTGCAGGTCACTCAGTACTGCCGCGAGTACCGAGCGCCGTGCGATCAACGCGTTACGGCTCGTACGCGTCAGCGGAGAAACGGACAGGCGATCGAGGGATCACCCAACGGTGTCTCCTCGTGCTGTCACGAACAGCTCACGCTTCCTCAGCACACGCGTAACTATAGCCTCCTCGGCTTCCAACGGCAACGGGAACGGGAACGGCTAAACGGTCACGATGTCGTTCACTTCCTGCCGGTTCTGTTGCGTTGATCCCACGGATCCGTGAACCTCGAGGACCGTGCACCGTGCCGGGACCGTACGATCGACGACGCTGGCAACGAGTGAGGGTGTCGAACCGATCGCGATTCGCTTCCCTCGCAGCTGAAACAGGGACGATGATCCTCTCCGGCGAGTCGTAAATCCTCTGTATACGTCGAACGGTTTACATTCGCGCGCGTAGCACACTGGTAGACGCGTAATCGTGATCGCTAAGAGCACACTGAAACTGGAACTCGATCTCTCGGCGAGCGTAGCACAGGGGGGAAGAAAATGCGAACTGGCCGAGTGACACACTGATCCGGTAGCCACCCGCGAGGTAGCTGGCCCAGAGAGAAAGACGTACGAGGAAGAAGATCCTGGGTACTCGACGGATTCACGCGTGATGTTTTATGTATCCTAACTCGTACGACGAGGGTGAACAATCCTGATCCTGTATTTTCTTGATCGTCGTTCTGTCACACGTATTTAGGTTCTCGCGTAACCGTTCTCGCAGCGGCGATCGAGCGCGTCTGGATAGTCGAACCGTCGTCGGGGTTCTAACGAAGAAAGGCGACTGGGGGCGGAACAGAGACAGACAGATTATCCGTGGAGTGCACCGAGAGGCAGGTGGTCGTTGTCGCGGTCCTTGTCGTCGTGCGTCGAGTTCAATGCTGTACGCTGTGATGCCGAGAACGGAATGGGGCGATCGTGGAGGCCCGGGCAGTGGAGCCGTAGCGAGGGGAGGTGGCGGAGCCGCGCGGATCCAACGTGGTGGGGTGCACGACGAACGAGCGAGGGATAGAAACATGGGAGGGGCCCCTACCCCCCGTCCACCGGGTGTTTCGCCACCGTTTCTACCCCTCCGAGGCGCGCAGGCGCCCCCGGGGCGCTGCCGTCGCTCGAGGGGGATAGCGCCTCTCGGATTCTAACCGGAGAGATCCGACGAGCTGACTCCCGGGAGCGAGCGAGACGTAACGAGTGGCTCCGGGGGACGCGGAGGGGCTCGTCAATGGGGTGGGGAGAGGGAAGAAGAGGGAGCGAGGCGACGTGACGCTTCTCCTTCTCGCTCGCTTCCTTCCTTCCTTCGCGAGCACCCCAGCATCGACCGACGCTACGCGACGCACACCGCGTCGCGCGTCGCGCCACTCCGGCTCTCTCCGCTTCGCTCGGAGCGCCGCTCAGCTCAGCGCCGCGCCGCGCAGCGCTGTGAAGCGCCGCGACGTGCCGTGCCACGCCGCGCCAAGCTGCGCCACGCCACACCACGCCATGCCACGCCACGCCACGCCATGCCGACCCAACGGGAATACTTAATGCCAGCGGAGAACCTGACTGCCTGACTGCTCCTCCTCGCCACGCCACGCTCGCTTGACGGCGGGATAGAGCCGCGCGGTGGTAGGGAGAGAGAACGGTCGAGTGGTGAACGTCAGGTGGGAAAGCAACCCGTTCCCCGAAGTAGGGGAACACGTCAGGGAGGGAGAAAGGGGAGGAGAAGCCGAATTGTGCTCGGGAGTCGTGCTGTGCGGTGCTGTGTCCTGTGTGCGCTGGTGCCCGTGGCTCTACCGATGCCGAAACGGTGCATGACTACTTGTTACGCGTTCGCGAGCTAAATTCCTGGCACGATGCGATATTGAATGAAGTGTTTCTTCGCGTGAATCTGGGACCGCTGTCAACTGTACGTACATACGATACCATCGAGCCACCGTTTCACCACACCTCCTCTCGACCCTCTCCTCCACCACCTCCTTCCCACTATCGCGTCTCCAATCTCACGCACACCACCCTAGGTTCGTCAATGTATAGCGAAGCGTCCTCGCGCGATTCGGAGACACAGAACCAGGTGAGATCTAGAAAAATCCAATTCCGCGGTAATTCCGGCGAAATCGTTCCTTTGATTCATCCGAGCTTCCACGATGTGCATCACCGCGCGGCTGTATAAATATATTTTAGGGTCCAGGATATAACTGGGGCAACAAGCCTCCTGATCCCTTGATTTGATGTCCCGCTGACAGCTGCCAGCTGAATCGCCGCGCCGACGTTCGCGCTCGCCTCGAAAGTGGCACGGCCTCGCGCCTAAGAAGCCCCTTGGTCCGACCAATATTGACCACCACTACTTCCGACGGATCCTAAAGCCAACCACTTCGACGAGCCCTCCGCCTGGCCAGAGGCCAGCATCCCAGCTTTCGCTCTTTCTCTGCCCAGCTATCTCTCGGTCTCACACACACACACTCTCTCTCTCTTGCTCCCTCTCTACTCACACCATCTTTCTTTCTCTTTTAGGCTGTCCCTGCCTCTCGACTTTCTTTTACGTCCAGCGACTCCGTGTAAACGTATCCGACGCTTAACACGGAAGAAAGGAGCTAACCTAACCCAGAAAGATTTCATTGAGCCACAACGTGACTTGGCCCGGTGCCAATACTATGAACGCTACGCACACCCGCACTCCGATTCCCCGTTCGCTTCCAAAGCACGCGGCCGGGGTCCGTGGAAAAGACTGCCTCTGTGGAAATCAGAATTACATAATTCGCGCCGTTCGTTTTCCCTCCCGAACGCGACACGACGCGCACGGGAAACAATTGACGCGTAAACACTACGTGAACGCCTCGGTACACACACCTCTGGACTTTTTCATTTAAAATGTACCCGCTGCGGCGTGAATCGGCGTTTAACTCGTCCATAAATACCGGGGAGAGGGACAATGAATTTAATTGTCGAACACGAGCAATCCGCGCCCGCTCTGTCTTTCACTCGTTCTACTTTAACGTCTTCCTCGTTTTGCGAACTTTTTGTGTCGGGGCACGGTCTAATCGTCGGAAACTAATTAAATCTCTGCAGACCCCGCAACCCTCGATTGATCTACGCAATTTAAATGACGGAAACAATGCTTTGACAACGCGACCGAATAAAGAAATGCTTTAGAACAACACTGTAACAGTATTGACGACATGAGAATGTGATTGTGTCGTGAAATATGATTTGTGTCACAGCTAGGACCTCGAATTCTTTTGCCGTCATTAATTTCCTTTAAAAACAAAGAAAAATTATACCTATTGTACGCGGTCGTTTTTTTCTGCTGATGAAGCATTTGTGTCGGGACAGTTGACTTTTATCTCGATATCAAATCATTGAATAACAATTATATTTATGCATTTTACAGAAATATAAGTTGGATTGCGCGATGACTATCCAGTACGTCGCAGTAATATGCACGAATTCCCGAGTTTTTGCGTTGAAAATTTCGCACAGACTATCGTGAGAATTCCGTTCGGTGTTAGAGAGTGCGAGGAATGCGTACGTGACAGAGAGAGAGAGAGAGAGAGAGAGAGAGAGAGAGAGAGATTCGCAGGAAATAGCTTGGCCAATAATTCCCGGCGGATTTGGCTGTCGCATTTGTTCCCGGTAACGAGGCGTACATTGGTCGCGAAATATTGCGAAATAGGACCATGGCCCGACCTTATTAGGGACTGTGTCGCTTGTTCTATAACACGGAGACGCCGGCGGTGTTAGCAACAACGGCAACATCAACTTGCCGTTCCGGGATGATAATAGTTACGCGAGAGAGGCAAACCCGACCGAGGAGCGAGAGGTGAAGCATGCTGGTGTATTCAGCATTTGGCTTACATCCAACGCAAGATGCTGAATGAACTTGGCGGGAAAACCGCAGCAGCGCGTGCTTCCTCCTGTCGTGCGAAAGGCGCATCCACAACTGACAGCAGAGCTACGCTCGACCTTACTCACAGGGACAGAGACAGAGCAAGAGTGTGAGAGGGAGAGAAAGTAATTGGAGCCCCGAAGACCCATCTAATTGCTCGATCAACCGTCTTTCTTAAGTTCAGGGACTCAGCAGATTTCACGAATCGCTTCCTTAATCCGTCTGTACGCTAATCTCCTATGGAATTGCACTGTCCCTCAAAGCTATTATTTTCTGAATGCTTAGAGGCTCTCTTAGTTTCCCGGCTATG
Organism: Sphecodes monilicornis; assembly: GCA_913789915.3. Classification (NCBI taxonomy): domain Eukaryota; kingdom Metazoa; phylum Arthropoda; class Insecta; order Hymenoptera; family Halictidae; genus Sphecodes; species Sphecodes monilicornis. Next base: position 19,802,098 of record OU565290.1, read on the forward strand.
TTCATTTGTTCTAAAAGGATTTATAGTTTTATGCTTTCCTTATTTTCAAAGTGCTCAATGGTTATTAAAATATTGTGGTACCATTGTGGAAATTCTTGTCTAGTCGATTATGATTTTTTTGGTGTACGTGGTGTATGTAAAATTGAATATACAATAGATATGCAGAATATGCAATGTACAATAAATCAATTTTGATCTAGCTCCATTCTCTCGCACTTGAGGCAGACAATTTTTATTTTGCATTAACATCCACAGTCTAGTGATATCGAATGATAACAGGAGTTGCTGCTCGTGTTAGAGTAAAAATAATTGCCATCTTTTAGGAGACTGAATTTTTGCAGAAATTTTCATATGGGTGGTGATTCTACACGGAAGAATAAGTCGACAAGAAAGAATGAAATTTTTTCTTCTGAGGCTCCGCTTGTGAGAAAAATGAGTTTGAACATCCATCAAGTCTGCATGCCTCGGTACTTACAGTAAGTAGAAACGGTAGGTCGTGATCGGACACGTCAGCCGAGTGCTATCTAATAGCGCGTGTGCTCAATAAATTTTCAAACTCGGTTATCTCAAAAATGAAAAGGCAAACAAAAAAATGTTATTTTTTGTTTCCAACTTATTTTTATATGTGTATTCACTACCTAGAAGCTTATGCCACGATTTCAGAGATATCCTGTGTAATGAAAATGCATTTAACAATCACACTGCGGGTTTTACACATTGGTGACAAAATTGAATGTATCAAATACGAAACAGTGAATAGATTGAAAGAATTTAACAATTTCCTTACAATATTTTCAACTTGCTAGAGTTGTTATTAGAAGAAATACCGTTCTATGGAATTCCTGTCCTCTGCAATCGAATTAGACAGTTTTTATTTTTCACAAAGATCTTCGGTCCAACATTAATATTTACTGCCGACGTTTTTAGAAGAACGGTGCTGTTTCGCTGGCTGTATGCTAGCGAAATGTTTTCAGAAGTTCTCCGAGAGAGAAAGAGAGAGAGAGAGAGAGAGCCCGGACAGGGAAAGCTGCAATTTTATTTAGTATCTGGAACACGTGGAGTGTTATCTTTCAAAAGTATTTCTTTGTAGGGACGGTCGGTGCGTAATAACCGAGAACGATGATGAAACTCTACGCGAGTGATTTTTAAATTATTGCAGTCCCAAGTGCAGGAAATGAGGAAAGTTCCCGTCGGCGCGGGACAGTGGGGCGAGCGGTCCGGGCATCTAAAAACACGAATTCTTTCACGAACCGTTTTACGTCACAAGATTAAAGCGAGAACGTGCGGCAATATGTTTCCACGGCCGTGAAGATTAGCGAGCGCGAGACCGTCCGGGAGAGTATTCCCTCTCTCGACACCAAGAATTTCACCGGACGATGTGATCCCGCGGCCGTCGCGCCGCTTCGCGTTGCTTCCACCGTTCCGCAATAGTCATTACTCCAGGGATTGTCAACTGTCAAGGATGACGTGTAATCATGATATTGGAACGTAACTCGGTTATCACGGTGTAGGAGAGACCCGGCCCTTACCTCCGGGGTTTCAATTGGCCGGAATGCGACACACGAGCGGCACGGACACGTCAACACAACGACGGTTTAGGCTACGACGACGCCATGTTCAATGTGGTCCCAGATCTGCTCAACGAACACTGCTATTTATTGAAATTTACACATTTATTAACACATTAGCTACCGGTGAATATTTTTTAATTTTCATAAGACTGTGCTCTATAGTTAAAGACTTCTGAATTGATCTTTCAATAACAACAACGATTTCAATTGTGAACCAACAAGTCACTGCCATTAACGTCGTCTAGTAATTTCATTTGAGGTTATAATGTAAAAACAGATTTTTGAGCTTCCTTTTTGTATAATATAATGAAAATCCTATTAATTATTGTATAATTATTGAAAATTCTATTAATAAAATTCCGGTAAGTAAAGTGTAAACATTTTAAGTTAAAGTTGTAGTTAATCAATGACACCACAGAATCGTTCCAGAAAAATTGACAAGACCCAGACGCGACTACAAAAGACACGAAGAACCTCCAGCATCCGAACTGCGGTGTACAAATTCCACAATTATTTAAGAAGAAGGACAAATGGCCTATTCCGTGGAAGTATAAACAAATCCGCAGCGTGCATCCGACAAAAGCGGAGCCGATCGCTAATTCCAGGGTAAGTTCAGTGAATGGAGGTCGAACAGCAATACCGTGGACTCCTTTGAGCAGAAAGGCTCTCGAGCGTCCGGGGCCGCGAACAAAAGCCGGCGTTTAAACGGCTAAGTTTCGTGCGGAAGCGTCGGAAAAACCGTGCCGCCTGTTTACGTAACGGAATCAATAACAATGTCTCGGCCGTGCGCGGGGAAACATAAATTATAAACGAAAAGAACAGTAGAAAAGTTTTCTGTCCCCCCTGGCTCCGCATCTCTCTCTCTCTCTCTCTCTCTCTCTCTCTCTCTCTCTCTCTCTCTCTCTCGGTATTTCTCTCGACGACAGTACAAGGGCAGCATGTTTTCGTCGACGATGAGGAAAACAGTCGGACGGAGTTTCAAATCCCGTGCCCCTTCCCTTTGGATCTCTTCCTCCCGCATACGGGATGAACGAAGAGGATCGTGGCGGGGGGGGGGGGGGTCTGTACGTTGGAGTTGGAAGGAGGCGGTAGTAGGATGAGGAGGAAGAGTAGGATGCGTAGGACGAAGAAGAAGAAGAATGGATGGATACTCGATTGGACCAGCCAACTGCAGCGAAACTCTTCGACATCGACCTAGTTCGTCGTTTTCCGCATGACGTTGCTGCGCCAGTCGGGGTTTTTGGTCGCGATTTTCAGGTTCGATACTTATCCCCCAAGATATACGGCTCATCCCAGCCGACTCACCTCTTCCTCGATTTTCCCTGGTGCCTTCCTTGAAACCGCCCTTTAGCATACCCTTCCGCTCTTATTTCCTCTGTTTCTGTTTTCCAGAACGCGGCGTTTGCACGCGTGCGTCCCCCGCGCGTGCGCGCGGACCTTTCTCTTTCCGTCTTTCTATCTGCATCCCTTTCTTTCTGTCTCGCTCTCTGATCCCTCGGCCACGGAATCAAGCTGGAAACGAGGAGCTCGAAACTTCTCTAAAATATTGGATGCGACTCTCCTCGACTTATTCAAGCAGTCCCCGGGTCTCTATGTGTCTTCTCTAGCCCGTTCGGTTCTGTTCCGTTCCGTTTCGCGGCGCGTCCTCGTCTGTGCGGCGTCCTCCATTCCGCGGGACGCTCATTCACCGACGGGCCTCCCGGTTGTTCACGGGTTGTTTGATAGTTCCGGGGCCGAGGTTGTCGAGGAGAGAGTGAGAGTGAGTTAGAGACAGAGAGAGAGAGAGAGAGAGAGAGAGAGAGAAAATCGGGGCTCTCTGGCTAGCACCGACGCCGTAAGAAAACCGGGCCGGGGAGGCGGGCCGGATCGGCAAATAGCTCGAATCACGCGAGCCGTTGCCTCGTAATTAATAGGGCGCACGAAAACGAGCTACCGCGCCATCAGCCGCTCTCAAGATCCTCGCCCCGTTCCTCCAAGAAGCTTTGCACGCTTTGCGGTACATTGTTCTTTGGCGGAACGCTCGTCGGGATTGGCGTTTGTTTAATGGCGGGCCCGTGCTATCGCCAGCATTCGCTAGTATTTTCGAGACGTTTAATTTCGGCTTCTGATTAAGCAATCCCGCTTTTCGGCTAGAAAACACACTAACGAACCGGCGCTCCCGATATTTATCCTCCTTTCCCGACAAAATAACAGCTCTGTCTAAGGTTGTAGGACTATTAACTGGGAAACAAATCCAAAGAGTGTTGTAAGTAGAATAGTCTACACGAGTCAGACATTGATCATTCTTACTCAGACATGTTCCACGGCAGATTTAACACTAGGTTTACGGAGCACAAAAATTGATTATTTTACATTGCTTTATAAAAATAATACAATTGTATTTACTTAGATCTTCAGCGATTTTTATTGTAATATGTGCACAGAAAAATAAATCTATTTAATAATTCCTCACGAATAGCTCTTTACACTCTTAATAATCATAAATTAAAAAATTTTGAATCCGTCATTTTGACGGACTGCGTAAATCTAGTGTTAACGCATTCAAGTTTCTCTTACCGTCATGTGACAATATCCTAGTGATATATCATCCTTTTGACAAATCCTTCTAATGATTTTAGACTTCTACAAATGAATTCCGACGCTCCTGTGTACTGTCGTAATTTATTGTGGCTTTACCGAAGTTTTGATCCACAAATGCTGCTAATTAGAACATTTTGCATACGGCTAGGAATAAAACGAACCATGTCCAGTACAAAAGGGCAAAGGTCACGGGCTTCTCTAAAAACGAATCACATTAATTCACTGCGTCACATGCACCGACGCGTTCAACCACGCTCCAGCGTATCTACGAAAAACTGATGCGTGCCCGTTATCATAAATTGCGGCATTTCCGTTGAAATCTCGTAGACCGTTCTTGAAAAGTAACGGCCAGCCGCCACCGTATCCAATCTGTGAAGATTCATTAAGCGATGAAGACATTTACCGATGAAGGTAAGTGGAACGCGGCGAAATCTGTCGCGGAGAATCGCTTTTCACGAGGATTTCATTGCGCTTCAGCCGGCGCGAAGGAATTTATATCTGGTCGGTATTTTCCAAGTGTTTCTCGTCGACGACGGAGAACGTGAAAGAGAGAGAGAAAGACAGAAAGCAAGAAGAAGAAGAAGAAGGGAACGGAGAAAGGGTGGGTTAGACGAACAGGGGGCGGGCGGGAAGAAAAGAACCGGAGAACGAGTTGGCTCGGTGCTTGAAGTAAATCAAAGGAAGGAAATGAATTTTTATTGAAGAAAGGGCCTGGCCTCTTCGGAACTGGAGCCAGCTCTTGCTCCGCGGACTAAGTGAAATCTGTGAAAAGTTGCGTGAGAAACAATACGGTGCCAGTCGGCCTTTTTTTACTGCCCTCTACGCTCTTTGCAAACTATCGCGGGGGCGGGTGTGGCACGGTCCGGTACGGATTTCTTGAACTCCTGCGATCCGGCGACTTTTTCACTCCCGGGCCCCTTGTTTTTCCGGTCGGATCTTTATGGGGTGATTAATGGTATTAATAAGAGGGTTACCTCCTTTGGCCGGAGCCTCGAGCCACGAGGAAACGCGTCGCTCCTTTCATTCCGCGTCGATTCGAATACTCGCGGCTTAATTGCTCCTTCCGCCCCTCCCCTCCGGTCGATCCTGTATTTTCTCTATTTGTCGTTTGCGTTTTAAAACGACCGCCGAGCCACCAAACGGTTCGGCTTTTCTTCTTTGTCGGCTTGAATTTACCCGGAGACGGTACGCATCAACCAGCGCCGCCATCGTTTCCTTTCAAACTCAGGCTCTCCGTGCCCCAGGAATTTCTTACGGTTCAAAACGCGGGCCACTTTTGCGGCTGCAATGAAAGACCCGCACCCGCTAATGAGACATTAATGTGTCCATGGAACCTGGCGACGGACAATGAAATCATTTCGACGGCGAACTTTTGCGTAGCGGAACTGGTATCCGGGAATTGCGAGGAAATACGCCGCAAACGAGATTTGCTATTCTATTATTATGTACGCCGCATTGCGCCCTCGCCTGCAAATATTAACAATCGTTCGCTAAAAACCCGACAAACCGCGTCTAAAGTGTCTCTAATAAATTCGTTTCAATGCGAACAATGCCGCGACCACTAAATTGAAAAATTAATAAGTCAGTGGAACACGCCGCTATGGTCAGACACATCGCTATCCGGCGAATTAATCTTTCTGTACACCGCGAATCGAAATTATTGCTGTTGTGCGATTTTCGGAGGCGGATATTTTTCATTGATTATTAGGTAATCGGGAACGGTCGTTTCAACCGGTGGATATGAATAATACGTTTCTTCATGAAAGTGGTGACTACTTAATCGACATCAAGGTTTAATAAGTTGAAAGTTGTCAGTTAAGTTTATGGCGGCTGTTGAATTATAAAAAGATGGGAAAAGGAGAAGGAACAGCGTTTCGTCCTAGGCCCGCTAGCGGAGTGTGCTCAGGTAGTGGAATGGGATAGTGGAAGGGGAAAAGGAGGAGAGGAAAATCCACTCAGTTTTCGGTGTCTCTGGCATCACTGGATGGAGTTATGAGAAAAATTAGTATCGTTATATTATTTTCGACACATTATGATTAATACAAGTAGAAATATGGTATTGTAGCGGCAAGTTTTGAATTATGAAAAGATGAAAATGGAAGAGGAGAGCTTTTCGTCCTAGGCCCGTTAGCGGAGTGTGCTCAGGTAGTAGAATGGGATAGTGGAAGGGGAAAAAGAGGAGAGGAAAATCCACTCAGTTTTGGGTGTCTCTGGCATCACTGCATGAAGTTATGAGAAAAATTAGTATCGTTATATTATTTTAGACACATTATGATTAATACAAGTAGAAATATGGTATTGTAGCGGCAAGTTTTGAATTATGAAAAGATGGAAATGGAAGAGGAGAGCTTTTCGTCCTAGGCCCGTTAGCAGAGTGTGCTGAGGTAGTGGAATGGGATAGTGGAAGGGGAAAAAGAGGAGAGGAAAATCCACTCAGTTTTGGGTGTCTCTGGCATCACTGCATGGAGTTATGAGAAAAATTAGTGTCGTTATATTATTTTCGACACATTACGATTAATACAAGTAGAAATATGGTATTGTAGCGGCAAGTTTTGAATTATGAAAAAATGAAAATGGAAGAGGAGAGCGTTTCGTCCTAGGCCCACTAGCGGAGTGTGCTCAGGTAGTGGAATGGGATAGTGGAGGGGGAAAAAGGGGAGAGGAAAATCCACTCAGTTTTCGGTGTCTCTGGCATCACTGCATGGAGTTATATTATTTTCGACACATTATGATTAATACAAGTAGAAATATGGTATTGTAGCGGCAAGTTTTGAATTATGAAAAGATGAAAATGGAAGAGGAGAACGTTTCGTCGTAGGCCCGCTAGAGGACACGTCAGTAAGGCTATCTAGCTGACCCGTGCCTTAGACGCGGTATGTCGTAAGGACAGCTTCGGAAGGTATATATACAAACAGAGGATGATTAAGGTAGTAGCGAGAAAGGTGTTGTCGTACTGTCCCTCTGTTGACGAGCATAGGAAGTAGCCGCCACAAGTTATTAGAACAGTAGAAGTTTACGTTTAAACATCTAAAATCTCACTTTTCTCAGACGCACAAATTAATATTTAGCCTGTTGTTCACAAATTTGCTCATTTACAAATAATCGAAATGAAAAAATCATGAGAATCAAATGATGTAGTGAAAAATGAAAAAAAATTGGCTTCAACTTTAATTTCATTCAATTATTAAGTGAAGTCGAATAAGAATAATGATGAATCGTAGCATACTATAACGTGCAGCAAACATGGGCTACTTTTATCCATATAATTAAGATAATTTTAATATCCAGGAATTAATTGATGCACTTAAAAACTGGTACAGTGTATGTACTCTTTAAAAATGGTTAGAATCGACGCGAATCTTTTTGATAACCTGATGATTCAAACAAACGATAGCAACTGCAGATAATCTGACAGCTAATGACGGTTTCTGATGATGCGAACTCTCTATGGAGAACTGATTAAACGTTGCCTCGCACACGCCAAGGTAGTCTGACATTTTGGTAGCTGCACTGACATTTTCTGAGCGGGCGCTTCGTGGAGCATTCTTTCTTCAATTTATCCGGTTTTATATCATCCGCCATGATTCCAGGCTCGAACAAAAGATTAATGAGACGTGCCACGGAAGACCGCCATAACGCAGTTTAGCACTGTAGCTACGTCATTTGTGCTCGCTCTCAGAAGGAAGAGGGCAACACGGCACGAATGCGCGCACGCAGGTGTGTGCCCACAGCATCGTTGCTCCGCGAAACTCCGTAATGACTGTCGCTCGTTTAGATTGGTTTACACGTAATGCGCTCGAGGATGTAATGGTGCGTGCCCGATTAATACGGAACGCTGTATATTACTTCGGAAATTATGACCGCCTTGCGCACCTCGGCGAGATTTACCCGGCGAGTCGATTTTCTGGACACGTACAAATAAACTCGGGGCTACTTGTCGTCTTGTTTCCTCAATTAATCAAAGACACCGGGCTCTCCGCAAATAACACTCTAGATCCACTCTTCTGCTGAATTCGTTTTACCTTGGAGCACTCGAGCTGCTATTGATTTTACTTAATTTAATGGCGCGGGCACTTTTAATCCGAACGCGTCAAAGGACTCGCCCGGGTCACTTCAGACCCGTGATAAATTGTATTTCCTTCGTGCAACATTTAATTTAAATTCTTTTTGGTGCAACACGTTCGATACTTTATCGTTATCCGATGCTTTATCGAATGCTGAAATTATTCTTCACATTTCGATAAAATTGTATGATCATGAAATAAAATTATTGTCTTGTATGTCTCGTTTGTTTCAGATATTTGTTCATACCAACTTCATACTAGATTGAAAATATGTACGTGAAAATTCCAATTTCCATAAGTCATTTTATAAAAATTGGAACAAGGGAAACATTCCTTGTATCGCCTAGGAATTTTTGTTAACATACGTACGTGTCTTGCTTTATTTTGGAATTTTATGAGTGCAATAATCAACACTATATTTGTGCATAATTTCAAGTCTCACAATTAGTGAGCCATTACAATAAAAATGTTTGAAACCCTGTTTTATATTTAGACTATGGATTTTATGCATTTAAGATAAAAATGAGTAGATCCAATACAAAATTGAAAATTCATTTGAAGAATTTAAGAAATTTTCGTCTAATCGCAATTGTTGAAACAAGAAATAAATCTCTATGTAGCTTTTGTGTCTTGCTATTAATGCAGATGATTGCTATTTCGCATAAAAATCCCAAGTCTATTTATATTATACGTGAAAAATATGTGAAACAATGAATAGCCAATCTCCAAATGTTTGCATATATTTACCTAAAAATTAAACGTCTTGTGAACCGAAACTATGCACAAATATTGTGGAATATCATAGCGAGCAATTCCTTTGCATAATTGTGCGCAGAAGATATTTGAGCGTGGTTAGTCCAACAGTTTAGATTTATCACGAGAACCGCGTCTGATACGGAGATTAAGAAAGTTTGACAAGCTTAGGCTTCCGCGCAGTGACACTTTCCGCAGATTACTCTTTCATTCGCACCCCAATTACGCGGTATGCACGTATTCAGTTCCTTCGAAATTACAATATGTCTCTCGCTGCCTCTTATTTGAACGGTAATTCGCGTACGCGTACCCCGTTAATCAACGGGGATTACGCGATTTGCGAAAGTAATTAGCGAAACGTATTTAAATGATCGGAACGTTTGAAAACGCGCTAGGAATTCTCGCTTCCGCGGCTTGTATAACATTTCCGTGCCGATAATTAAATTCGAGACTAGTTAAGTGCGATACGGAACTGGCGCGTTACGAAATTTTCTATTTGTTCGTATCGGCCGCCCCGAGGCGATCAATCATGTTTTTACACGGCCGTCGATAAACCTGTAACATTAGCTCCGTTCGATTTCACATTCCATGAAGACATTATTATTACATGTTGCACGAAATTACGCTTTCGATACCGTGAACGTTCCTCGTCGATCTGAACATTTCTTCGATACAAAAACAATAAAAAATGCTCTTTCATAGGAGCAGTGTGAACACAGTGTTACAACACAGTGCCTGCAAACGTTGAGTTGATTTTTTCGTTTGTGTATCTGAGTTTATAAATTATGGAGTAAAATATGTTCATTTCTGCATTCGAGTTTATAAATTATAGAGTAAAATATGAGTACGGTTCTCGATGTAGATTTATTTTCATTTTAATTTTATTCTCAGAAGTTTGAATATAAAATAAAACATGAACTATGAACCCTTTTCGGTATAATCTCGAGTCATATTCGTGACGAAGATTGCAAGGATAACTAATTTTCTTTAAATCCAAATGTTACTTACATTTTTGAAATTATAACACAATTTTAATTTTCTATGATCAATAGTTATGCATTGGAGCAAATAGAAATCTGTAATAAATTTTTTTTTCTCTGTTACAAAATTATTACTAGTAAAGAACCTACTCATTGCAGCTTTGAAAAAGAAAATACTACAGACACAGGTTGACGATGTTATTTCGCAATACGTATATTTAACTGAAAATACAATGAAATTCAGTCACTGTTTATCGAAGAACATTAATAACAGAATCAAATACGACCTATCGGCAAAGTACGTTCGCAGGGGATTAAAATTGTCGAATTTATCCGCAACCATATTTTCGCGTAGCTGGAATTAATCTTGTTTGAGGTTTCGAATGGCCGTGGAGAGACGTAGAAAAATTCGGTTTTCGAGAGCGGGCGACGGGGCCTGCGATAAATCCAATTCCAGTTGCTAACAGGAACATGAAAGTCATTCCATTTAATGTAGAATATCAGTTTTATTTTCGCGGCCCCTTAGCCGAGATACTTTCCAGAAAAGTTTCGAGGAGGGAGGAAGAGGAAGTCTCGTCTCGGTTCCTCGTGGGTGCCCTCGTCTCCGGTTTTGACGTGCTATGGTCTGAACCTCTCGAAAACCTTTCTGCGCGACACAAAGAGAACAGTGGGGTCAGGAAGAGAGCGACAGAGAGAGAGGGAGAGAGAGAGAGAGAGAGTAGAAGGGGGACGGTACGAGGGGGATGGGGGATCAGAGACGTAGTCGGCGGAGGTAGGGGGTCTTTTCGTAAGCGTAATGAAACTGCCTAGTAATCTTAGAAGCTGTGTACATCCCGTCTCACCTCGTCGCGGCAGTCAGCCGGGTTAAATGTCTTGAAATGGATATTCCTGCTGGTAGTAGACGGTGGATTCGGATGCGCGGCGGGGACGTGCAGAAGTTACCGTTTCGGATATTACCACGCTCCGCGCTGCTTAAGGTCTCGACGCGAATTTCGTGTCTCACCTAACACCAGCCGCAGCCTCAGGAACTGGGCGCCCGGTATTTCAACCAAGAGAAAGCAAGAAAATGAGAGAGAGAGGGGGGGAGAGCACGGCCGAGTCATTAATGCCGCGCCACGTGAGAGAATTCTGGTCTCCGATGCTCGCCGATTTTCTGTGTTATAATTATCGTCAACCACGCGTGGCACGTTCCCTCGATATACTGTACCGGGTGTCCCGTGAGGATACCGACTAACTTATAGTCGGCTCATTGTCGACCGAAACCGGCCAGAGATACCACCTATCCATCCTTATTAAGCGATGCACCCTCGCTGCGCACGAGATCCTCGTGAAACTGATAGCCGACGAGTTTTTGTTATGCACAGTGCTCTGCATCGTTGCGAACATGCATACGTGTATTTTGCCACTTCATTTTGGGGTGTGATGATGATGAGGAAGATTGATGACTGTGGTTTGTTGAGAGTATTTTTCTCCTCTTGATAAGAGTGATTCGTCTCATCAAAATTCCTCATCGTATGAACGATGTTTCCAGGGAAAACAATTTTGTGGCGATTGAGTTAAACGTTTTTCTTGCAGCTGAATACCCAAGATTTTCGAAGTATGAAAGATGGAAAAAGGAGAAGGAAGCGTTTCGTCCTAGGCCCGCTAGAGGACTCATCACTAAGGCTATCTAGCGGACCCGTGTCTTAGACGCGGGATGTCGTAAGGACAGTTTAGGACGGTATACAGTAATTCCTCGATCTAAGTCCTTTTTCGGTTCCCTGCCAGGACTTAGATCGCGAAGGGACATCATTCTTTTGTGACCGCGTTGACCGCGCCGAATGTAGAAAAGGACAGCATGCAAACACGGACCGCGCGACCGAAGGTGCAACAAAAAATAGCATATCGGTGAGACAATACTAGTGAAATAATAAAACTTCTTTATTTTTTATTATTTTTTTATGGAACTTTCACGAACGTATTCGTGGCATTTTTGTAATGAAAATGATACGAAATATGATATAAATCCGATGATATTTACTTGTGTAATAAACTATGAAAGTTTTGGACGTAAAGAACGACAGCGTATAAGAAAGAAAGAGGCGACAAGAGTCGCGTGCCCGTTCAATGTAATGCCAATAAAATACTTCCATCGTTCATTACACAAGTAAATATCATCGGAATTATATCATATTTAATATCATTTTCATTAGAAAAATTCCACGAATATGTTGGTGAAAATTCCATGACAAAATTAATAAAAAATAAAGAAGTTTTGTAATTGGATTAGTGTGAATCACACCGATATACCCGACCTAGGATCAGATGACGCGGCATGTTTACACTGCTCGGCGACCGTGGCAGCTCGAGCTCCGCAGTGGAAGGAGTAGGCCAAGGGACATAGATCGCAACGTTCCGTTGGACTTAGATCGCGGAATTACTGTATACAAACAGCGAAAGATTCAGGTAGTAGCGGGAAAGGTGTTGTCGGAGTGTCCCTCTGTTGGCGAGCATAGGAAGTAGCCGCCACAGAATTAATACCGAACCGATGGCTATCGAAGGAAGAACAGTGAAACGTTATTACGCGGATGACAGTAAACTTCTCTCACAAAATTTCTCTTTCTATTTTACGAATCTAGTATTTATGTCTATTCCGCCTTAGCTGGAATTCTCTTAGAACCCGTCGCTTATAGATTGTAAAATAAAACCAACATCAAATCAACATCTTCCGTAAAATAGACTATAATGAAATTGAACATCGAATGATACCCAAACGTTGGCTATCGAATGCAGAACAGTGAAACGTTATTATCCGAATGACAGTACACTTTTCTCACAAAGTGTCTATCTCTATTTATGGAATCTCACGTTCGCTTCAATGCCACACTAGCAACAATTCTCTTCAAACCGTTCATTTAGAGACTGCAAAGTGCAACTAACATCGAATCCAGACTTTTACTGACATTGAGCATGAAATTCAAGTTGAAATAAAGACCCAAGCGATTATAACTAAGTCAAGAACACTGAATGGTTATTAGTCGAATAGCAGTCGGAAGTGCGCAGCTGTTTCGAAGTTTCTATTTTTCGAAGATTCTGAAAATCTGCGCACAGCAACTGTCCCGAGAAGACAGAAGTTCAAGGCGATAGATGTCAAGGCCGTGGGTGCCGTTCACATCCGGTTGCACCGCTCACGTCTGCGTCGATAAGAATCTCTATTTCCAGGATTGAGAATTTGATTAACGTTGTATTTTTGTCGCGTGATCCTGGTTATCGGCGGCCGGCACAAGAAGAACAAAAGACAGAGAAAGAAAGCAGGCTACAGTTGAAACGAGGAGGATCCCGGGAGTGGGGGAACGAAGAACGGGCGGACTACCCCAACGAGACACACAAAACATTATTTCCAAGCTGAACGTCACGTGGCCCAGCCGGCAGTTAGATCGATAGATAGAGACGTCGGTCCTCCCGTTTCTCTACGTCGAAGCGTCGTCATGCGAAACTCGAATTCAAATATAGAAATGTCTGGCCCAGTGACATTTCGCAGCCCGTATCAACCCCCGATCAAGAATCCAGGAGAATTCGCCACCGCAGGGCGGCACTTTCTCTCTCTCTCTCTCTCTCTCTCTCTCTCTCTCTCTCGTCTTCTCTCTACCTCTCGTCACCGTTATCAAAGCATCCGTCGAACGGTTCCAACCCATTTGATTTTTTTTCCCACCGAATCTCTCAGCGTCGCCTTCGCGCCGACAGATCTCGTAATTAAATGCTCGACTCCCCTCTTTCCGATGTCCCTTAATGTCCGAGGATCGACGGCGGAACGAGAGATACCTTGTTCAATTTCGAATTTCTTTGAGCCACTCACCGATCCGATGAACGATAAGACTATCGAGGCGGGTGGACAATGAGTCGTTCTTACCTGAAACAAGCAATAGAAAAGACATTTTAATTAAACTGCTCGGCCAGCTGGTGGCGTGTTTACGCGATGTTAGGGGTGATAAGCTATCTTTACTGGGATCAAATTTTCTTTGGTGTTTTAAATTGTTCGTACTGATTTAATATTTTTCGAGCGGCCTGCCGGTACAATTGTCTTGTTGTGATGTAATAGAACGTGGATTTATGCGGGATTTACTAAGAGAATTTTTATTGATGACAGTGAGAATAATTCTGTGTATTTTATGTTTTGAGATGTCTCCAGGCCTCATTTTTAATTTAGCACCGATCAAGTGGCACAGAGCTACCCTTGATTCACAGGGTAGCTTCGCCAAGCATTCAGTTCAATCATTGAATTTTTCTCTGGACAGCAACATTTCGGCGTTTTTGTAGAAATCGTCGCATAAATAAGCTACACTCGGTGCCATTTTTGAGAAGAACGAATTCATTTCGTCTGTGTCAAAAGTGGAAGTGTCCAAAGGGACTAAAAATGATAATCTATTAAAATAGAACAGTGGAAGGAATTCTTTACTATTTTATTTTAAGGAGTTCATTGGAGTCACTTTGCAAACCTGATAGATCAAGCACGTAAAGAGCAAATAATCACTAGAATTTTATAAAGATTGCATTTTCAGGAAAGCGTTCCATAAACAAGTTACAATGTGCGTCACTTTAAAATCGTCGAATCAATTTCATTTTGATAAAAGGAGATGTCTGAAGTGACTCAAAATGATAAAGATATCAAAGACTACCGCGAAAAACTCCCAACATTTTCATTTTGAGGAGCTCATGAGAGTCGCTTTGCAAATTTCACGGATCAGCCACTTGGAGAGCAAATAATCACTAGAATTTCATCAAGACTGCATTCTCGGGAAAGCTTTGCATAAACAAGCTACACCTTCGCACAGTACGCGGCATCTCCGAGCCCGTCGAATAAATTTCATTTTGATAAAATCAGGTGTCTAAACTGAATCAATATGATAACAGCATCAACGACCAGTGAGACAAAATCTCAACCCTTTTATTTTGCGAATTTTATTAGAGTCGCTCTTGGGACCTCTTCGATCAATCTCCGAAAGAGCAAATAGCTGCTATTATTTCACGAGGATTCGCGAGAGCATTGGATAAACAAACTGCAGTCCGCTGCACCTTCGAGCTCGTCGAATTTATTTCGTTTTGGTAAAAAGCGTAAGTGTCCGAAGTTTCTGTGCGCAGTTTCGCGATAGAATCGCGACGGTTGTCGGGTAACCGGAAGACCGGGGCTCCGTTACGAAGACGGATACAACGGTTTATAGCGAGTCGCGAAGGACCTCGGGGATCTTGTATGTGTGTGTGTGTGTGTGTGTGTGTGTGTGTGTGTTTGGCGCCAGAGCAAAATTTAACCTTGCCACGAATGGCAAGGAACGATCCGACACGTCGCGCGTGACTCAAGAGTGCATCTATATTCGGTGCGACGATGGCAAAAGTGCATCAGCCCGAAGCGAGGCTAGCCAAAGTGTGCTGTAGCCAATCAATCCGCTAAACGCACGTATTTATCCGCGCCCGTCGTCCAGACGACGTGGACGTAGTCGTTACGCCAAGAGATAAATTCCCCGGTGTCTGTTTAATCTGATCCGCCGAACCAAACGGTGTTCGACTGGAAATCTATAGCGCGGGTCATCGTTTAACTCGGCCCGATCCATGCACTATTATTTTATTACCCTGCTACTAGCCACTCTTAGCACTGGGCATCAGATCGTATTTCACTGATATCACTCGCTTTACGTCCACTTCGACAGGCTTTGACCGATTCTCAACTCGAACAGCATGACCGGTACTTTTTGTATAGTTGGTGGAAAACGACGGTTATTGAATTACCGCATGGACCGGAGATCGAGCTGAGTTTCATTCTCGAGATATGAGATGGGAATTGGGGAAGATTCATAGTGAATAGCGACGCAAAGTATAAATTTTGTTAGTATACTGTGGATATGATGCATTTGTGACGGGAATGAAGAGGTAAAATATAAAACTGTGAAAATTATTAGATACTGTGGCGGCTACCTCCTATGCTCGCCAACAGATGGACAGTGCGACAACAACGTTCTCGCTACTATCTGAATCGTCCTCTGTTTGTATATATACCGTCCGAAGCTGTCCTTACGACATATCGCGTCTAAGGCACGCGTCAGCTAGATAGCCTTACTGACGTGTCCTCTAGCGGGCCTAGGACGAAACGCTCTCCTCTTCTGTTTTCATCTTTTCATAATTCAAAACCTGCCGCTACAATACCATATGTCTTGTTGTATTAATCATAATGTGTCTAAAATAATGTTTTTCTCATAACTCTATGCAGAGATGCCAGAAGTACCCAAAACTGGGTGGATTTTCCTCTCCTCCTTTTCCCCTTCCACTATCCCATTCCACTACCTGAGCACACTCCAACGTCTCCCACTAAGACCGTAGACTGGTCACGTGACGTGCCGCGCAACGTGACACATATTACCCTGGTCATCAGAGAGGTGGTAAACTGTATTCCCCTCGATTTAACCGATCTGGTATCACTGACTCCATGAGTTATTCTGCAATCTAGTAACGATATTAGAAGAATTTAAGGACTTTTTATATTATCTTCGACATTAATATCATTAAAGGAAGAGGAAATACATTTTCATTTAACTTCTGTTCCTTAAAATTGAGTTAGAACATTTTTATTTCATATTAAAATCCTCGGACTGAGTATTAATTCATCTTTTAAATCAAAGTAAAATTTTATGATTTTATCACCAGTATTTAAGGGTTTAGATCAATGTAGACGAACAATAAATATAAAAATGTTTTCTTTCCCTTTAGGAAATTATTAACGACGAAGAAGTTCTTATCATCTCTGATGCAATAGAAATTGAAAACAAGAAATTACTCATGATTCTAAAGAAAGTATATAGAATAAGTAATGTGCTACGTAATAATGATTTAATTGTTAATCAGAAAATGGATTAAAAATCTTTATATGAAATCAACATGTTCTGAAGTAACTGTAAGTAATACTAATCGAATAAAAATATTAATTTCTTCTTCTATTAATAACAGAATCCTTAAATACTTTCTAAGTATTTACCATTTTATGTTGTATGTATGTATTTGTATTATGAGTGTACAAAATCCACAGCCAATTAATAACAATAAAGACAAATAATTGTTATGAAAAGCTTTTACAGACCATTAGAACCAACAAAAGAGTTCTTGCATTTGCATCAAAGGGTAAAAACATTTTATCAAGTCAGTTTTACAGACTCTCAATGTAAAAGGTAACGCAGATTGTATAAAGAGCTGGTCAGTTCTGTAGGATCGCAATACAATAGAGCTGCGAATTATTCCAGAAAAGAATGTTGAAATGCCCCCTTTCCGCGAGCTGCAAAGGAATTACGAAATAAAAATCTCATTATTTTCAGTGAAACGTGTCAAGGCACGCACACACATACACACCGGTGGAGATAGTAATGAGAAATTCTTTAAAAAATATTTATTCTCGGCGTTGTTTTTAAAGTTATGCAAATCCATGCGAAAACAAGAAACAAAGCCGTCCCTGGCCTGAATTTAACAGCACGGACGTCGCTCTCTTATAATTTAATATGATAATTTTATTTTTAACGTCAGGGAACAAACGAGCGTGCTACAACAACACAGGGGAACACAAATTTTATCCTAAAATGAACGTTTATTATCAATTTTGAAAACCCATCTCCGCCAAGAAAAATCAAGCATTAATGTTAAAATACAGCGTGCACGCTCTTCGGAACAGAAACAATTACTCTCCTTCTAACAATACTTCGTGTATGCTTCAACAATTAGTGTTAAGGCTTCGAAAACAGTTAGATTTACTACCTAGCGACGGAGGATTTTTAGTATACATACAATTTAGTTTTTAAGCCAAAACAGATGTACGTCGGACTAGGACCCCGAAGATTGCTTTACGGTTTCCAGTTGGCACCCACGTGCATCTCGGGTCTCCTAGCCTTGGAGCAATAAAACAATAAACTTGTACAGCGCCAGGTAAACAGCGGTAAGGCGAGCGAGCCACCCTAACGGGCCTTGCCGTCAGAAACCCTCCACAATGAAAATTCGCCAGTTTCCTCCCTCTTTGGGCCCGTGCACAGCGCCATCTTCTACCCCCACAAGGCTTGTAGTGGGTGGTAACGAGCAAATTCGAAAAGGGCATGGCTCAAAATCCACTTGATGCCAATAGGCTAATAGTTAGATCCTCCCACAAACCGATTTGTATATAAGAGCGATAGACTTAGCGACAGTGTGATTCATAAAGTCCGACTCGTGTAAAGCACATTGTAAATACACATTCTTAGTCCACGTAGTTGTCCGCGTTTTCTATCCAATCTATTACAGTCCACTTATACAATCATACTTCTCGACAGGACTTCATATTCGGTGAAGTTCCTCCGCGTTGTTCGACCGTCGCTAACCAAATTGCCGACGCCGCGACGCACATACAATTAGCAATCTCAAGAATAATATACAATTTATTTTGTCCCTTAAAAAATTCTAAATTAATATGAACCCGAAGAGAATAACCAAGTTTGTAGTCCTAAAATCTTCTTCACTTTCAAGTCGCTCTTTGAAAAAATTCTACATGAACCTGCACCTAATCAGGGTACCAAATTTGTAATTCTGAAGTGTTCATCACTTTTAACTTTCTGATCTAAAAAATTCTCAATGGAAGTAATCCTATAAAGTTCACCATGTAATTAATCTTAAAATGATCTCCACTATCATCTCGTCCTTTCAATAAATTCTAAATTAATGTGATTTTAAAAAGGGTACGAAGTGAACAATCTCAGAACGTTCTCTTCATAGTTGCAACTGTGATAAAATTTCGAGCAAGCTTGAGTACTAAAAGTGAAGAAAAAAATAGCAGAAAATGCAACGGATACATTGCCGACAATAATTGAATCATTCAGACGAGTCGCCATTCTCGGCCCCAATAAATTATTTCAATAAACAAGCACGGTCTCGGCCGATCAAATGTGCAGGTTCGCAAAGACAACCAGTGACGCAGCACGTGTCAGAAGTGTCTAGCGGTCTCCGCGGGGTTTCGATCAAACGATCAACTAATAACCTGCCGAGGCTCTACCTTTCCCGAGAGCTGTGCCAGTACTCCTGACTCTCAGCATTGGAAACGTGCTCGGTTTCAGGATAATCCCAGCTGCATTACCTTGATGAGTTCCGGACTCCATTTTCGAGCCCAAGAAATGTTCAGTGTTCGCCTATCTTGAATATCTCCGTCCGCCGCGGGGTTTCGGCTACACACATTCACACGTGCAGGGTTACGCGTGTACGTTTACATTCTCCGCGACCATAAAAGCCTGCCAGGAGGAATCGGGTGCAAGTTCATCGGATTTTTGTCGCATTTCTTAATCGTCCCCGATACCTTGCGACAAGAAATAAATTGATCTGCGGGATACGGCAGACAGTTTGCAAAAGCAATTTCTTGTATAAGAAACGGTTAATAAGTTCCTCTCACTTTTGTTTTAGGAGAGGAATATCTTTGTCGATTGGTGGGAATTATATTTTACAATATAATAATGATAGAGTTGAATACAGCAAGTGAATTCAAGTATGAAATTCGTGCAATTATGTATAAGGTACATTTATGAGAAAAAATCATTCTAAGTAAGGATTTCATATAGAATGCTAGTTTCAAAGCATGTGTACTTTATTTTCATTCAGTTGAATAATCACCATTACCATCGATAACTTAGAGCAGGTAGTTCCAACCAGTAGCTCCGGAGCAACTCGAGGCACCTTCCCCACTTATGTTCTTCCCCCACTTTTGGACTTCATCGTTATAATGTATAGTAGTGGGAAGCTCCCATCATGAGAGCCGTGCGGCTCGCGTAGCACTCACTAACTCTACGGCTGTACGTTGTAGTGGGAAGAGGTTCGATGGTGGGGACATTGCAGTTCTCGGAGGGGAATACGTTGGAACTCGCTGATTTAGAATCAGCCTGGAATCAATTAGGAATATGATCTAACTGCAAGCATCACTAATCGTAAAAGTTTCAGTGAAATTTCAATCTTTGTTCGAACATCATGGAGCTCAAACCGTAATCTTGATCAAACATCAACCGAGAAGTTGCATTTTGATATGTTGGGTAACACTAAACGTGATTAAAAAATCATAGCAACACACTCTATAATTTTAAAACATTTTGTTAATTGAAATCGCGTTATTTTTCATCCGATGCGAACAAAATTCAGCAAAGAAAAATCGATCTACATGTTTTATTAGGCAAAGTAGGATATTCTAGTGGTTTTATGCTTAACATAATAAATCAGATATGGCCGAGAGACTCACAATGCACACGTATATTTGGAAGCCCGTATATCAGAGTTGCACCAGATTTCGCATTTTTCCAAGCAGATTCGTGGCAAACTGTGAAACGAGGGGACGCGAAAAAGGGCATACGTATCTTTTGGCTCGTAAAAGTGTTCCACAACGAATTAAGGAGATCTCCGGCTTCCGTTTCCCGTGTGCTCGTTCAGGCGTACATATACATCAGGGCTGCATCGCGAGACAGGTAGGAGATGTCTCGGGGGAGGCGAGTGTTTGGATGCGAAAGACGACAGAGAAAGAGAAACGGTGGAAGGAGAACAACAAGGCCGAGGCTCTGCCTCTCTGACAGAGCTAATTTATCCTATATTGCTACTTAGCGAATCTACTGAGATTTCAGTATCCCGAGGAGCGGGACGAATCGACTTCCGGTCAGGCTACGCCTCTCGGGGATGGAATTTCACGGAAATTACTCTCGGTCCGAACAACATGGTTAATCGATTCGCGAGACAGAGACTGCAACGTCCGTCGGGGACCAGTAAATTTTTGGTTAATCGTACGAATCGAGACAAAACATCTGCGGTGGCTTGCAAAACAGCAGCGAATTCGGCTGGAAATTGTGAGAGACAGGATCAGGTTAGAGATAGTCTCAAGAGTTGATCAAACTGATCATCGAGAGAAGCAAGTCGCGATGATTTTGTATCAAAAGTTCATAATGCTGTGCTTATCAAACTCTGTTCTTAATACTGCGCTTATAATATTAGCAGGTTTTATAAAGTTCTATTAGAATCACGATTTCACGTGTCTGACTTTAACACGATGAAGTTTAGCATTTTTATCAGCGATATAATAGCTGGACTGCGGTATCTTATGTAAAATCAAAATTAGATTCAATAATCAGAATGAACAGGAACCGGATACGAAATTCTACCTTTCTTTAACACTAGAACTACCGGACCAGTCAAAATGATTGGTTCCTAATGTTTTCTTTTACAAATATTGATATTATAAATATGTTTTCAGGAGTAACTTTTTAGTACACGTCTCTATTGAAGTACGTATTTAAACAAAAATTGTACGAAATATGAATAAATGCAGTGTTATTGTTATTATAAGGCAGTATGCGTCAGTCGCGTTTATTCCTCGGTAGTTCTAGTGTTAATCATTTTGGTGATTTGAAAACAATACACAAATGCTCTTAGATGCCTTTAATCCTACTATCTTGTCATTTTCACGAGGCCTTCCACTTCCTACTGATCGGTTTAAAGGTCCATTTGAACGTCCATCGAATGCAATAATCTCTGAATAAATAAATTGGTGACCAGGACGTAAATGAAAGTATTACATTATTATTAGATTCTTCTAGTTGTATCGATACTCACAAATATTGTCTACAATCGTAGATTTTTCTACAATTATTCAATAGTTACACAGCAACGTTGTTGTTCGTTTCAGCAGAAATAGAACCAGCGACTAGTAGTCGGGCGCAGAAGCTGAAGTTTGAGATTCCACGCTTCTTCGAATAATGTCTCGGGAAACTTACAATTTACTTCTCCAAGAAGAAGTCATCTAGTGCTTTTCCCAGTGTCTCCAGATTTTCGGTGCTCTCTAGACTGAAGCGAAAGTAGGACACCGAAGAGAACGACTAAGAACGCTCGTGCTCGCGTAATTTCAGCGGGAGTGGTCTAGAGGTCTTCTAAATCGGGTCTAAATCGTTCCGGAGCCGGAACGGTAGCGCGACTCAATATTCTTAATAGGATGGTAATGAGCAATCCGCTAAGAAATTCTGCCGTCCCGTGCCAGTTACGATTGCGCGAAGCCGTTCTCGATTAAGATCGCATTGGCATCGGATCAACTGGGTCGGATATCGTTGGGGCGGGAACAACGGTTTAATTATTTCTGTTTAGGGGCGCGCTAGAACCAGTTTGCTCCAGAGAGAGAGCGAGAGCGGGAGAGGGAGAGAGAGAGAAGGGGTTGATAGGGGTTTGAAGGGGGTTGCATCCATAACGGCTGTCCGGTGCGGCTAAGCTGGCGGCTTCGGGGGTCCGCGCGTCGTATCGATCTAATGAACGATATTGATTAATGGTGTCGCCGGTGTGAATAGGCCGCATCGCTTCGTATAAATTAGTGAAACGATTCCCGTTGCCAACGCTCGCATTAAGCAACGCGGCTTGCTAACACAGCCTCCACACCTGGTTTACGCGTACTGGGCGCTAACTCGAGTTAAACGAGATGAATGTCGGTTCGCTAATAGTTGTTACGAATTGCAACTGGAGCTTGCTTAGCCCGCTTAGAGAGAGATTTAGTCGAGCAACTAAGATGAGCTCGCCGACAAACCGCTCCGCTCCTCTCTCTTCTCCGAGCCGATTCTTCTTCTCGCTCGCTCTACAGCTTCGCCGCTGTTTCACCAAGATTAGAAGCCTGGACCGCCGGCCGCGTCTTCCAGGATCAAAGTTTGACCGCGGATTAACTTTCCCGTGGATTTACCGCGAAATCGTCAGCTTAGGCGGCTCGCGATGCTTCTTTCTGCGAGAAACGGCTGCGCTCTGTCTACGGTCCAACCGCGTGCTTTCCGAGATGCGTTGTCTGCTATGACAGTCGTTATGAGACATAATGATCTGCGGATTAGATACGTTTATGAGAAAAATGAGTGAATATTTAAAGGATTTATTGTTCCATTATTTTCGTCTTATCAAAATGATTAAGAACAAAATCGTGTTGGCAGCACAAAACTTTGTTCCTACTTTATCTTACTCATTCTATGACGACGAGTATCCCCCAACAACCACCACTTCCGCCACGGACTGGTAACGTGACACGTTTGTGCACACTGCCTCTACACATGATATAATAAATATTTGAATTAAAATACCACCGAGCGATTAAGTCTCTTTTAAACCACTTCATTAAGTGGACTAGCATTGTGAACTTCAAACATGCAATAACTCGTTTATTTTATTCAAAGATGTTTGTTCCTGGATAGACAAATAACCCATAATACATTCAGACAAATGAATGCACAAGTTAGGTAAGAAGATTATCTAGATCTTTAAACAGTTACATTTATCTACATTAAATAATTAGTAATTTAAACCTGGAGCATTCGGCATCTGGTTCCTGTGAATTTGACTCACAAGCACGCCTTTGTTATTAATTCTAATTTTTCTTATTAAAATACACGAGTACAACTGAACATTCACGGTGTTTGTATACCACTATCTTCCACACAGATTTACTTCCAATCTTTAAATTTTCCTCTGTTCATACGATATGTGCAAAATGCGGTGCGTAATGCACAGTGACGCCTGTTGCGTGCCTCGCGAGTGCATCATCGTTTCAACACACGGACATTAATGATTATTTCTCGATGCTGTCTTTCTGACCAGTACTATTGGTCACTTTCTCTCTAATATTACAAAACGATGACCGTTTTTCACCGGGGGGAATATAGAATAAGAGAGAAACAGAACGCGGGTGGAAGGGACGGGGGGAGTCGTTACTGCAAACGGGAAAGCTAATTTCACTCGAAATGCTTCGCATTAGCGGATGAAGTATCAAAGGCCGCTAATAAATCGCGGCGCTCGCATTCCGCGGGTACAGATTGTGAACGCTGGACATGTCCGCGACGTATTATGTTGTTATCCAAGTCAACGAGCGTGAAACGGTCAAAAGCGGTCTG
Source organism: Sphecodes monilicornis (assembly GCA_913789915.3). Lineage (NCBI taxonomy): Eukaryota > Metazoa > Arthropoda > Insecta > Hymenoptera > Halictidae > Sphecodes > Sphecodes monilicornis. The sequence continues at coordinate 19,825,953 of OU565290.1, forward strand.
GGGAACACCTGGAGAACTTGCCTCTCGAATGTCGTCTCTCGGAGGTTACGTGTGTGAGCGTGTGTACGCGCGAGAGAGAGAAAGAGAGAGGGAGGGGGGGGCAATAAGCTCGTTAGCGAATGAGTGTGCTCATCTACGTTTAACGCACAAACTGGTTAAAGTAAACGAATAAATGTCAAACGACTTTTCACACATTTAGACCCGGGCCAGGATACCGCGCGGCTCGCGATAACCGTGTCTCGCAGAAATGGAACCGAGCAGGTATAAACATTACTATCGTGGGACGTTATGCCACTGCGGGGGCCCCGCAGACACAGATTATGAGGCAACGACGAGTGGCTCGCCTCGTTAATCCTGAACATGCTTTTTAATCCGCGAAAGTACATTTGATTCCTCTTTTGCCAGATTCCTTTTCGACGGTTCGCCCGTTACGCTACTTCATAATGGAGCCATTGCATTTAACCCTTCTCCGCTCGGGAAAGCACGTTTTGTGAATTAGATTGGGACAGGATCGACATCCTTTTTCGGAAAGGATATAACGCTTAACTTGCGTGCAATATGTATGAATGATTTATGCTAAATTGTCTTACGATGACTCACAGTAATATTCGGACACTTTTATAAAGACGATAACTTCTTTAAGATTCGACGAAACGACTTGAATTTTTTTTGTTGAGAAGTCAGAAGGATTAGTTTACTATGTGACGCGAACAATTTTTTTCAGGTTGTTCTTTGTAACTTTTTTATCTGGGCTTGGGTTGAAAATTGGAAAACTGCATTTGGTAGATATATGTTAGTTATATATATTCGAAAGATTTCATCGAAATCAGTTGATGCGGAAAAAGAACGACAGACATTGAAACATGTAAGAATTTTCAGATTGATTGCAGTTAGGCACTGAAAACTGTGAAAAATTACGATTTTCTTTAACTGTTTGTAGCTCATTGCAACGTTGACCGATTTTGGTGAAATTTCCAGGATATATAGAATTAATACAGGTCTACAAAATGTATTTTTCAAATTTTCGATATTGATCCACATAAAAAAGTTGTAAAAAACAACTTTCATCAATTTCCTATTCACGCCATGTAGTCAACTATCTGTTCTAGTTTCTGCAAAACATTGAAGTCATTTGATCGAATCTTAAGAAAGTTATCCTCATTTTAAAAGTGTCCGAATGTTACTGTGAGTCACTGTATGTATATCACCAAGAAAAATTACAATTAAATGCTACTGTCTGCATTCAAGAATTTGTTTCACTCATAAAATTGTCGTAGGGAAGATATAGGATTATAAGTTTTTAATCTCCCAGTTTCCTATTTTCAAATTAATCTAGATTAGTGAAGAGACTGTAGCTCTAGCCTCGAAGAATTCATGGGACTACATATTTATTATTAGCTGGAAGAAACGTTTATAGTTAAGGAGGACGAGATTTTTGTGTTGAAAGTGGAAGACTATTCAACTTGTGTTTTGTCATGCCCTGACCTAATTTATCCCGTTTGTTTTCTCGGTTTGGTGCCATGTTTTTTCTCATCTCGAGAACCCTTTCTTCCCATGCATTGGGGAATCGGAGCTTTCAGATGCTTCTAACTTGATTTTGTTTTTCCAGCAACCCTTCAAGCATTGCTTGGAAAAGATACAAGAAGTGACGCGTACAAATCGCTTCCTAACAGACTGTTTGCTTAATAAACATTTTGGGGCGTAAGAGAAAATCCATTCAGAGTCTGAGACGACATTGTTTCTTTACGTGTCGACGTATGTATCAAGCAAGAATAACCATTATCTAACAGTTAGATCATCTAGGAAGATGTTTAAATCCGAAGCAAAATGTCAACATGATGGAAAAAGTTCTCCAATAATCAAGGTGACCCCTGCAATATCAAAATAAGTAGAAATAATGTCATATGGATGTCACATGTAACCTTGTTAATATTACTTTTTTACCCAAATGAAACTCTGGGGAATGTCCGCTAAACATGAACATGTCACGCGTCATTGAAATGCATGTCGACGATCTCTGAAAATATACTTCCACTTAAAAAAATAAAGGTCACAAGAACATCCATGCACTATTATCATTAAAAACGAACTCATTCGTCTGATTGCGAGCATGTGAAATAATTTCTACTCCACGCTCTCGCCCTGCGACGATAAAACGAGCATTCTGTACAATACAATGTAATTTGTAACATAATTGAGAGAACAGTTTCTCGGAGAAAGAGGCAGGTAAGAGAATCGCTGCACACTCAGACTCTACTTCATTCCACGCTCGCGGGTTATCTTAAAAACAGCGCAGAAAATTCTGAGAGCGAGCGTAGTTATATTACAAAAGCCATAAACTCTAGTTTCGTTGTAACTTGCAGCCTCTGCTAGGCGCGCATCTTGCGGATCTGGGTCACACGAGAGCTCCATCAAATTTATTAACATTGACGTTGTCTCTTGCGTCTTCTCATCCATAGCGGTATATATGAAACATAAAATAACGGCGAATGTAAATCTGTTTTATTATCATTGCGACATACTAATTTTCCCGGAACTTCCTGAGGCTATCTCGATACACAGTCGGTAAGATCGACGCTAATGAAGCGTGCGAATTCCCTTCAATTATTGTCGTTGTTAGAAAAAAGAAATTTTCAAAAATCTTCGGATACCTTGATAGGGGTGATTCCTGTGGTTATTCTACGAAGCTTTTTCCTTTGCGAAAAAATCATACGTCGCATCGTTTTCGAGTTATTAATGAACTACACGTACCAACCAGAACGCAGCCATAGCTGATAGATCCCGACTCGGCGGGGCGGCTGATTCTACTGAGCGGTAATGTTGTTGTCGCGTCGTGCTCGAATCGTGAGCAAGAGGAGGACTAACAATATGTTTAAATAAAACTGGCATATGCAACCGTTAATGCATTTGTTGCTTCGATTTCTCTCATACGGCAATACCAAATTATTTTTATATAATACAAAACAATAATTGCACGGATGCTGGATCAATTGTATTTGATCACGAGTCAAGCACGGCGTGGCAACATCGCTACCACTCAGTAAAATCAGCCGCCGCGCCGAGCTGCAAACCGTTAGCTGCGCTCTAGTTGGCCCTCGTTTTTCATTAATAACTCGACAACGATGCCGCGTATGACATTTTCTCACAAGGAAAAGATTCAAAGAATGACCTCAGGAATTACCCCTTTCAAGGAACTCGAACATTTTTAGGCACCCTGTATTTTTGACGTGAACGTTGTCGTTGCGACAAATCCTTGCCACCGACAAACGACCTACTAATAAAGATTTGCGAAAGATCCCGGCGAGTCAAGCCACGATACAAGAAAACTCTAAGTGGCTCGGGCCTGTTATCACGACGGTGCTAGATAACGTCAGCCCGCTGATTAAATGGCGCAAGGATACGTCGCCGGTATTATCGCCCTAAAACGTCGACGTTTCGCACAGATTTCGCCAATTTACGGGGACCTGCGTGTTCCCCTACGTTGTGCTTATTTTACCTTATATTATTCACTCATTAGATATTCTAACAGGCCTCTTAGCGAACCCGTAGGTCTTGCGAATCCGTGGCAAAAATCGTACACTAAATTATTTCGTTAAGCGTAGGGTAACCTGTCCAGTGAATGAACATTTAAGCTGCATGATTGTTAAAACGATCATTCACAAATCGTTATTTAATTCCCTGATGGATGTCATCGTGAACGAGCCGCTTTTGTTTTTAAGCTATTTTATTTGCAACACTTACCCCAAACGCGTGGGATGTCGGTAAGAAAACCTTACAAAATTTATGTATTTTGTCGACGTTCCATTAACCAAAATATACCAAAAAAACGTAATTTGCAACTTCAAGAATTGAAGTAGGTCTTCTTCCCGAAAAATTGCATCAATCCAGAAATATTATGTCATTCTATATGTTGTGTAGTGTCTTATTCGATTCGTTGCACGGTTTAATATAATTAAAAATACAGTAAGGAACAGTAGCTAACGAGATAGATGATGCACGCTAACAAATGTTAGTCGTTTTGATTCCTCTTCAGTGTTCCCCACAAAATTCGGTGATCACTAGACAGTGGATTTTCATGCGTTTATGATAAAAATAGATTGGTACAATTTACAATAATGAAAATAAATCAACAAGCTAGACACAGCAATATACTATCTTCAACTTAATAAAATCAGCAAGGGAAGTAAGAGCATTTCACTCCGCTCCTGTTTCTTCACTCCTTATTTTATATACCGATCTACTGATCGCTCACAGGACTAATAAAGTTGGTGAAGTAAATCAGAGATCTGCCAGGGACGTCTCTCGCATTGTTTCCCGCGAAATCGTAAACGGTTAGAAAATATCCTCGCGGCCGATACGGCCATAATACCGTTGCGCCTCAAACATTCTCCGTCGTTCCAACTTTCCGGTTCAGGAGGCGGAAGCCGAACTCCATCCAAGTGCTTGTAATTGGTCGGTATTTTCCACCCCCGCGCGGCGCCATACACCCGGTGGCCCAATTTAATATAACTTATGCATATTCAATAGTTTCCCCGCGGCGGCATCGTCGTCGTCGGCGTCGTCGTCGTCGACGGAACTGGAAGGGGTTATGTACTCCGGTCGAGGGAGGAATGGGAGGGTCGAGGGATGCACCACCGGAAGGACAAAAGCTGGCCGTGCTCAGCAATTTCCTCCGCCTCCGCGGAAAGTTCGCCGCCTCGCGAAGTTTCGAGAGAAGCCGTGTAGATGACGATTGTGCCGCGATTTACCGCGATCTGTCGCGACGCAGACTTCCCGGCCAACTTGCCAGACCCCGGCAGACGTGCACTCTCTACGCGTCACGTGGAACGCATCAGTCGGATGCATCGGGTCCTGTGCCTCGTGAGAACCGCAGCAGATCACCGGCGAAACGTTAAAACTGAATTAACGTTGCGCGACGAACCGAGGAATTGCTGTGCGATACGGTGACTGGAGTCGACGAGCGATGAAGCAAAACACGATACAGATAAGTTCGCGTGCGGTTCGATTGAGGATACTTGTAATTCTTTTTCTGAAGAATAGTGTGGACGAATGGACAGTGATGTCTTGGTATATGTGAGAACGATGTGCAGGATATTTGTGAAAAATTTCTTCCCGCTTCCTAGGTCTGGGTTAAGTGAGTAACCCTTGAGAGGCAGAGAAAGTTGATTATCGGAAAGTGTTGATGCGTTGTATCAATACGAATACAATGATTAAGCTTTTTTGAGGTTCATTATTCTTCTAACGAACATTTTGGACATTTTCCTGGCTAAAATGAGATCAAATCTGTGGTTGTCAGGAATAACGCCGCACGTCACATACTTTCACTTTCGAGATATTGCCGTTTAAAGTTTTAATCAATAATGCTTTTATATAGGAGGGTACTCAATTAATGCTCAGTTAAATTGCATTATTTTTTTTGGCCTTTTGAATTTGTTTTCATGACTCTTTTTCTGGTAAATCCTATACTATAAAGCTCAATTAATGCATAAACTCAATTTTTTTGAGCTGAATTGCATTATTTTTTTTAGCCTTTCGAATTTGTTTTCATGACTTTTTTTCTAGTAAATACGTAAATCCTATACTATAAAGCTCGATTAATGCATAAACTCAAATTTTTTGAATTGTGACATGCAGCGTTTTTCCTTGCATCCACAGAAAAATGACACCATACGAAACATAATTGCTTGTTCCATCCATGATTCAGTAGGACCTTAATTGCTTCCAACCTTCCAACCATTGTACGAGTAGTACATATGTGTTTCACTTGTCAGAAGTGCGATGTAAAGCAATTCATACAGAGCACGATTTATTGTACAAATTTTTGTTTTATACAGTAAATACATTATACGTCTGTCTAATTAGTTCGGATAGTCGAGGTTCTACCCTATCGTGGATTAAACAAGTAAGTATTATCCAAATTATGTCGTCTTTGGTGTTGTTTTAATCAGAAAAATGTCACGAATTGGACGTTGGTAAAAGTTTTATAAAAAAATCTTTAAAAACAAAAAGGTTTTGTTACTGCTTTTTCTCAATTTATCAGAGAATCACTCAAGGTACAAGTATAGAGGGATAGTGGACTGTGAAGCTGTTGAGTTATTTACGACAATTGTTTGTCTCTAACAATAGAGATATTCATGACTGACCATTTGGTTTGTTCGCTTATTTGATCTACCCGGCATGTTGCCAAAAATATTTGTCGATTTTCTGTCGGAAATGAAAACTTCCGATTGTCTATAGGAACTGTCGTAATTGACACCCTGACGGATAGAAAGAGTCCTAAATGTACCGCACTAACTAATCTCTGTATTAATGTTTCTTGTACCGTTTGCTGGATAAAATTGTTGTTCGATTGCCCTAATTTAAGCAACTACTCTTTGTCTATGATCACATTTTTCTATTCAGATGTAATATTGAATTTTTATGCTGATTGATCGAGTGTCCCATATATCGTCAGGATCTGCAAAATCTTTTTCAATTTTTATGTCATTCAAGAAATTGCTTTGATTTTCTAGAACTTTTGAGGTTGCTGGGTGAGCAATTAAAGAGTTAAAGTAAATATGATCCTTGAATATTAATCTTGAAGATATACCATTTTCAAACGAGATGGAGAACACATATTTAATAGCCTGCAGCTACTTAAGACGTTATTGCACAGATAATTGCATCTGGCCTCGTCCTCAAGTGTAATAAACAATTTCTATGGATATTACGGTAATTCGCAAGAGTTTATAGTTTCGCCAGTATTAAATCTGTACGATCAACGACTAAATTTTCATAGCACGACTAATAAAACAGTAAAACAAACTGATACCCCGGAGCTCTTCGAAAATGGGTCATGTTTGACAATAATCTGTAGAATATATGCGCTCCGAGCGATTTGTATATCTAGGATGTTGACAGTTTGAAAGTAATTTGTGTTTGTGATATTGATTGTTTGAAAGGCAGTTGTGCCTCGCTTATTCGAGTGTGTGCTTCTCTCGAATGCAACACTATTTATGTCCCGATTGATCTGTCCACGTTATCGCTGTCAATAAAATGTTCGTGTCTTGTTCCGATATTCCTGACTATCGATACTAACTAATAACTAGTCAATGACAAAAATGGGGTGGTATATTTTTAAACAATCGAAAAATTACATCAGTTTTTCAGGTGCATAAATACACGTCTTACAGCTTAATAAAACCACTAAAGAGAGAAATAAACTCCTACTTTTTAAATGAGCGTAAAGACATGTTTTAACTTGTATAAAGATCCACAGTCTACTAATATCAAATAACATATTCGCAGGTAATGTTCAACTGCCCGAAGATACCAATTTATTACTATTTCACTTTGTTTGAAATTTCCAAGCATCCAATGGCCGGTGCGACTCGCGTATTTCGGGTCACGAGCCGCACAAGAAAAACAGAGTCTCGAAAACAGGAAAAGGCACCGCCGCCGACCTAAGCCCCAACTTTCCTCGCAGAAATCTCGGACGAAAATCAACGGCTTCTAGGAGAGAAGCGACGCGACGGCGCTCTGAAATAATATTCTCCGGGATACGGAAATCGGAGCGAGAGTCCGCGCGAGATGGCGGCAAGACGAGAAGCGTTCAGTAACTTTTCCCTTTATCCGCTCATCCCGACGTCGTCTGCCGGGACCCGACAATGAATGGATGTCAAAAACGCAGCAATTAATTCAGCCCCTGTGGGGAACAAAGGCGTAAGAATACCGTCGGTTGTCGTGGTACTCGAGAGAAGTTCTTCCTCGTCTAGGGACTTCGCGAGGCATCGCGGGAGAGCCAAAAGGAGAGGCCGCGGGAAAGAAGAACGGAGATAACTGGCAGTGAGGTAGCAACGGGCGGGAGGGCACAATGGTTGGATCATCCAACTTTACTTTGCTTATTGTAATTCAATTTCACGGAGCGACTGTCGGCTTCTCTGTTCGCCTATGTCTCCATCCCTCTTTCTCCCTCTCTCTGCTCAGCCGACGACAGTGTCAATGTCTTCGTTGCTCTCGGTGCCAAATCTCTGCCCCTCTTTCGCGGGTCTGAATAATTTCCTGCACAGTCCCATCGACCGAAAATCCAAAGGGGTAGACTTGACAACTGTTTAACATCTTCGCTTACAATTCCGATTTCGCGGTGGCCTGCGATCCCAGCAGACCCGTGAAATTATTCGGGAGGGGGGCCGACCCGCGTATATCCGGGGAATCCTCTTTGCAACGCGCCGGGATTGCAACTTCCCGATACTTGGCACGCTTCTCCGCGGAAAGCAGAGCCGGTGCTGATGCTTTTTTGCCAGCTCCGGGGGAAAACATTCGTCCGGGAAGTTTCCTGGTTACGGAATCCGGTAAGTCGACCGGGTCCTGCCGATGCCGATAGAGCCGTCAGCTCGTCGTCGTTCCCCTTTTCTCGTTGTATCCCCCGGTCCTCGTGACCTAATTGCTCTAGACCTTCGATCGCGCATCGTGTTCGTTTGTATCGTGCTGTGACGCAGTTCAAGGTTTGCCGAAATTCGTAAATCCTCGACTCAGATTTGTAGACAACGCTTTGTGTAACGAATTCCCTACGAGCTGGTCAGGTTATGAGGATATTACAGTTCTCTGGACACTATAACAAAGTAAAACTAAATTGCACCAAGTCACTATTTCACTTGGCAAGCGAAAACTAATGAACTCGGCGTTCGAAGTTACTCTGTTTTAATGGCAAAGTTAGGTGTTAATGGCAATATAGGTTCTGGGATTGATTAGTTGTTATATTTGTATAAGGTAAATATTTGGTGATTATTTAGAAGTTTGCCGTACGAAACTCCTCGTAGTAAAATATTTGGTAATTATTTAGAAATTTGTCCTCTTTACGGATTTTGATGACCTTGAAATATGTTGTCAAGGTCGTCATTCTGAACAACTTTTCCCTGTACATGTTTGCCGCTTAGTTTTAATTTTCGAGATATTTGAAAAAAACTATTACTAGTACTGAATTGAATTTTCCGTATTCGTGCAACAGATGATTGTTCCCTTCATACCGAACAATTTTTGTCAATAAATTTTTTTTGTAACCAGTGCGTCACGAGATATTTCCGTTCGAAGATTAACGAAACACCCTGTATATAAGATGATCTTTCAATTTTGAGAGACTACTCCTAGATTCTCGTATGCGTGGTCGGGCTCTCAGCCACCTCCCACCACCTATCGACAACTCACTCTATTCGCCTAATCTTTCCATTTTAGATGTCATCCAGTCTTTTGTACGTGTTACTAGTTCATATTCTGGATGACAGCTACAATGCAAAAATTATGCGAATAGGGTGAGTTGTGATTAGGTCGTGGGAGGGGGCTACTATTTACCAAATGAAGTGTACTCGTAATCTAAGTTTGACTAAATGTTTTTGCAAACATCTCGATAACTAAGACCGAGGGGCGATAACATGTATAGGGAAAAGTTGTTCAGAATGATGATCTTGACAACATATTTCAAGGTCATCAAAATCCGTAAAGAAGACAAATTTCTAAATAATTACCAAATATTTTACTACGAGGAGTTTCTTAAAAATGAACCGGCTATCGTGCGTGATGGATGAAAAGGGAGTGATGCTGAACTAAATTACAACAATTGAGTCGGCTCTTGTCGGGCTGGACAGTGATGCTTAACGAAATTACAAATATTCAGTAGGCTCTTGTCAAGCTGAACAAACCGCTCTCTCTCTCTCTCTCTCTCTCTCTCTCTCTCTCTCTCTCTCTCTCTCTCTCTCTCTCTCTCTCTCTCTCTCTCTCTCTCTCTCTCTCTCACGTTTTGCAGATGCTATTGAAAATAGAGAGGAGAAAGTGCCGACGGGGGAGAGCGAGCGAGTCGTTTACCCGAGGGGAGGAACGTACTCGCCGCGACTCGAACGTTTACAGGTAAACAACCCGGTAACAGCCCGGGCGGTGAAGGATAAGGAGGCTGCATTCGAAAGCAATATCTTGCACCAAATTGTGCGCGACACGGGCCGTCCCTTCTCTCTCGGAGCCCGGTTCGCCAACTGGGCTTCGTCTGGATAGCTTCACTGCGATGCCACGGCAAATACGTGAATGTTGACTCAGGCAGCTATCAGACCCGCCACGGGCGCGTCTTATTCGAGCTGACTAAACATGCCAACTTAGATTGCCATAACACTGCGCGATGTATGTGTCGCGAGAATCTTCCCGCATCCGACGTTTGCCTGTCGTTTCGAGCTTCTGTCTCCATGGCCGTTTCTAATTACTTCGTTTTTAACATATTCGATGCAATCTTATTCTTCACGGTAGTTGCTTCGATGTATACTATATTAATATTTAGCGGCGAGAAAGGACAGTCGACTACAAAGAATTAACCCCATTCAGTTGGAATTATTTTAATCCCAGAACCAAACATTTCTTCGGAATTAGAATATTTCTATTCTATATACAGTCACTCCTATCTACAGTCACACAAAATAGTTGTAAAAAACAATTTTTAGTATTTTCTTTGCAATTCTGACCCATTACAATTTTTCCAAAATTTCTCTCTTGCACCATGTAGTAAACGAATTGTTCTAACTTCTCAAAAAAAAAACCAATTCATATGTTCCAATATTAAAAAGGTTATCGTCTTTTTAAGAGTGTCCGAATATTAATGGGAGTTAACATTTCTTTCATTTTTGTCGAAAACGGAGCCCTGAATGAAAAAAACATTATTCGTTCTTATCGATTTGTTTTTGCGCTTAGAATCGCCACTTAGAATCGTCGCTTGCACCACGATTTTGTGAACACCTTGTACATTAATCAATTTATGGGCTTGTTCCAGCGTATTGGTCCGAACGTTGACCCACCAGAGTCCGCCATAACTTGCCTGCCCCGAAGCGGACGGGAGGATGATCGGCGAATGAAAAGGAAGGCTTTACATGTAAGGACACGGATCAGGCTGTATCAGTGGGAAAGGGCTAGCCGGTGAAATGCACAGATTGGTTCCCGATGTTGATTGAAGTGTAACGCAGATAACTCGAATCGTGGGCAGCGAAGCGCGGCATGCACTTGCACGGATAGAGAGATTAGCAAAGGGCGTAATGGAGTTCCGGGCAACTCAAAAACGATCGCGCTTCGTTGGAGCATCCGTCACGCGGATGTCTGACGGATCTTCGGCTGGTCACGTGCTCCCGTAATTCCCGATATAACATCGTACGTGATTCATATCTGCTCCACGGCACCGATCCTGTCGTCTTTGTTTACATAATGCGGCCCATTCCTGGAGGCCAGCCAACTGTGTCCGTCCATGATAATCGTCGCGTTGAATTTAGTCAAAACGCCGCTGCCGTTCTGTACTCGATAAGAACACCGGTGGATACGGTGGGATGAATCAACGTCAGGACGAAGTGGGACGTGCCCGTTCTAAAATCCAATGACACGGCAAGGATCGCTCGGCGTTTAGCGTCTCGGACCCCCGTGGCCTCGGCCCGGTCTATTAAAGGCTTTCTTTTCTGATTTAAGTCGATGGGAGCGGCGCTAGGTAACGCTTCCTTATCCAATAAACGCGATTTATACCCGGAAGTCAGATAAAAATCGCCCTCTACGAATAAGTTTAGATTATACGACGGCCCCACTATCTTCCAAACCGGAATAGATCGCCCACGGAGCTGGTTAACTACCCCTGGCTGCCACTACTTAGCCTAACAACGACGGCAAGGTGGAACTATGGTTTATAACGAGACTTTGACGGATCGCGTCAATTCTGGATCATACAAATCTTTCTATTTCGTTTTACGGTCTCGTCGTTACTTAAGAGGCTGCTCGAATATTTACAATTGAAACTAGATTATTTTGTCCCGTGTAGAATATATTTAAAAAACAATTTACAGCGAAACATAAAAGCTTATACATACAGGGTGTCCCCGCTAACTAGAACAACTTGAATATCTCGCTTAGTGTTAGTAATAGAGAAAAACGTTATAGGACAATATTAACCTAACCGAAGGGGCAATATAATGATTCGGAAAAAACTTTTTTCAAGGTCATTTTTTTCTAGATATCAAGGTCACCAATTTTTATTTAATGGAACTATATATTTTTTTCATCGCGATGTTATAGTAGGGGTGAAGACACATTATACAATGACCTTCGTGTGACCTAGCGTATGAAAAATTCAAAAAGCATTACAAGTATTATCAGTTGATTGAACTACTTGTATTTCAATAAATGTTCGAAATGACGACCATTGAGTTCAATACATTGTTGTATACCAGAGAATCATTTGTTTTTCGTATACAACAATGTATTGAAAACAATGGTCATCATTTCGAACATTTCTTGAAATACATGTAGTTCAATCAAACCAATTAGTGTAGTAAATTAATGTAATGCTTTTGGATTTTTCATACCCAAGGTCACACGAATTTCATTGTATAATATGTCATTGAAGAGGTCTTCTCCCCTACTATTACATCGCGATGAAAAAAATATATTGTTCCATTAAAAACAAATTGATGACCTTGATATCTAGAAAAAATGAACTTGAAAAATGTTTTTTCCGAATCATTAAATTGCCCCTTCGGTTAGGATATTATTATCCTATAACGTTTTTTCAATTACTAACACTAAGCGAGATATTCAAGGTGGTCAAGTTACCTGGGACACCCTGTATATTGGAGACAAAGAAGTAATGGGTCTAGGCAGTAGTTCATTCGTTATATAAATTATATAGCTCCTGCGAAAAATGATGATTGAAAAAGGGCGTGACGCAGAACAGAAGCTCCCTTAGCCTCTTGTTTTATAACATCGAGTGAAACTCGCGATGATTTCGAAGAGTATCTTCACAAATTCGATCAGAATTTGATTAACCAGTTCGTATCAAAATTATTTCGGCTGAATTAGCAAGCTACACATTTTTGTAATAAGCATCTGTTTCCATTCACTTTAAAGTACTAAGAACACGAGAGGTGTATAAACGACTCAGATTCTGATTGTTGTAATAAACATTTCTAGTACTGTAACTATATGCATTTATATCGAGCAACGCAGTACAGCATTGTAAGTTAAACTTGTCATATGACTCAAACGGGTTAGAAACGCAAGACGATTGTTTCTTTTGATTTCCGGCTAGAAATGCTCGCGGAATTGGTTCAGATTTTAGGTCAGCGACGTAGTTGGGTTTGTCTGAGCGAAGGGTAAGGTCGGTTCCCTCGCCGTCGACGACTGCAAACCATAATAAGTCCCATGGGCAACGATCGACCATGACAGGGGGACCGAGATACCAGGGGACGTACGTGTGACCGATGCGCACGGTTATGATCGGCAGAGGGTGACTGTAACTACGCGATATAAGGTGTCGTACGGGCAGTCGTAAAACCGTCGGACACCGGAGGAACGTAGCGCGCTTTATTATCTGGTTTACTACTTTAATATAATAAAACTCGAGCCGCGGTGACTGACGCGTCGATCGTGGAAATCCCAGCTTTATCGGTTCGACTTAGCCCCTCCCCCTCAGAATTGTTCAGCCCCTTATCGTCCTGCTGGTTGCAAAATGAGGGAGGGATCCAAGTCCGCGACAGTTCGCTACTTCGTTCCCGTTTTATTCTCTTTATCGTCCGATTATTCCACGGTCATTCGATCCCGAGATGGCTGCGTTGTCGGTTTTCTTCGCGCGCACGCGTATGTGTGCCCGTCCTTCGAAGGGATTCAAGATGATTTTCAGCCCCGCAGATTTTGACTCTGGCGCGAGGACAGCGGTGTCCGGGAAACACATCTGACGTTTCACACGGGCTGCTCTTGCCGTGCGAGTCCACGCGAAATCCCAGACAGTTAATTGCGGTCTCCCGCAGACAAAATGCGTCCCGGCTTCTGTAGCCGACACCGCGGAGCAAACGGATGTCGCATCGTCGCCCACGAACGCTTCACGAAACGTTCGCCCGATTAAATTACGCGCTGGTTCCTTCGGGGATAGCGTTTTTCTTTCCGCTTGCTCCTGGTCGATTGTTTTCGTCGGCTACGGTTGCGGAAAATGGCGAACTACGAAGGGATTCGGTTTCTTGGCAGAATGAAGTCTGGCATTCTTGCGAACATATGGTGGAAGTGCTTTACTGGTCAGGAGCAGGATTGCCATGTGCGTCACAACTTTACCCAATCCAAACTGTCCGTAGCGTCGCGTAGTGCAAAAAAAAAACAAAAGAGCACCCGTTATTTTCCCTACTCGATCCCACAGGCGGAAGAGTGGGGGAAGCGAAGTCAGGCTTAGTAGCGCATATTGGCGAGGGGCGGAAGGGTAAGGGGCCTGGCGGGACGCGCAGCTAGCAACCCTGGTCAGGAGTGCAACACCAAAGATGTTTTAATGTATGAGAACGAGGTTAGAGATCGATTTCGTCAATTGGTTTAGTTTTGTATCTAACCAGCAATATGCCAGCAATGTATGTATATACAGGGTGTCTCGTTTATCTTTGAACGGAAATATCTCATGACGCATTGAAGTTACAAAAAAAATTTATTTACAAAAATTGTTCGGTATGAATTTTTTTTCGGGACTATGACGGCGGCGAGGGGTGATTTCAAAAACAAAATAAGTTTTTTAAATGGAACTATATATATTTTTTTTGCCATATTGCGATAGCATTTTCCGAGACGAATTCACCGATATGTCACATTATGTTATTAACTGTTACAAAACATTCTTGTCATTTGTACTTTTATTGAATATAATTTCTAATGTTTTGTAACAGTAAATTACATAATGTGACATATCGTTGAATTCGTCCCAGAAAATGCTATTGTAGTATGAAAAAAAATATATCGTTCCATTTAAAAAACTTACTTTCTTTTTGAAATCCCCTCCTCCCCACCATCATAATGCCGAAAGAATGACACCATATGATTGTTTCCTGCAAACCGAACAATTTTTGTAAATAAATTTTTTTATAACTTCAGTGCGTCACGAGATATTTCAATTCAAAGATAAACGAAACACCCTGTATGTAAAACTTCAACAGGTACAATTGTAATAGCTCACGAACTTCGTACGCCAAATAATTTTCTATTCAATTATCGTGAAGTCTACTCTCATGCTCTTGAGAAGTTATTAATGCAGGGTTGAATAAAATGTAATTTATCTCCAACTTCGATAGCCTTAGAAAAAATAATAGCTAGCCTCTTTACAGTTAGTGTAGGTATCGACACCTTTTTATGCGTTAGGGATTATAAAGACAGGATTATACAAATTTTGTAGGGTTACTGAAGTGAATTGACATTTTTAGTAGATTAGATAGATAAGCCATAGATCAGACATGATGATTTCACTGTTGGGTTGAATATAGGAATAAAATATAAATTCTCCTTTTCTACTGGAAAATTAAGAAAAATAAAGAAGTTCAATTAATTGTAGATGTCAAAGAATCTCTGAGCAAGAGCATAATGTCCTAAATACATTGAATCTAGTCAAATAAAAATGGTATTTGAATATTATTTTGCATAAAAGACGATCAGCTTCAGTTTCAGATTGCGTCAATGATGTCCCACGATTTTCCAAGATTACGTCTTAAAGAATGAATTGATTATAATAATCATAGGATCGCTTCGTTTACAAACTGAACAAATAAAGCACATCTTTGTTTCAATCAAGATCAATATCAACGAGATGATTGGAACATTTAAAAGTTGTCGATGTAGAGTATGGAGGACGACAAGAAAGTTGACAAGAAACAGTGAGAAGGGGCGCTATACCGAGTAGAAGAAAGCATATTCGAATCCCTGTGCAAATAACCCACACCGTGTCTGTTTTCATTGATAAAGAGTCTTTGGAAGTTTCTGGCCCCAGTGTCGTAGTTGCCCAAGTATTATTTCATACGGCGCTCGCAAGCCACTTCTCCCATACGAAGAATCTCATTACGATTCGTCAGACGCGTGTCAGCGTTGGAATGAGACAAAGGCGAACGCGTTCCGGAGCAAACAAACCCTCGAAATCCGCGGGTGAACATTCGCGCGCGTGCGAGAAAACGTGGCAGGAGGTGGAAGAAGAAAGAGGAAGAAGAAGATGTAGGTGGAGTAGGTGTAGGGAGAGAATTTTCTTTCGCCGCAGTCCTGGGTTCACGGCGTTATTTCTCCGTTCGTTCGTTCTTTCAGAGGCTGCCGAGTGTATATTTCCTTCGGTTATTACATGCACATTCTATTACTCGGCGCAGCCCGGCGGCTTGCACTCGGAAGCCCGGTCGTAGGCCGTGCCTACGCCATATTACCCGGAACGCGCATGCAACTTCTTCGCTCTTTCGATCCGGCTCGCCTAACCCGCGCCACTGCCGCCCCCTTGTACCAACCCCACCTCCGCCGCCGTTACCCGTTTCCGTATCGGTCTGAAACCGAAACTCTTGGAAATTGGTAGCCCGAAAGTACCTCTGTCTACGTAGCCCGCAGGGAAATACAGGGCCCCGCTCAATTAATGCCTCGGAATCGGAATCTTGCTTTGTACATTTGTGTCCAGAGTGCCAGCCAACCCACCAGCCAGCAGGAAAATCAAGAATAAATTCGTAATGCGGACCCGCTCCTCGGGACAAGGAATCGAGAGCGTGTTGTTACCTACGCGACACTGTCGTCGTCGACGACGACTACGATCTGCACCCTCCCTCTCTCTCTCTCTCTCTCTTCTCTACCCATGGTAACGCGTATTTCTAATGTATAAGAAGGTAATGACATTCGCAGGACGCCACGAGTCAATCGGGAATTGCCGCAGACTCCCGTTGCCTGCTTTCGAAGATCCCTGCGAGTTCAATGGACAGCCCCTCGGATCTGCTCACGCAGATATGCATGGTCTGCGTCGAGCGCGTAAATCCTACGAGGCCCGCCGGCAAAATGAAGACGCAGGATCGGAATAATGGAGAGGACGCGATCGAATATGACGACGCTCCCGGAAAATTGCTTTTTAAAATATTTCCGGGATTGGCAGCGGCTCACGCTGCGGCTTCGAACCTTTCTGAAACTGTTGTACGGGATGCTTCTTCGGCAGAGACGTGGTGCTGAAAGGGAATTTGTTGATGCTGGATGAGGAAGCTGTGAGCACTTGTTGAGGATACGTAAGTCCTGTTCCTTTTAATTGGATTCTCAACTATTTACGTTGCTTTGGATATGCCCTTTGAGGCGACCTCTCTTTCGTTCGCTATTTCTTTCATTTTATTTCTCTATGCCTTTGCTACCTGTAGCAGTAAAACCTAAGGTAACATTCTGTAAAATAGAACCTCTAGTGCCATTTCTGAATACTAAAAGCTATGTCACACGAATTCGTATATCACGTTAGCACTCATTATTAGCATGAAAAAGACCATTACAGAAAATTTGTACCATACGCCTATCTTCCAGACAGACATTGATTCAATTAACCTCTTTATATCGCAATAAAATTCTATTTTGTTGTATTATATTTGTCCCTATTACAGAACATATTAGCATACAATAGAGATACATTTTTTCTTCGTCTATGAAATTATGAATTTCAAAGAAGCTCTAATCAAATCAACCGTAAAGTAAATCGTAGTACAGGGCGTCAAGCATGCAATGCTATTAAACAATTTTCTGGACAACAAATCCATCCAAGCATCGACTCCCATTGTTACTGCTCCATCAACAGTGGTAAAAGGTAAGTAAAGCGATAGATCACAAGTTCTGCTGTCGCACCAGGTACAATTCATATCGGCGCCACAACCGCGCAGCGATCAATTATGAAGCACCATCTGCGTGCAGCGAAGCTTTTCACACACAACAGCACATTAGAAACGGTAAAGAAGTCTCACAACCGGATGTGTTCTCAATAGCTTAGCGCTGCTATAGGAATCGTGATAGCGTCTAAAGACAGTGAAAAAGATGGTCGTAGCTTTTCCTGGTCAGGTAGGTGGCGAGTTAATTGACCTCGGCTGGTTACGAGTGTTGGGTCATCGAGCTCGCGATGATAGATCGCGGTCGCCAAGGCCAGCGCGCGTTAATCGCGCTTAGGATCGTAGCTCGTGCGTCAAGATAATGATCGAGGAACGACGTCCACTCGATTACCGGCACGACCGTCTGACAAATAGAACCGGCTGATTAGCGATACGGTACGTTGATTGTGCTCTCGTTCGACTCGTGTAAAAATGTATAAGCTTGTTCGCCTCGGCCCGGGTTCTCTCCCATTCCTACCATTCATTCGGCGACTTAAATTCTCTCTCCCCCGGTGGAAGTCTCGCGCTTTCTTTTCTTTTCTCAGAAACAATGAAGCTCCCAATCGCATTTGCGATTCCCCAGCTTCGCGGCGCTAGTCGTGCCCCTCCCCCCCTCCCTCTTCTTCTTCTCTCTGCCTTTTTCCTCTTTCTCGTTCTCTAGTTGAAACACAGCTCTGTCTCTCTTTTTTCCCCTTTCTTTCTCTTTTTCTCGGGCTCGTTTCCACCCCACGATCCGACGTTTCTACCTGGGAAAACGGCTCGCTCGCCGAAGTCTTTTACATTTTTATAAAGCAGCTTAATTCGTTGCCGGGCGAGATGGCGTGGCCGACGCACAGAGCGAAACGGAAACGGGAGCCGCGGCGAACGAAACGAAATAGAACAGGATGGCAATTACCGGGCGGCGTGCCGGGGAATCTATGTACCGCCGCGAAATTTTGACGAGCCATCGATCATTTTTTCATATTCGGACGGCCGTGTTTCATCGATACCCGACCGCGTTGTTTTATTCATGTATTTGACTTGCAAATTATAGATTGGCTGCCCATAAATCAACGATTCCTTCTTACTGAGCCGCCATTTTTTCCTGGCGCCTACACTACTCGGTATCTCACATCGTTCCGGGATAATCTTGAACTTTTCACAGATTTTGTTAAATTAATTTTTTTTAAAGGCTGGCGCCCATTTAACAAAAGAGGAACGACACCAGACCAATGCCAATGCGTTTACATTGTTATACATATGTATGTAGTTCAAATGTGAATGCGTCCACCTATCCATGACAGCACAGCATAGATACTTCTCCGCTTTCATTTTTCCTCCTTCTGATAGAAATGAACAAACATTGGTTTGGTGTCGTTCATATGCGGTGCAAAGTGAGCGATAGGATCACGTTATACAGGGTGTTCAGGCTATTACTAGCCAGCATTTTTTTTAAATAGTAAATATTAGAAAAAAATGATAGAGGAAAAAGTAGTACTGTTTTTTATACGCAACAAATTGACATATGCACTTTTGTTGTATTTACATTATTTTGATAGTAACGAAGGTGACCCCCAATTTTTTAAATGGAATGCTATATATTTTTCTATATCGTATGAGAGCGTGTGTCAAGACGAATTCATCCGTCTACTACACAATGACCTTCAAGGTCATGCAAGGTCAGAAATGGAAGAAATGGAAGAAACCATTTGAATATTGCGTACCAATGTATTTACAAGTATTCTTTATTAATGAGGCAAAAAAACTGTTCAAAATGGCTTCCTTGCCCATGAATACACATTTCGGCTCTGTTAATTACGTTTTTGGTAGCTTCTTCTAATGTGGTCCGAGTTATTCATCCACATGCTTGTGTCATTTTGTTTTTCAAGTCGTTTATATCGCTGGGCGGTGTCTCACAAACTAGTGCTTTAATAGTACCCCATAAATAAAGTCCAGAGGTGATAGATCTGGAGATCTTGCAGGCCATTTGACAGGTCCGTATGTTCCAATCCATCGATTTTGAATTTACGATTCTACTGTTATGTGGTGGGACCCCATCTTGTTGGAAATACATACCTTGCGTAATGGATAGTGGCAGATCTTCCCAGTAGTCTCTAAATTGCGTATTTGAAAACTCTAAATTTGGTACGCGAAAAACATTGGTAGGCAATATTCAAATTGTTTCTTCCATTGCTTCCATTTCTGACCTTGCATGACCTTGAAGGGCATGGTATAGTAGATGGATGAATTCGTCTTGATCCACGCTTTCATACGACATAAAAAAGTATGTAGCATTCCATTTAAAAAATTGGAGGTCACCTTCGTTTCTATCAAAATAATGTAAATACAACAAAAATGCATATGTCAATTTGTTGCGTATAAAAAACAGTACTACTTTTTCCTCCATCATTTTTTTTCTAATATTTACTATTTACAAAAAAATGCTGGATAGTAATAGCCTGAACACCCCGTATACAGAGGAAATAAAAATGTCACCTGAAATCACTCGTCTTCACGAGACGTGATAATAATGTATCTGTATCATTACCCTCATTTGATTTTCGTGTCCATACAAAAGACTTTCCTTCATTTTTTTGGAAAATGGTGTACCCAATGTCTTATTATTTGCGAGCAGTGTGAAAAATTTTATTTTAATTTCATCTCGTTCTATCATTCCCTATGGAACAGTAACGTTATTCATGAATTTACTTTTTGCGTTATATTGTTTTCTCACCACTCTACAAATTTTCTTCTCGAATAGTTAAGCGATACGATTTGAGTTGTACAAATAGCTCAAATATTTGGACGTGACGCAACCACATGAGGAGAAAAGAGCTGTGAAGACCGCCACACACGTCCGATCTTGTCACACCGTTTGCTTATGCAGTCGTAAGTTGCAATGCAAGACTACTAGAAGAATACTATGTTACATATATACTCCGTCTTGCATTGCAACTTATGACTGCACAAGTACAAGGGATGACAAAATACAGGGTGTCTGGTGACGTTTCAAGCAATATTGTCGACAAGTTCCGAATGTCGTATTCACCCGAAGACCAGTAATAATACAGTAGTGCATAACCAGAAAGACCCGACGACAGCTGTTTGCATCTCTGCACGGTCTGACGACGAGGCGAACAATGTGCAAACTTATTTCATTGGATCGCTAACACGGCGTGCACGGCGTGCAAAAAGTTGTAGCATCGCGGTCGCGTAAATAGAAAGGGCGAGGACAAAGGACTCGTTGTTGTCGTCGGCGGAAAATTCGGAAAACGCGAGTTCTCTCTCGAGGGAAAGCTGAAGGCGGAAGGCTCGACGACGGGATGGCATTCATCGGGGCGAGGCGCAAATGTGGGAATGATAAATCGCGGCCAGTTAGGTACGTTAGCTACATACGGCGCGGCGGCGCAAGGAGAGAATTATTATTGGAGAATTTATTTCTCGGCCGAGAAATTATTGCCGCCATTATGCTGGCGAGTGAACACGTGTTTTAACTGCCCTCCTCCCCCCTGCCAGGTTAGGCGGCCGTCCGTGCGAAGCCGAACGAGCTGCCGCCACGCTCCTCGGACATAATGGTCATTCCTTGGAAGCCTGGTTGCTGGTCCCCTGTTTCACGCGTGGCCCGCAAACGTGTCCGCCCCGGAATGAATCGGCCGTTTGGGAACGCCGACAAATATTTTCTAATCTTGTCGCCGGAAACTCGACGTCGCCGACATTAAGTATCGGTGAGTAACGCCGCTCGATAATTTGTCACGCGACGTAACTCACACCGACCACCACGCACCGGGACGCTCGATGCCCTATTTTTGAAAAGGGTATATTGGTTATTCGTTTTTAACATCAGAACTGTCAAGCCCGCCAATATGAGGGATTTCAGAATTTTTTCTTTGACAGTTCGTAAAGTTAAAGAAATATTTTCTTGAGAAATTTTTAAGTATTCAGTCGTCTTTTCCGATATAAGGCGATGGCTCCGGACCGTCTTTCGCCGTATATCGAATCAGGTATGCTATGCGGCTGTGTTCTCGAATGGGCGGAGAGAGAACACGGAGAAAAGTTTAGACTAAAATCGTTCTGACACTAAACAATGTCGAGCGAACAACTTCAAAAGAAGAAGATGGAACAGTGATTTCCTTAATTCGAAACGAGCACCGTCGCCTTATATCGAAACAATACTGTACTTCTTTAGTCGAGTACGTCTTACCATACAAAATTCTATGAAATCTGAATAAGTTCAATTTTGTTATTATTATAAAGGAATATACATCAGTCCCTTGAAAGGCTCGGTATTTCTAGTGTTGAGGAATCGAATTTGTTTCATTTAATCGATGGCACAACTTTATATCAATCTATTGGTTCGAAAGTGAATAAATTTTTGAATTAGGGTACACCGATGAAATTTATTTAAGGTGTTCATTTTGGAAAGTTTGGCAGATTAAGAGACGTCACGCGTGCACAAGCATCCGCAGTCTATTTGTAGGTCGAAAATGGATCGAGACTCGCATTAATCTGGAATAATGAGCTTACTTCGTGGACGCGTTGCATGTACGGGGGAGAAAATCCGTGTTCGAGCGATAAGTCAGAAATATAATATTCAGAATTGGATCCGCGAGATCCGGCTATGAATTTGATTATCGGGAAACGGGTGTATTAGAGCACTTCGCTCCCAATCCCTTTTGGCTGCTTGCTCCGACTAATCAGTAATTAGAATCTGTGGAGATATACATATATATATATATATATATATATATATATATATATATATAATACTAGGTGGAAATTATAAAGCGTTACAGACGAATATCTCCAAACATATTGATTATACGCAAACATGTTTCAGATGAAAGTTGCTCAGTACCGAGGGGACATCGTGTGGTGGGATTTTAATTTTTCCCGGTGGACACTCCAAGGTGAGGTGAAGGTCAACTTTCTTTTTTTAAATGGAATTATATGTTTTATTCTCCACCATTAAATAGTGCGTTTCAAGATGAGTTCAATTACCTACCACCCAAGGTCATTCAAGGTTAAACTTGCAGGGAAATGTAGAAAAGGTGTTTTATTTGTACTTCGGTTTAGTATATGTTCAAAATGATTACCTCTTACTTCAATGCACTTAACAATTCTTTGTTAATATATAAATACAAATAAATATATTTATGTATATATACAAATAAATATATTTATGTATATATGTATATATATATATATATATATATATATATATATATATATATCTGTATGTGTGTATATGTGTACGTGCGTCTATCCCTCCGTGGGAGTCCTTCCGGTAACGCGTGTGTGGTTCTCGCCTCTCCCTTTAGACCCTCTTCTGCACTGCTGATTAATATTAACCACGTTAGTCGCGCTGTTGTGATTAATATGACGTATCGATCGACGTTATCTAAGTGAATAATTAATTCGAGATTGTACATGCAGTCAGCACGCGTGTATAGTCGTTACGCAAGGGGGCACGTTTCCGTATCGTCTTGAATACACGTGTGTGTCTGGCTTGACACACAGCGCGACTCGGATTCGGCGTCGCAGCAATTTCACCGTAATTATTATAGCGTCGGCATGCGACGCATGCATGCATCAAGTTCCATTGTTGTCGCCGAGGATATGTGGGTTGAAAACTGTTCGCATGTTCGGCCTTTGATAAATGGGAATAAAGAAAATTCATTGCTTCCTGCTTCCCCTATCGCTTAATGGGCTCACGGAAAAATATACTATCCGCTTTTACCCATAATTCAACTTCTTGGTCGATCTTATGGTAATTAAAAGTACCATGTACGGATTATGAATCAACTCAACTGATTTCCTCGTTTTTAAAGTACAAGTGTGACTGAAGATCACTAGTAGATGTGGATTAGTACGTCTAGAAAATTAGATTCTTCGTGTATGTTGATAGAGTTGAGAATTATTTTGAGAAGTACAAAGTAATCATTGAAGAAGATGATTACAGGTAACACATTGTCTGTTATCCGTATGATCTATGCACGAGTGCGTTCTTTTGAAGTGCATGCCGCAGATGTTTCCATGAAATAATATATGAGACTATCGCCCTTTTGGATCTGCGCACATCAGTGGATATTTACACGAACACTCTAGCTTAATTATTTATGGTATCAATTTGTCGTTATCCGATCATCTTCCCCCCACGATCCATTCGGAACAAGCACTTCTGCCTGTCGAGGTGCTTTTCCATGTAATATTGTTTTATCTTTGATTGTGATATTCCAATAATTTAGTCATCATTGTATGATGACTTGATATTGATGCCCGAGCTCCAATCTATGGCATTTTACACGTTAGGGGAAAACTTGAATGCAAAATATTCACTCAATCGTGTATACCGCTCTTACAAATGTATCTCCAGATGAACGACTTCAAAAGTTTAAGAACGCGTTCCTTTCAGACGAAATTTTCACCGTATACGTAGTAATATTCAATGAAATTGAAATTCCTTTTAATTTACCGTCTCCGAACGCGTACTGAAGTTACTGACAAACATTTCATAATTTCCTCGCTAAAGGTCGCGTGAAGGTCAACATATTGCACCTCGTTGGATTCGTTTTTTTATAAAATATAAGACTGTTATAGTGAAAATATACAGTACCATTAAAAAAATACGATGTCCTTGAAATCTCGAAAAAAATGACCTTGAGAAAAAAATTCGGCCCATTACCGTATTGGCGCCTTCGAACAGAATATTTCCGCCCTTGAAATTTTTTCTATCATACAAAATAAGAAATATATTTAAGGTAGTCAAGTTAGGTGAAATACCCGGTATAATAAAACCCAGATGTCTAAGATGGCAAAGTTGTAAATTTTTTTGTAGCACGTGAGCGGGACGTGTCGCAAACGACTACACGTGGGCGATGTTGAATTCTGAACTGTCTGTTGGACACGAGGCGAAATTAGCAGCGTGTATCGAAGAGTAGATTTCAAGCTTAATCGAAAACGCGTGCCCGTCAAAGTGTGTCTATTCGACGGTGCAACAGAGGGGCCTCTGGCTCGTCGGTACGACGCGGCGTGGCTCGGCGTGGCTCGGCGTGGCGGCGTCTGTTCTTGGGGGGTAGTCGGTATGGTTCGGCAGTCGCGGTTTTTGAAAGCCCTTTGCACAAAACAGACGCGAGGTTGCACACGAGACTGAGGTATCCGCAACCGACAGCGCAGTAGAGACTGCGGTTACCAGACCGCAAGCTACTACCACCTACGCGAGAAATACAGGAGGGGCGTGAGGCGGTCGAGGCAACGGTGATGCTGTAAACCCTCTAACGAGCTTACTTCCCCGTAATATCTGGGCGTTTTAGTTTAACCCGGAGCGTCAAAGATAAATTCGTTTGCGATTAATTCACCCGTCCCGTCCCGTACCGTGCCCCGACACGGCGGCGCGGCATGGCATGGCGTATCGTGGCGTGGCGTGGCCTGGCGTGGAGTGGCCTGGCATGGCGTGGCATGGCACAGCGCAAGGAATTTCCCCTGATAGACGAACGAACAACGACACTTTGCCGGCTGCGTGATCGGCGCCGAACGAGAAACGCCCTGCGATCGAGAGCAATCTAATTTCAAAGAAGTTCCGTAACACTGACGCGACGTCTGACGAGAAAGTCGAAATCGGTTCTACACGCTGATTTTACGAAATTCGACGACTTTGACGATTCTCTGAAGATAGTTCTTTAAAAAGAGAAGCTGACTGAAGCAATCTTTTAGTAACATCATATGTGATGTACACCAAAATAACACGTTCAAATATTGTAGGGAACGTAGGGTGATACCGTACCGAATTCCGCCGAATAATACGACGATAGTAACGGTAACGACGCGACGATCTGTAAAACAACGTTGATTGCGGTTTTCAGAATAGATTAGAAATACGACATGTGTGATTCGAGACGTAAATTGTAAATCTCAGACGGAGATTGAGACGTAAAAAGTGTAATTGATTGTATTTGTAGTGTTTCTCTAGTTAAATTATATATTTTCTCATATTTATCGTCTTGATCTTACAATATTGTGCAGATCTTTCAATAACGCTGCACAATATTAGTGTGTTAGAATGCACGCGTCACAATGGAAAATAAAATAGTGCACACAGTTGGGCACCCAACTTCTTGACTAGAAACGATCATTGATCACTAGACAGCGGATCTTTATGTAAAATAAAAATTGTCTACCTGAATTGCAAACAAACTGGTGTGAAATAAAAATTAATTTTCTTTTATAATATGCCTGATAGGTTAATTCTAATGTTTTTACTGTTTTAAATTACACCTGCTCATTTTTACCTCATAAATGCATACAATCCGCCGTCGTCTATCAGTCACTAAAAGAGTATCTGAAGTTTTTCAAACGACATTGTACGCACACAGGAATAGGAGGTTTCTTTAAATTTGAATTTCTAAGAAAGACCGTCAAGTTCAAACGATGGCATGGGTGAAATTTGTGTTCTTTCAGCGAGTTTTATTGGATGAACTGGATGTAAGTGGACACGCGTCCTCCGTTCCTAATCCTCTCAGCGTCAACACGTCTATTTCCAGACGCAGGACGACTACGGCATAGCGCAGGGAGTTCGGTTTAATTTAACAGCGCATGGTTCGCGAATAAGTCGGACATCATCGCCGGCTTGAATTTTACACGAGCTTGTCAATAGACCGGCGGCTCGTTTGAGCAGAGAGAGAGAGTGAGTGAGAGTAGAGAGAGAGAGAGAGAGAGAGAGAGAGAGAGAAAGAGAGAGATGATAGGAATAAGCACCCGGATACCAAGCTTTAATTGAACAGTGGCGATCGATCGGTCCGGTGGCAGTGTTCTTCGTATCCAGATCAGACCGCGTGCATATTTTAACTAAATTATATAGTGGCAACATGTGCAGGGAACTGGGTTTAACGTCGGGCCATTAAAAGTGTGCTGTGCAACCGGAACGCGGACGGGAGTGCCTGTGTATGCGCGCAAACCTCGTGGCACGTGAAGCGTCAAGAAATTTCGTGGCTCCCATACCGAAAGAGAAAGAGAGAAGACAACACAGAGGTGGAGAGACAAAGCGAGAGAGAGAGCGTTATCATGCGGTGGTTCTCGAAAATGCCGGGGAGCGTTTAACGTTATCTAGGGACCCTTGGGGAATCGGTAATATTTCCCAACGCAGATTTAGATTTCCATTTCGATTCCGGGTCCGAGGAGAAGAAAAAAACGTGTCCTCACGACCCCGCGGAAATTCATCGGCAACGGATAAACGGAAATCCTCGACGTGGGTAACGCGGGTGTGTGAGAAATATCCTCGGCGATGTCTCCGCAGGCTCCCGGCGCACCCCCTTTCCTTGCGACTCGTTTCGGCCTGGCACCGTTGTATTCGCAGGCGACGGGAAATTGGCCGTAGAATATTTACGAGGTGGTCTCACCTTCGCCAGGGTTCGAACATCGCCGCACACACCGACGCGACGACCGTCGTCGGCGCGTTAGACAGCCTCGCTACCCAGCCAGCCAGCCACCTTTTGTGACCGTCGTCGACGCCCCTGATGTCGTCGTCGCCGTCGAGAGACGCGCCTCTGGTCTAGGTGTGCAGGTGTGTACGTGCGTGTGTACTCGCAGCCAGATTCAAGATTCTATACGACCACTACGGGAATGCACGAAGATAGCGGCCGAACAAAAGAAGGACTCTCCTCTTTTACACATCCAGAGGCGCGGGGAACGCCCACACACGAGCGTCGTTTGCTGTAGCAAAGGGGAAAAGTGGCTCGCTCAAGGCTGGGGATGAAACGCGAGGGTGAAGAGGGCGGCGAAGAACTGAAGTTGCCGGGCAAGGAACGCAATCGAGTGGGATTAAACCTTCTCGATTGCTTCCAACTTCACGCGAGCTCTTTCTCTCCCTCCTTCTCTCTCTAGTTCTCACTCCTTCTCTCTCTCTCTCTCTCTGCTCTTCATTGTGGAACCCTCTCTTTGTCTACGTTCCTCTCTTCTAGACACTCCACTCTGCTCCTCTTCCTCCGGCGGCCACCCCTCCTCTCTCTCTCTCTCTGTGTCTCTCTCTCTCGCTTCCCCATTGCGGTGAAAAGACGTTTGATGGTATGGCGGGTAGGTGAGGGTCCGAGTCAATTCGAGTCGATTCTATCCTCCGAGCTCCCTGGGTTAATTGGACATTTTTTATTGTCAATTTGTGATTGAGATCGCGACAGCCTTTGTCGCGCAATCCGACGGAAAGGGAGCACCCGAAATGCCGGCTTTGTCGGCGGGCTCGCATTAAGACACCCTTTGTCCCTTATCAGCCGGCCAGAGTGCAGTACGGTTTTCGCTTGAAAGACCGGTTTTCCTTCGATCACCGGAACGTTACGCTCCCGACCTCTACGGGGTCCACTGGACGACCACCGTTGCGCGATTCACCTCCTTTTGCTTGATACCAGCTTGGTCGTTCGTGGTTTGCCACACAGTTTTCACCAAAACGCTTCGTTATTGCCGTTGGTAATTTTTTAGTCTTCGTCAGCTGCAGTTTACTTCAACGACTGTTAAACAGTGACGTACCGAAGACTTTTTTCAAACATGTAAATTGAAATTGACACAACAATTGTAATGAGACAGGTGATACTAACAAAGTTTTGCTTACAATAATCCTATCAAGACCATCACTGTTTTACAAAGTATGTAATAAAATTGTTTGTGACAAAGATTAAATTATAACTAACTCAGATAGTATTTCACTCAACGTTGCTTCATAATTTCAAACTCAACCAAGCAGGTTTCCTCTATTACTTCATATTAGAGTCAAATACATCTTGTTCAGCTTAACTAGAGAGAAATCGAACGTTTCACAGCCTCCGAAAACAAGGAACGATTCAATTTGTATGTACATGAAGTGAATACACACGTTTTCTTCTGCTCAGAAAGTCAGTATCAGTCGAAATCGCACAAATATCCAAACTTTAATGATTACCAGACAGTCGAATTTTCTGCAAAATAAAAATTGCCCAATTCGATTGTAAGGAACACAAGCTGAATGACAATATGTTTCTTCGTGAGATATTTTCCATAAGTCGAAAATAACACTATTCATTTATTGTCAAGACTCTACAGTTTTCTATCCATTTCTGTTATAAGTGAATAAAATCTGTGGTTTCCCCCGAATCGGATCTTTGAATCCGGTTTAAAATCTTGTCGTTGCTGAAAGCAAAGACAATAGAAATTTGTCTGGACTGCATTTCCGTGCCCATGCGCAGAGCGTCGAGATGCGAGCGATACGTCGCGACGCTGTGGAAGATCCGGCGAAGTTTAGCTTTCTGGGATCGGTGAAACAGGCCGAACGAAAAGCGGCAAAGGGGAAAGTAAGACTGAAGAGCGACAGGATAAAGCCGTCGAGCGCGAGAGAAACGAGTTTCCGCTTTGCTACTTTCGTCAGTGCATCGCAAACACACCGGTGTATACGAAAGAAAGATAGCGCGATGAAAAGGCGCGGAACGCCGGCGGCGCGGCGCGGCGGCTACGGGGCTGGTTTGTGCGAGGGGGTGTGCTCTCTCGGTGGCTCGCTCTCTTGCTTCACAGGGCTAAATCGCGGACTTTTTTTACATGCTTACACGGAGAAAGCCCTGAAATATTAAGCGTGCAATTACCAGACCCATTCACCGTGATGCAACGCTGAGACACGCGTCGGTAACGTACAGAGCGCAAAAGAGAAGCGCGAGACGCGAAGGAGAAAGGAGCGAGCCTCGTTCGGGAGTGGAGGGGAGGAGGCGTGGGTGGTAGAGGAGGATGAAGAGGACGAGGAAGACGAGGAGGACGAGGTGGAGGAGGAGGACTGGAAGTCGACGAAAGAACAGAGAATCACCGAGGCACACGCACACACTCCGTTCCGTTTCGCTTCTTCCGCGCTCTCCTCCCTTCATCTCTCCTCTCTTCTCTTCTTTTTTTCGCTCTCTGTACACGTCGATTCAATGTGATGATAAAAAGCGCGCTAGGCGAAAAATGAAAAGCTTTTCGCGACCGCTGGGCTCGGATGAGGCGCGCGAGCGAGACGGGACCTGTGTGCCGTGCCACATTGTTCCGAGCTTTGTCCCGAGATGCACCGGGCGTCCAGCCTGCGCCCCGCTGTCGTTTAGTCGTCGTTAAAACCCGACGCTGTTAAGTGTATTAGATCCGAGACAAGCCCCGGGGTAAGTAAAACGAAGGGGCGGCTTTTTCGACCGGGTATTTATTAAATTCGATAATATACTACTACAGGGACGAGGATGCGACGAGCCGGGTCGAGTCACCAGGATTTACGGCCGACGACAATATAATCGCAGCGACGACGAGCGAACGCGAGCGGAGGGATTAAAAGAATAAGGGAATAAATAAGCCTGAGGGCGCGCGCGCACGCTCCGCTCAACAGGTACAGAGCGACGGAGTTTTTGAATATTCATGAGCTGTCCATTAAACGGCGTGTAATTTGTTTTCTTTGTAGAACGGGCCCGCGTCGTGTATAGACACTGGACGTGATCCATTTCAGATGCACAGCTTTCCGAATCGCCTTTCGAAATCGCTCGGAAATTTGCATCGGCCCCAGAGCCACGGTGTCTCTACGGTGTGCGCGCGCGCGTCAAAGTTTCTGTTTCTGATCGAGATCCAGCCGCGAAAAATTGCGCCCCGTGCTACCGGCCATAAATCATGGCGCGCAAAAAACGTCGACGCTCGAAAAAGTTCGATCTGGAATTGAGCTTTGTGATAAAATTGCAATTACGACGAATGAAAAATGATTTCGCCGCGACCAGATCGCGATATCGACGAGGCTCTGACGCAAATGCTAATGGACTTCTCGTGTGTACATAAGCAGCCTGCGCCGAGGCTGAATTTTTATTCAATAGGAGCTCGGTGGGATAGCATGGTACCTCGAGTCGAAGAATATTATTCCATGAAGAGGTTCGTGTAATATTTAAACAATTCTTAGTTCAATGGATACTATTTTCTGCAGTTGATTGAACATTGTCGAGTATAGGATAAATAGACTACTCCACGGATATAAAAATTCACTAAATTGAGACTGGAGAATTCGCGATTTTCAAAATGCTGCAACTTCGTGCAAAAACATCTTAGGACATTCTTACTGGGCTTGTTTTTAAAGGTGAAGTCTCTACTTTAGCACCCTTGTATGTAACTTCTTCCAGAGGTGGTATTTTCTTATAAATCAGATCTAGAAATTAATGTTATTTTTCTCCTATCGAAATTTTGGCGGCACACACGTCATCTAACTTGCAATAAAACAACGACAAAAAATCGCAGATCAATTTTGAAGATGTCGTTACAAAGGGGAGACTTCCCTCTGTATGGCCACATTGATAGAAATATAGAAAAAAAATTTGAACTTCGTAAGATCGTTAGGATTTGTGAAATTTCAGGAGAAGAACAGCAACTTCAATTTATCACTAGGTTTTATAATTAAAAGAGATCCTTGAAAAATAAGTTCAAAGGTTTAACAGTAGCGACCTTACCCTTTTAAATGAGCATATACTGAATGTTATTAATTTAAATTTCTCAGATATGATACCAGCGAACCATTAATATCGTAGAGTAGTTTATTTAGTAAATAAAAAGGTTTCCCTGGTTTCTAAGAGTGATACAGTACAATAACCATTGAATTAATTATCCCAATTTATTTCTCCGTTCAGCAGCACGATTCAAATTGAGAGAATAACCGAGATAGGGAATCGGATTGTGGATCGTCGACAGCCGAAGAATGGCGTCGGATGCAAATGATTTTTCGTTCTGACCGCAATTAAGTGGATGAGATAAAGCGTCTCAACGGTTCCCCTGAATCAGCGAAGAATCCGCAATCTACCACCCCCGTGGTAATAGCTCTCCGCCGAGCATCGTTCCAAGTTAAGAAACGAGTCTCCAGACGCGGCATAATTTTCCCTCGAATCCGCCGATGGAGCTATGACGTCGATAAGTTCAGCGACGGCGGCGTTCCGTTTCTCGTCGACGACGCGGGTAGATCCGTTTCCAGGTGGAACACGATTCCGCGAGATAAATACCAGTAGATTACGGGGGCGCGATCTTCGAACGTAACGCGAGTCGAGCATAAAATAATGGGTCTAACGACGTTCGCTAAACAAAAGCGCGTCGGGACCGGGGCGACACCAAAAAATCTGGCGGGAGCGTCGCGCCGGAAGCCGAGCCGGGGCTCGTTTCTCTAAACCGCAGGTAGTTGTATGCACGAAGTAAAGTGCCGCTCCGAAAATAGCTGGCTCTCTCTCAGCCGGGGAACGATGAGGGGCGAGGCCTGCGAGCAGGTGTGTGCAGGTGTGTGCGGGTTTGTTTGCGCCTGCACGCGTCGGTGCCCGTGTTAGAGGTACGCGATGGTGACGATGGTAGCGTAAAAGTGATGCTCGCGTACACGTCGACGTGTTCCTCCTCTTCTATGTGTGTTTTTGTTCGCTTGTACATGTTCCCGTGCGTCGGTGTCAGCCACGAGTCGACGTGGAAGTGCAAGAGGGACTGGGCGCACATCACGTATACCTATACATTATCTAGCAGCCATTTCGGTGGCATCATAGCGTAGCTGGCTGAGTTTACGGGCTGCTCCATCACGCGAGAGCTTAGCTTATCTCAATGCGACACAACATATCTGAGGCTTCCGTCTCCCGCCGGGCGAGAAACTACTGTCGGTAGCGACAGGTGGCAGCCGCCGTGCGATTCGCGGTCAAACCATACCCGGCAACCCGCACCGTTCACAAAGTTTCGCCGAAGATTAACCCGACGATTTATTTCGCCACACCGACGACGACGGCCCGCGAACGGCCAACCGATTCACCGACAGCCGCGTTTAACGCTCCAGACATTCGGACAACGGTTAATCGGGCGATGCTCCGATAACGTTCGCCGGACTCTGAATAGATGCTTGATGGCACGTCCCCCCTCCCCTCTCTCGCTCTCTCTCTGTCTCCCATCCGCTGCCGCCCACCCTTTCTGGCGACGTTACTTCCGAACCAATGGACTCCGCCTCGCTGTTGCTTTCCGGGCAAGATTCTATTGGACTGCCGGGACTCGATAGATTTTGGTTGGCTGTGACCCCGATGTCGGGCGTTGCGTAATGGTTTGTCGGATACTTGTAGATTCTGTGCTCTGAGGAATGAAAACGCTAATGGGTTCGTATGGAAAAAATTCAGCAAGTTTCTGTTCGAATGTCTGCACAGGCTTACTGTGTTAAGTGTGTGTAGAGAGGGTGGTTCTTAATGTTCGTTACACGAAATATTTTATTTGGGAATTTTCCGATGATTTTGTAACGTTCTCAAGCCACATAGTTGCCTTGACAATAGTTGCACAAAAGATCCTTCAGTAATTTTTATTCTCTTTCATATGACTGTTTAAGTCGATTAATTGTTGATTGTTCGTAATTTTATATGTTAAACAAATTCAGAATTATATTACCAATCGCAGACAAATAAGAGAAATTTATAGGGTGAATCATTGAGTAGCGTCTATTAAGAAACTATCTCGCGCCAAGAAGTACAGTATTAGTAGAGAAGGATTGGGTACTAGTAGAGGGAAATCGAGTAGAGTATTAGACGAGTAGAATAGAGTACAGTAACGTAGAGTAGAGTAGAGTAATAGTTGTGTAAAATAGAGTAGAGTACTAGTAGAGTAAAATAGAGCGGGGGACTAGTAGAATAAAAGGGATTAGAGTGCTAGTAGAGTAAAATAGAGCAGGGGGCTAGTAGAATAAAAGGGGTTAGAGTGCTAGTAGAGAAAAATAGAGTAGAGTACTAGTAGAATAAAGTAGAGCAAAGTAATAGTAGAATAAAATAGAGTAGAGTACTAGTAGAATAAAGTAGAGCAAAGTAATAGTAGAATAAAATAGAGTAGAGTACTAGTAGAATAAAGTAGAGCAAAGTAATAGTAGAATAAAATAGAGTAGAGTACTAGTAGAATAAAATAGAGTAGAGTATTAGCAGAATAAAGTATTGCAGAGTACTAATAGAATAAAATAGAGTAGAGTACTGGTAGAATAAAATAGAGTAGAGTACTGGTAGAATAAAATAGAGTAGAGTACTAGTAGAATAAAATAGAGCAGAGTACTAGTAGAATAAAATAGAGTAGAGTACTAGTTGAATAAAATAGAGTAGTTTACTTGCAGAATAAAATAGAGTAGAGTACTAGTAGAATAAAATAGAGTAGAGTACTAATAGAATAAAATAGAGTAGAGTACTAGTTGAATAAAATAGAGTAGTTTACTTGCAGAATAAAATAGAGTAGAGTACTAGTAGAATAAAATAGAGTAGAGTACTAATAGAATAAAATAGAGTAGAGCACTAGTTGAATAAAATAGAGTAGAGCACTAGTTGAATAAAATAGAGTAGAGTACTCGTAGGGTGGGATAAACTAGAGTGGAATAGAGTACGGTATTGGTAAAGTAGAATAGAGTAGAGTAGGGTATTAGTAGAGTATAATAGAGCAGAGTACCAGTAGGGCAGGCTAAAGTAGAGTAGAGTAGAGCACATTAACTGCTATTAATCAGCGCTAATATTCGAAAGGAGTCTCCAGTCAGCCCTCCGGCTCTAGTATTCCTCGGTCGTCGATGGGGCGTTATTTTGTATCAATTGGTACTAAAAGATACCGTCGTATCCAAGGTTCCAGTTTTAAATCCGGATGTTTTTCGGAAACGATTGTACGAAGCCGAGGGGGAAAAGAACTATCGGGGACCGAGTAGGGCAATAAAATTGATCACCTCGAAATCCGCATGATAGGAGGAAAAGAAGGGTATGAGTCCTCGGCAGTGTAGGGTGGCGACGCGGGGCGTTCGGGGGTAGTTGGGTAGCATTAAAGTGCTTCGCGCTCGGTCGAGCTACGAATTTCAATCTGGAGTCTCGAAACGATCGACCCACCAGTCAGAATAGACCGGGATAAAAGAGAGATTATCGGTTCGTACCTTTTGAAAACAGGAGATACTGAACTTTTCATATCTCGAAAACGACCGGGCTAGTGACCCTGTTAAGCACCCGCGATGAGCCGAGTTCGAGACGAGACCCGGTTCTCCCATTGCGATTGAAAAAAAGCGTTCATTATTAAGTATTTCCCGTCGGAGAAGGACGCTCTAAAGTTTTCGACAGTGATTTTGCGCTGGTACTGCGCGAGAGAGCGTGGTAAACAGATTTCCGGTGGGTGAGGTGGTGTGTTTCCCCTAAGGAAAGCTGACAGGGTGTGCTCTTTGTCGGTTCGAACGACTTCCCGAAGAAACCCCGAAGACACCACTCATAGCGTGTAACGATAAGACGCATCGCTTTTACTACCAGCCCACCATCGTCTCGCCTCGCCTCCTCCCCGCGGAACGTGCTATTTTTCCACTAAACGATAACATTACACCTCTGGCAGCCCCGCAACCCCCGCTAGTCCGCCATCGTCCTAAGTCACCGGCCATAAATGCACTCGGATCCTGCGGTATCTGTCACCGAATGGCGTGTATGATCCCTGACTCGACTGCCGTGCTCTGAAACCTTCAGGGACGAGGAACGCTGCACAGACACTGGACGCCACTTACGACGCGCAAACATACCCCCTACCGTCCCCCAACCATTGCTTCAACCAAACCCCTTTTTCTAGTCTGCTTCTGCCGGTCTGTATAGCCAGAAGGCTCGCCGGTGAAGAGAAAGTGGGTATGTTAGGCAGCACGAAAGAAGAGAGAGCTCGATGTTTCAGTGGAAGGTTGCGAAGGTCCTCGGGGTTGGACTGTGTCCACAAGGGTGCCTGCGGGTGAGCCAGTGGTAAAGGGAGGGGGTGTTCCAGTGTACACATCACGTATAACCAACGAGCCATCGCTTTGAATGACCTGGCCACGTATAAAATGCATGGGATTTCGCTCTAATGCTGGCCAGGGAGTTTGCCAGGGAGCGTATTTAGTCCCCCGAAAGATGAATGTAACAGGTCTCTTTTGACCCGCCCACCCGAGAAAGCAAATGGGAACCGAAAGTATCCAAAGGATGTACATGTGGGCGTAGTCCTTGCTCTACTCGGAATCGCAAATTGGTCTTTGGGGAGAGAGCATGGGAGAGAGAGAGAGAGAGAGGGAGGGAGAGAGAACTCGCCGATGTCGCACGATGCTTGGCGATCCTTACAAGCCTTTAACGCTTTGACCTCGAGATTTGGCCTCGAGCGAATCTCGGGGAACGGGCACGCGCTTCTATATAGCAAACTCAGACCCTGACCAACCCCGATCCGTGACGCTTCAAAGAACCAGAGCTAGACGTAATCATTTCAGACGAGCAGTTCATTATTCCGAAGTTGGCATCGCCGCATTCATTCTTGATTCGCTCATTGATCGTTTCCTTGCCGCCTGCTTGGAACCGCTCTGAGATAATGGCACGAGAGAACTGAACAGTAACGTCAATTTTAATATAATTCGTTGTTTGTGAACTCTGTTCGTTCACTATAAAGAAGCAGACATTCTTCAAGGTACGACGTTGGTTTTCTGGGTTAATCAATGAGTACGGTTTGAGATCGTTCACTACGTAAAATTAAACCTAGGCTATGCAAAATAATGGGCGCACTTCCTACTTTACTTCCTACTTCCTACTTACGCGTGCTGCGTCTACGAGATTAGTATGTCCAAATAACAAACATGTTAGTCCCTGAATGAAGCCTAGGAGAAAGCCAACGAAATTTTAATCAGTAACCACATTAAACCTTTTAGTAAACTAAACTGAATGAATATTATCCACCTACAAACGCGTCCATGCTTTCTTGTACTTGTAGGACAGATGCGAGGATGTATGTATGTGTGCGTGAGTGTCCGTTGGGTCCCGCGAATGTCTGTTAGCGGAATCAACGCGACTTTAGGGTAAAGACGATCGACAGACTGGCCGTAAGAATGAATGTGCGCGTGTGTGTCAATTTCCGTTGGCCCCCACGAATTATGCGATCATCGGGCGCGAGTCGTCCGTTGGCGAGATCGATCGCGCGTTTAACAGAAGACGATCGGCCGAGGCTTCGTGGTCAACGCTACGCGAGAAAAGAACACTCTCTGTAGAGCTGTTCAAGCGTAACGATCTGACGTAGAATAAATATTGTATTAATCCTCCTCAGGCATTTTCCCTCTTACATGCTTAACAAATATAAAGAATTGAGTATCCAATGCTTTGGTAACAAAATCTAATAGATTCCAAGAAGATAAAGTTAACGTTTAAATTACATTGGTCTATGAACAGTTCATATATAGGGCCTTGTTGCCGCTTAACAAATTCAACAGCGGCATCTAAGTGCTGCAAACAGTGATCCCGGACGTTCATTTCCAAAAACCTGCTGCCCGGGTCCCAGATATCTCGGTATTGATTTATTATCGGAAAGTTGTTCTTCCCCGGGACCAAGAACACGTGTGCGGTGTTTGGTTGTAATTCTGTAGTCACGTCGGTCATGAAGCAATTTGATCAAGCAACAACTCGGCGATCGACTCTTCGCGCTCGTTTTTAAGAATCGTCAATTTCACTGATCATCGAATAGCGCTAATCAGGGGAACGCGGAATGGTGAATCGTCGGGGCGAGTGGACATCGAGTTGCGTCACGGTGGATCACGGTTGGAGTTGATACACGCCGGGAACGGCAACGACCAGTCGACTGGCCGGGGTATCTCTCACTCGGCTCGGGGAAAATAAAACGATTCCTCTGAAAGAAGGTACGTGGGCGGTTGCGAGGGCACACGGAGGTAGAGATGATACTAGACGAGGAGACGGACCGGGTGGGGTGTGAGCGTAGAGGAGCTGAACACCCTAGGGAGCCGGCAGCTCGTTACGCGAGACGTGGCAGAGCTCTCTTTCTCTCTTCTATTCTCTCTCCCTAGGCTTTCCTTCGCCTCCCTCTCTCTCTCTCTCTCTCTTCTCCCTTTCTCTCCCACACTCTCGTGCCATTCTCCGTTTCACTCGAGCCCTCGGCCGTGACTCTCTCGAGCCTTGATCCTTTTGCACATCTATCTGCATCCTCGTTTCGTCCCCTGCACTCAGCGCCCCTCGTTCTCGAGGCAACGGCGGTCTGAATAATGTCCCGCGTATACGGTTGTCCCTATACGCGCGTATCGCTACTTAGAAACAAGTGGATATTATGTTACCGGTGCTGATGCCATTGCTACTCTGGACCGCCGCGCCGTTCACCGTGGCTGAGGGGATCCCCTAACATCGATGGCGATTACACTGCCGGCGCCACGCTGCCTCACCCACGCTTTTTCTCTAGACCACGTCTGAATTGCGAAGACGCCTTCCATCCTCTTCTAAAACTGTTCTCCCGAATCTATTCTTGTTCTATGAATGGTCACTCGACGCCGAAGCGGAGTACTCGCATAACATATTACCTATTTGTGGACGCTTGACTGTTTGCACTAGAATTGCGGCATTGAGGGGACACTGAAAATTAGCATGAAATTCTGTTACTAGATTTGTAATAATACACTCGAGAAATACAAAGTGAGCCATATTTAACGAAAATGTTCTAGATTAGATAAAGTGTCTAGATTCTAGAGTTGAAATAGCTTCGAGTGCTTTAAGCAGCCTTTCAATAGCAATGACGGTATGAATCCTGAACCAACGAGGCACACGAAACTTACATAAAAGAACATTATTACATGAAAGAACATGCTTTATCTCCCCCCCCCCCCAAATTTGCATTTATTGTACAACACAATTTCTATTATCCATGGAGTCTATAAAATATAATTATTAAGAGACGAGCACTCAATAAAGTTCTTCATTGAATTCTACTAAATGGAGACCATGCAAAGTCAATAAACCAATTCGCGCCTTTAACCCTCAGACGACGAACCTTTCTCGCACTTTACAATTGGTGGTGCTTAACACCATTCTCAGCTTTATTATCAATGTTTCAAAACATATTTTTGAAGGTACTTCTTGCAGATTCATTAGTCTTTCTATAGTTGTTAATGTAACAGCTATTTGTTCAATTGAATCATGAGAAATTGAGTAATTAAATGACGATTTTAATACTCTGGGTCAGAATAGACTCGGCCACCGTCGTCGAAGGGTTAAAGAAGTGTCTGATAGAAAATATCAGACTGATTTACAGTCATCAAAACTTTGTTGAGAACGTTTCAAACAAGCAACAACCGGGCTACAATCTTTTACATTACTACCAGAACATGTTTAGTAATCGATCTCTGGAGTCTGAACAAAAACTACAGCATTTAGAAATTTCCTTTTTTAAATACTATAAATGTATCTTCATCTATGTCAAGTGGATACATAAAGCGTGGTTATAAAAAACATGTAATGCGTATTGAACAGTGTACGGAGCTTGTAACCGTTTTCATACTGCTCTTTCTGTTCTACTTGTCCTACCTACGTCTATGCGACGCGTCTTCACACGATTTCGTTGTTCCTGCCTAGTCGCGGAACCGAAGACGGATATTCTGTGGTTCTCCCACACAGAGTGGCGGAGGTGCCACAAGTATCTCGTCCACCCCTTTGCAAAGACAAACAGGTACAACCGCAAGATCCGGCAGGTACGTGAGCTGAGCGTCACTTTGGTTGCCTGAACGAATTCACGAGGAGTGTCTCGATACTGGAAAGCAGAATTTATCAAGCGAATTCACACCTGAGTCCGCTCCTTGCAAGGGCAAACAGGAAGAACCACAAGATCCGGCAGGTACGTGAGCTGAGCGTCACTTTGGTTGCCTGAATGAGCTTGGAAGATGAGTCTCAGGGACGCGAATCGTGATCAAACTTCAAATTACCGTCCACGCTAAAACCAATTCTCGGTGCGTACCCCTTAGTTACCCGACGGCAGAACGATGTCTCGACACGAAAGCGAATATATATATATATATATATATATATATATATATATATATATATATATATATATATATATATATACAGGGTGTCCAGGTTTTAAGGTTCAAACTTTGTCAGTATATTCTATAGCACTAAATAAGAAAAAAATGTTATGTAAACATAGGTCACATAGAGCTTTATTAAAATGTTATAACAAAAATACGGAATAGAAGTAATATAGGAATAGTAACCGACTTGCTGTTATTGCGAGTACTGAAACGAAATATTCACAGTTATAAATTCGATCTGTGATCGTTGATAATAGAACAGTATACATTTTGAAATGGAGTGATAATTAACTCTGGAAGTGACGATGTCAAGTAGTAAATATGTATTTTGTTATACAGGGTGTTCCACATAAATGGGAACACCTAAATATCTGTCGTATTTACAGTCCTATCAGAAAACTTCAGAGGACAAAGTGACACTATTGTAGTGGGCACATATAATGGTAAGAAAAAAAATTTTTTATGTCGTGTTTTTTTAATGAAATTTCAATGTCACCGATGTTTTTTTAAATGGAATAGTAAATTTTTTTTACGATAGCATGATAGACAATAAAAAACTGAATTTAGTGGATACCACTTTTTTGACCTTGAAATGACCTTGAGCAAGAATAATCATGTTGGAGCGGATAAAATGTGGAAGTTTAAAACTTACGTGTTTCAGCAAAGATTACGCGTTGTTTACGGCGGGTTGACAACATTTTTTTCTTATTTAGTGCCATAGAATATACTGACAAAGTATGAACCTTAAAACCTGGAACACACTGTACATATATTCCAAAATCTACGGTTGAATTCGATAGAAATTCTAACGTACGCATGCATCTGCGACTCCTCGGTTTGAGGCGCGTACGAAACAAGGGTAAATTAGTCGATTTGCTAATCTATGAAGTAGGTTTGACTTCTTAATCGCGTACCGGTTTTCGTCGAATACTTTCGAATTCCTTTCTTACCAGAACCGATCCCAGAAGTAGAGTGGCTTCGATCCGTTGCAGTTTCGCCAGTTCAACCCAAAACTGGGTTGATTTTCCTCTCCTCCTTTTCCCCTCACTATCCCATTTCTCTCCTGCGCACACTCCAACGTCCCCCACTAAGACCGTAGACTGGTCACGTAACGTGCCGCGCAACGTGTTATATATTACTCTGGTCATCAGAGAGGTGGTAAATTGTATTCCCCTCGATTTCAGCGATCTTGCGACACTGATCCGTCGCGCAATTCAGTGATGTCAGATCGGTTAAATCGAGGGGAATACAGTTGACCACCTCTCTGATGACCAGAGTAAAATATGATACGTTGCGTGGCACGTCACGTGACCAGTCTACGGTCTTAGTGGGGGACGTTGGAGTGTGCTCGTTGGAATAGTGGAAGGGGAAAAGGAGGAGAGGAAAAAACAACCAGTTCTGGTTGTATCTGGCATCACTGTCGCGCATCGACCTTCTTCGATCCAGATATAGTGGGGATCGATGCGCGAGCACATTAATCGGTGGGAGATCCTGCGATCCTTCATTAAGAGGACCGCGAATGTCTTCGCGAATCTTGATAGTGGGGGAACATCGGTGACGCGGGAGTCCATGAAGTTATATGTAACCCACACGGTTACAAGCTTTTGTGCGAAATTTTCGCCGCTGTGTAGCTGCTTTGATTCAAGCAAGCATTCAAGCCAGATAGACAATGGACTGTAGCAGGAATATGAAGAAAACGTATCCGAATGGAAAGGGGAAGGTTGAGGCGTTTCGTAGAGAACTCGGTAATGACTGTCGCTACTTTTCCAGCATGTCGGAAGCGCATTGCGCCATTTCCGCTAGCCCGGAAGTGCGGTAACAAAGCGCTTCCGGCACACGGTCTCGAGGAGCTTGTTACGACGGGGCCATGACGCAGGGACACTCCGTGACATTTCAATGAACTTTGCGGCACAGTCATTTTCTCCCGAAAGTTCATCGGGTCTAACATGTGTTTTGGGGGTTGACGAACTTTCGACACCACATTTCTGGCTTCGCGGAGGGATTAAAGACGAGCGATATTACCGCGAAAGTTCAGGACCGTCCGCGAATTGGAACGGCCGCGCCACCGTGCACGTCGAAGTTCTGTTTTCGGTGCGGTGTTCGGACTCTAATATTCAAACCCCTGTCACCTTAATATTACAAGACCGCAGGTAAAACAATCGGGTACGCGAGGAAACTTTCCGACGTTGCCATACAATAGATTGTCGACGCTTTGAAATAATCTTTATGAAACGCGCTACAAACAGCGTTCGAAAAAGTCGAGAGCTACGAAAAGTGGAAACGAACAGTCAGAACATTTGAAAAGAACCTTCCAGAAAAATATGACAAACATGTGACCAGCATTTTCAGCACTAATCAATCTACAAAATAATGTGGGCAAAAGTCTACCGAAAAATGAAGTGAAGTAAAATAAATTGAAATATGTTTACAGATTAAGTATTGCATCGAATGCTCTGATTATTTGAAGCATGAACATGGAGTACATAGCTTCATCATTGGTATAAAGGTGACTACGGTATGAACCAAAAGAAACAATGTATATCATTATTTAAAATGACAATGGTACGTTGAAGTTCCAGGTTTGATTTTCCAGATTCTTTCCTACTTTGATTTAATAAAGAATTAGGAGAAATCAAGATTTATTGAAAATTTTCAGACGATTCTCTTATGGAACGTTTTGGAACGATTTTCTCAAAGTTTCATGGTTAACACGTTGAATGCCAATCCAGCAAGTTCAACAATTCCATAAAATCGAAGTCATTTATTTAATGAAATAAAAATTAAAAATGTTAAATATATGTAGGGATTTTGGGTGTATAGGGAGTTACACGTATAAAGAGAATAATATTTAATAATATTGGAAAATTAAGAAAATAAAAAATGGTCTTACATAAACTCGCTCGATCGCTTTCTCACTCTAAACTATATGTTCGATCTCTCGCACGACTCTTCACGTTCTCACGACTCGCAACGCACTGCTCTTCATCTCAATCCCCGAAAACGATCTCGCCACACACACTCTCATTCACACCGATAACATAGATACGCACTCCTTAAGGACTACAGTTCGTAGGACCCGCGAGTCAAGGATCCCACATGAATGGCACTGAGTAGTCCGTCAAACTTTTTGCATTTTCTGGATATTAATAAAATTTGGTGCAATGAATATATTAACGTAAAAATTTATTTTGGAAGCTGTATAAATAATTCCGTCAGCCATATATGGCTGACATGGCAGCCAACGTGTAAAGCAGGTAACTAGGTCTGAATGACTATGTTTCATAATTAAGTAGCTTTAATAGTTTCTTTCCCAATAATGATCAAGAGACGAGCGTCGATCCGCGATCGAAATGGCAATCTATCCAAGGGCTCCTCATCCGCGAGATATTAACACTAGATTTACGGGGACCGTCAAAATGACGGATTCAAAAATTTTTAATTTACGATTATTAAGAGTGTAAGGAGGCATTCGTGAGGAATTATTAAATAGATTCATTTTTTTGTGTACATATTACAATAAAAATCGCTAAAGATCTAAGCAAATACAATTTTATTATTTTTATAAAGCAATGTAAAATAATCAATTTTAGTGCTCCGTAAACCTAGTGTTAAATAACTACTGGTGGGCAATGCAATAATACAAACGTTTGGGTATCCGAACTGGACAAGTCCACCGCATGCGATCCACGGGTCCTCGTTCGTCTCGAACGGATATGCCACTCGACATCAAAATAAAAGGAATTTCCTTGAGAACGGCTGTACGATAACATCAACTATAGCGTGGAGTTATCGCGGTGCGGATCGCGCCAAACGTGCCAGTATCGTATTGTGCGCGTTGCCGGGCGGAGTGTCTGGCACCGGTCCCGAATTCGAAACGGAACGCGTGCATTCCTATTACTTTTTCCGAACGAGCCTAGCGGCGGACGAAGAGGGACGGTCTGGATGTATAAAAGAAGCGAAAGTGGGGGGGGGGGGCTCGAGGCCAGCGCAGCCACCGCCATTTTATGAAAATTGCACCGCCCGTTCCAGCTGCCCCGAGCGTTCGGGCGAAATATGTTACTTCCATCTCG
This sequence comes from Sphecodes monilicornis, assembly GCA_913789915.3. Lineage (NCBI taxonomy): Eukaryota > Metazoa > Arthropoda > Insecta > Hymenoptera > Halictidae > Sphecodes > Sphecodes monilicornis. The sequence continues at coordinate 19,869,428 of OU565290.1, forward strand.
CGATTAATGGTCGTTATTTTATTTCGAATAACGCGCGTCCCGCTGCATCCCGAACCCCGTGCCGAACGCTGCTCTGGAAACTGGCCGGGGTAACTTTTCATGGATCACGTTCATTTTTTTTTCAGCCGACAACCCCTCCACGAAAAAGGATGATGACCGAGCTATTAAAAATCTTTCAGCCGCGACTATCTTCGATCACTGAATGGGGATTTTTATGATACGCATGTTTCATCGCGGCCGTATCGATTCGGGCAGCCAAGTTTTCACATTCGGAACGGGAGCGTCTCGGGCCATGTTCTAATTTAACGTCACAGCGATATGAACATTGTTAATCCTTAGCAGTGGAGTAGTGACTCTGAAGCACGACTAAAAATTGCTATACCACTATTCAAAGTATTGTTCACATTACTAAATTTGTATTGAATAAATTAGCTACTTAATATTTAACCATTTCCACTCGGAACTATTTCAGCTCCAAAACCAAACATTTCTTCCGACCTAGAATATTTCCATTCCATCTCATTCTTTTCATTTTTTGCATATGATACTGATGCAATTAACTCGTACAATACTCAAATATTTAATAATGTATCGAATACGAACAAATTTAACAATGTAATAAATATTTTAGATACTGTATAGCAATTTTTAATGGTGACTCAGTGTCACCACTCGAGTGTAATAGGTTAAATATTGTACGAGGTATTATATCACTTTCATATCTAAAAAATGCAAAAAAATCATATAGAATCGAAATGTTTGGTTTTCTAGTTAAAATGGCTCCGACTGCAAAGAGTTAATATCATGGTTGTCCTGTTCCAATCATCTGAACGTAATCGTTCTATTATTCTTGTTAATGATCCGTTGTCTGCTTGTCTGACTATGACTGTCATATTCTACTACGACTAAACTCTCTAATTATGACTGTCTTATGCTACCTTGGCTGATCATGGTGGCCTCGGTAGGACAAGTAGAACTTTTTAAAATGAAGCCACCATATTCTACTGGCCCGATCATGACGATTCCAATTTACTTGTCTAACCATAACGATTCCAGTCTGCTTGTCCCACCACGGTGATTACAGCATCCTTGCCTGACTATGGCTGTCACATTTCACTTGTCTAAGTATTGACGATCCTGGTACATTTGTCTGACTTGGTTGCACTATTCTACTTAAGTGATTTGATCTCATGGTTTCTGTCATAGCTCCAACGTAAGCACAATATTAAAAACAGCACTTGCTCGTATAACGAGTAATATCACGATGCCAAAGAGACACAGAATTATAGAACGCGTCAATCATTCGGGAGAATGAGCGGTATAAATAAATGAGGACACGCCGGGAAATAATACAGATGAGGGAAATCTGAAATGCGCAGTCGGCGATAAATTATTGAAAATGCCATCAAGTGATGTCTAAATGATTCAAAGGTTCGATATTGCGCATCGAAATCGGAGGTATCGCGTTTAATTACATCGACCCGTAGCGAACTATTTTTTGGAAAACCATTCTTGCATACATTTCTGATCGCTCGCGTTCAACGAACACTATTACCTCGCACGAAATATCAATCAATTCCGAGTATAATGGGCACAATATCATTATTATTAGTCATCCGTTATCCGGTTACACGGTGCCAGGCAAATAGCTCTCATTCAGGTTGGCGGACAATTTCCCGTCAGACGCGGTGAAATACCACGGCCGGTCGGGCCGGCCCTTATCGAATAATAGCGCAAATTGCCAGCCGGCCATGGAGGAGTCTTTCAACCCGAAATAACAAAATTTTCATCGCGGCAATCCGGCTACGATCGAACACCGGGACGCGAGCGAACGAGCGAGCGCTCGCGGCGCGGCGTTTGCCTCGTTAATACGCCTGATGCGTGATTATCGGCCGCGGCGGTGAATCGTGATTTCCGAGGTCGCGTCATAATTTATGTGCTTCCGGCATTTGAGGACGGGACGGAATAAAATTGCTGGTGGTCCAGCGGCGCGGCGGGCTTTGTAAAAAGTGTGGAAATGTCGCGGCGACGCGGAAACGGTCGCGCAGACGGTCGCGGACGCGCCGGAACGATGAAAAGAGCCGGTGGAAACACGCTCGGATCGACAGAGCATCGAGTGGAGGGCAGAGAGAACGTGAGAGCGGAGGAGAGAGTGACGCTTTGGATGGAGTCTGCAGAAGGGGGAGGAAGGGAAAGGGTACAATTAAAATTAGCGCAATTCAGTCACTCGCCGGTAATTCGCGTGCCTGGCATTTATATTATTAAGCCGCGCAAATTTCTCTCGTCTCTCCCCTCCCGTCCTCCCCGTTCTCCTGGCCCCGTGCAAATTCTCACACAGACAACCCTACACGCCGTGACCTCGTCGACCCTTCCACTCTTGCGCTCTCTACCCCTTTCCGTTTTGATACGCTCTTCCAGCCCCCCTCGCAGTGCCATCCTCGCTCCACGGCTGGCAGTCTCGCGGCGAGAGTTTTGACCGTTATTCACGGCCATGTAGACTGGGAAGAAAATAATTCCGGGTTTTGAAATGAATTACATCTAATTGCTCTTATTACGGGAACGAGAGGGCTTTATTATTCTCTCTTCAACCGCGCCGCGCCGCTAAGCTTACGCTCCTCGCTTGCTATCCTCTGCCCTTTGGCCACTTCCTGCCCTTAATCGTATTTGCTTTTTTCTTGCTTTTTGCCGCCTAGTCCCTCCCGTCAATGTACGCTCCCTCGAAACGAACGTCGAATTGGGGATATTGATGAGGTGCTCTGGGCGGTATAGCGAATTCAGAGGGTTCCACTCACCTTTGGATGTGTTCTCCTAGGAAACGCTACCTTCGGGTCGATCTGCAACACACAGAAAAATCAAACTGTTAGCCGTTTATTCGGAAAGTGTTTACTTTTTAACAATGATCAGTCATTGGCTCGAGCTGGTATGCGTAGATGGTATTTAGTCAGGCATAAAGATATTAAGCAAATACAACTAAATATTGAATAAGGAAAGTAATACAAAGATACGTTCTATAGGGTGGGACACTATAAACAGGTCACCTGAGTAACTCGCTTGCTTTTGAAGATAGAAGAAAATACATCAGTTCAAACCTACTTGATACCGCGGCGCTCGTAATCTGATGTCATTCATTTTTTTATAGGTGGAGATGTGAAGGAGATATGAAGTTCAACGCTGTTTTTTTAAATGGAACGGTATGGTTTTTTATTTACATTCTGATAGTGTGTTTCAAGACGAATACAATGACTTATTGTGGGATTGGAAGGTTTGGCAAGAACAAGCTTCGACGTAACGTATTTATTTAACAAAACTTATAACTAATCTAATGTTCTACGGTACGGCTTTATCTCGCACGGTATACACTACTTCTACGCTAAACTTCGCTGTTTTTGACTTCACTGTCCGACTTCACTGTCCTAACTCCCAACCCGGAATGCTTCGACTTCGCACTCCCCACTTGCACCTCACACACAATCTCTCTCTCTCTCTCTCTCTCTCTCTCTCTCTCTCTCTCTCTCTCTCTCTCTCACTCCTTCGCTCTCTCTTTCTATCTTGACCACAGCGAAAAGGTAAACAAACGCGGAGGCCTGTTCGCGCCACCTGCAGACGCTCGTGAACTCGCTGAACACCTGCGAATCAGGCGATCCTACACTATTATGAAGGTCATTCAAGGTCACCTGGTCTACTGTGTTTTCTAATTATTCTTGCAATCAACTCAATATCACCAGAATTTATTAATAAAAGAAAGAACGACTGAAAGTGATTGATTCAAAATTTGTATCGAAACCTTGCTTCATTTTTCATACAGTAGAACAGATTCTCCCGGTTTTCGTAATCGTAAAAGCAGAAGTTCCGAGTTGTTGCGTCCGGTGATTCAAGGGGTAATCACGGAGTCATAAAATCAAGTTGCGTGAGAAGTCCTTAGAGAAAGAGAATATCGGTACCGGTCGGCTAACCAAACTCGGCTTGTTCTCTTCGAGCGAGTTCGGTGCGCTTACCCGCAGGGACGAGCAACCAGGAACCAGGAACCAGGTCGGACCGTAACCGCAGCTTACGCCCTACGTGGCTAAAAAGCAAAAACCCATCTCGAGGCGGGAGGGGGAAGGTGGAACGCCGCGGCTCCATGGAATTCCCACTGCAGCCGCGACGTAAATTTTCGGCGCGAAATCGAGCCGCTCGAATGTTCGTCCTGGCTTCCCTCGTGACCTTACTTCGAACTTACGTGCGTGAACCTACGCGGAAACGTACGTGACCGCAGGGGCGTCGTTCCGCCGTGCAGCCAGCCATTCGAGAAGTTCCGACTTTGTCGCTACTTTGCCAGGGAAATCTTCGTGAACTGTGTTGGGAACCCTCCATTCTCCCGTGTCACACCGACTTGCATATTTTGGGTGCGTGCGATATCTGAACCGCGATTGCTCGAAAACGTTTCGCATAGTAATTCCGACGAGCCTCAGCTTCGAAAATGGTAAGAGTGCTATGCGAAGTTCACAGACTAGTAAAATGAGTGTCAAATGTAACGTGTGCATACAGGATGTACAATGAGAAATATAATGCATCTTCTCAAGAAATGGGAAATAACAACCTGATAACTGTTAACACGTTCATCGCCCACTCAACAATCACAAAAATTACACGAAATCAATGCATTTATTTAACAAAGCAAAAGCTGAGAATTTTAGTTTTCTGATATTAATTATTGTTTCAAAACTCTTCCATCTCGTAGATCGTTAGCAATTTTGGTACACACAATCTGCCAACGTAAAAATTTGTTTTCAATTCTGTATAAATAATTCCGTCACCCAGATATGGGCGATATGGCGATCAAAGTGTTAAAAGAGAGCTACATGCAGTCTTTTGTGCGATAGATTTCATAGAAGAAACAATCCTTGCTCAAAAATTATAATAAAAAGACAACCTTAACCATTGTTATCATCATACGTGTGACTATGGGTATTCTATTCCATTTATTTAATCGTAGTCGTACTAATATTGTTGTTAAATCATGGTTGTCATACTCTATTTGTTTGAACACGTCTTTCAGTGCCCATTCTAGTTACCTGACTCGATTTGTCATATTCTGCTTGTCTGAGTATGGTTGTTGTAATCTACTGCCCCGTGTCATATTTGTCTGGCTATAGTTGTTCTCCATACATGATCTCCATATTTGACCGAAATCCGTTTTTTATTTTAATTGTACGATGGAGTGTGCTGTCCATGAGATAATTGTCTGACTACGAATGTCGTATTCTACTTGTTCGGTCGAATCTTGTTCTACTCCGTTTATCTGACCAAAAAAGAATGTTTAGTTTAATTGTTGAACCAAATACAATTTATATGAATGTTGTCTGGCCATGATTACCCTATTCTACTTCATGCTTCGCATCTGTAATTGCGTATTCACTTTTTTCCGCGTCAACAGGTGCCACAGTCGATAAGTTAAAGAAATTGCTGTTTGAAGGTAGATTTTAATTAAGATATTAAATATGCAATCTGCGATAGTTTATATTCACGGTTCTGGTAAGTTGTACTCGAAAGGCTACATTATACGTTTAATTTCCGAACAATCGTCGGTGGCGCTGAATCGGCGACTTTTTATCGAGGCCGAGTTTCTCGCCGCTTTTCTAAAGTGGGTCAGTTTTCTTGCTTTTATCGCCCGGCTCAAGACGCGGAGCTCGGAGATTTTTTATCGCGGCAACTCCATCTGAAGTATTTTTCTCGATCACTGCCGGTCCTGGAAATATTTGTTTCATTTGGTCGTGTCTCCAAGTTGCAGCTGAAGATGCAATCAATTCTATCGTTTGGAAAGTTTCTCATTTTAACTTTATTCAATAACTAATGTCCCGGACCCAGTGGCCATAATCGACTGCACCATTAATGTTCCAGTGAACTTAAAGCACACGTATATCCCTTTCCCTGATATTACCATAATTTCTTCTTTATTAGACTAAAACTTTTCCATCTGAGTTCGTGCCTCTCTACTTTCTTTTCACTTTATTATTCCACTTATTATCTCCAGGTAATGTGCTTAGGCATAGTGAACGCAGTAACAGAATGATTTACGATCGTTGTTTCTGTCATTTTCTCCGGGCATTGATCGTGGAGTCATATTTCCAAAATTTATTCAGTCCATTTTGAAGGCAACTACTTTGCTTTCAAATAAACTGCGGTTTTCACTGGAGATCTTTTGAAACGTCTATCATCGATTCGTTGCAACGTCATAATTAAGAATAATGTCTTCTAGATAATCCGGACCGTTAAAAGACGCTTCATCTTTCACGTTGAGCTTTGATAAATGAGATGTGGAAGCACAGCTGCGAGCAACAGCGTCTCGTGTACAACTACAAGGAATGTTTATCTTCGTAAGCACATCAAACGGCTATCGATGTTCTTTCATTAGGAGGATTTTTATATCATTCATAGCGATACGTAAAAATTCACTAACACTATTCGATGTACAGCCACATATTTTTCCACTACAAGAACTTAATCTTTCTGGTTACTCGGTAGAATCAGGGATAGAAGCCGATGAATGATAAGTCTTAATTGCAAGCAAGTTTCTGCTTTCATGGTACAATCAAGTGGTAGAAATCGATGCATGGTCAGCCTCAATTGTTCTGCTTGTGAGTTGGAATCAAGTGGTAGATGTCGATATGTGGTCAGCCTTAATCCTTCTGCTTGCATGGTAGAATCAAGTGGTAGGAGTCGATGCACGGTCAGCCCACATTTACCTTAGAAGCACTTATGTTGATCGATCTTTACACGAGCTCCAGTAATTATTATGCAACACCAATGAACTCAATCCTATCACAGGGGGCTCTGAATAAAATTGATCTCTCCTTTGCTAGAATTAAAAAATTATACGGAAAGAACGGAAAGTGTATAGTGCGTAAGAAGAAGAAATCAAGTAAATCCTATCACAGATAATTGTGAATTAAATTCAACTGTTCTCTGTGAACGTTATTAAATTAATACAGAAATGAAGGTTTGCGTATGTAAGAAAATTGTAAGGGACGTGAACGCAGAGAACTTGTTAGTGATCGGCGATGAAGAAGCAGTCTAGGAGCAAGGGTCGAATCACGGTATCGCTCAGGTTACACGATCAAAAACCACAGTTTTCCCGTCACGAATCACGCAGCAAACCGGTGTTTACAAGAAACAAACCTTCAAAGACGATTCGCTGATAGGGAAGACGTGACGTTCCCGAACCCGAGCTTCTTCGGCTCGTGCTGATTTCACGCTAGGCAAGAGAAAACGTAGCTCGAGGGGGTAGAGCGGAAGCCACGAACGTGATAATGACAAGCAAGAAAACCCGCCTCTATCCACCGCCGCCGTCGCCATCCGCACCAACGAGCGTCGGCGATGTACCTCTCTCTCTCCTTCTCGCTCTCTCTCTCTCTCTCTCTGCTGTGTTTTCTCCCTTTCCTGTTCTCCGGCTCCGCGAACCACCCCGTTTACATAATCCCCTACGGCAAAGTTCACACCGGTCGCTCGCACGCCCCCGGACGCCCTGGAGCACGTCAAGCGACCCGACGTCGACAGCTACAACGACGAGGGTGGAGAGAAAGTCTTTCGGTTTTCGTCTTCCTGCGCCGACACCGTGATTCTTCCTCCGTTTCCACCTAACCCCTAACGCCACGTCGAAGAACCAGAGGAAGCGGAAGAGTCGCTGGATCCAGCCTAGCGCGACAACTTCGCTACCAGCCCTTCAGGAACAACGGGAATAACGGATCCCGCAGACAAGTTAGCTAGAACGCGGACGCAAGCTTTGGGGATGAGATTAACTGCCGTTTGACACGTGCTGCGAGCATAATTCCTGCGTAACCATCGCACCGCCCACGTTCACCCCGGTGGTGTAATTCCTTGGCCCTGCCATTGTTGATTACTGCCGTTGTTACTTCACCAATTTATCCGACGATATTTTTCTTTTTCATTCAGAAAATATCATAAGAGATTTATTACAACATTAGGTACAAACAAAACCAATGTGTACAAAGAAAGTAACCTCTACAAACTAAAAACTGGGGTACATCACTATTTTTTTGCTTTTTTTTTTGTTTTTCCTTAAACACGCAGGTTACAGCTTTTTAGAAACGAAAGTATATAGAGGCAGGCATTAACGTTGGGCCCAGCCAGAAATATAGAAACGTCCAAAGGCAGTTGAATTCTTAACCTACATATTCTTCAGCTTGAAGAATTTTGTGAATTTTTGCAGTACTTTTGAGGATTCTCTGTCAATCCTGACTAGACAAGAGTCTAGTTGTCGATCTTCTTGTTAGGCTGAAATTAGAAGTAGGTAATTATTTGAAGTGGATACTAAAGAATTAGAATTTCGATGGAATGATTGTAACACTGTGCCAAAATGGACCCAAGCCCTGGCATTGAATATTTAACAGAGATTTTGATAGACTGCGGAATTCGCTTTGCTGAATTATTACGGACGGTTCTTTTCTTAAAATTGGTGTGTGCTTAGACCACATGGCTGAAGTGAAACTTCTTTCTTTAATTTTTTCCGAATTTTTATTAAAACTTTATGACAATTAATTTTCTATGATTCTATTATTGAAACAATTGGGTTGTGATAGCTAAAATACGATGTAAATATTCTTGATTCAATTTTGTTTAAATGTCTTGCAAATACAGCATCGAGAGTTGTTCCTGATCTTGTTGTCGCTTCATTAGGATTATTTACCATTTCCAATCATAATTTCCTTCTAAAAAATTCTATCAATAATTTCGATTGTTCCGATGCAAAGTTCACGTTGAAATCTCTACTTAGCATCATCGGAATTTTATTATAATCTTTATTAAGCAATGCCGAACCCTCAACCGTGTATGCTAATAGAATAGAATTACGTTACATCGTTTCATCGCCAGATCGGTTTTACTCCTACCGCCTCGATGTTTTATGCCTACCGCAACTAAAGAAGATCCACTTCAGTAGAATAGAATTTCGTTTCACCGTTCCATCGTTTCATCGTTTCATCGTTCCATTGTTTCATAATTTCATCGCCAGATCGGTTTTACTCCTACCGTGTCGAGATTTTACGCCTAACGCGCCTAAAGAAGTTCTATTTCAATAATTTTGAGGAGTAGGATACAATACAACAATATTTTCAAATTCTTTAAATGTCTCTTTTGTTTTGCATTTGTAATCGATTCAACGTAGAATCGGTATAAATGGAAAATTATAAGCGAGTACTCATCGTTCTCACTTTCCATGTAAACTGTCAATATATTTTAGGCTATCCTACAATTTTTTACACGGGTAATGCATCCGCGCCCCACTCCGCTAATGTCGGCGTTAACAGCAACGATCGACTGCCAGGCCATCAATCGTGGAAATAGATTATTATAACCCGTCGGTACATGGAACGTGATCACAGCTCCCAATCATTACATACAATCGGCGAGAAAGATACGGTCTATGATCGACAGGAATTTGTCAGCGGCCAGTGAATCGTACTCGACGAATCGATCAACTAGATTAGTTTCGACGGTCCGGTTATTCGATTCATTTCGTTCGCTTCCGGGCCGGGAGTATCGCGCGGACGAAAGCGTAGAGAGAACGAGAACTAGAGAAGCAGAGAAAGAGAAAGAAAATGGGAGAGAGAGAGATAGAAAAAGACAAAGTCAAGGGATCGCGGAAGATAGAATTGGCGAGAGGAGAGCCGGCATTACGGAGAAAAATCGAGAGGCTCGAAGCCATTTTCGCAAACATAACCCAGTTATCCGATATCGCGCGAAATGATCGGCCACCAAACCATCGTCGACGATGACTGCGGGCGAGGAAGAAGACGACGTAGACGACGAGGACGAGGACGGCGTAGACGACGACGTCGACGATAGAAATTCAATCTGGTTCGCACGCCTGGAAATTGGAAGAGTCACCTATCCCCGACCGACCGCCTGATTCGAGGAGCTGTCGCGGAAGGAAACTCCTAGCTCGTATCGGCAACATTTGGGAAAGTAATCCGGAACACTATTCTTCGCGCCTCCGTTCTCTTTCTTGCTCCATCGTTCTACACTCGCGAGACCAGCAACTGGCTTCGACAATCTCTGTTCGCGAACGAGAAAATTCACGCAAGGATTCGCGGTAATTTCGACGGAATCCGAACGCTCCCGGTCGGAGATGGTTAAATTGTTGGCTGGAGTACTGCCTCTAGACGATCCGGGACGTTACTACATCCATAGTGAATTCCAGTTTCTTTTTCGATAGAAACAATATCGTATACATCCTATCGCGAATGTAATTCGTGAGTATCTGAACACTGGATGATATACTATGAATAATAAACAGCTTTTCAATTCGTATGTTAGACTCGGGCCTTAAATGTCACATATTAACACTTTATCTACTTGCAATAATCATTTATAAATCAATTATCAACGGTTGAAACATCTGAATAAATTGTTCCAAAGCGACAGGAATATCACTGATCATTCAACGAATTTCTGGAATTTATATAGTGTAACAATTTCTTCTGAAAATATTCATTATAAGAAAATTGTGGAACATCTTTTTCATTCAGTTCAGCCATTAAAAAGCAGATTAATAGGCATCCGGAAGATAAAGTAACATAAGATGGTGAAGCTTTATATTTCATATTTATTACAATTAAAAGGTTGGATTAAAAGAACACGTTCTACGCCTGATAAATCATACAATTTTTGTTTTTAAACGTGTTAAAATGTTTGATTTCTGTCTCATCGTCTTACGTTTTTATATACTTCATTTTAAATGTAAAATCGTCATATGGATGACATATGATATGAATCTCTTCTTAGTGACTGTTTTCAAGAAACGCGCGAGAGTGCAGAAAATACATTTATTTTTTATCATCTAACACCTTCCATCTTGTAGGTAATGTTTTGCTTTCTCCGGATCTTCTTCTTTTCGTATCCTTATCAACAATTATTTAATACATACTTATTATATGAAGATCACTTTTGGACGTGCTAATATCGATATACAGAAAAATTCATTACAACTCAGAAGTAAAATTGAACAGATAAATTCCGTACACGAATCTGTTTCGTATTTTCCAAAAATCAAATCCGATCTTCTGCGGACATCAATGGCGTTTGGAACATCGAATACGTTCCAGCAAAGGAAAGTGCTCCGGCAGAGTTGCACTGTTTTTCATTTCGTTTTACTTTCGAAGCCATCAGTGGTACACGCGGTAAAGTTTTGGGCGGCAAACATATTACGCCGTTCCATTTCCTTCGGGCTTAAACTTTCGTCTGGCAGAGTATATCAATATATAATGGATGGATACGTGCAGGAGACAGACGGAAGCAGATCCGTGGAGGATGTTATAAAACTTTAAATTATAAATGCAATGAAAAACGATTAAAAATGTCTCGGCGGTCGACGATTCCGCTGCGCGCTCGTCGATTCGGAAACGGTAATTAAAAATTACGGTCCGCGTTGGTGTTGGGAATTATCGAACAGGATTTCTGTGAACTGGGGTATGTCGGATAGGAAATGAATTTGTGAACTTTAGCGATAAATTTTCCGTGTTTGGATTGAGTTCACAGGTGATTAGAATGCAAATGGATTTAGGAAACTGGACTGGACATTATAACTATATTGTAACGTTATTGATAACGGCTACCGGCGAATACATTCGGCGTGTCTCGATTGCTTCTTACTCTCTGTACAACAATTATGAACGATGCTTCACGGTGAGAAGGGTAAAAATATTCGTGAAATCCGACGGGTTCGCAGGATTTGTCTTTTTTGGGGTTGGTTTCGTGCTGACATTCTTTCGGCACTTCACGCTCGACAGGGGTGGAAAGCAGATGGATAGAGAGAACGATTCGAGTGTCATTCAAGATTTAACTACAGTCTCAGCAAGATCGGAGTAAATATCAGCGAGCTACAAGTGGGAGATTTTCCCACTCTCGAACAATCCTCCAAGCCCCACCCAGTCCTCTTCTCCCTTCGCGATTTTCACCCCGTTCCACCCTTTCCCGCCGCCCTATCTAATTCTGTCTGTCCTGGGCACATGGCTCGCCAGTTCCGAAACTTCCGAGCTGCCTCGCCGTGTGCAAAATGGTAGCTGAGAGGTTTTTAACAGCGGCAAAACTTTTGATTGATGCACCTTCGAGACGCGCCCGGTTCGTTGTCTTTGAACCCGGACCGGATCTGCCGCGAGGAAATCGGTAACAAGATGAACTGCACCGGCGGAGATCGATCTTTTCGTAAATTAGACATTAGAAACTAGATCAAACTTTTCCCTGTTCGTTTAAATCTTCTTCGTTCGAACAATGCTTCCTTTAGATGTGTTTCGCATAGTGCACCGAAATAATGGAGGTTCAGCTACGGGTGCTCTAGCGTATGTGTACTGTACTGTGCATTGATGTGTACTGTACTGTGAATTTGTGTTAATGCAGAATCAGAAGCTGTGGGATTGAGATTGTTTATTTGCTGAAAGATTAGGGCATACTGTGTCTGTAAAAATAATGTTTGAAGTTCTGTGTCGAAGTAGAAGGCAGTTATGCAGGGCGGGGCACTATACAGGTCATCTGAATAACTCGTTTGCTTTTGAAGATAGAAGAAAATACATCAGACCAAACTTACTTGATATCGAGGCGCTCGTAATCTGATGTCATTAATTTTTTTATAGGTGGAGACGTCAAGGAGATATGAAGGTCAACTCTGTTTTTTTTAAATGGAACGGTATGGTTTTTTATTTACATTCTGATAGTGTGTTTCAAAAAGAATACAATGACCTATTATGAAGGTCATTCAAGGTCACACAAGGTCAACTGCAATAGAAAATAAAGTGTCACAAATCACTCTTCGAACACTACGACAATTTACATGTAACATGTTATTTACATATTCACTGCTACTTCAAGTGTTCAATTTGACGACCTTGAACACGCAGACATAATCTAAAACGTTGCAATACTGATGATACTGCCTGACAAATTTCAGTTGTATCTATTACAAAGCAAGCTCTTTTTATATTTTATTGTATGTCAACTGTGGTTGTTGGTTTTTCGCGGTACACTTGTTCCTTCAATTTTCCCCGAAAATAAAAATCTAGTGGTGTCAGGTCTGGGGAACGTGCTTGTTGGAACCACATGGACCGACGCATGTCCAGTAAAATGTCCTCTAACAAGTCTGGCAAAACGTTTTCTAAGATTTTCTCTTATTTATGACAATTTAGCGTGCCATCAATGAAATATGGACCAATTATTTTATCATGAAGGAGGCAAATCTTTCACCATACACGCGTACCGCTTTCCTCATAATTCTGTGACATTCACCATAAATGATAACAATTTCCACTTTCTCTGCTATTGTGCAACGCATTCTTGAAAATTAAACACTCAGATTGAACTCTACTTGTACTCTAGTCGGTAGTCAAACTACTAATAACATTTCTTGATACAGGTAAGTATACAATGTGATTGTATGTTTATGTATGTTCTGTGACCCTTATCAATACTTACAAGAGCGGTATGACCAACAACCAGAGAAGACACAAAAGTATTTGAAGAGTACTTTGAGACACTTTATTTTCTATTGCAGTTGACCTTGCCTGACCTTGAATGACCTTCATAATAGGTCTGGGTTAGGTCGTTTTGAATTAGTTCGTCTTGAAACACAATATCAGAATGTAAATAAAAAACCATACCGTTCCATTTTAAAAAACAGAGTTGACCTTCATATCTCCTTGACGTCTCCACCTATATAAAAATTAATGACATCATATTACAAGCGCCTCGATATCAAGTAAGTTTGGTCTGATGCATTATCTTCTATCTTCAAAAGCAAACAAGTTATTCAGGTGAGCTGTTTTAGTCCGTGAGTTTTATGAGTTGTTCCTACCGAGTAAGAGTTAAAAATGCGCGTATTCATTGCGTTGCCTGTACATTTTTCTTGATGGATAAATTGATGAGAAGATTGTAGGTATTAGGTCTTTAAAGAGAGGACCGTTTGTCCTCGTTTCTTGAGACTTTGATGCGAAGGCATAGGTCCAGGGCTACGAGGGAAAGATTGTGATACATCACGCGCGATGCATCGCTATCCACGAAGTAACGCGGGTCCCGCCCCCTCATCTCTGCTTTATCGTCCCGGGATTGTCCTATAAAGAAACTTTTTTACGTCGCTAATAATCTAAGGAAGTTGAAGGGACGTTTAGCCGTGTTTTTATTTCATTCGCGAGGTATAAACTACCTGTGCACGCCAGTTACCCGTCACAGGGGAGGCGCAATCTTTTCTGCAAGGAGCAGATGGCACGAATATAAAACACGGCGCGGGTACTGGCACTGCGGCAGTCAAAGATTCCTCACGTATAACTTAATCCGTTTGTTCTATGGTATTTCGCTCTCTCTCTCTCTCTCTCCTCCACCGCCCTATTTCCCCAGGTTTATGTCAATGACGCACATTTCTCGGCTGCTGCAAACTCACTCGAGCCCGTCGCCCGCACGCACACTGAATTTTAATCGGGACTGAAAGACCTTCTCTTATTGGGGGGAATGCCAAAGTAATGAGTTCTACCCGTTGCACGACGTATCCATAAAGAAATGTAGGCTACGCCCGTGCAGAAGCCCTACAATTTTTATGTTCGCACCGGAAACCGCACAGGTAGCCGTATCATGTGACGAGTACGACGACGACGCTCTAATTCACCGTGAAACGTTTCACAGCCACTTAATAATCGTCCGTTTATTTGCTACTACTGTGCTGCATCTGCTACTCTCGTTTAAACCACCGAAAATTGCTTCTGTAATTTCACCACATTACTACATACCTATATGTTATACTGATATATTATTTTGACCGTATAATTAAATTAAATGTACACGTTCGGACGCTTGCATAGATTCTCTGTTTTTGGGGTCTTCTCGTCATAGACTCGTTTATTCTACTTGGACAAGGAATCGGAAAATTCAGCTTCTAGGATTTCATATTTCCTCTTGGTTTGAAAATAACATTTTCCAGTATGTAATATTTTACTCTCATTATTATATAAATATTACGTAGAACATTTAATAAATTCTTAACAATCTTTGAGTTCTTTATTGCGACTACACTAATGTCTGACCATAGATCGGTGAATTCCACTTGAACAAGGTAATAATAAATTTTCGTTCGGTTCGCATACTTTATATTTTTTCTGTGTTTAAAAATAAATGCAGTGTATAATATTTTACAATCAACTATTAATTATTTACACGCATTCCCTATGGAAATGGAAATGATAGAAGTATTTCAAGCGTAGATGTAACAAAATAAATTACATTCGATGCGACTGTAGGATAATATTGAAATTTGGGGTTGCGTTTGGCTATAGGCTTACCAATTCTACTCACACAGTGATTAAATAATCACACAATGATTAAATACGGTTAGTTCTTGATACTTAGGTCTGAAATGAAAATGCAGTAATGTTTATTTGGAAATGTGACAACATATTTTACAAACATGAACGTTTCAATTAAACGGGAATATTGGGATTTGGATAAAACTTTAGTTCAAGGAAATTACCGTCGATTTCAGAAATCGCGCCCGGAAAGACAGAATCCAACAATCACGACCTGGTCGAAAGCAAATACGGTCTAAATCCGTGGACCGCATGAATCAGGTCTGACAGCATTCAATATCGGTCTATGCAAAGCCATACGATTCCGAAATTCCCACCTATTTACTCGCTGCCCCCGCATTTCTATTTCATCTAGACTGTCGCTCGTCAGCTATTTAAACAGAGAACGCGCGCTTATAATTTACTTCGATCAGTGTCCTCTATACCGTGGCGGTCTCAAAATGCAGAGATAGAAATCGCAGTCGAAGAAACCTGTGGTAAAACGATCAGAAAACTAGAAGGAACGGAGGAATAATGATTAAATCAAGGAACAAATAGATTCTGGCATATTTGACGAGGTAGTAGAGACAGACGACGTCGCGACGAGAAATTATTATTAAAGTTTAGAGACCGACTGGTTCGCTGGCACAACCATGGTCACGTTAGCCGGGGCTCAAACAGTGAATTTCGCCTTGCAAATTAAAGGCAAATAGGCTGAGCTGATTTTGTAGTAAGTTCCTCGGTGTCTTTCATCTTTGTCTCGCGCGCGTGGGCTGCCTTTGATCAACGGCCTGCGTCTTTGTGACACGTTTCTTCCGTTTTTTCGACGGAACGCCGCGCCTCAATCCCTTCGCTCCGCGTCGCTCTCGTTTCTCTCCGCGATTGTTCTTTTTAGCGGGGTTCGCGTTTTTTTTTCGGCGCGAGTTTTCGCTACGTTTACATGGCCGCGAAGCCGACAAATCCGCGAGCCGACAGAAGCGTCGAAGAGGCGCGACAAAACCCCTGTCGGGAAGGGGAGCCAGCAAAAATGGCAGATCTCGTCGAGTAACGATGACCGAATCGGGGAAGCGAACCGCCTAAAAGGGAATCGGACATCGAGAAGGTCCGCAACGGGCGGGAAAGAGTGACACAGGAAGACAGAGGTGAGGGGGACGCAAAG
The DNA here is from genome assembly GCA_913789915.3 of Sphecodes monilicornis. NCBI lineage: Eukaryota > Metazoa > Arthropoda > Insecta > Hymenoptera > Halictidae > Sphecodes > Sphecodes monilicornis. The sequence goes on from OU565290.1 coordinate 19,885,904, forward strand.
CCGAACGAACAATACAGTCGTCGCTTGAAAACTGGGCCAGAAACAATGCGACGAGATCCCCGGGGGACCGGTCGCTTTTCTTTTCGTGATCCTGATCTGCAGAGGAAATTCCAGCCTTCGTGCATTCACCGAGAATCCGGCGGCCTTGAACTTCTTCGACAATGTGCAATTTTTCTGGCAATTACTGGCGACGCCTAACCTTTGTCACTCGTGTCCTTACGCTCATTACGATTTTTCTGTCCCAGTGTGCTTTATAATAATACTGCACTTGTTACTCAGCTTTAAAATAGCAATTCTATTGTTAGCTACTAATTTTAGTTCGCATGTCTTCAAATATCCGGCAGTTTAATGAAATGAAAGAAATTCTTTCGATACATGCATGAATTTACATTTTTGTATCTTGAATGGCTCATGGGCTGGCCAATTCTACATTCGCAAGCAATAATGATCGTGTACGATTAGTTTTCGATGTATAAGTTTGAAATACATATTTTGTACTACAGTAATTTCGCGATCTAAATCCAACGGAACGTTGCGATCTATGTCCCTTGGCCTACTCCTTCCACTGCGGAGCTCGAGCTGCCTCGGTCGCCGAGCAATGTAAACATGGCGTGTAATCTCATCCTGGGTCGGGTATATCGGTGTGAATCACAATAATCCAATTATAAAACTTCTTTATTTTTTATTATTTTTCATGAAACTTTCACCATCATATTCGTGGCATTTTTCTAATGAAAATGATACCAAATATGGTATAATTCCGATGATATTTACTTGTGTCATGAACGATGGAAGTTTTTTATTGCCATTACATTGTACGGACACGCGGGCCTTAGAACTGTGTCGGTGGCCGCGACTCTTGTCGTCTCTTTCTTTCCTACACGCTGTCCTTCTTTATGTCAAAAACTTTCATCGTTTATCACACAAGTAAATATCATCGGAATTATATCATAGTGTCATTTTCATTAGAAAAATGCCACGAATATGTTCGTGAAAGTTCGAAAAAAAAATAATAAAAAATAAAGACGTTTTATTATTGCACTAGTATTGCCTCACCGATACGCTAGTTCTTGTGCCTTCGGCCGCGCGGTCAGTGTTTGCATGCTGTCCTTTTCTACGTTCGGCGCGGGCGACGCGGTCACAAAAGAATAGTGTCCCTTCCCGATCTAAGCCCCGGGAGGGAACCGAAGAAGGACTTAGATCGAGGAATTACTGTACAGTATTTCATCGATAATTGTCCACAACACGGGTCTGCGGAGGGACAATTATGCGCGAGGGATATGATTGTTTGAGGTTTGCCAAACGTAGAAAAGGACAGCCGAGCTCGAGAGACCTCGGTCACCGAGAAATGTAAACATACCTAATCCGAATTTCCAACTTCTTTATTAATCATTATTTTTTTATGGGACTTCGATGACCATATTTGTGGCATTTTTCTAATAAAAATCATACCAAATATGATATAATTCCGATGATATTTACTTGTGTAATCGACAATTAAAGTTTTGGGCGCGAGGAAGGATAGCGTATGGGAAAGAAAGAGACGCGGAGAGTCGCAGCCGGCGGCCTTCCTCGCGCCCGAAACTTTAATTGTCTATTACACAAGTAAATATCATCGGAATTATATCATATTTGGTATCATTTTTATTAGAAAAATTCCACAAATATGGTCATCGAAGTCCCATAAAAAAAATATGAATAATAAAGAAGTTGGAAATTCGGATTAGTATGGTCTCACCGATATACCCGAGCCGCATGGTGTCATATTTCTCGGCGACCGAGGCCTCTCGAGCTTCACGGCCCCTCAAGGGGGTACACCCCGCACTAGTGGGGATATCTCAGGGACAATTATGTCGGAGATATTTGGGACAATTACCGATGAAATACTGTATTTAGTTATGGTACTGGCAGGGCCTAGCTTTTGTTACTCGCGTGATTACGAATCTTGCAATGTTGCTGTTTCAGTAATCTTCATAATTAATTTCGATTGACAATCCGTTTGAACTCAGCTCTGCTACAATTCAGTATCATGTGGCTTTTTAGACATCGTCTATTTGTTCTATATTGTGTACGACTTTATTGTAAAATTTATGTTACAAACATTGTTGAGCGCCAAGTAGAATTCGATGTAAATTCAAATTTAACAGAGTTCCCGGTTATTTTTTGCTCATCATGTCCGTCAATTAACATGATCAATGTTTATCAATTTTTACTGAAATTACTGGTTCCTCGGGTCTAGCAACAAGCATATGGATGCAAATCGTAGTGCAAATTTTAGAATTCCAGAGGAAACATTTCCTGGATCGGAAGCTAATATTTTAAAGTTCGTTGCAAAAACGTTTTGTTTGCATCGGTCGCGTTGATTAATGCCGAAGCAAATGCGTTTAGGTTCCGCAAACGTCTCGGCAGGTTTTTGTCCAGCCCGGGCATCGCTTACACATGCAAAAAGACGCTCCGGCAAAGTTTCTTCCGCTTCCCTCTCAATTCTTAGAACGGTTCCGCGTCCACGGACGCCAGGAAAACACGGATTCTTCGTGACAAACTTGAAAGTGTATAAACTTCGGTGTTTTTGCTGGGCCATAAAGTTTTCCCTCGGCATCCTCGAAACTGGCTGTAATGGCCGTCGCAACTGTCATTCCTAGGTAGCCGGAGATATCAGTGGAACACGGCGAAGTTAATGTAATGTAAGTTATTTGCCATAGCAGATTACTATCGGATGAAGCAAAAAGAATCGAAAAGTTGTGTTCCACGGTTACCCGGTGGAACAACAGGCGAGATTGAGGAACGACATTTCTTCGGCCAGAAGCTGGAAAGTTGTTCGTTGTTTCTTTCCCTTTGTTAATTATATGAAGAGAATGTGCTCCTGAGCAAATCTTGGACACTGAAAAGTTCTCCGGCTTTCTGCTCCAATTAAAATCTGACCTATTGTCGCGCAACTTAGTCGGCCACGCAATTACGTACGTTCGTTAGTTATAGTAATTTTGTAAATTCCTGGAGAGAAACAGTCTAATGTACTGCAAGTTCTAGATTGCTTCAGAGATTTAAGCAATTTTATTTTCGATCTTTCACACTCCTGATTTAAATTCTTGTCAAGAATGATCCCGAAATTATTCTAGAAATCTTCTTTTCTTGAGAAATTCTTGTTCACAGGACCTATTATTTTATCCTTGGTTCTGGCATTGTTTTAAAACCTTAACAACTTTTTTGTAGGTTCTACAATTTTTTCGGTGTCTCTATAACTCCTTCATAGGATTCATAAGCTTTTCCTAAACCCTATAATTATTTCTTGGACGCTATGATAACTTTATGTACTCTACAGTTATCGTATAGCTTACAAGATTTTTCCACTCTTGACCCTTGTCGTAAATCGTACAATTTTTTTGAAAGCCTTACAATTTTATCACGGACCATACAATTGATGTAGAGTTCCAACAATATTTTTGTAGCATCTAAAATATTTTTGCGAGCTTTACAGGCCCTATGCTTTGCTTAAATATCTATCGAACAATCTAGCCCGATGTAATGTTTCAGGTTATGAAGACGATGCATTTTCTAAGCACAGCTTAGTGAATTTAATAAAAGTATTTCTGCAGAATCTTCCCCAATAATTGTCCCACAGCTTCACCAATTGCCCGAATCGCTCGGATCGATTAAAAAATGTTTATTCGAGACTTTATCTCTCCACCGATAAATGAGTATCGCTGTTTTAAAATTGGCCATGACGAAAGTTTCTATCTGTGGAACAGTATTACACAGCCATCCGCAACTATGTCGTACGTCAAGTTCCGCGAAGATGCACTCGTTACGATACTGCGGATTTATTACATCCCCTAACAGATGGGGATGGTCAGCTACTGTGCGGACTGAGCGATTGCTTTTAATATTCGTCGCCAGCTGGGTACCGGGGTTCGACTCGTCCCTCGTTCGCCTCTTGTCGTCGATCCTACTCCTCCAAGATCTATAGGCGATAAAAATGGAGTTTCGGTCCCGCCGATTCAATGCACATTATTTCACACGACCCACGATTGCGTTTGCATCGAGTGTCGAACTATGGTACTGTTCCAGAAAGCGGTTCGATAAAAATTACCTCGACTCGGCAACTCAATTTTTATTCAAAGAAAGTTCAGCTGTCTCTCGATTAAATAAAGTAGATTTACAAATTTTTAATCATTTGGGCCGAAGATTTTAGAAACATTAAAATCATTTTCTTTGGAAAACTGGATTAACCCTTTGCGGACGCGTGTCTGTTGACAGTCGCCCAAGCAATTTTACCGTTCTGCGACTGCGACTAATTTTTAAAGAAATTATTACTTTCAAAAAATATGAAACAAATTTTCACTGAACACAACCCATTTTCCTTCAATTAATTCATACACTTAACTCTTCAGTATGCAATTTCGTTTTGCAAGGAAAATTTAACCCAGACCCATCAAGCAGTATGTTAAAAATAATTCCCGTCCTTTAAGGGTTAAGTGTCAAAGTTTTATACAGCGAATAAAAATGAAAAATGTGGAATGATTATTTATTATGTCAATATTTAAATGATCTGTTTATGACTTCATGAGTTAGACGCAAAGAATGTACTTCCAAATTGAAAAATTATATTGAAACCTTGAACAAGTTTGCTGCAATCACCATAAATCTGTGACGATATTGAAGTTCATATAAAAATAGCTAAATTCATACTATGCACGTCGTTATTCAGAGTCATAGTACTCAGCACAATATTCAAGAAGTTCATAAATATGTTTTACTAAATTGATTTTTGTTGATTGGTTTCGATTTAGTGTCATGCATCTTTCCTTCTTTTCTCTGTTTTGAATTTCGCGCCGGTGACATTCTTGTGGCGGCGCTGTTCGCGTTTGGGCCTTCCTGCCTGTTTTGTTGTCTTTGTCTAAGAGCGAGCGTCCTAAGCGTGTGATGCGTGTCGTTGTAATCGGTCAATAAAGAAACGATCATTGTGTTTTCATGTAAAATATTAGTGCCAATAACAACACTTTTAGTATACCATACTGAAGTACGCTGTATTTAACGAAACATTCTTCCAACGAAGATTTGTCAGCGAATCAAATGGTGGTAGAAAATGTCTCGATAATACACTATATCTATAGACTACAATCAAAGAGACAAATAGAAAATGAAGTCATCTAACAGAATAATAATCTTCGTGGCTCGGAGCATAGAATCAAAATTCGACAATGAAAACCGTTTTGCAAAATTTGGAATTCACACGAAAATCCGCAGTCCGCCCACACACGAACGAATTTGTCACGCTTCGGAGCCATTAAAAAAGGATTTCCTTTCTGGCAAAAATTGGGATTTCTTTCGGCTGAAAAGCGGGCTGCGATTTTTCAGCTGCAACTTCAGCTCCATCGAATCGGTGTAAGGGAAAGCGCGCGCGAATTTTTCGCGAGGCTTCGCGGCCGAGGAGGCGGATTCCGTAATTTCTCGCGATTGAAAAGCTCCGGCGAATGAGAAAGGTAGGAGGAAAAGCATCGCGTAATCCGGTTTTATCATTTAGCGAGCGCTAGCTGAAATTCCAGTTGGAACTCGGCGTTCAGCTGCGTCGGTGGTGTAAAGTGCGCCCGGATATGCACCCCGTCTCCGCTGCCCCCTTCCCTTCACCGCACTCTGGGGCCCCTTTTTTTCCTCGGATCCGTCGCGCGGCAGAATAAAAAATGGAAGTGATAAAATTTAGCGAGTCGCCCCGAGCCGACTGCCTTGGAGAGGATCCGCGAACTGCAGGAATGTTGGACGGTAAATTGCATCTCGAAAACGCGACGCCCCTGACGGATTTTAATAAATTCATCGGGGGCTTTTAATATTGTGCAAACATACACCGCGTCAATTAAGTGCTAATCATCGCACTAGACGGGAATTCTGTTACTCCTGGATTTATGCGACTCTTTGGAATTACGCGTGCATCATGACGAAAGTGTGCAAATTTCTGTTGAAGCGCATTGCTAGTGAAAATGGCGGTTCGTTGTTAATGTATCAATCTGAATTTAGTAAGAGGTTTGTAAAGTAACTAAAAAACTTGATGGGAAGTTAAAAATTCATTAAATAATGCATCACTTACATACGTGCTGTTCCAAACAGCACTGAATTAAATATAATAATAACCTTCGTAACTTCGATAAAACTGTATTAATTATTATTATCATTAATTACTGGTCTTACGTTGTACGGTTTCAAATAATCGTCATTTTCTTGTAATTAAGGAAAGACACTTAAACAGTTATTAAGGAATTTTCATTCAGGTTCTCAAACTTAATATCTTCTATTGGTTCAAAATTAAACTTTTGCAATGTATATTAATTTACAATGTTTACATTATAATTTATCAACAAAGAACCCAGTACATAAAAACAATTGTAAAAGTGTTCTAAACTTGCATTGAACTAGATAAAATACAGTCGGTGCTGTTGAGAGATTATATTGCATTTTAGACAATTCACAGAAATATTTATTACTGGAAAACGATGTTGTGGTACTAAAAAGCAACGTATCCTTCTAGAAATTTAGTGTAATATATTCATTTAAACCCGCTCATTATTTATAATAAAATTACAACTTTCATCCAAAGATAATTACAAACGTTCTTCTTGAAACAAGAGATAAATCTGGAACATATTAAGGATTCTCAATAAAATTATTCGCTCTCAACAAAAAGCAAATAATTTTTCCTCGAAAATCCGCGTCTTCTTCTGCAACTCCGATCAAAACCCAAAAAATATTTAAAACTCAGCGTTAATATGCAGCAAGGGGTCAGCGTCGACGATAATCGCGTGGATTACAGCTCAGGATCGCCTAAAAATAAGTTGCGAGGCAGCTCGTTGTCCCAGGGGCGCGTATATCCCACTTTTAATATCTTTTTTATTGTGAAAATAGTTAATTAAAATTCGAGGATCCTGACAGGTCCAGCGGGAAGCGTTTTCCCAGCGTAATAACACCCATTCAGGCTAATCTCCGTTGAAATATCATTGGACTAATAAAGCTCGGTGTTGGCGACCCTGGCGTCGTGCTCCGGGATTTCCATGAGAAAAGGTAGCAACACGTTAAACCTATAGGAGGTGGACCCGATCGGCTCGGCCGCCATTATTTCTTAATAAAGACGGATTAGATAGACGTCGTCGACGGCGACGTCTGTCGTCGCGTCGGGGGAACGTTTCTGTCCCGGTATTTCTCGGTCGTTATCCGTTCGTTTCCCGGGCTGTCCCCGCGTTTCCCTTCCGTAAAAAGGAAGTTCATCGGTGTCGGCAGATGCCGGCTGCTAAAACGTTCAGAGCCGCGATATTGGCTGGCGCCGAATGCCGGTGACGTTGTCGAGAAGATTTCTGACAAGCGTTGTTATTAAAAATTCCCTGCCTCTGCCGCGCCGGCTGTAACGCCCGAAAAAAATCGAAACAGGCGACCGTATATCGCGGCACGGCGCGCCGAATAAATCGAATCCGAGGCTCTATCGATATCGTATCAATCTCGTCGGTTACCTGGTTCTTTTTCTTCCGATTTTGCACCACGATCTTCTACGAAACGCGTTCGCTGACGAGACACGGAATAAATAGCGTCGAGATCGCCGAGGACTTGTGACGCGATGGAAAATGCATGCGGCGCACACGGAACTAGCGTGTAATTACGAAAGTTTTGCTCTAATCAGACCGACCCCGTTACGCTTTAATCTGCGTCGATGGAGGTCTGCGTGTATTGGAAATGGACCGATAACCGCGGTTAATTCCTTCGGAGACCTTTGGCTTCGATTCTTAACTACATACATGCATGCTGCGATCTTTCGATGCTGGTCTGTGGTATCATTTTTGTGAATAAGTGATCATAGAGATTATGTTTTTAGTTACTTTTGTACACGGACTCTTCTCAAAAGATTCTAAATGAAAATTAATGGGAGAAAAGATTTTCGATAAATGTTTACTTTAGGGGAGGCATCCCCGATGATCTTGACCTTTACACATGTTGTCAAGGACACTATTCTGAACAACTTTGCTTTATACATTATCCGTCGCTCGGCCTTAGTTTCCGAGATATTAGCGAAAAACTTCAGATAATCTTAAGTTACAAGTACATTTCATTTCAGTGTTAGAATTTTCCGGATTTTCATTCGCATCGACTGTTAGTATTTGTTAGAGCTAGATAAGACGAGAACAGAATGTTTGTGGATGAGCATAATAATAGCGAATAAATTCATATCTCAAATTGTTAATTCAGAGATAGAGTGATTGGAGTAGGTATGGGTTAGTTTTTTAGGCGAGGAGGGGGTTTGGACAATACAATAGACGAGTTTCGACTTGAGATGGTTGAAACTGGCTGCAAGTCAAACCTACTCAAATAATTATTTTTTCGCGAATACCTCGGGAACGGAGGCCGAGCGACGGATAATGTATAAATCAAAGTTGTTCAGAATAGTGTCCTTGACAACATATGTCAAGGTTAAGGTCATCAGGGATGCCTCCCCTAAAGTAAATATTTACCATATTTTCTTACACGTACGCTACCAGCATTTATTTCAGCAAGAGTCTTCATAGTTATAATACGGTGTTACACGCATTATATTCTCTTGTGAAATATGAAGAGAAATTGTCAAAGGGAACGTGCAAAATTTCAGAACATTACGCTATGCATCATAATTGTATGATAAAATTGTAATGGTGAAATTAATTTCATTTTCTTTACACGGTTCACAAAATTATTGTTCTCGAAACTCTTTGGAAATCTAAGGTTAATTTAGTTACAGCATAATTTTTAACTGTATTTTATGAAAGTCAGGTCTATCATTTTGTTGTCGCCACAAAATGTTAGAAATTTTACAAACTTCTGCTGAATACATCTTTTCGTTTCACTCTGTAATAAATTCACTTTAAAACATGCTATAGAAGAATATAGTCATCTACAGATAGGAATTTTGTCAGCTTAATAGCGTGTTTCCTAATAAAATGCACTTACAGAAGTGCTCCCCTAAATTTTTTTAGCGAAACTGCGCACTTCGCTTGGGCGTTTCGTTAATCAATTATGTATCATGTACTGGAAAGAATTTTCTCGAGCATCGTGCGCGCCGTTTTACGGTAATCCACACGCGTGAAATCGTTTCGAGTGGGCATTCGCGAAAAAATACGAGTTCCGTGGAATAATATTTATAATCCTGGCCGTTGAATGGAACGAGTAGCAAGAGATTAAGTTGCCTCCGGACTACAAAATTTCTACGGTGTACATAAATAACGCACGCGTGATTGCACTTTTATGGACATTAAACACCACAGGCGGCTAGATATAGCTCCTGGATAGCAGTTCACGGTCTACGATATCGGTTGCCATGGCATTCCCTTCGTTTGCTTTTGGCTGCCTGAAACGATTCACGAAAATGCACGTTTCATATTACTCGATCGAATACAAGGGCCTTTGAACGCGTACTCTTTTCACTAAATGCGAACGGTATTCGCTTCTTTCAAAACGAAATAAAGTGATGCTCTTCTGTCATCAAAACTTAAGCTTTCAAGTAAACGTGAAACGTAAAGTCTCTTCTTCGTCTAAGGAATGATTAAAGACAGGAGCTCTTATCACTGCAGTTGTGCAATAAATCATAGTGCATTGAATTCAAGAAAATAGGATTAAATTTCTCTTTTCGTGTGTTCTCGGTATATTAAAAATAAAAAGGTGCTGTGGAGCTTCAAAATATTGTTGAAGTTTACCAACTATGTAAAAACATGTACAGGGTGAATCACCTAAAAAAGGGTGGTTCCACTTAAAAAAAATGAAGGTGACCTTGAAAATCTCTAAAAAAATGACATAAAAACAACAATTTTCTTGGTATCGTGTGAGCCCCACTGAATCATTCAACTTTGTCCTTCAGACATTTGACGTATCTTTAAAGACAACAAAGATATTTGAGGTGGTAATAGTTAGTGCCTCACCCTACAATGATAGTTCCTATCATTACGAATTCAGTGACTATAATTACTCAAGGTCATTCAAGGTCACGTACAGAGTTCAACATTCCTTCAATCCTGTTTACAGGTATGTATCGATGTTAAATCTTATACGTTATCTCTGTCCGCGACCTTGAATGACCTTGAGTAATTATAGTCACTGAATTCGTAATGAAAGGGACTATCATTGTAGGTATTTAAAAAAGGGTGGTTCCATATAATAAAGTCAAGGTGACCTTGATATCTCTAAGAATAAAATGACATAAAAACAAAACTTTTTTTTTTTGACATCGTGCAAGCACCATTGTACGATTCAACTTTGTCCTGACCATATTTTACGTATCTTTAGAAACAACAAAGATATTTGAGGTGCAAACGTTAGGTGACTCACCCTGTATGTAAATATGATCTACAATTTAAGATAGAGAAAGAAAGTAAACATTTTTTCATCTCTAGTCTGTGGACCTTTAACCCCTTGTCGTACCCGCTAACTCCCAATTGCTCGGGCCATAATAAACAAGAAGGTCGGTCACGCGTCGAGCCATTTAGCTGTTTAGTCGAGTGCTCGAACTTGCGCAAAATGTATGCGTCTTATAACATGTATATTTCGGCGGAACGAAAGGAATTGTGAAATAATAAACACGTTTGGGCACAACTAATACTTTTAAGATGTCTGGGAAGTAATTATGATCAATTCGTCGGTGAACAAAAATGTTTTATAATTTGAAAGTGGATAATGTATCAGTAACAATTTGTCAATTAATACTTAATTTAAATTAATAATGTTTTGAGAAAACTCGTAGAAAATAAGTAATCTTCGTGTTAGTGTTGTTTATGTTTGTCACGAATGAAGTACCACGAGCGAGGCTTGTGTTGTTTACGTTTGGTCCGAACGAAGTACGAGCGAGGCTCACGTTGTTCACGTTTGGTCCGAACGAAGTACCACGAGCCAGGCTCGTCCTTACTGTTTTTGGCCCAACTTTCTTACCACGAGTCTCACTCGTTATTGGAGGCCAAGAGGTTAATTACAAATGTTCTACATCGATTGCAAAATACAAGAGCTGAATAAAACGTCAACTTTCACTAATACCATTAATATATTGAATATAAAAATTTTATCCGATCGTTCTTGTTACAAATGACTAAAACCGTATGTCTATTGAAGCAACAGAAAATTACTTGGAGCTGTTTCAAGAGATAAATTCTCTTCAGCGAAGCATTGAACGATTCTTCTGAAATGAGTGACTAGCGTCTGGTTTGAAATTCTTTTCTGTACAAAGGAACAATCCCCAAGCTAATGAAAGGTTAAATAATTGAGGGAAGCAGGAAGTAAAAGTCTGCCCGAAGAAATTAGGAGATATATATCTTCGCCGGGTAAACGTTCTTCTTCGGATTTCTCTTGAGTATTTGCAAGGAAACCGGTGGTTCTCTATCTTTCGGCGGATCCAGATTACCGTCAGCTCGCATCGTTCTCCGGATAAAATTAAGGCAGCACGCGAGTTCTCGATTTGAAGGTAAACACGGTAACCAAATACCGTGGTACTCAAATTATCTGTCAAAGTGGAATAATTATGCAGCTGATGAGACACATCTGAAACTCGATCGTTACAATGCAAGGCAGAAACAATCCGGTTGCTCAAGAATTGCTCTCTCTCTCTTTCTCTCTCTCTCTCTCTCTCTCTCTCTCGCCAGGTAAATTAAAGTTTGATCAAAGCGACCGGCTCCGCAAGCTTCGCTGATTGATCCGCGTCGGTGTCCCAACTAATACAACGATCGTTTTCCAAGGGGCAATGTTGATCCCTGCCGGAAAGCATTCATAAACTTCACCGTTCTCTTTACAGGATTTCGAAATCACGGAGATTCTCCTATTTCTTGGCTGGATCTACCCTTTATTCGGGATTCCGCGTCTTCTTAATGAAACCCCTAATATCCCCCTTCCACTACTCCGCCCTCTATCCTCCAAGACGGTCCACGATGGTCCAAGATGGTTCCGGTTTAGTCTGGAATCGTTCAAGATATAGCACAGGTAAATTTCTTCTGATTAATAAAGAAATTCTTTAGTACTTCAAATTCATCGACACTGTTTCGAGAGTTCACTCAAGTGACAGCATGTGTTAATTTTGTTCAACATGTGTGATTAATTGATGCGAATGTATTCCTGAAGCAACTCTTGGTTAAATGTTTCTTTACTGTGGACTATATGGTACGTTGTCTTTGTTTTGTACTGGGTAATTTGTTTATATAGCTTGTCGGAAAATTGGCACACCGTCTGGAGACAATGTAGAAGTTGGCAAAGCGATTTCAACAACTGATTTTAATTCTTCCAGTATTCTACTGTTCAATCCAGTATTCTACTGTTCAATCTGGTATTCTACTGTTCAATCTGGTATTCTACTGGTCAATCCAGTATTCTACTGTTCAATCCAGTATTCTACTCTTCAATCCAATATTCTACTGTTCATTCCAGTATTCTGCAGTTCAATCCAGTATTCTACTGTTCAATCTGGTATTCCACTGTTCAATCTGGTATTCTACTGTTCAATCCAGTATTCTACTGTTCAATCCAGTATTCTACTCTTCAATCCAATATTCTACTGTTCATTCCAGTATTCTGCAGTTCAATCCAGTATTCTACTGTTCAATCTGGTATTCTACTGTTCAGTCTGGTATTCTACTGTTCAATCTGGTATTCCACTGTTCAATCTGGTATTCTACTGTTCAATCCAGTATTCTACTGTTCAATCCAGTATTCTACTGTTCAATCTGGTATTCTACTTTTCAATCTAATATTCTACTGTTCATTCCAGTATTCTGCTGTTCAATCCAGTATTATGCTGTTCAATCCAGTATTCTACTGTTCAATCCAATAATCTACTGTTCATTCCAGTATTCTGCTGTTCAATCCAGTATTCTACTGTTCAATCCAGTATTCTACTGTTCAATCCAGTATTCTACTGTTCGATCCAGTATTCTACTGTACAATGTAGAAGTTGGCAAAGGGATGTCAACAACTGACTTTGATTCTTTCAGTATTCTACTGTTCATGTTTATTAGTCGTGGCAATGTAGCTGCCGGTTCAATTCGCTAATCAACAATGTTGAATAACGGGGAAGTTCCTCAGGCGAGGCACGAAATTATTTAGGGACCCTTCACAGTCTAAATTGCAACCCTTGGGCATTGTTTATTTATGCGCCGATAATTTGCACAGTTATCCATATCGCGGTGCCGAGCGACTTAAAAAGGGCAGGTCGACCAATTTTCCCGTGGACCCTTCGACCTCGTTATTGAGGATCTCACGAACTCGAAAACTATCAGATCGATCGTAAATCACGTTAGAAGTACAGGTCCCCTAATTTCCTAAAAAACAACCCGTTACTTATGGGCGTATCGAATAACGAGGCTCCGCGCAGAGTCCCATATTTACGTCCCACGTAATAATAACTTTACTATGTAAATTCCACCGGCAAACACACCGTTCGTATTTACATTCACGTAAGAATCGCGCATAGTAGAAAACTCGAGTATACGGCTCACCTGAAGGGCGTGCGCAACTATGTATGCTTGCGATTCGATTACCATACGCGTGCGTGTCAACCGTTCAATGCCGATTTATTCGTTGATCGAGCTTAGCTGTTTGAGCCTGGGCGGCGACGCTAACGTGATTTCCACCCTTTTCCCCGTCAAAGACGAAACAAAGAGAGAGGCGCAATCGTTATTTTCCGACGGCGAGAACACTAGACGAATCAGCCCATAAATATTTATGAACCGCGACGGAAGAATCTTCGGGATATTATTGAATTAACAACTCGTAACCACGACGCTCGAATTAACCGGGGAAATAAACGGGGAACGACGGGCCGGGCGACCGGCTCGGCGAGTTACATCGGAGAGGAATCGGGATACCGGTAACTAGAATTTAACTCCGTCCACGGCGGAAGTTCCTCCTCTTTCGGGGCGAAGACTTATTACAAGCTTACCCCGGGACTCTTTCAACATTCGTAACGCTTCATAAATATGCATCGCGGTAGAGGGCGGAGGGAAGAGAAAACGACAGACGGAAAGAGAGATGTAGAGAGCATGAGAGAGGGAGAGAGAAAGAGAGAGAGAGAGGGAGGGAGAAAGAGAGAGGAGTAAAAGGAACGGCGGGGAGTACCGCGTCGAATTGATTTCCCCCGGCGTGTGAATAACTTAAGCAACAGTTATTCCTCCGCGGTCCGTCCGGCGAATCTCCGTAGGCAAACAATGGTGTCCAGGTATCGATTTTCCTACGTTAGAATCCCACGGATAACTTGTCAAGGGGTAAGCCAGTACTATTCCGGAAACGATCCCGAGCATTCGTGGAACTCTACGACAGGACTGCCAGGACGTGTAGGAAGCAAGAACGGTTCGAATACAGGGGGTTCGGGACAGAGGGGGAGGTATATACACGGTGACAAGGAGGACAAGGGAACGACGAACGAGGAGCGGGACAGGGAACGAAGGTTAACGGGGTAGAGGTGAGGTGAACAGTGACAAAACAATTAAGCAACTCATAACTGCCTTGCACAAGCGCCCTCTGGACACCGTTCTCTCTGTCCAGAGTTGCGTCAAAGTGTCACGGACAACGAGGTGCACCAGACCGAACTGAAATTGCAGCTTGCGGGAGAGCGTACCAGGCATAATATCCCTTCGCCAACTCGCGGCATCACGTCGCGGAAGAAGGAGCGCGACTGGAATCGTGTGTACTTGTCGAATTGTTGCGACGGATCTGCGGGGGTGGTTTGCGGGTTCCTATGCACGGCCTTGGTTAGATAAATCTCATATTTGAGGTCGTCGATGGAGTTTTCGGGGTGGTTTGAACTCTTTGCAGGACTGTAAGGCTTTTTATTTTACCACTAGTAAGAAGGAAGAAAGTCGTAAAATGACTCTGCTGAATCTCTTTGGTTATCGGGATGAGACGATGTTCACTTTTTGCAGAAATAACTAATGGATCCTTTAAATGTACATTAGAACCTCGATTATCGGTACTATTCAATGGAGCGTGAGTGTTGGGACAATAGAACAGTTACTTAGTTTCAATGTTAAACTATTGGGTTGTTCGGAAAGTAATTTCGTTTTTCGTGTAGAGATGGTATTGCTTCCATTTATTATTACTTAACATTATTCGAAGTCGCAAAATCATTGTATATTTTCAGAACTGACAATTCGCACGTCATTTCGTGCCTTATAGAACTTTATAATGTTTCAAGCATTCGTTTTGTCACCGCATCAAATATAGAAAATCAAGGTGAGCATGTCCGTCACATTTTGCTGTTTTATTACCGCAAGGGTGAAAATGCAGTGCAAGCAAGGAAAAGGCTGTGTGCTGTTCACAGAGAGGATGTGCCATCGGATTACCATTTATTTCGTCCTCTTCAACACTTTTTACGCTGTGTAAATATCATTTTAAATGAACGCGACAAAAGTACAATAATATTAATAAAACATAGGTATTTTACAAACATTGGATCTCCAAATTGCCAGGAAAATGGAAAAAGATCGTGGAACAAATTGATCACTACATTACCGAATTCATAAATAAATAGTGAAAAATCGTTTCTCATTTTCCCTTGGAAAAACGAAATTACCTTCCGAACAACCCAATATATCCTTACCGAGTTGTACACAAATCATTTAAGATTATACTATTTATTTGTGGGAAATATTAGGATCACTTCAGAGCTCTAGATAAAAGAGATTCTACTGTATGTTAATTTTCTATGGACCATATGAAAGAGGTCGAATTTTCAGAAGGTCTTAAATACTAGAACGATTTAAAAAATTATATTACTAAATTTAAAAACATACTCGCGACTTAAAAGTGTATACCTTCAAAAAAAACGTTCAAGATTTCGCTGGAGTGAAAACAATAATTTATTAATTTGAATTATGTATGTATATATTTATTTGTTCCCTTACGGGTTAAAAAGGTCTCCCGTTCCCTTTACAATTTTTAAAACATCTTGTCCCTACATTCTATTGATTCCATCTTTCTATTTAATTCTTACTCGAGACTCTTTTCTCTCATCCTTCATTAATTTGAATTATACAAATGTATTCTAAACGCCTAGAATTGCCGATAAACAGCAACAGATTGAAGAGATTAAAAATTGCTTTTCTCATCTCGTCATCTTTTCAAAGAACGCAACATGAAATTAACGTGCTAGATTAATATGTAATGATTTGGATTGTCCCGAATTAAAGCATTTATAGAAATGAATAAAAAATTCCAGAAAATGTGAATGAGTAGAAAGTTGAAAGAAAATTGAAAGTATTAGAAATTGTATGATTGCAGAACATGCAGAGCACAATTGACAACGAGTCGGGCTGTACTAATGTGCAGCAGTTGACTCGTAGACAAAGCGTAACCGACTGTTTCATATTAGGGTCGCCGTTTATGTACTCTACGTGGCTGTGCAAGTCGAAGCAATCACGAAGCCAGAAAACAAATCAGAAGCAAGACGGGACGCAGCCGGTCGCACGAGAATCAATTTCGCGGCGGAACCCTCTTAAACAACGTTCCATTACGGGCAGAGCGCAATGATCGAAGCTGGAGGAATCGAACAGCGTCGTACACTGTACACGTTCCCACGGAGTAAGTAGTTAGGGACTTTGGAATCAGCCGTGGTCCGCTGTGTCGCTTCGCCTTGCTGCTTCGTCTTGCCTCGCCATCGCCTCGTGTCTTGCTACTCCTTGCCTCGCCTAGCTGGGAACTCGAAAGGGTGTTGTCGATTATCGAAGTCGAAGCCTGCCACGTAATTGCATAGTTCGTTTTCTTGAACCTCGTGTTATTGGAAACACTTAAGCCGATAAGGCTGCGCGCGTCCCAGGAATATCCGGAAGATTTTCATAAATTAAACGCTGCCTTCCGACAAAACCCTCGCGCCAACCATTATCTACCGGTTCTGCTCGATGTTAACGTTGCTAACGAGGTGCCGATAGCTCACGCGGTAATCCGTAATCTTAATGATAGTTCGCACGTGACCAGCCTTGGGAAATATTCAACGTACATGCAACGTACATCGAAAGCTAAAAATGATTCCTATCAAGAGCATTATATCGCTGTTGGAATTTTGTAGAAAGTGCTATGAAATTTTTCCAAGTATAAATGCTGTCTGTGATTCGAGGAAAAAGTTATTAGACGATAGAACCTCTTTACAGTCCCACAATTGCGGATGGTAGAGTGCATTTGTTGATATTGCACTGTTGTTTTAGAATCATCGATGATGTACTTGTTTTAAGGAAGCAAGGTTTCTAACAGGTTGGTAATGTTCTTCTAACTCTGCTATTTGCATTACCTTTGATGAATGTCGTTCATAACACTGTGAGATTAAAGACGATTTGGATCACAGTATAATCTTTTAACACTACAACTACCGGACCAGTCGAATTGACTGGTTTCTAAATTTTTCTTTTACAAATATTGGAATTATAAAAATGTTTTCCGGTCTAATGTTTTAGTCAACTTCTCTATTAGGGTACATATTTAAACAAAAGTTGTACGAAAGTTGAATAAATGTATTCTTGTCGTT
Source organism: Sphecodes monilicornis (assembly GCA_913789915.3). Classification (NCBI taxonomy): domain Eukaryota; kingdom Metazoa; phylum Arthropoda; class Insecta; order Hymenoptera; family Halictidae; genus Sphecodes; species Sphecodes monilicornis. The sequence continues at coordinate 19,903,389 of OU565290.1, forward strand.
ATTATAAAGCAATATACACCAGTCGCGTTTAGTGCTCGGTAGTTCCAGTGTTAATAATGAAATTTTTGACATTTTTTACCATTTGTACCATTTTACCAATTTTACCAATTTAACCATCTTTATTTTTTACTGTAATCTTCACAAGTTAGGTATAAAATTTATCTGTAAGGCACAAAATGATTACAGAATGTTTCGACGAATGCCTGGAAGCACATTCGGCAGTCTCGAATGGAGCAATTTAATGTCAGCCACGTAATTATCGATCCTAATCACATAACGTTGACGGAATGGTTAAAGCACCGCTTGGGAAAGTTAGCATCGAACGGTCCTGCACCGGTCCGGAACATGTCGGACAATTTCTTGTCCCACGCTAGGCGACGTGTTCACGTGTAGGACAGAGAAACAGAGAAAGATAGGGCTGTTCAGAAGGAGAGGGAGAAAGGACATTGTTATTCTGACCGCTTAAATAATTCATAAGCAATATCGCACCGTTGCCGCGGTCACGTCTCGGCTTCCCTCCTGATTGGCTCGAATTTACGAGCCATTGTCGCCTGATTGGCCGCGCTTGTGCGACGGATGGTGGTTTCGTAAAGAAAAGCACTTTATCGGCTGAAAGTATTGACGTGCCCGAGTACCGGTCCATGCGTGAAAAAGACGAAGGCAGGCAAAGGAAGGACGAGAGAAAAAGAGCTGGGTAGGTGGGGTGGTGGAGCGAGGAGCGTGGGAGGGGGGAGAAACGCTTGCGGTAATTTCTCCGAAGGCTCTCTCCACCCTCTCTCTTTCCTTCACTCTCCTTCTCACTATATCGCTCTTTCTTTCTCTCTCCAGCTTTCCTATCTATTCTCTGGGCCACCCGCTTTCTCTTCGATTTAACTTTGTCAAATTCCTTCGTTCCGCTCCTTCGAGGATCCGGCTAGGTGCGAACAAAGTGTAGGCAAATTGAGTCGCGTTTCTTACTACCTTCGCAGCCGCGATGCAATCGCGTGCATGCTCCGGGCATACTCGTTCTTTACTTAATTCGCACGCACACCGGGTGCCATTTGCTCGGTCCGAGTGCCCGAAGAACTTCTACTTTGTTAACACGTCGACTGCAGCGTGAATTTTGTGCGTTTCACACATGTCAATTGTGTTTAATGTTCCGTTTCTCAGAAAAGGATATCTTTATTATTACTTTATTTCAGTACGACTATCCGCATTTGTGAACCGTAAGCAAGGCGATTGGGCTCTTTCGATACCCCATCTGCCCTGCACGTTTTCCGAAATAACAGATACTAATAGCACCGAATTTCGTCAAAACATTTAACATTTTATTGACCCATTATCCACATTTGGTAACTAGAAGTCCTGCCATCGTCGAGTCCTTTCTTTCCGCTTTCTTTGTTCGAGTCAAGGCGCTTTTCTGGTTTATGGCCTGCTATGGTACTGCCTTTGGGATACGCGGATTCCCCGCGTGCGTCACTCGAGGGTACAAGCGTACCTGCGAGTGACTCGCAGTTTGGGGGCGATCATTTACTCTTTCCAATCAATTTTTTGTTTTTGACCAATTATCGAAGACGACCGTGCCCCTTACCAATTCCCGGAAAATGGCAGTCAACGAATCCGGTAGCCCCACAGTAAAACTCATGCCCACGCCGAGTTTACATTTTTTACGCCATCCATCATCTACTTCTATAAAGCTCAATTAATGCATAAACTCAAAATTTTGAAATTGTGACATACGGCGTTTTTCCTTGCAACCACAGATATAACGTCGACCATTCAGAAGCAAACTGGCAATCCATCGTTGTTTCCGGAAGGAGCCAACTGTTTCTTATAAACGAGGTTCTACTGTACTGATTGCAAAAAGTTCAAAACACATAAATCACTGTATTTTGATTGCACTCCCAATAGGTTGTCACTTCAGTCAACCTAAGTGTTCACAAACCAGTTGTTTAAACAGCACTAGAAGCTCTGTCAATTCAAATATTCGCACTGTATCAAACGATCAAAAATCACCCTTAAAAGCAGGAAGAAGCCTGGACTGGAATAACAAAATTAAGCAAACACAGGTGGCACCATCGATTAATTTTTCCGTCAAATTCCCCTCGTCCCCAAAGTTTGCACACTCGAGTCTGTACAGGAGGTTTGTTCCTGGTGTCGATCTCTATCTCGTCGTTCTCGAAGGGCACCGGATGGACCCTCCCCAAAGACAAAGCAGCTCTTATCACCGGCCACGACGATACTTGATTTATTATGAAACGCTTGTGTGCCGCTCGCGTGTGTCCCTTCGAAGGGAGAGACCGGTTACTCTTCCTATTCAAAAAAAAAGGAAAAGGAAAGAGAGAGAGAGAGAGAGAGAGAGAGAGAGAGAGAGAGAGAAGAGAAGCTCTTCCGGTGAAGCGACAGATTTACCTCAATGAGTTTTTGAACGAGCCCGCAGACGAAAACGCGCCTCTTTTTCTGAGGCTTCCCTTCCGTCCCTGGCACTCATGCGCAAAACGGGACAGATAAGACCCTGTGTATTCCCGGGTGGTTGGGAACGTGGGGGTGTGTGTTGTGGGGGTAGAAGGGGGTCTGTCGAGGGGGCGGGAAAGACCGGGAGACGGAAATAGTAGCCGGGCCGAGGGACAGAGGGAAACGGGCGTTTCTTGTGTGCACCGCACCAGAGTGGAGTTTTACGCGTGTTTAATCTGGAAATGGATCGCCCGAGAATATGGCTCTATGAGCCGAGGCTGAAGGGACCGAGAGTTAACGAAAGCACGGTCGACAGGGTGGGACCAAGCGTTGCGTGGCTCGGCTCGACGTGTCCGTGGCGTGGTTCGGCTCAGCTCTGCTCAGCTCTGCTCAGCTCTACACCGCATCGCTCCGCTATGCTCTGTTCTACTCTCCTCTGCTCGTTATCCTTTTTTCCACTTGTATTGTAAAAACTGTCCGGCGAGCAGCACCCAGGCTCCGTCTGCACTTTTCAACCGTATTTCCGGCAAACATGTGGCCGCCGAAAGGAGCCGAGCGATTTAATTATTCCCTTCCATTTCATCTCTGACACGGCCACCCCGGATTAGTTTTACGACGGTCGACCGACCTACAGCTGAAACCGCAATAAACCGATGTACCACGCCCGCCAAGCCGTGCACCACCACACGCCGTTTCGTTTTCTACCGGTCTTCCGAAGCTGTAACTGACTCCGCAAATTATTATCTTGGCCGCGGTTCTGCCCCGGAGTTACACGCATTATTACCGCGCTCTCTGGATTCGTGAATCTCTACACGAAACCTCGGGAGAACAGATATTGAGGGTCATCGTGTTTTGTGGATTGGATGTTCGGCTGGTTTACTGGAAGATCATCGTGCTGATTCATTGGTCATTTCTGTGTACACACGATCCTCTCTTAACACGATACTTGGAAAATATGGTTTCAATTTTTATAAAAATTCATAAACGATATTTTAAACTTCAAAATTTTTAGAAGCGACGAATGCAACCGAATTACATTCAAAATCTGATTATACTGACAAGCATTTTTTTTTACTATCAAGCAACAATTTCACTACATGTTTTCCATCGGAACTTTTCATGTCTCTAAAAACTAAACGATGTTTTAATCTTGGAGATATTTATAAGCTACCATTACAACAGAACCATATTCAAAATATAAGATGCTACTAACAAGCATTACTTTCACTATCAAGCAACAAGTTCACTATAAAAACTCGACGATGTTTTAAACCTGAAAATTTTTACGCGATACGAATGAATGTAAACGGTATTCACGAAGCTTATAATAACATATATTTCTTTCAATTTCAAAAAAAGATTTTACAACACAGTGGAGCCAGAAAGTATTTAAACCTTACATTTCGGATTCTCGAAAAATTTACGATATATGAATTGTGATCATTTCGAAAAAACAAATAGTACAACCACAAGCCTGGATTCACTTTAAAGCTTGAAGTCTTTACTTTCGAAAAACAGTGTACATTTTCATCTACGATATCCTTACATGATGTAGCCGATGGAAATCTGAGGACCCACTTTTCCTAAAAATTGCACAAAATTCCAAACGTCTCCAAAAACTTTCAAAAATTTTTCACGTAATTCAAACTGCCATAGATATGAGAACTAAAGCCTCCTCTTTGCGACAAGACCTTAAAAATTGATATACGATTTTTTTCACTGTTATATGAAACAAAAATGAGGAACAATTGTCTGTAATGTTAGTGGTACATTTCTCATTCAAAACTCGATAAAACGTCTAAAAAAAATTGTACATTAATTTAGTGAGTCGTAAATGTTATTATTAAGGAGTTGTAAAGTGGAACAAATAATAACAGGCACGAATAAAAATTTTCGAATTTTTCACACACGCTTGAATTTACAGCATTTTTTTTTAGAAAAAATGTGTCTTGCGTTTCTCGCCTGCAACATCATGAAAAAAATCTTAGAATAAAATGAACGATAAATTGTGACACTCGAGACCTCTAGCCTAAAAATGAGTCCACATTTGTTGCCGTAAGATCATTTCTTATGGAATTATCACAATTTGTCGGGAATCGATTAGTGTTCAAATATTTCTAGGATCCGCCTATCTTCAAAGTCAGCTTGTCGTGACAAACTTTCAGCATCCAGAAATAATTTTACCACACGTTTTCCATCAGAAAATCATCACGTCCTTAAGAAACATATTTCAATCGTTTCGTGTCGCCGAACACAATCTTGACGAACAATGTACAGAATGAGATCTGGAACAGATCTCCAGTGATTTTTCCGTCGCTCACTGTCAACTCTCGGTTCTCTCACAGCTCGAAACGCGGTCTGGGGAAATTATCTATTTTGGCAGTAATTTGCTCGCAACGGGTGACATAAATCGCGGCTGGAAAAGCTAATTTAGCGGATAAAATGTGGCCGGTCTCGAAATAAAGCCGTGGGTCACGTCGATATATCGTGCTCGGCACACCCGGCCGCAGGCGGCTTATATATCATACTAATTATTTATATTTCATGCACCGGTAGCGCAGGTACCTGCTGCCTACAACGTGTACGCGGTATTTTACACTCGTGATACGTCGCCCATATACCATGTGCAACGTGCGAACTCTATCCAACCAGTCCGGCGGCCCGCGTCACGAAAATATCGTCAAACTTCTTGTCACACGGATCGGCCGCACATTACTCTGGCATCGGTTCACACATCTGCCAGCCTGTTGTTCGTTAATAATTGTCAAACGGCCTTGGTTAATCGGCGAATTTCATTCAAAACCCCGCGGCATTCATTCGCCACGCAGCGCGAAATTACCGCTATATTTAAAAATCTATGACTCGCAATATTCCACGGTAAATTGGCCACTGAAACTAATATTGCTGTGGTCTACTGAAATATTAAAGTTTTTTTTATTAAATTTAATACTGCTGTAGTTTGTTAAATTCTGAGCAGAAATTTTCATGAAATTTTATGCGTCAGTCAATTAGTCGTTATCGACGATCGATCATTTCTTTCGGGAGAATTATTAGGTGCACAAATTAATTCGCGGCTCTCACAGTTAGTTATAATTTTATTTTGTCCTCGATTCTTTAAACCACCGTAATAAAGAATTGTATAATATGACTGTATTTTTGTTGGCTGTAACTGATTAATAAATTCACGAAGAACGGTTAAAGAATTAATTTGTCGGACTGATGCTTACAGCTTGTCAGAAGGATTCGTTACATAACATGCGACAAGAAAATTTCCGCGAACCTTAACACTAAACCTACCACGGTCAAAATGACCAGTTTTCAATTTCACAATTATTGAAATTAGAAAAACGATTTCATAGTCAGTTCAGAAATGACTGAACTGACTTCTTTATTTAAGCACATATTGTAATGGAAACGGTACAAATTTAAGCAAATTCAATCTTCTCACTTCTTTAACCCCGACTTCACTTTTGGCCCGATCATCTACTACGGGCTATGCCCGTAGTTGTAGGTTAAGGGGTTAAGGCGTTTTACTTTTATATGTTTTGTGCTTGGTAGGTTTAGTGTTAAGACTTTACTTGCTGGAAGCCTATTAGTAGGATTTTCAATAATTGTATTTTATCATAATGAGGCTTAAAAATATTCGTTATTCATTATAAAATATTCATTTTATAATCCCGAAGGAAACTATTAGATGACGTTACTGGGGATGATTTTCTGGTTGACAATTGAAATTGTTGCAACTGTTGAAGGATCCATTCAAAAGCCTGTAACTATAGACTTTTAAAGACTTTTAAAAATTAACAAATTTTCACCGGTAGGTAAAGTGTTACAATATAAAGGAGATGTTATTTAATGTAGAACGACAATTTGAAACATGTCGGAGCTCTTCTTAATCTAGAGGAGCGTTACGGAAACACGAAACTTCTCGCTAGAGCGATACTTATCGGGTCCCATCACCTTTAGCTAAATAACCTTTCCAATCCGAGTCTATTTAAACTGTACGCGACCTTACCGCGGTATTCATTTCACTATTTCTCGAATATGCGACCATCTGTCGCTGTCTATTTAAAAAAGCTCGTCTTCCCGATAAGCGAAAGCTATCTCTACTCCAGACCCAGCAGATTGCCTTTGTCTCTCGGTCGAGTTTGATCTCGCGAAGTTTAATGTAAAAAGGACATGAAAGAAGGCGAGCTTCTTACGCAATCCAGCAAACTCGTTCGAAAAGAAACGAGGAGCTTTGCGAGAATGTAGTTATTTGAATTAAATAATCCGAGACGATGTTTATTAAGTCGAACCGTTTTAGCGGCGGTGTTTGTTAAATTTTAAAAGAGAAGTCCGTCTCTCATTCGGGCTGTTCCTCCGTATCCGGGACGAAATGATTCGCCGAATGATAGTTCTGTGGAAGGTAAAAGTTCCGTCGTAAAATATTTAAGTCTCCGTCTACCGATGTGATTTATAACTAAAGGTAGCTCTCGCCCGGCGAGTTTGCCGTTTCGACTTGCCCGACTGACAGTGACAGTTTACTCCTTGACGAGGAAAGGAATTGGTCGGAAAAGTTTCTGTTGATGTTACGCGCTATTAAGGGGATCGTGTTTCTCCGATGCCGGAAATCAGAGGGAATGGTATTAACACCGCCCAAGGGAGGGTTGGCCGTTTTATTTTACGTCAGTTACCAGATACCTTCGAAAATCTTCGTAACACCCACGACGGGCCACACCTGTCCGGAAATTTCCTTTCTGGCCTTTATTATCGAACGATTCTTCAACCTCTATACCTCCGACTTCTCGAAGTTGCGCTGGAACTTCGCTAAGACAAGCTTTCTTTCCGTAAGTCTCACTTTCACGCAATTCTTCCCTGTTGCTCGGGCATCCTGTCTTCGAACTTCTTGAAACCTTCACAGTGACCTTTAACCTTCTCCTCAGATACATTTTTACCGATTGTTTTCTAACCTGTCATTCTTTTAATCGATATCAAGGCGTGTATGAAAATAAACTGTATTTTTAACCCTCCGTGCGCAACCTGGGCCGTTTATATTCGCGGATAACTTTTTTACTGTGCTAGACTTTCAAAAAATCTAAAAAGATTTTGGAGTACGTATTGAAGTCTCTTTTTGAAGTGAAACTTCTTTAGGCACGTTAGGCGCAAAACCTCGACGCGGTAGGCGTACAACTTCGGCGCGGTAGGAGTAAAACCGATCTGGCAATGAAACGATGGAACGATGAAACGATGAAACCATTTAGTAAAACCTCGACGCGATAGGAGTAAAACCGATCTGGCGATGAAACAATGAAACGATTTAGTAAAACCTCGATGCGGTAGGAGTAAAACCGATCTGGCGATGAAACGATGAAACGGTGAAACGAAATTCAATTATATTAGCATGTATGCATGGATGATGCTAAGTGGAGATTTCAACGTGAACTTTGCATCGAGACAATCAAAATTATTAATTGAAGTTTTTAGAAGTAAATTAGGATTGGAAATGGTAAATAATACTAATGAAGTAACAACAAGATCAGGAACAACTCTCGCTGCAGTATTTGCAAGACATTTAGACAAAATTGATTCCAGAATATTTATATCATATTTTAGCTATCACAAGCCAATTGTTTCAATAATAGAATCATAGAAAATTAAATGTCATAAAGTGTTCGCCTTTCTCTACTTTCAATGACTTTCAATGACCTTATGTAATAGGTCGTTGAACTCGTTTTAAGATGCTCTATCATGATAAGGAAGCAAGAATATACCACCGTGCAAGGGTCAATGGAAAGAAATAAATATAGGAAAGAAAGAAATTCGAGGATTAATAGCGTCGAAACTTAGCCAACAAAATTCGCCAATCATAGAAAGCGTTTTTTCCACGTTTGAAATGAATATACAGGTCGAGTAGTTGACCACGCGCCTCAACTTCTACTCACATTTTACTTTATAACTCAAAAATGAATAATTTCCACAAGGTATGACAAACACCATTCGAAAGGGCATGGAATCTACTATTAATGCAGCGTTTTTGGTTAAAATCAGGCGATAATTTTTTTGGGAATTGCAATTTTTCTGAATTTTTTACACCTTGAAAAACACAAAAAACGTGAAAAAATTATGTTAGCAATCAATAAATTACATAAGCTTATACACCGTTGGAAAGCTTGAACTTTTTATGATTTTTTGGTATCAGTGCCGGGTCGATATCGTATTTTTATTAAAAGTTACAGGGAAAAACTTTTTGCACGGAATCAATGTTAGACCCAAAGGGCTACCAATATGCAAAGTGTCAGGAAAATTGGTCTTGGGTAATTTTGGCCGATCTTGAATCAACGCCTTTGCACGGTTGAATTAAAAGTAGTTTAATTAAGTTTGTGCTTAAAGTGTGAACTTCAGAGAAACACTGTTCAATATCTCCTTCCTACTCCAGTACGTTCCTTACAGTTATTTACATATGCGGATTGTCGGATCGCACAAAACATATTTGTAGTAAACTACGGGGGAATTGACTGTCAGTATATCAACGTGAGAACGGTGATTAAATACGTCGCATTACCGAAGAGAATTACGTTCGTGTATTAAATACCCGTGCACATATTCGAGCAGATCGTAAATAGTTGGGGACATTATCCGGCACGGGATGCACGGTAGCACGATCCTAATTTTCCGCCGTTCATTACGGCGATAGAAAGAGAGAATGAGAGAGCGTTGTCGCGTGAACATCGGCGCAGTTTCGCGACGTTGAAAAATACAGCACGGCCGTGTCGCGTTCGATATCAGTAAATAGAATGATACATCATCGGTGGAATTCGGTGGAGGAGCGTCGTCGTCTCGAAAGATAACCGTGCAGCTTATAAACGGTCATAAAACGCGACGGTGCTTGATTTAGTTGGGCGTCCTTGGTATGCGTCTTCAGCGTGGAAAAGAAAATGTTGCAGCATAATATATTCCCTTGCTGTATCACCGCAAGTTTCTGCCATAAAAATGCCGCGTACACAACGACGGTAAAGTCAGAGTACCGGAGAGAAAGAGAGAGACAGAGACAGAGAGAGAGAGAGAGAGAGAGAGAGAGAGAGAGAGAGAGAGAGAGAGAAAGAGAAGTAACACAGCAGCGTGGAAGAGAGACGGTGGAAAAAGGCGGAGCTTTCAAGCCCGATGTAAATGAGACTTCTCGAACTAAGGGACGCTTAACAATTAGAGTAAATCACCCGTGACCCCTCCCGGTAATCTTCGTTGCCCTAACTGCGCGTACGCGTGCCAATTTTTCCGTAATTTCGTTCCGCAACCGGCGGCGGCGATACCGGCCGTCCTAGTTTTGAGTTGTTTTCGCTGTGATTACCGCTCGTACAATGCTCGCGAAGGGAGAGAACGAATTAAACCGCTAGCAACAGATGCTACTGCTCTGCTTTGCAGTTTAATTCGCGGCCGTGATAAGCGGAAGTTCCTCGAAAGGCCGGGGAATATATATTTCAGATCCGTCGACGGGGATTAACGAGATGCTACGTTCCAGCGGATTCATCGTTCAACTATAATAATTCATTTGACGACTTCCGCCGCGATTAGCCTTCGCTCTGAATCGAATCCGACCGACGATTCTGCCGGATTCATAATCTACGGTCTTCTTTCCACGTCGTGCTCTACCCCGACGATGATGTACCGAATTAATGCTTCGCTTTTGTGGTCCCAATTTTAATTCCTCATATCTGTGGCAATTTCATTTACGAGATAAATTTGTTAAAGTTCGTGGCGGCTACCTCCTATGCTCGCCAACAGAGGGACATTACGACAACACCTTTCCCGCTAGTACCTGAATCTTCCTCTGTTTTCATCTTAGAGGAAAATGAACACTGTGTTACGAAAATACACGCTTCAAGCTTTAAAATGTGTCCAGGCTTATGTTTGGACTATTTTATTTTACGCAATTGTCACAATTTAAATATCGACAATCGGAAATTTTTAAATACTTTTTTGGTTCCACTGTATGTTGTATTATTATTAGTGCAATCTACAATATTTATTAATGCTTTAATAAATTCAAATTCAAGAAGTGGCTATACAAATTCGAGAAGTGGCTGCGTCAAAAACTGCTCTACAATCTCCACAATGCTAAAGCGATAGAGATGAGAATGGGTTAAGAGCACAGGATTGAGCCATCGAATCCTTTTCACCCAGTCTACACCGGTGGAACTATTCAGTAAAACTGCTCTTTATCGAACAAATCAAACTACGATCTTCCAATTTCATTTTCACCGGTACATTCCACGGTAAAGTACCCGAAGACTGCGCGGTCGGATCGAATTCAAGAGATACGAAAAATGGAATCGTTACCAATTGGTTCCAACGAGTCAAATTTTAAACGAGACCGCTGCTCCGGGATATGCAGTCTCGATTTTCCCAGAATTTCTTTTGCAGCGGTGATACGGACACTCGAAAGATTGGAGAAAGACATTGCAGTCGAGTATAGCACTGACTGAAGAGAAAGAGAGAGAGAGAGAGAGAGAGAGAGAGAGAGAGAGAGAGAGAAGGAGCGTGTGTGCGTATATGGGGCGAGGGAGAGAGACACATAAAGTCGGGTATCGGGAAGAAGAAAAAATGCAAGTGAGAAAGCCTTTTGGGAGGTGCGCATGCACGATGACGTTGATAGGTTGCGAGGGTGGGCCGGGGCTAGCGAGGGGAGAGGGTGGTAAGGCAGACGGTTTGTATTTCAAATTTAAAAGCATTCGACAATGGACGCTTCTCGTATTGTTGACTCACTCGACGAAGGAGAGAGGAAAGAAGAAAGAAACGCACAGAAGTGTACGCTGGAGGAAAGAGACGAGGGCAAAGAAGTGCACGCGAGAGAGAAAGAGAGAGAGAGACGCAGGGGTTTCGGTAGGGAGAGAAGGAGAATCAGGGGTGGCTGCAGTTCTGTAAAGGACTGCAGACAATTTCCGCAGGGCTTAGTGGCTTCGGGCTCTTCAAATAAATTATTCCGCGGATGAGCGACGCTGCTTATTTTTCACCATTTTCCATGCCACCCGCGATGGGCGTCCCGAAGTGCACGCGAGAACGGCTGAATAGTATCGGTAAAGAGGAATGATGAAACCGTTAGTTTCATTTATGAGATGGTTAACGTCTCGGCGTAACACGGTAATGAAATCCCGCTTAGACCTTGGACGATTTCCAAAATTCGTAGAATCACTTCGCCGCGGTTTCGAGTAGAACACGCCATTGATTCGGGCACTCTGGGATCAGTGTGCATTACAGATTCTTGACTCTCTAGTACACGACTTCGTCGATTAGCTAATGTGGTGGCAAATTTTGAACGATTCATAGCGGGTCTTCTAGACATTGTCCTTCTGAATTTTTAATTGTTTTGGTAGTGCAAACAATCTTTGTACGAATGAAATGAGACTAATTGCAGTTTGTAATTGACGAGAGAATTCTACAAGAGACACGCTAATGTAAAAAGAAAACAGAAAGCACAATGTATAGGTAACACGTTCAGAATAAAATTAAGCCTACAATTTAAATTTTATTCTGTTTATAAACACGTTTACTTTTCTATTTTAGTTGTTTTAGTTATATTTGTTTTGAAGTCTTTGATAGTGAAGTAAAGGTGCACTTTAAAAAGAAGTTGGATAATACAACGTCTGCTTTAACCCATTCTGGTCTGATATCTTACTGATTTGCATTACATTCATAAATGATACCACAATTGCCGTATATATATATATATATATATATATATATATATATATATATATATATATATAAGGCTAATTGTACTATTTCACAATTCTCTTTCAAATGGATCGTATAATCTGAATAATACGAAGTTGTAGCAATTTCCCAAATAAAAGAGACGGTCCACTTTGGACTGCAAGGATTAATATAAAATTCCTTGTAATATTGTATTGAATTGAACATTGTTGTAATAATATTATCTTTTGAAAATGTGGCTATAAGTTTGGCAAACAGTGTTGATTGCAAGGAAAGAACGAAAAAAGTTCTAGGAGCCATTTGACAGGTGGATGATGTAGAGCGCGGACGGGGTAGAATTTAAAGTATAGTTTCCGAAGGATCAGCGTAGGATGTCTCGGATTTTGTCCCATCGATCCCGCTTCTGTCATTCGAAGCGCCCGGTTACATGAAAAGCGACTAAAACAAGCGGAACCATCATTCTTCTTGCCAGTAATGTCTCGAATAGAAAAAGGGGAAGTGGGAAAGGGCACAGTGCTCTCTCTCTCTCTCTCTCTCTCTCTCTCTGTGTGTGTGTGTGTGTGTGTGTGTCGTCGTCGTCACGAGCGTCTCTGAAATACTGGGCATCGATTCAGAATATCTAGGAATGCGGGTCGTGCAGACATTCCCAAAGAGCTTTGACAATTTCACGAGTCTTTTCGCCCCATCCGGTCGCCATCAACCCTTTTCACCCTCGTAACCAGACATCTGTAACCTCGCGCGATGCGATCTCAATTGAATTTATGAAAAATCTGATTCTTTCGGTCTCCTCCATTGCCACAACTTTCGTCATGATTTTCTATCAATTTTATATTCAGGAGCAACGCCGCGCGAACTTCCGTCTTTCAGCACTATTTAAAATATCGTTGCACGTAAGACAAATTAATAAATTATTGATTTGTATTCTTAATCAATTGAAATTATTATTTCTGATGTTAAAAGGGATTTGACAGATTTTCAATCGTTACATCAACAGCAACTGTTGTAGACGTACATTTTCAATTAATATTTATTCATTAGTCTGCTACTACATTTATCACAAATCATAAGCAAATACTCTGTAATAAAAATTGCGATAGTTGTTCAAAATTAAAGAATACACTACTATAGCATATAAAAATATTTTAAAATTTTGGAGGTGTATGGTCAAGAAAATTATGTTATAATGTAATCAAATTGTACTTATTTATTGGTTTGAAATTTCGAAAGAATTATTTCTGAAATGAAAAGAATCACCTGTTTCAAAAACAACCCCTAGATCGAGTGCAAACTTTTATTCGACCTTCAAGTGTGTTTGCTCAGCTTCACACTAATATTATGCCGCATATTCATGGGTCCATTCGACCGATCATGCATCATTCCATGTCTAATCAGAAACGAGATCGACGCTTCTGCTACACAAAAAAAATTATTTTTTGTATATAAGCGAGACATCTTCGTACACAGCGTAATTTTACTCTGTTCGATCAAATAGTACATTTCGACATATACGCATTAATCCACCGATCTACACAGCTTTCTTAAACCATTCATACAGTCCGCTTAACGGAACTATTCACATAAAGTTAATTCGGCGCATGACGTAGCGATTTCATCGATGCTCCTGTGCAAAGAATTTCACGACACAACACTAACAATAAGCATTAGAAGTCTATTCCTAAACTTTTTCCCACCATTTACGAAACACCCTGTATATAGAGGGTGTCCCACATAAATGGGAACACCTAAATATCTGTCGCATTTACAGTCCTATCAGAAAACTTCAGAGGACAAAGTGACACTATTGCAGGGGGCAAATATAATGCTAAAAAAAAAACTTTTTATGTCGTGTTTTTTAATGAAATTTGAAGGTCACCGATGTTTTTTTAAATGAAATAGTATATTTTTTTTTATTTTTGACCTTGAAATGACCTTGAGCAAGAATAATCATGTTGGAGCAGATAAAATGTGGAAGTTTAAAATTTACGTGTTTCAGCAAAGATTACGCGTTGTTTACGTCGAGTTGACCTTTACATATCATAATAAATGAACGAACTGTTGACAATCCTCATTTATGCAATATTGCAATTTTGCATTAAATGATCTGTAGGCATTGTCGATTTCCTAAGACGTAATTGAAGCACATGCTGCAGTAATTATTACGATTTTTAGAACTTACACTACCGGTATTTTTAAATTGTTTTACCACAACGGAAAATGCGCGTAAGGAAGGACAAATACGATTCACAAATTTTTCACGATACAAATGTACTGCTGGCCTCAAAGATTGGTGGCTTTCGCCATAAGTGAAAACCATATCGATTCAGTCCTGTACAGTATAACACATTGGTATCACTTTCACGTTTCGAATTCGAATAATGCAGAAGGAACAACGTACTTATTCTAACCGATTAACCTTCTGTCAACGACCTCAATGATACATACTCTAACATAAACATACGCTGTTTACTATGAAAAATATTTCAAACATGTATTGTGGTTTGTAAAGGTCAACCCGACGTAAACAATGCGTAATCTTTGCTGAAACACGTAAATTTTAAACATCCACATTTTATCCGCTCCAACATGATTATTCTTGCTCAAGGTCATTTCAAGGTCAAAAAGATGGTATCCACTAAATTCAGTTTTTTATTGTCTATCATGCTATCGTAAAAAATATACTATTCCATTTAAAAAAACATCGGTGACCTTCAAAGTTCATTAAAAAACACGACATAACAAATTTGTTTCTTTACCATTATATTTGCCCCCTGCAATAGTGTCACTATGTCCTCCGAAGTTTTCTGATAGGATTGTAAATACGACAGATATTTAGATGTTCCCATTTATGTGGGACACCCTGTATACTCACGCACTCCAGCATCCGCCAGACCTTTGTCGGACGGATGGTTGCGAAAATTTCTCGGTACCGAACGCGTTACGTTGCGTACGCGGTAATAACGCCTGTTCCAACTTATCGGCAATTTTCCTCGGGCGACACGTTTTGCAAAGTCGCCGCGACAATATAATGCAGTTAATAATCGCGTTCCGCATCGGGTATCGCGGACACGAAAAGAACATGACACGTAACAAGGTGAGCCTGACACGACGAGAGGACAGGTTCATTCGTGACAAGTCGCACGCGTCGCCGCGCCTCGTACACGCTTCCACACGCTTCTACACGCTTCTACACGCCTGTGCACGCACACCGACGAGCGTTCCTTTCCTGGAAGCTCATTACAGACTTACAAATCTAATTGCACGCCACCCGTACCGTTATGTATATCAGGGAACGCTCGCGCCACGGAGCAAACGGGAGGTACGTGCGGGAAATCGCGAAAGTACGAGAAACGCGACGACCATCGCCTCGCTGGAGACGATGTACAAGAAAGGCTTCGCGAGGAAATATCTTAATTCGCCAGGCTCTCTGGAATTTCCTTTAAGCAGATAAATCGGCAGAGACCGTATAGAAGGCAATATCATCTCGCGAAGATGTTCGCCGGATTAAATAATTATTTTGACGGGCGTTCCCGGACTTGAAGTAGCATTTTCCAGCTAGTGAAATTGGTATTTCGGGGATTAATAATTTGAAACATTTTTTTTGTTGTCTATTTGTTGATCAGTTTAAGGATACGTCGCCCTAAAATGTCAAGTACATTGCAGATCAGAATTATTTTACAGATTTAACACGTTCGGTACCAAGGATTGTTTTGCTGCTTATCGTCTGTATTGAAATGTTTCATTAAATATAACGTACATCATTTATGGTGTATTAAAATTAGACTGGCATTGAAACAGACTAGGAGGAAGAAGACTAGGTGGAAGAATATGTCAAAATAAAATCATTTATTGTTTTAACCTTTTGCACTGCTAGGTTGAGTGTCGTTCGATATTAATTTCATTCGCGGGAACCCAGGACGTTTTTAAATTGTCAGTTGAAATATACATTATATCTAGAAATATATATTTCCTTTTAGTTAAATAAGCGGTACAAATGCACTACAATTAGTTAGCTGCAATACAGTTAGTAATAAAAATTGTTTAAAATTGGTGCCAATCAAGAAACTATTTTCTGAAGTCCATTTAAAAATTTTAAACTCATAAATTGCTAAAACAAAAAAATGAATAAAAATTACAAGTGCGCAATAGGTTAAGATGATAATCTTTTGATTGAAAGTGTATCTAAGATTGAACCAGTTCTATGTCATTAAAAGAAAAAAAATTTCAGGCAGACCAGTAGAACGTGTCAAAATGAAAGGAATGGTAATTTCAAGTATGTTGGAACGGAACACGGCGTTCCAGTGAAAAATCCCGTGCTCCGTCGTCGCCCTGTGCACGTTCGTGGAGGTCCTCGAGATTTGTCCTTTGTTTCGTCTCTCTCCCTCGGCCAGCTTTTGTTCCCCGGGTTCGTTCTTCACGTCTGTTCCCCCGAGGTGGCTCTATTCCGGACGCAAGACGCGAATGTGGAAAGTGAAGTCGTGGGCGTGCGGGGGCGTGCAAGAAATGCAAGCCCGGCAAGAGTGCGCGCACGACTCGCTCCTCGTCCACTGACAAGCTTCGTCACATTAATTAGCGGATCGTTCGTCTCCGCTTGCGTTAATGAACGCTCTCGTGCAATTCTGGAGAGGCCCTTCGGCCGTGTTGTGCGCGAGAGAAAATAAACGAAACAAAAGGGGGAGTGGAAGAAGTAGTCCGGGCACGGACCGGAAGTCGCGACACCGACGACGGATCCTCTTTCTGTCTCGAACAGTATCGACGAGAGCTCTCTCTCTCTCTCTCTTTCTTTCTCTCTCTCGCTCTCTCAGTTTCATTCTATCTCTGTCACTGACTCTTTCCCTCTCGCACTCTGCTCCTCGATAAAATTCGACGTAGCGTTCCAGAAGGGAGAAAAAAGAAAGGTCTCGTTTATACACAGTCGAGTAGATCGTTCGCGGTTACCTACTTCGTTCACTTTCATCCGTTTTATATTTCACTCGAGAACACTCTTCCGTTCGTTTTTTTATTATCTACGTCGTGGCAGCACCCCCAACCAACCCCCCCTCTCTCTCTCTCTCTCTCTCTGTGCCACTTTCTTTCACCCTCTTTTTGTCTCTACTCTCCGCGCCGTGGATTCTCCGAATTATGAAAACGATGAAGTGTCTGCGCACTCGAGGACGATACGGGAAAGAACGTAATCAGGAGCAGCATTCTTCTTTCGGAATGAACCAGCTGGAATATCGCGAGACGGCTGCCGAGAAATTCGGCGTGAAATGATAATGAAACGATAGCATCGTCCGTTCGACTATTTCACGGTCGAGGGAAACAGCGAGAGCATGGTTGTCGGAATTTTATGCTCCTCTCGTGTGTTAAACTCTTCACCTTTAAATTATGGGACGAAATTCGCGCGGACCTGAACATAGTCTTTAACTTCAGCTCTGGAATAATTGGTTCCCTTTTATAACGTTTATTAGTGTGGTTACGATAATATAAATAGAATATTTGTATACTGAAACATAATGTGAGAACACATTTTTCCACATTTCATTATTTTAGTCTCCGATTCACTGTCTCATTGTATTGGATTGTGAAATATGCAGGAACTGTCTGTCTAGCAGTGTGTTAAGTCTTTCGCAAATACAATTAGCAGTTCCAGAGGCAAAAATCATTTTCATTTAACCCCTTGCACTATGATTTATTTTACGGTTACAGTGATTAGAACTTGATTGTCGTCCATCATTTCTTAGAAAAAAAAGAAAGTCTAAATTTATTATGTGCTTGTATATTTCCCAATATATCGACAGTAACAAAGTAAAATTTTATTTCGCTTCAAAGGAAATTAATAATTTACATGTTTAGTAGATGTTCGAAATTCTTATCACGAATCTGAGTCGTTATTATACTGCAAGTGGTTAAAAAAGTGGTAATTATATATAAAAGGTCTGCGTACTCCGATTTTGATGAAATTTTAATATATTATAGATTTCGACATTTTGAACAATTTTTTCCTTTTCCCATATAGGGGGGTCGCTTTTAGTTTTCGAGATATTTGCAAAAAACTATCGGTAATGTTAATTTCATAACGGAAACCTTCTTTTTAGAAACACTTGGTAGGTGTGTGTGGTATTGTCGCTTGTCATCTCCACAACGTGTTTACAAACAAAAAATAAACAGATGCGTCTCGAAAATCCAGGAAATGTCTTTGAAAATTGAAAGCTCAGCCTATCTATGTATGATCAGAGTTATCTAAAGGAGTTAATTCTACTTGTTTCTTCTGTTATTCCATTTCCTGGAATTTCGGGCCGCATCTGTTAATTTTTTATTTGTAAACGCGTTGTGGAGATGAGAAGCGACAATACCACACACACCCACCCAGTGTTTCTAAAAAGAAGGTTTCCATTATGAAATTAACATTACCGATAGTTTTTTGCAAATATCTCGAAAACGGAAAGTGGCCCCCCTATATTAGAAAAGGAAAAAGTTGTTCAGAATGTGTTGCTCCATAACATATTAAAATTTCATCAAAGTCGGAGTACGCAGACCTTTTCTATATAATTACCAAAAAAGTTTTTGTTCATAAAACGTTCGTGTTGAGACGTGATTATTGTATGGCCGGCTCGTATTTCGGGTTGGGTCTACGCTACGGTCGATTTTGAACAGTGCCATTGTCGAAGGGGTCCTCTAGCGTCTTCTGACGAATTTATTGTTTTATGACTCTGGTGCGGCTGGAAAGTATCAGCTGGCCATGGGAAAGTCAGCCTAGCCGTGCAGTTCTCAATGGCACTTGACGTAGCCTAGGCCCACGCTTAGCGCCAAGGGGGGCCTGTGGCCCAAAGCCTAAATTATGGTTTCCGGCGAAATTGCAGGAAACCGAGTGTCGTCTGTTTAGTGACACTCGTTACGACGTATTTCGTCTATGGGCGTTGCCCTTGTTTTGGGAGGTCATTTGTAGCCTCCCAAATATTATATCATTGGCTGGGACCCCCTCTATTTTGTACTTTGTGGAGGGATTTTTCAACCCCACGAGGTTACTTGTCTCTCACGCGTTAGTTGTAAGATCAGTCGCGATTTAAGAGTCAAAACCAACAGTTGCGAAGTAGAATCGATAGTTACATCATCTCTCTATTATACAGTCCACTATATTCAGTTTTATATTAAAGTTATCCGAAAACCCAATTACCTTATTACTTATTTACCTCTCTTTGAGGAGTGTTTCTCAGCGGCTCACTAAATACTGCTTGAGCACTGACACGACACAACAGTTCGTATTCTATTTAATACGATGTTAAGAGGCTTAAAAATGTTTGCTTTTCACCCGTAAAATAAATTTTTCTGCCTTTTTTGTTTTAACAGTAAGGTAAATCGTTGTTTGCGGAACAATCGCAAATGATCAGAGGACTGTATTACGGAATGTGACATTTTTGCAACGCGCGGCTGTCACCGACAAACGGCAAGAACGTTAATATTATCGAAAATCACCGCGAACGCGATAGAAGAGCGATTTCGCGAATCGATAGCTCCGCCGTTTCTCTCTATTTGCCCGGGACAATGATTTCGCAACCTGCCGCGTAAGCACACGTAGCGTATGTCGCCTATGGTCGATCAGAATGGCCCTCAAATTGCGCTTAATCGGCCTGGTTGCTGATAAAAAAATACATGCATCGCACGTGCCACGGCTCTACAGCCTCATTAGCTTTCTGTTTAATCGCGGTGCGCGCGCGGACGCGCATGCACGGGTCAGCAATAGTTAAATCAATCGCGTACACGTGACTATAATCACGCGCTAATGAGACTTCTTTGAATCATCTGTCATTATGACTTCCCTACATTGCGTTCCACAATAAGATCTATCCATTGCATTCTCTTTTCTATATTTGTTTCCTTGTTTTACTCATTCGCTTTTGTTCGTTTCGTTAATTACTGTTAATGACAACTACGAAAAATTAAATGCCATTTTTAAAGAATTATCAAATAAAGATTGCAGCATGCATAGTTTAATCATTTGCATTCGCAGAATTTTTTCAAATCATCTACAACAACCCAAACACATCTATTTGTAAAAATAGTAGGGAAGCGAGTGTTTTAGGTAAAATTACCTAGAGATGGAAATAATTACATTATGTTCCTCAATTATTTTGTCATGAAATTGTTGCCAACATATTCATAGCAGTTTTCTGACTAAAACAACTCCAAACACGGTACTATTTGCATCATACATACTCGTTTAATTTTCGATTGAGTAGAACCTCGATTATCAGAACTAATTAATGAAACAAGAGTATTTACAGCGATAGGATCAAATTATTGTAGACACTCGCGTAGGTAGAGGTGATTGCATTAAAATAACCAATGTTTAATAAATCGACCGCCGGACAAGCACCCTAAAAAATCCTACAAAATCAAACTAATTTATCCATTTAAATTAAAATTGTAAAATTAAAACTTGTCACATTGATTACTTCCTGAACCTTTCTAGAACTCACAAGTCCTAATTAAATACAATTCACACCGCTATATCGTATAAAAATTCAGTCGAACCAAAATGAAATCAATTACATACTTCCGGTGTGAAAAATTCGATTGCAACCTTTATATAGCCACGTCCGGCACACTCAACCGCTAGAATCTTCAGCACAAGCATTTCCAAGTTCATCGAATAGTTGATCGGACAACTATCCTTCTAATTACAATTTTTGAAATTAATCACGGCCGCATTATCGGAATAAGAGATCAGCGTGCGGCCATTCATCGGCCGCAAAATTCATGTCAATACGTTCCCGTGGAACCCGACCGCCTCTCCACATATGAATGAACATTGAAACCGGTTTGTCTGGGCTGCAGCCCTCTCGCTGTTCATTTCCCCACCCCCTAGCGAGTATCATCCGGGCAACTGGCAAATAGGGTGGGGGTTTGAGGGGTCTGGGGCTCGTCTCGCGAATACGTCGAACGCAAACAAACGAATTAAACGAATTCCACGGGTTCAGGTGGGGTGATTCCGCATTAACGGGGTAGTCTCCGCTCTCGTCCTATCTGGTCCGCTCTCGCGACAACGTATTCGACGTCGAAACTTTTCGATCCGGCGCGGCAGGGTTTCCCTGGGGCTGGTTTTACGCGCGCTTAGACAATTACGGGGCTACGTGGCCGAGCGGACACGCGTCGTTGCGTCCCCAGCCATCGGCGATGCTTTTGGCAGAGATTAATCGGCGAGAATGCAACGTGTCACAGGTTGGCAAATACGTTTCTGCCACGGGCCAGACAATACGCCGGGAATAATATCGTAAGGCGGGAATGGATAGTCGGCGGATAGGGCGGACAGAGAGAAATAGTTGCGGACATTAGCTGTCCACAGAGCCATAAGTACGACTACTGCGTGGTCGCTTCCGTAAGTACTCCGAATACGTATTAACCGGGGAGGAACGTCGCGCCGCGCTTCGCGTTGCCACCGGTGTATCCAGACTCACATAAATTTCGCGTAATTCGCTCGGCTAATGCAAATTGCGGCACCGCCGCGCCAGAACGGCGTCTAACACCTCCTCGATGGTGCACGGGACTAGCAGCCCGAGGACTATACCCCCTGCTGCATCCTACTATGGTCGCTGTCGTCGTTCCTGCATTCCTGACCCTTTTCTCCGAGGATCGTCCTTCTTCGTTTTTAAAGCGAGGCCACCGTGGTGTCGTTGCTTTGGCTGACGATGAATCTTAGTGTTGAAGCTTTCCAAGTATTTGCCGAAGAGAGACAGTTCTACTCGAGTCTTTCTTGTAAATGATGCGTGGTCATCACTGACCCTTTTCTCGGCGAATCTATAATCCTTTCTTAGTTTTAACGGACGCGAGGTAACGTATATCTTCTTGTTACTGAGGACGTGAAAAAGAAATATTAAAAAATTGCAATCCGTCGGAATTCCAGGGAAAATACTAAAAGTTGCTTTTTACAATTTTTTTATGTGGGTTTATATTGAAAGTTTGGAAAACAAGTTTTGTAGGCTTGTGTCAATTGCGCACTAAAATTTCGTCAAAATCTGTCAACGTTGCAATGACGTATAAAGTTTAAAGATGGTAGAAAATGCAGTTTTTCACGATTTTCGGCATTTATCTGCAATTGCTCCTCCGCATCAACTGAACTCGATGAAATGTTCAGAACATGTATGTATACAGGGTGTCCCACGTAACAGTTTTCACGATTTTTTAAGTACTTGCGATAATCTGACAAAAAATATTTTCAATAAAAGTTGACCAGTTTTTGATTAGCTATATATTGCAATAAAAAAGTTCGAAAAACATTTTTTTTATAGTATTGTCAAGGTCACCTTCATTTTTTAAATGGCACTTTGTATTTTTGAACTAAGATTATTATAGCCCGTGTGAAGACTAATTCAACGACATAGTATACCATGACCTTGGGATAACCTTGAAGTCGAAGAAATGAAAATTTCAACAAAACATGACAATTTGCTTCAATGGGTGATAATGACTTGTGTTTATTATTAAGACTCGGAATTACATTCAATTTTTATGGGGTCATTTACAGTCAATAGCTCTAAAGTAAGGAACATTTAAAGCACCGAATCCGTACAGCATGCGAAGAACTTCGCCACGACAGTATCGTAAGAGCAACCAATGCAAATTTACTACGAAGAACGGAATTGCGCCTACAACAAAACGTATTTCAATTCGAACATTTGATGTGACTTTTTTACGAAATCGTTTGCGTTCATTTAGTCAAGGTTTCTGAATTGAATGTAATTTCGAGTCTTAATAATAAACACAAGTTATGATCACCCATTCAAGCAGATTCTCATGTTTTGTTGAAATTTTCATTTCTTCGCCTTCAAGGTCATTCCGAGGTCATGGTATACTAGGTCGTTGAATTCGTCTTGACACGGGCTATAATACCGTTAAGTCAAAAACACAAAGTGCCATTTAAAAAAATGAAGGTGACTGACAATACTATGAAGAAAATGTTTGTCGAACTTTTTTATTGCAATATATAGCCAATCGAAAACTGATCAACTTTTGTTGAAAATATTTTTTGTTAGATTATCGCAAGTACTTAAAAGTCGTGAAAACTGTTACGTGGGACACCCTGTATATAATTGACACTCATCTACGAAACTTATTATTCAAATATTCAACATAGACCCGCATAAAGAAGTTGTAAAAGACAATAGTCATTTCTCTGCAATTCTGACCGATTGCCATTCATTTAAAATTTCTTTTTCACACTTTGTAGTAACCTAATTGTTCTAACTTCTCGAAGAAGAAAGAAATGAAAAATCGTCTTTTTAAAATTGTCCGAATATTATTGGGAGTGACTGTAAGCGAAGACAGCGTGAAACGCAGAAAATTAATTCAACGAGCTAGGAAGCGCGTAAAATAAATTCCATCCAAGGTTCCGACGCTAACTACAGTAAAAAGTGGCGGAAGATGTCGGCGCTCGGGTTGTCAAAGAATTCGCGCAGGTAATCGCACGATCTGTTACACGCTCGGCGCGGAATCACAGCCGGCTGGATTAGTTTTTCACGGGTCGGGTGCCTCGCCGCGATACTTATCGGAAAGCAGGGAGAGGTTGTTAGGCCGCGGAAAACCAGGCGTGTCTTGGTAGCGGCGTTCTATTACGCACTAATTAGGGGATCGTTAGTTCGCTGTGGCTAACGACCACTTAAGGTCACCGATATCCATTCGGCGGAGGGAAAGAGAGGGTGACGCGCTGTGAGACGCGTGGTGAAACAGTGACGGGGCAGAAAAAGGGGTAATGAGGGACAGCGCGATAGACAGGGGACAGAGAGAGTCTCTCTTCCGTTAGGCGAACGAAGACGGACGACGAGGTTATCGATTGTCTCTGGCGCAAGAAGACAGCTGGGCATCTCTCGTACCGAGAAAAATTGGTTCGCACGGCTCGCCGCAATCAAATGTGTGCCGCGAGACCAATTAACTTCCGCGGAGTCCACTATCGAGATAATTGATGTGCCACCGTTCTGGTTAATTGATCCAGCCGATAGATAGATATTGTTTACGTCCGGATCCAAACGGTTTCTATTTGTCACTAGCAAGAACCTCGTTGGATCGTTCGGACCGATCCACGCGAAAGAATTTCCCTGTTGTGAAACGTTCCCGTTCATCAAACAATTGAACGCTTTTATTGGGAAACATAGCATAAAAATTGAAACTGTCGACCGACGACACGATTGTGCGTTTCATACATTCCTCAAAAATAGTTGCACTAAATATCCTTCCATAGTTTACATCCATTTTCGTTTTGTACTACAATTCAAACGGTTACATTTTATTCCGAATTTACTATTTTAAGCTTCGTTCAATGTTCGAGTCAATTTGACACTAAATTCAGACCTTTGCTTTTTTAATTGTAATTTTTCTTGCTAACATTAATTTAACATTCGCAGTTTGATGTTTCTCTCGACTTAACCCTTTGATGAGCATTCAAAGACGTTTCAGATACGCCATGTGTTTCTTATGATATTGAACACATTTAAATAAAATATTTTTGATATTAACAGCAGATATTACAAGCAAGAGTGACCTTGTATGACCTTAATAATACGTCATTGTATTCGTCTTGAAATACTCTGTCAGAATGTAAGTAAAAAGATATACTGTTCCATTTAAAAAAAAAAACAGAGTTGACCTTCATATCTCCTTGACGCCTCCGCCTATCAAAAAAATTGGAGCATCAGATTATGACTCCTTTGATACCAAATAAGTTTGGTCTGAGGCATTTTGAGTCACTGCCTCAGCAACATGTCGGTCTTGAATTTGTACAAAAATTCTTTTTGTTAAGCTTCCTCGAATGACATGTCAAATAACAAAATAGTAGCTCTTCTTCCATTGAACTTCATTCAATTCATAAATCAAGGGATTAAGAACAAGATTTTCTTCAGAATTGAATATCAGTCACAAGATACAATTTAGTCCTCAAAAAATATATATGTCTCAATATTCTGAACAGTATCTACACATGAATAAAAATAGTACATAAAATTACAACAGAATTCAATAGAATCAAAAATAAGATTAAAAGATTGTCCAGTATGTAAAATAGAAAATGGATGAATTGTTTATACCAGAGAATCATATAAGGATGGGCAGCGCAACGATTTTTTTTATTGCAGCGCAGGTCGAAGCAACAAGAAGTGAAACCGTATTGCAGAGGGGTTGTATGTGGATCTGTATATTTCGGATTCTTATTTCCATGTTTCGAGCGCGTGAATACAATTAAAGAGACTTTTACGGTCACAACACGAGGCGAAGCAGTCGGTAATGTGATTTAAAACACAGACCACGCTCGACGAATAATACGCTGCTGTGCTGAGGATACTTACTTTCTTGCCGTCCAACTCGTGGTTACCCTGTGCTAGCACTTTATCTACACTCGCGGGATCTGCGAACGTGATGAATCCGAATCCCCTGCAACACACAATAATTACACGTTAGTTGCGTACCCGTGAACTGACAGATTGCAGGTCGACTGCATGCTATACTTAAGCAATCAATAATAATAGCCGCAGAGGAAATTAATATTTCCTACCGACACTATTTGTACTTCATTTTGTACTTCATTTATTATGTACGACATCGTGATCATTTCTGTACGAACCTTTATACTTCGCATTTTTGTAGGTTGTTTTATGAATGTTGGAAATGAAAAGTTTTATTTGTTCGCTATAAAATTCATTCTGGTTGATGTATTGTGGAATAAATATGATGTTGTGTTTGGTGTACAAATGTGCACTTCATTTTCCAATATACAATTCCGAGATTATTGTTTCACAAGCTTTTATACTGGTTCGCGTTTTTTGTAGGTTGTTTTACAAACGTTGTAATTGAAAAGTTTCATTTGTTTACTATAAAATTCACCATGGTTTATGTAGATCATATACGAAATTGTTTTTGGTGTACATATGTGCATTTCATTTTTTATGTACAATTTTGAGATTATTATTGCACGAATCTTCACGCTAGGTCATATTTGTACGGGTTGTTATTATAAACGTGAATATTGGTGAGAAGTTTTATCTGTCTACTAGAAAATTTCTTCTGGTCGAAGCAGAACAAATATATTGTTATTTATATTGTACAAATGTGCACGTGTTCCAAGTACATCAAGGTCTGCAGTCCACTAACTGCCAGTAAGTTGAGGGAAAACTTTAAATAATAATATTCCAGTTTATACGAGGTTCATTTTACAATTTTGATTTCTTATTATGATTTAAATATATGTTATTTCATATCTTATACGTTTCCTCTGCCTGTGACCTTGTATGACCTTGAGTAATTATAATCACTGAATACCTGAAAAAGGGACTACCATCGTGGATGTTTAAAAAGGGAGGTTCTAATTTTAAAAATCAAGGTGAGCTGATATCTTTAAAAACAAAGATACATGAAAAGGATCATTTTTATGTCATCGCGTGAGCCCTATGAATCCATTTAACTTTGTCCTCGACAAATTTAACTTCTCTTTAAAAACAAGAAAGATATTTAAGGTAAAAATGTTAGATGATTCAGCCTGTATTATAAAGAAATTGTATAACCGAGAAAACTTCTGTGAAGCACTTCTCAACAAACTTTTCCCATAACCAAACAATTCCTGCGCTCCAGGTGTCCGACGTAGTGAGCCGTTTCGCAAGAGTCACGATCGCATATTCGCGGAATGATTTCGTCCCGGGTGCGGGCTGTTTTCCAGTAGGTGGTGCAAGCGGAACATATCGTCGTTCCAGGGTTGAAGTCGGGTAGGCGGAGGTCGAAGTAGCCGCTCGAGTGAAACAAATATCGGCCGGCGTCCGGTGCCATAAATTTCGCGCGGGACACCGTGTACATACAGATATATTAAAAGATAGTTTGGCGAGGTAGCTGGCAAGGGTGGTTGGTCTGGAGTAGGGGCTGAAGAGAGGGGTTGGAGCCTTGTCTGGATGTACACGTTACGATACTGTGGCGTGGCGGCGGAGGACCGGACGCAAAGCGGTTTGCATTTTTCATGCTGGGACCGCCGCGGCAGTTATTGAAAATATTTACATGTTATTTATGGGGCACACATGCTTCAGGAACCAAAGCAGGCGCCAATTTCTCCGATGTAACTCCGTCGCGCCGTTCCTTCTCGACTGGTTCCCTTTTCTTTTCTGGTCCGCGTGAAATCTCACCTTTTCCGTTTTCCTTTCTCGCCCAGCCTGCCCCGGTAAACACCGTATATGCATACGTCATTCTCCATGCGTCGCATCGAGAATTCCACGAAACGTTTCGCGCTGTTTTTTTCTCTCTCTCTCTTTCCTTTTTTCTCTCTGTCGTCTTCACAGCTTTCACTGGGACAAGAAACAAGGAACGTACTCGTATGGATTGAATTTTTGATGGACCCACGTACCTTCCGAAAGCCATGTCCTTTCTCCTTTCCCGACTCCCTAGAACTCCTCCACAACGGGCATTATCGAACTGCGCGACACGGTTCCCTCGGCTGTTTCCAGCACGCGATTGTATACATGGATATTAATCGGGACGGGTCTCTCTTTCTCTCTCTCTCCCTCCCTCTCTCGCGCTCTTTCTCTTGTAGGCAACGACCCAAATACGTGCGAGACACGTCCGCCCTGTCGAGCCGGTGTCGCGTGAACTTCGGCCATTTTTGTACATCGTTCGGGGAATTTACCGTGTCGGGACACAATATTGTGGACCCGCGAAATTGCCAGTTCCTCCGGCTTCTATTTGCGCAATCAAATGTCACGCCTAAGCGGCCAGCCTATGGAGTTTTTGCTGCGCAAACTGTTCAATAGCCGATTAACCCTTTGCACTCCAAAACTTCAACTATGAATTGAAAATGTCGAGTCACACTCGGCATAGGAGTGCAAAGGGTTAAAGGTTGCTACCAGATCACTTAGAGTGATCTTGCAAGCGCGACACGTGCACGGTTTAACACGTTCACGCCGACGCGGAGCTGTTTTGTAATTTTTCTCCTTCGGGCGGGCGCCATAATCAAAATTTTGTTACGAAAAAGTTTAGGCTCAGCAGGACAATTAACGGTGGTACACGTGGTGGTTTTTGTATGGGCAAAATAAATAATTCAAATGAAATCAAATACCGTGCCCTAATAAATGCATAGTAACACTAAATTATCCTCCTGAGCCTCATGTTTTGCGAAACAAAATTTTGAGTACGGCGCCGCCAGATGGAGCAAAATTACAAAACAATACCGGCGGAAACGCGTTAAATGAATTCTTACTGGTTGATTCTCGCTTGCTCTTAGGAAACTGTTAAAAAGCATCTCGTGATCTGAAGCTGCTTTTCTTTTACACTTCGTTTTCATCAATTGTGCTTTAGTCAGAATTTTATGCCTTATCGTTAAATCGATCACGGTCAAGTGGCTGATTTTTTATTGCAGAATTATTGAAAGTATAAGGACACTCTTAACGGACGATTCTATTATATTTTATCATTTAAGTACACGTTGTACTAAAAATTGTACAAGGGGTAAATAAATTCAATCTTTTCATTGTTATTGGGTAGAGCAGTCATTTTTACTGTTGAGTAGCAAAGTTACTATAATATCGGCTATTCTACGTGAATTTAGTGACTATTTTAAAACAGAAGACCCGCGTTATTTGCTGTCTATCATTCAGACTACTACCTAGAGTTTTTTCGAATTATAAATTAAAATGTTGTTCATTGTATGTCTAGCAGATTAGAATTATACTAGTTTAGAGTTCTAAATATGTATTTAAGCTTCGTGTGTTGCATTCAGAGCCTATTTAACACAATTTTCCCAATTTCATCAAGTAAACGAATTGAATTGCATGTACTAATAAAATACGAGAGATTAGCATGAACTGTTTGAAATTTTAATCCAGAATAATGTTCAATATATGTAGAGCAATTCGCAATAAACTGTTCTCAATTATATATATTCGCGTGTTGTATTTGGAGCCAATTTACTAGAATTTCCTATTTTCCATCGACCGAACGAATTAAATTGCATGCACTGATGAAATTCGAGAGAGTACCACAGATTGTTTGAAACTTGAAATTAGAATAATGCTCAGCACATTTTACCGATTGACTACTGCTGGCACCTAAAGGCGCTTTTAACATTTGGTTTCGTGTTAATTTTGGCGGCTATAGGCGTTACCCAAAATTAATTTGGCGGGTAATAAAAACGGTGATTTCGGGATCGACGCGTCCACTACGATCGGGCTTGAGATTTACAACCTCAAGCGGGCACGAGTCATCCGCGCGTTGCTCTCGAGATTCGCACCGATCAGAAACGAAACGCTATTTCTCATGAAATTCACTAGGGGTGTGCGAGAACCCGAAACTATCGGGAACTCGATGGTCGGGAAAAGTCGGGAAGAGGTTGAGTCGGGTTTCCGAAAATTTCGAGATTCCCGAAAGAGTCGGGTTTTCCGAAAATTTCGAGATTCCCAAAGCAATCGGGTTCCCGAAAATTTCGAGATTCTCAAAGCAATCGGGTTCCCGAAAATTTCGAGATTCCCGAGATAGTCGGGTTTCCCGAAAATTTCGAGATTCCCGAAATAGTCGGGTTTCCCGAAAATTTCGAGATTCCCGAAATAGTCGGGTTTCCCGAAAATTTCGAGATTCCCGAAATAGTCGGGTTTCCCGAAAATTTCCGAGATTCCCGAAATAGTCGGGTTTTCCGAAAATTTCGAGATTCCCGAAATAGTCGTGTTTTTCCGAAAATGTCGTGATTCTGGATGATTTCGGGAATCCCGATTCATTCGAGAAGCCCGACTTTTTCAGGAATTCCAATAAATTCGAGAATCTCGACATTTTCGGGAACCCGTCCCGATCCCGAAAAAATTCTGTGTTCCCGACCCGACCCGATATTTCAGGTTCTCGCACACCCCTAAAATTCACATATCGAACTAATCATTGAACCCGCTACCCATGATTAATTTGGCGGGCAGTGAATCGGTGATTTCGGAGACGACGTGTCCATCACAACCGGGCTTAAGATTTACAACCTTAAGCGGACACGAGTCATCCGCGCATCGCCTCCGAAATTCGCATCGAACACCCATTCAGCGAACGGAATTTGCGTTGATCAATGAAATAGTACGCGCTACTATAACGATGCGCGCAAAGTGTACATTGTTATTATTTGCGAAGGATTAAGGCGTTTCCAATCTGGGTCACCCGACGGTTTATTAAAAGGTATTTAGCCTCAGAGAGAAATTAGATTCTGCGAAGTACGTGAATCGCTTTGCATAATTTTCGTATTCCTGGGACTCGGTATAGTGTTCTCGTACAGAGAAGCAATGCTCTTCCAGACGGGGGTAAATAGATCATTCTAACGTGTTATTTGTTATACCGACGTGTATTGTACAGAACTACGGAAGATTAACGTTTTAAGTCGGAATTCATCGTTGAAATTTGTTTAGTTACCAAATGGGGGCTGTGTGCTCGCGGGAGTGTGTTCCTCCATCAAAATTCCGATGTGTGTGCACCGCGTATACGAACTGCAACTACTGGCTTTCATATTCAAGCGTTTACTTAGACTCGTCCCCGTCATGCAGCCACACACAAACACACATACGCACACATCCTCCACTATTCACCTGCTACATGACAGCTTCATAGCTCCCATAGATCCCTCTTTATAATAACAATACCAGGCCGTATACCTGTCCTTTATCAAACAATAAATCAGCTGCTGGTAATAAACTGGAAGTGATTACCCGCGAGAGAGCTTCCGGTCCGCTACTGTCAACGTCGAATGCGCGTTCTGTCAAACCGTATACCCTGAACTCCATCTTATTTAAACGACGATGCCAACAGCAACAAAATCATAAAATAAAGAAGCTCGACAAGAAAATTAGGGAACATTATTAAACTTACTAATAGTTCATTTACTTTATACTCATTTTACTGATTTATGTTACATTCGACAATGATGTCACAATTACGTGTAATGTAATAATAGTCAGTCTCCCTCGCAACAAATCATTTAAAAATAAGTGCTGACAATCTTAGACATTTCAATGAACACAATCGTCTATTCCTTACTTCCAGTCTTGTGTACACATGTTAAAAAATATATAGACAATAGTCTACTAATAGAAACACCGTTTAAGATGGCTGACAATAAAATTTCAATGACTACTGATACAATTACCCTATTTCTCAGCTACTCTGAGTAGATTAGTGAAGTTCCTTGTCGGAATAAAATGGAATTACACAACCCAGTAGCAAGCTCAGAAATAAAAGACAACACATCCGCAAGGGGTTAATAATAATTTTCTCCGTGGAGAAATGAAATCGTAGAATGGTAACTCGCGCCCTGAGACGCAGGTTTGCAATTTCTACGGCAGAACTTTGTGAAGTAGAACACAATACCGGGGAGATAGAATGGATTAAACGATCAACGAATGATGGATGCAAATTCGGCGAATTCAATAATCCACCGCCATTTTGTTGCAACGCGTCGGGTGGAAAAAATTCCGGTGGAAAACAACGTGCGACCACTCGAAAGGAAATAAATCCGCGGGTGCTCAC
Organism: Sphecodes monilicornis; assembly: GCA_913789915.3. NCBI lineage: Eukaryota > Metazoa > Arthropoda > Insecta > Hymenoptera > Halictidae > Sphecodes > Sphecodes monilicornis. The sequence continues at coordinate 19,934,994 of OU565290.1, forward strand.
GATTTCGTAGTCAATTTATCCGGCGTATGGTCACGTTGCTTTCGTGAATGGCGGGGCGCAGAGGAGGTGGCCGGTATGCGACGCTCGATTTTTGAAAATTCTCGTTCGGCCACGTTCGACGTCGAAACAACAATCGTTGCAAACGAACGTCGGCTGAATCGGCAGTCGTCCAATCAACATTAAAACACCAAACAGCGCGATACCGAATGCCGGGGAACTGCCCGGGAAAAAAACAGTGACCGCGCGCCAGTGGTGTATCCCCGACGTCGCATTTACATGCGCTCGGCCAACTACCGTTTCTCCTGGCCGCGTTTTACGACTTCGTGTTTACGACGATTCACGGGGAACGGAATCACGGGCACAGTGCCCGTTGCGATATCGCACGAAACATTCATCGATCCCGTAACTTGATATGCGTCGCATCTGCTCCTCGTTGAGTTCTGAAAGCGACAATACCCAAAGCACGGGCCCGAATAACCACGCACGCGTGTCCCGGCGAACGTTATTGTGCGGCGTCGCGCGCGACAAACGATCCCGGATTCTTAAAACAATGACGATCGCGACCACCGACACTTTCAATCGCTCACTCTTCTCGTTTTCTTTTCTTTCTTTCCATTTCTTTTTTTTTTCGACGTATAACAGCGCCGTTGTACCGTCACTGTTTTCTTTCAATTAGCACTGTTTCGTTTTAATCAATAGCTGTCCCAAAGAAAGTTGACCGGCGACGTTATTTCAACCATGTCCGGCATTGTGCTCTTTCAGCCCAGCAATAACGGGCTTTCTTGTTTGCAACGGAAGCTCTGAATGCTTAGACGGGTGCAATTAATGGCTGTCTGGTTTTTCTGGACTATGTTTTTAGTAGAATAAAATTGGTGATGGATTGGGGATGTTTCGGGTTGTTCTTTTCTGTCGAGGAATGTGGAATTTCTTGTTTGGAATCAGCACTGTAAATGTTTTATTAGAACACGGATATGTATGATGGACTCACTGTATTTTATAATTGTTTTCAAATCAGTAAGTGTTTCGAATAAGACTTCGTTATGTTGACGTTATTTTGGGTTGCGAATCCTTTGTAGAAGAACAAGATGACGATCAGACCAGTGTCAGATTCTGTAACAAATCTTTGGTTATTTTTTTATGAACTCTGTAATACAAAAACACGATCCAAGAAGTGGTTATTTGTGTCAAAGGCCCTGTCTTCATTTTAGAAACTATTAGCAACGTCATACAATTCTAGGGGAGGAAGGAAAGGGAGAACAGTGGCTGAAGAATCTTGAAAGGGCGAGACAAGGGAAGGGGGACGGAGAGGGAAGAGAACACGAGTGAGGATACGAAAGGAGATGAAAGGAGAGAAAATGCGGAGACGGAAGTCAGGAACGGGTGGATGATTGAGTGTGGTTTAAGTGTGTCTCTCTCTCTGGCTCAATCTCAAATGCGGCTCGAATGTAGATATAATGTAAATTTAGGTTAAGCAGGAATAGAAGAGCTTTATTTATATATGTTGAATCTCAGGAAAAAGGAAGGAGGCACCGGCGTCGGGAATCGAACCCGGGCCCACGTGCTGGTAGCCGATCGACTAACGCGCTCACCCATGGAACCTTCCCGCCTTCTTCCTAATTTCCTACGGTATTTGTGGTCTGGGGGGTCCTAATCCCACACTCGACCATCCTGCAAAGACATTCGCCCTCGAATGTTCATTACAGCGCGATCGTCTTTTTTGTGTATGTTTGGCCTCAGCGACATCAACACAATCTCTTGCACTGGTTTCGTAACTTCATATTTCGTATTTCGTGCTTTGCTTCGTCTTCGTCCGTTATCGTCCCCATTGTGCGGTGATCGGTGCTCCTCCCATCCCGGACGAGCCCCCAAATATTGTGGGATTAGAATCGGGTGAAATAAGAAACTTCTGATATAATAAAAAGAAAACCAAAAGAATTATACATTCATAATTCGACTAACGCTCCTCATTCTTGCACGCATCCACACCGCGGTCGTCCGCTTCATTTGTTTCTTCGCTCTCCGTCTTTCTCTCGCTCATGCTCTCTCACTCACGCTCTCCGTCTTTCTCTCGCTCATGCTTTCTCACTCACGCTCTCCGTCGTTCTCTCGCTCATGGTCTCTCACTCAAGCTGTCTCGCTCGTAGAATTCTCTAGCATTCACGCATATACACGCATACACGCACTCATTCGTCCATCAAATCCTACATATATATTTGATGTAGTTATATTTTGCGTGTAGGATTTGTAAGGCGTAGAACATAAGGTCATAGTGTAATCCCGAAGGGTCATTAGGTACATTCCAACTAATAGAATACTTTAGAATTTTGTGAACAAACGAACGATATTTCTCACATGGATAAGGCCAACTCTTTTCACGATTTTTCTCCAAGTTCCCTGCATATTACCCGAAAAAGTAGCTCACCCGCACAGTTCTCAAAAACCCGCCCCGAATCACGACTGATTAACTCGATCATTCAGTCAGACCGTTCGTTGCGCTGACAGTCGAAAGCGAGTCTGCTGAATTGATTGGTTCGATATTCGGCCCTTTGTCAGTTCGAACCGCCTCCACGTTGCTAAAAAAGAAGATTGAGACTTGGCATGTGGGGTAAAGGTGGCTCGGAGAAGGAGAGAGAGAGTGTGTGTGTGTGTGTGTGTGAGAGCGAGAGAGAAGGAGAGGCATCGTTCGGGTACGGCGCTGTGACGGTGGCCCGCCACTTGTCACTCGACCATTGTACGTGAATAATCTATAAAAGGCTGAGTAGAAGGATGGCGGCTGACGTGTCCCTTGTCTACTTGAGCACGGCTTCTACGATCCTCCGGCTTTCATCCTCGTCTGGCGACCGGCCTCTTCGCCTTAACCACCCTCGGCTCTGAGGCTCGGTCTCTGTTCCCCCTTTTCGCCGAGCCTGCCCAGGCCACGGAAGAAGTGTCACGCCGGGCTGACGCGGTGCATTTGTTTGCCACACCCTCTCCACCGGGTGGAAAAGAGCTCTTCCTGTATAGGACCAACTGAGGATGGATGGAGGACAGGCGAATCCGTTGTGAAATCGGGAGAAGCCGTGTTTATCTGAACACGCCGGCGCTGTGTCTCCTGGAGACGCTGCCGGAGAGAAAGAAACCTGGAGGATGATTGAGAGAGGATGAAACTGAGAGGCTGACAGACAGATAGAAAGAGAGAGAGAGAGGAAGAAAGTGAGCAGGCAAGAGAAAAAAGAAACTTAGAGCATGATAAAGATACAGCAAAACAACGAGTAGGTGACAGAGAGAAGGAAAACTAAAGACTGACAAAAAGAGAGAGAGAGAGAGAGAGAGAGAGAGAGAGAGAGAGAGAGAGAGAGAGAGAGAGAGAGAGAGAGAGAGAGATATGAAGGAAGCAAGTAGGTGACAGAGAGAAGGAAAGCTAAAGACTGAGAGAGAGAGAGGAAGAAAACAACGAATACGTGACAGAGAGAAAAAAAAAGTAAACACTGATGGAGGGAGAGAGGAAGCAAGCAAGAACAAAGAAGGAAACCAAGAGGCTGGCAGAGTAAGAAAGGAAGCGAGTAGATGGCAAAGAGAGAGAGAGAGAAAGAGATAGAGAGAGAGAGAGAGAGAGAGAGAGAGAGAGAAGCGCAGACAGAGAGGATGGAAGTGGGAGAGAGGGTTGCTGAGGAAGCTCGGTGAAATAAAACGCGCGATCGCCGATCGTCGCATTACACGGCGGGCCACTCCTCCTGAATCGGTAACGAAGACGCTCCCAGGACTTGCTTTCAAGCTTAATAGAGATAATCTGTAAAGGATTTATGGATTATCCGACGGCTAATCCTTTTATTACAGGGTTCATGGGAAAATCTTGACGGGCAAGCCAGATCTCTACGATCTCCGGCGACATATTTTTTTACTGATTAGACGGAGGTCGGCTTTTTATTCCCGGGAACAGTCTCCTGATTCGCCAGACGATTCTTTCTCCGGGTCCTTCGATGTAAATCTGTGTTGTGGCTGTTAACAGTGGATGTTTCCAAATTTAATTGTAGAATACATGAATTTTGGAGAATTTAATGAATGTGATTTGTACGCTTTAGATGGTTGATTGTTAAACAGTGTAACGCTACAAGTTAGTCGAAACCAGAACGACTTATTTGATGATACTAAGGTAGAAAAAGTAAGGGATTTATTCTAGTAATTACTTTTGTAATTCTCGGGATACTTAGCTCAACATAGTTCCTAGGAAAGTTTACTGCTTATAATAATATAATTTAATAATAATATAATATTATATATACTTGTAATAATATAATATTATAATATAATTTACTGCTTATAGGTAGTAAGGGAGAAGTAAGGGATATAGAAAATAAACGAATAAATTAAGGAATCTGCTAACTGTTGAAATTTAAAAACATGGTTATGTATTATAGATGTCCCTTTTTGCAGCATTTACATTAACCATGGCGATTTGCTATATTGTCAGTTAAAATTCTCAATGAATTTCAATAACACCAGCCCGTGTGAATGTAGACATTGAAACTTGTTGTAGTCATTAATAAATAGTTTTCTAACACGAATAAATTGTCAACGCACGTGTTCAGATAGTCGAGTAGTAACGCTTGATCGATGAACTTTTAATTTGATCGGTTTAAAGCGGGCCGACGATGTTTCATTTCTTTTTTTCTTCTCATGCTCTCGCCGGAAAAAAATTGCGAACGATAAGTATGGCGTGGCGCGACGGAGGGATAACGTCATAATAAATCTTCAGAGTAATCTTTATGCCGAGATAATGAGATTTTTTATCGCCTTTAGTCGAATGGAGTCTTTGTCAAAGATAACGAGCTCTGAAGCGACAGGAAAAATTATAGGCTAAGAAAAGGAATTTTACTTTAAGTTTACTAAATGTGAATGGAACGAGCCCGACGTCCCCTCAGAGAGGCACGGTTTCGTGGACACTTTTTAATCTTCATGTACTCGTCGACGAGTTTCGCGCGGACATTATTAAAAGAAAAAGCGTTCTGCTTTCCGCTCCTCCTCCCTATTGTTCTCCGCAACTCGCGCTGCTATCGCGGGTACAACAATGAAATTATAGATACCAAAATAAATTGTACTGCAGCCTAGAAAGGTCAGAAAATTCTCTTCCCGTTTATTCGTGTACTCGTTAATTTCAGAGCTTGATGATAAAAGTTTTACAGTAGAATTAACATTACTCTGGTTTGTATATCCTGTAAAAATTACAAGATTGAGTTTAGGAAACTCTGTACATTTATCTCGCAATTTGTCGAAATGATTTCGTGATTTATCGCAATGAATCTACAGTAAATTATTCTGACCTTGGTTCTACCTTTAATATTAGAGTCTACAGTACGCACAACAGATCTTTCGATGGCAGTAGCTATTCCTCGAGTAACCACTGTCGTGCGTCAAATAATTATGAAGTTATCCAATTTTAATAGAATTCAACTAAACGACCAACGCAATCAAGAGATTGCGCCTTATTGTCCAATGTAACGTAAAGGTAAGGCTGCCGTATTTCAAAACGCCGACAATAACTCCTGGGAACTTATGGGAATGAATCTAGTCATCGTCAAACATGCTGATCCTAAATAATACACACTAAATCAATTTAATCGCTTAGTGAGGGGGTCACAACCTTTCCCCTTTTTCCAGCAACGAGGTACAATTACAATTACCCTCTACCATAACTCCAATTTACGATACACCCACTGCCTGAACAACAAGAATCCTTGAAAGACAACCCAGTGGTATAGATCATTTTAGCTTCACTTATACAGACAGATGCAGCTATTATAAAATATTTCTTCGTTACAACTCCCTCGAGTTACAAAGGTTGCTACCACCCCCGACTACTACCACTCCTATTCACTGATTAAATAACAAAAACCCTTAACCCTTTGCGGGCGTGAATTATGATTATCGTACTTATCGACGGTTCGAATTTACAATTTTCCTCTGGGAAATGAAGTTGTGTACTGACAGCTACGCATAAGAATTAAATGAAGGAGCAAGTGTTGTATTTGGTAAAAATTTGTTTGACAATTTTTGAGAGTAATAATTTTTTGAAAAATAATTTTTAGTCACGGAATAGCAATTTTACGTAGGCGACTGTCTGCAAACACGTGTCCGCAAAGAGCTAAATGGAAAACCCGGCGGTATACATCCTTTCAAGTTCAATCGCAGTTAGATACAACTACTATAAAATACTTCATTACTACAACTCGTTCGATTTTAACACGTTGACTGCCAGGCGCATTTTCCATGGTTTGTCCAAGGCGCCAACGTGAATTTTTCATTATGCGATGCATATTATGTTGAAATATTATTAGCAGCAAATAAAGTGAGTTATAAAATCATGCTTGAAGCATTTTTCGTGCATTAATTTCTTCAAACCGTTATAGTAACAATGGTATTATTGAAAAATTTATGAGTAGTATTTACATATTACATTATATACATATTTACTCTAGTTATGTACTTTTATTATTTGCTGCGTCGCCGGTCACCGGTGGCCCCCACGGCGCTGTAGCCAAGTCGAGTGCCGGTCACCGGTGACCCCCATGGCAGTCAACGTGTTAAAATACTGCAACCACCAACCGATTAAATATACAAATCCCTACAGCAAGCCAATCATCATCCAATACACACAGCGAGATCCTCTCAATTTACATTGCACTCGGCCGCAACTATTACAAAATATCCTGTCACCACAATTTCCCCCGATTTTCAAATCCCGCGACCGCCTAAATGAAAAAAACCGAGAGAATGTTGGTGGAAGCTGGTACTCGGAGCTCTGCATCGAACACTCCATTCATGGTCGCGCGAAGCCATTCACGCGGAATAAGAAGGCCGAATGGGCGGGCAACAATTAAGGCGGGCGTCGTTACGAGACGGCTCTTATGCGACGCGTTGCTATCGCGAACGGAAGAAGTGAAAAGGGTGGAGATGAGGGAGGGGTGAACGAGAAAGCGAGAAAGAGAGAGAGAAAAAAAAGCGGAAAAAGAAGGTTGGGGGTGTAAGGGGCGAAGGATGAAAGTTGGAATGTAACTGCGCGACGGAAGCCGTGTACCGTCGTATCGTGGCAGAAGGCCGCGGCGGAACCCCGCCACCCAGGGAATTTACCGCAACGAAAGGGGGGGCGGGGTTCGAGGGGGAGGGGTATATCCTGCATGTTGGAAGGTAGGTAGGGGTGGTAGAGAAAGGAGGCAAGTGTATTAGGTGTATTTATGTAGGCGGTCTCATTGCGCGCGAAGTTACTGTAAGTACCGGCAGTTACTTAACTCGACAGTTTCTGCTATTGCAGTAACCGTGGCAGTGGTAGCAGCAACGACGGCAGCAGCCATATACCTACTCGAGGAGAGCTGCCTTCCTTGCCTTGGAACTGAAGCTAGTTATGGACGTAGCCGTCGGTGCAGGGGGTGGAGACTCGTGGCGAGCGAGAAAGAGAGAGATAGAGAAAGCGTGTGCATAAGGGAAAGAGAAAGAGACTGACAGGACGAGTGGGTAGGTGAGAAGGGAAGAGAGAAAGGGGATCGCGCATACCTTCCTACCAGCACGATTCAAGAAACCATCTCCTTTTCCACCTTCCACCCCCGGAGCCACCATTTGGCCGCCTCGGCCCGTTGCTTCGTTGCTCAACTATATGGTAACTGCTCTTTAACCAACCGCCTTAATCCGCTTTTCTCTCTCCCAGGCGAAGACAATCACTCCGCCAGGCGAAACCCGTAGCAACCAGTCCTTCGATCTTCCGTCTTTCGTCGATCCTTGCGTTTTCACTCTCTTGTTCCCTTCGAGTCTCTCTTTTTCGCCAACCTTTTGCCTCGTTCACTCGTTACTATCCGCATCGGGCGCCGTCCACTCTTTTCGCTTTATTCGTCAGATTTCCTTGCCTCGTGAACTCCTTACTACGATGTCTAGGGGATTTTCGGTACTTGATATGTAGCCGCCGCGAGCACACCGTTGTCGAGTCGATACATCCTATGCTTACAGATTGGGGCGGTCCGTAAAAGTTAGATCGGATCATTTTTGGGCTTTGATCATTAAATCGCACACGGTTTAATTTGGCAGTTTTCTGGTTAATAGGTTATGCGCAATTTTGAAGACGACTTCGCTTTCAAGTATGGTTCTGTGAAATTCCCCTTCCCTTAATGCATCGATACGGGAGAATAAATATCCAAGTTCATTTTAACAATAAGCCTCCCGAGTACTAGAACATAGTTGAATTTATTTAGACTTTATGGATTTTATATGACAACCACTGCTTGACTAAAGTAATGTGTTTACTCGTTTCCAATAAAAGTATCATTGTTACTTCAATAATTGTTCGTTCGTGAATATCGGGCGTGAATAAAAATGGACGATGTCGCGGATTATCACGCCGATTTCACCGGTAGATTACCCGCCAAATTAATATTTGGTAATTTGTTTAGACTACTATATGAAGCCGCGTTTCGTCCCAAATCTACCAGAAGGACTCGTCAGTAAGGCTGACTGGTAGATCTTGTCTTATACGCGTGGGATTGCGCGACGTATCCCTTGGTATTTTTTAATTGTAATTGTCCGGCTACGATTAGCGACAAAAAATACGTTCGTTTGATACGATAGCACGAAAGAGAATATCGATTTTCTCCTAGCAGCTGGAAATTGTTTCTCGGGAGGAACTTTTGTTTTCGGAGGGACCATTGGTTTTTTATTCTTGTGGGGGAACCGTCTTCGTCGTGAAGAAGGCTCCACATCCGAATATGGGCTGGTTTCAATGACGTCCATTGATAAACGCAAGGCGATTTGTTGATTGGGTATTGCCGAACGCTGCATTTCCCGCTCAACACACCCTTGATGACTCTGCATCTTCCACGGCTGACTCGAGCAGCCTTCGGGTTTAAGAAGAGAGACAGAAAGAGAAAAAACAGTCGAGCGAACTCCCAGAAATCCGAAGACCGTATCTCTCGTTAGAGTTCGGGTCACTTGGATAATGAAAATCTATCGCAGTAAAACGAACGAATGTGAAGGATGACGGATCCAGGATATAGCTCGATCGGTCGCTAACTTTTTCCTGAACGTCCGTCCCTTTAAATCGACGTGCAGTCACGAATGCATCACAAAATGATTCGTGAAACTGCAATGAATGGTCCCTCGCGACGGAACAATAATTATAAATTGAAAAATTCGAAATCGGTCACCTAACCAGCAGCGATAGGTTCACTATTCACGTCCTCGCTAAAATTGATGTCCAACCCGAAGTGCTTCCGACAGTAAATCTGGTTTCCATTATAACAACGCTGAAGCAATGAGCGCAGCGTTCGAAAATCAGGATTAGGTCAATTTCCAAGCGCGCTAATGAAACGTGCACGGTCTCTGAGAGCGAGAAAGTGATTTAACGAAAAAAGAAAGGAAAAAAGGCGAGTTCACCGCAGGCGGTACAGTCGCTATTATCAGACCGGCATTTTGAATCGAATTACAAGGAACCGCGAGAGCGCATAATAACGCTCGACTCCCGCACGTCGAGGGCTGCACGACTTTTATTCACCCTTTCTACTTTTCTCTCTCTCCCTCCTCCGGTTTCCACCTCCGCCATCCTCCCCCCTCCCCACCCGGTTTCGTAGCTCGCGCCGCCTTAACCCTCTCTGTCTCGCTTGCCTTAACGACCGGCTGAATATTTATAAAGTCGACATCGTCTAGGTGGTCGGTAGCAAGGCCGTGAAAGCCACCGCGTCCCATGGAGTTTCATTGTAATTGCCCTGTTCTTCTTGACTTTTCCTTGAAACGGGATCCCGTTGAATTGCATTATGCAAATCGCCATCTCTCTAAGTCACCTCGTCCGTCAGCTGCAGGCGGCTGAGACGCGTCTCGCCCCCCGGAAAAAAGGAAAACGGTCAGATCTCGGAAGCCTCCCCCACTCTCTTTCCCCGCGCCGGGGAAAAACCAGCTGGGAAATCTGAGCTCGTGATCCGTTCGACGATTCGCGCGTCGCGATAACGACACCTCGAACCAGACGCGGATCCGGACGCTTTCAGCCGACGCTCTCTCTAACGACGAAATTATGGGCTGCATGCATAATTGAACCGACCTACCGCTCCCCCACTCCGCCGCCCTACCCGCCCACCGACCCTCCCACCGCGCTCGTGCCTGCGAGATCGCGATTCGCACGCGATTTCGCCGAGGCAATTAAACTCGCCGGAATCAGTTAAAACTAAGTTAGAACGGATCTCTTTTTATTTTGTCTGCTGTAAGAAACCGTTATTTAAAATCGAGCTGACTCCATTCCAAGCCGCGGCATCTCTCTTACACACCTCTTCGTCGCAAATTGCGAGATTAAACAAGACGTTTAACGATCTTCGATAGTGCGAGATAAAAGAAATCGAATTTAGTATTTCATATAGTCTTTAATAATTTCAAGGTTCCAAATAATTAACTACTATTTGTGGGATTGGAAGGTTTGGCAAGAACAAGCTTCGACGTAACGTATTTATTTAATAAAACTTATAATTAAACTAGTCGGATAATCTAATGTTCTACGCTGTACGACTTTATCTCGCACAGTATACACTACTTCTACGCTAGACTTCGCTGTTTTTGACTTCACTGTCCGACTTCACTGTCCTAAATCCAAACCCGGAATGCTTCGACTTCGCATTCCCCACTTGCACCTCACACACACACACACTCTCTCTCTCTCTCACTCCTTCACTCTCTCTTTCTTACTTGACCACAGCGGAAAGGTAAACAAACACGGAGGCCTGTATCGGGCCACCTGCAGACGCTCGTGAACTCGCTGAACACCTGCGAATCAGGCGATCCTACATATTTTATTTAGTCTAGTGTGTCTTTACGGAAGAATAGAATTTTACTTCGTCCTTAAAAAAAAGGAATAACATTCACATCTGCAAGGTGATTTTGCTCACGAGTCTAACTCGTTGTTATGTGGCAAGAGGTTAATAAAAAATAAAACTATCAGCAATTTTGTATTATCCACAGATAACATAATCTGGACTCTAAAATATTTGTAACATATCGGCAAACGTGTTTGAGGGACCTGGAGTTATGCTCTCGCATTTATTCGACGATGTAATATTTTTGTAATTTATGATTGAATATTCGTTAATGATTGGACGGACAGTTCAGGAGGTATTGGGTAACTCTTGTTGCTTTCGTTACGATGCTTCGCAGCAGTAGCAGAGGCAAAAGGGTGGGGCGAAGGCACGAAAGGGTAGACGAAAAAGGTGGAAAGAAACGGAAACGAAAATTCGTAGCATTCGCTCGGAATGATGAGCGGACGTAATTTTCTAATTTTATTACATTTTTAACTCGCGACAACTTTTTCTTGCTGCGAGCAGCGCGCTGGGCGAGAGACAGAGGAGAGCACGAGCAAGGATATGAATATTCATCGGGCATTTAGGCCGCGACGTAACTCAATTAGCGGCGGAATAATTGTCCGCTGTCCGACACAGAGTACAGAACGAGCTGCTACGAGGAGAATCCCAGTCCACTCTATCTGATTTGCCGACAAACTTCTTGAGCCGGGGATTCTGAAATATGATTTACGAAAAACTCCCTTGGAAAGTCGCTGGCCAAGCCGTGATTATCAAATATTGCTTCAGGAAAAGAACTTCTTACTGACGTAAATGCCACACTTTTAATTTTACCTGGATATTCTCCTGTAAAGAGACTTTGTTAGCAATGTATATAGACTGACTCGCTTAAACATCGCTAAAATTTTCAAGACTTTCCTCAAGTTTCACAGCAAAATTTTGTCGAGCAAAAATTGAACTGTCCATTAAGTTTAATACTATTATTTGTGCGAAGTTAATGATTTACACTTTAATTTGATAACACTTTATAAGTAAAAGTGTCAACGAGCTCTTTCATCGCTGTGCTGTATGCAGAAGAAGTTAAGCAATCTTTTCTTAATTGATAATTTATAATGAAGTTGTTGTGGTATGTTACTTCAGACAATTTAAATATTTTATAAATAACATTGTTATGATTATCGAACAATTCATTAAATAGCAAAAAAGGTTAATTTTTTATTTTTGAAGATTTTTCAGTAATTGCTGGAAGATGAAAATGGATTGAGGTTTTTGTAAATATTTGTTACGTAATCGTAAGTTAGGAACATTTTCATAGATTATTGGATAAATACGAAATAGGAGAATAATTAATTTCATCAATTATAAAATGGTTTAAGATTGGAATAAATTAGAGTTTCTCTTAAAGTTTATCACCGTGAGCGTCTTCTAGCATTCAAAAAATTTGACAAAGACCATAAAAACGTAAAAAGATTTTTAATCTTCTACAAAGTTCCCAATCTGAGAAAACTAAAAAGTTTCATGAACGAACTTTAACTCTTTGCGGACGCGTTTCTGTTGATAGTCGCCCAAGTAATTTTACCGTTCTGCGACTGCAAATAATTGTTATAGAAATTATTACTCTCATAAAATATAAAATAAATTTTTACTGAACACAACCAGTTTCCCTTCACTTAATTCATACACTTAACTCTTCAGTATGTAATTTTGTTTCAAAAGAAAAATTTAATCCAGACCCATCAAGAAGTATGCGAAAAATAATTCCCGTCCACTAAGGGTTAACCCTTAGCACTCGAATGGCGCCTCTGAGGCGCCAGTACAAATTGCTGCACCATTATTCAGAATATTGTTTACATGATTACATTTATTTATATGTAATAAATTACTAAACATTTAAATATTGTATGAGTTACTACATCAGTTTCGTACGCATATAATGAAAAAAATTATGTACGATGGAAATATTCTACGTTAGAAGAAATGTTTGGTTTTTTAGTTGAAATAGCTCCGAGTACAAAGGGTTAATATAAAATTTCTCGGATTTTCAAACGAAGTAACACATTCTTTCGAAAACACTTTAGCATCCGCCATTTAATTCTAATGCCCTACCACCAACAATATCAACCTAATCTCGAAATATTCAATTATTAAAAGAAAACTCCAACATCACCGAAACCATTCACGAATTTTCATCTCCTTGTCAAACAAAAATAAACGAAACCGTTTTCCAATTACCGGATTTAATTAGGCGTCTATTATTTTCGGATCGCTCGCGTAGATACGCATAGAGAATCGTCTGCGCGCTGCCGGGTTGCTGTCACCGGGTTCCTCCGTCGCGGAGCAGCCGACAAATAATTTATCGGCGTATAAGGCATTACGGCAATACTTCGCGGGAGTGGAAAATTAATTTCATTCCGGGATTGTCACGCACACACCCGGAGTCCAGTCGATCCCTTTCAAGTCTTGCCCGCCCCGGTACGCTGGAATTCGTTAATATTCATAGCTGTGGGGGATGGCGGGTTCGGATAACGCTTATCTCGACGCTGAAATAACTCGATAGTCGCGTAATTCTGACTCGGCGCTTTCTCGCATCCGCGCTTCAATATTTTTTTTTCTTCGGGGTGCGGGGAAAGAGAGCGAGAGAAAGATGGGTGTGAGAGATAGAGAGAGAGCAAGAGAGGGGGAGGTAGATAAAGGCGGAGTGAGAGAGCAAATGCGGGGGGTGGGTGACGAGGAACGGGGGATCAAACGTTCCGCGTGTCCCTCTGTGGCAGTCGGCTCGTTGGAATTCTTTTCAGCGTTCGCGAATTTCCACCCTTTCGAGGGAGCCACTCTCTCCCCTCTCTCTCTCTCTCTCTCTCTCTCTCTCTGTCACTTTGCCTCTTTCTCTCTGTATCAAAAATATCGCGTCGAAGTGGCTTGGAACGGATAACGGCACAGGATTGCCGAAAACGGGAACAAAACGACGGCAACATTCCAGCCTGGTTTGCGGATGATGCGGTCGGAGAGCTTGTAAGATTCGTAGAATCTAGCCGAATACCGAGAATACCGGCGAGACGGGGTGCACGAGGCGAAAAAACTGCCGGATGACCACCTGTTGATACGGTTCTGAATATTCGCCACGAGTCTTCGCCGAGTGATTATTGTAAATTTCTGTTACGTCCTGGTTAAACAGCTTACGCATGCGAGCTTTCGCCGTTAGCTAGGATCGTCGCGTCATCGCCCCTGGAAACTGGCTGGTCCAGGTTAGGTGGGATCGCTGAAACTCCGAGGCCAAGGGAAATTACAATGCCTCGGACCATGTGCCCTGGTGCCACCTACCTACGGTATCGCTTTCGCTTCTTCCGTGTCGCGAAGGATAGCAATTTGAGCCCCGTACGCGAACGAACCAGTGAAAACGAAGGATTGAGAACGTTCCCAGGAGTACGGTCGAGTGGACGGATCTTTCGTTCTATCGTCGAGCTCGTGCGTTTCTTTTCCACCGTTCTCGCTTTTCCTCCCGCTGACTCTTCTTCTGGCAGCGACGTCCTCTTCAAGTCTCGAGCAGACGCGAAGTAGCCACTCTTCCGATGCCAACCTCACCCCCGCCCTCGAAGCCCCGGCTGGCCTCACCGCGCCGACACTTTGATCTCTGGCTCCTCCCGAGTAACGTGACGATCCTCTCTTTCGATCCTGCTCCTTGCCTCCTGGAACGCGCACCTTTCTCGACGCTTTATTAAGTAGGTAGCTACTGAACCCTTACAGCGTCAGACGGAGTGTATAAATAAGTGCGAAGCTCCCGGGATTTGAAATTTTTAGCCCGGAAACCCTTTGGTCACCGGTGCTGAATCTGACATAAGCGGCCCTGAGTCAAAGACATTTTCGAAAAAACCTAGACATTTTTATTCGGAAAAAATTTGATAAAGGGTACATACTTAGCTGTTAACGCAATTATCTACCGGCGATTATTTCATAATTTTGAAAAGTTTGTGGGCCGTGGGTAAAGATATCTTAATGGTCAATAGCAACAACAATCCTCTGTAATCACCCTTTATTTCTTTACTAAAAATACGATCATTGTAGATTCAGTTCTTTTTTTTGTTAGTGTTTAACACTTTGACTGCCAAAGCAATGGCCTCAAACATTTCATAAAATCGAAGTAATTTATTTAATGAAAAAAACTATTGAAAAATTAAAATTTAGGACACCGAGTAGTTCTTTAACCTTCTTGCATTTCCCGGATATTAACCAAATTTGGTACAATAATTATATTAGCGTAATAATTCATTTTTAAGTATGGACAAATAATTCTGTCACCCATATATGGGTGACACGGCAGTCTACGTGTTAAAGTCGCTTCAACTACCAAGGTTATTAGCGACTACACCGATTGTCAGTGGAGAAACTGGTTTACAGTGTAATCTATATTTCGATGTCCTTACAGAAGTTGAGTATGCTTCGTTGAATTTGGGCTGAAGTAAGAATATTATTCATGTTTCCGTATAGACCGTGTGTTTTCCTCTCTTCGTTGTAGTGTGGACATTCTGTGATTATATGGCTTATGGATAATCTTGTGTTACAAAAGACACATATAGGAGGAGGATTGTTTTCCAGTAGGTGTACATGCGTTAACTTTGTATGTCATGATCTAATTCTGGTAATTATAATTTTCTCGGTGCGTGTGAGGTTGATATTCAAATTGTAAAAATTTGGTATTGCCTTGTGGAGAGTACTGCTATTGAAAGTTTTAGATTCAGTTTCAGCATTTACATTCGCATAACATTAGGAATCCAATCGTTCTGAATAAAACAAGAAACGAAGACGTTTTCTCGGGACAACTTCAAGAAACCGTTCCGGCACAATGTCCGAGGAGGATTCTTTCACAAGGAACACTTGATGGAAGGTGGCAGTTAAGATGGAGAGTTAACAATCGGCAAGAGTTCGTGAAGATCGCGTTCCGCTTTCATCCGCGAGGCCGTTGCTACCGATTTCTTCTTCAGTGTATCCAGCAAGGAATATCTCGATATTTCAGCGCGCTATTTCCCGATAGCAATGGCATTGGAACAAGGGATTCTGAATAGACGGGGTGCGTTTCAGCACAAGATCGTCGACAATTTTCTACGCCTCGTCCGAAACTCTCGACCGTCCCGTTGGCAAAAAGAATTGATAATGGAGCCACCGGATCGAGGAGGGTACGAGCTTAGGAGGATCTCGTGGCGACGCGCCGTTTGAGACTGCCAGAAGAGGGCCCCAAAGAGGAGAGGGGCGTAGACACCGAGCTAAAGGAGAACAAAAAAGAAGAGAACGAGAAGAGAAGAAGAAGAAGAAGAAGCGAAGGTGGGGAAGAGGTTGCAGGACGATGCAAGAGAATCACTTGACGCAAGAGAGCGAGACGTCGGGTGCTTGCATCCGGGGAAATGGAAGGGTAGGTTCTGGCTTCCGTCTGTCTGTTGCCATAGCGACCTCAGCCGCCCTTTGGCTGAGGAAAAAGGGCCACAGGCGGTAAATCTCTTGTACCTACAATAATCCTGCATTGCTGCGGGTTGCCATTTTGCAATTCAACTTTGCATTCCGACGACCCATCTGCGTGACCCCCCGCCAATGTCACGACACTTTCCAACCTCTGCTGTTTCTTGGATCGCTGATGCTTTGTGTGCACCGTGCTAGCTTAACTCCAAGAATTGCCGAGGAACAGTCTCCTAAGAGCGGACTTCGTCAACGGAAATGCCGTGCTATTATTTGTAGAATCAAGTTCCTTACCAGTAAGTTTAAACAATCTCAGATGATCAAGTGAAAAAGTTTTCCTACTATTATCTGATTTTGATTTATACACTCGATAATAATTAACTCTTGGACTATCAGAGCATTTCTTAAAACATGCACTACGAAGGGATTGGCATTTTGAGCGATTCTTTTTCATACACACTTTAATGTGTGCATCGTTTGTTCCCCGCTGTATTTGTTTGAACTATTTCAATGTAGATTGAATAATGAAGTAACGATAGATAAACATGTTTGATGTCAAGAAGACATTTCATTATTAATTCTAAACATCATATGCACAATATTTGTACATGTGTAGGCACAAATGCTGTATTCTGCACAACCACTTTGCGCTTCGATTATATGGGGGGGGGGGGCGGGGGGGTACATTGATAGTGCTAAGGGTAACCTCTTAACTAAGGGTGATGAGTTAATTCCTCAGTCTATTGATTTATTGATACGTTCTTAATGAACAATATTCTCTTTTTTATTTTATTTCAAATTCCAACGAAAGCCGCAATAATGGTAGGCAGTCGAAAGAAGAATGCTCGACCTTAACACCTTTGTACATACATCGTACACTTATTTTTATGCAATACAAAAAAATTGATAAATATTGTTAGAAGTGCTATTAAGTCCTTCCATAAAAGATTTTGAATAGTGATGAATGAAATTCGTGCTCTGGACCTATTAGTATGATATTCTATAATTACGCTATATCAAAAATAAATTAAAAATCATCATTCAGGAAATAATTCCGAAAGCGATGATTGGACCACGTTCGAGGAGGCGCGATGGAGGGTGGTTTGATGACAAAAAATTGCCATTAAAATTTCTCAAATAGCTGCTAGAGTAACGCATTACGGCGCGTCAACGAAAAAAAAGAGTATGCTCATCATTAAAGTGAACGTTATGCGAGCAGTTCGATCGGCCATCTTAATTCACAGGGCCGTATAGACGGTCCCTCTCAGCGTCGGGTAAATTCAGTCGAGTTTCCGTTGGAGGATGGGGATCAGGGTAGAAACGATTCGGAAACGAAGCATCGGCACGAAGCCCCGGGTCCATAAACGACGTCAACCTGATTCCCAAGGCCAGCCCAAACGCGGTGGTCTTCCTCCGCGTGTGTCTTGAGCCTCGTGTGTTCGGTGTGCACTTATGCGACCGTTGAAAATCGCACGGGCGTTCGCCAGCCGGATGCCAGGAATGCAATTTTCAGATTCTCGAACGCGCAAGTGCTCCGCGTCCGCTTAGCGGCACGGGGTAGCCCACCACCCGCTGCATAAATGCTCGCATAGATTCAGATAAGGACCGTGCATTCTGTCACCGGAAATGGGGGATGGCGGAACTGTAGCAAACTCCCGCGAGAGCTACGAGCTACATTAGTGCATACTTGGGACACGGGACGCCTTCCACTCCCGCATTCTGAGACGCCATCCTAATCCCCCCCTCTGTCGTACCACCCCTACCATCGTGGCGTTTCTTCCTTCAAAAGACGATGAATAGCGGCAACAATTTCGAGCGTTTTATCTGACCGTTGCCAGCCTTTTACACCCCCAGAAACGTACCCGCCCACTCTCCCCCGCGCTACTACATGTTGCACCGTGCGCGATGTACGCGAGAAATAAAATGGAAACCGATTCGTTTTTTTTTTATTTGTACCTCCCCCAAGCGCATTTGTGGCCATTTTTGTGACGAAGTCGCTCATCTTCTCATAGAATTATCGCGAATCGCAGAAACTTTTTTAAATTACCACTGAAACGTTGCAGAATATGGGAAAACATGGAGAAAGTGTGGTGCCCTTGTTTTGACCTTGGAAATATTTATTGAAGTTGATCTATCTTCGAAAAGTTTTGGTTTATCCATTATAGTGGCCGATTCAACCTTTGTCTTAATATGTTATAAATTCTGTTATTTCCTATAGATTTCACTGGAAACATTGTTTTCAAAAGGTCATCTTAAATAAATATTTTCAAGAGTCGAATAGTACTTTTCATTCTTCCGGCATATTTTTCTCATATTCTGTAATTCTTTAGCGTCAATTTAAAAACAGTTGCTCCGTTAAATTTTCACTACGTTAAAAGTTCTACAATTTCGTTGCACAAATAACGATCGCACACGGTAATGAATCGCTCTCGAAACGCTGAAAAATGATGCTGTTGTTCGTGACAGTTTAACTTCATTTAAAGTTCACCGCGCGTGCGATCGCGATCGCAAGGAGGTATTTCATTCAAGGCATCGATTCGGTTAATTCCAGTTAGTCGGGCTTTTGTTTCGAACGGTTATTGCAGCGTTTCCAGCAAAAAAATCGCTATCGGTTAGCGTTATTTTTCGTTATTCTTTTGTTCCGCTCGGAACCGACAGAAAATATTCCGTCGGTACTTCTGTAATCTACATGCATCCGATGCAGTGAATCATTTAATGCCGCAACTTTGCGTTGCAAATGTAACGCGCGATTGTTTCTTGATGCAGTGGAGCGGTAACGTTAATTAATCACATCAGGTTGTAAATGATCGCTGCTACACAATACCTTCGTTATTTCTCGTGCAGCTGTTTCACTTGGATCGTAATTGTCAAACATTCACTTGAGTCGCTGAGAATCTCGTGGAACAAAAATTGTTGTGTTCTTATAACGACTATTTACCAATTATTTTAAGAAATAATTAAGTGCAGAAATTGTTCTGCAATATTCACTAATTCATTTTCGTTACTTTTTACTATAATGTTCCTCCATTACTCGCTTTTCTATACTCTACGACAAAATTTGAAATTTTACATTAAATTTGGTTACATAAATGACCATAATCACATATGTATGTCACTGCACATAACTTCGAACAGCTTCACTACAGCAATGAAGACGGAAATGACAAACTAAAAGCACGGAAACACTAATGACAGCGTTGCAAAATAAATGACAGTGTCGTGAACGCATTTATGGTGTGGCAGCTACTTCCTATGCTCGTCAACAGAGGGACATTACGACAACACCTTTCCCGCTACTACCTGAATCTTCCTCTGTTTGTATATATACCGCCCCAAACTGTCCTTACGACATCCCGCGTCTAAGGCACGGGTCCGCTAGATAGCCTTACTGACGAGTCCTTTAGCGGGCCTAGGACGAAACGCTTCCTTCTCCTTTTTCCTCTTCTCACACACTTTTCAGCCGCCATAATTGGTGACTCCGAGAAACGAACAACAACGCTACCTTCTGAGCAGAGGAGACGGCAACATCAACAAACCACGGACAACATCAGGAGGACTGGAAGGTGACTACTCTGTCACTGCCTTGCCTGAACTACTGCCCGACTAACAGCGAGGACTTCTCCCTACTATGCGCTTCTGACGTCATCTTCGCAGCATTATATGATTTAACGTTTCCGCACCTAAATTTGTACGACGTTTTCGTATCTACATTTGTGCGACGTTCATCCACTGTTTGTGCGACTATATGAGTCCTACAAGCGGCTTAGGGAGCTACTCAACTTCGTCAATTCGGCAGCATGACTGGCGGGCACACTGACAGCACACATTCCAGCGACCTCCTTGGATTCCGGCGGAGATCAGCGTAATTAGAGGGAAATTTGTCCAGATATCGTTGGCCACTGGCAAGGGGGTAATGTGGCGGCTACTTCCTATGCTCATCAACAGAGGGACATTACAACAACACCTTTCCCGCTACTACCTGAATCTTCCTCTGTTTGTATATATACCGTCCTAAAACTGTCCTTACGACATCCCGCGTCTAAGGCACGGGTTCGTTAGATAGCGTTACCGACGAGTCCTCTTAGCGGGCCTAGGACGAAACGCTTCCTTCTCCTTTTTCTTCTTCTCACACACTTTTCAGCCGCCATAATTGGTGACTCCGAGAAACGAACAACGACGCTACCTTCTGAGCAGAGGAGACGACAACATCAACAAACCACGGACAACATCAGGAGGACTTGGAAGGTGACTCCTCTGTCACTGCCTTGCCTGAACTACTGCCCGACCAACAGCGAGTACTTCTCCCTACTATGCGCTTCTGACGTCATCTTCGCAGCATTATATGATTTAACGTTTCCGCACCTAAATTTGTACGACGTTTTCGTATCTACATTTGTGCGACGTTCATCCATTGTTTGTGCGACTATATGAGTCCTACGAGCGGCTTAGGGAGCTACTAAACTTCGTCAATTCGGCAGCATGACTGGCGGGCACACTGACAGCACACATTCCAGCGACCTCCTTGGATTCCGGCGGAGATCAGCGTAATTAGAGGGAAATTTGTCCAGATATCGTTGACCACTGGCAAGGGGATAATGTGGCGGCTACTTCCTATGCTCATCAACAGAGGGACATTACAACAACACCTTTCCCGCTACTACCTGAATCTTCCTCTGTTTGTATATATACCGTCCTAAAACTGTCCTTACGACATCCCGCGTCTAAGGCACGGGTCCGCTAGATAGCCTTACCGACGAGTCCTCTAGCGGGCCTAGGACGAAACGCTTCCTTCTCCTTTTTCCATCTTTTCATAATTTTACGCCGCCATAATGGGGTTCCAGTGCGTCATAAGTGTGTACGGAAGTCGCAATCGATTTGAGAAAAATGAGATTTCCATTCCCCTCCAGCTACTGGACGATATTCATAAACTGGGGATAACGGTCGTTACATATCCCACGGACCCAACGGTTTAGGAAATGCGATAAAGGCGTGGTGATGTGCAAAAAAATGTTATCATAAAACGGTGCCGCACGCAAGAAAGAGGAGCTGATGTTATTTCTTTGGCTCGATGACTCCCGGTTATTTCCTTATCGTGCGGCCTGTATCATTTTCTCGTAAAGCCTGCCTGGGTATTTTTCGTCTCAGCCGTTGATACGCAACGATAAACGTAATAAGATTGCTTCCGTCTCTTGATATCCAGCCCGGGGAGGGTTTATTAAAATTCTTTTGTAAGCACGCTTCGAGAACGTTGTTATAACACGCCTGGAAGTAGCCTTCTGTAGCTTAGTCTTTCTCATCGTTGGTTTACGCGAAGCATTTTGTGGCCAACACCTGTTCACACGATGATGGAAAGATTAGATCAATTTGCCACAGATTTGATCCAAATACAAATCGAAAGTGAAAGAAAATTGTACATTATTTAACAAGTAACTAAATTCGACACAGTTGAACGTCACACGAGTTACATTCATTTTGCTCTGAGTTATGAGAAATAGGTTACATAAGTTAAATGCAGCTACGATCATGAATTCAGGTTCACAGTACGATTAAAATGTGGGTAATTATTTACATTAGGGGCTTCCTCGCCGATTTTGATGACGTTGAAATATGTTGTCAAGGTCATCATTCTGAACAAGTTTTTCCTATACATGTTACCGCCGCTCAGCTTTAGTTTCCGAGATATTCGCAAAAAAGTTTCAATATCTCGAAAAGTGATCGGAGTAGGTCTGGGTTAGGTCTAGGTTATTTATATATTATTTATATATTTATATACTGGGTTATTATATATTTTCTTGATTGTTGCAGATATCCAACAATTCGTATAGTTTCATGCTTAACCCCTTCCCGTGCCATTTAGCTCGACGAAACTTGGGCCCAAGCGGTAGGCATCGACGCGCTGAACAGACCAGACTGATGCTTGTAAACAGTCGCAATACGAATTACAAACTATTGGTGTGTTTTTTACTTTTTGCCAAATCCATGATTGTTGTGTACTTTCCTCTTCACTACTCTCATCTATAATCATACGTCTTATACGCTTTACGACTGGCACAAACGCGTCAGTATCAGAGGATTCGTTATCACTGCCTTCATTTACCATTGTTGTATCTTGCATTTTGAAGGGGTTTCTTAAATTTCAATAATTGAACTGCTTCGTAACAGCAATGATAAGAATTGTGACTAACTGTCATGAGGTACTGATAGGAACTAACATTCAGCCACGATCGTAACGGTCAAAAAATCAGTCCGCGAGCTCGGCTTGTTATGTTTACGTTTGGTCCAAGTATCTGGTCGCGAGTCTGACTCGCGATATTCGTGTTTGGGCCAAAATCTTCATCGCGAGTCTGACTCGCTAAAGTACGGGAAGAGATTAATACTCTGTATGCTCACACAGCTAACCATGAAATGATTTCGCGTTCGACACGATTCATTTCACGTTTCAGTTCGTAAACAGAAACAGACAAGACAGTGGGTCTGAACTGATTGAAGTCGTTTTAAGTTGTGCCCGTGGCCGCGTTATCGGCGGCCACAATTTCAAATCTAACCCAGGCCTAGTCCGATCACTTTTCGAGATGTTGAAACTTTTTTGCGAATATCTCGGAAACTAAAGCTGAACGGCGGTAACATGTATAGGAAAAAGTTGTTCAGAATGATGACCTTGACAACGTATTTCAACGTCATCAAAATCGGCGAGGAAGACCCTAATGTAAATATTTACCAAAATGTGTTGTTTCAATGTGTTAACTAACATGACAATTCATAGTGTTATTGCTTTTGAATTTTAGAATATAGAAACTCGTGAAATTTTACAGCTTCGTTTAGCATCTTGAATCGCTGTGTAGACTCGCGAATTAGTTTTGTTGCATTCCAGACGGTCGGTTATTTTTCAAGAGTATCTTGAAGTAGTAGGTGGATTTGATAAAACAGGAGAAGCATCAGGAGGATGCCAGAAATAGGTTACCAAGAGCGTAGAACTTGATATTCCGCAGACTTTCATCGAAAATGGATCATGTAAAGGATCGAATGGAACCACGGCACGTTCATATATTGAAGGAAACTTTTTCCTGCCTCGGGCGGCCAGGATGCACTCCGTATTGAGAGTATACGCAGAATTCTTTTAAGAGGAAAACATTCGTGCGACACGTGACAATGGCGTGACACGACTGTCAAACACACGTGCGCATTTCCATTGCGTTCGATCGGTGGATATCAACGGGATCAACAGGCCCAGTCCGCGATTCAATGCGAGTTCGTTAACGCGGCCGTCTTTTGCTAACTTCGACATCTTTCTGGGCTAGATAGACACCTAATCGCACTAGTTTCTCAATATTCTCAAGGTCACCTTCATTTTTGTTAATGGCACTTTGTATTTTTGAGTTAACAGTGTTATAGCCCATATCACGACGAATTCAACGACCTATTATACCATGACCTTGGGATGACCTTGAAGGCGAAGAAATGAAAATTTCAACAAAACATGACAATCTGCTTGAATGGGTGATATTAACTTGTGTTTATTATTAAGTTTATTATTTATTTATCAGATTATCACAAGTACTTAAAAAGTCGTGAAAACTGTAACTTGGGACAGCCTGTATACAGGGTATCATAAAAATAAGTCCAAAATATAGAATAAATATTTCTTTATTTAACGCTTTGTTTTCGAGAAAATCGAGTTTAATGATCCGTCGGGTTCGCGTGCTTTAGTATATGCAGGAAGTAGAACTGGTTGATCTTGATCAGACGCGTCAGACGATTCCTATCTAATAGCACGCGTATTTGCTGCATTTTCAACCTCGATTTTTTCAGAACCTAGACGTCAAATGAAAAAAAAAATTTATTCCATATTTTCGACTTAATTTCTCACGTAAAATCACCCTCTGCTCGCTTGTGCCACGATTTCGTAAACACCCTATATACTATAACTTTTAAACGAACGTTCAATGTTCATTGATCGTTGCTGGTTTAATAAATTGTATTAGGTTGTTCCAAAAGTTCTTTAAGTAATGTACACGACACGCTTGTTGTTGTTAGACAATATGAAGACGGTCAAATAGCGTGATCATCTTTTTGCTAATACTTTGACCAATTCTTAAATGGTCATTTACTGAACCGAACTATCTGCTGACTTGATCGCAAAAACATGGATGCAATTGGGCCGTACAGGATTAAGTAATATTTAAGTAAATACTTCATAGTTCAAAGATTCTTAGTGTTTTTCTTAAGACACCATTTTTAATAAAGGTTCTAAGATAACATATTGTCATAAAACATTTATTATATAGATTTTAAAATATCTGTTCCATCACAATGCTTTTTGAAATGTTCCTAAGGGTAACATTTCTTCCCACATAAATTCCATAGGTTGCAGATATTTTCATAAATGCAACACTTCGAATAGAATTTTTCTGAGACAACTGTTCGTTCGACATCAGGCTAAGAATTTCAAATGTCTACACTTCCTCTCACATTATCCGAAACATTTCAGTGCCTTCAATACGGTTCTCCGCAAATGGCTTCAGTAGAAATCTTTCGACCAGACTGCAGGTTTGCATACCATTATATTTCCCGGGCGGCGTAGATTCTTTATTATAGGGTTTGCCAGGATATTATTGCCGATCAACAAGAATGAAGCGAGAGTCCGGTAATTGCTTAACCCGCTCGCAATCGTTGGTAAAAGCGAGGCTAGGTAGAGCGAGGTAAAGCGGAGCAAAGAAGAAGAAGAAGAAGAAGCAGCAAAAGTGGGCATCGTTCTGCGGTCGTGTTTCCAATTTACCGTCGGAGGAGTCATCTTCGGCATAAAACTGTTTACGATCGTTAAGTCGAGGAAGAGGCGGCACGGCACTCGACGCTTAATCCGTGGCAGGAAAAACCTAATTACGGGCGTGCGGGTCGCCCGGTAATAATTCACGTGGAAGTGAAACCCGCCGCGTTTAATCAGCCTCGCGGCCCCGACCGGTAACGTATGAATAAGAACCGTTGGAACAGGGTCCGACCATTGATACACCGGTTCTCCTCGAATGAACTGTAATCAAGGTTTGCTGGGCAAACGCGATAAGCTTTCGCCAACTTGATGGGCCGCTTTGAGTCATTTTTTAATTAAGATCCTTAAATGGTTTAATTTCTTTCTGCGTTCGTCCCTCGCTGGCCGTTTCTACTTCTTCCAGGACTGTTTGCCGTTCTCCCTGACTCTCCATTCGCGGGCAGTACGCGCGGCCCAGCAAAATTGTACCGTTCCTCGTAGCTCGAGATTTGCTGAATAAAGGCGGCAATCCTCGGAGTTACGGGGCTCGTTGGATATTTCGGGTCATTTTTTAATTACGATCCCCCGGAACGCTTTCCCGGATTTTTCTCTCTTTCTCTCTCTCTCTCTCTCCTTCTTTGCCTTCTTCCTCTGCTACGGCCACCGTGACTCCCACGCTTCGAGGAGCTGAATTGCGCACGCGAGCGGAAGAGAAAGGCGCGCTGGGAAATCACGAGAAGCCCCGCGCGATATCGCGGCATAAAGCGCTCTATTTGCATGTTATTGTTTAATATAAGTTTATGCTGGCTGCAGCCACCTCTCGCGCACTCTGCAACAGACTACTGCCGCGACCGGTGTTCGAGCAGAATTCGAGCTATTCGTTTTCTATCCGCGCGCGCTACTGTCTTTGTCCCGCAAGAGACGCGTTATAATTTCGGCAAATAAGAACGGAACGCCTCCGGCTACGCGAAACGCGAAACGCGCCACGCCGCTCTCTGTGTTTGCGTCGCTGTAACGCTCGACGAGCGCCGTTGTAATTCTGATGAAATTTGCAAATATTGGCCAGCGCGAAACGCGCGGGACGAGGATTTATTTGGGCGAATTTGCGCGGCGGATGACTGCAAAGTGGCTTTTAAATATTTGGAAACGAAACACGCGCTCCGCTAAGCTCGTAATAAAGAGCCTCAAATTTGTTGGCCGATTCTCTGTGTGGGCTTTATACGATAAGCGATAATGCGCCGTACGATTCCTTCTGTGTGATAAGGATTTTGATGGATTTACTCGCGCGTGTGTGCGTGAACTCTGGATTATTATTGGCTACTGTCTTTTTGCTTACCGAGTTGCTAAAAGCAATTTTTTAATTGTCAAGAATGTGACGGAAATACGAAAAGGGAAGTTGGCGGTGTTGAATACAGACGACAGCTATTATTCTTCGGAACGAGCACTCTTTGTTCGCATTCCCCTGATCATCGCGTCCAGTGATATTAATACGAGTTTCAAAAACAGCCCGTTCGTCACATGCCTTCCGGAACAACAGAAATTTCGACCCTCCCCAATACTGCGAACATTCTTCAACTTCCAACGACGAGGAATTCGCGTTCCATGGGGTTGTTTGAAAAAAACATACCGTTCTAGCAGCATAGCCTTTTGATCGTAGCCGTGCTGTTTGAACACGGATTTCCATTTCCAAATTTCTGTTAAAGAAAATACTGATCACCTGAGGAATGTGGAAAACATTCGCCTAAACGCTTCGAGCCTCCATGAAAACGTTGAGAAGCGAAAGAACAGAGTCGCTTTTGTTCATAACGATGGAGAGTTTATTATTTCTGAGTGAAGGATGTATATACATAATTTTTTTCAAATCAACTAATAACCATTAGACAGCAGATTTGTATATAAAAGAAAAATTCTCTGCGTCTGTTGCACGAAATACGAGGCAACTTAAGAATGTCTTTCTTTTTTAAATAATTTTAATCAGAGAAAAAGTAATACGTTCATCCTCTTCAATTCCTTGAACAAGGGGGTGCGAGTACCCGTAATTTACGAGCTGAGCTGAACTCGATTCGATTGCTCGAGCCGAGTCGAGCGTTTGAATTTTCCGAGCTACTTGAAATCGACGAACTGCTTGAAAAGAATGCGAGCTACTTGAAAAAATCAAGCGGATCGAATATTCGAGCCCTCGTAAAACTTCTATTTACTCGAAAATGAATTTTCAGCTCGAAATTTTTCGAATTACTCGAATATATTCGAACAGATCTTTAACGTTCGAGTTACTCGTAAAAATTCGGATTGCTCGAGTTGGTCGAATATTCATTTATTTACTATGAAATACTATTCCAACTATAAGGAAGAAAAGTATGACGCTAAATTAATGCTTCTGTTTTATTTTCATGTTTTCATGAAGAAAACATATTCGAATTTTTACGAGTAACTCGAAAGTTAAAGATCTGTTCGAATATATTCGAGTAATTCGAAAAATTTCGAGCTGAAAATTCATTTTCGAGTAAATCAAAGTTTCACGAGGGCTCGAATATTCGAGCCGGTTGATTTTATCAAGTAGCTCGCATTATTTCCAAGCAATTCGTTGATTTCAAGTAGCTCGGAAAATTCAAACGCTTGACTCGGCTCGACAAACCGATCATTACTCGACTCGAAATGAACTCGAACCCTTGAACCCTTCGACACTTTGTAAGTACCTGCTCATTTTTAGGGTGGAAGGTACTGGATGGAAGAAGAGGACAGACAGTGCAGAAGGTGTGGATACGAAGAAGAGTCGTGGGAACATGTGCTACAAAGATGCACAGGAGAACAAGGAATAGAAGTTATGATACAAGAGAAGGTGAAAGAAATACTAGATGAGAATAGGAGTGGAGAGGAATGGATGAAAAAATTAGACAGGGAGAGAAAGGAGAGACAAGAAGGAAAGTACGAAGGAGATAGAGAGGGGGGTGAGAAAAGAGGGGAGTGAAAGGAAGAATGAGAGAGAGAGAGAGTGAGTGCGAAGAAAAAAAAGATAAGATGTGTATATAGTGTATATAGTATAGTATATATGTATATAGTTTAAATAGTTTTAGATGTAAGAGCCACAAATTAAATTAAGTAAGATAATTGTAAAGGAAACGGGGTCTCCTTGTAACCAGTAAAGGGAAGAAGAAATAAACATACATACATGCTCATTTTTGTTATGAGTTCATAAAATTTACAGTCCGGTGATGACCTACTCCTAAGCAACGTAACAAAACGCTCACATAATCGCGTCCACTTCCAACGAATAGATAAAACTGCGCAAGAATGCATATACGTTCTTCTTTATTCACAACGTCGTATAATTTATTGTTTTCGCAAGACTAGCATACGGGATCATGCACAAGCATACGAGAACAATACTGCTGCACCAGACACGTAGCTCCTGCGCTGATCATCCTTACAAAAAGGGACGCGATAATGTTACAATATAGACGTCCGCGTAATGACGTTCTTTTCACAGTAAATTAAGCGGCAAAGGAAGGGTCTCGTCCTGTCGAATACACGCGGCACGATGATCGTATGTGCGTGAGTCGGTGTGTGCACGTATATTCGCGAAAGTGTGCGGCTGGGAAACGGGAGAGAGGAGAGAGAGAGAGCAGCCTGCTGTACGCGCCAGCTTCCTTAAGCGTTGTATAGGGGCACTTATGCGTCGCTTAAAGTGGGCATTACGGGGCACAATGGAACTAAAAACCAAGGCTGAACGGTCTATCGCTTCGCGCTACGTCGACCGTTCCATTCGATTCGCGATGAAAAATAGTATCTGTTGCTGCTAAGCCCGCGCAGAGAGTCCGTGATCGATAACGGCGCCGCTGCAATTTTTATCAAGCAACTTTATTTCATTTCGTACTGCAATGCCGCAACCAGAAAAACTCTTCTTTTAACGGTTCCAGCGCGCTGACTAAATTTTGGGCTGACTGAACACACTGTTCGAAGCCAGCCTTCCGAAAATTCACCCCCCATTTTGCAGTTTTGTATTTTTGTCGTCAGAAATCGGAATTTTTTTGGCTGTGCTGAATCCTTTCGCAACTGCACAGTGCACATTTCATTCTGGTGTTTTTGTCATGATAAATGCCAAGCAGAATCTACTAAATATGTGTGTTGTTAGTTCTTTGCATTCGGAGTTATTTTAACTTCAAAACCAAATATTTCCTCCGAACAGATTATTTGCATTTCATATGATTTTCTCATTTTGTTTTCTGTTTATCAACCGTTTCATTAAAAAATATTTTGTATAATGCTGTAACAATTTTTATTGCCGGCTTACAGTCGCCAGTCGAATGCAAAGAGTTAATATAATCTGGTTGTTTGCGTTTTCACATCAGATACAAATACAGGGAACACAATGTATTTAAAACTATAATTGAATTCAACACTGTCTTCATATAGAAAGCGATCTAGATTCACATTCTAATTAATATTGTCTGTTGGAAATCGAAATTAAATTCTCTCTTCCTGCAATCAACATTTAACCACACGAGAAAATATAGAGATACGATGTTTTCCAATTTCCTGCTTCCTCTAGACAATTACCAACAACAAAACTATCTCTGAAAGAATTTCTAGTACAACTGGCTAACACACTAATTCCGGAAAACGTTACACAGCTCTTCGACACTCCACCCAGGAAAATCTCCGCGCTCTAAAAATTGCATTAAAGGTATCGAGTAGCGTAGAAAGTTACGAGTCGAATGGAAACTCTGATTCCTCCTGCGCGCGAAACTTTCGATAGTTCGGCGATTCGGGATTACAAATAAATTTTTCGAGTTCCTTAACGCCCGACAATTAAAGGGAATTGCGCTCGCTCCGCGCGGCACGCCAAAATCTCCGGAAGTTTCGGCGTTCGACGCGCATTATTCCGGCAGGGACGTAACCACTGACACAGTTTCCACGCTCTAATCATTGGAAAGAGGGAGAGAGAGAGAGAGAAAGAGAGGGAGTGGAGAGAGCAGAGGCGGGGCAGTGTGTGGATTCGTATGTACGTTTAAATGGGGGGATTAACGGTGGAAAAGCTCGACAGGAAATAGAGGGGCGGTTTTTGTTACGCGGGATGATCCGGTTGCAAGCCAAACAGCGAATAGAGAGTTCTCCGGGTCGTTGCGCTCGTCGAAAATTGGTGGATTTACTTCGGCTCTTCCTATCTAAATCTGCCAATTTCCAATGGATGCGGAGCCGGCGGAATCTCGGATGTTTACTTGACTCCGTCGGCGAGAAGCGGCGACGTAGAGAATACAGGAAAACAGGAGCGAGGAAAGGATACGAGAGGATGCATAAGGGCGCGAGAGGTTGGGATGAGAAAAAGAGTGAAGAGAAAGGGGAAAGGCGAAGAGGAAGGAAGAACGACGACGAAAAAGTAGAAAGGATAAGGAGAATAAAGGCAGAATGAACCGGCGGAAGCTGGAAAAAGGAAGAGAGGACGTAGAAGGAGAAGAAAGCGGATTCGAATCTTTACCAACCACTCGGCGAGACACCTGCGGGAGAGGAATATCTCCTCCGCCTTTGGAAAGCGAGGGAGTGGAGAGGTTTATTGAGTCCTGGAACGCGTAGTCTCCCGAGGACACGCCGGAAAGTGCGAGTGAAACCTCTTCTTCACCCGTTCGTCCTACAACGCACCCTGCCGCACAACGTACAAGCGGCGGAGACGTGCACCGCCGAGGAGGAAAAGTGTATTTACTGCTCTTTGCTGAGAAAAAGACACAGGCTGCTTCTATCGTCGCGATTCTAAGAAAATACGAGCGCAGGTTTACCCTGCGATTTCAAAATAGAGAGTCGAGACCGTCATCCGTCACCAGGACGCGGTAATTCCCTCGGAAAATGCGGGGGCGGTTTTTAACGTCGAATGCACCCGTAATTACGAGCTAGGGTGCAAGAAGGAAATAGAAAGTTGTGGGTTTGATGCAGTCAATGCACGTAGAAGTAAAACTTGAGTCGTGTACATGATGTTCTATTTGAGGTTTCGCAAGCAATTATTTCCTGAAATATAAGAAATTATAGTACAAGCGACCAGGTGGCGATTCTACGTGGAAAAATAAGGAATAAAATTCTTTTTGTTTGACGTGTCGTTTCCGAGTAAATCGAGTTTCAGTGAGTGCGCTGTTAGATCGGAATTGACTGGTGCGTCTGATGATGGCCGACCTATTCTACTTACTCTGAATACTAGGTAGTCACACGTCTTCTGTAGCTGGACGTACTTCCAAGATATCAAGGTATTCTTTAATATTTTTTTATATAGGATGTTTTATACAGGGTGAGTCATCTAACGTTTGCACCACAAATATATTTATTGTTTGTAAAGATACGTAAAATATGGTAAGGACGAAGTTGAATGGTACAATGGGGCTGACACGATGCCAAAAAAATTTTGTTTTTGTCATTTTTTTAGAGACCTTAAGGTCACCTTGACTTTTATAAATGGAACCACATTTTTTTAAACACCATAGTCCCTTTCATTACGAATTCAGTCACTATAATTACTCAAGGTCATTCAATGCCACGGACAGAGTTCAACATTCCTTCAAATCCCGTTTACAGGCATGTATCGAGGTTAAATCTTATACGTTATCTCTGCCCGCGACCTTGAATGACCTTGAGTAATTTATAGCCACTGAATTGGTAATGAAAGGGACTATTATTGTAGGTGTTTAAAAAAGGGTGCTTCCATTTAAAAAAGTCAAGGTGACCTTGATATTTCTAAAAAATGACATAAAAACAAAATTTTTCTTTATCTTTAGAAACAAAAAAGGTATTTGAGGTGCAAACGTTAGGTGACTCACCCTGTATATGTTGGTCATTCAAGATCACTCTAGGTTATTCACTATGAAAATAGCAGTTTTTTACATCAGTTGTATGAACCAGGGGTAAAATGAAAATTTATTTTGCTGAAAAATTTGTTCATAATGCACCTAAATTCTTCTAATATTTTACTGTTCTACATTTCACCTATACATTTATTATAGAAAAATGCATGAAATCTGCAGTCTTATGATTACACGTTTAGACTAGTTTTGTAGAGCACGTATAACGAAGAGTTATGATTTCTGAAGTTCTGACAATGTTCCACCGAACTTGAAGGCAGCGAATACAATATAAGTCCACCGTTTCGACGTGAAGTAATAAAAAAAAAATATGGCAATGCTCTCGAGACGTTGCTCTAGATTCACCCATAAAAATCTTGCGTTTCACCAATTACCCTTGGCCAAAACGAAATATCGTTCCTAGTCCGGGGAATACGTAGCGCGTTAAACCGTGCGATAAAATCCTCCGACCATTTCAATATTACAGGATCCTCAGCTGTATAATTCTTTTACGACTCTTATACGCGGGGAATGCATAATATTCTACTTACGAGAGATTCCCAACCAACGAAATCTTTTTCTTTTCGAGCTACTATTATTTCCGATCTACCACCCTCTCGAATCCCAGGCGAGTGACGATCGTTCGGCAGTCGGATAAGACGCGAAGACACGTAGAAAAATGAACAGGCCGGCAAATACGCGAACAGGGAGAAAGAGAAAAGAGAAGGAGAGTAAAGAAGAGAAAGAGAGAGAGAGAGAGAGAGAGAGAGAGAGAGAGAGAGAAGCAAAAGTTCCTCGGAGGGGTAGCGTTGACTGGTTGGCTCGTAGGGCCGTGGGAGCGTAATTGGATATAATTTTTGCGGGCCGACTAACCGAATTAGACGGCGGTGTGTTTGCGTTACTGGCGGTGCTGTTGGTGGTGCCGTCGCCGTGAAATGGGTAGCGCCGCTGCGATGGGAAAGGGTGGCAGAAGGGTGGCAGAAAGGCGGGGGAATGAAAAGCCCGCGGGGTAACAACCGCTGCGAATTATTAACAGAACCAGCGGCGCATCCTCGCGCGCCCTTCGAGTCACGCCGCGCGGCAAAGTAAATCAGCCCAGGGCGATCGCGGCCAAAAGAGGGAAGGCTCGCACCTGACCCAGCTTCTATTCCTCTTCCTCTACCTCCGCCTCTTCCTCTTCATCGAATATATCCGGATACCCTGTTAGATTATTCTTCGCGGCACGTGTTTACGTTCCGCGTGACGACCGGGTTCCCTAATCCGTTGAGCCCTCGACAATCGTTCGGTAACCCCTGTTATTAGCTACCAAACTCCTCCATCCTCTATTTTCTTCGATTATACAATCACCATTGATTAACTCTTTCAATCGTATTTTAGTCACTTGCATTGCGATGCTGTGTCTTAAGTTGTTGGATGAGCTATAAATTTTCTTTATAGATTAACAAAGTCGACCTAACACTTTCAATTTCTCAGACAGTAAAACTATTTATTAGAATAAGAATTTTTTGTCTCAAATTTTGTGTACTATAAAAACCTTTAATATTAATACAATCGTTTGAAGATACATAAATGTACACGGTGGCATTTTAAAGGAAAATGAGAATTAAATTCATTATGAAATTAAAAATTATATTCAGAATTGAAGGAAGAACATTTTGTTACCTGTCAACATAAGATGAAGGTGTTAACATTATTTTGAACCCTGGCGATGGCCCGTTCAAAAGAACGACAAATAAATTCTGGGTATGATATTTTGCGATCTTGCGAACAGTATCATTCTTTCACCGGTGTAGAATTTATAAGGCTTCCGGTCGGAGAAGCCAAGAAGATTCGAAACTTTTCCGACGTTAAATACATTACTGTAGGAACTGCCAAGAGAAGAAATAATATGTGGACTCGTCGCGACAGCAAAGAGAACTTTATTTCGAACGCGGCGGACGTAACTGTTGAAGTATAGCTTTTATGCATATTGCGGGATGTAAATTCCCTGACGCATTTTGTCTGCAATTCTTATAAAAATTATTTCCGTCTGTGGGCTCTCCTAAATATATTTTATTTTCCTTTGCAAGAGTTTTCCATGTCATAATTAATTTCTGAAGAAATATATAGGAAATTTGTGTCTGTATTATATCGATGCTATATATGGTTCTACGATTTTACAGCCACTCGCATTTATTATAATCGACAAAGATAAAGTTCACCTGTTGACTGACCGAATGACAGAGGCTGAGTTTGAGAAGCGAGGCTTCCCCTAGAGGTTGACAGAGATTAAGGGCGGAGTTTGAAGTTTGTTTGTTTCCTCAAATCGATTCGATTGATTGACTCTTTCGGCCATTTTTCATAGTCCCCTATCCTAGGGAGCAGCCAAACATGACGGTAATCGACCACCCATATGCTTCTCCTTGAAATGCAATCCTCCCCTGAATCCTCAAAATGTAAAAACGGCGTCGGATTCATCAATCTGTCAACTGTAGGTTCCTCGGCAAACATCCTGGAATAATTTTGTTTAAGGAATAAACATACTGTATCCTCCATTGCGATGATTCCTCTCTTCAACGTGTATCATCGAGAAAAAAATTTACATAACATAAAATACTATTTTTAGCAGTAGTTCGTGTGGACTTTAGTTTAATCTTCTACAAACCTATTTTTACTGGTGTAGTTTGCGCATTTGGTTATCTAAATTTATGAAATTTTCTTTTCAACTTTTCTTGTTTTAAAACATCCTCAAAATTTTGTGGATGCTGTTCCATGTTTCTAGAAAATTATATAATTATTCTTCTTGCTACATTCACAATCAGGTTTCATTACTAGATTACAGATTTTATGCACTTGTGATCAAAACGGATAAAGAAAATTTAGAAAATTATAAAAATTGAAACAATTTAAGTATATCGATGCACTAGTTTTAGCTTATTACAGTTTTCGTTCTTTTTTTTTTTATTTGAAGCTCTTTAAATCCTTAAACGGGTCCATTTCGCTTTACAATTTGGTGTTACAATGTTGCAAGATGAAATATGAATTAAATAGATAACTTACAATCTTTGAAATATGAATGGATATAAATGCAAGCCCTAATATTAAGTTCGGCTATAAACATGTCTATACTTAGGGGTAGTTGGTAACCCATTTTACATAAAGAATTCAAAAGTTTGCGTCTTTATTGAAAAAAGAGTGAAATTTCCAGTTGGTCACTATTTCTTTCAATTGCTATAGAAATCTTTAATTTTACATAAGAACAGAAGTCTCTTCTTTGTGATCTTGAAGTACGAATCCGAAAACAGTGTGTGTGAGTGGAAATCGACCCGGTATGCAGATGGAGGGTTAAGGATAAACGCGATTGTTGCCGACCACGAGTGTTATCGATGTCAACTAAGGTTCTTTTGTGTGGGCGAAAAGTGGGCGTGTCCACGGTAAGGATTCGGTGGTTTTGAAGGGTGTTCGTGTTCGGTTTCAACGACCCTGAAGTTGCGGCTACCGACCTGTGTAACTCGAGGGTTCGTTCCACGACCCTGGCTCGACGCAATTAAGCTCCACATCCTTCGAGTGGCGCAATCGACTGTCAACTCGATGGTTGTCACAGTCAGATCCCATAACTACAAGATCGCCGCTGTCCTCCTCGTGATTTGTGTGCCCCTGTCGACCCAGGGAAACTTGATTTTCCCTAACATCCTATTTCTTCAAACCTACTTCCTCAGAAATTGCTGTTCTGCAGCAGAAATTGACACTCTTCAAGTTTCCACAGTTAACAAAATTTGTGTCCTCGAAAATTTGGATGACGGTGCGATGATTCGCTTAGCCACTGGTAATTGAATTCAGTTCAGGATTGTTTAATTATGTGTAATATGAGGGTCTATGGACCAAGTACTTTTAAAAATATGGTCAAGAAAATTGATAAATGACTGTCTAAATTGAGCTGAAAATTACCACGTGCTCATACAATCTTCAAACTCGTCTATCTTCTAACAATAAATGTTAAAACTGTTCGACTCATCAATTGAACAAGTATCAGGAGCCAAATATCTATTGCTTTCTGTCTCTAATCGTTTTAACACGTTGATCGCCCACTCAACAATCACAAAAATTACACAAAACCAAAGAAATTTATTTAAAGAAACAAATACTGACAAGTTTAGTTTTCTGATATTAATTACTACTATCTGCCAACGTAGAAATTAATTTTTAATTCTGTATAAATAATTCCGTCATCCAGATGTGGGCGACATGGCGATCAAAGTGTTAATAAGGTACAAGCAATGTATCGACGTTTTCTTTTAATCATTCAGGAGTTTGAAATTTTATTTGTACATTTTGATCATAATTAGACTGCGGATTTTATTAAGTAGAAACATTAAAATAATTGAAGAGTATCGACACGATACTTTTGTCTTTCTGATGGTATTAAAAGATTGGAACAACTTTTTATTTGGCTCCAGTAGCCTGCAATTGATGAAGAAAATTTTTCTTTTGCATAATGATCCGTAGCCTAATCATCATGCATAAAGTCCGCCACGGTCGAATCGACTATTGTATTTGTGATGAGATTATACATTGTCGAACTGTGCATTGAACCCGCCAGAGTGAACAACGTGGCAGGTCCGTGCATCCGGAATTTATGAGCGTCGAGAGATTTTAATTTTACAGTTGACGAAGGCGTGGGTTCATAAACTTTTAAACAGCTCGCACGGAATAATCAAAGCGGCAGGTGCTACAGAAAAATTTCCGGATTTACTCCACCGACGAGGCGCGATTTTTCCGCCGTTTATTTCCGGCGAAGAAAAAATTCTTGCTGTGTCGCAGACACGTTAGACTGTTAATTTCACGCGTAAATTGCCCGGGCTTTGAGAAACGTCGCGAAAGCACGCCTCGGGACGGACGAGCTAGAGCCCAGGACGCGGAAAACAGAATAAAATATACCGTGAGAGTATTTCGGGAAGGGAGAAAAAAAGGGAGAGTGTCAGAGAAAAAGGGAGAGCCGGAGAGAAAAAATAGAACACGGTGGCACGGACCGGTATTTACGCGAATGTAAAATGGAATCAGTTTATGGCGGGAATTAAACTCCCATAAAACGAGATCGCCATCGCTGCGAAGTTATCAGCCGGAGTTACTGCTGCAAATACAAACGACCAATGAGACGGCAAAAATTTATTACGTGTACTAAAGGAAATACTCCACGGGAATAAGACTTTCGACTGGGAGCGGCACGGCCGAATGATAAATGAAAGAGGAACATTGTATCCGCACGCGCGCGCGCGCGGTGTTTTTTCTTTACGACGGGTTTTATGCCACACGAGACGAGTCCGGATGCCCGTGCAGGATTTTAAGGACGAGGTCATTTCTCGTGGATGATTCGATGCGAAGAGCCAAAAGACGATCGAGAATTTAATATAGAGGGTCAACAAACCGACAGCGAAACGAGGAACGGCGTGGGTGTATGGAGAAACATGCGTTGAATTTGTACACGATAACATTTTTCCATACGGGGTTCCATCCCCCAATAAATCTACAATCAAATGTATCTGATGCTCGTGTTTTCGTGCTTACAACTAGTAGAAACGATAAACAACTAGCAGACACGTTGCTCAAGCTCTATTCAATAGCTCGCACTGAAATTAAAATTGAATTTGCTCGAATTCGTTGCTGCGACGACGTTTTATTCTGTATTCTCGATTTAGTTGCCCTGTTCGTACTTCGGGTTGTGTTAGCTGCACTATTAATTGCCCGACAGCTTTCCACCGAGGCTAAATTATTAGTCGTTCTCGAACTGTTATCGCAACTCTATAAATTTTTGACGTGATGTATTTTTTACGTGAAATATATTTTATGTAAGTAGAAGTGTTTTATTTTGAAATGTTCGTGTATCTTTCTGGAATAGAGGTTGATTGGCTTGTCTGGGTCAGGTAATGCCTTAGTTACATTTTTTTGGGTAAATGCAAACTTTATTTTGCTCGTCTATCCAGATACTGTCCTCGTTCTCTTTGTCTGACTGACACTCCCGTGCCCTTCGTCTGTCTAGATACTGCTCTCATTCCGCGTGCCTAATTAGCTGCTGTCGTCATTCCACTTGTCAGAGTAGACGGTGTGTCCTAATTCCACTTGATTAAATACATTGTATGTTTGTTACTCCCGTATGGGCTGACACTCTCGCAGTCTCTATCCTCGTGTTAAATAAGGCTTCTACTTCTTTCAAGCGGAAAGCACGAGCCCCAGTTTCTCGTCTACGGCAGACTGTGCCCAATTTAGCTCAAACACCCTCAATTATTCGCACCTTAAATGACAACTCCAACAGAGCCAACAAGATTTTACGATACGAAATTCATCAAAGCAAACACACCATTCCGAATAATACAAAACTATCGAGGAAAAAGGACAGCAGAAAAATTAATACGATTTCATGTAGCCACAGAGAACTAAGCTGTCGTGTGTCGAAATTACGGGCACGAGTACGATTTCCGTGGGCTCTCGTACGATTTCCGACCCCTCCACGAACCAACCACAACTCATTCTATTCACATGATTTTTCCATTACTAGTTCAAATTCTGGATGACAGCTACAATGCAAAGATTGTGCGAATAAAATTTCATTTTCTACAAAAAAGGTCTTTTGATATTTTGCCATATTTCGCATAGTTACCGAGAAATTTGCAAATTTATAAAAAACAGGAAATCTACTTTACCGGCTAAACCAGGCCAATTTGATACCATGTTATATATACATTTTTTTCTTGAAATAACCCCAAGAACACAAATATAACCTCAAAACGAGCGGCCACGGAAATCGCACTCTCCCCAAATTACGGTGCCAAATAAAGTCGCCAATATATTCGGTATCTTTTTGTATTCGATGCGATTTTCGACATCAACGCGGTGACGACTCGTGCCCGCTTGAGGTTGTAAACCTTAAGCCCTGTTGTAGCGGACGCGTCGTCTCCGAAATCACGGATTCACTACCCGCCAAATTAATCATGGGTAGCCGGTTCAATGATTAGTCTGATATGTGAATTTCATGAGAAATAGCGTTTCGTTCGCATGCCCGAATCAGTGCATTCTTAATGATTCTCAGATCCGCCCTAAGCGAGCCTGTCCTGAGGAAAGCGTGGGACCGTACCCGACTCCCTCCGAGGGTGAAGCTAGATAATCCGAGAACCGTACTTCTCGGTCGGGAATATCCTTCGTCAGGTATAGATTCATGACGCGTAACTCTTAATGATGCGAGAAAAAATACGAAGACTAGGCGATGGCTCGACTGGTCGCCAAATATGCAACGATTGCTTAATCCTTGAAAGCGAAACCTAAAGAAAAGACCCTTCGTACGGTTCCGTGCGACGCAACATTTTGTATTCATTAATAAAATGCAGGATAAAATCAATTTTTTAATTCCCGATTACATGCGACTTCTTTTCAATCACTGTTATGAACATTGAAAATGTGTGGTAACTGAATTACTAAAATTACAACATGTTTACATTTGCAACCAAATTAATTTATATAGGACAACCCAGTAGAATTGAGCTCTCTTTAATTAACATGAAAATATTTTACGTTACGAAGAAACAGGATGCACGAAATGGAACAGATTTATTTGGTATTGAATTTATTAATTGAAACATTCGATGTACCATATGATATCACAAGATTCGCATATTCGAATTGTCATATGTACAAATGTTTAGTTATCCAGGTTTAGTAGAGTTAAACCTTCCAGAAGCTAAAGTATCAAACGCAGTCTTTCGAGATTTAAAATCTGCCGAAAGTGCCTGACTGTCATAACGCAGCTAGTATTTTCGGAAAAAGAGGGGCAACGCAGCTACAAATACGGAACGGCGAGGGCCACGGAGAAAATGTTATCGTCCCGCTTTAGGCTTACGACTTAGCCGGTCATAAACGATTCCCGTCGAGCCGAGGTGCAGCTGAATCAACGTTATAACACCTTTCGCAACCTGGTTGGTCGGCCAGCAATAGGTAACGACTTGGGAATATCTAAAGTACATTCCGTTCCATCCTGAAGTACACACATCGACTTGTAATGTCTTACTCGGATTTGGTCCGCGGTTTTTCTTTAGGGCACTTTTCCCAGCGGAACGACCGTATACAAGCACGTATCGCCGGCACAGAGTTATCTTTATCGGCCGCCCAGAGTGGCCGTAATGACGAAGAGGAGTTTGTTTTCGCGGATAAGGATGCCACCGACGGAAGCTGCCGCTTTAATAGTTGATGGCGCAATCAACGTCCCTTGAATGATCTACGAGGAGTCTGATACGACAGTGGTGGCCGGTGATGTTCCTCCAGAATACCAATGTTAGTGGTTTAAGTCTCGCGTCAGTGAGAATCTGTGCTACCGCAAGGTTGTTCCATCGGGTCGAATGAAAAAGTAAAATGAGCCTCGTCAAAATGATTCCCTGTGCCTACCACATATTTACAATGTATCTAGATGTCCCAAAGTCGTTTTTAGTTTAAGTCCTGCATCAGTAACAGTCTATATTAATGACCTTTTGTTTCATTATATTCTGTGGAGAACTCGGAAACTATTTTTAAAATAATTTCGTATGGCTCCCATATTCGAGTGTATCTGAATTAGACTGCGAATTTTATGCAATTATGACGAAAATGGCAAATAAAAAACTGTAAAGACAGTAGAAGAATTTAAGAACATTGTTATATAATTTTCGACTTTTTAACAGGATTGAAAGAGTAAATACATTTTTATTTAATTTCGGTTTCTTACAAATGAACAGTTCAATATTAAGTTTGCATACATATTCGCAGTATAATTATAATGTAAATAGATGGTTTGAAAGGTGTATATGCATGAAACAGTGTTATTTAAATGGAATCGATGGAAGAATCTTAATGAAAATGTTTGCAGGGAATATTTTGAGTATGAACGGAGCAAGGTAGGTGCTAATGAATATTAGAAATACTTCAGTAGAAGGATGGTCCGCGATGAAGGGATTTCCCAGCGTAGCTGATGCATCATCAGTTACCTTTTCGGAGACATCCTTCGCGCAGGATCTCGATGGGTAATCTCGGTCAGCAGAAATTTAATTAAGAAGCACGCACATTGTAGGGCCGCACTCGGCGGGGTCGTTTCGCTCGTTTCCTCCCTCTTTTTCATTCTCTTTTCATTTGTCAGAATGCCGACTCCTGAGGGTGCGATCCGTTGATTAGCACGACCGCAACCATCAGCGAACACTTTGCGACCCTGGGTTACGGCCGTTCTCTCAGTCGGTTAAGGTGACAGTACCTTCGTTCAATTCCGAGCTACGGGGAAGCCTAATCTCTCTGGTCGTCAATACCACTTAATTGTGTGGAAGTAATTAGCGCGGAAAGTGATTCCGAGAGTCCGACACTGCTTCCAGGTTAATTTCAATCATGGCGGACCTATTCCGACGTATTGTTTCAAAGTGAATTTCCATTCACTGTTGAATAAAATTGATATTGCAGTGCTTCTTGAATTTATGTGATTTCAATCTTGGAAGAATATACAGGGTGGGGCACTGTAAACAGGTCACCTGAATAACTCGCTTGCTTTTGATGATAGAAGAAAATGCACCAGACCAAACATACTTGATATCGAGGCGCTCGTAATCTGATGTCATTAATTTTTATATAGGTGGAGACGTCAAGGAGATATGAAGGTCAACTCTGTTTATTTTTAAATGGGACGGTATGGTTTTTTATTTACATTCTGATATTGTGTTTCAAGACTAATACAATGACCTATTATGAAGTTCATTCAAGGTCACGCAAGGTCAACTGCAATAGGAAATAAAGTGTCTCAAAGCACTCTTCGAACACTACGACTATTTACATGTAACATGTTATTTACGTATTCACTGCTACATCAAGTGTTCAAAATGACGACCTTGAACACGGAGACATAATCTAAAACGTTGCAATACTGATGATACTGCCTGACAAATTTCAGTTGTATCTATTACAGAGCAAGCTCTTTTTATACGTTCTTGCATATCAACTGTGATTGTTGTTTTTTCGCGGTACACTTGTTCCTTCAATTTTTCCCACAAATAAAAATCTAGTGGTGTCAATTCTGGGGAACGGGCTGGCCATTTATTACTTCCTGATAGACCAATCCAACGACCTTCAAATGTCCTGTTCAGTAATTCTGTAAGATTTCGTGCTGAATGAGCAGGACATTCGCCGTGTTGTAACCACATGGACTGTGGCATGTTCAGTGAAATGTCTTCTAACAATTCTGGCAAAACGTCTTTTAAGATTCTCTCGTATTTATGACTATTTAGCGCGTCATCAATGAAATATGGACCAATTTCAAGTTCAAGGTCGTCATTTTGAACACTTGAAGTAGCAGTGAATACGTAAATAACATGTTAATTGCTTTGAGACACTTTATTTTCTATTGCAGTTGACCTTGCGTGATCTTGAATGAACTTCATAATAGGTCATTGTATTCGTCTTGAAACACACTATCAGAATGTAAATAAAAAACTATACCGTTCCATTTAAAAAAAAACAGAGTTGACCTTCATATCTCTTTGAGGTCTCCAACTATAAAAAAATTAATGACATCAGATTACAAGCGCCTCGATATCAAGTATGTTTGGTCTGATGCATTTTCTTCTATCATCAAAAGCAAGCGAGTTATTCAGGTGACATGTTTATAGCGATCCACCCTTTATATTGTGGGTTGAATATTTGAAACTAATATTTAAAATAGTAGGAATATTTAGATGTAAAGATGTATGTGATTGGAGAACTAAGTATGATCAAACAAGGAGGCTTGATATGTATGTTAAGACATACTGGCTGCACTCTCTTGTCTGACTAGTCGAGGACTCACTCCCCTTCCTCCACGCAGTGTCTCCATTCCACTTGTCTGCTCACGAACAGTCTCCATTCCCCTTCGCTGACTACATACCAACACAGTCCTATCTGTCTGACCAGGAATAGTCCCTATTGTCCTTGTACGATTAGTGCTCTCCCTGCTTCTGTCGCTGAACGCAATTGTACTCTCCTTGTCTGATCACGAGTGGTCCTTATCTCACCTATAAATGGTTCTTCAATTTCTGTTTTGCGAACTATTGCACTTCGACACCTTGGCCTTTCGAAATTCAATGACTGCCAGCTAAATAATAATCTCTTCAATTCATATTTATGATTTCTGAATAATAATAATAATATTCTAAAGTGCAATTATTATCTATAGAAAAATTATGAAGTACTTTCATAGCAAATGTAGCTTAACCTCTTAACCTACGATTTACGTTCGAGAATTTTGGGCCGAAAACGTAAACAAGCTCGCGCAGCCTTCGAGCCATTCGCACGACTTGTTTAGTACGATGATCGGGTTATACCCGTAATATTTATATTTGGCCTGATCATCGTATTACGGGCTATGCCCGTAATATTCACTTTTGGCCCGATTATCTACTACGGACTATGCCCGTAGTTGTAGGTTAAGGGGTTAAGTATTGAATTCGAGGATCTTGTTTGATTTATTATAATACACTAGCATTAATTTTGGTGATATGCAGTTTCTGAGCTTGCTAGGAGATCTTATTGCATAATCAGATTAATGTAGCTGCTTCACAGTAGTATGCTTACAATGAAATTAAACTGTAATTAAATATTCTGAGCCAAATTATGAACAAAATAAAATTCCGCACTTCTAATTTTTCTGCCTTCGTACCTTGGTTCGATTATGGGTTATAAGTAATATTTCTCTCTCGCAGACATCTGTCCACTTAATGTTAACCCGTGAACGTACGAACACTTGTAATGTGGTCGGCAGACACTATTAACAGTCCGATCGTGTAGCCGTTAGAGGATGGGATATCAAGAACGTAGCTAAGTGAATCCGGGACGGCCATTCGGGGTAATTAGCAAGGCGCCTAAATCACCGAAGTAGCATTGGCGGCTGGCAGATCGGGTATGCCGCCTGCGGGTACCAGGATGTTACTGGTGCTAGGAAGGGAGAGACACCAGGCGGAGACGGCAGATCATAGATGGAAATGCGGGAGAGGAGCAACGAAGAACAGAGAGAATCTCCGTTTCTGCTTCTGCCTCCGCTTCTGCCTCTGCCACACCTTCTACACGCTTCAATGTGCATTGATTAGACAATGCTCGGCATTCAACGTCGTGCCGCTACCCTGTTTCTACCCATTTACGTCTGCTGCCTCGTTTTCTGCAGTTAGGTCCTCCTCTCTTCCTAGTACCGTTCATTTCATCCTACAAAATTATTTCGTTTGGATACATTAACCACGAGAATTTCGTTTCCGATTAAATGGACGAATTCGCAGAGGGCCGCAACGATTCCA
Organism: Sphecodes monilicornis; assembly: GCA_913789915.3. Classification (NCBI taxonomy): domain Eukaryota; kingdom Metazoa; phylum Arthropoda; class Insecta; order Hymenoptera; family Halictidae; genus Sphecodes; species Sphecodes monilicornis. The sequence continues at coordinate 19,979,086 of OU565290.1, forward strand.
CGGATTCGGCTAATGCTCCGCTAATTACCCGATTTATCTGCTCACGGGGATCCAAGACTCCTTCTGTTGTTTTCTATTCCCCTAATAGCTCTCGCAAGATATTTGTGGCATATTTTACAATACAATCTGTAGTCCTGTGGATAAGTTTTAATTCTTCCCAAAGTTCAATATCTTTATACACAAGCACAAGATAACTTCTAATTTCAATAATCGCTACATAGCAAACCTTCATACATTTTTGGTCTAAGAAAATTTCTAAAACACACTGTCTTAACACATTATCCACTGACGATTATTCCATTATTTTTGGAACTCTATTTGCCCATGGCTGAGGATTTTTTCATATATGCTTCAACAACCATAAGCAAACAACTCACAATCAATAACGTAATCTAGTAATAATTTCGTTTGCGATTGCTCTGAAAAAGAAGATTTTTAACCTTTCATTTAGTACAACACAAACATTGAAAATTCTATTGATATGCTTCCGGTAGATAAAGTGTTAACAAGTAAAATGACACTGCACTATCCCTCCGTTCCCAATTACCCTATTCATATGCTTCCGGTAGATAAAGTGTAAACAAGTTAAATGACAATGCACTGTCCCTCCGTTCCCATTTAAATTCTGTCACTGATGAGAAGGAAGCAATTTCTAAATACATACAACTTTGCATCAATATGTACAACCTTTCAACAATAAATTCCATCGAGTTGCTTCAATCTGAAGCCCGGTTAGGCAGCCTCGGAAGCAGATAGTCCGTCTCGGGTGCTCGGCAACACCATAAAATCCTCTGTCAAGATTGCGGGGCACAAAGGTTGCCGGAAACAATGGGCACGGGTCGGAAAAACTGCATCTGTCCGAAGATTTCAAACGTAATGCCTCGCAGCGTAGCAGAGTTGGGAGATCGTAGGAAACACTTTCCGGGTGGAAGGCGATGCATCGGGAGTCTGTGCTGCTCGGTAAAAGGTAAAGCCCTTCTGTGAATGGTGGTACGGGTGTACCTCTTGGTCGGCCGTTCATAGAAAACACCTATAAATCCGTGGGGTTGGTCGGCTGCGCCGGCCATCCGTGAGGGGGTGCATCTATCGCGGCTGCGATATATAAATCCGCATCGGCGGTATATCAGGTTTTATGGCCGCTGTAGTTATTTACGCAACGGATAAAAATGCACGTGGAAAACGCTCGTAAATGCCGCGCGCGGCGCCGTTCCCGCAGATAGGGTTGAAAGCGGATCGCCCGCGGCCAGGAGAGAGACGCGCGAAAGAAAGCGCGTTCGTGAAATCGCCGTTTCTCTCTGTGTTCGCAAGAAACGCGTGAGTGGACCGAAGGATGGGGTCAACAGAGAGGAGGAAAGTATAGCGAAAATAGCGTAAAAACTTGGTTGGGGAGGGAGAAATGGTGGAGAAACGAAGGAGAAGCTATCTATTCTTCATTCACAAGAAGATGGCACAGAGAAGCGTGTAGGCATCTATGCACCACTACCTGACATCCCTGCTTCGCGTTACAAGTAAACGGATCTTCATGCAAGAAGCGGAAGACATATTTTCCTTTTCTCTTTGCCGATCGTATTAAATTAAGAATAACACACCAACGTCTTCAGATTGTTTCAATTTCTTTACTATTTTAAATTGCAACAATTTTTATTTGTCAGAAATGCATAAAAACTGTAGTCTAGTTGTGAGTATTTCGCAATAACCCGAATCGCTTGACAAGAAAGACAAACGAACCTATCGTGTGTGAATGAAACAGAGCTACAGTCACTCCCATTAATATTCGTACACTCTTAAAAAGACGATAACTTGTTTAATATCGGACCGTACGATTAGGACTTTTTTGAGAAGTTAGAATAATTAGTTTACTAAATGACGTGAAAAAGAAATTAAAAAAAAAATTGCAATTGATCGGTATTGTAGAGAAAATACTAAAAGTTGTGTTTCACAATTTTTTTATGTGGCTTATATTGAAAAATTAAAACATCCATTTTGTAGATCTGTATCAATTGTATAAATTTTCAAATTTTCATCCAATTTGGATTACGTGGAAAACAGCGACAGGCATCGAATGACGTAAGAATCCTTCGATTTATTACAGTTCAAGGCCGAAAATTGTGAAAAGCCGCAATTTTTACCATATTCAAACAGTTGTAGTTCATTGCACCGTTTGCCGATTTTGGTGAAATATTCAGAGTGTATACAGTTGACATAAATCTACAAAACGTATTTATTGAATTTTCAATATGGACCCACATAAAACAGTTATAAATAACAACTTTTAGTATTTTCTTTGTAATTCCGACCAATTACAATTTTTTCAAAATTTCTGTTTTTCAACGTGTAGTAAACTAATTGTTCTAACTTCTAAAAAAAAATCCAAGTCACATGATCCAATATTAAAAACGTAATCGCCTTTTAGAGTGTACGAATATTAATGGGAGTGACTGTATAATCCTCACAATTAATCGGATTTTGAATAGTTGAGTTGTGCTGAAAGAAACCTCAAAAATCTTCTTCTACATTATAATCCCAAACGAAATAATTGGAGTACGTTACTGAGGATGATTGGTTGGATCACGATTGAAATTGCTATTGCTGTCGAAAGGTTCATTAAAAAATCCTTAGTATGAAGTACATAATGTGTTAAGAGTGGGAAAATCCTTAGAAGATTATGAAGTAATCGTCGGTAAATAATGTGTTTAGAGTGGGGTCTCGGAGATCCCCCATTGCACCCTATCAAATTTGTGTGTTCCTCTCGTGAATGAAGAATACCTGTTTCCGTTCGGTCAAAACGCAGGAGTGGACCGAACCACGGGAAGCTGGTCGACAGAGAGGAGAAAAGAATAGCGATGAGAAAACGGCGGAAAAGCGGGGGTGGCAGGGGGATGAACGGCGGAGAAACGGAGGAGAGGCTATTCACGTACGTTTTCGTTGGTAACAAATTTATACGAGTTCGGCTGATTTATTGGCCGCAAGTTTAACAACGGCCGAACCACCCCCGGATACATCCGAGAAAAAGGGGTGTGGTGAGAGACTGCCTGCCGATAGCGGAATTTATGACGCGCTACCCTCGATCCCTGCATCTCCAAGTAACTCGACGATCTTCCACCGAGATACTTGATACAGAGCGGCCAATCATTGATTCACCCCGAATATATATGAGGGTGGCCTTCCTGGAACCGTGTGTCATACGCGTGAACGCATGCCCGCTGGATATTTATGCTTTCACCGGCGAATTAACATGCGGGATTGGTGGAATTATATTAACGCTTTGTGAAGCGTTGGTGAATTATTCAGATGACTAATCTTTGATGATTAATCTTTGGAAATGGTTATGTCATTTAAAAAATTCTTGAATTTTTTGTCAACGACTGTAGTCCTAGTTCCAAATCAACAGAACGAAAAACCGAAGAAAAATTAAAGTGACTTTATAGATTAAAAGAGGTATATTGATTTGTATAGCCCGGGTTCATTCTACTCGCCCTTCAGTATTCCTAGTTCTTGTCTGATCAGTGACCAGCTTATTCTACTTGTTGCTATTCATTCTATTCGCTTATGCATCTACGCGCACCATCTCGTCGTGCTTCAATCTCACGTTCATAACAAAAAGAAGCAAACTACTAATGCAGAATTGTTCATTCATTTTCGAACACCTATTTTTGTACATTAAAATCCAGTTCCGATTATAATGAAGTACGCTTTACATCATTCCGAGCGTCAAGCTTCGTGCTTCAAGATACAAATTGTCGGATGAACACGGTAGACAGTGACAAGTCGCGCGAAGTAGCATCCCGCCAAAAAACAATGGTTTTTAATTGCCCGGTAGCCGACAGTTCAGATCGCAATTAATTCCACTTCGATTTTTCTACCGGGACAATACGTGCCGGCCAGCTCGCAATTACCATCGAACAACGCATTGTTTCAGGGAAATCCGGATTTGATCGTCGCGCGAAATTCCAAAGTCGTGGGTGGCGGGAGAGGGTTGCGAACCGGTTTGTGGACGCTTGGTCTCGGTCGAATAAAACCGCTGTCGGCTTTATTAAATTGAAAACGTAAATTACTCATAATCCTTCCGCAACGGTGGAGCACAGTTTGGCGCCCGCGGATCGGCGCTGTATGGCGATCGGTGGCGCGAGGTTCGAAACGAGCGTGGTTGATCGATAGCGTGCCGGTGAATTCGTTAAGCAAGGGTCCGAGGGTAGGCTGCCGAGCGAGCGAGGGAGAGAGAGAGAGAGAGAGAGCATCAGGTAATTTCGTTGGCCAGTCATTCACCCGTCTCGTCGACGTTTCCGTCTCTCGGAGTTTTTGAAAGAAACTTCCGACGTTTCTAGCCGAAGATTCGTACGGAACGAACGAACCGGAAAGGAGATGGCGGTGGAATTGGCTAAAAGCGGACGGTGGACTGTGGGAATGTAAGGGAGAAAGGAGGGTTGTTGGATTCTCGAACGGAAAAGAGCCGTACCACGTTCCCCTGGCCTCGGCTAAGTTAGACTCTTTCCCCGGCAAGTTCGGTATAAGTTCTAGATATAAGCTCTCCGCCTTATTTTGCTCCATTTCCTGACTCTTAATTACTTTGCTAATTCTTAACTAGGAACCTCGCCGTGGTCCCGGAGTCTGAAATAACAACTCGCATCCCTGCCCCTCCTCCTCTACCCATCGTCCTCTTCCTCCTCCATTTTCTCCTTCTTTCTCTCCTCTACCACTTCGCTCTCCTCCTCCTCATCTTATCTACTTATCTCGCTACGGACTGTTTAAACCGAGGGCAATACTTTTTTTCGTCTACCGTTGCACAGCATCGTTTTGTACCTACGGCAAGCCAACAACCAATTTCGTTCACCGTTAACATAGGATCGTTTGCTTGCAAAACGGATCCCGGTTCGAGGTCGACGGAGAATTATTTGCCGCGAACTTGCCCCCTTTCGAGCTCGTTCCGCTACTACCGAGTTTCTTATTCGAGCCTGATTGCATTGTTAATGGGCTTCTGCATCGTTGCGAACTGTGTGTCTCTTGCTTCCTAACCCGCATTTGTGCTTTCAGTCTGGTACATCCCAAAATGTGTCGTTTATAATAAGCAAGAACATTCAAATAATCTACTTGCCATTGTTGCAGTATCGACAAACTGTGGTTTGAAAGTGTTGAGCAGTTTTAATTAATCACAATTAAAAGTGAAAATACAGGAAGTCCCACATAACAGTTTTCACTATTTTTTAAGTACTTGCGATAATCTGACGAAAAATATTTTCAACAGAAGTTGTTCAGTTTTCGATTGGCTATATATTGCAATAAAAATTGTAATTTTTTTATAGTATTGTCAAGGTCACCTTCATTTGTTTAAATGGCACATTGTATTTTTGACTTAACGGTATTATAGCCTGTGATAAGACGAATTCAACGACCTAGTATACCATGACCTTGGGATGACCTTGGGATGACCTTGAAGGTGAAGAAATGAAAATTTCAACAAAACATGACAATCTGCTTCAATGGGTGATAATAACTTGTGTTTATTATTAAGACCCGAAATTACATTCAATTCAGAAACCTTGACTAAATGAACGCAAACGATTTCGTAAAAAAATCACATCAAATGTTCGAATTGAAATCCGTTTTGTTGTAGGCACAATTCTGTTCTTCGTAGTAAATTTGCATCGGTTGCTCTTACGATACTGTCGTAACGAAGTTCTTCGCATGCTGCCAATGCAAATTTACTACGAAGAACGGAATTGTACTTACAACAAAACAGATTTCAATTCGAACATTTGATGTGAATTTTTTACGAAATCAAGGTTTCGGAATTGAATGCAATTTCGAGTCTTACTAATAAAGACAAGTTATTATCACCCATTGAAGCAGATTGTCATGTTTTGTTGAGATTTTCATTTCTTCGCCTTCAAGGTCATCCCAAGGTCATCCCAAGGTCATGGTGTATTAGGTCGCTGAATTCGTCTTGACACGGGCTGCAATACTGTTAAGTCAAAAATACAAAGTGCCATTTAAACAAATGAAGGTGACCTTGACAATACTATAAAAAAATTACAATTTTTATTGCAATATATAGCCAATCGAAAACTGATCAACTTTTGTTGAAAATATTTTTTGTCAGATTATCGAAAGTACTTAAAAAATTGTGAAAACTATTACGTGGGACACCCTGTATACAACAACCAATCTACAAAGATGAATGTGGTTTCAGGTAATCCTTTTTACCAACGCACCCTGTATACTCGTAATATGAAATGACTTGTTGCACGAGTGCATATAAAACAGTGCAGTAGCAACGACGACAAATGCATCATTGCAATTAGTTGCCAGAATCGAAAATTAGTTCTTGCTCGCCCTAATGAATACCACGACGTGCCGAATTTTTGGCAAACGCGCGGACGTGTCCCATCTGCGGCGAGACCGTAAATCCGAATTCGCGGATTACGAATGATGTGACGGCACGAGGTTCTAATGATGAACTAGAAGAGTTGTTTCCGCAGATCGGGCGACAGCGGAAGTTTATGAAAAGTGGGTAGCGTCGGTGGCGAAACACGGTGTCGAGAAACGCGGAGGCAAAGTGGACGATCGGAGGGTAAGTATAAAGGGATAATCGGAAGAGACATCGATGGCCAGTGGTGGGGCCGTCAGAGACATCTGGTGGCTTTGTCTCCGGGCCAAGACACGCCTCCTTTACGAGTTGGCTTAGCTCTATAAACGCTTTTCTTAGAGGCAATCGGGTTCCTTTTGCGATTTACCGTCCATCGAGGACGATCGTTGCGCCAGACAAGCAAAAGGACACCGAATCGTTGTGCGCTCTTCCGCCGCCAAGAATGTTGCGTGCTCGGAAGAAGAAACGACCGTGGAGGGCTATTGGATGCAGCTAAGCCGGTCGGACGTCGAGCGCCAAAAAGCGAAGGAAACGCGCCGAAACGGATGCGATATAAAACGAGAGAGGGAACAGTCCCCTCTCTACCCCTTCCTCCACTCCACCACTCTTCAAGCTCGAAACTGAACGTGTATTTCCCGTCGCGTTACAACTGTTTGCTCGCCGCGCGACCTTAAGCAGTTTATTGTACACTCGGAGCATCGGCGTGTAAACTGGCTGACGAGACGTGGACAAACAGCTAGTCAACGAGGCCAGACATCCCTTTCATTGCCAAGGCAAACATAAAGGAGACGCGTATTCCGTTCTTAAGACCGAAACAGTGGCCCCGACCAAGACGCGAGGCATATACGGCCGGTTATACGACAGATTTTACTACCGGGCCACGGCTTTTCGGGAACCGTTTTCCCACGGCGATATCTGCGAATCGTTTTCATAATGCTATGGTGCCGGTCTGATGGGGACTGCTTCGGATATTTCGTCGAAATTTCGTCGAAATTTACGTATCGACGATCCGAGCGGAAGTATTGCCGTTACCGAAGCGAGTGGACTTCTCAAATTCCATCGAATAGAACGAACGAAGTCGAAGCTGAAGCCAGGTTTTAGGAAGAGGGTGCGCGACAGACAGGGTCCCCGCTATTCAAGGAGGAAACGACTTTCGAGATTTGAAAACGAGCTGCTCAAAAATTCGATTACTCACGGGTGAGGCACGCGAAGGGTCCACGGACGGAAATAAGGGCGCGTCTTCTGATTGGTCCAGCCGAGAGGAAATCGCCTCGAGATTGGTTATTATTACCCCGTTAACGCAGTTACCGTTGCCACCAATCGCGCTTCCAATTATCTTCGTTATCGACCTCCTCGCGACGAAATCGCCCTCCGTCCCATTCTCTTGCTCTGTCTCTTTCTTTTGTCCGTCGACGTCCCTCTATCTTGTCCCGTACACCCTCGCCCTTCGTCGCTTTCGTCAACCCGATTTCCTTTCTTGCCTCTCTGCTCGTTCTGTCAACTTTCCCATACGCGCGATCGAGGGGAGATTTTGGTTGATTACTGCTCCGCTCCGAAACCTACCGCAGTTTGTTCCACTGCCAGCTCTGTCGACAGTGGAACCTCAGAAACGTAAGCTTACACAAGTTAAAAACATAAACAATGATATTCAATTATTCACAAGTTATTTTGTCTAATTGTCTGATCAAAGGTTTTATTTTCTCTATATATAGTCTATATATAGTCTATATTTTCTCTATATTCTCTATATAGTCTCAATATAGTCTGCGGGTTTTTAGGCGAAATGACAATGTTCTGCATGAATTGCAAGAGATAGAAGCCAGATATACATTCACTTCAATCTTCAATAATTTTAACACCTCGAAAATAATATATCGTTATTTTTCAATTATTTTAATTATTCCAATATTTTAAATTATGCAAACCCATAATTGCTATAAATGCATAAAATCTACAGTGGAACTCTATATGTCAGATAAGACACGCTCGGTCTACTAGTCTGCTCAGAGATTAGTTTAACCCTTAGCGGACGGGAATTATTTTTGGCATACTTTTTGATGGGTTGAATATATTTTCCTTGTGAAAAAAATTGTGCACTGATGAGCTAAGTATATGGATTAAATGAAAGAAAACATGTGTTCAGTACAAATTTGTTTGATACTTTTTGAGAGTAGTAATTTCTTTAAAAATTATTCGCAGTCGTAGAACGGTCAAAAAAGCTTGGGCAACTGTAAGCAGACAGCGCGTCCGCAAAGGGTTAACACTAAACGTACCAAGCACAAAACACTTTAAAAGTGAAACGTTTTATAGAAGTGAGAATTTTGTATTTGCTTAAACGTTGTGCGGTTTTAATTATAATTCGTGCTTAAACAAAGAAGTCAATTTACTAATTTCCTATGAAAGCCTTTATATAATTTCAATAATTGTGAAATAATAAACCGGTCATTTGACCGTGGTAGGTTTAGTCTTAATTTACGTATTTATACCTATTCTACTTGTCCATGCTGAGGCTGTAGTCGTTCTTCTTGGCTGATTAACCCTTTCGTTACGAACGTCGACTATAGTCGGCATTCATCCGACGACCTGTGTATACGAGCGCCGACCATAGTCGGCATCGATCCGATTACCTGTGTGTACGAGAGTCGACGTGCAATGTGCACAATTTTCGGTGCGGTGCCCCATTCAGTGGCATTACTGTGGCGGTGCGGACTGCCGTAACGAAAGGGTTAAGAACTGTACCTATTCTACATGCCTAACTGGGCGCAGATTCGTTCTACATGATTCAATAGGTATGAACTCTTTCTACTTGTCTGATTAGCACAAATGAATTCTACTCGCTAGACCAGCTGTGAATTCATTGTTTTAGTCAGAGTATTGACCGGGTTATACTACTTGTTTGTATCCATTCTATTTTCCCATAAGTCTACTTGTAGCTTCTCCTCTCGTCTGATCAATAATCGTGCTTGTTCTACTTCTTTGATTAAAAATCGGGCTTGTTCTAGTTCTTTGATTAAAAATCGTGCTTATTCTTCCTGCTTTATGAAAAATCATGACTGTTCCACTTGTTTGATTTGTTTGATTTGTTTGATTTGTTTGATTTGTTTGATTTGTTCGATTTGTTTGATTTGTTCGATTTGTTTGATTTGTTTGATTTGTTTGATTTGTTTGATTTGTTTGATTTGTTCGATTTGTTTGATTTGTTTGATTTGTTTGATTTGTTTGATTTGTTTGATTTGTTTGATTTGTTTGATTTGTTTGATTTGTTTGATTTGTTTGATTTGTAAATCCACACATGCTCAAGTTTTCTAACCATCTGCAGATTCATTCAACATGTTTGTAATCAGACATACATTATGTCTAATTGTATAACCGACACAAGATTATTTTAGATATTTAACCATACATGAACTTGTTGTTTTTGTCTGCCCACATACTGACTTATTCTACTTGCCTGCGTTTATTTTACGGGTATAAGCAAGAACCGTAACTGTTCTTCTCATCTGGCTAACAACCATACCGGCTTTTGTGCCTAACAAGATACACTCTCGTCCCACTTGGCTGACAATGTGCATACTTATTCTATTGGCCGAAATATATACAGGCTTATTCTATCTTTCTTGCTACTCCAAGCCCAATTTTCTCGTCTGACCCAATAGCCCCGACCACCCGGTGAATCACCAATACAATAAAGATCTCTACACTTGTACGACTATACACAGACCTTATTCCACTTATCAGTCCGCCGCAGTCGCATCAAATCGTCGCCGCGACCACCGATCGATTTTACATAATTCAACCGCAGGTCGTATTACCCCGTCCTACTGTAACCGAAAAATGAGAAATGGATTCTCGAGTGCAAAACCGATGGTTGATTTCGCTGGACACGAACCGAAAGATTCGATTGCCAACCGACACGACCGTTCTCGCTTCCGCCACGGGTCCTCGGTATCGAAAACAAAACGACGTCCAAGGCCATGTATCTTCGGAAGGGGCTGTTTTCCTCGCGGGATCTTCGATCGAAGACGGAAATGGAAAAATAAAAATAAGGTAATTGAAGGAACGAGTGAGAGAGAGTGCGAGAGAGAAATGGGCGCGATGACTTCGAAGGAGGGCCGAGCTCGTTACACTGTCGTCGACAATTTAAAACTCGCCACGTAGCCCATCCTCCATTAATATCGAAGGGAACGCGCGAGCGCGGGCGCGCTTGCGTTTCCCGTTGAGAGAGAGAGAGATTTATGCTCGCCTACGTGACAAAAGGCGACCAACTCCTGGGTCTAGTTTACAGCGCGGCGGTGTTACGACGGATATCTGAAATATTCAGGGGACGGCAAAAGGTATGCGTGGGAATTCGAGTCTGTCTGCAGTGAGTAATAAATTGAAACGTGCATATCTCCGGAGGCAAACCGTCGTCGTGGTATACCAACACGAACCTGGTGAGCGCAGATAAGCAACGACGCGGTAATCCTCGGACACACTGTGTGTAAGTTAACGCCGGTAGACCTTGCGTATTACATTAACGTTCAAGCTCGTTCAACGAGGCCAGGGATAGAGAGCGAGATAACCGAACAGGGACACAAAACGGCCAGAAAAAGAAGAGGCCTGGCAACGAAGACGCCTCGGTTAATTCACAGCGGCGAGTAACTCTCAGCTATACGGCTAAAACGCGGCCGCGCTTAAGCGGTTTCGAGGAAACCGACCGCACCGCTAAAACGCGACCAAAAATCAAACTTTACGACTTTAAAAGTTCACTAAGTCGTTCGATAGATTGTACATAGATAAATTAAATTCTTATAAGACTGCAGATTGCTGTCAGTTACTAAATCATTTTTCGAAACTTTCGAGAAATGTCTGCTGTAGTATAATCACATTTTATGCAGAAATGGACTGACTTTGTCTGGCTGCATTTTTATAATGATTAGACTGCCTATCTTGGTCTAACTGCGTTTTGGAAAACTCTTTTTTCTCAAGTTTTTTTAATACAATCTTATAGATTTTGACGAGAAAACACCGAAAATGAAAATCTTATTGTGCGGAATTCATTGGTTAAAAAGTTATAAAAAATTCAAGAAAGTTAAGAACACGGAGTTCTCCAAAACGCACACGAGCCCGGATCTTTAGGCATTTATAGCATGTACAAGTTTATAAAACACCCTAGAGAATTTATATTAGAAAATAATAATAAACCAGTATACTTCAACCTTCTCAGAAAGAAGCTTCTAATCAACAAACGAAATTATTCGTACATTTCCATTATTAAGAAACAGCCCATGAAAATGGAAAAATGTGACATTCATATAAGTAAGACTGCTTTATTCTAGCAATGCAGTGTTAAACAGTGGTCTGTCTGTTCTACTTCTTTTCAATAACTGTAATCTATTAAATATTTAATATTTATATTCTTACTCAGAAACGTCGTACTTGACTTCCTTTATATTCACTTTACTGTGAAGTGAATCTCAAGCAAACATTTCTATAAATTCTAGTAAACTACAGCCTCGTATGCAATTCTAACCAGTAAAACTTTTAAGAAATCAGTCGTATAAAGTATTCTCATAGTATTTATATGGCAATTAATTGCTAATTGAAAACTAACGAATACACCTGTTCTATTGATGACCACCGAATTACGACGGACGGAAACCGGTACTTAGCACGGTTCTGTCCAGGACTGTCAGCGTTAATGACGTCGTCGGCCGCGAAATACGCTGACGTGGAAAGAAAAGGACGTCGGTCGTGGAAGGATGTTCTCGTTAACATGAAACGGAATATTACGGAGCGTCGTCAGCGGATCGAAGCCGGAGGAGTGGGTCCGTGACTGATGGTAACGATATCCGTGCAACAAAAACGAAATTATAATTAGCTCACTGGCGGACGATGGGCGATGGGACAGGGGTCTTTTGTTCCGTGTAACGAAGCGACAACGACGCGTGCCCAGGCTAAAAAGAATCGTGCTACCAATTGCGTTCGACGCGACGTCTACGTCGACTTCGGATCGCTGGCCCGCCTCCCCCTCTCTTGTTTTTTAACGGTGAATAATAAAACCGGCGACGGTGGTACAAAAGCTTGAGCAAACGGGATATTCGTCGCATGAATTATTACATTACGAATTAAATGATCGTTAGGATCTTAAGGGGTCTGTTAATTACGCGGCTCGCTGGTACAGAGCAACGACAAGCGGAAAGAAATAGGAGGGGAACAAAGTCGTCGTCGTCGGCGGCGGCGGCGGCGGCGGACGTTACTGAAATACACGTGGGGTAATTGAAATGAAATTGTACCGTTAATTGGAATTCGATATCGAGTAAAAAATACGATATTACGCTCGTCACGGGTAGTACAGTGTCTCGTAGATTTATTCGTACCGGGAGACTCAATACCTCGGCGTATACACAAATGCAAACGATTCCCTTTTGTGCGATGAATGCACGGGAATCGAGCATATTAGATTATGCAAAACGCGACTGCGAGTCGCAGATGAAAAATCAAGCCGGCGGATGTGTTTGATTAAACACGTTCATTTACCAACAGAGACGGAAATTTAATCATATCGGAATTAGACCGCGGATTCTTTGTCTCTTGGAAATCTTGCGGAATTAATGGAATAAATTATTCCATAGCATCTAATACAGCTTCCTGTTGTATTATTATCAAAAATATCAACGCAGGAACTTCTGCTTCTCTTTGAAATTAAATTTCATCCTAACCACATTACTCTTTCACTCTCGGATGGCAGGAATTCATGGGGCAGTTTTAATTATTATACGCAGATAAAATCAGCAAGTGACTCGTAAGGATTTGAATAGATCTGACTATGATTGCTACGAAATTTAAAGCGTCCAGGACCTAAGGATTAATTTAGCCGTGCAGTCGACCAATGGTATTGGGGTCGCATAAACTATTCTTTCGAACTCAAACAAAGCGAATTACTTACAGATGGAAGTTCACGGAAGCGGAGCGATTACAACACGGAAGTTTCCGCAACAAGCGCCCTCTAGATTTGCAGAAATCTTGGCGAGTCACGGAGGAATCTCATTGTAACCGAACCATTACCGTCGCGATTAACTTTTATTATTCGGCCGTTAAAGATTCCGTATCACCCGGCGCGGCGGTCGGCATTCTGGTTTTACGTTTCCCTACCATCAAAATGACCGCGGCCGGCAAAACGTTTCCTTTCCTCCGTAAAAAGGAAATTTATTTCCCCGTTAATGGCCCCGAGGTTTCAGCATTTCGATAACAGGTTACTGAACACTTAGTTACCTTCGTTACACGCGATCCCGCGAGCGCTGCTAGTTTTGCATTTGCTCGACTTCTTTGCGCAATTCCCCGTAAAAATGGACCCGCGTTCGGCCAGAAGCCGTAGCTCGACTTTCATGCGGCGTAATTTATTCCGAGCGTGGTTCTCGAAAAACGTAAAACTAATGCCCCTCGTCATCCGCAGGGAATTTTCGTCGACCTTCGAGGGGGGAAAAAACGAAAACCGAAGAGAAAGAGAGAAGGAACTCGTTTTTCGTCTCGATACGTCGCTCGCCCGTGCTCCACGTCAACAACTCGAATCGATAGCCTGACGATGTCGTGCCTCTGCCTGGCTAGAAAGTCATCCTGAAGAAACGCCCGGCAAGAAGGACAATTAATCATAGAGATCCCGACGGAGACCTCGCGATAATAAATGCGAACGGCGACGTGTGCCGAGTGCGTGTGCCACACAACCCCTGAACAGAAGGGGTAACCCGAAGAGAGGCGGGGGTTGGTGGCTCTACGGGGCCTGACATTTCCGGATAGGGTGACAATCAGAATGACGCCGCGTATCCTTTGTACCCCAGTAATTAGTTTCCTCTATCCTACGTGTCTGTCCTCCACCTAGTTACCTGCACGCGCGCGCGCGCGCGCACGGAGAGAACCGAGTGACACGAAACCGAGGAGAATCTGCATCGCCCACCGAAAAGCCAACATTTACTGACTTCGTGCCTGTTGGCAGATGTCCCTGCGTGTGTGTATGTGTGTGCATGCTCTGTCGCACAGACCACGCCACGTTCCACGCTGCCTTCTGATATTTACGTTCAAAGGAAAATTCGAATTTCCAACTGGTGCGGCGTCGCGTCGCGGTCTCGCCTAATTGAGGATTTTCGCGTGCCGTCGCGTTCTCGAGCTCGAACCCAGCCCGTTGTTAATCGGCGACGCGATTCTACGATGCTATTCGCCGACGCGATGGTCTAAGAAGCCCGTAAACTGTGCGAAATAAATTCTACGGCTGCTTGATGCTGTTTTAATTGCTGGAGCTTGCCTGCTTGCTTCCGTTCGTGGATTGTGTTCGTGCTCGGTGTCAAGTGAGTAGTCTAAGCTTGCGGAGCTGTGGGACGTGAATTCTGTTGCTTCTTGATGCTGTTTTAATTACTAGATCTTGCGTTGTTCGTTGTGTGTGAATCGATTTTGCGTTCAGTGTTAAGCGGGTATTCTAAGAAGCTTGTGAATCATGGAAAATAATTGTGGTGCTTCTTGATGCGCTTTTAATTACCGAATCTTGCGATGTTTAATCAATGGCTCGAATTTTGTGTTACTTGTATCAAGTGAGTAGTATAAGAAGATCGTGAGACGTAGGAAATAATCTTTAGTGTTTTATTATGCTGTTTTCAGTAAGAATACCTTCATCGCTTAGTGTGTCGATTGATTCTGTGTTCAGTATGAGCAATCTATGAAGCTCGTAAATCGTAGAAAATCAATTCTGGTGCTCGCAATGATATGTTAATTACTGAATGTTCCATTGCTTCGTATGAAGATTTGTGGCTTAGTGTACTTTGATAACTGATCATCTACCAAAGTTTGTGAATACTTCATGGCGGTTTAACTGCGTTGTCTCAATCTTGCGCAATATAATGCGTGGTTTTGTCTTTGTGTCCAGTGTCAAGGTATTTTTCTTAATACAGAAGCGACCGCAATCTCATTATCGTTTGTGCACCCCTAATCTGTCGTTTAATGTGTAAATATACAGGGTGGGGCAATAACTATTAGCACCTCAGATATCTTCGAAACTATAAGTTTCACAGAAATATTTGCTCAAATAAAATGGCACAGTACGAAGGCGGCCATCCGGTGGAGATAAGTTTCTTTGCAGATGGAGGTACTTCGGACATTTGAAGGTCACCTCCATTTTTTTAAATGGATCGGTATGTTTTTGCTTCCGTATCATGATAGAGGATCTTAAAACGAGTTCAACGACCTATTACATAAGGTCATTGAAGGTCATAGTTCACTTTTACGAACACTTAAGCTACCGGTTTGCCTAAGTTTATCACACACATTATTAAATGTTTGACGCGAAGGCTGAGACCGATGTGGTTTCCGATTCAGCATACAAGTTTTTCGCCCTTACAGAATTTTGTTGGCATTCGCCATAAATAAGAAGTATATCGACTTGCTCTTCAAACGGATACATCGTGCCGGATTGACCGATTTATCGATACTAATCTTATCATGTTTATCTTATCCTGCAAATTTATTAAAGTGTCGTTCAAGCAGTGTTTATTCTCAGTGAAGTAAACGGTAAACATTACGCCTTCCTCTACTGTTTACAATACATACGTATCCATTTACTACCAGAACCGTAAGTATTATCGCTTTTCTCTACTTTCTATGACCTTCAATGACCTTATGTAATAGGTCGTTGAACTCGTTTTAAAATCCTCTATCATGATACGGAAGCAAAAACATACCGATCAATTTAAAAAAATGAAGGTGACCTTCAAATGTCCGAAGTACCTCCACCTGCAAAAAAATATTATCGCCTCTGGATGGCCACCTTCGTACTGTGCAATTTTACTTCAGCAAATATTTCTGTAAAACTTATAGTTTCGAAGATATCTGAGGTGCTAATAGTTATTGCCCCACCCTGTATTTATAATAAGTCATCTGATGGACCAGATAGATGAAAATACGAAAGTCGAGAACTATTATAATGATTTCCTTTGGAATCGTCCTGCATATGAGAGTCCTTATCAAAATTTCATTAACTCTAACTATAAATGGGATCCCTAATTTCGAAGAAACCTATGAATGGACTGAAAAGTGGAAATGGGTGAATGTGGAAATTTTAATTTTGCGATGGTGAAAATTATCAGCGTCGATTGATAGCCGACAGAGGACCACGTGACGGAAGGGCGCCACAAATCATTCCCCGCGTATTTTTCCATAATACTAAATGGCACTTTAGGGTGACATTACACTTCGTAAACACAGGAAGCAGTAAAATCGGCGATTCCCCGTTGCAATCTAAATATGAGTGCAGATATAACCCTAATCGGCTTAGGCACACCCGCGGGAGACGCAATAATCGGGAACGGTCCCCGTACGACCATGAATTAATTCCGCGCGGATAATTCTCCATTATTCAAGCCGCGAAATCATATTTCGAATCTGTTTCAGGCTGGGCAATCGGAACCTTTGCGTTCTCGCTTTTCATCCGACATACGGTAGAACAAAATGGTTCATCAATTTCTAATGCATATTAATACCGACGTTGTTTATTTATTCGGACTCGGCAGATATTTCGCGAATTTGCCGGTGCGTAAACATTTACTTATCGACGGGTACGCGGGATATTCTCCTGCCGAAGAACGTCGAATCGTGGTCTGATCAAAATCCAATCGCGGGATAAAAACATGATACAAAAATCATGATAGTAGAAGCTACATATACTCCTAGATTTTTCATAATATCGGCATAATTGTCTCTGTGTTGATTTTCACTACCATATTCCACGGTAATAAACAAGTACCTCTTTTAGCAGGTTGCAAATCAAAGCAATCATTTAACTAAAATAAAAACTGAAATGTTAATATAGAGAGAAGGTATGGATGATGTATGTACGTTCGTGTGTATATTAACAGACAACCCTGTATATAGCGAAATTTATATAAATAGAGAATCGATAATAACAGAATAATTTGAAAGAGAACGATCGAACGAGCGGTTGATAAAACACGTCGGTTGTGAACATTGGTTATCCGTGTGCCCAAATATATTAAATAAATCGTTTTTCTTACGGCTTTTCCTTACATTAAGATGAATCTCTTGTGTCACTTAGAATCGTTAGCAAATTAGGTACGTTGTATCCACGAGTGCAAACATTAATTTTTAAATCGAAAAATATGATTCACGTTATACGTTGAATTTACTAACGGAATTACTGAAAATCGCGATTCGCCGAGTCCCAGTTCACTATACAAAGATATCGCACACGCGGGGTCCATTTACTATTCAAAGCCCATCGATACTGCTGTTTTCTGGCAAAATTCATTTTAATATTCCGCGTTTAATTGTGCCCGGTAAAACACGAACCAAACTTCAGAGGGCGAGAGAGAGAGAGAGAGAGAGAGAGAGAGAGAGAGAGAGAAAGAGTCAGAAAGAGAGAAAGCACTGATAACCGAGTCTCATAAACTGACCTCAGTATAATTCTCCATCGCGGTGTGTCTTTTCCAAAAAGCGTCATTGCAATCAGCAATCTCTGGAGCTGGATCCGTACTGGGTAATCGGGTGGCTGAACAGGGTAGGGTTGATAGGTCGCCGCGAAGAAGGCGGGATAAATCTGAGAATTTAATATCCTTCGAGGAGGTATGTAATATCCTCTAAAAGCCTTCGCCGGCTCGCCTGATTCGATGGTGGACCGGTTCAGTGTGTTTTTTCCTCGCCTGAAAATCGTGGAACGAACAAGGCTGTCCATCAAGCTTCTGATACTTTCCTGGAAGCTTGGTGATGACGCAACTGTTTGGGTTTCCCCGTCCATAATTTATTAACACGTTATCTACCGGAAATTTTGTACTAGTCCTTTTTTGAACAATGATTAATAGTTGAGAATTTCTTATTGAAATGTCCGAAAGCGGCATCAATTTCGTTCATAATCCAGTAAATGATATGGATGAATATAGTGTAGCAACTTCTTCCGAAATTATTATTTAAACGAAAATTATCGAACTTCTTTTAGATACAGCTCAGTCATGCAAAACTTAATAGGATAGCGTTATATAAAGTGTTAGATATAGTGTGAGACTATAATCGTTCAACGTTGAACAGTCACTGTGTACTAACAGTTAATTTAGTCACCTGTTAACACATTATTTACTGACCATTGTTTCATAATTTTAGAAAGTATACAGTGGTACGGCTAATTATTTTTTTACCGGTCCTTCAACAGCAATAGCAATTATAATAGTGAACCAACATGTCAACCTCAGGAACGTAATCTAATGATTTTGTTTGGGATTATTATGTTAAAGAAAACTATTAACGTTCCTTATAATACAGTACAACTATTAAAAAATACCATTAATAGGCTTCCTGTAGATAATGTGTTAAAATTTCAGATTGTTCCATAACCTAAGTAGATCGATTGTCTGGTGTTCTATATTTCTTCTATTTTATGTTGCGGTGTAATTTCAGTGCGTTCCGATTATCCGCAAATTGTGGTAACGCATTCGCGAATCAGGCTGCTGTATCGAAATGGTTATGGAACAACATTCTCTCAAAAATAGCAAATATCGTGAAGCTTGATTTAAATGAAATTCGCGTAATCTGAAGACTGTCGTTGGTACGGCGTTGTTTAGTTTTCTAAACGGTAGTTGACGGAACGCGGCTCGCCGGCCAAAGAACCAGGAAAGATTATTGATGGGTCCCGATAGCTAAGACGAAGGCAAGCGAATCACTGCCGCTGTAATTACGAAATGGCTGTTAGGACGGAACGCCGCCATTATTCCAGCACGAACCGATCCATCATCCACCGTCGCTACGGGGTGGCGGTGAGCTGTAACCCCCTCCACACCCCGCCCCCAGTCCGGCTACTCTTTTTTTCCACCCCCCGGTGTTCCCGGCTGATTTCATTCGCGCTTTAACGCCTTCCAGATGATCGGGGGATCGCCGATGTAATTACCATGAAGTGGCTTTCACCGAGGTGCGCCCATTTCATGCTCTTAAGGTGAATTCATTGTTCAGATGCCCGTCGCGTCGTCCCGGCTATATTGGGAATCGATCATAGATCACGAACGATGACATCATCACGTCAAGGGGCTATCAGCCGTGGCGACGGGTATTTTTACGACGAGCGAATCCTTTCCGGTCGCCGGCAGACCGTGACAACGACGGCGACTGCCTCGTTCGGTCAGCGAACGCTACTTTTCACCGACGTCGTTTGTTTTCAGAAATTCCTGCAATTTGCAGAAACTTGTTCGTTTTCGTTCGACGGCGAATTGCCGAAGACGATACTTGCGAGGAAGATCTTTTTTTGGATGAACGAAAGACTTGCCATGAACGAAAAACATCCATTGTCTTAAATGTTGAAAACCAAAACGTGGTGGGTACATCGTTCCTCGATGAATAGATTAGTAAATGATGTTTTGTATATGGTATTTAATTTCAGATGCTGTAATTTTATGGGCGCTTATTACAACATTCTTAAAGGAAATTGGAACATAATATTGTTAGATGCATGAGAAACGCAAGTCGAGAAGATGTAGCAAAGTAAAGTGCTACACTGTTCCTGAAAGGATAGATGGACGAATAGGTAGATAAATGTCTAGATAGATGAATACATAGATAGATGAGTAAATAGATAGATGAATAAATAGATAGATGAATAAATAGGTAAATGAATAAATAGGTAGATGATAGATAAATTGACGAATAGATTAGATAGTTGAATGCATAGATAGATGATTGAAGATGTTGATAAATGACTAAATAGCTAAATGAATAGATTAGATAGTTGAATGGATAGATAGATGAAGGAATAGGTAGATAAATGCATAGATAGATGAATACATAGATAGATGAGTAAATAGATAAATGAATAAAGATGTAGATGATAGATGAATTGGCGAATAGAATAGACAGTTGAATGCATAGATAGATGATTGAAGACGTTTAAAAATGACTAAATTGCTAAATGAATAGATTAGATAGTTGAATGCATAGATAGATGAATGAATACGTAGATAAATGACTAAATAGCTAAATGAATAGATTAGATAGTTGAATGCATAGATAAATGAATGAACACGTAGATAAATGACTAACTAGCTGAATGCATAGATTGTTAAGTGAATAGTAGACATTTGAAAGATGTTTCCATTCAGTATCTCACTTCAAATTCTTCATACTTCTACACAAAAATTTTGTCTTTCCACTACAATAAACTGGGACGCTAAAGAAGTTGACGGACAAAATCAGGACCGAATCTGGAGCAACAGGAACAGCATCGCTCCGGTACAATCCAATCTTCGGGGTGGCTGAGGAGGGTGTAAAATCAACAGCATCGATCTCGGGCAATCCCGATGATCCTTTGGTTCGAATTTTCTGCAGTTGGAATTTAATTACGATCGTAGGATGTTTTTTCGTCGCCTGACCACGTCCTCTTGTCAAGTTTCCACGTGGAACAAGAACAGCGCCAGGATCCACCTCCACTCGTCAAACTTCAGCGTCGTCACCCATGGCGGCGCAAAGTAAACGGAGTAGCGAGTGACGTGTTATTTACCGTCTTGCTGTAATCTCAGTTCGTCGCCTGCGTTCCCGTCCCCTCGGCGTCGCATCCTCTCTCTTCCAGGGCTTTCTTTTACCGACGTGCTTCGCCGCGTCGCGCCCCACGTCGCCGACGTCGTCGTAGTCGTCGTGCTCGTCGTCGACGTCGCCGCCTCTTTTTCCATCGGGCTTCATCCACTTCCGCTCGTCGCACCGTTGACGGTTAAAAGTCGGCTTCTCGTCACTTGCCGCGGAGAGTTGTTCCTTATATCCACCGCGTATCGCCCCGACGATCTTGTCTCCCATTTTGTCCCCGCTTTCTTTCTCCTCTCTCTTCTCTTTCTCTGTTGGCACTCTTCTTTGCTTTCGTTTTTACCGCCTAAAACGCGAGCCGCAGCGCTTCCTCTAGAAGAAACGCGCGGAAAAATCGACCGGGTTGAGGAAAACGGTCGACGATCATGCAGGATACCTTTAAACCCATGCAAAATATTTCTGGTTCTTGTGAGCACTCTGTTTTGATCTATGGAGGTCTTCGAGTAATCGTGGGACCAATTCCAGGACATATTTCTTCGTGACAATTTTATTTTGTTAATTATTAACTGGTACAGTTCGTTTGGTACATTTCTTTCACAACGTTGGTGTAATTATTAGATCGCGACTCGAAAGACTTAAAATGTCGAAAAGAATAGAACAACATCCTCAAATTCATATAACGTCTTTAAAGTTTTGTACTTGTTCTAATCACTTTTGTCATAAATGCATGAAATCCGCAGTCTTGAAATTATGTTCACAGGGTATCCATGCATCATGATCATGGATCATGTATCATGACAGAGGGTGTTTCATTAGAGTTATACATACTTGAAGACATTTTCAACAGGTAATGTTGTATAAAAAATATACACATTATATACAGCAGTATACAGGGTGATCAGGCTATTACTAGCCAGCATTTTTTTTGTAAATAGTAAATATTAGAAAAAAATGATAAAGTAAAAAGTAGTACTGATTTTTATACGCAATAAAGTGACATATGCATTTTTGTTGTATTTACATTATTTTGATAGAAACGAAGGTGACCTCCAAACGCAATAAAGTGACATATGCATTTTTGTTGTATTTACATTATTTTGATACAAACGAAGGTGACCTCCCAACGCAATAAAGTGACATATGCGTTTTTGTTGTATTTACGTTATTTTGATAAAAACGAAGGTGACCTCCAATTTTTTAAATGGAATGCTACATACTTTTTTATGTCGTATGAAAGCGTGAGTCACGACGAATTCATCCATCTACTACACAATGACCTTCAAGGTCAGAAATGGAAGAACTGGAAGAAACAATTTGAATATTGCGTATAAAAACAGTACTACTTTTTCCTCTATCATTTTTTTCTAATATTTACTATTTACAAAAAAATGCTGGCTAGTAATAGCCTGAACAACCTGTATGCCACATGCGTCTTTTAGCCAGCTGCATATGTCCTATTCTGAATAATCATTATTCTTTAAAGTCAACCGTTTAGCGCCATAACCAATCACAGTTTGTTTTCGTTTAACGTATCAAACGGACAAAATTAATAATTTCTCTCAAAAG
The DNA here is from genome assembly GCA_913789915.3 of Sphecodes monilicornis. Lineage (NCBI taxonomy): Eukaryota > Metazoa > Arthropoda > Insecta > Hymenoptera > Halictidae > Sphecodes > Sphecodes monilicornis. The sequence continues at coordinate 20,001,545 of OU565290.1, forward strand.
TGCTGCCACAGTTATTATAAAATAAGAACCCCAAAACGGGACAGTTGCATGCATTTTACGTTGAAGCGAAATAGATCAAGAAAGTTTTCTACCATCCCGTCGCGTTCGCAAATAATTTTGCGTTAGAAAGAATGGTCTTTGTTTCTCGTCGGTAGCCGAGCTCCGCGAACCCGATACTCTTATCGCCATCCGTGCCACGCCAGTTTCTCTTTTCCCGGTTTTTCCGCATGCGGAAAGGACGCGTTGGCCGACAGAATGCTCGCCGGTGACGAGTGAAATTTTTTCAGCACAGTTGTGCGCGTTGATGCGATCGTTATTTTGAATTAAAAATTAATTTGTCGCGCGAGACGCTGTTCAAAATATGGACAGTGTAATTAATGCAGACGGTAAAACGAAAAAGAGATCCACTTTTACGGCGATCGATGCGACGGATTTTTCTGTAACATTGTCAGCTTGGATTATGTACAATCATATTTCTTTCGAGAAAGAATAAATTAATCAAATAACAGTTTAATGCTCGACGATGCTGCTCCCCTAACGCTGACAAAAATTAAGGTGTAAAATGATTTGCGACAAACGAAGCAAATATTGTACGTGCCAACTCCACGAATTAAAATCGTAATTGAGAATGTTGCAATTTTCTCCCAGAAAATAAAAATCTGCAATGTGGATATCTCACATTTCTTCCAAAAGAGAATAAAAATTAATGGAATAATAGTTTTACGTTCTACAATGCTGTGCTTCTAACGCTGACAAAAGTTAAGGTATAACATGATTTGCAACAAACGAAGCAAAAATTGTTCGTGATAAATCCACGAATTAAAATCGTAATTGAGAATACTGTCTTTCTCTCCCAACAAATATAAATCTGTAAGATGAACGTTTCATATTTCTGCCAAAAGAGAATCAAAATTAATCGAATAATAATTTAACGTTCAACAATTCTGTGCTTCTAACGCTGACAAAAATTAATGTACAAAATGATTTGCAACAAACGAGGCAGAAATTGTACGTGATAACTCCACGAACTGAAATCGTAATTGAGAATATTGTCTTTCTCTCCCAACAAATATAAATCTGCAAGATGAATGTTTCATGTTTCTGCCAAAAGAATATCAAAATTAATCGAATGACAGTTTAACGTTCAACAATACTGTGCTTCGGTAGCTGACAAAATGGAATCTATTTACTGTGAATGTATAAAATAATCTGCAACAAACGCAGCGCAAAAACTGCAATAGAACCGGAGGAACCAAAATGGCGATAAAGGATCTAGCAATTCCTTCGTCGGAAATACAAACGAGGAAGATGGATGTCTCCATTAAATAAGCATCCGGAAACGTCGCGGCCGAGTCAGGCTGAATATTCAATATATCGAAAACATTTCGGGCTCTTAATTTATTACCCAGGAGCGTGTATAAGCGCGCGGTACGCTCGGTCCGTTCCAATACCGATAAAAAGGAACGACTAATGAAATTCAATTTCAGCGGTCTGCCGCGGCTCGATTTTCCATTAGGAAAAAATATTACGTCCACGGCAGACATTCATCAGCCGGATGGTGATCGCGTACACCGGGGCACTGCATTCTCTGTTTCCGTTCTCGGTCAGTCGTTGCATCGCGCGTCGCATCGCTGTCGCGTCGCGTCGGCGAGTTCTTTGTCGAAGTTTCAAATTCCACCGGGGAGAACGGATTTCCTAAAACTGTTTACCGTCGACGCGAATGCTTTCAAGTAAATAGCGGGCTACATGGAAATATACTCGGGGCCGGTTGCGAAGATTAAACGCTGCGGCTCCATTCCGATTTCAATAAATATTTTTAACTCTTCCATAGTCTTGCTCTGTGGTTCGAGAACGTCGCATACGTGCGGTGCGACTTTATTTGCGTAAGGAAGCGATTTTTTGTTCTCAGGGAAAACGTCTTACTATCTCTCTACTATTTCTCTCTTTTCCTCTGTGCTCGACGATGGCGAATAAAAAGACGCAAAAACACATCAAAGACAAACTTTCCTTTTAAAGAATAAAATGGAAGACGGTGCTTGTCATTCTTGTAAGAAGATTCCATTTTTGCAAAGCGCTTAATGCATTTCTTCGCCGCGGTTACTACCCGCCCTGCTTCCGGATGCGTTCTCGCTTCTTTGCGACCGGGAATCTTCGCGCTGCGGTTTTTCGAAGGAAAACAGATCCTTTCGTTACCAAATCATTTTTTTGCTTCCTTTTTTTACATGTGGAAACGCTGTCGCGCGGCGAATGGCACCTGAAATATTGGATTTGTCGGACAAACACGCTGAATTACAGAATCGTACGCTCTTTCCTGAAGCAAAAATTCCAAATAAATTTGGGACTATCGTTGAAGATGTCGCTAATAATCACGTGACATTTATACGATTTCTAAATAAAATTAATCTTCTAAAATTAATTTCTAAAGTATGTTGCATCTAAATTCACATCAACATCTATACATTCTATTCAATAATTAGTGAAATAAGATGTACCAATATCTAGAACATTTTAAAAGTATAATATCAAGCTTGTATGAAATTGTACATAAATTAATTTTGTATACCTAGATGAAGTTAATCAATATTTCAATGTAGACCAGATTTCATAAAAAAAAAACACTTATATATTTTCTACATCCTGAAGCTCTGAAAAATAAATTGAATTTCGAAAATCATATACTATTTATAACATATGAAAGAAAAGAGAGACAAGAAATGTAGATAAAAGTAGGATAAACTAGTGATAGGTCAAGAAGGAAAATTTAGTGGCGAATAAAATCAAGAAGTCAAATAAAATGGAAGATTATATCGACTAAAAAAATCGTAAGGATTATATAAAAGGTGTGAAACTAACAAAGTAAATATACAATATATATGGAAGTGACTGATCCCCAAGATTTTTTAGCAAACGCCGCGTGCAAAATTGCGAACAGTTCAACGTCCGCTTTAATATCTCGGGGCTCCGTTGAACGAGGATTGCTCTCGAGATAAAATCTCTGTGGTCATAGTCGTCGAGATTAGAGCGGACCTGCGGTGGCCACGAATTCCCCGTGACGTCGCCGATTATAAAGTATTAACTCGCGTTAATGTTTTAATGGTTAGCCGGCAGTTGTGCGAGGATCCGCTTCGGTCTCCCGTCGCGCGGGCGTTCGCGAAAAATTGCCCGATAAAAGCACCCGTTATTGTTGCCCGGCCGAGCGTTAAAGTTCATCGGCCATACTGCAACAGTTTCGCTTCTAGAGGCGTGCACCCATTTTCAACGGTTTGGAAAATGGATTCGTTGTTGCCAACCAATTTTCCCCCCTCTATCCTGTGTATACAGGTACACATCCCCACCCTCCCGCCAACATGTTTTTAAAAAATTTTCGACACTCCAGCGCCACTCGACAGGAAAGATATTCTTCGATACAAAACACGCGGACTCGCGGGCCGTCGATAGTTTATATCGATCAATTCCCTTTGATACGCAATCGCGCAAAGTAACTCGCCATTTTGATAAACACTTTTTCTGTTGTGAACACACGTTATGAAAAACATCCTGGTTCTCAATTCACGCGCGATCGATCAATCCGACTATACAAAAGACGAAGTTTCTAAAATTTTGGGAGGTATAAAAATAATAAAACAGTTTTTACCGTGTGTATTGTGTTTTTCATCATTGTTCCTGTCATTTTTATGAGCTCGGAGAGCGTGTACAAGCAATGGTTTGAAAATGAGAGAAATATTTGTGGAAACTACGTGAGCGTCAACGAGAGAAACGATGAAAACCGATAATCTAGTAAATGTGTTGTTATTAGAAGGAATTTTCTGTTTGTCTTTAATAATTGTAATGCGTTCAAATAAACTATTTACACAGTTAAATTCTTTTAACCCATTGCACTACAATGACGAGTCAGACTCGTGATAAGAATTTCGGACAACGTCAACTAAACATGTAAATTATTAATTTCCTTTGAAGCGAAATAAAATTTTATTTTGTTGTTGCTGATACATAGCCATTGGGGAATATACAAGCATATAATAAATTTAGATTTTCTTTTTGTTCTAAGAAATAATGGACGACAATCAAGTTCCAATCACTGTAACCGTAAAATAAATCATAGTGCAAGGGGTTAATCTTTCTTCGATTTCTATGCTTTAAATTTATCGTCGATTAGCAGCCGATTAATAATAGAAAATTTTCAATATTTCTGAAGAACATATATGCAGAAGTTTGTGCCCCCGTCAGTAATCTAACAGTAAGGCGGGATAATTGTGGGCAGCACGATGTATGGTTGACCGTTCGCATGCTTTTAGTTCATTCCAGCGACTGTATAATGATATGAAACTGGATAGTGTCATTTGCGTGAACACTGATTATCACGGGCGACAAACGGTGTTCGAGCCGGTCTCGGTGATGGTCAATCAATTTCCTTTTGCGCGTTTCTCCGTCGGGGTCGTGAATTTATTACGAAGCTGGTGTTTCAAACAGTACGATTTCCAGAGTTAGTTTACGTCGGAATAAATTCACTGATACGAAACAACGGGGGTCGGAGCGTTCCTGTCGAACGCTCGCGTGAAATATCACAAATCAAAGTTGCACGGACGCGGCGGCGCGGTGGTGCCGTTTGGGGATGGAGAAAGAGGAAGAGGAGAGGTGAAGAGAGGGAGAGTGTACGCAGCTCATACAGAGCCGAAGTATGCCAATATTTTCAGCTCGGAAACTTTCGGTTAGCCAGATTCCGATTTCCAGCCGGGCGATTCGTCTATTTCTCGACGCCATCTCGTCCGAGCGATCTTTGCGGTGAACGATTCCTCCTCGGAGTAGATTAATCGCTGGCCAACCGGGTTCGAGAAAAGGAACATCGATAAAGCTCTCAAGGATACCAGTAGGCCAACGGAGGAGGCAATTATCCTGGTATCGAGCGTAGTCCTTCCGCGGCTGATTGTACGCGTCCCTACCAAGATTTACAACGCTTAAATCACTGGCCGCGGAGAAAGTTGCGGAGAGAGAGAGAGAGAGAGAGAGAGAACAAAAAGAGTAGCCCGGAGGCTCTCTGCCAGACTTTGAGAGAGAAAGAGCAGCTGGAAAGACAGAGAAGCACAAGCACCGGAGAAGATGCAGGCGTTCCCCTTTCGTTCCCAGCAATTTCCCGACTGAGACCGGGCGTTCCGAACGGTTCATAGGTGCCGTTTCCCTTCGACCAGATTCCCAGTTGCAAATATGAATTCCTGCTTTCGTCTACCCTCTTTTCCTCGACCGACAAACCCGGGGTAGTGCTCTGCCAGGGCATCGAACGTTTATCACCATCGCTTGTTCCGAGCGATACCGGCGCTGCCGCACATAAGTCAGGATGATTAACACGCGAGGCGTGCGTGACTGGCTCTGAGCGACTCGAATTATTCACTGCCCCCTATCCCTCGAACCCCCCTCGGACCACCCACTTTCTGTTCCTCTTCCTGCTCTTGTAAATCCGCCATCTTCGAGCTGTCGGCCTCTTCTTCCTTCTTCACCCCCGCCGCCGCGCCGTCGCGCGCTTCTTCTTAGCGACTCCTGCTGCCACGCTTCTCCCACTTTTCTCTCCTATCCACCATCCTTTTACGACCTTCCACACGCCGAACCACCGCCGAGCAGTTAAGGTCATGAAGTTTAAATTGCCACGTGCTCGCCGCCTTGCCGGCCAATTAAAGCCTCCAGAACCGGAGGAGGTTCATGGACGGCGATCGTTTTCCTTGGAACTGTCGGAGGATCTCGATCAAGTGCGAAACCTAGCCGGAATTGGATCGATCTCGGGATGTTAGCAAGTTCTTGAGATGTCTGACGACGCTCCTAACTGTATCGAAGACTTGGTTATTCGTTGTAAAGAGATATTGTGGAGATAGACAGCGGACAACGTTCTAACGCACTTTGTATCGCCAGCAAGTTTGATTTAGCGGATGTTTCACTGTTAAAATTGTACTGGGTGATCTTAGACGTTCATCTGCTAGGAACCTAGCTTTAGTTTAGTTTCAGTTTAAAGTTTTTAGCTTTAATTTAGCTTTAGCATTAGTTGTTCTTTATCTTGCTACATTGATTATCAGACTTGATATGAAGACGTCGATCGAATTCGGTAAATGAACCACGTCGATTAAATCGAAATTGAATAGTATTTTTCTGTCAGGAATATTTGATTTTTACGATGAATTTACGTTTGTCTTGATCAGACGATTCCTGCTTTCAGTGTCTAAACGCATTATAATAACGATAAGTTAATTCTTATAGGACAATTACAGAAGAGATCATAAAAGAATGTTTCTATACAGAAGATGAAAAGATTTTAATAGTATTCTTTTGAATAATAAACCCGAAGAGTATTATAGAATCAAGTAGATCAGATGAACTGGCGATGATAGTTATCGCAGCGCTTAAAAAAATGATTAAACAACTCTGAGAATATGATCATTCGTCTTTGAAAGAACCTATTAATAGCCACCTGCTTTTATAACCAATTCTCTAAAAGAAAATATTTATCGATCTTCGATAGAAAATGGTCTTCTGAAATGTAATAATCGATATCCAGTTTTAACGCACAATTGTTTTTTTCTACAAAAATTTCAACCATCGATGCAAAAATTCTATCCACCAAGCAATACAGTGCAATAAAATTTCCAATAAATGTTTGCATTTGCTTTTGACAACCTATGCGAATATTGAATATAACCTATGGAACATTACGTGAATACTTTTCTTTCTAACAGGCACAGCAATCGAAAAATCTATTAACAGACGTCCAGAATTCGAAGTGTTAAACGTCCATCCGTAAAACGGATTTAAACGCCAGGATTAGTGTCCCCGATAATTTCAAACGATTCCGAAGCGAAACGGGCGCAGACCGACGGTTGCCAAGACAAATCCGTGTCATCAAAAAATTGTTCCCCGAATTCGCGACAAAGGAGGACGAGCGCGCGGGAGTGGTAGGACGGGGAGGTAGAGGGGGGGGGAGGTAGAAAATGGTTTAATCGAGGGACGCGCAAGCACAGAAGAGGATTCTAATTCCCGCACAAAGCAACGGACGAATCGGTCGGCTTGAATTCCCAGGAATAAATCGGTTCGCCTCTCTAAGCCCACGTATTGGCGGTGTTTTCTCGGGAAATGAAATCTCGTTCATAAAGCCGATTCCTCGGCCACGGTGCAGCCCAATCCGCTGCGCTGGATATGGAATTTTTTTTCGATGGCCATTTCGATAACCGTTAATGGCGCGCGCCGCTTCGTGTGCACTACTCCACGTTTTCATGGCGTTCCGGATGCCCAGATCCACGGACACGATAATTTCTTGAGGAAACGCTCGTTGTCCGGACGGCACGATCGTCCTCGTATTTGTGGCCGTTCGAATGGCATTTTTCTTGTGTTCTCGAACCGTTTTGGGAGTTTGCGATGGCTGAAATGCGATGGCAGAGTTTTTATCGCTAATAAAATATATCGAGTAGCGTCGATAGAAATCTTCTGGAGTTTCCGGGAAGTGCGAAAGGAGAACGTTAATCGTTTGGAACGTCGCCCGAACATATTTAATGGCTGGCCATAGTCACAATTTAGGAGAAAATAGAAGAAAGAGACAATCGTATATTTATCCGTAGAAAAGCGAAGGTCATCGCTAGACTGCGGATGTTTCGTCAAAAATGAATAATTATAGAATCGAATAGCATCATTACATTACTTTAAACCTAGTGTGGGATTCGAAGGTTTGGCAAGAACAAGCTTCGACGTAACGTATTTATTTAACAAAACTTACAACTAAACTAATCGTATAATCTAATGCTCTACGCGGTACGACTTTATCTCGCACGATATATACTACTTCTTCGCTCGACTTCGCCGTTCTTAATCTACGCTAGACTTCGCTGTTTTCGACTCTACTGCTCGACTTCACTGTCCTAAGTCTAAACCCGGAATCCTCGACTTCACTGCTTGCACTCCCCACTTGCACCTCACACTCTCTCTCTCTCCTCTCTCTCTCTCTCTCTCTCTCTCTCTCTCACTCCTTCGCTCTCTCTTTCTTTCTTGACCACAGCGTTACGCGAAAAAGTAAACAAACACGGAGGCCTGTATCGGGCCACCTGCACACGCTCGTGAACTCGCTGAACACCTGCGAATCCGGCGATCCTACACTAGTAAAATTATTAAACAAAGGGAAATGTTGTTAAGCGGCACCTATATCTTATACCAAATGCAGACAATTTTTATTTTGCAGAAAGATCCGCGGTCTACTCGTCACACAATATTTTTCATTGTTTAAATCGTTACCCGCCTGACTGAAGTCCTGTCCTATTCCACGTTTCCTGTCCCAAAGAATAACCCGTACCGCGCACCTAGTAGTCTGACCATAGATTGTCCTATTCTACTTTTGTCTTGTACGTTCGATAGTGTCTGTGTTTTTCTAGGATCCTGTAAAATCTACAGCACTACGAACGTACAGAGGCATTTACATTTCGCAGGAACGAAGGAGGAACGAAAATATTGATACATTAAACACGCATGGTTTATTTTTGGTTGAATTTAATTTTATAAAATCGCGACGACGTTAATACGTGTCGTTCTGCTTGGTTCGAGGAGAACATACATCGTCCGTTTCTACACCGGGTCGTAACTCAACGAAAGTTGCGCGCTCCTCGAGGAAAACGCCTGCACAGCAGCAGTAGCGGCAACGACGGCGGTAGCAGCTTTCCAAAAAGAAAAGAGCGCGCAATAAAGTTTTGATGAAGTTCGCGCGGCAAGCTCGTCGCTTTATCATCGCGAACGGCCCCGGCGGCTTTATCGTTCCCGTTACAATGCAGAAAATCCTTGCCCCGCGGCGTACACGCATAAATGTCGCGTAAAAGGCCCATAAATGCACGTTGCGAACACGTGCGCGGAAAGGTATCACACGCGTGTCCGCGATTCGCGTATTCCTCGCGGTTCGTTCGTCCGCGACTAAAATGAAAAATACGGGAGAGTTGCTGGATTTGGAGCCCCTGAACAATTTTTGATATATAATTCATTTTGAATTAAAATGAAATAGTGGAGAAGAATGTTACCATTTTAATCTTCAAAGCAACACATTTTTTTTTTAAATTTAATTTTTTAGGTCACATGCCCCTTCTCAGGTTATTAGTGACCGCAGTGCATTTGTTTCAAATTAGATGACAAAGTCCAATATCCTTCAGGAATGCTAGTATTTGTTTCTTAATAAACTCAATTTAAAATTCCAAAAATTCCATTTATAAATTTTGGAGTCAACCGTTCAATCAAAGAAACTGAACGGATGGTTCGTTTTCTGGTTTCGCTGTGTTTGATTATTCTTTTATGACTTACATCAGCTGCCCTGATTTTACCGACTTGATTATGCTCGTTATTTTCGCCCTAAATGACCACGATTCGAAGCCATTGAAATTCACGGACGACAGCCGGGACTCTTGTATGCGCGCCCATCGAACCGGATGATCGCTCGACAACGTGAATACGCTACTCATAGTGGCACGATTATTAAACGGCAGTATTTAGCGACATAAACTGTCTTTGTGCGCTATTAATTAGAAGGTTTCCGCGTGGACGCACGCTCTGACTTGAACCAGTCGACGAGAACGCAGAAAACAAGCGTCTCCGTCTTTCACGATGCGTTTCCGTAGGCTGTAATATACTTTCTTTGAAAATCGACGGCAAAATGTAATAATTAGACTGCGGATCTTATGCATTTATGGCAAAAATGACTAAATGAAATTTAAGGCAGTAAAAGGATTGAAACAATTTAAGAATATCGATGTGCTATTCTCATGTCTTATGTAGAAATAATTAAAGATGGAATGATAATTTTATTTGGCTCATCTTGCATAAAGATCCGTATTCTAATAATAGTAATACAATTTTCCAATGCTGTATCAAATTGTTTACAGCACACAACGCTCAACTAGTACAATATTCGTCTTTCTACAGATGATTACAGACCCCAGAAAATGTATTTTGCTGTATTTCATTTATAATGAATGTATGCCTGAACATTGACTTACATATTCTACTGCACCAGTCCACAGACTACATATTCTACTATAGACTCTATTCTTCATATACTTTGTCTGATCATATCCGTTGCTGCTCTACTTCGTTTACCACCTGTTGTCCTATTTCATATCTTGCCTTGCCGTGTGCTGTCCTATTCTACTGTGCATACTAAAAGGTTGGATTACTTTACTTTGTCTGTGTGTACACTGCACTAATTTACTTTACCAGGCTGTACACTATATTATTTTACTTTGTCCGGTCACTAAGCGCATTATTAAGTGACGCACTATTCCACTAGGCTTGGTTCCAAACCACAATAGTTTACTGTGTCTAGTCGCATACTACACCATTTTATTTGATCAGGTTGTAGACTGTATTATTTTACTTTATCCGATATGGTAGTCGACTGGATACTTCTACTTTGCCTGGATGTACACTATGGTATTGATCTTTATATGGTTATACAATGTACAATTTTGTGTTTTATGTTTGTAGATTTTATTATTCGGCTTTGTCTGGTTATAGATTGTCTTGATATAAATGTTCCTCATTTTGTATTGGAACAGCATAAATTATTGACTGTAAATGACCCCATAAAAATTGAATGCACTTTCGAGTCTTAATAATTAACACAAGTTATTATCACCCACTCAAGCAGATTGTCATGTTTTGTTGAAATTTTCATTTCTTCGACTTCAAGGTCATTCCAAGGTCATGGTATACAAGGTCGTTGAATTCGTCTTGATACGGGCTATAATAATGTAAAGTCAAAAATACAAAGTGCCATTTCAAAAAATGAAGGTGACCTTGACAATACTATAAGAAAGAATTTTTTCGAACTTTTTTTATTGCAATATATAGCGAATCGAAAACTGATCAACTTGTGTTGAAAATATTTTTTGTCACATTATCGCGAGTACTTAGGAAATCGTGAAAACTGTTACGTGGGACACCCTGTATATAGCTAAATTGATAAAAATAGATAATTGATGATAACAGAAGTCGGTCGTGAACATTTTGGTTATTCGTGTGCTCAAATACATTAAATAAACCAGCTGTTCTTACGGCTTTCCCTTACAATTTGAACAAAAAGAATATCCTACTCTACTTCGTCTGCGAAATGTACGTCTCTACTCGCTCTGATCAAATAATGTTCTACCTCGTTTCTTTCTAACCACGATTGTCCATCGGCAGAAGAGTTTCGTGCAAGAATAAATATTAACAAATTGTGTGATCAAAATGTCGTTGCCCGAAAGAAGAATGCCAATGTAATTTCAACAGTATTCATTTTATGGATAAACTGCGGTAGAGGATCCGCGCATCCTCCGTCGGCGGCTTCTTTCAATGGAAAGTCAAAGGTAGTTGGGACAAGCACGCGTCATAATCGTAATCGAATTCCGCGGTTATCTACGACAGGCACGTACGATTAGGTCGGGTCGTCCTACCGCGGAATATCTGCCTGGTATTTGCTTAATGCATAAGCAATTTCCGTGTCGGAGGCGGCACAGACAGCTTCCTATAATAACCCACTTACCGAGGCGAGGATGAACTATTGTCATCTCTCGGCCAACTCGATTTCGAGTCGTCTCGGGGCACCGTCGCGACCGCGAACCACTAACCGGGACGTCGCTGCGTAAAAACCGAAGCGAGACGCGAAAACGGGGGAAAACCCGTCCCCGGAAATACGTGTGACAGAGCTCGTTGCCGTAGCTTCGAGGGAATCACGTGGACAATATATTCCCGGGCACCTTTGAAGGTGCACGCCGGAAGTGGGAGATATTAGGCCGCATACCGCGGCTGCGGATTTACAATGAAGTTTGATTGGCATTTGACTGTAGTTCGATTCATAATGGCCCGGCTCCCCGTATTATCAGATTTCTAAAGCGACGAACACAATCCGACCTCGAAGGCGGCTTATCTACGCAGTTTGCCTGGGAATCCGCCGACGATGGGAGCACCGAAGACTCGCGTTAATGAGATTTGTATCGACAATTTGCTGGAACGTCGCTTTCTGATCGGTGACGCGCCCGCGCAGTCACTTTACCCTATTAACTCGAGAAAATTAGGTGCTCCGTTATTGCGAACCTCTACGGAAAAATAACGAAAATTTATTTTCCACTAACTTGCTTCTCATTTGCAAAAAAATTATGTGATTTGGTGAAACAGAAAATTGTGTTGGAATTAAAAGAATTTAAGAATATAGCATTTCTCATTTAATTTCTATTTTTCACAATTGACTGAGGAAACGTTCCTTTCGCATACAGATCCGCAGCATATTAATTGTTTATTTTATAGAATATTTAGTACGTAATTTTAAAATCGCTCGTCGATCGCAACGGAATTGTATTTTTCAGCACACTCGCTGTCTGATGTGAAATGTAGGTGGACGAGGACGAAGAGAAATTACACAATAAATTATGAAATGTGGAGCACCGACTTAAAATTTATGTGCGCTGATTAAACAGAGGGAGGTCGGTATTTTTGTTAGTTCCATGCAGGCGAAAATGGGGCGTGGGAAAACATCGACATTTCTGCAGCCGATTGTTTTTCGCTTCTGGGGTCCCGAAATACTGCAATATTCGAACGCAATTCTCTATAATTGCTAGGAATTATTTACGGCGGAAACCCTGAATGCCCAGAAGAGCTTGCGGATTTTTCGATCGGTCAAAATTATTCGGCAATTTGTTATCGCCCCGCCCACACGCGTTTCCCACCTCACTGTCAAAATAGTAGGTCATTTATCAGAAGCATTACGCTTCCGAAAACATTCCAAATGAGTTAACTCATTCAATTGATAGGCAACTTCTGCACGCGTTCACGAACGTACTATTTTCGGCAGTAATTCAGCTTTCCAATTAATAAATGCTGAGACAGTAGCTCCACGGCAAACATATACATATACGTGTGTGTACATATATTTGCATATATAATTTCAAAACTTTTCGCATATCCGATATAAACGTTCCTCGTGAAAAGCGGACACAGACAACGTGAATGTGCATCCTGTGTTGCATTTTGCTCGCTTTGATGTTTTCTGCATGCAAGATAAACAGTCATCCTCGTTGTAAACATTACTCTTGCATAAACATTATTAGTGTAAGTGTTACGAATTTAATTTCAAATATAATCCTCTGGTGTCAATCTCCTAATCAGTGTAATGAAATTAATTTGCGGATCGCAGACTTGAGTTGGGGAGTGGGATAAAAGGAATTTATTCTAATAATTTCCGACAGCCAGTTTCAAAGCTACAGAGCTTTTTATGAAGAGCTCTTCCAAATGTTTCACTAGATTGAAAACATTAAAAAAGATGGTTATTCTAAAATGATATCCAACAAGTTTTTATGAAACTCGCCAGCCTTTGTTTATTTTAACTCTCAAATTTATTTCAGCAGTGAACAATTTTATTTCATAAAAATGATCTTATTTAATACATCGAAAAGTTGAATTGTAGAAATGATTAAACGTGTATGAACTGCGCATAATAAACATTCGGTAAACTTTAACTCACGGATGATGGCACTTTGGTCCATTTCAACCCAGAGTTACGAACATCTCATCTAAATTTTAAAAAATCTCGTATCCAAGTTTAATCATTTGCTATTTGCAGTAAGTCTAGTAAGAAAACCAACGTTAATCTCGCAGAAGCAAGTTCAAATATATATAAAAAGAAATTGGTGTGTGCTTAGACCACATGGCTGAAGTGAAACTTCTTTTTTTAATTTTTTTCGAATTTTTATTAAAATTTCATGACATTTAATTTTCTATGATTCTATTATTGAAAGAATTGGCTAGTGATAGCTAAAATATGATATAAATATTTTTGATTCAATTTTTTCTAAATGTATTGCAAATACTGCATTTAGAGTTGTTCCTGATCTAGTTGTCGCTTCATTAGAATTATTTACCATTTACAATCTCAATTTACTTTTAAAAAATTCTATTAATAATTTTGATTGTTTCGATGTTCACGTTGAAATCACCACTTAGCATCATCGGAATTTTATCATAATCTTTATTAAGCAATTCCGAACCCTGAACCTTATATGCTGGTAGAATTGAATTTCGTTTCATCGTTTCATCGCCAGAACGGTTTTACTCCTACCGCGTCGACGTTTTACTAAATCGTCTCATCGTTTCATCGTTTCATCGTTTCATCGTTCCATCGTTTCATCGCCAGATCGGTTTTACTCCTACCGCGTCGAGGTTTTGCGCCTAACGCGCCTAAAGAAGTTTCACTTCAAAAAGTGTTGATGCTTAATGATTTCAATGGATCTATCCATGGAACTATGAAATTATTAATATTTTTCTTCTGCAGTGGGAAAATCGTTAAACATCTTGCCTAGACATATTTGAAAAATGAGAGCAGAAATAATTTACAGTTTACAGTCCTTTTGTTCGAACCTAAATAACCGTGCTCGCAGTGTTGAAACGAGGATTGAAATGGCGGGAAGGGTTCTTTGATGCATGCGGCATCATCTCCGCGAGCAAACGAGCCCGCAATAACGTGCGGCGATTAGAGTCACGGTGGGCCCCTAATGTATGGATCGTCAATTACACGTAAATCTGGATTAGCGATTCAGCAAAACAACCGTGCCGTCCGCAATACCGTGGACGGCAATAAATAACGCGACAGCGGGAAGTCCGGTCGGACATCATCAGCAACACCTGAACACGCAACGTCCGATCGGTTCTGTCCAGCTTGCATTACCCAGGCGCATCGCGGGACTCGCGCCATTCCGCTCAACTCCGCTCCCGGTCGCGATCCAATGAATCCGGATTATTCTGCGAATACGACAGCGAGAGAGAATGAGAACGAAAAGAGGGAGAGAGAGGGAGAGAGAGAGGGTGCAGATTCTTCTGGAGTGTAGAGGAAGCACGGTGTATCTCATCAAGGATCGCTTTCACGGGTCGTTGCGTTTCATAAATTGGCCGTCGGTTTCATTGGCTTCGAAACCGTGACGATCCGCGGACTGTGTTGCGCCGGCCCATGGGACAGACCGATCCGTTTCGCCCGTTTCCTGGCGAACAGAGACGATAAAAGTCCGGTGATGGTGAAAGAAGAGCGACACAGATCTAACAGAGACGGGTCGAGTGAAATGGGAAGAGAACAGCTGCGGGATAGAGCGAATAAGAAGTATAAAGTCACGATGAGCCGTCGTAATCATCGGCACTCTTTAGATATGAAACCCTAGCGACTATCTATCCCTACGGGTGTTCATAACGCATGGGTAGCTCATCAGGTAAATGCACGATCGATATTGCGCGGCGAGCGCAGGGAATTGCAACTGGTATCTAATAACCCTGCAAATATCGTATCTTAACCTCCCATACTACCGAACCGTGCGCACCTCCTCTCTACCTAGCTTTCTCTCTCGCTATCTTTCTCTCTCTCCCTCACTCTCACTCTGTATCTCTCTCTCTCTCTCTCTCTCTCTCTCTCTCTCTCTCTCTCTCTCTCTCTCTCTCTCTCTCTCTGTGTGTGTGTCTATGTCCCTCTCTCTTTCCATTGCGTTAACTCTCTCCCTCCCTCTCTCTCCCCGTGTGCACGACCAAACGAACGCGACCATCATGTTTGTTCGGTTGACGTGACTCGTGCATAAAGGCTCCCATAGTTCGGGCACCGATACCAAATCGATAATCAATGAATCGACAGCCGGAATGACATCGTCGATGTTATATTCCGTTCTCGATCCCTCCAACGTCCCGGTGTTGAACGGCGTAAATTGATAGCGAACCGGCTATACGCGGACCGAGTAGATTACTTTCATCTCGGTTTAGTGCAGCGCTAATCATTTTTCAAGCACGACATTCTTTAAGGATCTACGTAATTGTCTCCAGTTCCAGCTGATTTTTCCTTCAACAGCTCTGAAAAGTGAAATGCTCTGATCTAATCTTTAGGTAGCTAAATCTTTGTGATTCGTCGTTAGGTGGAACTGCATAATTGTCTCCGGATCTAGCTCGTTTCTGCATGAATAGCTTTTAAAAGTAAATTGCTCTGATCTAATCGTCGGGTAACTAAATATTTCTGATTCATTGTTAAATATTTCTCTGTCGAACTATTTTAAGAGCCTACGCTAAAACCGAGCGCTGCGGTCATTGCTGGTGAGCTCCGCCGGTGCGACATCGCGTTTAAAGATGGCGCCGCGACATATTTTAAAGAATGATTGTCCGTAAGGCCGAATTCCACGAGAAGTCCGAAAAACACTGTTCGTGGCATATAAAAGCGAGGAACACTGGGATGGAGCTCACTGCTCCCACAACTATCGACGACGCAGTATTCTACAATATTAATATTCTATATCTAATATTCTACAATCGAATATTAACCCTTTGCGGACGGGAATTATGTATAACGTATTTATCGACGGTACTGAAAGCTACGGATAAGAATTAAATGAAGGAACAAGTGTTGTGTTTGGTAAAAAATTGTTTGGTGTTTTTCAAGACTAATAATTTTTTAAAAAGTGATGTTTAAAAAGTGGAGTAGCAATTTTACTTGAGCGACTGTCTACAGACACGCGTCCGCAAAGAGTTAAATCTGAATATTGCCGTGTAACTGTTCACATCCAAATACTTCCACAAAATCCCTTATTACACTATGCGATTGTGTTCGGTTCTAGCTCGTTCTTCTTCCAACACCAGTGAAAAGGGGATTGTTCTGATCTGATCTTCGCAAAGAATTGCTAAGTCCTCGTGATTCCTTTAAAAGTTTCATGTCGGTTTGATTACGCAACTCATTGTCGTGCTAACTAGTTTTTTCTTCAAGTGTCCCAGAGGATAAAGGATCCGATGTGAAGGAAAAGGATAGTTAAATCTTGGTACATTCGACGGAATATTGTGCAGGGATTCATTATTAAAATTGAACACAGTTCCGACCTCGTCGCTTATTGTCGCACACCAGTTGCACTGGACTTGTTGGATTTGCATTTCAATGGATGCTACTTTATGCAGATTCAATTCAGTTGATATACACTCTATTCCAGCCGAGGACGATGAAGAAGCGCCGTGCGATAAGTGTATTAAAAAGTTAATGAGACAAAATTGTGGAAGATGGTTAATGGAAATCTATGATTTTATCGCGTTGTCGTCAACAAAGTTTCGTATGTTTAGAAGAAAAAACAATTGTAGCTTATTGAAATCATTAACACGTTCATCGCCCACTTGACAATCATAAAAATTACACAAAATCAAAGAAATGTATTTAACAAAACAAAAACTAAGAAGTTTAGCTTTGTGATATTAATTACTGTTTCAAACCTCTTCTATTCCTCAGATCGTAAGGAAATTTTGGTACGAGTACGATTTCCGTGGTCCCTCATACGATTTCCGCCCCCTCCACGACCTAACCACAACTCATTCTATTCACATGATTTTTCCATTACTAGTTCAAATTCTGGATGACAGCTACAATGCAAAGATTATGGGAATAAAATTTCATTTTCTACAAAAAAGGTCTCTCGACATTTTGCCATATTTCGCATAGTTACCGAGATATTTGCAAATTTATAAAAAACAGGAAATCTACTTTACCGTCTAAACCAGGCCAATTTGACACCATGTTATATATACATTTTTTCTTGAAATAACCCCGAGAACACAAATATAACCTCAAAACGTGGGGCCACGGAAATCGTACTCTCCCCGAAATTTTGTACAATCAATCTACCAACGTAAAAATTAATTTTCAATTCTGTATAAATAATTCCATCACCCAGATATGGGTGACATGGTGATGGGAGTGTTAAAAGAAGAAAGAAACTGCTTGGCTCCTGTGTTTTGCAACAGAGCCAAACAATTTTTATTTCCCAAAAAGTTCCACAGTTTAATGATGAAATTTAATTACAAAATAATTTTCACCAAATTTATATTTAGAGGAATAAATATTTTGAAATTCTTCTTCGTAACGCTTCGTGCGATTTCGATATTTTTAGAGAAGACCGACCAGAAACAAAAGAGTCTACAGAATCCATGAAAATCGTTTGCCATTACAGCTAGCAGTGTCGGAATCACAAAAGCAGAAAACCCGAGGTAGAACCTCTCAGTCGATTGTCCTCGACGAATTCGAATTAATTGAAAAAAATGAACACTCGTCCCGCAGCGATCTAGAATATCAACTTCACCCAGTTTTATCGAATCGTACTTCCACTCGATATGATAAAAAGAAGAGAAAGAGAGAGACTAAAGAGGAAGAGAGGTGCGCTCCCGACACCGCGCATTGCCGCCATTACCGAGACGTATCGCATGGCAGCTAACGATGAAACGTTAATTAATACGTACAAAGTTCGTCGGGCCTCGAAACATTACGTTCGATGGCCACTGATTCGTTAATTTTAATTGTAATTTAATAACCGCGACGCCTGACAGTGCTACTTCCTCGTTGATTAATCTGATCGAAGTGAAACACTGGCGTGTTCGCGAGCGAGAGCACGAAAAGGAACGAGAACGAGCGAGACGCAAACGAATATCCCGTCCATTTGCGTCACGGGTTTTTCCCGCGGACCTACACTGAGAAACGAAGGTTGTAATTTCCCATCGACGAATGGTGCACCCGCGGCCTCTGTTACGCAGCAACCGGAAACGTAATCAATGAATGGATAAGTTTCGAATGGGCGACAGCCAAGCCGAGCCTGGCAACGCTGGCCTCTCTCTCTCCCTCTCTCCCTCTCTCTCTCTCGCTCTCCTCGCAATAACAATCGTTGTCATCGTGTTATCTGCGCTCGGGCATTATCCCGCGGTAATCACAGTCACGGCTATAGCATAATTTCATGCCACGGGGTAAACCACTCTTCTGCGATGTGCATTACCGGCGTTGCTTCGCTGATGATAATTTTACAAATGGAACTTTTCCGCGGTAATATGCTAACAACATTTCAGACGTTGTTCCGGAAGTTGTACTTTTCATTTGCATAATCCAACGAGGCTCCTGGTTTAGAGAATGCTCGATGCGCTTTTGAGGTTCATCAGCTTTTTCAAGTTCTCTGATATTGATAGGGAAACATGGAATGGCAAAGTCTCTGAAGATTTATCTTACAATGTGTGCTTTTAGGGACTGTCATTTGTATTATTTATTATTGCAGTTCGTGCATGTTCTTGAACGACGATATTTCATGTAAGGCACATTTCTGTAGAAATCTTTCTCCGGTCCCTTAAAATTCCTTTCGTTTATAGTGTGTATTTAAGGCATTAACCCTTTGCAGACGGGAATTATTTTTAGCGTACTTATCGCTGACCGAATGTACAATTTTCCTTGTGAAATGAAATTGTGTACTGGAAGCTAAATATAAGAATTAAATGAAGGAATAAATGTTGTGTTCAGCAAAAATTTGTTTCACAATTCTTTAGAGTAATTATGTTTTAAAAAATGATTCTCAGTCACGAATTAACAATTTTTCTTGGGCGACTGTCTGCAGACATGCGTCCGTAAAGGGTTAAGAACGATATCATCTATTTGAGCAAAGTCAAGAAATGAATGTTAATGAATTCCCTTTTCAGCGTGGTGTTCCGAATGAATTTAAAAAGGACAACATAGTTACTCTTCAAGATGGTAAATTGGAAATTATAGTTTCCCAAATTTCGAAACGTGTTTATAATAAACCAAGACTATGTGGAAGTCCAATAGCATTTTATACTGAAAGATTAAATGATCTACATACGGTAGGAATTCTTTAATTGAAAACATCAAAATCATATTGATTGAATATATTTAAATATTACGTTGAAAGCGTATAAAGTGAAAGTCAGAGAAAATAAAGATACAGAGGTTTAAACTGAATATTACACATCGATTTTTGAACTCTGAGTCGTAGTTCTTCTCACAGCTATTTCAAAGGCTATGAACATTTAAAACCACACTCAAAGCCTGAAGGAAATTTTGAGGACTTAAAAAAGGCGGATGAATTTGGACGGAGGATTCACGTGATATTAGCATTGCCGGAGAGATGAATTAAATGGAAGACAATGTCTCGACTTTAGAGCGATAGCCAGTAAAATATACAGTGGCAGTTTCGACCAACGATTTACGATGGCAGGAAGTTCATTATGGCGACCAATGAAACCGCTTCACACATGCTTGGACGTCAGAGTCTGGTCCCGGGAGGGTCTCGCAGGACGAGAGCCTCATGTCCAACTAGCCAACGATTGCCGTGGCCAACACATTTCCCGGTACGCACGTTATGATATCGCTATATTATGCTAATTACGCGGTGCCGACTCACGGTCAATGGTGCATACTAATGGCCATAGTCGCGCAACGAGGTGCCGTTACGATTGATCAAAGCTGCTTTGGTTATGCTAATTCCGCTCAAGCTGGCAAACCCGCACCCGTAAGGGCGAGATGAGGAGCGACACGAAAGCCGGGAGAACGAGGGAAGGACGATACGGGGGGGGGGGGGGATAAGCTGAACATCAAAGAATCGTGAAAACTTTTCCTTGTGAACAGTCGGAGATGATTCTTTCGCGTTGACAGCCGCTAAAACTGGTCAAGAACGAGTTGGGGCCAATGAACGTTATTTCTGGGTCTGGAGACTTATTTTTAAATACTCCTTATTCTGCGTTGTTAAACATTAAACCTACCATAATCATAGGACCGGCTGTTTGTTCTACGATTATTGAAATTATGAAGACACTTCTGGAGGAACACTTCTAGGAAATGATTGAATACATTTAATTACTGAAGTACATATTAATCATCATTGCTCTGAGACGTTTGATATAATTGAACACGTACTTCGTCGTCTGAGGGTGAAAAATTAGTCCACAATTGTTAGTGAACATTATTATTCACATTTAAATATACAATTTTATAAATGCATAAAAAATGTATAATATAATTGAAAAATAGCAGAAACAGTGATGTAATGTTGACATGAAATACTTGGTTAACAATTTCACTTTTGAAAAATGTCCTTGATATTTTGTAAAGACATTTCCTCAATAGTTGAGACATTTAAAATCAATATGAGCCAATAAACACGTCCCTTGAGCAACACACCAATGATTCGCCTAATAAAAATCACTGTAAGAGCGGTATCCAAACATTTTAGCAATTCTTCGATGAAAACCATTGAATCCATTTTCCACAAAAGAGCGCCGAAGAGTTGAAAAGAACAAAGCGAATCAACGTGACCCTAAAAGACAGCACAATCGCACCGCACATCGCCAGAAGTGGCCGGAAGTTGCATCAAAACCGAAGGGAAGACGTCCCGAACGAGGCTGCATTGAGCCCGAAGCATCGTCCGCTTTGTCGTCGCAGCATGAATTTTTAATTAGCGTAATACACGCCGGCTGCTTAATAATTAATAAGTCGTGTAGGTCGGTGGGGTAGGGCCGGGTACTCGATGAGTGCGGCATCACCCGGAGTCATTACCGGCTAATTGAAAATGACGATGACAGCGAAGAGAAGCCACTCGAGTCGAAACAATGCGGCGCGAGCGTTTCGCTCGGCGGGTTCCCCCGTTCGCGTGGCACGCGTTGGCGTCGCGAAGCGCGCGCGACCCTTCTCCCCGACGACGCTCGGCGTCGCTCGTGCCGTATTCTTTTTCCGCTTCTTTTGACGAGGCGAAGGAGGGGAGAGAGCTAGTCGGACGCGAAAGCGGCGCGGAGCGGCGGTGGCGAGGATATCGCGGCGCCTATCGTCCCAGAGGACAAAAAGCTGGGGCCAACAATGCGCGTTGTCGTCCGTGATGGGAGAGGGCCTACTAAACTGAACGAGAACCCCGTCGTCGTCGGTCTGAACCCCGTCCTTGTCGGGGGAGGGACGATGATGGAAGAAAACGCATTCACGATTCGACGCGTGGCCCCTTTTCCTTTCACGCGACGGCACAAAAGTGCACGCGCGCACGCCGGAGATCACCGAAGAGCAGCCTCCATTAAACGTTTCCATGATGAGACCAGGAACGAGGCGCGCGCCTCCAAACGGGAACGGAGGCGTTATATGAATAAATTTCGAGGGGGGGCCGGCTGGATTAGAGGCAGATTGGTCTCCGGGACATTCCCGGCTGATCCCGCGATTTCGTAATTTGAGAAAATTCACGGGACAACCCTCTCTTTCCCCTGTATGCTGCGACTCTGCTCCAGCTCTAGGTCCGATCCGCTTCGCTCTGCTCTCCTCTGCTCGGATCGATGGCTGCTCTTACCAGGGATTTCTCCTGGCCGGGATAGCTATCGTATACTCAACGGTCGGATGTAATCGCGTTTACGGTCGAGGCTGGAGTTCGCGGAATCGGGCGGTAAATATTTGAAACGACCCGTCATTAGGCATTAGCTAAACTCCGCCGGGCCGAGCCGCTCTTAAGCTTCCGGTTTTCGGCCGGAGGAAATCCCAGCCTTGCGAACCAGAACGAACGCCGTAGATCCTGTTGGTAGGGGCGCACGTGCGCCCAAGTGGTCAACGATACTAATGTTACCTCGGGCCCGTTTAAGGGGAGTTACACGCCGAGAAGTCAATATCCTGTACGTCGCCCGAATAACTTTTCGCAAAATTGCTGGGCCCTCTTAACGGGATGAGTTTAAAAGCCGCCCATCGTGTTTACAGATTTATCCCGCCCTGTGAGCTAACCTTATCCAATAACGTTCCGACGTTCTTAGCCACGGATTTTGCATAAACGAAAATTGCATCTCTGCCGAGTGCCGATCCGAGCATCGAATTTACTGATTATCCTTTTTGCATCTGATCTCCGCATTGCTCCTTTAGTTGATTATGATCTTACTGTATCTGATTGACAGATTTCTTGAGAATAATGAAAAGTATTTCAAAGTACAGAAAATACTTCTATAAATAGACTGTGGATTCTGTGCATTTATGACAAAAATTACTAATAAAATTGTCAAATTGTAAAAGCATTAAAAGAATTTAAAAACGCTGTTACATTCTCGTCAACTCGTAACAATTATAGAACAAATACATTTGTATTTGATTTCTATTTTTTAAAATTAATACGGACTCTTTTTATTTTGTAGAAAAATCCACAGTCTGCTTAAAAACTATATAAAACTTACTCATATGTAGAGTTTTATACTTTCGTGTGTTGAGTATCACATAAATATGTGCAAGATAACTAACGACAACAGCAGGCTTAATTGTAATTATACAGACGATCGTCTGTAATTTTTCTTGCACAAATATACAGTGACGTGCAGAAGTATCCGCATACCCTTTAAGAACGAATAACTTTTTCAATATTAGTTCAAACGGCTTGATTTTTTTTTTTTTGAGATGTTAGAAGGATTAGTTTCCCAGGTGCGTGTAAATAATTTTTTCTAAAAATTGCTATTGGCCGGAATTGCGGCGAAGAAAGTAAAGATCACAATTTTTAACTTTTTTATCTGTACCTGTAATGAAAATTTGAAAGACGCCTTTTGTCGGTCTAGGTAAGTTATGCATATTTACAAAGTTTCATCGAACTCGGTTAACGTTGTGATGAGCTACAAACATTTAAAGCTGATCACATAAGGGCGAAATTCCCTGAAAATCCAGGAAATCTGGGACTTTCACTCTAAAGCTCTCATCTTGCAAGGTTCATAGCTCATCTGCTCATAGGAACATTAACCGACTTCGATGAAACTTTGCGCATGTATATAACCTATGGAGATCTACGAAAGGTATATTTTAAATTTTCATTACAGACACTGATAAAAAAGTTAAAAGTCGCGACCTTTACTTTTTTCTTCACAATTTCTAATATTAGCAATTTTTATAAATAATTATTTACACGTTACCTGGTAAACTAATCCTTCGAACATCTCAAGAAAACTCAAGCCGTTTGAACTAATTTTGAAAAAGTTATTCGTTTTTAAAGGGTGTCCGGATACTTTTGCACACCACTGAATATAGGTAACTTAATTTCATGTTACCGATTTGCGCACATTGTACACGAGCTTGAATCTAAATTTTCTTTCAGAATGTCAACTGTGAATTAATTTAAGTTTTCATGTGTCCCAATTTTCCGAGCAATGGATAACGATTAACACTTTACCTACCGCAATCCGACTAATAGGATTTACAATTATTGGGCCGTACCAAAATTTAAAAACCTTCTTTTACGTTATCTCAAACGAAATTATTACACGGCGATACTAGGCGTGACTTATTGGTTCACAATTGAAATTGTTGTTGCCATTGAAGGGATACAGTAAAAATCCAGTTTTAATCACAGCCCATAGACTTTTAAAAATTATGGAATAATCCCCGGTGGATAACGATTAAGATCAATAACAGTCATAAGTTCGTCCGTGATCTCTCCAAAAACTGCAGTTCTACGATGCGAAACGAATGCATTTTGGTAGACAACGGATCGCGTGCACGTTTCTGCCACTGGATCACGTTCCCTTATCTCGACATTCCTCATACAGACGAGGAAGAAGAATGCGAATCGACGAAACAGAGATACGGAAGGATGGTCTAAAAGACGAGCACGAGGAGTCGTAAGAGCGAGAAAATAGCCAAGAGGAGAAAGAAGGGAGACGGAGAAAGGGAGGCCGAGGGTTAGACAGTTCTTGCACTGTCAATAACACTCCCCTGGGGCGTGATAGATTGGCCCACCCTTACTATCCAGTCACCATTTATCTACTTTTTGTCCCACACTTTCGTTTCGTGGCCACCGTAGCTATCGGCCGGCAGTGTTTACCGTCGTGGAAAAGAGAGAACCTACTCGTACAGCGCGTCTCTCTCTCTCCCCATCCGATTCTTCTTATTTCCTCAACGTCCACGAAATCTCTGAGCTGATCCGCCTTAGTCCACCAAAAGGATCAACGAGACTCCATTTAGGTGGAACCGTGACCATCCCCAGATTATACGACGGTTCCGACAAATTTTTCTGATTGCACGATTGCGTGCCATGAACAAGAACTTTGCATTAGCTGAAAGATGTGATAAAAACTTGAACGTGGATGTATAAGCAGGAGGAAGACCAACAGCAATTTTTCTTGTACCACAGACCTGACAGAAACATGACATTCTAAATTATTCTGTTTTGTTTAGAATGTGCAGTAGAGAATGCTCTTTCGATGGCAACCTTGTCTGAAAAGTTCTGAATTTAAATTGTGTTTGGAACAGAATCATCCTTGCAAAGGTGCATCTCTAAATAGTTATTAAGCTCCCAATCATTCCTACGAGGATTTTCATAAAAATTTGATCGTCCGATTCTGACTGAAGAAGTTAAAAAGAAACTCTCAAGTACACGCGTTATTACGATTATATGTGCTCGAATTTGTTTTGATTCGACGTACATAAAATATCCTATCAAATATCTTAAATGACAAAATCAATCTGTTGTTAAACTATTCTCTAAAAATATGAATGCAGACGAAGTTTCGCAATTTTGATTCTGGTATTGCAAAAATCGACGCATAACTAGCCTGTTGATTGTTTTGATCCAATCGGAGTAGAACTAATCTTCGCATCGTTATTCGAACTAGCACAATGCGCAGACAGCCCTGAAGAGGGCAAGTGTTATAATGATGTAAGTGAACTAGGGGTGTGCGGGATTCCTGAAAATGTTCGGGATTCCCGTAAAATATCCAGGATTCCCGAGAATATTCGAGATTCCCGTGAATATTTGGGATTCCCGAGAATATCCGGGATTCCCGAGAATATTCAGGATTCCCGAGTATGTGCGGGATCCCGAGATGATTCGGGATTCCCGAAAATATACGGGATCCCGCGAAGATTCGGGATTCTCGAAAATATACGGGATCCCGCAAAGATTCGGGATTCCCGAAAATATACGGGATCCCGCAAAGATTCGGGATTCCCGAAAATATACAGGATCCCGCGAAGATTCGGGATTCCCGAAAATATACGGGATCCCGCGAAGATTCGGGATTCCCGAGAATATTCGGGATACCAAAAATGTTTGGGATTCCCGACAATGTACAGGATATGGAATAATATTTGGGATTCCCGAATGTGTCGTTATTCTTGACAATTTCAGCAATCCGAAAGCCTTTGTGTTCTTCGAGCTTTATGATCGCTTAGCTAAGTTGACAAATCTTGTATACAAAGTACAGTAAACACTAAATTATTGAAAATATGGAGAAACTTCAACGAACATTTCCGGGATCCCGAAATTCTCGGGAATCCCGAACGGTTTCGGCATCCCTAAAATATTCGGGATTCCCGAGAATTTTCGGGATTCCGTCTCGATCCCAAGAAAAATTCCCGTCCCGACCGGGATCCCGCACACCCCTAAAGTGAACATTAATAATCCAAGATCGCCTAATGCAAGGATCGAGGTATCAGTTCAGGAAGTTAGCATAAACGTCCGCAGTGGAGCGTTCCCGTTGTTCCGTGACGGAAACGGCGACACGTGGTCGGCGCCGGGCCGAAAGTAGTTCACCAAAAAATTTGATTCGGCTGACGCCCGCACAATGCCTCTATCGAGCTGTTTTTAAGGGACCTATAGAATGATGGAAATAGTTGGCGAATACTTCATATTCCTTCCAACGCCATCGATGCCTCTGAATCGGGGAAAGGTCGCCGATTGAAAAAGTTTCCAAGACCTCCTTCAAAGTCGGAGCTTTCCGGCGTGGCGGAGGAGAAGGAGGATGAGGTTGAGAAAGAGGAGGAGTAGAAGGAGGATAAGATGGAAAAGGAGGGGCAGAGAAAGAGAGGTGGAGGTGAAGCGGGGCAACGAGATAGATATCGTGGAAGCATCGAAGGCCATCGGCTTGCGAAAGAAAAAGAAAAGGTTCCGGCGTAACTTTCGCGAAAGCTACCTCGAGATGGGCCCCGTTTCGAAAGGAAATCGAACCATATCGAGACCCTATCGACCTTACCTCCGCAATTATATTTAATTAAGAATGACTCGTTCGGATCAATCCGAGTATCGGCTTCCATCCCTCCTTACTTCCCCTCTCTCACTCTCTTTTCCCATCTTTCTTACCGCCTTCTCCTCTTCTTCGTCGCTGGTCGCGTCGCCATCCTCGGAGACTTTCCGTATTCGAACTTTTCCTCCGGACTTGTATTTTGCATCGGATTAATAAAACTTAACGAGCCGACCCGCCGAGGTATACCTAGCCAATTACGTTATTTTCTCCGAGCGCGACCACTTCTCTCTCCTTGCTCTCCGCGTCTCCAGCCACTGCGGCTCTCACACATGGTCCCTTTGCAGTCGTTTTTCTTGTTACCGCGCTCCTCGACGAAAATTACGAGTCCTCCGAGCGCTTACGCGCGTTCCAATGCACTCTGACGATCGTTCCCGGCTCCTTTTCGATAATTCATTGGCGCGTGTTTCAGCGAATTTGCAGAGAACCATGAAATACCGCTCGAGAAACGCTTCGGCGATTCGGGTGTCGAACAACGAGAAAATCAAAGTGTTCCAAACGTAGCTCTTCATCTATCGAAATATACTTTCAATTATAAAACCTGGATCGACACTTAATAAAATATATTCGACCCTTAATAAAATATATTCGACCCTTCCATCCTTAAAAAGCAGACAGTCGTGACAGTTATACAGATGGAAATGTTTAAGTCCATTTAAACAGGAGTTTCTCGATTTTTAGAAAATATAAGTTCGAAGGTTTGTTGATCTTTTTACTAAGTAGCCCGATGATCCCTAACAAGAAATGAAACTACAACTTCTACACAAATGTACATACATGCCTTGAAAAGGTTCGCAATCTCTTTCCAAGTAGAAATGGTCCGTATTGGTCAGACATGCCAGAGAAATCGAATTGTAGCTAATATGTTCTAGTTTCACAGAAAAAATGTATGCTCTTTTCGATCCAACAATTTATTAAATTCAGTTTGAAGTCTCAGTCACGTGTCTGACTCGCCACGATAAGACAACAGCGCGATACCATAGAAAATTTCGTTATTATTCCTGATACTCAGCCATGCATCTCAAACACACAGTACCATGTCCTTATCGTAATCGTCAAACGGCAGATTTCCTCCGATCAGATAGAAGAATAATCCGCGATTACGAAGCGGAATCGTTCATAGTCATGTAACATGATGGCCCCCGCGATTAAAGCAGCTGTTTATACACAAGATTCCTCCGAGCAATAACAGCTCGATCTTAAAAATTCTTGCCGCGGATCGTTCGACCACGCTCGAGTTAGGAACTCGCACACCACGCTGCACCAGCCAGCGATAATCTCGGAAATAATGGAAAGCCTGAGACCGTATTGTGTACGTTTTAGCCAGTTCGCCATTGAGAACAATACGGCTGGGTACGGTTAATGACCAATCCTTAGAAACCGGGCGAAATTTCGATAGTCGGCACGAAGATAGAGCCGGAGAAGTCGAGGTGCATTTCAATCTCGGCTCCTTTGGTCGCACATGCGGATTCTTCTCGAGGATTCGTGGGAGGTCATTGACACTGTTTCCTGCCAAATTTTTGCCTGAGAAATGCTCCTCTTGTCTGTATTCCTAAGAGCGAAATCTTAGATACAGTCTCATGAAGAAGCAGCAGGTCTTAAAGCTAGCTTACAGGAAATCTTGCTACCTGTACCAGAATTTATTTTATACTTTCTCAGAATCTATTTAGATCCGAATCGATCTTTCAGAAATTCGAAACATGTGCACGAATTTATACTTCGACGAATAATGCGATAAGGGAACTGCAGACTTTATGAATTAATGCAATTTCCACATATTTGGAGAGGAAATACATTCTTCTTTTACTCCAACTGTTGGAATTGAAGTAAACAATATCTCTTTTAAGAAATAATTCAAAGAAGACGATCACTGCTCCCATGGCGACATATTAATCTTTCAAGTACGAGTATACGTGTTCTCCAACCGCAAGAGACATATTTGTAATTTGAAGAGAAAACGACGGGTAAGCATATGTACAAGACAAAATTTACATGAATCATGATTAATATTTACCATTTACCACGTCAATATGTACGCTGTGCTAAGTTGTCTAGAATTGTCTAGACATCGTGTCTGGGTTTGTGCTACGATCGAGTGGGGCATTGTCATTTTTGAGATATTTATTGGCGTGCTTGGCCCTAAGAATTCGTTACGGACTTTGGTACGGCTGGAAGTTAAGCGTTTTGTTTTGAAACGGGAAAACAGACCAGCCGTACTCCGCTCAATGACAATTGACGCATCGCAGGCCCACACGCATCGGAAAGGCGACACCAAGTTCGGGGAAAGGATCCTTAGACAAGGGTGCTCTGTGCAACGTCCTGCGAGGCTTACGTGGGAAAATGAATTCACGGAGCTTGTAGGCGTTGCACAATTTAGAATTACGCCCCGAACTGGTGATTCGTTCCCATTTATCCCTACCAAAGGAATGATCTCTTCCTGAACTTTGGTAGGGAATTTAGAACAGAACATATCGAACCATAGATCAGAACATATCGAACCATAGAACAGAACATATCGAACCTTAGATCGGAACATATCGAACCTTAGATCGGAACACATCGTACGTTAGAACTGAACAACGGAACGAACGTTATATCTGAAATAACGGTAGAACCTCACGAACCTTTGAACTGAACGAATTATAGGACATTCGCATTTTAGAACATTGTTTTTAGGATATTGAACTTTAAGTGTATTTTTTACGAATGTGAAATATACCTTTTTTACTGTTTTTAAACTAGAGCGTTAATTGCCTTGAACCAACGGCAATATTGAACGGAACAACGCTCGAAACATAGGTAAATTTGCGCGTTATCGTCCATTGACGACAGAGACAGTCGACTATGAAGATTGAAGATTAAAGTCGGTAATGGTGTTCTAATTCAAAAAGTTTCAATCAAATAAACTGGACGAAGAAGGTGGATGATGCAGCGACGATTCACCAAGATCGATCCCGACGATGTATAGTGTTCGACAAAGCGTATGTAGAGTTCGCAGCGTCTCCTCGTTCATTGCGCCGTGGTATGACGAGGATTCAGGGGTTTCTTGGCCAAAAGAGATAGCGGTCGTGTAATTAAGCGTTTAATCTAGAAAGTTCTTGGTGCGAGCTGAGACCAGTCGGAGAGAGCCAGGCGAAGCATTTGGACCAATTACGGCGAGGTTATCGTCGCGGAGCTTCGGCAGAAGGATCCATGAGTCAGGAACTCTCCGCGTCCTTCGTGTCGAACGGATCTTCCGGATAGGAATGGTCCATTGTGTGGAAACTTCTGAAATGAAACTGGACAGTGGTTGAGCCCTAGGGTAGGGATTTAATTGAAGTACCAGACGTCGACCTAATTTTCTACCGGGTGCCCCACCAAATCCGCACTTCAGTCAAGGAGTGGTTAGCGTTTATAGTCTATACCATTTACCCTTAATGCTTCGCGGCCTGGGCGCTCAAGAAACTCATGAAAACGCGATTTACATTGCCAACTTTGAATCAACTCAAGACGTACCCGGGGACAAAATACCTCCTTTCCTGTCCACATCTACGACAATCCTTGAATGTCTCAGTCTCCTAGATTGTTTATGCAATCGATTAACCTCTTAGGCACGGCTGAATTTCGCGCGGGGCTGTTTCTCTGTACGGCAGTGTTCAACGAGAATTACATGTAAACGATACAACCTACAATGTGTGACGGACAATGCTGTTCACTGCGCATTAAAAAGTCATGTTAAAAAGAACATCTGGTATATAAGAGCAAATGGTATATTTATTTAAATGAAAAGCAACAATTCATACCTGACACAGGCGTATCAAAAACAAAGACTGTGTATTCTGACTGTATATTGTTAACACCGTTATAAATCGAGGTGAAGACAAAAAAGTGTGAAACAAAACAGAAGACGATCATTTAATTCAAACGGTGAGCGAGTGAGCTACTAGAGTGAGCCACTGTAGTGGCGCGTCGTTCAAAAAGATGACATCCCCAAAAGCCACTATAGTGGCGTGTCGTTCAGAAAGATGATATCCGTGAAAGCCACTATAGTGGCGCGCCTAAGAGGTTAATGTGATGACAAGTACTTCATTTTGAATAGTATCAGCTTCGGAACGGGATGAACACGCGACAAGTGATCCAAGCGACAAAAAGATAGAATTCCGAGTCCTAACGACACTACAAGTATAATAATCTCCATCATAATAAAATCAGGGAACACATGAACTGTATTACCAATCTCGTTCATGTCCTATGGTATACCAACTTCTCATAGAAATTTCTGTGATTATATATTGAAACAAGCGTATGAATTTTTAGTCAATGGAGTTCAGTCGCTAGCTGAGCCATGTGCTATCGCTAGCTGCCACTCTCTGCATCATATTTTATCACAGATTAAAGTATTAGTACCAATCAAATTTATATACAGAGTGGGGCACTATAAACAGGTCACCTGAATAACTCGCCTGCTTTTGAAGATAGATGAAAATGCATCAGACTAAATTTATTTGATATCGAGGCGCTCGTAATCTGATGTCATTATTTTTTTTATAGGTGGAGACATCAAGGAGATGTAAAGGTCAACTTTGTTTTTTTAAATGGAACGTTATGGTTTTTTATTTACATTCTGATAGTGTGTTTCAAGACGATTACAGTGACCTATTATGAAGGTCATTCAAGGTCACGCGAGGTCAACTGCAATAGAAAATAAAGTGTCTCAAAGCACTCTTCGAATACTACTACGATTTACATTTAACATGTCATATACGTATTGACTGCTACTTCAAGTGTTCAAAATAACGACCTTGAACTTGAAATTGGTCCATATTTCATTGTTAGAGTCAATTGCAAGGCAGAGGACTGGCCTACGATATTCTTTCTCAATCTTTCACTGTTTTAAATTTCACCTACTTATTCTCCTGAAAAATTGAAAAATCCGGAGTCTACCAACGAGTGTTATACCGTCTTTCTTCCTGTTGTTGCACAACGTACAAGATGATTGGAATTGAATTTGAAGCGGCACGTAGGGTTAGAGGAATCAGCGATGAAGCTAGAATTGAGAAGGTCGAGATTGGAGATCTAACGACAGTTTAATCCGGCGGTCGCTCAAAAAATAAGATGAGGGGATGCCGAGAGCAGGCGCGGCGAAAGGAAATGAAAACGATCCCGGGACGATTGCCGAAATCGTGTTCTTATTGGTTTGTCAGAATCACTGAGCGGCCGAGCGTATTCGCCGCGTAGGATCGCGTGTTGTAACGTCGATTCCGAAGGGATGGAAGCAGGTCTCGGTGCCAGCCGGTGTTCCTAGAACGGTTCGGAGTTCCTCCCGGGCCATTGGGTATTCATGAAGCCCCCGGTCGAAATTGAGAGACACAACGAAGCGTTACCGGGATAGGCGACCTATCGATTGTCTGCCAGTTACTTCAGCGAATGCGCTCGTTTACTCGTTTCCTTTCCCCACGGTCGCGGCCGATTCTACCGAACCTCGGCTCGGAAGAAAGGCGAAAAATATTGGCTCCGCTGGAGTTTCAAAGACAGATCGTGTGACTGGGACCCTGTCGTCGCATGGAAACGGTAGCGAATCAGATATTCCCCATAAAAACATGTAACAGCCAGGTTACCGTGCAAGACATAATATCGACGGGGGCCGTTTCGCGTGGTCGCGTGCGCCTGTCACGTGCACGGCCACGAAAAACCGACGGGGGTCATTATTGAATAAATAAATTTCTGCCCCGTGCACGAATACAGGATCTCGATCAACATCCATTGCGCCCTCGTGAAATTCGCCCGGCGTCTAAGTTGTAATTTCCAGATTTTATTAATTCTCGTGTCTCACGCGATTAAATGCACAGCCGCCGCCGCCACCGCTGCCGGGTGAAAGGTCGGCCCTTTCTTCTGACCGACAAACGATGCTTTGTAAATCACTAACACATTATTACATTCGTCGCAAAATTATGTGGCACACTCTCGTTTGTCGTTAATCCATCGGGGCACCGATGGTGTGCATAAAATTTACACCAAATCTGACTCGTATTGGATTTTCTTCGGGATTATCAATTTTCAAGTGGAAATAGTCGACGGTGGTCAGACACGCTACGGTACATTTCAATCCTCAGTATATCTTTGAGTTTATTATCTCCATTATAACATATCAGAATCGTGGCTGATATATCAATGAAAATTGTTTAAATGTGAACAAGAATCTAATTCTTTTCAATTGAATTAAAAATCCTATCTGCACCATGAATGATTTTATATAAAATCCTTTCTCTTTCGTTTAGTGCCGTAATAGAAAATGAAGCAGCAGCGGACACATTTGCGATAGAAATTACGAAGCAAGATTGCACAAATTACGACGCGATAAAGTTCACTGTATTAACCGAAGGCTTAGCTGCGTTTTAAATACCGTTTCGAGTAATTTCCGAGAGAACTGAAATTTTCTGTGGAATCTAATATTTCCGTCTCTGCCGGCCTTCCGAGGGAATATCAATGTCTCGGACTTACGAGCGTCAGCAAGCAATGCGAGCGACGTTCATGCTCCGCGGAGTGAGCGACTAAGTGATTGCAGGCAGCAGGAGCTTTCCCACAGGAGAGCGTTCTTATTCTGCAATCCGGATGTGACATTTACTATCAATTTACGACGTCGCGGGCTGTTAACCACGATCCGTACCACCATGTATATATGTATACATATCTGTATATATACGTACATATATAACGGAGTCCGTGTGTACATACGGCACGGAAAAGGTTACGCGGCGAAGCCACGTTTCGACGTTTCGACTGTGTTAGTTTTATCTACGGCGAAATAATCTGTCTGGCGGGATATATTTTGCGGAGATAACGAGTGTTGTTTTTTCCGGCACGCGGTGGATATGTGTAGTGCGAGAAGTTCGACGGGTCTGACCATGCGTCGACCATTTCTACTTGATGCTGAACTGGTCATGACGTTTCATAATATTTAGCAATATCAATTTATATTGCACCTTGATTTAGTCTGACTTTTGTGGTATGTTATTTGAGAAATGCCTAATTCTTTCATTAGGCAAACATGGAATTTGGAATCTTGGTTCGATTTTAGTGAACAAGATTTTTCTTACCAGTTTATGTTGACAGTAGAGGATAGATCGATTCACTTTGTGTGGGTTCGTTTACATACCTGTAACAAAAATAATATTTGGTAATCTCAGATTGAATAAAAATTACATTTCCGTAGTACTAATATCGGCTCGACTGCATTTTGGAGAACTCCATGTTCTTAACCTTTTTGAACTTTTTTTTATGTAATCCTGTAGATATCGATGAAGACATTCCGAAAATGTGAGTATGGGTATTAGGAATTCACTGGTTTATAAGTTATACGCGTGTAAAGATGATCAGTTTTAAGCGCTTTTGACAGGTTAGCGTGTTCAACTTTATACGCGTATAACTTTTTAACCAATGAATTCCGCACAATAAGATTTTCATTTTCGGTGTTTTCTCGTCGGAATCTATAAGATTGTATAAAAATAACTTGAAAAAAAGAGTTCTCCAAACTGCAGTTAAACCCTAATATCACTTCAGCATATTTACACCTTCTATTTTCGAAAAATTCATCGTATAAAAATATCTCTCTAAAAGAATGTTAATTGAATTTGAATACGGACCAACTCTTTTCCAATCTTGTAGTAGGAATATGAAACGCAAGAGAGGTCCAGATGTCAATATGCTCGCGTTTTCAGTTAGTCAAGCGGATATATTCATCGCCGATGAGCAGTCGGCAATAAATATTCACGTTGCGTCGCTGCCAGCGAATTTAGATCGAACAAGTTCCCGAAGAACTTATAATTCTCGAGGGGAGCTTACAGGTTGTAACAGAAATATACTCCAGGTTACAACACGAAACTCAGTTTCCAACCGGGGAATGGTCGTCGGGAACATTCCATTCGAGCCGGAACTCGTGACAAAATTTCTATGGAAATATGATTCTCGGCCGCGGTCTCAATAGACTGTTACATCACTGACACTCTATTAGCTAAATTATCTCTGACCGAGTAGCCGAGGACTGTGCGTACCGGCGGCATTTTAACGAATCGCTTGATTAACGCTACAGTCGGACCGGCACGGCGCTATGTAAATGAGGACATTATTGCGATTAATAATTTTTCGAAATTAATTATCGCCCGGGTTCGGCCACCGCGCGCGATTCTGTGCGTAACTGGCGGCAGTGATTGATAGAGTTCCATTATGAATCGCGCTGTGAAATTAATCGCTTCCCCCTCCCACCGCCCTCTCCGTCACACTGTTCCCACCCTTCTCTTTCTCTCTCTCTCTCTCTCACTCCCTCTGCTCTACCGCTCGTCATATCTCACCCCTTCCTTAACCACACAACCGGTTACGAATGGACCGACAATGAATACGTGATTTCCAGGTACGTGCGTGAGTCACCGTGCGGTGTTGTTGACACGCATGGACGCCGGTTTTACGTCCTTAATTAAACGTTCATTATACCTTCTCGAACTATGCAAGCTAGCAAGGCG
Organism: Sphecodes monilicornis; assembly: GCA_913789915.3. Taxonomy (NCBI): domain Eukaryota; kingdom Metazoa; phylum Arthropoda; class Insecta; order Hymenoptera; family Halictidae; genus Sphecodes; species Sphecodes monilicornis. Next base: position 20,036,851 of record OU565290.1, read on the forward strand.
ATAAGTCCTCTCGTTCATTTTTAATCGGGCAAAGTCTAGGAACGCTATCGATAACACTCTACGACCCGTGCGTTTTCCATCAGTCGTGATTTTAAAAATGTAGAGCTTTAAACGATTATTTATTGGCATGACAAATGTTTTAATTCACCCCCACACAATCTCAACACCTCTATGCTAGGAGATTTCTTCATGCTTCTGATTGATGTTGTTCCTCCAATGGTTCAATTACATGTTGGTTTTGGGATGCTAGGTGATTTTATAATAATGACACAGATGTCTTTATACGATACTTTTATTTGATTTGAATTTATTTATTTGAAGCGCGTATAATTCCATAACGCTATTTCCGAGAGCTTCAAGTACCTACAACTTGAAACTTCAAACTGTTATATCTCATCATGGAAGTATCTGACAAAAAAATGTTTCAAACAAAATTGACTTGTTTTTTCGGGTAGAATCTAAATATGTACCATTTTATAGGGGGTTCCATTTAAAATTACAAAGGTACCTCCCCTCCCCCGTTAAAGGGGAAGGGAGGCCACTTCACGTTTATGTAGTTAGAAAGGCCCTTCAGTTCCATGCAATTCAAGACTAAGAACTTTAAAATCGATGGCATAGTTTTCGAGATATTGAGCTGTTCAGAGTTATGTGGTCCACCCTGTATATACATATATCAATATTACATTTTTCAGTTCCGCAGTCGAATGACGAATCTAAGGCGACAATAAAAATTGCCATACTATTATTTAAAACAATTTTTACATTACTATATTTGTTCAAAGTTAAGTACAGTAAATCCTCTATAAACGCATAAAAGCTGTAGCAGATAAACGCAGAAAATATATCCCCTCCACTTTAGTAATCCGATCTCGGCTCCGGTATATCGGTGTGAACCACTACTAATGCGACGCGGAGAGTCGCAGTCGTCGGCACAATCCAAAGGCCCGTGCGTCATGACAACGTAACACCAATATTTAATTTTTTTTATTATTACTTATTTTTTTATGAAACTTTCATCGATATATTCGTGGCATTTTTCTGATTAAAAAAAGACCAAACACGATATGGTTTCAACTGTATAAATACTGTTGTAGTATTTAGTGGTTTAAATGACGAACGTTTCGGGCGCAGGGAAGGGTAGCGTATGGGAAAGAAAGAGATGCGGAGAGTCGCAGTCGCCGGCCCAGTTCAAAGGCCCGCGCGTGGTCTCGCTTTACAAGCGCTGTCCTTCTCTACGTTCGGCTCGGCCTTAGAAGCTCAAAAAATAGCTACCCGTCACAGATAAACGCATAACTATCCCCCCGAGGCTTATAGAGGATTTACTGTACAATCAAAGTATTCGAGGTCAGAAGAAATGTCTTGTTATTGGAGCTGAAACAGCTCCGAGTGCAAAGGGCGAATTAGGTATGGATATTGAATCATAGATTAATGTTTTACAACGCGTAAGTTCAATTGAAGAAATATATTGGGCTCCCAGCATACAATTAATGATTGAGATAGGGACGGATTCGGTCAATAAATCTTTGGCAAGATCAAACATGCAAAAGTGTTCCTAACAGGACAAAAGCCGAAGAACGAACCTCGGAGGTATTCGACAGTAAGGGGTCCTTACTCCGGGCAACTCGGAAGTTGTCCAACATCGTACGTTTCCTATACATCAATTTTGTATTCAGGAGTCGAACACGAGTTACGGAGCAACGTCCAAGGACTTCAGCTTGGACCAAGAAACTAGTGTAACATGTGCAGCGGGTCTGTTCACGCCTAGTTCAATCTTTGAAAAATCGAGATATTAAATATACTGTTCTACCGCAACAAAACACTATACTTGCTGTCACCTATTTAATAGATTTTGATCCACCATTTTCTAGAACATAGTAGAATGGAACAGTCATTGAGAAACCTACTAAATAAGCGTCCGGTGAGTGATATATTATCATCTCCAAATTTATATATTAACACTTTGCCGTCCGGCGACACCACAGTGGTGTCGCGCACAAAGTATTGCTCAACGGCCGGCGACACTACAGTGGTGTACTGGACGGCATAGTGTTAATTGCGCATTATTTAATGCATTCAGGCATATCAATATTTCAATACAGAACGCAAGAGTCTCGGATTTCATGATTTTTTTATTGAAAATGTCTGAATCGTGGATAAAAGATCGTGTACCTGTTCCCGAGCAAAACTCGGAGGTCGCTACTACATCGCGTGCGTCCCATCATGATTCGATCGACAGACTTTCCGGTCAGCTAAAACAACAGCAGCTAACACTCATTTACGAAACTAACAAACGAAAACGAAGAAACTGCCATGTATGTTCCAAAAATAGAAAAAGAAGGACAACAAATTTAATGTGCAAGTCTTGTGGAGTTGCGTTACATCTTAAAGATTGTTTTGCTGCATATCATTTAAAAGAGAAATACTAAGTTGTTTTATCAAAGAAAACGTAAATAAAGAAATATAGAAAACAAATTTTACTTTTATTTACATATGTATATCTTCCAAATTTCATGAAAATAGGGGGCAGGATTGAAAATTCATGAGAGCTAACGATGACATTAGTAAAACTTGAAAATTTATAATCACCCGATAACCTCAAGAACGGCCGGCGCCAAGCGAAGAAATTTTTACGAGACGTGCGGACGGCAAAGTGTTAAGAGACTAATTTCAACAATAATTCTAACTAAAAACGGAAAGCCTCAAACAGACACATCTTTACAACTCTGCGTAGAGAATAACGCCCAGCCAATGAACAAGCTTCGCACAAAATGAAATTTCCATCTCGTAGAAAACAAACATTCCAGAACTACACAACCCCCCAGAGGCGGTCGTATAAAAATAAAAAAAATAGTTTGAAAAAATACGAAATAAATTTAAAGCGTACAAGTATCAGCACCTATACACCAGGTCGGGGGAACTTTTTATCAAATTTTTTATAGCCGTCGCGTCGGTTCGTCGCTGCTAACGATAACCCTATCCGTGGTGGAAGGTTTTTGGGACGGCTCGATCGCGATACATCCACCGGTATTCTAGCCGGACATTTGCAGGACATCGAAGCCCCTGGAGGGTGGCTGTCCATCGTGTCACGGCATGGAGCGAATAGGCGGCAGCGAATTTCGAAGAGAGGAGTAGGTGGGACACACACGGGGGAAAAAGTGGTGGCAGCAAAGGGGTGGCGGATACCGAGGGGTTGCGGGACTTTGGGGGACGCGAGAGCATTTAAGCGTAAATGGTTTTTGTAACTGGGAGAGCGTAAAATTGCCTAACCACCCCGTGCACCTCCTGGCGCTTTTGGACGAACTCATCCGCCGCATCCCTGTGCCCCTGTTCCGCACCCCCTTCCCTCCACCTCCCCTCCCCGAATACGCCCAAACACACCCACCCCTTCAACTGTCCACCCACCGGGCCGGTTTTCCTCCCCGCGGACCCCCCCATAACCGACTCCCCCATCGCCGATTTCTACCGAACTATTTTGCCGCTGTGGTTGTAGGGTGGACAGATTGGCCGGTATTTTGTCGCCCGTAAAAGCGGCAACCCCCAACCCTCTTCTGCAACCCTTACCCACCCTATTTATCTTTCTTCCACCCCCACGGGCGATAAATGAAATTCGAAAAAGATCAACGAGACCGCGTGACTCCGAGAAATCTGACCGTGGTCCTGAGATCTAATGTTTACCTATCCTGTAAAAGACCCTCCCAGGAGGATTCAGGGTTCGATGGAATAGGGAAAGTGTGTTTGATGGTTAAACTATAGGGATATTTGGGCATTTATGTGCGAAATTTCAGAGTCGGTGTATATAGATGGGATTATAAGGTTTGGTCTTTTATTTTCTTTCTGTTGGTGTATTTTGTACTTTTGTTTGTTGATCCATTTTTATATTTTTGACTGTAGTGCTTACTGTATTCATATTTCTATCAGTTTGTTTTTATATTGACTCTGATTCAACCCAACAGGGGATTTTTTTTTTGTTTCATTTTTATTATCGAATTTTGCACGCTTTCCTTCCAATGACCCTGTACCATATTTCTGGCTGTGGTTTTTACTACACTCTTCTGATATCGGCTTTTCATAATACTCTTTATTTTATCATTTTTGGGCTGCAGGTTTTATGCATTCGTAACAAAAAAATATTAGGTGACATAAAATTCAGTAAAAACATCATATGTATTTAAAAATGCTTAATAGATTTTCTATTTTGCATAAAGATTCATTACATTTCTATTATTTTTGTTTTCCTAATGGATAGAAGAAAGTATCTTCTTATTTTAAATTTTATAAAATTACCGATGTTGATTCCTATTTTTATAAGATCTTTCCTGTAAGAAGGACGCATGAAATCAAGTCCTGTTACGATCCCCTGACAAATGCCAGTAAAATAGCAAGCGAAAACCTTATCGCATCTAAATATTTTAACAAATGACCTACTCTCCAGTTTATGCAGATCGAACCTCCACAACACCCGGCACAGGTCAAACAGTAATTGCAAAAAGCATCAAGTCCCTGTCGTGCATCATATTAAACCGAGCCATATGATCATCCCAGGTATTCGAGCACGTGGTAGGGTTTTGGCCCCACTCGATACCATATACTTAAGAAACAATTTCCTCACGCTAGTCCAACATCAGAGCCAAACTCGAGGTTAATGCCATATCATTACGGGTCGCATTTAACTGAATAAATGAGCGGCACCGAACCCGGGCTACAACTAATATTCCACAATCGAGTATCTCATTAACGATCGCGTACACGTTCTACGGCTTAATAGATAGCATCATCCTCCCGGAACCATAAGCACCACCCGTGAACGAGCGCGCGTACGCGGTTAGGTGTGTGTAGGCATGTAGAATACGGCTGGGTATGGTGATCCTCGCACATGCTGGCCGGAAACAATTTCCAGGACATAAGCCGAATAAAAATTCCAACCCTCGACGAAGCTAAAGCGGCGTATTAGATAAATTCCAATCCGTAGAGGCCGGGGTACTACGGACCCGTTGTACGGGATTACGAAAGACGCTATTTCGCGAGCCAATAGGGAACATGACCGAGCATTACGGATTGCGTCCTCGTCCCCGTTTCTCGTTCTCGCTCGGTACCGTCTTGCCGTCCCGTCTCCGATCTCCCTTTCTCTCGCCGGATAATCCGACCGATTACGTTATGCTTAAATATTTATCGGGCTGCATTAGGGAAACATGAGCCCTCTCTATGCATGGGAGCGCAGCACGTGGGATCTCCATCCCTTTCGCACACTCCGCCCCGACATCGCTCCTGTACACCGTCGGGCTTCCTCTCCTCTGTCCCCTTCTCTGACCCACACACACACACGCGACCTTACACACGCTCTAACGTGCACACACACACACTCGACAACACACATACCCCAACATCTCCACACACATGCTCAAACATGCACGGGGGATCCGCAGCTGCCACCCCCGCAGGCCTCCATCCCCGTGATCCAGACCACGGTCACCGCCGCTGGTATCACCACACCGACTATCCACCATCGGCGGCGACGAGCGCACGGATAGCTGCACACCAGCCCAACGCCCACCGCGAACCGGAAACTAAATTCTCGGCAACGAGCCCGCCGAGCATGCTCCCAATTACGCGGTACTCGCGGTACGAAATTGAACGACCGCGGCGTTTTTCGACTCCTGCGGTGACGCCGCCCTCCAACGGCCCAGCGATGAGAAAAAAGTAGCCGCCGGAAACCGGCAGCCTAGGGAAAAGTGGAAACCAGCCTCCGGAATTCGCCTGAATCCACCTTCTACCGATGCTCTCTCGTACCAGCCATTTTTCCGCCGACAGATGGATTATTCCGAGTGTCCGCGGTCGCAGACGATACAGCGCGCGGTCGCTTTGCGGTTCCGTTCTGTGACGCCCCGGTGCCTTGGCCTCTTTCGCCGTTTTGGGGCGCCAGCCCTGGGGGATGGGGCTCTTGCACAATCGCCGAGTGTGCGGTAATGCTATTTGGAATACTGAGATCGGTTACGTAACGATAGCTCATGGATTTTAAGGGATAGGATGGAATACGGGCTAGCTGTGAAAGTAACGCATCTTAGGAAACGCAATTTTCGAGTTATCAGAATGAATGTGTTGCTGAGACAGGACTGTAAGATAGCACAGACATTGTAGACAGGGTAGATCGCAAATCTGGTGGAGTTAGATTATCCCCAGCGGTTTTAATACTTCGATTCTTTGGACTATATTAAAACGAAGATGTTTTTGTTGGACTTTATTAAAAATACATGTAGTTGGAATTCTACAATACCGCGTGTTCAATGTTTAAAAGATACGTATAGTTGGGTACATATACAGGGTGAGTCATATAACGGTTGCACCTCAAATATCTTTGTTGTTCCTAAAGATACGTAAAATATGGTAAGGATAAAGTTGAATGGTACAATGGGGCTGACACGATGCCAAACAAATTTTGTTTTTATGTCATGAATATGTTATGAACCACCCATTTTTAAACACCTGCAATCATAGTCCCTTTCATTACGAATTCAGTGACTATAATTACTCAAGGTCATTCAAGGTCGCGGACAGAGATAACGTATAAGATTTAACATCGATACATGCCTGTAAACGGGCTTTGAAGGAATGTTGAACTCTGTCCGTGACCTTGAATAACCTTGAGTAATTATAGTCACTGAATTCGTAATGAAAGGGACTATTTGCGATCACCATATTAATATGCTCTATTCTAAATGTTTTATAATATAGCAACATGAGCCTTCAAATTGAAAATGAGGAATAGACTCATCATTGTGTTCATTCAAATCCACAATCATTTCTAATGTACATTATTAAATCATGTCTTTTCTAATGTACATAATTCAATTACGTACACGAGGAATTATAGTGCTAATTCACACAGCTTCAGGAATTAGACATCCATTCCATCTCTGTTCTGATCACTCTGTCCATGACCTTGAATGACCTTGAGTAATTATAGTCACTGAATTCGTAATGAAATGGACTATTTGCGATCACCATATTAATATGCTCTTTTCTAAATGTTTTATAATATAGCAACATGAGCCTTCAAATTGAAAATGAGGAATAGACTCATCATTGTGTTCATTCAAATCCACGATTATTTCTAATGTACATTATTAAATCATGTCTTTTCTAATGTACATAATTCAATTACGTACACGAGGAATTATAGTGTTGGTTCACACAGCTTCAGGAATTAGACATCCATCCCAACGTCATCAAAATCACAATCCCTCCTCAGAGGCTTAACAAAAATTATAGAAAAACTTGTACTGTGCAAATGGACAAAAATTTTCCTCGAGTACATACATACTAATAATTAAGCGCCATAATTTTATAATTTGGATCATACTGGTTCATTCTTCGGTACGGTCGTCCCGACCAGAAGCATCGCCACGGCAGAACGCGAACACAAACCAATTAAACTCGTTGCAGAATCAAATTAATACAACACGTCAGAATCGTGCAAAGCATTTGCCCGATAACGGCTGGTCCCATAAAAAGCGTGCATAATTTAGCACGCGCGCGTTACGAGCCTGAAGTGCCATTCTCGTAGAAGCAGAGCTCGCTAGTTCAATACGAACACGCGCGCGGAATACGCTCGCAATAAATTCCCAAGGAAACAGGTTACCGCGCAGTGGTTCATTAAGCATACCATGGAACGCGTCGGAATTAGATCCGCAGCGGTTCTGTCGTATAATACGAGGATAATTCGAGGAGAACGTTGCGGAGCGTGGATAAGGTTTCGCAGGAAGGTGAAGCGGCCGCTGTCATCGTCAGCGATGGTTTCGGAGCTTATGGGGGTTGCTATGGTTCAAGTTCTGGAAAGTCTGCCAGTCCAGGGTACCTCCCCCATTGTCAGACTTGTACACCGTGTGTGTCACCAGAATTTCTGTCTAGCCAATGTATAAAATGTTTTCAGAAATCAGTATTGCGTCTTCGCTGTTTTAATAAAATAAAAATGTAAAATAAAAACAGTTTGTATACATTGTGGGGAACAGGATCCACGTCAAAATATCTTTCTTCTGTTAATGATTCTAAAAAGTTGAACCTATTACATTGACATTCTTACATTCTTTTAATCTGTATTCTGCTTTAAATTATGCGTATTCAATCTTGTCATAAATGCATATAATTTACAGTCTACTTACTGCTTTTCTTCAAATTACAATAACACCTTGAAAAAAAATCGTAGGTCAATTTTTGAACGGTCATTGCAACGGGGACACTTCCCTTTACAAGGTCACGTTGAAAAAATTGTGGAAGAAAATTGTTTGAACTTTGTAAACGCTTCTGAACTTGTACATTTTCAGATGAAGGAAAGCGACTTCAGTTTCTGAAGTCTTTTTTTTTAAGATATTTTTATAAAAAAAAGAGACTTTGTAAACCACCGACTTCAATAATTAATGAACTGAATGAAAATGGAGAATTCAATGTTTAATAGGAGTCCATTTTGCGATCTGTCAGCAAGAACTTACAACATCTCAAAGAGACGGACAATTGTCCGGCTACAATGCAGTGATCCTGTAATTTTGCGGAGCAGTGATAAAGAAGAGATAAAGAAAATAAAATTGGGAACACAGTGAGAAGATAAAATGTAAAATTTTCTACTTTGTCCTATTCGTCCCGAAGGCGTAGAAAATGTTTATTTCCGGTGAGACCAGGGGTCTATCAATAACTGTTGCTCTGTCCACGACCGCGAGACCTAAAGGGGGTTCTGCCGAGCAGAAGGACGGCGCAGAAAGACTTCGGAAGAGGAAAGGTCAGTGTACCGAAGAGTAGCAGTGGGAACGGTCTAGGCTGAGCGAGAGGGAACGAGAAGCTTCTGACTTATCGCCCCTCGTAAAGGAACACGGAGAACGGCGCGGCACAAATTCGGGACACAAAGCGGCGCCATTTCTCGAGGGCCTTTCTTGCTGTCGGTGGTGCAGCGATGCCTCCTAGTCGTGCGGAGGTGGTTCGTGGGAAGAGGGTTGAGAACAGGGGGTGGTTCACAGAGAGAGGGTTCTCGTAGGCGCGACAGGGTTGGCCGTGGCGGGGGAGGATGGCTGTGCAACGATGTACTTACGGTACAGAGAGCGTAGGCGACCGGGAAGCCGAAAAGGAGGACGGAGACAGCGGGAAAAGGTAAAAGGTAAAGGGAGAAAAGACAGGGACACACCTGGATGATAGAGAAAGAGAGACAGAGAGAGAGAGAGAGAAGACGGACAAGAGAGACACACAGAGATAAAGGGGGATGTGCTTTGACCGTAGGTATTCATGAACGTAGCCCGCCTGGTGGATTAGCATGTGAAAGAACGCTTTGCTCGTCGCTTTCCACCCCGTGCTTCCTCCTCCCTCTCTTTTCCGTTCAGTTCTCTCATGTATCGCCTCATATTTTTCACGGGGACCGAGGTCGGAGGGGCCCCGTATATTCGGTCGCGACGAATAACAGTCGTTCGGGGATGAGGGGTGCGTTTCATCGTAACGGACCCCTACTCCCGGACCCCCTTCGACAGACCAGAACAGAGAACGGAAGATTGAAAGAACGTAATATGGGACGCTGCGAAATTCCTGACTTTGATTATCCGGTTATATCTCATGGATATTGATCAGCCGCCGCCGACGCGATTCTTTCCGCCTCGCAGTCGAACCCTGGGTAATGGCTGTTGGGAAGGGAGATCGATCGCGAACACACGGATGATTCAAACGTTCACGCTTTGCCGAACAGGTGCGCATTGTGCGCCTGACTAGGGGAATTTATGCGTGCCCCCCGTAATTGGAGGAGCGGGATCGTTGGATCGACCTGGAAATTTTGTAATCATCTCTGGTTGCTTCCGGAAGTATACACTTGTATGTTTTGTTGTCTGTGCTATCGGGTATGATCATTAACTTTACTCGATTAACATCAAGAAATTGCGGTGCATTGTATTACAGCTGGATTATCTGAGAACTCGTGCAGTACTAGGTTCGCGATAGTTCGATCGCGTTTGAATTTACTCGATGTGCAGACAATGACGGTAATTGTATCGGGTACAAATAAAATGAAATCACATGTATCGATCAGAGTTGCGTTAACTCAAACTAGCTTCGACGCGAAGATTGACAGCGTTTGAATGCACCCAAAAATGAAATCCCACGCACTAATCAAAGTCATAATGTCTCGAACCAGCTCCGACGCGATTGTAATTATGTTAAGTCGAAAATAAATGAAATCCCATGTATCAATCAGAGTCCTAATGACACACACTAGCCTCGATGCGATATCTGCCACTGTTTGAGTGCTCCCGAAGTGCAGATAGCAATTGCAACAGTTCAGGTTGAAGATGAATGAAATCTCATACACGCGATCAGAGTTGTAGTACCTCAAACTGGTTTCAACATGAAGTTTGACCGTGTTCAAATGCACCCGACTTGTAGACAATAGTTGCAACTGTTTTCAGTTGTAGAAAAATGAAATCCCTATGCGCCGGTCAGAGCCGTGGCTGCTCAAACCAGCTTCGACCCGAATCATAGATGGTTTCCAACGGGTTCGAGCTGTCGGTTGAAGCGAAATCGGGGGGAACCTGAGAACTCGTGCAGTACTAGGTTCGCGATAGTTCGATCGCGTTTTAATTTACTCGACGTGCAGACAATAACGGTAATTGTATCGGGTACAAATAAAATGAAATCACATGTATCGACCAGAGTTGCGTTAGCTCAAACTAGCTACGACGCGAAGATTGACAGCGTTTGAATGTACCCAAAAATGAAATCTCACGCACTGATCAAAGTCTTAATGGCACCAACTAGCTTCGACGCGATAGTAATTGTGTTAAGTTGAAAATGAATGAAATTCCATGTATCAATCAGAGTCCTAATGACACACACTAGCCTCGATGTGATATCTGACCCTGTTTGAGTGCTCCCGACGTGCAGATAGCAATTGCAATAGTTCAGGTTGGGGATGAATGAAATCCCATACACGCGATCAGAGTTGTAGTACCTCAAACTGGTTTCAACATGAAGTTTGACCGTGTTCAAATGCACCCGACTTGTAGACAGTAGTTGCAACTGTTTTCAGTTGTAGAAAAATGAAATCCCTATGCGCCGGTCAGAGCCGTGGCTGCTCAAACCAGCTTCGACCCGAATCACAGATGGTTTCCGATGGGTTTGAGCTGTCGGTTGAAGCGAAATTAGGGGGAACCGGCAGATACGAGGGGAAATGTGTCGGTGCACCGCGGCCACTCGAGGAACGAGCTCGGAATGCAGATGAGGCGAAAGAAGTCCTCTGTATGGCTTCAGCTCGGCTTCGGCTCGGTTCGGCGCGTCGCGAGTCGCAGCCGTGGGTGTTCTCGCGGGCAGATCCTCTTGACATCGACACCTACTCGCATCATCGGAGTTTTAATCAAATTACTCGGCTCCAAGGGGCGAGCGTGCCACTAAGCTTTTGCTTCGACCTAATCGAATGAGAGAGGTCCCGCACGCCTTCCTGCTTTCTCCCTCTCTCTCTCTCTCTCTCTCTCTCTCTCTCTCTCTCTCTCTCTCTCTCTCTCGTTCCGCGCGCGCGCGTCACCGTAACGCGCAACAGTGCGTCGCGACGCTTCGGATGTACAGATCTCGAAGACGCGCGTGAATACAGATGGAAGAGCTCTGCCACCAGGAGAGGGAAGAGCGTGTCCTTTGAGGATATTCATGAGAGGATTACCATGTGAAACGCCAAGCCGGAGCTTCTTCTATTTTCGCCAGTTTCCCTGCCATCCCCGCACCCACAGTCTTCCAGGTCCTAGCCACCTTCTAGTTTCTCGCGTGAAATCGTTCTTCCTAGTCCGGGGAGCTCTGGGAATTTAACTTGCTCGGTTACCGAGACAATTTACAGCTCCCCGTGAGTCTGGCCGACTCCGCTTGTCTTTTAACGGCCGGCTGAAAGCTCTCCACGATCTTCTCGATAAATCGCTGGACATTTATCTCCAGGAAGCACCGCGATGACGGTCGCAGCTAGATAGCTGTGCTAGCGTCCGTGGAAGTGACGACGACAAATGAAAACGCGAATGTAATTGAACACTATCCGTTTAAGAACGAAAATATATTACCTCGTGAATAGACTGTGCAATTCATACGGTTATGACAGAAATAGGTAAGTGAAATACGAAACAATAAAAATATAAGGAAAATGTAATATTTTCAATTTATCAAGAGTGTTAAGGTTGGAAGTACATTTTTATTTAGCTCCTGCTCCTGCTGTTGTAATTGGTGCTAAACATTTTTACTTTATAAAGAGATTCGCCGTCTACTTACGAACAACCAAGTTACATGAAACGGGATAGTTTCATAATTGAAACCATTGGTGGATCATTCGATGTTTAAGAGCGCGGTAGGAAGTAACACACACTCTTTGTAAATGTTCTTTATTCGAACGAGATCGTTCAACAGTCAAATTTATGTACGCGCGTAACACAAAGAAAACGATGTCAAAATGTCACGATAAAACACTGTATGAAATATACTGAATTATGAAATAAATGAATGATACAAGAATACTGAGACGATATGAGGTGTACGGATGAAATGAAATGGTTAGGTAAAGAACGTGAATGGTTTGCGCGGATCGCGACTTGAGAAAATGGAGCAATTCGTGCCGATCAGGACGAGTGTTGGGAGAATTCTGTGCTCGATTTTCGGAATCTAACGGTCGACGGGCTCCTTACCGCGAAACATGATGACTCATCGCGTGACGTCAAATTCACGCGAGGGTAAGACGTTAAGACGCTTAATTCCCAATTGACAGGGAGATGGCTCGCTAAGTATCTCGCGGCCGCGAGTCCGCCGATCCGCTGTGATCGCAAAACTGCTCGTAATCAGTACGGCGCAGGCGTCGCACAGGACCCCTTGTAGAATCCTAAAGACTTTATCATTTTGATGAAGAACTAATTATCTAGGGGCACTTGAGGCGATGATAAGATAGGGAACAACGTCTGTATCAACCAAGGTAGTAACATCGCAGTAGAAGGAGACGTCGAAGATCAGACAACTGTGGATAGAAAACACAAGTTCCGCTTAAACGACCAAACCTCCCAGATGTTATTACAGCATATACGCTCAGCCGTGTGTACCTTTCTTTAAGGTGACATAAACGACCAATAAAACGGTATAATAAATTGCTTTATAAAATGATCTTGGCTATGTGTTCGCAGGACGTTAATGGCTATGCTCAGATTCATTTCGAAACAGCTCTGTAAAAGCATCATTCCAGAAGCCATTCCGCTGTTGACAGATAATTCAAGGTGTCAGCAGCCTATCTCAGACAAATCCATAGTAGCCGTAAGAATCACGTGACGCGTAGAACTAAACATTCTCCTTTTTTCCCGGCGAAATCGTAAATAAGCTTTTACTCGTAGCGGCGCGGGCTGTTCTCTCTTCTCTATGCTAATACCGTACGCTCATTCCTGCACGCAAAATTGCCGCAGTAGCCCATTTTAATCTCGCAATGTCAGTCGTAATTCCGCGACGCTATAAAAGCTCCCACGATATCCTCCACCTAATATCATCCGGGTGTTTATGCGCGAGCGTTAATTTACCACCGCGAATACGATTACACCTATTGTCCCGTCTCAGTAGACGATCCCCGGCTTCGAGGGTGAAACTACGACGTGTTACTTATGGAGAATTTTCTGTGACTTTTGATCTTTTTCTGGGAGTCATGTAGAAAGGCCATAACGAAGAGCGTGCTGTTCAAAGTCTAAAAGAACCAGCGCTTCTTCGATAGCGCAGCGAGTTGCAAAACCTTTGATAATTTGTTATGCGTCATCAATCTGTTTTGAGACTAAATTTGTATATTTTTGACTAATCATTTTTCCTACAAGAAATCGCATGACTCATCGAATTACCCCACCCAGTTTTGTATCGTGTTTTGTCAAATCTTTTTCTCTTAACCCTCCGTCTGCAAACTTATTTTTATTGACGCCGTCTGCATACTGGGTCGTTCATGTTCACGACTGATTTTATTACTGTTCCGGGTTTTAAGAAAATTTTAAAAAAATTTTGAATACATATTGAAATTCCTATTTCTATATACAGAGTGGGGCACTATAAACGGGTCACCTGAATAACTCGCTTGCTCTTGAAGATAGAAGAAAATGCATCAGACCAAACTACTTGATATCGAGGCGTTCGTAATCTGATGCCATTAATTTCTTTATAGGTGGAGACGTCAAGGAGATATGAAGGTCAACCCTGTTTTTTTAAATGGAATGGTATGGTTTGTTATTTATATTCTGATAATATGTTTCAAGACGAATACAATGACCTATTATGAAAGTCATTCAAGGTCACGCAAGGTCAACTGCAAAAGAAAATAAAGTGTCTTCAGTTGACCTGTTTATAGTGCTCCACCCTGTATAATCGTTGAAACGTTCAAATGTTTGAACCCTTATTGGGAGAAAGTAAATATTAGAAACAAAAGAAATGCAAGAATAAAATTTTATTCCGGACATAATCGTCCCAGGTTGCCCACAAAGAGTTATGTCGGTAAACTACATGTTTCGTTGAAAAATTCTATGTAGTTTTCGGGGAATTAAAGGCGGCACAGATGGGCTATCATTTTGTCCAGGACTGTAACAGACGCGAAGCGGATCGGAGCGGATCGGAGAGTAGAAGCGTGGTGCGTCACCGACGCCTTCCTTTTTCGTAAATCATGCCCCCCTCCCCCCTTCCAGGTTGATAAGGACGAGGAGAGCCGACGAGAGACCGACCGTTCACTCGATTCGACTATGATGAACGACGAGTTTTCGCTCCGCCCTTATCAATATGCATTAGAGGAGCCTGGCCGACTTACCTACTCCTCGTCGTCCGCTTTTCGAGCCACTCGAGCCGAGTCACTGTTCCCCTTCTTCCCTTCTTTTTTCTGACGAGAATCTCGCCGAGGGATTTCCCTCGCCTAATGAACGTACCAAGGAACCGTGCCACAAGAGGGGATACCCGTATCGCGCCACCTCCCACACTGAATTTTATTTAAAAATTTCGCAAGAACGCCACTTGATCCACGTCTTGATTAGCCAGACCCGAGCGGTCGCATTTCCGATTTTTCACCGGTCGAATTCGATTCAGAAATTTTGCAGTAGTGCGACCGTCGTGATTGACCGAGTCTTGTGCATGTATTTCCACTTGTGTTTCATTTTCCTGTGACTAAGAGTGTTGCATTAGAGTTAAAAATTCTGCAAGAATGTTGCTCGGTCCGTACCTTGATTGGCGAGACCCGAGTGCTCTTGAATTTCCGATTTTTCACTGGTCGAATTCGATTTTGAAGTTTTACAACTGCGCAGTCCTCTCTGGCGTGATTGACCGGGTTTGGTTTATGTTTTTCCACTTGTGTTTCATCTTTCTGTGACTAACAGTGTTGCATTTGGGTTAAAAATTCTGCAAGAATGTTGCTTAATTCGCACCTTCATTGGCGAAATTCGAGTGCTCTTCCATTTCCGCTATTTCACTGGTCGAATTCGATTTTGAAGTTTTACAACAGTGCAGTCCTCTCTGGCGTGATTGACCGGGTTTGGTTTAAGTATTTTCACCTTTATTTTATTTTTCTGCGACCAACAGCGGCTAGTGTTGCATTCACCTCGAAAAGTTTTACAAGAGTGCTTTGAAGCTCGATGCCCTGAGTGACCAGATGGAAATGTTAGCATGTCGTTTCGGTGTTTCGTTTCGGGGTACAGTGTGCACTTTTTTGCTGTCTGAAATGCAGCTGTTGCTTTGTGTTGCACATTTGTTGAAGTACAGTGCAATTTGGGCCGCATCCAATGTAGCAGTAACTCGTAGGTTGCGGTCTTGTTCCGGAAACATTTAAAAGCCGTTTGCAGCAATGAATGATACTTAATTGGCACTCTTGTGGACGGCAATGTTATAAATTTTTGGACATTTTTTCAAGCGTGATGGAATTTTGTGCGACAAACACAATGTAGCAGTAACTCGGAGGTTATGGCCTTGTTCCGGGAATATTTAGGAGCCCATTGCAACAATGTATTCTGTTTAATTAGGACTACTTGTGGACACGAAGGTTATAAAGTATGCGACGTGTAATTAAAGGATCGCATACAAGATTTTGTTAACAACCCCATTCATTGTAATTTTGATACTCACCAACGAGCACGATTTTCACACGATTAACAAGAGGTTTACAATGTTGCGATCGCTGTGAGCCGTGTTAATAACTAAGTCCACAGTGTGGGCATTACCTTGGGCCGTTAGAAAGCACTGATAACTCAATTTGCAAGTTCGTTGACAAGATTTGTTTTTATTACGTGCCTCCTAATTGCGTAGTATTAACACTAATGGAATTTAGAGTCGCATGTGCATAATACGGCAAATGGAAACAGCTGTAGGTACATATTTGTTAGCATGCAACGGTGTAATCGACCGTATAGATGGTGGCCCGTGTGTGTCTGTGTGTGTGTGCGCACGACCGAGCTGTTACTATAGGTTCGAGCGAGATGAAAGCTGGCCGCGATATAAACGCCAAAAAATGGATCTCTTGGGGCTGTTGCGCGCGGAGTGTCGATCGACTCGTATTTTTCGAGAAATATTTGCCACAGAAATTGGAGTATCTTACTCGCGACAGTGGTTTCGTTGTGCACGATGGATCGGCGGAACAGTCAATATTTCGAGAACCGTATCGGAGATTGAACAATAAATTCAACGATTACAAAACCATGGCGGGCCGGATATACGAACACTGATAGCGGATCGCAACTCCTAAAACCCGACCCCATATTACGTAGATAGTAACTCGTACAGCGGAATCCTCGCTGGGAACTTGTAAAATATTTCCCAAGTATTTATTGATGCCCAATCAAACTTTCATGCAACGTCCAGCGAATGGCCTCTGTCACTCTGGAAATGCACAATATCACTCGAATCGTGTAAAACGTTGAGTACCTAAAAGGTTGTAAAAGGTTGTAGAAATAACTAGCCAGTTAGAAAATGTCAATTAATTTTTATGCAAGTCACCTAAATAACTCCTCTGTTCTTTATGGAGTAAACAATATCTGTGGATCACCTTTAAAGATTCTAAAGAAGGCCTAATCTTGAAAAGGGTCATACAGAGGACACTTTTTATGTGGATCAAGTGTAAAAACAATATACGTTCGAGTATCTCCCGATCATGTCCTTGAAATGACCTTGAGATGAGTTTGAACACAAATAACAGGATGAAGTGGCTAATATAATATTCAAACTTGCTGTTTACATTATTAAATGTTGAAAGGAAGAAATAAACACCTGACAAAATTTGATTTTGGATTATTCCTTTCTTGAAGCCATTAAAATTGTGCCACAAACAGTTTGTACACCATAAAGAACAAATATACATTTAGATGGCCCGTTTTAGCTGGCATATGTGTAATAAGTAGAATTTTCCTGTGTCTGGAAAATACGCGGAAACGAGTGGCTTCTGCTCGAAGCGACGGTGGCCTCTGAAAAATGTGTTAGCGTAATTCAATAGACTTTAATCCCGCGGAAAGTCATGGAATCAATTATACCGGCGAGTACGTATCCCCTGCGGCGGGAACGGTTTGAATAAAAGAACGAAGTTGATCGCGCGGAATTATGGCCGTCACAGCGATATCAGATGAAGAAGAAAGTGGTAACAATTCCTCAGGAAAGGCGAGCGGAACGAACGAGCAGCGCTCTGGAATTGAAGCCCAAGTGTTGCGGACGTTCGGGTCCTTATTAATATGCATTAGACAACTCGGCTCGATTTACCCTCTCATTGTCCGCACGCTTTACCGTTCGATCGGTCTCTTTGAAAGTTCGATTTCGCTCTTATCACTCTGGCCCTGCTCCTTTCCTGACGGTCACCCTCTCTCCTCTGATCTTTCTGATCTCTCTCTCTCTCTCTCTCTCTCTCTCTCTCTCTCTCTCTCTCTCTCTCTCTTGCCTATCAACCTGTATTATTTTTCAGTGAAAGAACTCGAACGCTTTCGCTGCGGAAATTTGCGAGGTAAAGGGCCCTGACCATTTTATTGAACGTTATAAAGTCAAATGCGAGAAAACTTGCTCGAACTAATTTCATGGAGCTCTTTGCCCCTTTTAGAACTTTTCTCCCCCTTGCAGGCGATTTTTCACGGGAGTAATTTCACTCGGGGAAACGCGTGGAAGGTTTTAACGATTCCATTCCCCGACGAATTATCTTTATCGCCGGTCGCCATTATTGAATAATTTCCGGCCCCCGGGACCCGGCGAACACTGCCGAATTCAATCCCTGCATGCGTTAAATCTCTTTCCTGCTTTCAACACCTCCGATAAGTCATTTTAACATATTAATCCATTTGATGACACAATTCTTGGATCAGATCTGGCAATAGTAAACCAACCCTAAAAGTATCTGATTCAATCATTGGGTTGTGCTAAAATCGTTGTACCAAATCGGTCAGCTCCAAAAATACGAAGTACAGAAAATTAATGAAATAGTATGCGCTCGTGTTTGAAAGTTCTTTCAATCTTTGTCATTCAGTATCACTCAGACTGAAATTTATTCCAAGTGTAAAAAGTCAAGTATCGATGGAGTGCTCTGGTAGTAAAATATTAAACAAGTCAGAACGAAGCAAAATAAAGCTAATTTTAGATTGTCTCAAAAGTGTCTTTCGTTTTCGGGAGATTCACACAGTAAAGCAACTCAGTGTGGTTTTTAACACTAGATTTACGGGACCCGTCAAAACGACGGATTCAAAAATTTTTAATTTACGATTATTAAGAGTGTAAGGAGGCATTCGTGAGGAATTGTCAAATAGATTTATTTTTTTGTCTACATATTACAATAAAAATCGCTGGAGATCTAAGTAAATACAATTTCATTATTTTTATAAAGCAATGTAAAATAATCAATTTTAGTAAACCTAGTGTTAAAGAGAGTGTTGGGGACACGAACATGCCCAGCCGGGCGTAGTCGAAAGCGCCCGAGCACGGGCGAGCAGTTCTAACATGGAGGCGTCACGCATCCGACGCGGTCCCATGTACTACTCCTAATATTATTATATATATTTACGTGTACTTGTATTATTAAACCCTCGTGTGCTCAATTACTTCGGTCACGTGTCTCCTTGTAACATCCGTCAACGCCATCCTCAACAGAGAGCAAAAGTCATTGACAGACCAGAGGAATCTTAAGAAATAATGCTCATGTAGCCTAACTAATGTTAACCGTGCACATTGAGAAATAAACCTTTTGGACGACCTAACATTTTCGAGTCGTGCGTTCCTTTCTGTAACGAGGCAAAAGAATAAAAATTCGCCCGATCCAGGGGGGCGAGTATTATTTCGTCATCGAGCCATAAAGCGTTTAGTATAACGGAAGCACGAGAAGAATGGCATCGTCGAAGATTCAGTAACACGCGTTTTCGTTTTCGATCGGCGCGGCGCGCGGAGCCACGAGCGAGAGCATAGTTGGACACGAAAACGAGAACGATCATCGGAAATTCCAATAGCGAGGGAAGAGATTATCTCGAGGCTAGAGAGAAGCATCTTGTGGTGGTAAGCTGGAACTCTGGAAGCCGAGCCGTACATCGTACGTTCGCCCGGTGGCCGGGTAACAGTTTCATTCCGAGCGGCGAGCTAACGATCGAATTCCTTTTGTTGGTTGTGGAGCGAGAGCACGGCGTAACCGCATTCCATCGCTTTATCCGGACGACAATTCAAGTAAAAAGATCATCCCAATCCTCGGGGCAGCAGTTTTCACTAACGAATTCCTTTTCCGACCGCTTTCTCTCGCCCCCTTCGCCCGTCCCCTCCCCCTCGCGCACTCCAACCGCCCACACCGCCCTACACCCATACCCACATTGTCGTCCTTGCTTGCCGGACCTCGAACGTACTTCTGCAACCCGTTAGCCTCCCTCTTCATCATCGGTCCGCCCTTGTTCGCCCAGCTTCCACTCGAACCGCTCCCGTGTCCCTCTGCCTGGCTGTCCGAAAAAAAACCCGAGCAGATTAAACCATCGGGAGCTGCTGCGACAGCTACCCCAACTGTCTTCGCGTTCGCTGCCAACCCCTGCAGCGCGAACTCGGAGCGAGCACGATGTTAGTGCGTACGAATCCGAATCGATGGTTTCGAAGATTTCCTGAGAAATTCGAAACAGGAAACAATTCCTTCGAGCAGCTTCAAATCTGAACGAAATTGGTTGGAACATTTTGCCAATACTCTGACACTAGAACTACCGACAAAACGACTGCATCCTAATTTCTTCTCCCTGAATTATTGAAATTATAACAATGTTCTTGTCAGAAATTCTCAGATTCTCAGATTCTTCTCAGAAATCAAAATTATGTGAAGTTTGAATGGATGTAGTCTTCAGTTTAGTTTCATTAAACATATGTACAAGATTACAGCAAGATGACAGAAGTTTCGAATAAAATTGTTCTCATTGTTTCAATATAATAAAATCATGTACAGAGACGGTCCTGACTGTTTCAAAATAATAAAATGATGTTCAGAGATTACCTAAATGTTTCAAAATAATAAAACGATGTACAGAGAATGTTTTCACTGTTTCAAAATAACCAAATGATGTACAGAGTGTTCTCACTGTTTCAAAATAATAAAATGATGTACAGAGAGTGTTACCGTATAGAAACAATAAAATGATTTAAAGATCATACTTCTTCTCAACCAGAAACAAAAAGTGTATCAAATTGACGCGAAGAACGCAGTAGAAGATGGAATTTGTTGAAGAATCAAATGAAATGGCACTTCAGGAGAAATGGACGATATTATCCAACAAGACTCCAATCTCTTTTTGCGAATATTCATAAAAATTCTAACAGAAAATCACAAGAAGTTTATTGCAAAATTGAGTGCTACAAAAGCGACGTACAAAAGAAACGTTTTGCAATCGATTGGAGCTGATTGAAACACTGTACTCTCCGCGAACCAAGGAAAGAGGAAACGTTCGATGGAATCCATCTTGGATGTTTTCGACGGAGTTGGAACAGCGTAGAATAGTCAAACCCATAGGGGTTTACCGTGAACGTAGAGGAAGATCTTCAAATGGCCACGTCGGACATCGGTCAATCGACTCCCGAGCTCTCCTCCATCTGCGTCGAGCAATCGGCGTGGCGCAATATGGCCGACGGCTACTACCGTAGTACGGTATAACCATAGACGCACGGACAAGGGGGTGATAATTCTGCAATTGGAGATCCAATTTACGGTTTTACGGTATTCATGGAATATTCGATGCAACCGGTATAATCCCGGTTATATGCTCCGTTTCCTCGTGGTTTTCTTTTCATACGCGCCCGGTTGCATTGTTCCTGTTCTCCTTTATGTAATCCGTGGACCGGGGAAATTCCTCGTACTCGCCTCGTTTTTTACACATTTAAACGGATTGCTGGGACCCTAAGAGTAACGTCTAGCTGGTGCACCATTCATTTAAGTCGTGGATCTTTATGTGTTTATTTTGTTTCTTTGGTAAACTATAGGAAAATCTACATATTTACAAGTTAAAATGTACACTGAAATACAGTGATAATCAGACTGAGGATTTCTACGCAAAAGATTTCTTCATTTTTGTCCTTAATAATTTTATGGAGTTGAAAATAATGAAACAGAATTTTTAAATGTTTTCAATGCCAAAAAGGAATCTCAAATGAGATTTAAGCTGCTATAATAAAAAAAAATTGGTGTGTGCTTAGACCACATGGCTGAAGTAAAACTTCTTTCTGTAATTTGTTTTCGAATTTTTATTAACACTTTATGATATTTAATTTCCTATGGTTCTATTATTGAAACAATTGGGTTGTGATAGCTAAGATATCATATAAATATTCTTGATTCAATTTTGTCTAAATGTCTTGCAAATACTGCATCGAGAGTTGTTCCTGGCCTTGCTGTCGCTTCATTAGGATTATTTACCATTTACAATCTTAGTTTACTTCTAAAAAATTCTATTAATAATTTTGATTGTTCCGATGCTAAGTTCACGTTGGAATCTCCACTTAGCATCATCGGAATTTTATCATAATCATTATTAAGCAATGCCGAACCCTCAACCGTATATGATGATAGAATAGAATTTCGTTTCATCGTTTCATCGTTCCACCGCCAGATAAGTTTTACGCCTACCGCGCCTAAAGAAGTTTCATTTAAAACAAAAAATGCCTTTAGTGTTTCGAGTTCGATCTACTCATTTATGCAAGAAATGCATCAAAACCGCAGGCCAGTGATAATAGGACTGCTAGTAGACGGCGCTCCACCATAAATTCGATGATGTACAAATCGTGACAAATCATTGCCAGGAAGCACACATGCAACAGCAACATACATCACAGTCGAATAGGAAAGTACATAATCCTTTGGAATGCAGTTTGCTACCAAGATCGAAGCAATTCCGATCAATTCCGATAATTGAGGTGAATAGACACACATGACCAGCATGTTGCACTTCTCACTTTCGTCTTCGAGCAACAATAAGCCACAGACATTGAAAACATCCAGGAGGTTTAGAGTACAATGCAAGAGTTTTAGGATCATCGTGGACACTCTTGCGTGTAATGCGCGAACAGATGAATTATTCTCGAATTTCTCGGGCCGAGTATTCACCGGAATCCCTAGCAATCCGTGAGAGAAAGGTGGCCTAAGAAGTACTTGCAGCGTGCAACGGGTAAAATCCCAGATATTTATGTGTACCGGTGAACGTTCTATCGCACATGGATGCTTGCACACCGTTGCATGGATGCCACGATACGTGGGACATGTATACAAGCCCGTTGCGAACAGTCCCAGGGATATAGGGCGGCACGTAAGGTCAATCCTACCGAATGGTTCCAGCAATTTTCACTTTGCTCTGGTTATGCCCACGTACATTTGCCCCGGCTCCCTCCTTCACCTCCTTTCTTCTTTTTTCTCTCTCTTTCTTTCTTTCTCTAGTGTACTAGCAGCGTTCTTGTCTCTTGGTTCCGCCGTCTCTGTTGCCCTATTCGAGGAACGTATACATCCTCGAGCCGGGTCCAAAGGAAAGAGATCAGCAACGTGCGTCGGAGAAGGACAGAGAAAATTTACTGACTTCAAGAATCGCCCTGATTTTCCACCCCTGTGAAATTGCCTCGGCTGCGCACCTTCTCGACGATTGACAGGCACTCTTTCCCTCCTTCTTCCAGCCTGTTACCCTCCCGCACGACCCTACACCCTCCCCTTCCCGCTCCAATCTTGCTCCTTACGCTCCTCTCGTTTGCTCTGAGTACGCTCTCTCCTCGCCTCGTTTCTTCAAAATTGGACGGTCCTGCGAAATTCGTAGTTCGCCACTTCCAACCGTCCGCACCCTTCTCCACCCTCTACATCCCTCTCTCTCTCTCTCTCTCTCTCTCCCTTTCTCAACTCCCACGCCATGAGGCCGTTCAGAGAGGGCTCCCAGCCGAAGACGAAATTTAAACCACGCGTAAAGGAATGACAATATCGTTTCTGGACGTATCTGGGAGCTCGTCGGGCATACCTTATGAAGGCCGTCTTCCGGAGTATAAAACGTTTATTAAGTCCCGATGAAATGAACTCCGACAGACGGCCCGCGCAGCTAGCAAACACCGTGCATATAGGAGCAGCACCAGCTGGCTGTCAGACGATCCTCAAACTCTACCAACCCCCCACTCTCTCTTTCTCTGTCTAGCTGGCTTATAAGTCTCCCCCCTTTTGGAAGTTATCGGACGCCGGTGGCGTGACCGGGATAAAAGTTATCTGGCAATTTACCTGCTACGAAGAACTGCTCCTGGAACGGCACCGGCGAAAAGAATAAGAGCCGTGAATCTCGCGAGCATTCGAAATTTCGCACTCGATTGCCGGAAACGTTTGTTAAAATTTTATATTTTTACCCTTGTCAGACGCCTGATTCATTCCTCGGGATCTTAAAGTTGAGATGAGCACGATCTCTTGGTAAACATTGGTTCGTTCGTCAGTTGCGCGAGAGGATTGTTAAAATTTTATATTTATAAAGGGGATGCATTCGGGATCTTAAAAATTTGTAATGAGAGAGAGCTTCTCGAGCAGATGTTGGCTTTAATACTGTTTCTGTTTAATTGAGATTGTCCGACGTAATTTTTGTGTTTTTTCTTGTGATGGAACGATAAAAACAGTATTGCTTGAGCTATAATATTTTTATAAGGGATGGCTTTATGTTCCAAATTAGTAGCCTTTGAAAATTAAAAAATAAGAGAAATTATTCTTAAAAACAAAAATACTGAGTAACACAATTCGGTACTACGATTGTCTACTAATATTCGAAGAATATACGCAAAATTTTTCAAGCAATAGTAATCATTCTTTAATGTTACAGCTGTTGCAATGGGCACATTTGAATTAGAAAAACTCTTAAACACTAGGTCTTGCGGGATGCATTTTAATATTTTTAA
Organism: Sphecodes monilicornis; assembly: GCA_913789915.3. NCBI lineage: Eukaryota > Metazoa > Arthropoda > Insecta > Hymenoptera > Halictidae > Sphecodes > Sphecodes monilicornis. The sequence continues at coordinate 20,061,199 of OU565290.1, forward strand.
TGTACGATTACTGAGATTATAAAGATGCCTCCATTATTCAACAAATTTACTTTTTTGGATATATATTATGAGAAAATGTATATATCACAAAAAAATGAAAAATAGTCACTTTTAATTCTCCGTAAACCTAGTATTAAAAAGCTCAAAATTAAAATAGAATCTGACCGAGCATTTAAAGCACAGTGAATTCTCTACATCTTTTATCATAGCAACTGCTAAACTTTTGTATTCGACTGGTGACTCTGAGTCACGATTAAAAATTGCCACACCATTATCCAAAACAAATTTTCATATTATTAATCCTTTGCGCTCGGAAGTATTTTAACTCCATAACCAAACTTTTTTTTTCGATCAAGAATATTTCCATTCAATATGATTTTTTTCATTTTTAGAAATGAAACCAATACAATACCTCATAGAATACATAAATGTTTGTTAACTAATTTATTGAATATCAATTTAATAATGTAAACAATATTTTGAATAATAGTACAGCAATTTTTAGTGGTGTCTCAGAGTCACCACTCGAGCGCTAGGGGTTAAATTGGTCTCTATTCTATATATTGTAAAAACTCAAGTGTTGCATGAGAAAACAGATTTAATTTGAAGTGCACACAATGTAAAAAAAATACATACAATAAAAATGTCCTAGGTTGAAAGAAATATCTTGATTTTGTAATTAAAATTGCTTCCAGAGAGCAATTGCTTCAGAATTGTGACCAGTGTGCTCAATCTTGGGCAGTTAGGACACAAGGTTTCCGCAAAGAGGGAACCGGGAAAAATCCGGTAGGCGTCTTACGGTTCCCGGTCCCGTTCAGCCTTAATAAAACGCGGAACAGTGCGCAAATATTGAGCGTTCTCGTTTACCTTCGTTTTGTTTATGTCTGCGGTGAAGAAACTACCCGTCGTTCCCGTAAATCCCCCGACGGATTCGAGGTATGAAATGAAAAACTAGCGGAACTTTCCCGGACAGTCTTCTTCCGCGGAAATTTCACTATCTTATTAATGAAAGCTTTTCGGGACCCGCAACTTCTAGCGACCAGGGAAAGGCAAGCTGAAACTCCGCTCCGAGGAATCGTAAAGAAAGATTCAAGCCCAGATAGACGCCGCGGAATTACGAATAAACTGAACCAGCTAATTCGAAATTCTGAAAACTTTTTCCGACTTTGCCTTCTACGCAGACGTCTGAACTGCTTTGGAGGAAGAGGTATTAATGAAACAGGTGATCTATATCTGCCCCATTGTCAGTGACACTCTGTCATTGAGAAGATCGTCTGCATATTAAAATACTAGGTAATTATTTACATTAGGGGCTTCCTCACCGATTTTGATGACGTTGAAATATGTTGTCAAGGTCATCATTCTGAACAACTTTTTCCTATACATGTTACCGCCGCTCAGCTTTAGTTTCCGAGATATTCGCAAAAAAGTTTCAACATCTCGAAAAGTGATGGGAGTAGGTCTGGGTTAGGTCTGGGTTGTTTATATATTTATATAATGGGTTATTATATATTTTCTTGATTGTTGCAGATATCCAAGAATTCGTATAGTTTCATGCTTAATACTCTGTATGCTAACACAGCTGACAATGAAATGAGTTCGCGTTCGACACGATTCATTTCACGTTTCAGTTCGTAAACATAAACAAACAAGACGGTGGGTCCGAACTGATTGAAGTCGTTTTAAGTTGTGACCGTGGCCGCGTTATCGGCGGTCACAATTTCAAATCTAACCCAGACCTACTCCGATCACTTTTCGAGATGTTGAAACTTTCTTGCGAATATCTCGGAAACTAAAGCTGAGCGGCGGTAACATGTATAGGAAACAGTTGTTCAGAATGATGACCTTGACAACATATTTCAACGTCATCGAAATCGGTGAGGAAGCCCCTAATGTAAATATTTACCCAATACTATACTCCTTTCAAATAATTTGCACACGATGATCAAAAATATTTTATTACTAAGTGTCTATTATTGAAATTGAGGCATGGTGACAGAATAAAATTTTGGGAAATTATTTTCATTATTGGAGAAACAATTTATGATGGGAGAATGTAATAAGAAGAATTTATTCTACTGTTATTTAGTATCGTAACCCTTCGCACTCGGAATGAATTTAGTCTTGAAACCAAATTTTTTTTTTGTAATTTAGAATACTTCCATTTTATACAATTCATTCATTCTATGTATATGAAGGTGATCCAATATGCACATACAGTACTGAGATATATAGCAATTTATTAAATAAAAATTTAATAATCTGAAAAATATTTTGAATAATGGTGTAAGAATTTGTAGTGGTGCCTCAGAGTCACCACTCGAGTGCAAAGGGTTAAATCTGCGTGTCTCTGACCAATAGGACACTGGTCATACGAATTTCAACCGAATTCAATTTATTTAATCTGGTGAAGGCACTAGAAGAATTCGAGAATATTGTCGCACTATTTAGGACTTACTCAAATATTGAAAAAAGACATGCATTTTAGTCTACCTTCCATTTCTTACGTTCGTGTAAGAAAATATCAATTTTGCATGAAGATTCAGATCTGATTAAGGTATTATGGTGAATTTAAAAATTCTCGGGAGGTAAATAAACATATCCCACGAGCTCCCCATCAGCCCCAAATGCTAAATCAACTTCCAATCCAGCCGGATGCAATTCCGCTGGTAGAATGGTCGGAGCGCATCATCATCCACGTGCTCGAGAACTAAAATTTTGTGAAAACGACGGCGGGGTTGGTCGATCGGTGGGTTACTTTGCATGGGAAAAAGATTTCGTTGTCCAGGACCGGATTCCAGGGATGTGGTGGATGTGTCTGTAGGTGGTAGTGTCCAGTAGAGCGAGAGAGCGAGCGAGAGAGAGAGAGAGAGAGAGAGAGAGAGAGAGAGAGAGGTAGCAGACAAGTTTTCCATACGATTCGCAGCAGCTTGGCCTTAAAGGCGAATTTTCCCGGTGATCGAAAGATATAAGGTGGTGGGACGGGCCTGGTGGAGCGTGTTCAAGAAAAGGACGGGTGCAGGGTGGTAGGGTCAGGGACGCGAGCAAAAGCATCCTAACGATGCCAGTCTGGGAACGGGCAAAGCGGAGGTACGAGCGAAGGAGTCGCAGAATGTTCTCAGGAATGGTGGGTTGGAAAGGTTGTAGGAGAGGAAGCGTATTACCAAATGGACGCCGGCGACCTGGCGTGTCCCTCGGGACCCAGGCACGGCCAGGAATACGGGAAGGTAATGGTGTCGGTTGTGCGCGCGTCGGACGCGCCAAGAGTCTGGCACCGTGCCCGGACATACAGGGCCCTTCCTTCGTGACGAGCTTGTTAAATTTATCGAAAGCGTCAAATTAGGAGAGAACCAGACTACTGGCCGTCCTCTCCTCACCTCCTTCGACCAATCCCACCTTCTTCGGCCTCGGCCGCTCCGCCTACAGTCGTGGACACCGACGTCCTCCGACGACGATCTAACCGTGGCTCGCTCTCCTACCTTTCAGATCGACGAACGGAACAGAAACGCTCGATCACGGTGAATCGTCGTTCCAGGTCCACCTGATCCACTCCCTGGCCCCGCCTGCTCCGATGGGAATTCCAGTTTAAGATCAGGGAATGCTGAAAGTGAACGCGCCACGGACTTTCTGCCGCGATAGCAGCTTCGAGAGCTTACCAAGCTACAACTGCTCCCAGACCGTTCCCTCTGTAAACCCCTGTCCCCGACGGAAAATCATTCCTAAGTCTCTCCGAGCATTCGGACTTCTTGTTGATGCGACACTGATTTGCCTCCTCGAATTTTTCGAAGACTTCTTTGGGTACCGATCAGTGTTCAGCGGATCTATTATCTTTAAAGTAGGTATACAAAGTCGATTCAGCTCTTCATTATGTTGATTTCTTGTTAGTACTGCTATTCGACTGCTTTACACAATCATTTTCTTCATCAATTACCAACAGGAGATAGATACAAGTTACATCATTTCTTTCTTCATCCCTTATGTCAAAGCCCAGGATTTTTCTACAATGTTCTATAATATTCTAGATGTGAGAGTTTATGGTTAGGACTTATTTTTAAGACTTAAATGTACATTAATTTGTTTAGAAATTTTATGAAAACAAATTTTGAAGAGAAACTGGAAGCAGGTCCCAGTATTATCAAAACGATTATTAATTTTAGTGGATTGAAAGAAATATATAGTGTTTCTGATCTGGTGATACAATTGGAAAAGGAAGATTGGCGCCGCAAATGTCCATAAATTTGTTTTTCGTTTTCTTTTTAAGGAGAGCATACACACAATTTTAAAGATACACTGGAAGTAGGTACCAGTACTAACACGATGATTATTAATTCTAGTGGGTTGAAAAATATATACAGACCGTTTCTGATCTGGCGATACAATTCGAAAAGAAGTGAATCTGACTGCAAAAATAATTGAAAAATTTCTCTAGGATAGAAAATCGTACCGATTCTACTTCCCACCAATGCATCTAACCAATCATTAAATCCTATTTTCTAGAAAACAAAGTCTGCTTTGAAAAAATTCAATTCTACATGTCTGACTGACAACTGTTCCAACGAATCCAGAAGTACGTAATTAAGCTGGGTACACACTGTTCAAACGAAAACCGCGTGTATTTACGGAGATCGCGTAACATTAATTTTAAAATGATTAGGAACGAGAGCCGTAAGCTCGCGTAAACGTTTTCCCTTTTACAGGGTCGTCCGGTTACGGCTCGTTCAAGTATGACACGTCTAGTTTAATGCCTTCATTCGCACAAGTCATTAAATTACACCGACGCGGCACGGCGAGGGGTGGTGGGGGGTTAAAAAAGCCCAGAGGAAGAGACGGAGGAAGCATGAAACGCAGCTGATGTTTCGTTTTACGGTTCGCTAACGAACTCTGACCGTGCCGCATTTTCCCGTGATTTATGAACACCGGCCAAGTATCGCGATTTTATTAATTAGTTCCGCGTTTTTAGATCGGCCCGGGGACTATCGTTCGCAGCGTTTTCCCCGTGCCGTGTTGTAATTCGATCACACGAGATATTAATGTCAGTGTACGCGCCCTCCACCCTCGGATCCTGCGTGTGTTCTTCCGCACTTGTTATTTTATAAATTATAAAATGTCACGAGCGAATAGGACAATGCAAGTTGGTGGGACCGGAGTCGGTGGCCGAGCCGGTCGCGATGATTTATAATAATAATTACACAGCTACCGCTCGTCCATCAATTTTGGCGTTGCTGTGTATTTTTAATGTGGATGGCCCCGTTCCAGGTAGCTGCGCGAGCTCGTATATCACCGACAGTTTTGTGCAAGCTGTTACGAAGCGGCGCCCGCGAAATAAAATTTTCCCTCCACGGAATCGCAGTGTCGTAGAACGGCGCGCCCCGGCACGTGCATTGTTCTTTTTGCAAGCACCGTCGGACACGTTGCATATTTAAATTCTGCCGAGTAATAACTTTATCGCAAAATCAAGGACTCCGGCCGCTGTCACGCGGGAGAATTGCGTTCGCACTCGAAATTATCGCGGGACCGTTCAGTTTCTCTCCGCTCGATGGCTTCTTCGAACATGTTTCCCTTTTTTCACGAACCCGAGCGATTTCCCACAGATTCCTAATTATCCAAACATCTCGCGGTCCGGACCAAGTCCAATAATTAATGCCATGTTTTTCGATTGCGTATCCCGGCTATAATATTCTTCGAAAATGCACGTTCGTTCCCCGGAATATAATTCAACTCGTTTGAAGACCCTGTTAAAATTATGAAACTCGGTGATGTGGGGTTTCAAGCCGGCCTCTATTTTCGAAACGAGTATGTGTTCATTTTCAAGGAAATTAATTCGTTGAGGGAACGTCGCTCACCTGGCGAACGAAAATTTGTTTAATTTTGCTTTTTTCAGGTCGATTAGACGTTTTTTTTCCATTTCAGTAGTTAGATTATAGTCTGTGCTAATATTCGGTAACACAAAATCGCTTATAATTCGATGTTTTTATTGGGTTTCGACTATTTTGTATCGACGAAACCATAGAAGAGAAATAACAAACACCAATCGATTAGCTTTCGCAAGCGGATTATGCCACGTAAATTAATTCGGTTGAACCGTGCAAAATATTGGGAAACGATGAAACACAATTTACATGTGCAAAAAGGCCAACAATGAAACTACAATTTTATTGGTCATTTATTTTGCAATTTTTCCAACTACTTGACGATCGTGGTCCAAAAGCAGTGACATTTTTAGCCAGCAGGAAATATTGCGGAAACTACAGTATACTAACCTACTATAGTAGAAAAAATGTTGTAATCATCTACTGTAATACATTGGCCATTTATTATCAATTTTTATAACTACATATTCAGTGTGGTCCAAAATCGTTTTTAGCTACTGACAGTAAATGTTTCCCACAGTTGACACAAATGAAAAAACCCTGACAGGATCAATATCAGTGATCAGAATTTGCAGTGCTTTCCCAACGAAATGAAACAGTAAAAGAGTATTAGGGTGAGAGCTATAATCATGATATGCAAGTCGTTCCGCCGCAATTAAAGAGTCCACCGAACAGCAATAAAACCACTTTCGCCGACGATTTCGCGCGTGTTTTCGCAAAAGCAGCGCAATTACCGCCGACAGGCATTCATTGCCTCGTTGAGACCGTCGAGGTGTCTTGCCGATGCGATGGTGCGACTGGTTAAACTGCTCCGGAGGATACATCCATGATTCTGGACGACCGTATACTTAAGCTTAGCGTTATCGCTCAATCGCGTGATCGTGGAATCCAAACCGAAGACACCAGAGACAACGATCGACACGCAAGATGGGGATCACCGGTTGCCACGGACGTTAACCCTCAACGATGAATGAGTTTATTTGTCACGCATGCCATGAATCTGTGTATTCCAACCAAAAGTGGTTTGGCGGAACCGTCTTGCAGAACATGGGACCCAAATGATAGCTCCAAGAATTAAAACTCTAGAATTCAACCATAAACTCGCTCCCCTTTGATTCTGGGATGCAGAAATAATTTTTTCGAAGCGTGTGCATCTATATTAGCTACTGCAATTACATGAGAGAAGCTTCACTTTTTAATATAAGCTACTCAAAGATCAAATTGATAGTATAAGTTACTCCCCCTTGATTCTAGAAGAAGGTAGAAACAATATTTGCTATCTGTGTGCACTGAAATTTTTATGTCAGCAAATTTGAAGACGCGACAGGAGAAAACGGGTTCCAATTTGCGGCTTTCATTGATTATTTCTTAAGATAAGCTGCTCGAAGATCAAATTGATGGTAAAAATTGCTCTCCCTTAATTCTAGAAGAAGATAGACACGATATCTGCGACATATCTGCACTCGAATTTCTATGTACACAGCTTCAACAGCGTGATAAGCAGATATTGTATCTCATAAGTGTAGACGACAGTGTGCACTTCAAAATGAATGCAAAGAAAGAGGGTTGAAATTAGAAGCTTCAATACCCACTTACTTTTTAAAATAAGCTACATCAAGCAGACAGCTCCACACTGAATTTCTTAAAATCCACTAACAGTATATCTCCCTTGATTCTTGAAAACAAACATATTTGGGACATGTATGAAAGACAGCAGCGAAGACGTGTCAAAAACATTCTCTAGACCAGTGGTTCTTAACCTTTTTGAAGTCAGGGAACACTTTTGATTATATAAAAAATTTGCGGAACACCAAATGTAATGATCTAAAAAACAAACAAAAACATCCCTCGTAGAAATAAATAGATTCTGTATTATAAAAAAAAATTTTTAAAAATTCGGATTTCATAATTTCGCGGAACACTTGCAAAATGCTCGCGGAATACCGGTAAAGATCCAGTGCTCTGGACTGTACACGAGTGAAGACGACGCGACGTGTACTTCAATATCCACAAGAAACAGGTCCTAAAATCGAAGTTCCGCTCCTGCAGTCAAGCAGAGGGTAGCTATTACCAACACTAACCGCAAAAGCCCGATCAGCTTCGCAAGAACGGACACAAAGGTAGCGGCTGGGGTACAGCCGTTGCGTTAGGCATTCCAGATTAATTATTCGCGATGATTGAGCAACGGGACGATCCAGGAGCGTACCGCGTGGGCCCATGTCGGCGATCAGCGCATACCAGAGACCGGCGAATAGTCGCCGGCTGGCAATCTCCGTCCGGCGATCTTAATGAAATTCACGGTATCATGGACGCGTCGATAAATGACCGGGGCGCGACAACGGTTGAATTGTCTAATAAGCGTTATTCGTGACAAATTACCGGGCCGTGATACGACGGTATGCGGAGGTCGCCCGCGGGCCAGCAACGTTGGGAACAACGGTCGAGAAGAGGTTGAGAGGGCCGAGGTTGGCTTCGGTAACGGATTGTCGTGTAACTGGTGCGGAGTAACACACAACACGAAACCAGCCATCAGGATCCAGCGACTACAGCCTGGAATGACAATAATTGATCCTCCCATCCCTGGCAGCTTTCGTCCCCGTTTGCCTCCGTTCTTCGCGTTCTCGACGCTTCGCTTGTCTTTTCCTCTTCGTCCTGTACACAGGCACCCTGGTTCAACCCCCTCCTCACCCCCCACTGTGTCCCCGTTCATCGACGTTCAACCCCCCAGCCCCTCTTCAACTCCCCCAGACACACCGGGCGTTCCGCGACGCTCTTGTACCGCTCTCGCTGGTAATTTCATGCTTGAACTGACAGGGTCGATAGAAACCACCAGTCAGAAGGATCTTCAGCCAAGGTGACGGCGCGTCATCTTTCATCATCTTGGCTGGCGAGCAACACCTGCCGCCATCGTTTCCGGCACGGAGGCCCTGATTTCGGAACCGCTCCGTCGGGCAGAAGATTTCGCCGACCAAGTCTCGCCTCCTCTCTCTCTCTCTCTCTCTCTCTCTCTCTCTCTCTCTCTCTCTTGCTTCTTCAGCTTGAGTTTCGCGAACGCGGAACGGCAACATGCTGGACGAACTTTGGAGACAATGGTGGCTCGGGCGAAGTGGAATACTTTGTTGTGATTTGTCTGTCAGGATCCTCGAAAATTCAAGCTCTACTACGTGCTCCTAACTAATGATATGGGCTGTTGCGGTGGATGAAACTGGTTAACGTGTTGTCGGAAGTAACAATTTCAAGGAATTGGGGTAGTTTAGTGGCGAGGGGATGTACTAAACTCAGACTGAATCATTTTGGTGAAATTTATAGTACAGATCGTTTATGGAGAAAGATTTATCACATACAATACAAAACTACAAACTTAAGGATCTTTCTTGACTATCTCGGGAGCTAGAGAGTGTAGAAAGCAAAACTTTTCTTTGAATTACTTAGTTCTCATTCACATTATTAAGATCAACAAGAAGTAAACTTACGAAGTATGGTATTTTCAGAGTATACTATGGTGTGGGTAAGCTCGTTGCGTATGGCGCATTTGTGCTAGCAAGATCTGACTTTTGCCCGTCAATGCCCGACGGACGGCGCGGCGGCTGTAACGAAATTTTGTAACTTTACCGCGCTAATTACTGGAGCTAATCGAGTTAAGGGGGCGGTAAATCGTCGGCGTGTATTTCCCGATCAACTTTGTTGTGTAATTCCCGAAGATTCGATAACGATTGAAGGTCCCGGTGACTTAGGGACGAGGCCCCCGGGGGAAAACGCCGCCGTTAGTTTCCAGAGAGAGGCATCGGCTTCGCTCTGTCTGCCGACGATACACCTCGTTACGCGGATAATCGCATTGTCAATTTTTTTGCGGACGACAACCTGCTGGGACGCAATCACGTGGCCAGAGACCGAACGGGACGCACCGAAGATCAAAGATCAAGGAAACGGGGAGGAAGTAACGCGAGCTCCCCGGAACACGATCGATCAACTGCAACTGTGCGCTGCTGTGCTGGACCCCGGGTTTTATGAAGAGCACGAGAGACGGATACTCTATCTCTCTCTCTCTCTCTCTCTCTCTCTCTCTCTCTCTCTCTCTCTCTCTCTCTCTCTCTCTCGCTCTCGATACTATCGGAAAAGCCGATACTGGAGAGACGTAAGTTTCGAAATCTCTACAGAAGATAAGGAACACAGCGTGGCCCGCGATAATTTAAGTTAATTGAACGCGCCACAAATAGGCCTCGTAAAAATCCTGCGAATTACTGTGAATAGATAATGGGATAAATAAAACTGGGTAATGCAAGTCCCCGGAAACTAAACCGGATGGCAAATAAATCAACAGCGAGTCGAGAGTTTGCTAAGTGGCCGAAACAGTGAGACCGTTTAAGACTGAGCAACCCCTAAGTCTGGAGCATGCGCGTTTCTCGCGTTACAGATCGCTGGAAGAAATAATTCCAACTGATAAGAGAACGAATGCATACCGATGAACCTACATTGTGGTCTTGAGCTGTTTTTGAGATGTGAGAAAGTGTGGATGTTTAGGCATTTTCTATGATAATTTGGCTTTCGATGTTGCAGGAAGAGAAAGTGACTAGAGAATGTTTAAACCTTTGGCTACTGTTAATGACTAAAGACGCTTTTAAAATTTGATTTCGTGGTAATGTTGGCGTCAACATATAGACGTTCACTAGACTGCGGATTTCATGCATTTATATCAAAATTGAGTAGGTGCATTTTAAAACAGTAGAAAAATTAAAGTGATTCAAAAACATCAATGTACTACTTACAACTTGTTAAAATGATTAAACTAAGAATCAAATCTGGCTCCTATCTCTTGCAATTGGTATAGACAATTTTTATTTTACAAAAGGATCCGCAGTCTAGCGTTTACTTTACAATGAGAAATGCACTCTGACGAAAAATTTCGCCGTTCTCGGTGGACGTCGCGATTGAATTCTTGCCTTATGGTACGAGCGGTACACATCAATGTCTACTGTAGCGAAAGGGTTAAAGGAATTATAGATCAACTCTTTCCGATGGCGTGATGAAGATTAGAGAAGTTTGCTGTATTCACGGTGGAGGATACTGTTGTTAGAACGTTCAAAAGTGTTTGTACAATATTTTGTATATGATACAATTTTGTATCAAGCTCGGTAAGATAGTTCGCGGTTTAATTTCAGGATTTTGCGATGATTGTTGACAAGAAACGGCATGAGGACGGCGTGGTTGCATCGGAACGAGCCTCCATCGTCCGGCGATTTCTAACGTCGCGGTCGATAAGGTCAGAAGCGTTTCTCGAGGTAACTAGCGTCACGGATTTGCCACGGAACTTCCATTTTACGCCTATAATACGTCAGGGTGTTCGTGAACGTGTTCGCCGCGGTCTCCTCCGCTCGGCTTGCTTCCCGTTGGGGGCCAATACCTTAAAAGCATACCTCTTCGCCCCGCTTAACCCCGTACCGACCTTTGAAAACACCCTCCGGAACAGTCACTATCAGATTCGTAGCCCCGACGCAAGATAATCCTTCTCTTACATCTGCCTCGAACCTCTCCCTCCCTCTCACACTCTACACCCCTCCTTCTCTGTTTCCCTACCATACCCCGAGACCGTAACCCAGTCTCTTCTTTTCTTTCTCATCGTCCCTTCTAACCTTACCGCTGAGTGTGAATCGACGGTTTTCGCTATCAACCCCGGCTTATTCGCAGTAGGTGGATCAAACCCTCCCGCAGACGCGTATCACACAATTTTTCTACTCGCCGAACCAGCTTCACGGACGATCGGTTCACGATGTCTACTCCACGCTTCTTTTTTCTACCCCAGTCTGTCTGACCATTTCCTTCTCCCTTCTTTTTTCGCCCCATGCTGCCCCATTCTATCTTCGGCTGCTACTGCTACTCTCTTTCTCTCTCTCTCTCTCTCTCTCTCACGCTCAATCTTTCTCTTATGTTCGTTCTCCTCTACTTGTTTGATCCTACTGCCGCAAATTACGACCCTCCTGAGACGTCCGCCGCATGACCGGCTGCTATTGAGCAACCATTCGCAACTTTTTATTTCATTGAATACGTTAGACAAAGGAGGGACCCGGCTCCTTTCGATCGCTCTTTTTAGGTCCGCTCGATTCGCCGACTGCAATTAGACCAAATGCTTGGCTGACGGGCATGGGATTCTGTGCTGTGCGAATTTGAACGGTTCCTGATGTACTTCACCCCTTCAGAATTAATTGACGGTATCTCTACTGCCTCTTGATTTGTTTTAATAGATGAACAAATCTAGATTTTGTTCGTAGAAAATGTTTCTTATACTATAGAACCTCGGCGACCTGAATTTTCGATAACAGAACAGTTACTCAGTTACAGTATAAGGCCCAGTCCTTGGGGATTTCTATAATAAATCGACTGGAAATCATTTATAAGACGGAACTGTTTACATTTGCCGTGTTTTCGGATAATAGAGAGTTAAGGTATCGAAGGTTTGAATAATCGAGGGCTTATTGTCCTTGTTTCCTAACTAGAATGTAACGCGATAAGAAAGTATTTCCAGTCCGATCAAGAAATCTGTTGAGTTTATATGAAGACAAGAATGGTTTATTAATTATATAAATGGGCTACATTACATACGATTCTAACGCCGCTACATCATCATCGTTCGGTTTCACTGCTTCCTTAGTTAGCCATAATTCCCTTTGCACCAATGCCATTTTCATATTGAACTTCTACCAACGATAGTTTCCGCCGTTTAACTTATCAATCCGATCGACTGAAGCCATTTTTGTTTCCTCTTTTCTTACTTTACTTGAAACTTGAATTTGTCACCACGTGGCTTCTAGGCGTATAACCTCACTTTTTCGTACGCTTATGTTCTACTTATTTACGCCTATTTATAAATATCCATCTACGTACCATCTGTCTCAGTGTTCTGCGGTTATCTGGGCCCATAACCTTGTTGAGTTTATATGAAGACAAGAATGGTTTATTAATTATATAAATGGGCTACATTGCATACGATGCTTACAACGCTACGGTCTTATTACAACGGCGACTACAGGCGCGCGCAAAACACAAACAACCACGTTTCGCTCAAACGCACACCACGCCACCTACATATATCGCGCCTATGGCGGGAAATACAAATGCCTCTGTGTGTCAAACCTCATCAAAATGTCCATGTCTTTAAATTTTATTTTATAAAACTATTTGAATTGAATTGAACAATTTAGATAAAGAAAAAATTATTTTTGAACCTGTCATTTTTATACAAACAGTTCTGCAATGTCTCTATTCGAGTTTAACTCCATTAATTTAATTTTCTTTTGGCTTTATAACAAGAAAGATAATTGTCAATGTATTAATTAATTGTTGGTTCGGTAAATGTTTTCTAAATATCGATCGATTGAATTGACAAGAAGATTTTTATGGACTATCGCTAATAGGGTGAGTATTAATTAAAGAACTCGTCTTCGATAAATACTGTATGTCCGAGTGCCGGTATCCAACGTGAAACATTCAACGAGCTCGAATAAAAACGCTGAAGTACAGAGCAGCAGTGTCGATTGGTCAGAAAGAAATTTCCATTAAATGTAACCAATTCCATCGCGGCTGGTCAACTCACCGCATAGAAGCGATTTCCAACGCAACCAGGATTATCGGCTGAATTACTCACCTGAAACAAAGGAAACAGAAGGATATAACGATGAGTGATCGAATTACAGGAATCGGATCAAATAAAATACGCCCCGCGTGATGCGTATCATCGATTATTCTATCGATACGTATCGAATAGTACCGAATCAATATATCCCGAAATTTCTACGAACCTCGTAAAATTCGTCCCATCCATTTATACGCTCTATAAAGTTTCCAACGTCGACTGAACACTCTATACTTTCAGTTTTCCTTTCGGTATTTAATGAAACACTACAAAATTCTGATAGTATCGGAACGACCAGTACAAAATTATACAAATCATAAAAATATCGTTGCTATAATGTATTCAATGAATTTACATCTTAATTAATAAATTTATGCACTTACTGTAACGAAGATCGCAAAAGATCTCAATAAATACCGACGACACTACCGTGTTAGCTAAAATTTACCCAAGCTTCAAGTGTAAAATGTCAATTAATGCATGTCCTATTTTATTCAAGTTTTGATAAAATATTCTGCATATATACTGCCGTAGAATGTAGTACACGAGTTGTTAAATATCACACGTTATCTGATTTTTACAACCCTTCGCGTTTCCAGCTGCTGTCGTTTCCGTAACAATCGAAAATTCCGAAAATTCATGAGCTACATTTTAGATAATATATTTCCGTTCGCAAATCAACCGAAATTTTTCACTTCACCTGTTCCAGTACTTCGCAATAACGGTGGCGAGCAATCAATGTTTCAGGAAGTGACGTATGCAAACAAGCGAATAACTACGTAATTTTCAACATTTTCACTTCAAATTATTGAAACATAAAACTGCAAACTACGTTCCCATGTTACCAAACAATAGAAATTTATCATTTCGTAATTACCTCTAAAAAAATTCCTTCTAACTTTCTAATTCTCGATACTTCCACTGGTAAACTCGTGGAATACAATCTCGCACGAACCTCCTAGGACTCAAATCTGAAGCACGACGCGATTCAAGTAGTGAAATCCGAATTGCACGATGGGGTGAGCGTTTGCACAGCTATTAGAAGCAGCGATTCCCATTAAGAATCCGGCCACCGAAAAAGGGGACGCCGGGAAATGTACGCGGTTTAGTGAAGGGGCAGATTTTCACCGACTACAAATTCAACTTCCCCGTGGAACATCACGAGGACATTTACTCCACCCACACCAGCCCCTGTTGGCCCTGCAACTCCGCGAGAAACTCGAAGCTATTTTTACCAAAGGAACGGGGCGAGTGTCGCGGACGATAAATCATTCGGAGGTTCCACCTACCGCATCCACCCTTCTTGGGAGGCGGCGGCTTGGTTTTCGCGGCGTGGTGCTCGGTAACGAGTACCTTTTATTGCCAGCCAAGCAGGACGTTGCCGGGGGAAAAGTTAAGAACGATTTTTCAGGGTTAGCAGCGCCGCGCCGCTGGTAAATGAATACGAATTGATTCAAAGCCGCGCGTCCAGAATCGGTCGAGGCCGCGAGTGATCGTTTGTGCTCTCTCCTCTTCATGCCCGCGGGGAGACCTACATTTTACCATATCCCACCCACGTTTCAACGGCCGCTGAATGTACTCGGAAATTTGGAACGCGATCCGCAGTCTCGCTATATTAAAATTTCACACCGGCTGCGTGAGAAGCCCGGAATTAGAGAAAACCAACGGCGACGGACCATTCAGCAGTTGCGGGCTCTGATGTGTTAAAGGAGGGGTTGCTAGAAACGTCTTATGGACATCCTGAATTAGAGGAAGTAGTGGTGGTGAGGAGCTATACGCAGGAAATATTTAGGGGATGGATAGGAGTATCTGGGAATTTTTACAATTTTTTCCAAGTTTTCTTTGAGCAGGAATTTGTTTCGAATTTTTTGGGTTGGAAATTTTCTGTTCTTTTCATAGCATTTTTAGGTCATCCTGAATTTGGGGAAATATTTAGAAGGTGGATGGGTGAGTTTGTCAATTTTTTCCGATTTTTGTGGCTTTTTGTACGAGCAGGAATTTGTTTTCAATTTTAAAGGTTGAAAATTCTCATGTTACCATCTTTGTCATTCCATGAATTAAGGGAAGTACACGAAGAACATATATAGAGGAAAGATCGAAGGATTTACGAATTTATCCAATTTTGATGGATTTTTGTCTTGGGAAGAATTTGTGTCGAACTTTAAGGGTTGTAAATATTCTATATTCCATTTTAGCTCCGTATAGCGATCTAAAATCAAAGATTCAGATGTGATAAAAAAATACTCTACATTATCTAATGTTTCCAAAATGAATATCAAAAGTTTTGTCACAAATTTTAACCCTTTGCACTCGAAGCAATTTCAATTCCAAGATCAAGGTATTTCTTTCAACCTACAGCATTTTTATTCTATGTATCTTTTTTACATTGTGCACCTGAAATTAAATCTGTTTTCTCATACGACAGTTGAATTTTTAGCAATTAATAGAATCGAGACGATTTGAATAACATGAAAACTATTTTAAATAATGGTATGACAATTTTTCTGGTGACTCAGAGTTACCATTCGAGTGCAAGGAGTTAAGGGTTGAAAGTCGCCTACAGAATCTACTTTAGCAACAAAGTCCTAAAAATTCAGATCCTCGACTTAAATTATGTCTAAAACGAGGAAATCGCAGCCTACATGAAATTGACCTTTTGACCATGTTTTGTGCGTGGATTTATTTTATAAGTGGATCAAGCCAGCCGTTAAATATTGCCTCTATTTTCCCTGGAAATTTGTCACGTTTCTCGTTCCCTATGACAACGATCCGTGTACTTTCCTCGAGCAGATTGTTTTATTAGAAATATCCACGGATGGAAACGTTTAGTCAGCGTTCTCCAGTCACCTCACGTCTGTCCCACTTGCAAGTCACCCGGTAGGAAGTCAGGAAGGCATTGTCGGCTGTCGTAAAATAACCAATAGGGTTCCCAGCGTGTCCCCGGTTTCTAAGCGATTCAAGTAGGTTCAATTACCGAGGGAAACTTTCAAAAGCTTTTGAAGAGAAAAATACTCCGGTTACGTTCCATGTAAATGGAACGCCTATCTTCTTGGGCAGAGGTCCAGAGAATTTTTCTAATTCTATGTAGATCATTTTCTTGTATGCTAATAGAACCTGGCACAATTTATTTCATCTTCTATAAAAGTAATTAAAACGATCAACCATTCATTTTTCATTCCGTTATTAACACTACATATAAATATTACATCGTGATCAAATGAACAAGATTTTATTTTACATTTTAATATTCCATGGGTTTAACTCTTGAAACGTACAACTAGATTGTATAACTTCATACAATCATTTACCAGAAGGATTTACAGAAAGTATTACAGGGAACTTTATTTTCTCCACCCAGTGCTCGAGGGAATAATGGAATAGAATAACCTTGCATTGTATTGCAGTATAACACATACAGTTCCAGCAGCAACCGAATAAAAATCCGCCGTCCAATGAAACCAATAATTTCGCAAAAGGTGAACCACGAGCATCCAACACCACCAGCAGCTCAAAAAATCCAATGAACCTGCGAAACGCAGCGATTCATTGGACCGCAGACATTGTAACAAACGATTGCAACGGCTCCTCCACTCCGGATGACACATTTCGTCGGCTAAACAAGGGACGGGAATAAATGTAATTCTCAGTGGCAATGAGACACGCGTGGGAGGGATTAACGATTCGGTCGGTGCCTCGGGAGATTCATGGGATGCAGAAGTTTCGGTACGCGGGAACGATCGTCGTTACTCACCGCAGGGCGCGGGCGAACTGGTCTGTGGGGGTTGGTGGGAATTTTTTTAATGCGTGCCGCGGAATAATTAAAATGCAACTGGTATGCGCGTGACGGCCGAGACTTAATAAATCACCGGCACGTTGCACGCCGCTGTAAAATCCGACGCGGCCGCGTTATTTCGCGCGCGTGCCGCCATCGCGCACTGTATCCCTCTAATGAAATTGTTTCCATGTGATCTTGCGGTTCGGTCCTAGCCCCGGGGTCCAGCGACCGTGCCTCCTGCGAAACCCGATAGCCGCCCGGGCCAGAGGAGAGTGTGCCACGGGTTAAAAATACATCGTAATCTGTTTCCACGTTAGTTAACCACGCTGTGCTGTGCCGCGCGCGTTGCGACCGCGTTAATTGTCAGGTTTGGACGGGCAACGAAAGTATCATAGCCGTTCTGCGTCGGGAGCCTGCGACGCCGTGAAAACGCTCCTGCCGGTTAGTTTGACGTTAAATAAACCGGCGTCCTTTGACGTTCCATGGTTACATTAAACCATCGGGTAACGAGTACGACGTAAAACTGCGCGTTACACCCGGGGATCGGCCGCTAACGAGCCACTTCTTATTTTTCCTGCTCTTTTACCGTTCTACCTTGATGATCAACTCGCCCCGGGAATTGGATGACAATGATGAGGTTGACTACGACACCTATTATTGCCACTATTATGACAGTGGAGACGCGAGCTCTAACCGATCGTGCACGCCGAAGTTGGAAATCGGAAATAACGAAGTTGCGTCGAGTTTAAAAATCGTTACATGGTACGCTACATCGTAACTTCGATTTAAGCGACTATGCTTCACTTGATACGCTTTTGATGGTTTCTTGATAGTCATGGATATCCGTGGAAAGTGTGCAGCAATTTCCATTTGCATGATTTTGAACATAGTCCTTCGAGATCGACGTTAATCCTCTCATCGGACTTCATGTAAGTAGCAAATCGTTTAAATTGGCTGCAGATTGATCATAATTTATGACCCAAATAGAGCCATTCCAGGATTAAGCATCTTATATATTGATTTAGCGCTTGGATGGCAGTATTCAGGTCCATTTTGATCCAACAGTTCAAAAGCATCATCTACCCACGGTGCTCTGGATGATTACTTTATATTGGAGGATGTTTATTTGAGTCTAACGAGAAATTCAATGTTCCGTTTCTCAGAAAAGGATATCTTTACGAAGATATATTACTTTATTTCAGTACGACTATCCGCATTTGTGAACCGTAAGCAAGGCGACTGGGCTCTTTCGATGCCCCATCTGCCCTTCACGTTTTCCAAAATAACAGATACTAATAGCACCGAATTACCCGTAGTAGCAATATTCCCCAAAAGCCGTTACTCTTCGTCAAAACATTCAGCATTTTATTGATCCATTCTCCACATTTGGTAACCAGAAGTCGAGCCATCGTCGAGTCCTTTCTTTCCGCTTTCTTTGCTCGAGTCAAGGCGCTTTTGTGGTTTATGGCCTGCTATGGTACTGCCTTCGGGACACGCGGATTCCCCGTTTGCGTCACTCGAGGTTACAAGCATACCTGCGAGTAACTCCTGGTTTGGGGGCGGTCATTTACTCTTTCCATTTCATTTTTTGACCAATTATCTAAGACGACCGTGCCCCTTACCAATTCCCGGAAAATGGCAGTCAACGAATCCGCTTGCCCCACAGTAAAACTCACGCCCACACCGAGTCTACATTTTTTACGCCACCCATCATCAACTTCACTTCTTCATCAAACACAGTCAGGGAAACTTTATCGACAGTGTCCAATCAGTGTAGTCGAAACTCTTGTAACCAAAGTTATTTTATTTTTAAAATATAGTTTTAATTATTCGTTAAATAGTGCATCATTTTGTTACTTCCATACCAGCCCTGTCACCTTAAGTGGTCATAATTCATCGCGTACCACGTTGTCGTATTCGAATCGGGGATTTACAACCCTTGTAGACTAATCCGGTCTCAACGCGAGTTCGTGATAAAACACTCAACTAGATAAAATACGTTTAGAAATGTGTTTAGAAAAATCGATAGGCCACCTAAGTGAATCTAAACATTGGAATCTGTGCATTGTTAAAATAATGCGACATCCAGATCCGCAGACAACAATGTGTCTAATTTTCACGTCGCTTTAGAAAAATCGCTGAAGTGTAATCAAATGGAAACCATAATTATTTTCACAACACCTTTTGAAAATGAAGAATTGAAATTGACAGCGCAGGAGAACTTGCAGAAGGATTACCAAAACGCAATGAAATTCAATATTTAATATTCCAAGCTGGTTTGGAGCTGATCCTCAAACACGCATGCACCTATTATGGAGGATACACGAGATCATCGCTCACAATATCGAGCGATCTGGCAGCGGAGAGTTCTCCCAATCTGTCCGTAGCAGTGTAGAGAAGCGGTTTCTTTTGGCAGGCGAGTGTCCGGCACCGGTAACGCGATATCCATTAACGCGGTATGTTTTGTCAGTCATCGAGCTGCGAATCCGCGTCATTAGCGTCTCCGTGCCGGTCTCCATCAGTCATCCTTACCCCTGGATGGCAAACTGAATTCGCAATGCGCCATTTCAGATTGATGGATCTATCCGTTCCTCGGTACATCCTTTGCCCGGTTCTCCGAACGAAAATACTCTCGGCATTCTCGGTCTGCCGATTCACGCAGATCGCGCGCCCGCACCAGCAATCCAACGGCCATTAGTTATCAAATTATTTCGTTTACCGGGCTCGACGTTAGGAAACGTTTATGCGCGTGTCACGATGATTTATGGGGTACCGCAAGGCTCTGCATGGTAGCGAGCCTTAGGCATATCCCGGGCCGACGCTGTCCCTCGGAAATAATCGATGATGGAGAAATTATGTGGGTCGTGACTCATCGAGCAGCTCTTCCGGTGATTTTCTTCGTTACAACCCGTGAGGAATCATTGCGGGTGACGGCTCTTCAGGATTCATGGAGCGTGAAACCTTTCTTTTTCAAAAAAAGGAACACTTCTCGTGCGAAGAAGATTTCTTAACCATCGTACGTTCCCCGGAGTAAAAATGCACCCTTTTGTTATTTTTATATAGTGTAAAATAATTGATCACTTTGTGTCTATGGCATGAGATGTATTTCATTAAAATGTGTCGTTATAAATGAAATATAATTGGTTCATTTAAAGTGTTCAACACAAATGGGTGAATTATTATCCTAGTCTTTTTCATGCAACTATTTTTGAGGAGCGTATGAGGGTTAAAGAAACATTCGCCTGCAATGAAACCTTTGTATGTAGTCTGAATATTGAATTCTGAACCTATCGAGCATTAACTTGTTCCTACCGGAAGCCTGTTAATAGGCTTTTCAATAATTGTGCTGTTCTTTTACATAACAATCGCAAACGACATAATTAGATTACGTTACTGAGGATGACATGTTTCTTCGCGATTCAAAGTTGCTATTAAATAATTCTTAGCAATAGACCACAGATTTTCAAAAATTGACAATTGACTTGGATGACACAACCAAGTGAAAGAGTTATTCTTTAAATTAAGAATATAAGAAATGAAAAGTTTCTGCATAGTGACATTGTATTCGATCGACGAATTAACACGTCATCCAGTTAAAAGGTTATGAATTCGTTTCAGATTGAAAAGTTCGACAGCATTTTAATATTTCCCTCGGATTTTCGATATTAGAAATAAAGCGATTTTCTCCCGGTAAATCTCTATTTTCAAATTTTCCAACGATGAAGGCTGAACACGCGCGGAGATTTTCCAATGCTAGCTCCTGTACGCCTCGCCAATCTGTTATTTTTCTACAGGTGGATGAATGTTCCCGAGTAACAGCGCGGAGAACCGTTTCGATGGTAAAAAGAAGCAGGAGCGTACAGTAAATAACGCTTCACTCGTGTAAGACGCGCAAAGAGGAAATAACCTCTGACAGTTTGTTTTCCGAAAAAATATTTCAAATTCCGCGTCTAAGGAGCTTATAAAAAAGCGATCTTTTTAACCACATCGGAGAGAATCGCTCGACGAGGAAACTTGTCTCCGATACGAATCAGTTAATTTCACGATTCCATTCTATCTGTTTCAATTGAAAAGATGCTCTTGGGGATCGGGAAATAATTTTTTCTGCTCGGTAAGCAATGATGGAGTTGCTTTCCGCTCAGGAATCCAGGTCCAGAAGTGTTGAAAAATTGTAGAACAAGAAATGGTGTCAACTGTTCCAAAAAGATCGTTGTCAAACATAAAAGTGGCTCATTAAATCTTTTGTAATCACCCTAAATCGACATCCATTTCAATGTTAGATGTTAGTAGTAGTAGATCAAGGAAATAGTGTCGTCACACGATATAAGTGAGTTTTCACAATTTCGGGAGATGATTACCGAATAATGGCAGAGGCAGAACTTGAGTTTTGATTACGGTAACACGATAATAAGAGTCTGATAATACACGGGCCGACAGGGAACTAAGCGGAATACTCCATTAGGAGAGAGAATTTCGATGGAGAATAGTCGTTCAAAGGAAGCTCCCAGGTAAGACAAACTTTGCCTGACAGCGGCCGATCAAAGTCGAGCCGGGGAGAGCCCAACCAAAACAACCATTGTTTCCTGATAACGTGACAGACTTGGGGCCTAGCGGGACCGTTAGGAGTTGTTCCCCTCTAACGGTTGGACCAGCAGCGTTGCTACCCCGAGGTCTCAAGGCTACCCGGAGCCAGCTCGGAATCTAGAGAAACCTGGGACCAGCTACTTTACACATTCATGAAGCGGTATCAAAGGCCGTCAAGATGACTGTCTCCGCGGAGCTCCGGCGGGAATTGAAGCGGAGCGTGTCCCGTGTGTTTGCGGTAACCCTAAAACGATCGATCACCAGCAGCCTGACGAGGTGCCGACCCAAGAATCGATGTCGTTCACGACGATACCGCCGCAGCTACGTACATACTTCTACACGTGTATCGCTGCCGGCAGTCGTACCTACCGAAGTCACCCGGCTACCGAGCTTTTTGATTAATTGCCCTTCTATCAACAAGGCGCTCTCACACCGACCGGACCGCACCACCGACAACACCGGTGACCCTAGCTTTCGCACGATGATAAACAGCTGGGACGATGTCCGAAGATCGTGCTTCTTGCCCAATCTTAAGGATCATTTAAGACTTTCCACTGTGAACGTATTATGGCGGCTATCTCCTAAGCTCGCCAGCAGATGGACACTAAGACAACATTTTTCTCGCTTCCACCTGACTCGTCACAGATCCGTATATACAGGGTGTCCCACGTAACAGTTTTCACGATCTTTTAAGTACTTGCGATAATCTTACAAAAAATATTTTCAACAAACGTTGATCAGTTTTCGATAGGCTATATATTGCAATAAAAAAGTTCGAAAAACAGTTTTTTTATAGTATTGTTAGGGTCACCTTCATTTTTTTAATTGGTACTTTGTATTTTTGACTTAACAGTATTATAGCCCGTGTCAAGACAAATACAACGACCTAGTACACCATGACCTTGGAATGACCTTGAAGGCGAAGAAATGAAAATTTCAACAAAACATGACAATCTGCTTGAATGGGTGATAATAACTTGTGTTTATTATGAAGACTCGAAATTACATTCAATTCAGAAACCTTGACTAAATGAACGCAAACGATTTCGTAAAAAGGTCGCATCAAATGTTCGAATTGAAATCCGTTTTGTTGTAGGCACAATTCCGTACTTCGTAGTAAATTTGCATTGGTTGCTCTTACGATACTGTCGTAGCGAAGTTCTTCGCATGCTGTACGGATTCGTTGCTTTAAATGTTCTTCATTTTGTATTGAAACAGCATAAACTATTGACTGTAGATGACCCCATAAAAATTGAATGCAATTTCGAGTCTTACTAATAAACACAAGTAATTATCTTTATCGTTTTATCATTTCTTCGCCTTCAAGGTCATCCCAATCTCAATGTATACTATGACGTTGAATTCATCTTGACACGGGCTATAATACTGTTAAGTCAAAAATACAAAGTGCCATTTAAAAAAATAAAGGTGACCTTGACAATACTACAAAAACTATAAAAACTACGGATCTTTAAAGTAGCATTATGATCATTACACTGTACATCAGAGCTGGGCACGATTGTTGCTCCTCAAACGCCTGCTTCCCCCACCAACCTCTTCTTCACACAGCGCGCACGTTCGTCGCGTTCACGATATATCTCGTGTCTTCGTTGCCCCACCGTACGGCTCTTGCTGGAAGGGAACAGTTAACGCCACGGTGGGGACGGTTTTACCTCAATTGAGGCAAAATTACTCAACTCTGCTGTACATCATTACATTTGGCCTTACTAAGGCAAAATATGGAACGATGATCGCCACAGTAACACATACGCTAAAACGTACCGCATTCTGACCAATCCCAAAAAAAGTTCTAAAAGGAGAAGCTCTAAAAAGCGTCCGATCAACATCTAAACCAAGCTAGCCACTAAAGATTAATGTCAAAGTTGATTCGAATGAATGAACTCTTGCTAGGAACGTTTCCGTTCATTGTCAGAGAGCTGACAATTAGCTATCGGCAGGTGCGGGACGTCTTAAATAATAGAATGGCGAGCTCTCGGGTGCGACAAGATAAATAGAAGCAGGGGCGTCGACGAGGACAAGAGATAGAGAGCTGTAATCGAGCAAAGCTTATCGATCGGGTAGCGTTCATTGCGCGGGAATGAGAAATGTGTCCAACGCGATTAGTTTCGAGAGAAGACGTAAAAACGTCTCCGGCCGTCTCGCGAACACATTGCGCGGGCGGTATTCCTGGTTGCGATGAGATAATTTATTACCAATATTTTTCACCGGTGTGTTTTCCCGTCGTCATTTGTTTCGCCCGTGCTAGACGACCAAAGTGGAGGACGTTTATTTCGAGCAAGGACTCGCTCGGTTTCTTACGTCCTTAACCATCGTCTCCGCACGACCTCTTTGTCGTCGCTCGTCGACGACGGTGAGGGCGGTGGCGGGGGTCGACAGGGGTTGTTTCGTTCCGAAGAAGGGAGGAAGAAGTATTCCCGGTATGCGGTAGCCGGTTTGCTTTGTCCAAATTTTTGTGCCCATTTATCTACACGTTCGTTCTGCAATCCCGTCGTGGTTCCGTCGCAGGGGCCAGTGCCGACACCACCGCCACCCCTTGTCACCGTGCTTTCATTTCTAAAGCCAGCAAGAGCGTCTGACGAGCCTCGTTCCGTCCCTTCTACCCCTTCAAGCCCGAAATGCCTTTGTTTTTGCTGACTGCCTCGCGATAGTGTCCTAAGCGCGATTGCAATTTCCACTGGGTGGGTGGAATTTTTCTTTTTCTCCTTTTTTCTCATCCCCAGCCTCCCCTCTCTCTCTCTCTGTCTCTTTTTGCAGTCTCCCCGCGACTCTTACCGTCACCCACTTCCATCGAATATCCTTCGTCGTCGGACCGACGAATTTTTTGCGTTAATGCTTCCGGAAAGAAAGTTCGGCTCGGCCTATCTCTGTCCTTTGTAACTTTTTCGCAAGCCCGCCTCCACGGCCCGTGGAATTTTCGATGAGAAATTCCTGACGCGAGTTCGACGGAGAAAAAAAAATGTGATTGCGGACGCTAGTTGCGATTCCCGTTGACGGAGGACCGTATATTCTCTGGAGCAACGTTTCTCAAACGGTGGTACATGCACCACTATTGGTACATTACGTTATTCTTTGTGATACAATTTTTACAATTTCATTTCTACTTCCCTGAAAATTTAGAAAATGAAATTGGGGTAAAAGATCCGTTTTCTATTTCGGATACTGTGCTACATAATTTTTCAATCCAAGAAAGAGATCAACACATAGATATTTCTGTTGATTGGTTTCGTTTTATTGTCATGCATCTTTCCTTGTTTTGAATTTCGCGCCGATGGCGCCGTTTGGGCCTCCTGCCTCTTTTTGGTTATCTTGTCTAAGAGCGATCGTCCTAATCGTGCGATGCGTGCCGTTGTAATCGGTTAATGTAGAAGCGATCATTGTGTTTCCATGTAAAATATCAGTGTTAATAATAACAATTTCATGTGACAGGAATCATATGAATGAGTTCAAAAAAGATAACTTATGCAGTTTCTGGTTAAGAAGAAGAGATGAATGTAAGTATATTTCCGACAAATCGATAACATTTTTAATGCCCTTCAACACACCATATTTTTGCGAAAATGGGTTTTCAGCCATGATATTAATTACAACTAAATATAGGGCACGGTTGCAACTTCAACCTAGCTTACAGTTGCAATTAATGAAAATAAAGATACGTCGATATATCGAAATTAGATACAATGAAACAGGCTCACCTTTCGCATTAATCATCACCAATAATAAATCTCCTTCATATTAGCTCAATTATTATTACCCACCACTTACTATATTTTATTATGATGTAAAAGATTCATTTACGAATATAATTAAATAATATAAATTTAAAATGTTTTATTCTGTGATTATAAACACTCCATTTGGGATGTATTGGGTTTTAATCGGGAAATGCTTCGTGGTGGTACATATATTTTTTGATTCTTATTTATGTGGTACAAAGTGTTGGGATATTAATCTTAACACGTGTTGGTGTAAATGTATAATATATTGTGAATGAGTAGGTTATTTACATGTCTTAACATTAGTAATTATTGTCTAAGCCTTATCTACTAACTGTTCGCCATCACGTGGCCTTTTTGCAACTAACTTGCCTCGGCTTCCCTACCGTTTAGCAACGCCACCTTTACTTTTTCTATTCCAACACAAAATATTAAAAGTTTGTGAACCCCTGCACTGGAGGATTACTTTTTCAGTCTTCTAGACGTAAAGCGGCTTTTTCCCGATTTTTTTTATAATAATCTTACAACGTGCTTTGCTCTCGTTGCTTTTAAGGTGCAAGTAGGTTGCTTGCTTGTTGAGTATCGTGGTAGATAGTGTGATTAGATCATTGGATGAGAGGTAGTTTCTAGTTTTCCATAGTACTCGCGTGCAAGAGTACCTAGGAGATAAGTAAATGCTAGGAGCGGTCGACTAGGCGCGGCATTCGAAAGATTACGGATTAGTTGGATCGGGAGATTTGACGTTGCGTTATTGCAAATGCCAATTTAGGGCCCGGAATCGCTGTCAGAATTTTTGGAGTTCCGTAGATCATTTATTCGATGCGGTTACACGAAATTATAATTGATAGGAAATCCAGCATCCTCTCAATTTGTACAAAGAATTCAAAGTTGCACAGTAACGGTACGATTTGATGCAAAATACAAGATTACATATTGGACCGTTCATTTTGAAAGTGGTGTAAGTCCATTTTTGGTAAAAATTGAGAAACCACAAAATAAACAAACAATATAGAGTGAACTTTTTATCTACAAACAATTCCCGAAAGAAGTAAAAATGGACCACTTTCAAAATAACTCATCCATATTATAGTGAAACGAATTAAGAACCTAATACAAAATAAATTCCGTCACCAAAAAAAACTTCCTTAAAAATATTGAACGATTTACCCTCCATTGAATTTACAATTTTACTATAAACATAAACCTAGTTTAAATTTCCAGAACTTGAGGAAGAATGCTGAATGAATGAAATTTTGAAATGAAGGCCAGAACCGATTTCGAGATAGCAATCGATATACAGCACGATACGATTCGCGCCGAGATAAATCAGCCCCGTTTTTCGTTAGTTGTAATTCAGGCGAAAACGACGGCACGTGACTCGCATATTCGCGATCGTCGAATAAAGCTTGGAGACAGCCCGTAATCGATGGTGGAAAGGTGCACACGCGTGCCTCCGCGAGTCGACGGTATCAGCTCCGAGCGCATAAAACAATTTCTCGGAACAGATCGCATAAAGTCTCACCCAACTGCCATAAATTTCTTTTCTCGGTGCGCTACGATGCTCTTCCAACTTTCAACCGTTTCCACTAAAACATTCGAGCACCCTCGAGTACCGTGAGCTCCTTCGCGGTGTTCCCTCTGAGGATCGATCCTTGGAAGCATTCAAACAAAAATTATTTTCTACGGAACTCTTGTAATCGTCGACGAGGCGAGCAATTCCGGCGATATTTCAGAAGCTTCACTCGCCGACGCGTAGAACCTTCCCTCGATTTCACGAAGAAAACGAAGGAAATCTTTCCCCGGGAAGAAAACACCACACTCGCGTCGATAGAATGATTATTATATCTTCGCGACGCGAGAGTTGATATTGCGACCCATTGCCGCGTTCCCAGAAATCGCTGATCTACAAGAAAATGTTTACAGGCATCACCATTTTACTTTTATATTCAAGAAGTCGTGGTTTTTACGAAATCGTTCGCAAAAATTAAAATGTCCGTAAAAGCTCGTAGTTTGTGTATTAATTTGGGCTGTTCTTTCTTTTGGAGGACCAGATGTTTTTAACTTTCTTGAACACTTTTTTAACTTTTTTTATGTAATCCTGTAGATATCGATGAGACCATTACGAAAATGCAAGCGAACTCCTGGTAATAAGACTTTCATTTTCGGTGTTTTCTCTTCGAAATCTACAGGACTGCATTAAAAAATGTTTAAAAAAATTGGTCCTCCAAAACTAGGTTTACCTTAATTTAACCCAGTGTTATACACATGCGATATAAATTCTAACTTTCTAGAAGTCAGTATAAATCATTGAATATTTTCCCACCGAGTCCTACGAGGAGATTAACATCGATCTCAAAGAAGTACGTTAAAAAATATGCAAAATATAATTAGATAAGTTGCCACAAAATCTTCAAGAGCATCTAGCCGTGTCTGAATGTAGATCTATCATAAACTGTTGGACTCTCTAAGTTTCACAATAATTTTGTTAATTTCTTCCTCGATGTACCAAAAATTACTGTTCAGTATTAAACTCTTGCAGTACGTTTATTTTACGGTTACAGCGATTAGAAGAAAAAAATATTTATGTTTTTTGTTTTGCTACATTTACTTCGATGCTTAAACATTCGTCACAAAAGAATAAAATTTTATTTCGTCTAAAAAGAAAGATAAAATATTCGTATTTGTCAGACTTCGTTTAATATCTTCATCACGAGTCTGACTTGTTATAATACGGCGAGGGGTGGAGGAACGAAGAATGCTCTGACAAATAATTTAGTAAGAGAATAGAACGTGTAAGAAAGTTGGAGAGGTTGAACGGACAATTCGGTGCACACCCTGGATAAATATCTTAAATACGAGACAAGCACCAACGAATATACGGTTAGTAGAAAGGCATTACGTCTGAGAGAGAGAGAGAGAGAGAGAGAGAGAGAGAGAGAGAGAGAGAGAGAGAGAGAGAGAGAGAGAGAGAGAGAGAGAGAGAGAGAGAGAGAGAGAGAGAGAGAGAGAGAGAGAGAGAGAGAGAGAGAGAGCACAGTTCCATCGCGGAGTTCTCTCCGGCGAGTTTCGAAGACGGTTTCCGAATGTAAATTGGGTTTTCACGCGGAACTTTCACGGTAAACACATTCGTTTGGGGATCGTTTAGCAGTGGCGTTACCGTTCTCTAAACCAAACAACTGCGATTAAAGCGCAGCCAATTCTTTCACGGTCGAATGATAACGATGAAAGATTGTCCGATCCGCGCTTTTCGCCGAGGAAAACTTGAAAATTGCGATTCTTCGTGGCCGGACAATATAGAAACGTTTTGAGCGCGTTAACACAATGCTCGGAACTTTCGCTATAAACCATTACCAACGATCATTCGTGGAGGCAAGGGGGACGATGGCTCTCTTGGCTTTCGGTATCTTTCAAAACCTCTATGTATCTGCTAATAGCCGAAGTTTCCCGCCGACATGTTACCGTTTGACGTCAAATACGGGGATTGCCGCTATAAGAAGCTTTACCGAAAGCGTTAGGCGCTCGGTGAATCGAAAAATAAAGTGAAAATCGATAACAACTTACGACGGAAATTTCATCGTCGCTCTTATACCTGATCTTATTAGAATACCGGGCAGATTTTCAATACTTCCACGGTAAATGGGGAGTAAGTCACCGGAAACGATAACTGCCCCTCGAGAGAAATTTTTAAGCTCCCTGAAAAATTGGGATCACAAATTTTCTCTCTTTCTCTAATAACACTTACTTCACCGTTAACCAATCAAATATATAACGCTCCCTGGAATTTCGAATTATTAATAAAAAGAATATTAAGTCAAACGTCTTTTTGGCATTACTGCTGTAAACCGAAGTCTTAAAAATATTTCATTAGCAGACTGCGAGTTTTATGTGTTTATAACGAAACTAAGCCGGTGAAATACGGAACAGTACGGACATAATAAGAGTTGGAGAACTCTCTTTTATTACATTCAATTTATTAGAAATGTTAACACATACGTGAGTGGTATTTTTAGTATATTTATTCTATAAAAGACACATATGACAAGTTGACTAGTATCAGCCATTTTGTCGTTTTTGAATGACGATGAAGGGATTAATTTTTGTCATACGATGTGTTAAAAGAAGATATAAGGAAGATCAACAATTTATTGATTAACTTATTCGTCAATTTATAACAAAAATACTATTACGAATATGGCAAAATGGGTACTCCTGCTGCCCAAACGACGATATAACAAGGACAAAGGACGAGTTGCTTCACGAACGTCGAACCGGTCGGACGTGCAATTTCCTCTCTCGCTGAATAAAGAGATTAGTAGTTGCTTTTTTATATCGGTCTATTTATTGAGTATGCCTAAGTTACGTGGCCGTCCACGCAACAATACTGACCCAGACCTAGTTTAGAGGTTCTGACTAAATTGCCGAAACTCGTAGAAGAGGATTAAGTTCTTAAATGTTTCCAACAAGCCTTTCGGATTGTGCTAATGACAACCATCTTTTCAGTTAGCAGAACATGGCTTGTACCGAATGTCCTTTTAGTTTTCAGGAGGCAAACGGTTTAGGTAAGTAGGAGAAGCTCATGAAATAATGGAGCTATCGAACAGGATGATCGTTGTTACTATACGCTTTAACATTATCGAGTGTGCGGATTGCAAAAGAAAGTTTCGGGACAACTTAATATTTCCTCGGTCGCGTGAATTTCTTCGAGACCGTTCACGGGAACAGGGCAATGAAGTTGTCGAACGGCGTATCAGCAGGAAGTAGTAGACGAAACACGATAAATCTCGTGCAGAACGGCGAGAGCGTTTGTTCATCCCCCAGCCTTCCATATTCTCCTTGACATTATTAGAGCAGGAAGTCGAAGCCACTATCTCGCGGAACGTTCTGGAGGAAATCTCGTGTCCCCGGCAAAGAAATATTTACATTGCTGAAAGCATAGAAGGAAACTCTTACGGGCGGTTCGCGTTCGCGACGAATTGCAAATCAATGCAAATTCTGTCGCGGCCGCGTTCGTGAAAGCACACTCTTCAGCGTTCCGCGCGCCGCTACGGCTTACGTAAAACACTCGGTCGTTCGTGGTCGAGCGTTTAGTTAAAAAATCAATTAAACCACGCCTCGGCATTCATCTTCGTTCCATCCGGCGCCTGGGTGTCTCGCGAGTCAAGCAATCTTCCTGATAACCGTCAATATCTGCTATCTGGATTATTAATTTCGTAAAGTGCCGCGTTTCGCTTCCAACCCTGAGTAAATTTATATTCCATTAAATGTAGCTTTCATGCTGCTTTCCAGGCGTTCCATGATTACACTACCTCTCCCCCTGTCTCCGTTCTCCTCCTTCCATCCTATTATTTCTTTACCACTTTAACTGCTTTGTTTCTTCCACCTCATCCCCCTCTATCTCATTTCTGAGATACCTAGCGATCCTTCTCATCCCTTATAACGATCTTTCTCTTTCAGACATTCCCGTTTATCCCTGGCCAGGTGGGATGACAGGGACGCAGGTACACGGCACGATAGGATAAGGAGACGAAATCCACGGCGAAAGAGCACGATGACGTGGTTCGAGTGAAACGGGGATGGTAGAGGGCTTGGAGATAGCGCGTCGTTTGCGCTATCAGTGCACTTAAGATCTTGCGGCTGGAGAGCGACGAGAGGAAGAGAGAGATAGAGAGAGAGAGAGAGAGAGAGCACCGAGAAACCTCGAGGTCGTAGCAAGTGCGCGGCGACCGTGGAAACGAGCAGGACTATGGCTCGTAGTTGCGAGCGTCGTCGTCCTCGTAGCCGTCGTTCGGCATGATGGTGTGGCGATAGGAAACGGTGGAGATGGCGGCAGTGCCGATGGTGGTGCAGCACAGGGTTGAATATTCATTCGCGTTACATATGGATCAGCCTTGAACGGCATGGCTGGAACGAGCTAAGAGGAAAAGAGTGTGGCTAAGCGTCGGGGAGGGTGCGCCTTGCCCACGGATTCGAGTTAAGGGCCTGAATATTGCGTCCTTCGTCCTCCTTGTCCTCGAACGATCGGTCGGCCAGGTGCTGCTGCGCCTCGCCCACGAAAAAGGAGAATGATCATGGCCACCCCTTGGCCAAAGTATGCAAAGGTGTCTTTGATAAGAACGCCTCCCCTCCAACCACCTCTTGTTCTTCTTCCCTTCTTCTTTCATTCTTCTTTTCTCTCGCCAACCAACCGCGATATCACCTGCCAACGCCCCCCGCCCCACCCCTCTCCCACCCGGTCGGCTTCGCAAGGAACGATTAACATATTCCGCAGGAATTAGTTAATGTTTAGTTGGTTTTTGGCAGCGGCGCCTCGAGGAGTCGTTAAGCTACTTGTTGGGGAATAATGGTGGGATAAATTAGATGGAAACCCCGCCACTCGCCAGACAATGGGGACCCGGGCTGTTTTGTATTCTATGAGATTGTGGTTTTAGAGTCCCGACGGACCAACTGTGTAATTTTTGTTCCGCGGAAACTGAATATTCAGGACGACCGTGCGAATGCCGGATCTCCCGCCACACCCCCCTATTCCTCGACGTCTGGGACTTGTCTTGCCCCGTGGACACAGGTGTTATTTATTCGGCGGCTGAATTTACTGACGGTTCCTTACGATTTTCTCGATGTGTCTAGGAAAACTAGCTGGCGTTACAACTCGCAGAAATAAAATTACCACCACCGCAAACTGATACTATTTAGTTACATGTAAGTTTTAGACTGTGGATGTACTCTAGGACTTTATTCGAAACAAAAATTGTTTGCATCAATTGCAAGAAACAGGAGGTAAGTACATATTTCATTTTTCCTATTGTGCTTTCAATAAGCTGAATCTAATACGTTGTATATATTTATATATATATATATATATATATATATATATATATATATATATATATATGTGGGATTGGAAGGTTTTGCAAGAACAAGCTTCAACGTAACGTATTTATTTAATAAAACTTATAACTAATCTAACTAATCTAACACTGCTTTTACGCTAAACTTAGCTGTTCTTCATCTACGCTATCCGACTTCACTGTTCTCGCTCCAAACCCGGAATGCCTCGACTTCGCACTCCCCACTTGCACCTCACACACTCTCTCTCTCTCTCACTCCTTCGCTCTCTCTTTCTTTCTTGACCACAGCGAAAAGGTAAACAAACACGGGCCACCTGCAGACGCTCGTGCACTCGCTGAACACCTGCAAATCAGGCGATCCTACATATATATATATATATATATATATATATATATATATATATATATATTTACAATTTATATTATTTTAGTCTATTTACTTTTATAAATCATTTAAGACTTTGCTACATCATTACTCCCTTTTATAATTATAATAAGCTGAATCCAATAGATTCACATTCACACATTTTTTTAATTCGTCTGTTATTTTAAATTGCACCTCCTAACTCTTGTCTGGTATTTCAGATTTTGCTACATGAATATTTATTTTGAAAATTCAAAAGGATTTACTGATTTCTTCACGAAAACGTAAAAATACAGTAAAGTTACTGGAGTCCTAACTGTTGCTATTTAAAAATCGTTTCTACTTCAGATAACTTGCTCAGTTTTTCTTTAATTAAAAATAAACCCAGAACGACAATCGAGAAGTCGCCAGTGACTTCGCAGATCGAAATGGCCCTCGACAACAGCAATTACTAAAATAAAGTTCGCACAATTCGCCGATAATTCAATCGAAATTTTTAAAGGCCACGTATCCGCGATTATTAATCCGCCTTGCCACATTGTCGCAGCAGGTCCCGGCCCATGATCATCAACGAAAAAGCACTCGAGTTTTCTTTTCAGAATCAAATTGGAATCGAAGGGCGATAATTACAGAGACCTAATGGCCGCTTTAAATACAGACCATCGTCGATCCTTTCTGTTCTCCCGTTTGGTGGTACAGCGAGTAATGTAAACTGACTGACAGACGAAGGAGAGACTGAAAAGGGGTTGGGACACACAATGGCTTTCGATGCCTGGAAGGTAGACAGTAGAAGGAGCCCCGGGAGCCAGTAAATGGATCTCCTCCGCATCCCGGGACCGGAAATGAACGAAATGGCCGCTAAGCGAAAAGGGTTCCCTTCTTTGAGGCTTTGAAGCGGTTCAGAGATGGACGCAATGACTCCCTGATAACTGTTGCGGTGTGAAAACAGAATTTTATTCGAACGCTTCACCCCCCACCCCAACTCCCACACCGTGGGTTCACCCATCGATTATCTGACGTTTAATAGACTTTTTCCCAAGCGCATTCATCGATGCTACCATCTTCGTGGACGCTCCCGTCTGTGGCCGTCGAATTTGCAATTTCATAGCGTCGAATAATTCTTCTTCGGAACGCTCCGTCATATTCAGGAATTATTTCGTGCATTAGGTCGTAAACTAAATCCTTGCGTTTACGATTCCCGAGGAAACCACTGCATACTCTACGATTTTTTATGCGGTCATTCGCTTTCTACTCGAACCGGCGCAGCGCGCAGTTCGAAAGTATAATTTCGCTGGAATTTCAAAGTTAGCGAAATTCATTCGAATGTATCAAATTGAATGGAGATGGAATCCATAAAACAGTGGGCTTAGTTTAATACCAACCAAAACAACTTTAAACTCATATTTACTAATTCATTTTTACGTTCAAAAAACAAAATTGTTCCACCAGGAAAAGGAAAGAAACGTAAAACGACATGAAAGAGTAATGAAAGGAAGGTATCATCTTATGAAAAGCTTCTAATAATAATCGCAGAACACGCAATTAATCATGTTTGCCACAATACATCAATTTTCCAGCTACTTTCCCCATAGAGCGGTTTTACCGATAATACTATTAATCATTTCGAACGGTAATAAAATTTTTGAACCGGCAAGGATCGGAGCATCCCTTTTCACGAGGCTCCAGGAAAAATAGATGACAGTCATGTTTCAAATCAAGCTCCGGGATGGTCGCGCGATCACTTTTAAGATTAGACTGTTCGTTTTTCATTCTCCGCGAGCACGACCAGTCGTTTTATACACAAGAGGGGTAGTAATGACTACAATAAGGCCTGAAGATGATATGGCATTAGTGTCGAGTACGATGGCTCGCGTATTTGTCAATAGGTGGCTGTTAATGACAGGGCGCCGCCCCCGTCTCGTAATCCTCCCCGAATTCGCCCCTGTTCTGCTTCACCCTCCTCTTTGCTACCCTCTCTCTTTCTCGCTACCTTGCCCCGTCCCTATCCACGCTAACCCCACCGAACTAACTACTTATCCGTCCGCTTATAATCCTTCTAGGTTTCAACTTATTAATTATGCCAATTTGAGGGACAGCTGTCGAAGCAATTCACGCAGTCACCACTCCCTGCGGAATAAATACGCCACTTTAGCTAATAGCCACAAAGATCGTTCAGACCGCGCCTAATAGACAGATTCCAAGTCACTGCGCACCTCTGCAATGTCAGCTCCTATTATTACGCGTCCGTGAATCACTATAAACAAATTAGTATAGCAGTCGAGTACTTGAACTTGGATTAAGACAGAGATACACAAAATAGTAATTTACTTTTATACAGTCATTAACTTCATCGGTAATTATTGCGAAAAGGTCATTATACTCCGATTTTGATGAAATTTAAATGTTATAGATATCGTCATTTTAAACAACTTTTTCCTTTTCGAATATCCGGGGTCGCTTTTGGTATTCGAGATATTTGCAAAAAACTATTGTTAATACTGTATTGAATTCAACGTATTGTTGTATGCTCCGTGTCAACGCAAGGCTGCTCCGGTGCGGCGTCTGTTTACTTTTCTTTGTAAACACGTTGTAGAAATGAGAGAAAAACAGGGTTTATCGCTATATAAGGTGACCTTTCAATTTTGAAAGACTACTCCTGAATTTTCCTATGCGTGGTCGGGACGGCTTAACGGCCGGCTCTCTGCGTCCCCTCCGCGACCTAACCACAGTTCATTCTATTCGCATGATTTTTCCATTACTAGATCAAATTCTGTATGAAAGCTACAATGCAAAGATTATGCGAATAGAATGAGTTGTAGTTAGGTCGCGGAGGGGGCGGAGAGGGCCGACCGTTATGCTGGCACAACCACGCATGCAAAACTCGAAGAGTAGTCTTCAAAATTGAAAGCTCACCTTATATATGTATGACCAGAGTGAGACCTTGTTTTCTCTCTCATCAAAACAGCGTGTTGACAAAAAAAAAGTAAACAGACGCCGCGCCGGAGCAGCCTTACGCTGCCACGGAGCGTGCGAGGATACGAGAAATTCAATACAGTATTAGCAATAGTTTTTTGCAAATATCTTGAAAACTATAAGCGACCCCCCTATATTGGAAAAAGAAAAAGTTGTTTAAAATGACGAAATCTGTAACATATTTAAATTTTAACAAAATCGGAGTATAATGACCTTTTCGCAATAATTACCACTTCTTCCATTAGAATATTATGTCGGTCTAGTGATGAAGATTTTGAAAAAAATCTATCGAAAATATATGTTATTAATTTCTATTAAACGGAAACAAAATTGTATTTTATTGTTGTTGATATATAGCCATTCGAGACTGCATAGACATACAATAAACATAAACATTCTTCTTCTTTTATGGAACTATAAACGACAAAAAAGTTATAATCACCTCAACCATTAAATAAATCATCGTGCTGTGTGAAGATCCTGCATACAGAATTCTTAGTCAATTGTATAATTCTTATGATTTTCCTGGTGTATTTTCCAAGGTTGTAATTCCTCATAGAGGAAAATCAGGATATTTCAAATCGATGTAGTAAGGTCATAATCCCAGATACGTGTCATTGACAGTAAATTTTTGGTAAGACAGTATTTCGGATCGGGATGAAATTTTGAAGATCTACAATGTTCAGCAACGAAAGTTTTAGACAGTCACATGAATCCCACGATTTTTAACATTCTCGTCCATCAATCGAGGTCGCAATTTCCGGATAAACAAAATCAGGCCACATAAAATCGATGAGTTAATGGCATACTCCGACGAACTTCCCTCATCAACCATCGTAACCAATCTGTCAAATTCAGTCGCAACATGTTCAAGATAGGTTCATCGTCAAAATTTTTAGTCTGCTTTATAAATCTGACGAGTCGCAACTTTCTCATCTACCTTCGAGACTCGTAATTTCGTTACAGAGAAAATCAGGATATTTAAAATCGATGAGTTAGTGTCATAAACGAGGGGACATGTTTAGCAACTTTGTGTTTGCGAGTAAAGTCTCGCGTTTCAGCGTCGGATTTTCCGGATTTCCCGTGTGCAGGAATGCCGAGGAAACGTTGGGGACTGGTGTAAAGCAAAGCGTTACAAGATACAAGGGGCGGGTGGCTATAAAAATCGGGGATGTGGTTGAACGTGAGGCAATAAAGCGTGTACGCGCGAGAGCCGCTTGCTCGCGCGCGCTCGCCGTCACGCAAATTCACCGTGACAGAAATTCGCCGGTATAAAACTAAATTGGCAATGCTCAAAGGCGGCTGCCGGGACGGATCTGTAACGAAGGTAACCGATGAAGACGACAGGATGAAGACAGGGGGTGCTGGTGCGCTGGTAAGCAATAAAGTTACGCCTCGCGGCGCAGAGGGATATCATGCCGCAGAGGGCTCTAAACATTCTGCGCCGTCTATAAGGCGTTAAGCGCAGCAGCTTTATTGCCTTTCGGCCAACCAGGATCGAAACGAGAGGTGCTTTTATGAGCGTCAAGCTTAGGCCCTCTGTCCTGATACCGGTTAACTTTCACGATCGTTATCGGGACTGCACCGGCGGCCGTCATTGTCTCTGCTAACGACAGAACAGATGCATCAAGGAGGTTTCAAACCTAAACGAATCTCCCTTTAGTCGCATTCCACTAAAATGAATTTATGGGAGGTCGCGTTTAACGCGTATCCCGCACTGAAATTCCACGGACCGCCGATTACTTGTTGCTGCATCGCATTCTACCGATCCGCTTCGTCATTTTACAAACATGCCTGATTTCTGATGCTACATTGTTGCGTCTACAAGAATTTCTAATAGTTAGCACCGATTGTTCCAGTTCCTCAGGTATCCCGAGTATCCCGATGAAATTCGAGAACCGAAGCTACCGTTTCACGCTAAAACCGCGAATACAATTGTGCCTGGAATCTTTTAGAAAATGTTCATACGCAGAGTACGTGCTGCATGTTCTACAATTACGTATTTATTCGTCTCTTGTTTGTTAAAGTTTCTGTTAGAACACGATGAAATGAAACCTTCACTTTTCATGTTATGTCGCAGAGAAAATGTGTTTGCTGAGGGGTTAATCAAAATCATGAGATTTATAAAGTCTATGTGTTCCGTTTCTCAGAAAAGGATATCTTTACGAAGATATATTATTTTATTTCAGTACGACTATCCGCATTTGTGAACCGTAAGCAAGGCGATTGGGCTCTATCGATGCCCCATCTTCCCTGCACGTTTCCCAAAATAACAGATACTAATAGCACCGAATTTTCCGTAGTAGCAATACTCCCCAAAAGTCGTTACTCTTCGTCAAAACATTTAGCATTTTATTGACCCATTGTCCATATTTGGTAACCAGGAGTCGAGCCATCGTCGTGTCCTTTCTTTCCGCTTTCTTTGTTCGAGTCAAGGCGGTTTTCTGGTTTACGGCCTGCTACGCTACTGCCTTTGGGTCACGCGGATTCCCCGCTTGCGACACTCGAGCTTACAAGCGTACCTGCGAGTGACTCCAGGTTTGGGGACGGTCATTTACTCTTTCCATTCCATTTTTTTACCAATTATCTAAGGCCACCGTGCCCTTTACCAATTCCCGGAAAATGGCAGTCAACGAATCCGCTTGCCCCACAGTAAAACTCACGCCTACACCGAGTTTACATTTTTTACGCCATCCATCATCAACTTCACTTCTTCATCAAACACAGTCCGGGAATCTTTGTCGACAGTATCCAATTAGTGTAGTCAAAACTTTTGTAACTAAAGTTATTTTATTTTTAAGATGTAGTTTTAATTGTTCGTTAAATAGTGCATCATTTTATTAATTCCATACCAGCCCTATCACCTTAAGTGGTCATAATTCATCGCCTACCATGTTGTCGTATTCGAATCGGGGATTAACAACCCTCGTAGCCTAATCCGGTCTCAACGCGAGTTCGTGATAAAACACTATGCTTCATGGCTAATAGCAACATTCAACGATTACTAAACGACTCACCCCCAGTGACGTATAACAATTTCATTTGAGACTATTATGTCAATGAAGATTTTTAAGCTTGTCAGGGTGGAATTGTTGATTCTCAAGATTTTCGCTTCGCAAGTTAGAGTTGCTGATGGCATCGAATAATGCTCGGAGTAGTTAGGGTGAAATAAAAGATGCACTTAATCATGGATTCTCGAAAGGCCATTAAACGATCACCGGTGTACGAATCGTTAAAAATGCAAATGTAGGTAACAGCGAGGGGGTTCGAAGTGTATTGCGCGTTGTCGCCGTTGTCATCGAGGGTTCCCCCACATTTTCCTTAGGTTAAACCGAGCGATAATCTAACTGCGTAAGGGTGGCGAGAGTCGGTATCGTTTCGAGCAAAGCACCGGCTGTAAATTCCCACGTAATCTTTTCATCGCGGCCGATAACACTGGCCCATGGTCTTTCCGCATCGGTGTCAGATTAACGCGTTACATCCAAGGGAGCCACCTCCCCCTACCCCGGTCACCCCACGAGGGCTAGCATTTGATCAACGCCGTTTGTATACTTATCGCAATCTACTGCTCCCCACCCCCTTCGTTCGCGGAGGCTAATGGAAATTAGAGTACGTTATAAAATTTTCATTTCACACCTCGGGGAGATAAAGGGGACGGACAGACAGCGTCACACAGCGGCCGATTGTAAATTAAACAAGTGAAACGTTTACTATCCACCGACCGGCCTGCCACGCCGTAAATTAAAATGAAAGGGACCCATCGTAATTGCAGCATTACTACTGGTTAAAAATGAAATTAACGGCGCCCTCCTCCTCTTCTCATCCCCAATTAAATACACGACGAAGATTGCAAAGCGTACCGGCAGCGTGTTCCGTTAATTGAAAATGACAGGAGGGAATACAATTTTCGTCTTTTTTCTCTCTCTACCTTCCTCCCCTCCATTCACCGGTGTTGCGTCGATTAATTCTGGAATCAACAAACAAGAACGACGGAGAGTTTAATTCGCGACTCGGCTTCCTTGCCACGAGTTCACATAACACCGGGGGGTGGAGGCAGATTCTTGAATCGCAAAGAGAAAGTAAATTTGCGATGTAGAAAGTTTCAGCAAAGTTTATCAATTCCACGGTCAAATAATTCATTGAGGTCTCGCGGGAAATTCTTTGGCATCATAGCGAAGTCCGGCAAAGCAACTTAATCAACTGAATCATCGCAATTATCGAATCAGTTCCTACCAACAAATATTCCGGCTCCCCTGTTTGCAAAGTTATCAATTAAACCACCGTTCGCCTTTTTACAGAGAAGTGTAAACTTTATACTGCAAATGCTAGACGAACTTTAACCAGTTAACTGTGTAGCTCGACTTTGTATGTGGCTACTAAACATTTTTGACAACTTTATTTATCACGTATTGATCTCTCGTCAATTTTGTTGTTTCGTTTCTTTATTTCGTCTTTGACTCGAAAAATTCTAAAATGTCGACAAATTAATAATGCGTTTTAATTTTCGTTACAATTTTAACATAAATAGCAAGCAATTAATTTATATTCCATGACGAGTATACTCTGCAAACACAGCTAACTGGTTAAGGGACACAGCCACCTCAAAGCAAAATGAATAGCAAGCTTGTCTATAGAACGACCAGGAGTATCAAGATGACTGCGTGTAAAATATTCCGGCAGGTAGAACATCTGATCCGAAAGCCATAATTCTCCCGGAGACCTAATTACTCTTAAGGGGTGAAACGGAAGCAAAGGCCGTCGTTCTTTACCACCTCGGATTACCGTGCAAGCCGTCGGATGGCAGCAGCAGCAGCAGCAGCAGCAGCGTAAAAGACTATTTTATTTATCCTCCACTCAAGCTAACGGATTGCGGGTCTTGTTTTTATTTGAACTCGGGTTCGCCTGGGATTCGCATTCGGTGGAACTCGCTCGGGTCTGGATCATTCTGTATTTCCGACTTTTGTCTACAGGAGAACGTTGCATGCACTCGTTCCCGCGCACCCCTCGGTTCATCCCACCGCGGCTTTCTACGATCCTCGCCGCTATCCGCCTCCTGGCAAACTTTTCGCGAAACTGTTCAACTTCCCGGTAGATTCGAAGAGTCTTTTTAGTCGTTTCGTTTCATCCGCCTCGCTTAAACGAGGGAGAGAGAGAGAGAGAGA
Organism: Sphecodes monilicornis; assembly: GCA_913789915.3. Classification (NCBI taxonomy): domain Eukaryota; kingdom Metazoa; phylum Arthropoda; class Insecta; order Hymenoptera; family Halictidae; genus Sphecodes; species Sphecodes monilicornis. Next base: position 20,102,133 of record OU565290.1, read on the forward strand.
GAGAGAGAGAGAGAGAGAGAGAGAGAGAACTAGTGAGGGGTAGAACGCCACGAAAAATGGGGTCTGGATGGTCCATTCCAAGGGTGGTAATGCGCTATTTACATGTTTTTGCACGCCCGCGCGCCAGCGACCCTGTCCTCCCGATGCCGAAACAACGCGGCGTCGGCGTCGCGACTAGAGCAAGAAACGAAAAGACTCGAGAGTTGGTATCTCGTGTTCCCCCCATCTCTTTTTATCCCTGATGTTCGTTCTGCAGAGAAAGACGGAGAAACAGAGAAAGAGAGAGAGAGAGAGAGAGAGAGAGAGAGAGAGAGAGACGCACGACGACCGTTGTCACGGTGACGCGGCAATTTTCTCGTCGCTCATTTGGACACGCAAAACTGCACGACGAAGTTATTCAATTTGTTTTTATATTAACTTAAACATACGTGAGACGGACCCGCGCTCTCTTTCTGTCTCTCCCAGCAAACGTGTTGCCCGGTGGAGCGCTGTGTGGAACGCTCTGCGGAACGCACCGTTGGAAATTCCGGCTACCCTTCGTTTTACGTTTTTCATTATCGTTCTTCTTTTAATACTTTTCGCTCTTGCCGCTTTAAGCCCGCTTATTTTCGAGTCATCGTCTGCCGTTCTTTCGTTGAAACGAATTCAACACGCTTCCACCCGGGGGTACTAATTGCCCCTGTTGCTTATTCGACCCGGGAACAGTAGCGGTTTTGACTTCTCCTGAGGGAATACCGATAGATGGGAAATGATGTGTGAGTATTCTAATTCGACGATTGATCTAGCTTACGTGGGGAAGGTGGGCGGGATTTACGAAAAGTAGAGGATCCCAGGGAATCGTAGAGATGGTGAGAAAATCCTGTGAAGGTATTCTAGACATGGTGAGAGGATCTAGGGAAAGGGTGAGGATCTATGAAGGTGGAGGGATCCAAGGAAGATGCAGTTGTCGAAGGAAAGTGGAGGGATCCAGCGATAGGAAGAAGAAGGCAAGAAGGGAAGGATGAAGGGTAGAAGGATGATAAAACGGAAAAGTAGTGGGAAGGGTGGGAAACTATGGAGGAAGATGGAACTGGGAGTGTACCGTAGGAGACCACCGTGGTCCACCATGGTCCACCGGGCGCCTCCAGGGATCTGAAACATTCCCACCGGAGGAGCCGCCGGAGTTGAGCCATCCGGGACTTTTGGGAGCTCCCGCAGAGTCCGACCAGCCCCGCAGTTCCACTGAGACCGATTATGTTTGCAGAGCACCTCTACTTATAGTCCTTCCCCAACTTGCACTCATATTGTCGATGAATAGCTCAGCAATCTTGTCAGGGTACCTGCCTATATTCAAAGGTATGTATGATATTTCGCGGTTGCCATTTCTCGATTTAGAGTCGTCGGCAACGGATATTCTTTAACTCTCGCCTATCCTCTTCGCCTACCAATTTTACCTCCGTAAATAGTTCTTTATTAAATTTGACGAATAAAATGGGAAAGGCTGCAAATAATGGCTCATTAAGGCTATCAACTTTCAGTTACCAAGGTTCATGCGATGGTAGTTCCACTTTTATATCTGTGGTTGCAAGGAAACACGTCGCATGTCGCAATTTCAAAAAATTTGAGATTATGCATTAATTGAGCTTCATAGTATAGAATTTACATATTTACCAGAAAAAATGCCATGAAAACAAATTCGAAAGGCTCAAAAAATAATGCAATTTAACCGATGTCCTATGTCAAAGCATTAGTGATCAAATCTTTAAACGGCAATATCTCGAACGTGAAAGTATGTGACATGCGGCGTTCTTCCTGACCACTGCTTTTGCAAGGATCATAATGAACCAAATTGTGGTCGAGAGTTAATCTGAACGCAAAATTCTGTTACCGATTATGACAGTGCTTTTTTTATCCGAAGAAAACGTCTGATGCTCAATTAGAATTTTTCCTCGATTCAGAGAACCTAACATTGTCTGTAGAAATATGAATTCGAATGAAAACGCGGAATAATCAGAATTCTTTTGCTCCGCGCACCGTTCCGTTTCAAAATTTATCCACCGTACGTTTCTCGCGGATTATGTGCATTTATGAAACGGAGGAGGGCAGCGTGGGAAAAAGAAAAAGAGCGAGCCGGAAAGCGGCGGGAAAAGGGTGAGATCCGAGTAGCTTTCAGGACGAAGTACTTGTAACGGCTGGCCGGGCAGCATATTTTCTCACAATTCGAGGATCTTCTGGAGACGAAATGGAATGCCTGTATTTTATTACCGTTCCAACTGCGCGTTTCGCAAAAATTGCCGAATACCCTGCCCTTTCGAAAACGTAACTAATGTCGTCCCCTACTTTCTAATTTTATTTGACCTGTTCTCAAAAATAGAAAACTGGGACACAAATGTTCATAAATTTGTGTTTCAGGTAATTGCAATATTTTAATAAAATAAGATCTCGTTGGAACTGGACATTGACAGTTCTACGGGGACAGCAAATGGGCAAAATGGTCAATAGTATTATTTTACGCTCGGCGCAACTTTAACTCATAAACAAATGAAGAATTAATTTCCTCCCACTGTACAAAGTAAGTCTCGAAAGTAAGCTTGTCAGGACGAGTTTCTGGCAGTTTTTCTGAGAAAACTCTGCGGACGTAATAATACCGCACTCTTTGCTACAACCACGCGTGGCCTTTGCTATTATTCAAAAAGTACTTAAGCCGATTTCGCGGTTGTGTTACCGGCAGAAGGGTAATACCAAAGAGATACTCGTTGACCACACCGCAGTAACTTTCGTCGCTGTTCGCCTCTCTGTTTTCGACCTTCTCCTTTTGAGCCTTTAAATTGCCGTACAACAAAACAGGCCGAGATCAAGGAAGCCTTCCATCGGATTTTCAAAGCGTACTTCGTTTTTAATTAACATTTTCTCTAGAACAATCGAAGCTTAATTCACATTCTACCCCAGGAATTGTTCAATTACTGCGGCTTTTTCACTTCCTTTCAATTTTAAACACTCTTGTACCTGCAGTTCGTTAAACGCACGTATTGTTCCCAAAATGCAGAATCGGAACCACTAGACAATCTACTTTTGCAAATCATACTGCAATCTACGTATCATTGATAAAGTTGATTTGTATTTAAAAGTGAAGGAGGAATAAGTTTCGTATTGAAAATGTCCGCAGGAATGCTGAATGTCACATCAGATGCGATGCAGTCAGTGACAATTTTATAATCGCAATCTGGGGAACGTCTTCTTCTGGGACTTTGACAGTTTAATTCGTTCCAAGTGTGCTGCATGAGATATGTTATGCTAATCATGGGCATGGGAACAGCGTGTCGAGAGTAACGGAGTTCTGGGTCTCGTATGTGACTACAGATCTCATGATGAGGCAACGGAGACTAAAACTCATGCTATAGAATTGGTGAATAGTTAATCCCACTATTTTACACTTCTGAGTACAGGGTGTATAAAAACTATATGTCACGATTACCATAACAGGATTCTGTACCTCTGGATCGGTGGAGATCTGTTAAAAAAATGGTCCGCAAATTTGTCCTTGATCCTTTTTTTCAAGGTGAAACTTTTTTGTATTTCATCGTATAGTACTCGTTGCAAGGAACAAAAGTCTCACAGACACTATGGGTCTCAAGTCAACCATTCTCTTTAAAAACGACTTTAACGTTTAGTAAACTATTTTATTCCACATGTCTACAGGGTGTCCCAAAATGGTACAGATGTGGAAAGGATGATTCTACATGAGAAAACAAGTCTAAAATATGTAACAATTTTTTTTCATTTGACACCTCGGTTTCGAGAAATTAGAGTTCGAAAATCCGTTAAGTTCGTGTTCCTAGCGTTTGTAAGAAGTAGATCAGGTAGGTCATGAACAGACGGGTCAGACGATTCATATTTAACATTAAGCGCAATCGTCGAATTTTCAAACTCTAATTTCTCGAGAATGAGGCGTTAAACGAAAAAAAAAAACCATTTTATACTTTAAACTTATTTTCTCATGTAGAATTACCCCCTCCAGATTTATACCATCTTGGAACACCCGGTAGACACATGGAATAAAATAGTTTATGAAATTTCAAAGTCGTTTTTCAAGAGAATGGTTGATACCTATGGTGTATTTGAGACTTTTGTTCCTTGTGACGAGTACTATACGATGCAATACAAATAAAATGTTGACCTTGAAAAAAGGGTGAAGGACAAATTTGCCGCCCATTTTTTTAACAGATCTCCAGCGATCCAGAGGTATAGAGGCCGCTATGGTAGTCGTGACATATAATTTTTATACATCCTGTACAGTCTCCTAATTTTTTTGTCCATTTAACGTCTCAAATATCAGACAAACTTAACAAATTTTCTAAGAATTTTACATTTGGAGAATCTACAAGTGTTAACAGATGAAACTGATCCTTCCATTATATTTTCTTAGCATTCTTAGCTATCATTTGCTTGTTTAAAAATCAGATGTAAACTGATTCCGCTTCTAAATTGTGAAGTTGAATTCAATTAATAGATTTTAGAAGGCGAGAGAACTAAATTCCAATATTACCGATACCTTGCGAGTACTTACGCAGTCTACCAACCTTCCAAGGCAAATGGAATTCATGATTTTATGCAGGAGGCAAAATAAATATATTCTAGAGTCGATGCGAGCATCATTGGAAGTTAGAAAACTCCGTTCGGCTAGAGCTGTTGGAACTTTGAAAATAGTTGGAGTTCTGTTTGCCTTAGCGCACTGTTGAAATTTTCTAAGTCCCATCAACAGCGGCATCTTGCCTCAACTAGCATCGTGCCGGAAATAAAACTCTCCAACTCCTTAATATTTTATTCACTCGCGATATAATCCAACTTGTTCCTACTTTTACAATTCGATATTCAAACGTATACTCGATTGGACACTATTCACAGACTTTCGATGAAACGACTCGCGTAACGCTTCTGTCGACTGGTCGATTAGCGGGAATTTTGGAAATATAATGAAGATTCTTCGGACCTGGCACATCACTGAAATTTTGCCGAGTTCCATCTTTCTCACGTCTCAGGGATACTCGAAATTCCGTACACTATAAAGTAAAGCAGCAAGAGTTTCGGGAATTTGGAGTATTCTATTAGGCAGGTAACAAGGACATTGAAATTTTATCGAAAATTGCGGATAACGTATCAGATTCGGATACATGGGACGAGGGAGTAGTACGACTTAGAATATTTTAGTTGGAAACTCTAACTCCGTTGCATTCATTTTCCGAGTTCCGGTCTCTTGCCAGGCGTCTAAAATTTCTACAAGAGCAATTTCCAATGCAACAATGAGTTGTCAAATTCCGTTTTGTATCCATAAATAATTTTTTCGCTGCAAGATACTTGCTGCGAGCAAGACTCACTGAAAGAATTCGCGACACACGATCAATTCTGCAACAGCCACCGCCATTTTCGTTGTCAGACCATGCAGACACGCGCAATATTATCTTGCCGGCGCGTGTAGCCCCCGCTTTTGCATCGCAATAAGTTTATGTTCCACCGATACAGCCGATCTAACACAACCGTGTCCCTTTTCACAGTTGACCCAGATCAGACCGACGGATATGTATTTTTTCGGAGCGGCGCGAAATTGAAGGAAATAGGACCGGCGGTGTAACGATTCCGTTAAATACGAATTTGCATATAATGCGCACGTAACGCGGGCTGAACATTTTTCGACCGGGCCCGGCTCTCGCCAGAGACACCGATACCAATCTACATAAATATTTCGAAATATCGCGTTACCGTATCTAGCGCGCAACAAGCTATATGTGTAGAGTATAGACCGAGGCACGCGATACTTCGACTTCTGTTTACGAGCATAAGAATCAGCGAACTTTCAATCGTAATCTCGCATTGTGATCGATCGATTTCATCCCAATTAAAAAAATCACATTGCCGGTATACGAAGCCAATTAACTTGGCGCAATAGTATACAAGCTGTGAACTATTCACTTTTCGCGATAAACCTGCCGCTGCTGGTCGAATCACCTATTTAAAATTATTTCATTGCAATTCGTGTGATTATATGGCTACTTCAGTTAGAAATCATTAAAGACATTTCTTCATTCAAGCACATATTGTGACAAAAATTGTACTACATCTAATTGAATTCCAATCTAGTTGTTTTTGGAAGACTACTAACTGAACTATGTGAACTTCAAAACGTTCAGCATTTGTTTCGCTGTTAACCTTTTCTGTTAAAGTGTAGTGTATCAAATGTAGTGTACCGTGTACCTCATTATGAAATGGACCGGTTGTTTTGAAAGTGACGTAAGTCCATTTTGTCTTCTTTCGAGAATTGTTTATAAATAAAAAATTCACTCTAAGTTGGTTGTTTATTTTGTGATTTCTCAATTTCTTCCAAAAATGGACTTACACCACTTTCAAAATGAAACAGAAGACTATAAAAAATTCGCTATATATTATACTATGGTGGCTGGAAAGTGTGTGAGAGGAGGAAAAAGGAGAAAGAAGCGTTTCGTCCTAGGCCCGCTAGAGGACTCATCGGTAAGGCTATCTAGCGGACCCGTGCCTTAGACGCGGGAATGTCGTAAGGACAGTTTAGGACGGTATATATACAAACAGAGGAAGATTCAGGTAGTAGCGGGAAAGGTGTTGTCGTAATGTCCCTCTGTTGACGAGCATAGGAAGTAGCCGTCACAATACTGTCCACTATTACTTGAATCAACAAAATCGATAAAATTCATTCGACTGTCTTTAAGCACACTGCGACATTGTCACATATCTGTGAAAAAACATTATATTATGAAACATTATCTTACGAGAATAGAGATCCTCATTTCAATCGACAATATATGTAAAACGTAGTATTACGTCTCTCGTATAATATATTAATTAGATCAGGGAGTTCCAACGTATTCCCCTCCGAGCCATCGTGGTGGGAGCTTCCCACTACTATACATTATGACGAGGAAGTCTTAGAGTGGGGGAAGAACCTAAGTAGGGAAGGTGTCTCGAATAGCTCCGGAGGTACTGGTTGGAACTGCCTGAATGAGATTGTGGATTTTATACGTTTCTGACAAAAATGAGCAGCTAAGAAACAAAATAAGAACGTCAGTATGATTGAGACTATTAAAAGAGGAAGTTGGCTCTCTATTTTCACGATCGATGCAGAAAAATGGCACATTTTACTTCATTTGAGATACGTTAAGATTGATGAAGTTAGTGTTACTTTCATATTATGTTCCTTTTCAATAAAATTTTTATATTTTGTTTCCTATAGATATTATGAGTGTATTTTTCATGTGCAAAATACAATTAACTAAAACAGATAAACTGAACAGAAAAAAAACGAAAGAAATGGGAAAAAAAGGAAAAAGTTATTTTTCTTTCCAAACTGATCCTCACTCGTGTCTATTTTGTCGAACAGTAAATACGTACCTCACACCGTGTCTTCAGACATATTACATAAATTAAATTCTATTTCGTATTTTAAAGAGTGTGGTTTATTGTATACCCATAATCCTGCAAGCTGCATCTGTCTTTTCGAACCACATATCTGTCTTTTCGATAAGAAACCGGTCTCGGACGAAGAAGGCCGTTTCGCGTCACACAATTTCAATTAGTCGTTTACATAATTTTGCACGTGTCACGCAAATACTCCGCGGCCATTAATATCTCGCCAGTGTCCGGCAAATAATACAACCGCGTTTCTTCGGGGCCAGCAAGCTTGTTACGTTCTCGCCCTCCGTTTTTTCGGCGAGAATTATTTCCGCGCCGATTCCAGCTCGCGTGGACAAAAAAATATTTACCCGACTCGCTAAACCGGGCAAGACGGCCCATATGCATTTTAATTATTTCAACGTCGCGACACTTTCCACCGGCCACACGACCGAATGTTACTTTCTCTCAATTTCCGCGAACCCCAGCACTGCACACGCTGGTTGCTAAGTAGTTAATCAGATCGTCGCTTTAGGCGCAATTTTCTTTCGAATTGACACTTCAGCTTGGAAAATAAATGTCAACAGGTTTTGTATATATACATTCACTACCATTAATATTCGGTCACTCCTAAAAAGACGATAACTTTTTTAATACCGCACCATATGACTTGGATTTATTTAAGGAGTCAGGACAATTAGTTTACTACATAACGCAGAAATGAAATTTTTAAAAAAATTGTAATTGATAGGAATTGCAAGGAATATTCTAATAGTTGATTTTATCTCTGTTTCCAGTATTCGATGATAATTCGAAACGACATTAAAAATATTAAAATAACTCTCACAATGAGAACAAGTAGAACAATAAAGAATTTCTTTTTCAGGCTTTATCAATAGTAATAATATAAATGGTTTGTCTCAGAAAATACAATAAAATATCGATGAAATGGGAGCATCCCCCTCAGCGTCCTTCTTAAGTAGAAACAGTCAGCTATGGACAGACACCGTGAGACACTTAATGTCATACGATGAAATGAAATTCGATTTTCATTGTCACGCATTAATAGCAACAGTATGGATTATCGACTAATTCCTTTATTATTTTTACCGAAAACCATCTTTTGTTATATTACGAAACGCAAGAAAAATTTTTGATGATTCTGACATTTTTTGAGAACACAGCTCGGCAAGTGTTAAGTCCGGTAGATATTTCGGTCGTTTCGATAAATAAAACCTCGTCCTATCGATTCTCTGTTCGACATTTAACCGGCTTTGACGAGGGGTCCCTAGCTTACGGAATCTTCAAAGCGTGGACCGTCTACAAAGGCTGCTTGAATTTCCCCTTTCTGGTGAGATCCGTCGAAAGAAACCGGAACTACCGGTTGTGCTTGTCTCGCCTTTGTGACGCAAGAGACGTAAATCTGTACTTCCCGAACGTCCGTTATATGGTCCGTGGAATACGATTGTTTTCAGCGAAGCGGGGCTTTACGCGATCGTTTTCGCTAACGCTGGAACATTTTTCTTCCTTCACCTCCTTCTACTCTTTCGCCCATCCCCCCACTTTAAACATCCTTTGAAAGCGTCTCAAAAGAATTGTTGTTACGCGAGAGCTTCATACAGTGAAATAATTGCTTCGATACCGGCCGATGGAAACAAACCGATCGAGATTTTTTTACTTAGCCTCCGTCGTCGTGGACGCTTCTCCCAGACAATCGTTCGAGACGATCATGCGAAGACAATTTTCACTGAAAGGAAAATTTCTTTCAATTGATATTTCAAAGTGAAGGAAGTCTCTCTACCTTTCGAATTATCGAGGCGATTTATTGTTATAGGGATGTTGAGAAAATTGACAAAGTAGCTTAAGAAGATCTGTGTAGTGTAGGGGTGTGCGGGATCCCGGGTCGTGACGGAATCCCAAGAATTTCGGAATCCCGAATATTTTAGGGATCCCGAAATCATTCGGGATTCCCGAGAATTTCGAGATCCCGGATATGTTCGGGATTCCCGAATATATCTGTGATTCTCGACATTTTGAAGTTTCTCCATACTTTCAATAATTTAGTGTTTAGTATGCAATGTATACAAGATCTGTTAACTTAGCTAAGCGATCATAAAGCTGGAAGAACACAAAGGCATTCGGATTGCTGAAATTGTCAAGAATAGCGACAATTTCGGGAATCCCAAATATTATTCTATATCCCGAACATTTTTGGGATCCCGAATGTTCTCGGTAATCCCGAATCTTCGCGGGATACCGTATATTTTCGGGCATCCCGAATCATCTCGGGATCCCGCACATACACGGGAATCCCGAATATTCTCGGGAATCCCGGATTTTTTACGGGAATCCCGAACACTTTTGCGAATCCCCCACACCCGTAGTGTAGTGTGATCCTCGGTTTCAGTAAAATAACTTTCCTTTCATGAACGCGAGTTATTCCTGATTGAGATTTTCTTACTTCCAATCAGACTCCATTTGTGACAAATTCTATTACTCCTTATTGTAATAAACACATTAAGATCTGGAGTCTAATAATGACGTTGAGAAAATTTAAGAAGTAGCTTATGAAGATCTGTGCTACATGATTCTCATTTTCAGTAAAATGATGTTCGGTTAGCGAATGTGATTCATTCTCGGCAAAATATGTAACGCGAGTTGTTCCCGCAAATAAATGGTAATGCACGGAATGTTTGAAAGATTTTTGGCTGTAAGATTTCACGCAAGATCGGCAGAGAGTACGGTTCCCGTGTTTACGAAAGTCTCGAAACAAACGGAACGAATCTCCCGATTCGACGAATATTATGATTTATTCAAACTTCCGGGGAACTTCTGGCCGCTCGCAGACAACGGGAGCTGGGTTCACGGGATCACAAAGAAGGGTCTGCACTTGCAACGAAAATCCATGTTAAAGCGAAAGATCCGATTACCGGAGTTCTTTTTAATTAATTTCGAACTCGGGTGAAACTGCTGGTCTCTACGAAGTAAAATGGAAATTGATCTATTTTTGTGGAAATTCCAGCAATACAGTGGAACAAAAATTTCAACGCAGTTTTCACGGGACAATCGGGATGGTTGGATGTCGGCGAGAATTCACGGCAACGCAAAGATGATCCACGTAGGCGATTGCGAGAAAGAAGCCCAGGGAAACTGTAGGGAAAGTCATAAGTGCGAGGAAGCAGCGAGCGCGCAAGGGAATCATTAAAAAGTGGCAGCCGGTTAGCGAAACTACTTCGAAAAGAGGTCCGAGCCGACTTCGCACCTAGAGCCCATAAATCATCTGTGGTTTTACGAGTTCAGGTTCGGGGCTATAAACAAACAGTTCACAGAATACGACTGAAGTTCGACGGAAGGAAATACCCGCGAAGCACGTACCGCTACGCATACGAGCAGTTACCCAAGTTTCCGGGTCTACATGTGCATCCTGGAATGCAACGCGGAGTAATCCCTGATATAATCCAGTGATTTGCTACCGCTAGAATTATTCAGTTCGATTTCCAGTTAGTTACTAGTTTCAAAAAGATCTGCAAGAACTGTGAGATCGAAAAGTGGTTGACTCATTAAACGCGCGTGAGTTGAAAACATGAAATTAGTTTGCAGGTTGAGTCTCGTTATTTCTGGAAATCAATCCTGAAAACCAAGAATCGACAGTGTTATGTAGAACTTTTTCATAGACGAGATCTTGAGAGTAAATATTTAAGTTTGAATAAGCTTCGGAAATATAAAAAGAAAAATTTGTCTGTGGCAGGATCAGGTATTTTGTTGATTGATGTTAAGAAGTATTCTGAACCGTTGTAACGAATATTGAATACTATTCGTAACGAATGCAACAATGTTAAGGAATTATGACAGTTAAACGGAACCTTTATACAGTTAATGGGACCTTTTTTACACGGTTACTAAAATATCTGTTCCAAGAGAACAATTTCCAAAAAGACGTTCCTAAGAATAACATTTTTAACAGAACAGAATAGTTTTAAACACGAAAGATTATTGTTTATCAGGGAGTTCCAATGTATTCCCCTACCAGAACTGCAAGGTCCCCACCATCGAACCTCTTCCCACTACTACGTAGTGTTATTGAGGGCTGCGCGCGCCGCGTGGCTCTCGTGGTGGGAGCTTTCCACTCACTGATCTCTATACTATGGATACGTGATTCGGATTCTGGAAATGGCTCGAATTGAACGTAGATTTGGATGCCAGCGCCACTATCCTTCGACCGGTGTACTGTACCCCTCGTACTCCTCTTCACCTCCGTGATCCTCTATACTTCGCCATGTGTTTGCATCCCTCTAGATGGTGCTGCTTTCAATCGAACTGATTGGACGCTATTGATACGCTACGAAATAGAAAGTGTCGATGACGTCCAATCAACTCGATTGAAAGCAGCGCCATCTAGAGGGACGCAAACACATGGCGAAGTATTGAGGATCACGGGGTGAAGAGGAGTACGATGGGTACAGTACACCGGTCGAACGATAGCGGCGCTGGCATCCAAATCTACGTTCAATTCGGAACAAAAAGCTGTGTAGCTGGCTTATGGCAATATCGTATCCATAGTATATATATATATATATATATATATATATATATATTTGGATGCCAGCGCCGCTATCGTTCGACCGGTGTACTGTACCCCTCGTACTCCTCTTCACCCCGTATATATATATATATATATATATATATATATATATATATATATACATATATCAGTGTTCCCACTACTATACATTATAACGATGAAGTCTCAGAGTGGGGGAAGAATCTAAGTGGGGAAGGTGCCCCGAATAGCTCCGGAGCTACTGGTTGGAACTGCCTGCTGTAGATGAAGATTGTTCGACACGTCTGACCAGAATCAACCACATCTACTTACAGAACGGGCAAACTAGATTTAGATAGCATAATATTAAATATACTATTTTACTGTTCCCTATACATTAATCAGTAAAATTCGCAAGTGACCATGAGGCATAAAATTTTGTAAGAATAAATTTACAAAAACTAGACACAATTATGCAGATACAATTTGCACTCAAACACAAGTTTAACAGCAGTTAGTAAAAATGTTGTATACCGATGTAAAGAGACAATAAAGGGCGAGGACGGAACTGATAGGAGTAGACGCTAGTTTTGAATAAAAGGTAGAAATGACAGAACGGCGTAGACGGTGCTTGGATGCCGCGCAACATAGCGCATTCATGCGACCATAAATATTGTCAAACTGAAACGACGTGACGCATCGCGGAACACGTGTGATGCTCTGTATATTAGATGACGTGTAGTATTCAATTCGCTCTGAACTCGACCCAGGCCAATGGCATGCACCTGAAACGACTCGGCTGTTATGCTATTCTCACGTACCACCTATGTACTCTCGCCATGGACCACCATGCACTATTCATGACCGGTTTGGCCAAGGTTCACCAGAACGAACAGCTGTTTGCGAGACAGGGTGAGGGGCAGAACGGCTATACGGAAGGTGGTTATAGCTGGCTTCATGGCTTCCGGCATGCATATTATGGTGCGTTGAAATGATGCATTGTTGAAACGGCGATAAACACATTATCTTAGCTAATGAAACGCCATGGTTCCGTATTCGTTGTAGGCGGATGTTTCTGTCATGGAATGCGCTTCGAAATCCGAAAACAGCAGGATAAGATGAAATTCACCCATGGACTTTATGGCGTGAGAAAAAAAAACGAATGCGTACGATATAAAATTTTAATCTATAACAGCTCGTTGCAGAAATTGTTGTTGCAGTTGCCTTCGCGTGAAAAGTACATTCGCGATTTATTCTATCATACACAGTGCATTTATAAAATTTAAGGAAATAAGCAAAAATAATCCCTTGACAAATGAACCAAATAAATTTCAAGGAGTCCAAAGGTACCATTTAAGGTAAGCATTTCTAAAACGTGTGAATATAAAGTCCGATGAATTCGGCTCACAGCAAAGTGGGCCCAGGAATCCAAAATGTAGATACCAGAGCAAGAATTTGCAAAACCCGCGTGCACCACGAAGTATAATCTGTTCGTTCGAGTTTGGGAACCACTTAAAGTGCAAAGGATTCTATTTTCGATGCCTGCACAGCCTGCAGGACTTATTTCGCAGACACCGTCGGCGCCGCGGGTACAACAACAGCCGCGATACATTTTTCATTTACATCGCGACTTCGAGAGCCGTTGAATATGAAACGGCAATAGTGTTGCGGTCTACGGAGCCGGGGCACGAGCCGAAATCCTTTAAAAAGGTCGGGACACGTATCTAGGGACGGGTATCTTCAGAAGAACGATCGGGGAGTCGCGTTTTCATCCTGAATCGTGGTTGTTTAAATTTCTCGGGATCGCCGGGAAACTTTCCCATTTATGCGTTGTTCGGGGAGCATTATCAAAAAAAAGGCGAGAGAAAAGAAACTGTTGGAGGTGTGGGAGAGGAGCTTCGCGGTGTCGTCTCTATTTTAAAGAAATTCAAATCCTATCTGATATGAAAGTTCGTAGAACAGAATCAGCCGCGCGGTGGGCGGTTGTCGGTCGCATGGCAGAAATGGTAGGGTGTGAGCAAGGGGGGTTGAGAGGGGGGCACGACGCATCGGGGAAAAGAAGCTGACAAGGCTGAATTGCAGAGCCAATCGGATAAGTGCATTCCTATAGAGCCGAGACGCCCCGTCCAATCAGATATACCGTAGTCTTTGACGTTTCTCATGTCGTATCGCGCGATCTTCCGCGGCCTCTGTCTCCTCCGCGACCCACGACTTTCCACCCCCCCCCTCCCTGTTCGCCCGCTCTACTCTCTCCTTTTCTTTCTCTCGCCCCAGGGCACTCCGTCGGGGAATCCTGACCGCCGCGGCGCCCGACATCAATCCGCGGGGGCTCTGTGTAAAATGAGAAGAAAAGCCACGGGAAATGAATCAAACGTCCCCGACGTTTCAATTATTTCTTACGGGCACTGGCTGCCTGTATCTGCCGCCTTTTCGACGCCCCTCTCCCCCCTCTCACTCCTTTTCTATCTTTCTCTATCACTAGGAGTCGGCTCGGGGAAGCGGCTGACTTAACTGGGAAAATAAAAGGCAATTTAACGTAACAGCCGTCTCGTTGCCTGAACAAATGCGTGACTTTCCCTCGGAATTCTGCCGGCTGCGTTTCGAGAAGCCAACGAACTCGTTATTATTCGATCGACGCAAATTTTACACTTAATTCAGCTCGTTTGATAGCGGTGAAATCTGAATCTTATTAAACCTTTGCGGACGGGAATTATTTTTAGTGTACTATTCGATGGATCAAATGTACAATTTTCCTTGTGGAATGGAATGATGTACTGACAGCTAAATTTAAGAATTAACTAAAGGCACTAGTGTTGTGTTTAGTACTAATTTGTTTGAGAGCAATCAGTTTTTCGAAAATTATTTGCAGTCATGGATTAACCATCTTACTTGGACGACTGTCTGCAGACACGCGTCCGCAAAGCGTTGACACACTAGGTTCACGGAGCACTGAAAGTGGCCATTTTACAGTAAGGTGGAGTGGGGTAAGTGCATAAACGGGCTCTTATTAATATAATACGAGAGAAATTGCAATATCTAATATCTAGTAATCTATTCAAAGTTAATACCATCCTATCCACGTAGATGTCGCCCAATTAATGAGGGGAATCCCCGATTTATGCCGACCAGTTCGAAAGCACCACATGTAAAGAGCACGTCTACTTTGAGGTTATCATAAATGTGCTGTAGTTTTTAAGGAAATTGTATGTTCTGTGTTATTATTTTTGGTGAGTAATAAAAAATATTGTTTATATCTCACTTTAAACAAATAATTTTTTTTTTGAAATTTATTGAGAAAAACAGTAGTGTGCTCTTACCTCGTAAATATTGAGACAAGGGACAAGGGGCAAGTGCATCCCTTGTGGTGGGGTAAGAGCATATGGCTGTGCACATGCCCCAGAAAATGTCCTGCTTGATTATTTCTTGTTTTACATCTCTGAATAATAAACTTATAGTAATTAGCTACGTTGATTACTTAATTAACTTTCTATTTAAGGAAGCCACCATGGTTCGTACTTACGTAAGAAAAACGAACGGGGGCGATTACTCAAAAGAAACGTTTGAAGAAGCTATTGAAGAAATAAAAGCAGGACGCATAAATGCGTACCAAGTCAGCAAAAAATTGTATAGCAAATATATCAATAGTTATACTCTTGCCTCGTAGCATATCATATAAGGCTTCAAATCGGTTTTTTTGGTCGGTTGTGCACATGCCCCATTTTCGGCGAAAGTGCACAGTTGTTGGATTTTTTGCAATTTTCTTAAAACAATAAAATATACAAGTGAAATGTGCATTTTTGTCAATGTTAATCAAAGCGTATTAACTCAAGTATTCGTTAATTTCAATAAATGTTAAAGTATTTGTTCATATATCTTGGCTCGTAATAAAGCACTTTACTTGAGGTGACACTAAATATATTTATTTATACTACTATATATATTGATACATTATTATACACTATAATTCTACGGACCTTTCATGCTCGAGTCTCTCGGGAACAAACTCACACCGTGAGCTCCCGTGCTCTACCTTACGCCAGATGGCGCGGCCTTTCCTTCTCTCTGTGTGTGTGTATGAATTTACCGTATATTCTAACAGTATTATAAAACAAATAAAAGATATATGGGTTGAAAGTCAAACTCACTAAAAACTGGGGTGCACTCCCTCTTACTTTATAAAAATAACGAGATCGTGTCTATCCAAATTTTAACAATTTTTTTAATAATTCCTCATGGATATATCTTCACTAGTATCAAGCCACGTATGCTCCATAGTACCGCAAGCCGCCATATAAATTACTTCAGAATCAATAGACAAAGCAATCGAGATCGGAAGATGCACACCATCTCTCTGTTCCTATTTTCCAATTCTCCACATTTAACCAGCGATCTCAGACTTTTATGGCTGACCGTACATCTT
Organism: Sphecodes monilicornis; assembly: GCA_913789915.3. Lineage (NCBI taxonomy): Eukaryota > Metazoa > Arthropoda > Insecta > Hymenoptera > Halictidae > Sphecodes > Sphecodes monilicornis. The sequence goes on from OU565290.1 coordinate 20,118,488, forward strand.
TATCCATAACACACTCTAAAACATCAGCTCAATTGCAACCAATTTCAATCATCAAAAATGATTCTACTCGCAACCTGAAACCACCGTTACGTCAGGATCACATTCAAGTAGAACTTCGAAAATGATGAAGCTGACGTTCTCGGGCAGGTTATCGAAAATAACGTCGAGCACTTGAACGAGGGATCGGAATGATAGGAAAACACGTCGGTGTTTCGCGTCGGTAAGCTAGAAGTGGCTCGGGCTTTCTGATAGAAGATCAACTCTCTTCGGTATTGTAACATTCCGTGGATCCAAAGCACCGGACAAGTAACATCGATCGCGCGATTAGATCGAGCTTCGGCATCGAGAATCGATGAGAAGAGGCGACTGCGGGGGCGGTGGCGGTAGCGGGAACAAATCGAGAGATACCTGAGGGGCAAAGAGCGTGGGTGGCAACGAGCGTGTGCATCGAAGAGGGAGAGCGGACAGGAGAGAATAGGCAGCGCACGGATGGCAGCGTGGACCCCGTGGCGTGGCATGGCGTGGCGTGGCGCTCCGTAGGTAGAATAATCGGATAATTAAGTTCCGCGAAATGGAAGGCTAGCGCCTGGGAACCGAACATCGGGCACCGAAAGCTCTCGACAGCGCAACGCATCATCGCTATTCTCTAATTAACGTCGCTAATCAGAATCGCTAGGATAACGCGATTATACCCGGGCCAGACTGCCGGCTACGAATCTGACGTAGCCCGCACGACTGATTGACCAAACCTGCGAAACCGGTGACGTCATCGAACGGTTGTAACCAGCCTGATTCGTAGAATGCCTATCCCGGTACGCGCAGCCGTTAATGCGAACGATACCTAATCGCATCTACGCGCCCCTCACCCCCCCCCCCTCGCACACCCCCGCCCCATTTCGCTGAGCGGCTGTCCGCCGATTCCAGCCCGGATTTACCTGTCGTCCTGTCAGAACCTATTAAAACGGAAAAGTACACCTTGCGCATTCTACTTGAGAGCTTTGCCACCGATTATGCACCGCTTTCCGACGGTTCAATTTAGCCACGGTGAACGCTTCGTTCATTATTATCATTGTTGCGTCGTCTTTATAGCGTTCTTGATGAGCTACAAGTTAGGGCGCACTTATTCGTTTCGTTCATTCTGTTTCTGGAAGACTGTGTCAAAATTAGGAGAAGCTAACGAAGTCTGACGAGTTTTATGTTAAAATGTTCATTACTAGGAATGGATTTACATATCTTTTGCAATGCTCATAGAATTTAATAACATTCTTACATTCTCCTCAACGTATTGCAAAAATTAATACTAGGGAGGATAGATTTTTATGTAATTTCTGTTTCTTAGAATCGATTTAGATAATTTGCATTTGGCACACAGATCTGCAATCTAGTTATAATTATCATGAACGATTGTCTACATATTGTTAAAGTAGGGTGAACAGTGTTTATTGAAATTCACATTGTATTGTCAGCAATAAAGTCTGTTAGCAAAGAAAACAGACCTCCCCCCTCCCCCTCTGCTGCGTAACCACACAAAGTAGACTACCTATTGTATGACTGCCACAAATTTTCTACCCAGCGTCTCATATTCAAAATCGACTTGAGCACTGCCCTCACATCCGAAAAGCACACAAGAGATACCATCGAATTTCTCAAAGAAATCAAACACTTCCACAAAATCTCAAGTCATCACGGAAGTTCGTCGCTAATGACCTGGATGTTGATGCGACGTTAAACCTTACATAAAAAAAAGTCTGTTAGCAATAGTGGTACAGCTGAAAAGAGTATGATTCCATATGTCGAAAGAAGTGTGTCAAAAATATAGAATAAAATGTTTTTCAAGAATGCTATGTTTTCGAGACAAACGGTTTTGAAAATATCAAGTCAGGTTCTCACGCGTCAATATTTGCAGTAAGTAGAATAGGCAGCTAATGGTCAGACGCATCAGTTCTGTTCTTTGTTGCTGTGGTTGAACAAGACTCTGAGACACAATAATGCTTAAAAATACAATAGAGAGGCACTATGTATAATATCGTTGATTAATAAGTTTCGTAAAATTATTATAGGTTCACGTTTTCTTAGATGACTTCAAATCGATTCACATTTCACATTCTGATCGCCATGTCGCTCATACCTGGGTGACGGAATTATTTATACAGAATTGAAAATGAATTTTTACGTAAGTAGCTCAAACGTGACCAAATTTGCTAATGATCTGCGAAGTGGAAGGGGTTTGAAACAGTAATTAATATCAGGAAACTAAACTTTTCAGTTTTTGGTTTGTCAAATAAATTTCTTTGATTTTGTGCGATTTTTATGATTGTCAAGTGGGCGATCAACGTGTTAAGGCACGAAACTAAATGTTGAAATTATGAAATCTAGCGACTACAATGATCTTGAACGACGTAGCAAATTTTGTCTGTTAATAGAAGGTTTATAGTACGCAGATATCAAACATACATTTATGTTCAACCAATTTTATTTTCGTCATCAACGATGTAAATCCCAAAAGCATTCTTACAATCATTACGAAAAAATTCATAGTACACAATTTTGTGCAATAGCAACGTCAATATTGAATATACTAAACGTAAAGTTGCGAAGTCAGGAAAATTTGTGCACAAGACCAAAAAAAGCGCTCGACAATCAATTTCGCGGGCCCGAACAACATTCGTTGGCCGCGCGAACGTCGTTCGGTGTTCGCAAAAATTGGAAACCGTTCGCAGGCAACGAAGTGAACGTACAATATGAAGGCAGGGGAAACAGAGTATAAGCGAAATCCAACAACCAGTTTAGCTTGACGTACGAAGCTCGATAGGAAAAAAAATGACGGGCAGGGGTAACAGAAGTAGTGACGCAATGCTTGCGAATGAATGAATCTATAGATCAGTAAATCGCCGGGTTACCGTCTAGAAATTCTCAAATAACCGAGGGCACCCTCTCGGAGGCCGACGTGAAAACGACTGTAATAAAAAAGGCGTTCGATGACCGCATCCTGTCGATCTCGTAATCGCTGATACTAACAAGCTAGTCGTTTCCACGCTTTATCGCATTGAGGCACGGAACAGCGCATAAACTCGCCGCGCCGATTGTCAGAAGGTATCTGTGCGCGTCGCGAATTTTTCAAACGTCGTTTAACAGTCTCGCCCCGTAAATTCGGGGCTCGAGACTGCACAGGCCGACTCTCGACGAGAGGGTAGATTGACAAAAAGAACACGCACATACACGCAGATAGAGACAGACAGATACAGACGGAACCAGACACATACACGGTAAAAGAGAGAAGAGGAAGTATATAAAAAAAGGGGGGGTAGAAAAACTAGGAAAAATAGAGGCGCGAGAACTGAAACCAATGCGCATCCGCCACGTTTGCTCAGTTGAGTTTGTCTACCTTTCGTTGACACAGAGTCGCTCGCATGCGAGCGAGCGAGAGAGCCCAGCACAAGCGTACGCGCGCGCGTGTACAGACTCCTCGTTTGGTTGCCGCTGCTCCACGCTGGCCGGGGGATAAAAAAAAGGAATTTATTTTTCCATACAGTTTGCGCCTGCCACGTTTAATTTATCCGTTTCAATTTCTCGCATGTTTAAAATACATTTCGGTCCGCTAGTTTTTCATACGCGTCGCACCGCGGAAACGCGCGAGCACATTTGTTAATTGAGACCACTGTTCGCAGTAACGCGCCGCACAAACACGACCGGCAGACTTTCGGCTTTTACGAATACAATGATGGCGGAAGAGATACGCGGGCTTGGTCAATAAAGATCCAGACTATTAGCCAGCACCGAATATAAACCACTGTGACATGCATCCGCTACCTTCGAGCTTGCAAACGCGCAGTATTGCACTCCTGGTGATTAATTGAACGCCTCTTTACAGTCTTTCTTTGCTCGTTTTTTTGATCATGCCATTGTGTTTGCCCCTGTATATGATCCACTATTAACCCTTTGTAGAAGAGAATAGTTTCTGGTGAACTTTTTTTAATGCTGCATTAAAGGTAACTATTAAATGAAAGATGTGAAAGTTTGTTAAATATAAATTTGTTTGATGTTTATTGGGTATAATCATGTTTGTTTCTTGTTCCTAATCAGTCATTATATTGGGGCCGACATATTATGATCCATTATTAAGCTTTCGTAGGAGAGCATTCTTTATAGCGTTAATTTTGAAAGATTGAATGTATTCATTCTCTCTATTAAGCAAGATCGTGTGTTAAACAGTAGAACGTACGACTTAGAAGAAGGAAAAAATGTTTGGTTCAATAAAAATTTGTTTGATATTATCTGTGAATAATTAAAAGTAACAGATGAAAATTTCTATACATAACATTTTATAGAAAATTGCTTCTTGAAACCTCTATACAGATATATTGCACACATCTAATAGATTAACACGTTGAAACGAAAATTATTAGACATTCCAGACGAAAATGCAGGTTTTATGCAATTATGTTAAAAATGGTTATCTAACAGAAAATTGAGAAAATATTTAAAGCTTTTAAAAACACTGTGTTATCATTCCTAACCCATTAAAATTGTTAAGAAGGGGTACGGATGTCTATAAATATCCTTGTATCTTACAATTCGTGTTAATAGTTATTTTGCATAAAAATCTGCACTCTGTTCATGACAACTACCTGTGTGCTCCCATATTAACCCCTTGAACTATGATTTATTGTACGGTTACAGTGATTAGAACTTGATTGTCGTCCATCATTTCTTAGAACAAAAAGAAAATCTAAATTTATTATATAGACAGCAACAAAATCAAATTTTATTTCGCTTCAAAGCAAATTAATAATTTACATGTTTAGTAGATGTTCGAAATTCTTATCACAAGTCTGACTCGTTATTATAGTTCAAGAGGTTAAGAAAATGCGATATGTCATTTAAGAATTGGGTTTAACTAAACAAATTCTCTAAATAAAGGAATTTCGAATAGCTCACGAGTTGCTCGGCTTGCGAAGGCGTATGCGTATGATTGATGCAGCAATCGTATCAAGAAATCGCATTTGCCCGGGATTTCGGATTATCCCGGTAACAATCGAACGTTAGGTGACTTATGGACGGCAGCGCAAACAGTGTCACGCATACGCGTCCGTCTGTCACGGTAGTGAACAAGGAGCCGCCCGCGTTGACCGTAGCCAACACAAATTTCCTACTTCCCTGTCATGTGGTCCAACAGTTTCCAAGCGCATCGGCCGAACGCTCGTGTCGGGGTTAAGTAAAGGATCAGTGGTTGGTCGTGAGGGGAGACTGGGCAAGGATGTTATGACGTATTACGCTGTGTCGTTGCTACGAAAACAATGTGATTAGTTACTGTAATTGTGCGCAGGTAACCAACCCCGTCGACCCACCCTTCATTCTCCCTTCTCCAGGAATCTCTCTCTCCATCTATCTCCCTTCCTCTCTCCCTATCACTTCGCTTTCCTCTCCCAGAACCACCCCCGTTGCACCCTCGCCAACCCCCGTGACGCTCGTTCCTCCGTCCACCACCGCGTATAATGGAACGCTCATCCATTTTCACGATACCTTTGTCCTTTCCAGGGCATGCGAGGCGCGACTCGCTTTAAACACACCACGACGAAAATTTTTATTACGCTCCGCCGGTCAAATTAATCAGACCATTCTGCGGATTCCCCGCCAATTTACCCGCGTAACTCGATTAAAACTTTAGCTTTTCCTCCATTCGCGGGTACGGATATTGTTCAGCAACGACTTCGAATCGCTGTACATTGGTGGTAATCACTATCTTTATGTAACATGCAAATTTTCTGTATCAAACAATGAAATGCCACGTTAAATTCCATCGATGAAATGAACAAGACTACACTCGATTGATACTTTCCACTCTTGTACGTTCTTCGAGTGAGATTTCACCGAGTCTCTGTTTTAATAATTTCATCGAGTCTCTGTATAAAAATAACTTTATATAGTTGTTTAACCTCTGTTTAACCTTATTCATGTCGGATGCGGTTTTCAGTGATTTCATCAAAAAATCTGAAAAAATTAAAAAACTAATATAAACTAATTGTAGGTTAGTCACTAAGTCATATTGTAACATAATAATATACTGTATAATTTGTATTGTACATGCTATATAAACCGCATATGGTTTAAGGCAATAAATAAATAATAATAGTATAGTACCTTCGCACGTCCTAAATTGAGATTGTCACAACGATTTTCAGAACAAATTGGTTGAAATATTTTATATTCAAAATTGTATGAAGCAGAAGATGAGTAAGACACAGTTCGTAGAATTAAAGTGTAAAACGAGAATGAATGAAAACTGGGCGAAGATCTTTTGCGCAATTATTCTCAAGGAGCGTATGACGAGTAAACTCTTTGCAGACGCGTGTCTGCTGACAGTCGCCCAAACAATTTTACTGTTCTGCGACTGTGAGTAATTTTTAAAGCAGTTAATAATCCCGAAAAATATGAAACAAATTTTTACTGAACACAACGCGTTTCCCTTCATTTAGTTCATACAACAAACTCCTCAGCAAACAATTTTGTTTCACGAAGAAAATTTATTCGATCCATCAAAAAGTATACTAAAAATAATCCCCGTCCGCTAAGGGTTAAAAAATGATTACTCTCAAAAAACACCAAACAAATTTTTACATTTAATTCTTATGCGTAGCTTTCAGTACACCGTTTCATTTCCCAAGGAAAATTGTACATTCGAATCTTCGATAAGTACGCTAAACATAATTCCCGTCCGCAAAGGGGTAATACATAGGTGATTATCAACCTTCTCTAGCAAAAACTATCGCTAATCCGAACATCCCCGCCTATAGTTGGAACACGGTGGCATTTTGTCGCGTTCGAGAGCCCCCGCAATCCTATATAAGTTCCCGGGGACAATGAAAATTAGCTACGACAGTTCGGCTTAACATTTTAATTGCGATCAACCTGGAAACCCTCGCGCGTCAGCAATGGCGCCGGGGAGAGAGGCCGCCGGTTAACCGGTCGCTCGGTCGAGTTCCACGCCGCTACGTGCGCCACCGAACCACTGTCCAGAACTATCTTCCATCCAGGTATTTGCAAACTAACTCAGCCACCGGACTGCGCTCGCTGCACACGCCCCGTGTTTATGCACGTCCGTCTCTGTCCTTGCTGACCGCGCGTGCATCGGCCCGCTGCGCGTTGGCGGGCTAGCTCGCTGCCGGGCTGGCTGGCTAGCTTGTATGCGGGATAGATTGCCGCTGACCCGCTGTTAAGTTAGTTCGCCATGTTCCGTGCTGCTGTCCGGGGAGTAATTCTACTAATTAAATCAGCGACCTGCTGGACGGTTAGAGCGCCGCGAAGAGACAGCGAAAAATTGCCTGCTGCCCTTCGTATATCGGCGACCGCTCGACGGTCTCTTTACCAACGCTGACATCGACTTCCAGCACCATCGCAAATCGCTCTCGCGAAATTTTCAGAATCATTACTAGACTGCAGATCTTTATGCATTTTTGTATGTGCACTATTTTAACACGTCACTGCCACGTCAGCCATACGTGACTGACACAATTCTTTTACTAAATTTCAACTTTATTTCGTAGGGTGGCAGGCGGTGTAAATCAAAATTTTGTTTGGACCTACGAATTATAAGAATGTTAAAAAAGGAATGACTGTAATAAATCTTGACTTATCAGTTACGGGTTTCATTAAACTATTTATTCGATTTAAGGTGTTAAAAGATAAAAAACATATATAGTAACAAATGCAATCCCATGTGTACTTTGTGCTTACCATATGAAATTTTCTAGTTAATAAATTGAACTTGTTCCTCATCCTGGTGTTCATAAAGTGAGCGTGCAAATTTAGAATTTGTATGAATATCCGTCTTCTAATCATTACTTTACAACTGTCAAAATTTGTGCTCGATAATTCTGTAAGTGAATGTAAGAATAAAATTTTGTTTAATTTATTGAACTGAAAGCTGTTTTAACTCCACAACCAAGGCACGCATTCTGACCTACAATATTCCCAATGTACATGATTCATTTTGTTTTATATGTATCAAGTTTATCACTATCACTCGTACCTACAATACTTGAATTTTTAGCAATTTTTTAAATATAAACATAGTAATGTAAAAATTGTTTTAAATAATGAAAGAACAATTTTTAGTGGTGTCTCAGAGTTGCCACTCGAATGCGAAGGATTAAGCGATTTTTCACAGCAATCTTCAAATTTTAAGAATTGAACGGTGATGAAGGACAATGTATCGTACTTAACCCTTTGCACTTGAAACTATTTCAACTCCAGAACTCTATTTTTCCAAAAACTTTCTCTACGATATAGAATATTTTCATTCTATATAATTTCCGTAATTTTATGCATACGAAATTCAACACTTACTCATAGCTCACATAATTTTTTTGGAATTTATAAAACTCAAACTAATTTTGTAATGTTAAAAATGTTTTGGATCATCGTTAATGGCGCCTCAGAGTCGCCATTAGTGTGCAGAGGGTTAATCATCTGATCATGTGTAGACAATCTTGGAACACTGGTCAGAGACATTTAAAGTGCACAGCTGACGTCACCGAAGGGTTAAATTGCAAAAATCGTGTAGAAATTCAATGTACGTAACTACATCAGGACAAAAATTCATTTTTCAAGAAAAGAAATGAATCCACGTGTTTATTCACAACGACTACATCGTAATAGTTACGTATTCACAATTTTACAAAATATTGAAAATACAATGCCTCTACTAAATACCTGGATGGAAGACAGTTCTGGACAGTAGTTCGTCGACGACCTCCGCCACTGCTGATGGGCGAGGGTTTCCAGGTGGATCGCAATTAAAATGTTAAGCCGAACTGACGCGGTTAATTTTCAATGTCCCCGGGAACTTATATAGGATTGCGGGGGGGGGCTCTCTCGAACGGGCCGAATGCCACGGTGTTCCAACTATAAGCGGAGATGGTCGTATTCGCGATAGTTTTTGCTAGAGGAGTTGGAGGAGGTAACCGATAAATTGCGGAATAGCTCGTTCCAGCTATCGCGGATTTAATTACGTGACAAAGTACGGTGTGTCACGAATTCTTGCCGGTCCACCCGTCCCTGTCCCCGTTCCCCAAACTCGCCGTCCCCCAACCCAGGCCGTTCGCTCTCTTAGGCAGGCGATCGATCGATCGCGAAATTTTCGGACACTACCAGAACCTGGAACGCCGTAAAGACACGAGCGGAGTACGTGCCTCGCGGAACCCCGACCTGTTAAAGTTACCAAACTTGCCGACTATCTTGCTCCCGAATATGTTCCCGTACGCTGGCACAATGTTCTTGTTACACTTGGTCAGAAATAACGACAGGAGTCGTTAGAAGTTGTACGTACAATTTCCGGACTAACTTAGTCGCTGCCCGACGCCGAGCCGCGCAAAGTCATAACGCTATGGGGCCAACCTCGCAGACCTCCAACCTTTCGACCATGAATAAATTATACCGAGTGGTTCTTAATACTGTCCGAGAATTAGCAATTAAATTTAGAAGACGACGGTTGGGGGAAACGATCTTTAAAAGATTATCCTCCGCCGCGAAATTGAGAAACTTCGCGACCCAGCATTCTTGGCGGGATTCGTCCATGAACGGGTACTACGGAGGGCTTATTACTTATATTATCATTCGTTTCATATTGTGTCTATTAGTTTGCATGTACAAACACCATTCTTATCAATTTTGTATTTATTATCGCTCGAAGATGAACCTACCTACACTAAAGACAAAATTATTAGTATCACCAGTGTTCCTTGGATAATTTTACATTCATTAACAGCAAAATACAATATATATTCTGACAACGATGACAATAAGCTTGTATTTCTTATCGTTCGAAGATGAACCTACCTACACTAAAGACAAAATTATTAGTATCACCAGTGTTCCTTGGATAATTTTACATTAATTAACAGGAAAATACAAAATATATTCTGACAACGAGGACAATAAGCTAACGAAAAACTGTGTAGAAAAATTCGATTACCAACGGAAGAATTAAAAGGACAAAATCATTGATAGTCTGACAGTATGCAAGACGTATGGGGTTTATGCAAGCGCCAGTCTCTGTAATTCGAATTCCGTGTGGAGTCATTAGCGAGAATTTATTCAAACAAATAACTCTTCGGTCGAAAAGAAAGGAGATCAGCCCTCGAACAGCTAATTCATGTGGCTCCCCTATGAATCTTGGAAAAATAACGAATAATGGCGGTCCATAAATCGCGGGAACGCCGTCGCTCGGATTGCAAAAAGTACAATCGTATAATTTATCGCGTTCGCGGGGCAACGTACCTGGGCGGAAGTGCCGGCTGCGGGGACCCGGGTAACGTTGGCCAGGGAAAGAGAAAACAAGAAACCGCTGTCTGGCGTGCTCGATGGAGCGAATACCCATTAAATTTCCGACAGACCCGGGGCCCCGCGTGATTTGCTTAATGACGTGGTGGGTTCTCATGCGCGCTCACGCAAATACACACAGATACACACACACACGCACACAAAGAGGCCAGAAACCCCTGCCTAACGATACGCGTCCGGATCGCGGCACCCAGGCGAATTTCCACGGAAACAGAATTCGCAAGTGTTCCGCCAGGTGTTGCACGATCGCGCCAAGGCGCGCCGATTTTTGCAGACGCTCGCGTTTCCCGCTCGATTTCCAGCGGCCCGGCCTCCTGTCTGCTCGTCCGTCTGGCTAGCTCCTTCATTTTCGCACTGTTTCTATTAGTTTCGTTGCTTCTCGGCGAGTCTCTTTTAACGCCGACACGCCAGACGCCCCTTAATAATATCATTGCGCTTACGAATACAGAGCCGAGACACAACTCCAACTGGAACGCGGTCACAGGTGCAGCACGCGTCGGTGCAGTCCATTTGCAATGGACTCACGATCTGTGGATGCTCCACAGATTGATTAAGAGTATACAGTTTTTATGTAGACAGTATTCGATTACAGTGTGCGTAATTAGATTGATGAAATTAATGGTGACTTTTGCGATAGAGTAATTGCCCGATCTCCGAGTCAAGTAAGAGCAATTTCAGGTAACCCTCCTATAACACGGTAATCTACCGGGGTAGGTTCCTAGAAAATGCCGTGTTTGTGTGAAACCGTGTTGTATGAGACCCAGAGCCAGTACAAAAAGGGGGGTTGCGTTCCGAAAACTTATTAAAAACAAGCCTCCTAGAAGTTGGCCAACCACTTGTTGAAATAAATAATTTCAACAGTTGTGCTGAGTTGTGCTAAGTTTGTGCTACATTGTTCTCGAATATTATAACAATAATATAAACAATAAGACTAAAAATTGAGAAAAACGATTTTTTTTAGTAGCCCCCCACTTTTCGTTTTTTTCAATTTTCTCAACTGTGCTAAGCTCAAATATTTTTTTAATTCTACATGAACAGCGTAATTTTTATTAGAAATATGAATGTATGTACAACACAAAACAAAAAATATTATTTTAATTTAATAAATTTCTTCGTCGTCACTGCTCAGTATAATTAACCGAGAACGTTTTTTCGGTGGAATGATATCGCTGTCACTTTCAGAACTTTGTTCTTCATTTAAAGTTCTTGCATCCCATTCCCTAAAAAATCTGTAATTTTACTTGCTGGTTCTTACCAGGTCATTGTAAATTTCTCGGAGATAGACAGTTTTGCAGCTCCCTCTTGAATTTATTTATTTATTTAAGGTGTGATAATAACTCGCTGTGATATGGGTAAATATGATTGAACCATTACTATACAGTGTTGTACACAGGTTTTTGCAATTTTCTTATCGTGTTCTAGCGAAACCGTGTTACAGGATGCTGTGTTGTAGGAGGACTACCTGTACTTGGATTATTTGGACATAACTTTGGACTTACCCTACGTTGTACAAAACGGGACCTAGACCGCGTGCAAAAATTGAAGTTGTTCTACGATAGAGGTCACCGATCATAATAATTTGCTGTGTCCATCTTCTTCTAATCACTGCCATCCCCACCACGAGTTCCAGAACCTTAAACACCTCATGGCAGGAGTCGCTGGTAAGCAATAAAAGAGATTGGACCTAGCTAGGTCGCACTGTAGATCTCTTCGAGACGATTTAGTGAATATACTGACACGTTATTTTACGTTGGCTATTTAAACTAATATTAACGTTCATGATTCACAGCTGAGAATTTTTTTAAAATTTATGGAACAACAATAATAATTCTGAAAGACGCGTTAATTATAAAGTAACACGTTATCGTTGTCCTACCATTCCGGATCGTGATTACTCAAAGTATGTTCACGGATTTTGCAGAAAATATTTCAATTTTAAATTCGAATCATTTTGATACGAGATTTCTTCACCGTTTTGAGACCTGAGAGCTCGGCAATCGCAGTAGTAATCCGAATGATTAGGGGTGGAACCGCAACATAGTAAAACAGGAATTCTTCGGCAAGTTGCTGCGGGAAGTTCGAGCAGCCTTATATTACCCGGCGTAACACGTTCCCTGACACGACACTTCCCTTACTAAATTACCTCGCCAAGTACAGACAAACTTTTCTTGGCATTTCCCGCGAATATCACCGTGCAGTAGACACGACGCAAAGGAAGTTTATGGAAACCCCTTACATCGTTTCAGAGCTATCGACTGTTTAACAGCGCGGTTTTACGGTCGAGCCCCCGTTGGCAATACTGACGTTAGATGGTGGCGCAACTACGCTGGATACGCTGCAACACCGTAAACCCTTATGCTCGCCTGTTGTCCTGTCTTTTCGTAACGTCAGAACAGTGACTATTTGTTCGGCAAACGACAAGTTTTGAGCACCGGCGCGATGACGACTCGACGCGCTCTTCGTTTTCCTACGTTTCTTTATGAGTCGCGTCAAGTTATAACTTTTCACGATGGTATTCGAGTCGAACGGGAAATGGAAAATTTTGCGGTGCAGGCTGATCTCTGTATCTCTGTCATTTTTTGTTCCTTTACGCGCTCGCAGACTGTGTAAACATTTTGTTGCCGAAGGTGTCGGCATAAATGAGCTTACTACAACGACGGCGCCTAATGGCAGACGCAGTTTTCCCGCGGAACAGTTCTTCATAAGCTCTGTACCGAATAATTTACCGTTAGTTTCTTCCTGTAATACTACGGACATCGTGATCAAACTCGTCACTCGATTTTACGCTTTTACGTCGGATTGGATTGCCTATAATTTGCTAAAATCAAAAGTTTCATGACATTTTCTTCAGTGGGACCCCATTTACCCGATCCAGTAGCTGACCGTCTATTATGCAAACTGAATACGAGTTCCACTGTAACTGTAAATATTTGAGTATTTTCGCATATCAAACTAGAAAATAAAATCGTGCACATCGTTGCTGGCCAAGCTTTATTATTTGTTCTGAATTATTTTTATTTCGACGTATTGGAATTTTGTGTGGAGCATTTCGATGAAATATCTATTCCGCGCGATTTGTTTCTGTGGAATCTCAATTTTTGTAGTTTTCAAACATGATTATACAAGTCAATGGAATCGACTCGCTGGAATAATAGGTCAGTAACGTTTAAACAAGCAAGACCGCGGCAGATGTTGCCTTCAGTTGAGTGCTACACTAATTAAGCAGAATTAGAGTGCAGTTACCTGCGAAGTAATTCTATTGGTTATTTCCAACGGGGAATCTGGAACGGAGCCGGTCAACCTCAATACCCGACATCTCGGTAAGGAGGAAAATGCCGCAAATCCAATTATAAATTAAGGATCTCTGGAATAGAACTCTGGTAAAAGACTCTCCGAGCATCCGCGGGTACTGCGTCCGAATAGCCGAACTTCGGCCTCCTTCTCTGTTTAATAGACTGTTCCATCGGACAGGGGAATGAACTTCTTTCGTTCAACAAAATAGAGAACTGTTTGTGTACCGAATAACCTCATCTATGGTGCTACTAAATTAATAAATACCCTTTGCAGTGTGATCGTCAATTGATACTATCCTAATTGCATACAAAACCTTCTTTGCATCGTTGTAACCGAAAGAGATTAGGGGTGTGCGAGTACTCGAAATTTCGGGTTCGGGTCGGGTCGGGAAGTTTGTTCGGGGTCGGGTCGGGATCCCGAAAGTTTATAAACTTCGAGTACCCGAAAACGTAGTCGGTTCGGGTCGGGTCGGAGTCTCGGAAGTTTGCAATATTCTGGTGCTCGAAGTTAAAGTTGGGGCAAGTCTGCGGTCAAATCAGCAATAAATAACTCTGTGACTCTGTGCATATTAAGACGTCCAATCATCGGTTGTAATAATATTTCGATTTGTAGTAAATACTGTTTACGAAACAGTGCTCTTATACGAATAGTGTGCGGACGAAGAGTCCTTGTCTTGTAAGTGTTTACTAGAAACAGAAACGTCCTTTACGTACATTCTTTCACATAATGTATTCTAAAATATTTTTTCCTCGCGAAGTTTGATAACCGATTACTCTAAAAATACAAAAATCATTCTGAACCTGCCATTAAAAATAAAAGATTGAACTGAAAAATCATAAAACAGCATTATGCTTATATAAATACAACTTTAACTTCGAGTACCCGAATATTGCAAACTTTCGGGACCTCGACCCGACCCGACCCGACTACCATTTAGTTGGAGTTTATAAACTTTCGGGATCCCGACCTGACCCGACCCGATCATTGACCGACTCGATCCGAGGGTACCCGAAATTTCGGGTACCCCCACACCCCTAAAAGAGATGGGCACGGATGGGGCTCCTCAAACGCTTCCTGCCCCCACCAGCATCTTTTTCATACATCGCACACGATCGTCGCGTTCACTGATATCTCGTGTCTTCGTTGCCCCTCCGTATGGCGCTTGCTGGAAGGGAACAGTTAGCGCTATCGTGGGGACGGTTTTGCCTCAATTGAGGCAAAATTGCCTAACTCTGCTGTACAATTACAAGTATCAGTTTCTTCAATATCTAACTATCGTCCCATAAATCGTAAAAAAGAATGATAGAAAAATATAAGAAGAAGTTGGCATTATTTATCGGACGTTCTAATGCGTTCTAACTACAACAAAATTTTCTGAATTTTCCCTCAAAAAATAGGAAGTATTTATCTATGAAACGAATAGTTTAATATTCTCGAGTAGCAATCTCTTCCTTATTTCATTGAGACAGAAACCGTGGAACGCGAAATCCGATAGGATAATTTTTGCACACGCATCGCTTTTGAAAAGTACCGATCGATTTGCAAAAACAGAAAAATGGTAAGGTCAAAAGGCAATTTAAAAGTATTTAAACGATCGACGGCAGATTGAAATTGTCCGGCACAGACGTGTGCGGCAATAAAAGAGCAGGAGTATTAAGAATTTACCGCAAAAAACTAAACATAGTAGTTCTAGCCGTCCACTTTTGCGCCTTTGTTCAAACATTCATATTCATCTGGAATTCCTACAACGACTGTCACTGTCAATGCGAGAACCTTCTGCGCGGAGAGGAGCGAAGGGAGGGGAAGGAATGAACACATTTGAGAGGGGGAAGAGAGGAGGAAGAGGTTGAGGCACGCTTTCCCGCGAATTATTCAAACCGTCGGCCGAGCACACCGTCACGGAATAATGCAAGAATCCGTGCAGAAAATCGCGTGTCTGTGGGCGTTGCCGATTAACCGTGGTAAACTCTTAATTTCCGTAGGGCTAAATTCAACGGTCGATGCGTGCACGCGTTATTAAACGGCCGGGCACATCTGCACGGCCTCGAGAGACAATGCACGACTAGGCGAAGAATAAATGAGGGTGGATAGATGCCCGTACGTACGTGTGTACATACATACCGGGTAGTCGAGGTCGAGATAGCAGAAGGGTAGCCCGATGTGTTTTGCACGTCCCTGGCATCGCAGAAAACCAACGGGGTAGGATAGGAGTGGGACTTGAAGGGTGGCTGGCAAGGTGAAGAGAACGCGGAGCTCGGTTAATGCGAGTCCGAGAGCGAGGACACCCGCTGAGCTCTGCGGGAGTTAACGCGGGAATCGCGTGTTTTCGCCGCGAAACACGGAACACCATCGAACGCGATCCGGGAAAGAGGTCGGGCGAGACCCTTTCGAAGAAGACCGAGAGGCGGTACACTGTTCACGGATCTTCGTGACTTCCGGTCTTCATACGAGCCCCGAGACTCTACACAATTTTTTCTTTCAGAAAGGAACTTCGTCCAAAGTCTCTCGAGTGGACAATTTGCAAATGTGCACAAAGGTGTACATCTTTGTCTCGCTTATGGTGTTTCTCTTTTTCAAACAAAAATCTCTCATTCAATACATGATGTTGACAAAACACAAAGTATCATAGCAAACTGCAAATCTATCTGCGCTTTACCTAACAGCGACAGCATGATAGTTTTTTAGAGGATAAAAAATTGAGAACTGATGACGTACTACAATTGAACTTGACGTCATAAAAATTGAAAAATTAAAATGCGTGGCACTGAGTACTCCTTTATCTTATTAAAGAATTAACTTTGATTTTATGGAACGGTTTTAGTAGCTGAGTTGGCATCCAAAATGATACTGGAAAAAGCAACTAGAATTCTAAGTAGGGGGTTTATAGCCAGATCCAGCTCACTTCAATGACGCACCTACATTTTTCAATGATTGAAGGTCGTCTTGTTTAAAGTGAACTAATTGTGATAAATCAGATCTGGTCAACTGGCAGATTCGTTTTTCTTCACAGTCGGAATAGCGAAGCGTGGAATAGTCGCGTTCATGCGGATCACGCTCCGTTAGCAATCAGAAGTAACGAACTAGTTTGCGGTGGGGCACCCTGTCAGCACCAGCAGTAGCAACCAGCAGTGGTAGGATACTATGGCGAAAGTTGAAGCGGAGCAAACGTATCGTGTACGAGAAATCAGTTGTCCCCGGGTCGACGGTGTTAGGTTCACGAATAACAGATACCAGATTTATGACGTTCCCGTAGCGGTCGCGATGAATCTAAGAGGATTATCGTTGCGTTGGAGGTTATGAACACCCTTGGGAACCCCCGCTGGCCAAGATAAGACTTTCACGCTACCCACACGCCGGGATTCACGCGTTTACCGACGAGAACTCGTACCATCGCCACCCACACCTTTCAGGCACCCTGATAAATTACTCAACACCTTTCCCATCCATCGTTCCCGTGGTAGTTTCGACCACACGCTCGCCTATCACCGGAAAACCTTATAACCAGCGGGTAAGCTTGACCGAGCTCCCTTCAACCGCGTTCTCATTGCGGGAAACACGGAAGTTCGAAGATATGCCTCGGATACGACGGCCCACAGGGGTTAAGATTGTTCGCGTTACTCCGAATAATAAAACGTTCTTTATTGTTAACGACTCGTTCGTTAACTTTACCGCTACTGCAACTTCAACTTAATCGTTGAATCGCATTGTTTTTGAAACAGCAAACCTTCCATGACGTTTCCGTGAGTGTACCGATGGTAATGTATGCACAAGTTCATTATGGTAATTGATTTTTCGTGAACGACTTGAGATGTTGCCAATCGTATTCAGAAGGATAGGATTTGCAAACAGCAGAGACCACGTAATTATACAGGGTGTCCCAGGTAACTTGACCACCTTGAATATCTCGCTTAGTGTCAGTAATAGAAAAAAAACGTTATAGGACAATATCAACCTAACCGAAGGGGCAATATAATGATTCGGAAAAAAACTTTTTTCAAGGTCATATTTTTCTAGATTTCAAGGTCATCAATTTCTTTTTTAATGCAACTATATATTTTTTTTATCGCGATGTAATAGTAGGGGTGAAGACCTCTTCAATGGCATATTATACAATGACCTTCGTGTGACCTTCGGTGTGAAAAATCCAAAAGCATTACAGGTATTATCAGTGATTAATTCACTACACTAATTGGTTTGATTGAACTACTTGTATTTCAATAAATGTTCCAAATGATGACCATTGTTTTCAATACATTGTTGTATACGGAAAATAAATGATTCTCTGGTATACAACAATGTATTGAAAACAATGGTCATCATTTGGAACATTTATTGAAATACAAGTAGTTCAATCAAACCAGTTAGTGTAGTAAATTAATCACTGATAATACCTGTAATGCTTTTTGGATTTTTCATACCCAAGGTCACACGATGGTCATTGTATAATATGTCATTGAAGAGGTCTTCACCCCTACTATTACATCGCGATAAAAAAATATATGGTTTCATTAAAAAAAAAAAATTGATGACCTTGATATCTAGAAAAAACTGACCCTGAAAAAAGTCTTTTTCCGAATCATTATATTGCCCCTTCGGTTAGGTTAATATTGTCCTATAACTTTTTTTTCTATTGCTGACACTAGGCGAGATATTCAAGGTGGTCAAGTTAGCTGGGACACCCTGTGTATAGGAGAAACTTTGAATGTCTGTGAACAGATAGAGAAAAGCAATAATATTCTATAGTATGCTTGGAAATTGGGTGGCATATTTGAATGCTGCTTAAGTTTTCATTAATTGATTTTTCGTGGACAAATTGTTTGCAACGTTTCCAATAGTATTAAAAGATTGGAAACTCTGTCAACAGATGAACAGGTAATTAAATTAATTAGCGTTTTTGAGCGCAGCTTTGCTGGTTTTTTATTTTTGAAACAGTCTGTATAATAATTAGATTTTAGTTCATCCTGAGACTTGGATAGTTAATTTATTGAAAGGTGGCTTGGATCCTTATTTTTTGGGGTGATCTTTGTAAGTGTTCCTTGTACCGGCGATTCTATTATCTCCCAGTTGCCAAGTGCCCGCGAGAGAATTACAGCAAGGTGGTTATATCGGTAAGCTCGTGAAAAGCAATCTATAGGAAACTATATTTCTTCTGATTTATGACAAAATCCTACATAGTAAGTGATCTAAGGGCTCCCGCATACACCCTCCACTAACTTCCCCCAAAACTCATCTCGTCCCAGTTGTATATCACTCGTGATTTACACCACGACACATTTTTGAGCATCGTCTAGATTCGACCATTTACTCCAGCAGATTCACACTATTTCACGTACATATGTCGCTCTCCGTATGCTCGATACATCAGCGCGCTCCGAACAAATCATAGCAAAACAGGCGAATATTAGAATCCTGCAAAAGTCCAGAGAAAGAGGAACGATGTCCTCAGTCTTTACAAATCAATTTCTCAAGGTGGATACAGATTTTAACAGAAAGGAATGGAGACAAGGAAAACAACGAATTCAAAAAGAGGAAGAAAGATCATTGCTGCCAATACAGGCGAATATTAGAATCTTGCAAACGTCCAGAGGAAGAGGAACGATGTCCCCAGTTTTTATAAGTAAGTTTCCCCAGGATGGCTATATATTTCCCGAGAAAAAGGAAGGAGATGGAAAAAACGACGATTTCAAAAAGAAAGAGGAATATCGTCACTAGCGAAACCTGGCGATTATTATAGTCCTGCTAAAGTCCAGAGAAAGAGGAACGATGACGCCAGTTTTTATAAATAAATTTCCCAAGGAGGATACAGTTTTCACCAGAAAAGAAAAGAGATAGGAAAAGATCGGTTGCAAACTGAAGAAGAAATGTCATCGCTGATGAAACAGGCGAATATTACAATCCTGCAAACGTCCAGAGGAAGAGGAACGATTTCCCGAGAAAAGGAAGGAGATGGAAAAAACGACGATTTCAAAAAGAAAGAGGAATATTATCGCTAGTGAAACCTGGCGATTATTAGAGTCCTGATAAAGTCCAGAGAAAGAGGAACGATGTCGCCAGCTTTTATAAATAAGTTTCCCAAGTTTCCCACTTTTCACCAGAAAAGAAAAGAGATAGGAAAAGAAGGGTTGCAAACTGAAGAAGAAATGTCATCGCTGACGAAACAGGCGAATATTAGAATCCTGCAAACATCCAGAGGAAGAGGAACAATATCCCCAATTTTCAAAAAATCAGTTTCCCCAGGCAGGATATGGATTTCACCAGAATAGAAAGGAGATAGGGAAAGCAACGAATTTAAAGAGAAAGAGAAAGATCCAACGCTATGAAGATAGAAGACCAGAAGCGCTCGACGGCGACGTTTTCATCGGCGATTGGCGGATGGCAAGAGGCACGGCGCAGGAACGGAAGATCTACGGTCCTGGGAGGACCTTAATAATCCCGATTCATAAAGCCTAGTATCCCGGCCTCGATACGCTGGTGTCGACCACGAGTGGGCTGATAAAGAATGACGATCGTAAGGGAAGAAAGTTGCAGGGCGCTTATCGCCCAATAAATTCTACTTCAGCCACAGTCTCTCCTTCACCCCCGTTCGCCTAACCTCTCTCCTCTCTTACCAGTTCTCCCCGCTCTATTCCGTCTCGTTTCGTTTTCGAGGCAGCCGCTGCAAAACCTGTGTAATTATCGCCCGGTAAGTTCCAACTAAATTTTCCGCTAACGACGATTTACGATCGAATTAACAGATTGCCCGGCGGCGACGCGGCTCCGTGTTCCTCCCACTTCGACGTCCTTCCGGATTCTTTCCCTTCTCTAGCATTTCGCAGACGTTCTTCTGCAATTGCGAAATTTCGGGGGGAGGAAACTTTTGAGGGTAGGGGGCGTAAACTTTGCTCCCTAATAAAGGGAACGGGCCACGCAAATTAAGTTCGATTCTGCACGGCGACGAATCCTCGTCGTCCGGCGCACTCTTTCGTTGCAACGCGAGAGAGCATCGAGTCGAGCCCGGGGGGGGGGGGTAATGGGATTTTCTGCCGGTAAGATGAACGAGCCAGTGATTGAAGTAATCGGAGAAACTATCGGCGATTCGCGATTTTAAAATTGCTTTCTTGCTGACTGCCGTCGGACGTCCCTCGATTGCGCAGAAAATTCATGGTTATCCGTTTTGAATGGGGGAGTGAATTGATTGGAGAACGCCTCGCCGAAAAGAGTGGACAGAAAAAGAGCCAGATAGAGAGAGAAAGGGAGATAAAGACACAGAGAGGGCTGGCTACAGATGAATTTTGATTACGGATCTCGAGAGCGGATACGAGAAAAGTTGGATTCCATATTAATTTATCAAATGCTTGGTTCGTGAAAATTGTCCCTATTCACGGGGGCTGAGGAGATTCTCTCCACGCTCCAGTTTCTACCTTATCCCGGACGTTCGACAATGGCCATTCAATTTCTACCGCCACTGAACATTTTTTTTGTCGGGGACCGATTAATTCTCTCCGTGAGAGAAACGATATCTCGCGCAGCGTTGCTGCGGCGGCGTGTCGTCGATTTCGAAGCGAAAAAAACGGGAAAAGAGAAAGATGTATCCCGTGGACGTCAAAGGTCTCTGAAGAGTAGGACGTATCCAGGTTACCTGGCAACTGGAGACTTGTGTGTGCGTGCGTGTGAGACAGAGAGAGAGAGCCAAGGGAGAGAACAAGAGAAGCTTCGGAGCGGTTCTAATAAACCAAACGGTATAGACAGCGGACACCTCTCTCTTCGTGGCGGCGATGGAGAACCGACAGAAAAAAAGGTGCAAAGAAGAAGAGAGGAGCCGAAATGGGAGCCAGCCACCACGTAACGGATACATCGCGCTGAAATTGAGATTGGTTATCGAAGACTTCCAACCTTCTCCGGGGGCTGATAGGAGGAGAGAGAGAAAGAGGGAGAGGGAGAGCGCGGTGCCGGCACCGTAGCGCGATGCGGTTGGCAGGGCTGTGGGAGCTCAAATCGGATAGTTTGTTCATTAGAGATATTTTCCGATCGCTAGAGTGGCTGGAAGAACGGGAGAGCGTGTTCACCGTGTATTTGTCTTGATAAGTTCGAAGCAGGAAATGAGGCTGTCGATACGAGAACGCTTCGTTCCCCCTCTAGACGCCACTCATTCTATTTCCTATCTCGCGACCGCCTTTCTTTCGTTCCAGGATCGAGGTGGAACGCCGAACCGCCAAAAATGAGGATTTCGATTCACTCCAGCTGGAATAAGGATCGCTTCTGGATACTTTCTGAAGGCTGTTGTGTCGCCGGACTTCGCCCGGAAGCGTTTGTTGCGCGATGTTAGGTTGCGTTGCCGTGATTTTATCCTATGCTTTCATTCATCGAGGACGAGGAAGCTGTGAAATTAAATGGATCAGAGATTGTGGGATAAATGTCTATTGTATGTGAAGTAGTTGGGTTTAAATTGCATTACAAAAATTTTATTATTTTTATGGGAATTGGCTTAGATTCTACTCTGTTAGAATATTATGATTCTATGTATTAAAATAAGTGTGTACTTCGGGTTTCTTTTTTATGAAATGGAGTGACATATCGTCGTGATACTTTCTATAATTATGTGGACATATTTGATCTACATTTATGAATTTTTGTACGTTGTTGGCATTGAAATTGCACGAACTAGTACCACAAAATATAAACCCCAAACGAGTATTATGATTTTCCATTGACGTGGTCTGTGCAACGGGTCTTCCACTCCCAAACCACATTTTATGTTGTTCTAGGCTTCTGAAAAATCGGAAAAAATTCTGAAGTACCTATTACAATCTCTAATTCAATGTGCACGTAATACTTTAATCAAATGTTAAAATCTTCTAGCAAAAATCGTAAAAATTCGATGTAGAACTGACAAGTTGCCTAGAACTCACTGACCCATTTTACATAACCGGATAACAAATAAACCCGTTTCCGTAAAGATAATAAAATATATTGTAGTACAATTGTATCCAGGCAGTGATCGCACCATAATATCGCAACCCACGAGTCATTAAATCCTGCCATTCCAAGAAACCGCTCGAAGCAACGAGACAGGCGAATCAAGGCGAAACCGTCGAGCCAGTCGAGAGTACGCGAAGCGTAGGAGTTTCCGCGTGGACTAGGTTTCCAGAACTTCGGTTCCCGGAGTTAACTGCTACGGAATACCGAGCTGATCGTTCCCAGGATCAGCTCGCGGCCGTACCGCTTGCTCGAATAAATCGTAAAGGAGGGTCTCGATCGAGCGTCGCTTTTGCATTTCAAAGACGCGGATGCCTGGAGCTCAGGTCGCGTAGCCTCGTCGAACATCCCCGGCGCCGATCCCGGAGACAGATAGCGCGTTTAAACACGCCAAAAAATCTGGCCGATCGCCTGCGATCGTCCGCGGATCTGGCCTTCTCATGCACAAAAGGGTATCGATTTCTCGAACCTATCGTGGAAAGAGAGAAATTTTCGCTCGTCGAAGGAGAGAACGGGCTCTGGGCTCGTATGAGCCGGCAAGACCCGTTTGACCTGGCACACACGCCGTCCATAGATCAAGCAGAACCCTTAGGACGAACCCCCTTCCCCGGTACCACAGGCTAACCATTAATTTACAACCCGCAGAGTAACCCCACCGCCTCTCTCTCTCACACACACACCCCCTCTCTCTTCATCCCCCTGGCATACAGGTTCCACGTCCCTTTGCGGCAGATATGAGCTACGACGTGGCGCTGAGGGATTCAACCACCCTTGTTCCCGAACCCTATAGAACCCACGGTTCCTCTATCTCACCCAGGCTGTCGTCCTCGTTCACCCTCTTCCTTTTCGAGGCTGCGTCTCTAAGCGGCTTCCACCTGCCAGACAAATTTCCCAGATCTCCGACGAAGAAATTTAAATCTATCGAGGCCACGTCCCGGTTAATATCGCGGAACCGGCTACCAGACGCGGGCTCGCCTCTACCCGAGTAATTGAACCACTTACCCCGAGTATCTTTCGCCGGTTTTATTCACGCTTGGAAACCCTCCGCTCGTTACGCCATTTGCTAATCGGTAGCGACGTGACGTGTCAAAATTCGCGAGATGTCGAACGGAATTGTTCCGCCTTCGCGCACTCGCTAGCTGCAGTGTTCGAAGTTGTCCTAATCAAAGAAACCAGCGGGGTTATCGCAGGTACAATTCTGAATTGTATTCAAGAAACTATGCTTCAAATGAATCATACAATTTTATGGACCACTTTTATCGCATCTTTCATAACTGTCAATAAGTGGCTATTTATGGAAAGTGAAAATGTTCTGCTTGAATTGCAACAAACTGAAGTGAAATGGAAAATTGTTGATACGTTTAATAGGTCGACAATAATATGAAAGTATTTAAAAAAATTTTTCATGTTGTTTTCGCTAAAATCCGCTGTCTATTCGTAACTATGCTTCAAACGTTCTGAATTATCAATGCAGCCTAACTAACCCCTATACACTGTTCAGAACATCCAGCCACATATACCTTGAGAATTAAATTAAAAAACAGTTAACAATCAATTCTGACACAAAATGTAGCGCTCAGCTATCTGACAACATTCAATTAACTTATACATTTTGTGAAGAAGCATTACAAAGAAAGGTCCACATTTTAGGTCAAAGTGTCCTGATCAGTGTACGAAGGTTCAATCTAATTTATCTTGCAATACATAGTAGGACAATCGTTACTGTCGTTCGTGAACTATAAATACTGAGACTAATAGCAATTGTTATAGATATGGAGTAACGTATAATTTTGCCCACGTGAATGCAGCTCACCAGGGTAAACATTTCCGGGGCAGCTACTCGGCGTTGAGTTCTCAGAAGCCAGCAGATAACGTGCTCACGAATGAAATCCTATTAGACCGGCCAAAAAGGGGAGCTCCTAATTGCCATTGGACTTCGAGCTACTTTCACTTGCACTTTGATTCCGCGGGCTTTATTTCCGCATAATAAGCGGGTGTGAATAGGCTCGACTGTTGCTTCTGCTTTATAACTCGGAGCAAGTAAGTTGTCCCGTGTTTCGTTTTGTTGTCCGGCTACTTCGACCTTGTCTGCCTCCCTATTTTCTCATCTCCCTCTCCCATTCTTCTCTCTCTCTCTGCCGTTCCCGCGGGAATGAAAGGAATGAATAATTAGAGAGGGAGAGAGAGAAAGAGAGAACGGAAGAGGGAGGGGAGACGGGTCGGACGGCTGAAAGTTCCTGGCCAATTAATTAAACGACGAAAAGCTAGACAGTACAGCGTAAGCGATGTTAGAGCGAGCGGGACAGGATAATTTAAAGAGTTACGCGATAATTTAACTGCGATTATCGCTCTACAATCCCTTTAACAACACGCCGTTATAGAAACGCGCCAATTAGTAGCATAGTCTGGCGTTAATGGGTTCCAGATACCCTAGAAGGCAATACAGCTCTGGAATAAACGACAGGGGGAAACAATTTACCATTCGCTCGTCGGGAATGCCGTCAGCTCCCGAGAAAACAATCTTAGCCTTGAATGTTCTTCAGTAAACGATATTGTCCCTTAACTTTGAAATTTCGCCTCCTCAATCAACTTTTTATCACCTTCCCAGACTAATTACAATTACCCTGCCATCACATCCACCTCCACTTTTTCATTACATTCATACGAAAATTACCACCCCCAGTACTGTGTAGTATTATTTACAAACATTAGCATAACATTCTAAAACATAACATTTCCCTTTATTGAACTGTAGTAAAGTCCTTCAATCCAAAATGATTGTTTTACACATTCTGTGCCTAAATCACGAAATTAATTTTAGTGTATGTACTCTTATTTTTCCCGGTGGACACTCCAAGGTGAGGTGAAGATCAACTTTGTTTTTTTAAATGGAATTGATATGTTTTTTTATCCAGCACCATGTAGTGCGTTTTAAGATACACCTTTTCTGCATTTTCCTGCAAGTGACCCAGCACCGAGTTGACCTCGAATGACCTTGCGTTATAGGTAATTGAACTCATCTTAAAATGCACTACTTGATGGTGGATAAAAAAAAATATCATTTCATTTAAAAAATAAAGTTGACCTTCGCTTCACCTTGGAGTATCCACTAGAAAAAAATAAAGTTCCACCACACGATGTCCCCCTCGGCACTGAACAACTTTGGTCTGAAAAATTTGTGCGTATAAACCAATATTTTTGAGGATATTCGTCTGTAACGTTTTATAATTTTCACCCTGTATATAGAATTATTTACAAACATATCCGAAGAAATGCAACATTCTGGAGTAACTTTTCATAGCATACTTGTCTTACCGCAAGTTTTAACATTTTATCCGCAGGATGCCAATTATTAGGTTTCTCAATGATTGCACTGTACTAAAAGGAAGCTTCAAAATCTTTTTATACATAATAATCTCAAACGAAATAAAATTGTGTGGGATTGGAAGGTTTTGCAAGAACAAGCTTCAACGTAACGTATTTATTTAATAAAACTTATAACTAATCTAACTAATCTAACACTGCTTTTACGCTAAACTTCGCTGTTCTTCATCTACGCTATCCGACTTCACTGTTCTCGCTCCAAACCCGGAATGCCTCGACTTCGCACTCCCCACTTGCACCTCACACACTCTCTCTCTCTCTCTCACTCCTTCGCTCTCTCTTTCTTTCTTGACCACAGCGAAAAGGTAAACAAACACGGGCCACCTGCAGACGCTCGTGCACTCGCTGAACACCAGGAAATCAGGCGATCCTACAATTGCTATTGCCTTTGAAAAATCTATTAAAAAATCCTCAGCCATGAACCATAGACTTTCAAAATCGATGAAATTATGGAGGGTAAATATTGTGTTAAAAATTCGAAGATGCACACGCGTTTCCATCGTCGAGTTAGTTAAAAAAACGAGAGCAGGCGCAATAGACACGAAGAGGAGGAGCTTGCGAAGCGTGACAGAGGCTCGCAAGCGTCATCAAATCATCGCAAACGACATCGCCCCCGTGGCATCGCTGCGACTTGCCCTTCTTATTCCCTGCTCAGTGTCAAGTCATATGTCAAAGTGTCTCCGGACTTAACTCCCCGGCTGTGCGTTGCGAACCGCACGATGGGCTGCCGACCACGATGCGCCCTCGCTGTGTGTCGAACATTCCTGTCGCTTGCATGTTTATACCGTGCTTTGATCACGAGCCATTCGAGGATACATCAAAAGGAGGACTAGTTTGCCTTCTATTCAGACTGGAGCACCGTAGATCATGAAAGCGCGCCACTTCGTGACACGCATTAACGTAAGTACGCCATGACGAATGTAATGAATAATCGAGGCCACAGTGTCATCTTGGCATCCACGGTACCCGGGAAACGTCTGCACAACTGCGAGACACTGAGAGATGAATGAAGAGCCACCCGCGATAGCTTATGCAGGCGAATGTACCGCGAACGAGCCGTTTCTCGGATCTTTATTATTAAGTCGGTACGTACATCGCATTCAGAGAACTCCGATTCAATAAATTAAACCGAACGATACGTCCTTTGGCGTTCTATCCTCTTTGTGAAGAGTTACAGAGACTTTAGAGACATTAGGACGCTGGTAAGATTACTGATACTAACAAGTTGTTAGTGAAATTGACCAGTACTGCGGTACGCTTCATTAGAAGACTAGAACCATGGTCGTGAAGTTGTGGGACGTCCTAATCACTGTCCTCGTTGACAATAATAAAACTAATTTTTTTCTTTGGAATTTGCCACTGAGATATATATAATAATAATAATATATATTTTATTTATGCCACGGAATTGATACCTGGATGAAAAATTAGGTTATATTTGTATGTTTGAAAAAGATTACAGCGACTGATGCGAAATGGTAAGTGATATACTTTATACTCCCCGAAATAAATTTTGTCCTGTCTTAATACAGTAAGACCGCGATCTATGTCCTTTTTCGGCTCTCTGTCGGGACTTGCATCGAGACGGGGAACTATTCTTTTGTGACCGCGACGATCGCGCCGAACGTAGAAAAGGACAGCATGTAAATACGGACCGCTATCCTTGTCTACGTCCGAAAGTCACTGTACATATCGTCAATTAAACCACTAAATACTGTTGAAATTATTTACTGTTTAGTGTCATTTTAATCAGAAAAACGTCAGAAATAAGTTGGTGAAAGGTCCATAAAAAAATAATGAAAAAGAAATAAGTTTTGTAATTAGATTAGTAGTGATTTACACCGATATACCCGACCCAGGATCAAATTACGCGGCATGTTTACACTGCTCGGCGACCGAGGCAGCTCGAGCTTCGTAGCCCCTCCGGGGATACCCCGCAGTGGAAGGAGTAGACGAAGGGAGATAGATCGCAATGTTCCGTTGGACTTAGATCGTGGACTTGCTGTACTCTCCGATGCACACTATATCACAACTGAAAGTACTAAGAAGTTGTCATTGTTAATACATGCAGAAGATGGTAAAGTATATGCTCTTTCCAATGCGTTTTGTCCCATCTCGATTTCTCAATGTGTTCTCGAGATATAAGCAATGAAAATGTTCACGTAAAACGAATGGAGTGGGGGGGGGGGTACAATTCATAAATAATGTATTGGAAGTGCTTATGCAATAATAGTAATAGTAAAAACTGACCTTCCTCAAGTTACGGCGCGTGAGGGGTAGGTCAGTTACGAGTGCGGGAGAGAAAGAGATAGACATACGTTAAGAAATTACCTTTGCCTTTACACGACGATGTCTCGGGAGCCAGCAATCGTATCGAAATGCAACAAAAAACGTTTGAAAGCGCAGGAATCACGATCTCTAAAAATTCAAGTTCGATTAAAATGTCGTCAATAGTTTCAAAGCTACAACAATTTAAATATCAACTAATTTTAATACGTTTTCCCCGTGCGTTTCGTGTATTTCAATGGGTTCTTCCGCAAATGAAAGAAAACAAACAAGAAAACTGACTATAGGCTTCGTACTTAGGCATCATGCCACTTATAGAATGAACTTATTACTATCATTATTATAGCTGCTAGCACAAGATTATAGGATACTCTCCGATTCACCGATAAGCACCTCCTTTTATTTTCATGGCGAGGAAAAAGCGAAAGCACCGAGCAAAGTGACCACGGATGCAATTCTTTGGAAGCTAACTTGCGAAATGAATTTATTCGAGAACGTTCGGTAGAATATTACTGTGAATTTTCCCCGGGGAGCATGGTGGTATTCAGAAAGCAATTCGCTGTACTACACGGTCCATTCCCTTCTTTTCATGATCGCCCGGCCACCTGTATTGCCGCGGCGCACCCCGTTCGCCGATGTCGTCCCTTCTTTCGACCCTCGTCCGACGTCACGGTCGTTGTCGTTCCCTCGCTTGCTCCACTTAAAACCCGGTAATTACTCTGATGCCAGCATTTAACGTTCGTACTGCAGTGGGGATTTTCTGTTTGCCGGCGGCACCTCGTCGCTCTTCTGTTGCTCCGATCTTTTACTCTCTCCCTCTCCCTCTCTCTCGCTCAGCCCTCTGCACCGTTACGCGAAAACACCTATTTTTGGTGGACCGAGACCGACGCCGAAACGAGCCCGGCTACGGTCGCAAGGTTACCAAGTCACGACACAACAATTACGGGCCTCGGGTAACTTAACTCCAACTTTGGACAATTTGCATCAGCTGCTAAGATACAATTAAACAGGAAACTGTGCGAATTGCACGCCGACCAGAATTAATAGAAACCAACTATCTCGTTGGGAATTCCAGGTAATCGGCACCGTGAAATCTTTTACCTTCTGATAATTGTTTCGTTGCTCTAAACAACGGCACGAGTTACGCCTTCATTCCATTTCGATGATCGAATCCAGGGTTGGAAACGAATTTTTACGATTGGAGATCGAGAACACCAAATTTGCTTGTGATCTCAGATAATTTGAGAAGTGCAGGAGGATTTAAAAAATAATTAGCATTTGGCCAGCAGGGCACATGTACATTCTAATCCAGAATCTCGAAAACATAACCTCCCAACTCCTGCTAATCAATTTCAACCGAAGCTTGTTTAACCAGTTAGTTGTTGCGACCTCTTTGAAAAGTGTGTACCTAAAATGTGTCGCAACAAGTACGTGAACTAGTTTGTTCATACTATATACAGTTTTTTTCATAATAATTATTTATTTTTTCGTTTTATTTCGTCGTGGCCTCCGAATATTCAAAACAGCAAATTTTATCTACTTTTTACGCATCACAGGTAAAATACAAAAGCTTGTCATTTCTCCATGACGAGTATACTCGTCGGATACAGCTCGTTAACACGTTTATCGCCCACTCGATAATTACAGAAATAACACAAAATGAAAGCAATTTATTTTGCGAAACAGAAACTGTTCAGTTTTGTAATATTAATTACACTGAATCTACCAACATAAAAATTAATTTTCAATTTTGTATACATAATTCCGTCACCCAGATACGCGTTATGTGGCGATCAAAGTATTAATGGACCGGAAATAAGATCAATAATTCTCGAGAAAGTACCTCCAGAAATACGTCCATGAAAATTAATAAACAGTTAACTAAATGAACCTAACATTGAAAATAAGAATGGTGAATTAAGTGAAAATTAAATTTAAAAGTAAAGGAAAGTTTCAATAGGAAATTTAAATTAAGAAAGAAGAATATGAAAATGCATTCTACGCAGTTATAAGGAGAATATTGTGCAATATGAAACAATAAAAATTAAATCCCTCAGTCCTTCTTTAAAATGCAGTGTGTGTAAGTCTTCTGCGTTCTGGATTCCTCGTTCCGTTCGTTCAATCCAAAAATATAGATTAGAACTGAAATGAAAAATAGGTAGGAACGACGAGACACACGAGCTGGCCGAGAGAAATCGAATACGGAACGCGGGGCGCGCGTTTCACGAGTCGCGTCACGCAACACACATAATGGACACATTAATCGGACAATAAACGGCGAGGAAGTACTGTAATTTCAGATGAAGTTTGTAACTATTACAAACGGAAACACTCGTAAAAGTCGAAAACACTTGCTCGGAGGCGGCGATTGCAATAGCGTGTCTTACGTGTTTCTGGAATCGAAAATCTGTGGAATTTCTGAATCAAATGCTAGAAAATCTGCACATTCTTCTTCAATCACTTACCAAAAATGTAAATTAAACATCCACAAAAATACTTTATTTTCTTATATAATCCAGTAAACATTATTTCACTTTGGACCAGTATTGCACGTTTTTAAACAACTCAAATAATACAGACTTTGGACAATGTTTGAAAAAGGCAGACCGCAGACACAGAGTATGAACGTTTGCACACATCTCCGCCGCCTGTCGATCGAAATTGTGCTCGCAGATTTTGTTCCATGGAATAGTACGAAGCGGAAAACGACAACCCAAAAAGTATCTCAAGTGGAAGCAGCGAAACGTTTGCAAAATTAATGAATCACGCGCAACGGGAACCACGTCGTGTTTCGCGTATAAGACGGTGTCGATACGTATCCTTTCCAGAAAACTTATTTATTTACAGACCCGGCAATCATCGACTGTTTTACGTTCCCTGCGTTTTTCCAACGATAGGTGAGAACGGATCAGAATTTCTCTCCGAGCCCACGTGGCTGTGACGTCATCGATATCAGCGCGAGAGTGCCTGCGATTATTTTAGTTTTCGGTTGGAAAGTCGGTGCCGGAATATTCGGACAGAAACAGAACGGACATGGAACACGCTAGAGCCATCGATAAATTTGTGCCCGGCAATATACGCTATTAACTCTTTCGCAGCCAGTGGTCTTATTCTAACAGTGCTCTTTCTATCTACAAATTCTCGAAATTCCGCTGACAGTCGAGCAGCTTTACGCTTTCCACCTAATCCCTTCAAACGTCTTTATTCGACGTGGACATAAAAGCAAATCGCGGCTGATATTTTTACGAGCGGCTTACGATATTTACAATCTCGTGCGCCTACCAATCCCACGATATTATCGAAATTTGGCGCGCTTGAAAGTCAGTGAAATGCGAGACAACGGGTCCAGGAGGAAACTGTTTCCTCTGCCGAGGAACAGTGATAGAAAAAGATTCATTCCTTGCTTTAATGTGCAGACGATTGCTTTATTCGTGTCTTAATCCGATGGGGGAGAAAACAACGAGTCTTAAATATTATGGCTGACTGGGGATAATTGCCTCTTCCACTGAAATGATGTCCTAATAATACGGATGATATGGACCCTTTCCTCATCTTAACGAGGAGACCACTGTTTTACTTGTGTCTTAATTCGATACAGTAAAAGCAACAAATCTGAACCGTTGTAGCTGACTAGAGACAACAATACAATACACCAATACCACTATCATACTGCATCGATACCCGACTAACATGGGCGATAGTGGTCTTATTCTTGATATCAGTTTCGGAAAAACTGCGTCAATTACGTTTTAATGCGATTGTGCAAATCTAACGAATCTGAATGATTCTAGCAGACTGAAGACAGTTCAAACTAACATTTCCATTCAAATACTGCATCGATGCCATACTAACATCGATGATATTGGTCTAATCGCAAACATTAATATAGAAACAACATCGTTACTCGATTATTGAATCGATACAACAAGAGCAATGAATCCGATTTTCAATAGCAAACAGAATTTAAATACATCTTCTTATCGGACTTGCAGTATCAGGAGTAAAAATCGCAATAAAAATAACAACGAAGGTTTACAACATTCTCTTCAATTCTAATCCCAAACATTAATATAGAAACAACATCTTCACTCGTTTATTGAATCGATACAACAAGAGCAATGAATCCGATTTTAATAGCAAACAGAATTTAAATACATCTTCTTATCGGACTTGCAGTATCAGGAGTAAAAATCGCAATAAAAATAACAACGAAGGTTTACAACATTCTCTTCAATTCTAATCCCAAACATTAATATAGAAACAACATCTTTACTCATTTACTGAATCGATACAACAAGAGCAATGAATCCGATTTTTAATAACAAACAGAATTTAACTTTTTATTGGACTTGAAATATCAGGAGTGAAAATCGCAATAAAACTAAGAACGAAGGTTTACAACATTCTCTTCAACTCTATTCCCAAACATTAATATAGAAACAACATCTTCACTCATTTATTGAATCGATAAAACAAGATCAATGAATCCGATTTTTAATAACAAACAGAATTTAACTTTTTATTGGACTTGAAATATCAGGAGTGAAAATCGCAATAAAACTAAGAACGAAGGTTTACAACATTCTCTTCAACTCTATTCCCAAACATTAATATAGAAACAACATCTTCACTCATTTATTGAATCGATAAAACAAGATCAATGAATCCGATTTTCAATAGCAAACAGAATTTAAATACATCTTCTTATCGGACTTGCAGTATCTGGAGTAAAAATCGCAATAAAAATAAGAACGAAGTTTTACAACATTCTCTTCAACCTGGTGATAGGCAGAGAAATTTCAATTGGTTAGAGAAAATGTAGAAAAGCTTCGAATCCGGGACTGAAGTGTCTGTATCGCGAGCGATACATAACGTAAGTAATGACGCGTGCATTTATAGTGATCCAGCACGCGCAACGTATTTGAAGATGGTCGGGCCAGATGCACTGGCCAAGAATAGACTTATCAGCCAGATAAATGTGACAACGAATGCGATCTAGCTTTACCTGCGCGCCACGAAGCGATCCCAAGCGCCCATTATTTCCTTTCGCTATCTACCGCAGATGCATCGCACTTACCAACTCGCCGCTTGCTGCAGCAGATAGTCTGCTCGCATCTGTGCACGCGGATTTCGTGCCTGCTATCCCTCCGTATCGCGGAACATTATCATAAACAGGCCGAATGACTTGAAAATAGGTTATCAGCCGGCTTGGAAATTCGATTAGCCTTTCTCCAAGATATTCTCGATAGCCCGGCGACTGCTTCCCGCCGTGATATCGACGACCATTCGCCAGTTTCTTACAAAGCCCGTGCAAAATGCTTATAATTCGAACAACAAGGAATTTCCCTGTATTCGTTAAAATTCTACAAACCTGCTTGATAGCTTCTTTTGCAGTTAAATAAGCGGTTGGCGATGTTACAAGATGTTTGCCACTGATTTTGTGATATCAAAATTGTTCTGAAATTATTGCTGCAATAATATAAGCACCTTGTAAGCGTTAGTAAAAGAAACAATTTATCAAGAACTATTTCTTTATCAAATTTACAATAGATTGGTAGTTATTGAATTCGAAAATTAATTCCAAGAGTAGGTAAGAAGTGGAGGTAAAGATTTGAAACTGTGAATATTTATTGATTTATTTACACACGCCATTTATTTATAGTTTACTTACGGAAAGTGAAGATATAGTGTGAAACACGTTCCCGTTCACGCAACTTGACTATAGAACATACTAGACACGATTATGCTACCGCCTCATTGGACGGCACGACATCCCCACCACGCCAACGAACTTAACTGGGCGTGGCAAACAGGCAAGACGCCCTTCAATGCCAAATAAGAAGGTAGGGATAACGACGACGTTGTAGAGAGATTAACGAAGAACGTTCCTAATGTTTAAACATGCTCTGAGATGATAAAGAATCGCGATCAATCTTAATTTTTGGAATTTTTTACCGTGACAAATGGTTAAACGATCGGATCGATGAACAGAGTTATTTGCTCGGGGTTTAATTTAAGATGCGGTTAGCATAATGCGCAAGACTATACCGCAGCTTGCATGTCTCTGCGAGCACGCGAACGCAGAATGCGGCGGCGTGGCTAATGAAGGGTCTAGGAATCTTTGACCGACCGTCAAACGCCCCCATAACTCAGGATCAAAAGGGAACGGCGTCCCATAAAACTGCGGGGCGATAAGCGATCGCGAATACTCGCGTCGATTAAAACTCCGGATGACTCTAGCGGATGCTATCGCAATGCATAAAACCGCTCGATGCAAGGATTCTCAAGCGTTCAATTGAATATGCGTCACGCGCGCGGGTTCTTAAGGGGCTATTCTGGTTTATCATTTTCAAAAAATTAAATTTTTGCATTTTCTAAACGCATAAGGATTGTAGAATATGAGCGAAAAGTATTCGTTTGAATCCGTGAAATTAACGTTATTATAAGCGTTTGTGATAAGAAAGCAGTAATTTGAGTTCAAAATACCGCCATTTTGTAAGTAATCTGCATGTATGATTTATTTTACAGTAAAGAGCAAAACTGAATCAGCACAATTTGGAACAGCATAACTTTTTTAAAATTAGTACAAGTTGACTTTTACGACTTTTTATCAGGGTCTGTATTGAAAATTTAAAAAATTGATAATGTACACTCAAATAAATTATATATATGCTGAAAATTTCATGAATATTGGTTAATTGGTTTATGACTTATAAACGATTGAAAGTGGTAATAAATATACTTTCAATCGTTTATAAGTCATAAACCAATTAACCAATATTCATGAAATTTTCAGCATATATATAATTTATTTGAGTGTACATTATCAATGTTTTAAATTTTCAATACTGGCCCCGATAAAAAAAGTTGTAAAAGTCAACTTTTACTATTTTTCCCGCGGTTCCGACTAATAGCAAATTTTTCAAAAGTTTTTTGACTCATTTTGTAATAAAATAATCCTTCCAATTTCTCAAGAACACCCAAGTCATCTATACTAATTTTAAAAAAGTTATCCTGTTTCAAATGGTGTTGATTCAGTTCTGCTCTTCACTGTACTTCCTCATTTTTTGTTTTCGATCAGCAGAAAGACCGGAATCATGGCAATAGTGAACACATGTTTTTCAGAATATACTCTATTGAAAGGTATGTACCTCCTCCAATTTTGAGTATTGTTACCTTAAAAAAAAACGGGTGTACTGTAAATACCCATAAATACGTGTGGAAAGTTTTCTTGTAAAAAATTCAATAGTCGATTTAAAAAAATTTGAAACTCAGAATACCCCCTGAAATTGAAGACCATAGTCTACGACTCACCTTGATCGTCGCGTGGTGGGATCTTTCATGACCATGATTTCTGTGATGTCCCCGTACTTGGTGAAGTACTCCCTGAGGCTCTCTGTAACAAAGGGAAAAAATGGTTTAATCAGACTCGCTGCTTAGCGCTGGAAATATCGAACACCACGGATCGCAAGTGTTTTGCACGTATGAGTCAAGTGTTATGAAACAGCTGTTTTAGCGAAGTAATTAGATTTTTTCAATTTCGTTTCATCTTCAACAAGAAGTTTGATAACTGTACGATAACTGTCGCCGGTGAACAGTCTATAAAAGCCAGATTTTGCATAGCTATTCAGAACCTCAGTGCGGGATGATGGAATTAAAATCGGGGGAACGTGTTTGCCCGGATATTCTTGACTCGAATATGAATTTTAAATGAATCGCTAACACAGCGTTTTAAACGTGCGCGACCGCGGTACATATACCGGGTGGAAATTATAAAGCATTACAGATGAATAACTCCAAAAATATTGATTATATGCACAAATGTTTGAGATGAAAGTTGTTCAGTACCGAGGGGGATATCACGTGGTGGAACTTTTATTTTTCTTGATGGACACTCCAAGGTGAGGTGAAGGTCAACATTCAAGGTCATGGTGGATAAAAAAAACATATCACTCCATTTACAAAAGAAAGTTGACCTTCACCTCACCTTGGAGTGTCCACCGGGAAAAATAAAAATTCCCCCTCGGTACTGAATAACTTTCATCTGAAACATTTTTGCGTATAATCTATATACAATTTTGGAGATATTGTAACGCTTTATAATTTCCACCCTGTATATAACGATACCCTGACGTTTGATTTAATATCGATTTAGAATTCCATCGAGCACGCTGCCAACGTGCACGCAATAATCTCTACGAAACTGAAATATTTTCTGCAATTTCGCGCTATCGGCGCCGGCTATCTTTATGCCGCGTTTTACGAGAGTTCGCAAAATGCGGCATTATAATAGGGCACACGGCGACGTTACTAAAAATTCGATCGATCGGATATTATTAAAAGGGCTGGTGCCCGTGGGGGATGGAGGTGTGAAAGTCTGATAATGGCGGCTACTTCGGTGAACTCTTCGTTAAAGATGATTTATTATCGGTCGTTATCTTCGCGAAAGGAGGGTCCATTTTCGGAACGCAGTCCCGGCCGAGTCACCAATTACAGAGAACATAATGAAACTACCAGACCATTTCGTGAATCATATGATACGAGGGAAAATTTACGAGTAGCCGTTTCCTGTCGGTTATCGGCAACACCGCGCTCGTTACTTCCAACCTAAAGAATAATTTTAGCAAATCAGTCGCTATGGAGAGTTTTCGCTGAAACCCCGGAGTCCCTCCACCCCCTCCTCCTATAGGCCACGTGGAATTGCTGTACGCGAGGAACTGAATTTCAACGGTGAATAATCGCGAGGGTCTTATCTTCCTCTTCCTCGTTCAGAATCATAGCCGCCGCTCTCGAACGAGACCAGACCTTTTGTAAACCAAACTAGAAACGGCGAGGCACGCGAACCGTTTCGGATTCTACGGACCTGGGAATATAGACAGCTGAATCCTTAGCAATGTCTCGAAATTACCATAGACTTTTAAACTCGCCGACATAGAACAGCGCAATGAATGCTATCGAAAATACTCGTTCGCATTCGCACCTACGTTCGCTCGTTCAATTCTAATCTCGGCTCGTTCGGTCGTCGAAAACGGAGAATGAATATGCATCGTATTCTCCGTGCTACTTTTCAACAGAACATTCTTGGTAGAAATCTTCTACTTGAATCCACTACTTCTGTTTGATTTTGTGACTCATAAAAAAAAACCGAGCTATTATTAACACATCGTAACCTGTTCATGAAATATTCAAATGTAAGAGATTTCATCAACTTCCTCAGCCTCCTACGCTATGATTAGCATGTTTAAACTCTTCGTCTATTAAAATCGACGCAGACCCATGACGGAGACGTTACGTTCGAGTACAAACGTTATTAAATACACAGCAATTAAGAGAACACGGTGTTCAAGCTTCACGGTAAATTAATTCGTACAATTGATACTCGTGGTAGGAGATTGCTGAAGGAAGAAAGCCAAACATGAAATAGCACTATAGCTAATATAATGTCGTGCAATAATTATTGTACACGGATACTTATTATTTATAGCTAATACCGAAAATAACAGTATTTTACCTTAGCAAATACCGGTTTCACGAAATTGCAAAATAGCACGAAATACCGCTATTCGGTATACCGGTATTGCAATCCCTAATCCAATCGTTTCATAAATACGTAAAACTCGTAGTCTAATTGTAGTATATTACTTTATTAATTTTCGACTGGAGTCCGAATGAAATCATAAGCGAAAGGGTTCGGAAGGCTCTCGCAAAATGTAGAATGCAGGTCATCGCGAGGACACGTGTCGCAGTTAGGAGACGCGTTGATTGCTCGTCGCGTTTGAACAAATTCGGGTTGCGTTCCAAGGATTGCCAGTGTAAACACCTCGGGATTCGAGTTCTCGATGTCAGTGGGTGTGGGAGAGGCGTATCGGCCCGGGTGCGCGACGAGGAAGTTCGTTAACGCTAATTAGAATTATTAGATAACAATGTAAGTCGACGGTACCGAGCGTAATCCCCGTCATTTATGAACACGCTGCGTGCGTTCGGCTGAGAGCTTCGGCTTAGCTTAACACCGTAGAAAATTAATTGCGCACACTTGACAAGTTAAGCCGCGGCGTGTAATTAAGAAATATCTGATGTCAAACTTTCGCTTGGAAATTCATAGTGGCCACCGACGACGCTGCGTCGGCACACGGGGCATTCGACACCTTATCGACTACCATAAAAGATTCGTCGGATAGAAGAATGATTTACCTCTAGGGGACAGGCTAATGAAACAGTGGACAGACGTAGATAGGAAGAGAGAGAAAAACGGAAACGGAGAACAAACGACGTACAATTGTTTACCAGACGTTTAATGGTCTTCCCCTCCTGCATCGTTCGTCGTGTAAAATACACTTCCCGGTTAAAAATTTATCGTCATTTCCGCGTCATTTATTACACAGCGCGCTGTGTCCACCGTATGAAATATTCCATTTGCCGCTGAGAAAACACATCGTATTAGTCAACGGCCGCCGCGAGAGTAAGGGGCAGCAAATTTTTTCCCTTAAGCTCTTTCTTAGGCGGTTATACTCGCATCATACATTCGCAGATTTATCGTAATCCGTGGTAGCGTGCAATCTCTGTGTTTGTGTGTGCACAAGAGACGATATCTGCGATTGTGACGCCAGTTTAAAAGGGAAACTGGGCGAAGCATGTTCGAGCGAAGTATATTATCAGCGGGGAAAATGCAGGACCCACCGAGTTACTGTGTTTCGATAATGTACGCGCGAAACGGAATGCGAAACGAGAGTAGAATGTCCGACACCGGTGTCTGCGACTTCAAAGTTTGGAACAATTTTATCGAATACATACCTCGGGTGAGTAATTAATAGATTGTAGATTTTTCTGCAGAATAAAAATTGTCTATATCAATTATATGAAACATTAGAACTATTCGAAAACAGAGAAAATGAGGAGATATCTGTTTGTCTCCCAAGTTCAAAATAATATACTGTCATTCTGAAACTATTCCATGTTGTTCTATCGTTTGAAATTTTACCTATACATTTTCGTCATAAATGGATACACTCGGCAGTGATTAATTTGCTAACTTCAACACGTGGTTGGAAATTGTTTCTAAGATATAGGAGATTAATCATTATCAACATTTTTCCTGAAGATTTTCATCCATTCACAATTTCTACCCATCAAAGTTTCATAAATGTAGTTTCATAAATCATAAGTTTCACTTGTGGTAAAAGATATCAATTACTTTTGCCAACCAGCTGCTCAAACATTGTCTCAAGAAAATCGCCTTCAAATGCTACAGTTGTAATTCAAAATACCGGGCTATATAAGATTTAATA
This sequence comes from Sphecodes monilicornis, assembly GCA_913789915.3. Lineage (NCBI taxonomy): Eukaryota > Metazoa > Arthropoda > Insecta > Hymenoptera > Halictidae > Sphecodes > Sphecodes monilicornis. Next base: position 20,158,033 of record OU565290.1, read on the forward strand.
GTCAATCACTTCTAAAATATAAATTCTAGTTTATGATACTACAGATATGATTTTAAATAGTTGGACTACAAGCTTCCGCAGGAAGGAATTTTATTGTTTTTCCAGAGAAGAAGGGAATTGGCTATGTGATAGTCGAAGAATGGCATGAGATTTGATATCGCAGAAAAATTTCTGACAGGCTTGAGCAATTTGTAGCTGTGCAACTGTTCCCGAGTGCGTTGGTGCTATCCCTCTGACGAGAGGGCACCCTCTTGACCTCCTTTATAGGTATATATCAAAAGGGTGAGCTCTGGCCGCGGGCCAACATGGACACGCTCCAAATATATCTTACACCCTATCTAATTATACGCTATTTTATCCAGATCGTTCTGAAGACCTCGTCATGCGCGGTAGTTACTTGCCTATTCGGTCGCGAGCGGTATTCGGCTTCGATAAATTGCAGATGCGCCATCGCGATACCCAGTCAGGGACATTATGTTGCACATGGTTACCGTGAATTTTATTATCTTCTGCCCGGTTCTATCATCCGTGTGATTACCGTCGACCAAAATATATTTCTACGGAAAAATCCAAGATTAACGCCTCCAATCTCTGTTGGTTACATTCATATTGAATCTCCTTGCAGGATCTCACAAATTAGATCATTTTCCATGCGAATACCACGCATCATAGCGTTATCACTAGACAAAGGATTTTATGTATCTCTGACAAACATTGGAAAAGTTTAAGACCATCATTACGTTATTTCCGATTTACACAAATGATTAAAAGAAAAAATACATTTTAATGTAATTTCTGTTTCTTGCAATTGACTTGAGTAATTTTTATTTTGCATAAGGAGCTGCAGTGTAATTATCACTAGACTGTTGATTGTATGTATTAATGGCAAAAATTGGGGAACGAAAATTCATACAGTATAAAAATTAAATTAACTGAAAGAAAGACATTCGGTTTCTAGTTCCTTGCAAATGACACTAACAATTTTTATGTTATAGAAGGGTTTGCAGTCTATTTACAATAATATATACAGGGTGTTCACGTTATCAATAGCCAGTGTTTTTCTTGTAAATTGTAAATATTAGAAAAAAATGAAAGAGGAAAAAGTAGTACTGTTTTTTATGCGCAACACAATGGCGCATGTCATTGACCTTGCATGACTTTGAAGGTCACTGTGCAGTGTACAGATGAATTCGTCTAGACACACGCTTTCATGTGATATAAAAAAATTACAGCATTCCATTTAAATAATTGAAGGTCGCCTTCATATCTAACAAAATAGTATAAACACAAAAAATTACATGCGCCATTGTGTTACGCATAAAAAACAGTACTACTTTTTCCCCTTTCATTTTTTTCTAATATTTACTATTTACAAGAAAAACGCTGGCTAGTGATAGCGTGAATACCCTGCATATAATTTATATATATATATATATGTATTAATTATTTTCTTCCCATTGTATTGTCATTAGGTCTAACCAAGGGAGTATCGAAAAATCCTGCTTCATAATTATAAGAAACTTCTAGAAAAATTGTGAGGCAGAAAGTTTCTTCAGGAAATGAATGCTATTACTTACCAACAGTTTTCAAGCTAAGATAGAGTATAATCTGCTAGAGTTTAATTTCATTTCTGATTTGATGAACGCGAGAACAAAGAAGGATCTCGTTTCACAAAATGTGTTCGATTTTAAAATTCAACGAAAACACCGATTTGAACCATTTGATCGATGGTTATCACAAGTGTCTGTGGCAAGTGGATTCGGTCGGACAGCGTTGATATCGTCTTCACGAGTACGTTTTCCCATCGGTGTTGTTCCGGTACCAGCGAAGAACGGAACAATCGTTCGGAAGAAGTTTGGGAAACGAACGGGATCGGTTCGGTGCGCAAATAATTGGACGGAACGTCTCAATTAAATCAATCTGGAGGCTGAATATAAATTGGAGTTCCTTTTTTTCTCCTTCTTTTTCATCGGCACGGGAAGCATCTCGATCGAGAGATACACCTTGGACACAATTAAGAAATAATGAGACCTCTTATTAAGTTAATCCTTTTTAGCGGCACGGCATCCTGGGAAAGTATTAAATTTCCTGTCCGGACCGTTTCAGCGTGCCAGCCGCGAAGGGCTGTAATGAATTATCGCGGTGTATTATTAAATTTGATTGTTATATCCTAATGGGAAAAGAGTGGGAGGTGGAGGGAGAAGTAGCCACAGTGCGCGGCAGTGAGACGACAAAGTGGAGCGCTTATTGTTTATTCAGTAGATGGCGTTAATCAATGAATTATTGGTGTTCCCAGGTCATTAGCCGTTGAATACCACCTGTTTGGTAACGAGCTGTTCGCATAAATTACATCATCCTACGGAATTAATTAGTGATACTTAATTAGTATTCTCGGGAAATTTAGGCGGCCCTTCTTTGCCGGTAACTAACGGCGAGCAATTTGAATGTTACAGTTATTTGCGCGGCACTAATGATGCCCGGAGTGTATCTGGAGTGCGTCGGCGAACCTAATTTTTCGCAATCCTAACGGAATTAATTTCCCCTTTGACAGCGATGATTATTTAATTTAGCTCCTGTTTACTCGGTCTGTTTTGACAAGAAAAAAGTTACCGATTTAATTGAAAAATAAAATTGCAAGTTGCCAAGAAAATCTGAAAATGGCAGATACCATGCCTATACATCCCCTTTGGCTAATGTAAATTATTTCTAGTTTACGAAATCTAAAAATTAAATGAAGCTAGAAATGTTACGTTTGATGAAAATCTGTTTAACACGTCGATCGCCCACTCGACAATCATAAAAAATACACAAAATCAAAGCAATTTATTTAACAAAACAAAAACTGAGAAGTTTAGTTTTGTGATATTAATTACTGTTTCAAACCTCTTTTATTCCTCAGATCATAAGGAAATTTTATACACTCAATCTACCAACGTAATAATTAATTTTCAATTCTGCATTAATAATTCCGTCACCCAGATGCGGGTGACATGGCGATCAAAGTGTTAATATCATTTGGGAATAATAATTTTCTTATTGCTAGAGAACATTGTGCTATTTATTAATTCACTACTTTAGGAATTGAAAGAAAATAGTGTTTGATTCCAACATAGTTTAACAAATTAATAACCTGAGAAGGGGGATGTACCCCTAAATAATTTAATTAAAAATTGCAAATTTTGAATAATGTCAAAGAATTGAATAGTATCGTTAAAGGGCGAAGCATTTTCCGCGATGAACCGGTCACTTCCTGGATTCCGGTCCTTTCGCTTGTCCCTTTTATTGGAGCCCTTAACTGCCAGCCTCCCATATTCTTGGACCATGAAATCGTCGTTAAATCCAAGAGGCCGTAGCGCATTCACTGATACTCTTTTAATTTGTCTCGCCGCGGATTGATGGAAGCAATTACGTCGTTCACAACGAGACACCCTTAAGACGTTCCCCCGGCCTGTGAAAATTTACGGACATCATTTATTTAATCGTTCCTCGATTGAAGTTATACTTCACGTGGGGATTCGCCGCCAATGCATTCTCTCTTACTTGATCCTATTCGATGATATGAATCTCGGAAGGAGACAGTCCGAAGCGCTTCTTACGATCCTGGGCTGACAATATTTTCTACCGACACTGGGAACTATCTCTTCCACGAGCCAGTGTTTTACATTTACCAGGTTGACTATAGTCGCGTGCTTTAACACTCGCGTTGGCCCATTGCGAGGAAGAAGTTGACAAAAATATTGGAACACATTTTTTTCCTGTTAATTCATGTAATTTCTATAGTGACATTTCTGGAAAAAGGTTGAGACAATTGTCTCTCGTTTTATTCATTTATTTTGACTTTAAATTCGACAATTTATTGAGCTTCATTCATTTAATTTAGAAGAAAATTTAACCCTTGGCACTCTAATGGCGACTCCGAGGCGCCGCTACAAATTGTTACACCATTATTCAGAATATTGTTTACATGATTAAATTTGTTTATATGTAATAAATTACTAAACATTTAAATATTGTATGAAGTACTATATCAGTTTCGTCTGCACATAATGAAAAAAAATTATGTACAATGGAAATATTCTAGGTTAGGAGAAATGTTTGATTTTTTAGTTGAATTGTTCCGAGTGCAAAGGGTTAAGGATTTATGTATGCATTATTTATAGCGAATTGGTGATTGGGATATAATTTGGAAAGAGATGATTTGTTTTTATGAACATTTGAGCAACTATGGATTGGACGCAATTCTTTGCGATCCAGTTTATCATTCCCTGTACAAATTCGAGGTATATTAATCTAGTGGCTGTGCTACGGTAATAACTATTTCCGTGGCTACACAATAATATTAAATGCAGTGCATTAAACGCTGTTGAATCCATGTTCCCGACTAATTTCGCTAACACGTAGCGGCAATAAATCATTCGTGGCAACTGCATTATTACTTTACATTGCGCAACGTCACGGTGTAATTAACATCACGAGCAATTAGCATACACCGAAATAGCTAAAAATCTGACCACTCGAACCGTTTCAAGCGGAATGGTAGAATGCGGAACAATGTAATTACAAAGTAAGTGGGTAATGGGTGAAATAAGGGAAAAATGGATGCTTCTATAATATTGCAGTGCGTTTCTAAACGATTGATGGTGGCTCTGACAAAAGAAATACAAGAAAATTACAAAGTCAACTAATAATTTTTACAGGTAAATGTGCACAAGTTCACGTGTACATTACAGGAAAAAATTTGTCAGAATTATTAAAAATTGTTAAAGGTATAAAGCAGCGAATATAGTCGTGCATAGCCATAGGGGTATGAGGGATCCCGGTCGGGACGGGAATGTTTCTTAGGATCGGGACGAGCTAAGTTGACAGATCTTGTATACATTGCATAATAAACACTAAATTATTGAAAGTATGGAGAAACTTCGAAATGTCGGGAATCACAGATATATGCTGGAATCCCGACCATTTCCGGGATCCCGAAGTTCTCGGGAATCCCGAATATGTTAGCGATCCCGAAACCATTCGGGATTCCTGAGAATTTTGGGATTCCTGAGAATTTTGGGATTCCAGAAATGTTCAGGATTCCCGCATATATCTGTGATTCACAACAGTTTGAAGTTTCTCCATACTTTCGATAATTTAGTGTTTACTATGCAATGTATACAAGATCTGTCAACTTAGCTAAGCGGACACAAACCTCGAGGAACACAAAGGCATTCGGATTGCTGAAATTGTCAAGAATAACGACACTTTCGGGAATCCCAAATATTATTCTATATCCCGTACATTGTCGGGAATCCCGATCATTTTTGGGATCCCGAATATTCTCGGGAATCCCGAATCTTCGCGGGATCCCGTATATTTTCGGAAATCCCAAATCATCTCGGGATCCCGCACATACTCAGGAATCCCGAATATTCTCGGGATCCCGCACATACTCAGGAATCCCGAATATTCTCGGGAATCCCGGATATTTTACGGGAATCCCGGATATTTTACGGGAATCCCGAACATTTTCGGGAATCCCACGCACCCCTACTGCATACTTGTAGAAAATGTACATGCAGGAATACGGTTACCTTCATGCCTGCAACTTTCATAACTATTCAAACAGTTCAATGAAACTATTTGCCAAGTATTCGAAAAAAATGTAGCTTTTATCATCACTGATAAAAAGCCATTGATTTTTTAAATTCCACTGGCCCTGTCTCCACTAATGGGCCTGCACGATCAAAGCCAAGAAAAATCGTACAGAATCAAGTGCTTCGGATGCAACTGGGTGCTCTATCTCACTCGATCACCCCCCCATTGTTCTTGTCCGAGTGCGTCCAAAAAATCGGCTGCCTGGTAAGCCGATCGAGGTCCGCGCCGCGTTCCAGACTGGTTAAACAATTCTATTTCTGCGGATCTGGCGATTAGCATACAGCGAATCGCAGAAAAGCACAGAGAGAGAGAGAGAGAGAGAGAGAGAGAGAGGGAAAAAGAGAGAGAGAGAGAGGGGGAACAAAAGGGGGAGAGGCAGAGAAATTAAGTGTGACAGAGAGACAGAGAGGCAGAGAGAAAGAGAAAGGGAGAAATTGAAAAACAGAGAGAGAATCATCAGCGGCTGTGTTCGGCGATCGGGTCACCCAACGATCTTCCCGAAGAGCAACGATGCACTCGGCTCGGTCGCCAGGGCCGAAGATGAAAGGAGAACGCAAGTGTTCGCGACAAGCGACACGATCGCACTTCCCGGGTTGACACACTCAGCCGGCAGAAACGATTTGGAATCGTTAATCTCCGACGCATTAGCAAAGCAGAAGAAGCTCCGCGCGGGCAGTTAAGGGGGAGAGCCGCTCGCGGCACACTTGGCCTGCATAAATAACCATGTTGGAAAAGGGAGAATTATTTTATTAGGAGAAAGAGAGAGAGGGGAGGAGGGGAGAGAGAAGGTAGTCCTCTCTGTGGGGCGAACGTGACGACAGAGCGATAACGACAAGCAAAAAGGAACGAGGACCCCCGGAGAAAGGGGGGGAGAGCGCGCTGCGCCGCTTTTCCACTTGTACGTGATTACCGAAGATAAAGTCAATCGCATTAGAGCGAGAAGCACCTGGCGCGTTCAGCCGCGGGCTATGTTAGCCCGAGACCGGCGTATTCGTCAACATTTATCAGGCCTATCTTGTCTTCCGGAATGGGATCCCAGGGATCGTGGCTGGGTCTGGACGAGCAAGCGCGAGAGGCCGCGTCTCGAGAGCGCGAGCGCGCAACCCGCAGAAACGCCGCTGAAATCGTAAATTCGAGGCGACCATGCCCGACTTGACGAGCCAAACGCTGCCAATTTACTCAAACGGCGGAATTATGCGACACGATGCGCGCCGCTCGAATATTTTAAGCTTCACACCGCACCGACACCGACCGTATCTAGCTAATTTTGGAATGGATGAAGTATCGGGACGCCTTCGGGACACTCGGTTTTGTCGTTGTTTGGTTGATCTTGCACGACGAACGTTTTTAATGATTTTATTGTGTTCATAGATTTATTCGAATCCTTTTTATTCAATTTTCTTTTAAACGTCTCTTTGAACTAACTCTTTTGAGATCAATGTTGATCCTTTTATTGAAGAAGTTATTCTTTGGTTTAATACTTTGGATTTATTTATAGCTGATATTTTAAACTGGTTTAGATAAAAGGTTAGAATTTAGATGGAACGATTATAAATCTGGATCAATATCGACGGGTTAGAATACGCATCATTCGATTAATAAGTTAACTGAACTACAATAGGCTTGTGGGTTATATTTATGATGCACTAGAGGGAAAGAATTTTACCCCAATTCGTAATTAGGTTTCCCTTATTATGGTAACCCAAGATTCATTCTATTTGTTCTAGATCTGGAGCAATAAAGAAATAAATAATTCCTTGTTATGTAAAGAATTGTTCTTATATTCATATTCCTTCACCAGTTATCTGCGGAATTTAATTTTAAAAATCTTTGACGGGATGCAGAATTAAAATCAAGCAATAACGAGTATACGCGTTGAGTGCAGGGCAAATGCTCTTGTTATAAATTTTACAAAAAAAAAGTAAAGTATAATGAGAAAGGATTACATTTTCTTTCGATAAAAACATTAACAATTCCTTATTGAAAAGAACAGCAATAGAGTTTTGGATTGACGTGTATACACATCGAATGAAGTTATCTGGTTAAATATTAAAACATAATGAGTTCTATCTTTTCATGTCACTACTTTTTTGTTTATACAATAATTTAAGGTTTGCTCTGCTCACTATTGATCTTAAACTCTGCCGAAATACATAGATATATCGTTATCCAAATGATGTATTATCGTTTCATTTAAGATTGAAAAGCATAGAATCTTACCTTACTGAAAATTTTACTAGCTAAGGTAAAACTGACAAAATAAATACTCCAGTTTCAATTCTATTGAATTAACAATTTCGTTTGCTTAAATTAGGGGCGAATAACAATGGCTCTTGAAATAGATATTGATGGTTCTCCTTTTCGCCTGCTCGGCGAGTCAGTCATCCCCACCATGTCCACTCCGACTTTCCCTTCGGTGCGAGCTCCACCATCACTGCACCGGCAGGCATCATGTTTATGATAGGGACGATACAGGTGAGCGTAAAGAATTTGCCGTGCCGAAAAATTTGACTACAATTAAATAAACTCGATTCCCATCGCACGACACGAATTTAGATTCAATTAATCGTCGCGACATCGACACAAAAGTAAATTATCGCGAAAAGGCAATGTGATTCGAGAATAAATTTAAACCGGTGAATAATAAATAATTCTCCCGAACAAAGCATTAATTTTAAAAAAAATGAGGATTAAAAATCTTGATTTCAATCGAATAGTGAAAAATGGAAACGGGTACTTACCAAGTAACGATCCTTGTTTTGCGTCTCAACAACGCAACATACGATGCGACGCGACGCGGTTCACAAGGATAGAGGCTTATGGTTCCGAGATAAAGAAAGGCGCGTCCTTTCACTTGCTGTGATTATAATGAGTCGCGGCCGAATCGTCAATAGAAAATTTGTCGCGACGATTATCTCCTACGAACCAGCGCGGCCAGCGCGAAGGTGCGCAAAAACTCCTCCAAGGCAATGCATGTATTGTGACGTTGCGTTCTTAGAAGTGCCCTACCAACGTAAACATCCATAGCCGGGTGAGCAAGGACGTCATCGTGTAATCGCCGCGACAAATTTTCTATTGGCGACCAGTAACACCTCATCACCGTACCCCTGACACTCTCCCCACCCGCAGTCCCAACGATCCGACCGCGACTCATTACAACAGTCAAAGTAAACAGACGTGCGTTTCTTTATTGCGGAACCATTACCATTTGTCCTTATAAAAAGTGTCGTGTCGTGTTTTGTGTTATTGCGACACAGAAAGTGTACGAGGCATGGACCGTTACTATGTGTGCACCCGTCGGTAGAAATTAATATTATTAATCCTCATTTTTGTTAAACTTAATTCTTTGTTCGAGCGAATTATTTATTATTCACCGGTTTAAATTTATTCTCGAATTACGGCGACTTTTCGCGATAGTTTACTTCTGTGTCGATGTCACGACGATTAATTGAATTTAAATTCGTGTCGTGCGATTGAAATCGAGTTTATTTAACTGTAGTACAAATTTTTCGGCATTGTAAATTCTTTACGTACAATTGAATCGTCCGTATCATAAACATGATACCTGCCGGTGCAGTGGTCGTGGAGTTCGTGCCGAAGAGGAAGTTGGAGTGGACATGGTGGGGATGACTGACTCGCCGAACAGTCGAAGAGGAGAAACAGCAACATCTGTTCCCAGAGCCATCGTTAGGCGCCCCTGGCTTATATGATCGAATTATTACCAGATATGACAGTTTCCGATTCATCGCGTTCCGTAGACATTGGACAATTTTGTCCATTATTGTTGAGCTAGTTAAATTGAAGTGTTCCCAAGTTCGTAATATTATGGAAATATTCAATGCATTGTTATCGGTGTGCGTCAGTGGTTTCTAATTCCGACTAGCGAAAGGACGGTTCTCCGCGTTGCCACCGTCTAATATCACCATCTGGAAGGCGCAGCGTTGTGTCAGTGTCTTCTAATTTTACGATCCGCGTCAACGTATGCAAAATTTATAGGCTACAGTACTTTCGTCGATCGTAAAATGCACTGAACCTGCTCTCCCGCGGTATTACGTTCCACGTATGACCGAGAATTTAGAACTTCTACAATGTAATTTACGGAATACGAATATGTAGCTACATTGAATTACTTGATTGCCACTCGGAGATGACAGGGACGTAAAATGTCGAACCCGTATAAATGTTCAATCGATTGTTACCAAAAACGGACACTAAAAATCACAGCATAAAGACCGTAAATCAACCGTGGATAAAACATGTATATAATTGGACCTTTTTCCATTTCACAAAAAAAATAATTTACCATTTAAATGAACAGGTTCTATGATATAAAGAAGATACATTTCGTATTGAAATTTTCAATAAATATAAACCACGGTGTAAGAGGATCATGCTGTATCAAATTATATTTGAATATGTTTCGGATATTTAAATATTTAAATATTGTGTTTATTTTGGGTGTAGTTTAGTATTTTAAGCAAGATTAAAACACGGTGCAATCGGATCATGCATGTGCATCGCTGCAACCAGAAATAACGGGAATGAAATTTCGAATAAACAATGCTTATTGTACGTCAGTGCTACACTTTTACCATTTCAATCCCTTGACATACCATGACGTCTCGGATACCTCATGCGTTTCATACATTATTGTATTATTTGACGTAAAATACTATTTAATTTTAGCATTATTATTTCATGATTTAATACTACATGTCTGCTTTGAATTTACTCAAAAATTGTACCTCAAGCTCACACTGATGATAAATTCAAAAATAACTAGTGTCCTCGATCGAATCGAATTTCTTTTAATTCGTGTATCAAAAACTTAATTGTTATATTGCTGTGCGAGAAGATCGACAATGCATTTAAAGGAATGAAATAGCCGGGAGCCTTTTAGTGAGCGAAAACAATAATGCAGGAAAACAATACAAATCTGACGATCTATTCATTCGAGACACGAAACGGAAGTTCGGATGACAGGGTTGCCTTCGATTTCGTCTCGGTAACACCGTTCCGCTAAAACGTTCGCGTGTCGGGCGTTCATTTCTTCCTCTTCTTTCTCTCTCCGTGATCTCCCTTGGCCCCTCTGTCCCCGGGCCTTTCTGTTAATGCTTTTTTTCCTGCTCGTTGCACGATACGGAGCGAATTACTTTGCCCCGAGAGTACCTTTTCCGATCTCTCTGATTCTCGGCGTGCTCATAGTCCCAACGAAATAATTCAGCGTACTGCCCGGGCGATCCCCACCTCCGCGAGCTTGCGAATTCCGCTCTCGCAGACGCTCTTTTCGCGGAGAAACTAGCGCAAAAGGTTGCGCGGCACTCTGAAATATTCAAATCTTGCGAGCTCCCGTGTCTCCTGGCCGCAGGAAATAACGCCACCCGTTAGCGAAATCCCAACGGGAATACGATCTTCCCCACAATGGATTCGCCGCGGCTTTGTTCACCCCCTTCTCCAACCAGCCCCGACAAACATTTTTCTCTTATTAAAAAGGCGGACGCCGCAATTTGTTCGGCGAACGGCTGCAGCTTAAGAAAATTACGCGGGCACGGATTCGGATAAGAGTGTTTTAATATTTCACGGAACCGGCGCGCCGCGGCGGCTACAAGGAGTTCGCGCGCGCACGCTCGCGCTCTTTCTCCAACACCTTCATTTTGTGAGTGCTCGCTATTTGCCGGTGAAACATCGCCTACGAAAGCGCGGCGATAAATTTCGGCGGTAAACCATCCGGAGGAATTTTGTCTGGGAGACGTTCCCCCCAGAAACGGAAAAATAGCGAAGCTCGCCCGTGTTGCAATTTTCAAGCCCAGCTCGTTTTTGGAATCTCGAAACTCGGCTACGAGCACAGGACCAATCGGATTCATCAGAGAAATTGTTGCTCGTCCGTTCTACTTTACTTTCGTCATTTCTTAATGCACTGGATAGCGGCCCGTGCATTACCGTTACCGTGAAAATACTACCAAGCCGTTTATTTGAGGTTAAGAGAACTGGGAATTTGAAATCGAGTACTCATTGGTTCGGATAGTCGAGGTGTTCGACTATATCGTGGATTAAACAAGAAAATGTGTCGTCCAAATTGTATCGCGTTCGGTGTAGTGTCGCAAGATCGCTAAAATCGAGGGGAATACAATTTACCACCTCTCTGATGACCAGAGTAATATGTAACACGTTACGCGGCATGTCACGTGACCAGTCTACGGTCTTAGTGGGGGATGTTAGAGTGTGCGCAGGAGTGGAATGGGATAGTGGAAGGGGAAAAGGAGGAGAGGAAAATCAACCTAGTTTTGCTCGCTACCCTTTTTTACGTTCTTCAACGGTGACTATGTTAACCTAACTACATTTTGCACACGTAGGTTAGAAGAAAATCTGAAATTACATTTAATCAAATAGAAATTCTTCGATGCAACGGAGTATCCACTGTGATTTCAGAGTTGACGTGTCCGTCACAATCGGGCTTAAAATTTACAACTTTAAGTGGATACGAATCATCCGCGCGTCGCTCTCGAAATTCGCACCGAACAGGCACCTCGCAGTGCGAATTCAATCAAGGCTCGAACGATCATCTGATCAACCGCGGGCGTAAACAGTACTAAAGCATCAATTTTATTTATACATTCTCAGATAACGTTTGAAGCGTTGTGTTCAAATTAAGGAGGATTACATAGATTTTAATGAATGTAAGGAATTAATGTAACTGCTTTCAGTGCTAGTGAGTCCACGTTGTTCATGGGTCAGGATTTAGAATACAGTAACATTTGAAGTTACATTTTCTCGAATAGACATTCTCCGAAGTAACGAGTTCTCTCTTGGGATGACGTTAGGATGAGCATAGTTTTCGCTTGGAGCTATCGCAACCCGTTAATACAATCGACCGCTCGCCACTCTTTATCCATCCATTGATCTATCCACCTATCCTCTCTGCTGGCGGCGTTAATATGGTTCGTAACACTGTGCAGTAACTCCGCGTTTATTCAAATGATACTTTAGGTTGAGCCTTCAGCGTCCTCCGGCGATGGATAAGTAATCCTGGAGGATTCGCGGCGACGGAACATTGGCGAAAGAAGGAAAGTGGAACGGGGGAGGAGGAAGAAGAGAGGTCGTGCTGGATGAACGGAAGCGTTCGAGGATCACCCAAAGACGGAGAGAAAGAGAAGAGCTGGGATAGAAGGAGGTGAGATCAGAGAGCGGAAGAAGAGTGAGAGAGAGGAAGAGTGTGTGGAGAAAGAGCGAAATGGAAATGTGAAATTGCGGAGACAGAGAGGGAGAGAAATAGAGAAAGAGAGATGGTGACAAAAGGAGGAAGGGAGGGAGGTAGATAAGGCCATTCGTTTCAATGAAAGGCACCGTGGTATGAGAGTGCCATCCCCTTTACCTCTTCCTTCGTCTCCTATCCCTACTCTTCTAGGGTATCCACGTTCTTGCTATAGAATCGGATAGAACTTGGTATATAGAACTTTATGCGAGTCCTTCCTGAATAGAAAAACACTCGAGAAGACCAACGCTTGCGATCTCGCTTTTTTTCCCCTCCTGCAGCTCAGTCTCGCTCTCTCTCTCTCTCTCTCTCTCTCTCTTTCCTCTCTTCTCTTCTCTGTTCTCACAGTCTCTTTAGCTTCCAAGCCTGCGTCTACGCTATTGCCCTCTCGTGTAACCCTCGCCGCCTACCCATCCACCCTCGTTTCTCTAGGTTGGAGATCTCATTTGAATGAAACCCACCGTCCCGGCATCCCTTTTTCTCCTATTCACTATCGCCCCGGCAGTCAAGGCTGCAGCTCCTCGACAGTACCAACCAATATGTTCTGAGGACTCGATTTCACGTAGCGAGAGCTCTATAATGCGGGACGGAAGATCTTTCGAGAGGAAAGCAGCCAGAAAAGGAGGAAGGAAGGAAGGAAGGAAGGAAGAATGAGAGGATTGTACCAACATTCTCAGACTGAATGGTAATCCTGAATTTGCTCCACTGGGCAATCTTTTTCGGTATCCTCGAATTGATAACTGCGCTCAAGTGTGGAAGCGACGTGAAATACCACGGGCGCCGCTCTTTTTGAGATCTGTTGTAGCTCGACGCCAAAGGCTGCCATATTTTCCAGGACGCAATTCGTATTTGTTAAACATTATTCTGGAATTATTTATTTACATTTGGAGACGCTTGATTTTTGTTTTGATCGATGCGAACTTTTTACTTTATGTTCGTTGGATATTCCATCGGGTGGGTGCTGATTTGATATTTTATAAAATCATCGTTCTACACTCAATTAATTAAGTAGCTCTATAGGCGAATCAAGATGGAGCCGCAATTATACTGTGAACTTCTACACATAATTATACCATTATTGCTGGTTCCAATGATGTAGAAACAAAAGCCTTTCAATTAACCTCTTGCGCTAAGATTTATTTTACGGTTGTGGTAATTAAAACTATTTTGATTATGTAAAAGAAAGATAAATTTATATCTATTGGTTCTGTATATATTATCTAATGGCTACGCATCGACAACAAATGGAAATTAATAACGTACATATTTAGTAAATTCTGCTCGAAATCTTCATCACGAGTCTTACTCGCTATCATAGTGTTCACGATTTCTGCATTCAATTAATTCATAAAATCCCAGAATTCCCTTTAACCCTTTGCGGACGCGTGTCTACTGACAGTCGCCCAAATAATTTTACCGTTCTGCGAATGTGAATAATTTTTAAAGCAATTAATATTCCCGAAAAATATGAAACTAATTTTAACTGAACACCACGTTTCCCGTCATTCCATTCATATACCAAACACCTCAGCAAACAATTTTGTTTCACAAAGAAAATTTATTCAACCCATCAACAAGTCTGCTAAAAATAATCCCCGTCCGCTAAGAGTTAATGTCTCGCAAATTGAACCCACAAGTAATGTGCCAAAATGATTTAAAATCAACTCGAACCACGCCGAATCGATTCGTGCGAAGTATCCCTTATCGATTTCAAGTAACGAGCTGCATCGATCGGAATCGCGAGACGGCTCGAATCGCAATCTTCGTGGTCCAACAAACCCGGCAGCCGGATAGACAGGCACGCAGAGTTTCATCGAGTTGTCGATGGTGGACGACAGCAATTACCCGACGACGCCCGGGTGTCGTGTACACCGAATAAACAAATAAACATTGCCCCGTTGGCCAGACTAGGAACGCACGCAGTCATTCTGGCACCCTATCTGTTCACCTCCGGGCTATATTGCAACGGGATGAGCCAGAGAAAAGTGGGGGAAGAAAACCGAAGCGAGGGGGTTACGGTTTGCGAAAGGGGAAAGAGTTGAGAGGGGTCAGTCCGGTATCACGTTGCTCTCCTTCGCGTGCCGGTCTATTTTCGCGAATACGCAGCATCCCAAAAAGACCGCGATACGTACTCGCGCCGGCTTGCTTTTACGGCGCACCATTAACGGCTCTGCTAGTACCGCTCCGAGAACTTAGAACGATTGGGTCACTAGCGAGGAATCCGCGAGACTCACGGTGATTCATTGTTCGATGAACAATGGATTTATCCGAGCCGCTTGCAAAATTCTTGCTTGGTTAAAAAAGAAAACTAATGATTTTAAATGACTAGACGGTACTCATTTTTCCGGTTAATAACGCGTTATTGATCGAGTTAGTCCAATATCTGCGATGATTTGAACGAAGAATTGTAGACTTGTTTGTAGACTATGGATTTTATATATTAACTTCTTGAACCCATTTATTTTACGGTTTCAGTGATTAGAATTTATTTGTAGTTCATAACTTCTTAGAAGAAGGAGAAAATATGTATTATTATTGTATGTGTATATGTTCTCCAATGGCTATACATTAACAACAACAAACTAGAATTTTATTTCGGTTTACATATTTATTTGACTCTGTTCAGAATCTTCATCACGTCTCTAACACGCCATTGTAGGCGAAGGGGTTAACCCTTAGCGGACGGGGATTATTTTTAGCATACTTTTTGATGGATCGAATAAATTTTCTTTGTGAACCAAAATTGTTTGCTGAGGAGTTTGGTGTATGAATTAAACGAAGGGAAACGTGTTGTGTTCAGTAAAAATTAGTTTCATATTTTTCGGGAGTATTAATTGCTTTAAAAATTATTCACAGTCGCAGAACGGTAAAATTGTTTTGGCGACTGTCAGCAGACACGCGTCCGCAAAGGGTTAATGACAAAAATGGGTGGCTGTAATTTGAAACAGTGAAAATATTAAAAGAATTTCAGCGTATCGATACATTGCTTGCTACTCATTGAAACCATTAAAGAGAGAAATGCTGCAACTGTCGAGAACAATTTTTATTTGCACAAAAATCTACGGTATATATATATTTCATTGTTACATTGTTATATATTACATTGTGAAAATGTTCATGTTCACACTTTATTTTGTACAACGTGTGTGTAAGTATCTGTTTATAGAAAGTAACAGAAGCTGCATGAAAA
This sequence comes from Sphecodes monilicornis, assembly GCA_913789915.3. Classification (NCBI taxonomy): domain Eukaryota; kingdom Metazoa; phylum Arthropoda; class Insecta; order Hymenoptera; family Halictidae; genus Sphecodes; species Sphecodes monilicornis. The sequence continues at coordinate 20,174,115 of OU565290.1, forward strand.
AATCTTCTCTTGATCATTTTAACACTAGAATTAACGATCCATTCAAAATTACTAGTTCCCAAATTTTCTTTCACAATTATTGAAATTATAAAAATGTTTTCATCAGACATTTTCGAACAAACTTCACTATCGAAGCACATATTACAACAAAAATTGCATGAACTTAGAATAGATGCAGTCTTGTCACTATTAAAAAGCAGTATACATCAGTCGAATTTATTACTATTTAGTTCTAGTGTTAACACTTAGCGGACGGGAATGATTTTTAGCATATGTCTTGATGGGTCGAATATATTTTCTCTGTGGAACAAAATGATATACTGAAGTGTTAAATATACGAATTAAATGAAGGTAAAAGTGTTGTTTGCAGTAAAAATTTGTTTGATATTTTTTGAGAGTAAGCATTTATTTAAAAATTATTCATAGTCGCCAAACGGTAAAATTGTTTGGGCGACTATCATCAGACACGCGTCCGCAAAGGGTTAAAACAGTCATAATCTACTCGTCTAAACTGTTTTGGGAAGGAGACCATTCGAATAAACTGCTCCAAGTCGAAACAACAGTAGATTGAGACTCTGGGAACCAGTCTGCGAATTTCACCCAGTGAAACCTTAAAATTGTTGGAGTTTTACGAAAAGGGGTGAATAAAGCTTACATTTACAATCTACAAAGTCTACAGGTAGGTACAACGAATTGGTTAGACCGATGGGTTCCAATAAAACTCGGCAGGGGTCAACGATGTTGGATTAAAATATACGGAGTCTGAAAATGTTACTACCAGCCGTCACGAACACATTGGATCCTGTAGAAGGGACCAACCGGACTGGAAGCGGGCATTGGTAGCGGAGTAGGAAAATTAAAGTTGGATCGATGGAATTTAAAATAAAAATGCTGGGGTGGTTGGTGGGTCCGTTAATATCGGTAATGGCGGAGAATTACGAGCAACTGCGAGGAGATAAAAGCTTTCGCGTGTGCTGTATACACCGCAGGGTTTGGTGAACCACCACCGGGAGGAAGACATATTAGTTAGTCATTTTCCTCGAAGGCCGATCTGCATAGCAGAGGGGTCAAGGGGCGACGGGGTGTGGAGAGTGGAAGAGGTAAAGGGGGGCTTGGTTGATTTCGTAGGCGCATATAGGCCGAAACGTAGTAACGAAGGAAGGGATGACAGAACCTGGAGCTTACCTGGCCACGAGCCAACCCCACTCCCAGAAGTTCGTGATAGTGCATAGTCGGTGCATAGTCGGGAGTGCATAGTCGGTGTGCACTGTGGGTACCCGGTGCTCTGCCCCTCCACTCGGTCGCATGGGTGCCCGCATTGCAGCTATGGCCCACCATCCTAATGATGGCAACCACGCAGGTACAAATTTACCCACCCCTTTGGCGCCCTCTCGTTCTGTTTCTACCCTACCGTTCCAGTCGAACAAGAGGGCACCCTCCCTGCGCAGTTGCTCGCGCGATTTTCTGCTGACACTTTGCCCTGATACCGCTCTTTGGCGCCCGTGACACTTCCGCTTTCCCTGAACGTGTTCCCTCCACCTCCCACACACCCTCCATAGGTCTCTTGCTCTTTCTCTTTTGCTCCCGCGTCCTTGTCTTCCTCCCTCTCTCTAACTCTATCGCTCTCTCTCTTTTTCCTCTTTCGAAGCCTCTCACCATCTACCTCCATCTCGCGCATTCTCTTCTTCCCCATCTACCCAGCCACGGTCTCTCTATCTCCGCATCCATCTATTTGTCTATTCGCATCTGTTTCGCGGTTAACCCACTTTCGACCCATTTCGCTCCTCGCGCGCCGACAAAGCGATGATGAATACCTATGGTCGAGGAAACCTGGCAGCCTCGATTGAAAAGCGGTGAAACTTAAACGAAGCCAACGGTTATCCAGTATTCCTTCCAGCCGCTGAGGCCAGCGGGCTCCGACGGCCTCGATGCCCCCCGGCTGACGGAATTATTCAAACAAATTTTTAATCTGGTTTAGATTTCCACTGTGTGCCGGATGGAAGCGTATGCTGTTGGTGTTCTTTGATATTGTTTTAACTACAACGAGGTTCTGGAATATATGTTGGGCATTAGCGTAAGCAGCTGTAATGCCAGTATTTTCAGTGAAAATGTTGTATGTCATTTATGAAACGAAATAGTAATTCAAATAGAACTCCCCTGTTTTTATACCATCGAAACAATTAATAGAATTGAAACTATATTATTCTCTCGTAATCGATGATAATGTATAATGAAAATGTAAAGCAAACTTTCCCAGTGTAGGTGAGACTATTTTTTATTTCGATAAATAAATTACTTTTAATTTTTGTGGCTACTTCACAAGCAGTCAACGCGTTAAATTTTTGCAAAATTAATTAGATCAGCCTGCGTTCCTGCCCGTTGTTGATTGGCGCACGATCGACAATTATTAAATACCCGTCGGTGGAAGCTTATTATTTGGAGCGCGTTAATAATAGGCTACAGATATTTATAAGAGTTCGTTTTTCTGTAGATTTATTTGTTGGTAGAAATCAATCAGTAATCTTTTCATATTAACATTGAATCCAAGTATTTTTTCGAAATTTTAGAATTGCGAAATTTGTATTTCTCTCTGAACTTAATTCTACGTATTACAAAACAGCAATTTTTAAACTGTGGTGGAAAAAACGAATTAAATTTGTACGTTTAAGGTCTTGTTTTCGAGAGTAATGAGTTTGGATATTTGTCGGTCCGCGTGTCCGCATGATCAGATGTGCCAGTCGATTTCTACTTCATAGCACGCGTGGTCATAAGATTTTCTTGTACATATATGGCTGACGTCATCCTTTAATGAAACTAAAAATTTAGTTTCGATCGGTATCTTTTTGTTGTGAACCAAAATATTTATTAGGATTCGAACGGTGAATAAATACCGTCTAAATCAACTCTACAAATTTCTAAGTTTGTAGAACTTCTTGGATTTTTTGGAGAAATTTTACAGAAGTCAAATTTTTGGAATGTAACACAAACGAATACATATTCTCCTCTTGTACAGGGTGTATAAAAATTATATGTCACGACTACCATAGCAGGGTTCTACACCTCTGGATCGGTGGAGATCTATTAAAAAAATGTCCCTCAAATTTGTCCTTGACCGTTTTTACAAGGTCAACATTTTTTTGTATTGCATCGTATAGTGCTCGTCACAAGGAACAAAAGTCTTAAAGACACCATGGGTTCCAAATCAACCATTCTCTTGAAAAACGACCTTAAAGTTTCACAAACTATTTTATTCCACATGTCTACAGGGTGTCCCAAGATGGTATAAATGTGGAGAGGGTAATTCTACATGTGAAAATAAGTTTAAAGTATAAAATAATTTTTTTCCTTTAACGCCTCGTTTTCGGGAAATTACAGTTTGAAAATTCGGCGACCGCGCTTGATATTGAATATGAAATGTTTGACGCGTCTGTTCATTACCTACCTGTTGTACTACTTAAAAACACTAGGAACGCGAACTTGACGGATTTTCAAACTCTAATTTCTGGAAAACGAGACGTCAAATGAAAAAAAATTATTCCATACTTTAGACTTATTTTCTCATGTAGAATCACCACCTCCGCATTTATATAATCATGGGAGATCCTGTAGACATGTGAAATAAAACAATTTACAAAACTTTGCAGTTGTTTTTTTTTGAAAGAATGGTTGACTCGAGACCCATAGTGTCTTTGAGACTTTTGTTCCATGCGACGAGTAATATACGATGCAATAAAAATATATGTTGACCTTGAGAAGAGGGTGAAGGACAAATTTGTGGACCATTTTTCTAACAGATCTCCACCGATCCAGAGGTATAGAACCCTGCTATGGTAGTCGTGACATATAATTTTGATATACCCTGTACTAAGTCAAAAATATAATAAACCCGCCCACATTACGCAAGGGTTCGCGAACCCATACAATTTAAGAACTGCGTCGTCGCAAAATATTCCAATCCATTCAGTTTTCTGGTTCATCAATATCCGGCAATGATAATCCACAGCATCTTCCGAAAGTATCCGCAGGAAAAGGATTGCCGAGACCTGGATGACAAAGAAGACTCCGATGAGAAATGGCGTCCGATACACGCAGCTTATCCATCGGAATGGAATTCCCGTTATCATAGATTTTTCTCTCCAGCAAAATCCCACGAACGCGGGAGTAACCGGGGTTAATCTTATTCGTAATGAGACCGGTAAGTATCGCGATGATTCCACGGACGGAGAGAAAAGCGTCGGAGACTAAGAAGACGGTAGAGAAGCACCGGTCCGTGGAAGAAAGGAAAAGAGAGAGAGTGAGAGAGAGAGAGCCGGGATCCGGAAAGCGAGACGGGGCGAAGACTTCATTCTTGTTACTCCTGGCGACATCTTTAATTCATCGAATACGGATTGCAGGCTGAATCCTTGATGAGCTTTATTCCACATCCGCGCGCTCGAACTATTGGATCCGATGAGAGATTCTCATACGATAATACTCCACGCTAAGCCACTGTTCCACGTCTCACTTATACGTCCTCGGTCTCCTTTCTCGTTCCCGTTCTTCTTCTTCGCCCATCCTCCTCGGTTTCTTGCTCCGCTAGCTCTCACCGGCGCGGTATCCAACTTCAGAAGCTCTAACCGAGCTTTTTCGACTTCTACCCCAACCCATCTTGTCTCCCTCTCTTCCTTCTCTGCCTATCTTCCTTCTTTCTCTCTCACTCTCACTCTCTATCCATCTATCTCTTTCCCTCGAGTTCTCTATCTCGCCGGCGCCGAAGAACGTTCACTTTCCGGCCGAGCGCGGGCGTTTCGCTCCAATCTCGGACCCTCAATCCTTTCTCGTTTTCTCGCGGGAAATCGCGCGGAAAACTAACCAGTAAGGATCCTCTCCGCCGCGTTACCGTCGAGCTCTCCCGTTCGTCTCGGTTCGAGCTCGTCTATCCCGCGTCGCCGGACACTATTAAGGGACCGCGTCTGATTTGAGACGAAAACACCGACACGCTTTATCTTCCCTTCGCTGAATAATAGCGTTTTCTGGGACAGTTCGCGCCCGGATCGCTTTTCCACCGTTGGTTTACCCGTTTCCGCGCCGACGATTCCCGGTTACACCGATCGCTGACCGAACGATCCATGGACACCGGTCGCACAACGCTGGATTTTCGACGGATAATCTTTTTTGTCAACAGTTTGTAACGCTGCGCGATGTGTCTCGACGCGGGATTGTTAGTTCCGGTTGAATCGGGCCGGTTATCGAGTCGTTGCGAAGTTGAACAGCGTGACGATTTTGGAAAGGGCGAGTGTGGCGGCTACTTCCTATGCTCGTCAACAGAGGGACATTACGACAACACCTTTCCCGCTACTACCTGAATCTTCCTCTGTTTGTATATATACCGTCCTAAACTGTCCTTACGACATCCCGCGTCTAAGGCACGGGTCCGCTAGATAGCCTTACTGACGAGTTCTCTAGCGGGCCTAGGACGAAACGCTTCCTTCTCCTTTTTCCTCCTCTTACACACTTTTCAGCCGCCATAATTGGTGACCCCGACAAACAAACAACAACGCTACCTTCTGAGCACAGGAGACGACAACATCAACAAACCACGGACAACATCAGGAGGACTGGAAGGTGACTACTGTGTCACTGCCTTGCCTGAACTACTGCCCGACCAACAGCGAGGACTTCTCCCTACTATGCGCTTCTGACGTCATCTTCGCAGCATTACATGGTTTAACGTTTCCGCACCTAAATTTGTGCGACGTTTTCGTATCTACATTTTTGCGACGTTCATCCATTGTTTGTGCGACTATATGAGTCCTACAAAGCGGCTTAGGGAGCTTACTCAACTTCGTCAATTCGGCAGCATCACTGGTGGGCACACTGACAGCACACATTCCAGCGACCTCCTTGGATTCCGGCGGAGATCAGCGTAATTAGAGGGAAATTTGTCCAAATATCGTTGACCACTGGCGACGGGGTAATGTGGCGGCTACTTCCTATGCTCGTCAACAGAGGGACATTACGACAACACCTTTCCCGCTACTACCTGAATCTTCCTCTGTTTGTATATATACCGTCCTAAACTGTCCTTACGACATCCCGCGTCTAAGGCACGGGTCCGCTAGATAGCCTTACCGACGAGTCCTCTAGCGGGTCTAGGACGAAACGCTTCCTTCTCCTTTTTCCTCCTCTCACACACTTTTCAGCCGCCATAGCGAGCAAGTTTGGGAAGCTGTTACATAGATTTAAGCATTGAACTTGTGATTTTCCCGTGAAATTGTTTAGACATCTGTTTGGCAGGTTGTTCCTTAAGCGATGCGAATTTTGTTTGATATTTTTGGATGGTTATAATAAATTTGTGACTACTAGACTGCGGATTGCTTGCCTTTATGATAACAGACATGTTAAAAGAATTTAATAACGAATAATGTGTGCGGATGTAATAATATTTTATTGATACAATGAAACATGTGTTCATAACGTGAAACCATCTTCAAATTATTCGCCTCTCGTTGCATCTCTACCTGTTGCTTAACTTCTATTTGACAAAAACAAAATAAACGATGGAGCAACCTTTGCAGTCCTGCAAACCATTCATTTGCCGTCTAAGTATAAAACAAGAGGTAGAATAAAAACATAGGTAGAAAACAAGAAAAAATACAAGATACTTCAAAACTGGATATAAACATAATTTGAAAACGTGGAATCAAATTTCATTGCCCGAGGTTTCGTTTTCAACAAAATGGAATTTGGAAATTCGTCAAGTATGCGTGCTGTTGCGTAGGAATTGACTGGTGCGTCTGATTATGGCCAACCAATTCTACAACGTGTAAATACTAATGCATGAGGACCTGGCGAATATTCTAAGTCGATTTTTTTCGGAAATGAAGTCTTATTTCAGTGGTGGGCACGTTCGTTGCGTACGCTGATGTGTCGTGTCTTCGTTGTCCCATTGTATCGAGCTTGCTGGAAGGGGACAGAGGGCGCTACGGTGTGGACGGTTTTGCCTGAATTAAATCAAAATTGCCCATCCCTGTCTTATTTGAACAAATTTTATTTTATATTGTCGACTTAGATATTTGTGAAGAATTTATCTCCTTTCTAGCTGCACCAAGCTGTACAAATCAAAAAAATCTTGTACATAAAAGATTAATGATTTTAATCGTGTTCATATACTTTATCTCCTAAACATATTTAAATGGGGGAGGGGGAGCAGTGTTACAACGTGAAGTCGTAATGGACACTCTGCGATCGATAATGCAGCGTTACGATGTGAAGTCGTAATGAAGACTCCACGATCGATATTGCAGTATACAGACGTACCGCGATATCTATATTAGAACTGATTGATTATAATAATGAATAAGTGTTTCATTCAGTGTTATTTTAATTACTGTTAATGATGATCACACCGTCGGGACGGACTCTCCGGAACGGTCGCAACAATATAAAAGGCGACCTTTGTTACTTTCAAACTTGCAGAATATCTATCAGCAAGCAATAAGAATATCATTCAAAACCCAATCACGATTGACCAGATTGATAACTGTACGTAATAGAGCGACCGGTAGTTCTTACGATAGATCATGCCTTCCGGTAGCAGACAGAGTATGCAGCAGCCAGAGCCGCCAGAAGAATTCTAACTAACAATCAAAAAATTGCAAGTGGTGCGATTGGTATTGATCGCGTCGACAAACGGCCGGTAATCAGATGCGCCGTCGATTTACCATTTTCACGTGGCCGATTATGGATTTTAGCCGGACTTCCGCAAACAATCGGGGAATCGGGCTGAATCGGCCGGCAGAAGTGCAACAAAGAGCAATTTTTCCGTTTCGGTACAATACTTCCCGATTTATTCGATTTCGACAACGGTGGTGGCCGTCGAACGGTCCGGCCCGGTCGGTGGCGGTCGCTGTAACCCTGTCTCACGCGGACAAAAGAATTATTACAAACAATATAGTGGCTGTCCGACCAGTGAATCACTGGTTCCGAAAATACGCGTAAACACAATGCTACCGGCACACACTCGGGCTATGGAGCTCCGTGTGCCGTTCTCGTGTATTATATTGGGACACGCATTAAACGCTTCATCGTCGCCGAATCCCATTCCGCTTTTAAAATGTTCGCTCCGCTCGGGAGCACGCCGATACATCGCGGCTGAAGAACAAAGCAAACGAGGCGCGATTAAATCCGATAGACCAAACGGCAGCTGATCCGCCGGCCAAAAAGCACAACAAATCCGTGGCCCGCGAGCCGGCTATAAATTCGTCGGTGCTCAATTAGTCCCGGGAAAGGGACGGACACAGAAAAAAGTGAGCAAACGAGATCGAAAGAGAACAAGAGAGAGAGAGAGAGAGAGAGGGGGGGCTAAATATAGAACGAGCGATCCGATTACGATTTATGAGATATAAACGCTGGATTAACCAAAAGGAATAACCGATTTCTGCCGATACACCGGGCAGCTCGCGGTTTTCCGGATCCTCACTCTCGCGCAGGACCAAAGTGGAAGCAGGATGAAATACGGAACGAAGGGCTTCCGTAGGATATCTCTACAGCCGATATTACGCTGCAGCCTGCAGTAGAATATTCCCGACCAAGAGAGCGTCAAGCGTTTTTCGATTTCCAGCGGCCGTGAATGAACCCGGATAGACCTAACCCCCTGGCGAAGGTGAAGGGATGAGATTCGACGACGCGCCCTCGTTCCAATGGCCGGGAAAGTGTCTCTCGGTGAAATTCAGAGCGCAATCCAGATTCCCGTTTCTCTCTCTGTCTCTCTTTCTCTTTCCCTGGTGGTTTCATTTTCAATGGCACGATACAATATTAGCCGTGTAACCGGCTTGGAAAAGCGGGTCTCTCTCTCTCTCCCTCTCTGTACGTGCCGCCAGCGACTGCGGAACGAGTGAACGATTGTTCGAGGGTGGAGACGAGAGACGGGGAAAACGCGTGGGCGGCAGCCGCGATTGCAAAGAAAGTCTCCGCGCCAAGGCCGGCTTAATAATTCAAATCTCTCAGTACTCGAAAAATTGAATTTAATAATTCAATTCAATAGGAAAGCCTTCGGCCTGTTACGAGCCGCGGAGACCACTCGACCGGCAGAACCCGATCAAAAATGCAATATCCAGCTCGATTTCTTAATCCGATTGCCGCTTCGTTTTTATTCGGGATGCCTCACCCCTCTCTCTCTCTATCTCTCTCTCTCTCTCTTGCTCTCTTTTTTCATCTATCTTTCTCTCTCGCCATTCGCCAGCTGTTTCCCTTTCTGCCCCGATACTCGACACGGCCCGAACCGGCCCGACCCCGGCACCCGCGTTTCACGTTCATCTATTCATCAAACACTCGGCTGCTCGTCGCTGATGCGCGCGTAATTAGGCCATACATATGTGTAGGATCATGCGGACCACGGGATGACAAAAAACCCCCTGGTATTTTAAGAGTAAATATATTTAAAGATCAAGAAACGAAAGATATCAGAAAGTTGCCTTGAAGCGCTCTTCTCCACGTCTCGACGAGAACTGCCTGACGCCGAACGCTTCCCAAACTCGCCAGGTCGTCCCCATCGTTCGTCATCGCAACGCGGCGGCCGCGTTCGGACCGCCTGGGTCCGCGCGGGTCCCTTACTCCCGCCGACAAACGATGCCGCCGAACGCACGTGGAACGAAGGCACCGGGAAACGACAGCCGCGCACGAGAGTTTATCTTTCACGCGCGGCACTCGAATTCTCCTCGGACGCGCACCGGACCCACAACCGGCCGTCCTGCTCGGGTATCGTCCTCGATACCTCCCGGCTTAATCTTCCAGATGGTCGTCAACTTCCAGGGCGCTATCTTCATCGCTGTTATTAAACACCTCATTCAAATCGGCTAATCTCGTCCATGGTTTCATTAGGTCAGCTGCTGAACTTGTTTTGTTTGGGCCCTCATGATCTCCCACCTTCTCCACAATGTATCGGTCGTTCCTCATTGCGCTCGTTACTTTGTAAGGTCCTAAAAATTTCGGATGAAGTTTCGCACCTCCCCCAAATTGTGTCCGTTGTATGGCTACAAGGTCATCAACTTTAAATTTTCTCGCTGTTTTCCTCTTCCTGTCGTACGTTTTTTTATTCTCTCTCTGTACGTTGAGAATATTTTTCCTGGCTTCGTCTCGTAAATTAGTGCGTTTTTCCTCGTACACCTTAATAAATTCTTCTTCTATTAGCTCTCTCAGCTGCTGGTCATCCTTCAACCTCATTTTCTCTCCAATCATTAACTCAAAGGGAGTCATCTGCGTGCTCCTATTGAATGTTGAATTCATAAATTGTTGCACCTGATCCACGTGTTTCCACCATTCCATAGGATTGGATATCGCCATCTTGGTCAACATGGGGATGATGACGCGGTTCATCCTTTCAACCTGTCCGTTTCCCCTCGGGATGCCCGTGGTGATTAAAACATGCTCGATGTTTTCCGTTGCGCAATACTCCTTAAACACATTAGCGGTGAACGCCGTGCCGCGGTCCGAAATTATGCGTCTAGGATTCCCGAAAACGGTCGCCTGCTTCTTTAATTTATCGACAACTTCGTTTGCAGTCGTCGACTTCGTCGGGTAGATCCACACAAACTTTGTGAATGCGTCTACTACCACGAACAAATGATTATATGCCTTTCTCGTGGATGGCATCGGCCCTAGATGATCCACGTGATAAGTGTCCAACGGTGTAGCTCCTTTCTCGATTGGATTTAGTAGTCCATCGCTCTTTCCGTATTTTCTTTCTGCCAACAAGCACTTGACACAGTTCCCAATTACCTTCTGAATTTTCTGTCGCATATTAGGAAACCAAAATTCTCGTTTTAACGCAAATTCGATTTTCTTCCATCCAAAATGTCCTTGCTCGTGTGCCTGCTTTATTACATCGTACTGCATAGTTTTGGGTATCACCATGAGGTCGACTCCACCATCTTCTCTGTACAAGATTCCTCGTTTAGACATCGAAAAGTCCGTTTTTTGCCCGACCTGAACAGCGTCGATCATCTTCTTTAATTCAGGATCGTCTTGTTGAGCTTTCTGAATTGTTTCAATTAATCCGTCTCGGCCCTCCTGCACTAGAAAGACTTCAACAGGATTCCTGCTTAGTGCGTCAACGTGGCGCATCGATGCTCCCGGTCGATGTTCGATCGTGTAATCGAACTGATCGATTAAAAGTGCCCAATGCGACACTCTTAAACATAAATCCTTTTTCTTCATCGTTAACACGAAGGCTTTGCAGTCCGTCACTATTTTAAACTTTACGTCGACTAGGTACACGCGAAACTTCTTTAGAGCTTTAACCACAGCTAGAATCTCCAATTCGTAGCTTGTGTATCTCTCTTCGGCGGGTGTCGTCTTCCAGCTGGCGTAATACACAGGATGCAACTTACCGCTTTCCGAATCTTTTTGGAGCAGCACTGCTCCAAGTCCACCCATGCACGCATCCGTGTGCAGCTCCGTCTCCGCTCCAACTCGATACAGCTTCAACACTGGTTCTACAGTTAGCGCTGACTTTAAACTATCAAACGCCATTTGTTGCTCCGTCCCAAATTCAAACTTTGCACTGTTTCTTAACAACTGTGACAACGGTCGCGCACGCACGGCAAATTGGGGAATAAATTTCCGGAAGTACCCCGTGAGTCCCAAAAAACTCTGCACCTGTTTTATAGTTCTGGGTAGCGGGAACTTCGACACTGCCAACGTCTTTTTTGGAGAGGGTTGTATCTCACCCGCCTCCACGATGTATCCTAAATACTCTACTTTATCCACTAGTAATTCGCACTTCTTCCAATTTATTTCTAAACCGAATTGACTCGCCGTTTGCAACACAGTTTTTAGTTTTTCTAAACCTTCACGTTCGTCTTTCGAAGGAATGATTAAGTCATCGAGATAAACTAACACCACGCCACTTGTTATCAGCGGACGAAAGATTACACGTATGTGTCTCTGAAAAACAGCCGGCGAATTACACAATCCGAATGGCACTTTTAAAAATTCATAATGTCCATCGGGGACCACGAACGCTGTGTATTTTACACTGTCTTCCTCAACTGACACATGAAAAAAACCGTCTTTCAAATCCAACGTGGAGAATAATCTCGCATCTTGCAGTCGATCCAGTTGGTCCTCAATTAGCGGCAAAGGGTTTCTGTCCTTGATGATTTTCTTATTCAGGGCTCGATAGTCGACACACAGTCTCGGTTGCCCATTCTTTTTTGTGACCAGCACAATTGGACTAGCAAAATCCGATACACTCGGCCTCACTATTCCGTCGTCCATCCACTTATCGATGATTCCGTTCACCTGCTTCTTCTGCTCGGCTGATAGTCGCCGAGGGTTCTGGAACACGGGGGCATCGTCTTGGAGCACTATACGCATTTCCACTCCTGTATGTTTAGTACGCGTCGGCGTATAATTTTCAACGATTTCTTTCACCTCTGCTTTGATTTCGGGATCGGCTATATGTTGAATTTCGACGTTATGCTCATCCTCCGGTTCCTCATAAGCATTAATCGCTAATACCTTCCAGCCACCTTCCTCCAACTGCGTCTCTTCCGATTCCAATCTCACCAGCGTCGCTTGTCTATGTTTCGTGCGCACTTCAACATAATCCGATAATTCTCCGCCGACCAGCATGTCGTGACCCAGGAAGTCATCCGGCACGACGTCAAAATTGAAATTAAATGACAACCCATCGATCACAACCTCTGCTCGAAAGCGTCCCAACGTGCGTCGATTCACAGTGCCCACTCCGTCGAAAGAAATGGTTTTGCGTTCGAGAGGCGGCGCTCCAAGTTGTACATAAAAGCTGGATCGCACTAAATGTAAATCGCTGCCTCCATCCAACACGGCCGTCACTTCCTTATTTAAAATTTCTACCTTTTTGTACGTCTTCTTATCAGTTGATGCCAGCAAATCACATCGTGGTTTCTCCGTTCCTCCCTTCCTTTCTTTGTTCGCACCGTGAGACTTTGTACATTTTGACGAAACGTGTCCGAATTCGCCACATCCGAAACACTTTGGACCTTTAACTTTATGCGGACAGTACAGACTTATGTGCGTCTTACTTCCGCAATTAAAGCAATGCTTGGATTTTTCATCGCTTTGCGCCTGAGTTGGTCTCTTCGTTTTTTCATACTTCTGGATTCCTGCACTCGTCTTCAGTCTGGAATTATTCTTTAGCATCTCGTACTGATTTAATTTCTTCCTCAGCTCTTTCACTGTAGAGGCGGTGTACAAAATCGTTTTGCTCACTTCATCGTCTTGAATCCCGTCAATTATGTACTGGATTTTCGCTTCTATTTCAATTTCCGCGTGGCTGGCCATTTCCAAAACGCGATACACGTACGCTTGGTATGACTCATCGTGCCTCTTCTTCACCTTACTCAATTGGTCGTGAACTTGCTTACTATTTACTGTATTTGAAAATTCTTTGATGAGCTCTTTCCTCAATTTTGTCCAGGTTTTCGCATGACATTCGAAATTGACAAATAGCTTCGCTGAGCCCTTTAACAACCGTTTACAGTATATAACTTTCTGAGTTTCCGACCAGTCACACATCTCTGCCGTTTCTTCAAACATTACAAACCATCTGTGAATGTTCTCGCTTCCATCGCCACTAAAAGTTTCTAACGCATCTTCAACATCTTTGAAGGTTAGTACGTTGCGGGAGAATCCGACATCTCGAGAATGTTTACGATTTCCCACGTCGTTTCGTTTGGAATTTTTCACCACTTTTTCCTCTTCTTCATCTTCAAGGTCATCTTCATCTTCAACGTCATCTTCATTGTCGTCTTCATCTTCATTGTCGTCATCGTCTTCGTCATCATCTTCGTAGGCTGCCTTCAGCCTCCCCACCAACTCGGCCTTCTTACCTGTCACCTTCAGGCCCAAGGCGCGGAGTCTCGTCTTGACTTCCTCTTTAGAGAGCGCGTCGAAATCCTCTTCGTCACCGTCATCATTTCTATCGTCTTTCGTTTTTTCTGCGTTCTGCATGGCCTTTCTCAGTCTAACGGCCAGCACGGCCTTAGACCCCTTTATCGAGCGGCCAAGCTCCTGCAGCCTTCCTCGCAGCTCCTCGGTCGTCATCGATTCGACAGCGGGACCAGATTCCTCACCCGAGAACGGCATTCTGACACCCTAAATACACTGCGTAATATAAATCTTCTTGCGGCCGTCTGCCTATCACGCACTGCACAACACCGTACAAAGCTACCGTCCAGAATGAGGTTCCGCACGACCACTGCGTCACACTTCTTGAACAACGCGAATATTCACGCACAACCAATAAGTAATTTTGCCAACATATGATCCGCTTCGATCCCGGACGAGCCCCCACTATTGTAGGATCATGCGGACCACGGGATGACAAAAAACCCCCTGGTATTTTAAGAGTAAATATATTTAAAGATCAAGAAACGAAAGATATCAGAAAGTTGCCTTGAAGCGCTCTTCTCCACGTCTCGACGAGAACTGCCTGACGCCGAACGCTTCCCAAACTCGCCAGGTCGTCCCCATCGTTCGTCATCGCAACGCGGCGGCCGCGTTCGGACCGCCTGGGTCCGCGCGGGTCCCTTACTCCCGCCGACAAACGATGCCGCCGAACGCACGTGGAACGAAGGCACCGGGAAACGACAGCCGCGCACGAGAGTTTATCTTTCACGCGCGGCACTCGAATTCTCCTCGGACGCGCACCGGACCCACATATGCGATACGGGCCGCGCCGAGTGCACCAAGATACAAAATTCAACGGTAATATCTGTTACGCTCACTGGGGAGCATTTGCTATATACGTTAGCCGGTCGTTTGCGAAATGAACGGCGCGGAAAATATGCGGAGTCTTGCGTGTAACAGACCGCCGCGCCGGTCTAGTCGATCGGAGAGATGCGTTTGGAGCTTTGCAATTTCCTGGGCAGATACTATATATGTAACAGTACATCCAACAGTAGGCGTAACGTGCGTCGGTTGTTGAGCTGTCGAACGAAAGTGGTTGGCACAGTTGTTAATAATGCAAGCGCCGAGCATTACGCGCTGCTCATGTATATTATATATTGCTTTATGGTAGCGACAAGATCGCATGTGTACAATTTTTATGATAATATTGTAGGGTCTTAGGAGCAAGGAAGGTGCACCGGCCATACTGTCACTCGGTCCTGGGACTCACGATTTGTAGCTGATCAGCTCCTGCACACACCCACACAACCCTCCGACTTTTTCCAATTACCATACGGTATTTGGTCTTGGGGTGGGGAGGTCCTGATCTCACAATATGTATAATATTTCAAAATTGAAGTACGTTAAAAATCGTTTTACTATTTGCGGTTGAAAAGTTTGCTAAAAAATGAAAGTACTAATTCAATAAAAACATCAACATTTAAAGAATTCAAATATGTAATAAACTACTAAGTAAACATTCGAATGAATCTCCCCACCACGACTGCCATCAAATCGTCAAAAACATTCACCTCGCGAGAATTAATACAAAAATATCTCCTAACCCAAGAATTCGTCTGAAAGAAGTAGGTTAAAAAAAGAAATAAAATTCATGAGTGAACATTCGAATGAACCTCCCCACCACGACTGCCATCAAATCGGCAAAAACATTCACCTCGCGAGAATTAATACAAAAATATCCCCTAACCCAAGAATTCGTCTGAAAGAAGTAGGTTAAGACAAGAAATAAAATTGATGAGTAAACGTTCGAATGAATCTCCCCACCACGACTGTCATCAAATCGGCAAAAACATTCACCTCGAGAGAATTAATACAAAAATATCCCCTAATCTAATGGGAAGATTGAAATTCATTTGAAAGAAGTAGGTTAAAAAAATAAATAAAATTGATGATTAACATTCGAATGAATCTCCCCTCCACGACTGCCATCAAATCGGCAAAAACATTCACCTCGAGAGAATTAATACAAAAATATCCCCTAATCTAATGGGAAGATTGAAATTCATCTGAAAGAAGTAGGTTAAAAAAATAAATAAAATTGATGATTAACATTCGAATGAATCTCCCCACCACGACTGCCATCAAAACGGCAAAAACATTCACCTCGCGAGAATTAAGGCAAAAATATCCCCTGATCAATCGGAAGATTATAATTCATCTGAAAGAAGTAGGTTAAAAAAAGAAATAAAATTGATGATTAACATTCGAATGAATCCCCCCTCCACGACTGCGTGTAAAGAGAAGTGCAATCCAGCATCGACGTTATTTTCCGAAGCGTAATGATAATCTCGCCGTGACCAGGCTCGAACGATAAGAACGAAATTCCCGTCGGCGTAGCATCGTTCCAGGATTACGATGCGAGCAACCCAAATACATGATGCAACAGATCCCGATTCCGCTGCTGGCGGGCGCACGCGATCCCGATATCGATGGTTAAGAGAGGAGGAGATCACAGTGACAGAGGAGAGGAAAAAAGGGAGAGAGAGCGAGAGAGAAGCAAAACGGAGGATGAGAAAAAAGATCCTGAGCCCCGGAGAGCTCGTGCGTAGATGTTCGAGTTAACCTCCGTTAACCTCGACCGTCCGGACTCGTTGAATTCAATGTATCGGTGACGTCAAAACGTCGCTTTAATTCGAGCGTATCGGTACGAACGTCGGATCATTAATGGCTGGCACACGTTGAAAACCGTAGGCTATTTAGAGGAATATCGCGGGACGAAGATGCATGCCGGAAAAAAACGGATCTATTAATTGGAACGCGGCGTCGGCGAAACGTTTGACGTGGTAATCGGCCGAATATTGTGCACGAGCACCGTAAAATCGACTGCGATTGCTACTCGAAACGCCCCTGGAGCATCGCAGATATTTGCCGATTTAATTAAAATCGAAATCCCCATCGATTTGGCACGACCGCAAGCAGAACTGTCGCCTTCGCAGTCGTTTGATGTCTATTAGGTGTTTGCAAAAGTTCCTGCTGCATTTGAAAATAAAACACAGCCCATTTAAAAACGCATACATTCTGAAATAACAGATCCGTTAAGCAATTAGTCTGTACTACTTTCTACTATTGTCTTCCAGTGTTTAACAAGCTGGCGGATTTCTTTTTCATCCAAACTGCGCGGTGTTTTTTATAGAAGGTCTACGGATCTCTGAATATCAGCCATAAACTATTGCAATCATCCAATACAAAGCCCATAACTTTTCGCTGTGTTTGAGATAACTGCAGGGCAATGATTATGATCACGAGGAATATACAAAATCGAGCACGATCATAATATTGAACACGTTGTGTGCCGCGTAAACTTTGTGTGTTTCGCACAATTCTCGTCTATTTCATTCTTCGAAACGACCAGCGTTATCAATAGTCATTATTAGTTACGCGATAATAAAGTTTTCACCTTACACTATAGTCTAGTTAATTTCAGTAGTGATAGATTGATATTCGGTGCCATTAATTATATATGAACTGTTTTGACACAATTCAATGAATTAAAGGAAGAATTTTGAATAACAATCATGAATATCGTTGAAATAAATTCGTGTTTATACAGGGTGTACCACGTAACAGTTTTCTCGACTTTTTAAGTATTATACTTGCGATAATCTGACAAATATTTTCAACAAAAGTTGATCAGTTTTCGATTGCCTATATATTGCAATAAAATAAGATCGAAAAACATTTGATTTTCGTTGTTTGTTAAGTTCATAGTCTTAATAATAAACACTTGTTATTATCACCCATTCAAGCAGATTGTCATGTTTTGTTGAAATTTTCATTTCTTCGCCTTCAAGGTCATCCCAAGGTCATGGTATACTATGTCGTTGAATTCGTCTTGACACGGGCTATAATACTGTTAAGTCAAAAATACAAAGTGCCATTTAAAAAAATGAAGGTGACCTTGACAATACTATAAAAAAAAATGTTTTCCGAACTTTCGGAAATCTGAAAACGGAATCGTGAAAACTGTTACCTGGGACACTCTGTATATGTCCCACACAAGCGTTTCCGCAGAGTGAAGTATAAAATCTACAGAAAAGAATCAGCGAAGCAGGAAATAAATCTCCAGACTCCTCGCACCGTCCTCGCGCTATTCTTAGACTATTATCAAGAAAGAGTTCAGCAATCGTGGAGCATTCAAAGCACGAAAGCAATTCCGCGTGTTTAATCAAGCGATACCTTTGTTAAACGGCTGGCTGATGTAATGCGGAACAATTTCCTGCGGGCAGAACGGCCATTTTAATAGATGAATTATAGAGAAACCGTCTGCCACAAAAATTCCGGGTACCGCGGGTGGCGGGAACAGGAACGGGAACAGGAACGGCTGAATAATTTCGAGCCAAAATTCATTCCCCTATTTCCATTCGGCGGCATGAAATTTTCAAGTCAAATTTGCCACCGGTAATCGCGCGAAGACAGTTCTCGTTTTCCCAGCCTCTCCCCTCTCTTCCCTGTTGGGGACGACGACCCGGGCAATTTCGCGGGGGAATAGACAATCGTGAATCGGCTCGGGGACCAAAATAAATTTCCATTCACGATTATCCTGGCAATCGGGATGCGCGGCCGCGGATTCAATGAATTCATTGCCGGACGATATATAACCGGCCCCGTCGCGTCGGTTTCCGTCGCATCGCGCGTTCGTTCAATGAGAAAGAAACGAAAACGGTACTGTCAATGCCAGAAAGTATCGATCCCGCTGGCCAAACATAGATCTCGTATAATTAGAAACGAAGGGGCGGCCGAACTCTCTCGACGCGTTACGGGCAAAGAGAGTGAGAGAGTGGGAGAGAGGGGGGGAAGGAAGACTCATCGCGCACGTACACCGGCAAACTATGCCAAGCACACTTGTGCAACGAGAGACCCGCGGCCCGTTAATATCCATCCAAGAAGAATGACCGAGCGATCATGACGAAGCACGCGGCTCCATTGACGACACACGATCTCCCCATCGTGTGTCCGTCGACAACGATTTTATTTCTGTAATCGGGATCAGCGGAATTTTCTGTCCATCGCTCGAATTAACCGCACAATAATCTTCTATGAACGATACCCGGCATAGGCCACTCTAACAGAAATTACGTAATAACAGTTAACGCTTGGTTAAATGTAGAACAAATCGAGGGGAAATGGAATTCGAACTATTTTCGCCTGTTGGTTTGCGGGTGGAAGAATGGCGGAAAGGATCGGAGAATTTCTATTTCCGAAGAATGCGGATCCGCGTAAATATTGCCAGAAAAACTGTAGGTTTATTAAAACGGAACGGCCGATGCAAATTATTCGGAGGAAATGGCGAACCTTCTCTGAAAACGTTGGTACGCTTTCGATTCAATCGTTGTTTGGTTTAAATAAATATATTCTTAAAAATTAACACACGTGGAAATATAATATCTAGATTAATTAAAGAAGTAATTATAGACATTTTCACTACAAGAAGAAATTGCATCCAATGCATGTGCTACTTAAGTTGTATCCAAGTCAAATGACCAGGTTTGACAAAGTTCAAATAATCAAGCATCATGTTGCGATTCTTTTATCGTGAGATTTTCATCTTCAACGCCATTTTCTTTCCCGAATCTCTGCAATAGATGTTACAATTTTAGTAATTTATTCCCTACATACTTTTCTTTATTCGTTAAACCACAGTCAATAGCGTACTGTCGATAGAATTCATTTTATTTAACAACGATCTAACTTTTCAATTGTAATAATACAAGAGGGTATAAGCACTGTAACCATAAAAATGTACAATGGCCATTTACAGGGCTATTTTACTCAGAATTACTACAATAATAGAAATAGTTTTCGTTTTATCGAGAATTGCTCAGTAAATTTTTAGTCAAAGGACATCCATTATACTCGTAATTTGAAAAGTTGGATGAAGAATCCCTCCAAGTAATATACCTGAAGATTAAGTTTATATTTAAACGTCGAAAGTTGCGAATTTTCAATTGCACGAGCGAGCCAACGAAAGCAATTCTACTTCCTCAACGTCTGCACCGTAGAATATCACAATCCGCAGTCACGCGTCGCACAGAATTGCGAAATGTTCGAATCGCGACGGATTCGTAGGTCTTCGAGGGTGGTAAACTTTCCTGCGAATAATCCGCAGTGGCTTCAAGTGATTTGGCAGCGGTCGAATTACACGCTTTATATATAGAGGCCGGGATCCGTTGATTAAGAATCGCGATTAGTATTTATTTCGGTCGTGTTTGGGCTGGATTCCACGTTGCTAAACTTGGCGTGGCTTGGTAGCCTGCTGCAACCTACTCTATTAGCCCCGATAACCCTAGCGCGGTGTGATGGTAAAAGGTTATAGGCATTGCTCGAATTTGATGTTAGGTTGTTGGGTCGCCGGGCTAGAGCCAATTCTGGGGATCAAAGTCGCATCGGCTCGTTGCGGACATCGAGACTCCAATTGTCGCTAGGTTGGTGAAAGTCTTTGACTGTTTCTCCATGAGAAGAACTACATTGATTCCCGCTCTTTGTCTTCTCATTTTGATGTTGGATTTGTGTTTGATACTGATCTACAGGGTGGGGCAATAACTATTAGCACCTCAGATATCTTCGAAACTATAAGTTTCACAGAAATGTTTGCTGAAATAAAATTGCACAGTACGAAGGGGGCTATCCGGTGGGATAATAGTTTTTTTGCAGGTGGAGGTACTTCGGACATTTGAAGGTCACCTCAATTTTTTTAAATTGGTCGGTATGTTTTTGCTTCCGTATCATGATAGAGGATCTTAAAACGAGTTCAATAACCTATTACATAAGGTCATTGAAGGTCATAGAAAGTAGAGAAAGGCGATAATACTTACGGTTTTGGTAGTAAATGAAACATACGTATTTTAAACAGTAGAGGAAGGCGTAATGCTTACCGTTTACTTCACTGAGAATAAACTCTGCTTGAAGGACACTTTAATAAATTTGCAAGATAGGATAAACATGATAAGATTAGTATCGATAAATCAGTCAATCCGGCACGATGTATCCGTTTGAAGATCAAGTCGATATGCTTCTTATTTATGGCGAATGCCAACAAAATTCTGTAATGGCGAAAAACTTGTATGCTGAACGATATCCACATCGGTCTCAGCCTTCGCGTCAAACATTTAAAAATGTGTGCGATAAACTTAGGCAAACCGGTAGTTTAAGTGTTCGTAAAAGTGAACTATGACCTTCAATGACCTTATGTAATAGGTAGTTGAAATCGTTTCAAGATCCTCTATCTTGATACGGAAGCAAATACATACCGATCGATTTAAAAAAATGGAGGTGACCTTCAAATGTCCGAAGTACCTCCACCTGCAGAAAAACTATTATCGCCACCGGATGGCCCACTTAATACTGTGCAATTTTATTTCATTAAATATTTCTGTGAAACTTACAGTTTCGAAGATATCTGAGGTGCTAATAGTTATTGCCCCACCCTGTATAATGACTGCGGGGAATTGTGAGAAATAAAATACGAAATTGTACAAAGATCCTTAGTCTAGTGATCACTTGCATCGTCGATTCCCGATTCATGCTGCGGGAGACTTTAACACTAGATTGCCCAAGGAAGTCATTTTGACTGCTTTTTAATTTCAATTAGAAGAAGAGTCGATCACCAATGATGAAAATGAAAGTGTCATCAATATGCACAGGAAAAGTAAATTTTTTTTCTTGTTAATATTTACTAATAACTTTTTATATAACTGTAAATAATATAAAAAATATTAAAAATTAATTTTAAACTTTTTTTACACATTAGTTATTCTTTCACAATGCAGTCATTTTGACTGTTTTTGAGCAATATAGGTATATACTGTCCACCCGCCTTAAATTTTCAATTTCCATTCCGTAAATTTACTTGCAATAAAATTTTAAAAAATAGGCTGCCACATACGACTCTTAATCCCGACTTCGTGCGAAGAAATACAATAATTCCAGCTCTTAGACTTTTCATTTTGTTGTTGAATTTGTGTTCGGTATTGACGTTTAGCGACTATGTTGAATTGCTGCAGAGCAAATAGGAAATTACTAAAGATCGCCACTATAGTGATCACTTGCATCGTCAATTCGCGATTCATGATGCGAGAGACTTTAAGAAAATAATTCATTGCACTGTCCACCCACTTTAAGTTTTCAATTTCTACTTTGTAAATTAGCCTGCAACAAAATTTAAAAAATGAGGGTTGATTAACGTAGATTTCTCTTGGTCTGAATTTGGTGAGAAGTGTAGTGATTCAATCTCATCGACTGTCTTTATATTGCGTTGTCGGGTTTGTTTTTGGCACTGACGTTTAGCGACTGCGAGAGATTGCGGCAGAAAAGCAGATTGGTTCTCTTCGAAATTTTTGGAACAACGAGTCCGCCGAAATACAGGCTGAGGGATTAAACGAAATTTATTGGTCGGTAACAAGCTCCTCCAAATAACCTTTTGAAAACCGTTGCCCGTGATAGGCCAGCGGGAAAAAAGTGATCGAAAACCAGCGACGCATTGCACCAACGCTAGAATACAAAATGTTCCGGATCATGGATCCCAAATTCGCTGAGCAATTATCGTTGTGGAAAACGAAACGCCGACTTCCAATTAACGTATCGCATTTGCCGGCTCGGTTGTTTTTTTCTTCGATTTACGAATGCAGCAATTGCGTCACGGACTTAGGAAAATGATTCTGTCGATCATACGTGAACCGATATTGCATGCAAAACGATTTGAATAGTTGGCGAATGAAAGTGTATAGAAATCTTTGAGATCGTATGAACGGTGATTTCGAAAGTCGTATAAATCTTTGATAAGAGTGTACAGTGAGCCACGAAAGTATTCCAACGTCCTTTAAATCAAAATAACTTTTTTTGGATTGGACTAAACGATCTGGCTATTTTTTAGCAATTAGAAGAATTGGTTGACTAAATAATGTACAAATAAGATTTTGAAAAAAATTACAGTTGGTAAGAGTTACAAGAAAAAATAAAAAAGGCATTTTTTAAAACTTTTTGAATTTTTTAGAAGTAAATTAAGATTGGAAATGGTAAATAATCCTAATGAAGCGACAACAAGATCAGGAACAACTCTCGATGCAGTATTTGCAAGACATTTAGACAAAATTGATTCAAGAATATTTATATCATATTTTAGCTACCACAAGACAATTGTTTCAATAATAGAATCGTAAAAAATTAAATGTCATAAAGTGTTAATAAAAATTCGAAAAAAATTAAAGAATTTTCACTTCAGCCATATGGTCTAAGCGCACATCAATTTTTAATTTGAGCCCGTAATGAAGATTTAAAATTATACGTATTGCTGATCTATTACATATGCTGACAATTTCATCAAAATGGATTAACGTACACACGAGCTACATGCAGTTGTAAGTGGTAAAAATCGCAGTTTTTAACGTTTCTTAGTCAGTTTCTGCTTAAAATCTACAGATTGTTACATTTTTCGACGCGTATCGTATTATTCTGCGTTAACCGATTTCGATGAAATTTTCAAAACGTGTATAACTAATATAGATCTACAAAACACATATTTTAAACTTTCATTACGAACTCGTATGAAAAAAATTTAAACCGTGCATTTTTTATTTCGTCTTGTCATTCCTACCGCTTGCAATTTTTCCAAAGTCTTTCTTTCACGTCATTTAGTAAATCTATGCTACTAATTGCTAAAAAACAGTATAGTTGTTTGATACAATTTTTAAAAAATCATTCTGATTTAAAGGGTGTTCGAATAGTACGTGCATGTTACAACGGATGATTCAATTTGGTTTTCAGGTACGTGAAGTGGATCGTTTTCAAACTGGTCGGCCGCTAGACGGAAGAATAGAATTTCAATCACGGGAAAGACTACTAATTCGTGTAGACTGAGAGCAATTGAATTCGGGAGTAATGAAGGCAATAAGAATTCACGGATTCGAATATACGACGGACATAAATTTGACCCTTAAGCTAGGCTCTGCACAATTAACTGTTTCACTCGGTGCGATTGCATTTCGGATGTCTCCATAGAGCCATTAACGGGTAGGCGCGCCAAAGGTCGATTCATCGAAGAACATTGCGACACTTTTTCACGAGCTTGTACGCCCTCGCCGCCGAGTCGACCCGTTTGAATGAATTACGAACAATTTGTCGCAAATTCAACCCCAATTCCGACCTCGACACTTCTAAATCCACAAAGGACACAATTGTCTTCGCATAAATACGACTGCATTTGAATGCGCCAATCTGTAACTGTTAAATCGATGGACAACATTTTTACTTGTACTTCATAATTCTTCAGCAATTGATGATACCTCTTCAAGACAGAAAAATGCACGATAGATTCAATTATTGAATCTTCAAGAATCTTTTCAATTGCAGATTGATGTATGAAGAGATTTAAATAGACAATATTTTTATCAGTCTCGTTGACGTCGGAGGCAAATAAAAATATGAATGGAACAGTTAATCAATAAACACTAGTGCACGTAAATTGGCAATTCCTTAATAGTTCAATCGATGAGAACATTTTTGCTTACATTTGAAATAGATTGGCAATATTTTAATGAGTTCAGTTTAGAAGAAAAATAGAAATAATTGAAGAATATCGATATATCTAAAGAAAGTCGTAGAAGGTTTGTATTTTGTATAAAGATTGCATGCTGGGTATGATAATGCTGTCAGGAAAATTTCGAGGCGTAGATTGAAGCACGAAATCATTTAAATGGATGATCCCTTAATAAATCTCGTAGACGCAAAATCAAAGGTCATAAATCATACAAGGAAACGATCTTGCTTCGGAAGGAATACGCCGCAAAACATCTTCTTTAACCAAGATAAATAATCTTCACCGAAGAAACGCAAACGAAAAAGGCTGGGCGCTGTTGGTGAGAGAAATATACGAAGCAAAGTTCGCTACTTTCTCGCGTAATTTTTCTCTGATCATTCCTCCATTCATCATTCATTTTTCATTTAGATTAATCACCTGTCGTTGTGTCTCCTGAAGAGAAAGAAAAGAAATAGAAGAAAAAACGACACGGCTGGAAAGAAAAAGGTAGGATGGAGATGAATCGCTAAGTACGTCTCGATAACCACTTCCAGATTGTACTGGGCGTGGCAATAAGATGTGTGACTAACCGACACGAGGGCGAGCAGTCTTCATGGTGTGACTATTTTGAGTCGTCGCTGGGTGTCCGTTCGAAAACATCCGTTGGCCACGCGTCAGAACGCCGTTCATCATTATTTCGAAGAAATTACACTATTTTCGAACGGGCCTGCCTCAAATCGAAATTCTCGAAAGCTGAAGAACGCTCGAAGACGCATCAGTGAAATACCAATATTCTGCATTCCTCAGAATTGCAGAAAACTCGTAAAAATATCCACATAATAGAATGTAATTTAACAAATATAGGCCAGAAAATAGTTAAATTTCTTTCTGAAATGAACATACCATTCTGATAGAAATCACTCAGCTGTTGCGTTTATTTATTGGGTTTCTTTGGAATATCTGTAATAGAAAATCCTAGCTAAACTGCGGACTCGATTCATATATGGCAAAAATGGATAGGGCAATTACAATATTATGAAGAAGTTAGTAATATTCAAGAATATTGTTACATTATTTGCGTCTCATGAAAATTGTTAAAAGAGGATGTGCGTTTTCATTGAACTTCAGTAATTTTAGTGATCACTAGACTTACCAAAATTTTAAAAATTCAAATTTCAAATTTTTCAAATCTAAATTTTTCGAATTCAAATTTCAAATTTTTCAAATTCAAATTCAAATTTCGAATTTTTCAAATTTCAAATTCAAATTTCGAATTTATCAAATTTTTCAAATTTTTCAAATTCAAATTTTTCAAATCTAAATTTTTCGAATTCAAATTTCAAATTTTTCAAATTCAAATTCAAATTTCGAATTTTTCAAATTTCAAATTCAAATTTCGAATTTATCAAATTTTTCAAATTTTTCAAATTCAAATTTTTCAAATCTAAATTTTTCGAATTCAAATTTCAAATTTTTCAAATTCAAATTCAAATTTCGAATTTTTCAAATTTCAAATTCAAATTTCGAATTTATCAAATTTTTCAAATTTTTCAAATTCAAATTTCAAATTCAAATTATTAAAATATTGATAATATCTTCCTTGAAGAACTGGATTCTGTATCGAAGTCTTAAATAATGAGGAGAATGAACAATATGAGCTGCTCTTCTTTAGGCACACACAATTAAATTATATCTTTAGAACTTCAGAAATTAGATGACTCCTGAAATGAATCTTCTAATTAGCGGAAGTGAATACTCTCGCGCTTTCATTCTTAAGAAGCAAGCAGTATAGTAATTACTTACATCATCAGTTTACAATTCACAATGTAAGAGACATATAGGAATAATTCACAGCACTGCCCACCTATCCTAGACTTCTTTGTATTTCATAAATGTACCTTCAATGAAATTACAAATGATAGATGTGATTTCCGCAGATTTCTCTTCGCCAGGTTCAAAAGGCTCAATATTGTCTACTTACACTGCAGAATCGATTGCTTTTTTACTTCCCCGTATTCCCGCGGTCTCATTAGGCGATCAGAGAGCCTGGGTAGCGCAGCATCACCGAAGAAACGAGTTCTTCGGTCAGGAGCCTTCGCAGGAAACGATTAACAGGGACGAATGTACTGTCGCGCATCCTCTCGGTTTCCGTTCCAGGAAGAAATCGTCGCGGAAAAAGGGAAGAGGAAACGACGTTGGGCCGGACCGTTTGCGTACAAGCAGCCTTAATTTCCAACGTATATTTAAACTCCTTGAGCCGGCTGTTTTTCAACGAGCACTCTCACTCTCTCTCTCTCTCTCTCTCTCTCTCTCTCTCTCTCTCTCTCTTCCTCTCTCTCTGTTTTAACCGTCTTCCCCATCCACGGCCATTTTCCTTTTTCTCCTCTTTCCCCGGGGCCGGTGTTTGCCCACTTTGGCCCGCGGCGAACAAGAGACAAACTCCTCCATACGGAAAAGGGAACTTCCGTCCTGTCGGCGGAAATGAAACGTCGAGGCTCGGCAACCTCCTAGCGTAAACGCCGTTCTCTCTCTCCATCTCTCTCTCTCTCTCTCCATCTCTCTCTCTCTCTCTCTCTCTCTCTCCATCTCTCTCTCTCTCTCTCTCTCTCTCTCTCTCTCTCTCTCTCTCTCTCTCTGTCCTCGTTCAACCACCCCCCTTCAAGCCCCCTCGGCTCCTAACCCCCGGAATTCTGGATGCTCATCGGGGAACGTCCGCTCCCTTTTCCTCGCGTTTCGATTCACCCGCAGAGCAGCGGTCTATTAAACCGTGGGAGGGCCGAATACGGCGAATAAATTGCGGGGGAGGATTAGTATTCGTTCGAGGATGTTTCGAATAAAGTTTGGACGTCGAATTTCGGTCTCGGCGCGGCCCCGCCTAGTTCCGCGCTGCCCTCAACCAAGGAATTTACCGACCTTTCTGCTAATGCTGACTCGATTCTGTGCCTAGGAAACACACAGTTCCCTAATCGACAATCAAGAAAATTGCAAATCTTCTTGAGAGCGTCAACTGATTATTTTCCGAAACATCCAGGAATAGAGAATGGATATTTTGCATGAATATTGCCGTGGACTTTCTTGTGGCAACTTCTTGGCATTTAATATTAAATCAGACTCGTGATGAAGAGTTTAAACAGAACCTATTCAACATGAATATTATTTACTTTCTTTAAATCGAAATAAATTTCTATTTTTCTTCTATCAATATTAAAGCGTTAAAGGAACTGAAGCTGTTTATATTTTTCTCTCTTGTTTAGAAAATCGATAAGGAGGAAGAAATTCTAACTCATTGCAGATGTGAAAGATTAGCAGTGATTATTTTATAGAATAATTAATTAATACAATAGAAATAAAGAAACTGAAATTAATTAGAAATGTTTCCACCCTACTAGATATTTTGTACTGTGCCTTTGCAAACATTGTGCGGCAAAGAGTTAACTAGTGACTGTTTTATAGAAATTTAAATTAATTAGAAATCTTTGTACCCTACTGAATATTTTATGAAGTATTTAGAAACGAAATAATCTGTATAAATGTTAATATTACTATTATGGAAAGAATTGAACAAAAGTTTATTTCACGAAAGGATCAGCAACCTCAGTAGCCATTAAACAATTGTAAGAAAGCATAAATCGCAAATTGAACTGTTAACGATGCAAGTCTCCAAGTTAAGAGTCCAGAGAACATCATTCCCGCGGAAGAGTCGTGGAAAAGAATTTTTCTGTGTCCAGATCTTCCAACGATTTTCCCTCGGCATAGAAGCCCGGTATCAAGAAAGAAAAAGGAATTTGGAGCGGTACGAAGGAACAAGCGAGTGTGGGGAGAGGGGCGAAGGGGTGAAGGCCAAGAAGCTGCGAAACCAGAACAGGAGCAGCGACTAAAAGCCAGTCCCAGGCACCGTGTATTCAAGAGGTTAATTCTTTCGTGGTGGTTTCGCAGTGGAACGAGGCCGTCGCAGGCTAGACACCGCAAGTTCGAAAGCTGCGGCCCTCGAATAATGCAACAATCGTGTTCCGGGAACCTGAATCCAGTGTCGGTGGCCTAACCGCCAGCCTCCGTTCCATGCTATAGATATTGTGGAAACATGTGGATGCAGTCAGGACCAGCGCGCGGCCTAATGTAACCACCTTTGAAGGCAGCTTTGAAACGAGGAAGGATCGGATCCTATCCCGGCGAACCTTCTGCACCGCTTGTTCTTCGTTCCACTTCCGAAAACCTTTGACCGTGCGGCTTGATACCGGCTTGATATCGTTCTGTTTGTGCCAGTTTCTTCTCGGTCTCGTGTTTGCTCGAATCCAGCTTCCTCCGGCAGCAGACGTCGCTATTTTTCTTCGCGCAGTTTCTTATTTGTATTTCAGTCGCCTCCACCTCACCCCCCCCCCCCTCTGCCTTCGTACGCCCAAGCAGTAAATCAGTTTGGACCAGGTTGCTGATGCGGCTTGTGCATCCAGGACCCCGCAGTTGAGCTGACTGGCCTCGAAACTCACCCAACTGGGTTGGACCACGTCAAATCCGAACAGCTGGCCCCCGACTAGCCCCGGGCTACCACTGACATTCGAAAGTCTTTTCGAAGCTACCCTGTGTGCTTCTCTCGCTGCACGGAAAAATCCGCTGGCCTTCTCTCGCGATGTCTAACATCATCGATGGATCAGATTTATTCCCGATCCGAGGTTGGTAGGTCCTCGAGACACTACAGTTCGCATTCGATACTTCCTCCGCGAGGTTTCCTGTTTTGCAATCATTTTTTAATCCGGGGCTTTGTGGACATGCGATGGTAGCAAATTTAGGGAGATCCATGTTTCATAGATATTGAGATGTGTTAGGTTGGCGACAGCTGAACAGGGTAAAGCAAGCATATGACACAAATGGGGAAGTTACTGTGAATATTACGGTATCTAATACTTGACTCCTAACAAGCTAGATAAAAGTCACTTTCATTAGTTTCTTATGATAAATACGTTGAACAAACTAGATGAGAGAGATGAGATGAAAGATGGATTTTTATGCATAATATAAAAAACGTCTGAATTAATTCAAAGAGCCATGGCCTATACAGACATTTATGTATTTTCTTCATAATTTTAATGAGTTGGAAATAATGTAATAATATCTTTACACTCTTCAAATATTTTGTACTTCAACTATCTATCATCATAAATGTATAAAATCCGAAGTGTACTGATTAGTTTCTTATAAAAATCAAAAATCTTATAGTATTTCTTATAACATCACTTATAACTCCTTTAGAGTTCTTGAATATCATATGTAGAGACCTTGAAAATTCCAAATGAAATCCGTCAGAAACAGGTGACTTACAAAGTGAACATGCCGCTAACACTATAGCATCTGTTACATAACTGTGAGCATTATTCATTAGTCAATATATCCATATTTTTGGAAAGCAATTAAAAACATAATTTTCTAGAGTGCCATACAAGACACCTATGATAAGATCCTGCAAGACATATGGCTTAGAAAATGAACATTATAATATGACCAGTTTCTTCTAATAGAACCATTTGTAATTGCTTTGCAATTACAACAACATGCTCTTCGATTTTATTAGACCACAGACGCTCCATCATAAAAGCAGACGATTTCAGAATTTCTCCAGAGTCAACATCCGAGATCCTGCAGAAACCAAAGATTCCGATAGTGCTCCGATCGGTAGAGGGTTGTTCAGCATCGATACAGTCTAGTGACAAAAGATCCTCGAGGAGCCATTCGCGTGAGGACGTCGGGCTGTTGGAATCGCAGCGATAGAAATTCTGATTTCCCAGAGGCGCAAGTCGCGTTCGTCGACGGATTCTCTGGGCGTGGAGGCGAGCGAGTGGGTGGTTCAATTTTTCCGTGTGCATACATACATAGTTCGTTGTCTTTCTTGTAGAGCGCCGCAGGATCGCAGGATCTCGCGTAGCCTCGTCGTGGATAATGGCGTTTGACCTCGGTGGGCAGCGAGAGTTCGCGAAACACGCGAAATGTTTCCTCGCGACTCGGCCCTCAGACTGCTACCTTTCAGCCCCCACCGTGCCCCTTTTCAGGGGCGAGTACGTCCCCCGCGTGCCCCGGGCCTCTCGATCCGCCCGCAGTTTTTACCGGCCACGAAACCTCAAACGTACAAAGGCGGTAGTCGAGCAGGAGGATCCGAAAGAGGAGTGCGCAGCTTTGACTCCGCTATGCGGGCCGCAATTCCACGGCCAGGATCTGCCTCTCCTCTTCAGGGTTGGCCATCCCCCTTCATCCCTTTTCAGGGAACGGGAACACGAGCCGGCCCCGGAACTCTCTCCTCTCGTCCTCGATCTCTCTCTCTCCCTCGTATACCAGCGATTCCGGATAGTCCGCATTTGGCCCACGGTCGGAAAGTTTTTCCAGGAACTTTTGTGCCCGTCCACGATCCTCGCCCTCGCCGCCAATGCGGAAAAACACCACGAGAGAGCCCCGTTCGACCAGAACCCTCGAACCACTAGACACCCGGCGGACGGCGAATCAGCGAAAATGTATTTTCGAAACTCCACAGCATCCGCCGCCTTTATTTTGCAGACGAACGGCCAACTTCCTATCCCCGCGATCGGAGATTTATTTGCCAGAGAGTTATCGGCGTCCGACCTCCGGAGATTACGTGCATGTCGCGTGTACTTCGTGATAATGGTGATCACTCTTGTTAGGGGTGGGTTCGGAGATCCCTCGTTTCTGCTGGTAAGAGATTTTGCAATGGGTGAGGGTTGGTTAGGGATTTATTCGATGGAGTGTGCAATTTCGATCGGTGAATGTCGTAATTTTATTATATGTATACGTTTTTGGACATTAGTTTTTTATAAATCGGGATGGAAAGGTTTCTTGTGTTGATTAGATTCTAGTCACTGGGAGATTGCTTAACCCCTTATTAAGCGTTAGGCTAGTTAACGAGTTAGGCTTGTCCTTATTGTTTTTGGCCCAAATTTCTTACCACGAGTCTCACTCGTTGTAGGACAAGGGGTTAAGATAAAATTAAAGGAAAAATGCTTTTCATTTTTTATAGCATGTCTTCTTGCGACGCCATACATTTCACGTATGTAGTTATAACTCAATGCTATTAAAATAAATTTTTATACGACGCGTCTTGGGATGAATGTTAAAAGCGGGCATAAGGTGGTCCTTTTGAGAAAAAATTAATAAAAAAGAATGTTTAAAATTTTCTCATTTGACGTTTAGACTTTGAGAACAACGAATTTGAATGTTCAACGGATTCCTATGTTATAGGAAGAAGTAGAATTGGTTGATCATGTTCAGACACTTCACACGATTCATATTAAACAGTATGCGTAGTCGCAGAATTTACAAATTCGATAAAGTACTAACATAGTTATGCAAAACGATTATAATCAAATATATTTGATTAGGTAAATTGTTAAATTTTTAAAATTGTATAGAACAATGTAAAGGGAGAAATTTTATTTTGTCCGTTCAGAGAGGTTGCTTATTCTAACCTAAATAAAGTTAATCTTTCTTGAACACATGTTTCGTTGTATCCCAGCCATTAGCATATGCGTGCACAAGATCCACGAGTTATTACAGCGAGATACTGATATTTATTACACATAGAACTCGCAGTCATTCATAAACTCGTACACAGAAGGCTCTCGCGCTTGTCCAGGGCGCATGAACAGTTTCGCCGGTTAGAATTGTAACAAAACATGCACAAGAACGTTAAAAATGCAGTCGATGAAGATATGAACACAGTGTTGATGCCCATATTCAGCGTGTACTACAACTTTTAACAAATATCCTTACATCTGACAGACAAAGTAATTATCACAAACAAATAATCTCTGGAGCTTGTCTTTCGTGTGCGTAATCTTCTACTTGCTCGACGGACCAACCACAAATCGGTGTACGAAATTTATTACACGTGACGTTCGGTAAGAAATGATAAAACTCGCCGGCTAATGATGTCATTTACTCCGTCGGCCCTTACCTCGAAATACATTACGTTATCTCCTCTGGTACATATAACTTTTCCAGTCGCGATCTCGACTCGCCTATTTTTTATTTCGCTTGTTATCTGCCGGCGAGCTTGCGTTCGCTGGAATCGTAAATGACATTTCTGTGACTTAATGCGTGTAGCCACCGGTCGGCAGAGACATTCTCGCGACACAAGTACCTTGTTAATGTTGCACGCATGCTTGTTGGCTAACGTCACGCGCAAGCACCTATATTTGTTCCCGATGCGTATCGATGTGTGGACGTAACAATATTTGCGTGGCTCAGTCGTGTGAGTTACACGGAGAGTTAATTACCAACGTAAGATACGCGTGTTTACTGCGACACTGATCTCCTTTGCGCCATGCCGCGTTGCTTTGCGGTTTTTCGACTGCGGCCGCTTTCATCCTCGACTCTCATTTATTTGTTTTGTATTTTTAACTGTAAACAACCGGCTCGGAATCACGGCTTCCCACGGTCGCTCGCTCATCCGTGGAAATTAATCAATTCGAGAGCTTGGTCGTGCGATTTCACTCCTCGTTTGAATTCTAGAAGCTGCGGCGATGTTCATGCTCAAAGATGTTAGAATCCGAGTGAAAAATACTTTTTTGAATACATGACTATGATAGATATTTTCGAGATACGAGCGGATGGCTAGACTCTGGATTTTTAGAAAAATTTAAGATTGTGCTGTTTGATATTGCAAAATTGGGGTAAAGGAGAATTTCGTTTACTATATTGGTAGTTCTAGGACGTTAAAAATAATACAAATACGACTATTAGACTCTCTATTACTCTTCTGAAAACTCTGTTTAACGCTAAACCTACCAGCGCCGTTCAAATGACCG
The DNA here is from genome assembly GCA_913789915.3 of Sphecodes monilicornis. Classification (NCBI taxonomy): domain Eukaryota; kingdom Metazoa; phylum Arthropoda; class Insecta; order Hymenoptera; family Halictidae; genus Sphecodes; species Sphecodes monilicornis. Next base: position 20,207,361 of record OU565290.1, read on the forward strand.
CTTTCAGGATTTATATTTTATATTTGTTGAAGTTACAAAGATGATTCCACTGGAAATGATTATGCACACTTTTTTATTCAAGTATACATTATAATAAAAATGGCACAAAATCTAAATAAATTCAATCGTGCCATTTTTATAAGGGAGCACATACTAGTCCATTTAGTGATCGGTAGGTTTAGTGTTAAATCACAAATATAAAAGATTCGTTCCCTATATCCGTGGTTCTAGGACGTTAAAAATAATACACGTAACACTATTAGACTTTCTATTATCTTCTGAAAACTCTTTTTAAATCACAAATATAAAGGATTCACAGATTATCTAAGTCACAACTTTCTGTTCAACTATATCGTTTTATTTAATTCTTACGAATAATTCTTGAATGGCATTTAATTCCACATTTAAACTAGAGATTATGTATCTACTTTTCACGTTACAAAATTTAAATGTTGAAACACAGTGCATACAAAGGCTATAAATTGCCAAGATATGACACGACAACTAGACACTACATTTTTATGTAAATTTAAGTTCAAAGAGTGAAATTTCACCAGTTTGGAGTAAAACTGAATTTGATCTTCTGCATAAGTAATTTTAATATGTTGAAGGTAATACCAAACTACCATTAAACTTTGCATTGTTTTCTTAAGATCCTCGTTAATCATTAATACACGAGAGTCTATGAAAATTACGATGCACTATGCCACTGAAAAATTCTATTTTGTTTTTCAGTATGCTTCCAAGAGAAGGATTTAATGGAACCTCTGGATCCCTGTGATCAGAGGCCAGCTCCTCGAGTAAAAATGACATCGACCCTTCGCCCGACGCTTTCTTCCAGTCCCCGCGAGAATCTCCGTTTCCTTTTTCCCGGGGATCCGTCATTTACATTGTGCGCATCCGTCGTTTACGGTTCGACGTCGCTCGACAATGGTCGCGACAATGCTGAAACGTGGAGCGCGAGGTGACGTTTAAACGACAGCCTGGTTCTGGATCGAGGTAGAAAAGGGGTGACACGTGGGTGTAGCAGAGAGCCAGGTGGCGAGCAAAGATGGATGCAAGCCGTGTAACGGAGAAAGAAGGGAAAATAATAGAGTTTGTAACGGGAATAGAACGAAAAGGGTTGAAGAATCGAGTGAGGAAAGAGATGCGACCGATGAGAGAAACAGAGACAGAGAGAGAGTGAGAGAAGGGGTGAGAGAAAGGGGTTGCGACTCCGTATGTGCGATTGTCAGCGTGCAAACCAAACCCTAGCTGTCGCAAATATTCGACTTTTGTTCTCTGGTCGAGGTCGAAGGGCGATGCAGGGCTGCTCGGGGGTGGAAAAGAAGGGTCGGTTGATCCGATTAAATGGCATTTGATAAATTCGCGCGCGCATAGAACGGGTTACATCGACCGCCACCGCGATAATTAAAACGTTGCGACCACTCCCACGGACATAACTCTTATTATTCCCTCCGGCGGCACACGGCGCGGCCGATTTTTATCGAACTTTCTGCTGGAAGGTGTAAATGAATGCGCCCGGATCCGAATCGCACGCGGGGGCGTTCTATCGGAATGGTTACGATACATTCCGATAGATGAATGCATTAAAGTTTGCCGCGCGGTGCACGCTGCAGCTCGACTCGAAGAGGTAATTTCGTTGAAACCAGTTAGTATCATTTTTTACTGGTGACGGGCGCGGCGAGATTAAAAGTGTCGCGATTTTCGAGCGATTGTTCTCTGGATAATTGTTTAACCCTTCCAGAACGATGCCGGATTCTTCGTCCCTTTTTATGCGACTGATATTGTGCGTTGTAATGGATGTTACCTCAATACGTTAATTGATTAGACGTTTTTCATATGTTTTGCAGGTATTTTAATACGGTAAAAGCAATAGCAACTTCTCTTTTAAGTAAATCATATTGTTTCCATAAATTTTAAAAGCGCTTTGAAGTTGATTTTGTTAGCCGAACTTTACCGGTGATTATTTCATAATATTCGGACGTATCTAATACTGTGGTGCCCAAGGTGGTTAGGAATCCACCTTAATAAACTGTAGGTCCCCGTTGAGAAATAACCTTAGAAAAGAGTTGAAAACGACGTAAAAATAAAAAAGAAAAAAAAAATATTCGAACGTCTATGGGACTTGGTTAAGGATTTTTTTAATAGTTCTTTCAACAGCTCAATTACAACTTCAATTGTGAACATCAGTCACACTCGATAACGTGATCTAATTATTTTCTGTTGGATTACTATGTAAAGGAAGATTTTTAAGGTTCCTTTTAGTACAGCACAACTATTGAGAAGGCTACTAAAAAGCTTCCGGTAGATAGACTGTTAAAACGCGTACGACGTATCCAGTTTGTATTGTACATCATCGTAACCCATATAAGGGACATAACACTATGAAATGGTTAAAATTGTAAAAGTTAATGAATTATTCATTAATATATATATATCGTATTTAATAATAATATCACGTGAAATAAATTTGTAAACATTCAATAGACAAAGTAGTGTGGACGGACGTCGTCTCTGAAGATTTAATAAGATGTACAAGGGGTTACCACGAATTTTTAATTATTGATACGTTGCAGTCGACGTTGATTAATGTAAAATTGATTAAAATAGGTGAAGTAGCAAGTTCTCAGTTTTTCAAATTCATGTTAAGTCTCGAAAGTACGTCACACTCAATACGAACATTAAATGAAATGGGAACAATAAATCTTTCCTTATCGGCAGCATAAAAAAGAATTCATTCCGCTTAATTTCTTCAACTTCCGATAATCTATCTTCCGGATGGAACAAACCGCTCGCTGGGACAATAGTCAAGATTAATCTACCTAATGATTATTATTCCTCCGTCGCTAGAATATTGATTCTCTTTTCACCGGTAACTAAATATAGCGTCTGAAAATGTTCCAGATCCTGCGAGTGAAATTAGCTGTCTCCTGTTCTAAGAAAGATGTCAATAACAAAATTATACTGACTTTTTCGTTTAACATCCTATCCGAGTACATCGTATTCTGCGACGAATATGACTCGACCTTACACGTTGAAAGCGATTTAATTGCAATCTAAAAATATTTTCTTCAAAGATTAAAACGATTTAAAAATAATAATCTATCATTTCCACCTCATTCAGATTATTAAAGAGACATCGAAGCTTCTATATGGCAGCATCTTTTGGAATTGGTGCAGACAATTTTTATTTTTCATGAAAATCCGAAGTTTATATATGAATAACAAAGTCGACCGAAGAAAAATTGCGAACATGTAGTGGAATGTAAAGGATTGATAAGAAAGCGAAGATTTTGCGTCAGGAAAATGCTGAAGAACGATGTCAAAGGGGACAGTTGATCAACGATGGCCGACCAGTCGACCAACATGGCTCCGAAAACTAAACACAGGGCTTGTCGATGAAAACCGTGATGTCCGCTAATCGCATGTAAATGCGGAACGGTCCACAGCGACCGCAGAACAACCATTACAAACCCCGTCGATCAGCAAATTTTCCGCGGGCGCTGCGGCTTTCTTTAAATAGTCCTAACCGCGAGACTATTTATACGGCGGCGACCCCGTCGATAATCATTGCGTCAAAACGATTGATTTCGCGGATTCGAATCTCTCGGCGAAAGGGAAGAGGCCGGGCCCCTGATGAGCCAATTGCCATCGCCTTTTCTCTCGGGTCATTTGATCCCGAGCACAGGAATAATTCCAGGTGTGCAATTTGTCCGGAGGGAATGATTTACGAGTCCGTCGCCGGTTGGACGCGCGAACGGGAATTTACAGCCGATTCCATCGATACGGATCGTTGGGCATTGTTCCAGGAGAAATGGAAAATGCGGATGTCGATAAACATCGAGTTAAGAAACGCGAGATCGCTTGGATAGCGTTAACGACGTCCGCGAGACACACGGTGAGAACTGCGAAATGCCCCGTCGCTCGTTAAAGGAGACACGAACGAGCGAAGAAGCGCTAAATCGACGAACATTAGAGGTGGAAATCTTTCCTTGTTACCCAGCCCTGTCCACGGGACTCCGACGAGCTTATAACGAGGTGGTTGCGCGGATGTTGGTCTGTCATATGTTCGAATCGACGCTAAAATGCTATGGATGTCCTATGGGTAAGTCTCCGATACAAAGCATCACTGCTTTCAATTAACTTGGTTCAACCTACCTGCCACTGCAATTACAATTTCGAATCAAACTCTATCTGACCATGATTATCAGTTCATAGCGGAAGTCGAGTCTACTGTACCTTTGACTGTTCATAATTATTCCAATCTCTTTCAGTTTGAGCCACTCATACAAATGTATTCATCCACTGATTCAAGTATACTGCCATTTTATTGATACAATTGTTTCAAACTTAATCAGTCGTTAACTCTAACTCAAATATGTTGGGGTGGTCGTAATAATTACAGGTGTTAGGTAACAAAGAAATATATGTGTAATCAAAATGATAAAGAATAATACAGCTGTTCGAACACACAGAGTATATCTTCAAAATGTTACTCGCGACACACGTGCTCTCTCTCTCTACGGATTGTCTCTCTCACTCGCACTTGCTCGCGGACTCTCGAAACTCGCGCGTCCACTCTCTTTCGCGGTATACATCAATCTCTCACTCCGATCGTTCACTCGCTCTGCAACCAAACATAAACATGTACGTACATAGAACGCCTATTACATAGTTCAATCTGTATAGCGCCTAAAATCTAACCCACAAAATAAACTGTACTTTTGTCTGTAGGACTATTTCAATCTTAAACTGATTGCTAAAAACTTACAATTTAAATGGATCGTGTATAATTATAAGCTGATTTAATTCCGAACAGCAAATAAAGCAAATTGATCTCTGAGAATCCATACCTACCGTCCGTCCATCAGGAGATGGCAGTGATTTTCAACAGTGGGACGCAGGGGGGACTGCGAGACCCCACTCTAGACGCCAGGCTGCGGACCCCACTCTTACGCTTACGTTCTCGCGGGAACGGTCGACATAGGCGCTCAGCGTCACCACATCTCTCTGTTCCAGTCACACTAATACATGCGTTTCCGTCTTTGTCGGGCGATTCGGTCAATAGCGGTAGACGTGTAGCGCGCAGAAGGGTGATCACGTGGTACCTACAAGTTTCTCACTGCCATCTTCTGATGGACGGACGGTACTGGACGTACTAGGTTACAAATATTAAAGGAACAAGACGAGTTTGCTTATTTTGTGTACGTCAAATAGCTTGTTATTTAAAATTGAGCAAATTCTGAAGAACTGACGTTGTTTCTCACATATATTCACCTAAAAAAATCAACATATTATCAAAATACAAAACCAAGACGTTTACTACAAAATCCACAGAAATCTATGATTAGTGTACTAACAAATTCCATTCCTTCCAATGTCTAACATTAACCATTAACCGGATTAATCTACCATGAGTTGATTGAAACCTTCGCTGTTTAATTTCTAACATTCGAAACGTGGTAGATGTATGGAGTTACTCGTGACAGAGTATTTGCAAGAACAAATTGTATCAATGTAACACCAAATTGTAAAGCGAAATGGACCCGTTTAAGGGTCTAAACAGCTTCAAATGAAAAAAAGAAACATGTGCAGATTTTTCCGTCTTGCATTGCAACTAGTAACTGCACAAAAACGGGGACGTATGTTAAAACAATAATAGCCAACGAAAGTGTTCGACATGTCAAAGAATTGCAAGTACCCCGCAGTTGATAGCAATTTTCCAAAATTTTACCGGAAACTCGGCAATTTTACTGTCCCCCTTTTCCAACCACAAATTGGAAATAAGCCATCCAGCGGCCAGCTCCCTGTGATGGATAAATCCGTAGAAGTTCATTACGAATCAGGCGGGTCCTCATTTATCCGTCGAATAGATCAGAGTCAAGTTCTTCCGAAAAAAGGGGAGGGGGGAATTGTCGTTGCTGTCGCAGCCGGGGGAAAGGACGTCGGAGAACAATCCGGAAGACAGATTGGGCGGGAACAATCGCAGCCGGGGGCTCTCTGGCTGGTCTCTTTTCGGTCCCCCTTTTCCTTCGCTCTTAACGACGCGTTCTTCGACTTAACGTATCGGCGTAACGAGTCTAATCCGTCGGGTCGACGTTCCCCGTGAATCGGCCGGACGGACGACACCCAATCGGTCGACCGCAAGAAAATGAAAGAGGGAGACCATGGCTGGTCCCCGGTGTACGCTCTGAATTCATCAGGCAACCTCTAATCTCGATATCATCGATAACAACGTCATCCGCGGACAATAGACACAGAAAGAGAGGAGAGAAAAGGAACGGATAGTCAACGGATCGATCCATCACTGCGTGCTTGGATGGAAAAGATCGTTCAATTTGATTTTACTAGAACCTGCCAATTCTAGCGCAATTAATTAACATTTTGTTGAGTTGTTGTGGTATTAACACATTGTGGATACGAGTCGCCAATGAATGTATTGTATTTTTCAAGCGCTGACGATGGGAGACGGTGAATGAGAGAGCGAATGCAGAGGACTCACTATCGAAGACGAAAACAAAGAAAAATCACCCTCCATCGATCATCCTCGATATTCACCTGAACTAGGTCCCTGTGCATTTCTTTGAAGATAAAAGACAAAAATTGTGGAGAGGATATATGGGTGACGTTGAAACAATAAGACAGGAAACGAGTCCTGATTCTTGAAGAGCGATTCATGTTTCTGAGAACGTCTCATAAGAAGACGCAGATAGAACAAGTGCATACAACCTGAATCAGTGTATTATGAATGACTATTAAGAAAAATGAGACACCGAATTTTGTTGATGTGATTCTACATAATCTATGAACGAAGTCCTTTCCAGGGAGGAGAGTGAGGCTGGGTCGTTCAAATTCAGCCGCACAAATTTTAATACAATTTAGCAGGTAATGCTATAGCAGGTTGCGTATTTATGTTATTGCGCAGGCAGAGACTGGTAGTCCTGTTGTACAAATGTATTGATACCTATTATTGTATTTAAAATGGTCTATTTTTTAATTGTTGCTGCACGTCTACTACAAATTTTGGTACAATTTAACAAGGCAGTGCTGCAGCAGGTTGCGTCTGAAGACAATCGTTCGGATCCAACGAAGCCAGGGAAGAGTCTACCTAGGACAGAGAGCCGTTTTCACCTAGGGTCCTTTGGAGTGGCGATTGTCTGGTTGCCACCCTTGAAAAAAGCACGGTGGAGGACCGGGGCCGGCATACGGTGAGCACCATGAAGGCCAGGGTGCTTTCCGGCGAGGAGCCCGGTAGCCCAGGGAGCAACAGCACGTGCCGAGAATACTTGAGGAGCTGGATGTGCCCCTTTCTCGCGGGGCGCGCCGGCCCAGGATGAGTTCAAGAGAAATTTATAAAGGCCTACGTGCTCTCCAGGCGACTCTGCCTGCGATACTTTATGGCAGTGTTTTGTTTCCACGGGAGGGGCGCTGGCTGATGGGGCCCTAAAGCGTCGCTCGCAGTCGGTTTACAGGGTTCATAAGACGCGACGTGAATTCGCCCGTGGCTCCCGAACCAAGCACCCACCTTCCCGTCTCTCTCACTCCCCTGACTCTCGCTCTTTCTCTCTCTCTCTCTCTCTCTCTCTCGCTTGCCCTCTCCCTTTCTATCTCTCTCACACCCCGCGCAGAGAGTTTATTGCACGTGCAAGATTCTTCGGGCTCCGGGGGATGCTCGTTTACGTCCCCCGTGAAAAACAGTGCGCTGCATTCCTACCGGGGTGCGCTGGTAAATTAGTACGTTCCTTTTTTTCTCTCTCTCTCTCTCGACCCCCTCTCCCCTGCTCACACTGCCATCACGCCCACTCGTCGGCTTCTCTTTTGGAGCTCGTGTAAACACGCGGGAAACATAATTACGCCGAAATAAGCGTCCCCGGTAATACGGCAGCGAGTTATGCGAGACGCCCCGCTTGATCTACTCGCCTCGTTAGAAACTAGGATTACACGCGCGGCTGTGTTCGGGGGATTTTGAATAAATAAAGCTCTTTCGGAGGACTTTTATCGCTCGAGCAGAATAACGAGACTATTCGCTCGTGATACTCTTCGCTGCAGGAATTAATCGCGGGATAAATAGAGCGTTAACGAAAAACTCCACCATCCTGCAACCGTTGCCTCCTTACATAGATTGCTCCCATAAAAATGAAGTCGCTCCAAAAAATGTCACAACATTGAAGTTTTAGATCATTCCGAAAACTCTAAGTTTCGATGATTTAGGTTGACGATGTTCTCTCGGGTAAAATTGTTAACATTTCCTAAGAAGGAGTCATATGACAGCAAACGTAACCTCATTTTGAAACTTAAAACTTCTACTTTCGAAATCCATCGTTCATCTCTAAAATATTTTTGCACAATGTAGATGGTGAAAAACTGGAGACATTTCATCTCGAAAGTGCTCCAACTTGAAACGTCTGTAAAAACTTAAAAAACAGTTTTCATTACTGAATCTACCACGGATTTGAAGATTCTAGCTTTCTATTTACAACGACATCTTGAAACTAGAATATACGATTTTGTATAGTCGTTTTATTGGATTTTGAATGACAGGTGTACCGCCAACTTTACAATAGTATAAGAAACAAAGAAACAAAATATATCTTTGTTCTACAAAACAGCCAAAAGAATCGTACATCAATTTTTAAGGTGTCGCTGTAAAGATGGAGCGTTAACCCTTAAATGCACACTGGATTCAGTAGCGCAAACAATTTTACATTGTTTCTAAAGATAGAAACATCGCAGAAGAGACGCAACGATGAATTATAAAAGTAGAAGTTTCAAGCTTTAAAACTACTTCAGATTTATTATTGTTCAATCTTTTCAAAAGAGCCACAGGTCACGTCACAGAAAGTTGTATACATTTCGTAACTTTGGATGAAGCTATTTTCCACTTTCCAAATTTCGCGCAACTTTTCTGTTTCTGCCAAAATACACCTGCCCGAGTAAATATCTCGCGACAGGCAGGCTCATCGAAGAAACTTTATTCCCGTCGCATCGTGGACGGTCGTTAAATTATTACCGAGCTGTACCGAACCGTGGAACCGAGTCTCGTATGCCCCGGCGAAGTATTTTTTAACGTCGCTGGCATTAATTAAGCGTGAAAGAAGAGCAGCGCAATTAATTAAAGCATTTAAAATCCATTCGCCGGCGATTGATGCGAGCAGCGCGAACAATGCGCTAATTATACTGGATAAATAAATGAAACAGGTGAACGCGAGGACGCGGACGCTGCGCTGGCTCTCGCGCGCTCGCTCTCCTCTCCCGGGAATCGAATGAAGCTGTGCCCGGTATCTCTCTGTTCCCGTTGGAAACGCGACCGCATTCTTCGGTCGGTCCGTAGTAACTTTAATACGGGTTATAAATCGCCGGCTCTTTCTCATGTAAATACGGACCTAACCAAGATTCAGCCTCGGCCCCGGCGCGTCTCTTTTCCCGCTTCATCCCCTTCTTGTCCCTCGCCAGAGAGCGGAATCAACGAGTCCGGAGATCGTCCTCTCTATCTATCTATCTATCTATCTTTCTCTCTCTCTCCTCTCTCTCTCTCTTCGTCTCGTTTCCCTTGCTCGCACGGCCGCCACTCACAATTACGCAATTTAACCAAGCATTAAAATGATCCTCAATTCCCCAATCTACTTAACTTCGTTCGTCCACCGCTATCAGAGACGGGAGCCCTACCTCGCAGACCCGTTTTCCCTCCTTTTCCCAGCGAGACTGCAAAATTCGCCCCTCCGTATTTCGACGAATCACGCTCGGGACACAGAAACCAGGAATAAGAGACCTAAAGAGAGAGGGAGAGGGAGAGAGACAGCTGGGGAAAAGGATGGGTCGGCCAGAACGAAGGGAAAACAACTCCGGCCGCAAAATGAATCTCTTTGATGCAATCTCGGCGTCATTGATTATAACGATGCGATCCCGTACAAAAGAGAAGAAGTCAGAGGACGATCGACCCCTCCGAGCAGTGATAACATCGGTCTTATCGGGAAAACTTGAAGCTCGGCACGTTCGCCAGACACTTTATTTCGCGGCGACTTTGATTTCTGATTGGAAAGCGCGATAAATCGAAATAAAAACCGCCGGCCGCATCGCTGTCTTCGCACGGTCTGCTTTCATTAACTGTGGATCTACCGATTGACGAGTACAATTGTTACAGCAATATTTTGTCCTTGTTTCTGCCTTTTCGGCGATACAACTATTATTTACCATGTTTTATGTATTAGTAGGAATTTTTTGAGAATATTACAAATGGCTCTGCGGATTTTATGCATTTATGGAAAAAATCAGTAGACGCAATATATAACAGCGGAAATATTGAAAGCATTTTTTAAACTATCAATACATTATTCTCAATGTTTTGAAATTATTAGAAACATATTCCTATTTGACTGTTTTGTCGTGCGATTTTTGCAGATCATTTTTATTTTGCATAAAGATCCGCAGTCAAGTTATATGGAATTTGATTTCAGATATGAAACTTTGAATCTGTCAGGAAAGAAATAATTTTTGATATTTGTGCGCTGGAGCTTTTATTGGATTAAAACTATTATTTTTCAATATGCATCTTAATACCTTTCTTTTTATGTTACTATTTTTACATTTGTTCAAAACGAAGCATTCAATTCAAACGTACGTTCATTGAAACAAATGAAGCAACTAACATTTTATTTGTATAGAATATTATAACAAATTGCCGTTCGTTTAACTCGTATGTCAATATCCAAGTACGTGAGTACCTACATTCAATTTGTCATGAACGTTTATCGTATGTTCTTGTTGACGAGTAGTAAAGTTGTGACATATTTCTATCTTATTGGATAGTTATAAATCAAGTTACATTCGAGGCGTGAAAAGTACGTGATGCAATTGTAAAGTCCAACGAGTACAACGCTATTGAACGTTGTAGAATTACCAACACCCTATTCAACCATTTGATGGTTAATTTAGAATTTAGAGCAGTACTCGACAAATTCAGGGCAGTTCACGAGCGTTCCACATTTATATGGCAATTGGATAGGTTACAAACTAGAGGGGCGGGCTTGGAAAGGGGATACAGATGTGTGAACTTCGTGTTTTCTATCCTAAATCTGTTTAATGCCATTTACTGTCTTCCGCCAAGCGGCGTGGCAATTGTGCCTCTGTCATCCCATAAACCACGCCCAAAACGAAACTTATAAGACAAACTAATCTAATTTTCACTGAAAGAGAAATATATAAGGTATTTTGTGAGAAATGGGACTCACACATACAGTGGCTCACAAAAGCATTCGCTATCTGAATTTTCACTGAAAGAGAAATATACAAGGTATTTTGTGAGAAATGGGACTCACACATACAGTGGCTCACAAAAGCATTCGGTCGCCCATTATCAAAATAACATTCTTAAAATTTGACGAAACCACCTGAGTTTTTTTGAGTAATTAGAAACATTGATTTAGTAAATCACGTGCAAAAAAGATTTTGAAAATTGCAATTATAAATGAAAATAACATTCTTAAAATTTGACCAACTGCTTGAGTTTTTTTGAGCAATTAGAAACATTGATTTAGTAAATCACATGCAAAAAAGATTTTGAAGAAATTGCAATTAGTAGGAATTACATGTACAAATAAAAATAGCACTTTTTAAAATTTTATTATTTCAGACCGTAATAAAAATTCAAAACATGCGTTTTGTAGATTTATGTTATTTCCACATATGCTGACAATTTCATCGAAATCAGTTAACGGACATATGAGCTAAAAGTGGTTGAAAGTGGTGATAATCGCAGTTTTTCACGATTTTTCACGTAGTTTGTTACATCTTTTGCTGCGCGTCCTTTTTTCTGCGTCAACCGATTTCGATGAAATTTTCAGCATATGTATAACTAACATAGATATACAAAAGGCATATTTTAAATTTTCATTCTGGGCGAAAATAAAGAGGTTTTAAACAGTACCATTTTCATCTCTTCATGTAAATCCTACTAATTGCAATTTTTTCAAAATCTTTTTTGAATGTGTTTTACTAAATCAATGCTTCAAATTGCTCAACAAAAGTCAAGTGGTTTGGTCAAATTTTAAGAAAGTTATTCCGATTTAAAGGCCGAGCGAATACTTTTGTGAGCCACCGTGTCCTATTTGTTCTTCTTTCGAAGTCATTTGAGTTTCAATAATGGTGACAGCTTCTCCTAACATAGGCCGTCACAGTTATCGATGCATTCATCACAAAAAAAGATTGACACTTGTCCATTTCCGATTTTCATAATTGGTCAAGGAGTATCTCTACAACATTTTCATATTAACAATTTCATAATTGCATTTTTCGAGCTGGTGTACTTTTTTAACGGGAGTGAGATATTAGGAAATAGACTGTAGAGAACAAAAAGCAAGAACACAGCGAGTTCACCGAATTCGGCGCCGTAAAGAGGATCGAAGGCTCTGTTTTTCGGTTTCTGTCTCTGGGAGACGTGACATTTCCCGCTCGCGTGTCTCGCCGTTCCTCGAGGCGGAACAGACCCATAAATATTCGCCGTTCGAACGGGAGATCTTTCGTCGCATTCCTCGCGATCCCGCGAGAGAGTGGAACGCGCGGGCTAGCGCGCGTCGAATCGGTTCAGACTTCAGACCGATCCGGACCATTATTCGTCATCCCAGCGAACGCCCATGAGCCGTGCCCCTGTCCAAAAACAAAAGAGAGAGAGAGAAATAGAGAGAGAGGAAGAGGAAGAGAATAATTTTGCGGGATACCCGAGTGCCATCTAGGAGAACCAGGAAACCTGTCCGTCCCCGACTAAGAATGATGGTACCGAGAATTCGAGGGTAATGAGCCAAATGTGCCTCTGGCCGGACCGCTTAATTAGAAATCGCCTAGTCCTTACAATGACCGCGGTGGATTTTAACGATTCGTTTAACCGGCCCACAGGCCCCACAGGGAACGAGTTCACGCGCGAAGAATCCGCCGGTACGCCGTGCGCCGCCGCTCCACATAAATCCCAGGGGGCCGACGTCGTCATTAAAATACCACGTGCTTCGCGTGCTTAGCGTAATTAATCCTGGATTTGTACCGCGCGTGCGGCCCACCCGAATAAGCCCGCCGGCGAGCCCCGATCGCTAACGACACACGACTTTTCACGCCGCCCGTGAAACGAACCCGGTGGACCGGCGCGACAGCGCTGTTCCCACAACGGAAACCGGTTGCCAACTTCCGGAGGACCCGCGATATTTGCAACTACGCCTGCGATGATTTGCGACGACTGGTATCGCCTTGGTTTTAAAGTATCTCGTTTAGGAAGGTATTTTTGTTTTCCCTCTTTCTGCACAAATTTTTAGGAAATTTTTATCGGAAAATTTGTTGAACTTCCTGCATTGAGATTTTGCACATATATTTATTGGTATCTGTGGTACACGTGTGATTTTTTCAAAAGTAAAAGTAATCAGAATTACCTGAGTTATATATTTTTCTTGTAGAGTATGCTTTTAAAAACATGGACCTAGAAATCACCGTTTCAAGTAAAACGACAAATGTAGAATGTATAAATTGTGGTACTGTTTCATAAAAAATCCTAATATCTTATAGATGATTTCGATATGAACTTTTTAGAAATATTGTATTACATGTTATAATATATTGTATGTTATAAAATTAGTGAGATATATTTTTATTGTAGAGTATGCTATTAAAAACATGGACCTAGAAATCACAGTTTCAAGTAAAACGACAAATGTAGAATGTATAAATTGTGGTACTGTTTCATAAAAAATCCTTATATTTTATAAATGATTTCGATATGAACTTTTTTGAAATATTGTATTATATGTTATAAAATTAGTGAGTTGTATATTTTTATTGTAGAGTATGCTTTTAAAAACTTGGACCTAGAAATCACCGTATCAAGAAAAACGAAAAATGTAGAATGTATAAATTGTGGTAATGTTTCATAACAAATCCTAATATCTTATAAATGATTTCGATATGAGCTTTTTAGCAATATTGTATTATATGTTATAAAATTAATGAGTTATATATATATATATATATATATATATATATATATGTATATATCTATTTATTGTAGAGTATGCTTTTAAAATCTTGGACCCAGAAATCACCGTATCAAGAGAAACGAAAAATGTAGAATGTATAAATTGTGGTACTGTTTCATAAAAAATCCTAATATCTTATAAATGATTTCGATATGAATATTTTAGAAATATTGTATTCTATTATATGTTATAAAATTAATTAATTGAATAACCATTTTTACGTGGATATTAATAGACATGTCAGGATCTAAAAAGATCCACCGATGGCAGAACGCGTAATATTTTTACCGATGATTGTGCAAGTATGAATCAGTATGAATATAGTTATGGTCCGAACCGAAAGAACTTACAAATCGTGATTATTTACGGCACAAAAACCAGAATGCCCCGTAAAACTGTACCATTATTCTGGATCATGTCCTACAAATTTTGGGTATGCCACAAAGAAGTGGGTGTTCTTTGCGGATGCGCATAACAACCGTTTCCGAGCATATTACCGAAGACGGAGGAGGTTCAGAGGTGCGCTATCATTATGTTGCGGGACGATAACTCAGGACGGTTGGCAGTCGCATCGTTCACGGTTAAGAACATGGTCAACAAGTAGCCGCGGATACGTGGACACGCTCCGCGAAGCGCAGAGACTGCGGGTCCGCAAAAACCATTATTACGTTACCTGGATACCTTGTTAAGCATGGCGCTGTTAGTGTCCCTGATCGCGTACCTCCGACGCGTCTGGGATATCTCTCACCCGGGGACGTTAAAGCCACGTTCCTTCTCCGTTTCCTCGAGTTTTTCAGCGGATCAGAAGACCAATCTTCCTAGCTGCAGAGCCGCTCCAACAAAACGAGACTCTAGCTGCGTTTCGCTGTAAATGGGTAATGAACCAGCTCTGGCTCCCGTGCGTTCCCGTACGAACTGTTTAAATTATGGCAGGCCCAAAGCAAAAACGCGCGGAGTTTCCAGCGCTTGCTGTGCTTTATGAACAGAAAAATAAATAGACGCTGGTCGACAGGATGGAAACGATTGGATTGCGACGTTGTGCTTGAAAGCTTCAGCTTTTCTCGAGAGTATTACGACAGCGATGGTGTATGTTGCGTGACTTTTTTCTATCGGATTTGTATAGCACTTTCAACTATTTGTCTGGGGACTGTCAACGATCTGGGGACTTCGCTGTGTTCGGGATAGTATGACGTTAATTAGAATTGTTATTCTAGTATGATTTGCGGATAGCAGATGGGTGGAGTTAGATGAAACCGAAACTAGGAAGTGGACGATTTGAGAGAAACTCAATGCGTTGAGAATAGAGGAATTTACAGCTCGAAGTTGCAAATCATCCGCAATTATGGCTCCTCGGTGCACCGTCAGAGTCCCTTCGAGATCACCGCGCGAACAGCCGGTGATCATGCTGCGCGTAGATCAGGTCTCGTTCCTTTTGCCAGCAACGATCACTTTGCGCTCGCTGTGACAGGACTCTATCCATCGACGCAATCATAATCACGAGTCGGCCGTGGTGACACGATGTTGTCCGGCGAGCCCAGCTGTTTAGATGACAGGGAAGAAATCGAAGAATGGATGAGAGACGGGAATTGAGACATTAAACGAGCTGAATAGCGTCGAGTCATGAATCTCTCTCTCTCTCTCTCTCTCTCTCTCTCTCTCTCTCTCTCTGACTGGTTACCAGGGACGTTGCATTGTTGAATTTTATGCGCGTTTGTAATAGGGATAGCTTGGATTTCACTATACCGGTCGGTTTCACGCGGCAAAGTCAAACCAATTCGCAGTGAATTATTGTTGAGTGCCAGCGAGATTTATCGCCGCGCTTCAGCAAGCTTTCCTTCTATGTATAGCGATTGCGTGGACCTCTATGAATAAGTCACGTTGGTATACGACGAAGTGATCGCATTGTACGAGAACGGATATTTTTCTCTGGAAATTTTACTATTGTAATGAATTAGATGATTGCAGAATTTATAGTTGCATTTTATTATAAACGGTTTTATTAAGCAATTCTATAGTTATCACCTTTTTCTATGATTGTCTCTCAATGTTTTACAGTCTAGTGTATTCCCTTTCTGTGAAACTTGAGGTCTCTGAAAATTGGGCACGAACTTTTGCAATCTTACAATTAGTCTAGAAAGTGGAAGACTCGTTTTTGGATTGATTTCTTTTGATTTGAATTTTTGCAGAGGATAATTTTTCAGACCGGAAATTTGACCAAGAGGAGACTGCTTTGATGAAATAAAATGTATATTAATCTTTCTGTGATGAATGCGGTGTCATTTTGACCCGACCGCGTATATATGACGTGTAAAATCTTCGTATAAATTCTACTCTGAGTCAAAGTAAATTCATTCATCATCCGAAGATGAAGATTAATGATAAAGAACAATGTCACAATTTTATATTTAACCCTTGGCATAGTCACGTAAGGGTCAGTAGTGGGTATATATAGAGCCCTACATATATATTTTATTTCTTATCACTAGAAGTAAAAATTATTTCTTTAGTTATTTCTTTAATTATTGATATATATTGCACTTTCAATTTATTCACAGTTCTCTAAAGAAACAATTATATATATATATATATAATAAATTATGTAATAACATGAAATATAAGTTAAAATGTGACTATTGATACAAATATTTAAAGCACATCTTAACATAATGTTCTACATTGTCATACTATATATATATATATATATATATATATATATATATATATATATATATATATATATATATATATATATATATATATATATATATATATATATATATATATATATAGTATGACAATGTAGAACATTATGTTAAGATGTGCTTTAAATATTTGTATCAATAGTCACATTTTAACTTATATTTCATGTTATTACATTCACCGCGAACCAACATTCCCGACGAAACATGAAAATGCGGTTCTAACTAGATCCAGCAAGAATCTCTCAGTTAATTTGATGAATTCTCTAACAGATGAAGTCAACTTTGTTGTACCAACTTCTATAAATATCTGCCCCCTGCTTACAAGAATCCTCGGAACTAATCTTAACCTCGCTTGTCTCTCTGCTAATCTTAACTTGCCCACGGTCTCTAATTAAAAAATAAGTCTATTATAAATTTAAATAGCTAGATTGACAAACGTCCTCCTAAATAGACAAATAATGCATAGTGTCATTAGAAAATCAATCTGTTGTAGAGATAAGTAGCTGAATTTACATCTTTCCAACCAGACGAATAATTTCATAGCGTCACATTAAAAAATCAACCTACTCTAAAGAATACTAGCTGAATATATGAACGTCTTTCTAAATAGACGAATGATCCCACAGGGTGTTATTAAACAACTAATGTAATGTGCAGATAAAAACATGGACATACAAATATCTTTCTAAATGTGATTTTGAACTAAGATTAAAATTTTATACGTTTCCCATTGCTTTTGGAAGAGTAATACATACATACAGACGTACAGATTGATTATTTCCGAACGCTGTAAATAAATGATCTTCTTCGAATATTCTTTAATTACGCGAATCATTGCCTTTTTTATAAATTTAATTTTGTATTTCTCGATACTACTGATTAATTTACCATTGTGTAAATTTGCCAGCAAAGAACAAGTCAATTAGGGTAAATGAGGAACAAGTGAGGATTCAATAAAAAGCTCTCGTTATATAATAAAATTCAATCAACTCCAAAAAACAAGTTGCTCCAAAAGTGGCTTGATTATACAGATCTTCAACATGATGTCGAGCAAAAATTAATAAAACGTACCTCAGTGTTCGTGCGACCGATTTGCGATCGTCCCCGAGCTTGGGGCTTCGGTATATTTCGCTCGAGGGCGCGCGGGGGTGGTTTTGTTCGAGCGGTTGCATGCATTAACGTCAAGTCGCGTCGGCCGCGAAATAACTCGCGGAGCTCTCTATTCATCCGGCCGTAATTCCGCCATCAATTCCGGGAGTTGTTCGGCGGTTTATCCGGCGTCGGATCGCGGCCGGGGAAGGCGAAGGCGGCCAGTCGTTAGAACGTTTCTTATCGGGCCGGGCCAGTCGGCTCGGTATCAGTGCCCGGAGCGCCCGGAACGCCCGGAGCATAATAAAACCAATTAGGCGTGCGCCGCCGGGGAAGACCGAAAGGCGAGCGCGGTGCTGTAAGAAAATCGCGGCTATTGGCGTGACTCCAAATCAATTTAAAAAGTTCGCGGCCGTATAAATCTGCGAACGGTCTGCGAGGTTTCGAGCTACTCGAACGATCGCGCGCGCGAACGCGTTTTCGTTTCGCGAACACCATGGCATGGTGGCGGCGTTCTCGCCACGGGGGTGAGTCATTATCGCGAATCGACCGGTTCTAATGACAAGTGGAAAAGAGCCGGTGCCAGAAGCGATAGGACCGGTGTCGGCCCGGAACAATTAAACTCACTTCATAATTCCCTGGCCGGGAGGGGAAGGGTGGGAAGAGTGGGGGCAGAGAGAGAGAAAGAGGAGGGGCGGCTTAATGAGAAATGCGCGTTCAGTCTGATGGATCGATCTCTCTGCCGAGGCCTTTCTCTCTCTTTCTCTCTCTCTCTCTCTCTCTCAGTTGGCGTTCGCGTGCGAAATGAAAGAGAAAGGAGGATCGGAGTCGAACCGTCCGTCGAGAGTTTTGCCACCCCAAAAGACAAGGTTACGCGATCCCCTGTCAAAAGTCCCGAAGGTTATGCGCGCACGTACCACGGGTGTCGAAAAGTTCCATGGAGAAACAATTTCGTTTCGCCGGATTTAATGGGAATACGTCCGACGGATAAACACGATGACTTTGACAAGCGATTTCAGTGATCCGTGTGTATTCTGGATACGAAGTTATGCGCAGTGATTCCTTCCACCGGCTTGTACAACGAGCTTGGTTTCGCGAAGGCTCGAGCTTATCTGCGGGCATTATCTTACGACGGCGTTAATCAACTGGCGGTGTGGAGATGACAGCGAAGAACGGATGGGAGTCTTCTATGCAAATGTGCGACGATAGTGCGCGTAACACGTGGGATGATGCGAGATAACGGAGATTGAGAATATGCGCAATAAAGTAGCGATAAACTGATAAGTTGGGGGGAACCAATCAATCGTTGGATAAGTTTCCGGTCTTGGAATTGATTTACTCCGGAGAATTTCGAAGGAGATAGTCGAGGGAGAGACTTGTACTTTCGTGTAGTGAGTCCAAGAAGTGTAATAAGATAATTGAAATGCAAATACACGTGGTATTTTTTAATTTTAGATAGTGTATTAGCTGCGGGAGCATGAAAAATGTGTGGATAGCATCAGGGATCAACAAAAGTGACCAAAATAAATTCACGTCACTGCAATGTATTTTTATCATGTCTGAACAAAACGTATATAACGTGAGATGGTTTGGAAAAAATTATAATGTGATTGGAGTTAAAAAGATCTATAAAAATTGTCGTAAAGAAATTTTTTAAAAGACATCAGCACTAGAACTGCCAAGCACTAAACGCGACTAGTGTATATTCCTTTGTAACAGTATCGATATTGAATTTAGTCAGATTTCATACAATTTTTATTGTGATATACATGTACATTGAGTAAAAAAATATTACCAATAATTTCTGAAGAAAACATTATTGTAATTTAAATGGAACAGTACAAATCTGAGAGCCGTCGTTTTGACAAGCTTGATTGTTCTGTTTTTAAAATTTGTGTTCTTGGGGTCATTTTAAGAAAAAAATGTTTATGTCACAGGTATCCAATGGGCCTGGTTTAGCCGGTAAAATAGATTTCCTGTTTTTTATAAATCTGCAACTATGCGAAAT
Source organism: Sphecodes monilicornis (assembly GCA_913789915.3). Lineage (NCBI taxonomy): Eukaryota > Metazoa > Arthropoda > Insecta > Hymenoptera > Halictidae > Sphecodes > Sphecodes monilicornis. Next base: position 20,227,172 of record OU565290.1, read on the forward strand.
ATGGTAAAATATCAAGAGACCTTTTTTGTAGAAAATTAAATTTTGAAGAATTTATGTCCTATGACATTTTTTTATCAGCTGTGCATTTTCCGAGTATATTTATATTTCGGTGAAGTTGCAGAACAACTGCCTCCCTCCCGAAATGATGGTCGGGGGAACGTAAAGGCTCCGTTCACAACTGCTTCTACGAGACTCAAGAAATGTCTATGTATTAAAACTCAATTAGCAGTGAATATTATTGACGTATTTGGTTAGGTTAGGTTATTTTGCCGTATCTCGCATAGTTTCCGAGATATTTGCAGGTTTATAAAAAACAGGAAATCTACTTTACCGGCTAAACCAGGCCAATTTGGTACCTATAACATACAGTTTTTTTCTTAAAATGACCCCAAGAATACAAATTTAACCTTCAAAGTAGGGTCCACGGAAATTGTAATCGTGCCGTTAAAACCATAATAGATACTCGTGTATTAGCACCAGAACTAAAATTGGTGAACCAGATATTGAAAATGAAAATTGAGGAAGTGTAGCTTATACCTATTGTAGTACGTGGGAAAGGGCTTGACTTAATCAACGCGCTGGTAAAAGTAAAAAGATATATTATATAATGCTACAACGGCGTTTCGACTGGCACTGACTCCAGCGGAGCCGCATCCAAACCTTATAGTCTAAAACATAAGACGATCGGACGACTGACGAGTGACGGAGAGACGTGATGCTACTCTTCTCACTCTTACACTATCAACTGAATGAATTCCCAATTTGTTAAGAGCTTCCATGTCGCAGAAGCGTGTTCTAAAGTGCTCCACCAAGAAACAGTCCGCATCACCGATCAGTATATTCTCCCGTTAGCATCACAACCAGAATTACCCGAAGAAATCATAAGAAGCTCGTCAGAGGCAAACACGACGCTTCAGATATACTCGGAACCATTCACTCTTCCTCGCACTGTTTACACAAAACCTAATAACAGTTTCGCAACCGTATAAATCCGCTGCATACATCGATTTCCAGCATCTAGTACATGGAGTCCCGTGTGCTTCGCTTCTTCTCCGAACTCGTATACATTCTCCGTTCCATTAATGAGCGCAGTAAAAGACTCTACACAGCAACCAGGCGTGCGTCGTAACAGTTAATAACGCTTTAACGATCGCGATGCAAGTTCAATCGCGCGACCTCTTTCCACGGAAGTTGGAACAGCGGCGGCTGGGTCGCCGGCGACGATCGTCGCAAATATTTAAGACAGTTCTCGGATAAGTTCTTCGGAATGCCGAAGAGAGGAGGTGAAGGAGAATGAGAAGGAGAGGGCGCAGCTTTTGTTGGCCGTCCCCCTTGGGTTCACCCTTTTCTTCAAGTTTCCCGTGTCGCTGTTCAAAATTTCTCATCGTCGATCGGCGTGGAGCACAGCAGGAAACTTTCTGCCGCCCCGCGCGGCCCGTTCTTCAAGTTTTAAGTAGCTACAGCGAGCGCGCGCGCGCGTCGACCGCTATCGTCGTCTCGGGCTTCAAGGCTGCGCCATTGAAGAAAAAGGAATCGCCGGCCGATGGTGGAGGGGGGCCGGTAGGGGCATTGTTCTTCGAGGGTAATTTACATGGACATTTTTTTCTCCTACGCAGCTACCGGTGCACAATGGTGCCAGAGGCTTGGTCAACGAGCGGCGGAGGGAATGAGAGGAGAAGAGCGAAGGAAAGAGAGGATATCGCAGGTGAAACGGAGTGGAGTCCCGGAGAGACAGAGAGTCAGAGAGAGGAAGAGAAACGAGGAACGGTGGACCAGCGCGGCGAAACGAGAAGAGGTTGTTGAAGGGAGCAGAGTTGAAACAACAAAACCACCGCGAGCAGCGAACCGACAAACCAGCCAGCCAGCCAGTCAGCCAGCCAGCCAGCCAACCAGCCAGCCAGCTAGCCAGCCAACCAGACAGCTACCTCTCTAGCCAGCCGATCGCTAACCGTGGACCCATGCCGCCTCGCACGAGGCTAAGTTTACTTTGCGAAACTTTTGCGTGTTACACGGAGCTTGCCCACACGCCGATTCCCTCGGCAATGGCGCTTATACTTGACGCGGAACATTGCCGTCGACAAAGCGGGTACGCACGGGTATTTTCTGACCGGTACCACTCGCACACCCGTGCCACCTTGCAACGCACCGAAATGAATTTTTGGCAAATGTTGCGCGAACGGATTTCTACCCGTGCGTGTCATGCGAGAGGTGTGACAAATCTCGAGAAACGAATTTCACGGTGATACCTGATATTGTGGCAGGCGAGAAATTAACCAAGATCGCTTGCAACAATGTTATTTATGGCGGACCCAAGCGAGGCGCTTCGTGGAATCAATCTTGACGTTTCAAGAGGATTTGGAACCAGTTTCTGGAAATCCACTTATCGTCTCTCTTCATTTGTAGAATGAATATTTTCTACAATTCATGTGGAAGGTGTACTGTGATCCACAAAGTTTTTTTTAGTTGGCTTTGTTGATTTTTTAGAATTATTTTAGTGCATTGGTCTTAAACAGTTTAGGGGAAATTTTTTCTCGAAATCTAGGAAAGTATGTGATTGAGGAAAGAGGAATGACATTTTCAAACAGGATCCACTGAATATGAATGTTGTTCTCTAGTTTTAATACTTCATCTACCGGAAGCCTATTCATAGGGTAACTTAAAAATATCCTTTCATACAATAATCCTTAAAGAATTGATTAGGTCACGTTACTGTGATCAATTCGCTGTTTCACGATTGAAATTGTTGCTGCTATTAAAGGACTTCCTGGGAAGTAATGTGCTTTGATTAAATAAAATGCTATTCTTGCGTTAGTAATGTTCAAGCATTAACCCTTTGCACTCGACGCAATTTTAATCCCAAAATCAAGGTATTTCTTTCTACCTAGAACGTTCTCATTTTATGTACCTTGTTTACATTGTGCATCTGAAATTAAACCTGTTAGCTCATACAACAATTGAATTTTTAGCAATTCATCGAATGGAGACGAATTTAATAATATGAAAACTGTTTTGAATAATGGTATGGCAATTTTTACTGGTGACATAGAGTCACGAGTGCAAAGGGTTAAAATAAATCCAATGAAAATCCTTCTTTTTGCTCTGTCAAATTATTAATGACAAAGAACTCCTAGTTATTATAGTTGTGTTAAAAATCATATAACAAGTTGTTATGTGAAATATTAGACTCTCTACAGTCGTTTATATCTTTAATCTAACAATTATTTAATAAATGTAACTATTTGAAATTTTGAATAATCCTTCAGTGTTACCTCGCAGTGTCTCCAGCATTTAACAGACAAATTGATTCTAGTTTATCGTCCAGAAACGATCACGATTCGATAACTTTCGTGAACATTCATACTTCGGAAGTTCATTTCAGAGATCCATCGAAGCGTTAAACCGAACAAACTTCGCCCTTTCGTTTTCTCGCGTTTGTGGCTGATCGCCTCCGATGGAATACCATCGTACCGTTGCAGCATAGCGATTTTTCACGTAAATGTAAATACAGACTGCGCAGTCGGCGTGCATCAGGTAGCTACCCTGAGACTGTTGAAAAGTCGTTGCGTGTATCAGATTGAATATTCCTCTGGGCGGGTTTATCAATTACCGTTTCCACTTCGGTTACAGTATTCGAAACATCGACAGTTATTTACTTCCCCCCGACTTTGTATATTATTTCACCAAACCCCACGGCGACGTCGTATAAACCCATGACTCGTATTCATAAACTAGCAGAGCACCTCGTATAGTAAATACTTACACAAACCGAACAATCTCTATCGAACACGCGAAACCGCGTCAACGAAAAACTTCGAGCAGCAAAGAAAAATCGACTAAACAATTCTATTATTCCGCGAATCAAAACGGATACGAAATCACTGTAAATTCCCCGGGAACTTTCAACTGTAGAGCACAAGTTCCCGAAGATTCGCATAAAGATCCGCAGTCCACAAATAAGTTTTAATTACTTGCGGATCCGCATCGCGCGGCGCAGTAGGATTCATGAAGTTTGCTGCAATTATTCCGCGGGCGAGGGGTTCAATACAGGAACCAAGGAAATAGTTGATGCATAGAAAAACCCCTGCCGATATGTGATCTCTATCTATCACTCGGTTATTTCTAATAACACGTCGTAGTGGCAGGGATGTATCGTGAACAAATGCATCTGGGCGCGGTGTCAATGGAGATCACGCGCATCCGCTCAGCTCCGCTCAGCTGTGCTTCGGTCTGCTTCGCTCTGCTCTGCTCTGCTTTGCTCGGCTCTACTCGGTTCGACTTCAATGCAAATCCAGAACCGGGATTCCCATTTTCATCGATGCAGCACCGCCGGGAGCATGGGCGGCAGAGTCTATAGCTAGGTTTGCCGGCGTGCACACTAGCGCAGGGTTGTGCAAACACGCGGCTACGTGACGGCGGTGGTGAACTTCACGAGAAATGGATCCACAGCTCGGTACGCAAGCAACACGGCAATAAACTTTATTGCAGGAATGCATTAGATCGAATACGTTACACACCTCCCAGCCACCCCGTAACGCGGTGAACACTGCGGGGGTTGCAGGAGGCAAGCAGGGGTGTGGAGAGTATTCAGGGCTCAATAAACCCAACTGAGTACACTCGGAAGTTAATGTAACCCTGGCTCGTTTTTGAGTGCTGCCATGGCACGCCAAGCCGCGTGTCTTGCGGCAATCCTACTTTCCCTTGTCCTATCAAAACCCCCGCACCCCCTTTTTTGTCCACCGGACGTTTGTAGCTTCTTTAACCCCTTCGAATCGCCGCAGTATCCTGCGGGGCGTCGCGTTATCTCGAACCAGTGCCGACGGTCTCGTTTTCTATGGGAGAATCATCCCCATGTTGCTTGCTTTATGTATATATATTCCATTTTTCTGGGTTGAAGGTCATTTGTAGGTCATATTGTGTTACATGGCTGAATTCGTTATTTTGTCAGCTACAACATTACGTTAACGAAAATGTATCATTCCACTTAAACAAACATCGATGACCTTGAAATCTCACAAAAAAATGACTTTGAAAATTTTTTTTCCCTTACACTGTTACATGTGGCCCTTCCAGCAGTGTAACTTTGTCCTAAGAAGTATTTTTGTACAATGAACAGTAACGGAGATATTTAGGTGTTCTGTTTCTTTGAACTCACCCTGTATATACAGGGTGTCCCGAATTTAAATGGCAAAACTGCAGTAGCGTGTAGGGGACCGAAAAACTAAAACGAAAAGTCTTTTAGAGATTTGCTCGTTTTGCTTCGTTTTGGAGATAATCGCAAAAAAGAAACAAAACAAGTTTTCATTTTTGTACTTATTTATTTTCATTTTATTTACGTTATCACCTATTTAGTTTAGATATTGTTCAAAATGTTGTCCTCTTGCAGCAATGCAAGCATTACATCTAGCACTGACTTGATAAATTGCAGCTAAACATTGTTCTGGTGATATTTGGTGCCCTGCATCTATGATTCGGTCTCTTAATTGCTCTCTTGAATTGATTGGCACCGAATAAACTCCCTGCTTCACGCAAGAATGTGAACAGACCAAAGAATGTAAAGGATAACATCAAGTGTTTACATAGCTCACTGTCACAACTCACACAACAATGTCAAAACAATCACAAATACAAATGCACTCAAGAGAGCAACTGACAACGAGATATTGAATTTTTGCGATTTTCTCCAAAACGAAGCAAAAACGAGCAAATCTCTAAAAGACTTTTTGTCTTAGTTTTTCTGCCTCCTATACGCTCCTGAAGTTTTGCCATTTAAAATCAGGACACCCTGTATAATTATATCCTATAGAAAATTTATGTTTTCAATGGAAAAACATAACCCATACGTTACGCGCACCGCCCTCGGAAGATTAACACGTTAAATGCTGTATCAGTCCCCAGGGACTAACGGTATCGAATTAACAAAACAATTAATATATAATGTATAATTCACATGATGTAAAAAATGCGCACACTCTCTTCTATTCAATTCTAACAGATTAAACAGAAACGGAGTAAGCATATCTTTTGCTTATGCACCTTTGTATTTTTGTATTTAATGTTAAATACAAAGTGAAATGGAAAGCGCGACAAAATTACTCCGCGTTTATAGTGTTGAGCAATTTATTTACAAGAAGGCTGACTACTAAATAGGCAAGGTCCTAAATAATGCAAATTTACCGTACTTTAATTATGTCCTCACAGACCCCGTTCACCCCCTCCTTTGCCCTTTAAGCTTACAGTTTCCTTAAACCTTTCTAACTTCTTTGACCCCTTCGCAGTGTCGTGAAGTTGCGTTATCTCGAACTAGTGTTGACAGTGTCACGGTCTCCTTTTCTCAGGAATGGTCGCGTATTCCCTTGTGCACTTCTACGGACTGAAACAGAGGCGGAGCCTTCTCGATGATTACCTGCCCCCTTCCCTCACCAGAGGATTTGCGATTTCTTTCTTCCTGCACCCGTTCCGATGGCCTTTTCTATCCTTTCTGTTACTTCGTTCGTGCGCGACAAGACGCGCCGATACGTCAGCCGGGTAACGTGTTTTATACGATTCCATAAAATCGAAGTGGTATCTCATCGGGAACGATTTCCTCTTGTAGAAGGTAACTACGTCTGTAAATTCCTCTCTTGTAAGGCGAACCATCTCATATGGGATATCGATTCCGCGGAATTTTATTTTACCCTCGGATTTCCGGCCAGCCGGCTAAGTGACCTTGATAATACTGCTCCGGGGGCAAGAATATGAAATTCGCTCGTCGATGCTGGTGGGAATCGATCGTTGGATTGTGACGGAGGTGGTTTGAAAGGTTGAAAATGATATTGATGTTCTGATCACGGTTTTCAAATTGGAAATCAATCAAAGGAAACAGGTGCTTGTATTTTTGTCTTTTAACATGCAATTTAAAGATTCAAGAAAGAAGAATGTGTTATGTAGTATTATATTTTTAGTGCCAGATGTATTTTGAGAAAGACGACTGAAAGTACTGTGATAATGACTATTTTAATGCTTTGAGGATGAGAATTTTTAACCCCTTGTCCTACCCGCTAACTCCCGATTGCTCGGGCCATAATAAACGAGAAGGTCGGTCACGAGCCGAGCTATTTAGGTGTTTAGCCGTGTGCTCGAACTTGCTCAAAATGTATGCGTCTTATGACATGTATATTTCGGCGCAACGAAAGGAATTGTGAAATAATACATTTATTAATAATTAATATAACTTTTATTAATATAACTTTTATTAATATATAATTAATATATAATTAATATAACTTTTATTAATTGTGAAATAATACAACTAATACTTTTAAAATGTCTGGGAAGTAATTAGGATCAATTCATCGGTGAACAAAAATGATTTATAATTTGAAAGTGGATAATGTATCAGTAACAATTTGTAAATTAATACTTAAATTAAATTAATAATGTTTTGAGAAAACTCGTAGAAAATTAGTAATCTTCGTGTTAGCGTTGTTTACGTTTGTCACGAATGAAGTACCACGAGCCAGGCTCGCGTTGTTTACGTTTGGTACGAACGAGGTGCCACGAGTCAGGCTCGTATTGTTTACGTTTGGTACGAACGAGGTGCCACGAGTCAGGCTCGTCCTTATTGTTTTTGGCCCAAATTTCTTGCCACGAGTCTCACTCGTTGTTGTAGGACAAGGGGTTAAACTACCAGAAATACGATCCTAATAGAACTAGATTATTTATTGAAGGCTTATACGGAAATATAGAATCCACTCTTTAAAATGAACACGACAGAACATTTTAATATTTTTTACACGATGATACAGTATAATTCAGAGTTGCTTTAATATTAGCATACACAGATAAATTAATGAATATGTATTACATGTACCTCATCCGACATTTCTGATCCACGTCGTACAGTCATTTTCGAGACGTTACTTATGCCTGGACATTACGATGGAAATTTAAATAATGTCTAAGATTTTGAAAAGCTGCGGTATAAAGACTCAGGGATTACAGTAATTAACAGATTCACTGGTGAGTATTATTGTTTTCAGATTTACCAGAAAAATATTCCGAAATCTTAGCTGTGTAACCAGATTTTTAAATTGTATGTATGTATGTACAATTTAAAACAGAAAAATATTAGGAGCATTTAAAAATATAGTTGTGCAATTTTCAACCTATTAAACCTGAGAAAGACCTAAGAAAGAAAGCGAATTTCACTCCAGTTTGTTTAAATTCAGATAAAAAATTTTTATTTTGCATAAAGATCCGGTGTGTAATCGTCATAAACAAAAAATTGCCATTTAATCATAAATACGTAAGCTAGGAATTTAAATAAATTCATTCGTCCCATCTTTTGAATAGTAAAAATTAACTAGTGACTTCTAATGCTAAGTATGTCTGCAAAATGGAAGCAACTTCATCGTGTCCATCCCTCCTACAATCCCAAACCTCAATATTTTCCCATCGGCAACATTAACCCTCATTTTGCAATCTCATTTTTATCAACGCCGTGTGCATACTGGATCGCTCATATTCACTACTAATTTTCTTGGTCTTCCATGCTTTCAAAAATTCTAAAAAAGATTCTGTGAAATTTACTAATGTCCTTATTTGAATATACAATCGTACACAACATCAAACGTTTAACCCTTTGCGGACGTGTGTTCTGCGACTGCGAATAATTTTTAAAGAAATTATAACTCTCAAAAAATATGAAACACATTTCCACCGAACACAAAACTTTTTCAATCATCTCACTTATATACTTAAATTTCACTCATAACACTTCAGTACACAATTTTGTTTCACAAGGAAAAACTATTCGCCCCATCGAGAAATATGCTAAAAATCATTCCCGCCCGCTAAGGGTTAAAGCATTAATGAGAAAAATATATATATCGAAAAGAAAGAAATTGAAAAGTAAAATTTCTCTCCGCACATAAACGACCCTGGTTTCGATACTCGCTTGCGTATTCGCGAATTAGGATCGTCGGCGACGAGTTATGAATCTTTACCGTCGGCTAGGCTCTCCGTCGTATCTCGGGTCGGCGTCAGCTCGACGGGAACGGTTTACCTTCCGCAAATACAAACCGTACGTCGACGGAGCCCTCGACGCACAACCGTAGAAACGTAGCCGCGGATCAAGAAACCGAACGGAACGGAACGGGGAGATATCGAGTGGAACTTTATCGTCGAGTGAGAGATGGAATTCGGCGATGTAGGAGGTAGAGGTAGGGCAAAGCAAACGGGAATAAAAGAATGAGGTGGAGATGGAAAGCTATGGTAGGGTGTTCTCGGGTATGCCGGGGTAGGTGTAGGTAGGTACTATGTCGGGGCATAATAGAATAGATAGCGGATAGGCGGGAAGCCAGGCCCGCCGGTGCTTCGAGAATACTTTACCGAGCGTATAAACGCTATTTATGGCTGCATAAACCAGCGATAGAGGATATATAATACAGTCACACACCTATGAGGCCTCTCTCTCTCTCTCTCTTCCTCCCTCCCTCCCTCCTTCTCTCTCTCTAGCTGGTTCGTTCTCTGCAGGTCGCGCTGTATCTACGTGTATCTGCAGAGAACGATCGACAACACGCTCTCCTCCAAGCCATCTACCCCCGCTTCTAGCCCAGCACCTCTACTCTGCATTGATTTGCATGAGATTTCAAGTAGGGCTCCTTCTTATAAATCTACCTTCTCCAACCCTCATCGACCGCGGCAAAAGGAAACGAATCGACTTGCTTCTTCTTTCTCTTTCTCGTCTTCTTTTTCCCTGTCTCCCTCTCGAGGCTCTTCTTCTTTCTTGATCCTCTCTTCTTCTCTTGTCTCTTGATCCTATCCACCCCTCTCTTTCTTTCCCGTCAACTCTTTCTCTCTCTCTCTCTCTCTCTTGGTTCTCCTTTATTCCGCGAACGATCCGATGCACTTCCCTTCGTCGGAGAGCTCGTCTCGATGTCTCGAACGTAACCGGGGAAGGATTCGGGGTAAATCGCTCGGTTTAATTTTTCAACCGTCTCTCGGCTGACTCAGAACCCGCAGTCGAAGCTCGATCCTCCGTATAATCGTCCCGCATGACTGACCGATCTCAATCAGTGCGTCTCTTTCGTCGTACGTTCCGCCGAGAGGATCCAGGATCCAGAGGGGAGCGTCGTTATCCTTTATTCGGCACCGAGGAGGACCTCGCTCGGCGACAAAGGACCGACGAACGGCGTCGCGGTAATGAAGAAGAGCCCGGCCGACGATTTTATTTCACCCTGCGTCTCGAAAAGACGATATTTCGGTGTGTTTTCATCCTGGCGAGCGGCTCCGATCGTTAGGGAGCAACGACTACTATTTTACGAATGGAGAAAAATAGTCGTGGATGGAGATCGAATGGAAAACACGAGGTAAGAAGATTCAATCTTTACGAGCTTCTGCAATTACTTATTCTTGCGTCGATAATCAAAACTTTCTACGATGTTGAATCAAATTTGTAGACGTCGGATATTGTAGTTTCAGCATGGTTTTATAGTTTCAGGATTTTTCAATGGTTCATACATAATGATTTATAATTATAATAGCTGTGATCTTTATTCTTGGTTGGCAGATGGCAACGGACAGCACTATGAACATGGCTTGAATTAAAGCTTGTTATAAAAATATCTTAGTAATTATTGATTTTAAAGCCCACTTTGTGTAATACTTTTTACGCAGAATTTAGTAACTTATCCGAAATTGAGAAAGAATATTAGACATTCCATTGAAAAAATTGTAGGTGACCCTCATATCTCGATAAAGAAGCAAAGCAACAAAAAACAGATTAGAGCACTGTATGTCCCCCAGGAAACCATGCAATTTTTATTCGAAACATTTTTTCGTACAACAATTAACTTACGAGTTATTTGAGATCGTTACGTTGCGAGATTCACCCTGTATATTATTTAACAAGGACGTAGTATAAAACATTCTATAGATAAATTCAAAATAAGTACTTGGGTACTCAACAAAAAAGTAGACATTAACTCCACTCTTTCTCTTAGTCATGAGTATTGCATATTACAGAATATTCCATATAGAAAAACATTTTATAACATCGTTAGCCATAATCGGTAAGTGTCATACACTGTTTAAATAGACCTAGAAACTAGACTACGGATTTTATGCATTTATGACATGAATGAATAACTATAAAGACGTTAGTAGAAACGATGATTATCGTCACATTATGTCCAACTTATTAAAATCATTAAAAGAAGAAACACATTTTAATAATATTTAGAAATCCGCAGTCTACTAATCAGTTCCACGAAATTAAACATCGAGTCCAAGTTAACAAGCAGGAAGTCGAATAAAAATGGTTTCTCCTAAATTGATCGTGTACGCACATTTCTGAAAGACATGTTCGAGCACGACTAGTTTAATGGCTAATTTATCGTGCTATAAAATTTGTCATTAGGCTACTGATCACGGTTACAAAATGAAAACTAGCTAGCATACCTCGACTGGAAGTTTCATCCCGAACGGGTCGTTCCGCACCGCCAAAAGCGAGGCGGAAAGGTACGAGGGAGTTTAAGTTCGGCACGCGAATGTAGCTCTCATCAATCTATCTTTCCGAGCCGGCGTCTGACAGTCGTTTCGAATGCATTTAACCCCCTTAACCCCCCCCCCCCCCTCCCCCTCGTTCTCCACAGTGCCCAGGCCGCCAACCGCGAGAGTTCTAGCTTCTATATATCCGAGAACGTTACTCGGCTCAATCCTCCTTACATGACGAAGTGAACTCGCTCGAGGAAATTACACCGCCTTCCTGCTACCCAGAGACAGACGGCTGCTGGATGATTTGACGAAAAATTTTTCCAACGTCCTTGCATCCCCAGCGAAATTGAGTTGGATTCATTAAAACGAAATTACGGGCAGCTGTTCACCTTGACCCTTTTCCAACATCTGCTCATTTGTTTGACGCTATTGTTCAAATTGTATCCTTGTTCTTAACTGCCTAGATTGGTAAATGATGATGAGGTGTTGGACTGATATGAAGAATTTGGTGAATAAATTGTAGATGCTATGTATGGACGCTAATGTCGAAATTATAACGTTGTTTTTAATTGTCTGGTGTGGTACCTGATGACTGCTAGCTAGTGCGTAGGATTTGATAAAATAATTGTAAATGCGCTAGTAACGTATTGAACAATCGGATTTTTTCGGGAAAGCCGAACTAAATAGCTTCATTTAACAAATGTCACTATGAACGTTCAAGTTTTAATATGTACATTGAAATTTGAACGTTGTTTTTAATTGTCTGGTGTGGTACCTGATGACGAGATGCTAGCTAGTAAGATTTGATATAATAATTGTAAATGCGATAGTAACGTATTAAACAATTCGATCTTTTCGGGAAAGCCGAACTAAATAGCTTCATTTAATAAATGTCACTATGAAAGTCCAAATTGTAATATGTATATTGAAATTAAAACGTTGTTTTTAATTGTCTGGTGTAGTACCTGATGACTGCTAGCTAGTGCGTAGGATTTGATAAAATAATTGTAAATGCGCTAGTAACGTATTGAAAAATTGGATTTTTTCGGGAAAGCTGAACTAAATAGCTTCATTTAACAAATGTCACTATGAACATCCAAATTTTAATATGTACATTGAAATTTGGAATTAATACAGACTTTCAGAGACTAATTTGTATGGAGAACGATTTTGTTAATTGTTAACAGTGGCACATAATGATAAGATAGCAGACAAGTAGATTTTTACTGGGAAGCGGTCTAAATCGCTTCATTCGATAAATATTGCTATGGACGAAGCAAAAGTCGAATGAATATTGATTTCTTCTCTTAACAGCTTTAATTAGGCAGTAATAATATATGGATATTTTTAAATCCTTTTTCTCAATGCTTTTATTATTTCCTCTTTCCCTTGTTCATTTTTGTTATGAATTCATAAAATACTCAACCTACACACGACTTATTTGAGATGTCTTTTTATCCATCAGAAGGTTAACACTATGTTCCACCACCGGTCAAAGGACCGGTTCGTGATTTTTTATCTTGCAATTATAAAAATTGTAAAGATGCATTCGTTGAAAATGATTAAATAAATATATTTAACCCCTTCCCTTACGAGCGAATTTCCAAATGTGCGGTCCAAAAACGACAACAAGGTCGGTCGCGCCCGGGGACACAAACAACTTTGCTCAGCGTTCGAAACTGTACAAATCGCAAACTTCCTATGATTTGTATATACACGTGCGCGGTACAATTAACTTTGGGCCGATACCCTTGCGACACCTCTGAAGCGTCTTATTCATGTTTGGTCCGATAACCTTACGACGCCTCTGAGGCGTCATTGTAAGCTAAGGGGTTAATAGAGCACATGTTATATAATATGAACGGTACAAAATCCAAATAAACTCAATCTTGTGACATTTATAAGGCAACATGTACAAACACATACTTCGAAGGTAGATTTAGTGTTAAACTCCAAGTCCAAGACAATCCTAAGTGCTATAAATGAGAAACAGTGAGTCTCCTAATCGTATTCCGAGAAAATTATCGATCTCCCAATCCAAACTTTCGAAATAAATATGCCCACCGCAGGAAACTTTGGGAGAACCATCAGCGGAAAGCCTTGACGTTCGATCGCGGCTTTCTTTCGCCGTTGCATTTTGCTCGGAATCCCGCGGATCGTATCGATTCCATGAACCAGGTCAACTCGATGTAAAACTCCGGGGTCGCCTCGGTTCTGTTACGCCGATTAAAATCTTTATCTTTAATTATTTCCGACGCGGGATTATACGGTGTTCCGCCCCGAGAAACAATTCGACGATGTTGTTGGATGCGAGCCGCGCGCGCGAAAGCTCACGACTCAATATACCGATTCCGACGCCATTATAATACCTAATTAGGCATTGGCGAGGCTCCTAGCATTAGTAGATGATTCCGGGGACTAGTTTCGCCCCAGCGACAAACTTCCACCGGCAGAGGAGAGCCCGGGTCGTTGGCGAATTAATTATTTCGCGTCATGCCTCGCGCTGCCACGATGTTTATAGACACTTAGATATCGCCTTAGGAACCCGCCCCGTCCATGATGCACCACTTCTAGTTTATCCCCTATTCCCCGGGATCCGAGGATGCTTCGCGCTCTCTCCCTCTGTTCGGGTTAATTTTATTTCATGCCCGTTTGCAAGAAACCCGAGCTTCGAAGATGCGTTTCGCTCCTCGACGATCGTTTCATGGATACGCATTTTATTCTGCTGAAATTCTGTGTTAATCAAAGAAATCATTTTTTCATGGATCCCCTCTCACGTAGGTATATCGGTTAATGGAACAGCGGACGCTGCGGCCAAAGAGGCCTCCAAACAAATACCTACAGACTGCTCATTTTCTTACACAGATATGATTAAGCTAATTAAAAGAGAAATTAAAGTGGGATGGAATGCCAGATGGACCAGTTCCCCTCTTTCTAGTCTATCCTTGATAAGGCAAGACCTTAATAGTAATGACTGCCCCCCACTTGATAACAGAAGAGACCAGGTAGTTCTCACCAGACTTCGTATAGGCATACTAACCTAACCCACTAATATAGAATTTTGAAAGACCTCCTCCCATATGTACTCGATGTAATATACCTCTCTCAGTTGAACACCTTATCCTGCACTGACACCTTTTCTCCTTCCAAAGATGTCGCTTGGCTATCCCTAACAAACTAAATGAATAACCGAAATATTAGTAAGTACATCATCTTTCCACAATGTATTTCTATCTATTTCTAAGTATAACGATCTATTTTTTTTTTAATCACATGTTATAATTCTGATGGTCGCTAATGATCTCGCTGTTGATGCGACTTTTATAAATAAATAAATTTAAAAAAAAATTATGTGTTAATCACGGCGAAATAACGCGTAGGAAAGACTGCATATCAGGATTGCAAAATTTAGGTTTGCCTTTCTCGTTAATGAATTCTTTTAATGGTGAGTGGAATTGCACGGGGGTTGAAAGTTTCGGAAGAAATCTACAAAAATCCGGATGATCGTTTATTTTATCTGATTGTTTACTGTCTTGAGTGTTCTTTGATAATTAAATATGTGATTTATACTATTAATGTGGGTGAATGCATTTTTTTCTTGGAAGACAAGAATTGAATTAAAATAGGGTGGTCTTTAAATTTGAACCTTTGAAACTACATGTTGATAGTTCTACATCTTCTGGACTTACGTGCATGAACTAGTGTCTTTATTCCAACATGTTCATCTAAGATTGCTCACCTGAAACAGGAAGAAAATTCATTATTTATCACTTGTCGTTCATAATGACAGATTATTAAAATACAATATACGTTTGATTTTATTTCGACGTACCAGTTCCACATTTCTGTATAATGCTCATACAAAAACATTAAATTCTGTCTCACATCCAATCTAAAAATTACAATTCCATAAACGAAGATTATTTACCCCTTGTCATTCATAATATGAAACTATTAAAACACTATTTTGTAGTATTCGATTTTTTATCAACGCATCAGTGCTACATTTAATTCATATTGTCCATTGCTATACAAGAAGATCAAACTTGAATTAAAAACCTGTCCAAAATTCAATTCCAAATACAAGAATGATTTACATCTTGTCATTCATAATGTTTAATGATTAAAGTACAACATTTCAATTATATGTATAGTTTTAATTATAGTTTAAGAATTAATTAATGAAATTAGTCATAAATAAAATTTAATATATATATTCATTTTTTAATTATTAAATATATTAATTTCTAAATTAATAATTTTAATTAATGAAATATATATTATAAATTTACATAATTTATAATATAAGAGGTAAGTGAAGGTTAAATTTAAAAATAAATCAGTTTGAGAAAGAAATTAAAAAAATTAAATAGTGGTCAATTTAGTGCTAGCATCATAATAAATTTATTATAAAATCCGATTCTGTATCAACGCGCTAGTTCTACATTTGTGCAATGATGTTCATTAGTGTGCATGTAGAGCTTTGCATTTGGGGTATTAATTTTCAGTGGGTTTTCAGTGAATGTTCGCAGAAATTCGCGAAAGTATCCGCGGAAGAATGCTTGAATCTCAGCCAGCCGCTTGAAAACTCTCCGGCGTAGATCGCACTGCTATCTCGACGCGTAGATCGGCGTATTCTAAAAGCGGAATAAAACTTCTACGAAATTTAATAAGTTCCTTTGTGGGGGATCGTAAGTTTCCCCGAGCGACGGAAACAAGCGCGGTCTTAGCACACAGGGTGACTCGCTAAATTTAGGGACGACCCTTTGCATCTGCGCTAGAGTCCAATTTATCTAGTTCACAGAACCTATTAAATCGTGAATATTGTTAGTACACGAGCTTGTGCTCTATAAAACCGTCCCTGGAGCCGTGCAAAATATCATCTTAATAAAACGTTCAACGAAACAATTTCTCTAAACGCAGAACAGCTGAAATTGTATCCTGTGGCTCGTCCGTCCCAGAAAAATTAATTTCAAACTGCCTTTCATGTATTTTTACAATTGTAGAGTTGATATTTCAACTCATTATTAATTAATTTTAATGATGATTTTCTTTGTCTTCAAATTTTAAAGATGATAAAAGTTTTCTTGTGTTCACAAAAGGTAAGAAGTAAAGAATAGTTGCGAATTTTAACGATTATTCATAAAGGCTAGACTATAATTGATGATCAAGCGTCTGAATAAGTTTAAAAATCTTTAAAAAATGCAGCATGAATTACGGAAATAAATACAAATAATTTAAAATCACATAAAAAGTCCTATACTTTATTAATAAATTAGAAGAGATACCATCTATAACCGAACGTATGTTCGGGGCATGTATGTTATGGGCCAATACAAGCAAAATTTTCATTGAAATGTAACTGTAGGTAATATAAAATTGCTAAAATAATTTAGGTCATTTCACGTATTACGCTTGAAGTATAAAACTCGTGAGATTGCAAGTATTTCGTGATCGGTCCACTCAGCAGTATTCGCAAATACGAACAATTAAGGATAAGAAATGAAAAAGATTCCCGGGGAAAGAAGGATCATTTTCCAGACATAAAGAGTGTTCCCCGTTTCTTGAGCAGCCACGAACAAACAAGCGTAACTGCGGAACAAATTCGTGGACAAGCATAAAGCGTCCCGCGGACGTGCTAATGGAAAAAGGTTGCGAGTATTAGGAAACTTGCCGCGCGTGAAGTTCGTGTTGGCACGTTTTAGTACTCCAACGAATACCTTAGTGAAGGATGTGCCGAAGTTTAAGCACATCTGATGCAAGAAGCCTCCGGAAACCGCAAACGTGGCGGAAGCAGTTAACCAAGAATTAAGATAGTTCCTCGAGAGCCCTTGTTTTTAATAATAAATTTCTTGAGCACGCGCCGAACTACTCCAGAGTCGAGTGACTTATCTTTTCTCCGGTATCTCGGTGGCATGTTACACCGCGCCTTTTAAGTTTCAGGGAACGCCAACTGGTTCAGAACAGGGTTTGCATCGCACTGCTTTTTTTCGGCAAGCTTCCATTCACCTATTCTTCATATTCATCACTTTATTCTTTTCTCCAGGCAGGGCAATCTTTAGTTTCCGGTCGCAGGAAATTAAAATGTTTTTTGTGGCTTTTTCAGAATTTGAAATTAAAGCTTTTCTGTAGAAAAGAATGACCCAAAAGTTACTGGAACATTTAAAAATGGGATAACCCTTTTGATTTCTAAAAATTTACGTTTATTCTTTTGTGAACAAATTTGTATTTTAATATGTACCATTATGTATCTTTGAGAAACGTAGGCATAAATTGTTTAAATTATACCTCTTGTTTAATCCTTGTGCACTGTACATGAAATTGGGACATTTATATTTGAAGATTTAAAATTGATCATAATTGACAATCATTTTTGGAAGACGTTTAGTTTTTAAAAGTGTACCTGACCTAGTTGTTCTATATGTACAAGCTTTCAATGGTGAATTATTTTAGCAATCAAAATTAGAACGAGAATATGAGGTCTATAGATACTCGAGTCAAATTGATTTAAACATTTCACACGAGTTCACATGTTAAAGTTTTGCCAGTAGACACGAATACAATAATGAAATCGAGAGATCCTGTTTATGAGGAAATTGCAAAAAGTAAGAACATCAACGAGCACTGTAACAATCACGATCACAAGGCGTTACTTCCACTAGCAATATTTTGTAACCCTAGTCCGTCCCTTGTTTCTATAGTTTAATCAATCCTTTGATGTCAAATTGTCCTTATGGTAAAAATCAACATGATGGAAGCATATGATAATTAATTTTGAAAATTCTTCCTTTAAGAATGAAAATCTAAAGTACTCTGGTAGATCACAACTGATAAAATGACGTGCTAAATGCATTGTGTATCCAGTATAGCCAAGAACAATATGTGAAAGACACAGGTTGGGGGTACATTTAAATTGGTGGTGCGATAAACGCTATAAAAATTGGTCACTCAGTAAGCATTGCTTAAGAATGGTCAATGAACGTCACTTAAAAAATATATTCAAGTCTTAGGAACTGTATACTAAGATACACAGCTTACAATTATATTTGTAAGAGGCGTCGAAATAAGACGAACAGAAATCAGCAAGATAAAATGAACGTCCATTAAAATTGTTCATGCAGTAAGCATTGAATGCATACATCGAAGGCGGTAAATTTGAATTTTGCTTACGATTATCACTTTTATTGTTCAGAAGCAAATCACAAATTTTCAGATTTTTAGCCTAACCTAAAATATTTTTGATCCGGAAAGGGTTAGAACTATATTTTACATTAGGAAACTCTGTACCAAAATACACGATTTAGAATTATTTTTGCAATAGGTGCAGAAATAAAATGAAAAGAAGCGAGGATGATAAAGTGGCCAGCTGATTTCCGCAGGTAATAATCATGCAGGTCGCGCGCGCGTTTCCTTGAGCAGTATAAAGGGCTCCGGCGAACGAGTAAGGACTCGCTTATCGCCGGTCTCCCCTTATCTATCTAATTGATTCCAATAAAGGGTCCGTGGAGCGGAATAGAGGGCTCGAGAGTGCCCGGGTAGAACTCGGTCGCAGAGCCGAACATCGGCGGAATTCGGTACAGCAGCCGTGGCAAAGTAATCGCGCGGTGTAAACTCCGTCGCAACGTAATATGTGGCTAGCCATCTCGCGGAAACAGAACCTAATCCCGCGGACGCACGTGACCGGAATCGCAGCCGATCGTTTCGGACGGTTTCTCTCCGACGAGTCGTGCGTCGCTTTGCCGGCTGATTTTTCCCCCCTTTGTCTCCTTTCTCTCTTAACCGTTTCGAACACCCCTCGCTTACAACCGCCGAAAGTGCTTCGTCCCTCGTCCGATTACTAACCACCCTTTGCCACGATTTCACCCCGGACCTGTTCCAATCGGCAGGAAACGACCTGGTGACTCCTCATCGTTATTAATCGCTCGACGCGATTACACTCGATGACATTTGTATTCTGGGGACAACGATAAAGACGGCAACAGAGGGGTGGTTTCGTTCATTTCTGACTCACAGGGATTTGACTTGAGGTTGGATGAACTGTTCGTACCAATTGTAGACACTGATTTTGTTTCCGAGTGCTAAGGTTTCTGTAAAACATTTTATTATCAACCCAGACTTAACCCATGCGCATTCAATTCACATCAAATTATTTGTAGCTCTTCAGAAATTATAATACATTAATGATTAGGCAGCGGATATTTATGCAAAATAAGAATTGTTCCCGACGATTACTATACTCTCGTTAATCATCAAATTCCTTTAGTTCTTGTATTGTTTGAATCTTCTGATAATTGTTGGGTGGGTGTAAAAATAATTCCGGAATTCTTGCGCTCCAAGTTTTCACAAGTTAACCATTTCTACCTTAAACTAATCTTTCTAACGCTTGTTATAAAATCAAATTTATTAGAAAAATGATCTGTAGCATTACCTATTAAAATTTAAAATAACAGAATCTGTAATACTTCAAATGGTGAAGGAACAATGCCGCTTAAAAATATTCTTAAAAATAAATTCGATTCACGAACATACATTTCAAATATTTTTTGATAAATATTTGTCAGAACAACGCGAGCAACGAATTGCATATTTCTGTGTTGAGAATCGTTGGATTCGTGACATTCCAAACATTTCATCCCCATTTGTATCCCGGGTGGAGTGAGGAGAAGATCGAACGTCGAACACGATAAAGACGAGAAATAGGGGGTTGGTTTCTCCATCCTTTTCGCTGTCTTCTCCGGCTTTTGCTCGGTGATTTCACCATAGACGATTATTACGGAACTTTAACGTCGCACCTGTAATTCTCGCGACACCCTTGAGCCGCAGAAACAAGGGTGCAGGTGCGCGTCTTTATCATTTGAATCGCGCGGCTGCTTCCCGAGGGTTGCAATCAGAGTGCTCGCTTGAGAAATAGGGAATTCTTGACCTGGTTTTGTTTCTCGTTTTACCGGGCGCAGAGATTAAATGTTTACCGAACAAGTGGGCGAAATTACGGTTATTACACCGAACGCTCCTGGGAACAAAAATGCATTAAGCGCGGAAATAACGACAAGTCCAACAGTCTTTTCTTCCTGTTAGAGATGTAATTAGTAGTCAAACGCTGTAGAATCACTAAGCCACTATATGGATCTTATAGTTATTATTGGACAATAAAAATCGAGGAGGAAGCAGAATGGTTGAAAGAATTGAAGAGTATCGATGCATTTGATTGGACCCACTTAAATTATTAAGGGATGAAAGATATTCGTAAATTGATGCAGACAATTTGAATTTTGCATAAACGTTCGGAGTCTAGTTATTATAGAGAGGACAATGGAAATGTATTAAACCATTAGGATCTAACATATCACATGGCGTACAGTTGATTCAAATAAATTCAGTGACGTACTTAAGTTTCGTATAACCTATAAAAATTAGATAAATATACTCTTTCTTGTAGCAAAACTTCCATAAAAGTCAATTTCAACAATTGCAGGTCTAAATATGTTAGAAGAAGTTTTAGAAGAGTGTTTCTTTAGCAATTCTACTACAGACAAGTCATTTAAAAAAATCATGGCCGCAGTATAATGCATTCGTGAAGCTCCATAGAATGATTTTGAAAGGAAGTGAACTAAAAGATGCATTGTAATTAATTCAACAGGCGAAACGAAATACGTCAGAGAAATTCGTGTATTTTTAAAGTAATTAAGCCGAGGGACATCTGCGATTGTTTCTACACGGACGAACACATAAAATAATTTAGCGTTTGCACAGGGAAGTATGTGAGCGCTGAGGGATTCCGTGCAAAGAGATATCTCTTGTAGTATTGTGTTTTCTTGTCTGAAGTGTGTTTTCCCGGGCCGAATGTTTTATTCCGACTGAACAACCGGCTAAACAGTAATTACCGGGTAACGTTATTAAAGCGGAAGTTACGCCCGCGTGCGGGCGCGCGTGGCTGCAATAGGTTGCAACAAAGCGAAGGGTGGAAACGCAGGTTCGCAGACGTTGAACGTAGGTTTTGCGCGAGGGAAATTACGTTACTGGCAGAAAAGGGAGAGCCAGAAAGCAAACCGGACACCGGGGATCCGCTATTCGCGGCACGATCCCGAAAATATAGCATACGGCTCTCGAAATAAGATCAAAAGACGCGGTCAGAAAATTTCTAACGTGTCCAGACATCAAATTTTCTTCGTTTTCGTCTGGATATACATCGAGATACCCGGTGGGGTCGCCCGCTTCTTGGCTCTGGACCAATCGTCACGTCGACCCATCCGAATCGCGATAAGGTTTCTGGCGATGAACGCGTTCCGGGCCTCTAAATGTCCTGCGGAGTTATTCTGGACGTCACTCGTCACTTCCGGGTGATGCTCCGCAGACAAGTTACACCTGTCAGACAGTAATCGTCTGTTCTTTGTTAAACTAGAAATCCGGCGACAAAGTACTCCCTCACGGTGTACAATTTTAGCGTCGCTGCCGGTGTTAATTGTTATCTGATTCGACCGATGACGTTAACGGATTATTCCTGAGCGACCACCAAATTACATCAACAGCCGCGCTTTACTTTGCTCGGTAAGTTGTTGCACGTGCGACGACCGATATTTTTAATACGTGTTAAGTGAAACTTTAAGTTAATCTTCTCCGTTATGTTTCTACACCATTTTCGAAGGCACAATTACTTATTCGCAACGATTCAGATCTGTAATACTACTTTTTAACATTAAACATACCACTGTCGTTCAAAAAACCGATTGCAGATATTTCTTTTAAGAATTATTGAAAATAGTAAATGCTTCCATTGGAAATGATTTTATACATTTCTTTATTTAAGCAGGCATAACAAAAATCGTACGAACCCATCTAAAATCGTGTTATTATTATAATAAAACATACTGCTTTTGGTGATCGGTAGGTTTAGTGTTAAATTTAGACGATTTTTTCGAGACGTATTTTTCATTTTTCATCTTGGTTCCTTTAAAGCAGTATTTAGATACCAGAAAGAGGAAATTAATAAAACTTGGCAAAGTAGTAGAAGTACTTAGTTGCAATACTTATCATTAGACTGCAGATTTTATGCATTTATGATAAAAATGAATAGGTGCAATTTAAAACAGGGGAACCATCAGGAGAATTTAGGATTATCGGTGTACCATTATCAACTTTTTAAAATCGTTAAAGAGAGAAAGAACTTTTATTTGATCCTATCCTAATTACTGCAGGACATTTTTATTTTGACTAAAAATCCACAGTCTACTTATCACATTGGAACATAAACGTTACATAATTTCTGGGATACTATATTAGCAAGGCTACATAATATTGAATGGGCGGCCGATCTATCTGCAAAATAAAAATGTTCTTCATCAATTGGAAGGGACCTGAACCAAGTAGAAATTTCTTTCATCCTTTAACAGCTGCAATAAGCTGGAATCAACACATCTATATTGTTAAATTCTTTTAGTGAATCTATTCTTTCAAACTGTATTCATTTATTTACGTTGCACATGCATGAATTCCGCAGTCCAATTATGAGGTTTTCTCGATGGATGAACCAATGTCTAAATAACCCTCGAAGTTTGTCTCTGGGGCGAAAGTTTGATCTTAAATCGAATTGATCAATAATCGAACGAGTAATTAAGACCAGTTCGCCTTAATGTGCGAGCACCGCGGCTCGAAATATCTCTCGTTACGAGGTAATACGTTCTAATGCTCCTCCATCTCTCGTCGGATTTCTGCTGGATCTTTTACGTAATGGCTCTTCATTAAAAACATGACTGTTCCATGAAAATCCTAAGGTCTTTTATTCCTGTACCACGGTCCCGCGTTCTAATAAGTGCGCGATCTAATTGCAGGAGCCCCGCCGTTGTAACACACAGACTCGGCTTCACTTAATATACGAATTCCAGGTTGATTTATCGATGGCCTCTGCCACGGGTATTCTAAGAGCCCTGACTGCCAGAGCTAGTGCCTACTTTATTACGCGACGAGTGAGACCACTATTTAAGACATCCGAATGTAAGAAGAGTTCGTAAATCATGCTCGAATGGCCCCGGGATTGCCGGAAAGATATTAAAAATTCTGCCCGCGAGATTCATTTGAGTATCGAGGGGCAATAACACTGGTATATTTTCTGAAAATTTTTAATGAAATCGCTGACTCTTGTTCTGCGTATTAACGTTCCAATCGACAAACCAATCAATCTCGGGTGAAAGCGACCTCGAAGCTGACGTAAAAATGTGCGTTTACTACATGAAATCCTGGCTGTGTCAGCACTATTGATGTAGAGGTTGTACTGCTAAATAATTGATTTTGGGAATCACAATTTTATGAAAAAATTGCAAGGGTAGTAATTGTCTGTGTCAATGAAACTCATGTAACCGAGAAAGAAGAACTAGGACGCGTAGAAATAACGACGGTAATTAAAAACTGGAATATAATTGAGATTTACGATAAACCGTGTTTCACGATAAAAATATTTTACCTTATAAACGAACAGGGCAAACGAAATGCGAAACCTATGGTTGGTATTAAATGTACCAATTGAAACATTTAGGAGATCGTCAGATATCACGAGATTAAAATGTTTCGATCATCATTTTTAGAGAAGGTTAGCTACCTCGGGTTAAAATTGTGGAAAAGAGATAAAGGTCTTAGGAGTTTTAAAATTGAATTTGTTCGACTCGAACGAACTCGAACGATTTTATTCGGTTTAACTGCGTTTTGGAGAACTCTTTGTTTTCAAGTTTTTTTTTTAATATAATCTTGTAGATTTCGACGAGAAAACACCGAAAATGAAAATCTTATTGTGCGGAATTCATTGGTTAAAAAGTTATACGCGTATAAAGTTGAACACTTTTATGCCTTTTTGACAGGTTAAACTGCCGCCATATTGATATATTTGCTAGGTGATACACATAACATGGTCTAAATACTTCCTAACAGATCCGTTAGATGACAACACAAACACATACGTAATAATAACAGATTTACTAAATCAAAATGCGAAACATTATACCATGGTCGGGCTCGGCCTTCTCCGCACCCACGACGACCTAACCTCAAGCCATTTTGGACTGTACCTTCTTTTTGAAATCCTGTATGTGATTCTGTATATTTTAATTACTGGACACCGAAAACAACCGATTCCATTTTAAATTTCACACTTTTTAAATTTCCGCAACAATCCACAATCCTGTGCCAAAGTGTTTGCTTCTTTTTTACTACTTGGCATGTCTCTGAAGTAAAAATTTCTAATACTTGAACTAGCCATTTCAAAATCAACAATAAACTTATTAATAATTAATTTGTGAAAAACACTTGGAATTGCTTATGTTTAAAAAGTATGTGTAACCACTGTGCTACCATCTAGCGCATACGCTCAGTACTATTTAGCCGATCCCGCAAATATACCATGCTATCTAACACATGCGCTGAACATTCACGATCTATCTAGCGCATGCGCCGAACAGACTCCCTACCTCTACCACTCAACGAATATCCAATATGGCAACGCTTTAACCTGTCAAAAACGCTTAAAACTGCTCATCTTTACACGCGTATAACTTATAAACCAGTGAATTCCTAACAACCATACACACATTTCCGGAATGTCTTCTTCGATATCTACAGGATCACAAAAAAAAAAAGTTAAGAACACGGAGTCCTCCAAAACGCAGTCGAGTCTAAATTAGTTCTGAAATATGAGAATTAACTGTGCATTTGTATTCCACGTCTTTACAGTTCATTGGTTCATTTAATACGTAACTAACATCAGAGGGTTTAACATTATAATTTTGTAACAGTAACAGCATGAATTGATATCTACATCGATATCTACAGGATCATATAAAAAAAAGTTCAAAAAAGTTAAGAAGACCGAGTTCTCCAAAACGCAGTCGAGCCTTTTATTCTATTTCTAGTGACAAGTGCAGTTTATGTTTCTCTTCTTCATGTTTGTCTTCGGGAATTCTTGCGAATGAAAATTTTTGAGAAACGCAAGCAGCAAAAGTCGACCAGTTAGAAATCGGCAGAAATTCGGCAACGGTTCCGGGTAAATCGCGTCTGCGTCGCGACAAATTGCGGACGGAAATGAAATTGAATTTATTGTGTCTTGCCGCGGGTAATATTTCAGCCGGGACGGAAACGCGCACAAGTGTAACCGAGCGGGAAGCATTACGGTTGGTAATGGAAATATTTAGTTCGCATTAGCTCGGATGCTTAGCGGGGTGGCGTGGAAATGTAAATTAGGTTTAGTTTATGGGCCGGTGGCTGTAAAAAAGCCCGTAAAGTGAAGTGACCGCGTCGCTGAAACGGCTTGCGCCCGGATCGAAGGAATTACGCCGACGATACGTGTAATGATCTTGTGACAGGGGGAGCACGGTTACGAGCACGCTAATGGCTCTCCTTAAACGAAAATTACGTATCGGTTATGGCGACGAAAAAGTCCCGACTAAATTGATCATTAACGGTCGTCGTCAGTTTCGGCGAGCGACGCTCGATTTTTACGCTTGTGTCGCGAAAATCCTCGATACGCTTACTTACCGAACCTCCAAAACCATTTTCGCTAATGAATATTATTCTTTTATAGAGGGGGGTTCTGAAATTAGTTCCATAAAAAACTTTCGACGTTTGTTGGAGGCATGAACTACTTTCTGATCAAATTTTATTCGAAACAGATGTGTGCGCTGTGTTTCCATAGCTCTGATACGTTTTAGGTTAGGTTAGGTGTATTAAGTTCTTTTAGAAATTTTAATTATTTAAAATTAAGGCGCACAGTGTGAATTATACATGGAGTAGAATTTTTAGTCAAGCAAATGGTGTGGTTCAATTAGAACAGCTTGAAGTTATAATGGAACAGTAACCAAAAAATAATCACACTGCGTCTGCAAAATCATATTACTCCAGATCATCAAGTGCATACATTGTGAAAAGAACATTTGAGACAACCTTATTGTATAGATTATAAAATACTACATGGACCAAGCAGAATTTGAAACAATCCTCGATTGACTATAATGTTCAAACGGAGACTGTTCGTTAATACTTTCAAGGAACTTATTCTTTAATAAAATAATACATCCCTAAGCTAGTCTCCTTGTTCTTTATAATTGCCATTTTCTCTTCGTCTTCTTACTTTTCGTCCAATCTACCTCACCAAATAAAAACAATCCCCCGAACGGCAGGGGTTGGGTCCATTTTGATCCATAATTACAAAGGTCCCATCCGGATATAAGCTATTCAGCAAGATGTTGAAGTTCCTAGCTATTTCCATCGAATCCGAGAAGACGATTTAGGTTGATCTCAAAGAACTGTATCGAAAAGTATGTAAAAGAAGATTGCTATCTGAATAATTGAAGTGTAAACTCTAGTTACAGCTGCCATAAAATGTTCAGAAGCGTTCCCGATTCAAAAATTAATTTTTCTTATCTCTCGAATCAAAGTAATTCATTTAACATTTTCTAAAAAAATTGGTGTGTGCTTAGACCACATGGCTGAAGTGAAACTTCTTTCTTTAATCTTTTTTCGAATTTTTATTAAGACTTTATGACATTTAATTTTCTATGATTCTATTATTGAAAGTGGCTTGTGATAATTAAAATATGGTATAAATATTCTTGATTCAATTTTTTCTAAATGCCTTGCAAATACTGCATCGAGAGTTGTTCCTGATCTTGTTGTCGCTTCATTAGAATTATTTACCATTTCCAATCTTAATTTACTTCTAAAAAATTCTATTAATAATTTTTATTGTTCCGATGCAAAGTTCACGTTGAAATCTCCACTTAGCATCATCGGAATTTTATCATAATCTCTACTAAGCAATGCCGAACCCGCAACCGTATATGCTAATAGAATAGAATTTCGTTTCATCGTTTCATCGCCAGATCGGTTTTACGCCTACCGCGCCTAGGTTTTACACCTACCGCGCTTAAAGCGTTTTCACTTCAAAAATATTAATTTCAAGTATTGAACAAAGAAAATGTGTGGCAAGACAGTTAAAACTTTAAGGAACACAGCGACTGGATTAATTGGTAATTTCTATAGTTCACTGTTGGGTGCATCCTCAATTGAAGATACCGTGTCGCTAGCCTGTAAGACTCAGCAAGAGCAGATCATATCGAGGTCTTCACGGCCGAAGTTTTCCCATCGAGGCAAGAGAATTTTCCGAATATCTCCGATAACAATGGCGGATCCGAGAGGTTCGATAGGCGACGGAATAATGCGGGTCTTATCCGCGCTATCCACTTCTAGCCGCGGCGCGGTGCTTTCTTAACGGGATCTTTTGGTCGGGTTCTTTCGAATTGAGGCGGGCTCGTCTGTGCCGCCTCCGAGGATGGTTAAGACGGGCCACGAGTTTCAATTAACGAAAGACAGTGCCCGGCGTTAATCCGGGAACAATCGCTTCTTGGGGCGGTGATTAGGGGGTGGCGGCCGTGAGATGGGCCAGCCGCGAACTTTGATTTAATTAAATTCTCGTAATGTCGTATCTGGTTTCCGCACACGTGCCCCTGATTCAACTGCGGAAGTTCGATCGTGGAAAATCGCGGAATGAAACCCCCAGCTTGGTTTCGCAGAGATTGAGGCGAGAGCCTGCGGAAAGGTTCACCGAAAATACAATCGGATTGCAGCGAATGTGCAGCGAATGTGCAACGCCTTCGACCATGCAGACGGGACCGGGCCAGCGGAATGAAAGCTGCAGCGTGATCCCGAAATTTCGACGACCGAATTGAAATCCCCGACAATTAAGCGGAAATCGAGATTTGAATAATTTCACGTCGATCGCCAGGATTAAAGAATGGTCGTCGATAGGGGATCGAAAGCTGAACGGCGTGGCATGGCATGGCATGGCATGGCGTGGCGTGGCGTGGCGTGGCGTGGCGTGACCGTGCTCGCTCGTCCCGTAATATTCGATTTACAGACTGTCCGTGGATACGTTTTTCATCGGTCACTCGCGACCCACCCAGGCTCCTGACATTCGTCATTTCCACCGAACCCTCCCGACACTTTTCTCTTGCCCTCTCGCTTGTAGGTTCTCTTGAAATTCCCGCGATGATATCGATCGATTTCCGGCAAAATTGATTCCGCCGCACTTCCGTTCCGTTGCCTATTTATTGCGAACCGCTACCGAGAAACGTAATCAGTAATAACTCTTCGAACCGGTACAACCGGTTGATCGAAACTACATTAGGCCCTTGCTACGAGCATTTCATTTATTCGACCTGGATTTCATTGTTTCTGCCTGAAACTGCCGCTTCTTTTATTCTGGAGAATATAGAGACTCTATGTGCAGTATTTGTACCATTAAAAACAAATTTTTATTGACAGACACGTAACACTACTGAGTAATTGCGTTTACTAATGAAAGAATTCGAAAACCAATAACTGTAGTATTTAGCAGTTGTTTCTACGTACATACTTTACTGAATTAAATCGAAATTAGAAAGGTAAAATTAATCCTTATGATTTTTCCTTTAAACCTGCTGCAGGCTATATATCACTACCGCGTCGAGCTTTTACGCCTACCGCGCCTAAAGAAATTTCACTTCAAAAGTCTTTCAAAAATGTGATTTGAGATCTGAAGTCAATCAAGGGATAAAGCAGTTCAACTTGGAAATTCACTAATCCCCAGTTCTTGATTGAAAAGTGTCCCTATGGAAGAAATGTTTTCAAGTTCGCTATGTCTCGTCTGTCAAACAGCATCGTTTCATTCTCTCGTCATCGCTCCCGTCGAAAGCTCCTCGACTCGAAACAACCAGGCGCGAACTTTCAGCGCAAAAAGAGCCCCACTTTACGAGAAATAATATATGTTTCGCGTGACGGGCCTCTTACCATGAGAACGTAAACAGGAAGCGGGGAGTGCTCATTGTTCTAAAAGCAATCGCGCCGAACGTTCCGCGCGATGTATTCATGCTTCGCGTGTCTCGCTCAGCCAGACATGCCGTGGGCATTTTTCGTCGCGGCTACCGAAAATTCGGAGAATTTGTTATTCTTCTTTTTAAGGGACGTCGCGACGGAATGCAGGTGCACTTCACCGGGCCAGTCGGAGAGACTGTGGAAAAATCACTCGGTCGCGACAAGGAAAAACCGAATGCCCCGTCGGAACTTTGTCATTCGCTATTTTCAATTTCACTTGGCCAAAAAACTTTCGCGAATTTATCTTCTGTGGTAGCTTTAGCGTGACATTATTTTTCCGACCGTGGAAAAAGCTTTACTTTATTGCGGTTTCTTTGGTGTTAACGTTATTCTTGAATGTCTGAAAATTAAATGCGCTTCTGAGAAAGAGGAGAAGAATGATTTATTGCATCGATGCATTAAAACACGATTATCCTAATTGATTTCGGTGATATCTCATTCCTATCGTGTTGAAATGGACTGTGAGATTTGGAGGAACAGGGCAGTGTTATCATTTTTTGAAAATGCTAACCAGAAATTTTGTTCTCGAATTTTTCAGTCACATGTAAGTACAGGTATATACGGGGTGTTCACGCTATCACTAGCCAGCGTGTTTTTTGCAAATAATAAATATTAGAAAAAAAGGAAACAGGAAAAAGTAAGACTGTTTTTGGTAAGTAACATAATGGAGTACGTAGTTTTCTTGTGTTTGCACTATTTTCTTAGAACTGAAGGTGACCTTCAATATTTTAAATGAAATGCTATGTATTTTTTTATATCATATGAAAGCGAATGTCGAGACAAATTTATTCGTATACAACACAATGGCCTTCAAGGTCATATAAGGTCAGAAATGGCAGGAAAATTTTGAATATTTCGTACTTAATATTTCGTAAAGATATCATTCACGATACATAACGCCCAGAAATGTAAACGACTTGCGAAGGAAACTAACGCAATCATGTGCATTAACATTTCGGACAACGTTAGAAGAAGCTAACAAGAATGTTATTAATACAGCCGTAATATGTAGTCATGCACAAGGAAGTTATATTGAACATTTACTATTGCCTCGTCGATAAAGTACACTTGCAAACGCATTAGTACAAAATGTTCAAAATGTTTCTTCCATTTCTGACCTTGTATGATCTTGAAGGTCATTGTGTCTTATACGAATGAATTTGTCTTAACACACGTTTTTATATGGTATGAAAAAATATGTAGCATTCCATTTACAAAAATTTGAGGTTACCGACGTTTTCATGAAAATAGTGCAATTACAAATAATATTACATATGCCATTACGTTGCTTGCAAAAAACGGTATTACTTTTTCCTCTTGCATTTTTTTCTAATATTTATTATTTGCAAGAAAAATGCTGGCTAGTAATAGCGCGAACGCCTTATATGTTGAATGTATGTTCCACTCAGGGGATTAAGAAATTATACAATATTTCGGATTAAAACGATTAATCTTTATGATGTTATACACTCTGAGTTTGTACACGACTAAAGCTGTTTGCGTTTCAAATTGTATACCACCACGATTAGGAAATAAAATTTCATACATGTGATACTGAGCAAGATATTAACTCCTTATGTTACAATTTAATCCCAGGGTTTTAGATCAAAGCATAAGACAAACTATTTCTGTCGTTTTTTTGTACGCTGGAAAATTAAATGATTCGTATTGCTTTAAAATCAATGTAAAATGGTTAGATTGCTATTTCATGTCTTAATTTATTATGGGAATTTAAAAATAATCCTCAAAGACGTCCTTTCAACCCCTTGCCATACCATTTTCTTTACGGCTACAATAATTATAACGTCCTCATCCCCAAATATGTCACAGAAGAGGAAAGAAAATTTCTTTCTTTGCATTACTACATTTACTTCAATGCTTAAATATTGATTACACAAAAGTAAAATTTCATTTCGTCTGAAAATAAAGATATAACTTTCATCTTTGTTAGACTTCATTTAAAATCATCATCACGAGACTGACTCGTCAAAATCCGACAAGGGGTTAAGGGAAGGTGTTCCAGTAATTATTAAATAAATCTAACTAAAAGGAGTTTGATGTATGATTTGATACGAGTAAAACCTCGTACATAATTAAGTTTGTTTCCTAGTCTAGTTCTGTGGGAAATAGATTGAAGTTTTAGCGTGACAATTAAAAAGTCATGAGTTCGGGGATAGAAAATGCTCGGAACAAGGCGTCAAACAGAAAAATTCAATCACGATCCGGCGTTACTGCGGCAGCCCCTTAAGTGCAACAGGGCTTAGACCCCGGCGAAGAATTTCCTCGGAAAGTCGGTGGAAATTCTTCGGAAAGAATCGCAAGCGAAATAGCGGCCTGGGCTCTCGAATAAGGTGTGCAGCTGACGCCCTGTAAACATTCCGTCCAACCTGGTCGCATCGTGGACGCTGTAATTCTGTCAACAGGAACGCGACTGGGCACGGGGTCAATCCTCGGACTCGAAGCCGGGTAGGCGAACAGAAATGTTGCTGTTTCCTCGCTCGAACGCGCCATTCTTGAGTTATAAATACGCTCGGCGAGCGACGAGGCACCGGATAGAGCGAAGCGTAGTCAACGCGTAGAAACGCCGTTGCGGCTCGAAACGCGAAACGTTCGTT
The DNA here is from genome assembly GCA_913789915.3 of Sphecodes monilicornis. NCBI lineage: Eukaryota > Metazoa > Arthropoda > Insecta > Hymenoptera > Halictidae > Sphecodes > Sphecodes monilicornis. The sequence goes on from OU565290.1 coordinate 20,259,148, forward strand.
GCGGAGCCCGTTCCGAAAACAGGTGAAAGAAGATGGAAAGAGAAAGGAGAGGCGACAGAATGGACGAGCCCGGTCGGAGGCCACCTGACCGCGTCGCTCATCTCATTGAGATCCTTATAACAGCTGCATCGGTCAATGAGGAGATCGTCCTGCGGATTGACCAATTGTGGCCCCGGCTTAAATTAGCCGGGCCAATGGCGACCGGCACCGCGTTAACGTGGAATCACTCCGGGCCAACCATGCTCGACGAAATTGTTACGGAAACCGGGCACCGGTGTTCCTTTCGCCCGAACGTTTACCTACCCGTGCCGCGGAAAATTCATTGGGATGGAGACCCGGGTCCAACTATAGACCGAACTTGCCTAATGATGGCCGATCCGGTTCACCGCTTCGGATAGAACGCTTTTACCCGGTAAGCACGCCACCGCTATTCTAGCCAAGTTTTATGATGGTCAGCTCCGTCCCGAGGTCGCTTAACAAATGAATGAATGCTACCTCCTGTTTGCTGCCGTTTTTCATCGCCCATTTTACTTCTATATTTGTCTATTCTAATTTTCGTTAAACGTTGAAGGTAATACTTCAGAGAAGAAGATACACGATGCTTGTCGCAATAATATACAGGGTGTACAGGCTATTACTAGCCAGCATTTTTTTTGTAAATAGTAAATATTAGAAAAAAATGATAGAGGAAAAAGTAGTAATGTTTTTTATACGCAAGAAATTGACATATGCATTTTTGTTGTATTTACATTATTTTGATAGAAACGAAGGAGACCTCCAATTTTTTAAATGGAATGCTATATATGTTTTTATGTCGTATGAAAGCGTGTGTCAAGACGAATTCATCCGTCTACTACACAATGACCTTCAAGGTCATGCAAGGTTAGACATGGATGAAATGGAAGAAACAATTTGAATAGTGCGTACCAATGTGTTTACACTTGTTTTAAAGGGCAGAGTCGCTACTTTCAAATCATTGATTTCATTTTTGTTTCAGAGACCTTTTTTCTGTTATAAAACGGAGCGAGACGCTGAAGTTACAATTTTTCTTCTGAAACTTCTGAAAATTCGAAGTGTGAAATTTACACGATTCTGGGGACTTGAAAATTTTTTTCTAGGAATTTATTTCAATGGGAACTTGTAAAGAAAAGTCTTCCCCTCATAATGACATTTCAAAAATCTAGCTGCGATTTTTTTCTGCGGTTTTATTATATTTTAAGTAAGAAGACCCAAGGTATTTCATGGTTAGATTGGAATACATCGTGATCAGTGTGGGTGTTTAATTTGTTTGTACATGATAAAAAATGGTGTTTGAGCAAATTGAGTTAAAGTGTGTGAAAGCAGAGACTTTGATCTTTAAAATATGTTCAGGCAAAGTATTGTACGATTTTTTTATACGACGTTATGGAATTTCGAAGTCAGACGAGTTTTCGGTTAGCGTGTCTGATCATGGCACACCGTTTCTACTTCGTATAAATACCAAACCGGAATAACTGAATCGTATCAGTGATTTATTAAAATTTGCAACTGAAATGTACACTTTAGAGTGGGCGGTGCAGCGTAAATCATTATTAGATTGCATATCATCATGCAAAATAAGAATTTTCATAAATAATTTCAGCTAACCGAAAAAAAAACCGAAAAATTGGTTCAGCTAACCAGAAGATTGTTTTCCGATGAAAGAAAAAGAAAAATACAATTTAATTTCATTAAAATAATATGAAAAGTTTCTTGAATTACACAAATTCACAGATATTACGAATGCATAAATATTTGTTGAGGAAATATCTCGTATATCGTATTTGGAAAACAGAAAAGGTGTGGATATCAGAAAGTGGAGAATTGCGTGAAATAAACGACGTACACGTGCGAAAAAGAAAATTGGAATTTTGATGTACGACGTGTCGACATCGCAAAGAGGAATTGCGATTGGATACAGCGAGTATTAGAGGGGTTTTAAGAGAAATTTAATAAACAGTGAAGCAGGTGAATAAATCCCGTATTATATCGCGAAGAGGTAAAACCATTTTTCCAAAGAGAAAAGTACATTTACAAAAAGGAAAAAAGGGGGGAAGGAAAATGTGCGGAGCCATTTCGGTTTGCGTCCACGGTCAATGGCAGGTTCGGAACGAGATGGAGCGCTAAAAAGTTTCGAAAACGAATCCTGTTTCCGGAAAAAGTGATTGATACGTTCCGCTGACGTTAACCGATTGATCTTTGCCAGCGACTGTGAATCTACCAGGAAATGATGGTCTCTGTCCATAGTCAAAAGGCTCCGGCAGTTCGAAAAACATTTTTCAATAGAAAAAGTCCATGGTTTCACGGTTAACGGTCGACGGGCGCAATTCAAACGCGAGTTTCCTTTTGAATTTGAAATTTTGTTGCGAATAGCGCTGGCTATAATAATAAAAGTCCCGTTAATATTCAAAATCGGAGGAGAGGAAAAAAACGTGCTTGCCTAAACTCGTCGCTATTTCTCGAACTCGACAACGACCGCAACACGGTGAAATGGAAAAAGATGCTATATCGTTTAATTTGAAAATCCTGTTGCTGCGAAAAGTTAAACCTGAAAACGCGTTTACCCCGGTTATAAAATCGACGCGACGAGATTTACATTACCGCCCCGATGAATGAGCGTTTCGCGGAATACACCGGGACCGATTCGAGACTCCCGGAAAATAGAGAAACTGCAGAAAATCCGGGGGACCAAGGCGGAAAAAGAAACAGGGGAAAAAAGATGGAAACGTTACTCGCAAATGAGCTCCGGGCTGAAAGCGACGAACAACGGCATCTCGAAAATCTCTGTACGTCGGATACGTAGCGACAATTACCGCCGCGGCTCTTCGTGGACAGCGCGGAACGAGGCGGAATGGTACGCAACGGAACGTGACGGAAGCGTAACGAATGGCGCAACGGGGCACAGTGTTGTATAAATGCAGCGTTGCTAATGTTAAATCGCCAGCCCGGTAATTACATGCAAATAGCGGCGGCCACTGTTTAAACAGCACCGAGCCTCCAGCCCACCGTCAATCCACGTTTTCGTTCCGACCGACCGCCGTAACGCGTTGTTCCGTGCTTTTTAAAAACGCTACCCCACCCCCTAACAACCCCTCATTTTTGCCGGAAAACGCGCACCCATTAGGGACGTGCTCTATCGTGCTCGCGACGCGCGAATAAATTAATCTGTTCGATGCTAAACACTTCAATCAACCGGTTAATTCGCCGAGAGGACGCTGCGCTTTGATACTGCTCCACGGGTTAATTTGGTACGTGGATGAAACGTTTGTAATTTAAACAGAATTAGGAAAAGTCACGCATGATCTTCCAAAAATTCACCTTTGAAAATATGAACGGGTTTTCAAAAGAATTTATTTAACGTAAGATAAGCATGAAAGCACTGAATGAATTCATTTATTTGAAGCTGGTCACATTTATTATTTCTTCAATGCGATAAAAAGACACGCTACTTTGATATTATTTTTTTGTGATCTTTATATGTAAATTTCATGCTTATAACATAAAGAGAAATTGGTTGGGGCTGGCATGTCTGAGGAGCGACCGGAAGGGGTGGTCCACAATTAGAGTAAGGAATGAGAAGGAGTAGTTTTTTAAGTAGTTGTAAGTTAATTTTTTCTGTACATAGATTTCTCTCTCTCTCTCTCTCTCTATCGTTTTGGCACTAGTATTTAAGTTTTAGATATAGTTAATTATAAGCATTTAGATAAGGTAGAGTAAGTTAGTTTAAGTTAGAAATTAAGGATAGGACAAGGAAGGAGATGTAGAGGTAAGAGAGGAATAATGGATGTGCATTGCAACCCCGAGGGGAGACAATAAAATACACATAAAGAGAAATTGGAAAAGTTCAAACAATCGCCAAAGAGAAATTAAAAACGTCCAAAATGTCTGGAAAGAGAAATTGTAAGAGCTCAAGTAATCTTCATAGAAAAATTCAACGTTGAGAATGTAAATATATTTAAAAAAGAAACAATTTGAACAGATCAACACATTTTTAGAATCCAGCAAAAAGAGTACATGAATCGTTGATTCTACAATTTATTCATTTAACACCTGCAGAACTCAAATTTGAAAATTGCGAACGCTTCTGAAGAAGGAATAATTTTAATAAATGCGAGCGGGACTGTCGCGAAACGCGGCTACCGCAGATCGTGTTAAAGCGAGCGGCTTCCGGAATTTTGCTAAACGAGTTCTGTAATATTTGCATCTGCACACGCATTGTATAAGAAGGGACGTGCACACACAATGCAGCAATATTAAAGTTTAACTCAGAAGTTTGCGTGCGCTGGGCCGTTAATTGAAACAAAAATTTTTATTCCGTCAGCCGTGCGTAGTTAAATCGGAATTCGAAATGGCGTCAGCGATCCCCAAGTTCAACGACAAGGTCCGCCGACGAATTCGTAAAAACTAATTATTCCAAATTTGACTACGATCGCGCCTCTGCGAATCTGTGCGTGTGCGCACGAATGCTTATGTTGCATTATGCTCTGGTTGCGTATGAAAGTAAACATTGGTAGAATAGTACGTGTTGTTCGCCGCTCTCTTTGCGTGTTTATGTTTATGTCCGCGCGCGCGCGCGCCTGTGCGTGTGCGCAGCACAACCCTATTACCAATAAACAAGAAATTTGCTCGATTGTTTATCCGTTGTTTGTGTTTTAGAGCTGGTATGGATGTAATAAAATGATGCACTATTTAACGAACAATTAAAACTATATTTTAAAAATAAAATAACTTTGGTTACAAGAGTTTTAACTACACTGATTGGATACTGTCGATAAAGTTTCCTGGAATGTGTTTGATGAAGAAGTGGAGTTGATGATGGATGGCGTAAAAAATGTCAATACGGTGTGGGCGTGAGTTTTACTGTGGGGCAAGAGGATTCGTTGACTGCCATTTTCCGGGAATTGGTAAGGGGCACGGTCGTCTTAGATAATTGGTCAAAAAATGAAATGGAAAGAGTAAATGACCGCCCCCAAACCAGGAGTCACTCGCAGGTACGCTTGTAACCTCGAGTGACGCACGCGGAGAATTCGCGTGTCCCGAAGGCAGTACCATAGCAGGCCATAAACCGGAAAAGCGCCTTGACTCGAACATAGAAAGCGGAAAGAAAGGACTCGACGATGGTTCGACTTCTGGTTACCAAATGTGGACAATGGGTCAATAAAGTGCTAAATGTTTTGACGAATATTGCTACTACGGGTAATTCGGTGCTATTAGTATCTGTTATTTTGGAAAACGTGCAGGGCAGATGGGGCATCGAAAGATCCCAATCGCCTTGCTTACGGTTCACAAATGCGGATAGTGGTACTGAAATAAAATAATATATCTCCGTAAAGATATCGTTTTCTGAGAAACGGAACAGTTTGTTAGCTGACTAAAAATTCACTCTGCCACGGTCATTTCAACTAACGAAACGTTTCGATGAATATCGGTGTCCGTGCGTGACGAAGGAACTCGAAACATTAATTTCGCAATGCCCGGCTACAGGAAACCGGCATAAAAGCGATTTATTAACTTCTGTGAAATTGTTTCGGTCCTATTACGGAACCTCCGGTTGGTAATATTTCATCTACTGCATTCTATAGCAGGCAATCTCTTCTGCCTATACCGTACTGGATTTATTATCGTTTCGTCCGATGTAACGCATCCTGTTGGCTTCTTTAACCCTTCACTACCGTAACATCGGCAGAGAAAAATATTTCACGGAACACGTTTCATGAAAATGCTAATTTAAAGTATACTTCCAGAACGTACAAAATTTATCAATGATAAATGTGATGAAGGGTTGATTTTAATCTTGAAATTTCTGTTTTCTGCACTGTATAGAACGTTTTAGGATGTTAATAAAATCATCTCTTTCTAAATCTTCTACTGAAATAAATGGTACTATTTGTGTAATAGCAGCTTGAAGAGCAACAGATTCCGTCGCAATTAGTGACGTCGAATAAAATGACACGTTTTTAATATTTAAATGCGAATCACGTCAGTTTGCAGTGGCAATCGAAACGCTACAGATATGGAACACATGGTATTGAATGCGCACTGACCTAATTGATCTGTCAGAGCTGGTCTGGCGATAAATTTGATTACGGTATCACGTACGTCGATATTCATAACGTCACTTTAAAAAGGTTAACGACAATATCAAAACTTCTATATAAAAATAAATATAATTCTATATAAAATGAATATTAACCAACCGGAATTAAAAGGATTGACAGCATTCGACTAATCTCGAAAAATGGAAAATGGCAGGCTCCAAAATTTCGACACAGTTTCTCGTTCGCCAGAAAATCGAAGCGGTTCATTCTCGAAATCGACTGATCACGATTGGTCGCACCTGTTTTACAGAACGTTTCGGAACCGGCCGGTCTATAATTACTACGTCTGTGTGTCGTGTTGCCGCGGTGAAATACGGCGCGAAGTCCGCCGCAGCATTTTTTTTCCGGCGAGAACGTTTTCATAAAACTTTCGCGAATAAACATTCGCGCGCGACAGCCAATTAAATTTGTTCAGAATTATGCCAGGCCGGAGAATTATGCATCGGGCCGGCGGAGTATTCGTCTCTTTATCCGAACTGTTGGCCAACAAAGCGACACGGTAAAACGAATCGCGACATGTAATAACGCGCCATAAATCTAACTCGGCCTCGACGGCTTTGGACAATGGTGGAACAGAGAGAAAAATGCGGAAGACACAAAGAACGTGAAAATACAATGGCTAAACAGACCGAGGAAACGAACGTGGAGGGAAAACCGACCAGAGCGGCCGATGGGTGGGAGAAACAACGAGATGCTTGTAAAAGGAACGAAAACCGCAATCACCGCGTTCGTTTCTCCTGCAATTGGTGTCCTTCCGCAACTCGCACGGCTTTTCCGCAGCCCGCTTAATAAACAGCCGTCTCTGATTTTTTACTCACCTGTACCAAAGCTCGCGGAATTCTTTAACCCTTAGCGGACGGGAATTATTTTTAGCATACTTCTTGATGGGTCTGGATTAAATTTTCCTTGTGAAACAAAATTGCATACTGAAGAGTTAAGTGTATGAATTAAATGAAGCGAAATGGGTTGTGTTCAGTAAAAATGTGTTTCATATTTTTTGAGAGTAATATTTCCTTTAAAAATTATTTGCAGTCGCAGAACGGCAAAATTGCTTGGGCGACTATTAACAGACACGCATTCGCAAAGGGTTAATACCACAACTCTGATTACGTTTAACACTAAACCTACTACGGTCAAATGACCGGTTTCCTATTTCACATTTAATGAAATTGTAGAAACGTTTTCATAGGAAATGACTAAATTGACTTACTTTATTTAGCACATATTATAACAAAAACCGTAAAAAGTTTAAGTAAATTCAATCTTCTCACTTTTATATAAAACGTTTCAATTTCATATGTTTTGTAGTTGGTAGGTTTAGTGTTAATCGAATTGAGTCTCGTGTTTCCTCGAAAAATTCTAATTTTCTTCCATTAGGCTGATCGTAAAGTTGCCTCACATTTTTTGGAGAATTTTGTGGATGAGCTTCGTTCTGATAAATTTTATTTTGTTCTTCATAAGTGCCACGGTTTAAATCAATGTAATGTTCCACTTTCATGTATCTCAATTAATCGATTTCTTTGATGTGTATACTACGTTCAAACTGAAAAGCAGCGTTTAATGCATTTTTAACACTAATTATTCTTTTTGAGAGAGGAAAATCATTGATAAAATACTGAATAAAATACATTTTGTGTATAGACAGTTGTTTCATCACAAGAAACAGTTCATGATTGGAGAGATAGTATACAGGGTGTTCCACGTAACAGTTTTCACGATTTTTTACGTACTTGCGATAATCTGACAAAATTATATTTTTAACGAAAGTTGATCAGTTTTCGATTGGCTATATATTGCAATAAAAAAGTTCGAAAAATATTTTTTTTTAGTATTGTCAAGGTCACCTTCAAGAGTCACGTGTCAAGATGAATTCAGCGACATAGTATACCATGACCTTGGGATGACCTTGAAGGCGAAGAAATGAAAATTTCAACAAAACATGACAATCTGCTTGAACGGGTGATAATAACTTGTGCTTATTATGAAGACTCGAAATTACATTCAATTTTGATGGGGTCATTTACAGTCAATAGTTTATGCTGTTCCAAGACGAAATAAGGAACATTTAAAGCAGCGAATCCGTACAGCATGCGAAGAACTTCGCTACGACAGTATCGTAAGAGAAACCAATGTAAATTTACTACGAAGAACGGAATTGTGCCTACACCAAAACGGATTTCAATTCGAACATTTGATGTAACTTTTTTACGAAATCGTTTGCGTTCATTTAGTCAAGGTTTCTGAATTGAATGTAATGTCGAGTCTTAACAATAAACATAAGTTATTATCACCCATTCCAGCAGATTGTCATGTTTTGTTGAAATTTTCATTTCTTCGCCTTCAAGGTCATCCCAAGGTCATGGTATACTAGGTCGTTGAATTCGTCCTGACACGGACTATAATACTGTTAAGTCAAAAATACAAAGTGCCATTTAAAAAAATAAAGGTGACCTTGACAATACTATAAAAAAAATATTTTTCGAACTTTTAATTGCAATATATAGCCACTGATCAATTTTTGTTGAAAATATTTTTTGTCAGATTATCGCAAGTACTTAAAAAATCGTGAAAACTGTTACGTGGGACACCCTGTATAGTATAGTATTGACATACTGTAAACGTATCACCAATCACAACATTGAAAATATTGGAATTCGACTGGGGACTTTGTGCATTCGTTGCAACAATTCGAGAAATGAAATTTGAAAGAGTACGCACTGGAAGAACGAACGTGTATTCGTCCAGTATTACAAATTGATTAAAATCATTGAAGAAGGAACAACATTTTTATTCGACTCTTGTTTCCTGCAAAAGATGCGGAACATTTCCACCAACAGCTAAAAAATCAGCAAACAGCCATTATTTGGTCACTCGGCGCAGTCTCAAATTCCCCGAATAAAACCAAATTAAAGTGACAGAATACAATCCACTCGGCCGAAGTTCCCCGTCTACACACTTATACTAGCCAAACACGGGCCGGTGTTCGAAATCCAGCGTGTTCAATGCACGACAGCTGGAACCAGCTACACGAGTGTTTTGCTCGCTGCGTGTCGGGTCGACACATCCAATTGCGTTGGACACCGGAACGCGGAGGAACGAGAAAAAAAAACCGATCGAACTCATTGATCACTGTGTTTTGATTGTACCGTGTCGTTTATAGTACTCGCGACGTGCCGTATATCTGCGCCAGCGTGCCGTTTCGAAAAATGTATAAATGATATAAATTAAAAGTAACGCGTGTGTATTAGTTACGCGAAAAACGCTGTGAAAAATTGCCGCACAGGACATGCAGCGGATGAAATGATCCTGTGCTTCGGGCTGTGGTATAAAACATGTATTCCTAAATTGTTTAGTGTAAAGTTGTCGTTTGCTCCTCGTGAGTTTATTTTTCGGTCTTTTTGTAGTCGTAATGGTTTCTTTGATGTATTATGGAGTTACATGACTATGAAGGTAAAAAGGATGTTGTTTAGTGGATGAAATTGTTTTAGCAGCACTTCTTTTGTCATAGTAACTCCTCTCTTTTGTTGAATGTTATTTGTCTCTTCTTTATTTCACGGTTTATATACCGGCTTACAAAATTACACTATTACTCTATTAAGTCAAACTCGTGATGAAAATTTCAAATAAACTAAATATGAATAATATGTTATTCACTTCTCTTAACGTGGTATAGAATTCTACTTCTAGGTTATCGATATTTAACCACTAGTAAATATGATGGGATACAGACAATTAAAATTGTTCTTCACTTCTATGATATTTCTCGTAGGAACGAAAAATATGTACAGTTCGTCCATCAGCAGATGTCAGTGAGAAACTTGTAGGTACCACGTGATCTCCCCTCTACGCGTTACACGTCTACCGCTATTGGTCGAATCGCGCGACGAAGACGGAAACGCGCATATTAGTGTGACTGGAACAGAGAGATGTGGTGACGCTGAGCGCCTATGTCTACCGTTCCCGCCAGAACGTAAGCGTATGAGTGGGTCCGCAGCCTTGCGTCCAGTGATGGTATATGGTCTCGGTTTTTTCGCGCATGCGCGACTAAATGCAGGAACGTACCGTACATCTTATGTTTGTGGCGAAAGTAGGGGAAAACTGTTATTGGCGGGAAACCGGACAGAAGAGTGCAAGACGACACGACGAGACGACCGTACTTCGAAATTTTGGTAAGTTAATGTTAATATATTCGATTTCATAATGGCAACTAGTATTGGAGAAGGAGCTACTTGTCAATTCATATTTGAAAATCGAAAAAAAATTTGCAAAACTATGCGGGGTGACTAAGGTACCCCATTTTAGCCCAACTTTGTACTTTACTGACGCTAAAATCGTCGCGCATGCGCGAGGAAATCGAGACCATATACCATCACTCCTTGCGTCTAGAGTGGGGTCTCGCAGACCCCCTGCACCCCACTGTCAAAAATCACTGCCATCTCCTGATGGACGGACGGTAGGTATGGATTCTCACAGATAAATTTGCTTTATTTGCTGTTCGGAATTAAATAAGCTCACAATTATACACGATCCATTTAAATTGTAAGTTTTTAGCAAGCAGTTTTAGATTAAAATAGTCCTACAGACAAGAGTACAGTATATTTGAGTTAGAGTTAACAACTGATTAAGTTTGAAACAATTGTATCAATAAAATGGCAGTATACTTAGGATGGTATATCTAGGAATCGGCGAAAGATCAGGTATTGCACGCGCAACGAGAGTTGGCACAGAAAAACTTGTGTGTACCACGTGATGCTCCCACTACGCGCTACACGTCTTCCGCGATTGGCCGAATCGCTTGACAAAGATAGCAAACGAGCGTATTGAGTGTGACTGTAACAGAGAGATGTGGTGACCAAGAACTAAGATGGTGGTGACACTGAGCGCCTATGCCTACCGTTCCCGCCAGAACGTAAGCGTAAGAGTGGGGTCCGTAGCTTTGCGTCTAGCGTGGGGTCTCGCAGTCCCCCTGCACCCCACTATCGAAAATCACTGCCATCTCCTGATGGACGGACGGTACTAATGAATCTAGATGCAAAGAAAATCCAAATTCACGAGGTTAAAGAAACAGGTACAACTGTGAGGTAATAATCACAAGTAGTATTTTCAATTAAAATTAATCAAAAACGAAAAATTATAACTGGAGAATACTTCTTTCCTACAGTGTAAATTTCTTTCTCAACCTTTGCATAAATAACAAAAGTGAATGAATTAGTTTGAAGCTCCAATATTCAAGATCGTTTACATAACTTACTGATTTGAAGATGCAGACGGAAGTGTAGCGGCTAACGGTACCGCCAATAAAACATTTGGCGTGGAAATGCTTAGCGAAGTTTGGGACACGTGCGCTCGTAAAGCTATTTGTGAGGAAACTGTCTTTTCATATTTTCGGCCATCTGCCCAGTAAAGATTGTGTTTTAGAATTTTCGTTTCGACAGTCTCAATAGCGCCCGCGGGTGTCATAAACTTCGGGTGTCCGAGGGGTCTCGGCAGTAGGGCCGCGCGGTCGGTCCGGCCGATGGGCCCGCGCAGCCTCCGGACGCTGGCTCCTAGAAAATCCCGCTACGTTGCCAGTTTTCACGCCAAAACGACGTTTCGCGAAAGATTCTCAGAAAAACGTTTGCGAAAGAGGGGGCGTGGATCTACGTGTAGGCGGCGCGTTGTTTCGTTTAAGCCACCTATCGGCTAATTCGGAAAGGGCCTTAGCCGATAAGAAAAAAACACCGCTTGTACCTTGACTCTCAGACGAGACACTTCGTCTCCTGAGAAGGAAATAAGAAAAGTACTTGTGTAAAGAACACATTGTGATTTCCCAATCATATATCCCTTCATAAGTAATAGAATTTACACAATAATCTGAACTCTGTATCTTGAACCATTCCATAAAATTGTGTAAAGAAAAATTCTGTATGAATGAGAAAATTGTTAAGAGAAATATGGTAAGAATTGCTCGGATGCAAGTTGGCTGCAGGAGCGTTGAGATTCCATTGCAAAGTAATTACCGTGACTTGTACGAGCGAAATCGTACCGGTTTGAGAGATGTGCTCTGAAGTCTTCGTTGAAGAATGGCGAGAGCTTGGCAAGGAGCAGTCATCGTTTCGAAATAGAGCCATCCACGGGTCGGTAAACACCAGGAATTTATAGGAGCGTTATAGCGCCGCGGTGGGTAAACGCGATATTGGCAGCGAGTCGGTGGGTCGCGTTGCGGCGGGCTACGGTAAATAAATGGACAATATCATCGTTGTCGTAAAAATAATTGCTGGCTGCGTGCTCGGCCGCGGACGATTATTGCCAGTTGCGGCAATTAGTCGTCGCGAGTTGATGCGCCGCGTAACACTTTATTGCCGCTTACCGCGGATTTTTGTCCTGAATTCGCCATCGCAACCCTCTGTCGTGCATTTCAGCCCTTGAAGCGTTAAACTATATGTTTCTTTCAGTTCGTAGCGGAGTAACGATTTTTCCAGCGGCAGATAACAGATTATGCAAAGTAGATGTTTCTGTAGCGTGTGTTGTAAATGCACATTATGGTAAAATTATAAAAGTGTTGGACTAATCTTTTAAGGATCAGACTCTGTACCTGAGGAGCAGCTTCTTTTTCATTACAGAAAATTTTATACGAGATTTATATCAACAATACAAAAAGTCCAATGTAACAATGACATGAAAAAGTAATTTTAGCTGAACAAGCATTATGAGAACAGCTTGTAGCTAATGTAATTGATAGAGAATAAAGAGATAAAGAACAATAATTATATATTTAGCCCGCAGTTTTTAAAAAATGACAGCATACGAAGGCAAGGATTGATGTTAGGCTTGACTAACAGTAGTGAGACGTCCATAGGCAATTCAAATTTAATTGTACGAAGATTTTCCAGAATTCTTAAGGATCAGACTGTACGGATCGAAATTATACGTGAAGTGTAACGAAGATTTAAACTGTTACGACGCAACAGGAAAGTTTATTGCAATGATTGTTCTTCTTGCGAAACACGTTCGAGTATTTTGATGTTTGGCACTGGCCGATAAATCGTTCAGGCGATTTATACTCGTTACCGGGAAATACAAATAACCAGCTTTAATCACCGGCCGCGTGTTTTCCATTAATCGTCCCCAGGCTGCGTTTAATTTCACTCCACGCTGCGGTAAGTCCGAAACGCGTCGTTATTGGTAATCGCGTATCGGTATTAGCCGTTTCTGGGGAAATTACGTTTGATCTCATTCGGGACCCGCCGATAGGAAAAATGAGACTGGACCCGAGATCCTCTGGTTAATTGACTTTAATGCTCCCTGGACGGTGATTCTGGCGGGTTCGCGCGTTGCCGAGCGAACAAGTACCGAAACGTTAATAAAATAAGCGGCGGAATGAATGTACGTTGTCCGGTCGATGGTGTGCACTATACTGTTCACCCTTCTAACTTAACTCTTTACCTTCCAGGGATTATCCAGTAGACTCTTTCGAGTATTCATTTTACCAAAGACTCTCATCTGACAATCTTGCTCAGTAATGATTCAATAACGATAATCGTAATCAATCAATTGGGCGCTTTCAGCAACAGAATCTGCTAATTTTTCTTTATAAATTTATTTTTGTACGGTTGAAATATGTGCATATGTTGTATACAGGGTGGTCCTTTTAAGGAAGGCCACCTAAATATCTCTTCAGAAAATATTTTTTACGCAACGTGCATGAGGTCAAAGGACCAATATCTGGCAAGAATATTTTTTCCCCAAGGTCATTTTTTTCGGAGTTGTCAAGGTCATCAGTGTTTTTTTTCAACATAATTACATTTTTGTATTATTGCATCGTGATCGAAAAATACATTTAGATATGTATAATAACATGACCTTGAAATGACCTTGATCTTCGAAAATTAAAGTTTCACTGAATTTTCAAACTCGATTTTCCGTATGAAAAACTATATTCCTTATTTTCGACAACATTTTATGTGACGAATCATCCCCTTGCCGGTTGTACCACGATTTCGCAAACACCCTATATATTACATATACACTGAACACCCTAAAATTTTCGAGAATCCTGAAATTTTCAAAAACTTCTGATCTCGAAATAAATTCTCGTCTCGTCCCGACTCGACATTTTCGGGTCCCCGCACACCACTAGTTGGCGTACTTGAGGACTTACAATTTGACAAACAATCTACATTATCGATTACCACAGACAATAATGCAGACAATTGTACTCAAGCAAAAACCAGTCGATGTTCAGTCGAGCAAAGACAGTTACGATTGGATACAATGGCAGTTAATTTGATCGGCGTCTGCGAAAATAACTTCCGCGTTTTCAGGTGGCTCGGGAGAAGTCCGTCCCAATAATGATCCTGCTCAGACGAGGCAAGTTGCATGTCAGCCGAATCGAATGGTGTTTCAGAGTTATTAGGAGCGTCGCGCGATGACCATTCGAGCGTATCGCGATAGGTATGTGAACTGGACGACGACGTGGACGTGAACGCACCGACGCGACGGAACAAAGGACACAGGATAATGGACAATGGTCTCCCATAGTTTACTCCAGGTGAATTAAACTCGTGCCGAGCGTGCCGAGTCTCGCCGCAATTCGCCTTCGGTCGTCGCGAAGTCAAGTGGAATTGAACGGTTGGACCATGTTGCACGGGCTTCTATAAACCGACACGATTGCTCACACAAAGATGCCGGAGGTCTGACCAACGCATTGTCGTTTCCCCGTGCTAAATGGCGTTCGGTTAAATATAAGCTATTCCATGGAAATGGCCACCGGACGAAATCGGGGACATTCGCCTTGCGGTCTCGTGACCTTTTCAACGAAGAACCATAATCGATCGAGTCCACGATTCATTTCCAAACACATGGATATTCGAATTGAAGCACAAGCTTCTGAGAAATGGTAGATGAACCAGTGAATATGTAAGACTTCCTAGTTTTATTGCGTAATCGGTGTTTTAAAAAATGTCAAGCTCTTGGTAATCGTCTTTCATCTTTAACATCTGGATGACGGGTCTATTTTGACCCAGAGCTTTAACTCCTTGCCGTATTTTGACGAGTCAGACTCGTGATGAAGATTTGAAACAGGGTCCAACAAATATGAATTTTACGCATTTCTTTCTAGACGAAGTAAAATGTTATTAATTTGTAATCCATATTTAAGCATTCAAGTAATCGTAGCTGTACTATAGATATATAGAATTTCTGTACTTTTCTGTGACACATTTGGGGATAAACACGGTATAATCGCTGTAGCCGTAAAGAAAATGGCACCGCAAGCTCATCAGCTTCTGGCGATGAATTTCAGTTACAAGTTATGCAATTCGGTGCAATATGAAGGCTGATGGGTATACATACAATTCCATTAAAAATATAGTTAAATAATTGCTGATCAGTTATCTAAATGGAATCAAAGTTTGCCATATGCACTATCATCACAACCATTCGCCTTCTGATTATTAGTTGATAGTATTGTAGTAAGCGACAGCACACGATCCATTAATTCTACTACTAATACAGTAAATATTGCTCTTCTGAAACAAACATACCTGAACCAGGTCAAAAGCAAGCCTCGTAGTCAGTTAGTACCACTGATAACGTTGCAAATATTGTTCTTTCGGTGCATACGATGATTTAACCAAGACACATTGTTCCGTCGCAATATCCTCCGTGCTCAGGGACAAACGTGTTATCGAAGTTGAATGGTTCAATGTTTAAAATTGTGGAACATACAGAGTATGTGTGCTAGTATGGAGTGTCAGAGTACTGGAACTAGACGAAAGTGTGCGTTCAACCGGAGAGTGTGTGAGCAGGTTATCGGTCACAATCAGTGTATAATAAAAATTGGTGTGCGCTTAGACCACATGGCTGAAGTGAAACTTCTGTCTTTAATTTTTTTTCGAATTTTTGTTGAATCTTTATGACATTTAATTTTCTATGATTCTATTATTGAAACAATTGGCTTGTGATAGCTAAAATATGATATAAATATTCTCGATTCAATTTTGTCCTGATCTTGTTGTCTCTTCATTAGGATTATTTACCATTTCCAATCTTAATTTACTTCTAAAAAATTCTATTTATAATTTTAATTGTTCCGATGCAAAGTTCACGTTGAAATCTCCACTTAGCATCTTCGGAATTTTATCATAATCTTTATTAAGCAATGCCGAACCCTCAACCGTATATGCTAATAAAATAGAATTTCGTTTCATCGTTTCATCGCCAGATCGGTTTTACGCCTACCGCATCGAGGTTTTACTAATTCGTTTCATAGTTTCATCGTTTCAGCGCTTCACCGTTTTATTGCCAGATTGGTTTTACTCCTACTGCGTCGAGGTTTTACTAAATCGTTTCATCGCCAGATCGGTTTTACGCCTACCTCGCCGAAGTTTTACTAAATCGTTTCATCGTTTCATCGTTTCAGCGCGTCTTCGTTTTATCGCCAGATCGGCTTTACTCCTACCGCGTCGAGGTTTTACGCCTACCTCGTCGAGGTTTTGCGCCTAACGCGATTAAAGAAGTTTCACTTCAAAAGTATTAAAGCTATTTCTTTCATTGTGTAATTATTAAAGAATGACCAAAACAGGTTACAATAAAAAATTTTAATAGAAAAATTGCTCAATTGAAAATGTGTTATATTGAACATGTTTCGCTATGAACCAACAAAATACAGAACTGCCTAACTCTATCGAAGAACCTTCACCTACAAACAAAATTTTAATTCCCTACCGTCGAGTATTCTAAAAATTCCAGAGCATCAGTGACGTATGAGTCAAGCTCGCTCCACATTGGTTGATGGTGCATCAGCGGGATTCGCAAAAGTCGAGGCGAAGAACTGGCATCATCAACAGAAAGTATGTCAATGGTGTATGGTAAGAGTCGCGTCGCTGGGGCGATATTAATCGAAAATCGACCGCGTTGTCCGATACACGGTGCTGCCGTCGGATTTATCGTAATAGCGTAACTTCTGTGGAAACTTCATGCGAGAAGACTTTTCCGGCGATCGCCATGAAGAAGACACAGGTAGTCGTAATTCGAGTTGAACTAGGAATCGCATGCGCATAAGTTGAGTCAGCGATTCCCTTGTGAAAGATTACAACGTAAGGGAAATAACGACGCGGATAGTATGGAGGGAAACGGTATAGGTGAGCAAGAGGAGAGAGAAAGAGAGGAAGAGAGAGGGTAGTCACAGGGTTGGAGAGAGGAGAGATATAATGGGTTAAGTTTCATCGTCGTGCTTCGACGAATTTCCGGGTCGAGCTAGCGCTAACGCGGTGCTTCCAAGGGAGTACCACAGGCTCTTCTTGGATAACCAAGTTAAGTTGTTAATTTCCGCGCGCATGCTTCACGCTCGGCTTGAATTTCTTATGCGGGCCTGATGTACGACCTGGTCCTCGAGCCCTGAAAAGAAACTATACTTACGGTTTTACGCACCCGTGTGCCCCTTTCGCGGCTTACCCGAAAGCTCCAAGGGTTGCAAAATGCTTCACGAATTCTCCCGCGCAAGACCTTCCAGCCAAAACCAACCAGAATTACTGCTTTTGCTTAGAAACTCCACCGAGTGCTTTCATGGAAATAATAGAACCCTTAAAAATACCTCAATTTTTATTTTTGGTGTCAGGCCTGGCCAGATTGGTAAAATTATAATTATCCCTTTAACGGTGGACTGGTTTCGTCACCATTTTCTTCGTTCCAACGGCTATGTATATGTAGATTTTTATATACTCATTTTTCTTTTAATGCTACTGCCTGTTACACTTAATATCAGTGACTAATAGTTGGAGATCTCGATCTAATAATTGGGCAACTCCATTTTTCAGTAAAATTGTATGGTTGTTACTGTAGTTGAATTTTTATGTATAATAGCTGCTTTTTATATTGATCCAAATATTTAGAGCAACTTCATCCCATCAAACCTTAAGTCTATTTCATCAGATAACTTGTAACTTGCAGCTGCGATGTTTTAAAATATCTTTGGGATGAATCTGTTAAACCAGTTCTACAGAATCAACGTGTAGTGTCCAGCAATGATCAATTTTCAGTCGGAAAACCATTCCATAAGTGATTCGAAGTATTCCAATTCCCTTAAAATCATTTCTAAATGCACATTTCCAACAGCAAACCTTACAGAAAGACTTCCACGACAAACTAGAAAGATTCCAGCTAAAAAAATCGCTACCCAAACAAAGAATCTAGCTTAAAATAGAAGCATATTCTTTAGAGTTTCCGAATCTCAAATCAATGATCATTATCCTGAAGAATCCTCACCCATCATCTCTAAAATACAGGTCAGACAAATCGATTCCAAAAGAACAAAACCAAAAAGAAGAACAACAGCCATGCACCACGAAGCGGGATCACTTCCTCGCCATCTAGGCCCACCGGAAGCGATTCAAAAAGTAAGTCAGTGGTCCCAAGAAGTTCGGAATAAAGGGACCGACCGGGTCCCCTAAATCCCGAAGCAGATTTTAGCCGGTCGAATCTGCCTGGCCCATCTCTGGTGTCCTTTAATCGCTCAGGTAGTATACTATCACGAAACGATCCTCAGGAGCCGAGCATGAATGGCGGAACAGGTTCCACGTCTTCTCTTTTTCCTCTTCTCTCTTGTAGCACGCACTCTCGTGTGCCCTTTTCTCTCTTTCTTTTCGTCTCCGGCGTTTTTTCCAGTCGGCTTCTTCTTGTTGTTCGGTCTCCGCCTCGTTTTATCACGGGGCCCGTGCGCGCGGTTGTCAGCACGGTGGGCGGCTGTTATGTCGGGGTTATGGGTAATATTTGTCACGCGTTATCGCCGGCACGCATCTTAAGCACGGAAAATTAAACGTGTAATCGCGCGGTTATTATCTTGTTAACGGCGGATGAGAGTCGCCGCCTTCGGAGCGGACCGATTCCGAACGATCCTCGAGATACGAGTTAAACGAGCACTTACTGGGGCCCTGTTAGGGACCGGTCCCCGGTCTGTATTTAACACATTCAGAGCCTGGACAAATTGCTCGTGCACGTCGTCGGGGATCTCGAGGAATCCTTCAGCCGAAAGCGGAATCGGCGATCAGCGCCGCGTGACGAAGCGGTATCGTTTAAACCGCCGTAACTCCAGCGAATTTATCGGACCCCTTGAACCGTGATAGCGTTATCGGGCATACTTTCGTATAGCGTTCGAGGCAAGGCCGCATGAAATAATAGCGATAGAATAGATATACTTACTTTGGTTGCTCGCTTCAGACCGGCGGATTTTATGCATATGGCGCAGAAACAGATAAGAACACTTTGCGTGGATTTATTCGAAACGCTCATTCTCTGATAACGTCCGTTTAAAATGTAATGCCACGGATCACGTGGCTAATCTTTGCCACGACGCTTTCTTATTTTCCCCGGCTTGCTGCGCGAGTTATTTCGTCTGACGGGGAACGCGCCGCGAAGTGGCCAATGAAATTGCAATATTCTTCGGCGATATAGCGGCGCAAATGTCTTGATAAATTGCCAGTGCGGTTGCTTAATTGACTAGTTTTCGGGATGACCTTTAAAGAGTTCTACGCGAGATGCGGTGTCTACTTTCAAATAGGTGGACTGCTGATCTTGATGTTGTTGATGATATGTTTGCATTTTCTATGCGTGAAATGCTAGAAATTGTATGAATATTTTCCTCACATTCTGTGTGCTCTGAACTCAGCCATGATTTTTTCTTTATGTTGAGATTGATAAGATTTCATATGGAAATAAAATTTTCCTTAAAGATATACAATATTGTGATAACTGGACTGCAGATCTCCATGAAAAATAAAAATTGTGTGTATTCATTGCAGGAGGCAGGAGTCAAAGATAAATGTATTTCATTTCTGCATAATTTCAGTGTGCCGCAAACAATAGATTGGTATTTTTAAATTCGTTTAATCTAATCGTTGTCTTAAATTTAACGTGCCGTTGCAAATAATTGATACTTTTAAAATGATATAATTTTTATATTCGCTATGATAGCTTCCTCACAAGAAGTACATAAATACTTCGATTTATCTGTTTTAAATAATAATGCGGAGGAATTATTAAATTAGCTGAGTGGTGCACTAAATGATGTTTCGTGTAACTCGTTCTAGATTGAATTATTTATACATTGAAAATAAAAGAGTCGACTGAGGTTCGGACAACCGAGGTTCTACTACATTCATTTCTAATGCGACAGATAAAGTTACCTACAGTGTCGCCAAATATATATTTCCAATCTGTAACCGTGAGTACTTCATAAAAGAAAAATCGAAAACATTCGTTGTAGCTGGAGGTCTATTAAAAAACTGATTTTTAATATAAATGTAAATTTGATCACTCACTGTAATCAAACACATTCTAGAACATACTCCTAGTCTAACCTCATAGACAAATGTGTCTGATTGACCAAGGGATGGCCGAAGTTTAAAGAATCATCGAAAACCGTGTTAAATGGATCGAAAGGTTAATCTCGGAGAAAAAATACGAGAATTCGTCGTTGCGGAGGATTACGTGCGGCCGGCCGGCCGCCATTCACGCATCCGCGTTCGCAGTCTATATACGTGCGAGGATCAAAGGGGGCGCGAAGTTTCCGGGTCTGACTGCGAATAGAATCATTCTACTGGCGCGTTACGCACGCATTAGCGGGTAGAAAATATCGCGTTAGCCCGTAAACAGATTTAGCGACGTACCACCGGGTCTGAATGGTAACGGCGACACGGTTCTCTCTCTTTCTCTCTCTCTCTCTCTCTCTCTCTCTCTTGCTCTCTTTCCCTCTCTCTTCCCGACTCGAAAATGTCGCGGGGTCCGTTAATACCGAGGATCGAGAGACCGCCCCTCCTTCCAAGGAAGACAACGTGATCCGCTGGCAGCACGGTAATTGGAAGGCAGAAAAACTGAGAAAATTAATTTGTCGAGCTCGACTCCGTGGAAACTGTGAAGACAGGTCGTGGCGGTAGAGAGAGTGAGAGAGAGAGAAGAGAAGAGAAGAGGACGAGACCAGGAAAGAGAGAGGGAACGGACAGCTTCCATTGATTATGAGGCAAGGCGAGCGTCGTTAATGGCTGACGGCGACATTTATCGCGTCAATGGACGTCGGGCGTCTATTCCCACGTGACGACCTCCGTTACCCGCTATAAATATACGTTTCGTGCTTGTATTCTCCCGTCCTCTTCGCCTCCATCAGCCGCCACTAGCATCCGCGGCTAAACATTTTCAGAAGCGCGTCCTAGCGATCGCTGCTCGTACAATCCCCTTCCCCTTAATTATGTTAATGATGCCCCGCCCTGTTGCCACGAGAAAGAGAATAATTAAGTGGATGCGGATGGATCTCGCGAAAACGCGCGACTCGGATTGTTCGACTGGTCGTCTCCGTTTTATCGGCGGGAATCTCCTTCATTTCCTTGAACGGACGTCGCGCCCAGTAAAAAAGGATTTCAACAGCAACAATTGTTTTGCAACAACTGATTTCCGCCACGGTGAAATTATGACGGACTTGTGGATACAGAGAACGATCGGTCATTTATTTCGCGAGCGACATAATGGTTGGAACACACAAAGCCCAGAAACTGTTTCATGCGATTGTTTTTGTGGTTATTTCGGTGCGGGACCGTTCTGTTTGTTGGAAAAGTGGAGCGAGGTGCATAAAAATCGCGAAAACACATTCGATTGATCCACACAGCTTTCCTTTTATGCAAATATAATTGTTCGGCGACGCTTCTGGCTTTTCGACGCTCGGGGATGGTATCAAACAATTTGATACCGCCGAAACGATGGTTATTCTATTGTAAACTGCAGATAATGAAAGAACAATATTTCATATTTATTCGGCCGACCCCCTCCCTCCTCGGAGTTCTATGTTCCGTTGTGTCGGAATTACCGGGGAATTGTACCACCGGTGATTCAATGATTTCTCTGTCGTATGCTCGAAGTGCTTGTTAACGTTTTTCGGGAAAACAGCGGCGAAACAACTGTGGAATTCAACGTTGTACACGTTGAAACGAACTAGGGTGTGATTTATGTTAGAAACATCGATGGGTTAAATTTCAGTTAATTGATCACCGTCGAGCGAATTGGTTTCTCGTTTTACGTTAGCAACGGATATTAGAGGAGGCTGTGTGGGTGCGCAATACTTGTCAGGTGATGGCCCGTTGCACTGATTAGTGACAGCCACACCGGCGAACGAGAACAACCGAAGCTCTAGGTAGCCGGTGACACCGTAAACCAGTCCCAGCGCAATCTGCAACTGCGTTACGTTGCAGTCAGTCGTGGAACAGTGTTTGTGCGACTGTCCGTGTGCACGGTGACAATGTTGCGTCCCTGGCATTGCGGTAAATACGACATTATATCATCAAACATTGCGGACCGTAGTGTATCCACTGCTGTCTGTTAATTGTTTCAATAAATTGCCATGTGAAATACGAAAATTACTGCGTACAACCACGACCCGCTGTTTTTGCGGAACACTCGACCAATATGCTCGATTATATCTCCGAAAGATCTATCGTTATTTGAAGCAAAACTATTTTCACTTTGATCTATTTCAATTGGCATGATTATTATTTTTGCTCTTGGAAAGTTTTTTCGAATCAGCGACCAGCAACGAGAATGCTTTCAATTATCTATTAGTTACGGAAATTATAATGTTTACAAATATATCTAGAAGATGCATTGGAAATTCATTCATTGATCTATTATTTACGGAAAGAATTACTCCATTCATGTGGAATTTGCCATTGATTAGAATTCCATGAAACAAGAATTTTAGATCTTGTATGTACTATTATTGCCAGCAATGTTTTCATGTTCTCTCAAAAGGCACATCTGTACTGCTTACTAATTGCACAATGTCTCTTTAGAGGCCAGTGTGAAGAATTGATAATAAAATTATGCGAAATTACTGTCGGGTGAGTAGGTACTCTCAGTGGATTCGGACAGCCATATGTCAGACCATGACTATGATGTAAGAAAATATGTACATTATTCATTACTGTTCCAATGAAATAAAATTATATTTCTCTGTGATTCATATTTAACCATTAGTACACGAATATAGAAATACATACAATCAATATAAACTCCCTTCCTCTTCTAAAAAGTGATTAGGGACAAAAAAAGTTATAATCATTGTAAAGAAAGTCATAGTACAAGGGGTTAAAATTGACCTAATCATTCAACTTATTCTCACTTGTACGTAAAAGACATAAACAAATGATGTCGATGATGATTTGCTTCTCAAAAGAATAAATTCTAAAATCCATTTCGAAAAATAGAATTTCCTACACTGATTGAATTAAAAGTTTTAAATTTCAGTGGAAAATTGAACGAGGCTTGTAATTCGTCAAGAAAGTTCGGCTTGTACATAAAAGACAAATTAATTATCCAGGGTTGGAAAAAGAGAATTTCCTACACTGATATAATTAAATTTGGTTCAAATTTCAGAGTCAAAATTGAATAGGGGTTGTATTCGCGAAGAAAGCCGCAAGAACGAAAGGAAACCGAAGGACGGGGTAGTTTAACAAGTATTCGAGGTCTCGGAGGTAGAGATTGAATTCTGCGCCGCACAACAAACTTTAATTCAAGCTTCGCGCGTGTTCCGTGGAGCGCGATGAGAGTCTGAAGGGGTGGACCGGAAAATGTTCGTCACCTAATTTCTTTCTGGAGCGTTCATCATCTTACGTTATTCCGGGGACGCGTCACAGGGACAGTCCCAGCTGCCGCCAGAATTTTTCTAGCTCGGTCTTACCGTGGCGGGCGATGCGTAACGATGCTACAGTAATTAAAACCAACCCCCCCTCGCTGCCCCGGCGCGCTATCCACCCCGCTTTCTGCCCGTCGCCGGAGCTCGTTGGACGGTACGCGCCGACGGTTTTTAATTGAAAAAATTTCCAAGCCAACTTTTTTACAGACGGCAACGGTGCCCGCTGCTGCTACTGCTGCTGCTAGTGGTAGTGGTGGTGGTGTTGATGTTGGTGGTGCCGCCTTTCACGCGGACCAGGAGACTTTCCGAGGGAATGCGCGAGCGCACGGCCTTCAATTAAAAAACAATAACTGTCGGGGCACGAACGTGCCGCCGAATATTGTCCGATTCTGTTGGCGTTCGCTGAACTCCGGACCAAAAGCGAAATCAACAATCCCGGCGAAGTTCTAAGGCCAAGACGACGAACATATTCGGAACCCGATGTGGTTTGCTCTTGTTCCTGAGAAGCAACGATCACACAATTGCAAACACTGTTTATGTACATAGTTAGACAAATTTTACTGTGATATAATTCTTTTGGAAATTAATATTGTCTGAATGATTAATACACGGCTCTAGAATATTTAAATTAGGGTTGGACTGCGTTTTGGAGAACTCTTTTTTTTCAAGCTTTTTTATACAATCTTATAGATTTCGACGAGGAAACACCGAAAATGAAAATCCTATTGTGCGGAATGTATTGGTTAAAAAGTTATATGCGTAAAAATTTGAACATTTTTAAGCCTTCTGGACAGGTTAAAGCGCCGCCATATTGATATATTTGCTTGGTGATACACATAAAATGGTATAAATACTTCCGAATAAACAGTGCATTTGTATTCCACGTCTTTACAGTTCACTGGTTCACTTAATTTGTAACTAACATCAAAGGGTTTAACATTATAATTTTGTAACAGTAACAGCATGAATTAACGCTTATATTGGTGGTATACAGGCTGTTGTCGCCCACCAGAAATTTTCTAAAGCTACAAAGTAGTCAGGTAATCTCTCTTAGCCATTAATGAACCATCTCGAACGCAAAAGAATCAGTTAGTTCATTGTAAGACCGAAATCCGATTAATTTTGAAAGCTGGGAATATTTTTCTGTGTATGCAGATTAATATAGTTACATTTAGAATAGATGCATATTCATATGCGATTAGTATAGTTTTATAACTTAAGCAATTTTGTCACCCAATATCATGAATCTTCGTCAAACTCAATAGAGTAATTTATAAGAACTTGTAAGTTTTATATAGAAGAGAATATTTGAACTTCATTTTGGTACAGTACAATCATTGGCAACCCTAGCAGAAGACTTATTTAATGGTTGTTTAAATTTTACCGTTCGTAGTTAAAGATTTCATAATAAATGTATGAATAACATTGGAAAGTTTAATCGTACACCAATAATTCACCCCTCAGTATCGCAATGTAATGATTCTAATCCAACAGGTGCTAATATTGACTTAAAGTAAATCATGTTCTGTAAATTCATCTATGAAAACAAATTCTTTCGTCAAGAAAATTGTTCAAAAATGCACAACACGTTCAAGACAAAAATGAAACATTAATTGTTGACCACGTTAGAAATTCATTTTTATTGTAACATATGAGAATAGACGAACTACGATGAACATTAACCTGCTAGTTTCGGTTTCATTGGCCAGGTTACTATGACTTTGCGGTGATTCTGAGGATTTACAATCGGCACTTAACGCGATAGTTGTTTCGCGGGGTTCCGCGACATGCGTGGGAGTAGATCAAGGGTGTCGATGGAGGGGGTAAATTTCAGAATGCAAAACACGGATGCGAAAAAGTCGTTCAGTGGATTAAAGTTAACTGGCGTGAATCGTATCGATCGCATGGCTTCGTTCGACTGTAATCCGGTTTCTGCTGAACAACGCGGCACACCCGGTGACTCGTATTTCAAGAGAGAAACGAACCGCGTTCCGAGCACGACGACCGTGATAAAATCGGCCGTAACGACGGAGCCCCCTATTCCCCCATATCAATCCCATGAGCGAACAAGAGCCGGCAACGCGGTGGTGCTTCGTAAAACACCCGATGACAATCAACGCCGGCACCCGTGGACTTGGCTTTAATGGTTCCGCGTTGCGGCGTCTACCGCGGACGACGTAACGACCAGCCTGAAAAATCGATCGAGAATACCCTCCTGTCTACCCTCCTTTCTTCCAGATTTCATAAAACGACCGTTGGGTTTATAGGTCCGCGGGCAAAACGATCGCTGTCCCAATCGATACGTGAGAAAACAGTCATTGTTCGACGGTGGATTCAGGCGGATACCTTGTCCTGGACCAAGGAAACGAATTTTAAACTATTTTCTCTCTTTCGTGGATTGTTGATCAAATTACCAGAGGCTACTGTGCAAGAGACGACACAAAGCTCAGGCTCGGAAGGACTCTGACGGATACCATGTCTTGGACCAAGGTAGCAAATTTTAAAGTATTTTCACCATCTCCTTGATTGTTGATCAGATTACGCGAGGATGCAGTGCGGAGGACGACACGAAACACAAGTTTAGCAAAAGATTTAGAGCAACAGCTTGTGTTGGACCAAGGAAACAAAATTCAAAATATTTTCACTCCTCTATTTCATGCTGATCACGTTGTGTGAGGATGCAATGCAAGAGACAATACAAAAAAGAGATCATTGTTCAATGAAGGATTGACTTTGGTACATTGGTGTAGTTCAAGGAAACGAAACATAAAATATCTTCGTCTTTTCTATGATTGTTGATAAGATTATATAAAGATGTTGTTGGTAGTAATTATTGTTTTGCAGTTGGCATGAGTGTGAGAAAAAGTTGGTATGTGTGTGAGAGAAAGGTGGGTGTGATTGTGCGATATGAAAAAGAAGAAGAGCGAGTGTAGAGAGATTGAAAAGAGAAACCACGTGTGTAAAAGTATTCTGATTAAGTTAAGAACAAGTTTATTATCATTGTTTATTAACCGTAGTTTAGATACGTAAGATTGTACAAAAATTTGTATATATGTATAAAATAAAGTAAGGTGTATATAACAACGCTTGTAGTGGATGAGGCAGGAGCTAATACACGTCATTCTGCAGAAAAAGATTCAAGACCGATACTTTGTCCTGGACTGAAGAAGAAAAACATAAAATATTTTGGTTCGTCCAGAAATTGTTCAATCGATCACGCAAAGATGCAATGCAAAGAACAATAGAATATCGAGAAGAAATCTTCCTGGATACACTAGAGTTGTCCTCTTAAGGTACTCCTGAGTAGCCATCGAAGGCTTCTCAAAAAGTTTTGAGAAGAAAGTAGTCGAACGTGACCTCAGGTCTCCAATGAAAATCATTCAAGACGATTGAAGGATTACAACTTATAAGATCAATGCAGAATCCCTTCAAGACCCAGGAAGACAGCTTTACAAACAACCTGGAACGTTTCAGGAAACCTCAAAGGGTCCGACAAACCTTTAGGAAGAAGTCGTCTTTCAAGAACTCTACTGACAGACAACCAACAGCAGAGATACAAGCAATCAGTCGGTCAAGGAACTTCAGAGAGGAAAATCTTTGGAAAATTTCGTTCGAACGTAACGCGATGGGAAGCTTGTTGGATTTCAATTGCATCTGCTGGCAACGCGAACGATGAGAGACTCTGTCTTCCGTTAGGTAAAAATTCTGTTAAAAATCTATTGAACAGCCGCCGCCGGCGCGAAAGTTGGCATTATTTGCTGGCTGCCGAAGCCATTACCAGGGAGAATGAGCTTTAATCTTGGCTCAGTTTCGCAGCGTGCTGCAACGAGAATGGAAATTTGCGTAAAAGTCCGCAGTCCAATTACGAGTTCGCGTTCCGTCGCGCAAAAGGGCCGGAGATCTTCCCGGTGGAGCCTGATTCAGACATTGGAACGGTGAGTCGTGTTTCCCGAAGATAAGGTTTTAAGGACTTAATCCAGCGAGGCGAAAGGGAACGGTGGACAAGGGAAACGGAGGACAATCGGAATAGATTCTTCGGTAATTTACGTTACGGCCGGCGATCGTGCGGCACGGATTAATTCGGAGAGAGAGAGACAGAGTGAGACAGAGAGAGAGAGAGGGAGTGAGAGAGAGAGGGAGAGAGAGAGAGAGAGAGGTCGGGGACAAGCTACGGGATGCGAAACGAAGCGGAAAAACGAAACCGAAAGGTCACGGGGCCAGTAAACGCTACACAAACGCCCGGCAAGCCAGAATTTATTCCCCGCGGCGAGTGATTTAGGATCAGCCACGACTCGTCGCATCGATGAGTTATGATGTGGTACCCGCCACGACGAGATCGTTCTGTTATTAAGTGACAGGCTACAAGTATGCGCTCTTAGGAAATTTATCGACGCGACTGTGAACGTGGAAACTGCTCCGGTGCGATGAAAAACGTTTACCTAGTGTGACTCTGCTTAATTCTACGACGAGGAGGAAAGTTTAATAGTGTCCAGTCTGAGACTTATTTATTGTCACGCCCGGCTTTAAAATCGAGCTGTTACAAGTTATTCTCGGACGAAGTTGCGCTTCTTTTGCACTAAAACTCATTTAATTTCGACCACCCTAAAATCTGCAAAATTGGCCACGTTAAATATCAAGGATAGGAAACAATCGGACGAAATGTATTTTCTGGTAGATCTTGCGCGTAAATGTGATTACAACTTTGGGTTATGATTTATCATCGGTAAACTGAGGAGTATTGTGCCGGAAACAAACATTTTCTAGGTCAATTGCAAGAAATAGGCAGATAGGAGACAGATAGACACTTCATTATTTCTTTATTGAATTAATACTCTTCGATCATATTAAGTTTTCTAATATTTTCAATATCATTAATTCTTTATTTTTCATACACATGAAAAAAAATACATAGCATAACTATAAATATATCGAATTATTCGGAATTATTACAGACATATATTTACACAAGCTTAATGATAGATATTCTTGTGAACGTGAACACTGAATCTAATCTTTATGATGTAGAATGGTTTGCAAGTTCTGTGCTCATTTTATTCCTCCTCTTTTGCTTACTTTTTTGGCTTCTTACTTTGGTTACTCTATATGTTGCCAGCAATGTTCTTTCACTACTTCCGTAAAATCTATTCATTACGTTCCAATGTATCGGCGGCGGCCTACTTCCTGTGCTCGTCAACAGAGTTACATTACGACAACACCTTTCTCGCTCCTACCTGAATCTTCCTCTGTTTGTATATACAGGTTGTTCGCGCTATTACTAGCCAGCGTTTTTCCTGCTAATAATGAATATTAGAAAAAAATGCAAGAGGGAAAAGTAATACTGTTCATTGCAAGCAACGTTATGGCGTATGTAATTTTTTTTGTAATTGCACTATTTTCATGAAAATGTTGGTAACCTCCAATTTTTGTAAATGGAATGCTATATATTTTTTCATACCATATGAAAGCGTGTGTCAAGACAAATTCATTCGAATACGACTCAATGACCTTCAAGATCATACAAGGTCAGAAATGGAAGAAACATTTCGACCATTTCGTACTAATGCGTTTACAAGTGTACATTATCGGCGAGGCTATAGTAAATGTTCAATATAAATTCCTTGTGCATGACTACACATTACGACTGTATTAATTATATTCTTGTTAGCTTCTTCTAACGTTGTCCGAAATGTTAATGCACATGATTGCGTTAGTTTCCTTTGCAAGTCGTTTACATTTCTGGGCGTTGTGTATCGTGAATGATATCTTTACGAAATATTACGTACGAAATATTCAAAATTTTCCTGCCATTTCTGTATGACCTTGAAGAGGTCATTGCGTTGTGTACGAATAAATTCGTTTCGACACACGCTTTCATATGATATAAAAAAATACATAGCATTTCATTTAAAAAATTGAAGGTCACCTTCATTTCTAAGAAAGTAGTGCAAACACAAGAAAATTACATAAGCCATTATGATACTTACCAAAAACAGTACTACTGTTTCCTTTATCATTTTTTTGTAATATTTATTATTTGCAAGACAAACGCTGGCTAGTGATAGCGTGAACACCCTGTATACTGTCCTTACGACATCCCGTCCTCCAGGAGGCCTAGGACGAAACGCTTCCTCCTCCTTTTTCCATCTTTTCATCATTTTCAACAGCCGCCATACATATATCTAATAAAATCCCTGTGCCCGATTTTTTTTCTACATGCCAATTTTAACGTCAAAAATGTTCTATACAATATGAAAGGTTCCCAGCGAAACACTTTATCAATAATCTAATCGCTTGGCCGATCTGCCACTGGGCAAAGCACTTGATTCCCCTAAATCACCATCGGACAGTGTGCCAGACATAATGATACAAGCCTCCCCCAAAACCGGGCGACAATTGATGCTTGTATTAGCCGGTGCTCCGGCCAGAGGATTTTCCTGTCGGGTCTTTTATTTTTCTCGTTGGCACGCGGGGTCGCGCAGGATGATCCGACGTGCGAAGATCGATGATGGCGGCGCGTGGCGAATGATCTCGCGCGTCAATCGACCGGTCGCATCGCTGCGAATTTATCGCGTTTACACGGGCGATATCCCCGCGGCTTTTCGTTGAAGCCGGGAAATGTGCCAGAGCAAAAAGCTGTCCTAAGCCGCGGAGCCGTCCCCTTCGTTCATCGGCGAAAATCGTAATTCGCGAGGTACCGAGTGGTATCCGCTCGACGGGTGACAGATACCAGGCCGCTCCGCCTAAATGGAATATTTATACAGTCCGCGTTTACGGGTCGCGTCGAATATTGTTTAATTTGCGACGCGGATCTACGACCAGCCGAGGTCAGAGTACACCGTCTATTCGCGGCGGGAATATTTAGGTCAGAATGCGTGGTTATTATTTCTTCGTGACAAATAGACGCGATGCTGCATCGTTTATTTCGGTGGGGATGCTTAACTAGATATGCCATTGACAAACAACCCTCTCGAATCTTTTATCAACGTGTTAGAACACTATAACGGCACCGAGAGGTTAGAAATTTTCGTAAGCGAATTGGCATAAATTTAAATACTCGGGTAAGTTGAGTCTTTTATTGAATTGATCAGGTCGATAAAGGGTAATGAAATAAAATCTGTAATATATACAATCAAACAATACACCGTGTAATTTTCTATCAATTATACTTCGATGTCTAGGTATTAACGTCATTCTTTTTTAATTGCTTCACAAATTCACTGAATAGCAACGTCTCGTGACAACGTAGTCATGTAGTAGTTTGTTCTATTCTTATATTAAATTTTGAAATAATTCTGCCCAATTCCTCTGTCTCTTTATTCGACAGCGATACATTATAAACAAAAAGATCAATTTGCTTGGAACTTTAAGTTATACCACTTTCGAAATTACCGGCACAATTGGGTGCTAGAATAAAACATAACTTTAAGGAGAATCGAACGTGCGCGTGCAGGCAATCGACCGCTGAAATAAAAGAGACCTCGAAGAAGAAGAATTATAAAATGCCCAATTAATGTGTAGTAACATGCAACCCAGAATATATGATTCAAGGAAACAGCGCCTCATTTCAGCGTTCAGCACCGATCGACCGTAGGTGTTTGCGGTTCATGGGCCTGGCAGAGGGGTGTCGGAGAGGGGAAAGGACAGGTGGGCGTAGATCGAATGAGTAAATCCTCGGCGACGAGGCGACAACGTGTTCACGTGGAAAGTAAAGGAAAGTAGTTCGCTCCGCGGCGGTTGTACGAGCCACGGGAAACGACTCCGGGTGCATCTTCCCGCGTAGTCAGTCCCTTAACCCGCCAGCTTAGCGCAAGAGTTCCGCAGGATAGATTGCTTTAATTTAAGTGGAGTTAGGCTAGTGCATCTCCGTTACACACTCTGCGAGTTAGGTTATGGGCCGAACGAACCCGCGTCTGGGTTCGGCTTAATTCGACCCTCCCAGCAACACCCCCGGACCAACCCCCGTCACGCTTTCTCTCCCTTTCTCGGGCTTTTCTCTCGCCCCCTCCCCCTTTCGCCCCTTCTTTCCCCCCTACTGTTGCCGCTATCTCTGTCCCGCGACTCCCAGGCTTAACCCCAGATTAGTCGTACACTTGCGCAAGCCGGGTAGAAGTGGAAGTTCCTGGATCACCGCGTATCTACTCCTGCCGTCGAGGTAGAATCGAATCCTGGCCGACTGCAGTATCCGCATCCACTCGACCCCCACTTCGGAATCCGGCAGCTATCGCGGTTATGTCCTCCTCCCCCCCTCTCCTCTAACTCTCTCTCTCTTCGTTCTCTCCGGGCACGGCCGTTTCCGCTTCTTGTTTGCCTCTTCGTTCTGACGCCGGTCGTCAGCGGCCACTTGGATAACTCGACGCCAATTTGCGGAACGGGTTTGCGGAGATGGATACGCTCCGGATAGCTTGAAAATAATCTCCGTGCGCGCTTACCGAAGGGTAGACTCTACACAGCTCGTCTCATCTCGCCACGCCTTGTCTAGCAGACTAGGGGATGCGATTACAAGACATTGATTCATTTAGCGGTTGCCCGGCTGGAATTGGAAGTTTCCACGATCGGAATCGTCCGTTTACCCGACGAAATCGCGGCCGATACGCGCATCCGAGCAATCAAATTAGCGTGTACGGTAATGCCTCGAAATATATGGGAAATGGATGTCTTTGATATTTAGGAAGCATTCGTGAACACTAGCACAGGGTGTTCCTCTTAAAGGGCCTAGGAACTACATCATTACGAAGTATACCTACGTACGGAATTCGATTATGTATAGACGAGACAATACAGTCATGAATTTTTCTGTTTTTAAGTATTTTTTTACGAAGGTTTCACCCAAAAATATTTGTGAGATTTTTCCGACTATAATGATACCAGACATGATTTTTCTTCAATGGAAACGTTATTCGAACCGATGGTATTTTGGTGACATCTGAAATTATGATCATGCTAACATTACTCTAATCTACCAAGGCTCCGTTCAAAACGTGAAGCCTCTACTTTCAGGACCCCTCCTTAGTCTTTTTTCTATGATATCTGTATCTCCAGTAAATATAGGTTCCAAACGAAAGGTTTGACAAAAATTTGCAGATCTGCCTCCACGAGGCTCAGATAATTTCTTTCCCCCGCAGAGATCCACCATACATGCAAAGATTGAATCTCTCCGTTTAAAATGACGTCTCAAAAGTCGCACTACGACTTTTCCTACATATTCTTGTTTTATCACGAACTCACGTTGAGCCCGATTAGTCTAGGAGGGTTGTAAATCCCCGATTCGAATACGACAACGTGTTACGCGATGCCCTATGACCACGGTGATAGAACTGGTATGGAAGTAATAAAATTATGCACTTTTTAACGAACAATTAAAACTATATTTTAAAAATAAAATAACTTTGGTTACAAGAGTTTTAACTACACTGATTGGATACTGCCGACAAAGTTTCCTGCAATGTGTTTGATGAAGAAGTGGAGTTGATGATGGATAGCGTAAAAAATGTAAACTCGGTGTGGGCGTGAGTTTTACTATGGGGCAAGCGGATTCGTTGACTGCCATTTTCCGGGAATTGGGAAGGGGCACGGTCGACTTAGATAATTGGTCAAAAAAAAAATGGAATGGAAAGAGTAAATGACCGCCCCCAAACCGGGAGTCACTCGCAGGTACGCTTGTGACCTCGAGTGACGCACGCGGGGAATCCGCGTGTACCAAAGGCAGTACCGTAGCAGGCCATAAACCAGAAAAGCGCCTTGACTCGAGCAAAGAAAGCGGAAAGAAAGGACTCGACGATGGCTCGACTTCTGGTTACCAAATGTGGACAATGGGTCAATAAAATGGTAAATGTTTTGACGAAGAGCAACGACTTCTGGGGAATATTGCTACTACGGGTAATTCGGTGCTATTAGTATCTGTTATTTTGGAAAACGTGCAGGGCAGATGGGCCATCGAAAGAGCCCAATCGCCTTGCTTACGGTTCACAAATGCGGATAGTCCTACTGAAATAAAGTAATATATCTTCGTAAAGATATCCCTTTCTGAGAAACGGAACAATTCTATCGAAGTTCGAAGAGTATCATGATAATGAAAACGCGCGTCACAGCAAACGTCGTAACACATTCGTAACAAATCACCCGGAATATTCTACCGAGAACACGCAACGGAAAGGTACTACAAACATAGCCGGTTCGTTAGGATCATTTTACAATAGGTTGTAAGGTGTTTGCAGATGATCGTGTTAATCGTTTCTAGCTAGTTAGCGTATCCGTTTCGTGCGTAGGCGAGGCAGCTCGTTGACGCGGCAGTCCCAGCACGTGTAAACTCGAAAACAAAATGTACAAGTAGACAAGCTGAATTTTTACTTTTCTATTATACGTGAGATTTGCCGGTGACGTCGGGAGGATTCGTACGTGTCATCCCCGGCGCTTGAGCCGCGCCGCGCGGTGCCGATTAAATCGCGGGCAAATGCCAATCTGAAATTACAGCCGGTGCACCGGCATTACTGGATCGCGTCGTGTCGTGTTACTACTGCATTTCTATCTTACTTGTCTTACCTGAGACACGGACGCAATACCGGGAACAGGACACCAAGATGAAGCAGGATAGAGCGATGGTGAAAGAGAACCAGAACCTGAACGGGTCCCCGGGCCGTTTTCTTTTTGTTTCGTTATCCATCGAGCCCCTGGGACGACACTACTAGGGCCAGGACACACGGTGTTTGCTATAGTACAAGCTAACTGGACCCAGAACACTAAATTGAAGACGCAAAGAAATGTGCTAGTGGTCTTTCTTTATAAATAGACGATCGGAAAGAATTCTCTGTGCTATCAATTATATCCGAACTCAAATCGCATGACGAATTTTATTGGTGCTTGATGACAACACACACTGTTGACTTTCCACCATAGAAATATTGATAGAATATGCAAGAAAAATACGCAAGATGCATTTTTGTAAAATAAAATTGTAAGCCTAGTTTTTGAGGATCGTTGTAAAGGAAAAGGTACGCGCGATGCATATTTGTAAAATAAAACGACCAAAATAAAATTGTAAACCAAGTTTTTGAGGATCGTTGTAAAGGAAAAGGTTTAATTTTTTAATATCATTACAGAGACGTTTTAATTCGTTGTATTTTCTACTTGCATTGTGGGGAAAATGTATCTTCAGTTTCTCGCTTGCTATATCATGCAAAACATCATTTGCTGCATCACGAAA
Organism: Sphecodes monilicornis; assembly: GCA_913789915.3. Lineage (NCBI taxonomy): Eukaryota > Metazoa > Arthropoda > Insecta > Hymenoptera > Halictidae > Sphecodes > Sphecodes monilicornis. Next base: position 20,294,117 of record OU565290.1, read on the forward strand.
GTAGATGCCACGAGCTTCAACACGAGTCCAGATTTATCGTCATATGATTTTCTCTTAAAAAATTATAACAGTATAAATACCAACACTTTTCATTTCCTGGAATTACTAAAAATTGCCTAAATCCGTCTTGTTCTCACTACTTTAATTTCTCGTCCCGATAAATACTGAATACAATAAAAGAACGAATTTTTACCATGCAGTTAACAGTCGAAAAACGTGAAAATACAGTTCTGTCCATCCAATCCCTCCCTGGAAGCACTGTAGAACGGTTCGATGCGCATAGAGGGCGACGAGAAACGAGTCGAAGGGGGGGAAAAAGTTGATTCGCAGGTAAATGGAAAGCGGCGGGATCTAAATGAAGAACTTAGCCTGTCCTAACTGCGGTTGAATTACCGGCGGCTGCTTAACGCGTCCCGAGCCACGTTAATTACGTTAATCCGCCGGCAGGAATTAATTTCTCCGCGAGACGGAGCTTTATCTTACAGCGTGGACGAGAACTGTCGCGATAATGTGAACGTCGAGGGCGGCCACCCTCCCTCGCCGAGCGCTACAAAATTGTTTGATTCGCTTTGCGTTGAATAAGCGGAGATCATGGCCGAGCTACCTGCTGGAATGATCGTGGAAAAGGGACCATTGAACATGGAAAGTGTCGGAATAATTGTGCGAATCATTTTGTACTGAAATTGAACCTAACGCTATAATTTCGAGGGTTCGAAACGTTGCTTGTCCCTTAAATAGAATATCGAAGTAGGTTTTAGGAACACATTGAATTCATTCGTTTCTTTAACGTTGATACTTAACGAATTGGTGGATGAAAATCAATTATACTTTACAGTATGAAAAATATGAATTGTTCAGTTCAATTCGCTCAAATATTCTAAATTCTTCAATTTGTCATTATTGAGATTGCAAATATGTAGAATTAAGTACAGTTATTCGATAAATCTGTTTCTTTGAATATACAGGGTGTTCACGCTATCACTAGCCAGCGGTTTTCTTGCAAATAATAAATATTAGAAAAAAATGCTGGAGGAAAAAGTAGTACTGTTTTTGGTAAGTAACATAATGACGTATGTAATTTTCTTGTGTTTGCACTTTTTTCTTAGAAATGAAGGTGACCTTCAATTTTTTAAATGAAATGCTATATATTTTTTTATATCATATGAAAACGTGTGTCAAGACAAATTTATTCGTATACAACGCAACGACCTCTTCAAGGTCATACAAGGTCAGAAATGGCAGCAATGTTTTGAATATTTCGTACGTAATATTTCGTAAAGATATCATTCACGATACACGAAACTAACGCAATCATGTGGATTAATATTTCGGACAACGGTAGAAAACAACGTTGTGCATGTAGCCACGCTATATTGAAGTTATATTGACCATTTACTATAGCCTCGTCAATAAAGTACACTTGTAAACGCATTAGTAAGAAATGTTCAAAACTTTTCTTCCATTTCTGACCTTGAATGATCTTGAAGGTCATTGTCTCGTATACGAATGAATTGGTCTTAACACACGCTTTCATACGGTATGAAAAAATATATAGCATTCCATTTACAAACATTGGAGGTCACCGACAATTTTCCTGAAAATAGTGCAAATACAAAACAATTATACACGCCATTACGATGTTCGCAAAAAAAAACAGTATTACTTTTTTCTCTTCCATTTTTTTCTAATATTTATAATTTGCAAGAAAAACGCTGGCTAGTAATAGCGTGAACATCCTGTATAATGAAGATCGCTAAAAATCTGAAGAAGTAATGCAAACTGATTACTTCCAGTGTGTTCCAGATCAATCTTTTAGTTCTAGTTCTAAATAATTCAAACAAGTTGTTTCAGAGAAAACGAGTCTTCCAAATCCATACATCTTTTACAATTTTGTGAATTGCATAAAACTTCTATGAAAATGTTAATCTTCTGTGAAAATACTCGATTTTTCAGTCCTCCAGCAAAGAATACAAATAAGATCACTACCACCAGCTGACAGTTTATCGAACAAACCAATCTCGGCCGTGATCAGTCAAGGCAAAAATGCAATTTTCTTGGAACAACGTTTAAAGGCAGTTTCCTTTAAAAAAAAGGTTGCATGAAAGGTTACCTAAAGGCTGGTTACAGAATTAATTATACTTAAATTCCGAGGTAATATGTAACAATTGATCGCAATCCTCTTTCAGAAAAATACGGTCAAAGGGACCGAGATACTTTCTCCGAGGAGCGCTTACTACTTACAAGCGCTTTAAAAACGTGCTTTGTTCGAAATCGATAACTTAATTAGTTCCGTAGATATTAGATTTGAAAGGGTAAAAGTGGATCAATGGCGACCGAAACTCCCGCGACCCATATTTTCAGTCTTGAATATGCGTACGAGTAATAGGAGTGGCAGCAGCGAAAAGAGAAGAGAAAGATACGCTGGCTCTGCATCCGTCACTGACCGTAATGCAGGTTGTGGCAGGTCAGCGAAGATGTGCAAGCGAGAAATCTGACTGCAGTCGGGAAAACGAGATGGACGACTATTAAAAATCCTGGTCTGCTTCGTTCCGTGATATCTCGGTAACCGTAAGCCGGGATTGAGAGCAGCACCATTTTTAAAGGGGAAGATTTTATGCTTCTCGAAACATCGCATGCTACACTCGAAAATAATCCAATTAAACGAAAACCGAATTCGAAGTTATCGCAAAATATTTTCATCCTAAGTAATTGATTATCTCGTGACGATGATTCTTTTTTTTATCGAAAGATTAATACTTAATATCATTATCTTAAAATTATGTGTACCAGAACAATGCTACTTGCAAATTCATTGAAATTAATAGGATCCTGCAGCTGGCGACTTGTTAAAGTGGAATATTCGGTAATGGAATAATCTAAATCTAGATTAATAATCTCGTTAATGCGATAGCTATGCTACGGGCGTACTGGTAAATAAATGTTAATATTAATGATTATCGTGGAATACGTTAATGCGCCTGACAATACCGCGATCAATTCAATTGCTGATCCGGTTCGCAACAATGTACGCCCACGGTAGTCGTCATTTTGTTTTTCCACGTGACATAACTCTTGTTACTCCGCGTTGTTGTATCATGCAATTGAACCAATATTTTTAAACGTGTCAATTTCCAGCATACACGGTTGACAAAATGATTGTTCGAATTAAACCGCGCCAACTTTGTGTGCTAATTAATACAGACAATATTTACAGTATATAAAAGTCCAGAGTCTAACAATTGCATTGTCTCCATGAAATTTTTCTTTGTACCGAGTCAGCACTCTATATGTTCATGAAATTGGTTAGAAAGATATAAAAGAATGGAAAGTACGAATTAAAACACATAAAATGCGTGCTACGAATTTTTAAGTATTTTTTGGAATATCCTGTCGTATTTTTAGGGCACTGACAAAACTTAAATTGGGAACATCGCGAGCTCGAACGTCAGCGAAGAATCCTGTGTTTCTAGGTTCGGAACTTATTTATTCGGAGAGGTAAAACGAGAGCCGCATTCTACGATCACTCGAAGGGAATTCAAACGCGCGTTTTAATGGAACTACGGGGTTGGCGGGGGTGGGCGCACGCGGGGGTGAGCCCAGAATTCCAGTAAACTGTGGATTCAGGATTTATTCGTACGGTTGTATGCCAAGAAAATATGCTCGTACATCAGCGCCGACGAAATCGAATTTCACGCAAGAAATCAAATTAGAGTCACGACGGAGACAATTCGATTTCAAAAATCGTCTTAGGTACCCGATAGCTATTTCCATATAGATAACAAATGTAACTTCGTTGGAATCGAGTTTTGTATATCGATCGGTAGGTTCGATTTAAGTTACCGTCTACCGGAAATACACCCGGCATTTACAAAATCTATATTGAACCCTGCGACTTGCTTCGAAAAATATTTGTCCAAATAGAAAATACGTAGATTATAAAATACGACCCAACTACATTTTACGAAATTTCCCAAAATATTTTATATATTGTGCGATGGAGAAGTTTCATAATTTATAATTTGTAAAATACGATCCAATTGCATTTTATGAGGCACGCGAAATGTTATCATCTGTATTATATGCATAGCAATTTTTATATTTTATTTATCGTGCTATAAAAATGTTTCGTAACATAAACTATGTAAAATACGAACCAACTGCATTGTATAAAGCTCGCAAAATTTTTTAAACTGTCTACTGTTTGTACGGTAACTTTTATATTTCATGATGTAAATACACGTTGTAATTTAAATGATACTGTTTTAATTAAAATGTCCACGTGTATTTGAGATCGAGTTGGGATCGGAAAGAAGTTTTGGAAATATTTTCTCGCAGCTTTGTCTCGGAAATTGGAGTATGGAAAAAATATGAAACAATTTACCCGGGACCAATAAGTAGTGACAGCTTCAGCGCAATCAATCATGCAAATCGGGCTGGTTGTAATATCTCGCAATTCCGTGAACGATTCCATATGGAAATGCCGTTAATATCCGACTTGTATATCGATATCCACCAACACGTATATATTCTATACGTTGTGACGGCTCCATAGTTAAAACAAAGGACGCGCTGCAATCTGGCCGGCTGCAGCCGTGCGCCATTCATTATTTATTAACGATTAGTTCGCTGGTATTGATCTTTGCTTTCGCATCATTGCAGCTCCGGGTTATCCCGGCGTCATTACCAACGGCATAAAAAAATCATCGAGCTGGATCCGAGCCCGACAATCGCCCATGTATCAAATAGAATATCGATGCGTCCGATCGTTACGAATTTATTCGGTAATGATACGGAGACCGATTTAGAAACCACGGAAATAGATCCTACTGAAAGAATTATTTTATGCACAAATGCCGACAAATCATGAAAATCGTAAAAAAGATCGATCAAATACGTAATGAACGTGCTTTCATTCGACAATGCAGATTTTGCGCATTCATGACCAGAATGAATAGAGGGAATTTAAATTTAATTTTATCGATGTATTATCATCCTATCAAAAATTATTACAGGAAAAGTAAAATTTGTATCTAAATCCTGCTTCTTGAAATTCTTGCAAACAATTTTTAGTTTGCGATCCACAATATAGTAATTACTCAAAAAGATTTAGACACCACGACCATAGATCCTACTGAAAGAACTATTTTATGCACAAATGCCGACAAATCATGAAGATCGTAAAAAAGATCGATCAAATACGAAATGAACGCGCTTTCATTCGACAATACAGATTTTGCGCATTCATGACCAGAATAAGTAGTGGGAATTTAAATTTAATTTTATCGATCTATTATGATCCTATTAAAATGATTACAGGAGAAATAAAACTTTTATCTAGCTCCTGCTTCTTAAAATTCTTGCAGAAAATTTTTAGTTTGCGATTCACAATATAGTAATTACTCAAAAAGATTTAGATACCATGACCATAGATCCTACTGAAAGAACTATTTTGTGCACAAATGCCGACAAATCATGAAGATCGTAAAAAAAATCGATCGAATACGAAATGAAAGCGCTTTCATTCGATAATGGCTCCAAATTTTGCGCGTTCATGACCAGAATGAATAGAGGGAATTTAAATTTAATTTTATCGATGTATTGTCATCCTATCAAAATGATTACAGCAAAAATAAAATTTGTATCTAGCTCCTGCTTCTTAAAATTTTTGCAGACAATTTTTATTGTGCGATCCACAATTTAGTATTCACTCAAAAAAATTTCGACACCACGAACAATAGAACTTCTAAAACAAATTTAATGCTCAAATATCGTCAAATGATCGCACACAAATTGATGAATAGCAAACGTTTAGAAATTGTTTAATATTCGGCGCTCATCGCAGATGCACAAATGCATTCAAGTCGTGTAGTATTTGCAGCGTAACGTCGATGAAAATCATGCCATAACGGGATCTGTGTAGTGTGATCATTGAAATAGGATAACTCGACCCCACTGGAAGGTGAAACGAAGTTCCATCAAATTAATTATCGAATTCGGTTAATAAAACGGTACGCGAAAAGCTGGGAATTCGCGAGAGAGACGGCCGCGGATAAAAAGAGAACAAAGGCGGGTCGAAAGTGAAAATGCCTGTGGGCGAAACTCTGAATTTCCGTAATCACGCGTAGTGTGCAATAACGGGGTAAATAAATTACTGTTGGATGCTGTTACAGATTAAAAACTGTGAATGACCACGATGGTGTGAGCTTGGAACATCAAAAGTCAAAAGATGCAATGAATTTTCCTCGCTATAAAAACGAATATGCATTTTGCGCGATGGAAAACTAAATTTTAAAATTCCAAAAAGTATTTGAATAAAAAATTAAACATGATGAATCTGCTAATATTTGAACTGTTAAGCTTTTTTTAATAATTTAATTAAGCTTTGAATGAAAAGTATACCGCCAACATTATCTTACATAGATTTTCAAAGAGTTGTTGTAAAAACAAAACTTCAAACTTCAAATCTATTATAAATTTATTCACGAAAAAAATTTTTCAGAGACGTTTCAATTAATAGAATTTTTTAGGAAAAACATGTTAACAGTTTTTCTCCCAATAGAATATGCAGAAACATTCTAGGAAAAACTGAAGAGTATATTATGAAAGTATATGCTTGAAGGATTAAAATGAATGCAGGTTCATCACTGTACCTATCGCTTTAACGAAGTTACAGTAGTTTAAATATTGCCAATTTTTCGAAAATCTAAAATTTATCTCGAATACCTTTTGCAGCCAGCATGATTATATTTTTGCAGTTCAGTGGGCAAATACATTTTTGTCCAAAAAATCCTCGACGATAATTCTTCCCTCATCAAATATCATTTCGCGCAGAAATTCCCGTGTTTCCGTGTCACGGGAATTATCGTCGAAGGAGGGACGAGCAGCGATTCGTTAAACGTAATCGGCGACCTAATTGCCGCGCATTGTTCGCCACGGTCCATGCGCGATTTCGTTACACAATTGTCCCCGATGTCAGCGGCTGCGAATTTTCGACGGCCCGGAGTTTTCACGTGGCGTCACGCGCTAGACAAAAAGACTAGGAAAAAATACCGAATCCACCTCGCCGAAACTGCGTTGAACCCGATGGTTGCTGCCAAGAAACAATGCCTGCTGCCTACCTACTAAAATCTATTTTCCCATAAAACAAAACACTGTCCCTTCTATAATAAAAAAGTCATTAAACCTTTGGTATGAATCTGGAAAAAGCTCGATCACTTTATTTTCAAACAGTAATCTAAAAAGAAGTTTATATTACTCAAGAATTCCTTTCGATTTATGTAATTTCTTTCGAAATTGTTAATCTTTAGAATTAAAAGCCTGTGAGATAATTACAGGCAAGTAAAATGTTAAAAGTTAGTTTTAATGTTCGTATGTAGAATCAGTCGTTCATGCGCAGATCATTCAAATAAAATTTAATGGAGAATAAGTCGCCCATGTCCAGACAACAGATCGCCAAAATAAAAGAAACCTTTAAGTAGAATCAGTCGTTCATATGCAGAGACAACTGAGCGCTAGAATAAAAGAGAACGTGTCAGTCGTTCACGCGTAGAGAATAGATTACTAAAATACAAGTAAACTTGAAGGAATGCAGGCAAAATTCTTAATTAATGTACAATAATGTGCTATCTAGATTATAAATAATTAATTCGTAGCCGAATCGCTATTTGGTTATACTTGAAACGGAAAATAAGAAGGAGAGTCTCTCAGGCTATTTTTCGAGTCGCAGCATCGCGCGACGCTTCTCAGTCTTTTTTGGGCGACACCGATTGTGGGACCAATTGCAGAGGGAAAAAGTGTTGAAGTAGCTTTCAAATCCGAAAAGTGTACGGTACTGCCATCTACGCGCTGACGTGGAAAACTAGAATCCACCGAGAACCACGAATTCTCGGCTTCGCGTGCATATACGCGTCGCGATAGGCCGGATTTCCCTCGAGTCACCCCTCGTTTGTACTAAAAAGGGAGAGAGAGAGGGAGAGAGAGAGAGAGGGAGGGAGTGAGAGGAAGAGTAAGGAAGAAAGAGAGATTGAGGAGAGAAGCAAACCCCCAGATGCCAGTCGTGCAATCGTCGGACCGACATCTGTCGGCTTTAGAACTGGTACGCGAAACTTCGACGCAAACTCGCGCGCCGCTTTGTGCAGTCGAGCCGAAAGCATCATCACGGTGTTATGACAGATCGCTTCATTGAATGGCGCCGACTCTAATTAGGATTCATTGTGACCGAATCGTGTAATCGTATCTGCCGCTGGACGGTCCTGATCAACTCACCGATTCGATTACGCTCGTTACATTCGGACGGCCTTACCTGGAACAATAGAAAATGGGCATTAGGCATCGTTCAACGACACTGAAATTGATTGTTTGTATTAATAATAATAATTCTCATAGTTGAACCCGCGGATGAGGGAACTTAGGTTCATTTTGAGCTAGGGCTACGAACGTTTTATTTAAAACACAATTCTTCTAGTAGCCTGCTCAAATCATTACCTATTAGTGTTAGATTCAGGAAGATCAACAAGGATCACGGCTAACATGATCTCAACAGAAGCATCCACATTATGAGAATTAATTATTATCGAAAGCAGGTTGCTTCTATACAAGCGAAGTTAAAGACGAATGTGAAGGATCCGAGGAACATAAAATATGTAGGCTGTCAGCCGATCATATGTTTCACCGAATCCTATATGACGAAGGCAATATCGATTGCTGTGACGTCACTGAACAGACGAGCGTTTTTAAATGAACGAGTGGTTTTTTTTCATGACCGATGTGCGAGCATTGAGACAAGTGAGTCTCGTGTGGCCCGACGTTGGAGAAAGACGTGTTATAATTGTATCCAACATTAAATTATTTTACACCGTTAACAGCATTTAAACATTTAATCTACTGTATCTATTCCGGCCATCGCTTACAAATAATAATAATCATGATTTCGAAGGCTGTTTCTTAACACTCTATCCACCAGTAACCTATCAACACATTGACAGCCGGCCCCGCGAAAACGCGGATTTCTGTGTCTGTCGCTTGATTTGTATTTACTTGCCATGGTTACGCCGATCTTCATTTGTCATACTCTAAAGATAAAACGTATACGATTGTTCAGAAACAATCGAGGCAGGAATCACTCTCGATCAGTGTATTCCGCGAACAGTATATCTTTCGTACGCTTATGCTTTTGGTTGAACAGTATAACAAGTTTTTTTCTTCTGTAACTTTTTACCCATATAATATGAGTGAAATTATGTTTTAAATATTTTTTTTGGCTATTCAGTGATCAGAAACAAGCGAATAAGACCGGCGATCGGGGTTTAAGTAGCCGATACGTTACCGGCGCTCAGGCTTTAAATGTCTCTTAGGTCGCCGGCTGTCAATGTGTTAACAGTCCTTCGGATGGTTGTACTTCAAGAAACAGGACCTTCGAAGTCTTGTTTTATGTAAAAAACCCAAAGTAAATGGTTAAATCACATTGTGGAAGAGATTCGTTAGTTCATAATTGAAATTACTGATACTATTGAAAAATTGACTAAGCATCTTGAACTATGAATTGTGCACGTACCACAACGAATGAGTATCTTTGACGAAAATCAGCTTAACTTAGAACGTATTTAACACTAACCGTAACATATAATTATTGAAATTATGCAGATACTTCTATGAGAAATTAATAAATAAATGTTCCAATATCTACTACTGTAAACATTGCGAGTAATCTAAATAAATACAGTGTTGTAATTTAGATAAAACAACAATCTACCAGTCGTATTTGTGCTCGCTCCCGTTGCTGTTAAAAGCTGTAAAAAATTTAAATCGCTTTACTTGTTTGACGACTCACGATTTTTACGAGAAACTTGAAACAAACTGTTTCGTCATGTCTTCAGACGACTTGTGCGACTAATAACTAAAATATACAAACGCAGAGTTGGATGGCATTATATCTAACGCGTGTAGCATAACAAAGCACACGTTGTGACACATATCTTTCCACATTTCTCATTTCTCTAGAAACAAATGTACGGATTCACGATTGAATACGGCGTGCCACGTGGTTCTGTTACATTCGTGAGCATTAAGTTATTATTCGTGATGGAAACACGACAGATGATGCAATTAAACAGAGATACTGGGTCCATTCTAGCGGACAGCTTGTGCAGACCAATTATAGAAAACAAAATATGTGTGCCCGTGCGCGAGAACACACCGAAATAACGCCCCCCTCACAATAAATACAGAAGCAGGGGCAACGGGTAAGATGTCGGCCCGCGGTACGTTTTCATGAGTTTCGCAAAACAATCGGTTTGCACGGTGTCGAGATTCGCAGCTGACAGCCGCTTCGCATCGCGGGAATTACGCCGGGCATCTGGTCTCATAAGTATGCCCCGGGAAAACATAGTTTCTGCGCACGGTCAGAAATTTATTAGCCTCCGTAAATGCAGATGGGAATTACATTCGACTGTAACTCAACCCTTGATAATCCTTTTAATGTTGTTTGCATTAAAGTTAACTGGAACGAGGTCTATAGAATTCCGCCCTCCCCCTGGCAGTGTCTTTACATTATCCCAAGTTACATGCATTAACATGCGACTGTGTAGGGTTTGAATCTTTTCATCTCTCGAGTTAAACTCGTCACGAAATATTTGAATAGAATGTATTGTGGGTTGAATAAAACGGTTGGATATAACAACAACAATATATTTTAATAGAATTCGGTATTACACTCTTATGCTCTCTCTTTGCGGACCGATTCCGAACGACTCACGCCGATGTTCTTGGCGCTCGTATCGCGTCACTTCCCCGCGCTCTGCGCCCTCTCCCGTCAAACCTCATACAACCTCACACAAACAATAAAAACAACCTCACATTTATTAAACGTTAATGTTATTCATTTCTTTTGAATTGAAATAAAACTATATAATTCTGTTAAAAATATTTAAACATTAAAATAAATGTAGACGCACAGATAATAATACAAATCTTCTTTTTCTAGTCACTTTGTAGATGATGATCAAATAATTAGAGCCACAGTACGGTAAAGGTACTTTATTCTAATACCCCACACCCGTGGTGGGCACGGTAGGAGCCCCTCATACGCCTGCTTCTCCCACCAACTTCTCTTTCATGCGCGAGGCCTGCGCACTCTTCGCGACGGGCGAAGCACTTCCTTCCTCTATGGTAACGGCGGATGCTGGTGGGGGACAGTGGGCGCTATGGTGGGGACAAAGTTCAATTGAGACAAAAATGCCTGCCGTACACTGTTACCAAATGAACATTTGTCATTTTGGAAATCTCAACACTATTTTACAGAAAGATAGTAAGTAATTAGTGCAGCTAGGTCGTCACTCCAAAATTAGTTGTTTTAGTTTTAATTGAATGGTTGTTTGAATTGTGGATTTATGGAAGTGGCTAAGGATTTAAGAACAAGGGTTAATATATGAGAATGGATCGGTCATGTAGTTATAACTCCAAAGAAACTTTCACATTTCAGTGCAAATTAATAATTGTTCCTTTTCCACAGTTATTTTCTCGTTATCTCCCGGTGATTCTACGAACTTCCTGTCGTTGCTTATCTACGTGGACCGTTACAGCCGGTGAAATAGGTAGATACTTCGAAGGGAAATTTCAATTTGGTTTATCTGGGCAACTTATCTCCATTGAATGCATTGCCATTACGTATCTCCATTAATTACAGTGGAGAATGACCAAGTTAAACGAATTGTAGCGACCCAGTGCAGGTAATCGATGGTCGACGCGACCATTGCTCTCTGCAGGATCGTTCGTATGGCTTCAAGATATTATGAAACGATGTTCTTGGACAACCAGGCATGTCTATGACCGAATTCTGTCTTCTAAACAGTATTCATCTATAACAAATAGTCACATTACAGATCTAATCCATTTATATCAAAATTTCTTTCATTTTTCGACTGTAGAAACAACATTCCACCCGATATTCAGCATTTAACCATTCTTTGTCAATACTCGTGTAATCTGGTACCTGCTTCTAATTTATTTAATAAATTTGTTTAATGTACTTGTTGACAAGTAGCAGGTTTGCTATAGATTTCCACGATATTGGATAATTCTAAATTAATTTCCGTTCAACACTTGTGTAGCCAACCAGGTACCCGTGTACCAATCTACTGCATTTCTTTCAAGAATTTTGCAATGTTCGTCTAAAAACATTATAAGACAGTATAGATATAGATTTCCACGATCTTGGATAATTCTAAATTAATTTCCGTTTAACACTTGTGTAGCCAACCAGGTACCCGTGTACCGATTTACGACATTTCTTTCAAGAATTTTGTAATGTTCGTCTAAAAGCATTATAAGACAGTTTCGAAATAGGAATTTAAAAAAATGTTGAATACCAACATTTTTAAATTATCTATGCATTCTGGTTGGGTACACAAGAGTTAAGGCAGCGGTGTCCAGCGTAGGGGCCCCTCACGCTTCCCCTTCCTACTGTCAGTTTGCGCAGGCGCAATGTGTTCTCACCCCGCCGACCAAGAAACCGAGTAACCGACCCGCGAGTCATAAAACAATCGACGATAATCTTTTTAACACGGGAAGCCAGCATATTGGTAATCGGTTCCCCGCGTCACGGCGCTATGGAAACGGCGAACGGTGGTGGGGACGGCGTTCAGCTCCCGGAGCCGAGTTTGGACATCGCTAAATTAAGGTATCAAACTAAGCGTTCAAGCTGTAAAATAAAATGTTCTTGAACATTGAAGAATATTTTGGGTATTGAGAAGAGTATTGAAGTGCTAAAAATTAATATTGCAGTTAATTCGTCACTGAGATTCATTTCTAGACCATAATCTTAATCCACAGAGTTTTCATTTCAGCTGCAGAAGCAAGTACCACACTCTAAATCCCACGAAACAGTTGTAACACCAACACATCGCATTTGTCAGAACTATTAAAGTTCCGCCAGCTTTATTTGCGGTAACTCACGGTAGATCAGACCTATCCCCTTGCACCTATCGCCTCGATGACGGCAATAATTTAGCAAGGAGGTTCGAGATCTGGGGATCTATCGAAGGATCTCGATCGCGGCTCGCCAACAGGAACAACCGCGAGACCCTGTTCGCTTGTCGATCCCTGTCGCAGAGGAGTCACGAGTCCCTCTTCCTCGATTTCGTAATTCACGTGCATCGAGATCGTCTCGAAACAAGACCGATCGCTATCCAGGGCTTCGTCGTAAATCACCGGCCGATCGGATCGCACCGAAAAGCCTCGCATCATCCGTCTCTGACAAAGTGTAGACCTGCCAAGAGATCTGGCCCGCTGTTTCCGAACTTCCGGTCGTTATTTACGGTCGAGATCGGTAGAACTTCGGCCGCGTTTCGGCGCGAGAACGAGAGCCCGAAATCGCAAATTGATCTCGACTCGTTCTCCGGGACCCGGCGCTCTTTTATCGTGCCGCCACCCCCGTTACCAATACACACCCGCCGCAATTTCTTTCGGCAGAAAGTAATTTTCTTCGGCCGATAGCGCGGAACTTCGCCGACAAGCTGTCATTAGAAAATTAGTAACGATCGGCGCCACGAATTTGTTGACTGTGCTCACCCTCGTGCGATTAATAAATTATCTACCGGCGACTATTTCATAATGTTTGAATTTCTACGGTCACGTGAGTGAGGATTTTTTAACAGATCTTTCAACTGCGATAGGAATTGCAATCGTAAACCCATCATCTTCACTTACGCAATATCTAGTAATCTAATAATTCTAATTGATATTATTATCTAAACGGAGATTTTAAAACTTCTTTTTGGTGCAGCACAATTATTGAAAAGGCTATTAATAGGCTACCGGTACATAAAGTATTAACAGCAGAACTGCCATCAATATGGCTGATTTCAGGTACTTCAGGATCGTATCTTCATTTATTAACACGTAGGCTGCCACGTCGGTCATATCTGGGCAATACAATGTCTTTTCTATCATTAAAAATCCATATTCTTATATTGATTTGTTGCGATCTAAAAGAATTCCTGAAACAATCACTGTGATAGCTAGACCGCGAATCTTTATGCAAAATCTAAATTTCATGGTTTATTTTATAAAAAGCAGGATAAGAAACAAGTTCAATCTATCAATTACTAAATTCCTTATTTTAATTAAAGAGCAGAGATATGATTAATATGTGTTGCTATACATGTTTTAACGCAGTCTAACGATAAGCTTTAACTCTGCAGTTTTCATTAGAACGACTGGATTACATCGATTTGATGGAATTTTTGTGGGGTGATTTGTTGGCAGTCAACGTGTTAACAGAGTAGGGAATTACAATCTTGACAAGAGACAAGTCTCTACTCACGGATCACACAATAAACCGTCCTCCGGCGAGCGCATTGAAACGCCGCGCATAAAATCCGTATCATGCTGCGACCGGCGTAAAAGCGACTTGCTGAGAGAAAAAGAGGGTAAAAAAATCATAAATACGAGGGTGGGTGGTACCGTGTAATACCATTAGCCGGTCGTATCTCCGCAATCACGGCGGCCCTTAAAAAAGATTTCAATAAAGCCGCGACCAGCGTCCAGGAGGTGAACGTAATTCAGCCGTTCTTATCCGATTGCCGGGTCGATCGATTTTCCCATAAGGCAGCGCCATATCGTCTTCGTAAGAAATTCCCAGCGAACATAAAAGTTTCATTGGACCGAGCGAACGCTCGTATGCGAGATCGCTGGTCAGCGACGCCTCGGACTTTCGCCGATCGACGAACGGGAGTGTATGATTCGCGATGAGCAACGGTTTTAGCGGTCCCCGTTCAGCTACCGTGTCGTTTACTCGATAACGAATCTAGACGATGTCATGTTATTGCATTTTCTTACTCGCTATATATTTAGGGCGGCTACCTCCTATGCTCGTCACCAGATAGACAAACAGACAAGACAAGTTTCCGATAGAACCTGATCCGTCGCTGATTATTATTGGGATCTGACATGGGGGCGTGGATAATATATATAGATATCCAATATGGCGACGAAGTGTTTGGTCTTAACATTGTATTCATCTTCTTTTTTGTTTTTACTTAAAATGTTTGTAAGTATGGGTGAAACTTGTAAATGGGCAGGTACAAATCCTGCAGAAAGAAAGTTTGCTGAAGAAGAGCAGCTTTATAAAGTTTGATTTATCAAATAATTCATGTCACAAAAAAAAATTTGTTTTTTAATATACCTTCTAAATTTACAATTATAATTTCATAAATTTCTAATCGCTTAGAACTCGTAAGGACATATTAATTACTCCACAAATAATTGTACAAATATCTTCTATTAGAGGTACCAATGCCACAGGCATTACTGAACCGAGAATTTTGAAAGTCTTTAAACATTGGTTAGAGCTTTCAATATGCACTCTAGCTTTAGCTATTTTAGCTGTTAAAATAGACCGTTCTTTGCTAAATTGTTTCTTATATTTTAGAATGAAGTTCTTATAAATTTCAAGCAGTTCACTTCACATACTTCATTTCAAAGTGTGGAAACGGAGCAACAAATTTTTGCTCGAACTACTATCACAATCTTTCACTGCACAGTAATCAAGATTTTTTACTGTAAGTTTATACTGTAATTCACTGTAAGTTTATACTGTAATTAACACCAGTTAACACTGTAAGCTGTTATAAGCCAAGCGAAGCCAAGCTTAGAGTATTTCTACTTTTCGGCAGCAGATGGCGTCACTCAAAATGTCAGATCCCAATACAGGGTGGTCCTTTTAAGTTAGGTCACCTGAATCTCTCTTCAGCTTATTTTGACGTAAAAAATATTTTTTACGTAATATGCATAGTTTCAAGGACCAATACCTGTCCAGAATATTTTTTCCCCAAGGTCATTTTTTTCGGAGTTGTCAAGATCATCGGTGTTATTTGACGCATAACTACGTTTTTTTAGTATTGCATCGGGTAGTGTTGATCGAAAAATACATTCAGATATGTATAATAACATGACCTTGAAATGACCTTGATCTTCGGAAATTAAAGATATTAACGTAAAACTTATGTTGAATATCTTTGTTTAGTACTCCTCAACCTGTGAATGCGAAGAAACTATTTTTTGTCACAGGGTAGTTTTATAAAGGGTTGTTTTCTATCCTGGAAAAATAATAACATCAAAATCATATTGTACCGACCCCAAAATTCTTAAGATCGACCTGTCTGTAATGAATAAAGTACATCCCGCAAAGAAGTAAATTTGGTCCACGTTTCTGTTCAAATTCTGTTCAACTGTTTACTCTGATTAAACCGGAGCAATATTCGACCAAGCGGGAGAAACTATGTCACCTAGTGCACCACAGAAAAAACCGTGTACAGACTAAAATTTTCAGCCGATTATTAATCGCGCATCGACGGCACGAACCGCAACAGGGTCCCACGGTTCGGGCGATGCCATAGAGTGTTGTAGACCGTTGCCGAGTACCGGTGTGTAGGTCAGACATGAATTCTTGATATCCGGGGCTTCGACTTAACCGCAGACATCGGGTCTCCAGTGCTTGCTGCACTGATACCGACCGCGCACGCCTCCCTGACAATCCCGTGGCATGTTAACGTCACGTCCACGGTCTGTAACCGGATCTCCGCCGCGCCGTGGAAACGTTCTGCAACGTTCTGCAACGTTCTACAACGTTCTACAACGCGCTGCAACGCACTGCAACGCGCTGCAACGTTTAACGCATCATCTAGAACCGCAGGGAAACGCGTCGAATGCAACGCGCGACCTCTGCCCGCCTCCTCGCGCTAGAATGTATCATCTGCATCTTTGATAGCCGGCCATCAGACCGCTGGACGACATCGCGAAGTCCAGGCGTGCATCCTCCGCACACCCTGGACAGCGGTTAACGCGACACGGCCTTCCGTGTCCACGGCGCAATCGTAATTAACCCCTCGACCGCGATGGATGGACATTACCTTGTCGCCTGCCCGCTAATCTTGCCACCCTTTCGAGCCGCATTTACTCGCGGATCGCAATAACCGCTAGATTGTTACGTCCCTAGTTGTTACGGTACGCACGCAGCGACTCGCAATTGCTCAAACACCATTCAAGACCTGATAACTTATTCTAAGGTGGACTAAACGACTTCAGGATAAAGTTAGGCATTGCTAGCATTGCTTTGTGCTAGGTTTTTATATGACAAGTCGGTGATCAGTATTTGAAAAGTATGCTTTGTAGGTTCACGGTAAATTGGAATTAACCGCTTGCAAGATAACATGGAGTCAGACTCGTGATGAAGATTTCGAAAAGAATTTACTAAATTTGTATGTTATTAATCTCCTATAAACCGAAATAAAATTCTACTTTGATGTTGTCGATATATAGCCATTGGAGAATACATAGAAACAAAAAAATTGGCGTGCGCTTAGACCACATGGCTGAAGTGAAACTTCTTTAATTTTTTTTCGAATTTTTATTAACACTTTATGACATTTAATTTTCTATGATTCTATTATTGAAACAATTGGCTTGCGATAGCTAAAATATGATATAAATATTCTTGAATTAATTTTGTCTAAATGTCTTGCAAATACTGCATCGAGAGTTGTTCTTGATCTTGTTGTCGCTTCATTAGAATTATTTACCATTTCCAATCTTAATTTACTTCTAGAAAAATTCTATTAATAATTTTGATTGTTCCGATGCAAAGTTCACGTTGGAATCTCCACTTAGCATCATCGGAATTTTATCATAATCTTTATTAAGCAATGCCGAACCCTCAACCGTATATGCTAATAAAATAGAATTTCGTTTCATCGTTTCATCGCCAGATCGGTTTTACGCCTACCTCGCCGAAGTTTTACTAAATCGTTTCATCGTTTCATCGTTTCATCGTTTCAGCGCTTCACCGTTTCATCGCCAGATTGGTTTTACTCCTACTGCGTCGAGGTTTTACTAAATCGTTTCATCGTTTCATCGTTTCATCGCCAGATTGGTTTTACTCCTACTGCGTCGAGGTTTTACTAAATCGTTTCATCGTTTCATCGTTTCATCGCCAGATCGGTTTTACTCCTACCGCGTCGAGGTTTTTACTCCTACTGCGCCGAGGGTTTACGCCTACCGCGATGAGGTTTTGCGTCTAACGCGCCTAAGGAAGTTTTACTTAAAAAATATGAACTTCTTTCCTCTTCTGAAAAATTATGGACAACAAAGAAGTTCTAATCTCTGTAACCGTAACATAACTTGTAATGCAACGGGTTAATTGTTGTTGTTGGTTGAACCTACGAACGATTAGAGGTGATAAACGTTAGGGCCAATTTAGAGTATCGAATTAATAAATCGAATAAATTAACTGCTGCGTTAGAAACAATAGAAAAACGAACATGTTTACAAGAAGTAACTTTAAAAATGGATTCTCGAACATTGCGTTTACGAATTCGTAGAGGCGATTCCCTGGATGCATGAATATTTCGGGGTAGCTGTCGATCCAGTGGGGTAATTTCGTAACGAAAGATTACTTTGGCAATCGAACGGCTACGGCTCACTAACTTCCGGCAAACACCGCGCGTAACACGTTGATAATTATTGTGTCAGCGACGGTAAAGTTCAATCTGCGACATTACTTCGCGCAGCCCTTCTCTTTTACGCTTCTCTATGTGTCGTCTAGTTGCCTGATAATTATACAGCAGTCGGTGTGCAACGGTAATATGCAATCGGTGTACAAAACATGAGATCCGAACACATCTAGTACTCTCGGGGAGAGCGCGCGGCCCGTGAACAAGCGCAAGAGTAGTAGTCGGTTTCCCCCCTCTCCGCCCGGCTATTAATACGCTGCTAAGTGGCTTTTTGCTAATTACCCTGTTGCTTATTATCTTTATTGCGTATCGACTTCACCCGATATCGAAACCGTTCGTGATATGCCTCTATTTACTGGCACGGTTCGATTACACGTTCGATATTTTGTGCCACGTTGCAACAGAGGCAATTTGATAAGATGAAATATTTACGATTATGCGCCCCTGTCTGGGAATAGGGCTCTGCTCTGGGAACTGCGTGGACCTATGCTGTTCCAGTTTCTGCGTTCCCTATGCTCCCAATAGCATTCTCCACTAAACGCTAAATGAACATAAGAGCCACTAATTACACCGCCGACTGCGACCACTCGATGCTACGGTGAAAAATGAAATTTCATTGTGAATTAACAGCGCAAATCTAAACACCTGAGACTCCAACAGCTTAATGAATGAACTATCGCGGCTGCAAGAACTCGATCTCTACATTCAATAATTCTACACTCAATGATTTTTAAATTACAGTTACTGTAGGTAATTTTTTCGTATTGTTTATTCAATTGTGTACATTAGAAAATGGTATCGTCGAAAAATATACCACAGAAATATCTGAGATATGATCATAAAATAAAAATGTTCCGACTTGTTTGCAAGTAGCAAGAAAGTGAACAGAAAATTCATATAAATTAACTGAAAAATTAAATTAATATTAAATTTTCTCTGCATTTTATATAGTTAGTACACTTAATCGTCTTTCTACAGTGAAAATTGGAGGGTTAGTTTTATTATATTTTATAATGATTGTATCGTTAGGGAAGATAGGTTAGTTTTTGGTAATGAGATTGAGGAGGGGTAGAGACCAGAGCGGTGTATGAGACTCCACCACGAGTAAGAGAGTTTAAGAAAGTTACGTGCGAAATTGTATCACATACTGTGTCAAAAATATAATTGTTAGTTAATGAAAAAGAGAAGATTATTCACCTAAACGAAACCATTGATTCCAACAACAAAAATAATATGTCAATGTTTTGATGTTCGTTTCGTGTCTTCGTCATTTTATATGTCATCGACTCATTTTTCTCATAAATTCACAAATGCATAAAATCCGCAGACTAGCGATAGTATTTCAAACGATAAATGAGTAACATCCTCTGTTTCAAAGTCGGTTCACAGCTTCGGATGTTGTCAAATAAAATACTCACAAAGTATAAGTCAGTTTCCGTAACATTAATTAAGTCCAATTCATATCTATGTACAATCAAGACCTCTGAGCGTCTGGAACAACTTCGTGAATCACTGTGCGACGTCCGTTCCAGAGGTTCCGTTCGACCTTCTCCATCCAATTACGAATAGATTAGCGACGATCCTCGGGATCGCAGAATCGCCATCTTTCATCTGCCGTGGTTCTTCTTGTGACTCTGCTCGAATCCCTTCGCGATCGTCGGCGAGTTCATTTGGCGGTGGTATTTCGGTAGTTTCGCAGTTTTCTCGGGGTTTCGTCGGCTGTGCCGTGCACCGGCGCAGCGTCCATTTGTATCGGTGAAAATGGCTTCGGGAACTCGAAACGCTGGACCGTGGCCAGGAATTTATCCCGGCAAACCCCGTGCCCGGTGCTGCAGGTGAGCCGGGTACGGTCTCCGTGTAAACGCCGTATTTATTGCCTCGTTCCCGATGTAAATGCGCGTGCCGTGGATTATTGGGAACTGATCTTCCGATCTCGAGGATAATTCCGGTACCTAGGCGGGCCCGGCCTAACAACAGGATCGTCACCGAACGGCTCTCCGTCGGATCCTCTAAATTTCGGCAGAACGGGCTAAATACGCGGGGGCCAAACGCTGATGTAAACGGGTTGCACGAGCAATTGCACGCGTTGCAAACCCTCGAATCCCTTCCTGGTATGCCGCCATCTAGCCCTCCTCATTGACTCTCCCATCCACGGCACCACGCAAGCCTCGTTCCCCTCTTCACCACCCCTGTCCACTCCCTATGATCATCCTCTAACGAGATAATATATCAATTGCGTCTCTGATATATATATGGGATCGCGCGTATCCCGAGCGCGCGAGTCGTGCCCTCCGGTTTACCAGCTATCGAATAGCTCAGCCAGTGAACCGACTGCGCTGCGGAACATAGACGAATTGACGGTGGATCGGATGCAATTGAGTAATCACATCACGCGGTTCCGATCGACTCGCTTCAAAATGCTATCCAACGCAGTAAATGCGATGACGCGCGGAACGACGCGCTCTGTGAAGCGCGCAAACCGCTCGCCTTTGCATTCCAAATTCGACGGACATAATCGCCTTGGTCAGATCTTCATGCGCTTATCAGCATCTTTCTCCAGTGTCGGCGTCTTTGGTTTAACCATCCGCGTCCCCGTGGAACATTCAAGTTAGCTAACTTTACACTTGTAGGTGTTCAAACTGATACGGAGTGTCTCGGGGCGGGTGGTACAAGATGGACAAGAGGTGATTCTATTTCCAAAAATAAGTAACAAAAAGCGGTTCACAGTTTCTCAGTCAGCTGATACTTTCCAACCACGCCAGAGTCATAAAGCAATAAATTCGTCAGAAGATGCTAAAAGACCCCTTCGACAATGGCACTGTCCAAAATCGAACGTAGAATAGAACCAAACCGAAATACAAGCCGGCTATACAATAAACACGTCTCAACAAACTTATTAAAGTGATTATAGATAGGGAGAGGCTTCTAAATGGCTGCTATATCTTGTTATCGATACAGGCAATTTTTATGTTGCATGAAGATCCGCCGTCTATCAACAGTCAAAGCTTTTACTCTTTTTAAGTAAATCGATATATTCCACAATGCCAATGTACAAAATATAAACCGTGTAGGCGATGACTAATTAAACAAAGAATCTGTTGACCTACGAAAGAATGGATTGTATAAGCTGAGGGTGCAACCGGATCATTCCCAGCGTCGAACGAGGACAAATCAAGGTCCAGCTCGAAAACTCCACGAGCCATTAAGCCTGGTGATTATCAACGCGTAAAAACAATGACACCCTCCTGATATCGGCCGCTCGATACACCCTCCGTTCATTCGACGACGTTCGGGGTTGGTTCCGCGTGTCGCTATCTGTTTTAACGGGCTCGTGACGATACCCGGTTGAAATCGCAGCTGCGGCTGAATCGAATAGCGGGCCCGTTACACCCGGCGTAACCCGAAAGACATAATGATTTTCGACGTGCCGTTGCTTCTCGTTTGCGCCGGACAATGTTTCGCGACACTTCGGACCGTGACCGGTCTGTGGCGTGAAATAGCCGGACTCTGTGGACGCCGTGATAATTAGCCCCGGACGAGCGTTGCCACTGTTACGGAAAATTTGAAAATGGCCAGCGCCGCGGGCGCGTTGCGAAGAACCAAATTCGTTTTAAACTCCATCCCTTTGTCGAATTCGCTTTGGCCGGAGCCAGCTTGACGAGCGTTTAGCAATTAACGCTCGTTTCCCGAATCGCGCCGTGATTCCGGGAAATAAAATTGATCGGGAGTAAGTGTTGCTGTTAATGATAATTTAAAAACGTAATTGCTGAATACACGCGAATTTTGTGCGACACGCCGTGTTAGAGAGAGCTGCGTGTCTCTGTGTCCAGTCAGTGTGAAATGATGAACGAAAACGAATAAATATGTGAATTATTATGTGAATTAGATACCTGCATTTCAAGAAATAGCTTAAGTAAACGGTAAAGGTTATGTAAAGCTTACAAGGAGAATGCAAAGCCTTCGCGTCACAGATTTAGTTGAGACTTTACAGAGTTATAGATCTCGTTCCCCTGATTACGAATAACCCCATTATACGGGCAACTACTCAGTAATTTTCGAGATATTTGCAAATTAACGTTTCTAATGTAGTAATAGATCTAGTGTATCTTTTATAAAATAATAAGTATCATTTTCAATTAACCCTTTGGCGGATAAAAATATATCTAAAATATAAAAAAAAGTTACTACGACGGGACTCGAACCCGGTCCCACGGCGTAGCAGTTCAGTTCGCTGCCGCTACGCCACCCATTACTAGGTAACAGAGTGAACTAAACTGATATGTTACGTCCATAAAACTTTAATTTTCAAATGTCTCGAAAATTACTGAGTAGTTGCCCCTATAATGGGGTATATTCGTAATCAGGGGGACGAGATCTATAACTCTGTAACGTCCCAACTAAATCTGCGACGCGAAGGCTTTGCATTCTCCTTGTTAGGTAAAGGTGGCGCTTAAAATTTGGTAACGCGGATAGCTTGCCATATTACATAAAACTACACCTAGTACAAGGAGAAGTCATTGAGTAATTTTAAGCTAGTTTGGAAAATATCAAATCATGCAACTTTGTTAGCCTGCAATTGTTCTTACATGCTGTATAATCGTGGCATCATTGATTAGTAAATTGAAATTGAAATACTAAAATAAACAAACAGTTTGTGTAAAAATTGATGTTGAGTCTAGCTTGATATAGGATCTGCAGGATTAATCCTTCAGAATTGAAATAATTCTCCTTGGAAGTAGAGAACAAAAATGTTCAAAATAAAATTGTCAGTCATTATAAAATCCTTAAAACCAATAATTTGGGATTGCTATATGAAAGAAAATATTCTTGACAGACTCTTCACGTTTTAGATGAAATTTAGTCGAACTTAGCGCACGGTTATGTTACCAAATGGTGCACCATTCCGCAAACTGCAGCACCACCGGAGATGCTCGTCCATTTTATCAATAAGCAGCGTATTCTACAACAGGTCGGCTCGCATGAATAATATAACGTTCAAATGGGATCGGTCCGCTTCCAAGGGAGTAACAAGGGCAGACAATAATAGAGATTCCAGCCGTAACAATCCCATTTCTATTCTTCTCGGTTAAGAAGGAAGGGGGGCCGTTCTCTGGCACGCACTTCGCGAGTGCTACGTGAACGAGAGTCGAGGGAGGGCTCGCAGGAAACCGCGCGAGAAAACGAGGAGGAAATATGTAGGCCGTCCCTTAGCCCGCTAGACGAAAGCAGAAAATAACAGAGCGAACAATTTGAGAGATTACAGAGGGGCCGGGGGCTGGTTTCCAATCGGTTGAACCCGGCCGCATACCGCAGCAGCTCTCTTTCACCGTGCCGATTCTCTTTTTTTCTTGGCTGGCCCGTATCGCCCCTCCCACCATCATCGTATCACGCCCTCCTGCATTTTGTGTTCTGCATTTTGCATTTTGCCACGCGCCCGTGTCCGGCAAATTTACCGTAAATAATGCAAGCATTCGCGGAGGCACGCCCGTTGCATTTGCAGAACCTCGGAAACCTGTGTGCAAGGATGGATTCAACGATCTGCGAAAGTTGTTACAGGGAAATGGGGACCTTCAGCTGCCATAAAGGCACTTAGGGCTCGCTCGAAGGGACACGGTATCGGTTGGATACCCAACTTCTCCTGTGCTATTCCATAATCAGTGTGAATTATTTGTAAAGGTTTGTCAAAGGTACATGGTTTCATGGGATGTCTGAAAATGTCCTTCGCCAGTGTCGTATGTTTTCGATGGATGAATTTTTATGAATATAAAATTTGTGCTGTTAAAAAGATCGACTTGTGTTCGTACTTGTTTTACAGTAATTCCTCGATCTAAGTAATTTTTCGGTTCCCTGCTGGGACTTAGATCGCGAAGGGACACTATTCTTTTGTGACCGCGTAGAAAAGGACAGCATGCAAACACGGACCGCGCGGACGAAGGCGCAACAAAAAATAGCGTATCGGTGAGACAATACTAGTGCATAAATACAACTTCTTTATTTTTTATTATTTTTTTATGGAACTTTCACGAACATATTCGTGGCATTTTTCTCATGAAAATTATACCAAATATGATATAATTCCGATGATATTTACTTGTGTAATAAACGATGAAAGTTTTGGACGTAGAGAAGGACAGCGTATACTAAAGAAAGAGACGACAAGAGTCGCGGCCACCTGTACAGTTCTAAGGCCCGCGTGTAAGTACAATGTAATGCCAATAAAAAACTTCCATTGTTCATTACACAAGTAAATATTATTAGAATTATATCATATTTGGTATCATTTTCATTATAAAAATGCCACGAATATGTTGCTGAAAGTTCCA
The DNA here is from genome assembly GCA_913789915.3 of Sphecodes monilicornis. Taxonomy (NCBI): domain Eukaryota; kingdom Metazoa; phylum Arthropoda; class Insecta; order Hymenoptera; family Halictidae; genus Sphecodes; species Sphecodes monilicornis. The sequence goes on from OU565290.1 coordinate 20,318,946, forward strand.
TGAAAAAATAATAAAAAATAAAGAAGTTTTGTAATTGGATTAGTGTGATTCACACCGATATACCCGACCCAGGATCAGATTAGGCGGCATGTTTACACTGCTCGGCAACCGAGGCAGTTCGAGCTCCGCAGTGGAAGGAGTAGGCCAAGGGACATAGATCGCAACGTTCCGTTGGGCTTAGATAGCGGAATTACTGTACTTCTATTTCTCGAATGCATAGTTTCATTTTCTTTTTAATCAAAAATCTTTCTATCATTGTCTGTAGTATGTCTTTAATACGTTGGCTACTACTATCTGTTTCGCAACAACTATAATTCTAATGTTCGATTAAATGCAATGTAATATTAGTAACAACGTTCTATTAAACCTGAAGTATTAGTACAATGTTTAATCAAAGAAACAACGAGTTTGTTTAAAATAAATGATTATATTACATTAATATAAAAGCCCCTTCAAAGTCACTTCAATAGAGATTAAAATTGAGACTGCACGTTTGCACTACAGTGACAATAGCTCAACGTACGTGATGATGATTTAAATTGACTAATGATTAAATTGTTATTACATTGTATTTAATTATATTACTTCTATTAGGTCTGATAAAACAAACAAGAACAAAACAAGGGCTAATAAAAAGCAGATTTGCGACTGTACATAATAATATTGTTAAGTGACGACTAGAATGCGCTTTGGCGTTTCTGCGGATGAATCCCCGGCCAATCTGTTCAAGGATTAATCCAGCATTGAGCGGTATTTTCGCGGCGTGTAAACGCGAGCGCGAACAACCGTTTGATTGACAATTCAGGTACGCCGCGCCGTTGCGATCGCGCGATTGTGCATTCGATGTGGATGCACGTGATGCATCTCGCCGCATCCACGAGCTTTCACAGCGTGTCTGTTGTATGCTATCCTGTAGGTGCTTCGTAACCACCTACGTCGCCCAGCCCTTGCCCGTAACCGTTCGCCTGTAACCGTTTATAGATTCGCGCTCGTACACGTGACTGCACTTGCACGCACGTGCACGCGCGACCCTATGCGACGTCGATGCAACGCGACGCGACGAGATGCAAGACTATCGAGAGCTCACACAGGCTCTGACGTACAAGGAATTCCGAACTTGATCCGCCTTGATTTAGAAGCAGACTGTAAGCTCGATGAGATACCGATGATCCGAATCGAAGGCAGCTCGTGGAATTAATTCCGGGCCGAGATTGTTTGATTACGATCCGATCTCTCTGGTTTCGTCTTAAACCGCTGAAAAGATTACCCGGTTGCTTGTTCGCTGGCCACGAACATGAAACCAGCCATCCTGATCCCGAATATGCTGATGTTTATGATTTTGGCAGGCCTGCAGCACGGATGCAGCGTTGCTGCTGGATGCTACGTAGGATTAACGCGTTCCGTTGTAACGTTTCAGTGGAATGTTCCTGCGGTCGGATCAGTTCCACGTTATCGATGATGGATATACGAGGATCATACCGTCATTTGGCAGCGAGCTAGAACCGCTGATTATTCAAGATATTATTCGGTCGTACACGTTTGATGGTTTTAGTACCGTTTAACCCCTTCCCGTATTTTAACGAGTCAGACTCGTGATGAAGATTTTAAACAAAGTCAAACAAATATGAATGCTATGCTTTTCTTTTAATACGAAATAAAATTGTAGTTTTTGTGCTCGATATGTAAGCATTAAAGCAAGTGTAGCTATACGAAAAATATAAATTTTCTTTCATCATCTGTGAAATTCTTCGGGATAGAAATGTTCTAATCACTGTAGCCGTAAAGAAAATGGTACGGAAAGGGGTTAATTAGTACCGTCCGTCCATCAGGTGATGGCAGTGATTTTCAACAGTGGTGTGCAGGGGGACTCCGAGACCCCACTCTAGACGCCAGGCTGCGGACCCCACTCTTACGTTTGTAGGATAGAGGCGAGGATGTACGTATGTGTGCGTGTGTGCGGGAGTGTCCGTTGGGTCCCGCGAATGTCCGTTAGCGGAATCAACGCGACTTTAGGGTAAAGACGATCGACAGATTCGCCGTAAGAATGAATGTGTGCGTGTATATGTGAATGTCCGTTGGCCCCCACGAATCATGCGATCAGCGGACGCGAATCGTCCGTTGGCGAGATCGATCGCGCGTTTAACAGAAGACGATCGGCCGAGGCTTCGTGGTCAACGCTATGCGAGAAGAGAACACTCTCGGTAGAACTGTTCAAGAGTAACGATCTGACGTAGAATAAATATTATATTAATCCTCCTCAGGCATTTTCCCTCTTACACGTTTACGTTCTGGCGGGAACGGTCGACATAGGCGCTCGACGTCACCACATCTCTCTGTTCCAGGCACACTAATACGCGCGTTTCCGTCTTTGTCGCGCGATTCGGCCAATAGCGGTAGACGTGTAGCGCGGAGAAGGGAGATCACGTGATACCTACAAGTTTCTCACTACCATCTCCTGATGGACAGACGGCATGTACTAAGACTTCCGTACAGAATATGAAGAAATAAATATCATAATTTTCATATATTATGATTCTGTGTTTCGACCATTTCAGCATAGCTTCTGAAAAGTGTTGTTCATAGCGTACGTTGTGTTTAAATTTCTACCGCGCGTACAATATGAAAATTTTCCGTAGCGGTAGGGTTAACACGTTGAAAGCCAATCCAGCAACTTTAAAAATTCCATAAAATCGAATTGAATTTAATGAAATAAAAATTGAAAATGTTAAATGTATGACACTTAGTCAACCTTCTTGTATTTTCTCGATATTAATAAAATTTAGTGCAATGAATATATTAACGTAAAAATTTATTTTGGAAGCTGTATAAATAATTCCGTCAGCCATATATGGCTGACATGGCAGCCAACGTGTTAAAAAGCAGACCATCAGAAAAGCTACACGCGGTTGAAAGATCGAGAAAGAATAAACGTGATGGATGCATGATTCGAGAGCGTCACGATTCAGGAGGGGCGTTTCGTCAACGTCTGTGGCAGCAAGTCGGTCGCGAGATTTCCATCTGTCACGAAAGGATGCCGGCTAAGAAGCGACTGCGAGTGGAAGGAGGAGAATGAGACGAAGGAGGAGGTTGTCGGAAGAGGAGGGAAGAAGGAGGAGGATGAGGGCGAGGATGAGGAGGACGGTAAGGCACGCGGAGGCGAGAAAACGTTTTCAAACATCCGGCGTAGCCTGCATCTCAAGCAAAGTGAGACGTCTTAGACGTTGACGGTGGATGGTCGTCGACGTGGAAGCCGGGGCGCGTCTGAATCCTGAGGGAAGCATGCGAAAGCGAGGGTGAGGCCGAGTGGGAAACGCGGCGACGAGGGAATCCAACGGGAAAGGAGCGGAAGACAGAAAGCAAGAGCGGTGGGCCCCGCGAGAAGAAGCCACGTCGACCGTCGGGTAGTTTATTTGGACACTGATTTGAAGCGAACGCTCGGAAATTTGACATTCGCGCGCCGACTTTCCGCCTGCCTTCGCTTCCAACGTCGCGGCTTACTGGTACGCTTCCAGCTCGGCTGTCCGCTGGGAACGCGCGTTACCATTCCAAGACGCCTCGTATTTTCGGGGAAGGCCAGCGACGGTCAAATCTTCCGGCGCGCAGAACGTATTCCAAATAAATTTGATGAAACCGTCAACTGTCTCGAAGACTTCGCGCCTGACGCTCCTCCGCACGGTGGAAAATATTTTCCGAAATCTCGACGAACCGTGAGAATCAATTTTCTGCTCGCACTGATCGACCACCGGCTGACGGAAACGTAATACACTTTCCTGCGGTCCTGGTTTGCACGATTTCCCAGCTGCTCTTGCGTGAAACTTCGACTCGCGTTCGGTGTACACACAATTTTCGGAGAGGCGGATTTGCGTGCTTCATGATCGAGCGATGAAATTGATACGTGGCTTTAAAAGTAGTTCGAGATATTAAGAAAGAACTGATACCTCAATATTGGTCGTTTAATTTCAAATTTTTATGTATGTACCTGTTTTTTACATTAATGTGAAGACTTAAGTTCAAGCTTCTACAATTTTAATGTAATCGGGCAATTGATTTATCATCGAATGTACAGAGAACAGGAAACGATGATCAAGAGTAGAAATTACGACTGTAGTGCAGAACCATCGAAGCTCAAATACTTTAGCATTCCTGCGACACGCATGGGCTGATTGCTTCCTCGAAAACGACAGAGACTTAACGAGCACGCGCTGTTCTCTCGGTAACGAAAATTATACCTTCGTCATTGGCTAAAGAGAGCCCGGAACGCTTTAAGCTCGCGGTATTCTATGTATATCTCCGAGTTCCGTTTCGCTTTGACATCCCTGCGAAACGAGACCTCTTGACCCAGCTCATCTCTATTAACGCGCGATCTCGATTTATTTCTGGCTCGATTAATCCTTCCGCGCGGGGCGAGCATCGTCTGCGGGAAAGAAAACGTAAGCTTCGCGGAAGTCCCCTTGTACGAGTCACATTTATAACGGCCATCCAGACCCGTCACCTTAGATACCGTTTCGTCGTTTTACGCTCCGGCCACTTATGCGGAAACAGTGAATGGAGTAATGAATAGAATCGTTTCGCACTGCGATGGCACGCGGACACTCTGGCGAAAACGCACCGGATTAGCCGCGTGGAAATATACTTATTGAATGACCGGTTCGGGCGAGGACACCGGGCTAAATTTATTCAATGGAAAACTTGCCACCCAGGAATTCCTTTACGAAAATGTTCTCCGATCGTTACTTTACTCACTCGTTGCTGCAGTGAACACGGATTTCACTTGGAATCGTTCTTACCTGCAACAGAAATAGGACGGGTTCGTTAGTCACGGGCTTATTCGTTCTCGTAATTTATATATAGGAAAATATAAAGCGTATTTATGTAACTCGATTATTCGAACTAGTCGCCGGGGAAATTCCTGTTCTATATACTAATGAGAATACAATAGATACTTTCTTGTTAAACTCAATGTTTAGTGAGTTCTAGAGCAAATCTTGTTGTAATAACTAGCTCTAGATTGAACTGTTTATATGTAAAACTTTTCTGGAAATAATAAAAAATTCAGAAAATCATGGTTGCTGAATCATAGATTCATATTTCGCTTTATAATATAGAAAGTGTGGTAAATTATTCATTTCAATAAGTAGGCTGCGTGTAATGCATATAAGTAGAAACAGTGTGTAGTAGTCAGACATGGCTCTTAATTGTTTCTAGTAAACTGTGTACTTTTACTATGAATATTTTCATTTGAATAGCTTTAAAATAGAGTTAAAGACTTGACAGAACTTCATTTATGCTCCTGAGTATATAAAATGGCTTAGTACATTTTATTGAAAATAATTATCGTGATCCACTGTAGTTGTACCTCATATTTCCTCAGAGTGAACATTTTTCTATTTTATGTTCTCAGGTTCTGAAAGATTTTCAATTTCTCTTCGCCTGTGTCGTAAAATATACTTTTTTAATCCTTGTGCACTGTTTCAAACAATTTAATCCAGAAGTTAGCACTACATTTTCCCAAAATTGATCACTAGCTGTGGCGCAATTTAACGTCAAGTATAACGTTCTATATAAATGCCCAAATTTAACGAACAGTGTGCAAAGTTTAGTGTTAAAGTGTAAACCATAATTTGGTGAAGTATTATCTCAGTATCGTACGTGGAAGTACTTTTGAAAGCCGCATGAGTAAAATGATCGCTTCCCTAAAGAAATATTAGCAAAATTAGAATTTGGCGAATTTTCGGATGAAATTTTGCGAGTGAAACCTCGCAGCACGATCCTCCACGAAAATGATAACCCGCGAAATCCGCTGCGTCGTTTCCTAGCTCTTACAGAAAATTTGTGGGCAGCGTGAGCACGGTATGGCAGCGTAGATAACCGCGAAAATTGTCGAAATCGTTATCGGCGGTGTTACAAACGCGCCACCGGCGATGATTGACTTCGGCTCGGCTCATTACCGAACTGACACACACGGCTGCGTCCTGATAACGGTATTATCGACATTTACCCCGTTTCGTTCTATCCATTCGGCCAGGATGGGACTATACGCGTCCTAACCGGTTGTTTATTTTTCCCTGCGACTCGCGAGAAACGCCACATAGCACTGACAAACTCGCACCGAGATAAAAATGAAACTCGACCAGCCCCTCATACTGTATATACATACGCGCACAACCGCTGCCACGGGTGGACACCTTTGATATATAGACAGAACGGTGTTTCAGGTATTAAGAGCCGCGAAACGCGAAGATTATGCGCGCAATTCCGTTATCCGATTATCCGTATAGGAGGAATTAATTCGCCGCTCTGCTAATCCGACCACGTCCGAATTCGGGAAATAAGCTGAATATCATTTTCCGTGCGCACGCCGCCGTTCCGGAATTAGGGAAAGTCGTATGCAAATGACCAGATTCAAAACGCGAGAATCGAGCTTACATCTTGGATTCCGACTGAAATTGTACCCGGAACCAAAAATTCCCTCGCGGATCGTTTTCTCAAAACCAGACTGCGAAAGTTTGTACAACAATTACTTGTTTCTGTTGGAAGAAACGGGATTCAATCAGACATCTCTTTCCTCCTGACTTTAACAAATTGGAACTGATACATTGCTTTCTTTAACTGCTTTTATTGTGTCCTCTGATTTAAACTGCACTCATTTTTCTTATACATACATCAAATCCGCAGGCCACTCATCAAATTTCGTTAATAACATTAACTGCAACTAATCATTTTTCTCATACATAGATAAAATCCACAGTCTACTTGTCACGTTTCGTTAATAATATTAATAACTAAACTGCATGATTTTATGCGCTAACTGTTTTATCACGAACTCGCGTTGAGACCGGATTAGTCTACGAGGGTTGTAAATCCCCGATTCGAATACGACAACGTGTTACGCGATGCCCTAACACCACGGTGATAGAGATCGTATGGAAGTAATAAAATTATGCACTATTTAACGAACAATTTAAACTATATTTTAAAAATAAAATAACGTTGGTTACAAGAGTTTTAACTACACTGATTGGATACTGTCGACAAAGTTTCCAGGACTGTGTTTGATGAAGAAGCGAAGTTGATGATGGATGGCGTAAAAAGTGTAAACTCGGTGTGGGCGTGAGTTTTACTGTGGGGCAAGCGGATTCGTTGACTGCCATTTTCCGGGAATTGGGAAGGGGCACGGTCGACTTAGATAATTGGTCAAAAAAAAAAATGGAATGGAAAGAGTAAATGACCGCCCCCAAACCGGGAGTCACTCGCAGGTACGCTTGTATCCTCGAGTGACGCACACGGGGAATCCGCGTGTACCAAAGGCGGTACCGTAACAGGCCATAAACCAGAAAAGCGCCTTGACTCGAATAAAGAAAGCGGAAAGAGAGGACTCAACGATGGCTCGACTTCTGGTTACCAAATGTGGACAATGGGTCAATAAAATGCTAAATGTTTTGACGAAGAGTAACGGCTTTTGGGGAATATTGCTACTGCGGGTAATTCGGTGCTATTAGTATCTGATATTTTGGAAAACGTGCAGGGCAGATGGTGCATCGAAAGAGCTCAATCGCCTTGCTTACGGTTCACAAATGCGGTAGTCGTACTGAAATAAGGTAATATATCTTCGTAAAGATATCCTTTTCTGAGAAACGGAACACTTACCATCAAATGTGACAGGGAAGCTTGATCTTTCTCTTAATGTGGATACAGTATCTCCAGTAAGAAAAATGAAGTGCAGTAAATGAATGAACGAATTTTTAACCTTTGTTCGAGGCGAATAAATTTTAACAGTAGGCGCTGAAGTGAAGGAAATTATACGAAAATAATCTCTTCGACGGGCCATTAGTCGAGCCAATATTTTTAATGACTGATGGTATCGGCACCGAGCAAGTATCGAGGTCGCGAATTTGAAGGAACCGACATGTGCCGTTTATTGACGTGGGCCTACAAACGTATCAGTCCGCCGTTTCTGTACGTTCAACGGGCAGATCGGCTTTTCACTCGGCATGCAGAAGTCGAAACTTTCCAGTTCCGATGGGTATCGCTTCAAAGTTCGTAGTTCAAGCTGATTTGTCAATACGCGTAAACTTCGCATGAATCGACGGTCGCGCATACAGAGTCACGCTCATCGAACGAATCGCGCGAGTCACTTTATGGCTCGGCAGGCGCAAATGAACGCACAAATCTGCGATAAGAATAAAAGATCGACGGTCCGGCGATATTTCCGCTGTCAAACTGGGTCGACGCCCCCCAAGAAAATATCGATATAACGATAAAAAATATCATGTGACTCGGACGCGAGGCTGCCGCAGCGGCTGCGTTCAAAATTTAGCCGGGTGCAGTTTTCCCCTCGCTCGCGAAAGGATTTATCTTGCGTACGTGGTTGCTCGCGGGGAATTTAATGCGTTCATATTGTCCGGAATATTATTTTATTTCTGTCGCCATTGTGAGGGTTTATTCGAAAAATAATTTGCTTTTCGGGAACGGCCCGCGTAATTCCGCGCGGACGGATTCTTCGCGTGGGAAATTTTGTTTTATGCCGACACTGCGGCGAACAGTTTTCGAACGTTTTCCAATGGTCGGTCTGCCTGCTATATACAGTCGGTCACATTAATATTGGAACACTTTTAAAAAGGCGATAACTTTTTTAACTCTTTGCACTCGAAGTAACTTTAATTTCAAAATCAAGATATTTCTCTCAAGCTAAAACATTTTTATTGCATACATATATTTTACATAGCGCACCTGCAATATGGTGCCGCACTTCATATGGTCCACTATTTAAAAAGTTATCGCTTTCTTAACACGTAGATCACCCACTCGAAAATCATAAAAATTACACAAAATCAAAGCAATATACAGGGCGAAGCATTTATTCTGGCCACCTGGAATATTTCGAAAACTAAATTCCGGAGAAAAAAATGTTTCAAATAAAAAGTTTAAGTCAAGGAGGGGCTGATACAGCAGTCATATCCGTTTGTAATTTTAATCATGTTTTCAAGGTCATTCCAAGGTCAACTTTGTTTTTTCAAATGGAAACATATATTTTTCATTATAGATTCTTAATCTACGACATGAAACAAATAATATTTATTTGAAATATTTTTTTCTCCGGAATTTAGTGTGAGATATTGCGGATGGCCAGGATAAGTGCATCACCCTGTATTTAACAAAACAAAAACTAAGAAGTTTCCTTGTGTGATATTAATTACTGTTTCAAACCTCTTCTAATCCTCAGATCGTAAGGAAATTTTGTACACTCAGACTACCAACGTAAAAATTAATTTTCAATTCTGCATAAATCATTCCGTCACCCATATATGGGTGACATGTCGATCAAAGTGTTAAACGTGTATTTCATCTGTCTGAATTTATTTGAGTAAACAAACGAACGGGTAAAACATTAGAGAGTGAAAACAGAGATGAATTCGCGCGCGCAAGTTGTTTCCAGCGAAAGTTGAGCGATCATCGAGATTACAATAAATCTCGATAGGGCTTTTAGTACCTTCCCGCAGATAAGGGAAACACGTTAATGGATTTTTCCCCACCCGCGGAGTCCTTTATTCACGAGCGGGAGTTCGAACCCGTTCTCTATACTCGCGCTACATCCTATAAACACGATAACCTAATTCAAATTGGCTTATCGAGCCGTAAACACTTTCCTTGCTCGTTTCCGCGGAGAGACGAGCGTATCATTCGCCCGGTTTACGAACTCGATCGCAAACACCGCGAAAAATGGTATCGACTGCGACCTCGTCGATGCCGATGCGGCTACGGTGTATGTGTGTGTGTGTGTCGGTCGAGATTCCCGGCTGAAATCCCGCGGGAGAAAGTTCGTATCGCAGATTGCAGCCTGCGCGACTCCTCTCCGAGGCTCAACTTTAACGACAGAGAAACTAGAATACGATCGCCGGGCCGAGTTCCTGCGAAACGAGGCGAAAAACATTCGATTAATTCGCTTTAACGATTCAATTTTCGCTGGGGGTAACGGCGACGCGTATTTCAAACCTAAATGGCCATTAAAAGTTCCTGAATCGCGCGATACCTGCCGGGAAATGTTATAATTCGCTGTTTAGCGCGTAATCGTCCTGAACGGCCAGCTTTCAGGTAATTGTTTAACCCCTTGCCTCAGCATTTTTATGTCTACGTTTTTCCTTGATGCTTAAATATTCATAACAATAGTGCAGAATTTTATTTTGAATGCATACGAAGAATCAGTAACCGTCAGTATACTTCTTAATCCCCTGGTTCCGGATCAGTGATGCCAGAAATGTCAGCTTTTCGCGCATGCGTACTGCGGCGCGCGCAGAATGCAGTAACGTATACGCGCCAAAAAAGAGAAACATCTAGGTGGCGCGTCGTGACCTAGCACTGTCATAGACGAACTTGAAGATAACGGACGTCATTTCTTATTTACTTGTTTATTGATATAATTAGAAAATATATTTTTGTTATTTTGGATACTGGAAAGGTTTTTGGCAGTTTCCTTTTCTCTTGTAACAAATGTTGGTATTCTTTATAGATTCTGCCAAATAAAATAAAATGTTATATTATTTTATCCTGTATAATCCAAGCTTTTTTCGGTAAAGAAAGTATGTGAATGTTGAATGAAAAACATTATTTTTAAAACAGGGCCTTAAAGAACTCTCACAAATTTGAAATTAGTACAGTACTGATGCCACGCGAGAATACGCATGCGCGAAAAGCTGACATTTCTGGCATCACTGATCCGGAACCAGGGGATTAAGAAGTATACTGACATTTACTGGTTCTTCGTATGCAAACCAAAATAAAATTCTGCACTCTTCTGCATTCTTCTCAAAAATTTGAAGTTGCACACGAGGTAGAGGGTGGTCATTGGCGATTCAATGCACGCAGTGTGGCGCAGAGAAAAAGAGAGAATCGAGGGTGGCCACGATTTGGGGAACGTGTGCAACGGGAAGAAGACGGTAGCCGGTCAGCGGCCGCTGGAAGAGCCACTCCACTGGCAAAACAATCAATTATCAAGGAAAGTTTGGAAGGCAACCGGAATCCGTTCGACTCTTTCCTCGGGTCGAAAGCCGATTTTTGCGATCAGTTTCGAGAGGGCGAACTAACTGGCGCTCTGGAAAGAGGGAGAGAGGGAAAGAGAAAGAGGGCAAATGAGGCAGGGGAGAAAAGGGAAAGAGAAAGAAGCGAGAGAAAGGATCGGCTACTTTAACCGAACTCCTGTAAAGTTTCTCGTACGAACGGCCACCCTCGTCCGCCACCCTGGCCGCTAGCATCCAGCCATCCGCCACCTTGCGACCCTCCAGGCAAGGGAATTGATTCGTGTTCCGTACTTTGCGCGATTACGACGACCCTCGAATATAAATCGACAGCCACAACCGAGCAGACAGAGATGGGTTTTAGTCGACGCCACGCAGAATCGAACGCCATCAGCGCGTTGGGACGAGCCGCGTTTAATTGCGGAACGAAAAAATTGACAAGCACGACGAGTTCGACGTCGGGGAGGGGGGAGGGACACCGATCGACTCCTGGAGCAAACTTCTCTCTGTCTGCACAGACCACCAACCCCACCGACAAATGAGTTTCACGGGGCAACGGTGAAAAGGATTTTCTTTGGTCCATTTCGCTTGTCGCCCAGCGTTCCCGAGTCGTTACAATGCCGAGGATAATTCCACGGGCTGATCCTCATCCGCGAAACGAACGCAGACGACTCGATTTAATATTGTTGAGGATGACCAATCTGCTTCGTCCCTGGCATCGGGTGCAGAAAATTAGGGGACGTCGAGCAAGTGGGGAAATTATCGAAGATGAATTTTTGGGGAATCTTTCGTTTGAATGATGAGCTATTTACTAGATCGTAGTTAAAAATAAAATATTTGCGCAGAGATTGCAACACTCTCGATATAACTAGACACTTTATTGTGTCTTTGAAAATCAATTTCTTCTACAATTTATTAAGACTACGTAGAAAGTATAAAAAATCGGCACATAGAAAACACGCTATTTTTGTGTTCATTTTTCTCAGTGACCATTCAACTGATGAAGTTGAAGTTTTGTATGCTTTTACGACTAACTTTGCTTTTTCGATCCACAGCTTAATTCGTAGCTTCGTTTATGTTGAAGGGAAAAGTGCAAGAAATTTCACATGATCACAGAGATTCTCTTATAATTTTTTTCTCTTTAAATACACATCTAGTATGGTTTTAGACGTTCTAAAAATTTGAAGTTGTTAGATGTTGTAGATTCTGAGAAAAAGGAACATAAAGTTCGGTTATTTTCAAACAGTGTTAGATTCGCGACATGTTTGAAAATCGCAAAAGTAGCAGCTATAATAAATCTTGTCAGCTGGTTGCGGACAATATTCTGGTGTTTTTGAATTTTCCTACTGCTTAAAATTTCATCTACCGAATTAGCAATAAATTCATAAAGTTCATAGTCTATTAGTTACATTGAAAGTAAATGTTATCGCGTTACGTGCCATGTGTACCATCCACGGTACACATTAAACTTGCCATTCTGTCCACGTGTGTTACATGTGGAACACACTGGCATATTAAATGCGTTCAGCGTGTATAGTTCATAATAAGTTTCATACTAACCATACCACTATTGATCAAATCATCAATTTCACATTTTAAATGAAAATACACGATACTCTGAACGTGTGTGTGAAAATTAGTGTGTGATTGATTTCAGTAATTTGTTTATTAATATCTACTTTCTGTGATGCAAGTGATCACTTGACGTTCGTAATTTCACTAGCAGTAAAGTAACTATTATTTTACAAAATTAATGAATTAATTATATTAATTACTGAATCACAAAATTAATTAATACACAGGAAGTCATAGAGAACCCTCTTAATCATAAATTATACTACATGAACCGCATGGTTATTTCATTAACTTTACTGTCTCTTTCGAATTTTGTTACTATCAGCCATTTTTCGAATAGATAAAGGAAATCATTAACATTGTTCTTCAAATACTCAAATTTCAAAATTCTATAACACGCGAAAATAATTCATCAAAGACAACGCTGAACCACGAAATCAATTTAACCCCTTGGGATGAAAATTTCGAACAAAACCGACAGAATGTTACGAACTTCCTTTAAACCTAAATAAAATTCAAGTTTGTTGTAATCGATGTATACTAACCTTTAGAGAATACGATAGGCATACAATAAATATAAACTTTCTTCTTCCTCGAAGAAATTCTGAACGATGAAGAATTTCTAGTTACTCTAACCGCACAATAATTAATAGTGCAAGGAGTTAATAAATTGCATATCAATCGAGCATCGCATAACACCGATGCAACTTTAACGAACAATAATACGTCTAACATCGGTCCGCCCGCCTCCGCGCGAAATAGGTGATCAAGGAGGACAAGTTCGGGCATCACGCGACTAAATTATCGACGCGCAGTGGCGTCGACGTTAATTCGATTCCCACGGACCCGGGGCGGTGTCGAAGTTTCGGCAGCAAATCGAAGGGAACGGCCGTCTAAATAAATGACAAAATCCGTCGCAAAGAGCGCATTACTGCAGCTAATGTATATTCCATTCACGGAACCTAGTTCCAAGTGGATCCAGACTTTCTTGGTCGGCCGAGTTTATCGGCGAACATCGTTAGCGCCCGGAGAATTGGGACGCCTTAATTAACGTCGATTTCTTGGTGGAGAATTTCCGGAAACGGAAAGCCAGGAACGGCCAACCGGGAGAAGAGGAGAGGAGAGAGTACGGGGCTGGTTCTCGTGGAAGAGGATACAGTCGAAAATGTGTTAACGAGCGTGCAAATAGCGTCTGGTTGCGCGCGCGCGCGCGGATGTGCGAGCGCTAAGTGCCTGACGAGAAACGAGCCCCTGGTAAACGTAATCGAAACTGGATTCCCCGTTTACGTGGCCACGCAGAAAAAGGAGCGGAGGGTCTCGTTAACACGGACGGCTTACCGATCCGCGATCCTATCGCGCTAAGGAAAAAATCTGAGAACTGAAAGTACAGTGACTGTTTGCGCGCAGCTATTGGCCGCTTCTGAACGCGGAGCTGAACGAAGCAGAGCCGAGCAGTGCGAAGCAGAATCGTGGCGAGCAGGATTTGCTCGAGAGATCTCAGCCGCTAACCCAGGATGATGAAGCAGACTCCTTGGCCCGGCTAAAAAGCAAGAAAACCCGAAGCCGCTCGAGGGCTTTCGAAAATTTTTTCCTCTGCCGAGACCCGTGAGACCCGCCGCGGCGAGTTGAAGCGGGTTCAAGCGAGTCGGAGCGGATCGAAGCGAAATCGCGCTACCTCCAGGAATATTTTCGCTCCGGAACACACGACAGACGAAGGTTTTCGGTCCCGTCGAGCGTGACAACGCCACGTTTCCTTGCCGGCTTTCGTCCTCTCGCGACGGACTTCCGCTTCCTCTGGCTCGGCGACAATTTACGCTCGAAAGACGGGGGTGGATATTAATTGAATTGCTCCTTCAAGTGCCCGGCTTGTTATAGATTCTTTCGACCAGATAATTGTTGCGTCCAATATTCGGATGGAGCCTGTGCGGATTATTTTTCGAGGGCTCTCTCGTTTATGTTCGATCGCGGTATATTACTTTGTCGACAGGTTCGATTTATTCTTACATTGCATTTGGTTGTCCATAAAGTTACTTCTCAAAGTCCACATTCGATGTTGTTAGACAACAGTAGGAAAAGGTGTGATTATTATTTCATAAACGTTTCGTTACTTCCTAAATATTTTCAAACGCGCCACTTTCTTTGTCCGAAAGAACCACTCTTAGATTCGCATGGATCGATATTGCGAATATTGTTTCGAGTTTGTATGTATGTATGTTTCTAAGAGTTTCACGCACGGGTATTGATTTATTATATCTAGAGAGCGAATTTATTTATGATAAAATGAGTCTTATGCATTTATATGAATTTAAACAACGTGTTAATGATGAAAATGGTGAAATTCGAAGCAATGGATAGATTAAGGTATTTAAGAATGTGAATGTACAATATTCCTTTTAGCCTACTAAATTCATTAAATTCTTGCAGTTAATACAAACAATTTTTATTTTGCACAAAGATCGACTATTAAAGTCGAATCGTAACAAATTACAAGAATTATATCCTCTTCATTAGATCAATCTTAAATGTTACGAGTTCTATTTATTTTACAACTATCTGAACCATAACTGTGTTTTTCTATTACATATTTTAACGTTTAAAACATTCTGAAAAACGCACAATATAAGTTACCTCTTAAAAATTACTGTTGGCCATTCGTTTTGCTGAATGATTCAAGTATTAAAAGTCACATAATGCGTGATAGGATAGTATCACTCTGAGAAACACAACAGTTACAGTTCACTCAATTTGCGCAACAGTTCATTAGCTGCTAAAATTCGAGGTAATATAAAAGACGAGTTCATTGCAGAGGCCCGGTATACGAATTTTTCCAGTGCAATGCTAATTAGAAGGAACAAGGCAGGCGTGACTAGTGATCCCGGCCCCAGTTTGCTCGGTACCATGTTCACGCGTCCGTTTCGAACTTTAAATTGCCGCGGAATACATTATTCTTCCATTTTACCGGGACTGTCAGCTCATTACGGTTTCTAAATACTGTAGCCGATCGTGCTCGGGGTATATTCGGCACGCGAAAAAGTTGGTCTGGCGTTCGCGTGATTGAATTTCATCGATTCCACGTGGAAAACCGTTCGATACACCTTATGAGTGGCCCTCGCGTGATACCGGAGACGGCGCGGCGCGGCTCCGCTCGGAGTCCGCACGATTCTGCTCCTGCCGTTTATGTACATCACCAATCTTTAGAAATTTTTTTCAGAAGAACTATTACAGTTTCTGAATTAGGATTTTGCACACATATTTCCGAATATTCAAAGTACAAAAGTAATTTTTCTTAAGCGAAAATAATGAAAATTGCACGCGTTATATATCTTTATATAGAGTACGTTTTGAAAAAACCGTGTGTTAGCTGTTGATTTCGGTCTCCATCAATGAGTATGAATGTGGTTATGGTTTCAAGAAGAACATGTTTCAAGATTTGATTATAAATTATATGATATGCAACTTGCATTATTGGAAATTTTTAAATTATTGGAATACAAAGAAATCCTTTTGCACGCATATTCCGTAATAGCTAGTCATTTAAAAAATTCAAAAATATCAATTTTTTGAAAATGGAGAACAGGCTCTGGGCGAAATCCGCACGATTTTGCTCCAGGCGTTTATGTACATCGTCAATCTGCAGGAATTTTTTTCAAAAGAACTTTTAACTATTAGATTTTGCAGACATATTTCCGAATATTCAGAGTACAAAATTCATGTTTCTTAAGCAAAAATAATCAAAATTGCACGTGTTATATATTCTTATATAGAGTACGTTTTGAGAAAACCATGTGTTAACTTTTGCCATGATTTCGGCCCACCAACTGATCGAAAACGAAAAAATGGGGAAATATATCAATGAGTATGAATGTGGTTATGGTTTCAAGAAGAACAAGATTCGACTATGAATTATATGATACGCGACTTGCATTATTGGAACACCTATAACTACATAAATTTTACGAATACAGAGAAATTCTTTTGCACCCATATTCCACAATAGCTATGCTTTTAAAAATTTACAAATATCAATTTTTTGAAAGTGGAGAAGATGCTCTGGGCGAAATCCGTTCGATCCCGCTCCTGGCGTTTCTGTACATCACCAATCTTTAGGAATTTTTTTCAAAAGAACTATTACAGTTTTTGTATTACAATTTTGTATACATATTTCTGAATATTCAAAGTACAAAAGTAATGTTTTTTAAGCGAAAATAATCAAAATTGCACGTGTTATATATTTTTATGTAGAGTACGTTTTGAAAAAACCATATGTTAGCTGTTGCCATAATTTCGGTCCAACTATTGATCGAAAAAATGGGGAACTATTTATATCAATGAGTATGAATGTGGTTATGGTTTCCAGAAGAACATGTTTCAAGATTCGACTATGAATTATATGATATGCGAGTTGCATTATTGGAACACCTATAACTACGTAAATTCTACGAATAACAAGAAATCCTTTTGAAAATATCAATTTTTTGAAAATGGAGAAGAGGCTCTGGGCGAAATCCGCTCGATTCCGCTCCGGGCGTTTCTGTGCTCGCGCGCGAGTGGATTATGCGCCCACGCTTCGATACATCGGAATAACTTAAGCCACGTAACTGGATCTCGGAAACCGTTCTTTGAGGCGAAGGTGTAGAACCCGCGGCTAACGCGGTTCCCCTTCGCGCGATAATGATAACCTTGGCTGGATCGAGATTCCAGACAACGTCTCAACTTCAGGAAGCCGGGGCTCGATTTCGATGGATCGACTTTCTGGAACGGCTCTCTCGCAAGCCAGTCGACAAGCCGCGTGGTAATTGATATATTATAACACCTTGTTTACGAGCCACCTATGCCGCGCCGATGCAAATACCAACTCACACTCCACGGTTATTTATTGGCTGTACCAATCAATTTGTGGCCTCGTAACTCTGCTGCTCATTTACGACGAAATAAAACGCGCACCGATGTTTGCTGCCCCATTAAAAGAGTGTTCTTATTGTCTCGATGGTAACTTTCGATTTTATTCCCAGCTGTTATGTGAGGGACTATGTAATTAATGGTGAGGCAATCTGTACTACAACAACGTGTAGAAATAGTTATCGTTTCTACACGATTTGTTGGACGTGTGAATTATTTCGTGGAATTGTTTATACATAATTAAACAAGTTTTCAATTGTGTTCCATTCCATTACATCGAATGAATTCTATGTATCCCGACGTTTTTACAAGTTTCTACACTATTATTATTGCTCAACCAGATTCAAAAACTCCTTAATGATACCATAAGCTTCAAGAACGTGTACTAGGTTACTTAATCATTACAACGTCGATACAAAAAGTTTAAATCGCAGCAATTACATTCTAAGCGAACGAATCAGACGGAACAGGTGTACCTGCAAGAAATGCTAAAACTTTATTTCTTCCAACTTTCACCACCAGCAATTTACATTTTTCCCTTAATTTCGCTGTTTTATTCACCTTTTAAGCATATAATTGCACATAGAAAATCACTACATTGAGACTGTCGATAAAATAGACTAATAGATATAGAATCTATACAGGGTGTTCACGCTATTACTAGCCAGTGTTTTTCTTGGCAATAATAAATATTAAAAAAAAATGAAAGAGGAAAAAGTAATACTGTTTTCTGCAAGCGACGTAATGGCGTATGTAATTTTTTTGTATTTGCACTTATTTTCATGAAAACGTCGGTGACCTCAAATTTTTGTAAATGGAATGCTCTATATTTTTTCATACCAAATGAAAGCGTATGTCAAGACAAATTCATTTGTTTACGACACAATGACCTTCAAGATCATTCAAGGTCAGAAATGGAACAAACATTTTGAACATTTCGTACCAATGCGTTTACAAGTGTACTTTATTGACGAAGATATAGTAAATGTGCAATATAACTTCCTTGTGCATGACTACATATTTCGGCTCTATTAATTACATTCTTGTTAGCTTCTTCCAAAGTTGTCCGAAATATTAATGCACATGATTGCGTTAGTTTCCTTTGCATGTCGTTTATATTTCTGGGTGCTGCCTATCGTGAATGATATCTTTACGACCTTGTATGACCTTGAAGGTCATTGTGTTGAATACGAATAAATTTGTCTTGACACACGCTTTCATATGATATACAACAATTCATAGCATTTCATTTAAAAAATTGAAGGTCACCTTCATTTCTAAGAAAATAGTACAAACACAAGAAAATTACATACGCTATTATGTTACTTACAAAAAACAGTATTACTTTTTCCTCCATCATTTTTTTCTAATATTTATTATTTGCAAGAAAAATGCTGGCTAGTGATATCGTGAACACCCTGTATATGGAATCTGTGGTAAAGGACAAAAGACTAAAAGATACTATGGAGATAATAGAACAAATTCCTATCTGTAAAGTATAAAATTTTTGTGTTCCAGTAAATAAATGAGTCTAATGTTTTCAGTACGAAATGAATTAAAATAATCCGTGAACGTTAATAAAAGATGAATATAGTAAAAACGCATTTGAATGAATAAGCTCTATTATATTTTTAATAGCTGCGAGTGTAAATTAGGATTAAACTTGGACGTAATATCGAGACGGTCGGCCAGGAAGCAGTTCCTCAGATAGAGTGTCGCAGTAGGCTGGTATTAAAAGGGCCGGCGACTGCATAAATTAGGAGGTGAGGGCGAAGGGCACTCTAGCAGTGTGCCGTTTCCCCTCCGCGGAAATTTAATGCCTTGTCCCTGGTCGCTAAGGCATTCCTAAATTCCGTCGCCGGGCGCCACTTATCTCTGATTTTGTAGTCTCCATTGTTGCGAAGGGGGCCGGCTGTCGTCGTGCATATTCGTTTGCCAGGCACGTAGGCAAAATTTAGTTTTGGACACGCCTCGTGTAACGAGTGGTGTTACGAGCCGCGCAACTCGCCCTACCAACTATCTTTTTCCATTTCAGCGTCCTACGCGCCGATCCGTAGCAGACGGAAAAATGATCTCACGGGCAACAACGAGATGAAACACGAGTCTTATACACTAGATCTTATTGCCGATCGATGAAACCGGCATCCAAGAATATTCCCTTGACGCAGATCCAACTGCGAATAACACACGAATCTATTTCTAGCACACTTTTAGTTCGCAAAACAATGAGAAAGTTCAAGTACGACTGCGGCAAAGCTCTTAAATTATTTTTGCATGACGTACTATGTCTTTTGGTATGCCTTGTCATCGATTAGCGCGTTCCCGTAGTGTTAATGGTAGTTCTAATGGAACTAAACTAGACGTGACCATTGTTTGCGCGTAATTGCATAGTCGATACTTGCGTTCGTTACTTTTTAATGCTGTAGTAAGCATTATTAACCGTTGTACACATTGTGTACAAAATCTTATAATATTTATAATCATTTTAGATGTTCACAAATTGGAAATTGATTTAAAATTCTCTAAATATAACCAACCTTTAAATGGTTTAAATGATGGTGATTCATCCTGATTCTGCTACAGAAATTATTACAAAAGACTATCAGACAGATCCTGTCATAAATTAACGCTATTCAGTGGATGATTAACGATTGTTTATCCCTGTAAACTAGAATGGTGACTCTGAGTAACCGTAAAAATTTCCATACCATTATTCAAAACAGTTTTCGTATTATTCAAGTCATCTCTATTCAATAAATGTTTCATATTTTTAAATGACAATGAAATTGAACTTCATAGAAAATTTAATTATGAAATTTAAGAAACCTGGACAAATATTGTCTTCTCAACAAAATATGTTCCACATTTATAAATAACAATGTAACTGACCATAATAGAAAACTTAAAATCTGAAGTTTAAGAAAACTGGACAACAATTGTTTTCTCACCAAACAATCATTTCACTTCACATTTATAAAGTACAATGTAATTGAACTTCATAGAAAATTTATAATATGAAGTTTCAAAAAACTGGATAAATATTGTTTTCTCACTAAAATATGTTTCACATTTATTAAGTACAATGTAATTGAACTTCATAGAAAATTTGAAATATGAAGTCTCAGAAAACTGGACAAATATTGTTTTCTCACCAAACTATGTTTCACATTTATTAAGTACAATGTAATTGAACTTCATAGAAAATTTAAAATCTGAAGTCTCAGAAAACTGGACAACAATTGTTTTCTCACCAAAATATGTTTCACATTTATAAATGACAATGTAATTTAAAATATTAACATAAGGCATGATGCGTACAAATGGCGTGGCGAATAAATACAAGAATTTTTACCAGTTAACACGTTAAACACGGAGCAATTTTGTCTCACTTCCTATTTCACATTTTGTTAAAATAGAAAAATACGTGTATGCATTAAGAAAATACTTGCTTGCCCCATTTCTGTGTAATCTGTTTCAATCGAATCTATTAGCATAGTGTGAACACTTCTGAATACTATATGAATTATATAGTATTAAATTATTATATGTTTTTTTTTTTGTAAATTCGATGTCGTCCGTTCCCAGGAAGTGACACATCATTTGCGGTGTTAACGATTGCCAGAAAAGAGAATCAATCCACCGAAGCTGCAAGACGAGTGTGTTAGATTGTTTCTAACACGTTCCGAGTCTTAGTGTTCGCTGTAAAGCATCGGGACGTTTAAAAGGCTGCTTAATTGGTCGTCGCTCGGCTGGCCATGCACGGCGGCCTTCCATGAATACAAAGCGTATCGATAAATAATTTTCCCCCAATTGAGTGGCAAATAAATGCGCGATAAATGCTTGACACGTCCCTACGTGTCTTGCATTTCATTACACGTCCGAATAACCGATCGAAACGTTCCGCGCGTGTAACGTAGCGTTTTTATTGGCCGCGTTTTACGACTGCCGTGCTGGGGCGTTGAATCGAACGCGGGGGCCACCGTTAAAGCATAAATGTTTATTATCGCTTAGGAGTCGGAATAAACTGTACGGGTGAAATTCTCGCCCGTCGATCGCGGGTTTAAACCTGCCGGGGCAATTACCCGGGGCTGCTGCAACGAGATCATTTCGGTAATTTATTCCGTGGCACATAGCACGCAAGAAACTCCTGACGTTTCATTTTCCCTGTCCCGTTATTTCTAACCGTTTTCCCGAATCCTCGAGTGCCGTCTCGGAATAGTAACAACCGAAAAAGATTCGAATATTTGAATATCAATGCTCGGGAGACTGGCGCGGCGGTTTCCCGGATTGTCGGTCCAAGACAAACTCGGCTGGCAGGCTTGCTTTAAAAACATCATTTTAATAATAACCATGGCCGGTGTTTGGCCGCAAACAGCCGAATCGGACAGCGGTTAATTAAGCCGATTGAATCGTTCCGGCGCGGAGGAAGGAGTTGCCCGGCGCGGCGGTAAAAGTGGATTAGTTTCGGCCAAAAAGTTTTGAGAAGGTACACGATTAACCGGTAATCAAGCTGTATTTCGCTTCGACGGCGTGAAATCTCTTTCGGGACCGGGGTCGTGCTCGAGTCTGCCGGGAATATTGTGGCTCGCGTAAACGATTAGAAAAAAACGAGATCTCGGGAGATGCGTAACCCTGTTGGACAGAGCCGTTCGAACAATCTCGAAAAGTCCGGGGAAAACGAGTTTCCAGCGATCTTCTAATTACGGGCGATGGCGGGGATGTGGCGAGATTCGCGGGTCTTGGAGGAAAAGCGGACAGTTCTATGAAGATAACTCGAAGAAGGACCGACGAGGAAGGGCGAGGGGGGACGGATCTGTAACCTTCGACGTAATCTCCTCTCGTTAAGAGCGAAGGCCAAGAGAGGAGAGAAGGGTCCACGAGAGAGTGCAAGGAAACCGGCTGAAAGTGCTCGACGATCTTTCGAACTTTGGACTCGCATCAATTAACGCCAAAACTCTGAAGGGGACTTCAAAGGAAATGGCTCGTCCATTATTCGACCATCGCTACTCACCCTCGCTGCCTGTCGTTTCCGGTCCGGCTTTATCCGGCTGAATGGCATCCACTCCAAAAGAAGTGCCGTTTTCGACAATAATCCGAACCCGCGTCTTTTTACGCCGCGCCGTAGCGTTTATTTCGCCGCGGAATGGTCAGCCGGATACTACCGGCTCGTTCCAGATGCTTTTTCGAAAGGAAATTCCCTCTGCCAATTTGCAACCAGGCTTCGCAGACTGCGCAATAGTTCCACGAAGTTCGCGCAATTTAATTGCAGCAGACGGTCGAATTTTATTGCATCTGCTTCTCGGCTTTTAAACAATCCAGCAGCTCTTTTATCGTTGAAAGCTCTCGGCTGGACTGCAATTTGTTCTTTACTTGCGACAGTACGTATGGAAAATAATATCTCGTTAACTATTACATTAGAACATATAGAGGTCAAATACATTTTTACGCAGAATATGGTACTCTATCAATTCATGATGCAAAAAGTAGGTCTTTTCATTTAAAGAAATCAAGGAGACCTCGAAATCTCCGAAATGTCACCATGCACATAAAAAATGTCTACATCACAACATTTCTCCCTCTATACCGTGCAACTTTTGTATATATCATTTTCTCATATTATTACAAGTAACGGAAATATTTAAGGTGTACAAAGTTACTGCCCCACCCTGTATATTTCATTTTCGATCGAGAGGAATTTCACCTGTATCAGTGAAGAGTAATAGGTTTCTTTAAATTCTCATCAAATGTAACGTGCAGATAGTTTAGTCTTCCTCAATCATTTGACCATTAATTTGATCAAATTTCAAAGTTTGAACTGTTCAAACGATCTAAGGTATCTAGAAAGAGAAAGTAGATGAATCTTTATCCCTAAAGAACGTATAAGACTTAATGATTGATTCTTCTCCTTCAGACAGATCCTCGCAGGAGCGATTCAAATACATAAGTAACATAGACACAGTACAACGATGAATTTGTTTCCAGCATTCGCAAAGAGAAGAAAATTTCTTTAAGCTCTGATAATAAGTAAATGTACCCATTAGCCTAATTTATATGAACGTATCAGAAAATTTCTCGAAGTTCTCAGCAACGATTCACCGAGCAGTATCAATCTCGAGAAATGAAAAACAAAAATCCCACGAGCTAAGCAAGCACCGAGAATCAATTCCCGCACGAGACCTATCGCGTGCGATACTCTTATCGCTCCAGATAACACATAGTTCGAAGTTCTCTTAGGATCGAGAGCCCACGACTCGCTAAGATCGATTAGTTCGCGTGCGATCTGGGTCTGTTACCAGAACGCTCGCTTTGTTACCGATGTCCCAAATAAATCGCGTCGCTCCGAGCTCTTCAACGTACTTCCGTTCTGTTCGTATCACGAAATCGGATGAAATTATTCGACCACATATCCCGTCTGCACTGGCAACATACCTGACCAATGAGAATCGTTTCTGGCGATCATAATCACCGTTTATAAAAGTTGCTGGCTCCCCGAAGCAGTTGCAAGGATGATTTTCGTCATCCTTCGGAACCACGCTATTAATCCATCATTAACACTTTAAACGCGAAGCAATTTTCTCTCGCTTTCTATTTCACTTTTTGTTTAAGTTTAAATACAAAAACTCTCCATAATCAAAAGTTACCCCATTGTTACCCCATTAGTCATGTTTTGTTGAAATATTCATTTCTTCGCCTTCAAGGTCATCCCAAGGTCAGTGTATACTAGGTCGTTGAATTCGCCTTGACACGAGCTATAATACTGTTAAGTAAAAAATACAAAGTGGCATTTAAAAAAATGAAGGTGACCTTGACAATACTATAAACAAAAAGGTTTTTCCAAATTTTTTATTGCAATATATAGCCAATCGAAAACTGATCAACTTTTGTTGAAAATATTTTTTGTCAGATTATCGCAAGCACTTAAAAAATCGTGAAAACTGTTACGTGGGACACCCTGTATATTAAACTTTCTATTTCAAACTTATAGACCTTTAGAAATACCATGGTAATAATCCAATTCATACTAAACCCATCGAGCATTAATGCTAGCTACGTATTGTCTTGTAAATATAACAAGATAAAATAAATTTAGATTTTGTTCAGAGAAATTTATTGAAGCATATTCCATGAAAACAGTTTCATGATTCTTATAATTGTACAATAACAGATCTGAGACCGGTTCTGTGATCAATGCGGATTTTAGCGTTGGAGCAGGTTTGAACATCAGTAATTTTACTGCAAAAATTATAATGACCAACGGACTGGCATCTACGCAACAACCGCAGGATTGAACAGTGAGTAATCAGACTAGTGAAATATTCAAAAATTCGCGAGAAAAAATAGAAGAGTCGCGCGGAGAGCTGGAATTGTGTGCTGAAGGGGTGCTATCGAAGCCGAAGAAAGAAGATAGGGTTACCGGGTGCCAGGGAAATCGGCCCAGCGAAAATAAGCTTAATCCCGCTGAGTGAAATCGCTGCCAAATGTAATGCGTCTCCTGTCGATGAGGGCGAGGCCGGCCCCTTTTCTGATGCGCGAATCGGCAACGCGGCTCGTAGAACAAGCCAAACGAGCAATGCAAGAGAAGCAGCAGGATTTCTGATTTCTGGAAAAAATTCCGATGGCTCCTGGTCCCTGGTCCTGGCACTCGAATCCATCGACCAATCTCGTATCGGCGGATTAGCGGCCGCGAAATCGCAGAAACGAGGACGAGAGGGAAAAAAGGCACCGGGCAAAGATGTAAAGGGTGCACACCCCCGTCGTTCACCCCTTGTGGACGGGGAGAAAAAGGACACCGTTGGAAAAAGAGGAAGACGAAAAATCCCGCAAGCGGCGCGTGTTTCAAATATTTTATTTCTGCTTGCGTTGGCAAAGCCCGCGAACGTTACCGCATCGCTGCCCTCCCCCCCACACTACTCTGCCCCGCTCTCCATTTGCTGTTTCTCATCCCACGTGTTCTGTATTTTCTCTTTTATAGGTATAACGTACCGACCACCAATAAAATTCGGCCCGGCACCGGCGTCGATCTTTTGATCGGGGAAAAATCTCGCCAAAAAGGGGAACACGCGGCACACCGCCGTCCGAGACCAGTCCATTTACGTTCCGCTTCATTCCGGGCACGGACACTTTGATAAAGAAGATATCGGGACCGTGTACGTGCCCGTAGATCACCGCTCATCTTGCCTCTGCCGATTTATATATATTTTTTTCTCATGCGAAATTAGCGTCCGCGGCAGCGGACACGCCCGTAAGCTGCAACGTGAGTCGCAGATTAAAAGCGGCTCGTTATAGACTGCAAACACACCGCTAATGGAATATTTTTCGATCGGACTGCGATCTGTTTGCTGCCGCGATGTCTATTTTCCCGCTTTACTTTGATCCTATATCCGATTTGTTGCTGGGAATCTTTTTCTCTTGCATTACTGGTTAGAGAGTCATTTTTTTGTAAGAAATTAACGTTCGTGGGTGTAACGTTCAGTAGAACGGTTTGTACTCGTTGATTTAGAAACGAAAGTGGCCACTTTGTTTTGTTTGTTCGTTTGTTTATTTGGAAAAGTATTGTTGTATTTGTTGTATTGGATGTCAGATTTTGATGCAGACTGTAGGTCTCAGACTGTAGTTCCTCCTGGTGTGTATTGGTTTGATTCAATTCGCGTTTTGTGCTACTCTGAAATGCAGGGTTTTAATATTGCATGATTGAAAGAGGTTAATTTGATTGTAAAGAATAATTAGACGATCGGTAGATGAATAGTTTATTTGGAAAAGTCTCCTTTGTTGTATACGCCGTCAGATTTTGATGCAGATTGTAGGTGTTCCTCCTGGTGTGTATTGGTTTGATTCAATTCGCGTTTTGTGCTACTCTGAAATGTAGGGTTTTAATATTGCATGATTGAAAGAGGTTCATTTGTTTTTAAAGAATAATTAGACGATCGGTAGATGAATAATTTGATGTTAAATAATAATTAAATTCACTAACGACAAATATGTGTCACTCTGGTCGTGTATTTTTGAACATATCTGAAAGAGTAATACTGATAGCAAAAGAATAAATACTTTAAATTCAATTTAAATAAACATTGATCACTTCAGAACCTTTTAGATTTGGTATTTACTTGAGTCAGTATATAATAAATTTATTTTATGAATCTCAAACATTTCTAACTATTAATAAATAACGTAGAGAAATTTTCTGTGAGAAACATTCAACCAGAAGCAATCTCAGCCACGACAGTAAAATATCATACTATCAATTGTTTATTAAGTCGGAAAGAAAATTAGATTGTGAACTTACAAACAACAATGTATGATTTACGATCTCCATTACAATGAAATTGTTTCCCTAAAATTATTTTTCAACGAAGTATCGTTACTTATACACATATTTTATTTTATCGTTCATCTAAATTAACTGGAATCTAATGGATTATTTATGCGAGAAGAACGAAATGGACAAGTATAATATTTCTATCAGCAATAGTATGAGTCCTAGAATATATATGTATAATTCACCCTAAAATCTCCAGGATAAGCAAAGAAAACATCAGTGAACGATTAACTTGTTAGAACGACTTGTATTAATTTGCGAGTTAAAATTTATGATCAATTTGTATATGAATGTCCAGCTACACTAAATTCCTGCTATGTTTGTACAGTACTTTGTAAAGCACTAAAAAGTTCACGTTGAAATCTCCACTTAGCATCATCGGAATTTTATCATAATCTTTATTACTCAATGCCGAACCCTCAACCGTATATGCTAATGGAATAGAATTTCGTTTCAGCGTTTCATCGTTTCAGCGTTTCACCGTTTCATCGCCAGATTGGTTTTACTCCTACCGCGTCGAGGTTTTGCGCCTAACGCGCCTAAAGAAGTTTCACTTCAAAATGCGATTTGACAAGTTTATAAACACTACAGACGAATGTGTAATAAATACATATTTTGTAGTACGTGTCTAATAATTCGATCGCCGTGTATGACTCGGAGAAAGTGTGCCTGGAAAACAAAATGCAGTTGTGGAAACAATTTTTCCGTGCGCTCGATTCCCCGAGAAATATCGAATCATTCCCAGATAACTCAAGCACACGGTATGCAAGCCGCTTCCTCGCGACACTAGCTACCGTTCGATCGTATCTACCAGGAAACGGCGGTCTTGCAACATTTATACGTTTACGTCGACAGACGGTATAAATACTGCACGATCTCACTATAAACCCAGAGA
The DNA here is from genome assembly GCA_913789915.3 of Sphecodes monilicornis. NCBI lineage: Eukaryota > Metazoa > Arthropoda > Insecta > Hymenoptera > Halictidae > Sphecodes > Sphecodes monilicornis. Next base: position 20,346,646 of record OU565290.1, read on the forward strand.
CCTGCTCTATGCCGCTATTTATGGCCATATGGCCGGTGCGGACGTTGCAAAGTGGAATCGTTATTATCTATGAACTTTCTTTGCGGCCTCGATACGTAGATTCGCGCGAGCGTATATCTGACAGATCGGAATGTCGAGCAAGCTGCATTATGAAGTGCTGGGAGATCTATAGCCGGTTCGATTTCTGCTTTGAACGTGCACTCGGCCAAGTGAAATTGTTCTCTTCCGTGGTTATGTAACTTCCACTTATGCTACTGACCGAACAAACCATCCTTTCGCTTCGGTTCATTCTGCATTGCGAAGTGAGCCGTTCAAACTGTCCGAGCAACGGAGAATAACAATCAGAAAAATCAAATTGCCAACCAAACCAATTTACATTAACTGCCATGTTAGTTATATGCGGGTGTCGCACAATTCTTCCTACATTCTCCATACATTCATGATACAATTGCTTGAATTGAAGTTTATTGGGATATTTATGATCTGAAATAGTTCAACGGGTACAATAGGGTACAATGACTAAATTACTATGATTTTACGGAATTCTTTGGAAATAATTGTTTAGCAGTCAACGTCTTAATTTCTTGAAATTATACTGGAGATCATAACGACGGGCATGTTAATAAAAAAGAATTATGATTTTCGTTTTATGTTCACTCTCGAGGAACTTTTTAACCGGTGCAAAACATTTTCCTCTCCTCCGGATTTTTATAAAATAATTAGAAAAATGAGAATTTGCTGAGCTGTTTACTTTAAAACACATTTTGTCACCAGAATTGAATGCAGAATAAAAATTCACAGTCTACTTATGCTGATTTCGTCAAAAATTACGCTCCCAGACGCTCAACTCATTAACCTATCCGCGCTCGTGAAAGAATTATAGCGCGAGTTTTCGCGAACGTTCGAAATAAATCGGCGCTCTTATCATCGCATCCATAACGGAACACGCGGACATTTCATATTGATAATCTACGGGTTGGATGCATACCGAAATAAATAATATCTTCCATTTTATTCGGTGGAACGGGTGCGCACGAGCATTATCGGCGATGCAACTTCGAAAGAAACGAACGCAGCGCCGGCTGCGTGATTTATTCGAATATTATTCAATTGTACAAGATGATCACTCTTCATTAATATAAACAAATGAAACCGGGTTGTTCCCGCATTTACGACGAGTTATATCCCGAGGAAAGTTCCATTTGGCGATTTCCACCGGCGCGGCGCGGCGGAAATTTATATCGGATACGGGTAGAGCTGGTGGCGCGCGAATTCCATAAATTCAATTACGAAAATGCGCGGGAATTATTTACATCCTATTAAATTTTCGATAACTCGACGCTACTGCTAAGCCGATGAGGATCCATTATTCCATCGTTTAAATACACACGGGAGCGAGACCGCGGCGCGAGAAGAAGCCGACGTAACGTTTGAAAACGTTTCACCCGACTACGTTACTTGTATTAATTACACCCGGCTCTGAAACGAGACGTAATATGCAAATTGGATACGCTCGTGAAATCAAATTAAAAATCAAATTCCGGCAAACAATTATGATGCAGTTTACGCGCCCGCCCGCACCTGCTTTTTGCGTCTGCATCGCGCGATTTCCAATCGAACAATAAATTAACAAGCCTTGGAGACCCAGAACAATGTTTTGAGAAGAATCCATTGCTGTCCATTTCAACCCTTCACCTATTTAAACACTGTCTTTCAGGTTGTGTTGTAATTGGATATATTCATTTAAAACTTTCTTTGAATCAATAACCTAAAAAAACTGACAAAATCAACACAATTCATTTAATGAAAACCATTGGAGAATTAAAATGTATAATTGAATGAACACTATATCAAACTTCTCACAATTTGCAGATAATCATTTTATACACTGAATGTATCAGACATTCATTATTAAATGCGAACAAATAACGGTATCCAACATGTAAATATATGAAATTATGATTAAAATAACATTGATCGAATGAATGTGTTAACACGTTGATCGCCCACTCGACAATCATAAAAATTACACCAAATCAAAGCAATATATTTAACAAAACGAAAACTAAGATGTTTAGTTTTGTGATATGAATGACTGTTTCAAACCTTTTCTATTCCTCAGATCGTAAGGAAATTTTGTACACTCAATCTACCAATGTAAAAATTAATTTTCAATTTTGTATAAATAATTCCGTCACCCAGATATGGGTGACATGGCGATCAAAGTGTTAAATCAGGAAGTTCCAACGTATTCCCTTCCGAAAACTGCAAGGTCCCCACCATCGTACCTCCTCCCACTACTACGTACAACCGTAGAGTTAGTGAGTGCTGCGCGCGCCGCGCGACTCCCGTGGTGGGAGCTTCTCACTACTATACATTATAACGATGAAGTCTGAGAGTGGGGGAAGAACCTAAGCGGGGAAGGTGCCTCAAATGTCTCCGGAGCTACTGGTTGAAACTGCCTGTGTTAAATGCAAAGGAATACAATGGTATTTGATGCAATTGTTGCTGAACAATGTTTGAACAACAATAATAAATAAACTACGTATTTTATGCATTCATAACAGCAATGAACAGATCAAATTTAAAACAGCAGAAGCATGTAAAGATTCTAAAAATACTCTTGCATTACTTGCAACTGATTGAAATTATAAAAAAAATAAATAAATGTATACCGTATAGCTCCTCTGTTGTGCAACTAATGCATACAATTTTTATCTTGCATACAAACCCGCAGTCTAATAACAAGCTTTCCTTTGCAGATATGATAGTTCAAGATTTCTCGTCATATCATAAGTTCCACTTCACAAGAAAAATTCGAAAATTTTTTGTAATCGAATAAGTCAAACAATAAGCCGGGATTATTGGAAGATCGCGTTTGGTTGGAAATTTCGAATGTAAATATAGTGATTCCCGACTAAAAACACGCCGCGGATTGTTTGAACGACCTTTTATCTCGGGTGTATAAATATAACAGAGATACGAAGACCACTTATATCCAGAATTGATTATCTCGAAAACGAACGTTGCCCGGCTCTCTCAATTTATTTTTCCTCGCGCAACCACTCTTTAATTGTTAGTATTATACATATATCCCGGCGCTGGGTTCGCATTTAATTCAATATTGCTCCGCATGGATATCGATTTTCGCCAAAATAGATTTCAGAAGTGAATTAAGCGTTACCTGCACACACGCGTATGCGAGTTCGGTTAAAAGGGTTGAAAGGATCATGATATTTGTATAACGCGCATCGCGCGAGGAAGATACGTCAAATACGGTATGCAAATTAAGTTGGGAACAACGATGAAACTCGACTTATGCAACTAGTCCTGGTAAAGTTGCTGTCTTCCGCTCAACCGAAGCACTGATTCGGTTAAACGCTGTGTTCGCTTTTGTTTGGGAACCAAGATAGCCGTGCATAAATGATTAGTTTTTAACAATTTGTAATATAAATATCGTTTCCTACTGGACACATTTCCTTTCCCCATCATCGTTATTTGACGTCCATGATCTAGTGGTTTACATGAAACTAGTCAAATTAATTTTAAACACACTGTTCTTTAAAATCATAGAATACAGTACCGTATTCCGAGAGTCTAGGATTTTATTCTGCTAAATTGTTTTAATTAAATGGAGGATCGCCATGATGGAGATTACCATGCATTTGATAAAACCTCTCAGCGATGAAGATGGGCAGCAAATGACTGTAGAGAACGTGTTAACCCCTTGCCATTTAATATTTAATCAACCTCCAGGCAAAGAGTTTAAATAAAATCTATTAATAACGAATAAAATGTTGTCCGCTTGTTATCAATGCTTAAGTAAATGTAATAAATTGTTTCCTGTCGAGCAAAATGTGTTACAATGTACTTGCAGACAAAATGACAATACAGATTAAACTTCATCATAAGACAAGATTCAAATAAATCATTGCGAGGTTAAGGAATTAATGAATACATTTAATATAAATTTTCTTTTCCTTCTAATAAACGATTAGAAGTTCTAGTTATTGTAACCACGAAGATAATAGTACAGTGTTGAAAATTCAGGCTCGAATAATTAGGTTGTCCCAAAAATTCGTATCGTTTTCAATTGATACGCAGAATGCAATTGGAGAATAACTTTTAAAGAAAGCAAATGGCATGGTTATTTGCATATGCTCGTATTGTTCAACAACATTAAACATGCATATTGCGAGAGAAACATTTTCGGACAATCTAATAAATAGTTTACGCGTCGATCGACGGTGAATTTGCAATTTCTGCTATCTCCGACGCTTTTTACCAGTTCGTTTTGTCAGGAAGCGATGCCGCGCGAACGAATGCGGGCAGAATTAAAATACGATTAATTCTCATAACGATCCGGCGTTGTTTTTATTTGTTGGCAAACACAAAAGCCCCGCAGTTTCGATCGCGTACCTTTAGAGCTTGTCTAGATGAGGCGATTTACGCGCGATTCTAGTAGCGCGTTTCGATTCGCGCGATTGTGAGATATTAGAGATCCGTACATTTTGTCCACATGCACCCGCACGATTTGTTGCTCGCGCGTAATCGCGTTCCATACGTTGGAGCCTTGACACACGGTGTTTTGCGCGCAACTCTAGATCCTAGGAACGCCATTAAATTAATTAACTAAATCCGACTTCGCAAACTCGCGCGAACAACGCTTCTTCTGGAGGCAACAAAAAAAAATATCGTGTTTGCTTGGACCACACGGGTGAAGTGAAACTTTTTTCGGACATTTAAATGAAATTCATACGAGAATGAGCAGGGGCGTCAGAGCGAGAAGGAGAGCAAAAGAGAGTGGGGGTTGATGCGAACTAATATAATGGCAATATTACGTAACATATTACATACATATTCTATAAAAACCAAAATTTATTTAATTTTTTTTCGAATTTTTATTAACACTTTATGACATCTAATTTTCTATGATTCTATTATTGAAACAATTGCCTTGTAATAGCTAAAATATGATATAAATATTCTTGAATCAATTTTGTCTAAATGTCTTGCAAATACTGCATCGTGAGTTGTTCCTGATCTTGTTGTCGCTCCATTAGGATTATTTACCATTTCCAATCTTAAATTACTTCTAAAAAATTCTATTAGTAATTTAAATTGGTCCGATGCAAAGTTCACGTTGAAATCTCCACTTAGCATCATCGGAATTTTATCATAATTTTTATTAAGCAATGCCGAACCCACAACCGTATATGCTAAAAGAATAGAATTTCGTTTCATCGTTTCATCGTTTCATCGTTTCATCGTTTCATCGTTTCACAGTTTCATCGTTTCAGCGCTTCACCTTTTCATCGCCAGATTGGTCTTACTCCTACCGTGTCGAGGTTTTACTAAATCGTATCATCGTTTCATCGTTTCATCTTTTTATCGTTTCACCGTTTCATCGCCAGATCGGTTTTATTCCTACCGCGTCGAGGTTTTGCGCCTAACGCGCCTAAAGAAGTTTCACTTCAAAAACGCGCAATTCGAAACGCGCTACACGAATCTCGCGTAAATAGACTGATCTGGACATAACCTTATTCTTGGCCGCGCGCGCGCGTTCCTCACGTCGCGAGAAGAACGAAACAACATTTTTACTGCTATCATAACAGTCTACACTACGCAACAACGTTACCACCTATCTTCTGCGTCCCAGAAAATCCGATAATTTCTCTCGCAACGCGGAATAAAAGGGGGAGAGGGGAAGGAACGAGCGAACAGCAGGAGGAGGAAGACAGGAAAAAAGAATGAGGTGAGACGGCCAGGCTGAAGCCGGGTCGTTCCGGTAATAACGTAGACGGTCGTTACACTTCCCAGACCCGTGAATTAAGCGTGGATTCACCGACGTGCCGGCATATAATATTGTTCGCTACGTTGCTGCCCGAGTTATTGTAATGATTAAACCGTTCTCCATTTCACGCCGATCGCATGGTCGCCGGATTATCGGCAGAAGGTCCGTTCGATTCTGCTACGGTGATACAGAATGCAATTTCATTTCTATGGCGACTGCGTGGCCATCCACAATGTTGCTCTGTTTTTCGATATACCATCCGTGGATTCGATGAATAACCAAAATTAAAACAATAGCGGAAATCTGTACCGGTGATTTTTAAAGAATATGCATGCTGCAGAGTGTCCAAAAATTGTTGAAAATCATTGAAGTGGGCGGATCGTGAGGTTTTTTAAAGAAACGTTTCCCATAGCAAATTTTTCCACGTTATTAATGAGTTATTAACGAAAATCACAAACCAATCGAGGCGCGGCTATAGCGAACCGATTCTGGCTCGGTGACAGGATCAGCTGGCGTTGACGTTGTCCGTGCCAGAATCCGTCTGCTGTAGCCGCGCTCTGATTGGTCCGTGTTTTTCCTTAGTAACTCCTCAACAAAGCGGAGGCGGCCATTTTTGCAGAGGAGAAAATTAATTTAGATAACCTTAGGAACCGCCCATTTCAAGGGTTCTCAACATTTTTGCAACACCCTGTATAATAAGGTTATTCTTTCGGACATAGATCAGAGAATTCTGTGACTCTTCTGTAACCCGTATTCTCAGTTTTATGCGTTAACCCTCAATTATTTACGCTGTGGTGTATATGTTCAATATGAGATACTGGCGACACTTTCGTTCCTAATCTAAAAACACAGTAGGAAGAACCCTAGATTTTTATTCTAAAGGACTGTACCAGTTTCAAATGGAAACAAATGGCGAATGGTCATTTAAACTTGATTATGTTACAAAATCACTTTGACGTGTTCAAATGTACACGATCTTTTCTCGCTACCAAATAAAATCTGTGATGGACCGTTTTGTCTTAATTGGTAGTCCTGAAATGATTCCTCGGTATAATAACGATAAAAAAACGAAGATTAGCAGAGTCGCAACGTTTCAATTGGGCAGCCTGAGACATCCAGTATTGAATTGCGGGCAGGCGTGTGTACCACGGCGCGGCCCGCAACTTTAGTCCCTGATTTTTGGAGGGTGCTCTTGTATTTTCAGCGTTTCAAAAGACGAATGCGCTGCGAGGTTTAAATTCACGAAGCGCACAGCCGCAGAACCCGAAACGCGCGTTTTCATGCAAACCTCGACGAGGCTGTGCTCGCTAATTATTGTCGCTAATTAAAGCCTTCCCTTTTTTTTTATCCTGTCATTCTATTCTTCCGACAGCGTGATTCACACTGCCTGTATGTATCTTCTTCTCGTTTTGAAGTGAAGGATTGAGCAGTTCATTCAGTCCGTGTTTACTCTTCAACGACGCGGCGGCCCCGCGTGCGTATCCCTCCATTGTTTCATTGTCAACGCACTCTTGACGCACTGTGGTACCGTGATGCAATACTCAACATCGTGCAAAATATCGCGCACCAAAATGATAAGAAATTTTCAGCGAGCTTTTGATGTTTCGCAATTTTTTCGGCGAACGTCTGCAAAGAGCACCGGGTTGGAACGTTTTAGGTCTTCTTGAATTGTTGAATTTCCAAAGGAATATTCCACGGTGAGAGTGTTCGAGTTGCATTTGAACGAAATTATAACACACTACTTCAAATAGTATCTAAGACAAAATGAGTAAACGGAACTATGATATTGATTATTCTTTTTATTGGTATTCATATAGATCCAACTAGGTGACAACCAGTATGGCATTAATGGCAAAATCGACAAAATATCAGGAGGTTATTGACACTGTGAGTGCCAAATATCGATCGTAAAAGACTATCACAAATTTAGCACTAAACCTACCAGCACCGGTCAAATGACCGGTTTCAATTTTCTTATTTTGCTATTAGTGAAATGATAAACTCATATTTATGAGAAATTATTGGGTAAACATTTTTATTTGATCATAGATTAAAATAAGAACCACACAAACTTTAAATAAACTCAATCTTGTAATTTTTATGAGACAACAGGTACTAGTCAATTTTAGTGGTTGGTAGGTTTAGTATTAACACTTTGTGTGTCCACCCAGCAGCCTCAGTAATTCCACACAATAAAAGTAATTTATTCAACGAAATAAAAATTGAAATGTTCTGGTGTATGATACTTGCCTTTTATAGATCCTAACCATTTGCTGGACCCAAAGCGTTAACGGGAAAATTGATTTACAAATCTGGGCAAATAATTCCGTCACCCGTTTCTGAGATATAAATATAATAACACTGAAAGCGATAAAATAATTTGATCATCAAAACGGAAACGGTACAGTTGAAGTTTACCACATGATTGCCACATCAGCCCTTTCGTTTTCTCAAAATCATAATGAATCAGTATGCTGTCTGATCCTTATTGCAACCATGTGCAATGCTACCGAAACATTGGGTATGATTTTGTTGGAATTTATTCACGAAGCAAAAATAATCTTCTGTATTTAGTGGGCGCATTCGATCGCTTGACTTTCGAGCGCCTATACAAATAATTGATACATTGTATCTGTGCTGCCCGCGTTATGGGACCCTCGACTCTCGGTCGATCGTTTACTTTTTCCAGAGCGGTCCTCACTCTAGAATATTTCGTTGTAGAGTAAAGACGTGCCTCAGAACGTGTCTTCGAAAGTATTATTTAGAATAAATTCTATTTTATATTTAAAGAGGGTGTACGTTATTTTATACCCATAATCCAACAGATTTCTTGAAATTTGAAAATTTGTGAAGAAAAGACACACGCGTCACATTAGACAGAACAGAGAACTACATCGTTGATCACGAGATGCTGATGAAGCCCGTTGATCACAGGCCGAAGAGGAGGGATCATTCGTCGGAATGCGTAATCACACGGCTGGTAGGAATGTAGCAGGGTATATTCAAAGGCCCATTAAATCATACGACTAAACCCCTAAATCCCGTTTAAACGTCGTCGTCCCCGGTACATCGACTCCGTAGCGATCCCTGTCACAACAGTGTACCCGAATCACCGACATACATATCTTTCCTGAACAAGTCGCCCGTAAGGTCGACATTGACGAGTGCAACGCTTGTGTGCATGTGTCGTGCTCGGGGCGAAAGTCGGTGGATCGTGGGGTGGCAGGACGTCTGGTTTCACACGAGAGAAAGACAGAGAGAGGTATAGAGAAAATGAGAGAGAGACAGAGATAGTTAGAGAGCGTGTTGCATCGGTAGGAGACGCAAGGGTGATCACGGTAGGGTGCAAGCACGACAAGGAGTAACCGTAGGGTGGCGAACAACAATACCGGTAAATGAACCGGCGGTAACTCTCGAGCAGCCCCTGCCACATCTTCAGCGACGTCTGCTACTCGAGATAGTGTCCTCCTATGTACGCCGATGGTACCTTGCCTGTTTTCATCCCCTCCCTGTCCGTTGACGACTACCACCGTTACGACGACAGCGCGTGGAACAGGGCTGTGGTTTCAGGGTACGCGCATACCCCGGGTTTGGGGGATGCAGCTTGCACCGGGGCTTGCAAACCTGTGTGTGCACACGCCACGGTGCAACACATCCCGCCCGGTATCGGCGGATCCATAATTACACGGAACTGCGATCGACGAGAGGGTTATTAGGCGGCAGAAACCCGCAACGTATTCGCGACGCAGAGAGAATGGTCTCTGGAGTTATTCAAAGAGATTCCGACCCTAAGCGCGCACCTGCAAGCATCGATGAGCACACCGGATCCGCGGCTGATGATCGATGCCGTGCATTCTTGCGAGATCGCGCTGGATTGCTCCCTTATGGATCCCATTTAGTATACGGGCGCTCAATGTTTTGGGTATGCATTGGTTTTCGGAAGAAAACCGCCATGTAACACACCTGCAAGAACGATTTGTTTGATCCTCTTGATGGAGTTGAGCTTTTAGGTAACATGAGAAATTTTTAGCTTCATCTTTTGTTGATTGAGATTGTTGTTGAAGTTGTTGAGTATAGCTGAGTTATTCAATTATTTATTCAATAGGTAATATTGTAATTGTTTTGTACAGTTGTTTATTCGTTTGAAATCGAGTATCATGCGTACGACTTGATTAATTTCGTTCATTTATTACAGCTACAACACGAAATTCGCTATTTCAGGGAAAACGAACTTAAATGTAGAGCTTAAATGCTGAAATTGGTACGTTAAACTACCAAATCTGTATACACAGAAATGTTATAATACCCTCATTCAATGTCATAAATGCGGATGTCCCCTTAAAACATCCCCTAACCCAGTTTACGACACCGACGTTATAAAATTGATTCTCCATGCAAAAGTTATTTAGTAATAATCCTCTTATTCAGTGTTAACCCTTTGCGGACGCGTGTCTGCTGACAGTCGTCCAAACAATTTTACCGTTCTGCGATTGTGAATAATTTTTAAAGCAATTAATACTCCTGAAAAATATGAAACAAATTTTTACTGAACACAACACGTTTCCCTTCATTTAATTCATACACCAAACTCCTCAGCAAACAATTTTGTTTCACAAAGAAAATTTATTCGACCCATCAAAAAGTATGCTAAAAATAATCCCCGTCCTCTAAGAGTTAAGAACTCTCATTTACACTCAAAAGTAGATTTAGATGTAACAAAACGAAATAACATAATTCATCGTTGACAGAAAAGTGACGGAAACTTTTTTCCAGTACCTAATACTGTCTCAAAAATCGTAGAGACCATCCCTTAAAAAATACTAGCTAGAATTTATATTTATCTACTATTAATCAGTACAATATTCTGTAAAGTGAAACTTTAGCTTTCGCAAGAGAATAATTCACTCCAAACGGTGTCAGCAGAGAATTCAGAGCACTATACCGCGCTCTATTAAAAATAATCCGCGCTCAGGAATAATCTCCATTTACTACGACCACACATATATATACTCCGGATTTATAGTTGGTTCAGAAATTCTATTTTCGTCTTTTCATTGCATCAATGTCGGAAATCTTTGGAAACGGTTCTTCGCCCGTGTAATGTAAAATGTGTTCAAGGGACCCGGTCGGAAATATCACCGCAAATGGCTTCATTCGTTTCGTAAGAATCTACGTCTCCATTATCATCTTAATGGTCGCTTCGAATGAATTAAACGCCACTCGAGTTGCCCCTATATTTGGATTACGTAAATTCTCTTTATTGCGGTCTCCGTTTCCATTCCGCGAACGGGTACGCGCGGCTCAGCTTATCCGGATTGTTTTCTAAGCTAACATCTCTCTCGCTTATTGTTTCGGGACGATACACGTTCCGGACGTAAGGCTGAATCCTGATGCAACTACCGCCGCAATCCCCGACCGACTCGAATGTGACGTTAATCAAAGTGTCGTATGACGCAGGCGACGATTTATTCGCACCCCCACAAAACCGAACAAACTAATTCTGGATTCACGAAACTGCTTCAACTTCGACCGATCATCCCCGGAATGCTGAAATACTTTCGTTGGTAACGAGTTCGCTACGGAAATTTATTCGTTCAGTTATTCATCAAAGGAACAACTTTTATTTATCTTATTTTAGTAGTATCGATATTGTGAAAATCTCTCAACCCCTAATTCTTCTCCATGTTTCTTAACCTGTTTACCAAGCATGTGAATTCGTTTCTTCTTTATGGAATGTTTGAGTAAATTCTGATTAAAATGAATCAATATTAAATACAATTATAAAACATTGAACTTTCTCGAACACGAAATGTGCAATCTTGGCAATTTCATAAAAATTTCGATTTTATCATTTTTGCAAGGCAACAAAATCATGTCACTTTTAGTGCTTGTTAAAAGTGTTATTAACACTAAAGCTACCGAGCATTAAAACTATCCGCGAATGTTGCCTTGTAAAAATGGCAACCCTAAATTTATTCAGATTGTCCGTAATTTCCAATATAATAGATGCTCGAACAAGGAAATTTATTCCATTATTTTACATAAACGAATTTTTAGAATTTCAATAATTGCAAAACATAAAACCGGTCATTTGACCATGGTAGGTTTATTGTTAAAGAATTCTATTCAATATGGATTGAATATAATTTGAATTTACTGAAAAACCTTTCACGAAGAATTAAATTCACATGCAAGTGAAAGTGATAGAAGAAATAGAGAAGTAGACTCAGATTGCATAAATTGTTTTAGAAATCCTGGAAAATGTTCATTAATTCAATTTTGTCATTTTTATAGGATACAACAGAAGTCAGTTGCTTTTCGTGTTTGTTAAGTATCATGTAAAACAATTATATACAAAATTGTTTCATTTTAACCAGAATCTACTAAAAATATTCATAAGGAAGAATCGAATTCACGTATTGGTTAAAAGACTAAGAAAAATGGAGAAGGAAAATGAAATATGTTAGATATTCATGCTCTGGAGGTACTTTGCAGTATCCTCACTTGAAATTTCGTTTAAAATGCCATTCGAAATATGCTAACAATTTTCTACAATTTTAATAATCGATGCCACAGTAACACGATGAACGACAAGAAAATTCAAGAAAGACACGTTTAGAGCAATTATAAATATCCTCGCAGTGGATTTGGCTTACAGCACAAAACCGCAGTTCCCCATCGCTGTATGGTTCAAATAAATATTTTCAAATAACAATTTCGAACAGAAGCTCTATCCAGTCCCGATAAACAGTTCAGATTCCCGCAGCATCTGTTTCGCAGGAGCGATTTCATCGGCTGTCTCCACCTACGGGCAAAGCGGAAGCGGCTCGGCTGTTAAGGCGGCGCGTTGCAATAAGCAAACGAAAGGTGGATAGGGAGGGAGTGAAAGAAGGAAGAGCCGCAGAAAATTCCCGTCGGGAAGAAGGGAATCCGTATTATTCTCGGCAACAAATCGTAATAATCCGTTTCGCCGACAGACAGCGGCTCGGCTCGGCTCGGTTTCCGCGCGCGCGGTGAATATCACGCATTTCACCGAGAGGAAACGCGAAATCGATCGAGATCCCGCGGTTACAAGATCCTTTGCATCGGAGAAGGGATGGCTGGCTGCTATAAATAATTCATGAGCGAGCCCCGATAACGAGTTTACGAAGACTCGGAAACAAGGAAAGCCCGAGGAAAACGGTTCCTACGAATCCGCGTGCCGACTCGTCGAAAGCCTCTCGCGAAATAGGTAACGACGAGTGCGGTGGAGAGGGAAAGAGAGCGAAAGAGAGAGAGAGAGAGGGTGGGATTGAGAGGATTGGGGAGCCGAATTCTCATGAAAAAGTGATACCGACTAAAGAGGGAACAGCGGAACCCCGCTAAGCCATTAATAATCCACGTTACAAGACTCCCTTTTCTTCCTCATTGTCGGCGCCAGTAGGGCTTCCTTCGGACCTACCTACCGTACAAATGCATATCATCCACCGAGCATATCCGACGTGGTACACGCGAGACACACGCCCGGCCGGCTCGTGTTTTATTAGCTTATGTCCACTGCAATTTGCGGGACGGTGTTCCCCACGGATTTCGACGCGACGTTGACCGAGCAAAGAAAGAAACAGCCCGCTCGCTCAGCGCCCTGACGGATTAAGGGAAAAGTAGGACAAAATCTTCAACCGTTGACTAACGACCAGCTGAAAGCCACAGAGTTTTGTTGCGAGATTCTGCGACCGAGTTTTCCTGGCGAATTGTCCACTCCTGGCGATTATGTGGGACGTGTGCAGAAATGAGGATTTAGAAGGAAGAACTTGTTGTCGTTGATTATTTAATGGGCGTGTCCATGATTATTAGTGAGAGAGATTGCTGAGCCTATTTTGTTCGAAAAATGCACTTGAAAATTTTTGTTTGTTCAATGTACTCAATAATTGGCCGCAAGCGATTGTTGAGCTTATTTTGTTCGAAAAATGCACTTGAAGATTTTTGTTTGTTCGATGTGCTCGACAATTAGCAGCAAAAGATGTTCTAGAGTTCGTCTTGCTCCTTTAGTGTGTTGAATGATTTTTATTTGTTCAATATACTCAACGATTTGTAGCAAAAGTGGCTCCTTTGTTCAGCTTGCTCGTTTAGTGTAGTGAATGATTATTATTGGTCCAATATACTCGGTGATTGGTAGCAAATGAGGTTCTAGAGTTCATCTTGCTTGTTTAGTGTACTGAACAATTTTTGTTTGTTCAATGTACTCAATAATTGGTCGCGAGCGATTGTTGAGCTTATTTTGTTCGAAAAATGCACTTGAAGATTTTTGTTTGTTCGATGTGCTCGACAATTAGCAGCAAAAGATGTTCTAGAGTTCGTCTTGCTCCTTTAGTGTGTTGAATGATTTTTATTTGTTCAATATACTCAACGATTTGTAGCAAAAGAGGCTGCTTTGTTCAGCTTGCTCATTTAGTGTAGTGAATGATTTTTATTTGTTCAATATACTCGACGATTGGTAGCAAAAGAGGTTCTTTAGTTCAGCTTGCTCGTTTAGTGTGCTGAATGATTTTTATTTGTTCGATGCACTCAATGATTGGTCGCAGAAGAAATTATTCTGCTCATTTTTCTCGTGCAATGAGATTAACTTGACGTACCATTTTCTTTGCGGCTTCAGTAAATAAAATATACTTATTTCCAAAATTGTCACAGAGAAGAAAAGAAAATTTTACAAAAAAATAAAATTTTATTGCGTCCGAAAAGGAAGGCACGTTATTCAAATATTTTAGACTTTATTTAAAATCTCAATCGCGAGTCTGATTCGTCAAAGTACGGCAAGTGATTAATGATTTTTGTTCGTTCAATGTGGAATAAATTCATAATGAATTTTGTAACGTAAAAAACACTGTAGAGGTTAAAATATGTTGGACTTTATTAAAAATGTTTATTTATAGGTACTTCACTTTGTATTATTCACAGTTATTAGAATTTGTTTTAACCATGTTATTGCACTACGTATGTGACCATGCAACAATTTCAGATGATTACTACTCACATGTACGCGTGAATGTTTGATGGGATTAATAAAGTTTTAATAGGTATGAATATTGTAAATCTCTCGCTATGCATCTGGTAAATGCAGTTATATATGTAATTGTAGCGATCTCGACCGCGTTCGCAATTTAAGCCATCAAATCTGCAAATGTTGCTATAATAACTCCGAACATCCAGTGTCAATTCCAACGTATCCATTTTTTCGGAAAATAACATCGAACAAACAATAGCGAAAATTACAACATCAGTCAAAGTGAAATGGCGAAAGTGGAACTGTCGCAAATAAATCAATATATCAAGAGAAATAAAACACAACAAAACAAGTATATCGCGTGAAGATGAGAAATAAGAGAAAATTAGTATATTATAGAGAATATATATAAATAGTAATGATTAGTATCTACAGGGTGGCCCACATAACTCTTAACACCTCAATATTTCGAAAACTATGCCATCGATTTTAAAGTTCTTGGTCTTAAATTGCATGGATCTGAAGGGCATTTCTAACTACATAAACGTAAAGTGGCCCTCTTCCTCTTTAAGGGGGGGGGTACCTTTATAATTTTAAATGGAACCCCCTATAAAACTTTACATATTCAGATTCTGCAGGAAAAAACAAGTAAATTTTGTCTGAAATACCTTTTTGTCAGATATTTCCATACTGAGATATAACAGTTTAAAGTTTCGACTTGTACATAGGTACGTACCTAGGGGGGCACACTTCACGCTTATGTAGTTAGAAAGGGCCTTCAGATCCATGCAATTTAAGACCAAGCACTTTAAAATCGATGGCACAGTTTTCGAGATATTGAGATGTTAAGAGTTATGTGGGCCAGCCTGTATATCATTAGGTAATGAATACATCAATTAATGTATCCTGACCGAAAGAGAATTAGGTAAAAATCAATATATGGCGAGAAAAGAATTAAAGCATTATATTCTGAGCAAAAAGAAAACGAAAGATTAATGTATCACAAAGAAATGAATAGAGATAGTTAATATATCCTGAATAAGCAGAAAATAGAGAAAACTAGTGCATTATAAAATAGAAAAATAATAACGATCAGTGTCTATATAATTATTACACATCGAGCAGAGAATAGCGAAACAATAAATACAAAAGATCAGTATGTCTCGAGGAAATGAATAGAGAAAGTCAGTGACTCACGAATGGAACAGAAAACAGAGAACAATAGTATCCAAAGAAAAGGAAATTATAAAATAGAAAAATAATAACGATAAGTGTCTATATAATTATTACACATCGAGCAGAGAATAGCGAAACAATAAATACAAAAGATCAGTATGTCTCGAGGAAATGAATAGAGAAAATCAGTGACTCACGAATGGAACAGAAAACAGAGAACAATAGTATCCAAAGAAAAGGAATGAAGCAAGAACGACTCCAGAAGAAACGAGGTGAGAAAATCAGAGGACGATAAGCTCGCAGCTGTTATAAGCGCGAGAGGAGATTGCGCAACACGGCGAGTAATATCTGTTAACGTAGACCAAGAACGTAGAATCTGCAGAAAGTAGCTGGCACATTTTGGAGAATCGCCGGCAACGATTACCGATTCGATGCACCGAATATTCGAAGCCGAAGTATGCAGCAGCACGCGGCGTGGAGCCCGCGGTGGAAAAAGAATTCCGGCGTTCATAAAGTTCGCTGGAGCGCGTAAGCGTGGACTGCGAGCGTCTCGAAAGAATTTGAAGTATCTTCGACGCTGCCAGGCCGAAATGCCGCGATTCACATCCTTTCTTTTTCTTTCCTCTTCACTCTTTTTTTCCCCTCGCGCTCTCTTTCTTTCTCTTCTCGCCAAGCTGCTCTTTGTGCGTGCACGCGATCGGCCTCGCCGATACGAATAAAAACGATGGGCGGGAACGACACCGCCGGCGAGTGTAATTAATTGTTTTTAATTGCAAATGAGGAAACGGAGGTGGTGCCCGAGCGTATCAAAGACTTTGTCTACGGCGCTGTCGGCAGATACAGTCAGCGTGATGTACAACCTTGTTGTTCCAAAGAGACACGGTCCGTTTGGATAATGGAAAATGTTCGGAGTTTCGAGTCGCGGCTCTCCTAGTTCGCCGACTACACAATGTGCTACTACGATTAACGCAAATGGATCCACCAGCATCGAAACTGACTGTGCAATTTGATCAGGGATCTTACGGGAAATATTTAATCACTCTGAGGAATGTATTTTATTTTTAACCCCCTACGATTTAATGTCGAGTCATATTTACTGAAATCAAAATTTAATACTCTTCTAGTTTGTCTTTTGACCATATTCAACCATTAGTGAATTTATAGAAATACAAATGATATAAATGTTGTTGTTCTTCTAGGAAAGGACTCCACACTAATCATATGGAAAATCTATCCCGGTAATATCAGTTGGATTTTTCATATGTTGTAGCTTATGAACCACGGAACAAAAGATGTAATAGGCACAAAGCTCAATAATGAACAGTTATCGAGTTATAATCAGTCAAACATGACAAATTCGAGCAGCCGAATACTCAATTCTCGGGAAGTATGTACTTTACACGCTTGCCGCACCCCCACTCCCGCCACCCCACTCCTTCGATTCTCAATTTGCGCGACCTAAATGAAGTTGGCAACATACTAGCGTTATTGCTGCCGAATGCCATTACTTTCTGGCATTGCTACGTCCGATATTTATATTATTGATATCAGTGTATTCCATACATTTTGGTCTCCATACTGTTTGGTAATACATAATAAGATCAATTTTTTATTAATCCACACACATGCACGCCCACGCACACAAACACACACACACACACACACACACAGCAGAAAGGGTTTGTAGTAAAAAAATACTACGGGAGTGACGAACCGTGGGGTCCTTATCTCTGCTGTGACACGCAAAGATTTTTGTGAAAGATTTCTGTTCGCATACCTTTCCAAGGTCATACAAAATTCAAAAATAATGACACCACCTAACCGATTTTGTGAAACCCTACTATTTTTGTTTCAAACATTTTTCCAAAAAATAAATACTTTCCGAGATTTGAGTATTCGGCAGCTCGAATTTGTCATGTTTGACTGATTATAACTCGATAACTGTCCATTATTCAGCTTTGTGCCCATTACATCTTTTGTTCTGTAGATCATAAGCTACAACATGTGAAAAATCCAAATGATTTTACCGAGATAGATTTTCCATATGATTAGTGCGGGGTTCTTTATCCTGGGAACGATGAATATGTTCTAATCATTGAAGATGTAAAGACAACCGTAATGCCAGAGGAAGTAGAAGCTTCACTTCATATGTTTCTTTGTAATAAGCTGTATTTCTGTGATAGGTGAACAAGAACCCCATTCAGCGATACCAGATCGGTTAAATCGAGGCGAATACAATTTACCACCTCTCTGATGAGCAGAGTAATATGTGATACACTGCGCGGCACGTCACGTGACCAGCCTACGGTGTTAGTGGGGGACGTTGGAGTGTGCTCAAGTAGTGGAATGGAATAGTGGAAGGGGAAAAGTAGGAGAGGAAGAAACAACCAGTTCTGGTTGCTTCTGGCATCAGTGACCCCATTTAATGTGCATATTACTGTTCACTATTGTTTGCTATTTTTTGTTCGGATAAAATGAATTTCGAATTGAACTATGAACAACTTCTCAGGAATCATTGATTTCCGGTTTCCCTGTTGTCCTCATTCCAATAAGGAATATTTTTTACGTATATCGTGCATGTTTTGAATAAAGCAGGATAAAAGAGGTGAACAAATATTGACAAACGGCATTGTACGCATCGGCGCGGTATGAACGCGAAAGAAATATGGCGGAGAAATAATCTCGCTGACTGTAGGCAAAAGTTGTTCGTGGATGGGGCACCTTCTGCACATGAAGTTCCGTTCGTGTAAAACACGTACGTGCACTATAGTTATGCAGAAGCAGACGTGAGACAGCGGAGAGATTTTAAGCTGCTGCTGTAACATCCTATCCATATCAATTCACAAGCAATTTTCTTATCTAAAATTCAAATACTTTGACAGCCAGTCGTGTATGCATTCAATTAATGCTAACTTATTCGTATAATATTATTATCGGTTTTCAACCATCATTCTTACCCACGATTTAAACACAACACATTTTGTATGCTCATAAGATTGATACTAACGCATACTCTATCAATCAAGCATAATATCGAGTGAAATTTAACAAAGTACATAACGAACTGTCAGAGAATTACGCACGCGTTCCTCGGGCGAGTGTGTGTCGGCGAGAAAACAATCATTAAAATTACACGTTCACGGTATCGCATTATGCAGGCTACACAATCGACCTTCGCCGGCAGACTTCCATCTGTACACACATACAGGTATCGGAATGCGAGCGGTAATTAATTTTATTGATTTATCGGGGATTATATGTATATTGATTATGCGTGGTAATTGACATGCAGCTAAATGGAAAAGTAAACCGATTAACGATAACGGCGTCAAGGAAAAGAGGTATTGCTTTGCCTCGATTAATCAACGCACCTGTTCCGCGGCTGAGGATCAACGCCCACGTGTGTTACGTGTTAACGGCCACGCGTCGACAGAACACCTGTCCACACCTTTATAGGCGGGACCCGGCTCTTGAACTCGTTCCAACGCAGTTTCTTCCTTCTGACACGGTATGAATGACTCACAATGACTGTCAGCGGCCGAGCGTTTCACGGTTTTCAAGCAAGAACCCGACAGATTGCTCCCAGAAAAAGGGTCTCCGGAAACATCCTGAAGAAACCCTGTTTGCAAACACGAGCTGCATCCAATGCCCTTGTTACACAATATGTTTTCAATCAACTTTTATGTTCCTTCGATAAACCCTTTTTATTGGTCCGTTGTGTTGGCTCGAAAATTGAAAGTCTTTTCTTATGGGATTAATTCTTTCTAAAGTGATTCTTTCTCAAAATATCACACAAAATCAAAACAGTCTAGTCTACGTAATCGAAACTGCTAAGCTACAGATTATTAACACTAAACCTACATAGCATTAAATGTGCCTAGTATGTGCTCGCCGTATAAAAATGGCACCATTGAATTTATTTAAATTTTCTGCCATTTTTACTGTAATGTACATTGGAATAAAAAAGTATGCATAATCATTCCGAGTGGAAGCATCTTTGTAACTTCAATAATTGTAAAATAAAAAATCTGTAAACGGTCATTTGACCGGCGGTGGTAGGTTAAGTGTTAAAACATCACTTTTGATCTCAATTAATTTGCACACAAATCAAACTGCATGCTCAAGTAGGAGGAATTTAAAAAGTAATCAAATATTAAACAATAGCCTCGTACAGATCGTAAAAGAACATTATGGGACTGTTGAAATAAAACTCAAATCCAAAGATGTTAGGGTAACGACTACACAGCATGTCGATTTGGGAAAAACCCAGAAACTGCAGAAGTGCACCTTTTTCCTTGGTCAACTCGTTCTTTCCTGGTAGTAGGTGTAGCGCAGTTAACACTAAACCTACCGACCATTAAAAATGACTAGTATGTGCTCCCTTATAAAAATGCCACGATTGAATTAATTTAAATTTTATGCCATTTTTATTATAATGTATGCTTGAATAAAAAAGTATGCATAATCATTTCCAGTGTAAGCATCTTTGTAACTTCAATAATTCTAAACTAAAACATCTGAAAGCGGTCATTTGACCGACGGGGCGGTGATAGGTTTAGTGCTAAAAAGGTTCTCTATAAGTATTGACTGCTGCTGGTTTTCAGCAGTTCGACTAGAGAGTCGGTTTCGGCAGGACATACCTGGTATTACTAAGTTTTGTCATTTTAATATGTCTTATTAAAGTTCCTTTTTCAGCAAGCTGTGTTTTTCTATAAAACGTCTTCCACTCTAATAATAAAGCTGAACAACCCAATATTCTGAATCGAATACATTTTCAGAGATGGAAGCGAAATTGTGTAGCTCATATATGCTCTAACGATACATAAATTGAATAAGTTCTTACACGAATAAAACGTATCTACTTATTTTAAAATTTAATCCATAAGATTTAAATATTTGTTTTCCCTTGAAGTCGACAGAAAAATCGTTTGATCGCAGAAATAGTCACCCGGAGTGGAGTCGTGCGAAACAAATAATATCCGAATCAATACAGGCGAAATACGCAGAATACGTAAGATCGTGTTGCCAGAGAAATTGCGTGACTTGCGGAAAACGTATTGGAAAAATTGTTCACATAAATTTCGAAGTGGCCGCGTGACTTCAGGAATCGGAGTAGTTGCCGCGTCGAAGTGGAAGGTTACCGCGAACAGATCGATCGATTGTGTCGTTTCCTTCGCCGGAAACCGCGCAGTTCTATGTAATGTGTAAACATCCTAGCAACAGCGTGTATCTAAATCGTATTAGGTTGTACCAAAAATTTCATTTTTGATTAATGCACACGCAATGCAAATTCGATACAAACTTTATGAAGAAAACAAATCTCGTGGCATGTGCAAAATCTTACAAAATAATAAATAGACAGCGGATTTTAATGCAAAATAAACATTTTCTAACTGAATTACAACAAACTGGAGGGAAATCAAATTTTATTTTCTTGTTTAATATGTTTAATAGGTTGAAAATAATATAACAATATATTTAAATTCTTCTCATGTTTTTATTGTTTTAAATTACACCTACTCATTTTTGTCATAAATGCATAAAATCCGCTGTAATAAAACGTTTAGTAATAAAACGTTAACAAACTGATGATCACGTTGGTCGTATACCTATTAAACGTACGAATTTCAATAGAAACTTTTGGAACAACCCGATATTTTTATCTAGAAAACGTTTCATTTATCGATCAAGGAATTTATACGCCTCTTCGATATTTCCGAATGTCGGCGGCGTCGAACCGAACCGCGGGAAACTTTCGAAATGAATTTTATAGGCGAGCAAATATTTACAGAGCGATCGGTCGAGTGTGCGGCTCGCAAAAATAAAAACCGGTCGGCCGGTCGACGCTGCAGATAAATAAATTATTGCTTCCCTTAATGCGATTCGACTCGGATTAATCCCGGCAACGGTGCGCGATTACCGTTCAATTAGCGACACCGTCGTGATGCGAAAATATCGACCGGCTTGCCCGCATGATTCATCGTGCACCGTGCACTACGCAATGCAATCGAACACTCTATTCGAATGACGCAAACAAGTAGCTGACAATTCCCACCTCGAGAGCTAGATCTGCTTTCTTCAGGCTATTGCCGGTGTTCTTTACAGTTTTCTTGCAATGTCACCGCTCGTTTACGCTCTGCCGAAGCATATTGCAATACTTGACCCCCTTAAGTGATCCACAAACTTCATGAAAGGGGTCCAAAAATGCCTATCTAACAATCTTTAGATCTATACCATGCCTGTGCCAGTTCTTTCATTAAATAGTGGTATAAATTGTTCTAGAATGAAAAGATTCTCATTTTGAAACAAGTGAAGTAAGAAGCGTAAAACGATGTACAAAATATTTAATCGTGTATGGTATATCTTACAAAAAGGTATACATAATCCAATGGTTCAATCTGTGTTAAAAAATTGCACGTTTCTTTTCGTATTCGTTTTCTATTGCAATCGTTTTTGAAATCACAATATTTTTTTTTGAGAAATTTCTTCTTTGAAATTTTTTTGTATTAATCTCTAAGAATTATGGTGTTTCAAGAAAATTTAACGGAGAGAAAAATAATTTTTTGATCTTTAAGAAGCTCATAAACGATGGAAACAATTTTTTAAAAAATATTATTTACACTTTCAAGGCTTCGAAAGATTAAAATTGTTTAAGATCGATGATATTGCTGTGAGACGAAAGATTTATGTATAATTCTCAGATTGATATAGTTATGTTTCTACAGAACGCAATATTGTAAAATGAAACGATGCATTCTGTTCCAGACAAAAATAACCAATGCTCTTCTAATCCCTTGTCAATTCGTACTGTCTATCTTTCCGTGTCAGCTCTAGAAAGCACAAATCTGCTCTCGAATAGCATGCTCTCCGAGGACTGTCACTTCTATTCTCGAGAGCAAATCTCATAGGAGTCCTATGCTCGAGTAAACACAGGCGCGAACTATTTTCAGACGTTACTCTCGCGGGAAAATCTGCTATAAGTCGAGATCACTTACTTGGGAATGTGAAAATAACTGCGGAAAAACATTTGGAAACTTTTATCCAACGAAATGCGATCTGCAATCAATTCCTGAATTATTGAATATTTATACCATTTCCAAGAGAAAGTTCTAATAAGTTTGCAGTAAAACGTTTAAATAATATTTTAGAAGGAGATTGTTGCTATTGTTATGCTATTGTCATGCACATCGTAATTATACTTAAAACTACACAAAAAACGAATCAAAAGTAAGTTGTGAACAACCGGGACTTGATCAGATGATATTCTCCAAGAGAAAGTTCTAATAAGTTTGCAGTAAAACGTTTAAATAATACTTTAGGAGGAGATTGTTGTTATTTTTATGCTATTGTCATGTATATCTTAATTATAGGCAAAACTACACAAAAAAAGAATCAGAAGAAAATGAGGAACAAACGGGATTTAATTAGATGATATTCTTCAAGAGAAAGTTATAATAAGTTTGCTGTAAAACGCTTAAATAATACTTTAGGAGGAGATTGTTGCTATTGTTATGCTATTGTCATGTACATCGTAATTATACGTAAAACTACACAAAAAACTAATCAAAAGTAAATTGTGAACAACCGGGAATTGATCGGATGATCTCCAGCTTACTAGTCTTGTTATCAACTAACTTCGCCAATGCAACCTAGAAAATGGGACTCTGCCATTTTGCATTTAGCATGTGTACTGAAAGTACATAACTTTGATCTGTTTAAACCTTTAATGTTTTTAAGTATCTACACCTATTATTGTACATGTATCATTAGAAACAAATATACTGACACCGTGCAAAAGTACAATAAAATCGAAGACGACCTTAGGCAATACTTAGGTGATTCCGTGATACAGGGAGGGCTGTGATTTTCATTGCAGTGTCGTTCAACCTTCGCCCGATTGCAGATACATTCCCATCACGTTACCATTAATACCTAATTGAATGAATATTCATGCAATTACCATCAACGATATAGTTCGCGTGGAGTGGTTGCCCGCAATATTCACCGGCTCGCCGAAGAAGGCAGGATATGTGAATACTTTTTGCAGGCGTCACGACCAGGCACGTGAATCGGTCATAAACTTGACAGTAAAACGTTAATAAAGCTCGCGTTGTGGTTGCGCCTGCATCGACGCGCAACACACATTTTGCGTGGGCGGCGCAGGCACAAACAAGGGGGCCGAGAGAAAACGGGTCAGAGGGGGATCGTAATAAGTGTATGTACGCACGCGGTTCGGATCGTTACGCGCTTACCGCTGGAAAGTGTCGGCTCTCTTTTTCTCCCCGGAGTGTTTTCCTACCCGGGAGGATGCTTCGTTACGCGTTATTTGCAGAAGTCACGGCCTCTTTTCTGTTCGCCTTTAACAGTCTCTCAAGAGGAAACCGCTTGAACGGGAACAGTCGCTACAAAATGCCGGATTAGTCGAACACGATATGGATTTAGCGTAACACTCGACCCCTAAGTGGTTGTAGACGGTAAGCGTCAGAGACACTCTGGAAATTTCATAGCAACCCCTTGGTCTTGAAACGTCGAGAATCCTGATGAAGATCTCGAACAGAATCTGCTAAATACGTTTCTTATTAGCGTTCTATTTTTCTGTTCTCCGAGGAGTTAAGGAGAATGTGTGCATTTTTTACTTTCTGATATGTTGAACACCTAAATTGTATTGCTAGAATATTTTGATAACCCTTTGGATTTATTGAAACTATTGGTGGTTTCCTAACACCACATATGGTTACCTAACATAACATCATTGTGATTCAATGGAATACATTTTTGTATGAATTGTGAACTTGTATGGTCCTTGGAAAGTTATTTGACATTCTTGAAGTTATATTGATGAATTTAGACCCTTTATATTTCTAACACCTTTCGTATTGTACGCCCTTCGTATTCTTAAGATTTTGGTATTGTGGTCCTTTTCTTGTTGCATTCCCTACGACAAGTGATGTACCTCTTTATATATACTGCATCTCCTAAAGCCCTTGATTTACTAGTGTAATAGACCTCTGCACTTTCTCTCTTGATACTGTGAAAACCCTTTACATTCCTTAAATCCTTAGAAATACTATTCCCCTTTCTATTGGTACCAAAGACCCTTTTTTGGTAGTGTCGTTGCTTCTTTGAATTCCTATATGATCCTAAGGGAGTAGCCCTTTCTATTCTTAGAACCCTTTGAACGAGAGTCCTGTTATTATTCTCAAAGACTTTGGAAGAAAATCAACCCTTACAAATGACTTTATTTATTCAAGAAGTGTAAATAGTGTAGACATAGTCAATTCGAAATGAATTGTCACAGAAAAATCAGCGTACACCCATCGTATCTCGTACCACGGCGTTCTGTTGTTTAACCTCAAATACCAGATGCCAAACTACACTGTGATATACCCACGGACTGCCACGATTAGACTATAACTATTTTTTATATACCTAGAACGACTCTTGCATTCATAGAATACTAGTTTTTGCAACTGTTGCATATTAGTGCAGCATGAATAAAATTTATTTCACCTAGCAACAAGGTTTCGAAATTAAGAATTCGAGAAATGGATTTTCAATCTAGAAATTAAAGACTGATAATGATCCAGTTGAATCAGGCTGGATAATCTTTATATTAGAGAGTTGTTAGAGATTCCGCCCAGGTCCTATCTATTATTTATAATTGGAGCATTGTATGCGATGTGTACGAAATCAAAGAATCGATAGCTCCGCTGTCGATACAAAGATCCAGTTGAGTCTAAATCTGTAGACTCGAAATCGAGGTCTGGTACACGCATAGTGCGTCACCTAAACGGTATTTAGATCCAGCTTCTGTGCCCAAACGCACCTATAAATATCGAAAAGCTATGCTCTAAAAAGAAGTAGCTCTCTAAAAGCGTCTTGTTCTTGTTTAACAACATGCCTGTTGGAATTCTACACCGCAAATATGTGCTCGACACAAAACTCCGATGCAACGTATCACAAATGAACTTCTAAATTTACTCGTACCTCGAAGTCAACATCGCCAACAGTTGTTCCCGATAAACAAACGCGTCTTGCGAAATAGTGTATCCGTGGCATTTAGAAGTGGAACAGCGAAAGAACATTAAAAATCGAATCTACTGAAATGTCGAGACCTCCCAATTACGTCCATCCACGCTCAGTGGAAATCAGATCGTGAACTTTGTGCTGAAAGCGCAGGTTATCTTGACAATATAACTCGGGTCCTTGCCTACTTTGGATCGTAAAATCTCAAAATGAAAAATCTCCTACAGAAATGTTTGCTACACCTGTGCTTCCACAAATCAAAGACAGAAGACGTAAAAGTCTTACAAGTGAGAAAGCAAAAATTCAATTACTGTTCATGAATTTTCTCATGCTCATTGATTTTTTACTACGTTTGATCAAAATAAATATGGTGCAATCTTACTGTTCTTGTACAACCTCGAAAGAAGAAAGATTTTACGCTTTTTAACTACGTTTTATGGTAGATGAATGATTAAAATGAATTGTATTGTAGCAACTGGTTAACTGGTATATATACATACATTTAAACAAAACAAGGAATTAAGTGTAACTAATTAAATACAGATTATTTGTGGGGATTATAGATGTTAATATTAACGAGATGCGCACATATTCTGAATATGTGCATGTACTGTAATAATACTGGGGATCTTTTGTCCAAAGCAAGCATGATCCAAGTCTATTGTAACAGAGTAAAGTTAAATAATTTAAATAATTATAGCAAGTAGAAAATAATATAATATCATTCAATTATTCTAATGCATTTATAGTTTTAATTAATTATAAAATGACCGAATAAATGAAAAATGTAAAAAACTGTTTGAAACAGCGTCCTGGCTAGTGAAAATGATATCCCGGGACACCGCGCGTCTCGGCGCGCGGCGGTACGATAGTTGTTCATTGTTTAAGAGAGCCTAATTCTCGCGGATCGTTTATATCCTTCTGCCCCGAGATATAGTAGATGGTTAACTGAATGGGTTAGGAGGCAAACAAGTGAGAACGAAAGGAGGGCGTGGGATGGACTGAAGGGGTTGAAGAGAGAATAGGATCAGCGGAAGTTCGAGTCTCCGGCAGGTAAAACCAGAATCAAGGATCAAAGTTCTCGGTTCTTGCGTGCGGGCTCGAGGAGCCTCGGAAGATGTCGGAGATGAGGGATGCTACGGTGAACACCGGAAGTGGAGAGGATAGAGGGCGGGAACGCTCCGCGAGTAACGTAGAATCAAACAACTGCCCCCTCCCACCCGAACTGTAACTCGATGCGGAGGAACTTGACGGGTTCTGCCGCTGATTAGAAGCGCTTCAACGAGCTTCCACGTACTGGCATCGAGGATTACGCAGAAACGACAAGAGAAGAGGATACACGATTATGGCGTCGAGGTCTTGAACAGAGAAGGGTGGCGAGAGGGAGCGGAAGACCAGACACGAGAACAGAAAGGATGTTGAGACATGTAAATGAGTGACTATTATCTTATCAAACTATACGAATCAAGCTGCTTTACTCGATTACTTACATTGCGATCATGAGATCCGCGATGTTTACGTAGCTGGTGTAATAACATTATAGCTGTGATACTGCAGTGTTGGCACTTAACCGACGGAATCCATTTTCGGACGAACTGTAGATTATACTGCGGACTTCTACAGACTTGTTATCGTCGGTCTGAACGATTCTGGTAGATTAACCCCTTGTCCTACGCGCTAACTCCTGATTGCTCGGGCCATAATAAACAAAGAAGGTCGGTCACACGTCGAGCCATTTAGTGTTTAGCCGTGTGCTCGAACTTGCGCAAAATGTATGCGTCTCATGATATGTATATTTCGGTGCAACGAAAGGAATTGTGAAATAATAAACACGTTTGAGCACAACTAATACTTTTAAGATGTCTGGGAAGTAATTATGATCAATTCATTGGTGAACAAAAATGATTTACAATTTGAAAGTGGATAATGTATCAGTAACAATTTGTAAATTAGTATTTAATTTAAATTAATAATGTTTTGAGAAAACTCGTAGAAAACTAGTAATCTTCGTGTTAGTGTTGTTTACGTTTGTCACGAATGAAATACCACGAGCCAGGCTCGCGTTGTTTCTGTTTGGTCCGAACGAAGTACTCCGAGTCAGGCTCGTGATGTTCACGTTTGGTCCGAACGAAGTACCACGAATCAGGCTCGTCCTTATTGTTTTTGGCTCAAAATTCTTACCACGACTCTCACTCGTTATTGTAGACCGAGGAGTTAAAATCGATTTCGATGGGCTTACTTATTCTTTTTTAGGCTATTTGTAATTCGAAGACCTAGATGTGGTGTCATATATATTTCATAGTTTGTTTAAATGAGGGGATTAATTTCTCAGTTTTTCCTTAATTCAATCAATAATACTTTTTTTTGTATTGTCTCGTGGGAATCACATTTTACAAATTATGATTTTGACATCACTTTGGTTTCAGAAATCTTCTGTGGCTTGTGTCACTTGCCTTTGTAAGGTGAAAGTTTATGAGAAAGGAGTCGCGCGGTTAACAGACTAAAGTGTTAACCCTTTGCACTCGAAGCAATTTTAATTCCACAGTTAAGTCTATTATTTTGTGGCGGCTACTTCCTATGCTCGTCAACAGAGGGACATTACGATAACACCTTCCCCGCTACCACCTGAATCTTCCTCTGTTTGTATATATGTAGGATCTCAGGAAAAATGAGGAATTCCGCGCCGGGAATCGAACCCGGGACTCCCGCGGTTGTAGCTGATCAACTCTTACACATACCCACGGAACCCTCCTACTTTTCCTAATTTTCATACAGTATTTGGTCTGGGATGTCCTGATCCCACAAATAGACCGTCCTAAATTGTCTTTACATCCCGCGTCTAAGGCCCGGGTCCGCTAGACAGCCTTACTGACGAGTCCTCTAGCGGGCCTAGGACGAAACGCTTCCTTCTCCTTTTTTCCATCAACAGCCGCCATAATTTCAACCTAGAACATTTTCATTTGATCTAACCTTCTTTATATTATGCGCATGAAATTAAACCTGTTTTCTTATAGAACACTTGAATGGTTAGCAATTCATAGAATCCAGACGAATTTAATAATACAAAAACTATTTTGAATAGTAGTACGGCAATTTTGAGTGGTGCCTCAGAGTCACCACTCAAGGTCAAAGGATTAAATACACGATACTGTACACTGTACACTGTTTCCTTGTTGATGAAACTTCTCCTTGAACGTACTCTCACCAATACCTCACGGTTCGATTCGAATGAAATCGAGTAACTATTTTTCGAGATCATAGGGCGTGTAGGCCCGTCCAGACTGTCGCGAAAAATTGTGAGATCGCGAGACATTCCAGGGATAGTATGGAATAAATGGCAGTTTCGCGAAGCTCGTTATCGATGACGGAAAAGAACGGCCCTTCTTTGCGAGGAATTCGTTTCGAAGCCGACGAAAGAGAGATTGTTCCGGCGGCCTCGTAACGGAAAAGTTGCTAAGGATACTTCTCCGCGCGCACGAACATCAAGAATTCATTAAGAAATGCCTTGTCGCGATAGAAAGCAGCGAAACAGATGCCCGCTTAATTTGTCTTCTGGCGCATCGCGTCCGGGTAGGAGAGCGCGACTTGGCACGGTGTGTAATTATCGCTCTGAAATTCCAGCACGTTAAATTGTTATGCGGTAAGCAGCCCCAAGTTTTATAGTCTCGCATGCCCGAGGTCAATCCACGCTTTCTCTCCCTGGGGTGTCAAACCCCGAGATAATCCCCCCCTCTCTCTCTCTCTCTCTTTCTCTCTAACTTCTCTCTCAGAGAGAGAAGTTATTTTGCCGGGGAATCAATTGTAGGCAAGCTATCATGATTACACGCCGGCCTGGTAATAAGAAGCATCGAAATCTTACTCGGGCAAAAGTCGCTCGGCCGGAACTAAATCCTATTACGGGCCTGTGTTCTGGCAAAGTAGAACTTCAAATTAGAATGGGTGATTTAACAATGGATCAGCCACGGTCACGGTGTTACGGTTCACTACGATATTCCGGCGGGTGTAATTGACGGAATGGTCTTCCAGCTGCTCAAGCCGAGTCTCGTATATCCCATGACGACGCGGAAACTGGTTCACGGGATCAGCGTGGCCACTGTTATTTCTTTAACATTAAACCTACCACGGTCAAATGACCGGTTTTATATTTTTCAAATATTGGGATTATAAAAATTCGTTTATGAAAATTAATGGAATAAACTTCCTTTTCCAAGCATCTATTATATTGGAAATTACGGATAATCTGAATAAATCTAGTGCTGCCATTTTTATAAGGTAACATTCGCTGATAGTTTTAACTATTTGCGGACGCGTGTCCGCAGACAGTCGCCCAAGCAATTGTGCCGTTCTGCGACTGCTAATAATTTTTAAAGAAATTATTACTCTCAAAAAATATCAAACACATTGTTACTGAACACTACCCATTTCCCTTCATTTAATTCATACACTTAACTCTTCAGTATGCAATTTTGTTTCACAAGGAAAATTTAATCCAGACCCATCAAGAAGTATGCTAAAAATAATTCCCGTCTTTTGTGTCCTTTTTAATTTTTTCATGTAATTCCTACCATTTGGAATTTTTGTTAAATCCTCTTCCCACTTCATTTAGTAAACTCATGGTTTGAATTGCTAAAAAAAGTCAGATCGTTTGGTGTAATTTTCAAAAAGTTATTCTGTTTTGAAGGGCGTTCGATTACTTTCCTCAATCACTGTAAAGTGTGAATTGAATTTTGGTTTGGGTCTACGCTACGGTCGACTTTGAACAGTGCCATTGTCGAAGGGGTCCTCTAGCGTCTTCTGACGAATTTATTGTTTTATCTGGTGCATCTGGAAAGTATCAGCTGATCATGGGAAAGTCAGCCTAGCCGTGCAGCTCTCAATGGCACTTGGCGTAGCGTAGGCCCGCGCTTAGCGCCAAGGGGGGCCTGTGGCCCAAAGCCTAAATTATGGTTTCCGGCGAAATTGCAGGAAACCGAGTGTCGTCTGTTTAGCGACACTCGTTACGACGTATTTCGTCTATGGGCGTTGCCCTTGTTTTGGGAGGTCATTTGTAGCCTCCCAAATATTATATCATTGGCTGGGGCCCCCACTATTTTGTACTTTGTGGAGGGATTTTTCAACCCCACGAGGTTACTTGTTTCTCACGCGTTAGTTGTAAGATCAGTCGTGATTTAAGAGTCGAAACTACCAGTCGTGAATTATCTGTCGCAGAATAAGAGTCGAAACTATCAGTCGCAGAATAAGAGTCGTGAATTATCAGTCGTGATTTAAGAGTCGAAACTACCAGTCGTGAAATATCTGTCGCAGAATAAGAGTCGTGAATTATCTGTCGCAGAATAAGAGTCGAAACTATCAGTCGCAGAATAAGAGTCGTGAATTATCAGTCGTGATTTAAGAGTCGAAACTACCAGACGTGAAATATCTGTCGCAGAATAAGAGTCGTGAATTATTTGTCGCTGTTATACCGTCTCTTTTATACCGTCTTTCACATTTTCTATTAAAAGTTACTTAGTTATCCGAAACCCGATTATTTCTTTATTTAATTTACCTCTCTTTGAGGTGTGTATCTCAGCGGCTCACAAATTACTGTTCGAGCACTGACACGACAGAACAGTAGGTTTAGTTTTAACTCTCGTATGAGCTCTCAGAAACAGGTGCACGAAAAATTCTGGAACAATGCTTCATTAATTTCCGCATTAATGCAATAAATTTGTGTTCTAATTCCACGTTTTCACCCTTTGCCATACGATCTTCATCAAGGCTAGACTAATCTGCATTTCTTCGTTCTGAATAATTTCACAGAAAACGAATAGAACTTATAGAGACTCTATAAACTACTTCCTGTTGCAACACAATCGCGAAAACGTGAATTAAACTCAAACGGGAGTTTCTTTTTTTCCGCAGTTCAACAACTTCGAATAAACTACAAGCTTTAGGTGAACCGTATTAAACTATTTGCTGCACTAAGCGATGGTATAGCGCATAAAGTTGGACGCACATATTCCCGAAGAACAGGTGGTAAAACTTTCTATACGGGACAGGTTCATAAAGTGGCACGCACTTCGGTGAAACGGCGGTACACAGAAGTAATCTCTCTTAAATATATACCATTTTCCGTTTAGCAAACACATATACGTATAACTATGTTGCTGCCACCGCCGCCGCCGCCACGCCGTTGCCGGTGGGATTAATCGATTGCTCGGTTCTCCTATTAAAATACCGAGCGATTCTCAAACTAAACAGACTGTTGTTAGCGAGAACGAGAAAACGACGGGGTGAGAGGGGCTTCCGCGCCAGTCAAGGGGACAATCAATATGAAATAAGGCGAACGAATCGTGGCGCGGCGTGCTCGTATTACATAGTTTGGAAATAAAGCGAAACAGCGTAGCGCGACAGCCCCCGGAGCCGAATCCACGGAAATATTATGGTGCCGTAAATACCGTGGAGCTCGTTAAAACGTGACAAATTGCTGTTCGCCGACCGGCGGGTTATAATATCAATTTAATCGGCTGGCAGTGTCGTTAGAAGAGCGAGCGAAAACGTTTGTATCGCGGTAAAATGGACGTGTCGCCTACCGGGGGGATGAATTAGCGCGATGTAATGCGTCTTCGGATAGTGCTCGCCCGTGCTCCTTTGGATTCCTGCTATTTGTCATGGTGGCCAGCATTAACTAGACCTATCATTTAGCCGACGAGCACATCTGCCGTAATTAAATTCGGTTACGCATAGAAGCCTGGATATCGCGTTACCTTCGCGACGAGCCTGCGAACGCGAAAGGGACCGCGCCATTTTTGGGAAGCGTCGAGCGCAAAATTCAACGAAACTTCAAGCATTTGTGTCGTAATATTGTTCAATCATATTTATAATTATTTATAAGCGAAAGAGAAATTAATCCAGCTAACCTTTTCAGCAACTTGTCTTGTTAGAAGTATTAAGCGTACGAATGGTTGATGTATTTTGGAGAAAGAAGATCGTGCAGACAGTAATAATATTAATATTTTAATAAGCTCTTTATACATTTAGAATCAACGTTATATTCTCAAACAAACAAACTGTAGTGCCTCACATTTAAACGAAGAACATATAACATTGCATACGACCCTCCTGTTGCACTAAAATTTAATTTAACCATCACACGTTCCTCAGGTTAAAAATTCACTCATTCTCTCGTCCTAGATACTGCAAAAGGTTTGATTGCTTCCCCTTTGTGATATAAAATGAATTTATGCAATACGTTATGCCTTTCTTTTACGACGAAATAAAACTCTGCCCTTCTATAATCAATTTTTAAACATTATAATAAATGTAGACATACATAAAATAAGGACTGTACTTTCTTTTATGTAAAGTGATTAAAGACAAAGAAAGAGGCACTAGTACGATTTCCGTGGACCCTCGTTTTGATCCGCCCCCTCCACGACCTAACCACAACTCATTCTATTCACATGATTTTTCCATTACTAGTTCAAATTCTGGATAACAGCTACAATGCAAAGATTATGCGAATAAAATTTCATTTTCCACAAAAAAGGTCTCTTGATATTTTGCCATATTTCGCATAGTTACCGAGATGTTTGCATATTTATAAAAAACAGGAGATCTACTTTACCTATTACCTATATATATATATATATATATATATATATATATATATATATATATATATATGTATATATGTATATATATGTAAAAATATATATTTATATTTATATTTTTTTTTTCTTGAAATAACCCCAAAAACACAAATATAACCTCAAAACGAGGGGCCGCGGAAATCGTACTCTCCCCAAGAAAGATATTGTAATAATTGTAGTCACGAAGAAAATCGTACGATAATGAAGGAAGTATAATTCAATGAATACCGCCGTCCGCTAAACTCGTTCTTACAAAACACTAAATGTACAATGAAATTTAATTTATCTCTTCGAATCTTCGTCGAAATTAGAGCATCGAGAGAATTAGAAGTTACATGATTGCATTGTCGTTCGGTCGGATCGGCTTGGTAAAGCGAATTAATCAAGGAGCGTTCGTCTTTGTTCTAAAGAAAGCAACCCGATCCGATCCCCGAAATAGCCCTCGACTGGTTAATTGAATTAAAATTCCCGCGGCGGTGTGAATGTTTCAACAAGACGCCCGATCGGTTCAGTGAACTCCTTCAAACACGTGTCCGGTGTGTATTAATGGCGACGTTGCGCATAATTCCCGTCGACAGGTTTAATCAACAATCACGATCCAAAGTGACAGTCTCCTTAATCACGAACACACGGTTTCGTACGCATGCCCCGTCAATATCAAGGCGATGCTTCGGCGACGTTGCCGTCGTCGTCGTCGTCGACGACGATGGCAGCAGAAGCAGAGGCGGCTAAGGAGAGCAAATAGAGCGGCGGGGATCATCCTAATTTCGTAGTCCTGCCGGATAAATGGAAAAGCAATCCATGGCCTCGACGAGCCGAGGATTAGGAGCTATCTTCCGCCGTTACGTTTCAATTCTCATTACCCTCTGGTCCATGCCTTTTCCCCCCTCATCTTCTCTTCTCTCCTCTCTCTCCTCTCTTTGCTTCTCTCCTCTCTAACGAAAAGCTCCGAAAAGTAGGGACTTTCGTGAGACTGCGGCCTCTTTGCTCGACGAGCCGAGCTCTTCGATAGATGGCCGTTGGATTCGACCCGGGGATGGAATAGACCGTGCACAAAAATGTTACAGGGCATTGTGATACAAAAAAGAGAACAAAGGTTGTATTAGAGGAAAATCGAGAGGAGAGCCGAGGCCACGAGACTACACAGCAAATAGGATTAGCTGTTACATTTTACGGAGAATAGTCTTTTCACTATTTCCACCGCTGATTGATACGCGGTCGTCATTGCTCCGTATCTTTTTTTTTTTTAACCAACGCTCGGCCAATGTTCCGGCTGGATTGAACTAAAAATTGAATCCGGTTTTTGCAACTTTTCCGACGGATCCGAACTTTGGTTTCTAATGTACTGAACGGTTCGGCAGGATTTGCGGATTATACCACTATGATCGTTTCTGTAACTGAATTTCGGATTTTATGCATTTCATACAATAAACCTTCGTATGATACGATAAAATTACTATTTAGACAGAAATTGATTTTTCGTAGGGAGATTTAACAAATTTAAGGATATCAGTACATTATTGTCAATCAATTACAACAGGCAGTTCCAACCAGTAGCTCCGGAGCTATTCGAAGCACCTTCCCCGCTTAGGTGCTTCCCCCACTCTTAGACTTCATCGTCATAATGTATAGTAGTGGGAAGCTCCCAACACGAGAACCGCGCGGCGCGCGCAGCACTAACTAACTCTACGGCTGTACGTAGTAGTTGGAAGAGGTTCGATGGTGGGAACCTTGCAGTTCTCGGTGGGGAATACGTTGGAACTCCCTGAATTACAATATTTAAAGAAGGAACAAACCATCTATAAGTTTGTTATTTCTCGCAATTGACTCAAAAAATTTTGATTTTGCATAATGATCCGTAACCTTATAACTTCTTGGTGACATGTGCAGGGTGGAACAATAACTCTCATTGTCTTAAATATCTTTGTTGTTTTTGAAGATATTGGAAAACTTGTTATACAGAAGTTGTACGGCGCGAAGTGGTCTAGAATGTGACAGTAACCATTTTGTTGCAAATAAAGCGTTTTCAAGTATATCCACACTTAACATTGAAAGGTACAATCATCGTTATCGAACTTTTGGCGGTTGTCGAAAAATGTGTGAGAGAAGTAAAAGGAAAGGGAGCGTTTCGTCCTGGGCCCGCTAGAGGACTCGTCAGTAAGGCTATCTAGCGAGCCCTGCTTTAGACACAGGGATCAGTGATGCCAGAAACAACTAGAATTGGTTGTTTTTTCCACTCATCCTTCCACTATCCCATTCCACTACCTGAGCACACTCCAACGTCCCTCACTAAGACCGTAGACTGGTCACGTGACGTGCCGCGCAACGTGTCACATCTTAGGCTGGTCATCAGAGAGAGGTGGTAAACTGTATTCCCCTCAATTTAACCGATTTGGCATCACAGGCATATCATAACGACAGCTTAGGACGGTATATCTAGGAATCGGCGAAAGATCAGGTATTGCCCGCGCAACGAGAGTTGGCACAGAGAAACTTGTGGGTACCACGTGATGCTCCGACTACGCGCTACACGTCTTCCGCGATTGGTCGAATCGCTTGACGAAGACAGCAAACGAGCGTATTGAGTGTGACTGTAACAGAGAGATGTGGTGACCAAGAACTAAGATGGCGGTGACGCTGAGCGCTTATGTCGACCGTTCCCGCCAAAACGTAAGCGTAAGAGTGGGATCCACTGATCAGTGGTGGGATCCGCAGACTTGCGTCAAGAGTGGGGACTCGCCGTTCCCCCTGCACCCTACTGACGAGATTTTGTGCCAACTCTCGATGCGCGGACAATACCATAGACTTATAGAGATAGACTGAGCCGTCTTACGGGCGAGTTGAAGCCTACAATGGCGGCTCGGGTTATAAAGAGTGAGAGAGAAAGCAATAGTGCCGGTCGTGCGCTCTCTTTCCAATTGGCGCCTTGGTGGGGGGAGAATCTGCTTCCCCTACTTGCTCCTATATATCACAGAGTACTAGAGACTCGATAGTCTCCCTCAATGCTCTTTTCGCCTGAGCCCCCACCAACTACCGGTGTGCGAGTAAGATAGGTTGACTGGCGGCCGCCATTGTAGGCTTCAGCGCATCTATCTCTATAAATCTATGTCAGGTACTAGCGGGAAAGGCATTGTCTTTGACTGCCTGTCCATCTGGTGGCAAGCGTAGGAGGCAGCCGCCACAAACTGTATCAAAGCAACTCAAGTCGGAGGAAACCATCGACTTTGCAAGAAATAATACCGCAGCTAGAGATTTATTTGTTCCACGGAACATTATAGACTGGTCAATTTCGAGTCCGCCGTGGCAGTTTCTTCAAACCCGGTGGGTAATTGAAAAATCAATGCTGCACCGTGGGGCGTAATGCGGCGTAAATTATATGGAAATCGTTAAACGGGAATTTCTAGCGATTTAAAAACCGCTTGAAGCTGGTCGGGGAGAACTTCGCGGAAATTAAAAATGTCGGGGCGCGTAATAGAGGGGAAAAAATTACAGAAATGAAAGAAAAAAAGAAGAAGAGTAAGAGGAGGAGGAGGAGAGAGGGAAGGAGGAGGAATATCGAGAGCCAGTACAGTTCTCGATTGGACGTCGAATTCGCGTGCGCGTTTGCGAATCGGCTGCGGGCGAGCCATCGACACGAATGACCGAGAGAGCAACACGCTTAAAATCGGGCGTCGCGTCGATTGATTTTCACTTTATATCGATCGGGTACAGTGGAAGGCGCACCGAGAGCAAAACCGAGCGAGTTTTAATTACTGGGCCGAGACCGGGAAAGATCGACGTCGAGCAATCAACTTGACCGAAACTTATGTAACGGCTTTTATAGTTAGCGGCTGTTTAAACATTGAAAAACGAACCAACCGTCGTCGCGCATAGGGTACGGTACGGCTTGAAGGGTTGGCAGGAGAGATTTAAAATGCGCGACAGGTCGTACGTGCCAGCGCGAATTCCAAGTAATTTATTTTGTAATCGTCACAGCTGTTGCAGGTCGGCAGCGGACCCGCTTCTGGCGAACGAATAATGTCGACGCGCGCGATTTGTACGCGTATTCTTCCCTCATTTCAATGTTACGCCATTTTACTTCGCAGGAAGGATAGCGTTTTTTTTCGGTCCTCCAGCTCTGAAATTGAAGCTTTAATTTTCCTGGTCATTTTCCGCCTCGGCGACTCTACCCGTGGTGTTCCATAATTTTTATTAACCCGTTGAGAGTTTCGCGCTCCGACAAAGCGGATATCATTTTTAATTCGGGATTAGGAATATACCAGCAACGGAGTTACGTAGACTATTTTTAATTTCGCGGCTACTTAAAAACTTCATTTTTATGCATACGTAATTTTCGATTCGCCGTCGAAAGGACGGTGTTGAGACAGATACTAGAATTCGTTAACTCTTTACCTTATATTTATTGTACGGTTGCAGTGATTACAACTTTTATGTGTTTTAAAATTTCTTAGAACAAGAAAAAAAGATTACATTTAATGTATGCCTATACAAGATGTCCCAAAAATGTAGTACTTCCTTAAAAGGGGTGATTCTTGAGATCATTTCAAGTAACTTTTTTCTTTGCGAAAATGTTCTCCGCTGCTCTGTTAAGTAGTTATTAACGAAAAACACGGACCAATCAGAACACCGTTACAACGGGCGGATTCCGGCTCGGCCAATGGTAATGTCCCGCTCAGCTGGACTTGTCGCCGAGCTGGAACCCGTCCGCTGTGTGTTCTGATTGGTCCATGTTTTTCTTTAATAATTCCTTAACAATGCCGCGGATAACATTTTCGCAAAGGAAAAAGTTACTTGAAATGATCTCAGGAATCGCCGCTTTTAACGAAGTACAACATTTTTGGAACAGCCTGTATATTCTCCAATGGCAATTTATTGTTATCAACAAAAAAGAATTTTCTTTTGTTCTTAGAATTTTCTGTTCGAAATCTTCATCACGAGTCTGACTCGATGTTATAGTGGAAGGGGTTAAAACATCCTCTACACTGCCACAAATCAAAAGATACAACGAACAATATAAAAAGACACGAACACACAACAGGTTTCCCTAATCTCTCGCACGAAATGCACCACTCGCAGACCTCTACGCGAATATTTCCAAGTTGTTAGGTCCGCCAGATGTCAAGACCGAAAAGCAGAAAAAACAACCCGGCGCTCTCGAAAAATGTGGCCACAGGAACGCGATAGCCGTCATGAGCAGAGTTCTGGTGCGAGGACGTGTGCCGGTTTACAAACGGTTCCGTGTTGGCAACATTCATAAAAGGACTCGTTCATCCCTGAAAAGGGTTTCGTAGAAGGGACGCGAAGATTCGACTGCTTGGTCGAGATGGCATCCGACGCGCGAAGCGGATCGAAGTCTCAATTTCGTTTCAATCCGAAATAAAAGCAAAACTAAACGCCCGACACGCTCCGCGATCCGGAGTGGATACCTCTGCGTTGAAAATTACGGCGAGGCGAGAGGGTACGTACCGAATCTGTAGGATAGGAAGACGGGCAAATGAAGCAGAAGACGAGCTAGAAGAGAAGAGAGTTGGTAAAGGTTGAAAGAAGACGATCGCCGGGATTCGAACGGTGACAGAAAGGGATGAAGGAAAGGGTGGCCATTTCTATCGACTCCCTTTCGATCAGCCAATCCAACCCACCTCATTGGTGCTCCTTCATCTTTCCTACTTTTTCCCTTTCTTTTTTAACCCGTACGTACAATCTATCCTGATACGTCGAGAAAAGGAGACGGATATGGTTGCCGAGGTATAAGACGCTTAAGTCCATCGATGCCTACCGATAGGGGTTTGCTAGTCGATATCTCGTCAGAGGTTTCCACCTGATGGTTGTTTCATGAAAGAACCAACCTGGAATCGAACGTATCCTTTTACACCTTTTTATCGAGGGTCTAGCCAGGGCCCGCACTCGACGATCTTTATTCGATAAAGGATCGACGACGGAAGTAGACAGTTCGGCGTTTAATCGCCGCTCAAACCCGTTACGCTCCCATTAATTTCGCTCGTTACTCGGCCGATTGACATTCCGCCAGAGTAATTGCAAAGACTCGTGATTCCGAGACTGATTAGGGTATACTTCTCCGCGAGCCCATGGTGCGCGAACTATGTTTTATCTAGCGGGCGTACCTGTTGGTAAAAATGGTTTAACACGTTGGCGGTCACGTGAGATCTTCAATTTTAATTTAGACCACTGAGATTATTATATTTTTGTGTTTCTAAAATCAATTATGATGGAGCAAGGTTTAATGGAAGGATACAAAATTCATTATTAAAAAGAAGGCACCTTTCAACTATATGAAACGTAAGTGGAATAGTTACAATTTATCCTAGTTGTCACTCTTCAAAATTTTTAATATTTTGCAGATTCTTAGCAGATGCAGTCTGCAAAAATGTAGCTGCAAAAGTTGTTATTTAACGCTGAACAAATGTCAATGTGCATGCATCTAAAATAGTACCTATACCCAATATGTTAATTTGCAGTTCCTCGAAATGATTTGTCTTCTATTTTATTTACAACGATAAATTCTTGAATGAAAACTTGAACATTCTAAACAGTATTTTATACTGTGCAGAAAACATTGTCTTAAAAAGTATCTTAATATAAAAGCAGCATGCATGTTTGAATATTAAGCTCTAAGGCGTACATAGTACGACGAATATAATTTTTATAGTCCAAGCGAGGCGTGCTAATTTTTTTACATTTTTCGTTCTACAATTATATTCGATGGTTCTGACAGATCGGTACTTAAAAATTGCTACGATTCACAGTAGCATTCCTTCTGCACGACATCGACGTCAAAACCACAGTTTACGAAATTCAATATCAATTTTTAGTTGTCGTTCGTGAAAACAACGCGTCGCGTTTTATGAAAGTCCGGCGGAAATGATTGGACCAGTTAGCAGTGCAGAGCAGTTCGTGGAGCAACTACGAGAGGCCCCGTTGTTTTCATAAATCAAAACCGCTAGCCGGAGTACGCGCAAACGAGAGAGCAGCTCGGTATCAATCACAATTTACAATCCGTTCTCGCCCGGCTCGGTGACAAATGAGATATGGCGATATCAGCGGGGCTCAGTCGGAAAAATGGCCGGTGTAATTTCAGTCGGGCAGCATCCTTAGCTTCATTAATCGTCGTGTCCCTGATAATTGTGTTTCGTGTAGCCCGGTCGGGCGAGGATCAACGCTCTCTCTCTCTCTTTCTCTCTCTCGCCCCTCGAATTTTTCGTGGGGATCAACAGGTCCGCGACTGAAAGAGCCGCGTCATCTCGTCGCCTATACCACTTCCACCGTCTACCGTCTTCCGCTCACGATCCTCCCCCGCATCGAAACGCTCCCAGACAATCGCACACTAACACAGGGAAAATTGTGTCTGCGATCAAAGAAGATTTCCATACAAATTCCAGCTTAACACGCCGTGTAACGCAGTGGCGCGACACGTTCGACTATATGCTTCTCCTCGTAATTTGGAAACTAACGGCGGTGTTATACGGGGTGTGCCGAAATTCGTGGTAGAACCGGTGGTGATTCTACATGCAAAAGTAAGTCGAAGAAAAAGAGTAATAGTTTTTCGTGCGATGCTTCGTTTTCGTGTAAGTCGAATTTGGGAATTCAGCGTACATTTAATGTAACGGGTGCTATTAAATTGGAATCGGTTGATGTGTTTGATCATGGTAAAATAATTCTACTTCCTGCATATATTAAAGCACGCCAAACCGTTGGATTTTTATGCGTGATTTTCTTGAAAGTGCAGTGTCACACGAAAAAATGTTATTCCATTTTATCTTTACTTATTTTTGCATGTGGAATTACCACCTGACTGGCTGATTTCGTCACAGATTTCTGACAACCTTAACATTAACACTAGATTTACGGGGCCCGTCAAAATGACGGATTCAAAAATTAGTAATTTACGATTATTAAGAGTGTAAGGAGGCATTCGTGAGGAGTTATTAAATAGATTTATTTTTTTGTGTACATATTACAATAAAAATCGCTGAAGATCTAAGTAAATACAATTTTATAATTTTTATAAAGCAATGTAAAATAATCAATTTTAGTGCTCCGTACACCTAGTGTTAAATTTGCGGAACACTAAAAGTGACTATTTTACCTTATTTCATAAAAATATCGAGAATTTGTTTATCCAAATTTTTAACCGTGTTCCAATAATGCATACCCAAAGAAATAAATTTGTTGAACAAATACAAAAAATATATCTTTACAGTAATCGTAAAATAGAAAAATTAGTTAACGTGTCCCGTGAAGTTGGTGTTAATAAAGGAACTTTGAAAACAATCTGTAATATAATATTTCCACTTCTTCAAACAGAACGTGTTCAATTGCACATTAAAGCCTGTCTTCCTTAAATAACTATAATCCGCGCATATAAAAAGAAATTGTAAATCTTTATTTTTCATTGTATCTGTTCTGTGCACTTTTGTACCGTTTATTCCTAATGTTGTAATAAAACCCTTATGAGATTTCTTCTAATGCGACCACATTAAAATAAACTACAAACAAACAAACAATACAAAAAGAATATGCTATGAACAAGACATTCCAAGTTCTAGAAAAGAATGAGAACCTTTTATTTTTCAATCGTGCCGGGTTTCTCTGTTTGGACTCGTCGTGGGAAGATGAAGAGATTCGGACAACGGCCATTTTTACCTCGTACGGTAAATTCGCGTGGCCGGAGAAGGGCAACGGATAGTCCGAGATTATCCACGTACGAAAGTAAGCGCCCCCGTGGTTAAGTATAGCTCGTGACTTTCGGTGCCGCTCGCGGTCATTACGATTTGCATAAAGGGCGTCGGAGATACAAGGACAGCCGAGGGAAAGGGAGTCGCGTACGTGTCGCAAGGGCCGCGTTCGAGAATGGCGAAGAGCTTTTCGCACGTGCGTGCTCTCTCATTACGGCGGAATCGCGACGCGAGGAACGCGTTGCAGAAAAACGTGAGCGGCACGCAAATCGCAGGCTTCGCGTGCGCCTCCATCCTTTGGCCGGGCTTGTTTCTTCTTCTTCTTCTTCTTGCTTGCCTCAGCGCATCGGATACGCGCGCTTCGGTGTTTCTTAATTCCGTGACCAAACCCGGATCATAACGTTAATTAATTTCTCCGGCTACCTCGTGCTATTCTGGGTACACC
This sequence comes from Sphecodes monilicornis, assembly GCA_913789915.3. Lineage (NCBI taxonomy): Eukaryota > Metazoa > Arthropoda > Insecta > Hymenoptera > Halictidae > Sphecodes > Sphecodes monilicornis. Next base: position 20,389,391 of record OU565290.1, read on the forward strand.
CGGTCGTTACGAATATTACTTTGTGAACACATTTTGTGTGGTCAAAAATTCTGAAAAGGAGATACAGTCACGAACGAAATGATTGGTTCAGTGCATTCTTTCATCGAATTCATTTATTCAATATTTTGTGTATAGTCTGGTAAACATAATTTTATTCTTAATGAAACTAACCGGGTGTCAGTTAATTCCTTTCATCTATGCGGAAGCGTGCAATTAAAAGCTAGTTTCATAGATGTGTTAACCCTTTGCGCTCGGAAGTATTTTAACTCCATAACCAAACTTTTTTTTTTCGATCAAGAATATTTCCATTCTATATGATTTTTATCATTTTGAAGAAATGAAACTGATATAATATCTCATAGAATACTTAAATGTTTGGTAACTAATTTATTGAATATCAATTTAATAATGTAAACAATATTTTGAAAATGGTTTAGCAAATTTTAGCGGTGCCTCAGAGTCACCACTCGCGCGCTAAGGGTTAATATATTTATTCAATGAGCTTGGGAAAAGGTGCTCGAAGCATTTTATTAAATTTATAAATATGTAAACCGTTTGGTTTTTAATCTTCAGATTTTAGTTCATTCGAAACATTGCATTTCCTTTAACACCTGCATAAAAATAATTTCCTTTTTAGATATAACAAATACACAGGTTTGATCAATTTTCCGATAGTTTCTAAATTGGACAAGCAAGCAGATGAATGTATGAGTATGCTGTGAGAAATAATAATGAGTCTTAATTGTGTTAGTTACATTATAAATTGGAGTTTTCATTAAAAACTGGAAATTAAATTAGGAACGAGTTACATACTAGTCTCACGAAATTAATTCGAAGAAATGTGTATCACACAAGTGTTATATTCAGTAGAGTCTGCAGAATCGTTATACGTAAGAATCATTCGAATAGCTTCTGTGATAAAACCAGAAAAAAATCTTAAAGATGAAAGTTTGTCTTCTTTTAAAATTAGCATCTTCCTAAAACCGAGGGATCGAAACGAACGGACCGCAGATTCGTAATCGGACGTTCTATGAGGTTCGTTTAGTGAGCTTTAATTTGCGGAATGAAGCCCTCGTCGCTGTTACAAAAGAGAAATATATGAAAATGTATTCGCAGGGTCCGGCTCCCTGTCACAGACTTATGGAAAGCCGTCTTTTTCCTCTGCGTCGATCCAGTTAGCCGAGGATTACCGCGAAGTCAGAGATTAATGAGTGACGTACGCCTTATCTGGCTAGCCAGCTGACCGGCAGGATCGTCATGAAATTGGATTTAAGCGGAGTTTTAAATCGAGTGACACGTAATCCAAGTTGAGTAACCGGCGATGCACGGCCCCGTGAAACTCGAGCCGCGTACAGCAGCTGGAAATTGAATTATGCAACGCGCTGACATTCCTATCGTGTGTTGTCCATAGATGCGTGAAGAATGGAACGACAACCCCGATACGTATCGGTCGTATTATAAGCGTTGAGATTCGAACGGGCAAAGAAACTCGCGTTACAAGTGTACTCATTATACTGGCAACGACGCGGGCTGAATAAATGCGGACCCCGGAGATACGGTTCAAGAAGATAGCTTCATCTGGCTATACTGACGTACGATCCCACCGTTTTCATCCGCTGAAACACTATAATTCATCGGTCGCTCCACGCCAAATCTTTTACAACCATAATTCTGTCGGTGAAAATATTTTCTCATATATATTAACCAGATAGATTAAACGATTTAGATATTTCGTGATCTGTCAAAGCTTGTGATAAAAATTGCAACGTTTTATGCCAGATAGAAGTAAAAAAATGCAGTTTTAATTGTCGGTGTGAACGACAATTAAAATACGCGAGGTGGAAATTCCTGAAAACGGAGGTACAAATTATAATGCACCGGGTAACAATTAACTGTCTCGAATGTCCTGTTTTTCGACACGCAATCGCACGAACGGGGCAACTTCTCGCGCCGATAACTCATAGTTAATGATCCAGTCCGGCACAATCTCTCACCTGAACGTTATTACAAACGCCAGCCTCTATATTGCTCTATTAACGCACGCTATAATTCACAGCGATTACAGCCAATACCCAAATAACCAATAAACGTCCGAATTTCCAGAGCCCGGTGCGTTTACCATCGGCGATCTGCAAACTCTCGCAGCGTCCACAGAGGTAAAATACTTTCTCTCGCGACTGCTGCCATTTTGATTCGCGGAAATCGATTTTCCGGGAACCGGATACGCGACGAAGTCGACGAAATAGTAGGACCACGATCTTTTTCGCGGTGTCGCGCAACGCGAGCCGACACGTTGTCGGGGCCCGTTAAATAAAAGCACGGCAACTTCCGGAAACAGAGCGGCGATAATGGACGGAACACGAAATGCCAGCAATCGAGATGAATCGACGCCATCCGGACGATGTTTCCCGTTTGTTATAGCCGTGGAATTCAGCGTCGACACGTTAATGCAATTCGGTGCGGCAGGCAGGCAGGCAGGTTCGTGAGCTACGATCGTTTTGTAAACGACCGAAGTGTCCTCTTCAGCGTCCCCCCACTTCGAAACCCAGGCTCCGGTTCCCCTCTGGGTGGAAATCATCAACCAGATTGCTCCATAGGAAACGTAGAATACTTCTCTCTCTCTCTCTCGCTGAAAAGCACGCTGGATTACCAAGGTCGGCGATTTCCCAGTCTGCGGAAGGAATAAGTTCTCCTCGCCCCGAAGGCCCCTAGACCTCGGTGTGCCCACCCTTTTTCTTCACTGGAGGATCTCCAGTAGGACGATTATCGTCGTGAAAATCTCAGATGGAAGCCGTGGTCCTGGGTTCTCATCGACAGATTCTATCTATATCCGTGATAGCATCCGCCTCTACGACCAAGGCGCGTCTTTTTCTATCCTCTTCCTTTATGTCTTTCCCCTCCGTCCATCCGTGCCTGTGCCCATGCCCCTCGCCGACCACCGCGTGTCCTGGTTTCTTTCCTTTTCTTTTCCCTTTCTTTCTTTCTCCTCCCCGGGGCCACCCGGCACCTACCCGGACCGTTTTCTTCGTCGGTCTGCTCGTTTTCTACGCGCGGAGGAGGCAACGCGGAAGAAAGACAAAGAGAGAGAGAAAGAGAGAGAGAAAGAGAGAGAGAGAGTTCGATTCTCGGTGAAAACCGGTAGAACTCGTTCAAAAGGACACCGGAGTGTGGCGAACCGGGAGGCCGGAACGGTTTCAAGAGAGCCCTGAAGAAGGAAGTGGAAGTGGAACCGGATAGAGGCCGTGGAGCTCCGCAGAAACAGAGAGAAACGCGAGACGCGCCGCCACGGTCGCGAGGAGAAGACACGCCGCGCCGGGTGGAAACAGGATGATACTTACCCGGGAAAAAGAGAAATCCGAGGGACCGGGGGGGGGGGGGTCGAGGCCAGGAGAAGAGAGGCGAAGCTTATATTATGCAAAGCATGTGTTCGTTCTTGGATTTATGGTGGCCGTGCTTGCTACCGGCCAGCGGTTAGCAGAATGTTTTGGCTGCGCGAGTAGTATTATTGGAAGCTGAAGAGTAGTCACCTTCGACGGCTCAGGGGGAGTCTCTCGCTCGGAACGCTTTTAACACGTTGACTGCCGTGGGGGTCACCGGTGACCGGCACTCGACTTGGCTGCAACGCCATGGGGGCCACCGGTGACCGGCGACGCGACCAATAGTAAAAATACATAATTAGAATAAATATCGATACTGATAAATTTTTCAATAATACCATTGTTACTATAATGGTTTGAATAAATTAATGGCATACAGAGCACATAAAAATTATTTCATTAACACATGAAAAATATACATAATATCGGTATGTATCCAGGACGGGACGACAAGAGGAGGAGTGTGCCACGAATTTTTGGTATTTGATTGACATACACATGTTATACATTCATATTTCAAAATCGAAAGAAAAACACATTTGCGAAATTATGCGAGGTGACCAAAGTACCCCATCTTAACCCAACTTCGTACTTCACTGACGCTAAAATCGTCGCGCATGCGCGAAAATAAGGTGCAATATCCCAACACTGCCTGATTGTTGGACGCACTGAATAAGACTAAGTAAACAAAGTAGCTGCTTAGCTACTCGAGCACAACAATTTGAAACAAGCGATAACCCACCACGAAAAATGCATTAAACATGATTAGACAACTCAACTTATCTGCTGTAAATAATATTTCAACGTAATATGCATCGCATAATAAAAAATTCATGTTGTCGCCATGGGCAAACCACGTACAATGCGCGCGGCAGTCAACGTGTTAACAAGCCACCCAAGTCAGGCATCTGTACAATCCTCCAAACTAAAAGGTTAAACTATGTATTTCAAGTAGTATTTATATTAACACTTTGCCGTCCGGCGACGGCACAGTGGTGTCGCACACAAAGTATTGCTCAACGGCCGGCGACACCACAGTGGTGTACTGGACGGCATAGTGTTAATTGCGCATTATTTACTATTTACTATTTACTATTTACTATTTACTATTTACTATTTACTATTTACTATTTACTATTTACTATTTACTATTTACTATTTACTATTTACTATTTACTATTTACTATTTACTATTTACTATTTACTATTTACTATTTACTATTTACTATTTACTATTTACTATTTACTATTTACTATTTACTATTTACTATTTACTATTTACTATTTACTATTTACTATTTACTATTTACTATTTACTATTTACTATTTACTATTTACTATTTACTATTAATATTTACATATGCATATGCATATCTTCCAAATTTCATGAAAATAGGGGGCAGGATTGAAAACTCATGAGAGGTAACGATGACATTAGTAAAACTTGAAAATTCATAATCACCCGATAACCTCAAGAACGCCAAGCGAAGAAATTTTTACGAGACGTGCGGACGGCAAAGTGTTAATACAAAATTAAATAATTACTTCATATTAATCAATGTAGCATAGCTTAGAATGTGCTGTCAAAAACACTATTATACCCAACACTGCTCGCCTATCGCTCATTCTCTGTGTTCTCTCCCGTCCCATTCGACAACAAAGTTGAACCGAATAGTGTACCTGATTCGAAATAGCACGGAAGCCGGTCCTGAGCCTTCGCTTTATATCGAAACAAAACTGTATGTGTGACTGTTTAGCCAATATTTCGTTAGAGCCGAAAATACGTGTGACTCGGGGCGTGCCCTTTCCACATTCCTTACAAGTGACTTCTTTTCAGCTCCCAATAATACAGGCGGCAGGCTATCCCCAGGCAGTTTTTGCCACGGCGTTGTTCGAGGCTCCGCGTCGAAAAACTAGGATAATCCAGAAGTCCCGCGGCAAAGTGCATCTCGCCGTCTCTTTCCGCCCCCCATCTCTCTCTCTCTCTCTCTCTCTCTCTCTCTCTCTCTCTCTCTCTCTCTCTCTCTCTCTCTTTCTCGTTCTGGGAGAGCTCGTCGAGAGGCCGAGGCAAGATTAATTGGAATGCTAATGCGGCCGATGCATATGGATGCGTGGGATTATCTTTCGCTTTCGACCGGGAACCCGACGCCGCCGCCGATTCCTGAATCTCCAGTTCAGGAAGTTAGAGACGCGGCCCCGGAATTTCCATGGACGCTAACCCGATGTGAACGTCGTCGACGCCGCGACGCCTAGCGTTCACGCGCCACACGGCAACTCGCAACCGAATGAATGAATTTCGATGAACCTGCGATTCCAACGCGGCTCGCGAGAACTTCTTCTACCGTGTGTTGAAACGAAGAACATTGAAATTCAACAACCTCGCGGAATTCCCCGGGAACGGCTCGGAACAGATCGAATCGCTGTAGTTAGCTTATGCGAGCTGCACTGCGAAAACTATACCGGTTTGAGCCTGTGTCGAAGCAGAGCTTTTCCAAGAGCCTTCTAGTTGAAATGATGACGATGCTCCTTTTCTGTTTAATACTTGAAGTGAGCTAAACTGCTTCATCCATTTTTTTTAGACGTGGTAGCTTGTCTAGGGCCACTGATCTTGATGTGCCCAATTGCAAAATTTGAAATTAATTGCCAGGAGCTGAGTAAATAGATAATGATTTTTACAGGCTGAGTCAAAATGAACCTAGTTCGTGTTATATTAAGTGTTAACACAAGTTTTAACGTATAGACTTATTTCAAACAGGAACGTGCAAAACGATGATTAAATCCATTCTATTCTCGACTGTGCGTTAGAAGTTGGACACGTATGTCATCGAGCTTGTTTGTAGTATATTTTCATTCTGTTAAACACATACGTTTATAATCAATCAAAATTGACTAGAGTAGATGAATCGTATGTATTTTATTGCCGTATCGGTTTGTTCATATTTTTAGGATGGATAAAAATGCACTGTTTGAATTGGCCAACATACGTACATACATACGTGGTCCACAAATGACGTTCATGTAGTAAAGAGGCCCACGTGTTCAAGAAGATAATAATCTGTTAACACGTTGACTGCCAGGCGCATTCTCCATGGTTTGCACAAGGCGCCAACGTGAATTTTTCATTATGCGATGCATATTATGTTGAAATATTATTTGCAGCAAATAGAGTGAGTTATAAAATCATGCTTGAAGCATTTTTCGTGTATTAATTTCTTCAAACCATTATAGTAACAATACTCTAATTATGTACTTTCATTATTTGCTGCGTCGCCGGTCACCGGTGGCCCCCACGGCGCCGTAGCCAAGTCGAGCGCCGGTCACCGGTGACCCCCATAGCAGTCATCATGTTAAAGATCCTACATTAATAAAACCAGTAAAATGTCCTAAAGGTAAAAATTGATGTAATTACGTATCAATAGCTCTAACATTAAGAACAATAAAAAGTCTCATGTATCTGTCATATGAGGTAGTATAAAATGACTAAAAACGTATTTGTAATCTACAATAGATTTTCTTAAAAATATGTTTTAAAAAAATGTTAAATGAATCTATGAATGGCCCCAAGCATCGTCAATTGTACAGTTGTAAAATAAGGTCTCATGTTTGAAAGTTTCAATGATTTGAAAATCGTATTAAAAAAGTTCAGAAGACAAATATTAGAAAATCTGTGTTAAAAAATGTTCAGAAGTATTTGGATTAATGAGTCCCACTCTAATACAACATTTATCGTTCGGGTAATAGAGTACCCAGCTAGACAAACATTAGAAAATCTGCACAGTTCGCAAATAATAGAATAACGAATTTATGTACAGCAGGTGCGACTAATAACGTGTCATACTGCGATATTGCAATCCACAGAAGCTCTAGCACAGCACTTATTTGTCACAAACCATAATCTACGGTAACAAATTCACTCATTTCGGAGTGAAAACCATTTGGCACCCGGATGAATAATTTTCCACCCCGCCAGATCGGTACAAACCTCGTCATTTCTAATTTCGCAACCCAGTCACGATCATGCCATCATTAACACGAAAAAGGAACGCCAATCCGCGTATTCGCGTGTACATTCGGTTGATGATCTAATGAAAAAGCGTCGGCGACGGGGTCGACAAGTGAATTGTAAATGATTTTCGCGAATTACCAGAACCGGTTAATCGGTAAATTAATGTCACAGATTGATTGGTGATCGCGCGTGATCGCCAGCAGATGTAAATCTATTCGAACGATGGAGGTAGAGGGAGATTCGTCAATTTCGCTATTATAAATGTATTCGCCGGAACTTGTAGCAATTTCGGGATTTGTATGAGTGTTACAAGGGTCACTAGTTGCCGAGCTCGAAACGGGCGATTCGATTATATCGAATGGCGGTCGTCGCGTAATCTGTTTTGCCCAGTCGAATGTCTCATTAATCGTTTTAGAACGAGTCGTCAAATATTTTTGTTCGAATTCGACGATGCCCACACGGCGAACGATGCGAGTTAAATTACAATCGACACTGGATCAACGCGCGATAGAACACGAATTATTATTATTAACTTCTTATTTGGTGGAATGGAGAGTCGTTAAACGCGTTTACGCTTTGGGAACTACGGGGAGCTAAATGGTTGCGTCGAAATCAGGGTACTTAGCCAATTACAAGCATTAATTACGATTCGAATGAATCTCAATGATCTCACATGGGTGTATTCTCGATTGCAAATCAGTTGGCCAATTACAGAATATGAGAAAACACTGTTTTACATAGGTTTATAAATATAATAAAAATGTATTCAGACTATCAGCTATTTTTGTTACAATATAGGTTCACGGCAATTAGTTAACCCTTTACACTCGAGTGGTGACTCTGAGGCACCACTAAAAATTGCTATACCATTATTCAAAATATTGTTTACATTATTAAATTGATATTTAATAAATCAGTTACCAAACATTTAAGTATTCTATGAGGTTTTCTATCAGTTTCATTTCTTCAAAATGAAAAAAATCTTATAGAATGGAAATATTCTTGATCGAAAGAAAAGTTTGGTTATGGAGCTAAAATACTTCCGAGCGCAAAGGGTTAATTTTAGAACGTTAAACTAATCTAAGAAGAAAAATCATTCCAAAGGAATAAATTCTACATAAATAGAGGTTTACAATCGCTCGTATATACGTCTTAAATAATGTTGTACTTCGAATAATAATAAATTGGAAAATTTGTCGATCCAGTGTACACTGTTTCAGGATATCAGGAGAGTACAATGAAGTGACTAGTATGGAATAATACCATACTTACGCAACACGCTCGTTAAAAACGTCGCACCGTGGTCGGTCACGTTCGATGGCCGCGGAGAAACTAAATAATTCAATGTCCCATTAACATTTTCGCCTAAAGCTTAATAGGATCGGAGAGACTTTTCGCGAGCGTGCAAATATTGGGGGAAAAAGTGGGGGTCACAGTGGGCCGGAGCCAGCGGAGTGATATTTTTAATGGGAATGATAAAAAGCGGCAGCGGGATTTAATCGCGACGGTGAATGTCGAATTAAGAGATCCTTACTTTCTGTTTTTATGCTCTGGAAAAACATTTCGACCCTGCTGGGTACCATTTTCGCACGGGGTGGGCGGCGTGACAAAAACATCGAAAAAGAAGAAGGCAGAGAGAGCGAGAGAGAGAGAGAGAAGGAATGAAACTGGCAGTCGGCGTCCTCGGAGAAACGGTTCCCGGGCGAAAGTAAAGAGAAAGAAAAGCGGGCAGAGGGGAACGGGGAAATGGGCGGAAGAAAGAGGCTCGGGGGATGAAAAGGGAGGGAAAGAACGACAGGTATTGTCTCCCGCAGACCGTAATTAGGCTGAATGGCGCTTTTCATGGAGGAGCCCTTTTTGAAATTAATACAGGCCGACGCTGCGGCGAAATATTACAGAGCGATAATTAACGCGTTATCGCGTCAAAACCGGCCGTAGCCACGGTGAAAATTTAACCTTGCGATTAACGAATTTCACCGGGGATCGCAACCGGCGAGAGATACGTATATGCACAGCTGAATATGGCCGCAAAACGCAGCCCGTTTTCCCTCGTCGAGCATTCAACGCGACGATCGGATTCCGGCGTGATCGCGCGGCTGCCAACGACAACGAGCAAACCGTTCCCGCGAGCTAATTAATTGCAAACACTCGATTGGAAGACATCGCGTCCCCCGAAAACGATCGACGAATCACGACGCCAGGAATCTTCCGTTTATTTCCGATGCCCTTGCGTTTTTCTACGCCAGTCATTTCTACAATTTCTTTCTTTAATCGTGTCTAACAATTTTTTATTTGTTCTTATGGAAACATCGCAAAATTCTTCGAGATAAATATTCATTGTACTCTGTGATGCTCATTTGTATTTTCAACATTTAAATTTATGTAAATAAGGTTCTACAATTAAATATTCAAGTGTGTTTAGTTGCCTGCGCAAGGGTAAACGCGTAAAAATATTTGCTTAACACTTTATCTGCCAGTAATCTTTTAAAAGTCTTGTTTTATATAATAATCTCAAAAGAAATAATAAGATTACGTTACTGAGTGTGCGCAGTGGGGTTCACGATTGAAATTGCTGTTGCTGTTGAAGGATCCATATTAACCTCCGTAGCCTCCAATAACGAGTGAGACTCGTGGTAAGAAATTTGGGCCAAACACAACAAGGACGAGCCTGACTCGTGGTACTTCGTTCGGGCCAAACCTAAACAACACGAGCCTAGTTCGTTGTACTTCGTTCGGACTAAACGTAAACAACACGAGCCTGACTCGTGGTACTTCGTTCGGACCAAACATAAACAACGCGAGCCTGGCTCGTGGTACTTCATTCGTGACAAACGTAAACAACACTAACACGAAGATTACTAATTTTCTACGAGTTTTCTCAAAACATTATTAATTTACAAATTGTTACTGATACATTATCCACTTTCAAATTATAAATCATTTTTGTTTACCGATGAATTGGTCATAATTACTTACCAGACATCTTAAAAGTATTAGTTGTGCCCAAACGTGTTTATTATTTCACAATTCCTTTCGTTGCGCCGAAATATACATGTCATAAGACGCATACATTTTGCGCAAGTTCGAGCACACGGCTAAACAGCTAAATGGCTCGACGCGTGACCGACCTTATTTATTGTGGCCCGAGCAATCGGGAGTTAGCGAGTACGACAAGGGGTTAAATCCTTAACCATGGACCATAGGCGTTCGGAAATGATGAAATAATCGCCTTTCAATAATTTGTTAAGAACAAGGTTAGTTACATAATTATTGTGTAACGTGTTTAATAAACTATAGTATTGTTTTGGCAAATACTCCCATATTTACGATCGAATGATCTATTAATCGACGATTAAAGCTCATGTACACATGTTTGTTGCCTATGGGATCAAGTGCAATTATAATGTTAAGATCTCCATAATATCATTTTATGTGAACAAATACCATCGTATAAATATACATATCTTAAAAGATGAAATAAGAGTAAAAACAGCTGACGTGACATCAACGTCTTATATAGATCACGATAAACTTCAATCCAACGAGCGACTATTCGCAATGTAATCGAATAAAATGGCGCACAAAGTGTACACGGCTGCACAAAACGGCCTCACAAAGACTGCACCCATTAATTTCAACAAAGTTCTCGAACGTACCGTTGCCGAAAAATAAAATCGCCGATATAACGTTTCAATAAACAACTAGCCGCGAAGAATAAATCTGAGGGAACGCTATATCGGCGGACAAAGCGAAGAACCGCTTAAAAGCGGCTCGATCTTCGTGAAAGCTCATCCCTTTAGGGGATGGTACCTCGGGTTCCGGACCGCGACGAGGAAGACCACGAAGACTCCTACGCCGACGACGACATTGCCCTTGCCCGGGTATCTCTCCGTGGAAAAACAGAACAATTTGTATCCTGAGGAAAGGCGGCGTCGGAAGCGCGGGCCGCTCGGTCGAGCCATAAATCGGTTTGCTCATCTTTAAAATATGGGGATGGAAATATTTGGACTGTGCACGTCGAATTGAGCAAGAAGCCTCGGTGCCATCGGCGGAGGGGGGATTGGGGGCCAATGGAGTCGCATGGTTCGGGTTTGGGGTTGCAGGAAGTTGCAGAAGGTCGTAGTAAAGATGCCATCTCCCTGCCGCGGTGGTGAGTTTATTTGCAACGTGCACGGAGGCGAGCCACTATGCAACCCCCAACCCCACCGAATCCAACGCCCCGCTTTTCCCACACCCCTCTGGTCGCCAACGCCGTTTTCAGCCCCGTTCTGACGTCCGCCGCTCTAGCCCTCGTAAATTGCACGGCAAATAATTGATAGGCGAAGGCGATGTTTCTATTCTGTTGGCAGCACTTGTAAAGGAGCCGCGATTTATTCCGTCTCACCGCCTCGCTGTCTGCCCCAGGGGGTATAAATGGCCGTGTCGGCGGTCGCAGGAGGAGTGGCGGCGAAACGAAGACAAGAAAAACAGGGGAAAAAAGCAGCTCATTCGCCGACCAACGAGGAACAGACGGAAACGAGGATGAAAGGCTGACCGATCTCGCGCGATGCAAAAACATATTCATTTTCGAGTCGCCAACTCGGGGAAAATAGGATGCTTGCATCCTCCTGCATTATGCCAGCCGGCAAACAGGATTTTTCTGGTCTAATCATTCTCAGTTCCTCGATTATCATCCTTTAGGCATACCGAGAAACTACAGAGAAGATTTATGCAGACTTTAAAAATAATAGATGAGTAACATCAATGGTCCGCAGATAACATTCACATTTATTTTAGATCGATTTAGATGATCCATTCAATTTTTAGCAATGTGTTTGGTGGTACTTTGTCTACATTCATTGGTCTTTTTTTTCATTCATAATAAAATCTCATAAGAGATTTATTACAACATTAGGTACAAACAAAACCGAAGTGTACAGAGAAAGTAACCTCTACAAACTAAAAGTTAGGGTACATCAGTATGGTTTTTCCTTAAACACGAAGGTTACAGCTTTTTAGGAACGAAAGTATATAGAGGCAGGATTTAACGTTGGGCCCAGCCAGAAACATAGAAACGTCCAAAGGCAGTTGAATTCTTAACTTACAGAGATTGTTCAACATTAGTGATCTTTGCGTATCGTATAAATTACACTGCCAAAGGACGTGATTGAGAGTTTCACACTAACAGTTACATCTACACATAGGGTTGTCAATGAATCCAATACGAGAAAGAGAGCCAGCAAGGTGATAATGATCAGCTCTGCTTCCGTTTATTGTGACGATAAAATGACGGGAAAGTTTTGTTCCACTCAATTATAGATTTAAAATTAATTTTATCAGAAGCTGAATAATTAGACGATGTCTTTAAAATGCTGAAGCAAAATGGACCTGAACCCTGCTTAAATCGATTTAGATGCTCCATTCAATTTTTAGCCATGTATTTGGTGGTACTTCATCCACATTCATTGGTCTTTTTGTTGCACTCAATTATAGATTTGAAATTAATTTCATGTCTTTAAAATGCTGAAGAAAAATGGACCTAAACCCTGCTATCCAAGTGTTGCCACAATTTTCAGAAAATTCTCGTTTTTGTAAAAGCGAGTTTGAAAGAAGTAGAATTGGTCGGTCGTGATCAGACGCGCCAGCCCATTCGTATTCAACAGCGTAACTATCGAATTTTCAAACTTCTTTCATCTTACTTTAAGTTTTCATTCTTGAAGAAAACGTGTACACGATTAATTATTTACGAACCCACTGTATTGGTTTTTTATCACTGCATCAATGTGACATCGTAGGACATTTCAAGCTGTAAAAATGAGAGAGGGATAAGGTTAAATTAATTTCTGTAACTTTACTATATGAAATGTAGTATGACGGAGAAAAATATTCATTTTCGAGCCACCAACCCGAGGAACTCCGCTTGTTTGCATCCTCCGGCATTATGCCGACCGGCAAACAGTATTTTCTGGTCTAATCATCGGTTCTCCAATGGTCTTCCCCTAACCACGGAGACGTCCGCCAGAGGGAAGATTTATATTCGGAGTTACGCCACTATTCGCGGTAATACGGCCGCTCCATAAAATACTTTAATATTTCATTCAAGGCCATCCGGGCCACCCGGAGACATTTAAAAAGGGCGGTCGATGCGACCGGGCTCCTTTTCAATCGACGCCCCGGCTCTCTCTTCAATATCGGTTACCTACGGTCTCCCATCGACTATAGCGTTCTTTAATCAAAAAGGACTTGACGTTAAGGGAGGCCGGAAGGTTACCCTCTTTTGTGGCGAAGGGAGAAGACGAATAAGACGCGGAAATGTTACCTTTTCCGGATTCTTATTGCTGCGGCTTTAGTGTTCTCGGATTTCCGGAATTGCATTTTCCACTGCGTAATTTTCACTAGATTTACGAGTATCAATTGCTTTGATCAATAAATGTTTCAAAATTTTAGGGTCGACGGATTTGCATGTCTCTAAAGTTGTTTCGTTCTTTATTAAGGAGCACAGTGTGCATTTACAATTTCTTTTTTTAAGGAAGCTGTTCCTCAATGTCCCATTTACTTTAGAATATCAAGATCTATGAACCAGACTTTTGGCATTACATAATATATATGTAATTAAAAAATAATTCTTATAATTTCTTTAACCCATCTAACGTTCAAAGAATGTTTAACTATAAGAGTAATACTTTTAAATATCAATAAGAATGCTATTGGTCTTATGTCTGAACAACGAGCACGACGAAAACCAAACTTTATGGTATTATACAGATCTTTCAACAGCCAAATACTTTTGCTTAACCCTTTGCATTCGGAGGTATTTCAACTAAAAAACCAAACATTTCTTCTAGCCTAGAATATTTCCATTGTACATAATTTATTTTCATTATGTGCGTAAGAAACTGATATAGTAGCTCATACAATATTTAAGTGTTTAGTAATTTATTACATATAAACAAATTTAATCACGTAAAAAATATTCCGAATAATGGTGTAGCAATTTGTAGTGGCGCCTCAAAGTCGCCATTCGAGTGCTAAAGGTTAAAGTGTAAGAAATTAGTGTAAGTGTTAGTGATGCACGTTATTTTAATACCATATCTAAACTTTCAAAAATAATCAACCTAAGCATTGAAACTTTAATGGTTCTTCAACGACTTAACTATTATGTCCTGAACAAAAATGTCTCTTATTCTTCTTGATTGTTCAACGAATCTATAAAGCACACATAAAATTAACAAATTCGTATTACCATTACATCGTCGAACAAGCGGACCTAAGAGGATCAAACATGATCTACCTCCATTCGATCGTAATCAGAACTCATCGCCAGCAAGTCCCTAATCTCTTCTCGCGATAAACACGCGGGCTTGACGAGCGCGACAATAAACGTGGCCGGCTTTTGTCTGAATTTTAAGAATCATCGCTAACTGTAATTTCGCGAAACTTCTCCTTATCTAGAAAGCGGTCGCGGCGCGAGGAGAAAAGGGCCCCGTTACCGTCGCCGCTCGAGAAGATTCCAAAGACACAAAGGGGCGATTTAACGAGCGCATTTTTCCCGTTCCCCGTCAGAATTTTCATAACGGAAGAAACGAGGCATTAAAATTCTTTCGCGCCTCTCGTGTCTTCCCTTTCCCGCGCGCGTCCTCCATCACCACCTTCTCTCTCTCTCTCACACTCTCTCCGTCTCCTCTTTCCACCCCCGCGCCGCCAGCATCATCCCCTGAAACTCCGCCCCTGCACTCGAACCGACCGTTTCTCGCGAGAATTCTTACAAACGATTCACACGGCTACTATATCGTACAATGCAGTCGAGATTGCAGAGAACTTCCGGCTTCTATATTCGGCCGCCAATTCAGCCGCGATTTTTCAGCTGTTCTCACACACCCTGTCGGTGGAAAGAGGGACGAGAGAGAAAAACGTGTAGCAGAGACGGTTGGAAGGTGGTTCGGTGGGAGGAGGAGGAGGAAGAGAACGAGGCGAGATCGAACGATTCGACGATATTCCATGCAAAATCTGGAACGAGAACCGCTCGCGGCGATGCGAGGACCGAGGCGGGGAGCGAGGCGGAATGGCGCGAGAACGCGTTTGTAAATAACGATAATGGGCATATTCGCAATTAGCAACGGTGCTACGAGCAACGGCCACGGCGAAAAAGGAGCCAACAGAGATGCCGTTTGGTAAGTTCTCCCCGATGTTGCGCCGATTCGCTCGCGGTCATTGTGTGTGCGAGCGCGCGTGTGCAACGGAGCTATGCACCGTTTGCCAGCGTGCCAAAAGAGGAACGCCTGGGACACGGCCGCCGCCGAAGAGAGGAACGGGGAAGACGAGACCAGAGAAGCGTGAAACAAAAGAGAGGAAAAAGAGGCGCAGCGTTGTAAATGAACCGAGAGATACGGGGAGGATTGGGTGGCCGAAACTGTGGTAGGGGATGCGAATGGCGGAAACGACGAGTAAGAGTGTACCATCTTTGGGGAGAATGTTTGGTGAAGGAAACTTGACGTCGTCGTCGCGATTTCATCGTCGTCGTGGCATTTGCGTGGCGGGCGAACTGGTTTCGTTTTCGTAAAGTTGAGACGCTGGAGCGAGCGGATTTAGAGTCCGTTGACTGTCTTTGGTACGAACTTTGGTGAGAAAGTTTCGATATTTCTGAGCATAGAGGAGGATCATAGAAGCGTGAAGTTTCCAATATGTCCTTTTTAAATTGCAGGGTAGAGCAACAAAATATGGAGTACATTCCACTTTGTGTTTCGAAGGAAATTAATGGTTTTGTGGCCAGTATCTTCGACATTTGTTGTTTAACAGTCACAAGTCATACATTGATGCTGTTACTTGACGATATTCAATTCACAAACTGTTTCTATGAACTACCATACTTAAGTGACTGCATCAGTAACTAGATGAAAATAATGACTCCGCTAGTGGATTCAGCATAAATTGCTCTTTTTCTTTTCATTTATCATTTTTATTCGTTTAGAAACATTTGTTAGTCGGCACAATTTACCGAAAATATAGGCGTGTATCTTAGAAAATGTTGGGAACACAGGCATGCCCAGCCGAGCGTAGCCGAAAGCGCCCGAGCGCGGCCGAGCAGTTCTAACATGGAGGCGCCACGCATCCCACGCGGTCCCATGTACTACTCCTAATATTGTTATATATATTTACGTGTACTTGTATTATTAAACCCTAGTGTGCTCAATTACTTCGGTCACGTGTCTGCTTGTAACATCCGTCAACACCATCCACAACAGAAAAGATGAAGCATAAAGTAACCACAAATTAAATCAACTACCCACATAAATACTCACATTTGATTCGTCACCTACTTCGTATTATTTACATTTAATATTACGTATAATTAATATGTACATTTTCGTACAATCTTGTTTAATGATCTATGTGAAGTAGAATAAGCCACCAAACCCAACCATCTTTTTTATAGTTTTACTTATTTAGGTCTTCAAATCCCTGCATGGGTCTATTTAGTATTACAAGTATGAAGTAACAATATCACACAAGATGTTATTAGAAGCACAGCTTTGAGGAAGCAGTGAATGTATACACAGGCTGTAACATTAGATTTCAGTACGAACATGTCTACGTTTGAAGGTAGTTGAAAGCCTACATTGCGTAGACAGTTAATCAGTTCACGTCTCTTTGAGTCATACAATTTGAATTACCATTTCTGCGAATCTAGGCGTGTATCTCATAAAAGACAAAGCATAAACTAAGAAAAGTAAAGTAAATAATACTGTAAACCTTCTAACAATTGTAACATTTTTGTACAATCTTCTTTTATTTCTATATTAAGTAGAATAAGCCACCAAAATCAACCATCTGTACAACCTTCCAAACTAAAAAGGTACTCCTCAAAATGAAAATTCAGAAATTCGTAGTTGTCTGCATTTTTCAAAAATCCAGAACGAACTTTCTTTAACGCATCTCTTTTCTTGCATCATCCACTAGCGAAAGCTTTCGCCGAATTAATAATAAATCAATAGTCCAGCGTGCGCAAAGGACACCTCTTTTCCAGCCGCCATCGCGTAAACGAAAATGCAATTCCGCTGAATAATTCCACAGCGAAGCGAACGATTCGTAGTATCGCGTAACTCAAGATACTCGAAAAATGGTAAATAGCTGTGGATAGTTCGGTGGTAAACGAAAATTGATTGCGTGAACAGGGTAAAACGGGGGGGGGGCGGTCCGCCGGTTTAAGAGCGGAAAGGGCCAAGATAAACTGCAATAAGAGGAACAGGCGTGTCGAGACGCGGAAGAAAGTGGAACGGAGCGGGGGAAAACAATCGCGAATGAAATACGAAACGGGGAAAATGGGGCGCAACGGGAGTTACAGGGGCGGAAGAAAGGTGGCAGCAGCCACTAGCTGGAAGGTGAGCGTTCGGGACAATACCCTCGGGCTGACGAATATTACGCGCGCGGGAACATGTACGCGGCGTGCTCGCCGGGTTTATTTGCGTTATATCTGCAAATACGTGCGGCAATGCGTGTCCGTCGAATGCTAATGCACCGTGGCGGGGGAAAGCAGCCGCTCTGACGTCCACTCGACTATACGTGTACAAGCGTCGAGGATGCACGTGCGGCCGCGCGTCATAATTGCACGCACACGGACGCGAGGATGCACCTCGACGCCGGACCTACATGGCCCGGCGATCTCTGCTCCCTGTTTCTTTTTGCGAAGCGTGGCACCGGTGAAATTTACCCGGAAATGCGTCAGAAATCCACAGATACGCGAAACTCATGGCCGGGAAGCTTGGTTTAAGGGGAATTTACAAATCTTCACTTTGGATGTGAATCGAGAATGAAGCGTACACGATAACTGCGGAAGATAAAAATTAGAGTAGTTGTACTGTTGTTTCGTGTCAGTGCTCAAACAATAATTAGTGAGCCGCTGAGAAACACGCCTCGAAGAGAGGATGGATTCTACTTCGCAACTGTCACTCTACGACTCTTATTCTCCGATTGATAGTTTCGACTCTTATTCTACGACTCATCTTACAACTAACGCACGAGAAGTATAGAAGGCTCATGGGGGTAAAAAACTCCCTCCACAAAATGTAACATAGTGGAGGCCCCAGCCAATGATAATATTATTGGGAGGCTACAAGTGATCTCCCAAAAGAAGGGCAACGCCCATAGACGACCTTCATCGTCATTAAATGAAGTATTTGTAATATAATTTTAGCGTGGCTTGCATAAGGCAAACGAAACATCCTTGGATATTATCATATTTCATAGAAATCTTACTAATGTCTTCTCATTATCCACTGATTAACCTGACTTGTAGCATTTTTACGTTAGATGGCTCATATAACTAATAGATGCTGCGTTAAGAGTTGCCACACCAACGATGCATCGAGCTATGGCAAATAAAATTGCATACACTGTTGTGTCGTGTCAGTGTTCAGACAATAATTAGTGAGCCGCTGAGAAACACGCCTCAAAGAGAGGTAAATAAGTAATAAGATAATTGGATTTCGGATAACTTTAATAAAACTTAATATGATGGACTGTATAATAGAGATGTTGTATCTATGGATTCTACTTCGCAACTGTCACTCTACGACTCTTATTCTCCGACTGATAGTTTTGACTCTTATTCTGCGACTGACTTACAACTAACGCGTAAGAAACAAGTAACCTCGTGGGGTTGAAAAATCCCTCCACAAAGTACAAAATAGTGGGAGCCCCAGCCAATGATATAATATTTGGGAGGCTACAAATGACCTCCCAAAACAAGAGCAACGCCCATAGACGAAACATGTCGTAACGAGTGTCGCTAAACAGACGACACTCGGTTTCCTGCAATTTTGCCGGAAACCATAATTTAGGCTTTGGGCCACAGGCCCCTCTTGGCGCTAAGCGTGGGCTTACGCTACTTCAAGTGCTACTGAGAGCTGCACGGCTAGGCTGACTTTCCCATGGTCAGCTGATACTTTCCAGCCGCACCAGAGTCATGAAACAATAAATTCGTCAGAAGACGCTAGAGGACCCCTTCGACAATGGCACTGTTCAAAATCGACCGTAGCGTAGACCCAAACCGAAATACGAGCCGGCCATACAATAACTACGTCTCAACATGTACTTCGTCAATGCTTCCATTCAATTCATAATTTACAGTGATTGAGGAAAGTAATCGAACGCCCTTCAAAACAGAATAACTTTTTGAAAATTACACCAAACGATCTGACTTTTTTTAGCAATTCAAAGCATGAGTTTACTAAATGAAGTGGGAAGAGGATTTAACAAAAATTCCAAATGGTAGGAATTACATGAAAAAATTAAAAAGGACACAAAAGACGGGAATTATTTTTAGCATACTTCTTGATGGGTCTGGATTAAATTTTCCTTGTGAAACAAAATTGCATACTGAAGAGTTAAGTGTATGAATTAAATGAAGGGAAATGGGTAATGTTCAGTAACAATGTGTTTGATATTTTTTGAGAGTAATAATTTTTTTAAAAATTATTAGCAGTCGCAGAACGGCACAATTGCTTAGGCGACTGTCTGCAGACGCGCGTTTTTGAAAATTAGACCAAACGATCTGACTTTTTTTAGCAATTCAAAGCATGAGTTTACTAAATGAAGTGGGAAGAGGATTTAACAAAAATTTCGAATGGTAGGAATTACATGAAAAAATTAAAAAGGACACGTTATAAAGTTCTTTTATATGAGCCCGTAATGAAAATTTGAAATATGAGTTTCGTAGATCTATCTACACGTCTACCGCTATTGGCCGAATTGCGCGACAAAGACGGAAACGCGCATATTAGTGTGACTGGAACAGAGAGATGTGGTGACGCTGAGCGCCTAGGTGGATCGTCCCCTCCAGAACGTAAGCGTAAGAGTGGGGTCCGCAGCCTGGCGTCTAGAGTGGAGTCTCGCAGTCCCCCTGCACCCTACTGTCGAAAATCACTGTCATCTCCTCATGGACGGACGGTATATATGTTGAAAAATTTCTGACAGAATTTGACGAATTTGAATTTCTGACTCTTGAAACATAGACCAATCGAGACATTTTCCGACAGCATTTACAATTATATAATCACGTGATCGTGTTCATACGTTGTCGCGATATCCTTTTGTACTTCAACTTCTTCTCGATTCGGCAGCGGCACAGTAAACACGTGTGTATTATAATAAAGTGAAATACTAAGTGGATCCAGGTATTCGTTCAAAGAACCAAAAAATCCAACACTGACGAACTAACTATGTCCAGTTTAAAGATTAGATAACACTCACAATGAACCTATTAATGCTTCCAAATATTTAGACGGATAACTATCTCATAAGTAAAGTATCTACCGTCGAGTATACCCGGGAAAAAGAAGCCAACAACGAAAGGCTGCGTATTATATCGGAATCTGAATTGCACCTTGCATTCCACGGAGACCGGTGCCCAACAAGTAGCTAACAATGTGGCTCGCAAATGGAGCGAACCTCGTCGCTGCCATTTCAGAAAAGATCAAGCTCCGGCCAGGATATTATGCCACATCTGCGAGGACGGGAAGGAAATAAAATCGTTTGAAGTTAATCCCTTTTTAAATAGATGTTTCATAGAACGACGAAATGGGACAATGACAAAGCCTTTCACATCGTAATGGCCACTATGAAAAGAGAGCTCGTTCCCCGTCGGTCTAGTGGTATGATTAAAAAGGACACGACTACCAACAGGTAAGTATTGCGTTTACGGTGCAGCGTCAGATGCAAAATGCATTTTCCTCGTGTTTTCTTTGGAAGCTTCCACGGAAGCCGACGTACCCGGTGACATTAATTGCGTCCGCTGCAAAGATCGCTGTAATCTTTGAAGCTGGCGGCATGGGGATATACACATACGTGCACACACCCAAGGAAGATAATTAATGCGAAAAATGATACAGCAATTGCGCGATGGTTCGTTGCGCTTCGTGGGTAGCGCTTGCTTGAAGGAAAACTTGGCGATTCCAGTTTCGAAGCCGGACACGGCATTAATACGACAGGGAAGAAGGAACGGTAATCATAAAACGGCGAATTCAGCGGCAGGAGTGTGAGTCGCGGGGAAGAAAGGAGGCCAAAAGTCACATTCGCAATATTTTTTCGTGGGACGTGCTAAAGTTTCAAGAACCATACGTTCCCTCCGTGCACGTAATCCGCCGATCGATTCTCCACCGACTCGACCTACTCTCTTCACCCCTTTCAATATCCCGGAAGAGTCACGAAACGCATCAATCTCAACCTCATAAGACACGATGGATTTCAACTATGCCTCGCCCAACCGTTCGACGACGAGAAGCGACACTGGAAACACACGCTCATCTCGATGACGAACGAAGGAAAATGAGAAGTGACGACGAAATCAGCAACAACGATTTATAACGCAGAACGTTGCTGCCCAATTTTGATCTGGTCGCAAAGACTGGAAAGACAATCTTATCGAATAGTCTGTTGGGAGAAGCTTCAAGTGATGAAGCAGATACAAGAGTCAGACGATTAATGTATTTGTGTTTGAAGATCGCGGTGTACAGTGGATAAAGCTACGTGGTCGAGATACGAATGAACCAATGCAGCATTACCGATTAAATATATTTATTATAATATAAAGTATAAAAACTGACTTTTCATAGTTTCAACACACACACCTCTCTCAGTCTCTCCACTCTACGCCGGTCTATATTAAGGCGCGTCCACACTGGAAGTCATTCGCTAGATATCCCCTCTTGGCTTTCAGTGTGAGTTTAATGCGTACATTTAACTTATCAAGGCTCTTTCTTAATTTATCTACGCTTAACGCTTTTGTTAAAATATCGGGTTCCATGTCCTCCGATTTTACCTGTTCTAATACAATATCATTGTTCTGAACTTCATCTTTTATAAAAAAATATTTTCTGTTAACATGCTTTGTTCTATTAGTAACCCTATCTTTGTGAACCCAGTCTTTGACTGCTTTGCTATCTGTTTTTATTTTAATTGGTAATCTACTTCCTATGTATGTCCGAGCCTAAACTTTCTAGTAACTCTTGAATCCATCTCAACTCTTGTACTCCCTCACACGTTGCCATCAGGTCAGCCTCACAAGTGAACAAAGCCACTAAATCCTGCTTATTACTTCGCCAGCCCACTATTTGAAACGGGAACACAAAAGTGAACTACAATAAATGTGTGCCACTATCTTTCATATTTTAATGTTTCACTAATTCGTTGTCGGGAACACTAACTGGTAGAGTACAGCAATGTGCAAGTCATCTTCCCGGTAGGTAACCAACTCTCTGATAAAAACGACCAATAATTATTCAAACATTTGAAGCTTGTGGTACCGGGATGACAAGTAACGTTGTGGTTTACATATATTTTATTCCAAGTGGTTCAATTCATGAATTCAGTATTTAACATTTTAATTACATTTATCCTCTCCCATTATAAAGGAAATTATTCCTGTTGCCAAATAAAAATAATTCACATATAGAGTGTCCCAAAACGGCAAGAACAAGCAATCGTGAGATGATCCGGCTGACGCGTCTGATCATGGCAATCAATTCTACTATATTATAGGATATTCGTGTTTCACTGCAAAATATTGTTTCTACCACAGGTGTCGAAAGATGGCTTTTAACCCCTTAACCTACAATGACGGGCATAGCCCGCGTACGATGGTCGGGCCAAACCTAAATTTTACGGGCATAGCCCGCGTACGATGATCGGGCCAAACCTAAATAAACAAGTCGTGCAAATGTCCCGAACGCTGCGCGAGCTTGTATACGATTTCGGCCCAACATCTTCGAATCTAAATCGTAGGTTAAGGGGTTAAGGTTTTCGATAAAAATTGACGGAGACTGCAAAAATACGTTAAAGGGAAATTATTAGAGGTGTGCGAGTACTCGAAATTTCGGGTTCGGGTCGGGTCGGGAAATTTGTTCGGGATCGGGTCGGGATCCGAAATTTCGGATACCCGCATACCCCTAGAAATTATTCAATAAATCTATTTCTTTGAATATACACGAGCTGGAATATATAAAACCGCGGTAGAAATATTGATAATAATAATGTAGCTTCGAGATAGCACAGTTATCTTCGTTAAATAGACGTTTCTGTGCAAGACACGTTGCCAGTGAACTTAATACAACCCAGTGCACCAAACAATTTTGCGAAACTGAAGGGAAACGTCATAACAAGATCAAATTGTGTAACATCAACGAGAAGGTGTAGCAGCGCAGCGAATTAGGAGAATTAACGATGGCAGCATTTTTGCTCGGCGGAAGACGGCAAACGGAAGTGGGTGGCGCTAAAAGGAGAACAGAGACAGCACTCGGGGGTTGAGGACTTAGGGGTAGTACGGGGATGGCGAGGGAGCAAGGGCCAGCTGGATTTATGTACACGGTCGCGCGGTCACCTCGAGAACACAAGTCCAGTAAATAAACGTCAGATAACGGGGGTGAGCCGCAAGGGGCCGAAGGGGTGGGTTTTGCGGGGTGGGGGTGGGTTGTCAGAGGAAAGGCGACGTGCAAGAGCAAAACAAACCGGGGAAAGAAAGATAGACAACAGAGCGTAGCCAGTTCTCCAGGAAAGACTTGTCCGGCCCGTAATCGAACGGAAGAGACCTGCACGCCGGTGGTTTTAAATTAAGCCACGGTACGTTCGTTAGCCGGCTCGACACCATTGTCGCCCGCCACCGTACGGAACCATAAATTCGTTCGGAAACGAATGGCCCGGGGTTCCGCGATACCGCGATCGTGCGCCTGCGGACGTTTCCACGGCTGTTTTTCGCGCATTCGCATTCGCACACCCTCAATCCCTCCCGCCCTTCTACCCGCCCCCCCCCTCCTCGGCGAAATTAATCGAACTCCGAGCGCACGGTGAGCCCACGGAAAGCCCGGTGACATTTCTCGGGACGAGGGTAGCAATGAAAAGCAAACTGGGACGTGAATGCTGGATCTCCGCTGTTAACTTTGTTTGCCGGCCCTTAATGAACCCGCGCCGAGCATGGCGACACCGCGACAAGCCGCGTTCAAACACGATTGGCCAATGAACGTTATTGTCTCCATTTTTACGGCGCGACGGCTCTGCTACACTACTACCCCTAAGAGAATGGACTGTCGACCTGCTGCTTCGATTTTCATCTGATTAGGCTGCGAACATCGGGTGTTTTAAGCGACAATTTAGGAAATAAATTTTTACGTTCTATACCTGTTACCTTTTATTACGTTTTTTTTTATCAAGATTGTCTTGTAACGTGCTATATTTTAACTAGGATATACAATGTGAAATTTTTAATTCTTTAATGTTTGAGTCACTGTATAAACAGTATGTGTGCCACAAATAATATGGGCATGCGTCAATGTTGACCCATCATATATCTTGAGGAAGGTGGATATTTGTAACATTGCTAATGGTATTTGATTTAAAACGTGCTATTCTGTTTGTTCATTTTCATTACATTTTGTTCCAGCATACATCTTGGACGTATTATATTTTTAGTTGGATATACAATGTGAAATTTTGAAATGCACAATATGTAGGTTATTGTACAATTAATTTGTAAGTGGCTAATAATATTACCCTGTGTCTATGTTGAACCATCGTATACATTGATGACAAAAAATACTAAGCATCCACTAAAAATTGTACTTTATGTTTAGTTTCGCTATGGACCTGACAGATGAAAAATATTTACAGTAATGGTACAAATTGTAAATTAGACCCATCCTAGGTGCTGGTGAGAATTCGACTATCCTCCCCTAACTTTTAGCCTTGTTTTATCAAGAATATTGTGCAACAAGAACGTGAAGCAAGATAAAATACCGCAGATACAATTGCAGTGTTTTGATACACTGTAGCATATCCTAACACCATTTTTCTGGACGTATAAAGGACTAAACAAAGAGGCAACCGACTTTCAACAATTATTCTTGTTATACATACAACAGGTTGGTTCAAAGAAGAAATACAAGGGGCGGGTCTTCTTCTACACGTTCGTCAGTAAGCCAGTGTTTGAACAAAAGTATATCCCGTCGAAACAAGGAAGCCCGTTTGCCACCGGGAAACATAAACTCTTCGCTATTGTATACTCGTCTCCCGAGGTAATTAATATAGAATAAACAGAAACTCGGCACACGATACACGATTCTACGGGTTCACGAGACGAACTAATTCAAACGCCGCTGAATCCCGGCCGCGCGTACAAAGACGCGCGCGGGGTATTACGCGAGCACGTCGGGGGTATTTCGCCGTAAGTAAACAGCAGTTACGTTCCACGGTGACACGGCGAAGCCCGCCGGTGGATAACGAAACAGGAAATCACGATGGGACGCGTAACGACGCGTAACCATCCGACGTATGAATCAAGCTGAATAGTAGCCCCCGGACCTAATGGCCGGAATTAAAAAGGGAGCGAGGCCTCGCGGAACGCTGCGATTATGCCTCTGACAACGAGGAAACACCATTCTCGGTTCTTCCGATGGAAAACACTATTTAATTTTATTTTATGATACACTTGACTGCTTACCAGCACTGTAAATATTTTTCTTTCCCATGTTACATGGTGGTGAAAATAGCAGGAGGAAGATAATAATAAAATACGAGGACAATATTGTTGACTTTTGTATTAAATACTATAGTTCAAACATTACAAATTCTTCGTAATGTTCTACACTAGGTTAATTCACAGAGACAAGCACTATTCAAGACTATAAAAGAAAATGATCGCCAAAATTGGAGGTAGAGGTTATGGCGGCAGGTTTTTGGAGTATGAAAAGATGGAGAAAGGAGAAGGAAGCGTTTCGTCCTACGCCCGCTAGAGGACTCGTCAGTAAGGCTATCTAGCGGACCCGTGCCTTAGACGCGGGATGTCGTAAGGACAGTTTAGGACGGTATACAGGGTGTCCCACGTAACAGTTTTCACGATTTTTTAAGTACTTCCGATGTTCTGACAGAAAATATTTTCCAGAAAAGTTGATCGGTTTTCGATTGGCTATATATTGCAATAAAAAAGGTCGAAAAACATTTTTTTTATAGTATTGTCAAGGTCACCTTCATCTTTTTTAAAGGCACTTTGTATTTTTGACTTAACAGTATTATAGCCCGTGTCAAGACGAATTCAACGACCTAGTACACCATGACCTTGGGATGACCTTGGAGGCGAAGAAATGAAAATTTCAACAAAACATGACAATCTGCTTGAATGGGTGATAATAACTTGTGTTTATTATTAAGACTCGAAATTACATTCAATTCAGAAACCTTGACTAAATGAACGCGAACGATTTCGTAAAAAAGTCACATCAAATGTTCGAATTGAAATCCGTTTTGTTGTAGGCACAATAGCGTTCTTCGTAGTAAATTTGCACCCTGGGATGGGGTGCCTCTTACGTGAGACACCCTGTATATACAAACAGAGGAAGATTCAGGTAGTAGTGGGATAAGTGTTGTGGTTGTGTCCCTCTATTGACGAGCATCGGTAGTAGCCGCCACAAGGTGTTAAGATTATTCTGCCATATGATACGCTGCAAATTATACTAACAAGAAAACCTACTGAATCTCAAGTACAAATACAGTAGATTTTAGTAAAAATTGCACGAGAAATGGTCCCATACTAAATATTTCGAAATTACTTGTTCTACCAGTCATCGTTCGTGTCGTTGCGAACAATCTTCAAAATTAGGGTTTGAAACCATTCTTTTTAATATCTTGGGAACCAGAAGTGGGAAAACAACAAATTTTATTTTAAATCGTGTAGTTTAGAATAAACAATCCGACCAAACAAAAACTTCAATAATAAAGTGTACAGTAAGAGCGTATTTCGGTGTACCAATGGTAGCACTGCGTGAGGAAGGGTTGGAAACAGTTCTTTTAAATATCACAGGAACCAGAAGCAGCAAAAAATTTTCCATCGAACTGCGCGGGTTCGTGCAAAGAATCCGGCGCAGTAAACATTTCAGAAATAGCCTATACAGCAGGGGCGTACCCTGGTAGCCCGGGGGGCCAAAGCGTGACACGGAACGGGATTGCATGGGGGTGGCGGGGTTCGAAACGGGAAATAAGGGGAAAGGTAAGCTAGGACCGAGTGTCGGTAACGAGCCTCGAAAATACGAGGGGCTAATTCGTTGGACGCATTCGCGTGGTGCGTCCAGGATATACAGGGGCCCCAGGATGTGCAGGTCCACGGTGAACAGTGGGCGCGTTGCTAGAGATGTCGAGTTGTTTCCGGGCACGCGGACGTGGGGGATAAAAATGCACGAAGGGAAATCGTCGGGGCGCGAAACGAAGGAAGCAGCACGGGACACGGATGGAAAGTCGATAAAGGGGGATGAAGGTGGCGGAGACGGGGGAGAGAGAGCTCGACACACGCCGGTATTTCGACGTGTCGGTGCGCGCACTCGAGCTTTTATCACCGTTGGGCTAACGCAGCCGGCAGTTTTAACTAAGCTTATTATCCGGTATCAATGGTAATCATCTGGCGAATTCACATGCGTTTCAGCGCGGCCCCGCACGCTCGACCGAAGCGTTGGAAAGCGTAGCGGAACGGAGAGGAACGATGCAGAACAGCACACGTCACGGGAGGCGCAGGCCAGGAATATAAAATAACCGAACGTAAAATCCAATTCCGTGGAACCGACCGGTTCTAATTAACTGCTAGTTTAAGGCCCGTAACTGTATACCTCTGTGAAAACGCGCCTCCTTTCCCGGTTCTGTCTCCGTTCCCTATTATCTCCGCTCTCCTCTCCTCTCGCGTCCCGTTCTTTTAGCTTTTGTTCTCTCTCCCTTTAGCCCACGTTCTCATTTACCCTCGTTTGATCTCTCCATTGTGCTCTGTCTTTCGGAGATCTCGCTTGATTTCTTTTCCCCCTTTGTGGCCACTCTTTTACCCTGTTTCTCTCTTATTCTGTTTTGACAGTTGCAAAATGATGTGGGAAAAGACAGAGTCGCTTCATCCCCTTGAAACCGTTGTTACAAAGCAGGTCTTCTAAGGAGGCTTCTGGCGGCAAGGGTTCTTTAATTGATGCTCGCCGAAAACCTAAGCTCGACCACGAGTTCTGGTTGTTAATCAGAAACAGGTGAAAGATACTCCCCGTTTATCATCTTCGCTGGTCAAAGCATCTTTCATGAAATCCATTCTTAATTTTGTATTGTATCTATATTAATTTTTCACAGAAATCGTTCATGTTCGACGATCATGTTTTCTTTGAACGTTTTGCTGCCGTAAGGATAATTCACGAACGCTTTCAAATAATGAAAAATATTCTATTTTAGTCACTGTGGAACCGACTTCGATTAGAATATAAAGGGTGTCCCACGTAACAGTTTTCACGATTTTTTAAGTACTTGCGATAATTTCACAAAAAATATTTTCAACAAAGTTGATCAATTTTCGATTGGCTACATACTGCAATAAAAAAGCTCGAAAAACATTTCTTTTTAGAGTATTGTCAAGGTCACCTTCATTTTTTTAAATGGCACTTTGTATTTTTGACTTAACAGTATTATAACCCGTGTCAAGACGAATTCAACGACCTAGTATACCATGACCTTGGGATGACCTTGAAGGCGGAGAAATTAAACCAATGCACATTTACTACCAAGAACAGAATTGTGCCTACAACAAAACGGATTTCAATTCGAACATTTGGTTTGACTTTTTTACGAAATCGTTTGCGCTCATTTAGTCAAGGTTTCTGAATTGAATGTAATTTCGAGTCTTAATAATAAACACAAGTTATTATCACCGATTTAAGCAGATTGTCATATTTTGTTGAAATTTCCATTTCTTCGCCTTCGAGGTCATCCCAAGGTCATGGGGTACTAGGTCGTTGAATTCGTCTTGACACGGGCTATAATACTGTTAAGTCAAAAATACAAAGTGCCATTTAAAAAAGTTAAGGTGACCTTGACAATACTATAAAAAAAATGTTTTTCGACCTTTTTTATTGCAATATACAGCTAATCGAAAACTGATCAACTTTTGTTGAAAATATTTTTTATTAGATTATCGCAAGTACTTAAAAAATCGTGAAAACTATTACGTGGGACAACCTGTATTTCGTTTGAAGATGGTTGGTTGTAACAATTTAACATCAAACCTACCGTAGTCTAATAACCATGATAAATAATATTATACAATTATTAAAACTATAAAGGTACATTTCGAAAGGAAATGATTGAATAAATGTCAATATCGAAGAACACATTGTAAATCAAAATCGTATATAAATTCTAAAGAAATTCAAACTCCCAGCTTTTTCAAGTTAATATACATCAGTCACATTTAGTACATTAGGTAGAATATTAAATATTAAAAACATATGTGCTTATTCATATTCAATGAACCAAGGTGTACATTTTGCGCGAATCTGCGTTCAGAAATGCGAGGATCGCGTTTCGTTCAGTTTTCAAGTAAAGTCGTTTTACGATGCTCCACTTCGTGTCCGCTGGTCGCATGCTAATTCAATGCAAATGCAAAATGCTCCCCTAAAAAAGGAGAAAATCGCGATTTTCCCGGGTCCCGGTTGGCATTTACGTGCGAAGAAAAATCGCGGGTCGACGCGTCCGAGTTCCGCGGCTTGCGGTGTTCGGCTCGCCACAGGTTATGCGGGTCACACATAATTCCAGGGACCGGGAAAAGGCTTGATACATAATTAATACATCGAGGTCGGGGGTGAGCGACTGGTTTGCGGTCGAGTCTGGCAGCGAACGCAGGCACGAACCGGGTGGGAAGACGAGAAACACGTTGTAAACTGATTACATTACGAGATTGCGTTTCACGGGGATAACGACGAAGAAATTAATATCCACGAGCCTCTCTGGATGGAATCGAATTAAAATTCTTGTCCCGACGACAACCAGGATTCGCCTAATCGCGAGGCGACAATGGGGATTCGCCTAATCGCGAAGCGACAAGAGAACCGGGTCCATTTAATTCGCCGAAGGGAATCATCTTTCACTACGCCCGGTATCGGTCGCTTCGGCCGCGATCGTTCGTCTTAATTAAGCCGTTATTTTCTAATTAGGGGGAGAACGCTTAATGAGATTTATTGGCAAGCCCAGGTGCGCGCCGACACAGAGCCGCCATGCTTTTTGCTCTTTGCTGCCGGCGCTGCGCTTGCTAAGAGCTTGACACGAATTCATAATTTATTGACAGTCAAGAATAGCGACGAGGGCCGAGATTAATTTGGGATTAAAAGTATTAGGCTACCCGAGCCTCGCTGAAAACGCGGAGCTGTCGAAATCCCGCCCGGTAACACATTTGGTGCTCGATTAATCGCCGCTCTGGAAATTCACTTCAATTTTCGCTGAATTTAGAAAATTAGGCTTTGAACGTTCGTCTTACTTGTGTCTGGGATGTAGACTAACGATGTAGACTCAATTAATAAATGAATAGAATCAAGCGCAATTTTACGTAACACGTGACGATTTCAGGCATTTTATGATGTTCTTGAATTCTTATAATAGGAGAACACGGTTATAATATACGGTTTCGTATTTTATTTACTAATTTTCCTTCGCCTTTTCGAAGGACTATTTTACTCTACGAATAATATAAAGAAATGAAGCTGAACAAAATTAATCGAAAACAGCGCTCTTCGAAGGATGCTCGGAGCTCTCAAAAAATTGTTTAACGCACAGCACAAATTAGCCAAATAGTCCTGAAAAGAATTCTCCTCGAAAATCCATATTAACCCAGTTACGAAAATGGCAGACCAGGTTCCCAAAAACTCTCTCGCTTGATATTAAAACGATTTTTCAGCAGATTCCTCCATTAATACTACAAACACCGGCGCGACGGTGAATCGCGGAGGGATTCCTTTGCCCCTAAAATCCATATTAACCCAGTTCAGTCTCACGACCATGGGCGCGAGCGTCCTGCATAAGTGGTAATGTGTATTTTCCGGATCGCATGAGTCCCAGCGCAGGATCCTCTGCCATGAAATCCGGCATCGGAGGCTTGTTTCCGCGTCTGAACCGTGGCCCGCTGGATCGGCTCCAACCACGCCTCCATTTTGACCATAAAACTGTAGAGCGGAGAAGATTTCGCGGTCGAGAGTGAGAGAAGGAGAGAGAGTGGGGGGGGGGGGGGGTGAATCGGGCGAGCGAGGGGGCGTCCGATTTAATAAAGGTAATAACGTTGAAGGTGTTTGCGTTTTTCGGGATCTGCGGCTGCGTGCGTAAATCCAGCGGCCGGGATAACGGGTGTGGGTGGCTGGGGAAGGTTAGCGGGAGAGAGGATAATGGAATCAGTAGTGACAGAGGAGCCTGGATGCCGATAGGAATATGTGGCGGCGATTGGGCGGCCATCCAAAAGCCATCGAGGAAGATCCAGCCGAGGGATTCATCCTTGTGCGAAGGAGACTGAAGAGAGACCGGAGGGAATCAAAGGGAACTGAAGGGAACTGAATCTGCCATCCCCGTTCCCCTCCAAGAGCGTTCCAGAGACCGTTGGCACAATCGGTGGCCGAACCATTTTTTTTTCTCCTCTCTGCCTTGCAGCGCGGTTTAACGAAGCGTCCCTAAATCCTCCCTTCGGTGCAGATCGATAGAGGGGTGCAACACAACGGCCAGATACCGGGTAGGGAGGATGGTGATCCCGCATCAACGACGCGATTCGTAAATCGTCCCCTGGCCTGCAATGCGGGCGCTAGGCAAAGGAACGTTTCTATTGGCTCACCCTTTCGCGCCTAGTCTTCGAACGACGGTAAAGAAGCAGCGTGATCGAAGGACCTCTTCGTGAAGATGTGACATTGTTGTCGTTACGCGGTCTCGCTCGATATGCTGATCAGAGGGATGATACTTTGTTTGCTGGGAAGATAGGCTACGATCAGCGGTTTTTGAAGGTCAGTGATTGGGGTGTGGGACCGGGTAGGTTGGGGTTGCTTGGGAGTGTCATGCTAGGTTACTTCCTTTTCCTGGATACGTCTTATAAGGATGTGTACAGAAAAAAAGAATGCATTTTGTGCATATTTAAACCTTTGATTCTTAACTCTCCGTTTGCAACCTGAATTGTTTATGCTCGCAGCAAAATTTTACTCTTGAATTACTTTTCTTCCCATATTTATTTTCACCCACTAATGCTTTCAACATTTGGCGGTTCAACGATTATACATTAAAATAGGAACTTTAATGGGCATTCTAGAATTTATGTTAGAGTTTTTTAA
Source organism: Sphecodes monilicornis (assembly GCA_913789915.3). Taxonomy (NCBI): domain Eukaryota; kingdom Metazoa; phylum Arthropoda; class Insecta; order Hymenoptera; family Halictidae; genus Sphecodes; species Sphecodes monilicornis. Next base: position 20,421,877 of record OU565290.1, read on the forward strand.
AACCCAGAACAGTAGACCAAATTAGTCGCGAACATAAATGACTTAGTATACAGACAACACCGATAAAAATAAGTTTGCAAACAGAGGAGAATTCATTTTTATTAACTCGGGACGAACATACATTGCTTTCTATTAAATGGTTAATGATGACTAGACAGCGGATCTTTATGCAAAATAAAAGTTTTCTACCTCATTTGCAACAAACTGGAGTGAAATATGTGGGATTGGAAGGTTTGGCAAGAACAAACTTCGACGTAACGTATTTATTTAACAAACTTATAACTAAACTAATCGTATAATCTAATGTTCTACTCGGCAGGACTTTATCTCGCACGGTATACACTACTTCTACGCTAGACTTCGCTGTTTTTGACTTCACTGTCCCCACTCCAAACCCGGAATGCCTCGACTTCGCTGCTTGCACTCCCCACTTGCACCTCACACACACACTCTCTCTCACTCCTTCGCTCTCTCTTTCTTTCTTGACCACAGCGTTACGCGAAAAGGTAAACAAACACGGAGGCCTGTATCGGGCCACCTGCAGACGCTCGTGAACTCGCTGAACACCTGCGAATCAGGCGATCCTACAAATACATATTTATTTTTTTCCTGAATATGTTTAATAAGTTGAAAATAATATAACAGTATTTTTTAATTCTTTTCATGTTCGCACTGTTTTAATTTACACCTACTCATTTTTGTCATAAATGCATAAAATCCGCTGTCTAATGATGACGTATCTCTGATAACTATATGAAAAAGATCTAAAAATTGCCATTTTTATTTTTTCATGTAATTCCTATCAACTGCAATTTTTTCAAAATCTTCTATGCACGTCATTTAGTAAACCAATGCTTCTAATTGTTAAAAAAGGTCAAGTTGTTTGATGCATTTCTAAAAAAGTTATTCTGCTTCAAAGAACGTACGAATACTTACGTGAGCAACTGTACATGAACTGCATTAGCTGGTATTCATAAAATCCAAATAAGCAGGTCAGCGTTTATTTAGCCGAATAATTAATCAGCCGCTGGTCGATCAGATTCTTTAGACCAGGGAAGAATACAGGACAACTACCGCTCCAGTCGACAAGAATTGCTCACGTCCCTGTCTTGTCCAATTGCGGATTCATTTGAGATTCGTCGTCGATATCCCCGTCCGTTCTTACGCCCCCTGTATTATTCAACAGCGAAAAGTTCAGGTGCTCATCCGTCGCGGGAAAAACCATTCGCTTCCGGTGGCTGACGCGGCGATATATCCCGTTCTTCTTGGTTTTGGTTAATTTCGGTTAAACGCAACGTGCACGCGTATACGTTGCAACGGTGCTGAGTCAGTCGACGATAAACTTACAGCGATTTCCGGCACGGCTTTCTACGTGTACCGCGCCGCCACGCTCGAGTTCATATCCGCTTCGTCATTCGGGAAAGCGAGCTTATCCGGTGGGTGAGCAGGTGACGAAGAAGAACTCTGCATCTCCCTTAGCATCCTTCCGTCGAGCTCTACGCGACAAACTCGACTAACCTTGCATGAATAAAAAGGAGACTCCAATGTGGTTTTGCTGGTAGCACAAAATAGGGAACAACTAGACAATTCGACTGGAGTATTTCTACAAAGCTTGTTTAAACACGAATTATGATTAGAGTCGGTTCATGTTTTCAGTAAAATAACGATACTGCACATAAAATTAATTTTTTTATGCGGACGAGCCAATGTTGCGACTTTTATTACTTCGCGTCGTACGCCGCGGCATCATGAGATATTTATTTACAAACTTTATTTATAATACAACTCTTATAACTTTATATAAATATATCAGTTTCAGAATATGTCCTTCCTTCTCGGCTGTCGATTCTGTCTCTCTCTTCTGTTCAACGATCAACAGTTCGTTGACAACCCCTATCTTCAATTATTCCTTAGGAGTTGTTCATCACAGCATTACGGCGACTTCTCAATATTCAAACCACCGTAGCAGTATAAATATAATGATTTTTGGACTAGGACTTCTAGGTAAGTCCGAATAAATTGATTCTGATATTTCCTTTAAAAATTGTTGACCTTATGACAAATGTAGCCAATATTCATTAAAACAGATGTTTTCTTGTACTTAACAGATTTGTAATGTTACATGATTAATTTTAATCTTACATTCACGTTCATTATGCCGAGTTCGAGTTTGGGTTTATCATATGGCCTACTGGCAGTTGTTTAACACGTTGGCTGCAATGTCAACCATATATGGGTGACGGAATTATTTATTCAGATTTCAAAATAAATTTTTACCTTAATATATTCATTGTACCAAATTTGATTAATATCCAAAAAAACGCAAGAAGGTTGAGGGACTATTCAGTGTTATACTTTTAACATTTTCAATTTTTATTCCACTGAATAAATCACTTCGATTTTATGGATTTTTTGACGTTGCTGGATTGGCACTCAACGTGTTAGTAGGGTTTAGAAGTGTTAGATGATTCACAGAAGAGTTTATAATATCATGTTTATTACTTTTCGAATTATTCCTTTCAGGATTGTTTTATGGCGGCTGAAAGTGTGTGAGAGGAGGAAAAAGGAGAAGGAAGCTTTTCTTCGTCCTAGGCCCGATAGAGGACTCGCCAGTAAGGCTACCTAGCGGACCCGTGCCATAGGCGCGGGATGTCGTACGGACAGTTTAGGACGGTATATATAGAAACAGAGAAAGATTCAGGTAGCAGCGGGAAAGGTGTTCTCGTAATGTCCCTCTGTTGACGAAGCATAGGAAGTAGCAGCCACAGTTTCTTAAAAGAAGAATTTTAAGTCCCTTTTTTATACAATACAGATACGCAAAGTATTAAGATGAAACATTTTGATCAAACAAAAATGAATATAGACTTTTGACATGGATTCAGACTTTCGAACAGGTCTTCTGCGAAAAAGTATCTAAATTCCTGTTGGGACTAACGCGATCGTCATCGTAAAAGGAGAAATGGCGTCCGCCCGGTCGGGATTCGTAGGTCTCGAACGACGGGCGCATTTTTGGTCACGCGGGGATCGTCAAGCAGAGATTAAGCAAATTTACGTCAGCAGGATGATCTGCGAGTTATCATCGTGGAAAAATCCCGCGTGGTCGGCGCACAGGAATTCAATTTGCCGCGGCATTATGTTTCCACGGTGCTCGGACGGTTCGAGGAGGCACAAATGAATTTATCGCGGCACTGCGCTGCTGGCTACCACCGGTTCGATCGAGTGCCATCGCCGGCAGAAAGGATTTTTCGTTAAGGGAACAGAACGGACGATTTGTTTATCTCTCGAAAAGTCGGCGAAGAATGCCGGTGAGCCCTCTCCGGCGTGGGTGGACAGGGGAGAAGAAACTCGAGGGAGTTTCTCTCTTTCTAGGTAACCTCGTCCAGGAAAAGAGGACGAATGGAAGACGAGAGAATACCTAGAAAAAGAGAGAAGAGGAAGAAGAAGAAGAAGAAGAAGAAGAAGGTATTCGTGGTTTCCTCCGCGCGCGTCTGGCAAAAAGAGTAAACGAAAGAAGTAACGGGCATAGCTCGGGATGAATAATTGAACCTTCCAAGTCCGAGCGCCAACGCAAACTCCGAGCTCCGGCTCGCAGGAACGACTGGAAAGTGGTCCTAATGCCTAAATTGATAATTCCTTGGGCTGGAAAAACACCGGCGTCGCAACTTCGAGCCTCGCCAACCCAATTGGCTCGAGAAGTTTGCACTTTTACCTACTTCCGAGCATTTCTCTTAATTAAGTATAAGATAGTTGGCCTTTCGCTCCGCGGGGACGGGGAACGTCTCGAACCAAAGCCCATTTACGGACGGTGTTCAACGGCCTCGTCTGTTTCTATTAAGACGCAGCTGCCACCACCGTGTTGCACTCTTCAAGATCTTTCACGGGGTTAGCCAGCTTCGAAATGGACCGAAGACTTTATCATGTCACACGATTGTTTCGCTCGGTTGGATACAGAACGTGTTTCTTGGAAAGTATCGTTGACTCTGCGGGATTCAGAAAATTGGGACATTTATATTTTGAGAATTATTTTGGATCACGGTTGGCGTTCAATTTTGGAGAAAAGTAATTGTTCACTCGTGTGCAGTGTGTACAAACTGGTGGAATTTGATTAATTTATTCGTTTCAGGAAGGAAAGTTGCAATTGAAAGCAGAAGGATGCTTTTCAGTAGAAATATTGTAGAACTGAACAGCGTACGAAAGCTAATGAATACTTAAAGTTGAGATTCTACTTAATGCATTACTCACAAGCGATCATTTAATATAACATTTGTTAAAAGAATATGATCCTCGGCTACAGAATTATCCTAATAAATTTTCCAATAGCAATTTTAAATTATCCTAATAAATTTTCCAATAGCAATTTTAAATTATCCTAATAAATTTTGCAATAGCAATTCTAAATTATCCTAATAAATTTCCCAATAGCAATTTAAAATTATCCTAATAAATTTTCCAATAGCAATTTTAATCATGATCGAAACAGCCTCAAGCAATACAATTCAATAATTTCTTTTATCATTACTATTTAAAGGAAAATTTCGAAGGTGCTTCTTCATATAGCTCAGGGCTTCAGAACACTATTAATACATACAATGTCCGTAATTATTATTCACAAGAATATTTATGACAGTTTTTACTGACATACCTCAATCATCCAGAAGTCACTGAATAAGTACAGTAGATACAGTTAAAATTCCGGACTAATTAATGTAGATTTTACAAAAACAATGTAGACCATTCTGCGTTCTTGTGATTTTTATCAGCAGTCAGTACGCCCGCATTCTTTATCCAATATTCTTGGGCTAAGAGGAAGGAAGATTGCTGTTAAAAGTGATATGACACGCGTATAACACAAGTATTGTACCACAGTTCATTAGTATACAGAGTGTAGAATCAGGGAGTGTCGAAGCAACAATAGCGTCGAAATTCATGAGGCGTTTATTAAAAGAGGCCAGAAATTCAACGAGAGTTGAGAATATTAAGTAACTTTCCTTTGTCCTAGGATAGTTACTACACGAATATTTACTGCGACACTAATCTCCTTCGCAACGGCATTCTACGGTTTTTACGTAGTGGTCCTTTCACACCTACAGTATTTTACACCTTCGCGCTGAACATACTGTAAAGTATGGTTTTAATTTCGCTGGCGAGTTAATTCCGCAAAAATTGTTGAATTTAATGAGTACCTTCAAACCGATACCTTCAACATCCCAATTCTTCGTTTCATTGAATCATCATAAGGACATACAAGAAACACAGTTCCTTCAAAGAAATGCCCTAATTTTTATAATACTCCATCTTGTAGTACAATGAGATATATACAGTGTGTAACCGCCTCAGCAGTTATTTTTACACCGTATTCAGTGCAAAAATAAGTCGAAAAAAGTAATAAAATTTTTTCGTTTAACGTTCCGTTTTCGAGAAAATCGTGTTTGAAAATTCTATCCAGTACGTGTGCACTGTACAGTCTCTAGGTTTAGATATGTATTATAAATAAGAAATGTTAATGTATGGATAATACATTTATTAATTTTATTGGCATTGCTAACGTGAAATACATAATATTATTAAATAAACTGTTCAAAATGCTATGAACTGGCGCCAATGAACTTCGACACTTTATTTGATCAAAAGCATTTATTATTTTTTCCTTCAGCTGAAGAGAATTCTCACTTGTTTCTGCATACACGATCTCTTTAACATGGCGCCACAAGTAGAAATCGTAAAATGCAAACATTAGAAAGGTCAACATTACAACGTGTAAGCAACAGGAAACTTGTAGCGAATAATGACTTGAAGAGACAGTACAGTGTACGCGTACTGGATAGAACTTTCAAACTCGAAATTTCTCGAAAACGAAACGAAAAAATATTATTCATTTTTTTCGACTTATTTTTACATGAAGTATCACCCCCTGTTCGGTTGTACCATCCATCGGGCACACCCTGTATAATAAGATGTAAAATTTGTTCGACGACTGTGAGTTGTATGCATATTTGATAAAAATTAGCAAGTAAAATTTAAGACAGTAGAAGAATTGGAAAATTTAATCGATGTATTATATCAATTCAGTAGAATTGTTAAGGGACTAAAGAAAATGTTTGGCGTCTGATCTTTATAAACGATATACAACATTTCATGTTGTACAAAGATCCACAGTTTCATAAAATAAAAATCATTTCCACAGTTCGTAAGACACACATTCAGTGGGCATCGCCGACCGCGTCTATGTATGACTAACCACTTCTACTTCTCTGTGCTGCCGAATTGTCTTTGTACTTGTGCTGCGCTTGGAATTCCTGTAAACTATTTGGACTGCTAGGACATTGCAATCAAGACATTGTACAGTATACTAACTGTACAGAAGCAAGGGAATTTTCATACGAAACACCTTCGTGATAACACTTCAAGATCACAAGAACAAGGAACACTGTCTCCTAAAAGAACCGTCCTGAATTCTTCTAATATTCCATTTTCTTAGCCCCGATGGTGTTCCGGCGAAGGTAAACAATCAAAACTGTACGTCTAGGTGGCCTCGGCGAAGAAGCTTTCGGCCGCGATCGCTCCATATGCATTTGTTCCGGCGACGGCGGCGATGAACGACTTTGGCGAAGGGTCGCGACGTCTGAAACCGAAGTCGATCGGTTTATCGACCGATAAAATTTCCCCGGTCTAGCGGCCCGTTAACATATGTACATGCATAATTCATCATCCACGTCGGCATCGCCTGGTGACAAACGAACCGGCTCGATTCCGCGACACCGTGGTAAAATACCGCCGCCGGTGTCCGCGGCACCGCACCCAAACGCGGTGCTATGCCGCCGCGATGCGGCGAGGCGCGCGGCGTTCATAAACGACAAGCAAGATGTTTATGGGACGAGTACAACGTGAACGCCCCTGCTCTGAGAATAGCCGGGCCAGCGTCTAATTCCGTCGACGACACGAGCCGCGGCCACCACTTCGGATTCGTTATTATCCGTCCCCGTTACCAGCTTATTAGCGTGACGCTCGAAAGGTGACGAAATACGGATCCAGCGGGGGACACAACGCGACGGTGTCACAAACGATGCGCGGAATATTTACAACGCGACGAGGAATCGAGACATACCGCGCGAATGTGCTTTTTCACACGGGGAATACCATTCGTTCGCGAGAAGAAGGCGCAGAGAAGGTTATACTGTGCGATGGTAGAAAAAATAAAGGTTAAAGGAATCCTGGTCCTAATGGTCCGAGTGAAAGGGCTATATTGGATTAACACGTTGAGTGCGGCGACGATCTTGCTATACTTTCCCGCTCAGGCGGCAGCGCGTGAGCACTTGATGCCGAGCGCTAAACTAGGCCGCGCGACGCGGAGGATCGACAATTCACTAGACTGAAGAGTATAAACAGAGGATTACTTTGTTTCACTGTTTCGTTTGTCGTTTGGACTGTGAGAATGGTGCAGCCAATGCACATGTATACAATTTATAAACATAAGATGATAGGGTGGGGAATGCCAGAAAAAAACATCCAAACGAAAAGTCTACTGTCAGTCCTCAGGGACTGACGCCGCCTGAACGGAAAGTTCACTGTCAGTCCCTAGGGACTGATGTAGCACTCAACGTGTTAAGCGACCGCCATACATACCAAGCGTCAACAGCGAGGATAAGCGAGGCGAAGGAAATCCCCCTTGTCCCCATGCCGTCCTGCTAGTGTTCTTCCCAACAATGAACAGTAGGTATTGTTGCGAGTTGTTGAGAAGGTCCCTGACAGTTATGTTAAGGTCGCGTAGGTACGAATAAGTGCGGCCGATTGGACCAGAGTGTAAGGGGCACGTCTCGTTTCACACGCATTTTCGGATTTGGTCAAAATATTGACGAAAACGGTCACACATACTATCCAGCGTGTGAGGTCAAAGCGTAAACATTGGGACTACGGGAGCGTCTGAGGTGGGGACAGGTCGAGCGAGCGTGAGCCTCGTCGCTCCTGCGCCATCATGCAGTCGTTCTTTCAAGCAACTTACAGTAGATATCTAAACTCCACTACTTTGCGTTAAAAGTATATCGCAGTAACCCGAATCGCTTCAAAACAAAACTGATGAACCTATCGAGCATGCCTAGAGCGGAGCGATGCACTGAGAACGTCCCGCTCTGCTTTCTGAAGCTGTAATCCCTACTGATGTTAAGACTGTGTTGTCGCTGATCTCCTGTTGGCCCTTTATCAAATCTTGTTCATTCTTCCCGAAGTCGACAACACGTTCACGTGTACGAAATACACGCGAATGAATCGTGTGTCCATGTGTGAAAGTAAGAAGAACCAGCAAACCGAATCACGCTGTGTCGCTGAGACATCGACCGGGAACGGAAGTGGGACGATGTTCGTTCCCAAAAGACAGACAGAGAGGGAGTGAGCCAAAAGGGGAGGGGGGAAGAGCGCAATAAGAATATACTTTTCATCCTTCGGTGCTCCCTTTTTGAGCGGGGAAAGACAGGCGGGGAAATAGCGGACGAAAGGGACACGAAAGGCTTCCAAAGGACGCGATTCCCCCTGGCTGAAAATGGAGGCTGAATGCCTCTCTCTTCATCCACTCCTCCAACACCGGTTCCGTGTTCGGTTCCCGTGGCGTTCTCTGGCTTGCTTCGTTCCTCGTTCTACGGCGCGCGTTCCGCCGCGATACGATGAAAAGGGCGAGGAGAGGAGGACCCGGTGAAGGAGGGATTTGGAGAACGATTCCTGCCTTCGAAAACGGGGGCTGAATGCTTTTCATCGTACGGCACGCTCTCTACACCGTGCCGAAAGTACCACTGGACCTGGGCCAGGTCCGCCCACTTGTCCGTTCGAATTCGGGATTATTTGGGACACGTTCCTCGTAGGCGTGCACCCGATCTCCATCCAACGCCGATGCACACCCTCGTTCCTTCAACCCGTTGCACCCCACCTACGACCTCCTCCTCCTTCTCCACCTCTCCCTCATCCTCATTCTACTCTTTTTAACTCCTCCCGTTCCATCCTCCTCGCGACAGCCGACGGGGGGACACGTCGCCGTGCAAAAAGGAGCTGCCGGGTCTACAGCCGCTTACTTCCGAATTCTCCGGATATTTTCGCGCACGTCGAGCACCGAATGATTTAAGGGTTCCTCGGGTCCACCACCACCGTTCCCCGGGTGCTATGCTAGCGGAATGGCTGGCTGGCTGGCCGGCTAGCACGGACTTGGAAATCGCGACTCGAGAGCTGGAAAAATTGTTTTTGCACCCGCGAAGAGATACGTTCCGCAACCCCGTCTCTTTGCTCTTCGGCCTCCTACCACCTTCTGCCCCACTCGTTCGTTTTCGGGGTATCTCGTGTCGCTTAGTGGAACGTAATTTATGGCCAGCCGAAAAACTGCACGTTTAACGCATTCGCGGCGAGATCGCGGATCGGATTCAACGTGCCCGTAAAGAGAGAGACTGGTTCGCCTTTACGGCCGCGTTTTTGCGAGCCGCGCTGCCGCGGCAAGATTGATCGGCTCCGAGGATTCGGTTCGACGCCGCCGCAAGAAATCGGCGGTCACGTCGAACACGAGCGTCTCCGCACCGCGTTGATTAATGCGGAATTACCGGACGCCGATTGCGAAACGACGGACCCTCGATTGCTGGCTTGGAACCATCCGCTGAGAGAGATGTCGAATATTTACCTTCTGGATTATTGTTAGACGAACTTAGATCGGGTTTGTATGAAATTGCCGGCAATCGTTTCACCGACAAAGTTTTAATCGACAACATTTGACCGACATTGATTTCGCCGATGATATTATAAATATCATTCGCCGATTAACAATTATAAAAATTACACAAAATCAAAGCAATATATATTTAACAAAACAAAAACTAAGAAATTTATGTGATATTAATTACTGTTTCATACCACTTCTATTCCTCAGATCGTAAGGAAATTTTGTACACTCAATCTACCAACGTAAAAATTAATTTTCATTTCTGTAAAGATAATTCCGTCACCCAGATATGGCGATCAAAGTGTTAATTCACCGATATGGTGGAATCACCGACATTGACATTGTGCTTACTTATGCAACTTATGTAACTTATGTAATTATGCACAATGTCAATGTTAGTGAATTTACCATATCGGTGAATTAATATTATCGGCGAAATCGTTGTCGATTAAAACATGGCCGATGAAACGATTGTCAGTAATTTCATACAAACTCCTCAGATCTGCTATTTTGTCGATTGCGGATCTTTAAGCAAAGTAAAAATTGTTGGCATCAATTGCAAAACACAGTAGACATGTAGAAGTTTGTTTTCTTTAATGATCTCAACAAGTTCGAAATAGTACATTCTTAAATTCTTTTAATCCTTCTATTGTTTTAAACTGAGCCCAGTAGTTTTTCTCATAAATGTATCAAATCCGCAGTGAAACCATGATCCATTTATCAGTTGATCGTATAACGCTCTGAACTATTAAATATTACCAAACTAAGTCAACCAAAATTCTGGTGCCCCATTTACAGAACCGTGACAAAGGTATAAGCTCCCTGAGCTGTAAAAGGTGATAAGTCTTGGAGCTTTAACACCGCCGCTTTGAAACGAACGTACGCGAACGAATAATTAGACGACGTGTCGAAAGAAAGTAGTTGGCAAGTGCAGGAAATTACGCGGAACGATCCGTTTAATTGAAAAATTAATTAACGAAACGCCACGGACGCATTACTGAGCGTTCTGAAATTCTAAACCAAGAAAGGCCACGCTATGTGTGCGCGCGCTCCGCTCCGTGGAGCTTTATTCCCGAGCGGTGCACACGAGCTTGTAATTAAAACACAATATCAGTCAACAGCAAGGCTGAACGTGAACTTGCCATGTCAGAATGAAGGTTTTTAGTACACCGCTGGGCATTATGATGTTTAATTTATGTATAATCACTGTCAGGACGAGGGAACACTGCGCTATCCGCCTGGCGAACGGGCTTTTCCCTCTTATCGTGGAACGCGTTTCACCCCCGTTTTCTGACTGCTTCTTCGATGCTTTCAAGATATTACACGTCAGTTCCCCGCGATGTTTTCGACCACTTTTAATCTAAGATGTATATTACCCTACCGGCGTTCAAACGGTCCGCTCCCTTTGCCCGCTCGTCTTTGCCGCCACGCCGTTCGACAAGCCTGCTTCCGGATGAGTTTAAAAGCCGTGCCCGCTCATAACCGCGACCCTTCGACTAAGAAAACTGTAAACACCCTGTACCTCAATAACCTTGATTCTCCAGACTTTGACGAGGGGCAATGTTCTCGTAGTTTATCATGCTCCAAGAGCTGGATCAGTCCATCGGTACATTAATGCGAACCGAAGATAATGAAAGAAACTCGAATCTTCCTGCTTCGAGCGTTTTCGGTTATAGTCGGGTTATTAGATGTTGAACATTTTGTTACTGTGGAATTATTTAACTTTGCCTCCTCTGTAGGGTTACTTTATTCTGTAGCGGCTCGGCCGTACCAAGTTTTCGGAAACCCCGACAGCCGACAGAAATTTTTAGTTTCTTTTACCTAGGCCTGAGCGACCTTTTTGATAACGAGTCCTTCGACACATCTGGCAGCCAGGCGTACACAGGCCGGCACCGTCCTGCTTGCAATTGTCCTTGGTTCGTGACGAGCCGGCTAACTCAGGTATACGTACATACCTGATAGCCGGCCTCGCACGACCTGGAAATTTTCCATCGAGTATTTTTTCGCGTTTCAACGCATTTGGCGTTAACGATCTCCCGTCCTTTTTCTTCTCCGGATACTCTGTCCTTTGCAAGGACGAAATAAATAGCCCTCCGAAAGCGTTGAGAGGGTCTTTCGTCTTGCGAACACCGACTGGTTAACATTTCCGTCGAACGGTTATTTGTAACGTATTCTTATCCTAATAAATTTGTGTTATTGTTTTAAAGAAGTGAAATTTCAAGAGGCTGTAGTTTGTCCTTTCTCCCTCGGTCATTCCTTCAATTCTGATGTCGCGAACTAAATAATACTTCTGTTGCAGTGTTAACGTATTTTAACGCATTATATCTATCGGCGAGTATTTCATAATTTTTAAAAGTGTCCGTGTGTCGATGGTTGAACACTTTTTAATGGAACTTAGAAGAGCAATTTCAATTGTGCACCAACAAGTCAAGCTCAGTAATGTCCTCTAATCATTTCGTTTGGAATTATAATGTAAAAGAAGGTTTCTAAGCTTTCTTTCGGTACAGCACAATTATTGAAAATCTTATTAATAAGCTCCCGGTGGGTAAAGTATTAATGTACTGAGAGCTTCTCTTGCTGTATCATCTTAGTTGAATGTATTAAATCAGGGAGTTCCAACGTTTTCCCCTCCGTGAACTGCAAGGTCCCCACCATCGAACCTCTCCCCACTACTACGTACAGCCGTAGAATTAGTGAGTGCTGCGCGCGCCGCGCGGCTCTCGTGGTGGGACCTTCCCACTACTATACATTATAACGATGAAGTCTAAGAGTGGGGGAAGAATCTAAGCGGGGAAGGTGCCTCGAATAGCTCCGGAGGTACTGGTTGGAACTGCCTGTACTGGATGAAAGTGTTATTGAAACAGTAAATTGTGGTTCACATTATGGATGTCTCTACAGAAAACGACTAAGAGAGCCTTTATGACTAATATGTATTCACTCTAGACTGACTGAAAACGATAAAAAAATTCATTTTCTTTTAGAATTTCAATGGTGTAGTAAATTGTCCTTAGAAATGCATGAAGATGTATTTTAATGGACGCAATAAATAAAATAGTTTACAAATAACACAACTCCAGCATACAAAGACTATACAAATGCATCGCAAGCTGTCCGACGGGTTCTATCGCAAGAAAATCGAATGTAAGAAATGTTCAATGAGAAAAGCTGAAAAGATCGAGAAAGACGAGTCCTGACTGCATTATTGAATGCGCTGAAAAGTTGGAACGAGCCGTTTTAACTGGCTCGTCGATTTTTCCTGGAGGGTTTGACGGTGAAGGGTTGCGGGATCGACAATAGTCGCTCTTAAAATAATCTCGTGATCCTTCCGCAACAACGCGAAGAACCGCAAGTCACGGGGCGCAAAAAGGCAGGCCACCGTAGAAAGGGAACAGTAGCGAGGTGAATAACGGCTTCTGAGGAAACCGCTTTAAAGCAGCTGTCAGCGCGGAAAATGACTAATGCACCTTTTCCCGGGGCTGCACGTCGCTTAGAATAACACCGTGGAACGTAAGTCGTTCCGAGGTCGTGCAACCGTAGCCACGTGTTGGTACGTGTGAACACGCAACGAACTTCTACAGCACGTCTGCCCGCGAGAGATTCACCGTGGATTTACCTTTCGGCGTTTTCTCATATCCGTTGGCCGATCCTTCATGCGAAATCGATGATGTTGGACAGCGTTGATTGGCTCAAATGAATAGCCGACGTCGGCATTTATTTATTACTGTGTCCAATTGACAGATTGCTTTCTACTGTGTATGTACAATCTTGTTAGCTTCACGGCTCGGTGATTCTTCGAATGACAAGCAACAAATTTATTTAACTGTGCTTTGTGATTTGGTTGCGCATAGGTTGCTGAGATATGTCTAGCTCTGAGAATGTTGCGGTTCGGATGTTCTACAACGTGTATGTTAGGATATTTCAAATTTTGTTCATAAGAAGAATATCTTCCAAGTAGACTGCGGAATAGTTTCCTTTCTGACTTTTATTTTGCATACAGCTTTCTAACTTTGGAGTTGCAAATTTATTATTTCTTCGTCCAGAATCTCATTTAATTTATCTGCTAGCTGTTTTATCACGAACTCGCGTTGAGACCGGATTAGTCTCCTAGGATTATAAATCCCCGATTCAAATACGACAACGTAGTACGCGATGCCCTATGACCACTTAAGGTGATAGAGCTGGTATGGAAGTAATAAAATAATGCACTATTTAACTAACAATTAAAACTATATTTTAAAAATAAAATAACTTTGGTTACAATAGTTTTAACTACATTGATTGGGTACTGTCGACAAAGTTTCCCGGACTGAGTTTGATGAAGAAGTGAAGTTGATGGTGGATGTCGTAAAAAATGTAAACTCGGTGTGGGCATGAGTTTTAAGGTGGGGCAAGCGGATTCGTTGACTGCCATTTTCCGGGAATTGGTAAGGGGCACAGTCGTCTTAGATAATTGGTCAAGAAATGGGATGGATAGAGTGAATGACCGCCCCCAAACCGGGAGTCACTCGCAGGTACGCTTGTAATCTCGAGTGACGCACGCGGGGAATCCGCGTGTCTCAAATGCAGTACCGCAGCAGGCCATAAACCGGAAAAGCGCCTTGACTCGAACAAAAAAAGCGGAAAGAAAGTAGTCGACGATGGCTCGATTTCTGGTTACCAAATGTGGACAATGGGTCAATAAAATGCTAAATGTTTTGACGCAACGTAACGGCTTTTGGGGAATATTGCTTCTACGGGTAACTCGGTGCTATTAGTATTTTTCATTTTGGAAAACGTGCAGGGCAGATGGGGCATTGAAAGAGCCCAATCGTCTTGCTTACGATTCACAAATGCGGTTAGTCGTATTGATATAAAGTAATATATCTTCGTAAAGATATCCTTTTCTGAGAAACGGAACACTAGCATTCAACGTAACATTATAGTGTGGGATTAGAATCGGGTGAAAACAAGAAACTCCGGATATAATGAAAAGAGAATATAAAAAGAAGTTGTTTATTTAAAAATAGTTTCGCGTGGTTCTTTATGCGTTTATACTTCGACTGCTTCTCATTCTCGCACGCATCCACGCCGCGGTCGTCCGCTTCATTTGTTTCTTCGCTCTCCGTCTTTCTCTCGCTCATGCTCTCTCACTCACGCTCTCCGTCTTTCTCTCACTGGTCTCTCACTCACGCTGTCTCGCTCGTAGAATTCTCTAGCATTCACGCATTTACACGCATACACGCACTCATTCGTCCATCAATTCCTACAATAGTGTTATACATCTTTCTGACTAAAGTATGTGTCTGTTACGATTTTATAGCTTCATCGAATCCGATTGAGTTTTACATTCTTCATACTCCTTTCATGTTACGTATTTCTTGTTCACACTCGAACAAAATTGGACTGTCGTCCTACAATGTCTAATTTTTCTACTTCCAGCAAAAACAGTAGATTTCAGCATACAATAAAAATGAGTAACACCACGTCTTTCATCAGGGATGTTAATAAAACAGATTTTGCTAGTCAACGCGCATCCACCCCCATCTAAATCGACTACAGGCTCATATAAAGGGGGTGCAGAGTTAGTAGGGGTTGAAGGAGCCCCTATTCGTCGGTCGGTCGGCACCAGGCGCCTCAGCGAAGCGTTAATTGCGGGAAAACAGCGTTAACAAACAGCCGCTGCTTATCTCGAAACGATTCGGTGCGGAGAGACTGAAACGATGGACTCCTTCTTGCGCAAGCTACGGGCCATTCCGCTCCGCGCCCGCTCGGCACCGCTTGAACGCGATTCCGCGCGGCGGCTGCAGCATTACGGAAAACCGGGGGACACGTAATCAAATGATCGCCGCTTCGTGCGGTCGAATGCGGTCCCACGGATGGCTTAATCGCATCAAACGCCGGCTAAATACGAGCGTTCGCTTTACGCCGGGAACCGGCAAACGCGCGATACGGTTTTCACGTCAAAACTGCGCCGCTAATTTCCAAAGTGATTAAAGGCTCGCGGAACCGGGATCGACCTTGAAGCTTCACCGTTCATCCCGGGTCAGGGGTGTTGCGTTTAACCCTGTTGGGGTCGATGCTCATCCGACAGACGCGCGAGCCTTTTTTTAAGCAACAATATTTTTAGCGGACGTCGAACTTGCTGAGAAACGGTGATTGATGTTGCGAGAACGTTGTGTTGTAAGTGGTTGATATTTATGCTGCATCTTTATGCATATCCTTATGTGTCAGTTTATAGAAATTAGAGGAAGCTAAAAATTTCTTTTGCTTAGTAGACGATTTCTTGTAATTAAAATAAAGATATTACTTATTATGTGTCGCACACTCCTTTCTATACATTTTACATATCATAAATGCGTAAGGATCAACAGTGTACTAATGTGTGATAGTCTCACTTAATTTTGTAATAGTAGAAATGGTAACAAATTCCAAGATATTTTATGCGACGTATTGGCAAAAATATTTGTGCAGATGTTGTGGCATGTTTCTGTAAATTGAGCACAACAATAAACATAAAAGAATGGCTATAGAAAAGTCCGTTTACATGTCTGAACACTGGATATTTGTGCAACGGTTAAAATGTGGTACGCTTTTGGCAATTGAATACATGGAACTGCGAAGTACACCAAAACACGAATGACAAGGGCGGAAAATCGAACTCTACGACGTTTCAAAATTGGCGTCATATTGTTTGACTTTATTGCAAAACTTGGAAACTTTCCAATATGTCTTCCAAAGGCAATAACCTTCGAACGGGAGCACATACAAGTCCAATATTTAAGGGAAATACTTTAAATCATTCTGATATGCATATCATAAAATTCAAGACTTCCTCCACGGACATTAAAGATCATTCGATTTTTCCAGGCACAAAATTAAGGTACCATTCCTGTACCTATTTAATAAATTTCCCAAACTAAACCAAATGCAACATAACGGAAGTTACTTCAATTTTAGCAAATACCGACATTCAGAATATGAATAATTATACAAATGCCATATATATTACAGTTAAAGCACGAATTTTCAGAAAAAAGAGCACCCCGAAACACCATGAACATTCTGTTCGAGCATAATGCGCGTTTTAATTGAATACTCGTGACAATTTCGGTTTGACCATATCTCTGCGTCCGCAAATGACGTATGGAATGGTAATAAGGCACGAAATGGGCTCGAAATTGTGTTAATGGTGTTACCAGATTTACAGAACCCTCTGTTCCTAATAGAATAGGAACCACTGTCAATGATACAGTTTTTCCATCGGGAATCAGCTTGCAGAGCCTTGGGTGTGGCGTCAAAGGCTACGACGAACGAAACAGTAAACGTCCATAGGAAGCGTCGCTGGGATATTTACGACGTTCGTTTCGGCAATAAATTCTGGAGCACAAGCGATACCGGAGTACCGGATAGAGAATTTGTTCGCGGGCTGAAACGCGAACGCGTGGATCTCTGTCTATTAAAACATCCACTTCGAAATCCGCTTAAACCGATCTACCGGAAGTTAGGGGAAGTTTCAGGCGTCGGCTTAAGGCGATTTATTCGAGCTCGTTTAAAATTTCGTTCGTCGACTCCTCTCGAATACACTCGATGCCTGACTCGGTGTAAACCGGAAGCTCTCTCGCAGCGTCTTTCTCGGCGATGTAGGTTTTTTCGCAACTTTCCAGGAGAACGCACCGCGCAAAACGCTTCGCATAAATACGCGCGGATCGGCCCGGTATCTTTCAGGATCGATTAAAAATGTACGTTTTAGTCTCCTAAGCAGAGAGACTGAATTTCATTATCGGACCCTATCCTGCGCGCTTTCATGTTTCTGCGGGGCGGTTAGATCTTGTGATTATGTGACGATATTAAAGTTGTCGTCGAGTCGCGAATAAACGCGAAGCCCTCGTGATTTACACCGCTGCAAATCGCGCGGAACAATGAAATGTTGGTGTCCTTATGGGCGAGCGTTGACGTGGATTATTACGCGCGAGAAATAATTCCGAGAACGACGGCCGCGACACAGAGGCGCGATCTCGCGCGAGGACTAACCGTCAGGACAAAGGCGACGGACTTATCAAAGTTCGTCGGTGGATAAGTTTAGTGGATAATTTCGTCGCAGACGAAGGATCAGAGAGGAGCAGGGGCGGGCGAACCTCGAGGGCAGAATTTGTCGGCGCTGCGAAACGCATGTAAATCACCGTTTATTAAATAGGGCGGGAAGCATGGTTGCCGGGGCGAAGTCTCGGCCTGAGGTTTTCGCATGATAGTCGAAGCTTTGCTAGGCCGGCGCAGGGACTGTCACGAGGCCGCGCGCCCCTCGTAAAAGCACACGAAACGGGCGAGTTTATGCGCCATAAATTCAGCCAGTCTTCGTTACCCTGGTCAGTGCGTGGCCAAACACGCGGCGGCTTCGATCGCGCGTCCCGCGGAGACCAAGCAGAACGCCCGAGCAACTTACCAAGCTGCAGCGACAACTAAATTCATGGGCCGACGTAAAAACTAAGTAAATGCTGCGCGCTTGATGCACATAAGCTCCCGCGCATCCGGAAGGATAAGCCGCACCACGGCGCGACGTTTGTGTAACAGTCAGTTAAACCGACAATAATCGCGATAATCCCACGACGACGTCACTCGTCCTCAAACTCTCCGAGACGTTCAATTTATTTTGTAAATAGATCATACATAGAGATGGAATGGCATTTCAGTCGCTGAGCAAATCAAATTTATGGTTCGAGTGGCAGGACATACACGCATCTCATCAAATTCATTGTTTCTATTAGTGGAATTCGAGTATATATCATCGTTCAAATTAATACCGCATTTTCAACGTGACATTATAGTCTCATTTATTCTGTCTGTTTCTACTTGTCCCTTTATACTATTTTGTTCCATGAAGATGTCAATTTATCTCAGTTTGTCTAGCGGGATAGACGTCTGATCAATGTTACTGTTTCTACTTGTCTTCTTCTAATTATTTGTTCTGAACAAATTTAAAACATCGAGGAAGTCAATTTTTTTTTTATTAAAGCACCTTGAATCTCATTTGAGATTCATTTCTTGAAAATGTGCGAATCTGTAATGTGTCTGACCACTGATACTGATTCTACTTGTCTCACTCTACTAATTTATTCTATACAAATTGTAGTCATGGAAGAGATGTGTGTGGATTTGAAGTGTGTCTGATCAATTCTGACGTTTCCACTGTGCCTTTTCTACTCGTTTACTCTGTGTAAGTTTCAGTCAACGAAGAAATCAATTTTGTCTCTTAAATGTGTGGTACGAGTCTGATCTACTGCGTCCGTTTTTACTAACTTGTCTTGTGGTATAATTTTAAACTCATTGATTTTTATTCCTACATACTGTAAAATCTTTGACGTATTTCTTGATTTGTTTTAAAACGTACTTTCAAAAATCAGTGAAGTATTAAAAACTACTCCTAAATGTTTATTCAATCTGCTACAAAAATCTAGCGTCGGTGTCCAATCAGCAGAGTCCCGTTGGAGTGTAAAGTTTCGATAATTCAATTATCGGCTGCGAGGCAGGCCGCCTACAGATTCCCCCTGTTAGCGGCGTTAAGTAGCAAAGAAAAGAAAGGGTACCGGAGGCGAGTGATGTTATACAGGGTGTTCACGCTATTACTAGCCAGCTTTTTTCTTGCAAATAATAAATATTAGAAAAAAATGATGGAGGACAAAGTAATACTGTTTTTGATAAGTAACATAATGGCGTATCTAATTTTCTTGTGTTTGCACTATTTTCTTAGAAATGAAGGTGACCTTCAATTTTTTAAATGAAATGCTATATATTTTTTTATATCGTATGATAGCGTGTGTCAAGACTAATTTATTCGTATACAACACAATGACCTTCAAGGTCATACAAGGTCAGAAATGGCAGGAAAATTTTGAAAATTTCGTACGTAATATTTCGTAAAGATATCATTCACGATACACAACACCCAGAAATGCAAAGGAAACTAACGCAATTATGTGCATTAGTATTTCGGACAACGTTAGAAGAAGCTAACAAGAATGTAATTAATAGAGCCGAAATATATAGTCATGCATAAGGAAGTTATATTGAACATTTACTATAGCCTCGTCAATAAAGTACACTTGTAAACGCATTAATACGAAATGTTCAAAATGTTTGTTCCATTTCTGACCTTGTATGATCTTGAAGGTCATTGTGTCGTATACGAATGAATTTGTCTTGACACGTGCTTTCATATGGTATGAAAAAATATATAGTATTCCATTTACAAAAATTGGAGGTGACCGACATTTCCATGAAAACAGTGCAAATACAAAAAAATTACATACGCCATTACGTTGTTTGCAAAAATCAGTATTACTTTTTCCTCTTTCATTTTTTTCAAATATTTATTATTTGCAAGAAAAACGCTGGTTAGTAATAGCGTGAACACCATGTATAGTCGTAACTGATGAGCTCTTAGATCGAAGTGACCCGTGGAGGATGGTACTCAACGGCCTCTAAAGTAGTCGACTCCATATATAGCTGGTAATTAGAATTATGGTTCTTTTTATGGGTGGTGACTCTTAAATGGACCTGCTAATTAAGAAGTACATATAAAATCCATAATTCGATCGTAGCTATACGCACACAACACCAGAGCGATCCGCAAACATTGAGCAGCTCGATAATTTCAGCACAAAATCGGTGTACATTTTATTGCGATCAAACCGGGACCCTGTCGATTAATCCGACACTTTCGGTCGATTACCTTTCTCGAGCCGTAACGCGTTGAACTTATCATCTGTTCGACAGTCGATTAAATCGATCGTGAAAGTCGTTAAATCGCCGACTCCCGTTGATCGTTTAATTATAAACGAATCGGCCGGATGTATATTTCTTGTAAGACTTTTATGGTACGGCGACACACCTCCGGGGCTGCAAGGAGTAGATAAGAACGCTCGCAACCGTGTAATCGAGATCGTGAAGAAAAATGCAACGGCCCGATCATCGTCGGGGAAGGAGAAACTGCATTCGAACGAACGGACGAATAACATCGGCGACCGGAAGGGATGGGACGAGCGACAAGCCTTCGTTTCCGAGTTCCGGCGCATTACGGGTAATTAGATTGAATCCCGTTTGTTCGTCCCTCGCTGTTTCTTTTCTCCCCGGGTAAACGAGTCATTTCAAAACGATTCGCTCCCGGCTGCGATTGTGCAACGACCCGATTGTGAAACGACACCCAACAATTCCAGAGCAACGTCCGACGGGACTGACACCGCTCAAATCACAGAGGAAACCTCACAGAAAACTGTCCAGTCACTCAATTCTAACTAGTCTTCGATCAATCTGCAAAAACAAACTTTTCTTCAAGCTGTTGAAAACTCACATATTTTTACACCTAACCTAAACTCTTCATCGAGTTTCGTTAACACTAAACCTACCAAGCACAAAACATTCAAAAATAAAACGCCTTAAAGAAGAGAAAATATTGAATTTCTTTAAACTTTGTATCGTTTCCATTACAATATGTGCTTAAATCATAAAGTCAATGCAGTCATTTATTATGAAATCGTTTTTCAAATTTAAATAATTATAACATAGAACACCGGTCATTTCGACCGTGGTGTGTTTAGTGTTAAACTTTGGAAACATTTTTACAAAAGATTACATTTTATTTGACTAGATTAAGAGATTGGCTAAAAATGTTGTGTTACTGCGTTTAAAACGTGCCAGAAAAGAATATGCGTTTCACAATTTGATTTGCATGTTCACGTATATGTTAGCGTCAATGTGTTTTAAGCCAGGTCAAGGGTTTGTATCGAGGCGACTCTTAGGCCTGGAAGGATTTATGCCAGGATCTAGGCCTGCGTGAGGCCTTAACACTAGATTTACGGGACCCGTCAATTTAACGGATTTCAAATTTTGAAATGAAATACCCCAAAAACCATAGCATTAATTTGAACCATTTTACATCGTAAATTAATCACTTCATCCAAAGAATATATACACACAATTATTTTTTCCTAAAGCTTTCTAATCTGAAATTTCTATGTAGTATACCTATCTTTACGAAACCCGTCAAATTGACGGGCTAGCTTATTTCATAAACAATCCTTATATGTTTACTTCGTTCGTCAAATAATAAATATAAGAATAAAAGTAAAGTCTTTATTTTCTCCTCCTCCAATTCGTTACATCAATCGCGCCTCGATAATGTAAACTAAAGCGGATTGTATGGCCTGAGTGTTTATTTGGGACTTCAGCGAAATCGCTTATGCCTATTGCTGATGAGACCTCTAAAGCAAGAGCGATCTTCAGTATGATTGCTGCAGTGGCAGTGTAAGAACGTTTTTCAAAGACAGTGTGCAAAAGTTTCATTTATTGTAGACAGTCTCCGCTTATTGTAAGTATTTACAATAGGGTAATTGAATTTGGGCACAGTATTTTTTTATTTTGACCAATCCCCCTTTTCTAGCAATCATGAGTAAATCCAGGAGATATAATAAAATATTGAACAAAATTGTCAACATCCCTGAAGATTGTTCTGAGGATACCCCCGAAGAAGATCAGTATGAATTAGACCAACGCGAAGCTGACAGTGCAAGTTCTGAGTATATTGAAAGTGGAGAGTTAGAAGGATACCCTATGTCGTTAATATTATTGTTACCATTTCCGTGATAGTTTAAAAGAAAAGACTTTTTACTTATTAATTATTTATTTAAACGTGAAGCCTAATATTGTTCAATTCAGACTTAATTAGAATAAATCAATTTTTTAAAGAAAATGCGTATTTTCGTTTACCCGTCAATTTGACGGGTGCTCGTAGAGATAGGTATATAAGAAACGCCCGTACACCTAGTGTTAAAGAGGGATGCTTGAGACTAAACAGAACCGTCGATGGACGATGGCAGGCGACCGCGCTGGGTCTTCCGGTTATAGGCCGTCACGGGGATGTTTATGTGAAACAGATGAGTAAAAGTTTGGAATGACATTATGAGAAAGAGAGAAAGAGAGAGAGATAGCGATGAGTGCATTGAACAAGGATTGGGACTCTGCGCTGAAGGAGCTGGCCACAGAGTGGGGAAGGCACGGGGTGTCTTCTGGTAAGAGGGCTGTGTTAGACCGCTCAGCACTTACCCCAGAACCGTGAAAGAGTAGAGTCGCGATGAATAACATCTAACATATACGATACGTGAGAATATCGCACAGATGTAAAAATTTGTAAACATTTTTCGTTCGAATTATACAAAACGCAGCGAATGTACGTATTCGGTGTTCCCTCTAACGATCCTCGAGTGAACATGCAGGTATAGCGTGATTCTCCGCTGGCCGGCGTGTACATACGAGTAACGATGGATTTTTCAATTTCATATTTACCTATGAATAGTTCGCAGGTGTTCCATGTTCGCAGGAATAACGAGCGGATGTAGCAACATCAGGTGATTTTAATTTACGCGAGCCGCTCGACCGTCGAGGATCGTATCCGCGATCCAAAAACGTGCGCGGCCAACAGCCGCGAAACGTATCGCGATCGAAGCCCCCGATGAATATCCACGATAATACTTGTAAACAAACTGACACGGCCGCTGCGCCGCGGCGATATTCAATTTTACCAGAACCAAGACTAAATATGCATTCAATATCATGGAGAATGATAATTAACTTCTGCCGTGCGCGATAATGCGTTATTCCCGTGGCCAGAAAGCGGTCGAACTCTGATTGGACGGAGTACAAGCTGCTTTACCAGTTTTCTAAGCTTGCAATCAATTTTATCTTCAACAATGGTTCGTGATTGAAGATAAAAAAGACTGCAAGACGAAATCCTACCAAGTCAATCGGAGAATCAATGAAGTACAACGAATTCTTTGGTTAATACATTGTACATTTGTTTTCGAATGACTCTGTTACCTCCTAGAATGACTCTCTTACCTCCTTAATAAATAACTTCTTTATTTATTATTTTTATAAAGTAATACTTTAGCACAACCTAGCACAACTTAGCACAATTAAGAAAATTGAAAGAAACGCAAAGTGGGGGGATACTAGAAAATCGTTTTCCTCAATTTTTAGTCTTATTCTTTATATTATTGTTATAATATTCGAGCAAAATTTTAGCACAACCTAGTAGAACTTAGCACAATTGAGAAAATTGAAAAAAACGAAAAGTGGGGGACTAAGAAAAAAATCGTTTTTTTTAATTTTTTGTCTTATTGTTTATATTATTGTTATGATATTCGAGCACAATGTAGCACAAACTTAGCAAAACTCAGCACAACTGTTGAAATTATTTATTTCAACAAGTTGGAGACTAACTTCTAGGAGTTAACTCTGTTCTATGTCTGAATAATGTTTCCAATTGTTTTATTAACAAATTTCCTTGAACGTAATTTAACCCTTCCTAGACGAGGATTTTTTATAATGCCAGAAATATTTTCCTCGAAGAAATAGATTCTATACCAGTCTTCAAATACTGGGAAAAATGAAAAATATGAATTGGAAAATATTAAAATGAAAAATTTATCTTTCATCTGGTATGTAATTAAATTATTTGTTAACGAGTTCAGGTATTAGATGCATAGTCCCAATGTCCTCAATATGCCAGTTAGATAACCGATCTCAATATATAATAAAAATTGTTTGCATCAGTTTGTAAGAAACACAAATCAAACAGAAAGTTTGTTTCTTTGTCCAAAATGTTTCTAGATTTCAAAAGGAATATTTTTTATAATAGTTTTATTCTTTTTACTGTTTTCAATATCACCTACTCAATTTTGTCATAAAAGCATAAAATCCAGAGAGTAATAATCGTTAGATAAATAGGTCTGTTAGAGTAAAATTGAGAAAAATTTATCTTTCATCTGGTATGTACTTAAATGATTTGTTAGCGAGTTCAAGAATTAGATGCATAGTCCCAATGTCCTCAATATGCCAGTTAGATGGCCGATCTCAATATACAATAAAAATTGTTTGCATCAGTTTGTAAGAAACACAAATCAAACAGAAAGTTTGTTTCTTTGTCCAAAATGTTTCTAGATTTCAAAAGGAATATTTTTTGTAATAGTTTTATTCTTTTTACTGTTTTCAATATCACCTACTCAATTTTGTCATAAAAGCATAAAATCCAGAGAATAATAATCGTTAGATAAATAGGTCTGTTAGAGTAAAATTGAACAGGAAATTAATGTGAAACAGATATTGTAGATGGTAGAGGTAGCCTGTGCTGGGGCTCGAACAGTCCAAAGACTCGATCCATACGGTCCTGATTATAGAGGCATTCACAGAAATCAATTGTCACTAGCCAGTTGGTCAGACAAGCCGAAAGCAATCAAGCTTTCGCCGGAGAGATAATCAGTTTTAGAAGCAATCAGGTAACCGAGTCAGTTCGATCGGTATTAGAAGTTAAACAGTATGCAGTTAGTTTAGTGAGTAATTAGGTTGAACTGGCACAGTTGTAACGACTAATTTGTCTCCCGTATTTTTACTCCGATTACCGGCTAATCGATTCTCAGGTCTTACGTAAGCGAAATACACCATTCGAGCTAAAACTACTTCCGTAATTACTTCATTATTCGTTTAATCACCATAAGCGGTGCCATTTGAATAACGAACGATGCAAAATACACATAATATTCAAATGTAACATTAACATTTATACCAATGTTAAATTATTCATCGATTACAATTGGTTTCTGATAATTACAGTCAAATTTGCGAGTTAGCCAGCAGCTAGCTGGCTATGATATCGGTACGGCAGTCATTTCTCTATATGGCCACATGGTATCATAGCCTAGAGCTGCACTATACTGTCAATAACCCTGCCTCTTCATTGGAAGGCTGCCTGCAGCCTTCAATAAGAGTATACCTGGACTCTATTTCAGCTCTCTCATCAGTGGTAAGCCGCTTGGATCCTTAGATCCTTGAAGATCCATATAAGATTCAATAATGACCAGTAACGACAAATTATAACCAACTTTTGACACTATTTCTTATATGAACCGTTCGCATATGAACAGAAAGAAATTTTTCGACCGAATGTGTAGATATACAGGGTGTCCCGAATTTAAATGGCAAAGCTTCAGGAGCGTGTAGGGGGCCGAAAAACTAAGACAAAAAATCTTTTAGAGATTTGCTCGTTCTTTGCTTCGTTTTGGAGAAAATCGCAAAAATTCAATATCTCGTTGTCAGTTGCTCTCTTGAGTTGCTGTATCTTAATCACATTTACGAATTTTTTGGAGGACAACTTTTCTAATTATTTAGAGGGTATTCCCTTGCAGCAGCGTATTGAAATGTGGTTCCAACTCGATGGATGTCCAGCTGATTATAGCAGAGCTGTTCGAGCTTGGCTGAATATAAATTATCAGCAACGATGGATTGGACGTGGAGGAATAGTACCTTGGCCACCCCGATCACCTGATATGACACCCATGGATTTCTTCGTATGGGGAACCGTGAAGCAGGAAGTTTATTCGGTGCTAATCAATTCAAGAGAGCAATTAAGAGACCGAATCATAAATGCAGTTCATCAAATATCACCAGAACAATGTTTAGCTGCAATTTATCAAGTCAGTGCTAGATGTAATGCTTGCATTGCTGCAAGAGGGCAACATTTTGAACAATATCTAAATTAAATAGATGATAACGTAAATAAAATATAAATAAATAAGTGCAAAAATGAAAACTTGTTTTGTTTCTTTTTTTGCTAGTTTCTCCAAAACGAAGCAAAAACGAGCAAATCTCTAAAAGACTTTTTGACTTAGTTTTTCGGTCCCATACACGCTCCTGAAGTTTTGCCATTTAAATTCGGGACACCCTGTATAATACATCCGATCAATTTTTCTATTTTTACTTACTTGTTCTGCATGAATTGCAATGACAGGCGAAAACAATTTTGTCTTTCAAATGTTCAAGATCTAACATGTGTCTGGCCAATGTTGCTGTATCTACTAGTCTATTTCCACTTATTTGTGCTATATAATCAATCTAATATTCTCCCGACTTTCTCTCTTTTATTTTTTCGTGTCGTGACAAGACGGTGTCACCACTAATTACATTTCATCGGGGGAAAGTCGAATCGGCGAAATTATTGAATTTGCGATCGAAAACGCGAGCCAAAACTGCAGCCAGTTGCAAGCGCAGCAATTCTTCGGCAAACTTTCCCACAATCCCGAACAGTAACGGTTCGATTTTACAAGAGAGGGGAGAGCGAGGGGGGCGAGAGCGCAACGGAACGTTCGACAGCCGCGTGACAATTAATTTGCCGCAGGCCGCCATTAGAGGCGCGGCAAATAGCTTTCTGTCGCGATACGCTCGCGTAGAGTGCGTTCGTGCAAATTGCACGCGTAACAGCGGCTAATGATTTGCGGTGGGTCGATCGCCGGGGTCCGACTCCGGGGACGTCACGCCGTAAAAATGCGCCGGGCAGAAATTTGTGAATTGCAATCAATCATCGTCGATAATTTCTACACGTTAATCATTCGTGACTTCAAAGGAACGCGCGGCCCGCTGCCGGAGCGAGAGAGAGAGAGAGAGAGAGAGAGAGAGAGAGAGAGAGAGAGAGAGACCCCGTGAACTCGGTTGCTGGATGCTCAAAAACCGTGTAAACGTTAACGTGTTTTTAATACCGTGCCGGCTGCAACAACGACACACGGTATAGCTACCGCCCGTCCGGGATTCGCGGGGAATTTCGAGGTTCGTTTCACATCCAGGTTATAGGCGCCGCGCGAAAACCGAAATTTAATTACGAGATGGCATCGTGGCCGGAATGAAAAAACCCTCCTACTACGCAAGATCCCGTTAATAAATTGATACTGAGTTCTTTCCAATCCGAAGATTACCCTTCCACGGTTTCGACATTATGCTTCGACGCGTCTGTATAAATTACTGCCACGGCAGCTTAAGTGATTTCTCAAATTTACGTAAGAATTTGCATTGAGATTACTTGTCGGCGTACACTTAAAACAGAACAGCGTGATTGCCTCTGCATGTTTATTTCGATTGAAAGGTATACGCAATTTTATTTGCCATAGCTCGATGCATTCGTTGGTGTGGCAACTCTTAACGCAGCTTCTATTACTTATACGAGCCACCTAATGCAAAAATGCTACAAGTCAGGTTAATCAGTGGATAATGAGAAGACGTTAGTAAGATTTCTATGAAATATGATAATATCCAAGTGTTGAGACGTGATTATTGTATGGCCGGCGCGTATTTCGGTTTGGGTCTACGCTACGGTCGATTTGGAACAGTGCCATTGTCGAAGGGGTCCTCTAGCGTCTTCTGACGAATTTATTGTTTTATGACTCTGGTGCGGCTGGAAAGTATCAGCTGACCATGGGAAAGTCAGCCTAGCCGTGCAGCTCTCAATGGCACTTGACGTAGCGTAGGCCCACGCTTAGCGCCAAGAGGGGCCTGTGGCCCAAAGCCTAAATTATGGTTTCCGGCGAAATTGCAGGAAACCGAGTGTCGTCTGTTTAGCGACACTGGTTACGACGTATTTCGTCTATGGGCGTTGCTCTTGTTTTGGGAGGTCATTTGTAGCCTCCCAAATATTATATCATTGGCTGGGGCTCCCACTATTTTGTACTTTGTGGAGGGATTTTTCAACCCCACGAGGTTACTTGTTTCTCACGCGTTAGTTGTAAGTCAGTCGCAGAATAAGAGTCAAAACTATCAGTCGGAGAATAAGATTCGTAGAGTGACAGTTGCGAAGTAGAATCCATAGATACAACATCTCTATTATACAGTCCATTATATTCAGTTTTATTAAAGTTATCCGAAATCCAATTATCTTATTACTTATTTACCTCTCTTTGAGGCGTGTTTCTCAGCGGCTCACTAATTATTGTTTGAGCACTGACACGACACGACAGTCTATGCAATTTTATTTGCCATAGCTCGATGCATCGTTGGTGTGGCAACTCTTAACGCAGCATCTATTAGTTATATGAGCCATCTAACGTAAAAATGCTACAAGTCAGGTTAATCAGTGGATAATGAGAAGACGTTAGTAAGATTTCTATGAAATATGATAATATCCAAGGATGTTTCGTTTGCCTTATGCAAGCCACGCTAAATTTATATTACAGTTACTTCATTTAATGACGATGAAATGCATGTGATGTGGTATTTAACCAAGCACAGAAATATTGTCTTATACCTCTTTTGTCTTCCTAGGCTTACAGAAACAATCAAAATAACGGGTTCAAATATTCCTAATTCAGGATTATCGAAATCGTAAAGACGCATCCATGAGGAATTATTGAAACTATTTCTTCGAGTATATGTTATTAAAAAATGTCTAACAATTGGAATAGATAGAATCTTGTTATTTTTCTAAAGCAATATAAAATAGTTAGATTTAAAGCTCCATAAGCCTAGTGTGAATCGGCGTATTCTGAAGTTGATAGAACGACCGAATATTTTCACTTTGCCTCAAAAGCAGGAAAACATGTAAATTCGATTGATCAACTTAGCAGTCCACGATACAATGGAACCCTCTCCGGGGACCTTCGGAAATATCGGCATAATCGTCGACAGGCTCGCGAGAAGAACCACTGTCTGGTTCGGAGCGTGGACCGCAGAATTCCTGGTGTAACCGCGTCGACGAAATAAAAGAGTAAAGCCGTGACCTGCCGGGATTCAGGATGGAGTTCGAGAGAGGGGGATAACCCAGCGAAATCCCATAAAAAATCACCGCCCCCGCGGACGGCCCGGTTTCATGAAGAAAGATTTATCTCTCTCTCTCTCTCTCGCTCTCTGTTGCTCTGGCAATGTCGCTGGCACGGCAGCGGGATTTTGTCAAGTTTCGCTGTCACGTTAACCGTCCGTGACGTACAGCTGGATTGCCGATGATAAACAGCCGATGGACAAATCATCGAGATCTACGTTCGTGGCTACGTAGCCGAATTCGCTGGGCCGATTCCATGATTTACATGTAGTGACGGTAAGCGATCGGCCTATCCTCTGCCGACTATCAATTGAGACCAGCGCGGTTCGTAGCCGTCTCCCTTCTCTTTCCAACCCCGACACACACACGCGTGTACACACTAACGTACCCACGCGTGTGTATTCTCGATCCCCAACCGTGATTCGTGTAAACGTTGTAATACTTGTCGTACCAGAAACCCATTTATCGCTGTCCTCTCGTTGCGCGTACGCAAATCACGCTTTGTCACGTCGATGGCCGCCCAGCTTTGTACGTGTCCGTACCCTTTCATCGTTGATACCCGGCGTCATTACTATCGCCATGCGTGTTGCCAGAGAGAAGCCTCGCCGGAAATCCAGTTACTTGATTACGAAGATCATTGAACGGCCCCGGTGAACGATCCCCTCGTCCAATGCCGGTATTTTTGCCCTGAATCATTCGCGATCGCAATCGTCTAATTATCCTCTCTGTTCGCTTTTTCAAACAGGATGTATGTGTAAAAACTTTTGTACCTAAAAGTGGTAGCATACGGTTTCCTCTTATCTGTATTCTGGGCCGATCTAAAAAGATTCTTGCTTTCGTATAAATCACGTTTTGTATGACTCGTTTAACACTAGGTTTACGGGACCTGTCAACATGACGGATTCTAATATTTTTAATTTGAGAATATTGAAATTGTAAAGATCCACGAGGAATTATTCGACTTTATTTCATTGGGCAAAAATTTGGATAGACACATTCTTGTGATTTTGGTAAAGTAATGTAAAATAGCGGCTTTTAGTGCTGTGTTAACCTGCAAAACCGCTGTAAGTCTATTTACCCTAATGATCTTTTGCATACCGATCTGTTCATGGCAGTTTTCCAACTAGTACATTGCTTTCGCAGTGACTCACAATCAAATGCTTACAACTAGAACTCATTTATACTTGCAATCGAACTTTCTATAATGTTGATTCTATAATGATTGAAAGTCTATGTCCCATGACTGAGTACTTGTTAATAATATAATAATTGTTAATAAAAAATTGGTGTGTGCTTAGACCACATGGCTGAAGTAAAACTTCTTTCTTTAATTTTTTTCGAATTTTTATTAACACTTTATGACATTTAATTTTCTATGATTTTATTATTGAAACAATTGGCTAAAATATGATATAAATATTCTTGAATCAATTTTGTCTAAATGTCTTGCAAATACTGCATCGAGAGTTGTTCCTGATCTTGTCGTCGCTTCATTAGGATTATTTACCATTTCCAATTTTAATTTAATTCTAATAAATTCTATTAATAATTTTGATTGTTCCGATGTAAATTTCACGTTGAAATCTCGACTTAGCATTATCGGAATTTTATCATAATCTTTCTTAAGCAATGTCGAACCCTCAACCGTATATGCTAACAGAATAGTATTTCGTTGCACCGTTTCATCGTTTCATCGCTTCATCCTTTTATCACTTCATGGTGTCATCGTTTCATCGTTTCATCGCTAGATCGGTTTTACTCCTACCGCGTCGAAGTTTTACGTCTACCGCGTCGAGGTTTTTTCTAAATCGTTTCATCGTTTCATCGTTTCACCGTTTCATCGCCAGATTGGTTGTACTCCTACCGCGTCGAAGTTTTGCGCCTAACGCGCCTAAAGAAGTTTCACTTCAATAAACCCACAACTCATCCTCAATAACTTAATCCAATAATTTCATTAGAGATTATTACGTAAAAGATTCTTACGCTTCCATGTGGTACAGCACATTTATTTAAATAAAACAATATTATTCGACTGCAGTTTCATACGATTTGATGCAATTTATTATTATTTTATATCAATTTCAGCAGTCTATGTTAGACATCCGCTTAACTTAAACCGCCGGAAGTGACGACAAGGATCGAAACTAGACCGATCGATGTTACAGAAGCGTTTGCAATAAAGGCGAGTGATTTGTGGCGTGAGAGATGCAACGAATTGCGGCTGGATCTAAGGGACCGCAGAACAAGACGGCACCGCGTCTAATGAGAGGACTGAGTGGATGCAATAAATGTTGCGAGAGGAGTGGCCTGTTCCTCCTGGGCTGAACTGATGGGGGGATAGTTCAAAGAGCCTGGGTGTCCGAAAGCGTTTCCACCTATCTAAATGCGTGACAGCTCGGCGATTCTGTATCCGTGTATTTATAGCCCAGATAGGGCCACCGAACTCGCGATCGTTGACGAATAGTGTAACGATCTTTCAAATAAATGAAGGAGACTGCCCCCTTATTCACGACCGGTAGTCTCGCAATCGTAACTCGAATTGCTTTTGAAGTGCTCGATCATCTATAAAGAGAGCGACACCTTTCTAAAAAAAAGGAATCTATGCTTTGATATCGTAGGAGACAACGAAGCATAATAGTAAATCTGATAGTCCTGAATATCTGACATTGGAGATTGACGATTGAACGTCTGTAATATTTCCCGGTAATTCCTTCTCGGTTTCCTCGAGGTTAATACCACCGCGAGTCTAATTCAGTGAAATTACGCGAACGTTTAAGCAATCGTAGATTCTAAAAGTAGAATCGTCGTTTATCTTCATTACTTTCGGCGAACAGGTCCGAATGGCTACCATAGAATTAGGTGTTCGTGACAAATAGTGCTGCTTTGGGAGTATTACTTTGGTGCAGCAGTTCACCGGTGGACACAGACTTGAGAACAATCGGGTCTACTCTTGAGAGTACAACTTGTATTGGTCTACTCTCGAGACGCGACAAATGCAATTTCTGCGTTAAATATACTCCGGTATGTTGCCTTGCATTACCGCGGAATTTGGTGAACGAGGAAATTGAACAATTACCCGGACAATGGAGGGTAAAAATTATCCACGGTGGGTTGATTTTTATATCGATTATACGTTGTTAGGGCCTAATGTTAATATTAATGTGCCAAGGGCCCCGACCGGTAACTTACTGTTCAATCGACGTTCAATTTCACGCCTTAACAAGTTTATTCAGATAAATTGTCAGCGGAATAGCGATGACGTCAACGTCGCGGATGATCACAATGCATCGCGCGATAACGTGCCACCGTGCGCCCCGAGATATAGAGACAAGCAGGAGAGTACGGTTTTATTATTGCAAACCAGAGGCGCAGCCGCGTTTTATTAAGGAATATGACACCGGAAATTTATGTACCGTTCTCGGAGGTGGTTTCGCATATATCATTCGGACGGCGTGCGTTACGAATTTAAGAGGTCGAAAGTATTGGTAAGCGGAGCTGATTCTAACCTTTTCGCCGGGCTTATCTGCTGAAACAGTTTATTGAGCGTTTGTTGATAAGCCCTGGAGATTCGGTAGCCCCTAGGTACGATCAGAATTGAAACATTATTACAGATAATATCGCTGTTCTACGCCCATACTTCGGATAAGACAATTTGCCAGCGAGCGATGCGAGAAAACAATTCGAACACGAAGAATAACAATTTCTCGTACGAGGCTCAGTTTTATAGATGATCGCGAGCGATTCTGTATGGTGAAACAAATTGAAAAGGAGGAATAACATTTTCTCATACTGGGTCTAGTTTCCAAGATAATCGAATGTTTGTTCGACTGGTTTTGTAGTCAGTAGAAATGGTTAGCGGTGATCAGACACGCTAGACTATTCCTTTAGGAACAGGCGTGTGGGATAGGCTTTTGGGAATCGATTAGGTCAGAAATAGGAGCTTCTATAAAGTTATTTCATTGTTCGCTTTCTATTAAATTTTTTCTGTAGGATCACTTCCTTCCTCCATAAAGGAAGTTCTAGAATTATAGTATGTACGTTTCAGAGAGCATTTTAAAATTTTGATCATAAGCATTCCCGAACCACTGTACCTTCCTGTCTTATTTCCAATATAAATTAAATGATCTAAAAACCCAATAATAATACTTATATTATTATATTATTATATATAAAACTTATTTTACTTTTTAAAATCACCAAATATGTAATACCACAAGGCTGCAGTAATTTCAACGTTTCAATTTAACGAGTTCCTGCCCGAATTTATTGGATCTTATCTCGCTAAGAGGGGCGAATAGATATCCCCGGTTAATTAACTAACAATACATTAAAGACCCAGCAGAATATTAATACCCGGATTTCTCAAGGTTCTACAAGGGATTGCAGAAGGCGGAATTCGAAACTTCGGAACTGGGGCTAGAGAGACGAAAGCTTAACGGAGAAGGGTCGCACAAAATGGCGGGTATCGCGGGCGCAATCTACTTTCTATCTACAAAATTTCCTTTCGGGTAACAAGCCGACCTCGAACCGAAATTTTCCGTTTGCCGGAAGGCTGCTCCGCCAATCGAGCTATTCAGGCCGTCGGCTTCTTTCTCCGGTAAGCCTAATATTTGAAATGGCTGCCGGCTACACAAACTCGATGGATGATGCGGCATGAATCGATAAAACTGAATGGAAGTAACTGTATACATCGGGGACGGCATCTGTACCGGGACACGGGGGAGAGAAAAAAACAACAGAAAAAGAAAGAGCAAGCGGGTGGGGGTTAAGAAACCTAGCGCAGGAGACATTGTTCAAATTTACAACGCGCGGGTTTTTAAAAATGACAACGCATCGCGGTGATCGCGATAAAACCCGAATCGGAATTAAACGCGACAGAGGGGATCGCGTTTCGCGGGATCGTGTTTCACGGCGACGAAACCTAATCGAGACCCGTTCGAAAAATCCGTGTCTTCGCGGCCGATCCCCTCCTTGCTTTTTTCCTCCACCTTTCCTGTGCTAGTAGGAAAAACTATAGTTTGGATAGAGGGGTGTCTGAGGAGAGGAGGAAAGGAGTCGCGGCCGACATAGGATGCCCAGCTCGTAGATCAGGGCTAAGTATCCTTCGGGAATGCCCCCGGCGAGATTAATCACCGCGAGCACGGCGGAGAGAATAAAGGAGACACAGACAAGCAAAAAGAAAAGGAACGAACCGGTATAGGAATACATCGTGTGAGAGCACAAGGGGACACAGTCAGGGAGAAAGAAGCTCGTCAGGAGAACAGAGAGAAATATGGAAAAAGAGGCGGGCAAAGGGAAAGCCCGAGACACGGGTCCAAGCAAAAGTGTAAATGTAAGGAAAAAGGAATGCAAAAGATGTACTGGGTGGTTAGAAACTAGTGATACAAACTAACAAGGAGAAGACGCGGTCATGGGGTCTCTGATTTTCTCGAAACTTTGCGTATTGGTAGATTTCGTTCTTCTGTGTATGAAAATGTAGCATTATAGGCGTCGACACTCAACAACTTCTGAGATACGCTAAGATTGATGTTTTGCTTCTTTCATATTACGTTTCTTTTCAATAAAATTTTTATATTTTGTTTCCTATAGATATTATGAGTGTATTTTTCATGTGCAAAATACAATTAACACGTTAACTGCCAGGCGCATTTTCCATGGCGCCAACGTGAATTTTTCATTATGCGATGCATATTATGTTGAAATATTATTTGCAGCAAATAAAGTGAGTTATAAAATCATGCTTGAAGCATTTTTCGTGCATTAATTTCTTCAAACTATTATAGTAATAATGGTATTATTGAAAAATTTTTCAGTATCCATATTTACTCTAATTATGTACTTTTATTATTTCCTGCGTCGCCGGTCACCGGTGGCCCCCACGGCGCTGTAGTCAAGTCGAGTGCCGGTCACCGGTGACCCCCATGGCAGTCAACGTGTTAATTAAAATATATAAACTGAACAGAAAAAAAGAAAATAATGGAAAAAAGGAATTTGAACACTGGCCTTCCCGGTAATGAATCTAGTGCGTTACCATCACACCGTTTGGCACTTGACAAAAACTTCAACCAAAACTGTACTTAACGGGTATAATGAAATTTAAATGGTAAATATCTCAAAACTTATTGAGTATCGACGCTTATAATGCTACATTTTCATAAACAGGACAACGAAATCTACCAGTACGCAAAGTTTCGACAAAATCTAAGACCCGGTGACCGCGTCTTCTCCTTGTAAAAGCAGTGTAGCAATGTATAAATTCATATTGCAAATTGAAATCTGTGGGCCTTGTAGCAATTAGGTCCTGTACTGTCGTTATGGAGTATATACAGGATGGTCCATGCAACTCGTTCACCCGCAAGAAATTCCAAAGTATGCATTGCAAAGTGTGTTTAAGAAGGATATTCATTTCTTAACTTTGAATAGCCTATTTAGGAATTCCATATGATAACTAAAATGCAAATTATTACGTAAAATAAGAATTGTCTCCATCTATTTCAAGACACGGCAGTCATTCAGAAGCTACTTTCTTCCTTTCATAAACTTCGAAAATTGAAAATGGTACTTCAACATTCCACAGTTTAACCTTTTTATTGTTTTAAATTGCAGCAAATAAAATCCGCAGTCTAATAGCAACAATTTAGGCATGTATCAGTAAGTACGCAGCGTCATCTGACCGAGTCCTAATATTCAAAATTAAAGTTTCTGCCAAACTTAATTAACAGATTATTAATTTTTTAATTTATAGTAGCATTTTTTCCACATTCTAACGCTTTATGCTCGTATCGGCCCCTTCCTAGCGCCACAAGCCGACAGTCATAGTTAGATTCAAAGATTCAGCGAACGATGACCGGCTAAGACAGCCCAGAAGATGGTTTCACTGGGTTCTCACCGAAAGCTGCATCCACGGCCGCTGCAGGGACGCATAATTCAGGCCGGTGGAACGCGGATGAAAACACGAGAGCGTGTCCCGCCCCCCTGTCCCCCACGGCATCCGATCTTGGACCACCTACCGCCCCCGCATCAGCGTGGATGTATTCACGAGGTTTCCGCTTAAAAGCTAGGAAGTAGCCGGGGAAAGCGATGACTAACTAGACGTAGACACGCGTGCGCTACCATGGCAATGCAGCGGCTAGACGTCTCGTAGCGGAATGAAACGCGTTGTGCACCGTAGGAAGCGATTCCGTGACACGAAAAGGTAGGACGAGACGTAAGGGGACAGGGAAAGGTGGGACAAAACGCGGGGGGCCACGAAAACAGGATAACGGGGAGGGGGCAGAAAGTGGGGGGCCGAAAGGGGGCCGCAGGCCGCACGGTAGCAACGCTGCACGCTCCCGTTGCATTCCACAATCCGGAATACTGCTCGCGCATACATATTTATGGTACATCCACGGGCGATAATTCAGCGATCATGCGACGTGGTCGTGCACGTCCAACTTGCCCGTTGTACACCCTCTCCTCAGCCCCACACCGTCCGACGACGTTTCTATGCGCGCGACTTTGACTCTGTCTCGCGATCGTTCTTTGCCAACCGAACCGGCTGAAATTGTTCGAACCGACGCGAATCGACCGACGCCGTCGCCAAAGCCGACGCCAATGGTACCGGTGGTTCTTGATTTATTCAACGCTGTCGGGAAAAATAAGGCAGACGTGTCGGCCCGCGTCCCGCCACCGCGCCGCGTGAATCGTGCCGAAAGGAAAGATATGTGTGGTGAAATTTTGTTTGTCGACGGGCTTTCGCTCTGAGCGGAAGCGGGAAGATTTAGGGGCGGACCAAGGGAATTTTCGATCGTGATTATCGGGGAACCTCGAACCGAACGCCGTTCTCGTTGGCGGGGAGAGAAGACGTGAGGGGGTCGTGTGCCGGTGGTAATTGGGGATGGATGATGTCGTTGGTAGTCTTGCCTTATGTTGGGAACTTTTATTGTACTGGGGAGGATTAGAATTTTCTTTATTGGTTTTTGTTCGGGTGCAACGTGTCTTTGTCAGAGTCTTTTGAGTTGCCGGTGAAATTCCTCTCGATCGAAAATGAAGTATATCAATAAAATTTATGATTTTGGCGCAAGGTTCGATCATATTAAGAAGCAGCAAATTTGCAATTAAATTATTCTCGACGTTTCGATCCTAATGTGGATCATTTTCATAGAGACTTTACTGCATTTGCTGTACCAACGGGTAAAATAAAACAAAAATTTCATTTTATTTTACCCGTTGGTACAGCAAATGCAGTAAAGTCTCTATGAAAATGATCCACATTAGGATCGAAACGTCGAGAATAATTTAATTGCAAATTTGCTGCTTCTTAATATGATCGAACCTTGCGCCGAAATCATAAAGTCTTTTGAGTTGAGTGGATCTATTATGATTAGTACTAATCCTACACAGCCGGTCAAATGACCGGTTTCAAATATTTTATTCTACAATTATTGAAGTTATAAAGATGCCTTCATAGGAGTTGACTCAATAGATTTTTTTATTCATTCACATCTTCTAATAAAAGTCGCACAAAATTTAAATAAATCACATCTTATTATATTTATAAGTCAATACAAAATAGTCAATTTTAATGCTCGGTAAGTTTAGTGTCAGAATTCCATATCTGATTCATTACTGTACGGCAAGAGGTGAAGGTAACTCTTCCTGGTATTCTTAAATTAATAATATATAAATAATTGAACCTTTGCAGAATTCTCAATAAATGTTGTCATTGTCCGTTAGAACCCGCAAGTCTGTACAATAATTAGAATTGAAACTGAAATTGGCGTGACGAAATAAGGGTATTCGACCACACTGAATGTGCGTTTGAATCCGCTTTGCGAGACCATAAATTAGATAAAGTGTAGAGACCATACATCAGCCGATCAATGGGAGTCTGCAGATATTTTTCAAGCGCTTTCCGATGCAATGCAGTTTTAAATCAGTGATTTTGCCATTTTCTACTCTCCACCAAAATTTTCTCTCACTTCCTTCTATTACCTCCACTATCAAATTCACAGTTGTAATGTTGAAATTTTTCTGAGCGTTAATCTTCAACAGCTAGGCTTCAATCTCGTGCAGACAGTATTCAATCAGTGCAGATAGTACGCCTATGGGTTCTTCAGGTTCTGTACCTAACTCCTAAATAAGCAAATAACAAGCAATCTCAGTTATTTTTCAGTTACCTCAAATGCACTAATTATATAGCAATATTTTAATTAATTACTCCAGACGTGATGCTCGTGCGCTTGTGTCGATGACATAATAACGTCAGTTTTCAACCAGTTAAAGATTATCTCCAGTTATAAATGCTTGATTCAGAATTAATTCAGGAAAGTTCTTCAGAGAATAGGACAGTATCATACAAACCCATGAACATTATATGAATGATTAATGATGGCAATAGCAACATAGAGCAGTAACTTTTGTACGCATAGCACAGCAAAAATGTTCTTTATTTTCAATGTAGAAGGATGAGAAGAATAATTTACACAATCCATGCACAATATTCTTTTTTTGGGTTAACAAATGAGTATGGCAGAATTAGTGATTTACAAACTTCTTCGATACAGTCGTGTGTCCATTTAATATTGTCGCTGACTGTGCAATTGTTTCAAACAAACGGTGTGAATACTTATCAATTCTCTGCACACAAAGGTTATCAGTGAAAATTACATTTCATTCTCTACTATGTTTGAACGGCTAATTTCTTTGCAATCGTTCAATTTCAGTTAGTTGTATCTAATCTTTCACGAACAACAATTAGTTACACTAATCGTGACCAGACTGCGGATGTCGTACATTTATAATTCATCACGAATATGGAGCATACTTAAAATTGCATTGAAACAAATATTCTAGTACATACTACATAAAATTTTCATTTTACATTTATTATCAAATTAAAATTCATATTAAAAACTACCATCTGCAGTCCGATAACTAGACTGCGGATCTTTGTGCAAAATGATAATTATCTTCACGAATTGCAAAAGATACAGGAATCATAAAAATTTGTTTGAAATTCCCGCCCATAAATGTGTTGCATAAATGCATAAAATCCGCAGTCCACTGACCACAAAAATTACCAACTATTCTTACGATTAGTATCACAGAGTCACACAGAAAGCATCGAACACAAATATTACGTTTAGTAGAATCTGCTCTATCGCAAAACATGAAAGTCACAGCAGCATTTAATAAGTGTGCAGGACTGATTAGTGATTCTTTTTAGTGGGTGCACAGAGTGAAATATTAAGAAGCAGCGTAGGAAGCATGGCTAATGAGAGCCTCTTGTACGTGTCGGTTCAACGAGCATCGCCCTCTTTTTTTTCGATTTAATGGAGTAGAATTTTTTGTGGCAGAGAGCCGTTCGACATTTACTTCTCAGACGCTAAGGGCATCGGTAATGTATCTTAAAATCGACATCGGATTTTCTTGCCGTAGTCGTCGGTGCTGTGTCGTAACCGTTACGTGAGAAAGCAGCCGATGCCCCGGTTCCCAGGTCAGAGGTCACTCGATGCCTACCTCCCGCGGAGGAGGATTCAGGACTGGTTCTTGATTCTGGTTCTGGACGTGCCGTATCCCAACAGTATCCGATACATATATGAGGTCGTAACTCGATCGGCTGTAACGTTCTCTTACCAGCACGGATTATTACAGTATCATCTGGACGAAAAGAAATATTTACAACCTGTTCTCTGCCGACAAGAAAGCACCCACGGCTATTTTACACCTATTATTTAGTAGACATTAAGAAGAATTCGATGTCATAACTTTGTTTTCATATGAATTGGGAGATATAGTCGATAAGACGATTGCGGGAAGATTGAAGTTTAAGAATAGAGAGAAAGCGGGCTCGACTGCGTTTTGGAGAACTCCGTGTTCTTAACTTTTTTTTATTGGATCCTGTAGATATCGATGAAGACATTCCGAAAATGTGTGTATGGTTGTTAGGAATTCACTGGTTCATAAGTTATACGCGTGTAAAGATGAGCAGTTTTAAGCGATTTTGACAGGTCAGAGCGTCGCCATATTGGATATTCGTTGAGTGGTAGAGATAGGTAGGTCTGTTCGGCGCATGCGCTGGATAGATCGTGAGTGTAGATCGCATGTGTTAGACAGTATGGTATATTTGCGGGATCGGCTAAATAGTACTGAGCGAATGCGCGAAATGACAATTCAGTGGTTACACATACGTTGTAAACATAAACAATTTCAAGTATTTTTCACAAATTAATTATTAATAAGTTTATTGTTGATTTTGAAATGGCTAGTTCAAGTCTTAGGAATTTTAACTTTAGAGACATACCAAGTAGTAAAGAAGAAACAATTACTTGGGCTCTGGATTGTGGATTGTTGCGGAAATTTAAAAAATGTCGTACGCATCGGCGTGAAATGAAAAATTATAACAATAATCATGGAATTGGTCGTTTTCGGTGTCCAGTAATTAAAATATACATAATCACATACAGGATTTCAAAAAGAAGGTTTAGTCCAAGGTGGTTTGGGATTAGGTCGTCGTGGGAGCGGAGAAGGCCGGCTCAAGCATGGTATAACGTTTCGCATTTTGATTTAGTAAATGTCTTATTATTACGTATGTGTTTGTGCCGTCATCTAACGGATCTGTTAGGAAGTATTTAGCCCATTTTATGTGTATCACCTAGCAAATATATCAATATGTCGACGCTTTAACCTGTCAAAAAGACTTAAAAGTGTTCAACTTTATACGTATATAACTTTTTAACCAATGAATTCCGCACAATAAGATTTTCATTTTCGGTGTTTTCTCGTAGAAATCTATAAGATCGCATAAAAAAAACTTGAAAAAAAAGAGTTCTCCAAAATGCAGATAAACTCAAGCGAAATTCAAATGTGGCCGAATAAACTGTATTTACTATTTATTCGTTAAATCGTGGAAAGTCGAGCATCTCGCAAAAATTAATTAACTCTACACTCTCCGTCGTTTATCCAATATCGGTAGGGACTTTTATCGTCGGAGTGGAGGCGTTCTTTTTTCGGATCGACAGCTTCGTTCTAGAAAAACGAAGCGGAACGGGGACACGGGGACAAGAGAAAGAGTATCGTTCACGGGCGTCGGCGAAGTCGAACGGGCGTCGCGTCGATCGGCGTCGCCCCACGTCCCACCCCTTTTCGAAGGAGGAAATTGGTCGGTCTAGGCACAGCGGTGAGTTCAGGCAGGAAATTAAACGAGTCACGTGCTCATAATTAT
Source organism: Sphecodes monilicornis (assembly GCA_913789915.3). Taxonomy (NCBI): domain Eukaryota; kingdom Metazoa; phylum Arthropoda; class Insecta; order Hymenoptera; family Halictidae; genus Sphecodes; species Sphecodes monilicornis. The sequence goes on from OU565290.1 coordinate 20,463,373, forward strand.
GAACATTCCACGGACGAGGGAGCAGAGCGAGCGTCTTCGTCGCCTTCATCGTCTTCGTGAAAGGGAAGAAGACCGCGGCAATGTCGGGGGGGGTCGTCTGAGATAAAATTGCAAAAGTCGCGACCGCGGGTAATAATAATTGTTGCTTCGGCCAGGCACTGGGGAACGTGAGACGAATATCCGTCGGAATGCACCGGCACGAAACCGCAGAGGATAATTCGAGCCAGATGACCAGCTCTCGACCCTCGTCCTCCTCGGACCCCCGCTCAGATCCCTGCACCTCTTCATCGCCCGCCGCCGGCCGAATGCCCTCTCATTAGCGCCTCTATTAAGATTTGATTAGTCCTAGGCGCCGTGAAATGCGCGTCTCCATTCGCTAAATAACATCCTTCGCGCGCGTGCACGCGGCTCGATCGCAGATGACTCGGAAAGCGGGTCCAAAGACAATTTCCTCGAGACTTTAAAGCAAACTTCGCTGAGAATATTACTGCTTCTACGTCGCAAAACACCGTCTAGCAAGTCACATTTTTAACGACGTTCGTGTCGATCACAGTCTGTTTTATGGAAGACAGTTGAAGTCTGCGTGTCTGTTCATTTCACGTTTATATTGCAAAATTGAAGCGTTAGAGTTAAGGTAGACGACTGTCTTCCTTCGAGAATGGATACGAAGTACGGTAAAATAGAATTTTATTTTCTGTAGTAATACACAGATGATAATTGAAAAATTGTACAAGAAAGCAGCAAGGTTTTGTGAGAGGTTGGATAGCAACTCTTCCAGGGAAGCTTACTAAAAGATTGACACAAAAAAATTTGCAATGATGATAGATTGCCTATCACAAAATAATTCAAGAAAAATGTATGCTCCTGCCCGGTTCTTTTGGTTTGTGTTTCTAAATTTCTCACATCGTCAATGAATTCTTTATCTCATATTTCTGTACAACATAATCCTGTGAAGTGGTTCAAAAACAGACTCATTGTTAAGACTAATTCTAAAGAATCATTAGTTCATTGACAAACAGCTGAAGAGAATCGAAAAATAAAATTCTTCATGTATCCATTGAGAACAGAGTAACTTAGAGTGATGAAGTTACATGACTTCGAAGTCAGTCTTGTAAGTAGGACAGATTTTTCGAAAAACAGCTTTCATATAGCAAATAGATAAACATAATGGCCAGACTAATAATCCTTTGGTTCTTGTTATACGTTCATAATAAAATTAAAGGATAATCATCAGCGAAATTCGTAGTTGCACAGACATACGCCGAAAATTGCAGAAAGAAAGGGAGCGCCATTATCGAGGTTTTTAATCTCTCCAAACATTTATCCGCGAATCGTGATCAAAGCGACGTCGTCGGTGGCGGCGGCGGCTGTGCTCAGATTGTTTCTTCTCTCTCCGATTTGCCGGCAGAAAAATATTTCTCGTCCGGATGCGCCGCGACGCCGGGAATATTAAAAGCTGCGCGGAGTAGGCAAAGGCATCGCGGTTCAAACCATATATCCGGCCCCGTTCTTATTTCGCTGGAATGTTAAATAAATACAAGCGAAGGGAACGTTCCCGGGGAAGCGTCGAATCAAGCGGAACGGGCGTTTTACTGCTTAGGGAAATTTTCTGACTGGCTCGCCCGACTGTAAAGCTCCTCAAAAGTACTTTATACCTTCTCGCGCGGCGGACAAGTATAAAGCAGCTAAGCCTTGCCGAAGTTCGCGAGTCCCTTTTTTTTTACGAGGTCGAGTGTCGAGTGCAACGAATCACCGGTGTCCAGGAGCGTGCAAGTAAGACGCGCCTTTACGATTCTGTGACGCGAAATGGAGACTGCGCTTTATTGTCGCGCGAGGATTTACCGGTGGGACGTTTATAAATCGCTTGCCAGAGAACGGAGAAACGCGTCCCCTTAGAATACACAACTGCGTTCGGAGATGCAACGGTGAAGTTTCCTTCGGATCAGACGCAACGAATGCACGCGGCGGTTTTCGCAAGGAGATCGAGCTGATTTCGATCGAGCGCACTCGGTTACTCTTGTGTTCGATTCGAACGCGTGGGACGATGACGAACAATGACAAGCGATTTTTAAACACGTTGTTATATGTCTGATACATAAATATTCAACTCAGAACAAATAACGGAGATCCAATTTCGATCTATTTCAAATTTAGCGACTCGAACGAGTTGCATCAGTTGGAGATTTCAAAGGATGATTACTTAATGCGTTGAACTTCGTGACAAGAATAATAATAAGTACAATAATAATTGTATGAAATATGTAACTATTAGACTACGGATTATGTGCATTTCAGACGAAAATGAGTTGCTGAACTTCGAAACAGTGAGAAGATTAAAAGAATTGAAACTTGTCTTTGTATTACCTCCAACCATCTCAAATTATTAGATAGAGAAAGAAAAAAATTCCTAAGAGGAGTCTTCTGTTTCTTGCAATTGATGCAAACCATTTTTAACTCGTATAAGAATCCTTTCAATCTAGTAATTATACTTTACAAATTTATAATCAATGTTGCAGAATTTGTGGCAAAATGAAGATCTTGCTGAAGAGTACAACATTTTTATTCGTGTTCTTTAATCGCAGCGATTTTATCGCACCTATCAGTGACAGCAAAAATATAGCGAATATACTTATAGAAACGGATAGAAAAGGACATAGTTTAATTTCTGGATAGAGTGAGACGTCATGCGGGAAATAAATCACATAATTATCAGGTCTGCGTGCGCGATACGGAACAACAACGCGGGGCTGTTTGTTCGCGCGCATTAATCGAGCAGAACAAATTCGGGACGGGGGAATAGTTGTTCTGATCGATCCTCAGCCTGCTGCGAAATCACAGATAAAGAGCGGGGTCTATCTGTTTATCGTCCCGTTTAAACTTTATCAGGATCGTAACGCACCGGGCAACGACATTTATTACTGGCGCGACAATTGCGCGCAATGGAACGGTGATTCGACGCCGATAGCATAGGTCATCTTTTCTGTGATTTGTTGCCGGTCCCGAGGTGGTTGCGGTCGCGCCTGTGATTCTCATTTACGACGTTCCCTTTTTTTCGCGACCAGCCACCGGAACGTGCTTCATCGGGCCGGAAGTGGAACTGCCGCGGCCACCGGAAACGACAGGACCGGTCGACGGACGAGCAGAAGCTTGTCGGAATTACTTTCGCTCGCCACAAACGATACCATCGTTACCAAAAGATCTGCAACCTCGTATCTCATTCGTTCAACATTCGAGTAATTTAGCATTTGATCACGTTATCAAAGTGTTGAAGACTTTGTCCTTCAGTTTGTGATTCTTTGTCTACCGTCGGTCCTTCAAGTTTAGGATTTTAACCTTCTATTCCTCAAATTATTTTATCCCATCATGACAGATGATCAATATTGTAAAATATGATGGAATTAAACATTTGCCGTCTTGTCGAGTGTGACTCAATATCACATTTTGTTCGAACAAGTCTCACGTTAAATGTGACTCGACCTCTCATGTTGAAAGCGATGCTAGTACATTTGAAGAATATTTTTCTTAGTATTAAAGTTATACCAAATGTAATTCAATATAACTAATGACGTTGAAGCGGCAGGTTTTCGAATTATGAAAAGATGGAAAAAGGAGAAAGAAGCGTTTCGTCCTAGGCCTGCTAGAGGACTCGTCAAAGTGAGGCCATCTAGCGGACCCGTGCCTTAGACGCGGGATGTCGTAAGGACAGCTTAGGACCACTGATACTATGGATACGGGATTCGGATTCTTGAAATGTCCCAAATTGAACGTAGATTTGGATGCCAGAGCCGCTATCGTTGGACCGGTGTACTGTACCCCTCGTACTCCTCTTCACCTCCGTGATCCTCTATACTTCGCCATGTGCTTGCGTCCCTCTAGATGGCGCTGCTTTCAATCGAGTTGATTGGACGTCATCGACATTTTTTATTTCGTAGCGTCCAATCAACTTGATTGAAAGCAGCGCCATTTAGAGGGACGCAAGCACATGGCGAAGTATAGAGGATCGCGGAGGTAAAGAGGAGTACGAGGGTTACAGTACACCGGTCGAACGATAGCGGCGCTGGCATACAAATCTACGTTCAATTCGGAACAAAAAGCTGTGTACCTGGCTTATGGCAATACCGTATCCATAGTATATATACATATATATATATATATATACATATATACATATATATATATACATATATATATATACATATATATACATAAATATATATATATATATATATCAGTGCTTAGGACGGTATGTATACAAACACAGGAAGATTCAGGTAGTAGCGGGAAAGGTGTTGCCGCATTGTCCATCTGTTGGCGAGCAAAGGAGGTAGCCGCCACAACGCCAACGTGTCTGAATTTGTTCGCACATAATAATTAAATGAAGGAACGGACGAAGATAGAACAACCAAATGGAAAACTCAAAAACCTATATACCTACCGTCCGTCCATCAGGAGATGGCAGTGATTTTCGACAGTGGGGTGCAGGGGGACTGCGACACACCACTCTAGACCACAGGCTGTGGACCCCACTCTTAAGCTTACGCTCTGGCGGGAACGGTCGACATAGGCGCTCAGCGTCACCACATCTCTCTGTCCCAGTCACACTAATATACGCGTTTCCGTCTTTGTCGCGTGATTCGACCAATAGCGGTAGACGTGTAGCGCTTAGAGGGGAGATCACGTGGTACCTACAAGTTTCTCACTACCATCTCCTGATGGTCGTACCGTACTCGCGACTTCCTTGCAGCTTTTACAATTGTTGTACAATACAGATGAAATTTTTGTTAGTAGCCCCCTATATTTATACGGAAAATACCGACTACTTCATTTGCAGAAAGAGTAAAATAGGACTTGAACCTTGATCACCCATCACGTCTAACAAGAGAATAAACTGTTTCCGAATAATCAGATGCTTCGGTACCTATGTGTCTCTTAAACCTCAAATGTTCGAAGACTGCAGATTGCAAAAATGCTCCGACCTCAGTCTAACGTTTCGAAGATCTAGAAGAAACAGCAGGGACAAAATAAGGGATGAAAGGTCCTTCGTTACTACAGGCACCCTCGAAAACGATCATTTCTCCCCACGATCGCCGCTCTGACCGCCGTAGGGCTACGTGCAGGGTCAATTCGATAACAGAACAATATCAAACAACGTCAAGTCCACTCTTAAGACATTTTTATACCCCGATGGACAGCTATAGCTACACGTATCTACGAGACGAGCGATCGGTTGCTGCTAAATCACGTCCAGCGGTAAATCGATTGATCCTAGTCCCGGTGGTTTCGTGAGACAACAGAGAGCTGTCGGACATTGAGAGTCGATCTTAGGGCTGGTTTATGGTAGGATGTGCTAGAGAATCCTATGGTGAGGCTTGAAATTATCGCGAAGCGAAAAAAGAATCCGTGAAACGCGGCTGGGTGGTGGCAGAGCCGTGATTCCGGTCCCGATGAGTTCGGGAGAAAACAGAGAGCTTGCAGAGCCTGAGAGCCGGTCCTAGAGCTGGTTTATGGTAGGATGAGTGGAGGATTCTATAGTGGGATTGGAAATTGTCGCGAAGGGAGAAAAGGATGCGCGAAACACTGCTGGAAGGTCGCAGAGCCGTTATTCTAGTCACGAAACGTCTCACGATGCATCGAGGCAGCTGGGTTGCGCTGGATGCAACGGAACCGATCGTGTGCCCCCTAATCCCTCCTGCTGAACTCTCCACGGAACCCCTTCTCTTGTCCCCCTGCATCTCCCACCAGGTTGCTTCGGTTCCCCCCGTTCCCCCGTACCACCGTCGCGTTCCCGGCCCATTCTATACATCGTCGTTGGTGGGTACAGTCGTCTTCCTGATTTATACACTGCCACCGGCAGCAGTCGAGCGCAGCCAGGCTCGCGGAGGGGTAGAGGGGGGCGCAGAGGAGAGGGCGTGGGTTGAACGGGGAGAACGGTTCCATTGTTTAATCGAGACCAGCGAAACGCTGTTCGTCGTCGGTAACCATAAAAACACTATTTTATGCGCGAACACGGGGCCCGTTTGTTTGCTCGGAACCTTGCCGTACAGCTTGATCCGTGACGTACGATGGAGCCGACGATAACGAACAGTCGAGGTGAACGGAATATTCGGAATGCGATAAATTAGCCATCGAAACGGCCACTGCTGTGTTTGATTAACACTGGGACTTCGATTAAACCTTGATCAACAACGGGACGCCGAGCACGACTGGCTCGTATTGCTCTATGGAAATGACAAGATTGAATTTATTTAGAATTTATGTGATTTTTGTTATATTGGATGATTGTAAACGTTTGTGTTCGATTTGGAAGCGAAATCACGAATGGACGCAGTTATATGTTAAAATAACGGTTTTATTTAGAAATTATATAATGAACGCCATTTTATGCAATTGCATAGCAACATTTTGCAAGCTGGTGGAGTGCATTTGAATTTTTGCAATCATGCAATAATACTGATGCAGAGTTTGCAAGGTCTTAACCAGGAGGGAACGTTTGATTCAATCAAATCTTTGCTTAAATCAATTCTGTAATATACTGCTCAGCTTGTGCAATGCTATTACACAGTCCGCTGGAAAAAATATTTAACGGGACAATCACATATTTAAATAGAAGGAATTTAGGATGCAGAGCAAATTTAAAATTCCAAGCGTATTATCGAGATAAATGGAATTGACTTTATTGTAGGAGGATAAAATTCCTCGAGAACAGAGAACCCGTCGCGCCGTTAAAATGATTTAAGTGTTATATTTCGAATTTACGAAATCCGACGAGACTGCCACGTTATTTTCCTCCGGGCGATTGAATAATCGAAACGCCAGAGGGGTCGGAGGGGTGTTTATTGTTAAAGAGCAAAATGTGTGCACGAATGTTTGTTCCGATTAATTAATTTACACTGCTCGTTGCGCGTAGTTTTCAAGCCTGTTCAAAAGTTTGATTGTTCATACGTCACGGTGCCGGGGATTAATTTTAACGGGTCCGTGGGAGTTTTAAATTCCCCTTCGCCTGTTCGCGTTAAACAAAATACGACCGCGTATTATATACATCCAGAACTTCCAATTTCATTGAAAAGTAAAGTTAACGCCGTATTGTTTGCCCGTGCACGTCCGTTTTGTCCTGTCTTTATCCTACGACGACGGATATATGTATAAAGGAACTGGTTCAACAATTTTTCGTAACCTTTCGCGCCAATGTGTACATAAAAAAAACGACTTAAATCTTTTCACCTTTTATTTCTTATGAACGTACGACTTCACATTCAAATTCAATGAAAAATCTATGGTAAACAATATCAGCACTTTGACTTAGCAACATATATGTATAGAGTAAGTCATCTGACATTTTCACGTGTAACATCTCTGTTATTTTCAATGATATGAGAAAATGTACAAGGAAAAGAAAGAGGAGTCTTTTCAAGGTCATATTTTGACGATATTTCAAGGCCACCGTCCATTTTTTTAAAGAAGCTAATGTATTTTGATTAGTATCATGTATAATGACGAAACAAATTTTACCATGAATATACATACATACATGTTTTTGTAAATAGGTTCTTTCTCTCTCTCTCTCTCTCTCTCTCTCTCTCTCTCTCTCTATATATATATATATATATATATATATATAAATAAATATATATAAATAAAAATATATATCTATATATATATATATATGGTAAAATTTGTTTCATCATTATACATGATACTAATCAAAATACATTAGCTACTATATATATATATACTATATATATATATATATATATATATATATATAGATTTAGAAGTTAAGATAGAATCATAAGTTAGATATAAGACCAGCTGTAGAAGCGGGTTGAGGAGGTAAATCGGGAGAAGATGTAAAAAATGTTAAGAATTGTAACCCTTAGGGGAATCAATAAAGTTACTACATACATACATGTTGATCTTTAAGTGACCTTCAGGCAAGAGATTCTTCAAAACGATGTTGATCTATTCAGCTGAAAATGTTAGGTGTCTAATTCTATATATTATAACATATCCCTAGATGATGTAGCTTCATTAATGTAACGTTATTTCTAACGAAAGCGATAAATTCACTCATGAGTAATATATTGGCCTTCCAACGACCTCCAAAGGAGTCAGTCTTCGTAACCAATGTGGACCTTCTCAGGTAAAAATATTAGTGGATTGTCTTGTGGAATAGTGTAACATTATATCTAATTACGAGACAAATTCGATCCATGCGCACTACGATGACATTCAAACGACCTTCAGAGGAATCGAATAACATTGTCCAAATAACCTCGATCTAATGTTGATATTTCAGATGGAAATGTTAGGAGACCCACCCAGTGGATGAGAACCTAACATCGATCGCCTCTCCCATTGTGAGCAACTTCTTTTCATCATCGGAAAGATAACAAGAGGTTACGCAACCGGATCAGTTAGCGTCTGAACCGGCGTTACATAAAATCGCGCGGAAACGCGTCAATTACAAAAGAGCGTTCTCATCGTACCGGCTGAAACTCTCTCGACCAGAAAGTCGCTCTCGCGGGCAACTTGTTACAAGGATGAGGATCGTGCGGGGTAACCTATCGAGAGAGAGAGAGAGAGAGAGAGAGATATACATGAATCGTGTAACAATCACGAGCGATCACAGGGTCGTTCTCGAGCTCGGGTAGCTACTCTTATTTTCCGGCGGCGCGGCGGAGGATTCATCGAAAGGAGATCGATGGGTTCTGGTGGACAACCATGAGGCAACGACAGACGGCATCTCCTCTTTATCACTCGGGTTCCTTTCCCGTCTGGTTGTTCCTCGGGTCCCGGTCCACCCGCCCTCTTCCTGTTCTTCTCCCCTTGGCGTGGTAGCCAAGGGGGAAACCGCGGCGGACCTGTTGCGGGGAGCACGTCGTAACTCTTGCGGTGAATGCCCATACACGTGCACACCGACACGCGGAATCACGCTCACGGACACGTATAGGAACACAACAGGCTTCAGACGGGGCCGAGACGAAAGAGAGAGAGAGAGAGAGAGAGAGAGAGAGAGAGAGAGAGAATGAGAGCCGGTACGGGGGCCAGAAACAGCGAAATAACGGAGGGAGAGGGATCTCGGGGAACCGAGACCGTGCAGAAATCCGGCCGCGGGAAAGGAACACGTACGCCACCGATGCGCCGAATAGGTGTGCACCACCGTGTTGCCTGCTATACAAGCGGAACCAGAGGCAGATCCTGAAGACAATGGGAACCACGACGCGCCAGCCGAGCTACAGTAACGGGAGTTAGCGCTGGTAATTACGCTACCCGCCAGCTAAAGATGCCAACAGAACGGGCGCGCGTGGAACTTGGATTTCAGACACCGTTGTGGAGGGACTGACTGAAAAGACCCCAAGGCGAACGGTATAAAGAGATAATCATGTTCGTCACTCGGCCACCCTTGTTTTTGTGTCATTGGACACAGCAGTACAATGACTGCGACTCTAGTGGGACGTTGGACAAATGGATGGATACGATTAGAATAATTATTAGCTGGAGCAATGAGTCCTCCGATTTTTGATGATCTGCCAAAAAATGATTGTTTTTGAGTCATTGGAAACAGCAGAACCATTATTGCGACCCTAGTGAGGCGTTGGAGGATTGGATGGATACGATTAGAATAATTATTAGCTGGAGGAATGAGTCCTCCGATTTTTTATGATCTGTCAAAAAATGATTATTAGAGTTGGATCTTCGAAATGTTCATAATTAGTAAAATGAGGATTTTCATGCAAAATAAAAAATGGGCCAGGAGCCAAATAGAAATTTCTGTGATGCAAGATTTTCTTCTCTGGTCCTGGTAGCGAATGTGTTAATATTGAGGGCGAAGGGTTGAAATAATAAAGAACACGTGGACCATAGACGATGATTAAAATTGGAATAGGGAAATGTTCTGCACTGCGATCAAATCGTTAAAACACTCTATAGATATTGTGAAACAGTCAAGAACGATATGTATCTTGATCTGAATGCTGACAATAAGAGCTCCATTTGCATAGTTAGAGCTGTATTTACAGTTGTATGATGCGTTTAAGATAGGAGAAAATTATTACCGCATCTGGGAGCACTTTTTTAACCGCTGGTATTAACCACTGAATTTTTATCGCTGCTTAGTTATACTGACTGTAGGATCTGATTACCTTTTCAACTACAGTAGACCAAGAATATCAAGAAATTGTTTTAAAAGTCTGTGAATATGTATCTTACACCATGTAGCAATAAATGTGCAGTGTACAGTCTCCTATTGTATATATGTATCTTATGTGGCAGCAAATGCCCGCTTTTACTCTATGTACCTGAATCGTATGCGGCAGTAAATTGCACAGTCTTTTATTGCGCATCTGTGCCTTGTGTGGCAGTAACTGTACAGACATTTTAAACAGAGTAACTGTTTTAAGAATGTACTGTACTTAACACTAGGTTTACGAAACGCGTTCTAATATATTTAATCTACGATTATTAAGATTGTAAAGATCAATCCATGAGGAATTGTTCGACAAATTTATTTCTGTTCGTATATATTACTAAAAAAAATGGCTAACACTTTAGATAAATATTGTATTTATTTTTATTATTATAATAATATATAATAATATATAATTTATTTTTATTATTATATTAATATATTCTATTGATATATTCTATATATATATATTTATTCATTATATATATTATTATATATATTTATTCATTATATATATTATTATATATATATTTATTCATTATATACATTATTATATATATTTATTCATTATATATATTATTATATATATTTATTCACATATTATATTTATATTCATTCTTCTTATTTTTATAAACCAACCAAAGTCTGGTTGGCACCATCATCCAAAACAGTAAGTATGAAAATAGAACAGCCAAGAATGATCTACGAAATTTTCTTTTCTCTGGCAGCGCAAGGGAAAGTTACAAAGTTAACGAACAGAATATCTCCCATCGTCGGAAGCTCCATGTAGAACAAGTAACCCAGCAGTAGAATCCCGCGCAGAATATATTTTCTAAGGTCATGGAAAATGGTAAGAACCGAGTTACACCGGGGAGGTTGGGTAAAGAGACGTCAGGTTCTCTCGGTCCCGATGCATCTCTGAAATATTCGAATGTGCTCGAACCGTAGGGAAGAAGCGCGAGATTTTTCAGTCTTAGCGTAGACACGGAGGAAGATTCGGTTTCGCGCGATTTGCTGCGAGATTGGTGCCGCTCCACTTCCGCGGGAAGGATCGAGTTTCGCGAGTTTGAATTTTCAACGCGCGCAAATCCTATTTTCCGAAGAACGCGATTAAAGTACCAAGTACGTTTTGAAAGACCGTCTCCCGGAATCTACGAATCGGAGGTTCAAGAAGGAAACGAGTAATGTCAGACCACTCGAGGCGATCAACAAAGACCTGTGCCACCTTTGCGCCGTATTTCTGGATACCGGGCGAGTCTAGAGGTTCGAAAAAATGTGCACGCTCCCGTAAATGCGCATTCAAGAATCTAGGTCACACTGCGAATCATTCGATACAAGTATTAAAAAGAATTGCAAACTATCCCTCGCTTTCGCCACTGTACACATAGAAAGTTGTATTAGGTTGTTGGAAATGAAATTTCCGATTTTTAATTCTGTCAACGAATTAAAAGTTTCGTGATTGCATTACGGTAGGAACCGCATTTCTCGGCCATTCAAGCTCTTCATTTACAAGACGGTAATTTCTTTACTATTAACGAATAGTACGTTGATTAATCACGACGTTTTGACCAAAATTCGCATAACGCTATCGTCAATATGTTGTTTTTCCACTTATCAAAAGAATTCACAATGGTTGCATTAATAGACGTTGAAATAAAATTTATTGGAAAGTAAAATACAGTAAAGTATTTCAAAGTGATGTATAATAAATGTGTAGACTGTAATATTATTTCATGATCAATACGCTTTATAATTATCGGATAATTAATATACAAACAACCTAATATTTGCGCAAAGTTTAGCAAAGCGATGGAGGAATCGTCGGTATAATTCTGCGATTGCCACACCGTTAACATTTTTAGAGTTCGCAACATCGTGATCCCGTTGGACGGGGGCAGGGAGAGGGGACGCATTAAATTAAATGCGCCGGGTGCAACTGTTTCAGGTTTGTTTAGCAGCAGTAAAATATTCAGAGAATAATGAAGAGAATCAAATAACAAAACGCGCCACGGTTAACTAGGGGCAATACAGCGCTACCAAAACCGTCGACTCTCGGCAAAGTGCAAATACTACTATTTTTCCATCCCCCCCCCCACCCCATAACCCTCTCTGCGTGACAATCGTTTAAAGAGCAAAAGGGAGTACGCCTGTTAACGAGCGAAAACAGTTATGGGACACTGGTCGCTGGAACTTTACAGCTTGCAGTCGGAATGTTACGCGAGTGACCTTTTAGAGGGGACATGGAAATTCAACTGCGCGCAGTAGCGATGCCAGCTATTGGCTTTGAACAAATAACGGGAGAATAGCTTGCTCCAGGGACGTACACACAGAGTGTACGTTACGTGACGAATGGTTCGGAGTGACGTCGTTTCGCTGTCTTCTATCATCCAACGTAGCAAGCCTTGCCGTCTTTGATAGCAAATTCGCCTGCTGTTCGATGTTCATTTACCTACTAATTTCACACCATAATAGCACATACAAAGATCATATTATTACTGGTATCTTCATGGTTTTTAATATCTTGTACTGCGGGGTACATAAAAACTAGAATTGACGAAAGAAAGTTCCACTGGATGCTTCACTGAGACATAGCAATCATTGATTATTAATTCGTCAGCATGGTAATAGCATTTTTATGAATTTTAATATCAAATTCAACCATACGTCAAAAAATAATCTGTGACAAAAGAAGATTTTACTGAGATGTACATTGATACCTTGCCATCTGTGATATTAACCCCTTCGCTTATAATATCGTCTGAGAGACGTGATTGAGATTCTGAACAGAGTTTAATAAAGATGTATGTTATTAATTTCCTTTAAACTGAAATATAATTCTATTTTGTTATTGTTAATGTGCAGCCATTGGAGAACATATAGACATGCAATAGATATACATTTTCTCCTTTTCCTAAGAAATTATGAACTACAAAGAAATTCTAATCACGAAAACTGTAAAATAAATCGTAAGGCAAGGGGTTAAATCGACCTGATATTTGATGATAATTTCTCAATCAATTCTACAGGATGTTAGTAGTAGATGCATGGTGCGATATTATTAACATCTTCATGTTTGGTACTATCTTGTACCGTCCGTCCATCAGGAGATGGCAGTGATTTTCGACAGTGGGAACCAGGGGGACTGCGACCCCCCCTCTAGACCCCAGGCTGCAGACCCCACTCTTACGCTTACGCTCTGGCGGGAACGGTCGACATAGGAGCTCAACGTCGCCACATCTCTCTGTCCCAGTCACACTAATACACGCGTTTCTGTCTTTGCCGAGCGATTCGGCCAATAGCGGTAGACGTGTAGCGCGCAGGAGGGAGATCACGTGGTACCTACAAGTTTCTCACTACCGTCTCCTGATGGTCGTACGGTACTCGCGACTTCCTTACAGCTTTTTCAATTGTTGTTCAATACAGATGAAATTTTTGTCAGTAGCCCTCTATATTTATACGGAAAATACCGACTACTTCATTTGCAGAAAGAGTAAAATAGGACTTGAATATGCGCGTTTCTGTCTTTGCCGAGCGATTCGGCCAATAGCGGTAGACGTGTAGCGCGCAGAAGGGAGATCACGTGGTACCTACAAGGTTCTCACTGCCATCTCGTGATGAACGGCGGTACACCATATGTATATGAAACAATGTCATTGACAAAGGGAAATTTCATTGAAAATCACATTTATGTGCTGTGATATATCTCTTATTTTATTTTTTTAATTTATTGTTTAACGTCGCCTCAACTGCTGAGGTTATTAGCGACGGGGTGGAACAGTGAGATTTGGTACGGTAATCGGTCAGTTTACGATGGGTATGTGTGTGTGTATGGAAGTGTGCGTGAGGGACCTACAGATTATTAAGGTGGGCTCCGAATCACATTGGGCAACGCAGTATAATATCACAAAGAATAGGGCTGGGCACGGTTTGGGCTCCTCAAACGCTTGCTTCTCCCACCAACCTCTCTTTCATGCAGCGTGCACGTTCGTTGCGTACGCTAATGTCTCGTGTCTTCGTTGCCCCATTGTACCGCACTTGCTGGAAGGGGATAGAGGGCGCTACGGTGTGGACGGTTTTGCCTCAATTGAGGCAAATTTGCCCATCCCGGACATAGAAGAATATCCAGAGGTGACGGCGGCAGAATTTGAACTCACGAACACATTTTGTTAATTTTTGTCTTTGTACAAGCAGTTTTCCTGCACGTGGTTCGTAAATCACTGTATTCACATTTTTACAAATATCACTGTAGAAGAAGCAAAATAGACTTCTTCTTGGTTGTTCAGTATTCCGCTCGTTATCAGCATTTCGGCCGTAATTCGATTATTCGTCTATCTGATATCTCTACAGAGCAAACTTCCCCACAAAGAAGAGAATGCAATCGTTTCGAAGAAAGAAGCACGATTCTTGATAATGTTGAATTCACCTGGCCATCAAGATACTATTTTAATGGCAAACGGAGTTAGAGAAAGTGCAACATTTAAACGCGGTTGAAAACGTGACCGTTTCAGCAGACGGCGTTCGAACGTTGTTGCAATCGCAATGCGAGGTATATGAATATTTCGTATACGTAAAGTATGATCATTTCCCATGCCCCTAACCGTGATAAACTGGACCAATGACATGTAAATTAATTCTCTTTTCAGCATCTCCGTCGAACGTACCGCTGCCGACGTGTTCGCCGTTCTATGGAATAATACGCATGCCAGCGACGGACCGTAATGTCTGATCGTTATCGAAATCCTCACTGGCCGCTCCTGTCACATTTTCCCTATAAAATTAATCGATAGCGATGACGGAAACGCTGACGGTCGAACTGTCAGGCCTCGCTAGCAAAGTAGCTTATCTGCAACCGACGCGCAACGCCGCGAATCCACGATCTTGGGGGACAAATTATTTCATGGTTAATCCTCCTGTTTTCTCTGCGATCATTTACATAAATTTTTATGCTGGAACCTCGAGAATGTTCCACCGAGTTTCGTGCAACTTGAAACTGATTAAAATGCTTAGCAAAAATGCTTCTTTATTTTATAGAAAAGTGTGTGTCTGTATGTACATTTTTTACTGCGTGATTTATGCAAAAATGTGTTAGTGAATCGAGTTTGTGGTGTTTTAATCAACTAAGAATTGTTCGAATAATATTTTACTCGATAAATGGTCATTTTTGGATTCTTTTAACTTTTCCCAATGATCTGACAATTTTTCTATTATTTTCATACCAAAATTCTAGTTTCTAATATTCAAGATATGTTTCAATCCCCTTTCGAGATCTCTTAGATTTTCATTCCATAAATCGTCCTCCAGATAATCAAGTTTTAATCAACAAAGAATTGTTCGACCAATATTTTACTCGATAAATGGCCATTTTTTGATTCCTTTACCTTTTCCCAATGATCTGAGAATTTTTCTAATATTTTCTTACCAAAATTCTAGTTTCTAATATTCAAGATATGTTTCAATCCCCTTTCGAGGTCTCGTAGATTCTTCATTTCATAAATGGTCCTCCAGATAATCATGTTTCCTGTGAAATATGCTTTGATTTGAGCATACGTATGTTTCTTCTCAATCGACATCAGCGTATCGGTGCACAGTTTGGTAATAAATGCTTCTAAAATAATTCGATTTCGTTTTAATGAATGATTCGAGTAAATAATCGTCAGAGTTTCTCGGAAGTTGGGCCAGCGTTCGAGAGAATTAGCAGCAAGTAAATAATACATCTGAAGTATCGGTTCTGTGCGAACGTCAAAGAGCCATTAAGCTTAGAATGTTTCCAGCTGACTTGCCGCGACGTATAATTCACTTTGCTTAATTTGTGCTAAATGTTCAGTGAGATTACCAGGCTGTTCCGCGATGTCAATGAAACGAACAAGCCAGCCCGCTGCTGGCTCGCCTCGAACAGTAATTTATATCGAGAGACGCCGACGCATCTTCTCCCCCGAGGACAATGTAATTTGCGACCGAACGCTGACGTCTTTACGGGCCGAATGCACGCATTGTTTCGGACTTGTTTCAATCATAACTCGCGTTTCTCCGGCCACGTGGCTGAAGGCGGCGAGTCGTCGAGAGACGATGAATCAACGCGCGCAGCGTACCTTCTTCGCCGAGGATGATTTCAACAAGATCAATTTATGCGAATAATCGTACACTCCGTATCGAATATATTGGGCTGTCCCGAAAGTTTCTTTCGTCATATACACGATTAACCCTTGATTTAACCATGACTCTGAGGTAGGGGTGTGCGAGTAACCGTAATTTACGAGCTGAGCTGAACTCGATTCGATTGCTCGATCCGAGTCGAGCGTTTGAATTTTCCGAGCTACTTGAAATCGACGAACTGCTTGAAAAGAATGCGAGTTACTTGAAAAAATTAACCGGCTCGAATATTCGACCCCTCGTAAAACTTCGATTTACTCGAAAATGAATTTACATCTCGAAATTTTTACGAGTAACTCGAAAGTTAAAGATCTGTTCGAATATATTCGAGAAATTCGAAAAATTTCGAGCTGAAAATTAATTTTCAAGTTAACCAAAGTTTTTCGAGGGCTCGAATATTCGAGCCGGTTGATTGTTTCAAGTAGCTCGCATTCTTTTCAAGCAGTTCGTCGATTTCAAGTAGCTCGGAGAATTCAAACGCTCGACTCGGCTCGACAGACCGATCATTAATCAACTCGAAATTCGAATACTCGAATAAATCGAGTAATCGCACACCCTTACTCTGAGGCACCACTAAAAATTGTTATATCTTTATTCTGACTCTATTCAATAAATTACTAAACATTTACATAGAATAGTAATATTTTAGGTCGAAAGATTGTTTGGTTCTCGAGATAAAATTGTACCGAGTGTAAAGCATTAAAATACTGTTAGGTAAAAAGGGCGTGAACAAACAACGTGATTGTCAATTCAATAATGTTTCTTTAATTATCCCAAGCTACCTCCTAATTATCCACGCCATCCCCCCCCCCCCCAAAATTACTATAAATTCTAAAAGAACTTTCGGAGGCAATCGAATATTTTACACAAAACAACAGAGGTAATTCGATAGAAATTGGTGACTCGAAGGTCGGCGTGGCGAAAGTATAATCATCGATGCAAACCCATTCAACCGGAGCTCACGGAAGAGGTTAATTACCATTGGAATAGAGAACGAATAATGGAGAGAAGGATACGGAAGTCGTTTTCTAGCTCGCGCGCGTCTAAATTGCTAAACCGCTAGCAGAGAATTAAGCGTCCGGTCGTTATATAAAAATATAACGGATGCGAGGACGGTAGGGGTGGTAAGCATTGCACTACTGATGTGTTAAAATGAAAAATTTACATTGAATGAACGACGTAATTACTCCCGGTAACATGGTCTCGTTCTGGAACACTTTATTCGGCTACAGTATTCGTTAATACGTGGCTGCGTCGTTGCTTTTTATAGGACGCGTGAAAAAATGCTGTTAATATCACAACTAAATTTTGCTGCATTAATCAGGAACATCATCGAATCTTGACATTTATAGGTCGAAGCGTTTTCGTCATACACGAACGAAATTTACCTTCTCATTTGACTTTTATTCTTATTCCGGCTAATTTTGGAAAGCAATTTTATTGGATATGTAAATTCGATGCTAGTTTAAACAACCGAAAAATTTGAAATTTACCCTGCTGTGATTACTCAGATAATAAATTTCAAATTATTTGAAAATGTCTCGTGAAAACGTTCTTCAAATGTCCGTTATACTTCTATGATCGAATAAAAAACCTAAATCACGACATTTTAACGGATTGTACAAATAGAAGCGTCAAAAGACAATCATTCATTATGCATTAAAAATTATGATACTTCAATTATAGAATCAACGATCTGAACCATGCCATTTTGACGGATTGGCAGAAGATACTCGTCATTGAAATGAAAAATTTCTTGAAGTAAAACTGAAATAAGAATATTATACCTTTTATCAACGAATTTGTTTATACTCCTACAATTTTAAAAACGTATGTACGTATTATGTATGTACGTACATAAACAGAGTGTAACGTCAGAAGATCCTTACCATTCAAGTAAAAAATTTCTTGTAGAGAAAATTACAAAAATATTGTATCATTTTAGCAATAAATTTGTCTGCGCTCCTATTATTTTGTAAATGTGTATGTAGCATAAATGGATAAAAGTCGAGCCCAGTCACCAGATGTAGCCAAGAATTCGAAATTCTGTGGACGGACCCGTGTGGAGCGCAATATCCGTGCGAGTAAAAAAGAAATCGTGTTCCGGATCGAAAAACCACTAGCCCCTGGAACGCAAAGGGTGGTAAAGGAGAATGCGTTGAACCGTCGCGCCGTTAAGGTGAAAAATTGGTATCGCGCAGTCAAAGTAACCGCGTCCGGAGCCCCCGAAACGTTTTATTCAATGCCCGTGTGAGAAGGGGAAAGGGGCGTTAATATCGCAGGCAGGGGGTCCGTCCTCGGTGCTTTCCACGAAGGGCAGTCTCTGCTCCCGATTATTAACTGGCATCGGAAAAACGTGACAATCACGTTTAATTTCCCTCCGGGAGCTTCCGTATGGTCGCGGGGACGGAGAGCCAGTAACGATCGAGCCGGCAGAGCTCGAACAGCTTGCACCGGCACACACAGGATGTCGCCTCATTAAATGGCACCCAGACGAAACGAAGAAACCGCTAATAATTAATAGACGATCGGACAATGCGGTAATTACGAGTGCTGATTACGTTCATTAGCCTCTGTAATAAGAAATACAGCGTCGGGTCTGGCACGTATCCATTGCGCTGTCCCCGAACACACCGCAACACCCGTTCCACGGCTCCGGGTTTCTTTTCTTATAATTAGAAGTGTACCCGGCAGCCACCGGGGCAAAATAATAAAAGTCAAGAGGCCGCCACAGCCGCCGCCGCCGTCGCCACGGAGAACGTAAATATCACTATTGACGTTTACTGTCCGTGATACTTGATCGTAAATCCTGGCCGAGACATTGGCTGTCGTGCGTGAAACACTTTGTTCCGTTCGCGCAGGCTACGATGCGTGAAACCCATTGATGTCGAACACCGTGCTTCCTAACTCCCTAAGCGACGTCGATACGTTCTCGCTGAATAAGTCGCGTTTAGGATAACGCGAGGAGAACGCGCTAAGAACACCAGGCTCGATCTAATTGCGCGTGGGTGGCTGACACGCTTCACCGCCGGACACATTTCTAATCCTCTCCCGATAATTAATGTTGTTTACCGGCGTACGCGGTAAATCAAGTTTTAGCTGGATTCGCGAAAAACGGGTGGCTTCAGAGTAATCACTAGACTTTGTTTCTCATCAATTGCAAGATACTGGAACAAGATAAAGATTCCATTCTAAAGGGCAATTGTATTTATGGGTTTTTATTTAATAAGTCTACACGGTTTCTTCACGGCAGTTGCGAAAGAACTTCACTGCTTTTTCCAAAGCCAACCGAGCATTTTGCTGAAAACGTCACTCTTCTCTTTTCACCGCAATGGATAGACAATCTCCGCGAACGACGTGAAGAAGGTTCCAGAAACACACACCAACACATACACACACAACCTCTTACACTCACACATCTTAAAACTCCTACAATTCTTCCTTTAACAATTTTAGTAATTTGTTAATAATGCATGGGTGCTATATATAAATGTATAAGATACAAAGTCTAATAATCATTGATGAACTCTATGGACAAACTGTTCTATGGATGAACACTTGCATTCATTGGACTTTTGTATTGTACAAATATTAGCAACATCCAATAGGTTAACTGTGCAAAAATTATATAATTGATACTGTGAATGGTGTCGTTTTAATAACAAGGACACATCTCGAACAACCATGTACTGTCTTATATGGTTTATTAAAGGTAGAAAATGATCAGCAGACTGCAGATCTTTACGTAAAATAAAAATTGTCTATGTTAGATCCAAGAAATAAACGTTGAACACAATATTGTTTGGTTTATAGATAATCTTAAGCAAAAAAGTTTTCAAGCGAAATATAAATTACTTAAAAAATTTCTACGTTGTTTCGTTTCTCAATAATCTAAAGATGTTGAAAAGAATGTATCTATATTTTAAAATTGCTCTTATGTTCTTATTGTTTAGTATACCACCTTCTCATCCTTGTCATAAATGTATAAAATCAAAAGTCTATCCAAATACTCTCCACGACGATAAAAATTGTCTTCAGAAATGTTGAAGGCTTTAAACAAATCTATCCAGGTCGCAGTGATACAAAAAGTACAAGAAGCCAGATGTTTGACACTTCTTAATAAGTTCCAACGATACTTTAAGCGATAACTGGCGTTGCTCCTCATGAAAACTTCCGATGCAATTTCCCCCTGAAGTTAGCAAATCAATGAAGTACCTTTTTCAGCACTGAACGGAGAGTATCAAATTATCCGCGGAGTTCTTTGATCGCACTTCCTTAATTATAGCGAATTAACCAGCAACAAACGACGAATGGTAAACGGTCTGGTTGAACGTCAATTCAAATGTTGGCGATATGGAATCGGAGCCGAAAGGACGGAGACGTACGAGCGACAACGAAAAGTTAAACGGCAAATTAGCGATCTGTCGCTCGAAAGCGACGTTCCGTGGAATTATTTGTCGCGAAACAACTCGTGACGGAAAACTGTTCAGGTATTTTGGAAACACTCGGCTGTTACGGCAATTATTCGCGTTATTCCCAAGCGGATTCGAAGGTTTGTCGTGTCGCGTGTGCAAGTAGCGCACGCAGTTCTATTTCCTTCAAACGTCTCATCAAAAGTTTACACCCGCGAAAGTTTCGCGGCTGAGAGAACCGTGATGTCGATAATCCACGAGCATAATCGTCGTATACATTCGGGAACGCATACACCGGCATTGCCTAAGCTCCGCGACCACCGTCGAATTCAATCTAGTTATAGTTAACTAATCAGCCGAGATACCGGTAAATCAGTCCCCGAAGTGACCGACGTCCAAATTTCTCGCCACTCGTCCTCGTTCTACGCGAGCAGCAGTCTGAACATGAATATTGTTTAAATGATTACGGCCACTTGTTTGTTCGCCTGATTGCTATCCGCGCGCCGTCATTTGTGTATCAATCGGGCTGTGCGTGCGCTTCTTTGGTCGGTATGGACGGGATTTTATTGATGGTGCTGCGATCGTGTATGGGAATTCGAAATGCGCAGTGCTTCGCAATTTGTAGCTAATGTTAAGCGTCATATAATAGCCTTGTACTATTTAGTTGAATTTGTATGTTATTCACACTTGAATTAAAGTATCAGGATGGGAATTCCTAGACAAACTCCATTCTTCTTATAGTGGTACTTAGAATGAAGTTCAGAAATGTTTCTCAGGATTCACAAATTTTTAACAGGATTTTGTACAACATTTTGTTTAGTGCAAGTTAGAAATTATTACCTGGATACTGATACACATAAGGATAATAGCAGAAATACAAGAAGAAGAAACTTAATTTAACCTCTGCACTTACAAGGAGAAGACGCGGTCATCAGGTCTTAGATTTTGTCGAAACTTTGCATACCGGTAGATTTCGTTCTAGTGTTTATGAAAATATAGCATTATAGGCGTCGATACTCAATAATTTTTGAGATATTTACAATTTAAATTTCATTATACCCGTTAAGCCGTTAAGTACGGTTTTGGTTGAAGGTTTTGTAAAGTGCCAAACGGCGTGATGGTAACGTAGTAGATTCATTACCGGGAAGGCCAGTATTCATATCCCTTTTTCCTTTTTTTCCGTGTTTTTCTTTCTTTTCTATTCAGTTTATCTATTTTAATTAATTGTATCTTGCACATGAAAAATACACTCATAATATCTATAGGAAACAAAATATAAAAATTTTATTTAAAAGGAACATAATATGAAAGAAACACTAACTTCATCAATCTTAACGTATCTCAAAAGTTGTTGAGTATCGACGCCTATAATGGTACATTTTCATAAACAGGAGAACGAAATCTACCAGTATGCAAAGTTTCGAGAAAATCTGAAACCTCATGACCGCGTCTTCTCCTTGTTAGATTCATTTCAATCTAGAGTTAGAGATATTTCATCTAAATTCATATTTTTCAGGAGCTTGATTAAATTATCAGCTGTTCGTAGTGCACCCAATGTGAAGGTTTAACCCTCCGAAGACGGAGTCAGGGTCTATTATAACCCTGCAGCATTAAGCACAATAGAGAGATTAATGTGTCTACAAAAGTACTTTCAAGAACATGTTTTAAAAAATTGATAAATCAAGCAGTGAGTTGTCCTAGACATCATTAATTATATAGTTATAAAAATGGTTCACCGTCCGAGGGTTAACAGTGTTCTCTAAGAAATAAGTTCGAAAATATGTCACAAAGAATGAATCTAGCCATGGCTGGCATAAAATCATAAAAAGCTTGTCGAGGATCGAAGAGTATTTAAAGTCTAAAATGTGACAATGTTCAAAAGACACGTTTCTGACACATTGTATACGTAGTAACATTTCTTTTCAATTTACAGACGACCATGCACGCGACTCTTCCTTTCATCGAAGGCCTCGTCACAACAGAGCAGGTTCCCGGTAATCTTGGGATTTATCAAAAGCCGATTCTAATTAGCCGATCGATACCAAGCCACTCGTTCGCGTCTGATTCAGGCTGGCTAAGCCCGTCTGCGCGTCGAAAAATCGTGAAAAGTCGAGCGGCTAGATCGACGGTTCACCGGAGCCCCATTATGTAATTGCCGAGGATGTAGGGTAAGTGTGCATTTGAGTCAATTGGCAGGGCCGAGCGTGCCTATTTACACCGCGTTTGCCTGTGCGTCTGTGCCTGCATCGACGTGTGTGTGTGCGCGCGTCTTTGTGTATGTGGTAGATGCGTGCGTACGTGCGTGCATAGATGCATTTACGTGCGTTCAGCTGCATCACAGACCGGCACCACGTGTGCGCTTTGCTCGCCGTTGCGCAACCTTCGCCGCAAGGTTGCGCGGAATAGCGTCTGCCTCGATTTTCCTGTGGCTTCGGCCGACCGACCAGCATACACGCGCCTGCGCTCGCAAGAAACGACAGGAGGAGAGATAAACTTCCTTCAGACCGACCGACAAACCTTGCATTCTTCGCGGAGAACGTTCCTAATCGCGACAAGCGACGGGAAATGGGACATCTGGCTCGTTCTGCGGTGCTTTGATAGTTGCTAGCTGCCACAAAGGTGTTAGACACGGTAAATGCTCACAGAGTTCCCGATTTGGAGTATATTTTTTGAAAGTATTCATAATAACTAAGAAATCCTGAAAATTATATCTGCAGTTGACCTATTTTACAAATGTTATTGAGGCGTACGTGGAAAACGGCAAAATCCTCTGGTTTAACCCTTTGCACTCGAGTGGGGACTCTGAGTCATCATTAAAAATTGCTGTACGCTATCCGAAATATTTTTCACACTGTCAAATTCGTTTGTATGTAATAAATTCTGAAGTATTTAATTATTCTACAAGTAAATTGCGTCAGTTTCCTATGCATGCATTGAAAAGAATCAAATAGAATTCAAATATTGTAGGCCCGAAGAAATGTTTGGTTTTGAAATGGTTAAGAATAATTAGGTAAAACCTGGTATTTGAATATTTTTTAGATGCTGAATCCGAATATGACGTTTTTGTGTAAAAAACTTTCTTAAAGTAGTTCTCTTAAGAGAAAATGGGTTTTCTTGGAGATAACTCGAAAAGAAGATGCCGGAGAAATTTTTAAATGTTTTGTTTGGATTCCTGTTCCAGGCTGTATTCATAATTGAATCAGAATCGAGATAATTATATATGAAAAGATAAACAGAAAGCACGCGGGAAGAGTTTGTGTCTACCAAGCTTCGTTTAATGAAAGAACAATGGCTAATGAGTAGGTATCGGCTAGCGTGTCCGATCATGACGCGCCGTCTCTATTTCTCCCATTTATTAATACACGGGTGTTCTACGAAGTCGCTGTAGTTAGCTTTAACCCTTCATACAATACAGTTTCTTGCATGCCTTGGCAACTTACCTATCATTACTAGAATGAGGTGACATCATTTCTTTGCTCAAGGTTGACTTTACCTTATCTTACAATATAGATAATGAACGATAACGACAGAATACGAATGAAGTACTGAATACGATAGTCGGATAACTAATTCAGCAAATCGTTAAAGTATCTAAGACTCCATTCCGTGGTTCTCTAACGATTTTACATTTCCGATCTCAAAATGTCAAACTGTAATATTAACAAGTTTGGCTGAAAGCACAAAAGCTTTCTAATTCTAAAGATTCAGTTATAAATGTACATAACTTTGATTGAAAAGAAGCCTCTTCCGTTCCAATTAATTTATCCCATAAGAAGAAGAAGACATCGAACATAACCGAACTTATCTTTGTAGTATATCCGTTTTAGAACCACATCCTCGAGAAGCATGAAACACTTTCTGTCCAGAGTAGGATTCGAAACGAAGAACAAGTAAGTGGAACATCCTACTCGCGACCAACTCTGGAAGCTCCTAATTATATCCGACTCGGGCAAATAAATAATTCCGTTCGTGTCCGAATCGAGCAGGAGTTGCCTAGTTGCACGAGCAAGTAAGATCCTGTAGCGTGTACAGGGTGAACAATCACGTTCCGTGCCAAGTGTCCAAGCGTATTGGTGGCCGCGCGATAGTTTTCTGCGAAAAGTGATTGGCGGAAAGCATGTTCAATACAGAAAACGAAATACGCTCGTCGTACGCCGTACCAGAGCGCGTTTCACCAATGGCAACATAAGGCAGGCTGCACATCTGTGCGAATACACTGCTAGTTATCAACTTGCTTTATCACACTGCAACGTTCACGTTCTCCGTCGTTTACGATCGCGCGATCGATGACGATGCTCAAGTGGTACAGGCACGGTCGTCTGATCTCTTGTTCTTCAGAGTGTTATATTTGTCCGTTTTGTACTGTGTTATGTTATTATGTTTCGACTCTCACTTTCACAGGTTAATCTATCCTTTCATGTCCAATTAACACGATGGTAAAAATCGATATAATGGAAATATAAATGTGAAAAATTCGAGAACGAAATGTCACTTGCATATATCGTGTGTAGACACTATTCCTTAAGTCAGTGATGAAACTTCTTTCTTCCTAGCGATTTTTTAATGAAATTTTTACATTTTTTATTGAAATTTCTCCAAATTCGACACGATTCACATAGTATGTGGGTCGCTTTAGATTAAACTGTTTGCACGAGAAACGCGTATTCACGATAATTGAGTATTCAAATGTCATCGGTTTGGATAACTGTAGTTCTACTACGTCGTATGCTAAACAAGTAAATATGATCCTAATTGTGTCGTATTTGGACTTATTTTAATCTGCGAACTATCACAAATAATTAGGTAAAAGTATCCTAAAAAAATAAAGTAACTAGAAACCAAAAAGTTTTGTGGACATATGTGCACGTCTCTTCCACATATTAATTCGGCATTCTTGAATACTGTGTTGAATCGACGCGAGAAACAGACGAAGGATAAGGATACATTTAAGCTGAAACTGCGACAAAAAATATAATAAAAACTGGTCGTCCAGCAAGCGTTGCTTAGCTCGCTTCGATGTAAACACTCCAATTACAAAACCGCAAGATGTATTCCTCCGCGGCGCTCTCGTCGTTGCTTCGATCGTTTATCGCAGCTGCAACATAAACGAGCCCTTACGAGAGCGAGGGGAATAAAAAAGGTAACGGTAGAAAGGGTGGGTTTCGTTTCAGCAGGTGACTCGACGAGAAAAGCGTTCCGTTAACGGAGCGGAACACGGCGATGCCGCAGTGCGACGCTTCGCTCCTCTCACCGTGCTAGACAGGGATCGAGCCGCGGCTCGCAACAATTGTTCCCATCATCCATCGTTCCCAGAGGATACTTAGCATGCGGTAAGACTTAATAAATCGCTCAATTTTACGATCAATTAAGCGCGTTGCACGTCGTCGTAACCGGTGCCGGTGCATTGTTTCGTGAAACCGTGAAACTCTTCCCGTGAATACGAAGCAGCGGCACGGGGACCAACGGAGATAACTCCATTCTATGGCACCGAAGTGACTTGCAATAACTGTTGGCTAACCGCCATTTCGTTTCATCCCCCCACCTCCCAGAACCACCCTAGGCACCGACACAGCCTCCAACCTCCCTCTTCTTCTTCTTCTTATTCTCCTACTCAACGCAACCGTTCACGAACCCTCCTCCGCGGCCTTCGCCTGTTTGCCACCTTTTTTCTTTTGGTTTCGTCGGAACTTACCTAATCACTTTATCGAATGGCTTCCATGAAAAGGTTCCCGGGGAAGAGAAAAACCAGCTGGAATATCGCACTCGCTTCACCCGCGCCGCGGCCTGAGCATTATTTCACCGGCGACGAGCCCCGCTGTCAGAAACGGCCGACCTTTACCCGCGGACGCCGCAGAAAAAGGACGGAAGTTTTCCTCGACCGGAAAAACGAAAATCCTATCCATCCCCGGACGAGCCAAACCCCCACCAAATTATTCCGTTAAGATAATTCGCCGCAGAACTCCCGGATTTTCGGCCTGGATCCATTTTGGATCAGTTCGATTACCCTGTTCAGGGTAACAGCATTTTTCGTTTATATTCGTAGATTTTTTGTTTATGTATTTAGTAGGGGTGTGCGGGTACCCGAGCCTCGGATCGAGTCAGGCTATGATCGGGTCAGGTCGGGTCGGGATCCCGAAAGTTTATAAACTTCGGGTACCCGCGATTTCGAGTACCCGAAATGGTAGTCGGGTCGGGGTCCCGAAATTTTGCAATATTCGGGTACTCGAAGTTGAAGTTGTATTTATATAAGCATAATGCTGTTTTATGATTTTTCAGTTCAATCTTTTATTTTCAATGGCAGGATCAGAATGATTTTTGTATTTTTAGTGTAATCGGTTATCAAACTTTGCGAGGAAAAAAATATTTTGGAATACATTATGTGAAAGAATGTACGTAAAGGACGTTTCTGTTTCTAGTAAACACTGTTCTTACAAGACAAGGACTCTTCGTCCGCACAATGTTCGTATACGAGCACTGTTTCGTAAACAGTGTTTACTACAAATCGAAATATTATTACAACCGATGATTGGACGTCTTAATGTGCCCAGAGTCACAGAGGTATTTATTGCTGATTTGACCGCAGACTTGCCCCAACTTTAACTTCGAGTACCGGAATATTGCAAACTTTCGGGACCCCGACCCGACCCGACGTGACTACCCTTTTGGGTACCCGAAATTTATAAACTTTCGGGATCCCGACCCGATCCCGAAAAAAATTCCCGATCCGACCCGACCCGAACCCGAAGTATCGAGTACTCGCACACCCCTGAAAAAGAATTCGAACGTAATTTTCCTTCCATCGCTTTCAGTTTTTGGGAAATTCAACTCTGAAGAAGTTGTACAATTTTCAACTTTAAGAATTTGTTCTACGTTAACGAGGAAAGTTATGCGGATAATTTTGGTGTAGAATTGGTCTGTAGACTCTTCTGAATAAACTGGTAAATTATTTTATAATGCTATGAGCATCTGTATGTGTTGAAATAGTGTTTAAAGAGAACCAGACACTGTTAACGATTTCATCGGATATTCTATAGACTTCTGTTGATTTTAACGTGTTGATTCATTCGTAAAATCAAATTTGTTTAATGAAATTGAAAGTGTGGCGATTGTTTGAAGGTATTTTGGAAGTTATGGCGGAGTGATTCTCCTTCGGAAAGATCAATGTGTGTATGTAAGTTTGTGTATTATTCAGTGTTGTTTGGAGGAATGAACATAAAGTTGCGAAGAGTCTGATTTGAATAGCATTAGTGGTAGGGGCCGAAGACAGAAGGTACGTTATACGATTTGGCAAAAACCTCGGAGTTCGAAATTAAGTATGGTTCATTTGAATTTGGCATAGGAAGCTAGCTTCTGGAACGTTCGACCCCAATGACCCGCTGATCTGTGCTAGTTGAATACAGTAATCGCTTACGGTTCAACTGACTCGAGTTTCTTGATATAGACGACAATCTTCGCTTCGTGGCCAACTGTCGAAGACTCGAACCTTCTCGCATTAATCGAAGATAAATTTTCTTCTCTACCGCTACAATTTTCCTATCTCTACAACATGTCCAATGTGCGAGTTAAATTGGATCTAATTCGACATTCAATTCCATAAATAAATACCATTTTAACTCGGTCTATTCTGCATGTTGCAATACTAATAAATATAAAGACATAAAAGACTGGCTTTGCCACCAACATTAAATAAATTGCTTCACTAATGTACAATCTGAAAGCAGGTTGCAATTACTTCAATTGCGACTGGTTCATAAATAAAACAGAACGAATATAACCAGTCGCATGTGTTTTAGTTCTATGGATATTTTAAACTGTAAGATTAATTTTACTTGTAATAAAAATAACGATCAAAATTTCCCGAAATGTGTATCACAAATTTCTGTCGCTGAAAAACGAAGAAACATCGCCTAGTGCTTACCGAGAAATAAATTTCGACGAAAATGAGGATGCTGATGCGAGCAGAATTCTCGATTAGCGAATAATGCGTCTCTAATGAACCCGGTGGATTTTCAACATGTTTCGGAGCGTGCCGGATCAATGATCGAGGCGATACGGAACGCCGCGCACGTCCCATGATCAAAGGAGCTCAATCAATCCTTTATTCACAATTTTATCGACCGCTTTCTTCCGTGGGACGTTCGTATCGTTTTTGTTTCCGGGGCTGGAGGTCCGGGCGACGTCAAAGTAACAACGAGGGTGACACTTGGCATTCCGATCAGTTCTGGAGGGACTCGATCGGCTCTGGATTTCGATTTGGACGGCCGCAGAGACCGGAATTCCACGATAACGAAATTCCCCGGCAGCGTGCCGCGGTCCGGCAACGAACTTTATTGGCCGTCATATCTGTCCTCGGCAGAGACAGGCTTTCGAACGATTAATTATAAACAACCGGCCGCAACAATGGCTCCGCGTAATTAAAGCGAACGGTCGTTTCCTTCTGCTCGCCTCACCCCTCGACCCTCTGCTAACCAAGCCGCAAACCTTCCTGTCTGACCACTGTCCTTCTACTGATGTCAAAGCAGACCATTGTCAATCCGTTAGCCGACTGGCCGACCATTTCCCGATACTTTGATCTATCTCGATCCCGACGGTGGAGCGAGGATGAAAGACAATGTCGATTATATTATATTGCTCCCGGTTTTCCGAACACGTTTTTATACTATCCCGTTAACAGAGAACCATAAACATTGAAATCAATCGACATACTCGAGGACTCGATATTAGTGATACTTAGTTAGACTTTATATATAATATTAATTTGTATCTGATTAATCAGAGGAATGGAAGTCATAGAAGAATTTTTACGCTTCTTTCCCCGGACGGAATTTTTCAAAGCTGTGTTGAAATATACAGGGTGTCCCACGTAACAGTTTTCATGATTTTTTAAGTGCTTGCGGTAATCTGAAAAAACATTTTCAACAAAAGTGGATCAGTTTTCGATTGGCTATATATTGCAATAAAAATGTTCGAAAAACATTTTTTTTTTATAGTATTGTGAAGGTCACCTTCATTTTTTAAAATGGCCCTTTGTATTTTTGACTTAACGGTATTATAGCGGTATTATAACAGTATTATCAAGACGAATTCAACGACCTGGTATACCATGACCTTGGGATGACCTTGAAGGCGAAGAAATGAAAATTTCAACAAAACATGACAATCTGCTTGAATGGGTGATAATAACTTGTGTTTATTATTAAGACTCGAAATTACATTCAATTCAGATACCTGGACTAAATGAACACAAACGATTTCGTAAAAAAGTCACATAAAATGTTCGAATTGAAATCCGTTTTGTTGTAGGCACAATTCCGTTCTTCGTAGTAAATTTACATTGGTTGCTCTTACGATACTGTCGTAGCGAAGTTCTTCGCATGCTGTACGGATTCGATGCTTTAAATGTTCCTTATTTTGTATTGGAACAGCATAAACTATTGACTGTAAATGACCCCATCAAAATTGAATGTAGTATCGAATCTTAATAATAAACACAAGTTATTATCACCCATTCAAGCAGATTGTCATGTTTTGTTGAAATTTTCATTTCTTCAACTTCAAGGTCATCCCAAGGTCATGGTATACTAGGTCGTTGAATTCGTCTTGACACGGGCTATAATACTGTTAAGTCAAAAATACAAAGTGCCATTTAAAAAAATGAAGGTGACCTTGACAATATTATAAAAACAAATGTTTTTCGAACTTTTTTATTGCAATATATAGCCAATCGAAAACTTATCAACTTTTGTTGAAAATATTTTTTGTCAGATTATCGCAAGTACTTAAAAGATCGTGAAAACTGATACGTGGGACACCCTGTATAATATGATAACTATACAGGGTGGGGTAATTACTATGTTCACCTTGAATATCACCGTTATTTGTAATAACATGAAAAAATGTTATGAACAAAATTTGCACGGTACAGAGGAGGACATGTGATACAAACATTTTCTGCGTTGGTGGTGGCATAGAGGAGATTTCAATGTCATCTCTACTTTTTTAAATTGGAATGCTATGTTTTTTTATCGCGATGTGATAGACGGTGTTGAGACGACTTCAGCGATCTATCATTGAAGGTCATGCAAGGTCAAATGTGGTAGTAAAATAAACTTTCTTACATTACAGGAGATGCTCGAAGTTGTGACCGTTTGTGTCAATGCAATGTTGCAAATGCAATTATACTATATATATTTATTATAATATATACTATTAAAAAAATATTCACAGTGAAGAATTGTAGATTGAACAGTAATAGTATGGAAGAAAGTAAATTTTCAAGAAATAGAGCAAGACCTGCGGCCGTAAAGGCTGAGTTGGCGACGACAGTTTACTTGAACCAGATCAAACGTATCACTTCAGGGGAATGCGACCGTCGTCGTTCCCGAGAAAACAGCTTCTTAATGAATGAAACTGTACCACAAGGTCGCTGCATCGCCGTCACAGTCGAACGCTATTAAACGATTTCCTAGAGACATAATAATCAAGGCTCGCGGCGAATCCGAGATTGCGAAATAAGCGTCACGAGATGGTAATGAATTCATACTCACGGTTTACGAGATCGCGTCGCAACCACCACGACTCTTATGCTAAATCAGTGATCGTTTCTTACCTGAAACAGAAGAGAAAGAAACACGTTGAACGGTTAATTGCTCGTGGTATCGTTAAGATTCAAATGCTAATTGAAACACAATGAAATAGATCATTGGGAGCGATCTTCGTTCGGGTTACACGGGCAGGTTCGTTAAGATTTATTCCCGAGCACGATACGCTCGACTAGAATGCATTTAGCCAGAGACAACGTTGCACATGGTAATTTAGCGCGCGGTTGCAACGAGAAACAGTGAATAGTTAAATAGCGGGCGTCTCCGCAGCGTCTACGCGTAACCGCAAACAGTCGCGAAAGTTGAAACGACTTTTGACCGGATGCAGTTACATATTCCACCATAAAAGTCTCGTTAAGAGAGTGAAGCGGCTGGGAAACCCGTAAGATTAACCATTCCGGCTGCACGTTTCGAGCCGCCCCCGCTTCTTGAAACGAGATGCACTTGCCTAATGGTCTAGCCCCGTCTAACTACTTGAAAAATAGTTTATCGCTCGCGGACCGTCCGACTGTGATCCCATTAACAAATTCTCCTCGCATAAACCCTATCTTCTAAGCTTCAAACTTTGCTGAACTCTCGTGATATTACATTAAGCGAAATAAATTTATTATATTAAGAAGAAATAAATTATGTTATACTCAGAATAATTTTAATTTAAAGAAGAAAGTAAACGTAGATATATGTGCCAGCATCCCTGAAGAGCTTATCCCTTACTGGGAGATGGCAATCACATGACTTTCAAGTGACCTCTGACTGCCAAACATCGAAATGTGGAATTCATTGTGTCCATTAGTATTAGTGTTGTGTGCATATTGTGGAAGACATTAAAATATATTCATAAACGTCACTGCCCTTGAAGTGACCTCTGGCTGTTATAAGTTAATATTAACCTCTTAGGCACGACGCGCCACTATAGTGGTTTTCACGGATGTCATCTTTCTGAACGACGCTCCACTATAGTGGCTCACTCTAGTAGCTCACTCGCTCACCGTTTGAATTGAATGATCGTCTTCTGATACGCCTGTGAAAAATATCGTACCCAATTAAAATTACAATTTAATCATTAAAAACTTCATTGCAATGTAATCGCGTAGAGAACAGCATTGTCCATCACACATTGTAGGTTATATCGTTTACATGTAATTCTCGTTGAACTCCGCCGTACAGAGAAACAGCCCCGCGCAACATTCAGCCGTGCCTAATAGGTTAAGTATGTTATTCATTTCCAACCAAATGTAGTAAAAACTGAAGAAGATATTAAGACTATAGGGAACCATATATTGTTGAGAGACTTTGTGTCATCTATTTATACCTAGACCAGGGATTAAAGAGCCACAAGAGGGATGAGACACGATTTCAGGTGAATGGTAAATCAGTGGAATAAGCAGTCGTCCGGGGCAAATGAAAATCGTTATTGGGGGGGATAATAAATGGGTGAGGACAATTCGCCAGGACGTCATTCGCTTTCATCTATCCCATTAAATTCAGAAGCCAAATGCTGCCGTCAACGAAATTTCCATTTAAATCCCTCCGCGGCGTTTCGAAGAAATCGTTCAGCTTCCGTCGAAACCGCCTCCAGCTGCGGGGAATTCCGGCGTGGTCTTGGATCTCGTAGTACGATCCTCACGGATCTCATAGCTCGATCCCTCGGATCGAATCGTTCCTCGTAGCACCGTGAAATGACGCAATCTTATCCTCCGTCTGGTGAACGCAAGCCGGGGCACACCTGCGGTAGGCGCGTACGTATGCAAATCAGAGAGGT
The DNA here is from genome assembly GCA_913789915.3 of Sphecodes monilicornis. Classification (NCBI taxonomy): domain Eukaryota; kingdom Metazoa; phylum Arthropoda; class Insecta; order Hymenoptera; family Halictidae; genus Sphecodes; species Sphecodes monilicornis. Next base: position 20,496,484 of record OU565290.1, read on the forward strand.
GTGTATACCTGCACACGGCCGCCACACATCAGACACCGATCTCACCCCTCGTACGTCACATATGCAAACATACGCTGCCACAACCACCACCATAGGCCAAAGCCCGCCGCTGCCGCGCGTCCTGTACCTGTACCCCGGCTGATCTGACAAATTGCAACGTCATTACTGCCAATTTGTTTACACGCCACCGGATAGCCGGAAACACGAGCCAGCCGCCTCCTATCGAGGCACCTTAGCCGGCCTCCCCGAGGATTCCAGCTATTTATTAGCTGTATAAATCAGCCTGATCGGGCTACTTTACCCCGCCACGATCTCCCGAATGATTCCCGGGGCCTAATCTCCTGCTGATGCGAATAGCGAACCCGCCCGGAATTTTCGGATGCCGGAGTTTCCGAGTAAAACTAGTTTAATTAAAGAGTTCCCTGCACTCTGCCTGCAAGCATTAGGACAGGTGAGCGTAATAGATACCTGTATAATTGGTAGAAAGTTGTTGGCTGTCCGATAATAATTTGTGCTCAACGCGCTGATTGACACTTAGTACGGACACAGGTGAAATTATTCTTTGAATTGTTGTACGAATCAAATTGTATTAGGTTTTTGAGGATACAGAGTAGTTGAGTAACTTACAACAATTATTAAGAGAAGCAATATATGCTTGTACAGCTTTTGTTTCTTAGAATCGATGCATAAAGATCCGCAGTCTAATTATGGTCAATTTTATCTACCTAATTTCGGTGTCATTAACTAAATTGTTTCAATTGTGTGCTATCTTTTAGAAGGTACTGTTCTGCAGTCGGAATTCTTACGTCATGAACTGCCACGTAAATCATAGAAGTCATATGGAATAAAATTCAATCTTGCAATCCCGATGCAGATGAAGACGATTATAGGATAAGACACACGCAAACAAAGTATACGACGAAAACAATCATAACTTAGATTATTGCATAGATAATAGGAATTTCCTTCTCCCGTGGTTTCAGAGAGTGATGTATAGGGTGAGTCGAGAAGAACTGACATCTAAAAGAATTTGTGATCTGTTGGTTCGAATCAAAATTATGGGAGTCGCAGTACGGAAAGTGTATTTATTATCTACAGATAATGTTGCTTATAGTATTGACAAACGTGTGCAATTTGTTACTTCATAAAAATAACCAGAATTCAGTTTAAGATACAATCTAGTATTTGGTCTAGAATTTACCTGATAATTCGATCACTCACAGTATCAACTTCAATTTATTTTACTAACTTGTTTTATTTTAATAAAAATAAAAATAGTAGTATACGACTATAATAATTATTGAGCAGTAAATTATGAATTTCGCCAAAGCAACATCAACAGAGTCTATCCGATTAAAATTAAAGAAAATGGAAAATCGAGTGCCCAAATCCCTTTCAGCTTCGAAAGGGGCACTTCAGTTGCAACTTCCGTCGATCCCACCAGAACCAGCTTTGCGCCAGGCATTCCAGCACGGCGTGCTCGCGCGGACAGTCCGCAAAAGCGGGCTGAACGCGATTAAAAAGCAAATGAATTGCATGTATCTCGAGCGGTGCTCGCAACGTCGACAGCTTATCGCGGAACACACGAAAGGCGCGAGCGGGTTCAGCCCGGCAATCGTGTTTCCCCAATCGATTCGGATAACACGGGAGTGGAGACGGCCAAGGAGGAAGAAAAAACAAAAAAGGAAAATAAAACGAGCTCAAAGAAACCGGGATAACAGGTTGGGGGAGAGCGTTGCACGCGCTCCGGGCGTGAACACAGGGCCGGTGTTGGTCGCGAGGCGCGAAGGGAAATTGCGAGAAGCCGTACAAAGCTTTCCATCTGGAGTCGTTAAACGTGTTGACGAGGGGCTGGACGTTGATCACTTTGTAATTGAATAGAAACGGGGCCGAGAGGATTGGGCGAGGACGCGCTGTAAATACAGCGTCATTCTTTTTCCTCGCTTGAATTTCGATTCGGCGCCGTTCACGGATTTCCGGTGCTCCTGAGACACGTCTTCCTCTTTCTGTAGCAGCTCTTTCTCTATCCCTCTCTCTCTCTCTCTCTCTTTCTCTCATACAAAGATACACACATACACTCACACTTATTCTCTCCCCCACTCCGCTGTCCCTCGATATTGGCGATTAAGCGGATTATCAAGCTCCGTTCCCCGACGAAGATTAATTTATTATACGACCTCGCGCCTCCCCTGCTCTCGAAACCTACGGTCGTTTTCATCCCCCTTCGCCGCCGCGCCTTTTGGAACTTTGGCGGCGGAGTCCGGCAAAAAGAAGACCAGGAACAAAGTAGGAAGGAGAGACCTACGCACGTTAAACGTCGCGGCGACAACGACGACGTCAACGGAAAAGAAGTAAGAAGAGATCCATTCCGAAAGGAACAGGGGCTCGGATGAGCGGATGGGGCGCGGAAGAGAAGGAAAAGGGGCGCGTCACGACTTAGCGACTTTTCAGCTAACAAACTGCAAATATCTAGACTGCGGCTGCAGGATGACGTTAATTAATATTGCCGTCGCGACGGTACAGAGTGTCGGCCGTGGGGCGGTAAAGAAGTCTATCCGAGCCGGAGGATGGCCGTGGGACGACAGAGACAGGGTAGAGGGGTCAGGGTGCACGAGGGAAAGAGAGAAACAAGGATACAGGGGGTGGGCTAGAGGCGGCCCGAAGGGGAGGGCAGAGGGAGGTCTGAGTTTTTATCATCTCTCCCTCTCGACTCGATTCAGTTAAACTTTGAAATAACCCCTTAATGAGTCTGCCGCGCCGAGTAGACCGGATGCCAACGAAGCTCCCAGATTTTCCTCTCTTTCTACCTGTCCCTCTTTTCCCTCTTTCATTCTCTCTTTCGTTCCATTTCTGCCGTACTTCTATCTCTCTCTCTTTCTCTTTCTTTTTCTCTCTTTGTCCATCCTGCTCGCTTTCTCTTTCTCTCTCTCTCACCCCCGACTGTGCCCTGCCCAGCCACCTACTGCATCATCCACACCGCCCCCGCACCATTCGGCCGAGACTACGATCTCGATTATTGCAGGGCTCGTGTCGCTTTATGAATTCGCTTTATGCACCCTAGACGCTTAAACTGCATTAGGTGAGCTCGCGACAGACGCGATTTCGTGTTTGCTTTCCGCGTTAACGACCGGCCTGGCGTTTCTGCCCGACGGACGAGGGAACCAGCAGGAAAAGTCGATGCTAGAGCAATCGCGAACCCTCGCTTAGATGTTTTGCTGCAAAATCATCCCCCTCGATCTCGTGCATTGTTCCAATAATGATACGTATTCTGTTTGATCTGAGACTATTTTAATGTAAATTGTCCGTTATTTTAACGTATAATGTTTGCTTATAAAGACATAGTGAACCTCTGCTTTGATCTTTCATTTTAAAATCATCCCCTTCGATCTCGCAAATTGTTCCCAGAATGCTGTGTGTTCTGTTTGATCTGAGATTATTTTAATGTAAATTGTCCACTGTTTTTACGTACAATTTTTACTTGTACAGAGGCCATGAACCTTTGTTTACGTATTTGGCTTTAAAAGCATCCCCTTCGATCTCGTACATTGTTCCCATAATGCTATGTGTTCTGTTTGATCTGAGATTATTTTAATGTAAATTGTCCGGTGTTTTAAGGTAAAATTTTTACTTGTAGAGAGGTCATGAACCTTTGTTTACGTGTTTGGTTTTAAAATCATCCCCTTCGATCTCGCAAATTGTTCCCAGAATGCTGTGTGTTCTGTTTGATCTGAGATTATTTTAATGTAAATTGTCCACTGTTTTTACGTACAATTTTTATTTGTGAAGAGGTCATGAACCTTTGCTTACATCTTTGGTTTTAAAAGCATCCCCTTCGATTCGGCAAATTGATTCAATGATTCTGCATGTTTTATCATTTTAATGTAAATTTTTCAACGTTTTAACGTTCCCTTTATTTTATCTTACACGTTTCAGTAATTACAATTGCGTTCGCCTATGTGCCTACCCCTCTTTCGGAAATGAAGCACGCGGCAGGAAAATTTTTGCGCTTAATGCAGTTGAACCCCGACGAATTGAGGAACTTAATCGCCACGCCACTTAAGGCTCGTCCCTTTACTGTACTCTTCGACTTACGGGTGAAAGATGGCGAGGGTCACCGTAATTCGTTTTGTAGGTCATGTGGAAATGCGGAAATTGAACTCGTTGTGTGAATAATGTTAGCAGAAGTGAAATTTGATATAAAAATGTGCGTCTGTCTCTCACACTGAATTTTTAGTAGAATGTAGACAGTTTAATTCGTGCATATATACCTTGGAAAGAAGATATTGTACAAATTATAAACATAAATTGTTTCAACTTTTCACATTTAGTAAAACAGTAATTAGTAATAATGACACTGCAGATTTTAATCAATTATAACTAAAATGATTAGCTGTAATTTGAAACAGCAGAAAAATTGATAGAATTGAAAATCAATGCATTAGTTTTAACCTACTGGAATTATTAGCGGAAGAGGGATATTCTTAAATGGCTCTTGTTTTTTGTAACGCTTGCAGACGATTTTTATTTTGCCTGAAAATTCGCACTCTAGTACCAATTGTAGGAATTGCTTCAAATTATAGCGTAATAATAGTTAGCGATGCCTCGGAGGAAACAGTCGAGTGCAAAGGATTAAAACAGACCATTTCCTGCAGAATCAAGAATTTCGCTCCCTTAAATTTTGATTCCAAATGAAAGTAGTACAATTATTATTAATTTAACAACTTCTTCGAGACTTCAACTGTCGAGGGTTAAACAATTTCGTTGCACCGAGGCCTCATTAATATTCCCTCGCAATTTGTCGCGCTCGGGTCGGCGATTAAGCAAAAATTCGGAATCATTCGTCACGCGGAAATCTCTGGAGGTGCTGGGCGGTTCGAAAAATCTTGATTAATTCAAGGGGGGCGCACGCGAGCATCGTAATGCAGTATACTCCGAGGGGGGCCCGAGTAAATTCTAGCGTCGCAGCAATCGTGCAGGATTTCCATCGCGCTGATAAATTCAGGCGCGGCCACGCAACCAAGCAAGCAAGCAAGCGAGTGAGCGACCAGCAGAGCACAGCGCGGCCGTTCAATTCGGTGAACAATCGAAGAGCCGGAAACGAGCAGAAAAGACAAAGATTGTGGCCACGTGTCAAACACAGAAACCCCATTAAGTAGAGGCTCGCGTGTCCAGCCCGCGTCTCTGTAACAATGCCACTCTTGCGGGACAAACAAACGTCCAAGCCCCTCCGTTTGTCGATTACGTGACCGTCGAATCTTCGACCCCTCGCCTCACTCATTGCCGTGGCATGGCGTCTCGTTGGATCGTTGGTCGAGTCCTTTATCTTCGACTACGTCAATGAACCGTGGGCTCAGATGTTAAATCCCCTGATGACCCGCTCGTTTGTAAACCCTCCCCCGAATTAAGTTCTCCTTTTACCTAAGCAACGCCGGTCGCCGCGAATTTGGTCGAACAATGAAATAATTTGCCAGAGGAGGTCCTCGTGTGTTTTTGGGTTGAAGATTCACTGATTTCCTATTTTTGTAGATTGTAGATTGTAGATTTATTGTGTTTGCATTATTGTTAGACTGTGGATCTTTTTGCAAAAGAAGGATTCTCTGCATCAATTGCAAGGAAATGCGGCTACATAGGGATGTTCTTCTTCCCCAACTGTTGGATTGTATTGACGAGTTCAAAACTGACTCGACGTTCTAAGAAACCTTATTCTAAATAAGGATAGTGAAAGGACTGGCAGATGTGTCAGCGGTGGGTCCTGGGAAAAGCCCTCGACACTGCAAAGCTAACTGTTAAGGCTTCGAAAACAGTTAGATTTATTACCTGGCGACGGAGGATTTTTAATATACATGCAATTTAGTTTTTAAGCCAAAACAGATGTACGTCGGACTAGGACCCCGAAGATTGGTTTACGGTTCCCAGTTGGCACCCACGTGCATCTCGGGTCTCCTAGCCTTCGAGCAATAAAACAATAAACTTGTACAACGCCAGGTAAACAGCGGTAAGGCGAGAATGATGATTGTTTATATTCTGTGTGAGAGTTCAGAATGAATGGTATAGAATCCATACTATAGATGGAAGAGTGAGCGTAAGAGTGAGTGCGATTCCGGAATGTGAAGAACAGAGACTGTTTGAGGTTAGGCTTTAACATATAGAAGTTGTCATGGTACGTTGATTTCACGCGAGACAGCGCGCGGGTGAAACGAGGAAGAAGCCGCGTCGCCTCAAGGAGTGGGGGGAAAAAGCGCGAGTTTTACTTAGGTTACATTTACTTAGGTGGCGTTGTAGCGTGTAGTGTGTGGGGAACTACTTTATGCGTGACTATACGCTGGGATGAAATTATCACGCGTTTCACTGTTTTATATATCGATGTATTTACACTATTGCGATGTTGCCCTTGGGCGATACAAAGGTCGAGTGACCGAGGCTTTTCTCGGTCCTCCGCTTCTCGAAGAAAAGATGCGCTACCCTTAAAATCAATCTTACAACCTAAAAACTTAAATCTAACTATCCTAGTGACTATTGACTTATGCTAGTTACATCTAGATGGTTCTGTGTGCGCGTGTCGCCACAAGTAATTCTCTTCTCGAACAATAAGAGTGGCCGCCTTTTTCAACACGTAAGTGAACCCAGGTTGTTCAGTTATTTCTCCCAGACCTGAGTTTATAACAGAGGTATGTATATGCACTATGCATGGCGAGCACGTGTGAGAGCTAAAGTGTTTTATTTATAAAGTGTAGTTATAAGTGTTATATTATTAAAGTATACTAGTAAACAAATATGTGTTTCCAATCGTTTATTCACCACAGTGTGGACTCAGCTTCTATTGTGCAACATTTACGTAAATATGTTAATATAGGCGAACAAACGATGTCTCAAGTTCCAAGAAGAACTTATATCATAATTAAATTTTTCTGCTTTTATTCAGGCTAATAAAATGTCAGTTCACGTAACATAGAAATTGATCTCTCGAATACAAATCTCTAACCCAGTAAAAATATTGGAGTTCCAGATTTTCATAATATTCAGGGTAAGTGAATAAAATTGTATAATTCAAACTTGTACAACTTGTAATTACTAGTGCAGCTGCGAAAGCTAAATTTTTGCGCAACCTCGTAGTTTATAACGGTTTCCATACGTAATGCGATTTCACACAACATAAAGTTTTATTGGAGCACAACCACAATGTAGCAGAGGGGCTGCTGTTTCGCGCAGAGACGTGTAAACCGGCTTGAACTTCGCAATTAATTCGACGGTAAATGAGCAGGAATAACGCTAAATAATCTGTTCGGTGGTGTTTCATTGAACCACTCCGGTCAAAGTTGCACAACGGTTTAAATCGAATTAAACAAACGTTTTCCTAATCCGACGAGGATGCTCGTCGCCGCAGGTCACCTTCGTAGCCCTTTGGCCAAACAAAAACACGGTGAACCCTTCCGGAAAACATGGGAGCTGTATCACTTTACTAAGCCCAACGTGGAATCATAATTAACGAGGTAGTGTTAAATATTAGATTCGAAAGAAAGTTTCTTCGTATTTTAATGCAGAAATGAATCAAGTGTTTTTCATATTATAAATGAAATTTATTAAATCAAGTATGTGTCGATTTGATCGACCACCTTTTGCCATTTTTGAGGTAAAACCATCTTGTTCAACTGTTTGCATGATTTCATCGACTTTTTCAGTAACTGGTCGACCAAAATGAGATATATCTTTGACATCAAAATTTCCAAATTGAAAGCGCTTGAACCAAATTTTGTGCCACACGTACCGATACTGTATCACGTCCATAAACATCGCAAATTTTTTTAGCAGCTTGAGTCGCATTCTTCCCTTTTTTGTAATAAAATTTCAAAATGTATCGAATTTCTTTTATTGTCACTCATTTTCAAGACGTAATAACTTTTGACTAAATAAACAAATATCACAATTTCTTATTTTTAATTACTCTAGGATATATCACCTTTCAGACGCACGAGTTATGACATGGCACGACATTTATCGGGAAGATATGAAGAAACTTTCTCCCCAACCCAATATTAACTGAATTTTGGATCGTGCTAGTATAGTCATATTTATCTACATGAAACCGAGTGGGGGTTCAAGTAGACATATATTATACTTGATTTGCAGCATATACCGTTCTGTTTAACCATTTTTTACATAGCAAAAATAATGGAAGAACAAAAAACACCAGCTTCTATCGCGTAAGGTATTATTATCAAGTTTTTGACTATTGCAGACACAAAACCCATTGCAATTTTTCATATATTATGTCAATTGTGTAGTGGTAAAATGGACACAAGTGTTAATAGTGTGATAGTGCGTTAGTATACATATATGCTACTTCTCTTGAATTAAGCAACACTGTATTGGGTCCTTGAAAAGCGTGTTGTTATTAGTTGTGCCCCAACTTGGTTGATTTATCAAGATCAAAAATATAAGTAAAGAAAACAATATACTTGAATCTGTCGTATAAACTTTTCTCTCCTTGGGCGTAAACTTGATTCACAAAACAGTGATCAATTGTGTTTACAATCGTATTTTTGCTTCCTCTGGAAAACACACTTTCTGAGTAGTGTCACCTTTGCAGAGCTGGCGCTGTTTATATTCGACCGACACTTCTGCAGTCTATCGGGCGCGTGTTACACGACGGTGATATGTAAACAAATTCTATAAACTGTTGTATGACAGTGGCAGGCAGCCACACGGACATATATTCCGCTCGACTTACTGGCCGCCCAGCCAGCCGGCTCCACGGTCGCTTGTCTGCAATTCTGTCTGTACCGGTTAGCATCGGCATTGCTTTGCATTAGTTAGACGGAATCCGTGACGACGTGGGTCTGATGGGCTCCGCTAATGGGCCACCGATTTAATTACGCCGAGTCCTTTAACCCATCTGCTGCGGGGATCGGAGAGCGAAAGAAGCGGACGAATAATTAACTCTCTCTCGCTCTCTCTCCCTGTCGGATTGGTCGCTGAACAGGGGACATGCAACGTGAAAACATACCGCGGAGCTAGAGACCGAAGAGCTCCGCTCTGAAAACTTGTCGACGCCTGATAAGCGATTATATTCCGATCCACTGGGAGAGATAACGAAATTGAGCGATTACTCGCCGCTACCTGATCGCTCTGACGTCTCGCTGGCTGATGGAGATTAAACGTCCGAATCGGGATTCGTGGCCTCTGCGCTCTTTCACACGCGATGCTACTGACTCCGTTCTAAAAGCAAGGTTTTCAAACTGTTGAGATATTATGCAGGTCAAGTATCAACGATTATCAGCTGCTTAACCCTCCGAGGACGATGATTGATTGTTAGTGTGCTTTAGTGTGGTCGATGTTATAGATGTTACAATAAACTCCTGATGATATAGACTTTTTGATATCTTCACTAGCTGTCTTCAAATTCTAGAAATAATGCCTGAAAACACATCGCATCCAAATAGTCGAAACTGGCTTGATCAATTTTGAAATATTCCTCAGAGTCCATAAAGCGTACTGATGCCGGGCCTGAGAGGTTCAACTGCTATCATGAGCTAAGGTGCTGTGGTGCCTAGTTTAGAATTGGGATAGTTGTGGTGCATTACCCTTTATTTGTAATTAAAGGATTGATGATAACTTAATAATATTGTGTCAAGAAATGGCGATTACCAGCTGACTATTCTAGGATTTCACAAGCATCGTATGTTTGATAGACATCATAACCTAAATCAGAGTTAAAAGATATGAATGATAATGATTTTTGTTTTTTTAACCATAATATTTGAAACAGATTAAGCAGTTAGACATTGCATAGTTTGAAGGATGTAAGACAAACAGACGAATTACTCGTAGCATACAAAACACATCTGGGTACGCTTACTAAAGTTTATGTTCGTGTTACCAAAAGGTGCCCAACTCGATCATTCAATGTCTAACATGGCACCTATTTCTAACGAACTTCGTGACATTGATTTATCAACTAGCATCTGGCTATTGCGAGCAGACTACACCTGATTATACCATAGCAGAAGTCATGAATATTGAGGTATTTTCAAAGCGAAGTGTACGAATTGTTTGCAGTAATAACTGCCCATCCAGATTATAGTGTTCTCTCAAACGTTGTCCAAAGTTTAAAAGTATAAGAGGTACGTTAGTATACTGTTCAAGGCTTGAAAGATGGTTAGCAAGGTGGTCCCTGTCATGCGATACCATTCGTTTAAATTAGTTCTTCGGCGAATAATAAAGATATCATAAGGCTACTATAGTTGGTGCCCTGAATTAACCCACACGATTATATGATTGTAATTATGTTCTGGACTGTGTCAAGAATTAAAGTTTGGTCTTTCGTAAAAGTGGTTAAAACAATTCATTTCAGTCAACATATATGGTATTCTGTTTAATATCCTCTTTTGCTAAAGACTGGGTTTTTTATAAATTGAAAGTGGCTACTTTACTAAACAGACTATAAGTATCTTCTTCCATATTACACTAATAGCAAGTACGTAGATTTGCAATGTTCAACATAAAAATCATTACAATTAATACATGCCTCATACTGCACCCGCAACCGATCTTACTTAAACCAATATCTAACCTAACCAGAAAAGGACTAACCACAAGTGTAAACCTCCTCAACTAAGTCTCCTATTGTCCGTGCCTCGTAAGAAGTCTCGCGGGACGTTGCAGGGGTAAAGAGGGCTCTCGCTCGCTCCATCCATCTCCACCCTTGGTGCTCCCGTAGTCCCAATGTTTACGCTTTGACGTCACACGCTACACAGCGTAGCCAAATCGGAGAAATTGGTTGGAATAGAGTTGACCTCTGTCTGTCACTGCCGGATTAGTAACGTAATATTGTGACACGTGCACAACGAATCGCGTTATGAGACCGGTCCGCAGCGGAAGTGGGGGAATTGTTGAGGGATACTCGCCGCCGTAGAAGGAGTAAGGTAGAGTGGGAGAAAAGTCTTGATCGCGTGACCACTTTAGACGATATTTCGCTAGAGTTGAAAATACGTCTAAACGAGGCGTGCCCTGACCAATCGGCACAGGACTTCGAGGCACGTAGAATACCTGTAGCTAACAGTACTTTTCTACTAACTGCACTGTCTTCCCAAGAGTATTATAATCTCAGTGATAAACAAACCTTATGGCTACAGAACACACCAACGAACGAAATTCGAGTTCGCAACACCGTGTCCCATATCCCAGCAGTGTTACCAGGCCGGTGTGTATTTCCCTCAAACTGCTTCCCCCTCTACCACTAACTACGGCTCGATTCTCCTTGTAGCGGGAATAATATGACGACACATATCCCTTCGTGCCACTGACACGGGGAATCTGATGAAATGAAGCGTGCTGTCTACACGCTGGCAACGCTGCTTCCCAGTGAACTTGAACAGAAGGCAGATTATGCACACGGCATTCCTGAAGTCAGCTACTGTTTAGCCGGTCCGCAATCGTTGCTGTTAGGTGGCTCGCCCACTCTGTCCGCGGTTTATTGTGCAGCGTTCGCAGAAGGTCGCATCGGCCCACGGCGCGGCTGTGCGGCCTTTATTCGCCGATTTTCGTTTTGTCTTCGTGGCCAGGCCTCTCTGTGCCGTGGTAAACGAGAAACTCTCTGGTACAGCCGGCGTCTAGCTGAACACCGGCGCAATCATCGGCATCGGAACGACGACGCCGACGACAGCGTCGGGCGTTGGCCAGGAGTGGAACGATGGCAACGACGACTCTGGCAGGCGTTGCCGACGAGGTTTCTCTCTCCCCCCGGGCGCGTTTCATTTCGGTTTTTGGCAACAGAAGCCAAGCTAGTCCTTCCCTCCTCCTTTTCTCTTTTTCTCCCCTCCCCCCTCTACCTAACGATTTCGCTTTTTTTTCTCTCTCTCTCCGTTCGTTTTTTTCCAGCTTGCATACACGCCGCAGATTTCGTTGCACACGAAAATGGCGAACCAGAGGCGGGGGAAAGGAGGCGAGACAGCGAACAGGAAAAAAGGATCGCCGAGGCCGCAGAAGTTCCAGAGTGCGTGCCAACGACACCGACTCTCGATCTAACGAGGTGCTCCGCGGTCGGAACCGGAACCGGAAGCTGCTAAGTAGCCTCCGAGGCTGTCGCGCGCGGATTTTTCGAGGCCACGCATGCAAATCGGAGCCAAACGGGTCCGCGAGCAGGAAAACGCTCTGCGTACGCTTACGTAACCGAGTTCGCTAAAATACGCCGGTAAAACGTCTGTCTGGTATACCGGCGGCTTGTAAGAGCTGAAGTGCTGTTCTCCGCCTCCAGACACTACGCCCAACCCCCCTAACGTCCTACCTACCCGGTTCCGAAACCCCCGAGTCGACGGTACGCTTTTAGGGTAGATTTCGTTGGTCCGCGTTTTTACCCCGATTCCCATCTCCGCGGGGAACACTGCGAAAGTTTCAATGAAATCGCGTCGGCCAGCTGGATTTCCGAATGATCTTTCGACGATATGCAGCCGTGCAGCTTTTCTGATTAGAGGTTTTAGAAGACGTGTGTTTGGCTTGTTCGTATGGAATTAGGTATTGTGTGCATTTAAGTTGGATCGTTATAGAATGATATTACCATAGAACCTTAATCATTTTCGCCGAAACATTCTTCCTCCAAGATATTTCGAAAAATATATTTTCGATGACGAAAATCGAAATTGTTTTATGAAAATGAATGCACACTATTTCTCCTTCCTATTAACACGTTAAGGGCGGAATAATATTGTGTCGCTTTCCACATCGCTATTTAGTTAAGTTTAAACACTAAAATACCTCTCTGCAGACGCAAATACTTGCTCACCCCATTTATATATAGTCTCTATCAATAAAAGTCTACCAAGACAGTGTGAACATTTTGTAATATTATGTATTCTTTTGTAAATTCGGTACCGTCAGTCTCCAGCGATTGACGCCGGGCTTAACGTGTCAATTAATTTAATAGAACGCGTCTGCCAATTAGTCTACCTGTTAAATATGCTTATAATTTTTCAATGTAACTCATCATCGAAAGATGATTAAACAAATTTTGGAGGAGAAACATGGCAAAGCAAGGACTTGGCTCATTCCACCTCGGTGCGCTAAGGGTAAACGTCGTTCGGCAAATAAAATGCTCAAAAATGATTATTCATCGTGGATTTTTCGTTGGTGAGCCGGGCGGTTGACGTTTCACGATTGAAACGCAACGGAAATGTTTTAATTGGCGGCCGTGAAAGTGGCGCGAGCCTCGATAGATTTGAGCTGCTCGCAGCCGGCTCGTGAATGTCAAACCCGGTTGCGGGCCAGACGCCGTACGAGCGAGGCTAGACACCTGACGTGAAAAGGGTGACGAGAAGGCCGTGGTGAAGGGAGCCGTAGCGGAGGCGGTGGCGAAGGAGGCGAAGGGGGACCGGCGTATAATCAGACTCAAGGGCGTCTGGACCGAAAGCGAGATTCGAGAGAGGAAAGTGCATCAGTGCCAGGCCAACCATTCCGTGATTCCGCCCCGGCTCAACGGTGCTCAACTCTCGCTTTCATGCGTTTCTGGATAGAGCAGACCCCGCTATCCGAGCTAGCTACGTATTCCCCCGGGAGAACGTTCAGGTAAATTAGAAATACGCGTCTAGAACGTATCGGCTCGCTGGAAGACTTTATGGAGTCTAGCCGGAACTATATCAACCCCTTTGCCGTTTCTTTGGGCAAACAAACTGTCGGAACAAAAATTCTACGTTGATCGCGGACCTTCGGGCAACATTTCAGTTATACATTGTAGACCTAGGTAGAATCGATTTGTAGATGAGATGAATGCGTTGGAGCTCTTTCCTTTGAGGATTTAGAAATCGCTGAATGAAATATTAAAGTTGTGATCAAAGAGAAGAAGAACTCTATCGATTTCTTTAAGGCGATATCAGGTGTGATTCAATGGCTTTTTCAGGTCTAATCTGCCTACACTCGTGCATCAGTCTTCAGTTCGTCGAGCTGTGGATACTCTAATGTGTGCTATAAGCCATTTCAAAGAAATATGACCGTGTGACTTTGTGATTTAACAATGAATCCGAAAATACACAACGCACATGGAGATATTTTAACAAATTACAAAGATGTGCCACAGAGAAATTCAAAATCCTTCAAGCTGTCTGTTCCTTGTAACTTTTTTCTAAAAATGAGATCGACCTTCAGATGATGACATTTTGCCATTTCTCTGGCGCCTTGGCTAAACAAATTGCTGCATTGAAAATCCCATGTTGATTGGGAACCTTTGGCTCCATTGTAGAAATAGTTCCATTGTAGGCTCTATTTGTAGATAGCAGACATTAATTTAACATCATTGTTTCATATCCTATGCATCGTTCCGAATGTTCAAATCATTCAATCAACCCTGCTGTGTTATTCAAGTCCATGTTTCTAACTCTATCATCATTGTAGATCCCATTTGTAGGTTATGTCGTAATTTCATCCCTTATAAATCGCTCTCAATTTAATAAACCCTGTTGTACTCTTTAGACTGATATCTTTAACATTACCAGCATCTTCTAACACTGTCTGACCCAGGAAAGTCCACATTTCGTTAAAAATGTTTGTATACTTCCAAAAAATGTACTTCTTCCCCGACCCTGTTTCGGCGGAGGACCGCAGCAGGAAACGAAGAAGTAGCAACAAAGTAGCAGAAAAAGAAGCCAACTGAACCAGGGACGTATCCGTAAAGCGGAATGAAATTTTAAACGAATCAGCAGGCTCGCATGCGAAATAATAAATGACCAGACTGCGGACTCGCATGAACCAGCCAGGTAGAGTCGCAGAAAGTAACGAATCGCTGTTCATACCTCCAGAGAGAAATAAACCGCCCTCGGGACCCGAATAAAATTATGAATTGCCCGCGCTGAAACTCGACGAAAGTAATTCGCAAACAAGATACACCCGGTACAATTACCGCGGGAGCACGCTTGTGTGTCTCGATTCCTGCGGAAATAAGAAAAACTCCCGGCGTCTCTCCCAGTCGTCGTCGAGCAGCTGCGCCACCGATATTAAGTCACGAAAACTGTCGCGAACAAAAGTGAACCGCCGGAAAAGGGAGCAGATAAGAAGTTCCGCGCGGCGGCCACCCTTGAAAAAAGCCTTTCCAAATCTCGACGAGATCTTAATGCGGAGAAAAGCGAGTTAAGCGACGGGAAACATTCCGGGAAGCTCGGGTCCGCGGCCACGGCTTTGCTCGTCGTTGTCGTCGCCCTCTAATTAATATTCTCGGAAGGGTAATAATAACGCGGCGTTCCCCGGCCATTCGGGACACCGAGGGTACCTTCTTCGTCTGCGTGCCAAAGCATTCACGAGATCGCCAACCGAGAATCAATTGTGCCGGTGGTCACGCTTTTTCCTCGGCTTCCGCGGATTTGTGAGATAACCGCAAAACTTTACGCTTGATCGAGCGGAGAAGCGCCATTTTCTTCTTTCTGGTGAGAAACGTCGATTTTTCTGCGCTTTTTAAAACGTTCTACGGTGACTACGGTGTTAGTAACTAATTTGGAGCTCTGTATATTGATTTATTATACTTTTATATAGTTATATACATTTTTCGGCGACTCGAGTCAAAGTGGTCAATTTTACATGAATCATTGTCCATATTTTTGACTTAAAAATATATCTACACTACCCATCGTTTTGATCGATGGTATAATGGTAAAAAAGACTCTTCCTTAAGATATACGTCGAATTTCAAATTGATTGGTTCAGTACTTTCTTCTTAATCATGTCAACAAACTGTAGAGAAAATGTTCCGAGAATAGTGTCCTTAATAATTGAAGTTACAACTCCAAATATTGAGCCACGAATATTGAAATTAGAGTAGGATGGTAGGAGAATCCTTCCTTAAGTCATACATAAAATTTTAAGTTGAGTGGCCCAATACATTTTTTTTAATCATGCGAACTAACTGCGAAGACAATGTTACCAGAAAGCGCCTTGAAAGTTTGAAGTTACAGCTCCAAATACCAAGCCACGAACATTTCTGTAACTTAACCAGTTTAAGATTTTGCAAAAACATTTCCAAAGAGTAAAACTACAAAATTCTGTAGAAAAATATTGTTAAAGTATTATCAAATAAGTTGAAATTTTATCTTGAAGCTGCAAAACTTTTGGTACAGAAAAGCAGCTTTTAAAACATTGCTTCCCTTGTTGATTAAACTATAACGAAAGTGTGCTTGCCGAGGCGAATTTGTAATTTCCTAGATTATTACCTGTCTCCAGGTGGGCAAATAACCGGAACAGAATTTTCCAACAAATATCCAGTTCGACTCGGTTGACTGCAAGTAACGATTCCCCCGACAGCTGTTTCTGCGTTCGACTATACACCGCTGCAATGCGGTGTGTCTCACATTCGTTACAATCAACGCTTCGTATTCTAAGCCGCGCAACTTGAAAATCTGTGCTTCTAGTGGATTAGACAAGAAACAGGTTGGTCCCCGGGGCACGAGGCGAAGCCACGCTGAGTACATTTTAATTTAAGTATTAAAACTCCGGGAGCACCGCTTTAGCTCACCTTTATCGTCGAATAAATTTTTAAAGAAAACAATTTTCGAAGTGCTGGCGACTAGAAGCGAATTTTCGAAAACTTTCTTGAACGTATTACAATCGTAGTCTTTGACTTTTCGGTAAGTTTGATAATGTGCAAACTCGGCTGATGAAAATTCCGCACTATGAAATTTCGAGTTTTAAGTGTCTTACTGAATACATTATTGCGGCTAGATTGCAGTGATTTATACATGCGTGAGAAAGAATGGGGAAAAGATTTGCATATTACAAAATATCTGTAGGATTTTTATTTAATCGTTCTAATGAGAACTCTATTAGTTAACGAAACAAAATTTGCTTTTATTCGGAATGTTATAACGTAGATTGTGGAAACACGAATAGTCAAGTGCGACTTAAATTTGTAGTCTACAGAATAAACAAATTGTTGAATTTTCTAACCAGCCTAATAAAGTAAAACTTAAAGTAAAACCACATTCTGTCTCTATCGATGATTCAAGAATTCTGTACTAATGACATAGAACAGAGATTGGCATTTCAATTGAGACAAAACCGTCCCCACCATAGTTCCCACTGTCCCCCACAACCATCCACCGTTACCATAGAGAACAGTGAGCAGTACTCGCGCTTGAAAGAAAGGTTGGTGGGAGAAGCAGGCGTTTGAGGGGCCCCTAACGTGCCCATCACGAACATAGAACGTGAAAAATTCTGACCAATTTTGAGTTCCACAAAAAAAATGTCCAACTTTATAACATTATATAAATATTCACAGCCTATTTATATATAAAAATGTCCATCTCCGATTCTTTGTATCCATTCAAAAAAGAAATAATGTTTGACTTATATGCAATTTTCTGAATTGGTGTCAATCTATCTAAAATGTTGATGTTCTTGGACGATTTAAGACAATGTTGTCTACTTGAGGAACTCCCGGGTCTTCTTTTTAATATTAATTATTTACTGATGAGCTAGTTTTATCAATTCTGTATTAATACTAGAACCACCGAGTACTAAACGCGACTGGATTGCTTTATGAAAACGACAAGATTTATTCAGATTTCGTACAATAGTGAATTTTACTAAGACATTACTCCTGAAAACATATTTATAAATTCAATATTTGTGAAAGAAAAAATCCGGAACCAGTAATTTTGAGTGGCACGGTAGTTCTATTGTTAAACGGCTAATATATCGACGTAATTGCTACATAGGTCTGGTTCGGAGAGGAACTACTAAACTAAATCGAAGTTGGAAGCCGCGATTGGCATTAAAACTAAAACTTTCGGTGAGCGTTTCATTCTCACGTCTCTCAGCCTAGTGTCCGGTAAGAAGAAATAGCTGAAGCGTCCCGCGTAGAACCTGACGTTTCCCCTCGTCGACAGGTCGCATTCAAACAGGACGAATATAGCTCGCAGGAAAACGGGCGACGATTATGCCGCGTGTTGGATGGTAGAGAGAAAGAGAGTCGGAGGACGAGAGCGTCTGCTCGGAAGAAGGGAAAAATGTGGAGAGACGGTGCCGGTTAAGGTGAGGCGAACGATTGAGGTGGAAGGAATAGGGAAACGTAAGGCACCCACGGCCGTTATGGATGCAAATCCGCGTACGAAACGTATAAAAGATTTGCAAGAACAAATACAAGCCGGTGAGTTGGTCCGCGAAACGCAACGACCGGCGCGCGGCGAGTAGTACGAACAAGAAGAAGAAGAAGAAGAAGAAGAAAAATAAGAAGTAACGGCAGAAGAAGAAGAAGAGGCAGAAGAGGAAGAACAAGAAAAGGGAAGACGGATGTCGTCGAAGAAGGAGAGGCGAGAGGAGGAGTACCGTAGGTCCCGATGGATTCAAATGAGGATAAATATTTATAAAAGAGCGCTCCGATCGTCGATGTGCTCGGGAAGCGGATGGTCCGGCGCGGAACGTAAACGTGCGCGTTGCGAGGAAATATTGGCTCTCTCCCCGGCAAAAGGGGCGAGGAAAAAGGCGAAGAAGAAGAGGAACGCGTCGGGAATACGGGCTTTGCAGTTTCTCGTGACCAACGTGGAAAACCAACCTCGAAATTCCGCCGGACGCTCACGCGACCACCCTCGCACCCTTCGGACCTACGTCGTCGTCGTCGTCTACTCGACGAAACAGTTATCGCTCTGTGTTTGACCGAGTCGGCCTCGCAATTTGTATTTGACGACCCCAGGTCCCGGGCTAGAGCTTGCCGAGAAGCTGTTGCCAGGGGAATTGCTCCCAGCTTTTATGGCGTACGTGGAAGTCGACGCCGCTTCTTTGTAATTCTTCTTTTCCACTCTTACTACTCGGTTTCTTAGCTCACGGCTCGAATATACTAATCGGATGGTTTTCTCGTGGACATTATTGGGTAACGACTATGTGCAAGTTGCCTCGTTCGTAATCCGGATTTCCTTTCGTTAATACAAGCTGGGGATTCTCGTTTAACACTTGGCATGCGGGCAACATACTTTTACGTTTTTCGCAGTCTGTAACTGGAGCGCGGGTCACGTAAAAATACGTATTTAGTAGATTTGTGGTGGATAGCAGGTATTGTATAATTACATCGTGTGACATTATATGTGTGTTGTTTGCGTTGCTAGGCAACGTTTCGCATTTTTTATTCCCACAAGTATCAATTGTCGAGTTACTCGGTCTTTTGCTGAGTTACTTGGTCTTCAATCGGCGAAGTATACCCGTATGCCAAGTGTTAACTATCATCAGACTGCGGATCATTATGCAAAGGAAAATGCGTTTGCTCCGATTGCAGGACATTCGAGTTGTAGGGATATGGGTTTAGAATAAAGCACACACTTTTAAATGTGAATTAGAATTTATTCGAACTAAACGTTCAAAAACATGTTGTTAGACACGTCTTTACTCTTCTATGAGAATATTAAATGGTGCACATCGTTATTGACTCCACCAGCAAGCACGATTAGTTAAAATGTTCAGCCAAATTGTAACAACAATTAGAAGACACGTAAAATCATTTGGAAACGTCGTCGTCCGCGCGATTATACGGTGATATTTCCGCGTCACCGGGGGGCAAGGTAAAAATGCTGCAAATCGGCCATCATAAGTAAGACTGCGGGATATTAAACGGAACAATAAAATCGCATTAAACCGATATTAAGCATCTACTTATTCGTGATTCTCTGCAAATAGAGCGGAGTTTAATGTAGCAAAGAAGAAAGGGATTAACGCATCGGCCATTATATTAATGCAGCCGGCTGGTAAGCCGAGTCTGAATAGAAATAAAAACGAATAGAATGTCCACGCTTAAATAACAGAACTGCCCGGAATTTATCGTTCGCGCATTTTACAACAGGTGCTTCCACAAACGGCCCATAAATCCCTATGGAATTCAATTAGAGTTTAAATTTCTTTTAAGAAGAGACTGCGCACTCGTGCGATAAAAGGAATTAAAGAAAATGTAAAGTATTCTCTATTTTGTATCATATAACTATCAACAGTTACTCTAAAATAAGATCTAACTTGAATTTCGTGGCCTAAAATTTTGATTTTTCTAATCATCATGTCACCCCATAATTAATGCAACATTTTCCATGTTATAGTAGAAAGATAAAATAAAATAATTTCTATCCATTTTCACTGCAATCCATAGAATACCTCAAAGAAAAAAAGCAACAAAATTCAAAGCAACACTTATGGGACGATTTAATATTTCAAATTACCCGTGCGCGTTTGATATTCATCAAAAATCAACACGTTCCCAGAAATTGGAAGAAACATTCGGCAGATAATTCGCAAATTTCCAGGACAGCATGGAGGACCCATTTTCAATCTCGTTCAGTCATGTGCAACGTCGCGGCTGCCCAAGTATAACAATCCTAACAATCAAAGTACCTATTCAGCGGTGGAACTTGCTCCGGTGTTCTGCGCGCCTCATTTTCAAAACGTCAGCGGCATCCCCGCAATCCAGATCCGAGAACGGAAGCAGCGACATCCTTATCGGGACATATCATCTCATTGTCAGCGTTCCCCTCCGTCACGAGGGAACATCATCCCCTTGGAAGCAGCCACGGGCTCGCGTCGCGTGTCTACGTTGTCCCGTAACTTTTTTAATATTCACCTTCGGCAAACAGTCCTCGGTGATCTTCGACCGGGATTGCTTGATAAGGGGCGGACGGAATCGCGTTTCCTATCGCGGTATAAATCGCGGAGATTTGCCGGCTATGGAAGCCGGGATCTCTTAACAATAAGATTCGCGAGCATTCGAAGTCGACGGGGGTGCGAGACGGCAAAGGAAATTATTTAGCCCCCATTAACGTCACTCGCATTTACTCGTCGGGATATCTCCACCCCTCTTCTGGCTCTCTATCTCTCTCTTTCCCTCCCCCCTCTCTCTCTCTCTCTCTAGCCACCCTTTTCGACCAAGTCCACCCTCCGCAACCCTCGACGCCTGAAACCACCCGCCGCCGCTCGTTATTTAACCTCAGCGCTCGACGAGGGAGCCGGTGGATTTGATTTCATTCGTTTCGCGGGAGAAGGATAATATTATGTTATTCCCGTAACTCTAATAATAACGCGGCTACTTACGCTAACGACCTAAACGCTTAGGCTAGTTAACTCAAAGTGCTTTATGTGCTGCCGCAACCGCCGCGATTCCCTGCGACCCGACCATAACAGACACTCGATGCGCCGTCATCGAGATCTTGCCAACGATACGTGATTCCATTTTAATCCTCGGGCAATTATGCAACAATTTTGTTCAACAGAGAGACCCGACACGCTTCAGGCTTTTATTCATGGAATTTTGTCGATCCACGCGTGATGCACTTACGATTGATCTAAATCGCAGTTACTCACGATTTTTGCCATTTTAATCACCTAAATGGCTCATAACAACATTAATCGATTTCGATGATATTTTGTGCATATGCATAACTTGCCTAGGTCTACACACAGATGTTTCAAATTTTCGTTACAGTCACAGATAAAAAAGTAAAAAATTGTAACCTTCATATTTTTTCTTCACCATTTCGTGCAGTAACAGTTTTTAAATAATTTCTTTGCACAGTCTCTAGTAAATGCTTCCGGCATTTCAAAAAGAACTCGGGCTGTTTAGTCAAATTTCTTAAAAAATATTTCTTTTTATAGGGTTTGTCAATACTTTTTTTAGGCACTGTTTATGATTCTGTTCTTGATACAATACAGCGTAACAAAAATACAATACGGAGCATTAATTCGGATGATTCTGCGAATGTCCTGTAATTTTTTCTTCACCATTTCGTGAAGTTACAGTTTTTAAATAATTTCGTTACACAATCTCTAGTAAACTAATGCTTCCGGCATCTCAAGAAGAACTCGGGTTGTTTAGTCAAATTTCTTAAAAAATATTTCTTTTTATAGGGTTTGTCGATACTTTTTTTAGGCACTGTTTATGATTCTGCTCCTGATACAATGCAATATAACAGAAATACAATACGGAGCATTAATTCGGATGATTCTGCGGGTGACCCATAATTTTGTCCAGTGGTTTATGTCCTTCCTGCAGGATCCCACCCTCCGGCAAATAGGGTGGACCCGTTTTTCGTTGATTCGTTCGCATTCGGAAAAGTACAAGGCTGTGGACTCGTTTTTCTCGAATTCGCGGCGGTACGGTGGCCGGATCGATGCTTTCGCCGAAGAATGGCTGCTATTCGGCGCAGAGTGTGCTCGAAAGGAAGAAAAGGGGCCGGTGTGTGCGCGCGGGAAAAAGGAAACCTTCGAGGGTGGGAGGTGGTCCGAATCCTGGCTCAATGAGACAGGAATGTTTTTTATAGTGTCAGCTGGCCCATCCCGTAACCGTCCGCTCGTTTCGGATTATGGCCTGCGATTCGTCTCCTTGACGAGCGGCCCCGCGAAAGTTAATTGTTTCCGATGGCAAGATAAATGGTGCAGATTCGCCGCTTGCTTTACCGTGTTCGCGGTATTCCGCGGATCTACATTGCCTGTAATTCCGTGAGAATTCTCCAGAATTCGAGTTACTATGCCTGAAGTTACGGGGAATTGAAGGAAGGTATGCAAGGAGTACAGTGCATGATTATTTAGTATCGTTGAACGTAGAACGATCGCGTTACTTGCGTGTTTCGTCACTTTAATATATTCGGCAGCGGTTGCTTCGATGTTCATCTTCGTTGTTAATACATTATTTACCGGCGGTTATCTCATAATTTTCAAAAGTCTATAGTTTATGGCTAAGAATGTTTTATTGGATCTTTCAACAGCAACAGCAATAGTAATTTAATTATTTCGTTTGGGATCATTATGTAACAGAAGTTTTTAAGGTTCCTTTTAGTTTACCACAACTACTGAAAAGCCGATTAATAGGCTCCCGGTACATAAAGATTTAAAACACTTTATTAACACATTATCTACCGACGATTATTCCATAATTTTTGGAAGTTTATACGGAAGTTCACGAATTTTTAATAGACCCACTACAAATCAACTCACCCTCAATAACGTAATCTAATAATTTTGTTTTGGATTATTATATACAGCAGGCAGTTCTAACCAGTAGCTTCGGAGCTATTTGAGACACCTTCCCCGCTTAGGATCTTCCCCCACTCCCATTCAAGCAGATTGTCATGTTTTGTTGAGATTTTCATTTCTTAGCCTTCAAGGTCATCCCAAGGTCATGGTATACTAGGTCGTTGAATTCGTCTTGGCACGGGCTATAATACTGTTAAGTCAAAAATACAAAGTGCCATTTAAAAAAATGAAGGTGACCTTGACAATATTATAAAAAAAATGTTTTTCGAACTTTTCTATTGCAATATATAGCCAATCGAAAACTTATCAACTTTTGTTGAAAATATTTTTTGTCAGATTATCGCAAGTACTTAAAAAATCGTGAAAACTGTTACGTGGGACACCCTGTATACCGTCCTAAGCTGTTCTTACGACATCCCACGTCTTTAAGGCACGGGTATGCTAGATAGCCTTATTGACGATTCCTCTAGCGGGTCTAGGACGAAAACGCTTCCTTCTCCTTTTTCCATCTTTTCATAATCCGAAAACTTGCTGCTTTAAGTCCATCTGTTTCTCACTGCTGACTATGATTTTTCGTTCATTTAATAGGAGTTCACGTTCATATAAGGGGATTCCGCTCAGATAGAGTTCAGTTAACCAGGCACTGCTAAAATTTAGTTCATATAAATGGAGTTTATATGAACCGAGTTAGATTATAGTCATAATCTTCACCGCGCAGCGATATAAAAGTAATATTAACACTAGGTTTACGGCTCACTAAGATTGATTATTTTACATTGCTTTATAAAAATAATAAAATTGTATTTACTTAGATCTTCAGCGATTTTCATTTTAATATGTACACAAAGAAATAAATCTATTTAATAATTCCTCACGAATGCCTCCTTGCACTTTTAATAATCGTAAATTAAAATTTTTTGAATCCGTCATTTTGACGGGCCCCGTAAATCTAGTGTTAAACCCGCAATGCGTCAATTGTCGAGGTGTCGTATAAATATGTTTTCGAGTATACTTCTTCTAGGGCTCCTAGAGCGTTTCCAGAGGTGGAAAAAGCAAAAGTGAACGCGACGTATTCACGCGAGCGAAAACCGCGGCCTCCGGTAACCCGCCGTGCCGGTTTCTGTTTCTTCATTGCTGTTATTGCCGCCGTTTCTGGCATTGCTAGCATCGTTGGCAGTGCTCGCCGAGCACGACGGAACGGCTTCCCTCCATTGTCAAGGGGATTACGATAATTGCTATGACCTAAAAACCGACCCGGCGTGTAACAGGATTCGAGCGATCAACGAGCAAACCTGGGGCCCTCTCCGACAACCGAACGCGCGCCGACGACGCGCCGGAAAAACGAGGGAGACACCAGCGACGAACGCCGCCGCGAACCGGAACGGTAAAAAGGAGCCTAATGCCGAGTGTGCTCCGCGAAACCACCTACACCGCTCGGAGTTTTGTCGTTTCGATTTATTGTCCTCTGGGGACCTGTGTTTCCCCGATGGGGACACGGAATTTAAAATTGTTTTCTGTCATTCACTTATGGCGTTGTGCTAATTGCTTGGAATTGGTCACTGGAACCATTTCATTAGTCGCTTATTGGGACTTCCACAGGGTATCCCAAAAATGTTGTACTTCGTTGAAAGGGGCGATTCTCGCGGTCATTTCAAGTAACTTTTCCCTTTGCGGAAATGTTCTTCGCGGATTTGTTAAGGAGTTATTAACGAAAAACAGGGACCAATCAAAGCGCGGCTACAGCTAAGCGTGGCGTTGGCATTGGTCGAGTCGAAATCCGTCCGCTGTAGTCGCTTTCTTATTGGTCCGTGTTTTTCGTTAATAACTCGTTAACAAATCCTCGGAGACGATTTTCGCAAAGGAAAAAGTTACTTGAAATGACCTCGAGAATCTCCCCTTTCAAGGAAGTACAACATTTTGGGACACCCTTTATATGTCTTGTACCTACCGGTAGGAGAGATGAAGGCGTTATGATTATGAAAAGATGAATTGAGCAAGGTAGTAAAGAGCGAATATTGTAAGTGCAGCTCAACGCAGTAAAGTTCTGTATGAATTTTTGGTTTTAAAAGAATAAATAATAGAATCTCAGGAAAAGAGAAAAGAATGTTAGGATCCTAAAACTGCAAGCGAAAAGCTACCTACTCGTAATTTTCTGTTGTTTCATAATCGTTCCATTCCACGGACGACTCATCACTTTTCAATTCTCCGATACAACCATTGTTTTTATTTTTCCCTCCCACCGTAACCTTCGCGTGTTACGCGTTTTTCGCTCGCACGGTATTCGTTCTTGTTCCAGTTGGACGTGCTAAATGCATTGCGACCGAAGTGCACGTACTCGGATGCAGTTTATTTTACAAATCGCATTAACGCGCGTTGCGCTGCTGCCTAGCGGCGGCGCTGTCGCCGCGCACTCTCTTTCGCAATTTGTTTCGTGCTACGGATGATAAACAAGCTTTAATTAAATCGCATCACTCGTGGATCAAAGCGTGTTTGAACCAGCTGCTTATTTACCGGCGCTTTCGCGGAAAAAAGTATCGATCTCCTTCGATCGCAGCAAAGTTGTTTCCCTCCGTGATCATTCATTTATTCCACTGGACTATAAATTTCATTTTACACGAATACTATATATGTATCCTTCGACACGTTGTACATATACTAATTCTAACTCTCTTTCACTTTTCTCAATTTATTCTCCAACTTTTACAACCAGATTACCTTCTCTACGCGTTTCAAGTTTATACAACTGACTTGATATTGTTTAATGTTACTGTATACTTTTAACTATTGTTATATTAATCATTAGCACTCTGAGGATTTTCCGATGCCATCAGCAAGCCCAAATTTCAAAATGAAAATCTTCAGAACCAACAATTTCATTCTGACAAGAAAATATTGAAAATGTTTTTGAGTCTCGTGAATTCCTTTCCCTTTTTTGTCACTTTCAATGATTGGTTATTCTATATTCTAATTAAACATTAAAAAGTTAGGAGCAATAAATTGAGTTTGTCTGCATAGTGGAGTCAATGGAGTGCAAATAATTAACGCATCGTTACTTATTGAATTAACGAATTGATTAATTTCAAAACACAGTTAAAGGATAATCGTTGTACACTTGTAAATTGCACGAATCTATTTTATAAATTGATGCAATGGTTTCAAGCTGATTGACAGTGTCTAATAGCAAACTTACACTTGATGCAGTGCACGGAATAAGCGACAGTAACGTGCAACAAAATTCTCAAATTCTAAGCAACATTTTCAATAACATAGTATTCTATTTAAAAACAAGGCACGATATTTTCACGTGACAATTTAGATCCATCAGCAGCTAACGTGTGTTAGCACAGCTTCGCAATATTCTCGACGACTATACTTAACCACAAAGTATGTCTTCGACGAGCACTTCGGCATGAATCCGCTGAGAATCGATCCACGTAGCATCACCAAAAACTTGATCGACAGTTTCCTAGCCTCTGCTCGAGATTTACGAGCGATCTCTCCGCAGGTCTCGCGTTTCGTGTCGTTCGCGCGACAGAATAATCGAATGCACCGAGTGCTTCATCTCGCAGTAGTATCATCCGAATCGAATTCAGCAGGGTCGTCCGGAGAACGATTCTAGGGAGGGTTTCTCGGAATCCGAGGAATCACGGGGCGGCGTTTGAAGCGTTTTGTCCGAAAGGGAGCCCCGGAAATGAAAAATACGCGTCCGGCCGAAGACAGATACGTACGAATCGGTCTCGGTGCCGTGGTACAAAGAGCTCGGGTGTACCCCGGGTATTCCCGTTACCCGTTCCTCTGTTTGCTCGTGGAGTGAGCTCACGCTCGAACGAACGGGACGGGAACGGGAACAGAATGAACAGGAATATATCGGAGGACCTTCAGAAAATCCCAGACCATGCCACGGGGACTCAAAGAGTAGGCACACCACGCGCCGCACAATACAGGGCCTGGACACTGGCGCAGCGAAGAAGAGCCGCGGGGAATAGCAAGATCATTTGTCACCGGAGCATTTGCATACGTCGCCCGGTGTTCTACGCCGGTGTGTAACGTTCAATTGAACGGGCCTTTGTTGGATATCGGATGAAAAATAACGAGCCGGGCGACGGCCGTTCTCTTGTCCCGTTCCTTGTGCCCGTCAACTCTCTTTTTCTCTTTCCGCAACGATCCTCTTAGCACGCTCTCTGGTAAAATTATACGAATCGCATTTAGTCAAGGTTCACTATTGGGATCTGACATTTTGAGTGGCGCCGTCTGCTGTCGAAAAGTAGAAATACTCTAAGCTTGGCTTGACTTGGCTTATAGCAGTTTGCAGTGTTAATAGGTGTTAATTAGAGTATAAACTTACAGTTTTAGAACAGGTGTAAATGTAAAATAACGTTATGGAAGCCCCAATTTTTCCACCCCGTAACAAAAAAAAATTTTGATTACTGTGCAGTGGAAGGTTGTGATAGTAGAGCGAGCAAAAATTTGTTGCTCCGTTTCCACACTTTGAAATGAAGTATGTGAAGTGAACTGCTTGAAATTTATAAGAGCTCCATTTATAAAATATACGAAACAATTTAGCAAAGAACAGTATTTCAACAGCTAAAATAATTAAAGCTAGAGTGCATATTGAAAGATCTAACCAAAGTTTAAAGACTTTCAAAATTCTTGATCCAGTGATGCCTGTGGCATTGGTGCCTCCGATAGAAGATATTTGTACAATTATTTGTGGAGTAATTAATATATCTTCACCAAGAACAATTTTGCGGACTATTTTTTAAATAGATCTCCATCGATTCAGAGACATAGAATCCGGCTATGGTAGTCGTAACATATAATGTTTATACATCCTGTACACACCCGCGTGAAACCAGTCCTGTTATATTTAATGAATTATTAAGAGCCAAACTTAGCGGTTGCTCCATCGCCCAAGCTCCCACGAAAGTACAAGGGGCGTGTACTCCTCCCGTAAAAAACCTGCCGGGAAATTATGCTTGTCAATCTGATTGCCTGTTATTAAATCTCTCATCGGGTAGTACGCCGAACGAGACTGACAGCTGCGACATACCGTCCTGCACTGTCTCGTTTCCCGAGGGAAACTTCTCGTGACGAAACAAGAAGTTTAACTTCGAGTTCGAAAAGTTCTTAAATCCCTTTTTCGAAAATCTCGGGACGAAACTCGCGGTTCCATGCAACCTGGAATCACTTCTCGGATGGGAGAAGTTTTTACACGGTCCAGGGAAAATTATATACGGTTTACTTGTCGCGTTGTGTGCTAGCGGTAATGGCGCCGCAATTTTGTGTGTAGAGGCGATGCGGTAATAAGTAGAAACTGCAAAGCAGTAGACAGACGATCTTCCGAGGAGCGTTTGACAAATAATCGGGATGAACTTTCTCCCTATGAAGTATTACTTCGTTTTCTCTTGTATAGGAAGTTGTAGATCTTCGGCAAGGTACGGAGGAAAATTACAGAGTCGATCACGTTGCTTTCTAGATAATCGAATGATCGGCGAATAACGGGAGTCCTGCGATGGTAAAAAGAGAATGGACAATTTCCGGCCGCAAAAATGCTTTCGGTGAATTTTCGTGCCAGACAGGCCGCGGGAACCGGTCCCGGAGTTAAGGGAAACAACAATCACCGGCAAGTAGACGGTAAATAGATGCTGTTTGCATAATGCCCGCAAACTTTCTCGAGGGCGTACGCACACTTTAACGATGGAAAATCAAACCCGGGGATACGTGAACAGCGTCGGGGCTCCCGTATACACGGAACTTTTCCCGAGTTGCTTATCGGGGACAAGAAATCAATGGAAAAAGGGGAAACGCAACAAGTTCGTCGGAAAGCCTCATTAGCCTCCGCAGATAAGATTAAAATTCAAATAATTAAAGCGGCCGGCGCACGTAAACTCGATTTAGGGAATTCAATCTGCGCGGGCATGGAGCTGATCACTATCCGACCGTTCAACTGTGCACCTTAATCATTGCACATAACTAGGCTGCGAATCTTTATGCATTTGTAGCTCGTAAAAGGTAAAGGCGCAGTAATATACGAAGTTTAATAGGGTTCGCTGCGGTTTCAGGCCGTTTCGCTGCGGAAACTGCATTAAAAATGGGACTCTTGTGTAAATTTATATGCTTTATTAACATCCACGGATTATATGTAATAATTGTTAGTCGTGTTGTTATTACAGCTATTCTGCCAGGGAATAGATTCAAATCGCGTGAAATTGCTTCATATAATATAATAGTGACCATGGTTTCATTTTGACACTGCTGCGGTCCTCGCTTGAGTTATACGTTTCAAATAATATTAATAAAATAGAGGAATGGGTACGTTAGCTATAATGCTCGTAGAATTTTGGTACAATATAAAATTGTCTTCAACAAAATATGGACTTGACTAGATTACAACATGATACGCAACCATGACAGTGATAAAAATTTAAAAACATATGGAAAACGTAATTGGGTTAAATTACGTTCAGTTAAGTTAATAATATTAATAAAATAGAGGAATGAGTGCGTTAGCTATAATGCTCGTAGAATTTTGGTAAAATATAAAATTGTCTTTAACAAAATATGGACTTGACTACATTACAACATAATACGCAACCATGACAGTGATACAAATTTAAAAACATATGGGAAACGTAATTGGGTTAAATTACGTTCAGTTAAGTTAATAATATTAATAAAATAGAGGAATGAGTGCCTTAGCTATAATGCTCGTAGAATTTTGGTACAATATAAAATTGTCTTCAACAAAATATGGACTTGACTAGATTACAACATGATACGCAACCATGACAGTGATACAAATTTAAAAACATATGGAGAACGTAATTGTGTTAAATAGAAAGGTAAATATTTGCGTCTCTGGTAGAAGTACTAGATAAAATTCTTGTTTTGAGAGTGGAGTGTTTTTGAAAATCGCAGGATAAGTCAAATTTGGTTTGCACAATTTTCTGTTCAAGGGAAGCAGTTGTACGGCAGCGGTTACGTGAACAAATGATACCAAACGTTTTGCGAATTTTTTTAACCGGCTGTTCCACGTTCGAAAGAAAAAGTGTGTCGGAATTTCTTCCTCGAACGGCGCGAACACGCGAGCAATCGATTGGCTCGCGGTTAAGCAGCCAGCTCTCCGGTCATGGAACAATGCAGCGCAATGCCTCTTATCTCGAAACCGTAGAATAACTTTATGGTCTAGCAAGGTCTTCGTGAAAACGAACGCGAGATAAGAGAACCCTGTTTTCTCGGACCACACAAAACGTCACACTGGGTTCTTTCTGAAAATTCCGTAAAAATTAACTGCACGCTTTTAGACTGAAAAAGAGCCCGAAAAGGCGCGTTTGAAATTATAGCAAAACAGTCAAGATAGTTGGTGTACGGAAAATGTTACTGGTTTCATAAAAAGCAAATAAAACGTCTGTTATCGTTCCACACGGTCATAAACAAATTGTAACCAGTCAGGAAAAAAAGGAACATGAAACTTGGCAGACGCACATCCTCGTACGCGATCAACGCTCGTGGGAAATTGCAAGGTTGCTTTCCGGGAATTAGACGTTCTTGTTTGCATATCTATCCCCGCCGGCGAAGTTCATTTTCTTGCCCCACAAAATCTTGCTACCTGCCGGAAATTCCACGGCGATCCCATCGACGAAGTGAATCCAATCCATGGACGGTTCAAGTTGCTAGTAAACCGCAACAATATTCTGTGAAAGGCGATACCCGGGAACGCGGTGATCGCGATTTTCAATGAAACGTTCCTCTTAGGCAGCCTCTGCTCGCAACCGGCAAGCCGGCTACCGGTTACAGGAAATTCGATGATTCTCGACCAAATCCTAATCATCGGCAAATCAAGTTACCACATTTTAAAGGCGATTATTAAATATTAAATAGTTCATATTAATATATTTCACTGTTTACTCTATCCAAATTGTTTCTGTAATAAAGCAAATTGTTCTGCTATAAAACAGTAAATAATAATAATATTAAATTGATCCAACTTGCTATGCACTCTTCCTCATTAGAAAATTCGAACGTACGTTGCAGGAGTTATTATATTCATATTCAACCATCGAACTTTATTAACCTTTGACTCACAATCCAACAACTTGAAAAATTCTTTAAGATTAAAATTGTTCATTTGTTGAAATCAAAATTTAAATGATGAGATATGCGATGGTTGGGCACTGTTTTAATGTTCATGTATTTTGCAGATCCTATCTTTTGATGCACTGAATGTATTACTGTAAAAATTCATTTTCGCATTCGAGGTAGATTTGGTTAAATATTTGCATGACCGAAAATTTACATGAAATAAAAAACTTTTTCCATTTTATTTTTAATGAAGCTCGTTGTGCATGCTTTTGATGTAATGGCGGATGAATTTTATGAATATTATAATTCCATGGTGACAGTAATGGATGTATTCATTTACATTAATATTTATAAACACAAAAAATCGCGTGCACTTATGGCTTAACACAGTAATATTTTACTTTCCACTTAAGTGACATCGAAATAAATAGGCTTCAATTTGCGACAACACTGTCATTATATTGTAGTTATCATTTGTATCCTCACGAACATGTTGCAACAGTTAGCGATATGCAGACATAATGATCCCGTAAATGTTAAAACTCGATTTTCTGCACGTCAAAGGTTTTCCTTGTGTAATATATTAGAAGGTAGACAACAAGCAACATTTTCTACTTACGCTATTATATTGTATCAATAATTGAACCTACATGGAAGTAATAAGAGAAGATACTTGCATAATTTATGTTACACATTAAATTATTCAGTGGATTTCGAATCGAGAGTTTTATTCCAGTGCTTTCAGGCTTTCATGATATTTCAAATATCCAACGTTGTGCATTGGCAGAGTATAAAGTATAATCCGCAGAATTTAGTTCAATTTCATAGAGCACCATTTATTGGTTGATTTCAGAATTTTACTAAACTTTAATTTTATCGAGGCTAGAAAAGCTAAACATTAACTTTTTGCAAAAATGATTAATTTTTATAGACTTGCACTATTCTGACTTCGTGGCTGGCTCGATTGTTCGCTACTCTAAAAAATGATAATAATAATACTATCACATGTGTAATTTAATCTTGCAGAAGCAGCAATAGAATAAATAAATAAATCCGCCAAAGAACGAGCTGCGTTCAGTATTCGCAAAGCCGAGGGAGGTTGCGGCGAGGCTATTCGAGTTCAGCCAATACATTCATTAACCCTACGCGTACGAGTGACGGCAAATAGCCGCTCAAACAATTTTACCGTTCTGCGATTGCTAATAATTTTTATAGGAATTATTACTCTCAAATGATATCAAACAAATTTTTGAATGAAAGAAAGAGCAAATTTTTGAATTCGAAAGAACACAACACTTTTCCCTTCGTTGGGAAAGTTTCATTCATATACATAATTACTTTGTACACAATATTATTTCACAAGGAAAATATATTTGACCCATAGAGAAGTATGCTAAAAATAATTCTCGTCCGCTAAGGGTTAAAAGGATCGCGATCATGGTTGATCGTGGCGGTTCATCTCGTCGGTGGCTGGCGTCAAAAGCAGAGAAGGGCGGCTCTCGAGCTCAGTCGCCTAAAATCCTCTCCGGCCGATATTCTTCTTCGGTTCGGTTGAACGTGGCTGATCTCGGATCGATGATATATCGCGGGCGATTGAATCGAATCGAATCGCATCGAATCCGGTTCGGCTGCTGGTTCTTCGTCGTCGTCTTCGTCGTCGTCGTCGTCAGGTGCTGCGATGAATTTTTCCTCGTCGAGAGGAGGGCAATAATCCTTCACGGTTGCCGGGGAAGGAATTGTCAAGGGTTGAAAGGCTCTACCGATGGTCCGTTTATTGAGACCGAATGCGGCGAACGGTCTCGGAGAGGCTGGTAGGGACGCTTTCACGCTGGAATATACGCGTCAGCCGCCATCGTGCGGCTCCATTCAGCCGGCGGATATATGTCGCATTAATTATATCTCTGTCAATGCGCTGTCGTCCGAACTAGCCCGGACCGGTTTATGCGGCCCGCGTGTCAGTAACCACAGCAGGCCATTGTTCCTCGCGCTGCGCGCCGGTTGCCAGGCTAGTTAGATACCTCGGCCGGCCGTCCAGGGAATGGTTGAGCTTATTAGCTCCAAAGCGGTCCGTGGTGCTCCTCCGCTGGCCCCCCTCGGCTACTCGTCGGCCATCCGTTGGTCACCCCTGGGGCCACCAAGCTGCGCGAGGCAAAAGGACAAGCAAAGAGCTAATGGCGGCTTTGTCGCCTGCTCAACGAGGGGATTGTTCGCCTCTCGCGTTTTTGAGCCCGTCACGAGAGAGGACCCGGCAACTTTGTCGTAGCGATTATTTCCGCGATCGATAAGACACCGCTCGGGAACCGTTTTCGTTTGCTCGCCGCCACCCCGCCGAGCGCAGATTATCGTCGCCGGCTGTTGCTTCCCGTTATCGCGGATTATTTCGCTTGAAATTATCTGCAAAAATTCGGAACGACTGGACTACCCTATCACTCGATCTTGACGGTATTCGCGGCTTAAAAAGATGCTGGCAATTGTTGGTACGATATCATATTGCGTACGAGCCACGAGATATCTCGTACATAGCAATCCGAACGTTCAGGCCGGGTTACGGGATATCTCGTTTTAATTCTATCCTATACGCGCGTATCCACGGCTGGACGAATTAAAAATAATTTGACCTGTTTGTTACATTGCCGAGGTAACGAAGCCTTGCGGTAACTCCTGATAAAAGAATCGCGATATAAATATATGTGAATATTTGCCGAAAAAGGGGGAAAGAATGCGGTCAGTATCAACATTACATAAAAAATGTGCCGATAATGCATAAAGCACTAATCGATGTAATTGTCTAAAGATCTCTTTTACGACGTGGACGACGATTAGCTCCCTGTTAGGAACACTGCTTGATTGTCTTATACATTGAAAATTAAGAATCGCAGCTCTAAAAGTACAATGTTCATTTTGAGGTTTTGTTCTGTAAAATCTATTGAAATTCATCGACGAATGGGAAGGTTAGTGTAGCGATGCATGCATGTATATGAAGCAAGTACACCAGTGGCTCAGGAAGTCCTTAAACGGCGCTGTAAGTTTTTTCGTGGGACTTTCAAGCTCGGTGAAGAGGAGAGGCACATGAGTGCGCTCTGAGACAAAAGACTTTTTTTGGTAGTATCTATGCACTTTCCGATCTGCAACGCTTGTGTTAAACACAATAGAGTCTACGTGGAACAATAATGCCATTGCGTGCTCTTTGTGTTCGAGGTATTGCAAGGTATACAATCTTTATTTAGCTTTCTTGGGGCTAACAATAATGTTTATGCACTGTACAGTGTGTGAAAAGTGCAGTATGAATCTGTATCTGTAGTATCAATCTGTTTGTGTGTATGAAATAATTATTAGAGTGAATTATAGGGGTTAGGAATTATAGGCGAGTACTCGAAATTTCGGGTTCGGGTCGGGTCGGGAAATTTGTTCGAGATTGGGTCGGGATCCCGAAAGTTTATAAACTTCGGGTACCCGAAAAGGTAGTCGGGTCGGGTCGGGTCGGGGTCCCGAAAGTTCGCAACATTCGGGTACTGGAAGTTAAAGTTGGGGCAAGTCTGCGGTCAAATCAGCAATAAATAACTCTGTGACTCTGTGCATATTAAGACGTCCAGTCATCGATTGTTGTAATATTTCGATTTGTAGTAATCACTGTTTACGAAACAGTGCTCTTATACGAACAGTGTGCGGACGAAGAGTCCTTGTCTTGTAAGAAGAGTGTTTACTGGAAACAGAAACGTTCTTTACGTACATTCTTTCGCATAATGTATTCTAAAATATTTTTTTCCTCGCGAAGTTTCATAACCGATTACACTAAAAATACAGAAATCATTCTGAACCTGCCATTGAAAATAAGAGATTGAACTGAAAAATCATAAAACAGCATTATGCTTATATAAATACAACTTTAACTTCGAGTACCCGAATATTGCAAACTTTCGGGATCCCGACCCGATCACTGTCCGACTCGACTTGAGGCTCGGGTACCCGAAATTTCGGGTACCCGCACACCCCTAGTGAATTATCATCATGAACTATTTAGTAAGCTGACGGAAGCCAAGATTTCACTGTATCGCACTAAGCATGTTAATTATGAATCCTTCGATGATTAACAAGACAAAAGAACATACGTAGGAATGTGTTTCAAAGTTGCGATACGAAATGACGCGAATTTCTTGAACACCAGGTATGTTTCGTAAGCAAACTCTTTCGCAAGGAGTTTTCAAACTTTCGCTACGAGCGCACGCTGACGATTTTTCCTCTTATCAGCGTGATAATTAGAGCGTAAAGGACAGTTTCAGTGAGGTAACTGCGTTTAAAATTTTCAGAAAGAAAATGAGCTCTCCCCGACCCAGTTTCTTGGCAAGAAGCTGGGAGATCCGAAGAAAATCTCGCGTGTGTTGGCAATTAAACGAGAATTTAAAAATCGTACATCATTTTAAAATAAATCTTATTATTTCTTTTTTATTCTTGAAAAATGCTAAATAACGTTACGAGGCGGGAATATGAATAATGCTTTTTGTATTCTTAGGAACAAAAAATAAATTCCATTAGAAGCAGTGATCGTAAACAATAGTCTGCGTTTGAGAATCCTCAAAAATTTGTAGTCCCAATTCTCGACCGATTCTCCAAATTGACATCGGAGATAGAAGACACATTTAAGACGGGTGAAGATGAAGAAGCTATTATAGCTAAGAACGACAGGAGCCTTCAAACTTCGACAAGCTAATTTCGATGGAAGTTCCAGAGCAAATTCGAGAGTCGGAGACACTCCCGGCGCGCGTTTGAAGTCCCGGCCCCGAGTGTTCTCGGGATCGACACCTAGAAAACAAGCAACGTGTTCGAGGAATCCGAGATTCCTAAGATACCGTTCGAGGGGAAGGACAGATCGGTCGGATATCATGGTGAACTTCCTTCGTTATCGTCGTTACGGGATGACATACGGGTATTATGGAGGCAAAACCAAAGATGGAGCCGTAACGTCACTCCTGTTCGGTGCAGGGACGCGGGCGTATCGATTCCGAGTGCACGGCAGGACCGGCTGGCGCACAAAGTAACCAGCGAAAAACCATGAGCGGCTGCTTCGCGGATGGTTTGCTCGGATAAGGGCGGGAAAAAAAGAACGGCCGGGAATAGAAAAGAGAAATCGAACAACTGGAAGTGAATCGCCCGGTCGAAAAACGTCTCCGAGTATTTCCTTGCTTCTCGATCCTCCTCGGCTGTGCCCACCCTTTCAGCCGGCTCTGCATGAATAAATTTCCCATGAACTACCTCCTCTAATGCCCGAGAAAGATATCCAATTATGGTTCGATGGAAAATGCATTTTTTAAGAAATCGTTTTTACTTGAACCATCAGCAAAATTACTGCACCAGAGGAAATGTTTTTTTGACCAAATCAGCACACTGTGTTCTGCGTTTCCTGTTTGCTGGTCAGTCAAATTTCAGGCATCATCAGTTTCATTAGTTGGACACGATGCATGAGAATGCATTCTTTTGCCGCATCATGTAAGATTCAAGCGTCGCGAGCTGATGAGAGAGTTGTGCTTTGGTATGAAGCATCGCGTTGTTCAGAATGTGATGTAACTACTTGTGTGATCTCGCTGCGTCTCGCCATGTTGTGTGTGACGATTGGCAAATATGTGGAGTGTGATATATATATATATATATATATATATATATTATTAACTATTAACAGTTTCTTCATATTGTATTAGATAAACATATTATATTCATTTATCCTATACCTGCGACCACGCCATTATTTTCAATCATAACCTAACACAATGATTATCCATTTTTTTGGTTATGTTGATACAGATGCATTAGGAATGGGCAAATGCAGAGGCTACC
This sequence comes from Sphecodes monilicornis, assembly GCA_913789915.3. Classification (NCBI taxonomy): domain Eukaryota; kingdom Metazoa; phylum Arthropoda; class Insecta; order Hymenoptera; family Halictidae; genus Sphecodes; species Sphecodes monilicornis. Next base: position 20,533,363 of record OU565290.1, read on the forward strand.
CAATTTTGTATTCTGAGTCTTGTTCTGTCATTTAGGATAGGATATGGGTTAGAAATCTTATGTCTAGACCGTAGAAATTTGTAAAAAATTGTAGGAGGTGATCTGTCTAAGTATGAACGTGTAACTTTTGATTAATATTGACAACGTTTATTGTTCGATGTAAAAAACAGTGATAGTTGAATCGTTCGACAGCCATCAAAGGGACGGGTTGCCAATGGTCAATCGTATTTAACGCCTAGAAAATATAAATTGTTTACCTCAATTGCAATCACAAACAGGAATCAAATAATAACTTATACCCCTCCTTAATCATTTTAAAAGCTTCTTAACCCCTTGCACTATGATTTATTTTACGGTTACAGTGATTAGAACTTGATTGTCGTCCATCATTTCTTAGAACAAAAAGAAAATCTAAATTTATTATATTCTTGTATATTCCCCAATGGCTATATATCGACAGCAACAAAATAAAATTTGATTTCGCTTCAAAGGAAATTAATAATTTATATGTTTGGTAGATGTTGTTCTTATCACGAGTCTGACTCGTTATCATAGTGCAAGGGTTTAAATTCATCGAATATCCTTACTATTTTATGTTTCATCTAATCAGTTCCATCATAAATGCACAAAATCCGCAGTCTGACTAAAACCAATTATGTCGTTCATACCCAATAAAATCACATTGTTATTAAGGCAATTTCCAATTTATTTTGCAATTGATTTCGTCCGAATTCGCCGAATAAATCGCGAACGGTAGTTAACTTTCTCCAACGAAAAAGGGGACAAATCGAGCAGATAATTTGATGACGAGCAACGGTTTTTTATTCGAAGCGTAATCCGATAATCGGTGTCGTGAATCTTATCGGTCACCCTAACGCAGAAACCGGTCGACGGGAAACCGCGATGTTCGCCGCGATCTTTCCGCGATTTAACCAGCAAAATGGCAAACGAGGGGGAACACGTAATTCCGTGGTATGACGAGTGTAAAGTTTTTTCTCGGCGGACTACCGCCGCTCGACCGTGTTTCCGGGGCAGCATGTAAAGTTCTATACACTCGAAGTTTCTTTGCCCTACTGTCGTTTTTCTCACAGACGACGACGACGATGACAACGACGACGACGACGACGACGCCGCGCGATCGTTTCCAGTAATTATACTCTCCTAGTGTGGCTCGATACGAATCTTCCCGACTCGGGCTGTTGTTTCTCTGCGGGGTTTATCGTAGCCGCGCTGTTGAGACAGTTCTCCAATTCTTATTTACGACAAATATGTGTTCATAATGATTCGGAGAACTGTGTGCCGTTGACGATGACAACATATGGAATATCTCCGTGGTAAATATTTGTTGAATAACAATGGAATCTCTTGGCGAGATTTGAGCGTCTTGCGACTTGTCACCGGAAGTGTCGTATACGATTATCAAAATACAAATGCTTATGTAGCTGTCAACATAGCTGAGCTACTGTAGCGATACATTTTATTGGAGAAAGAGAACAATTGTGAAGCAATTTATCTGCTTGAGAAATTAAAATGAAAAGGACACAGTTGTAGACTGCGGATTTTATGCATTAGTAACAAAAATTGATGGGTGCAATTTAAAGCAGCAGACAGATTAAAATTTTTTAGTAATGTCAATGTATTAATTTCAGCTTATTAAAGTCATTAAACAAAGAAAGGAATTTCAATTTAGATACTGTTCCTTGCAATCCCAAAGAAATCCACATTCTCATCATCAGAAATGGATGTCTAGACCGAATTCTGAACTGCCATCTGTCTGAAGAAGACACATAAGTTTCTTACACCGTCTTAAAACTATTGAAAGTATTGAAAAATGACTAAAGAGTCCCCCACCAGCATCCGCCGTTACCATAAGGAAAGAAGTGCTTCGCCCGTCGCGACCAGTGCGCAGGCCTCGCGCATGAAAGAGAGGTGGTGGGAGAAGCAAGCGTTTGAGGGGCCTCAACCGTGCCCATGTCTGGCGTAGAATAATGAACTAATTCGACTACCCCAAAAGAATTAAATGTACGACGTACTGTATAGTTTCTTAATATCGAAACTTTTATAGTTCAAAATACATGTGTAATGTATTACCATATAATATTTGTTCCCATATCAGTGCAGCGAAGCCGCATTAATCCAATAATTAAGTGGCGATTACAGAAGGAATTGGATAGGGCGGTTGAATAGCAAATATATATTCCGGTAGTTGGCTGTAATTATTATAATACCTACTCGGATCCTGCATCTCGCCGCTATTATCCTACAGCAATTATTTGCGCGTTTATTAATCCAAAGCGCGGCGCACTTTCGAATGTAATTCCGCGCGGATGATGGCCCGTAGAACGTCGGTATTCGGCAACCGAGCCGCAAAACACCGACGCCTGTAATGCCACAAATTCTAGAGCATAAACGCTGCAAGTACACGATCGTCAGCCGTGGTAACTTTCATTAATGCTTTCGCGTTTCAGGCCGTGGCAAGATGCTCGGCGGGGAAAGTGAAGCGGTTTTCAGTTGATAATAAATTCACCCTTTACGACGCGAACGTAACCGAATGAGACAGTTAAACGCGCGGATGCACTGCGCGATTGCCACAAAGCGACAGCCAGTTACCCTTTCTTAATAAACAATTGCTCCCTCTTCCAGTAGGAAGAATTCGCACGTGATTTATTCGGAAAATCCCCTCCGACGTTAGTTTGTACACCATTACGATATGTTTAGTATCTCGTTAAGTAGTGTCTCGTTAAGAAATGTTTATAGGCCGTTCCGAATACTGGAGGCTTTGCAAACTGTGGGCTAATTTAGCCTATTCTGAAGGCTGGATGTAGTTATCGTACCAAAGATTAATATTTTACATAGATACCACTGCTACGAAGTATTTGCTTGTGCAATAAATGTGAATGCGTACTAAGTCCTTCGTGCAAGTTAGGCATAAAATAGATAACTGACTACTACAATCACTAAACATAGACATATACACTGTGGGGGTGTTTTTTTATTTCTCTATTTGTCTGGGCTACGATTCTAACTAAATAATAAGATATTGCTTAGTGTAACTACATATTGATAATTGTGCCTCATACGCGGCATGATAGAAGAGAAATTCATGCACTAATATTGTTTATCACGTACTCGCGTTGAGACCGGATTAGTTTATGAGGGTTGTAAATCCCCGATTCGAATACGACAACATGGTACGCGAGCCCTGTGACTACTTAAGGTGATAGAGGTGGTATGGATGTAATAAAATGATGCACTGTTTAACCAACAATTAAAACTATATCTTAAAAATAAAACAACTTTGATTACAAGAGTTTTAACTACACTGATTGGATACTGTCGACAAAGTTTCCCGAACTGTGTTACATGAAGAAGTGAAGTTGATGATGGATAGCGTAAAAAATGTAAACTCGGTATGGGCGTGAGTTGTACTATGGGGCAAGCTGATTCGTTGACTGCCATTTTCCGGGAATTGGTAAGCGGCACGGGCGTCTTAGGTAATTGGTCAAAAAAATGGAATGGAAAGAGTAAATGACCGCCTCCAAACCGGGAGTCACTCGCAGGTACGCTTGTAATCTCGAATGACGCACGCGGGGAATCCGCGTGTCCCAAAGGCAGTATCGTAGCAGGCCATAAACCACAAAAGCGCCTTGACTCGAACAAAGAAAGCGGAAAGAAAGGACTCGACGATGGCTCGACTTCTGATTACCAAATGTGGACAATGGGTCAAAAAATGCTAAATGTTTTGACGAAGAGTAACGGCTTTTGGGGAATATTGCTACTACGGGTAATTCGGTGCTATTAGTATCTGTTATTTTGGAAAACGTGCAGGGCAGATGGAGCATCGAAAGAGCCCAATCGCCTTGCTTACGGTTCACAAATGCGGATAGTCGTACTGAAATAAAGTAATATATCTTCGCAAAGATATCCTTTTCTGAGGAACGGAACAAATATTTCTTTTGATTTCTATTGCTAAATGAAAATAATGCTAATTTCTGGATGACCGATTGAGATTCGAGTTGGACAATACTGAAGTCAAATATCACAGAGGGAAGGATATTCAAAATAGTGAGGAAGTGTCAATGTGCTACAGTAGACTGCGACAGTTACTGGCACCGTACAGGTGGCCCCTCGCATCCCCAATTTGACAGATAAATCGGCTTACTTCGTATTCATTTAGGGCGAGAACCCGTGTAATACAGGTCTGGGCGTCCGTACAGGCGTAATCCCTTGAAAATATATCGCCGGCATCGAAGGTTCCCGCATCGAGAGGCTGCAAAGCCCTCGGAAATGATCGTATAATCACCCCTGATCACCTTATAAGATTTCCCAAGGCCTGTGTTCCAGAGTCCCGAGGCGGCCAGGACAAAGTGAACCGGAGAAGAGCGCCCTTCACCTGCGCGACCTTCGCACCTCGTCGGGACCGAGTTCCTTAAAAATCGGGCGCGCGATTAAGAGCGGGCGCAGGCTCAGCATGGTTCGCAGGAGATCGTTGAGCCCCGGCAAGTTTCATTAACGTGTTCTGGGCAAGGTCCTTATGCGAGCCCGCGCCTGGCCGGGCGATAAATTAGTGGCACGTTAAACGAGCCACCTTAGCGCCGTAGCCTGCGCCGCCGTTACGCGATATATCCCGTAAGCGGATGTGTCGTGCACAACCACCAGATCTTGGACGATGGATGGCCGTACCGATATGTGCGCGCCTAGCCCGCCCTAAACACTGCCCGCCGGCAATAAAGAGCGCAGAATCGTGCTCCAGCCGCGTTATTAATGCGGGGAACTATCGCGACGAGCATCGTTGCACCAACCCCGCTGCACGCTGTCCTCCATCTCCTCTACACCCCGCACCCGAATCCCTGCGCCTTTCGTTCTCGTTCGCGCCAAGGACCACGTGATTTATTAACCCACGAAGCGGACCAGCCGCTGTGCAACCTTTACAGGGTTGGAATACTGAAACCGAAAGGCGATCTTTCGACGTAGATTAGGGAAACAGTAAGTATCCAATTTAATTGCATTTCTGTACTGTTTAGTACGTCATAAGCATCTTCTCTATGGTACAGACTTCGATTCTTTCTGTAGAACAATCTTAGACTGCCGTAATATATTTCGGTTGACATCACCAGGCGGCTCTATCAAGTTAGCAGCGCTAGTGAGCCGATGGTAGCGCGACTCAATAAATAGAACTCCAATGCCAAAAATTGACAATCGCTCGCGAGCTGCCGAGGACGACGGACCTTCTGGGAGCTTGGATGGGAGTTTGTAGGGTCCCTCAACAGAGGGACATTACGATAACACCTTTCCCGCTACTACCTGAATCTTCCTCTGTTTGTATATCTACCGTCCTAAACTGTCCTTACAACATCCCGCGTCTAAGGCACGGGTCCGCTAGATAGCCTTACTGACGAGTCCTCTAGCGGGCCTAGGACGAAACGCTTCCTTCTCCTTTTTCCATCTTTTCATACTCCGAAAAAGTGCCGCAATAGTTTATAGGCAGTAGAAAACGCCGAGAACACCACCACCGCTATTTCTAGCTCTCATAAGGAGGGAATTTACAATTCCGGAGGAGGTTTAGCCGCGAATAGTTTCGACGACTTTAAAATCCTGTTTAGATACACGTAAAAGGAGTTCGAACACTTTTTCCACCCTCCGGAAACGTTCCGCCGCGCTCCTCGAGATCTCGACTCGACTCGAGGGTTCATCGGAGAGCTTATCCCCTCTGGATGGCTGACGGAGATTTCACAGGGCCGCGCGCGCGTGCACGCGTCGTGTCAGCCCCCTCCGGTCCCTCATGCATATTCAAAAACTCGAAGAAACCCGGTTGGATTGATGGCGAGCGCTGCCACGGAAAACGAACTCGTCAGAAATATGTTAATACGACTGGTCGCGCCTCGCGAAATTTATAGGCCGATTCCGGAGCTTGTCGAATGTAAATCCCGGGCGAACCTCCCGCAGGATTAATGGCCGCGGGACCTCGGCGAAAAACGCACCGACGTCGTTACCACATGTTTATGAGGCAGCCGGCTCTCGAATGACGTGGGTAAATCAATCCATCGCGCACGGTGTAATTCTACGGCGCGACCGTTATCAGAGACCCGTTTCTGCAGACTCCGTGGTCGGATAAGCGGTTCTAGTTCATTTAAAAATCCTCAAGTGTAAGAGACCGGCGATTTAAACGTGCAAGGCCTGCGTGAACTCTTGCTAGCCAAACCGCCTCAATAAAAAACTTCCAGTCGCCGCCGCCGCGTAGCAATACTCTTTCGTTTCGCTAATCATTTGTGCTCTTCAAATGAAACGAAGTCAGCGGGACTTTTCTACTAGGGTTAAGTCAATAAGTTACATCCCCACTCGCATCTTTATTTTAAGAGTGCATGGCGGCTGGAAATTATGAAAAGATGGAAAAAGGAGAAGGAAGCGTTTCGTCCTAGGCCCGCTAGAGGACTCATCCTCAGTAAGGATATCTAGCGGACCCGTGCCTTAGATGCGGGATGTCGTAAGGACAGTTTAGGACGGTATATATACAAACAGAGGGAAATTCAGGTAGTAGCGGGAAAGGTGTTGTCGTAATGCCCCTCTGTTGACGAGCATAGGAAGTAGCCGCCACATTACCGCCTTGCCAGTGGTCAACGATATCTGGACAAATTTCCCTCTAATCACGCTGATCTCCGCCGGAATCCAAAGAGGTCGCTGGAATGTGCGCTGTCAGTGTGCCCGCCAGTGATGCTACCGAATCGACGAAGTTGAGTAGCTCCCTAAAGCCGCTTGTAGGACTCATATAGTCGAACAAACAATGGATGAACGTCGCACAAATTTAGGTGAGGAAACGTTAAACTATATAATGCTGCGCAGATGACGTCAGAACCGCATAGTAGGGAGAAGTCCTCGCTGTTGGTCGGGCAGTAGTTAAGACAAGGCAGTGACTGAGTAGTCACCTTCCAGTCCTTCTGATGTTGTCCGTGGTTTGTTGATGTTGTCGTCTCCTCTGCTCAGAAGGTAGCGTTGTTGTTCGTTTGTGGGGGTCACCAATTATGGCGGCTGTTGGAAATACGTGAGAGATGGAAAAAGGAGAAGGGAGCGTTTCGTCCTAGGCCCGCTAGAGAACTCATCATCAGTAAGGCTATCTAGCGGACCCGTGCCTTAGATGCGGGATGTCGTAAGGACAGTTTAGGATGGTATATATACAAACAGAGGGAGATTCAGGTAGTAGCGGGAAAGGTGTTGTCGTAATTTCCCTCTGTTGACGAGCATAGGAAGTAGCCCCGCCACAAGAGCTTTATTCTTTACTAACTCTCGTACACGGAGGATTATCTTCTAGGCCGTTTGGGGACCCTAAGCAATTAATGCATACCTCCTCTTCTGAAGCATAATATCTCGAGGATTTAGATCTAGCAAAAGAAATTTTTTGTGGATCGAATTTTGTACAAATCGCTTTGATTAGTAGGATAAAGTGAACTTGGAATTGATCGTCGTTATTTCCTAAAGAAGAACGAACCTCCGAGAATATGTTACTAGTAAAAGACATTATTTTACAAGATAAAGCAAGGAGATTATCGAAAGCAATTTAACATATTTGATGCGTTATCGAGGAACAGAGGACGATTTCGGGTCGGCTTTCGGAAATCCTCGAACCAAATTAGCCGCAGCTGGGTTGGGATCTAGCGACCAAAAGCGGAGAAGCTAGTTACAAGCAACATTCAATAACGGCGACGTGGCCGCGCTGGGACAAACGTTAATTACACCGCAGCGGGGGAACAATACGCGCCTCCTGAACGCAATTAATGCTCATCCCGGCGTTAATAACGCGAGGCCGGGAGCAGGAAGCGCGATGACACCCGGTCGAATGTTCGATGACCCTCTCCCGGTCGAAACGTCATCGGCGCGTCGCGTCACCGGAACGACGGCGTCACACTGCTTACAAATAGAAGAGAGCCGGCTCGAGGGACGCGGGGGTGTGGGCAGAGAGAGGCAGCGGTCTGGCGACGGTAGGTCAAGGACAACGATCCGATCCACTCCCAACAGGATGCTATCGATCCGGGCAACGCTACCCTAACCGCCGCGAAGTGGTTGCCATGGAATCCCCTACCGGCTCGAGCGGCCGTTCTTTTCCACGCGAACAGGATTCCGTCGCGTCGCGTCGTTACTGCACTCTCGGATCAACGAGCAACCAGCTCTCCGCGACGTCACCGAGAGAGAAAGAGAGAGGGAGCGGGAGAGAGATAGACGGATCCGATGAAAATGACGGTCGGGAATTGGAAATCGTATCGAACCGGCGGATCTCTTTGCCACGAACGCGTCCAGTTACGCTGACCCCGACGAACGCTGGCCAACGATGCACAATCCTGTTCGCTTATGTACAACGAACTGGAGTGGGATCCTGCTGGACAAGATACCGAGTGCTCCGGATGCCAACAGGCAGCCAAAAGTACACGTGTTTTAGCTAGGATGATGGTTAAGTTACATGCAATAAGCGTTTCACGTTGGAACGGAATCCTTGATCAGGAAGTAGGACTACTCTCAGGTGACTGGTGCTTGCTCGGAAAACGTTTTAGTGTTTCACTCTATGATTCTATACAGGGTGTTTAGGTAGGTATGTAGCCTGTTCCATGACGAATTCAGTGATTTATAATACGTTCATGTTCGAAGGTCATGCAAGGTCAGTTAATGTCGTTCATTGCCGTCCGACACCTTTTAGGTTATAACCTGGTTAACGATTAGGAATCAGGATTCTCTTGAAGTGGCTGGTGCTCCGTCCAGCGGACAGTCTTGTATTGTTTGAATCTATAATCATGTACAGGGTGTTCCATTCCAAGTGTTGGATTATAAGCTTTTATACTCCATTTATAGAACGCGCTCTAGGAGAAAAAAAGGAGCATCCGATTTCGCTATGATCTGTTGTTTTTTTTCTCCTCCCATCTCGCAGGAGCGCATCGCGTGGGCAGTTGAGCTTTGACTGGACAGCCGATGCGTCTATTCGGTTTGCCGAACATTTTATTTTCTTGTACTGTTGTTGAATAATAATAATAAACTTTTATTTGTTATAACGATAGAAACTTTCATACCAATTGCAATATAATTACAATAACAATTACTTTCCAAACTATAACTCCTTTAAAAAAGTTTTTCAGGTTCAGTTTAAAACCTGTCTAGTTCCTACGGTGGTTTCAAACTTTCTCTAGATAAACTGCTACGTACGTATTCATTTATGTAGATACGTAGTCTATTCAATGACGAATTCACAATATTTTCGTTTTCCAAAGTCATTCAAGGTCATCCATTGAATTTTAAACGTTGCTTTCGCCGAACGTCCACGAAGTTGTTCGGTATCTCTTGTATATTCAAAACATCGACTTTGAACGTGGATACAATGATACGATCTAGCCTTGCAAGTTTGAGGCATTCGATCAAAAATCATTCGGATGATCAAATTGCAGATGATACTTAATCCGACATTTCATATACGGTGATCTGGTATTTCTCTTACGACCGGAGATCGCTCTACAGAAATTCTTCGAAAGCAATTTATAACCTGAAGTCGTGGAAGTGGGGTGAACATCCATCACGACTTCAGCGATCTTCTTTCGAAAATTGGATAATACTTGGGGCTGGCACGAACACGCGACAGCGGGTGGTACGCAATAATTGATGATTACCGGTGAGTCGGTGGCCGTGTAATTAAAATAAATTAATAAGGAGCGTGAAATAAGGCGGGAAGCGGCGGTGGGACGTTATTACGGCCGCGGGTTGTTAAGGGCCCGGCTACTCTCGGTCGCCGGGACAAAAGACGACGCCGCTGGAGGAAGGGAGAAGTCGGAAGCTCTCCGTATTCAGAATCCAGGGCGAAAGAACGCCATCTTCGTGGCCGGTGCGTTCTTCCCCCTCTTCCGAAAGATTTTCGTGCCCTGGAAAGAACCCCTAACCACCCCCACCCTTTCTTCATCGTCGGTGCTCTTCCACTAAGGCGATGCGATTTAATTAAAGGCTCCACTTTAACAGCCTCCGACCGTGACTGGGCTCGTGGCTTTTCTTCTTGGTCGGTTAACGAACCTAATTTTTAGTCGGATTGTAGATTACGTCGGGGATTCGTTCGAATTCGAACCACCATCGTTCCCCGGGCCCCTCTCGAGGCCGACGGTATTGCGAACCGCGAGCTCGTTCGTTAACTTCGTCGGACCGGCCGTCGATCCGTCGACTGCGCTAACTCAATCTCATAATCGTGGGCTCCGGTGTTATTAAATTTGTAGCCCGATACGGTTGACTCGCGCCCGGCTGACTTCCTCGCGATGATAACGGATAAGACGAGCGCCGAGGGCTGATAAGAAGCGGCGAGTGTAAATTGCTTAAGGATCAATGCGCGATTATGGGATCCCGGGTATCGGTATTCGTTTACGTTCGTTAGCCTGGCCCCGTGGCTAACGAACGTTAATGAATTTCGTGAATGGTCTACGCTCGTCGAACGTTCAAAGCGTTCCTCAAAAATTCAAAAGTTCAGGAAGTTTATTCTTTATGCAAACGAAAATCTTAAACTTACCGAGCCAGATACGCGTCAGTAGCCAACATTTTCGAAAATGTTATAGACCCATTCTTAACATTTTACAGAGACATTGCGAAAGAGTAACCAAACGAGATTTTAAAGAAACAGTTCAATTTTTCAGCATGAAATATGCAATTCCTCTTTAATCCTCCGTAGGCAAGCATGTTCTTTCCACTTTCCGTGGTCAAGTTGGGTAGTCCGCGACTGATTACTTGACTGTCCTGGGATTTTAAGAAATCTGAAAAAATTCTGGAATACATATTGAAGTCCCTGCATTATTATATAATCGTTGGAATGTCAAATGTGTAAAGCATTAATGGTAAAAAATAAATATTGGAAAGAAAGAAATTTAAGAATGAAATTTCACTCTGGACATAAAAAATCCAAGTTGACGACGGAGGGTTAACCCTTTACACTCGAATGGTGACTCTGGGTCACCAGTAAAAATTGCCGTACCATTATACAAAACAGTTTTCATATTATTAAATTCGTCGCTATTCTATAAATTGATAAAAATTTAAAAAAAAGGTTTTATTTTCAGTTGCACAATGTAAAAAAAATACACAGAAGGAAATTGTTCTATCTTCGCTAAAGATACCGGGGCTAATTTAAAATTATAGTCATCAATTTGGAGTATCGGTGTCTCGCCCGGGTCGGGCTCTCTCCCCTCCATTAAGAGCTTAACCGAATTTTGTAATCGGTCTCCATCGGCAAAATTGGCGAAGCGTGTGTGTCACGTTCGTCGGACGTTCGACCTGGCGGACGTTGGTCGTGGTGTCGGTATTTTTCGGGCTCGTACGAGGTTGAATAACGAGCCGGGTCTGTAATTGCGATCGCCACCGATATTAAGTTCGCAATCTGCAGGTCGCGGCAGCGGAGCCATGGCGAAAGACGGGGCTCGAGAGAGAGAGAGAGAGAGTGAGAGAGAGAGAAAGAGTGTGGGACGCGTGGTTAATTCGAAATTACAAAGGCCAATCGGTAATTACGACGACGACGAAGCCCAGCTCTCGTTGACGCGCTTCGTTACCGACGTACGAATTTCCGACGGACGTCCCCCCACAGCTTCAACCAAGCTCGTTGAAAACGCCCGCCGCGATAATAAACGAATGTCAATACGAACGACATCCGGCAATTACCGCGACCATCGTGAACATAAAATATCGTTTCGCGCCATGGCGGAATTGCGTTACGCACTTCATTAATGTAATTGCCAATCGCTCGGTGATTATATTTAATCGGATCGATTGGATTTCGCGCAGCTCAGCCCCCGACCCCGTTGGGTCCGGTTCACACCGCGGATCGTTTCCACCATTGTTTCGCAGAGCGAATTTTGATTTTAGGTGAGCTAACTCGCCATTCTGAATCTCTAATATCCTTTAGTAATCGGTAATTTTCTTCTTAACCCCTTGGTGTATGAATTGAATGAAATGTGATGATCAAAGGAACTTGAATGACCAAAGGTACCATTTACTATTATTTACGATTTCTGTAAAATTGGCAATTGATTTTCGTGTAAATTCAAAACAGATTTGTTCCTGGGATGATAATAAGCTTGGTGCTACATTTGTTGTTAATAGGAAACAATATTTTAACTTCAAGATGGTTAAATGGTTCAATGTGTTTTGAAGATGTTCGACTTCTTTAGGTTTAGTTATCCTAGCTCTGACGAAAATCGTACAACAAGGAGTTCGTTGCACAAATAATTCTTTTGTTTGATCATTTCACAGTATCCATATATGAAGTACATTGTATTAATTACATTGATTGTGGAAACATTTTGGTTACGTCACGATTATTTATTGCTGTCTGGTCTGTCGCTAAGATAACAGATTAAACCATCTTGCGCGGAATTAATGGTTTTGCGATGTTGTATGTAGAAGTAGAGATCGCAGTAGCTAGATTGGAAACGTTTATGCAAATTTGAAGTACTAATGTGAAAAATAGGTAAACGAAATTTTATTTCCTGTTGTAGATATGTTATCGCAATTGTATTCAGTTAAATATAGAATTAATCACTGTTCAATCATCTCCACTGCGTTTCGCTGACTGCACGTTGCTACTAACGAATAAATTATAGTTCTTCAATTATATTATTAAGAGACGCTCTGGCAAAGTTTACGTTACATTTGAAGAACACGATCTTGTGATTGTACTCACGAGATAAATTATAACTGGAATAATAACTTTATGAATGAAATTAGTAAGTTGTGTTGCTTACAGTCTATAAAAGTCGGAAAACTGGAAGCATTAATCCTCATTAGCATAGCTCATTGTTGAATCATTATACAGGTTGTCGCACGTAACAGTTCTCACGATTTTTTAAGTACTTGCGATAATCTGACAAAAAATATTTTCAACAAAAGTTGATCAGTTTTCGATTGGCTATATATTGCAATGAAAAAAGTTCGAAAAACATTTTTTTTACAGCATTGTCAAGGTCACCTTCATTTTTTTAAATGGCACTTTGTATTATTGACTATTGATTGACGACTATTATTGATATTATTGATGACTATTACGATTGATGACTATTAATAGTATTATAGCCCGTGTCAAGACGAATTCAACGACCTAGTATACCATGACCTTGAGATGACCTTGAAGGCGAAGAAATGAAAGTTTCAACAAAACATGACAATCTGCTTGAATGGGTGATAATAGCTTGTGTTTATTATTAAGACTCGAAATTACATTCAATTCAGAAACCTTGACTAAATGAACGCAAAAGATTTCGTAAAAAAGTCACATCAAATGTTCGAATTGGAATCCGTTTTGTTTAGGCACAATTCCGTTCTTCGTAGTAATAACATAAAAATGCAAGTAATAATTTGCATTGGTTGCTCTTACGATACTGTCGTAGTGAAATTCTTCGCACGCTGTACGGATTCGCTGCTTTAAATGTTCCTTATTTTGTATTGGAGCAGTATAAACTATTGACTGTAAATGACCCCATAAAAATTGAATCTAATTTCGAGTATGAATAATAAACACAAGCTATTGTCACCCATTCAAGCAAATCGTCACGTTTTGTTGAAATTTTTATTTCTTCGCCGTCAAGGTCATCCCAAGGTCATGGTATACTAGGTCGTTGAATTCGTCTTGACACGGGCTATAATACTATTAAGTCAAAAATACAAAGAGCCATTTAAAAAAATAAAGGTGACCTTGACAATACTGCAAAAAAAATGTTTTTCGAACTTTTTTATTGCAATATATATCCAATCGAAAACTGACCAACTTTTGTTGAAAATATTTTTTGTCAGATTATCGCAAGCACTTAAAAAATCGTGAAAACTGTTACATGGGACACCCTGTATATCGGCTGTGTCAGACCCAATTCGCCCGCCATTGTTGCCAAACACTTGTCACCTGCGTACCCGCCGCAATAATCTGGCAAACGTGTCTCATTGGTGAAACAGATATCATAAAGTTGCCAGCGGAGTAAGAATAAAACATGCGCACAGTATGATCAAGAGAACTGAAAGCGGAAGTGTCGGCACCGTGCGCGCACAGATCACGATATATGATATAGCGAACGCATGACCGTCGAACCTCGCCGAACTTCCGAACACACCGTGGAAATGTTACTAATTTGTTGGTTAATTAGTTAACGCGGCTGCGGCCGGCGAATTTCGATTCCACTTTGTTCGCGACACCGCTCGATGAACCGATTGCAACCGTAGACCAATTTTGCTGACGATCGTATCGAAACCAGTTACAAAACTGGAAGATAAATAACCTGACTGAATTGTTAACAACACTTTCCAACGAACAAACGTAACCCGACGGATCGATAAACAATAACGTCGAACCGATGCGAACTGCAAAATTCATTATAATTCTGCGCGCGACGATATATGCATTTCGTTATCCGTTTTATTTATCGCGAACCAATTGATTCAGGATTAAAGAAAACGATAGTACCAAATGTTTGAAATTTTTATCCGCAAACATTTATGTTGGAATCGTTACGTACTTTTGCATTGGCGAATACGATTCGGTAAATATTATTAATATCGATAATATATTATTAAATATTAATAATCGTGCACTTACGTATCCAGGCGAGAGTCAGAGTTTCATTACAAAATACGGCATTCTGTTATTGCTTACCTGTAACAAGAGAAAATAACCATTATTCATCATATATAGTTTGACGACACTTATAATAGAAAATATATATTTTAATTTTGTTTACACAGATTTAAAAATGAAAAAGCTGAAATAAATTCGTTCGGAAATCGTGGAATTAATTCCACTGCAAATTGCTAATAAGTTTTTGAAAGAGCTGCGCCGTTTTTATTTAAGGAAAGCTGGCTATAATGGCGCGATGCACTCAATAAGCGATAAAAGGGGCAATTTCCATAATCGATCAGGAAACTGTCAAAACATTACCACGGGCTCAATAATTGAGCCATTCAAAGCACACGCCCGGATTCCATCCCCCTAAATTCAGGACTTCAAACGGCCACCGGCTACAATAAATTGTCGTCATCGTGCGTGAATGGTTGCACCTGCGTGCACCGGCTGCGACACGTCACGAGACACACGCGAACCCCCGTAGATCCCGGTAGCACGATGCATCCGCGATGACAGCGATGACATACGACCTTGTTCTTCTTAAATAATTTACCACTGTCGTACTCTTTTTCTTTTTTTCTGCACGGACCGACGAAGGGTGAACTTAGAGGCACGTGAACTTAGAGGGGTTAACGCATCGCCAATTACTCCAGAGATCGTTGTCAGTATCGAGCGTGACGATTGTTAAGTTTCGGTGACAGCAGAATAGACATCGATTCGTTCTGCGTTTCACACGACGGTTAAGCAACACTCTCCGCCGTGGAAATATTTCCTGCTACGTTTTCACGCTGGGTGACGTGTCTGTCTATTGATGGCTGATTCAACTTAACGCGCTGCAGCGCTTTGTAACTACATACTGTTTCAATTAATTCGTTAGTCCTGTACTGCGTCAATTCTATTTTTGGATAATAGGCATATTATTGGATTTCTTGAAATAATGATGACGTTCATATGCGATAAACGACGATGATAATTATGCAAGCACATGATTTAATAAAAGTCAAACAATCGCACAGTTGTTCGTCTTTTCTACTTCAATTCATTAGTGATATTCTTTGTCACTTTGATATTTCACTTTTGACTTGCCATTGGGTTCATTGAAATTGCAATATTGTTTTCATACAACAAATTTTACAATTCAAGCATATATTATAATAACAATAGCGCAATCGCACGGTGTTGCGTGCTTCCTATTTTAATTCACTAGATCTATACTTTGTCACTTTGATATTTCACTTTTGACTTACCATTGGGTTCATTGAAATTACAATATTGCTTTCATACGATCAATGTTACAATTCCAGCATATATTACAATAACAATAGCGCAATCGCACGGTGTTGTGTGCTTCCTATTTTAATTCATTAGATCTATACTTTGTCACTTTGATATTTCACTTTTGACTTACCATTGGGTTTATTGAAATTACAATATTGTTTCCATAGGATAAATTTTACAATTCAAGCATATATTATAATAACAATTGCGCAATCGCACGGTGTTGTGTGCTTCCTATTTTAATTCATTAGATCTATACTTTGTCACTTTGATATTTCACTTTTGACTTACCATTGGGTTTATTGAAATTACAATATTGTTTCCATAGGATAAATTTTACAATTCAAGCATATATTATAATAACAATTGCGCAATCGCACGGTGTTGCGTGTTTTCTATTTTAATTCATTAGATTTAAGATATGTCAAGTTTATTTTTGACACCTGTTTGTGTTTGACAATTATAAAAATTCTTTTGTGCAAACTGATTGAAGAAACTTCCTTATACAAGCACAATTTATGATATAATTAATACAAAGTCTAAGTAATTTCAATGTTGTCAATTTTATGAGATAAAATGTACCAGTTGCTTTTATGTCCAAGACTGTTTAACGTTAACGATTTGTGACAGCAAGTAAGAGTGAATTTCTGTCGTAAAGATAATTTTGAAGGGCCAATGGTGTAGTGCTTTGATTTAGACAGAGGGGATGCGACGGAAAATGGTGAAAGCAGATTTAATGACTGTAGATTGTCCGTGAGAATCATTTATGCGGACCCTCGGTCCTGCGATCACCGAAATTGGACTCCAGGGAGTGAAGAGGGTACTACGCGTGGACTAGTAGTGACAGATCGCCCGGATACGCAAGTTCCTTGAGACACACGCGCCAATCACTCGTCCGTCGACGCAACGTTTCCAAGCAATTACTCGACGTTCCTGACGAGCCCCATCGTCGTCCCGTTCAATCTGTCATCGATCGATCTCGCACAATTTCGGGCGCCGTCGTTGGTCGCCGGCGAAAATCGGGAAACAGATCGAAAATGAAAAAACAGAGAGAGAGAGAGAGAGAGAGAGGGGGGGGGGGGAGAGGGAGAGGAAAAACTCGGAAAGGGAACGCGTCGGACGAGACGCGACGATCGCGAATGATTATCGCGACTCTGCGTAATTTCCGACGCGTTTAAAATGAAATCATTTCGGTTCTGATTGGGCGAATTCGTTTCACCGGCTCGTACGTATGCAAATCGTTTAGAAGGTAATTCGATCAACTATCGCTGGATTCGTTATTGGGTTTAATTATCCTAAATTGCGACGAATTCAATTCTCGTCGGGCATCAAATTTCAGGATTCGCTTCACCACGCTGAATAATTCGGGACCGCGGAGTGCCTTTTTACACGGCGGTTAATATTTGATCGCGGAATCGCGACGGGGCTCGCTTTAACAGTCCTCGATGGCGACCTTGATTGCGTGTATTTTTGCGCCTCGATATACCGCTTGCATTAATTAATAAATATCTCTTTCGAATTTACCATCTCGCAGACTTTTTACGTACGAACATCTGTGATAATCAAGTTTGAATCTTCGCACACTGCAACTCTGGTTCTCATTAGACTTAAGTGCAGGGCTAAAAATAGTATAAAATGTTCTTGCATAACTTGTGCAAATTACGTATACTTTTAACTCTTTGCTCTCCAAGCAATTTTAATTCCAAAATCAAGACATTTCTTTCAACCTAGAATATCTTCATTCTATGTGTCTTTACATTTTGAACATGAAATTCAATCTGTTTTCTTATAAAAATCTTGAATTTTTAACAGTTTATAGAATACAAATATATTTAATAATATGAAGACTGTTCTGAATAATGGTTTGGCAATTTTTAGTGGTGCCCCAGAGTCACCATTCGAGTGCAAAGGGTTGAATATCTTTAACACAATGCATTATTAAAAAACAAACACCCGTTCCGAATCAGTTTCACTGCGTAATGGAAGAACAATTAAATTGCACTGCGATATTGTTAAGAATACGATACGGCACTCGTTGGCAGACAAAATAATGCAAGACTGTTATTGAAGTTTGATACGTCTGTTCTCAAAAGGATTTTTGAATTTCCAACTCAAATACGTGATGAATAAATCACTGTGAATTTAATGCAGCTCTAACAAAATTTAATAACTGTAATCTAACCGAGCAGGACGATCAAAAGAATTTAAGAACATTGATATATCTCTAACTTGCTCATCTCCTTAAAATTATTTCATTAATCAAATAGAAATTTTACAAATTTTACTGTGCAAATATAACTTGTATTTTATTGAATGAAGCTTGGAATATATTATAGATATTGCCCATTTTATCAGAATATATTAATCCTGTAATTAACATCATCAAAGAAAGAAAAATATTTCTAATCTGTTCCTGCTTCTCGCACCTGATGCAGGAAGGAAGTATTTTGATTAAAAATCTGTAGAGGTCAGTTAACGAACGGTTCAACAAATAATAAAAATGTAAAGGTAAAATGGTAAAAAAGTCGAGGGGATTCAGCACGTTGAAGGCATTGACCAATTAGAAACGCGAGCATTCGCTGAAAACAGAACAGCTGTCGGCGAGCGCGAATATGACAGACGCCATTAATCGAGCTGCTTTATGAGAGCGGACCGCCGACGGGTGAAAGCCGTACAAAAGGCAAATTAATTCGGGAAATTTATTGCTTGGCAGCGTGGACACCGGTCACCGTCGAATCGACACCCGGTTTGTACACCAATGTCGAGACATCCGCGAAAGGACAGTGGCCCAAGGCCTTTGCCAAGAAACCTTTGATACCCGAACGAACGTTGATGAGTGTGGCCTAAGCGGCGGACCGGCAAGAGTTGATTTATGATAATTACACGGTGGTGCCAACTGTTTGAAAAGTGTCCACCGTTCGCAATCAGCTGGTTCCCCGATGGACACCCGTACACGACGCTTAATGATTCGCAGAACCTACGCCGGCCTCCAGGAAGAAACCGCCGCGGACGTCTTCTTCGCTCCCCCCTTTTATTTCCCTCTCTCCCTCGTTCTCTGTCCCTCTCCCTTCGTTAGCCATTTGTTAACTTCGCGCTATTAGCTCGCCTGTCGTCTCCCTTCTCTCGACGTCCTACTCGCTAATTACCGGGGTGGCGATTCGTTACTAAATTTTCTATGGAGAGTCTTAAAACTTAGCGACTCCGCTTTTCCGGAATCCTCTGATCGCGATTCAGGAAGTCAGCTAAACCGCTTCTTTCATACAGGAATCTACAGTGACTGATCTAATTAAATTTAGCGACCAGCGTCTCATATGTGTTACGATCATGATTTTGCATATCACACGAAGAAAATCAAATTAATTTTGCGCATATCGTTAATTATAATTCTAACGGATAGCATGATATTCTGAGAACCTATAACTTTCTCGTGACAGTATCTTTTTTTCATGTTTTACACGAACGTATACGGGGTGTACGCGTTAAGTTATGTCACAATTTTTTAGGCATTTCCGGTAGTGCAATTAAAAAATGTTTTAAACAAAAGTTCATCAGTACTTGGTGAGCTACATGTACGCATATTCTTAAATCTGGAAAAATGCTTTTTACGTAAAAAAGTAAAGATCACCTTGACTTTTTTAAATGGCACCACATATTTTGGATGTCATAGGATTGTTGTTGACGTCAAGACGAATTCAACAGTGCATTATACCTTGAAATGACCTCAAACTCGAAAATTTTGTGCAAAGGTAATGTCAATAAAAATTATTTCTTACAAAATAAATCCGGTTACATCAAATGTTCGAACTGCGATCAATCTTCTATGATACAGAACTCCGCTCCACACATGGCGACAACGAGAAATCTAATACAAAAGTAACCTGACTTATTTTGTAAGAAATAATTGTTCATTAAAATTACGTTTGCACAAAGTTTTCGAGTTTGAGGTCATTTCAAGGTCATAGTATAATACACTGTTGAATTCTTCTCGACGTCAGCAACAATCCTACGACATCCAAAACATGTGGTGCCATTTAAGAAAGTCAAGGTGACCTTTACATTTTTATGTAAAAAGCATTTTTCCAAATTTAAGAATATACAAACATGTAGCTCACCAAGTACTGATGAACTTTTGTTTAAAACATTTTGCACCACCGGAAATGCCTAAAAAATGGTGACATAACTTAACGCGTACAGCCTCTATATTGCATTTGATAGAATATTGTAACCGAGAAGAGTATTGCTGTGGGAAATGCTGATAGCAAACGTGTTAAGGAAGGTTAAGAGAATTTCTGGCGAAGTAGCATGGTCTTTCACCTGGTCCAGTTTCGCACCGGCAGGAGAGCGTGCATCGGAATATTCTCGGAGATCTTCCGAGAACCATCAGCAGCCGAGCGTTGCTCCCAACGACTGGTAATAGATAGTTTAACTGCACCGTTACCGACCATCTTTCGAGCGTAGTCCCCTCGCCATCGACTCTCGACGTTCGTTCGACGTCGCACTGTCGCTGACGCTGACGATGCGTGTCATAGATTAATGGTTTACTCGAACGATCCACGGTTAATCGGGGCCGTTGGTGCCGGTGAAACTAGTCGTCTACGCAAAATAATTGGTTCCCGTTTCGAATTCACGAACAATGGCCCGCGCGTAATTCCGAAATCATAAACGCGACCAACGTGAATTAATATCGTCGCAAAAGTTCGCGACCACAGACAAACACCGCTACCGATCTAGTCGTCTGACATCATTATTGTGAATTTATGGCGTAACGCGTGGGTGGCAGTTCTTATTCACGGGTGACGAGGTCTGAAACGAATGGCTAATTTGCAGCTTTGTGCTTCGTTGCTGTTTGTAAATGCGGGGACATTAATCCAACGAAATCTGCACAGTAGAACTGAAATGAGCTTAGCGGATGGTCGGATGATGGAACAGACGTTTGGCGAAACTGATGCACATTCCCATCGATGACCAAAATTTTCTATTGAAATGTTTTCACAGTATGTATATATTACTAATCAGAATTTTACCTAAACAGCCCATACTGCCAATACTGCAAATCTATTCATGGAACTTCAAATAATCAGCTTGCACTTTTGTTTAGCAGCACTAGAGAAATTAGACATTTAAAATAAAATTGAAGGTAGGATCTTAACGATCAACTTTATAATTCAAAGTGATGTGTAATAAACCGGTAGACTCCAATAGTATTTCTTTATCGAAACGCTTTATAACATTTGGATTCTAAAATCGAACAATTTATTATAGAACAACCTAATATTTCAATATTGAATTCTTTCAAATACAAAAATTGTTGTAATGCTTCAGCAACCGAAGATCTATTAACAGCCATTCTCATACCCGTACTGGATGTAAATGAAACTTAATAATATTCATTTGGATAATAATCTCTGAAGAATTACGAAAGCAATTGCTGTCACCGTGGAGCAATAATATCTCCTGCTTTAGATATAATAATTAGAAAATAGTTGTTTGTTAAAGTGTTAACACATTCATCACCCACTCGAAAATCATTAAAATTACACAAAATCAAAGCAATATATTTAACAAAACAAAAACTAAGAAGTTTAATTTTTCTGATATTAATTACTGTTTCAAACCTCTTCTATTCCTCAGATCGTAAGGAAATGATGTACACTCAATCTACCAACGTAAAAATTAATTTTCAATTCAGTATAAATAATTCCGCCACCCAGATATGGGTGACATGGCGATGAAAGTGTTAATAAATACGTACGCCTAACTGTAGGTGTTACATAGTTCTACTCATTAACAAACCGATCAACAACGAACCACAATGCTCGAACACAAAGACGAAGAGGGGGGGGGGGGGGGGTATAATGTACGCTCTCGCAGAGTGGAAATACGATTGCAGAGGCAGTGAAAGTGTTAACAGCTAATTCTGGAAGATTTGTGTGCCAGCAGCTCGCGTTTCGGTTAACGAATGCATCAGCAGTTCGACTTACACACGGTTTACGGTTCTTCCTAGATCGAATCGGGAGAGCGAAGCGAGTTCTCATTCGTTCGCACGTATCCAATCGCTTCCGGTTCGACCGAGCCGATTCGACCGAGCCTTTAATAAAACTTTCGCCGGCTAGCTAGCACACGCTAAGAAAATCGGGCTTCCTTCCTCGGGCTCCCGTATAAAGGTGAGCAAACACAAGAAAAAAACGTTAATCAACTAGTTCCATTTACGCTCCGAGGAAAATCGGCACCGGGCCGCGCGCGCTTCGTCAAAGAATTTCAATTCAATCGGGGCCGGGCAAACGACTTTTTATTTCGTCTTCTCCGTTTGCACGTTCGAGAATTGGGACGCTCCCTTTTCAACGGTTTCGGCTTGGAAAAAGACCGGCTGGGAAGAGAGTGCTCTCGCGATTTTATGCAATCAATACGATTTCCTCTGTTCTCTAGGAAATATGGAAGTCCCCGGTGCGTCCCGTCGCGTCGCTGGATTATCGATCGTGAATCTTTGATCCGATCGATGAGACGAGCGCCGGCCAATGCAAGGAGTTTTCGAGCTGATTTGCGAATGGTAATGCTACTTGGCAACAGCCTCATTTGTCAATTCTATAGTTAGAACGTTTGCCTGGAATTCCCCCTAGGAAACGTCCCCGAGTCACCAGTTCCATTTTGTGATAGCAGAGAGAGCGATCGATGGTGTTTATGTTCCGGATCGAAAGGAATCAGGACACATAAATATTACTATATTGGACTCGTACTATACACGAATTAATAAGGAGATACGATTCGTCGGAGAACGTTCATATTTCCTGACAGTGATAGTTCTATATTGCACATGAGACACGATGTAAAGTGCAGAAATCGCGAAGTTTCTGAACGTCCACAAATTGATGTACAGGGTTGAGGATGCTAGATCTAGCTAATGAATTATAGGTAGAGCTAGCATCGTAGTTCCCTTGTCTTTATACTGTTCAATTTGTAGACTTCTGCACAGTACATCCTATCACCTCTGGACTATCACTATAAGGAAAGATGAGCGTCGTGCGATCAATCGCATATTCTTATTAATTCGTAAATAGTGAAGATACGATAAAGTGATATTAGATCGTTTATAATAATACAGTTTATATTATCATCTACTGAGTCAGGCAGTTCCAACCAGTAGCTCCGGCGCTATTCGAGATACCTTCCCCGCTTAGTTTCTTCCCCCACTCTTAGACTTCA
Source organism: Sphecodes monilicornis (assembly GCA_913789915.3). Classification (NCBI taxonomy): domain Eukaryota; kingdom Metazoa; phylum Arthropoda; class Insecta; order Hymenoptera; family Halictidae; genus Sphecodes; species Sphecodes monilicornis. The sequence goes on from OU565290.1 coordinate 20,556,443, forward strand.
TCGTTACAATGTGTAGGAGTGGGAAGATCCCACCACAAGAGCCGCGCGGCGCGCGCAGCACTCACTAACTCTACGGCTGTACGTAGTAGTGGGGTGAGGTTCGATAGTGGGAACCTTGCAGTTCTCGGAGGGGAATGCGTTGGAACTCCCTGTACTAAGTTATTTAGAATAACTGATATACCCTTGGCACACGAATGACGACTCTAAGCTGCTACTAAAAATTACCACAATATTATCTAAAACAATGTTTACATCACTACGTTTGAATCTAAGAAATTGATAAAAATTTTAATGTTGAAGATACGAGTAAGAGTGACAATATGCGTAAAAGGAAATAAATCATGTACAATGGAAATATTCTAGATCAGAAGAAATATCTTAGTCTTAGAGTAGAAACAGATTCGAGTGCAAAGGGTTAATATAATTTGTACGTGTTCGACAAATTACAATCTCTAAACAGTACATAATATAGCTTCATTTTGTTGTCGAATCAGAAAAGCCTTGTTAATAGACTGAACTAAGTTTCCGTCAATGTTACAGGATCTTTGTGGTAGTATTTTCCAATAGAGTTAGTCTATATTTAGATCAGGTAAGGCAACAACCGCACACTCAATTAATATTGATTATCAACCACGTTCGAGCCCCGTTTCGTCATTCGTTACGTCGCCAAACGAACTGTCGCAGTCGCAACAGCCGGCTGGCATCTCAGTGGCTTCTTTCTTAGGACTACGCATTCCTCGAAAGGTTTCTCGGCGTGGTCCCCGTGTAACGCCTCGTAACACGGGTTCCTGGTTGCATCGTTTCGTTCCCAAAAATATTGTATCCAATTCGATGCACGGAAGCTCGCATGCAACGCGCTCGATCGGCGAAGGAGCAGCGAGAGCAACTTCGTAAATATACGATAGAAGTTCGGGGTCTACCGAAAACATAGAACTATCCGAGAGGAACGTTGCACGTTCCGGTTTTCTTCGGGCACCGGCAAGAAAGAGAAGCCACACGTTCGCGGAAGTCGCGGAACGACCTTGCCACACGATATTGTCTCCAGAGACGGCAAAGAAACACGGAATATTAGCATAAGAGGCGACGCACCGGGGTTGTTCATCCGACGATCGTTGAGGGGGGTCGAATGGGGGACCAGGAGAGAAACAGAGAGAAACGGAGAGAGACGGAAAGCATCTCTTAACAAGCGCAGAGGCCGCGTCCTCGGTTACGGCCGAGAAGATCGACCAGTTTTTGTGATAATCACTCAGGGAGAAGGGAGACAGACCCCCGGGGGCAAGAAACCGATCCGCTGCTCATCAACGACAGATTACGTACGAACCGGCCCCTGCGAGAGAACCAGGGGAACGAAGGGGGTTTTCGTCACACGGACGACGGACCCCAAGGGAGAAAAAGTTCGACCTTCACCCCGTGAAGGGCTCCTCGTAGCTGAGGAACATCCTGGCTGTGTCTGGCAGATGGCAAAGAGTGATTGAACCTGGTGAAAAATAAACGATTACCCGCGCCCGCTCGAAAATTAATCGTGGCTGCGCAACTGAAAAAAATGTAATTAAATTGCTGAGACGAACGCCAGAGCTAGGAATGCACTTCTCTTTTTTCGTTGACACCAACGCGTTTGTTCCTCGGACGATTCTTTCTTCGGTCATTTTCCATTTTAGTACTTGGTGTGTTTGATCCTCGTACGATCGGAATTTAACGCTCACCAGCTTCAAATTGAATACTCATATGCTCGAGAATCAACCATGGATGCTAAATATGAAAAAAGTCATTTTTTTCTGTTGGATGTTGGAGCTAGTATTGCACTTTTCCGTTGACACCTGCGATATTTTCTGAGATAATTCTGTTCTATGGTTTTGAAGAGATTTATTGAGATTTTGCTTTCTGATGCATTTAACCTTTGCACGACCTTCAAAAATACTTAGGATAATAGGTCTCTTACATTTTAACTTTACATTCATACGATTCAACGAATTATGTTTTATTTACGGTATTACATTTTGCAACGATTACAGAAGGTAATCAAACGTTTTACAATATCTAAAAAGATGAAATAAATAAAGCGTCACTCTGAGGAGCGTGCACATATTCGTTTTTATCAAATGAAACTGTCAGACGTATTAACCTTCATCCAACGCTTGTGTCAATTCTTTCACTGCTTTTTATAAGCAGTATATTCTAGTGATCGTATCTTTATTTATGGACAATCAGATCAGTTAATTTACATTTTATTTGATCGTATTAAATCCTCTCATCCGCAATGAGTCTATAGATTTAACGATTCGCCTTTCTTTCCATGTTATTTTTGTATCAAGCAGTTAAACTGACTGGATTCTATTTTATTCATTTAATTATACGAATGGTTTTACAGAGTTCAATGAAAATTTTTTTCTTTGTACCGATAAATCAATGAATCTGCTGCATGCATTTCCACAGAAATAGTTCTTTACTTTCAACAACTATAAAGGCAAAACATTTGAGTGGATTTTTTTATATTTTGATTACTCCAGTGCTGATAAAAGGGAAATAGTAACATGATTCACATGATCGTTAATTAAAGACAGAAGTAACAGGACAAGCGTCCATCTTAACACTTTGCCGTCCGCACGTCTCGTAAAAATTTCTTCGCTTGGCGCCGACCGTTCTTGAGGTTATCGGGTGATTATAAATTTTCAAGTTTTACTAATGTCATCGTTACCTCTCATGAGTTTTCAATCCTGCTCCCTATTTTCATGAAATTTGGAAGATATACATATGTAAATAGTAAATAGTAAATAGTAAATAGTAAATAGTAAATAGTAAATAGTAAATAGTAAATAGTAAATAGTAAATAGTAAATAGTAAATAGTAAATAGTAAATAGTAAATAGTAAATAGTAAATAGTAAATAGTAAATAGTAAATAGTAAATAGTAAATAGTAAATAGTAAATAGTAAATAGTAAATAGTAAATAGTAAATAGTAAATAGTAAATAGTAAATAGTAAATAGTAAATAGTAAATAGTAAATAGTAAATAGTAAATAGTAAATAGTAAATAGTAAATAGTAAATAGTAAATAGTAAATAGTAAATAGTAAATAGTAAATATTAAATAATGCCGTTGAGCAATACTTTGTGCGCGACACCACTGTGGTGTCGCCGGACGGCATAGTGTTAATAAAAATTAATAACCAAAAAAACAAGTACATAGTTTGATAAAAAAAGAGGGATAAAACATTGACTAATTTGCTATGTACCTTTAATCGATAAAATGGAATAACCTGGAATAATTTTCATAATTTGGAATAACATATAGCATCAATTTTATGGCTAGAAGTGCCAAGTAATGCAGAATATAGAATAGTAAAAAGTAATCGACAGTAAATTAGTACTCGGATCGGATCAATGAGAGTAACGCGCGATTGCATGGATTCCGGCGCTTTAATTATCGATCGCGGGAGATCTCGGGCGTTTAACGTGTTTGAAGCTCAATTAGGGAGCGTGTAGCAAACGCCGAGCGCAGAACTGAACTCCATCGTCCCGCATAAATGTGCAAATCGGAATGAAACTACTCCGGGTTCAGCACGAAAATCACTCGTCGGTGCGCTTGGGCGGCGTAATTTCGCGCGAGACCGACATTCCAGCGAAACTTTCCGCGTGTCGCTCATAATCCTACGGAATGTCCGCGTGTTCTGACGGTTCGCGTCTGTCCGTCGGTCCGTACCTCGCGTCGCGTTGGTCGGTTCTCGTAGTTCGCTTATCCGACGTGTTCTAGCGGGAACGAATTTTACATAAATTACGGTCGGGAACGCCGGAGACTTCAATGCCACTTCCCGATCGGGGAGCGTAATTCGAAGCCGCGAGAGGCCGCGGCTCGCGCGCCGTACCACGAAACACCTTTCATTATTCAAATTAACCGGCTAATACGTTCCATTATCAGTGATGGCTTCCGAGTACCCGGTCCATTTCGAAGTAAGGCAAGTGCCACCGAATTTCGCCTACCAAATTTCAAATTTCATTCTCACCTAAGAGATATTTTTTATAATAAGTCAGTTTCAATAGAAAGAGGCACTATTTGTGTTTAATGTACATCGGGTTCAAACAGTTCAAATATTCAGATTTTTAATAAAAATTTACCTACATTCGTTATCTCGTGTATCATGTGCAGATTGCGGATTTTATGCATTTATGGAAAAATGGGAAGGTGCAATTTGGACGAATGTAGAGATTGAAAGAATTTAAGAGTATCTATGTACTATTTTTTTAGCTTTTTAAAGTTTTTAAAGAAGGAAAGAAATTTCTACTTAGTTCCAATTTCTTGCAATTGGTGTAGACAATTTTGATTTTGCATAAACTTTCGCAGTCTTATCGTGCGTGATCCACAGTCACGATTACTGAATAATGTTTAAAAAAGGTGATGTTGAAGGTGAAGACAAGAAGCCCGGTCTACTAGTGTTGAAAGAATGGTGATTTTGAGCTTGGCAAGCCTGTCCGCTCAAGAGTCGGGTGTATTCGTCACCCATCGGCCGCGCTCGGTTTTCTCTAGTACGAATCCTATTGTACTGCGTGTTTCAGCTTCCAACAAAGATCATAGTCATGAACGTTTAAGTGAGATTGTTAAGCATTATTTAAGTACATGAATAGTAAAAGTGTTTCTGTAAAAGCGTAAATTAAGTATAGTGTTAGAAACAATGTTACGTCTCCTGTGAACAAATATTAGATTCTATTGCATTGATATGAAGTATGAAATATAGATTCATATATATTATAATACAACACGTGGTCTTCATTCCCTCACCTCCACGCTATTAATATTATTTTAACAACTAGCAATATTGACACAAAAGCGGATTATTCATAAAAATGGATAACTGATTGTTCGCAAGCTGTCGATGCTCCAGCGGGATGGGCATTTTTGTCTCAATTGAGACAAAACTGTCCCCACCATAGCGGCCACTGTCGCCCACCAGCATCCGCCGTTACCGTAGAGGAAAAAAGGTGCTTCGCCCGTTGCGAACAGTGCGCGGGCCTCGCGCATGAAAGAGAGGTTGGTGGGAGAAGCAGGCGTTTGAGGGGCCCCAACCGTGCCCATCCCTGCTCGAGCCACTAAGCCCACTACTTACTAACAAAAGTCGTATCTTAACAGGCGAGCTCGTACTCCCCTCTCGCGCTGATGAGAGTCGGAGCGTGGTAGTGGGGGTAGCGGCTCGAGTATCAGCACCCCGTAAGCAATCCGTTAATGCAACATATGAGGAATTCATGCATACAAGACCACAATGCTCCAGAATGATCACGTTAGACCGTATTGGAAAAGAGCAGTTGAAGAAACACTGATAGATTTGGAATAGAAAGTTCTCCCCCACTCAGAGTATTCCGCCACCATTGCATCTTCAGATTTTCATCCTTACAATGAAAATTGGTCGAGCATGGCCTCAAAATCCAGAATAATGGATGTTATTCCAAAAGATACTCCTAACATATATTATGGGTGGGCTAGGTGCGCTTACGATATCTCTGCGAGCAGACTCGCGCGCGCGGCTTATCGGGGCCCGTAAATTCGGTTTACGATCGACAAGGAGAATCGGGATTTCTAGATCGACAGTTATGACGGCGTGGCTCGGGCCCTGGCCGTCCCGAGGGGCCCGCAATGCGACGGCAAAGGGGCCCCGGGACCAGAGACAAAGAGGGGGCCACGCGGACCGAGAAGAAAGGACGAGGCTGCAGAGAACCGCCTTATCTTGATGCTGGACGAGACCGTCATAGGGAGTGAACAGTTCGGCCAAAGGCTCGCAAGCGTCTGGAGATCGAGCGTGCCGATACTGTGGCGAGTACACAACGATACCAGTTACACAATGAGCCCCGAACACCAATTACCGTCCAGAAAAAATGTTCCGCTCCGCGAGTGGTCCCGCGGACTCGCCACACGGTCTAAGTCTTTGCGCAACTTCTCCGACCCCGATCTCCTCGGCTTCGTCCTCGTCTTCGTCTTTGTCTTCTCCGGCCGCGACCAACTGTAAATAATACCCGAATGGCAGTCGGAGGCTGGAACCTCTGCTCCGTGGCATAGGCGGCGATTTTTTCGGTAATCAACCGGTTTTGCGAAAGTATTTCGAGATTTCTGAAAGGTGAAACCTTCCTGCTGCCGTTGCTTCTTGCCCACAGGATCGTAATCCTCTTGTCGAGCTGCGACTGGATGGCTGATGAATTTCGAAAGACTCGAAATTACAGGGTACCTCCAAGAGAAGGCTCCGCGCAAGATATTCTTGGAAGCCGCTATCTTGAGTCACGTTTCGGTGGTCGGAAAAGATCCGCGCGCAATTTCCAGGCTAAATGAAGACTCGATGTTCGGTTTGTGTGCATCTATTGCTTCTTCGAAACGAAATGGAAAGTAAACAAGGTTTTACACTTTTCGATTGGCACACTGTGCGCTAGGTTTATTTTCGAAAGTCGAGCCTGGCACGCAATCCTCGAAAGTGATTGCCCAAAATATCATCTCGTTGTTTTCAGTCCGTTTTTTTTCTGTATTTATTTTAATTTGATCCATTGTTTTTCATTCATACTCTCACATTTTAGGAATGTGCTACTAACCTTCCATTGAAATAACGAGTGGAACACTGGAATCGAACAATTGAATCGAACATGTGAATCTTGTAAAATCAGGTGCTTCCCCAGATGTTTCAATTAGTAAAATCAATAGCAATTGTAACTTTTTCTTACCATGTATGCTGTTTCTCTTTTAAATAAAACATTTTCGTTTTTAAGCACACGACAGTTCAATTATATTTGTGTGTTGATAATATTTAGTATTGTCTTTTCCAAGCACGAAAACTCAGTTATAAAATTTTAAAGGGGTTTATCAACTTAATGCACGGTCATAGAAAAATAGATTAACAGAACAGTGCATCCGAAGTAGATTCAGAAATAGCACAGCGTGAGATTATGGTAAATATAGCGATGTTGTTATGTCGAAATGGGAGTTGAAGACACTGGTAAGAATAACAGAGGTTAACGTGGCCTGTCTCGTACACTCAATTATAATGAAACATAAGCTAATAAAACAGAGAAATGACGATAGCGCCAGACGCAGAGTACTTGATGAAGCACAAATTGCCTGAATCCTATGAATGAGAGGTTTGCACGCACGCTGCGTTTACAACATTCATTTAGACTGCGCAACTGCCAGCAAACGGTTTTGCGATACGAACGGCGATCGCCGTGTCATTAGTCATGCAAATACGTAACGCGCTGTTTATTATGCAACAATAATTGCTAGAAAGGATTTCCTGCACACGAAGGAAATCACTGCGTCTGTTCTGTTTTTCTGAATAGGAGTGGTCGCGCTGCCGTGCCGCTTCTGCGTTACTTGCCGACTTAAACCAACGATTTTAACATATCTTGTTAAGTTGAACAATACGATGCCATTATGACTGAAATTGCAATTATCTACGGATTCTATAATCTGCAGGAATATAAATAATATATGTAGGAATATAATACGAATTTTCGATATTACCACGTGGATGTGATGAAGATGGAATTATTTATATTCTTTTTTAGAAAAGGAAGATTTAGGTTAGATAGATCAATTATTCCAAGTACTCGAAAATATTGAAAATATTGAATAATACGACGTAAGAACCAGTAGCTCAAAATCCGAATCACAACTCTGAAAACTCATATAAAATCAACGCAACTTACTCAACTACTATACTCTACATTACGCGCTCAAGTTGATACAGAAACAAACCTATCCTCCAAATCGTTATATTTTATCAGGATATACAGGGTGTTCACGCTATTCCTAGCCAGCGTTTTTTCTTGCAAATAATAAATATTAGAAAAAAATGAAAGAGGAGAAATTAATACTGTTTTTTGCAAGCGATGTAATGGCGTATGTAATTTGTTTGTATTTGCACTATTTTCATAGAAATGTCGGTGACCTCTAATTTTTGTAAATGGAATGCTATATATTTTTTCATACCATATGAAAGCGTGTGTCAAAACAAATTCATTCGTATACGACACAGTGACTTTCAAGCTCATACAAGGTCAGACATAGAAGAAACATTTTGAACATTTCGTACTAATGCGTTTACAAGTATACTTTATTGACGAAACTATAGTAAATGTTCAATATAACTTTCTTGTACATGACTGCATACTTCGGCTCTATTAACTATATTCTTGTTAGATTCTTCTAATGTTCTCCGAAATATTAATGCACATGATTGCGTTAGTTTCCTTTGCAAGTTGTTTACATTTCTGGGGGTTGTGTATCGTGAATATCTTAACGAAATACTACGTACGAAATATTCAAAATTGTGCTGCCATTTCTGATCTTGTATGACCTTGGAGGTCATTGTGTTGTATACGAATAAATTTGTCTTGACACACGCTGTCATATGATATAAAAAACTATATTTCATTTAAAAAATTGAAGGTCACCTTCATTTCTACGAAAATAGCGCAAAAACAGGAAAATTACATACGCCATTACGTTACTTACAAAAAGCAGTATTACTTTTTCCTCTTTCCTATTTTTCTAATATTTATTATTTGCAAGAAAAACGCTGGCTAGTAATAGCGTGAACACCCTGTATATCGATCACTGTAATACAAATTCACGATTTGCATTTTTTGTAAAATCAAATTTTAACAGTGGTCCAGTTAAATTCTCGAAATAGAAACGTAAAAATTTCCTGAACGGTGTCCAAGGGTTAATGGAACCTACCGACCGTATAATAGAGTAACATCCCCGTCATGTACTCTCGTAATAAACATTCTTATGCAACAGCTGCACCGTCTACGGTTTTTCTCGCCTGTACCGTTTATCGCTCGCGAAACAGGGTCGAGCTCGGGTCCGATTGACAAAAATCGGTGGCGCAACCAACGGCCGGGCATTATCAGCTCGCCGGTGCGCCGGTTTATTGTCGTGGAATCGAGGCTGACCAATAGTTAGGGTCGGCCTAGTGTTTGCTGTCCGCGATAACGCAGGAAACGATCGGCCGATCACGCGCGTCGGCCTATTGTTCCGCGGTGTGCAAGGAGCACAGAGACGGGCGAATCGAATTTTGCGGCGGCACACGCAATCTAAACCTGGCCGCCGCGAGGACAAAGAATGGGAACGGAACAAAAACGCAATTATCGTCGGACAACGGATTAATTAGAGGAATCAAAAATCGCTGGACAAATCGGCGCGGCGGGCAGGACGCGACGGGACACCACGGGGAACTGCGATGGCAGCAGCCTGTGGAGAGTTTCCGCGCGGCGAAATGCCATTGAACGCGGTGCCGAGCATTGAAATGATTGGGGACGAGCGGCGCAAACGGGATTTAAACGCGCGAAACCGGCCGCGAACTCCGCCGGCCGAACAATAGCGGCGCCCTTCGTCCAATAATTAAACTGACGCGAGCTTTTGCACTCGTGGCAAGTGACGGAATCGCGTTAATTCGCCCGTGTACACAATACCCACGGCCGCGGCTCGAATTACTCTCGACTTCCATCGCCCGCCATGCACGGACCCGAAACACAGACCACGCGGACACGTTACTTTGCCCCCTTCGTACCCCAACACCCGTTTCTGACGAGCGAACGCGTGAAACGACATCACAATCGCTCCCGTCGATGGCAATTAAGAATCTCGCGGTACCTCGCACCGTTTTGTAGAAAATGCGGAAATTCCCTGGAAGAGACAAGCATGGAATCGATGACAATTGGGAATCGAGTGCACCCCCACAACATTTTGTCAAAATTATGGAAACGCTCCACATGGAAGAAGCATGGAATCGATGACAATTGGGAATCGAGTGCACCCCCACAACATTTTGTCAAAACTATGGAAGCGCTCCGCAAGGAAGAAGCATGGAATCGATGACAATTAAGAATCCCGTTCTCCTCCTCACCGTTTCATAAAAAATACGAAACATCCCCGGAAAAAAAGAAGCTTGAATACGATAACGAGTGCGATTTCGTTGACGTTCTCGCGAACCAATTCTTTGTTTTTATTCTTCACAAAAGGTGCTTGGAAAGGAACAAATTTAAATCTGTAAAGTTTCGATCTAGCAGATTTAGCCGTGGTTGCTGTAAATTACTTCACACATAAACTTCAACAGTTCGGAGTGATTGCAGTGGGGAGCGCAACCGTGTTTATCAGTGGACTTGCTTTGACTACCAATAGATGTCCACCCTACGCAAATGTTATCAGTGTGCAGTAATTCTAGTGGGGTGGACGGTTGCTGTGACTATCAATGTGCTGTTGCACACTTGCATTGTGTACTGTTATGACTGCCAATAGATGTTCTCCCCATCAGTATGGGGCATGAAATGTTTGTAGAGGGGGATGACATTTATGATTGGACTGTAGACTTTATGACACAAGTGAGTAAATGAAAACGGTAAGTAGATGAAAAGGATTTAAGAGACTGTTCATGAATTAAATGCATCTCTATATTGCAATCGATGCACAAAGCTTTCACTTTACTTGAAAATCTGCAGAGCAATTATATGTATGTAGGATTTTAGGAAAATGGGGAGCAACCGGTCACACCGATAATCGAACCCGGGACATCGCGGTTTGTAGCTGATCAGCTCCTGCACGTACCAACGGAAGCCTCCAACTTTTCCTAATCTCCATACGGTATTTGGTCTGGTGAGTCCTGATCCCACACTCGGCCATCCTGCATCGGCATTCGTCCTCGAATGTCTGTCACAGCGTCATCGTCTTTTTTGTGTCTGTTTGGCCTCAGCGCCATCAACACAACTCGTCATCAACTTCGTCACTTTTCGGGAACATCATCCCCTACTGCCCTCTCTAGCAGTTTTCTCTGGGATGTGCCCCTTACTTCGCTTCGGTGCCCTTTCGCTTACGTGCGACCGTCTTCGCAACGCTTGCTCACTACGTTCGTCGTCTTAGACCATATATACTTATAGACCCGACTTCAGATAGTAAGCTATGTTCCGAGATTAAATCGCCTAGCAGACAACGCTTATGGGCAAAGTGCTATAGTCTATTGAGAAATCGCAGTACCGCGAAGGTGAAGTGTTAGAAGAGAAAGGGGAATCGTCGTCGCATCTCAATCTGTATAAATATTTATGGAAACTGTAACTGTAATATACATACATGTATTTTATTTCATTACTCGTTCATTTTTACTTTGCTCTTATTATTTTAAATATCGCTAACTCATTTTGTCAATTATAATTTGAAAAAGGTTAAACTTCAATGTAGAAGTTGATAATATGAGATCTGTATTTCCTCACAACTTACTTTATTTAAAAAAAAAATAGTAAAAACAGTATACATGTACATGTCGAATACAATCACAGTTGGGCATTATTTAGATAAAAAATTATTTAAATAACGATTCGAATAAAAGATACCTTATCTTTATTCGTTATTCCAAGGTTCGAATAAAAAAAAGTATCTTTCTTCGACGGATAAATTCTCGTCTCATGCGCTATCCACCATTTTGAATTATCTCGAACCATGACTTGTGGGTACCAGATACTCTTATATCTCGGAACACTGCATCCTATGCACACACTATACCTATGCCGGGTCTATAAGTATATATGATCTAAGTTCGTCGTCCGTCACCGTCGTTAGCGCCACCATGCGGGAATCGGTATTCCCCCCATCCCGGACTAGTCCCCAAGCGTAGGATCTTAGGAAAAAGGGGGGCGCGGGCCGCCAATCGAACCCGGGACCTCGCCATTGTAGCTGATCAGCTCCCTGCATATACCCACGGAACTCTCCCACTTTTCCTAATCTCCATACTGTGGGATTGGAAGGTTTGGAAAGAACAAGCTTCGACGTAACGTTTTTATTTAACAAAACTTACAACTAAACTATATCGGATAATCTAATGCTTTACGCGGTGCGACTTTATCTCGCACGATATGTACTTCTTCGCTCGACTTCGCTATTTGTGCTCTACTGCTCGACTTCACTGTTCTAACTCTATTTCCGGAGTACTCAGACTTCGCTGCTTGCACTGTTCGCTTGCACCTCTCACACACTCTCTCTCCCTCCTTCGCTCTCTCTTTCTTTCTTAACCACGCCGTTACGCGAAGAAGTAAATAAACACGGAGGCCTGTATCGGGCCACCTGCAGACGCTCTTGAACTCGCAGAACACCTACGATTCCGGCGACCTTACAATACGGTATTTGGTCTGGGGAGGTCCTGATCCCACATGTATGATACAAATTTTTGCAGGTTCGTTTGTTTTTTACAAGCTTCCCCTTAACTTTCAGTTGTCCCATAAAACATTCAAAATGTCGCTAACTGTCCATTAACACTAGGTTCACGGAACAGTAAAAGTGACTATTTTACATTATTTTATAAAAATTACAAGAATATGTCTATCCAAATGTTAGCCATTGTTTTTGTAATATATAGCCACAATAAATGAATTTGTTAAATAATTTTACACGGGGGAATCTTTACAATCTCAATAATCGTAAATTAAAAATATTAGAACCCTTCATTTTGACGGGTCTCGTAAACCTAGTGTTAAATAAATGACTCCTTCCGTAGCGACTCCATCAGTAATTTGAGGACGCATGTCGCACGCAACCGTTAAATTCACGCGAGATTGCCTATCGACAGTAGCCAAATTAAAAGTAGCGAAAGAGAGAGGGAGAGAGAGAGAGAGAGATCGTAGAGCGTTGCTTTTGAAGTTTTTTGCGCCGGACAGCGAGGACCAGGCCGTAATTTAATCATGGGGCGCAAGGCGGGTTATGAATATACAAAACCGTCCTAGAATGGAGCGGGTTACCGGGTCCGATGGACAATAGCGATGGCCGCAGATCGATGATTAAACTGCGGTCTTTCGTACTTACGAGTGGTAACAGAATCGCGTTAATCCGGCCGTTTCCCACCTGTGCACACAGGCCCCGCTAAAGACATTCAAATTACTCGTCAATTTTAACCGTCGTCCCGCAGGGAAGCGACCGATAAACCTGCGGCGTTATTGACTCGACTAAAATCGATCTCCGCAGACAATTTTCTGTGTACACGAACACCACACAGGCCATCGAACAATGACTTGGTGACCAAACCGGGGCAACACTTCAGCAAGACGCGTGATTCATTAATTACGACGCTAGAGGCTGTCAGAGAGCTTTTGGGAACATTTTACTAGATGTCGTTGTGAAACTGGAAGCATATTCTCTTAGAAATGTTCTGAAAGATAATTCTATAAATCTGTAAGTCAGTTGTAATTAAAACTGAATGTACAAGACACGTTTTGGTTTATTTAAACTTGCGTATTGCTGCTATAAGATGTTCGAATACCTAGATTATGTCGTTACAGTACTATCTTATAGTGGCACAAAATAAATTGCATAAGATCCATTTCCTTTTAATATACTTGCGCATTTATTTATAATTTGATATGCATTACATTTAATTGCAGATGTTGAATTTACAGAAAAAGGCTGTACTATCATTATTTATGGACTCGAAGAGTCCATACCAAATTCGTGGTTATTGTTACATTTTTCAAATCGTACGTTTATAATAAACGCGATTTAAAGAACCGGAAGAAATTAATTTTTATGCATACATATAATTTTTTCGCGTCGTTTTTAGAAGCCAGTAGATAAACAAAAAAATTAACCAGACCCTTCAACATTCATTAAACTCTTCTCTGTTCGGAATCGTAGACATTGCAACGAAACTCGCAAATTAATGAATGTTACAAACAACAAACAGCCTGTTACGTATTCAAAGAATTAAAAGAAGCATCGGTAGAGAGAAAGACAGGCAATTCGCACAAGTAAACAGCACCATCGACCGATCGTTAAGGCGTTCGATCACGTTCGATCGATTCACGTCCAAAGTCGATTACCATATCCCGAAATTCTCGAGTCTGTGCAGCACAAGGTACCTCGCGTATCGACGACGCGCGATCGACCCCGTCCACGATAAATTAATTAATAATGTCCTGGCCCGATAACGTCTTAATTGCCGCGGTTCCTCGTAACGCCGAAGCTAAGGGCGGTGGCTAACGTCGCTACGCAGAACGTTGTCCTCCCTGTAGCTCGTTTAATTAAATTAGCAATTAAAATTCCGGCTCGTTCGCCGGTCACCGGGTTTCGCTTCTCTCGGCGCGTCGAGATCGTTCCCGTGGAGAAGCGTTTCGGACGAGGAGCATACGTTGTGCAAATACCGGCCACGAATTCGCTTTTAATCCGGGCACGGGGCGATTCGATTTGTGCAGGGAATCGAATCGCGGCGGTGCAGCGGCGTATGCACGCGGTCGCCTCCGGTTATCATGTATCAATCCGACGATTTGCGATGAACGCGGCTTTCTCTGCCCGTCCCTATGCCCGACAGCCAGCTTTCGCGAGCTTCCGCGAGCCGCTTGTCCGGTTATTGTGATCGCCGGTGTCGAGATCCTTCTGGATCCGATCACGGGCTTCATGTCACACAATCGTCTTTGCAAAGACGTTTCCATCATTTTATAAAGCATTTTTCAAATCGCGTTTCCATCGAAGATGGTGTGCACTAGCATCTATAAGAGTCAGATGAAAACGATGTTTTATACAGTGTGTCCCAGCTAACTTGGCCACCTTGAATATCTCGCTTAGTGTTAGTAATAAAAAAAAAAGTTATAGGACAATATTAACCTAACCGAAGGGGTAATATAATGATTCGGTAAAATCTATTTTCAAGGTCATTTTTTTCTAGATATCAAGGTCATCAATTTTTTTTAATGGAACTATACATTTTTTTATCGCGATGTAATAGTAGGGGTGATGACCTCTTCAATGGCATATTATACAATGACCTTCGTGTGACCTTGGGTATGAAAAATTCAAAAAGCATTACAGGTATTATCAGTCATTAATTTACTACACTAATTGGTTTCATTGAACTACTTGTATTTCAATAAATGTTCGAAATGATGACCATTGTTTTCAATAGATTGTTGTATTTGCTTGTATATTGAAAATAAATGATTCTCTGGTATACAACAATGTATTGAAAACAATGGTCATCGTTGCGAACATTTATTGAAATACAAGTAGTTCAATCAGAACAATTAGTGTAGTAAATTAATTACTGATAATACCTGTAATGCTTTTTGAATTTTTCATACCCAAGGTCACACGAAGGTCATTGTATAATATGTCATTCAAGAGGTCTTCACCCGTACTATTACATGGCGATAAAAAAATATATAGTTCCATTGAAAATAAAATTGATGACCTTGATATCTAGAAAAAAATTACTTTGAAAAAAGTTTTTTCCGAATGATTATATTGCCCCTTCGGTTAGGTTAATATTGCCCTATAAAGTTTTTTTTTTATTACTAACACTAAACGAGATATTCAAGGTGGTCAAGTTAGCTGGGACACTCTGTATATTAGTCCATTGACGTCGTATTAACACGTTCAATACCTGGATTTGTTTCGTTGCCCACCTTTATCGTTGAATTCTTTCATTAAATGGAACGTATCTCCTTTTCAGAATAGTCAAATAGTTTAACAAATAGACGTAATGGAATAGTCAAATAGTTTAACAAATAGACGTAATGGAATAGTCAAATGGTTTAACAAATAGACTCATTCACTGCTTTGTAGTGAATTGTAGTGTGATTGTAGACATGTAAACTTTGTCTGTTCTTCCGAATACAGTACCCGTTAATTTAATTAAATCGCCAGAAACTTAGTAATTGAATGACGATTGTAATATTCTGGGAGAAGATAGACTCAGACTTCGTCGTCGGTGGGTTAAGCAAACTTCAGCCATGGATCGTAGTGTGTAACTGGCAGAGACTTCTTAATAAACGATTGCAATTCTGATTGGCAATGAAAAATCTCTTAAACAGTACTTTCAGCAGTTTCCAGCAGCATTAAAATCTAAAGAGACAATTTAACAGGAACTACTTGCAGGAAAGTTGCCCACGAAGGGGGAGATCGTTAAGAAGGATCGGTCAGAGGGAGGGATGTCCGAGGATTGTGAGCAAAGTCCTGATCCGTCCTGTAAACAGGGACTAAGAAGTCGGTTCTCGAAGTTAAATCGCGCACGTTCGATCGGGTTGGTCGTGACTCGCGAGCAATCGTGGAGGCGTTACGGGGAAGCTATTCGGGGCCGTCGAGGCAAGTGGATCGAAGGCGTTGTAATGCACAAGGGGGCTCAAACCGCGGCAATGCCCATTGACAGCCCTCGACGTAGGAACAAGATCGAGAAGGTAGTCCACGTAACTCGAGCGTACCCATAACGAAAGCCGTGCTGGCAGGAGGAGGTGGAGGAGAAGGAGTAGGGGGTTGAGGCGGTGGCTTTCGGGGGGAGAGGGGTATGGGTATAGGAAGTCCTCAAGGTTAATCGCATCGCGGCGACGGAAAGCTATTGCCGTGGCGGAAAGTCGAGGAGGAAACGACATTGGATGAGGAGGGCCGAGGCCATTTATTCGATTCACGGTAGAGCGAATACGGACCTACGTCTAGACGTACAAACGGCCCCGTCTCTTCCTATCCCTTGTCTTCTCTCCTCCTTCTCCATCCACGTCAACTTTTCCTCTCTTTCTTTTCTCTCTCCTTGCCTCCGTCTTTCCTCTCGCAATTTTTCCTAGCTCCTCTATCCACCGTTTTCTCTCTGATCGTGCGCCTCCTCATCTTCCTCACGATCGGCTCTTCCTACCGAATATATACCGGCTCGTCATTTGCCGCAGGACAGAACCAACGTGCACACAGAGGGGATCCGGTTTTGTACGTGTATAGGAACGTGTTCCGGATCAGCGAGACCAGGCCCGTGGACTTCCGCCTCGTCAAGATTGGATCGACGTTGAGTCTGGTCGGGGAAATATTATCCGATCTTTGGAGGACCCAGCCTCGTCACGCTCGACCTGTGTCCCCCCGTGCCCTGGCCCTCTCGATCTTCTATACATTCTTCTATTTCCAGAACGTTCTCTCTCTCTCTCTTGATCTCTCTTGATCTCTCTTCTTCTCCTTGAATCTCCCAATTCCAGCAACCTTTGTTACGCCACGAAATCAATCTCGTTAGCTCCGATCGTTACCCACCCGCAGCATCGAGGATCTCCTTTGCGACAAACGCGCGCTCTATTTTCAAAATTCTCCAGTGGATGTGGGATGCGCGTTTGGCTCCGGCTGAATAGCTCGGCCCATTGAACGACACTGGAGCCGAGGAGAGCAGACCCCCGACCAACAGAATTTCGAAGGAAATGTGTTTGTTATTGGCCCTTTGGGTAGTCGAGATGTCGTTAAGCCAGTCGATTCTTAACCATCGGAGGTTCCGCTCGTCGACGTACTCGTGGCTCCTTCGCCTGGCTCTTCTTCCTCTTCTTCTTCTTCTCTCGGGTATGCTGATTTCGGGAACTAATATTGACCGAGCTCGCAGGCATCCGCGAACGATAACCATGGACAAGCGTTTTCGAATATAGTGGCTTTACGTCGATGAAATCTGATTGTGGGTATAAGGAATCCAGGACTCGCAAACACTAGGACACTGGCGAAGTGCTACTACTGCCGATTGGATTATTTTAGCCTTCTACAATTTAATTTATCACTTGATGGCAAATTGACACAGTGGTAAACAGAATCTATATAATGGAAATGTATGGAATTGATCTTATAAGCTCCCTCTATCAAGATTTCAATCTAAAATCACACGCCTTAGTTTTTTAGTCTTTACAATCCCTTATTTTTCAAAATCGAATACAACTCGTGGTATAGTAACATATTTAAAATCAGTACATCTAACTCTGAATATACACAGCAATAAAACGTGAATGGTATACAGGGTGTTTCGAATTTGATGGTACAGCCAGAAAGAGGATTATTCTACAAACAGAAGGAATAAAAAATATAGAATAAAATTGTATCAAACAAGACTTGATTTTCGAGAAACTTGGCTCTGAAAATTGATCACGTACTCGTGCATTAGTATTTATTTCCAAGAAGTAGAATTGGCAAGTCATGATCAGACACATCAGTAGATTCCTATTCAATGGCATAGATTATACTTGACGAATTAACAAAACTGGTTTCCACATTTTTTACCTGCTTTTACATCCAAATTTGCTCCTTTTCCAATTGTAACACCAAATTGAAAACATTGTATACATTGGCTTTTAGAAATGACAAGACTGAATTTATTCATTGCGAATTATATTGTGTTCTAGTAATTTCCTATGAAGGCGTCAGTATAACTTCAACAATTGTAAAATAAAAAAATTTGGAACAAGTTATTTGATTAATGATGGTACATTCAACGACAGCTTCTACTACAAAATAATGCAATGCCATTTTTTCAAGAGCAACGATAATCCGGTTTTTCCAGATTCTTATTTCTTTTGCACTTTATCTTGACTTCAATCAATTTACCTCCACGTCATTACCCATTTACTTAGAATTACCGTGATCTGAACAGCGCATGGGACCGCAAGCGCTTTAAATATTTATTTTTCTTCGTGTGCCAGGCAAGTGTGATTTTCATACGGGAAGAGTGTGCCAAAGTGTCTTTGAATCGTGAATTGGCTCACCGCGCATTATTTCGGATTTCCAGAAGTCCCTGGCTCGCTAATATTGAACAGGGTCTATATAAAAAACGATGTATAAGGATTATCGCGATCCGGTGGCTGTCCTATATTGCAGCAGCTCGCGTTCCTCTATCCGAAAGATTGCTGCCGGGGCTGAGTCACTGAATCCTGACACTCCATATTCGAAATGTTAATCCTCCGAACGAAAACAGTTTGAAGAACTCGGGGAGCAGGCGGCGGCGGCAGGGGATCGATCCTCGAGAGCCGAGTCCTCGTTACACGGGAAAATTACGGTCCCTAGCGGAGCGGAACGATACACACGTACCTAGTTCAAACAAATAGGTGAGCGAGAGGGAAACTGAGAGAGATAAAGAGAGAGAGGGGAAGACAGGCAAAAAACACGGAGAGAGAGACAGGCTCAGTTCTGAGCCGCTTAACCGGCGCGTTTCCGATCGTTAAATTTGCCATCTCCGCGACTCCTCTCCGAAAACAATCAAAGCCTCAAAGTGTACACGCCACGGAACAAATATTTAGCGGGTCGCGTCGCGCGATCTCTCGCCCGTTAACACGCCTTCATATTTTTAGCCGGTTTGAAGCGGGGTTGTAGGAGGAGCGAAGGAAGCGAAAACCTATGGGGTGATGGAATGGGAACTTTGTCGCCGAGGACAAAGGCGAGGCGTCTGTTTGCGGAGCATGTCCACGCAACCGGCCGCAGACCGCGGACCACGCACCCGTGCACAGAGTGCCAGGCGCATACGCAACACCTGACCGCAACGTAAACGTCACGACGCCTAATTTACAGCTATTTTTACGCGGGTTCTGCGCCGCGCCGCGCCGCATCGGCGAAGCCCCACTTCCAGCAGGCTCGTAAATAAGGAAGAGGGAACCGGAGGGGCACCAAAGGGGAATCAGGGGGGGCAACAGAGGCAGACCGCGATTCGCACAAGCGGCCAGAGCGTTTCTCGCGCGTCGATATACAACCGAGATAGCCGGCCCCGACCGGCCAGGCTCGCTGGCTCACTCGCTTCGTTTCTTCTTCTTCTTCTACCTTGCTTGCACTCCTCGGCCAGCTCCGAGAAGCCTTCCCACAGCGCGTAGAATCGGCCCAGGCCGCTTTTATCTCACCTCGCCGGTCTTAAGGATAACAATAACGCCGGCGAATCCAACGTGAATCCTGATACCCACCGCCGCGACCCGGTTATTCAATGCGAGCCTGCATCGCCAACGTGTGGTCAGCGGATCGCGTGCAACTCCTGCTTGATGCCTTGGTAATGACGCGAACATCGCAAGATAACTGATTGCCGGGTGAATGTCGAGGATTCGGTACATCCCCGGTAACAAAGTATTGATTAAGATTTGAGTAAAGAGGAGTGCGCTTGAGGATTTCGATGTGGGAACTCGTTTTCTGATGGTCTCATTGGGGGAAGAGGTTGTGGAGTGTTTTGAGGAAGTTGCTGCTGGGTAGTTGAGGTCGTTGTAAGCACGTGTTGTGGGAATGACAGTCATTATAGGAAAATGTTCGGGATCTTTAGAATTGTTATTGGAGGCTGCTGGGGAATTTTTTCTTTTGCAATATTGAAATTTTCAACTCTTGTCCAACAAGCTTCATAGGCTGTTCTAGCATCTATGAAGTGATAAAAGGTGCCAATCGACGTGAAAAGGTGAGCAGAATAGTTCGAAAGAATATTCTTTTATAATTCTTTTACTGTTTGAAGAAGTGATGGTTCAAGTTTAATTTGGAACGCGTTATAGTGGCTGTGATTTGAAAAAAGAAAGTGGACGTTTCTAAATATTACTAAACTGCGGATTTCATGTATTTATGAGAAAAATGAGTAGGAGAAATTTAAAACACTGGAAAGGTTAACAGACATGGAGGCTATCGATACGTACTGAGCAGAATAGTTCAGAAGAATGTTCTTTTATAATTCTTTTAATGTTTGAAGAAGTAAAGATTCAAGTTTAATTTGGAACGCGTAGTAGTGGGTGCGATTTGAAAAAAGATCATGAGTGGACGTTTCTACATATTACTAAACTGCACGTTTCATGTATTTATGAGAAAAATGAGTAGGAGAAATTTAAAACAGTGAAACGGTTAAAACATGGAGGCTATCGATACGTACTTTCCAATTTCTTAAAGTCAATTCAAGAAAGAAAGAAATTATGAAACGACACCTGTGTATTTTAATTAATACACACCATTTTTATTTTGCATGAAAATTGACAGTCTACTTATGAAAAACTCGAATATACAATGAACAATTGACTCATTGTTGATTTATTCAGTAACAAAAATTCGTTAACAACTTTGTTACAAAAACAGGTTTTGTTCTTGTACAATTCACAAAAATGCACGCATTTAATGATTACCTTCTACCTAAGGCAATCGTCCGAAACAAAAGATCCCAATCAATTAAAGTCGATTCAAATAAAAATTAGAATCTGTTGCAACCTATGACCAGCCTATTCTTTGTATATTTACTAGACTACGGATTTGATGCATTTTTATAAAAAAAAAATGAGCAGGTGGCAATTTGACGCAGTAGACAAATTAAAAGAATGCTAACATCAACGTATTAAGCTCAGCTTGTTGAAATTATAAAAAGAAGAGTGAAATTTCTATTTGGTTCCTGTTCTTTGTAATTAATGTAAATAATTTTTGTTTCTTCATAAAGATCCGCAGACTAATAATTACAGAAGTAAACGGATTGCTGGACTAGTAGCGAGGAACGTCTGAACAGCAGCCATTTATCGTGCATTTAAAGTACCAGTAGCGAATATTCGATCCGGGTACGCCGCAGGAATGCGAATATAGCGAAATCCCGTAGCGCGTTTAAACAACCCCGGGAAAAATGACCCGTGGCGAGGATTCAATTTCAGCGAGGCTGTCCGACGACGGTGGTTCGTTAACGGAAATAAGGAAACGAAGCCGTACACCGGCGAGGCGAGGCAAATCATGCGATCGTCAACCACAATTATCAATCTGGCTGGTGCCGAGGTAGCGATAAACATGTACCAGGGTGACTCGGTGCGTGTACACAGCAAAAACAATCCGATCGTTATACACACGCGAGGTGCATTGCATCGTATTGCCGTCGCGTTGCATCGCATCGCGTCGCGTCGCCCCGCGTTGCGGAAATTTCTTCGAAACGATGCCGGATCGTCCGGTTTTTACCGTGCGACAGGGCCCCGAACAAGAAACGAAGAGAGGAGGGACTCCAATTTACACGTACTTGCGAGCCCGTCGTAAAGCCCATGTAGTCACGGAACGAACGAATGCCCACGCATTGCGTGATACACCGTGAGACCACGCGGTGCACCGTGCGATCTCTCCACATTGCACACGATCACCAAACGGCAACATCACCTGGCTCCGAGAGATCTATAGACCGACTCCCGTTTGATCTGCATACGCGTAACAGCGACAAATGGTAGCCGACGTGCTGAATCGCACCAGCCCAAACTCTCCTATTTTTCATTTTGTGCGGCAAGTTTATGGTGGCTTTTAGAGCCCAAATTTATAATTCTTAACACCTTCGAGCAGGATAACGTGCTGTTATAGCGCCCGAAATTTATCGTCGATGATACACCGCCGGGATTTAGAGGAACTTCACGCTGGTACGAGCTGTTGTCGATGGTAATCAGTTCCAATGAATTCTCTGCATCTTGATCAGCAGCCGTTGTATATATTGAAAACCCTGTTGATTTTATTTAAGCAACGTACGCTGCTACGAAATAGTTGTGCTAAATATATTTCTCATCATAGAAAATCAATTATTTTGTTCACATTTTCAATTCTTAAATGAATTGAACATTGTACATTGTCCAAGAATAGCACAAAAGATCATCAGGATTTAAAATGTGAATTGTTTCATTCAAAATTTAATTTTCTGAACGAATGAAAGATATCAGTGGACTGCGGATCTTTATGCAAAATACAAATCGTATGCACTAATTGCAAGACATAGGAACCAAGTAGGAATTTATTTTTCTTTTTAGTGGTTTTATTAAGTTGTATGAAATGTATTGATACTATTCAATTCTTGTAATCTTTATGTTGTTTGAAATAACACCCACCCATTTTTATCATAAATGTATAAAATCCGCAGTCTAGATATCACACTATCTGATAACAGAAAATAGACGAATTTTTATTCGAAGAGCGTAAAAGGTTTAATTATATGTAATTAGATTTTATTTTGGACATTGTGTATTCAAATTGTGAGTAGACAAGTATTTCACTGGTAAGATTCAGTAGAAACAAGACTTAGTGCCGCAGTGTCTCGATTTCCAAAATGGTTCCCAACAAAGGCGGGTGTTCTTGTCTCTCAGAATTTCATGGGACCTCAATTGCGGTATTCTTGGCAAAAAGAGTCGCAGAAAAATCTCTTCCGCAGCGCAAACTCAAGTTTACCGCGTCAAAGAGAAATGTGTAACGTTTCTCGAATGGAAAGAAAAATGCTTTCTGAATGCGGTCAAAGCTGCCGTCTGTTTATTCGTCGAGCACGGTAACGTTCCCCGTTCTTTGACTTTCTGAAGTCCTGTTTCCCTGAGAGTTAAAGTACAGTTTGCATGGGGACCGTCTAATGTGATCCTAATTAAGAATTTAAATAACGATTTACGAAATTACTGTAGCAGATTGTTCTATGAGTGGAAAGGGGGGAAGTAAAATTGTTTTGCCTTTGGCCAGACATCGATTACAAATTTCACTTTCCTAATCGAGATAAATTCGATACTACACTTCGCAAATGTTTGGTATTTACTGAACATTCTATTTCAAATTCGTTAGGCATTAATATTACGTTTTATCACTAAACCTACCCCCGCTGGTCAAATGATCGTTTTCAAATTTTTTATTTTATAATTATTGAAGTTACAAAAATGCTTCCACTGGAAACGATTATGCATACATTTTATTCCAGAAAACATTACAGTAAAAATTACAAAATCTAAATAAACTCAATTGTGCCATTTTTATAGGGGGGCACATATTGTCCGCGCAACTAGAGTTGGCACAAAATCTCGTCAGTGGGGTGCAGAGGGAACGGCGAGTCCCCACTCTTGACGCAAGGCTGCTGATCCCACCACTGATCAGTGGATCCCACTCTTAAGCTTACGTTTTGGCGGGAACGGTCGCATAGGCGCTCAGCGTCACTACCATCTTACTTCATGGTCACCACATCTCTCTGTTATAGTCACACTCGATACGCTGGTTTTCTGTCTTCGTCAAGCGATTCGGCCAATCGCGGAAGACGTGTAGCTCGTAGTGGGAGCATCACGTGGTACACACAAGTTTCTCTGTGCCAACTCTCATTGCGTTGGCAATACTACTCACATTTAATGGTCGGTAGGATTAGAGTTTAGTGACAATTAATGTTTATAATAAATTGTTGTTAAATATGAATATCAAGAAGATAGTAAAGTATGTATCACGATTAAGGTTATATCCGTCTCAACTTTAATTTGTTAATATAAAGGACTTTTTAATAAATTATTCGATGACACAAGCAATTTTATTCCTGTACAAACAAGTCACCTTCAGTAATATAGACAATTCAGTACTTCAGACATTAAAAATAAGAATCCCCACAACGTTAACAGAAAACTGCACATACAAGAAGTCTTAAAAGATTCGTGTCTGACCAACAGACCAATTCTACTTACAGACTAATTTATAATTCTACAACTTCAAAGCCAAGAAGCCTTGCAACGTCTACGCGGAATGGAACAAAAAAGGAAGTCTTCAGCTAACCACGTCTGAACAACAGGCGAGTTCTCCTTACAGAAATCCCACAGCTTATCGACCGAAGTCGGTAGGTCTGGAAATTTTCAAAATAATTACAGCGGCCACTCAGCTCGGAGGCGATCCTCGAACAAAAGCTATTCGCAGCGAGCTCCGCGAGTGAAATGGCAGCGCGGGGATGATTCTCGCATGAACGGGGGCTCCATTTCATTAGAGCATCGCAGGGATAGTGGATCGGTATCCCATTGCGGCAGCGAGGTGAGCTCTCGCGTCTGAAAAGCTTGGTCGCGTTTAATACGGGCGCGTTGCCCCGGCCTGTGCATCTCTGATCTCGAGATTCAATCAGATGTCTCGTCTTCAGCCGAGTCCTCTTTTCTTCGGGTCCGCGTGCATGGTTATTCCCGTCGCGCGTCAACGTCGCGCAGAGGCCGGGTCATCGTCGGATAGGCAGCGGAGGCCGTTAACGGATCCGCGCTGTTAATGGTTTGCCCCGGAGCGGGCAGACATTGTGTCCATCAAGCGGGGCCTACCGCCGTTTCTCCTCTCTCTCTCTCTCTCTTCTCTCTCGCCTCTCCTCTGAACGAGACAAGAAGGGAGGAAGGACGCGGCGGATGATAAAGGGGAGGACAGAAAAGGGCTCATTGAAGAGTTAGCCCCGGTAGGAGATGACCGTTGAAAAGGCAGGCGCAGCTACGCTTTGACGAAAGGCGTTTTGTTGCCGGAATCGCTGCCGTGACAGACGGAAGAGCGAACACCGGGAACCGGGCACGATGCAATTACTGAACCAGGACGGGAGAGACCGAGACAGACAGAGACGAGGATAGAAAGCAGGAGAGAATCGTCGCTCGTACGGACACCGTTGCAACGGTTGCCAGTTAGACTGCGGAAGTAAGCAGGATGAGGTCCTGGTAATCGACGAGCTTTTGCCCAACCCTCCACCTCGTCGTCCTCTACCTTCTATCACTATTTCTGCTTTACCCTCACTCCCCTCCCACTATCTCTCTAGCGCCTCTCTCCAGCCTCTTCCACGACTTTGTTTCTTTCCCACGGAATTACACGGCCCTGGCCTGTCAGCCGATAATTGTTTCGAAGGATTATTCGAGTATCTTGGCGGGGGCATTCGCTTTCGAGATAACGAGGTTGAAAGCGTAATTTGCGCGAGGTGGCCTGTGTCTCGTGTTTCGCGCTGACGAACTGCGAGAAAATTACGGGGACATTTTTGCAACGCAACGCGACCCGTCTGACGAGCAGGTGTCGCCGAGTTTTCACGCCGCTCCGGGTCGTTTTCACGCCCACCGTCAATCTCCGAATCTAAAAAGGGTCGGCGAATCAGCCCTTCGCTCGGCTGTTTGATACGTTCGCGCTTGGGGAATCGACGTCGCCGGGATTTATTTCGATGTCGCGGAAATTGGAGGATGTGCTGGTCTTCATCGAAATGTTCTATACCAGTGTAGGTTCCTGGGGACAATAATTCTTAGGAAATCTCGCTCTTTTACTTAGTTCGAAAATGATAAAACGGAACATTCGGTGATGCATGTGAAAAATAGCCGACGGAAACAAATGACGAATATCTTTTATGCTGAAACATCTGTGCGAGGCCTTAATGCAGGGATGGGCACGATAGGGGCCCCTCAAACGCCTGCTTCTCCCACCAACCTCTCTTTCATGCGCGAGGCCTGCGCACTGTTCGCAACGGGCGAAGCACTACTGTCCTCTATGGTAACGGAGGATTCTGGTGGGGGACAGTGGGCGCTATGGTGGGGACGGTTTTGTCTCAATTGAGACAAAAATGCCCATCCCTGCCTTAGACAATTCATTAAACTTGAAAATACAACTAAACTTTGTTCCACGAGAGAGTAGATTCGCTCAGTAACCGGTTTTCGTTCGTTCTGCGCATCTCCCACTCCGTACGCCCCCTTCCCAATGTACAACGCCAATCTGCATCATTCGTAGCGTTCTACCAGGTGTTGCCACATGACAATTTCGGGGTAAAATTGCATGTTACTCGGTCCCTCTGTCCGTACTATTGTTTCACTGTGTCTAATAAACTCGCAGTCAAGAAAGTTTGAGTGCGCAGTGGAAGGGGTCGCTACGCCCCCTACCATCGTCCAAGCTCCGCGAAATGAGTATACTCTCTCGTGGAATAGAGTTTATGCACTTTTACAGTTCACGTTAGCATCAGGATAAGGCTGAATTTCATATTTGGTAAATTGAATTTAGTAACTTCTTCATTTAGAAACTGTTCGATACATGTAAGGTTTCCATGAGATCATAGAGTCATCATGATTGTACTATTTTCTATATTTTATGTGCAATTCCGACTAATTGCAGTTTCCTCAAAAAAACAATTTCTTGTCGCATAGTAAATTATTCTATCTAACGTCATAAAAAAATTTAAGTCGTTCAATCGAATCTTAAAATAGTTACCGTCTTCTTAAAAGTGTCCGAATGTTTTTGTGACCAACTGTAGGTACAAGTCAAAATTTGACATTTACTCGATTTAATTAATTTAGAAACTGTTGGATTACCAAGAAATGGAACAGTACACTGTGACTGTATACACAAATACTTTATTATAAAATATGTATGTCTAATGCACAGTACGATGCTTCCATCGATTCAATTAATGTGAAGTAATGGATAAAAACAAACAGAACGAACACTTTATAAAAAGAACAAAATCAAAAGCTGTATAATCTTCGCGATTAGACCAGCTTCATTCACAACCGCATAGGTGCTCACAGAAATAAATTCTGCGGTCACTAATTGTAGAGCGCAGCCATTAAAACTGGAGGAACAGAGTTCAAAGGAACATGGTAACCCTAAGGTGTCATCGGTCAGATTTATTTCTGCTTTTGAACCGTCGTGACGCGTGCGTGATAAATCGCTTACATTGTAATCGACTGTCAAAAGTTGTACAAAGCAGCAGAGTCAAATGAGGCCTCATCGGTGAATGACTTACGAGACGTGCAAAAGAAGGAGGGAGACAAAGAGAGAAGAAGAAGAGGATGCCAACAACAATGAAAACGTCTCGTCGCCGAAGGTTATTTATCGTGTCCAATCGGTGTTTGGCGGGCCAAATTTACGTGACGTAAATAAAGGTGATTACTTGCACGCCGCCGGGTGAAATTGTATTCCGGTGCATAATGCATCGAATGCAAATACCTCCGGTCTTCCTTCCTTTGACTGCGTATTTCTCGCTTTTATTAGCAGTCTTCTATCCAACCTCTGGATCGATTGTAGAACGAGTTATATTCGGAGCACATTCATCGAAACAGACGTATTCTTCGAAACAACTTTAGCTGTCATAAAACTGACCATCCTGCTTCGCAAACATCCCAACGCTTGTTATCTGATATGTTTCTGCTTTATCTTTCTCCGATCCGCTCGTCGCGCACACACGGATCGTTTGCGCGTTCTATTTGAACGTGATTTTCCCACGTGCCGCGTCTAGCGTCAACTCGTGTTCCCGCTGATTAAAAAAATTTAACCGCCCCCCTCCACCCCGGAAAAACAAACGACCGGTGAATTTATGCGGTCCGTGACCGGCGTGCACTCGGACGAAACGATTGACTTCCGCAGGATATCCCGTGATCGAATATAAATAAACGAATCTCCGCTTGTAAATCGAGCACACCTATCGAGTGGATCGCGAAGGAAACCCAAACAGCGGGATATTCGTTTTGCGCATTTTATCGAGCGATGTAAACACGAAATAGTGTAAATACCATCTCAAAAATTGTCTATGCGACGATTCCCCACAAGATTTCAGCGATCGAACTTCGTACAGGTCCAGTAAACTATAGATTGTACAGGAAGTTAATATTATTAGAAAATATTTTATAAAAATGAGACCCGGATGAAATTTCAACAGTTTGACAAACGTTTTTACTGCAGGAGAGATATTAAATTTTAGATTGTGCTAGTTTTTGGCTTTCTCTTGTATTAGCTTTCACTCTAAATGCATGGGATCCACAGTCCAATAATAGTCATTAAATGCCCGACAGCGTAATTTGGAACAATCTGATCCAGAATATTAAAATCGACATTTAATTACTCATTTCCTGGCGATAAAGTTAAATGGGCAGCTGTTATGTTCGGAGGAAAGGAAGACTAACATGTCTACAGAAATACATTCAATACTATGTATCCAGAAATTGATAAATAAAGCAATGAATAGTCATAAACATCATCAATTACATATTCGGACCATTTCCTCGAAGTAAATTATTTTCCATCACAATTGGCCTAACCCAGACCACGAATGACTTTGACCCAT
Organism: Sphecodes monilicornis; assembly: GCA_913789915.3. Classification (NCBI taxonomy): domain Eukaryota; kingdom Metazoa; phylum Arthropoda; class Insecta; order Hymenoptera; family Halictidae; genus Sphecodes; species Sphecodes monilicornis. Next base: position 20,584,943 of record OU565290.1, read on the forward strand.
AGGTCATTGTACACGTCATAAAACGCTCTACCGGATAGTACATAAAAAAACATACCATTCCATTTAAAAAAATGAAGTTGACCTTCATATGTCCCTTACGGGTCCACCTACAAAAGAGCTACTAACATCAGATTAATTGAAACCAAGCAACTTCTATCTGATGCATTTTTTTCTAACACCAATAACAGGCCAGTTATTCAGGTGGCCTCTCTTAGATGCCTCACCCTGTATAGTTGACAATTGTCTGATGGAAACAAGACATAGATGGGACCTCAATATCTTGACAAGTACATTCACCAGATGGAAAGAATGAATCATGTCACACTGTATTATATTCTTGATCTGAACATTGCCTTTGTCTCCTAGTGATTCTTTTATTAACCGCACGAAATCCGCAGTGTAATGACGGCCGTCACCGTTGACATTCCCATGACAGCCATCAAACGCCCACGTTCCCCTTAACCTTAGCAGCGAACTCTGAAAGTAGAACAAATGCAGACTCGGCAAATGATGGCTCGACGGCTACTGTGAAACGGATCGGGAACGCCGTAGCACGTCGGACACAGATTGTATTGGCTACTTATCCTGGATATTTAACGTAAACACACGTGGTACCGGGCGAGGGACAATGGGTTTTGAATTCCGTAATAATGGTCCCGCGTTGATGGCCGTCACAATGCCGGTTGCATTGAAGAAACTGCGTGAGCGAACTCCAAGTAACATGGAACTGTTTACATTTAACCCCTGTCCCCGATACCGCCTTGCAGTTTCTATGACAGTATCTCGGTTAATTGTTCGGGAAAAGCGTTGTCGACTCGTCCGTGAATCCTCCGTGGATTGTGATGGTGAGGTTTACTGTGCGGTGTACGCTCGCGAACGTAAGTCACCGTGGCTCAGATTTGCTAGCAGGAAATTGCTGTGCCGTCGGAATACTGGCTCGAGTATTCCGATCGGGAAAATCGAGGGACGAAAGATGCAAACGAAAAGAATCGTTCAAAAATTTCTTGCGAAAACGCACGATTTTCATAAAATTTCCTCACCTCTCTTATTTAAATAAAGACTGATGAAAATTGGTCAGAGTTCTGAGTTTTCTTGAAACGAGGAGAGAATTGATAAAATTCAAAAAATCAATGGTAGTAAAATGTAACTGTACGGAAACGGAAATAGAAAAGGTGTGCTCATGTAAGATTCACTTTGTTAGCAATTTTCTGTTTGAAAATGCATTAATTGGTTAGATTACTGTTCTGTATATGTACGGCTTTGCAATCTCTACACCTTTTTTATTCGTAGAAATATAAATTAATGGGAATCTAGTGGTCTAAGAGATCCGTTAAACTAGTAAGACACTAATCAGAAAATCTGTAAGAAGACCAAGTAAAAAAGGCGTGTCAGTCCATAAAATCAGTCCATCTGACCATGTCAGATTCGTAGATATACAGGGTGTCCCACGTAACAGTTTCCAGGATTTTTTAAGTATTGCGATAATCATACAAAAAATTTCATTTCTTCGGCTTCAAGGTCATCCCAAGGTCATGGTATACTAAGTCGTTGAACTCGTCTTGACGCGGGCTATGATAATGTAAAGTCAAAAATAAAAAGTGCCATTTAAAAAATAAAGGTGACCTTGACAATACTATGAAAAAAAATGTTTTTCGAACTTTTTTTATTGTAATATATAGCCAATCGAAAACTGATCAACTTTTGTTGAAAATATTTTTTGTCAGATTATCGCGAGTACTAAAAATCGTGGAAACTGTTACGTGGAACACCCTGTATAGATAGAAACATTATTGTGCGAAATGCATACAATTTTACAATTTATATATTTCTTGACACTAAAAATGAGGACCAATGCGAATTTCATTCAGTGTCCCAAGAGTTTCATGAAACTGCTCATAAAATGAACATTAATCTAACAAAGAAGGAGAAAAGGTATTTGAATGATCAGACCATGGCAGATTCGCAGACTAACTAATCCACTTTTTAAAAGTGCTATTATTACTACAATTACCAAGTTGACTATTGAATTGTTGAGATTAATAGGAACTTTGTTCAGCGCCCTAACAGTCTCACTGAACCGTAATAAAATGATCGCTAATCGACAAATGCGAAAATACCCGTCCTCAAGAGGAAGTAAAAAAGATACGCCAATGATTAGACTACAGATTTACCAATTTTCCTTGCAGAAATGAAACAACGAGTTAAAGAAACTCTACGCACTCAATAACGCAAAAGGGAGCAATGAGGAAGCAGCAGCGCTCGGCGGCGTGGCGTGCAAACGCGAAAACAATTATCTACAGTTCATAAGTAATGAAATTATCCTTTCCGCGGTTACTGTTTCTGAGTTTCAAACAGGTCCGAAGAAAAAGAAATCCGCGAACTCCGACTTTGAGCTTAATTTGATATCGCATTTTCGACGGACACAATTAAGCACTGCTCGCCCGAGGATACGAGGCGTTTTTCACGGGGCCATTTAAAGAATTAAGGCGCTGAATCGCTCTCCTCGCTTGCAAGGAACAAACACTCGAGTTTGGTGGAAGTGTTTTGGCGGAATATACAGGGTGTCCCGTAACTGGTGGTACAACCGAACAGGGGGTGATTCTACATGAAAAACTGTGTCGAAAATATAGAATAAAATTTTTTGATAAAAGGCTTTGTTTTCGAGAAAAATAAGTTTGCAAATTTGTCTAGTGCGCGTGCACTCGGCTTACTTGCGGTTCAACGGATTCCACTGCCTTTGATTTTTATTTGTGGGTTCAGGTGAAATCGATTGTGTATTATGATGACATCGAACAATTACAACAAAAAATTGTGAAGGCGTTTGAACACTTAAAGCTAAATAATAATTGCACATTACAAGAGATTCGAAGGAATTTGTCTACAACAACGTGGACGGCAGTTCCAGCAATTTATGAATTAAACGAATTCCTCAAAGGTAATTCTAACATTGTAACCTCGACTTTCGATTTATTCGATATATACGAACCTCGAAAACCTTTGCGAAAAAAGGTTGAGGTAACTCAGAATAAAGTCCGTTGAGCCGCAAGTAAGCCGAGTGAACGCGCACTAGACAAATTTTCAAACTCATTTTTCTCGAAAACAAAGCCTTGTATCAAAAAATGTTATTCTATATTTTCGACTCAGTTTTTCATGTAAAATCACCCCCTGCTCGGTTGTACCACTAGTTACGGGACACCCTGTATATATAGAGAGAGAAAGAGGGGAGGTGTGGTAAGCGGGGGTAGAGAGGCCGCGGACGAAACAGGAAGCTCGTTAAACAGATAAACTTCGCGATCTCCTTGAACCCTGAAATCAAGCTGGCGAACAGATAAAACTCGAGCATCGATATGGACCATAAATTCCACCGTAATACGTAAATACCAGTCGACTATAGTTTCGGAGTACGAAGAAAGTGGTGTCACTGGGTTATCGCGTCGGGATCATCGCAGGATTCTGTTCTCCGGACGTGTCTGTGTTCACTCCCTCTAGTTCCTCTGTTATTTTCCTTTCACAAAAATGCCGGATCCCGTCGTTCCACGGTGCTTGAACAGCTTCCGAGGACACCTGGGTCATTAAACTTACGACTTTGACAAGCGGTTCATTGACCCCTAAGCAATTTTTACCTGTAGAAAACACGATCCTCTGCCGCGAGCAATTATAAAAAGATTAGAGAACGCTCTCTCTAATTTCTTGCAATTAGCGTCAGTGGTTCTATCGACGATCATCCCGTTCCACAAATTAGAATTTTAAAGATACGTAAGACGATAGAAAGTCGGTCGTTCTGTAATTAGAAAAATGGATAATCATTAATGCTGTCGTAAAGATCTAGTAACGACGGTTTTATCGAGATTTTTGTCCCATCACCGATTATTTGTCCCCGAGCGATTTCAATCAAGCTCCAAGTTTCTTTCTACAAGGTTCTTCTTCATGGTGCTTCGTTTATTGCATCAAACGATTCTTGTTTCTTCGTCTTTATACTTCTTATTTCAGAGCGTCCGTGTTTCTGATCAGTACGGGCACAGTTGCGCAACAGTCATGATTTTAAAGTTGGAACATTTCGATAATTCATGTCGGTAATCTCTCAAGATCACGTTTGTTCAAACTACACTTGAAGCAATAACAGGCGAGATTCCGTCGCTATAAAGAACATTCCGAAGACAATAAACTTCTTAGAGACCAATAAACCGGAGGAACGCGTCAGGCAAGGGCAACGATTGAAGTCGTCGGTTCTGAAACGAGTCCATATTTTATCATCGCGGGACGTGTGATTATTTCCTCATTCGACGGATGAAATTTACGTCCCACCGACGGAAACTATCCGAGATCGGAGCCAATGTGTTCTCTGCCATATTTTCCTGCCCGAAATATACCGAAAAATGATCAGCCAGATGAAACTTTACACCTACATAACTTGCAATCATCTCCACTTAGATTTTATCGCGATTAAAATACTTTTGATACTGTCATCGTCAATAGGCTGGTCCCTAATTTTCCTCTGTCCTTATCACACAGCTTAAAAAGTTGAGATGTCCTTCCGCTACAGTTTTCCACACATGATATCTACTAAAACTTACTTTTGCTATAGTAAAAGATAAATAATATAAATTTTCTTTATCCCTAGTACACAATCTTAATATGTGAGGTATTCTTCCATAACAGTTCTGAAATAATATAAATAATATAAATTTTCTTTATCCCTAGAACACAATCTAAAAATCTGTGGTATTCTTCCATAACAGTTCTTCACAGATAACATCTACTAAAAATTATTTTTACTATAGTGAAAGTTAGATAATCTAAATTTTGTTACTACCATCATCAACAGATCTAAATTTCCTCTGTGCCTATTAAACAATTAGAAAACTTGAAATCTATTTTTTATACGTTTCTTCGTAATTACATTCTCCTATTAGAAATTACTTTTGTCACTGCAATCATCAACACATATTTTCCTGTTTATTATTTACAATTTAAATATTTTAGATCTCCGTTTCCATATATTTCTTTACAGATGCACTCTTTCCTGCTATGAATTAGTTTTCGTACTGTCAGCGTTACATTATCTAAATGTTCGTTATCTGTTTTACACAATTTTAGAAAAGTGGTTGTCAAGAATAGCATAATAGATTAGTAGGGGTGTTCGGGTACTAGAAATTTCTGGTACCCGAGCCTCGGGTTGAGTCGGACAATGATCGGGTCGGGTCTGGTCGGGATCCCGAAAGTCCATAAACTTCGGGTACTCACGATTTCGGGTACCCGAAATGGTAGTCGGGTCGGGTCGGGGTCCCCAAAGTTTGCAATATTCGGGTACTCGAAGTTAAAGTTGTATTTATATAAGCATAATGCTGTTTTATGATTTTTCAGTTCAATCTTTTATTTTCAATGGCAGGTTCAGAATGATTTTTGTACTTTTAGTGTAGTCGGTTATCGAACTTCACGAGGAAAAAATATTTTAGAATACATTATGTGCAAGAATGTACGTAAAGGACGTTTTTGTTGTTAGTAAACACTGTTCTCACAAGACAAGGGCTCATCGTCCGCACACTGTTCGTATAAGAGCACTGTTTCGTAAACAGTGTTTAGTACAAATCGAAATATTATTACAACCGCTGATTGGACGTCTTAATATGCACAGAGTCACAGAGTTATTTATTGCTGATTTGACCGCAGACTTGCCCCAACTTTAACTTCGAGTACCCGAATGTTTCAAACTTTCGGGACCCCGACCCGACCCGACCCGACTACCTTTTCGGGTACCCGAAAATTTATAAACTTTCGGGGTCCCGACCAGATCCCGAACAAATTTCCCGAACCGACCCGAACCCGAAATTTTTAGTACTCGCTCACCCCTATAGATTAGATATTCTCCAAAACCGAAGAGCTTGAAGCAACATTAAAAAATATAAGGAAAAAGGAAGCAGAATTTTAGATTTCACTTTTACACACTTTTTCATAGACAAATTCTCCTATTGTCCAAAATACAAGTTTTTTCAAGGGATCTTACAGTGAAATATGATGTTCTTGTGAAAACAATTTGATCGACATGTCGCACGTAATAAAAATGATTCGAGAGCGTAGGCAAACGTGACGCGACAGTCATAGTTCGGAACGGCTTCCGAGTTGCACGTCCTGTGAGAAAGCCCAGAGAGCGGTCTCTCGAGCAGAGTTCATCACACTCTCGGTTACCCACGGGTACAAAGCAGGCAGTTTTCTCGCGTGTACTCGAACACCGTGTATTATCTGAAACTCAGTGTGTACGTAGACACAAGAGTCGCGGCGCGTTGCAAGTGCACGGTGTGCGCGGTGTGCACGGTGCAGCCAGGCGGCCTCGAGGTCGATGGATTAGGTACACCGTTTGCTTCGCCTCGGCAAACATCCTTCGAGTTCTTCGGCCCGAGAGAATCGCACGGATATCTCGGCTGGACAAAGATACGAGCCGGGTGATGACGTGGGTGCCGGATACACAGTTTGTCGGTTAGCACGTGGTGCTCGTTTCCGAGTCTATCCTCTTGCGAGATGAGAAAATCCTTGCGACCAGAGGTGAACCTCCGGAGAGAGAACCGACCCGAACGGAGGATCGAGTGTCATTGTCTCTCCTCGACGAGACTTGAATTTATCTCACGTGAATCCTCCCGGCGGCTGTCCAATTAAATTCCCATTACACTTATGTTGATATTCCGGAAAAGACAGCCGACGATTTCGGCTGAGAGATGTCCCGATGCATTTCTACGGAAGATAAATATGTGGACAGCTTTCTCTGTCGAGTTTCATTATCTTAACGACGAAAATTTATTACTGATGTCTAATATGAAATAAACGGAATGCTAGATCGATTAGAAATGCGTAAAAAATTTTCCGAGTCACGATTTATCCAACACTTCCTGTCTACATAAGTGGGGTACTTCAGAGTCTGGTTTCATATATTCTTAGCTTCAGAGATTGATGAATTATGGAAATGTGCAGCTCCTATTACGTTAGTATGCTATGAAGTATTTTTGAGACCAGTTTGATGTATTTTTATATTTGTATGAATTACTTAATTGTACAAAATTAACCAGTTAAGTGTGTTTGGCGACTATATCCGTCATGGAGATGTGGCAGAATTTTGTGCCACGACGACTATATCCGTCATACGTAACATTTTGTTACAATTTGATATTTAAATTGGAATTTTGGCGAAAACTAAATTATATTCGTAAATTTTAATATGTTTAAAATGTTTAGAGGTTAAGACGAAATGAAACAAGCAAACAAGCAAACTCTGTGTTTGACGACTATACCCGTCATCGCTTAATTATCGCGACACACACCGGTGCGCGCTTTGCAGAAAGATCGCCACAGTTAACTGGTTAATTATATTAAACCAGCTATCTGTGAAACTCCTGAATTCCATTTTGAAGTCACAGATAGAAAATTAATCCTTGAGCAAAATCGGAAATTTTTGAAGCAATTTAAACAGGATAAAAAATCAGATGGAACATCATTCCCACTTATCATAAATTTTTAAATACAAATATAACTAGGTCAATTTTATGTTGTACGTTTTACACATTCGTGCTTCCCACGAATGCATACAATCTCAATGTTATCAATACATTAAGACAACAATTCCCGGCACGATAACGCTCGAGTAGCGTCTCTACAGATCACGGGATTAAACCGAATAAAAATTCAGAGTATTCGAAGGCCCATCTATATCCGGCGCGCGTAAATCTCGCGGGTATAAAAATAACTAATTCAAAAGGGGTTCGGCAAAGGATTTCGCGGGGGAAATAAATGGCGCCGTGGTCGTAAACGGATTAAACAAACGCCTCTCTGAAAGCCGGACATGCTATGGACGAACGATATCCGGGACGCCCGATCTACAGCTAGAAACGAAAATTGACCGCTATTTAACCGCGAGGACGCGTGGATATTGTTTTGCATAATTTAGACGCGAACGGGAACCCGTCGTGTGACTATACCGCCCACGCACGGACACTTCAACGAGGGCTCACCGAGTTCGAAAGAATTTCCCTGGTACGGGAAACGGTTTCGCGCGCGCGTTCCACGAATCCTTTTGGAACACGAGACAGCACCGGCCAGGAAAATGTTATCCGGCCGTGGAATGCGACGTGTTCCCAGCGACTGTTTTTCTCGCAGGTGCACGTGCGCCACGGAAATAAATCGTTCATGGCGAAAGGCAAGGCCGAAGCCTCTTCAAGGAAACCAGAACTCGACGCGTTAACGACACGAGGGACCGAGCAATTGGCTGGATCGCTTCATTAAGAGAACGAGTTTGTTTCGGTACCACCAGGGCTTAGATACCTTTCGCATTGTCTGGTTTTTCACTTGGACGTTATCCTTCTTACTATACAATTTTTCTTCTCATTGACGAGTTTAACGGTACATTGATTAAATTAGGTCGTTAGCAATATGGTTCTGAAATTGTGGCAGTTGTATCTTGTGTATGCAATTTTCATCGCACTCGATTGCACGTGGAAGATGTGCGATGAAGTTAGAAATGTTGGAAGAAGACTGTTCATTTTTGTCAGATGGCGAAAGCCAGACAATGTGTGATGACTTTTGACTCCGAAGTTGCACAGTAATAGACGGTTAATTCCGTCTTCAAAAAGCAGACTGCGGATCTTTATAAAAGACCCGAATAAAGATCAAAATAGAAATGATCTGTCTCAAGTACAAGAGACAGGATCAAGATAGAATCGTCTTCATGGTTTTAAAAATTTTCACAAACCGAAAATTGTCTGCACGTCCTTAAATTTATTTAATTCCTGCAGTAGTTTATATTTAACCTACTCACTTTTGTCATAACAGTATAACATCCGAAGTCTATTAATAACTGCCTGAAAGACGATAATTTGTAAAGATGTTGTTAAATCTTTAGCTCAAGATCACTTGTACTTTTAACCAATTATTGGTACAGAAAATATTAAAACCTAATTCGAGATAAAATGGTTGTCTCTATTCGATCAATTTCGCTCTGTTGTGGTACACAATTGAGTCACACGTTCAGAATGATGTTCAAACAAGAAGAACAACTTTCTTCCACTTTGACGACTACACTGTGGATAATTATGTAAAATAAAGGTTATCTGAATGAATTGCAATCATGTTTTAAAATTGAATCATTTTAATCGGTTGGAAACAATACAAAAGATTGTTTTGTTTTCGATCCATCCATTTTTATAATACATGTATAAAATCCGCAGTGTATTTACTATTTTCTAACGATGTTAGATATTAACCCCTTGCCTTACAATTTATTTTACGGTTTTAATGAATAGAATTTCTTTGTAGTTCATAATTTCTTAGAAAAAGGAGGAAATGTATATCTATTACATGTCTATATGTTCTCCAATGGCTGTACATTAACAACGACAAAATAGATTTATATCTAAGTTTAAAGGAAATTAATAACATACATATTTATTAGACTCTGTTCAGATTCTTCATCATGTCTCTCAGCGAAAGAGTTAAAATGTTGGTTTGTTGAACCAGCCCTCGAAAATATAGTAGATTTCACAGGACACAGAGTATCACGTAACGACATGACACAAGGAAAAAGATGTAGTGTTGTTATTGCATAAACCGACAAATCAAAAATGGAGAATGCCATGCCTCGTACGAGGCAGTTTCCAAGAAGATCAAATTAGTTGTATAACCGTAGCTATTACATCGGATTGGCGAGGTCCAATAAGTTTTCGAAGATGATTGCTCGGCAGCGCGGCGAGCACTTGGCCGGCGTAATTCGATCAATTATACGACCGATAATTCCGCCGCTAATATTAGCATTAGCCTACAATTTCATGATAATGCCGAGAGCAATGTATCATTTAAATCAAATCACTCGCGAAATATCCTGGCGCACTGTCACCGGTTAAACGGACTCCGATGTGTCGCAATCGTTTGTAATCGCAATTACGGCTGTCGACTTCTTCCTTCCCGCGACTATAATATCGCTGCCAAAATATCTTTCCGGTTAGTGTATCTATTAGGGGTGTGCAGGTACCCGAGTCTCGGGTCGAGTCGGACAATGCTCGGGTCGGGGTCCCGAAAGTTTGCAATATTCGGGTACTCGAAGTTAAAATTGTATTTATATAAGCATAATATTATCTTTTATTTTCAATGGCAGGTTCAGAATGATTTTTGTATTTTCAGTGTAATCGGTTATCAAACTTCGCGATGAAAAAAATATTTTAGAATACATTATGTGAAAGAATGTACGTAAATGACATTTCTGTTTCTAGTAAACACTGTTCTTACAAGACAAGATCTCTTCGTCCGCACAATGTTCGTATAAGAACACTGTTTCGTAAACAGTGTTTACTACAAATCGAAATATTATTACAACCGATGATTGGACGTCTTAATATGCATAGAGTCACAGAGTTATTTATTGCTGATTTGACCGCACACTTGCCCTAATTTTAACTTCGAGTACCCGAATATTGCAAACTTTCGGGACCCTGACTCGACCCGACCCGACTACCTTTTCGAGTACCAGAAGTTTATAAACTTTCGGGATCCCGACCCGATCCCGAACAAATTTCCCGACCCGAACCGAACCCGAAATTTCGAGTACTCTCACACTCCTAATATCTATCGGTCCGAAACGTGGACGACTGCGACGACGGCGGAGGGATAGAGAGAATGGCGAACATGAAGGGAATGCGAGAGAACAGGGGGCAGTGGGAAGGGGTGCAGCAGGGGTTCGCTGGGGTGGTAGATGGGGGGATAGCCTGAGAAATGGATAGAGCGGTGTGTTACGATCCGGCTGAAACCAGAGTTCCAGCGTGTTAAATTTTCATAACCTCTCGGAGAACAGTGTCTTTCAGTCGCCGGCATTCATAATGAAAATCTCTTTACGGAACTTCATCGGGCCGCTCGTAACTGTTAGCCCCATAATAGTTCGCCCGGGTCTTTGTGTACCCAAAGTCTGCAGCCCGCCAGCATCGAGCCGCGCGAGTACGCTTCGGCATAAATTATAGTCGCGGATTCCGAAAGAAGATTGCCCACGAGATCGCCGATTTTCCCTTTGCGCCGCACCCGGAATGACAACGATGCAAAAATGGAAACCATACCGCCCAATGGCCAGCAATTTTCTCTGGCACTTCCTACCTGACGCAGGTGGACCCCCAAAGACGTGGCTGGTATTTTTATGATTCGTTTTGGTCGATTCTTATTTGCATTTGCACGAACAGATAAAAGTTAATACGTAACCAAACGACATTTTTTTCGCTGTTCGTCTTTCTGTTCATTCCTATACTTTCTAATAAAATTGTGATTTCATCGTTTCTTAATCTTCACGGATTATTTTAGTTGATTTAGATACGAGGAAATGGGACTCGTATATTTACTGCTAGGTATAAATGACTAATGTAACTAATATTAGTCGGTTGGTCGTCGGTGACTGGCGATGAAATGATAATTTTAGGAATGCAGTTAAACGCGTCTTAAAGTAACTTCACAAGGTCGGAATAATAGAAGAGATTTATTTTTAAGTATTCCTAATCGATTTATCCGTTCATTACTGTAATTAATGCTATATTTATGGTTTGTTTTCTCGTTGCGTATGAGTTAGTAGATTAGATAAAGTTATTTCAAAAGAAATGCCATTGTTTGTGGATATTTGGCTAGGTGAAAGCAATTGAGCGATATTGAGCGTATTAAAATTAGGCTTAGGAAATAGTTTAAAATTGTGTCTTCATAGAGACATAACAGAACTCTAAACAAGGTCATGAAATTCTTTCATCACTTTTTCAACAAATCTGTAGACGAAAATAAATATATGTCCAGTAATCAATGACTAACTTCCTCCTTTTCGAAGTCGGTTCAGAAAATATATTACACCTATAATCGATATTAAAATCTATTGAAAACCTGTTGAACATCTCACAAAAAACGGAAACACAAATTAGAAGCCAAGTTGGATGTTCCTGTTAAAATCATCCGAAATTAAAGCGGCTATTATGCATCACAGGCCTACTAAATTAAGACGTTTCAGCCCATCTTTCAGAATTTCAATTGTTCGGGATTAGCCACACGGGCCGGTGGCCACCGTGCGCAGAGCGATAACGCAAGGCGCGCAACTTTAAATAATGCTAAAGCCAAAATGCGACGCAATCGCTACACGACGCGCGAATCGCCGTAGTGGTGGCTGGAGGGGGTGATTCTGCCATTTCTGGGAGGGCAACTCACCTAATTACTCCTGATATTTGTATACTCGTCATACGCAATGACATCTTTAGGTGAGTTGCTCGCATTAGTCAGCTGTTTCACATTTTGGCGGCTACTTCCTATGCTCGTCAACAGAGGGACAGTACGACAACACCTTTCCCGCTACTACCTGAATCTTCCTCTGTTTGTATATATACCGTCCTAAACTGTCCTTACGACATCCCGCGTCTAAGGAAGGGCCCGCTAGACAGCCTGACTGATGAAAGTTTACAGAAGAAAGTAACGTTGTCATTTTAATAGAAAAACAAAATTATCCTTGACATAAACATGAAAAATCAGCTAAAAATCTTAAGAAATATTGAACTGACAAAAAGATGTTTCAAACAGATGTTGTGCATTTTTTTACGTAGAATATGATTCCGAAACAAAAAATATGGGTTTATAATAGAAAAGACAAAATGACCTTGAAATAACCTTGAAAACGCCCACACATTAGAAAACTAGTAGTGTCATTTGACTTGCCACTCGAAACACTAAAGGGCATGTGTCAGTTTATTTGTTTTAAATCACATGTCTTCGAGATTTTTTTACAATCTCAACTTAAATGGGACACCCTGTATATACCGTCCTAAACTGTCCTTACGACATCCCGCGTCTAAGGCACGGGTCCGCTAGATAGCTTTACTGACGAGTCCTCCAGCGGGCCTACGGCGAAACGCTTCCTTCTCCTTTTCCCATCTTATCATAATTTAACTGCCGCCGTAGCCGTTGCGTTCAAAATCTCGACGCACTCGTTCGCGTACCATGCTACAAGTCACATAATTTCTCTATACGCAATACTTGTACTAAGCTTATTACTTTGTAAATTACCTGCTTTCTCAGTCACTACGTTGCAAAGGTGTTATTTAATTATAAGTAAAGTGTTTCTTTGTTGATTTAGACTTCTTTATTGTTAAGAGTATCCACTCCAATTCAATTTCACGCGATTCGAAGAAGCGCCATTGAATCGTGAGCTGTACATTCAATTCACACTATCGGACATCGTACGCAACGAATATTCAAATCCCCATGGGTTGTCGTGTCTAGGACAATGTTAGGCGCATTCTTCGTAGATTTCGGTGGCTGGCAGGCCAATAAATCCCATTGTCGGTTAAACAATAAACAGAATCCCACTGACTGACAAGTGGGAACGTTGTCAAGCGTTGGAGGCATTTAGCTTGACAAATGTGAACCACCGCTGGTATATTCATATAATTTACCGAAACACCATCGCGACTGGCAACCGTTCAACGATACAGCGACGGACGCAACACTGTTGCACGTTTCAGAATTCATCTGCCAAGGAGATTGCCCCGCCAACACGGAAACGCGTGTTCCTCGTGCACACGCGACCGTAAAAAACCGGCCCGACCGGTGCGGTAGCTGCATATCCCATGAAATTGCACGTAACCCAGCGACCATTCAACTCCCTGCAACGCGATTTACTAATTACACCTTCTAATAACTTCATTCGATCGTGATCCGGCACACTGGACACCGTCGTACCTTAATCAAAATTGATTGCGTCCAACGTTTAACGCTTCGAGAACGAATATCGTTTCGCAACTGGCTACATCGATCAATTAGCGACGTCGGAATTGTGCACTTTGTCTCTGCAACTGCGAAGAAGCAACTTAATAATCGAAGTAAGATTTTTACCTCGGACAAATCTAGCTCTATCAGGAAAATATTTTTAACACTAAACCTACCACGGTCAAATGACCAGTTTTCTATTTCACGATTAATGAAATTATAAAAACGCTTTCATAGGATATAATAAAAACCGTACAAAAGTCAAGTAAATTTAATCTTCTCACTTCTATAAAGCGTTTCACTTTTATACGTTTTGTGCTCGGTAGGCTTAGTGTTAATTGGCATGTTTCATCACTAGACTACAGATTTTATGCAGCCACGACACAAATGGGTGGGTGAAATTCCAAACAGTGTAGGCAATAAAACAATTTTATATGTTATTTTCAACTTACTAAAGTGATTAATGAAAGAAACAAATTTCTACATAATTTATATATCTTGCAAGTGACGAACAAAATTTTTATTTTGCATAAAGATCCGCAGTCTAATGATCACAAATGTGTACAGAGGTGTCACGTGTTCTCGAGTTTCGTGTTGGAATATTTTGTGACAGTAGAAGGACTGCAACAGGAATTTCTATGCTACAGATTTTGTTCATTAATGGATTCTTCCATGTAGAATTAAATATTGTGTCTAATTATCGAGGTCTACATTTCAGTGCTTGACTCGATCGCTATTGCAAAAATTCGGTCGAACACGAGCCACAGGAATCGTTAAACGTTGCCCTCTATAATAATAATATGTAATATATAATATTACATATAATATTATAATATATTATATAATATATAATATTAATATATAATAATAATACTGACAGTCGCCCCAGCGTCTTGACCGTTCTGCCACTGTGAATCATTTTTAAAGAAATTGCTACTCTCAAAAAGTATGAAACAAATTTGTACTGAACACAACAGGTTTTCGTTCATTTATTCCATATATACTTAACTAATCAGTACACAATTTTGTTTCACAAGAAAAATATATTCGACCCATCAAAAAGTATGCTAAAAACAATTCCCGTCCGCTAAGGGTTAAATCATTCGATTCGAAGCTACCTCGTCCCAAAAACAATTTGTAACAACGACACAGTATCTCTCTGCACACTCAACAATGAATTCTACTAATTTGAATTAACGATATTTTACTTTATTTATGTCTATGTACATTTCCGACGGTTTTCTACTCGCATTAGATGAGTCCAAATAACAACACTGTTAGAATATAGTCTTTAGAGTATTTCGCTGACGGAACAAATTAATTATGGTTCTGGCCAAGTTCAGGGCATCAGGACAAAGCATCCCCCCGTATTCGCAGGGTCACTTAAACTCCACGAAAAGCAACGATTCATAAATTTAACCCGGCATTAGCCTTTTATAAACGTTCCAATCAAATTACCGTGCTACGAAACGATCAAACTCTCTCCGAGGATTTAGCCACACTAATTGATGTACAGACTTCATGCAAGGTACCCCGGGAACCAGAGGTCGGGTTCCCCTCGAGAAGGTTGGACCACCCGGTAGGGGATCCGGGGCGCACGTCATCGAGCCTCCACTCTTGTTTGTTCAGTCCTCGTTTAAGAAAGGGCACGAGATCGCGGTAGAAAACCAGTTCGTCTGATGCCGACGTGCCTGCTCGTTCTTCTGTTCCCGCCGAACCGATGCTCCCGCCTTATTATTCCATTTTTTTCGGGTCTGTTACACGACCCTCACCGGCCCGGATGCTGTGTCACGAGCTGTCGTTGCACTTACGAAATCGTCACTTCGTTCGTTCGCCCTTGTCGTTAAAAAATTGCACACATACGTGACTTTAATACTAGCTTTCTTTACAGTTAATTCACAGTAGCGATATCTAACACTAAACGTAACAAACACAAAACATATAAAAGTGATACACCTAATACGAGTGAGAAGATTGAATTTACTTAAATTTTGTACGATATGTTCTTAAATAAAGAAGTCACTTCAGTCGTTTCCTATGAAAGTGTTTTTATAATTTCAATAATTGTAAAAGAGAGAGCCGGTCATTTGACCGTAGTTCATGGTTTAATGTTAATGAGGAATCGTTTGGCTAGTAGGTTACGTTCCCAAGTAGAAACAGACAGCCAAGAACAGACACATTAGTCAGCCATGCTGAGATGGATATCTAAATAAATTCTAAAAAAATTTTTAGACTATATGCATTATAAAATGCATATAGTCTAACAATAACTGTAATATCAACTTAATAAACGCCTCAAATATACATTGAGATGCAGACAATTTTTCCAATGAGAGAGAGAGAGAGAGAGAGAAACAATATCCATTGTAACAAGATAGTTCATATATAATCTTATGAAATCCAGGCTATGAAAAAAATCAATTAGCCAACTAGAAAATACGTTACATAAATGATAAAAAAATCGCCAAATTAAATGATAAACAACATAAATCTTTTATAATGTTAAACACTTTTTGCTATTCTACAAATCTACAGGTACAATAAACATTTTTGTAACACGTTCAATTAATGATCCAATTACACGGTATTTCGGTACTGTATGTTTGCAGTAATAAAATTCGCATTGTGCGTAACGGAACACGAAAAGCTGCATGTTCGGTGTCATCATTTCTCGGACAACAACAGGTTGCGTGTCGCCGATATCCGGACGCGTGTATTAATTTGCGAAAAAGGAGGCGAGCGTTCGCGCCGTTAGCGTCGCTCGCAAATTGGCCCCCCGCCGTGGCCCTAACATCGCACGTCGTAAATCGAGTCCGAAACTGTTCGGTGACGCCGGATGTTGCCACCGTTTCCCGCGTCGTTCTCAACGGCGTCTCTCTTTCTTCCTAGGACCGTGACCATCTCTCTTTCGTAAACAGGCGGAGGAAACCGCCGGTGGGAATCACCGAAAGTGGGGAATTTATTAGGTGGCGGATAGTGTCGGATAAAACAGTCCGTAAAACAGGTCGCAGGTCGGGATTTGACCGTGGTTTTGGCCAACGCCTGTATAATCGACTTTGAAGTGAGCACGATTTAGATCTTGTACCGCCCAACTTTATCCCACGCATACTTTTGACACGCTAAATAGGTTACTTAAACGTCTCTTGCGCTCTTTGCCTCGGAAAAGTAAAATACTCGCTAGGAAAAATAAATAGTACAGAAGTCGATGACCCTAGCTTCTTTTTAATATAAATAGTGAACTTGTTGGAAAATAGAAAATTAAGGTTTGTACATCAATTCCGAGTTATTGTGTACTATATCTCTGCATCGTGTTTTACAAGAATGCAGAATATCAAAAATGATTCTTTTATTATTGTCTACTTGATTGAAAAGAAATAAACATTGATAAAACGGTCCGTGATCACAGTTTCCTTTAGAATAAATTATGAACCAGTTCAAAGACAGTTGATTAGTGACAGTATTTTAATTTCGAACCTGTATGCATTGTACAGGGTAAGGCATTTATCCTGGCCACCTGGAATATCTCGAAAACTAAATTCCGGAGATAAAAATGTTTCCAATAAAAAGTTCAAGTCAAGAAGGTGTTGATACAGCAGTTAATTTTCATCATATTTTCAAGGTCATTCCAAGGTCAACTTTATTTTTTCAAATGGAAACATATATTTTTGATTACAGATTCTTAATCTAAGACTTGAAACAAATAACATTTATTTGAAACGTTTTTTTCTTCTAAAATAAAGGAGAATTGCAACTTAATTACAAGAAAATCAATTTAACAAGTATTGAGTAACATTCCAATGTCATTTTCATTGCATGCGAGAGAATGTGTAATCTTATTCCAAAGAAAAGACAGTAAAAAACTGGTGTATTCCTGCGCGTAATGAACAGGTTATGTACGCTCAGCGTTGAATTTCTTTGCTTAGCTATTATTTAATTATTCATTTAGATTACATGTTTATTTGATGCTATTTCAATTGGGTATTAATTTCATTTATAATAAATAAAATTATTTTCTCCGTTAAAACAACATTGAGTATTTATTCATTGAAAATTCAATATTATACAAAATAATTGGCGGAGAAAGAAAAGGTTTCAAATAACAGTTATTTGTTTTAAGTCGTGGATTAAGAATCTGTAATAAAAAAAAAAGGTTTCCATCTGAAACAATAAAGTTGACCTTGGAATGACCTTGAAAACATGATAAAAATTAAAAATGGATATTACTGCTGCATCAGCCTCTCCTTGATTTAATCTTTTTATTTGAAATATTTTTTTCTCCGGAATTTAGTTTTTGAGATATGCCGGGTGGCCAGGATGAATGCCTCACCCTGTATTATTTTATATATCCTGTTATCCTCAAATGAAAAATGTCAAGATTGATTCCCTTACTATTCTATGCTTGCCCAATCGTCCACCTAGCTTTGTCATTCAATTATTACCCGTGCCTCTTTTCCAAAAAAATCAGTAACTGCAATTAGAAGACCCTTACGCTCTTTGGACGGAAAAGTGGGATACTGGAGAAGAAAAATAAATATTGATGCATCAGTTGATGATCTTATCTTCTTAGTTACCTTTGAAATAAATAGTGATTAGTATGAAGAACAGTAGGTAAGTATTTGCGTATGAATTTGGAGCCCTTGTGCATTGTATTTCCGCATCACGAAAACTATTGAACGGATGAATACTGTGGGATACTGGAAAAGAACAATAAACATTGATGCATCAGTGGATGATCTTATCTTCTCAGAAATAAATAGTGATTAGTATGAAGAACAGTAGGTAAGTATTTGCGTATGAATTTTGAGCCCTTGTGCATTGTATTTCCGCATCGCGATAACTATTGAACGGATGAATACTGTGGGATACTGGAAAAGAACAATAAACATTGATGCATCTGTGGATGATCTTATCTTCTCAGAAATAAATAGTGATTAGTATGAAGAACAGTAGGTAAGTATTTGCGTATGAATTTTGAGCCCTTGTGCATTGTATTTCCGCATCACGAAAACTATTGAACGGATGAATGGAAGATTGCTGATCCGAAAAACTCTGATCAAGTGGACAGTTCTTCGCAAGGATGCAGCAAATAGACTGTTCAGGGTGGATAGTTTAAAAGATTGATTCCCTTATTATTATGCACTTGGCCGATCGTCCACCTCGCTTTTCTGCTTCGATTTTTGTCCGCGCCTCTCTCCCGCGAAACTTCTCGGAATTGCAGAAGTTGCGGCCGTAGGGGGACGAGTAACATCGTGATACGTGTTTCGGAGCTCGAAAGTCGTTTTTCCCTCCCAACCTCCAGAAACGCAGTTTTTCAAACTTTCAGATATATTGGGAGAATCGTTTGACATGTTTGTCTACGATTCCGGTCCGAAGTTGGAAGTAGTATCCGAGCAACTACGACTTCTATCGAAATCATCGGAGTCCATTCGACAGATTCTCCGCTCGACGAGGGAAAACTTTAATCCTGTCTCTTTGTAAAACGTACCGTAGCAAACGACGTCGAATGTACTGCAAATAAAAGGATTCGCCGACCGTTCCCCAACGCGCGGTGCGTTCAAAAGAGAAAGTTCGGTCATTAAACACTTTCGAACAGTATTGCCCAAGAGTTCAAAATACCGATTGATCTTTAGCAGCCTTATGAAAAATTTTATTCAACCATGAATTCATTCGGACGAGTCTTAAAATTAATTGGGGCTATCAATAAAGATGTCACAGAGAAATACTGAATATTTTAAAGTTTACGAGAACCTATACTCCTGAAACAATAATTGATCTAAGGGATATAGGACTTTTTAGTGAAAAATTTCGGTTTTTCAGCTAACTGTTTTTCTACGTATTCTCAGGTTCAATTTAAGACTAAGATTGATTATTTTTGCATAGTAGTTCGGTGCAGCAATGCACTGGAGATATATCTTCACCTATGCACTAGAATAAACATTTGCAAAAATTACACTGTCTTTCCTAAACTTTGAATTAAGTAATCCGAAAATTGTGTTCCCTCACATGAAATTAAAAAAAAAACACAACTTTGTTTTATCTGATTCCATATTTGTTCCTGCATATTTTAACGATGATGGTTTTTCAAAATATTGCTTTTTTCTAATACTATTTAGCTCTAAATGCAATTTTCTTTATTTTCCTATGACTAAACCTTTAAAATTGATAAAAAATACAACTTCAACCATTTTCGACCCCCCCCCCCCCCCTCGTTAAAGTATGTGAGGAAACAAGAGGAATCAAATAAACATTTTTTTTAAGATATCGCTTGTAGTTTCGAAAAAATGGGGCATTGAATATTGGGAAATTTACATGAGTGATAATACAATATCCGTCTCTCCTCAAAGATTTTCCTAGATTGAGCACATTTGTAATTCTCGAAGCAACGTAGTAAGATTAAAGAGTGATTGTTTTGGACGATTGTTGTTACCTATGCATACCGTAAATAAACTCAGTAATTTTCATCGAAGTTAAGCATCGAGGATACCCTTAACGAGCCGACTGTCCACACGCGGATCCGCTCGGCCGTTCGCCCCCGTGCTCGAACCTCTATTAATTAAAGCACCTTTAATTACTTTACACGGTGCAACCTGTTACACATCGGTCGTGTGTTCCGATCATTTTTATAACGTGTTCATTAAACGGCTGGATTCGATTACCTTGACCAGCCCGGGCCAGTCGAACGCGAAACTCGAGTCTACCGCAATTACGATGAAACGAACAATCCGCCGTATTTTACCAAGCAGAAAGAAACAATTTACGCAAGATGCGCATAATTGGGACAATAAGAGTAAGCTCCTTAAACTGTTTTCCCGACGGTCTCGAATGACGGCGATTTGAAATTAAAGAGCGAGCGGGTGCGTTGCGCGCATAGTCTGCATGGAAAGGTATCAATTTTCGTTTTGCAACGTATGCAATCACGTTGCGGAGGAATTCGAATGGAATAATGTTGCTGTAACCGTGGCGTGGGGTCGCAAAGTCAAACTTGAAATTGGTAGTTGTCATCTGCTGAAACGAAAACTTAACTTAAACGATACACTGTAGAGTTTCTTGCATGTGTCCTTTCCAGTAACCGCTTTCGAGTAATTATAGACGCGAATATGAAAAATTCCGTATTTAAAATTCATAGTAAATGGTCTACATACTTCAAATAGGAAGTTTAGCCGAAGGCGATTAACGAATTAAAGCAGTCAACGACGCGTTAGAAAAGCAATTCCCCATTTAATCGGATAAGAGAGAACCAATGTGACGAAGTTGGAACCAAGAACTCCTCGACGCTTTCACACGCCCATAACTTTTCCTCGAAGCGAAACTTGTTCACCATATTCTCCCGTAATTTGCGCGTTCACGACGTGCTTATTTTCAATTAATATACCGCACGCATTACGCGGCACCGCTTCCATTCATTATCCAATCACGGACACGAAACGAGCGAGCTGAACAACAAGGAATAACCTGTCGTCGCTTGAGTCCCGTCCACCGGAATTATTAATGCCGTATTGCGTTCCACTATCGCGTCGAAATGCCCATTATAAATTGTCGCATTGCTAAATTTTTATCCCGCGTTCATCCTTCCGCGGTTACCGTGCCTTCTCTCGAACATTGCACGATTACTTTCCTATTTGTGATAGTGTACCATTTTTATAAACTACATTTGATTGCTGATATTGAAATATTGCAGCGGTTAAAGAAGAAAAATATATTTGTGACCATGTAATGAATAGCGTTTACAGTGCTGCTAAATGTGTGTCAATTGTTAATTTTTGAACATTAATCCATCTTACAAAGATGGATTCAGTGTAGCTAGACTTTTCTGTAGCTAGACATGGTGAAGACATTTTGTGCGACAGTAAAAGTTTTTCTTTTGAAATTATATTTTTGTTGATATAGAGCTGCGGTTTTTGACGCATGTTATAGCACTACAAATTGAAAATGACTAATGCTTGCAGTCTGTGCGTCATGTTTGTTTTAATACTAATCTTTCAGCGTACGATGCTGCAGCATAATAACTAGACTGCGGATTTTATGCATTTATGACATAGATGGATAAGAGGAAAAGGAAACAGTAAAAGTATTAGACACATTTAAAACTATTGTTATATTGTTTGTAACCTATTGAATTTATTAAGAAAGAATATGGAAGCGGCAGGTTTTCGAGTTGTGAAAAGATGGAAAAAGGAGAAGGAAGCGTTTCGTCCTAGGCCCGCTAGAGGACTCGTCAGTAAGGCTATTTAGCGGACCCGTGCATTACAAGGAGAGGACGCGGTCAAGGGGTCTCAGATTTTCTCGAAATTTTGCATATTGGTAGATTTCGTTCTCCTGTTTATGAAAATGTAGCATTATAGCCGTCGATACTCAACAACTTTTGAGATACGTCAAGATTGATGAAGTTAGTGTTTCTTTCATACTGTTTCTTTTCAATAAAATTTTTATATTTTGTTTCCTATAGATATTATGAGTGTATTTTACATGTGCAAAATACAATTAATTAAAATAGATAAACTGAACAGAAAAAAAGAAAATAATGGGAAAGAAGGACTTGAACACTGGCCTTCCCGGTAATGAATCTAGTACGTTAACATCACGCCATTTGTCACTTGACAAAAACTTCACCCAAAACTGTACTTAACGGCTGAACGGCTATAATGAAATTTAAGTTGTAAATATCGAAAAAAAATATTGAGTATCGACGGCTATAATGCTATATTTTCATAAACAGGAGAACGAAATCTACTAATATGCAAAGTTTCGAGAAAATCTGGGACCCCATGACCGCGTCTTCTCCTTGTTAGACGCGGAATGTCGTAAGGACAGCTTAGGACGTTATGTATACAAACACAGGAAGATTCAGATAGTAGCGGGAAAGGTGTTGTCGCATTGTCCATCTGTTGTCGAGCAAAGGAGGTAGCCGCCACAGTATCAATTTTTATTTCGTTCCAGTTAGTAGCAGTCGAGGCAGAGAATTTATTATTTTACAGAAAAATCTGCAGTCTAATGATGACATTCTATCGGTCATACGATTTGGATTATCAAAGACTACTACTACCATATTGTCTTTATTGTATCACGGCTGTATTGCAAAAATACAAGAACATCTGACTAATATAAGATTAAGGTATACGGTGTATTAATAAAAACTGTCCTCAAAAGGATTCCATTTTAAACATGTAAAAAGTATTACAGGTCATAGAAGTTTCCTTGAGCTAGGAAAGACTAAGTTACCATTTGCTATTTTGAATAGAGTGATACAATAACAATGGTTAGCAATGTTCCAATGCCAGTGGCCATTTATGTCAGAGAATTTCTATAATAATTTACCAATATCGACCAGCAGAAGTGTGCATTTGAGTGCAGCAGAACAGGAACGAATTAAACCGAGAAAAACGTCTCGCGCGATCACGTCGGTCTCACTTGGCGGCGCGTTCGCGTCGGATCGCTGCGGCTGACCGTAAAAATCAGCAGCGTCGAGCAGGTGTCAGGATCTCCATCACCGTAGAAATCAACACGGGCGGACTGTCGGATCGATTTAATCGGCGTCGGCCGGTGGCCGAAGGGTGTGTCGATAAGCACCGTCGGACATCGTTATTAAGCGCATATAAATTAGCACATAAATTGTCCCGCGCCCGACGCGACCCGACGGTCCGCGAGCTAGCGAGACGGGTCCCGTTAACTCATCACGGGCTACCGAATGGCTCTCAGGCTCGCCGTTGCACGGTGCAGCAGCGTGCAGTGTGCAGCGTGGACGATGTAACTCGCTCGCTCGCACCCTGTACAACCACCCACGCGTGCACGCGTCCCTGTTGACTTAGCTTCCCCCCTGTCCCAGCCAGTTTTCGGCTTCCTGCTGTGTCTCTGTCCTCCGACAGGGCTCGTTCTCGGCTCTGCATAATCCGGAGAGCTAGCTACTATCCTGCGCCGACCGATAGTGCCGGCGTTTCGAGCCACCCTCGAAATACACGGTGCAACCCCCAACCACCCTCTCTCTCTCTCTCGTCCTCTCTCCCTCTCTTCCTCTTTCGCTCGCTCTCTCTCTCTCTCTCCCTTCGCGGTCTGAATGCTGGATAGGAGCCACACAATACCAGCCTCCCACGTACACGCACACACGGCCGCCTCATCAAGCCACAATGGCCGCCATTACCGATGCAACGATTTACCCCCTCTTGTCCGCGCACCGAACGACCCACCCCCTTCGCGTACCGACATTATGCACCCTGTCTTTCCTACGGCGATGAGCTCCTTTCCACGTGCATCCGAAGACGAGGATGCGTCGGACCTATTGTCGAGTACCGTGCAGTGACCAACAGACCCAACTCAGGAAAAACTAAGCGGGATCTCAGGATTTGGCACTTGGATTTAGGACGGAGGTACTAGGGTGGAAACAACTCCTTTTCTACTAGCTTGGCTTGTTTTATAACCGATAGTGCTGCAATTTTTGACAATTCGTCCCTAAGTTTGCTTAGGTGATGTTTACTTGCTTCAAAGAAGTTTTTAGTTTCTTTTTATCAGAAATTGTGTTAAACGATTTTTTTGACTATACTTTAATTCACTGGGGTTTATAATAAGGTATGTATTGGATTGTTCGGAAAGTAAGTTCGTTTTTCCAAGGGAAAATGAAAAACGATTTTTCACTATTTATTTATGAATTCGGTAATGTAGTGACCACTTTGTTCCACGATCTTTTACCATCTTTCTGGCAGTTTGGAGGTGTTCGTAGAATACCTGTGTTTTATAAGCAGGAAAAATAGTCATATTATTGTACTTTTGACGCGTTAATTTAAAATGATATTTAAACAGCTTAAAAAGTATTGAAGAGGACGAAATAAATGGTAATCCGATGGCACATCCTCTCTGTTAACAGCACACAACATTTTCCTTGCTTGCACTGCATTTTCACCCTTGCGGTAATAAAACCGCAAAATGTGACGGATATGCTCACCTTGATTTTCCATATTCGATGCGGTGAACAAAAATGCTTGAAAGATTATAAAGTTCGATAAGGCACGAAATGACGTCCGTAATGTCAGTTCTGCAAATATACAATGATTTTGCGACTTAGAATAACGTTAAGTAATAATAAATGGAAGCAATACCATCTCTACACGAAAAACGAAATTACTTTCCGAACAACCCAATAGAACACTGCCAAGTAGTGTATTTTCAGTAGTCACAGAATTCTTTTCAATATATTCTTGTGGAAAAATAGTCCTTGTCAATCTAAAATTCGTTTTTGTTCACCACTACTCGCATAGACAATTCTGTATATCACGAATGGATATTATAAGATTGAATTAAAATTCAATCCATTATTCTCTGACGTTTATGAACACGAATAAATAGAATTACGATCGTATCAATTTAACTTTAACAAGTGCATTGTTATACAGCCGCAATACATTGAAAGCCACATCGTTCAGTGTTCATAAAAATCGTTAAAACATTATTAATCTACTCCATTTACTTGCGAATTTAATTACAAAGCGAAGCGGGCTTTCCCTTCCACCTAAAAATGCATTATAAAAGAGGAACAATATGTACCAAAATTGATTGATTTTTATATTTTTCAAAGAATCATTTTTCAACGTTACATCAAAAGTATTCAGAACACATGTTCGAGCGAATTCGTCGTTTTATGTAGCCTGCGATAGGCGGCGCGGAAAAAGCACTGAAGAAAATAAAGATAGAGATAGTATTGAAAACACGTTGCAGTTCAATACAACAAAACGCACCTGGTATTTTCGACCAGCCAGGGATCGCGAATTGCCAATAAGAGCCGGATATTCGTGAAAACACGCGCGGGAATTAATCGCTCGCTCGCGTACGGTAACGAGAGAGAACCTCTTCCCTGTTCCTTCGAAAGTGCAGAGAGCGAGGGTCATCCGAAAGTTATATGTAATAAGTTTCTTCCTAACGTGCGGAACCGCGGGTCTATAACGGGTTCGAGAAGGAAAATTATAGCCTACAGAAAGGACTCGGGTCGTTCCCCTCCGTTGGGAGAACCCGAAAATCCACAGGACCGTAGGGTTCGTGTTCCGAGTCACGAAGCTCGATAGTGGCCGTAAAGCTCGAGGAGCGGAGGCGCGGCATGGATACGACAGCGAATATCGCCGACGTCGACATAGGACACGGGGAGAGGAACTCGTTGCACTCGTATACCGGCGTGCTGAACCTTATTCGGCCTGCAACCGAGTGCACCGGCAGAGAGACTCGCAAATTTGACGGTAAAACGAGCCGATATGAACGCCAGAAGAAAATACTCCGCAAGAAGGAACTGAGTGGGAGAACGAGATGGAACAACGCGTATAAACATTGCTGGATACATATAAATATGTATTTTTCTACGTATCAAGATTTTACGCATTTATGGTAAAAATGGGTAAATACAATTTAAAACGGGGGTTACACTATAAGAATTTAACTTATCAAATTCATTAAAGGAAGACAGAAATTTCTATTTTGCTCCTGTTTGTTCACTGTAAATGACGCAAACAGTTTTTATTTTGGATAAAAATCTGCTGACGATTCATGAGTTTTAAAAGTCCATGGTACGTTGTTAAGAATTTTTTAGTACATCTTTTGGGCACCTACACTAACGTAATCTAAGACTTCAGATTGTGGTTATTATTTGAAAGATAATTTTTAAGCTCCCTTTTTGGCACAACATATTTATTCAAATTCCTATTAATAGGCATACGGTAGGTAGAGTGTTAAAATGATAAAAAAAACTTGGAAACAAATTGTTCACCTGCTCCTACAATGTTCAAAATTGTAGGGAGTGTAGGGCGATACTGTACCAAATTACCGTACCGAATTTCGCCGATTACTACGATGATATATAGTAACGGTAACGACGCGACGATATGTTGAACAATGTTATTGATTGCGGTTTTCAGAACAGATAGAAATACGACGTGAATGATTTAAGACGTAAATTGTAAATCTCAGACGGAGATTGAGACGTAAAAAGTTTAATTAATTGTATTAGTCTTGATTTCTTGTGTTAAATTATATACATTTTCATATTTATCGTCTTTGATCGTACAAAATCATTTCGTTTGATTGTGAGACGTTAATCTGATTTGAAAATTCGACATAAATTACACATACTATTTCTAAAGTTCAGATTTTATTCTTTTGAGGGTGCTTAATGAACTTTCTGCTGCATTTACAACCTACACTCAATTTTTGATACCTTCAGAGAGGGGATGACTTAATAAAAAGGCGTAAATCAACAAAATAGAATAAAATTGTTTCAAACGAGACATCGTTTTCGAGAAAAGTCACACGAAGTAGAATCCATAGATCATGATCAAACGTATTCTATTCGCAATTGAAGATACGCATCTTTCGGGCATGTAAAGGTGTTTAAAGAAGATAAACGTTGTTCCAACACCTCACACGATTCTCCCAAAAGACCGAAGGAAATGCAAAGAGTAAAATCAATCGAGGCTACGTCGAAAAAGAAAATATAAGAGGATAAAAAAGGCGAAGATTGATCGCGCATTAGATCACAGAGAGATCGACAGAACAGGGGGAGGCGAATTAGTAGCATAGACTGCAGCAAGAGGGTGTGGGTGAATAGAGGGTGGCGGTCGGATGGGATGAAAACTGCGTAATTCAAAAGTTACCCGCAGCCCGCTATGGATAATTATTTATCGCCTTATCAAACTTTTATAATCCCGGTGCCAGGCGGGTAAGGGTGGTTAACGTGGATCAAGGCGGCGCGCTATAGGGGCGGGCTAGAAGATCTACACCCGTTCGCATCAGCCAACTTTTTAACGAGTTTTTAAACGTCATAAATGATCTCGGCGCAAAGGATCTCGGAGCGACGGGGTGGAGTGGATGCGTTCACCTTCACCCCTCGGCCCCTTTGCTGTCCCCACGGTTTCTCTCTCTTAACACGTGATGAATTTTTATCGGATCGTTTCCCGCCGGTTTACGTTTCGCGAGACGTCGATAAGTCGCGAGGTTCCCCGCGGGCTGAAGAATCGAATAATTTTTTCCTCTCTGCCCCCCACCCCCGATTCTATGCACAACCAGGTTCTATGAGCCTCATTCTACATCCTCGATCTACACCCTGGTCGTTCTACGTGCGCGAACGAGAATTATGGAACGACGGGTACGTGACTCCTTCGAAATCGTAACGGGACACCTGTGCGCCGAGAGCGGCGTTAAACGCTGAAACCAAGAACGAAACCAGCGGGGAAAAGAATCGGAGAGCAGAGAGTGCGAAGGGGAAACTGAGAGTAGAAGAGAGAGAGTGATAGAGAGGGGGAGAGAGAGAGAGAGAGAGAGAGAGAGAAAGGGGAGCGCGTTAAATAAGAGAATTAATCCGCCGGTTGCCGAGCGAGGCAGCTTTTAGACGGTTTAATTGATGTTAAACTGCATTCCCCGCTGCCTCACGGCACCATAAAATTTCTCCGGACGGACGTATGAACCGTTCGCTCTTTTGTTCGCGTTTTACGGTATAATTTCGCGACCTGCCGACCGCAGATCCCCATAATCCGTCGCGCCCCTCGTGCACTCGCGAGGAAAGCGTTCGCCCGCTCGTAAACCGAGCCTCGCGTGTATCCATAAGGGATCGCAACACGGTGTATTTCGAATTCTCGCAGGCCCGAAAAACCATCGGGCGGTTCGACGAACGAGGAGAAACACCGATGGGAAGAACGCGATGAACGAACGAACGAACCGCTCCGACTTGTGACGAGTCGTCTCCGAGTCCGATCCGAGTCCGCATCGACGACACGGTTCCTGGAAAAGACGGACAGCTCGTACTCGGATCGATATCGTCCTCGAATGAGAAACGATCGTCGTTACGACTCGTCGAAGCTGCACCGTTTCGTGACCAGCCGGCCGATCGACCGGCATGAATCATTCGATGATCCAGCCGGTGACGTTCTTGCGGCCACGGGACGGCCAATTAAAACCGGACTGGTTTGTTATTGCCCGTCGAACAGTTCTGAAAGATTTTTCAGGAATTCCGCCGGCCGTCTCGGAAGCATATTACGGTTCCATTATGGTCCAATCAGATCGGTCGAGAAAAAGCGTGCCGATTTTTTGGCGCGGGACACTCTGTGATTTTTAATGTGTTCATAAGATTGGGGGAGTCGTGTAAAATGTTCTTTGTAAACACGATCTGTCGCGCGATTTCAACGTTTCAATTTCGTCTACCGAGAATGTATTCCACTTTGTTGGAGTTGCCGTCGGAATAACGACTCCTAATGCCTTTTCCTCGCAGCGCGCCGTAAATTCTCGAAATGAGAGGACGGAAAAGTGAGACAGTCGGTCAACAGTTTTTATCGCAACGCTTTACGAGCGCGGTTATCGGGGAAAATAATCGGTTAGCATGAAACCGTTTTCAAATCCAGCGCGAGTCGCGTATGCGTTTCGCGGGGAGAGTACGATTTCCGTGGCCCCGCGTTTTGAGGTTAGATTTGTGTTCTTGGGGTTATTTCAAGAAAAACATGTATTTATGACATGGTGTCTAATTGGCCTGGTTTAGCCGGTAATGTAGATTTCCCCTTTTTTTATAAATTTGCGAATATCTCGGTAACTATGCGAAATATGGCAAAATATTGTAAATATTTTCATTAGGGGCTTCTTCACCGATTTTGATGACGTTGAAATATGTTGCCAAGGTCATCATTCTGAACAATTTTTTCCTATATATGTTACCGCCGCTCAACTTTAGTTTCCGAAATATTCGCAAAAAAGTTTCAACATGTCGAAAAGTGAACGGAGTAGGTCTGGGTTAGATTTGAAATTGTGGCCGCCGATAACGCGGCCACGGTCACAACTTAAAACGACTTCAATCAGTTCAGACCCACTGTCTTGTCTGTTTATGTTTACGAACTGAAACGTGAAATGAATCGTGTCGAACGCGAACTCATTCCATTGTCAGCTGTGTTAGCATACAGAGTATTAAGTATGAAACTACGAATTCTTGGATATCTGCAACAATCAAGAAAATATATTATAACCCAGTATGTATGTATTTGGTTTATTTCAGCCTTACAGCCAAGAAATGTGACTTGGTTTTCATTAACCTACTGTACAAATCTATTTTATTTCACACATTCGTCCATACCTTCTCTCACACTTTTTCTTTGTCTCCCTCCTTCCTACACTGACCTACTCTGGCAGTCTCCTAATTACTTCTAACCCAATCATTTCACCCTTCCCCATTCCCTAACATTTGTTCATTGGTTTGGTATATTCTTTGGTCTATTCATACTCTCTTTTCTCTCTTTCTCCTCGACTTCTTCAACCACTCTACGATATTTCTATCTTTCCTCCCACTCACTACATCCTCAATCCCGATCATTTCTCCCATTACCCTGCATTCTCTTGTCAAATGTTCTAGGCTTCCATACTTGTCCCCACATAGGTCGCATCCTCTTGCCTCGTCCGCCAGCCAATATTTGTTCCAGTTTTCTGTATTTCCGCATTTTGCCCGTGCTATGAGCTTTTGACTGTCCCCTCTACCCTCTTTACTTAAATATTCCGGTAATTCTGCCACTCTTATGTATTTGTACCTTTCATTGTATTTGGACTGCTCTATCCTCGTATGCTGCTCTTGCCATTGTACTTCGCTATCTCTATCCTTTAACCTCTTTATAACCCAGTATATAAATATATAAATATATAAATATATAAATAATATATGAATAACCCAGACCTAACCCAGACCTACTCCGATCACTTTTCGAGATGTTGAAACTTTTTTGCGAATATCTTGGAAACTAAAGCTGAGCGGCGGTAACATGTATAGGAAGAAGTTGTTCAGAATGATGACCTTGACAACATATTTCAACGTCATCAAAATCGGTGCGGAAGCCCCTGATGTAAATAATTACCCTATCAAGAGACCTTTTTTGTAGAAAATGAAATTTTATTCGCATAATCTTTGCATTGTAGCTGTCATCCAGAATTTGAAGTAGTAACAGAAAAATCATGTGAATAGAATGAGTTGTGGTTAGGTTGTGGAGGGGGGCGGAAATCGTACGAGGGACCGTTTCGCCCATTTTGCGATCGGCCATCATGGGAAAGTTGGTTGAATCGGGTCGCTCATAGGAAGAGGCGTGTAATGCCAGAGACGCCGATTTATTTTCCGAGCAACGAGCGAACGATTAAGACCGTTATTGTCGTTGGAAACAATAATGTAACAGCGTTCCAGCCGCGGTTGCCGGTTTACCGAGCGATTTACGACGAACGCGCGCGCGCATTCGAGCGAGCTGACAGGCGCACGAAAAACATAGACCGTCGCGATCGGTGGTTTAATCAACGGCATCCGAAACGACCGAGCCTGTTTAAAACGACGACGAGAGAATTCCCTCCGCTCTACTTAATAACTCGAAGCCAACAAATTGACTCGTTCCTTCGTTCACGACGGTGGAGAGAAAACGAGAGCTGCGCGAAGGGGATTGCTCGCCATTGGGACAGTAATTGGCGTGTTTATGAAGATCGACGGATTAGCTGATTACTCCCGGCACCGAGACAAATATCCGTAATACCAGACGAGCGTTTTGGTCAACCAATTATTATGCTCCGATAGCTACTTCCAGAGTTTAGTCTACTTTTGATTATTCTAGATTAATCGTAACGCTGTATATTCCCGAGTTTTGCGATTCGCGTGCACTGAATTTGCCTCTGTGAGAAACTATTGTGAATTCCACAATCTAATAATGAGTCCAGAATATTTAGTTAATTCTGACTGACTGTATATTTTCTGGAAAATCCAAATTACAGCGTAGATTCGATCGAGTAAAGAAAAATTTGAATTTAAAAAGTCACTATAACGAATTGGATGAGCACCGAGACATTCATAGTTGAAGTGAAAATTGTCAAAAATTTAGTGCAAGCTGGTTCTTGGAAGCATGAAATTTTTCTTCAAAGAATCATTGTTCGAAGCAAAGATAGAAATTCTAACATACGTCTTTAGAAGTACGACATAAAGAATCCTTGCATAAGTACAGAAGATGGTCTGTCCGCTCAAACATGGAAGTGCTCTAAATTTTTCAGAAACACTCAACGTTAATAAGAAACGATCGCGTTCCCGACATTTATGTACCTACCCTACAGCTCTAGCGCGGAAAGACGTCATCTGCTGGCAGGTCACACGGCAGTCAACGTGTTCACCAGACACGTGCGGGAGAAATTTTCTTGTCCATGCGAAAATATCTCGTCGCATATGCGGGACGATTCGCGCGGCTACCACTTAAATAACTGGTTAATTATTTGTGACATTATTTCCCTTGATGAATGGATTCTATAAATGGCTTTAAACGATGCTTGCATGTCCTCGATCCTGGTGCACGACTGACTCAGTTTTTTTTACACAAAACTTCAAACATTCTTTTCAAAACATCGGTAATAGCAGAATAATCAAGATGGCGATAAAGCTAATAAAGTTTTATTTCCATAACATTCATAATCTACCATAAAACTGATTTTGAACGTGTTTACGTAGAATTATAACCACGTATACGATGTGAAGAATATACAGGGTGTTCACGCTATCACTAGCCAGCGCTTTTCTTGCAAATAATAAATATTAGAAAAATATGATGGAGGAAAAAGTAATACTGTTTTTGGTAAGTAACATAATGGCGTATGTAATTTTCTTGTGTTTGCACTGTTTTCTTGGAAATGAAGGTGACCTTCAATTTTTTAAATGAAATGCTTTTTTTATAGCATATGAAAGCGTGTGTCAAGACAAATTTATTCGTATAAAACGAAATGACCTTCAAGATCATTCAAGGTCAGAAATGGAAGAAACATTTTGAACATTTCGTACCAATGCGTTAACAAGTGTACTTTATTGACGAGGCTATGGTAAATGTGCAATATAAGTTCCTTGTGCATGACTACATATTTCGGCTCTATTAATTACATTCTTGTTAGTTTCTTCTAATGTTACTGTGCACATGATTGCGTTAGTTTCCTTTGCAAGTTGTTTACATTTCTGGGGGTTGTGTATCGTGAATGATATCTTTGCCAAATATTACGTACGGAACATTCAAAATTTCCCTGACATTTCTGACCTTGCATGACCTCGAAGGTCACTGTGTTGTATACGAATAAATTTGTCTTGACACACGCTTTCATATGATATAAAAAAATATATTTCATTTAAAAAATTGAAGGTCACCTTCATTTCTAAGAAAATAGCGGAGACACAAACACTAATATTTATTATTTGCAAGAAAAACGCTGGCTAGCAATAGCGTGATCACCCTGTATATCGATCATTGTAATACAAATTCACGATTGGTTTTTTTGTAGAATCAAATGTCAACAGTGGTCCAGTTAAATTCTCGAAATAGAAACGTAAAAATTTCCTGAACGGTGTCCAAGGGTTAATGAAATCTACAGACCTCACCAAAATTCAATTAACCATTCCACCGTTATCAAAATAACCAATCCCAAAAGCTAATTAACAATACGCCAGAATTCCCATTTCTAGAGTAACATCCCCGTCATGTACTCTCGTAATAAACATTGTACTTATACATTATAATACAAGTGTACTTTATTGACGAGGCTATGGTAAATGTGCAATATAAGTCCCTTGTGCATGACTACTTTTTTTCGGCTCTATTAATTACATT
This sequence comes from Sphecodes monilicornis, assembly GCA_913789915.3. NCBI lineage: Eukaryota > Metazoa > Arthropoda > Insecta > Hymenoptera > Halictidae > Sphecodes > Sphecodes monilicornis. Next base: position 20,618,296 of record OU565290.1, read on the forward strand.
CTTGTTAGCATGTAATACAGCATTCCATTTACAAAAATTGCAGGTCACCGACATTATCATGAAAATAGTGCAAATACAAAAAAATTACACACGCCATTATGTTGCTCGCAAAAAACAGTATTACTATTTCCTCTTTCATTTTTTTCTAATATTTAATATTGCCAAGAGAAACGCTGACTAGTAATAGCGTGAACACCCCGTATATTATTTCCTGTGTATATTCAAAATTGAATAAAAACAATGGGTTAGATTTCTCTCTAGGTATCTGTCGACTCTCGTTGAAATTGTACATACTGGAGTATTTCTGGAAAACGCATCTCCGTTTCAGTAAACAATCTGCAAACCACAGGAGACAAGAACGCACACGGCGTTCTGTCACCGAAGAATAAAATCTCTATCGGCGTTTCCATCAAAATTTAATTAAATGCGGCGCAGCCCGTAGTCTAAATTTCAAATAGCATAGAATCCTTTGCTCCGGTGACGCGGAATTAACGTCAGCGATAAAACAGGTTCCAAATAATTGATCTGCGCAATCAAATGGCGGAGTAGGATGAGTCGAGTGTCACGAATCATTATCCAGCGAGGCCTCGATTCGAAATCTCGCCGAATCCGGCCACCATACTGCAAAAGCAGGGCGTTCAAAGTGGGTCTAGCATCGGACCCTTAGCAAATTTTGCGTCGGTCGTTGCGTCCGATCGACTTCCAGGTCCGACATCGTCGCTCTGTGATAACCTGCGAACTCTGCGGATCGTGCCACAGGCGTGGTATAACTTTGTTCGGTGGAAGTTCTCGGCCGCAGTTGTAGATCACCTGGCTTTCGTGGGCGGAGCCGCGGGGAAAGGTCGTTTAAAGTAAAAGTGGCCGAAGGAATTCGGTGACAGGGTTTCCACGGGCGCGCTATCACTTTCGAACATGGCGGAGAGCAACTTCATAGATCGAATCGAATCGGATCGGCCAGATCGCGCACACACGTACGCTTAACGATCGTATCAAACAGGTCGACGACGGTGTCCGGGGTAATAACGGCTTAACGATCGGCAGGGTCGCGATTTATCGGTGTTAGTTGCGAAAGTTTCAGGCGCGGGATCGGCGTTTATTGAAATTCAGGTAGCCGACGCGTGATAACGAGAGCCGTAGCGGTCTGCGGCACACGGCCGTGCCTGCTCGCTAAATGTCATGCGAGCAGCTACTTTTATTGCGGCAGATTGAAAACGATTCCGAGGAAGATATAAAACGAACACACGCGTCGCTCTGACGTATATGGGTTAGACAGCGCGTTGCATAACGCCCGGCTATTAAGTTAATTTATTGAACGATTCCGGCGATGCACCGCCGGTGCGTGTAATTTACTTCCAATCTTCGTTTGATTTCTTGTCGAGCGTTCTAGATCGTTCCGATACGTCGTCGAGGGTACGCGCACGCGAGACTTATGGAATATAAAGTGGAAGTGATTCGTAAGGGAGCTTAGGGGAATTCCCCCTTTCCTTCTCTCTCGCTCTCTCTCACTCTCTCTATGTCGGTTAGCTTCCTACCCATAGCACGGCCGAGAGAGGGGAACCTACGGAGTGCCCCCTTCGTAGACGACACTGATTTAAACGATTCTCGATCGTGTTCTTGGTAGCATTAATTCTCAATATTTGTCTAGGCAGGACGCCCCACTATTTCACCGGTTATCCCCGGAGGGATGCACACATAATGTCAAAATGGAGTATTTATTGAGATATTTAGGTTAATAAATGCCCGGCTTAATATTTCTTGCCCCGAGCCGTCCGTAGTCCGCTTTAAGAGTAGACAAAATTATCATAACGACTCCATTCCTAATAGTCAACTTTGCTTAAGAAGCTGTGCATCTTCAATAACTTTGTAACAATTGAGAATTCTGCTTGGTCCTCTATGAACGTTATTCTCTGTGTGGGATATTGTTTTAGAAGAATTTTTGAAATTCCCTGAGATCAGAAACAAAATATAATTTATTGTGCGAAGTTTCAAGATTAATTTATTCGTGATCTTAACATGCAAGCAACATTAGTTATGTTTCACGTTTTCGGTCGATGAATTTTCGCGGTAATCTAGCATGATGTAAAGCGATAATTTATGTGTAACAGGTGATATAGCAGCGTACCGAACTTCTCGCTTAAAATATTGAAATATTAAGTTTTAGATAGAACATCTTCTTAAAAGGTTTGGCTGAAGTTTGAAAGCATGTTCTACTAACCGCGAGTGCAAAGATGAAGAGGAAGTGTTGTCAGAGAGCGTACCGGGTGGTAGATGAAGTGCATCTATCAATTTACGTCGGGGATTATTTTTTAATTTGATATGCCAGTTAAACAAGTCGATGGAAGGCGCTTCTTAAAAGCTCCGTGAAGGTTTCAGAGAGATTCCATGTGTAACATGACCTTTTCTAAAAATGGAAGATTGAAAAACCAAATCGATCACCGCGGCGATAAAAACTTTCATATACCAAATGGTTTAATTATTCTTGCTGTCTGCGACCTATACTTTCGACTGCAAAATTAGATATTTGTAGTGGTAAAATACGTCACTTGTAGACTATGGATTATATGCATTCGAGGCAAAACTGTGAAAACATTGGAAGAATTTAAAAATATTATTAGTAAACTACGGATATTTATGTAAGATAAAAATTGTCTGACTCTATTACAAGAAACAGGAGCCAGTTTGAAATAGCTTTCTTCCTTTAATTATGTTAAAAGATCAAAAGTAATATATCTCCACGTTCTTTTAATTCTTGCTCTGTTTGAAACTTCAGCTACTCAGGTTTGTTATAAACGCATAAAATCCGCAATCTAATTATTACACTATTTTCGACTTACCAAAATGATTAAAAGGAAAACTACATTTTTATTGCAATCTGTTTCTGACAATTGACTTAGGAAAATTTTATTTTATATGCAAATCCGTAGTCATTTGCATCCAGGGAATGGTTCCCATAGTTTCAAGGTATTTATGAGCAGAATAACTCAATTATCCTTGTTGTCTGTGATCAAGTAATTTATACTTTCGTCTACGAAATTATTAGATCTTTATGGATGTAAAATAGGTACGTCATTTGCATCCGGATGGGTTCCCAAAGTCGCAAGATATTCGGTTGACGATACTCATTCGCCATTCGCCGACGTCTTCCCCCATGAATAGCCCCGAGGCACAGTCTACACTTGCCATGACTAACCTGCTAGCCCAAGGGTGAGGGCAGGTAGTCGCAAGTCTCTTGATACAGATAATTGCCTCGTTATTGCGCCGGTACAAGATAAGACGCGGTAATACGCAGTCAATCAACGTCAACAGACAGAAATTTCCATTCTACGACAAAACGATCGTGGCTTACACGATCTACATTACCAGATAGCAAACTTGTTTGGCTGGCTACAAACCTACGACAGAGAAAAAGTATGCTTCCAATTGGCGGAATCCATTCGATCAAACAAAGTGTATCAATTCGAATACAACCTGTATTACCAACGTTCATCGAAATTGAAGCACATGTTCTTTCCGTGGTGGCTACTTCCTATGCTCGTCAACAGAGGGACAGTACGACAACACCTTTCCCGCTACTACCTGAATCTTCCTCTGTTTGTATATATACCGTCCTAAACTGTCCTTACGACATTCCGCAAGATAGCCTTACTGACGAGTCCTCTAGCGGGCCTAGGACTAAACGCTTCCTTCTCCTTTTTCCATCTCTTCATAATTCAATCGCCGCCATAATTGGTGACCCCGACGTACAAACAACAACGCTACCTTCTGAGCAGGAGAAGACGACAACATCAACAAACCACGGGCCACGTCGGGAGGACTGGAAGGTGACACTACTCTGTCACTGCCATGCCTCAACTACTGCCCGACCAACAGCGAAGACTTCTCTCTACTATGCGCTTCTGACGTCATCTTCGCAGCATTATATGGTTTAACGCATGGATGGGCAATTTTGCCTCAATTGAGGCAAAACTGTCCACACCATAGCGCCCTCTGTCCCCTTCCAGCAAGCGCGGTACAATGGGGCAACGAAGACACGAGACATCAGCGTACGCAACGAACGTGCACGCTGCATGAAAGAGAAGTTGGTGGGAGAAGCAGGCGTTTGAGGGGCTCCACCGGTGCCCACCACTGGTGGTTTAACGTTTTCGCATCTAAATTTTTGCGACGTTTTCGCATCTACATTTGTGCGACGTTCTTCCATTGCTTGTGCGACTGCATGAGTCCTACAAGCGGATTTTAGGGTGCTACTCAACTTGGTCGATTCGGCAGCATCACTGGCGGGCACACTGGCAGCACACATTCCAACGACCTCCTTGGATTCCGGCGGAGATCAGCGTAATTAGAGCGAAATTTGTCCAGATATGGTTGACCACTGGCAAGGGGGTAATGTGGCGGTTACTTCGTATGCTCGTCAACAGAGGGACAGTACGATAACACCTTTCCCGCTACTACCTGAATCTTCTTCTGTTTGTATATATAGCGTCCTAAACTGTCCTTACGACATTCCGCGTCTAAGGCACGGGTCCGTTAGATAGCCTTACTGACGAGTCATCTAGCGGGTCTAAGACGAAACGCTTCTTTGTCCTTTTTCCATCTTTTCATACGCCGAAGAATTGCCGCCATAACCTGTATTACCAACGTTCACCGAAATTGAAGCACATGTTTTTTCCATTAACAAGAATCACCGTGTTCACTGTAACATCCATACGCTCCAAAGGCTGGATAATCAAAAGAATAACCACCCCCCCCCCCGTAACTTCCCATCTTCGAAAAAGTCTCGTCGGTCGCGAATCTCTTTCGAATTCACGGGGTTTTGCGTGCAGAAAACGCGTTTGCAGGTGCACGCACGACAAAGAAAAACAGTTGGACAAGAAAACACATCATCATCACGGTTGAACAGTCCCATTGGACATTGTTCGTATTTTCTGATCGTGCATTAGCCATCTCTATTCTGCTGGCGATCGGCGCAGCGGCGGATTCAGCGAGTAGCGCGACACCGGCAAAAAGTTTGGTACGCTTTTAGGCGGTGCCGGTTTTGCGAGTCTCTGTTTCCGCGTATTTGCACAGTTCATTCCGTGTCGATCGACGCGGTTCGAAAACAACAAAAAAAATATTCTGTTTCGCCTCAGCCACCGCTTGTATTCGTTCGAGTGCGTCCACGAAAACGCCTCCTTCCCGCGACCCGCAGCCGCGCTCATTCTCATGCTCGCGCGCATGAACTTGTTCCTGTGCGGTTTAACCGTCACCACTATTTCTAACTCTATTTATTGTAAATCATGGACCGTTTTACGGAACTACCATTGCCGTTTGATCGCGTTGGCAGATTCGGTTTCGGAAATATTGACGCCGAATATGTTGTAAACCGATTTTCAAAACCACTTTTGTAGTTTTGTTTACCAAAGATCAAATATCGAGGGTTCATAAACCAGAACCCAAAAACAAGATTAAAAAATAGGACATCTATCTGAACGAATCAGATACTTTTTACTTCGTTGACGCTCGAGCTGGACTTCACTGAAAATTGCCGAAAGATGAAACTCATTTTCTTCTCCGTTGTTTATCATTGCATTCTAGGTGATTAACGACGCTACTGAGTGTTGCAAGATTATGCAGTGGCTGACGAAAGTATTCAAACGCCTTTTCAATCGGAACAGCTTTTTTAAAACTGGACCAAACATCTTAATTTATTTTTAACAGTTAAAAGCATTGATTTACTAAATGACGTGTAGAAATGATTTTGAAAAAATTGCAATTAGTAAGAATATTATACAGCCGGTTGTTAATATCTAATATTGGCATACGTTACATTGTGATAACTCTGTGTTCTTTAATAGGTTTTCGTCGATGTTAACTATGGTCTTTCTCACTCATTATACATTTAATTACATTGCTATCAAAAATAAAGATAAACAATAAAAGAGAAACCGCATATCGCTGTTCGTACATCGCACCACGTTCATTCGCATCGCTAGCTCTCGAACCTTCTAATCTGTCTACCACTCACACATCCATACATCCTAGATCGGTAATATTAGTTCGATTACATTATACAGTAGCTACATGGTGCAGCTAGGGGTGTGCGAGTAACCATAATTTACGAGCTGAGCTGAACTCGATTCGATTGCTCGATCCGAGTCGAGCGTTTGAATTTTCCAAGCTACATGAAATCGACGAACTGCTTGAAAAGAATGCGAGCTACTTGAAAAAATCAACCGTCTCGAATATTCGAGCCCTCGTAAAACTTTGATTTACTCGAAAATGAATTTTGAGCTCGAAATTTTTCGAATTACTCAAATATATTCGAACAGATCTTTAACTTTCGAGTTACTCATAAAAATTCGAATTGCTCGAGTCACTCGAATATTCATTTATTTACTATCAAATACTATTCTAACTATAAGAAAGAAAAATATGACACTAAATTAATGCTTCTGTTTTATTTTCATGTTTTCATGAAGAAAACATATTCGAATTTTTCCGAGTAACTCGAAAGTTAAAGATCTGTTTGAATGTATTCGAGTAATTCGAAAAATTTCGAGCTGAAATTTCATTTTCGAGTAAATCGAAGTTTCACGAGGGCTCGAATATTCGAGCCGGTTGATTTTTTCAAGTAGCTCGCATTCTTTTCAACCAGTTTGTCGATTTCAAGTAGCGCGGAAAATTCAAAAGCTTGACTCGGCTCGAAAGATCGAATATTACTCGACTCGAAATTCGAACACTCGAATAAATCGAGTACTCGCACACCCCTAGGTGCAGTACTGTTCGGTTAAATTTCCACGAGTCAGTTCCACTCATCTCTGGCAATTCACTTGTTAATGCTTTGAGCTCGTGTCTAGACAAGAATAGAGAGTGAATAGAATGTACAGATAAAAAAGATATCCAGCTTGCGAGGATTTACCTGCTGGCTCCCGAGTACGATGTAAAACTCTAGTACTGCTGTATCAAGAAGAACGTACGCGAAAAAGTTCATTTTCAAAGCAGATCACGGGTGGCAGCGTCGCCGGAAGAAGATATTGCGTTTCCACGGACAAGTTGGCGATAAGTCGTTCCGGGCGATGGTCTCGGATGGATTCGCCGTTGACGAGCGAGGCTCGAGAGGAAAATAAGTCTCATCGCCTCGTTCGAACCGTGTTTATCGTCGCTTACATAACGGCGTAAGATTGTCCCGTGCGGCGCATGCATGCCGTTATTCCCTTCTTTATGAGGCCGTTTTCCCCGTTCCCCTTTCCACACCGCATGCCCCCCCCCCCCCCACGTTGTCAGCGGTTCTCAGTTGACAGAGTGTATTAAACGGGAGTATATTAAAATCCGATGGAAAACACTCATTTCCCCGGCGTACGGTAGACAGCATCGACACCGTCGGTGGTTGAAGTTAAATTACTTCCGTAACGTTTGAAATGTCGCCCGAATGAGGATCACTGCTCGGTAGCGTGTTTGCCAGCCCCGGTAGGTGGCTTAATGAAGAAAGGAAGCTGAATCTCATTAGTCTTCCACGAGGCTGTCTTCGCCGCGGCCTGTAAACAACCGAGGAGCTCCATCCGTTCCACTATTTCGTCGCGTTCACTTTTCCAAGTTCCGCGACAATCGTGCCTCGTGTCGAATTCCTAAATGCGCTTTTCGAGAGAGCCAACATCCCGGTTCCTCCGCGACCGAGCAATAAAACCTTGGAAATTGAAGATTTATACACTTTAGCCGGACGCCGGGTCGAGTTCCACCAGGATCCTGGAAATATTCGACGCATCTCGCCGCGATTTCAACTAGTTTAACGGCCGCCACACTGCGACGAAACGACTTGTTGGCGATCAAAAGTCTGTAATGTTGCTTCTCCTTTATATACTTTAATGAATTTTTGAGAAGTCAATTATTACATTATAGCTTTTATGGTCCGTTAATTTTAGTGGTAGAGTAAGTCTGCGATCTAAGTCCTTTTTCGGTTCTCTGCCGGGACTTAGATCGAGACGGGAAACTATTTTTTTGTGACCGCCTCGATCGTGCCGAACGTAGAAAAGGACAGCATGTAAACACGGACCGCTATCGTCGTCTACGTCCGAAAGTCACTGTACATATCGTCAATTAAACCACCAAATACAGTTGAAATTATTTAGTGTTTAGTGTTCTTTTAATTAGAAAAATGCCAGAAATAAGTTGGTGAAAGTTTCTTAAAAAAATAATTAAAAATAAATAAGTTTTGTAATTGGATTAGTAGTGATTCACACCGATATACCCAACCCAGGATCAAATTACGCGGCATGTTTACACTGCTCGGCGACCGAGGCTGCTCGAGCTTCTTGGCCCCTCCGGGGATACCCCGCAATGGAAGTAGTAGACGAAGGGACATAAATCGCAATGTTCCGTTGGACTTAGATCACGGACTTACTGTATTAATGGACTGAGTGTCCAGATATTCACTTCATTATCACTAACTGCGGATCTTTATGCAGAATAAAAAATATTTGCATTAATTGCAGGACACAGGAGTCAAATTGAAATTTCTTTCGTTTTTTAATTATCTTAGTAAGTTGAAACTAATACATCGATGTCCATAAATCTTCTTAATATGTTCGCTGCTTTAAATTATATGCACCCATTCTTGTTATAAGTGCATAAAATCCGCAGTCTAATTATCACATATTAATTTTCCAAGACCTGCACCATGTCATATGGCAATATCCAGAGATTTCTCGGAACCACGAATTAAAGCAACAGAATCAAGACTTCACAAGAAAACGAAAGCAAATATTAGAAAATGGAGTCTACCATATTATAGTACAATTAATTCTCTATCAAGTAATATCAGTTTTTTGCTATTTTATAATATTACGAAAATCGATTTTTGATCGCCGCCAATTCGTTTCGTCCCACTGCGCGCTGGTTCCGTCGAAATTCCAACTTTCCACTAGTCGGTTGAAATTGTTAGCTATTTACAGTACATCCATCAAGACGATCAACATTCATTACACAACAGTAAATTCAAACCTGTATGAATAAAATTGCCATGAGATCGTCAGAAGCATCCGACTTGAAATGACCAACATTGTGACTGCAATTACAGTCACGTATGAGCGAAACTATTCTTTGACCAGGTATGGACATTAATTTTTATTAGAGTTTTTACGATGTAAATTTGTTAAAATGGCTATAATTTTCCACTTTCGGTTTCATTCATTTCTTTTGATTCTATGCGATTTCGGAAAATTCATACTCGATAGTCGACGTGTTAAACAATTATTGAAAGTTCCTTGACTGCTGTAATAGTCACACAAGAAATTTTTCTCAAACATCTAAATCCATAAATGACAATTAGAACGACCTAACAGCGAGCATCAATCATACAGTACACTATAATGATGGTATGAACTGTATACAATTTTGTACTCAAGCATTTATGTTACCAACACATGTATAAAATGTATACTATCCAGATTCTGGGGATGAAGATCTCATTCAGAAGGGAAACAGTCATTAGCTCAGTGCAATGTATACAACCAAAAGCAGAATCATCTGGCATTGGCCGAAAGGGAGGACGAAAGCGCGAGGAAGTGTGTCAGTTGCATACGGTTTTAAGGACTGCAGAGTCACATAATGCAATGTGTTCCGTAGTCCGAGTACGCGCACCTAAATCCGCATCCACCGAGTACGAAGTTACTAAATCAAATAAATGTTGATCGTTGAATATAGATATTTTTCAAGCGTCGTAAATCAACGCAAACTCGTGAAGAAATTCGAATATACATTTTCGTAGGAATGGTCAATGAAACTGTGGAGGAAAGTTTGCAAACCATGAATGCGCGTGGGAATCCAATTACACGAATCGGACAGATCATCCAGTTTCTACTTGCGCGCGCGTTGCAAATGATATTAGCATAATTTGCCGGTTGTAACAAATCCGTACTCGATGCATGAATACATAAAAAGGAATGACGGACGGTCGTGTTGTTAACCCCGTGTCCTACAACAACGAGTGAGACTCGTGGTAAGAAATTTGGGCGAAAAACAATAAGAACGAGGCTGACTTGTGGTACTTCGTTCACACCAAACGTAAACAACACGAGCCTGGCTCGTGGTACTTCATTCGTGACAAACGTAAACAACACGAGCCTGGCTCGTAGTACTTCGTTCGGACCAAACGCAAACAACGCGAGCCTGGCTCGTCGTACTTCATTCGTGACAAACGTGAACAACAAGAGCCTAGCTCGTGGTACTTCATTTGTGACAAACGTAAACAACACGAGCCTGGCTCGTGGTACTTCGTTCGGACCAATCGTAAACAACGCGAGCCTGGCTTGTGGTACTTCGTTCGGACCAATCGTAAACAACGCGAGCCTGGCTTGTGGTACTTCGTTCGGACCAAACGTAAACAACACGAGCCTGGCTCGTGGTACTTCATTTGTGACAAACGTAAACAACACGACCCTGGCTCGTGGTACTTCGTTCGGATCAAACGTATACAACACTAGCCTGGCTCATTGTACTTTGTTCGGACCAAACGTAAACAACGCGAGCCTGGATCGTGCTACTTCGTTCGGATCGAACGTAAACAACGCGAGCCTGGCTCGTGGTACTTCATTCGTGACAAACTTAAACAACACGAGCCTGGCTCGTGGTACTTCATTTGTGACAAACGTGAACAACACGAGCCTGGCTCGTGGTACTTCATTTGTGACAAACGTAAACAACACGACCCTGGCTCGTGGTACTTCGTTCGGATCAAACGTATACAACACTAGCCTGGCTCATTGTACTTTGTTCGGACCAAACGTAAACAACGCGAGCCTGGATCGTGCTACTTCGTTCGGATCGAACGTAAACAACGCGAGCCTGGCTCGTGGTACTTCATTCGTGACAGACGTAAACAACGCGAGCCTGGCTCGTGGTACTTCATTCGTGACAAACGTAAACAACACGAGCCTGGCTCGTGGTACTTCATTCGGATCAAACGTATACAACACTAGCCTGGCTCATTGTACTTGTTCGGACTAAACGTAAACAACGCGAGCCTGGCTCGTGGTACTTCATTCGTGGCAAACGTAAACAACACGAGCCTGGCTCGTGGTACTTCGTTCGGACCAAACGTAAACAACCCTAACACGAAGATTACTAATTTTCTACGAACTTTCTCAAAACATTATGAATTTAAATTAAGTATTAATTTACAAATTGTTACTGATATATTATCCACTTTCAAATTATAAATCATTTTTGTTCACCGATGAATTGATCATAATTACTTCCCACACATCTTAAAAGTATTAGTTGTGCCCAAACGTGTTTATTATTTCACAATTTCTTTCATTGCGCCGAAATATACATGTCATATGACGCATACATTTTGCGCAAGTTCGAGCACACGGCGAAACAGCTAAATGACTCGACGCGTGACCGACCTTCTTGTTTATTATGCCCCGAGCAATAGGGAGTTAGCAGGTAGGACAAGGGGTTAATGCGAACGGAAGATCCGTTTTTCGTTTCATTTGCACGTTGCGTGCCGAGAAATGAGAATGGCCCGGCTCGTTATCGTAATTAGCAAAGTATTAATTTTATCGAGCCCATGGAAACTATCGGTATTTAGAGCGTAATAAGCGATTTCGGAAGAAATCGGACTTCATTAACGTTAAATACGAGGCACGGGGCTCCATGGTCGGCCCCACTATCAGTTTATCGGTTTGATTATAAACCGAGATAATACCAGGGAATCCAGAGCTCGCGTCGAGGGTCCCACTTACCCCATTCCACCCCCGCGATCCAGCTGCAATGGTATCCGCATGGAAACGCCAATAAAATATTGCAAAGTGCGGCCCGAGTCAACACACCCCGGCGAATAGAAACAAACAAACGGGGATTAATATGTTTGCCGAAACGATTGCGTAAAAAAAATTCGATAATCACACGTTTAACGTTTGCGTATCATCATAAACTGTTCAAACAACTCGTGCGCGCGTGTATTACATTTAAGTTCGAACGGATATAACAACTTGATGCACTCTCGCGATAACAGTCGAGTGAGATCGTTTTGAATATTTAGCTCTGGCACGATAGAACATAGTATCACGGGGGATAATTGAAGAGAAAATATCTGTTCATCTAAGAGGTTATCTTATCGTTCGGGGAACTTGAAATTGCATTTTATGTTTACGATTATTTGTGCAACTTCCTCGACGACGACAAACCAGAATATTTAGGCAACCGTGGTACTATCTCGACGTGTTCATCAACGATCTTTCTACTCGCTTACAAACCGGAATTATTTATCTACCATCCGGCGAGTTCAATTAGGTGCTCAGTGGTGGTATGACTGCCTGTGCAATTCACGTTTTGTTTTCGGTATGGACCTCTTAAATTGTTGAATTTTTTATTGTAAATAGAGTTTTGAAAAGAAAGAATTATTTCTTGGAGTGAGAAGAAAATGGAAAGTACGTGTAAGGAAGTAACCATGGTGAATTACAAAAATATGGGGAAAAATGAGAGGGGAGAGTTTCGTCCTATGCCCGCCAGAGGACTCGTCACTATCTAGCGGACTCGCGCCATAGATCAACACCACCATACATACAGTGGCGTGCAAAAGTATCCGGACACTCTTTAAAAACGAATAACTTTCTCAAAATTAGTTCAAACGGCTTGAGTTTTTTTGAGATATTAGACGCATTAGTTTACTAGGTAGCGTGTAAATAATTTTTTCTAAAAATTTCTATTGGTCGGAATTACGACGAAAATATGTAAAGATCACGATTTTTAACTTTTTAATCTGTGCCTGTACCAAAAATTTAAAAGACGCGTTTTATAGGTCTTAGTAAATTATGTACATGTACAAAGTGTCATCGAAATCGGTTAACGTCGTTATGAGTTACAAACATTTAAAGGTGATTACATAAGAATAAAGTTCCCTGGAAAGACCGAAAATCTGCGACTTTCACCCATAAGCTACCATCTTGCAATGTTCCTAGATTATAACAACATTAACCGACTTAGATGAAACTTTGCGCATGTATATAACCTATGGAGATCTACAAAAGGTATATTTTAAATTTTCATTACAGGCACTGATAAAAAAGTTGAAAATCATGACTTACCTTTTTCTTCACAATTTCGACCATTAGCAATTTGTATAAATAATTATTTACACGATACCTTGTAAACTAATCCTTCTAACATCTCAAAAAAACTCAAACCGTTTGAACTAATTTTGAAAAAATTATTCGTTTTTAAAGGGTGTCCGGATACTTTTGCACGCCACCATAGGTGGCGTTGCTTAGATGCAGGATGTCGTAAGGACAGCTCACAAACAAAGGAAGAATCAGGTAGTAGCGGGAAAAGTGTTGTCGCCCTGTCCATCTGTTGGTGAGCATAGAGAATAGCCGCTACATGTTATTACTGTTTTGCATTTGATCTATCCATTTTTGTTATGAACGCAAAAAATATATAGTCTAGTCATAATGTCAACTTCTTAATTGACCCGAGGGTAATCAACTGAATCGCACAACCGAAAGTAGCCTAATGTATTCGCGACTATCGTGCAACTAAAATTACTACTGGCAATCGGTCCGAACGGATGCAGGAGTCGCATGTTTCTAAAGGACTCGCGAAGGATGAGAAGCAAGGCGAGGAATCGCGTGTAAGGAGAAAAAGCCGCATTTGGATGCATCGTCCGTCGAGGCTGTTACGAGCGATCAGATAGCGCGGCGGTAGCGCGCAACGACCACGTCGGTCGCTGCACAAGTGTGCACCGAGTGCATCCGTGTCCATGCACGGAGCACACGTGGCCTGCCGCTGCGTTTCTACGTTGCATGAGCAACGCTTACGCACGACCGCCGTTTGCCAGCCTGCACGGGAAAATTTACTTCACGCGGAAACGCCGTGCCGCGCCGCGGAGAAGATCCACACGGGTCCAGGGCCGTACCGAGCCAACGGGGCCCAGGCGATATTTCTGCAACTCGGGTGTAGCTCCCCTGGAACTCCATTATCAAGGGTCAAGCATCTGACAAACTTAGGCGAGCGCACGCTGATGTGCGTGCCGCGTTCACGATAACCGAGGAAGACGTATGTATTTAATGCGTTATGAGGCCAGATGCAGCCCACGCGTTCCAATATGGCGGAAACCCGGCAGAATCAAGCTAAAGCGGCCACTGCGAACAACGTTCTGCTCGTTTTCGCGCGATACCCGTGAGAACCGCCTAACGTCTCCTGAATTCCGAGGATTGGTAGCAAAGGCCTCCCTTTTTGCGCTACTTATTTTATTTTTGTTGGAACAGGTCTCCTGTTATCGGGACAGATGTCCTTTTATACTGTTTGATGTTTGTGACGCAAGTTTTCTAATTTTGTCGCACGCCGCAGTCGAATCGTAACTGAATCCTTAGAGTTAGAGTATGTTTCATGCAAACTTATTTATATTACAAATATATAGGGTAACTATGGAGTGATGCCTAAACTGTGAATTTTTATGCAATATAAAAATTGTCCAAGTCAATAATAAGAAACAGAAAGTTAATAAGAATATATTTTCTTTTTAAATTATCAAACAAAAAAATAGGAAAGAACATAACCTTAAATTCTTCGAATGTCTTTTCAGTTTTGTGTTTTTGACCCATTCATTTTTGTTATAAATGCATCAAATCTGCAGTCTACTGATTACCCACTCTCAAGTACTAATTTTTACTGTTAAGTTTAACTAAAATTATTGCAATTTGTTTCGGGCAAAACGCCACGGAGATGTACTTAATGGTGTTGAGAAAATGGCAACCATGTCCGCCTATATGTAGTCCAAATTTTCACACTACTTTATTATCATATTATAAGATGAACAATATTGATCTTCAGACGAAACACAATTTCATTATTTGATAAACATTACTTTTCAACCATTTGATGGCGCACAGCTCCTTAACCCTTCGTTTTACGATTATTTTCACGACTGCGTCCACGGAAACGAGTTTACCGTGAATATTTCTCTGGATGCGTCGTAATTCTACTTGAACGGTTCTGATGTCTGCGGAGATGGCACCATGATGTGGTACTTCCAAGATGATTCGTTCCGCAGATAAATACAATTACGATTAAAATTGTTGTGCGACGACGTCGTAAAGAAAATCAACTTTAAGTGATCATGAATTTTATGGTCTGGTGATTGGGACTTTCATACATTGTACATCCAGAATACCCAGCTAAATAATTTTAATGATTTCCGTTTAATAAATTGCTTTGCTGTTCCAACTTTCTAGTGTGCATTTGAGAGTTTCTTTCGATAGTTGCTCTCGACAGTATTCTCAAATTGTGTGATCATTCGAGATTACTTCCGAAATCTTTTGCTTTCTAAGAGTGACATGAGAGTCAAGTCTCGTAAAGTCCTCTCAGGCACGTGTACATTTTAATTTCACGCGTGTAGCTCTCAGATGAATTTCCATAGTTATAAGAATAATCATGAATAGAATGAATGTACCACCGTTGCAGGGAATCACGATAATAACATAGTAATTGGGCGACGTCGGAGTAAGATTTTCAGGTGGAAATCTTTTCACAGCTAACAAAGAAATTTCGATCGGCCCGGCCAGGTTCTTATTCAAATGACTTTCGTACCAAGTGCAAGGTTCGGGCAACTCGCCCGGACGGACCAGCTTTCCGCGATAAATAAATGAGAAGCAGACGGGAGTTGGGGTGATATCGGAGGCGTCCAGGGTGTAAAAGGGGTGAGCGAAAAAGAGGCAGAGAGAGAGAGAGAGAGAGAGAGAAAGGGTGGTGGTTGGAGAGCGAGCGGACGGTGCACTCCGAAAATCCTCCCTTAAAGATGCCCGTTGTGCAAACGAGATAGCGGAGTCTTTAGCCACGGTAGATTTCTTGGGCATACAGACACGAAATGCACGAAGTTCCGTAGATTTCCGAGCGTGATTTCGTCCCTTAAGCTGCGGGCTAAAGCTCGTGTAATGCGAGACGACTTATAATCAAAGTTAAATGGAGCAAAAATCGCTCTGCGGGAAACACGCGATAAAGGCGCAGTGATTCGCGGTCGGATATACTTGTTTGCCGTGTAAGAGGCGAGATTTTGCCGGGAGAGTTCACCCGATGCAGTCGCCGGAGGAAAAGAACAGCCCGGGAGACCGGGGCCGAGTAAAAAGAAAACGTGCTGGCTTCCTTCTCTCATCCTCTCGACTAAAAGGACCCGAGGATCTCTGGAGACCCTCGACCGAAGGACCGACCGCGTTGTTCTCTCGAATCACACTCGAAATCGTTCCCGAACGATAATGGAGTTCCCCAATTTATAGTATCGAAAGCTCTAAAATCGGAAACACCGCATTGTTACAACCACCGGATCCTCTTATACACGAGTCTCTATCTTTATCCCTCTCTTTCCCTCGTTCTCTCGTTCTCCCTCACCCCCTCTCTCTCTCTCTCTCTCTCTTTGTTACGTGTCGCCGTCGGAATTTCAAGACGAGCCACCGACGCGATGGTAATCGTTACCATCGATTCGGGGATATCGTTCGATTCGATGCCCGATTCGACCGAGTCTACACAGCATTTCGCTCGTTATTCCACGAATCCTACCAAAGAGAAAAGCAATTATCAGCCACTCATTGGCGAGCGCTTCGAAAGCCAAGAAAGACCTGTCTTTGCTTCAGACTGAGTCAATTTTGGTAATAGATCGATTTCTCGATATTGGGTTGTTCTCAATGTAATGCGAATTTTTTTCTCGTATTTGTAGGATTGGAAGGTTTGGCAAAGAGCAAGCTTCGACGTAACGTTTTTATTTAACAAAACTTATAACTAAACTAATCTAAAATACAAAACTACATTAAAACTAAAATTCCACTATTTTCCTTAGTTGTTCTATGGTGAAGAAATGGCCCCGTATAATTAATAAAATATTAAGAAATATGTGTACAAACTGGAATTAACAGTGTATTTACCTCGTGTTCATCGTTAGTAATTTTTATAGTCGGCGAAACGGAGAACGGGAACTAATTACGATGCACAACAGACCCAGATTTGAATATCAGATTTTAAACACGTTACTCTCTATTTCAGGGGAATTTCGACACACCGAATGCAATTTACCCGAATTATTTCTCAGCGTTTTCTCCCCGATCGTACCGCGACGCGTTAAAGGCGTTATCCTCGAAATATGTGAGCGACGCAGCCAGAATAAATTGTATGTTCCACCCGGTTCGAAGAAAAAGAACAACGTATTTTAATTCTCGTATCGCGCCGTATAGCGGAGGACGCGTGTTTATCGTGTCGGAATCCGGAGCTGGAGAAAAGAGCACGCTCAACAATCTAATAACAATCCCTCAACCGGGCGGTGCGCAAACAAGTAATTCAGGAGGGGGACGCAACACGATAAAGACAAACGGGAACCGACGTCCCATAAGGGACCGCCGAAAGAGGCAATTACTAGCTTTTATTCCAATCGCTTTTGCTGGTTAACAACACCTAAAAGTAGTACATGCCCCGATAGCTATGGAATACAAGGCTCGCATACGGAAATCCAGCGCGAAGTGGAGTTGGAGCTCGTCCAACTAATAGTAAACATCTTGACATCTATATTTGCGCCAGTCTAAATTGCGTTTCGACCACCCGCCTCTCCTCGTTTCCCCATTCTCTCTCGGTTCTCTCGCAAGCGAGCCTCTTCTTAGACTGCGCGTCTTGGAATGAAATCAGAATTTCCATTTGGTTCCTTCAGGTTTCCCAAACCCCGTCGCTCCCCCTTCTCTTCAAACCCCTTATAGCCACGTAATCGCGAGAGACCGTTCTTTCAGAGCCACGTGTATGCACCAAACGATTTTCTCCCTATTTCCCTTTTCCACCCCCCCCCCCCAGCTGCGCAGGACTACAACCCCTTTTCCAGCTCGCAGACCACAACATTACACGGTGGCTTAGTCCACGGCCACACGAGAATTGCGGCGAAGATGGTGGATTTTAGCAAGGTATTACCTCGCTCGCGAGAATGTTAATTTCGAGACGGGGCGAGAAGAACTTCTCTATCGGCTGTGAATAATTATCGCCGGGAATACGCTCTTATGCTAGATGTCGGCGTCGAAGTGCCACCCCTGGGGCTCGCTCTACAGAGAAGAGCTCATTAGTGGCCCCTCCCGAGAGCACGGAGTTCGACATTTTACTTTTCAATAGATGTCGCCGATGCTCTCGGGGGCGTAACTCCGTGTCCCGCGCGAACTGTGTTAAAATGGCGTGTGTGCTATTGAAACTTCGAAAAACCGGCGGCTTTTTATTATCTGGGCTGGAAGTCGCATCCTTTGTAGACATTTTGGTACAAATTTTGTGTAAATATTCGTAGAATTGTGGAATTTATGAGAATTAACCCTTTGCACTCGGAGCTATTTCAACTAAAATACCAAACATTTCTTTTAACCTAAAATATTTCCATCGTATATAATTTTTTTCATTATATGCGTACGAAATTGATATAGTACCTCATACAATATTGAAATGTTTAGTAATTTATTACATATGAACAAATTTAATCATGTAAACAATATTCTGAATAATGGTGTAGCAATTTGTAGTGGCGCCTCAGAGTCGTCATTCGAGTGCTAAAGGTTAACCTAACCGAATGCACGGTCGAGTACTGGTATCAACAGTAAAATGTCTGGTTCAGGTAACATAAAAGAAAAAAAAGAACAAAGTTGAACAAGATTACACTATTGAACTCTGTACGGACCATGAATCTTGTAGAAGTTGTTGGAAGACTTTTTAGAGGACATACAACCCAAACAAACTTTAACACTAAACCTACCGAGCATAAAATGTGACATGAGTTGCTTCATGAGATTGACAAGATTGAGTTTATCCAGACTTTTTGCTATTTTTATTGTAGTACATGTTTCATTTAAGAAATTGATTGATTCATTTCCTACGAGAGACCTTCTAATTTCAACAATTCTAAAATAAATAATCTAGGATCAGTCAATTTGACCTAAACTGGTAGGTTTAGGGCATTTATCATCGTAACGAGTTATTGATGGAGTCCTCGAATTTTTTAATAGGATGTATTTGAAACATGAACCGTGGAACTTAAAAAAAAAGGAATATTCAACGCATGCGTCAATTTTGAAAAAACCACTGTCGGTCAAATGACCGTTTCCAGATTCTTTATTTTACAATTATTGAAGTTACAACGATGTTTCCACTGGAAATTATTATGCATACATTTTTATTCCAGTATACAGGGTGGGGAAATAACTATTAGCACCACAGATATCTTCGTAACTATAAGTTTCACAGAAATATTTTCTGAAATAAAATTGCACAGCACGAAGAGGGCCATCCGGTGGCGATAATAGTTTTTTTGCAGGTGGAGGTACTTCGGACATTTGAAGGTCACTCCCATTTGTTAAATGGATCGATATGTTTTTGCTTCCGTATCATGATAGAGAATCTTAAGACGAGTTCAACGACCTATTACATAAGGTCATTCTAGTGTCCTTCAAGCAGTGTTTATTCTCAGTGAAGTAAACGGTAAGCATTACGCCATCCTCTACTGTTTACAAAACGTATGTTTCATTTACTACCAGAACCGTAAGTATTATCGCTTTTCTCTACTTTCTGTGACCTTCAATGACCTTATGTCGTTCAACTCGTTTTAAGATCATCTATCATGATACGGAAGCAAAAACATACCGATCCATTTTAAAAAAATGGAGGTGACCTTCAAATGTCCGAAGTACCTCGAAAAAACTATTATCGCCACCGTACGGTGCAATTATGCAACCCTTCGTACTGTGCAATTGTATTTCAGCAAATATTTCTGTGAAACTTATAGTTGCGAAGATATCTGAGGTGCTAATAGTTATTGCCCCACCCTGTATATTACAGTAAAAATGGCACAAAAGCTAAATAAATTCAATCGTGCCATTTTCATAAGGGAGTACATGCTAGTGACGTTTAATGGTCGGTAGGTTTAGTGTTAACGTGTTAATTTTCTCGTGTAAGCATCTTCAGTAGGATATTTTGATTGTACATTGTAATGCGTACTAAAGTGTGCTATTGTGAAATGTATTAATATAAAGTGTGAATAATCCTGGTGGCTCAATCAGTAGATTTCATAGCACATGAAGATGACTCACCGGGTGCTCCGAGATTAGCCGGTTCGCGTGGTCGTAGGAAAGATTGGTTCGCTTACCTGGAACAGAAAAACAGATAAAGGTAACGGTGAGAGACGCTTCGAATTCGTGGACGGTAATTAATTTCGCGTGTGCGCGCGCAGTGCCAGTTTAGCCGGGCAATCCGCGTAAAAGCGCTAATTCGAAAATATCCTCATAAATATTACCGGGAAATTTGTCCGTGCTCGTCGCAATAGGGTCGGCCCCGAAGTTTTGATTTACCGTCGCACGTGTGCGATTTAGCATGTAAATTTATGTGGCTGTGATATACCGATAAATCTCGCGAAAGAGGAACCCTTAAGCGACGCGCACTCCTGGAAACGTTCCGATACATTAAATCGGCGTTAGCAGTCGATTCTGTCAACGATCGTCGTATAGCTTCCGGAAATGATATTGTATCAATCATCGCGCGTGCGCACGAGCAAAGACTTAAAATAATTAACTCCATTACGGAAAAGCGTTCAATTCGAATTCTCTCTTCCGCGAATCCCACAACGGACAAGATGATTCATCGACGAGCGTTTATCCTTCGACAGACGCGAAATTCTGCGAACGCGAGCCTGTAGGCGTGGCGTTAACATTCTGTGCCGGTGTTGGCTTAGTAATCGTACCGACAAAGTAATGCAATTAATTATGGAATGACTGTGGAACTTGTCCAGTTCATCAATTACAAGGTACTAGGACTGTAACGCCCCTTTCGCTTAGTTTGGAAATGTTGTAACCGAAAGACAGTCCTAGTCGATGGATCAAATCGAGAAGTTAATCAATAATTACGTAACCGTAAGTTAAGATTTAAAGAAATTAACTTACATTAAATTTTGTACATGTTTGTGAATCAATAATTATGTAGCCGTAGCAGTTAAGAATTAAAGAAATTAGCTTACATTAAATTTTGTACATGTTTGTGAATCAATAATTATGTAGCCGTAAGTTAAGATTTAAAGAAATTAACTTACATCCAATTTTGTACATGTTTGTGAATCAATAATTATGTAACCGTAAGTTAAGATTTAAAGAAATTAGCTTACATTAAATTTTGTACACGTTTGTGAATCAATAATTATGTAGCCGTAGCAGTTAAGAATTAAAGAAATTAACTTACATTAAATTTTGTACATGTTTGTGAATCAATAATTATGTAGCCGTAGCAGTTAAGAATTAAAGAAATTAACTTACATTAAATTTTGTACATGTTTGTGAATCAATAATTATGTAGCCGTAGCAGTTAAGAATTAAAGAAATTAACTTACATTAAATTTTGTACATGTTTGTGAATCAATAATTATGTAGCCGTAAGTTAAGATTTAAAGAAATTAACTTACATTAAATTTTGTACACGTTTGTGAATCAATAATTATGTAGCCGTAAGTTAAGATTTAAAGAAATTAACTTACATCCAATTTTGTACATGTTTGTGAATCAATAATTATGTAACCGTAAGTTAAGATTTAAAGAAATTAGTTTACATTAAATTTTGTACAGGATTGTGAACACAATTCCTGACTATTTCATCAAGACTGTATGGAAACACTTGATGTACTTTAAATGGCAAACTGTCATCCGTACATGGCGCATATTGTGAATAAATTTATCAATGACCAAGCACACGTACAAATTGATCTACTGCTATGATTTATCACAATTCATGTCCTCTACTAGTTATGTGAATTGTTTTACATACGTATAAAGTGTTTACAGTTTGATACAAGATGTCCCAACTGAAAGAAGACACCTAAACATATTCTTCATTGATGTAGAACATTATGATTGTATTTTACGATTTTAAAAGCCTTTTTCAGACAAAACATACTATAAGAAGACAACGCTGTGAGAATTCAAGAAATGGTTCCAAACTCAATGTCCAGAAGCTGTAAATTGGTTGGACACTGAGCGCACACATTGTCGCAATGAAAACGTCCCGAGCAGGATAGCCCCGTCGCATTAAAAAAAATAGTTTGCGTATCCCGAGACGTTCTGGGACCTGAGAGAATGTTCATAGACCACCCAGGACCCAGCTAACACCATGGAGACCAGCTCGAATGCAAGAGAACCCGGTGGTTTCTCATTCGAGGTGCGCGCTTCAATTTCTGCAATTTCCAGCCATACGTATGCGCGCATGGTGGCCATCATCCAACTAACAAGCGAGCGTACGTGTGTCTATAGAAATTCTCTCTGAAACGCGTTACAAACGCGCGTCACAACGATCACCCGCCGCTTGGCCAATATACGCAAATGAGACGAGATACAATTGACCCATATCCACGATGGTCGGGGCTGGCTTTTCCCACCGTGGTTGAGCACCACTGTCACCGACAAATGAATGAGTGTGGGCGAACACGTGACTGGGGATTCAAGCATTGCCCCACCTTTGCCGTTCACCCCCTCCCATACCCTCACCACCGGTTTCCACATCCTCCTGCAGCATAAATGACTCTTGGCTTTGCCTCCTGCATTACAGCCCGGACATGGTCGCGCGCATGTGTCTGTGTTTTGATGGCTAGGTGAGGCTAGAACAAGGCCACTGTCTGCGTTGTAATAGGTTGCGATAGGTAGCGGCCAGATGCTGTGATCGCGCGACTGGGACTCGTTTAACTTTCATGGGGTCCCGACTTCTGACATCGATCGCCCATGTAACTTGTCGAACGGCGCGATAAGCGCTATCCGTCTACGCTAATCCGGCCATCGGCTATCCGCCGTGAGCCAGGCTCTTCCTCCATGTTCGAAACTAAGCTCCCTTCTTTAACCCTTAGCAATTAGGCACTCTCGGAAACGATCGTTTACCTTCTAAAACTCTATTCATACTTTGAGTACCAAGACTATTAAAAGTAGAAGACGGAATTAATTGCCCGGATTTAAAAATGAAATCTTTAATGGTCCGAGTAGCTAGATGATGTTTTTGGAATTTTCAGTCAAAATAGACCCGAGCCTCGTCATCGAATTTTGTGGTTTCATTTTTAAGAAAATCGATTCGAGAATTGATTTAGTATGCGTGCTACCTGCGTCTGAGGTGTCCGATCATGGCTGTCCGTTTCTACTTCTGCTGGATACTAATGCACATTGATGGAATATTTAACGTTAGTCTTAGTTGTTGTCTAAGATCTATGTTTTTGATTAATGGTTGAAATTATACGACTTTAGTATCGCACAGAACAAGGTATTATTCCAACGTGTACGAGAGATAAATAAATTTCTTTCCATTTAATTAAAATTCTTCCCTCAATGAAATTAAGTCTGCAGGAACAGTCTGACATTTCAGTGCTTTCCCTTATCCTTCCATTCTGTGTGGACATTAATTAAGATTGTTCATTTATTCGATTGTTTAAATTTATATTTCACAGGCAATATGGTTTCGCGTTACCCGTCCAATCAAGTGAAAAATTCCAAATGAATTTTCAATGTTTGTACTGGATAGAGAACGTGGAATGTGACATTTCTGGAAACGAGGACAAATTTCCCGGGCACGAATAATTCCAGCCCGATTAGTTACAGCGGCCAAGTACATTTGATAATTACACCAACAAAAACCAGAGGCGAATGTATATACATTTTCTCTACTCCCGGAGCCGTGATTAAAAGTTTCTGCGAGTCGCGTCAAACGCGCTCGTATTTCCACGATCCGGTCTCGAAAAGAGAAAAACACGAGCCGGCGATTCCCGCTCCAGTTTCTCGCGGTATGCATTCGCTTTTAAGTACCAACGAAACACCATTGGAACAATATTAACCGCGTTATTAATTCCGCGTCGGTGTCGATTCGTCGGGCAAAGAGCTGCGCTGTCGCAAGAAGAGAGACGATGAAATCGGTTCATCGACGGATCGATCGATCGAATAGGGCGATACGTCGAACCGGTGACGGTGGGTTCGAGGAGCAAACGCTCGAGTGTAAATACCGCGTGACAAAAGCGATCGCAGTTCTGGCCAAATTGGCCTCGAATTTCGGGAGGCGGGGATCGGAGAACGCCTATCCGCGGATAATACACGGCGACGGCGGCTCCGCCACCTCCACGCAGCGGAAATTAATTGCCCGCGGCCCGTCAGATGCACTTTTTTCCCTCTACGCTCCGCCGTCGAATCGACCGGCTAAAATATCTCGTAACGATACACGCAGGCCGAGAGATTCGCACAATTAACACGGCCCTGTTGTCCGAGACCCGAGATCCGCTTCAACGTTTCCGCAGACTGGCGAAAATGCAGCTGGGAATTGCGATCCATCGGTGACGTCAAACCTCACAGTTCCATTTAACGGGAGAACCGATGATCGAGGTTACTTATGTTGGTCTAGGTGTATATCATGTACTTACGCGCGCGCTGGTTTACTATTATTCCTCGGATAATAAACGAGCCATGACAGGATGCGACGATTGCGTTCTGATGTTTGTTCATTCAAATGGCATATTTGTTCGTTCGCTCGCTGCGTGTCCTATTTTGTATTTAGTAATTAAAAGTGAAGTGTTTCCTCTGCTAATAATTAGCTAAAAATGCTCATTTTGGTTCGTTAGTACTTGATGCTCGTTGTCTGGGTAACGGGTTCGATCAATTTTCACTTGTGTGTTGCCGACAAATGTGATTCAATTAAGGTAACAGTAGTCATTTCAAAAACGATATACGTTGTTATCGGTATGTACAGTCACTCCCATTAATATTCGTACACTCTTAAAAAGACGATAACTTGTTTAATATTGGACCATACGACTTGGACTTTTTTGAGAAGTTAGAATAATTAGTTTACTACATGACGTGAAAAAGAAATTTTAAAACAATTGCAATTGATCGGTATTGTAGAGAAAATACTAAAAGTTGTGTTTTACAATTTTTTTATGTGGCTTACATTGAAAATTTAAAACATCCATTTTGTAGATCTGTATCAATTGTATACATTTTCAAATTTTCATCTAATTTGGATTACGTGGAAAACAGCGACAGGCATCGAATGACGTAAGAATCCTTCGATTTATTACAGTTTAAGGCCGAAAATTGTGAAAAGCTGCAATTTTTACCATCTTCAAACAGTTGAAGCTCATTGCACCGTTTGCCGATTTTGGTGAAATATTCAGAGTGTATACGGTTGACACAAATCTACAAAACGTATTTGTTGAATTTTCGATATGAACCCACATAAAACAGTTATAAATAACAACTTTTAGTATTTTCTTTGTAATTCCAACCAATTACAATTTTTTTCAAAATTTCTGTTTTTCAACGTGTAGTAAACTAATTGTTCTAACTTCTAAAAAAAAAAATCCAAGTCACATGATCCAATATTAAAAATCGCCTTTTAGAGTGTGCGAATATTAATGGGAATGACTGTATTTCTGTATTAATACTGCAAAATTAAAGATGTTTCACACTGTCTTATTGTGGACTTTAATGAAAATCGTTTAAATGGAAGACATTTTAAGTGACTATATACTCAGCAATTATTGTAACACAAATATATATATATACACTATTCTAGATTTAACACGTTCATCGCCCACTCGACAATCATAAAAATTACACAAAATCAAAGCAATATATTTAATAAAACAAACACGAAGAAGTTTAATTTTTGTGATATTAATTACTGTTTCAAACCTCTTCTATTCGTCAGATCGTAAGGAAATGTTGTACACTCAATCTACCAACGTAAAAATTAATTTTCAATTCTGTATAAATAATTCCGTCACCCAGATACGGGTGACATGGCGATGAAAGTGTTAAGTGAATTAAATAGTAAAGCTTAAGTAAATGTGATCGTTGATATTACCCCCAAAGTATGGTTGAAGATATAATATGGCAATAATTGCATAGACAAGATAATGTATAAAGTATCGTTACTGACACTCCTCGCATCAGTGTTACAATAGAAATCATAGTAAAGCATCAATTTTACTAATGACCGACAAGGAAGTGGTGTTGAGACAAAATTTAGGCGACCACCGTACTGTAGGTTTGAATCTTTCTGATCGTGACTGTACATATCTACTGAAATTCTCGGCGTAAATGCTACAACCAAAACCAAACAAGATACTCTTTCCGATCAAGCAATTTCATACTGACCAACAAAATAGTGTCAAGGAAAAGGATGAACGAACTTTATACTATATTAACCCTTTGCGCTCAAATGGTGACTCTGAGGCACCAGTAAAAATTGCCATACCATTACACAAAATAGTTTTTGTATTATTAAATTCATCTATATTTCATAAATTACTAACCATTCAAGTGTTGTATGAGAACTCAAGTTTAATTTTATGGTCATAATATAAACAAGATTAAATCAAATGAAAATGTTTTAGATTAAAAGAAGTGTCGTTACTTTGGAATTAAAATTACTTCGAGTGCAAAAGGGTTAAGTCTATCTCTGTCTGATTTCGACTGTGAAAATCTCCTGGAACTCTCTACATTAGAGCGATTACCAAAACCGAAGTTCAAGTTTCACCGCGACGGTGGCGAGGAAAACGCTGAGTTAGCACCATATTATAGTAAGTGTGATTTCGTCTGATCACGATTGTCAAAATCTACTGAAAGCTACCTCTCTAGCTCCGCCACAAAGTCCAAAAGAAATAATCGAGATCTCATTATCCGCTTGCGGACAGTCGGAGAATTAATAAACGCAGCGAGCAATTAACTTGCTATGACAATCCACTTATCACATTAAACGAGCGTTCCGGTTGTAATATTTTTAACCGTGCGACGATTCCGGTGAAAAATTCTAGCGTGCTAGTTTTCCGCCGTCTCGGCAGATATACGGTGAGGAACAAGCGGAGCTTTTGCTCGGCTCACGAAACTCGGGGCCAGGAGTGGCCGTACACAAGCTCGGCCTTGTTTAAGAGCACACGCACGTCCATGGAGGAGGACGCACGGCTCGTAAAAACGGCGTGGAAAAAGGTGGCAGCGGAGCAGAGAGGTTTCGGGCCGCGGCAGCGTTTAACTTTTACGCGGGAGTGCGCGCGCGCGCGCCTACGACGTATCGCGTGTTGAACCCGGAGAACCCGAGCCCGAACCCAGTCGCGCACGCACGCGCGCCGGTTAAGAAACACGATATTATCGCGGAATAAAAACTACAAAGTGTTCAAGTTTCCCGACGCCCCGGCGATTTATGCGCGGAACACTCGAAACGTCGTCCCCCGGATTCTCTCGTGCTGCGGCTCACTTTCCGCCGTTCTCCCGTGCCTCTTGACGCTGCGAGTTACGCGCTGCGGATAAAAAAGTTGTGTCAAACGCGGTGCCACCGTTACGGTAACACGGCTTGTTTTAATCGTACCGCAGCTCATTACGGCTAAATTGAACTCCTGAACGACACGACGATGCTGCGTTTCCTCGTTCTGCAGACTCGATTACCTCGTTACGCTGCTGTGATCCTCGATCCTGCTGTTATTTCTACTTGTCACTGCGTAGGTAGCTGAAATACTGAAATACCAGAGCGTTCTGTTATCCTTCCCTCGTCTGACACCAGACCAGTGTCACCTGCACGGTGCGATGTACCGGACATTTGAGCTATTTGCGTTTCCTAGTGCTTGCTCTGATAACTTCGTGTCATTGATACTTTGGTCGCTGTGAACTACGCAACTTAACAGGTTTATTTTGTACTTGTGAACTACGCAACTTAACAGGTTTGTTTTGTAGTGGTCTCTCTCTCCCACTCTCTCCCCCTCTCTCTCTCTCTCTCTCTCTCTACTGATTCTATTGCTTAGCAACCTGTAACGATAGGGTCTTAATCAGCAATATTCAAATATTGTTTGTAATGCAGTGCAATTTTTAAAAATTATTAGATCAAAAGTGTTTGACCATATTTTTTGTCTATTTAATACATACTTTTGACTATATTGTTGTCAAATACATATATTTTTTTAATTTGTAGACAGCAGTACGTCATTAGACGTACATATATTAACAAAACTCGATATTTATTAATACGAACATTACCGAAATTGTCCGGTGAAAGGGATGGGAATAAAGGATCGATCCTGCGCGCGCAGCTCCGGTGGCGGGAAAACAGGCGAGGAGCGTAGGTGCGCGAAACTAATTCATCGTTCGCGAGGGTATGCATAAAGAGAGGCGGCCGAATGAGAGACTGAAGCAAATGAATACAAGGTGGGAATTCCCGTGGCTCCCTAGGGATCCTCCCGGTGTGTCCGTTTTCCATGGATCGAGAAAAGAGAGAGAGAGAGAAAGAGAGAGAGAGAGAGGGAGAGAGACCCGGCTCACCTGGCACGTATGCCGCGAGATCAGTCGATTCGCTTTTTACCATCACACCAGCGAATTGAGTCGTGACGAATCCCACCGGTGGTTTCAGTCGCCAGATCTCTGAAAATCCCCGGAGGGATCGTTGACCTTCTCTGGAGTACTCTCAAAGTTCCCAAGTGGCCGAAGAGAGACGGGGAAAAGCGCCGGACCAGGCGCACAAGATGGAGAGAGGGCACCTGGATCACGCGTATACGATGGAGAGAGAGAGAGAGAGAGAGCGAAAAAGACCGAGGAACAAGAGCCGAAGGATGAGAGGAACATTCCATATCGATACTCTCCTCTTCGGGCTATCCTCTCGCAATATCGTGCCGTATATCGCCATCACGTCTGATCGAACTGCTAGTTTATACCTACACGACTCATAACGATTCGACTGAATGGAAAAGGGACCCTGTGTGTCTAGTCCACTCTGTTTCTCTCCCACGTTCACAACCCTCTCTTCCTCTCTTCCTCTCTTCGACAAACTCATCCCCAATCCGGCTACCTTCCCACCCTCTCCCCCTCCTCTCTCTGTCTCTTTTTTCACTCTTCGTTCGAACACCCCCTTTTTTCTACGTTTATTTTTCGTTCCACTGCAGTTTTGATCTCCGTCGGTTTTTCCTACTCCGGCTTGTTTCACGATTATGCGGCCGCACGATGGTAATTCGCAACGCCGGTGTAACTGTTACCAGTTTACAAGCCTCCCGGATGGCTCATTAAACGGCAATTACCGAGGTTTATCCTTCTGTTTTTCATGCGCACTATTCCTTTTTGCTGGAGGATGATCGCGGAACAACTTTCGAACTACACGTTTACAGAAATGCAAACGGAACGGTGAATAAAGTACAGTGGCTCCCCTTCATATATGGACATAGTTTACAATACAATATTTATTTTTTAAATTATGCCTTTAGGGAGTTGATTTTCGGGTCTGAAAGAACTATCATTGCTTGTGATTATCTCGAAAAATTAAAACATTTATTTTACATGTACCAATGTCGCCAGATTTAGACTTGTCTCCCACTCTACCCTTCCCCTTCTACGCTTCCGTCACGGCGTGGTCACGTGACGCGTTTCGTCTTTTCCGTGCATGTGTTACAGTGTCACGTGACTAGTCCGGTACTGACAGAGAGAGGGTAATTGTATTCTCCTCCATTTCCCCGGTCTGGCGACGCTGTTCACACGCACGTGCGCGTTGTTAAAAGTTTTATATATTTGCATCAGTTGTAGACACCTGAAAGAGTTGATCGAAATTCATCGATGCAGAAGTAAATGGCCGACGTCCAATAGTATAAGAATCTTTAAATTAATTATGGTCAAGATTTGAAAGTCGTGAGAAACTGCAATTTTTACCACTTTCACTTTGTCAACCTCCAGTTCTCTGCGATTCCGACAACAATTCTAGCTTCTAAAAAATTTGTTTTACAAAAAATATGTTAAAATCTGTTTTATTCTAACTTCTCCCAAATATTCAAGTCTCCTGATCCAATTATAAAAAAGTTATTCCCTTTTGGACGAACAAGGAACAAGGAAACTTACATAAAGCTTTGCCATGAAATAATTACGAACAGCCATAAAATCGAAGCGATTTCATAATGAAATTTCATAGTCGTAACAAAAGCGAGGGAAAACCATTTGAAAACCGGCGCGGCAGTGTGACGAATGTGGTTTCTCGTAACTCGCCGAAAAAAACATGTTGCTCGTTGTCCGTCACGTGCAATTACCGGAGTCGTAAATGCGCGCTTGCAAACCTATTAGAGAAGGTTTAAAGAAACCGGAAAGAAACTTGTAATAAATCAACGACGTGATCGAAGTATTAACAGTCGTGGTAGGCTGGCATACAACAAGAAGTTTAATTACTTCGAGGCCTAGATCGCCGTTTTATCGGAGCGGCGGACCAATGCGATCCAATCCGGCGGATTTAAATGCAACAATTTTGTATAGCCGCGTCCCGGTAGCTCGATAACAGCGACAATGGTCGCGGACACAATTCGTATAATGTAGGTTAGATTCCAGGATCCGTTTCCCTTTACCGGATCCCGACTTCCGGAAAAGGGATGCGCCTGTGTCTGCACATAGAGATTGCATCCTTGAAGTTCCAAACTGAAACTCGTGCCACGGGCAAACCCAGAAGTTTGACAAAAATAACGTAAACTGGACAATTTCTTTTATGGAAACAAGATCTTCCAGTTCTGATTAAATGACCTAGCAATTTGTCAAATTTGAATCCCTTTTTATGGGATTTTCAGTTTCATCGGTAACAGGAATGAAAAATATTATTTGTTCCTTTATTCAAATAATAATTCATCTCAAAATAGATTAGCGCAACAATTAAAACAACAATCATTGTTCTATATACGTAATTGTTTTTGGTAGAATGGTATCCTATTATTTACGCAGTTTTTTCCAGAAAAATATTTATTGTCGATCTGACTTGAACTCCTCTTGTCTGAATCAAGAATGATTAATCTACTCGTCACTCAAAAATCAACTTTAACTTAATTGAACAGTCTGTTCCCAAAAAACAAAGATGCCTATTAATTATTATTTAAATGAGTACTACAAAGGGAGGACTGCGTGACTTTGAATGACCTTGAGTAATTATAGTCACTGAATTCGTAATGAAAGGGACTATCATTTTACGTGTTTAAAAAAGGGTGGTTCCATTTAAAAAAGTCAAGATGACCTTGATATCTCTAAAAAAATGAAATAAAACCAAAATTTTTTTTGGCATCGTGTCAGCCCCATTGTACAACATGAAACAACAAATATATTTGAGGTGCAAACGTTAGGTGATTCACCCTGTTAAATATGAGATAAATTATCCTAAAAGCTTGAGAAAGAACGTAGTCTTTTAAAAATACATTTATACTCCTTAATGAAGATAGTCAAAAGAACCACCTCATTCTTAGCATTTTTAACAAACAATAATGGCAATACTTCGTGCGATGTAAGTGACATTCCAGGAATATTACGTTTCCCTTTCCATTTTTATTTTCTTGTTTGAAGAATTTCCTCGGATAGGAAGATTTATCCAATTTTGGAAAAAAACAGACGATCCGGTGGTCCGCAACCGGTACGATTGCCCGGCAATGTTTCTAAACTCCCTGCACGAACAACGCCAATTTGCAGACACTATTAACGTTGCCTTATTCGAGTTAATTGGTTTTAATCTAGGACAATGCACCGCCGTGCTGCGGCGCGTCGCGTCGTCGGCATCGCGAGCTGTTTAAGAGCATGAGGAGCTCCGCGTCCCGGCCGCGATGATACGTTCGGAGGTTCCTGAAAATTATTATCGATCCCCTGGACGAACATTATACTGTCCAAATAAATCCTACCACTACCTAATTTATACAGGGTAGTCGTAAGCAGTTTCAGAAATACATTGGAGCAAACGAGCTTCCATAAGAACGTTACGAACGCCCACTTTAACAAGCAACATAAACGCTACGAGTGGTCGCTATTTTCTTATGCACGTGGAACAGTATATTTATACCAACCAGTGTCGCCAGATCAACCTAAAACTAGGTTGATTTTCCTCTCCTCTTTTTCCCCTTCCACTATCCCATTCCACTATCCCATTCCACTCCTGCGCACACTCCAACGTCCCCCACTAAGGCCGTGGACTGGTCACGTGACGTGCCGCGCTACGTGTTACATATTACTCTGGTCATCAGAGAGGTGGTAAATTGTATTCCCCTCGATTTCTGCGATCTGGCGACACTGGTATTGTCCGCGCAACGAGAGTTGCCACAAAATCTCATCAGTGGGGTACAGGGGGGACGGCGAGTTCCCACTTTTGACGCAAGGCTGCGGATCCCACCACTGATCAGTGGATCCCACTCTTTCGCTTACGTTTTGGCGGAAACGATCGACATAGGCGCTCAGCGTCACCACCATCTTACTTCATGGTCACCACATCTCTCTGTTACAGTCACACTCAATACGCTCGTTTGCTGTCTTCGTCAAGCGATTCGGCCAATCGCGGAAGACGTGTAGCGCGTAGTGGGAGCATCACGTGGTACCCACAAGTTTCTCTGTGCCAACACTCGTTAAGCGGGCAATACCAACTGACTTCGAATGACCCCGAATTATAATACTTTGTCAACGAATACGGTGCATAGATTTGGCTCCGTGAAAAATGCAATCCCGCTCGTGATACAGTCTTGAGACTAAAAGATTGACTCTGCAGAGAATCAATGGTATGTTTAGACAATAAAAAGGCAAATTCCTTTTTGTACAAAAATAGGTAATATTGCTCATTCGTTGGGAGAGTAACGTAACTAAAACATCACTGAATTGTTACAACTTTGTAATAACGTCGCACGAAAATATAAAAATGGCTGCGGGATAATTAAAATGGCTGCTTGAAACAGTATTTTGGTTTCTGACAATATTGATATGGAATGTACTGTACAATCAAGAATTATTTAGTAATATGTCAAGCCATGCATAATATTCCATCAATATCAAAATGACAAGTTGAAATACCATGTTATTAACGATGAATAACGGAAAGAAATTCCAATTACGTTCATGGACACATCGTAGTAACATGAAACGTTCAGTTTCATTACAATATATCAATGTTGAAATGACCCAACTGCATCAAACGTGATAATGTTAACATATACACAAATGTTATTACATAATGAATTTTGAAAACTCGCTAATTGGACTCTACTCATACAAAGTATGATTAATTTCCTCTATATTATTACCACAAAAATTGCAAATTATCTCTTACTTCTTCATCGCCACAGCGAAATTAACGATACGAACTCCATAGAGTTATAAAAATTCTTTGACTATTCTCCGTTGATACAATACAACCTAGGACAAAAATATGTAAAATAATTCCGACTTATTTCACCTTGTTTCGAATAACATTTCATTTTCAGAAACACCCAGTACATTTCGAAACCGCCACCCGCAGTGTCGTCCCCTCAATTTGTGTTTCCGCGACCAGAGAACGTAGCGGTCGAAACGAATTCGACAGTGTGGCTATCGAATATAATTACGCGCCGCATTGGCGCAATGGAGATCAATCATGCCAGTTAATAATCTCATAAATTGATGGGTCGTCATAAATCATTGGTCGCGAGCGTAAAAATGAACCGGTCGCTGTGGATTCGCTGGCAAGCTGGACATGATTACGGTAACAGGTTTCCAGATCGAAATCAATAAGATTTATACGCTGCAAAAATCCGAATATCGAGCGGGCCGAAAGAAAAATATGGGGATCGCATTAATATCGCGGCGAGTAATCACGCAGCGGGAACTTTGAGAATGTTATAACGATAGAATGAAAAGCATGGGGATGATGATAAAACCGTAAATTCACCGTCCGAACTTGGACAAACAGCGGACCACACGCGTGTGATTCGCCGTGTCGTTACGCTCTACAGATTGTGTTCCGCGTGTGCAAAAACGTTTCGCATTGTTACGCGCGGACGCTGGTCCCGTAAATTTTTGACGTTCCAACGGGAAAATAGCGAATCTGTGATCGTTTCGCGTGGAACTCGTGCAAAGTTCATTTATTTAATGGTGCTTGCCCAACGTCTTTTTCGCGTGCCATAAACCGCCATTCAATCGGAGAAACAACGCTTTGAAAATACACGGACTTTCTCTCTGCGTTGCGTGAATCCTCTCGTCCAGAAATATTTATGTCGCCGGCGTTCGAACGGCTTTAATGGACTTGTTCGTTAATCTTTGAAAAGCGATGCACAAGGCTTTAAACAAACATTTATCGCCATTTGTTCAATTCCACGCGATATACCGTTCGTACAGTGTCGACGGGGAATTCCTTTCAAGTTGCAGACAATTTCCCCCAATCTATGACCACCTTCCGCCGACGTAGCCTGTGCGTGGGGATAACTGCCTGAAACTTGTGACGAAATTCCAAGACACGATACTTGCGTAACGCTGTGCTCCAAAACGATAAAAGTTCTAGCAAACTGAACTTAACTAAACTCGTGTTATACTCGATGACACTTTTCGCTGGGATGATTTGGTGGCGCAGCAGTTGCCGCTGAGAGACACGTAAAATGTGTACTTTTCAGGCCATTCTCTTTGGTCTGCAGATCGCGTAACCGTTGCCGAGACTTTCATAGTAAAACTTCCGGCTTATCTTTACGAACGCGATTTTGTAGTGCCAATTAGTAACGCCGTGTACCTTATCAAATCCAATATTTGTCCTGAATGAGTGTGGCGTGCTATTTCCATGCAGCATATTCTTCTGAAGTGCTCCAAGTTTTCATTGGAAAGACACCATTTTCTGTAGAGAGAGACCTGAAGACGAACCTAAACGATGACAATAAATCCTGCTCTTCTTTAAATCCACTGATCTATATAATGCGTCTCTTGTGAAACCTATTTCCATAGCATACGATCGCTAATGACTAGTCTGCGGATTTTTATTATTTCTGGAGAAATCGGCTAGACGAAATGTCAGAAAATAAAAATTAGTAGATTTTAAGAATATTGCCATGTTGTTTTCAATGTATCAAAATTATTAATTAATTATTCACTCCCTGCTCTCCACAGTCGCTGCAGCATTTTTTTTTAATTTGTAAAAAGATCCGCAGTCTACTAATGAATTTCAAGTTAATGCGATCACATTAAAATATTTGCATTCCAGAAAATCAGCGCACTCGATTCATGTTACAGTAGACCCTTGTTAGTTGCTCTAAACGAGACTGCGGCACGAATACGATTTCCGTGGCCCCTCGTACGATTTCCGCCTCCTCCACGACCTCACCACAACTCATTCTATTCACATGATTTTTCCATTACTAATTCAAATTCTGGATGACAGCTACAATGCAAAGATTATGCGAATAAAATTTCATGTTCTACAAAAAAGGTCTCTTGATATTTTGTCATATTTCGCATAGTTACCGAGATATTTGCAAATTTATAAAAAACAGGAAATCTACTTTACCGACTAAAACAGGCCAATTTGACACCATATTATATATACATTTTTTTTAAAATAACCCCAAGAACACAAATATAACCTGAAAATGAGGGGCCACGGAAATCGTACTCTCCCCGAGACTGCAACTATCGAGACAACCAATCAATTGTATGAAATCCCCACTTCTACTATGTCGCTACTATCCTGAATCCTCGCTTCTCTTACTATGACGTGTCACGTGCTCTCCATAACTAGGCAACTGTCCCTACCGTGTGTTGACAAGAAGCAATTGACGAGATTCGGATGCAAGTATCGAGAGTGCAACTGTAATCATTTCTGCATCGACAAGGGAAGCGAATCATCGAATAAAAATAATGCAATTTGGTTCGCGAAAAGTAAATTAACGCGACGACGCCATTGGCCGATGAATTTCGAGCAACACGGTCCGCTGCCAATACCGTTTTTAGGTCTAAACCAAGCCGTGTCAAAATGGAGCTGTAAAATGGAACGGCAACCGTAAAAGCTGCAGTTCCGCATATTCTTGGATAAACTTCGATACACTTCGAAAGGGCTTGTAATAAATTCTTGCAGGGCATCCGTACGAAAGCCGAGCCCGTTGCTGTTTCACCCATAAACTTTGATGTCAAAAAATAAAGCTGAACGTGCGAGAAATAACTGCGCGGTGGTCGTTGATAAATCAATAATTTGTCTGGCGAATTGTGGCGCGTAAATAAAAAATGAAATTAATCCTGGCCCACTTTTTGTCCATAAAGTTCGTATCCCGGAAAATGAGGAAAATACTTCGCATGGGAACTCCCTGTATTTTTAATTCCTCGCCGCTCACCAGGAATATAAAATTACACGGTTGCCGTGCGAAACACGCAGAAATTACACCTGTAGCACGCCCCGTGCAAGAACATCCCGCGAGATGGCACTTTCGCTTTTCGAAAATGTAATCTCAAACAATTACGAACATTTTTTACCTGTTCTCTGCTCTAAAACCTCTGATATTCTCGGAACAATTACATGATATAATTACATGATTGTCTAGCAATTAAATATTCACAAATTCCAAACATTTGTAAAACTCACACGGAAAATTTCACATTTATAGGTGGTAATTATTATACTGCGGAACTTTACACGAAATAATAATTTTATATATCGATTGGAAGGTACAGGAAGCAAGTATTTATAGATGGTAATTATTATACTGCGGAACTTTACACGAAATAATAATTTTATATATCGATTGGAAGGTACAGGAGGAAGTACACATTTCTTCCTTTTATAACAATTTCTACAAGTTTACAATAATGTATTGTTTTGCTATAAATTCATGTAATTAACAGTCTAACAATTATTGGAGTTATACAAGTACACTCATTAGAAAAATCTAAATGAATTCAATCTTGCCATTATTTATATGTCGGCAATTGATATTAATTTTGAAACTACGATGATGAATTGTTATGGTGAGTTGATTTGTTTTATATCGAAAAACAAGGAAACAAGTGAATTGAATGCAGGCGTGAAGACGGGAGAGAACGAAACGCAAACGCGCAGAGCGAGCACACATATTTTAAATAAAGTCTTAATAATATGAAAGAGAGTACAGAACGTGTTTTTGTTTAATTGATTTCTCGAAATATACGTCACTCTAGTGTTCATATGAATTGTAGGATCAGAGACGGTAAATATGAAAATAATATATAATTTGAGAAAAACACAACAAATACAATTGATTACACTTTTAAGTCTCAATCTCCGTCTGAGATTTACGTCTCGCATCTCAAACGTCGTATTTTATTATCTATTCTGAAAATCGCTATGAATCCCATTGTTAAACAGATCGTCGCGTCGTTACTGTTACTAACGTCGTAGCATTCGGCGGAATTCGGCACGGTAATTCGGTACGGTATCACCCTAAATTCCCTACAGAATGAATATAGTTTTTGCTTTTTATTTTATTCTTGGTTAGAGCACTTCGTTGGGCCTGTCTATTTCTCTTGCATTCCGTGCTTCTCGAATAAATTTTTGAGCGAGGCCACGAATCGCGTATGGACAAATAAGTAAGTACCGATTGTCAGGAAGCTAGTCCGAGCTGATGAAAACGACCGCTAGCCTGGTTGTGTAAATCTCAGCGTTTCCCATTTTGCTGAATGAAACCATAAAAACGTCAATAGGTGCGCACATTCGTAGTTATCAGAGACAGTGGCGTCGCGGTACTCAATTTTTCA
Organism: Sphecodes monilicornis; assembly: GCA_913789915.3. NCBI lineage: Eukaryota > Metazoa > Arthropoda > Insecta > Hymenoptera > Halictidae > Sphecodes > Sphecodes monilicornis. The sequence continues at coordinate 20,655,759 of OU565290.1, forward strand.
TTGGGTCATTGGAATCGGTCGGCACTCTGCGCGTACCAAAACGAAAGAAAGAGAGACACAGAGAGAGAGAGAGAGAGAGAGAGAGAGAGAGAGAGAGAGAGAGAGAGAGAGAGCATCGCAAATTCCAGCGGCAGCCCTATTAAGTGGCGCAATGATTTTGCCGTGGCGCGGCGGGTCCCGATATGAGGCTACTTTCACAGTCGTTCATTACGACGCGTTGGCCGTAATTAAATACACAGTTGACTTTTGGAAATGGCCCGGAACCGCGAAACCGACGTACCGCGAGGCCGGATACGAGCGTCATAAACCACCAGCGAGCATGGTGCGTCGGGTTTTCGCGGCTGGATTCGTTACTCTTCCGTGGACGACTTGTGAAACGACCAAGACGCGCGTGTATGCAAACCCTGACAATAAATTTGGCGAACTCGTCGCAGCAAAATTGCTAGCCACCTCGTTTTCTCTATCGCCTTGCCGTCAAAGGACTTTCACGGACCTGCGCCCCTAATTCAAAACAATTTCTGAATAATTAGCTCGGCACCAAAGTAACTCTGCAGCACGTTTCAAGACTTCAGCATACAATATATTTCATATGTACAAACACGAACCATTTAAATTATATTACTAACAAGAATTGAGTACATTTATTGTGTTCGCATTTTCAGAAACATTTTCATTAGATTCTTTTTCGTGAAAATCTCTTATAAGGACCTGACAAAGTGCCGTTTCAATTGCATTCAATAAAAACAGTCGGACTTGCATTTTTACATTTGCCTGTCTTCGACAGGGTTAAATAGACATAACTGAATAATGATAGTAACAAGCATTTGCATAAATCGATACACGAACGTGTTCAATTAATTATTCATTTCAAAAACGACGAGAATTACAATTTTTTGGGCATTGCCCTATTGCTTACGAATTTTTATCTCGGGACTTATCTCGGGTTATACAGAGTTGAATTTCTCTTATTTCATTTTGTAAAGTTTGACCTACTTGCTGTTAAAAAACCAACTTGATCCCACAACCCGTTTCCGAGATAAAAATTTACAAATACAAGGTGATCTTATTCGAAGAATGTGTGAAAGACTTGCACCACAAAATGAATGGGTACATAAATATTCATATAGAATCACTGGTACGACATATTATCCAACGAAAAAATTCGCACATACTCCTTAGACATGCAACAAATTACACCAAAAATTTCAGAAACAACAATTCATATTTTCTTAACAAAAAAAAAACGCAAAGGCTACCTTGTTTTGGTTCAGCCTGTTCTAAACCCTGCAACTCTTAAAATTTTCGCTCCCACGCGGTGCATCGCATTTCATTTTGCGCAAAATCCATGACATCGCAAAAAAGTGATTGATCCGAAGGGATGGAGGGTGGGCATTCGGTAGAACCATTTCAAAAATTGTCTTGTCGAATATCCGGGGCTCGTTTCCCAAGAGGAGGAGCAGGTTGAAGGTGGCCGAGGTGATATTCAACAATGATGATCGCGACGGGTTCGCGATCTTTATTGTCAGAGCTCCTGCGTGACACTGGAAAACGGATTCCGACTCGCACATAGGAAGCTCGTACGACCTCGGGGGTGAAACGATGGAGAGGAATTCGAAGCGGAGCGAGCCTGACGTTGTCGGTGGTAGTCGCTTCTGCAACCACGATCCTCCCACACTCTCTGTTTATCTTATTCGGACTCAAACATTTTTTCCCCCTTGGCATCACCCTCGGTTTCCTCTCCCGTCGCCCTTATTCCGCTCGTGTTCTTTTCTACCGTACAAGTTCTCCGCGTCTCCGACAGGACTCGTCGATCTTGCCGTGCGGGCACACAAGCGGATCCCGGATCGTATTTTTCACGACCCACATATTCCCGCGGAATATTACGAGCCCCGGGCAGAATCCTTTGGCAAATGCTGGAGCAAATCCTTATCCTCCTTTTAGACCGGTACAACGCCAGATATCGAAATTTTACCGCGCTATTATTGTCACGTTGCGATTCTCTCGCGCCGCTGAACCCGAATTCGATGGGCACTGACGTTCCTCGCGCTCCCGTTACAATAATGTTATTAACTACATTAATGTAATACGCAATCGTACTTGTGCCCTCTGTCACCCTCGCTTTCAGTTTCGCACGTTGCAATTTTATTCAATATACAGGGTCTCACCTAACGTTTGCACCTCAAATATCTTTGTTGTTTCTAAAGATACGTAAAATAAGTAAAGACAAAGTTGAATGGTACAATGGGGCTGACAGGATGCCAAAAAAAAATAATTTTGTTTTTATGTCATTTTTTTAGAGATATCAAGGTCACCTTGACCTTTTTAAATGGAACCACCCCTTTTTAAACGCCTACGATAATAGTCCCTTTCATTACGAATTCGGTGACTATAATTACTCAAGGTCATTCAAGGTTACGAACAGAGTTCAACATTCCTTCAAAGCCCGTTTATAGGCATGCATCGATGTTAAATCTTATACGTTATCTCTGTCCGCGACCTTGAATGACCTTGAGTAATTATAGTCACTGAATTCGTAATGAAAGAGACTATCATTGTAGGTGTTTAAAAAGGGGTGGTTCCATTTATAAATGTCAAGGTGACCTTGATATCTCTAAAAAATGACATAAAAATAAAATTTTTTTGGCATCGTATCGTTAGAAACAACAAAGATATTTGAGGTGCAAACGTTAGGTCACTCAACCTGTATATTCTAGTAGTAAGGACGGTTCTAAAAATTTACTGAAATATGTTTAGGTACATTAGAGCTTCGATTACCCTCGACTATACAGGGTGGTCAGTCAGGTTTATCCTACATAAAATAATAAATCGTAAATGTGGAAGACAATTTTTTCATACGAGGCTTCATTTTTTGAGAAAATCGGGTTTGAAAATTCGTCGAATAGGAATCGTCTGATGCGTCTGTTCATGACCCCACAGTTCTACTTCTCACAAATGCTAAGCACGCCAATTTGACGGATCCTCAATGTCGATTTTCTTGAAAACAGAGCGGGATATGAAAAAATTACATTCTTTACTGTTTACTTATTTCTCTTTTTACGTAGAATTACCTCCATTCCAGTTGTAACACCAGTTATGGATCACCGTGTATAGATGTCCGAGAGAAGCAGAACAACTTTCGCATTTGTAATTCTGTTGCGACGCAATGATCTGCGCAGCGCACAAAGTGTGCAGCAAATTTTTGAGTTGATGACCACGCAAAGATTACCCACTCGTTTAATAAATGAGTTACTAATGTTTATACTAGTTATACGCACGTCTATTACTATCGTAGACTAAAGATCTTCTGTACACGTAACCATAGAACAAGCAGAGTTCTCACAGCGCAGCGTCCAGAAGAGCAGCAAATGATTGATGTCGTCAAATGACGGAGTGAAACGAACATACTCATTTCTCGCACCGGTATAAGATGAAAATTCCGCGAGAAATACCTAAATAACATGCTCCACATCAAATGAACCATAAAACCAAGTAGAATCTCATCTATTCTATTATTTTAGCATACCAAACGACTTCAGATCGAGCATCCATTAAACGCTTTCTCCGAGCTCCTTCCGATCCCCAAGCATCTGTACCAGCTTCCCGCCGACAAGTTCATTAAACACAATTTTCCGATGTTCGTTGGCAGCATTGTTCCGTTAATGAATTTGCGGTATCAGAGTTCCCCGACGCGATTGTGCGATAGCGACCGCGCGGCAGCCTTTCAAAAGGGACTTTGTACAAAAACCATCGGGGCTCGATGTTGCCTCGGACGAAAAATGCTAGAGAAAACTATAAAGCCTCTGGAGAGAAAGAGAGAGGGACACCACTGTTCGTAGTAGAGGGTGGCTCGATCAACGAGCGAGGCAAGTAGTCCAATGAATAACAGAGGGGAACGCGAGGTCGGCTGATTGACGAAAAAGGCGGCGATCCACTTTCCGCGAGAACCACGGGAACGCGTTGAATGCGAAAACTCGGATGCAAAACTCGCGGCCGGTTTCAATGGACGCTCGTAGAAGATTGCGAGAGAGCCGGCAAAGTGTTTTAATACGGGGGTTCGCGGAACAGCAAGATTGTAAAGAGGTACACACGGCCTTAATACGCCGGAGACGTGTTCACGCATTAACGCGCATTTCTCTCTCCCTCTCTCTCTCTCTTTCCATGTGCGCTGAAAAACGGAGATTTTGTCGTGGGGATGAAATGGTGCCAGGGGGAGAGAAAGAAACGAGCATGATAGGAAAAACGCCGAGGATCGAGGCCAGTCAGAAAACTGCTGTCTGATGCGCTCGTCCGACCGCTGTTTACTGCTAATGAAAGTAACCGTGATACGTTCCCATGAATATTAATCGATAGCAGACTTTACTGCCGTCGGCCCGGCCAAAATTCTTTCTCGGCCCTCCATCCAGCTGGCATTTGTACCGCCGTACTGCGGATGTTTACAAATCCACGATTTTCTGGACCGTTTCGCGGGAAATGGCGACGCTGATCGGGGCTGTTTTTGCGGCAAGAAGTTTATAACCAGACGATTTCATACGTTCATGATGAAAACAAATGGGTGATAAAACTGCGAAGATATTAGATGAAATTACCATTTCGGTGCCAATCAAGAATGATCAAATTATTTGTTTCAGTGAATACATGGATTTCTTTCATTTAGTAGTTCTTATATTTCTTTCATGAATTTCTTTAACACTAAAACTACCGATCATTAAAGCTGACAAGTATGTGTTGCCTTATAAAAAAGGCACATATGAATTTATTTACATTGTGTGCAATTTTTATTATAATGTATACTCTAATATAGCAGCGTGTAGAAGCATTTGCAGTGGAAGTATGTTAATAACTTCAATAACTTTGAAATAAAAAATCGAGAAAGTTTGATCCGCAGTGGTAGGTTTAGTGTTAAATATAATTCATTAGAAAATATATGAACTATTGGAATGATGAACAGAGAAGAAATTCTGGTCGGATATTTGTGAACACTTTATCGACCGGAAGCCAATTGATAGGATTATAGTAATTAAGTTGTGCCGAAAGGAAGCGTGGAAATCTTCTTTGACATGGTAACCGCAACTGCAATGATTAGATTACACTTACTGGAGCTGACTTATTGGCTCACAGTTGCGATCGTTATTGCTGTTGAAGGATCTATTCTAAAATTCTTAGCCATGGACCATGAACTTTTAAAAGTTATGAAATAATCGCTGGATATAGGACTACACTTTCATTTGACTTCGATATCTCACAATTCACTTAGAAAGTTCATATTTGTAATACAGATTTGTTTATTACGTCGTACAACGGTCCAGAGATTATCGACCCAGGAACAGCAAGAAATAAGAAGACTATAGTTCAGAAGAATATAGTTTTTTTTTTATTCAGACAATCTCATAAGAGATTTATTACAACATTAGGTACAAACAAAACCAAAGTGTACAGAGAAAGTAACCCCTACAAACTAAAAGCTAGGGTACATCACTATATTTTTTGCTTTTTTTGTTTTTCCTTAAAGACGCAGGTTACAGTTTTTTTAGGAACGAAAGTATATAGAGGCAGGCTTTAACGTTGGGCACAGCCAGAAACATAGAATCGTCCAAAGGCAGCAGAATTCTTAACTTACAGAGATTATTCAGCAATAACGATCTTTGCATTTGTGGCGGCTACTTCCTATGTTCGTCAACAGAGGGACATTACGACAACACCTTTCCCGCTGCTACCTGAATATTCCTCTGTTTTCCCGCGTCTCAGGCACGGGTCCGCTAGATAGCCTTACTGACGAGTCCTCTAGCGGGCCTAGGACGAAACGCTTCCTTCTCCTTTTTCCTCCATCCTTTCACACTTTTCAGACGCCATACATTATTTTATCGTCACAATAAGAATATAGTTGTTCAACCCACAGGAAACGTTTGTTCATCCGTCTTACGGATGGTTGCTGAATAGCAGTGCATTCTCTTGGAATGATTCTGTGATTCCCTTTTTTGTATAGTATATTTTATAAAAATCGGAATAAAAGAAAGATGTCTTTCGAATAAGAGATTCGTTGCAACAACTGCACGCTTGCTTGCGTTTTGCGAATCTCCGAGATCGATATTTATTTCGCAGTTCCGGAAGGAATTCTTTTGCTCCGAGGTATGGAAAAAAATGACAGAGGACGGAACACGGGTCGGCAAACGAAAATCCGTGGTTTTTCACTTTTCATTTTGCAGTTTTGTTAGCGGGAATGCTTTGGCCCGTCATTGTGAATCACGGTTTCGCGGTACGGTTGAGCCCATCGCCAGTGTTTACCGCTCCGAACGAAGATTCCGGTGAATAAGCAGGCTGGAAACGAGCGAGCGGAAGCAAGGAAAAACGAATTGCTCTAATTCCATTTAAAATCCCAACCGTATATATTGATCTCTTCATCTCCGTCGACAAAAGGCCGCGGATGTGTTTCGCCTCGCGTTCACAGGCGCCGACACGTGGCCGCGTTCCTTTTTCCTCTTTTCTTTTTCCCTACTCTCTTTTTTCTTTCTCGTCGTACCCGCCGTTCTCCCTCTTCACCCTCGGCCGTCCACCTTTTTTCCTTTTCCGTCCCGTCGTTTTTTCTTTTCGAGGAAATCGTGTCACGCGAGAATTATACGGTGAAATCCGAATAATGAACGGGAAACGGAGTAAGAACCGTCGCGGAGACGGCAAATGAAGTCGTCGAGCGTGTGGCATGAAAATTTCTGCAAACGCGAACACCCACGGGTGAAAAAAAATATCGATTTTGGCGAGAGACCGCACACTTATAGGCGAAATCGTCGCGCTCGAAGGAACGCCGATTTTTTCGAGCGCAACTTGTTGATGGCTCGCGAAACGAGCGACTAAACAGGATGTTGACTCCCGCGAAATCCAAGAAACTGCAGTTTTTGGTGAGTAAAAACCACACCTCATTCCTAAATAATTATGTTCGTATATTAAGACGTTGCCTTATTCGACTAGATCATTAATCATTCACGAAGCGGTTGAAATCGAAGATTCGCGAGTTTAACCGTTTTAGTGCCAGGCGAAAAGGAGGTGCCTATACGAGGATAACCGGCCGAATTTCACGATTTTACTAGGGTTTGGAAAAAGGCTCATAAAAACCAAACAAAAAACAATATTTACATAATTCAAAAAGCAGTGTATTAAACGAAACAATGACACTAATTTTTCTATATTGATCGAAATTTATATAAATAACAAAGGTCTGGGTTAGGTACAAGATGCGTTATATATCGGTATGTACAAAAGCCGATATATCGGTCTCCGGCATTAACACTAGATTTACGGGGCCCGTCAAAATGACGGATTCAAAAATTTTTAATTTACGATTATTAAGAGTGTAAGGAGACATTCGTGAGGAATTATTAGATAGATTTATTTTTTTGTGTACATATTAAAATAAAAATCGCTGAAGATCTAACTAAATACAATTTTATTATTTTTATAAAGCAATGTAACATAATCAGTTTTAGTGCTCCGTAAACCTAGTGTTAAAAGGGTTAAACCATACGTCGACGCCAGAAGCAAAAATGTCGATGTGCAAATGAACAGAAAAATTGTTGTGCCTGATAATTAAAATGCTATGAACCTTACTGATCGTCTCATATAAAACAACAATGGAATACACGAATATTTCGCAAAGAATTACAAAAATGTACAAGCGCGTACGAATAGAACAAAGCTGTGATTATTTCTAATGTATAATCACAATATCATCGAGAAACTGAATGTGTGCAGCAAAAAATAATATGATAGAATGCCATTTTCCATTTAACCTACAAATAAAAAGGAGCTGAGAATAAAACAGAATATTCGAACCAGTCGTTTGGTCCCTTACACTGCATGGTTTCCTGCAAACAGCGCTGCAATTAAATGAAATTCCGCACCCGACCCATTTTACACTTCCACATCTCTGTTGAATTTGTAAGATAAAAGATGTTCCGCTCGGATCGTTCTGTATCGCGACATATTTCGGTAGAAACCAATTACGCGGATCCTATTCTAACGGTTACTTTGACACGCGCGAGATTAAACGCTCTGCGATCGATCAAAATTGAAACGCGGCTCCGCTCGAACATTAAATTGCGCGAAATTCTGTTTCAATCGAACGTAATCCGGTTCCGTGAAAGGAATCATATTTTAAGCAGACTACGGCTGCTGTGAATAATTAAAAAGCGCAACATGCGAATCACGACACGTGTGTTGCGGTTTTCCTTTCGGGTTGAAGGCATGAATATTCTTCTTTCGTGTTGTCGAAGTCAGTTTTCCTTTGGATATTTAGTTGCAGTCGCAGAAGCACTTTAGAATTGCTGCGAGCGTTGCAGAAAATTGCAGACGACTTCGGGCAGCGTGCGTTAATTATTAACAAACCGGCGGAGCGACCTGCATCCGTGTTGCTGCGTGCAAAAATTGTGCAGGGCAGTCAAACTTTTTTGAGATTGACGCTGAGATGTTACAGAATAAGTAGAAGTTTTGATCTTGAAAATATTTGTTGAAGTTGACCTTTCCTGAAAAAGCAGCTGAAGCACTTTCAAGAAAAGTCAACTTCAACAAATATTTTTGAGATGAAGGGCTATCATACTGCAACATTTGAGCTATGATTTAAAAAGTATTTTTTGGTGCTGTTTCGATTCTATTCTATTCTATGTTCTACGATTATGTCACAAAAATGGTAAAATATCTCCACTGCGAACCGCGTGTTTGGAAGGTCATGTTGTGAAGTATATGGTGTTTTGTTTTGTTTTACAAAAATTGGAAAATGAAAATTGCATATGGAGCATCGTATTCTAAAGTTCAAGAGGGATCGTTCAACTTTGGCTGACAATAAACTCCGGAAGAATGTAACGAAGTTTGAAACGGTTCCGAACGTCGAGTCGAATCCGTTCGCGGAACACGTAGATATTTAATAGGACCATTTCGAGTACCGCATAAAAGCGGTGGGATATGATTAAAAGAAGCCGCGCGGCTATCCGTAGACCGGTTGGCAAACCGTGTTCCCTAAAATTCAATATCACATAACTTCCAGACCAGACTTCTTAGTTTTTCTTTCTGGAATGCTCGAAGAACGCATCGTATTGTTCAGCGACTCGCTATCCAATCAACTTGATCACGGAAATATAGTTTGGAGTTGTTCCGCATCTACTCCAATCTTCTCCTTCCTGGAGTTGCGTCCAACTCCACGTACATCGCATATGCAATTTCTCTTTCCTACAAGATTCCCAATACTTTTGCGCGGTTGCGTAACACGTCGAGCACACCTCCGGGTAAATCCGAGCTAGCGATAAGAAATACGTCGGGAACAAAGAAACATGAGTCGATCTTCGTCTTCGTCGAATCTCGGGACGATTATCCACGGGAAAATTGGTCTTAAGGGCCACTTTATCTCCGTGAGCATAAAAAATTCTTATCTCGTCTCCTCACGTTGGTATAGTCTTTTATAAATATCTCACATATTACATTGGCGTGTCAGACAGTATAATACCGTTTCAGAAAGCCTTCAAGTTCATAATCACCAACTAAATAATTCCGTTTAGGATTTTACGCGTTATTTTATGGAACCGTAAAAGCGTAGCTAGTGTTCAGGTTCATATAAGAAACGTAATGTTGTCGTGTATCATCCTGTTCTTTTATGCAAAATGTCTTGCAGAATATGTCAGGATGCATATATATTTATATACAGGGTGTCCCACATAAATGGAAACACCTAAATATCTGTCGTACTTACAGTCCTATCAGAAAACTTCAGAGGACACAGTGACACTATTGCAGGGGGCAAATATAATGGTAAAGAAAACAATTTTTTATGTCGTGTTTTTTAATGAAATTTCAAGGTCACCGATGTTTTTTTAAATAAAATAGTATATTTTTTTACGATTGCATGATACACAATAAAAAACTGAATTTAGTGGATACCATCATTTTGACCTTGAAATGACCTTGAGCAAGAATAATCATGTTGGAGCAGATAAAATGTGGAAGTTTAAAATTTACGTGCTTCAGCAAAGATTACGCGTTGTTTACGTCGGGTTGACCTTTACAATATATGCAATATTGCATAAATGAGGATGGTCAACATTTCGAACATTTATTATGATATGTAAAGGTCAACCCGCCGTAAACAACGCGTAATCTTTGCTGAAACACGTAAGTTTTAAACTTCCACATTTTATCCGCTCCAACATGATTATTCTTGCTCAAGGTCATTTCAAGGTCATTTCAAGGTCAAAAAGGTGGTATCCACTAAATTCAGTTTTTTACTGTCTATCATGCTATCGTAAAAAAAATATACTATTCCATTTAAAAAATCATCGTTGACCATGAAATTTCATTAAAAAACACGACATAAAAAATTGTTTTCCTTACCATTATATTTGCTCCCTGCAATAGTGTCACTTTGTCCTCTGAAGTTTTCTGATAGGACTGTAAATACGACAGATATTTAGGTGTTCCCATTTATGTGGGACACCCTGTATATATATTTACAATCTTTCAAACTAATTTTCATTGAGGACAACATTAAATTTTAGTCACAGCTGTTACAGCTTAGAAAGAATGAAATGTTTATTGATTTATGATGAAGTTTGGCGTGTAAAACTTTATGTTATATGTCAGAATATGCAAATATATGTATTTACAAACTGTTGAAACGTTTTTTAGAGGGAAGACATCAAATTTGCTTGTCTAACGTGTCGTTGCAGGTTATTAACCGTTTGAGACCCAGGGGGTATTGAAAAAACACTGTCGAAGAATCCCAAACAGCGCAACCGCGCTTTCTCTAAATGACTACGAAAAGACCCAAGCAGCGCGATAGCGCTTGTTTTATTTTATTTTGTAATGTATTATTGCATTATTATAGTATTATTCTACCTATTGTAAAATGTACTATTTACATTAAAAGGAGCTGTGTGATGCACTTGCCTCAGTAAATCTGAGCGCGCAACTTCGACAATCGGTAACGCACCATCAGTTGTCCACAATGCTCGAAATGTGCTGGGTTTTCTCGACATATAATCTCAACAGCGCGATCGCGCTGCTTGGGACACAAACGGTTAAATTTAATTGCGCGTTATTTGAGCTACATAGCAACGCGGCCAAACGATTTTGCGGATACTCGGACAGGCTGTCCGGTTTTGTGGGATCGCTCGACCAATTAAACCGTGCTCAAGGATCGCAATAATGTTGCAGGTTACATCGCGATAGCGGGGCCAAGTGCCGGATCGAATGGCCGTCCACCCTTAATTACGATTATTCGCGAGTCGCGTGGGGTGGAAATGTCCTCGGGAACGGGAACTACGTTTTCGACGCCTGATTTTTGCAGCACCGATTAGAGTGTCGAATCATTTCCTGACCTTAGGGAGGGGAATGGGAACGAGTCACGGAACGAACTTCTCCGCGCGACCATAACTCAAACGGTCTGTCTCTCTCTCTCACTTTCTCTGTACAGCGTACCGCACGAGAATGTTGCCGTTTTGACGATAAATAACCGCGGCCGGCCTAATCTATTTCGCCCCTGTTGGACGATGGTTCTACTTCCGCGGGCAACATCTACGGATTATTATAATCAACAGAGACGACAAACATCTCGTTCATAATTTGCGGCGTGTTCGTTCGGGGCCGCGAGCGCCATCTTTAGAAAATAGTGGCAGAACGGTCACGAAAGTCAATAATCCGGAACCGCGACGTAAAAGCGGGCCCTTTCAGCCGCATATCTGAATATTCCATGCCAGCCTCTACGTGTGCGAGTCGCCTAATCTTTAGAGTAAATCGACACGTCAGAATATCGGCATATTTCCCCGGGCCCCGACCAACTTTTCGACCGGCACTGCGGCGGTCGCTTTATCCTGGAAATGTGTGCGAAACTGGAAAAAAGGAATTTTAAGTTTATGGAACCCAATCGATTTTGTCAATACATGTGCATAATTTCTTTTTTGATTTTAATTTTCGAGCAGCAACTCATTCAAACACTCCAACTTCATTTTTGAAATATCTTTGCGAAGTACCATTTTTACCAAATCCTGATCTAGCTTCGAATGAACCTCGTCATACGTGAAATTAATACATTCAACAAGCTTTTACAAATAGCTACAATTTACACATACGTTTGTTAAATATTTTTAAGCAAAAAGTTAGAAGACAAACTAGATTAAGTATTGATTTTCTTTAAAACGAAGTTCAGAGGTTACTTAAGAAGTACTAATCAAAATTCGGTGTGATTATCTGCGACTTCAAGTTATCGCTATTTGTTTACAGAGTAACACGTGTTTGATAAAGTCTTTCGAAAATATCTTGCAAAATTTGAGTAATTCTATTGTGATACTATCTTAAATGTATGGTCCGCGTTGTGATTTATAAAAAATGCCACAAATGTTACGAATTTATGTAGAAACGATTTAAACATGAGAAAAAGTCCTTTACGACGCCCTGACATCAAAATTACAATAAATCTGTACTTTTTATTAACAACAACTCTTTCACCATAGACTGTAGGATACCAGCTATATATTCACAAGACACTAATATGCTTAAAATTACATTTTCGCTCAACTGACAATGTATTGTTACTTTAAGGTAAAACATCTCTATAATAGTAGTTTTATAAGGATTTTCCATCTTAGTAAAACAATAGTACCAAAATTCAGTTTCTATAGCCCAGAAAATTCCTGAGACTGTTCTGTCTGTACAGCTAACAAAGATACCATTTGTTCCCACAATTATGGGCAAATTGACGACTATGTGCCATCATCCAGAATAAAATTTGCAGGGTAATTACACATGCATCAACTGCAACAAAAATTGCACAACTCTCTCGGATCTGTACGTGGCTAGACGATGTCTTCTTTATCGGCGGCTGTTAAACTCGAAATTTGACGAATTTGCGCGCAACCTGACCGCTATCACGAGAAACCACCCCCGCCAGCTACTTTAAATATGCATACTTTACTGCAACTCGACCGTCGAAAGTTCAATATCCATACACCTGTCAGCAGATGCATTTTCTTTGAACGAGAGAAAACAGACTTTATAGAGAACGATGTGTTCCACTATATGCACACTGGTATGATAGATAGGAATATTTTGTGACATTATCTATTTGAATTTCTGGCTGCTTCATTCAGATAATCAGAATGAAAATAGTGCATGCGGAACTAATTTTGGAATGTTTCACCAGTGTATGATATATAGGGTGTTCACGCTAACAATAGCCAGCGTTTTTCTTGCAAATAATAAATATTAAAAAAAAATGATGGAGGAAAAAGTAATACTGTTTTTGGTAAGTAACATAATGGCGTATGTAATCTTCTTGTGTTTGCACTATTTTCTTAGAAATGAAGGTGACCTTCAATTTTTTAAATGAAATGCTATGTATTTTTTGATATCATATGAAAGCGTGTATCAAGACAAATTTATTCGTATACAACGCAATGACCTTCAAGGTCATACAAGGTCAGAAATGGCAGCAATATTTTGAATATTTCGTGAAGGTATCATTCACGATACACAACGCCCAGAAATGTAAACGACACGCAGAGGAAACTAACGCAATCTTGTGCATTAATATTTCGGACAACGTTAAAAGAAGCTAACAAGAATGTAATTAATAGAGCCGAAATATGTAGTCATGCACTAGGACGTTATATTGAATATTTACTATAGCCCCGTGAAATGTTCAAAATGTTTCTTCCATTTCTGACCTTGAATGATCTTGAAGGTCATTGTGTCGTATGCGAATGAATTTGTGTTGACACATGCTTTTATATGGCAGGAAAAAATATATAGCATTCCATTTACAAAAATTGGAGGTCACCGACATTTGCACGAAAATAGTGAAAATACAAAAATATCACATACGCCATTACGTTGCTTGCAAAAAACAGTATTACTTTTTCCTCTCATTTTTTCAAATATTTATTATTGGCAAGAAAAACGCTGGCTAGTAATAGCGTGAACACCCTGTATAAGAGTATCATTTCATGTGTCTATGGAAATGTTCTTATATTTTCTTAAATATCCTATGTTTTAACAACGTTGAATGCTCCTGTAGAGGAATATGTTGATGTTTAAGACAGCGACTTTAAAACGACAAATTACAAACTATGCTCTTGCTTCTTCAAGTGATTGGCGGAATCAGGTATATCGGTGTGAAACCACAACTAAACCAATTACAAAACTCCATTATTTTTCATTATTTTTTTATGGGACTTTAACCAACTCATTTGTGTCGTTCATCTGATTCAAAAGACACCAAGCACGATATAATTTTGTGATGTAATTTTAACACTAGTTGCGCCTTCATACGCGCGGTCCGTATTTATTTCATCTCACAAAGAAAAAAAAATAGTAGAACTGTATAATCCATGCAACGGATCCGGAGGAGTTTTCTTAGATCTTTACTGTATTAGCGTAGGAAGCGGTTGAACAGCGCCGTAACTGTAGGCACAACGACCTGTCACTGTTACTGGAACAAAGTGACACATCGTTAGGCTGTTGGCCACGAAGAAGAAGGCCAAGGGAGCAGATAAACAGTCTAGACTCGATAAGATTACACGGCGGGATAGGTCGAACATGATAAACTCTTAATAACAACGCTGGCACTACTCGCGTGTGTGTACAAACAGGAGCAGATAGCGTTCCCCAGCCGAGGCGTGTTACGCCTCGCTGGGAACGTTGCCGATCAGCTGTCACTTCCGATCGAGACCGTGATCCATCAACCGGCTCGTTCATTCAAGAAATTGTGAGCTGTCCCGTACCCCGTGCGTTTTTGATGACCGATTAGCCAACGAAACGTTGCCTAAAGATGAGGATCGGCCGAAATTGAAAGAGTGGAAGTCAAGAAGACGCGGAAAGGCGGAGGAGCAGTTTTCTACATGGCTATTTGGTCGCGTGCCACAATGTATATAGGGTGTCTTGCTACAAACGATGTCTACTAACAAGGTAGATGCAACCCTTCCTAAACGATCAAACTGTAAGCGGCGAGTGAAATTGTTTTCATAGCCCGTTTCGATTAGAGAAAGTAGGCGAAAGCAGCCGAAAATGGACCGGGTATCAGCTTCGACTTGATATACAATTTACAGTCAATTAGTACCGCAAATAACACAGCAAGTGAAAATATGACCAATTAATATCATTATTAACCCTTAGCGGACGGAAATTATTTTTGGCATACTTTTTGATGGGTTGAACATATTTTCCTTGTGAAAAAAAAATGGTGTACTGAAGAGTTAAGTATATGGATTGTGGTGGCGATATCACCACGTACGTCAATGCATATATTTCTTCTAAGAATTTCTCTTTCCTTTCCAACTCTGTTACGCTATTATTCTCTATTTCCTGTCTGCTAGTCGCACATTTGGTGACCAGCCCTTCACGAATTTCCAATGCATCCTTGAGAACGTCGCCAGAGTTCTGGTTTTCGTTAGTCTCGGTCCTTCGCCTACCTCTTAGCTTTCTCTGTTTCTGACTCTTTTCCGCTGTCCCTATCGCTGTCACTGTCTTCTCAAGTTTTCCTTTTCTATTCTCTTTTCTTTTTCTCTCCTATCTTTTTGCCTTTTCTAACTCCGACGTGTTTAACAAAGTGATTACAATCTTTATTATTTTATACCATCTTATCCACTTCAGGATTAAATGAAAGAAAACCTGTTGTGTTCAGTACAAATTTGTTTGATACTTTAGAGAGTAGTAATTTCTTTAAAAATTATTCGCAGTCGTAGAACGGTCAAAAAGCTTGGGCGACTGACAGTACACACGCGTCCGCAAAGGGTTAATACTGGATGTGTTTCTGTTTGTCATGGTATATCATGGTTTAAATTATGCTACTCCACTCTTTAATGAGGTGTGTTTAAATTTTACGTCTGTGATTCATTTTTTGTGTGGAACTAAAATCTTTTACATTGAGCTAATGACTTTCGTAATCTGTGTCAGATGTAATCACCGCAGCTTCAAGCTGCATTCAAGATTTTTATTAACCAGTTGCGCAAATCCCTGTTGCAGAGTTATGACAGGATCATTGATTAACAAAACATGCAGAGAGTATTAAAATAGACCAATAACGTGATCAATGCAAAAGAAATCATTCATGCGTGAATGCTGCTAGGAGAGCCGGATGATCGAAACAAAATTTCATATCTGTGATCCATTTCTTTTGTGCAACTCTTATCTTCTAGATCGACTTCTAACGACTTCCGCGAGATAATCTATATTAGAATCAACTTTTTCATTCAAAAGTCGCACAAACATCCGACGCAGTGTTCTAACAGGGGCATTGATTAGCGAAACACGGCGTCGTTACTAAAAGAAAGTAATAACAATAACACGAGCACGGGAAATCAGATGATTTATGCTCGGACATTGCCGGATGGTCCGCATTAATCAAATTCAAGATTGCCGCTCGTTAATAGAAAATAGAACGCAATTTCGCGAACGAGCTTCATGAATTCTCGGTCAGGTAATTTTTCTGTCGGATTGAGCGCGCAGATAGATGTTTTTACGGTACCGTTAGCTTGTATAGAATTTGTTGTCATCGAGTCTCCCCGGTAATTACTCGCAATCTATAATAATTTGTTTTCCATCTCTTATCGCCGATTGGTCATTATCGAGCCTGCCGGGAGTCGAACGCGAATCCCCCGGAGGTGTTGGGAGAAGAGAAAATGATATAATTAACGGTGTTTACGACTAGATTAGCAATCGCCGTTAATCCTACTTTCGCCGCGTTTTATAATCCCCGGGTCTCAGGCGCGAATTACAGCGAACGTAAACACCCGGTTGATCCTTCCGGGCACAGCTCCGCTTGGCTCGGCTCGACTCGGTTCGGCTCGTGGACTGCAGAAAATCCAAAACAGTCAACGAAACTCTGCTTCGTCCCTTTAATTACGGAACCGTTCCGCGGCGGCTAACAAGTAACACGATAAATCCGCCGGTAACGCCCGCCCGTAAAAGAATTTCCTGCATAATGCGACGGCCGTTCCGGTTAACAACCGGAGTGTTTCGCCCTGTACTGTGCAGGCCACGCCATGCAACGGTGCGGCGGGTGCAGCAGCAGCATATTCCGTCGAAAACGCGCGCATTCCCTTGACATACTGATAAAACTTTCCGCAACGAAAGAATCGCCCGATTGTAAGCAAGGCATCTCGACGTAATTACTCCGCGAAGATACCATTACGGGATAATGGAATGTCCGGAGAGGAGCCTCTCCGGCTGCAGGGGAAGTACTGATCAAACAAGAATCAAAGAATAAAATTCGCATCGAGAAAAGACATTCCGAACTATCGTTTCGTTTCCCGCCGTTAGCGGACCCACCCATACCTCCACCCACCTCCACCCCCGCCGCCGTAGAGAGGAGAGCCCTGTGCGCGAGCACCGCCGCCGAAATACTTCGGAATGTACGATCGGATCGGTGCAGAACAAACGATCCAGAAACGATCGAAATAATCGTTGCTTTTCCCGGCAGTTATTGCCGATTAAACGGAAATGAGACCCGTCGTCGGCCAAACGGTGGGGAACCGGGGGAAAGGGAGAGAACGCCACCAGAAAATAGGGGTAGGTTGGGGTCAGGAGAGGGTTAGAGATGGTTGGGTGGAAGATCGTCGCCGTCGTCGTCGTCGTCAGGCTCTCGTCAGCCAAAGCCGGCTGACAGAAGTGGATGCAGAGGAACGTTTACACGCGCGAGCAAGCGGATGGCTGTTCGCGGATGTTTCCTCAGCGTCGCGACACTCGGCGACGATGCCGCGTGCGCGCGTATGTTCTCGCACGTGCACGACGAAAACGCGGAGAGGGGCGATCCGAGACGAAGGAGAAGAAAGGGGTCGCGGGAGAGGAGAGAAATGCATATGAAGTAGTGGAGCTTCGCGGGAGGGAAAGTATTTCCGGGGATGTAGGGGAGGGGTGGAATCGAGAAAGCCGGAAGGCAGAAGTGCATGAACGAGAAAGATGGAGCAGGAGAACGGAGGCGGGAAAGAGAAAATCCGAGAGGATCGAAAGTGGAACGAAGAGACCGCGAGTCTGGAGGGAAAAATCAATAGCGGTGAGCCGGCGAACCCAACCCGTCCAACCCTCTCTCGTTCTCGCCCGCTTTCTCTCTCTTTCTCTCTCTCTCTCTCTCTCTCTCATTCTCTCGTTTCTCCTCGCTCTTTCTCCGTCCTCCTTTCGCACTGTCCCTCTCCAACATTCTACGACCCCCTGTCGACCATCTCCGTCTGGCTTTCGGGGTCGAACTGAAACCCACGCGCCCACACGGCTGCCTGTGCTACCCTGCCGTAAGCTGCGACCAAGCCTAAAGTCTCGTGCACCCTGCAGAAATCGCGTGTCGCGTTCCGATCTCGATGCTCCGCTAACCAATGGGGGAGAGATTTCTCGCGGTCAGAAACACTCGACGACGATCTTCGACCGATCCTATCGTGATTCCTAACCCCCCCGGATCACTCGACAACCCCCGACAACCCCTGATCGAAGGTCAGGGTTAACGCGAAACTCGAACGACGGCGGCTGATTAATACAGTAGCTGAGGAATACTCTTAGCAGATCCACGCTGCTCGATCCTCTTGTATCTGCTGTAATGAAGTTAATCATAATTGGAGAGGGAGGTCTACCGGTGGGGGTAGGTTCCTTGGATTTTATGTTGAACTTTGTTTTATAGCGTCACGTTGGATGGAGGTTAACCCTACAGGGACAACACGTTATAGTCAGCTTCTTTTTGTTATTTGTGGTGTTGCGGATGTTACCGTAGTCTGTTGACTGTTTTTGGTGCTAGCGAGTAAACAGTAAGTGACGACAGTGTGCCGTGTTTAATAACCAGACTTTGTTTGACATATTTTGAGACTGTGTTAGAGCTAGTGCATTGCATAGATCATTGCACAACGTTTTTGGATAGTTAACTGTTTACGCTCCAAGCTACCTGTAGTCGGAGTCTGACTCCAGACTCCGACTACTTTTGTCTATGTGAAATCGAGCGTAGTTACTCGTACCACGCTTGAACGTTTATTAATCACAATTTATTAATCACATAGATATTTAGTAATGTAGGAACTGTTTTGAATCATAGTACAATAATTTTTACTTCTGCTTCAGAGGGGACAGTCGAGTGTAAAGGGTTAATGTTTAAGATTGATGGAACTGTATTTTTAGAATATTAGTTTGTAATACTTGTTAGATTGTCATAAAGGCTGAGGATTTTTGTGCTGAATAAAATGTTCGTCTGTCGTTTGATAGAGAATTGTGGTAAACAGAAATTCATTTCTTCTGTTAATAATTGAAATTTTTTATAAATATGATGTTCGTATTCTTGCTTTTCTATAATATTTCATTATTGTGTTATGCGTTACCCACTCACTTTCAGGAAATACTGAAATGTATGTGAGCACATCGAAATATTTTTAACGCTAACGACTTCACTGAAAATTCTCCGGTAATAATAACTGGTAATAAGCAACATTTTGATGTTGCAACCCGATATTCGTTGCTTGCTTCAACGGATATCCATGTTCGCAAAACCGTATACAAATTGCCAGAACATCGTGCCTGCAAATCAAGCTTCGTAAAACCGAATCAACAATTTTCCATAAAGTGTCCAAATACATTGCCTAACAACTTGTTTACCCCTCGTAAACCGTACGCGAATCTGTTACCGTGCACTTTTGGGTATTTAAATTTGTCACAGGGAAAAACATTCCATAAAATATAAAAATACAAGTTCTCTTTGAAGTCAATCCGAATTAATAAATGAACCAAACCTGTTGAATTAACTGTTTCACAAGTAGCCTGCAAATTTTGGGCATTTATGACTAAAATGAGTAAGTATAATTTCAAACAGTCATTCATATCAAAAGATAATTATTCTCAAATGATATCCAATAATTTTCTATCAAAAGTAACATCTTTTCCTTATTGTAACTGTCATATACATCTCGGCGGTACATAATCACGGTTTTAGAAAACAACTGAGCCTATTTATCGTAAAATTAGTTAAACGAATACAAGTTAATATTAATACAAGTTAAATACACAATATCAATGCATTATTTCAAGTTCATTAAAATTATTGTGACAAGAAAGGTATCTTTATCCTGTTTCTTGCGATTAGTGCAAGAGGTTTTTATTTTGAAAACACACAGAACTACGTAATTCCGAAGAGAAGAATTTTGCGGGGTAAGAAAATTTCGTCAAGTGGTATGAAATTTTCATGCCGAAGGTAGCGATCGATCTCCAAGTTTTAAACTGAGAACCGGATAGAATTTTCGATCATTTGCGATTTCGAGAGTCTACCGTATCGGAGCTTATCGATCGTGGGAGAAAAACGAAGGCAGCAAACGGTTCAGACGATGGAAATACGACGAAACGGCTATTTAACTGGATTCGACGTGGAGAGTCGAGGCGTGGCGAGACGAGGCGATGCAGAGGCAGAGAGCGAGGCAGAGCGAGACGGAACGAGGCAAAAGCGAGGCGGCGTGACCACCATGTGCTGCCTCGAGGCTGTCTCTCCCCCATACGCTCTTGTTCTACAACTGTTCCGCGTGCGTCGAACGTCGGACGCCACGGCGAAATTTGAATACAATGAGCTGCTTTGAATTTTTATCGGCGGCCGATTGTACCCGCACGAAACCCGGTGCTCGTTCGGACGCGAATCCCCGCGGCAATTAAACGTTAATCACACCACCGGTCATTTTCATTCTCGAAACGTGACGACCCAATCTGATCCGGATCAACTGACGCGATAATGATGCCGTGACTACTCTTCATCAACGCGACGCGTTTCGCGTGTGACTTTTATTACCGTTACGGAAACACACGTTCCCGGATTGCAAATTGTAAAATCTCCGATCACAACAAATACAGGCAGACCTACCGAATATGGTACACTCCCGTATAACGCGGTTAAAAAACTCTTTAATAAGATTGTATATGTAGATTTAAATGGTAGCATAATTACATTGTACAATAAATTGTTTAAACTGACTATACACTTACTGCGACAACAGATCGTATTATATGGGAGTCTACTGTACAGCTGATACTATATACAGTAAGTCCGCGATCTAAGTCCTTTTTCGGTTCTCTGCCGGGACTTAGATCGAGACGGGAAACTATTATTTTGTGACACGTCGTCCACGCCGAACGTAGAAAAGGATAGCATGTAAACACGGACCGCTATCCTCGTCTACGTCCGAAAGTCACTGTACATATCGTGAATTAAACCACTAAATACAGTTGAAATTATTTAGTGTTTAGTGTCATTTTAATCAGAAAAATGCCAGAAATAAATTGGTGAACGTTCCATAAAAAAATTCTGAAAAATAAATAAGTTTTATAATTGGATTAGTAGTGATTCACACCGATATACCCGACTCAGGATCAAATTACGCGGCATGTTTACACTGCTCGGCGACCGAGGCAGCTCGAGCTTCTGGGCCCCTCCGGGGATACCCCGCAGTGGAAGGAGTAGACGAAGGGACATAGATCGCAATGTTCCGTTGGACTTAGATCGTGGACTTACTGTACTATCAGTGTCTAGCGCGTCTGATAATCACCAAACCAATTCTACTTCTTGTGAATGCTAGGACAAGCGAATCCATTTCACTTTCAGACATTCAAACACTTGTGCACATTCATCGTCAAATTCATAGTATATTTACAATATATACTATATTATTGTGTAAACACGGATTACATAGTTTTATTTGTAGACAATGTCACACACTAATAATTAAAAGAGGAAAAAAGTATTTCATGTAGTAATTGACAGCGTACGTGTTGTTTCAGATTGTGTACATTCACAATCGAAATTGATACCTTTTATCCACACATTGTAAACACAGCCATTAACATTAGAACCTACCTAGTCTACGGAACCTTAAAAGTAACTATTATACAGGGTATTCGGTAACTGGTGGTACAAGCGAAAAGGAGGTGATTCTACATGAAAAAATAAGTCGAAAATATAGAATAAAATGCGAGGCTTTTAAGCCTCACATAAAAAAATGTTATTCTATATTATCGATTTATTGTTTCATGTAGAATCATCCCCTTTTCGCTTGTACCACCAGTTACCGAACACACTGTATATTCCCTTATAAAAATGACAACGTTCAATTTATTTCGTTTTTTGTGCGATTCATATTATAATATGTGCTCTACTAAATAGATTTATTTAATCATTTCTCCCGAAAGCGTATCTATAACGTCAATAATTGCAAAATAAAAAATCTAGAACCGGTCATTCGAACCAGTTATGGTAGGTTTAGTGTTAAACACTTTCGTTTACACACAAAGGTGTTCCTTCGCATGTTATTACTCGGAAAGTGGTAATCCATTCCGTTTGGCAATCTACGGATCGACTATCAGAGTTCCAAAGTCGTAAAACAGTAACAATTGTTACGCAAACATCAATTTTGATAAAACAGACATAAAACTGCTGCTCGCATATATTTCACCTTGTCTACCACCTCAGCCATATACAGTATTTCATCGGTAATTGTCCCAAATGTCTCCGACATAATTGTCCCTGAGATATCCCCACTAGTGCGGGGTGTACCCCCTTGAGGGGCCGTGAAGCTCGAGAGGCCTCGGTCGCCGAGAAATATGACACCGTGCGGCTCGGGTATATCGGTGAGACCATACAAATCCGAATTTCCAACTTCTTTATTATTCATTATTTTTTTATGGGACTTCGATGACCATATTTGTGGCATTTTTCTAATAAAAATGATACCAAATATGATATAATTCCGATGATGTTTACTAATAGATAATTAAAGTTTCGGGCGCGAGGAAGGCCGCCGACTGCGACTCTCCGCGTCTCTTTCTTTCCCATACGCTATCCTTCCTTGCGCCCGAAACTTTAATTGTCGATTACACAAGTAAATATCATCGGAATTATATCATATTTGGTATCATTTTTATGAGAAAAATGCCACAAATATGGTCATCGAAGTCCGATAAAAAATAATGATTAATAAAGAAGTTGGAAATTCGGATTAGGTATGTTTACATTTCTCGGTGACCGAGGCCTCTCGAGCTTGGCTGTCCTTCTCTACGTTCGGCAAACCTCAAACAATGATATCCCTCGCGCATAATTGTCCTTCCGCAGACCCGTGTTGTGGACAATTATCGATGAAATACTGTAGGTGAAAATGTTTCTTTTAAACTTAAAAATCAATTTCTATTACAACCTACTAACTAAACCGAACATAGTTAACACCTATAATCTGCAAACATAATTGCTATAATAAATCTTGCCCCTTCTATTCTTATATTGAATAAATTGTTTTAATTTCGTGTAACCGTCTTGGGCGCTGGTTTTGCTGAAAAATTAATAATTACGAACTAGTTGAACATGCACAGAGTGTAGTATAATGGAAGATGGGGATGCAACGAACTATTTGGCAAGACTTTTGTGCGTTAATACTGTTCGCTAATGATTCCCGACGAATTGCGCGGTGGTGCTCGGATCGGGATCGGAATCGGCGTGTTTCAGTGTATTAAGTAATGGTTCATTGCACGATTTACGGGATTTAAACGGCGCGTTATCATTTGCATAAAATCGCGGAATTATCGGGCCGTTTACGCTCTCGGCGGTGCACGGTATATAACTCGTTTAATTGCGTTGATATCAGACCGGCGTATCGCGCGCTTTCAAACGTCTTTTTCTCTCCCCACGTGTTTCGGAGGAGAAACACGACGACGGTATTGAAAACGGGTAGGTGATTAAGAGCCACCGACACCGCGTTAACCCGCGATCATAAATAAACGACAAATGACTCGCCCGGTTTATACACGACCTTCTTCCTTTGCAGACACGTGCCGATATACGGGAATTAATACAGTTGATTTTACTAATTATGCCGGTGATATCGCGTTCCAACGATCGCCCCCATTTGAAACTCACGAGCAATTACTCTGCACGAGCACAATCTTCAACGTCGAAAGATTGTACGGCGCAAAATTTCAAAAATTTCACGACGAAACGCTTAGACGTTCGATCGACTGAAAACGGTGATAGTTACTCTCCATTTCCACTTTCTCATCTCGGCGAAATCATTATAGATCACGCGAAATATCACGAGAAATAAGTTGGAGCAATTAGTGCTCGATACAAAACGATTCTTGGGAACAACTAATTTCTTTCCTCGTTATGTTTGAATTTATACCGATTCACAGCCCGACAGGATGTTTATTGTGTCGTTATGGATCGACGTAATTAATACATTACCAGCAGAATTAACACTCATACATATTCTGGTATATGCATGCATATATCGCGACGTTTCCTTTCGTGAAATGGGGACAAGATCTGTTGTTGTCGGCTGATGGTGCATGTTCCGTCGCAAAACCCTCCGTGCTCAGGGACAAACGCGCGTCCGAGGTCAGGTAAATCACTACGTACCGACCATAAAAACCATAAACCTCGTAGGACTCGACCAAAGTACAGCTGATAGCCAGATGTTTTGAAGTCCCTGTACTTACCGCGTTTAGCTACGACAATTAATAAATATAGCCTTTTGTCACCTTGCGCACTCTACTCCTACTCCACCTCAATCTTTCATCATTCCCCCTCTAGCTTTTTCTACAACCAATCATATGCAATTACACCCTTCTTCGCAAAACCTGTCGAATCCAAGTTCCCTAATTCGAGGTGACCGATTCGACACGACAGTGCACTTTTAATCTTTGTGATCCTAGTTGACGTTTACTGGGTTTTTCTGTTCGATATTTGATAGTAAAAGTTTATTTACATGTTTATGAATTATTCAATGGCAATAATGATTTCAATCGTGAATGGACAAATCACCTTAAGGCTAAACATACCAAGCGTCAACACTAACTAGCATGTGTCACTTTCAAGAAATGACGAGATTTAATTCATTTATGCATCATAAAATTTTAATAATCATTTGTGTTTGATCAGAGATTTATTCGATCATTTTCCGTTAAAGCATCTTTACAACTATATTTAAATTTACATATATCACAGTTTAATAATAAATTGAATCATGTATTTCCAAATATCCTACACTTTCAGAAATAGCAAGAAAATAATAAAAAGCAGCATCTGCTTCCGTATACAGGGTGGGACATTTATCCTGGCCACCTGGAACATGTCGAAAACTAAATTCCAGAGAAAAAATGTTTCAAATAAAAAGTTTAAGTCAAGGAGGGGCTGATGCATCAGCAATATCCATTTTTAATTTTCATGTTTTCAAGGTCATTCCAAGGTCAACTTTATTTTTTCAAATGTAAACATATATTTTTCATTACAGATTCTTAATCTACGACTTGAAACAAATAACTTTTATTTGAAACGTTTTTTTCTCCAGAATTTAGTTTTCAAGATATTCCAGATGGCCAGGATAAATGACCCACCCTGTATGCAGTTTGGTGTTGCGCAAAAGGACGTATGTTTTTTTGAATGACGAAAGTAGTTTCAGTGTTAAAAGAATATGAAGCTTGTGTTTGATATATCAGACCTCAATACCAAACTGGATTATTTATGTTTATAAATCAAGGAATGTAGAAATAGCAAAAAAAATAGTAAAAAGCGTGATCTGCTTTCATATACAGTTCGTTGTCGTGAACAAGGACGTACGACAGCTATTTACCATCTTTCCCACCTGCGGATTCCATGAATATAATGCGTAACACATTCCGATTTGCTCGAGCATAGTTCGATAATGTAAACATCAGTTGTCACGCGGATCCACGGAGGCTGGGATGGAAAATGAAGGAATAGTTGGGCGAAAGTTCCTCGCGAGAACATCGGGCTTTTGATACCCGCGCCGCGCCGCCGCTGCGCCGCCCACGTCCGACCACATTTATGGGGATTCCTCTCGCTAGCAGCTGGTGCCACGTACTGAATTCCTGACCGAATCAATTATGTAACTTTCAATTTTGCTAGTGGCGAACGGTCATCTTGACGACAACTCGTAAGAGCTGCCACGGGCTCGTGTAAATTTACGAACTATCCGCAAACACGATTCGCCTCCGTCTCGCCCGCCGGAATTCGGATCGATCGATCCGGAACGCTTCGCCGGAACGTCTCTCTATCGAATTCTCCGGTGGAATTCTTCGCGACGAATCCGATTAAACATGCACGCCGATGTACCCGACAGCAAACCTCCGTCCCGGCTGGTCAATTTATTTAAGAATCCGTATTTCCACCGACCAGGCTCCTCCCCCGGTTTTATTGGCCCCTTAAACTGGACGCGAGACTTTCGGTCGCGACTGATACCGCGCGCGATTTCTTATAGAAATTTCAGAGACACAGAAACGTACCGGTCGATTTGAAAACGGGAGAAACAGACACGGGGGATTCGCCGAAATCGTGCCACACCAGACAATTCACTCGCGGAAATTTAGTTCAATATGAAACTGTCCAAAACGGAAGTGTCAAAAATTCATTCCACCTGTAAACTAGTAAAATTTCGTTTTCAGGATGACGAAACACTTTAAAATTATGATTTAAGATCTTTTCCACTTTATAGAAGAATCTATTCTGTTTTTTAAATGTCTTTCACAAGTCTCCAAAATTGAGCCTACTCTTAAAAGTGTAAAATTTGTAAAAAGTCAAAAATTCATTCTACCTAGAAACTAGTAAAATTTCGTTTTGAGGATGACGAAACACTTTAAAATTATCATTAAAGACCTTTTCCACTTTATAGAACAATTTATTCTGTTTTTTAAGTGTCTTCCACGAGTCTCCTAAATTGTGCATAGTCTTAAAAGTATAAAATTTGTTTCGTTCAGCTCACAACAATAACTTCAAGCTGTTTTTGAAATGTAGGATTAGTTATTTGAAATCTTGTACAGCATTCATTGAGGCGTGCACGATAAGTGCAATTGAAGCATTTTTAAAAATGATATTAGATATTATGTGATTGTTAAAAGTTGCATCAGACCAACCTGATTTTCTTAATGCAACTTCTAAAGAGAATAATATGTTGCTTTGAAAAATTGTTCTATTATAGAAACAGCAGACTGTAGGGACTATATTTATTGTTAGACATTGCAGAAAATAAACATTAACGAATGAATTTATGAGGTGCAATTTAGGTAACCAGAGCGCACTTGGCAACTTTCCTCTACACATGAAATATCTAACCCATTTGCAACACTGCTTCTTTGAGGCGTCTTTCAAGCTGTCGATTTCCAATGCGTCTTGCAGACTCTTCTGAAATAGTGGATTGAATAGTATGTTCTGTTAAAGACTGATTCTCGGAAAAATTCAACGTGAATGTACACCTGTTTCTTTAAAAAAACCTGATTTTTCTGAAACCCTGACACAATTATACGTGAAGCTGTAACACTGTAAACATGCTCTATTTTTTATTGATACCGAATAATTGATAGTGTAATTATGTAACTATCTTAAACAGTGTTTAGAATTACTTTGAATTGTTTAATGTGTTCATACCGAAGCGTTGGCATATCAAAGTTGATGTGTTTGCGAAAGTGAAAGTCAGCAAATATAATGAGTAAATTTTAGACCCTCTGAGCCATGTGACTTTCTCTCACTTTTTTCAAAGAAGCAATTTTGCAATGCACTTATCTACTACAATTGAACATCATAGTTTCCCATAGACAATTATGGTTGGCTGGGGATTCGGGTCTGAAGCAACATTTCCATTTGAAGAAGCTAACACGCTCCGAGCGATAGCTGTAAGTTGTATCACTTTAGGATTAAGCATGTTGAACTGCGATGTCTGTTAAAGGCAAAAAAACACGATGATTCACTCGGTAATCTCTATCACTATCACGGGAAGAACGTGGCACCTCTAATTTGTTTGGGAAGACGCAAACATGTTACGAAAAAATGTCGCGTTGATTTAGTAAAACATTCTTATTATATCAGTTCTTTAATTGTGTTATCAAAACCTAGTATCAGAGATAAACATTAGAAATTGAAGATTTCTCCTTCATTGAGATTGCTAAATTGATCAGCGACAACCAAGCGTTCCTGTAATTACAATTGAAAATAGAAAGATAGCGATATAACCGCAACAGAAAGAAATATAAATGTTCCATTAGCGTTGCGTGCAGTCTACATTTAAACAAAGTGGACTTTAATTTCTGTAATCTTGACTACAGTTGAAACTTTCCATGCAGTTTATGAAAGTACAGACCGCGTCGTTTAATTACTCCGCTGGAAAAAAAAGGTGAAACAAAATAGACCTGTCAAAATTTGCCACGATTTTATAGCGGACACAAAAACGAGAAAGAGAGAAAATTTCTTTTGAAAAATACATGAAACATGTGACGTCCTCTTATCGCTGCACGGGAATCTGGCACGCAACGTTTTCATTGAGATCCTTTGACATACATCAAATGTACTATCTCCAATGAACCTGATAACTAGATTAACTGATAAAAAGATCGCGTGTGTGTCGCTCGAATACCTTCGTTCTAATGCACGCAATATACATGCGGGTCACCTGGTTGACAATTAGCCTAATGAAAGATAGTCTCACCCGTAAAAGTAGAAATTGCTAGATTACTATTGCCGACAGAATCCGCAGTATATCCGAACAATAGTCCAGCCCTTTTTTAACTAATCTTTTCTATTTCGACGTTTTCTGTCATGCTTAGTCATTGAAACTTAATGTAATCCGATTTTTCTCAGAACTGTTTTTAAAAAGTGGAATGACGCGAATGGCTATTTCAGACTAATTAAAAAATGTATGCTCTGTGAAATTTCATAGTATTTAAAACGTCAATAACAGGTTGACATTCAATATACAGGGTGTCCCACGTAACAGTTTTCACGATTTTTTAAGTACTTGCGATAATCTCACCAAAAACATTTTCAACAAAAGTTGATCATTTTTCGATTGGCTACATATTGCAATAAAAAAGTTCGAAAAACATTGTTTTTTATAGTATTGTCAAGGTCACCTTCATTTTTTTAAATGGCACTTTCTATTTTTGACTTAACAGTATTATACATATCCTGTAACGGGCTATTATACTATTAAGTCAAATGAAGATTTTTCTCATAGTGTCTGAGAATAATCATATTTGCTCTGCTATAAGGGTAGTATTCATTAGAAAACGATTAATACGGCTTCAAAAGAGAAACAGTGCTTTCTATGAAGATTATTCTGCCATTTCAATAAAGATTTGTCTCAGTGTCTGAGAATAATCATATTTGCACAAGTTATAAGGGTAGCATTCATTAGAAAACGATGAATACATCTTCAAGAAGGGAACAGTGCATTCCATAAGGATTATTATTGCAGTTTGGAGAAACTTCTCAGAAATTCGAACGCTACATGAATTTTCTCAGGAACACGTACGAAATAATTGCCACAAGACCATGATCGATGTAACGAGGTCAAATGCGCTGTAACACGATCACATAACAAGGACGTTGACGTCGCAGTGCGTCGCGTCTCGTCACGTGTCGGCTGGAAGCGAGTTAACGAAAACTGACGTAGAAGCAGCCATACGAAATGGCAAATCACGGTCCATCTCTGAAGTTCCGGCATAAAAAAAATCGTACATTTAGACAGCAGGAAACGTTCAGCGATCCGACGCATCACGGAAATCCATTTAGCAGAAGTTTTGCGACAAAATGAACGAGGAAGCGCGCTTTCAACAGCGAACGAAGCGATCGCGCCACAACAAGTATAGCTGACAAAAATTCGGAAAAAGAAAAAGGAGCAAAACAGCGAGGCGCAAGATCGTGATTACGAAGAAACGATCGGGAATACAAAAATGATACGTTTCAATCCAGTGGATCGTTTCATATAAAATTTCCGGGACGGGCGTGCGAGAGGTTCAATTACCTTTGGCGATTGAATCTATTGAAATTCAATCCTCGGTAAAAACTAAGCCGTGCGAAACTTTGCCGAGCGGTTCCCGGGGATTTCGAAATTTCATCCGCGCTTGAATTTCATTAAAATTCTATCTCGCTCTCGAATACCACTCGGAACACCGAGATAATAAGAGAAAGAGAGAGAGAGAGAGAGAGAGAGAGAGAGAGAGAGAGGGTAAGGAAATGATTACCGATTATTCCTAAACACCGGAAAACATAACACAGAAAGTACCAGGACCGATACTGGACGAAATGGAGCAACGATTCACCAGTTAATTGCGATCGCTTGTTACTCTTTTCGTGTGGCAGGCTGACCGATACACGCGTCGCCGCTGCGAGGAGTGTCGCCGATTGACACTCCCGTATCAATGGGAATTCGCGCAATGCCGCGCCAGAAATAAATTACTCAACTTCACTTAGCTGGCTAACGATGTTAATCACTGGCGGTGTAACCGGTCGCAATTAAACTTCGGAAAGCTTTCCCGGCCCCCGCTCATCTGGGATCACGTGTCCACTCGAACGCGATACTTGTGTCAGGACACTTCATCCGTCCGCACAGATTAACTGCGACGGTTAAAACCAGCGTATTCACCACAGGCGCGTTCAAAGGACACTGGGTAATCACATGAAGCTGTCAATGTCTCCCCTTCTGTTACTTCTAAGTGGCCCTAGGTAGCCCTAGGTGGCCCTAGGTGGCCCTAGGTTCTCTTGGACCACAATTTGTGACTTCCATAAGCTAATTTAGCCTTTGTTTGTTGATATACTGCGATTTTGTACAGTCACGACAAACGACGATTAGTACTAGCTGGAGAAAAAGGTTAAACTGCATTGTTAACTACAGAACCTTTTAATTGTTTATATTTTAAATTTTATTATACACCGAGTTTTCGACTATAAGTGTCAGATATTTTACAGGATGACTGTGACAAACCGATTTGAACCTATTTGGTTGTAACATATATTTGGTTCTTCAACAGCAATATAAATGTGTTCTGTGAGTAAGAATTTAGTTGTGAGTCATTGTAAAAACAAAGATGCTGCAGTAAAATCGCCATTCTCGGTTATAATCTTAGCTAGGCTTGTTGAATCAATTCTGAAATATCCGACAAACAATAAAATACTATGTACAGTGATTGTACGAGGCAGTTTAAAGCTATAAAGTTGTGACATAAGTTCCTCCGATTGCGAGTATAAATGTGTTTTATTTCTAAGAATTTAGTTGCGAGTTTAATCTTAGCTAGGCTAATAGAATCAACTCTGAAATACTTGAGAGACAATAAAACACCATGTATAGTGATTGTATAAGCCAATTTATAGCTACATAGTTGTAGCGTAAGTACGTTCCTTCTATTCCGAGTAGAAATGTGTTCGAGCTGTAAGAATTTTGTTACTGCAAATATAATGATCATGGAAACCAAAGCTGTCACACTAAAATCGCCATTCCCGATTTTAATTTTACCTGCGCTTACAGAATAAAATATACGCTAAAATATTTGATAAACGATGAAACACTACAATGCACTGTTTCGAAGAATAATCTCCAATCGCAATAAATATCTTCGTCACCCAGACGCCTAGAGCGGCTAATAGTTTCAAATTTTTTTATCCGCGCCGGATAAAACCGGTTTCTGTCTGCGGACCGGTGGCGAAATTCTCTTTGAAAGCCCGCGGAGGCTAGATGCATTCGAAATTAAAAAACTAAAATTCATTTTTCACCGGAACTCTGCCGGCACACCGGGCACGATGACGCGCGGTGAAATTGAGAACGGTGGGGTTGCCGATTCGCACTTGTTACCGGGGTGCTGCTCCGCAAGTTATTATTTCCCCCGTAGCGGCGCGCGATGGCGATGGCGCGTTACGTCGTCGTCGTTGTCGCGAAATTGAATCGGCCCATATTTTACCGGCCATTACGAGGCCACCACTAATAGCGATAAAGATATAAGTAGAGCGGCGACGGTGGTCGAATGCGTGCTATAGCTGTTTGTAATCCGGACGATGGAGAGGACTCTAACGATCATCTTCTTGTTATACCTAGAATCGAAACGGTACCAGGTAATTCTCGATTTAATCTGGCGTAGATAAACAATTTTTTTGAATTTTATTTAAAACTATAAATACCGAGCAATAAACGTGATTAATTTATAAGATTGTTACAGTTCAATTGTTCTTGTCTTGCGCTTGGTGTCTTTTAACCCTCAACCCCCTGTACTGCAACATTGAGTCAGACTCGTGATGAAGATTTTCGACAAAATTTAATAAACATGTATGCTATTAGTTTCCTTCAAGCCTACATAAAATCCTACTTTGATGTTATTAATATAAAGGGTGTTCATTTGAAAACTTTCCAGCCGAATATATCGGAAAGTATGATAGATATTAAAAAAATGTAAAACACATGTCCAAGTATTTCGAGGGGGAAAGAGGAAGGCAGTATCAGTTTTTCATTTGCGTGCCGTTTTCAAGGTCATTTGAAGGTCAACTTTGTTTTTTCAAATGGAAACAAACATTTTTTTATTATGGGATCTCATCGTACATGAAAAGACCAGCAATTTTCGTAGGATACTAGTTTCGGAGATATTTAAAGAGAAGTAGAACAAGTCATAGTTATACTGCGAGAAAGTTTGCAATTTCTTCATAACTATAACTAATTTTCGAAATGTTCTCCGTTGTTAACTGGTATAGTGGGGTCTCTCTCTATATTGTACTATAATTGCGAATATCAAGTTTCTTTAACATTGGATTACTTAATATTCAATTATACAGGGTGTTCACGCTATTACTAGTCAGCGCTATTCGTGCAAGTAATAAATATTAGAAAAAAATGATAGAGGAAAAAGTAATAGTGTTTTTGGCAAGTAACATATAACGGCGTATGTAATTTTCTTGTGTTTGCACAATTAAAAAATTTAATTTACAAAAATTGAAGGTCACCGACATTTCCATGAAAATGGGGCAAATACAAAAAAATTACATACGCCACTACGTTGCGTGCAAAAAACAGTATTACTTTTTCCTCTTTCATTTTTTTCTAATATTTATTATTTGCAAGAAAAACGCTGGCTAGTAATAGCGTGAACACCCTGTATACTTGAAGGTAGTTGAGAACATTTATACATAATTTTAAGAAGTTCCTAGTGTGATATTTTGTAATCTGAGTAAAGATAGTACCACTTAAGGTTGAATGTATCGTTTCCATCACGGTGTATAGATTCGATAGATATTATTATAATTGGATTTAAATTAGTCCTCGAATATAGATCAGCTTCTCCGGATAGAAATAATTTGTTCCTAATAGCTCGGTCCGGAAATAGCGTTCTCCATCTGGAACTGATAGAAAATGCCTCGCATAAGATGTAATTTTGGCACCGTGGAGATTGCGTTGACAGGATCGCGTCTCTCGATGGATAAATCTATTTTTCGATATCGCGGTGATGCAATAACGGGAAATTACTCTGGAGTCCGAATAGTTGCGTGGAATTACGACGGACACCGGGACACGAATAAACAGGGGAATTTGCGAATAATGCCCGCGCTTACGGGCCGCCTGTCATCGCGGAAATAAACTGCGAAGAACGAACGGAGGCACACGATATCCGGCTGTGCGCGAGGCGGAGGAAGTTGCACAGGCTTGCGCGACCGTCAGTGAACCCAGGCATAAAGTAAACAAGAATGCTGGTGCCGCGAAATTAGAGGAACGGAATGGGCTGCGAAACTCTGGCAAAATAAACCACACATGGAAGCGTTCGTCGCGAACGGCTACGACGGGAATTATACCAACGATAAAGCTGTAATTATTACCGCGATAATAAGTCAAATGAGCTGCGAACGCCTTTGCCCGCGCTGCACCGCCGCGCCGCGTCGGCCGCCCTGGTGTAGAATGTTTAACGTTCCTGACGGAACAACACAGATTCCTCGGCTAATTTTGACTGCAATTTGTCGGTTAATTTTACTTTCGCCTGCGATCAGGCCCGCACGGCTCGATCTTCCCCGGCGAGCACAGAACGAAGTCGAAAAATTCAGGTAATCTCGTGATATCAGAAAATTCATTCCGCGAACTTGAGGAGATGGTTAGGAAGTAAAGATCACAAGTTTGAACGTGTATTGAAAATTCGCGTGTACACGTCCATACGTGTAACGAATATATACGTGTTTGTTTAATTTTTAAGACACAGATTCCTCGGCTAATTTTGACTGCAATTTGTCGGTTAATTTTACTTTCGCCTGCGATCAGGCCCGCACGGCTCGATCTTCCCCGGCGAGCACAGAACGAAGTCGAAAAATTCAGGTAATCTCGTGATATCAGAAAATTCATTCCGCGAACTTGAGGAGATGGTTAGGAAGTAAAGATCACAAGTTTGAACGTGTATTGAAAATTCGCGTGTACACGTCCATACGTGTAACGAATATATACGTGTTTGTTTAATTTTTAAGACACATATTCCTCGGCTAATTTTGACTGAAATTTGTCGGTTAATTTTACTTTCGCCTGCGATCAGGCCCGCACGGCTCGATCTTCCCCGGCGAGCACAGAACGAAGTCGAAAAATTCAGGTAATCTCGTGATATCAGAAAATTCATTCCGCGAACTTGAGGAGATGGTTAGGAAGTAAAGATCACAAGTTTGAACGTGTATTGAACATTCGCGTGTACACGTGCATACGTGTAACGAATATATACGTGTTTGTTTAATTTTTAATTTACGCGGAAACGTGTAAATTTTAATTTACGTGTACACTTGTATTTTTATACACGAGAAATGGGTATCTCTATTAGGAAGAAGTAAGTGCATTATAATGCTTGTCAATTATACATCGTTTCCTCTGTGCATCGTGTAATCTCGGGAGCGAACTACAATAATTAGATAGAGATGCTAATCGTAATCACGTAACAGGTAATGGCCGATGGTATCTGTCTTATTGGCTATCACCGATCACAAAAGAACAGGACAACGATGATTAATCGATCGCTAGGCGAATGCTTTTAACGATTTCATGGAAACCATTGCTAGATTCATTAAACTAGGTACTAATATTCCTTACACATTCTTGAACCTGCTCCTTTTAGATCAAAATGTTGATCTTCTTCTCCAAACTAACAAAAATAGCGAATAATTTTAACTGGTTATTAAAAAATCAGAATTTTGGTAGAATGCTCGTAACTCTGGATCGATATGGTCTCGAATCCTGCGATTGCGAGGTTAAAAACCAATCGACGATACAGTTGTTGAATCAGTCTCATTTATAGAAACACGACTGTCGATCGTTTGCAATTAGATTAATTTGTTTCCGGGAGTATACATATAGCGAACTCGTTGCCATAATCTCAGGATCGCACGCGATCTAACCGGATATATGGACCAAAATGAAAGCCTTCAGGAGACAGTCGATAGGAGATGCGAATCGGAAAACGAGAAAATCCTGTACTCCCAATCCCGAGAATTAGCATTGCGGCGCTTTGTTTTGCTTCCTGCGTCCGCAGCGTGCCGCATCCTGTACATTGTATAAACCATAATGGCATCGAGTCGACGTGATGCTATTCCGCGAATTAATGAACAGAAAGCCGCACAAGAAAAGCTGCCAGGGGCTGCCTCTCCTGATTATCAGTGGAACTAGCGTGCTGGTTGTCAATAAGTGCACGTCCGCGTCCGCTGCGGCGACAATGGCGGAAAGTTGAGGAATTATCGTGCAACATCTTCGACGGGAACGCGCCGACGGAAGACACGCCGCGACAGACATAGAAAGCACTGCTCTCGTGAACTCGGCCATCGAGAAAGGTTACGGAAATTGGGAGAGGACAAGATAGATGCATAATTTCATCACCGTTACACCGTGCTGTTACGGCTTACGGGAGCGAACCTTGTCGAATACATCAAGGTTCGCAAGTAGTAGACTTTCTTGTTGTTTTTGTTCCTCGCGACGAATGTCGTTGGTGCAATTCTCTCAACTTGCAGCATAAAAAATTGTCTAAGTTAATTGTATAGCTATGTCCACACTGATGTTATTCGGTGAAAGAAGAAGATGGGAACGATACGAAAAAAAAAAGGTGCTCGATGTTCCCTCGGCATAGACGTAGACCAGGCCTGGGCACGGATGAGATTCCTCAAACGCTTTCTTCCCCCACCAACCTCTATTCATACAGCGCGCACGTTCGTCGCCCCATCGTACGGCGTTTGCTGGAAGGGATCAGTTAGCGCTACGGTGGGGACGGTTTTGCCTCAATTGAGGCAAAATTGCCTAACTCTGACATAGACTGAGAGAAAAAAATTCAACAGAACTGAATTTTTTCGTCGGGTAATTTTAAGAAGTCGAAAATGTCACAGAATTCTTCAATTTTTCAGATGTCTTTTTTTACCGCATCTGTTTATATTACCTACAACTGTATAAAGTCTACAGTCTGCTAACGAATAATATTTTTAGAAGAACAGTGGAAGACAAGAACGGTGTAAACAATTCGATAACACAATTTTAATCATTCAAACGCAGATGCAGATTTAACGACAAATGTATTCTTACAATAGATACAAAAGATCGATTTTCTTTTGTTACGAAGAGACAATAAAATCCAATAGTCAAGATTAGAGTCCACTTCCAACCATTAATAACCGCAATCCTGCTCCAGTAAAAATTACTATGCACTCGGTAAAAACAGAATCGAATTCCGTCTGCGTCTCTGAGTCTCCAGGGACGTTTATAAGCAGAATGCGCCTCTCTAATAAAAACGCGTTAATTAAAGTAATGAATAATGTTTTTCAGAGAACAATACAGAGCACGAGAGAGAGAGAGAGAGAGAGAGAGAGAGAGAGAGAGAGAGAGAGTATTACGCCGTTGCAGCGGGAAACTAATTTCTTTTGACTAATTGCGAAGCGAGAAGGCCATTCGAACAATTGCTTTCGCTGGTCGGCCGGTTGGATTTCCGGAAAATTTATCGCTTCGCCAGGCTTGTTTACCTCGGTTCCCCGGATGCTGTCGAGCGATGAGAGAGCGACAGGGGGCCGAAGTACACGGGATCCCGAAGAAGCGATCCCGTTCCCAGCGAGTACGTTTCTTCTGGAGCACGCAGTTTCCCGCAGCCTCGGCGCAACCGACCCGCGTTTACTTTGCTCGCTTCTTGACCCGCAATCCGTTTCTCGAGTTACTTCGTTCTTCCTACCATTCGTCGATCACCGAGAACGTTAAGTGACTAAACGACCACCCTGTACCACCCTCTCGCTCTCGCTCTCTCTCTCTCTCTCTCTCTCTCTCTCTCTCTCTCTCTCTCTCTCTCGCTCCCTCGCTTCTCCTGACTAGCACCGCCCACGCTTTACTTTTCCCCGCGATTCCAACAGCAGTCGCTCTTCTGCTTGTCTTTCGTCGGCGTTCAACGCTCAAGACGGCTGCAAGATATCGCCCAGCTCCGGAGAATTCAACGTCCCACGCGGATATCAAATACTATCAGCACCGGAGACTTTATTTTTCCTTAAACCGCGACTGTTTAATTGCTCGGACCGGGGATGTTGTACTGTCTGCGAGGAAAGTCGATTGTTTGAAGTTGAACGGTTCCTGGGGAATCTATTACCATTCTTCGCCAACTTCTTTCATATATTTCATAAAGAAGATCCATGGAATTTAATAGAATCATTGAATTAAGAATCTTTATGCAAATTTTTAATTTTGTAGCCTGGTCCATGAAAGACAGGATCACGGGGAAAATTTCTTTCGAAAAGATTCCTTGTGCTAGAAAGAACATCAAAATACTTCTGATTTTTATTGGACATGCTATGTGTAGTAAATACAGGTTGTTGACGAAATGATGGTGCAAAGCGGCGGGTGGTAATTCTACGTTTAGAAACAAGTCGGAAAGAAGGAATAACATTTTTTCGTTTGATCGTTTTCGAGTAAGTCGAGTTTCAAAATTTAGATAATACGCGCGCTATTCGATGTCAGACGGCTAACGCGTCTGTTCATGGCCAAACAATTCTACTTACTCTATAGAGCGTGGAATCCGGCCAAATTTTGAATTTGATTTTTCGCGAAAACGAGGCGTCTAGCCGAAAAATATTCTTTTTGACTTGTCTCTGCATGTAGAATCATCATACGTCCGCTTGTAGAATAACTTCTGAATCACCCTGTATACGTAGCTTATAGACGATGGTAGCAGCGCAACAATTTCTGTTCCGCTTAAGAAATGAACCAGGTGAGTGAACAAGGTGTTTCTCATTCGCAGTATAGTGTCTCAATCTTCTGTCTTCTATTTTTCTTTCCGAAAGAAGAGGATTGATATACACGATGAATCCAAATACAGGGTGAGTCACCTAACGTTTGTACCTCAAATATCTTTGTTGTTTCTAAAGATACGTAAAATATGGTAAAGACACGAAGCCAAAAAAAATTTTGATTTTGTCATTTTTTTTAGAGATATCAGCTCACCTTGACTTTTTTAAATGAAACCACCCTTTTGTAAACACCTACAATGATAGTCCGTTTCATTACGAATTCAGTGACTATAATTACTCAAGGTCATTCAAGGTCAAGGACAGAGTTCTAGATTCCTTGAAAACCCGTTTACAGGCATTTATCGATGTTAAATCTTATACGTTATCGCTGTCCGCGACCTTGAATGACGTTGAGTAATTATAGTCGCTGAATTTGTAATGAAAAAGACTATCATTGTAGGTGTTTGAAAAATGGTGGTTCCATTTAAAAAAGTCAAGTTGACCTTAATATCTCTAAAAAAATGACATAAAAACAAAAATTCTTTTTTGGCATCGTGTCAGCCCCTTTGTATCTTTAGAAACAACAATGATATATGAGGTGCAAACGTTAGGTGACTCACCCTGTATAGTTGAAGAAAACATATAGTAGTATGATCGAAAAAGGTGCACAGGTACTGTGGACGACAAAACAATTATCTAATGTGAAAATATAATACAGATCAAATTAGGACATGGATTGTGTCCAAAGAAGCAGGAAGCCCAATCGAAGTACCAAAAACGAATTTCGGAAACTTGTCTCTATACAAGATATTTCCACGTATTAGTAACGTCTCAGCTTGGCTTCTCCCACAGATCGGCAAAGCATTCCTAGCAGTCCAAGAAACGCAATTAAGGTATTTCCTAGTTGACCAATTGGCGAACAATCCGATGAAAGCACGATAGTGCCTGAAAGAATTTGGTCGAACGAGATCGAAGAATTTTTCATTTAACCGGGGGTCACTCTTTAAAAATGGATCACCCGGGGAAAGTGAGGGTGAGTCGAGTCACCAGGTTCGAAAGTGTTTCGGGGGTTTCTTTAAAATATCGATTGAAAATAAGCCGTTTCATCCCCCTTCTGGTGTCACTCTCCTTTCACTTTCCTCGTTCGGTCGCGAGAGTCACATCGAGGCAGTTGGAAACGAATCTCCGTGCCGTAGGATGTTCGAAAAGAAAGAGAACGTAGAGCGCACGACTTCGAGGGGGGTTGGAATGAAACCTCATACCCCGGTAACCGTCGGACAAAGCGGCGCGGATTGTAGACAAGAAGGAAACGTCAACATTCGGAAAAATCGGAATAAAGCTGTGCCACGTTGG
The DNA here is from genome assembly GCA_913789915.3 of Sphecodes monilicornis. Lineage (NCBI taxonomy): Eukaryota > Metazoa > Arthropoda > Insecta > Hymenoptera > Halictidae > Sphecodes > Sphecodes monilicornis. The sequence goes on from OU565290.1 coordinate 20,695,099, forward strand.
AAATTTCATCGTGCCTCGGCGTCGGAGCTAACCCGAGGCTCGAGTCTGGCAAACAACCGAGCAACAATGGCGCGCCGAAAGCGGGGGCTGCGCCTTGCTGAAAATTGGAAAGTTAACGAACACACTAGGCCGGAATAATTTAAGGGATCGGGAACGCGGCGAAGTCGACGGCGAGTTTTCTCCGCGACGTAAATAACTGCCAGCGGGATTCCGATATTACGTGAATGGGAAGGAGCGGACGCCGTTCTTTTCTGATCCGTTGAATTGGATTTGCGGACAAATTACCTAATTGTGAATTTAAGTCGAGGGGATCGGCTGAAAGGTACGTTTCAATATCGCCGACTACGTTCTCGGAACGATCGTGAGCACATTGAATCGAATTCATTCTCTTTTATCAATTGTTTCATTGATTTTTATTCGGGTTTATTTACGCTATTGTTGGGTACAGTAATGCCTCGATATATGTGAAAGAGATATGCACGATACTTGTGCAAAGTTTATCTTCGGTAGCGCAGAGTGTATTCCTCGAGTGTAACACGATATCGGGTTAAATATATTGCTGAGATAGTGCGGATTCGCTAACAATATTTTTTTTATCTTCATTATTTTATTATGACAATTTTACCAGCATGTTTATGACATTTTTCTGTTTCAAATGATACCTCACACGATATAATTTGGATCATATTTACTGATTTAATTTGTGATTTGGTAGAACCTCGATTATCCATTGTCTCAATACATGTTTGTTCCACTTAAGAACAGATCAATCTAAAGCGACCCATATACAAGACGGTTCATTTTACAAATCAGTAATGATTTAATCTGACAGTGTAGTTAGATGACTATTCCATTATCTAGACATCCACCATGTTTCACCGATTGGAACGGATAGCAGAGGACCCACTATACAGGGTGTTCAGGCTATTACTAGCCAGCGTTTTCTTGCAAGTAATAAATATTAGAAAGAAATGATATAGGAAAAGGTAATACTGTTTTTTGCAAGTTACATAATGGCGTATGTAATTTTCTTGTTTTTGCACTATTTTCTTAGAAATAAAGGTGACATTCAATTTTTAAATGAAATGCTATATATTTTTTTATATCATGTGAAAGCGAGTGTCAAGACAAATTCATTCGTATACAATACAATGACATACAACTTCAAGGTCATACAAGGTCATACAAGGTCAAAACGTACGTAATATTTTGTAAAGATATCGTTTAAGATACACAACTGCAAGGAAATGTAAACGACTTGCAAAGGAAACTAACGCAGTCATGTGCAATCATATTTCGGACAACGTTAGAAGAAGCTAACAAGAATGTAATTATTAGAGCCGAAATATGCAGTCATGCACAAGAAAGTTATATTGAACATTTACTATAGCCTCGTCAATAAAGTATATTTGTAAACGCATTAGTACGAAATGTTCAAAATGTTTCTTCCATTTCTGACCTTATATGACCTTGAAGGTCATTGTGTCGTACACACGTATGAAAAAATACACAAAATTCCATTTAGAAAAATTGGAGGTCTCCGACATTTCTATGAAAATAGTACAAAAACAAAAAAATTACATACGTCATTACGTCGCTTGCAGAAAACAGTATTACTTTTTCCTCCTTCATTTTTTTCTAATATTTATTATTTGCAAAAAAAACGCAGGCTAGTAATAGCGTGAACACCCTGTATAGTGAAATAAACTGCTAAATAGAATCCAAAAGTGTGTCGTATTTGGAGTCATTTTCATCAGAAAAACGCCACGAACAATCAGTGAAAATTACAAAAAGTGTTGACCACTAAAAATGTATCTTGCATTTTGATTCTCTTTCGTACACGTTCAATTGAACTAAACATTTATAAACGATTTTTACTGAACCTCTAAGTTCTTCTACCGTCTGGAAAATAATGGTATGAATGGCGGCATTAAATAGTTAATAAAAAATAATTTAATAAAATTTCAATAGTAACCTCGGAAGGTATACCGGTCGTTATCCAGCGCACAGTCGGACTCCCGATATGAATTTCCAGCGGCGCCGCGAGATCCATCCATTTTTTTCGCTCGACGCGTTTTACGAGCCACGAAATTTCAAGGAAAAATATTCTGCGGCAAAATACAGTCGCCATCTATTATCTGGCGGAGCGGCACACGTTGTACAAAGGCGGTAGTTCTCCACCGGAGAAAACGGTGGAAGGATTAACGAAATTAATTCGGGACGATTACTCAACGACAATCAGATACGTTCGAGTCGGGCCGCTGGAAGGGCGCCAGATTTAGGCGAGGGCCGATGGCGATGGGGTGGGGGGTCCCGTCCGTGCATCAATTTGCAGAATCAAACATTCGTCACGATCATAAGGAACACGGTTAAACCCACATAGGTGTGTAGCCAGGACCGGTGTTCATGTTACGGCCCCGGCCAGCACGGCGCAAGAGTCCTTTATTAGCATATCGAGCGATGCCAGCGTGTGCGGTGGCGTCGATAAATTCCCGAGTTATGTCAACGCAGATATATCGCGCGGCAATCGATTAGCATCGATAGTCCTGCCCGTAGGAGTTAGCTGTTATTGTTGGCCGGTGCCCGCAGGAACGCCGGCTGGCAATCCGTTTACCAGCTTCTGTTCCATTTCGAGTCCGTGGACTCCATGGCTGCCGCGTCCATTGATTCGCTCGTTAGGCGGTCTTTCACCGACACACCGAAACCGATGAAAACTCCTCTTAAACCGTCCCGAAACGATCCGAGTCCGAAATCGCATACAGTCGCGCAAACCGTGCATTGCGACGTGTGTCGCAAACTGTCGCTCGTAGTCCACGGCAGAGCAGAAACGTCGAACAATCAGCTAGAGCAGGCCAAGATCGACTATCCGCGGGGGCTGTCGTAATTAGCGGCCGTCCGATGTATTAATTAACGGTAAGTCTGCATTATAAACTCGACGTTATTGGTGCCATTTAATCTAGAGATTCGACCACGGAGGGAAATTAATAACTTTGCCGTGGTGAGGCCCCCCGTTCCTCCGCTATTTCCTCCTCCTCCTCCTCATGCACTGCCACCGCCTACACCGGCCAGAATGTCTAATCGATATTCAATTTTACGCCATGTGCTGTCTAGCATGACTGGCGTCGTCGTTCCGATAGCATCAATTATCCTAGGCATCGGTATTTTGATAGATGGCATAATTTCGCGGCGAATATAATATTCCAGCTCCATAGCGTCACACAGATAAATACCGCTCCTCCGGATTCAACAGGAATACGGCTTACCTGGCGCGCCAGCTTGTTCAATGGATATCCGGCTAAACTGGAATGCGAGTAGAACGCCGTGCCTATTGAGCCAACCACAATTTCGCGTGAATCGATAAGATTATCGTTAATCCACTTGATAGAAACTTAACGCCGGTATCTGGATCCGTGTTTACACTTTTCCCGTCGAGGAGGCTTCGGATACTTTCGGAAATTCTGTAGAGCGATAACGCGTCCCGCCAGCTTTCGACGAGCATGCTAAACGCTATTGCCTGTTGATCGTTCCGGAACGATGGCTGAAAGCGAATAATACTTCTAGCTTTATGTAAGATAGACGGGAGTTCATGAGAGTCAATGAAAATTTACGCTTTCAGTGAAAGTTTGTTTTCTCTGTTTATTCGGGCTCCTTATCGAATGGCATTTAAGCCAGTTGTCGAAAAGTGAGCAACAACTTCTGAGAATTAGTAATACAGTAATACCGCGATCTAAGTCTTCTTGCGGTTCCCTGCCGGGACTTAGATCGCGAAAGGACACTATTCTTTTGTGACCGCGTCGACCGCGCCGAACGTAGAAAAGGACAGCATGCAAACACGGACAGCGCGGCCGAAGGCGCACCAAAAAATAGCGTATAGGTGAGACAATACTAGTGCAATAATAATACTTCTTTATTTTTTATTATTTTTTTATGGAATTTTCACGAACATATTCGTGGCATTTTTCTAATGAAAATGATACCAAATATGATATAATTCCGATGTTTAATTGTGTAAAATTGAAAATTGTGGATGAAATTTTAATCATCGTAACTGCGAAAGATGTAACGCAAGGGATTGGAATCGACAATTTCTGTATCAAAAGATATTAGAAAAATCATACAAAATATCCATTCCAATTTTTCAGATTTTTTCAACATTTTCTGAAGCTGTCATTATTGTTTATCTGTGTTATTACATCCTCTATTTAGTAGGACTATGCATTTAAGGGTTGATAAAATCATTCTCTAATATCATGTGCAATCTAATAACAAGGGCAATCGTGTTACGCATTGAGTAGCCCATAACTAGACTGCGTATTTTATGTATTTCTACCAAGTAGAAGCTTCTAATTAGTAGTGGAATTTGAATGCAGTGTAAACTTTAGAAGAATTTACGAATATCATAATAATATTGTAAAACTTACTAAAATGATTATGCAATATTAAAATCTTGTGTTAAATAGAAATTCATTTCGGCTCTTAATTATTTCAATAAGTTAACTGCGGATCTTTATGCAAAATTAAAATCTTTCGCATTGATTGCAACAAACAGGAGTTAAATGAAAATTTATTTCGGCTCTTAAACATTTTAATAAATTGACTGCTGATCTTTATGCAAAATTAAAATCTTTTGCATCGATTGCAACAATCAGGAGTTAAATGAAAATTAATTTCGGCTCTTAATCATTTTAATAAGGTGACTGCGGATCTTTATGTTAAATTAAAATCTTGTGCATCGATTGCAACAAACAGGAGCTAAATAAAAATTAATTTCGACTCATAATGATCCAAATTTTATAACACATTTCAGACAATATCACTGTAAGAGCTAAAAGCCCTGCTAATGCAGCACATGCTTAAGGAAACATCAAACGCGTTCCGTGGCAACTTGGAAGAGCACTTTCGCAGTTGGGACACTGGTGTCAGAAGAGTCCCCGAAGTCGACCGATCAGTCAAGTCGGTGGAATCCGATCGGGTGAGTCTGGCTTTCGATCAAGATCGAAAATGACAGTTTCAGCGTGCAGCTTTAAATCAAAGTTTCCTCCGCGAGAAGGTGATGTCTGAGTGTGCGGGGGTGGAACAGGTCCAGGTCTGTCGACCGTTGAACGACGCTACACCCCGGCAGCTTTCCGCTCTAACGATAATCGCGATGACAAGGTTTTAGCGCGTAATAGGTTGCGGATAATTATCCGTAATCGGTCTTCGAAGGTAGCGGCGACATTGCCGGAGGGAATGGAAGTGCATCGGGAACGAAGGAGAGAAGAGGAGAGAGACACGGAGAGAGAGAGAGAGGGAGAGAAATAGAGAAATTTGGCAGAGGGGTTCGGACTGCAAGACGAGCAAGACCGTCCCGAATGCAGTGACCCTCCGAAACAGGAATTGCGCTGTCTAGTTCGTGTACACCGTTCGCTGCGCGACGTGCCTATTCACTTCCCTCGATGGTGAGCATCAAAGACGAGCTTCATCCACTCGCAACGGCTATTAAACGTTGCACGGCCGACCGAGCAACCTGTTACGTTGACGTCTCAACTCCGTTCAATTTTGACCGGGTCTCTGGAAGATGAAAACTGGAACGACCACATGACGCTTAACAACTCGCGATTTCAGACTGTTACACTCGGAGTGCTGCTCGTTAATCTGCCACCATCTTGTTTTCGTCTGCTACATCCTACTCTTGATATCTCCTTCTTAGAACTTGGTAGAACTCTTTCCTCGTACTGGACACTGATTAGAAAACATTGATTCATCGGGATTAAAGAATTTTCCTTAAGACTCTCCAAGTGCCTTCCGATTACAAGACGATCTTCTAGAATTTTTTTCGAGAAAAGTATTGAATTCTATAACTTCAAATTCACTTCGGTTATTAAGTAATATTCGAAGAATGTACACGACCTTTTTTAGGCTCTGATAATAATTTTTGTCGATGCTGCAATGATAAAAGCGTTTGAGAAAAATGTTTATTCGTTGCAAACGTGGTTCTAACTGTCCTCGAGTCATCTAACACAAAAGATAGAAGATTTAATCGGGTGGGGGACTATAAACAGATCACCAGAAGAATGCCTCCGACCAAACTTACTTGATATCGAGGCGCTCGTAATCTGATGTCATTAATTTTTTATAGGTAGAGACGTCAAGGAGATATGAAGGTCAACTCTGTTTTTTTAAATGGAACGGTATGGTGTTTTATTTGCATTCTGATAGTGTGTTTCAAGATGAATACAATGACATATTATGAAAGTCTTTCAAGGTCACGCAAGGTCAATTGCAATAGAAAATAAAGTGTCTCAAAGCACTCTTCGAACACTACGACGATTTACATGTAACATGTTATTTACATATTCACTGCTACTTCAAGTGTACAAAATGACGACCTTGAACACGGAGACATAATCTAAAACGTTGCAATACTGATGATACTGCCCGACAAATTTCAGTTGTATCTATTACAGAGTAAGCTCTGTTTATACGTTCTTGCATATCAACTGTGGTTGTTGGTTTTTCGCGGTAAACTTGTTCCTTCAATTTTCCCCACAAATAAAAATCTAGTGATGTCAGGTTTGGGGAACGTGTTGGCCATTTATTACTTCCTGATTGACCAATCCAACGACCTTCAAATGTCCTGTTCAGTAATTCTGTAACATTTCGTGCTGAATGAGCAGGACATCAGTCTTGTTGGAACCACATGGACTGTCGCATGTAAAGTGAAGTGTCCTCTAACAATTCTGGCAAAACGTCTTTTAAGATACTCTGGTATTTATGACTATTTAGCGTGCCATCAATGAAGTGTGGACCAATTTCAAGTTCAAGACCGTCATTTTGAACACTTGAAGTGGCAGTGAATACGTAAATAACATGTTACATTTAAATCATCGTAGTGTTCGAAGAGTGCTTTGAGACACTTTATTTTCTATTGCAGTTGACCTTGCGTGACCTTGAATGACCTTCATAATGGGTCATTCATATCTCCTTGACGTCCCCAACTATGAAAAAATTAATGACATCAGATTACGAGCGCCTCGATATCAAGTAAGTTTGGTCTGATGCATTTTCTTCTATCTTCAAAGCAAGCGACTTATTCAGGCTGTTGAAATAAAGTAGTCACATTGTGGGTAAAACTCACATCCGGGAATGTCGGGACGTCGGCGCGGCGTCGCTTTGGCTGTTACAATGTAACAACTCGAAAAAAGGCTAATAGAGTGTGTGTCATAAGTCGAAATGACGATCGGCACGAGACGAGAGTGGGGAAGACGTTAGTTGCACGTCCGCCCAATGTTCAGTTCGACAGAAGAGTCGGTTTGGACAGGACATACCTGGTATATATTAATAAGTTCATAGTTCCAAGTTTTTATATTAAAGAAAGTTCCTTATTCACTAACGCTGTGCTTTATGATAAGAGAAACACCATTCCTATCATATCCTCAACACAGGTGACCTGTTTATAGTGCCCCATCCTGTATATGAGTGTAAGTGTTGCATGGACTAAAAGAAAGACAATATTTGTTCATTTTCTAACATAATTGTAGTTCTTACGATGATAGAACGTATGCTGTGTTAGAGTGTATAACAAACAGCTGCAGCTTTCTAAGACGTTAAGCTATAAGAGAACGCAAGAAGCAGCCGATAAGAAATTCGTAGCTCGATGAGACACGACAGCCCGACATGTAATAGTCTAGAGAAGCGACCGGCGGGGCCATTAAACTTTATCTGTCAGAGAGAAACCGCCCGGAGTCCGGTTTCAGTTTGATAGCACATGCGAGACAAAGAATTCCGAGAGACGTTCGACGGACAGGTCAATATCTGTATCGGGAGAAGAGAGCGCTTCCCGGTAGAGGTGGGAACGGTAAATCATTCGTTTAGGAACGCAATGTATCCGTCGGGGCGGTTTCAATTACACTCGTCAGGGTACATTTCCCCGAAAGCGCGCTATTCTTTACGCGGCCCCGCGCGCGCGCAGCCGCGATATTTCAAACTGACTTATCTCCCGGACCGCAAAGGTTAAATTCGATTCCACGGGCTGAATCATTTATGAATAGCGGTTAAGAAGACACTTTCTCTCCGGCTGCTGGCGCGGGGAAACGGTCCGCATTAAGAACGTCTAATTAGAGGCAGCGCTGCATTCATTAAGAACACAAGACCGGAGAGTCCCTTAATTCTACGGTGCAGTTCCGTCTGATTTACGTCCTCGTTGTCGCCCGCTACGAGCCCCGCGTTCCTAGGACTTGCTCTCCTCGAATGTCGTCTTGCTCGAATGAGCCTTCCGCCCCTCTTGCTACACCCCCGCCCCAGCCTAGACAGAAAGGGGTTACCTAATACAATTCAGTACACGACCTGCCGCCAAGGAATCTCTCCTACTTGACGCCGGGTACCCGCGATATGCCGTTTCCACACCAACTTCGACTAGCTATAGGCTGGCTTAATAACTGCGAAGGTAAACAATGACCATTATGCGACGATCAAGCGAGAATCGCTCTAAACGTTACTAGAATTTGGCTAATACGATTATTCAACCCCCTACTGCACCCTCGTCTCTCTAGCACAGCATTTTTCCTATTCTTCGTTTACTTCAGATGATTTCGTTTAATTCTACAAAAATGGTGGCAGAAAAGATCCTAGACTAACATTTTACCCACTTGTACTGTACACTTTGAATGAATAAATTCATTTGTAATGTCAAACTTTGAGAAAGTATGAACTTTCTTTAAATTCTATGTAAATATTTCAATCTATATAAATTAACTGAAATATGTAATTATGTAAAACACGAACGAGGAAATGGGATGAATTTTTACTTGGAGAAATTTCCGAGGGTTGAACAACTATGGTACAATAAAACTTTCGCTTACTTGTATGTACATAGATAAATAAATTCAATTAGTAAAGTAAGGTAGATTTTCTGCAGTGTAAATAAGGGTTGTGTCTACATTCAAGCCCTCTACTTGTTCATGCAAACCATCCTGCTAATGGTAATACCAATGTGCAAATTTATTTCTTAATAGGCACATTAAGTTTGACCATTTCATGAAGTTCATGAAGTTCTGAAGAATAAGTAGGAATAATTTCAATGCACGTTTAATCGTTTTCTTTTTAGAAAGGAATTAAACAAATTAATTTTATGATAAAAGTAATCGTGGTTATGTAACAAAATAATGGTCATATATGTTGCCATTGACGTTCAATATCTAACCAAAGCTGACAAGTGTGAGAATCAAGATACAATATAAAAATAGAAGAGGCAATCAAAAATCATGTAAGAGTAGTAAGGAAATTATATAAAATATTTTATTGTATATTCCTTGTTAGCTTATGCTCATGCGATTCATTTAAAATAATTGCTACCACATAGATACATGATGCAGATACATTATGCACATACATGTGCAATGATCAACCTCTATTTCATGTGAAGATAATCTTCTTCTTCTACCATCGTGTAAATCCCGTTAATAAAATTATTGTCGCCAATAGCAATAATTAATATCAAGTATCAGACTCGTATGCAGAATTCCTGCTTGTTATTTTCCTGACAATTATGGTATTGCCTACCACGTCTGGCTACAGCATGCGCGCTCCACTTTCTAAGAAATTCGAATACGAGTATTCGGGTACATTTACATACTATCATGACTCACTATGGTTAAAGTGCTGAAACGTATTAGAACCAAGTAGAATACCGCAGGAATCGTGGGATAACCCTTACAACAGATGCGCCCATTGCCGAATGTTCGTAACCTGTGTACTTTAATGCCTATAACATTCGAGGGGGGAACCAAAAGCGTAGCGGAATCAGACGAAGGAATTCGTAGTATCGTTTTCTACGGGGATACGAGGGTTTCCATTAGGTATTTTATTTCATTCTGGGTACCCCAATCACCTTCCTCCTTTTCGGATGCCTTTGGGAAACTGTTTCTTCTAACCATAATATTCCTGATTGCTTCAACTCGACGCTTATACAAAAATGATAACCTGTGTTATAATTACCCTAGCTAAACATGATTTATGATTCTGGTAGTTGCAACCAGATACCTAAGACGCAGGTTATTTGATTATTGCCAAAAATTGATTATCCGAGAAAAAGTAAAAGAGTCTCGGATAAGACGGGTATCTTAATAATACTTTAACAACTCAAATTTAATTCGGCTTGGATAGATGGAAACTTAAATCTCCGAATATTTACATTTCTATTAAAAGCAATAAACCTAGCGTCCATAATACACACAACTTTGGTCATATTTATTAACACTGGTACTACTAGAGGAGCCAAAGTACAATTTCAAATTCTTTATTCTACATTTATCTGACCAATAAAGATTTCATTGCTGAAAGAAATTATCGAATAAATTGATTCATTTGTCTAACGCTCGATAAGCAGTAAGTATCAGAAAACTTATTTGTAGAAGACAAAATGAACGAATTCGACCACAATATTTGCTCTAATTAAATGCACTGAAAAAAATCAACTAAAACATAAATTTCTAGGATCTTACATTTTTTTTGCATAAAATATTTTTAAAATCTAAGCTTCAGTGTTCAGTAGACCGAGTGTCAAGCAGAATATTTAATCGATGAGGATAGGGGAGATTTCTGTAATTTGTGGGGGTTGAAGTGCAAAAGTAAAACGATCTATGTTCACAGGACGGAACGTGTAGAAGTTCGAGTGACTTGATGCACTCGTAGCGGCCCGATATATCGATCCCGGGGTCGTGGGATTTAGCAGCCCCACGTGGAGGCGGCTGGAACAGACAGACGGGTGTTTGAGGAAGCCTCCCTAAGGGCGGCAATATCTCTGTATGGTAGGCAGAAAGACGATGGCTGGTGACCCCTCCGGTCGTGTAACGGTGACAACACGGGCCAGACGAGGAATATTTGCGCTACTATTACGTTACGTTCCATCGGTGGCGCACTTACCCGCTCGTCGAAGAAGACGCAACGCAGCCGAAGTAGTGTTCAGTTACCTAAACCGAGATGCTCTCAACCGACGCCCGGTGTATAAACTTTAGACCAAATGGAACCGAGTCTGAACATTTCGTGACTAGAGTGTCTTTGCTCCATACAGTAACCTGTCTGGTCCATTAATAATTAAACGATATTTCTATAATTGTCATCCGACCGGCGGCTGTCCACTCAAACTATTCTTCTTCATTCTTCCATAATCTATACCGTTTCCATCCACTTAATCCTATTCCAAAAATCCTCGAAAATCAACCTGACATTATACTTCGCTTTATAACCGAAGGCGGGAACTTTATATTTTTAGTAAAAATATACTAACAATGAACAAGTTATGCCGCAAGTTATGACGTTTCTTATTGTACTTCGTGTATGTAGATGTCTGTAGTTTGTTTATAGGATATTCTCTCTTTGAAGAATATTAAAGCACTGAGGTCACGAAATTTATTTCAGCATCGAATGTTGAATGAATTTTAAAAAGGCAATACGGTTAATGTTAAAAATAATGTACTTGGGGTGTACAATAGATGGAGAGTTCATTCAAAACATTAAACAGTATGTTCACGCTATTACTAGCCAGCGTTTTTCTTGCGAATAATAAATATTAAAAAAAATGAAAGAGGAAAAAGTAATACTGTTTTTTGCAAGCAATCATAAAAATTGTCAGTGACCTTTATTTTTTCTAAATGGAATGTTGTATATTTTTTGATACTATCTGAAAGCGTGTGTCAAGACAAATTTATTCATATACGAGACGATGACCTTCAAGATCATACAAGGTCAGAAATGGAAGAAATATTTTGAACATTTCTTGCTAATGCGTTTACAAGTGTACTTTATTGACGAGGCTATAGTAAATGTTCACTATAACTTCCTTGTGCATGACTACATATTTCGACTGTATTAATTACATTCTTGTTAGCTTCTTCTAACGTTGTCCGAAATGTTAATGCACATGATTGCGTTAGTTTCCTTTTCAAGTCGTTTACATTTCTTGGCGCTGTGTATCGTGAATGATATCTTTACGAAATATTACGCACGAAACATTCAAAATTTTCCTGCCATTTCTGACCTTGTATGACCTTGAAGGTCATTGTGTTGTATACGAATAAATGTTTCGTGATACACGCTTTCATATGATATAAAAAAATATATGGCATTTCATTTAAAGAATTGAAGGTCACCTTCATTTCTAAGGAAATAGTGCAAACACAGTATTACTTCTTCCTCTACCATTTTTTTCTAATATTTATTATTTGCAAGAAAAGCGCTGGCTAGTGACAGCGTTGGAAATGATAGTCGATACATTAATGATTGTAATTATACAACGTTATGTTTGAAGTTAGTGTCAATAAAATATTCATCATCTATGGGACGTTACACAAAATTCTTCAAATTAATATAGCCTTACATCGAAAAACTATGTATCATTAATTTTAATATTATTACTAAGTGAAACGATTTTTTAAGTTAATCTAGGACCATGTCAACAAAAATTCGAAAAACACGTGCGTCAGACGACTTCTACAATTCCGAATAGAATCCTACGTACACTGGTTGCAATGTTTTGTCACGTGACTCTTAAAACGCATTGTTTACGCGGGTAACTAATGTTTGTGAGCCAGCGAAGCCAATAAACTGGTGTTTACGCGTGCCAAAAGGAGCGTGCGCCGAGGAAAAAGGCTTGGGGAATGTAATCGCGTAATTCCAATCTGCGAACGCGACAGAATGCAGTTTAACGCAGTTTGTCTTCGGATGCATATGCAGATGGAATCTCGTTAAACGGGCGCGGATGCAAATGCAATCTCGAGGCAGCGCACGACTATGTAATGAGAGACGATCAGTTATAGGGGGTGAATTCGCGCGATTCACACCTCGTGCGCTTCGGAGCTTTTTCCCCCCTCGACACGTTCGCTGATGCATGCTCTGCGGATGAACCATCTTCATTCGACCATGTAATTGAATTCTTCTTTTCTGAATTGCGCGCGCGAGCGCTCGACTCACCCTTGAACTTTGTGACGTTCGGGTACACAATGTTGCATGGAATGGCAATTTGACAGTATCGATCAATCTTGCGTTCTTCGTAGTTCTTGTCTTCGACTGAGGACGTCACGAAATTGACTCGTTTAACCCTTAGCGGACGGGAATTATTTTTAGCATACTTCTTGATGGGTCTGGATTAAATTTTCCTTGTGAAACAAAATTGCATATTGAAGAGTTAAGTGTATGAATTAAATGAAGCGAAATAGATTGTGCTCAGTAAAAATTTGTTTGATATTTTTTGAGAGTAATAATTTCTTTAAAAGTAATCACCAGTTGCAGAAGTGCAAAATTGCTTGGGCGACTATCAACAGACACGCGTCCGCAAAGGGTTAAACTCGATGCGATATTACGCTCCACAAATTAAGTATCTGGCAATTGAAACTGTCTAGCAATTGAAAGCCTAGTATTTAGCATAAGTGACATTGTTGTAAAAGCATTCTTGAAGGTTCAGAAATATTATCTAACTCTTTGATGCCTGGATGAGGGTCCATTTTGTCCCATATTATCAAACTCGTCATTCAATTGTTCAATCACTCGCAATGACATTAAATTAAATGCATACTATATTGTGTACATTTATGTTGGCACTGTTGATGATCGTAAGGATTTTTAATTTTACCCACGTCACAAAGAAGAAGTGAAACAGAATACAAATGTACCGTTTTTCGTTTGAGAAAATGATTATAAAGAATTAGCCACAGAAATTTGCGTAGAATGATTGGCGCTGAACAATGGCGAGGTGGGAGAATTTTTTAATTCATCGGAATGATATATCATTGATCTCCTCCGATTCAAACGATTCCGATTTGTTTGACGATTTTTATTACCATCAGCAAAACGGTAATTGATTGAAACGACGATTCGCAGCGGCGCTCGGCGCTTCGGTTCGTCGAATTAAATCCCGGCCGATTTGCCATGGAAATTGTTTAAAAGATGAAAAGAATATCGCGAAGGATCGCCGCGGCATGAAATGAGATCGGAACAATGCGCGCACATTTCTATTGTACGTTTTAAAGGGAACGTGGCCGCGTCGGTGTGCGCGACGCGAGGCGAGGCAACGGCGACGCGGTTGCAGATCCACGCGATCCTTGAAACTTTTTCATGACGTAGTCATTTTCTCTTCATGACGCGACACGTGACTGCGCACGCAGCGCAATGCAACGTTGTGATGGCCGACACGCGACGATCGATCACGCACACACGCGAGACCAGATTCCCGTGCAATAGCTGCACTGTCGCTGTCTCTCTCTCTCTCCGTTCCTGCACCTATACTATTCTCCATCTCTCAATATATCTGTCTCGCCTGCGCTTCGATCTCCCTCCCTCTCTTTCTCTCTCTCTTGCTCTGTGTATGTGTCTCTCTGTCACGTGGAAATCGAACGACGTTCTTGAACCAAGTAAATGCGGCGACGCGCAATGCTCTGTCTGCAATTATTTTGCGGCGGAATGGAAGAATCGACGGAAGTTCAAGGAAAGGAAATGAACGTGGGCTGGATCGACAAGTGCCGGGGCAAGGCTCCCGATGCATTCGCAAATCGTGACCGATTGTTCCGGTCTCATTAACGAGCAACTAGCCACATTGTGAGCGGTTTTTTTCATCCATGGAAACGCCTTTCCGCGACACAGACCGGTTAGGGATCGCAGTCTCTTGACCGCAACTTGTTTGCCGTAATCCTGAGACTTGCAAGACGTACCACTAGACTGATCATTGTGAAAAATAAAAGTTAACTACGTTAACACTAGGTTTACGGAGCACTAAAATTGATTATTTTACATTGCTTTATAAAAATAATAAAATTGTGTTTACTTAGATCTTTAGCGATTTTTATTGTAATATGTACACAAAAAAATAAATCTATTTAATAATTCCTCACGAATGCTTCCTTACACTCTTAATAATCGTAGATTAAAAATTTTTGAATCTGCCATTTTCACGGGCCCCGTAAATCTAGTGTTAAATGTGAGGCATACAAGTTAAATGAAAATCGAAAGCAAGACAACAATATTCTTAAATTCGTTTAACCAGTTAGCTCTTTGACAAGTGTGTACCTAAAATGTGTCGCAAAAAGCAAGCGAACTACATTGTGCACATTGTTTACAGTTTTTTCATAATAATTATTTATATTTTCGTATTTTGTGCGTTTTATTTCGTCTTGGCCTCGAAATATTCAGAACATCTTGAAGTTTAAGAATATATTTTAGTTTTCACTAAAATTGCAATGTAAACAGAAAATTGTAGCTACTTTTTACTTATATTCGTCATAACAAAAAACTGTGCCATTTCTTCCTGACGAGTATATTCGTTAACAATAGCTAACTGGTTAATGTCCCTACAATTTTGTATTTCACCTATTCATTTTTTAAACCAATACATCAATTCTGTCATTTGTGTATGACCGTTCGAAATGCTCATCATTCCTGTACGAAAGATTTTTCACGTTTTCATCAAAAGAATTTTTAACAAAGGAGGCATGGCTTTAAAAACACAGAAAGATTCTTTATTTAGATAGAACCTTCGATTGCATAAAGAAATGCGTTTTTCGCAGACAACTCCGCACAATTATCCGCAGTATTTCAGAGAAACGAGAAAGCAGCGATCTTCTAGGGGCAAATCCAAAAATAATTGTGAGATTTTTAAATGTATATGGGCTAACTAGATCGACGTATTTTCTCAGGCGGTATGTACTCCGCTCGCGATTTAATTGTGTGGTCGTAGTTGTCCCCTCGGCAATTACGCGGGAATTTTGTAATTCATTAACGTCCGTTACGTGTAATTTATTAGTCGTTGTTGTGAATGCTTAATCGTGGCGTGAGTCATGGCAAGTACTAATTAGGGGAAGGTCTAAAATGCGCGCGATTCGCTTTGTGAAACGTGCGTGTGGTTTTTTTTTCCACGCGTTTTTCGCATCGAAGACGCTATTCTTGTACAAGGTGATGATTTACATTTGTAATGCATAGGCTTATCGATCTTTATGAAAATAGACCCATTATGTCTGCGAGTCCATAAATTATCGAGAAAGATGTTTTCATAACTGAATTATTTTCATCCATGAATAATATTTTTCTCATTTCGCATTGGAAACACTTTCTGGACAATATTCGGATATGAGATATTTCTACAAACAGTCACTCAGGTATAGTATAGATATACTAATCGAATGTAGCTATTTCTATAAGATTTACGTGATTTAACAGGTCACGAAAAAATGGCTGTCATACGACGAATATATTTATCCGAATTGATGTGAACGAGATTAGTAGTAGCAACTATCTTGATCGATAAGCAACAAAAAAGGAACCCGTTCAGTTTGTTTGCAAATATATCACCGGACAAGCTCCGCGTGGGTAGAGACATGACAACTTGACATAATGACGATACAATATCTGTTTAGCACGTTCAGTCTCGGAGTGAGATGCGAAAGAAAATTGATATTTCTTTTCCGCGGTTTCGACGGAGCAAAAACTTTCGCTGTTTGCGTTAAACCACATGATAAGATAATTATAATATAAACTACGAATTTATCATACCTCGAACTACGTGTGCCTCCTATCATGTAATAAAGATAACGGGAAATTATTCTTGCAAATCATTCACATCTCTTGTACACGGTTTGAGAAATTGAGATATTTACGTTTTGAGAAATATACTGAGTCACAGTTGACATTTTGAAATAAAATGAAATTTTCCGAATATATATAATTCACAAAGAACTACAAAATGTATTCTTTAAATTTTCAATGTAGGCACACATAAAAAAATCATAAAATCCACTTTTAGTATTTTCTTTGCAATTTCAAGCAATTGCAGTTTTTGAAAAGATAAAATTTTCTCGTTATATAGTGAATTAATCCTTCTAACGTCGCAAAAACAAAATTTAATTCGTTTGGACCAATCTTAAAAAAGGTATCATATTTTTAAAAGTGTCCGAATCTTTTTGTAACCGATTTTATATTGTGTATAAGCTGTTGATATTAGTTTAGTTTCTATATTTCCATAAGAGAGATTACAATCAACTCCTTCATACGTTTCAGTATTATTCGTTTCTCTGGTATGCAAACAACATGGCATACTGCTGCTATGAATATTTAAACATTGAAATGAATATAGACATACAGCAAACTAAATTTTGTGTTTCCACTAGGAATTGTTTTAGAACGAAAACAAACACTACGGGATAAAATCAATGGTCCGGGACAAATTGTCTCGAAGTGTGGATAAGGGTAAAACAAACATTGTTCTTTCTAGTCTGAACGGTAGTATAGCATTGTTCATGCGAAGTGCGAATTTTCCCATTTCCCCCAGTCGTCCTCAATCGATCTTCGTGAAGGCTAATGTTAAAGGAGCCGCCGTTGCCGGTATCAGCTGATCGTGCTCGCGTAGACGAACGCGTCGCATTCTAACGAGGCACCATCGACTGGCTCGGCCTCTTTCGCTCGCGATTTCGCGTGACAGACATGTGCGTAAGCCGTAACACGTGACCGAGCACACAGTCCCACGCAGCGCATCGAGGAAACAACGCAACTGCAGCCGACAGAAACCGGTGAACACGCGACGATCGATCACGCACCGATTGTAAACACACCCGTTCCTCGACGAGACCCGACGAGACGCAAAGCGAGGTAAAGCGAGACGGCCCGACGCGACGCGACGCTTCGTCCTGGCTGATGCTCGTCCACCGGTGCATGCCGCCGCTTCCTGCCACGAATGTCACTCTCCTCCGCGGATGCCGGACATGCCTCGTTTGCAATTATTTCTGTTTCCTTGGCGGATATGTTGCGAACTGACTGCAACAGATTCAATGCGTCGATCCCCTTGCCTTCTGATCGCTAATTTTTGCCTTGGTTTATCTGAAGATACTGAAGAGGATCGATCCATTTTCGAGATATAATTATATTTCAACCCCCTTGCCTTGAAATGATTTTTTGTGCATTTATAACAAACTGAAGCGGGTGAAATTTAAAACGGGAAATATTTAAATGATTTAATAACATCAATGTAGTATTTTCATCTTAATGGAATTATTAATGTCGGAATGACATTTCGATTTTGCTCCTGCTGTTACAATCGATACAGCCAACTTTTATAAGATAGGATATACAGTGAATTATCGATAAGTGTCCCAAATACCTGGCCCGTAATTGTCCCTGAACTATCCCCACTACCGCGGGGTATACTCCGTGAGTGGCCAAGAGGCCTTGGACGCCGAGGAGTGTAACAGAACGCGGGTCGGGTATGTCGGTGTGAGACCAGAAGACCACTACTAATGCGATAGCAATACTTCATTATTTTTCATTATTTTTTATGGGACTTTCACCAACATATTCGTGGTATATTTCTAATTGAGGTGTTAACAAATATAATATAATTCTGATAATATTTACTTGTGTAATGAACAGTGAGCTTCGTTGACCGTCTCTGCCTTCAGCAGAGGTCGAAAAATAGTATCTTCTGCACGATAATTGACCGTGTTGTGAACAGTTATCGAGAATTCACTGTATTCCTCCTCTCCTACACTGTTCTATGGATTTAGCTAAAGATCTTTATATTTCACACTGGTGCTAACGAATCCGCTCCAAAAGCGAATGTAAATTGGAATATCGTAAAATAGTTTAAAATCTGAGGGGATAATTTTGCATCGTCACCAGTGACATCAAAATGACCCCACGTCAAAAGTTTCTTATATTTGTCTGAGAAAATCAATATACCGAATATAGGCGTACTATATTCATATACCGAAATATATCGATTCTCCAACAGTAGCTTTGACCTGATTTTTCGAGAGTTGTAACTATTGCGTCGGGCTACTCCTCGGCAGTATTAATGTAGAGCAGAGATCTAGCTGTTCGAAAGACTGAGTAGCAAGGACGAGAACTTCTGCCTTCCGCTAGCCGAAATAAACGTGCCATTACTGAATTGATAGTTCATGTTCATTCTGTGATTGCCACTTTATTACACCTGGACTGCACGCAGCGAGGTCGGTAATTGCGAAATAGTGAAATTGCTTCGATCTACCTAACCTGCGGCGTACACACACTCAATGCTTTAATTAATGATCAAGATACGCAATCTCTGACCTGCAATCAGGCGATTGTTCGGGGAATTCCTTCTCGGTGATAAGGCCGATAAAAGCAACAAAACTCACCAATAAAACGATCGGTAAAAATCAGTGTCACCTGCATCTACAATTTCATTCAAACTTTATAATTAGAATTTAATTAGACATTTTGTGTAAGAATATATTTTCTCATCAATATTATTTAGGAAACAGTAATGCTTTTCTAGATCCAGAATAATAGACGTGTCTGTACAACTTTATAAAGAGCCTCATAGGGATCTTTGCTAAAAAATTATTCTAACGTAACTTCCCATTAACTATTTGATTTACAAAAACCTTTCTTATGCATACCAAGCATATAACTGCACATAACCTGCACATAACTCGCCATGTAAAGATATTTCTGATATTATTTCTTATTGTGCACATTGAATTAAAATATTGTTTAGTATATGCAGCGAATTTGAATAGCATACACGCGGCACCATGTTTGTCATCAAACCAGGAATATATCTATTTTGATTTTATACAAAAATTCTGCAAAAGTATGGATCCCACTATATTTAAGAAAAACTAATCACGCTTTAGTACAAATGAGGAGTACATAAAATACACAGTCTATTTAACAACGTTTAGAATTCTCGTCGCAGCCTCAACGAGCACAATAATTCATTTAGTAATAATGAAGAATATCATTGCTAATTTCTAAACATACTTACGGTTCTTCCACCACGATCTACTGTCAAGTGCAACGCTGCAACTGAACTAGTAGCAACAGCCTGAAGTTGGCACAAAGAGCAAACAGAAGAGCGCACATCAGCCTATCAGCGTAAATGTGGAGGGTTAGGTAAAAATTAGCGAAGCATCGATCGCACTAAAACGAAGGTTGGAATCAGAAAGTCATGTTCTGGGAGCAGAATTGTGAGTTGCCGTCCGGCAATTGATAAACGCCGAGCTTTTTATTCGTCCCTTTTATGCAGGAACTTCTCGCGGCAGGAGGCGACGACCAGCCGATGCAATAACGCCAGGGGGACGCGATGGTGCACCGAGTGCACACGCAGCGTCTGCCATATTGATTGGCTTGCTCAGTATTACGTAATGTCATTAACACGTCGCTTACACATGCGCTTAACTTCCTCGTTCCCCTCTGCCGGTTCCGAGTCGATGTTCCCGCCGTGTTCTCTCTCTCTCTCTTTCATTCTCTCATTCTCTCTGGATCGGTTCGAAAAAAACATGCAGGTGGTCGAAGACTGGAAATTCGCGAACGCGGAGGTGTGGGGCGAAAGAATAAACACAGGCGGGCAGCGGCGCATCGCGGTCGCATAAACCATCGCGAAATAATGCACATGACGAGTGCACGGTGCACGTGCCTGCCCATTTCGCTTGCATCGGGTCCCGCAGCTTTTCCCGCCCATCCCCACCCCTCTCGTTACATCCGACACTGCACCCCACACACCCTCCCGTTTGCATTCCACGAAAACTGCACGCGAACCGATTCGTCGTTGCGTGGCCGATCAAACGAACACGTGACACCGGTTTGTCGACGACAGCCGCAGCGCCAGTGAACTCCGGGGGGTGCACCCATGCACCAACCCTGTCCACCGCAAATAATTCACCGTGAATATCGGAATATTCGCGAACCGATCACCACCGTTGCTGGATTATAAATTTCTACGGAAGGTACACGCTACGCGGATAATGCGATGCGAACGACCCACTGCGAATTCGGGGTGCGAAGAGGTTGGATGGTGCTTGGTGAGCATGAAATGGGCTGAGGACTTTCTTTATAGGAATTTTTTAATTTTTGCCTGATGCGAATTAATTTGTTCTTGTGTATTATAGTGGGTGGTCGAATTGTTAGAGTCACTTGTATAGATTAACGATTTCATTTCTACGATGTTGCGTATGCAAAAGTTTTAGTTTTTCTCAATCGTTCGTGTATATTGACTTTTAGGGTACGACTTTGGTAATTCTACGGAAGGTACACGCTACGCGGATAATGCGATGCGAACGACCCACTGCGAATTCGGGGTGCGAAGAGGTTGGATGGTGCTTGGTGAGCATGAAATGGGCTGAGGACTTTCTTTATAGGAATTTTTTAATTTTTGCCTGATGCGAATTAATTTGTTCTTGTGTATTATAGTGGGTGGTCGAATTGTTAGAGTCACTTGTATAGATTAACGATTTGATTTCTACGATGTTGCGTATGCAAAAGTTTTAGTTTTTCTCAATCGTTCGTGTATATTGACTTTTAGGGTACGACTTTGGTAATTCTACGGAAGGTACACGCTACGCGGATAATGCGCTGCGAACGACCCACTGCGAATTCGGGGTGCGAAGAGGTTGGATGGTGCTTGGTGAGCGTGAAATGGGCTGAGGACTTTCTGTATAGGAATTTTTTAATTTTTGCCTGACGCGAATTAATTTATTCTTGTGTACTGTAGTGGGTGGTCGAATTGTTAGAGTCACTTGTATAGATTAACGATTTGTTTTCTACGATGTTGCGTATGCAAAAGTTTTAGTCTTTCTCAATCGTTCGTGTATATTGACTTTTAGGGTACGATTTTGGTAATGGTAAATGGATTGTCTCCTTTTGGAACATATAGGATCGTGACCGAACTAACTGACCAATATACTAGTTTAAAAAAAAACATAACAAAAACAAGGGTCCGAAATTTTTTAAACGATTGATATGATATTTTTAACGTTCCCGTAAAGTTTTAAAGTAATTTTAATCTTCGTTAGGAGAATGCCTTCATCTGGAGTAGAATGATGAGCGTCAAATGTTTAAAAGCAGATTTTTCAAATAAAAAATTATTTTAAGTAAAACAGAGATTAATCTTCAATTTTAAGAATTACTGAAGCAATTTTAATCCCAGATCAAAAACTAGATTCACCTATAACAAAATATGTTATTTGTAATATAATGCACGGACTGCAAATTCTTTTGCAGTACTACATGTAGGTACTATCAGCAAAAATTATCAAATCTGTCCACGAAAGACAGATCTGTTCTAACTAAAATAAATCATTTCGTCGTAATGAGGTTTGTTATGACACCGTTTTTATCGTTCTGAATATAAATGTATAAATACCTGGTACCCAGTCATTTCATTGGGTGTGGGTGTCTTGTTATAAAACTGTATCTCGGCGCGTCGAGTATACCGATCGAAATGAGCAAATAGATATTCATAGACGTGGGTTTATAGACGCAGACAGAGAAACTCCGACAGTTCATCTATTCCACGTTGATGTAGCCGCAGAATCACGATTCTAAACAGTAGCTCCGTTGAAAAAAGAAAAACGTATCATCACCTCGATTCTAGAGAAGATTGATTGAACCATACAATTTGATGAATCTATAATTTCCGTGCTCCGTCTCTCGTTCAATCTACATAAATTCAAGCTCGTGGCAAGCCAGTTTACGTAATTGTATACGTGCATTATAATACGCGTTAACGGTCGACGCACGACGTTTGAAAATAAATCCGCCGTTCTTTATTTTTAGCGACAAATACTCCGGCGGGATGTTGTTCAACGTCTGAATACACAATGCTCGTAATGTCGCGGGCTCTTGTGTACCTCACGTGCCCGGTAGACATATTTAAGAGATTCCGAGACAAACCGAGAGGTGAACGTATCGAAGGTTAACCGTCGACAAATCTTCGCCGCTAGACGTCTTTATAAATAAGATCACAATCGCGATTTCTCTTTACGCTAGCGGCACCGGAGAGAAACGTGCCCTGTGAGAAAGTCGATCGACATGTGATCGACTGAGAACGAAAAAATCTGAGTAACAAGATCGGTGTCGGATATCGTTGCACGCCAAAGTCGTTCACGGTTGATGCATGAACGTTCGACGGTATGCGATCTACCATTTTTGCAAGCGTATTCTTGTGAAATCGATTTCGATCCAGTGCATTATTTCATTTACCGAAACAAATGATTTATTCTACTACATATGTTGTTAGGATACCGAGTGGTCTTCTCCAGACACTGCATGTTGCAACCATTTGCAACCATTTTATTTATAGTTATTTTTGTATTAGATCCATGGAGCTCTAAAAACTTTACATTATTTCATAAAAATTATCCGAATTTATTCATTCACATTTTGAACGGGATTTCATATGCACTTTAATGTCTGTTTAACACTAAACCTACCAAGCATTAAAAGTATCGGTAAATGGTACCATTTTAAATTAGGAACACTAAATTTATTGAGATTGTCCGTAATTTTCAATATGATAGATACTGAGATCAAGAAATTTATTCCAGTAGTTTTCATAAATGAATTTTTACAATTTCAATAATTCCATAATATTTTACCGGTCATTTGACCGTGGT
Organism: Sphecodes monilicornis; assembly: GCA_913789915.3. NCBI lineage: Eukaryota > Metazoa > Arthropoda > Insecta > Hymenoptera > Halictidae > Sphecodes > Sphecodes monilicornis. The sequence continues at coordinate 20,718,489 of OU565290.1, forward strand.
AGGTTTAGTATTAAATACTGTATAGTCTTCTAGAGTTACTGTATCTTCCAGCTCTTTGATGATCTTTATCAAAGCTCTGTTTGTACTAGATGTACGAAGTTCTAAAAGGGAATATTTTACACTATTTTGTAAAAATAGTAGGAATGTGTTCATTTAGATTTTAACGAATTTAAGTATATCTTTTAATGTCTGTTGCAAGACTGCATTGTCTTCTCCAGATATTGCATACTTCAAGCCTTTTCTTCGTTTTATACAAAAATATTTTAGCAGTAGATTTAGCAATGCTCTAAGAAGCATTGAAAGTGGCTGCACTGTTTTATACAAATTGATAAAAATATATTGCATCAGATTTTCAACGATTTTTATAATAATGTATATTTGATGGACGGATGAAAGAGTATAAGTCAAAACTGTTAATTCCATAATAAAACACATGTGAAATGTTAGTGTATATTCAGATGTTAGATTTTAGTCATGAAAGTTGATCACTAGACTGCAGATTTTGTACATTAACAGAAATTGGTGAGTGAAATTAGGAAAAGTGGAGAAGTTGAAAATTGTGATTTGTACATATATGAGTTGGACCAAAATTTGTCCTCAGCTCTTCTACTCGCCCACTGCATATGTAAAAAAAAAAGGAAAAATCAAATAAACAATATTAGCACAATTGCACTCTTGCAATCTCAATAATCGTAGATTAAAAAATTTTAAACCCATCGTTTCGATGTTAAAATTTTGAGTGTCATCAGCAAAGCCTAGAAATGTTTTAGAACGTTTCACGAAAACAATATTGTATTAAACAAATTTGCGAAAATTATATAGAATTACAATTTTTAGTGACGCCTAGGAATGTAAAGGGTTAAAGTCATTTATCGTAGAATTTCCAGTGCTATTGCCATTTCTAAGAAGTCAGTGACCCTTCCATAGAACGCAGTGCAAAATAATTGCAAAGAACGAATTTTCGCGTAGACAGACACGTGTCCCCGTGGGATCATCATTTCTCAAGCTTCTTAGAGCCGGGTGCGACACTGTATTTACATGTAATCCAGCGTAAAATTCTGTTGCGGTTGGTCCCGTAGTTTCGCGCGAGCCACAGCCATCATGCGGCTTTCGCAAAGTTGCGGGTGACTACGTGGGCGGCAGATATTTTTGGACGCTTTCATGAACCGCAGGTCAGAAATTTATGTGGACGGCCAGGAATGCGCTGGCGGAAGAGCCGGGCCGAAGAGGAATCGTTCGGCAAAAGGGTATGAAACGCGTAAACCTGATAGAATGGAAATTTTCTCGGCGAATGTACACACAACAGACGAGGAGGACACGTACACGCGTTCGCAAGAGATAGTTTCTCATCCGATGGTATCCAGTTGGTATTCGAGATCTTGTTCCCTCGCCTCCAACCACCCGTTTTCTTCGCTTCTTCTCGTTTCCTTTCTCCCTCCGTCGCGTCGTCCGTCTTTGTCTTGCTCCTTTAGCTTTTCATCTACCGAACTAAGAAGATTACTCAACAAGTGGCGACCAAATCCTCTGTGGTTGCCAGCCGTTACGGTTTTAACGCCAAACTTGAGTGGATCATCCCCTCCGGTTATTGTAAATCGATGTATTCAAACACGTTCAATCGAATCCTCAAACTATAATAGCGCCGTCATATTTAATAGACTTGAGATTGGAACAATGTAACCATGAGTTGTGAAAATCTAATAGAAATTGCTCTAACTTGCTGGAAGCAATAAGAACCATCGCGCACCCGGTAAGTATAACGACTTCAAAGCGAAAACAGGCGAACTCCCATTCGATGCGAAGAGACCATCTGACGTTCAGCGGAGCTGAAGCAAACTGTCTCGCACTCGAATACAATTTCAAATCCGAGTGGCCAACATGTACAATCTCAAAGCCAAAAGACCCGTTGCAAACTACCATTCTGCACGTCTCTTGCATCAGGGTCGATCTATGCTGTCTTTCTTCAATTTAGCTTGATTTGTGATGGCTCTCTTGAATTTCAAGTGGTCCGTATCGGTTTTCTTGAATTCGGGTAGAACTGCATGTAGAAATTTCCAAACATTCCAAGCACTTAGTATGACTATACCCTGTTACATTAAAAATATTGTTTTAGTGTATAGACAACGTAGCAAATGGAAAAGTTATTTGTGGATCACGCATATTTCCTCCAAATTCATTCCTCGTTTAGAAATTCGAAATGTTTAACATTATTAGAGTAACTATAGCCTGTTGTATTGAAAATATTGTTGTACGTGGGAACAACGAAAAAAAAATGAGAAAATTATTTCCAGATTATGGATATTCGCTCTAAATTTACTCCACGTTTAGAAATGTTAAATATTTGTGATCTGTAATATTGAAAATATTGTTGTAGGTGGGAACAACGAAAAAAAAATGAGAAAATTATTTCCAATGGATATTCGCTCTAAATGTACTCCACGGTTTAGAAATGCTAAATATTTGTGATCTGTTATATTGAAAATATTGTTGTAGGTGGGAACAACAAAAACAAAATGAGAAAATTATTTCCAGATTATGGATATTCGCTCTAAATTTACTCCACGTTTAGAGATGCTAAATATTTGTGATCTGTTATATTGAAAATATTGTTGTAGGTGGGAACAACAAAAAAAAATGAGAAAATTATTTCCAGATTATGGATATTCGCTCTAAATTTACTCCACATTTAGAAATGCTAAGTATTTGTGATCTGTTATATTGAAAATATTGTTGCACGTAGGAACAATGCAAAAAAATGAGAAAATTATTTCTGGATTATGGATATTCACTCTAAATTTTCTCTACGTTCAGAAATGCGAAATATTTGACCTCCTTAGTGTATCTGTAGCTTGTTCTACAGAAAATGTTGTACCTACGCGGGGATAACGGAGGTAACGGGAAAATTATTTCCGGATTATGGAACTGTGCGGTGTTTTGTAACTTTTATCAGGAATACTGTAGACTATCAAGCACAGTAACGATCCGCAGCGCTGGCATAGAGCAAACTAGGCTGCATTATCGGTCTTATAGAGTTGGGTATAGATAGGGAACGTCGCCAGCGCGCCAAGAAACTGAAGATACCGGTACAAAAGGCTGTTAGAGTTGCGCTCTCGAAACAAATCTCTCTTTCTCTCGTATTATTCCCTTCTTTTCCCCTCATTCGACTTTAACTTCTCTCTTTTTCTTGGTCCGTGGTTCCACAACAACCCCCACCATCGACTTCTACACCGCTTTCTAGCTCCGGAGCTTCTCATCTTCTTATTGTCTCTTTTTTCCCTTCTTTTTTGCCTTCCTTCTTAGGCTCTTCGTCTTATTTCCCTTTGTCTCTCTGGCGACTAAACACCCTCCGGTCCCTCGAGGCCCACAGCCAGCCAAGACCCTGTAGATCTTTTTGCCACGGGACTTCTTCCGGTACAGTCATCGGCAAAACGTTATACTTAGACCGAGGATTTCAACTTTCGATTGATTCGATCGCGATCAGCTGATTTTGTGGACCAACGCTCCTCAAACTGTGGACCAGACAAATGCCAATATTTGGCTGGCAAACATTTTAATGGACCGTGAAGCGACAGCTGCTGGAAGGAAAATGATTAACACGTTAAACACGGAGCAATTTTGTCTCGGTTTCCATTTTACTATTTCTTTAAGCTTGAATACAAACGTTCGACTGCGCATGAGCAAAAGACTAGCTCCCATTTCTATTTAATCTGATTTACATCTATCAAGACAACGTGAACATTTTTTAATAATATATGAATTGTGTAGTATTGTTTTGTAAATTCGAGACTATCAGTCCCCAGGAGATGACATAGCGTTTAACGCGTTGAACATTATCTCGTACAATTGGTAACATGTCTACAAAATTGAAAGATTGTCAACCTTGTTGTATGTGTTCATTTTATTCTTCAAGAAGTCTGATTTTAATGAACGTAGCAACGAATTCGAGCTGCACTAAAAAATTAAGCGCGCATGTTGCACATTTTACAATCGGAACGCCTCGATGGCATCGCGCAATAATGAAATACCGCGTGAAGTTGTATGCACGCACATTCACACAGGAGAAGCGTGCGCCGAGATTAAAAAGCCCAGATACCGTTGCAAATTATAATCTTCAGCAGCGACATTTATGAAAAGGGATTCGGACGTCGAAAACCGTGACTTTATTAAAATTCTAATTCTTTGTGCGTAGAGTAGCATCTGGCCAAGATGATGCGTCTTTCCGGCGTGCGAATTTTTCAGTATCAAAATTTTATGTCCAGATGTCATTAATATCGCCAATCTAGATGATACTGAATTAATTCGACAAATATAGCTTGAGTCTAGTAACTGAGTCGGATTACAACTCTGTCCTCGGTGCAGTTGCAAAGTTCAATTGAAGATCGCAATGCAAAAACCAAAGCAAGTAGTAAGATCAATAATACAATTTTTTTTATTTGATTCCCCGTATGATTTTGAACAAAAAGGTATGGCTACACCATTTCAAAGAAGCTGATATTGCAGGCGATATTTTAAACTATATAGAGTATCCACTAACATCCGCGAACGAGAAAATTCTGTTGGAAGTACAATATCGCTTAGTAAACATACCTGCGGTAGGAGATAATATTTCAACGCTAGCGGACGTTACATGCAACTTGAAATACCTCATGAAATATTAACTTTTTTAACATTGCGTCCTAATACGTTTTTATTGGAGACTACAAAATGAGAACTTTAGGATCTCCAAAATTATTCGAGATTCCCAATTGTTTCAGTTACGCTTTCATTTTACTTGAAGTTACACCAATGGCATTTTCACATGTTCATCTTCTTGCGGCGCTCCCGATATTGACGTCGCGTTCTGTTAGTTCTTATCCTTGTTTGTCCTTGGTCGTCTTAGCTCTTGTTGTTGTTAGCTCTTGCTCCTGTTAGCGTTAGTTGTTAGTTCGTGCTGTTATTGGTTCTTGTTCCTGACAGCTCTTGATCATGTTAATTCTTGTTCTTGTTGGTTCCTGGTCTTTTCAGCTCTTGTCCTTGTTACTTCCTGTTCATGTCAGCTACTATTCTTGTTGGTTCCTGTTCTTCCCATTCCTTGTTATTGTTAGTGTTTGTTATTGCTGGTTCCTGTTCTTGTCAGCTCTCGTTATTGTTAGTGTTTGTTCTTCCTGGATCCTGTTTTTGCCAGCTCTTGTTCTTGTTGGTTCCCATTCCTCCCATTTCTTGTTATTGGTTCTTGTTCTCATTAGTCTTTGTTCTTGCAGGGGTTCCGTTCTTGATGCTTCCCGTTCTTGTCAGCTCTTGTTATTGTTAGTGTTTGTTTTTGCTGGTTCCTGTTCTTGTTCCTTCCTGTTTTTGCCAGCTCTTGTTCTTGTTAGTTCCTGTTCCTCCCTTTTCTTGTTGTTGGTTCTTGTTCTCATTAGTCTTTGTTCTTGCTGGGTCCTATACTTGATGGTTCCTCTTCTTGTCAGCTCATGTTATTGTTAGTGTTTGTCCTTGCTGGTTCCTGTTTTTGTCAGCTCTTGTTCTTATTAGTTACTGTTCCCTTGATTTCGTATTGTTGGTTCTTGTTATTATTAGTCTTTGTTCTTGCTAGTTCCTGTTCTTTTCAGCTCTTGTTCTTATTAGTTACTGTTCCTTTCATTCCTTGTTCTTGGTTCTTGTTCTTATTAGTCTTTGTTCTTGCTGGGTCCTGTTCTTATTAGTCTTTGTTTTTTCTGGGTCCTGTTCTTGTTGCTACCTGTTCTTTTCAGCCCTTGTTATTGTTAGTGTTTGTTCTTGCTGGTTCCAGTTCTTGCGAGCTCTTGTAACTTCTTACGCCCGTTATTGTTAAAGTGCACACATCCGATCCCAAATCGAGCTTGAGTATCTTTCAGAGTATAAGCCACCTCGTGTCTGTCTATGATCCGACCCACGTGAAGTAAACCGTGGTCGGAAGTTCCCGGTGGAGAGCAGGTTCGTCAAACTCCGGTTTCACGCTGGAGGATGCCATTTCAAGGTGAGTGGGTCGACGTACGTGATAGGTCGATTCCCAGCAGCGTGATAACGAGGACGGTTCACCTTTCGCGCTGGCAGCGATAGCGATTGATAGGTGCGTCCCGCTTCCTCCTCTCCGTTTTGAGCGTTTGGTGAAAGATCCTCCCATACGATAGATAAGTTCTTTTTTCGCCAGAAACGGAGGCAATTCTGCTTCCGGAGACAGACACACCGAGAACGGGCGCAGATAGGAGAGCGATTCCCGAAGAACGCCTCGCCTGGACTCTCAGAAGTCCAAGCTTGTTTCTCGTGTAATGCTTACCGGAGTGCATGCGAGCGGTCTCGTCCCTGACACTGACGGATTTAAAGGGCAACGCGTTCCTATAAACTCGGAGAGAGAGCGCATCGGCCGCTGGTACTACACAACGTTATATTGTTATTGGTTCCCAGAGAAAGCACAATCCCGGGGACGGACGTGCGCTGATTTATTAGCGGATCTGAGAGGCAATCGAAATCAACGCTTCCTTTTAAGCGGGTTAGGTAACGACTTCATGTCCCCGGGAGTGGTTGTTTCTCTTTATCCGCTTGTAAGCTCCATCGAGACATACCATGTTCGGTATCTCGTGTAATTTATCGACCAAACTTCTCAATTACTTCGTCACACAGGAAACTGGTTGGTCCTAGTGGAAGCCGCGTGCGCGCGCACACACTCTCTCTTTGTCTCTCTCTCTCTCTCTCTCTCTCTCTCTCTCTCTCTCTCTCTCTCTCTCTCTCTGCACCCGCGGACCTATCCTCAATCCGCTGAAAGAATCCTACGGGTTTTCAGCCGTACCGCGTTAACCACAATTTCAATATTTGTTCGCCCGTCCCGACAAAACGTTCTCCTTTCACTCCGCCGCCGGAACCTGAACACCACCGATGTTCGTAATACGTCTCGTTCCTTCTAGAGCAGGTATCGCGCTCGAAGAGATACGGAGACCTCGTGAATCATCCCAAGGCAGACCGTTGTGCTTCTGTGTTCGATGTTAACAGCTTGCGAACATACTGGAACTGATGTTTGCCAGCTTTCTTTCCCTTGGTTTTATTAATGACCGCGACAAAACGTGATAAAAAATATGCAGTCGCGATGCCTGACCGACTATAGTAACTTCGAAACAGTCGAATCTATTTATTGTCTCTTCCTGCAGTATATACCTTCAAGAACGTGTCCGCAAACCAATTTATATCAATTCGTAGAAATAACGAAATTACAGACACTAGATACTGTCAGCTACTGAGACATTCTTTTTAAGAAGATCTTTGTTTAAAAAAGTACGCAATGCACAATTTTCGATATTGTGGATTGAACAAATTTCGCGATATACTCCGAATAATAGTAAATATATGTGCGAAGAGTAAGTGCAAACCAGTCTCCCAATTCCTTAAAAAAAAGTCCCAAAGAAGTCCTAAAAACGACACCGAAAATTAGACTACTCCTTCAAACTTTTATGAAGAGAAGAGTGTGAACATCGAAACTGCTGTCACTTAAAAGAATTATACAATAGCCTAAGGTGTGATCTACTAAGAAGGTCAAACAGTAGCGCACAAGCTCTCCCATTGGCGGACAGCACTCTCAATAAAGGAGTAGACAGGATGACTCTTAGCAATTGCCGAGGCACGTTGCTCGCGGTGTACAGTACACGCCTCGCTACACGTTCATGCTCGAGGACCCTGATGGCTCTCATGTGGCTTGAAAAAATTTCGCGTTATTCTCCTAGTAATAGCAAATATATGTGCGAAGAATAAGCGCAAACCAGTCTCCCAATTTCCTAAAAAAAAGTCCCAAAGAAGTCCCAAAAACGACATCGCAAACTAGACTACTCCTTCAAACTTTTATGAAGAGAAGAGTGTGAATATCGAAACTGCTGTCACTTAAAAGAGTTATGCAATAGCATAAGGTATGATCTACTATGAAGGTCAAACAGTAGAGCACAAGCTCTCCCATTGGCGGACAGTACTTTCAATAAAGAAGTGGAGAAAATGACTCTCAAGCAATTGCCGAGGCGCGTTCCTCGCGGTGTACAGTACACGCCTCGTTACATGTTCATCCTCCAGGATCCTGGTGGCTGTCTACCGAGGTAAAGAAGAGGGTGGCTGGCTGAAATAGACGTCAACAAGGGGCCACGTGCCGATGACACGGTGCTCGTCTGTGTGTGCATCGGATGTGCGTGATGGAAACAGAGGCTGGGCCAGCTAATAGACGAGTGCGGTGAGTCCATTAAGAAGTAACCGTTGTTCGACTAACTGGCTCGACACAGAAACGCGCGCAGGGTGGTTTATCAGCGGCTTTGTGTGCGCGTTCTATCTTCCGTGTACCGACCTATGCATGGCTGAATCATTATAGCGTCCACCGTGGGCCCGAGAGCCAACCAACGGCGTGGCATCGCCACGGAAATGTGACCCACTGATCGGGTGGCTAGGTAGCGACTAATACGCACGGCAGGATTTCATACAGAGCTCTGCGGCCGTACGCTCGAACGAGATAGACGCCTTGTTCGATACGCTGTTGATTTATTCCTGGGACGTGCACGGTAGAGCCCCCCGGTAATAGCCGGTAAAGCAAGAATCGAAATCGAACGAGGATGGAGGTGGATGGCCTGGTAACGGAAAGTGGAAAAACGGGCAAATAACGTGGAGAATAAATTCTTGCCGCGGCACGGTAGCCAGTCGATTGCTCGAATCGTTCCGCGATCGCGGCTCTTGTAATATTAACTTCTTCTGCGGATCTGTTATTAGAGAAGCCAGACGGTTGTTTCGTGCCCAGTGGCTCTCAAACTGGGACGCATTATACCTAGCAGCAGATTAGGGTCTGAAGGAATTGTTGAACGAATCGCGTCTCATGCGGTGGGAAAATTCGTATCGTTTATTACGCTTCGATTTAAAAAACCATTTCTTTAATCTTTCGCAAATTCGATAGGAGAAAAAAATTTAAACTTGTCTTCCAAAAACACAATCTTATAATTTTCGGTTCCACCAAAAATAATTCAATAATATTTTTCTGTATTTTTATATCATTTATCAGGTTATGGCATTCTCAATGAACTTTTTCAATCACTACACTCCTAATTTCAAAAACTCGCCGAAATTTCTATAAAGTCAGTATGTTTCGTATTGAATTCTTATAATTACACCATACTAGTGAAAAATTTGTATTGGTTAGCATTTTGGAATTACATTAAGAAAGCATACACCCCGACTTCTAAACATAACTATGACATTTATTTATAAAAAAAAACAGAAACATAATTTTACAGAGAACGAACTGCGAAATATCTATAATGTCACTTTCGTTTTACAAGAATAAAGTTGAAATTAACAATTGTTTTTTTATTATTTCTATTTTAATATTTAGTGCAACCTCCATTTTTTTTTAAATTACATTAAAAATACGGTTAGGCACTGACGAAACTAACTTCGTGATGCTTTTTCTTCGCCTGTTAATATTTTTCCTCTCGGCATTCTAATACATATAAATTAAATTATAACAAATACGATATTTATGAGTTCTGAAACTAATATTTTTAGACTATTTGCAATTTTCCGTAGTTGTCTGCTTAGAATACAGAGAAACACTGAATGACTTTATAGAAATTTCGCACTCATATTCTGCATCACGCAGAAAAAAATCAAAGCAAGCGTAAATTGCAAGCCTAGCGGTCTAGAGTGCGCATTCTTTCTATCGCAGCGTCAACGAGGCGCAATGCCAGATACGATAAAGTAACAAAAGTGGTGATATTTTTAAAATATCTATAAAAATGAAGATGACTTTATAGAAATTTCGTCGAGTGTAGTTCAATAAACAATTTATTCACATTTAGTTTCAAATACTTGATCTACGATCTCTGAAATTATATACATTCAAAAACTGTCAGAGATCGACTCCCAATAATCAGTTTGTTCTACGACTCTTTGACAAAACCTTTTAATTTGTATGGGTTGCTCAGTGCAATTTTGTAATGTAACTTTGTAATAAACATGTTGCGGCAATATATCACCTAATTCGTTGTATACTGTTTTATAAAAAATTAAGTCATACGTTAAACTTCAGCTTCACACCAACACGGAGAAATTTAATTACATGGTTCCGCAATGGTTGTGATATTGCAACTCTTTATCCCGCAGTGTCTGCGCTTTGGGTTCCCGTAGAACAGCAGGCACAGTAAAACGATTTCGATCTCACGTTATTATGCACCGTAGCGTGTTCACGCATAAAAAGAACTGCATCTGAACGAGCATACAGAGTGACTTTGAATTAACGCGATGGTTAAAAACGACTCCGAGGATGCAAAAAAGTAATCTATACCGAGCAACGTATGCAATCCGAGGACGCAGTGTAGTTGTTGACACGACTATTGCACCAACAGCAATTGCACCAACGAGCTATTGGCCTGTGACAATTAACACTAAACCAACCACGGTCTAATGACCGTTTTCTTATTTTACAATTAATAAAAATTATCAAAACGGTTTCATGAAAAAATATTGAAGAGCCTTCTTTGTTGAAGTATACATTTCAATAGAAATTGCGCAGAACCGGAATAAATTCAATCTTGCTAATTTTAGAAAGCAATATATACAACTCACTTTTCATGTTTGGTAGGTTTAGTGTTAATAACAACGTATGCATTCTTCCTGCAATAACAGCTAAGACGAAAAAATGAAAAACTTCAAAAATTATCTAATGTAACATCGCTGGATTTTATGGAATTCTAATCTCCTTTTTTTTTTAGATGGCAGCTTCCTCGGGTTTCAGATTAGAACGGTGCATTTTGTGGCCGCTTTTTAGTAGTACGGTCGGAAAAAAAATAATTTACGAGTTTAGATAGCTGGGAGTACCAGAAATCGAACGGCTTCTCAAAGATCGGTACGTATTCATGTCCGGAACGGAGCGGGGCTCGTAACCTTATCGGGATGATCCGAAACGACCTATTGTCAGTACGTGGTTAACCGTGACTATCTAAATTAGAATCAGTGTTGACGACACACTAGCTTCTCTCGTCCCTTGCCATTCATGGCAGTGACCTCCCGGAGGCAGCGCGTACAGGAGTCTCTAATCTTTTACAGCGAATCTGAGGTTCGTCGTTCGGTAGCAAACACTTGCAAAAATTTGTCGATAACTCTGTCAATTATGTCGAGCTATCGTCTCTAAATTTTTCCATAAGGAAACCTGCAGCCAACACAATGAGAAGGCGAAATAATTAAAGCAGGCGAATTCAAAGGTAGTAGCTTCGATTCTAGCAACAGAAAAAAGCAAATTTAAAAAATCGTCGAAAAAAGTGTATCAACTATACGTGTGAAAAAGTTTTAGTCTTCTTCAATCGTTCATGGATAATGACTTGTAATTATAACGGCTATAATTTGTCGCCTTTTTGTGCAATTGTTTGTTTACTATCAATTTATCTGGAAAACCAGCTTCGTTATCATCATTGTTATCTGGCAAGTAACCTTGCATGTCATGTATTAATAAAAGACGATTGGAAAAAAAAGACTCAGAATTTTGCACAGACCTGATACATTATTCACACTGTATGCTACAAGGTGGAAGGACAAAGGAAATAATCCATATCTCTTTTCATAAAACGAGAAAATTTCATCTCGTCAATTCATTCATATTATGAGCATTATAGTAAATTTAAAACGATTTTTAGTCCTTTGTAACTGTAAAATTTACGGACGAGGTCACGTATATGAATTATCCATCCGAAAATGTCGACCGTGTATCAAAAGCGTGGCTTTGAATCCTTTATTGATAATACATTCATTAGATTGCATTGACGCAGTGGATAAAAAATTCATATAGTTCAGTTGCCGTGTTTCAGCGAATTTATCTGAAAAATCCAGCAACAGTCTGAATACGTAGTATTCGCGATCGAACAATATCGCTGTAATAACAGGATCCGTGACGCGGGGTTTAAAAGCAGATCCAGTTTCGCTATTATAAAACGAAATAGTTTTTAGTTACCGAGCGGTGAAAAGCGAAACAGGGAACAGAGACAAAAGTTATCCAAAAAGAGACAGAGCTATAATACTGAAAGCCACAGGTTTCGATCAGCGCGTTCCTAGATCATCTGTCGTTCGATCAATTTCAATTTGACTTGCAGACCGTTCCAGGGAGATATTTGTTACAATTGACGAGGACGTGAACCGTGAAACGATGAATCACCGAAAGGTTAATCGTGAATTCATTAAACAAGGAGACGGAACGCGTCTGCGAGCCACGGGCACTCGAAGTAAGCACGTTTGCCTGCATTCTCGATTAATCATGTCGTCTAATCGGCCCTGGTGACAAGAAAAATTGATGCGTTTATCCTTCCGACGACCCGGAGATATTTCAAAGACTATTCTATTTCAAGTTCTGAATAATACATACCCATTAAAAAAACAATTAACAGCCGTTTGAATATATCGTTGGAAGACTATAAATATTAGCGGGAAGAAGCGTTGACGTAAAACACGCGATATAATGTCTATTAATGGTGGCTTATCGGCTCACGTGGAATTCCACGTGTTGAGCACTTAGTTTACGCTTACTTTAACTATTATTTGACGCATTTTCATTTGTTTCCAAATTTTACGGCGCCATTCGTTTAACTCTGGTGTTCTGCTTAACGCTGGTCCATGATGGTGACTTTCAAAATGTCTACATAAATATTCAAGACATTTTTTACAGTACTTAAGTTTAAATCTTCTATGAGTGAATAAAATTGTACTGACATGAGATTAAAAAATTGTTTAAAATTGATATAGTTTAAGATGGAATAAACGTTTTGGGTTTTAAGGGATTACACTCTGTGAATTAACTTGCATCATAGTTGACATCCAGTTTTTGGAATTGAAGACGGGAATTATATCAAGATATTACAAATTTACTGACGGATGAATGATCCCTTCGATATTTGTACGAACAAAACAGAAATCCAGTATCATAACTAGATTGAGCGAATTACACAAATTTGAGCGAAATACAAGTTTATTTTCTTTCTTAATACAGGGTGGGGCATGTGGCGGCTACTTCCTATGCTCGTCAACAGAGGGACATTACGACAACACCTTTCCCGCAACTATCTGAATCTTCCTCTGTTTGTATATATACCGTCCTAAACTGTCCTTACGACATCCCGCGTCTAAGGCACGGGTCCGCTAGATAGCCTTACTGTGATAAGTCCTCTAGCGGGCCTAGGACGAAACGCCTCTTTCTCCTTTTTCCTCCTCTCACACACTTTTCAGTCGCCATAGGCACTATAAACAGGTCACCTGAATAACTCGCTTGCTTCGAAGATAGAAGAAAATGCATCACACCAAACTTACTTGATATCGAGGCGCTCGTTATCTGATGTCATTAATTTTTTCATAGGTAGAGACGTGAAGAAGATATGAAGGTCAACTCTGTTTTTTTTAATGGAACGGTATGGTTTTTTATTTACATTCTGATAGTGTGTCTCAAGACGAATATAATGACCTATTATGAAGGTCATTCAAAGTCACGCAAGGTCAACTGCAATAGAAAATAAAGTGTCCCAAAGCACTCTTCGAACACTACGACGATTTACATGTAACATGTTATTTGCGTATTCACTTCTACTTCAAGTGTTCAAAATGACGACCTTGAACTTGAAATTGGTCCATATTTCATTGATGGCACGGTAAATAGTCATAAATATGAGAGAATCTTAAAAGACGTTTTGCCAGAATTGTTAGAGGACATTTCACTGGACATGCGACAGTCCATGTGGTTCCAACAAGACTGATGTTCTGCTCATTCAGCACGAAATGTTACAGAATTACTGAACAGGACATTTGAAGATCGTTGGATTGGTCAATCAGGAACTAATAAATGGCCAACACATTCCCCAAACCTGACATCACTAGATTTTTATTTGTGGGGAAAATTGAAGGAACAAGTGTATCGCGAAAACCGACAACCACAGTTGATATGCAAGAACGCATAAAAAGAGCTTACTCTGTAATAGATACAACTGAAATTTGTCAGGCAGTATCATCAGTATTGCAACGTTTTAGATTATGTCTCCGTGTTCAAGGTCTTGAGCATTCTAGACCATGAATGACCTTCATAATACGTCATTGTATTCGTCTTGAAACACGCTATCAGAATGTAAATAAAAAATCATACCGTTCCATTTAAAAAAACAGAGTTGACCTTCATATCTCCTTGACGTCTCCACCTATAAAAAATTAATGACATCAGATTAGGAGCGCCTCGATATCAAGTAAGTTTGGTCTGATCCATTTTCTTCTCTCTTCAAAAGCGAGCGAGTTATTCAGGTGACCTGTATATTTAATAGGTTGACAATAATATAATAGTACTACGCATAAAACATAATAGTATAAATGCATAAAATCCACAGTCTAATCATAACGTACATCGTTAATAGAGACAATATCGTAGACACAGCCTGCAGCGAAAATAAATCAGTCGAGTCTCAAAGATCCTGCGTCTCAACGATCGCAAAGTTCATGCAATTGAATCGACTATAACATATGGTTCTTGCGCGTGAATTAACAGCCGTCTCGGCGCAGAACGTCGACAAATAACGGCCCCCATTGAACGTCTCGCGTGCAAATGATAACTGCGGGTATAATACATCGATTAGAAAAGTTCCGTCTCGATCGGATCGCACCTGGCTACAAGGCTCGATATCGATCGGGGAACGTCGTCGGCATAACCGACGGTCGGGGTGTAAATCTCGAAATAGAAAGGCCATCCCCTCGGACTGTGGCATCGCAATGAAGTTATTCGAGTATCGCTGACAGAGCAGAGTTTTGTATGCAAATGCCCGGTTATCAGATCCGAGTTTTATCTGGCTCTAATGCATCGCCGGGACGCAACAACGTAATAACGGCGCTATACCGCGGCGGCGTGGGGGCCGCTGAACCTCTCGAGCGGAGAATCCATTTTGCGATTGCGACCGTCGTTGTCGTCGTTGGGAGCGAGAAGGAACCCCACCGGTCGGTCGGGACCTTCGAAATTTCCCTCGATCCGAATAATGCTGGAAAATGCACGAGGCGAGCGAGCAACCGAGCCAGCGAGCCTGGCGTTCGCTTTAATAATAAGCGTCTCGGTCGAATGCAGTTCTAGAACGAGTACGGGAACGCCGCGCCGGCCCGCGTCCGAGTCACACCTCACTGCCGGCGCAAAGTGGTCTAACCCCCTTAATTGGAAACACTGAATGAATTCGAGCGTGGAGAGCCGCGAGATGGACGCCGGATATTTCGCGCGAACGAAAGGAGACTCGGGGACAGGGAACGACTGCAACGGGGCAGCACACGGCCATTGCATTGTTGGAAAAGTACGCCGCTGCGTCGATGCAACGCAGGAAATCCTCCAGATGCGCATCTATCCGTATTGCTACCGCCGACTTCGAGGTCCCGTGATTCGCAGCTTCTCTTTTTCTCTATTCCTCTGTGTTCATCTGTTCCTCTCTAACCCTCTTTCTCTCCGTTTCTCGGTCGATTTACTCGTTTCCTTCCTCGGGTTTTTCTCTCTTTCCCTATTCCTCGGTTCCGAGCCGACGCATCATCGCCTCCCTCGCTCTTTTCGAAGCCACGCACACACCACGCAACATCGAACGGCTCCGATCTGCTGCGTGGGCGTCCGTGAAACGCCGGGGTGGAGCGGAGGCGGTAACGCGACTGACGTTAAAATTAATCGACTTTACTTTTCTCGGCGCGGTTCTCGACGAGACTCGATTCGCGGCCACCGAGGGCCCCCCTCGATTCCAACGGGGCCCCCGCTACCGATACGGGGAAAATTCCACGATGAATCGCCAGGCCAATTTACTGCTTTCTCCGTTACGCAATGGACGATGCCAGAGAACGCGATGCAGATTTGATAAATCGACAGCCGAGGGCTCTTTGTTCGAGATTTTCATATCAGTTGGGTCTTCGGTCATGACCCTCGTTGCCCTCGATCGGCGATTTTTAGAGTGGTGAATTGCGAACTCTACAGCAATCGCTCAGGTAAGAGATTCGCATTGACTATAGTACTTTGATGTATCCGTCCCTGAGGTTGGACTTCTCATGCTTCATTTTAATTCAAGATTTTAATATAATTTAATTTAATTTAATTCAAGTTTCTGTATGACTAGGTACGAATAGATAGACTGCTGATTTTATGCATTTATGAAAGGAATGAATACATCAAATATAAAACAGTGGAAACATTTAAAGAATTAAAACAAAATGTTATATTGTTTCCAACTTTATAAAATTATTAAGAATAGAAATACATTTCTGTACAGCTCCTGCATCTCGCAATCGATACAGACAAGTTTTATTTTCCTTAAAAATCCGCAGTCTACTAATAGACGAGCTGATTTGTCAATATTTTAATATGTGCATTTGGAAAATCAGTTTTATCATGAAAGGGATTTTTAGATTTAACAATTAGATTTTCTAACAAATGCGTTAAGCATATACGATGTCATAATTCGCCATGATTGAACTGGAGACCTTTATGAGAAATGATAATTAAATCACTTGAACAGCAACTAAATGAAAACAATTTTTCTTGCTTCAATAATATTAAGTAGAATGAAGATCTGAGATTTTTCTGGAGATGATATGGATTCTACAAACAAATTCGTCAGCTTAAGGATTGAGTGTTAATTATTAAAGTCTAATCTTATTTGGAGTAATACATAAAACAGCCTCACATGACAGAGTTAGTTCTAAGAACAAAATAACTATGTCATATACGAGTTACATCGTATAAGAAACAGTCAAGCCAAAGATTAAACTGACTAGTACTTTATTATCACTGTACTACTTAGAGAAGTAAACAATGTTGAAGATGAATACACTAGCAGTCCCCTCACATTATGACGTACGAACAAACGATGCTTAGCTAATCCGTATATTCGACCAATGTTTACATTACAAAATAAGATAGCAATTTTTGAATGTTCGTACCTTTACTGCTCCTAAAAGTCTTCAAAATTTAAACATCTAAAAATCCTGCTACAACCTAATATAATTACATTCTCATTCCACTGAAGCCGTAAAGCAAATCTCCATTCAGCTCTAGTTTTTAAGTGTCTGTATGAAACTATAAATTTGCATAAGCATGCGCACTTTAATCGTTACTATAATACGCGATAAAACATGGAATTTCAATATCTGCTTATGCTGAGAACAAAATTGAGAAATCCTTTCACGAGTCACAAAAAATTTATTGTATTCCTATTTTAATGCTGAGAAGTAGATAACAGACGAGAGAGGAATTTTCTATGACTCAAATGCATAACACCCACATTGAGTAAAAATGGTTAATCACGAGTCCGACTGCTTTCAATCGAGTTGATTGGACGTAATCGACATTTTTTATTTCTTAGCGTCCAATCAACTCGATTGAAAGCAGCGCCATCTAGAGCGACGCAAGCACATGGCGAAATAGAGGATCACGGAGGTGAAGAGGAGTACGAGGGGTACAGTACACCCGTCGAACGATAGCGGCGTTGGCATCCAAATTTACGTTCAATTCGGGACATTTCCAGAATCCGAATCCCGTATCCATAGTATAGAGATCAGTGGCTCAGCGTCACCACATCTCACTGTTCCAGTCACACTAATATACGTGTTTCCGTCTTTGTCGCGCGATTCGGACAATAGCGGTAGACGTGTACCGCGTAGAAGGAAGATCACGTGGTACCTACAAGTTTCTCACTACCATCTCCTGATGGACGGACGGTACACATTACTTACCGGTGCTTATTAGTATAATTCTTACTCACAATGTTCTGTTAAGAAACAACTGAAAAGCCGTCTTTTAAAAAATAATCCTGAAAGTATTGCACTACGTTTCTGAGGATGTCTTGTTAAATCTTCATCAAGATTGCCCTTGCTGTTAATTTTTTATTTTTAAATGCTAATCTGTGATCCATGGTCGTTTAAAGTCTATTAAGCATTCGTCGATAAGTTGTAAGAAATAGTATGTGTACAAGTGTGATCGTGAGTGTGATTGTGTGCGTATGAATTAATGTTGTTGTGAAACGCATATAGGAAAAAGAGAAGGTTGCGATAAGGAATAAATGACTATTGTTTGTTGTTTTAGCTAGGAATGTTGTAATTGGAAATGAAATCGGAGGAACCACGCGTGTAAAGGAATTTTGGCGAGTAATGGTGGTCGAGCGTCAAGTGTTCGAATCGCGAAAATCGAAGATCAAAGCGGTCCGCTCAGAGATTCGGCTCGCAAACTCGAGTCGTCGGGGCGCAACCGAGGCGAAAGTCTATTTTAGTGCGATCTCTTGAAATCCGCAACACGCACACATTCGGCAGCAGTCATTTCCTTGGTGCTCCGGTATAAGCAAAATCGCATCCGGCGCGCGACTCGCTCCGTTCCTTGCCGCTGGGTTCAAAGACGAACGATAACGAACGTTATCGAGCGACATGTACGTAAACATTTGTGCTCGCATCAATTTTCCTCGCTGCTTCTTTTTCGGCTAATTCTCCAGCGGCTCTCTTCTCCCTTTTTTTGCAGTAACGATCCGGCCGGATTAATATGAAATACAATCGCCTCGGGAAGTAATTTAACGCTTCCATGAAACCGTTAGCAAAAATTAACGCAAACAAACGATTGCTGTTTTAACCGGAACACAATAAACGGCCGAGGGATTTATTATCCGTTGTAGCAAATAAAAATGCCCGATATGCAAAAACGAAAATATGCAACGTGCTCGAGGAGACATTAACTTTTCTGCCTCGATATATTCTTCATTGCGAGCAAAAATATTTTCCAAGTAAATTTGGTAATTATATAGAAAAGGTCTGCGTACTCCGATTTTGATGAAATTTTAATACGTTATGGAGCAACACATTCTGAAAAACTTTTTCCTTTTACAATATAGAAAAAACTATCGGTAATGTTAATTTCATAACGGAAACCTTGTTTTTAGAAACACTGGGTGCGTGTGAAACACTGGGTGGGTGTGTGTGGTATTGTCGCTTCTCATCCCCACAACGTGTTTACAAACAAAAAACAAACAGATGCGGCCCGAAAATCCAGGAAATGGAATAACAGAAGAAACAAGCAGAATTAACTCCTGTAGATAACTCTAATCATACATAGATAGGCTGAGCTTTCAATTTTCAAAGACATTTCCTGGATTTTCGGGCCGCGTCTGTTTATTTTTTGTTTGTAAACACGTTGTGGAGATGAGAAGCGACAATACCACACACACCCACCCAGTGTTTCACACGCACCCAGTGTTTCTAAAAAGAAGGTTTCCGTTATGAAATTAACATTACCGATAGTTTTTTGCAAATAGCTCGAAAACTAAAAGCGACCCACCTATATTGGAAAAGGAAAAAGTTGTTCAAAATATCGAAATCTATAATATATTAAAATTTCATCAAAATCGGTGTACGCAGACCTTTTCTATATAATTACCGTAAATTTTTGGGGGAAAATCGATGTAAGAGTGTCTTGACGTTTTTTCCGGCTTGTCCGAGTTGTCTACGCGTTTAGAAGTTTAGTATTATATCTTGGAACGTGCATCAGACCGGACGATTTAGTTTCAAATGAAATCGCTGTTAAACTAATTGCATTTTCTGCGCGCGATAATTATTTTCTTGTGTTGCATGTTGCGAACGCATGATATTTTGTTCACCCTACTTGCATATGCATTCATGTGCTGATCGATATAAGAAAGGGAGACGTTTGATGTAATACTTTTATTAATTATTCGTATGCGTATGCTCAATCAACGTTCTATCAACTCATTCATGAATATCATTATGCAAAAACAGAACTGTATACTGTAATACTTTCATGAATTATTTTTGCTCGATCGCTTAATGAATGCTTTTCCAACTCATTCATAAATATCATGATCGGAAGATTAGCAAATTGTTTACAACGGTCACAATGAATACACACTACGACATCCGAAGGAATCACTGCAGATAGTGATATAGGTCAAGCTCGTGACACAAACTCGATCAACCTCTCTGCATAGGACGTCTGCTGATACCAAAGCCATGAAACACATCCATAGAGACCATATCTTAACTATGTAGCGCTGGTAGTAGCATCGTAAACCAGAAAAAGTTCCATTAGTCAGAGATAATTTTTTCTTGTCACAACTATTGGACTAAGTGGAGCATTCCTATAACAGTCCTTCTCTTAAGCAATCGGAATTAACCTAGTTGTAATATACCTCTTCAAATGACATATTCTACTGTACTTTGCGCAAAATGATCGTAAAACCATTTTTTGAAATGCACTGTCGAAGACTGTCAACAGAACATTATCAAACTAGGTAAGTGATGCAATTTAGAAATGTAAGAGGTACTACGAAGGGCAGCTTTCAGAATAAAATTCTACAACATACGCGACTTGGTACTATTCATCAAATTAGAAAATTTAGGATGCGATTAGAAGAAAAAGAGCAACAAGTGTCTAAAATACAATTGTTCCCAGAACAGAAGCGACTTGCAACTATTAACAAAATAAAAACATTTAAGACGCATTTGGGAAATGAAGTGGGTCAATTTTCAGGATAAAATAGCAGTCATAACATAAGGGACTTGGAATTATTCTTGAAATTAGAAAATATAGGATGCGGTTGGAAGAAAAAGAGCACCGTGAGTCTAAGATAAAATTGTACAGTTAGAAACAAGTTAGAAAACATAGAGTTCGAGGAGCAACGAGAGTCAATTTTCAGGATAAAATTCGATTCATAAGCGCTGCGCGGATTTATAATTTTATTACGAGCGGTCACGTGACGAAAAACTTCCGGTATTGAACAAAACGTTTTCTATTTGCGGCCAGGGTCGGCGTTATCAGTTACAAGAGAGAAGGGGCGAAGAATAAGGGGAGCACAACGATGCAAGTGTATCGTGACAACGGTTCAGCCGATAAGGCGAGCCGGCGTTCGCCGCTTACGAGATTCTTGGGCATACGTGCACTCCGTATTGGCACAACGCGGGCCTTGTTCAAGTCCCGCGGCACGGCAGAATGAGATGCACCCGGATAAGAGTGTTCATCAGCCGTGCGAATGACTAGCTCTCGCATGCATATTCAGAGCTGCGCGAATTCCATCGTTCGGACAAGATACGCGGGGACACGATGTGCTTGCCTCGCCTTGCCTCACCACGAAAACGTGAACCCGATGTCTATGTCTTCACAAAATCTGACAATTTACGAAGAGAAAGTGACGACACTTTGAGTATAAAGTTACTGATTCTTTGGCCTTTTTTGTCTTTAACCCGGCAGGGCCCACGTGAACTTCTGAAACGAAAGTGTCCACGTGGGGTGTTCATAGACCCCTAGTGAAAAGCAATATTTGTGTTTCGCCGCATGTATATTCAGATATGCGAATCCCATCGTTCGGACAAGATACGCGGGGACACGATGTGCTTGCCTCGCCTTGCCTCACCACGAAAACGTGAACCCGATGTCTATGTCTTCACAAAATCTGACAATTTACGAAGAGAAAGTGACGACACTTTGAGTATAAAGTTACTGATTCTTTGGCCTTTTTTGTCTTTAACCCGGCAGGGCCCACGTGAACTTCTGAAACGAAAGTGTCCACGTGGGGTGTTCATAGACCCCTAGTGAAAGCAATATTTGTGTTTCGCCGCATGTATATTCAGATCTGCGAATCCCATCGTTCGGACAAGATACGCGGGGACACGATGTGCTTGCCTCGCCTTGCCTCACCACGAAAACGTGAACCCGATGTCTATGTCTTCACAAAATCTGACAATTTACGAAGAGAAAGTGACGGCACTTTGAGTATAAAGTTTCTGATTGTTTCGACATTTTCGTCTTTAAGGTGCTGTCGAAAATGGAAAAATAATATTTTTGCGTGACTGTAGTACCATTGTTAGCCATACTTGTGTCGGAGTTGAATTGGATTGGTAGTGTTTTTTGAAACATCGTGACAACCTGACCCAGACCCTAGTTTACTAAATACAGTAAGTCCGCGATCTAAGTCCAACGGAACATTGCGATCTATGTCCCTTGGTCTACTCCTTCCACTGCGGGGTATCCCCGGAGGGTCCAAGAAGCTCGAGCTGCCTCGGTCGCCGAACAGTGTAAACATGCCGCGTAATTTGATCCTGGGTCGGGTATATCGGTGTGAATCACTACTAATCCAATTACAAAACTTATTTATTTTTCATTATTTTTTTATGGAACTTTCACCAACTTATTTC
The DNA here is from genome assembly GCA_913789915.3 of Sphecodes monilicornis. Lineage (NCBI taxonomy): Eukaryota > Metazoa > Arthropoda > Insecta > Hymenoptera > Halictidae > Sphecodes > Sphecodes monilicornis. The sequence continues at coordinate 20,740,653 of OU565290.1, forward strand.
CGGCATTTTTCTGATTAAAATGACACTAAACACTAAATAATTTCAACTGTATTTAGTGGTTTAATTAACGATATGTACAGTGACTTTCGGACGTAGACGAGGATAGCGGTCCGTGTTTACATGCTGTCCTTTTCTACGTTCGGCGCGGTCGACGCGGCCACAAAAGAATAGTTTCCCGTCTCGATCTAAGTCCCGGCAAAGAACCAAAAATTGACTTAGATCGCGGACTTCCTGTAACAGGTAAACAAAATTTTGAAGAAATTGTTATTGGTCAGTACTGTGTAGAAAAAAATAAAATTCTGTTTCTTCAACTTCCCTAAACGCAGAATGAGATGCACCCGGGATAAGAGTGTCGATCAGCCGTGCGAATGATTGTGTTTCGCCGCATGTATATTCAGATCTGTCAGAGTTCCATCGTTTGGACAAGATACGCGGGGGCACGCGGAAACTTGTGCTCGTCTTGCCCCGCATTGGGAACGTGAACCTAATGCCGGGCGTGTGTCTTCTCGAAATCTGACAATTTACGGATGTGGGTCAGCGACGGAGAGTTATTATATTCCCCTCCCCTCCCCCATTCTCGCCCCGGGCCTGGGAGGGAGGGTCTGCTCTCGAGATTGAAGGCAAGAGAGCAGGAGAACGCGCGGACAGGCACGCGCGAGATCAGATTGAAGGGCTCCAGACGTTTCAATGGCCCCCATGCAAACGCGACACTTGTGCGAGCATTGAGAATTTTCTAATTAACGTGAATGCGGCCTTCGAGCAACAGAGGGCGAATTACGGAGAATTATGTATACGTATTTATCGCCCGGAAGGAGATTAATGAGACGCGCGCCGAGCTACCGAGTGGGCGCTACCGAGATATCATTTTGTGACCATGTAATTAGGGAGTTCGCGTAATGTCCTTACATCCTTCGAGATCTGACGTCTTTGAGTTGTGCGCAATGTACACGTGGTCGTGTAATTTTGTTCTTTACAGGAAATGGTGAATGTCTTTAGCGATATTCATGAAAATTTTATAAACGAGATAAACGCTTAAGTAATTCATACGTTACGTGGCTGTATATAAATTCAATTATCCATCAATTCTGCGTAATTTAATCTTGGGAATTAATTTGTATTACGTATGATTTTTATATCATTTTACAGTCTCGCTTTTCGTCTTCCTGTTGAATTATTTCATTTACTTAAAAATTTCTTTATCGTCAGAATAAAACCTATGCATTGTAGAATTGAAAAAAGTGAACACTGCCAACATGTTCTTTTATTTCAATGAAGTCGAGGAGTTAAAACAGCGGTAAATATAAAGATTGATTAACACAGGACCATTTTTATTTATAACAGTAATGTCTTTAATAGATAAATGATACGCAAAGTGGATTAAACAATCCTTATTAAAAAAGTAGTCATCCCCCGCTTCTATTATCTTCACTCCACGATGTAACGACTTTTGTGTTTCCTATTTTCATAAATGTTTTTGCTTCTAGCGCTAAAGAAAGTGTTTCAACTCTTTTTAAATCGTCTCTGTGAAAGAGAAGTTACAAGTTTTGTATGTCTTGTTTCATTATATTGAAAAAGTTCACCGTAACATTCTATTACTCCACCACCTGTTTGCATTAAAGAATTTCTTTATCGTCATTTTGCCGTTCTTTCGGCTCCGATCTTTATAATATTACACATATTGTTCAGACGTTAAAAATTTAATCATAGAAAGTTAAACAAGTTTATTTTCAATGATTCAGTGCTTGCATCTGCAGTGTATAATATTGTACAAAATCTAGAAACAATTCTAATTTAGAAATTTAGTTTAGAAAATGTTCTAATTCTCTACGATTTTTGCATGATTATGAAATTTTCATCACAAGAAATCTATTACAATTCTTCTTGAACGCACACAGAAGGCTTGTAGCTTTGAGTCATCAGCAAAAATTTCGTCTGCCTCCGCCACGGTACAAAAGAATTCTAAAACTATTGTGATGGAAATTTACTATACTGCGTTACGTGAGCGTGACCCGAATAATTTTCAGGTGCCAGTTTTTGTCCGGTTACTTTGTAGCAAAGAACAAGAGTTATTTTCGAGGTGAAATGCAAAATCGTTTACTCCGCGGCAAGTAATAGAATAAACGCCGGTGGTTTGCTCTTTTATTTGCTCGTCCCGCATCGCGCTGCAATAAAATCGAAATTAATATCATCGTAATCCTGACCATTTAAATTGCAAAATTGTTCTACGTCAGAGGAGCCAAAAACATTTTTCATTGAGAACCTGCCGAATCGATAACGTAACTGACGACGAATATATTCGCGCCGACACCGGGGCATATTATACGTAAAGTTAGAGCGATACCGAGAGATCGGTGATGTTTTGTTCAATGACGCGAATCGAGAGTTCGACAGGCGACAAAGGAATGTGAGTGATGTCGCTGGCAGTGTACCTATTTTAATCGAAATAGAAATGTGCATGAGATTCTAGATATCCAAACATTTTGTAATATTTTTGATAGCTGCGAGGAAGCGATACCGGAAGTTGAGAACAATCGTTGTTTGCTCAAAAGTTAAATGAAGCTAATCGATGCAAATTTATAAATGCATTTGAAATTATGTACACCTTAGATTTTATCATGTAAAAATTTTAATGAAAGCCAATTTTATTTCGTTAGTAACTGTCGTTTTTCGACAAAATAAATAGCTTCCTGTTTGTTGAAGTAATCTTTAAATTGGTGACGATGATTATTAGAGCTCTAATTGGATTAAGATTGACAATTCTGTAAGGTTTACACAACTATGTGCTGCTGTATTTCATAGTATCTACTAATTAGTGGTTAATTTTGATTCGATTCAATTGTATCACGGAACACAATAGCTAAGCAAGAGTATAGATATACAGTTAATTTGCAAATGAGCTACGGAAAATAGCAGGTATGTAAGTATGCACTGTGCATATCCTGTTTAGACCATTTTTTCAACGTAATTCGCGTGCCACTAAAAATAACATGGCGTGCAAATGGCGTAGCAAAAAAGTCGTTGCATATTTATTGTAAAACGCAAGTAAACAATGTTCGATAATAAAAAAAATTTTCTTTTGGAGTACCGTACTATTAATACTAGGTTTACGGAACACTAAAATAGCGAGAATCTGTCTATCCAAATTTTTAGTCATTTTTTAAATAATATATACCTATATAAATAAATTTGATAAATAATTCCTCATGAGTGTATCTTTACAATCAGAACAATCGTCCGTGAACCTAGTGTTCATAAAGAATTGCGATGGCCGAAACCCAATATTTATTAATGTATTACCGGTGCTAAAAATATTTATAAACTGGCGAAAGTATGTACTATATACAAAATATCTTTTCAGTAGATGATACTCTATGCCCAGGTTTCTAACAGAATTTAATCCCGGTCGTGTATCAAGACTTGATAAAAAAATGTTCATTAGTGTGGCCCCAATTTGTATCAAACCTTTGTCGCTGGCTCGTAACGTTCGCCGCGCTATCGCGTACGACTATCTTGAATACCTGATTATATTACACCGCGTAAATAACACGGTAAAAATGCCTACAGCAGCGAGAACAATCAGCGATTAAGTGATTGACCGATAAAGGAAAATGGCGTAAGTAAGGGTGAAACAATGTGTTCGCGCATCCAATAAAACCAACCCTAAAAGCGACGAACGACGTATCCAGTTACAATCAATTTCAGTGATAAGCCGCCAACTTCGCAAAAAAAAAAAGAAAAACACGAGAGGCGCTGTAGGAAAAGAAAAAGAAGAAGCAGCGAAAAAAGTGTATGACGAGAAATAATGGAGGCGCGTGCGTGGGAAGGAAAAACGTGACGGTGGAAACGCAAACCCAAACGATGATACGAGAGTCATTGACCTCCCTTTATGTTAACAAATACTGCCGCCGCTAACAAGCGAGCTGTCGCGAAGAGGCCTGCAAGCAGTCACCTATGTTGCTGGAAATAAATTAGACGCCCCTTTCGACCTAGTTGCGTAATTAAAGCCCCCTTTAGCGGCTTTCGGATGAACGAGGAAGCAGGAAGAGGGACAAGGACGGGCTGGCACGAGTCAGCTGACCGATCAAGTCCTTCTTTCTCCTTTTCTACCACGTTTAGCTCCCCCGCTGCTGCCCGTCTTCTGCTCTGCTATGGTGCTGTACCCTTCTCACCGTCCGACAGCCTGCCATTTAGCTCTTTTTATTCAGCTCCGCGACCGAAACCGTCCGCCCGAAAAGAAGCGCGGCCCGAGCCTTTAGCGACCGTTCAACTTTTAAGGTTATCGCTCTTAGATAACGTGACGTAACCGAATTAAAGATCGGCCCCGATTGAACATTCAGCGACGGCAAGGGGAAAACCGGACCCCCGTGCACATTCTGCAACGACATTCGATGGTAATCGTTCGATTACAATGCTGTCGGACTGAGGACTCTATAATACTCTTATTATCAGACTTCTAGCACATTCTTTTGTTCTGTCAACGTGTTCAGAGCACCTAACCTATATTGTTTTCTTGTTGTTTGGACTTCCACCTTTAATTCGTAAGAAAATTGTATCGTTTAGTTACTTAGTTTCCTTTTTATCCCAATTTAAAAATGGGAGAACAAAACGCGCATTTTAGACATATTTTATTATTATTTCCGAAATGGCGGAAACGCATCGCAAGCATAGAAGAAATTATGTGCCGTATATGGGGATGAAGCCTTGAAATAATGGCAGTGTCAAGATTGATTTGCCACATTTTTTTTCTTTGTTTGTTTAGTTTTATAAACATAGAATTATGACACTGCCTGAAAGGTCATCGACAAAAACGGACAATACCTAATTTAATAAAGTTATATTTTCAAGGAAATATTTTGAATTTTCATTTTTATTTAAAATCCGCAATCACTTAGTTGCCAACCACAATGTGTTTGGACATATTTTTAAAGGGCTGCATTGGTTACTACAATTCTAAACTTTACACATTGATTAATGGACGTAAGAAGACTATTCTCAATTTTTCTGGAGCGATATTAATCGTTTTCTTCAAAGTTGCAAAGGTAGCAGTGGGAGCGTTTAGTGCAAACATTCCATTTGATGCCCTGATCATTAGGCAATTTTTAAGAATTTTTTCAAATGGTTGAATCAAGTTTTGTAATGCCAAACTTTGTACACTGCTTGACTTGTAGCGGTCACTTCCTATGCTTGTCAACAGAGGGACATTACGACAACACCTTTCCCGCTACTACCCGAATCTTCCGCTGTTTGTATATATACCGTCCTAATCTGTCCTTACGACATCCCGCGTCTAAGGCACGGGTCCGCTAAATAGCCTTACTGATGAGTCATCTAGCGGACCTAGGACGAAACGCTTCCTTCTATTTTTTCCATCTTTTCATACTCCGAAAACCTGCCACCATAGATTCATATCCAGATAATGTACTCAAATTTTCTGAAGCTGTATTGGTCGTTTCCTTTAATGTTAACGTTTAGCACTCAAATGGCGACTCTGAGGTGCCACTACAAATTGCTATGCCATTATTCAAAATATTGTTTACATTATTAAATTTGTTTAATACGTATAAAATGAAAAAAATGATGTACAATGGAAATATTCTGGGTCAAAAGAAATGTTTGATTTTTAAGTTGAAATAGCTCCGAGTGCAAAGGGTTAAAAAGCTAGCAGTGCAACCGTTTGACGAAAACATTTTATTCGATGGTCCGATCAAACATATGTAACTTTAGTATTTCATTTACAATATTTTCAGTAAGAATAATGAACAATAAAAAGAGCTGAATAACATTGTTGTTTTCCATTGGCGAGTCCATTTAACCGCATGACAGTAACCTAGGGTTAAATACCCTCGATCCGTGGCCACCGCGACCGCGCCTCTGCGATCCAAGAGATCCGCGACATTTATTCGAGTTTATGCAGACCGAAAATTGAATTGGCCTCGTGACAACTGAACCGCGTGTTTTATGGGTTCACCGGAGAGCCCGGTTTCGGGATCGTGTTCGATATCTCGGCAGCGGGTCGCAGAATTAAAATAAAATTCGACTGTCTCGCTCGCGCGTTCGTTCGCTCGCAACAACTATCTTTCTCCTCGCGCGTTCTCTCCGCGCGCGTCGCGTCATTAGCAGGCCGTTAATACGCAACTTAACGCTTACCCAACTCAACCCAGACCTACCTAACGGACTATTTATAGTATACTCTGCAGTACACCGCCGTACTAATTGGCGTTAGTTTAAGAGTGGCCACGGGACGACGAAACCCTATGGCGAACCGGACCTCGTTTCATTCCAGCGGCTTATTATCACAATCTTCGGACGTAACACAGTAGTCCGCTCGTTAACCACGTGCGAGTTATTTCTGCCATTTCTTGGAATAGGTGGAGTATATTTTCATGGAGAATGATCTATTCGCATGCTCCCGTTGACTTCGGTAAATCCGGTTATCTGAACGGCGATCGAGCCGCGCTCTCGTTAATGTCGCGTCCGCGGTCCCCTGCCACGCGTAATTGACACTTTACCTACCGACAATTACTTAATGGCCCTGCAAACGCCGATAATTAACCGCCGAGATGTTCTTGATACATTCTTGAGCGGCAACGTCAATTTTCGTCATCGATCAATTAAGCTTGTCGAGCAACGTGATCTAATAATTTGTTTTAGAATGGTGGAGCTACTGTTCGATATCGCGATCTATTAACACATCGCTTGCCAAATATATATGGTTGTAAGTTAAACATTTATTTTAGAATTTTTATTGGTAACATTAATGTTAGCTGTGAACTATACAATTATCCTCGGTAACATGATCTAGTCAATTCTATGGAGTTTATTGTTTGAAAGATGATTTCAGAGCGTCTTTATGATGTAGCACAGTTACTCAGCAGTCTATTATTAGATTCTCCGTACATGAAGTGTTAATAGATCTCTAGCAGCTAAAGTGTTAATTATTAATTTTACAGACGGACTTCTGGCTAATTGCCAGTCATAAATAGTGCAAATATTTGTATATATATGCTACTTTCCTTATTTGGCTTTCCATAAGAAACCAGTACACCGGATTTATGGTATAATCATGAAGAGTAAAATGATTGTATACGATACCATAAATCATAAACGTGCCATAAATTTGTTTTATATGATGCTTTCTTTTTAATGGAACCGAGTTTTTAGATTTGACGTGCACACGTGCCTTCGTATGTGCAGGAAGTAGAAATGGTAGGTCATGAACAGATATGTTAACCGGGTACCTATTAAATAGCATGCGAATCTCGAGTAGTGTGAAACTCGTCTTCGTTAAAAAATGTATGGTATAGTATATGTATAGTTAGCTCCGTTTTTGACGTAGTTTAAAGTGTTCGATTAATACTATCTAAAATATGTAGCGATCAGTGTCGCCAGATCGGCTAAATCGAGGGGAATACAGTTCACCACCTCTCCGATGACCAGAGTAATATGTGATAGCCTGCGCGGCACGTCACGTGACCAGTCTACCGTCTTAGTGGGGGACGTTGGAGTGTGCTCATATAGTGGAAGGGGAAAAGGAGGAGAGGAAAATCAACTTGGGTTGATCTGGCGACACTGGTAGCAATCATTAACACGAGGTTTACGGTATCCTTCAAAGTAACGGATTTTAATATTTTCGATTCGCGATTACTGAGATTGTAAAGATGCATGCATGTCAAATTATTCAACAGATTTATTTCTTTGGTTATATGTTATAAAAAATTTTCTGTTATTTTTATAAAGTATAATAGTCAATTTTAGTGCCTCCGTAAACCTGATGTGAAAAGAGCACGTGAAAGTTTAATATACTCCTGAACGAGCTATAACTTTGTTACTATCTCGAACACGACTATTTTGAGAAAACATTTTTAAAGTGTTGTACTTTCGATATGTTCCTACAAGATTGATTTTTGGAGCTGTCACTCTAGAATATCCGCTCGGAAACAAGAATGGCTGGTATTCGCACAACATTAAGGGGAGGAGCGAACGGTAAAAGTGGCTTTAAAACTCGCGTCGGGATCGGATCGTGGTGCAGGATCACGCTAAAAGCGTTCTTCGGGCAACACTTCCGGTTACAGCGCGCGGATCTCTTGAAGAGGCGGCACGTCGACGAAAATTTCCTTGATTCGGGATCGCTCGTTAACGTCGCTACATCCTAAAAGACACGCCGACAAATTTTCACCGTTCCTCCGTTCTCGTCCGTCGCGCTCACTCCATCTCCCTCTGTATACCCTCTCGCCCATTAAAACGGCCGGTTGCAATTACGTTTAAAAATAGCGAGAGAGTCGAGGAGAGTCTGTTGCGCTCGATTGCATCAGACGCGAGGACGAGACCACGACCACGACGACATCGACGACGGCGATGGCGATGGCACCGACGACAACGATGTCGGAAAAACGTCAGCGGCTTCTGTTTGTCCGCGATTATGTTTTTCCTCCCGTCGAGGCTCGCAAAGTTCTTGACCGTGGCTCGTCGTTCTCGATTCAAGATGCTCCCAGCTTATTATTTTTTTATCCTTTGAGCGACGAGCGGATCTGGCAGCGAAGCCGACGGCTTAAAAGCGTTTCTCGAGTTTCTCAACTGACATTTATAAATTTTAGAGGAGACGGAACTTTAGACATTCGAAAACGCCGATATACCGGGTCTTATAAGTGGATTTCCGCTTCTATGTCACCACTCTACAGCTCAAAGATGAATTTTGTGGAAAAATATAGACTGACCTTTTCAAATTACAAATATCAAAATACGCGCAAATTTTTGTTATCATACTGTTGCAGAAATAACTTTGGTACTGTTGGAGGATGAAATTTGCGGAAATGTATAGAATAGATTTACCGTGTTCTCAAATTATATATTTCGAAATATGTGCAAATATTCAAAGTCAATTAGGCACACGAAGTACAATTCGGAAATTGCCACGGTACAGTACGATGATATTTACGGGAAAGTATAGATTACTTTCGCCGTGTTTTCAAATTATAAACTTCAAAATATGTGCAAATATTCAAAGTCAATTCGGCACAGGAAGTACAATTCGAAAATTGCCACGGTACAGTTCGATGATATTTACGGGAAAGTATAGATTACTTTTGCCGTGATCTCAAATTACAAATTTCAAAATATGTGGAAATATTCAAAGTCAATTCGGCACACGAAGTACAATTCGGAAATTGCCACGGTACAGTACGATGATATTTACGGGAAAGTATAGATTAATTTCGCCGTGTTTTCAAATTATAAACTTCAAAATACGTGGAAATATTCAAAGTCAATTCGGCACAGGAAGTACAATTCGGAAATTGCCACGGTACAATTCGACTATGAAAGCGGGAAAGTGTAGATTAAATTTATCGTGCTCTCCCATCATTTCGAAATACGTGCGAATATTCACAATCAATTGGCAAAGGATGTGTGTAGCTATTGGAATGAGAGAGATTATGTTTGGCTTTCGAGAGGCACCGGTTCACATGCGAAAAACGTTCGCACGTGTTCAACAAAGGGGCTGTCTTGTCTGCAATGTTATTTCCGACACAAATGTCAGAACACTGCTGACGGCATGACTTAAATCACCGCAGAAAGAATTTAATACGCGTCCAAGGAGACCATAAATAACGCTAACAAGAAATCACGGGAACAATACGAGCTTGTCCAAGAATACGTCGAGAAGTAATTTGAATCGGCCGCGCCGCTGTCGCGTGTAACCGTTTTTCAGTTGTGGGACTGCAACATTGTCGTTAACAGAAGCGGGAAGCGACGAAAGTTAGGTGAAAACTGATGCACGCTTGTAAGCTCTCACCGTTTTACCACAATGTTTCGACAATAACTGGAACCGTACCAACCTGCCAAGCAGCTATTTGAATGACTCGGAATTTCGAGACGCCGCACAGAACAGTTGTTCAAGGGGCAAAAATGAAAAGATTAACTTTTACGTTGACACCCTGAAACCTCACAGGACCGTTCCTGAGTATCTATAAAATATCAAACATAATGAGTGTTATTATAAGATACAAACAAGTGTCAACCATGTCTGAATACATTCCTTGCGAGCCAGAAATTCCAGTCGAAGTTCGTTTTCTAATCGAGGTAGTCTACAACTTTTATATCAATGAATTCTTTTTATTATTTCCAAACGGAGTCTGTTGATAAATGTAAGTACTCCTTATTTTGATGTGTCTTCGATATTTCTTTCTACTTTATTGGTGTTAAACTAGTAATATAAAATTCCACATTTTTGCTAGCTCTCTTTAAAGTTTAAAAAAATACTCCCCAAAACTTCTTCGTCATATTTAATGAAAATATACGTACATATAGGTATTCTTTAAAAGATCACGAAAGAATTAGCTGCTCCTGCTTGCTCCAAAATTTTTAATAATTGTTTTACTAGGTTTGCGATGATCTATTACGAGTAGATCTATCTTCGATATATATGATGTACCAGTATTAGTGGTACTACCTTGGGGGGGGGGGAGTATGGGAGGGAGGACAAATGAAATAAGTCGAAAATATGGAATAAATTCTTTTCATTTGATGACTCGTTTCCGAGAAAATCGAGTTTAACACTAGGTTTACGGAGCACTAAAATTGATTATTTTACATTGCTTTATAAAAATAATAAAATTGTATTTACTTAGATCTTCAGCGATTTTTATTGTAATATGTACACAAAAAGATAAATCTATTTAATAATTCCTCATGAATGCCTCCTTATACTCTTAATAATCGTAGATTAAAAATTTTTGAATCCGTCATTTTGACGGGCCCCGTAAAACTAGTGTTAAAGATTCCTCGGGTTCGCGTGCTTTAGTATTTGCAGGAAGTATAATTGGTTGGTCATGATCAGACGCGTCAGATGATGGAACACGATGGAGACGTAGGTTTAGTGTTAATGACCACGCGTCTTCGGGAAAGTCAGGTTATTATACAATGCCTCCAGTGTACGAGAAAAATAGTAGAAAGATACTCTGTCAACGCGTAAAACCGAAACGAAATTCTAGAAAATTAAAACGGGATCGGTCGTGCAACAATTTTCGCGTCGATCGTAATTAGCAACTATAATAAAAAGCGTAAAATTGCCGATGGCAGTCGAGGAAGGAAGTAATCGAGCTTTCAGCCACTCAATTCCCCGGTGAATCGAAACCCTCCAATGCGGACCGCAGTAATTCCAATCCAAAAAGGTCCGATGGTTTCCAGCGCGCTCGAAATCGCGTCAGACTGAAGAGTCATCGGTGTCGGAAACCAACCCTCTCGAAAACACTACAAACTATTCCCGCGTAACCGCGAGGGTATCAAGAAACATAACGATCTGTGAAATTGAAGCTCCGCGATACATTACCTCTTCCTGGAAACCCCAAATTAGAACCAAATTTTTCATTAACATTCCCCAAACGCTCTCTGATCGTCCATAGAATCAACACACAGCCTCATTTGGGAATTTTACATCTTTAATAAAAAGGAAAATTAGTCACAATTATTCGGAACATAAAGTAGATTAATTCTAGTCAAGCTTTTTCACATAAATGAAAATTGAAGATGCACATTAAATGGCACCGTTTGCGTAGAATTATGTTGGGCGAGATTCGTGGAGAAATATATATTATGAGCATTGTGAAAAACATTTCAGCAAGACTGTTTTTATATTTTAAGACAGTCTTAATATTTTAAAAGGATTCATGAAGAAGTACCTTCGTTGTATAAACAGAAATCAGGTACATTTTGAGACTGATTGATTGAAGCAGGTTATTGAAAACAATAACGTCTATATAATCGATTGAGTAAATTATTTGTAGTGTACATCATTTATAGAAACTGAAGATTTAGTCAATATTCAGAATATAAAGTACTTAAATCGACCAAAGTACCTTGACCCTTAAAGGAAATTGCAAATGGTCATTAGTGTACAGTAAATGGCACAAGCTGCTTATAGTTATGTACAAGGTTCACAGAGGAACAAACATTACAAATACTGTAAAAGAATAGTTGAAGAAAATCGTTTAAGTCTTTAACACCAACCTAATCATTTAGAATGCTTAAAAAGGAATGTACCTTGACTTTTCGAACAGAAATCAAGTACATTTTGTAAAAGCATGATACTGGAAGATTACCAAAAACAATGCCAAGCATATACTTTATTGATCAAATTATTTCAAAATTATTCATAGAAGGATCTAAGAAAACTGTGGCTAACAGTCGGTGCGTGTGCATAATTTTTAATCTGTCTTGCGATTCCATCACCCTTCAGAGAGCGCACCTAGGAAATTTATCGCAGGGTTCTGCGAGAATAGCATCAGAAACGGGACTCAAGTATGGCAGAAACTCGGCGTAGAATGCGCCGGATTAAAGCACCGACCGTGGCGTAATCTCCGCGGGACGGTAAACAATGTGCAAACGCAAAAGCGCAGGCCAGTGAGAAGAAAAAACATGGCGTACACCTCTCGGATATCCTTGCAGGTTTCTAGCACGTGCTCGCGTTAAACTGTGACGCGTGTGTGCGCATGTTGTGGCGCGCACGGCAGCCCTATACATGATAAAATCGCGAACGGCAAGATTACGGCTCGGCCTGGCGATAAGTCTGGATACAAGGCGCAAAGAACTGCCAGCTGAAAAATTCTAATTGCCTGGGAGCGTGACTGCGCCAGATTGGCGGCTTAAATGCCGCGTCGAAGACCGCAGAACGTCCTGAAAAAGAAAAACAAGAAACATCGCGTTTCCTGTCATTCCGGGGACCGTCGCGGAATTTTCGGGCTTCCGCGATTATGCGAGACGCGACTAACGTTCCACGAAATAATAAGAGGATCCAGCGGGGCGTTTGGAAAATACACCGAACACCGGCGACGAATGAAATTATCCTTAATCCTTCGCCTGTCACCGGCGCGATACCTCCCCGAGGCTAATCTCGGCTGAATGGAAACTCAAGGTCTCCGCGTCCGCAATTTTCCTGCTCGAAATAATTAGGGGATCTGGTTCTTGAGAATGAAGCAAATGGGAAGTCGACGGGATACGCTGCGCCGGGGATGCTATGCAAAATTTGCTATATGTAATGCTGGACACTAGCGTTTTATTAATCGAATCAAACAAATTTACAAGTGGGATGAGTTAAGACAAATTAATAGTAACGAAAGAGTCCAATGAAACTTGTGACACTTAAAAAATAGAGACAGTGCTGTCTTGATACATATATGTTAATTGTTCCTCTATAAAACTTTGTCAACGTATTCGTGATACTCATCTGATTAAAATGATACCAAACATGACGTAATTCGGAGCATATTTGCTTGTTTAATTCATGATTCAATGGATCCTCGATTATCCGCACCGATGTTACACGAATTCTCCATTCTAAACAGTTCAATGTATAGCGATTCATATGTACAACACAATTGATTGTACAAACCAGTAAAAATTCAGTTCAGCTAGCTCGTCAATGTAACTACTGTTCTGTAATCTCGTCAATGTAACTAGTTATTCTGATTTAAAGGGCGAGCGAATACTTTTGTGAGTCACTGCAAATGTATATTAAATTTTAATATTTCATATGTATATACAGATATATATACAAATACACTTGTTATACATTCATTTTTCAGAATCAAATCATTTCAATGTTCCCGCACCGTTATATAGATGGCAACACTAGTTTATCCTACCAATAAGGCCGCAGTCTACCTTCCCTCCCCGCTAATGGTACGCCCCCTCTCGCCCATAAACCCACTTAATGCACAGTCCTTTAGGTCCGTGGTGCCTACCGTGGTTCCGAGAGTCGCCCCAACGCGCCACATGCGATACATATTGCAAGCGGTAGGCACGGATCTGAGGAGCTCGGAGGACTACGGCCACCACGGGGAGCGACACGCGAGGGAGGGAGAAGTAGGCGTCTCCCTCGAATTTGCCTCCAAGTGAGCTACTTCTGGACATGCCTGTTCTACCGTATCGTGAATTAAACAAGTATGATCCCAATTGTATCGTGCTTGGTCTCATTCTAATCAGAAAAATATCACGAATATTTTGCTAAAAGCTTCGTTTGTGAAAGCAAAATTTGAAGAAAAAATTATTCAATTATAAAATCTGAGGAACACGTATAATTTTGTATAGTTTAGGAAAACCTATGCGTCCAGTACGATGAGAATTGTGTTTACTGTTTGAGTACTCGTTCATAAGGAATAAGATAAGTCTAAGGGTTTTTTTAAAATGTATAATGGACGGGTTTTCACTGCGATTTCTCAACCAGTCTTCAATCAATTTCCTGAATTGCAAATTTCGCGGAACACGGAGGCTGACGATGCAACGCGCGACGCTGCCGGCAATGCGAATGATTAATACGTAATCAATCTTTGTAGAGCGAACCGCATTTTGAAATCGCATTACGTGTAATGTGTACATTGATACGTACTGCGAATATCTGATTGGATTGGCAAACACCACGCGTAGTTAGAAATGTCTGCAGTTACAATCGGGGCTCCCCTGCTCTCTCGCCGTCGACGCGACGCGACGGCCCGAATCAAACATAAATGAACGGAGCCGGTGATTGGATTTCGGGCGGAACGTGAGTCGATCTCTTGCGCCTGAGACCGGAGGATACGACGACTCGACAAAGACGTGGTCCTTTGAGAACGGAATGGCTGCAAGGCCGAGTCCCCGAAAGAGAAACCTCTCGTGCCTCAGGTTTAACCGTGCATTCAGAGATTGACCTTTCACCCACGAATTCATACCTGATTCAGCCCCGGTATTGAAGCTGTGTTACTGTTCAAACGGCTCTTAACTCGCTCCTTATTGCCTCCGATAATATAACGAAACCTGCTGACTCGCGGTTTATTGTGTGGACAGCTTTTATTCACTTTTAACTGATGATTTATCTGTGGTCTTGATAATCTTTAAGCTGTGGTCAATTATCTAGACTTTACAAGATGCAATGGAAATTGTACGTTCGCATGAATCACCGTACAATAGTTTCTTTTTCCCATCTTGCAGTCCATGAAATCGTGTCTGCGCACAGTGTGACGAGTATATGGGCGTTCGGGACAAAACTCATAATTTCTAAACTAATCAATTTTCGATGTGAGACCTCTAATAATTTTTTAAGGAGAATGCAAAGATGCTTCGATTGATAAAAAAAAATACATTTTCATTACAAAAATTCGGGTTACCTTAATTTTTTATTAGATAAAAAGTTTTTTGCCAATTTTTTCAATTGTAATTTGTTATCGCATGATTCCTGACTAACTTTTTTTGAAAGATATTTTTATCAGTTCATCAGAGATACGTGAAAAATTGAAAGAATTACATATATGGGTTGTAGGGACGAAGTATAAAAAATTAACATTTGTTTAATATTCTTTTTTTAAATCAATTATATATTATATAATACCTACATGTGAATCAAAATATGAATCAGTGATAGTATCTGATGAGTCAAGACGTGATTCGTCCATTATTAAATATTGTTTCATGTTCCTTAAATCATGTTTTTTAACTGTCCTGTATTTTTGTTTATAATACGATAGTGTTGGGTCCAATTCTATAAGACGTCGGTTTAACAAATCCCAATAGACATTGTTTATACAATGTAAGGATCGGGCGTCCGTTTATATTCATGCGGAGAGTGCTTTCATAACGTTTCCGACTATTTTTCCATTTCGTGCAAATTCGTGAAATTAAAATTGACGTGAATGTGAAGTTTAATATTTCCCCAATTAATGTACCAAAAATCACGGAGGTACTTTTCGGTACTTTTTTTAAAACTCAAGTCAAAGTTGATAAACATTTCATATAAAATGTTAAGGCAAATTGTTAATATTGTAAAAAGTAAGTCTGCAGTCCGGAAGTTCTTATGATGCTAAACATACTTGGTAAAAATCAAATTAATCAGACAAATGGAATGGCATGTATTTAAAGACATTGCGCCAAAAAGTGGAATAAACCTCAAGCATAATTATTAACAAGAAATTAGAAAATTCAATAAATATTATAAATAGTATTAAAATCTACGTTCTTTTATGAATACTTTAAGATAAAGTAAACTATATATATAATGTCTGTTTCTTTTATGCAACGTGTTGTGGGTGAATAAACCGAACTGGGTTTCACTATAAATAAAGTTGATATTTATTAAACAATAATTAAAGTTTCTTTACATTATTTACATTATTTACATTATTTACAGATCCCTTACCTATAAATAGAGAAACGGCATTTACAGCCTATTATTCCCTATCTTTCCTTCTTATATCAACTAACATCCTTTCTGACTCGAATTCCCCCTTATCTTGGTGCACGTGTTTCTTCTATTCTCTTATGTGCTCTCTATTACCGACAACTGACGCGGCAAACTTCAAGAGGGTTTGTAAAGTAGTATCTGTACTACTTTATATATATTTTAGACTTCAGTTATTCGACTTTTGTCCATTGCTCGTCACACTGTGTTATGTGCCGAAATTCTAATCACCTAATTCCTCACACGCATCTGCAGTTTCCTTACCATTTTCTCACACATTCCTCCGTACTTGATCAAAGCATCTGTTTTTCCTCAAAATCGCCAACCCTCCTGTGATCCTTGTCCACCAGTTATCTATCTCTCTCTCTCTCTCTCTCTCTTTCTGTTCACATCCTACCCTCACTTCCTTACCTTTTGCCCTTTCAAATAATTTTCCACCACTATATTTTACCCTCAAAATGCCCGACTACAGCCAACACCAAAATCTCCCTCACCACTGACTTTAAACAGAAACGCGCCAACTCTCGAAAAACACATATCGCTTTTGTATCACGACATCGCTATTAAATTACATCGACTAACTATGAACAAAAACGAATCGGTTCTAACCTGTTCATCAGCATTCCACGTACAGTCCTCACGACTTTAATTAGGCGTCGAGCATACACGGTCAATCGCCGTCTAGATTAATAAAGTTAGTAAAGCCGCGAACGTAAGACCATACAGAAATGTTAATTGAGTTCTAGGAAGATGGATCTTCTACTTCAGCGAAGAGAAAGGCTTGCTCTTTTGAACGAATATTGCAACTCTGAAATCGCCGATCAAAAAGAGACATTTGAAACTCTAAACTTCTTTTGCTATGCAAATATTTGCGAGCAGGCAAAATAGGTGGTTTTAATTGACTATTGCTTGAACTGCTCCCTTAAATCTTTCGTACTTCGGAAAGTTGCAAGCTCAATTTAACTAACATGTTGAGAACAAAGTTTCCTCAAAGAAATCGATTTGAACTTCTCTCTGGATTCATTTTGTGAGTTAATCGACGCTCAACACCCTTCAAAGAATTTGAACGTCAAAGCAATTACCGCTTCCCACTTAATGAAGCGCGCATTTTAATTTATCACTCGACTAATAATATCTCTCAACGATCCCTCGATTCACGAAAACATAGTCAAGTATCACCGCTGACAAAGATCAATCGTTCCGAAAGCAAAATAATTGATCGTCTCAATGCGGGCGAGTCACACGTTAAAAGTGTTTCACGCCCACGCGACCCTAATGCTATGTGTAAGCACACACAAGAATCATTCTCGAGAATTACTCCTGTTAATAGCTCTGACACCTGTGTCCACTTGAGAGCAGACTCCCACGAGTTTTAATCTCGAAAGTGTAACAGCTATTGTTCTGTGTACCCACATATGAATACTGCTCTTCCAAATTGCTCTGGAGCTCTATAATAACCTCTGGAGTTCTATAATAACCTCCAGAGTCGAGTCAACACTTCCATCAAGTTGTTCTCAGATATCCATCGACGTAGACACGCTATCAATTCTCTGAGAGTTTGGTAATCTATCAAATAGAGCAACAAACATTTAAAACTTCAGGTAGACAAGCTATAAATTAAATTGTAGTAAACGTCTAATAAATCAGAATACACATTTCTCTCAGCTCAATCTTCAGGTCTCTTAGGTTCTTAGAAATGATCTCGAGTCAAACTTAAAAATGTGTAGTGCATCAATTTATCTCTAAAAGCTCCTATTAGTTTTCTTTTAAATATTGTTTAATCTGCTTCTTTGAGAAATTGACGTAGATTTTCTTATTGAGCCTAACATAATCAATTAACAATATTATCCTCGTATGTGCACTATTCAAAAAATTGGGACATCTGTATGTTGTCAGAATTAAATGTATAACTTATGGGCAATGTATTAGGTCATCCCATAAGTTTTTGTCGTTGATATGTTTATAACCTTCGCGGTGTGGTTTTCTGTTTTAATGAAAACTCGCACATAGTGAAGGAGTATAATGTCTTTACCAAAAACATTGAAAAACGTTCTGTCACGAGAGGGTGATAACATTTTTTCGTTAACCATAAAGGGATGTCTTAAATATTAACATAAATAGTAGAACAGTAAATGGCAGGTACTTATGGAATAACACAAAATACTGATAGTCAATTAATTTATGAATTTCATCAAGAACAATGGTAGTGGAAAGCAAAGGTCTGGATCTAGACCAAATTTCAGCCAAAAAACGAAAAGTCAAATAGAACATCTGCAAGCATTGACGAAACTTGCGAAAAACTACGATTTGCAGAACAAAACTTTGCGTTCTCCTGTCGCTAAAAATGAACGGGCAGCCCGGTGTTAATTACAGAAGCTAGAGAGTACTCGCGAAAGCGAAACCATCACGTGGGCGTGCAGTACAACGGAACGATCGTGATGCTGCGGCAGGTATTGCGTAACGCGCCGGTGACTTCTCTGCCGGAACCAGCGATTCCGCATTAGGTTCCCGCATGCAGGATTATGCAGCTCGCAATGCGACACTGTGATAGGGCTGGCGAAACTTTGTACTGGCCTGTGATCGGCGAAGCAGACGCCTTGCAAGTAGAGCTGTTACTTATGAAATACTCCGGTACCCGGGTTACTCGTCACATAACCGGGTACACAAAAATTAACCGACTATCCGGTTAAAAAAAATTTACCGGCTATCCGGGTAAACAAGAATTACACGTATCTCATGAGTAGACTGCGGATTTTATGCATTTATGGCAAAAATGAGTGACTGCAATTTAAAACAGTTGAAAGGCTAAAACGATTTAAGAATGTCGATCCATTATTTTCAGCCTATTGAAATCATTAAAGTAAAAATGAAGTGTCTATTTGGCTCTAGTCTCTTGCAATTGATGTAGACAATTTTTATTTTGCATAAAAATCAGTCTACTCATGAGATACTTGAGCATATGAGATAGTCTTTTATTACCATTACAAAATAGAATGTTTTTAGGAGAAGTAATTAAAAATTCAATTAATCAATTAGCAAATTAGATGTTTTTATTTTCATATAAAAATACCAAAAAGTTCTAATTTTCCTTTTCTATACTATTGTCTGAAACTGAAAATGTTGATTTGATACCTACATTGAAAAATAGGGATATCTAATTTAAAAAATTACTTGTTTCATTGTTTTAGCATTTGGAACGAAAATATACAATACTCGAAGCAAATTTTTGTGATTGTAATTATTAGATTGCTTTATGCAAAATAAAAATTGTCAACCTGAATCGCGATGGAGTGAAATAGAAATTTATTCCCTTTTCTAATACGTTTAATAGACTGAAAATAAAGCAGTAGCAATTTTAAATTCTTCTAGGGTCTTTACTATATTAAATTAAGTCTACTCATGTTTGTCATAAATGCATAAAATCCACAGTATAGTAATTATATATCTAAACGTAGTCCTTTGCCTAGAAATGCTGGTTAATCACTATTTTTCTACAAAAATACAAAATTTTGAATTTTTAAATCATTAATTATTTCATGCAACAATATGAATTAACTCGAATAAAGCATACGGGGCGGCGGCTCGGGTAGTAATAGCTATAAATAGTAGCCAGTCGTGAGACATCGTGTGATACTCGGCTGTCTCACGAAATACCCGGCTACATTTGCTGTACCTGGGTATCTCACGGGTACTGGGTATCTCACATACTTGGGTGAAGGTACTAGCCTTAACTTGCTGTCAAGGTAAAACAAAGGTTGCTGTACCTTGTCGAAAACTCCACACCCTAGAAATATCGTCTTCCTTCAGGTATGAAGGTACGTACCGCCGCCGCGTTTGGGAACGTTTTTCAGTTATAATTGTGCGCCCGTTTTGTAGACACCTCCGACAAGCTCTTCCGATATTAAAATATGTATTTCTTCTACCGTATTCAGACATAATTATTTTCACATAACCTCTCAACACTTGCAAGCCCCAAATCACACGGTCGTTGCGCACACCGTGTGCTGCGAGTCGTTGCGTCGAGGCTGGACGTGTCGCAACGCGGGCTTTTCCACTGGCCATCTTAACGAGGACGTGGCTCGAAGAAAAACGAACAACGAATCATTTCGCAATAGTTTTTCGACCTCGCCCTCTCGGCATATTTGAAACGGAAAACTCCGCGAGATTCGGTGGGAAACGAGTCGAAACGTTGCTGAATACCTGCATATCAGATACATACTGATTCTCCGTTCAGCGTTGAATTATGTATACGTAATGTTTCATTTAGACGTCAGTTTCGCAATTAATGAAACCACAGAGGATCGTGCAGCATGCAATTTATCGCATTTTGTTTATATCGGTATAGTACCGAGAGAAAGAATGAATGGAATGGACGTAGCGCGAAGATTGATTCGATGGAACGAATTTTTGTGTGAAAGAGATGAAAGGAGACGCTTCGAAGAACATAAGTAGCTTACCGGAACCGATTTCTTTGTATCGACGACAGTTTAGAAAACTGCCTCGAGTTTCGAATGAAGAATTTCGAGGAAAGTTGTCGAACAATCTCGAGAATGAAGCGGTGTTTAGTAAACTCGGGATGTAAATAGGGTAGGCTAAAGTAGGATGGAAATTGTACACGCATAAATGAGTATAAACGTCTGCGATGAAGAAACAAGTTGGAAAAAGACGTTGCGTGTATTGGTATACTGTATCTAACTCTCCGATAACAGCATCTACAAATCTCTACCTCATTATCACCAGCGCTCAAACATTTGAACAGCGTACAGTCTCCAACGAAATAGCTGACTTCCTCTCTTTGTCGGGTTTCGAGAAACGCTGCAGTCTTTGCTCCACTATCACAGCTCATTATTACAGTAAACGGAACTGATTCGAGCTCAACCGCAATTTAAACTATGGATTCCAAAATTTAAAAATTCTGAAAAGATTCCAGTTCTGTTTTACCATCAAGTATCACTAATGCGACGCGTTTATTGCAATTTCGGAATACATTTAATTTCGCTTATTTGAACCACCATTTAATCAAGACAGATATTTATTTTAAACTAAATAATAAAAAACAAAACCTAATCAAAGACCTCCAGTCCTTTTCACCAAATTGGGCCAAAGGACACTGATCCCAAGTTATCCTGAACCCATTTTATATATAGAGTATAAAAATGTTGTGAAACAGGAATAAGGAGCAGATTCGATTGCAGTGCTGTTTTATCATCAAGTATCACGAATGCGACGCGTTTATTGCAATTTCGGAATACATTTAATTTCGCTTATTTGAACCACCATTTAATCAGGACATATTTCAGACTAAGTGATCAAACAGAACCTAATCAAAGAGCTCCAGTCCTTTTCACCAAATTGGGCCAAAGGACACTGATCCCAAGTTATCCTGAACCCACTTTATATATAGAGTATAAAAACGTTGTGAAACAGGAATAAGGAGCA
Source organism: Sphecodes monilicornis (assembly GCA_913789915.3). Lineage (NCBI taxonomy): Eukaryota > Metazoa > Arthropoda > Insecta > Hymenoptera > Halictidae > Sphecodes > Sphecodes monilicornis. Next base: position 20,762,293 of record OU565290.1, read on the forward strand.
GATTCGATTGCAGTGCTGTTTTATCATCAAGTATCACGAATGCGACGCGTTTATTGCAATTTCGGAATACATTTAATTTCGCTTATTTGAACCACCATTTAATCAGGACATATTTCAGACTAAGTGATCAAACAGAACCTAATCAAAGAGTTCCAGTCCTTTTCACCAAATTGGGCCAAGGGACACTGGTCCAAATTATCCTGAACCCACTTTATACATAGAGTATAAAAATGTTGTGAAACAGGGATAAGGAGCATATTCGAAATTAAAGGAACGAGCTCCGCTGCTTTTGCGCGTAACTGTACCACGGTGTTCCTCTATAGTGCAAAGTATCATGGCAAGGTGCGAACATCTTCAGAAATTCTATTTCACCGGAGCAAGACGGCGTATTAACGAGCTCCGGTCGGGATCGCCTCCACGATTACGATTATTTCGATATACTGTTTTAAAAGTATGTTTTTACGCGCGCCTGATCCAAGATGGACGGATAGAGCATCGCGCGGCACCGGTTTCCCACGGTTCGCCGCGGAACACACTGCATCTTTGTACCTATGAACCTCTGCGGAACGGTACCGCAAAACACAAGACGGTTTACGACGGTGCGCCACACTGCGCTGTGCAACGGCCGGACGACTGCTCCGTTTTTTCTACTTCAGACACGCTTTCTCGCTGAGCGTTGCCGATGAAAGGAACGCTAACCAGCGGAAATAGAGCGCGAATGGTCAGCGATCGATTATTGTTCACCGATAATTCGGCACGGCCGCCGTCCGGCAACTTCTAGTTTCGGATGAGGTCCATCCGCGTTTCCGGCTCGCAAGGCATCATGCCCCATACGAAACAGTTCACTAAGACGTCACGTACAGTACAAATACATTTCATCCTTTGCATTTCGAATTTTTGTTCAATTTTTGTCCCAAATCCTCCGTATCGTTCCAAGTGTTTTATTCAAAAGATTTTATTGATACAAATTTTAAGCAATTTTTTTTACTAATTACTAGACTGCGTATTTTTATAACAGCAAACTAACAATTGTATTAATCTGATGCTACAGGGGCCATTGTAATACACTGAAAATAAATGAAGAGTGTATTTACATTGTTTGAATGTTTTTACCGTTTTATGTTGCACGTAATCATTTTCAGTATAAATGCATGAAATCCACAGTCTACTAATTACGGTGAAAGTAGTTCGATATATGTACTTATCTACAGTAGACTACCGTAAAACGCGATCAAATAATTATTTAAGAAAAACGTTATTAATGTATCTTTTGTGGGAGCAAATGCTCAGTATATTTATAAAACATTGGTCAAAAAGACTGCGTATTTTTACAACAGCAAAATAACATCTGTATCAATTTAATGCTATATGAGCCATTGTAATACACTGAAAATAATAGAATAGTGTATTTAAATTCTTTAAATGTTTTTACCGTTTTACATTGCCCCTACACATTTTTAGAATAAATACATGAAATCCAGAGTCTACTAATTACGTTGAAACTAGTACGACATATGTACCTATCTACAGTAGACTACCGTAAAACGCGATCAAATAATTATTTAAGAAAAACGTTATTAATGTATCTTTTGTGGTCAAAAAGACTGCGCATACATTAAGACACATATGTGCAATCTTCTTTAAACTATTTTTCGATCGCGTTATACGAAGGTCTACAGCATGTTCTTCATCTATGTAAAAAGATCTCTGCACAGGACTGCGACAGCGTCAAGTTGTAATTACTGTGCAATTAGCAAAACATTCACTGCCATTACGAACGTCTGCAGGATCTTCTAAGTACGAGGTATCTTAGCGAAATTGTTTCGCGTAGAAACAAAACGCACTTTAGATGAATTGCACTGTTGCGGAGCATCCGTTGCAAAATTTTCGCGTTGTGGGATCCTTACGTCGACAACGAGATCCACGCGTAAATTCAATTGCGAGCGACGATCGTTCCCAGTGACCTTAATGAGACGAGCACGGTGGACACGTGGCACGCGAAAAACGGAAACAGCCGGATCTTCTTGTCGAGTCCTCTCGTCGGTCGCATGGAATCGACTCGCAGGGACGACTGACAATGCGAAAACAAAAGAACAGCGAACGAGAAAGAGGGAGAGTGAGAAAGAGAGAAAGAGAACGAGAGAGGCCGAAGCGAGACCAAGTTACAAGGCTTACGTAACGACGGCAAATAACGCTAATGAGCCTACTCCGCCTTCCTTCTTCTTTAGTCTTTTTCCAGGAGATGCTTCCTCCGCCACCGACCCCGCAGAGTTACGAAAACTATTCCGACGACACGTAATCAGGATAAAGACAGAGCACACCGTTCCCGAAATATTAACTCTCCTGGCCGAAAGCGTGCGCGAACACATTCTGCTCCAGATTATGGAGTAGGTAAGAAACGCTGAAATAGATTCTCTCGCACCGTTACACTTTTTTTCGCTTCCTTTCCCCGAGAATGACTTTTCAGTGCGTACTCAGAATGCTCTTCGCGATTTCTTTATCCTGGAATCATTTTAGAGCACCTTGTTCCAGCGAAAAAATTTGAGGCTGGAATGTGGCTTCGAGGTGACAAAAACTCCTTTCCTTCGTCTCACGATGTTAGAAATGAGCCATTGCTCTCTTGAGACGCTTTCTATAAATACTATTCCACTTTTTGCTTAATTTTCGTTGTTGAGGCTTCAACCTCAAAAATACTGGACAGAGGATCTTCTTGAGATTGTCGACCACAAAATATTAAAAATATGTTGTACTCTTGTGGAGAATATTTTAAGATAATTATGCAATATATTGCCGGTGTCGTCTTCAAGAGTCGCAGTCATTAATTTTTATCAATTTAGTAAGAATACACCTCTAGTGGGTGGACAAAAGAGCAGAAGACACATTTTGGTAAAAATTTAATATAAATCATTATTATCAAATGGGCAAGAATATTTTTTACCTGAATATGACGTACATTTGTATGTTTCATAGCACAGAACATACTTTATCAATTTCCTTGTCAAATATCCAATACTTCATCTATCATTGCGTTCGAAATATGCTTTTTTACGCAATTAATAATTCTAACTTGTACTATTTTGTTCAACCACTAAAGATATGTGTAATCTATGATAATTGTTAGACTGCAGATTTTTTATGAAAAACAAAAATTATTCTTGACGATTACAGCACACAGAAACGAAATAGGAATTTATTACTCTGTTTAACTCAAGTTCTTTTAATCTGTTCACTGTTTCAAATTGCAGCCAGCCATTTTTGCCATAAATGCATAAAATCCGTAGTCTATTGGTTATAAATGTTTCTACAGTCTTTGGGGGAATTAGGCATTTCGTAAATTTCGATACAGTCACTACCATTAATATTCGGACATTCCTTAAAAGACGATAACTTTTTAAATATTGATCTATATGATTTGAATATTTTTGAGAAGTTAGAACAATTAGTTTACTACATGACGCAAAAAAGAAATGTTAAAAAAATTTTAATTTGTCGGAATTGCAAAGAAAATACTAAAAGGTGTTTTTTACAACTGTTTTATGTGAGTCTACATTGAAAGTTTAACAAATGCATTTTGTAGACGTGTGTGAACTGTATACATTGTGAAAATTTTACCAAAATAGGTAAACGTTGCAATGAGCTACAACCGTTTAAAAACGTGGATAATTGCAGTTTTTCACCATTTTCGGCCTTAAACTGTTATAAATCAAAGGATTTCTACGTGTTTCGATGCCTGCCGCTGTTTAACACATCATCCGATTGTGATGACATTTTCAAAACGAATATAATTGATACAGATCTACAAAACGTATTTTTTAAAATTTTCAATATAGGCCCACATAAAAAAATTGTAAAATACAATCTTTACTATTTTCTCTGCAATACATAACATCTCAAAAAAGTCCAAGTGGTATGGTCCAATATTAAAAAAGTTATCGACTTTTTCAGAATGTCCGAATATTAATAGCAAGTGACTGTAGTACCCTTAGCATTCCATAAAATAAGCAATGATGAATGAAAGTATATCGTATCCAATAATCTGGCCAACTATAATAAATTTTTACATATTCGTCAGAGTGAGTACGGTGCACCTACATTTTCGCTATTGCATCTAACGATCTAACCACGAGAAATCAATTGTAAAGCATTGGTCAAAGTCAGTACTGTACACCAACGTCTTTCCTAAATACTTAACACTAAACCTACCAAGCACAAGACATATAAAAATAAAACGCCTTAAATAAGTGAGAAGATTGAATTTGCTTAAACTTTGTACCGTTTCCATCACAATATGTGCTTAAATAAAGAAGTTAATTCAGTCATTTCCTATGAAAACCTTTTTCTAATTTCAATAATTGTGAAATAGAAAACCGGTCATTTTGACCGTGGTAGGTTTAGTGTTAATATCGCGAATTGAATATTAGTACCAACTTTAACATATTGTTCTGCACAGAATAGTTCCCGTTCTAAGAGGATCCTACCACCGAATTCGCGATACATCGATACTCGAATTCGCAGATTAATTCCCGACTCCTGGCAGCCCATTATCGCATCGCAGCTGAGGTCAACGTCGAACGCGGAACTATCGCGATATCGTATCAGCCGCGTAAACGATTTTGTACACGAATCCGAGTTGCGCCGGTGCGTTCGCCGAATCGAGCACAATTGAATGGATCCGTGCTCGGTCTCTTTCGCACCAGCGTGTTCTCGCGAGCCTGTCACGCGCTCTCGACCTGATTAGATATCGCGAAAACGTACATAAGTAACGCGGGGCGGTGCGGCGCTCCGCAACCTGCTACGAAAATTCCGCGGAAGCAATTGTCGGTTTCCGAGCACGAGACGATCGTTTCTCGACACGTTGCCACGGTCTCTCCGCGGGCACTCGCAGCGTACCGGCGATTATTTTAATTCGATTCACGTAAAAATGGCTTTGTTCATGATCGTCCGGTTTAATCGTTCCGTTTCTCCTTAGCCGGCCACGCTTTGTTTCCCTTTCGAGGGAAACCGAGCGGGTCGCGTGAACCGGCGAAGGTTTCACGGGAAAAACAGTAAAGTTCGGCCGGTTTTCCCCGCGCGACGTCGGCGTGAAAGCGAGAGCCCTGTAACGAAATAAAAGCAACACGAACCCTGAAGAAAAGAACGCCCGGCGTTTCTTTCGACTGCGTTTGAAAGGTTAATTAAGCGTCACGTAATTTTGCATGCATTTTCTCGACGGATCCCGCGTGACGATGCGACGGCCAGACATTCTTTAATTTAATAATTCTGAGAGGGAAATAGGGAGAGAGAGAGCGAGGAAGAGAGAAAAGCGGAGAGAGACCCTTTAATTAGAGCCGAACGGGAAACGCGTGGACCGGTGAAACATTGCATCATTAATTCCGCCTCGAGGTTAGTCGACCGTGGAAGGAAATCACTTCTGCGCGATCGTTGGATAATTTATTAATATCTAGACCGGACCGAATTAAAGATTCAATGGAATAGCTTCTACGTGAACTGGCTCGTTAAACGCACTACTGCGTCAAGCTGACTACTGGTTCGATCTCTTGAACTTTGACAATGAGACAGCGATCCGTCTACAATTTTCACTCATCGACCGCTTAATCTTATCTCTTTCCCTCTCTCCCGCTCTCTCCCAGCACACACTAGAACTATTTTCGTCCGACTATTTTCTAGCGTAATGGAGTACCATTTCCTCGACGGGTAGCTTATCCGATATTATTCCGTTCGACCGAACACCGATTCGTTCAGAAGGAGAAATACAATTCTCCTGATTCTATTCTATTTTCGAGGCTTAGATTATCTAGACGCGGAGTACAATGTATCGGCATTTTTCCGACTGCTAACGAACAATAATGGAAAGACTGGCACGCGAGCCTGTCAAGCATGGTTCACAAAACGTCGCGGCGCGCGAGAGAGCTGCAGGTCACCCTATCAATTAGTCCCGTTATTCTTATCACGGTCAATACCAGCACGATTTATGCAGGCCCATTTTTCCTACAACGCCGGCTTCAAAAGCCGCGCGTGACGTCTTGTGGCCATTTCGCCGCGGCCCGATTATCGTTCCGCGTTCCAGTCTCCCAAACGATTTTTTCCTTTCTCTCTCTCTCTCCCACTCCTCTCTTCCACCCTCGCTCTCACTCCTTCTCTTTCTTTTTCGGTCCGGCACGAGTCTCTTAACGAAGATAAAAGGACTGCTAACTCGAACGTTCGAACACGCGAGCGGTCGAGCGAGCTCGACGAAAGGAACGCCCCGAATTTGCACCTTCTCATCATTGCCTCGTCGACCACGCACGTTCTCTTTTCGCGAGAACCGAACGAAACAAGGTATTACTCACCTTGAATACATTCTTGTAATTTTACCTCAATCTACACTACCCGTCTACCCGCTCTTTTTGCCTTTTATAACGAAACGGTAATTTCACGGTGGAATACACCCGAATGGTTGGGCCGCTCGAAAATTTAAACGATGTATAATTATCGCGCAAAGTATCTCTCTGTCCTCCGGAGACTGTGAAATAAAGGCTTTCATGTGTTTCGATAAATAAAGATCAACACATTCGCTGTTATGACCATCGTGAGTCGCTGACACAATTCTTCGAATAACAAACAATTTTTGTTGAGATGGAGTAAACCGAATTTCATTCATGTTTGTCGAGTCTACAAGGTCTAAAGGAGTGCTAAAGATTGACCCTCCCGGTTTCGTTGCAAACATTATTTTGGATAATTAATGTTTCGGAAATATGATGGTCGGAACATTTGAATCTTGCGATGTTAGATTGAACCTGCATGAAATACTCAGAATTGACGCGACAGTTAACGTGCATATAAATTCAATACAGAATATAAATTTCTCATTTCACATATCTTGTTATTTCATAAGGTAAAACGTTTCTGTCGTAGGGTAAAAAGAATGCAATTATATTCACGTTTTTAGTCAACGATGATTGATAGCTTAATGGTTTAGGAATATACAGGGTGTCCCACGCAACTGGAACAGGCTATACCTCCTAAACGGTTGAGAATAGAGGAAAATGTTATAAGAAAAAGTTGAATGGCATCAGACGGTGCATAATACGCAACTAATTTTATGCACTTTTGTGCATCGGTGCATCAGAAAAATGCAACTGCACTTTTCTTTTTAAATGGAAACCTACATTTTTGACTGCACCAATCGATGCAGTTTGTGGTGCTCTACATAAAAGTAGTAGCATACTTATGCCCTAAACTTATTCGTTAGGACGTTATCGTAACTGAAAGTTACAAACATTATAATGGAGCACTACGTGATACTCCAGAACAAATGCCGACAAAGCGAAATCATTCACAAATCTACAACAATCTTAGCTACGATAACTACCGAACGAATAAATTTAGGACATAAGTATGTTAGTATTTTTATGTAGAACACAGCAAATTGAGTCGATTGGTGCAGTCAAATATATAGGTTTCCATTAAAAAAAAAAGTGCAGTTGCATTTTTCTGATGCACCGTTGCACAAAAGTGCATAAAATTAGTTGCGTATTATCCACCGTCTGATGCCAATCAACTTTTTCATATAACATTTTCCTCTATTCCTAACCGTTTAGGAGGTACAGCCTGTTACAGTTGCGTGGGACACCCTGTATAAATTCAATACAGAATATAAATTTCTCATTTCACATATCTTGTTCTTACATAAGGTAAACCGTTTCTGTCGTGGGGTAAAAAGAATGCAATTATATTCATGTTTTTAGTCAATGACGATTGATATCTTAATGGTTCATGAATATATAATTAGTTGGATTTTTATGTAAAGTATCTAGAGGATAGTTCGGCAGTGGCAGCATTAATAGATAAATAAAGTATGGCAACGCTGGTCTCCCGAAGAGTGTTTAGAGCAAAGTGAAATTTCCCGACTCATTAACAGAAACGACGGGTCTGTTTACATTCGCAAAAACTAATCCCCAGTTCAAAGACCGATCGAGCGAGGATCGATAAGCTCTACACCGGCTCCGTTTGATACGCAAGTATTCTAGTTTGAATGTAAATAATAAATCAAGGTATAGGTTTAAGTGATATCGCGCGCTACTCTCTCCCTCGAAGATGTGTCTGTCGACGTTTGCGTTACTTTTAATAAGATAAACACCGTAAACACGTGTTCGATGGGATCGCGAATTCCCATGTGCATTAGATCGCTTTAATGTGGCCAGGCGAGCGAGCGCGTTTCGCTGGTGGTAATAATACGACCCTCCATTCAGTTTTCGAACGATTTCAAAGTGAACCAAAGCGAAAGCGCGACGACGTTTGAATAATAAATAGCGTCCATAAATCTGGACGCAACCTCGGTCTCTCTCGTCAAGCTGCGCGCGCTCGCTCGCTCGCTCGCTCGCGGAAGGTATGATTGAGAGCGGCGCCATTGTTTAAAGGTGGGATTGATCACATACCTGGACTGGTCTGCCAAGATAGACCACCGATGAACATTTTCCTAGAAAAAGAAAGATGAATCCATCAGCATTCTGCATCGGGTCGCGTCGGCGTCAGAAGATGATGAAGGAAGTGCGGGGGGAGACTGCCGGCAGAGGGTAACTTCCGGTATCGTAACCCCCTGCGCAGTCTCCGTTTGTTGACGGCAGGTGTCACCACACATCAACCAACAACTGAACAACTCCCGGGCTCATATCAAGCCTTTTATTTTTTCTTTTGCATTTTGTTTCGCCCGACAAATTTCCTCGTTAACGAAAACCTCGTGGCCAAACACGCCGATAACGATTCCCGATCGCCGAGGAAAATAAACCAAGCCATATTCACGCGCGGAACACAATAAAAACGTTACCCTCCCCTCGAACCGCGGGGGTGGTTGCCTTCTTTATTAGGGGAAAACACGAAAAGAAATGGCGCGTCGTCGAAGGATACGAGAGCGCAAACAATCCTAAAGCGAGACGCCAGGGTCCCGAGATTCCGTGGAGTTTAATAAAACCGTTCGACGCAACGGTATAAAATGTCACTTGTTCCTAGCCTGAACTATGAATCAACTCTAGGGTCCAACGTTAACCCCGGACCTCGCCCGGTTTACTGTGTACCGGATCGCAGTTATTAGCCAGTTTACGAGAAGTACCATCGTCATTGGTATCGTAAAAGCTTTTACGCGCGCGGCTTGACTTTCGCGTGCTCATGACAGCGGAGAGACAGGCCGCGGCCGTACTGCAAACGCATTTTGGATACCGGCGACTTCGCGTGTGCTGCATTTGACTTCGAGCAAGAGCTCTTTAAGTATGCATGGCATGATTAATGTTTCCTCGTTAGTCGCGCGAGTAACGAGCGGCGCAAATCTCTGCCGAACAAGACAAATTTCACGTTAGCGCCTCGCCAGATGTTTAGAAACGTCGATTCGAGCGATTAAGAAGCAAATAGCTGCCACCTCCTCCCCACTCCCCGCCACCGACCCATTGAACGACTCGAAAAACCACGTGAGAGAGTTATGAACGAGTTCGAGCACGGTCGAGGTAAATGTCACCTTCGGTAGTAAACCCACCTGACTCGTTAAGGAAAGTTTCAATCGAAGCTACCATATAGCGAGGTCTTTAATCTACCGAGTAATAACTAGATTGATCCGAGGGACTTTATCCTGAGCTACTCCCACCGGTTTGTCCATTAATCGACTGAAGTCGTTCAAAAAAAATTCTCCCCACCTCTCGCGCAGACGTCAATCTATTTGTCATAATTTATTAGGTTCCCCCAAATCCATGACCGATATCGTTCGCTGTTACGATAGAGCAAGGAGTAGCGGGGTCACGCGGTATAGCTGCAAAGATAACGCTCCCGCGTCGTGGACGTATTCCCATGGTGGCGCATTTGAACATCGATTTTCCGCGGCACGATATAACCTATTCCCCTCGCCCACGCATTCCTGTTTCTCTGTCCTCCCAGACGCCCCTCGCGCTTCCTCTCTCCTCTTCCCTCTTTAGGTCTTCGTGATACGAAGAACTGGAGTAGGCTACCGCGCTATACCCTCCGTTGATAGGTTCAGGAGAATTAATAGGACAAACCATTGACCATACGTCGTCGTCGCGATCGATCGAACCGGGAAATACATCGAGCGACCAGCTACCGACTATACCGCTCTACAACTTTCCACGGAATCGCTAAACGCTTGTCACCCGGTGAAACAGTTCCAATGTACCCAGGGCGACCGTTCCACGGCGCGAGGGGGTTGCACAGATAACGACGAAACGTCTCGGAACTTCTGTCGGACGGACGTAACGCGAATGGTTCCTCCATCATACACCGGGGACCACGTGGTTGAACACCATACTTAGCTCGTAGTTTCGCGCGGTGCCGTATCCTTCGACGCGCTCCATTTTCAACGCATCCCCCCAAAGCCCTCACCCGGTGCAACAAGATTCGAAGCACGTTGGCGGCAAATTCGAAATGTGTCAAGTCATTTCTCCCCCACCGCAACCTGCGACCGGTACCCCACCGACCCGTAGACACCCCCGGCTCCTTCCCATTCATCCGATCATCCCCCTTCGGCTCCCTACTTTCGTTTCATCGGGTCCGAGGGGATGGTGAACGAGCGATGAAAGAAGGCGCCACCGGTTCGAGGAGAGCGCCGTGGCACGCATATTCACGCGCCCCGGCAAACATAAACACTATGCGTTTCGCGGACCACGACGAAACGACGACGACAACGGAAGGAACGTCGCCTGGACGATTAACGAGCGGCAATAACAAAACGACCGCGCGTACCACCGAACCACCCGGAGGTCAACGTTTTATATATCACCGATGGCGGATGATGTATCGGAACCGTATAAGAAGCAGCAACAGAACAAACACTCGGCACGGGAGCAGGGCAACAGAAAACACAAGGCGACGAGAACAACACGAGGCCGGATCGACGATTGATCGCGGCATCATCAACACACTTTCAAACGCCGTTATATACTCCTCCGTTTTCTATGACTCTTTCTCATTCTTTTCCCTGATCCCGTTTCTCTCGGTATCACGCACGCGAAGAGATCTTGGTTGTTGTTGTTGGTGGTGGTTGTAGAGGATGGTCTGTATTATTTTGTTTTTTTTTTGTTTTGGGGGGTTAGGAGATATATCCTGGTGATGGTCTCGTACCCTGGATCGTTCGGCACCTCGGCTGGCGAGCCGCTCGCTACGATTTCCTGGTTCTGGGGCTCCATAGCGGCGCGCGGCGCACGACTCGTTGTTGTAGCAACGCTCTCGCGTGTCCGGGGGTTGCAAGTGGCAACGATAACACCAGTGCTAGTGGCAACGGGCAGCCGGTCTTCTCGCCGATAGCCGCCACTCGTTTCTTTCACGCTGTTACCTTTCTGCTCTTTCTTTCACCCTCTCGCACTCTCTCTCTTTCTCTAGATCCACACTCGTTGTCGATCCGAGCGTAACGATCGCGCGGATTCGACTGCTCGACACGGCGAACAGCCACGAGACTCTCTCGATCCTCGTCGATCCTGTGCGCGGATGTCAGCAGACACGCGTTCTCACGCGATCTTTGCCACCCCGACTTCCGCTCGCGCGGTTCTACTCCGTTTTTCCGATCGCGTTCCTCGCGATTCGATCTCCTCTATCTATTTCTTTCTCTCCTGTTCACGTGTCGCCTAGGTCCACCGGTCTCTTTCTGTCTCTCTGTGTGTACGTGTGTGTGTGTGTGTCAAGTGTCTCAAGGGTAGCAATGGTTGCCGCGCGACACTTGTCAAGCTTTCAAGATTATCGACGACAGTGGACGGTGTGGTGCGTACGACTACGTACGACGGTTATCGCGATGATCGCACTTGCAGCTGGCTCGACGAATTATCCTCGCGCTGGTCCCGTGTCTATCCGGACCAAGAGACCAGGTGAACGACGACGACGACGACGTACGACGAGCTGTTACAGATCACAAAGACAGGGCTGTCGTTTCTTCTCGACCTCTCCGCTGTTTCCTCGTTGTTTCTCCCGTGTGTCTCTTCCCGATGTTTCCGATTCCTTCTTCGTCTTCTTCTTCTTCTTTCACTTTTCGTGTTTTCGCGTGTGTTTTTTTCCCTCTTCCGCTTTCTCTCGCTCGATCGCCCGTTCGCTTTCTCTCTCACTCTCTCTCTCCTCTTTCTCTCCACACTCTCCCCTACTACTGACTACTAAAAACTAAGGAGAAGGTGAGAGGTTACGTGGCTGCGCGGTACGGCGACTACTGATGACGGGCGGCGGCCGGTACTCGGACGTGCGACGCGCTCTGCGAGAGGTTCGACGCGACACTGCGCTCTCGGGGAGCGGGGCGAGGGGAAGGGCTGCCGCGGGGGAGAAGGGAGCAGCAAACGGAGGGGCAGAGCGGTGGTGGCGGCGGCGGCGGCGGCGGCGATGGTAGCTGCGGCGGTGGCCGTGTTGGCGGCGGCAGCGGGGAACACGCTATCCACCTCTCTGTCCCGCCTCCGACAGTTCTCGGACCTCTTCGTTAATCTTCGTACCGCTCGGTCTATCTTGGTCTCTCTCGTTACCGATTGCCTCGTCTCGCTCGCCGCATCCGTCGGCCTGGGGGTGGGGGAAAATCACGCGCTTGCGCCGTCCCTACCCGTCGGGCCGGCCAAATCGTGGAGGGGAAGATCGCGATCGCGTACCCGCCTCCGGCCGCAGCCTGCTCGCCTGTTCACTCGCTCGCCTGCTCGCTCGCTTTTCACTCGCCTCGCGCTCGCCTTCTCGAAAAAGTCCGGCCACCCGCTCGCCTGCACTACTTGCTCGACTTACTCGCCTCCTTCCACGAAAACCTCCGTGCTGCCGTGCCGTCCACCGAACCGCTGTACCAGCGAGTACCCGACGAAGCGAGCAATACGCGGGCCTACCGATTCCGTGAAAAACGCCTGCTGGCTCCGTTTCACGAGCCCCGTCAGCGATTTTCGCCAGCCGCCGCCGCCTTCTCCTGCTAAATACTTTTATGCGATTACAGTTCTTTGACGCAGTCTCCAGGCACGCTGTGTATTTAATTTTTGACGTATGTCTCTGTCGCGTTTTCGCAGCCGATTGACAACGGTAGTTACTGGGTTTCGATCTTGCGTCGAGTTAGGAGAGGCACACATAAGAAATTAAATACATTATTGGGCAATATCCATTTCCTACTATGAATTTATTAACGGAGGGATCGTCGCAAATATCCGCAGTCTAGTTATCATATTCCGCGCGGTACGGTTCAGTTTAATTATTTCGAAAGCCCCAACTAGCGGCTGCCGGTACACCTCCTCGCGCTTTTGCTATACTGTACCTATTAACATTTTGGTTACTGCGTTACTTGCATTTACAAGTTACAACATTCGGAACAGGAGCGGAGGGATTAAACCTGATACAGGAGGTTCTATGAAATTGGTCCGGCTCGAGTTGTTTAAATTCGATGAAAAAATTTGGTAGACATTGTTATAAACGTTCGTTCGAGCGCGCATCGGAGAACTTAATAACCCAGTTCGAGGGAAAGTCGCTTACTAGAATGGTATACGGCCAAAGAGGAACCGAAAATTTGCACGAAATATAGTACAATGATGTAGACATTTCAGCAACGGGTTCGTCGTGGATTTAATGAAAAATATTTAATTTAGTAATTCACGGGCCACGACAAAACGGCCGCTAAGCAGAATAATGAGTTAACTCTCTCCGTCTGTGACCGAAATTCTTTGTTTCCGTTCAAACGATTCAATTTTAAGCGAGGCCGGCATAAATATGCTACGATGGGAAAGAATACTGAAAACCGAAGAGGAGGTGGTCGTGGAGTACCCACGAAGTTGTAATTGTATGCACATTTTAAGGTCACGAAATCGAACTTCGCCGGATGCGAAGATATGGAAAACTTGCGACCAAGTTGCACTAGGTTAAAACTATCGTATATCGGGTCGAACCGCGGAAGGGAAATTCTATTAAGACCATTTTATGCGCGCCCCAAACTGCGAGCCACTTAATGGATGGATACAATATCGCAGTACCGTATATAAATTGAAATTTGATTTTCCGTATTACACGATATCGCGATACAAATGTTGTTTTACTTACGATCTCCCCGCGCTGTCGTAATAAGTTACGTTAATGCAAGACTGGAAATGGGAAACAACAAATCGAACAATTTTGAGAAATAATTGCGGCGTTATGGAGGTACATGGTTATCCCCACCGTCGAGTTCACTGCAGTTCGCGTCAAGTTACGATCTCCGATGCAACGCAAAGCACCGCACCGCTACCAAAATGTTGCGACATTATCAGGGAGGCTGGGGGACAAAAACGCGAGCCCGCCTGTTATGGTAAAGCAGCTTGTCACTGGTATTAGACCACCTCGATGTGGTATGTGTGTTCTTGCCCTCGGCTGTGGAAGAACAAGTAAAGATCCCACGACCTTCCAAGACACATGCACGCACGCATAGCTACTCTGCCTCCCCCGTTCGTGTTACTATAATTTCCGTCGAGCAGAAAAACCGTAACTGTCGTGGGGATAGGTAATTAGTAATTAGAAGCAATTTACCCAGGAAACTGATTAGCTATAATCTCGTAACAACAATATGGTCTTATCTGAAAAAAATTCGTGTTGCTAATTGGACGAAGACTGATCTCTTGTTCGCAACTTTATCAAGTATCCATTATCAGTTTCATCTTCTTTCGCACCAATTTCATATATTTCTTCATGTGCTTGTAAAACTAATTGTACATTCTGCACAATGATTTATTATTTGCGAACGATGTAGATAATTGTATTTTGCACAATATTTCACTTTCATGAGAGGAATTTATAAATTGAATTGCTCCTTACCGTCATATTGTCTGTATAAAGAACAAACACACGTCTTACAAATTTTGCATATTTTTGTAGAAAGAGACGAATTTTACCTTGTCGTATTTTAACGAGTCAGACTCGTGATGAAGATTTTAAATAAAGTCTAACAAATATGAAAGTTATACCTTTCTTTTCATACGAAATAAAATTTTACTTTTGTGTAATCAATATTTAAGCATTGAAGTAAATGTAGTCATGCAAAAAAATAAATTTTCTTTCCTCTTCTCTGACATTTTTAGGGATGAAGACGTTATAATTATTGTAGCCGTAAAGAAAATGGTATGGCTAGGGGTTAATGATTTACATTAGACAGCTCCAGTGGACAGAGAGTGTGTTAAGACGACTAGATTTTAATATTACAATTAGCTTCGTGTAGAGCTGATCACTATCACCTGGCTGCTTCCTTGGCTCGTATTGGTTTCATTGATGATCCAGAATGCAGCTGCAGAGATGGTGATGAATCTCTGAATCATATCTTATGGCAATGTAATTTGTATAATGTGGAAAGACTTGAATTTTTTGAAAAGATCCGTAAGATTCGTAATTTCAACTTTCAGTTTCCAATGGATGTTTGTTTGTTAATAGCCAAACCCAATATAAGAGCTTGTCATTACATGTTATCATTTTTTAAAAGTTGCGGTCTCAATGTTTAAGTGTATGGTCTATTCTGTGTCTAATGTTTGTATTCATGTTATCGTTATAATACTCACGTGTCTTCAGTCTCCTATTCTGTTTAAAAATTGTCTCTTGTTTGTAATCAGTGTATTGTATTCTTTGTAACATTGAAATAAATCTCGTATAAGATTTTCATTAATAAAAAAAAAAAATTAGCTTCGTGATTATCGATTGGCTGTCCCGACAGAACAGTCAATTTCACGATTGCATGGTTTTGATTAATTTATATTAAAAGTAAACGAGCACAAGAAATATTGTAACAAGTAAATCAACATCGACAAAACGTGCGGAATGTTCTCTCTAGGTATTTGGAATTTACGAGATAGACCCTGGTGATTGACCGTAAATAATGCATTCGAAAGAGGAAAGCAGAATCGAATCTGCCATTCTACAGGAGTGTTCGAGTGTCCATCATCTAGGGGCACGGCGGAGGAGGATTCGTCCGGCAGCCGGCCCCCAAATAGAAGTAATCAATTGTGATGGAAAATGGTTGGCGTAGGAGCCAACCTTTCGAATTGAATCAAATCGGCATTCACGGAAGGTAAGAAAATGATTCCCTTGGCCCGATTCTGTCGCAGTCACGGCCGCGTAGTTCTGATGACAGACCCAGAGGACCGTCGGGGACCTGCCAATCACTATTCGGGGATTCTCGTTGGCCCCACAGCAGCAGTAGTAGCAGTAGTAGCAGCAGCAGCAGCAGCAGCAGCCGTGGTGGCAGGTTCTCTCCGTGCCTGCGGCGAGTTGCACAGGCCTTGCGGACGCTCGGAGCTAGGCCAGTGGCGAGCTATCGTCATTAGTTTACCCTTTGGTCGGGCCAGCATCGGATCATACAACTGATGGCTGCAGCGAATTTGCATAATTCGAGAGGGACTCCGCACGCATGCTGCGTGAACACGTGTAACGTATCGTTCGGGTGTGTGGGCGGACACGTATACGGGGCGTATGCGGTCTGCCGGTGTTCAAGGTCCTCCTCCCCGGGTAAGGCATTCACGGGAAATTAGATTCTATCGTTCTCTGACACGATGCGTGCACCGTGATTTATCGAGTTTCCCCCCCGGCCCCGCGGTGGTGGCCGCGCACACGGAAACTTTTATGGCGCCCCGAGCCCGCGCCGCGAAGAGGAAGGAAGGAAGCTAGAGACCCGACGAGAATTGCGAAAGTTCAGGTCCGATAGATTTCGAGATGCACGTAGCCGAGACGCGTTATCGTCTCGCGACGCGAACCGCCCGCGAAAGATACGCCCGAGGAGCATATCCCGTCTCCGTGTCCCTCGCTTCGAGCTCCAGGACCTCTAAGAACCACTGGGGAACATTGACGTTTCGAGTTTACGTTGACGTCGCTTTATGACGCAGCGATCTATTATGCAGTGCCCCCGCGTCGCGTGGAGAATGCTCAAGGGGCTTTGATGAAAATTTAACCATCCATTCTACGAAGCTACCGGCGCGGCGTCTCCGTCGAGACGTTCTACAAGAACTGGGATTTCATTATACCACGGGAACGCGGAAAAACCTGGTTAATTAGTCACCTGATTCCAACGGATTCTACGTGACCGCTTTTCTTCAACTGATGCATACGTTTCGATTTCTTGCGACGTTGCTCCTCGCGTTTCGACGGAGACAACATCCTCCAACGTCATCGTGAACAGCCACGAAAATGGCAATCTCGCGTCATGCCGGGCGAGTTTCGAGGATAAAGCAGAGATCGTCGGTTGCAAGATATTCAAGCCGTCGTCGACACGCCGCGTTGGGGCGAAATAAGGGAAGCTGCGAACGGGTACAACGATTGCTGCAATCCAACCGGGAAAATGTCGATCAATTTTTATCGGTTTCGCCTCCCTCCGTTTTATTTTGTTCCGCTGCTCGTGTGCCGCGCATCTCCCGCTGTGTGTACCACCGCTCTCCCGCGCGAGGTCATTCTCAATACCTTAAAAATCCAATAGTAAAAATGACGATTTTGCGATATTGCCACCAACCTCGATCATGTGTTTCGATGCCTCGAAATCGCGCGACGTGAAACTTTAACGCTGCTCTGCGCAAATTGGTTTTCATGGGATACAAGTAGGAGACTATTTTGATCCAGTAGTTAATCGCATGTGTGATTTTTAGCTTTATCCTTTTGGACTGGTAGAAGAACAGAAAATGGCAATATTTGTTGGAGTTTATTACAATTCGAACTTAGAGATTCATTTTTGAGTTCCTCTTGAGACAACCACCTTCTATATATAAGACCATAGAAAAATTATTTTTGCCTTTCCTCTATTTAAAATTGAAAAAATTTCCACGCTTCCTGAAGCAACCACGAATCGCCACAAATCTCTACAAACTAGAATACTTTTGATGAACTCGTCCAAGAAGCTACAAAAATGGCTTCTCATTCTGACGCGTCTATGATTCTTCGCACGTCAGTTCCTCTTCAGGCAATCACCTTCTATATGTAAGCCCAGAGAAAAATTATTTTTGTCTATTCTATATTTAAAATTGCCAACATTTCAACCGTTCCTGAAGCAACCACGTTCTATAAAATCACTACAAATCTCTACAAACTAGATTGCTTTCAAGAAGCAACAAAAATGGCTTCTCATTCTGCCGCGTCTATAATTCTTGATATGTTACTTCCTCTTCAGGCAATCACCTTCCTATATCTAAGCCTACAGAAAAATGATTTTCGTCTATTCTATATTTAAAATTACCAAAATTTCAACCGTTCCTGAAGCAATCACGTTCTATAAAATCACTACAATCTCTACAAACTAGATTGCTTTCAAGAAGCAACAAAAATGGCTTCTCATTCTGCCGCGTCTATAATTCTTGATATGTTACTTCCTCTTCAGGCAATCACCATCCTATATCTAAGTTTACAGAAAAATGATTTTCTTCTAATCTATATTTAAAATTACCAAAATTTCAAACCTTCCTGAAGCAACCATATTCTATAAAATCACTACAAATCTCTGCAAACTAGATTGCTTTCGATCAAATCGTGAAAGAAGCAACAAAAATGTCTTCTCATTTTGTTGTATCCAAAATTCTCTGAAGGGGTAAGTTATTTATCGATTGACCGGACTCCTATTGGCAGCGAAAGTGATATTTAGTATCATAAAAATAGAAAATTGGTCGGTCGGTTGTGACTTGGAAAACTATTTCCACGGTGCACAAAGCGTGCTCGATCTTGCCTACGGTTTAATCGGCTACCGACCGCATCCTTTTATCTATCAGCGTGAAATTCAATAGCTGTTTCCCGGCATCTCCGCCCGGCTGTAATTTTCGTGGCAGCCGATGCCGGGCCTGGCCCGATACAAAGGCTATCGATACGCAAACCCAGTGACCAATAAACGCAAACGGTCAAGTGGATCATTTCGAATGTCCTCTCGTGGAACTATCAAAATCGGTGAAGGCGGGGCACACAACCCAAAACGCGTCGAACGAACACAGAAAATAATAACGAACGAGCGGAATGTTTCCGATGAAAACGTTCGCATCGTCGACGTCGTTTCCCGACGGCTAGGCTCCTCGCACACCGGGAAGAAGAACGACGATAGGGGCATCCGATGGTGAACTACAAGGGGAACAATTAGTTAATTGAGTTGATCGATGAATTTCGTTCGCGCGACGCGCGTTCTGATTCGACATCTGATTGAGAGGTTTCAGTCACCCCTCTATGTACGCACAAACTGCCTGCCTCGCGGCATTTCGCACCAAATAAAAGCCCTCGCACCACCGGCGGAGGGTGACGTGTGTGTTTTAGTACACCCCCGCAGCCGGAGTCATTCGCATTAATACGAAAAGCAACGTCAAAATTTGCCCGGTGACGAATGATAACGGTAAGCGAATTCTTCGACACGGTGACCGTTCAAACATCGGTGTTTGATTTACAGTGGATTCGAATATGTTTATCATTGACTCTTGCTCATTGTTATTGTACTCACGTGATCATATTGTTCATTATTTTGTAAAATTATTTAAGGAATTATTAGTCCATGTTTGAGATTCTATTGACATAATTGTAAATTAATTTATGGAGTGGTTTTTCGCAATATAGGTATATCATTAATCGGGCGTTAAATGCGATATTTGTTGACTTTATATTGTATCCGAATAAACGTTTATACAAATATTTCTTCTCATTTTAGGATTAGCGGAAGGATCGGTGCAAATATTTATTTGCAAATAATTTATTGGATCCATACCAAAATGAGGTTACTCAGACATTTGCGAGATAAATATGGAAATAATTCGATATTCGGAATTGTAATTTTTCATATTTATTTCAAATATTTTCTGAAAACCTGGTTGGGAACTGAAGGCCGTTCTATAAATTGGTTTCTCATTATGGCAAAAATGATATTGCACGCCGTTCCAATCGGAGTTGACGTGAAACGCGCAGAATAAAATTGTTACAAATTTTCCGATACTGTTTTTTCTGTCGATGAGATAAACGGTGGTTCGTTCAAGCATTTTGTTCGTATTAGGGATTTTCATTACGGTGTTTCAGTAACGAAGGAGTTATTCACGTCTCAAGATTAACCCAGTTCCGTTCCGAAACAATTTTTCACACCGCAAGAGGCGAATCAAGATTCAAGCTGACGTCGCTAACGACTTCCGTGCGTTACCTATTCTTTCCTCCCCTGACACGTTCCGAGCTCCCTGTCGCGGCTGCCACGCGTCAGCCGAGGTACGCGTGAAAAAGCACGATGCTAATTGCTCTTGGCAATGCGTCAGCGCTTACGAATCGCGTCCACGTCCACGTAACCCGGATGCTAAGACTCTCGGCCAAAGAACAAAATGCGAATCTTCATCGAGCTCGGGTCAGTCAAATATCAAGCACACTGGCTCTTGCAACTGCGTCATTCTTTTCTGTGGCCGACAATGTGGGAGATCAGTCAGCGTGTTTCATACTCGATCTGTACGACGTACTGAATGGTACTTCAAAGTTAGGAAAGAAAATCAGTAGTGATTGGAACAGAAATACTGCTAAACCGTGTTCTCAATAGCCAGATCGTTCAAGAAGCAAAAGCTATTAACTTCCATTTTAGTCAAAAGCTTTTGTCTTTTGAAGACACGAAGTCCAATGGAATCTTGCATTGATTAGGTTAACATTTTAGGGGTGAAACATTGTAAAAGCATAAATTATTTGCTAGACTACGTCAGCATGGTTAAAACACAACGCTTCAGCGACGCGCCTCAAGGTGATCGTCGAGTGAAGGAACCATTGAAGAAAAATGACTTCACGCTACATAGAACCGTATTGAGCAACCATTTAAACACTATAAAAATTGAAAAAATGCATTGAACTATTCTTGAACATCTTCTGTAGTGTCCAGATATATTACTTCGTTATTAGCATTTGTTTGAACCGCTCGAACAGGTGTAGAAAGGATATAGTTTCAATACTAACTAAGAAGATGAGCAATTGGCTTAGGAACTAACCTTTTACAGTCTACAAAACTGGAACAAAAAAATTGTCATCCAGGTGTCCAAAATTTATAAATTCTAATGGAGCATATATAAAAAGAAGAATCCATCATCATTTGTTTGAACCGCTTAAACAAACGCAGAGAGGATATCGTTTCAAAGGTAACGAAGATGTGCAGCATTTTGTCTGCAAAAGACTGGGGCCTCAACCTTGCATTTTCTATTTTGAACTGGTACTAAAAAATTATCATTCAGCTGGAAAATGATTGCATACTATAAAAAGCCGTATATAGGAACATTAGTGTTTTCAGAACATCCCTCTCGAACGCAAAATTCGAAAAGTCCAATTTGCATTTGCCCCTCGTATTACAAAACGACCGTAGAACCGCGATTCTCTTTTTTGGTTACAGTTTACAAAACTGGAACAAAAAAATTGTCATCCAGGTGACCAGAATTTATAGATTCTAATGGAGCATATATAAAAAGAAGAATCCATCATCATTTGTTTGAACCGCTTAAACAAACGCAGAGAGAATATCGTTTCAAAGGTAACGAAGAGGTGCAGCATTTTGACTGCAGCAGACTGGGTCCTCAACCTTGCGTTTTCTACTTTGAACTGGAACTAAAAAGTTATCATTCAGGTAGAAAAGGTTTGCATACTATAACGAGTCGTATGTAGGGACATTAGTGTTTTCAGAAGATCCCTCTCAAAATTCGAAAAGTCCAGTTTGCATTTGCCCCTCGTATTACAGACCGACCGTAGAACCGCGATTCTCGCGGTTCGGCCCCCGTGTAAACACGTGTTATCGCGAGAGGAAATGTGAAGGTATTCCTGTTCAATTCCTCCGTATCCATAGAATCTGTAGAATCAGGTACAAGGGATTAGGGGGATCGTGAGCTCCGTCTCAGCCGTATCCCCCGAATTTGAATAGCCGGCTCGGTAAATCTCATATTCAAACTCGGATAGTTTCTATTAGTGCCTTCATCGCCTCCGTTCTCTCTTCCGAGGCTCCTCGATTGTGATCGCGCGCCACGTAGACGAAGATAAATTTGGTGATGAAATTACGAAGGGTCGCGGCGGCGGCCGTAGGATCGATTCTGACGGACACGAGGTAGGTATGAACGTGTAAGGTACCCCCAAAGCTCGATCGGGGGGCACGTCCGGTTAATCCAGTTTTAAAATGCGCTGCAGACACACTAATAAGTTGAAACCAGTCAATTAGCGCGCTCGCGCCGCCAGTCCTAAGCAAACAGTGGCAGGTGTTTCAACGGCGTGGGACCGGGAATGCGGATCGCGTCGATGCCGATGGGGTTTGAAGAGGATGTGCGAGGGTGGACAGACACCGGCACCGAGTGATACTACCCGGGAAATCCACCGACGAAGAATCGGGAGAAGAGGGGTCAAGGAGGTCAGGGGATCAACGCTCCGTTCTGGTAAACGATGGGAACTGCATTTCAGAGTAATTATTTCCAGGGGAGTAATTATCCGAAACGGGCGTCCGGAAAAATCAGTTATGAAATTTTACGATCCGCTGTGCTTAATCGAACCTGCTGTCGTAAAGCTGCACTGCGGAATTCAGCTGCGCGCTGCCTGTAGAGGTATCATAAGACTCTCGAATCCATCAACGTTATTACGCCATGGGAATTCATTGAAATTTTGGTCTGTGTTATATGTACTTGATCTATCAAAATTGTAAGTCGCTATTAAACGCCTGTTGGAACGATCTGTGGCTAGAATCTAGTCAGATATTAATCCATTGAGAACGAGGAGGACTGACGAAGAAAACAGGCGTTTCGGACAGTGCATTCAGTTAACTAGTTATTTTAGGTCGTTTCTTAACTGTTTCCGAAAGTGACATCTTTTTGAAAGAGTTAAATATATAATCTCCAATGAAAAACAGTGTTTAAATGATATTAAAATTTGCTCAGTTTCTAGAAGAAGGATTTGATGGCTTAAGAAGAAGAGAAGATCGATGGAATAAATTCGTTCGAAGTGCTATCTGAAATCGATCAAATTAATTCGTAGTTGAGGCTTGGAATTGTACCTTTGAACAGAACACAGGAGGGATAAACTTGGCTGAACGATTGAGGCTCTATCTACTTGCTAAACGCAGATATTTTCACTAAAAGAAGCATAACATTGAGAGGTCTTCAAAAATGCTCAGAAATGCTAGTTATGGAGGACTTTATAAAGGGAATTTAGTAACTGGTTCCGGCTATAATTTTTATTCTATTGTAGAGTGCAATGAGTTTCTATTGTAGAGAGTAGTCAATTTATTAAGGTCTCTCGTAGAGCAGTTCGACTTTTTACGGAAGTTGTGTGTAGCTGTAGAATGCAATGATGACACAGTGTAATACCAGAAAAATCACCACATAGAACCATGTTAAAAATAGGGTAAATGTGCCGTATTTCGGTCGCAGTAATCGGTGTTGAAAATTTCGAGATGAAAATGCTTGAATTGACTCGGCGTGTTTATATGTGTACATTGCGCGTGCGCGGTACGCACACGCGTTGTGTATTCACCTTATAAGGTATATTTTTGTTTCGATGCGTTTGCAGGTCTTAGTTCGATTTCATCGTTGAGCGCGTTACATTTTTGTTCCGTTATACTTTCAATATTATACCTTCCGTTTAATAAACAAATACTGCCGTGCCGCATTTTTATGCTATCGAAACTAATACTATTTCCATAATCAGCCTCCCTGGAAATAAATTACTTCAAAATAAGAGACATCTACTAACAAACTTCTGTACATTTAAGCATAATGGTCAGCTTATTCCTTATTTTCAAGCTTGATGTTCCCATGCAAAAAATTTCGAAAATAGTGTTTTAACAATAACAATGCTTAAGGGAGCTGACTACTGGCTATAAATGACTACTAGAGCAATTAGCCTACAATCAGCTAATCTACAGAGGTGTTCAACAAAATTCAGCGTTGCCAATGGCGTCGATGTTGATGCGACGTAAAACATGGAAGAAGAAAAATAACAAACAAACAAATAAATACTAATTGTGCAGATACATTTAAAACGTATGAAACAATTGAGACGATCAATAAACATCGCATACGATGGTATAATCACAATGGAATCCGAGGGCTATCAGTACTTTTACCGTCGTTTCATTCGTTTATTTCAATGAGGCCTGCGGAAACTTGGGAGCCGATTAAAATCGCCGGGCACCATTTTGTTTTCTTGGCGCGTGCCAAGATGGGCCGGGAAGGCGGCCGGGCTTTGATTTCTTACGTGCGTCACTTGCCACGCAGACTTCGGATGAAAAGTTTGCGGGCAAACTCGGGCCGTGCTCGAGAAGCAGCGCTCGTTCTCTTGCGAGAGGGATGGCACCGTTCGCCGAAAGTAACAGAGGGGTTGTGTCGCGGCGAACACAAAGGCCACGGGGTTCCCAGCGAGATGGAAAGCTTGCCATAGACACGTCGCGGTTTCTCCGTCGCGTTATCGGTCGACCGACACGGGATGGCTTCTCGTCTCCGTTCCCTCGTTCCTCTATTCCTCCCCCGGGGACCAGCGCCGGATCAAAGGGATTTTGAAGATCGCCGGCTAAGCACGTTTGACTTTGCGACTTACGTTTTCCGGGGGAGGTGTATCAATTAATCTTGTCATTAAAGCCGAAACCCTGTCTATCGGCCGTTGCTCTTGCGACGCGCGTCGCTCTTCACGCGTCACGGACGCATCTCCCCGGCACCGAGGAACTAATCCCATTACCCGCCGCGGAGTAAGGAGTTTCCGGCTGAGACAAAAGCGTGAAAAGTAGATTAGAAGCGGTTATTGCGGTGGATGGGACCGCATCTAGGATGCTAATCGACCAGATTATCCCGCGCCCGTAGTGAAAGGGGTAATTTGTTCGAAATAGTCTGAGCAGGTCCCGCGAGAGAAGAATCCGCCGAGCTTCAAGATCTCTTCTCTCGTACAAAGAACGGGAGAACGTCGCGTGTCGCGTCGTTGGTCTAGAACTGCCTCGGCAATTTTCGACAACCATCTGCGCCGCAGTTCCATGGGCGTTCGAATTCGCTGCGTCTATTTTTCTACACTCGCAACGTGTTCCAAGTGAAATCGAGGACTGATTCCCGAAGCGATTCTTAGCTTTCGAACGATTTATGGATTTATTGGACTACGTGAGATCATGAATGGGGACACTTGGCATTAAACGGAATTGTCGTCACTGGGTCATTCAGCTATCGTTCGACACGGAGATATTTCCTAAGCAATCTAATATCACGTTAGCAAAGGAATTGGGTAGAGGTGTGCGGGTACCCGAAATTTCGGGTCGGGATCCCGAAAGTTTATAAACTTCGGGTACCCGAAATGGTAGTCGGGTCGGGTAGGGTCGTGGTCCCGAAAGTTTGCAATATTCGGGTACTTGAAGTTAAAGTTGTATTTATACAGGGTGTCCCGAATTTAAATGGCAAAACTTCAGGAGCGTGTAGGGGACCGAAAAACTAAGACAAAAAGTCTTTTAGAGATTTGCTCGTTTTTGCTTCGTTTTGGAGAAAATCGCAAAAAAGAAACAAAACAAGTTTTCATTTTTGTACTGATTTATTTTCATTTTATTTACGTTATCATCTATTTAATTTAGATATTGTTCAAAATGTTGCCCTCTTGCAGCAATGCAAGCATTACATCTAGCACTTACTTGATAAATTGCAGCTAAACATTGTTCTGGTGATATTTGGTACACTGCATCTATGATTCGGTCTCTTAATTGCTCTCTTGAATTGATTGGCACCGAATAAACTTCCTGCTTCAAGCAGGAATGTAAACAAACGAAAGAATGTAAAGGATAACACCAAGTGTTTACATATCTCACTGTCACAACTCATACAAAAATGTCAAAACAATTACAAATACAAGTGTATACAACAACTCAGGAGACCAACTGACAACGAGATATTGAATTTTTGCGTTTTTCTGCAAAACGAAGCAAAAACGAGCAAATCTGTAAAAGACTTTTTGTCGTAGTTTTTCAGCCTCCTATACGCTCCTGAAGTTTTTTCATTTAAATTCGGGACACCCTGTATAAGCATAATGCAGTTTTATGATTTTTCAGTTGAATCTTTTATTTTCAATGGCAGGTTCAGAATGATTTTTGTATTTTTAGTGTAATCGGTTATCGAACTTCGCGAGGAAAAAGATATTTTAGAATACATTATGTGAAAGAATGTACGTAAAGGAAGTTTCTGTTTCTAGTAAACACTGTTCTTACAAGACAAGGACTCTTCGTCCGCACACTGTTCGTATAAGAGCACTGTTTCGTAAACAGTGTTTACAATCGATGATTGGACGTCTTATCACTTTGCCGTCCGGCGACACCACAGTGGTGTCGCGCACAAAGTATTGCTCAACGGCCGGCGACACCACAGTGGTGTACTGGACGACATAGTGTTAATTGCGCATTATTTAATGCATTCAGGGCATATCAACGTTTCAATACAGAACGCAAGAGTCTCCGATTTCATGATTTTTTATTGAAAGTGCCTGCTACTCTCATGAGAGCTAACGATGACATTAGTAAAACTTGAAAATTTATAATCACCCGATAACCTCAAGAACGGCCGGCGCCAAGCGAAGAAATTTTTACGAGACGTGCGGACGGCAAAGTGTTAATATGCACAGAGTCACAGAGTTATTTATTGCAGATTTGACCGGAGACTTTCCCCAACTTTAACTGCGAGTACCCGAATATTGCCATCTTTCGGGAACCCGACTCGACCCGACGCGACTACCTTTTCGAGTACCCGAAGTTTATAAACTTTCGGGATCCTAACCCGATCCCGAACAAATTTCCCGACCCGACCCGGACCCGAAATTTTGAGTACTCGCACACCCCTAGAATTGGGACTTGGTCCTGCAGTAACATCTGATCGCGAAGTAGGGTGCTCTCTGGTAAAAGAACTGTGTGTCTGACCGCTAAATACTTACTCCAGTACCATATGTGAATAAAGATCTCATTATCCAGCGAAAAATTTCCAACGCGCTCTCGCACAGAATTAGTATTCCGCCAGCGGCAAAGCGATTGTCTCGGGCCACACCGGATTAACTGAAATATCGACTAAGTTGGGTTTTAAGTAAACGACGGAAATCAGTGAACCGAAGCAATCTATTATTCTCGCAACCCTCCAGGGGACTTTAAAGAACAGCACCTCGTACAGCTAATGGCGTCGATCCCTTAAAGGAAGACATTCTCGAATCAGTCGCTTCCAGCAGCCTTAACGACTTTACCGGGCTACCGGAAAGGGTTAGTCATATGTAATGCCAGTTTCGTCGCTGCCAGACCCTCGAAACTGGCGACGGTTGCTTCTCAGACGGGATGGAATGTCATTAATCAAATCGAGGCGAGCGCGCATCGCTCGCGTCGTTCTATTCGTGATTAGGAACCTACAAAACGTGCCGAGATTAAGATTGCCTCTTTGCTCGTTAGAAACGTGACACTTTGGACCGTTGAGGATGATGTAGGGTCCTCATCACTTTTGACGGGATCATTCGACTCCTTGGCTCAACCCCGCGTCGGTGAAGCGTTTCTCGAATGCTTAACATGTGAGATCTTTTCTAGCATGGATCGTGTAACTAAAAATGAAAACTGACTCTCTGACCCTTTTCTCTGACAACTCGGACAGACAAAAATAATATCGTGTTGGAAAATCAAAAACCTAAAATGAAAACTGACGCTTTCCCTTTTTTCTGACAACTTGAAACGACAAATATAATATCTTTAAATATAGAAAATCAATTTTAAACAGTTTCAGGAATACCAAAGTACTGGCATGCTAAGAAATCGATATTGGATAATTATAAAACGTTCTTTTCTATTACCAGGGGTGTTTCATATTTTAATCATTTTTATGATGTAATGATATATTAATTAAATGTCATTCAAGATAAATAGGGAATGATAAAGTAACTTAACCATTTGCCATACCATTTATTTTACGGTTTCAGTGATAAGAATTTCTTTGTAGTTCATAATTTCCTAGAAAAAGGAGAAAATGTATATCTATTTGTGTTTGTATGTTCTCCAATGGCTATACATTAACAACAACAAAATAGAATTTAATAGATTAATAAAATACATATTTATTTGACTCTGTTCAGAATCTTCATCACGTCTCACACACGCCATCGTAGGTGAAAGGGTTAATTATTAGGTTACAAAATTGAATATATTCTATGCACGTTATTTTTTAATAAAAATACTGAAAGCATTGCACATGATCCTGCTGTCGCATTATACGAATGTCGTGATTCTGGAGTGATGTATTGTTTCATAGAAAGTGGAAATGCATGGTCGGTGCGCGTTCATCGTGCAAGTGGCACCATCTTTGAACAGGAGTCAGTACTACGAACCATCTTTGCCCAAAGTGCCTATGGCAATTCGCGGATCGAGATCAAGTACGTGCTTTTCATATTATGTAACATTATTTCCCTGCATTGAACTAACAAGCTCTAGTTGCTACTTCATAATTTGTTATGTCAGTTCTGCATCGAATAGAACGCGCAGTGATGCCTTTGAAGCGAATTTCATACCACCCCAATTGGCATCTTTGAGCTGACGTGCATGCGATTTCCGCTGCATCGTTATACGCGCTCATTGACGTATGCGATATTAACAGTTGCACGTTATACGGATTTAGGACAGAATCATTTTCTATTAACTTGTTGAACATATTTCATATTCTATTGCTGTGGAGGCTGTTAGAATAATTATCCCTAATTTGGGCTAATGGAGCTTTAACATCAAAGCGATTATTAATATTAGAATTAATGATTTCAGAAATAGGGAAATATATAACAAATTTTGTCCTAAACGACGGTACTTTGTCGAGTATATCAATTGACACGGACAAATTTCGATCACGGATGATAACGATCTCGGGACGCAGGATCCGTTGACGACAATTTCAGAATCCTGAGAGTTAATTAGGGATCAGCCAGGAATCATGAAATACGATTACCACATCCCTCCACGTGCGAGAGCAAATAGCGATGACCCCTAACACGTGCGCGTGGATATTGCCAATCTCCAGATCGTAGAATACGATAGGGATGACCTAGAACCGTGAGACTCGATACCAACAATGTGGACGTTATCGTTATCGCTTAGAATTGCATCCGTATTACCGGAGTCAGTGATCGTGGTTACACATAGTTATTGCCGTTTAACCGGTATCACCGCTGTTTAAGCTGAAATCTTCAACATTCTGAAATAATTAGCTCCCTATTATCACAATTTTATAGAAACCAATATTAAAAACGTCACAAATCTGGGATCATCAATAATCGAGTAGAAATTTAGCAAATTCTCAACAATAGTCTTCAATTCCCTATTTCCACAATTTTTCGCTAAATGAATTTTCTGTTCCCAAACTATTAGAACTAATTTAATTCCAAAAAAACTAAACGATTAATTTAATTCCCTATTTCCAAAATTTAACGCCAAAAGTATTAAACGGTTGAAAAAGTTCCATTTCAGATTTCTGAGGTTGCAATGACTGGAGACATAAAAATACTTCTGTAGAATTGAAATCGGTCAATTAAAAAATTAACGTAAAAATCAATGTAAATATTTTTTAATTTCAAGCATAAAATCGAGATCAATCAGTTTCAACTCTTAGGACTTCCAGTGTTAAAAAGATTGTATACAAACCCAGTGTCCCTACGGTTCGAGCAAGAATTCTTTTAGTTTTTTCACAAGAGTGACGTGGAGACAGTTTAATTCTCCATTTTAAAAATGTTGGGAAGCCAGGCCACAGAAATTTGTCACAGCGATATTAATAAAACCGTCATCTCGAAGACGAGAAAGAAAATCTCCGTGAAAAAGGGGGACCTCCTTCCGCCGGATAGCAAAGGGAGGAAAGGAATATGCGTGAAGGGGATAAGTGGTATCGACGACAGGAAAACAAGGGTGGTTACAGTATGGACGGCGCATCGTTGTCGATGGGCGGGAACCGCAAAGCGACGGTTACCGAGACGGAAGCCGTCGGGACATAAGCGGTAATGGCCGGGGATACGTAAGGGTCGACACGAAGCGAAATAAAATAAAGGGACGTAACGAAGTAAGGCGGATAATAGGTGTCCCTTGCCTCGTCTCTTCCAACGGGCTTTCGTCACCTTCGAGCTTCTCGGCTCTGCTGAGAACCGGAAGAGGAGGCGAGAGAGAGAGAGAGAGAGAGAGAGAGAGAGAGAGAGAGAGAGAGGAGAAAACGCCGGAACAGCCGTTCCAGCGAATTAATCTTCGAAATGATGCAAGGCATCGCCTCCGCCGAGGAAGCCGGAACGAAAAAAAGAAGAGTAGACCAACGTAAAGCTTGCGGAGCTAGCGAAGAAGGGATTTTTAAAGGAGCTGGTAAACGGATGGAAGAGAAAAGTGATTGCAATTTGTACAGAGGAGAGGTCTTAATGGGCTTCAACCGCTGAACCGTTTGTCTGTAAATTATACCGAAATCTGAAAAATAAGTCGAAAGCCTCCGGCGATCTTTATCGATCTCCTGAAACCGAAATTCGTTCTGAAGATGTCGGAAGTACGATTATCTGCCTCAAACAGTTGCGAAGCAGATCACGAACCTTCTAGGATAAAAAAAAATCGTATCTGTAGCTTCATCTTGAAAGTACATCTACGCAACTAACGCAGAGCCATCTTCAATATTTTCATTGTGCACGAATATGTTTTGATCCCGGAAATCCTTTAGGATCAAGTGTTGTTGCTGATATTGAATTTCATTAAACGTAGCCTATAGTCTAAAAAAGTGGCATATATCCAGAAATGAGGCAGCCGTTGATTTTTCAACGGGTATTATGCTTACAATATACAGGGTGAGGCATTTATCCTGGCCACTTGGAATATCTCGAAAACTAAATTCCGGAGAAAAAAATGTTTCAAATAAAAAGTTTAAGTCAAGGAGGGGCTGATACAGCAATCATATTCATTTGTAAATTTAATCATGTTTTCAAGGTCATGCCAAGGTCAACTTTATTTTTTCAAATGGAAACATATATTTTTCATTACAGATTCTTCATCTACGACTTGAAACAAATAACATTTATTTGAAACGTTTTTTTCTTCGCCGATTATTTTGTATAATATTGATTAATAATAATACAGGAGAATTGCAACTTAATTACAAGAAAATCAATTTAACAAGTATTCAGTAACATTCTAATGTTATTTGCATTGCATGCGAGAGAATGTGTAATCTTATTCGGAAGAAAAGACTCATGTATCCCTGCGCGTAATGAACAGGTTGCGTACGCTTAGCGTTGAATTTCGTTGCTAAGTTTTATCTAATTGTTTTGTCTGTTTCAATATTTAGCTATTATTTAATTATTCATTTAGATTACATGTTTATTTGATACTATTTTAATTGGGTATTAATTTAATTTGTCATAAATAAAATAATTTTATCCATTAAAACGACATTGTGTATTTATTCTTTGAAAATTCAATATTATACAAAATAATCGGAGAAGAAAAAAACGTTTTAAATTTAAGTTATTTGTTTCAACTCGTGGATTAAGAATCTGTAATAAAAAATATATGTTTCCATTTGAAAAAATAAAGTTGACCTTGGAATGACCTTGAAAACATGATGAAAATTAAAAATGGATATAACTGCTTCATTAGCCCCTCCTTGATTTAATCTTTTTATTTAAAATATTTTTTTCTCCGGAATATAGTTTTTGAGATGTTCCGGGTGGCCAGGATAAATGCCTCACCCTGTATAATTTTCAAATTCTTAAAATTATTAAAGAAAGGGGAAGGTTTCCTATGTCTTGCAATTAAGGAAGACAATTTTTATTTGGTATAAAGATCCGAAATTTATTTGAAGACATACATGCTGCTAATTGAGGAGGTGCCACATCGAATCATCGAATAGGGGATAGAATTGGGGATGTACAGGGATGAACGAAAACCCAAGGCAGGCCCTCGAAGTGAAATACGGCCGAGTCGAGTAGAGAGTAATGATATTCATCTCTTTACTTAGAGTCCTCGTCGGTTTTTCAATATACTTTTCCTTTGAGTGGCCCCGACGTTCTTCAGGGTTGCGGGGCCAAGCTCGACGCGTCCTTTAGGATTCCGGAAGTGGCGAAATCCCAATTGAGCCGAATGAGCGATTGAGCATTCCGCGGCATATTCGGGTATTCTACCAGAGGGGGGCAGAGTCATCTGTCGAGCCTCTCGATGCCTACTGTCGTTGAAATATGTTCGACGAGGGTGAAAAAGAGCTGACGATATTCATACCCGGTGGTGTGCTCTAGGGTAAGGGAAATAGGAGGGCAAAGGGTGGGCACCAGGAAAAGAGAGTCGGGGATGCAGTCGTAAGGGGATGTCGGACGTTTTCCGGAGTCGTCAACGCCGCGGAACAGAGAAAGGGAGGGGAAAGGGTGGAAGCGGAAAACCAAGAGGCGGAGGGTGCATATCCTGCTGTACTTCACGCCGCGGCGAATTCGCGAGGCGACTGCAACGTCAGGCATTTCATCGACTTTGATGGCACTCGAACCGTCGATAAAAAACAGTGACTACCTTTCAAAGGAAGCCTCGAATCGGCTCGCGGATGCCTGTTAATCGGCGCGGGACCTACACCAAGACACTTCCGGTGTTTCCGCGAATCTCAGTCTCCTACTTGATCCTCCATGTTATCCTCTTAGCTCTGCATGAGTATACTCGTCGTGGAATGAGATTAATTACTAGCTATTTGCTTCAAAAACTTTTGTTAAAATGTATTCATCATTTTCAGATATTTTACAATATTCTATATCAAGTACGAAATAAAGAAAATTCAAGTGTGGTGAATAAAATATTAAATTTTTGCAACTCACTTTACAAATCGAGCTATACAGCTAATAGGTTAAATATCATCCCCTAAGTCGAGTCGTTCTTTAATGCACACTTTAAAGTAGTCGTCGTTATGAATAAACTAGGAGATGCAGGAAAGGACAAATGTTTAAAGGAGAAACCATTACAGCCATTTCCAAGATTCATGAAATAAAGT
The DNA here is from genome assembly GCA_913789915.3 of Sphecodes monilicornis. Taxonomy (NCBI): domain Eukaryota; kingdom Metazoa; phylum Arthropoda; class Insecta; order Hymenoptera; family Halictidae; genus Sphecodes; species Sphecodes monilicornis. The sequence goes on from OU565290.1 coordinate 20,795,157, forward strand.
ACCATTTGTTTCTTTCAAAGAATAAGAATATTTTACATCCTACAGTTTTATCATGGCATGACCTGTGCAATCATTAATAACTTCCACAATTTTCAATAGAATGTGTCGAAAAAATTTATGCTATTACTTCAAATATATACGTATACAAATTTTAGCTTGCTAGAATCATATTCTTGAAATTAATTCTTGAAGGAGTTTATAATTTTTGGTGTTTTCAATTAAGCTCTGTCTGAATGGAAGCTTTTAATTCATCGCTGTTACGCGTCTTTTAAGAATGAACATTTAGGCTAATAAGAAAATTGTTTAGAAATATATGTGTAATAAATTGGACGAGAAACTACACAACTTACTGAAATAACTAACACAATTAAAACACAGGTATGAGAATCGTAGAAATACAACAACGATAATCAGCATTAAGGTTAGCGGCAAGGATTAAAATATCGATTAAAATAGCATTCACATTGCAGCTTATGGGAACGACTGCACTATCCCCTTGTGACAGTAAATATTGCTCGTACAGCCAAGTTAACGAGGTCGCAATAAGTTTTCATGACCAGGTGCTGCTCCTCTAAATAATGCAGTACATGTCCCCCGTTACCAATCTTGGAAAACTGTCCAATTTGAACTGTATATAGAACATAATTATTTACACCGCTATTCAATTAAGTGGGACTGTGGCAACAGGAATATTTCCAACCATGGCAATGTATAGGTATAAATATTTGATTATCCGTATTCGAAAGCTATCCCTCGTCACGGAGATTGGTATCATTGATTCAAGATGTAATTGGATCACTTTAAATCTCGATCGCAAGGAACAGGTACGCTGACGCACGAGGTCCGATTAATGCAGCGATTATGCCTGAATTATGTAGTCTAGACGACGCGATTAACTATATTCAAATGACGCAATAACCGGCGCGAAAGTATTTGAAAAACGTGATGAATATGGAAACGTTCGGATGCGGTAAAGAACGCGGTTTTATCATCTCGCGAATATCGATTGACCTGCGCATTGTTTAACCATCCGACCTTCCCACTCGACTTCGTTGAACTTCAAAAATAGCATTACTACAATTAGAACCGTGCGCGATCACCGATTCACTTCCATCCGGTATTCTGCATATCGATGGCAACCTTCGTTTAATACTATTATTGCTTCTATCGAATCACGTGAAAAGCGTCGATAAAAACTCCCATCAAACAGCGCCAATTTATTAAAAGGAAAACAGAGGAAAAAATACTACAAAAACAGATTTCAAAATATTATTTAAAAAAAGAAAAACTAAATGATTTCCGTCAGTGTTGACACTGTTCGGAACACGGTGCAATAAAGTTAATTGAACTGTCCGCGATCTCTGTAATTCGACTCGGCAGAGTGATCCGACGAATGTGGACGCTTTAGGACTAATTTATACAGGACAAAAGATTATGGTAATGCGAGAGGAAGCTTCGAAGCTTGAAGATTTTTGTTTCCGGTCTCGTGACGAATGCCGGGCCTCGAGTTTCGCGCAACGTTTCGCATCGGATCCGTCGAATTTCGGCGAAAAGGAATTCGATCGCGCACGTTTCACCGACCCATTACACGTAAGATCGATGCCAGCCACGTGCCCATAATATTTTCTGGATAAGACACACCCCAGAAACCCTAACCCTGTCTTCTTCTGGTTCGCGAGGACGCGGAGGGCGAAGAGGAGCACCGTAGGCCCGCCTTATCTTAGCGTTTCCGGTCCAACGAGCCGGAAATGCGTAATAGAGGAAAACGTAGTTGAGGGGTGGCTGTATGGAGACACTGTGAGAAAGAATATGAGGCGCCTAGGCGACCATGCACGGACGGAAAACAAGCGCGGCTGCATCGGTTTAGCGATGGCTCGGTTTTTCCCGGGGCGGAAACTAATTTGCGCTATTGCCGCCGGAATCACGTCGTACCGAAGTGACGCCGAACGAAATCGGCTCTTTCAGGCCCGCCGAAGAAAGGGCGAAGCGAAACAGACGAGAAGGGCTGCCTCTTTCTTCGGAATTTTCTTGCTACATTGCGTCCTCGCGCAGACGTTTTCTTTCGCTTACCCTTATTTCACTTTCTTTTTGTACTCGCGCCGTGCACGGCTTCGATGAACCTCTATATTTACGTACCGTTCGCTTCCTTCTTTCTCGCTGATCGCCTACATGGTTTGGTACATTGGTTGTTTCCAAGCGAGTACGAACGTTAGTAATCTTTTTTGAATCGAAATAAGATTGTAGGCATCTGTTATGCATGTGTATGATAATTATTATTGGGTTTTATTAGACGTATACTGTTCAACGATAGCCTCCCTTACAACAAGCTTCTCACGTTCTACAAAAAATATATATATAAGACAAAGGATAATATTAAGGATTTTCCAGGAAAATAACCGAAATATGTTGCTCTAAAAGAAAGAGGTTAAAATTGACGTATGATGTATATACAATATTTACAAATATACAAAATGGTTTATTAGTTACCTAAAAGAAAGAGAAACGACAATTAAAGTCTATTCTCCTCAATTACTCCTAGGTCTATTATTTTGTCCTATTTTATTTGTCACTTAAATCTTTTCACACGTGTTCTGTTATATCATACCTATATTTTGATCTCACTCGTTGAGCGTCGATATATATATATATCGATTAGAGGGCGCGCTGAGTTAATGGAGCGCGGCTAATTTGATTTAAAGAACGTATCTTTTCTTTACATATACACATATGAAGATGGGATGAAGATGAATTATTATGTTTAAATATTGAGATGTTAAATTGAATTACTTGTTGTTAGCCGCCAATTTCCCCAGGGTTTTAAACCGTGGTTTTCCCTGGGGCAAGAGAGTTTTCTTGGGTGAATACCACATTGGTTGTGGTTTTGCTGGGTCCACGGCTTTCTTTTCTTTTTGTTCTTGCCTACAGAACCACTGGCGTCTTTAGAAATGATAAGTAATTGTTGAGTGTTTTAATGTTGTAAGTTCTTGTGTTTGAGGGGGGGGGGGGGGGGGGTTACGAATATGGCACAGTAGGTACTCCCGTTATATCGTCGTTGCCAAGGACAAAGGACGAGTCGCTTCACGAACGTCGTACCGGTCGGACGTGCAATTCCCTCTCTCGCTGAATCAAGAGATTAGTAGTTGCCCTTTTATATCGGTCTATTTATTGAGTATGCCTAAGTTACGTGGCCGTCCGCGCAACTATACATATATAAAAACGAGGCAAGCGCCTCAGTCTTAAGGCAACAGATGTCACCCGTCTGTTTACATACGCAGTACATTATATTCGAGTCGGTTTATCGCATGCTACCTTATCGATGAGGTTTATAGTTATTCTTAACAGTGTAAAACATTGGTTACTGGACTGACAACCTGATGAATCCTACAAAACCGATGTTATTTAGTGAACGAAAACGGCTACGTTATCAACATGCGATCGACGTGAGAATCAACGTGTTAAATATTAATGTAAATAATAGACGTTCAAAATCAATTTTCTTTTAAGAAATTGTCAAGCTGAAATAAGTTCCACTCGTTGCATCTGCGAGTGAAATAATTGTAGGACGCTCAACAGTTAATTTATGTTCCACAGAGTTTTTTAACAATTGTTTCGACGGATTACCGTCTGTATTTAACATAGGTTGAATAACGGCAGCTGTCGTTTTGTTGGCATGATCAATATTCTGTTTCTATTAGAAAATTGCTGAGGGCGAAGAAGTTTTAACCATTGTAGCCGAACAAAATGATACTAGAAGGTGTCAGAGGACTCTGAACAGTGAGCTTGTATTGTATGAAACAGAACATAGTACGTAGAACGGAGAACAGCAGCCATTTTGCGGCTGAAGTGTGATATATTCGAATTGACTCGCTCGCTTCCGATTATGACTGTAAAAGCGGAGCAGTAAAGTTGAATGAGGGAAAGGGGGATACGTCACGGCACGGTGGGGTCTAGAAAGTAAAAGTCCGAAGGGAGGAAGGGGCGGATTTGACACCAATAAATACGTCGTTCCTCGTCCCGCGCTTCGCCATCCGCTTCCTCCTTCCCGGCTCTTACCGCGAGCGGAATATTGAAACGTTCATTTCGCATTTATGAGTGGCACAACATTAATGTGTTTGCTTTGTTAAGCTCTGTCGCTTCGTTAACCACCTGATATACGTTTATGACTAGAGCATTCGAACGACAGGCCACGTGTACAGTTAATAAAGCCCCTAATCCTGTTGTCGGATCACTATAGACACGCTCGGGATCCCACTTTCATCGACAGCATTGTACGAATTTTATTCCCGGAGGGGAACAACTGGGTCAGTTTTTAAAAGTCTCGCTCATACGCAGCACTCGATAAACCATGTTCTCATGGTGCACCGATAGTAATAATAATAACATATTAATAATACTAATTAATGAAGGATGGCACTAAATTTTGTAGAAGTGCGTAGTACACGTGACGGGAAAATATTTGATCAAAAAATCGCATATGAGGTTGTTGAAAGAGCTATTTCAATGATTCATACAAATAAAAAATAATAGTGTGTATATTTAAAACAAATATGAAAAAGATGTCAACTATACCTTACAAGAACATTAGAAAAATGAAGAATATTGTTTTTCTGTTACGAAATATAAAATAATACACTGCCCAGATGCGTGTCGACATTATAAAAATGTTTAGGTACTATGATAAAATATTTTGGAATATTTTTCAATAATTTAAACGAAGAAAATGACGATGCAAAATGCCAAAAATCATTCTGCACCTCGTAGAAAGTTGTACTTATTAATTTCGGTATTGATACTTTCTCTGTACATGACGAATGTTATGATTGTATTTGCCGTTCATATTAATAAAACAATTTCCACATGAAGCACATGAATAATTGTAACGATACACGCCTGAATTGTTCGATCGAGCACTTTTCGTCGTATGTGTGTAACGCGAGCGATTACCGTGGTATCACGCGTATTATGTACATTTCCGTTTACAATTAATACAAAGTGCACGAAGCCAGTATTAAATTACACGATATTAAATAACAAATCGCCATTACCTCTGGTGATTACAAAACACGTTGGAGGTGCAATTTTGTGCAGAAAGAATTAAAACAATTTGTTTCCCGGTCGTTGGAAATACAAATCTGCAACAACTTGAGGATAGTCTGAAGTTTAATAATTAATCGGTGTGACAAAGCGGATTCGCATGCAGCTGATTAAAGTAGATTTTAACGGAGCACCTGTCGCCAGTCTAGAGAAAGAGAGAGAGAGAGAGAGAGAGTCCATGCGAGAGGTACGCCGTCCGAGAATAGTTGAAGCGATATCGTTATACCTCATCCAGGAGAACCCATGAGAGAATAACCGTGGCGCAACGTAAAAATTTCAAACGACGTTTTCCTCCACCACCATGCCGGTCGGCACTCTTTCCCTCTTCCCCGTGTCGGGCCGGCTCCCTCGGCAAAACGCCGTGCGACCCATCGTGTCTGGTGCTACGGATGAAAGGAAGTGTCTACCCAGCGTTACGGCACTCCCACAAAGGGAAGATGCAGTCCCTTCTTGGACGTGACCCCCGCTCCCAAACCCCGATCCGGGTTCTACTTCCACCCTCCCATCCTCTTCGTGGTTCTCTCCATCCACTCATCAACCGGTCCCCCAACCCCTGCAGTTCTTCATCCTTGTTCTCTTCGTCTTCCAACGACCCGCTCTCTTTCCCAGGTACCTCCATCTCTTTCTCTCCCTCGGCCTCTTCACCTTGTCTACCTGCCCGTCTGCGCTCCCCGTCCGTGTTCCTCCTCCCCCGGTGCACCTTCGCCAAAAGCGACGCCCACCTTACAAGATGTAGGAGCCCGCGGAATTTAGTTGTCATTGTCTCGCAACGTGCCCGATCGGGACCCGTGCGCCACCGCCGCCGGTTCCTTTCGCTCGTCCGTTCAGCTGTACTTGCCAAGAGCTGACTAACGGAACCGTGCCGCGAATTTTATTCGCACCTGACCCATTATCGCGCGCGTAACGCCATTACCGAGGCGGACGTCGAGCGAATAACTCCACAGTCGGCTCGCCGAAAAGCTGATTCGGAATCGGCGGTACAACAGCCGTCTAGATCGAACCGCAATGATAGCACGGTAAAGATCGATCGAGAGGGAGAAACTAGATCGGTTCATCGGGAATGATGAATCTCGAATGACCTAGAGAGTGTGTAGGCCGTGTGGCGGAGGGGAGCGAGTTAGCTTTCGAGGGAAAACGGCGCGCGAAAGAGAAGCAAAACGCCTCGGTGTCGTCTGGAAGACGTCGACGAAGATATTGGGTCGAGCTTAGCTTCAACATAGTTGGAGAGTGCTGCATAAGCTTATTAAGGTTGGGTGCTTTGCCACGGTTTCACGTCACCGAGCACGCCGCTAGTGTGCTCTTTCTACCCTCTCCACCTCGACAAACCCCGCGCCCCGCCACGCCGGTTTGCTCTCTCATCGAAGAAGAACCTGGAAAGCGGCGCAGCCAGCAAGGGAAGAAGCCTGGCGGAGGGTTGGCGGAGAAAAGTACGGGGTAGGAGACAAGTGAGGCGCGGCAGGTACCTACTGTACCGATCAACGTGTCGCCAATGCGACTTGAACGGAGGGCGTCGCGCAGCGTGGAGCAAAGCAGAGCACAGCAGAGCACAGCAGAGCATAGTAGACCAGTGCGGAGGAAAGCGGAGCAGAGCAGAGCGGGATAAAGCTGCCGGATTGTTAGATCGAGGGGGGCGATGTCACCGAAAGGGGGCACCTGGAATAGAAGCTCCGGTGCCGCGGCAAGGGAACGTTGCAGACTCGGCCAAAAGCGGGAGAAGGGGGCCGAGGGGATGAAATCGGAGCGAAGGGGGTGTTAGGTGGGCTTGAAGGGGAAAGGGCGAAGCTGGAGAAGCGAGGAACCTCTTGAGAGACAATGAGGCCGCTCACGAGTGTCGCAACGAGTGGATGCTCTCCACTATTGCCAACTCAGGCCCTTCAAGCCTTCCAGGCTTGCACCACCACTACCCTTGTCGACGCTGTCGCTATCCTACTGCCGGCTGCTACACCACCGTCACGTTGCACTACAACCACGCGAGCCGACGAGGACAACGACGACGACGACGACGACGACGATATCGCCAGCTACGGCGTCAGTGCGGTCGTAGGGGGTGCGGGCGAACCTCGAGAGCCGCCTCCAGGCCGTCAACTAGACAACGACACGCCCATGGTGTATCGCAGTTTTTAATTTACTTCCCCTGGCCAAGTGGAAGTCGCTTTAGACCAGATTACCACCGGTGTACACGAATGAACCCTCCTGTTCGACTTCGCGGATTTTGGGGATGTTCGTTCTGATCTTCTTGCTGCAGCGATGATCAGAGCGAGTTATTTGTAATAGTTCTGAATTTATTTTTTTGAGATAATGTTTATCCTTAGTGATTGGTTAAAATATTGTTGAAGAAATTGGAGTAGATGCATCGACCATTTTCTTACGTTTTTTGCAAATGTAACACCATCCTTACCCCTTTGTAATTCGTTGACACTGTTTTGAAGATATTCATAATGGGTGGTCGGTTGAAATAGAAATGTGTTCCTGTTCTCAACAATGTTAGTAGGTCGGATATAACTCTAACAGCATCTTTTAATTTTTTTATGCTTTTACGGTTATAAATTACACGTATTCATTTTCGTTATAAATTCATAAAACAAATGCATTACAATGGAAATTGAAATAATGTCTATGAAGCAGCAGTTACTTTCTCTTTTTAATTCAGAGAGAAATAATGATGGTTATATGAACAAATTCTACGAACATTACCCGTACGCGCAGTTTCATGAAGAACCACCGTCGACTACCTTTCCGAGCGAGTTCCTCTTCTTTCGTCTTCATTACGCTCAGAAGAAAGAAAGAAACACGTCTGACCTCATTTTAGAAACTATTCCGACGGTCATTGAGGACTACAATATTCCACCTCGCAAAACGCTCCACACAGACATACTGAGTGATGCTAGTCGTGGAATCTTATCCAACAGAATGTATAGTTCCATAGAATGTTTAAAGAGATCAAAATATAGCAGATATTATCATCATAACTTGATGCTGTACGTATGTTAGTAGCGATAACAATGGAGTGTAAAAATATTACAATGAAACATACATACGCGTATCTCGTCGAGTATCACACTTCTTTCGAGTGTCGTCGAGTGCCACTCTTCTTCACCCCGCAATCGTCGCTAAATTTTGTACAATTGAACCTAATACCCTTTAAATATCCCTCTTTCTTTTTTATGTGACAAACCCAAACAAGTTAATTCTATTTTTCATTGTGGAAACATTTAGAGAACATTAAACATTTAGAATCTTTTGAGATAATCGTAACTATGGAAAAGCGTGAAGGTGCCCCTGCAATGTAGTATCAGCCGCCGTCTTGTGAGAACGAAGTATTATAGATGAGTAAAAATGAACCTTGTCGGTACCTATCGATAATACTGAGTCGAAATGCAAATTTCCAGGCCTAAACAAGTTTAAATCTATTTTCCATTATCCAAATATCTATTATCAACCCATTCTACAAGTGTAGCCACCAATTGCACCTTTCATTTAGAAATGACGGCCATCTTGCGCTAGCGAAAAAGATGACTGAAAATTAATCCTTCCGCTACCGAATGCAAACGTTGATCCTGAGAGTCAAATGTCAAATGAAACGAGAAATTTAATTTCAATCCTTTTCGCAAGTGCAGCCAACGTTGTTCGCCACTAACTGTGAGGGTTAAATAAAGTTAGGGAGGACCTTTTCTCCGAAGAAGAGGGCATCTAGAATCTTTTGAAACGTGCGTAACTAGAGAAAAGTGAAAGTTAGTGAAAAAGGCGTAGAGACGTCGCGGTTTCGTTTCAGTTACTTCCTCTGCGCGGCGGTAGCGCCGATTCCCCCTTCAATTTAGTATCGGCCGCCATGTTGCGCGGCCGAAGTAATGCATCTTCATCCCGCCTGTACTTAACTTATACGAAAGTTTATCGTCAACTCTGCAAGAAGCGGCTAGGAGGTAGCCGATACTCCGTCTTGCCGTGGCTTTCCCGTTCTTCATGGTTCGGAGAGAGAGAGAGAGAGAGAGAGAGAGAGAGAGAGAGAGAGAGAGAGAGAGAGAGAGAGGGAAAGAGAGGGAGAGAGAGGCGAGGATATCTTGTCGTCTTCGTGGGTGAGTCGAAGCCCTCAGACTGGCCATAAAACAAACTCGATGCCCTGGCGTCGTCGTCGATACACAATTGCGGGGCGTGCTTTTCCTCGAAGAGGAAAGTTGTTGCGTCCTTGCGCCGGAAGTGTCGCGAATTGAAGCACAGCTATGAAGCTGACATTGTCGATGCTCGTATAAATTCCACGCCGAAAGAAACTTCAAAACGGAGTTTGCCGCGAGTTTTCCCTTCTTTTGAGCAGAACGCGCGCAAAAACCAACAGGAAATTTTTACCCCCGACGTTCTTTTTGCTTCCCCAACTGTTTGTCACGCATTCACCCGCGTTTTTACCGAGTTTTACTGGCTGCCATTTATTGTTGCTTTATCCGAGCGTCAAAGAACTTCCAACCAGAAACGAACGCGTATCTTACCTCTCGTAATTACAACTATTTCAACGAAGCGGCCGACAGCAAGTTTGCCGCGAGACACGTCGTCATTTTCACACGTTCTACATTTTTGCAACTTCCCTTAGCAATTAGTAGCGTTATGCAGTCGGTAGAATTTGTTGGAGTGTCATGCGACTTGAAATACAGTGAAAATTGAACTTTGTGTAATTAATACTTGGAGGGCGAGGATATCCTTTTTCATCGAGTTTTGAAGGACAGCAACCCTTCAGTGTTTAACAGGTAATGCAAAATGGTTTGCATTAGATGCGAGAGGGAAATTGAAGTACCATAAACAATATTTTCTGAAAATATACTTGGAATACGTGAGCCTTCCGAGGATTGAAGTCAATTGCCAATTACTTTTTCTAATTACATTCAAACAAAATGTTGTACACAGAATGCAGTTTACATGCACAGACCTTAAAAAAATATGCACATTGACAATCATTAGTCGCATTTTTCTTTTATATTCGCTATGACAAGTCTTCTGGTCAATGGAAGTAATTTTCATCCTTATTCTCATTTTTATAAGCGAACACACTTGTCTGCCATGCCAATCATTAGACCGTGGATCTTTATGGAAAATAAAAATTTTGTACATTAATTATAAGAAACAGGAGCCAAGTTGAAAGATCTTTATTTCTTTACCAATTGTAGTAAGTTGAAAGTAATACATTGATATTTCTGAATTCTCTTAAACTTTTTTCTATTTTAAATTGCACCTACACATTTTTCCCCTAAATCCATAAAATCATATATATTAGGTGAGTGCAAAAGTTTGTATTTTTTCTATTATATAAAATTCTTTGTTTTATTTTAATACGAAATCGGAAAGGAACTTTCTTATTGACTCAATACATGACTCTATTTTTTTATCAATTTTCCTGAAGGTCAAACAAAGGTTAATACATGTTAACAAAAATTGATTTTCAAGGTTGAACAACGTGAAACTCAAAATGTTAAATTAATTGTTTTGATGCAGTGCGCCATTTATGAGCACGAGTGTTGAAGTCATCGTGTTAACTAATCCTAATTTAACGTCCTAAGATCTTTTAAATTCGTATTCAGTGAACATCGCTCACAGATGCAGTTTTAGTAGACAATTACCTTTTGGACCATTTTGCGCGAGGCCGTTCCGGAAATCGATCTGGTTCTCGGCGAATACTTCCGGCGCAGAAAAGGACCTCGAGAAGCGTCATGAAACAAATCTGTTTACAATCAGACCGGAACAAGGGAGAAAGTTTACGATAATCGAAGTTTAATCATACCTTCTGGAATGTTTTCAAATGGCCGTCTATCGATACGCGGCCCTGCCGTGGGGAAAGGATGTCGCGGGAGCAAGGGAGAAGAGGAGAGACGGTGGCAGCATTGTGTGCGGAGGCGAGCACGGAATTTGCGTTTAAAAGTTTCTGCAACGGTTCCGTTAAGTTTCAACGGTTGCCGGCCTACTATACGATCCCGCCAGCTAAGTGTATCCAAAGGCAAAGTTCGACGTGCCTGGTCGTCGGTGCCATTCCTGAGCGTTCGAGTGTGCGTCTGCACGTTGTTTGTTTTCGAGGACGAGAAAAGAAGGGGTTGGGAAGGGTTCGCGGTGTGTGTATGTGTGGAGGTGGAGAGAGGCCGGGAGGCAGCGGATGAAGAAGAAGAAGAAGAAGAAGAAGAAGAAGACGACAAACGCGTGCAGGACGAAGGAGGAACGGGGAAAGAAGGAGAAACGCGGAAACGCCGATGGGAGTGAGGACTGGGGAACGACGAGGGTGGCCCCCCCGGAGGTTCGGAGGTGGAAAAAGGGTAGCCCCGGCAGCATCGTATTCGATGCAAAATCACGAGGAATCGGGCGGAAGTTAAATAGACGGCGGTGGCCGTCGTTCGTTTCCGTCCGGTACGTCCGACCCGGTCTCCAGAAAGCTCGTTCTTACAATGCTTTTTTTCGGTGTTTACTAAACAGAATAACCGGACCCCGACCCGCTTTTATAATAGAGAGCACCGTCGAAACGACGCTGCTGGACGCCACGAGTTTTCCCCCTTTATCCCCATACCCGGAGCATCGCATCGCATCGGCAGCGGGATCGTTTTGTTCGGCGCAAACTTCCCTGAGATACTTTCGGCAGACACCGACGAAACTCGTGTGTGGGCTTTCTGATAGATTGATATTTTGATATTGTTTACTGGACACTAGGCCAGAGATCGACGTGAGCTCGCCAATAAATCAGAAAATTTTTTTATTCGTTCGTCTCGCGTTCTGGAAATTAATTCTTTCAACAGATTTTTGCCGATTTTGTGCTCCGCGGATTTAACCGGTGGTATTTTTTATCTAGAATGTCCGGTGGAATTTGCAGGCTTGAACATCACGAGTATTGTGCCTTTTATGAATTAGGAACTACAATAATACAGTCGGTACACGCCGAGCCGAGCTCGTCGTTTTTATCTCTCTGCGAATCTCGTTCTAGTTACATGATCATACCGGGTCGAGTGTCAACAACTGGAAACGTTGCATCGATTTTCAATGCAAATTTATTGTTTTTTCCGTATTACACGATATCCGGATGACGCGAGCGCGTATTCGTATCGCGATGTACAACTTCGAATTTGATGCTCGAATAACGTTCCTCTGGAATAATAAATCGATGGTATTCTAGCGAAACAAAGATTTTTTGGACAGATGGAACTGCGGAGGAGGGCGTGCACCGTGACGGACAAATTCAAACGTTTCCGCTAGTGGATTAACGGAGATCCTCCAATTATTTCACGGATTAACGTATCGTTTGTCTAGCGTGCTCCTCCCATGGTTCTTCCTCGATCGAATAGTTTCGTTTCACGAAATTGTAACGGTTTTCTCGTTGCCGTGATAAAACTCGGTACGGCCGGTTAATGCTCATCTATTTTGATCGTCACTGGATACGGATGTTTTGAAACGGGCAAATATTCAGTAGACAATGGGAAGATTCTATTTTATATGATACTATTAACCCTTAGCGGACGGGGATTATTTTTAGCATATTTTTTGATGAGTCGAATAAATTTTCTTTGTGAAACGAAATTGTATGCTGAGGAGTTTGGTGTATGAATTAAATGAAGGGAATCGTGTTGTGTTCAGTAAAAATTTGTCTCATATTTTTCGGCAGTATTAATTGCTTTAAAAATTATTCACAGTCGCAGAACGGTAAAATTGTTTGGGCATCAGCAAACACGCGTCCGAAAAGGGTTAATATACCTTTCCATTGTACGATCATTGAACAGAATATGAAATGGTGCAAGTCAAAAAAAAGGAATATCATTTTTTATTTGATGTCTCGTTGTCTAGAAAATCGAGTTTGAAAATGCAGTGAACACACGTGCTCTTAAATAGAAATTGTCTGGCACGCCTGATCATGGTTAACCAATTCTACTTACTTTAGGATTAACACTGCACAAGGACACGCGAACCCGAGGGATCTGCAAACTCATATTTCTAACAAATAACGAACGTCAAACAAGCAAAATATTGGGTTGTTCGGAAAGTAATTTCGTTTTTCCCAGGGAAAATGAAAAACGATTTTTCACTATTTATTATTGAATTCGGTAATGTTGTGAGCACTTTGTTCCACGATCTTTTGCCATGTTTCTGGCAATTTGGAGAGCCCATGTTCGTAGAATACCTGTGTTTTATTAATATTATTGTACTTTTGACGTGTTCATTTAACATGAGATTTACACAGCTTAAAAAATGTTGAAGAGGTCGAAATAAATGGTAATCCGATGGCACATCCTCTCTGTGAACAGCACACAACTTTTTCCTTGCTTGCACTACATTTTCACCCTTGCGGTAATAAATCAGCAAAATATGATGGATATGCTCACCTTGATTTTCCATATTTGATGCGGTGACAAAAAAAATGCTTGAAAGATTATAAAGTTCTATAAGGCACGTCCGAAATGTCAGTTCTGAAAATATACAATGATTTTGCGACTTAGGATAATGTTAAGTAATAATAAATGGAAGCAATACCATCTCTACACGAAAAACGAAATTATTTTCCGAACAACCCAATATATTCCTTTTTATCGACTTTTTTTTGCAAATATAACCATCCCATTTCCGCGTGTACCATCCATCCCGAGAAACCCTGTACATTAGAACAGAAATCCCTAAGAAAATTTGATCGATATGAAGAAGTAATGTAAAATGTTCACATCTAGTGCTTCCTAGCTTTAGTATTGGTGAATCTGCAACTATATTTAGGTGATCCACATACTTTTGAACGGCGGCGCAAACAGAAGACATTAAACAAACCAGAAATCCGTACGATCCCGGAAGAAATTACCGAAACGACTAAGTTTTCAATCGTCCCCGGAGTTAAGGGAAAGGGAGCGAAAGGATGGAGGAATCAGGAGGCGAGGGAGAAAAATAAAGGTAGCCAATCTCGGCGGCTCATCTTGACGGAGTCGCGGGCCAGCCGCAGCCTGGGCTAAACTCGGAAAGATCGCGCCGGTTATTTATGGAGACAGCCGATAGCGATAAGGATAGCAAATCGAGTGAACTTACAATCGGTCCAAGCTGTATTCAATTCCGGCTCATAATTGTTAAAGTGGAAAAGTTTCAAAGCATCGTATCGTTTTCTCCCCTCCGGTTCCACGGTGGCTCCCGCTACCCCCACCCCTTTCACCGAATCTCAACCACCCCATCGGCAATCTCCCCGCATTCGTTTCTACAAGTTCCGACGGCCGCGCGGTCCTTTCGCCAGTTCACGACTTCCGGCTGTATAGCATAAAGGTAAGTTTTTCAGATATGCTTCGGCGATCGAGGATACGTGGTTGCAAGAGGGGGTTGGGTTTAGATCGAGGCGGGGAGCGGGGTACGGAGTTCGACGTCACGGTGATTCTGGATAAGGGATCTCATCCGGAATAGACGAACACAACGGCGAAAGAGAGGAGGGAAAAAAAGGAGCGAACCGAGAACAAAGGAAGGAATTTGTTTTTCCTCTGCTTGGTCCTGCATTCCTTAACGCGAGCGAGCGAGCGAGTATACCGGTGTAAGTATTCCATTTCACGGAGTCGATCGGACGTTGAATTTTCTTCAGCCACCAGACCGGCGAACGAATAACGAAAGAAGCGCGCCAAGAGGTACGCTCGACAGATGCTTCTATTCAGGAACTTACATATATCTTATGACACAGCGGCGCTCGTATATCACGAAGAACTTGCGAGCGTCCCAACCCCCGTCTCGCGCCATGTGCTTCCTTCTTCGTACCTTGTCCAACCCTCTCCCCGTGTTTCTTTCTTAAACAGATACGATAACCGAACCGTTTGCCCCGTCATTGACGGGAATTTGCCGGATAGGCGAGCACGATCGGTATCGCCACCGGCGACGATGATTTATCGCGAGCCCTACGCAAAGTTATCCGTCGATAATACGCTCAACCATTGACCTAGTGACGCACGATCAGCGGGAAAACGAACGATCATTGCCGAGAATTGATTCTTTGCCATCCGCGACAATAGCGACATTCAGAATCCCTAGCTGTCCACTCTTATTGCGCTCTATGAGCCGCAATGGCTAAATCTGGGTTAGAACGGTGTGATTTAGAGAAACTTGCAGTCAGAGGTTGTTAATCGTTGGTCGTTGTGGATCATCGATCAATGAAGCGGCTCAGCTGCGACTCGGATCGATTGGCGACATCTCTTATGTTTGCGGAAGCAGATTCTAGCGGTTTGTTGAGCTATTAACGCGTTAAACGCAGAGCAATTTTGTCTCGCTTTCCATTTCACTTTTTATTTAAATTTAAATATAAAAATACGATTGTGCATAAACACGAGGCTTGCTGGGCCCATCTATATATAATCTGTATCAATGAATTATATACCGTATACTGTTTTGTAAATTCGATCCCGTCAGTCCTCATAGACTGATACAGCGTTTAACGTGTTAACCCTTTGCGGACGCGTGTCTGCTGACAGTGGCCCAAACAATTTTACCGTTCTGCGACTGTGAATAATTTTTAAAGCAGTTAATACTCCGGAAATATATGAAACAAATTTTTACTGAACACAACACGATTCCCTTCATTTAATTCATACACCAAACTCCTCAGCAAACAATT
This sequence comes from Sphecodes monilicornis, assembly GCA_913789915.3. Classification (NCBI taxonomy): domain Eukaryota; kingdom Metazoa; phylum Arthropoda; class Insecta; order Hymenoptera; family Halictidae; genus Sphecodes; species Sphecodes monilicornis. The sequence goes on from OU565290.1 coordinate 20,810,824, forward strand.
TCGTTTCACAAAGAAAATTTATTCGAACCATCAAAAAATATGCTCAAAATGATCCCCGTCCGCTAAGGGTTAATAGTATCATATAAAATAGAAACTTCCCATTGTCTACTGAATATTTGCCCGTTTCAAAACATCCGTATCCAGTCACGATCAAAATAAATGAGCACCTAACCCAGACCTAACCGGCCGTACCGAGTTTTATCACGGCAACGGGAACACCGTTACAATTTCGTGAAACGAAACTATTCGATCGAGGAAACAATTTTGTTCGACAAAGAAAATTTACTCGTCCCATAAAAAAATATGCTAAAAATAATCCCCGTCCGCTAAGCGTTAATTTTCTAAGCTATTAACATTCATGTTGACAGCAAACCCATCCGCAGAATCTCCTGATGATTCGTTCAAAATTGCTCGCAGCACGCCATCCCGTATGGAAAGCCCAATATTTTTCCACAGAACTGTGTAAGCATCGGGACACGCGCGGCTGCGTTTGTCGTCAACGTATTAATCGGCGTTCGCGCGAATTTCAATAAAAAAATCCAAGGAAAATAGATTACGTTTTATCATCGATCGTTGGCGGGCCGATTTCATAGGGGTTTTCATCTTCGAAATCGCGCGTGGATAGTTTCGCGAACAACGAAAGGGGAGGGGGATGATGCATGAGAGAAGGGCGAGGAGAGGATTCGCCAGCGAACATTCGAAAAAGCGATTTCGACTTTTCGCGAATGACCCTTGCGGGGGTGCGGACTCGCTCGCGCGGTGCAGCCGTCGATGCGAAAAAAAATATCAATTTCAATTGTGGCGAGACTCGATCATCTCTGTTAGAGGGAATACTTGCGCATTTTGGCCGGGTCCGCGACGAGCCTCCACATCCATTTCGTGGCTATGGAAAAATGTAGGTACGCGGGGTTATTGACCCGTGCCTCTTCCATCGAGCCAACGCTTGCACACCCTCTACCGGGTGATTCGAATCGACACGTTTAGATTTACGATCTCACCCTGTGCTTCTCTCTGCGTCGCGCTAGAGACCTACCGCGGGGTGAGGTTGAGCGTGGGCGGAGGGGGAGCGGTTTTGCCTGCACGCATGCCACCTCGTCCAACCGCCGCCGCCACGCCGTGCAGAAAAAAGTCGAAAACAATGCGGCTGCTTCGAGTTATTTTTCATGAAATTCGCAGCACGTCCGGCGTTCACGCGTGAAAACAATTCTGGAACAGCGAAAAAAACGTGGCGAAAACAGGCTCCCTATTCTCCCCGTTCGGATAACAAACCGGAGCGGAGGAGGCAGAAAAAAATGAACACCGATCGGCAGAACGGATAACCGGCGCGTGTTGACGTATGCACGCGTGACTCGTCTTGGCGCGGACAACGCGGGAGACTCTCGTTATCCGGGCGGAGAGACGATCGATTTTCTATTAATCGGAAGGGGCTCGTTGCACGTCAATGAAGAAAACCCGGTCTACCTGAAGGTCAGAGGAGTCTTTCTTGCCCGGAGCTGATCGCGCCCACGTGCTCTCCTCTAAACAAATAAACCGTAACCGTTGGACCCTGGCGTTCTTCCAAGACGCGTGTTCCGCCTTTTTCTTTCCTTCCCGACTCGTTTCTCCCGGCTAAATAGATAAATCCGTTTAGCATATATTCCGCGGCAATTATGCTCGCGAAATTTTATTCGAAATACGCGAACGGTATCGTCACCTGTTCGAAGAACGGGCTCGGGATCCGTTGCTCTCTCGCAATTAAGTGCTCCTGTAGGATAGTCTCCAGGGGGTGGTCACCCGGTCTACAAACTCGAGTGTGAAGGCCGAGCTTGCACAAACAACAAGATGGCCGCCGGGCTCTGCAGCCGTGCACACACACAACCCTCCCCCTCTGTACCACCTACGCCCCCACAGACTCTCTCTCTCTCTCTCTCTCTCTATCCGCCCGGCACAGACCTACGTCCCACGACGCCAGCATGCCCCACGGACGAAAGGGTTGTTTTGCAGGAGCGCGTACCTCGTCAATTCTTTCCGAATGTCTGGCCGCTTGAAATATTGGCCGGCCTGACCTGGAAAGCGTATTCGGTCCTTCGCTTTCGGCGCACGCGATCGTTAAAAATAATGAATATCCGCGATCCCCGGTCGATACCCCACCCCCCACCCTTTCCACCCTCCCCTTTCACTAACTCGTTGTACGATAATCGTTCTCCTGATTATTATGCAGTAACAACTTTCATTCAGTTTTTATTGCGACGAACGGCTGAGGAACAAATGGCCAATCAATATTGCTGCAACTGCCGGCGGAACTACCGTTTCCACGGGCTTTTATTTATTTATAAAAAATAAGGAATGTGGAATACTTTCTTATGTCATTTAGATTTAACGTACCATTTAAAGTACAGTTCGTTGGATGGAAAAATAAAATGCTATAATTTAACGTTTGAACATGCACGATCGCGGGCATGCGGTTTGCAGCCACCCTTATATGAATTTATTCTTTTTTTAATGTGCTTATGATATTCAAGCATCTTTGATTATATATTTATAACGAAAATTTTATAAAATCCTGATTGAATTAGTTTCAGGTTTAAATGAGCTCATCTTATACCAGTTTGCCAATTATCTTCTCAAAGAAAATGGTTTCAACCCCTTGCAGTTGCTCTATACTATCGAGTCAGACTTGTAGTCAATATTTCGAACAAAATCCCTATCCCTGTTATCGATATTAAAACATTAGTGAACATATAGACATTCAAGCAACATATATTTTTCTTTTATTTTAAGAAATTATACACGACAAAGAAATTCTAATCAAAATCTATAGATACTTATAACAATTGGTTGAACAAAGTTTGAGGTTACTTTGATGCAGGATTACAAACGTTTCATCTACGTTTTAATTTTCTACCACACTTTTCCAATTATCAGGAATTTTTATTATGTCCAGATACAACAGAATGTAAGAGGAAATTGTATCTTAAGAATTATAATTAATCTAACCAAGATAGACCTGATTACAACCCCTTTTGCAAGGCTTAATAACTCTGTACAACAATCTATAGAGTGCAAGAAAAATTGAAGGATGATTATAATCTTTTGAAAATCAATGCAACCTATCTGATGTTTCAGAATCATCGTCGCATTATTTCCGGTCATTGGCGAGCATTTAGAGGCTAGTTCTAATACAAAACCGAGCGTCCCACCGGTATTACCATCTCACAGGCCCTCGGTTTCAATATAACATCGAGGATCTCACCCCTGAAATGTAACTTTGCCAAACGAACGCCGGGCAACCCTCAAACCCATACGATATCCAGGTTATTAGCGTCAATACGAGGTTCCCGTCACGACGTTCCTTCGGTTCTGCGGTAATCCTTATCTAGCCGACTATACGTGGTGCGCATTAGTTATTTCCGATGTTTATCGTGCGGCGACTGGGGCGTGTCTTATCTCCATCGGAAGTTACTCTGCTAATTGGAGAAATCTTTTTACCGTTCGCGCGACCGAGCATTAAGTTCCCAATTACTGACACACACCGGTTTGTACAAAGAAATGCTAGAGGACCCTCGGAGGATTCTGCCCCTTTTCTATTCGTTTCATCAATGACTTAGGACTAAAACCACGAGCTTCTCATCGAAGACGCTCGCGGAAACTGCAAAGCCGGTAAGAGGGAACTGTGAAAGCCGTTTACGTGATCTGCGAAATCATTCTGGCCGTTTTATCGAACCGAGACGATTGAAATTAGTACACAATTTTCCTACAATCTGGTAAAATTTTACAACATTAAAATATCTGTCTATAATGTGACTTCAGTTTAAATTTTGATAAAAATTGTTATAATTTCAACATCCCTTATAGGAATAACAAAATGTTGTCAAGAATTATACAGGCTCGAATCAAATATTACTTTGACATGTTAAAGGAAAGCTAACAATCTGGGTCAGATGCTCTTTTATCTGATCTTCATTTTTCATGAGAAAAACTACAACTAGTTTCCAATCTTTCTCTTGGTGGTACAATTTCACGCGCAGTTGTTTCCACAAATATACAGGGTGACCCACGTAACAGTTTTCACGATTTTTTAAGTACTTGCGATAATCTGATAAAAAATATTTTCAACAAAAGTTGATCAGTGTTCGATTGGCTATATATTGCAATAAAAAAAAGTTCGAAAAACATTTTTTTTTTATAGTATTGTCAAGGTCACCTTCATTTTTTTAAATGGCCCTTTGTATTTTTGGCTTAACAGTATTATAGCCCGTGTCAAGACGAATTCAACGACTTACTATACCATGACCTTGGGATGACCTTGAAGGCGAAGAAATGAAAATTTCAACAATACCTGATAATCTGCTTGAATGGGTGATAATAACTTGTGTTTATTATTAAGACTCGAAATTACACTCGATTCAGAAACCTTGACTAAAGGAACGCAAACGATTTCGTAAAAAAGTCACATCAAATGTTCGAATTGAAATCCGTTTTGTTGTAGGCACAATTCCGTTCTTCGTAGTAAATTTGCATTGGTTGCTCTTGCGATACTGTCGTAGCAAAGTTCTTCGCATGCTGTACGAATTCGCTGCTTTAAATGTTCCTTACTTTGTATTGGGGCAGCATAAACTATTGACTGTAAATGACCTCATCAAAATTGAATGTAATTTCGAGTCTTAATAATAAACACAAGTTATTATCACCCATTCAAGTATGTTGTCATGTTTTGTTGAAATTTTCATTTCTTCGCCTTGAAGGTCATCCCAAGGTCATAATGGGCTATAATACTGTTAAGTCAAAAATACAAAGTGCCATTTTAAAAAATGAAGGTGACCTTGACAATACTATAAAAAAAATGTTTTTGAACTTTTTTATTGCAATATATAGCCAATCGAAAACTGATCAACTTTTGTTGAAAATATTTTTACTTAAAAAATCGTGAAAACTATTACGTGGGGCACCCTGTATATTTTTACTATACATATAGATTAAATTTAAAAGATAGTGATATTTTTATGACCAAGTGGATCGTGGGTGTTTGATACACTTTAAACGAATTTTGTTAGAGAAATTTGTTAATGAATTTAACTTTGATGCACTTCTATTACAAGTATATTGATGAGTGATTAAGTGATTAAGTGTACAGTCTTAGGAACGTACAGAAATGCATTCGTTACGCAAGTTTTGCTTTCATTTAATCGGTCAGAGTCGACGCGCTCGTTTCGCAGCCGAAGAATGATAATATTGTCACGGGAATCTCCATGAAAGCAGCCTCAGCGCGAAGTTAATGGGTCAAAAGCTGGATCAAATAGATAATAGGAGCGATACAATGCGCCGTCACACGGAGGTTACCGGAATGCGATCAAAATTCACGAGTGAATACGCAGCCCCGCACGTGCGATCGAAACTTGCATTGTGACGGGGGATTTCGTGACGATCGCGCGACACGCGTATGAATACCAAGCCGCCCTCGCCTCGCCGTTCCCTGCGGAACGACTAACTTGTTTGTTTGCTTGATTCCAGCGTGCCATTCGAAGTCGAAACAAATGAAATTGAACGATCTTCCGAGGAGCACGGTGTTTATATTCCATCAACAACCGTTTTTATAGAGTCCTCTCTGTTCGCTCGCATTGATTGATACGCTGATTGAAACGTCGCGTCGGCGTGGAACGAGTGGAACGGAGCGTTATTTTATATTCGACTTTCGGATGTAATATAGTTCGACGACTACTTAACTGATCGCGAAATTAAAATCATCGTTCAACTGACTTTGATGCGTTCATTTCGTCTAGCTTGGAATCATATTGCTGCCTGCGGCGACCAATATCGAATGAATCATTTTTATTAAACATTTTTGATGATTGGTCCTTGAGGAAATTCCGGAACCACTTTAACTTGGTACTTTATATTTACATAAACATTCCATTATTAATATACAGAGTGTTTTCTATCTGGTGGTACAACTGGAAAATGTTTCCTCTCTGAAGTTTCATTTTCGAGGATATCGAATTTAAAGATTCATCAAGTACACGTGCTATTGAACAGGAATCGACTGGCGTGTCTGATCATGACTAGTATATTCTACTTCTGTGAAATATTATTGCTGGAAAATCTGACGAATTGACTAACCTGATTTTCTTGAACATAAAGTCTTATTTGAAACAATTTTATTGAATATCTTCGACATACTTCTTTTTGAAATCATCCCGTTTCTGACAGTACCACTATGTACAAATGCGAGCTCTTCACATGACACATTATAGTTATTTGTCGCAGAGCTGTAGAATGCAGAAATGCAAATGGTCAGTATTAATTGCCCATTTATCGAGGTACCTTGAATCGAATCATTTATTTTGGAAACGAGGCCATTTACGACGTTAGCCGAATTTTCGCCGATTTTCCACACACTCAGGGATCTCTTCCTTTTGGTATGTCCAGCGACAATTAGTGTACAATCAGAAGAGGAGAAGACGAATGCCGATAGATCTCTACAATTAGCCGCGTCGGCCAATCACCGTCCCTTGTGCTCGCCTCCGAGGACACAAAAGAAACCGGGAGGAAAGAGGTCGGGAAGGGTGCGCATGGCTCGGGTGCCTTTTAAAAAAATCTTGGCAACACGGCCGCCTTTCATTAGTCCTGCTAGTACGGCCAGTGTCTCTTGAGAAGCTTAAGAAGAGGGTTGGGACGACGTCACTCCCCTGCTTGGGTCAGTGACGGCATTAAGATTTAGAACACCCCTGCGCACGGACGGTGCGGCTTTGCGAACGAGGACGAACAGAAAACCAGTTCTCGGAAATTTGCGAAAATTCGTTCTTTCAAACAATACAATATTAACTTGTGAAATATAATTTATTATTCTCGAGAAAATCGATAGAGAATTGCAGAAACTTCGAATGTAGCACAAGAACGTCATACAATTAATACGATACAGGATTTTCTTTACAAACGGTTTTTCCATTGCGGGTTTGTTCTCCTGCAGAAAATTCCAGAATTCTAATTGTTACAATATACAGTGCGATAACGCGATTAAAAACTGAACTAGCACCTTGAAATTCAATCGGGCTAAATGTTGAACCTGCAGCGGGTATCTAATTACAGCCAAATTGATTCGATATACGTTTCTGTTTCCAGTTATCAATCGTCCACGCGGTTTGGATTATGAATCAATTGCGTGCACAATGTATTTAACCCTTTGTCTATCAAGCCGGTCCATTGGACCCGACTGTATGTAGATACTGCGGTTAAAGTTTTTTTTACGGTAGACAGAGGGTTAAACTGTAATTTGTAACATAAATCGATCCCCAATGGTGGCCATCTTAAATGTATCGTTGACATGAAATTCGATTGATCGTTCTGTCGAGAGCAAAAATGGCCACCCTCAATTTTCTAATCTGCTATTATTCATTTATAACAAAAGTAAATAGATAAAATACGAACCTGTGAAGACATTGAAATTCATGAAAAGAAGGAATATATTTTTATTTAATTTCTATTATTCACAACTGAATGGAAACATTTGATATTGCATAAAGACTCGCAGTCTGACAATAACGAAATTATAGTCTGATCACGTAGTGAGCTCAATTCCCGATCAGAAGTTAACGGAATAAGACAACAGATTGGCGAAAGAGAGGAGAAATTTGACCGTATGGTTAGAATGGGGCATTAAAGAACAATTGGCCGTGTATTAGCACACGGTGACAGCCCCGGCAGGATGACAATGAGCGGAAGAGGAAGCACCTTCGTGTCGCTGACATGACTGCGTCCCTGACGTTCTAGCGGCAACGTCAGCGAAGGCGCAAGGCAAGTGGAAAAAGAAAATGGGAGTTGGACAGCGGGTCCGCTTGTTTCGAACGCGTCACTCGTCCCTTTGCCCCTCTTTTCGAGGTTTAGCACTGCTTCTCTCTTTTTTCTCTCCCCGTTTCGCGGAGTAATCAGCAAATCGCCGAAGCAGCCTGGCAAGCGATCCTGAGAACCGGAGGGTTGCGGGGGTTGAAGGGGGAGGAATCGAGAAAGTCTCGGGGACGAGACGTTGGTGTACGCGAGAAGAACGTCGCGACGAGAGGAGAGAAGAGAGACGTCTGATAAGACGTCGAATAACTCGATTACTCACCGAGGGAGTGTCACTTTGCCAGGCCGTGCATCCAAGTGCGAGAGAAATTTCGTTAAGGCGCTTCTCGCGAACTCTTGCCACCCTTTGCTTGTCTCTCGCCGCTTATCCATCCCCGACCACCGCAAGACTCGAAGAATTTTCGATAGACCGAAAGAATTGCGACCGTCGAGGTTTAGACGCCATTCCGGATGGTCGCCGTAATCTTTGTTGCTTGAAAAACCTCCAGACCAGTCTTTGATTCGCCAATATTCACGTTCGAATGAACCTAATTTGAACTACCACGCTCTATTCCACCTTAATTTTACACGTTGGACACCACAATTAAATGTTTGTAATTTAAGAATATGATATCTGCCTCAACGATGACGTCTATGCACTGTACACACTCTGACCAACATACCGGGTGTCCCACATACTTGCGATAATCTGACAAAAAATATTTTCAACAGAAGTTGATCAGTTTTCGATTGGCTATATAATATAATAAAAAAAGTTCGAAAAACTTTTTTTTTATAGTATTGTCAAGGTCACCTTTATTTATTTAAATGGCACTTTGTATTTTTGAATTAGCAGTATTATAGCCCGTGTAAAGACGAATTCAACGACCTAGTGTAACATGACCTTGGGATGACCTTGAAGACGAAGAAATGAAAATTTCAACAAAACATGACAACCTACTTGAATGGGTGATAATAACTTGTGTTTATTATTGATACTCGAAATTACATTCAATTTTTATGGGGGCATTTACAATCAATAGTTTATGCTGCCCCAATACAAAATAAGGAACATTTAAAGCAGCGAACCCGTACAGCATGCGAAGAACTTTGCTACGACAGTATCGTAAGAGCCAAACCAATGCAAATTTACTACGAAGAACGGAATGTTGCCTACAACAAAACGGATTTCAATTCGAACATTTGATTTGACTTTTTTTCAAAATCTGTTGCGTTCATTTAGCCAAGGTTTCTGAATTGAATGTAATTTTCAGTGTTAATAATAAACACAAGTTATTATCACCCATTCAAGCAGATTGTCATGTCTTGTTGAAATTTTCATTTCTTCGCCTTCAAGGTCATCCCAAGGTCGTGGTATACTAGGTCGTTGAATTCGTCTTGACACGGGCTATAATACTGTTAAGCCAAAAATACAAAGTGCCATTTAAAAAAATGAAGGTGACCTTGACAATACTATAAAAAAAAAAATGTTTTTCGAACTTTGTTTTATTGCAATATATAGCCAATCGAACACTGATCAACTTTTGTTGAAAATATTTTTTCTCAGATTATCGCAAGTACTTAAAAATTCGTGAAAACTGTTACGTGGGACACCTTGTATACAATAATTAGAACTTTTTTATCTCGAATAATTTCTTGAAAGAAAAATCATATGATTATCTCAGATGCATTCGGAAGATGAGTTTAATATGACGAAATGCGTGTCAAAGGCGAACGGATAAATACTGGTGTGGGATAAAAGAATGGTATTGCTCGCGATGATGGCAACGTCAGGCCACTGGCAGTTGTAACCTCGTTTTTGGAACGGGAAACAGTAGGAACAGCAATTTCTCGAGGTAATTGCGGGAATCTGAGGAAGAAGCGCGAGAAGGGTTGCGGGGTAGGCGGGGGTGATGCAATTCACGAAAACGGAGAGGCTGAGAACAGATTGAAACAGCTGCAAGGAGTGTCTACTTCGTTGCATGACAGATTATAACGGGTGACCCAATTAAAACCGCTCCGACGTTCACTCGACATCCAACGACGGCGAGATTCGTAATTCTATAGAGCAGTTTATTTGCGGCGACTCCGTACCACCGCGGCAGACTGCGCTTTTTGTCGTCTCGATTACATTTATCGTAGAATTGTTGGAAAATGTACAAACAGCTGTCCAGGTAACTTGACACGCCACTAACAAGGATCAGAAACCTGCTATAGCATAAAACAATCGATTTTGTCTTTATCCTAAGAAGAATTTTGGCCCAGAACTATATCATTCAATACTCCACTCTTTTCAATACTTAAAAAATTAATTCTACAGTTTAGATCCATTTACTACCACCTATGCTTCTCCCAAGAATACATTTTCGTCATCTTGTTGAAATTTTTTAATTTGATTTATAGTCAAAGTTGAGGATACACTCAGTAGATATTTAAATGTGGGGTCGATACTGCAGTTCATCTAAATGCGAGTGCCCCGCGAAAATGTCGAGGAAGCAAACACAATGTTCCATCGAAACACTCGGAACTTATACCCCGGCATACATTTCATATATTTTGTATTAATGTTTTGCGGTCCTGCATAGCTTGGCTGGAAGCTGGAGTCCAACTTCGTAAACGACATTGCTTGGTTTATGCCGTATCCACAGTTCCCGAAATATTCGTTGAAACTGCAAATCGAACCCACGGCGGATTACTCCAATCTGATATCACCTAAGATAGCTGGCATGAGGAACCAATAACATTTACCAAATTGTCTAGCAGAGCCGACTGGGGGTTGTTTCAGTGCATGTACCAATTGATCTTAGATATAAAGTTTCTCGACATGTTCGCAATGAGTGTGTATAATTGCATTTTCCCGTAGTTATTAATTGTACTTATTAATTTATATTACCAACCGTGAAGTTTGCAATTAAGTAATTACGTTCTGCCATACTAACGGCGGTCGAGTGTCAAGAATTAAATTTGACTTTATAATAAATCCCTTAAATAATACTGTAATAAGAAGAAGCTTTAAAATAAAGAAACATTTCCTCATTCTTTTCTTGAATAATTCATAAATTAATCTGATATTTCATTAAACATTCATGTAGGTCCGAAAAAGACCAAACTCTCTCCATCTAAGAGTCGACCATGGAAGCTTCCGCACATAGTCAGCGAATGGTCGATAATGCAGATGCCTAGAAGGTACGTCCACGCAGGTAATCGTGCCGCATAGATCGAGCAGGAGTAATGGTAAGTAACTGTACCAATGACAAAAAAGACTTACGATAGCGGCGGAGAATGGGCACGACGAAAGAGCATTGTATTTCCAACGGGCCGCGCAATACTAATGCATTTCACGGAGAATTGCTTTTCCAGATATCTCGCGGAGCTCTTCTCTCTTTTGCCGTACAATCACGCCGGCCAAAGCTCGTTGGACTCGCGCCACGTAGCTTCGTTTACCACGGGAATGCAGCAATATGAAATACATTACGGTTACCAGATACAAAAAAGAATTCGTTCGATCTGGAGAACCTAGATGAGGCGGCGCTGACAAAATTCTGTGCTTTGATATTGTTTCAGCGAATTAGTCGAACCGAATCAAACTTTCTACTATTTATTTTGCAACGAGTTCTAGAAATTTTTAACCCCATACTACAGGGTGTTTCGTCTAAAACAGGACACCAAAATGTCTCCTCTAACTCTGAAAATACAAAAAATGTTTCTAACGTAATCTAAATGGTTTCAAAAGACGAATCAGATGCAAAAATCGTTTTTTATAAATTGTAATTTTTTAATCGTTTTTCAAGGTCACTCGTGTTTTTTTTACATATATATACACATTTTTTGTTGTTGTATGTTATAGCAAACATTATTGTGCATTCATCCATGTTTAATTGCACGACCTTGAAATGACCGTGAACTCTAAAATTTGCTAATTAATGCAGAACTTATTTTCAGCGACATGTCAGATTTCAACGGTCAAAAATTACAATTTATAAAAAACGATTCTTCCATCTAATTCGTCTTTTGAAACCATTTCGATTACGTTAGAAACTTTTTTTGTATTTTCAGAGGTAGAGGAGATATTTAGGTGTCCTGTTTTAGACGAAACACACTGTATAGGGGTAGTGTTTCAGAGACAACTGGATTGTTGATATGAGTTTATATTTTTGTAGATGAGCAACTCAACCGACTTCTTAGGTTGTCACAAGACATTTTCGAGGACACCGGTGTGCTCTATTGATCGACGACAGATCTTTCGACTAGATCCTCCCCTTCCTAACCCTACCCATTTCTTCCATCCTCCAGATTCTTTCCAGCTCTCCCTCCCCTAGATCCTCCTCTTTCGTTCCCTTCCTTAGACCCTGTCTCCCCCCCTCGTAGATCCGCCGTTCCCAAATCCATCCCTACCTACGACAACTTTTCTATTCGAAAAATCGAACAATCTGATCGCTAACTCAGAAAAAAGACGGATTTAAGAAAATTCTCTGAATCAATTTGAGAATGATAAATATTTTCTTCTTAAGTACTAGACAGTACTCTACTCTACTCTACATATTTAGGCCAGATATCCAGCGACCGGATGAGAAACAAGGAATCACTTAAAACGATTCGACTCGACGAATAGAATATAGTGCCTTTGTACACCGGTGTTCCAACGTCCTCTGACCTCCCTCGAGAAGGTCCGTGCATCGCGCAAAAGAACGCGTAGTCGATAATACGTGATAATTAAAATTTAATTCGACCGGCCGATCGTGCGCCATCAAACGCTACGCCAGACAGACGTAATTGAAGCATTACTTTTCGATTAAACACAAGAGAATAGGAAGAAAAGGAACGCCGACAGGTAAACGGCAATGGCGGATTATGCCGTGGGACAAGGATGAACGCGAGAAAGGGGAGAGAGCGGAGAGGGGGGATGTTCACTGTCGACGCTGGAAAGCGATGGTGGCCATGTGATGGGATTTAAATTAGCGGCGTGGCCCCATGCGACAGATGTCACAGACTTCCATTAAATGTCGCTCGCTCCACGACTCCGATCCCAAAAGGAAAAACTGCCAAGGCGGGGAAACGGCCGTTGTCGAGGCGGAAGGAGAACGTCGCGGATTAAGGAAATTAGTAGTACTCGATAAGAAGCCCTTTTCCGGGGCTAATTTATCGCACGAACCTCCCTGCGCCGATACTTGATGAAAACGACATTAGAAATTAATGATACACGCCTGTCGGGTGGGAGAACGTCGAAGCACCGTGTGGGTTGGTTTGGAGATTATTTATAACGACCTACCATGATCGCCCACAGGTGCATAATTAACCCTTTGCACTCCAAGCAATTTTAATTCCAAAATCAAGACATTTCTTTCAACCCAGAACATTTTTATTCTATGTATCTTTTTCACATTGCGCACCTGAAATTAAACCTGTTTTCTCATACAACAGTTGAATTTTTAGTAATTTATAGAATAGAGACGAATTTAATAATACGCAAATTGTTTTGAATAATGTTATGGCAACTTTTAATGGTGACTCAGAATCATCATGCGAGTTCAAAGGGATAAAGTATCACACGTACAGCTAATGTCCGACGAAAAATAAAAACACCACGCTTTGGACAAGATCAAAACAATTATCTTAATCCTTTGAGGTTAGAATTACTGTGATGAACAAAATGTGCAAATTGTGTTTTATTACCATTGTATAACAATATGATTACCGTAGCCTAGATTAATCCACGTCTGCTCGGCTCAGTCAGTAAAGTCCGTCGAAATTAAACCGACAATTGGAAGCGTTCGGATTATTGGAGCTCGAGCCGCCATCGCGCTGAGAAAATTGAAGTCCAGCATCGATTGCGTTTATACGTGGAAAGAAAGCTATTATTAAATTGGATACGACGATTCAAGTACAAGACCCGCTGACGACGATTCCTTTGTGTTCGAAAGATTGCGCCGCGGAAAACGTAACCGAGCAAGAGAAATGTATTTCTCGGGCGGGAGCAGCTTGCTCCATTCGTTCGTTTCACACGGCTCTTTCTAACATCTCTTCCATCTCGCGACGTAATCACGGGACTGGCTGCCCGATTTTCTTCCCGAATTTCAATCGGAACCGACTGAATACGATCGACATTACAAACTCGCGGACATACCCGTATAGATCTATATACGCCAGTCTGGCGAGCGATTCACGTTGGTCACGATTGACAAGTGGGGTTGTTGTAGAAACGGTTGCGAAGTGGAGAGTGTGTTTTGAAAAAAAAAAAGAAAAAGGGATTGACGGAATGTGCGAGACGACACGGGTTTTCTCCGCGATAACTTATTGGCCTTGAGTGTTCCGCGAGTGGTCCCGGGTAATGAGAGATTTGGACGTTGGGTCCTTGTGCACTCGGTTCGGCAAGACTTGGATTCTACCAGGCCGGTTGCACACCGACAACGCATGAAAATTAACGATCTTGTAATTGGTAGACCGCCAGATCATTACTCGATATAAAAATTTGTTAAATATCATTTTATGACTACTGCCCAAGCATAGCTTGCTATACTATTTTATTTTGGTTCCGGCAGCTCCCGAATTGAATTCGAGTGAAACCGGTACAAACACATACACGCGCGATTGACAAAATTCATTTCGCAATCGTTTCCCGCGTCAATTCATTCGAATCGTTAAAATTATTCGCTCGACTGGCCGCCTTCAAAAGCGGCCGACATGCCACTGGCCCGGCAAGATGGCGATTTAAATGTTAAAATGCGTTTGAGTTCCGTTACGGGCCATTGGGTTCGACCGGCTGCGTGTAGAAGGCGTGCTATTAATGTCGTGTCGAATATTCGGTGTGCTCTTTGCCACCGAAATTTGGTTGTCTCGTCAAAAGACACTATCCTGTTTGAAAAAACAAAACAGCAATATCAACAAGATAAGTTGTTGTCCAATACTCTTTTAATTACTGTCCAATATTCTTTTAATTACTCATCCAGAACACGCTGCTATTTAACGGACATCAGACTCATTTTCAATCAACGCAAACAACCATTTTCGTATGATTTCCCCTCATCGACTTCCGTTTTAATGTTTCGCATTTTCCACGCGAACGAATAGCGGTTAAAACGCGAATGATCAGAGCACGAAGGATTAACGATTTCCGTTCCGTAGCGGGAGCGGATCGTTTTTCTGCAACGTCCGAGACGCGGATAACTAATTCCCGATTCAGAAAGAGAAACGCCGAGCACGCCGGCTGCAATGAATTTCATCTCGAGGCTCAAAAATAGCAGCGAGCCAGGTTTTTCCTCCTTTCCCGGACTGGCGTCGTCCAGTTCGCGATATCGGCGCGTGCACGGAACATTAAGCTTCTTCCTAACGAATGCGCGTTGCAATATTTTTCAGAGCACACATCCGCGCGATAAGAAAAGTTGCGCGTTCTTGGCCGGAGCTGCAATATTCGTTTTTCCTACTTCGAGCTGGGCAACTCCTTTCTCTTCGGCGTTCTCCTCTGACTTACTAGATGCGTATCCACGGCTAGTTTCGTTGCTAGACGAATTATTCCTCGAACGACAGAACAACTGTTCCTTCAATGGTTACTCGAATTCCTCAAATGTCAATTATATCAATTTATTTTCGAAAACAAAATGTGAGAACATGATTGCCGTTTTTCACTCATTCGTAAAGTACGTAAGTACGTAAGAAAAGAACAACTGTTCCTTCAATGGTTACTCGAATTCCTCAAATGTCAATTATATCTATTTATTTCCGGAAACAAAATGTGAGAACATGATTTCCATTTTTCACTCATTTGTAAAGTACGTAAGTAAAAGTACTCTTAATCTACGAGTGTATACATCAATTTTTATGTGTATCTGTTAAGCACTCATTATTTATATTCATTGAATGATCGAAAAACTTCATGCTCGATTTTCACAGAATTTAAGATACTCTATAAAGAAGAACCATGCATTTTTTTAAAAGAAAATGGAATTCACCAACTTTTGAAACATTTTAATACAATTGTAAAAAATTAATTAGATTGTATTCTGATAGTTTGAGCCAACAAGTAAAAGTTGTAATTGAATTACACAATTTTGTGGCGATTATATCGAATGAACTTTACGTCTGCTACATTGGGAACAACAGATAGATAAATATGCAAGAAAAGTGTACAAGATGTATCTCCAAAAATGTGTTTAAAAAAATGTATAAATGGAGCTCTCAATGGTTCTGAGCATCGTCAATCGTATACTTGCAAAATACACATTCTAGTTTGTCTATTCTAATTTATGAAGTGCACACACTGATGCGTAAAATTGAAAGGATCCTACTGGATACATTTTAAGTCTTCCATTATGATGTGACAGATTAAAATATCCATTGTTGTTGGCAAAACTCATCAAACTCGATGGCTTCTTTACAGAATCTAAAGGCAGACTTCTTCGAAACTTCGCCGGTGTATCTTGCTGTTCAAAAGTGTTTTAATTCGTAATACAGCGTACTATCCATAATATCTTCGTCGCGCAGGATGTTCAACAGTTTTGTTATTCGCAAAATAGCTGGAAGTTAAACAATTCCGGTGTATCATAATTTGCATCCGCCGGGCGTCCCGATACCTTCAGCCCGGGAGCATGCTCGGCGGCTGCGTTGAACGCGTCGTCGTCTGCCGAAAGTTTCATCAAAATCAGAAGTTTCCTGTCGGGCGGTGGTTCCCGTCGAGACAAAATCACAAGCGTAACGCAAACGAGGTGAGCGAGAGACCGGCTTTCTATTCTAATGCGGCGCTTCTCCTGCTCAGGGTCCCGCAGCCGCGATTTCTCGCGGTGTATCTCAAATTTGTTTAAAGCCGTGTCACCGGGCGCAACATCGCGACGAGGAAGAATGGGTACGAGGGAAAAAGTTCCCGCGCCACGATCTCCATAACGAACGTACGACCGCTACATATTTCATGCGATAAGAAAAGTCTCTCCGCACAGTTGGCCGACGCTTCGAGCATCGTCCCTCTCTGTCCCACCCTCTGTTTGCTCTCCGCCGCCTTCCACCTCCGCTTTTCCTTATTACCCCCCCAGATTCGCATCGGTCCAGTAAGCCGAAAACTCGGCTTCGTATCTCCATTCCAGTTCTTTCGTCCCGGATCCCCCTTCCATCCTTGCCACCTCCTCTTCAACCCCTTTCCATCGAACTCTGTTTTCTCTCCCCGCCTGTTCCGTCTCCCCTCCTTTTTTTCACCGGTTCTCCCTCGTTCCTCGTTATTTGTTATTGCAGGGAAACTGGCCACGTAATGAAATATACACGAAACAGCCGCGCAGCAGTGATTCATAACACGCGATCCTATCCCGCCTAGGAAATATTGCTATTCCGCGCCGCCGCGCCGCCTTAACAAAGCGAGCCCCGGTCGCTACTTCTCCAATCCTCCATCCCACAGCCAACGTCGTGCTCTGTTTCTCTATCTAGCCGCGGAACAGACCAGATCCGGAATTGGATCCGAGCACCGTGTTTACGCGGTTTTTGCCACACTTCGGTCTAGCCGACGGTTCTTTGCACCGCGGGCAAAGTGAATCCTAGCTCCCTCGCCGGACTCGAGAACGCCGCCGTCTTTTTTCGCGACCGACTTCACCGACGTTTCTTTTCTCTCAGCTTCTTTTGTTTCCCTCGCTTTCGTAAACTCGTAAACGTGTTACGGAGCGTTTATGTTGGGGACATGATACACGATTAGGGAAATAATAATGCACGGCTGTATCTCGTAAATGAAAAGAATTGCTACGCTCAGGATATAGTTGCATCTCTCCTTTGTGAATAGACTGTGGCTTTTGTGGGTTTATAAAGAAAATTGATACGTGAAGTGTAGAATAGTAGAAAGACTAGAAGAATTTGAAAGTATTAATGTTCATAGTGTAGGGGTGTGAATGTTTAGAGTAACTGTGGACGCGACATCATGGCGCTAACGTGTCCGGGTCATGCGTGATAGGAAGTTCGTCTAGGCCGAGGTGTGAAAGAAGAGTATTCGGGTCTTAGTAATAGGGGTGTGCGGGATTCCCGAAAATGTTGGGGATTCTTTTAAAATATCCGGGATTCCCGAGAATATTCGGGATTTCCGAGTATGTGCGGGACCCCGAGATGAGTCGGGATTCCCGAAAATATACGCGATCCCGCGAAGATTCGGGATTCCCGAGAATATTCGGGATTTCCGAGTATGTGCGGGATTCCCGAGTATGTGCGGGACCCCGAGATGACTCGGGATTCCCGAAAATATACGCGATCCCGCGAAGATTCGGGATTCCTGAGAATATTCGGGATCCCAAAAATGTTCGGGATTCCCGAGAATATTCGGGATCCCAAAAATGTTCGGGATTCCCGACAATGTACGGGATATAGAATAATATTTGGGATTCCCGAAAGTGTCGTTATTCTTGACATTTTCAGCAATCCGAATGACTTTGCGTTCTTCGAGCTTTATGATCGCTTAGCTAAGTTGATAGATGTTGTATACATTGCATAGTAAACACTAAATTATTGAAAGTATGAGGAAACTTTAAAATGTCGGGAATCACAGATATATTCGGGAATTCCGAACATTTCCGGGATCCCGAAATTCTTCGGAATCGAAAATGGTTTCGAGATCCCTAAAATATTCGGGATTCCCGAGAATTTTCGGGATTCCGTCCCGATCCCGAGAAAAATTCCCGTCCCGACCGGGATCCCGCACACCCCTACTTAGTGACAATTGCTAAGTGGTTAGGGATGCCGATCGCAGGGCGTACGTGACCTACTGAGTTTTCCGAATGATGCGAGACTGATAGAAAGAGAGAATGAGCATGCGAGGCGGGAGAAATGGAAACGGATAAAAGGAACGAATGCAAGGACTATAGGGTCAGAAGTGTGAGAGTTGAGAGCGAGCGAAGTTGTAAGCTGCGAGTTACGTAGAGGCAATAAAGAGAACGTGTTAAAAGTATTAAACTCCAAATTTGTTTTACCTGATACGCGCCACCCAAGGCGTAGGAGTTCTTTCAAAATATTCCTACAATAGTATCGCCGTGTTATTCAAATTATCGAGAATTAAAACACATTTATTTGGTTTGACTAGATTGAAATCGAAGACATTTTTATAACAAGAATTTTCTTAACCCTTTGCACTACAATTTATTTTAGAAGACATTGTATAAAATCGAAGACTCTTCCTTCATTTTCAAATTGTTTACATTTAAATCATTCTACAGGCACTTTAATTATAGCTTTATTACAGTCCGAAGCTATAGCACATATGTCTGACTAGTGTCTCATTCTGCTTACTGCACTGAACTCACTCAACTGCAGTTTCACTGACTATAGTGTTGTTTGGCATGTGCTACGAGTCACACACACATTATTTACATAATTTTCATCATTTGGATTGTTCACACGATTGTGAGTTTTCTGATTCTTGGTTGTTTTTAAATCAGGTAACGTTATGTATAATGACAGGCAAAATTAAAGGAGCTCTAAATTTCTTCACACAAATACTTGATTTTTAAACTATTATAAAGTTGTACCAAAACATCGTGAAATGATCGTACAGGAGTCATTTTAAAGTTTGAAATATCTTGCGAATACTGTTGCAATCTTTCTCAAAAATTCACCATGTAATTTCAACTTCCGCAACAGATGATGCTGTTTCCTTTTTCCAAATTTTTCACATTTGACGATTCTACAGGAATTGAAAATTTTTTTACCGGACTAAAACCACCGCGGACTTAAAGATGTCAAGTCTGCCGTTTGCAAAGATATTTTAAAACTTAATTTTAAATTTTTCTTTGCCGTTTTATCAACCAAGGGAGAAGCCCATCGGTGTTCCGCGAAGGAACAGCTCGAACACAAACGCTCCCTGGAATCTAAAGGGCACGGAGGAACGAGGAAATCATTGGAGGTCTCGCAGGTGAATTGGTGACCAACGAGAGGATCGCATCGGCAGGAAACGATGCGAAGGAAATAATACGTGGCCGATGGAGGATATCGCTGGCCACGGCTCGGAGGACTCGGTTCTCGGCGGCGCTTGTGCTCGTAAATCAGCGGGAACACAATTTCACGGGAGGCTGCGACGGCGACGTGGTCCGTCGCACGCTCGATCGACCGGTATCTAATTAATGGAGACGTCGATTCGTCGAACCACGGAAGAATGTTTGCCGTCCGAACTGCGAGCCGGCGCAACCTGTTTCTATCGGGAGACGCCGATGGGACCGAGATACGCCGGCTTTATGAATTACGCCGGCAACCGCCAAAGTTTTATTGGATGCGCCGCTTAAAAATGGAGCCGCTCGTGTCACAAATTTGTCTCAATCGAGAAGAGAACGCAGCTCCGCGATGTTCGCTCAAATGTGATCGAATCCCTTGAAGACGAATGCCGACATATTTACAACATCGGGACTATGCAGCTAATTCTTGAATATGAGGACAAATAATTTCATTAGGTTCATGACAAAACTGTTACTGCTTATTTCTCAGTATTGAAGTCATTCTTTCTATAAGAAAAATATTCCTAATGTCCTGAAATATCCTCATCTTCGAAGAGTTAAAGTTACATCCTAATCATTGAAACTGATTTTTGAAGTTAATGATGAATCGTCTTCGGAATCGCTCAGGGATAACATGAAACATCTTCAACACTAAAAGTGACTGTTATATCTGTGGTTGCCAGGAAAAACGACGCATGTCACAATTTCAAAATATTTGAGTTTATACATTAATTGAGCTTTATAGTATAGAATTTTTATATTTACCAAAATGTCGTGAAAACAAATTTGAAAAGCTCAAAAAAGTAATGCAATTTAACCGATGTCCCATGTCAAAGCATTAGTGATCAAATCTTTAAACGGCAATATCTCGAAAGTGAAAGTATGTGGCATGCGGAGTTCATCCTGACCACCACAGATATATCGACATAGGAAGATGACACTATTCAATTACTTTAGGTCATGTATGATTTTTATTATACTGTGTGTTGGAATGAAGAAATCTGTTGAATCGTTTCCGATGGAAGCATCTATTGTATCATTTCAATAAATTGTAAACGAAAGTATGTGAAGATTTCACTGGATTTAGTATTAGAAGATTAACCATTGCGAAAACTTAAGCGAATGAAACTTGTAACTTCTGTCGCAGCTCTAACATGAATATAACCTAAGATTCTGAAGTGGCAGCTCGAACGTAACGATCCAAGGGCTGGAAACCTGTTTTTAATTTTGTTTCACAAAAGATGAGTAAAATCCAAGAATTTATTGTGCTCATAGTGAACATTCGAACAATTATTGTCGCTGTTCCGTCGCAAGAGAACCGTACAAAGGTCTTTTCTTTAGACTTTATTTATGACGCCTACGTGACTCGGAAACTACTTTCGAGGATTAAGCAATCGATGCACATTTGGTGACCACTCGAGCCTCGCCTAACTCTGGTATATTTTTTCTGGGCCTTTAACACTAGATTTACGTGGCCCGTCAAAATGACGGATTCAAAAATTTTTAATTTCCGATTATTAAGAGTGTAAGGAGGCGTTCGTGAGGAATTATTAAATAGATTTATTTTTTTCTGTACATATTACAATAAAATCGCTGAAGATCTGAGTAATTCAATTTTATTATTTTTATAAAGCAATGTAAAATAATCAATTTTAGTGCTCCGTAAACCTAGTGTTAAGATCAATCGGAGTCATAAAACAAGCGAAATAATCGTTAAATATTTCCACGCGTTTAACACTAGAACTACCGGGCAATAAACGCGACTGGCGTATACTGCCTTATAATAACAATAAGACTACATTTATTCAGATTTCGTACAATTTTTGTTTAAATATGTACTTCAATAGAGACGTGTA
Organism: Sphecodes monilicornis; assembly: GCA_913789915.3. Taxonomy (NCBI): domain Eukaryota; kingdom Metazoa; phylum Arthropoda; class Insecta; order Hymenoptera; family Halictidae; genus Sphecodes; species Sphecodes monilicornis. The sequence continues at coordinate 20,832,416 of OU565290.1, forward strand.
CTAAAAAGTTATTCCTGAAAACATATTTATAATATCAATATTTGTAAAAGAAAAAAATAGAAACCAGTCATTTTGACTGGTCCGGTAGTTCTAGTGTTAAGGCAGAACCTGTTAGATTAGCCTTACTGAGGATTCCTCTAACAGGTTCGGGATGAAACGCCAATCTCAGTAAATTCACGAACCAAAATAATCATTGAACTATCCACCCAAAATTAGTTTGGCTGGTAGAAATCGGCGACAACGGAGTCGACGCGTTTTAGAATAAAATTAATCACACGTGTCGCTCATCAAGTTTCGCGATCAAACAGTCGCAGATGAATAGCGTACGCGTTTAATTGGTCGGTGAGAAAGATTCGCACGAATGTGGGCGTTTTACTCGCGCGAAACAAGGATTCGACAAACGGGAAACATGCTGCGATGGCACTTGACCATTGCAACCGTGATATAGTCGACGATATATCTGGCGACACACACCCCAGGGGACCCTGTCAGAGATCGTCGCGTAGGGAATAGTCGGTATATGTGTTAAAGATTAGGAGTGATCAGATACGTAGGGTCGATATCGCAGATCGCGGAGAACGCAGCTTTTCCAAGAGACGACCGGTAAAAAAAGAGAGGAAGCAAGGAGACGGGGGTGATGAGGGAAACTATGAAGAAGACAGGCAAAAGGAAACTGGAGGAAAGGGTGGCGGTCGGCGGAGGATGATGTGGACTGAAAAAAAACTGTAGAACGGGAATTGAAGATAAAAGTGGATGTCGGTGGATGCAGAAGATGCTGACTGGTGGGATCCCCGCAGCGGCGTTTCTCGAAGAGCACTCGGGGTCAATCCAGAAAAATCTGAGCAAGGTGAAAAGCGAAACGGCACTAGACTGCCAGATATTAAGAACGAGAGGATCTGATATGGTGGAGATGGTTGCAGACTGCTCTGGATGACTTTATGCGATTTGTACCCGTTTTATCGCTTATATTCGAAATTTGTAATTTATCAATCGTAACTTGAGTTGTAACTAAATCTGCGTTTGTAACTGGTCAGTGTGTTGCTGGTATAATTCATTTGAGTTTGATCGTTTGAATATACTGCATGTGTTTCTACGATCATATTGCAATTAAATATGTTTAGTAGGAGTTACTATGGAGGACTTATGCTTTGTAGGGATTGAATAAATACAAAATGTATTGTATTTATTAATAAAAAAATCTCTAGGCTTAAGTCAAGCCGGTTGGACTAAGTAAATAGGAACTTATAATAGGTTACATATTTTGCTTTGGTAACATCTAGTATCATCGTAAAATTATCCTTAACCTACTTAATTGCATTATTGCACAGAATATGTGTTGCACTTATCCCATTGTTTACTAATACAATATACTTAATAGCTAGTGGTATTCAGACTTGTATCGATACTATACTATAATCTACTATATATAATACTGATTTGAGGAACCTTTGTGGATCCAGTCATTTTCACTTAAATTTTAAAACTATGATCTAAGAGGAACATCAGAATTAGTTTTAGCTCTCTTATGCGAGGCTCGACTAGAAATATATCTATAGATAGTGGTAATTGCAACTTATACCGTTTTAAATCTTTGATTAGTTGATCTCTATTGTGCTCTAAAAGTGAACATTGCCAGATTAAGTGATTAAGGCTTTCAGAGTATAAACCACACTCGCACGTTGGGCTGCTGACAAGATTAATTTAAATACAAAATGATAAGGATGTGTTCCCAACGAAAGGCAGTGGTGTTATCTGACGTTGGTTTACAGTACCAAATGGGGTAGTAGTTCTGGCATTCTGTAATAGAAGGCGCATCCACAGACGAGATATTAGCGTAGACACAGACTTAAGATCACTATAGACATTACACTGGAGAGAAATGAGAGTGCTCACGCCCGAGGATTTGCCGTGCCCGGTACAGTCTATCAATATATGCCCCCTAGTCTAAATCTAGCCTGGATCAGAACCTACATCATCTTTTTACTCCCTCTGACGCATTGATCAAAACTAACTATTAGCATGGAACAGAACCTACCCCATCTTGTTACCCTCTCTTGCGCATGAACACAAAGTCTGTGACATGAATCAGAACTAGCTTCCACCAATTATTCAATTTGAATATAAAATAATGTTTTAATAACGAATCAATATGCAATATGTATCATACATCTCAAAACCTACATCATCTTCGGCCTGCAACAGAACCTACAGTTTAATTGTTTTATATAAATAGGTGACTATATTTTGTATAAAATAGGTAACTAATAGGTAACTAATAATAAATTAAATACAATATTAATTGTAATGACAAGTATTTTAATTTTTTTGGATTTTTTAGTTGCAAACTTTTGTTCTAAATAACGACAAACCCAAGGAAGTTCGAAAAAATACAGATTTTATATCGAAGCTCAAGAGCGACCATCCTGGACATTAGTTTAATAATGAGGTATTATCACCAACACTATCTCCAATTTTTTTCATATTTTAGCTATATTATTCGTTAAAAAAATAAAAACCAATTTTTTCGACGATAACCGATATACGCAACATTATATCCAAATGTTACGAATATATTATAATACTTCCCTCAGCGCGGATGGATGCAGTTGTAACACCACGTATTATTTACACGTGCCGCCTATCTTTTTACAGGACTTCGAATCCCCTGGTAAAAATGCACATTCGACAGAAAATTGATTAGTAACGCACTTTTGTGGAATTGTTTATAAATATTTGCAGTTAGGAAATATAGAATTGACCTTCATCTACTTTCACATATAGTTTTCCGTTACATTTTATGTCTGATTACACAGTTATAAACAATTATTTTAAGCCTTGTTCTGAAATATACTCAAATAATTGAACAGATCTGCGATAAAAAATAATCTTCCAACTTTAGAGATTTAATTTATGCATTTTTGCTATCGTAGGATATAGAATGATGTCTCAGCTACATTCCCGTTGCAGTTATATGTAGATTCGATGCCTAGTTAATTATTTATTTACGATTTCAAGACAGGTGACACAACGATTTGTGTGTTTATTCTTGATACACAGTCGGACTCTCCTTGTCTTACACATTGCGCGCATAGAAGATGGAAGTTATTTCCTCAAAAATTGTTGATAAATAGTAAATCAGGGAATTTTTATAAATATTAGATCTTGAATAATATAAAATGGACCCTCGGCAACATTCATGTATAGTTTTTAGTTCGATTCAGGAAGATGTTAATTAGCTATAAATAATTTTTGTCACTCTTGTCCCAATGAAATACTCAGTATATTAGTAAGAATTGAGTATCTTGTATACTCCAAATGTTCATGCATAAACGTTACTCTGTATCTCGAGTACTGTTAGCCACTTTTACTAAAAAATTGGGTGGTGAGGTAAACAATTATATAATCGTTGTAATCGTTAAACAAGCAGTTATAATAAATTCATTAATTACATTTTCTCTACTTCGATATAATATTCATGTATCGTAAATTATTCTGTATCTCGAGCTCTATTACCTACTTTTACTAAAAAATTAGATGGCAAGATGGTCAAGGGAGTGCTTGTCGACATCATTGACAAAAGGAATTGTTACAAATATTAACCAGAAAGACATAATAAATTTATTAATGAATTGTGTTCGATAAATTAATGCGCCCGAATATTCATGTGTTAAAAGTTACTCAATATCTCGAGTTCCATTACATATTTTTACTAAAAAATAAGATGGTAGATAGTCAAGGCTATGCTTGTCGACATTGTTGACAAGAGGAATTGTTATAAACATTATGCAGCCAGAAATAATACATTTATCAATAATTATTATCACGGCAATCGAAATCTGCCGAAATTTGTTGGGGTGGGGAGCGTTACGCTTCGCTGAGCGCTGCGCATCACTGCCTACCTAAGCCCGCGGAGCGCGCTCAGCCAGTCAGTCGGGCCGGGCCCTCCGGCAGGAGAGGACGGGCTCCGGGACCAGGAGGGTCTTCGGCTACCTTGGGCTGACCAGGGGTCCTCCAGCAGTACCCTGGCCTATCCTGCCTACCTTGGGGATGACCAGTGGATCTCCAGTCGCACCCAGTCCTACCTTCAGCTGGCTTCGGGTTGACCAAGGGTCCTCCGTCAGTGGCCTATCCTGGGGTTGACCAGTGGTCATCCAGAGCTACCCTAGCCTACCCCTGCTTACCTTCAGCTGGCTTAGAGTTCACCAAGGTTCCTCCACCAGTGGACTACCTTGGTCTACCCTAGCCTATCCTGGAGTTGACCAGTGGTCATCCAGAGCTATTCAGGCCTATCCCTGGTTACCCTGAAGCTGGCCAGTGGTCCTCCAGAACTACTCTAGTCTACCTTGCCTATCTTCAGTTGGCTTAGGGCTAACCAAGGGTCCTCCACCAATGGCTTACCATTGCTTATCATGGTCTACCTTTAGCTAGCTTAGGGTAGTCCAAGGGTTATTTAAAACTTCCTTGGCCTACTTTAAGCTAGCTCGGGGGGGGCCATGGTCTCTTCAATGCTGCCTTCGTTTGCCTTGGGTTCTGAGCCGGTCCAGTTTCAGTATCCGGCATGACGTCAGTACCGTGCTGATCGGTTCAGAGAGGGCAATCATTGCAATGGCTTCGCATCTTTGAGTGAGTCATTTTGTCACTACCTTATCACTATATTCGTCTGTAGAAGTAGTAGTATAGAGTAGTAGTAAAGTGTAAAAGTAGTTAGTTGCATGCATGGGCAGGCCTCGCCGCCCCAACGATCAGCCGAGATGGGAACATCCGCGATTTGCACTAGCGTTGCGAGAAAACCACGCGTTGCATTTAGTCAATTTTGAACAGAGATTAAAGCTAACATTACGGTATAGATTGTTTAGAGCGTAGCGTTGCGAATCACAAATAGTCGCGGTTCAAAATTACATTTCAATTTGATAACTGCGCTTTTCAAGTTCATATTGTTGTTGTTTTACATATAATCTAAAGTAATCGTTCTCTGGATCTCTGTTCGTTGAATTAGCGTTGCGCACAAAAAGTTCGCGTTTGCTTTCGAGTCTTTCGACTTTTCAGGCTCCCATGCTCGAGCTGCAACGATCAACTGTGAGATGGGCACATCCGCGATTTCAAGTAGTGTTGCGAAACAAATTGTTACACGCGTTGTACTAATATCAATTTTTAAAGTTGATGAAATGTCTAGTTAATGTTGCAAATAAATAGTCGTAATTTAAAGTAGTTCTAAAGATACCTGTTTAGAATTTTAGACGTTAGAGTTTTAAATTTCTTATTTAAATAGCATTTTAAATTCGATTTGTTGAATTAGCGTTGCGCATCAAAAGAATCGCGTTTGCGATAGAATCTTTCGATATTTCAGGCGCCCATGCTCCAGTTGCAACGATCAACTGTGAGATGGGTACTTCCGCGATGTCGAGTAGCGGTGCGAAACAAATTGTCGGGATGGGGCTGAAGGAGCAGACGAGGTTTTATGCCAAAGATGCCGGACAAACTGTCATTCAAAAGGACAATCATCGCAACGTCTTCGCATCTCCGAGTGAGTCATTTTGTCACTACCTTGTCGTTATACTCGTCTGTAGAAATAGAATTGTAGAAGAATGTAAAAGTAGTTAGTTGCATGCATGGGCAGGCCTCGCCGCCCCAACGATCAGCCGAGATGGGAACGTCCGCGATTTGCACTAGCGTTGCGAAAAAAGTACGCGTTGCGTTAGTCGATTTTGAACAGAGATCAAAGTTAGCCTTTCTTCTAAATATAATAGTAGTCTCTATCAGCGATATAGCTTGTTTAAACTATAGCGTTGCGAAACAAATAGTCGCGATTCGTTTTGCAGAAACTGTAGAGTAATCTTGTTTGGATCTCTGTTCATTGAATTAGCGTTGCGTACCAAAAGTTCGCGTTTGCTTTCGAGTCTTTCGACTTTTCAGGCTCCCATGCTCGAGCTGCAACGATCAGCTGTGAGATGGGCACATCCGCGATTTCGAGTAGTGTTGCGAAACAAATTGTCACACGCGTTGCACTACTATCAATTTTAAAACTTGATTAAATGTGTAGTAAATGTTGCGAATAAATAGTTGCGATTTAAAGTAAATCTAGACATACAGATCTACAATTTTAAACGTTGGAATTTTAAATTTCTTATTTAAATAACAATTTGAATTTCGATTTGTTGAATTAGAGTAATATTTTTTGGATCTCTGTTCGTTGAGTTAGCGTTGCGCACCAAAAGTTCGCGTTTGCTTTCGAGTCTTTCGACATTTCAGGCGCCCATGCTCAAGCTGCAACGATCAACTGTGAGATGGGCTCATCCGCGATTTCGAGTAGCGTTGCGAAAAAAATTGTCACACGCGTTGTACTATTATCAATTTTTAAAGTTGATCAAATGCCTAGTTAATGTTGCGAATAAATAGTCGCGATTTAAAGTAATTCTAGAGACACCGATATAGAATTTTAGACGTCAGAGTTCTTTTCTTATTTAAATAGTATTTTGAATTTCGATTTGTTGAATTAGCGTTGCGCATCAAAAGGATCGCGTTTGTATTAGAATGATTCGATATTTCAGGCGCCCATGCTCCAGTTGCAACGATCAACTGTGAGATAAGAAAATTCGCGATTATAAGTAGCGTTTCGAAACAAATTGTAACACGCGTTGTAATAGTATAAATTTTCAAAGTTGACTTAATGTCTAATTAATGTTGCGAATAAATAGCCGCGATTTAAAGTAGTTTTAGAAGTACCGATCTAGAATTTTAGACCTTAGAGTTTTAAATTTCTTATGTAATTTGTAAGAATGGTAATACATAATTTTGTAAGACTTTCAAAGTTCAACTTTACCAAATTGATACAATATTGTTGTCTAGAAATTGATATTTTTCAGGAAATTGATATTTCTCATGAAATTGATATTTTTTCAGGAATTTGATATATTTGTCTTGAAATTGATATATTTGTCTTGAAATTAATATTTATTTCAGGAAATTGTTATTTATATCACGAAATTGTTATTTATTTCAGGAAATTGGTATTTATTTCAGGAAATTGTTATTTATTTCAGGAAATTGTTATTTATTTCAGGAAATTGTTATTTATTTCAGGAAATTGTTATTTATTTCAGGAAATTGTTATTTATTTCAGGGAATTGTTATTTATTTCAGGAAATTGTTATTTATTTCAGGAAATTGTTATTTATTTCAGGAAATTGTTATTTATTTCAGGAAATTGTTATTTATTTCAGGAAATTGTTATTTATTTCAGGAAATTGTTATTTATTTCAGGAAATTGATATTTATTTCATGAAATTGATATATTTGTCTTGAAATTGATATATTTGTCTTGAAATTAATATTTATTTCAGGAAATTGTTATTTATATCAGGAAATTGTTATTTATTTCAGGAAATTGGTATTTATTTCAGGAAATTGTTATTTATTTCAGGAAATTGTTATTTATTTCAGGAAATTGTTATTTATTTCAGGAAATTGTTATTTATTTCAGGAAATTGTTATTTATTTCAGGGAATTGTTATTTATTTCAGGAAATTGTTATTTATTTCAGGAAATTGTTATTTATTTCAGGAAATTGTTATTTATTTCAGGAAATTGATATTTATTTCAGGAAATTGATATTTATTTCAGGAAATTGATATTTATTTCTGGAAATTGATATTTTTATCTTGAAATCAATATTGCTCGGATCGGAGTTCCCTCAGGGACTCACTCACGGGATGGGGCCCGTGAGTGGGTACGGGGACTCGCGTCCCCGGGGGCACCCGAATCGCCTATAGGTCGTTGCGTCCACAAATCATTAGACTTGGGCTCGATGTGGTTTCGATTTTATTTCGACTGGTTTTCGATTTGGTGTCGATTTTGTTTCAACTGGTTTTCGATTCTGTTTCCATTTTGCTTCAACTGGTTTTCGATTCTGTTTCGATTTTCATTCAATTGGTTTTCGGTTCTGTTTCGATTTGGGTCGTTCATCTTGCTCTTGTTAGTCAGAACGAACTAAGAAAATGCATCAACGGAAGAAAATTCATCGAAAGAAGAAAATTCATCGAAAGAAGAAAATTCATCGAAGGAAGAAAATTCATCGTACGAAGAAAATTCATCGAACGAAGAAAATTCATCGAACGAAGAAAGTTCATCGGACGAAGAAAATTCATCGAACGAAGACTCCGGATTATTTATAAGTTAGTTTTATTGCGTGCGTTAGTAATTAAGATTCTAAATCGTCGTTGTAATTATGTCGAGTAATTATTGCCGTAACTTGACTTTGCTCGCTCCGTTTTCTGACTCCGACACAGCCTTCTGCCGTGTCGGCCTTGCTTGCAGGTTCTGAGCCGGTCCAGTTTCGGTATCCGGCGTGAAGTCATTGAGAGGGATGTCTAACAGACTCGTTCACTCGTCTTCTGACGATCCTCTGTGTTAACGTAATCCTGGGCACGCCATGTTCTCATGTCACCCAGTAGCGCCAGAAACCGTTTGAGCGCATCTCTTTGCCATCTTTCTTGGTGATGGAGTGGCGGGTATCGGGCTGGTCGGCTCAGGACTTGTAAGCACTGAACGCGTCGCGTCACCCTTGAACCAGAGCCTTCCGCTCTGGTTCGATCTTGTTTGTCTCTTTGAAAGAATCAGAGCCTTCCGCCTGATTCGCCCTTGGTCCCTCGTGGATCGGAGACTTCTTCTCCGATTCACTCTTTGCCCCGCAATAATTACTCGACATACGCTAAATGGAAAAGAAGTCTTTTCCGTGAAAAAGACTATTTTTCCATTTAGCGACCTGCGAACTTAGTTTCTAAGAATCTTCGTTGTAAGAAAGGGAGGCAGAACGAATTGAGACTTCGTTCTGATTCTCTTTCGGGTCTCTTGTGCAGCAACCTCCTCGTGGTGAGACCTGGGCAATCGGTATTATCCACAATTCGCAAAATGCTATAACATATAAATTATAGCATTTGGCATGCAGTGGATAATATCGAGCTAATAGCTGCACATTTAGAATTTTAGTTAATAAGTATTTAATAGTTAAATGTAAGACTTAATACTTCCTTCGTTTTCCCTTGTACCAATTTCAGCATTTCTTTTCAATTAACAATCAAAATATAGAGTTTCTATTTCAGAATACATATACCATCCACAAACATCTTCAACATTTGTAATTGAAATATGCTGTCGAACTTTCAAAGTTCAACTTTTCCAAACTAATATTTTTTTCTTGAAATTGATATTTCTCCTATCTGAGTTCCCTCAGGGGCTCACTCACGGGGCGGGGTCCGTGAGTGGGTACGGGGTGTCGCGTCCCCGGGGCAACCCGAGTCGCTTATAGATCGTTGCGTCCACAATTTATTCATTGATTTGGTTTCAAATTCGTTTCGATTTTGCTTCGATACTCTTTCGAATTTGGTTTTGATGTGGTTTCTATTCTGGTTATGATGTGGTTTCTATTCTGGTTATGATGTGGTTTCTACTCTGGCTTTGATGTGGTCTCGATTTGAGTTCTTCATCATGTTCTGGTTCGTTAGGCCGCACTCGTGTGCGGAGTTTGGAGTGATTTTTCATTTTATCTTCAACGTCATCGTTTCAACGTCTTCTTTTACTTTCAACGTCTCCTTTAAGAGGATTCATCGAACGAAGAAAATTCATCGAACGAAGAAAATTCATCGAACCAAGAAAATTCATCGAACGAAGACTCCGGATTATTTATAAGTTAGTTTTATTGCGTGCGTTAGTAATTAAGATTGTAAATCGTCGTTGTAATTATGTCGAGTAATTATTGCCGTAACTTGACTTTGCTCGCTCCGTTTTCCGACTTCGACACAGCCTTCTGCTGTGTCGGCCTTGCTTGCAGGTTCTGAGCCGGTCCAGTTTCGGTATCCGGCGTGAAGTCATTGAGAGGGATGTCTAATAGACTCGTTCACTCGTCTTCTGACGATCCTCTGTGTTAACGTAATCCTGGGCACGCCATGTTCTCATGTCACCCAGTAGCGCCAGAAACCGTTTGAGCGCATCTCTTTGCCATCTTTCTTGGTGATGGAGTGGCGGGTATCGGGCTGGTCGGCTCAGGACTTGTAAGCACTGAACGCGTCGCGTCACCCTTGAACCAGAGCCTTCCGCTCTGGTTCGATCTTGTTTGTCTCTTTGAAAGAATCAGAGCCTTCCGCCTGATTCGCCTTTGGTCCCTCGTGGATCGGAGACTTCTTCTCCGATTCACTCTTTGCCCCGCAATAATTACTCGACATACGCTAAATGGAAATGAAGTCTTTTCCATGAAAAAGTCTACTTTTCCATTTAGCGACCTGCGAACTTAGTTCTTAAGCATCGTCGTTGTAAGAAAGGGAGACAGAACGAAGGAAAACTTCGTTCCGACTCCCTTTCGGGTCTCTTGTGCAGCAACCTCCTCGTGGTGAGACCTGGGCAATCGATATTATCCACAATTCGCAAGATATAACTTATAAATTGTAGTATCTTGCATGTAGTGGATAATATCGAGCTAATAGCTGCACATTTAGAGTTTGCGTAAATATGTATTTTATATTAGAATGTAAGACTTAATAATTTCTTCGTTTTCCTTTCTTCAAGTATTCCAGCTTCAGCATTTTTTTCAATTAATAATGGAAATACGGAATTTCAATTTCAGAATACAGATTCATAATTCGAATGTGCTCCTGAACTTTCAAAGTTCAACTTTCTCAAATTGATATTTTTGTCTTGAAATTGATGTTCCTCCGATCGGAGTTCCCTCAGGGGCTCACTCACGGGATGGGGCCCGTGAGTGGGTACGGGGACTCGCGTCCCCGGGGCCACCCGAATCGCCTATAGATCGTTGCGTCCACAAATCATTAGATTTGGGCTCGACATGGTTTCGATTCTGTTTCGACTGATTTTTCATTTGGTGTCGATTTCGTATCAACTGGTTTTCGATTCTGTTTCGATTTAGTTTCAAATGGTTTTCGATTTTCTTTCGATTTTTTTTCAACAGCTTTTTCCATTTGGAGTCAATTTTGTTTCAGCTGGTTATCGATTCTGTTCAAGAAAATTCATCTTGCGAAGAAAATTCATCGTGCGAAGAAAATTCATCGTGCGAAGAAAATTCATCTTGCGAAGAAAATTCATCGAAAGAAGAGGATTCATCGAACGAAGAAAATTCATCGAAAGAAGAGGATTCGTCGAACGAAGACATCAGATTATTTCTAAGTTAGTTTTATTGCGTGCGTTAGTAATTAAGATTGTAAATCGTCGTTGTAATTATGTCGAGTAATTATTGCCGTAACTTGACTTTGCTCGCTCCGTTTTCCGACTTCGACACAGCCTTCTGCTGTGTCGGCCTTGCTTGCAGGTTCTGAGCCGGTCCAGTTTCGGTATCCGGCGTGAAGTCATTGAGAGGGATGTCTAATAGACTCGTTCACTCGTCTTCTGACGATCCTCTGTGTTAACGTAATCCTGGGCACGCCATGTTCTCATGTCACCCAGTAGCGCCAGAAACCGTTTGAGCGCATCTCTTTGCCATCTTTCTTGGTGATGGAGTGGCGGGTATCGGGCTGGTCGGCTCAGGACTTGTAAGCACTGAACGCGTCGCGTCCCCCTTGAACCAGAGCCTTCTGCTCTGGTTCGATCTTGTTTGTCTCTTTGAAAGAATCAGAGCCTTCCGCCTGATTCGCCTTTGGTCCCTCGTGGATCGGAGACTTCTTCTCCGATTCACTCTTTGCCCCGCAATAATTACTCGACATACGCTAAATGGAAATGAAGTCTTTTCCATGAAAAAGTCTACTTTTCCATTTAGCGACCTGCGAACTTAGTTCTTAAGCATCGTCGTTGTAAGAAAGGGAGACAGAACGAAGGAAAACTTCGTTCCGACTCCCTTTCGGGTCTCTTGTGCAGCAACCTCCTCGTGGTGAGACCTGGGCAATCGATATTATCCTCAATTCGCAAGATATTATAACTTATAAGTTATAGTATCTTGCATGTAGTGGATAATATCGAGCTAATAGCTGCACACTAAGAATTTGCGTAAATATGTATTTTATAGTAGAATGTAAGACTTAATACTTTCTTCGATTTCCCATGTCCCAGTTTCAGCATTTCTTTTCAATTAGTAACCCAAATATAGAGTTTTCGTTTCCAAATACGTGTACGTTTAACGAACACCTTCCATATTTCTTTTTGGATTTGTAATTGGAATCTGCTGTTCAACGTTTGAAATTCAACTTTCCTAAATTGACATTTTTGTCTTGAAATTGATAATCTCTCGATCGGAGATCCCTCAGGGGTTCACTCACGGTTTTGGTTTTGTTTCTATTTGGTTACAATTTGATTTCAACTTGGTTTCAACTTGGTTACAACTTGGTTTCAATTTGAGTTCAATTTGGGTTCTTCATCTTACTCTTGTTGGTTTGCCGGGTTAGCTTTGCTCTCGTGAGTGCACATAAAATAATTGTAAAATTCGATTTTTGTGTCTTCTTTGCAATTCTGACCAATTAGCGCAAAAAACTAAATCTTCTAGCATCTCAGAAAGATCCTTTGTTAACCGATCATACGATTTATTCGAATGAAAATTTATTCGTTTAAAGTGTGTAAATCTATTCCAATATACTTTCATTAATGACACGAGTCATGTTGGAGTACAACAGCTGATCATCTTCATCGACAAACGTAGACTACTCATCAAACGGGACTGCTCATCCAATGAAAACTAAAATGTCGACTGGAGACTCCGTAATATGTCTAAGTTGGTTTTATTTGCGGTGCAATTATTGCCTCAGCTTCACTTTGCTAATCTCGCTCGCTGTTCATGCTGAATTAACGATAAATCTTCACCGTTTTCTATTGATACAGTTAATAAATGCTCTAGTTCTTTTCCTCGTGTTAATTTTGTATACAATGAACTTATATCTTATCTAATTGAACTTAATGATGAGCAAAAAATAATTCGTCATGCTTACAACGAAGTTGCACATTACGTACCGTTCAGGAACCATGGTTGAAGCATTCTGCATTCTCTCTAGTAGGGAAACGTGTAATAATTCATCGATAAATACCCTTTATTCAATCGGAGTAACATTTATACTTACTTAAAGCATGTCATTGAACTTATAATATTCGTACAACTTTATCAACGGCAACAATAATAATTGTAATAATGACGCGAACATAACGACAATAGTGGTAATAATGGCAATAATAGCAATAATATCATCAGAATGGTAACCTCGAGAAAATCGGACAGTCCGAACGCGACACATATATATTTTCATCCACCCGTTATCCTCGGCGTCCGTGTTGCACACATTATTGAGCAAAGAAACAGATCTAATCACAGTGAGAATGGCATTTAGAGAATCGTTATGAATAATGACAATGACAAGAATAATGATAACGTCGAGATTAATCGTAATCGCCGGCCGACTATCGCTATACTTTAATTTATTAATACCCTCACTACACGGTGTTTGGTTAAAGTATATTCCTCGCTCCTCCCACACGGTATCTTTGATCGCGTCCGTTTCCCCGACAGACAACTAATTGATTCGCCGAACTCTCACACCCACGAGTCGAACACCATTTTTCAAATTCACCAAACCCATCTCTCTATATACAACTGTCTCGTTCTAATCACTGCGACGAAATGATCTCAGTCTGCAAAATAAGAAGCACTGCTCGCCGCGACATTACTATATCTTCGCCTCGTTGAGTCGTGTCGCCAACGTTGTCTTACCAACAACGTGTCTCATTGTATCTCCGCGCGAAATTACTACCGTGTTTAATTACTTTTGTCTCGTATACTTGTCGATACCAGTAAAACGAACCGAAAACCATTCTCAACGCCGATCCCAAACCCGGTCCACGCAACGTTCTCACCTTATTGTAGAATCGTAACGGTTGCCCGTTCCTTCCGTTCGGTCCGTCAAAGCGTCAAAGAGGCAGAAGATATTCTCTCTTAGGATAGGCAATGCGTCGATATTTACACTCAGTCCCTCCCGTATCTTACAATTCATTAAAAAGACGAACTAATCACGGGGCAAGTAAAGAGATCAACGGAAAACCTTAACAACCCGCGCAGACGCAGCCAACGCACGCATATCACTGCTGCGTCGCGACGATACAAATCCTCTCAACGGAAAGACGAAAAAACTATTGCACGCAACGAACGAGTATCCTCCGTCCTCCGATCGATCGATCCGCGACGAGCACGAGGATCAATTTCGTTGATCGTTCCCCTGCGATCGTCGAGCTCGCGCCGATCCTTAAACTAGTAGATTCGTATCAACCTCAGGCACGAAACACAACCGATCACCACCGATCAATCACATGATCTTTGATGCATACAGGTGGTCATACATTCTGTATCGTTTTGGTTTATAATATTCTACCGGACAGCGTGAACACTTAGAATATTGACCTGATCGGTACTGATCGGACAGGCTCTCGCACGATTAATAGAAATCTACTTTTGGAAATTCGATAAATCCGCCACACCGAGATCACGCGAGCGATCTCGAACTCGAGACACGCCCCAGAGTCTCATTGATCGATCCGTCGCGTTGCTTCGATCGGCGATCCCATCCATCGATGCCTCGTGTAATATTCGTATCGTTTCCCCCCTTTTTTTTCTCCTGCGACTGTATGTACACCCCCTATGGACAATGTGTTCGTATGCACCGTTCGTAGTCTCCTTGATAATATAAATGCGTCGGTATACTCGTCGCTATATATATCCTATATCAGACAGTAGTAAGAGTAGTGGTAGCAATAATAATGATTGGATTAATCCTAGAAACGATCATGGTGGTTGTAACAGTGACAATAGTAGTAATAATAGTATCTCGCGGTAATGAGTACGCAATAGGTAATTCATAATCAAGTAGCCGTCGGTTTAGCAGAAGCAGCGTTTTCTTCAGCGGGTTCCATCTCGTTCTTGGTTTTCTCCTTAGGTTCTTTTTAATCGTTTCATCCTTTGTTTTTGCGTTTTCTCTGGTTTTAACGTTAGTCGCTTAACGGTTACGTGAAACAGTTATACATTGTATTTCTTGGTATGAGCGATACGATTCGATATACATCTAAGCTAAATCCATCCGTCGTTGCCGGCCATACTGTGTTTACTCTGTGTGTGTGTGCGCGCGTGTGTGTGTGTGTGTGTGTGTGTTTCACTTTTTTTACATATCTTAGAGATGAGATGACCACATCAACACGTCCCTTAAATAATACAAATACGATTTCACTTTTTTTTTTCTCTCTCTCTCTCTCTCGCATTTTCTATCGTTCTCTCTTTCTCGCTCATGCGCGTTTTATTTACATGATGACTGCGCGGCGATCGGCGCCGCCGTCCTTAATACTTACTTGGTATAAGTTCGTTATGTACAAAAGATATCGCTATGAGTTACGTGTCCGTACGCGATCGGTCTACCCCGACAGATTGATCATCGTCGGTGGCTGCGTTTTAGATACCGTTGTAACATTTACTAACAGTCTATACAGTCGTCGGCGCTCGTTCGCCGACCGACGACACTCGGATCACCCGATAATTCGTAAAAACATTGTCTTCTATCGATTATCTCCCTTTTCGCGGAGGGGAAACACTCTAACGTGCCACCCACCGACCGGAAGTCCTTGGTGCCGGAAAGAAGAGGACTCTCCTTTCCGTCGCGATCGATTACCAATTCCCGATAGTTTACGTTCACGTTCAACGCCACAGAGTTCGTTCGAAGATTGGCAATCGCCGCGGTTTCGTACTGTCCCAGCTAAACGGTATGCGTATATTCATTGTTCGTCATTACGATCGGTCACTGCGCGAAACGCATACGAGACCCGTTGCAACTGATCATCGAGCTTTAAGGATGGTCTCAGATGGGTGTCGGTAGGACCGTGAAATCCTGAAGGGCGGTCTTTACCGTCTCGTATATCGGCCTGTTCGCCTCGTCCGCGCAATAACCGTCGGCGGTACACAGCGTCTGCAGCTTCGTCAGGTAACTGTCGAAGTTCTCGTGGCCCATCTTTTCCTGCGGTCCGCCCGGGGCGTTCGGTATTCGCACGTGCTCCAACAGAGTGATCATGTTATCGCGCAGCGATTGGAAGTACTCGTTCACGTTGTTGTTTCGCTGGGAGATCGCCGTTGTATCCTACGGAGACACAAAAGCCCTGGTTTACAAACGACAACGAGCAATCTGTACCGGCGACTGGTACGGAAACACTCTACGTTCGCTGACGCAGATAACACTCGAAAAGCATGCAAGAAAAATAGATTGAAACAATCTATTGGATGTAATATTAACAGAAACTAAATAAAACTAAAAACAAACAAAACTATACAAAAACATTGGATCATCCGTACTCGAGGAATAATTATAAATTCTAGTTAAAAACTCTGATAAATGAAGATGCAGGGTAGAGCTGAAAGTTCAACGGATAAGGAGTCCCTACTTCGAAATTTTCATTCACGAAAGATTGATGCAACAATCTACTATAGTAGGCGATTAATTGATATAAATATCAACGATTTTGCACTAAAACAATTAACATTGCAGCATTATCGATTTCCTATGATATATGAATGTTTTTTCGAGCTGCGGATCTAATAATTTTATCAATGAGTTTAGTGGGACGATAAGGAGTAGTAGGTGGATCCGTGAAGCCGGTTTTGATTTTGGACTAACAATAAAAAATTGCTGAAGATTTCGAGGTCAGGCGTTTCGGGGTTAATGTGTTTTCTGCGTTATTAGTCACCGGAAGTGTGGGTGTCTCAGGTATCGTCGCACGGTAATAATCGATTACCGACTGAGCAAAACCGTACTGACCTTTTCACCTTGCTTCAGCTGATTCTCCATGGCGGTGATATCGGAGCGCAAGCGCAACATCTGCGATTCGACCCGAGCGTTCTCTCTCTGGAGCTCCGTAATCTCGGCCTCCAGTGTGTAGAGATCCTCGCCCTGACCACTGGCGGTACCGCTACCACTCGTGTTACCCTGACCCGTACCCACCGCACCCCCGTGAGCCGGACCACTGGTGTCCACTCCTGAATGCAGGACATACATCGTCCACTTTTAACAGACTGTCGGTCTCTTTCGGACATGTCGTTTTCTCTACTTCCAACAGTTTCCTCTCCGACCACGTGTCCGTGAAACATTACGTTACGATTACAGAGAGATTTCTATCATGATCATTACAATGACCCGTCGAGGACATTCGTTGTCAAGAGAAACCGTCGGAAGACCAGCCTTCAACCCAATCACGACTCGAAGCTCGTTAGAGCTCTGTCCACGGCAGTGACTCGATGTTACAGAGAAATGTATAATATACGATTACGTTACTTAACAGGTGTGCGGGAATCGTAATGGAGGGTGTCCCACGGAAAGGGTTGCATCTTTCAAATGGTTTGAATCGCGAGGTGAATCTGTACAATCGGAAACCGGATGGTTCCTGACGCTCTATTATCGCTATCTTGTTTGAACATTGTTAAATTCGTTTCGAATGGAGACTCATATTTTTCCTGAGTAATTCTTCTTAATGAAAATTCGAAAATCTCGAACGATACAATTGATGAAACTGAAAGGCATTCTTTTTCGTTATTTACAATGTGAGCAATAGTGTCTCGGGAAGGGAGAGATGAGTTTCCATTTGCAGAGAATGTGCACGAGGGTTGTTGCGACTGCATGCATGCGCGTAAACAAATGATAGTGAATATAGGAAGCTGGAGCATCAGAAACCATCCAATCTTGGCTTATTCTATCGATGAGGGCGGAACCTTTTCAAAGACAAAGCTCGTCCCTAGTTCTGTGCGACACCCTGCAGATACACAATAAGATGTGAAAATGTGGCGAGCATGTAAGTAGCGCCGGGAAAGCTTCGGACAGCGATTTGGTTTGGCCCGGTCGAGAGAAACGTTTATACGTTGTATATATATATATATGTATATATATGTAATATATATATAGTATATATTTTCGGAAAAGAATTGTTTCGAATGGTTCGCTATTCATGATCGTGTTTGCCAGGCAAGTATACTACTGTAATTGGTCCCAAGTCGCTACATTAGGATTTGTCTGAAATATGGGATCGGTACGGTTTCTTCTGCTATTAGTTCGTGCTTAACGCGATACAGAGACAATTCTGAGGCGTTTCTCTTTTGTTCTTTTGCTCTTTTTACAAGATCTTTTTTTTTTTTCTTTCATGAACCGTCATCGACGGGCGCACGAACCTGACAGGAGTGCCGCAGGAGCAGAGAATGATCGGGAGCGATGTTGGGTGTTTGAGGTAGCGTGAGGTGCCATCATACCAGATAGAAGAAAAAAATGGGAGACACCGAGTGCTGGCCTTTCGCCTAGAATCATTTTTATAGACTCGTCTCGTAACGAAACACTTGTAGTTTGTTTTCTGTTGCCATTATCAGGCTACACTAGGACTAGAAGGAACCAGCGGCTGCTCGTCAACACTCGGTCGTCATCTCGTTAAAGAAAAAATTACTGGTGTGTGGATTCTTGTATGTAACACCGAAAACACATAGAAAACAAATGGCGAGTACGTCAGTCCCTTACCTTCAAATGTAAATGTTCTCCTCAAAGGTATATGGCAGGAAAGGAGCTGATCGTGATCCCAGAATAAATCAGAATATATTATTTTTCATTAATATGACATACGGCTGCTTTTCGTTCTGTTTTCGTTTGACTTTACATTCTTTCGTTTCTCTTGCACATAATAATCATTGTGGGAGAGGTGGGCTGTTGGTGGAGAAGAACAAGGGTGGGTTGGAAGGTAGAGGGTAGAACTCATAACCGGAGGAGGCAATAGTGAGCACAAGTGGATCTCGGGTACGTTCAGTTCAGGTGTATCTCGGTGGGGAGGGGGGAACAATCTTTTCCTCTTAGTATTCGGTGACGCGGATGACATCACCTGGACACCGACATCTTACAGAAGAAACGGGGGATCAAGAACTGAACGTGACACTCGATAAGTAAAGAACGACAACAGAAGTAACTGAATATATATATATACTGGTAGACAGAAGTGGGGGTTGGGAGCAGGGAGGAGGTTACTCTTGTTGGTATGACAGCACATCATTGCGTGAAGAGTAGAGTATGGCATAGCACGGGATCAAAGTCGGGGGTCATTTATGCACAAAGTTTACAAATAATGGTCCATCATTTTTTCACGGTTTCGTTGTCGACACTCGTCCAAACGTACGACGAGCATTACGGGCTCGTCTTTTTCTTTGATCGGACATTATATCAGTCGTCAACTTTTGCGTGCGCGTGTTTGGACGAGTGCGACGCGGAATCATAGAAAAGAATAAAAGGCAAACTTCGGATGACCATGCCTACTAGATATATATATAACACGGATGTCCCGTCTACTTTGGTAGGCAAATCAATCGTCAAAGAATCCGCGCTGTCGGCGCCGTCACTCGGCGTGAATGGAGTCCTCGATCCGCGTGCATGAGCTCGACAAATCGTACAACAATATCATTCTCATCGACGACTCGCTTCACGCAGAGTCGGCCCGTCAACGTTATCACTCCCATTCCTCGATCATCAGCGGTCGGGCATCGATAATCGGTGATATCGATCATCACGTCAGAAGCAGCTTGGTCCTCACCGGGGATTCCTTTGCTGTACATGCTCGACATGTCCTCGAACTTCGGCTTCTTCGCCCCGTAACCGGCCAGGGGACAACCGGAAAGAGACCTGTGGGTCGAGAACGAGCCGTTTATGTGCCCCATCCCGTCGCAGCCAGGTGTCGGACAATTCACACCCTCGAACTTCATCGCCGTCGCTGCAGCTACTGCTGCTTTGTGCTGCTCCACGGTGCCCCCTGACTCCAACAGTCGCGTTTTATTCCTGTTCGCGATCGGGCAGCCGGACGCGCTGCAACAAGAGTCCTCAATGTTAGCATAATCGGGCCTGTGTCCGCTGTGTCGCGTCTTTTCGTCGCCAAACTTAAGAAAGAACCCAAACCTTTCTCTCGAAACAGCTTCCCGTTCCTTGATTTTACCGCGTAACGATTGATCGATAGCCCAACATAAATTTTTGAAGACTTCATTGGATTTTAGATTGTAATTGCGTCGAGTGTTTTGTTGTTATAATCTTTCGTATCGTCTAAATTATTTTATCACGCGGAACAACTGAACGCAAAGGAGGAATACAATGTTTTCGCTCAGAGTTGTTGTTCCTCGTTCGAATTTGAAGATAGCCCAACACGAATTTCTAAAGACTTCGTTGACTCGTTTGTTAGTTCGTATCATGCTAAATGCTTGTGATTGTCTTTATTTGGTTGAATTAATTTTTATTCTTTACATCAATTTTGCTGTCGAATTTGTCCATGGTTCGATATAAATCTTTAAACACTTCGTTTAAGTTTGTACTATATATCAGTGCACTAGAACAAATGAACGTCAAGTATGAATTCAAACATTTAGCTGAAAATTGTTTGTATCTCGAAATTGAACATTTCATTTGAATTTCAGCTAGTATATCGTATCAAATGCTTGCGACATTCCATTACCCGGTCAGAACAATTGTTTCGCAAACGAAAATAAGTTTGACGATGGTAACTCGAAAGTTTGCTACTGTAACGAAGCGTACTTGAAGCTTGTTCAAACGTGCTCAGACTACGGAAGTGTTTGCAATCAAGGAAAATTTTGAAATTCAGAGAAAGAAGTCTAAGAAAGCGGACGAACGAAGGAAAGGTTTCATTACGGTAGAAATATAGAAGTCATTGTATGATTCGTTTTGGAAATGCTAGAAGGCCGAGCGACGCGACGCGACAGTTCCCGAATCGAATCAGACCGAATTTCGTTCTTCGTTTCCGAGTCTTGAATACAATTAGAAACGTTCCGCAGATGTTCGCGCGAGAAAACGACAGAAAGTCTTACCTGCGATGCGACAAGAATTTGCCAGTAGCATGGCCAGACCCGTCGCAACCGGGGATTGGACATCTGTAGTCCGAAAAGCCAACACCACCATTACCAACACCATACAATCCATCCACGCAGAGAGCGAGCATGAAATGAGCGGAAACCGCTAGTTATTAGTCAGCGTCTTCGTCTTTGCGCGCTTGGGAAATGGATGGGGTTAAAGGGATATACGCGGAAAGGGTTGGTAGCTTCCCTTTTCGGTCTGCTGGCGGATCTTAATACGTGCAATGTGGTCAGGAAGATAACCACGTAGCTACGTGCAACGTGCGAACACGGTGAAAGCGCAAATTGAGATCGCGATTACGAGCAATACAACAAGTTGCAGAGTTTGCAAGAGACTGGTATCTCTCTCTCGATTAATTCTACGGCTGTCTGCCGATAAGATCCGAGTCAATTGCGCTGATTTCGGATAAGCCCGAAAATTTTGTCGGCGACTGTTACACCTACAGCGGTTTCGAAATTAGTTTAGATTGGCTGAGAAAGCAGCGAGGATTAGAAGGGATCGTTTCATTTGGAGAAATACAGAGAGAGAGAGAGACAGAGAGTGTGAGACAGAGAGCAATGCCGATCACGAAGACAGACCTTAGAGGTTCAGAGTCCTGACCATCCCGCGGCTTGCTCTTCGGTTTATTGGCCCGAGGACATCCGGATAAACTTCTATGCGAGGAATAGTTCCCGGTCACGTGTCCAGATCCGTCGCAGCCTGGCGTCGGGCACTTCAGCTCCTGGGAATGCGCCTGGATCTGCGAACGATCGGCCCGCGGACAACCGGACAGGCTGTAAACGAAACAAAAAGACTCTGCTGTTCAAACTCGTTCCAATTATACCATGACGATTCTGCGCTACTCGTCGTGCCTCCCGATGGAATTCTCTCGATCGTCGTTCGATCGCGTTCGATGATACCGATCAGTAGCGCACCAATCCCCATGGTCAGAGCCACGAACGCACACCTCAGATACATCCAACGATGGCTTCAGCAACACATCGCATGCAAGTTACGCGACGTTGCCAAGAAGTCTCGGGTACTTACGGCCGGCCTCCGGGCGTCGAAGATGATCTCGATGGGTCTGTTCGAATCCCGTTTCGTCGATCACAAGAAAGCCGTATTTAACCCTCGGAAGCTCCTCAAAAATAATTACACACGAAATTCTACGGCACCTCGCCCATTTTTGGTTTGTATCTGTCTAATTTATGAAGATATGGAAATTATTGAACGTTTTGCACTGTATAGGAGCAGAATTTTGTTGCTCAGGAGTGTGCGAGGGTTAAAACGGATTGATAGAGGTAACGCGTGTCGTGGAGAATTTAGTACACCGAGATCGTCTAACCCAGGCTACCAAAATCATCGGATGGCAGCCTTCTACACAGTATTTTCTCGGACGACTTGCCTTGCGTCCAGTTCGAACGAAGACATTGAAGAGAGGCTCGAGACTCGACGATTTTCTGTTTCGAGGAACGCGAATGTCTCTTAGACCCCAACAAAAATAGCTCCCCCCCCCCCGGCTAAGTCGCGTGTATGATAGTCGCACAGTCGAAACGGGCAATCAACGATATATATTTATTATAGTTATACGATACATAGATTATAGGTATATTGTATAGATAGATATATAAATATGATAGCATGCAAATGGCAACGCCGTGTTCCAGTTGGATCACTCATGAGGTGTCGCTCGTACGATCGATGGTATCGCGTTCACGGGGGTTCGTGTCAACACAAGGTTAGCCTTACTCTAGGAACACTGAAGGGGAGAGCAGGGAGCACACTCACACCTGACCCCAGTGAAACTCGTCAATTGCCAATTGTTTCAATTCTCTGCGGTTCCCGCGAGTCGACAAGTGAGCACGCGTTTCGCCGAACGTTTGCGGTGGCAATCGTCCGATTTCGTGAACAAAACGGACTCTGCGTTTCTTTCGGTCCTGGTCTTTACTTTTTGTCCTCGGTCACTATCACTACTCTGCTCTGACATGGTCATTGACAACAGTTCGCTACGAGGCTGCCCACTCGAGGCTGGCGAAGCGGTTCTTTAAACGGGGGGTTTCTTTTCTTTTTTGCGGCGAGATTCGTATTCGTATGCGAGGCGTGTCGAAAATGTCGTGAGACAGATATCGGTCCTCTGATATCCATCGTGGTATCAGCGCCCTCTACTTTACCGACTACATATAGATATTATTAGCTATTTCACAGCCGGTTTTATACGAGCGTGATTCAGTGACGCGTCACGAACAAAGAACAGTCACATTTTTCGGACAATGTTATGCCGCTAGATATTTTGTTAAACTTACAGGAAATTGCAACAGAAATGATTAATAAGGACAAGCAATGCATCGAAATTATTATTGAAATGTCCTGGAAAGGCTCAGCATAAGGGTTACCAACGTTCAGCCTGAAGTTGGTTGCTGCATCACAGTAATGTACCGTCCTGCACTGCAATATTATTCAACGAGGTTTCGTTGAAAAAAGGTATTCCCACGGTTCCATAACCAGTATACTTTCCAGATTTGAGTACATGTAACTTTTCTCTCTTTTTTTCCGAAAATAAAAAAATCACCTTCAATGACATCATTTGGACACCGTAGATAACATTTAAGAGTTTGCAACCGATCAACTGGAAGCAATTACGATAGAAGAATTTCAGCATTGTTTCCAGTACTGGGAACACTGTTTGGTTTTACAATGATATAATCTTGAGCTAGATATTGTCCATTTTCTATGAGACGAGGCTAAAACGTTTTCACCGAGCTAGTCTCATAACTTTTTAGACACACCTCGGACACGCAATACTTCGGATGCGTCTGATTTGCGAATATCCAGTATAATCGAATCGAAATAAAATACAGACTTGGTGGAAGCATCGTAGACGCGTCTGGCCACCACGATCGCAGTCTTCCAATGATTTTGCCATCCCTTTTCGTAGGGGTCGGGTCAAAACAGGGAGCAAACGGTACTTCATTCAACACGAAACTCATCTACACACTTTGGTATAATATTAATCGTAATCAACGCAGTGAGAGGGGGGGGTATGGATGGATGGTGAAGGCGGGGGTGAACGTGAGTGGGGGGCGGTCACGTACTCAAACAAGGTACACAAATATAGTGAGAGAACAGTGGAACAGATTAACGAGACAGACCGTGGAGAGATAAATAAAAGGAAACAGAAAAGAGATAGATAGATCGATAAATAGATAGATAGATAGATAGAAAGAGAGAGGGGGGGAGGGAGAGAGAGAGAAGAAACAAAAGAATGTGAACGTATGCAGTTGCTGCTAATTATACCAACGGGTGTCGTACACGTATAATATTATAATATAGATATATGCAACAATATCGAGTGGTAGGTACAAGACTGGTTCAGCTGGGAATATGGAAGGTGGTCGGGGTATATTCTAGACAAATGATCAGTGTCACAAAACACTTAAGAAGCCACTACGCCACGGAACCACCAATATGCATCGATGCAAATAAACCCATCTATGTATAATAATCTCGCAACTCTCGGTGACAATACGACTGATGTGATGTGAGTACATGTGTCTCTGCGTGTTCACGTGTGGACCATTCGTTCGCGCACCGTCACAAAACGAGGTCTCGCTACAACAGGATCATACTACTTCAGGATGTCTGCGTTTGGACCGAATTCGGGGGTAGGCTAGGGAGTGTTCCTGTATCTACGCGTGTGTGTATGTGTCTGTATGCATTGGGTCGTGTGACGTGAAATGTCGGAGTTCAAATCATCTGCGATTTCATCGTCCAAGTGATTTTTGATTATACTTTGAGAAGTTGTATACCTCCGGAAAAGTAATCTATGAACAACTATTTTGTTTCTAGCGATATTTTCATAAAATTGTTAACAATATATTCGTGCCACATGCGCATTCGGATAATTGAATGGTTATCTAGCTAAAATTTCAGATTATGTCGTTATTGATTTGTATAATGGATCGTATAAAATTCAACTATATGTATATAGAATGTAAATATATATATAGAATATAAATATATATAGAATATAAATATATATATAGAATATAAATATATATAGAATATAAATATATATAGAATATAAATATATATAGAATATAAATATATATATAAATAAATAAATATATATATATATTTATATTCTATATATATAGTTCAATTTGAGGCGATCCATTATATTTATATATATTTATATATAAATTATATACAATAGTAGAGAATTCAAATATCAGTACCGAAAATCGAGGTTCTACAGATTCGTGAATTAAACGAGTAAATATGGTCCAAATTATGTCGCATTTGATCTCAGTTTAATCCGAAAAATGTCACAAACATGTTGCTACAAATTTGTGTGTATCTCACCAGATCTCTTTCGCATTTATTGAGACATTACTATAATTATAGCGATTACGAAACCGTATTCTTCAAAAATGGCACGCGCCAACGTGCCAACTTGCCAACATCCAATCAAAAACCATTTGAACGATCAAATCGCAGATGTCTCGATGTTTGTCATATCATATCACACGATCCGGTTCCATGTATGAACGTGTCGTGTTCGTATAGAGCGTGCGTGCGTGCTGCATCGCTATATCAATATAGAAATATACACAATCGGATATCGTCGTTCATGTAAATTGTCAGTGTCAATTGCCAATGCTGCCTTGCCTTCTGTGGGTAGCGTAGTTTCCCGAGACATGACCCATGCCATCACAGGACGACGTGGGGCACTGTATCAGCTCCTTGCCATCGCGACCACGAGGGGCGGGTCGAGGCGCGAAATTCAACGAGTGTCGCCTCATATTCATACTGCACCGAACAACATCATCATTCAATGAAACAGAGTTCAACGCGATTGCTCGTCTCTCGTATGCCTAACCGGTAAAACAAGTAACAGACCGCCCCGTTTTTTGTATCGGACAGTTTCACGCTCGACAACGACGTTGCACGATGGATGACGTTTAATCGCTATAAGTGTGCGGAAACCCCAAAATTTCGGGTCGGGACGGGTCGAGAATTGTATTCGGGATCGGGGCGGGTTTTCGGTAATTCTATTCGGGATCGGGACGGGTTTTCGATAATTCTATTCGTGATCGGGACGGGTTTTCGATCATTTTGGGAATCTCGATATATTGGATTTCTCGAGTATTTCACAATTGTCGAATATATTGGGATTTTCGATTATATCGGGATTCCCGAGCATATTAGGGTTCTCGAATATTCTCGAATATTCCGATATATTCGAGAATCCTGAAGTTTTCGAGAACCCGACTCGTCTCGATCCGATCACTTCCCGACCCATCTCGATCATCGAATACCCAATATTTTCGGGTTCTTCCTCACCTCTATTATTTACATGCCATTTCGACATGTACTGTTCGTCCACAAGAAGATGGCACGCGAACTGACAGAGAGGCTAAGGAGATCTCTTGGACCCCACTCTTGCCGCTAGCATCACTCTGTTCCAGTCACATTCGATACATTCGTTCCCTTCGTCAAGCAATTCGACTAATTACGAAATACAGTAGTGCACAATCAAACGTCCGAGGTTGGGACCAAACGTGGACGCTTAAGCGGGTGAGTTCAACTAAAGGAAAGAGTGGGGATTTCTGTGAGTGAGATACCGATATCAGGCACATATTAGGTTTCTTGGATCTAGGAACCCATTTTTTTAGAATAGGGTGGTTAATGGCGGACGCTTATCACTTTATGTACCGGTAGCCTATTAACACTTTGATCGCCACGTCACCCATATCTGGGTGGCAGAATTATTTGTACAGAATTGAAAATTAATTTTTACGTTGTTTGATGGAGTGTACAAAATTTCTTTACAATCTGAGGAATAGAAGAGGTTTGAAACAGTAATTAATATCACAAAACTAAACATCTTAGTTTTTGTTTTGTTAAATATATTGCTTTGATTTTCTGTAATTTTTATGATTGTCGAGGGGGGCGATCAACGTGTTAATAGGCTTGTCAATAATTGTACCAAAAGAAAGCTTCAGAGTGTTCTTTTACATAATAATTTCAAACGAAATTATTAGATTACGTTAGTGAGGATGATTAGTAGGTTAAGGATTGCAATTCCTATTGCTGATCTATTAAAAACACCATAGCCATGGATCGTAGACTTTCAAAAATTACGATATATTCATCGATAGATAATTTGTTAAGTGTGCACTACTGTACTTGCAATGTAAAGTAAGGGGTACCAGGTAGTGGGGATACCTAGAAGATTCTGTGTGCCTTCTTCTCGCTGAGGACAAACGACACAGATCCCTTATGGATATTATCGTGATCCACCATGCTGCATCGCGTTACATCGCGTTGCATCGTTAGAGAACGGGATGGCAACCCGGAAAGTTTTATTGCGCCTCTCGCAACTTTTCCTTACTCCGCCACGGCGAAGAGGGAGGGGTGCCTCGTGTATGATGGCGGGCGTGATAGCGACATATGAGAGAGAAAAAAACATTCTGAAAAGTTCGGCCACCGTGGAGAAAGAGCAGGAAGAGAGCCGCGACGAGAGGAGAGTGCGAGAGAGAGAGAGAGGGGGGAGAGTGGAGGGATGATGGGATGGGGAGCGGAAGGAATATACGCGCGGATCAGAGCCCGAAAGCAGTTTGCTTCTGCTTTTTTCTCGTCTCCTCGTAGTCTCGTAGATGAACGAACTACCGCCGGCTATGAGAAGCCTCGAAAACCTCGATGGCCCTTGAGTGGCCACGATATTGCCGGGCAACCGAGCCGACGGATGCGAACTTGAGTGCAATCCAACGGTACACCCCCGGAACGCTCTACCTTCGTATTTTCCCAACCTCCGTCTAATCGCTTTCCTCTGCCTTCGGATAAATGATAAGTCGCGATTCTTCCTTGTCCGTCGCAGTATCAAAGTTTATTATCGGGAACGATTATTACGGTGTAACGAAGCTGTTGTTGTTGAGGGCGTGTCTTCCGGAAAATTGGGTACTTACGACTTTCATAATGGACAGCAAGTGGACTAACAGGTCTAGACACTTCTTAGACTCATTTAGATGTGTCATTGTTCATTTAATTTATATTGTTGGAGTACGTATGTTATATGGACAGTGTGGTAATGGTGAAATAGTATCTGAACACTCAATGGTATTTTGGAAGTATTTAAAAACATTCAAGATAGAGTGCCATTAAAAGTCAGTGTGTACAGAGTCTCTAAAATGTACAAATTTGACTGACGACTTAGTTGTTCTTTTTTATTTAATTTATACTGTTAGAGTACGTATGGTACGATGGACATTGTGGGAATGGTAAAATAGTTTACTTTATACTCGATGATATTTAAGGAAGTATTTAAAAACATTCGAGAAAGAGCAGTGCCATTGAAAATTCAGTGCGTAAAGAATCTTAAAAATATCGTTGTTCTTTTTCATTTCATTTATACTGTTAGAGCAAGTATTATATGAGGGACAATGTAAAAATGGCAAAATATTATCTCTAGATTCAATGGTACTTTTTCAACAGATACCAATAGATTCTTTGTACTTTGTTACTACTCTTAAAAAAGTTTTGGTAATTCAGTGGTTTCTTGCTTGTAATACATACTTTAAAAAAAACTAGTTACTGCCGTTCGAATCTTGAAAATTGATTCGCAGAAGAATGTTTTGTTGGAAACTCGAGTGTTGACACAGTCTGCGGCTAGTTCCAAATACTAATCACGGACTTCGTGCAGAGATACATAGTAGGAAGCCACGCCCATTTTCTTTATTGGTAAAACGATCGCAAGCAATGCCTACTGAATGACAAAACATACTTTGGTACCGCCTTTGTGTCAACTCCTGAGCGTGCAATGATTATTTAGACAACTGCAGTTTATGAAAAAGAAATAACAAAAATATAAGGGATGCAGATAACTTTAACATTAAATCTACCACCACCGATTAAAATAACCGGTACCTGATTTTTTATTTACCAATTATTGGAGTTATAAAGATGCAGATTATAAAGACAAGAAATGATTGAATAAATATCGTTAGTAGATTGCATATTACAACGAGAACCGCTCAAAGTCTAAATGAATTAAATCTTATCATTTTTATAACGCAATATGGACCAGTCGCATTAAGGCTCGGTAGGTATAGTGTTAAGAGTCCTCCGAGGACCCTGGTCTGATCAAGTAATCTGGTGTGAATCTTCCTGGGATTAATTTCGCGTCTCGATCGTGTCCTCGGAGGAACCTGGTCCGATCAGAGGATGTGTTTGTCAGGGTCGATCGGAGAATCGAAAAAAGACGAGAGCAGTTTCGCCGGGCTGTATCCGAGGTGCATTTCAAGGGTCTAACCTCGACGGGACGACGGGACGGGGTCTCGCCCCATAATCCAGTGCGGTGGCAACTGATTATACCCCACCTCCTCTGTCGACCTTATCCACCCTTGGCAGCTCACCGCCTCCCACACCCCCGTTCCACCTCCTCGCCTTACGCGCCGCCGAACCGCGCCTTCTCCACCATACCGCCCAAGCTTTACGTCAATTAGAATAAGGTTGGCACTTTCGGTACGAAGAGTAATTACTTTAATTAACAAAATGGAGGTAGGTATGCGCTACCTGCGCCTCTTCCTCCCTCTGCGCCGACGTTAGCCGCCTCCGCCGTTGCCTACGTGCCTTTTCGGCCGCGAATATACTATATATTTCGCGAGAGAGATTCGCGCGACCCTATCCGCAAGGCAAGTACCAAATCCGCGACGCTCGCATGCACGGTGTTCCTCGTGGACGTTTGTCCGGCTCATTTCATCACCGTCGACCCACCAGAATTGAACGTTCGCTACGATTTCACTTCTGTTGCCATTGTCTCTCATTCTATCGATTCCTTCATTGTTAAAAACACCTGCGATGTCGTCTTCTACGCGATTTTGAAATTTTTCGATCTTCTATTCGCTCTTGATATTGAAGAAGATACAATGAACTCTGGATTCTGATATTTAACTTGTGTTTAATATCTAGCAATTCAAGAAACCGACTTTCAGACAATTTTAGGAATTTAACAGAGTTCTTCATATAGGAACGCGGCTGCATGAAAGTTAACACACTAGAACTCGTTCCTTAATTTACCATTATTCTATTATTGTGAATCACTCGATGAATTTATTTCTTTAGACAATGATAAAAATTCTTGTTCACCGTTGTCTACTCTTTAACTAAAAATTATTGTTTTTGTGATACTATAGCAAAGAGTATAATCTCACGAAAGTGCAGGTCATAAAGAATCAAGTTGAAAATTCATTCATTTGCAATAAAATTTTTGAGACGTTCGTAAGGGATCGACATCGCAAGTCTCATTAGCATAAAATCTCAGAAAGTATTAATTTAATCGATTAGATACAGAAGTTACGTTGAAGCTAGCAGAGGTTTCTTAAATGATTTTTAAAGTTCGGAACGTCAAGCTTCTGATGAACCGGAAACGTCATTTTAACAACCGCGGCGCTACGATTTATGGGAAAAGAAGTCATTATGTTCCTTACCTATCGTCTTTACCGGCGGGTTTATCAAGAGGTCCGACCGTGTGTTGCGGTGGCGGCATACTATAGCAAGGTGTCGGCGTGTATCCTGCAGGGATTTGGTAACCGGAAGTCACAGGTCCTCCGGGATAAGTTGCACCGCAATTGTAGCCAGTGGTGGGATACGGGGTGTAAGTGTTTCCAGGGTATTCTGGTTGAACACCTGTCATACCGTAACCTGGATGCGGGCTCATGGGTCCGTATCCTGTCAACAAAAGCAATTTAATTCATCATTATCATAACTTGACAGCTAAACTCTTTATCCTACAAATATATTAATTTCTGTTTCAGATGAAATTATATTCAGATTCTTTATAGACGAACTGATTTGCTTACTTCTTGACTTTTGGATTGTCTATTACAAGCATTCTTGAGTTGTCCACAAAATATTGTCATGGCGATATTGTTGTGATATTGATTATAATAAGTAAACTTCGTATATTATCCATTTATGGGAAAAATGGGTGGGTGTGATTTGAGATAGTAGAACGATTAATAGAATTTCAGACTATCAACACATTGTATACTACTTGATAAAACTACAAAATATAGAAAGAGATCACCTATTTTGTTCCTCTGTCATACATTTAATGTAGAGAATTTTCATTTTGTATAAAGATCGATCGCTGATTATTGTTGTACACAAAGAATGAAATGAAGATGAAAATGATAAAAAAGATATAATGTCGTTCAACATAAATGAATAGCACCTGTAATTTTCTAAAATATAATTGCATTCATTCCGAGAAGACAGAACGTGTTTAATTTTGAACGAAGCTGATCCCATGTACATTTTCTAGATTTTAAAAAAGAACATGAATTTTTATACATTTCTTTCAGAGTTTTAATTTTACAAAACAGTATCAGCATTTCAGTAGAAGCACAAAAGAATATATAATTTTTTTGCTAGAAGCATAGAAGAAATTGCATTTTCTTTCGGTTGCGTGGTCGACGCGATTATCAGGTCCCGCAGTATAATTCATTATTCGAGATGCACGGGGAGCGTTTCAATTTGACGAGGATCCCTTAATATGTTCGCGGGCCACAGAGAGCCGACGCCGAGAGGAAGTGCAATAACGAAGCGAATAAAGAACTGTAACAAAACAGGAAGCGGATGGCGAGCGGTGGAAGTTCCGTGGCGACCTGCGCGGTTTGATTAACCGTTGTAAAATCTACGCATTTATTTACCGGCAAGAATTCATTTCGTCCGTAGTGCAAATAGCCGTTGGTTGGAGAGGGCCGACATGGGTGCGACGTCGCTTGGACACGACGACGTGCCGAACGAACGAAACGAATCGAACGAAACCAACGAACGAAACGAAACGAACGGACGGACGGACGAACGAACGAACGAACGAACGAAACGTACATGCCGGTGTGTGCTCGAATGTTTCAATTTCAATAACTACTCCCCAGCGTCGGAGTCCGCACAATATTGGCCGCGCCGGACTTTTGCCGGCTACGTGTACGCGAAATATTGATAATTAACAATGGTCGTGTACTGCCACAGGGGGGATGGTCCCAGTAGGGGTGCCCGCGCACATCCACGGTAAGGGTGGCCCACGGTGGAAAGAGGATGAGAGGAGCGAAAGAGACGGACAGGGACGAAGAGAATGGGCTGTAGGTTTGGAATGCCAAGGCACAGAGAGGCCGAGGAAAATGAGAGTCGGGGCCATAGGTGCCTATTATGGCAGTCATGTACTGTTCTGGCGAATTTTTATTCGACCATTGTAACCGCATATCGTCCCCTCTCTTTCTCTCTTTCTGCTCCTCCTCCTACCACACTATCCCGACGCCACCCCTGAGGGCGTCGGGCTCTTTGTCCTCTTTCGGATCCTCATCCGCGGATTTCCTCGCTCGCGCAACCCCCTCATATCATGCACCGTTACACGTCGTAGATGTAGCGACATGCTGCCCGGCTCGCCTGTGTTTCGTGAATGCGCACCCGATGAAATTTAGAACACCGTGGACACCATAGTAGCTGCCTGCCTCTCCTACCGTACACCGTGGACCCGCGTGACACCCCCCGAGCTCGTTGCCATAATTCACTTCAGCGTCTCTGTTCTCTGCTCGACACGATCCCGATCCCCCCAGACCTCAACTGTACGAACTTGAGAACGCTCACGTTTCTTCCGAACCGATAAATTGCGCGAAATGCTCGAATGATTCTGGAGATGTCAACAACTAAACGGTGTGTGGGCTCTTTGAGGGATGAACAATTTTTTTCTAATTTTTGGACTGTGGAGTTTATATAATCGTGATGAAAATGAGTAGGCGAAGTTGTTTGCGAGGACAAACAATTTTTTATCAAATTAGTTAGACAAGAAAATGAATAGGTGAAACTGATGAAAATTGGAAATGAGAAACTAGGAAAGAATAACAAATTCTAATTGAGATTTTTATACAGGGTGCCTCGGGATGAATGGCACGAGCCGGCATGGGGTGATTTTATTTGCAAAAGTAAGTAAAAAAATAGTAATCACATTGCTTCGCAGGTTTCTTCGATTTCGAGAAAATCGAGATATTTGGCGGTTATACGTGTTATTGGAAACGACGCTGACGCGTTTGATCATGACCCACCA
The DNA here is from genome assembly GCA_913789915.3 of Sphecodes monilicornis. Taxonomy (NCBI): domain Eukaryota; kingdom Metazoa; phylum Arthropoda; class Insecta; order Hymenoptera; family Halictidae; genus Sphecodes; species Sphecodes monilicornis. The sequence goes on from OU565290.1 coordinate 20,865,383, forward strand.
ATTCTACTTCCCTTGAACGCTGGGTCACATGTAGCTTTTACTGTTACTAAATTAATAATTTTAAATATAATCAAAATTTTATAATAATCAAATTTTTATGTTAATTTATATGAATTGGGTAGATTTATATAAATATAGAGAAAATTTTATATTAATTTAATCTAAAATTATTAATTTAGTGACAGTAAAATTGTATAGAATAAAAATTTTTATTTAGATAACCCCCTAAATTTCTAAATAAAAATTTTCATCCTATACAATTTTACTGTTACTAAATTAATAATTTTAAATATAATCAAAATTTTATAATAATCAAATTTTTATCTAAAATTAGATTATTGTACTGGTCTGCCTCATCGTGCCATCCTTGAAGCTATTTATTACGTTTATTCCGACATAAATTTTCTATGGAATTTTATTTTGCTTTAACTTGCACTCCTATCTCAAGTAAAGAATTTAAATGTTCGTATCTGTTGGTCCAAAAGAGAAATAATTTGTAATCTTCCGTTTTCGAAAATTATGTCAAATTAGTTCAACTACCTAGCCACAGAGCTTTAGGGAAGACACGAAGATGTTAAAAAATTATAAAAGACAAAGAATTTCTAATCACTGAAACCGTGAAACAAATCGTAGTGCAAGAGGTTGAAGTATACGTTAATTTCTGGAGCTGAACTGTCTTCACATCGAAACCGGTGATTGAATAATTACCTAAACGACAACAGCGTTTCAAAGATAGGTTGTCGGCGCTGTTTAAACGACAAGGGAGTTAACAACGACTCGCCAAGATGAATGTTCGCGATAGGATGCTCGGGACAGTCGCGGGTCATAAAGCGTTGCCAGGAGATGGATGATGAGTTGTCTGCCAAGTTAAGCGATAAACAGTGATAGCTTACCGGTGGGATCACGGTAGGCGTCCATGTAGTGGGAACCGCCACTGTCGGGGGTGCTTTCTCGACTGTACGCAGTGACGTGCACGCCGGGTGGCGGGAACCCTGGTACAGGCCTGATTCCTGGACCCCCGCTGAAATTCACCGGCTCGTTCGCTGTCGAGAAGTCCACCGGCTCGGTTTGCTCCTCGATTGGTCTGGGTGCTGGGAATCCTGGTCCAACCGGCACCGCAACAGCCTCGCCGTGACCAGTTGGATACTGGGGACTGGGCGCGCCGCTGTAATCAGATCAGAGTGATGTACGACTTAATACTTCTTCCTACTACTGCTGTTGTCGCAGCGTTTGTTGAAATTCAAGAAAAATAAGCTTTCTGAGACCTGTTTCTTAAAATGAATTTTTTCGGGATTTTATGCTTCGCAGTTGGCGGTACTCTGTTAGAGATTGTTGCTTGTGGAAATCTTTACTTGTCTTATCTCGACTTATCTGTATTACTATTTGGTTGTTGCATATGGTATGTCCGTTTTCCGAATAGAAATGTTATGGAACGTTTGGATAAAAAATATTATTAACCCTTTGCACTTGACTGATGACTTTGAGTCACCAGTAAAAATTGCCATACCATTATTCAAAACAGTTTTTATATTATTAAATTCGTCTCTATTTTATAAATTGCTAAAAATTCAACTCTGGTATGGAAAAACAAGTTTAATTTCAGGTGCACAATGTAAAAAAGATACATAGAATAAAAATTTCCGAGGTTGAAAGAAATATCTTGATTTTGAAATTATAATTGCTTCGAGTGCAAAGGGTTAAAATCTACAGGAGAATCTGTTATACAACGATTTGAGGTATAAATTTGATCTTTAAGGAATTACATTCAATTTTTATTGAGATATACAATTTCACTTTTAGATAAAATTTATTTCAATGTGAGTGTAGAATAATCTTTTCATATTGTGGGATGTTTCGTTAAAATTTATCGATTAATATTAACACACTATTCCTTGATGGTAAAAAAAGACTACAAAATACAGATGAAAATCTGGTAAATGACGAACGTGAATCATCAAAAAATTTAATTTCAACCATAACACAGAATTATAATTCATTGACAGAATATGTTGACTAGAACGATGCTTAGTTTGATCGATGAGTTTAGAAGAAGATAACGTTTATTACATGTTAGTGTAAGAAATCAGACATTTCATATGCGTCAATCAAATATTACATATGCATGTAAGTTTATGACGGAATGTTGAAAATAATCCAATTTTGTGTTCGAAACCTGTGACATCTCTGAGACGTCATTTTAAGGCGAGGTCACTGAGAAATACTTCCATGTGAGGATATTGAAAGGAAGATTGGAGAATACAAACTCAATATATTAATGATCGTATGACCTACTCTGAACCCGCTACTCTAAACTTTTCTACTTAAACTTTTCATCTCCAGTTAAAAAACAAGTAATAAGATACTCAAGGATGATTTTTAATTATGATTCAATAGATTCGTGTTTACCTGTGGAGCCTGTTCACACTGAGATCTAGGGTCTGTCCCTGCGGACTCGGCACCTGAGGGCTCGCCGTCAAATGTGGACTCGCTGCCGCTTGAGGACTGCCACCTACAGTTTGACCGCCACCGTACTGTGGGCTTAGACTGTTAGAGCCATACGGCGGTGCCTGTAAACAGTAACATTGTTTCTGTAAGTGTTTCAGTGGTTAGAAATCATTTATTGGTTTGTTTTTTGTGGAATTGCAAAATGGAGGGGGTACCTGTGGACTCGTGGATGTGACGCTGGAGGTAGATAAGTCCATTACGGAGCCACCTGGCGAAGTTGGGGGACCTCCAGGCTTTTGCATCTGCTGGACCTGTGCTACTGTGACACATTTCACTGTAACAGATTCGTAGCAAATCATTTGTCAATTACTCGAAATAAAAATTTGATACATTCATTTTCTACGTGATTGTGTAAGCACTGGGACTGTTCACCAAACTTAAAACTTAGTAGGACTTTAACAGAGTAAATGAATGTCGAATACGTCAGAACGGACAAATGAATGAATTCCTATGCGAACGCTTGTACGATTAAAGTAGAAAATTCTTTTTTACTCAACTGTTTCCATTGAGGAATCACTAACAATGACTATACTATCATTCAAATCAAATCCTGCATTACTGAACGTATTTGTGTTGAATAAATAGTTCAAAGCCCAAGCGTACGAGCAAATTCATTCGATTTCAGATGGACAACTTGAAAAACGTCTCATTCAACGAAAATATTCTAGATCAGATGAAATGTTCGGATTCTAAAGTGAATACCTCGAAATCAGATGGCGAACGTAATAAGATATTGTTGGGAAGATACAGCATGTGTATTAAACTAAAGATCAAATTAAATTAAAAACGGGTTCCAAACCGAACATCCTGTCCACCACGACAAATCTACAAGTAATCATTGGATTACTTGCATCTATGACAAAACTGAGTAGCTGGAACTTCACACAGTGTAAAGATTGAAAAAATTCAATCGCATTAATATATTACGTTTAATCTTGTACAATTATTAATGAAAAGAAAACGTTCTTAACTGGCTTCATGATCTTATAAATAGACTGCGAATTTTTATGCAAAATGTAAATTTTTGTCTTGAATTGCAACAAACCGGAGTGACATATAAAGTTATTTTCTTTTTTAACCCTTAGCACTCGAATGGCGACTCTGAGGCGCCACTACAAATTGCTAAACCATTAATCAGAATATTGTTTGCATGATTAAATTTGTTTAAATGTAATAAATTACAAGACATTTGAATATTGTATGAGGTACTATATAATTTTCGTACGCATATAATGAAACAAAATTATGTGCAATGGAAATATTCTAGGTTAGAAGAAATGTTTGGTTTTTTAGTTGAAATAGTTCCGAGTGCAAAGGGTTAATATGTTTAGTAGGCTGAAAAATAATACAAAAGTATTTTTATATTCTTCTAATATTTTTAGCGTTTCAAATTACACCGAAACATTTTTGACGTAAATGCATAAAATCCGCAGTCTACTTATAAAAAATGCACACAATCTTTATTCTGCGTGAAGATCCGCAATCTAGTAATCACAATGCAGTACAGTACCAATTACGAACATAGTTTAGAGTATCTCACAAACATCTCACCATCCTCAGTCTTCATCATCCCAGCAGCCGTGGCAGCAGCCATCGCCATTTGATGTTGTTGCGCGGCGGCAGCAGCCTCCTGATGGTACACCCGTTCTTGTTCCTCCGGCGTCATCCCGGTCTGTCCCAGATAATACATGTTCGTCCTAGAATGCAGCTGCTGTTGCTGTTGTTGTTGCTGCTGTTGCTGTTGCTGCTGTTGTTGCTGTTGCGAGGGTATAGGTGGACAGCCTTGAGTATCGTATCTCTCGTACGCGGACGTGGTACCAGGATCGTAAGGCCGATGATTGGCAGCGCTTGCCACGGCGTTTTCGTATCCTCTTGCCGTTGCGATCTCGTTCGAGTAAGACACGACCGGTCTGGCGATATTACTCGTCGCCGGATGCATGTAGGCTCTCGCGTGTTCCGCGGATCTGTGATGATAAAGTTCCTCGCTGGTGGTGGCTGCCGCAGCCGCGGCTGCCGCTGCCGCCATCATCGCTGCTGGTTCGTAAGGGGATCTCTGGGACATCTGATGGCTCATCCTCGTGTCCTCGACCATCGGCATGGGGTACGCGACCGTCGGCTGCATAGGCAGGACGTGGTGCGTTGGATGCTGGCTAGGATGGTGTATCGTCGCCCCGATCGATCCCCTGGATCCCATGGCCTCCATCGAGGACAACGACGAAGAGTTCGAGTCTTGGTTCATGTACGAGTCATAGGTGGGTCTCACGGTTGGTGGCGGAGGTGGAGGAGGTGAATTCACTCGGCAAGAGGCAGTGTCTTCCGTTTTCGGGACCAACAAGTCCGACGTGGGCTGGCCTCTGGCTGGCAACGTGTTGCAGCAACTGCCGCTCGGCGTCATGCTTTCGGTTTTAGGGACAACTTTGGCGGTGCGGGACGACGGGCTCTCTTCAGAAGTCTTCGGCGGTTTCACGTTGATCCCAGCGCCCTTCGTTGTCGCGTAGTAGTCGTAACTCAGGCTGTTCAGCACAGGCTTCGTGTCCTGCGCCGCAGAACCGTACTGAGAGTAGCTCTTGCTATCCATCGATGGAGGTAACAGATTCGTACTGATGTACTCAGGTGGGATTCCGGACACTGGGGTAAACAGACAACGTTTATTTCGTGTTTGGGTTATATGTCTATGTTCGTGGTTGTATTAAAATATTGGCAATAGCGGTAGTGTGTCGTATTCGCTACGCAGCAAGTTGAAATGAAACGTTGCAACTACAGTGGCGCATACAGTGGTGCGGAGGACGTGCAGCTAGATGATGATTGGAAACTTGAATCGAAGTGAAGCTGTGGGAATGGCGGATTGACAGTTGCGCTTCGCTTTTTTTACCGATTCTTTCAAATATTCGAAGGACTAGACGCCTAGATAGACAAAAGTTGTATAGTTGCATTTTATTTCAGATGAGACGTGAACAAGATTCGAATGTTGCGTTATTTTTGTGAAAAGTAAGTTATCCACGATTAATTTAAACTTTTGTTTCTTTTTAAAATTTTTTGCCCATTGTATCTCCCAGAGAGTCACTGCCAGCATTCAAATCTCCACGCTGCAATCAACTGATCGAACTGTTCGAGTGAAACCAATGTTCCCCACAGGTTCATTCATCTTTACTATAATTTTCTGAGATCTAATATTGATATTTCACCGTTTCAGACCTCAATCATTGATATAAAATACGTGAGGTACCCAGAATGTAAGTTCCAGTTGGACTCTATACATCTTAAACTATATTTCTCCACTGCGTCCAACAGTAGTAAGACAATAATCGTAATAAAACACATTTTTCTACGTCGTTTTTTTAAAATTATCAAAATTTCAGTGTCTGACATAATTTGAAATTCTTGAAGCATTTATTGTTCTTACGAAATTTTTTGTGGACAAAGAATTGGATAAAGGAATTCCGCACAGATTTGCATAACAGTGAACTTAGTTCAGACAATAATCGTAAGCTACACATCCAGCTGTTTCTATTGTTGAGATTATCGGCTAAAATCTGCTTCCTTCTGGAATTATTTTCTAGAGGTGTGCGAGTACTCGAAATTTCGGGTTCGGGATCGGATCGGGATCCCGAAAGTTTATAAACTTCGGGTACCCCAAAAGGTAGTCAGGTCGGGTCGGGTCGGGGTCCCGGAAGTTTGCAATATTCGGGTACTCGAAGTTAAAGTTGGGGCAAGTCTGCGGTCAAATCAGCGATAAATAACTCTGTGACTCTATGCAATTTCTAGTAAACACTGTTTACAAAACAGTGCTCTTAAAAACAGTGTGAGAACGAAGAGTCCTTGTCTTGTAAGAACAGTGTTTACTAGAAACAGAAACGTCCTTTACATACATTCTTTCACATAATGTATTCTAAAATATTTTTTTCCTCCCAAAGTTCTGCCATTGAAAATAAAAGGTTGAACTGAAAAATCATAAAACAGCATTATGCTTATATAAATACAACTTTAACTTCGAGTAACCGAATATTGCAAACTTTCGAGACCCCGACCCGACCCGACCCGACTACCATTTCGAGTACCGGAAATCGCGGGTACCCGAAGTTTATAAACTTTCAGGATCCCGACCCAACCCGACCCGATCATTGTCCGACTCGACCCGAGACTCGGGTACCCGTACACCCCTATTATTTTCCCATCGTTCCCGAAGCATTGCAGTTAACTTAAACAGCGCTATTGCGTCTAATGTGTCTTTTAACCCTGGACAAAGCTAGCAACGAAACACGAATGCGAGACGCTGGAGAATAGAAAACAGTTCTAAAAGAACACGGCTAAGAGCCTAAAGCCTTCGCAGTGAAAAGCGTACGATGGGCCGTGAAATTCTGAAATCTGAGATTACACATCCAGCTGCTCGAGGAACGGCGTTGCTCGCATCGGCGATCGTAATCGGACAACAAAAAAAAAAAAAAAAACGGCGGAAAACTGTGGATCGCGTGAACGGGAGAACCAACACGGAACGATTCGGGGTCTCTCGCGGGCGGATTAGTTTGGCCGGTTTATGTGTCGTGGAGCTTAAGTCCCCCGATCTGATTTCGCGATGGGGTCGTGGCCACACGCGTGGATTTACGTGCAGGCGAAATTCTAGGCACGTTTGAGGGCCGGTTGGTGCCAATCCGCCTTACCTTGAGCCTTGTGTCGTGCCTCGCGTGCGGCCTGCTTATTGGCCGCGGCAATGGGACATCCGGACAAGCTCCTGTGCGTGTTCCGGTTCGAGCTGACATGGCCACGGCCGTTGCAACCAGGCGTCGGGCATTTCAAAATAGTCTCATGCATCGCCAGAACTGCGAGAACCCAGAGACACGTGGCGTGGTTACAGAAACGTTCCTGAGAACCCCGTGGGCTCGCTATAACCGTCGAGCCACATCCACACGCACATTGAAAGACGACCGGAAGGATTCGGTGCTATCGTTCCTTTCGTATGCGTTGAGTATAATTGTTCCGAGTGATCGTTCGTTCGTTTCGGACACGCTCTTTGTCAACGGTATAGACGGGAGTGAACCAAAGAGAAACAATAAGGAGGAGATACAGAGAAAGAGAAAGAGAGAGAGAGAAAGAAAGAGAATAAAGGGATACAGCAAACGTCACGGGATGAAATACAAAATCAATGTGTAGAACAGTACAATCAAGTATACCGAGCGGGTAGAGAGAAACTCAAGTAAAGACATAATCAATCCAGTGAAAAATTATAAGACAACAACTTGCAGTCGGTGTATACTGTGGTCGGGCTGTGTTCTGTGTCGGGACTGGTGGTTCAGAATCTCGTAGGACGCTGCATGTTATGTGCAAGTTCCTCAGATTCATCAAAAAATACTTTTACGAAATCATTAAATCAGAGATTGGGTCTTACGAATCATTCTTCTATTTTGTATAAATCTTGAAAGTTTATACTGTAAAATAGGGCTTAACACAATCTGTTGCTATTCAACTTCTTTGGAGCGAAACTAAAAAGTAAGGACTCGTGAGTAGACTACGGATTTTATGCATTTATGACAACAAATGTGTAGCTGCAATTGAAAACAGCAGGAAGATTAAAAGAATTTACATATATCGGTCCAATATTCTCATCTTTTTGAAATTATTAATACTAGAACTTGCGAACTAGTCAAAATTACTGGTTCCTAATTTTTTCCCTCCACAATTACGAAATTTATAGAATTGATTTCATGTGGAATGTTCGGATGAAATAAGCCGATATTACAATAAAAATTGTATAGAGTCTGAATAGACACAGTGTTGTCGTTATTACAAAGCAATATTCAGTGAACTTATTGTTCGGTAGTTCTAGTGTTAGAGACAGAAAGATACTTTTATTTGGCTTCTACTATTACGACGTATGCAGAAAGTTTTCGCATAAAGATCCGCAGTCCGCTTGCGACTTAAGAAACTAGGAGTTTCATTTCGGCTAATTAGTCCCACGTATCGTTTTCTACGAAACAGGATAGAAGGAGAATTTACAGGTGTTCTCTGTCCGATTTTTCTGTGCCGCGTTCCCGTACGGTCCCGAACGTGTCTAAAGGGGTTCGCAGGAGTGTGTGAACGCCTTTTAATTATACTCAATCGCAGATATCCTCCGTTCGGTTTCTGGCGTGCGGTAATTACGCAGCATCTACCGGGTGGCGGTGCCGCCCGTGTCTCGAGTTCTCCAGACGGCCAACGTAACCAAGTACGTAAAGAGTGTGGTGATAATTCTCTACTGATAATGAGTAACTACGAACAGAACGGTAAATCAAAACGGATGTGAACGAAATCAATAAAGCTCTCTACCCCGCAAACGAAAAGCACAAAGAACGTAACAGACAGACACATAGACACACACAGAGACGGGCGATTACGCGCCCGTGTATTATTTTCTTTTGTTTTCTTTTTTTATTACCAATTATACATCACGGTGAAGCAGATATCTTTCACTTTCGTTTCGTTGTGTCGCGTGGCTGTGTATCGACCGGAAGCGAGGAAGCCTCGGAATTTAGACGAATTTAGAAACCAACGTGTACGCGCGCAAAAATGAAAATCACGTCAAACTATTGAAAATGTATCGGTGGAATTAGATTAATGAAAAATGTGCGCAGTATTCCCTCGCTATGGTCTCGTTGCTCTTGAACACCGAATATAGAGAGCAGTGGATACTGTTTCGGGATCGTTTCATTGGCCGGCGGCGTGAGAACGCGGTGCTAGACCCGCCCACTGTGAGTTGCCGATGGTAGGGGTAGCGATCGTATGGAGAGTTCGAAGAGCGAAATTATAGGGAGAGAATACTGAACTGTGATTGGCGTTCGCTCGGTCGCTCACTACTGCCTTGCCCTGTCGCGTGTAAAAGGCAATCTCGCAAAAAGAAGATGCATCTATGTAACTACGGTAAGTAACAATACTCTTGGTGCTGACTACTTACTTTCTGGCGTCAGTTTATCCTTCCGCGGACAACCGGACAGGCTGGAATCACAGTAATAAATAACCATAAGGTCTCCTTGTCATTTTCATCCAAGAATAAGCATTACAAACTTACGACAAAACTACGATGAATTTTCTTTATATTTTTGTCGAAAACTAGAAATTCTATTAAACGCAGAAATGATGATGATGAAATAAATTCATCCTGTGAGGTCTCAAAAATATTCTTATTGATTTGATAACAATTACGATGACTTTTCTTTATATTTTTGTAGAAAACTAGAAATTCTATTAAACGCAGAAATGATGATGAAATAATTCGTCCTAAGAGGTCTCAAAAATATTTTTATTCATTTGATAACAATTACGATGATTTTTCTTTATATTTTTGTAGAAAACTAGACATTTTATTAAACGCAGAAATGATGATGAAATAATTCGTCCTAAGAGGTCCCAAAAATATTTTTATTGATTTGATAAAAATTTCGATGACTTTTCTTTATATTTTTGTAGAAAACTAGAAATTTTATTAAACGCAGAAATGATGATGATGATGATATAATTCATCCTAAGAGTTCTCAAATATATTTTTATTGATTTTATAACAATTAAGGACTTTTCTTTATATTTTTGTAGAAAACTAGAAATTCTATTAAATGCAGAAATGATGATGATAAAATAATTCGTCCTACGAGGTCTCAAAAATATTCTTATTGATTTGATAACAATGATGACTTATCTTTATATTTTTGTAGAAAACTAGAAATTAAGCATTCTTAGTCTGCTTCACTGTTTCTAGAAATATTCCGTAATATTTTTTCGAAGTTACTTTTATTTGTTTTTATTGTATTTCTACAGGAACATTCACAATTGAGAAATCAACTAAATGTTCCACGATCTCGTCAGAAGGTCTAATTGAAGGATAGTTTATGGGCTCTCCCGATGGTATCAATTGCAAAATCGACAATGTCTATTGTAGTAGGATTCGGTCACGACTCGATGTGCTAAATCGGCTTTTCCAGTGTCGGTAACGATTCACACACGCCTCGGGCCTCGGTGTTTCCCTCGTAGCGCGTAGGTGTCTAATCGACCAGGGCAAAGTGCAGAGCGCAGGTTAATTACCGATAATTGCTTACCTGCGGTGGTGAGAGTAGAGCCCGGTCACGTGACCCTGCCCCGTGCAGCCTGGGGTCGGGCACTTGTTGCCCTCTGTAACAAATCAAATCATGGCAATCGGTCAGATCTCGTATGGCCAATCGCCGTCCTTTTCGTCGTGGACTTTAATACAAATCTGCATCTACACATCATTTACCATTCCATTCTCTCACAGAAACATTCTTTTTATTTTCTTGGCACAGTTACAACGCTCTTAACATGTTAACTACCATCTATTAAAATGAAATTCTGAATAATGACCCTTACTAAGAAATAAAAGACAAAAAATGTACAGGAGTCGGGGAAATATTCAAATCTAATTGGCAGTATAAATTTTGGTCGTTGCACTTTCTGTTTCGCCAAGGGGAATGCTTTTATTATACAGTAGAACCTCGATTGCTCGAATACAAATACAATACAAATTAATAATGATTTAAACTAGCAATGGAGCTAGATAACTGCACCATGATTAGTGCAATTAACTTAGGTTTAGAGATTTTGCAATGTGCTCGATAACACACATTTATTTTTCTAAAGAATATTTTTTCAAAATTTTCCACGCGTGTTAAGCACATTTAAATCGCTGTGAATGAAGAGGAATTCGCGGCGACGCCATTCACGCGTGCAGATTGTTAACGCATGCCATTTCACCGCGAATCGCGGACGCCGCATCGATCTCATTGATAGCGAGCCATTTAATTTAAACTAAAAGCCCCGGCCGGTTTGTTTCGACGTAATTGTCGCCGCGAGATAAAGCGTGTCAGTTCCGATTCAGTCGACGGCGGAGTTTAAATCGATCGTATTGTGCTCTTTAATTATTATCGATTATGCGCCGCGTAATTGTAATATCGAGTAAACTGCAACGCCGCACAGTATTTTCCGCGGTCCCGTCGTCGTTTCCCAGCTGAATTTAATGACCGCGACAAGCCGGTTTGATTGTGAATGAAATACGTATCCGCGGATCGCATCGGAATCTCGGTTGAATTGTTGACTGTGCGAGAGACAGCGGGCCCTCGGTGTACACCGGGAAAATATTGTTACCGCGGACGGGCTTTGTAATATGGACAGCACACGTGACACATTCCGATGTCCACTTTCGCTCTGACCGCCAAACAAACCGTAAAAATCGATATCCGAGAGAGTATTCGTAATAAGCGCGCAGATTCCACGAATGAAAACGTATCAAAATAAAATGTCTGTCGTTCCGCAGCTGTCACTGCGACTCGCGTAATCGAATCGGAATGATCTATCGCATAGTACATTCTTCCAACTTGTACGATATTATTCATTAACATTCGCGTGCAGCTTGTGTTGCTCGCTCACAGCGTTATATATCTTGAAATAAATCTGCTGTTTACTTTTTTTAGTACATTCATAAGAGTTGTATGTACGTTTAATCTTTTGGTATTTTAGAATTTTTCAATGAGCAGTTTTGAGTCTTTAAGACTAGGGAGAGGTACCGAGGAAATTAATATATTGATCGAGGGGATGAAAACGTCTGTATGTGGCCATCTTGGATTTCATCGCACGATTTATGCATTTGCGAGCAACCACTGGGATTTCCCTGCCTCGTAACTAAACCACAGAGATTAACACTGTTCTCACGATCGGTGTGAAGCTATCTGTAACTGGAGGAAGAAATCTCTTCGCTGTTGTAAGGCAACATTACACATATGAACGATGAATTTTTCAGTATTTTATGTTACAGTTTCTGTAGCTCTTTGCAATTCAGAAATTCTAAGACGATTATTCAATGATCGAAAATGTTCGTGCTCGATCTTCAGACTACAAGACCTTTGAAAAACAACCATGCAGTTTCCATCAGCTTCTGATGATCAAATTTTTGAAATGTTGCGAAACAATTGTAGAAAGTTGTTGTGACAAGTGGGTGACGTTCTGATTAATACAACAGTTTACTCTAAAATGTAACTGTCTTTGTTTCGCATACAAATCGTGCACGAATTATTTCAATCTTCCAATATAAGCAATTATAAAACCTGTTGTAGAAATAAAGAACCCCGCACTAATCATATGGAAAATCTATCCCGGTAAAATCAGTTGGATTTTTCATATGTTGTTTCTCATGTTCTACTGAATAAAAGATGTAATGGGCTCAAAGCTCAATAATGGACAGTTATCGAGTTATAATCAGTGAAACACGACAAATTCGAGCTGCCGAATACTCAAATCTCGGGAAGTATATTTACTTTACACGCTTGCCGCACCCCCACTCCCGCCACCCCACTTCTTTGATTTTCAAGTTGCGCGACCTGAATGAAGTTGGCAACATACTAGCGTTATTGCTACCGAATGCTATTACTTTCTGGCATTGCTACGTCCGATATTTATATTATTGATATCACTGTATTCCATATTTTGGACTCCATACTGTTTGGTAATATATAATGAGATCATTTTTTTATTAATCCACACACAGCAGAGAGGGTTTGGAGTCAAAAAATACTATGGAAGTGACGAACCGTGGTGTCCTTATCTCTGCTGTGACACGCAAAGATTTTTGTGATAGATTTCTGTTCGCAGACCTTCTGAAGGTCATTCAAAATTCAAAAATAATGACACCACCTAACAGATTTTGTGAAACCCTACTATGTTTGTTTCAAATATTTTTCCAAAAAATAAATACTTCCCGAGGTTTGAGTATTCGGCAGCTCGAATATGTCATGTTTGACTAATTATAACTCGATAACTGTCCATTATTGAGCTTTGTGCCCAGTACATCTTTTGTTCAGTGGATCATAAGCTACAACACATGACAACTCCAACTGATTCTACCGGGATAGATTTTCCATATGATTATTGCGAGTTTCTTTACAGAGAAGTCTTGAATATGAATACATAAAATTTGTGTTACCGATTGTATTAATTTCCGACAATTAGAGCCTGCTCGCACATAAAGCCAGCTGGAGGAATTTTAATTCTCATCAAATCATGAATGCTCACGCAGGCATCGCTGGTAATAAAACGCCACAGGCAGCAAATCGCCGACCGTTTCAATCTAAGTGTCGAAACTTTCTAAAAATCCTGTCCAATTTTTCCCCGACCCGTTCTTGCGACCGTCACGAAATTGCATCGGGGACATGCTCAAGCAACCTGCACCATCTGCCGTGTACTGGCTGCAACTTAATGGCTTGTATGGTGCACGTCACGTACGATCGTGTTCGTGTTCTCGGGCTGACCTCGCGTGACCAGGCAATTATAGGTTTCCAGCACCCTGTACGTAGCCCAGAAGTACCAATCGGCTTCGGATGAGACCATCTACTAGCTGGCCCTTCGTTCCTGCCGCGATTCACAACCTGATCCCGTCGCAAATAACGCTTTTCCGCGATGATTACCATCCCGATTAGGACTACCTGCGTCCAGCGAGAATTATAATTCTGATCCGTGAAATTATAGGATACGCGCTGCTCGTTCTCGGGTAAAGACTTCCATCGTTCACTGGCAACTTAACACTCACTTACGCGCGTGATATAGGTAGGGTCGTAGATCCATCGACGTTTACAGCTTCGATAAAGCTCGTTTGCCACGTCAACTTTTCTGTATAAAATTACTGTCAACTTTCAGCTTGTTTTATTTCTTCTAGAAGTTGTTTACGGTACGTGTACTTTCTCGAAAGATTTTATTTTTGCTTCCAACACTCTGTTCTTGGTTGCTAATTCGTCTAAACTTAATGTTATAACGTCGATTTATGTGGATAAAAAAATTCTCTTGTTTCATCATTTTTGGTAAGTGTTCAGAACCTGATGAAGCATTCAACAAATTTATTTTTACTTTCAATAGATACTTTGTTCTTGGTTAGTACATAGTGTTGTGTATGTGTTTAATCATTTTTGGTAAGTGTTCAGAACCTGATGGAGCATTTAACAAATTTATTTTTACTTTCAGTAGGTACTTTGTTCTTGGTTAGTAAATATTCTTGTTTCATGTGTTTAATCATTTTTGGTAAGTATTCAGAACCTGATGAAGTATTCGAAAGTTTTATTTTTGTTTTCTATATCTACTTTGTTCTCAGTGAGTAATTAATCTGAACGCAACTGTAACAACTTCGGGTTGTTTCCATGTAACAGCAAAATAATCTGCTATTGATAGAAAGTGTACGTTTCACTAGAACGTGCAATGAAGTGTCAAAACGTGAGACATCGAGTTGTATCCATTTATGACAAGAATGAGTATGTTCCATTGAAAACAGTAGAAAAATTTTAAAGATTCAAAAATATCTAACAAAAATGTCTTAGTCACTACAAACGTCACCGACGTCAGTCAAACAATTAACACGTTGAATGCCAATCCAACTACTTTAAAAATTCCATATAATCGAAGCCATTTATTTAATGAAATAAAAATTGAAAATGTAAAATGTATAACACTGAGTGGCCCGTCAACCTTCTTGCATGTTCTGGATATTAATAAAATTTGGTGCAACGAATATATTAACTTAAAAATTTATTTTGGAAGCTGTATAAAGCCATATATGGCTGACATGGCATCCAACGTGATAATTTTATTCAGCAAAGCTGTACAATGTACAGTAAATGTTCAAGTTCGACTCAGACCCATAAAGTAGCTTCTGTTGGCTGGTCTAAGGTGGAAAACGCTCTCGGAAATATACGATTTCGCGATTTCGGTGCGATAATCCCGTTTCACCGGAGTTTACGATCTTTATCTTACGTATTAAGTCATTTCATCCTACGTGCGGAGGGTGGGGGGTTAGTTCGACGTCTGTTAGCACGAGAAGCACGGTTCTAACGGCGCATAGGTAGGTTCGTCACGTGTGCTAGAGGGGTTTGTTGGATGGAACCTGAAGGGGAGTGGTGGGCTTTAGGTCGCGGGGGGTTGTCCCTTGGAGTGAGCACACTTTTATAAACTTTGTCGTCGACTAATCCTCCTCTGGCCCTGATCCCTATCCCAGCCAACTACGGGCGACCTCGAAACGGTCACCGGGATGCCGGGAAACTTCATCAGCCCGTCATTTCGCGTTCCTGAAGGAAAGGAGGGAACCGATTCGATCCCTGCTTAGACGTTCGCCTCCTCTCTTAAGGCTAGGTCCACCTTCCCGTAAATTGGATTACGATACGTGACGTCATTAGCGACATACTTTATTCGGCGAACCGAAGGAACATGGGAATCCCGGGCGCCGTTAATGAAACGAAAAATTACGGTGCCCTGATTTTTCATCTAGAATTCACTTTGGTTAACGAGCACGATCTTTCAGAACGCGAGAGGAAACTCTCGTGGGAGTTATGAGAGTGATATAATGTGTCTCAGTAGCACACATTTTTCACTATTAAGGCGACAGTTTAAATATTTAATGGTCGAACGAAGGAGATTGACTGCTCTAGTATTTTTATTTCACCAGGAAATGTTAATATATAGGAGTTTTAAAAATTGTTCAATGATTATTGATTAAGAAAGCAAAATTTAGATGTTGGGACGAAATTTACTTATTCTTTTATTCTGGTAGGAAGTCAACGGAGTCGTGTCTGACTACTGTCTCATTCGACTTATTATTCCACTGGATTCACTCAATTGCAGCTTAGCTATCCATAATGTCTTTTCACATAGGTTAGGAGTTACACATTCATTATTTATATGTTTTATACTTTACAAAAATTATCGACACGATTGCACTTTTGTGATTTTTAGTTTCTTTTTAACAAATAATGTTAAGTACGCTGGTGGGGTAGAATGAAAGAAGTATTACATTTTCGCCTAGAAATAGTTGATCATCAAATCGTTATAAAATCGTAACAAAAGATCGTGGGACGATCATATATGGCTCTTTTTAAAGCATGAAATCCCTACTTTTAGACTGCCATAGCAGTAATTGTCAAGAAGTGTGTCTATCACGTGGTAGGATAAAAAATCGAAGAATGTTGTTTGCTTCCTAAAATTCTTCACATTTAAAGGACTTCATAGGAACTGAAAAATGTTGTATCGGTCCAAAATCACTGTAAATTTAAAGATTGAAGCCTTCCTTTCGCAAAGACCTCTTAAAAATTGTCGTACGGCTTTTCGTTGCAATTTTATTGATCGTTGATTGAAAAGTATACTGCCAGTATGATAAGGCACACCATAATAGACACATTTTCCGAATCTTTATGTTGTATACCTTTTTGTGGAGTCTCGAAAAAATAATTTTCCATTAACTAATGTGTTTACCGACACTATTATTAACCCAATTTGTTAAAAATATCATGATTAAATTAACCATCACTTAATTTAACTACAAGCACACAATGCACCAAAAGATTCACCACTTTGACGCACAGATAAACGCTTCACGTAACGGCACGCGATTGTATAATTTCCCACCTCAATAATCAATCGTACGACTGTATTCGAACACTATGCTAACAGTGTATCATAATTACGTACCCAATATGCATTACCTCAAGAAATATTGACCGCAAACCGGCAGGAAAATTGTGGCACGCGCTGCCAACGAACCGTTAAGAAAGGAGGCGAGAGTCCGGCGATGGAACGATACTGAGATTCCGGCGTTTTAATTAGCGGCAGGATAAAAAAAGAAGAGAGAGAAAGAGAGACCGGCAAACCGGCTAAGTGAGGGCGAGCTTGGTCGGCCGCCGGTGGGATTAATAAATTAGCCGTAAGGTTTTAAAACGGGTGGCCGGCGCCTAAGCTCTGGCGAAGAGAGAACGGAAGAGAAAGAGAGGAAAAAAGAGAGAAAGAGAGAGAGAGAGAGAGAGAGAGAGAGAGAGAGAGAGAGAGTGAGAAAGAGAGAGCAAAGGGGCAGATAATGGTTCCGGTCAACAAAATGAATACCGGCACGCGCTGTTCTTTCCGGATCTCTGAATAGACTTGTAACGAGTCAGTCGGACTTCTCCGTCCTCCCCGGTCGAAGCCCCGTCTCTTTTCCCTACGGGATCCCATGGCGGGCACGTTGGTAGGAGAGGGTCAGAGGGAAAAGAGGAAAAAGCGGATCCGAGGGGCGAGAACGAGGATGAGCACCGGCCGTGGCGAGGGTAAGGCCGTGGCCGAGTGTGTAATTGTGTTATTTTGTTGCCATTTCACGTGAGGGTCACCACGGGAGGGCCAGAGGTGTACATAAACACCAGGATTGTTTTATTCATTCGACCCGGTGAACGTGCGACGCGTGCCTCGTACTCCTC
Source organism: Sphecodes monilicornis (assembly GCA_913789915.3). Classification (NCBI taxonomy): domain Eukaryota; kingdom Metazoa; phylum Arthropoda; class Insecta; order Hymenoptera; family Halictidae; genus Sphecodes; species Sphecodes monilicornis. The sequence goes on from OU565290.1 coordinate 20,883,115, forward strand.
TCTTTGTCTCTCCTTCTCTTTTTTATCATTCGCGCATTCCCTCACTATCGGAATCGCAGAAACTCTTGCGAGAAGTAAGAAAAATCGCCGTGTTCAAGAGACCTTGGGACGAAATCGTCACGACCGGAGTTCATAAATAGGTTCGCGTTTATTTTAACCGCCCTATACCGCAACCTTTCGCCGTGATCTTTATAATTTATCGAGAAAGAAACGCGCAAGAATCTTTGACTCTGAAGGGTATTTTTATGCGCATCGGTGTGCGTAAGTGCGAAAGGGTGCGAGGCTAACCCTAGAACTTTGCGACCAAGAACTCGCCTGATATTCTTTAAGGAATATCTTTGCAAATTGTCAGTTGTTCTGCGATACTACAGGCCAATTCATTGGGCTGTATACTCAATAGCAATGCTGCCAACAAAACAGCGAGTGCCTATATCGGTATGCCGTACTGACTCTGAGGAATATTTCAAAATTAATTAACACGTTGACTGCCATTTCAGCCATATATGACTGACGGAATAATTTACACAGCTTCCAAAATAAATTTTTACGTTAATATATTCATTGCACCAAATTTTATTGATATCCAGAAAATGCAAGAAGGTTGACGGACCACTCAGTGTCATACACTTAACATTTTCAATTTTTATTTCATTATATAAATGACTTCGATTTTATGGAATTTTTAAAGTTGCTGGATTGCCATTCAACGCGTTAAAGGAAGTTAGATTGTTAGATACAATGTGTTTCCACGCATTATTATTCGCTTCCTAGAATTTACAGCAGACAAGGGAAAATGTCGAAGAGTCTAAATCGCTAAGAAATTATTCTAACATCATATAAAATCGATCTTACAGAGCCAAGCTAACAATCTATCGTCTTCCTCGAAGGGTTAGGTGTGTGCGAAGAGGCCGATATCACTTTCCCGTCACTGGGAGGTTGTCGATTATCACTACTACAGACGGCTGTGTGTATGTATCTGTTATATTCTATCTGTTATATCTGTTATATGTATCTGAATATTCCGCAGAAAAGAGAATATGTACTGCCCAGTGAATTGCCCAGTCGTAACGAGGTCCATGCAACATTCACAAAGAGGAGATATTCTGAGAAATCGCGACGAAGATATCCTAACCGAGGTCAGAGCATCGGTCAGTTTTCGGACTTGGTGGACGAAGAAGTCTAAAATAAAAAAAGAGTAAGCGGCTCAGGGAACAATCACGAGGCACGTATTTACACGGGCGGCGCGCGCTCTTAACGCGAGGGTAGAAGCCCCTGCGCGCGAGTAAAGGTCCTTTTTATGCGTGCGGTCGCAAAGGCAGCGTAAAATTGAGTTACAGGGCAGTTTATTTTTTTATTAGCCAGGCCAACCCTGCCTGCCGCGCGGCGGTTTCAACGCGGAAAGGGTGGTGTTTGCGGCCGACGGATTTCCCGATAGCGGTTTTATGGCGTGTCAACACGCTCTTACGCGGCCGGGTGTGTTCGCGCGCGCGTCCAACAGAAAGGGAAAATAAAAAACCGCCGCGGGAGGAAGGAAGAAAGGGAGAGAAAGAGAGAAAGAGAGACAGAGATAGAAAGAGAGACGCAAGCGGTGCACGCGAACCGTCGGCTAAATCGAAAGGATCAGAAGCGGCGCGGAGCGGAGAACGAGCCTGCCGATTAAAACTACGGCTCCGCCCGGGGTCCGGCCTTGCCTGTACCGCCGTCACGCTTGTAAGTATGCGATTAATCGTGGCCACTTATCGCGGGCCTGCGTTTATTCGCCGAGATTTCCGTGGCGGTGGATTGCTCGAGCTATCTCGGCCTCGAGATCTCTTAATGATCGACCGCGCCGCGAGATTGACAGCTCGACGGTGAAAATTCTTGAAAATAAATCCTGATAATGGAACTTTCTGTTTGCGTAATTATCACGAAAATGTTCCACGTACCGCGAAAAATACTTTTATAAGCACTCGAAGAGACCCGGCGATCTTTCGTGTGATCGATGCACGAGAATATTTGTTTTCTTATCGTTCTTCGATAGAGGGATTGTGCTTTTGCATTTGCGGAGCTGCGCTACGAAATATCAACCTGTTCCAAGATCATCGAACAATAATGGCACACGACGAGCCTTCCCTCTACGCGTCTATCCGCGCCAATTCACTTCAGGAATGTTCATCTCCGCAGTTTCAGCCAGAGAAAACGCTAAGGGGATAATGAGGACAGGCAGCTGAGCCGCACGGTGGTAATAAGGTAGCGTGGTGCGGCCGGGATGCTAGTCACGTTTCTAGCTGCTGACAGCTGCGGCTTATACGTATGACGCGGTATCAACCCCAAATTTCACCGCCTAAGCACATCGTGTCATCGCTGCCCTAAGACCCCGGAATGCACTCGAACTCCCACCTGTCACACCACGAGGTATGCGACGTTTCTTACCGATACGTCCTTTTCAGACTAAACCGTTCCCTTCATCCATCTATTTAAGCCAATCACCTCCGTAGCCGTTTAAAATCTTTAATGATTGTTAAAACACGAACTTCCTGCATTTGTAGCTCATAAAACGACAGGCGCATAGGTAGGTTCGTCACGTGTGCTAGAGGGGTTTGTTGGAAGGAACCTGAAGGGGAGTGGTGGGCTTTAGGTCGTGGGGGATTGTCCCTTGGAGTGAGCACACTTTTATAAACTTTGTAGTCGACTAATCCTCCTCTGGCCCTGATCCGTCTTTCTCAGACTAAACCGTTCCTTTGATCCATCTATTTAGTCAATCACCTCCGTAGCCGTTTAAAATCTCTAATGATTGTTAAAACACGAACTTTCTGCATTTGTAGCTCATAAAACGACAGGCGCATAGGTAGGTTCGTCACGTGTGCTAGAGGGGTTTGTTGGAAGGAACCTGAAGGGGTGTGGTGGGCTTTAGGTCGCGGGGGGTTGTCCCTTGGAGTGAGCACACTTTTATAAACTTTATAGTCGACTAATCCTCCTCTGGCTCTGATCCGTCTTTCTCAGACTAAACCGTTCCTTTGATCTATCTATTTAGTCAATCACCTCCGTAGCCGTTTAAAATCTCTAATGATTGTTAAAACACGAACTTCCTGCATTTGTAGCTCATAAAACTACAGGCGTATAGGTAGGTTCGTCACGTGTGCTAGAGGGGTTTGTTGGAAGGAACCTGAAGGGGAGTGGTGGGCTTTAGGTCGTGGGGGATTGTCCCTTGGAGTGAGCACACTTTTATAAACTTTGTAGTCGACTAATCCTCCTCTGGCCCTGATCCGTCTTTCTCAGACTAAACCGTTCCTTTGATCCATCTATTTAGTCAATCACCTCCGTTGTCGTTTAAAATCTCTAATGATTGTTAAAACACGAACTTTCTGCATTTGTAGCTCATAAAACGACAGGCGAAGTAAAACTGAATGATATTTTACTCCCTGTTCTTTCAAAATAGCACAATATTGAAGCTTGTGATCCTTCAGATGATCCTTCAGACACTGAACCACAAGGGGAAGAAGCAGATTCTCAAATTACGAAATGGTTTTGCGATACGAAAAATATTTTACACGAATATGTCGAATGTCGGAAACACGACATTTGAGATTAAGTCGAATGACAGTTTGAGTCTTCTCGTCGCATAATGATTAATAGAATAGAAGTTTGATATGCCTTCAGAGACTGAACCATGAAAGGAAGAAGGAAATTTTTGAGTTACCAAATGTTTTTACGGTACGAGAAATATTTCATTTGAATCTGCAGAACATAAGGAAAATGACGATTGAAATAGACTCGAAAAATATACTCAAACATCCAAAAGATCCTTTTCATTTTGTAATAGTAAAATACAAAAGTCGAAGAGTCCTTCAGTGACCGAAGCATAAAAGAAAAAAGTAAATTCTTGAATGTCCAAATGTTTTTGAAATGTTATAAATATTTTAGAAGATCGTGCAGACCGTGAGAACACGAGAGTAGAACCCAACACTATAAAGAAGTGAATTCCTAAATTTCCAAACAGTTTTGCAACACGCTACACATCGTCGTTATCATCGGAAACTATTCTTACTGAGGAAGAAGTGTCGAGTTTCTCGGTATTCAAACAAAAATGAGAATTGAATTTAGGGTCTGGAAAGAATCGAAGGGAGCCTCGAAAATGTCGACAGTCAGCAAGTTCCCATGTGGAGTTTAGCGTGCACGACAGCGCGTCGTTCCGCGATCGAGCAAACAGCGTCGACGCGCTGGCAGAACTGAGAACAGGGTAGCTATAGAGCGTAGGATATGGAGAATAACTTTACTTTGAGAGACCTTGATTTCAACCATTTGAGTCATCGCCCCTCGCTTCGTAATTATTGATTTTCCGCGCTACCCTAACTGCCCTAACTTCATAGAGAAAGTAAGAGAGAGTGGGCGAGAGTGACAGTGAGCAACAGAGTGAGCGAAGGCGAACCCGGCCGAGATAGAGCGAGATCGAGAGCGAGACAAAAGAAGAGAGAGCACGTAGGAGAGTCAAAAATGCGTGCGTCCCCCTGTCGCAGGGGACGGAGCGCACGAATGGTAACCCTACCGGAATTGCTATAACTCTTATCAATGACTACGCGAATTTCTTAAATCGTTCTCTATTTACTCAGGAGAGGAGGAAAACAAGGGACGAGCTATTTCGACAGCAGCCCGTATTTGCTGTCGTTAAAGTCTCGAGACGGGTATAGTGGAACAACACGTTCGCGAGACCGAATCCTTGAATCGCTGGACTGAGAAAAGGACTCGCGAGGGATGGTTGAGATTCCATCAGCGTCGGGGCTCGGTACGATAAGACATTGGAATTCTCACCTCTGCTGAGACTGGACGGAGACATGGACATTCCCGGCCTGCTTCCGTCAAAGGTGCCAGGCCTCTCCGGCATTTTCATGACATTCTCTTGCTGACCTGATCCACTTCCAGACAATGCGTCGACGTTGCTCGTCGGACTGGACGTGGTCGTGCTGGTTGAGACAGCGGTGATACTGATACTGGTCACATTGCTACCGTTCCCGTTACCGCTGGGATTCGCATTACTACTCGCGCTACCACTACCGTTGCTTCCGGTGCTCTTGGCAGCAACATTGCTGCCACAGTTCCCGGCGTTCCCGTTCCCGTTGTTGCTGCCGTTCGTCGAGGTAGCGTTCGTGGTGCTACAACTGGTCACAGCGGTCACACTGACCACTCCCTCCCTGGCTATGTCCTGAATCGCACTGGCCGCCCTGGAACCAACCCCGGCCGGTTGGAGGATGGTGTACTGTTTCGAGGAGTCCGGACTCGTCACAGCTGGGAGAGGACCCGTGGGGCTTTTGGTCCCGGGAACAGAACTCGCTGGGACCTCTCGCCTCGCCGCGTGATGGGTTTCCTCTTTCGAGGACTTCAGCTGCAGGAGCGACACCGTGGAGGGATGTTTGTCCTCGGTAGAGGGCGATATGCCGGTAACAGGTTGCGGTGTGGGCATCGTGGGCCCTGGACCGGGCGTCGGGTAACCCACGAATGTGGCTGCTGCCGGGTACGGGCCGATGGGTGGAATTGCTGCGGAAGGCACGGCCACCGATGGCGTTCCGCGGCCGGTAGCTTTCGAATGGTCAGTATTCGGTGGCCTGAACGCCGACGTCGCCGAGAACGGGGAATTTGTCGGCGGAGACGACGAGGACGGGCTCGAGGTAGCTATCTGCAGAGCCTTCAAGTTGCTTTCACTGTACTGTCTATGGTAGTTTGCGTAGAGCTGATGTTGTTGCTGTCTCGCCGCGTTCTGAGGCGACTGGCCGTTCCTACACGTCCGGTCTCTGTCCCTCTCGTTCATCTTGTCCCTGTCCACGTCGTCTTTATCGGTGGTTGGGTCCGACATGTCAATCTCAAGTTCGTTAGATGAGTCGTCCACCAGCTCGTTGAAATCGGGAGGATCGTACCTAGAGTACTTGTCTACCTGCCGACCCTGAGGATCCACGTGACCGCTCACCAGATTCCTGTCGTTGCGTTCCTTGTTCGATAACGATCTCACTGGTACCGGTCGGATTTTGCCTGGCTCGTTCACGTTGTTTACTTGACCCGCACACTCGTTTTCCGATTTGATGAAACTGTCCAGGTCTTTCTTCAATTTCGCCGCGTGTTGTTGCTGCTTGATGGCGTCCTGTTGCTTCAGCTGTTGTAGCGCCTTCGAGTTCCGGTCTTGTTGTCCGCGGAAGGTTATCACGTCCTTCAGGGAGCAGCCGGCTTCGTTGCTGGTCGTCGAGGAGTTCGACACCGAGGACGGGGACAGTTTCGGATTGTCCTTCTTCTCCTCGAACAGGTTCTCGAAGTTAGACTCATATTTGTCCTCGTCCGAGTTGCCTCTCTGATACAGGGATCCTCTCGGGCCGGGCCAGCTTCCGGACAAGCTTTTCAACGCCGCTTCCGTCTCTCTGATCAGAGTCTCGTCGTCTTCGGGTTCCTCGGAGTGCTTGCTCGACTTTCTCGCCGGACTGCCAGAGTTCGGTGCATTGAACGCCCGTTTCTTTTGCGGCAACGGTATGCTCTTGCTCAGCTCGTTCGCCTCGAGCGATTTCCTCGTCTCGTCGTCGCGCACGCTTTTCCTCCTACGTTTCGCAGCAGCATCAGCTGTCTCCATTTCTTGCAGTATGGTCGCTTGCGCACACTTCTTGTTGTTCAATGGTTGCTGAAACTGCGGCAGTTGTTGTTGTTGTTGCTGCTGCTGCTGCGGTTGCTTAGGATTCGGGCTGACAGACTCTGCTTCCAGCTTCCGTTTTTTAAGATGAGCCATCGCATTCTGGCCACCCGGCACGCTGGTCAGTTCCACCCTGGAACACAAAAATTCCAGAGGATCAGGAAATCTGCTCTCTCATCGGATGCACGGATGGCAGTAGTGACCGGTTTCGAACTGTTTTGTTTTTGTTTTTGTTTTTTTTTTTAAGTGTGCAAGCTTGTCGCTCAAGGTCGGCCGCGGTCTAACGAAACTTTCAAAGTTCGTAGATAGAGGCTCGAGAGGCCGGTTCTGTCGATTCCAAACACGATCTCGGACCAGCCGAGTCCGTCTTCTCCGTTTGACGGTACGTCGACTGTTAACCTCGAAGATTCGCGCACTCGAAAGCCTACGGGATGATCGCTTTGTGTTTTTTTTTTTTGTTTTTCAAGAAACGTCACCTGAAAGCCGTCGACGGCGTTCGAGGGCCATCGCCCCGAATCCTGGGACCGCCCGTTCCATCCAGAGTCGAGACGTGTCCAGTGTCACCAGCCGGAAAGAAGAACCGTCGCTCGCCGATTCCCTCCTCGTCGGTCGGGGTGGCACACTTCGGACGCCGTGGTCTTACGAGGGTAAACTCGGCCTTTCGAACCGCAACGGTCCCCGCTGACACGAACGTGTACAACCGTGCGTGTGTACGTTTTTGCGCGGATACGCACGCACGCGCGCGCGCGCGTGTTTACGCGTCGCGTCGGTCACACGCGTGCTCGCCAAGTCGCCGTACACGTATGGACGGACCTTTTGCGTCGTCACGGGTGCGCGTCGAGCCCTTTCCAGACAGGGTGCTCGCGAGCTACTGTGCTATGTTTAAGTCCGCTCGGGGGTGGCGATCTTCCTGCCCCAAAGGAGGGGATGAAGGCTTGCGCGAGCAACCGGCGGCTTCTGCTTCGCCGCGAAAAGTGGGGGCGGGTTCTGCGCACTGTCCACCCCTTTCAGCTTAGCTGGAACGCGATTCCCAGCCTCTCAGCACGTCCCTTTACTCACCTCACCTCTCCGCCGAGCCAACCACCCGACCACCCACACCCCGCGTTCGCGATAGCAGAGGAGGGAAACACGGCCCCCTGGATGCACACCGACCCAGTCAGTGTGTTGGGGATACGTGTGCTTGCCGTACACCTTCGTCGCCCCTCACACTCGCCCACGTCTTAACTTCCACCGCCCCGTTCCACTACTTCCACCTACGTGTACCTCTGCTACCTGGTTCTCTTTGCTACCTTAAGAGTCCTGGCAACGCTGGTTCCCGGCCAGGGACCTCTTTCTCCCTATCTCTCTCCCCCCCTCTCTCTCTCTCGCTCTGGTTTTTTTTTATTTTTTTACCTCCGCTCCGCTTCACTCCGCTTCGATTCTGTCTCGTGTAACGAGCAGCCTCGAATTAATTCAGCATTAAAGGCATCCTTCGAGGCGATCCTTCGCCCAGCGGCGTACTCTATTTACGCTCGTTCCTACGCACGAAACGCTGCACACAAGGATGTATGCAGTTTTATGTCCAGATGAAGCGATTTACGAGCGATTCGAGCTGAAATCTACTGCCTTGACCTGTCTACGGTATATCGGGTTTTTCTCGTTTCCCATAGCTTGTGTCGAGCAAGATACGCGGTGGAGTCGTCTCCTGAAGGCTACCGCCTTGACCTGTCCACGTTTTACTAGGTTTCTAAGTGTCTAATTGGGTCTACCGAATTTCAAGTGGATATCGATGTAAGCGAATGCCCTGGGTCAACTAGATTTTCTAGGTTTCTGATAGCCTGTGCCCGTAGCATTTTATAGGAACATTGTCTGCTGAATGTTAATATCTTGAACTATCGAAGTTAATCCTCGGAGTGCTGATATTTTAACCCCTTGTCGTATTTTGACGAGTCAGGCTCGTGATGCAGATTTTAAATAAAGTCTAACAAAGATGAGAGTTACACCTTTCTTTTCAGTCGAAATAACATTTCACTTTTGTGTAATCAATATTTAAGCATTGAAGTAAATGTAGTCATGCAAAAAACTAAATTTTCTTTCCTCCTCTGTGACATTTTTGGGTATGAAGACGTTATAATTATTGTAGCCGTAAAGAAAATGGTATGGCAAGGGGTTAAATATGGCGAAAGTGTAAATGACGGAGTGAATATGACCTAATATGGTACATAAGTGTGTAAATTTGGTGAGTTTTCTGTTAAAAATATTTAAACTTATGATGTGCACTATTCCCACCACTTTAGTGTGGATACCTAATTCATCATTTATGCTTATAGTGATAACGATTAAAACTGAGAACATTAGCTATTGAAACAGTGATTTAAATGTCTCAACATTTATTAAGCAAGGGTTCATCAAGACTTTCTAGATTTTCAGCGAGTATTTTTAAGTTAACTTTAAAATGTGATTGTCCACTACAACGATTCTGTAGCCGATATTTCCTCAACAAAGAACTCGTGTAAAGGTCTGTTTCCAATCGCGAAACAACACGCTGCACGTACGGTTTAAAGCGATAGCGAGGACCTCCGGCTCGAATTAGATAAACCCAGGTTCCAAGAGGCGGTGCAGGAAGAAGAAGAAGAGCAGGATCAGCGTCAGCGCTTAGCGGAGCTTCCAAGGATCTCGGGAGTGAGGGGCTTTTCCTTAAACCCTAAACCCACCTCAGACCACGGGAGCTCGGGAGTTTAGAGCAACGAACTCCTAGAAAGGACGGCGGGAAGAGAATGTGGTTCCGACTAAAATCGGAAGTTAAATCGCGCCCGGCGGCTTAAGACATTATCACTTTTCTTCGACGGCTAGTTGTGCTCGTTGGTCCGGCGACGGCTGTCGGTAGTCGATTTCGAGCAACGGCAGAGAAAGAGAGGATCGGACGGGAGCAAGGAACAGCTTGAATCCCTTCCAGTTAGGGATCAATGCTTCGTCGTCCACCCTCCAATTACGTGTCATCCCTTATGGCCTGTGGGGAATAATTAGAAAGCAGCCCTTCTCCGGGACCGAGTGCCTGCGAGTCCGTCGACGGATCGTGAAAAGATTAGTTTCGTTTTCGTTGCGTTAGCGACGAGGCTGGTGTTCGAGTCTCTGGCTGAACCTCGAGGACTCCAGTTTCTCTTTTTGCATGGGTCACAGTATGTAAAGCTGACTCGCGAGTGTGCCTGACCGCTACCCCCTTTTCTACTTTGATATCGCGTTATGTTTTATCGATTTTACTTTTTGCAGACTACCACTTTATGCGAAGCTATTGCGGGAAATAGATGAACAGATTAACCCTTCTGGCTTCAGTTTTCAAGACTCTTATGAAAACTAACAAGTTGTGAGTTGAGAGTTGGGAGAACTCTCGTTTTTGTGTTTAGCACTCTTGATTGGTTTATGTTCAAGTATATTTCTTCGCATTGCTTAATTGCTATAGGGAATAAAATAGAAACTTCACGGGGATTTTGAAGTATTTTGGTGAATCGTGAAGCTCCTGAGTCTGCGTTGGCAGATAACAGTACGCTCTCTCAACGGACATGAAGATCTCGACACCTCAAAATCCGTACTCGTCAATTAATTAGCAAGTGCCGTTCGCAGCGGAGGAGATGGTTACCCAGGAACACCAAGCTGCAGAGCGGACGATGGTGCCTCCACTGAAGGGATTAGAGTATTAGGCGACGTCACGTCACCAGAGTCTAAAGCAGCCTCCTTGGAACTGTGCTCTTAGAGATAGCCAAACTTACACACCCTCTGCTTTACCGATGGTTCTTTACTCACCCTCTCGTTCATCCTCACTTTCTCTTCTCTGCTCTCCTCTTCGTCCCCTTCCCTTGTTCTCCTTCTTTTGGATCGTAGCGATTTTAACTTTGTCTTTGGAAATTTGTTAGTATCCCGCCTTTCAGTAAGTATATGTCGAAACATTTATTCATGAGTTAGTTGATGCACACCAAGTGTGATATATGTGGTTTCAGGGACTTTTCTACCAACCCAAACGAACCAGAATTATTTGCAGCAGTTGCGTTCATTCTCACTTTCTCTCTCTTCTTTACTCTCTTCTCTTGTTCACCCTCTTTTACACCCTGCAAGGGTTATAATGCTTTTACCTCCGTTTTTGAACTTGTTCTTATTTTTCCTCTTTATTTATAATTTGTTTGGTATTTGTTAAACGTGAAATATGAGCTTCCCAGGATTTTTCCACCAACCGATATAAATTAGGAACATTTTCATCACTTGCTTTCATTTTCACTTGTTCTCTCTTTTTCGACCCCTTCTCTTACTTTCCATCTCTCTCTCTTTCTCACCCTTTGAGGGTTGTAATGTTTTGAACTTCGTCTCTCAACTTCTTCTAATTTCTTCCCGTTCGGTATACGATGGAAGATTTATTTATAATTTGCAAGGTATTTATTAAACATGAAATATGAGCTTCCCAGGATTTTTCCACCAACCGAAATGAATCAGAAACATTTTCATCACTTGCTTTCATTTTCACTTTTTCTCTCTTTTTCATCCCCTTCTCTTACCCTCTCTCTCTTTAACACCCTTTGAGGGTTGTAGTGTCTTGAATTTCGTCTCTCAACTTTTTCTAAGCTCTTCCCGTTCGGTACACGATGAAAGATTTATTTATAATTTACAAGGTATTTATTAAACGTGAAATATGAGCTTCCCAGGATTTTTCCACCAACCAAAATGAATCAGAATCATTTTCGTCACTTGCGTTCCGGCTGAACACCCGGCGAGGGTGTTCTCGCGAAAGGAACTCGTACATCTTTTTCTCGCCGACGTTCAAGGCTGGAAGGGCCGGATGCTGGATAATTTAGGGGTCTCTCACGCGTGGATAATGGGGAACTTGGCTAATGCACCCCACTTGGCACCACGTGGATTCGCGCGAGTTTTGCTCTGACTCTTTGCGCTAACCCCCATAGCCTTCGTCATCCTAGTTCAACTGCATAACCCTAATTGTTCGAAAAAGAACCGATAAAATTGCTCGGAATCTATGCGCAATCAATCGAGAAATAGTGTCAGTAAAAATAAGAAGATGAGTAACAACACTGTAGAAATTTACAAAAATTGCCAGTAGGAACGTATCAAAAGTTATGGAGAAATTAAAAGTGAGTATTGACGCAATTTAAAGAAAATGTCAGGGGACAATGAACGCGGACAACAAGTAATCTTCTTTGACACGTCAGGAATAGTAGCGATCGGCATTGTCTGTCCGTGGACGGTGGCATTCTACCGAGCATGATTCCTGTCGGCGAAACCTAACGAATTGGCTTTATTTCGAAAGGGGATTGCCGTGATGCTGGCCGGTATTCTCTGTCTAGCGGCTTTCATGGCATCGGGGGCCGAGGGAAGATTTTAAAGCGGACTCGTGTCGTGGCATTAGCGCAAGTGGAGGAAGAACGCTGTGACTGGGACAGCTGCCGGGTTGGACATCAGTTCGCCGTTCGGCTCCCGGGAATACCTCGCCCCATTCCTAACTATCCGCCCTTACGTCAACCACTCCTCTCTCTTTTTCTCTCTCTCTCTCTTTCTCTTTCAATCTATATTCTTCCTGTTCCCTTTCTTTCCCTCCTTAAATTTTCGACGGGCGATACCCTCGCCGGTGGACTGACGTCTTAAACCAATCGAATTCTGATCAAATATTTAACGCAGACGGGACCAACGCTTTAAGTGGCTCCTCCATCGCTGGACCCTGTTCCTCTCTAGGAAATACCTTACATCGTTGCCCTGTCCCATCGAGTTCCTCTTTTCCAAGCCGTTCTAAGTGAAAAATATAGTCCTCTATTTTGGAAGTTTTAAGTGTTCTTCGTCCTCGAGCAGCTAAAACGATTCCAATGACCCAGCTCTCCTCACTGACCTTACATCTTCAACTACTTCCCAGAAAGATAGTTTCGACTGGAACCGATCGTGGAGGTGGAGCTTGAATCCTGTGTCACCGATATCAACAACTATACTTCCTCTAGCTAATTATATGGTTTTGAAAATTTTGAATTCCTTGATTCTTTTGACGACATCTTTAACCCTCGTCCATACCTTCTGCCAAATTGATACAGTTTTTACTGATTTTGAATAGATGGTGTGTTTTATACATCATTTTACATGATGTGAACACCGCGAATCAATTTATTCAATTTTACTTTAGTTTTTCATGCACCAAAGAAAGAATTTGTAATTATCTTCTCATCGTATCGATATTTTACCATTCTGTTAGTTTAACACCGAGGGATGAATGAAGTTTGAAAAATAAGAGGTGGATAAAGGCTAAATAAGATACGATCATTACGGGTGAGCGGGTACCTGAATCGGACAATAATCGGGTCGTGTCGGGTCGGAATCCCGAAAGTTTTTAAACGTCGGGTACCCGCGATTTCGAGTACTCGAAATGGTAGTCGAGTCGGGTCGGCTCGAGGTCCCGAAAGTTTGCAATATTCGGGTATTCGAAGTTAAAATTGTATTTACATAAGCATAATGCTGTTCTATGATTTTTCAGTTCATTCTTTTATTTTCAATTATATTTATATTATATATTTAACCGCAGACTTGCCCCAACTTTAACTTCGAGTACCCGAATATTGCAAACTTTCGGGACCTCGACCCGACCCGACCCGACTACCTTTTCAGGTACCCGAAGTTTATAAACTTTCGGGATCCCGACCCGATCCCGAACAAATTTCGCGACCCGACCCGAAGCCGAAAATTCGAGTACTCGGACACCCCTAACGATCATCAAGATAATACATTCCATCTAATTTTACTAGTGCTAAAAACAATAGTGGCATAACTCCTCGCTATACAATATTGAATCAATCTCGTGACGAAGATCTCCTCCAACAGACTCCACTAAATATGCAAATTAATTTCTGTCGAATCGAAGTACAATTTTTTTATTAGTCACGTTTAACCAGTAGCCTACATGTAGCTATACAATAAATACAAATTTTATTTTGCATACAGGAGATTATTGACAACAATTAAATCGTGAGGCAACGGGTTGAAACTGATTGTTTTTAGTCTAGTACCTCACGGGTCAGTTTCTGTCGATCGGAGAAGGTTTATGGGTTTCTGGGCCCTGTCCAATGAAAACGTAGGATTTTTTGTCTCTTTCAGCATACGGCTATATGTCACAGGTCCCGGTTTCGGGGCGTAATTAAAGAGAGCGCAGAACAGCGTGACGCCTCGGGCCTGTCTGGGGTAAGGAGCGGGGCTAGATGGTCGGGGAACAAGGTGTGGGGTATAAGGGATGTGTTTTACCGAGGGATACTTATACCATCCCTACGCGGCACATATTTTCATATAACAAAACCATCTGCGTGCCGCGCATAACAAATTTCAACTGATTTATAGTGAGGCTGGGGTAGGCGGACGCAAATTTTCGCAGTTACGTCGACGCCGACGCCGACGCCAGAAGAAACCCTGGACTGGTGCTTTCTTTTGCCAATTTATACCCTTGCCAGTTCGGTTCTGCACGGAGACTACTATTCAATGCGGTTCGCTCGCAATTTGTGTCTGCGAGCTGGTATAGTTAAGTCTATGTGTCCGAAACTATTATTTTTATTCTTGATTATCATTTTCATTGAAAACCTGTCAAGATTGTATTAAATAGAACGGTGTATTAGTTGTGGATATGCTTTATGTTCATTGAGGTGGTACAATAAATTAAAATTAAAATAAAAATCTAAGCAAACATATGTTTGATTCATAAAAGCATTTTAATAAAAGTAGTTTAATTAAATTAGATACCAATTACACAATAAATCGACTTGCTTGCAGTACTCGACTATATTAATAATAGACTTGATTAGATATTATAATACTATCTACTGAAACACGCGCACAATTCTTTTCATACTAAGGTATTGTAATAAAGCAGACATTTAGTCAGTGGATTTAAAGTATATAAAATTTAAAATATTCTGTGAATGAAATAATATTAAAGGACGTAAATGAAGTATGACTAATTTTTAAATTAATGTGTATTTATTCTCTATCATAATTTGCATATATTCCAACGCTTCGACCGCTACGCGCACGAGAAATCGGAAAGGATGCCCCTTGCAAGTTTTACAGTGATATCTGTGAGGAACGCGACCCTAAAGGGTTGCACGAGGGGGTTGCAAAGTCGGGTATGTACAGAGTAGGGCAGAGAGGGTTGGGGGGTTGTAAGAAGGGACCGTACTCTGACCAACCGACGACGGACCGAGCCATTGGATCGATAATGTCATAGTGACAAGTACCAGCATGTGTATCCTTCTTATCCTCCAGCCATATAATATATATACGAATATATTCAAATTGTGCCTCGTTGTGTTCTCGTTGGCCAAATACTGCCCAAAAATCACCAAATAAAAAAGTACATGAATAAACGTATAGTAACTCTTTTTACTAAGTCTCAAGAATAATAAGATTGCATTTAACGAGACATCGTAGAATTATTTTTACAAAATCTGCCTCGATAAATGTGTCTAACAGGTATCCACAAAAAAATTAGTACAATCTCAACTATTGTGCAATAAAGAATCTGCTATCGGTCTTTTTGAAGGGTTCAGTTGTCCTGCATCAGTTTTAACCTTTTGCGGTCCGAAGTATTTTCTCTCTTCTATTTTCGAACTTGCTTCAACATCAAGCAATTCATTCAATCATACACTCGTCCCTCAATTTACGCGCCACCTTTATTTACGCGAGTCTTTCCTTTACGCGGTAAATTGTACCACAGTTCACGCGGTAGTTTTTATGAGCGACCTTAATTTACGACGTCAGAAAATATATTTTCTTCGAAGTTTTTATTGCCTCCTTAGCTTTTATTTCCAATTTCTTTTTCTTTTGTACTGACAGAACAAATAAGTAACTATTGGTGCAAAGGTTAATGACGAGTCTGCCTCGACATAGGATCGTAAAGGATTAATGCATCAGGAACGCAATTTAATTCTTGGAGAGATACGGACAGAATATCGGTAGGTATATTTTGCGAAGGATTAAGTAACTTATGATCGACAATGCCGTGACGACCCAAGAGATAAGACAAGAGGCGTCTGTAAACGCGGTGAAAACAAACGCGAGTCGAAGAGTTCTTCCTGTAAAACGCGGCTGGCAGTAAATCCTGAAACGAACCTGGAATAAACTGTCCGAGGTACGACCATAATAATATGCCTCCGTCGCCGCCGCAGCCGCCGCCAGATTGTTACGGGCTTGTTGGAATTGCCTCTCCGAAAACCAGTCCGCTTCGCGGTGTTCTTGGATTACGATGCAATTTCTTGAGCCTCATGGGCTTGCACTGATGACGGCTCTTAAAACTCAAAAGCCCTTTCTGGCCGGGCTTTCTCCGCGGGAATTATGTGTAGCCGTGTGTGTCGATGAATTCAAACGATGCCCTCGGCTGTTTCCGGTGTCACAAAAGTTTTTCGAACGGCGCATCTCATGAATAAATGAATCAGTCATTTCGGCTTGGTCATAACTCCGTGCCGCGACAATGTGCTCAGTTTCCTCCCCCCCCCCTCCCGGAAAATTTGCTCTTCGACGTACTAAACGTCGAGCATCGAACGAAACCGGTTGGAAAATCTGTCGAATTAGTTTTGCCAACTCAAATCACCGCCGATGTTCGCGAAATTGGTCGCGGGATTATTCGATGAAACACAGAGTGTCACAGTATTGATAACACAATCGTAGATGAGGTGATTCTGCATGCGAAAATAAGTCGAAAATATGGAATAAACTTTTTTCATTCGAGGCCTCGTTTTCGAGAAAGTTTAATTCAAAAGTCTGGCGCGTCTGATCATAACCTACTGATACTACTTCTCGCAAATGCTAGGCACGCGAACTTGACTCACAGTGCATTCATATGAAAAAGAAAGAACCACGCACTAATCATATGGAAAATCTATCCCGGTAAGATCAGTTGAATTTTTCATATGTTGTAGTTTATGATCTACTGAACAAAAGATGTAATGGGCACAAAGCTCAATAATGGACAGTTATCGAGTTATAATTAGTCAAACATGACAAATTCGAGCTGCCGAATACTCAAATCTCGGGAAGTATATTTACTTCACACGCTTGGAGCACCCCCACTCCCGCCACCCCACTCCTTCGATTGTCAAGTTGCGCGTCCTAACTGAAGTTGGCAACATACTAGCGTTATTGCTGCCGAATGCTATTACTTTCTGGCATTGCTACGTCCGATATTTATATTATTAATGTCAATGTATTCCATACATTTTGGTCTCCATACTGTTTGGTAATACATAATAAGATCATTTTTTTATTAATCCACACACACACAGCAGAGAGGGTTTGGATTCAAAAAATACTACGGGAGCGACGAACCCTGGGGTCCTTACCTCTGCTGTGACACGCAAAGATTTTTGTGAAAGATTCCTGTTCACAGACCTTCTCAAGGTCATTCAAAATTCAAAAATAATGATACCACCTAACAGATTTTGCGAAACCCTACTATTTTTGTTTCAAACATATTTCCAAAAAATAGATACTTCCCGAGATTTGAGTATTCGGCAGCTCGAATTTGTCATGTTTGACTGATTATAACTCGATAACTGTCTATTATTGAGCTTTGTGCCCATTACATCTTTTCCTCAGTAGATCATAAGCTACAACATACGAAAAATCCAATTGATTTTACCGGGATAGGTTTTCCCTATGATTAGTGCGGTGTTCTTTCATTTTGCTTCCCCAATGGACAGCTCGAATTTGTCATGTTTGGCTGATTATAACTCGATAACGATACATTATTGAGCTTTGTGCCCATTACATCTTTTGTTCAATAGATCATAGGCTAAAACATATGAAAAATCCAACTGATTTTACCGGAATAGATTTTCCATATAATTAGTGAAGGGTTCTTTAATGGGTAGTTTCGACTTATTTTCTCACGTAGAATCATCTCGTTTACAGTTGTACCATCGATACTGGAATACGACCCTGTATAGTATCCCTTGGCTATAATTTCGACGGCTCTGTCTTCGCACCATAAATACTCCAGACTTCGGCAACTCTCTCATTTATCGGAGCGAAGTGTGTTCTATGTGCGTGTACACGGCCATAAAGTGAAAAAAAGGTTCACGGCCGTTTGTTACTGGAAGCAGTTGTAACGGAAGGGCACGTATCGGGTAACATGATTACAAATATATCATAACCTCCTTCGCCCTTTCTACGGCAACGTTCCCGGAGAAAGGGCCCGGATACGGGAGAGCGTGTCCTTCGACACGCGATACACGTGCGTCGCCTGTCGATGCGGCTTTATCGCAGCAAATCACTGCCGACCCGAAGAAATAAAGACAAAGGGCGTGGGGGTGTAAGTGAAAAGGGCACGTAGCACATCCCTCCGCCAAATCGAATTGACACAGCTCCTCGTGTTCGCTACAAACGAAAAAGACGCGCCGCGAAACATTTTCTGGAGACATTGCCTGTTGAATTTAGAAACAGCTCGACAACTTTCGAACCTTGTCCTGGAACTATAGCGTTCTGAGGCAACTATACTTGTTAGATCCCTCGTTAATTTTCAGTGAAAAGTGCTCTGTGATCGACAGGACGGAGTGCATTTGCAATTTGTCCTTCTTGTAATAGATTTTATATTTTGACTTTAATTGTGGAAATCAAATATGCTATACACCAGTGGTGGGCACGGTTGGGGCTCCTCAAACACTTGCTTCTCCCACCAACCTCTATTTCATGCAGCGCGCTTGTTCGTTGCGTACGCCAATGTGTCGTGTCTTTGTTGCCCCATTGTACCGCGCTTGCCGGGAGGGGGCAGAGGGCGCTACGGTGTGGACGGTTTTGCCTCAATTGAGGCAAAATTGCCCATTGCTCTGCTGTACACAATCTTATTCATTCATTGGTCTATTTCGTTGACATTGGGAGTCTAATGACGATTACAAGAGCCTAATAGTAACGTTGCATAATAAGCAACCAGTGACACATTTTATTCAACCATATAGGTGGAGGGTATTACATTATAACTGCATCCTTAATGGAACAGACAAAGAAATAAAATTGTTGTGTGCTTCGTTGAATAATCATTCATTGGCCACTTCTATTAACATTGGAAGCCAAATGGTGTCTTCAAGAGCACAATGGCGACATTAAGAGCCTAACGGCAAGCCGATGTCATGAAGAACCAATGAGACATTTCATTTAACCATATGGATGCATTATATTCTGAATTCATGTATAAAATCGTATGCAAGAATGTTCCTTGAATGAATCTATACAATCATATGTACAATCTTGCACTGGAATTATGTGTTAAAACTTTAGATTCTCATAGTACTAGTATAATGCAATTCAAGAATTTCAAGAATCAAGTCTGAAATTCAATGTTTAACTCTTTGCACTCGACCGTTTCCTCCAAGGCACCACTAAAACTGAGTATACTACAATTCAACACAATTTCTGCATTACCAAATCTTCTTGTGTTTAACAGATTGCTGACTGTTCAAGTGTGTCGCAAGTAAATGTACTCGATATTGTACGGACAAAATGGAAAAGGTTATACGGTCACAAAAATATTCTAGATTCAATAAAACGTCTGCATTCTAAAGTTAACACAGCTTCGAGTGCAAAGGGTTAAATGCCAGTGGAGCTTCAACTTTTAAAAACTCCTAATCACAATTATCGAAACCCAATGAACAAAGTACACGAAGCAGGATTCAATCAACATCCACAGCAGTCTAAGCAACCCTATAGATCAGGCACAAGGAAGAAGTAATCATAATTGCTCCAGATTCCGCGCAATCGAGCAGATTACTCAGCCAAATCGATCGCCATAAATGAAACGTTTGCTCCAACAGAAGAAGATAATTTGTGCGAGAGCAAAACGATCCTAAAGATCATACGTCCAGCCATATGGAATTAGGGGTCGGCTTAATATAAGAATATTATAGACAGGGGAGCAATCATCGTATCGCGGATCAGCGTTCCGGAAACTGGGACCGCTCCGCAAGCCAGACAGCCAGATATCTCGGAATGTTTTACACCTCATTAGGCAACAATGTGTTGTTGCCAGGGTGAATTATATCGGGCATGAGACGCCCGTCAAGACAAATGGCTCGAACCGGAGGTAATTGTGGGCTTTTATTAGCTCTGGTTTCTCCTGTTGGCTGCAAATCGCGCAACGCGCCTGGGTCGCAGACAAGGAGGCAGCAGCGCACCGGCTATGCTGGAAGGCAACCCTTCCAGCTCCTTCTCATCTATTTTCCTTCTCTCTATACGCCCATCCTCGTTCGTCTTCCAGATTTTGTTCCGGTCCCTCTTGAGGAACGCCTCCCGCGAGCCGCGAACGCTGCCGCGTAATTACTCGCGTGACAGTAATGCTGGAATGCGAATCTCGTCTCTGCGTATCCTGTTGTGTCATCCTAGATGCTCTGCTCGCTGCTGACGTCCTCGATCCGATCTATCTTTCCGTTTCCGATTCCATTTTCACCTTTAAACCCTTGCCCTATGATTTATTCTATGGTTAATGTGATTAGTTCCTCTTTGACGCATGTACTTTCTTATAAGAATGAAAAAATCAACAACTATCGTATGTCTGCATTTTCTTTAATGGCTAAATGCAATCTAGAATAACATAGTACTTTATTTTGGGTTCAAAGAACTCACTGGACTGTGGATTTTATGCATTTATGTCAAACATGAGTAGCTCTTTATTTAAAACAGTAGGAAGATTAAAAGAGAAAGAAGCACCCACGTGAATCTTGTTTCTTGCTGCAGCTGCAGAAAATTTATATTGTGTATAATGATCCCCAGTCTGTTATTACCATTTATATTTAGTAGTGTAAGAGTAAGGAGAGTAGCATCACGTCTCTCCGTCGCTCGTCAGTCGTCTGATCGGCTTATGTTTTAAACTATAAGGTTCGAATGCAGCTCCGCTGGCAGTGTTGGGATATGGTCCATTTTTTCTCGCGCATGCGCGGCCAAAACAGTAACGTATCTATATCATGATGACGAGGTAGTGGAGCCCTAAGACAGTTATATTGGCGGGAAAGTATCGAAACAATCTATTCCGGACAAAAAGACTTCATTACGTGGCCTACGAGTTACAAAATATACACAAATACACATGTTATACATTCATTTTTCAGAATCAAATCATACCAATTTTTTAAAATTCTGCTGGGTGCTCAAGGTACCCCATTTTATCGAGAATCTTACTTTACTGAGGCCAAAATCGTCGCGCATGCGCCAGAAAAGATGGACCATATCCCAACACTGTCCGCTGGAGTCAGTGCCAATCGAAACGCCGTTGTATCATTATATAATACAGAGATGGGCAATATTGCCTCAATTGAGGCAAAACCGTCAACACCGTAGCGCCCTCTGTCCCCTTCCAGCAAGCGCGGTACAATGGAGCAACGAAGACACGAGACATCAGCGTACGCAACGAACGTGCGCGCTGCATGAAAGAGAGGTTGGTGGGAGAAGCAGGCGTTTGAGGGGCTTCACCCGTGCCCACCACTGATATAATATATCTCTTTCACTTTTACCAGCGCGTCGATTAGGTCAATCCCTTTCCCACGTCCTACAGTAGACTGTGTTCAATACCTTTGCCACGAGTCCGACACGATATTCTAATTTGTGATGTGATTTATGTTGCCGTTTGTCTAGATCCAAAAAACAGAAACCGAGTAGAAATTTACTGTGTAAACGTTCAGATTATTATCAGTGAAAATTCTTTCGCGAAAAAACGATGGTAGAACGTAGAAACTTTCGTATGTCATTGCCCTATCTGGAACAACAGGAGAAATCCGATTTAATTTTTCGATTAAAAAATACAGTGAAATCGACGATGTATATAATTGTTATGTACAGAAAGCGTTCCGAAAGACCAGCCACCCGTCTCCCCCGCATTTATTTCGGGGGGAATAAACTTCCAACAAATTTCTGAGTGGCCGCAGACCCCGACCACGTCGGTGTTGGTGGATTCTATACAGGTTTTGGGTTATTTGCGTGCAAGCGGCAAAGTGTAGCCGTCGACGTTGGTTAAAGTATGCCCGAACGGATCGGCAAGATTAATGTGGTCAGCGTGTTTCTTGAGATATTTCACATACTTGCAAGGTTAATTACTTCCCCGCGTAAAATTGTTGCGGCCAAGGCACCGCCTGTGACCGGCACCAAAATATTCGTCGACTTCGCGCTCTTCAATTATCTTGTTCGTCAAAGCTTTGGCTACTTTATCAACCGTGATTCTAACCCATAAAATGTGTACGGAGAACCCTGCTCGAGTTTGTGCAAACAACCAGCCAATCGATTAAGCATCTTCCAGAAGTATTGATTAAAATTTTAGTAATGAGAACAATCATTTTCTTGATTGGGATTGCGCAAATCGAAGCCACAATTTTAAATGATGTGTTGAACTCTTTGAGGAGAAAGTGTGCAGTAAAAGGTCTTTGGAATTTATTCATACACTAGACATTTTTATTTGAAATTGCACACTGCAGCATCGAAAAGGATTGTTTCTTTTATTGTAATTCTATGAAAAGACTAACACGTTGACTGCCAGGCACATTTTTCATGGTTTGCCCAAGGCGCCAACGTGAATTTTTCATTCCGCGATGCATATTATGTTGAAATATTATTTGCAGCAAATAAAGTGAGTTATAAACTCATGCTTGAAGCATTTTTCGTGCATTAATTTCTTCAAACCCTTATAGTAACAATGATATTATTGAAAAATTTATCAGTATCCATATTTACTTTAATTATGTACTTTTATTATTTGCTGCGTCGCCGGTCACCGGTGGCCGCCACGGCGCTGTAGCCAAGTCGAGTGCCGGTCGCCGGTGACCCCCATGGCAGTCAACGTATTAAGAAGAAAGTGTATAATTAGAACCCTGTGTAATTAATGGATGCAGCCACTACATATTTGCAATTGTACACCGTAATATCTAGAATAATCATAGGATAGGATAAGTACTGATATTTGGTCCCCTCAGGGTTTCAAATACATTTTACCATTTTCCCCCTTCTTCCACTCTTCCCCCTCTTCCCCTTTGTTCACTCTCACCTAACGCCAATATTCAGCCTATTTCAGCCTACTTTTTAGCGAGACCTACTGTTTATTACGGTGGGTTCCGAACCACCATGGTCAACGACGCAGTATAATATCACATAGAAGAATATTTCCATTAGTGACAGCGATGGGATTTGAACTCACGACCACATTGTTTGTAGTCGCGCGCTCTATCCACTGAGCCACTGCGCGCCCTATATCTGGAATAACCATGTCCTTCATTGTAATCTTATAAAGAAAAAACCGAATTTCAAGCATCCTATTGCACTCAACAAGAAGCTAGTCTAGAAATTCTGTGTTTAACACTAAACCTACCACGGTCGAAATGACCGGTTTTCTATTTTACAATTATTGAAATGAGAAAACGATTTCATAGGAAATGACTGAATTGACTTCTATATTTAAGCACATATTCTTATGGAAACGATACAAAGTTTAAATAAATTCAATCTTCTCAATTCTGTAAGGCATTTTATCTTTATATGTTTTGTGGTTGGTAGGTTTAATGTTAACACCGTTCAGTCTAAAAATCCTGTCTGACTTATACAATCTTTAGCACGTTGCCTTCAGCACTGTCTGGTTAAATTACAATGAATTAATAAAATGTAAAAATTGACTAAAAATTACTACAATGTGGCTGCATTCTTTTCGTGCCAGATTTCGAATAAGGGATTTTGCGAAATAAAAGTGCAGCTTAACGATCCGGTTGCCGGGGCGTTTACCATAAATGCCGGCGCGAACCCGAAAGGAATAAAATTCTCTTTCATTTCTCATCCGTGCGAGCGAGTTCTCCCGTTCGAAATCGCAGTATTTTTTCGAGGGGGGGACCAGGACATTCCGTAAGGTCGCATTTTCGCGAGAAGAGAGTCTGGTATCCACGCGTTATTACGCCTCTAGGAGGTACAACTCGCTCGAGGCATATGCGGGCCAAGCTTGTCCCCGTCCCTCTTTCGCTCGTAGTTTCGCCGTGGTTCATGTATTTATGCATTTCCACCCGCCCGCTGCTTCTTGACTAGACTCGACTCACATACTGGCTCTGCAGCATTGTGTGCCAGACGATTTACATGTATTGCTCCTCGATGATGTGCCGTAAAAGATGGCCGGCCGAGGGGCGAACCTGTAGTCGAGGAGATAGAGAATTGCTTTTAAATTAGCGACACGCAGTTTCTGTCGTTTTAATGTGATTTACCGACGCCGATATGAATTATTACACCTGGGGAAGAGAACAGTTCGATTTTGCGGAGAAACGAACTCCATCGATGGCGATTCGAAGTATCCATTTGCCACTGGACCGTGGATTTTATGAATTTATGGTTCATGAGAACCTGAGAGATACATTTTCCTTATCTGCGATGTAAATTGTATTCTATAAATATTTTTATCTTAATTTCTCAATTATGATTGAGTTATATTAGTTACTGTGCAGTCACAAAATTTACAGATAAATTTATTTATGGATCATACAGATACAAAAGACACCTTTCTTTCCATTCATGATGGAAAATGTGTTCTATAAATATTTCTATCTTGATTTCTCAATTATGACTGAGTTATATTAGTTACTGTACAGCCACAAAATTTACAGATAATTTTATTTATGGATCATACAGATACAAAAGACACCTTTCTTTCCATTCATGATGGAAATTGTGCTCTATAAATATTTCTATCATGATTTCTCAATTATGATTGAGTTATATTTGTTACTGTACAGACACAAAATTTACAGATAAATTTATTTATGCATCATACAGATGCAAAAGATACCTTTCTTTCCATTCATGATGGAAATTGTGCTCTATAAATATTTTATCATGATTTCTCAATTCTGATTGAGTTATATTAGTTACTGTACAGTCACAAAATTTACAGATAAATTTATTTGTGGATTATACAGATGCAAAAGATACCATTTTCTCCATTTATGATGGAAATTGTGCTCTATAAATATTTCTATCTTGATTTCTCAATTCTGATTGAGTTATATTAGTAACTGTGCAGCCACAAAATTTACAGATAAATTTATTTGTGGATCATACAGATGCAAAAGACAACTTTCTTTCCATTCATGATGGACATTGTGCTCTATGAATATTTCTATCTTCGCTAGTCGATTATTTTTGGCTCGGGGAACCTAACCTCCATCATTTAACAGGCAAGTGGTACTCGAATAACTTCAGCGAGTCCAATTAAATAAAATTGAATATCTCGGAACTGTGTAAGCCGTTAAATCGCGTCAGAAAGTTAAATCGTCCGCTTACACTCTAGCAATTAATTGTCACACATCGGACCATTAATTAGAGCACGCGGCTGCTCCCAAGTCCACATTATCGCTGCTAATTTAATCGAGCTCTTCCCAAATGCTGTCGCGAAAATTGTTATACCAAATTTCTCAGGATAAATCGAAAGACGAGCGTAATGTATGCACAACTGTGATATCATAGTAATTTTCATTCTAGATCTCTCTTTCGTGCAGGCTGGATCCACGGTTGCCTTTCATTATTCGACCCGCCATATTTACTCATTGAATTCAATTCGGATTCACTTACGGTATGATTTACTCTGCGGAGGCGTACCTGAGCATGGTGATGGGAATTTATTGGAGACGGAGGTCGTTCCGTAAACGGGAAAGGAAAGACGCAAACAGCGGGGGTGGAGAGCACAGGGGAGAGGTCGAGAGCCTGGCGAAAGGGACAACGGGCAAAACGAAGGGAGACGAAAGTAAAGGGCGAGTCCTTTTCTCATATTCTGTATCCCATATGGTCCCTCGTAAAAGTTACAAGAGCATCTTTACGAAATTCTGATTTACCGTACCCTTTCGCGGCCGTTTCGCCGGGCAACATATCAGCCTCTGTTTCACTATGAAACATTAGCATTCTAAATTAATATTAAATTTCAGTATTAAATTGTATACCTGTGCAACAAATTTTTAGAACTCTCAAATAATCTAAAGTCTTCAAATCTGAATTTTAGAGACGAAGTGTTACCTTAATTGTCAAAAGAGTATTAAACGACAGACAAATGGTGTTAAATTGATATTTGCATTAAACCACTCCGTGGTTACGTCAAATATATTCGACATTACCTGAATGCATTTTTTGATGGTTAATAGTTTACGGTAAATTCGAATTTTGTTTATGACACTCACTTTCATTCTTCAGAAAGAAACTCTGCACTTCATAATTGTTATCGCAGTAGTCGGTTGATTGTTTCAGTCAGTTATTTACGAGTTTAAGTGCAAATTACTAATTACAAACTTTCAGATTTTTAGATCGACCTAATATATATTTTTGACCCAGAGAGGGTTGATTAAATGTAAAAGTTATTCTTACATGCAGATGTGAGGTTGAATCAATATGTTGAAGTATAAGATGCATAAATGGATGTGATTTTAAAGCTACTGACAAAGTAACTTCGAAAGGTATTTTTATATAATGTTGTCCGACCAGAGGGGATTCTAAGGGTGGTCTTCGGACAATAAATGTCTGTCCAGCGCCTCTCTATTGCTCCGAATGCGAGGGATACAGCTTTATTGGCGAATGCTGAATTTTTATTCGACCCCTGCGGAAATAAAGCCATATAGAGCACATCCTGTACAGCCATTTTTTAAAAAATATCGCTCATAAGTCAAGCTAACAATAAGTGCGTCCATTAACTGGATACGGTTAATCGATTCGGGAATATATATTGTATATTCTATATTATAGTTATATCTATATTATAGTATATTATATACCAACTTTACAGTGTACGGCAAGAAATCCAGTAAAACAGAATTTCTCGACAACCATCTCAATCTTCTTATTTTCCAAATAGCTTGAAAAATGGTTTTATAATTTTTCTATAACTTTCTCCGGTTCTATATTTGCGGGGGATATTAAAACGTCCGTTTTAAATGCATAAATGAGTAAGAACGCGCAGCAATTTACGCGTAAACTAAAATCTGGTCGATCAACAGGGGGCTCGGAACGCCACAGGCCGAGGTGGGGGGTGCTACGGGGGTGGTTGGAAGAGAAGGGAAGGACACACCCCCGCGAACTCGAACATGAATTAAAGTTTTAATTTCTCTAAATCACTGTTCGCCCTCGAGCGCTTTCCACCAGACGGTCCGTTACTTATAGCCTTTGCCCTTTTTACCGCCTCCTTTTTTGCCATTCGCCTCGATCTTACCACCGTCCAACCCTCGCCAATCGGGAGAAATCGATATGCACTTATCCGATGACTCTTGAGACCCCTCTTTCTTTTTTTTTCTTTTTACCGTAGGCATAACAGTCAGCCATCTTTCGCCCGATGAGATTTAAATATTTCAAGCCTAAATTATCTTCACCACCCGAGGACCATTTAGATTTATCCGATACAAACCCATTTTAAAAATCGAATTTTGAATTGTAGTTTATAATTATGGACTTATAGAAACAATTATGTTAACTTTTATGCATCAGAATCTGTAAGACATTTTTAGTCGATCTTTAAAAATAGGATGTTTGCATTCGAGTGATTACTTATTAATTAGGATCTCGTACAACAATTTTTGAAACGTGTACACTTTAAAATGTCTTTCCTAATATTGCTAATTTGTGTTTTTCGTTTATACAGGGTGAATCACCTAATGTTTGCACCCCAAATATCTTTGCTGCTTCTAAAGATACGTAAAATATGGTAAGGACAAAGTTGAATGGTACAATGACCATAGCTGACACAATGCTAAAAAAAATTTTTTTTAGAGATATCAAGGTAACCTTGACTTTTTTAAATGGAACCACCCTTTTTTAAACACCTACAATGATAGTCCCTTTCATTAAGAATTCAGTGACTGTAATTACTCAAGGTCATTCAAGGTCGCGGACAGAAATAACGTATAAGATTTAACATCGATACATGCCTGTAAACGGGCGTTGAAGGAATGTTGCTCTTTCCGTGACCTTGCATGACCTTGAGTAATTATAGTCACTGAATTCGTAATGAAAGGGACTATCATTGTAGGTGTTTAAAAAAGGGTGGGTCCACTTAAAAAAATGAAGGTGACCTTGAAAATCTAAAAAAAATAACGTAAAAACAAAAATTTTCTTGGTATCGTGTGAGCCCCACTGAAACATACAACTTTGTCCTTCAGACATTTGACGTATCTTTAAAGACAACAACGATATTTGAGGTGGCAATAATTAGTGCCTCACCCTACAATGATAGGTAGTATAATGATCTACAATTTACTCGTCTGAGAAACACCGAAATATTTACACAGTTCAAAGCGTCCAAATATTCTGTTCAAATTTTAATATTGAAGTCTGAGATTTCCTCGAGGATCGAATAGAGGGCAACAGAGGTTTTCCAGTGAAACAAGGACGACAAATTTCGTGCAAGGAGGATCGATCGAGGGAAACGCCGATAACTGGATCAGAATTCGCCCCTTACCGGAGGCTCGACAGCCCGAGACCGGGGTTGTTCATTTAAAATCATGACGCCGAGCGTAGGGCGCAGTCACGGCGGAGGCGTTAGTATTAACGTTAGGTGCCACCGGGCCGGGCCATCTACAAGAACTTCGCGCACCCCCTTACCACCGGTGACATATTGTTTCCATTCTGCTTTCGGGCTAAAGCGCAATAAAAAACTGGCATAAATATCAGCCCCCTTGGCCTCACCGCGTCCCGCAGCCACCGATGCCATCCGAGCTCGGTGGCCCGCGACACCGTTGCTACAAGCAAGAACACTATGGCCTCGGATACCGGCGGTCTACAACTACGTGGAAACGTTCTTTCCCGCGTGAGAAACACCGAGGACTAATTTGTCTGAGTGGCTTTTTCGACGCGCATAAGGGCAACGTGGATTGCCAACCGAAGCCGTGATCTTTCCCTCCATCGCCAATCGCTACGCTAAGTATTTGCATTATGGAACCGAAATGGTCATTAAACTAGTCAATTTTAAGTCATCAGGGTGCTAACTGAGACACCTTTTTTTATTTGAAAATTACGTATCTCGTTCATTGATTTAAGATAATTATATTTTCATTTCTCCAGCCAGATCATCTTCGAACTAGTCAATTTTTAGTCATCAGGGTGTTAACTGAGACACCCTTTATTTTATTTGAAATTTGCGTATCTCGTTCATTGATTTAAGATAATTATATTTT
This sequence comes from Sphecodes monilicornis, assembly GCA_913789915.3. Lineage (NCBI taxonomy): Eukaryota > Metazoa > Arthropoda > Insecta > Hymenoptera > Halictidae > Sphecodes > Sphecodes monilicornis. The sequence continues at coordinate 20,911,906 of OU565290.1, forward strand.
TATTTGACCAGCCAGATGATCTTCTGGCCCCGAAACGGTCTTTAAACTAGTCAATTTTCAGTCATCAGGGTGTTAACTGAGACACCCTTTGTTTTATTTGAAAATTGCGTATTTCGTTCATTGATTTAAGATAATTATATTTTTATTTCACCAGCCAGATGATCTTCGTACTAGTCAATTTGCAGTCATCAGCTTGTTAACTGAGACACCCTTTATTTTATTTGGAAATTGCGTATCTCGTTCATTGATTTAAGAAAATTATATTTTTATTTGTCCAGCCAGATGATCTTCGAACTAGTCAATTTTCAGTTATCAGGGAGTTAAACGAGATACTCTTGTGTTATTTTTGAATTTCACACCTCGTTCGTTGATTTAAAAGTATATAGGATTGAACAGCACGGTTATTGATTATATCTGCTCCCCACAGTATTATTTGTATGAAAGTTTGTACACTTGTCAAGTATTTTCTTCTATTTTTCGACCGCAACAGATAAACGATTTGCAGAGTTTAAATTAGATTTTACTTACAGCGTGACAGGTTCCTCAGGGCTCGAGGGTGAAACTGAAAGCGACATGGTGGCGGTTAGACATCGTGACGTTCCTGGCGACCTAACTCGATCGTTCACCTAAAACAGAATGGAATCTGTAAGTATCATATTAGCGTAACAAAGTATAATCATCTATAATTGTCTTCAAAATTGAAACTACCCTGGAAAAGCCCAATACATTTGATTCCAAAGATAACTTTGATCCAAAAAAAGATCATCCCCTTATATTCTTAAAGTTTGAATTATTTTTCTCCTGTGGTATAAATTCAATAAATGCATGAATCTTCTCTGATTGATAAGCAATGGCAGAGAACTACACTGTAAATTCTTAATGGTATTTTAGAGACTTATCCGCCCTCAGGTTCGAACGCGCTCTGCTTTAAGAAATTATGCACACGATCGAATTGAAAAAACACAGAAGAGACATTCTTCCGTGCAACTTCCGAATTCTTTGCACGATCCTTGCTGTCGTCGATGGGGAATTGAGCAACAGGTAGAGCAGATATGTCCTCGAGGCATCATGCTCGACAGAGCATACGCGTGATTTACCGTATAAGTGACTCATCGAAATCACCCCTTTTTTTTCTCTTATCTTCGACTCTCTGCTGGGAACCAGAACTGGAGGAAATAATTCTTTCATCTAAACGGTCCGTGGGAGGGGAAACGAGGATTTATATTCGAGGGTGGTATTCATGTGCTCTGATAAATTGTCAATTCCAGAGCTATAAAATTTGTAATATGCTGCAATACTATGACATAATCCGCTTTCGTGTTTTCACGTTTGATATATCTACACAACACCCTTCTTTTACAGAAATATACAATCTCTGCATTCTAACTATCAGAAAAAGCTGAATATATTCGTCACTTTGTTAAAAATTCATTTGATAAGTAGCGATAAAAATTTGCATCTCACTTAACATAGTTCTAGCTTTTGCAATGAATTGTTTCTAGCAAAATTTTTGTGTAGGTAATAATAGGTGATTATAATGTCTTGATTTATTTTAATATAAAAATGGATGGAAGATAATTTTAAAACAGATCATATTAAATTATTCAACAGACTACAAAAGAGTAATTAATATTGTCATGTTTTCATAATAATGGACCCAGGATCTATTGCACTATTAGGCCTTTACACACGCAGCAATTTTAATTCCAAACTCAATTTATTTTTTTCAACCCGAAACATTTTTATTCTATCTATCTATTTTACATTGTGCACCTGAAATCAAACCTGTTCACTTAATTATTACGTGAATTAATAAGTTACTAGCTTAGTTAATAATATGTAAACTATTTTGAATAAAGGTATGGCAATTTTGATAACTCAGAGTCACCATTCGAGTGCAAAGGACTAAAGCCTGAATTTTCGAAATAAAGTAACATTGAGAGTTTATATTTTATTGTGCGGGAAACACAGTGTTATCGGTGGATTATAATGATTGTCAGGGAGATTTCACAGTGATTTTCTGAATCAGGACACTCACGCGGTAGTCGAATCAGCGGGGGCGGACAAATTCAGTCGGAATTGAGCGGCCCTCGCTCAAAGAAATATTACACCCATATTTTTCTCCGGTGAACGATGACTGAAGCTCTCCCGCGATTTCCAAGGGATTAATAATGCCAGCCGACCGTTCTACGACAATCGTAGAGCGAAACAAATGCAGCCCGGGGCAAGTGGACCAGACTCGCGCCGACATCAATCTGAACGAGCGAGTCGCACCCCTAACGAGCCACCGAGTCATATAAATTTTATTGCCATTTCATAAATCCCGTCGACTGCCGCGAGTTACCGTTCCGCGGATCTCCGATAGGGATTATCGCGAATGTATAAAGTTGCGGATTTTGTATCTCACGTCTGCTCATTTCAGGCCCGAGATTCGAGTGGACGGTAGTCGCGAAAAATATTACAAAAACGGTTGCATAATATGGTCACTTTACCATCGATCCCGTTCAATAAACACAGATTTATTTATCAGGGGCGAAACATACTTAACACGGCCGTAAAACCTAATTGCAACTTAATTTAATTGTTCATATGTCTCCGTTTGGAATAAACGAGAGCAACCGAAACTCTTGGTACGAAAATCAGATTTTTATATTATTTAATTCTGAACCAAACAATCGGTAATATGTAAAAATCTATGTACAAACTTATATACAGGGTGTTCATTTGAAAATTTTCTTATTTGGGTGGCGCTTTCAAGGTCATTTGAAGGTCAACCTTGTTTTTCAAATGGAAACCTATATTTTTTATTATGGGATCTTATTGTATGTAAGAAGACCAAAAATTTTCGTACGATACATTTTTTTATGCGCGCACTAGCTTCGGAGATATTTAAAGCGAAGTAAAGCGTTTGTACAGGAATGTAGCAGAGCTATTCCAACAGATACCTTCAAAAATGTTCGTTCAAAATTTTAGAATCGTCTGTATTATTGTTTAGAAAACAACGGAGAACATTTTGAAAATTTGTTGTAGTTATAAAGAAATTACAAACTTTCTCGCAGTATAAGTATGACTCGCTCTACTTCTCTTTAAATATCTCCGAAACTAGTGCGCAGATCAAAAAAAGTATCCTACGAAAATTGCTGGTCTTTTTACGTACAATAAAATCCCATAATAAAAAATATAGGTTTCCATTTGAAAAAACAAAGTTGACCTTCAAATAACCTTGAAAACGCCACCTAAATATGAAACTGATACTGCCCCCCTCTTTATCCCTCAAAATCTGTGGACACGTGTTTTACACTTTTTTAATATCTTTCTTGCTTTTCGAGATATTCGCCTAATTGAACACCCTGTATGTCCAAACATGGACAAGTTCAATTTTACTCTGTCTTTAATTTTTGATCATTATCCTAATGTTTTATTTCGATTCTGCTGGTTTTGGAATTGTGTAGGACCAGTTGCGACAACATTAGCATGCGACATGAAAGATGAATCTCGATCCAGGGGATGTAAACGCAAGCATAAAATACGCGTCGAGCAAAACCGCGGCGACATGTAGATGCCAGGATCACGTTTATAATAAATAAGACAGAAGTCTGTACGAGGAAGATGGAGACGGAGCACAGTTAATTCAGTTTTATACGACAACACTTCCGATCCGCGGTAAGCCGGCGACAGTCTCGAGCTCCTTACCCTCGGCGTTCTCTTCATCTTAACGCAAAGACGAACCAAAACCTGATTTACATTTCTTTCTCTCCACGCTATAAAAATTCTGCGACGATAACTTCCTTTGTTCCACCCTCTATAGTCGTAGGGGCGAGCCACCCCTGCGGCTGGAAAGCCACGGGGAGTCCCCATAACCCCGACTAGTTTTCGGTTTACATTACATTCTTTTCCTTAATTAAAGGCATTGCGCACTCGGGCTCGTTGGGCGCTTTATCTCACTCGCGGAAACGTTCAGCACAAGCTTTTTATTTTATCGGACACCCTATCGAAGGGACGAACTGTAAAATATTAGGAATTATTTGAAAATGTTGCCATCCCTCCTTGTAATGTCAAGATTAACAAGGTGGTCATTGGTGACCAGACTAATTAATTTGTCAATCGGTAAAAAGGTTTGATAAATAATTTATAGCACTGAATATGAATTTATTCGTTCTGAAATTAATCATAGAGTAAGGTGCAAATTTTATTATCACATAACTGACAGTAATTATTAGACTGCGGATTTTATGCATTTATGACAAAAATGGGTACGTACAATTTAAAGCAGTGGACATAGTAAAAAGATTTAAGGACGTCAGTTTATAAGTTTCATCTTAACAATATAATTAAAAATAGAAATCAATTTTTATTTTCCTCCTGTGTCTTGCAATCAATGCAAACATCTTTTATTTTGCATAAAGATCCGCAGTCTAGTAATTATTAATTACTCCGATCGTATATCCGAATGAATCAGTCAAGTCTTATGTGAAACACACAGAATCCACGCGACAGTCAGCCAAAATGTTAACACTAGCACTATCGGTTAAATTGTATTCCGTCAGTTACTAAATTTAACAAACTTTAGAGTGTTTTGTATTTTTTAATCGCCTGCTCAATTGAAAGGATCGATTCCAGATTTTTTCTTTCATAATTCATGAAGTTGTAAAAATATTTTCTTTTTGCCAGTGTACTTCTTCTTTCATGTACATAATACTATAAAATCTTACAAAATCTTTATAAATTCAATACTGTTATTATTATAAAGGAATATACATCAGTCTATTCGTCAGATGGCTCGGTAGTTTTAATGTTAAACTAGGATCAATTGAACAGGCGATTAAAACAGTCGAAACAATTTAAAGTTTGTTAAATGCATCATTTGGCTTAATACCATTTCACCCTTCAGGGACAACGATGAATTGTCAGCTTACTTCTGAATGTTTGACCTTATTTTAAATCACAGATGTTACAATAATTTCATGATGATTTAAACTTTTTGATATTTTCACTAGCTACCATCGAATTCTAGAAAGCGTGCAACACTGCATGAAACCATATCGCATTTAATAATCTAACCTCCTCTAATCAATTTTGAAATATTCCTCAGGGTCAGTGCGGCGTACGGATGTCGAGCGAAAGGGATTAAAATACGGACTATAATGTAACGAATGCTATATTCTTGTGAAACAAATAAAACATAAATCACACGGACTAGTGCAACGGTTAAGCGTCGGTTGATCGTATTCAGGAAGCAACAGTCAGAAGATGACGGTCGTTCATTCAGTAGCAGAGATCGCGTTCGTCGCGGAAGATGAGGGAGCGAAGAGGGCTAGATAGGATCGAAATGTAATTAAGAGAGCAAATAATCCGAGCCGAACAAACTCCATGAAATGGATCAAAGAACTGAGAAGCGAGAGGGAACGATGCGCTGTGGGAGTAGTGCGAGAAAGAGGGAGGGAGGTACATGGGACCGATAGAGGACTGAAAGGTAGCAGGACGAACTACGACCGACTGATTCTCCCTGTCGTCGTCCTGTCTAGCCCGAAGGAGTAGGGCAACGAGGGGGGCCTCGGCAAAGACCCTCGATAAATATTTCCGTCAAGTGACCGGGGTTGGAATTCAAAGAGAGCCGAAAGGTGGAATCGAGAGCAAAACGAGTCCATCCTCTCTTCAACGGCGGTTCAAGGGATGGCCGACGCTGGATGGGGTTCGAAACCGGGAGGGAGGGGGTTAGAAGGGGTGCTTATGGAGGGGGGAGGCAGGCAGCCAGTATATTTGCGTTACGTTACGTAGTTGCGCGTTTAATCAGCCGTATACCCGGAAAGGGCGCGTGTGAGAGGGAAGAAGGAAAAGAGGGACGGGGACTAAGAGGAACCGCCTCGACTTCCGGATACTAAAGAAGGACAGGGACTAAACAGCGTCCTACCTTTTGTCAACGCAAAGAGACCAGATTCTGTTTGCCGACGGACTCTGTCCTCTGCGACCTCGTACGACTACCTTCACAGAATGTCGCTTGCTCAGCTCGTTTTTCTTTATTCGCCTTTTTACCCTGGCAAACTACAACGCTGCCGACCATTTTCAAATTTCTTTTTACCGAGGAAGTTGACAATGTTTCTTTTCGTTTGTACGAACTTCGGACGGAATTTTGACGCGCGGACTGTCGCGTTGCTGATTAAATTGTGCGAGATTGTTTATCGAGAAGGACTCGCAAGGAGTTTGAAAGTGTCCGTGTTTTATATTGTTGAGTGGTTTTTGGTATCGATGAACTTCGTTTCTGGATTTTTCTCGTATTTTTTCAGATAGATTATTCGTGTTCTTTCCTTATGGTTTCGCGCCAGCAAGTGGAAGAGGAGAGAGGCCAAGGGGAAACAGAAGAGTTGGCGCCTACGAGACGTCGATGGCGTGACAGATTGCCTCCAGTATTTTCCACCACATATATCATCGGCATCCGCCAACCCTTAGTTCTAGTTCGATGCTCACCACCGTCGTCTCACTTAATTGGCATCACCTATACCAATCTACCTGTGCCATGGCTCAGAAAATTTCCTACCGCAGTTAATTACAACAGATTATATTATATTTACGCAGGCTTCGTTCTTCGTAATATTACGCTCCTAGCAAACTACATCTAAAACATTAACTACATATTACACTTGCCGAAAACAGTCCAAGCTATCTTTATTAGCGTTCCATCTTCTGTAATAGAAACTTATACTTACAAACAATAGCAAATATAGTTACAAACAATATTTTTAATGGATAATATGTTATATGTCGTATTAGTGTTATATGACGGATATTTATGGAATCGAACCAATTGAAATCCATGAAACGCACGGGGAAATCGTATCGAAACTAGTCAATATACAGGGTGTCCCAGCTAACTTGACCAACTTTAATATCTCGCTTAGTGTTAATAATACAAAAAAACGTTATAGGAAAATATTAACCTAAACGAAGGGGGAATATAATGATTCGGAAAAAAATTTTTTCAGGGTCATTTTTTTCTAGATATCAAGGTCATCAATTTTTTTTTTAATGGAACTATATATATTTTTTATCGCGATGTAATAGTAGGGGTGAAGACCTCTTCCATGACTTATTATACAATGACCTTCGTGTGACCTTGGGTATGAAAAATCCTAAAAGCATTACAGGTATTATCAGTAATTAATTTACTGCAATAAATCTTCGAAATGATGACCATTGTTTTCAATACATTGTTGTATACCAGAGAATCATTTATTTTCCGTATACAACAATCTATTGAATTTAGTGTTTAAATTTTTAAGTTTTTTATTACAGAAAAAGTTAATTATTATATATTTCTATTACAGATTTTCCATAAAAATGAATATTAACAGTTCTATTGTAATATATTATTTGTGATTAATTCATCAGCAATATAAATGATGTCTTCTTCATCAGCTGCATGTGGGGACGTTTCGATTTGTTCTCAAGTTTTTATAGTAATTATGTTTAACAGGAGGAATGAATTTTAGCAGGACCATCATGTCTCTCCCTTTTTCCCTTGTCACAGTTCTACCTTTAGTGCATTTGAGTTGCATTATTGCAGCGATTTACATTAGAGTATGTACTTAATCAAAATGGCCTCTGAAATAAAATATTTATTATTCACTGGCAACAAAATTTTGTCGATTAATGGTGTTAATCTTTATTATTCAGAAAAGTTATTCCAAATATAAAAAGTTATGATTATACCAAGTGCTTTGACACTTAAATTTAAGATTTTTCAAAAAGTGGAGTTAATCGACTTGTGCAGTGAACGGCTCATTTAACGCACGATTGTTACTCCCGTTCTAGGATTTCCTGTGCCCGATAGCCTTCGTCATTAATTATCTCCACGCCTACGAGATTGGATTTCGAATTAAACTAAGGAACCGGGTAATGCGGCCGGGTGGATAATATATCGATAACAAACCGAAGGGTCCGTGACAAACTGCAAACCGCACTTTCATCGTCAGGGATACGATTAGGGAAAAATTCGTCCTGTTTTAATGGCCAGTGAAAATTAAATACCGCGGTGTGTCCACCCCTTAGGTCCGGCCACCTAATAATTCATACGAGGAATGTAAAAAGGGCGAGCCCTTTTTCGGGGAACCCCCCGCGAGACCACCGCCGAGGAGAAACGCCGAGAACGAGAAAAGCCAGAAAAAGGGGGGTAGGAAAAATACGAGCTCGTGTTTATCTTGAGATTTGTAGCCGGCACTGTTCTCGATATTTATTGGCCGAATAGGGAGACGCGCGCGGCTTGACGGACCGTTAAATTTTATTATGTTTTTTTCACCGGGGCCGAAATAACGCGTCGCTGGATACAGCCTTTACGGCTGTAAAGATAAATCCTGATCGTTCGCGGATCATCGTTTCCGCGAGGAAACAGACATCGTAACACATTTGCCCCGGAGGTTCAACGTCTAGCTTCCGAACTGCACGGTAACTGCTTCTATCGGCGACCTGACACAGTTTTCTAACCATAACTGCACCTTTCGGTTATTTACTGCTTGGTAATAAAATTTTTACGGATTGGACACGAAGCGGTCTACGATCTCATAGTTCACGTAGAGATTGTTAAATGAATTTAACCCTTTGCGGATGAGTGTCTGCAGACGGTCGCCCAAGGAAAATTGCTAATTCGTTGCTGCAAATCATTTTTCTAAAAATGATTATTCTCAAAACACACGAAACAAATTTTTACTGAATTCTTGTACTCAGCTGTCGGTCTACAATTTCATTTCACGAGGAAAATTGTGTGAATCCGGTCCGTCGATAAGTATGCTAAAAATAATTCCCGTCAACAAAGGGTTAATGCATGTTCTTCTATAAAATCGTTGTAGACAACATAATGTTCAGAGAGTCCATAACATCCGTGTGCAAAATTACTTTAATGTAATGTAATGCATTATGGAGTTATACAATTTTTTGGAATTGAAGTTAAATTAACTCGACAAAATGGAAGAAGAAATTAGGAATTGACGGTATAGATAATGAAAGTGATGATGGTAATTCTCCGTGGAATTTGTTTCTGTCGTAGCAATTTTTGTATAATTTATGAGAATAATGGTGGCAGAAGAATTAGCGAATACGTAATGTTTGATGGCGTGTGGCTCTAAGATTGCTATGAAGAGGAATGAAGATTTATGGGACCAGTGAGCATCGACGATAACCCACGTCTTACCCCAACGAATTCATAAAGAAGGATCTCGAGGACGCGAGGGTACAAGGAGCAGCCTAACTGCCTACCGAGGTCATATTTAGGATTAAGGAGGCGGCGGTTGCAGCCTCTTCAGGGCTACGATAGTTGCGAGGCGCAGTGGAGACTTAGACCTCGTTAAATCGGGCGGCCCATTATCTTAACAAATCTAATCTCGCGGTGGGTGTTTATAAATGTCTTGTTTTCCAGCGGAACGACGCTGCGAGGCGCGAGGGCGATGGAAACGCCGCGTTTCTAACCGCATTTCGGTTCCTTCATTAATGGAAGGGCTGCAGAGAAATGAGGAATACATTCGTAAACGTAATTTACCGCTACCTGGGGACAGCTTTGGTTATTACTATCGACGAACCTCCAAATTTTTCGACGATAAATGATCCATGTGAATAATCGGTGCGGACATTTATGCAAATTGTTGTTTCAGTATTCAGATCCCGAGATACACAGTCGAATTTAATTTCCCTCAGCGGGTGAAAGTCAACCGAAATCTGTGATAAATTCTTTTCAACGCTGCGTTTACTGTTCTTCGAAAACTTTTACGAGCTATAAACTCATATAAGTAGACCGCAGATATTGATGCCTTGGTGCCATATACAGGTTTCGAAAATACAAGCAGACGTGCATATTAATAAAAATTAATAATGCTTCTCATTTACATTTTCTGTAAAGAATTTTTAAACGACTGAGCGAAAAATCCCTCATTTTTATTAGTTCTCATAAAATGATGGTATGGTAACGGAAATGTAAACTTGCTTCTTCAGACTACGTCACACTAAAATTCTTCTAAAAATGTCATAAAAATTTTGTTAATTGGTTTCGTTTTAGTGTCGTGCATCTTTCGTTGTTTTTTTTGTTTTGAATTTCGCGCCAATGACGGTCTTGTGGCGGCGCTGATTGCGTTTGGGCCTTTCTGCCTGTTTTGTCTTTGGCTAAGAGCGAGCGTCCTAAGCGTGCGACGCGTGCCGTTGTAATCGGTTAATAAAGAAACGATCATTGTGTTTTTATGTAAAATATTAGTGCCAATAACAACAAATTTACTAAAACACTATTTAATCGTACAGTCTAATGCTGCAAAATCCAAACGTTCGAAAGAATTTAAACAAACTTCGCATTCAGAATTGTGTTGAAATACACTAGCAAAAATCAGTGTGAATGAAATTTTGCTGGGTTCATGGAAGACCCTAGGGCACCATTGGAGGTTAGTACGAAAAGATAATACAAAATTAGCAGAAAGATTCGCAGACTACTCGCAAGAATTCATCGAGAATACACAAACATCATGCATTGCTTATCCACTTTCTGCAAAACTGAATTTCTTTTTAACACTGCGCGACCATGCTCGCTTGCCTCTTGTTCGCCGATTAGCAGTCTGTCGAGGAATTCCACAAAATTCTGCGAGCATGCTGCGAGAAGCTGAGACCGTGTACAGGCGCGAATACTGATAAACGTGGAGCGGTGGCTGCCGGGGTGAACACAACTATGGCATCCGGGAAAGGGGTGGATTCTTGTTATTATAGGACGGAGAGTACAGCTAGCCGCAAAACTGGCGGCCCTAATCCCTTAAGAACAATAATAAGAATCCTTTCTCTGTTACTCCTGGATCCAGCGTTAAAATTGCCGAGGTGTATGGAGGACAAAGGCGGGGCAAAGAGAGAGAGAGAGAGAGAGAGAGAGAGAGAGAGAGAGAGAAAGAGAGAGACAACGTTCCGAGACTTAATTCAAGGCCTCGTAGGAGGTTGCGCCGTAATCTCCTATTCGACTCCCCTTGAGATCCTCCGAGACCACCGGCTAAACCTCCGTTCACGCTTTCTTTTAACCCCTTCTTACCGCTGTATCTTACAACGCTTTTCATATTTTAACAGCCGCTGGGGATTACCTAACGACAGACGATTCCCTGAGTAAACAACTGCGATTGCTCTAAACACCGCCCTTGTAATACTAATAACCAAGATATTCTCTGTCGAGCTGGTTCAATAAAAATGGAGACTTCATTCTTCCGGAAGGAGGTCGCAGAAAATGGCAAATGTATTTGAAGCAATCATAATTTAAAGTGAAGGACTTCTTATTCAGGGATGTATTCCCTCCGAAAGCTCATTAATTAACTCCAGTTACATTTTTAACATTGACTGACCTTTTTGTAATATTTTTTCCTACGAGACAAATCTTTCACATTCGTAAAAATGCTTTATTCAAGAAAGATTTTCACATTATGCTATATAAATCTTATATAGCTAAAGCAACAAATAAATAAATAATAATAATAATAAAGATTTTCACGTCTTCTTCATTAATGACGATTAATACTGAACCTACCGAGAACCAAATGTAACTGGCACATGTTGTTTTATGAAAATAACAACATTAAGTTTATCTAGGCTTTTTGCTATTTTTATTATAGCACATGTTTGATTGAAGAAATTTATTAAATCATGTCTTACGATAGAGTCTTTATAATTTCAACAATCCCAAAATAAATAATTTCGGACCGGTCAATTTGACCGGCGCTTGTACGTTTAGTGTTACGTGTGAAACAGTGGTTGCTATTACTGACATAAGGAAAAGAAAGTTTAATAAAAATTATATCTGAATTTTCAGAGATTCGTTACAACATTTTTGTAGTCATTGCTTCACATAGTTACACATAGTTTACAACAGGAAAACTTCTTTCACTTAGGCTCTGCTTCATTTGAAATTTCATATAAAAGTTTATTTCAACATGTGTTGGAAGCAATGAGTACCATAGACGATTTTATGTCTGCAGTTAATAAATTAATTTCTCATTGTTGGATTATTACTTTTTCCATGCGAACTTCTTCTATAATTGGTGCAGAGAGCAACGAATTGTTTCTACATTCTCCTGTAAGTTTTGTAAAACATGACATACTTCCTTTTACTATGCATGTATTCCTTTATGAATGCTACCTGAAGCAATTACTGCACAAGCTTGTACTCATACACATCTCTGACTGAAATTACACATTTTAATAAGCTCTTTTTCTCGTGTGACAATGATAAGAAAACGTTTTAACTAAATTGAATAACGTTCAAAGTGTTCCTTCTTGAATGTTCAAGACAAGAGACTCTATCCATTAAACAGCTTTTGTATATTTGAAAAATTCAACTTGTGAGAAAAGATTGTTAAGAGTCAGAAATTTGGTTATTCAGGCCCTTTTTTCCAAGTGATTTTTCGATTATCCTTGCGGTTTCAATCAGTATTAACAATGAAAAAGGACTTAATCAGGCTTCCAGGGGAAAGACGACTATGCCAGGAGGAGAACTCTTTCGTTTTAAATTTTCATTCGACTCTCGTACTAGGAGGCTGCGTCAGGGACTTGTTTCATCCTTGGAGCCTGGGCTGAGACTCTCTTCTGCGTCCTCGTTCTGAGCGTAATTTGCACACAAAGTACTGAAGACGTGTACTGCTCCAGTACCACGGTGCCAGGTCTATGTGTTGTGTAGACACAGACGCGTTCACGTACGTTATGTATGGTCTGTATTCGAAAACATTATGCTAACGTCCCTCTCTTCTATCCGGTGCGTTCATCTAAATAGTTATTGCTCGACTATGAACGATATCGTATTTCCATGTTAACGTGGTAATTAGAGAGAAACTTTGTCCCAGTTCTGAACCTAACGCAAACACGCACTCGGGTCTCATTCCCTTTTATTTCTTCACTTTCTGGCTATCTGTTTTATTGTGCGGTCTTATGAATTTTATTGAATTTAGTCTGTAGAAGATAGCTGAACTTTAGAGTAATGGAAGATTGTGCACACTGCTTGATATTATTACATACATCTGTCGTACTAACAATTCTGGTAAATAAAAACGTATTGGGAATATTAACTAAAAGACCAAAAGCCTCTGTAGAGGTTTGAGAACATACATTTCATACATAATGCTTCTCCTTGAATGCTAAGTATTAAAAAATACATGCTCTTGCATGTATAATTTATTGGAAAACAGTAAAAAATCTCGTGAGTGATCGGACATCAAAATCCATTGAAAAGGATCTTATTTTAGTCGCATATGATCCATAAAAATTTTAATTATATTTTTAGATTTAAGGATTTAGGTAGAAAAGAATTTGATAAGTTTTCAAAATTTTAAGATGGAGAGTGAGTATAATTTGGTATGTTTTTATGGATTGAGATTGAAAAGTATATTTTTGAACTGCGTGATCTCGAGTAGGTAAGCAGGAATATTTTCAATCTAAAACTGATTTTCCAATTTGCCCGCGGCTACGCTAATAGGGAATTAGGTGTGTCGCGTATATACATAGCTAACGAGCTCGATCAGTCTCCACGGACGAGGCAGAAAGTCTTTCTATCAGATAATAAAAAACCTGTCACGTAGCGGCGGGTCCGCTGAGGACCACAGCCCTGAAACCGGAGGGTAGCCGGGAAGAAGGAAAAGAATACTAATTCATTATTCAATCTGGGTCGAGTGATTAGCATGCGACGGTACCCAGCATCTTCGTCCTCGACTCCTTCTAAATAATGTAAGACGTACACCACCGCAAGAACGTGGTGGTACAGGCATCGTCTCGGATCCCCGCTGCCACCCTTACAATTTTCCACTGCTTCAGCGTTCGCATTTAAATAATTATGCGCGACGTTCTGGCAGCGTGCATGGGAAAAATATTTCCCGGCCTCGGAGACGCAGAAATTAGCACTAAAACCGGCCGAGCGAATTTCGCGCGAATGAATCGGAATTTTAGGAGCATTTTGAACAGTATTCGTATTTATACAACATTCATATTTTCACACACGAATGATTTACAAGCTATGTAACTTCATAATTTGTTCAAAATTGACTTGCAAGTCTATACAAATATGTACAATAGCACCATGATCTTTTTGATCCTCAGACATCTGAAGTCTCAAGTATCCTAACCCGCTTCAGATGTGAATAGTTTAGTCTATTCAATTTACAGCGATCCATGTGGAACACTATTCATTGCACGAATCAATTGTGAGCGTATGGATGTGTGATAGTATGGACGGTGTGGAAATCAGTGATGCCAGAACGGTTTGTGGCGGCTACTTCCTGTGCTCCTCAACAGAGGGACATTACGACAACACCTTTCCCGCTACTACCTGAATCATCCTCTGTTTGGATATATACCGTCCTAAATTGTCCTTACGACATCCCGCGTCTAAGGCACGGGTCCGCTAGATAGCCTTACTAGTCCTCTAGCGGGCCTAGGACGAAACGCTTCCATCTCCTTTTTCCTCCTCTCACTCACTTTCCAGCCGCCATAATTGGTGACCCCGAGAAACGAACAACAACGCTACCTTCTGAGCAGAGGAGACGACAACATCAACAAACCACGGGACAACATCAGGAGGACTGGAAGGTGACTACTCTGTCACTGCCTTGTCTGAACTACTGCCCGACCAACAGCGAGGACTTCTCCCTACTATGCGCTTCTGACGTCATCTTCGCAGCATTATATGGTTTAACGTTTCCGCACCTAAATTTGTGCGACGTTTTCGTATCTACATGTGTGCAACGTTCATCCATTGTTTGTGCGACTATATGAGTCCTACAAGCGGCTTAGGGAGCTACTCAACTTCGTCGATTCGGCAGCATCACTGGTGGGCACACTGACAGCACACATTCCAGCGACCTCCTTGGATTCCGGCGAAGATCAGCGCAATTAGAGGGAAATTTGTCCAGATATCGTTGACCACTGGCAAGGGGGTAATGTGGCGGCTACTTCCTGTGCTCGTCAACAGAGGGACATTACGACAACACCTTTCCCGCTACTACCTGAATCATCCTCTGTTTGGATATATACTGTCCTAAATTGTCCTTACGACATCCCGCGTCTAAGGCACGGGTCCGCTAGATAGCCTTACCGACGAGTCCTCTAGCGGGCCTAGGACGAAACGCTTCCTTCTCCTTTTTCCTCCTCTCACTCACTTTTCAGCCGCCATAGGTTGAATCGAGGGGAATACAGTTTACCACCTCTCTGATGACCAGAGTAATATGTGATACGTTGCGCGGCACGTCACGTGACCAGTCTACGGTCTTAGTGGGGGACGTTGGCGGGTGCGCAGGTAGTGGAATGGGATAGTGGAAGGGGAAAAGGAGGAGAGGAAAAAATAACCACTTCTGGTTGTTTCTGGCATCACTGATCCCTTTGTCTAAGGCAGGGCCCGCTAGATAGCCTTACTGACGAGTCCTCTAGCGGGCCCAGGACGAAACGCTCTCTTTCCTTTCCCTTCTCTCGAATGCGCTCTTTTGCCCATATTCCCGCATATCACCCTCACACAATAGAGATTGAATCTAGCAGTGTAACCAGTCCTATTATACGAACGTTCATGTTCCCCTGTTCGCAAGTTAAACAACTAAATATGATCCAAACTGTGATTGGTCTCAATCAGAAAAGTGCTATCATTATTAATAGTAGTTCTCACCACTATTACGACTTCCATAGCAATGAAGGCTTAAATACTCTGCGCGTATATTGTAACATATTCGCATCACTCACAAACCGTGTCTAAAGGGTCCAAAAGTATTAATTTGCGCGGCAAAATGACTTCAGCGGCGCCCGAAAAAAATAGAAAATAGGCCAATCGCGGCGGTATTAAAAAATACCGTGACCGGTGAGGAATTCTATTTCCATTAATTCCATCGCGGAAAGTTTGCACTATTACGCGGTACCAGCGGCGAGCGAAAAAGCTCGAGGAAGCGGAATCGCGGGCTGTCTGTGGGCATTAAATCAACCTTCGTCAACGGGAGGAGAGAGAAAAATCTGGGGGAGGGGGTGAATTCCATGGGGGAAGGAGGAGGAGAAGACGGCCGCGCCGACCAGAGATAAAGCATTTTTAATACAATTAAGTGAGAATCTCGACGGTATCCGTTCTTCTTTCCTCGTCGTCGGAGCCGGGAGCGTCACCCGAGGGCCCCGGTGGTCTCGGTTCGAGATCTGGATGTAAGAAGGGTTGTACTCAGCTTGCCTCCGGGGCATGTTAATGCACTCCAAGATCTTAGCACTTACACTCCAACACGCCCGTCCTTCTCGTCGTCGTCGTCGTCGTTCCTCCCGCCAAGCTTTTCCATCCCCAACCATTTTCTCTTTCTCTTAAACTAGCCCCGACCAAGACTCCGCCGCCTCCAGAGGGCTTTCACGGACGACGCCTTAAATCCGGATCTCTGCCTTCCTCCATCCTTCTCTCCGTAGTACCTACCCCACCCACGCAACCCTCCCACGATTCTTATTCAGCCACCTTCTCAGCCGCCTGTGAAACCGACGTTGCCGCCGCGATTTTCTTCGCTGGATCGCCCGGGAATCAGGTTTTCGAAATGTACGGCTTCCGCCCGCTGCATGCCACCCCCTCCGCAAAATTCGGGAAGCTTCTACGGATTCTCACGGGCTGAAACGGTGCCACGGGTTCTCTGACCAACCTGCCTTGACGAGTAATCGAGCCCGGAACCGCCCTGCTTCGAAGTTATCGGCATAGTGTTTGGTAGAACAAACTGCTAACTTGGAGAATTGAAGCCTTCTTGTGGGACATCTTGATGTTTTGTTAGAAAACAATTTTTGGTCGTTGGTGAATTATAGGATGGAATCTATTTTATTAATTTTAACGGTCTACTAGGGTTGAACAAATTGTATTCTATTCGAAATTTTGCTTCAACCCTTGGCACACTAAGGATCATCGAATTCTCAAGTCTTTTCTAAGGCTTGTACTATTTAACACTATTCCTACCGACACTTCACGTATACCTATTCCTACCGCGACCGGCCAAATGACCGGTCTTTAGCACAACTTTTATTTTTGTCTCGAAATTTTTTCTCCCGTGATTTCTTTACATAAAATCCATGCATTTATACCGGCTAAGTCTAGGATATTGAAAAATACCTATAAAGGCCATCTCCGACATTTAGAATTTACCGTGTAATTTCTGGCCATTTGGTCGGTCACATCTGCACCAATATAGGCGAGCGAGAACTGTGAACACTTGGAAGTGCCATGAAGCAGTCCCTGGAAGGCACTTTTCGGCTAAAATCATGCCACAACTGCTTTACCTTTCGTTTGTAACGACTTTATAGTTTCGGAATTGAGTCTTTGAGAGAATACTATTACAGAAAGATATAAATCGTTCTACCGGTCAAATGACCGGTCGTGGTAGGTAAGACAGACTACAAATTTTTCTCAGAAAATAATGAATAAAAAGAGAAGTGAATATTGAAAAATCCATTATACGTATATTTGAGGAAAAGTCGTGAAGTTTAAGGGCGATTCAATTATGTTGTATATAGGATATTCTAATCGAAATTTTAAAAACGGTCATTTGACCGGTCGTGGTAGGAATAGTGTTAATTTTATTCTGATCTAGACTAACGCGACTTCTATATATACGTAAAAATGTTTGCGACTTTGTTAAAGATTTTAAAATGAATACATTATCTACCGGTGATTGTTCTACAATTTTTGTTCTATGGCATATGGCTGACGGTTTCTTAGCCCTTCAGCCGCGAGCAACGGACAAATTGCGTTTTACTTATTCATGGAACGCGATAATTACGTATCTCGCATGATGGTATGACCACGCTAAATGTTAATGAAACCACTAGTCTGTACTTCAATTTTTGTGTCTCTTTTTACATTCCAATAATACAATCCTTATAACTGTTATTAATAGCGACCAAAAATAGTCCGTGATTTTATACAAAAAAAAATTAAAAAATTGTCGGCGTTTGGAGGGTTAATCGATCGTTCAACAGCAATAGAAACTTCAATAGTGAACCAAAGACTCGCCGTAAATAGTGTAATCTAATAATCTCGTTTTGGATTACCGTGTAAATGTAGATTTTTAAGCTTCCATTCGATAAAGCACAATTATTGAGAAGATAAGTGATTACCCGATAATCACGTTAGTGATAACATCGTTAGTAATGAGCAAAATAGGAAACTACAAGCAGATTTGTTCCAAATGTACCTGTCGAATAAAAAATGTTTCAATATACTCTCTGACAGTCTATCCAGTGAAATTGAATGCGACGATGCTTTCAATGGCGGCTGCACAGCGATTTTTCATAGTCACATTCGCTTTCAAGCGTCGACCTCCTCGAACTCGCTAGAGAAACGCGGCGCTAATCAATCCGAAAATCCGATTAGGGTAACATGAAAATCGATGACGCGCGCTTGACACGGTGAAGAGCCATCAATCCCCGTTGAGTCAAAATTCCAATGCTCGCATTCCATGCCCAGGTCGGAATCGTTCCAATTACCACTAACGAACACGCGACGCGGCTTTCGGCGATCGTTTCGCGCTATTGGCCGGCGTTAAGCGACTCGTATAAAATCGAATCGCTTCGCCGAATAAATCGGCAGTTTTCCACGGCACAATCTGAACGTGGTGGAAACTGTAGAGACGAGGAAAGCGAAGAGAGGAAAAAATTGAAGCGGAGAGCGAGAGACCGAAGAGGGACGGCTATTGCCGCTCTGCAGAAAGAAATCTTAATTAACGAAGCCATTGTTTCGCCGGTGGAAACTCGACGAGAGGCGACAGCCACGAGCATCGAGCGTGGCTTACCGGCCTTGAGGGGGTGAGAGTCTCGCTTTCCGGGGGTCGTTTCGTTCGTGGCTAGGGGTGGAAAAGAAAAAAGGGCCGGTTTTTTTCAAGGACGATGGGCACACACCGGCCACACCGACCACCAGCGGTGCCGCGCACGCCGCTGCCGTTCTCTCTCTCTCTCTCTCTCTCTCTCTCTCTCGCAAGGGCACACAAAGCCCTTGACGGATGGGTAGCCACTAGCCTGTGCCCGCAACCCTCACGGTTACGAGTGACCACCTGTTGAAGGTCCTGCACGCACCTGTCTACGCATACACGGGCTCATCCTACGAGTTTCCCCGCACCGGACCCGCTCGCCACGGATGATATTTCCATCCGTGATGACCGAAGAAACGGCCCGGAATAACGAGTGCCGAGCGTTCTGTCCGACACGCGTGAACCGCTCGAAACACGATCAGGTTAACAGCTTAGCTCTGTTTGACGAGCGTACTCGTCGTGGAATAGTGTTCGTTGCTTGCTATTTACATTACCATGCTTGTAAAAGCTCAAACAATGCTTGTAATTTTCAGATATTTTACGAACGAACGGATGCATTGAAGGATGATCAGTAGACTGAGGATTTTTATGCAAAATTCTAAATTTGATGGATAATTATAGAAATGGTCGGATTAGGAACAAGTTTAATTTTTCAACTGCAAAATATTCTTGCGATATACATAAAGTAGATATGTCAGTTTTTGTATTTTATGCACATACTATTGTATATATGTATAATGATGCGCGCTGTGGTCAGTGTGATCGTTAGACGGCGGAATTTATATATTCGTGACATACGGGCATAGGTAAAATATAAAATAGTGAATGTATTAGAAGAATTTGAGAATATTGCAATATTATTTTGAATGCATTAAAATGGTTACGGGTAAACATAAACGTTTCACGCTTGGTCCTTGCAGTTGATGCAGAGAATATTAGGAAACTGTGGATTATTAATCAATCGTTTCTTTACATATGTCTCCTTTATAAAAAACTGTTATAAAATCTGTACACGTTTCGACCAAGACTGAATATTAAGCAGTCATTTTGAATTAAAAGTGACTATTAAAAAAATTATTAAATATTTAAACAGTGATAATGTGTACTTGTTAGATAGACCAGGAGCTTGCTGATACAGAGGTTGAACAAATTCTAATAAATAGACATAGACATAAACATCTCTTTTCTAGATGAAAAAGAACCAACAAGGAAAGAATCCACTTTTTCTTTCAAAACTAGCTAAATTTACACTAATCTACACTACAAACTTACAAGAAAATTTATAACCAATTTGATCTACTTTTTCTAAACCTGATTTAAGGGCAGACTGTATTAGAAACTGGTCGATGGTGCACGAAATGGTGCACCGTTTGCTTCTAACGATCAACAGACTCGTCAGCAAAGGAAAACTGGTGGATCAATTGCGGTAATCTCTTCAGGATCGGAATCGCCAGAGTGAATCCAGAAAACGGTCGGTCCACTCTTCGAGGTTGGTGGAAAAGTGGTCTGTCGTTTTTACCGGTCGAGCGCTCGTCCATCTGCAGATCGAGAACGGTTTTGTTTTATTCCCTGTCCCATTTCCCATCCCTGCATCAGTTCTCGGTGAGTGAGCCACAACCGGGGGACGACGGGAACGCTTTATTTCCACCCCCGACGCGATCATTCCATTTGTTTCGCAGTCGGCATTGCATGGCTCGCAGCGACGAACTTTCTCTCTTACTTTCTCTGTTTACCCACCCCTTCCACTCCTCTCTCCCCCCCTCTCTCTCTCTCTGTTCTATCTCTTCGTACTGGACACGGTTCCCCATACACCCCATGGCAGATTCGACCGGTGGACGAATCGTCCCAGCGTTATCTCGACGTATCCACAGGTATACGCTTAATACGTCCCGCCGACGTATTTATTCACCAAAACACTCTTCCACTTTGATGAATGACATGTTCGTTCGACCGCTTCCAGTATATTGTCGAATCCACTCGCTTGTGACCGCTCAACTCGCATGGTGAACCATGAAGCACCGGAATCATGGACCATCGAGAGCTAGAGAGATCTTGAGCTTTAATACTCGTTTGTTGCTGGACTTTTCTAAGAATCGCTGTGTCTAGTACAAACTTATATTTGTGCTTCATTGATTTCCCAAAGATTTTCATTTATTTCACCAGTCTGTCCTCCACAAGTAAAATTTTTTTTATTTGAAAAGGGAAGAGTGACATTAGGAAAATAATTTATGAGCTTGCGTAAAATGATATCCTACTTTTGCTTATTATAATAATATTGGGTTGGCCAGAAAGTCTAAAAATAAAAATGCAAAGACTTTCTGGCCAACCCAATATTATTATAATAAGCAAAAGGAGGGTATCATTTTATGCAAGCTCATAAATTATTTTCCTAATGTCGCTCTTCCCTCTTCGAGTAAAAAAATTTTTACTTGTGGAGGACAGGATGGTACAATAAATGAAAATTCTGTGGGACACCAATGATTGTCTATTGGTGAATGTTTTTGAATACTATAGACAACGCTTATATTCTATTCATTTATATTTAATGAAGTACTAGAACTCAAGAATACTATTTGGCTATTTTTGGACCAACCCACTATCATTCTGAGAAAATGTGTGCCTATAGAATAAAGTTATTATTAGAACGCGGATTTTATGCATTTGCGTAAAAAATGATTAGGTGTAATTTAGAACATTAGAAGAATTTAAAAATACAGTTGTATTATTCTCAGCTTATTAAACATATTAGAAAGGACAATAATTTTATATGTCACTCCGATTTGTTGCAATTCAGGTAAAAATTATTATTAAACTGCGGATATTATGCATTTCCGTAAAAAATGAGTAAATGTAATTTAAAACATTAGAAGTATTTAAAAATACAGTTGTATTATTCTCAGCCTATTAAAAATATAAAAAAGACAATGACTGCATATGTCACTCGGATTTGTTGCAATTCAGGTCGAAATTATTATTAAACTGCGGATATTATGCTTTTGCGTAAAAAATGAGTAAATGTAATTTAAAACATTAGAAGAATTTAAAAATACAGTTGTATTATTCTCAGCCTATTAAAAATATAAAAAAGACAATGACTGCATATGTCACTCGGATTTGTTGCAATTCAGGTAGAAAATTTTCATTTTACATAAAGGTCTGCAGTCTACATAGTTATAATTATCAAGCAAATCGTTTTCTACGTTTCGGCGTACCATTTTCAACCACGACACAAACGCGATTAATACCGAGATTAAGCGTGCGAAATAAAGAAGCAACGGGTGACATAGATAAAACGTTTGGTACCACAGGGCGTCGAAATACAACGCTCAGAGGGATGCTGATTAGTAATCCAAGATCGTCTTAGCCATTACGCATTTAGACTCCGAGATAACCTCCGAGAAGCTATTTCCAACCCTCCCATTCACGTTTCATCTTCTCTTTGGCAATCCTTCGTCATCGGTCGGAACCACCTTGTCGTCGCGTAAGACCGAATATTACGGTCCTTGAGGACGTAGGCACGTCTTCAAATTATGTTCGCTCCTGTCACTCGGTTGAATATGCTCCCGTGATTTTATACGAGCAACACGTATACTTGACAATAGACAATTTCATTCATTTCATTCACTCATTCCTGCACCTCATTTTTCCAAACACTTAAAGACACGCTAGAACAAATTATGTGCACCAATGAGTCAACCATTATTTTCTCTGTTTACATGATTAAAATCTATATTGAATTCCTATAATTAAACTGCGGATTGTATGCATTCATGACAGAAAGGGGTTGAAACAATTTCAAACAGAATAAACATTAAAAGAACTTATCACTAAACCTACCGAGCATTAAAATTGGCTAGTATGTATTATTTTATAAAAATAACAAGATTGAATCTATTTAGACTTTGTATGATTTTCATTATTATATATGCTTCAGTAAAAAAATTTATTGAATCAATTCCCATGAAGTCGTCTTGATAACTTCAATAATTTGGAAATCAAAAATCTGAAACCGGTCATTTGACCAGCTGTGGTAGGTTTAGTGTTAAGAATGTCAATTTATTGTCTCCAAATT
Organism: Sphecodes monilicornis; assembly: GCA_913789915.3. Taxonomy (NCBI): domain Eukaryota; kingdom Metazoa; phylum Arthropoda; class Insecta; order Hymenoptera; family Halictidae; genus Sphecodes; species Sphecodes monilicornis. Next base: position 20,934,757 of record OU565290.1, read on the forward strand.
ATTAAGATTGTTAAAAAAGATTAGCAACCTATATATAGAATACCATATAGTGTATTGCAATTGATGCCAATTTTCATTTTTTCATAAGGATCCTACCTATAATGTTCTTCTATTTACATTGCTAAAGAATCTCTTTTAACAGTGTAATAGAAATGTCCCAATTTTCTGAACAACGCACAAGGGTTAAATCGGAGGCTGCCAAATATTGTGCAACAAGAGGATAAACGATTCCTGAGCACAAAGCGTCTATAATCCCCTAAAAAAAATTAATAAACGTCCGAACGGACCCAAGCAACCCTTTCAAAGGGCAGAACAATCGATCACCGGTTAATTTGCGACTGGATCTCGGTCCTATCGTTTGCGCAGGAATTCGTCAAAGCGGTCGAAGCAGTTCGAGGGTAAGTGGCTGTCAGCGGCGGGGAATGGTCGGTTGTATCGAAAGGCAATCGACGAAGGAAGTGGCACGAGTGGGCCACCGGTCGGCTGGCCATGCTTTTTCAACTTCGTCGTTCCGTCGACGACCACTACGATGTCGACGAGAACGAGGACGGAGGAGATCGCCGTTTAAGTGGCGGCTCCGCTAACGATAGTCCAACCCTTCGAGGACTCAACGAGCCGGCTCGCCGCGGCCTCTCGAAGTCGGCCTGCATCTGATGGTAACTTCAATCCGTTAATTGGTGTACAACTTTTTTCCCCGTGCTTCTTCTGTTCCTCTTCCCTCCTAGGCCCACCCCTGCCCCCCCTGTCGCCCCCTGTCGCCCTTTGCCGTTCTACATCTCTCTTCCTCGTTTCCTCGTCCTCGTACAAGAGGAAGGAAAAATTTTATTAAATTAACAGACGACAGGCGACGTCGTTCGGTGGCTTCACAGAAAAAATGTTCCTCTGCTCTGCAATCCTTCTCCAACCCCTCTGTATTTTTGCTCTGACTCTATCTCTCTTTCTCTTCTGTTCGCTGCTCCATCCGCCGTACACTTTATCCGGCCGGCCCTCGCTCGTTCTCGACGTTCGTCGCTTGAAAGAACTTCGGAAACTCATTTAATCGCCAGGCGAGTAATTTTTTAAGCCTTCTCCGGCTGGACGCTGGTCAGCAAACGCGACTTCACCGGCCGGAACACTCTTTGACCGTGGAACGTGAAAACAGAAAGTAGGTATTTCACGGGTTGCGTCACAGAGCGGGCTCGTAGATCGTGTCAACGGGCACCGTGAATTTTAATATTAATCAAAGCGGAGCTTGCTTGCGAATCGTCGCGGATCAAACGCGGATAAAACGAGCATTGAGTGCTGAACGCTTGGATGTCGGGGAATGCAGAATCCGAGTGGTGCATTCGCAAAGTGTACTTTTTTATAGTCTAACATTTCACTCGAGTTAGAAGACGCAGATGAATGTAATATTTACCGAAAGGATGCTGGTTATGTATTGTCTCGGAAAATCGGGGAATGAAGAACACGAGTGATGTAGCTAGTGCATTTTTCTGCAGTCTAGATTTTTTTATTTGAATTAGAAGAAGCAGATGTGTGTATTAATAATCAAAGTGGTGTTAGTTGTGTATTGTTACGGATCAAATGGGGATAGAACGATCTTTGAGAGTTGAACGTTTAAAAATCGAGGAGTGAACAATACGAATGACGTAGCAAGTGCATTTGTCTGTAGTCGAGAATTTTTTATTTTAATTAGAAGAAGAAGATGGATGCATTATTAATGAAAGTGGTGTTAGTTATGTATTATCACGGATCAAATGGGGATAGAAAGATCTTTGAGAATTGCAGGCTTAAAAATCGAGGAATGAGGAACACGAGTGAAGTGGCAAGTGCATTTTTCTGCAGTCTAGAATTTTTTATTTTAATTAGAAGAAGAAGATGCATGTATTATTAATCAAAGTGGTGCTAGTTATGTATTCTCACGAATCAAATGGGGATAGAACGATCTTTGAGAATTGCAGGCTTAAAAATCGGAGAATGAGAAACACGAATGACTTAGCAAGTGCATTTTTCTGCAGTCTAGAATTTTTTACTTTAATTAGAAAAAGAAGATGCATGTATTATTAATCAAAGTGGTGTTAGTTGTGTATTGTCACGGATCAAATGGGGATAGAACGATTTTTGAGAATTGCAAGTTTGAAAATCGAGGAATGAGGAACACGAGTGAATTGGCAAGTGCATCTTTCTGCAGTCTAGAATTTTTTATTTTAAATAGAAGAAGAAGATGCATGTATTATTAATCAAAGTGGTGTTAGTTGTGTATTGTCACGGATCAAATGCGTATAGAACGACATTTGAGAATTGCAAGTTTGAAAATCGAGGAATGAGGAACACGAGTGAAGTGGCAAGTGCATTTTTTTGCAGTCTAGAATTTTTTATTTTAATTAGAAGAAGAAGATGCATGTATTATTAATCAAAGTGGTGCTAGTTATGTATTCTCACGACTCAAATGGGGATAGAACGATCTTTGAGAATTTCAAGCTTGAAAATCGAGGAATGAGGAACAGGAATGGAGTAGCAAGTGCATTTTTCTGTAGTCTAGAATTTTTGACTCGCATTAGAAGATGAAAATGAACATGTTCTTGCCTCCTGTTGGATGTATAGTTTCAAGATCGGATAAATTATTGACGGGGGAGCCAATGTTGAAATTATGAGAATATTGGAACGTGTACGATTATTGTTATCGATTTTCGCTCGCTGGAACGATCACTTAGCAATGCTAACGAAAACAATCGGCGTAAAGAGGGACAGAAGCGGCGTGGTTTCGAATCGATTAAAGAAGGAAGTGGATATCACCAGCGGTATTCAAATCGATTACAGGAGAGCCAATGTAAAAATTATGCAAATGTCGTTTACAAGTGAATGGGACCCTCGCGACGAGCAAGGTTACAATTAAGCGGCAGCCAATTCAATATCGAGGTCCATTCGACGGAATATTCAACGGGACGGTATTAAGCGTCGACTAGTCCATTTATACGAAAATGAATCACCGCTCAATCATGATCAATGGCTGCTGCACGTATCTATCCTACATAGAATTTAATAAGTGTACTTATTTTTAATCACTTCCCCTGTAGAAATTGTTGGCAAAAATCAAAAGAAATTCATTCTTTTTCATTTCTATAAGACAACACATGTCTCTGTCAGTTTCACAGCCCCGGTAAATTTAATGTTGAATGAAATACATCTCCCAAAAATTATTCACAAATATTTCTCTCACAATTCTCATAGATAATTAATACTCACACTGATCTATATGGTTCACGAATAATATGAATCAGTGTCATTTTGTCGTATTTTCGTATTGACTTTAGTTCGCTTCATTATGGATAGCATTCTCAATGGAATTCAATTAAAAACGCATTAACCATCGGTGTCCCGAACGTACGTCGACTATCAAATTCTGAACTGAGCCGAATAAAATTACATTTCGTGCGAACGTCACTATGTAAGATTCCAAGCACGGATACATCTCTTAAGCAGGCTTTGCTTAAGGCATCGATGGAATTACCGGTGGCTGATGAGTTTAGCAGAAGGGATAGACGAGATGAGAGGTCTCTCCTCCCTCTTCACCTTCGTGTTTCTTCGCATATCGGTCTCGCCCTTCCCGTCTGTTCTATCTCGTGGCAAAGCGTGTTCTGCCGCGTTAAGGAACCGCGTTGATATAGGCCTCCGTACCCTCTGTCTTTATATTTCATCGTTAATATCATCGTAGTACCTCATACTTCGCAACACCTAGTTACTCTAAAAGAAGCCTACTAATTGCTACCCCAAACAAAAGCAAAATGTCTCTCTAAAATGTTTATTAACACTAGATTTACGGAGCACTAAAACTGATTATTTTACATTGCTTTATAAAAATAATAAAATTGTATTTACTTAGATCTTCAGCGATTTTTATTGTAATATGTACACAAAAAAATAAATCTATTTAATAATTCCTCACGAATGCCTCCTTACACTCTTAATAATCGTAAATTAACAATTTTTGAATCCGTCATTTTGTCAGGCCCCGTAAATCTAGTGTTAAGGCATTTTAGACTTGCTTTCTTAAGGCTGCAAAATTACCGATTTAATTTTAATATGGACCGTAATAAACTTCCAAGAATGGAATGAACAATTGTTTATTCTATGCTACTCTATTATAATATTTCGAACGATTGTTTCCATTAATACAAATATTTTCTTAAAATCTTAAAAAATTTTTTTAAAAAGAAAACGACGAGCTGCAGTCGCTATGGATTATTGGGGAATAATAACCAATTTTTGAGCAACAAAATTTGAGGTATCTACGTTAACCACTGTTCTGTAAATCTAACAAAAATTAAACTTTATGAGAAGGCATTATCGTTTGCAAATGAATTACAATGAAAATAATTATAAAGGAATGCTGACTGTAGAGTATTGCATATGCACCTGGCAGAAAATATGGAGATCCCGCGACGGTTTTCAATAAGCCGATCGCTTAAAGATTCGATCCTCAAAACGAGCGATTTAGGTCTTCCAGGTGGGTCCTTCGAACCTGTCGCGATATTATAAGCCTCTAGCTCCTCTTGCCGACCTTCATCTACATATGTTCTCGTCAGCTGGTCTTTGTTTCCGGAATAAGAGCTCATTACGAATGCAAAACCGTCCATTCATATTCAAAATTTTATATCTCGTCCGCGTTCCCGCGGCAGGGCTAATTTATTCGGTTTCGATCCGCGCTGCGACAAATCCAACGACTCTTGCCGTTCCTCTCGAACTACCTCTTCGTTCCTTTTCCCTCCGAATTATTTCGACGCAGCTCTCGCGGCCATTAATACCAGCCTTTTTTATTACACGACTTTCGGATCAATTTTTACGATCAACGGAATTGATGCCAGCTGACGTCCAAGTAATCGAATGGATCTCGATGGCTCAAGTCGATGTTTTAGGACGACCGCATTAGGTGGTTTAATCAATATTAGCCAGTACGAATGCTTGTTAATTATTTTGATCTCTACGAACAATAATTTCGAATATTGTTGCTTGTTTTCTGTACAAGTATACATTACAATACATTGCCAGCCAACACGTTACTGTAAAAAGACAGTTTAACACGTTGACTGCCATGTCACCCGTATTGGGATTTGATATGGGGGAGTGGACAATATATGTATATAGCTATCGAATATGGCGACGAAGTGCTTGGTCTTAACATTGCATTGATATCTTCTTTTTTGTTTTCACTTAAAATGTTTGTAAGTATGGTGGAAACTTGTAAGTGAACAGGTACGAATCCTGGAGAAAGAAAGTTTGTTGAAGAAGAGCGGGTTTATAAAGTATGATTTGTCAAATAATTCATTTTACAAAAAAAAAAATTATTTTTTAATATACCTTCTAAATTTACAATTATAATTTCATAAATTTCTAATCGCTTAGAACTGGTGAGGATATATTAATTACTCCACAAATAATTGTACAAATATCTTCTATTAGTTGCACCAATGCCACAGGCATCACTGAATCAAGAATTTTGAAAGTTTTTAAGATTTGGTTAGATCTTTCAATATGTACTCTAGGTTTAGCTATTTTAGCTGTTAAAATAGACTGATCTTTGCAAAATTGTTTCTTATATTTTAGAAATGGAGGTTTTATAAATTTCAAGCAGTTCACATCACATACTTCATTTCAAAGTGTGGAAACGGAGCAACAAATTTTTGCTCGCTCTACTATCGCAATCTTCCACTGCATAGTAATCAAAATTTTTTTGCTTCGCTGTGGAAAAATTGGAGCTTCCATAACGTTATTTTTAATTAACACCTGTTTTAAAACTGTAAGTTTATACTGTACTTGACACCTGTTAACACTGTAAGCTGCTAGAAGCCAAGCTTAGAGTATTTCTACTTTTCGGCAGCAGATGGCGCTACTCAAAATGTCAGATCCCAATACGAGTAACGGGAATATTTGTGAAAATTTTAAAAATAATTTCATCCGCTAATGAATTCACTGCACCGAATTTGGTTGGCCCGTGCAAACTGTAAGGAGGTTCGAAGAGTACTCAGTATTACACACTTTAACTTTTGAACTTTGTATTTCATTAAATACATTACTTGAATTTCATAGACTTTGAGGTTGCTGGGTTGCCAGTCAATATGTTGCACACTACAAACAACAACGAATTAATTCACAAAATACGATTTAAATAGTCGGTACACATTCGAAACATTGCTCCTAGATTTCATCAATTTTTCTCTACTTTTCAAAGAAAAAGGGGCAGCGATATTCAGTTAATTTCGATCGAATAATACGATAATCCAACAAAGAAGAAGATTATAGTGTCCCTTCGATACCCGAGCATGATCGACGTTAAATGTCAGCGGCGTAGACGCGTGTAAACTAATATTCCTCGGCGTGTCGCGCGGGAAGGATGAATCGCGAGAGGGGTAGGTTCCGCGGGCGCGCGCGGCGGAATCATTATAAATAGTCATAATTACAACAGTCGCGCGTGCCTAATTCAATTAGGCTGATTAACGTTGTACGTTGCAACTTCTCCCCGGTTTCGCCCTTCTGCCCGAGCTTCGGTAGGCAGCCAGCGACGACTAGAGAAGGGAGAGAGAGCAAGAGTTTGGCTGGCGTGTTCTGGATGGTGTATGTATGTATGCATATAGTGGTGTGTGCGCGGCCGGGCAGAGCGCGTAAAATATACCCCGTATCCTGGCCAGGATCCCAGGACCACGCCGCCACGGTATTATGCTTATGCATAGACAAGTTATAGCCCGGTTAATATGATTATCTCTTCGACGAGAGGCAAAGCGAGTTAAAGAGAAACGGAGGGAGAAAGGGAAACGAGGTGCAGAGCCCGATACGATGCCCAGGATCTGGTTCAACCGCGCCGAACCACGAAGAGTTAGCGATGCATGCATACATTATGCATTCGTTATGCACTATCGTAGTCGCGATTTTCTCGGCGACAAGTAGAATGTTGATCGACTCGATTTTTCGCATATCCTCATTGCGGTAGTTGAATTATAAAAAGATGGAAAAAGGAGAAGGAAGCTTTTCGTCCTAGGCCCGCTAGAGGACTTGTCAGTAAGGCGCGGGATGTCGTAAGGACAGTTTAGGACGGTATATATATACAAACAGAGGAAGATTCAGGTAGCAGCGGGAAAGGTGTTGTCGTAGTGTCCCTCTGTTGACGAGCATAGGAAGTAGCCGCCACATCCTTCTCATTCCTGTCGATCTTGGTTACTGCGCGCGCAGAATGACTGGTTTAGCCGATCGTTAACAATCGACGGAAGCTTCTGATTAATCCTTATACGGATACCTAAGTCTCTAGGTATGTACTTTCAATTTGGCTTCAAAATTTCGTGGACATTTTTCTCTACAAATAATGAATTTGTTACACTTTTACTTCCTTGGACTATGAAGACTTCTTGAAGAATATAATGTTGTTAAATGTCGTAGAAATTTTTCGGTATTGAGGTAACGGTTAAAAATAATTAACTATAATTCTCGTCCATAGCTTTACACCTTCGTTACCATGGTCTGAGAAGAAAATCTTGCACCGTAGCCCATAGGTGGTTTTGTGTTAGAATATGTTCTTAATTGACGTGGGCCTTTAGGCCTAGGAATAGCGTCATTCATGTACAACCGACGTGGCAGTCAACGTGTTAACCAGACACTACTAGTTTATATAAATAAAGTTCCTGTAAACAGAATTTCATTGTATTCAGAACTTTCTAGCTCAATAGGTGCCTTCCAAAGTGTTGAGGTATAGTGTGGAAAAATAAAATGTGTGCAGTTGTGTTGAATGTGGAAAAATAAAGAACAGAATGTATATAAATAATGAAGAACTTGAAGTAGACTTAATTTTAAATTCTTTGGTTAATACTATCGCACAGATGCAGACGGATATTATATCACGTTTCCTTTCGTTACGTTATAGGAACACGTTTTTACTAGCATACGCTTCGCTGTGCATCAGTCTTAGATTTAACAGCACACTTATCTCAATCACACATGCACGCTGTCTCTCTCCCTGTCAGTGTTGCCACCTATGCTACATAGAGCAACACCAACCCGTGAAATTATTTCTCCGACACAAATTAATATTTATGTCCAACCAAAACTGTGCTAGCTGTTTCACGGAGTCGCGACTCGAATTTAATAATTGCAAAGTTAAAAGCCGGGCGAAAGAGTCGAACGCGTTTTTCCGGCAAACAGCTTAACCTACTTATCCAATTCGTTCCCTCTTTGGCCGTAAAGACGTGCCGAGTAAACGTAGCGTGATAATGAAAGCGGGTGTTTAGTCAGGACTTCCGGCCGAGTCGTTCTCTTTGCACCTTTCTCTTTTCGCCTCCGGGCCCGTTTGCATCCCTCTCTATCCCATGCTCATTTTCTCTCTTCCACGATCTCTACACCGTCTACGAGCGGCATGGCATGCATCGGAAGTCGTAGTTCATTAAGTCGGTAACACTTCTTCCAGCCGCGTTACTCATCCCTTTCGGGAAGACGGGACTCTATGAGCGAAGGCGAGGATCGAGAGGGAGTAAGATTAATTGCATTCCGTCAAGAGAGGAGGCGTATTTTAAACGAAACCGCTGGTGCCTCTTGCCGAAACGACGATGCCGAGCTGGATGAAAGGAACGGAACGAGACGCGGGAGAACGGAGGAGGAAAACGACAAGCACACCCCCGAAGAGAGGAGAGACGAGATGGAGTCGTGAGCAGAGCGAGATTCCTGCCACCGATGATGGAAGAAGAGGACCCCGCTTCGCGCCGCCAAAGAGAACCCCGGAGAAAGAGAGGGTGGGACCCGCTGCCAGTAGAGGAGACACCGCCTAAGGCCTTGTTGTATTTATCATATAATTACCATAATAGAGCCTCGAACCACCCGTCGCCACCTCCCACTACGAGAGCCTCCTCTCTCACCCCTGCAGGACCAACCACCGAACACCCGCTCAATTCTAACAGCCGCAACCGCAAATTGGAAACTCTCGAATACATTTTCCCTTCGTTGCTCTCTCGTTCTTCTCGCCCAAAATTGTTGCCCGTAGGATCGTCCCGAGAACGACCGAGAGGATGTTAACGACGCAGGATCATCGAAACTTACCCACTGAATCCCAAACCGCGAATCTTCTGAATTCCTTCTGTCTACAGGAATTATTTTTTTCTGGGATCAGATATATGTACGTTGATTTATCACTGAACTTTTCTTCGGCCATCTTAAACATTTTTATTATTAATGTACAATTTTCTAAATGTTTTATTTGGAGACATGAGTCTTCACATTGAAAGTAAGGGAATAGGTGGAGTGTTGTGCTCATACAGATATAAAACTATTAACAGATATTCCTTAGTTTTGCTTCCAGGAAGATTGACTATCTAGGAAGGGGCTGAAGTATGATACGGTTACATGAATCCAAATATATTGAATTTCGCCATAAACTTTGATTGGAAGTTGGAATAACATCGCAGTCACCCCATCAGATCCGAAAAAAAACTAATTATGCCCGCCATTTCGGGATTGTTATTCGAAGTGAGGTTATGTGCCAAGCTGACCTACCTCCAATCTAACTTCTGTGTTAATTCCGTCCAGAAGCTAAATAAGCAAAATCTCCAGCCACGAGAGAGGATGTCAGCGGTGTGTGCTTTTCAAAATTTCATTTCTCCAGAGGATATCGTCCGGTGGACGGTGGTAAAAATTCGAGGACCTGTCTGGTCCTTCAGGACTCTTCATCCTCGCAGGATCTCGCGACGCGTAGGTTATTCTACGAGTGCGAAACTTTCCGCTAGTGGGTTTCTTTTTTCAGTTAGACGACGACGAAGAATGAGAACGGTGGCGTCAGTGGATGGAGCAATTTATATCGATGGCTTATTCTCCCTGGCTGCGAGCGATCGGTCCCGAATCTATTCTCAAGGTCTATTTCGAGTCGTTTGTATCCTTTCCTCGCGATATTGGCTACGACATCGGGCTAAAGCACGACAGGGCTCCGAAGATGGCTGCTTATGGTTCTCTCGTCTGGTCGTTTCGTTTCCAACCACCCTGCGACCGAGTGGCACGCGCAATATCCTCCTCTCCTGATAGTTCTCCACGGTGATTCCTTTCAATAAGGGTATTTTTCTTCCAGTTTTCTTACTACTGTTCCATTAAGGCGCTGGTATATTCTGTGCGCGGATAACTTATCGGTGCTTACGGACCTCTAAATCAACTTTATTCCGCGGAAATATGAAGCCGCTAGCCGGTTATATTCCGGGGGAGATTTAAAAATTCCGTACGGTTCACTCGGGGATTTTATAGATCAACCCGAACGGCATTATTGGCCCAGAATTTATGCGCGAGCTGAATATTTTCCAAATCCGTCTTGACTATCCTGTATTTAAAGCCAGTCTGAAATACTTCGTCGAACTTTAACTATCATTTTCTTCTTACCCTATAGAAAATATAGACAATGCCCATCACTCAAGAACAAAATACTCCTTGAGCTAATTACCATCCCCACTCTTGACATTGTCTCCTAACTAGCCAAGAAAGTTTGAGATGTTTTAATCAATAGAGATAAACGAAATACATTGTGGATCACGTAATACCTCATTCAGGAAACTCATGATTAAACTACGGACTTTATTTATTTATAGCAAAAGTGTGCGAGTGTAATACAAGGCGTGAAGGCATCAAAAGTGTGGAAAATATATAGAAAAGGGGACCCAGCTACGATCGCGTTGCCCTTGAAATACGTTGTCAAGATCAACATTCTGAAGAATTTTTTCCTGTACATATACTCGTCGCTCGGTCGCAGTTTTGGAGATAATTGTAAAAAGCTTTCGTTAAATTTATATTACATGTACACTGTATTCCCCTACAAGCTGTCACGGAACGGTAATTAAAATGTACACAATCATCTTAAAGAGAAGTATAGTCCAAGTAAAGTATAAGAAGTAAAGTATAGTCCAAGTTGGTTTGAGGTTAGGTTGTCGGAATAGGGGGGACGGAGAGTGCTGGTCGTCAGGCCGGTCCGACTACACTTACAATGTTCCGCATTTCACATGGATTTCTGTATGTATTGTCAGGCCGATCTAGCGGCCCAGATCTAATCCAAAACTAACCTAAACCTAATTCAGAATTAACCCAGACCGAATTCTAACAAACTTCAAATCGGCCAGGTCGTAGATTTTCAATATTTCATTTTTAGGTATCCTCCATTAAAACTTGCAGTATATTAATATGTATAGGAAAAAGTTGTTCAGAATGTTGACCTTGACAACATATTTCAAGGGCAACGCGATCGGAGCTGGTTCACCTTTTCTATATATTTACCAAAAGTGTTTACTAATTTTTGTTACATTACTTTCAATCGATCAAAACTAGTGTAGAAGTAGAAATACATTTTCATCACATGCTTCAGGTGTTAAAAGAAAGTTTCAGCTCGTAAATGATTCTATATCTAAATAAGATCAACAGACTCATTTTTAGTTGTTACAATCTGTGCACGTATTTTTGAAGAATGATAGAAGCTGGAAGCAGCACGAACTTTCTCGGCTGGCTGATAATTACAACGTTTATTCATCTACGAATAGACAGGCTAATCAGAGTGTTCGCGAGGCAAGTTTATCAGTATCGATTACTCGCGGACGTATTCACACTTCCTTAATTTCATCTGCCGGATCAGGCCAACTAACTTTGAATGAGCCGGCCAGGGGCGAAGGGAGAAAGAGCGAATGGCGGTGGAGAAGACGGTTCTTGAAGGAGGGTCAGAGGTGGCTTCTCCGGTTTCTTCGGCAACCACGAATCACCACCTCGACTCCTTCTCCATTCAACCCTCTTTTGGATCCCCGAGCCCCCACCACCCCTCCTTTTCTGGTCACCGATGTGCAGCCGCTGGAAAGATATTGCAGCTAAACACTCGGTTCTTTGATGCCGCCTCAGCCACGTACACCCGTCCCTAGACCCGAGCCTGGCAGATAATTAACGTTAAAGGTTAATCCCGCGGAGAACGATGGCCAGATAAAGATAGATCCGCCAGGAGGAGATTTAATAACAGGGCTACCTTTTGCTCGTGTCCGTCACCCGTAATTTAAAGTTAACGCCAAGTTCCTTGCAAGCAAACAAATTATTCACGCACGTCTCACCACGAAAATGCCGATCATGTGTTTGCGACATGAATGATATTATGACACGAATAAATACACGAAACATGAAATAGTATGAACGGAAGAAGAATTTAAGAAGATTGTCAAAGCGTATTAAATATATGATAAATATTTAGAAGGGTAAATGAATTATTGTTTAATTTTTCTTTTTTCGAATCGACGATGAAAATGTTCATTTTACATAAAGTTCTGTGCGCTATTAGTGACGCTATTAATTAGATAATGTAATAGTAATGGACAGATTGTACATCGACTGGAACAAATAAATAGATATGATTATCCTTGTCTAGCAAAAAATTATATTAGAAACGTGGTATCGTAGCCTTTATTGATTCTAAGAGAATAAGAATAAATTTGCACTGTCGAGTAACTAGCAATTCTTATTAAGAACGCTAATCGTTTCTATGAATGAAATAATTGAAGCTTTAGTGAAACGCACAAAATTTGTCCAGCTTTCAACATGTTTGAGGAATGCAAGTTAAATTCATTGATAGACCGCGGATTATATGCATTTATGACAAAATTGGACTGGTCAAACACAAAACTGTAAAGAAACTGAAAGAATTTGATGATTTAGATGTATCTTCAACTGATTATAATTGTTACGAGAGAAAATGCATTTTCACTTAACTTCTGTTTCTTACAATTGACTTGGACAATTTCTATTTTGCATAAAAGTCCGCCGTCTATTCATTGCAAAAGCCTAGTTCCCTCCTCCATTTGAATCACCTCAAAACAGAAAGTCCAGAATAAATCATTTCTACACGCTAGATAATCCCAGTATGAAAAAGTCAGCTTCAAAAGAGTCCATCGCTAATAAAAATTAATTTGGACCGGTGCAAGTTCCCGGGCAAGAAAGTCGGGTGTCAGAACCGGTTTAAAGCTCGGTAACCGTGGTGTCGTTTACACTGGCGGATTTGTATATTCGCAGCTCGTGGTAAACACTCTCTTTTGTTGGTCGCCGGGAGTTAAGCCGAGGTCTCCCATTAGCGCCGGCCAGAATTACAAAAATAACACTTGTCCCTGCAGCGGCGCCCCACGGGCAGCCCCGGTGTAGTTAAGTAAAATTAAGCTAAAATTTCCGTCGAGCCGCGGTGTATATTCAACCCCTTTTCCGCCTGCTCTCTTTCTCTCTCTCTCTCTCTCTCTCTCTCTCTCTCTCTCGGGCGGTGGCCAGCCCTGGCCAGGGACAACCCCAGTCCTCTCGAAAAACCACCCCCGCCTACCCCATATTCCGGACACTCGCTCTCACCTCACTCTCCGCGTATACGTTACACTTCACGCTGCCCCTTTCTGCCACGTCGGCATTAAATATTTACCTTTCAATGAATATGCAAATATAATTATTTACGCGCAATTTAGACGTTTTTACGCGCCTCGCGCTCCGCACCGGCCATTTCTCGGCCGTTGGCGATTTCCAACACGAAGAAACGCCCGTAGCCCGACACCGATCCCCTAAATTCGCCACTTTTTATGATTCATTAATTTCTTTGTTTGCGGACCGCGCTCGTAATTAACTGCGATCCGCAATATCGCCACTTCCCGAGTCCCTCGACGGTGTAATTTCTTGATTAGGTCTCTGTCCGAAATAATCAGACGCTGCTTGTCTGCCTGGCGGCGTCTGTGTTCAAAACATATCTTGAATTATAATATTCTTTATTAATTTATTCTTATATTCTTATAATGTTCTTTATTAATACTCGAGTCGTGACTCTGAGGCTCTATGGCCTCAGTGTTAAGAATCATCAGAAGCAGTTTATTTGTCACGTGTCTGCATTCATTGTAGCATTTGGATACGATTAAAATTGTTTTAATAAGTACACTGTCGACCAACTGAAAATTTAGTTGTTAATATATTTCTTGATTGATTCTCTACCAATAATAATCAGAAGATGTTCGTCCAGAATGTTTCTGTGTTTAATGTATCACGTAGATACAGTAAAAATGTTTTCAATCCATCCCCAATGAAATTTATTTCCTACTTTGCAAGAGGGATGATTCTTATCCATTGAATATTTAACACTTTAACTGCCATATCGGTCACATATAGATGACACTATTTATAGATTAGGTTTAGAAACTAATTTATTCGAGAATGCTTCAAAGGAAATCTAATTTTTATAGAATTTAAGAATACAGAAGAGTTAAACAACTAATCGTTATTAGACAGTGGATCTTCATGTACAATAACATATTTCTGAATTACAACAAACTGGAGCGAAATAGGAATTTATTTTCTTTCTTAATAAGTTCAATAGGTTGAAAATAATATAGCAGTATACTTAAATTTTCCTAATGTTTATACTGTTTTAAATTCCACCTATTCACTTTTATCATAAATGCATATAATCCGATGTCTAATCACTACAATTAATTCTGTCTTTCCAGTTTCTGTCTCCTCGAACAAATCCCTTCGACTTTGACGGTTCTTTAAATATTCAAACTCATTCAAACGTATTAAAAATTCTGCAACTATACAAATCCGCTTCTACGTTCAAGTAACCACACATTCCTCTCTTAGTATCTTCTTCGCGAGTCGTTCACAGGACAAAACGCGCAGATCAGTGTAGGTGGGAAATCGATTAAGAGTATCCGCGAATATCGTGGCGGTGTTACGCTTCAGATTCCAGCAAGTTGACAGCTCGGCGAGTAACAATGCCTCGGCAAAAACATTCTCGCTTGGCGAACAAACGAACGAACGAACGAAGTACACGTTACTCAAGAAGACGTGAAAGGGACGCTGATGAGATTCGAGGGAAAGTGTACGGGCATCAAGCGTCGCAAGTTACAGAAGCTGGGACGCGTATCGAGCGTGAATATTACATCGATCAGGGTTTGACGATGATACGCTGCCTGGCTAAGGGAGGACTAGGGGGTTCGAAGGGAGGTCACGGGGGAGGTAACGGAAGTGGGGATGATGTCGCCTATTATCCGGTGAAACACCTGAGCCCTCAGGTTCCCGGTTATACGTCGCTCGTGCTTCTCTCATCGTGGCAGAGTGTATGAAAACCAGCACGCACTCTCGAACGGGGCGATGCCGGGCGTCGCGTCGACGTCGGCGACGGTATCGCGGCTAAATTACATGGGCTCCGCGTATTATCCGGCCCTAAATTATTCCCTGCTAACCACAAAAATAGCCCCTTGCCGCCCCTATTTCTCTTCGCATGGTTTCCCGGTTTTCTCCGTTCTCACCGGTGTCACCCGGCACGGTCATCGTCTCAACCACATCGACAGTATATTCTATGCGGTCGCCTGCTGAGTCTTCTTGCGGAAAATTTCGCACTCTCAGGTGGCCGCACCTGCTGGCCCGGGACCGCTGATTTATCATTTGGTTTCTCATTTTTATTCTAACATCGCGGGTTGAAATAATTCTCTGCCGTAGAGTCCTCTTCGTGCCAACGGTTCAATATTATTTTGTTACTCTATTTGATTCTATAGAAGACAAAATGGCTGTACTATTTAGAAATACATACATTGTACTCTTTAATAATTACTAGACTGCGGATTTTATGCATTTATGACAAAAATGCGTACGCACAATTTAAAACAGTGAACATATTAAAAAGATCAGTGTATTAGTTTTAGCTTAATAAGATAATTCGAAGAAGAAAAAAGTTTTTATTTGGCTTCTGTGTCTTGTAATGTATGCGAACATTTTTTTATTTTGCATGAAAATCCGCAGTCTAATAATTACCATGAACAGCTGTTTCAAAAATTCTATAAAATCAATGTAACTTATTCAATGAAATAATAATTTTAATAATGTTGATGTCATCTTACATTTGCGGAATATATTAATACAAAAATTCATTTTCAGATCTGGTCACATAATTCTAGGTTTAGGAGACGTGACTAGACTTGAAGTGTGAAATATTTTAACAGTGAATAAAATTTTGGTGCTGCAAGAATTTTCTCTAGAATCCACCTTAATGTATCCAAGTAAATTTTTGTAAAAGAAAAATTCAAGTTTCCATAGGATTATAGCCAAAACCAAACGATTTCACAAACAAACCCCTAGCAAGTTAGTTCCTATTAATATTCCAAGCTAACAATTATGTTAATGTTTGTAAAATTTGCTTGAAAGGAAGAATTATGTTCATTTAGTCGATTGATATAAAACGTGGCCGTTGAAGTGAATAGTGTTTCTAAAAAATGAATGATGATGCTAAAATGAGTGGTGAAGGTAATATGAATAGTGATGGTAGATTGAGCTGATGAAATTGCCAAAATGAGTAGTGGAGGTAAAATAAGTAGTGAAGGTAGAATGAGCTGATGGAATTGCCAAAATGAGTCGTGAAGGTAAAATGGGCTGATGGAATTGCCAAAATGAGTGGTGAAGGTAAAATGAGCTGATGGAATTGCCAAAATGAGTGGTGAAGGTAAAATAAATAGTGATGGTAGAATGAGCTGATGGAATTGCTAAAATGAGTGGTGAAGGTAAAATGAGCTGATGGAATTGCCAAAATGAGTGGTGAAAGTAAAATAAATAGTGATGGTAGAATGAGCTGATGGAATTGCTAAAATGAGTGGTGAAGGTAAAATGAGCTGATGGAATTGCCAAACTGAATGGTGAAGGTTGAACGAGCTGATGGAATTGCCAAAATGAGTCGTGAAGGTAAAATGAGCTGATGGAATTGCCAAAATGAGTGGTGAAGGTAAAATGAATAATGAAGGTAGAATGAGCTGATGGAATCGCTAAAATGAGTGTTGAAGGTAAAATGAATAGTGAAGGTAGAATGAGCTGATGGAATTGCCATCTCCGTGTTATCGGCAGCCAGGATTTTTGCATGGGTATTATTCCGTGTTGTTAGCGTCGGACCGTCAACGTCGAAGTACATCCCACAAATAATGACGTATTATCATGACGTCAGTCCGGCATCGTGGTCGCATCTAACGTGCATCAATAATCGTTAACAAAATTCCCAGCACGTCCATCGATGTTGAACTTTCTCCTCGGTGGTATCGGCCGGCACAGGTGAATATTAACGAATGTTTGCCTAGGGGAACATGTTCTGTCCAGGCATGATGGACGCTTTCGAAGGCAGAAGTTCGGATAGAAATAAGCTTCTGACGTCCAATGTTCGACCCCTGTTCGACAAGAGATGGATCATCCAATTCCCAGTACACTTATTTTCCTCTAAAATACAGACACCCGCACAATTGATCTCTATAATAATTATTCGAACCTCGATATCAAACCGAACAAAAATATACGAATATCATTATTACGAAGGATTAAATCGTGGAGATATGCGAGAAGAAGTTAGAATCTCGTCACGTCTTCACGCGACGAACTGATAAGTCCCAGGTTAATATTAATACTCTTCGAAACAGGATAAGCGCAAGCACACACGAGACAGACGAAAAGTTTAATCATAAAAATTGAACGTGGAAACGGACAGCTGACCGACCGTGTCCGATGAAAGATATATTGCTCGAATCTTGTTATATTTTCGCGGGATGAAATATTTATGCGACACTTCCGCGAGAATTCCGAGCTACTCGGAACTGGTAAGAGAGAAGGAAGTACCCTCCGCCGGGAACACTGTATGTACATACCAATAGAAGCATATTCTTACGTTAAAGTTTCTTAAATGTAGAATAAAACAAATCCTCAAATTACTTCAATCTTTTTTGTGATATCCCACGAAAAATCCCACATAATCAAAGTAAGTCGTAATCAAAACCCGCAAAATTGAAGCTTATCACAAGGATTACTTTTTGAACAATTCTAGGTCGTACAAATTCAAATGAAATTTAGTTGAAGCAATTGTATCATAATTGAAATTAATTTTTAAAAATAGAAAAGGAATTGTATCACTAACCTATGACCGGTGCAAGTTGCTTATTTTTGGCAATTTCACCCATTACCCGCGACTAGATTGTGAATCCTTATGCATGTAATACATTTGTATATTAGCAGAACAAAATTTTAACAACGTCTAAAAGAAATCTTATAGCTGAACGGGATTTTTCACCTAATCTGATTTTCCTGAAGTAACCTGTGTAGATGAACTTGTTCGAGCATTGAGAACCCACTTTGAAATGATTTTTTCACGACGAAGCTAAGCTTCAACACTAACTACCAACGCGCAGATGTCACTGGAAAGGGAATACGGCCTCTCTCGAGGCAACAGTTGCGCGCAAAAACATCGGGCCGACTATCAGGTTCGATTCGATAAAAGATGGATGATTCGACATAGAGCGTACGGCCGATCGGTCTCCGAGCTGACGCACTCGAAGATGAAATGCACCCTTGGCGACGTCGAAGCCGACCCTAACGCCCTGTCGGTCGAGAAGAGCCTAAGTCCTCTCTCTGCCCCTTTCGTTTTTGCAAAGGCGAACGAATAGGCTACTCGACCAAACCGAGCAAGCATATTTACGAGAAAGACGCGTGCCCCGCGTTGGAAGCTACGATCATCCCTTGGATATACCCGATTTCGAATACAAATTCCTCCATATGTAACTTCGAGAAACGGTTATTGGACCAACTAAAGGTTATTAGGTCCGGAGGTAAATGGACCCTTTCCCGGTGACCAAGCGTATCACGTACTGACGCCATGAATTGGTCAATGTTTTCCAGATGCAAACACTTTCGGTTTTATTTATTGTGGACCTTACCGAACACGTGGTGCTGGGATAATGGTTTCCTGTTTCTAGCATTTGCTCCTAGCAACCATTTTCGGAACCGGATATTCTAACTCTTTTGTGACTATTCGAGGTACTTTTTATTTCATGAGACTCTTTCCATGCACTTTCTAAAACACATTAGACAAATTAATTCTAAGAAAATGCAGTAAAAAATGTTAAAACTAAATTGTAGGTGGGATTCTGTTAACCTCGAACATCATTTAACCTGTATAGAAAATATTTTACCTGTGATGAGAATAAAATTAATGAAACTTTTGAAATGTAAAGACAATAAAAGTAGCATAGATATTAAAAACTATTCTGCACTAAGTCATTCTATTGGATGTTGCTGGTAAAGAAATTGCACGTGTAATTTGCTTGCAGAATAAAAATACTGGTATGCTTTAATTCTTCCTCAGTTTCTATGACTGGGATCATGATTTTAGAACTACAAGAAGTGAGGTGCGATCGCGTATTCTTTTTAAATAGAATTTAATAAAAAAAAAACATTTTTAAATAAAATGGTTTTATTTTCGGACTATTTCGCAATCGATCGAATCACAGAGAATATCTAGTTGCACATAATTTTATATGTTTTTATTGATATTCACCGTAATTCCTATCAAAAGCTACAATGGGGTTCTACCAAATCAGCCATAAAGAACCATTATCGGTGATCCCATATCTGCTAGCCAAAAATCCCAAAAGACTGTGGTAAAACACGTTCTCCCAGGTACCGATAATGCTCCTCGTTGTAACTTAAGGAGACTTAACGATTGTTCGGGCGAATGTGTAGCAGATTTATACGGAGGGACAAGAAGGAGGTATAGTCGAAGAGGGCGCGAGAGGTTTCTGGTTAGCTTTCGCGAGGTCCCTGCACGACGTCGTGCGTGCAGTACATTATTTCTTGATGTCAAATAAAGCAATTAGCATGTGCCCTGACCAGGGTCCACGGGTTCTAACCCGAGTAATCTCGCCCAGGGTCCCCGGCGTGTGCGACATCTTCATCAGAGACGGACCCTCCTCTTTCCACCTCTCCTTTCTCCGGCACTTTCCTATCCTGTCGCCCCCTTTTGCAGGACGATACGCAGCCCACGTGACTATCCTGCACCCCCAGAGACGAAGGGACGGGCTGAGGACGGCCCTGGGAGCACTAGGTAGAGTCCCGGTAAGAGGAAAAGAGCTAGACATCGTCCGAAACGGAATTGAAGTAGCGAAGACGACGAGAAACGGGGATGCGGAGAGGTTGGTAATGGCGAAAAGGCGGCTGCGTGTCCAGCTACGGTGCAGCCGCTTCCAAGGGAAATTTCACAAAGGCTGACCCGTTGCTAATGAATGTTATATAACCCTTTTAATGCTTTAAGCCTCTTAGATTTTTCAGAGAGCCCTCCACGCGCCTCCTTCTACGCCCCCGCAGCCCCGAGGACTCTTTCCTCGCGCGGTGCACCAGAAGTGGTTCAACGCCACGGGAAAAAAGTGAGCTGGGCCGGGGTCATGGCTCGGGGGTAGGTAATTATGTGGCGGACGTAAATTAAGCTTGTTTAGATTGGGATTTTTATTAAGGTCCTTTATGAAAGAGTGCCGCCGCTAAATGGCGCCCGGAACACTTCATCCCTCCGTGCTCCTTTAAATGCTGCTTTAACGGGGTCGTGGTGCTTTCGCGCGTATTAATACCAAATTTACTGGGTACGCGGCACATTCTGCTCGTGTTGTGCTGAATATTATATTTGTTACAATTAATGTATCACGTTTTTCGGGATTCTGATTTTTTACGAGTACAGTACTATATCTACATTTGCGATATCTGAAGTCTCCATTATCCGAACAGACTACAAATTTAAATGGGTCACTCTAAGATGATTCGTGTGCAACACTGTCCATTATGCAAATCAATAAAAATTGGCAGTGGTGTTATAATTAGACTGCGAATTTTACGCAGTTATGCTAAAAATCAGTGGTTAAACTGCAAGCAATACAAAGAACAATGGTATTTGAAATTATCGAGAGATTAGTTGCAGCTGGTTAGGACTATTAAGGAGAGTAATAAATTCTTGATTGGTTCCTGCGAATTGCAATTGAGAGAAACAATTTTTATTTCACATGAAGATCCACAGTCTAGTTATGATTAAGTAACTGTGCTAGTATTCGAACAATCACGTTTCCCTGTTCAATTTGGACAATCGAGATTCTACTGTACTGTTTTCTTGAACAGATAAGCACTTCATCCCTTCGTGGTGCTTTAGATATCGTTTTAAAAGAGCAACAGCGCGTATTAATATAAAATGCACAATGTTCTCAGGATGTTATACTCGTGTAATCAATTTTATATTTGTTGCGATAAATTTTCGTGGGTTTGTTGGTTTTCCGGTTCTGTTCGGGGACTGTTTTCATCTTCGAATCTTCCTTCGGATGTCTCAACAAAGTCGTAACCAATGATCAGGAGCGAGGTATATAAAGGCGGAGCAGGATGTACGCGCCTGGGCGAACGGAAGAAATAACTAAGGGTTAGTTTAATCGTGTTTTAGGAGCCGTAGGTTTTAACGTTCTCCTTGTCCCCTATTTACGGAGGGTAAGAAAGGACTGGCAGAAGACTGTGGAGGCAATAACGACCCGATTCTATTTGCGTCGTTACCAAAAACACCCGCTAATCGATACCGTTGCATCGACGCGTGAATTTTCAACCTAACATCAGAATTCTGTGACAATTACAATATTCTTAACTCTGGACAAATCAGGGGGATGCTCCTGCAGAGTAATGCGTAAGATACGTTACTGTACATCTCTGAAAATTTTCATTCACCATTCAACATAGCTACTCACGCAAGAACACACGTGGAAGTACAGGAAAACGTGGGGCAGATAATTGTATATGTAACTTGTTTATAGAAAACAGGAGGAATGTCAATTTTATAGAATGTTGACATTCACCATATTTTGTATAAATATTTTATGTATCGTCAATCTACCTTTTTCTGCATCTTTCTATCTAGAATTAAGTTGTAACAAACATAACCTCTTCGCTGGCACGAAATTCAATATGAATTCATTTTAATTGAATTAACCCTCCTAAAACTTTTTAAATAAAAATTTTTCCTCACAGTTGCATTATCTCTGACGGTAAATGCAATGTACAAATGTACAAATTAACGCATAAATTTATAATTTCCCTACGTAACATAGGTGTCCAACACCGTCGAAATCTAAACATGTTCATATGTTCATGTCAAAGCTACTTTATCCATTAGTTTTTAAAAAACTCTATTTGCATAACGTACAAATTAACCTCTTAGGCACGGCTGAATTTTGCGCGGGGCTGTTTCTCTGTACGGCAGAGTTCAACGAGAATTACGTGTAAACGATACAACCTACAATGTGTGACGGACAATGCTGTTCTCTACGCATTAAAAAGGCATGTTAAAAAGAACATCTGGTATATAAGAGCAAATGGTATATTTATTTAAATGATAAGCAACAATTCATATCTGACACAGACGTATCAAAAATAAAGACCGTGTATTCTGTCTGTATATTGTTAACACCGTTATAAATCGATATGAAGACAAAAACTGTGACACAAAACAGAAGACGATCATTTAATTCAAACGGTGAGCGAGTGAGCTACTAGAGTGAGCCACTATAGTGGCGCGTAGTTCAGAAAGATTACATGAGTGAAAGCCACTACAGTGGCGCGTCGTGCCTAAGAGGTTAACGCATAAATTTATAATTTCCCTGCGTAAAATAGATTTGCAACACCATCGAAATCTAAACATGTTCATAGGAACCCAATGTCAAAGCTACTTTATCCACTAGTTTTTAAAAAACTCTAAGCTATCTATTTAATTCGTGCAGTACCGGCACTCCTAAGTCCTAATAATTCCCATATTCTGTACTAAGTCCTTATTTGTAAAGAGCTTAAATAAACAAAAAAATCTATAACAAATACTAGTCCTGAATCGTACAGACGGCCAAGTGTATCGAAGTGCCAATCAAGAAAACAGTGTCCATCAACGACGAGGCAAAAATCTCGCGAGAAGCTCACGGCGTACAACCATAATCCCTAGACTTCCAGAACAGTGCAGGTTACGACAGCAATTAACGATCTTAACAAACGTCACCATGGGCACCGTTCGCGTCTCTCGTCGGCCATTCGCCTCTCGGAGTATCGAAAATCGAGATTCAGCAGCGTCGATTTTCTTGGATAGCTTTCGCGAGGCGAGGCTGGGTATGCTTGCTCGTTCTCTCGATTAGGCTTTGCCGTCATTAAAACTTTATAAAGAAGCAGAGCTACCAGCAGCCCGGGCACACAGTGGTGAAGAGGAACGAAAGGGGGCAACGTTGGACGAGCCGAGAGGGGTGGGGTGTTGGTGGGTGGCGAAGGGATCAACACCACCCATCGTCGAATGGGAGCGGAGGCCGACGGGCTTTGGTAGAACGAAGAGGGAAAGAGATTCCAAGGAAGTTTTCTCATGTACAATGCATAATGAGGAAAGGCAGACGGCGCATAAAGGGCCTACAAATGAGGCACGGGTTATACATATACATTCTCCCGGGTAGATACGCGTAACCGACACACACAAACACGCCGGATCCTGGCGTGAAGGACTTCATGTAACACCCTCTGCCTTCTTCCTTCTACCCCCCCCCTTCCTGATCCTCCTCCTCCTCGTCTACTCCTACGTTACAGCGTTACCGACTTCTAAGCGCGCAATGAAGTTAAAAACTTTTCCCTCTGATTTTAGTTATCCCCGGCAACTTCGAAAACGATGGACTCGTAAAGTTTTCTGTTAATCTGCTGCTTATGCAACGCCCAGTGTTGTATCGCGTACCTGGTGCTTGGTGATTCCTTCGAGAAATATGATTCCGGTGGATGTAGAATGTTTACGCGAGAATCGATTCGTTCATTAACACCGGTCGCCTGTTGCCTCGACAGCTCGTTGCGCGATAAATGTTCTGCGTAGAACCAGGTCGCACGGAGAATTCATATTTTTTCGTAGAAGCTATTCTTTTGAGGTCTACGGTTCAGCATCCTCTGCCTTTTACTAAAATGTGCTTCTGTAAAATAAGTTTTTAACACTACATAGTGTATTACTAGAGTATACTCCTGTAAATGAATTTAGTAAGCTTTCTTTGTTGTTTATTAAAAAATCTTTCTGTAAATATATTTTGTAAACCATCTTCGTATTTTACTAGGGTGCGCTTCCATGAATTAATTTCATAAGTCTACGTCAGGAATAACGAGAGTATAATTCAGTAAATGAATTATATAAGCCTTCGTTGCCGTTTATTAGAATATTTTTCTGTAAATGGATTTTATAAAACTTTTTTGTCTTTTACTAGGGTGTGCTTCCGTAAATTAATTTTGAAAGTCCACGTCGTATTTTACTAGAATATGTTCCTGAAAATGAATTTCATAAGACTTCTCTGTCGTTTATTAAAATATCTTTCTGTAGATGGATTTCATAAAGCTTTTTTCCCTTTTACTAGGGTGTGCTTCTATGAATTAATGTTATAAGTCTACGTCAGGTTTTACGAGAGTATAATTCAGTAAATGAATTATATAAGCCTTCGTTGCCGTTTACTAGCATATTTTTCTGCAATTGGATTTTATAAAACTTTTTTGCCTTTTACTAGGGTGTGCATCTGTAAATTAATTTTGAAAGTCCACGTCATATTTTACTAGAATACGTCCTTGAAAATGAATTTCGTAAAACTTCTTTGTCGTTTATTAAAAAATCTTTCTGAAAATATATTTTATAAGCCATCTTCGTATTTTACTAGTATGTGTTTCTATGAATTAATTTCATAAGTCTACGTCAGGTATTACGTAAGTATAATTCAGAAAATGAATTATATAAGCCTTCGTTGCCGTTTATTAGAATATTTTTCTGCAAATGTATTTTATAAAACTTTTTTGCCTTTTACTAGAGTGTGCTTCCGTAAATTAATTTTGAAAGTCCACGTCGTATTTTACTAGAATATGTTCCTGTAAATGAATTTCATAAGACTTCTCTGTCGTTTATTAAAATATCTTTCTGTAGATGAATTTTATAAACTTTCTTTGCCTGTTATTAGGGTGTGCTTCTTGTAAATGAATTTTGCAAGTCTTCTCCGTGTTTAATACAAGTGAATTTTGCAAGGCGTCTTTCTCTCTTATTAGAGTGTATTTCTGTAAATTTCGTGAGCCCCAAAAATATTGAATAAATTGATCTCTAATGTTGCTAATGAATCTCCGAGCCTTCCTAATGCCTTTTGGCGTCGGAGAAGGAGTTATTCGGGAATTTCGGTAGTTCGCGTGCAACAACCAAGTATCAGAGGCGTTTAGAATGTTTCATATGGATCCGTGTTCTACCGTTGTTCTACCAGATTTCAATAATCGGCCGGGATATGGGTCGTCGAGCACCGTTACGTCTCTATCAGTGGATTTTCACTCATGAAAGCGTTGTTGATTGCTTGGCACAAGCCACCGAAGTAATAGCAAGCAAAAGTACGAGCACGCAATGAACTGAGGGGGGGCATGTTGCATGAAAACCGATTAAAGGTGTTGGATCGATCTTCCCTAGTAACTGACTCGCTTGTACTCGCTGATGGAAGGTGCAAATCGTCGATCGTGTTGGTGGTTACCGTGGCGCGCAACTTTCCTCGTATCGAAGCTATACACGTTGCACACCCACCAACCAAGGAACCTCGCACTGATTTCCACGCTTTTCCTTTCCAATTATTAATCAACTCGTCTGATTAACGTAGCTGCACCTACCTTATTCATGATTTGGCGGGGATAGTCCCGCCTTGCGAGGGCCGACTCTGAAACAAACGGAAAAGTTCCCTTTATTCTCCAGGCACTCTCAATTATGAATTCGAAAGATTTCAGTTGAATGACGAATAAATATATTATAATCAGATATACAGAACTCTTTGTCGGAATATTGTAATTTTTAAAAAGAAATTACGCACAGTATGGTCATTGAAAATTGCAAGTGTACAGTATATCAAATCATGTGGTAATATATACATATATAATACTTTATTAGTAGACTGTGGATTTTTATGGAAAATAAAAATTGTCTGTATGAATTACAAGTCACAGGAACTAGTACAGAGACGTTTGTTTATTTTCTTAATAATTCTAATGAGCTGGAGATAATACAGCAGACTTATTAAATTCTTTAAAGCTTTTCATTAATTTATATTCAACCTACTCACTTCAGTCCTAAATGAATAATATCCACAGTCTGCCTATTAACGTAAATAATTTGGTTGCAAACTTAGTATACAACACAGTGTACATTCTCGAGATCCATTCAATTACAGATCCTTTAAAAAACATGAAGTATAGATTATTTTTTGTAATCCGACTTCACATATCATAGTTTCTGCAGCTAATATTTCTATTGTGTCTGTTTATTGTTGAACTTTTTAGACAGTCATTCTGTTTGACTAGTTTGACCACAATGTTCAGATCTTAATGGATTGTTTAAGGAGGGATAGTGATCATATTTCTGGTAAAATCATCTTTGCAAGCTTTCGGCAGCCCGTGTTCCCTAACGACAGCTAATGTGTGCAGGGTTTGGTCCTCGATCGTGCACCCAGTCCCGCATTTTCACTCCCCGGAGTCCCCGGTGCCCCCTCCTCAACGGGTACCACCGAATTCCCGTAATCTAATGAATGGCCTAACCCCAATATCCTCTCGGTTCAACCTCACCGCCACCTACCCTCTATGTACCCCGGCAGAATATGTACCATGCATGTAAATACGTTCACGGGCGAAAGATTCGAGAGACGGTATCAGGCTGGCTTGGCCGTGTTGCGACTTCTTCAAAACTCTCGAACCCTCGAGCGATAATTAATTATTTTGACATTATCGCGAGCGTAGCCCTCCCCCCCCCCCCCTCCGATCCAGCCGAGAGCATCGAACTGGACGTTAGGCCGAGCTGCCTCGCCCACGATCGTTACTCCATTAAGAATATCTTCGACGAAAATGAGAAGCGTTGCTTATTGACGAAACAAATTGGTTTTGTGGACTTTGGAGACGTCGAGGAAAATTTAGGGAAAATCCTATGGGCACGGGTTACTGAGCAATGAGTACAGAATTGAGTGCATGATTGTTCGGCATAGTTCGTTGCGTCGATTCATGGCTGATGCTACACCTGATGGAGAACATCGGAATTATTGCGATGTAATAAATGTTAATCCTTAGCACTCGAGTGATGGGTTTGAAGCGACACCAAAAATTGCTAAATTATTAATTAACCCTTAGCACTCCGTTGTCGCCGCTGAGGCGACATCGAAAGAGAAGCTGGCGTTGTGTTAAAAATTGCTCGGAGTGCAAAGGGTTAATCTATGTTTTCCATTATTAAATGTGTATGTGTAATCAATTACTAAATATTTAAGTATCGAATGAGTAAATTGCGCTAGTCTCACATGCAAAAGATGAAAATTTTCATGATCAGAAGAAATGTTTCGTATTCGAGTTAAAATAGATCCAAGTGCAAAGGGTTAATAAGTTACCATTTTCTCTCTTAATGTGTTAAGATACTAACAAGCTTTTGGCAATCACAAGTTAGAGAAAAAGCACACCAAACACCCGTATCTCGAGTTAGGCCGTAGCAAACTGCTGCAAGCCTGAAAGAAATAAAAATCTGCAAAGACAAAGTAGCGGTAAAGCGGAGCACGTGCGTATCTGTGCGAACGCGAATCCGGTTCGCAGAGACAAGGGCTAATTACTGGCCGAGCAAGGCGAAGTTCTTTGGTCCAGAACGAGGGACGGACAAGTCTAGCTGGCGGCGAGGGCTGCAGGCTGACTCGCGAGAGGGTAAGGAAGCGCAAACGTGTTTATTTTCGGGGAATAATAAAAAGGGTCTCTCTCGTGCAGCGGGTCGGTGACGCGACGCGGCCGGCGATCGTACCAAAGTTGCGAATAATGTTTCGGACACGACGCTCGTCTGGCTTTGCCCTAGCTCCTACACCCATCTACACCAACACCCTCCCTCCCTCCTGTGCTGGCCCCCTAGCTGCCTCCCTCCGATCTCCACCAGCCTACCCTTATACGCGTGTCCGCCGCAGATTCAGACTCCTAATTAAGACGAGGGTGCGAGAGGGGTTTCAGGGGTTTCTCCCGGGTTCTCCCCGAAGGGAGGTGGGAGGATGTGGGCGAGGGTAGTAGAAGGAGGGTTTTCACGAGGTAAGGGGCACCCGTACCGCGCCGGAGGGGTAAGCCAAGGCAAAGGGGGTAAGGAATATTGATCACGGGACCACCACGGCGAGGCAGGGACTGCCCGTTCTCTCCTTCTCTTTCTCTCAGAAAACCTCTCTCTCTCTCTCTCTCTCACTCTCACTCTGTTCCTCTCACGCTATCTACCTCGTTTCATCTTCCTCGATCCTAATGTCCGTCTCTCTCGCGTTCTATCATCTTGTTCTACGCTAAACGTGTGTCCCACGCTCACCAACGTAACCGTCGCCGTCTTTCGCCCGTTCCTCTAGGCGCGCAACCGGCACAGGACCAGGCCAGACTAAACCACCAAACGCCAGATGCGTGAAATCAGTCGGTTAGAGGCTGCCCCGCAGCCTTTGCGAATTATTGACGCTGAAACCGCGACCGCGGAACAGATGATGCTGAGCTGCTAGCTATTCGCCGCGCTGGAAACCGTCGAGAAGAACGACCGATCTCGACATCCACCCCGCGGAAGTATAATAAATGCGAGAGGAATAGTGACACCGGGCTCCGAGACCGACGTCTCGCGGTGTTGACGCTATTATTCCACGTCCACTTCAGCCGCGATTGGAACAGTTGGCGCCGATGCTAGACGGCCAGATTAAAAGCACCGGCTCAAGCTAGGTCGGCTCGAGATTGCTAGAGGTTCTGGGTGGAGATTCGAGGCGAAAGGATTCGGTTACCGATGCTGGTAAATTATTGTTCTCGCTTGGAGGTTCTTGTTGCAATTGGTACCCCTGGATTGGGTTTTCTGGGGCAACTGCAATTTATTTTAGAGTACGAGGCTCGTTTAACACTTGTACATTCTCTGTTGAGAATATTGGGACGTTTATGAATTTAAGAGTTAAATTGGACTGCTGTTGACATTTAATGCTTGGAGAAAGTTTAACTCTTAATTCGTACGATGTTGAATAAATTTATCTATTTCAGTTAGAAAAATTATGATTCACAGCGGAGATCAGCTGCACAAGGGTTGAAAGTGTAAGAGTGACTTTCGAATTCCCAAGCACCCCCACCTGAGGAAAAGATTGGTTGCATCAGTTGCAAGAAACGGGGGCTAAACAGAAATTTCTTTCTTGCTTCAGTGATTTTAATGATAATAAATTGATATTCTTAAATTCTTTTAATCTGCCCACTGTTTCAAATTCCACTTACTCATTTTTGTCATAAGTACATAAAATCCGCAGTCTAGATATTGCACTTTTATACTTCAATACTACTATACTATCGATATACTGTCTTCCCATCAACCAGTAGACTAAGCTTTTCATACAAAGAATTGCATTCCTCGAGTGCACGGATAGATAATTACCCATTACCTAGTGTAATTAGCCATTACCCTAAAGTAATGGCAGCAATTCGAACAACAAAGTACGTAATCATTAATTGTAAATAACTCCCCATTTTGATGGAACCATTTTCAATGTAAATTAAACGAAAATGGTAATTCTGAGAACAATTAGATGCTTGACGATTCAAGACATATTTTCAGGGCTTGTTGAGTAAAACACCTTGTCGATTTTAGCGAAGTGCAGCGAGCCCAAGATTCGCAAATAATTACAACAGCTCCCCGACAATTCCGTACAGGTGAGCAACATCCTGATAACGCGGTCCGGGATCCCGGTACAAGGTCCGTGTAATGTCGACGAGGGAAACAGGACCGGTCGGATGAAACTTCAGCTGGCTGGAATCAGGGTGGGTGTCCTGACGAACTTTGACGCACACGCTCGGTCGGACAGATCTACGTCGTAGACGTGTGCAGCGTTCTCACGAGTTTTCGAGAGATCTTCTAAAATGGTAAGAAGGATGGAGGGTGGTCCCGTCCTCGAGGCTACGACAAGGAGAGAGAGAGAAAGAGAGAGGGATCGGGGAACGACGGACGGGCTCGAGTTTACACGACGTAGCGACTCGTCTTTCTGTCCGTCGTCGCTCTGCCTTAATTAAATCTCTCGACCCTTCCTCGAAGAACTCGCGAGCTCCTAGCGGACTGCTAGAAGTAGAGAGCTGTGCCCTCGTCGTTTCTTGCCTCGACTCGACTCGCCTTGTCTTGTCTTGTCGTAACGCGTCACGCTTACGGGATTTTTCCCGCTAATTGCCGGGACTGTTTACGAGAACGACGAAGTACCGTCAACTTGTCCTGCGAGTGTCTCACGGCGCCTCGCGCGCAACTTTCGGCGAAAATTGACGGTTCTTCAGCAGATAAGATGTTCTTGTTATTAAATGGCGCTTTGCTGGATTATCTTGAGATGTGTTGGAGCAGAAGATGTACGTCCAAGATGGTAAAAATAAGATCGTTGGTGAGGAACTTTAGGATTCTGTATTTGAATGGTATACATATGTAGAACTTGTTGAGTTGTTACATCACCGCGACATCTGGGTACAAATTCTTCTAGTAACGCTTCAGCAACAGCATCAATTGTCAAAGAATAGTTTGACTGTATTTGGTACACATGCAATTTTAACCTTTATACTGTAGTAGTCAGGGAGGGACTTAGAAATTTTGCGTCACATGTTGGTTGTACATACATACAGTGGCGTGCAAAAGTGGACACCCTTTAAAAATGAATAACTTTTTAAAAATTAGTTCAAACGGCTTCAGTTTTTTTGAGATGTTAGAAGGATTAGTTTACTCGGTAGCGTGTAAATAATTATTTATATAAATTGCTAATGGTCGAAATTGTGAAGAAAAAAGTAAAAGTCACGATTTTTAACTTTTTTATCAGTGCCTGTAATGAAAATTTAAAATATACCTTTTGTAGATCTCCATAGGTTATATACATGCGCAAAGTTTCACCGAAGTCGGTTAATGTTGCTATGAGCTACGAACAATGCAGGATGGAAGCTTAAGGGTGAAAGTCGCAGATTTTCGATCTTTTCAGGGAATTTTGTCCTTATGTAATCACCTTTAAATGTTTGTAACTCATAACAACGTAAACCGATTTCGATGAAACATTGTACACGTACATAACTTACTTTAGACCAATAAAACGCGTCTTTGAAATTTTTGTTACAGGCACAGATTAAAAAGTTAAAAATCGTGACTTTTACTATTTTCGTCGTAATTCCGACCAATAGCAATTTTTAGAACAAATTATTTACACGCTACCTAGTAAACTAATGCGTCTAACATCTATAAAAAAAACTCAAGCCGTTTGAACTAATTTTGAAAAAGTTATTCGTTTTTGAAGGGTGTCCGGATACTTTTGCGCGCCACTGTATGTATATATAAATTTTTTATTAAAAAAATTCAAGTCTTCAATGAAAAAATATAGTGATATATTCACAAGAAGCTGTTCCATTCAATTCAAAGGTATATATCATTGTAATGTTTCCTCAATGTCTAACATTTATTTACAATCAAGTCACTCTGAACACTGTAACCTAGTTTTGTTGAGATTCTTATATAAAACACGATTTTGGAGCTTCTTTTTTATGCAACATGTGCCAAATTCGTTTAAAAGCCTTTTCGACAGTTCCTCGCGTGGAACTTGGCTTCTACTGGAGACACTTGGTTGCCTCAACTTTGCAGATAGAAAGTTTATCAATTTTTAAAGGTTGCAAGTCAACGAGCTAGGTCCAGGTACGAAAGGAGCGTTCCTCGGGAATGGCAAATGACAATTCTAGATATGAAAAGGCAGCGGGCACCGGTCTCGGGTATAATGGCTGTCCGATCTATGACGGGTCCGGTCTTTTCTTAGCGAGGCTCTTCAGGGATTCAATGCGCCACCATTTTCATGGCTCAAGGTGCTGTTATTCGGTCCGGTAACGAACGTCAAGGGCGACCTCGACGAGACCGGAAGAGATCTCATTGTCCAGAAGCGGAGGCCACGATAGGAGGGTTGCGCACTGCCGGCAACCAGCCAACTCAAACTTTGATATGGTTTCCTAAATAACCAAGGCGACCGATACCGCAGCACGATAGTCCCTCCCCCCACCCTCTGGCCACCCGTTTTCTCCTCCCCGTTCACCACCCCTCTCGTTCAGGTCTGCATCCACTCCGATCTATGGTTGGTCCAGGCTGGGTATCGTAACTACTGTCGAAGCATATTGAAACCCTCACACCATCGATGACCTAACTCGTCGCCCGCCAACCCTATCTAGCCTGCCGACAGGACCGCATCGGTGCCCTTCTGTGCAAAACCTCCCCGAGTACGTTTGTCGTTCGCACCATCCGCAAAAGGTTCACGCGTGCAGTCCTTCCACAGCTCGATCGACCGGTCACCGGTTTCAGTAAACGCGGGTCCGCGTCTGAGCAATTTGAAAGCGGAGTGACAGGCAATCTGCAAGGTGGCCACGCTAAGATGAGAACGGAGGGGACGACTACGGGACACGCGTAATGACCACCGATTTATCTCGACCGGGGACGAGTGAAGAATTTGAAATTAAAATCTCCTCTCGTAATTGCACGGACAGAACCGCGCCCGGAACTTCAGGCCCGTGGGAAACTTTGTTAGCGACCGGTGGCGTTCCGACGAACGAAAAATTAACGAAATTGTCCTCTCTATTAGTTCAACGGATTTCGCTAATGCGCTCGTTGCCTGGAGAACTGGTACGTTCACCATCGAAATTGATTACTAACTCTTCGGCTAAAAATTTTGAATGATTGCCTTCGTGCAATCGGGCGAGAAAATAATGAGATTTTATTGATATATGTATATGTATATACAGAAATTAATACTGTTCAGGTAATATTATATATTTATATGCATGTAAAAAGAATATACTCTTTTTAAATTCCGCGCGCTTCTATGAACCCGCTAGGTGTCTCGACGATTATTAAGATAGAGACATAGATAGAAGAATTATGAGAGAGAGAGAGCACGTGCTAGGAGAAAAGTTACAGAAATGTAAAAATTTAATTTTTACAGGTAGGGTGTGTAAATATTGTATATAGCGTTAACTGAAAATAAAAAACCTGTAATTTTTACAGAGAAACTAATTGGGTTTAATTATTCTGACCATCCCAACGTCTGATATAAATAAATATTAAATGCATATGTATATGTATACGTTCTGATGACATATCTTCGAGACCGTAACATTGTACTTCGCGGTACCTTTAAGTTCGGAATCAAAGATAGAGCCGCGGTCTTTTGAGTCCACATGCCGACATGGGCAACGCGTTCCTACGGTTCCGATGAGCTTCCGAGCTCTGTTAGTCGAGGTATAGCTTCTGAAGAGAGAGCATGAACGAAAGTATCGTATAAAGATATCTGTGTCATTATTATAAAAGAAGCTTTGTTCCGTCGCGAGGGGCCATTCATTGCAGTTTCACGAATCATTTTGTGATGCATTCGTGACTGCACGTCGATTTAAAGGGATGGACGTTCAGGAAACAGTTAGCGACCGATCGAGCTATAACCTGGATCCTTGATCTTTCACATTCGTTCGTTTTACAGCGAGTCATAGATTTCCATTATCCAAGTGTCGCGGCTACTTCCTATGCTCGTCAACAGAGGGACATTACAACAACACCTTTCCCGCTACTACCTGAATCCTCCTCTGTTTGTATATATGCCGTCCTAAACTGTCCTTACGACATCCCGAGTCTAAGGCACGGGTCCGCTAGATAGCCTTACCGACGAGTCCTCTAGCGGGCCTAGGACGAAACGCCTCCTTCTCCTTTTTCCTCCTCTCACACACTTTTCAGCCGCCATAATTGGTGACCCCGACAAACGAACAACAACGCTACCTTCTGAGCAGAGGAGACGACAACATCAACAAACCACGGACAACATCAGGAGGACTGGAAGATGACTACTCTGTCACTGACTTGCCTGAACTACTGCTCGACCAACAGCGAGGACTTCTCCCTACTATGCGCTTCTGACGTCATCTTCGCAGCATTATATGGTTTAACGTTTCCGCACCTAAATTTGTGCGACGTTCATCCATTGTTTGTGCGACTATATGAGTCCTACAAGCGGCTTAGGGAGCTACTCAACTTCGTCAATTCAGCAGCATCACTGGCGGGCATCACTGGCGGGCACACTGGCAGCACACATTCCAGTGACCTCCTTGGATTCTGGCGGAGATCAGCGTAATTCGAGGGAAATTTGTTCAGATATCGTTGATCACTGGCAAGGGCGTAATGTGGCGGCTACTTCCTATGCTCGTCAACAGAGGGACATTACGACAACACCTTTCCCGCTACTACCTGAATCTTCCTCTGTTTGTATATATGCCGTCCTAAAATGTCCTTCCCGCGTCTAAGGCACGGATCCGCTAGATAGCCTTACTGACGAGTCCTCTAGCGGGCCTAGGACGAAACGCCTCCTTCTCCTTTTTCCATCTTTTCATAATTCAGCGCTGCCATACGAGTGACCCGAACTCTAACGAGAGATACGGTCTTCGGATTTCTGGGACTTCGCTCGACTGTTTTTTCTCTTTCTGTCTCTCTTCTTCCAAACCGACAGACTTCAATTTAAGAACAATCATCTAGGGGATAACGTTATGGTAAGAAACTATTTTATGCTATTAAAAATTACACTGTTAAAACCCGATTTCCGTAACAAGTTCCCTAAAAATGGAACTATAGCTCGCATGGATGACGTTCGAGAGAAACTCGATCTGGAGAACCTCAGCTTCCGGGGATCACGGATCAGGTAACTCACTAACAATTACGGAAGAGAAAAATTTGGCGAGCCAAACTTTTCCACAAACCTAATGCTCATGGGTTCGCTAGTTTCGCGGGTGGAAGAACTGCATGATAAGAATCGGGATAGGGGAGGGGGGATGGCAGGAATTCACGTGCGCTTGGGTTTAGGATATCTTTCGCCTAGACACGGTCGAGCGGCGAGCTGTATCTGGAGGTTAACTGTTTGTCCGTTAATTAGAAGCTAACAGCGGAGCTAAAGTTCGGAACTTTAAAGTTTCTTGCCACTGCAGGAGCCTCCTACGCCCAGCCGGTACCCTCTTCAGGGGGGGCGGACGCAGACACCCCAGGGGCGAACACCCTATCGTCCTTCCAACTCTTCCTCTCTTTTGCTCTTTCTTCTACGGCCGGCTAGCGTTAATTACTAATTAATTGTTTCGCATGTTTGAGTTTTAAATGGATAAGTTAAACAGCGCATAAGAGGCCTCTAGACCTCCGGAGAGTAAGTGGGAAAAAGGGACAGACTGTGTGTGTGTGAGAGAGAGAGGAAGTTAAAACCTAGTTCACGCTTTTGCTCCGATCTCGCCTCGTCCGTTCTTCTTTCTTTGTCCCTCTCTTTGCCCCCTGAAACTCGCCGCGTCTCTTCACCCCCTTTCGCGTGCGATTACCCTGCAAACGGTGTACTGTCGGTTAACGAGGTTAGGATGACCGTGCGAGCGAGAGCCGGGCAACCGCGCGCTCGTTCGTTTATTCGTTTTTCACCTCGTCATCAAAACGCCGCAACCCCGCGTGTTCGTTACATACATAACTCTCGTAGCTGGAAAACTTTGATACGGCCGCTGTATCGCGTGAAAAGTAATGGACTATACCACGACTAGGGCGCACATGGATCCCTTTGACCGCTGGCTTTTTATACCGAAATACACCGGCCCGAGCGACACCCGCATATAAATTCGATCACGATTTCTATACGATTGTTCGTCAGACAATTATTTTAACCCAGATACTTCCAAAGTGTTCGAAATCTGTGGATCTTCTCCGTCTGTTCGTTGAAGTCATCAAATCATATCTTGTTGCAGTTTTATTGTATTGCCAAAAAAAAGGAGGTTCCAACGTATTTCCCTCCGAGAACTGCAAGGTCCCCACCATCGAGCCTCTTCCCACTATTACGTACAGCCGTAAAGTTAGTGAGTGCTACGCGAGCCGCGCGGGTCTCATGGTGGGAGCTCCCCACCACTATACATTACAACGATGCAGTCCAAGAGTGGGGGAAGAACTTAAGCGGGGAAGTTGCCTCGAGTAGCTTCGGAGCTAATGGTTGGAACTGCCTGGTCTAAAACAAGTTTGACCAACTCAATATAAAAAATAAAAATACATAACTTCGTCTGAAAATCTTTTCCATTGTAAATGCTCAAAAAAGGTGCTAGTAAGACACTGTGTAAAGTTTAAAATTGCAGAACCGAAGCTACAGACACAGCATAAAATTGAAAATAGCAGAATCAAAGCTACAGACACACTATAAATTCAGGAATGAAAGAACCGAAGCTACGGACACAGTATAAAATTAAAAAATAGCAGAACCGAAGCTACAGATACAGCATAAAATTGAAAATACCAGAATCAGTGCTACAAACACACTATAAATTCAGGAATGAAAGAACCAAAGCTACGGACATACTATAAAATTAAAAATCGGAGAAGCAAAGCTACAGACACTGTATATAATTGAAAATAGCAGAACCAAAGCTACAGACATAGTACATAATTGAAACCAGTAGAACCAATTCTACAGAAACACAATAAAATTAAAAATGGAAGAACCAAAACTACAAACGCGCGATCACATTGAGAAACAGCAGAAGCTACTCGGTTAACATCCTTTACCCTGATCAATTCAATTTGCGCAGCCAATTCGATCAGACGAATCAGTCATTGTGGTCCCGATATCTTCTCGCTGATACAAATTGATGTTTCAACTTATTCTCGATCAAAATCCCGATCCCACGGGAACGTAAATCCCCGACGACTCGCGTGTGTCGCGGGTCTACAAATCGTTTTACCTCAATCTTGCGTCTAGGTGGAATTGGGGGCGGTTCACCCCTCGAAAGCGGTAGCAGGCTTCCCGCAGCTCTAATCGGCGCTCAAATAAAATGCCGTAATGCCAGATAAAACATCCCATTTGTCTAACGACGATTTTTCTCTCGGGCTCTCCGAGGCCTCTTCTCTCATTCGCGATTGTTGGGATGAGGCTCAAGAGAAGGAGAGAGAGAGAGAAAGAGAGAACCTGGGGTGGTAATCATCTTAAACACCATTGTCACAGAGACCTCGCGCAGCTCGGGCTCTGCCACTCGGTGCCACGCCACCTGATTCTTCCGTAATTGAGATAGATCGATAAGGACAGTCCCCCCCCCTCCCCTTGCCTAAGAGAGAAAGAGGAAACCAGAGGAGCCGAGGGTGCTGCTTTTTTAATTCGATGAGCTAATGTACCGACAGTTACATTAATGGTGTCTCTGGGGTGTCGCGCTTTTTTTCCACGGTGCCCTGATCCCCTCAAAACAAAATCCTGGAAGTGATTGGCCCCTTTGCATATTGTCGAGTTCCCAGGAATTGCGGATTATAAATTCACCGTTGGGTAGGATCGTTTGTAAGTTATCGTTTTGATTGATCGTGTTGGATTACAGCGAATGTACGTACAATCTGCTCCATCAAAATTCTATTGTGAATCTTGGTCGACTAGTTGGCTATGCACCTTCTTTTCAAAATGCGTACCTACATCGTGTCAAAGGATTTTTGTAAATATTTTATCAATCACACTATGAGCAGCTTCTTTCGAATGAACCTCTTTGTTTGTTCTTCTATTTTCTTCTTGTCTCAAAATTTTTGAAAATGTCTATAATGCAATGGCAAACGGCAATTCATACTAAACAATGTGAACATTCGTGCACCGCTTGATCCTTGCTGTAGACAAATTTGTTTGATCGCAGTCACAACTATATTAACACTTTGCCGTCCTCACGTCTCGTAAAAATTTCTTCGCTTCGCGCCGGCCGTTCTTGAGGTTATCGGGTGATTATAAATTTTCAAGTTTTACTAATGTCATCGTTGGCTCCCATGAGAGCAGCAGACACTTTCAATAAAAAATCATGAAATCGGAGACTCTTGCGTTCTGTATTGAAACGTTGACATGTCCTGAATGCATTAAATAATGCGCAATTAACACTATGCCGTCCAGTACACCACTGTGGTGTCGCCGGACGGCAAAGTGTTAATTGAAATGCCTATCAAAAATTGACATACGACGATCATCAATTATAATTTCAATCTTCAATTCACAGCGAAAAACCACAAACAATTTTGTCGTTTAAGATGCAGATAAACGCGGCGTTTTATCGTGACGGTCCAATAAAGCTCGCAGAAATGTGTTCGGCGAGCGTTCGCAGGAATAAAAGACGGAAGCTTGCGGATTCGAGTAATTGTGAAATAACGAGTCCGGAATGGGTTGTTTTGGCGAGTGCGGGGTAAAAATAGACGCGAGGACGTAATTCCTTCGAACCTGCCATGTGTCTGATCAGATAGCGAGTAGTAGGATGGAAGTCCGACGTTGGTCGTTTCGCGCGTTTCCTCCACTGGAAGAGGAGGGTTCGGTAAACGCGTGCGAAGGCTTCGACGAGGCAGTCCCTCGGCAACGTTGGTCCGTGTCACTGCGTGGCCCTGACAGCCGGCAATTAACAGCCGCGGACTCTCGCCTCTCGTCCTCGGCGCAACGGTAGCGTCGCGCTAGAACGTCGTACTAGGCGTCCCGGTAAATAATTGTCCCCCCCGTCGGCCGGTTAAGACACCGATCCTTCCAGTTCCCCCCCTCTCTGCCCCTTCCTCCACGCCCTTGTTTTCTACCTTTATGCTCTAACACTCTCGGCAGGCACCGTTTCTCCTCGTCTTTTTCCACCCCTGCTGGTTCCTGCACGCCAGTCAATAACAGACCTCGATTTCGACGACCCGTTTTCCGATTATTCGAGATTTATCCCAGGGCTACCTCGACCCCATCTTGTTCTACTCTATTCCGCCTTCATTATTTACTCCCGATAGAAAAGAAGCCTATCATCGGTTTTATCCCACTCGAGCAACCGTTGTTACGGTTACCGGTCCTACAGAACCGTGGAAATCGTGGCCTCTCGGCTTCCGGTGCCACGGATTGCAACAACTTTTATTAAATCCGATGATAAGTGGGAACTACTTGACGGACTCATTATCGAACCCGTCTAAAGGCGAAGTTAAAATACGTAGTTATTGACCGTTCCAGTTATTAGCTTGTTAGAATGTTCAGCGAGACTTATTGGCTCGTTAGAGTTACTTCTAACCCCTTAACGTCTACCATATTACGTTTCTTATTATTTTCTCCTTGTTGTATGTACACAAATATATGAAACCTCCTTCTGAGAACAGTGTTTCATACAAGCTCATAGACACGCGCGTATGTAGTTGTTTAGGATTGGACAAGGGGCCCTGTGCGACGCCTGCGCCCTACCACCGTCGAACAGTTACACGATCACAGCGGATCGGCGGACTCGCGACCACGAGACACATGACAAGCCATCTTCCTGACAAATTGGGAATCGGGCGGCTTAACACTAGGTTTACGGAGCACTAAAATTGATTATTTTACATTGCTTTATAAAAATAATAAAATTGTATTTACTTAGATCTTCACCGATTTTTATTGTAATATGTACACAAAAAAATAAATCTATTCAATAATTCCTCACGAATGCCTTCTTACGCTCTTAATAATCGTAAATTAAAAATGTTTGAATCCGTCATTTTGACGGGCCCCGTAAATCTAGTGTTAAAGTCGCGCGTGAATCTGACGTCACGCGCGATGAGTCATCGTGTTTCGCGGCAGCGAGCCCGTCGATCGTTAGATTCCGAAAATCGAGAACAGAATTCTCCGAACGCTTGTTCCGATTGGCACGAATCTCTCGCATCTCAAATCACGATCCGCGCAATCTCAATGCCGCTATAGTCATTAGATCATTGCATTTAACTCAGTTCATTCCATCTTCGTTAATTTCTCTGCATCATTTCATTTATTGTTTAAATTCATTACATTTCATGAAGTGTTTTGTTATTGTGAGATTTTGACATCGCTTTCTTTGTGTTACTCGCGTACATACATTTGACTGTTGAACGATCTTGTTAGAATATAGAACATTTACAAAGAGTGTGTGTTACTTTCTACCACGCTCTTAAACAGTAGTAAAACAACAGTTAAGTAAGGACGAAGAAACAATTCAATTTATCGCGAACCCTTCGATTCCTCTTCCGGATAACGCATAAAGAGGTAGGAGGGCGGGCGAAGTTGGGCGCAGGACGTAATTTGAACGTTGACAGGTATTTATCCTGCGCGGCAGGAAGCGGCGCTATGTGGGCGGTCGAGAGAAGGTGGAAAGGAGGAGCGGAGAAGTAGCGTGACGACGTTAAGAGCATTAAGGAGACGTTTTCCGCCCGACACTTAGGTTTTCGTTCCCGCGCCCACTCCATAGATTCCCGGCCTATCGGCTTAGCGCTTGGCGGGCGGTCCCGCGCCACCCCTGGCTTCCTTTTCCACTGTCTACTACCAACGGGCTCCTGCGAGCTTCCGAGAGGAGGACCACGGTTTGTTGCTGGAGCCGTCGTTGCTATTTCTCTCTAGGAAATATTTTCCTAAGCGTAAGAACTTAAGTACTCGAGGGCATACGGTGTTTCCACTCATTAAAGAATTTTCTTCCCGGAATAACAGCGTCCTGGCTCTATAGAAGAAGCCATGATGAAATTTGAAGCCTCCGTCGTGATCTGGCTTGTAATGGTCGGTGAATGTGGTCTGAGAACCACGGAATCTTTCAATCGAATTAATCAACGAAAAACTGGAAGAAAAATTAACTCTATCTGGTCCTATATCGAACCAGACTCGACATTAACATTTGCACTAATACAAATTTGTAATGCATTCGTCAATAATGCAACAATTTCAGGGTATATAAAACTATTGTAATATTTCTGAGTTATTTCACACAGGCTAGAAAAGCTACGCATGGGAATATAGTTAAATTATATGATGTTGAAACAAGTTTTGAAATAAAATAGAGGAAACACTGCCAACCCCAAAGGATTAAAGGCAGACTTATACTACTTGCTTTGCAGTTGTTTGTCCGTTCCACTTTTTTCTTATCACGACTGTCCAATTTTATTAGGTTACTCGTCGGCGAATTGGTGTGTTTGTCTGATATGGCTGACATGGCAAATTTATTCTACTTCCTTGGACATTGATTATGTTTTTTATTTGATTATTACTGACCTGTTCTACTTGTCCCACAACAAGTAAGCAGCTTGTTTGATCATGAGTGACTGATTCTATTGATTCAGACATAGCTGCTCGATTTCACTTATTTCATTACAATTGATAACTATACTGCTGATCTTCATGGGAAATAAAAGTTGTCCAAGCTGTTAGTAAGAAAGAGAAGTTAAAAGAAAATGTATTTCTTCTTTTAATAATTTTAGGAAGTCGAAAATAATATAACAACACCATCCAATTCTTCTAACGTCTTTACAGCTTCGCATTTAACGAGGCCATTTTTATTATTAATGCATAACGGTCTGACCGTGAGCGAGCAAGTACCCTTTAATCATGGTCGTTTTATTCTACTTATGTGAACATGATCCCTTTCACTAATTTCATAAATGGTGGTCTCTTTTATTGGATCAACTCTAATCTCTTCTATTTGTCCGATTCACGAGAGTAAATGTTTGTGTCTGGTCATGACTGTCCTATACTACTTGCCTGGACACTGATAATCTCATTTATCTATCTGATCAGTCCTTGTCTCACCTAGTTGTTTGATTATGCATCGTCTATTCTGTTTGTCCGATTACCACCGACCTATACTGCTTCTACGACATATTAAATATATTATGAACAAATCTTGGTGTCGTTTCGAAGAGATTTTAGCACACTTCTGGATTCGATTTGCTGTTTCTTTCTTGTTAGTTTCCTAGCTTCATACTCGACTCTAAAAAATTACAACTTTCATATTTATATTTTTAAAAATTCGGATAATCTCCAGTGGGTAACGCGTCAATTATCCAGATGATATTTTTCCAAAGTTCGGTACAATCTACCGGAACGCTTCGTTCACGCTCGTCGAAGAATATCAGGAGACGTTCGAGTGCTCCGAGCGCGTAAACGACTGCCGATTGGCAACACGCGAGACTGAGCACGTCGAAACGGTGTCTTGGTTCTCGTCTGGAACTGATAGTCGTCCTTTCCCCTCTGGGAGGGCTTCGTTAAGCACGATGTTTGCGCGCTTTTCCGCGTAAATCGCGCGACTGCCGGCGTGTGCGTTCGTTCGTTCGTTACCCGACTAGCAGCCGAGGCCGAAGGTGTTTGATATATAACTCGATGTATCGGATAATAATGCGCGATATGACGCGTGAGTTGTTAATTCGCGCCTCGCGTCCGCTGCACATGACGCCAGCAGCTTAACAGACTCTGACGAGGCAGCTCGAACCCCGTATTCGCGAGCCACGTAGTATTCTTCGCTCTCCGATCTTTCCGCGCGAGTTCGCACCAATGGGCAGGCCCCTACGGATCTCTCGATGGAACAAAAAATGGAAGAAAATTACCGGCAAATCGAGCGACGAGCACTTGACCCCCCGAGGATATAGCTCTCCTTCTACGAGGGCGATTAAATTCGGATTCCACTTTGTTATGGAAGACGGCGAGATGATTTTTTAATGGAGCCCTTTGAAGAGCTCGACGCGCGGCGACAGGTTGCTGCTAGTCACCGTCACCTCTTCTCGATTATTGCGGCTTTGATCTTCTCATTTAGATCATTGATAGGCTCTCCAAAGTTACCCAAACATTTGCTTCCGTTGTAGATTATGTTTATACATCTTTTGAAGCGAAGATAGCATTTTTAACACTAACCGTACCACAATCGGTCAAACGACAGATTTCTCATTTCTCATTTCATAATTATTGAAATTACGAGGATGCTTCCATTGGAAGTTATTACATAAATTTTTTCGTCCGAGAACGTATTATTGTAAGAATGGTTAAAAATCTAAATAAATTCG
The DNA here is from genome assembly GCA_913789915.3 of Sphecodes monilicornis. Taxonomy (NCBI): domain Eukaryota; kingdom Metazoa; phylum Arthropoda; class Insecta; order Hymenoptera; family Halictidae; genus Sphecodes; species Sphecodes monilicornis. The sequence continues at coordinate 20,977,394 of OU565290.1, forward strand.
GTGTAGAAAATTTCATAAAAAAATATCTATAGTTCCAAGTAGCACTAAACGATTTTGAACGGTAAATTTTGTACTTTAATAATACATTCAAGGAGCATTCGAATTTCACGTCGCTGTAAAGTTGTACAGCGATATTCAAAGATCAAGAGCGAGCATGACAGAAAGTTTGCGAATTATTATCTATTACGATGAAAATTATGGAAATAGGTAGAAATCGAGAAGAAGAGTGCAGTCCTCGCGGTTAGACGAAAACCAATTCGTAAAGGGCGCTGTAAGTCGTCGCGCCATAGAGGTCGAGGCTGCCTTTAAAATAATGAAGCTTGAGTAGCCAATTTGAAATGTAAAGATCCATCAACATAAATTAAACATGGCGCACCGACGTAAAGGATTCCTTCGGTTTCATTGATAACCGTCTCTGAGAGGGGAAGAGTTACACCAGAATTTTTGAGGAGGCTCATACTTCAAAATTTAATCCAAGCAGGAGATCACATCAGAAAGACGAATAAATTCTTGAAATGTATTTGACCATATGCCTTAAAATTTTATATTTATTTAAATTCATTTTACATCATATTTATAATGTAGAAGCATAGTTTATATGTAGCATCACCCCAATGTTCGCTTGTATCGCTAATTACAGATTATATTCAAAGAAATAGATTTATTGAATAATTCCCCTTGAATTCATCTTTGCAGTTTCGATAAATTTTTATTCCAAATTTAAAAAACTGTCTTTCGACACCTCTGGTAGAAATAATGATATACGCCTGCAGCTCGAATCACAATAAGAATAGAATAGGGTAAAATTGGTAAAAGAATGATAAATGTGATCCAGACATGGACGAATTAATCTTGAAATCTCGTCTGCAAAATCTATATATACAGGGTGAGACACCTAACGTTTGCTCCTCAAATATCTTTGTTGTTTCTAAAGATACGTAAAATATGGTAAGGACAAAGTTGAATGGTACAATGGGGCTGTCACGATGCTAAAAGAAAATTTTGTTTTTATGTCATTTTTTTAGAGATATCAAGGTCACCTTGACTTTTTTGAATTCAGTGACTATAATTACTCAAGGTCATTCAAGGTCGCGGACAGAGATAACGTATAAGATTGAACATCGATACATGCCTGTAAACGGGCTTTGAAGGAATGTTGAACTCTGTCCGTGACCTTGAATGACCTTGAGTAATTATAGTCACTGAATTCGTAATGAAAGGTACTATCATTGTAGGTGTTTAAAAAAGGCTGGTTCGATTTAAAAAAAGTCAAGGTGACCTTGATATCTCTAAAAAAATGACATAAAAATAAAATTTTTTTTTGGCATAATATCAACCCCAATGTACCATTCAACTTTGTCCTTACTATATTTTACGTATCTTTGGAAACAACAAAGATATTTGAGGTGCAAACGTTAGGTGACACCCTGTATAAAAAGGAAGTCCTTACTCACTCACTCATCAACGCCCAGGCTAAACCTTTGGACCTAGAAAGCTGAAATTTTGCACAGAGGTTTCCTTTATTATCTATACAAGGAATGAGAAAGGATATTTCGAAATTCAATCCCTAAGGGGATGAAAAGGGGTTGTAACGTCTGTATGAGGAATATTTTATTCGTGGTCGGATTTGCTTGAAACTTCGTCTGAATGCTCTTGGATACAATTAATCAAACATGGGACGTTAATTACGAAAATGGCATCAATTTTGAAATCTAAGATGGCGCAATGACATGAAATTAAAACTCCATATAGGTAAATGGGGGGTTAAAAGATTTTATAGAGAAACAATATCAATTTCCGAGCGCATGAAACATTTTCCTGTGCGAGCGAAGCCACAAGCAAAAGCTAGTGTGTTATAATTTCAATCTGGAACACCCTCTTGAATCATCTGCCGATCCTGTCACAAAAATCATAGGAGACTTTCAGGCTTCCTCGAACAACGCAAATGATTCGTACGGTACGCGGCACAGTCGAGATGATTTAATCGAATTCCGCGGGCTCGCAGGAGCACTTTATAAAACACAATTAACGCTCGCCGCGGGATCGGCGTGTTTCTTCGAATATTGATCGACGGAATCGTCTAAACGAGAGGGAAAAGCGGAGCCGCGAGCGACGAGAGCTCCAGCAAGAGGAGGCAGAGGAGGTGGAGGAGGTTAGCATTTCGCCCGAAACTGCACGCGTTGAAAAGGGTTGATTAGGGATTCGGCGTGTTGGGGTCGAACACGTCGGGTATGTTGAAAGGATGCTGGACCGTGCTTGTAGGCATCCGACGCTCCGCGTCGGTTCGAGGGCGCCCGCCAGGTTCGGGGCAAATGGCAGCGGGATGATTGATCGCCCGGCTAATTGGATGATCGATGACTCAAGTTCATCAGTGGCTGTTCAGCTCCTGGCAAAGGATGCCTCGTTCGCACGTGAGCTACCCCGAGCGTCCCTGTGAATGCGTGTCTGTGCGAGGCGCATCGCGCATCTGTGTTCGACCCTGTGCAGGGAAAACTGACTCGATGTCTCCGGCAGCCGTGAAACAAACTCATGCTATCCCCTGTCGCGAAGGTCTCTCCCTCCTGAGTACTCCTTGAGACTTTCTGCCAATCGTTAACCGTTTAAACAGTCGATTAAGACTATTTTCTTAAGCAGTTTGTGAATTGCAATTCTTATGTGGATTTGTTTCGACGAATGTATTCGTTCAGACTGATTTCTAATGTCAAAAGACAAGTTTCTGGTAGAATTCAGCACACAGACTTTGTTCGAGTTGCTCGATTTATGTAGCTTCAGAGAAAAAGTTGAAGGTTTGTGCACTTAACCAAGTTGCGTTTTGACCTCGTAGGGTATAGGAAATTACACACTGTGACTGATGGATTTATTTCTTCACAGCGATTTGTATCATTGAACTAGAAGTACAGTACCCAATTTATGGTATAGACTTTGTTGAAGTTGTTTAATGTATGTAGTTTCTGAGTAGAAGCAAAAGGTAAGTACATTTTTACGAAGTTGGACTGTCAGGAGAAACGAAATCCAATGTTTATCACACGACTTACACGTTGTTCATAATTTATGATACTATAGCTAAAGATGTTTTAATTAATTTTTCTCATAATGTCAAGTACAAGAAAACATTTAAAACATTCAAAACAGCCTTTGGAAATCCCACTAGCAGGCTTCCTAATGTGTTTGTAATTTTAAAAGAACTTTCTTCTATATTATTCAAGCTTGATTACCAATATTATCATTCAGACATTTAGAATGTCCTAGAATTGTAATAAAAATAATAGAAGCCTTACTTACGATACCGTAACTAAAGATGTTTTAGTTAATTTTTCTCATGAGTCAAGTACAAGAAAACATTCAGAACAGCAATTGGAAATCCCTCTAGCAGGCTTCCTAAAGTGTTTGTAATATAAAAAGAACTTTCTTCTACATTCTTCAAGCTTTATTACCAAAATTATCATTCAAACATTTACAATATTCTATAATTGTAATAAAAATACAAGAAGCCTTACATACAAGTCCAAACTATGTAGTTTATAATTCAATCTCCAATTCAGAATCTCTACAACAAAAATAATATTAATTTCCAGAACGCGCATCGATTGAAATTCGAACTCTGGTTTCCCAGTACGCTCTCGAGCAACAACATGGTAGAACTTGGACTAAAAGGAAACAATTGTTTCCTCCCTGCATGCTTGTGCAATTTCTTGCAGGGTACACCAAAGGGGATTAGAATTCCGTGAGCTAACAGGGCGGTCGGTAAACGAAATATTATCTGCTCCGCGTTTAAAAAGGCCAACACCTCGGTAAACGGTTTCGGGTCGGACGAAAGTAGATTCCAGAGAAGGGTAACGTAACCGGTGGAAAGCTTAGTTCACGGGTGTATGCATGATATACGGTTGGCACGTGAATGCAAATCAGACCGTAAATCACGGGAACAATGTCTTAATGTCCCGGTCATACGACGCCCACTGGCGCTGGAAGACAACAGCCTTGGTTTTCGCGGGAAGGAAAGGGTGCCTTTTCGGATATTCATAGGGAAATAAATTAGTAGGCACACGCGTCGCCAAGGAGCCATTACCGTTACCCTTGCGCAAGTCTTTTGCCTCGCGGAAGGGCCTAAAACTTGCCATAATTACACTCCCTTTTAACACAAAGAAATTGTACGTCTCGTTTCTTCGCTCGGGGAAAGCTGTATGAAAATGCTGGAACACTTCGAATTTCGGAGTGGAAAAAAGAAAGAAGGAATGAAAGAAGAAGAGTATCTTTCCCGAGTGGTGTTCGTTTATGCCATTTAACTTGCAAATCCTTCCGCCGAGACCGCTGATACTCACGGAACATGTGTGGAAACTGAAGAAAACTCTTAGTCCTGCCTCGCTCTGAAGAAGTATCAAGAGGGTAGACTGTGGCAGTAGAAAAAGGGGGAGAGGGAAGGGCGTGTGAAAAATCTGGAGGAACAAAGGTGCACGGATCTGTCTACAACTGTGGAAAGCAGCGATCCTTAACGTGGGGATGATGGGAAGGGGTAGCGGTACGTCGGATGAAATATTTCTCGTGTACCGCGACGAATCAAACGGAATCACTGAGATGTCGTCGAACTTTTGTGTTCACAACAGGCACCGTTCCTAATCCATGCTAAATTGAACTGGAAAACACATTCAATTTCTCGAATACAATTGTTGCAAGCTGTCTCTCCAATAAGATCACAAAAATTTTCTACCTGAATTGCAACAAACTGAACTGAAACGAAAATTTCTTTTCTTTCGTTATACTTTTAACCTCTTAGGCACGACGCGCCACTATAGTGGTTTTCGCAGATGTCATCTTTCTGAACGACGCGCCACTCTAGTAGCTCACTCGCTCACCGTTTGAACTAAATGATCATCTTCTGTTTTGTTTCACACTTTTTAGTCTTCACATCGATTTATAACGGTGTTAACAATATACAGACAGAATATACAGTCTTTGTTTTTGATACGCCTGAGAAATATTTCATACCCAATTGTACTATTAATTATTAAAGTAAATTCTTAAAGTTAAAGTGTGTGTATCATATCTTTAAGAGAAATTATAATTTAATCATCAAAAACTTCATTCCAATGTACTCGTGTAGAGAATAGCATTGTTCGTCATACATTGTAGGTTGTATCGTTTACACGTAATTCTCGTTGAACTCCGCCGTACAGAGAAACAGCACCGCGCAAAATTCAGCCGTGCCTAAGAGGTTAATAGGTTGAAAATAATACAACAGTATTTTTAAATTCTCCTAATGATTTTAATACAACAGTATTTTTAAATTCTCCTAATGATTTTACTGTTGGAATTTACACCTACTTATTTTTGTCATGAATGCATAAAAGTTGTTGTCCAGTAATTACCTACAAAGAACCCCGCACTAATCATATGGAAAATCTATCCGGTAAAATCAGTTGGATTTTTCATATGTTGTAGCTTATGATCTACTGAACAAAAGATGGGCACAGAGCTTAATAATGGACAGTTATCGAGTTACAATCAGTCAAACATGAAAAATACGAACTGCCGAATACTCAAATCTCGGGAAGTACATTTACTTTACACGCTTGCCGCACCCCCACTCCCGCCACCCCACTCCTTCGATTTTCAACTTGCGCGACCTAAATGAAGTTGGCAACATACTAGAGTTACTGCTGCCGAATGCTATTACTTTCTGGCATTGCTACTTCCGATATTTATATTATTGATATCATTGTATTCCATACATTTTGGTCTTCAAAATTTTTTGGTAATACATAATAAGATCATTTTTTTATTAATCCACACACACAGCAGAAAGGGTTTGGAGTCAAAAAATACTACGGGAGTGACGAACCGTGGGGTCCTTATCTCTGCTGTGACACGCAAAGATTTTTGTGAAAGATTTCTGTTCACAGACCTTTTCAAGGTCATTCAAAATTCAAAAATAATAACACTACCTAACAGATTTTGTGAAACCCTACTATTTTTGTTTCAAACATTTTTCCAAAAAATAAATACTTCCCGAGACTTGACTATTCGGCAGCTCGAATTTGTCATGTTTGACTGATTATAACTCGATAACTGTCCATTATTGAGCTTTGTGCCCATTACATCTTTTGTCCAGTAGATCATAAGCTACAACATATGAAAAATCCAACTGATCTTACCGGGATAGATTTTCCATATGATTAGCGCGGGGTTCTTTCATTTTGTTTCCCCAATGGACAAAAGAAAAATCAAATTGTGTACTGATAAAAATGGGAGCTCTTTAAAAATCGTGCACGAAAAATAATCACAGAAACATACAATGAAGAACTGGTATTTGCAACGTATGTCAGCCAAGACGACAATGTGGTCAGCGATAAAATCTTGTCGACGGTTATCACTCCGCAATAGTGGTCGTACAAAACGCAACGGTGCGAAAAATTGCACGATTTCTCCGCGATACGATTGACACACTGTACAACCACGTTCCTCGTGGGCTGCGCGATAATGATATTCAACGGGGTTGCCGGTTTTACGAGCGATTATCACCGCGGAATCCTTCCTCTCTGGAATACTGGGAAGGCTAGAAGGAGGATATAGCTGAAGAAGCTAAGATTTGGCGCCGGACCCGCGGCGCGCGTAAAGGGAATCGCGCCATCATCGTAAACCGACTAACCCCATACCCGCGGCCGCTTCAAAGAAAGAGGATGAGGCTCGGAGAAGACTCGAAGAACCTCGACGTAAACTATCTGGCAACCGACTCTGATCGCAACCACTTCTCCATCATCCTCTCATCTCCGCTAACGGTGGAGTGCTGTTATAACGGGGAATCTGTATAGTCGATGCACCCTCGGCAACCTCTCACCCCTGTTACATTCTCACAGAATTCTTTGCCCTCATCTCTTTATAGTTTTCTTTCTTGAGCGAAAATTGTCCAGATGCTGTCTTAATTTCCTTATTTGGAATATTTAGACTCCGGATTTCATGAATTCAAGAGGAAAATGAGTAGGTGGAATTTAAAACAGTAGCAGAGTTAAAAGAATGTAAAAATGCGTTATTTAGGACTGGTTACAATTATTGAAAAAGGAAGACATTATTTACATAATGAACCGGAGGCTAGTAATATTATTCACCAATCTTGTGTGGATTTAGGCATATCAGAAAGTGAGCTTACTACTCTTGTGACCACAAAACTTAATTTATCTTTTGATCATCTTAAAATATTGTACATTTTCGTGGCTTGAAGTGACACTGGTTAACACTTCTATGGACATTGGATTTTTAAACAAAATAAAAATTGTCTGCATTCATTGCAGGACATGGAAGCTACACACATACGTATTTATTTTCTTCATAATTTGAAATAGTTGAAAATAGTACAACAGTGTTTTTAAATTCTTGAAATCTTGCTACTGCTTTGCAGTTGATTTAATCACTTCTGTCATACATGCATAAAATCTACAGTAATAAATCGTTTATGCTGTATCGTTACCATCAATTGTTTAAAATACCTACCAACACTAAACCTACCAAGCACAAATCATATAAAAGTGAAACGCCTTATAAAAGTGAGAAGATTGAATTAATTCAAACTTTGTATGGCTTTAATCATAATGTGTGCTTAAATAAAAAAGCCAATTCAATCATTTCCTATGAAAGTAAATTTTATAATTTAAAAATTGATAATTTCAATAACTGCGAGATGGAGAACCGGTCATTTGACGGTGGTAGGTTTAGTGTTAAAAATATTAACAATGTGTCCAAAATGATGACAGCTGGTAAATGGCACTTTCTTTGAAGGAACTCAAAAGGGTGGATTTAAGGTAAAGAATCCTAAGCAACCACGAGTGTCGTTGACTTGACAGGTCGCTGACGGAATTGGTATAAATCTAGCTTCACCCCTTGCCGAAGAAGAACTGCCGTCGTTGAACCGTGCGGTATCAATTTTTACTGAACCGTGACTCTCGACGTCGAAACTTCTTCGAATATTAATTCCCATCTCGAGGACGATATAGCCGGAGCTTTTTACAAGCGTGCTCTCGTCCTCCAGCTTCCGTTTCTTTCAGTCTCGTCTAAGATTTCACCGTAACGGCAGAAATTTCCGCCGATAAATCCACCGTCGCAACAAAAATCTCCCTCGCTGAAGGCGAACGGGTAATCGTATTCCCGTTTTAAATGTATTCACCGGCGTCTACTCCCCCCCCCTCCCCCCCCCGACCGTTTTCCGTGTCAACTCTCGTGCGCGTGTATCGGTTCCTTTCGGCTGTATGCAACACAAAGACACTACGTGTGATTCGCGTTATCCGTCTAACGGCCGAAGGGAGAAAATGGTATAAGAAGGTAACAGGTTTCGTAGAGGAGGCCCGGGTCTCGCGCGGAAAACACATGTAAGGGCTGCAGAGGGTCGGGGTTAAGGACGGCTGCCGGAGGTTTCGACGGAGGGCAAGAAAAGAGGATTCGGACGGCTTGTAATCTCGGCTCAAGGTGTCGTTCGTCGCCTCGATATCTTGCCGGACACGAAGACGAGCCTGAGACCCGAAGAGATTAAGGTGTGTTCATTCTAACCCTCGCAGAAAGACTGAAGTCGACGGCGGAAAAGTATCTCGAGCGATACAGCGAATCCTAACACACTACAGCTGGACTTAATACACGATACGAATGAAAACATCGGCCATATATCAAGTGAGAAAGTAAATTAACCCTTTACGGACGAGAACGAGAACTCAATTCTCTGATAGGTTAACCCTTTTAGGACGTGAATTATGTTTAGCGTACTTATCGACGGTTCGAATGTACAGTTTTCTTCGGGGAAATGAAATTATGTACTGACAGATACGCATAAGAATTAAATAAAGAAGCAAGTGTTGTATTTGTTAAAAATTTATTTGGTGTTTTTTTAGAGTAATAATTTTTTGAAAAATAATTTTTAGTCATGGAGTAGCAATTTTACTTGGGCGACTCTCACTGCAGACACGCGTCCGCAAAGAATTAACTCTTAGCACTCGAATGGCGACTCTGAGGCGGCACTAAAAATTGCTATAACATTATTCAAAATATTGTCGACACGATTCAATTTGTTTCTGTTCATTAATAGACGAAATATTTAAGTGTTCTGTGAGGTATTACATCAGTTTCATATCCCTAAAATGAACAAAGATCATACTGAATGAAATATTCTAGGTCGGAAGAAATGTTTGGTATCGAAGTTAAAATAGCTCTGGGTGCAAAGGGTTAAATACGCTCACTTTTCTATAGAAGAAGAATATGTACTGATGAGATGAATGTAAGAATTTTCAGAAGAGAATGCTGCTGTATTTCATAGAAACTACACAAGGATTTTCTAATATTAATTCTAATACTAGTGCATAAAGAGTAAGATCTGGTTCTCAGCTACATAAAATTGACATCTTGCGGTAAATATAACGGAAAATATTCGCCACGAAAGAATTTCCTAATAATAATTCATAAAGGTTAAGATAACATCCTCATCCACGTAAAATTGGCATCTTGCAATAATTACACTAACACATATTCGCTACAAAATAATTTCCTAATAATAATTCATGAAGGTAAAGATCACATCCTCATCAACGTAAAATTAACATCTTGCAATAAATACACAAACACATATTCGTTGCAAAATAATTTCCTAATTATAATTCATAAAGGGAAAGATCATATTCTGAGCCACATAAAATTGACATCGTGCGGTAAATATAACGGAAAATATTCGCCACGAAAGAATTTCCTAATAATAATTCATAAAGGATAAAATCTTCTTCCCAGCCACATAAAATTAACTTCTAGCAATAAATTTGCAAATTTCCCAGGTCCCCGAAGACGCACTAAGGCAAAATAGGAGCGAAAAAAGGCGAAGCACCGTTGCCTAAACTGCAGACAATTTTGTACTTGTAAATAGGGTCCGCAGAGGGAGGCATAAGTAAATTAGGCCGAACGAGACGAAAGGTTTTGATAAGGATCTCTCTCCCTCGGCTTGCTTTTTCTTTTTATTTTTTGAGAGCTGACTCCCAGGGAATTGAGACGTCATCACGATGCTCTAGCTCGTTTGCCTCGGCTTCCTTACCCCCTGGCCGTTCCGCCTCCTTCGAGGGCCGTTTAATGCCAAAGCGACGCGCGTTTGCCCTCGCAATAGAACGCTCGCGCCTCATCCTTTGTTTCGCCTTCATGAGATTTTTAAACAGCGCGAAATGAGCTTCGCAGCTCGTCGCCGGGAACGAACGATTATCGTCTCTCGACCGGCTGACTTAATTTCTTCTTTCGTCCCCCTTCAAGAACGACAGGGAATTTAAAAAGGTGGCCCTTCCAGCGAGTGCGTTGTGCCCTTGCCTTTACTACCAGGTCTCGTTCGGAGAAAGGTTCAGTATCAATTCAGAAACGTGTAATAATTGTACTGCAAAGATACTGGCAGAAGATGAAGACAAAGAAGTTTTTAATCCGGGGCACCATTTTAACCCTTTTGGCAACAACTTCTTCTTCACGTCCTATAACAACTCAACGCATATTCTTATGCTTCAAGTCTAAATTGATTCACTATTTTCCAAGAAAGTATATTCATATTTGCCAAGAGAAACATACAAAAGCTTTTACTGTATACCTTGAACCCAGGTGTCTAAGCTCGATATAAGTAGATCTGTATGCAAAATATAAATTGCCCAAGAAAAAAAGTCGAACATAATATAACAGTATCCTTAAATTGTTTTAATGTCATTTCAGTTTTTTATTTGATATTTTTGTCACAAGCTCATGAAATTCAACGCATAACAATTCAATGCATATTTTTATGCTTCAAGTTTAAATTGATTCACAATTTTCCAAGAAAGTATATTCATATTTGCCAACAGGAACATACAAAAGCTTTTACTATATACCTTGAACCCAGATGTCTAAGCTCGATATAAGTAGATCTGTATGCAAAATATAAATTGTCCAAGAAAAAAAGTCGAAAATAATATAACAGCATCCTTAAATTCTTTTAATGCCATTTCAGTTTTGTTTTTGGTATTTTTGTCACAAGCTCATAAAATCCAGTCTAGACATAAGTGTGACAAAAAGTAGAAATAAAAATTGGTGCGCGCTTAGACCACATGGCTGAAGTGAAACTTATTTCTTTAATTCTTTTTCGAATTTTTATTAGCACTTTATGACATTTAATTTTCTATGATTCTATTAGTGAAACAATTGGCTTGTGATAGCTAAAATATGATATAAATATTCTTGATTCAATTTTGTCTAAATGCCTTGCAAATACTGCATCGGGAGTTGTTCCTGATTTTGTTGTCGCTTCTTTAGGATTATTTACCATTTCCAATCTTAATTTACTTCTAAAAAATTCTATTAATAATTTTGACTGTTCCGATGCAAAGTTCACGTTGAAATCTCCACTTAGTATCATCGGGATTTTATCATAATCTTTATTAAGGAATGCCGAACCTCCAATCGTATATGCTAATAGAATAGAATTTCGTTTCATCGTTTTATCGCCAGATCGCTTTTACTCCTACCGAGTCGAGGTTTTACGCCTAACGCGCCTAAAGAAGTTTCACTTCAAAAAATGTAAAATAAATTACAAATCAAAACTTGTGGACAAATCTTCAATGAATGCTCTAGAGACTTTGAATATTGTTATCCAAATCTATAATGTTCGTACAACCAGCCTTTGAAATTGTGTGAAACTAAAACCAGTAAGAAATTACGTTAAAGACTGCAATTTTCTCTAACCGAGCAACATTGTAAAACAACAGAGAAATTATATTCCACAAATTCGTTCTTCATCTGATGCAGTTTAGAATGGTTTCAAATTTAGACCAAGGTATCCATGCACCAGTTAAAATTCAGCTGGCGAAGTGGGCGTTTCTTGCGGCGTAGAACGAGCCCGATCCTCCAAAGGCCAGCTAAAAATCAAAGACGCCTCGTCCCAAGTTTCCGGTCGGAAGAAACGGATCGGAGGATTCGGTTTTGCGGGGGTGGCTGTCGAAAGAAAGGATGGGAGCAGGATTCCAAGCATTTGTATCGTTTTGTCGTACTTCAGTGTCGGCACGCGTATCGTATGGCATCGCATTATTGCTTTTATGGCCAATAAAAGGAAGGCCGCTCTCCTGTGAGGCCAGCACGGTGCCTGTCCTCGGCAACGATCGTCCCCTCGATCCTTGGACCGTTCTATCCTGAAACCATCATCCACTATCCACTGCCCGCCTCTGCCCCCGGCGGTGGCTACCGCTGTTATTGCCGTTGGGTCGTTCGTTCGACCATCGGAGGTGTTGCGATTGGTTTCGTATTTGGAAGGGAATATAGTCCGGGGACTCCCCGGCCCAGTTAACCGTTCAGTCACCCTTTGGGACGAAGGAAACGACGCCTCCCGGACCTCTGACACCTTCTTACTCCATCGCAAACACGGGTCTTCTTGGTCAACATTTACGACGCCTCGGATATCCTCTTTCTTTTCTTCCCTGCATCGTTGGCAAACTTTCCGAGATATCATTATCTTCAATTCTGATCTTTTAAGTCTCTTTTTTAAAAGAATTCTTATTTTTAAGGTCCACGATATTCCTTTTTACTTGATTGTTATTTATCTACACAAAGAAGAATGCTCTTAATATCGGCTGGATTTTGTCCGAACATGCAGTCGGAGTTTATCGATTTTTTAAAATTACTCGACATTTCTTCTTGAACCTAAATGCACCTATTACAAAGTATGGTCTCCCACCTTTAATTTAAGCCCACAGGAGCTTAAAAATTTTTACGGGAACATATTTTAAAATTCAATCAAAGGTACCCATTAAAATCATGTGAAGTTTGAGCTGACGGTCAAACTTTATCGATTTTTTAAAAATGACTCAGAATTTCTTGTTGAACCTAAATGCACTTATTACAAAATGTGGTTTCCACCATTACTTTCAGCTCACACCAGCCTGAAAATTCCCACAAAAACGTATTCTAAAATCGAATCAAAGGCACCCATTAAAATCTTGTGTCTGAGCTCCTTGTCAACATTTATCAATTTTTCAAAATGGGTCTACAATTTAATTTTAAACCTAAATATACCTATCACAAAGTGCGATCCTCCGCCTTCAATGCCATTGCTCAGAAGTTCGAAAATTTCTATGGGAACCCATTCTAAAATCGACTCAAAGAATCCTATTAAAAGAACACATCCACCAAAGAACCACCCTGCGAATGTTAGAATGAAAATTTTTTAATAAAAAGTCCACAGAATTTTTGATCAGCCTAACCGCGATGAAGTCGTTGTATGCCATGATGAAGCAAAGATAAAAACTAGTGGTGGGAGAGTCTCAACATTTAGTTCCCATGTCAAAGACGCCGACGGACAATAGTGGACCGCTTATCTCGCGCGGCGCATAAAAGAGGGACACTCGCGAGACTTGTTCAAGGTAACGTCGTTAAGGATAGGAGCCTTGTCATTCTTGCAGAACGCGAGCTCGTCTTTTCCGAGGAGAGTGGCAGCTCGTTGCACCTACAGGCAAAAGATAACCAGCCCGTCCTCGAGACATCAAGCACCCTCCTACCCCCTCTGGTTCCAGCTTCGTTGTCCCGAGCGACGATATATCTCCCGGCGTCCCCTTTCGTCGTCGTTCGTCTCGACTGCCATGCCACGCCATCGCCTTCGCCTTCCCGGAGAGTTCCGATGCTACCGGCGAGGGTGCACGATGACACTCGGTTACGACATTAGCGACGTTTCCCACACTGTCTATGGGTCTACTTCGTCAATGTCAGCCGGCACACGACCACCCACGCAACGACTATCCTCGAGCAACTTTCCGAGAAATAAACCCCGAAGATTGGAAAGCGTCCGGCAGTTGGACTCCTCTTCAACAGCTATGGTCGGGAAATGCGAAAAACTCTGTTGCGATTTATTGTAAACGACAACCTGTTTCGTTGTAAAATTTATCTTCATTTCGGCAATTGTTCGTCAATGTTCTTAGAACATATTTTGAGTGGTACATCCACGTCTAGATATATTAATCTTCCCATTGTACACAATTTATACACGCCACGATAATATTAACACTATTTTTACGGAGCACTAAAATTGATTATTTTACATTGCTTCGTAAAAATAATAAAATTGTATTTACTTAGATCTTCAGCGATTTTTATTGTAATATGTACACAAAAAAGTATATCTATTTAATAATTCCTCACGAATGCCGCCTTACAGTCTTAATAATCGTAAATTAAAAATTTTGGAATCCGTCATTTTGACGGGCCCCGTGAATCTAGTGTTAATCACCACGAGTTGAGTAGCCAGACGATGTTTTTGAAACGTTGAATCTAACTGCAGCTTAATAAAATGGATCTCATCGTTAAAGTGTTAAAAGGATTGAAATTAAAATATTATATTATATACTTTACATCCGAGTCGACTTGATGTACATTTATTTTAATTATTTTATTTTTATTCATTCTCTCGACTCTTGAGAAATATATATTACATTTTTGAAATAGTCAAGAATAAAACGATCAACTACATATTATATTAAAACAGCAGTTGAAATATATTCAATAATTTACGAACGTTTTAGAAAAAAGTGATTCTTAGTTACTTGAAGTGTAATTCGAATGAGGGATTACTGTTTGGTATCTCAGTATCGGAAATACGTTTGAACGGTACAAAACAGTTCAATGAAAGTCGGTTTCAATCGTCGTTTCCGGTCTCGTCTGCTCGAACCTGTGCCCGTCGACGTCTGAGCGTTTAAAGACCACCATTGAAGGAGTCGAAACGAAGATCTGTAGAGATTGATCGCACAGATCAGAGGGTTTGCATCAACCATGCCTTTCGACACGACAAATTAAATCCCTCCCGTCTGTCTCGTTCTCTCCACCGTGCATAGAGGAATCCAGGGATTTCTAAGGAGTTCCGCTTCGTCCTATGCTCCTTTCTGACTTTCTTAGGGGGAGACGCTTCTCCATTCCTCGACTCGACAAAGACGATAATCGATACGCCTGTTCTCGGTACGATTGCCAGTTACAAACTCTAAACGACAATAAAAACCCATCCTCAACCCAATAAAAATTTCTCTCAACCCTTCTGCATTTGAAACTGTTTGGCACAGGAAGGATTGTGTTAAAGAAGACAACATGTTCCTTTAAAAGAGAGGTCTATTGGAAACCAGATATGTTCTCAAGCACCAGAAGACACTGAAATACACTAGGAAACATTATCAAATTCCAGAAAACGTTCTCAAACACCAAATTACATTGTCAAACACTGGAGAACTCTCTGAAAAACCAGACGACACTCTCAAACACGAAGAAAATGACTCAAGAATCATCTACATACAGGGAAAGTCTGAGGTCCTAGACAAGATGACACTGTCACACATTAGAAAACGTTCTCAAACACCAGAAGACACTGGCATACACTTGAAAACATTTTAAAATGCCAGAGAAGGTTCTTAAACACGAAATGGTACTGTCAAACAATGGTAAACTCTCTGAAAAATCAGACGACACTCTCAAACACGACGAAAATTACTAAAGAATCATCTATATAGTGGGAAAATCTGAAGCCCAAGCCAAGATTACACTGTCACACATTAGAAAACGTACTCAAACACCAGAAGATACTGGCATACACTAGAAAACATTTTAAAATGCCCGAGAAGGTTCTTAAACCCGAAATGAGAATGTCAAACAATGGTAAACTCTCTGAAAAACCAGAACGACACTCTCAAACGCGAACAAAATGACTCAAGAATCATCTACAGACAGGGAAAATCTGAGGTCCAAGCTAAGAAGAAACTGTCACACATTAGAAAACGTTCTCAAACACCAGAAGACACTGGCATACACTAGAACACATTTTCAAATGTCAAAAAACGTTTTCAAACACCAAATGATACTGTCAAACACTGGTTAACTCTCTGTCAACCCATACGACACTCTCAAATAAGAAGAAAATAACTCAAGAATCATCTACATAGTGGGATAATCTGAGGTCCAAGCCAAGGTGACACTGTCACACATAAGATGAAGTTCTCAGACACCACAAGCCACTGACATACACCAGAAAACATGTTCAAATACAAGAAGACGTTCTCAAACACCAAATGACACTATCAAACACTGGTAAACTCGCTGACAAAACCAGACGACACTCTCAAACACGACGAAAATGACGAAAGAATCATCTACAGATAAAATCTGATGTCCAAGCCAAGAAGACACTGTCACACGCTAGAAAACGTTCTCAAACACCACAAGACACTGACATATGCCAGAAAACATTATCAAATGTCAGAAAACGTTCTCATACACCAAATTACATTGTCAAACACTGGTAAACTCGCTGACAAAACCAGACGATATTCTCAAACACGACGAAAATGACGAAAGAATCATCTACAGAAAAAATCTGATGTCCAAGCCAAGAAGAGGCTATCACACACTAGAAAACGTTCTCAAACACCAGACGACACTCTCAAAGACGAAGAAAGATACTCAAGAATTTTCCACATCGAAAATCTGAGGTCCAAATCAAGGAGACACTGTAAAACATTAGAAAACCTTCTCGAACACCAGAAGATACTCTCAAACACGAATGAAATATTTCCAGTGGCATCAACAGGGACAATCGGTGGTCCAAGTGGTATCGGTGTTTCGGAGAACAAAATCGGAGCCGTGATGGCTTGATTTACGTGTACACGCCCGAGGCTAGAGTCGCCTCGGCTCTCGGCTGATGTAACAGTACCACTCTGATTCCAATAACCATGAATCTATCAGACGTCAAAACGCAATCTCCACCTGAAAGCGGGCCGCCTTCGGCCGTACAGCAGCGCGCCCAGGCGACCACAAATCTCGCGGTATCTGCGACCGTATATCTTCTACTTACTGGCGTGCAACACAGATGTAAAAGAGGCTGGCCCCCGCCGGGAGCAACGGAGAGAAACCTGTGAAAGAGAGTGAGAGAGAAAGAGATGCGAAACAGCAAGGGGGAAAAAGATGGAGGGACAGAGTCCGCCAGGATTTCGCTCCGTTCGACGCCGAGCCGAGGAGGAAAATCCGGGGAGATTGCACGGAACGCCGGAGAAAGTTGCAAACTCGAAAACTTTCCGAGGCCCTATTATCTCCGACGAGACCACCGTCCGGCACCAAGGGGGTTGTCCGGTATACCTCGATCTCTAAATACTTCGCCTCTCCACTCTGGACCCACTCATCCCTTTCGCGGGTTACTTCGGGGAAAAAGCGGCAAATAGAGAAACGAATGCGAAAAGGAATTTTGTTTTCGGGAATGCACGCTGCCACGTGGTTCGACGGTGTTCTAAGGTCGAGTTATACCGACGACTTTGTCGGATCAGACAGAAAAATTTTGTTGTGCCACGCGCAGCAGGGAGTCGTCGCACGCTCGAAATTTATGACCTCTCAGACTCGAAAAAAAAGTATCGTTGAGAAGTCGGACTCCGATATCGGCTTGCGACACTCTCATTTAAACCTGGGTAAATATTTCTGTCTGATCCGACAAAGTCGTCTGTATAACTCGACCTCTAGAAGGTTTGAATATATTCTTTTGGGAAACCTATCTATACACTTGTAGAGATATTATTTTTATATTTAAGAAGCGACTTGTTCAGACTCAGGATAGTACTAAATTCGAAGCATAATGATTGGAAGATCGGTTCCATGAAGAAGTGTAAAGTTTGAAACTGTGTCATATCGTGTGGAAGTTTGCTTGGGAGATAGTCAGGTTTGTTAGTTTTTACCTGCTGATTTTGTTGTATATCTTATACGTGTATTCGTATTGAATAAAAGAAGATGCAGAATTTTAGGAACGATTGATGACTTGGCTGACCAATGCTAGCTGTTTCTACTTAAAATCTTCACCGAGTGTTATTATTGGTTATGAAACTGCACTTTAAAAGGACATTCTTTAGCCCTTTGCGATCGGTGCCGCCACAGTGGCGGCATTTTCAAATTGTCGTAGAAGTCGGCGTCGCCACCCTGGCGGCATGATCTTATTCATGATTAAATTAGAAAAATTTCTACTTTGTATGTATTATATGTACTATTAAACACAATAGATAAGCTTCAACATGTATTTTAATATCCATGTATTTGCTTTAACCCACTTATCGTTAAGGGAAAAACAACTCCGGAAAGCTAAAATTGCTCCGACTATCTGGTACTCCCATCAGAGAAATTTGCCGATCGCAAAGGGTTAACCCTTAGCACTCGAATGGCGACTCTTAGGCGCCGCTACAATTTGTTACACCATTATTCAGAATATTGTTTACATGATTAAATTTGTTTATATGTAATAAATTACTAAACATTTAAATATTGTATGAGGTACTATATCAGTTTCGTACGCATATAATGAAAAAAAATTATGTACAATGGAAATATTCTAGGTTAGAAGAAACGTTTGATTTTTTATTTGAAATAGCTCCGAGTGCAAAGGGTTAATACGAATCTGCACGCAGTTTTAAATAGTAAATATAGTGTTGAACACCATCAATTCTTTGGATAATAAACTGCAACTGAATGCATCACAAATATTTCTAATTGCATTGTAACAACAAAGTGTTTTAAATTTTTCACTCAACGAGAGTCGCGTTTGGACTTGATACTTGATCCTCTTATTACAAGATTCTTTGGGAACGATTGAAGTGGTGTGAAGAAAGGTTGAGAATATTGCAATAAATGAACGGTGCACCGAGCAGAGAATAGGGTTGAGGGAAAGTTCCTGCCTGACTTCACGACGTCTGCGAAAGACGGTATCAGCCGGTCGCGAAGAAAATGAGGAATGGTGCCAATGACAGTGCTAACGCTGTACAAATGAATGCACACCGAGGCTTTGACGCGCGATAATTTATCACCTTATCCTGTCGCACCCTTCCTCGGGTTCTTCGGTTAAGAGAAAGCAGGAGAAAAACGTGCGGTGGAAGGGGAGGCTGAAATCTGGCGACGGTGATTGGGACAAATATAAATAAGCCAATCGTTGCCCCTCCTGCGAATTTCTTACATTCGTCTCCGGAGAACGAATATGTAAACGCGGCTTAACGGATCTCGGTAATCCTGTAGGGATAGACACGTACGTGTGACGAGTTACTGCTGTTAGAACGGTCGGGTTATCATGATCATTCTCGATGAAAAATAGTAGACGGTTTGTCTCTCCTGATGCTCCCCCGAAAACGGGCCTGAAATGCTACTATTTAAACCCTCGATTTTAGTATACACTTTCACAGTTCTTATTTAATAATTATTTAATTATATATTCTCAGCTACAGACCAGTCATGTCTTTAATTAAGAAGTAAATATAAAGTAATCATAATGCATCTGATTTGTTCCTGTTTTAGTGTACCAAAAAATTTGTTTAAATTCTAAGGTACTCAATGTACTCTCCAATTTGATATGCAAATGACATTTCAAACAAATTTTTAAATCTTTTTGTAAGAACGACACAAATTTGACAGGTAGTTATAAAGAAATGAAAACTTGTTACATTATGTCGACCGAGGGTTAGAAAACAAAACCTTTATATTGTTCTCTAAGCGAGTACTGCTTTATACATTGAACTTCCTAATTTCATTAATTTTTATCTCCAAGTCGAAGATCATTGCAGCAGAAAACCCAGAAAGATGAGAATACTGAAATAATTTTTGCACTTTTGGGTTAACTCTTTGCGGACGCGTGTCTGCTGTCAGTCGCCCAAGTAAAATTGCTACTCCGTGACTAAAAATCACTTTTTAAAAAATTATAACTCTCAAAAAACACCAAACAAATTTTTACCAAACACAACACTCCTCCTTCATTTAATTCTTATGCTGTCAGTACACCATTTCATTTCCCAAGAAAAGTTGTACATTCGAACCAACGATAATTACGCCAAACATAATTCCTGTCTGCAAAGGGTTAAATGTTTCTTCTTATCAATGAAACACGCAACCACGAAATTCCGGCAAAGATAAAAGAATGCACAGTATCATAATTTCACTCGCAAGCCACGGAATCAGTAATTCCGAGCGACCGGAATGGTTTTCCATCTAGAACGTGACAATAAATGACCCCATAGCCGTGACATTGCGGGACACCGTTCCTCCTCGGCAGCTTCTGGTCGCCACCTTTTCTCTCTTTGGTGCCAAAAGTTTTTCCAACTTCGTATAATCATTTTTCCCGGAATGTCCCGACGGTGCCTCTCTCCAACCCTCCCACCAAACCACCCCTAAGCCGTCGCTTCCTCGGCAACCCTCCCAGCCCCCCCCCCCCCCACGACCGCTTATCTCAGAGAAATTCTTTTCGCGGTTTCTTCCATGGAACACAGCCGGTTCGGCCCTCTTCCGCTTGCAGGCTCGTTGGCGCAGAAGAATTTTAATTCTTCCCTTACCCACCAGAAAAGGTCTGCACAATTTTCTTTCCCACGAGCATTCGTACATCAAAGGATTCTCGCGTTGCTTCCGCGGGAAAAATGTTCTCTGTTTCGCCGGAGATCGTTGTTTTAATTGCTGATGTAGTTACCAACTCGTTGAAATCACTGCTTCCTTCTTATTGCAAGCTGTCCAGTAAATAAACAAATCCAACTTAGAAAAAATATTCACTTGCAGTTCAAGAATGCAGCTATACGTCCCAAGAAATTTCATTCGCGTATTGTTAATAATTTACTGGAATAAAATTCTTCAAGATCTCCCTTTCAACTTTACACGAACAAGTTATTACACTCGAAGACCCTAAAGATGAGAACGAAGTAGAGACAATTAAATAAAATTACTGTGATTTTCAGATTTGTTGACAGAAATCTGTACCTATTCAAGATTAATTTAAACACCAAAGACTGTTAAAATATCAAATGAGAAAAATATACAGGCAAGGTTCATGTAACAATCTTTATATCTTTGTTCCGCATTTGTGAACCGTAAGCAAGGCGACTGGAATCTTTCGATGCCCCATCTGCCCTGCACGTTTTCCAAAATAACAGATACCAATAGCACCGAATTACCCGTAGCAGCAATACCCCAAAAGCCGTCACTCTTCCTCAAAACATTTAGCATTTTATTGACCCATTGTCCACATTTGGTAACCAGAAGTCGAGCCATCGTCGAGTCCTTTCTTTCCGCTTTCTTTGTTCGAGCCAAGCCGCTTTTCTGGTTTATGGCCTGCTACGGTACTTCGTTGGGACACGCGGATTCCCCGCGTGCGTCACTCGAGGTTACAAGCGTACCTGCGAGTGACTCCCGGTTTGGAGGCTGTCATTTACTCTTTCCATTCCATTTTTTTTGACCAATTATCTAAGACGACCGTGCTCCTTACCAATTCCCGAAAAATGGCAGTCAACGAATCCGCTTGCCCCACAGTAAAACTCACGCCCTCATCGAGTTTACATTTTTTACGCCATCCATCATCAACTTCACTTCTTCATCAAACACAGTCCGGGAAACTTTGTTGAGAGTATCCAATCAGTGTAGTTAAATCTCCCATAATCAAAGTTATTTTATTTTTAAGATGTAGTTTTAATTGTTCGTTAAATAGTGCATAATTATATTACATCCATACCAGCTCTATCACCTTAAGTGGTCATAGGGCATCGCGTACCACTTTGTCGTATTCGAATCGAGGATTTACAACCCTCGTAGAGTAATCTGGTCCCAACGCGAGTTCGTGATAAAACATTTGTTGGGCAATAATTTCTCATATCTTTGAAATTAATTTTTATTTGGAATGTACGCGAAGAATTTTTCGAGCCTTTGTATCTGCGATGAAATTGCGTTTCGAGGGCCAAGATAATTTCGTCCAATTTTGGTCTCCATAGAATTAATAGTAGATGAGTTATTTTCTTTCGGAGGCGTAAAAAAGCGCATCAAATATGCAGGTGTCTCGAGGAAAAGAAAATATAAGACGTGAAAGGGACGGGGGTGGAAAGCGCGTGGTGATTAGATAGGGGAAGGTCCGGGACGTTGGGTTTATTAACGATATCGCGAGGCAACGAGGGTGGAAGAAAGGACTCTCGATAATTTGCTGGCTCATGCACCCTTGAAAGAAAATCCATATTCTGACGTTAACGAGATTTTATAGACCGGCGTTTGCTGTTGGTTACCAACGAAGCCGGCCGGATACCGCAGAGATTAGAGAGTATAACAGATCGGTCCAATAATCGTTCCTGGTTACTGCCTTCGTTAATTGTTATTGCGTAAAACGGCGAACTCGATTCACCCGGTGGGAAATTATGCCGTGCATCGCTCCAAAGATTCCATAATGTTTGAATTAATTCCGACCTGGCCACTCCGCTATGTCGTCGCTTCTTATTTGCTATTCTCGGCTCTGTTCATCACCGCAATCATTAATTCTACTTCTAAATAATCCTAAATCAGATAATCAAAATTCTACTGTTGAGTACAATCTAATATAATCTAATCAGTATACTGTGGATGTTGATGCAAAATAGCAATTGTTCGCACGAATAGCAAGAAGCGGGAGCCAAACGATTTTAACCCCTTCGCGTACAATGACGTGTGAGAGACGTGATGAAGATTCTGAACAGAATCAAATAAATATGTATGTTATTAATTTCTTTTAAACCGAAATAAAAATCTATTTTGTTGTTGTTAATGTATAGCCATTGGAGAATATATAGACATAGAATAGATATACATTTTCTCCTTCTTCTAGGAAATTATAAACTACAAATATATTCTAATCACTGAAACCGTAAAATAAATGGTATGGCAAGGGGTTAATAAATCTGAACCAATAAATTGATGTTATTAAATTTTTTTAATCTATAAAAAATTGTAAATTGCTCCCATACAGTTTTGTCATAACTACATAACATCAACAGTTTAATAATCAGAGTACAATATTCGACTGAATCGTATTTAATTCTCTATTAAAAATTCTATGAAGTTTCAAATAATATGAGAATCCCATGAAAATTGTATTAAATTTTGAAGTGTCTTAAATTTTGGTGAACAAGAATTTCTCAGCGATAACAGAGGAATCTCCAATGCATCTACATAGTGAATATTTAAATTTATGATCTCCCGTCTTAATTGAATCTGGGAGATCGATTTTCAAAGGTGATTTGGATAAAATGAGGTGCATTTAGACAACGCGCGGCCGCAAGCAACAGCTTGGATCGAAAAAGAAAGGAATCGTTCCCGAGACCAGTAATCGCGGGTTCTTTCGTCAAAGGACGAGGACGGAAGAGGCCTGGCACCTCCTCGCAGCGACAAATATGGAATTTGCATATAAATCGGGTATTTCCATCTGTGGCCCTAGCCCTGCAACGCCGGTTGGTTCGTTCGTTCGTTCGCGTGATACAGAAATGAAGAGATCTCCCATTTCCTCTTACCGAGACGGTTTCCCCTGCTCCTCTTTCCTCTCCGCCGCTCCGCTCGGAAATACTAACCTCTAGATATTATTAATAACCCGAGATGAGATCGAACGCATCCCTCTTCGTCGTATCGAGGGGGGTGGAAATTGGGAGGAGCCGAGTCGAAATCAATCTGCCATTCGCTCGTCTCTTCTAGCTGCTCTTTTTCCAATTCCCTTTATCGAACACGCGATTCCGATGAACCGCTTCAAATTTTACATTAGACATTCGCAGTTTAACCATCAACGTTAGCCAATGGTATTACAATTTTTATAAGAATATTTTACTTAAAGTCATCGAGTGAAGTGAAATTAAAAGAACATTATACAGTTAACAGAAATCTCGAGTTTCTGTTACAAAGAGCATATAGAGAGCTATGATCTATACGAGATTGCTTGTAAAAATTTTTATCCGTCATCATAGGTAATTTCTTTATAGGAATTTTAAATTGTTTCATAAAATAATTTTACATTCTGATATGCTGCTACATATAATCATAAGCTGATGGATATTTTTCATAAACACAATTCGCGATCTTTTTGTACCAGAATAATGCGCACCTTCACAATTGTTTTTTTTCATATAGACAAGTAGTCTATACAGTAGAAATAAAAATAAAAATAAAAGTAAAAGTAAAAATAAAATGCAAATTCATAAAAAACACACCGACAAATTCCTAATACGATCGTGGACTGGTTCCTGAAAATTATTTCAGATATAATTGAGGTACGTCATTACAAAAGTGTGATAAGTGCACTGCGGATTTTATGCATTTATAAAAAATGAAATGAGTGCAATATTTCGAACACTAGAAAGATTAAAAGAATTCAATAAATACAATAAATCGCTTACAACTTGATAAACCCGTTAACAAAGAAATAAATTCCAATTTAGTTCCTACGTCTTCTAATCGAGGCAAACAATTTTTAGTTTGCATAAAAGTCCACAGTCCAGTGATAAATGCACTTAAAACTTTCTATCATGTTGTATGTACAGGTGTAACGTGTACATTCAGAATTGTGTCACAGCATCAAGCGAAAAGACTTGCACAGACGAGTTTCAAAAATAATTAATGACTAATTCCTTAACATTCTTGCAAATTGATATATAGTCCACCACAATCACGGGTAGCATTTCTAATTTCCTATGCGCAATCAAAGTGCGCGTGTATAGTGCTCCCGCAAGAAAAGTTGATTTGCATTGATCAGATTGGATCTCGACTGATAGATTATAAATTTTGTTTGGGGTCAGAGGAACGGCTTGAACTGCTCGCATAAACGGCAGATTCCACGGCTCTCGAGGTTCCAGACGGGAAGAGTGGTTTCAAGATCGTTCAGCTCGAGATCGCGTTACACCGTTTGCCACCCTCGCCGTCAGCGCACGGTGAGAAGCTGCAGCTCTTCGTTCGCGCTTTTTTCCTCCTGGCGGCGAGTGGAAAGGAGCAGAAGAGGGCAAGCAAGCCGGGCAAGGGTGTCAGAGAGCCAGGGGAGTAAAGCAGCTTTGTAACCGAAAACCTCCTCCGGGCTCTCTATCATTTTTAATCGGGAGAATAAATCGTTTGATTCAATTATCAGGGGGCATCTCTCTTTCTACCGTGCCGCCCTCGAGGACCTCCGACGAGTGGCTCCCAGCGAAAGGGAAAAAAAACCGTCTCTTTGTCCGGCTTAAGAATCTCGGAGACACTTAAGAGGCTTAGGATCGGTTAAGGTCTAACGTTAAACACACCGACTTTCCAGGCTCCGTTACTCCTTTCCCCTTAAAGACGCCGTTTTCCTGATCATGGTGCGCCAATCTATGCTTCATTCTCATCGAGGTACAGTCGATCTTTGGGTACAGGGTGTATAAAAATTATATGTCACGACCACCATAGCAGGGTTCTATACCGCTGGATCGGTGGAGATCTGTTAAAAAACGTAAATTTGTCCTTGACCGTTTTTACAAGGTCAACATTTTTTTTTTGTATTGCATCGTAAAGTACTTGTCACAAGGAACAAAAGTCTTGAAGACACCATGGGTCTCAAGTCAACCATTCTCTTGAAAAACGACTTTAAAGTTTCATAAACTATTTTATTCCACACGTCTACAGGGTGTCCCAAGATGGTATAAATGTGGAGAGGGTAATTCTACATGAGAAAATGAGTTTAAAGTATAAAATAATTTTTTTCGTTTAACGCCACGTTTTTGAGAAATTACAGTTTGAAAATTCGGCGATCGCGATTGATATTGAATATGAAATGTTTGACGCGTCTGTTCATTACCTACCTAATCTACTACTTACAAACGCTAGGAACGCGAATTTGACGGATTTTCAAACTCTAATTTCTCGAAAACGAGGCGCAAATGAAAAAAATTATTCTATACATTTGACTTATTTTCTCACGTAGAATCACCCCCTCCGGATTTATATCATCTTGGGAGATCCTGTAGACTTGTGGAATAAAACAATTTACAAAATTTTAAAGTAGTTTTTTAAGAGAATGGTTGACTTGAGACCCCATGGTGTCTTCGAGACTATTGTTTCATGCGACAAGTACTATACGATGCATTAAAAAAATATGTTGACCTTGAAAAAGGGTTGAAGGACAAATTTGCGGACCATTTTTCTAACAGATCTCCACCGATCCAGAGGTATAGAATCTTGCTGTGGTAGTCGTGACATATAATTTTGATACACCCTGTACAGATGCATTTATGTTGGAGATGCCATAAGTGATTAGAACAGAGATTAGAAATACATTCAATTAACTGGGAATATGTCATGTGATGAATATGTTAATGTGATAGCTAGAAAGTGTAATTGTCTGAAAGAATTTAGACAAAAATGGTGCAAGCTACACACAAAACATATTTTCTTTCATATTTTCCTGAAGAAGATATCATAATCACTTACAGATCATTTTGTAACTTCTCGATATTGATGTCTAAATTATACTTCATGGAGAATACTATTTTACACCTTGTACAGAAAAATTGAAAGTAGAAATATTCATTAATTCGAGAGTCATGATGTTCATCGTTTTTAAAATGTACTCGAAAAATGCAGTTTCGATGGCTTTCGTACACGAATTTTAGTTAGGTTCATAACTTCTGCAATAACGCAAATATTCACACAAAGTGTGTTTTAAAATGTTCATGAAGAATGAGGCTTTTTTGAGTCGAGAAGAATGAGTCGATTTTTCGTTTCCGCATTGCTGTGCCCACTTTAAGGAGACACACTTCAACAAATAGAGTTTGATGAAAACATCGATGCTGTAAGGGGGTAGTCCGAATTTACAAAAACGTGTTGCAGGAGGGCAAACGCAATTTTTCTATAGCGTTATATCGAAACCGTCTTTAGAATGCCACATTATAAGGGGGTTGAGTGTGTAATAAATTGTTTCAGAAGCGAGATAACAGCGATTGCAGCTCGGAGGCCGCTAACGAAGGATAAATTCGAGGATAAAAAAGGGAGCCACGTGTTGCAAGGTGGCGTGTGCCCACCGATCCTCGGAGGAGCGTTTCGAAGACGGTACGGGGGTAGACGGAACCAACCGGAGTCTTTTCCTTATTTTTATCAGGTTTTCCAAGGGGATGAATATTTAAGGGAAGCGGACTTAATCTGCGCTCGGGGATTCGCGGCAGACGCGTATCGCAAAACAGCCGATCTCCCTTCTTTCTCCTCCCCTTCTCTCTCTTCCTCTCTATCTTTTTCGCTCTTTTTTCCCCGCTCGTTATTCTCTCGCTAGCATCGGCCAGGAATAGGGGGGCCGAGGAAGCTAGACCGGAGGTGGAGAAATAACGAAGAGCATCCTGGAGGATGGAGCACGGTCGCGGTGCATGTTTCCCTAAATATTTTATAGCCGTTATCGGTTCTTGACCGAGGAAATTCCACCGGTAATTTCAACCCCCCGTCGGCAGCGTTTGATGGCGAAAACTGATTCTGCGGTGGGGCCTTAAATACGCGGTCGAATGGTATTTAGAGAAACATCACTGGGAGAACAATCAAACGAATGTTTTACTAAACTAAGAGCGATATAAACTCCGCTGTATATTATTCGAGAATTGTGGTACGAAGTGTGGTGAAACTGTCGCGCATGTTAGCGCAGGGCCCCATTTTTAACGATTTCCAGTGACCTGCGGCAAATATTCGAGGAAACGCAAGGACGCGCAAAAGAAAAAGGAATCCAAGAGGAGGGGGCATCTGAAGCGGTAATAGCTGGCTTGGATTTATTAATTTGTGAAAAATACATGAGAGCATCATTCGAGAGGCCACTTCAATAAAGAGCGTTTCACGATTGCATATTAATTTCAATATATTTCTATGACGCACGATGAGCGAGATTATAGAATAACACGTATTATTTTACAGCCGTTATCGGTTCTTGACCGAGGAAATTTCACCGGTATTTTCAACACCCATCGGTAGCGTTTGATGGCGAAAACTGATTCTGCGGTGGGCCCTTAAATACGCGATCGAATGGTATTTAGAGAAACATCACTGGGAGAACAATCAAACGAACGTTTTGCTAAACTAAGAGCGTATATTAATAATAAACTCCGCTGTATATTATTCGGGAATTGTGGTACGAAGTGTGGTGAAACTGTCGCGCATGTTAGTGCAGGGCCCCATTTTTAACGATTTCCAGTGACCTACGGCAAATATTCAAGGAAACGCTAGGACGCGCGAAAGAAAAAGGAATCCAAGAGGAGGGGGCATCTGAAGCGGTAATAGCTGGCTTAGATTTATTAATTTGTGAAAAATACATGAGAGCATCATTCGAGAGGCCACTTCAATAAAGAGCGTTTCAGGATTGCATATTAATTTCTATATATTTCTATCACGCACGATGAGCGAGATCATAGAATAACACGCATTATTATTGTAGGATCTTGGGAAAAAGAAGAGGGCACTGCCGGCTACACCGCGAATCGAGAACCCGGGTCTCGCGATTTGTAGCTGATCAGTAGACAGCGGATCTTCATGGAAAATAAAAATTGTCTACCTAAATTATACCAATCTGGATTGAAATAGAAATTAATTTTCTTTTTTAATATGTATAATGGGTGGAAAATAATATGACAGTATTGTCATATTCTTTCAATGTTTGTACTGTTTTAAATGACACCTACTCATTTTTGACATAAACGCATGAAATCCGCTGTCTACTGATCACTTCCTGCACATGCCCACGGTACCCTCCGACTTTTCCCAATTTCCATACGGTATTTGATCTGGGGGTCCTGATTACCACATTATATTCTGTACACTTCTGTGCGCTGTACGACGCGGTAGATGAACGCTAAATAACTTTCTTTGCGAGGCGACCTGCTGGGTAACAGCATTATGAGCTGATTGGTTTGCTGGAAAAAGTGCACTAAATGGAGATAATCGGTAACAGGATGTCCTATTCATTAAATGTTAGTATCGTTGTTGTTATGTTATTTTTACATAGTCTGTATTAAGTTGAAATGAACAGGGATTTCATCAATTTTAACACTAGAACTACCGGACAAGTCATAATGACTGGTTTCTAAATTTTTCTTTTACAAATATTGAAATTATAAAAATGTTTTCTGGAGTAATGTTTTAGTCAACTTCTCTATTAGAGTACATACTTAAACAAAAGTTGTACGGAAGTTGAATAAATGCATTCTTGTCGTTATTAGAAGGCAATATACACCAGTCGCGTTTAGCGCTCGGTAGTTCTAGTGTTAAGCACTGATAATAATAACATGTTTTACATACACTCCCATACGAGAATCCATTGTTTTATGTTGAAGTAAGTAAAAGCAAGTACAATAATAAGTTGCATAAAGTCAGTAATATCGGTGATGACAGTTTTCTCATACAAACAAAACTCCCTCATTCCACCAAACAAATAACCAATATCTATAACCACTTTATAGTATTCCTGTTACTGTTTCTAACAATAAATGGCGAAATATGTGAAATTACCGGAAAAGTAAGCAAACTCCACAGTAAGTTTCCATAAAAACATCTTCACAATCTCGATAATTGCAGAATAATTAATCTCGGATCCACCATTTCGATTAATCTAGTGTTCTTAGTGTTAACAAACTGTAGATAGGGAAAGGGGGTAGTTTTGAACCACCGGACGCTGACCACTCGTAACTTCCGGAGTTTTCTGCGGGTTCCGAACCGGTGCGGCGTCGCAATAAAAACATTTCTCACTCGGGATAAACGTTTTTCGTTTCGTATTAAAATGTCAGGCTCGTTGATCCGTGGGCAGGTCCGTTTCTGGGCCGACGCGACGAGACTCGACGGGAAGCTGACGGACCGGCGACCCTCTGACACCGAGACAGGATCCCGGGGCTTTCCCTTGCAAATTCTCTCTTTACCACTTCTCTGTAGCCCACCGACGGAGGCCCCGACCACTCTTTCTCTCCCGGGGGTTTGTTTTAGCAAGAACTCGCCCCCGAGTTTTCGGATATATACATACATACAGGCGCACACGCGTATATGCACGCGCGTCGGGTTCCGGGGGATCGGCGAAACCTTCACCGCAACCAGCGGTTGCTGTACGGCCAAGCATGCCTGCCAACCTTTATTGGTTTTTACCGAGCAACACACAGTCCGATATTTTTTTATTACGACAAAGCACGCGCTTAACCCCACCCTCGACGGAGCATTGCCCGGCATTCAACGCGGAAAAGCCTGCCTGGAGGAAAGGGGTTAACGTGCCTTCGCACGAGAAATGATAACGGGGGCGAGCCGCGATCTTCTGGAATCTCGGGAACCGAAATATTTCAGGCTCGAGTGCCCGGTTTTCGGTGGTCCTTTTTGTATTTCGTTTCTCACCTTCTGCACACCGTTTTTGTTTTTATTCAAACACAAAAAAGAATATGCTTGTGTTTTATCATTGAGCACTGTATAGTCACAATCGTGGTAAAAGATATATTAAACGTTCATTAAGATTTTTATTTTATTTTCTACGACACATTTGCGGGTCCTATTATTGTATAAAATTCACACTGTGATTACCAAGTTCATTTCCTGGTGATCCATTATTGATTTTCACTGGGTAGTCGAAATATGTACTAGAACATTTAATGTAGAATGTATTAAAATGTTTGATGACTTATAGTATGTATATACGGTGTCTCAGAATGGTACAATGAGGTAATTTTGCATGAAAAACTGAGTAAAAAAGAACGAATAACTTTTCTTTGGTCGATGTTAATTTTTGCTGAAAATTAAGTTTGAAATGTGTCAATGTTTGAGAGAAGTAGAATAGGTTGGTCATGGCCAGACGCGTCAGCCGATTTGTATTAGATTGCAATCTGAACAAGATGCAGTCTGTACAAGTGTCGTCAGTGTTGTAAAGAAAATATTAACTATGCTTTCCAACTAATATTATATACTTATTCCTAATCTTGCTAGAGTGTTCTAGTTATATAGTTTCACAGATCTGTGTAAAACTGTATTATCTCTTCGACTTCCTTTTCTGCTTTCGGTTGGATATAAAATTACAAATTGCATTCAATGAAGAGTATACTGACCAAATTTGTTTCTTTTTATGTTTTATGAAGTTTAAGGGAGGAAACATTGTTTCGAGACACCCGTTGTGCATATGATTTTGACTTTGCCGAGCGTTTTCGTTTGCGAGGTTCTGCGAGGGCCGTTGAAAATAGCAGGCCAACCTTTAGCCACGCGAATTACGAAATACTTTTACAAATTAAATACGCGTAGGTATACGGGGGTAGGTTTGGCGGTGTTGGCATCCATCGGACCGCAGTCTCTCGACAAAGTATTCCCAACAAGGGGGCGGAAAGCCCTTTCGGATCGTCGTCTCGACCGCCGCAATTTTTCAAAGACGGCTGCGCCGTTGATTTCATATATGTAAATTGAATATTAATTCCATTCGTATAATTACATAAACTACCACTTTGTAAAAATTGTGAACAATTCATTCTTATTATGAAACTTAAACGTTGGTCACAATTAAAGTGGCTCACTTCTTGGGGTCGACAAAATTTTTAAATTAATGTTCTTCAACACCTCCAAGAAAATTGTACGACTGACAAGTTAGTCTGGTGTATTCTTTTCTTTATTAAGATGCAATGTTAAAGAGTAATAATTCAAAGGAACTTGTCAGGAAGTCATGAAGTTTCTCTTGAATAGAATCCTTTTAAAGAAAAGTTTCCACTCATCTGTATTGTCTTTGTGAAAATCACAGTTTCACCTGTACTAATTACACACCTAAAAAAGAATTACAGTTGTAACTCTAATTGTAAGTAGCTACGAAGTGCTCGGTCCTCCCAAACGAATGTCGCTATGTTGTCGATATTAGGCTTGCGTACCTAATTCCTGCAGCTGCAACAAGTATTTAATTGCTCAAATATAGACAAATAAACGGTTTGCCCAAGTATAGCTCTCTGAAAAATATATATTCTACAATTTAACCCTTTGCGGGCGTGGATTTTGTTTAGCGTACTTATCGACGGTTCGAATGTACAAATTTCCTCAGGGAAATGAAATTATGTACTGACAGCTACGCTTAAGAATTATATAAAGGAACAAGTATCGTATTTGGTAAAAATTTATTTCATGTTTTTAGAGAGTAATAAATTTTTTAAAAATAATTTTTAGTCACGGAGTAGCAATTTTACTTGGGCGACTGACTGCAGACACGCGTCCGCAAAGAGTTAAAAAATCCTCATCCACAGAGGGTTCAAATATTCTGTACATGAAGAATACCAACTAATATTAAGTACCCTATACAATATAATAAACCTAGTGCATTCTATTAATTTGTACACAGCGTGCCTAACGTATGTGGCCGTATAAAACTGACAGACACACCTTAACAACGCATTTATCATCGACACACAAATAATTCCGTAATAATCATAGACCCACCAAGAGTTCCCATTCCATCCTACAGTTGCAACAAGTATTTTAATTACTCAAGTATAGACAAATAAACACTTTACCCAAGTCTAGCTCTCTGAAAAATATATGTATATTCCACAATTTAAAAAATCCTCATCCACAGAGGGTTCAAATATTCTGTACACGAAGGATAACAACTAATATTAAATACCGTATACAATATAATAAACCTGTTGCAATTCTATGAATTTATAAACAGTGTGCCTAATGTATGTGTCCGTATAAAACAGACATACACCCCTTAACAACGCATTTATCATCGACACACAAATAATTCCGTAATAATCATAGACCCACCAAGAGTTGCCATTCCATCCACTACAGTAAAAACGTCTGGCCACTAAAATTCGCCAAAAAACGCTAATAACCACAACATCCGAGCACCCCATTCCAAAATGAACTCGACGTCGAGCGTCTAGCAGTATGCCAGGGGTCTGGGACTAGGTGGATACCCGACAGCAACAATGACAATCTCGCAGCGGCTAAATTCGTTAACTTTTCCCGTAGAGTAGCTTCGAAAATGAGCAACACGGTAACACACAGATCCAAGAGCGCGAGAGAAAGAGAGAGAGAGAGAGAGAGAGAGAGAGAGAGAGAGAGAGAGAGAGAGAGTACGCCGTTCGTCTTTTTAGGGCTGTGCACAGCCTGTACACGGAGAGAGTGAAACGAGAAAGAGAAAAAGAGAGAGGGGGAGAGAGAAAGAGAGAAAGCAGGAAAAAATAGCGGAGCATTAAACGCAAACAAGGGTAGCAATTTCGGAGGGGACTCGAGGAGTCGAGAGGTCGCGAGCGAGTGGAAGAGTGGAAGGTGGTTGGGGAGGAAGAAGGGGGGGCATTGTACACGTAAAACCGGGAAGGGAGGATCAGCTAACCCAGCAACCTGCGAGAGGGCTAGGAAGGATCGAGCGAGAGGGTTAAGGGGCTCGTCCAGGGTTAAGAACGCTTTAAAGGGAGGGCGGCCGTTCTGGCGCAGTCACACGATACTTTTTAATTTACTAAAAATGCGCATTCAACCCGTCAAGTGCCTCGGAGTTCCTGAAAGGGAGCCCGGAAACCCTCCTAGGCCGGTCTTCGAGAGCTCCTGGACCGCCTTCAATGAACTTATTCCGATTGTACGGGGGGGAAAAAATCGAGCCACTAAATACAGGACCAGCGCCGAACGGACGATCCCGAATGTGCAAATGACACAGATTTATCGGATCCGAGAACTTTCTCGTTTTGTCTCGATGATTCACGCGATACGATCAGTCTTTCAGAATTAAGATCCGTTCGACCGGAACAAGGGCCATTTTATTTCTCCCGCAATGATCATATAAATTTTCCTCTCGAACGAGCGAAAATCGCGGAATCGTTCTCCGGCTCGTGTAATTTATCGCGTTCCACCGGATGGGACTCGCGTATTGAATAAATTATAATTATTCGCGACAGTGACGGTAAATCGCAATTAACACGGGGATACGTGACGCGAAAGTGGATTACACTCGAAATGAAAATTTTTCTTACGAGATCCATGAAATCTTCCCCTGCTGAATTTTTCGTCCCCCTCGATGACAATCCGAGCGGAAGAAGCGATCCCGACCCCTGTGTCCCGCCGCCGGCCACCCACGCAAAGACAACCTTCTCCCGTTTCCACCGCCTTTGTTTGAAATCACGAGGTAAAAAGCCAGAATGGCCATGTAATTAGGTGTATTAAACCTTCGAGCGCCGGAATCGATCCCGTGTTTTCGGTGTCAACAGCATTCCGTTTGGCTCATTATCGCTCTCTCCTCTGTCCAACCACTTGAACGATCGTAGTCGAAGAATTCGCCTAACAGGTGCTCCAGCTCTTCAGACAAGGTTGCTTCGAATGAACAATTTAAAATATATACCAATCAATTTCTAAGAATGTTTGACTTCGACAGAATAATATTTTATTTCATTGAAGCAATGTTAACCCTCTATGGGCCGAATTTTTGTTTTAACTCCAAAAAAATTGTGGGAACGAAAAATCAGAAATTATAAACCTATATATGCAAATGAAAACAAATTTTTGCGTTAAAACAATTTTATTGCGATATATTCACTATGTGACTTTCAAGTCACACCGGCCTATAAAGTTTGCACTTCTGTGTATAATAACTCATACGTGGAATTCCATAAAACAATTTGCATTTGTTGTTAAGCATAAATGTACATTACACTTTGAATATTTTATTTTTGGAACTCCTTTGCATCCTGGACAAAAGTACAAATAATATCAATTGGATCAAATGGTTTCGCGTAGTTTTACTGCCGACAGTTTGCACAGCATTTATTTTTGGTTATTTGAGGTTGATGAGCCTAGCAATGGTCATGAATACTAGTATTGGTTGTGTTGGCAACGTCATAGAGTTAAGATTTGTGCGCTATCTCATGAAAAAAGCTATAATTATTTTGTAAAATGTCGATAAATTAAATTGTGACCTGAAAGTTACACGAGCCCATAGAGTGTTAAAAATACAACAGTGAATTTCTCAAACAGTTTCACTTTAATGGAACGATATTAAAAATACAACAGTGAATTTTTGAGGTAGTTCTTGTTTGAAGGAACATTATTCACAATCGAATACTGATTTCCTTAGACATCTTTCCTTCGATGTAGCAATATTAAAAATATCACAGTGAGCTTCTGAAACAGTTTCACTTTAATGGCAAGATATTAAAAATACAACAGTGAATTTCTGAGGTATTTCATCTTTGAAGGAACACTATTCAGAATGCATTACTGATTTTCTAAGACATTTTTACTTCGATGTAACAATATTAAAAATGTAACAGTGAATTTATGAGGTACTTCATCTTTGAAGGAACGTTGCTCAGAATGCAATACTGATTTTCTTAGACACTTTTACTTCGATGTAGCAATATTAAAAATGTAACAGTGAATTTCCGAGGTATTTAAGCTTTGAAGGAGCATTATTCAGAATACATTACTGATTTTCTAAGACATTTTTACTTCCATGTAGCAATATTAAAAATATAACATCGAATTTCTGAGATATCTTTGAAGGAATATTATTCAGAATGCAATAATGATTCATACATTTGTATTTCGATGTAGCAATATTAAAAATGTAACAGTAAATTTCTGAAGTACTTCATCTTTGAAGGAACGTTATTCAAAATGCATTACTGATTTTCTAATACATTTTTATTTCGATGTAGTAATATTAAAAATATAACAGTGAGTTTCTGAAACAGTTTTACTTTAATGGAACGATATTAAGATTACAACAGTGAGTTTCTGAAACAGTTTTTCTTTAATGGAACGATATTAAGAATACAACAGTGAACTTATGGGACAGTTTCACCCCTTGAGACAATATTAAAAATACGGCAATGAATTTTCTTACATTCTTCGTCCATATTAGATTAAATATTGTTCATTACATTTTTTATGAGGCTCCTCTACGTTCTCTCGTCAAACAATATCTATTTTAGACGAGAATTGTGCAAGCCTGAGAAATTTGTATGAACTCATACTAGAATTTCTTAGAAGAAGTACGCACAGCTGAAACAAGAGTGTAAGCATTTTTAGAAATTGTTTTAAGGGTTAGAAACGGAAAATGTCTGAACCATGAACAATTCGTGTCGATCGACTGTTCCTTTGGATCGGATGCTAATGTCTTACGACCTTGCGGATTATCGACTAAAGACCATATAGCAGAAAGGGTAGACCGCGCCGAAATAGCTAGGGTGGAAGATAATTCGAAGTAACCGCGACAAATTCCAATATCTGGAGAAATATGCGGCGTGGCGCGTCGTTACCAGCCGCCACGCGTTCCTCGCGGTCATGTCTAACCTTCGTCTTATTACGGCTGAGGCACGAGTCGAGCTCGGCTTCCCTTTTTCATTCTGAAACTTGTGTGTTTCTGATAGACGCGACGGGATTGCTTCCCGACCGAGCTACTGAAAGAATGTCGTGATATTCCAGTCAGCAAATTAAAGAGATTGAAAATTTTAAATTATACAAAGCATCCCGGGGCTCCTCTTCGCATTAAAATAACAACGTCTTCGACTTTCCGTTTGCTTCTTCCAGGTAGAGAAAATACACGATGGAAAATTATAATGAATATAATCAATGTACTATACTGTACTCAAAGGAATCCTGGAAATGCTAAGCTCGGTGGATATATTTTTCATACTTTTCAAGAAATTCCAAGCGAGCCCCTGACTTTATGTCATTGTTTAAGAATAGATAGGAGAAGATGATCAACATTTAAGTGATTATTTAGCAGCTTTGATCTTAACCATTACCTAGAGCCAAAATAGAGTCTCAGAAACTGAGTCAAATTATTTATATCAATGATAAATTCTTCATATTTAGTAAAAAAAATCCTTTATATTTAGTACATTACCTAGAGCCAAAATAGAGTCTTAAAAACTTAACCAAATTATTTATATCAATGATAAATTCACTATATTCTTCAGGAACAAAATTTTAATGGAATCCTTTATATTTAGTACATTATCTAGAGCCAAAATTGAGACTCAGAAACTTAGCCAAATTATTCATATCAATGATAAATTCACTATATTGTTCAGGAACAAAATTTTAATGAAATCCTTTATATTTAGTACACAGGCCAATCTAATTTAATGCTTAGTTCCCAAGAAGAAAGAAAAGATGAATAACTGAAAGTGAATAAGAGTCCACTTAGCCAATTAAGGATTAAAAGATTTTTGGAAAAGAAAGTTGTCTTAATGCTCCACCGAGTCAACTACAGATTTAGTTTAAAGTTTTGTAATGCTAGTCGTGGAGGCCAGTGTAGATTTTCTTTCTGTAAATCTTGAAACCTCCAGTCGGTCTTGACGACGCCCTCTTTCCCCCCCTGATCGTCCCATTTGCTGTTCCATTCCCGATTCATTCCGTACACGTCACAGTTTGCATTGTGCCCGCCAGGCCGATGTGCCCAGCGTAAAGCGATTCCCCGGCGAAATTTAATTAAAACAATCAAATTATGGAAGGAGACGACGGCTGAGCCGTTGAGATCGTGAAGAAGAAAGGAGAGAAAGGAGGAAAAGTGACGGGACAGGCCCACGAGACTGGAAGCTGGATAAGATTTTCTTCTCTTGCGTTTATTTTCACTCGGGTTTGCCTTCCACTTCCCAGTTTTCTCCTTTTCTACCCTGTCTCTCTTCATCCTTGCTCGACATCTTAACCACACTGTGTCTCGTCGATTTTCTTAATAAGTTACTCGGTAGATGATGCAACAAAAAGAATTTGAAATTATCAAATGCTATCCATGCCCACCGCAAAAATGTTCAAGAATTGGTAGACAATGACGAATACTTTCTTGAATTTTGTATCTTAGTAAAACTTGTTATATTCCCTTGCGTGACAGAATGTAATCTCAAAGTTACATTCGAGCAATCACAGAACTTGTAATGCTCAAATTCTGTTGAAGAAAAATACGCAGATATTTACCCTGCAATGCCTCTAAATTACTCCGTAAATATCCTCAGTTTAGTTTGTAAACAGATTGCGAATTTTAAAAATGATTAATCGTATGGATTAAAAAATACGGCTCGACTGCGTTTTGGAGAACTCCGTGTTCTTAATTATTTTCAATTTTTTTATGTAATCCTGTAGATATCGATCCTGTAGATATGGCGGCGCTTTGTCCTGTCAAAAAGGCTTAAAACTGTTCAACTTTATACGCGTATAACTTTTTAACCAATGGATTCCGCACAATAAGATTTTCATTTCCGGTGTTCTCCCGTCGAAATCTATAAGATTGTATAAAAAAACTTGAATAAAAAGAGTTCTCCAAAACGCAGTTAAACCAAAAATACTATTCCACTGTCTTCAGGTTATAAAAATTGTTAAATGAAAACATCACTTTGCACGTAGCAGCAGTTTTCTGCAATCAATATAGAGCGTGTTTATTCCACATAAAGTAGTCTAGTTTAAGTTTAGCTTAATTGTAAACGTAGATTTATTTGACAGTTAACTAGTTGGTATCGCAGGATAGCTTACCAAGACATTTGAGAAATCGTTCGGCAAAGTGTTACACAGGAAGCCTGTTGAGGAAGTTCTCGTTACTGC
Organism: Sphecodes monilicornis; assembly: GCA_913789915.3. Lineage (NCBI taxonomy): Eukaryota > Metazoa > Arthropoda > Insecta > Hymenoptera > Halictidae > Sphecodes > Sphecodes monilicornis. Next base: position 21,015,662 of record OU565290.1, read on the forward strand.
GTAACTTTTTGAGAGTTCAGTTCGTCATTATACCGGAAGAAACTTTTGGTGAAAGTTCAAGTTCGTATTCGAAAGTTTGGACCCCGGGAAAAATGAATGCCGGCGAAAGTTCACTGAAACAAAGTAAAACAATGCGGGGGCCGCGGAGACGCTATTAGAATCGCATCTCCATTTTAAAATCATAAGCGGCCGCGATTCGGCGTTTTACCGAAATCGAGACGCGGGGCGTCACGACGGCCGGTTCGTGAACTTGCAGTATTACTTCTTCAATTAGTTCGTTAAATATGTAATAGTTACCGCGAGCGCCAGTGAAGTTTGTCCCCGTCGGTGAAGTTTCTGTTAGCGGTGTCTCTGCTTGCGTGTTTGCTGTGATAACTCCATTGTCTCCGATAAGTTAGCTGCACTCGCGGGAATAAGCCAGACATTTTTGCACCGAAACGCTAAGTATTCCTCCAGCAACCCCATCAATTTTGTCTGACCAATTTTATTTATTTCACAAAGTTTCAAACTTGATATTACAATCTGCACTTTTATATGTTACATAGAAGAGCAAGAGATGTAGAGCCAATGAACAAGCAATCTAAACATTCTTCATCTTAATCCTCATTTTTCTTCATTCACTCAATAAAACATTAAAGTGCTAGAATATTTCTATGTATTCACATATAATTTTGCAAAATTAAAAAATCCACTTCGTCTGAGAATATTATTCACATCAAAATCTGTAAGTCATCTGACAAATACTTTGCATTTGTTTGATTCCGTTTACTTTGAATTCGTCATCCATGCTCGCTATTATCCTTCAGTGATTTGTCACTTTCTTCTAAATTTAATCAGTAACGTCTGCAGTTTATTGTGTCACAGTATTGCCATGAAAATGTCGGTGACTTCTGACCTTGTATGACCTTGAAGTGGTCATTGCGTTGCATACGAATAAATTTGTCTTGACACACGCTTTCATATGATATCAAAATATACAATAGCATTTCATTTAAAAAACTGAAGGTCACCTTCATTTCTAAGAAAATAGTGCATACACAAGAAAATTACGTACGCCATTATGTTACTTACCAAAAACAGTATTACCTTTTCCTCTATCATTTTTTTCAAATATTTATTATTTGCAAAAAAAAACGCTGGCTAGTGATAGCGTGAACACCCTGTATAGTGTTCACATCGATTGTGATCAAATTTCTCTTACGTCAATTTTATTTGTCTTGTATTACGCTTTAATAAGTGTCGAGAGTCGATCAAAAATAAATGTTGAAAGTGTAGATCTAGCACTGTTGATGGAGAGACTCAGAGATACCGAATGAAAACTACACAAAGTAGAATTACTTTGGTACATGATCTAGCAGTGTTATCAACAGCCATGTATTTCCGCAGAACCTCGTCCAATCGTTTCTATTGTTCGCCGTAATCCTGGCCCATCGAAGTTCGGCTCAGAATTAGATCAATGGTTTTCGGTGCAATTCCATCTTGGTGGTCTTTGATATGCGACAAACGCGTCGCATCTGTCCGGTCCCGGTTAGTTGGCCTGCGGCTACTTAGCAGCTAGGTACCTACTTTATAGTTTGTTTGCTCCTGATGGCATTAACCCTGGGGGTGATTGCGGAGCTCTGGGTAGCCGGCTCTAATACTCCGCCCCCGCCTCATCCTTGCTCTTCCGTTGTCTGTCTGGCTGAGGCTATCTATCCTCGAAGGTGGGATAGCTTTTGCTACCAGCTACGATGCTGTTAGCATTGCACCACGTGCTCGGAAATCCTGATCGACACCTCCGCCACGTAGCCGCTATCTGATCCACGGGACCTGACCGCTCGGCACCCTCCACGACCCCTGGCACTCGTCTCTGCGAATTGAATTCTCCGGCCTCCAGCTAACCGGGGCTAGTCTCGTTCGGTTTTCGGTCGAAACTCTGCCGGCTTGGCCAACACGCGTTTTACTTATTCATCGGGAACTTCCAGCACCGAGGCAGAAATAAAAGTACCGCGTTAAATCATTCGACGTTGCCCGATGATTTAATAATGAACACCGGTGACGGTGCGGGGGTAGCATCGCGACGAAACGCTCGTACACTCCGAAAATGTCGAAAGGGCAACTGCTGCACGGTTGTTAGCCGGCAGGAGATGAAATTAAACGAGATGCGAGGAATCGATGAATCGAAAGCATGGTGCGGCATATTTTACCACGTTTTTATTAGCTCGCTTTCTTGTTTGTTTGTTTGTATGTTTGTTTGTTCGGTACAAATCTTGCAATTTATTTTAAACTAACTTCCCGATGAGCTAGAGACTTAAAATTGGAAACGTAGCTCAGAACTGGATGACAATGCAGTATTCAAAACAAATTTTTTTAGAAAGTCGATCCGTTTAAGATAAATAACAATTAAATATTTTTATTTATTTATTATTATTTTATACTTTTTAGACCGTTTTAAAAACGTGGTATTTTTAAAAATGTATTTTTACTTAAATAATTATTTTTGTTTTGAATTGGACAAGGGGTCGTATAGGTTCACTACACGCGTCATCGCCATTCAGCCATAGTACATACTACATACTACGTACGGCGTCCCAGGTGCCCCCCCCCCTTCTTCTACACAGGCCATCTTCGTCGCACTAGAAGCCAAGAATGTCCTAGAACAATTTCGTCAGCTCACTGACGAGGCGGGCGGAATGTTTAGGATTGGACAAGGTGTCCTGTGCGACGCCTGCGCCGTACTAGTTACAACCAGTTTTGCGATCACTGCGGATCAGCGGACTCGCGGCCGCGAGACACTTAGCGAGCCATCTCCCTAGCAATTTGGAAATTAGGCGTCTTGACGTCTCACTCTCGCATGAATTTGACGTCACGCGATGAGTCATCGTGTTTCGCGGTAGCGAGCCCGTCGACCGTTAGATTCCAAAAATCGATCCCAGAATTCTTCGAACGCTTGTTCCGATCGGCACGAATCTCTCTCATCTCAAGTCGCAATCCGCGCAATCTCAATCTCGCTATAGTCATTAGATCATTGCATTTAACTCAGTTCATTCCATCTTCGTTAATTTCTCTGCATCATTTCATTTACTATTTAAGTTAATTACATTGTATACAGTTTAGAGCCGTGACATTTTGTTGTTTCGTTCTGTTTCACGCTTGTACATATTGTGACCGTCGAACGATCTCGTTCGAAAATAAACGTTGTACGTTACAAAGAGTGCGCTCTTAATTTCCCTAACGCGCTCCTAAACAATTGCCGATGGAGATCAGATTGCGACAGCCCGCGCGATAATTAGAAGCAAGATTGGATAACGTTGAAAGTTGAAATACTAAGCCGCGGATTTCGGCTCATTAGCTGCCGTTATTATCCGATAGTCGGTCGAATTTCGCAGACTCTTCGCCGTGGACCACGCGCCGCGCCCGAGAAACCGCATGCGGTATACACGGAATAATCAATGGATCGGGTATTAACGGGAATATTTAATAAATTCGTGATTAAAAATGTTCCCCGGAACGAAACTTTTTCTATCGTATTTAATAGCATCATCGTCGGGAGGGCATGACGGAATCAACGGAGGATCTATATTTTGCCGGGGATCCATGCCCCGGCACCGCCGCGCCGGGGAAAAAACGAAGAACTTCGACGAAGAAGATGGAGGCGGAGCATGGGAGGGAGAGGAAAGAGGCACCACCGTGAAGAGCCTCGGTAGCGTTATTGGAAAACGATGATTTACGATAATGGGGGTTTTTCCCTCCCACGGCGAACGAACGGGAACGGGATGGCGGACGAAGAGAACGAGACTTTAGAGCCTGGGAGAGAGAAAGAGAGAGAGAGAGAGAGAGCCCGAGTTTCCACCTACCGCCCCCGCAGTTCGAAAGGTGGGGCGTTAATAACGTTAATTAATATTTCGCGAGAGGTTTGGCGGTTCGCGAGGGGCCGATACCGGGTCTACACGCTGCCAGCAGTCGTAACCGGCGCGGCAATCTGCCAGCTGGCAAAAGGTCCGCCAGTTTAGTATGGCAGCTAGCTGGGGAACGGTCTAGGCCTACCGACTTTCCGTCTATAATTGTCTTTTCAGCTATAGTTGGACTTCCTCAAGCTAGGTGAGGATCGTCATCCTCATGTACAAAGGTCTAGCAACGAAAAAAGTCGGTAGAGGGAGCGTTTTGTAAAATATTGATCGAAAATGTTGTACGTCCGGAGAGGTACAATCTTAGACTCATAGATTTGCAGACTTCTGAGTGCTTTACCAAGTTGGCAACGCCATCAATCAACGGTGGTGTGAGTCTATAAATGGAACTCCACTGACAAAAATTTTAAGTCCGTCCCCAATAGACTTTTGTAGGTGCCCCGTGGACCCTGGAAGACTCTGGTAGACCTCTCTTTCTACTCCCCCCTCCCCTTACCCCTCTTTCTTTCCTGCGCTGGATCCCCCACAATCTCTAGGAACCTTTGTCTCCCCCTTCTCTGGATCCTCTCACCAACCCTAGAGAATCTAGCATCTCTAAATCTACACACCTTTCCCTAGATCTTTCTCCTTCACTCCACGGACAAACTAGGAGAGCAGACCAACCATGATATAAATAAACATACTCCCTCGCCCGATATTCGTGTAACACCAACTCTTATTAAGGCATTAAGTTGTGGCTACCATGCTACTACATATGTATCAACTCGCCCAACATTTCTGCTAACATACAGCTCCGCCGAGAACCGTAACAGTGAATACTCCTCGGCAGTTATACACGCAACGCCAATCGGAACATTAAAGTGCAGTTCGCTTAAATAATATTGATGCCATTCCCGCACAAGAACTGCAGCGTAGTGGACCACAAAGGGTTATAGCGCCACCCTACGGGATCGACGGAACAATATCTGGAACAAGCACTAGAAACCCAGTGCCTATCGCGAGATCGGGCATCAAGCCTCGAAACACCTGTTCACCCTGGGATGACTGGGTCTAGAAGTGTTACATTCCGTCGTTGACCCGGCACATAACGCTCAGCGTTGTTAAAATCCCATAAACGACAGGCGGATACGACCGCTGGTGGCTGGTTTCGAGGAAGGATAGTAGAGCCCGCCGCTGTTTTAGGCTTGCGGCGCACGTACCGTTAATCCTGGCCCCGGCGCTTATGTATCGTATTTCGTCTTTCTCACCCCCGAACCGGCAGCGCTCTTGAAAAGGAGAACGAGACGCTGCCAGGGCGGCGACAGGGTTCCATGGGGGTTGGGGGGGGTTCTCGCTCCGGCCTCCACTCGACTCGGCTCTCTCTCGCCTCTCTTTCGGTTGACACTTAATTTCCGTTATTCGTACGCAATCCTCAGTACACCGGCTTTATGTCACCTACCCATCCCTCAGAACCGGTGCTCACCCCTTCCACGGCTCTTCTTCAACCCCTCGGAGCTGTCTCCTTCATTCTCTTAGTCAACCAACCGATCCCTCGCGAGTCCTCGCGTTACACGTTCTTAGCTCAATGGCGTTTGCCAACGTGAAAGAGAGATCCGCTTTTGAAGCTGTTCTTTCACCCGCCAGAAATACAGGCACCCCCCATCCGTCAATTATTATATTTTCTAGACTTTTCTACCTCATGGTTGAAATTATAGGTATGATTAGACTGCGCAATGCTGCAGTGGGATTATAATCAGCTCATGAGAGGCGTTCCGTTTCTCAGAGAAGGATATCTTTACGAAGATATATTACTTTATTTCAGTACGATCCGCATTTGTGAACCGTAAACAAGGCGACTGGGCTCGTTCGATGCCCCATCTGCCCTGCACGTTTTCCAAAATAACAGATACTAATAGCACCGAATTACCCGTAGTAGCAATATTCCTCAAAAGCCGTCACTCTTCGTCAAAACATTTAGCATTTTATTGACCCATTGTCCACATTTGGTAACCAGAAGTCGAGCCATCGTCGAGTCCTTTCTTTCCGCTTTCTTTGTTCGAGTCAAGGCGCTTTTTTGGTTTATGGCCTGCTACGGTACTGCCTTGGGACACGCGGATTCCCCGCGCGCGTCACTCGAGGTTAAAAGCGTACCTGCGAGTGACTCCCGGTTTGGGGGCGGTCATTTACTCTTTCCATTCCATTTTTTTTGACCAATTATCTAAGACGACCGTGCCCCTTACCAATTCCCGGAAAATGGCAATCAACGAATCCGCTTGCCCCAACTTCATTTCTTCATCAAACACAGTCCGGAAAACTTTGTCGACAATTAGATCCTGACACATGAATATTAACTTAATATTGTTACGTTGGCTACCGCGAGACTTAGGCATATGTAATGCTTCAATAAAGGAGACGGCTATATTAAACAGTAATCCGTTTATTCTGAGAGGAGGAGCATTGATCTTTTCAAACGACCACTCAGTTCGATATCCTTGTTATATCGTCGCTCCCTAAACGACGGGGAAACAACTCCACAATCCACATTCGTAACAATATTATATTCCGATGACAAATTAACTGTGTAATTGTCCGCTGGTCGTTTGAAAGACGCAAGGACTTTTAAGGGTAGTTTTAAAGAAGCGGTTTTACTCCTTCATCGAAGAAGACTTGGAATTATTTGGTGAGAATGGTCGAAGCGTAAAGTTAGACGCAAATCAGGCGCACGGGAATAAATGCGGGATTCGATGTTACGAGCTGGCGACAACGCGATGGTATTCGGAACGGTGGAGACACGGTTGAAGATAAAAATCACCCTTCATCGTGGACCACCATGAACGACCATCGGGGTCTCGGCTCTGGAGGCGTCGTCGCGATCGTCGCGGTTGTGAGGATTACATTGTCATAAAGTCTCGAGAAATTTACATGAGGAATGCCCGCAATAAAACATTGATGCGGCGGATTTGAATGCGCGAGGGCTAGGACCAGTCGTTTGATTGAACTCCTCGTTCTTACGACGTATTCTTTCGTCGACTGCTTTGGCTGCAAACATTTGATTAATTTTTATGGTCCACCATGTTACCATAGAAGAACAATAAAAGAAGAAGAATCTACACTGCCTGGAAAATATTCTGCACTGTATAAAACTTATTCTTCTTATTAATTCTTAACGAATCTGCATTGACAGTTTCAAATTAAAAGTGTCTCGTCACTGTTTAGAGAATTTGATCACAATTTTAAGAAAACATCAGCCTCAATATTATAATTTTTTTATTCCATAAATTAGCAACTTAAGAACAACTGTGTGCCCGGAAGTACGATTAAAATGAAATTGCAAAGGATCAACCACTTTATCGTAGTTTTTCCTGCAATACCAATTAATTACAAAATTTTTGGGGTAGTGGAATGATAATTTCTGATTGTACAATATTCAGTCACCATCATGGTTCAGAATCACCGATTCCCAAAGCGATGGCAAAAATTGAGTCGCGGTCGTAACAGGAAGACAACCGCTAGTAAAATCTTCGATTTAACCTGGGTCCCGTGGAAAAAATATAAGAGGAAGGGTTAACCGTGGCTTCGATTGAATCCAATAAGATCGTCGTAAAGGGAACAGAAGACGGTAAGAGACAACGTACAGTAATCCTACGTGAATAGCTCGAGGGGTTAGATTCCATGGGGCGATGCCACCAGATCCAACCGATGCTCCAATCATATTTATGGGTTCGCTGGCTCCTCGGTGTGGATTCCCGTGCCTGGATTACGTGGCCAAATAGGATACCTTACGGTATCCGGGCCGACGTTCCTTGCTTGCCCTTTTCCTTAGCCTATCGTAAAGAAAGAGTAGCCGGTCGACCGTGCATGGACCGTGACTCAGCTTGATTCGACGAAAGGAGTGATCTTAAAACATTCGTATCATCAACCAGCAGGTCTGATCCCCCTCCTTGTTAAGTAAATTCGGTGATGATAAACACTAACTTCGGTTTATTACGGTCATTGCTCAGGAAAGTGAAAGAGGGGCGCAGAAAAATGATTTTAAGAAAACTTGAGAAATGAACTAGGCATTGAAAGAAAATTATTCGACGAAAGGAGTGATTTTAAAATATTCGTATCATCAACCAGCAGGTCTGATCCTCCTCCTTGTTAAGTAAATTCGGTGACAATAAACACTAACTTCGGTTTATTATGGTTATTGCTCAGGAAAGTGAAAGAGGGGCGCAGAAAAATGATTTTAAGGAAACTTGAGAAATGAACTAGGCATTGAAAGAAAATTATTCGACGAAAGGAGTGATTTTAAAATATTCGTATCATCAACCAGTAGGTCTGATCCTCCTCCTTGTTAAATAAATTCAGTGATGATAAACACTAACTTCGGTTTATTACGGTCATTGCTCAGGAAAGTGAAAGAGGGGCGCAGAAAAATGATTTTAAGAAAACTTGAGAAATGAACTAGGCATTGAAAGAAAATTATTCGACGAAAGGAGTGATTTTAAAATATTCATGTCATCAACCAGCAGGTCTGACCCCCCTCCTTGTTAAGTAAATTCGGTGACAATAAACACTAACTTCGGTTTATTACGGTCATTGCTCAGGAAAGTGAAAGAGGGGCGCAGAAAAATGATTTTAAGAAAACTTGAGAAATGAACTATTGGTATTGAAAGAAAATTATGATTTTTTAGTTCTTTGTTCTGTTATTGCACGATGTATAAAATACCACGCATAGAACACAATGTTAACCCTTAGCGGACGGGGATTATTTTTAGCATATTTTTTGATGGATCTAATAAATTTTCTTTGTGAAACAAAATTGTTTGCTGAGGAGTTTGGTGTATGAATCAAATGAAGGGAAACGTGTTGTGTTCAGTAAAAATTTGTTTCATATTTTTTGGGAGTATTAATTGCTTTTAGAATTATTCACAGTCGCAGAACAGTAAAATTGTTTGGGCGACTGTCAGCAGACACGCGTCCGCAAAGGGTTAATACATGTCTTTTCGTTAAGCAAATGCTGTGATGGTAAACACTAACTTCGGTCCAGCACGGTGATTGTTGAGAAAATAAAGAGGGAGGTGCAGAAAAATTTCCGGAAAAATTGGGATGTTGATGTTGAAGGATAAATTTAATTTTTTAGTTCACTCTTCTGTTAGTGTTCGATAAAGAAAACACCCTCATGCATGGAACACAATTTTTACAAATTTCTCTTGGGAACTGTATCACTTGTTGCATGCGTTAAGAATTTTTTGTTTTAACCAATTCAAATTGCTGCGTATTTCAATTTCTGAGGTATTTCTATATTAATTTGTACGTTCCCATTGCAATAGGAATGAAGTTCCACGTTTCAATTAATATAAAGTGTGCTGAGATGAAAATAAGAAGACATTTTGGCATTTTCAGCTGCACACCGCACTATCAAGAATGTCATCCAGAAATGAGAGGGATAGAGAATGAGAGAGAAGACACACGATACTTTCGGGAGACGCCTCACCTACCCACGAACGATACGGGGCTGCGATTAAATATAATTACGTTTGCGAGTGTCAGTAAAATGTGGAGAAGAGGAACAGGGAACGGAGAGACGTCCTCGTGGGACCAAGAAAGCCGACAGCTCGGTGATAATGATTCACCCGGCGCGGAGCGCCTTAAGACTCTTCATTTGTATTTTAATTAGTGTCGTTATGCTAATTGTGCGCCATTGCTTCTTGTCTCGCGGCGTTTTTGTTTTCCGCCGTTTTCTCGCGATATTCGACGAAAAATATCGTCGCAGATGCGAACGGGGATCCCGGAAAATTGCATTTACCGTGTCGCTCACAATTAACGCAGCATGACTTAAAATATATCGAGACCCAAAAATAACAAACCCTCTGAAAAATCAACTGTTCACAGTCGTGGCAATCATTGGACAGTAAAAGAGGACGTTCGAGAAAAGCAATGTAGATTTTTAATATTTTCTTGTGTTCGAACGACTACTCGATCAGCTCCCAAATGATTTAAATGAAATCTCGTGACGCTTGTCTTGATAAATTGTGATTTTGATCGTGTCGGTATCCCTTAACCCCTTGCCGTACTTTAACGAGTCAGACTTGTGATATAGATTTTAAACAAAGTCTAACAAATATGAAGTGCGCACCTTCCTATTTAGACGAAATCAAATTTTATTCTTTTGTCATCAATGTTTAAACATTAAAGGAAATGTAGCCATACAAAAAATATCAATTTTCTTATCTCTTTTGCGACATTTTTGGGGATAAAGACGTTCTAATCACTCTAACCGCAAGGAAAATAGTACGGCAAGGGGTTAATAAATTTTAATTTATGTCATTAAGCAATTGTCCCCACAGTAACGTTTCATCTTTAAATTGTTAAAGTGATCTATGCAAGATCTCAATGTATTTCGCACTTTTAATCATTAATCGTTTGCAATCGAAGCTATTTTACCTTGAAAATCAAGACATTTATTTTGACCGAAAATTTATTCATTTTATATGATGGACACACGAATCTACACATGAATTTCTAGCAATTTATTAAATACAGACGAACTTAATAATATAAAAACTATTCTGAATAATGGTATGACAATTTCTAATACCACCTCAGACCTGCCATTAGATTGCAAAGGGTTATGCGATGGAGGTCGGTAATATTCATTCATTCATCGTTTCAGCTATCGAGGAAACATATAAGTAGATTAGCCGATGATGTAGATTGAGTATCAGACATATCTAGTTGAACTTCCACGTGGTCTTATCTAAATAAGAACAACTATGCTGTTGTACAATGCAAAATTTATTTAATATTCGACTGATCTGTGTAGTAATCTCAACAAATATAAGCTTCAACCGTGAACAGCTCACTCGAACGGGAAGTTTGCGCAATTTTCGACCGTTTACCATCCCGTCCGATAAACAGCGACTTATTTTCACACGAAATCGAATTGTCGCCCCCGCCCCCAGTTTTCACGGCCGCCTTTTTGTCACGCTCCACCCCCTTGGTCTCACCCTGCCGACACGTAGCCCGGCGGAGCTTGTTGCTTTTTCCACCCCCGACGTGGCCCCGGAACTTTTTGTTATAGTCGCGCGAACTTCTTTAATAATGCAACTCTTTATATTCACGGGCGTTTTTAACAAGCGTCGGCCTCGAGATTAGGTGAGAGGAGAAAAAGTGAGCGGGCGCGAACCGGGAGGGCGCAAGACGGGGGTGGGAGAGCAGCGACTAAGGCCGTTAGAGAGAGAGAGCGAGAGACAGAGAGAGAGAGAGAGAGAGAGAGAGAAGGCGATACTCGCGCGCCGAATACGCCACCGTTACGATGTTTCTTAATTATTATTATTGCCATTGTGTTGCCACCGAGCTAAATGTGGCCCACCCCGCCACCGACGACGACAGTAACAACCGCGCGGCCATGAATTGCTAATCTCGCGCGAGCCGAAAACGCAACCCTCGTGCGAGACGGTCTCTCGTCGCTGAATCTCGCCTTCCCCGAGACGAGAAGGGCAATTTCCACCGTATTTTTGTATTTCCTGCTAATGAAAGAACCCACCAGTCGTTCCCGCCGACAATAATCTCGAGGAATCGCCTAACCGGAGACGTAAAGATGATTGCGTCACCGAAAAATCTCGCCAGCGAACCATGAAAAATCTGACCCTTTTTCCCGGGGTATTGTGTAATTGTTAAGCCAGATGAAACGACTCCGTTCAATTGGCGTAATCGAATGAGAAACTCACGAATTGGTGAACTGCGGTGCAGTTTCAGCCACCGGGAAACGGCGAGTCGATTGTCAAATAGAATTCGCGGTCTCGCGTGGAAATGAAAATATAAAGGTATGTGTGGGTAGAAATGGTTGTTCAAATTTTTCTGCTGTTTCTAGGTGACCAAATGGCGAACCTGGAGGCAGAGTTTTTCGACGGGAATCGCAAATATTCGGTTTCGAACGGTGAGTGTAAAAATTCCATCAGATTTTATTACGGGTGCACTGCAATAGAGAGTCTGACTTTTGGCTGATTCAATCTACTAAATACGTACATTTCTCAATTTTATGTTCAAATAAAATGATATGTCTCTGTTATCAATATTTTACCATTAAACCTTTGCATTATAATGTCGAACCAGACTCGTGATGGAGATTTCAATCGGAATCCAATATAAACTAATCAATTTTCTTATTAGAATTAGAATACAATTGTATTGAAAAATAAGAAATAGCATTGAAAAGTATCTATTCCCGAATAAATTAGAATACAATTTTATTTCGCTGCCGGATAGGAGATGATTCTACGTGAAAAAATAAATCGAAAATATAAAATAACATTTCTCACTTAACGTCTCGGTTTCAAGAACATCCAGTTTAAATATGTGTCGGGTTCATTGCTTTAGTATATGCAGGAAGTAGAATTAGTTGATTATGATCAGACGCGTCAGACGATTCTTATCTAATCGCACACGTATTAGCTGTATTTTCAGATACGATTTTCTTGGAAATGACGCACAAAATGAAAAAATTTATTCTTTATTCTCCCCCTATGCGGTTGCACATGACACCCTGTATAGCAATTGAACAACAAATATGGGTATACAATAGATAAAAATTTTCTTCTTCTTCTAAGAAACTATAAACGACAAAGTAGTTCTAATCACTGTAACTGTAAAATAAATCGTGGTGTGAGGGGTGAATGAAAATATAGAAATACAAATAAATTGTTGTCCACATTTCATATATAGTTTGTATAGTTCTCTATTTCTTATAGGAATCAATAACCGATAAAGAAGTTCTAATAATTACAGATGTGTAAAATTCTAGCGAATTGTGAACAACCCTTTAAGAATTCAGAACATTTTGAGGAATTAAGAATTTTTCGTGAAACGTTGTCTTGATAAATACTCATATTTTTGTACAGAATGACTATTTTAGTTAATTACTATTAATCGAAATGCGATATTTCGGCGGAAAGGAGTCGTGGAAATGGCGGAAGAGGAAATTCAGGTTTTTTGCAACCGTCCTCGCCGGGGAATGGGGTGCGGCTTTTCAGACACCAAAGCGATTATGGATTTCTTTAATAAGAGGCCGCGTTTAAACAGCTTTGATCAATTCACCCGGGCTAATTCCCACCCGCCGCGACCACCACGACGACCTTCGCTTCCCAAACCTCCCTTTTTCCCTTCCGGTCGACGCTCTGTGACGTCTCGCGTTACGTGATTTAAGGGGCTCTAAAAACCTTCCTCTGATTAAGCGACCGGCTCTGCCAGAATGTCGCTTGCCCTTTTCATGGGCCTTCGCCATCGCCGTTCCCCCGCTCTCCTTCTTTTTGCGACAGCCGACTTACGGACTTCGTGAAAACCCACCCCTCCGCCCGATCGGTGAAAGTCCATTACGTTTCTAGCGGAATTTCAATGAATGAACCTAACGACCGACGTGAAAAACAGTGTTCAAGGAGGCGGGGGCCGATTTATAAACGTAATATGCCTTTCGCGAAGGCTAGATGATTTTAAATGTTGAGTTCAAAAATTATTTTAAAATACGTAGTCAATTTTTGGTTATATTCATATCATTTCTATTGGAACATTCATATTAAAATTTGTTTTAGTTTAATGTTTCTCAATACTTATGGGTCAGGTCATTTTTCAGTAACATTAGAATAATTGAATTTACAGTATTTGGTGGTAAATGTCTATACAACAGTCTTCCGAGTTAAATTGTTTTAGAGTTGTAGCAGTTAAATAAAGGTACTTTAGTAGTATTCTCACGAAGGCCAGAATTTTTACAGATATATTTAAGCCTTTGCGGACGCGTGTCTGCTGACAGTTGCCTAAGCAATTTCACCGTTCTGCGACTGCGAATAATTTTCAAAGAAATTATTACTTCCAACAAATATTTACTGAACACAACTCGTTTCCTTTCATTTAATTTATACACTTAATTCTTCAGTAGGCAATTTTGCTTCACAAGAAAAATTTAATCCAGACCCATCAAGAAGTATGCTAAAAATAATTCCCGTCCGCCAACGGTTAATTCAACCACTTCGATTGACCACTGGTCAATGTTCTTTCGGAAATAATGGAATAGCAAGTAGATTTACGTTATAAATGTGGAATTTATAGTTTTTTGCAATTTACACCACCTACTCAGATGTGTAATGATTTTTAAAAAAGAATAAGGTCTGTGCACCTCTGATGAAGGCAACTGTGCCATTTAATGGATGCTAGGTTCAATAAAGATGGTGGAAGGTACGGTAACGTTATAAGTGAGAAATGTGTGAGGAGTTTCATATTAATACTAACTTTCTACAAGTCTGTCGACAGGGTGCGCGAGGTTCGGGGAACACGGAGGATCTATAGCTCGGAGACGGAAAATGAGGATGAGGCGATGGAAGAGGTCGATCCATGGTCGTCAAGTTAGTGAAATGTCTTTGCGGTGATTGAGCAAATATTTGATGAAGCCAGCGAGCCCTGCTCCTTCTGCCTCGGGGGATGAAACGTGCGGACGCACAATCCACTCGGCGATGGAGACGAACCGACGAATCGATCGGCATAAACGATGTTCAAGGAAGAATGGCATTCTGATACAAACGGTGAAACTGATTTACACCTTACAATCCCTTAAAATTTACAAAATACTGACTAATATATTACTGAACATATTTGCTCGAAGAATGATTGCAAACAATCATCAATTATACAAAGTACATTCGTACACTACTATGAGAAAACATTTCAAATAAATTTCGAGTAACGAAATAATCGATAGAAAAATTATTTGTCTGGTCAAATAAAATATCACGTCATAGTGATTATTTAAAGTAACGTGTAGTCAAATAAAATAATATATTTACTCTACTATTATTTTTCAATGTAGGAATATGAGTTTAGAAATATAAAATTTTTTTTTTAAATATGAAATAGAATTTATTCGAATTAAACGTTCGAAGACACGTTGTAAGGCACGTCTTTACTCTTCAACGAAATATTCCAGAGTGAGAGCCGCTCTGGAAAAAGTAAACGATCGACCAAGAGTCGAGGATCCCATAACATGGGCAGCACAGATACAATGTACCATTTATTTGTATAGGCCAGTGGTGGGCACGGGTGAAGCCCCCCAAAATGCCTGCTTCTCCCACCAACCTCTCTTTCATGCAGCGCGCACATTCATTGCGTACGCTGATGTCTCGTGTCTTCGTTGCCCCATTGTACCGCGCTTGATGGAAGGGGACAGAGGGCGCTACGGTGTGGACGGTTTTGCCTCGATTGAGGCAAAATTGCCCATCACTGGTATAGGCGCTCGAAAGATCGAATCTGCCTACTAAATAACAGAAGATTATTTTTGTCAATTTGTTTCCTGAATAAATTCCAACATTCAAAATAATTAATTTGGGGCCCGACAAAAACACAGTAAAATGATTAATCAATGAGCCAGTGGATGAGTTTGTGTGCAACTGCTTTTCTATGTCCGTTCTTCCAGCAACAACAGAGTCCTCTGAGAAAAGACCGAAGAAGTCGACGGGTTTTCCGGACGAGGTAAATTGAGTTTAATTTATCCTAATGCTTATTGCCGGCGTCTGAACGGGGAAAGATACAGTATAAGCTTAATGAAAGGCCAGATGGAAGTCAGGAATCGGAGGACCGGTCTTTTCCCGGCGTTTCACAAATTAAAACTCGCGCAATTAAGCGGTCAGGAAGATCGGGGCTAAATCTTGCCTTCCTGTTTACGGTTGCGTTCCTCTTTTCGTCGGAAGCCTGCGCCAACAGATTTCACATCGGAAGGACACGTCCAGACCCTTTTTCTTTTATTCGGTTTTGGGGGAAAAAAGAGGGAGCGAAAAGTGGACGAGCAACGTCACGACGGCGACACCGCGTCGGCTGGCTTCGCAGCAATTATACAATTAGTTAAAGTATCTGGCCCGCGTAACGGCCCATAAAACAAACATGATTGCGGGTGCTAACTGCGAGATACAGGGGGCAAGGGTTTCGTTCTAATTGGCACTGACGAGGTAATAACGGCTTAATGATTTTATTGACCGACCTTTCCTTATATTCTCGTAATTTTTACACTTCACGTTACACTATACTCCACTGAAGCTAAATAATTTTAAAGCAATTGGCTTTCAATTGAAAACTGAATTTATTGTGCTGTAAATGCATTAAGAATATCATTCTTAAATCATTTCCATTAGCCTCATATTCGAGCATTATTAACTTTATTGTATAAAGACAATCTAGCTTCGAGCTATTTTATAAAAATAATTAAATTTGAAATTTTAAAACTAAATCTGATACAGAAATGAATGCTGCATCACAATGATTAAATATATCAGTTTGTAAAATAAATTGATTCGGTTCATGTTCCAGGATTAGTAACTTTGTTATATAAATTCAATCTAGCTTCGAGCGACTTTATAAAAATAATTAAATTTGGAATTTTAAACCTGACTGTGATACAGCAATGAATGCTGCGTCACAATGATTAAATATATCAGTTTATAAAATAAATTGGTTCGCTTCATATTTGAGGATTAGTAACTTTATTATATAAAGTTAATCTAGCTTCCAGCAAATTTATAAAAATAATTAAATTTGGTATTTTAAACCTAAATCTGATACAGAAATGAATGCTGCATCACAATGATTAAACATATCAGTTTGTAAAATAAATTAGTTCGGTTATAATTATGGTTATGCTCTAATTTTTGACGATTTAATTATCACTCATTATAAATGTTCACGACTGTGATTAAAAAGATAGCACTTGCATTCATGAACTATTCAATTGGTTCAATATAATTCTGTACTTTATTAACAAATAAAAATAGATACAAATTTATGTTACAACCCAATACAGCATAGTATTTTCCAAACACTTAGAGCACAATTCTAAAATTATTAAAATTCATGAATGCCTAAATGTTTGATCGCGCAGTAAAATAAATGGACAATATTCTTTGGAACGAGGTAGTTTCGCGTTTTCTGATCTAAGTTTAAAATTCCTTACTATGAAAATGACGGTATTATGTCAGCTGTCGGACTCTACAATTCAAAGGAGCTTACCGCGTTCCCTCGTGATTCACAGAGAATCGATGGCGTTTGCCACAGCCATAAGGAGGCTCGATAAATATTTCAAAAAAACATAAACACCGGGCTCGTGCAAATCCCCCAGACGTCACACGGCGAAAACGCAAAGTGATATTTGAGCGAGAGCCCGGTGGACCCGGTTGCCCGAAGAATTTTAACATTCTTGGTGCGCGTGCTGTGCTTCCGGGCACCCCACGACACTCGTGTATTATGCATGGCCCACAGATCGCATTTCCACTTCAGAGGAAATTCGCGAACTCGCGAACACCGCAAACGATCTGCGATACCGCGGCAAATGTCCCCGATGTGAAACCGAGCGAATGAAGTGGCTCTCGGAACTCTTCTGTCCCTGTGTCCTCCGCTGCCGAGCTGAAATTAACTATTGCACGAGTACACCGACCATTGTTACCACGTGGAAATGGAAAAATAGTTTCGCACGAAATTCTACCGAATTCGCGAATTGAGTGCGAGGCACTTTTATTACTTAAAAACGGTGGTTATTCATAGAACTCCTTTTATTACGGATAATAGATTCAACAAGGAAACCAATCTCATTCTTAACACTTTCATCGCCATGTCACCCATATCTGGATGACGGAATTATTTATACAGAATTGAAAATTAATTTTTACGTTGGTCGATTGAGTGTACAACATTTCCTTACGATCTGACGAATAGAAGAGGTTTGAAACAGTATTTAATATCACAAAAATTAAAATTCTTAGTTTTTGTTTTATTAACTATATTGCTTTGATTTTGTGTAATTTTTATGATTGTCGAGTGGGCGATGAACGTGTTAATCTAAATTCTTTTTACTTAAACTGTTTTCCATTCAGAGAACATTTCAGTTGTACCTTCATTCAATTCTTAAAGAGTTTACCATGTCAAAAATGACATAAATGAGCATATTATGCTAACAAAAATTGAAACAGTAATGGAAAGTAATATTATTGAGTCGTAAAACAAATAGATACATCCATACTCAACGTTCTTCCTATAAAAAGTAACTGCTGCATTTATTTCAAATGATTTTTTTTTTATTAAAAAGACCACGGTGTGACTACAGTGAACATGTGGCTTCTTGTTAATCATATTCTCAGTACCAATGAGTACGACTAAATTCTCCAAAATTTAAACTGCAGTCGATCTCATTGATGTTACAAGCTAATAAATCGTATTAAATATAAATAAAGTTAATTTCTTCTGTTTAAAACAAGATGTACAGTATTTTTTAAGTTGAAACTGTAGTCGATCTTATTGGTTTTTTTTTTTTATTTGAAGCTCTTTATTTCTAGATACAAATTTTCATTCTATACAATTTGACTATCTACAAAATTAATAATTTTAAATATAATCAAAATTTTATAATAATCTAATTTTTATACAAGCTAATAAATCATATTAAATATAGATAAAGTTAATTTCTTCTGTTTAAAACAAGATGTACAGTAATTTTTAAATTGAAACTGTAGTCGATCTCATTAATGTTACAAGCTAATAAATCGTATTAAATATAGATAAAGTTAATTTCTTCTGTTTAAAACAAGATGTACAGTATTTTTTAAATTGAAACTGTAGTCGATCTCATTGATGTTACAAGCTAATAAATCGTATTAAATATAGATAAAGTTAATTTCTTCTGTTTAAAACAAGATGTACAGTATATTTTAAATTGAAACTGTAGTCGATCTCATTGATGTTACAAGCTAATAAATCGTATTAAATATAGATAAAGTTAATTTCTTCTGTTTAAAATAAGATGCACAGTATTTAGTTAATACTTCGAAAAAGTACATTGCAGATTTCGCTCCAGAAAATAAATTAAGTGTAAGAAGAGTAATGATACAGACTATCCATTGCACCGAGTCCATGACAATGGAAATCGGTTTTGAGTTAGCGGCTCGGTCCCGAAGCCCAGGCGCATATACATAATGCATAACCGAGCGCATCATCGTATCTCCATTTCGTCTCTCTGCAGGCGGGAAAGAAGCAGCGGCAGTGTTGTATCGAGAAAATGGCAGAGAGGCCGTCTTTTTTCGCGTTGTCCCCCTCTCGTCGACGTTGGCGACGGCTGTTACGGGGCGACGGAGGTGACGACACGTGTGCCAAAGTGAAAATGTATGGCCTACGAGCACGTGAGCTGACTCCCCCGGCGTGCAACGCCGCTAAAAGAGATTCTCATAACTAGATTCGTGACAGAGGAGAGCCGTGCCACTAATCTCTTCTCGATACCGCTTTACAAAAGTCCTCTTGTGTTCGGGAGCGTTGAGTGACAGCCGATTCGCCGCGAGTTCCCAGCGAAATTTCAGTCAGGCGATACTGAAACGTCTACACTGTAGACTCTACAGTATCCGACAGTGAACGTCTAAACGTTGTATATACACGCTCATCGTTTAAACGTATACTGCGTGTGACGTGAATTAATTATTAGAAAAATATCATTCTTGTATTGATTTATACAATCTGACTGTCAAACGCGATTTCTTCAAACAATTGTTTGCAACTCAGTAACTTTTCGTCGTAATTTTTTGCTCTCCTCTTTTTTTTACCCAATAGGTTTACATTCATCATAAATACATAAAAATCAGCACTTTATGGAGTACATTGTGTATCTCGATGCTGTATGTTTTCCAACTGTGATTTCTTCAAATGTTCTTCAATTTTAGAATAATTCTAATGTTTTAGCACTGAACTACGAACAATATTTAATTTCATCGATGTATATAGTTTATTATATTTCTCTCGTCTATATTCATCATAAATGCATGATGCATTTCTGCAATAAGTTCCTCAACTGCGATTTCTCCAAATATTTTACAATTTTAGAATGCTTCTAATATTCTAACACTGAACTAGGAACAATATTTCATTTCATCGATGTATATATTTTAATATATTTCTTCCATTTACATTCATCATATATGCATAAAAATCCGCATGTTGTGGAGTACAGTATGTGTAATATCTTGATGCTGTACATTTCCCAACTGCGATTTCTTGAAGAGTTTTTTAATTTTAAAGTGACTAATATTTTAACAGTAGACAACGAACATTACGTAACTTTATCGACGTATACATTTTATTACAATATTAATCTCTCATTTAACCTTTTTAGTACCGAATAGTGATATATCGTTAATATTTGAACCGATACGAGTCCAGTCGTCACTAAAAGGGTTAAATCTATAGTGAATGCATATAAATCCGCACATCGTGGAGTACAGTATGTATCTCGCTGCTGTACGTTTCCCAACTGCGATTTCTTGAAACGTTCTTCAATTTTAAAATGACTAATATTTTAGCAGTAGACAACGAACATTACGTAACTTTATCGACGTATACATTTTATTACAATATTAATCTCTCATTTAACCTTTTTAGTATCGAACAGTGATATATCGTTGATATTTGAACCGATACGAGTCTAGTCGGCACTAGAAGTGTTAAATTCACCATAAATGCATAAAAATCCACACTTCATGGCGAACAGTATGTACCTCGATAATGTATGTTTTTCAACTGCGATTCCCTCGAACGTTTTACAATTTCGGGTACATTAAAGTCTGTGCAATTTTAACAAATGTTCAAGAGTGACCAACAAAAACTGCACCTTCGTCGCTTTTTTTGTTTGGAACACTTTTTGGATTTTCAGACCGTCGGCCATGTTAGCGTCAGGCCGTAGCGCGCGGTGCACGCTGGCGAGGCGACGTCTGCATAAATAAGGAGAAGGAAATTTGCAATTATGAATCGAGACTAGAAATACACGACTGGTGTCCTCAGCACCTAGCGACCTGCACCCCCGCCCCCACCCCGATGATCCCATAGTTCCTATCCGCCGTGAGTGCATACCCGCACCGCCGAGTTTCCGCAGAGTTCCACAGGAGGGTGTGTCGCAGGAAAAGTTGAAGGAAGCACAGCTGACGAGTATGCAAATGCGAGCTACCCCCTTGCTTGCACCTCCCCTCCCCGTGTACCCTCATCACACGGTCCTCCCAGACGCCGAGCCGAGCCGCGTCGACGAAACAGTGCAATCCCTATGT
This sequence comes from Sphecodes monilicornis, assembly GCA_913789915.3. Lineage (NCBI taxonomy): Eukaryota > Metazoa > Arthropoda > Insecta > Hymenoptera > Halictidae > Sphecodes > Sphecodes monilicornis. The sequence continues at coordinate 21,036,618 of OU565290.1, forward strand.
GCGGATTCGCATTAGCGAGCAACTTTCTAGAGAGCGGTTTGCTGGGAGACTGAGGGGAACGGCGGAGAGCGGCGGATACGGTTCCGGTGGCTGTCGGGGGTGGATACCGAAAGTCGGCAGGAATATAGAGACATTGATGTTGCCGACTGATTTCTCTGTTCGCTTAAACGTGCCACGGATGAATCGCAACCATCTGCCAATTAATCAAATCGAACTTGAAACGAAGCCTCGACGCCTTCGAGGACTTCCGGTCGCATTCGCTTTGTCTATTCCCGATTGTCATCTGATTCAGTCGAGTTTTTAATTAACACCTTTTTTTGTTTGTAAAACAGATTTACTGAAACTGATTTCCTTGTTAAATCACGTGTGGCCGTTTGCTCGGTTTCAGTTAGAGATACCCTGTATGTGGGTCGCGGCGTCGGCAATTAGGTATGATTGTATAAGTGGACTGTAATAGGTTGGTACAAAACGCGGACTAAGAATGTGTGTATTTGCAATATGCTTTACATGAGTCGGACTTTATGAATCACACTGTGGATAAGTGTGTCGCGCTTATATACCAATCGGTTTGTCGGAGGATCTAACTATTAGCCTATTGGCATCAAGTGGATTTTGTGCCATGCCCTTTTCAAATTTGCTATCATTAGTTAACACCCACTACAAGCCTTGTGGGGGACGGGCCCAAGGTGGGAGGAAACTGGCGAATTTTCCTTGTGGAGGGTTTCTGACGGCAAGGCCCGTTAGGGTGGCTCGCTCGTTTTACCGCTGTTGACCTGGCGCTGTACGAGTTTATTGTTTTATTGCTCGAAGGCTAGGAGACCGGAGATGCACGTGGATGCCAACTGGAAGCCGTAAAGCAATCTTCCGGGTCCTAGTCCGAGGTACATCTGTTTTGGCTTAACAACTAAATTGCAAATATAGTAAAAGTTCTCCGTCGCCCGGTCGTAAATCGAACTGTTTTCGAAGCCTTAACATACCCATATCGCGTGTATTGAGAATACGTTGTTGGTTCTAGGGAAGCAAGGTAATTTTGCAATAAAAAGACACACATCTTTTGTACGATATTTATATGATTTTCTCTCTTCTATAGCTGAGCTTCGACTAACAGAATTCGGGAGCTCATCGAATCATTTGGAATCGAGTCGCTCATGTCGGCTTGCAGACTCAAAGGACCGCGACTCTATCTTTGATTTCGAACTTAAAGGTACCGCGAAATACAATGTTACGATCCCGTAGATACGGGATCTGGATCGTATATATACAGTTGATCAGTTTTCGATTGGCTATATATTGCAATAAAAAGTTCGAAAAACACTTTTTTTTATAGTATTGTCAAGGTCACCTTCATTTCTTTAAATGACACATTGTATTTTTGACATAACAGTATTATAGCCCGTGTCAAGACGAATTCAACGACCTAGTATACCATGACCTTGGGATGACCTTGAAGGCGAAGAAATGAAAATTTCAACAAAACATGACAATCTGCTTGAATGGGTGATAATAACTTGTGTTTATTATTAAGACTCAAAATTACATTCAATTCAGAAACCTTCACTAAATGAACGCAAACGATTTCGTAAAAAAGTCACATCAAATGTTCGAATTGAAATCCGTTTTGTTGTAGGCACAATTCCGTTCTTGGTAGTAAATTTGCATTGGTTGCTCTTACAATACTAAGACTACGGAAGAATGTAAATGATTTAGGGTAAATATACGATGCAACTGGGATTTGTCGTGAAATGAGAAGCAATACGGATTTTCTTTGCACAGTATCGAAGTGCAGAATTCCGAAGCAAAGACTTTCAAGGAGAAGGAAGAAACTCCGAAGATCGGTCGCTCATTTCCATATAGGTTCGAACCATTTAGTTCAAACATTTCTTTCCATTCGCTAAAAGCATCCGCGAGCACGGGCCACGTCTCTCGATGGCATCTAACTTACAATTTAAATAAAAGCAAACACACGTACGTAGGGGGCCACCACCCTCGGCTATATGACGCGAAGTTCGCGTACTCTTTAGATACCTAGCTATTCGAATGCGAGTGAACTTTCAATGGGCTCCGAGATAGAAGACGTCCCCGACAGATTCCGGAGGGTGTGATGAATGTTCTTCAACCTCGTGGCTTTTCAGTCTTCTTCCTTTGCATTAAGGATCAATCGTGGGTGAACGCTCCGGACTTTATCAGGCAATGGCTCGATAAATGTATCATAACGGTGACTGATTACACGGGCACCACGGGGCACCAGCTATTTAGAGACAGTTTAGCCACTTTGCAGAAGTTTCGTAGCTGTTTCATATTTTTCTGTGCAACAATGATCATTCTACTCCTTCAGATTTTCGCAATTTCCTATTAGCAATACATTAATTTTTATTTCTGTAATACTCAACTTAATTAAAATTTCATTAAAAGTGGCTGGCACGTATTGGGACACTTGCATACAACAAGTGTATTCAATCATTTCCCCAAGAATGGTCCTTATAATCTAAACAATCATCAAGTGAAATATATAAAATAATTTCAACTTTTCACCAGTGATGGTAGGTTTTGTGTTAACTACTCTATTAATGAGCAGACTATGTTGTGATTTGAAATACCTATTCATTTATATGAAATAAATTGAACACAAGCTAGAAATGCCATTCCAGACATAATGTATTTTTAACACGGTGTTATTTGACTATCGTCATTAAAAATATAATTCAGAGAATTGTGTTTCTAAGTTAGAATATATTGCAATTTTGTCAGAAGTCTATTTGACCACAAACAATACATCGTTCCAGTGTAATGTCTCGTAACGAAAAATATCGGAAAGACAACGCACCATGGTTGGATAGAATATTACCCAGAAGTTCATCCCCGCGTGGGGCTGTTTTATCCGTGATCTATCAAATTGACCCAGGCAGTTTCGCCCTTTCTCAGCTATATACGAGTGCGGGATGATCCTAGTAACCGAGCGGTCGGATTGCGAATTCGGCGCTCGTAAAATTAACGAACCTTGTTGCTTCACTCGCTAACTCCCTCCCTCTCTCTTTCTCTCTCCCTTTCCACTGTCCCTCGTTTCTTCTCTCCTCGCCAAAGATCGAATTCCTCCTTTGAACGCTGCCTACAGTGCTTCGAGAACTATTCACGAACTTCTTTGTGCGAAGCAATCAGGAGCTCCGCGTATAAACGCTAGATACAACCGGCAGGTGCTGTGAAATTCATTGTCCGCGTTGCTAACGATGGTGTTAGTAATTCAGTCTTCCCTTTCGTTCCTCGCATTGATAGCGACGATATACCAATTCGTAGATTTTGTTACCGTATCATAGATGCCAGTGATAATTCATAGAACATGATCGCAGCAGTTCATTGCTGGCCAAAAGGCACCTGATTTCCTTCTTCTAGTGGCAAGTATTCAAACAATTGCTTCCTATGCCAATTTTTACGATATATTCACTTAGGATGATAGAAGAAGACAATACAAATTATTTGGTTTCTGAATTGAATGTAATTTCGAGTCTTAATAATAAACACAAGTTATTATCACCCATTCAAGCAGATTTTCATGTTTTGCTGAAATTTTCATTTCTTCGCCCTCAAGGTCATCCCAAGGTCATGACATACTAGGTCGTTGAATTCGTCTTGACACGGGCTATAATACTGTTAAGTCAAAAATACAAAGTGCCATTGAAAAAATGAAGGTGACCTTCACAATACTATAAAAAAATGTTTTTCGAACTTTTTTTATTGCAATATATAGCCAATCGAAAACTATAAAAAATACTATAAAAAAATGTTTTTCGACCTTTTTTATTGCAATATATATAGCCAATCGAAAACTGATTAACTTTTGTTGAAAATATATTTTGTCAGATTATCGCAGGTACTTAAAAAATCGTGAAAACTGTTACGTGGGACACTCTGTATACTAATAAAATAGAATTTCGTTCCAGCGTTTCATCGCCAGATCAGTTTTACGCCAACTGCGCCTAGGTTTTACGCCTACCGCGACTAAAGAAGTTTCACTTCAAAAATCAAACAATCAATTCGCAAATAAATTTTAACAATGAATTTGTATAGGATACTACAAGAAAATTGTTCACTTGTATTCATTCGAAGTTACACAGCCCACCAGGCTATAAATATGTTTCAAAAAGAGCATGCAAATTCTTTTCTTAAATAGTAGAAACGTGTAACGCAAGAGCGACTATCGAGCCAGCCGTGGTGCAATTTGTGGGCGTGCATATTTAGAAAAATTCGCGGGGCTGCACATTAGAGATCACGTGTCGGTTATTGCAAAGCGACAAGTTTCCCCCGGTGCGGTGGCAGTATCGTGCAATATCTGCCGGCCAGCTCAATTTCGCGGAGAACACGGCCAGTCTCCATTGTCACGCGGCCAGGCCAGGGAAGCTGGTTGTCGTGATACGACAACTGGAGAAAATGGAGACGGATGATTTCCTTTTTCCTTGCTGGGTTTAATGGGTCGCGTGACAGCTATACAGCGGGCTGTGACACCCACGCGAAAAGGTTTCGCAAGGTAAACGCGGGACGCTTACCGTGATTACGGTGCTTAAGGGTCGCGCTCACGTGTCGCGTGTGTGCGTAGAACCATGTATGCCTCGGTATATCCGCGACAGCCGCGTTGCTTCTGAGCATAATTTAACGCGATACGATGGGGTTGTGCTAACTTGCTTAGCGTAACCTCAAATAGAACCCGTAGGTCGGGAAATTTGCTTCTGTGCGGAGCACCGAAATCGACGGGGGCAGCATCGTTTGCCTGCGGAGAATCGCGAGAATCCTAATTGCCGGAACGATCATTCCGAGGGAAATGACGTACATAATTAACGTACGCCGTCTGATTTATTAAATCAACCTAAGCACCGTGCGCAACGCGTAAACTGATCTTCCGCGAACGATTTCGCGATTACATACGCCGAACCCGCCAATTCGAAGCATCGACTTTAAAGCAGTAATGTTCCAGCTTGAAATACGATCTCTGGCAAACGAGCACCATTTGCAGTTGCACAAAAGTGATAAGTAGAAACAACTCTGTTCATTCTATTCGCATTGAATTTTTGGAGACATCAAATGATTCTTCGTTGAAACTTTCAATAAGATTTTAATATTGATTCATGTTTGAATTACATTGTACTTAAATTACATAGTAATTCAACTACGTCGTAACTGAATTACATAATTCAATCCTTACAATTAAATGAATTACTAATTATTTTAATAAGATGTGTAATTGAATTGTGTAATTTATGTTTGAAATTTAAAAAATGTGTAACGCAGAAGTTATTTCCGTTCAGATATTATAAATTAATAAAAACTAAATTCCTTCTGTTTGTAACCTTCACGTGTATTTTTCAACCTCTTATTAACTATTACTTTATTATTCTTTAATTTTTAATTCTATTTAAATTATATCGTAATTCGTAATTAATGTAATTGAATTACATAGTATATTATAATTTTGCTCCAATTGCAATTACGAATTACATTGTAATTTAATCGAATGAAGATCTGAATTACGAATTACAATATGAATGAATTACAATGTAATTTCATTACTTTGTAATTATAATTCCTGGAGTAGTTCAATTGTAATTCTGCGCAACTCTGGATTCATCTTCGTTAAAATTTTCTTTTATAAGAACCTATAAAAATGCTTCTAGTATCACTGAAATCTATTTCGGATCCCATTTCAAACATACTAGATAAAATCCAACATACACTTTCAATTGTTACATCTTAAAACCAACATTATCCAAACAACATCACGAAATAATGGAAGCAAATCCATTTGCACAAATCCTAGCACACACATTATTATAGTTGTTAATATTCAAACAACAACTTATATTAAAACGGAAACTAAACATTAAATCGACAGAAGGTTTAATTATTTTTGTATCGGTCTAATAAAATTATTTTCCACAGCTATGTTAATTAGAGCCTGTTACTGAATTCTACAACTTTTAGTAAACGTCTATTTCTATCATTCAAATGAATTACCGAATTACAATATCGTCTAAGCACTGATAGATCATTCACTATCGATTAGCTCAACATGTTGCGAGTTCGCCCTCCGGTTATTGATGACGGCAACATTAAGTCTACGGTTCTGAGATGGTCGCACTCAAGACAGATTACTCGGCAGATCATTAATCCGTTCGAACGGTGGTACACATTCAATGGGAGTACCAGCAATTAGGCTAGAATCGTAATCATTCGATCCCGGAACAATGACGAATCAAACAGGAATGAGTTGACATCGACGCGTGTAATTATGCGATTCTATTTAACGATCGTACGCCAATCTAACGACCAGTTAACGGAATTACACGTTACTTAATGTATCCCCTGTCTGCCCAATAACTATTTCGCTTTGTGATATATCGGCTGTGCTCGTGACACGTCGTAATCGATCGTCATGCACGTCGTAAAGCGAATACATCATCTTCCGCCTGATTAATTCGGCCATCTTGGCAGCCGAAACTAAGCAGATCCATTTGAGAAGTTAATCATAAGAAACAGTGATTAACCCCTTGGCCTCCAACAACGAGTGAGACTCGTAGCAAGAAATTTGGGCCAAAAACAATAAGGACGAGCCTGACTCGTGGTATTTCGTTCGGACCAAACGTAAACAACACGAGCCTGGCTCGTGGTACTTCGTTCGGACCAAACGTAAACAACGCGAGCTTGGCTCGTGGTACTTTGTTCGGACCAAACGTAAACAACGCGAGCCTGACTCGTGGTACTTTGTTCGGACCATACGTAAACAACACGAGCCTGGCTCGTGGTACTTCGTTCGGACCAAACGTAAACAACACGAGCCCGGCTCGTGGTACTTCGTTCGGACCAAACGTAAACAACGCGAGCCTGGCTCGTAGTACTTCATACGTGACAAACGTAAACAACACTAACACGAAGATGACTAATTTTCTATATAATACATTTTATGATTTCGGCGCAATGTTCGATCATTAAGAGAAGCAATTTCATCACTACTTCGTTCACTCATGACAAATTGTTGAATCTACGATGATCGAACCTTGCGCCGAAATCATAAAATTTATTATATACTTCATTTTCGATCGAGAGGAATTTCGCCGGTATTACTAATTTTCTACGAGTTTTCTCAAAACATTATTAATTTAAATTAAGTATTTACAAATTGTTACCGATACATTATTCACTTTCAAATTATAAATCATTTTTGTTCACCGATGAATTGATCATAATTACTTCCCAGATATCTTAAAAGTATTAGTTGTGCCCAAACGTGTTTATTATTTCATTTATTTGAAACACATTTATTTATTTCACCAGTGAGCGAAAGAAACTATTTATTTTGTCCGCTGCCCGAACATGAGTCAATAAAAATACAAGATTTGTGTGTTGTGCATTGTCAGTTTGCAAAAATACAAAATTTTATCTGAACCTAGCGAGTCTATAAAAATACAAATTTTCGATGAAAACGATCGTGGCTTCTCAGTTCTAGAGCCTTATCTTGATCTGTGAAGATTCAGACTTTCTGCAGAAATGTGGAAAAAGATGCGCAGACGTAAAATAGCTTCGATTAGTAAAAACTCGAGGAAACTAGATTTCTGCAGTTTAAAGTTAGAGATGCAGTCGAGCAGCGCAGAACTGTGAAAAGCTGTTCGTATGCGGAGACTTCAACGCTCCGGGAAGAAGCCCTCACGCCAAAAACTGGAACCTTGTAATCTGAGCCCGACAAAACGGCAATGAACGGACGAGGAGGTCGCAACGTCGGATCCTCCTTGGATAGAAACGGTAGCTAGCGCTAGGAGGAGCTTTGGGGCCTATAATCATGCGTCTTGATTAATGCCTCGCGCTCAGTGATCATCCCGGGTCTCTAATGCTTCCCTCTCACGCGTTCTAGACGGCCCTAGCCCCTGCTACTTCATTCTCCTTCCTAACCCCAGCATAGTAATATTCCTTGCCTAAGGTTGACTATCGGCTAAATCGACTCACAATTATTAATAATTTCACGTGGGTTATAAAATAATTCGATTATATTGAACTCGCAACAGAAAGACTATTATTCAATGATCACAGATTTAATTCCAAAATCTAGACATCTCTTTCGATCAAGAACATTTTCATTCTGTGAAATCTCTTTTATATTGTACACATGAAATTGAACCTGTTTTCTCGTACAACGTTTAAAGTTTTAGTAATTGTTAAAAGAAACGAATTGCATAATATGGAAAATGTTTTGAATAATGGTATGGCAACAGAAAGACTATTATTCAATGATTACACATTTAATTCCAAAATCTAGACATCTCTTTCGACCAAGAACATTTTCATTCTGTGAAATCTCTTTTACATTGAACACATGAAATTAAACCTGTTTCCACATACAACGTTTAAAGTTTTAGTAATTGTTAAAAGACACGAATTGCATAATATGGAAAATGTTTTGAATAATGTTATGGCAATTTTTACTGGTACAAATCACCAGTGTAAAGTGTTAAATGTTACAAACATAAATTCTCTCAGAAAAATGTATCTAGCGTTGTTAGTGATGTACCTTATTTTCTGCTTGATGTAGTTGTGTATCTAATTGGAAACGGAATACTTGCACTTTTATTAGCGATGACAACTGACTCGGAGCTTGTAAAAGATATAGAAACACTTTATTGACAATCTTTAGATCTAGAGGCTGTGGAAACATGATTTTAATTTTTTCTTAACCCATTAACAGCCATTGTCCCATGTATGGGACGCGATTTTAAAGTAACATAAAGAATATTTTATTAAGTAACATAAAAAATATTTTTCCCAAAAATGATACATGCTTTATTTCGGTAAGTATGAATATTTTTAATATTTTTTCTCTCACAACATCTTCATTTGTACCGTACGTCCATCAGGAGATGGCAATGAGAAACTTGTAGGTACCACGTGATCTCCCCTCTACGCGCTACACGTCTACCGCTATTGGTCGAATCGCGCGACAAAGACGGAAACGCTTATATTAGTGACTGGAACAGAGAGATGTGGTGACGTTGAGCGCCTATGTCAACCGCTCCCTCCAGTACGTAAGCGTAAGAGTGGGGTCCGCAGCCTAGTGTCTATAGTGGGGTATCGCAGTCCCCGTGCACACCACTGTCGAAAATCACAGCCATCTCCTGATGGACGGACGGTACGTAGATAGCAAATACTAAATGAGAAAATAACCGAATTCGCTTCCACCGAATTGTGGCTGTTAATGGGTTAACACTTTGCCGTCCGGTGACACCACAGTGGTGTACTGGACGGCATAGTGTTAATTGAACATTATTTAATGCATTCAGGACATATCAACATTTCAATACAGAACGCAAGAGTCTCCGATTTCATGATTTTTTATTGAAAATGTCTAAATCGTGAATAAAAGATCATGTACCTGTTCCTGAGCAAAACTCGGAGGTCGCTACTACATCGCGTGCGTCCCATCATGATTCGATCGACAGACTTTCCGGCCAGCTAACACTCATTTCCGAAACTAACAAACGAAAACGAAGAAACTGCCATGTATGTTCCAAAAACAAAAAAAGAAGGACAACAAATTTAATGTGTAAGTCTTGTGGAGTTGCGTTACATCTTAAAGATTGTTTTGCTGCATATCATTCAAAAGAGACATACTAAGTTATTACCAAAGAAAACGTAAATCAAGAAATATAGAAGACAAATTTTACTTTTATTTACATATGTATATCTTCCAAATTTCATGAAAATAGGGGCAGGATTAAAAACTCATGAGAGGTAACGATGACATTAGTAAAACTTGAAAATTTAAAATCACCCGATAACCTCAAGAACGTTCGGCGCCAAGCGAAGAAATTTTTACGAGACGTGCGGACGGCAAAGTGTTAATATTTAATAATGTATAGCTACTATGTATATAATAAATAATGTTCAGTTTTCCATCATCCCCAATCAGAATAATGTTTTCACGCTTCATCCACGATTTTTCCTCATCGATGCTGCCTGTTCCAGGTTATTAATAAGATATCCTAGAAGATCTAAGTTTGCACAACGTGCAGTGGAATAAACTATTCAAAGAATTATCGAGTATGAACCGAGTCGATTATCTCACGATACGATGCAGAACCAGTGATTTGAAAGACCAAGGAACATGATTGGTGAAACGTGACTGGACACCGTTAAATCAGTAGGGTCTCGCGACGGTCATGGAGATAGTAATTCGTGGAATACTTCCCGATCGGTTGCCGAATAAAGCCCCGTGGTTCAAGTATATCGGTGAAACTTGAAAGGGTGGCTTCCCGATAGGTAACCAAGCGTAACCACGAATAGTTGTAACCATCGCTAAGTGGAGTCGTAACTACGTGGAGCCGCGGGTCTGGAAAGTCCTGGCAAAGCGCAAGATTAAGCAAATCGACGGTCGGCCGGCGTTTAAGGTCCTGGTCAATGGCGCGGAAGAGACGCGGAAGGAGGGCCGAGTAAGCAGGTTATAGCTCGAGCACCGCGCCACAGATGGATAGGTAGATAGAGGCTGGTTTGGGTGGACCAAACTGATACAATTAGATGTGATCTTAACGCCATAACTCAGGGCTAATCTCGGGGTCTAGCCGAGGCCCGGCTGAATTTCGCCTTCCGGCCAAGGCGCGACTCACTTCATTATTCATCCCGTTCTGCTGCCGGCCCAGTTATCTCTGGCAATCCGAACCGGATGTACCGACCAACCTATCGACCTATCGACGCCGACCTGACCCTACAACGAACGTCTCGCGGCTCTGCTTTCGAGCCAAGACACCGGCTAATCGGAAATCGTAACAATTATCGACGACTCTCGCTCGGACGACGATGGACCCGAATTTCGATCACTCGATCCGGAATGGTACTAATACTCGAATACAATACAATTGCTTAATGCATTGTGCATTTACAACTTGACGTAAGCGCAACGTAACGTACTGACAATTTTCTTTTGCAACGTAGAACTTTGTTTCAAGAGCTAGAGTAATTTCGAAAACGGATTTTATACAACTACGATTTAAAAGAAAATCGATGTGACCAAACGTAATATTTCTTTAGAACTTCTTACTTACTTGAATAAGCTTAATAATGAATTTTCTGGTAGTATTTCATGTTAACATTAACCTATATTTTACATAAATGTGTATAATTCTGTTAGAAATACACGGTTTAGTTTAAACGTCATTGTACTTTGCATTTCGTTAATCCAGGAACGTCTGAATTCCTATAAAAATTTTCTAATAGCACTTTAATGTCGTGGGATTTTTTGAGGTTATGATTCGGCAGCTACTTATGATCTTAATGCTATGTACGGGAAAATAGTTGTTTAAAGAATGTTCTCAGAAAAGTGTGTAATGTGGAATGTTACAGTATATCGATTTGCTTCGGTATTTATTAAAATAAAAGAATTTGTGACTCTCCTGCAGCATTTTTCGATAAACGAAATATAGCATCGCTGTGGAGAGTTGTAATCGTTTGACAAAGGCGAATCCGACACTTTTTCCCTTTAATAAGCCATAACTCTGTTCGCCATGAAAACGAGAGTCACATTAAAATCTCGCCCGCGGACGTCTCTCCCTTGTTCGTCGGTTATTGACTGACTTCGCTTATGTACTCTCGGTTTACGATGCCAGTAAAGTCACAGGAAGGCATTCGGAATCGGTCTGTTAAAAATATAGCAGTCGCCCCTTGTTGAACGTATTTCCTTGAATCTAAAACCACGACCGAGAAAGATTCAATAAGATCGTCAGAAATTTTGGAGAAGGCACAAATTGGAAATCTGAACTTCATTCTCAAAACCATGATTCCGAGGAATGCTATTATAATCGAGTAATAAGAAAAAAGTGTTCAAGTCTCGATCAAGAGAATTTCTTCGTCTAGCGAACAGTTTAATGACTCGAGCACCAAGTTCGATGGTCCGGAAGCGCAGAACGATAGTTTCTGACCCATTTACCTGAATCTATCGACGAGAGGATATAAATGATCCAACCTCGCCACGAAAGGAAGCAGAACATTTAACTTATCAGCAACGACGCGCAATAATCGGTTTTTATCTGTATGATCGACGTTGTAGAACGTGACAGATTTCAACCCTTTGCATTATAACTAGACTGCGGATTTTATGCATTTATGACAAAAATGAGTAGGTGTAATTTAAAACAGTAAAATCATTAGAAGAATTTAATGATACTTTTACATTATTTTCAACCCATTAAAGATAGTAAGAAAGAAATTTAATTTTTATTTTATCCCAGTTTATTAGAATTCAGGTAGAATTATATTATAATTATAACATTGAGTCATTAGAACAAGATTTATTAAAACTGCACATTATTAATTTCCATTAAATAAAATTCTGTTTTGTTGTAGTCGACACACAGCCATTGGAGAGTATATACAATAAATATCAATTTTTTTCTGCTCCTAAAAAATTATGAAGGACAAAAAAGTTCTAATCACTGGAACCGTAAAATAAATCATAGTACAAGGTTTTATCATCATTTACAACGCGACGACATCGCTGCTGGAGGGTTAGCTCTTTTCACTCGGACTTATTTTAACACATTCGATAACACCATTTATTTCGCTATGTACCTTCACTGCTAAAATGTTTTATTAATTCCAACGCCCCACCTTCACGAAATATTACAAGAATTTAACAGAAGTAGGTCACAGAGTCTGAATATTATTCCTTCTACTATAACTTTAAATAACAGATTGTATAGAATTAATTTGACTACCATTCGGTAAATTGCAAGATCGTGAACGTCTGCGTGGCAGTGGTAGTGGTAGTGGACGTGTTAACACGAAAACCAAACATTGCTTCTAACCTAGAATATTTCCCTTCTATATGATTCTTTTATTTGTAAGGAAAAGTCGTAAGAGAAACGATTTATTTAATATATTTGGGCACACGGATAACCAATGTGTTCACAACCGACGTGTTTTCTGCAACCGCTCTGGCGATCGTTCTCTTTCAAATTCTTCTGTTATTATCGATCCTCTATTTTATAAATTTAACTATATACAGGGTTGTCTGTTAATATACACACGAACATACGTACATCATCTGTACCTTCACTCTAATGTGTTCAAAACCGACGTGTTTTCTGCAACCGCTCTGGCGATCGTACTCTTTCAAATTCTTCTGTTATTATCGATCCTCTATTTTATAAATTTAACTATATACGGGGTTGTCTGTTAATATACACACGGACATACATACATCATCCGTACCTTCACTCCAATGTGTTCACAACCTACGTGTTTTCTGCAACCGCTCTGGCGATCGTTCTCTTTGAAATTCTTCTGTTATTATCGATCCTCTATTTTATAAATTTAACTATATACGGGGTTGCCTGTTAATATACACACGGACATACATACATCATCCGTACCTTCACTCTGTATGTCTTTTATCGCATTTAGAAATGTATACTAATTTATTAAATACAAACAAATTTAACAATGTGAAAAATATATTGAATATAAGCAATTGTCAGTAGCGCTACAGAGTCGTCACTCGACCAATAAGGGTTGACAAAAAGAGGCAGAGTGACACACATCGAAAGAGTCATTCTCGAAGAAGACAAGCGTCTTTCGCGAGGATCAAACGCAAATTCAATCGCCAGGGACACCTCTCGCTACCCCGAAGACCTTTCGCGGTGCATACCGTGCAAATAATGAGGCGGTGATCGCTGATTAAACGTAATTCTCCTGCCGTTCCTAACCAGCCAATCAAGAGAATCTCTCCGGCTGTGCTCTCTCTGCATTTTCCGCTCGGTCCCGGCGTCGCAGGGTCGCGACACGCCGAGTCAGACCAAAATTCAGCTACCTGTGGCTTCGCCTAGTTTCACCGAGAAATACGACAATGGCGTGAATTAGCGCTGTTGCGCATACATACGTCATATCGTCTGTATCATCAGCATTTGATGGCGCGGAAGGTGCGGCGAGGCAGCCGCGCCGTGCCACGCCATGCCGCGCCATGCCGCGCCGGTTTGCCGTAGGGGAGAGCGGGTTGGCCGCTTTGTACCATCAGGGTGATTATATTGCTGTTCGGCGAGAAACATCGAGTCACATGAGCAACTGAGGGGAGAGCAATGAACGTTACACGCGCGCGAACGCAACACCGCGTACATTCTCTCTCTCTCTCTCTCGTTCTCTTGAAACCGTTGTTCCGAATCCTGGAATACAGGGACGCGTCTTTTGTCGGCCGCTGGATGAATGCGGATACCGCTCCACGCGATATTGTCGTTCTTCGCCTAGCGATACGCTAGACGTGAAACAATGCGCAATAACGAGCCGAAGATCCGGAATTGCCGGACGAAGAACGCCGCCGCGAGGATTCAGCCGACTCGGGAAATTCGGGGACCATTCTCACTGGAATTGCCGGAATCTTAACCTACAGGAATATCTCTTAAGCGCGAGATTTGCTACTGAACACAATGGAACTGTGTTAGCATCCTATTCGGCCGTTCGAACGATTCTAATTGTAGTTCTCATTTCTTCAATATCATAGCTGTTTGCGGATCTTTTCTACTATGTGCTGTCTTTTTATTTATTTATTTTGTTATTTAACGTCGCTTCAACTGCCAGGGTCATTAGCGACGGGGGTGGAACAATGAGATTTGGTACTGTAATCGGTGAGTGTACGATGAGTGTGTGTGTGCGTATGGACGTGTGCGTGAAGGGCCTACAGTTTATAAAGCTGGGCTCCGAACCACCTTGGGCAACGCAGTATAATATCACATAGAAAAATTTCCAGAGGTGACGGCGGTGTGTGCTATCTTATTGAAGTCATATTTGAATGTCAATTTTTCACATCGGGTTAAAATGCATAAAATATTTGTTCAATTTCACAATGGCTGAACGGTGAATCGATTGAACCTTTGGACGACTGACCATTTTTGTAACTGTACAGTTGACGATGCGTTTATGATAAAAATGAGTAGATCAAACACGCAACAGTAAAAACATTTAAACAATTTAGTGATACTGCTGTATTGTTTTCAACTCAATCAAATTATTAAAAGTAATTGTCTATGTTGCTCATGTATCTTACAATTAATACAAACAATTTTTATCTCACATAAAAAAAATTGGCATCGTAAGGAACGTATCGAAAAATGTCTGAACTGACTGATCGTGCTCTTTGAAATTCTCGAACATAAACTGGTTACGATTATGTTCTCAAAAACAGTACGAATAAACTCACTACATTGAACTACTCACTACACTAACGATTACAAAGTATTCTATATTAAACTTTCCAATGAATATCTGCATGGTCTCGTCTCAAAACGTGTCAATAACGAATCCAGTCTAGTTTATAAGACGCACACATTTTGCACAAGTTCGAGCACACGGCTAAACAGCTAGATGGCTCGACGAGTGACCGACCTTCATGTTTATTAAGGCCCGAGCAATCGGGAGTTAGCGGGTTGGATAAGGGGTTAAGGCCGATTTATGGATTAATTCAGCAATTTGTTAAATATTTTCTTTACGGTACTTATTGTAGACACATTAGCCTCTATGTCGTTTCTAATGCAACAGCTATTCATTTGATTTAATCACTAGAAATTGAGTAGCTGTGCGATGATTTTGATATTATTGGTGAAAATAGACCTAGGCACCGTTGTCGAACTGTTAAATATAAACATTTGTTACAGAATGCAGTGAAATTATTTTAGTACACTTTCGTAACAGTTTAGAAATATGTGTTCGGTGCTCTTTATAAAACAATAGAATTTCAATAGAATTGTTTCTTCATCTTTTTCATTATCGTTATGATGTGGAGAATATATTTCTTAAAACTTTGCAATTGTTAAGGATTAACTCCAGCCAGACGGTTGTCAAATTAAACAATCGCGGTACCAATTTATTTAGCAAGCATTTTGTATTCAGCGAACAGCGGACCCTTCCCTCCACCAATTTCTCGCTGCACCCTGTTAATAACTCCAATTAAAGAAGACTCGAGGCATCGTAAAGGCTTGTACAGAATGTAAAACTTCGCGAGCAGATGTTGAAAGACGAGTCCCCGGAGTAGCTGATAATTCCTACGGAAACTATTGCGAAAAGTCCTCTTACAAGCACTCAAAGGGATGCCGCGGCACTTCGTAGGAATTTTCTCGGCTCGTCGCGAGATTTCTCGCAGACGAGACCCGTACCTCTGACACCCAGGACCCTCTTCGTCTCGGCGCGGTTCTCTTCGAACAATTCACCAGTCGAGCTGCCGAGAGAGAGAGAGAGAGAGAGAGAGAGAGAGAGAGAGAAGTCGCGGAGAACTTCCTCTTTTCACTGAGAACACCAGAGTCTTCCTTCTACACAGCGCCGTGGCTGTAGAAGAGAGCCACTATTCACGCCGCTTCTGGAACCCCTTTCTTTCCCTCCCTTTCGCTCGCAGTATGCCTGCTCGAGACAATGATATCGCAGGAAGAGGAGAGAGAGGAACGTCACGGACCCGCTTTACAGCTCCCACTGGGGTTGCCTTTACCGGGGCAAAATTAATATCATAAATAATATCGTAAAAAAAAAGAATACAGCCCGCCAGCGTCACGACGGCCACCGCCGCAAAACGTTTCTCTCGCGGCTTGATAAAGAACGAGGGTGAGGTCGAGATGGGGTGAACGATGGAGACAACCACCCTCGGTAAGGAAGCTGGGACGACAAGAGACTCAGGATTAAAGAAAACGAGTTTCCGCGGGCTACCAGTGTATTCCATTTGTTCAGGATTCGCGAAACTCTTGATTTTACCGGATTCGAGGAAAAATTACCGGAGAATGCTGATAGTTTCTTTTGTTGTTCAGTTTTCAACATTTTCCAGTTCCTCCGTTTCATTTTTTACTGTTCTGCAATTTTATTCTGCAGTTGTTAAATAGAGATCGTCTGGCACGTCTGAACATTGTCAATCACTTATACTTCTCTCGAATGCTAGGACATACATATGTGTCTACTGAATTTTTAGACTTGTTTTTCATTATCGTTGCAAATAGAATCAGATGATGCACGTTTTTACCAGAATTCCTGAAACACGCTGTACAAATTGTAGTGGTGTCTCATTGTTGCTACATTTTTCTTTCGTTTTTGGTAAAATCGATTAATATTAGCATTATAAAATTGGACAACCTGGATGTAACAGTCTATTAACTGTTTCCCTGAAAACCAGCCTAACCTAAGTAAAAAAAAATAATATCAATTGTATAAATGAAGATGCATAACGAAAAATACATGAATTATGGAGCAAACTGAATTATTGCTGCATAAATCCTACATTTGTTAATAAAATTTCCTAAAATTGACATTATGAAATCAGACATTCCATGTCACGTAAATGACCATTAACCATCACCATTATACTTAACCAAGATCAAGTAAGAGATGAAATCTTTTATTGACAAATCAAGATGCACAATAAAAAATATGAAAAATTGAAGCTGCCTTCTTATTGCTACAAATTCTTCATTTTTCGGTATAATTGCTTACCACTGCGGCAATATTCTCTAACGTTTCGTACGTAACAATTATCTATCGCCACGAATCAGAAAAACTTTCGGATCCGGCCGTCGGTGGTAATCGCAGCGATCCCCAGAGCGACTCCATCAATTCCCAGGGCAAGTTCGAGCATCGATGCGTTCCTCGATCAGACCGTGCCGGCCGGATTGCTCAGAAAAAGGGGGTTAGTCGCCCGGGGCGGTCGCCGCGCAAGTAAATCCAACTCCCATGGATAAGTAAAATTTAAAACCGTTCCCTCCAGTCCTCAAATTACTTTCCGGAGGTGGCGGAGAAAAGCGGAGAAGGAGGATGGAGAACGGCTCGGCCCCGTGGAAGCGAGACCGGATGATGGTTCGCAAGATAAAAGCAAGCACCCGGGGAGCTTCGGTCGCCGCACCGAAAGCTCAAGGCCGCATTAATCTCGGTAATTACGTCACCTCTGTTTATCCCCCCGTGACGTGCTTGTTTCTCTCTTCCGTAGCGTCTTTCCCAACCACCCCCACAACCCCCCTCCATGTCCCCTTTCCCCTAACCATGGTTCTGCAGGTTGGATCTTGCGGTCGAATCACTTCCGAGGGCACCCTTGAGCGAGCTCGAAAGCAAACCTGGTAAAGGGATGATGGAGCGGTGACATTTTTCAGCCGTCTTTAATGTAGCCGAGAAGTAATTAAGCGACGCCCGCGAAAAAGGCAATTAGACATTGTAACGCGGCACAATTGCGCCAATAAGACCCGGTGCAGACCGACCTACGCCGGGTTAGCCGACTACGAATGGAAGGCAAATTGCCGGCGATTCTTCAGGGTGTCTGCCAGCCCGGAACCCCGTGCTAGGAGGAACGTATGGCGACGTGTAAATTCCGAACGTTTTATGAATGAACCCCGCGAAAGGTTGAATGTTGCGTCAGCGGCGAAGACGTGATTGTTTTCAGCGTGAATGGGAACCGGGAACTGCTGCCGCGGAAGAGGTGTAAATGTGGAAAGGATTTAAGGGTGTAATTAGGGAGAAGTGCTATTATGAACGAGCCACTGAACGACTTGAAAGAAAGAAACGCTGGCTCTTATTTGCTCGTGTACTACGTCCGCTTCGCTCAACGAGCGGTTGACATTTGGGGCTCGGTGTTGGGAATTGGGTGAACTTGCACCTTCAGTTTTTACTTTAAATATCAACAGTTTAAACTATATAATAAAATAACTTTTTATGCTGTAATTAATGCACACTGGGTTTTTAAAGCTCTAATTTTAACGCTAGAACCACCGAACACTAAACGCGACGGATGGATATTGCCTTGAAGTAACGACAAGATTGCATTCGTTCAGATTTCGTACAATTTTTGTTTAAATATGTACTTCAATAGAGAAGTTGAAAAACTACCGAGCACTAAACGCGACTGATGAATATTGCCTTGAAATAACGACAAGATTGCAATTCATTCAGATTTCGTACAATTTTTGTTTGAATATGTATTTCAAAAGAGAAGTTTACTAAACAACTACTCCGGAGAGCATATTTATAATTTTAATATTTGTGAAAGAAAAAATTAGAACAGAGTCATTTTAACTAGTCCGGTAGTTCTAGTGTTGAAGATCACTTTTTGACAATTTGACTGCGTGCTACGCAGCAAAAGCACTCTAGTTGCTTGGTAAAGATTCAGACCTACTCCGATCACTTTTCGAGATGTTGAAACTCTTTTGCGAATATCTCGGAAACTAAAGCAGAGCGGCGGTAACATGTATAGGAAAAAGTTGTTCAGAATTATAACCTTAATAACATATTTCAACGTGATCAAAATCGGTGAGGAAGCCCCTAATGTAAAGATTTACCTAATTTTTTTATAGGTGGAGACGTCAAGGAGATATGAAGGTCAACTCTGTTTTTTTAAATGGAACTGTATGGTTTCCTATTTATGTTCTGATAGTGTGTTTCAAGACGAATACAATGACCAATTATGAAGGTCATTCAAGGTCACGCAAGATCAACTGCAATAGAAAATAAAGTGTCTCATGTCTTATTTACGTATTCACTGCGACTTCAAGTATTCAAAATGGCGATACATATTAATGCGTACAATTCGAGTTTAGAAGAATTTCTTTAAGAATCAAATTCCATGGTTAAATAATTGAAAGCGAGGGAGATATTAAAACATTAACAAAACCATGACTCTGCTGTTTATACGGGCTTTATGTTTTGTAATCAAATTAGGCAGATGCATTACGGAAAGAATTTTTGGGACAACCTGTTGTTTCTGATTTTCTTCTGAAGTTGTCTTTTGAATGAATGAAACAGAAATACTGTCGGGTAATTGGTGTAGTTGAAAAGGTAATAAGGAACGGTTAATGTTTGGTACACTTCGCATAGTTGGCGAGTTAGGCGGAACAGTTTATCGGCAACTGGGCGACTGGCAAGCGTGATTAGATTTCGTTCGCACTGAATGTGGAAAGGAGCCACGAGGAGGAACCCTTTGCGGAGCGATGTTGTCGGAACCGCGTTTTCCCAAGAGAAGCGAAGAGGTTACGGGGAAGGCAGCGTTATGGTAGACCGCAAAACCAACAAACGATATGCGCCAAGAGACTATGGGCCCACATATGGGCGGGCACTCTGAGGCGTGTGTAGACGAGAGGCTGCGCGCCATAAATTTACGATCGCGTAACGGCCTTGTTCTAGCGTTATTGGATGCGTAACTGCTTGCGGTTGTCCTTAAGAACATACTATGAGTCTTGAAAAACTGTTACTGAAAATAATCAATAGAAAATTCCTTCTATCAATTTTCCAAAAACGCAAAACACGAAATGTTGAAGTGAATTATCCGATTGAAACGAATTAATTCAGCGATTCTAACAATTGCAAGAAAATGAAGCAAGAAGAAATATAATTCGACCAAGCATGTATTTCACTTTTTAAAATGCTTATCTATTTGTAAAATATCTTGGAAATGATTTTTTGTCGATCTTAAATTATATAAATTTGGCATGACCTGTAACCAATGAAAAGTTGACTTTATGCAAGTAGATGAAATTAAATTGACGATTCAAACAATTGCAAAGGAATTTAAGTAAATGATGTTGGTTACAGATTTGCAACATGTCTTACTGTTGGAAATTGTGTGACTGAATACCTGAAACAATTTTTGTGATCACAGAAGGAACTGAACTGAATCCAACGCACTCACAGTTGCCAGGTATAGAATAGATCAATGTATACGCACACCTATTGCACTAAATTCGTATAGAAGGTACAAACATAGAAGGGTGGGCTTCGAAGCGAATTGCCCCTAATTCAGCAATAGCATAGCTTAACCACAAAGCCAGCTAATATACCGATTAGACGGCATGAACAAGCCAGCAACGTTTGCTCGAGGCAATGTTCCGACTTGCGTGACACCGATACAAGTATTGCTTACACTGATCGCGATGACATCAAATATTTCATTAATCGTAACATCCTCGAACCTTCCAACATCCTAGAAGCACCAGAATCAAACCATCCTTCCATCACAAAACCTTGACGAATGATACAAACTAACAATCCCCACAAAATGAAATTAGACTACACGACACTGTCTTTGTAAATTTATTCAAGCAAAGGACACAATATAAATTCTGAAGTCTCTTTAGATTGATAGATTTTAGATTGACATAATTGAGAAAATTAATTTCAATTTCTGTCATGATGTTTAACACTAGATTTACGAGCCCCGTCAAAATGACGGATTCAAAAATTTTTAATTTACTATTATTAAGAGTGTAAGGAGGCATTCGTGAGGAATTATTATATAGATTTATGTTTTTGTGTACATATTACAATAAAAATCGCTGAAGATCTAAGTAAATACAATTTTATTATTTTTATAAAGCAATGTAAAATAATCAATTTTAGTGCTCCGTAAACCTAGTGTTAAGGGACGCTTTAAGAATATCTAATATCAATAGTTTGTATCTTTATTGAAATCATGGTAGAAATAGAAATTCTGGAGTCTTTTTAAACAGCTGAGAAAATCAACTTCAATTTGTGCCATGGTGTTTAAAGGACACTTTAAAAATATTTAAGAAATATATCTTTAGTTTGCACCTTTATTCGGGAAAAGGTAGCAATAATAATTCTGGAACCCTTTGGATCGCAACATAGCTGAGAAAATTAACCTCAATTTGTGCCATGGTGTTTAAGGGACACTTTAAAAATATCTAAGAAATATACAGGGTGAGGCATTTATCCTGGCCACCTGGAATACCTCGAAATCTAAATTCCGGAGAAAAAAATGTTTCAAATAAAAAGTTTAAGTCAAGGAGGGGCTGATACAGTAGTCAATATCCATTTGTAATTTTAATCATGTTTTCAAGGTCATTCCAAGGTCAACTTTATTTTCTCAAATAGAAATATATATTTTTCATTACAGATTCTTACTCTACGATTTGAAACAAAAAAACGTTTATTTGAAAAATTTTTTCAAGCAAAGGTGGCAATAAAAATTCTGGAACCTTTCGGACCGCTACCTAGCTAAGACAATTAAATTTGATTAACTTCGTGGTGATTAAAGGGCGCTTTAAACATGTCTAAGGGATATCTTCGAAGTTAGTACCTTAAATTTGAACAATTGGGGGAAGTCGGAAAGCCATCAGCTTCATTGGAAGCGCTGGGATAGCGAATGGGCGCGATTGCAAGACGCAGCTCAGATTTCGAAGATATCTGGTTCCGGTATTCCGTAGCTTCCCTTAAGGGCCTGTCCACGGGGCAACGGTCAGTCGTTGCGGTCAACTACACAGCTTGTCTGACTCGCCTTCGTGCTTCGGGTCCTTTGGTGATTAACGAGAGGTCAAACCTACCGCCACCCGAAATACGAGCAAATACTCTCTCTCGTGAAATTGGGTTCCAAAGCGAGTCCTGATTGAGGTGTCCACTATTGCGGCCTTCACTAAGCTGACTACTTCATCTGGAGCCTGACTATCCAGCAACGAACGGCCGGGAGAACGCGTTAGAGAAAATTTGTGCCCAGTGTACACAACGGTCCGCCCTACGGTGTGTTTTAAACTCGATATTGCGGTGAGATGGGGCTCTGGAGCTAAATCGATTCTATCCCTTCGACTAGATGACTTCTAACTAGAATTTTAAAGGAAAACTACCACCACGTTCTTTCGTAAAACACTGCACTCATTTTTAATTTCATTATGAAAGCGAATAACATATCGTGCGAGAGTCTATCGCATGTTTTAGAACTCGACGTCAAAGTAGCGATAAGAGCATCGATTAATCAAACTCCCGAGTCACGAGCAAACAATTTAATGCAAGTGGCGAAAATGTCACGAGACTTTTCTTGACGAAATAAAAATTTTTGTTTCACTGTTTGCGTGAATAACGCAACACGCGAGAAGAAACAATTCCGTAGAGTGCCTAATTCGGCAGGAATTATTCACGGACACTGAATAACATTCGGTGACATAATCCTTGAGCCATCCTCTATGCACAGTCATATATCCATCGGCGTCGTAGCGGAAACTGGTAATAATACTTAACGAAAGGAAGCCCCGACGAAAGTGCAAACGACGGCCGTAAGAAACGAATCTTCGTTAACACGACAGCTCGGGGACCTGGGTTTATTAGTCAATATAGAATACTTAGCGTCATATCCCATCAAATGGGATGTCAGCGAGAAGAAAGAGGTTCGTGCGAGCCTGCCACTTTATCGGATTAGTCAGTCGCGGTAAAAGCGTCCCGGAAAGCGTACCCTCCAATTCGTTAATTCGCTCGGCCTCGGTCGTTTCTTTCGCGCTGATATTAATTGGCACAGGCGTTCACGAGAGTCCCTCAATCTCGCAGAATATCGCGGCCGTACACGCTGTGCATTATAAAACAGTCTCACGTTCGCCTGATCTCGATCCGAACTCTGGAAACACGAGCTCGAGAAAACAAAACGAAATAATGTAGTTTGCGAATTTTCTGAACAACACGACTCATAAGAATGAATGTATATGGCATAATAGAAAACATTAGAATTGCTTCCTGTCGCTGTTCTGGTCCACAGAAGATTCAATTTGACCTGCCCCATTAAAATTTATGAAATGTTGTACAAATTCACGATTTTTAGCGAGGCGATTTTATTAAAAATTCAATAAAGCGACGAAGAAAAATCGTACATCAAGGTTTGCGGGATTAGTGTAGAGGGAAAGCTTCAGTACTCAGATCTATGGTAGACATAACCAGGAAAAAATATTTCAATGTTTTGAGAGACGTGTCAGTTTGTAACTCCTTAAAAAATTAGAAATATAGAAGGTCGATGCTTGTTGGAGCCACTGGAAATATATCATGAATAGAACATAATTGGGTTGGCAACTAAATGATTGCGGATTTTGTCGATAGATGGTTCTACCACATTCTTTTGTTTTGTGTTCAAAACACCTAACCTATATTCTTTCCTTGTTGTTCCGACTTCCAGCTTTAATTAGTAAGAAAATTGTATCGATTAGTTATTTTAGTTTTGATTTTATCCCAATTTTAAAATGGCAGAACATAACCGCGCATTTCAGACACATGTTATACTGTATTATTTCCGAAAAAGCAGGAACGCATCGCAAGCATACAAGAAGTTATGTGCCGTATATGGGGATGATTCCTTAAAAGAAAGCCAGTGTCAAAATTGGTTTGCTAAATTCTTTTTTTTTTTTTAGTTTATGAGCATGGAATTATGACACTGCCAGAAAGATGGCGAAAGGTCACAGACAATAACTAAAACGGACAATACCTAATTTAACCACTTGCGCTATAGACGTGCCACGCACGTTGAGATGCTTAACAAAAACGACGTGTTCGTCACGTCGGCTAACCCACGACTAACCATAGACGCGGTGTCGTCAATGTAACGCCTTACCGCTTGTTATATTGTAGAGCGCGGTACGGCAACCGAAAGTTAAATCGTAGCGCAAGTGGTTAATAAAGTTGTTTTCAAGTAAAAATTTTGAATTTTCCCTTTTATTAAAATCCGCAATCACTTAGTTGCCAACCCGATATTGTTCACGTAAATACGAACATGTTAAAGACCACACTTCATCTCGAGTCTCAATCCATCCATGCTACGAATTCTCTACAAAAGTTGTGCATGAAAATGCCCAAGGACCCCTAGTGTACTTTCCATAATCCCCGAAAATATGCGCAGCGTCGGGTAGCAATCACAATTGGTCCCAAGAATACTTTAGGGGGTTGGTGTACGGGATACTTTCGCTATCGGTAGTCGCGTCACGACGAAACGAGCAAGTTGAACGCGGTTGCATTGTGTCGGTTGAACAAAATCGTGCTGGACCGAGTCGCAGCGGCCTCCGATCTGGCGACGTAGCTGGCGGCGGCGATCATTTTTTTCCAAACACGTTCGCCAGCCGGCAAACTTTTTTTTTCGGGGGAGTATTGTTTATTCAGGAGCGTATCAGCGTTGCCGAGCGGAGGAGAGGACGGTGACCACGACGGGAAGGCGGACGAAAGCGAGAGGGCCGCGTGAATGGCGCTTCCGGTGGGACGACGGGTTCCGAGGTCCGTAGGGCTTCGCAGACTCTCGCTTCCGGTCAGGCGTCCGCGTTCCTACCCCATCGAATACAACCCAGTCTCCGGATTTCGTTGTGTCCGATCCTCCTCTCCCCTGTTGCACCCTCTCGGCCGTCGTTCCACTCCCTTTTGCGCCCAACCACCCACCCTTCCTTCGCTCCGCGGGCAGGAGTTCGCTTGCACATCGGACCCACCGGCGTTCGTTAATTAAGATATCGATTCTTATTGTCCGCCGGCTGCCGAGTCGAGCGGACGTCCTGGCCGGCGTCCGATTTCACGCCCACGGTGCGCGTTGTCGGTCATCCACGACAACCAACCCCCTATATTCCTCTCGTTCGCGTCGACGCTTTTTCGCCCCGGGATTTTCTACACGTTTCCCCGATTTTTTTTTTTTTTTTGGCAACGAGGATCCTTCCGCCCGCGTATCTGGCGGAGGAGACTATGATGGCGATTCTTTATTTGGCTGTGGATGTGGTGGGTGAACTCTTGAAGAATGGTACATTGGGTTCATTTTGACGCAGAGGAGAGAAATCGTTAGTTAACCCTCATCAGTTCTTCGTTTTCTCATGTTAAAACTTTAGGGCGGATTTCTGTGCTCTGTACTTACTCTAAAGGATATTTTTAAGTTTGTTACATATAACCTAGAACTCGGAGATGCGTATGAGAAATATCAGAAAGTCGAAATATCTAGTAAGTTATGGTGACAGGAACTTCGGCACTGAAGATTTAATTTTACTCCTTAGACAAATTGAGAGAATGGTGAAACATCAATGAAATGGACCGCACGAGTACGATTTCCGTGGACCCTTGTTTTGATCCGCCCCCTCTACGACCTAACCACAACTCATTCTATTCACATGATTTTTCCATTACTAGTTCAAATTCTGGATGACAGCTACAATGCAAAGATTATGCGAATAAAATGTCATTTTCTATAAAAAAGGTCTCTTGATATTTTGCCATATTTCGCATAGTTGCCGAGATATTTGCAAATTTATAAAAAACAGGAAATCTACTTTACCCGCTAATAACCCTAAGAACACAAATCTAACCTCAAAACGAGGGGCCACGGAAATCGTACTCTCCCCAAATGAATAAATAAGTGCTAACTTTGTAAATTTCTTTTTTGACTTAACTCGTACTTGAGGAAAACTGAGATGAGTTCATAATAAAATTATTTGCGTCGTTCGCAACTGATAAAACAAAGTATACAACGTAT
Organism: Sphecodes monilicornis; assembly: GCA_913789915.3. NCBI lineage: Eukaryota > Metazoa > Arthropoda > Insecta > Hymenoptera > Halictidae > Sphecodes > Sphecodes monilicornis. Next base: position 21,062,845 of record OU565290.1, read on the forward strand.
GATTTGTTCAGTATCAGTGGGAAATGTGTGAAATTGACGCAAGACTCGACGGTTGACGATAAAGTACTGAATTCAGCTTACTTCTAATGTAGCTGTAAATGGCCCTGAACATAATCAACTGCGCAGTTGTCGAAAAAGTCCCCCATCCAAGATTGAATCAATTATAACACTAGGTTTACAGAGCACTAAAATTGATTATTTTACATTGCTTTATAAAAATAATAAAATTGTATTCACTTAGATCTTCCGCGATTTTTATTGTAATACGTACACAAGAAAATAAATCTATTTAATAATTCCTCCCGAATGTCTCCCTACACTCTTAATAATCGTGAATTAAAAATGTTTGAATCCGTCATTTTGACGGGCCCCGTAAATCTAGTGTTAATATGATACTTAGATTAATGTTAGTTTCGATGATTCCAAAACACTAATCCACCCAGGACCCTTTCTACTCGACCGTGTTTGCTGTCTAAACCTAACGAGATAATTAACCAAATAACAAAACCATAAAAATCCTTATCGAGATGCACAAACAAGCTACCAAAAATAATAAACAGCGGAGAGAAGAGACAGCAAAGAAAAGCCGGTAGCTGCGAGACGATCAGGTGCCATAAATCCGTATCAACGAGTGAAGATTGGAGAAACGGATTCAAGGGTAGTTATTCTCGGCTCGACCTGTTCTTCCTATTGAGGAAAAGGTTCTGGGAATCTCGGCGAAGAGAAAAGAATGCGCAAGGGGTCGTGTCACGGGCAACGTGGCACGCGACTACTGCCCGAAGGGTGGGCTCGCTCCGAGACGTCGTCCGTGGAAAACCTCAAGAAGGGACGGATCGTAAAGGATGACCAGGGATGTCACCTGATAAATATCTTTATGGGCCGAGCAACCGAGAATCTTCCCGGGGTTGCCATTCATCCTATTCCGGTGCTTCCCTCCGAAGGTACGCCACGCAGACGGTGAGAGGTGCAAGCTGCCGTGTAAAAACGAGATACAACGGGGCCCGGAGAACAAGAACTAAATCGGGTAATTATGAGGATTAATCTTAAGTCCCGTAAAGTCCACCACTTGTGGAGTCTGTCCCCCTTTCGCTACGGTAATTCGACCCTTGGCCCGTCCCTCGTCCGCGGAAACGATGAAAAATCTGTTCGGCCGATATGATTCTCACCATTCACCTGTTTCTCCCATTTTGAACCTTGCTGGTTCAGTATTAACCCTTTGCACTCGGAGCTATTTCAACTAAAAAATCAAACATTTCTTCTAACCTAGAATATTTCCATTCTACATACATTTTTTCATTATATGTGTACGAAACTGATATAGTACCTCATACAATATTTAAATGTTTCGTAATTTATTACATATAAGCAAAATTTAATCATGCAAACAATATTCTGAATAATGGTGTAACAATTTGTAGCGGCGCCTCAGAGTCGCCACTCGAGTGCTAAGGGTTAACCCTTAGCGGACGGGAATTATTTTTATTGTAGTTCTCGATGGGTCAAGTATACTTTCCTTGTGAAACATAGTTGTGTACCGAGGAGATAAGTATATGAATTAAGTTATAGGAAAAGTGTTGTGTTCAGTAAAAATTTGTTTGATATTTTTTGAGAGCAATAATTTCTGTGAAAATTATTAGCAGTTGCAGAACAGTAAAATTGTCAGGGCGACTATTTGCCTACACTCGTCCGCAAAAGGTTAATCCCTGGATAATAGGATCTGGTCCATTCTAGGCTAATTTTATAAACGTTTCATGTATATTTTCAATTTCTTAATGGGCAGTTTAAATTATTGACTGATCGTATTAGGCCTAGCAAGAAGATCAATATTCATTACGAAGAGGTAAGTTCAAAAATATATAAAATAAAATTGGTTAAGTATTACGTACGGATTTATGAATGGAGCTAGCCATAGATTGCCATGAAATCGTCAAAAGTATCCGCCTTAACACTTTGATCACCATGTCGCCCACATCTGGGTGACGGAATTATTTACACAGAATTGAAAATTAATTTTTACGTTGGCAGATTGTGTGTACCAAAATTGCTTACGATCTGCGAGATGGAAGAGTTTTGAAACAATAATTAATATCAGAAAACTAAAATTCTCAGATTTTGCTTTCGTAAATAAAATGCTTTGATTTCGTGTAATTTTTGTGATTGTTAAGTGGGCGATGAACGTGTTAATGGTTAAACTATTTTTATATCATTCTGACAGGTCCTTACAATGTTCTCCATTTAAATTCCTTCTTGTTTTACAGTGTTCTTGTAATGAGTATCATGCGAAGTCTCATGCAATGTGCTCCCTTTTCAGTAAATGAATAAATTGATAAGAGAACGATTCCATTCGAAGAATAAATTTTCCAGAAATTAAGTAGGAACATAACAGTCTCCTAACACGGTTACAACGTCTGCCACCGATTAGAGGATGCAGATGTCAGCCTGACGCACGACTGAGCCGTCCAGGCCAGAGATTACGCGAATGAATATGTAACAGGAAACAGCACGTTCACGGACCACTTCCGTATCTTATGGAAATCTTGCCGAGTGATAATTTTTTGCCCCTCATTTCCACGATGGGCACGGTCGGCGTACGTACGCACATATGTAGAACGTCGAAGCTACAGGTGTCAGCGAGAACAGTATTTTTCAGTGAGCTCTGGGCGAGGGTGTAGGTGATAGAGGCAGAGGGAGGCCGGGTAAAGAGCAAACCGGGCGGAGGAGAGAGAGAGAGAGAGAAGAATGGAAATGGAGAGTGTACCGAACAGAGAACGCGAGAACGAGGCGGACAGAGAGAGAATGATTTCACCGTGGGCAGGATAGCAGCCATGTGCCGGCACGCACGTTGAATCTGCTAAACGTTCCCGCTCGTGCGTGAAATGCCTCGATATCACTGTTTTATTTCGGTTCGTTCGTTCCACGCCGGCTCTCTCACTTTTGAAATTCTATCCTTTTTACCCTCGGCCCGTTTGCGAGTCGGACGAGCAACCCTTCTCCCCGATTCTCGTTCTCGTTCCCATTCCCGTGCTCGTTCGTGCGGATTTGATGACCCTTCCTGGTCGATTTCATGATCATTTAATCGTTCACAATTAATTGAAACCCGACCCGTGGCTAGCCGATGCGGTTCGAACCAGGCTCTGGCCGTTTGATGAATCTTCGCCGTTTGACCGACAAAGGATTCACTGCGGGTGCAAAGACTGATGCTAAAGGCGATCTATTGCTAATAAAGGTACTTAAGTGGGACATTATTACTCTTACAGAATAGATAAGCCTGATAAGTGAAGATTGCTGAATATGAGACAAATTTTCTGAGATTTATAGGATTGTCTTAGTCCTCGAGGATTTTTGTCAAGATCCAGAGGTCTATGTCTGGAGTTCTTCAAATTCAAAGATTCATTATGAATAGCACTGTAAGATTTAACTCTGCGAATTTGACACTCAAGAAGCGTGCTATCCGTTTAAGGTTCAAAGACGATTTCGACGATGCCCAAATCAAAGGACCTGGCTTCAAATTGAAAGCTTGCAGACTTGAGCAATCACTATCGAGATCCGAGGACCGAAGCTTGAGAATACAATCTTCGAAATACTGTGGTTCGCTGAAACTAACGACCTAAGACCAGGATCCCGTAAAATGGAGGGTTTAAACTGAACGACCTGGACCTATGTTTTCAGATTAAAAAATTATCACTCTAGGATTCCTATTTTCAGGGCGACGTCTTTAGGTCGAAGTTAGTCTTTAGACCTTCACAGTATTGGTAGATCAAATCGCCATGTATGTCTTTAAATAGAAATTTTGAACTTATATACCAAAAATTGCATTGTGCGAATATATTTTTTCCCGATTTTGATGTTGGGAATACGAAATCCAACATTTTCCAGAGCCCCGGTTGCAACACAGTCCAAGAGGCATCCGATAAATCAATAAATCGCGTAGTGGTCCGTTAGGTCAATTTAATTAATAATTATCGACTAGAAGAGGAGCACCTTGCACAATGGCGATACTTCCTCCTGGCGTAATCCTTGGAAGATTAACGAGCCCGTACCAGGAGGGACTTCCTTTTCCCTTCGCCCTCCAGCCACCCGTCTCCTCCTTTCTCTCTCTCTCTCTCTCCCTCTCTTACCCTCGTCCATTTTCTCTTCTGCGTTCAGCGGTCCTCTCCGTCCTGGTCCCTATCTCTCTTACAGCCGCAAGACGCCATAGCGCGCCTTGCGGTGGTTGCGGCAAGAACCCTCGCCGTACCCGCATTAACGCAATTATGAATTTGTCGCGTTGGGATCTGACAATACAAGATGTCGCTACCACTCCACCGCTCCCCTAACCACCCCCGGTGTCCTCCGACACCGTGAGCCCACCATTCCACATTTACACTAAAACCGATTCTCCTCTAGGCGAACGGAAAGAACCTCCAGCAATATCCCTCAACAATATCACCTTTTTATTCAACAACAATTCTCCCGAAATTAAATATTCCATACTTTCCGTATGAACGAAAAATATTTAGAGCCATTTAGGAGTTGAAATTACTCAGTTGGGAACTGCTATTCATTTTTGTTGGAATTTGTTCACTCAATTCGAAAATCATATTCCAATGAACAGAAAATCTTAGAATATCCTTCTAAATACTTTAAAATACTTCTATTCGTCTTTTAAAGATTCAAAATATCAAAAATAGTTTACCTATTTGTCCTGCAGAGGCCAAATTTTTTATATTAATTCTGTAAAAATCATTTATGATTTTTCTATTAAATAGTCACCATCATTGTCTTCTATGTTCTGAAACTGGTAGAATAGGTCGGTAAGACAAATCATAGTTTCATTTGTTTTAATAATCGTCTTCTGGTGCCTACGTATTTTTAAGAGATCCTGGGATTGAAATTAATTACAGAAGTCTCGGTACCAGATAGAACAAATAATAAAATGTTTTCATTACTGAAAATATACAGGGAAGAAAAGGGAGAGACAATTTAATCATATAATACTTAAATGTGTAGTAATCTATTAAATGTAAACAAATTTAATAATGTTAAAATCCTTTTGAATAATGACATAGCAAATTTTAGTGATGCCTCAAAATCGCCACTCGGCTGTCAATCTATGCCAGTTACATTAATGTTCCATCAAACGAAGCTCAATTACTTTTCACTCAAAGCTATCCACTCAACGATGGATATTTCGCAACAGCGATCCAAACGATCCATTTCTGCGACGGTAAAATAATTGATTCCCGACTCCTGGCAACACGCAATCAGTGAGATCCACGGGCAGGACAAGGAGCGCAATTTTCACCGTGGAATCGATAGCGGATGTGCATCGCGTGCCTCCTTGTTAACCGCGCGACCGTTTCGCGGCGAGGAAAGCGGACGCAGTTTCGGCCGACCGAAGTTAGTTTCGAAGGGTTTCGACGCTATCGTCGCCGGGGACGATGTCCTCCCCCTGTAGCGTGCGGTAGCGTACAATGGCTAGAACGATGGAGGATCGTTGCGGCTGGCCGCAGGCGACTGCTGCGACCGGTTTCTCGCGACAAATTCCTACCAGTCCGAGGCGTTTCGCTCTGCTAACCCTCTTCCGTTTCCCTCGGCGTGGCACAAACTCCGTTATCACGGGCTCGTGTTATCCCCCCGCGATTCTGCACCGCGAGAAAATCAATCGACCCTTGGGGGGGGGGGGGGTTGAACCCTGAGGGGGAGGGGGAGTGGATGGGGATGGGTCTGAGAAGGTCCAGTTTACCAGATGCAAGGATCTCTCCTTCCTGTCCCGGTATGGACCGGTCAGGATTCTCGAGGAGGTTAGAGGGCCAGCTCTAAACATCGTGAACCTTTAAGGGGGTGGCGAACGGGGGTGTTCGATGGCGTTACTGGTGAATGCCTAGTCAGCCCTTAATATCGTAAGAGCTGGATCCACGCAAACAACCCTGGCGGACCTCTAACGCAGCCAACGGTTAAGCACTGGAAAGCCCCGGCTTTAACATTCGACCGCCGCTGGCCCTATTATCGCTAACTAATAAGGGACCTAATTGAAACGTCGGCCTTTTGTTTCCAGTACTCGAGCGCGCTGCTCGCTTTTCCAACCGCGCTTGTATACGCCGCTGTTTGACCAGGCAGACGAGAAGGAAGTGGGGGAGAGAGGCAAGGGAGGGGAAAGGAAGGCAAGGCTCAAGCTGGTAGTTCAAGTACGGATTGAAATTAATTTTCGAACTGAAATCCCTCGAATGAATGAATTTTCGTCCGGCTCCTCGAATCCTCGCGCAAGATCGATAGTCTCACCGAGGTTTCGAGCATTTCCGTTCGTTCGACGCGCACTTTTTATAACAGTGATTGTATCGACAAATTTGTATCGGAAAATTTATAAACTTCGACGGCGGTCCTGATCATTACAACTGTAATGGGTCTCCTTATGGTCTTTGGTGTCTCCTGCTTGAATATAGCTGTCGTGCTTCGATGGGGAGGTAAGGTAGACTCGATTATTATAACCATTGTCATCGGGAGAGATCGGTTTCACCCTCGGCGGCGATTCACGGTCAGGAGAATCATTTTCGTGGCCCCGTATTTCGTATTCCACGCATACATGCCCGGTGCCCAGTTCGAGCGAGACATTATTCCTGCTGGTTGCAATCATATTAGTTTCCGAAGTTATTAGAATATTTATGCGAGACCGACGTGGGGTTATGCATGATGCCCGGGGTTCCTCCTCGCTCGCTACCGTCCCCAGTGCTGGCCGACGTCGCAGACGAACCGTAAGTTCCGTGGAGATCCTTCCGATCGATGAAAATGGGGAAAATGCGTGGACGAGGCTTCCATGCTTGTCAAATCTCTCGAAACGCCCTCCGCTTAGATCGTTCATTTTCTAAATTATAATTCTACAACTTTTTTCGGATCACAATCCCTTGCTCAAATTTGTTTTTCTTCTACACCCTCTTCTAAAGAAATTATCTTCATTGTCAAAGTCTCCAAACGTAATTTTTGAATTTTAAATTGATATACAGGACCAACAAAATAACTGGAAATTGAAATTTTCAGTTCGGACGAGGAAACTTCACATTGGAATCATTCTAAATATTCCGTAAAAATTAAATAAACACTTCCAGGTACATAGTTTAAGGCTACAGGATCTAAATGGTCGAAAGAAGTTAAAGAAATTTCATTTTTACAATTTCCTTGCAGGGCTGATACAAAAATCAGTATATAGAAAATTTTACAAATTCTCACAACGAATAATTGACATTAAAACAACCGAGCACTAAAACTGACTAGTCCGTAATTTTTAAAAATAAGAAAACTATTTATTAAAACAATGCATGATCATTTTATAAAATTCGTCCGAAAGAATGTATCCATAGTGTCCTCAGAAACATCTTCACAACCTCAATAATTGTGAAATCCGTCATTTCGATTGGTCGGGTATTTCTAATTGTAGGTTAGGTACTGGTAGGTCCAATTGCAGTTAATATTTGTTTTAGGGCAAGCAAATGGTTAGACCCCAACTCATTATGCTTGCAGGACACGTTCTTAGAAACTCAAACATATGTGCAAAATTAATTACTTTTACCATTAGAGATTTGTAGATTTTTCGAAGGAATTCTTTCTTGCCTCTCTATAAAATAATTAATGAAAATGGACGCAAAGATGCACGAACTTTATATTGGTATCAAATCGACGATAATAATCGTTCAAAGCAGAATTAGTAGCACAGTCGGAGTTCAGATGGTCCGCAGCAATCGGCCACTATTTCGCTGTCAAATATTTATTCCAACCGAGTGCGCTCGAAATCGTCGAAACTTTCGAAGCGTCGCTTGCATTTCGAGACTGCGCCTCGACTGTTCGGCGCACGTATGAGGCAAATATTCTCCGCTAGAACGTTAAATGGCTGTGTTGCCTGCAAGCGTGCCGAACCGAGAGGGTGAGAGAGAAATGAGAAAACAGCAAAGGAAACGACTCTACCCCCAATCGCCGTGTGGTAGGGGAACGAATCTTTTCAAACGCGGCCAGAGATTCGCAGACAGTTTGTAGTCGACGAGCAAAGCCAAAGATACTCGGGAGGGACGCTGGTCGTTGGGAGAAACGGTTGGCAGAAGTTGACGAGCAAAAACTTACCTTGTTGACGCGCTGTTGGACTGACTGTTCCTGGGAGACTGTGTTGAAGGTCGCTCGAAAAGCCGCTCTGCCTTGATTTGCTCAGATACAGCTGCAAGAAGAAAAACAACAAATATTCTTTAATTGTGTCCCTCTCTATTCTTGACTTCCTCTGAAGTGTATTTCGAAATACGAACGCATTAGGTTCGAAACCAGTGAATGAACAGCTGAGAACTTTGATCTAATTGCAAAATTAGGTATATATCAATTTTTACGCAAACTGTAGCTATTTATTGAAAATAGTAGACAATATTCTCTTTCTACTAAACATATTTCTAACTATCTTTCATTTTTATTCGAACTGTAATTAGCAGCTGATAATAATGGTATACAGGGTGGGGCACTATAAACAGGTCACCGGAATAACTCGCTTGCTTTTGAAGATAGAAGAAAATGCATTAAACCAAACTTACTTGATAGCGAGGCGCTCGTAATCTGATGTAATTAATTTTTTTATTGGTGGAGACTTCAAGGAGATATGAAGGTCAATTCTGTTTCTTTAAATGGAACGGTGTGGTTTTTTATTTACATTCTGATAGTGTGTTTTAAGACGAATACAATGACCTATTATGAAGGTCATTCAAGGACACGTAAGGTCAATTGTAATAGAAAATAAATTCAACTGCAAAAGACCTGTTTATAGTGCCCCATCCTGTATAAAATGCTCTGTCTAATAAACATAGTCCTGCTTATCTTTCAGTTAAACCCTTCAGCAACAACAATTAATTGTCGAATTCTTTCTGTACGATCGACGTTGTATAATATTACTATCTAGACTTTTTGTAGTTTCTATTATAGTATACGTTTGACTTAAGAAATTGATTAAATAATATCAAAAAATCTAAAGTAAATAATCTAGGACCTGTCAATCTGACCGGCGTCGGGAGGATTTTGTGTTACGAAAAGAATTGAATGTCTACATGACACCAATAGCTTCAAATTAAAACCGAAACTTTTTATTTAACATAAATATCCGCAGTCCAATTATCACAGCCAATAGAACATTTGGACTTCCTGCTGTCTTTCACAGCTAGCTCCAATTTCTACAAGAATTTCTAAGCAGTAACGGATAAATGATTATCATGTCTAATAATCTGACTACAGGCAATGAATCTTGAAACATGTTCTAGAGCCAGCATGATGCATAGACAACATCCCTGAAGGGTTAAACATTACTGATGGCAAAGAAACTTTTCCCTCCCGAATATAGTGTAAATGAATATTTTCTAAAATGTTTGTAACATGTTATCCGGAACCGTGGATCATATTGCAAACTCCAGAACGTTTAACAGTTAACAAAATCACTTTGTCGCAAACATTCAATGCAGTCCACGTGTCGCAGGGCCGAAAAGATTGCGAAACTGGGTTGTCTTGCTGATCCATGCCTCTTGCTCATCTTCCCATCGAAAGCATCGCCACTCGACTTTCGTTCTGTTCTCCAATAAGAAACAACCCCGCGTCCAATCGGAGAATTTCGGTATCCCGATCACGCTCTGAGGGTGAACCATGCCCTTTAATATTAGGGCCAACTCGGACGGTCTCGTCTTGGTATAAAATAAAGGGCTGACATGTGAGCACAGAGCAGAGAGAGAGAGAGAGAGAGAGAGAGACAGTCAAGTAGGGGAAGAGAGGTGAAAAGAGAGCCTCCAGAGGAACGAAGATAGAACGAGCAGGGAAGACAGCCAAGGGAAGGGTGGCTTCACCACCATCGTGAGGGATGACTGAGCGAGTCGGTTAAACGGGCGTCTTCTTTCATAAATTTCGAGGGCCCCCCGGATAAAGGTTTAGAATAAATCGTTCGACTTGTTATCCACTCCGACGTCGGCGGATAACGCCAGACGAGCGGTCTCGGATGGTTCAACAGCTTCCTCGCAATCTTCGTCGTGCGTTGCAGTTGCTTGAACTATCTCAGTTATTCTAAGAAAATCTGATGTTAAGCAACATTTCGTTCACTTTTTCTCGATTGTCTGAAAGCAATGCGTGTCTAAAATAATTACAATGGCAACAACCGGTGGGAGAATTGTAGGACCGTGAGATTTTGTGTACAATATCAGATTCTAATAGCACATTCAATTATTAGAACTTATCAAAATAAAATGTCACGTGTATGTAATTTTGAAGAGACACTTTGCGTTAAAGAATATAAACGCTTCGGCTGCCATAGTGACTTATCAACCCTTTGCACTATAATATCGAGCCAAACTCTTGACGTACAGTTCAAACAGAATCTACTAAACATGTATGTTATTAATTTCCTACAGATTGAAATACAATCCTATTTTGTTGTTTCTTTATATGGAGCCATTGGAGAACACGTAGGCATACAATAAATACAAACTTCTTTCTTCTTGGAAGAAACTAATGAACGATAAAGAAATTCGAATCACTCTAACCTCAAAATAAATCATAGTTCAAGAGGTTAAGTAGACTGCGTTGTGTCTAGAAGAAGCTCTATATAATTCCATTTTAAATAATAATCTCAAGACCAGTTCTTGGATTGTATTATCGAAATCAATTTGTCAGATTACGTATAAAATGGCAGTATTGAGCAATTGATCCAAGAAGGTAGATCAGGAAAGGAGGAATGGCAAAGCTGTACAAACATTCGAAGATGATCCCACCACTGAATTCACTTATGACACACGGTCCCAAAGTCGAAGATCCCAGGATAAATCGCATTATCTTGGTGTCGCAGGCCGATTACCCCGCGTAAGCCGTCAACGTTGCACTTTGCACGCCATAACTCAGCCGTCTTGGGTTACGGTGAACGCAATATGAGAGTGGAGGAATAAGAAGAAGTGGGCCTGAAACGTTCATAAATACGTCCTCGAAGATCGCACAAATCGCTCGTTCGAGGCCAATCCCCTTCGACGTTCCCTGCGAGAGATACGAGCAGGAACCCTTCTTCGTCCGCAGAGTACAGCTACTGGCTACAAGTCTATGTGTTACGTTCATACATGTATGTATATATGCGCGTACGCGCCGATATAACGTCCATAGGCACTCGCGATATAGAAAAGAAGCGTCGGAAAGCTTCGGAGGGTTTCGGAGGGAGAGCAGAGAGCCAAGGAGGAGGGCAGTGGAGAGGCCAAACCAGCCAGAAACCCAGTCCAATTTCTCAAACCTGTCCAATCCGTGTCGTATGCAAAATCAATCACGCTCCGGCATCTCTCTCTTCGTGGCAGCATCCCGTCGCGTCACCGGGAACCCCACGATTTTCAAATCCGACCGAAGCCGCGCGGTAATCCAACTCCCGGGGCGAAACTTCTCACCCATCCGCGATCGCCTGGACGCCGAAACATCCTCTTCGTTCCACTTTTTCCGATCTCATTTTCCAGTCGTCCTTCGGCCGTGAATCTTACGCGCCGCGAGCTCCTCTATTGTCGAACTGAAATTCGTGTCGACCGGCTTCAGTCGAAAATGGAAACCCTTCTCCTCTGTGTTGGTCCCTTATTTTAAGATTCCCATCTCTGCTTCCACTGAAACTACTTCAGTCTTAGAGCAAGAAAATTACATTCGTTGCAAGCCTCATTCTTCAATTTTTATAGGAATTCGTGAAAATAAGCTACATTTTTAATTAATCGGGGTTGGGAACACCTGTACTGTACCAATAGTCCATTTTTCTAACATCTCCATTTGATGTCGTGTGCAATATTATTCTAAAGGCTTTGCAGATATTGAACTGGACTCGACGTTACTAGAACTTTAGGCCATGCAAGTCTCATTCTTCAATTTTTATAGGAATTCGTGAAAACAAGATATATTTTAAGTTAATCGGAACTGGGAACACCTGTACTGTACAAATCGTCCATTTTCCTAGGGTCTCCATTTGATGTTGTATACAAAGCAATATTATTCTAAAGATTTTGCAGATATTGAACTGGACTCGACGTTACTAGAACTTTAGGCCATGTAAGTCTCATTCTTCAATTTTTATAGGAATTCGTGAAAATAAGCTACATTTTTAATTAATCGGAGTTGGGAACACCTGTACTGTACCAATCGTCCATTTTCCTAGGGTCTCCATTTGATGTTGTATACAAAAAAGTATTATTCTAAAGACTTTGCAGATATTGAACTGGACTCGACGTTACTAGAACTTTAGGCCATGCAAGTCTCATTCTTCAATTTTTATAGGAATTCGTGAAAACAAGATATATTTTAAGTTAATCGGAACTGGGAACACCTGTACTGTACAAATCGTCCATTTTCCTAGGGTCTCCATTTGATGTTGTATACAAAGCAATATTATTCTAAAGATTTTGCAGATATTGAACTGGACTCGACGTTACTAGAACTTTAGGCCATGCAAGTCTCATTCTTCAATTTTTATAGGAATTCGTGAAAACAAGCTATATTTTAAATTAATCGGCACTGGGAACACCTGTACTGTACCAATCGTCCATTTTACTAGCGTCTCCATTTGATGTTGTATACAAAGCAATATTATTCTAAAGATTTTGCAGATATTGAACTGGACTCGAGGTTACTAGAACTTTATGCCATGCAAGTCTCATTCTTCAATTTTTATAGGAATTCGTGAAAATAAGCTACATTTTTAATTAATCGGAGTTGGGAACACCTGTACTGTACCTATTGTCCATTTTTATTTATTATTAAGATTTTGCTGATATTGAACTGGACTCGACGTTACTAGAACTTTAGGCCACGCAAGTGTCATTCTTAAATTTGTACAGGAATTCGTGAAGATAAAATGCAATCATTGTATTGAATAGACTCTGTATTTTTATCAACTCGACATTGGGAATCCTTCTCTACTTTACTTATTTTAACCCTTGTGTAACCGATCAGAATGTTCACTGTTGTTAGCCAACCGGGGTAGCAACAATTTTATTGTTATCATTTTTCATTGAACATTAATCTACAGTAGAATTCTACAAAGAATGGGGATCCGGGAGGGTTTTGCAATATTTTGTCAGGAACATTAAAAAATGACTAAAGAAAATATGGGAATGGGTACTCGGTTGGCTACACAAGGGTTAAGATACCTTTTGCAAGCGGCTACAGCTATTTTACTATTAAATCCTTGCAGATTTTGCATTCTCTTAAATTCATCTTGATTATCTACATTTTCGTCTACGAACACATTTCTGTGCCATTGGTTTTACATATTGTAATCTATTTCACAAACGGAAGAAGGTTAAGATGTACTTTCAATGATGCCCACTGGCCACTAAACTATACAGTCATTAGTTTAAAATTGTTAAGCTGCTCCAAAGTAAAATGTACAACTACCGTCACAGTCGGTGTATCTTTTCTTCCAAAAAACCATAAAGGAACCACATAAGAAATTGAAAATCTGTTCATATGATTTATTGAGTAGAGAGAGAGAGAGAGAGAGAGAGAGAGAGAGAGAGCTCGATCATGCGTGCGAAGGAAAATGAAAAGTGAAGACCCGAAACCCATTAGAAAGTTTCTTCGCATGTCCAGCCGAAGCCTACCCATTGCTATGCATCACCTTCGATCGCAGCTGCAATCATTAGAGGACTTAAGGGTGAGTCGGCTTGGCTAAGGGTGCGAAGGCCACGGTGCCAGCCTCAAAAAAGTAATTTGTCCTTTTTGGAAGGGGCTTGGGTGGCGCTGGCGACTTCAAAGTGCTCACGGGACATTTGTCCCAGGCTTACTCTGACGAGAGCAATGTTCTACTTGTGCACCCTTTCTACTTGGCGGGGCGCATCAGACTTGCTGATTTTTCAACGTCGGGACGTTGTCCGGCGTCGGTCCGTGCGTCAAGGGCCCCCGGTGCCGGAACTCGGACGACGAAGGAGGGCGAGAGAGAGAGAGAGAGAGAGAGCCTGGTGGGCACCGAGGGGTGCGAAAAGTTTAGCATACGCATTTTGTACATTGAAATCCCGACACGCTCGTCCAACTTTAAATTGAAACTCGGCTGCTGCGCGCTGCCACCGCCCCGGCGCGTCGATAGAACGCCGTCGTCGTAGTCCGTGTCGCCTAGGCGAGACTCCCGAAAACGAAAGATCTCTACCACCCCCGCATCACCATCGGATCAATCGAGTATGGACAGGGGAATGCCTTCGAGAGTGACGTCACCTTAGATTCCCAGGTTTTCGTTGATGCACCATAAAACTTGAAGGAACGTGATGCTGTTGGATGCTTTGCGGATGATAAGCATCTTCATATTAGGTTATCATTAGACTGCGGATCTTTATGCAAAACAAAAATTTCTACACCGATTGCAAGAAATGGAAACTAAATTGAATGTTACTTCTTCCCGTAATGATCTTAATAGAGGAGAACTTATATATTGATATCTTCGATTTTTAAAATGTTTCAAGAACGACGATTTTCATATACTCAATTTTGCTATAAATGCATGAAGATCAGCAGTCTAGTTATCATTGAAGCACCAAAGAATACAACTTAACCATTACGCCAATAATCGGGCTACGACTGACTTTCAATTTCTTTTTAAATCTTCTTAACACTACAGCAAAATTATTGTAGATTTTTATGTTCTTGGATAATCACAGATTAATTTAAATCTGAGGGATGGGGATATGCATTGGAACTATAAAGTGCAGCATCGTGGAATATCGTAGAAAATTATGGTTGAAGCATCGGAAAATAAAAATTGAAAGGGCAGTACAACACAGTAAATCTGAATATACAGAAGCATGGTAATAAACATTGTCATCTGCTAGAGAACCATCATAAATAGAAGAGATTATACGTATAGATTATACGAATAATTCATTGCTCGTCCTTATAGAAAATTCAACAAATCCAGAATCCTACGAGTATTCTGGAGGCTCGCGTGTCCAGAAGATTAGACAGCACAAACAGAGTCGAATCGTCGCCTATTGAGAATGCAAAATACAAGCCAGCTCAGATTCTCAACCACGATTTTTCGAGTCCGCCGTTGCAGTAATCCAATTTGCAGGCGACTTCCCTTGCAACGCCGGGCGGTCTTTATGAGAGGTGACCATAATGAGACCGGGCATTTTTAATTAAATAATACTAATCACGGAAACCCTCTTACGCGGGCAAATCTCATCTGGTTGGCTCCTCGCCGTGGCCCGTTCCCCGCCTATCTTTCTTCCTTCCTGCCCCACCTCCACTCCACCTATCTTCCTCTGTCTTTCGGCGCCGCGAGTCATCTCTCTTTTAGACTTCGAATTGTAATTAACATTTGGTTCTCCCATTAGTGTAATTAAAGTGCCATTCCATAATCTAGGAGGCCGAGAGAGAGAAGAGGGGTACCTTATCTTTCAGACTTCAGCCTCGGCTTGCGGGGGTCGTTTTAACCCCGCCGGGCGTCTCCAGCCCCTTTTCAGGAGAGAGAGCACGCCGACGCTGCGCTGGTGTGCCTGTAGCTTCCTTCGCCGATAACTCCTTTCTGGAAAAGGACTCTGCTAAGGGACCACCAGCGCGGGGAGGGAAACTGAGAGAGAAAATTGAGGGATCGAGGACGGGGATGAAAAAGAAAAACGGCGATTAAAACGTTTGGAAATCCGATCCCGTGCCTGTTCCCTCGCCCTTCGAGCTATCCGGGAACCTGAAACGCTCCTGGGATTTCCCGTTGAGCATTCGAATGGCCAACTCCCACTCTGATGGTCCCCGATAGGACGGCAGAGATTAATTTTAGATCCTACGCGAGAAGTGATTCTCATCGGGCGATGGCTATAACGCTGCCAGATTCTCTACTGAATTTCAACCATGCACATGTTTCATTCGGAAGACGACTTAATGAGTCGCAGTGAAAAATCAAGATCCTCGTTCGAGTAAAGCTTGTATGACACCCAGGATCTTCTTGTAGTCGTGACTTCCACCTCCGGCTCTTGTTCGTTCCGACAATAGTGGAGTAATTCCAACTAGGCTATTTCCAGCAGCAGCAGCGAAGAGATAGCTTAATTATGTTCATGATAAAAAGTCAATATACAGGGTAAGTCACCTGACGTTGGCACCTCAAATAGATTTGTTGTTTCTAAAGATACGTAAAATATGGTTAGTACAAACTTGAATGGTACAATAGGAATGACACGATGAAAAAAAATTTTGTTTTTATGTCATCTTTTTAGACATATCAAGGTCACCTTGACTTTTATAAATGGAACTACCGTTTTTTAAACATCTACGATGATAGTCCCTTTCATTACGAATTCAGGGATTATGATTGCTCAAGGTCATTCAAGGTCACGGACAGAGATAACGTATGAAATTTAACATCGATACATGCCTGTAAACGGGTTTTGAAGGAATGTTGAACTCTGTCCGTGACCTTGAATGACCTTGAGTAATACTAGGCACTGAATTCGTAATGGAAGGGACTATCATTGTAGGGTGAGGCACTAACTATTGTCACCTCAAATATCTTTGTTGTCTTTAAAGATACGTCAAATGTCTGAAGGACAAAGTTGAATGGTTCAGTGTGGCTCACATGATACCAAGAAAATTTTTGTTTTTATGTCATTTTTTTAGAGATTTTCAAGGTCACCTTCATTATTTTAACTGGAACCACCCTGTTTTAAACACGTATAATGTTAGTCCCTTTCATTACGAATTCAGTGACTATAATTACTCAAGGTCATTCAACTTCACGGACAGAGTTCGACATTCCTTCAAAACCCGTTTACAGACATGTATCGATGTTAAATCTTATACGTTATCTCTGTCCGCGACCTTGAATGACCTTGACTAATCATAGTCACTGAATTCGTAATGAAAGGGACTATCATTGTACTTGTTTAAAAAAGGTTGGTTCCATTTAAAAAAGTCAAGGTGACCTTGATATCTCTAAAAAAATGACATAAAAACAAAATTTTTTTTGGCATCGTGTCAGCCCCATTGTACCATTCAACTTTGTCCTTACCATATTTTACGTATCTTTAGAAACAACAACGATATTTGAGGTGCAAAAGTTAGGTGATTCACCCTGTATATTCTTCTCTTACCCCGGCATTTATGACATCGATACATGCTCTAGCTCTCCAACAAAAATATTTTAAATGCTCCAAAGAAATTCTTGTGCAATAAAGGGGTTAGTACATTCAACGAAAGGTGAAGACAGCAGAGTCTGAATCTCCAATAGAAATGTTCCGAAGGTTTCAAAAAAATTCGCGTACACAAGGGATTAATAAATTCTTGATTCGACACGATTTACCAGGATGGGGTGGGAAATTCAGTTCCGGACAAGCTAGAAGATAAAGGCGGCACGAGCCACGCCTAAGGGTGCCGAGACGGGAAGCGGGTGCCGGCGTTAAAATAAAGAAAAGCAAGGAGATAAGGAGCCGGGCGGCGTTGACATTTTCCGGTGGTTGAGTTAATAATGCGCACGGTACACAGACCGCCGAGTCAGAGGGGGTGGACCCGCAAAGTGCCACCATAAAGAGGCGCGGATGTGTTTATTCGGGAATTTGCCTTTTTTCCTTCCTCTTTGCCGGGCGAGCCACGGCGCTGCAAGATTTTATCTTATTTTCGGCGACGATCCCGAAGGATTTATGCCCTCTCGGTCGTGGCTGGAGGAAGGAGGACAAAGTGGGAGCTGGATCGCGATGCTGAAGACAGAGGGTGCGACCGGGACAGAGGGCGAGAGAAAGGGGTGGGCCAACGGAGTCGCCGGAAAAAGCGGAAGAATCACGATGCAATTATTTTCGTTCCAGCTCGTGAACGGATTTTAAGGTCGTCCGGAGCAAGCCGCTGGACCGAGGAGGAAGTAGAAGGAGGACCCGAAGGCCAGAAAGAAGGATTAACCTCGTCAAGTGGGAGAGTCCGTGACAAAGACGTTAAAGTGGTCGAAGGGGATGAGATATATCGCCCGAAAATCTGGGGTGAACGTTCACATCGTTCGACCGTCCTGGGACGTCGAGACACTAATGGCATTTTTATTATTTCTCTCCTGGAGACCTACGCCGATAATGGGCCGCCTCTATGGTCCATTGGACACGTGACAGCCCTGACAGCTCCTCACCTTTTCGCCTAGATCAATGGTTAAAGCGCCGCGATGGGACACGACGGGCAAAAATCACGCTGTGCGTCCTGAAATATCAAAATCCCTGGATACACATCTGATTGAGGCGTTGGGGAAGATAGATCGGTTTGTTACGATAATATTCGAGGGTCAGCTAACTTTTCTGTCGTTCTTCATTGTGCCGGATCTTCAATTTTCATGTACGCTGATCGTCATTTTATATTCTATTCAGTTTTGCCGTGCTGAGACCAAATGCCTGTTTTCGAGATGTCGCTTGTTTGTCAAAGCAAGAGGTATGTATCAATTTTGATAGGGACATTTGTATAATAATTTTTCAGACTGAATTCCACATGTGTATTAACATTTCACAAAAAGAACGTACATACAAACTAGTAATATTAAAATCACACGACCAAGTTCTAATATAATATTTCAATCAGAATCATTTTTACTGTTTTATTATCAACTTCTTTGAACAATGAATAAAATGGGATGGGATTTTTATGATAGAGTTTCAGGGACTTTATATTTTTGCGAAACAATTTTCCGTCTCTCTCTCTCTCAGTATCATAAATTGGCGAGGACATATTTTCGAAGTTCATGATTAAAATAGACGTCGGCGGTTGGAATGATAAAAACTGTCGAAGTCGTAAGTGTATCGTAAAGAAGACTGTCGACGGTTTCCGAAACGTCTAATGCCGTAAGATCGCAAATCCTAAATAGCACGTCGGAATATATGACCCATTGCGAACCCATGTACCCGAGGAGCCATTCGGCTCGCTGGGTTTTGATGAATGAGGCTCGCATAAAGCTAAAGTATGGTAAAAGCCGCCGCGGCTACTGCTGTAATATTCTACCCCGGGTGCTTTTAGAATCGCTAATGACTAATGGCACCAAAAGGTACCCCTCGACGATGAATGTTGCTGCACGAGTGCAGATTTTTCCAAAAAGCCTGCTACACTCCGTCTCTACATCTAATTTAATTTTCTACCATTCTCACCCACTCTAAACACTAAATATAGCCCTAGAAGTGTATAAAATCATCAAAAATATTTAAACCATTCTTCATAAAGCATTATGATAAAATTTGCTGCTTTGATCAAATTTAGTGGTTTCAATTTTTAACTCAGCTAAAATTGCTAACAGAATATTAAATTGAATCTTCCGCGATAATAAAGAAAAATAAGAGAAAAATGGACTCACCGAATACTGCTTTCTCCAAGAGAAAAAATAAATTTTTATTCCAATTTATTGGTGTACATCAAATTTCATTGCGATGTTTGCAGTCAAACAGGAATGTGAGATTAAACACACGGTATTTGGACCGCCCAGATTCGATTGTACTAATAAAACTAATAACTAATAACTTGACTCTGTAGTCTTTGAACGTGTTGGTTAGTCAACGTGTTGAACTAGCAGATCATGCGTCAAGACAAAAATGTTTAGCTCGTGCAGAGAACATTCTTTGAGAAAGAGGTCGAAAGAGGGACGAACATGGACGCGGTTTAATTACATCGAGAAGAAGCGAAGCCATGATTAATGCCTGTAACCTGACCATCGTTATTGCGAGCGGCGAGCTTATCGCAGTGAATCGCGAACGAGTCAGCAGGACCATCACGTGCAAAATACGCAGGAGGCTTAGCCGGGGCTTACGATTACTCGCGATTCGAATGGCAACGAGACTGGCGAGAGAGGAAGAACGCGAAAGAGAAAAGGGAAGTAGGAGGAAAACGGACGCGGGAGGGCACGAGGATGGGGAAACGGAGGAGAGCGTCGGTCCAGAGCTACGGATTCGCGTGGAAAGGAAAGGGGGAATCGAAAAGTACTTTAATATACGGCAATCCCCTTGGCTTGGAACTCGCAAACTCGGACCGACTAGCTCTCATTGCTGCCTTTCCTCCCCGCTCTTTGTCCCTTCCCAAGCTGCTCCGAGTGTATTTCCTACCCGCAGTAGTCGTCGCATGGCTTCCGATGAAATTTCACGTCTTCCTCTCGCGGCCCGCCTTTGATACTTGCTGGCATTCTAATTGCTGAAACGCGCAGAAATCGGCTTCCATTTGCCCGCAAAAACTATCTCGGCCGTCGGTTCCGGCTGGACTCCGGAACTCTGATTGCCAGCTTTGTGGCAGTTGCTGTGATTTTGGGTCAGTGTTCATGTACAGTCGATTCACGACCTTGTCGAAATGTAATTGGTTCGGGAAAATGATCAATACTCTGGGGAAATCCAACTGGAACGTCATATGAACTAATTACGCATGATAATCGCCTTCACCTCGACGATCATTTCTCTGTGCAATGTTAACGAAGAATTTAATATATGATTTTTAAACGGTGATCGCAAAAGAGACTGGTAGACTATGAGTAAGTACTAAAAGTGACCGCAATTGCTATTGGTAGCTGATGAAACCTCAATCAAGAAATCCGTATCTAATAATCACTAATCTATATTTTATCTAATAGATAATATAATTTTATCTAATCTATAGATTAGATATAATAATCAATAATACCAGAATGTCAGTATTTTATTTGAGTTGTTATAACAATTATGTGTCTCATGGCATTAGTAATCGTTAAACTGTGGATCTTTATGCATCTTCTGGAAATTTTCAAAAGATACTAAAATATCAAATTCGGGCAGAATTTAGTACGACTTTTATTTATTTTAGATCTACGAAGTCAACTACGTAACATTTCGTAACATCCGACTACAAGAATTGTAAATTGCATAAACATCCACAGTCTAGTAACCATGCACTAACCATATGACTATTTTCTAGTCTTGCGCAGAATCTTGTACAGCCTCGTGCACAATGATGTGAGGATTAATCAATTCATGAGTTGTGGTAAAAAAAAAATAGCAAAAGAGATGCAATGTAGCTTGAGGAAGAAGTAGAAGAAATCGTGCACAACGATGTGATCATTAATCAATTAATCAGTTGTAGTAAAAAAAGTAGCGGAAGAGATGCAATGTAGCTTGAGGAAGAAGTAGAAGACATCGTGCACAACGATGTGAGGATCAATTAATTGATGAGTTGTGGTAAAAAAATAGCAGAAGAGATGCAATGTAGGCTGAGAAAGAAATAGAAGAAATCGTGCACAACGATGTGAGGATCAATTAATTGATGAGTTGTGGTAAAAAAAATAGCAGAAGAGATGCAATGTAGTCTGAGGAAGAAATATAAGAAATCGTGCACAACGATGTGAGAATTAATCAATTGATGAGTTATGGTAAAAAAATAGCAGAAGAGATGCAATGCAGCCTAGGTAAGAGGTAGAAGTGATCGTGCACAACGATGTGAGGATTAATCAATTGATGGGTTGTCGTAAAAATAAATAGCAGAAGAGCTGCAATGTAGCTTGAGGAAGAAGTAGAAGAAATGATCCAGAAAAATTGCGAACGGCCTGAGCATGAAGGGAACGTGAACACCAACGAAATCTGTTTACAGCAAATAATAGAAGTAAATGAACGCCACCGTAGAGATTGAAGCAGCCCAATAACGACGAAATACCGAAGACGAGCTAGCAAACCAGGTCCCTCTCGTTCGTCCCTGGGTTTGCTTTTTCTTCTGTATAGTGACTGATTTCGCCCGCGAGTCCCACGAGAGCGTAACACCAATAGAAACCTAAACCGATCATTTATCCTTTTATCGAGCTCACTAATTCGGCAAAATTCGACGCTCTCCGACTAGCCTCTGCAATCTTTCTTTATTGTGAAGAACCACCGTTCTATTATCACAGAATCGAAGTTCAGGAAAGTAGATTCCAGCTGTTCATATTTACGAAATGAATTCGTATAATTCTCTTGCTTGTTCGCGAGACTATTTCATTGTTCAAACAAAGTTGCATTCACCGAGGTGAAGTTTTCTAGTCGTAAGGCGCGCCCGCTTCAAGATGTAATTCAGGTGAAACTTTACTAACAGGATTTATCCGTAATTACACCCGTGAAATTGTTCGCGTATAATTTATTTTTCCCGGTCAAGCTCTTCACGTGCGGCGCGCCAGAAACCCGTCGATTATCGCGTCAGACCCGAGATTTGTTTCAAGAAAACCGCGACCTTATTCCCAGAAACGCTGAAAGTCGTCCTGCTCCAAGAGTATTGGCTTTTTAATGCACTTACACAATCTAGTGTACAAAATGATTCCTTTCTAGACGAAAGTTCAAGATGCGGCTGCGTTATTTGTTTTTCAATGTACTTGCACAATGATATTTTCTAAATAATTCGTTTTTAATCGGTGTTCATTTTTTAATGCACCAGCACAATAATGTTCATAAAATTATTTGACTTTAAAAATACGTTAACGGTGCAGCTGCGTTATTCGTTTTTCAATGTGCTTGCGCAATGATATTTGCAGAATGGTTCGTTTTTATACGTACGTTTACATTGCAGCTACGGTATTCGTTTATCAATGCGCCTGCACCATGATGTTAGTAAAATTGTTTAGTTTTAAAAGTATGTTCAGGATGAAGCTGCGGTATTTGTTTTCCAATGTGCTTGCGCAATGATAGATGCAAAATGGCTCGGTTCTAGGGGTACATGTATATTGTATCTGCGATAGAAGCTGTAAGAGCCATGTAGTACATGTTACTTTGCTCGTTGCATCATTGTGAACTCTTCCATTATATAACAGCAGAATGTATATCCACCCTACCGTTCTCATCGTAGCGTTCATAGTTTCTGGTAGCTCTAACATGAATGTACTCCAACAGGCTCTAAAAAGCGAACAAAACAGACCACGTTCTGAAATGAAATAAAAATGGTGAGCATAGAAAATTTTGCTTAGACAATTTTCTTAAAGCTGAATCGTAATTGTTTGAAAAAGATTTCGATTCTCTGGGATGTCTACGCAAAGTGTAGGTAAGATAATATTTTATTTCTTGTATTAGCAGCTGTAGAAGATAAAGATATTGTCCCATGCTGTTGTGGCGGCTACTTCCTATGCTCGTCAACAGAGGGACATTACGACAAACACCTTTCCCGCTACTACCTGAATCTTCCTCTGTTTGTGTATATACCGTCCTAAACATTCCTTACAACATTCCGCGTCTAAGGCACGGGTCCGCTAGATAGCCTTACTGACGAGTCCTCTAGCGGGCCTAGGACGAAACGCTTCCTTCTCCTTTTTCGATCTTTCCATATTCCGAAAACCGGCCGCCATACTGTTTTGAAGGTCTCTGAGAAAATTGAAGATGCTGTCTTCGCGGGAATACTATAAAATATGTACAGATAAAAATGGACGTAGTATAAATATAGTTTCTCTGCTGAACTACTGATACCATTTGTACCATCGACACTGATTCCCGCCTCCATTTTGAGTTCGCGGTGGGGATAATTGAAAATATAAACGTAGAGACGAATTTAGGCCCCAATCACGTAATTCGCTCGACTGTGAAGGGGTTGAAGGGACATCCGGACTCGTCGAAGGCCTCCCCGAAGATTTTCCATAATCAGAGCAAGGTCTCGATCGCTCAAAGACGAAGAAACCCCACCAGGGACGTCGGGAATCGCGGGACAACGGGGCCCGGACGTTTCTTTAGTCCGCGGTGGGGCGTAAACGGCGTAAAAGCGGCACCACCCCTTATCTACATATCAAAAAGGCAATCCGGAGAACTCGCTTATGTAAACGGCGTGGGTGGCTTCGTGTCCCAGCCGGGGATGAAAAGAATTCCGAAATCCGTGCGCTAATAAACCTGCTCTCTGCCACCACGGACCGACGTCGGGGGAAGCTCTGACGAGATATTCGTGGGGTTAAGCTCTTTAAGCCGCGGATTAAGCGAGCCGGCATGAGAATTTAAAGTTCTCTCGCGGCCGACGCCGACGATGACGAGCCGATCCGAGCGGAGCAGAGCGGAGGAGAGCAGAGCAGAGCGGAGCAACGCTCCATCGGCGCGTACGTGGAAAAATAAAAAATTGAAAGAATATTAACTTCCGGCGAAGTTTTTACATACACGCCAAGCGGATATTAACTTTTACTGATAATAACGAAAAACCAGCCGACAGAATGAAACTCTATATAAAAGTTGCCACGCTGACCTCCGTGCGCGCTCACTACGCGTTAATTTACGAGCCTAAGCCTCCGTTTTCCTTCGCGCTCATCTTCAAATATTGCATGTCACTATTTTACATTTAGTCCGATTCCTATTTTATCATAGAAACTCTTGGAAGTTTATTTGTGAAAAGGCGATTGTTCAGGTGGTGGAATATCAACTACATGAATTCAAATAAATCAACGGAGGATGTTCAGAGAAATTGATTTTTACAATTCAATGCAAATATATGTACAACTTTTTGATCGCCAATTTCTTTATCCATCTACTACATAGAACCATGTATTAACAGAATCTTCATGAAATGTTTCTTTCAGATTACAGTCAACTTTGAAGAATCATGCTCACCCCGCAGCGTCTTTAGCAGAACACTATCTGGGAAAGACGTTTTGTAACTCGGGCATTTTTAAAGATTTCGCAGTAAAATAATTACAACAAATTGTACAATATATGTATTTCTAAATAAGATACTTATTTTTTAGAAAATTCCATTGCAGTTTTAAAATTGAATTATCAAATGTCAAGTTCTTCGCAGATCTAGAAATGACCCCTTAAATTATGCATTCGTGTACAGAAAAGTAAAATTTAAGGCAACGAACCAGCTTAAGATCGCAACCAACTGTCCGAATAATCTAATCGGACCAGTTCGACCATGAATCCCGTCGGCAAAAGTGTGGAACATTGTGGTACGATTTAATAACTCCCACAAAGCAATTCACGCACTCGCGACGCGGGGTTTCGGTAATCACGGTCGGAAGAATTTAATCAGCTTGAGGGCTGGGCCGAGTATTTTCAAGCAGGAACACGTCTCTCGGTTCGGGCCCTGGTCTCTTTGGGTTCACCTCCGATTTCCAGAGCTCCTCGAAAAGCGGCTCCGCTCTTGCCGGCAACTCTTGGCAGCCCTCTCTCGCCTCTAATTCGAGCATTCGTCAGGCTGCACACACGAGCCATTATAGCCGAAAGTTTCGCCGGCATTAAATGCTAATGAGACCGGCTGGATTTTCCGGCGGTCAGAGGCCACCACTCGTACCGATTACGAATCCCAACAGATTCGAGCAGACCGCGCAAAGCTCCCATCCTTTTACTCACCGTCAAGATCCGATCTCAACTATTATTTCGTCCCGAAAGCTCTCCGCACCGAAAGCGTGGATTTTCGGGGAACCGGTCCGGCTTGCTCGTTTAATTGATGCTTGATCAAACGATGTTTCAACCCTTTTCTCTAATCGACAACCACTCCCACGAAAGGATGCTAATTTCATTACGATTTCGAGCCTCCAGGAATTGTATCTGTAGGTTCATTCGTGGATAGTTTGTTCTTCTAAAATAAAATCATAATACAGTAATTCCTCGATCTAAGTCCTTTTTCGGTTCCCTGCAGTGACTTAGATCGTGAAGGGACACTATTCTTTTGTGACCGCTTCGACCACGCCGAACGTAGAAAAGAACAGCATGCAAACACGGACTGCACGGCCGAAGACACAACAAAAAATAGCGTATCAGTGAGACAATACTAGTGCAATAATAAAACTTCTTTATTTTTTATTATTTTTTTATGGAACTTTCGCGAACATATTTGTGGCATTTTTCTAATGAAAATCATACCAAATATGATATAATTCAGATGATATTTACTTGTGTAATAAACGATGAAAGCTTTGGACGTAATGAAGGACAGCGTATAGGAAAAAAAGAGACGACAAGAGTCGCGGCCACCGGCACAGTTCTAAGGCCCGCGTGTCCGTACAATGCAATGCCAATAAAAAGCTTCCATCGTTCATTACACAATTAAATATCATCGGAATTATATCATACTTGGTATCATTTTCATTAAAAAAATGCCACGAATATGTTGGTGAAAGTTCCAAGAAAAAATAATGAAAAATAAAGAAGTTTTATAATTGGATTAGTGTGATTCACACTGATATACCCGACCCAGGATCAGATTTACGCGGCATGTTTACACTGCTCGGCGACCGACGCAGCTCGAGCTCCGCAGTGGAAGGAGTAGGCCAAGAGACATAGATCGTAACGTTCCGTTGTACTTAGATCGCGGAATTACTGTACTACTCTACTGTGTCTTTTAACCACTTAGGCACGGTGGTAATGCTGTTCACTGCGCATTAAAAAGTCATGTTAAAAAGAACATCTGGTATATAAGAGCAAATGGTATATTTATTTAAATGAAAAGCAAGAATTCATACCTGACACAGGCGTATCAAAAACAAAGACTGTGTATTCTGACTGTATATTGTTAACACCGTTATAAATCGATGTGAAGACAAAAAAGTGTGAAACAAAACAGAAGACGATCATTTAATTCAAACGGTGAGCGAGTGAGCTACTAGAGTGAGCCACTGTAGTGGCGCGTCGTTCAAAAAGATGACGTCCGCAAAAGCCGCTATAGTGGCGCGTCGTTCAGAAAGATGACATCCGTGAAAGCCACTATAATGGCGCGTCGTGCCTAAGAGGTTAATGATGGATTAACAGCCGAAGTTTCTGTAATCGATTTTACAATAAATATTTAAAATGTGATCCTAGAAGTCAAGACAATATTTTCTGGACAAAATCTAAAGAGAGTCCACTTTTGGAATAATAATTAGACATTTAGAACCTCAGCTTCTTAATCTGCAGTCTCGTAATTACGGATTAACGAATGGTTCACTATCAAAAGAAATGTTTCTAATGTTTAATATCGTATGGTTGCTCGGAGATCGCTAAACCCAATTTCATAGTTCGTCAAGTTTCCTAGCAGTAGTAGATAGTTCCAGCGGTTCATAAAATATTTACGAAAGAAAATTCGCCTCCGAGATTTTCCGTGGGAAAAGAGAAAAGAAACACAGCCGAGAAATATTAAATATTTTACGAGCCGGTGATGATACCGTCCCGAGGTTGAAATTTATTAAACTATTAATGTCTTCTTGCCGGCGCGATTAACTCGCGACCTCAGAGGCGGGCACGATTAATTAATCACCGGCTGCGAAATTTGCAATTTAAAGGAAGGAATTAACTTCACGAGCGGCATATAATTTAATTAATCTTCTCCCTTCGATTAAACCGGTGCCCGTGCGTGAGCCTTGAGCCTGATACACGATTAATTCGAGGCGTTCCCGATAAGACGATGCCACGAGACAAAAGGGTGGTACAGGTGGTAGAGCAATATCTACCAACGCAACGGCGCGATTGAGAGACCGGCCAATTAAGTGGACCCTGCAAAATTGGTTTTTAATTGAACGACGAAAACTGATGATATTAATTACAGAAGTCGATGGCTACTGCGCCGAGCATAATTAACGAAATTCTCGCCGGTGTTATGGAACAATGTAACCGGCGACTTTACTCGGGGAGATTTAATAATGGCTGTCCGATCCGGTGTAAATGACATGCTCGTCGTGAGCACGGAACTGTGATTTTAAACGAGCTATGCCTGGCTATCTCTATTGTTTCTCTTTTTATGTAGTGTTCAAACTGTATTTTCTGTAGAATGCAGTTCCTCCAAAGAAAGTATTTAAAATCAGCAATTTGGTTCAATTAATAATCTGAATATAATAATTGTGAATTTCCAGGAAAATTAGAAGAAAATCACAAATGCTGTTGCCCCTTCGTTAAACATAAAATAAAACACAGTTCTTAATAGTAACTTGTCATGTTAAAAAAAATCCTTAATACATAAAAATGAATGAACCCTTGACACTTTGTAGATGCGAGTATACTGATAGTCGCCCAAGCAATTTTACCGTTCTGCGACTGCGAATAACTGTTAAAGAAATGATTACTCTCGGAACGTATCGAACAAATTTTTACTGAACACGGCTCATTTCCCTTCATTTAATTTATACGCTAACTCAACAGTACACAATTTTGTTTCACAAGGAAAATTGATCTGACGAAGAAGAAGTATGCTACAAATAATACCCTTTCGCTAAGGGTTACACCAGTCTCAAGCTATCTCATCTTGTATGTACATACCATGTCAAAAATAAAGATACTAATTTTCGTATTAATAATTCCTTCATACATATTTTATCACTTCGCTTGCCATTATCACAAATTAAAATACTTCCCAAGTTAAATAAATATAAATAAGTATATTCAATATAAAATATGTGATAAACTACACTTTATATCCGCACAATAGAGTTTATTCGGCAATACATTTCAAGACACGTTGCAAGGCACGTCTATTCGCTTGGAGAAGGCGTCCGGAGTGAAGGGGACAATCTATATACGATATATACATAGTTAAAGAGGCGAATAATAGATTCATTTTTGTCGATAATTTATAAAATAATTTTAGACACGGTGCAAAGCACGTCTATACGGTTGCAGAAGAAGGCGTCTAGAGAAAAGAGTGCTCAGGTCAGGAAAAACAATTAAGCTAAGATTCAATGAAGAGGACAATCTAGATACATTGTATACATAGTTCAAGAGTCGAATATTAGATTAATTTATAAAATAAATTCTAAAAGTTTTATCAAATACTTTTTCGGTTATTACGAAATAACTAGAAAAGAGCACTAAACCCATCTCCTCGCGTAAAACAGGGAACGTCTCTATCTCTGACGAGACCCTCCGGTGCCAATGAGATGCATAAACGTATGCAGGTAATGCAGTCGTAATTTTACTTAGCTGAAGCCGTATCCAGCGGGCAACGAGTCTCGTTTCCAACGGCACACCGTCGTCCCCAAAGCCTGCAGACGCAACAACCCCGCTGGCCCCTCACGGCCGCCTTTCACGACGCTGGCTAATGTCTTTTCTGTGTTGTGCTAGTAGTCGTCCCTCGGCTGCGAAGGCTCGAGGTCCTGGCCGAGGTATTATCCTATTTCGCGTGCCGTTCTCTCCTAAACGTTCACCCAACGTGGATAACGCGCCCCCGCAACTTTCCAGAGACACGTTACTGACAACGGAAGCGCAAACCCGGGACTCTGGACACTCTGTCTATCTAGCTTTCGCAACACTTTTCCCATTATCATTTTCTTTCAAACGCGAAATTGTCAACCACCGGGTTGGCAGTCTTGAAATGTCCTTTGTTCCGGGATATTAATTGTGGATAATAAAGCAAAGCAAGTATTCAGAACAAATATAATAAAATTATATATAATAAAATCATGTGATGTACTTGGAGGAATATGTTATAGTAGGTAACTTAAATGCAGTTAGTTATTGAGTGGGTTGTTTCTTTCAGGAAAAAGAAAACTCACTTTTCCTAGTTTGACTTGGCTGTTTATTTGAATAATGTACTTTTATGTTAAAAAGTACCCCGAATGATTCATATTATTGAGAAGAATTATTGAGATTTGAGAAAAAGTGTTTGAATAGAAACCATACCCTTAATGTCCAACATTTATTCAATTCGGAACAATGTACAGGGTGTTCGGTAATTGGTGGTACAAACGAAAAGGAGGTGATTCTACATGGAAAAATAAGTCGGAAATATAGAATAAAATTTTTTCATGTGAAGCTTTGTTTTCGAGAAAATTGAATTTAAAGATTCGTCGGGATCACGTGCACTGAATTTTCAAACTCGATCTTCTCGAAAAAAAGCCTCACATTAAAAAATTTTATTGTATATTTTCGACTTATTTTTTCATATAGAATCACCCCCTTTTCGTTTGTACCACTAGTTACCGAACACCTTGTATAACAAGAGCTCTATTCAAGTTCAATCTAGTACGCATCATTTGTCTGCTTCCTCAATTTTGGTTTTCATTCAATACATGAAAATGTTAATATATTTGCAAATAATTTCATGAAACAGACATTAAAGCCTGAAATGCCACAAGCAACAGTGTATATAAAGTGTTTGGGGTTCAAAGAATAAAATCTAGGTTAACAAAGCTTTTCGGGGAAGCTGAGATCGAGTTTCTAGCGACACTTATTAACAAGAGCACATCGAGTCAGCCTCATCATCTACTTTTGCGACATTAAAGACGCTGGACCTCGACTTAGGATGCGCCTGGGAAGGGCCACACTGGATCACGTTGTAATGTAAGAACCAAGCAATTTGTCGGTATCAGGTGCACGGGGTATCTCAAGTTGTAAGCCCCCCGGTTTCGCCCTCTGCCGGCAATTAACTCCATTACCACCCTGTAACGTCGTGAGCTGACTTGCCTTGCACGAAGTACGCGCAACTCGTTAAGCCTTCGGGTTTTGGACTTGGGCCCTTTGTTGAGCCCGTTGGGGCACTAGATGGGATCCGGGCTTTAAGACTACCGTAAGTCTGTCGAGTGGCGTTTTGCAAAAATACGGTCATCTGCAGTATCCGAACTCCTTAATAGAACTCTTAATTATTCTTCCATATTGTTCTTCCATTCGTCTTTTTAAGCAGTTGTATTTTTACTGTTCCGTAGGTAGATTGTTTTATCACGAACTCGCTTTGAGACCGGATTAGTCTGCGAGGGTTGTAAATCCCCGATTCGAATACGACAACGTGGTACGCGATGCCCTATAATCATTTAAGGTGATAGAGCTGGTATGAATGTAACAAAATGATGCAATATTTAACGAACAATTAAAACTATATTTTAAAAATAAAATAACTTTGGTTACAAGAGTTTTAACTACACTGATTGGATACTGTCGACAAAGTTTCTCGGACTGTGTTTGATAAAGAAGCGAAGTTGATGATGGATGGCGTAAAAAATGTAAACTCGGTGTGGTCGTGAGTTTTACTGTGGGGCAATCGGATTCGTTGACTGCCACTTTCCGGGAATTGGTAAGGGGCACGGTCGTCTTAGATAATTGGTCAAAAAATGGAATAGAAAGAGTAAATGACCGCCCCCAAACCGGGAGTCACTCGCAGGTACGCTTGTAACCTCGAGTGACGCACGCGGGAATCCGCGTGTTCCAAAGCAGTATCGTAGCAGGCCATACACCAGAAAAGCGCCTTGACTCGAAGAAAGAAAGCGGAAAGAAAGGACTCGACGATGGCTCGACTTCTGGTTACCAAATGTGGACAATGGGTCAATAAAATGCTAAATGTTTTGACGAAGAGTAACGGCTTTTGGGGAATATTGCTACTACGGGTAATTTGATGCTATTAGTATCTGTTATTTTGGAAATGTGCAGGGCAGATGGGACATCGAAAGAGTCCAATCACCTTGCTTACGGTTCACAATTGCGGATAGTCGTACTGAAATAAAGTAATATATCTTCGTAAAGATATCCCTTTTTGAGAAACGGAACATAGATTATTGCAACTGTGTTAAATGATATGTTTTCATGTTGTCCGAGTTGAACCGATGAAATGATATCGCATAGTCCGTAACCTTTTAAAGAAGATACCAGTTGTTCGACTGATAGGATTACCTATTAGATTCGTTAGATAGGATTATCTAATTGAACCATTGAAACGATGTTGTATAGTCCTTAACCCCTTAACTCTTTTAGGCACGCTGGGATTAAAAGTGTCCCACCTTTTTGATGCACCGTAATGCGTGGTGGGACATTTTTAATCCCACCTCGAAATATTGCAATAGCTGCATGCGCACAGGTTTATATTTCGTTTTGTTTACGTAAAGCAGTTGGTAATATCTTCAACAAATGTTACAAATGTATCCACTTGTATTGACAACATTCAACATGCCAATATTTTTTTTCTGGTTTTATGTGAAAAATTGTAGAAGTAAGTTAATTTTTATAAAAATTAATTCCATATAAGCAACTGAAGAGCTTTATAATAAAAAGTAAAGCTTAAATTTGTGGTGGTGGAATATTTGTGTCCCACCCTATAACAACAAATTTAATTAAACTATTAGTATTTTTTTATGTTTTTACATTATGTGATACCTTTATTAATAAAAATATACCAATTTTGTTTCATTTAAAATGCAATTAAATTTCTATGCAACATGGGACTATTTTATTATCTGAAATCCTGTGCCGCAAAGAGTTAACCTACAACTACGGGCATAGCCCGTAATAGATGATCGGGCCAAAAGTAAGTATTACGGGCCCGTAATATTTACGATTGGCCCGATCATCGTACTAAACAAGTCGTGCGAATGGCTCGAAGGCTGCGCGAGCTTGTTTACGTTTTCGGCCCAAAATTCTCGAACGTAAATCGTAGGTTAAGGGGTTAACATTTGAACACGTCGACTACCGCGTCACCCATACATGGACGACGGAATTACTTCTCTGGATTCCCAAAATGAATTTTTAATGTATTAGCAACTTTAACATGTTATCGACCGGAAGACCATTCATACTATTTTCAGAACGAAATGATGAGGTTAAGTTACTAAGGGTGACTTGTTGGTTTGAGGTTGATGTTGCTGTTGAAGGATCTGGAAAGAGTATAGCCTCGGCGCCTTTTAAAAATTGGTTAACAATCGCCGGTGGATAATGTGTTAACGAAGCTGCGACGAATGAGTATCATCGCGCGCGTTTCTAAGCCTGTCCGAGGAATAATATAATTCAAGTAGCGGAACGGAGGGTGAATTATTTCGGTTGTCGCGAGACAAAATGTAGCGTACACACGGCGTCGTGATACATTCGCGGTAATATTAGCGCCAAGGGATGAAACCGGGACGCGGAGCGTCTCGCGACGGTAACGTATGACCGCAGACCCCCACGAGTACCCACCGTCCATATAACTCCGTGGGTTCGATTCATATATTCATAGGGAAAATGGCAAGGAAGCCTCGCGCCAGAGGAGTTAGGCTAGTTTGGGTTGGGTTTGTGTGTACCGCGATTGCTGCCGGTCGCGACCTCATGCATACATCACGGACAGAAAGTGATGGAACGCACCCCCGACACACGGGTCACCTACGCGGGCAAAACTGTCAGCCTGACTGATTGCCAACTCCCGCGACGTGTACCTCCGCCAACGACTTCGAACAGTCGCAGACTTGTCGGCGAAATACCACCACCACCACCATCGCTACTACCCCCTTATTCTATGGCCGTTTCTGGAATGGCGAACTGTGCCCAGCAGGCGGCGGAATCATCCCTGGACGCGGGAATTAATAACGAGGGAAACGTGGGAATGGGTTTCGCTGAACTGCACGTTGTTTCGATAACATGACATGCTGCGCTTATGATAATACCAAGTCTGGAGACCGGCTCGTGCTTCGCCCATAATTTACTTGTCTTGCCCGGTATTTTTGGCTGCTTAGCGACGCCAGTCTTGCTTTAGTTTGGCTATCGACCCGTCGAAATGACACCCCTTTTGCGTTTGATTAACATGTCGCGACGAGTAAATTGCCTGGGAAATGTCGAACTGATGAATCGGACACTGTCGAAGAGTTGACAGGTGGTCGTTAGGTATATTAAGAAACTAGACGCGTCGTTCGGAGTTCAGAACTTGGCTGAGGTAAAAATGTATATAATTAGTATAGAAGATTGCCCGAAATTGTATGTCCTTGAAAACGCAGTTTTCACCGAGTTGTCTTCACCGAGGCACTCCTTCTATCTGTTATTTCTAGTCTTTTGTCACTCATTGATCAATGAGTGCGACCCTCTGTCTGTTATGGGAAATGTGGGTGTCTTCTATGTTTGTATCTGTGCACCATAGACGATCCTCAATCACTTGCATGTAATGTATTCATTGTTGATAATGTCTATACCCAGAATTTAATTTTTCTTAATTTTATAGAGCAATGGTAGACCCGTCAATGTACCTTCTCAAACAATTGATTTTGTAGATTTATTAAACAGTTCATCCTTCAACAATTCTTGGCAATTGCAGCACGTAATTGCATAGATAGTTGAGCATAGTCATTTCAGTAGAAGGGGATAATGTTTATAATCGATCACAGACTGTGCCAAGTAGAGTAGCCTAACACCAAAAGATGGATAATTTTCTAGGGATGCAAGCATTTTGCTTTTCAGTTTGTAAGTTTGAGGCAGCGTGATAAGGTAGATTAGACAATAATTAAACGTTGCTAGTGAGATTTAGATGCAGAGGAAGCCGAGACTGCGCGACGCCCGACCACGGCACAATTTGTAAAACACTATACCGCGCCGCGGAGAAGCATAACCCGCGCCACCGGAGAATATGACGTCTTATGAGCAAAGACGCGCGGCGAAAGAGGAGATGCGGGAAGACATTAGAACGTTTACGAGCGGCACACCATTAGACGGATGTTGTCAACGCGTAATTGCCAATGGAGCAGTAACTCACTTCCTACGACTTCGCGGCTTTCAGCTCTAACGACGCTTTACCGGCGTCGCCGACAATAACAAATAACACTGGATACCGTCACCTTCCGCCAGGAATCGCTTTGCGTGATCAATTATAGCGGAGAGCATCTTGATACGGATCGAAAATGGTAATCTCCTATAGTCATCTTGCGATCATTATCTTTGTGATCAAATTAACGAATTATGCATAAATAACACAGAAACAAATTAACAACTCTTAATTCTGAATGCTTCGTCGAAAAATCCTTCTTTAGAATTTATTATGTTTCGTTAACCCTTTCCCGTACTTTAGCGAGTTAGACACGCGATGAAGATTTTGGCCCAACCACGAATATCGCGAGTCAGACTCGCGAACAGATACTTGGGCCAAACATGAATATCGCGAGTCAGACTCGCGACCAGATACTTGAGCCAAACGTAAACATAACAAGCCGAGCTCGCGGACTGATTTTTTGACCGTTACGATCGTGACTGAATGTTAGTTCCTATCAGTACCTCATGACAGTCAGTCACAATTCTTATCGTTGCTGTTACGAAGCAGTTCAATTATTGAAATTTAAGAAACCCCGTCAAAATGCGAGATACAAAAATGTTAAATGAAGGCAGTGATAACGAATCCTCTGATAGTGACGCGTTTGTGCCAGTCGTAAAGGGTATAAGGCGTATGATTATAGATGAGAGTATTGAAGAGGAAAGTACGACACAACAATCATGGATGTGGCAAAAAGTAAAAAACACACCAATAGTTTGTAGTTCGTATTGCGACCGTTTACAAGCATCAGTCTGGTCTGTTTAGCGCGCGTCGATGCCTCCCGCCTTGGGCCCAAGTTTCGTCGAGCTAAATGGCACGGGAAGGGATTAATTCATTAATTGCATTAATTTTTTTATTTTCATCTGACATAGTCCTCCATGCCTCCTGTAACAGTGTCCAGAGATTGGTTTTAGAAGTAGGGCAATGTTTTAACCCCTTGTCCTACCCGCTAACTCCCGATTGTTCAGGCCATAATAAACAAGAAGGTCACGCGTCGAGCCATTTAGCTGTTTAGCCGTGTGCTCGAACTTGCGCAAAATGCATGCGTCTTATGCCATGTATATTTCGGCGCAACGAATGGAATTGTGAAATAATAAATACGTTTGGGCACAACTAATACTTTTAAGATGTCTGGGAAGTAATTATGATCAATTCATCATTGAACAAAAATGATTTATAATTTGAAAGTGGATAATGAATCGGTAACAATTTGTAAATTAATACTTAATTTAAATTAATAATGTTGTGGGAAAACTCGTGGAAAATTAGTAATCTTCGTGTTAGTGTTGTTTACGTTTGTCACGAATGAAGTACCACGAGCCAGGCTCGCGTTGTTTACGTTTGGTCCGAACGAAGTACAACGATCAAGGGTCGTGTTGTTTACGTTTGGTCCGAACGAAGTACAACGAGCCAGGCCAGTGTCGCCAGATCCACCCAAAACTGGGAGGATTTTCCTCTCCTCCTTTTCCCCTTCCACTATCCCATTCCACTACCTGAGCACACTCCACTAAGACCGAAGACTGGTAACGTGATGTCCCGCGGTACGCGTTACATATTATTCTGGTCATCGGAGAGGTGGTAAATTGTATTCCCCTCGATTTCAGCGATCTGGCGACATTGAGCCAGGCTCGTGTTGTTTACGTTTGGCCCGAACGAAGTTCTACGAGTCAGGATCGTCCTTACTGTTTCTGGTCCAAATTTTTTACCACGAGTCTCTCTCGTTATTGTGGGCCAAGGGGCTAATAGTATAAAATATTAGTCACTTATTTTATGGTGAATAAGCAAAGCGATGGCAATTTAACCCTTTGCACTCGGAGCTATTTCAACTAAAAAAACAAACATTTCTTCTAACCTAAAATATTTTCATCGTACACAAGTTTTTTTCGTTATATGCGTACGAAACTGATATAGTACCTCATTACATATGAACAAATTTAATCATGCAAACAATATTCTGAATAATGGTGTAGCAATTTGTAGTGTCTCTCAGAGTCGCCATTCGAGTGCTAAGGGTTAAATACATTTTATATAATTTACGTATGATTATTAATTAGAAAAACTTTTTAAAGAACTGTCAATACTTCAATGAGCGTCAGAATATCCCCATAGAAATAAATATATTAAATAATTTCTCTTGGATGCATCTTTACGATCTCAATCATCTTAAATGATAAATATTAGAACGCGTCACTTCGCGACCCGTAAACTTAGCGTTGAAAGAAAAAAACCTTCACCGTGAGAAAGATACGAAAGTTCAAACACATTCTGTCTGGTAAGTGATTCAGTAAAATCGAGTGTCATTTCTCGGTTCGAATAGTTGAAAAATACTATTTGCTCAGAATTCTCCAGCTCGAAAGTCTCGGTAAAACTTTTCTGCATATGGGATGAGTGTTCGAGACTGAGTCTACCAATCCGGTTAATCCACGGCTATTCCCGTGGCCAAAGACGGTGAAAAAGTTGTGCGAGGTAACCTGTTATCAAAGTCCCCGTCGAAGGACAGAGTTCGTCAACGGTCAAAGTCTGAGCGTTCCTCGAGACCCGCAAGTGACCATCGCGAAAAGGGTGTTCGAGAGCACGCAATGCTGGAGGTCAGACAACGAGGAAGGGGATCGAGAGAGAGAGAGAGAGAGAGAGAGAGAGAGAGAGAGAGAGAGAGAGAGAGAGAGAGAGAGAGAGGAGGAGACAGAGTGGAAAGCGGAGGTCGAAGGGACGGATCGAGGCCTAAGCACGTTCTCACCCTTGGCGCTGCTTGTGAGGACCCTCGGAGGGCCTAACGAGCGGCTTTGTCATTTCTGCGTCTTCCTTCCCGTTCTCCCTTGGCCGTGGCCGCTTTCTCTCTTAATGATGGTTCCCAATACACGTAAATAGGTCCAAGCCCCTAGCTCCGCGCCGACTGGAGCCAGGATGAGCGCCGGTACACGCTCGTCTTCCGCCGTTAGCCACTCAAGACTGCGTTCCCATCCACGCATGTTGGTTTATCCGGGGGACGGTTTGAATGCGCGTTAGTGGAAATTCTACGCGAGGCCGGGACACTTGTATTATCATTAACGACGATTAAGGCGCGTGCCAGCCGCGGTGATTTCGATGGAAACTGCCTCTCGACCGCACGTACGGTTATGAATACATTACCAACCCGCCCGAGGTCTCCGACGTGCGCACGGGATGGCTTTTCCTTGCTAAAAAAATATTATTCCTCTAGATACTTGCCTCTGAACAAGTGATTAGAGTGTTAACAAAATAATTCAAGTGGCATCACCTGTGTACTGCAGCTGGCGATCTTTGCGAAGATGTGCTAGTAGACAAGTGTTGCGTTTTACTATTTTGTACCCTAGTTTTGGAATTCTTGTGGTAGTAAACATTTATATTGTAATAGATAAGGGAAGATGAAAGTTTCCTCGATCGAGTAATTAAGTAGTTTAATGTTCCCATAGATAGCTATAATTTACTTTAACTCTCTACAACACAGTTTGTTTCAAGTCTGGGCGAAATTAGTATAATATGAAGAAATAACATCGCAATAATGAAATTCTTCTGTTAGAAAGATTGAATGACAGAATACGGAGCTATATTCTAGAAATGACATGAAATAAGGCTTGAAAATATAAATAACAAATGCGTGACTTCAGAATCACACAAGTTGACAGACAGACAAATTTTAACTGGAAGCATTGCAACTTCGAAGAATTGAAAAATGCAGATAACAGATGCGTGACTTGTAAATTACACGAAACCATT
This sequence comes from Sphecodes monilicornis, assembly GCA_913789915.3. Classification (NCBI taxonomy): domain Eukaryota; kingdom Metazoa; phylum Arthropoda; class Insecta; order Hymenoptera; family Halictidae; genus Sphecodes; species Sphecodes monilicornis. The sequence continues at coordinate 21,100,873 of OU565290.1, forward strand.
CTAATTTTAAAGATATACAGATCTCTATAGTGAGGTTTGTAAATCTTTAAGTTTGATTAGTTTGAAGTTTGATTACTTAGAATAAAGGGAGCTCGAATAAAGAATCAGGAATATACATTGACTCACAAAATTATTCGCTCGCCCTTTAAATCAGAATAACATTCTTAAAATTTTATAAACCACTTGACTTTTTTCGACCAATTAGAAACATTGATTTAGTAAATCACGTGCAAAAGAGATTTTAAAGAAATTGCAATTAGTAGGAATTACATGAAAAAATAAAAATGGCACTTTTTAAAGCTTTATTATTTCAGCCCGCAATGAAAATAAAAAATATGCGTTTTGTAGATCTATGTTATTTACACTTTTACAATTCATCGAAATCAGTTAACGAACGTATGAGCTAAAAGCGGTTGAAAGTGGCGATAATCGCAGTTTTTCACTTTTGGTCAATTTCTGCTTAAAATCCATAGTATCTTACATCTTCCGACGCGCGTCCTTTTTTTCTGCGTCAACCGATTTCGATGAAATTTTCAGCATATATATAACTAACATAGATCTATAAAAGGCATATTTTAAATGGTCACCACGGGCTAAAATAAAGAAATTTTAAAAAGCGCCATTTTTATCTCTTCATGTAATTCCTACTAATTGCAATTTCTTGAAAATCTTTTCTGCACGTGATTTACTAAATCAATGTTTCTAATTGCTCAAAAAAAGTCAAGTGGTTTGGTCAAATTTTAGGAAAGTTATTCTGATTTAAAGGGCGAGCGAATAATTTTGTGAGCCACTGTACAATCACGAGTAAATATATTGTAATAAAAAGAAGAACGTCCGACGATCGAAGAATAAAACGGTTTTGAACGATCGGCGATATAAATGGCAGAACGTCATCAGATTTTTAAGTATCCGGCCCGGAGTTTCTCGGTACACATTCCGCGAGGCAGGAAACGCTGATTAGTATCCGGTAGGAGAAAACTTTTCGAAGGATCGTTGTACGAGTCCGCCTTGAGATTCTAATGGATTCTCATTTAAATAGAAATCTCATGCCGATACACACAGGGGTCGGGCCACCGCTGTATGCGTCCAGGATGGAAGGACAAACCAACGGGTCCAAGTGTGTTTGCCATCCGAGTAATGGCCACCGGAGGGTCCTCTCTCTTGGCCGGCCCGCCCTGGTCAGACCCGGTCAAGGATAACCATGCAGAGAATGGGCGTGCAAACAAGCCACCCATGACCCCATGTCCGTGGACCGTCTGTGCCCGTACACGTTTTTGATCGTTATTCGATTTCACTATTTCACCGATGCTTCCTCCACTTTGCCGTGGCAATAATAGGTCCATACTATTGTGGGACAAGAAAAGCTCAAACTGCAATTTCTAGATTCATTTTATATCAAACAAATGTCCTTATTTCCGTATTCCCTTTAGATTAAATTTAGAAAAATTTAGAAAAAAAATTGAAAGGTATACAAGTGTTAATTTACCATTTATTCTCAACTTGTACCATTCTTTTACAAGATACACAAGTAAATCAGACCCAAAGCATAATGCATGGTCAACTGACAGCTTCAATAATGCTGCAATTCTTTTTCTTTTTCAAGATATATAATAACTCAGCATAGGCACGGGTCCACGTTAACCATTTTCCTATGGCAGACTTTGATGCGTACCGCTTGTACAATACGGCAGGATTTCAATCGCGACCTCCACTGAGAACGGCGAAATTTTTCGTCAGCGTGCATTTCTCGTTGTAATATGAACGCCTATAGGCGCCTATCGTTTCAGTGGGTCGAAATAAGTTAAGCGCCCATAGGCGCCAACAGTACCAGGAAACCAAATTTTAAAGGCGCCTTTAGGGGCCAACAGTAACCAAAGGGTTAAGGTCATCTGACCACGTGTAATCAATCATAGCATATAGTTAGAGTCAGTATGGTCCACCGACGTCGATCCTTATGTGAAAAAGAAGTTGAATAATTTTCTATTTCAGTAGAAAATCCAAAATAATTGATTAAATAACGCCTTTCGAAATATCATGGAGATTTCCAAATGAAAGATCTGGCGCCATCGAATAATATATTAGAAGAACCTCCATCTATTTCTCAACTAGTGCTCCTCTGAAGACTATATTGAGTCATCGCCAATAGATAAATTGTTAATAAAATTGGCAATCGTTAAATTTGTATTGGTACCAACAGAAGTTGGAGGATAGTCGCTATCGACGCATGCACGCAGAAACGAATCGGAGGCTGTTAACTGAAATGAGCGTTCTACGGTAAGAAAGCGTCAAGCATCTAGAGATATTTCTGTACGTGTCTCGGTAACAATGCTGTTCCCTGCTGCCGGCGAACGCACCTATATATACACAGAAAACGTTCCTCCTGGCTTTTTCCCCGCTACAGAATTTTCACCCCATTTCGCAAGCATGTCACTTCCTGCCTAAGTTCGTATCGGTCTGCGGGCAAAAAGGAGCACGCAGGAACGTCGTCGGAACGTACGTATGCGTTCGTACGTTTCCACAATGGCGCCGACATCCGTGGTCAGTCGACTGTTGGTACTTTGCATGCAAACAGAAAGCGTTACATCTCCTCCTACCATTCTGCTGGCTGGTCAAAGGGACAGTAAATTCTGAAAACTACCGGCGTCGGGCCACTACTTATCGCTGATCTGGCCCTTTTTTTACATTCTTTAACGTTGACCTCGCTTCCGAACGTTACGACAGCAATCGGAAACAAATTCTACCACGGGCATTCTCTTGGAAAAAAATCAATAGTTTGCAGTTCGTAGGCGAACTTCAAAAGGTAGATTTTAACTGTGAACCTCAATGACCAGATTCGAGAAATTCGTTCTTTTTTTCTTTTTTAAATTGCATCAACCTCACAAGAGTTATTAGCAACTACGAGCTTACAATGGAGTGGTCATTTATAGTTTAGATTTCTACAAGCTAACAATTGAGTGGTCATTTATAATATAAATTTCTACAAACTTACAATTGTGTGGTCATTTATAATTTAGATTTCTACAACCTTACAATTGAGTGGTCATTTATAATTTAGATTTCTACAAGCTTACAATTGAGTGATCATTTATAATTTAGACTTCTACAAGCTTACAATTGAGTGGTCAATTATAGTTTAGATTTCTACAAACTTACAATTGAGTGGTCATTTATAATTTAGATTTCTGCAAGCTTACAATTGAGTGGTCATTTATAATTGAGATTTCTACAACCTTACAATTGAGTGGTCATTTATAATTTAGATTTCTACAAGCTTACAATTGAGTGGTCATTTATAATTTAGATTTCTACAAGCTTACAATTGAGTGGTCATTTATAATTTAGATTTCTACAACCTTACAATTGAGTGGTCATTTATAATTTAGATTTCTACAAGCTTACAATTGAGTGGTCATTTATAATTTAGATTTCTGCAAGCTTACAATTGAGTGGTAATTTATAATTTAGATTTCTACAAGCTTACAATTGAGTGGTCATTTATAATTTAGATTCCTACAAGCTTACAATTGCGTGGTCATTCATAATTTAGATTTCTACAAGCTTACAATTGAGTGGTCATTTATAATTTAGATTTGGTTGAATAACTTTGTGTGCTTCAAGAATTTTATTAGTTTTTCGCAAGATTCCTTTGATTCGGTGGCATCTTTGATGTTTCCTGGAATTTTGTATCTTCTTCTTTCGTGATCATAGAGATGGCTCGATGTAACCGTTTCTATCAATGATAGAAAATTTACAGATGATGCGACGACCCTGAAGTTTTCTACAGAAACGTCATTTTGCTCATTGTTAAGATCAGGGCAACAGTAGTGGACCAATCAGCTTGAAATTTTAACTATATATTAAGAAATGGTTCTTTTCACGTTCGACGTACAGAGATGGCGATAGATTGTATGTGTTCTGAGTAATTAATAGACCGCGGATCTTCATACAAATTCTAAATTTTATGGATTATTTGATCAAAACCAGGATGAGGAACAAATTGAATCTATCAATTACAAACCTCCATCTGACAAGCATACTGTAGAAATGTCAGTAATGTTTGCTATTATACATGTTTTCTTGTATTTCGAAAATGTGCACGTACTATAAATGCACGAAGATCCGCAGTATAATAATTACCGAAAAATGCAGGAATAAATCCGGAAGTAAAATCGATCATTAATTAGGATTCGAACTATGCCCATCCCTCTGAAAATAATTTCTTTGTGTCCATTGTGATTGAAACGAGAACTATTTAAAATCGAAGCTAATCGGAATACCTCGTGCCAAACAAACTAGAGAACAGAAATAAAATATTAATCGACTGTGAAGCAATTTCCAGCGGTACGAACTATATTTTTAAGCGAGTCGGGTTGAAACCATTTGAGTACCATAACAAAGGGGAATAAAAATACATTAGCTTTGAATGAATTAATTTCATTTGTATTCGCGTAGGAGTAAAACGTAGGAGTAAAATTGAAAACGAAACTGGCTCTCGGGTTTCGCAGCCAACAAACGCACGCTGGCGCAACAACTTCCGTCAACAATTTGTCCGGGGAACCGGTTCAATTAAACTGAATCCCGGGGTCGGTATCGAATTCCGGAGTCATACGACCGGAGACATTTCTGAAGTGTAATGCTCCCGTCCGCTGCAGATTTGTTGCGTCCAGGATACGCGGAAAAAGGACGACAGCGAGTGGAATCAAATCAAAGTTGGGCTTGCAATTGGAATCCTAGAAGGAACGCGAGACACAGGAGAAACGGAAAGCACGGGGAGGCGAGGGTGGTTCTGGGTGAAAGAGTGAGAGCGAGCATGAGAGAGAAATAGAGAGAGAAAGAAAAAGGAAATAAGACGTAGAAGAAGAGAGCACAGAGGATAGGGAGGAGAAAACGGCGAAACGGCTGGCTGGTTGTTCTCGCCGATCAAATTTCCAGAATGGCTCGAGCTCCATTAAACAGGTCCTACTTTTGCTCCTGCAGCCCGGAGAAGCCGGCTAACCCGTCGCAAAGCGTTCGAGGAATACCTCCATGGGCTGCAGGGAGCTAGTTTCCCCTTCATTTTTCTCGTGCCGCGAGTCGGAAAGTCGATCCACGATTCCAAGAATCCCCCGGGTCTCACACGATTGAGCTCAATCCTGTGTCTGTTATTACCCATCCGCCTCGATGACACTGCCTTTCCGTACGGAAGTCAGCCTGTGTTCCGCTGAAAATTCGGGGGAAACCACTAGAAAACCATTCCGTCGCTTTAACTGCTGACTTCTTCCACTGGTGAGACTTAAAACCAGTTTTTAATGCTATTCTCAACTTCTAGCATGTCCAGATAGAATAACAAACAAAATAAACTAGGCACGTTGTGAGTAGACTGCGGGTTGTTATGGAAAATAAAAATTGGCTCCATTAATTGCAAGATGTACGCGTCGCATACACATTTATTTCTTTTCTTAACAGTTCCAATGAGTTGAAACTAGTACAGCAGTATTTTGAAATTCTTTACAAGTTTTAAATGTTTTGTATTCTATCTATTCGTTTTTGTCATAAATGCATGAAATCTGCAGTTTAATCATGAGTCTACTGTTCTAACAATAATTAATAGACTACGGATTTTATGCATTTATGGCAAAAACGAGTTGGTGCAGTTTAAAAAAAGAAAGAAATTAAAGCAATCTAAGAGCGTTGACATATTATTTTCCATTTTTCAAGATTAATAAAGAAAATTAATTTTATTCTGTTTTCTGATTCTTGCAATTGATCCAACCAATTTTTATTTTGCATAAAGATCCGCAGTCTAATAATTAATTAATTTTCTGAACTGGAACTGATATTCTGGCATCGACACGTCCCATTGATAAGACGTAAAACTTGTAATGCTACTCACAAACTTTAGCTAGCCTAGATAAATAATTTAAATATTGAGATCTGTCTAAACATGATTGGCAAAGAGAAATACTAACAGACTAGCTACAATGATGACCATTAAATGGTCTACAATATATTGTGAGTCACCTATCGTTTGCACCTCAAATATCTTTGTTGTTTCTAAAAATACGTAAAATATGGTAAGGACAAAGTTGAATAGTACAATGCCAAAAACACGATGCCAAAAAAAATCGTGTTTTTATGTCATTTTTTTTTAGAGATATCAAGGTCACCTTGACTTTTTTAAATGGAACCAACCTTTTTTAAACACCAACAATGATAGCCCCTTTTATTACGAATTCAGTGACTATAATTACTCAAGGTCATTCAAGGTCGCGCACGGAGTTCAACATTCCTTCAAAGCCCGTTTACAGGCATGTATCGATATTAAATCTTATACGTTATCTCTGTCCGCGACCTTGAATGACCTTGACTAATTATAGTCATTGAATTCGTAATGAAATGGACTATCATTGTAGGTGTTTAAAAAAGGGTGGTTGGATTTAAAAAAAAGTCAAGGTGACCTTGATATCTCTAAAAAAATGACATAAAAACAAAATTTCTTTTTAGCATCGTGTCAGCCCCATTGTACCATTCAACTTTGTCCTTATCATATTTTACGTATCTTTAGAAACAACAAAGATATTTTATGTGCAAACGTCAGGTGACACCCTGTATACATTAGTGGAGTCAGTGTTCAATTCATCACTGTAATTAAAAAGCAAAAGTACACGAATCATTTTATAAGAAGGTACGTGGCATTGAATAAAAGGAAGACTGCATGATGTTAATGCAAGAATGATAAAAATGATAATATAGCCAACATTTCCTGCTAATTTCACAAAACAGAATATTCTGATGCCAGAACAAAAATGGCGATATAGCATCATCTCTATTCATAAACGTCTAAGATCCTGGGCAAGTGCCAGCTAACTGATACGTTATCAGTCGGCTCAGCCATTTTGTACCGAGCAGACGACCAGGTGGAAGTCTCCTTTGCCGTTGTGACCAGCTCTGATAACCAAGGATTTCGCTCGGGTCCGAAAGTTTGTCTACTCGCGTTACCTCGAGCTCACGGCATCTCCTCGGCTATCCTCCATGCCAGTATCAACAGCTACTCCGCCTCGCCTCGATATTTCCCTGGTCCAATATCCGCATTGTCTCGTCTTGTCTACGTCTTCACGTGTGTCTAAACTAACCCTTCGGCATTCAACACCACCTCTTTCCGTTTCCCTCTTCTTCTCTTTCCCCGGCGTGTTACCCGAGTTTGCGCTCGAAAATCATCCGGTGGCCCCTACCCACCGGATCCTCGCCCCGGGATAAAGCTATCAAATGCACGTTGCGTCTTCGAGCGGAGTCGGAGCCGGCTATAGCGTGCTGGGACGATCAACGTTGTAATTCTCGATGAGTTCCGTTCGGATTATTTACTCCATGTTAGCAACGCGAAACGAAAATCGACCGAACTTCGATCTAAAAATTAACACGGTTCTCTTTGCACGTTTCGGCTTACAGTAGAACTTCATTTAAATGAACCAGTTCGGAAATTAGTTGGTTCAAATAATCGGGTGGTTCATATAATAGAAGACCAGGTTTCTCCCACTACCAACTATGATTTCGCTCATCTAGAGTTCAGTCGATCAGGCATTGCTAACATTTAGTTCATGTAAATAGAGTTTCGCTGTAATCTGTCACTAAAAAATATAAAATTTCTCTATGTTTCAATCACTGATTTTAATACTTTTAGGCTCCAGTAATTAGACTTCAGAACAAGCTCCCAATAAATTAATTTTATATTTTCATTGCTCAGCTTGCGAAGGTTTCCAAAGTTGTATGACGAGATTAGATTCTGTCAAGTTAAAATCTCCGCGATGGCAGCCGCCTCTATCAATCGTGTTACAAGTTATTGTCCATTATCCCGGCTGTCGTTGAGCAGCCATTACACGGTATTCAAATACTCCCTCAGTGACAGTCGATGGGGCCGTATAAACCGGGAACGACTAGGTATCGGAGTCCCGTAACCTGTAAAGAGTTTATCGAAGAAGAAGGACTGTTAAGGGTAAAGGGTAGTTTTGCGATCGCAGTAGAAGAAGACCAGGAGGGGGGGAAGGAGCGAGGATGTAGCACGCCGGTGAAAAAGAGAAGAAGGGGGACACTGTAGCGGGACAATCTCATCTCGATCCCATCGTACATCGTGCCATCCGAGACCCTACATCTCCGGCCTCGTCCCTGCGTCCCTCTGAGGAACCCGAATACCCTCCTACGAGTCTTCAGCCCCATCCCCGGGAACCCGTTTCCTTTACGTTCTGGTAGGTACACCGGGCTCCTGCGACCCTCGACGTGGCAAATTGAGCACACTCACCCCTTCGGAGAGAGCGAAGCAGCGTTACGAGCGATATATGTGGACCATTCGACAGACAAACGGCTCTCTTTCCCTCTCGGATCCTCTCGTATTGTAAGTCTTTTCTCCTTCTACCCCCTGCCGCTGTGGATCGAGGCGCGATCGTAAGTCGAGGAACGCGAGTCGATTGAATTACGAGTCGAACGTCCGAGCACTCCGACGACAAACAGAGACGCTGCGAGATAGACTAGACTGTAGAAATTGATAACAAGTTGGTATTTTTCATGCACATTGTACAGCGAGTGGATCGAATTTGAATACGATGGGCCGATCGAGTTGCGAAATTCAGAGACTGTTGGATTAGAGAGAAGAACTATAGTAGGAGTCTAGGACTATGGTAGAAGTCTACTCTCTGCGGGATAGTTAAAAAAAAAGGTTGGAAGAAGAAATTTAATATACATTAGCAAGATGAGCAGCTGGATGTAGAGTTAATTTTCTAGAGAATAGTTCAAGACAAGGTTTTAGAAGAAATTCAACGTGCATTGGTTAGATGAGCTATACAGTCAATTTTCTAGAGGAAAACAGAAGACAAGGGGAGAAGAAGAAGTTATAGACATGATAACCAGACGTGAAAGATTAGGAGTCAATTTTCAAAGAGGAAAGCTGAGGACAAGAGGAAAGAAAGGAATGAGAAACACGTTAGCCAGATGGGCTATATTAGGAGTCAGTTTTTCAGAAGGCAATTAAAGATAGGTGAGTCAGATGAGCTAGGTTAGGAATCAATTTTTTAAAGAAACGTTTTAGACAAAATCGAAAGAAGAGGTTAAAGACTATCTGAAGGCATACTGAAGACAAGAGGACACGAAGAAATTAAAGACATGTTAGCGAAACAAGCTACATTAGAAATCAGTTTTTCAGAAGGAAATTAAACACAGGTTAGTCAGATGAGCTAGATTAATAATCAATTTCTGAAAGACAGGTTTTACTAAATCGAAGGAAGAGGTTAAAGACACGTTAACCAGATGAGGTAAATTATGAATGAATTATCTGAAGTCATACTGAAGACAAGAGGACACGAAGAAATTAAAGACACGTTAGCGAAACAAGCTACATTAGAAATCAGTTTTTCAGAAGGAAATTAAACACAGGTTAGTCAGATGAGCTAGATTAATAATCAATTTCTGAAAGACAGGTTTTACTAAATCGAAGGAAGAGGTTAAAGGCACGTTAACCAGATGAGGTAAATTATGAATGAATTTTCTGAAGGCAAACTGAAGACGAAAGGACACGAAGAAATTAAAGACATGTTAGCCAGATTAGCTAGATTAGTAATCAGTTATTAGAAGGAAATGAAACACAGGTTAATTAGATGAGCTAGATTCATAATCAATTTCTTAATGACAGATTTTACACAAAATCGAAAGAAGAGGTTAAAGACACTTTAAACAGATGAGGTAAATTATGATTGAATTTACTGAAGGCAAACTGAAGACAAGAGAACACGAAGAAATTAAAGACATGTTAACCAGATAAACTACATTAGAAATCAGTTATTCGGAAGGAAAATAAAGGCAAGTAAATCGGATGGGCCAGATTAGGAAACAGATTACCAAAAGCAAATTAAAGACAGGCTAACCAGATGAGTTAGACCAAGAATGGCTTTCCTAAAACGAAAGACAGATTCTCAAGTTGCTGACGCCACACCGAATCAACGTTGACAGCGTTATCTGGTCGGATGCTCTCTCAATTTGAAATTTCATGGAGATAGAGCAAAAAAACGCTGAGCCCGAGGTTGTCGCAAAATGAAGGCGGTAAGAAAGAGTGGAGCAGGCGGAAAATATCCTGGAAGCTTTTCATAAATACTGAACGATACCCAGGGTGAGGCCAGACGCGGCGGAGGTCTCCTGAATCGGGCTCATCTCGCGCCAGCGCGAAAGCGGTGGTTTTCACTCGGGTCTAATAAAGGGTTAATTAATACGCTTTAAACCGTCGCTCTCGAAAGGGGTGCCTAGGGGTGGAGGCACGACCTACAAAGTGCTCGAGAGAACCGGTGGGAGAGAGGGGAGCAAAGAGAAAGAGAGAAAGAGAGAAAGAGAGATAGAGAGCAAGGGAGACGTCGGCTGTCGCCTTCACACCGTGCTGCGGCCTCGAATCAAATCGGTAGGTGTTATTGCGTGAATCCCCCCTTTTCTGACACTTTCCTTTCAGAATGCAACAAATGCCGTCATGGAAGACTCCGGGACTCCAGGAGTCTTCTTGAAGCTTTGGAGGGAATGAAGTTGCCGAGTATTTTGTGGGAACCTGGCTAATTTGGATGGTGGTTGGGTTCCTGTTGCGTGGAACGCTCGAACTTTATGGTACCCGCTTCTATGGGGTCTATTAGTTCAACCTAGTAGTCGGATTTGACATTTCAGTACACTACGAACATTATTACACATTGATGAAATACTAAGAATCTTCCAAGTAGCTAATAAAATCGATTATATTCTGCCCGACAAAGTTATAAAAAATATTCAATAATGGAAAAATGAACAATCTAATCGAATGACTAAATCATAAATCCTCAACGTCAACGCTGTCATCGGTGATATCTCTAAAAACATCGAGGAGGCGTTAATATTTCACTTCATAGTTATTATAATATTCAATTTATCTATCTATGTTAAAATTACAAATCCTACTACACTTTGAGAATTTATAATAGACAATATTGTAAGGAAAATCCGCAAGAAAAACGATTTATTTAATATATTTGGCCACACGGATAACCAATGTTCACAACCGACATTTTTTTTTGCAACCGCTCGGGCGATCGTACTCTTACAAATTCTTCTGTTATTATCGATCCTCTATTTTATAAATTAAGCTATATACAGGGTTGTCTGTTAATATACACACGACATACATACATGATCCGTACCTTCACTCTATAATATGAAACTTCAACAGGACACTGACCCAAAAATTGTTTACAGAAGATTGTGAGTTACCACAGTGAGAGAAACTGTGCTCCAACAGAACAGGTAGGAAGAATCATTCTATTATCGAACTGACATCTTGTTACAATCATCACCAATAGAAACATTCCGGGGTTTCATCAGCTAAACAGGTGTATGTCGCAGAGATGTGAAAAATATGCTGCGATATTTGATGGTGGGAAGAAAAATCGCGGAAAGAGTGGTTCGTTACGGGCCAATGGTTGAGCAGCACGTTCACGCGTGAAATTTCGGCGAGCATCTAGCGGGGTCTGCATAATTATCGTCCTGGTGACAGGGTACCGTAAAATCAGCCGCGTTACCGGCAAATCCGTACACCGGCAGTGGCAGCGGAGACTCGTTGTAGCGGCGAAGAAGCAACGACGCCTCTTCCACAGTAAACCCAATTTATTTCGTTCCGGGCAAGGGAGGTGAGAGCGAAACGAGAAAGCCCTTTTCGGGGTGGGCGCCAAACGGTGATGCCACCGGCGACTTGTGAACCACTTGTCGCTGTTACAGCCCCATAAATTCACGGCGCCGCCGACACACCGAAGAACTACCTCTCTCTCTCTCTCTTTCTATCTTGCGCTCTCTTGGTCTCTCTCTCTTCCTCAGCTTCTCTGAGACTGCTACTCAGAGTCCCTTAGACGCGTGTTTGGATGCCTGCTTACTTACGTTTACCCCACGCCCAGGATTCACCGCCACGAGGACCCTAATCGAAATCAACGTTTCCGCTCGTTACACTATTCTATTGTCGTATCCTAACGGGATTTGGTGCCTCCCACGACTACGGGAAAAAGCAGACCGCGACAGGGATCTTCGACGGATAAGGTGCGCTGCTGATTTTCCGACATCTTGCTCTGGGGACGATCCCTGGCGGAAACAAGCTTCTTTATCGAAAAATAGTATTTCAGGTTGTAAAATGAATTAGTTGAGTTGAAACTACAAACAATGTTTTCATTGTAAGAATTTTTTTACTACTCACTGAAAATGCGTGTATCTGTTACCAATAGGGAGGTACTTGTAATCTTTTTTAATGTAGAAGCCTCTTTCATATGACGAAGAGGATTCTTTTATTAAATCAAGAATTCTGTTACGATACAACGCAAATCTGCACAACAGTGGCCAACAGCTGAAATAATTAGCTAAATACTTTTCAATTGAAGCTGTTATATCAGAAGAAGTTAACACGTAGAACGCCATGGTGGCCGCGAGCAGCATTATTGTATTGCTTAACACTAAATCTACCGACCATTGACCCCTTGCACTATGATTTATTTCATGGTTACAGTGATTAGAACTTCTACATCGCCCATAATTTCTTCGAGGAAAAATAAAATATACTTATTAAATGCTTGTATATTCTCTAACGGCTATATATCGACAACAACAAAATAGAATTTTCGTTTCGGTTTAAAGGAAATTGATAATTTACACATTTAGTAGATTTCGTTCGAAATCCTCATCACGAGTCTGTTTCGTTGTTATAGTGCAAGGGGTTAAATGTGCCTAGTATGTACTTCGTCATAAAAATGGCACCATTGAATTTATTTAGATTGTCTGCCATTTTTGCTGTAATTTATATAGGAATAAAAAAGTATGCATAATCATTCCCAGTGGAAGCATTTTTGTAACTTCAACAATTGTAAAATAAGAAATCTGAAAACGGTTTTTTGACCGGCGGTGGCAGGTTAAGTGTTAAAATTGATTGCCATAAAAGTAATGGCATCGAACACTAATTTATTACTGCCGAAATTAACTAGATTCTAGTGTAAGGTGAGGATTTGAATATCCAGTAACTAACAATTGTCCTCAATAACTCCGATCGGTCCTGTGAGCGTAATAAATGAAATTTGTGTGAAGTACACAAAATTTCCGAATGGAAAAATTTTGTTACGAATATGAATGGACCAGTGTGACCGTACTGGTTCTGTTTAATTTTTATCCCAACAATTATTTAATGTGAACGATGTACTGCTTGAGGATTTTCAGGACCTTTCATTTACTGCTTGAGGATTTTCAGGACCTTTCATTTACTGCTTGAGGATTTTCATCACCTTTCATTTACTGCTTGAGGATTTTCAGGACCTTTGCTTGAGGATTTTCAGGACCTTTCATTTACTGCTTGAGGATTTTTAGGACCTTCCATTTACTGCTTGAGGATTTTCAGGACCTTTCATTTACTGCTTGAGGATTTTCAGGACCTTTCGTTTACTGCTTGAGAATTTTCAGGACCTTTCATTTACTGCTTGAGGATTTTCAGGACCTTTCATATACTGCTTGAGAATTTTCAGGACCTTTCATTTACTGCTTGAAAATTTTCAGGACCTTTCATTTACTGCTTGAGAATTTTCAGGACCTTTCATTTACTGCTTGAGGATTCTCAGGACCTTTGATTTACTGCTTGAGGATTTTCAGGACCTTTCATTTACTGCTTGAAAATTTTCAGGACCTTTCATTTACTGCTTGAGGATTTTCAGGACCTTTCATTTACTGCTTGAGAATTTTCAGGACCTTTCATTTACTGCTTGAGGATTCTCAGGACCTTTGATTTACTGCTTGAGGATTTTCAGGACCTTCCATTTACTGCTTGAGGATTTTCAGGACCTTTCATTTACTGCTTGAGAATTTTCAGGACCTTTCATTTACTGCTTGAGGATTCTCAGGACCTTTGATTTACTGCTTGAGGATTTTCAGGACCTTCCATTTACTGCTAGAGGATTTTCAGGACCTTCCATTTACTGCTTGAGGGTTTTCAGGACCTTTCATTTACTGCTTGAGGATTTTCAGGAGCTTTCCTTTACTGCTTGATGATTTTCAGGACCTTTCATTTACTGCTTGAGGATTTTCAGGACCTTCCATTTACTGCTAGAGGATTTTCAGGACCTTCCATTTACTGCTTGAGGGTTTTCAGGACCTTTCATTTACATAAACGCGGCAATGAACGTGTTAACCAAAGTAGCAGAGAAGAAAAGAAAAACCATCTGTGACTCAGTGATTGCTATCCAGTTCCCAATCGGATCGTCATTGGCATAGTCATGGGACGCAGGATTGTATCGCCGGTGGTCCCGGTAGTCCTAAATTTCTTCGTCAGCGGCGCGTAAAGGGGCTCGACGGGGGTCAGGTTGCCGTTTGTTTCCGCGACATAATCGTCTTGCACGGTTGCTTTTCAATCTCGCCTCGTAGATCGGCAACATACAGTCCAGTTGGCCGAGGTAGGACCAGGCGCGCGATACGGTTCCAGTGAGAGAGAGAGATACGGGCGGGACCGGGCCTTTTCCCTTCTCCCTTCGCCCTTCGGCTCCCCCTTCCTCCTCCTGGTGGTTCTGGTCGTCCTTTGTTGACGGTCTCCGCCGTTCCACGGAAACAGTCGCCAGGAAGCGAGCTAGCGCAACGACGAGAACGCCCACGACCGTGACGTCATACACCACTGACTTCATCTCGTTATGTTACGTTCCACGACGAGACGTCGGATGCAGGAAGCCTACCGTTTCTCCCTATCCCTTTCTTCCCGGGCGTCGTCATTTCCATCTCCCTTCCACCACTACCACCACCACCATCACCATTTTCTCTCCTTTACCCAAGTGTCTCTGTCACCCTCTAGCCTGACCCTCTTCCTTGCCGGGCTCTGTGTTCTCCAGCCGTTCAACCCGTTAGCTCCTGGGTGGCCCGCATGGCGGACTCGGAAAGCCGCAAACCCTTCGGGAAGACAGATACCGTGGATCGATACTGCTTAAAGGCAGAGAAAAAACCCCTGACTTCCTCTTTCTGATCACGAACACCCAGTGGAGTTTGCACCTGGGATATCAGCCAGAAAGATGATAGACGTACGTTGTCCACTCTATAAATTGTCTATCCGGCGGGTACTTCAAATTTTCCGTCATAGGATCGAAGTGGATAGTTATTCTCAGCAATTGTTCATCACATGACACGTCAATTAGAACTGAAAACGTTCTCAAACACGGCGGCGGAAGTCGAACCTTCATACCTGAAGGATGACGACATCTTATAAAAGAGTCGCAGAAGGGAATCAGGTATTTCCCGATATTTCTAGGGTGTGGAGTTTTCGACAAGATACAGCAACTCTTGTTTTACCTTGACAAATTGCTGAGTCGAGAACTGAAATAAAATTTAGATTATACAATGAATATAATGAATCAAGCAAAGCATAGCAATGCTATTGATCTTTAAATAGACTAGCAAGGTTTCCGCTACCCTATGCATCTTTAAAAATAATCATCTTTGAAGGTTTGGCTAATCCTCTATCATTTTGCAGCATGTTGTTAAGAACCACTGTTAAATATATTGAAGAACTTGCTGCATTCGTGAAGATCGTTTCAAAAGTCTGCTTAAGTGTTAAATAATTCATCCCAGGTTATTTTGTAGGTTTGGTTCGCAGACCGCTAGCCAACGGTGTCTCTGTGGTTTCGAGTCAGCCCCGGGACGACGACGTCGAGAGGGAGACGAAGAAAAAGGATCACGAGGAGTGGATAGTTATCCTTAGCAATTGTTCATCAAATGAAACGTCAAAGGAATTGAATTGTTGAGTCGTTGAATTGAAATAAAATGGAGATTATACAATGAATGTGATGAATCAACCAAAGCACAGCAATGCGATTGATCTTTAACACTAGATTGCCCAAGGAAGTCATTTTGACTGCTTTTTAATTTCAACTAGAAGAGTCGATCACCAATGATGAAAATGAAAGTGTCATTAATATGCCCAGGAAAATTAAATATTTTTTCTTGTTAATATTTACTAATAACTTGTTATATAACTGTAAATAATATAAAAAATATTAAAAATTAATTTTAAACTTTCTTTACACATTAGTTATTCTTTCACAATGCAGTCATTTTGACTGCTTTTGGGCAATATAGGTATATACTAAGTTTCAGTCTTTCTAGTGAGACTATCAAGATTTCGGCTACCATATGCATTTTTAAAAGTAATCATATTTGAAGATTTGGCTAATCTTCTATCAGCGTGTCGTTAAGAACCTCCGTTAAATATATTGAACAACTTGCTGCACTCGTGAAGATCGTTTCAAAAGTCTGCTTAAGTGTTAAATAATCCATCCCAGGTTATTTTGTAGGTTTGGTTCGCAGACCGCTAGCCAACGGTGTCTCTGTGGTTTCGAGTCAGCCCCGGGACGACGACGTCGAGCGGGAGACGAAGAAAAAGGATCACGAGGAGGAAGGACGAGGTAGCGCGGGGTAGTAGCCATATATACGACGGCCCCCATAGAACGTCGTACTTTGAAAACTTTGGACGTTAAGAGAAAGGGTAGCTGGCTGCTCAGGACGTATTGTAAAGGCTCCGTTGCTGGGCGATGGAGATGGTTGCGCCGCACCGTGTCGGTGTAGGGTGGCGCTGCTGCGAGAGACCTCCTAGACATCGTTTCGATTTAAGGAGTGCCAGGAACCCATGGGGTGTGCAGAAATGCTAGGATTTTGGATTCTATCAAGGCGGAGCCGCCAATCCGTGGGACAAGGGGAGGGAGCAATGAAATGCTTTCATCCTGGTAAAATCTTCGGACGATGACGACAGCGCCCCTAACCGGGCTGCGACGGGATTCACGAAAACATCGCGAGACGAAATAGGAATTCCTTCGAAATCGATTCCGTTTCGCCGAAGCGGTAAACGGAGAAGTGCGTGCCGGTGATTTGACGGGACGACGCGATCGGAAGTCGTCCGGTGTACGCTCATTGCGCCGGAACTTCGAAGATCCTAAACGATTCTAATCCGCGTTAAGCGCGAGCGAATTTCACCCGAGAAAGCCATCCAACGCGGGAGAAAACATCGACCAAAAGGCGAGACAGAGATCCTGCGACTCTGTAGAACCCTTTGAAGAAATCCGGCACCACCCGTTAAAAAGTTGCCCGCTTTCTTCTCAAAGGATCGTTCCGCTTTGCTTAACAATTACTCCGGGAAAAATAGCGCGACCGGTTCCTGGGGCCGCGTTTCTCGCTGGAACAGCCGGAAAATCGATCCCGAGAGAAACTACGTCACGGACAAATGCAAAGGAGGATAAACAAGTTTACGCGACCAGCCGTTTTCGAACGAAACTTCGCGAAACGCAAGAGTTTCGAACCGGGTTCGCGGAGCTGTTGGTTCCAGGGCCCGGGCTGAATTCGCCGGCGTTATTAGGACAATGGTCCATCAAGGCTATCAGAAGGAAGTCGTTCTGTGCGGCACCGTTCGAAGACTGCTCGCGTTATCACCCTCTCTCTCTCTCTCTCTCTCTCTCTCTCTCTCTCTCTCTCTCTCTCTCTCTCTCTCTCTCTCTCTCTCTCTCTCGTAATAACCGCTCGTCCATTTTGTCAGCGTAAAGACAGCTTTTAGCAAGCCACCCATCTAAGCCGCGTCGCGCCGCTGATGGCAGGGAATGGTTGAAACGCAAGGACTCGCGCTAATGAAGGACGAGCAGTAGCACGGCTGTCTTGGCACAACGACACGCCGAGCAAAGGCCAACAGGTCGCCATTAGAGCATACTGTTTCGAACTACTAATAGCCAATTCATGCGCCGCCCGTCCGAACCCGGTCCGTCGGCTGCCCCTGCAGCTACCGCGGCCAAGATTGTCGCCCCATATAAATAGACAAGGCCGCTGGGACCACCCTTCACCTTTGCCGATCTCCCTCCTGCAAGATCGTTACACAAAATACCGCAAATTTTGCCTCAATCAACGATTTTACGATTGGAAAAATAATTAATATAATTGTTGAAAGAATAGTGATTTGCGCGTGGCAAGCCTGTCGGCTCAAGAGTCGGGCGTGTTCGTCACCCATCGGCCGCGCTCGGTGTTCGCTTGCACGAATACGACTGTCCTACTCCTTTCGATGATGTAGTGGGTGTGTTTTCTTATTGTGGAGGCGAAGGAAAAGGATAGTGGCCATACTACTGTGAAAACAACATGCCAAACATTGGCAAACATCTAAGACACATATCTTCCGAGAATTGTTATGCGTTCGATACACGAAATTTTCCAACCACTGCAGCCATCAGTTCCGATAGATACAAAGTTCTGCAAGAGTAAGAAAGATTTAAAGCATTTCAGTCCAGAATACACATGATATAATTTATGTTAGAATTCTATAGAACCTACGGAATGATACAAACATTTCTGATCGAGGAACTCGATTTTCATAAGCGTTTTGAATGCTTCGGACTCAACAAATGGGCGGGGAAATATCAGATCGAAGACTTAATTTTCTTTGATGCTTAGAACGCTTTAAATTCGACGAACAATTTTGGATGGAGGACTTACCAGTTTGAGTTTCTCGAGAATCTAAGATCAGCGCGGAATTAATATATTCCAAACCGCGATTATAACAGATCGGTTCGCACTAACATTCAATATTCTTGATTTGTGAAAGAAAACGAGCGATAGAAAAATATCGGAAATCATCGGGGCAGAACTGCAGCGGCCGTAAGTTTCGAACTTTACGGGGATTGAAGAATGGCGGGCGATAGAATGCCGGCGCGATTATCGTCAAACTTTCTTGCATCTTATTCCGTGGCAGCGAAGAGCTTCGACAGGAGTTCTATACATTGGCTTGGGCGGGTAGCTACCCGACGGATATACGAGGTATTCCCAGAGGTCCGCACCCTCCTTGGTACAATACTTGGTCTTCGTCTTGCGCGCTCTGCCCGCGTAATTACGAGGGGAAAATTAAGCACCGACACAGCCGCCGGTCGGTCGACCTGTCGGTCCTTTCGCTCGGTTAACGAGAGTAAGACAGGACTCTCGGCCTGGAAAGAGACAGAGAGAGAAAGAGAGAGAGAGAGAGAGAGAGAGAGAGAGAGAGAGAGAGAGATGATGCTGGTGCTGGCGCTGCTCTCGGGCAAGGGACGAGGACACCAAGGAGAAGGAAAGGAATCACGTTCCTGGGTGCTTACACGAGAAAGACGACAAGGAGACGGGGCCTGTGCCAACCAACCGCCGCACCGCGCGCGGAGCCTTCTTAGATCTCGGCAATGGATCCAGCCACAAAGCGGCCATTAAAAGATCATATCATCCCCGGCGTTACGGCTTTTGAAATCCTTCATCGAGATATTTCGGTGGCCACCGAAAAGGCTATTCAGCCATCTATTCATGATTAAAAAAGTTATTGTTAGCCAAGCGCCCCGATGTTCTGTTTTAAAGGGTATGCGCGAGATGGGACTTTTTAATGTCCCTGTTTCTCCCATTTAATTCCATCTCGATTAAACGCAGGTCTTCTTCATTCCCACGACTTTAATTCGCTGGATTCCGATTTTTAAACAATCGCAGAATGAATGAATGAACCCCGCACTAATGGTATGGAAAATCTATCCCGGTAAAATCAGTTGCATTTTTCATATGTTGTAGCTTATGATCTACTGAACAAAAGATGGGCACAGAGTTCAATAATGGACGGTTATCGAGTCATAATCAGTCAAACATGACAAATTCAAGCTGCCGAATACTCAAATCTTAGGAAGTATATTTACTTTACACGCTTGCCGCATCCCCACTCCCGTCACCCCACTCCTTCGATTTTCAAGTTGAGCGACCTAAATGAAGTTGGCAACATACTAGCGCTATTGCTGCCGAATGCTATTACTTTCTGGCATTGCTACGTCTGATATTTATATTATTGATATCAGTGTATTCCATACATTTTGGTCTCCATACTGTTTGGTAAAACATAATAAGATAGTTTTTTTATTAATCCACACACACGCACGCACACGCACACAAACACACATATAGCAGAGAAGGTTTGGAGCCAAAAAATACTACGAGAGTGACGAACCGTGGGGTCCTTATCTCTATTGTGACACGCAAAGATGTTTGTGAAAGATTTCTGTTCACAGACCCTTTAAAGGTTATTCAAAATTCAAAATTAATGACACCACCTAACAGATTTTGTGAAACCCTACTATTTTTGTATCAACATTTTTCCAAGAAATAAATACTTCCCGAGATTTGAGTATTCGGCAGCTCAAATTTGTCATGTTTGACTGATTATAACTCCATAACTGTCCATTATTGAGCTTTGTGCCCATTACATCTTTTGTTCCGTAGATCATAAGCTACAACATATGAAAAATCCAACTGATTTCACCGGGATAGATTTTCCATATCATTAGTGCGGGGTTCTTTTAGTACATGACTCTAAATACTCTGAAGACTACGGTTATTCTCCCGATGCACTGAAATTCAGTTGATAGATCTTAATTTCGCTCTCGCATATTTTGAACACAGCTTGTCGGAATCAGAGACAGTATTAGCTGAAAATATGATTAAGCAGTATGATTTCACTGAACGTAAAATAGATTGCGAGGACAATAGATTGTTGGGAGGAAATTACGTATTATTAGAGGAACTGGATGCGAGCTAGAAGAACAGTCGGAGGCAACGATAAAGTAGATTTTGAACAACTCGGAAAATTCCATCGGCGGAGTCCTCTCCAGGCGGAATACTTTCCGCGTCGCCTTACGTATGATTTCATTGACGCTGGAAACTCGCAGGCTCGCTAAACCGGGGAACTTATGTGTCGGGAAGTTCCACGGGGTACGGTTATGCGACGGCTTATGGAAAAAGCCGCTCCTCCTCGCGGTAATCGTCCTCTTCCCGATGCGAGTCGTACTTTTTTTCGGCCTGCACCCAGCGTCTCTCCACTTTCTTAATCCGTTTCACCGCGCAGAAGATTATTTTACGAGCCTGCGGTGCCATGGTATCAGCTGCGTCTTTGCCGCGACCCCAGCTCACCGCGGCGAACACCATAGAGAGAGAAAAAGAGGACCGAAGATACTCTGCGCTCTAATGCGAGTTAATAATACTCCCCTATTTTTTGAGAGTTACTATTTTATTTATAAGACGCAGTCCCATACGCGTAGAGCAATATTTACCAGACAAACGACTATTATCTCACACCCCACTACGTTCGGTTAACCGGGGGGAGAGATACATTCTCGAGGAGGATGAGCCACCCCGAAAATTCTGTGCTTCTTCTCCTGTGCTTGAAAGTACAGCTTGTGATTCATGGAATGGAATTTAAAATTGGTTTGATTGTGCTGCGATGAGTCTTCGAACTCCGAATTTTATTACAGCGAGTGCTGGTCCAGAAATATAAATTCTAATGAAGAGCGTTGGATCTATCGAATATCTTGGTGGAATATATTACCGAAGTGTTCTATTAGATTTTATTGTGGAAATTATTACAGTTCCGATTTTATGCGTTTAAGGCAGAAATTGGTGGGTGAAATTTAATATAGTGAAACGATTAAGAGAATTTAGAAATATCGATGAATTGTTTCCAAGTTATTGAAACTGTTAGAAGTGGTAAAAATTCTTTACTTGGTTCCTGTTGTTTATAATTCATGTATAATAATTTTGTTTTGAATAAGGTGGTATTTATATTGTTTCCTCTTCGAGAAACGAAATATAAAATCAATGAATTGTACTCTATATTCGAAATTCGTTCAAGACGGAGTCCAACAGGGGCTGCTCTCAGCGTAACAGCTGAAACTAGCTTAGAACTAACTATTTTTCATAGTCTTGACAAAATTTCTTCCTCTACTGCTCACAGAGTGATTTCTGTAAAACACTGAAAGCCCATAAACAGTCTGACACTTCTCCAACTATTATATCTAATTTCTAGCCTGGAAATAAGGTCTAACAAACCCTTCTATCAAAGCAACAATTAAAACCGGTTGAGTAATATTTATTTTTCATTCATTTGGCAAATTCTGCTTTCTACCGCTCACAGAAGGATTTATATACGACATCAAAGGACCATAGAGAGTCTGGCAATTATCGAGCTGTTATCACTAATTTCTAACCTGGAAATAAAGTGTAACAAATCCTTCTATCAAAGTAACAATTAAAACCAGTTGAGTATTATCTTTTTTTCAATGTCTTGACAAAATTCCTCACTCTAACGCCCACAGGAGGATTTCTATACAACATCAAAGAACCATAGAGAGTCTGACACTTCTCCAACTATTATAACTAATTTCTAACAGGGAAATAAAGTCTAACAAACCCTGGTTTAACAGTGACAGTTAAAACCGGCTGAGTATTATCTATTTTTCAATGTTTTGACAAAAATCCTCACTCTACCGTTCACAGAATGATTTCTATAAAACACTAAAGACCCACAAAACCTAGTGTAACCTAGAAATAAATTTTAACAAAGCCTGATATAAAAATAACCGCTGAAAGCAGTTGCCTATTAGTAATTCTGCATTTTCTCGAAAAAAAATCTATTTCTGTAGTTCACAGAATGATTTCTATTGAACAGCAAATGGTCGCAGACAGTCTGACGCATCCCTAGGTTCGATGCCACGCAAGCCCTGATGTAAAAGGTTTTTCTTGGAAATGGCCGAAGTGGGCACGCGTTCCTTGGACTTCCAACTCGCGGTAACAGTAATAGGCGGAAGGTAACGTTCCAGAAGGTACGTTTAACGTCTGACAAAGGGGTCGACGTGAACAGGAGGAAACCTTGGTGTGGTAGAAGCAGGACAAAAGCGGTCGCTGCGGTAATTATCGTCTACATGGACGAAAGGCGAGGACAAGGAGAAGGCGCGTCCACGTGAACGACGCGGTCATCGTCGAGCTCCGCAACAACGGCGAGGAAGAGGACGAGGACGAGGACGTCGACGATGGCCGGCAGGGTAGCTGACTGGGCTTCGCCGAGTTTCTAGCCAACCAAGCAGCCATCCAGAGTGCTGGACAAAGTTTCCGTTGGTCGTCGGGGCTTCCAGGCTTCTGGAAACTTTCGGCCCAACCCCCGGCGGACAGTCGCCGTGGATTGGGCTTCTCAGTCCGCCCACCTGGTCTGACCACTGGGTGCAAACACGGCCGCTGCAGTAATTGCAATAAACGTCTATTCGTCGACGGTGAATTTGTTCGGGTACGGGGAGAGGCCGGTCGGTGCGCAAGGAAATCGATTCCGTTCCTTTCGAATCAACCGGTCCGTGGCAAACTGCTGGGCTTCGGAAAATTCGAGCGACGAGAGAAGAGTCTTCAAGTCACTGACGGGTACTTCATTTTCAAGAAAAAATTGTATCGGTGACATTAATCGCATCATTTATTCGGTAATTACTTCTTATCGTAGATCTGGATTGTAGATTACATTTTGCAAAGGGTTGCGAAGATCAAAGGGTGTCTGATGGCTGATTATCTGATTACATTTGCGAGGAAGCTTCTACGTTTAGAAACAGGTACTGCCAGTTGTAAATTATAGTCTGTTCTTCGAAAGAAGTCGCAATAGCTGCACACTTTTCTCCCGTTGCAAGCCTAAAACCATTGGAGTGAGATGGAGAGCTATTTTTACTTCAGGTATATTCATTCGAAAGAGAAACAAGTAGTAGCTTTATACATTTTTATGATTTACTTGTATGGAGCTACTATTTGTCTTTTTATGAATAAAAATTCCTGAAGTCGTACTACGTATTTTCCTCAGTGCTGTTATTTCAGAGTTGCAACAGGATTGGTGTGACCAGCCATTATGGCATTTTTCGATAAACAGATCATAAATTGTTTTTAGCAACGTTCATGATTTAGATACTTCGAGCGTTACATCCGAATAGATTGCATCCTCTAGAATGTAGGGGGTGATCGGTCTAAGAAAGAGCGGGTGACTCAAGATTATAATTAATAATGTTTATCAACGGCTCACGGCGAACTCTCTCGGAAAACGCGACGGGCCATGGTCCATGCGATAAACAAAAACCGTCGGGTCGCAACGGTTGCTAACGGCTAAACACCAAACCGATGATTCTGGAACGTTCGAGACGACCAATCGTCAATCCGATGATTCTGGAAAGTTCGAAAGCCATCAACGACCGGTTGCTAACGGTCGGACGTATCCAACGCCTACAAGAAACATTTAGTTGAAGAGATCTAGCAATACGTCAATAATAATGTTAGCGCCTTCGGAGAGAAATACTGTCCTCGAATGTACAAAGCTAGACGATTTGGTATATAAAACTAAAGGTTCCTCTTATTTCAGGAGTTCGGAAACTTCTTTAGATACCTCTCCAGTTTCTTGACGCTTCTACCAACGAAGAATCGAATGCACAGCGCGGGGGTGTTCGATCCAAGCCTAATTGAGTAGCGACTCCGCGTCGCGAGTTTTCCGTGGAGATCTTCGGATTCCGAGAGATGCGTCGCGGAATCTCAGAATTCATCTCTCGTCTCTGGCTGGCAACGCAACCAATTACAGTATTTTCCGGCAGAACGACGCGACTCCTCGAACGCGGCGTGTACTCTCCTCCCTATCCCGGTGTCTCTCTTATGGAGCGTATGTAAATTAGACTCTCTGTTCGAAAGCATAGCTTCCTTCAGAATCTCGGTGTCCCTCTCTACCTTCTCCTATCTTCCTCTCTGTCTCTCTCTCTACTCTTCGCGAGCACATGGGGTCCTAAGACCACGAACGCCGCCGCTGATGGGTTTGTATTCTAATTTCGGGCTTTGGTTTTCGCCCGGCTTTCCTCGCGAGGCAAGCCCAAGGTAACGCGGAGCAGCTCGAAGGAGGGAGGGTAGCTACGTTTTCCTGGTTGCATCCACCCACGAGGATGAAATCGCTTCCCGACTAATCCCAAAGGAGCGTTCCAGCCACCCCCGCGCAAGCCGCGCGCATCCACCCCCTCGCTGCGATATCCACCTTTTCTTACGGCGCGGAGCCAGCCTCTTGTTCCGGCCCCGTCAGCTGGGCAACCAAGGAATTCTGGATTTTAATACACGTAAAATTAAAATTAGCCCTGTATTTGCATCTGGTAATGGGAAAAAGAATGGTTCGCCCAGCCGCGCGAATTCTCGTACAACAGAGGTGCTCCGGGAAAACACCTCACCCTGAAGGCTCCGGCCTCGACGATGTTAGGGCGGCGACTACACCGTGCTACTCGCAAGATTGGAATTGGATGAATCTTGTTTGCGCGTGGGACGCCTTCATTCCCGTGGTACCATTCTAATCACGGGAAAATTGACTGCGTAATTGCTCCAGAAAAATGAGCTAACGTCTCCACGAAATCGATACCATATTTATTGTGCAGAACGAAATTCATGAGGGGTTTCTTATTTCTTACACCTTTTTAACGATCTTCATGGTTTTACTATTCTTATATGAATATGATTCATGAAAGATTGGTTTGAAAGTGTACTAAAAATAGAAACAAAGGTTGCACATTTATATTAGACACATGTGATCGATAAGGTACTGATATTTTAAGAAAATGTAAATTAAACTTTAGAGAATGTTACCTGTATTCTTGATCCTTTTAACGAATATAAAATAATGTCTACCATTGTCTACGGTCGTGAAGAAATTATTAAAAAATTTAGATAGTGTGACATGGTATCGGAATATTTTTTAATATATTCGACGATGTAGACGACGATGCAGGCTACAAGAAGATTCTTCAGCCTTTAGGGATCGATATCAGATATTCTTATTATACAATTTCTAAAAAAGTAAGCCTATTTTTTAAACTAATATTTCCATCACATCAGACGCGTTTCATTATTGTATTTGTTACAATTATTGTTAACCCCTTGCCGTATTTTAACGAGTTAGACTCGTGACGAAGATATTAAATAAAGTCTAACAAAGATGAAAGTTATACCTTTATTTTCAGACGAAATAAAATTTTACTTTTGTGTAATCAATATTTAAGCCTGGAAGTAAATGTAGTCATGCAAAAATATAAATTTTCTTTCCTCTTCTGTGACATTTTTGGGAATGATGACGTTCTAATTATTGTAGACGTAAAGACAATGGCATGGCAAGGGGTTAAAGAAAACATATTACCACGTCGAGCGTATACATTAACAACTATAAAGACATACACTTGATTTGTCTGATCGATTGATTTTGATATCAAGACTAGAAACAAATACTTCAGTAGAAGGAGCAATTGTGGCCAACACTTGAAGCGCATTACCACTAAAATTGTCAGCAATTCTGTGTTCGTGTTCATTCACCAATAAAATCATGGATATTCATTGGTTCATCGTGAATGTTAATCGATGTGAACACCCTCGTTGATAAACAGTGGGGTGATTTGTGAAGTATAGAACGAAATTCTGAATAAACAAACAACAGAATCTCCCGCGAGGTTTCACTTGGCTGTGGGGCGAAAATTCAACCCTATCCGATGTCTATTTTTAAGACATCGCGATGTGGGACGTGTTCAGGTTTAACCGAGCCGCGGAAGGTAAATCGAGGCGCAAAGACCTGTGAAATGGCCTCTTTTCCCCGAGTGACCCGCCACTGAATGCGCAGAGCCCCTTTTTCCGTGTGCCTCAGGAAACCGAGCCCAGTCATCCTTGCCGTCGAACCCCCCTAAAAAAAAAAATCGTCCGACAACCCCAACGCATCTCTTCCTAGTCCCTTCCTCTTCCTGTTTCCCTCTCGCGCTTAAAAATAAACACCGGGAATCGATTCGTTTCCCGAAATAATTAGCCACGCATCGCACAACGTTAAAAGTACTAAATTCACCCTTCTCGTCGTGTGTCCAGCCAGCCGGAATGAAATTCTTCTACGCCACCAAGGAACGCCTTTGAAATCACTGGCTCTATTGAGGGAACACGCGGTATTGACGGAATTGGCAATCTGGATGGACAACAGTCCGAGACGAGTGTTTTTATTACGTCAATTGATAATAATCACGTTTTCGTAGATGTAAATTGCAAGGAATATTTTTATTACGCTCTTCTCTATTCTATGTTTTTAAATAATACTTCATTTAAAACATTCCTTAATTCTTGCATAAAATATTACATTGGTATACAGGGTGTTCACGCTATCACTAGCCAGCGTTTTTTTTTTGCAAATAATAAATATTAGAAAAAAATGATAGAGGAAAAAGTAACACTGTTTTTGGTAAGTAACATAATGGCGTATGTAATTTTCTTGTGTTTGCACTATTTTCTTAGAAATGAAGGTGACCTTCAATTTTTTAAATGAAATGCCATATACTATTTTATATCATATGAAAGCGTGTGTCAAGACAAATTTATTCGTATACAACACAATAACCTTCAAGGTCATACAAGGTCAGAAATGGCAGCAAAATTTTGAATATTTCGCAAAGATATCATTCACGATGCACAATGCCAAGCACAAGGAAGTTATATTGAACATTTACTATAGCCTCGTCAATAAAGTATACTTGTAAACGCATTAGTACGAAATGTTCCAAATGTTTCTTCCATTTCTGACCTTGTATGATCTTTAAGGTCATTGTGTCGTATACGAATGAATTTGTCTTAACACAGAATTAGAAGTCACCGACATTTTCATGAAAGTAGTGCAAATACAAAAAAATTACATACGCCATTACGTTGCTTGGAAAAAATAGTATTACTTTTTCCT
This sequence comes from Sphecodes monilicornis, assembly GCA_913789915.3. Lineage (NCBI taxonomy): Eukaryota > Metazoa > Arthropoda > Insecta > Hymenoptera > Halictidae > Sphecodes > Sphecodes monilicornis. The sequence goes on from OU565290.1 coordinate 21,128,447, forward strand.
CTTCAATTTTTTTCTAATATTTATTATTTGCAAGAAAACCGCTGGCTAGTAATAGCGTGAACAGCCTGTATATTGGATGTTTTCTATTAATACTTGTACAAATGTTTCACAATTATTGAAATATGTAAACAAATTTTATTCAATTTATACCAGGGCGGCCATAGAAGATAATTTGTTTAAATAAAACTAGGAAGAAGTTTCTTAGTTTTTAGTTTCGAGGAAATCGGCTTTGTATGTGCCAAGACAGATTCTCATGCTGTAATATACATAAGAAGTAGAATTTGTTGTTCATGATCATACATGTTAGTCGAATCCTATCCAATACCGCGCGTAACCTCTTCTTGTTAATTAAACAACATATCTGGTACTTTGTATCATTTATATAAATTGATCGAAACTTGATAACAAAACGCATGTATTAAATAAAAATATTAAAATGAAATAAGAAAAGAATCATATACGTCTGCAATAAATCTTTGTTCTCAACCCTAATTACCACAATCGCTGTAACTTCCAAGAAAACGATTATATTATTTCACCAAAAAAATTCAGTACATTCCTCGACTGAAGCTGAATAAGTGATGAAAGTTTCGAATCATAGTATCAGACACTGTTCTTTAAAAAAATTAGCAAAAATATCCGTGTAATAGGAGCGTCAAACTAGAGAGACCCCTTAAGTCAGCCGTGCTTTAATTCGCAGGTTTATACGCGCGGGGATAGGCGAACATTAATTTAGATTACGCCTCTAGCCGGTTGTGGCTAGCAAGGATAAGGGACCCCGTCCCCGGAATTGAAACCTCCTACGCGGCCAGCGGAAGATATATACGCCTGCACACCTTTCGCTATTAAGTCGGCCAGTCCTGCTGAACTTCGGGATATGATGTACAGCGTGGAGTAAAGGTATTGAGCGAAATCCCTATCGTTGGCCTAAGGTGTACGGGCCAGATCCCAGATAGGGAAACGATACGACGAGTAGGGCAAAAGGGCCGTGTCTATAGAGGTTCGCCGAAGTCCTAACCGCGGCCTAACGACGACTATCACCGGTATATCGGGAAAGGAGAGGCGCAGATCTTATCGGTGCGTTACCACCTAAGCTGTTTGCGTCTTGTAAACTCGAAGATTACCAAAGTGCTCGACGTCTCTCTCTTTCAACGTCGACCCTCTCTCTCCCTCTCTCTTCCTCTTCCACATCGCCCTTCTCCTTCGTTGATAGCAGATAACGTGACCGTCGAGGAAACCGTGGACAAGGGTCCAGAAGTGGATAGAGCCGGAGGAACCTTCGACGGCATTGAATGTGTGAATTGCGGGGTCTGGGCTCTGCGGAGACCTTATCCTCGGTCTGGTCTATTCGTAGGGCGCGTGCGAGACCTTGCATAGGGATGCGACGCGGTTTCCTCGATCGCTGATAGAGGAGATGACGGAATTCTGATTGGTCTCCTTCGCCCTCCCGGGAGAAACGAAACGGCTTGGGACTTTGGGATGACTTCCTTCATGATTAACTAATTTTTCTTTGATAACTGCTTCATCAATGTTCGCATTTATCCTTCAGAACTTTTAGGATACTGTTGAGATATTTTGGAAACCCACTAGTGGCAAGTTTATCAGTATTCATAAAATCGATTGGATAATTGAATTTTGCTGCATTTTATTTGGTAAAGTGGTAAAACAATTTTTTAAACTGCTTAAATGAACAGATAATTAAATGCTTACTGACCTAATGAGGATATTATACATACCGTTACGAGATAATAGTAGTCACTTAATACCATTCGATGAAAATGAACATAAAAGGCACTTGGTTACTTCAATCAGCATGAAGAATTGAACAAGATATTGAATGGGACGGTTATTTATACATATTTAAGTGTCTGTTGTTATATGTTCACTTACAACTATTAAAATGGTTATGGTCTGCGAAATGCAAGAGAAGAAATTAAGAGTTCGGATTGTCTAAGATCACGCGTGTTGTCGTATAGAATTCGTCCAACTCGTCTGATCATAACCAACCCATTCTACTTCTTCCGAATAAAAGACTACGCGACTCGCCTACGTTGAAATACGATTTTTTCAAAAATGAAGCATCCATTTAAAAAATGTTGTTCGTTCTTTTCAACCAATTTTAGCATATAGAATCAGCCTATTTTCTCCTGAACCCCCTTATCTGAAGACCATAAGTAGACTGCGAATTTTTATACAGAATACAAATTTTCTGCATCGATTGTAGGAAACAGGAGTTAAGTGAGAATGTATATCGTCGTCTAATATCTTTAAAAAATGGAAAATAGTGCAGTCCTAATATTCAATTCTTCTGATGTCTTCACAGCTCGATATTCCATTCCGCCATTTTATCCACAGTCTAATTATAAAAGTTCAAGTAAATTTTAGTCACAATATAACAGCTTTACATAAGACTACCCCCTCGACATATTAAAATGAAATAGAATGTAACCAAATTTTTTAACTATATAATTCCTTGGTCCTACAAATTCATATCTTACCTCCCAGTTAAAATAAAATAACATAAGGTTAAAACAAATTGCTTTAATGTTACAGAATATTAATCCTTTGCGGACGCGTGTCTGCTGACACTCGCCCAAATAATTTTACCGTTCTGCAACTTTGAATAATTTTTAAAGTAGTTAATACTCCCAAAAAATATGAAACAAATTTTTACTGAACACCACGCGTTTCCTTTCATTTAATTCATACACCAAACTCCTCAGCGAACAATTTTGTTTCACAAAAAAAATTTATTCGACCCACCAAAAAGTATGCTAAAAATAATCCCCGTCCGCTAAGAGTTAATAGTCGCGACCACAGCAGTTACCGCGTTAAAAACGAAGTTCGGTGTCACGGGAACGTTCGCCGGCCGCATAGAATGAACTCGGCGAATCTATCCTAACGTCACGTAGAGACCGTCGATACGCTGGTTTCACGGAGGCATTTACTATGCAAAGTAACGAAGTTTCCGCAGCTCGCGGCCTGGCTGGCGTAGCATGCCGGGCAAGGTGGAGCCGAAGAAGTGTAGGCAGAATAGGCGAGCACCGGTGTGGCGTCCGTAGAATCGCGGATTTGCGGACCAAGTAATAACCAGGAGGATGCTGCGGGTCTGCCGCAGTATCGCGTTTAGGGAACACGTACGAAAGTGGATAAGCAACCGACGGGCGAACTTCATTCGCGGACTGACGCGCTTGGAATAGGTTATAGGTGACACGAGCGCGTATTCCGCTTTCTAACTCGTCCTCTCTTTGTTCCCCTTTCTCTCTACCAGGGTACCGTCCTTTCCTTTTACCCACGGTCTACCACGTACGAGAATGCAATAACGACTGAGAGTTGCTGCACCTCCTTCAGCTCGCGCCCGGAAGACGCTTTAACGCCGGCCCTGCGACTCGTAGTTAGGACACATTAGTAATCTCTCCTTGGTGTTCCTGGATTCTATGTCCTCGACGTGTACGACCAGTAGTTGCGGATTATTCAAGTCCAAGATTCTGGCAGGAGAGGGGAGACCTATCGGGGATCATTATTGAATGCGGGTCCCCGAGATACACGCCGAGTCTAATGTTATTAATACGGTATACCTTGCCGGCGTGTCGTCTGCAAATGAAACTTGATAACCGACCCCCTGAAACCTGATAATTTTCTGTCCTTCGCACAAGCACCCTAAGATCACTCCTTAGTCTTCAAACTATGGATCTTCAAACTATTGTGCATCGTTTCATTTGGTTCTGCAGTTACTTCTCTAAAATGCATGAATAAGAAGTTGTGGATGGTGGTAATTGCTTGGTCTCTCTAGGATTAATGGATGGAGAAGAAGAATGTCTTATGTCCTTTCGAAATTGTGAACATTTCAATTTGAATTTTAGTGTGTCTGATTTTAGTCCTCACCTTTCGTCAAAATACTAATTTAGTCTTTTATTTGCACTGACGAAAAACAATTTTTCTGACACGATAATTATAATTCTTTAACGCGATGAGATTATTCATGCGCGATTGTTGTGATTATTTGAGTGAATCCAATTTAGCTAGGATCTATAAGATACAAGAAGATAAGAACAGTAATAATTGTGGTAAATCCTTGACCTCTCGATTTTCGTTCCATCAACTCTTGCCAGGAAGATACATCGAACGAATTCATGGTAGGCATTGGTTAGATTCGTTTAAATCCTTATGTATCAATTATATTTTACATCATTTTGATCCAATTTAGTCAGGACCATTGTTAATCTTCTTATTGGACCTGGCATAAATGGCTAGTAATTTCGACTGGCTGCTAGAATATTAGAATTTAGATTAGTAAATAAATTTATTAAGTAAATAAATTACTTTGATTTAACCCTTAGCGGACGGGAATTATGTTTAGCATACTTCTTGATGGGTCTGGATTAAATTTTTATTGTGAAACAAAATTGCCTATTGAAGAGTTAAGTGTATAAATTAAATGAAAGGAAACGGGTTGTGTTCAGTAAATATTTTTTGGAAGTAATAATTTCTTTAAAAATTATTCGCAGTCGTAGAACGGTAAAATTGTCAGCAGACACGCGTCTGCAAAGGGTTAATACTGGCTCAGTAGTGAGTATAATAACTCGCGTACATTCCTCAGGAGTAATAGCACAGATTTTGATATTTAAGGATACAACTTCCTCCAGTACATTGAAACGAAAAAATAAATCTCGAGCAGCTTGAGAACACGTCTCGCTTCGAACCGAGCAAAATTAAACGATCGTCTCTCTCCCAGTCGTCCGCATTTGTCCCCACGGTTCGGCCGACGCGGAGTCTCGCGGTCGGAGAGCCCGATAATTAATTAAAATCACCAAGATTATCGTTATTGCGAAAATAAATCCCGTGAGGGGCGGGGGCTCGGTTCGGGCCGGTTGGAACGGCGAAGTTTCGTGGAGCGAAACTCTTTTCCACCCTCGTTTCCCTCGTGAATCGCGAGCGTTTTTCTCCAATCTACATGCAACCCCTTTACCTCGTTCGCAGCCACTATCGCCGTAACAACTGTTACAATTCGCAAGTCCGCCGTTCCACGGTCACGAACCATTTACCCGCACACTCGTTAGTAGCGGGCTAATTAATACGCGCGGCGGCGAGTATCGAGCAAACGTTTCCACGAGGGTTGTTGCCGCATTAAGCGGTGTCCACAAGGAGAGAGACAGAGAGAGAGAGAGAGGCCTGCCTTCTGCTTGGTTCACGGCGCAGCGGTCTTCCGCCGAGGCTTTCCGCGGAGATTATTCGTCGCAATCGTGTGTCCGGCGAAGGGAAACCGACTCGAAATCGGTATATCGGCGAGAGAGTCAGGACCTAGAAGACCCCTTCTGTCACGAGACGAATACGAAATCGACGAGTCGGTCTCCGGAGGGTTGAAGGGTCGTTCCCATCGCCTTACGGGTTCGCGCCAGACCAAATTAACCATGAATGGCCAATTAACCTGGAGACTGTGCCAACTAACCGCCATGGCCGACGCTACCCGTGCACCGAATTGATCACCGTCCCACTGGTCCGGCAGTTAATCGCTGCCGACTGTCTAACGAGTGACCGGGAAACGTTTCCGCAAACAGAACCACCCTAACTACACTGTCACCTCTTCATTATTCTTTCAGTCGAACGTCTACGATCGAAATACTCCTCCCGGAATTCTATACAATCCTTAAAATCACATCACGATCGAGAAATAAGTAAAAATTGAACCATGCACGTTGAGGTACTCCTGTGGCGTGAAAACACTATTTTTCTCACTCTTGAAACTCTAAGGTACCTTTAGGTAACTATTCGGAGTGGGGGGAAGGACGTAGCCAATGGCCGTCGGATAGGAGGACCTGTTATCCAATTGTCCGATGGACGGTCCCAGGGAAGGGGGGTCACGGTGTCTACCGTCACCGAGTCCGAAATGGGTTGGCCGGAGGCGAGCTTCTCTCCCCTCCCGTGTGTGCATGAGAGGGCGGTCCATTCCGGAAGAGATGCAACTGCGAACCCAGAATGGGCCCGGGGCACGGTAGAATGTGGGGTTTAGTTGGTATGCCTGGCTTTGGCTAGGTGAGCCCAACGTAACCCTCTCTCCTCTACACGCGAGGAGGAAGGGTATCCATAAAGCGGATTCCCCACATTTCAAAAGAAAAAGAAAAAAAATACGTGACTATTCGGGACACTTAACCCCTTGCCGTACCACTTTCTTTACGACTGCAGTGATTAGAGCGTCTTTAGTCCCCGAAATGTCACAGAAGAGAAAAGAAAATTTATATTTTTGATATGACTATATTTGCTTTCAAGATCTAGTATTGATTACAAATGAATAAAATTTTATTTTGTCTAAAAAGAAGGGCATAACACTCATGTTTGTTAACGTTCGTTTAAAAACCTCACCATGAATCTGACTCGTTAAAATACGTCAAGGGGTTACGTACTATTGTAGGATCGCCTGATTTGCAGGTGTTCAGCGAGTTCACGAGCGTCTGCAGGTGGCCCGACACAGGCCTCTGTGTTTGTTTACCTTTTCGCTGTGGTCAAGAAAGAAAGAGAGAGCGAAGGAGTGAGAGAGAGAGGGAGTGTGTGAGGTGCAAGTGGGAAGTGCGAAGTCGAGGCATTCCGGGTGAGGATAGTGAAGTCGGACAGTGAAGTCAAAAAACAGCGAAGTCTATCATAGAAGTAGTGTATACCGTGCGAGATAAAGGGATTGTCGACAACTCAATTGGCCGACACTGATTTCATCGACACGATTTGACCGACAGTAACATTCGTCAACACTATGTTTTCATCGACACGGTCAAATCGTCGACAGGTTCTAGCTCATTCGTTGCCACTGACATCAAATTCGAATTTCCTAATGTACATCAATGGTTCTCATGTTCACGACACATTCAGATGCTTGTATAATAAATAATAAAGACAATTACAAACGTTGTTATTTATATCAATGTTTTCAATGCTACTTTAGTAATCAGACATAACCCACACCTATTCCGGACCTAACCCGGATCATCAATTACAAGTTTTTGTTTTCCACGAATAGACGAAATAACTTCTGTGACTCCTTCAAAATTAATCTGGCTTGCTGAACTTACGGCATTGTTTTACGAACAATTTAACACAACAATTACGTAAAGAAAACGTACTCGCACATATTAGTATTACAAATTGGGATGTATAATAACAACAATTTCTTATGTAGTTATCAGTTCGTGAAAACGAACGAGCTCAGACCTGTTGGTAAATACGGACTGTCGATGAAAACATTTGTCGATCATTTGACCGTGTCAATGAAGACATAGTGTCGACGAAAGTTAATGTCGGTCAAATCGTGTCGATGAAACCAGTGTCAGCAAAATGAGTTGTCGACGATCCCAGGGTAACCCGAGATAAAGTCGTACCGCGTGGAACATTAGATTAGTTATAAGTTTTATTAAATAAATACGTTACGTCGAAACTTGTTCTTGCCAAACCTTTCAATCCCAGACTATTTATCGATAGAAAGCTTGGGTCATCTCTGACGCTGTATTTCTCTACAGGACTCTATGGGAAAACAATTACAGTTCACAGAGGTATAATAACAATCGCAATTATATATCAATTTTTATAGATGCAGTGTGCGCAATAGAACGACGGGCAACAAGGGCTCCTACCAGACATTGAGAGCAATAAATAAATAAATCAATTTATGACATTTTTGCACATACATTAAAAATGTACGTATTAATAACAACGTTTATAGATATAGATGATGATACATAGATATTTGGAGATACTTTATGCACAGTCAAAAAAGCACAAAATTATTTAGGAGTAAAAATAGTGACCGATCGATAGCTAAATTAATGTAGGCTGTTTTTGTACACAAATTGGTGGTTTCGCAAAGGGTTGTGCGTATTGCTTAAACCATCAGGACGCCATCGCGTCCGTTAAAACACGAAATGGTACCTGGGGTTCGAGAAAAGAAGCAACCCCTAATTCCCACACCACCGAATCCCCGTCCTAAACCGTCTTCCGCGGAGGTGGTTGGGGGTTACCGTACCACGCGATGGTACATTTTTAATTACTTACACCCACGCAGCTGCATCGCGCGATGACTATAAATCAACCGGAGCGCCGCCCAGCAAAGTAATTACAGCTTGAATTTTAGATAATGTTGCCGCAAGTACGGATCACCTCCGTACCCCGCCTCGACCCCACTCCCCCGAACCCTCCACAGTTTTATCTCGTCTGGCCCTCGTTTTGTCTTGATTCGTTGTGAACAAGTCGTTTCCCGGATTTTTTTTCTTCGACAACTTATTTGTCCATAATCCATAATATATTTTTAAAACTCGTACTTGTCTTCCGTCACAAGTAGACTGCGGATTTGATGCGTTTATGACAAAAATGAGTAGATCAAACACGCAACAGTAAAAACATTTAAAGAATTTAGTGATACTGCTGTAATGTTTTCAACTCAATCAAATTATTAAAGAGAAAAGTAATCGTCTACGTTGCTCATGTATCTTACAATTAATACAAACAATTTTTATCTTACTGAAAAATTCGCATCGTAAGGAACGTATCGAAAATTTTAGATTTTATGCATTTTTTAGATTTTAGCAAAATTTTAGATTTTATGCATTTATGATAAAGATGAGTAGTTGCAATTTGACACAGTGTAAAAATTGAAAGGACTGAATAACATCATTATATTATTTTCGGCCTAGTAAAATTATTAAAGAAAGGAGAGCGTTTGTAAGTGGCTCCTACGTCTTAGATCAAATGCAGAAAATTTTTATTTTGCATAAAGATCCGCAGTCTACTGATCGTGCTCTTAACTGAAATTCTTGAACTTAGACTGGTTACGATTATGTTCTCAAAGACAATACGAATAAACTCACTCCATTGAACTACTCACTACACTAATGATTACAAAGTATTCCATAAATAACAAACTTCCCACTGAATATCTGCATGGTCTCGTCTCAAGACGTGTCAATAACGAGTCCAGTCTAGTTTAACCCCTTGTCCTACAACAACGAGTGAGACTCGCGGTAAAAAATTTGGGCCATAATTAACACTTTGCCGTCCGGCGACACCACAGTGGTGTACTGGACGGCATAGTGTTAATTGCGCATTATTTAATGCACTCAGGACATATCAACGTTTCAATACAGAAAGCAAGAGTCTCCGATTTCAAGGATTTTTTATTGAAAGTAAATGCTGCTCTCATGAGAGCTAACGATGACATTAGTAAAACTTGAAAATTTATAATCACCCGATAACCTCAAGAACAGCCGGCGCCAAGCGAAGAAATTTTTACGAGACGTGCGGACGGCAAAGTGTTAATAAGGACGAGCCTGACTCGTTGTACTTCGTTCGGACCAAACGTAAACAACACGGCCCTGGCTCGTTGTACTTCGTTCGGACCAAACGTAAACAACACGACCCTGGCTCGTTGTACTTCGTTCGGACCAAACGTAAACAACACGACCCTGGATCGTTGTACTTCGTTCGGACCAAACGTAAACAACACGGCCCTGGCTCGTTGTACTTCGTTCGGACCAAACGTAAACAACACGACCCTGGCTCGTTGTACTTCGTTCGGACCAAACCGAAACAACACGACCCTGGCTCGTTGTACTTCGTTCGGACCAACCGTAAACAACACGACCCTTGATCGTTGTACTTCGTTCGGACCAAACGTAAACAACGCGAGCCTGGCTCGTGGTACTTCATTCGTGACAAACGTAAACAACACTAACACGAAGATTACTAATTTTCCACGAGTTTTCCCACAACATTATTAATTTCAATTAAGTATTAATTTACAAATTGTTACCGATTCATTATCCACTTTCAAATTATAAATCATTTTTGTTCAATGATGAATTGATCATAATTACTTCCCAGACATCTTAAAAGTATTAGTTGTGCCCAAACGTATTTATTATTTCACAATTCCATTCGTTGCGCCGAAATATACATGTCATAAGACGCATACATTTTGCGCAAGTTCGAGCACACGGCTAAACAGCTAAATAACTGGACGCGTGACCGACCTTCTTGTTTATTATGACCCGAGCAATCGGGACAAGCGGCTAAAAACTATTTTAGAGCTTAACCAAAGATACAGTAGGAAAAAATCATTATCTACTTTTTGCAAGACCGTCCTGAATACCGGTGGCTCGTACAATTGCAGAAATCTCCGTTAATTGCGTGCCCCACTAATTTCGTCCCGACTTCACGTGTGCCTCGGTCTTCCGTGGAATAGTTTTGCAATTTGTCACGTCTGATGACGCCGGTCAGTATAGAGTAGTCACGGTTAAGCGAGGACGATTGGGGCGGCGACGGAGTCGGTGGGGGGGATGGAACGACGTCGGAATTGTTTACATAATTATGCGCCAATTAAGAGAGCGGGGCTTGAAGGAGGCGCAAGGAAGAGGAGCCTCGCGGAGGAGTGGGAGTATCGGTAGCGAGTGGCTGGCGAGGGCAGCAGCCATCTCGATTCCAGCGCAATTAAGGCGCGGTTGAGGGAACCTACAAAAAAAAAATACTCGCGGCACGCTAGGAAAGAGTGGAATTTAATTAGGAGCTCGTGCTCTCTCGTATTTCCAGGCAGCCATGAAGAAACAAGACAGTGTAGCGAGCGAAGTGTAGACATCCACGAGCAGGAAAGAAACAGACGGAGGGAGCGGAATCGGAGAAAAACAGAAGAGAGAGAGGGAAGAGAGAAGGTGAGAATTATTCAACCGTGTAATTCGGCGGTAAGAGAGTGGAGGGATGAGGAGAGAGAGAGAGAGAGAGAGAGAGATACAGGAGAAGTGAGAAGGAGACAGAAGTATCACCGGCAAAGACATAACAATCAGAAATATGATAACACGCAGGATGGATGCTTACGTTCACCTCAGACCTCCTCCGCGAGGATTCTCAGCAACCGAGCTAAGGTTGACGGAGAGGGAAGCTGAAGCGAGATGAAAGATGATGAGTGAAGGAACTGCGGTAGGGGTAGGAGGCGCTTAATTAGAGCCAGACTTCCGTAGGATGCTTGAGGCTTCCCTGCGCTCTAAAGTTCTATCTTCCCACAGTTTATCCCTGTAAAGTGGCTATCTCGAAATTACCCTCGAAATTATATCGAATTTCGGACCGTGTCCGCGGAACGCCTCTGTCATATTTTGCGCGGGACGAATCCGTTCACGATCGCCTTCGTCGGACCAACACCTTCATCTATTAAGCATCAACGTTCGCTTAAAATACAGTAAATGTCGGTAACTAATATCAAATTCGCTGAGACGACACTCTCTAATGTACTCTATATCATCTGTCTATTAAAAAGCAGTGGAGAAATAAATAGCTTTATCCAATGGTTGCCAAGTTCGTAAAAACTATCAATCATTTCTACAAAACATTAGAAAACAGTGTTATGGCTTCACGATTTCAATCTCAAATTTGACTTGAATAAATTTGTTCGGGATTAATTCAAGTATAACTCTTGGCTTAATTGTAATTCGAAATGAGAACATATGTCTCAAGAGTTGTTTGTGGTTGAACTCGTGTTCGACCTCGGCCTCGCCGCTTCGCTCTAATTTTGCGTCCGCGACAAAAACCGTGCGCATTGTTTCACACCTGTTCAACTGCGAGCGCACAGTTTTTATACGCGATGTTTGTACAGTCGACCGCTCCCAAGGATTGTCACGCACTCCCTCTCTTGAAAAATGCTCATTACATTAGCCAATCATGGCATTGTCGAAAATTTCGGAGGAGCGCGACAATACCTGGCAACGGCTACTTCGATTCAAATCTCTCCAGGAAGCAGTCGATTTTCGCACGCGATCTCTCATATCTCTATTTCGGCGACTACTTCCCCTCAACTCTTTTCAAGTTCTCTTCACGTACATTTAGTTCGTTCCGTTTCTGTTCTTTTTTTTATTACTTTGTTTCATTTGTACATATAGTTGCACTAAGTTCTATTAAATCTCTAGTCCAATCACATAAATACAGTTCACTTCTCTTTCGATTTATTCGCGTAACCGCGCTTCACCTTCACCTCCATCTTCCGGCTGCACGCACAGCGCTGTGCAATTCCGGCGACCCTCTGGAGCTCTCGCCAAATCTCGAGCGGAGTCCCCAACAAAATTAATCATAAATTACCCTAGATATCTCTTCCTATTTATTATCAAAAATAATTTACTTCTGAAAGAAGCGTGACAAATAAAAAGTTAATGTCGCATTTGATATCGAATCTATCAATCGAAACATTTAGTGGATCACTTAATATCAGAAAATTTCAATGCAACTTTCAATGTAAATTTCCAGATTACTGCTACCATCTTGGAAATACAATTCTGCAAATTTTCATCTTACTTTCTTCACGATTGCGGCTGGTTTCCGCGAGAATGAAGTCATTCTAGGCGAGGGTATTTCTCGCGAGCAACAGCCGCGACGGCAAGCCGATGTTTACTTTATCCTCGCTAATCAAGGGACGTATTTGCGTTTTATAATCCCTGGTCGGCTAAGAGGGTAAAATCTGAAAGCTTAGTGGAATCTCCTTTCGGTCGGATGGGTAATCCTAGCTTCGACCCTCGATTCCTCCACTGCTGCCAGCCCTCCGTCTTCCACGGCCGAAGAGGAACGCGTCTTCGTGGAACGTCTTCGTATAACGTCGTCGAGGAGGCAGCCGCCGCCGCTGACTTAATGGCTTATTTTATCCGGTAATATTGCTGTCCGATTTCCAGAGCGCCGGGCTATGAATTATCGGGACGATCGGGATTCGCGCGGCCACTGAACGAGTCATTGAACGCGTCTTTTACTCGTGGCGCCTTCGAGCTCCAAACCATCTCATATACTGGGTGGGGTAATAACTACTAGTACCTCAGATATATTCGAAACTATAAGTTTCACAGAAATATTTTCTGAAATAAAATTGCACGATACGAAGGGGGCCATCCGGTGTCGATAATAGTTTTTTTGCAGGTGGAGGTATTTCGGACATTTGACGGTCACCATTATTTTTTTTATAGATTTATTAATAAATCTTGACTTATCAGTTACGGGTTCAATTAACCTCTTAGGCACGGCTGAATTTTGCGCGGGCTGTTTCTCTGTACAGCGGAGTTCAACGAGAATTACGTGTAAACGATACAACCTACAATGTGTGACGGACAATGCTGTTCTCTACACGAGTACATTGGAATGAAGTTTTTGAATTTACACACACTTTAACTTTAAGAATTTACTTTAGTAATTAATAGTACAATTGGGTATGAAATATTTCACAGGCGTAGCAAAAACAAAGACTGTGTATTCTGTCTGTATATTGTTAACACCGTTTTAAATCGATGTGAAGACAAAAAAGTGTGAAACAAAACAGAAGATGATCATTTAGTTCAAACGGTGAGCGAGTGAGCTACTAGAGTGAGCCACTATAGTGGCGCGCCGTTCAGAAAGATGACATCTGTGAAAACCACTATAGTGGCGCGTCGTGTCTAAGAGGTTAAACAATTGATCCGATTTCTTGGAGTTTTGTCACGTGCTGGTGTGGCGCTTAAGTGTTAAAGTTTCTCTTTCGTGTGCGAATGCAACTTTATATTTACAAAACGAAGAGCCTCAAATTCGAGGTAATATGAAAGCTTATTTCCTGTATCATTAGTTGAAATATAAAACGGAGTAAATTTTTGTTCGACTTTTTTCTATTTTAACGATTTTTAGAAGTTACGAAAGCAAAGAAGAACGTAGTCCGATTACAATTCTTATAAAATCTGTTCCCAAAGTTCACGTATTACAATTTTATGTATCCAAGCAGAAATTTGAACGCGCCATTGGAATACGACTTGGAATTCTTTGTTCTATGCAATTGAAATCGTCCGTTCAGAAGCAAATATTTTTGCATAATTTATTAGTCGTTTCAACACGCAATCTTTTATACTTTCTCAGCCAGCAGACGACTGAAGGGACCATGCGAATAAGATACATGGAATAATTAATGGGTAACGAGTACATCAATGTCCAGACCAAAGGAAGCACGAAAGGGACGAGCGAGCGGTCTGTCTTATCGATAATTCACTCGATCTGACCGATGTAGAACGATCTGCCGTACCACCCTGTAATTCCACCAGGTTCGTCGTATTTATATGATTAATGCGTTTATAATGGCTATACCAGCCTGCGTTTCCACTGACTGAACAATCCAACCCTCATCCCCTGGCCTCACATGATAGAATACGCGTCTACCATCCGAAGAGTTCCAAAGACATGTCGTCGATATAATTTCACAATAATACCAGTGTTTACATGTGGTAATAGCATCCTGTAATAGCATGTTACGGCAAATTGCTGAAGATTCGCTGCGCTATTACCGCAGTCTGCGACGGAATACTGACCATCATTTCTACGATGGAGTTCTACGAATTCGTTCCACGCAAAATCTACGGTGTTTGTATTTGCTAACAAGTCTGTGGAAAACCAATAACGAACCTGTAGAACTAACTTTATGAATAAAATAAATTCCCAAGCAAATGTTAGAAACGAGGGATGATTATTTAGGTTCGAGAGGAAATTGCTCCCCTGTAACACGCTGACTTCCGAATTACAAATGCAGAAAATTCAAATGCATATTGCATTCAAATTCAAATGCAAAAATGCAAATGTTATGTTATGAAGTGTTTTAATCAAGAAATAATATTATAATGTACAGATTTATTATATATGATTTGGAGATACAAAGCTAATCTTTTGAGACCTATCTTCAGTTTCTTTTAACATATCCATCTTTTTTTTTAAATAAAGTTTATTTCAATATCTGTCGATGTGATCTTCGTGTATTGTTGTTATACGAGTGATCAAATCAATACATTCACGACAACATTATGTGATGCTTAGTCAAAATGTGGTAGTAAATGAACGCACTGTTAATCGGTGATAGAAAAAGCTTAAAAATAGACAATCTCACAAATGAAGAAAGTGAATGACCAAAAAATTTAATTTTTATCGTATTTATATTTATATTTATATACGTATTTTATATTATTTATTAGATTTAATTTTAGTAATTTAGACAATGAAACCAAAACTGAAAAGACGAAATTTATACTTGCATCCTTCAGTCCTAATCAAAATGAATTGCCTTGAACATATTAAAGTACTGATTCATTTCTAAACCTGATTAAAAAATCAGTGTCATCAATATATGAGTGACATGGCAGTCAACGTGTTAAAGAAGGCTCTATAAAAAAAAGATAGAAATTTTTCACGAAGGAAGACTTACTTGCAAATCTTCAAATATTTGTACAAATTAAAATATTTCCCACACAGAGGCATTGTTTCAATATCCTTGGACACAGTAAGATTCCAAATGTTCAGACAAAAATTTTTGTGCGCTTAGACCACATGGCTCAAGTGAAACTTCTTCCTGCAATTTTTTTCGAATTTTTATTAACACTTGTGACATTTAATTTTCTATGATTCTATTATTGAAACAATTGTCTTCTGATAACTAAAATATGATGTAAATATTCTTGATTCAATTTTGTCTAAATGTCTTGCAAATACGGCATCGAGAGATATTCCGGATCTTGTTGTCGCTTCATTAGAACTATTTACCATTTCCAATCTTAATTTACTTCTAAAAAATTCCATCAATAATTTTGATTGTCCCGATGCAAAGGTCACGTTGAAATCAACCACTTATCATCATCGGAATTTCATCATAATCTTTATTAAGCAATGCCGAACCCTCAACCGTATATGCTAATAGAATAGAATTTCGTTTCATCGTTTTGTAGGGATGATACTGTACCAAATTACCGTACCGAATACCGCCGATTACTACGATTATAGTAACGGTAACGACGCGACGATCTGTTAAAAACAATATTATTGATTGCGGTTTTCAGAATAGATAAAAAGTACGACGTGAATGATTCGAGACGAAAATTGTAAAATCTCAGACGTAGATTCAGCGTGAAAAAGTTGTGAAAAAAGTTTAATTTATTGTACCAGTTGTGATTTTTTGTGTCAAATTATATACATTTTATATTTATCGTTTTTGATCCTACATTTTTATCGCCAGATCGGTTTTACGCCTACCGCGCCTAGGTTTTACGCCTACCGCGCCTAAAGAAGTTTCACTTAAAAAAAATTAGTGTGTGCTTGGACCACATGGCTGAAGTGAAAGTTCTTTTTACTAAATCGTTTCACCATATCATTGTTTCATCGTTTCATCGATTCATCGCCATATCGGTTTTACTCCTATCGCGTCGAGGTATTACGCCTACCGCGCCTAAAGAAGTCTTACTTAATAAAATTGGTGTGTGCTTAGACCACATGGCTGAAGTGAAAGTTCTTTTTACTAAATCGTTTCACCGTATCATCGTTTCATCGTTTCATCGTTTCATCGTTTCATCGTTTCATCGTTTCATCGTTTCATCGCCAGATCGGTTTTACTCCTACCGCGTCGAGGTTTTTCGCCTACCGCGCTTAGGTTTTACGCTTACCGCGCCTAAAGAAGTTTCGCTTAAAAAATCTGAGGGTTTCAAAGGAATTTCGATGGTTGTCGAAGCGGATGGTCCTTCTGGAAGGGTTAATCGCGATCGATTGGTGTAAAATTTCTCTTAGATGCCGGAGAGGCATGTACAGTTCGAGCCTGGTGAAATCGAGCTATCGAATCGACATCCGTCATGCGAACGTCAGAAGCTATACGTGTTCTCCTGCTGGTAACTCTAGCCACTCGACGGTAATTCTCTGGCTGGCATGCGACCGCCACTCGAACGACACGACATCACACGAACCATTCGACCATTCTCTCTTTTCCCTTTTCTTTTTTTCCTCCTCATTTTTCAGTTCGTCTCGTGCGGCTTTGGGCAAGCGCGCGTGCACGAAACGAGACTGCGGAACAGAGAGGCCACGGCAAGTAACATTTCGAGGTGCATAAACGCCTGCGCAATTATATTTCCCTTTGGATTTTATATCCGCGACCTGCCGCACCAAAATAGCTTTTCGTAGCCGGATTTTCACCGATCTCGGACATTAACAGTTTCCCAGCGGTTGTTTAATACTCTTTCGAAAATCTGGAGTTCTTCAGCTTTTTCTTGGACGACGGGGACTTTTAGAAATTGTATGATTTTGCTATTTGATATAACACGGTAATTAACACGTTAAAACGTGGAGCAATTTTCTTTCGCTTTCCATTTCACTTTTTATTTAAGTTTAAATACAAAAATACGAATGTGTGTAAGCAATAGAATTGAATCACTTAAATCTATCAAGACATTAGAACATTTCCGTCAGTCCCCAAGGACTGACATAGAGTTTAACGTGTTAATAGATTTGTGACCAAGCGTTTTTTATGCAAAATGAGAATTGTCTGCACTGATAGCAATAAAAAGGAGTTACACAGAAATTAATTCTGTTTTTTAATAATTATAGTAAGTTCAAGATATCGTAACAGGATCTGTACACTCTCCAAATTTTGAAACTGTTTTTTATTTCATTGTCGCAAATACATGAAATCCGCAAGTTAAATTTTATACTTCAGGCTAAATGAATGCATTTCAATGATTGTTATTTTTCTCAATCGAATTCCACATATTGCTTCCTTTTTAACCATTTGCACTTGGAGGTATTTCAACTAAAAAATCAAACATTTCGTCTAACCTAGAATATATCCATTGTACATCATTTTTTTTTCATTATATGCGTACGAAACTGATACAGTACCTCATACAATATTTAAATGTTTAGTAATTTATTACATATAAACAAATTTAATCATGTAAACAATATTCTGAATAATGGTCGCCAATCGAGTGCTAAGGGTTAATATAATTTAAAAATCGAAGATTAGTCCTTTCTTTTAAGCAACAGCAATTTTATGTATAAATCACTAAGTTACTTCGAGTAATATAATATAATAAGATCACATGAAATTATTATTTGAAAGAAGAACTACTGCGCTTGTTTTAAGTATTGCACAGTGGTTGGAAGGTCTATTCTAATGGCTAATGTGCTGAATTATTGCTTGCGCCTTAAATAGCGATTACTACTTTCCAGACGTGTTCCACGCATGATGCTCTATGGAATTTGATTCATAATTTAAGATACCAAAGCGCGTTTGCAGTTTTTCCATATTTCTACGTCTCTATAAAGCCACTCTGTTACGGTTCCCCCTGCTCTCGAGCAAACCAACCGCCAATTACAACTAACCATCTAGTAAAGAAAAACGCACTATAATTGAAGAGCATTTTGCATTGAGTATTACTCTGATGGCCATTTCCCGAGGGTAAATAAATGGTAGGGAGATGTGCATTCAGATTTGATATTGTGCAAGCAACGCTGAAATTTAAACACAACGAAACAAACAAATCAAACAATTTTGCAATTAATTATCAAAACTCTGCTAACCGTGTTCCAGGCAAACGCTTCCAGGAGAATCATTTCAAAAGGCAAATATCAAACGTTTTCGTTCAATTTGCCCGTAAAACAAATAACGGTGTCTCGAGAGCGGGCGATAATGAATTCAACACTGAAATAAAATAAAAGAAAGAAGATCAAACAGACTTACTCTTATTCTACCGGAAAACAGTGTTCGTGGTTCACGCAAGGTCCCTGCCACTCCGTCTCAAAGCGGTCAAACTTCCTCGAACTCGCTCGCAAGTAAACATGTCTCTCAAAGGAACATCTAAATACCGGAACAGCTCTCGAAAGGCAATCTCTTAAGCAATTAAGACATCAACCACACTAGTCCTCCACCAAAAAATCCGTCGAAAATGTTTATACAAACATCACAACTCTAAACCACCGACCGATCAACCTCATCACACCGTTGTTCCAAACATATCTAAACTACAAACTGCATTGGACACAAGACTGTTCAAAAATTCATTCCAACGATATTCCTCAACATCCAGCAAAATCTACTGATTATCAAGGTCTCTTCGTCGTATTCTGTCAATAACATCAGTTACAACTTAACACTGCCTACCGAGGTGATATTAATGTTCCTCAAAAAATAATGATGTAACAATTTCATTTCTTATCACTGACACTGACAGTCACTTGTATGGCTTTTGCCAGCAAAACGAGGCTAGGTCGACTGTCCCAATGTCAACGACTCATCAACTGTAAATAATCGCACGTTTACACTGCGGGGGGGTGCGAGAAGTGGGGGCAATTAGGTACACAACAGTTGACAAAGCAAGTTTAGCGACACGTATGCCGATCCACCGTAAGCGTGCCAAGGTTCAAAACAGACTGATCGCGGGTCGCGTCGGATTGACATGGTAGTCGTGGCAGCTACGCCGAGGCTCGGCCGCGGGTCTACGCGCCACGTGGCGTCTCGCGGTGCAGCGTTCGCGACCCAACAACGTGACAAATGTGATAGCGGGTACAGAAATGGCTACCCTCCTCCCTCCCCATTCTCATTCCACTTTCCTAAGCGGTGTTCTAAGCGAGCCGGCTCTATGTGCCGTTAGCTGCCGCCGCCGCCGGCGCGAGCGGTGTACGTGGCTTACGAGCACGTGGGAAAATGCGCGTGCGGAACCACCGTCGGTAGGCGGCAGCCTTTACAGGACTGCTTTCATAATAGATGCCCACGATATACGTCACCGCACGTTGGCCTGCCACGCAGAGTAACACACATTTGCGGCTAATTGCGTGGACGATCGCTGACGAAGGTTCCAACGCCGAACTGAATGACCCGCCCCCTAACCGCGACCTGAATATCAACCCCTCCGGATCGCGCCAGGTTTTAGACGTTTTTCTTTTCCCTCCGCCTGGTAATATACCGCTCCGCTACCGATCGATACGGTAATAATGAGTTCATTTAACTGGATTCACCTAGAGATCGCGTTGCGCGTTCGTACGTTCGTTGCTCGTGCCCTGGGGGTTGAATCGTTGCCGTGAGTATTCGTCTGAACTGCAATTATTTAGTATACAGATTTACTAGTAAATAGTTGCATTTGTGTGGAATTATTCAGAATTTCTATTAAGAAAATCTATGAGTGCCTCTGAATGAGACTGAAATGAGGGTTTGAAAATGAAATCATTATCGCGTTCGTATATACTGTTCATTTCAAATGTTGTATCATTCATGGTGTAAAAGATAAAACACATTCATCAATTTTAGAATTTCTATTAAGAAAATCTATGAGTGGCTCTGAACGGACTGAGACTACAATGAAGGTTTGAAAATGAAATCATTATCGCGTTCGTATATACTGTTCGTTTTAAATTTTGTAACATTCATGGTGTAAAAGATAAAACAAACTCACCAATTTCAGAATCTCTATTAAGAAAATCTATGAGTGGCTCTGAACGGACTGAGACTATAATGAGGATTTGAAAATGAAATCATTATCGCGTTCGTATATACTGTTCGTTTTAAATGTTGTAACATTCATAGTGGAAAAGGTAAAACACATTCACCAATTTCAGAATTTCTGTTAACAAAATCTATGAGTGGCTCTGAGCGGACTGAGACTACAATGAGGGTTTGAAAATGAAATCATTATCGCGTTCGTATATACTGTTCGTTTTAAATGTTGTAACATTCATGGTGTAAAAGTAAAACAAACTCACCAATTTCTTCACTTGTTTGGACGATTTCTTTGAATTAACTACAATAATTAAATTGCGGATTTTATGCATTTGTACATCGTACACTATTTTTTAATGTTCGGAACAAGATCATAAGAATTTGATCAATCTTTTTAACCCTCTTGAGTTCATAGAGCCCAATTTTCTATTTTCTTACATCGCTTGCAATAAACAAGAATCATTTTATACGTAATGAGATTGTTACTTGATTGCATAAAGCTACTTCTAAAAGAAGAATTTATTAACACATTCTGAGGCGGTTAAACAAAAATGGAAAAATACACATTTTGTCTTCGTAGGCTCGAAGAATTTCGTGTAATGTTTAATATCATTCATAATGAGAATGTTTCGTCCAAGGCAAAATTCATAAATATCTAATAATAATTCCAAGCGACAGCGCGATGCGTGAAGCGAACTCTGAATTTTCTCGGTCAGAAAATGCGGAACGTTATGGAAAACGATCACACTATGGTATGAACAGCGAGTGATGGACGGACACGTTACCCATGTCGTAACCTATAACACCGCGTGTCCCACAAGCGTATGAAATTGATTTTTCCCGTAAGAAAGCCGTAGGTATCAAATTTTAAGAATACTCGGGGCAATATTCCAAGCACACGTAAACCATGCACCGTCTACATAAATCTTCAAAGAAACTGTAAAGCGTTTAAAACTGAAATATAAATAACGCTATAGCGAGTTAAGTGGGTCACACAAACGGTAAACAGCCTTCGACTGAATTGATGGCTGGCAATTTTAATGACAAACGAGCAGTGATTAAGGAGTGCGATTCTGGTTCGCGCAGCCGGTGACCGAATCGATAACGGAAAATATTAAACAGTTTAATCCACTCGACGGGGCCGACTCGGTTGCGACAAAATTCACCGAGCAATTAAAAGTTCGCCGTTTCGCATCGATTCGAACAACGAGTGACACGCGTGATCGGATGAGGTGAAGTGAGAAAGAGAGAAAGAGAGAGGAAGAGAGAGAGAGAGAGAGAGAGAGAGAGAGAGAGAGAAAGAGAGAGAGAGAGGGAAAGAGAACATATTGATCTGGCGCGATTCCTCGCGCGGCTCGTATCCGTTCGACGAAAACCGGGTACCGGCGATAAATTAAAGGGCTGCGGGAGAGCGTGACGGTTTTTAAAAGCCATGATTTTCCGATGAAAGCTCGCGTTTCATGGTGGCCGCAGAAGGGCGAGCCGAGGCAGGCCGCCTGCCCCGTTTAACTGCAACCTGGCAATTACCTGTAGGGCATAATTGTCATCCCTTACGTTTCCCAGGCCGGTTTACCCCGCAGTTCCTCTCTCCGCCCTGCTTCACCTGACCCGTTCTTCATGCTCCTTGCCCAGGGCCACCCTTGGGGCCACCCCAACGGAGGCGTCGGGTCACGCGAGGCCGTGCCTGTCGCAGAAGTCCACGCGACAAGCACCGCCACGCAATGCCGAAACAACACCGACTTACCTTACCCTGTATCAGATTTCTAATTACTAATTTACTCCCGCCAAACACCCCCTCGGCCCTACTCGGCCCGACACACGCCGCCTTTCGAACCCGCCTCGACGCCGTGCCGACGACGACAACCTAGTCTCTTTCTCGGCGCTCGGTTTCGCTAACTTCCTCGCCAGACAAGGAATTTAATCATTTTTTCCAAACCAAGAGGTTCCGTGCACACTCGATACCGTCTGGACACCGAAACTCGCGACCCACGGCAAGTATTTTCAAGTTTTAGACTTACCCGACAGGGGGACAGGCGGGACTCGAGCGATTTGCGACTCTCATGCGACTACGGGGTCGTCTTGGTATTTACCTGCAACAGAAACATTCCCAGGAATTAGTATCGTGGAATATCGGTGCTGTTTATTGAGTTGTTTAACTCTTTGGGGCACGCTGGGATTAATAGTGCCCCACCTTCTTGATGCACCGTAATGCATGGTGGGACAGTTTTAGTCCCACCTCGAAATATTGCAATAGCTGCATACGCATAGGTTTATATTTCGTCTTATTTACGTAAAGCAGTTGGTAATATCTTCAACAAATGTTACAAATGTATTCACTTGTGTTGGCAACATTCAACATGGCAATAGTATTTGAGTCCTACACTATAACAACAAATTTAATTAAATTATTGCTATCGTTTCATGTTTTTATATTATGTGATACCTTTATTAATAAAAATATACCAATTTTGTTTCATTTAAAAGGCAATAAAATTTCTATGCAACATGGGTCTATTTTATTATCTGAAATCCTGTGCCGCAAAGAGTTAACGCGTTGACTGCCATGGGGCTCACCGGTGACCGGCAATCGACTTGGCAGCAGCGCCGTGCGGGCCACCGGTGACCGGCGACACGACCAACAGTAAAAATACATAATTAGAATAAATATTGATACTGATAAATTTTTCAATAATACCTTTGTTACTATAATGGTTTAAAGAAATTAATGCCATACAGAACGTATAAAAATCATATTATTAACACAGGAAAAATATACATATTATCTGTATGTATCCAGGACGGGACGACAGGAGAAGCGTGTTACGAATTTTTGGTATTTGATTGACATACACATGTTATACATTCATTTTTCAAAATCGAATGAAAAACAATTTTGCAAAGTTATGCGGGTTGACCAAAGTACCCCATTTTAGCCCAACTTCGTACTTTACTGACCCATCGTCGCGCATGCGCGAAAATAAGGTGCAATATCCCAAGCAAGGTGCAATATCCCAATATATCAGTAAGGATTTAGTGCTGCACTGGAACTAACTGTTGTACTATCCGAAAATCCATGTCGCTCTAATTAATTCATGTACCCAATATAATGCATGTTCATTTTATTTCATTTTCTTTCAGCCCTCACGTTCCTCTCATTTCCTTCATTTTCATGTTTGCAAGATGATTCAATGAGACTGTGGCGGCTACCTCTTATGCTCGCCAACAGATGGACAGTGCGACAACACTTTTCCCGCTACTACCTGAATCTTCCTCTGTTTTTATATATACCGTCCTAAACTGTCCTTACGACATCCCGCGTCTAAGGCACGGGTCCGCTAGATAGCCTTACTGATGAGTCCTCTAGCGGGCCTAGGACAAACGCTTCCTTCTTCTTTTTCCATCTTTTCATAATTTCAGCCGCCATAAGACTATCCCTTCGTAATTTTTTGAACGTCTAACATAGACTATTCCATCAGAAAGATAAAATTATAGATTTATTTAAAAGACGCAACTTCAAAAGTTTCAAACAATTACATGGGATACCGTCAATCTAGGAACAGTAGTCGAAGGAGGGACACGGGGACGATAAGGGCGAGGTGTAGGGAAGAGGGAAGGTACGAACGCAGGCATAATTGCGAAAATTAATTGTTACCTTGCACGAATGTCATGTGTCTGCCTGTCATTAGCCCGCAGGCATAATTTAAAGGGAAACGACTTGTTACTAATGCCATTCTCTTCACAGGTCGCTACCAATATGAACCAGCACGGCAGGTGGTTCGTAAAAATTATTGTCTTGAAAGCTTCAAACGTTTTATGAGAAAACTGGTTCAATTTCTTGTGCACAATGTGAAAAAGAGTTCACAGAATAACTATATTCTTGGGGAAAAGAGATGTCTAGATTTTGGAATGAAAATTGCTTCGGGTGCAAAGGGTTAACAAACATGGAAACATATCTGTGGTTGTCAGGAAGAACGCCGCATGTCACATACTTTCACTTTCGAGATATTGCCGTTTATAGTTTTGATCACTAATGCTTCAACATAGGACATCGGTTAAATTTCATTATTTTTTTGAGCCCATCAAATTTGTTTTTGTGCCTTTTTTTCTGGTAAATACGTAAATCCTATACTATAAAGCTCAACTAATGCATAAACTCAAATTCATTAAAATTGTGACATGCGGCGTTCTTCCTTGCAACCACAGATATAATTTACATCCGGAAGCATCGAATGCATGAATGCAATCACCGATACATCTATCGAAACGACACCAATCCACCTAAAGCCACCAAATCAGAGCTTCTGCGGATCGGGAACCGCTACATCCGCTTCGGCAAACATTATTCCACCGCTTAATCCTAATTTCATAGGGAGGGGGGTAGGGTTTCGCGGCGTATTCGCGATGCATTATCATCTCGCGGCCGGGTGTCTTTGAAGCGGCATCGCAGTCAGTGCACGTTACAACATTTACTTACTGCCGTTTAACCACTTATCACGTCGGATCTCAGGACCCGGGTGCTTCTGCAACGCGCCTAGAGGCAGATTTCCGTGGATAGAGGAACGAAGGGAGCACACCGAGGCGAAATCGAGCAGAGGCAGTGGAGGCAGTGGAGGCGGCGGCGGCTGCACGCCATACCGTCGGGGGGGCCCGGTTGCAACCAAGCTGCGGGCGTTGGATTGGGCAAAACACGTCGGTAACAGGTCCGACGAAGAGAAAGAGAGACATCAACCGGCGCATATCCATTACGCGGTGCGCGTGGGGGCGTTTAACGCAAAAGCGTGCGAGTCTGGCTGAGCGAGTATCGGCGTCCTTTATACACCAGCACGCGTTACACGCCTCGCATGCTTCGAGGACATATCTGCTGGATATCAAGCCGACTACTCGATCCAGCTAACCGCTTACACACCCGTCCTCCTGCTCCCACCTTCTTCCCTCCTATCCTCTTCTCGTTTCAACCCTCGCGAAGCTGCCCTCTCCTCTCCTCTATCTTTATCTCTAGCTGTCTATATCTCTTTCTCTCTTGCCCTTTGCACCAGCCGAGCACAGATATTTACCGATTCCAATTGGTTTCGTGATTGCGTCTAAGTGGCTGGATAGGCGTGTTTCGAGAGACATGCCGCGACCGATATCAAGGAACACCGGCCGTAGAACGCGACCCCTAGAAAATCGGGAGAGGTGAGTGGATCGATTACCGAGAATCTTTGGCAAATATACGGAATTGACGAATTTTCGGAACAAGGGCCAACAGGCGTCAAATTCGACGAAAGGTGTCTCGGTTCAGGTGGCGATTTTTTAGTCTTGATGGTCAGGCGGTGGACATAGAATATTTTATGTGGGTCTCTTTTCATGGAGATATTTAGGGTTCGTTATTATTGTTAGGACCACTCGATTAGTGCTGAAAGAGTCCTGGTTATTTTATCTTGATTTGAATAATTTGTTCAACAACTTGTCTTACAACGTCGAATTCAACTGGAGATTTCAAAGAGAATCATGAAGGGAATAGTAATTGTTAACACTAAACCTACCAACGCCGGTCAAATGACCGTTTTCCGATTTTTTATTTTGTAATTATTGAAGTTATAAAGATACTTCCATTAGGAAATGATATGCACACTTTTATGGCGGCAGATTTTCGGAGTATGAAAAGATGGATTTTATTTATTTATTTTATTGTTTTTAACGTCGCATCAACTGCCAAGGTTATTAGCGAAATGAAAAGACGGAAAAAGGAGAAGGAAGGAAGCGTTTCGTCCTAGGCCCGCTAGAGGACTCGTCGATAAGGCTATCTAGCGGACCGTGCCTTAGACGCGGGATGTCGTAAGGACAGTTTAGGACGGTATATATACAAACAGAGGAAGATTCAGGTAGCAGCGGGAAAGGTGTTGTCGTAATGGCCCTCTGTTGACGAGCATAGGAAGCAGCCGCCGCACTTTTTTATTCCAATATACATTACAGTAAAAATGGCAGAAAATCTAAATAAATTCAATGGTGCCATTTTTATAAGGGAGCACATACTAGGCACATTTGACACGTAGACTGCCGTGTCATCCATACATGGGTGACAGAATTATTTGTCCATACTTAAAAATGAATTATTACGCTAATATAATTATTATACCAAATTTGGTTAATATCTGGGAAATGCAAGAAGGTTAAAGAACTACTCGGTATCCTAAATTTTAATTTGTCATTAAATAAATTACTTCGATTTTATGAAATGTTTGAGGCCATTGCTTTCGCAGTCAAAGTGTTAATGGTCGGTAGGTTTAGTGTTAATAACTAATAGAAGCTAAAAATTGGCTTCTGGAGAACGTATGAAAATTTTGCCTTCTAAAGGAAAAAAACTGGAGTACCTTAAAATCATCCTGAATAAATGATTGCCAACAATGTGCCCACAATATTTTCATTTAACATTTTGTTGTAACATCTAAAAGTCCCACGAAATCAATGTAATTTAGTCATTGAAAACTGGAGAGTTGAAGCTGACCACAGTGATTGCTTCAGGAACTCATTTAGATCGTACAAAATCTTAAGGAACTTCGGTTTAAGCAACTATATGCTATACGAGAAAAATTAATTTTAAAAACAGATGAAGAATATAATGCTTCGGATAAAGATCGAATGTAAATGGAGCTCCATGCGGCGATATTAATGATCTTCCACCCTCACATAGAAACGAGTAAATCCCTCATTTCCAAATGTTTGCAAACTTCTCTACCACAGTTCCTGTGCTGAAATAATGATTCAGAAACAGGGATCTGATCGAACGCTAATAATCTAGAATTAAAGCGATAGTTTGATGTTATCAGAGAAAGAGTAGCGTCGCTGAAAACCGACGCGAAGCAACAAGCGATAATAATGTGAGCCTAGAAACCGCATCGTTCCGGGGACAGCTGCAGACAATGAAATATGTATCTCGTATTAAAACTTTGTGTCGCGCGGACGGCTGAATGAAATCCGTGAAGGATTGATCATCAGAGACCGGAGCGTCGTAAATTATGATAGATACGCGCGGAGTGAGCTGCGCCCGGAGAGAAAGGGTTACAGGTTAGGTGAATATGCCAAGGGCCCTTTCTGGCTGGCTCTGATGTGGTCTGCGGCCTGAGCTTAATAACCGTTGGCCCTCGGCCTCCTCAAACAAACGTTTCTAACCATTACGCGCCTCTTAGCCTCTGGCGCCGAAAATTCTCCGCGGCGACACGCATAGGAAAAGAAGACAATGCAAAGAATTTCAAAACTACCCCCTGACATGCCAACAGATCGACCATCTCTGCCAAACAATTTAAAAAAGCTCAGCTCGCTGTAAAAATAGTGAATGTTTACTTATTGCTACTTTGAGTTCATGAAACACGATGATGATTTTTGTAATGAATATATTTGCGAGTGGGGTAGAAATAGTTTTTTGCGTGATGTACGAAGGGTTGCAGAAGAATTGCAGCATGAAATAGTAATATATTATTCCTCCACTTTTCAACTATTTATTGTTTAATTGGAATAACGTCTCTCAAACGTGAGAAACATTTTGGACCAAAAGTGAGATGCGCGTCTCTCACTCGTGGTTTGACGGTTGTTGGATTGATCTAGTTCTAACTAGACCAACTTAAAATAATGTTGTAATGCTCTATTATTTGTCGATTAAATTCTAACCTAAGTGGTTAATCCTGCAACGACACATTAACCATCTTTGATGTTGCGAACGTTTGAAATCACGCACTTATTATTTGCATTTTCTACATTTGATTTCGCTTTTTCTATAGAATTAAAAATAATCATTTATTGCTCCACCACCGTCTTCACACAGAAGAATTTGGATACTATGATTTTTCAGGATTTTCAATCACTATTTTTAACTTTTTATTCTATTCCACAAATCCCATGCTATTCCACTTGCAATCGGTATTTTTAACTTTTTAATAAAGCTCTATGTGACCTATATGTCTACATAACATTTTTTTCCTTATTTAACGTCATAGAATATACTGACAAAGTTTGAACATTAAAACCATTGACACCATGTATATATTTCAAACTCTTTTCAAGTTAAATACTTTTCATTCAGACTTGAAACAATAGGCGTATAAAGGGTTAAAACAGTAAAGTCTGTAATCGATCGGAATTTATAGGTTAGGATCACTGTAGACTAGATAAAAACAGTCAGGGCGTAGGTGTTGGAAGTTAATTGTCGGATTGTTGTGTGCCGAGTCAGCGGTGGAGTTTTTAATTAAAAGCATCGGTCGGTACGATCAATGGAAAATACCGGAAACTGCCGTTCGCGTAAAAAGTCTCGCAACACCGCGAATTCCGGATCGTATTAGCGCAACATATCCGGGTTGTCGAGTCTCGCAGGAACTTTCGAACACGTTAACGAAGAAGTGCATCGTCCGTGGGTCGTTCGTTGAAAAAAACGGGGAAAAAATGTAAACGGTCTACGAGCGGATCAAATGAACGCGGTCGGAAGCATCGCGGTTGGTAAAAAACGGGGTTGATACGTGTCGAGAGGTACTCCGGTATTAAAAACGCGAGCAACAGTCACGAGGAACGAGGTACCGGATTATATCGTTGCCCCGAGCATAGTCGTGTGTAGGAGGCAATGCAAGAAGAGCCATGAAGAGGCGGGGGTGGGCGGCGAGTGGCTCATCGACTGGTACAGGCTAGTACCGATATTACCCTGCACCCCCAAACCAGCCAACTAGCGAGGCAGAGAAAGGGAGAGAACCAGAGTAGAGGAACTAGAGGCCCTCTCTGTGTGTACGTGTGTTTCTGTGCATGTACATGAAAGAGAGACAGCGGACAAGGGGTGGGAGAAAGAGAGATAGACAGAGAAAAGCGAGGACGAACATGTAAGCTCGCGTAGGTATCCACTTCCCTTCCGCGATCAATTAATTCCGGACACTAATGCTTTTCTAAAGACACACACCTAGCCAGGCTTACCACTCGGATAACCAACAACTATTCCTAGAGCCGTCCGTCCGAACCATCGAATTACACGTCACGCGATTCCATCGCAACTGAGCCGCGTTTCCCTCTCGACGGCTTCCATCCTGACGGGAAAGGCGATCGGATATAAATTGGGTAACACTTTTTGAATGGCATCCGCGCTCGAGACGTCGAATCGACGAGCTACACCCAAACCCTGTTGATCAGCTGCCATTTAACCGCCATGGATCCTTCACGTCACTTGGAGACACGAATTTAGATCCGTTTTCAGTGTGTTTCGTCGCGTCAGTCGAAGAAGTGGATCGTTGAAGATGTACAGGGTGTCTCAAGTATTTATACTTTGCAAAAGTAAGCAAAGAAGAACGAATAACACTTTCTTAGTGGACGCTTCGTTTTCGAGAAAATCGAGTTTGGAAATTCAGTGACTACGCGTGTCTATTAACGTTCAGAAGAAATAGAATTGGTCAGTCATGATCAAACGTGTCAGACAATTTTTATTGAACAGAATGCATAACCACCAAACATTCATTCTTATTTTTCTTAAAAACGAAGCGTCCTTATATTTATTTTTGCAAATGAAAAGAATAAGAAACTTTTATAATTGTGTGATTATAAATCTAGAACTCTTTAAAGAGAAACATTAGACAAGAACATCAACTGTTTAAATACTACGTCAAAAATATGTGTATAGTATCAGGACCACTGTATGACAACTTTTTCGGGAAAACACAACACAGGATCGACCGATTGCGGGCCGGAATTTGTTTGAAAGTTATTAGCATGTTCCAATCTCCGAGCGACTTTTCCCTGCAAACCGCGCCGACCCTCTGACGATAAAATCCGTGGCAGTCCGATATCCTCGAGTCAACGATATTTCCTGGAGGCGTGGGCTAGATTCGTTCGGGAGATGCGCATTCCCAGGGCACAATAAATCATCATCCCGTCCCTGTCTCGCCAACACCCTCTCTATTTTCGGAAAATCGACGACGACTCCCCACCGTAATAGGCACCTATCTGCACGTTACTCTACGACTACGAGGCCGGCAATTCCTCGCTCTCACTCTCTCTCTCTCTCTCTCTCTCTTTCTCCCGCTCTCCAGAGTATTCTAATTGTGAGAGACAGTCCCGGGAAAATACTCGACGGAAGTTTCCGCCGGGTTCGCTTCGCCGGCATATCGCCGGTATTTTAATGTGCCACCAACACTATCCTGCCTGCTACCGACGCGACGCGGCAAGTCTTACCTCCAGGTAACACCTACGCCGTTTCCCACCCACCGAGTCCTCCGCGGCGGAATTAATTCCGAAAGCAAAATTAAGTACCTACGAGAGCTGGTAAATACAGTCGCCGGTAGGTTCCAACACCGACTGGAGACTGAAGGTAAACCCCGGGGCTCGTGTCCTACTTCAACCTGCCACCGGATGCATGATTTTCCGACCTAATATCCTTTCTGATCACTCTACGCAGCATCCTGAAGACTTCGTGTCCTAGAATCGCTGAAACATCTTTTGGGGGAGATTACGATTTCCGTGGCTCCTACATTGAAGGTTAAATTTTTGTCCTTGGGGTCATTTTAAGAAAAAAATGTATATGTCACAGGCATCGAATGGGCCTGGTTTAGCCGGTAAAGTAGATTTCCTGTTTTTCATAAATCTGCAAATATCTCGGTAACTATGCGAAATATGACAAAATATTAAGAGACCTTTTTTGTAGAAAATTAAATTTCCAACAATTTATGTCGTATGACATTTTTTTATGAGTTGCGCAGTTTCCGAGTATATTTATATTTCGGTGAAGTTGCAGAACGACTGCCTCCCTCCCGAAATGATGGTCGGGGGAACATAAAGGCTCCGTTCACAACTGCTTATACGAGACTTAAGAAATGTCTGTGTATTAAAACTGAATTAGCAGTGAATATTATTGACGTATTAAGTTAGGTTAGATTAGGTTAGGTTATATATTTTAATCCTGATAAAAAAATTTCATAGAACATAAATTGTTGGAAATTTAATTTTCCACAAAAAAGGTCTCTTGATATTTTGCCATATTTCGCATAATTGCCGAGATAGTTGCAGATTTATGAAAAACAGGAAATCTACTTTACCGGCTAAACCAGGCCCATTCGATACCTGTGACATATACATTTTTTTTTCTTAAAATGACCCCAAGAACACAAATTTAACCTTCAAAGTAGAGGCCACGGAAATTGTGATCGTGCCATCTTTTGCACCCCTCCAAAACTTTTCATCATCCTTTGCTATACAATATAGTCAAACACTTAGCGAACATTTTATTAAATCAAATTTAGACATGGACGGTCATTAAATACAATAAGTAGATCTTGAAGGAAAATGTTAATATTAATACTCGTATATTCGTCGGAAGTAATGGCAGAAAAAATATCCTAGAGTAATTTCATCCAGTTCATACATTAAATCCATTAAGGAATGCATCATGTAATAGAAACAGAAAAAAATGAAACATTTTACGATATCTAGAGAAAGCATACAAATGAATCTTCACTTAAAAAAACGTATGAGGGTTAACGTACAGTAGTGATTACTAAAATTGCATCGATTTTAGAAAATACATTTTGTACAGACATCTAAATGCATTACAAACGTTACAGATACATTAAAGTGTGCAATCTTTCGTAGAGTCTCTGGATAATTCTAGAAACATACAGTCTAATACAAAAATCTATTAATAAGGTAATTCTTAATCATGTAAGTAGAATTCCTTCTACATTCCTGCTTTTAAAGTAACATCATTTTTACAGACACTGTATAGTGCGCTATCGAAAAAACATTATCGAGAGTTTAAGGAGACGTTCTCTTAGAGCATCATTTCAAAGTGATATAATTTTTATAAACATCGTACTGTACACTAATGGTAGAAAATTTTTTATTGCCTAAAAGAATGTTCTCTTACAGCATTGTTTTAAAATGATGTGTACAAATTTTTCTATGAGTTGATCACTTTTGAAAGTACGTATAAAGGAACATTTTTATTTAGATCAGCATATTAGAATGACGTCGATTTTACAAACATTGTGGTATGCCACCGGTGTAATTTCTCTCGATCGAAATGAAGTATATTAATAAACTTTATGATTTCGGTTCAGGGTTCGATCCTATTAGAAAGTAGGATCGAACCTTGCGCCGAAATCATAAAGTTTATTAATATTGAATTCATGATGGGTTCAACATTTTTGAGAACGTAAGGAGACGTCCCCCTAGACCAGCATTTTACAATGATGTCATTTTGATAACCACTGTACTGTGCATTATTGGTAAAACAGTTTTGAGAGCATAAAGGAGCGTTCGCTTGGAGAAGAGTTTAATGGAGCCGTAATTGGACGCCGGTAGCGCGGAATTCAGCAGTGTTTACGATTCCGCCGATTACCCGACACGTTTGGTGACAGCTATGTCGCCAAATTCTTTGATAATGCGCGCACCGTCGCCGTGGCTTTTGAGAAGTTCCCGAAAGTGACGTTGATCCCTCTCCCGTTACTCGTTGCGACTGTCGCTCACAATTAACCGTCCCGAAGGATCTGCCAACGAGGAAGAACAGAACGGAAGGAGTACCGAGAAAATAGAGGAGAACAAAATGAAGACCGGGAGAGTAAGATAGGGGTACGAAGTGACTGCTACTTGACGGCGCATCTTACATGACAGTCTTTGTACTATCGGGTAACTTCTCCCTGCCAATCCTTTTGTCTACCGCGTTTTCGTTCGTTCCGAGAGTCTCCTTTCCGAGAGTCGTTTTACGAAAGTAGTTACAACGAAAGAAAGTGGGAAAATTTCCACCGACAAAGCCAACCTAGACCTTGTCAGCGTAATTGTCCATTCTTGAAAAAGTGCAACTGCATTCTAGAAAGATTAAGAGCGTGTCAAGGTATCGAAAGCGTAACAACTTGTAAAGTAGTCTAAGACTATTATCATCGTTAAGTAGCATTTTGCACTGTTGTGTGATCAATCACGAACCACTACTATTACTTTCTATCGAGCGCGTTTCTACTATTCAAAATAAATATTTCGGTTCTTGTTTGGACAAATGTTTAATTTCGCATGGAACTAAAGAGGGGCATTACTGCCGCGTTCGCAGAACTATAATAATAATCTTCGTGCAGCGTTGCGTTGTAGATCCGTGCCACTTATTGTCGATAGTGTAAGCAACCGCGCTGGAAAGCTACGCCCACTTAATTATTGATCAAAACTACTTCCTGCATGCCTCGCATTGTACATTCAGCGCGACATGTTCGTCGACTGTGTACGCGGAAACGCGCAACAGTCAATGAAGTTGAAAAACGTCGATCGGCCAACGCGTTTCAGATTATTTTCCGGCACTTATAGCCACCGGCGGCTACATTGTCGCGTAATTGGAGACCGTGATCCAAAGAAACAATTGCCTTTGGTTTTCCCAACTGGAATCGTACGGATCTCTAACCTCCAGATAGGTGCGCGAGACAAAAAACGACCAACCATCTTTCTTGTGCGCGTTAATTTTGCACCAACACACTTTTCGACACATTCGCCGACGCTCAGCCACCGTCTGAGGAGACCCGTGAATGCCCAAACGAAGGTGGTGCGCCGTAGGCAGGGACAGCTCATTAATATTTAGACGTATTTTGAGCGGCGAGCCACCACCACCACCGCCATCACCGTCGCTAACTCCGGCACCATCGTCGTCGTGATCGTCGCCGACGCCTTTATACATAATTATACGCGCGAGATTGGCGAGTGTCGGGCGAGCATCGTCTAAAGATTACTCGCACGCCCTTCCTCGCAAAATTTTCGCCATGCAATTTTATGCCACCATCCGATCCTCCAGAAACAAAAATTCTTCGAAGCCTTGTCACTTTTATGATTTTATCAGCAACAAAAGTGCACTTTCAAAAATTCATTGCTTATTTATAAGCTTATCAAAATTGCCTATCCCTTTTGTACTTTCTTTCCAATACTTAGTTATACAATATCAAACCACATCACATCTTTCAAGTTCTTATTTACAGCTCATCAAAAATTGCTATCCCTTTTGTACTTTCTTTCCAATACCTAGCCATACAATATCAAATCACATCACATGTTTCAAGTTCTTATTTATAGCTCATCAAGAGTTGCTATTCCTTTTGTATTCTATTTTCAACACCTAGACGTATAATATTAAATCTCATCAGTGCTTCAAATAAGTCCAGACATAACATAAATATAAATTTCCCTTTATTCTTATCAAATCATCGAGCAGAAGCCAGTTCTAATCATTTCAGCTATGAACAAAATCCTACAGCAAGGCATTAACCTATTCCAATTATTAATGTAGAAAATAGAATTTTAATGTACCTCAGCTTCGAGATTTTATACGATAGAAGTTAAATTTTGTATAAAACATTCACAGTCTATTGGTAGCTATGTTTAGCATATAATTTTATTTGTCAATGATTGTACAACTTCGTAACTCGGTTACGATCATAGTACGAATTTATTTCGACATTATTTATGGGTTCTATTTCTGTCGGCATTTTTTTTTAAGTTTTAGCTATTTCCAGGATTTTTTATTGAGCTGAGATTTTCATAAAAGTTAATAGATAATGATATTGTGCGAAGTTAGTGTTTTAACTGATAAATCGAGGGTGAGTGTGGAAGGTTTCATAGACGTTCCTTTAGGAATCGTAATGCGGAAGAAAGTACTGAACTATTTATTCTGATGCGACATGATTGGAAGGTAGGAGAGCTGCGCGCGATAGAGGAGAGAGAATATAACTGGAAAATAGAAGTACTGTGGAAATCAATATTTGTGAGCCGGTGTTTTAAAATAGACGCCGTACGGCTACGTGTATATAGACAGTTAGTGAAGTTCTTACCAGCAATTTGCAGCGAGATGTAAAAAAGCAATTCGCGTTACTGTAATTCAGTTATCGTGTCTCATTATTGGAAATGTTTCACTCCAATTATAAGTCAAAAGGAATTCGACTGAAAAATAGTCAAAATACTGACACAGTAAACTCAGACATTTCTATGCTTCAATAAACGATAATAGAGATAATTATAATTATTGACCCTTCCAACATTCCACAATAACGGCTATTATGTGACACACAGTAGGAGCTAAAACGAAACGTTGAGACTCCCCTGAAAAGGTGGAATCGTTGAATCGAGGGGTTTCGATAATACACGAAAATAGTTTATTAATAATTTATTAATAGTTCTTACCAGCAATTTGTAGCGAGATGTAACAAGGCAATTCGCGTTACCGTAATTCAGTCATCGTGTCTCATTATTGGAAATGTTTCACTCCAATTATAAGTCAAAAGGAATTCGACTGAAAAATAGTCAAAATACTGACACAGTAAACTCAGACATTTCTAAGATTCGATAAACGACAATGGAGATAATTATAATTATTGGCCCTTCCAACATTCAATATTAGCGGCTATTATGTGACACACAGTCGGAGCTAAAACAAAACGTTGAGACTCCCCTGAAAAGGTGGAATCGTTGAATCGAGAAGTTTCGGTAATACACGAAAATAGTTTGGCTATCGCCTTTAGAACAGTTCCCCGTGTAATTTCCCGTGATCATGTCTTATTCACTTGGTTGCTGTTAATTAACCCTTTCCCGTACCTCCCCAGCGTCAGAAAATGTTGACGGAGGATGAAGCAGACAGAGTCGAGGGAACTAAGACACTCTTGTCCGCGATAGCGTCAAACTTTTCGATCTTAAAAATATCAATCCTTCCACGAATACAAGCGAAACAAACTTCCACGTACAAAATCTATTAATACTGGAACTGTCAATGACTCCAAGCTATTTAAAAAGTAATAACTTGACTCCAGATTGAATGCATTTATGACAAAAATAACTAGGAGCAATTTAAAACAGTGGAAAGATTAAAAGACATTGAGGATATAAATTTATTATTTTGATTATATTAAAATTATTAATGAATGATATAAATTACAAAAACCTCAATTTCGAATTTTCAAAAATCTCAATCTTTTATTTTGCATAAAAATTCGGAGTCTAGTTATATAACTATCAAGTTTCACAAAGTGTCTGACCATAAACGTCTCATTTCCCTGCACATATAATTGAACCTA
The DNA here is from genome assembly GCA_913789915.3 of Sphecodes monilicornis. Classification (NCBI taxonomy): domain Eukaryota; kingdom Metazoa; phylum Arthropoda; class Insecta; order Hymenoptera; family Halictidae; genus Sphecodes; species Sphecodes monilicornis. The sequence continues at coordinate 21,164,735 of OU565290.1, forward strand.
ACGTGAAAACAAGTCTACATTTATAGGCTGCTAAAATCAAATAGACAGGAAGTAGATATATTTGTAATTTGGATAATGTTGGATACATTTCCTCGGTTATTTCATTATGGAAAAGTCTCTAGATCACACATTAATTACGACACGTCGCCAGAACAGTCTCCGAAGAGTCGTTCAAATCACCAAGTTTATTCCTCCGAAATTGGATAATTTCGAACCGACCAATTTAGCGACTGCACGCTGAACGCTTGCCAATTCCCAGTAACTAAATAACATTCTAAAACCCGTGAACATTGGCTCCTATCAAACAGCTGCAATTTGACCGATAATAAAGGAATCTTGGCAACGGCTCGAGTCGATTGCTCCGGAATAATCACTTCTCTGAAGATGCAGCGTGACTAACATTTCCACTAGCACACGGTTATTCATTACCGGTTGCCAGATTCTCATTTGGCTCGCGTTGATCGGTCCGACAGCTAAGATTTGCGAATCGATGTCCAAATATTTGCAGTATCGTACATGACTCACCACACAACACGTATCCCTCTCAACAACTTATTCTCCACGCTTTATATTTGTTATTTATCATTCACCAATTAATTCCGTTACTATTTTATAGAACTACTATTGACTAATATTTCCACTAGCACACGGTTATTCATTACCGGTTGCCAGATTCTCATTTGGCTCGCGTTGATCGGCCCGACAGCTAAGATTTGCGAATCGATGTTCAAATGTTTGCAGCATCGTTCCCTACTCACCATACAACACGTATCACTCTCAAAAACTTATTCTCCAAGCTTTATGATAGGTATTCATCATTCACCAATTAATTTCATTACTATTTTCTCAAGTCTGTCAATTTTATAGTTAAATTGAAGTGCATCGCGAACGACATAGAATTACTATTCACTAACATTTCGACTAGCACAAGGTTATTCATTACCGGTTGCCAGATTCTCATTTGGCTCGCGTTGATCGTCCCGACAGCTAAGATTTGCGAATCGATGTCCAAATATTTGCAGTATCGTACACGACTCACCACACAACACATATCCCTCTCAAAAACCTATTCTCCACGCTTTATAATTGATTTTCATCATTCACCAATTAATTCCATTACTATTTTCTCAAGTCTGTCGATTTGATAGTTAAATTAAAGTGCATCGTGAAGGACATAGAACTACTATTAGGACCTCATACACGAAATCAAGAAAACTTTGATGAATGAAAGAGAGCAGGCCCAGTTCGTTCAAAAAGTGAGTGAGAAGCCTCTAAAAACACTAAACATTAACTAGAATTTTTGCGAGGATGATTTTTTTTTCTTCTCACGCTACACTGATCAAAATCAGGTATGATCCTTGACAGAACCAAGAAAGAAGCTTCATTTAAGAGGAGATTGACATGTTCGCGTAGAATACAACAAACTGTCGAGCTTGTAGCGCTCACAAAAAGTAAAAAATTACATTGAACTCTTCAAACATGAACTACAATTTTTTCTAGGATGATTTACCTCCTTCTCTCGCCACAGTGATCAAAATGTAGGATGATCCTTGCGCTGATCGATCCGAAAGCTCGGTTTATAGGAAGATCGACAGGATCGCGTGGAAAGCGGCTCGCCAGCGAGCACGGCCTTCTTTTCCAAGGTTCCTAATCGATTGCCACGGGTTTTAAAGTTTATGCTGCCAGAACGGTGGTCCCCTTTCGCGCCCTCGAGCCGTTTTTCCGTTCAGTTCGCAAAGCCGTTGGCGGAAGGACGAAGCGAAGGAGAAACGGAGAGCAGGACAAGAAGAGAAGGCCAAGGACCGAGAGGCAGCGCATAGCCGGTGGAGAAACAGTGAGACGTCGGGTGGTGCGCGGGGAAAGGGAGGAGGTGGAGGCAGAGGGAGCGAAGTCTGTAAATTTTCTTACATTTTATGAGCCATCAGAATTTCATAACCTCGAGCCAGTCCGCGTGGTACTTTGCACGGGAAAAGTTTCCGTTGGCTCGGTTCTCTTACCCGGCCGTTCTCGCCGCTCCTTTCTTCCCAGTTTTTCGCTCCCGCGACCGCTTCCTCGCGGCAGAAAGAGAATAGAATCGGAAACAACCGAGGTAGATTGCAGCGCGACTGATGCACGCAGGAATGTGGAAGAAGCGCCGCGAGATTATGGTCTTTGAAGACTCCCCTCCCTCCACCCGCCGTGGCTTCCTCCGTGGCTTTCAGATTCCTCTTTCATTTTGGAACCGAAGGAACCCATGGAAGCGAAGAAATTGGATGCAGGAATCAAGAGAACGGATATTTTTCACGTTCAAGAAATTCGGAGCGATATATTGTTTCCTCAGGTGTAGGATTCTTTGGAAAAACTATTTTAACCATCGGTCCTGTGACTGAATACGTTAGAATGTTGTAAATATGTTTTGTTATTTAAATGTTTCGGAGATACGATTTTAAAGTGACTATATGATTTTAAGTGATCGAATTTCGTTTTGTTCAAAGTTCAATCGAGTTTGGATAAATTGATTCTTATCCGACAGCTCGTGTTGTATTAATATTTAAATTGACACTATTTCTAAGAATTTATAAAGATCGATATGTGTACTGTAAATACAATAATCTATCTTCGATGCTGAGCTGTTCTGATCGAAAAGTGAACGCATTAAACAAAATTTTATGTCGCCGCACCATTAAAGTCTATTTGTGTGCGCAGTAGAAAGAGCCAGTAATGGTCAGACACATTAGCCAGCATCGAAACACACGTTCATAAAACTGTTTCAAACTTAATAGTCTCTGAATCATGTTCGTGTACTCATCCTAAACATAATCTTTGTAATATAAAAATATAATCATTGTTAATACATCACGTATTTAAAGACTACACTGTTTTACGAAAACAAAAATTAAACAAACCAACAGATCTGCCTTTAAATATTCTAAAACCCTAAAAATAATCTACGAATCTAATATGATACTCATTCTGTTGATTGCTTTATTGATATATATGTATGTATATACAGAAATTAATACTGTTCAGGTACTATTATATATTTATATGCATATGTATGTGTATATGTTCTGACGCCATATCTACGAGACCGTAACATTGTATTAGGTTGTCCCATAAGTTCGTGCCGCGGATTGAAAAGTATTTTAATGAATAACCACAGAAATTTTTTGGTGACGGTATAATATCTTTACCAAAAAAGTTGGAAAGAGGTTGTAGAGAAGGTGGTTATATTTTTTCGTTGACTTTGAAAGTATGTTACAAATATTAATTTAAATAGTAAAACAGTAAACGTCACGAACTTATGGGACGACCTAATATTTCGCGGTAGCTTTCAGTTCGGAATCAAAGATAAAGCCGCGGTCCTTTGAGTCCACATACCGACATGGGCAACGCGATCCAACGGTTCCGATCAGCTTCCGAGCTCTGTCAGTTGAGGTATAGCTTCTGAAGAGAGAGCATCGATAAAAGTATCGTATAAAGATATCTGTGTCATTATTATAAAATAACCTAGTTTCCAAAAACCAACATGCTTCTAAATATTGCTCACACATGCACGATCTAATACAGCGCATAGTCTACTAATCGACGATGGTCTGACGGTGTCGAACGTCAAAAAATGCAAATCCTCCGTCTAATCGTTTTTCCCGGCGAGTCTACATTTGTTGCAGTATTAACTCGCGCGGATAATGGCGGCGTATTAATTGCGCGCACATGTAATCGACACAAAGGGGACAATACGTTTGACGATCAATGAGCGAGGAAGAGTATTAACGCGGCGTTTCTATAACGTTGCCGCGGCATTCTCTCATTCACGGTGCGCGGTGTCACTTTCTCCTTCGATTCATTGATTCGTTTGCCATATACGCGTTTGCCTCCCTATCGGCGTCGCTATTCGTCATTTCGCGGCGACTTTTCCGCCGCGTGCCCCTCGTTTCGTTTTATCTTCGCCGACAGGCTGTCTCCGCTTTGCTCGGACGCTTTTCGGTGGCTCGCCGATTAGCCCAATGCATATACAGGGTGTCCCGCATTCCGTGGACAATCGACTGGGAAGCAATGCTGCTCAGAAAACTGAGTCGAAACGGAAGAATAAAAATGTTTCATTTGAAGCTTCGTTTTCGAGAAAATCGAGTTTAACACTAAACCTACCAAGCACAAAACATATAAAAGTAAAACGCCTTAAATAAGTGAGAAGATTGAATTTGCTTAACACTAGGTTTACGGAGCACTAAAATTGATTATTTTACATTGCTTTATGAAAATAATAAAATTGTATTTACTTAAATCTTTAGCGATTTCTATTGTAATATGTACACAAAAAAATAAATCTATTTAATAATTCCTCATGAATGCCTCCTTATACTCTTAATAATCGTAGATTAAAAATTTTTGAATCCGTCATTTTGACGGGCCCCGTAAACCTAGTGTTAAACTTTGTACCGTTTCCATTACAATATATGCTTAAATAAAGAAGTCAATTCTGTCATTTCCTATTAAATCCTTTTTCTAATTTCAATAATTGTGAAACAGAAAACCGGTCATTTTGACCGTGGTAGGTTTAGTGTTAAAGATCCGTCGGAAACGCGTGCTATATTATATGCAGAGAGTAGAAATGGTTAGTCATGATCAGACGTGTCACCCAATTGTTATCTAATTGCACGGGTATTCGCTGAATTTTCAAATTCGATTTACTCGAAAACGAAGCGTCAAACGAAAAGATTGTATTCTTTATTTTCGTCTCACTCTGGCGCGTAGAATTAGTTCTTAACCCCTTGCACTATGATTTATTTTAAGGTTACAGTGATTAGAATTTGATTGTCGTCCATTATTTCTTAGAACAAAAAGAAACTGTAAATTTATTATATGATTGTATATTCCCCAATGGCTATATATCGACAGCAACAAAATAAAATTTTATTTCGCTTCAAAGGAAATTAATAATTTACATGTTTAGTAGATCTTGTTCGAAATTCTTATCACGAGTCTGACTCGTTATTATAGTGCAAGGGGTTAATCGGTTATTTATGGTTGTTGAGTGGGCGATGAACGTGTGAATTCAATTGACAAAGAACCCCTTACTGTACAACTTGTTGAAAAGATTGTATTCTTTCTTTTCGTCTCACTCTGGCGCGTAGAATTAGTTCTTAATCGGTTGTCCGCGGGACACCCTGTATACGCGAACCACCACCACCACCACAGTAATCCCTCGACGAAATGCTCGCGTGTTCCGCGGGTACCGCACTCGCGTGACTGCGTGCTTAAATGGCTTGACGTGCTTGACGCGGCCGCGTCGATCGTGGACTCGTTAACTCGTATCTGCCTGACGAGTTCCTTCTTTCGATGCACACACTGTTTTCTTCTTTGGCCGCGGCGACGACGATGCACGAGAACCGATCTCGTATTAGCCGCATGGAAATTGATTCAGGAAGTTCGCGGGCGATCCCTAAGTTTCGTGTTGTCTCGCCGGTGTTGCTGCTTTCGCTGTTCTTGATCGTTCTAGACAGTGGTATGCTACTTTCGAGACTAATGCTGCTGAACTTTCCAGTATTACGTTCGATCCGTCAAGTTTTTACTGTCTTGTTATACAATTTAGAATCGTTTTGCTCATTCCAAAGAAAAAGAATTAGAAATTTCGCCACTGTGTCTGTACACTAACGGTTAACACTTTCATCGCCATGTCACCTGTGTCTGGGTGACGGAATTATTTATACAGAATTGAAAATTAATTTTTACGTTGTTAGATCGAGTGTACAACATTTCTTTATCATCTGACGAATAGAAGAGGTTTGAAACAGTAATATCGCAAAAATTAAACTTCTTAGTATTTGTTTTAAAATACTTCTTTTAAAATAATTCAAAAATTAAACATCGTAGTATTTGTTTTAAAATACTTCTTTTAAAATAATTCAAAAATTAAACTTCTTAGTAATTAATATCACAAAGATTAAACTTCTTAGTATTTGTTTTATTAAATGTATTGCTTTGATTTTGTGTAATTTTTATGATTGTCGAGTGGGCGATGAACGTTTGAATTCAACTGACAAAGAACCCCTTACTGTACAACTTGTTTTAATACAACGAACTTTTTCAAGATTTTAATCTCTATCAGGAGAAAATGATGCATCTTAGTCAATAAATACAAACACGATTTAAGTAGAAGTGTCCAGCAATAATCAGACATGGGAGATCAACTGGAACTACTTGAGCAAAATGTGGAAATTGGTCAAATCCTTTTACGAAGTGGAGCCTAACCAAGTTGAGAATCGTTCAATAAAATACAATAAGTACTGTTAAAAAAATTCATGAATGTAATAAAAAGCGCAAGTGAAGCCTGGGAATAATTTCCGGATATCGAGTCGTAAATTTCCAAAAGAACGAGTAAGGGAACGAAGTGTTTGGTTGGACACTGGGGAAAAATGGCGTTGGTAAACTTTGCCGAGGACAGCTGGTGCACCTTTTTTCCATCGAAACGAATTCACGAGCGTCCCCCGTAATAGCCGTGGCCGGCCTGTTGTCGTCTCTTTCTTTTCCGTTGAAAATTGCTTCACAAGATAGGCTGCGAGTGGGCGGTTCTCGATGCCGTGCAAGCGCCGAGAATAGAATAAAGGTTGTCCTTGCCAGACGATGAAAGCGCAGACCGGCGAGTAGAAAAGCTAAGAGATGCGCTCGTCGGCCATGTTGTCAGGAAACTTTCGTCCTCCCTCTTAAATATAAATATATACGCGAGAGTCGGAACGATATAGCGCCTTCCTCCCGTGACTTCCACGTAGCTATAGTCCGCATTATCTTGCGGAAACATTTCTGCACGACCTCCGGGTGATTGAGAGAGTACCATAAACGCTGGGTGTCGGGAAGGGCGAAATACTGCCAAGAAAAGCATAATTGCACATTGGGCGGAAAATCTTACAAACCTAGTCTCGAAAAGGAATATATTATCAAGAAGAAAAATATTCTGGACATTGTAACATCCTACAAAGCATTCTTAATGTTCGACAATGTTTCTACATTAATTCCAGTAGCGTTCACTATTTTTACTAACTTACTAATTTTAAAGAAAAACATTCTGGTCATTGTAACATCCTACAAAGCATTCTTAATGTTCGACAGTGTTTCTACATTAATTCCAGTAGCGTTCACTATTTTTACTAACTTACTAATTTTCAAGAAAAACATTCTGGTCATTGTAACATCCTACAAAGCATTCTTAATGTTCGACAATGTTTCTACATTAATTCCAGTAGCGTTCACTATTTTTACTAATTTGCAATTTAGAGAAATGCAGATTTCAGTTGTGATTTGACATGTTTGTTTAAAGTAACAATGTCAGTGGAATGTCCAGTGTATTTTTAAGAGTTGAGTGTTCTGTTGGGGTGGTTTTTTAACGGATTGTTATTGTGTCTCTTTGGCGAAGCTCGCGGTAATTAAGGGAATGTTTATCTTTGATCTTTAGGTATTGTTTGGTAATAGGTTCTGTTTAAAACGATGTACAAGTACTCCTTTTCATAGCGACTTCCAAACGACCGAGAATTATCTCGTTCACGTCATTATAACTTGGACCGCATTAGGTGCGCGTGTATCCCGAGGTCTTTATCTCCCTTCATCACGAAACAGTTTCGCCCAATCGGCACTGGCAACACGCGCCACGAAATAATTGCAGTCATTCCGAACCATTCGGTTTATTGGCCGAGATAATCTCATCGCCTCCAGTCCACGTTTTGTCCATTTCGTCGTGCTACGTGACGTCCGACAGATATAGAAAATCCTCTCGATCAGAAAGACATTTCTCAAAAACCAACTTCCGTGATACAAAACAATGTCCTCTTAATTAACCCCATATCCACGAGAAATTCAAACTATCCATAAAGAGTAAATAAAGATCAATATATCTATAAAGAGTCCTTTCTCGATCTCAACTTAAAAGTAAATGAAGAAGTAATGTTTGTCCAACATCTTCAAACAATAACTAAGCTTTAAACGATGTCGTCATTATAAACAGTTGAACAGAAACTTAATTGTACTTACATTTAAGAAGTACGTATTGAAAGATTTTCTATACAAACACAGATTCTATCTGAATTGATCGAAGCTGCGATTAATAAATCCCCAAACAAGAACTGTATTTAGTAAACACTCAAACAAGCCATCTCCATCCACTCAGCATCCCTTCCTAACAACTTCCATTCAAGAAACTACAGGAAAATGGTACGAACCAGGAATAAAATTCAATTTCACCCGAGGACCAATAGGATCATTGCAACACACTTTTCGGAATCAGCGTGGGCGTGCTGTTCCAAAGCAACGATCACCAACAGCCAAGAAAAGCGAATAGAAACGAAATACCGGGCGTTTATGGTGCACGGTATACGGTTCCCCTGCACAGCGGAGCAGAAGCAGTAGAAGTGTCCGACAATGTTCAGCCAAACAGCACGATTGAACGAACGAACGAAGGAACGAACGCGAACGTCGTGGCGCGACATCGAATGCGAGCGAGCGACGTTGAAGGCACACGCGTACACGTATGGTGCCAGTTCACCGCGAGACGGCCGGCGATATTTCACCAAGGCAAATCGGGTGAAATGGTTCAGAGAGGATCGAATCATCCGCGTTTTGGTCGAGCGATCCGAGCACACCCCACTGTTGTTGTCTTTATCTTTTATCCCGGGCTGGTCCCTTTCTTCCTGACTCTCTAGCTCGCGCACAGGTGTTTACCCGACCGTGCACGCCCGACGCACTACTCTCTCCCCTTTTTCCCCCCGGACTGCTCGTACGGTCACCGCAGGATTTATCTCTCATCGAGCGGAAAACAATCTGCCGCTGATTCGCAGAGCAGGAGACGATCGGCCGAGTAACCGATGGACTTTGCACTTTACCGTATGAACACCATCGTCGAGAGATCGAAGGATTCTGTAGAGGCGGTCTGTATATGAAACGGAACGTTCACCAGGAGCGCACCAATCACAAAAGACCCTCCGGGCACAGTGGTGGTTGCATAACGATGGATAACAGAAAGAAAACCATGTTGCTCCTACTTACTATAAGATCGCGGGAAAAATTGGTCGACCGAAGGATCGAAGCACCTGGATGTTCCCCTCCTCCACGCGGCGATAACACACCTGCCGTGTCCGCGCTAGTGTCCAGATGAGCGCAATCAATCGTTCGGTTCCGCGGTGGGCAACATGTCGTGCGCTACCGTTGCGAATGGTTTGGGACGCGTACTCGCGCGGAAATCGTCGTGGAAATCCTCGGCCGTGGATATCCTCGCAGTCGGTCGTACGTAACGATCCCCGCTCATGCCGTGAGAATCTCTCGCGGCCACTTGTCTTGGGTAGCCGCCAGGAGCCGCGGGGGCTTCAGAGAGAGGAGGAGAGGCCGACGCTCACGCAGGAACAGGCGGGAGGAGGCGGATGGCGAGGCGGATGAGGAGGAAGAGGAGGAGGAGAAGGAGGAGGAGGAGGAGGAGATGGTGATGGCAGAGTAGGAGGAAGAAGGTGGATAGTGGTGGTGTGCTGGCTCTGGAGGTAGCGGTGATTCCAACCTCGCGGAGAAAGGGGGATGAGGAGAGTCGCAGGAGGTAACGCGAGTGAGAGGGCGGAGGTATTCTGCCCCACCCGTACTCGCCTCTGATTGGACCACCCCCGCTGGCTCACCCCGGCCGTCCCTCTCCCCCTCCTCTGCCCAGGCTCCTCAGAGTCCTCAGAGTCCTCCTCTTCCTCTTACACCTCTTCCTACTCCTCCCTCGACCCCCTCCCACTTCTCCGCCGCCTCCTACTGCTCCTCGTCATCCACCTCATCCACCTATTCTGTAGCCGCCGCCGCCACCTCAACCTCCTTTTCTCTCTTCCGCGCTGCCTTCTAGCCGCCGCCAGCACCGCCACCGCCGCCGATTCTGCCACCGACGCCGTCGTCGTCGTCGTCGCCGCGCGCCGCGTCGTTTCTCTTCTTCTTCTTCTCGTCCGCGCCACCTCGTTCTGTCCGCCGGCACGCGTAAGAACGCCCGCCTCTTTTTCGATGCACCGGAAAACAGGTGCGGAAGGCGGTCGTGGGGATTCCAGGATTTCTACTGGCTCCGGGGGAACCATCGCCCGGTTCCGTTCCCCAGGCTTTATTCCCAGGATCTCGCGCCGCGCGGCGCAACACCGGGGAACACCCTTCTCTCGCCCGTTTCGTCGCGTTTCGAAAATATACCGAGAAGACTGGGTCCGATGCAACACACAGCTCGCTAGATCCGTCTCTTCTCTCGTCTCGAAAACCCCTGTCTACCCGTGCCCCGTGTATCGCGACGCTTCGCCGAACTGCCTTCGATGCATCCACACCCCACCCCTCTTTTTGCTTTCTATCCCCTCGTTCCCCTCTTTCCTCTCTTTCCTCTCTTTCCTCTTTCCTCTTTCGTTCTGTTCGTCCGTCGGTAGGTCGATCCTCCTCAGCCGCGTCTCGACGTTTTACCCTTTATGATTATTTATTTTTATCGGGATCGATAAAGGGCGGCGGAACCGAGTTCGCCCGCTGCCAATTGAACGCGTCTATCTTGGAAAAAGCCCGGCCGTGCCCGTTGCTCCCGGCCAATGGCATTTGGCTTTTGGGAAAACGGCAGGCACGACTTCCGGCAACTTCCACGACGGCAAGTTCCCTGGGAATTCGGGTGAAACCAATTACACGTAGATCAAAGTCGCGATTTTATATTGACGGACGGCTATCGATCCGGAATCCTGTTTAGGTACATTGTTTGCCGTCGGAACGGTGACCAGCGTGCCAACGACCTGCACCTTGGGAGCTCTGATCAGAATCAATGGGAGGAGTGACCTATTTTGACTGGAATGATCACTGTGAGTCCGTAGGCTTTCGTCGATTTCAACGATCGATAAAAATGGAGAAAAAATACCATATGTGGTAAAAAGAAATTTGTGTGGAATGATGTGTCTAGTTCGTAGTGTCCCGAGTAATTTAACCCTTAGCACTTTAGTGGCGACTCTGTAATCCAAAATATTGTTTACACTATTAAATTTGTTTGTATTCAATACATTACTAAACGTTTAAGTGTTGTAAGAGGTATTATCTCATTTTCATATCCATAAAGTGAACAAAAAATCATATAAAATGAAAATATTCTTGGTCGGAAGAAATGTTTGGTTGTTGGAGCTAAAATAGCACCGAGTGCAAAGGGTTAAAGAATGTACACACGTCTATCATTTCTGAGTAATTTGGTTTTTCTCGGATTAGAGGGTACACTGATGCCGACAAGTTCACTTTCATTGAAGAATACAGATGGACGAAATGAGTGTTTGGAAAGTAACTTGGTCTGATATACTTCAACGAAGTTATTAATACTCCGAGTTATTGGAAGCACAAAGTACAGGCACGAAGTATAAAGTTCCTATCCGTTTAATTCATTCTGGTGATCCTGTCATCAAGAGACCAAGTGATACCAACAAGTCGACTTTTCTTGCTTCATAAAAGCAGGCAAAACTTGACGACGAAGGATGACTTGGTCTAAAGTCCTACAGCTAGAGCTCAGTACCGTCGGTAGTCTGAACAGAAGACAAAATGGGACGTGGCACCCTAAGTAGTCTGAAGACACTACAAAATTGGTCGCAGTATCCTAAGTAGTTTAACAAAATCACATCAATTCATGGAAAGGCATTTGTTTTTCCTTGCGTCAAGGAGCAAATTGACACATAAAAATCGACAATCAAAAATCATTTTTGACTACATACAACGAGTGAACAGTACATAGGTCTTGATCTAATCCTTCACCTAAACTTTCAAACAAGCTCCAGTTATCTGAAGCTAGCATGAGATGTTGCCAAGATGTCCGAATCTTCGAGGCTCATTCACCAATACAACCCATCAACCAGAACCTAACTCGAACAAATTGCAGTGATGCACATCCAGTTATCTAAAGTTTGCATCGACGTCCAATTCTTCGAGACTCATTCACCAAAGGAACCCTTGAACTTGTAGCGGCTACTTCCTATGCTCGTCAACAGAGGGACACTACGACAACACCTTTCCCGCTACTACCTGAATTCTTTTCTTTTTCCTACAAAAAATCCTAAACATGAAATGAAACCACAACTGCAATAATGTACAAACGCAATATGAATAGTCAGATAGAAATATATTGTATATTTAATGCATAATGTAATTAGACGTACAAAAAGATATAGTAAGTAGATAAATCATTGTGATAGGGACTACAGGAGCAGACGTTAAAGTACAAACATATATGAGACTGTTGTTGTTATGTATTCTTTGTAAGTTACCGTTATGTAAATAAAGAACCTTTGAAATGAAAATGATAGTCTTACTGACGAGGCCTCTAGCGGCCCTAGGACGAGAAACGCTTCCTTCTCCTTTTTCCATTCTTTCATAATTCGACAGCCGCCATAAACTAAATCCCAGCTCGACAAAATCGCAACGCTTCCAGTCGCTTCAGAAGTCACCAAGACATGTCCTGGAGAACTAGCCTAACTCCCTGGCTATAGCAGCGCGGCTATTCGATCCTCGGTAGGTGGGACATCCCCGAAAGGAAGCGGAATCGTCGTATTTCGAGCGGAATAAACGATTCGCGCGTATCGACTATAAATTACGGCGCGTTTGCGGGGTCGTTGAGGGGTGGTGTTCGGGGGTGGAAAGCATCCAGGACAGGAGACGGACAGGGAGCATGGCGAGGATGCCTTAAGGCGACGGCATTTCGATAATTGGAAACCAATGAGGCGGCAGTGGGAGGGTTTTCGGGGTAAAAATCAACCCTTCCACCGTGGCTTCGAGCCCTAATGAAGCGAACCTTCGCCGTTGCCTGCCGACGTGCATGCCTCCGCGTCGTATTAATTGCCTGCCCCTTCGGCTTCCCGTCCCTCGGCGTCGCCTATCGTTTCCCTCCGTCCATCCCCTGCGTCCTCGCAAGCCCATCTACCCCTTTCGCCCATCTACCTCCTCTTCTTACGCCGCGCCGTCTCGCAGTTACCCGCGATAGCGCATTCTTCGACAAATTGGATCACGCTATCGTGCGAGCGCCCGACGGTTCCACCACCGAGCCAGGATAACCGGTTCAGCTCGATCCGCTCGATCAAGATCGGCCGACGATCGGATTTCTTTCTAAAACCAGCGCGAATCTCGAATTTTTCCGTTTCGGACCAACACTCCTTCTCGGAAAGGGGTTCAAGTTCTTCTGAGACGAAGCTGTACTACAAAATTAAATAAAAACTATGGAATAATTGTAGATATTCTTGAAATGAATGTAGAAGCCTTTGTTTATAGATATGTCGGAATGATTGGGATTTTTCTGAAGCTTGTAATATTGTCGGACACTAAAGCTTGAGTCGAATTGGGACGCATGTCGACAATAACATCAGAACTGTCCACCCAACTCCCACAGTTGCAAACAAACAATTGCATTGTGTATGTAACGGCAAAGGAATGCCAAATTTCCATTTTTCCAGTTGTTTAGGAGCACGGTAGTGTGGGATCAGGACCTCCCAGACCAAATACTGTGTGGAGATTAGGAAAAGTAGGAGGGTTCCGTGGGTATGTGTAAGAATTGATCAGCTACAACCGCGAGGGTCCCGGGTTCGATTCCCGGCGCGGAATTCCTCATTTTTCCGAAGATCCTACATTTGGGGGCTCGTCCGGGATGGGAGGAACACCGATGCCCACATGGTGACAGACGACGAACGCGCAGTGAGCAAGCGTTGCGAAGACGGTCGCACGTGAGCGAAAGGACGACGAAGCGAAGTAAGGGGCACATCCAGGGAAAACTGCTAGAGAGGACAGTAGGATGGTGTTCCCGAAAAGTGACGAAGTTGGTGACGAGTTGTGTTGATGGCGCTGAGGCCGAAAAGACGATGGCGCTGCGACGGACATTCGAGGGCGAATGCCGGAGCAAGATGGCCGAGTGTGGGATCAGGACCTCCCAGACCAAATACTGTATGGAGATTAGGAAAAGTAGGAGGGTTCCGTGGGTATGTGTAAGAGTTGATCAGCTACAACCGCGAGGGTCCCGGGTTCGATTCCCGGCGCGGAATTCCTCATTTTTCCTAAGATCCTACAGTAGGAAGTAACACACACAAAGAAAACGATGTCAAAATGTCACGATAACAAACACTGTACGAAATGTAATGAATTTAAACAATAAATGAAATGATGCACAGAAATACACGATGATAAAATGTATTGTCTTAAAACTGAAAATGAACGTTCAACGGTAACGCGATGGTTTGCTCGGATCGCGACTTGAGATGCGAGAGATTCGTGCCGATCGGAACAAGCGTTCGGAGAATTCTGGCGATTTCTTAGAATTCAACGGTCGACGGGTTCGCTGCTGCGAAATACGATGACTCATCGCGCGTGACGTCCAATTCACGCGCGACATTAAGCCGCCCGATTCCCAATTTGCCTGGGAGATGGCTCGTCATGTGCCTCACGGCCACGAGCCCGCCGATCCGCTAAGATCGTGAACAGATCGCGAGTGGTAGTGCGCAGGCGTCGCACAGGACCGCTCGTCCAATCCTAAACACCAGTATTCAAAACTTTATTACACAATCCAGTGCTCCGAGGATAATATTTATAGCTTTGTTCGTAAAGGATTAATCTATGAAATGATTATACAGAGGGAACGCACAATAAGCAAGAATTATTCTCTCATGGAAAATCCTGTGCAAGAAGTGAAATATGGAATTCATATTTCGCGATTAAATCCTATATCGAATGAACGAAATCTGGTTACCTGTCCACCGAACAAACAGAGATTCCTTTCATCAGAGTAAACACGTATTTGTATAAATACAGATGTTTTATTCAATAGCTCCCGGTGGGAATTGCATGTTGTCGAACCCGCGTTAAAAAAGTTCGTAAAACGTGCGAATATCAGCTCCGCAGGCGTACCGTAACAATCTGAAATTTGCATAATTGACCGAACGCGGTGGCCGATAATATCTCCCGGCGAGAATAAAGCCGATGCATGCGATTCACGGCAGAATACACGCTTCCTTATTGTTTAACTCGGGACGTTTAACCGACACGCGGTTTATCATTCTCGGCGTGTGTTTATATCGCCGATAAAATGCAGTGGCAGCGAATTACCATCGAACGTCGATAACTTCATCCGTGACGAACCACCTGACGCAACGTTGTCATCTCAACCATAAAAATAACACTATCATCACGCTCATCTAACTCGTCCTCGTGTGGTAATACAATAGGGATAGAAAAATGAAGTAAAAGATCTAAACAAGCCTCGAAAATACAACTGAATCTATTCAAATAATGAATTGGCTCGTCAATTTATGATCACACGTTTGAAAACAGTTTTCTGATAGCTGGAAATAATACTGACTTCGATTTCGTAAAGCAAAATTAATTTCAAATATATATTTTATACCAAAATATTAATAATAATTTCGGTGGCACGTTGGCCGAACGAATTATTTAATAAAATCAGTTTGAAAGGACTAATAAGTGTCGGACAATTTAATGAGAATTATCAGGATAATTATAAAATGTCATGCAATGTTTAAAAAGTAAAATATTGTATGATTGTTGTTGGGAGAGTAGTAGAAGAATGTTTAAATGAACCGAATTATTTAATGAAACCAGTTCGAAAGGACTGATAAGTGTCGGATAATGTAATGAGAATTATCTGGATAATTATAAAATGTCATGCAATGTTTAAAAAGTAAAATATTGTATGATATTTGTTGGGAGAGTAGCAGAAGAATGTTTAAACAGAACGCGAGTGCTGCAGGGAACCAGGACCTTCGAAAATATCGGACGACGGCCCTTGGCCCGTGGCTTTAAGGTTGTGCGAGGTTAGGGCCACTCTCGAAGTAATTCCGTTAGGTAGGCTTCGAATCGATATAATCAGCGAACGCACAGGGGGTGAGTTTTCACCCCTGTCTGTTGCTTCACTGCGATTCTTCCTCCTAAATTCAAGCCCCGAACGCCCTGTAATCTTCGGACGCTCTCCAGACCAACCCTTATTCCTCTGAAGGGTGCGCCACCCGACACGAACCTATCCGACGGTTTGAACTGGTGTCATCGGGAAGAGAAGTGTCACGAACATAAGTCCACAAAACACCATCGTACCACCAAACACATCTCATTATTGCCATATCAAACTGCACTCATCTCCACAGCAGTTCTGTCAAAAATCCAAAATGGAAATTCAATATCAGAAAATTGAGTCTCCTTCAACAAAAATCACATTATCAGTGGAAACTGATACATAATCATCCTATCAACCTGACAACCGAACACTGACAATCATAAAAATCCAATCAAACACTATGAGTGTATTAGGCGATAATCTGCTCACGATTTAAAAGTAAGGCTATTCGAATTAATGTTCTTTTCAAACCTAATGAATAAAGTTAAGGCAGCCTTAACGCCACTAAACACGACACGCACTCAACATGTTTAGTTATATTACATTCTATACTCGAAGAACCCTGAATGTATCAGGCGATGCTCAGCCTACAATATAAAAGCCAAGCAATTCCGAATTAATTTCATGTTCTAAATCATCTATAATCCTGATGAAAGAGCAGACACAGTTTTACATGATCGTCACTCAATGTGTTAGGTTACATTCTCTACTAAAAGGATTCTGAATGTATCAGACGATGGCCAGCTCTCAATTTAAGAACGAAGCAATTCCCCATTAATTATATCTCCTAAATCATCTCTAACCCTGATGAAAGAACAGACTCAGTTTTACATGATCGTCACTCAATGCGTTAGGTTAGATTCCCTACTAAAAGGATTCTGAATGTACCAGACGATGGCCAGCTCTCAATTTAAGAACGAAGCAAATCCCCATTAATTATATCTCCTAAATCATCTCTAACCCTGATGAAAGAACAGACTCAGTTTTACATGATCGTCACTCAATGCGTTAGGTTACATTCTCTACTAAAAGGATTCTGAATGTATAAGACGATGGCCAGCTCTCAATTTAAGAACGAAGCAATTCCCCATTAATTATATCTCCTAAATCATCTCTAACCCTGATGAAAGAACAGACTCAGTTTTACATGATCGTCACTCAATGCGTTAGGTTAAATTCCCTACTAAAAGGATTCTGTATGTACCAGACGATGGTCAGCTCTCAATTTAAGAACGAAGCAATTCCCCATTAATTATATCTCCTAAATCACCTCGAACCCGGATCAAAGAAGAGAATCAGCCTTACATGGTCGTCACTCAACGTGTTAGGATACCTTCTACACTAAAAGGATCCTGATTGTACGATGGTCAGCGAACTATATAAAAGCCAAGCAATTAATTGTTATTTCTAGATTGCCTCGAGACGTTACGATTCCACATTCCCTGTGAATTATGATTGAATTATCAAATTTTCTAGTAAGGATATAAATGATACATACACGTTGGACGATAAGGTTCCACAAAAAGTGAATGATCGAAGGATCTCTTCTGCGATCGCAAGAGCGATTTGCTGACGTTAACCACGAACATCACACGTGTAACAGGGTGACGGTACCGCAACGACAGCACATAAGGGTGGCGCACCCCGTCGACGCGAACGTGCACCGACGGCGACGTCGATGTAGAACGTAGAGGACGTTTCGTCTCGGACGTTGCGCGGATTAGATTCGGGAACGTAGTCGCGATGACGCGACGACGCGACGGCGCTCGCTGCCGTCGATGACGAAGTCAAGACGTCGGGATGAACATGGACGCGAGATGTGGCACACCCCGAGACCTAGACACTACTGAACCAGCCCCATGGCAAACCTTGTTAACGGCAGTCGACAACCAAGTTTAAACTTCGGGTAACAATTCCCCTACCGACTCACTCTCTCATTCTCTCTCTCGCTCTCTCTTCTTCTCTGTCTCTCTCGGTTTCTCTTCTCGCGTGCTCTCTCCTCCTACCCCGAATCCGCGCCCAGACACCCTCTCTCACCCCCTTTTGCCTCCCAAGTCGTTCGCGGACGAAAGGTGATGGAGAAGCATTCTTAAAGAACGACGAGTAATTAATCATCCGATCGAACCGGGGTCATTGGAACCCTCCGCGGCGATGTCTCTGTTAAAAACTTTGCGGGACGTGCCTCGGCAAGTTGTGTTTTAGGGGATCCGATCCTGAATCGCTTAGAAACAACACGGGGACATGGGACCGAACTTTGCTTTTTATGGCCGTGTGTTGTAATTGATACCGCAGACGCTGGAGAAATTCGGCTCTTCCTTCTGCCGGAGTTAAGTCTTGCTTCTGAGGCAGAGTAAAGCGAGGAACGTGAGCTGAGAAAATAATACCAATAGAGGATTGTCTTTGATGTTCGACCGTTCTGCTCAAACCATCATGGTTGATGGTACAGCAGCAAGATGAAATCTTTTATGAAATGAAGCTCGTAACGTTCACCAAATTCAAAGATGCAGATAAAGATGCCAGGAGGTAGAATTGATTTAGAGGATCGACTGTCCTGTTTGAAATCTCATGGATGATGGTAAAGGAACAAGATGAAATGTTTTATAAATTGCAGCTGGTAATGTTCACCAAGTTCAAAGATGCAGATAAATATGCTAGGAGATAGAATTGATTTAGATGATCGAGTGTCCTGCTCGAAATGTCAATGATAATGGTAAAGGATCAAGATGAAATGTTTTATAAATTGCAGCTGGTAATGTTTACCAAGTTCAAAGATGCTGATTAAAATGTTTAGAGCTAGAATTGTCTTAGAGAATCAACTGTCCTGTCTGAAATGTCATGGATGATGGTAAAGGAACAAGAGGAAATGTTTTATAAATTGCAACTGGTAATGTTTACCAAGTTCAAAGATGCTGATTAAAATGATAGGAGCTGGAATTGTCTTAGAGAATCAACTGTCCTGTTTGAAATGTCATGGATGATTGTAAAGGTACAAGAGGAAATGATTTATAAATTGCAGTTGCTAATGTTTACCGAGTGCAAAGGTGCTGAGTAAAATGCTTGGAGCTAGAATTGATTTAGAGGATCGACTGTCCTGTTTGAAATGTCATGGATGATAGTGAAGGAACAAGAGGAAATGTTTTACAAATTGCAGCTGGTAATGTTTACCAAGTTCAAAGATGCAGATAAATATGCTAGGAGATAGAATTGATTTAGATGATCGAGTGTCCTGCTCGAAATGTCATGGATAATGGTAAAGGATCAAGATGAAATGTTTTATAAATTGCAGCTGGTAATGTTTACCAAGTTCAAAGATGCTGATTAAAATGATAGGAGCTAGAATTGATTTAGAGGATCGACTGTCCTGTCTGAAATGTCATGGATGATGGTAAAGGAACAAGAGGAAATGTTTTATAAATTGCAACTGGTAATGTTTACCAATTTCAAAGATGCTGATTAAAATGATAGGAGCTGGAATTGTCTTAGAGAATCAACTGTCCTGTTTGAAATGTCATGGATGATTGTAAAGGTACAAGAGGAAATGATTTATAAATTGCAGTTGCTAATGTTTACCGAGTGCAAAGGTGCTGAGTAAAATGCTTGGAGCTAGAATTGATTTAGAGGATCGACTGTCCTGTTTGAAATGTCATGGATGATAGTGAAGGAACAAGAGGAAATGTTTTACAAATTGCAGCTGGTAATGTTTACCAAGTTCAAAGATGCAGATAAATATGCTAGGAGATAGAATTGATTTAGATGATCGAGTGTCCTGCTCGAAATGTCATGGATAATGGTAAAGGATCAAGATGAAATGTTTTATAAATTGCAGCTGGTAATGTTTACCAAGTTCAAAGATGCTGATTAAAATGATAGGAGCTAGAATTGATTTAGAGGATCGACTGTCCTGTCTGAAATGTCATGGATGATGGTAAAGGAACAAGAGGAAATGTTTTATAAATTGCAACTGGTAATGTTTACCAAGTTCAAAGATGCTGATTAAAATGATAGGAGCTGGAATTGTCTTAGAGAATCAACTGTCCTGTTTGAAATGTCATGGATGATTGTAAAGGTACAAGAGGAAATGATTTATAAATTGCAGTTGCTAATGTTTACCGAGTGCAAAGGTGCTGAGTAAAATGCTTGGAGCTAGAATTGATTTAGAGGATCGACTGTCCTGTCTGAAACGTCATGGATGATGGTAAAGGAACAAGAGGAAATGTTTTACAAATTGCAGCTGGTAATGTTTACCAAGTTCGAAGATGGTGATTAAAATGCTAGGAGCTAGAATTGTATTAGAGGGTCGACTATTCCTGTTTGAAATGTCATATATGATGGTAAAGAAACAAGATAAAATATTTTATAAATTGTAATGTTCACCAAGTTCAAAGATGCAGATAAAGATGCTAGGATTTAGAATTGCCTTAGAGGATCGACTGTCCAGCTTGAAGCCTTATAGTTAATGGGACAAGAGGTAACGGTTGCTAGTAATGTTCAGTAAATTTGTAGATACAGCTATAGATGCTAAAAGGTAGAATTGTCTCAGACATTTGAGTGTGATATTGTTTGGATTGTCATGGTCAGTGGTACAATCGCAGCAAGACACATGTTATAGTTAACGTTATGGAGAACCAAATTTCTCCATTCTGCGAGATTCGGATTGCTTCTGGTACAGGTAGGTTTTGCTACGTGCAAAGTAAAACAAGGAACGTGGCCAGCGTTGCGAAAACGATAATAGCGAGACAAGCCCTTGGTACATATGGATAAGAAGGAATATTGATAGACAACAGTGGGAATGTTACGAAGAACCACCTTCCTTCATCTCATCAGATCTAGGTTGTATCTTGCTACTAGCAAGGGGCAGCAAAGAACTATTATTTGAATTATCCTGATGAATGTTGTATACGTTCATAAGATCAGCTAGAATTGATAGTCAAATTCGAAGATGCTAAAGCAAAGTATAATAATACTTGATCTTGCAAAAAAGGAGACCTCTCATCTCTTAAAAATAGAGATGATCTTCAGAAATCACTAGAAACAATTGATACAATAAATTTCGAACAAATCATGATTCTGCCACGAAATACCGAACAGACCCAACTCGAAACGACTGCATAAATATCTTCCCGAGGGTGTCATCCAACCAAATGAAGAATGACTCTCAAGTATCCGTGGCCCTCGATAATCGTCGTGCCGGCGCACAAGAGCAGGATTGTTGGAGCCAAACAGAAGTTCGGAGTCTCGGTTACTGCTCCGAGTAACTGGAAGCCTAAGTTCAGCCGGAATCAAGTTAAGACGACGTCACGAAACTCTGAATGGTACCAAAGAAGTCCCCTTGTACTTGGCCTTGATCGGGTCTGTCTTTGGAAACCAGGACGAAACACGCCAGCTGTCGTTAACCCCGAACCCCGGTGATCCTTCGTGGCCGAAACGGGAAGAGAGAGAGAGAGAGAGAGAGAGAGAGAGAGAGAGAGAGAGAGTGAGAGAGTGAGCGAGATAGGGGGGACAGAAGGGGGGGCAAGGGGTACCAAGTTCACCGGCGCAACCTTCCCTCCTAAGCGGGCGCGTTGGTGCGAAACTTGGTAGCCGCGTAACAAGAAAGAAGTAACTATCGTTGGAGCGGACTAGTTTGTTCAATGGCACGGGCACACCGGGCCGCGAGCAGAGCGAACGTTCCGCGGGGGCAACAGTGGAGGCCGGGGGGCAGTTCGGCGGAGAGAGTGAGGGGGTTGGAAGGGGGCCGTGGAAGAAGGGGGGCAAGGGAAGGTGAGCCAAAGTTCTTCGCAAGAACAAGAACAAAGTTCCAAGCCAAAGCGCTCCTCTCCCGCCACTCTGATCCTCTCCCGTCGTCCCTCCCCATTACGTATCCGTGCACCCTTGCAGATGCGCGCACTAGTCGCGACCGGTTCACCTTGGAAACTTTGACAAAAATCAAATTCCAAGTGCACGCGTTGCCCCAGTCGAGGCCTTCTCCCGCGAACTTTGAGGGCAACTTCACCCACTTGCGAACCCCAGAATTGTGAACCTGGTTGCAGCGCCGAAGACCCTAGAACTCGCGATTTTTTGTATTGAGACTCTACAGTCGAGGTCTGTGATTGAAAGTGCAAGTGCTATATTGTGTACCCTAAGAAGAGACTTGCAGTATCTACTAGGAGACGCTACAGCATGCTCTCTTCTTCTGTGACGAACATGAGAGTGCGGTTAGCGGAGTGTATCAGTGTGGTGTCATTTTGCTACCAGTGTAGGGGAGTTTATACAGCTTTAACACTGGATTTACGGGACCCGTCAAAATGACGGATTCAAAAATTTTTAATTTACGATTATTAAGAGTGTAAGGAGGCATTCGTGAGGAATTATTAAATAGATTTATTTTTTTGTGTACATATTACAATAAAAATCACTGAAGATCTAAGTAAATACAATTGTATTATTTTTATAAAGCAATGTAAATAATCAATTTTAGTGCACCGTAAACCTAGTGTTAAGTAAGTTATTATGTATCAGTGTGAACATTGATTTGACGAGGGTGTATGGATGCTCACGGAGCATACCCTGACACTTCCTATGTAACGCCTTCAGAAAGAAACTGTTCAGAAAGCGGTTGTGTAAAGTTCTCTTTGATGGCACAAAGTTGACACTTTGCTACCACGTTTATTTGCTAAGTACACTCTGCTTGCGCTGCGGGAAGAGTTCGACCAAGAAGATTCTAACGACAGTGACAACGGAATAGCATAGCCACTGACTAGTACCGTATACCGCCCAATTAATCAAGACTCATCATTTCCACCACGACTGCGTGTTTAAGTCTGCAATCTTCATTGAAGTGTTCAACGGTCTCCGAACGAGAACGGTTTTACACAACGATGGTGATCGAAAACACAAAAACCGGCGGATCACGGAAACTGAGACGAAGTATAGTTTGCCAGCGAAATCAGCGTGGAATCGTTGGTGACAGCTAGTACTTACTGTAGGGTCCGAAGTCCTCGATCGGCGACGATGCGGCCGCACGGCGGTGATTCCGCGCGGATCCCGGCGTCGTCGTCCTCGTCGAGGAAACGCGGTCACTGATGGAGACCGAGAGCCCGATGGTTAATTTTCGCCGGTGTTGCTGAGGAGCGCGTCCCCGTGGACGATATTCAAACGAGGAGCCGATGGACCCGTGATCGACGTTAGCCAGCCGGACGAGATCCGTCCAAACCGTCCGCGCCGCGGCGTAGACGATGAGCGCCGATTTTCCACGAACAACCCCGAGAGGTCGTACACAGCGTCGGTAGGAGGACGCCGTAGGAAGAGGAGGTGGAGAACAGTGAGACGGAGGTGGAGGTGGAAGGAGCCAGAGGAGGATTTCGAGCTGGTATTGGTGAGGAGAGGTCCGCCGCGTCGCTACACCGTCGGGACGCCGGTCTGGTTGTGTGGGCTCGTGAGGAGTTAGATTAGAGGAGAAAGGAGAGAGCCTGGAGAGAGAGAAAGAGAGACCGTGGAGCACACGGACGAGAAGAGAGAACCGGTGAGAGTGAGAGAGAGAGGGGGGGGGGCGGGAGGAGGTTCGATGCGCGCTTCCGTGAGCCAGTGTTGGTGAGAGTAAAACTTTTCTCGGTTGTGTTCGTACGCACGCATCGACTCGCCTTCGAGGAAGGGAGCAGGGGGGTAGGCAGAAAGAGAGAGCACAGGGAGAAGAGAAGAAGAGACGGGGGAGAGAGAGGCGGATAAAGCCGGAGGAGGAGGAGAAGGATAGGGCGTAGTACGATTTTGCTGGTACGGAGACGAGCTCCCAAGCAAAACGCGTGGTCCACCTCCGAGTTATTTCCTTTTCCAGCCATCCTCGACCACCCAACGACACCCCCGACTCGTCCCTTAGACTGCCTCCGGAACACGGCGCAAATTACTACCCGTCGCAGGTGCATTTTTTCAGCTCCCCTGGAACAGCGCGCGTTCTCGCGCCCGCGTCGCGCGCTTCCTTTTCTTTTCGGCCGGGAACATTAACCGCCTGACGAAAAGTCCCCGGGAAAAACTGTCAACCACAAGCTCTAAACCCTCGTAATTGGAGACCAATGTAAATTCGAGAGAACGACGGATTTTATTGATCAGGTTATACGCTTTTTCGCTGATACCGTCGCGTCGTCTTCTTCGCGACGATACTTTCGTGGATCGTCCGTAGGATTTTTCTCGTGGTCTGACTTTAAACGGTCTGAATTACCGATGCTGGTTCTCTTTTTTCGATCGAGGATATTACTACCGCCTGCGCAATAGCTATACACCTGAATGAATGCTGGTGCATACCTCACTGGTGCTTGGTTTGAGAGTTCCTCGATGGGCTGACTATAAATAGGTTAAACTACTGTGCTTTTGTTCCTACAAATTCAAACCGTTATTGAAGATTAGACTAGGCTGTTTCGAGTTCTATTATTCTTCCACAGACTACAACTGTGCAGCCCCAACGATTCGTGGAGTTCCAGTTGGTTGTCTGACTAAAACAAGCAAATACTACTGACTTTATTGTACGACGCTCGTGTACTTGTCAGTAGTGTTCGTAGTCAATAATATTGAAATCACCCGCAACGATGGTGTACGAAGGGGATTCATGAAGTGCTTTCTATAGTTTGTTCGTCGTAGATTTTTAGCGAAATTTTTATTATAACGAAACAGTTGTCACGACCATTAATCAAGCTCCATAAATGGTGCTCAAAGTTTGATTCATTGTGTTCAAAACAATTTATCGTTCTATCATAAAAGGGCCACGATCATGCAATAAGAGGATCAATATATGCAGAAGAAATGACTTAAAAACTATGATTCCCTCTAAGCGCTTTCTGTAGCTTTTTCAGCGTAGATCTTTAGCGAAATTTTTATTATAACGAAACAGTTGTCACGACCATTAATCAAGCTCCATAAAAAGGGCTCAATGTTTCATTCATCGTGTTCAAAACAATTTTTTATGATAGAACGATAATTCTATCATGAAAGAGCTCCGATCATGCAATAAGAGGATCAAAATATATAGAGAAGAAATGACTCAAAAACTATGATTCCCTCTAAGCGCTTTCTGTAGCTTTTTCAGCGTAGATCTTTAGCGAAATATTTATTATAACGAAACAGTTGTCACGACCATTAATCAAGCTCCATAAATGGTGCTCAAAGTTTGATTCATTGTGTTCAAAACAATTTTATATAATAGAACGATAATTCTATCATAAAAGAGCTACGATCATGCAATAAGAGGATCAAAATATATAGAGAAGAAATGACTCAAAAACTATGATTCCCTCTAAGCGCTTTCTGTAGCTTTTTCAGCGTAGATCTTTAGCGAAATTTTTATTATAACGAAACAGTTGTCACGACCATTACTCAAGCTCCATAAATGGTGCTCAAAGTTTGATTCATTGTGTTCAAAACAATTTTATATGATAGAACGATAATTCTATCATAAAAGAGCTACGATCATGCAATAAGAGGATCAATATTTCGAAGATTACCTCTTCGAATGCATCATGTATACGCTCAGCTGCAGACTATGGTCTGGAGATAAGTATACCACGCTCTCAGAGTGAGATGCTCTGACATGTAAGCTCGCGTATAAATGAACTGTTTATGTTTATCAATCGATAGTTTAGAATGAAATATGGCCACATTCTATCATATACACCCTATAGCTATGCTCGCGCATGCTAAATGCATTTTGCAGTCGTGGAGTGCAGGGATTTTATGGTGGTATTATACTTGGGACTTTTTCATATTCGCAGTATCACGAGTTTGCAGCATCGACTCTGTCGATGTTACACTGAATTTGTTGAACTCCTTCTTCTTTTGTAACTTTCTAACTCTCTGACTTGTTCAGTTCGACTTTAGTCATGTACTTTGCTGTTGGAGAGCTTTATTCTTCTTTCTTAATTACTTTTGCTTTAGTTCATAGGTGATGGGTTAAACAATTTGTTCAGTTAATTCCTACGAAAGTGGTGAACTTACTTGTGCAGTTTTTGTGAATACTCTCGATTTTCCATGGAACGATAAACGAAGGGAGATGATTTCATTGTAGTATGCGAAATTACCATGAATGGATGTGCTTTCATATACTTGCGTAGTTTAGCAATTATTTCGTCTTCAGTCTCCATCATCTTTCACTTAGTAATATTGAAATATGGCCACATTCTATCATATACACCCTATAGCTATGCTCGCGCATGCCAACCATTAGGCATGGAATAATGTCTATACGCTGAATACTTCTGTGCCAGTTCCGGCCAACAAGAGTGTCTTTCGAGCTTGGTTTCTTTCACTCGAAGAGTTTGAAAAATAGATGAGACGAGATCTAAAGGGATCCGAGGCTCCGCAACCGTGTACTAGTCACAATCGATCGTTCTCCAAGGTTCGATCCGCCGACTTGAAATCCAGATCGGGACGCGGACGGATACGGTGGAAGAAAGGTAGGATCGTGCGTGAAAACCGAAGATACCTTATGATCGCGGACAGCAGCTCGTTCGTCGACGGTAGGCGGACTACCGAACGTCGAGTTTAATGCAGATTAAGGAGCGCGGGAGCTGGAGGGTCCTTTGTAGAACGCGTTTCGTTCGGTATTAGCTGGAAGTAGCTCGTAGAACCGTGGTATTACCTGGAATTACGTCTCAATCTACCGTGGCCGTCGACTAAACTAATATTAAAACTTTTAACGTAGTTAGAGCGCGGCCCGTGGTTGCTTTACCGTCCGTGAAGCTGCTCTCTCTTTCTCCCTCTTCTTCCTTGCCTCTCCTGCTCCCTGTTCCTTTAACCCTCGCTCTTCCACCGCCTAACCCACCCCTTCCCCCTCTCTCTCTCACTCTCTCTCTCTTTCTCCCTGTCTGTCTTTGTGTACGTGTGCACGGGTTGCATTGACCGTTACTGAACTTTGATGTGTTTCCTGCGCAAAATTCACCTCCGAAGTCATAAATTAGCTACGGAGACCGATGCGTCTCTCCCTTTGGCCGCCACCCTTCGGGCTGCACCAATACACCGGGCCTTCGCAGCGCCGAGCAGAGACGCTGGTCAAAAGCAACCGAGGCGGCGAACACGTATGCATCTCCGACGGATCCCTCGAAATTGTTCGAGCAGCCGCCCACGGTCCCGATCGAGAGAATAAACTCACTTTTCAACCCGGTTCGTAGAACGCGTTCTTCCACCCCTTCTCACCGGTGAATATTTATCGGCGACGATGAACGACCGACTCCTCGCATATACCATCCATCCATACAGCACCCCCCCTTCCTATCATCCTCCTCCTCCTCCTACTCCTCATTCTCTCTTTTTCAACTCGTCCGAAAACCCCCTCTGATGTAGTTTGCATGCGCCCGTTTACCGGCTCGCGAATACCATCGGCTACTTCGGCCTGCAACACGTTGCACCGACCAGCCAGGACCTGGTTCCAACGCTTAGAATTTCATATTTTACACGGCGCGTCGCTTTGCGGCCGGATCGCAAATTATTACCACAGTGTTTTTACGTTTTCACGCCCATCTGGCCACCTACCGGTTTTCCGACTCCGATAGGGTTGATGGTTTTCGATTTTTTCGAACGGGAACGCTGTGCAGCGTTTTAGCTTCATTCTCGTTACCCTTGACCACCCCTGGTTTTTTCGATTTTATTTAATACAATATTTTTATTTGTGTTTCTTTTGCTATATTCCTGTCTGATTAATATGCAGGAAATAGAATTAATCAGCAGCTAAAATTGTTTACGTTCGTTCGTACACAATGCGTCACGGACAATATGAAGTTTCTGTTTTGTTTAAAAATTGGATTAGCTTGATAAATAATGGAAAAATATCGCTAATGTACATTATTGTAAATATTGTTTTGATTTCTACAAATTTAGAAATGTTGCGAACGTATACAAATTCACTCCAATTATACGAATGAATAAAATACCCATATCATTAATTATTCGACTTACAAAATTTGTTGTAGGCAGGTCTATGTAAATATATGTGTATATAGACCAATATATCATTATGATGACTATAGTGTGTAGATACATCAAGTGGTCATACATCTGTGCCTCCCGCTGTGGATGAAAAAATAGATTTTATAAAGAATAACTCTCTATCTTGTTTGCTTGATTGAAATGCAATATAGATATTGCAAAACTTAACTAACGATGCATATGTAGTACACTGCAAGTCGTTTAATTATGCACTGAAACTGTGTACGTGTGTAGGAAATTAGTAACAAGAGATCGTTGTAGACGTGTCACCAATGATACACGCACTTTCCTAACATTAAAGTCATCGTATTATTTCCAAGAGCTATTTAACAATCTTCTAATATTGATATTAGTGGTGGTTCAATATTTGAAGAAGAAGAACAAATTGCACATTTTTGTCTAAATGGATTGAGCAAATTGATAATTTCTGAATCCTAACACTTTCTCTTATATCTCATCAGTAGACAGCGGATTTTATGCATTTCTAACGAAAATGTATAGGTATAGTTTATAACAGTAAAAACATTAGAAGAATTTAAAAATTCTGTGACATGAAGACGTACTAAGAACAGAAATAAATTTTTACTTCACTCCAGTTTGTTGCAATTCAGGTAGAAGTGTTGTCTCTATTTTAGAAAAATATTCGCTGTCTATTCATCACACTAGTACAATTCATTGTTAAAGTAGCCGGGCTCTTAGTGATCGGTCACTTTTCCACGTATTTAAGCCGGCGGCCGTGACTTTCATAGAACTCGCCGCGTGGTTCATTTATTCAGCGGTTCGCCAAAATTGAATTGATTCATTAATGTCTCCGGTTGAATCGCGAGGTTCCAGAGAAATAGTAGCATGGTCGTTATCTCTCCTCCGAGCAGGACAAGAAGTTTTTATTCCGACGCTTAAAAAACGTTCATGTCCTGCCAGATCAGAGATACTCCATTTAGAATCTATTAAGTGGATTAAGTTCCACCAATGAAGTACTCCTTTCAACTTCGTCTCTCTCTCTCTCTCTCTCTCTCCCATCCTCTTCCTTTTCTCTTTCTTTTCGCCAACCGTTGGCAACTTCTGCACCTTCCAGCTTCCTTCGAAAGTTCCTCGACGAGGAATTGCCGTTGGTTAAAGGGTGAAAGAGAGAGCGAGAGAGAGAGAGAGAGAGAGGGGGTGGGATGGTAGGACGCAAAATTGAGAATTCACGCGAAAATTTACGCAGGCAAACGTAAAACCGCAAAGAAGGCGGAAACGAGAGATCCATTACCAGGAAATGAACGGACCAGGAATTATGTGAGGAAGGAAGCGACAAACTCCGTTTCGAAAACAAGCTAACCACCGAAATATACTTTCGGTTCACCATTTTGGTACTTGCAGTTTTTGTCAGCTACCAGTTGCAATTATTTCTCCCTTCGCCGCAAAAGTTATGAACTTACGTATCATATTATACAGGGTGTACCATTTAAGTTGAGATTGTGAAAAATCTCGAAGACATGTGATTTAAAAAAACCAAACTGACATGTGTCCTTTAGTGTTTCGAGTGGGAGGAGTCAAATGGCACTATTAGTTTTTTAATGCGTGGTCGTTTTCAAGGTCATTTTGACTTCTTTTATCATAAACCCATATATTTTGTTCCGGAATCATACCCTACGTAAAAAAATGCACAACTTTTGTTTGAAATACTTTTTTGTAAGTTCAATATTTCTTAAGATTTGTAGCGAAACACCATTTAAAATTTATGCTGATACTTAAGAATATCTTAAGAAATATTGAACTTGCAAAAAAAATGTTTGGAACAAAAGTTGTGCATTTTTTTACGTAGAATATGATTCCGGAATAAAAAGTATGGGTTCATGATAAGAAGAAGTCAAAATGACCTTGAAATAACCTTGAGAACGCACACGCATTAGAAAACTAGTAATTCCATTTGAATCCTCACACTCGAAACACTAAAGGACATGTGTCAGTTTGTTATTTTTTTTAAATCATATGTCTTCGAGATTTTTTACAATCTCAACTTAAATGGGACACCCTGTATACGTTAAAATGATGTTAATATAATAGAATTATTAGAGAAACTGATTAGGGAAAGTGAACTACTGTAGCGCATCAAACTAGTTGAAATGTTACACAATTTGTTACGTACGGAGATGTTGTATCACTAATGTGGCATCGTCGTAGAATCGTCTAATTCAGTTTGTAGGTTATAGCAAGTTACATTGTCAGTAAGTATAATAGCAAACACATGGCAGAAGTTAGAGGAAGAGAGTTGAACTATCGCCGAAGTTTCAGAGAACGATAGAACAAACTACTCTCGTCGTCTAAATCAATTAAAAGTAATCATTATCAATGGAGGAATGTTCAAAACTTTTCTTTACAATTTTCTCACATTAATTGCACTTTTTTTAACGTTTCTGAGAAAAGTAATTTACAAGCGACGATGTTAACTCAATCAAATCAACAGTTATATTTACAGTTATTTTTACAGTTCTCAGCTGTAAAAACAAACTTGTGCACTAAAGCTCTCCAAAAACATGATAAATAATCAATTGAAAGTAATGCACGTTTGTATTCGTAAAACTTCTGGTCTGAGTTATCATTGACTACGATCACTAGATTCCTGTAGAAGTATACAGTAACGTCGTAATACATGTAATTCTTGTAGAACAACAGTTGGTAATAACTTTTTGAATAAGACGCAACTCGAGGGTAAGAGAAATAGCAACATCAAATTTTTTTCCATCTTCTAAAAGGGAACTCCCAATAATTACTCCACACATAGCACAGCAATTGAGTCAAAATCCTCAAACAAGTTCTTAGCAACGATCAGAACTACAGCCGCAGCTGCTCTCGTCATCTTACAACCGACTTATATCGATACTTTCTAACTCGTAGAACCGGCAAATGGCTGGGAACAAGAAAGAAGCCGGCGGGAGGGGGAAACTTTCGAATCTGAATCGCTTTCAAGTGAAATGTTAATGACTCGAAGAACTAGTTGCTGCAGCTGGTCTCCCCCATTATGATCGCGACGAACGTTTCGCATTATCAACTCCACCAAGTCGGTCAGAGACCATTAATTATCATTAATTAACGGTCGCCAGGGTGGCTTATAAAATCCCAAATTACCGGGGTCAATTTCTAAAATCACCCACTTTCGCGGAGACCAAAAATCACAAAAACGAACCCTATAACCAGACACATTGACCTCTTGCGAAGTAAAACAGAAAATCTGAAAGAGAAATTGCTTGAAGAATGTATTATAACATATTATCAAGGATAGATCTTCAAAATTGTCTGCTGTTGTACCATTGATAAAAAATAACGAAAATGAATTGTAACTCCAAGTGAGCTCGCATGAAATGAAAATAAAAGAGAAAATCTAAACGAAAAATTGCTTGAGAAGTATCGTCGTCTTTTCTTGATAATTCTCAATCACCTGAGTGCCGTATGACATCTCAAGTTATCGAGGATCGATCTACAATATTACCTGCACTTGTAGCATCGATCAAAAACAACTAAAATAATTTCTACAAATATATACGATGAGTAAATTCGTGCGAAATAAAATTAAAAGAAAAAATCTGACACTGAAATTGATTGAAGATTATCGTCGTCCGTTCTTCATAATTCATAATCACCAGGGTGGCTCATAAATTCTCATAATATTGAGGATTGATTCGCAAAATTGCTTGTACTCGTATCACCGACCAAAAGCAACAAAAATAAATTTTACGACGACATACGTGAACTCCGTGTAAAATGAAAATACAACATCAAATATTAAAGTGAAGATGACTAATGTGATCCTGACTTGACGATTCACGATTCCCAGATAAAATCCCGAATTGATAAAGATTTATAAAATTGTCTGCACTCGTGTAGCTCAAAAACAAAATCTACGACGAAGCGCGGAACGAGCAACTGGGGATGAAATAAAAATAAATCCAAAGAACTTCGAGTGAAGAGGACTACTGTGGCCCTACCGCGATGACTCTCGATTGCCAAAGTGCCATATAAAATCCCAAATTACTGAACATTTATAAAATTGTCTACACTCGTGTAGCTCAAAAACAAATTCTACGACAAAGCGCGCGGCGAGCAACTGGGGATAAAATAAAAATAAATCCAAAGAACTTCGAGTGAAGAGGACTACTGTGGCCCTATCGCGACGACTCTCGATTCACAGAGTGCTTTATAAAATCCCGAATCGATAAAGATTCATAAAATTGTCTACACTCGTGTAGCTCAAAAACAAATTCTACGACAAATTCGCGGCGAGCAACTGGGGATAAAATAAAAATAAATCCAAAGAACTTCGAGTGAAGAGGACTACTGTGGCCCTACCGCGATGACTCTCGATTGCCAAAGTGCCATATAAAATCCCAAATTACTGAACATTTATAAAATTGTCTACACTCGCGTAGCTCAAAAACAAATTCTACGACGAAGCGCGCGGAGCAACTGGGCGCGAAATAAAAATAAAACAGAGGCTCTTTGAGTGAAATTGCTTGTTTCGAAGAACGGTGGAGCGCAGGATCATGGTGCTCGCGTCCCCGATCTTCAAGGAGGAGTGCTGTAGTCCTGCCCCGGCGATTCTCGACGTTCCTCCTCGCGCGGCCATCCCAGGCCACGAAATTCTAGAGGTTTTCCGTCTCTCTCTTTGTCTCTTCCGTAATATCCGCAGGCCGTCTCTGTCCGCGAGTGGTTCGCGCAGGCGTCCTACCCCGCCACTAACGAAAGCTCGAACTTTCCGGGGTGAGAGCGAGCGAGCGAGCGGGAGAGAGAGAGTAAGAGAGAGAGAGGGGGGGAGGGAGGAAGAGAAGAAGTGTGAGAGAGAGATGGAGAAAGCTAGAAAGAGAGAGAGAGAGGATGGGTAGCTGTGGGGGCAAGCGGGGGTGGCGCGCAGGGTAAACCTCCACGATCCACGCCTCCCACGATAGGCTTACTTTCCTGTAACTTTTTACCGTTGTTGTCGTTGTCGACGTCGTCGTAGGTGGTCGTGGTCATACGTGCACGAGCCCCGAGGAAAAAGCTCTCTCTCCCTCTCTCTCTCGCTCTCTGGCTCGAAAGAGCTTTTCTGCCTGTCTACCAACGGTTTTTCTCTTTTTATCAGACCTCTCCTCTCTTCCACACCCCCTCTCTCTTTCTCTTGCTCTCTTCTTCCTCTCCACCCGGTTCTCTCGAAATTTTTTGCTCTTATTGTCGCCGCGTCCTCGACTATCACGAGCAATAAACGTCTCCGCTCGCGAAATTACCCGTTGGACGATGCCATAGGGAAAAGATTTCCTCGGAACTACCGGAAGAGTGTAGCAACGTGTCCGACGAAAATGAGATTCGCCGGCAGACGATTAGGTTCGCTGGCAAATCGCGAGGGGTTGACTCGATTCGGAGATGTTTCTGTTCGAGCGACTCCCCTTTCGCGCGAGCTTCCAGATTTTAATTTTCTTTGATTCTACGTTGCTGATCGTATAATTATACATTGGGCTGAATGCATTTTGCAGTCGTGGAGTGCAGGGATTTTATGGTGGTATTATATTTGGGACTTTTTCATATTCGCAGTATCACGAGTTTGCACCATCGACTCTGTCGATGTTACACTGAATTTGTTGAACTCCTTCTTCTTTTCTAACTTTCTAACTCTCTGACTTGTTCAATTCGACTTTAGTTATGTACTTTGCTGTTGGGAGAGCTTTATTCTTCTTTCGTAATTACTCTTGCTTTAGTTCATAGGTGATCGGTTAAACAAATTGTTCAGTTAATTCCTAGGAAAGTGGTGAACTTACTTGTGCAGTATTTTTGGATACTCTTGATTTTCCATGGAACGATAACCGAAGGGAGATGATCTCATTGTAGTCTGCGAAATTATCATGAATGGATGTACTTTCATATACTTACGTAGTTTAGCAATTATTTCGTCTCCAGTCTCCATCATCTTTCACTTAGTAATTTCCTTGTAATTACTAGACAGCGGATTTTATGCATTTATGGCAAAAATGAGTAGGTGTCATATGAAACGGGAAAAACATTAGAAGAATTTCAAAATACTGTTGTATTATTTTCAACCTATTAACCCTTTGAGCTCGAAAGTATTTTAACTCCATAACCAAACTTTTTTTTCGATCAAGAATATTTCCGTTTTATATGGTTTTTTTCATTTTGAAGAAATGAAACTCATATAATACCTCGTAGAGTACTTAAATTTTTGGTAACTAATTTATTGAATATCAATTTAATAATGTAAACAATATTTTGAATACTGGTATAGGAATTTTTAGTGGTGCCTCAGAGTCACCACTCAAAGGGTTAAACGTATTAAGAAAGCAAACAAATTTCTACTTCAGTCCAGTTTGTTGAAATTCACATAAAATATTTTTATTTTGCATAAAGATCCACTATCTAGTAATTACACATAAAAATAACTGTTTAACGCTAGGTTTACGATACCCGTCAAAATGACGGGTTCTATTATTTTTAATTTACGATTACTGAGATTATGAAGATGCCTCCATGAAGAATTATTCAAAAAGTTTAGATCTTTCGATTCGTATTATGTAAAAAATGGCTAGAATTTGGATGGAAACATTATTGTAATTTCTATAAAGTAATGTAAAATAGTCACTTTTAGTGGTCCGTAAATCTAGTATTAAACACCAAGGAACTATTATATCAGCAATCTTTTTGTATAGCATTTAAATTATTTTCGAATAGTAGCGTTCATGGCACGACTTTTTCGTGTAGAATACTAGTGAGAAAGAAAATATAACTTCACGTTAGATTTGAAAATAATGATGAATTAATATGCGCCACGAGTGCCTCACGCCGCAATTTCACCGTCCGAAATTTCCATCCCCGCAGATTTATATTTCATTCGAAAAAAATGATCAGCGAGGGTTGACCTTTTCACCGAGTAACGCGGTAGCCCGGGACCAGCGGACGTACAATTATGCAAATGCTAGCCGAAAGTAGGAAAAATGCAAGAGAGAAGTATGTTAATGGCCGAGAGTGAAATAAAACGGCCGCGAGGTTAGTCGACCGGCAAAGTTCAAAGTTCAAACTTTGGTGAACTCCTTCCCCTAACCTCTTCCCTCTCTTCATTGTTACCAGACATCCTGACGTGGCCTAATGATTTGCAATAATCTCGTTAAAATAATCCGAACAACAATCTCAATTCAATTTTTACCTTGCATTTGTACAGACTCAACAAATATTTCAACCCTTCCAATTCACCCTTTCGCATTGTTTCTTTTGTATAAAAATTACTGTCTTAACTTTCCTGTTCCGTTTCAATATAAACGTCTTCGTTCACAATGTATACAATTGACAATATTACGTTTGCTAATTACAGAGAATAGGGGACATCTCACCGATTTCGAGAGGAACCCTTCGAAATGGGCGGGACCCACCAAACACGTGTTTGTGCAATTAAAAAGGGCAGAATTCGCTATAGAGTGTGTCCGCAATTCTTTGTAAATATTTCGAATACGTTATAGGAAAAAGTTGCCCAAAGCAATGTCCTTGGCAACACATTTCAAGGTCATTGAAATCGGTGGTGTCCCCATTTCTGTATAATTACCTTACGCTTACCTTAGCCTCGAAGAACTGAGGAGAATGATTGCTGGTAATGTTGCTGGTAATACCTATTCTGAATATTAAACATCATATTAGGTTGGTCGGAAATTAGCCCTTTGCACTCGAAGTAATTTGAATTCCAAAATCAAGATATTTCTTTCGACCTAGAACATTTTTATTCTATATATTTTTTCACATTGTGCACCTGAAATTAATCCTGTTTTTCATGCAACAGTTGAATTTTTAGCAATTTATAGGTTAGAGACGAATTTAAAAGTTGAAAAATGTTTTGAATAATGGTATTGAAATTGTTACTAGTGACTCGGAGTCTCTAGTCGAGCGTAAAGGTTTAATGTCGATATTTCAGTTGTCACAATTCAACGCTTAGTTTGGCGATAACTTCATTCTATTTTGGTTATCTTATAAAGCAGGGATGGGCACGGTAGGGGCCCCTCAAACGCCTGCTTCTCCCACCAACCTCTCTTTCATGCGCGAGGCCTACGCATTGTTCGCGACGGGCGAAGCTCTTCCTCCCTCTATGGTAACGGCGGATGCTGGTGGGGGACAGTGGGCGCTATGGTGGGGACGGTTTGTCTCAATCGAGACAAAAATGCCCATCCTTGTTATAAAGCATTTGGCAGTGCAGATGTCGCTCTACATCCTGGTAGGTATGCTTTTGTTCTTACTATTAATTTCAGCTCACTTCAGGTTATTGATTTCAAGACGGACCGAAAGCAAATACGTCTAATTTTCTTATACAATTACAAATAAGGTCATAAGACTGCGGAATCGATACGCAATATTAGCAATGCATTTAGGCGAGACAGTGTAAGTGAATGCACGCTGCAACGGTGGTTCAACAAATTTCAAAGCAGAGATGAAAGAAAGCCTCGAAGATGAAGATGGTCGCGGACGTGCAATTAAAAATCTGATTTCTCGTTGCCAAAAATGAATAGATTGTAATGGATCTCGTTATAATTGATAAAATTTATTCCGAGTCGAAATGTGTGATTTTAAAGATAAATTTTAAAAACCGACATTAATTTCCGACCAAGATACACACGATGCATCCTTGACACGTCTTCGTGCCTCGCGGTTTAATATTACTCGTCGGAAGATAGAAATCTTTCGCAAATGTTGAAATTCCAAGTGTTACCAAGTTCCACGACACACAATGCTATCAGGAACGATACGACAGAGTGGAAAACATTGTTTATGGAAGCCAGAGAAAAATCCACGATAGCCCCGGAAGTTGGCCGTCAAAGTTAAGAATTTCACTTCACGGATATTTACCGCGGGCCGAGTTCCGCGAACTTCTGGGATCACTTAGGTCACCAAGTTGCTCATTATGTTTGAAGAATAACTTTAGCCGAAGTTCAATGAATCGGTTGCTCGCGAGTGAAACGCGGCTACGAGGGGTCGGGGGGAGGGGGGAGGCGTTGAAGAGGAGGGAAGAGCACGGAACCACCGTATCCAATGGGAATGTAACGGAGCAGCCGGTTGCACGCTCCTCCCGAAATCCTTTTGTTGCGCCCGCTATATAAACGATAACTTGGCAACTTTCAGAAATATCGTTTCGGCTACACAAACAAGTTGCGCACGCAACCCCGAAAACTGGAGGACTCGAATCAGATGGGGATCCACGCTGTTGTTCCCTACGTGACTACGTTCTATTTCGCTCTTCGGATAATTAATTCCGTCGAATGAACGATACGGCCAGCGATTGCGGGCGAAACATTACCAAAGGTCGGAACTGAATTTTTCCCGACCGGATTCAACCCGCTGAGCATTTTTAAATAATCCACCGATTCAACTAAACCTTTGTGAACCGTTTTAACGACTACCGGAATAATCATTTCACTGAGAGAAAGGAATTTTTTGCTGTTCCCTGTGTTTGCATCCTGAAATCGTTCCGGTTGTTCCAGTTGTAATTGTATCGGGTCATTGTCGAATTGAATTTGAGAGCCTCCAGTGTGGAAATCGGTGATGTGATTTGTGTTAATGTGACGAAGAAACTGTGCGAAAATTGGTACAACTGTTTCAAACTGGAAGCTAAAACTTGTAGAAAAATGAAGAATTGATTGCTAGCCGCTGAACATTTTTGCTTGAACTCTGTAATATTTGCAATCTCAATTGTCTGGTTATTATTGAAGAAAATTGTCGAGATTCTTTTTGATATAGTACAAGTATTCAACAGGCTTTTGTAGGCTATAAATAAATTTTACATGCTTCCACTTTAAATACTGTATTAAAGTATAAAATAGTTCTTACGACTTTTATTTGATATACCTAAGGAATGAAGTAACTTTAAGAATACAGGTTGAACCGAATATAAAAATATTTCTCATTTGAATCAAGATCAATTTTATCAAAAGATAAATACCTTATGTACCATAGTTTCAATCAATTCAATACTATAGCTTGAATGGAATACTGCACGTTCTGGTAATCCGAACAACCACTATATCATATTTTACACTAGATTTTCAGAGTACTAAAACTGACTGATTTTACATCACTTTATAAAAATAATTAGAATGTATCTATAATACAGCTAATGTAGCTTTTCTTTTTATAATATACATCCAAAGATATATATCTGTGGTTTTAAGAAAAAGCGCAGCATGTCACATGTTTTCAATTTTGAGACATTGTCGTTTAAAGTTGTGATCACTAATTCTTCGTACTAGTAATGTTTTTTTGTTTCCTTTTTATACTATAAGTGTACATTTCTTTCACTTTGCATAATACAGCATATTTGTATAATTAACGTGAATAACAATAGAAGGAATAGTAATTTTAGATTTCTATCATGAATTTTGCCTAATGCGTGCGAATTAAACATTGGAACCCCATTAAATTGCATTATTTTTTAAGTCCTATAGAATTTGTTTTCATGAGATTTGTTATGGTAAATACGTAAATCCCACATTCTAGAACTCAATTTATGCATAAATTTAAATTTTTTGAAATCGTGACATGCGACGTTTTTCCTTGCAGCCACAGAGATACGATGCATAATTTCTGATTGATGCACCACTCCGATTTCAATAATCATAAATTAAAAATATTACAACCCGTCAACTTGACGGGTACCGAAAACCTAGTGATAATCTTCATCGTGCTGAAACAAGAACTTCAAGAGTCCTTTGGAGACGATACTACGAATAAATTGAGCAAAAAAATTTCTTCTCCATCACTTTCGCATTTTTCATTTCACATTTCATACGACCTAGTATATTTTGGATGCGGCCTGTCGCCGTCCGATTAAAATAATCAGGAATTAGACGCAGCTATATTTAGCAGGATGAACGAAGAAGAGTGTTGTGCTGGTGGAGGGTGCTACTGATACAATTTCGGAGGAATTTCGCGGGGAATTCTCGGGGTTAGCCGGGAGACAGGACGAGATATGGCCAGATATAAGAAGGCAAACACGAAGGACATGTGTATACATATCGGTACACGCGTATTTGTACGTAAATACAGGAACCCTGGGCGTTGCGTAACGGGGTAAACATCCAGCAGGGAAGAAATCGAGAGAGAGAGAGAGAGATAGAGGCATCAGAACGTATATATGTATAGCCGCCATATATCTATCCATTGAGGGGGAGAACGATGATGCCTCCTAGTCCGAGACATAAATCCATCGGTTTGTTCTCTATCTTTGCGACCGTACCACCTCGAGGCGTCAGGGAGACTCTTCGCGAAATCAACCTTCCATATCTCCTCCCTGCAATTTTTATTGTCTTATGGACTGCAGACGAATCGATCGCAGGGTCAGAAGAAATCTTCGAGAGCCGCTCTTATCTTGGACACCGAATTCCCTTTGTAGGAGACAAGCATTATCTTTTGTCGAGGCAAGCGGTGGAAAAAGAAACCATCGAAATAAATTTCTAGTAAAACACTATAATAGCGAGTGGTAACCAGTTTTCTAATATCTGAATTAAAAACCTTCAATAAATAAAATTACCATTTTAGTTTATTTATGTATTTAATAGGCAGTTCCTCCGTCCTCTTTGACGGTCAAAATATCTCGAAACACAGAAATCATAGAAGGCTGAAATTTGGTACACAGGTAGCTGTTAGACCAATGAGGTGCACGAATATGTTTTGATCCCGGAAATACTTCAGAATCTAGTGTTAAAATAAAATTAGCTTAAATTAAATTAACTTTACTCTTCCTTACACATTGTTATGTCAGTGTGGATTATTCTAACCTATATCAGCCATTGATTTTTTAACGGGAATTACTGCAGCGGATTTATATAGATCAGTCAGACGAAGCTGGTAATTGTTGAATCGTAGAATGAATTAGTAATTGATGTATCTTGCATACTGTAAGCACACCGTAGAAGTGTAAGAAGAAATATACTGTAAGTAGTTAGAGTATATCAATAATATACAATACCTTTTTTACAATTTATATAGAAGTGCGGCGGCTACCTCCTACACTCGTCACCCAGATAGACAGACAGACAAAGAAAGGCCTTTCCTGCCTAGTACCTTATCCGTCGCCGATTCCTATATGTATATCACTTTGCGGACGGGAATTACGTTTAGTGTACTTTTCGACGTTTCGAATGTACAATTCTCCTTGGGAAATGAAATGGTGCACTGAAAGCTACGTATAAGAAGTAAATGAAGGAGCAAGTGTTGTGTTCAGTAAAAATTTGTTTGGTGTTTTTTGAGAGTAATAACTTTTTAAAAAGTGATTTGGTAATTATTTACAATAGGGGCTTCCTCAGCGATTTTGATGACGTTGAAATATGTTATCAAGGTCATCATTCTGAACAACTTTTTCCTATACATGTTACCGCCGCTCAGCTTCAGTTTCCGAGATATTCGCAAAAAAGTTTCAACATCTCAAAAAGTGATCGGAGTTGGTCTGGGTTAGGTCTGGGTTATTTATATATAATTTATATATTTATATACTGGGTTATTATATATTTTCTTGATTGTTGCGGATATCCAAGAATTCGTACAGTTTCATGCTTAATACTCTGTATGCTAACACGGCTGACAATGAAATGAGTTCGCGTTCGACACGATTCATTTCGCGTTTCAGTTCGTAAACATAAACAGACAAGACAGTGGGTCTCAACTGACTGAAGTCGTTTTAAGTTGTGACCGTGGCCGCGTTATCGGCGGCCACAATTTCAAATCTAACCCAGACCTACTCCGATCACTTTTCGTAATGTTGAAACTTTTTTGCGTATATCTCGGGAACTAAAGCTGATCGGCGGTAACATGTATAAAAAAAAAGTTGTTCAGAATGATGACCTTGACAACATATTTCAATGTCATCAAAATCGGTGAGGAAGCCCCTAATGTAAATATTTACCAGTGATTTTTAGTCACAGAGTAGCAATTTTGCTTGGGCGACTGTCTGCGGACACGCCTCCGCAAAGAGATATACCGTCCTTACGATGCCTTGTGTCTAAGGCAGGGCCCGATATATTACTGATGAGGCCTTAATGACGAGTCCTCTAGCAGCCCAAGACGAAACGCTCCCTCTCCTTTTCCTCCTCACACACACTTTACAGCCGCCAAAGAAGAAACATTTAATGTCCCGAATCGTCCAGAAAATGTCAAGCATCAGCGTGCACATGGCTCAGCTATGGACGTCTCTTGAACATTTATCTTAGACGCCGATAAAAAATTAATACGGTAATGACGGTGGGGAAATCAATGTGAATGATTGTCGCATTAACGTTTAGGCCCGGTTCGAGTATTACAAGGATAACGAGAGTGACGCGATCGAAGGGTAAAGAAACTAACACCGTGGATGCCAGGCGTCGCGATATTAATTGATGCAAGAAATTAGGTCCACGATCCCTGGAATGATTGATCGCGTAATGAGAAATCCCTAATAATGACCCTGCCGTTTTGGGGGGTGGAACGAGCGACGTTGGCCGGGCGATGGAAAGGGTATTAAGAAACGACATTAGATTATAATTTATATTAAAATCTGTGCAAGGAGATAAAGAGAGGAGACACCCACCGACGGTCGATTTCAACCCTTCGGCATTGGCGTAACTCGCTGGGTTCAAACACCATGGACGATGTCTTGATCTCAGCGAAATTTCAGGCCACGGGACGAAGCATGATCAAAAGTTAACATAATCGAGTTATGAACCTGCGAAGAAATTTTTTTACTTTTTATTTTGATCCAGGAAATACTCCTTAAGCACTTTTAGTATTTTTACTATTGATTTCAGACTTGTAAAATTCACAGAAATTTGTTATTGCTGGAGAGATTGCAGAATTAATCGTTAAAACGTTAGAATATTGTTTACAAGGTGTTTGTAATTGGATGAGTACACTGACGTCGGCGGGACACATGGAAATGAATGATTGCAGCAGGAACCCGAATTGTGGTCGATATAGGCCGAAAGAGGCATTTTAATTAGGCTCTACGCCTATGGAAAATAATCAAAGGGGAAGGCTAAGGGGACGCTTTATGGCGAAGAATAGACAGAGAGAGAGGGAGAGAGGGAGAGAGAAGATGAAGGTACATCGCGTGGAGCAGGCGAGGCGGGAGAGTATTATAGTGATGCAAAGAGGGGGTAAGGACAGCATGCTTAGACGTAATGGGGTAGAACTTCGGACTTATTCCGGCTAAGATATTATGCGTGCAACAATATATATTCCTTCTTACGGTGAATGCAACCGTACGATCCAAAAACAATAAAACTATTACCGCCAGTCAAATTGACCGGTCCAAGATTATTTATTTTAGAATTGTTCGAAATTATAAAGAGTCTATCGTAGGACATGATTGAATAATTAAATCTAATATATACTATAGTAAAGATAGCAAAAAATCGAAAAAAAACCAAATCTTGTCCTTTTTATAAAAGAACACATGTCAGTCACTTTTTTTTAGTTTAGTGTTAAAAATTATGGACATGGGAGTTTTCTGAATATCAAGATTTTAATGTCATCGATAGAACAGAAACGATTTCTTCAGAACAAGAGTATCTTCCATACCCTAAACCCTTTCACTGAAATTACTGGATTTCTCAATACGATGTTTGTACACTTACTAAAAAAATATCGTTTCACCTAAGAGATGCTGTGTACTGACTTTGGGTCAGTAGGTTGGGCACTGGGGAAACTAAATTTATAACGTTCCTGTTTTAACAGAGACCCACGCTTCGCGATGCTTTTTCTTCGCCTTTTAATATCTTTCCTCTCGGCATTCTAATACATGTGAATTAAATTATAACAAATACGATTTTTATGAGTTCTAAAACTAATAATTTCAGACTATTTGCAATTTTCCGTAGTTGTC
Organism: Sphecodes monilicornis; assembly: GCA_913789915.3. Taxonomy (NCBI): domain Eukaryota; kingdom Metazoa; phylum Arthropoda; class Insecta; order Hymenoptera; family Halictidae; genus Sphecodes; species Sphecodes monilicornis. The sequence goes on from OU565290.1 coordinate 21,207,385, forward strand.
TGCTTAGAATACAGAGAAACACTAAGTGACTTTATAGAAATTTCGCACTTATATCCTGCAACACGCAGAAAAAAATCAAAACAAACGTAAATTGCAAGCATAGCGGTCTAGAGTGCGCATTCCTACTATGCCAGTGTCAACAATGCATAAGGACAGATACGATAAAGCAACAAAAACGTTGATATTTTTAAAATATCTATGAAAATGAAGATGACTTTATAGAAATTTCGCCGAGTGCACAATCGCTCGAGAATATCCCCATCGCTATGGTGACGGGTCACGAATGACTCGCATAGCATACGGAGTGTTAATCAAGTATACGTCTCTCAAATACAGTATCGATCCAAATAAAAATTTAGTTAAAATTTTTACAAAATTCTACTAGATTCCAAACCGACAGTGGATCATTTCGAGACTAATTAACGAAATCAGTGTTTGTCTTAGGACTCGTCGCCGTATATCAGTACCATGTTTCCCAGGCGTTCTCCCAGAATGTCCAACCCCAGAACCGAGTGGCGCGCTGAAAATAGACGAACCGATTCTCGTCGTTCTTTCATCTCGCCAGGGTGAATCCAGCGGATAGGATTATCGGCGGAGCTGCGGCGAGGTACTAAAAATATGCACCGGTCAGGTTTGAATGGCATCGCCGAGACGAATATATGTCAGCCCGACTCTCGGCTACGCTATCCCCAGCATGTCGTTCCCCACTGTCGGGGTTTAGGTTCTCTAACGAGAGCGTTGGTTCTCTGGGATCCCTCGCTTTCCGATAATAAAATGCATGATTTACCTTTCCGTTTGCGCGAACGAGCCGAGCGCGCTTCGCACCGCTCTGCTCCTTTCTGCTCTGTTCCGCTCTCCTCTGCACGGCGCACGAAAGCGCAACAGCAATAGGAACGGGAGCAGTAGCAACACCGAGAAAGACCAACCCTCTTTACTCAGCGGCGACGTTACGAAAGGCGACCCGCGTTACATTCGAGCGACAGGACGACGCCATGAATTATAAAATGACGGTAAAAGCGAAAGTTTCCCGGCGGTTTCGCGGAAGCACCGACCGAAAGAGAGTTAGAGAGAAAGGGAGACATAGAGAGGGTGGTACAGAGCTAGAGAGGTGGGAGAGTGAGAGAGAGAGAGAGAGGCTGACTGGCTGCCGGTCTGAGGCAGGCTGCCAACGAACCGACCAACCAGCCAGCCTCCTTCTAATTTAATGAAATAGCGAAGGGTTAGGCTCTCCTAGAAGGTGAAGCACCGAGCAAATGTTTAGGCAAAGTAGCCCGGGCTACATGACGTGCCGGCGAATGTGGAAGTGCAACGTTTACACGTTCAACCACGTCCCACGGCATCGCTCGACTTTGCCTCGCAACTGCCTGTCCCTCCCTTGCCTCGCTATCGTTGCTGCTTCCTCTATCCTGCATTCTCTCTCGAACTGGTGCGTGTGCAATGTCTCTCTCTCTCTCTCTCTCTCTCTCTCTCTCTCTCTCTAGGTTCTTCCGTTTCTGTCTTGCTAGCTAGCCTAACCTAGCCTAGCCTCGGACACACTGTCTTCGTCTGTCGCACCGGGAATCCATTAAAATGGATGCGAGACGGTTTTTGGCGATGGCGATGTTGGTCGCTCGCAGCATCCTCACTCCTTCCATCCGCGCCGGCAACCTAACCCACTGCCTCCGAGCGACGAACATGCAAATTCGGAACCGGTTACGCGAACATTTTCACATCCGGAATGACGCGGTAACGAGAGAAATCCAACGAGACGTCTCCTGGATAATTTCCTTTCTGCGACGGACGAGGATATTCTCCGTACGCGGACGATTGTTACGGATCATAGGGGTGGAGCATGTTCTTTAAAGCGATCGAGGGTTCTCCGCGAGGTTTGCCACATTTTTAGACATTCTTTGTTTGTCAGGATTAAATATTGTTCGATCAGGAAGAATATTCACCTGTCTGCATGTTGATTCTTTGTTAAAGTTAAAATATTGCGTGGCGAACACGTGCTGGGACGTTTTTCGTATGTTGTCGGTTGGAATATGGATATGCAAGTTTATTTGCTTAAAATAGAATTTTATAAGAATAGTGTGATGGCAAGTTCGCAAAGAGGTAGCAAAAAGGATCAAATGAAAATTTACAGTACTCGTATCAGTAATTAGTGCGAAGTTTTGAAATGCTTTTTCAACGTAGTAAAATCGTCAGTGATCGCCCACTAGAATGTGTGAAATGCAAAATGGAGGATTCTCGAAAGAGAGCGTTCCATTATTTAAAATAACAATGTTTTATTTATTGTTCTGTGTTGAGTTTTTATGGTGACTGACTTCTGAGATCTGATAATCGAATTTTAGTTTAATTCCTGCGTGTTTTGGGGGTCTACGACGTTGATTTTGTTTGATATGAATATTCTTGTCACTTTAATACAGTATTACAAAATAGTCACTTCTAGTGCTATCATCTGGAATATTATTTGCTTAAAATAGTATTTTATAAGAATAGTGTGAAGACAAGATCACAAAGAGGTAGCAAAAAGGATCAAATGAAAATTTACAGTACTCGTATCAGTAATTAGTGCGAAGTTTTGAAATGCTTTTTCAACGTAGTAAAATCGTCAGTGATAGCCCACTAGAATGTGTGAAATGCAAAATGTAGGATTTTCGAAAGAGAGCGTTCCATTATTTAAAATAACAATGCCTTATTTATTGTTCTCTGTTGCGTTTTTATGGTGACTGACTTATTAAATCTGATAATAGAATTTTAGTTTAATTCCTGCGTGTTTTGGGGGTCTACGGCGTTGATTTTGTTTGATATGATTATTCTTGTCACTTTAATAGAGTATTACAAAATAGTCACGTCTAGAGCTATCATCTGAAATCCAATGTTAATAAATATGAATTGCGCCTAGATTGCCACAGCAAATACACAACCTGAAGCAAGGTTTTTAGCCAAAGTAGCATCTCGTCGGTAAAATATGACAATGTACGCGGAATATGAAGCAAATGGACTTTCCGCCTTTTTTTCCAGAATGTACCATATCTTCAGCAACTTGTGAAACGTTGCTAGACCTCGGTCGCGGAATGTGAGACTTCGCGATGTTTCAACTTCGGCTGGCAGTCTACGTTGCGGTTCACGCGAAGTATTCAACTAGTTAGCTTCACAATATCTGCACTTCAAACTTTGGCCTATTAAAGTAATGCTGTCCTTTCCTCGAATGGCACACTGCCCCATTCGTTTCGTAGTGACAATGCAATTAATCGCGCACGTGTGAATTCACTTTCGACTTTCTAGTCAGCGTAACAAATAAAACTTTCAGCGATGAATTTTAAAATGAACGATCAAGACAACGTCTAATATTTTGAAATCAAAGTTGGGGAATGCTCGTAACACCGGCGGATCCTGTTAGTTCAGACCCGGTTGCTAGAATAACCAGCAGTTTGATTATTCTGTTTTCTGTCCAAACTGCTTCATAGTCATCAATTTGGTAATGTCTATAGCAAATATATGCATTGTACGATGTCTCCACTAACAGCATTAATGAAACGTTGAATTATATTGTATTAAATACATTTAAACCATTGCATAAATTTTGTCTACGAGTACAGCTTTCAAGACAGCATTATAATGATGCAAGTGAAGCTAAATAACACTAATGAGCAATGTCTAAGAACTTGTCTGAAGAACTCCGTGTACTTTAATCTAATTCATATTTTTGTTAGACTAGCACATGTACCAAGTACACATATTTTTTAACACTAGGTTTACGGAGCACTAAAAGTGACTATTTTACATTATTGTGTAAAAATAACAAAAATGTTTATATCTAAATTTTTAGACATCCTTTTAATGATATGTACCCCAAAAATATAAATGTATTGAATAATCCCTCATGGATGCGTCTTTTCAATCTCGATAATCGTAAATTAAAAATATTACAACCCGTCATTTTGACAGGTCCCGTAAACCTAGTGTTAACAACATTAAAGTGTTAAAGAACAGCTTTCAGTGTTATAATCAATAAAATTAAACTGAATATTTTAAAATACCTTATCACATATTCCATACCAGCATTCTACTGAAAATGGTGCTTCCTTCAAGACACAAACAATCAACTTGATGCATGAATTCGCCCTTCCCGTATTGGTAATAATTATCAGTAGACTGCGGAACTTTAACCAAATTAAAAAAACCTTCTGCATCGATTACGAGAAGCAAGAATAAAATAAAGATTGAATTAATCCCTTAATAATTTTAATACGCTGAAAACACCGATATTCGTAAATTATTCTATTCTTTTACTGTTTTATATTTCGTCCAGCCAATTTCTGCATAAATGTATAAAAATCCGCAGTCTGATTACCACTATTGTCCTCAAAGAACTCTATCAAGTTGTTGTATCGTGTCAGTGCTCAAACAATAATTAGTGAGCCGCTGAGAAACACGCTTCAAAGAGAGGTAAATAAGTAATAAGGCAATTGGGTTTCGGATAACTTTAATATAACTGAATATAATGGACTGTATAATAGAGATGTTGTAACTATGGATTCTGCTTCGCAACTGTCACTCTACGACTCTTATTCTCCGACTGATAGTTTCGACACTTATTCTGCGACAGATAATTCACGACTGATCTTACAACTAACGCGTGAGAAACAGGTAACCTCGTGGGGTTGAAAAATCCCTCCACAAAGTACAAAATAGTGGGGGCCCCAGTCAATGATATAATATTTGGGAGGCTACAAATGACCTCCCAAAACAAGGGCAACGCCCATAGACGAAATACGTCGTAACGAGTGTCGCTAAACAGACGACACTCGGTTTCCTGCAATTTCGCCGGAAACCATAATTTAGGCTTTGGGCCACAGGCCCTCCTTGGCGCTAAGCGTGGGCCTACGCTACGTCAAGTGCCATTGAGAGCTGCACGGCTAGGCTGACTTTTCCATGGTCAACTGATACTTTCCAGCCGCACCAGAGTCATAAAACAATAAATTCGTCAGAAGACGCTAGAGGTCCCCTTCGACAATGGCACTGTTCAAAATCGACCGTAGCGTAGACCCAAACCGAAATACGAGCCGGCCATACAATAATCACGTCTCAACGCAAGCGTTTCAGTATTAAAATGATGATCCAAGCTATCCCACTCACAATAATCGTCGTATCAACTCACTGAAACGAACCAGATGATTCGCCTCATAGCAATGGGTGTCGGATAGCGATGGAAAACTAGGAAAACGTCCATCCGGGTGAAAGAGCCCCTTTTGGCCTAGCTGGTCAAGTGGAAACAGGTGGTCTAGAGGCTGGTTCTAATGCAACGTCGTTCAATGGCGGCGTAGGATCGAGCGTTTGGACGTCTCGCGGCGAAAAGCCGCAGGAAACTGTCGGTAACCGTGGACGGTTTCGCGCGGTTATCCATCCACCTAGGAAGCTTGGGTTCTGGGATATCCTCGCGATATCGTCGCGAAGGTCCGGCGAGGCGACGATGGAAACGAATGGAGAGGATGTCGGACGGCGGTAGCAATCTGGAGGTATTCCCCGGACAGCGAGAGGCGCGTGACGCGGGGATGAGAAGGCGCGATGACTATGCGATAGGCAAAGAGAGTGTCAGGCGAAAGGGGAGTGTGAGAAAGCGACACGGTGGAATAGAGTGAGAGAGAGAGAGATAGAGGTGGCGGAGTCGTGATTACAGTGCCGTGTATTCAAATGGTCAGTCGGACCCACACCAATCACAACGAGCAGCACCCCCGAGCATCCCCGATACCCTTGTCTAATGCCAGAGGGACTAACGGCCGGTGTACAGACCCGGCTAGACTGGATGTGTGCGTGTGCCTACGCACCGATGCCGTGTCCTGTTCCTCTCACATCGAATCGAGAAATGGTAATATGCAACTTGGCCGAGAAGCTTCCCTCCGTTGACTGGAAAATTCGAAGGACCTCCCCAGAGATCGGGGCCGGCCGTTGCGCGACATCGAAAGACCCCGAGCTCTGCCCTTTCGTAATAACACCGGACGCCGCCCGCCTCGCTGAAAGATGGTGCACGCACCGACGATGACGCGTATCCACGAAATTGCGGGCCACAGACAAACTTTCTTTCACGTCCGATGATATTCACACTTGGACCGCGCTGGTTCCCGTCTGCGCGACGGAGTGGACAACAAACCTTCTTGGGGAAATAAGAATTCAAATGAGAAGATTTGTCATCATGAGCAGATTTCATGAAATCATAGCTCTGTCACGAGGATTGAGTTCTTGCGGATACACTCTCAATCATCTCCCAGAAGCAGATAAATATTCGTTATACTTTATAATGACTTAAGGAATCACTTAATTGTATTACTCACACGTGGACGATACAGTAGTTCAACTTTTCAAAGATTTCACCTACTTACAGTCACTCCCATTAATAATCGTACACTCTTAAAAAGACAATAACTTGTTTAATATTGGACCATACGACTTGGACTTTTTTGAGAAGTTAAAATAATTAGTTTACTATGTAGCGGCTAACGGTACCGCCAATAAAACATTTGGCGTGCAAATGCTTAGCTAAGTTTGGGACACGTGCGCTAGTAAAGCTATTTGTGAGCAAACTGTCTTTTCATATTTTCGGCCATCTGCCCAGTAAAGATTGTGTTTTAGAATTTTCGTTTCGACAGTATCAATAGCGCCCGCGGGTATCATAAACTTCGGGTCTCCGAGGGGCCTCGGCAATAGGGCCGCGCGGTCGGTCCGGCTGATGGGCCCGCGAAGCTTCCCGACGCTGGCTCCTGGGAAATCCCGCTACGTTGCCAGTTTTCACGCCAACACGACGTTTCGCGAAAGATTCTCAGGAAAACGTTTGCGATAGAGGGGGGCGTGGATCTACGTGTAGGCGGCGCGTTGTTTCGTTTAAGCTACCTATCGGCTAATTCGGAAAGGACCTTGCCGATAAGAAAAAAAGACCACTTGTACCTTGACTCTCAGATGAGACACTTCGTCTCCTGAGAAAGAAATAAAAAGTACTTGTGTAAAGAACGCATTGTGATTTTCCAATCATACATCCCTTTAACTACATGTCGTGAAAAAGAAATTCTAAAACAATTGCAATTGGTCGGTATTGCAGAGAAAATACTAAAAGTTGTGTTTTACCATTTTTTTATGTGGCTTATATTGAAAATTTAAAACATCCATTTTGTAGATCTCTATCAATTGTATACATTTTCAAATTTTCATCCATTTCGGATTACGTGGAAAACAGCGACAGGCATCGAATGACGTAAGAATCCTTCGATTTATTACAGGTTAAGGCCGAAAATTGTGAAAAGCTGCAATTTTTACCATCTTCAAACAGTTGTAGCTCATTGCAACGTTTGCCGATTTTGGTGAAATATTCAGAGTGTATACAGTTGAAACAGATCTACAAAACGTATTTGTTGAATTTTCAATATGGACCCACATAGAACAGTTATAAATAACAACTTTGAGTATTTTCTTTGTAATTCCGACCAATTACAATTTTTTCAAAATTTCTTTTTTTCAACGTGTAGTAAATTAACTGTTCTAACTTCTAATAAAAAATCCAAGTCACATGATCCAATATTAAAAACGTAATCGTCTTTTAGAGTGTACGAATATTAATGGGAGTGACTGTAGCTCCTGTTGATAATTTTAAATTGGAGGCTGTTTAATGGAATGCAGAAAATCGACTAACAACTTCCTAAACGGAACTAAGCATAGCCATATGAACAATCGAGAATATAATACATGAATCAATCAGAACACTGCAGAGTCTTTAGAATATTATAAAATTTGTTTCCAGCGAGCTATTGAACATCTATCAACCCATAAATTTCCATTCGACTTCGAACAACCATGATCGCTGAAATCCTCCCAAGAAGAGCAACGATTGTAGAAAGATGAAAATGATCTGTAGATCTGTTGAGGAAGGAGGCCAGCTAAGTTGGGAGAGCAACGTTTGTGCAACGATTTGTTTAAATTAAGATTTGTTTGCGCCAAAGTTGGCGGTCCACGATGAACACCTCACGGTTCCCAAACATTATGTAAATCCGGCGATCGGCGAACGCGAAAGATAACCTCCTTGTCGACAGGCGTGATAACTTGTGGGTGGCAAACACATAGGAGGACGAGAAGGAACCAGCGAAGATGGCGAGAGGTCGCAGGACGACCCTAGTTAGTCCCGGGTCTATGAATCGTTAATGCTAATCAGGATCACCAGGCCCGTGTACCGTGGACTAGGTGACGTCAGCCCTTCGTCAGAGATATGGCTGCGACGAAAGGGACTTGATCAATTAACCCCTCGCGATATTGATAAACCCCGAAACGAACCCGCGAAATCCTTTTGCGGTCATTCCGAGTAGATCAATGTTCGCTGTACCCGTTCAAGATCCTCTCGTAGATTAACCGCAGGATTAGGATGGCGGACCCGTGGGCTCTTGAATAATTCCGTGGATAGTTCGACCGTAGACTCCTACGACTGAAAAAACCAAGTGCGGGGAAGAGCGCAATTACTTGCGATAATTAACCTCTTGAGCGAGGAGAGCGGATACATGTGCTCCGATTGGTTAGTCAAAATTTCGGATGGTCTACTTGATTATTAATGGTACACTCAAGATCCTATAGAACAGTGAGATACCTAAACGTTCTCCAACATTTTACACTTCAGTATAATACTATTTGCCAGCAAACAAATCAGCAAAAATTGTTTCCCCACTTAACAGATTATTTCATAATTTTTAGAAGCCCATGGTCCATGACTATGGACATTTTAGTGGATCTTTTAACATTAGATTTACGGGACACGTCAAAATGACGGATTCAAAAATTTTTAATTTACGATTATTAAGAGTGTAAGGAGGAAATCGTGAAGAATTATTAAATAGATTTATTTTTTTGCGTACATATTACAATAAAAATCGCTTAAGATCTAAGTAAATACAATTTTATTATTTTTATAAAGCAACGTAAAATAATCAATTTTAGTGCTCCGTAAACCTAGTCTTTACAGCAACAATAATTTCCATTTTGAACCAACAAGTCACCTCCAGTAATTGTTTTATCACGAACTCGCGTTGAGACCGGATTAGTCTACAAGGGTTGTAAATCCCCGATTCGAATACGACAACGTGGTACGCGATGCCCTATGACCACTTAAGGTGATAGAGCTGGTATGGATGTAATAAAATGATGCACTATTTAACGAACGATTAAAACTATATTTTAAAAATAAAACAACTTTGGTTTCAAGAGTTTTAACTACACTGATTGGTTACTATCGACAAAATTTCCCGGACTGTGTTTGATGAAGAAGCGAAGTGGATGATGGATGGCTTAAAAAATGTATACTCGGTGTGGGCGTGAGTTTTACTGTGGGGCAAGCGGATTCGTTGACTGCCATTCTCCGGGAATTGGTAAGGGACACGGTCGTCTTAGATAATTGGTCAAAAAATGGAATGGAAATAGTAAATGACCGCCCCAAATCGGGGGTCACTCGCAGGTACGCTTGTAACCTCGAGTGACGATCGCGGGGAATCCGCGTGTCCCAAGGCAGTACAGTAGCAGGCCATAATCCAGAAAAGCACCTTGACTCGAGCAAAGAAAGTGGAAAGAATTGACTCGACGATGGCTCGACTTCTGGTTACCAAATGTGAACAATGGGTCAATAAAGTGCTAAATGTTTTGACGAAGAGTAACGGCTTTTGGGGAATATTGCTACTACGGGTAATTCGGTGCTATTAGTGCCTGTTATTTTGGAAAAAGTGCAGAGAAGATGGGGCATCGGAAGAGCCCAATCGCCTTGCTTACGGTTCCAACTGCGGATAGTCGTACTGAAATAAAGTAATATAGATATGATTTTCTGAGAAACAGAACAGTAATATAATCTAAGAATTTCAGATTCCAACCATTTGGTTCAGCCCAACTGCTGAACATCCTATTTAATAAAATTCTGGAAGGCAAACTGTCAAGTGGTTGACATCCTCATCACTGTTCAACATCTCACACTTCACGAATACCTTTTCTTGTCTAATAAATAAAAGGAAATGCAACACTGCATGGTTTTATTGGACCAAAGAGCGTATCGTCACCGATAATCAATAAAGAAGAAGAATAGAAACCGAGTAAAGCGTTGAACACTTATAAGATAAATTACACGAGAATGTAGCTGACTAATTCCCTATTTTCCCATGAAAATGTCATCATGCGGTTGTCCAAACGGCGCATAATCGTCCGTAGCCGAGCGAGGTTCGACGTTAAAATAATCGTAAGTTCGCAACGACAACGTTATAGCCATTACCGATAAGCCGATCTCGTAATCGAGGGAGTACAGCGGCCGGAGAGGCGCAGATTAGTAGAAAATCATTCCCCTTTCCGGAGACTCAGCAGAATCTACGATACCCTAGAACAAACATTTCGTAAAAGGGTGGACGTAGGTTGTGCGGGGGGTGGTCTCCGTTCCACCCTCGTCCAGTTTAGCCGCGACGTCGACGCCAACCGGGGCCAGATAGCAAGTGTGCCTTATCTGCCGGCGAGAATATAAATTTCCGTGGAAGGCCGGCAATACGTTAGAACGCGAGCACGCACGCAGAGCCGATCTGCCATCTCCCATTATCCCGGCGATGTGTTTGCTCCGCACTTGGCCGAAGATTAACGCTCGTCGTCGGGCATCGATCGCGGCGCGTATGCACGCACACGCACGTCCGGATGGATCGTCGAAAAAATGTGCATCGAAGACTGACCACCACGGAATTTATCGGAGAAGAGATGCAGGGAATCATTGTGGCGGTTGAATCACTGCTATCGCTTCTTTGAAGCATCTAGCTTCAAATGAGCAACCTCGGTAATCTCCGAGCGAAAATTTGTGCGAAAAGTGACTTCTATTGCAAAATCTGCACGAAAAAATACACTGCAGTTTAACACTTTAACTGCCATAGCAGCAACCTCGATATCACCGTAGAAGGACACCATTTTGAACATCTCGGAAGATAATAACTTATGAGAAAGTGAGCGTTGTCTTAACACAACTGTTGATCGATATTTTTAGTGTGATAAATAATAATTTCTTCGCACTCACAGGTTCAGGAGATTTGGCAAAAGATAATCGACATAAGTTTTACGTAAAACTTTAATGTTCGAATATTAAGGTCATTTGAAGGTCATGTTATTATACATGTAATACAAGTTTTATGTGAAACTTTAATGTTCGAAGATCAAGGTCATTTCAAGGTCATGTTATTATATATGTAATAAGACAACACATAAGTTTTATGTAAAACTTTAATGTTCGAATATCAAGGTCGTTTCAAGGTCATGTTATTATACATATAATACAAGTTTTACGTAAAACTTTAATGTTCGAAGATCAAGGTCATTTCAAGGTCATGTTATTACACATATAATACAAGTTTTACGTAAAACTTTAATGTTCGAAGATCAAGGTCATTTCAAGGTCATGGTATTATACATATCCGAACATATTTTTCGATCAGCTACACGGTGCAATAAAAAGAAAGTAGTTTAGTGTCAAAAAACATCGACGAACAAATTGCTCCGAAAAAATGACCTTGGGGAACAAATATTGGTCCTTTGACACCATGCAGATAACGTAAAAGATATGTTTTGCATCAGAATAAGCTGAAGTGATATTTAGGTGGCCTTACTTAAGAGGACCACCCTGTATAAGTAATAGTCGTGCACAGATGATCGAAAAATTGTTATAGAGTTGAACGAAGACGTGGGACGAGACGAGTCGATTTGAAATAACTTCATCTCCGGTTTGTTCTTTCTGCTCATCGTAATATTTGATATTTGAAGAAGTCTGAGCAATCTATAATTGATAAACATCAGGTTGGAATTTCGAGATTGGTTGCCGAGACCAGCCGATCTTTTTAATCTTTCTTCACTGAACGATCCCTATCCGGGAAAACAAGCCCCGGGATCGTACACAGGTAAAACACGTTCGCGCGATCACCGTGAGTCGGAGTTCATGGGATTTTCTTCGGGACGTCTTAATTACGGGCTACCCCCGTGGATCGAAGTTTCCAAGGTTTCCGGCAAGTTTCCCGACCGAAGTTTCCGCACACAGAGAAGCGTATGCAAGGTTAGGTTTAAGTTCAATCTCATAGATTCAACCACAGCGAAGCTTGTTTTGAGATGTGAGCGTGTAGCATGGTTCACCGTGGCTGACTCGGATCGGGGATTGTCGGGGATTAAAAAGGATCCGTGGTGACGGGATTCTTGTAGTTTCCATATGGTTTCGATTTTGCTGGAGCCTCCTGTCATACGTTTGTTTTTCATCCAGCTCAGAAAATTGCGATTACCAAATGCTATGAGTCCAAAAAGTAACTTTTAGTGGACATCAGGTTGCCTTGTTATCACAAAATATGTAGGCTACAAAACATTGAGAATTTAACACTTTATCTACTGGAAGCTTATTACTAGAATTTTCAATAATTCTATTCTACCAAAAGGAAGCTTAAAAATCATTTAAAATCGTTTTGGCGATTTACTAATTGGCGTTGTTATTTCCAATAATTACAGTTTCGTTATCTAGAATTTAAAAATCCTTAGGGTTTCAGAAACTACAAAATAATCGCCGGTAGATAATGTGCCGATTTTTATGCAAAATAAAAATTTTCTGCATTAATTTCAAGGGATACAGGAGCTAGATAGACTTCTATTTTATTTTAACTTTTCTAACGATTTAAAACTAGTACAACAGTAGTTTGGAATTCTTGAAATGCTTTCATTGTTTCATAAAATCTACAGAGTAATAATGTCTTAACACATTCGCTGCCAGCACTTATTTTGCCAACAGTTCTCATAGTTATAACATTTTCATAAATGCAACACATCCTTCTATAAAATATTGGAAAGAATATTATCACATAAAAATGGAAAGATCTCCGGACATCGCACTCTGCTTTATAACTTTATACAACATCGTAAACCAAAGCAATTTTATTTTCTTTATGTAAAATACAAAAATTGTGGTCGTCGCTTATGTGCGGCGCTGGCAGCGAACGTGTTACGAAAGTAATTTTAAATAAAACTTTTTGTTATATACGGAATATCTTAAATTTTCCTATGAATATCTATTATTATAAATCTATCAGTTCCACAGAGCCGAAACTTGAGTTTCTAAAACTGATTTCAGATCTCGTATCTGAGAAAAATTGTTGACATCGTGTAAAATATTAATGTACCTAAATATCAACTGTACCTAAGTGAATTGTACAGCCTTCATCAAACTTGTATCTGCACCTATGGTTCATTAATTCAGTTTCTGTGGTCCATGTTGGTCAGAAGGGCCGCGTGTATTGAACGGAACGAGAATAACTCGAAATTCTGGTTCTCCTCCGCGATAGGTAAATATATAGTCTTGACCAGCTCAACATCGGCGAAATTTCACGTGCGTCTGTTATCCAGGGGGCTAACAACCGCAATATGTCGAATCCGAGCGAAGAGGGAGGAAAAGCAGCGGGGTCGAAGCGAACGGAATGGTTCGGGGCGATGGCTGCAGGTCATTGTGAACGAGAAAACGTGCGGCGAAATGAAGCCGAACAGCCGGCAGCGATTTTTGTCAGTTATTCAGTTATTAGTTCCATTCAGAGAACGGTACCTGTGTTAGATCCGTTAGACGCTTTCCCATTTCGACTAGCGATAGCCTATTGTTTGACCGATGAAATCTGCGGGGCTTCATTCGGTCTGCCGAAGGTCCTGCCGAAAATGCTGGGGCTGCAAGTGTAATACAAGATGGCGGATTCATACCATTCACGAAAAATACGGGGAAAAATTCTGAAATGTATATCTGCTTGTTGAAACGATACTGAAATATGTTTACTCGATGGAGTACTAAAATATCATGAAAATTGTTGTACTGATTCAATCAACGTCCTCTTGAAGATTTTTTTTTAACGGAGGAAAAAATTGGATTGCAGATTCATGGGAGAAGTCCATTTGCCGATATATTATTTACTTTGGAAATTAAATTATCTTTTATTGTAGATGGAATTTTTCTAAACGTGAAAGTTCTATAGAATACACACACTACCATTCATGGAAGTATGGACATTTGAAAATTAAGCGAAAAAATAAGTACACATATTTCTCAACGGTAAATAACTATTTCTGATCAGTTTTTTATTATACAAATGTAAAAGTAACGAATTGTGTATATATAAGCACGTTGATAGCCCACTCGACAATCACAAAAATTGCATTAAATAAAATCAATTTATTTAACAAAACAAAAACTAGGTAGTTTAGTTTTGTAATATTAATTACTGTTTCGAACCTCTTATGTTCCTCAGATCGTAAGCAACTTAAGTAACATAAAAATTAAATTTCAATTCTGTATAAATAATTCCGTCACCAAAATATGGGTGACATAACGATCAAAGTGTTAAATAATATTCAACCAGAAACAAATTAATAATTCTTCGATCTAAATGTTCTTTCCATCGAAAAATCCTTCTCTGGCATTTATTTTATCTTTCATTAACAGTGGCATTCGTTGTATTAATTTTTTTATTTTTACATCTGGTATAGTCCTCCCTGCCTCTAGTAACCGTGTCCAGAGGTGAGTTTCAAAATTGACGTAATTTTTTTCTGATGCATAAAAGATTCAAGTGGATTTTCAGAAAATAAAATATTATTCACTTAATATATGGTAAATAAGCAGATGGATGTAAACACATTTTATACAAGTTATGAATGATTATTTTGAAAAACCAAACATTTTAACACTAAAACTACCAAGCATAAAACACATAAAAGTGAAACGACTTATAGAAGGAAGAAGATTGGATTTACTTAAACTTTATGCGGTTTTCATTACAATATGTGCTGAAATAAAGAAAACAATTCAGTCACTTCCTATGAAAGCGTTTTCATAAATTTAATAATAGTGAAATAAAAAACCGGTCATTCGACCGTGGTAGGTTTAGTGTTAAAGAAGTATCCATACTCAATGAGCGGTAGTGTAAATGTTATAATTGTAACAGCTTCGATTGTGTTGTAAGAGGATGTCCCCTGAAGTGTCTCGTGCAGTTTAGGGCACAGAGGCGAAATATTGTGCTAGTGTAGTTAGAAGTTGCTCGTTTAGGGCACTCATGAGACGTCGATCGATAGGGAACGCGATAAATTCGAAGAGACAGAAAGAAGAGCCCTAGTCGATAACAATAGGACGATCCAGTGATAAAAGCAGCGACATTAATTGAGATTTCAGATACAGCGTGGTGACTCGTAGTTTCAAGAGGCTACCATTGAGTGTCAATGGCCGACTTCTTAACTTTGCAAGATCCCACGAGAATTGTTAAACCAATGAAGAAATACGAGAAATACGCAATCATCATATGAACGAGGAAAATGATTAAATTATATTATATAGGTGTAGACATTTTTGAAGAATAAAAAGGAGGCGCGTCCGTGCTCATCAACGTGGAAGATCAAAGCAAGGCGATTAAGTATTCGAGAAAGATGAAGCTGTTACCGTGGCAAAATAAGTTACAAACCGGATAGAAATCTTAAGGTTGAGTTGGGGGGTGGTTTTAATGGGGTGTCTCAGGATCTGAACAGCGTGCTGCCCTCGGACGACGACGAAGCAAAGCTGGAGCGTCGGCTCCTTTGCATTTTAAGCAAAAACGTGCAGTTTCTTAATAGTTTCGAGCATAATCTGTGATTGATAAGTTCAGTGCACTCTTGGAAGTGTTCTTTGCCGACGTGGATCCCCTCCTATTACATTCGGTTGCATAAAC
This sequence comes from Sphecodes monilicornis, assembly GCA_913789915.3. Taxonomy (NCBI): domain Eukaryota; kingdom Metazoa; phylum Arthropoda; class Insecta; order Hymenoptera; family Halictidae; genus Sphecodes; species Sphecodes monilicornis. The sequence continues at coordinate 21,223,110 of OU565290.1, forward strand.
GCGAATAAAACAACCAATTTTACTTAGTATACTCGAATGTTTAAATGCTAATGCTCGGTTACCTTCGAAACCCTTCCCTTAGCAATTATTTTTAAAGTAATTATAGATAAAAATTTGTGTATAGTCTGACGATATTCTCTACACCTTTTTATGACAAAATTTATATCTTTTTAGATTGTATAAATGGTGCACTTTCTGTTCGATCAATGTGCCATTCATTATTATACTCTTTTGTGATATATGGTCTATGCATTCTTACTGTATAGTTACAATTCTGAACAAACTGCACGCTGTTGACGTGATGTTGGGTCCTCTTCCCGTATTTTCACTTCAAATTAATTCACTGCACGTCAGCGAACTTGATATTACTCCTACTTGTACTAACGGCGGAAAAGTTTCTTTCGAATTCAAATAACAAGTAGTAGCAGGCATGACATCTTAATGTAAACTTTGTAACTTCCGTCTTTATCTTAGCCAGCTGATCGTTCGTGTCAAGTGAACCGAATGTATTAATTATCGTCAGCAGTCTCGCAGGTACAAGCGACGGTAAACAAATTTATTCAAATATTGCACACAAGAGAAATAAAAAATGCCGAATATATCACAATTACTAGGCTTGGAGAGATCTTTCTTTACTTTACTCTTCCGAGGTTTAATACTTCAACTATTATTACAATTAGGTGCACATTTCCTTTCTAGGGACAGCATGCGTTTTCAATCTTCGCGATCGACACTGACGTAATCACTAGACTGCGAATTTGTGTGCAAAATAAAAATTTTCCACGACAGCTCTAAGGAACAGAATGTACATGAAAAAGTATTTCTGCTTTCAATAATTTGAATAAGTCTCACAAATAATGCAAGAATATTCCTAAGTTTATACAGTGTCCTCACAATATTATATTTCGTTTGACACTGATATAATCACTAGACCGCGGATTTGTTAGCAAAATATAAAATTTTCGAAGACAGTTCTAAGGAACAAAATGTACATGAAAAAGTATTTCTACTTTTTATAATTTGAATAAGCCTCGCAAATAATGCAAGAATATTCCTAAATTTATACAGTGTCCTCACAATATTATATTTCGTTTAACACTGATATAATCACTAGACTGCGGATTTGTGTGCAAAATAAAAATTTTCCAAGATAGTTCTAAGAAACAGAATGTACATGAAAAAGTATTTCTACTTTTTATAATTTGAATAAGCCTCGCAAATAATGCAAGAATATTCCTAAATTTATACAGTGTCCTCACAATGTTATATTCCGTTTGATATTGATATAATCACTAGACCGCGAATTTGTGTGCAAAATAAAAAAGTTTCAAGACAGTTCTAAGGAACAGAATGTACATGAAAAAGTATTCCTACATACTTTCAATAATTTGAATAAGTCTCGCAAATAACGAAAGAATATTCCTAAATTTATACAGTGTCTTCACAATATAATATTTCACTCATCCAGTTTTGCCACAAATGCATAAAGCCGGTAGTCCAATAATCACTAAGAATTACATCATGTGAAGAAGACACAATTTATTTTCCAGAATCAGAAAACTAAGACGTCAGGAATTAGCACATAACTACTGAAAGTGTAATCACTGATTAACAGCACAAGAGGCACCATAACACCCTCTTTCAAAGCACGAAGAGAACACAATTGATGCACAATACCTAACGCACAATCAACGACTAACACCACAAGATACACTGCACAACAGAACTCTCCGAAACCGCGAAGCAGCCGAAAACAACTTCCAATTAATCAGATACAGAGTCAACCGTGATGAAATAAAAAAATAGCGATTTGCAGGGGAATCTCCGATAAAGCAGTCGCGCGTTCCGATAATGAAGCGGGCGTCAGGGATCAGCAGGGTCGCGGCTGTTGGTCGGAGGAGGTAGTGGCGGTTTCGTCTAATAAATTTCGGCGAGCGGATGTATTCAGGTAACGGAAGGCTATTACAAGGCGATATCTATCGAAGAGGGGTGGACGGGAGGGCCGCCTGGAGAGAAATAAAGAGCGATTGCCTCGGTAAATCAGTGCTCCCTCCCCCTTCTCCAGGATCGGGCTCGATCTGGTTCGCTCTCGGGCCACCTTCTTCGTTCGGGTTGCCGTGCTGCATACCAGCCACGAAACGAAGAACACGAAGAACATACGTATCGGGGCATTAGCGGACCTTTGTCGTCCCCGGCGGTCTCTTTTCCTCGCGTCTAAGTCCGTTTCAACCCATTCGAGGCTCTACGAGCGCGACGAGGCCGTATTACTCCACGCACTCGACCCTCCTACTCCTCATACTCCACCTCCTCCTCCTCCTTTCTCTCTTGGCCAAAGTATTTCCCGAACAGCGATAAAGCCGTGCAATGCGTCATCCGGTCGCGGAAATAAATTGTCCTCGAACACGAGTGGAATCTTCTCGTGCTTATTTTTACCGGGCCGCTAACCGGGGATTTCGGGAATCGGTCTTCAGCCCGGAGTTTCGCGGCCCGGAACAGTTTAATTTCGCCAGAGGACTCACGCTCAGGACGATAATCTCCGGATTGCGGTTAAGTGCCGTTTGCGGAAGACAAATCGCGGCCGTCGCCGCCGCTGCGTGCAGACGCGTGTCATGAACGGTTCGTGTTATCGCAGAGTTTGTCCGCTTCTTCTTGTCGAGATTTCGTTCCGCTATGAAGTATGTGCCACGTATCTCGGTGTATTTTATTGCTGCGACTGCAATTATTTGGTTCATGTAAAAGCTGGTTCATGTAGAGCTACTTAAAATATCTGGTGGATCATCTAGTAGGTACTTACGGTAGGTGTAAAATATATACGTAAAACTTTTTTTTGCAATTGGATCAAACGACCTTAGGTTTTTTGATATGCTACAAGGATTAGTTTACTAGGTAGCGGGTAAATAATTTTTTCTATAAATTGATATTGTTCGGAATTCCGAAGAAAATGGTGGAGATCACAATTTTTAACTTTTTCATCTTGTGCGTGTAATAAAAATTTAAAAGATGCATTTTGTTGGTTTGAGTGAGTTATATAAATGTACAAAGTTTCATTGAAATAGATTGACGTTGTTATTTGTTACAAACATTTAATGGTGATTACTAGACTGCGGATCTTTATGCAAAATAAACATTTTCAGCATTGATCGTAAGAAAGTGGAGTCAAGTAAAAAGTTCTTTCTTCCCTTAATAATTTTAGTAAGTTGAGAATAATACATAGATGTTTTTAAATTTTCTTAATCTGTTTATCATTTCAAATTGAACTCATTTTTATCATAAATGCATAAAATCCACAATCTGGTGATTACATAAAGGCGAAATTCCCTAAAGCTTACATCTTGTAATATTTATAGCTCATAACAACATTAACTGATTTCGATGAAACTTTGTGCATGTATTACGTAGGTCTACAAAAGGCATATTTTAAATTTTCATTTCACACACACTGATAAAAAAGATAAAAATTGTGATCCCCAAGTTTTTCTTCGCAATTCCGAAAAATAGCAATTTTTAGACAAAATTATTTACACGCTACCTAGTAAACTAGTCCTTCTAGCATCTCAAAACAACTTCTTTATTCGTTCTTGCAAGGTGTACGAATGCTTTTTACACGCACTGTATACATCTCCTATATTATTGCAATGAATATTGTACAAAGTGTCACAACATTACATGTCGCGACTATCATAGCGTGATTCTGCACCCCTGGTATTTTTTAAAATTATAATGGCAAATGCAGGAAGTGACAATTTAAGTTAAACTAAATCAGACGTATAAATATCTAAACATTCTAGTGGTATTTTAAAACAGGTACATTCAGGGCTCAATGTATTGATAAACGTATCTGACTATATCGCTCGTGTTTTCGCTCGTTTTGATCGGCGAGACCGATTTTATTTTACCAGCGAAACAGTGAAAAGTGTTGTTATAACGTAGTTAAAATTGTTTACAAAGGTCAGAAATTTTTTCCGAAGCTTGCTGCGTGAATGAATATTCGATTACATTCACCGTGATCATTGTTGCAGCAGCAAATGGAGATTCTCCGAATTTGGATATTTATTCTACAACACGCATTACACGTAGAAACTCTACAGCAGCCAAAGGTTAAATTAAATAGCATTGGCTTCGCAGCTGAGCGAAAGTTTCGTAACAGTAATGCAAGTAGAAGCAGCCAACGATGCTCGGACACGAAAGCGTCAACTTGAATCCAAGGGAAGCAAACGTCAGAACTTTATACGTAGTTCTTGTTTGTATGCAAAAATTGTATTATTTTTTACCTAGCCTTGTACCATGGATTATTTTGCATGCAGTAATTTTTAGTTCGGTTTACGAGACTGGCTCGTGTTTCCCTTGATCCCCGTGGAATTTGCCAAGTAAACACGCAACGAGGAACGCGAGCAATAATTTTTCGAATGGTCCGAATTCCTCCTGGGATTAACCAGAGAGTGCACGCTCGTGCGTGTCTCCGGTACGTGACACAGTTATTTAGAACGGGAAGAATGAACATGCGCGAGCCGCGCCACGATCAAGCTTTTCGGGCCGTATCACATCGAAACCTAGCTCACGTAATAATAAATCGACCGATCGTCGTCGATAAGACCCGCAAAGATACGCTGTTATCTCGCGGAACGACCGCCGCGCGGCTGTTTTATACACAATTTATCGGTTAAGCAATTTGTAAGGGTCCGAGAACTGCGGGAGGAGTCTGCTGATAACCACTCACTGTTGGTCTACCGTCGTTGGTTCATACATCCCGAAAATTTTCATTTACAACTGATCGCGGGAGAGAAATCATCGGGAACATCGAAATCGATTGCTCATACTAAAACCATCTTTCTAAGCAAACGGTTTACTTGCTCTAAATTCTAAATTGCTTTAATAAATTGTATACCCTTATATTCTATTTGGCTCGACTGCGTTTTGGAGAACTCCGTGTTCTTAACTTTTTTGAACCTTTTTTTATGTGATCTTGTAGATATCGATGAAGACATTCCGAAAATGTGTGTATGGTTGTTAGGAATTCACTGGTTTATAAGTTATACGCGTGTAAAGATGAGCAGTTTTAAGCGTTTTTGACAGGTTAGAGCAGTGGTGGGCACAGGTGGAGCCCCTCAAACGCTTGCTTCTCCCACCAACCTCTCTTTCATGCAGCGCGCACGTTCGTTGCGTACGGTTATGTCTCGTGTCTTCGTTGCCCCATTGTACCCGCGCTTGATGGAAGGGGGCAGAGGGCGCTACGGTGTGGACGGTTTTGCCTCAATTGAGGCAAAATTGCCCATCACTGGGTTAGAGCGTCGCCTCATTGGATATTCGTTGAATGGTGGAGGTAGGTAGGTCTGTTCGGCGCATGCGCTGGATAGATCGTAAGTGTTCAGTGCATGTGTTTGATAGTATGGTATATTTGCGGGATCGGCTAAATAGTACTGAGCGTATGCGCTAGATGGCAATTCAGTGGTTACACATACTTTGTAAACATAAGCAATTTCAAGTGTTTTTCACAAATTAATTATTAATAAGATTATTGTTGATTTTGAAATGGCAATGTTCAAGTATTAGAAATTTGAACTTTAGAGACATGCCAAGTAGTAAAGAAGAAGCAATTACTTGGGCTCAGGATTGTGAATTGTTGCGGAAATTTAAAAAATGTCGTACTCATCGGTGCGAAATGAAAATTTATAACAATAATTATGGAATTGATCGTTTTCGGTGTCCAGTAATTAAAATACACAGAATCACGTACAGGATTTTAAAAAGAAGGCACAGTCCAAGATGGTTTAGGGTTAGGTCGTCGTAGGAGCGTAGAAGGCCTTGGTACAATGTTTCGCATTTTGATTTAGTAAATGTGTTATTATTATGTATGTGTTTGTGCTGCCAACTAGCGGATCTGTTCGGAAGTATTTAGCCCATTTTATGTATATCACCTACCAAATATATGAATATGGCGGCGCTTTAACGTGTCAAAAAGGCTTACAGGTGTTCATCATTATACGCTTATAACTTTTTAATCAATGAATTCCGCACAATAAGATTTTCATTTTCGGTGTTTTCTCGCCGAAAACTATAATATTGTATAAAAAAAAACTTGTCGAAAAGAGTTCTCCAAAACGCAGTTAAACCTTCTACTTTATTAACCTCAACTTTAGGGATGGGCAATTATTGCCAAAAAAATTCATTCTTGAATCGATTCTGAATCGCATGAATCAAAATCGATTCAATAGAATATCGATCCTTGAAAAATCGATTTAAAAAAAAATAGAAATACTATTTATATACACAGTAGTATTTTCGTATTTAAACTTAAATAGAAGTGAAAAGGAAAGTGAGACAAAATTGCTCCCCCTTAAAAGCGTTACCATTTAGTTGAAGCTATCGCTACCGGATATAAAATGTAATGCGAACGCTAGTTCTTTTAGAAGCTAATTAGGAAAGTTAGTTCTAACCAGTGTCATTTTATTTCCCTGCCACTCCACAAGTGACCCGTTATCCCGAAACGCGGTTGGGGCGGTTCCGTAGCATGCAATTGTTACTTCGAGCCTGATTCAAACCGGAAACGCGCGGCGTTCACGTCAGACGTCGAAGAAATCAAGGGAAAAAAGCGAGACATGGAACTTCAAAAAGTTTCAGTCGCAGGCTGTAGGCAATCGGCGGTAACGGACGCGTTGACAAGCCGACTAAGTGAATGAGATAGCTCGCGAACAAGAAGTAAAGCTATAAAGTAAGCTTGTCTGTCAATGGGAGTGACAATAGGAAAGATGCTTTTCCCATAGGCGGATTTCTTTGCGATCCTTCTGCCGTGTGGAAAATAAAGTGAGAACTCGCTTTCACTAAATTGGATATTTAGTTTGAAGGTATATTTGTGTGATAGTTGATTGTTGTTTTCTAGGTTCCCAAACAATGGACACTCGTCCGTGATACCAGCGGCGATAGCAGTGTCGAAATTTCCGCGGAATATTCAGACGGTCGCACGAGTTGAACTTTGAAAATTATAAACTCGTCAGGCGTTTACGAGGAACGATTAAAGCCAGCTCATGCCGCTATCATACGGATCACCGTAAGAAGAAGAGAGGGGTAAACCAAGGCTGAGAAGAGGTGTATTTGCGACTGTGTGCACGTGGTTTACGGTAAAGCTAAGCTCGCGATGGCTGCACCACGCACGTTCTCGCATTTTCTCAACGGTTAAAACCCTCTCTTTCGGTAGACGCGCTTCCTCCTTGTGACATAACTAAGAATCACCGAGAGGCTCGTATATCTGGACCCAAACTCATCGATGCGAAACCTATTACATTCACAAGTTCATTCTCTGAATTTGAAAATATTAAAATACTTTTTACACAAAGGAGCGATTTTTTAAAAGAAGTATTATTGAATAGAAAAGAATGAGAACCTCGGACGGGAATAAATTAACACTTTGCCGTCCGCACGTCTCGTAAAAATTTCTTCGCTTGGCGCCGGCCGTTCTTGAGGTTATCGGGTGATTATAAATTTTCAAGTTTTACTAATGTCATCGTTAGCTCTCATAAGAGCAGCAGACACTTTCAATAAAACATCATGAAATCGGAGACTCTTGGGTTCTGTATTGAAACGTTGATATGTCCTGAATGCATTGAATAATGCGTAATTAACACTATGCCGTCCACTACACCACTGTAGTGTCGCCGGACGGCAAAGTGTTAATAGTGCATGTTTGCGCAATTTACCGATGAGGATCAACTCGGTGTTTGAACCAACAGAGATTGTAAAACTCCGTTTAGAATGATTTTGGCACCGCGAAGAAATTGCCTTTTCCCCACACGTTTTACGGTGAAGGGTTGATTCAATTAATTTGACACGGATCTTTCTGAAAACGTTAATGTTCCTCATGTTTTATTGATCTGAATGATAGATCCGATTTTGCTGTTGAATATGTATGAATGAATGGTAAAACAGTGATGCCAGAACGGTTAAATCAAAGGGAATATAGTTTACCACCTCTCTGATGACCAGAATAACATGTGATCACGGACCTAAAGGACTGAGCCTAATTCTGCGGTGGTGAGTTAAAAGACGAAAGGGGTATCAACTTGTCGGCCATCTTGTGTGGCAAACACTGTGGTGCGCTCTATAGGCAACTTTAAATACTAGTGTAACCCGCGCCATGGATTTGTTTATTTTTACTGTCAATTTATTTTATTTTTATTTTTCAGAAAAGACATCCAAATGTGCAATATTTTGTTTTGTTTTATGTATTTATTATTAACGTAAGTTTTGTTTTAGTTATAAACTAATTTCTAATAATACAATGTAATTTTTGTTTTGTGAATACTGGTAAGGTTTTGGCAGTTTTCCTTATCCTATTGTTATATTTTATTGTTTCATTACGTACTTCGCTTATATATATATATATATATATATATATATATATATATATATATACACACACAAATACACTTGTTATACATTCATTTTGCGGAATCAATTATATCAATGTTCCCGGAATATTATATAGATGGCAACACTAGTTTTGCCACTCAAAATGGCCGCAGTCCACCATCCCTCCCCGCTCGTGTCTGGATCCCTCTCACCCATATATCTACTTTACGTTCAGTCCTTTACGTGCGTGTATGTGATACGTTGCGCGGCACGTCACGTGACGAGTCTACGGTCTTAGTGGGGGACGTTGGAGTGTCCTCAGGTAGTAGAATGGGATTGTGGAAGGGGAAAAGGAGGAGAGGAAAATCAACCCAGTTTTGGGTGGATCTGGCATCACTGTGGTAAAGTGAAATGAACGAATAAGTATGAATAAATAGAAATGGATATGAAGCTTGTGAGGAAATAGATTAATATTGTTCGTCATTTGTGCAGTTTTATCCGACTTTTGTCTGCATTCGTTCTTGGCAGTGTTACCCGGGGCAGACAATATATCAAGGAGGTGGAATTGCGGCGACGTAACGGCTTATTCATGCGCAGGGATCACCAGCGGGTTTCTCGCACGGCGAGCTTGCAAGCTCGAGGAATTACGTACGTGGACGACGCCTTAACGACCTGCCTCCCTGTGGTACGACTCAGGATTTCACGGGATTCGTTAAAAGCCACGTTAACGTTCGTTTCATCGTCCTACGACCGCGACCGTCCTTTTTTCTACCCAAAGATTTGACAAGGGTTCCTGGGAACTTGTTGCTTACGATTCAACAGCTAACTTCATTGCTCACACCATTATACGCGACATTATATTGTCATACTGTTGCTGAATTTTTATACAAAGAAATCCATCTGCACCGTATCCACACATTCTATGAGAGCATTCCACGAGATTTCTTAACATAAATAAACAACCATTTTGAGAATTAGTTTGAGTACGCTCGTTACCTGATGGACAGACAGACAACGCCTTTCCCTCTAGGATAGTACCTGGTATCCTAGAAATAAGATGTACGCAACAAAGGATCTGGCCTAAGTTGCACTATCTGGAGGTCATAGTGCAACTAGGTAGTTAAAATAATTTCGACTTTGAAACATTGTTTTACGGACATGAAAATGAAAAATAACCATCAGAAAATAGTATCAGCGGAGTAGGAAAATAGACAAAAATTAGAAAAATAAAGCTTGGTTAGTTTTTGAGCAGATCTCGTAATTTACAGAATTTTCATTTATTTTTAGACCGTCGTGTGTTTGAAACTAATGAAAGTTGCACATCCTGGACTGTTTGAATTTCATAAACTGCATTTCCAGACCGAACTCAAACAACTCGAAAACTCCAGCGGCAGTCTTCACCTTCTGCGCTCGAGGAAACTCACGAAACGCACGAACTTCCATTCAGTTTTATCAAAATTTCAAGCATCCACACAAAACCGGCCTGGAATTCTTCAATAAAAACATGACGCGCATAAAATATTCATTATTGGACTCTAGCCGGAATTCGATTCTGCGGCGGATCGAAACAACAACCGCAAATATAAAAGCGAGCTGCACAGCGAGGCACGCCGAGATTTATGGTGGTTGATTCTCGTTCGTCTTGCATCGAGGATCGATCGGGACGGGGAGCGCCGTGATCAGAAGCCATCTTTTCCTTCGCGGCAAACACGGGCCACGGACTTTTCCAGCGACGTTGGCTCGCGAAACTTTCCCGAATATCGGATTGACGTATCGCCTCGAAAATAACGCGCCGAGTAAACAACCGATACGTATTCGCATCACACGAAACGTCCCTAGGGATGTCCGTCTTCTGAACGCATTCAGCTGTTCCGCCGGCTGTGGCTGCGAAAACAGAAAAGGGACGGGCTGGACCGGATCGAGACCAGCTTCCGAGAGAAAGCATCTTTTAACCTATTCTCCGCGTAACAGAATAGCATTCTCCATTGAGCACCATTTTCGAAATCCGTGATTTCCGATGCTGGTAACTTTCCTCTTAAAAAAGACGTGCAGTAAAATCTGAATGGTTACAAAATGTGCTACACAATGTCTTTGGGTATGAATGAATTTTGCATTTATAGTATCATTACGCTATATGTGCATCATGATGGACATTATGTTTTTTGGTTGAAATCATTTTTCATTCAAATATGCAACAGAATCTCGATTGTACTTGAAACACGTGTTACAAAATGTTTTCGAGCATGAATAAATTTTTCTGATGCAAAATATGTAATGTAGAACCACGCTAGTTATACTAACATTACGCTATATGTACATTATGATGTACATTATAGTGATTTTTGGTAGAATTCATTTTTCATTCAAGCATACGTGCAACAGAATCTAGATTGTAATTGGAACATATGCTACACAATTCTTTCTGGTATGAATGAATTTTTCTTTGGAAGAATATGTACTGTAAAGCCTCGGTATATGTACTACCGTTATGCTGTATGTACATTATGATGTACATTATAGTGATTTTTAGTAGAATTCATTTTTCATTCAAGCATACGTGCAACAGAATCTAGATTGTACTTGGAAGATATGCTACACAATTCTTTCTGGTATGAATGAATTTTTCTTTCTAAGGATATGTACTGTAAAGCCTCGGTACATGTACTACCGTTATGCTGTATGTACATTATGATGTGCATTAAAGTGATTTTTGGTAGAAGTCATTTTTCATTCAAGCATACGTGCAACAGAATCTAGATTGTACTTGGAACATATGCTACACAATTCTTTCTGGTATGAATGAATTTTTCTTTCTAAGAATATGTACTGTAAAGCCTCGGTACATGTACTACCGTTATGCTGTATGTACATTATGATGTACATTATAGTGATTTTTGGTAGAAGTCATTTTTCATTCAAGCATACGTGCAACAGAATCTAGATTGTACTTGGAACATATGCTACACAATTCTTTCTGGTATGAATGAATTTTTCTTTCTAAGAATATGTACTGTAAAGCCTCGGTACATGTACTACCGTTATGCTGTATGTACATTATGATGTACATTATAGTGATTTTTGGTAGAAGTCATTTTTCATTCAAGCATACGTGCAACAGAATCTAGATTGTACTTGGAACATATGCTACACAATTCTTTCTGGTATGAATGAATTTTTCTTTCTAAGAATATGTACTGTAAAGCCTCGGTACATGTACTACCGTTATGCTGTATGTACATTATGATGTACATTATAGTGATTTTTAGTAGAATTCAGTTTTCATTCAAGCATACGTGCAACAGAATCTAGATTGTACTTGGAAGATATGCTACACAATTCTTTCTGGTATGAATGAATTTTTCTTTCTAAGGATATGTACTGTAAAGCCTCGGTACATGTACTACCGTTATGCTGTATGTACATTATAATGCCATATTTTAGAAATCATTTTTCAAGCAAAAAAGTTCAGTTTTAAATTAGAGTTTCATTAGTGAATAATCACAAATAACACCTCGTAATATTTTAATAAATTGTACAATTTTGATATGCTCTCTTTCTTTCAAAATTGGCTGACCGAACCTATGTATCATCAATCATACATAGTAAATTAATTGGCACACCCTTTGACACAATCGAAATTCACAATAGACAGTAGCAAATTTTATCCCCGTAATTCTATGAATTTATTTTTACACACATTCCATTTTCAAGCGTAAAAATATTCGTAAAACATGGTCGAAAAATTCCGACAGTAAGTTTCAAACATCACCAACGGAACATCAACAAAAAACAACTTTCACATTGAAGTGTCTGAGAGAACAACATAAAAAACTGTCAGCAACATAAACAACAACAAACTGTGGGAACGTACACTGAAATTGAAGGTCGAGAATGTGCTCGAGCGCGAAACAGCAGCGAATTGCGAAGACCGGCGCAAAATATCCGAAACAAGTTGAAAATGAAACTTTCCGCGATAATGTGGCTTTGAACTTTGTTTCCCCCGTCCCCGATAAGTCGATTTCAGCCTGTTGACGTGCAAAAAAAAAAATGAAAAGAGGAAGTCGCGAAAGTTTTGCTAGAATTTCTTTGGCCCTGTTAAAATAAGTTCGTGCGAACTGGCCAGGAACCTAGTTGTTCTCCAGCAGGAGGGACACCGTGTTCGTTGACAATTGAAAGAAGAAGTTTCGAACAAGTTCGCGTGGCGAACCGCTTAATCGCGAGTCTCAACTCAACTCGGCTCGGCTCGACTCGACTCGACTCAATGCGACGCGACTCGAGCCTCCCGCAACTATGCACGCAAAATATTCCAGTTAGGGAAAACGCGCCTTGGAAACTTCTACCCCGAGAAACTTGAATTCAAACTCATAGTTCAACGTTCTGCTGAGTGTGTTCGGAGTAAACTAGTACCGGGTCACCGGTAAGTCTCGAAACTATCGTCGGATTCAATGTCAGTGGAATAAATTTACCGAGCCCGTCAACTAACGCGGTTAAGAAACAATCGCGTCGCGTTATGTCGTCACAGGATACTGTTGACGTTGTTTCCAAACACCTTGCAACCACTGCCGAATTCCTCTTTATTCTACGAAATCAATTTTACAATTATTGTTTAACCATTTTAGGTTACACTACTGTTAAACATTTTTAGTAAAAAGCAAATACAGCATGACTCAGGGTTGGTGGTTCAAGGTGACTGTATCTGCAAAATAAGGAAAAAACAAACGAATAAAATTTTCTTTATTGACGCCTTGGTTTCGAGAAGAACGAGTTTGATACAGTAACCCCGTGTTCTAAGTCCAACGGAACATTGCGATCTATGTCCCTTGGCCTACTCCTTCCACTGAGGGGTATCCCCGGAAAGGGGATTTCCAAACACCTTACAACCATTGCCGAATTCTTCTTCATTCTACGAAATAAATTTTACTATTATTGTTTGACCATTTTAGGTTACACTACTATTAAACTTTTTTAACGTCGGTCGCTGTTCGAATTAATACACCAATTTTCGTAAAAAGCAAATACTGTATGACTCAGGGTTGGTGGTTCAAGGTGACTGTATTTGCAAAATAAGGGAAAAACAAACGAATAAAATCTTCTTTATTGACGCCTTGGTTTCGAGAAGAACGAGTTTGATACAGTAACCCCGCGATCTAAGTCCAACGGAACATTGCGATCTATGTCCCTTGGCCTACTCCTTCCACTGCGGGGTATCCCCGGCAGGGCCGTGATGCTCGAGCTGCCTCGGTCGCTGAGCGGTGTAAATATGCCGCGTAATCTGATCCTGGGTCGGGTATATCGGTGTGAATCACTACCAATCCAATTACAAAACTTCTTTATTTTTTATTATTTTTCATGGAACTATCACCAATATATTCGTGGCGTTTTTCTAATGAAAATGATACCAAATATGATATAATTCCGATGATATTTACTTGTGTAATGAGCGATAGAAGTTTTTTTATTGGCATTACATTGAACAGACACATTACATTGTCGTCTCTTTCTTTCCTATACGCTGTCCTTCTTTACGTCCAAAACTTTCATCGTTTATTACACAAGTAAATATCATCGGAATTACATCATATTTGGTATCATTTTCATTAGAAAAATGCTACGAATATATTGACAAAATTTCATTAGAAATAAGTAAAAAATAAGGAAGTTTTATTATTGCACTAGTATTGTCTGACTGATATGTTTTTTTTTTTGTTGCGCCTTCGGCCGCGCGGACCGTGTTTGCATGCTGTCCTTTTCTACGTTCGGCGCGGTCAACGCGGTCACAAGAGAATAGTGTCCCTTCACGATCTAAGTCCTTTCAGAGAACTGAAAAAGGACTTAGATCGCAGGGTTACTGTAATTTGGTGGCTACGTGTGTCCTAGAATGCAGAAGAAGTAGAATTGGTTGACCATCATCAGACGCGTCAGATGATGCCTATTTAACTTTATGCGTAACTGCTTTTCATAGAGCACATGCAAATATCGAAATCATCTTTTTGTTATGTATTACCATTTCTTGAGCCTACAGTTGTGCAATCGCTCCATTTGTTTGTTTAACCCTTGGACATAAGACCGTTCTTACAATTATAAAATTGACGATGTTTATGAGTATTCTCTGCTTCATTTATCAATTTTTGGTAACACAATTTTAGAGGTATTGCTTACATACACGTTATTCTTACTTTTTCGAATGTGAAAGCTGTCAATTTAATTTATTCGTCAGAAAATGGGTAATTAAATGTCGATTTTGATAGTTTGGGTCAAATAAACCCAGGCTTCGCTGTCGGAGGATTAAGAAACAATTCTACATTCACATCGTGAGCATAAAGTGATACGAACTTTTAGGGTAACCTAATATATTTCATTTTTATTTTTAAAAAGAGTTCAAACACATTGTGACTTTCATTGTTCGCTTTTTAATTCGTTTCGGAGCAGAGAGGACAATTATAATGGTATCATTTCGCAACGACGTCCCTACAATCGCAATCGCGCGGGGGGGGGGGCAGAAATTTTCGTGCGCGTCGCAAAGTTTCAACGAGGAATTAAGCGTCTACGATCTGTAACTTGATTGGCTTCTATCCACAGTCCTACGCGAAGTCCGCGTGACTAATTTAAAGCCGGCAAACACGGTAATACGACGAGCCGCGTACAGAAAAGCGGCTCTAAATGTCATTACCTTGTCGTCAACGTGGCAAGCTCTGAGTTCGCCGAGTGTTGTCGACGCATTTATGGACGAATAAATATTTTATTTCTATATTTTCAGTGATACGAGTCGATGAATTATCCGACGGACCACGGCTCGATTACGGGACGCGATTTGGAACGGGAATAGACGATTTTATTTCTCGAGGAAATTCAGTGATTGAAGACGAAAAGAAGAGGGACGTTGATCATTAAATTCTATAACTCGTAATATTCAAACAACTCGTAAAATCCTTGCGAACAGTCGAATTCAACGGCAATTTTCCTAACGGCGCCATTATGGACGCACTTTCCACGGTTTACGAGCAGTTAACTGGAGGCGTCAAGAGGATGCAGGATTTATTGTCATCGGAACTGTTTTTTCGGACGCTTGGACGACGCGGTGATGTTAATAATGTTACAGAATGGGATGCTGTGCGTTTTTTTACTGGAGGTTCGAAATTTTATTTCCAGTAAGGTAAAGTCTCTAATGTATACAAGGTTTATTGTCATCAGAATTATACAGGGTGTCCCGTAACTGGTGGTACAACCGAGCAGTGGGTGATTCTACATGAAAAACTGAGTTGAAAATATAGAATAAAATTTTTTGATACAAGGCTTTGTTTTCGAGAAAAATGAGTTTGAAAATTTGACTAGTGTGCGTGCACTCGGCTTACTTGCGGCTCAACGGACTTTATTCTGAGTTACCTCAACCTTTTTTCGCAAAGGTTTTCGAGGTTTGTATACATCGAATAAATCGAAGGTCGAGGTTACAATGTTAGAATTACCTTTGAGGAATTCGTTTAATTCATAAATTGCTGGAAGTGCTGTCCACGTTGTTGTAGACATAATTGTGCTCTTCGTATTAAATCCTTTCGAACCTCTTGTAATGCGCAATTATTATGTTGCTTTAAGTGTTCAAACGCTATCACAATTTTTTGTTGCAATTGCTTGATGCTCGTTATGTCATCACGATACACAATCGATTTCACCTGACCCCACAAATAAAAATCAGAGGTAGTGGGAATCCATTGAGCTGCAAGTAAGCCGAGTGCATGGGCACTAGACAAACTCATTTTTCTCGAAACAAAGCCTTGTATCAAAAAATTTTATTCTATATTTTCGACTCAGTTTTTCATGTAGAATCACCTCCTGCTCGGTTGTACCACCAGTTACGGGACACCCTGTATATCTTTCCAGACGCTTGGATCATATGTTTAGCATTCATGATGTTAAAGAATGCAAATACTGTGTCTTCAATAAAATAAACTTTTATATTGTTCGACAATTATTTCCAGCAAGGTAAAGTGTCCAATATGTGCAAGATTTATTGTCATCACAATCACATATTCTTTTTCAATCATTTGGATGGTATCTTTAAATACATGATGTTAGAAAATCGAAATACTGTAAGGTTTAATAAAATAAGCTAAAGGTTCAAAAATCAATTCCAGCAATAGCTACAGGATTAATTATCATCTGAATTATGTGTCTTTTCGGTCGCTCGGATGACACGTTTATATTCATTTTATTAAACAAAGAGAATACTCTAAATTGATTCTAAACGTTCAAAAGTTATCTGCAGCAAAATAAAGTCTTCAATGAGAAAAATTGTCCCCGTCGGTAAAGATTAACTTACAGGAAATTCAAGATTCATTCGGTCATGTCTCTGCACTTCTTCGTAACACATAAATGTAAGGGAAACATTTATACAATTTTTCTGAAGCCCGAAAAATGAAGCAAAATATATTTTTGATATAATTAAGAAGAAGCCATTGTGAATTTAGTCCTTTCAGTGCTGGTCGAAGAAGATGAATCTAAAGGAAAATTGCCACGCAATAACTGAATTTTATTAGGATGAGATGGGCTAGGATTAATTTCTTATTGTGTAGTTTGACAAGATTCAAGCAAAATTTGAATGGAATCGTGTAGCCAACGATGATGTATCATTGTCCGACACAAAAAAGATTAATTCTCATGTGTTATCAGACGATTAGTATTGAATTTTAATTTTACTGCTAGGCAGCTTACTTGCCGAGTATTTATAGCCCAGAAATCTTTTTAATCCATGGAATTAGCGAATGTTCCCAGCAATCGAGGCAGGATATCACCCTCGTAAATACATCTCCTGGAATCTCTTTTCATCTGTTCCATACATCCCGTAATCGCCGGTCCGTCTAACGCGCTCGTTTTCTGTCCGGTCTCCAGTCCCGAGGTTGGGCATCAGAAAAATTGCTCTGGCTGGCAGCAGGACCGTATTAAGGAGGGGTGCTTGGATAGGCTGACCGCATTAGTTCCGGCTCGTATGTACAGGAGAGAAAGTGGAAGTAAAGGGCCGACTAATCATAAAGGACGCGGGAACGAAGTGAATTAATCAATGGATTAAACGCGGAACTACTGGTGAAACACGTGGGAGTGGGACACACGGTTGTAACGCAGGACGAGCGAGATGCAAAGGGGGGATCGAGGGAGCGTTTTGACAGGGGGTGTGGGGGTGTGGCGTAACCCTGACATCTCTCGTTTGTCACACAAATAACCGAGCATTTGGCGGGAATGTACCTACCGGTCTCCGCTCGATGGACAAACTACGCGGAGGATGACGAATCCCTACGGGACCCGTCTCGCTATTTCACCGGAACTTCCTTGTTTACTTGCCACGCTGGCAAAAGTATCGTTCGAAAACTCGATTACCGATACGCTGCCAGAGAACTTGTCACTAGAATCTCTAAACTCGCGATTTTCATGCAAATACCCTACTTTCGACCCTGGTCTATCAAAAGAGTATCCAGCTTTATTTTATTCACTGCCCTCGGAGGTTATTGTTCTAATAACAGCGTCTGTAGAGGACTAGACTCTATTAAGATTTCTATTCGAGTTCCTTCTTCAGGTTTGAGGATACTGTGTACATGAGAAGTGGATTCCTGGAGAGCTGCACTATGGAAGATCTAGAATCGAAGTACTTCGTCTGATTGTACAAGTCTTAGGAGAATTTTTGTGGATGCTGTAATCATTGAAATTTATATTAGAATTAAGTGTCGGTACCCGTCTCGTTATTTCATTGGAACTTCCTTGTTTACTTGCCACGCTGGTAAAAGTATCGTTTGAAAACTCGATTACCGATACACTGCCAGAGAACTTGTCACTAGAATCTCTAAACTCGCGATTTTCATGCAAATACCCTACTTTCGACCCTGGTCTATCAAAAGAGTATCCAGCTTTATTTTATTTACTGCCCTCGGAGGTTATTGTTCTAATAACAGCGTCTGTAGAGGACTAGTCTCTATTAAGATTTCTAGTCGAGTTCCTTCTTCAGGTTTGAGGATGCTGTGCGTACATGAAAAGTGGATTCCTGGAGAGCTGCACTATTGAAGATCCAGAATCCAAGAACTACCTCTGCTGTACAAGTCTTAGAAGAATTTTTGTGGACGCTACAGTCATTGAAATTGATATTAGAGTCAAGTGTCGGGGCCCGTCTCGCTATTTAACTGGAATTTCCTTGTTTTCTTGCCACGCTGGTAAATGTATCGTTTGAAAACTCGATTACCGATACACTGCCAGAGAACTTGTCGCTCGTATCTTTAACCTCGCGATTTTCATGCAAATATCCTACTTTTGACCCTGGTCTATCAAAAGAGAATCCAGCTTTATTTTATTCACTGCCATCGGAGGTTATTGTTCTAATAACAGCGACTGTGGAGGAGTAGACTCTATTAAGATTTCTATTCGAGATCCTTCTTCAGGTTTGAGGATACTGTGTGTTCATGAAAAGTGGATTCCTGGAGAGCTGCACTATTGAAGATCCAGAATCCAAGGACTTCCTCTGCTGTCCAAGTCTTAGAAGAATTTTTGTGGAGGCTACAATCAATGAAATTGATATTAGAGTCAAGTGTCTTATGTACTGCAAGAAGGAATATTCATATTTTAACATAACCTCAAATTGCTAAATATATAACTTCAAATTATACAAATAACTATAGTTTGATAATGCTTTTTCGTAAGACCAGAATCAAAATGCAAGGTTCAACGAGTTTATTGATTTAATAAATTACACGATAGGCACCCAGTACATCAACTAAGTCACTAATTCGGTACTAGCGTCACACATGTGCGGGCAGTCATGAATTTATACTTTTCAAGAAGAAAATCGAATATAACCCGTTGATAAAGTAGTCGCTAATAACCTGTGATGTTGACGCGATTATAAACTAATAATAAAAAAAAAACTTTAATAGATTTTTTGTTTCAGCGTCACTGCAAGACCTTGATTTCAACTTGGATGAAGAAGTCTTCAAAAATGACGGTTCGAATGGAAATCTGCAGTCTAATTATAACAGTGAAGCATGATGAATAGACTACGGATGTTTATGCAATTATAAATTTTTGTAGGCAACTTTTAAAAAAGTGGAATTAAATAAAATCTTATTTTCAATGATAGTAGCCCTCGTAGGTCTGAAATAAATAACAATCGTATAAAATTCGATTGGAATTTTATATTCGAACATTTTTTGAAAATGTTCAATACCTGTAAACGCATAAAGATCCGCAATCTAATAATGAAGTGTTAAAAAGGGTTGTTTCTGAAAGTGAACCAACATGGAAATCACTATTGCAGTTTAAAGTGCCCAAATCAATTTCACCGGATGACAAGGGAGAACTTGCGTGTGATTAGTCCCGGCGGAATATCTCTCTTGCGGTTGATTCAGGGTTTGGTAGTACGAATGGCGATACCTTGGCGTCTTCCAGCACGTCGAAACGGGAACGTAGGGCTTGGTAGAGAGAAACGAAGCTAACGAGAGGGAGAGAGACAGACGATAGAGTGAAACAGAGATGAGGAGACCCGAGAATTCAATATGAAGCAACACCGCAACGTATCAAACATCCGCCGGTCCTCATCTTCCTCGTCTCTTATACCGTAGATCGTCTAGATACGCTCATATAGGAGATATCCGCAGTCGCACACACTGCCAATGAGCGGAGACGTCGGTGGCACGGTCTTTGATGGCAAAGTTTTCCATCCGGCAAACATCAGTCCGCGGAAATGGATCGAGCTTCTCGCGCACGCGGAGAACCAAACACGAAAGGAAGTTGCCTTTAATCGAAGAAAAAGGAAACGACGGGGGCTGCCGATCCGAAAGGGTAGCTTTCACGACCGTCAAAATTCGGAAAAGGCTCCAGGCTACTTTCGATGGCATTGTTTTTCGTTTTTGTCTCCACTTTGGCGTCGAGGACCACGCTCGACAGATTTGTTTTTCCCCGTAGCGTGTTTTTCGAGACAGACACAACTGAACTAGGATCCTGAAAGGGGACAAGGTTCCTTGAAAAAAGGAACCGTAACCTCTTCGGAACTGTACATTATTCTTATGCAAACTTACTTGTTACGTGTTATGCGATTCGTTTTTTATAAATAAATTGTGTAAAGCTGATACTAAATACTGTATTAGATACATCCTAATCAGATCGTTTCTAGGTATTATTAATTCTGTTCCCTGTACAAATTGTTCCAGTTCCAAGAATACAGAAAGCAACAAAATTCTATTGCAACGAGCATAACGTTCTATCGCATGTTTTAAGGTTCGCAGACAAATTAACTTCACTCTATTAAATTGAACTTTATAAACTACGAAGGCGTAACATAATTTGAGTAACATTTAAGTTAAACCCCCTCTTCATTCAGAGAAAGAAAACAACTTACAGGACCACTAATAGTATTGTCAGCGTAGTAAATCAAGCAGTAGGAACACTTAAAGAGTTGATAAATATTACGTTTAGGGGAGGCACCTCGGATGTCCTTGACCTTGACATATGTTGTCACCCTATAAGTTGTCACCATAAGACCCCAAGAGGTGTCTTACAGCGCTCGTTGTTTATTAATAAGTTATAAACAAAACAAGTTTTCAGAATATAGCAGTTATTTTAAGTATTGAAGGCTAAAAGGATATGCTGTATTGACATATACTATCAAGGTCATCTTTCTAAGTAACCCCCAAGTGGTTTTTGCCGTCGCTCGTTTTTTATCAAAAAGTTATGAACAAATATATACCGATGCTACCATATTGCAATTTTCCCGTATTTAAATGAATGTGATTTTTGATTGGGCATATGTTATCGAAGACATTCTCTGAAATTGGACGACTTCAAGATGGTGTTAGGTCTAGGTTAGGTCTGGTAATCTAACCAAGCATAACCCAGACCTAACCCAGACTTAACACCATCTTGAGTGTTTAGCCGTCCCTCTTCTTCTATAAAAAAGTCAACAAATCAACTTGGACTATGTCTCCTTTTGACAGCTTGTACAAAAATAAAGTGTACTTACAACCAAAATGTAACGAAGGTTTTTTGCAATTATCTCGGAAACTAAGCCCGAGCGGATAATGTTGTCCTTGAAAACATATGTGAAGGTCAAGGTCATCCGAGGTGCCTCCCCTATACAGAATATTTATCAAACAATTTACAAATACTGTAGCAGTACTTGCAGCTCATTGAAATGAATCAAGAAAGAAAGAAATGTCTATACAGCTCACGTGTCCTGGAATTAACCTAGAAAATTGTTATCTTGCGTGAAACCTTGCGTAAAGTCTCTTGTTGTAACATTGATTTTACCATAAAGAGAAAGGGAACAACTTCGCAGATAATACTTTATTTTTCCAGGGGACTGTAAGCGGGCAAAGATTCGAAGTCCATCCATCACTGGCATAGATCTCATAAATTATGTAGCAGTGGGATCAAGGCGAAAAGTATCCTAACAGATGTTCGCCGTCGTTCCTGATCAAGGTCGACACGAGGAGACGCGAGGAACGCGAGCGGAGACCGTCCGGGGAGACAAGGGCCGTCTAATGGCAGTAATGGCTAATAACCTTCGAATCTATCCATGCTAATGACCAATGCCCTCTCCAGTCGGAAACCACTTGTACCTAATACGCTTAATACCTATGGCGAACTTGGCACTCAAGCCAAGTTCCGACTAGCTGGAGGTGAGTTCCGGTCGGAGTGCCAAGAAGACACGCGTCACATTACCTATCCGCCACAGAGACAATCCCACAACGTGGGAAACTGGCTTCGAAACGGAATGCGAGGAGAACACAGGAAGAGAGACAGAGAGGGGGGGGGAGGGGAGAGAGACGAAGGTTTAAACAGCTGAAACGAGACGATAGGGACCAGAAGACCGGCCAGAAGGCAGACGATGGAAACGGAAGGACAAAGTGAGACAAAGAAGCCGATAATGACGCCATCTGGCTCGCGTCGCGAAACTTTCCAAGAGTTTTAATACTCCGCCGACGACAGCGTCAGAGCTTTCCTCTATCGGGTTTGATGAAATAAAGACTGCCTCGCTTATTCCGACAATTCCTTTGTCCCTCGCGTCTGCATTCGCACGGAAGAGGATTAAAAGTCGATCGTCGAAGTACGGAACTCCTATTGAGCGGATCGATCGGAACCTGCGATGAGCACGCTCAATTTTTATTGTTGTTCCCCTGCGAAAATACGATCCCAGTATGCCGGTGGAGAGCTTGAAATATTTACCGACAGTGGACGAACGATAATTCAACCGCTGCTCCGTTACGTGAAAAATCCTCTACTCCGTCGCGAGTCCCTCTCCAGCTCGAGTGAAAATTTTAAACGCGCGACTCTACTTTCAACGCGCACGCCAGACAGATTGCTGCGCAAACTTTCGTGTTAAGTGCAACGTTATGAACGATCTATAAAACGCAGGAGATAGTCTCTCCAGGAGAAACTTCAAACGTTCTTCATTCTGTACTGCGGCACATTATATTGTTGGGAAAGCGCGCTTCTTTATACTGCATTATCCTGCGACTGCAATTGCCACGTTGATTGGAATCGGTTATACAGCCTGGAATCGGCATTACGCCTGTGCATCATCCTTTAGTGTACTTCCAGAATGAAGCTGTACATGCACGAGGAGTAAAAAGGTCCGACATATTATAAGCAATATGTTCGAAGAATAAATCTGTGTACGTACGAGACGTAAAAATGTTTACCATGATGTAAATCAGGCATGGACAGAAGTTGCTCGATCGGAGGCGATTTTCAAGCGTTACCCTCACCTACTCCTAGTTCATACGGTACTGTCCCGAGGTAGCTCGAAAATTAGGACCATCACGAGGAATGGGACGGGTGGGCGGGTGGAGTGGGGGTAACGCTTGAAAATCGTCTCTTAGAAAAAAAAAAAGCGCGCTTCTTTATACCGCTTTATCGGTTATACGCGATTCTGTTCGATCTTATTAATGTCTGACACTCTTCGAGAAACTAAAAAGTTATTCTTTAATCACGAAAAGATTAATCGGCACGAGTACGATTTCCCGTGGCCGCTCGTACGACTTCCGCCCCCTCCACGACCTAACCACAACTCATTCTATTCACACGATTATTCCATTACTAGTTCAAATTCTGAATGACAGCTACAGTGCAAAGATTACGCGAATAAAATTTAATTTTCTACAAAAAGGGTCTCTTGATATTTTGCCATATTTCGCATAGTTACCGAGATATTTGCAAATTTATAAAAAACAGGAAATCTACTTTACCGGCTAAACCAGGCCAACTTGACACCATGTTATATATATACATTTTTTTCTTGAAATAACCCCAAGAACACAAATATAACCTCAAAACGAGGCTTAATAGATCCTCTGAAATAAATGCACCAAAAGTTACGACGTAGAACTGCGTTTTAACGACAGACTAAAAAGTTTTTGTGTCTCGAATGAATGTTTAAACTGCACAGGCGAGCTAATAGTCTCAACCTTAATCGAACAGGGAAACGAGCAGCGGAAACCGTCGGAGAGCACGCCGAATCGTTCTTGAATAGGAGGAACGAGGGATTTTTAAGGACCGTCGAGATGACGGGCTGTCAAACGGCGGGCGGAAGGAAATTATTGAGCTAATTGCTTATAAGTTGCCAGCGAAACACTCGAGCCGAAGGTGATGGCGCCGTCCAGGAGGAGAAGACAGAATGGAGGGAGGGGCGGACAAGCAGCGCCGCAACAATCACCCAGAAGGAGAGTTTTTCCTCTTTTCCGCGGGAGAGACCCTCTCTCCCGTTTCTGTCCGCCTCTCCAGACAGAAATATGCGAAGCCGCGCGGGCCGACGGTCGAAAAGCTCGGACGCTTAATTGGACAAAGCCCCAACCTTACTTCGGTGAGGGCCGAGCACTCAGCCTCGGTCGCAATATGCCAAAAAAAAAGAACAAAAATATATATGAATCACTTCTCGCAGGAGCTCGGGGTGCGTAAGAGTGGATGACAGTGTGCCTGCCGTCCGGGGGTGGAAAAAGAATTAACAGCCTGGACAAAGAGCGAAATTCTAGATGAGGGCTTAGCTCGAGGACGTCTGATGGCTTTGCGCTGCTCTGTCACCGAGACTGCACCTGGAGATCAACTGTGTAATCACAGGAGCCTCTAATTAATTTCACATTTTATTAAAACATTTATTACGTTTCTGAAAAGATCCTGCTATTTCATAAAAGTGCATTAATCCTGTGCATCATTCTTTAGTGTACTTCCAGAATGAAGCTGTGCATGCACGAGGAGTAAAAATGAAGCTGTGCATGCACGAGAAGTAAAAAGGTTTGACATGTTGTAAGCAATGTTTGAAGAATAAATTTGTGTACGTACGAGATGTAAAAATGATTGCAATGATGTACATTAGGCATGGACAGAAGTTGCTCGATCGGAGGCGATTTTCAAACGTTACCCTCACCTAATCGTAGTTCATACGGTACTGGCCTGATGTAGCTCGAGAATTAGAACCATCACGGGGAACGGGACGAGTGGGCAGGCGGAGTGGGGGTAACGCTTGAAAATCGCCTCTTGGAAAAGCGCACTTCTTTATACTGCATTATCCTGCGACTGCAATTGCCCTTTACGGTGATTGGAATCGGTTATACACCCTGGAATCGGCATTACGCCTGTGCAACATTCTTTAGTGTACTTCCAGAATGAAGCTGTGCATGCACGAGGAGTAAAAATGAAGCTGTGCATGCACGAGAAGTAAAAAGGTTTGACATGTTGTAAGCAATGTTTGAAGAATAAATTTGTGTACGTACGAGATGTAAAAATGATTGCAATGATGTGCATTAGGCATGGACAGAAGTTGCTCGATCGGAGGCGATTTTCAAACGTTACCGTCACCTAGTCCTAGTTCATACGGTACTGGCCCGAGGTAGCTCGAGAATTAGAACCATCACGGGGAACGGGACGAGTGGGCAGGCGGAGTGGGGGTAACGCTTGAAAATCGCCTCTTGGAAAAGCGCACTTCTTTATACTGCATTATCCTGCGACTGCAATTGCCCTTAACGGTGATTGGAATCGGTTATACACCCTGGAATCGGCATTACGCCTGTGCATCATTCTTTAGTGTACTTCCAGAATGAAGCTGTGCATGCACGAGGAGTAAAAATGAAGCTGTGCATGCACGAGAATTAAAAAGGTTTGACATGTTGTAAGCAATGTTTGAAGGATAAATTTGTGTACGTACAAGATGTAAAAATGATTGCAATGATGTACATTAGGCATGGACAGAAGTTGCTCGATCGGAGGCGATTTTCAAACGTTACCCTCACCTAGTCCTAGTTCGTACGGCACTGGCCTGAGGTAGCTCGAGAATTAGAACCATCACGGGGAACGAGACGAGTGGGCAGGCGGAGTGGGGGTAACGCTTGAAAATCGTCTCCGATCGAGCAACTTCTGTTCCTGTCTGATGTGCATTGTAGAATCTTGTCCTGAGATCATCAGCGATAATCTTTTTACACTCTGTACCAGCTGAACGATATGTGATCCGTTATTCCTGATAAGTTATTAAATCATCGGCGGTAGGTAAAGTTTTAACACACGAATAGTTGTGACAAAAATTATAGAATCATCTAGTTTAGGAATTCCTGCAGACACAAGTGTATTTCCAAGTAGAAATGTACATTCCAAAATAGTTTATTTAGGAAGCTAGTCTAGGAATTGCTTCCAGCATTATCACGATAAACTGTTAGTCTTGGCAGACACAAACTAGAACAACTATTCTTGCAGACATCGTTTGGACTTCTAAGTGAAAATATGTATGTAGGATCTTTGGAAAAATGAGGAATTCCGCTCCAGGAAGCGAAGCCGGGACCCTCGCGGTTGTAGCTGATCAGCTCTTACACATACCCACGGAACCCTCCCACTTTTCCTAATCTCTATACACGTATTTGGTCTGGGGAGGGGGGTCCTGATCCCACATGTATTACAAAAACGTTTCTTCAGAAATCAGGAGTGAGAATTGGTTCCATCATTACGATGATAGACTGTTAGTGTTACTAGACTCAAAGTAGAACAACTATTCTTGAGGACATTAAATGGATTACCAAGTAAAAATATGTAAAAATCGTTTATCTAGGAATCAAGAGTAAGGTTTGTTTCTAGTCTAATGAAGATAGAGTCCTAGCGTTAGCAGACTGTAGAACGACACCGCACAATATTCCCTAATGAGCCATCGTCGTGGAGTCCCACAAGGGAGTTCGCGTTAGGTACAATCTCGCAGGATATAGGCCACTTAGCCAAACTCTCCGGTTTCATTTACAGCATGGTGCGAGTGCCGATTTTTCTTTCACGGTTGGTCCTTTTCTATCCGAGCATCGCTTCATAGCGTCCTCTTCTCGTTGAAACGAGGTGTCGGTGGGCCGACTGTTCGCAATATCAGCCGCTGCCTCCCGTCATCTGCGAGAAGTGCTCAAAGAGATATCCGCGAAACAAGTTTTCCCGCAATTTTCCTTCCTATTCCTTCGGGAAGGTCCCGGAATAGTTTTCGTCCTTCGTCCCTTCTGTGTCCTCGGTGATCGAGCCGAAAGGATAGAGAGCATGAACCCGATAGCGATGCAGGCAACCAAAGGGAGACAGCCGGTCAAGAGAGGGAGAGAGAGAGGACGAAAGTTTGGTAGAAAGAAGACAGGACCCAAGAGATGACCGTGCCAGGCCGGTGGCTATAATTTCATTAGCCGCTACGAGACAAATGAGCGAGCATTGCGAGACGCGCCGGTTGGCCGGGAGATTTGCTCTCGCCTCTGCCTTTTCTCGTTTTCGAAATAACATAACGCCGGATCGGGATAATAACGCTCGTGGCGAGGGACGCGTTTGCTGAAAATTAATTTTCACGCCGGAAAAATTGCGTTAACGCCCGCGCCCGATCCCGACACCGGAGTTTGACAGTTTAATCACGATCCTGCGCTCTACTCGCACACTATACTCTAAAATAGAAGCGCAAACATTTTTGTACACGACATATTTAACATTTGAAAAGGTAGAACGTTATTTCATTAAGAATTTTCGCCTATCTTCGCTACTGACAGTATTTTCTTACCAAAGTCGAATAATATCTAAACTGCGAACTTTATGCATTTATGACAACAATGAGAAATCCGAAACAGCAGAAAGATTGAAAGATTTGAAGAGCATCAGTACATCAGTTTCAACTCAAATAATTAAGAGAAGAAAGATATTCCTGACACATTATTTAAGGGCGATTATTTCATAATTTTCGTACGTCCATGGTTCATGGCTAAGGATTTTTTAACGTATCTTTCAACAGCAATAGCAATTTCAATCGTGAACCAACCAAGTCACCCTCTAATCGTTTCGAATTATTATGTAAAAGAAGAATTTTAAGGTTCCTTTCAAAGCCGATTAATAATAATATTCCGGTAGATAATTTTTTACGTGGCTCCTGGTTCTTGTAACAGGTGCAGACAATTTTTATTTTGCATAAAATTCCACAGTGTACGTTAGCAATTTTTATTCTAAAGAAGTATAAGCACAATAAAAAAATAATGAGCATCGCGATTTATCATATCATATTATCAAGATAATCAAATTACTGTAGCGCACGTCGTTATTTATAATTCTAACGTATAGCATGATATTCGGGACAGGATATTTCGTAGTTCGGAAAGGCGTAATTATGTTTGCGCGAGTTGAAAGCGCATTATAAATCCCAGGCAGCGGAACAAGCGAAGATTTATATGTTAATTTGGCACATGGAGTTTCATTTAGCAATGGTACTTGCGTTTAGCGTGTCTCGAATAGATATCCGAGGCGGACACCTGACTTTTTAAATGATAACACAAATTGCAAGTTCAAAGTTGTTCTTCAATTACATAAAAGGGGACATCTTCTACAGCTGCCGAGGTACAGCAATCATTCCCCTCAATTAATTCACTAGAGCGTCGTCTCTTCTTTCGCATGCTTCATTATTGCCCGGGCTATCTCTATTTCGCCGTCAACTATTTGCACTGGTAATTACCGGCGCACGAAACACATCGCAAGAAAAACATTAATATCAAACGACGCGGCTGCCGACAGTGTAAATACAGTATCTTAATGGTGCGCCAACTTTCGAGCGATCTCGGGACGCGGGAGAAGGAAAATGAGGAAGTATGTCTATCTGCTAACTCTTCTCACCCTCGATGTTTGCTTTCTGCCGGTTCTTATTTAGCCTTTCGGTAGTCATTAATATTTTATCTCCGCCCCCCCCCCGGCTAATTTCGTTTGGCTCTAGCGAATTACCTTTAAAAAATTAAAGGACTTCGTGCGTTGCCGAGCGTCGAGCATCGAATGTCTGCAATGCGACTGCTAATTAGCTAGCGCCACTAGTTGAAAATCACGTCTTACATTTTGGGGACGTCACAAGGAGAAGACGTGGTCATGGGGTCTCAGATTTTCTCGATACTTTGCATATTGGTAGATTTCGTTCTCCTGTTTATGAAAATATAGCATTATAGGCGTCGATACTCAAAAACTTTTGAGTATTAATTTCAATAAATAATAAATTTTTGAAATGAAACCATACCCAAAAACCTCATATAAATAAGTTTTTTCCCCTAATACCCCCCCCCCCCCAAAAACCCCACTCAGCCCCCCCCAAAATTCTCAGCCACCTCTTCCAATTCTACCTACAATTCAAATAAATTAACTGAAAAAATTAGATTAATATTGAATTTTCTCTAAATTTATATTAATCCCCCAACTCATATAAATTAACTGAAAAAATTAGATTAATATTAAATTTTCTCTAAATTTATATAAATCCCCCAATTCATATAAATTAACTGAAAAAATTAGATTAATATTGAATTTTCTCTAAATTTATATAAATCCCCCAATTCATATAAATTAACTGAAAAAATTAGATTAATATTAAATTTTCTCTAAGTTTATATAAATCCCCCAATTCATATAAATTAACTGAGTTTTTTATTGGCATTACAGTGTACGGACACACGGGCCTTAGAACTATGCCGGTGGCCGCGACTCTTGTCGTCTCTTTCTTTCCTATACGCTGCCCTTCTTTACGTCCAAAACTTTCATCGTTTATTACACAAGTAAATATCATCGGAATTATATCATACTTGGTATCGTTTTCATTAGAAAAATGCCACGAATATGTTCGTGAAAGTTCCATAAAAAAATAATAAAAAATAAAGAAGTTTTATTATTGCACTAGCATTGTTTCAACGATACGCTATTTTTTGTTGCGCCTTCGGCCGCGCGGTCCATGTTTGCATGCTGTCCTTTTCTACGTTCGGCGCGGTCGACGCGGTCACAAAAGACTAGTGTCCCTTCGCGATCTAAGTCCCGGCAAGGAACCGGAAAAGGACTTAGATCGAGGAATTACTGTACCAGAAATTTCCACAAAAGAATACCTCGACTATAATTTCAGCGGCTGCAAAAGCACAAATCTACAAAGAACGAAACGTAGAACGTTCTTGAATTCACGGTGGACGAAGACCAAAGCCACCTAAAAATTATGAGTTATTGGGCTATGTGAATGGTACTTAACATAATATCATAACTTATATTTACAGTGTGGAGCACCAGCGTAATCCCGAGATCACGAAATTGCCTCGACGTATCGTTTACCACCCTAAAGCTCGAACTAAAAAAAAATTACACCAGCATCCCCGGCCGGTTTATCAAGATATGTTAATTTCGAGGAGGAGTTGGAGGTATATATTGCAGGCCCTTCGGTGATACTAGGCAGAGGTACTTACACGGGAGGTTAACCTGCCGTTCGTAGGCCAGGCGTATCCCGGAATCCAGTTATCAGCTAATGAAAAGAAGAGCGAGGCTGCTCAATCTGCTCCGTTCACAGTGGCTCGTAACTGCCTCTAAGAATCTACGTGGGGAGGGGTTAAAGGTTGCCTCGAGAAGAAGGGCTTATCTTCGCGCCGGATTTTTTAAGATTAGCCTCCTGTGTCGTATTAAGCAAGGACCGTTTAAGCTCACCTCGTACGAATTGGGGTGGCGAGCCCTCGAACTCCTCCCAGGATGGTGGGTTCTGACTTCCAACACCCTCTCGAGGAGCACGATGCTGCACGTAAATAGCTACTTGTCGGATCGTTTTGGAAACCTGCATGCAGATCCGCTGCCGGCCGGAAATTAAGACCCCCATGGTGTCGTGTTATGGCGGAAAATTGGAGCCGAAGCCGATACCGGCGCAAATCGTCCCGGAGGGCTCGAAGAATTGCAACGGAAATAGGGCGGGCTTTTCTGGTCCCTTAGTAAGCAGGATTAATCCCTTCTGGATCACGTGTTCGCAAAAATTGCCGATCTTAACATACAAATATTCTGGTACAATTAATAATACTTGTCGTTGCATTTTGTTCCACTTCTCTTCGAGAATACTTCAGCTTCCAGTACAAGGATCACTTTTACGGAGTTTCTTTGCTATAATAGTAAAATTGGGAACATTATTTTTTCGTATTAAATAAAAATTCAAGCCTTGTTTATGTTTTTAATTTTAATATTGCAGATGAAGGATAATCCGTTAAACGTCTGTCGAGCACATGTGATCACTTGCGTACATTAATTTTGATCTTTCACGTATCAGTCTATCTCAAAGTAATATTAACCCTTAACACTCGAATGGCGACTCTGAGGCGCCACTACAAATTGCTACACCATTATTCAGAATATTGTTTACATGATTAAATTTGTTTATATGTAGTAAATTACTAAACATTTAAATATTGTATGAGATACTATATCAGTTTCGTACGCTTATAATGAAAAAAACTTATGTACGATGGAAATATTCTAGGTTAGAAGAAATGTTTGGTTTTTTAGTTGAAATAGCTTCGAGTGCAAAGGGTTAACCTTTAGCACTCGAATGACGACTCTGAGGATCTACTAACAATTGCTATATCATTACTCGAAATATTGTTTACATTATTAAATTTGTTCGTATTTAATAAATCACTGAACATTTAAGTATTGTATATCATATGTAGACTGCGGATCTTTATGCAAAATAAAAATTGTCCTAGTCAACTGTATGAAACCAAAAATAAATAAAAATGTATTTCCTCTTTTAATTATTTTAATAAGTCGAGAATAATATAGCAACATCATTCCAATGATTCTAACGCCTTACAATTTGTTTTTAACCACTTTTGCCATAAATGCATAAAGATCCGCAGTCTAATCATATTCATAAAATGAAACAAAAAAATCATATAGAATGTGAATATTCGAAGTCGGAAGAAATGTTTGGTTTTTGAGTTAAAATAGCTCCGGCTGCAAAGGGTAAAATTAATATTATTGTCACTGTAGCTAGCAAAAGTCTATTTCTACATGCGTTAATGATTCTGCCATGTGTAAAAGAAGTTTAATAATTTCCTCTGAAATAATAACCTCGAAAAAAGTCTTGCTCGGTTAAATATGCTGAACTTGCGTAGTTCACGAATAAAACTGCTATAGCTGTTGGTCAACCTATTAAGAACTTCTTGATCGCCGATCTTTGACGTTTTAAAGGCCCGTTAGAAAACTGGGGGTAGCTAAAGTATCAAGCACCTTAATTCCGAGAGTCGTTTTAATAACCAATGGGTCCATAGAATTTTCCAAACGCGTTCGAAGCCGAGCCCCACGCAAAATGCGAGAGTTAAGGGGTTGCAAACGACCCGCGGGAACCAAGTCGAATAAAAGCAACAGTCGAGAGTACAATCTTCAAACGTCAGGGAAGTTCGCCGGTTTTTCCGCGAAACATTAATATTATTATTTCAACGATTGAGTCTGTCGACGAGCGACGAGCTCTCGTTTATTTTTCTTTCGCTTTGGAACGCTCGTGTCCGAGGGAGAGAGAGAGATGGAGAGAGGGGCCCCTTCTATCTCTTTCCCCCCGGTTGGAGACCGCCCCTCCGCCACTTTCATCCGTTCGTGGCAAACGGTTTTTCCCGCAATTTCCCCGGGACTGCTTGTTACGCAAGTTTTCCACCCCAATTGACCGACCCCCTCCTCGACTAGATTATTTTTATAATTTTTCTTGGCGCCCGGCCTCTTGTCGTGGGAGCAACCCTTTGGCCGCCTTGCAACCCCTCGTGCAGGGCCGCGGCACCTGCTTGCCGTTAATTTTTATTAGGCGAGCGAATGACGCGGGAGCACCTCCGGCTCGATTAACAAAGCTGTCTGTAAGGTCTCCTTCGCCTCGTATAAGGCGTTTTAATTACACCGGCTCGACGAGGAAACTTTTTTCATTTTCGCCGGAGACGTCGCTCTAAAAAATTCAGTGGAATTAATCTATTTATGAAAAAACATGCCACCGCCAAGCCGAGGCTGAGCAACACACTTGCCCCGTGTATTGAATGCGGTGAGAACCGTTCTATACAGTATATTGTTCCGCCGCCGCGTAATTTTGCCAGATATTAAACGCGTGCACGCAACAAACTCGCGCCGCCGACAATGAATCGTAAAGTTTTAGTCTGAGTTACGAGAGAAGGAGCGTCTTCGCGATCTTTTAAATTGCCGAGCTTCGTTCAACGCTGGACCTACCGCAAACTAAAATTACAGATCTCTCGTTTCAAATTTATTCGGCAACCAACCTCCGTGGGAAATCGCTAAATGCATCCTATTCATTCGTCTGGGGACGTTACACAATTGGAGCTATGTTTTTCCAGATGTTCCTCCCTAATTTTTATAGAAGTGCCAGTAAGAACTAGCTACGTGGTTGTCCTAGTGATAGTTTGCAGAATTTTGTAGAAGTTTCTTTAGAGACTATAAGAATTCATGAATTCTGTGATTTTTATTTGCAATTAGATTAGTAACGATGCATGTACTTTGTATTTGACCAATCTATCTCTATAATAATCTATCTGATTAAAATTACAGATCTCTCGTTTCAAAATTATTCGCCACCCTACCTACGTGGGAAATCGCTAAATGCATCCTACTCATTCAGCTAAGAACACTGTACAATTAAAACTACGGTCTTCCAGATGTTGTGTCCTGATTTTAATAGAAGAGTCAGCTAGAACTAGCTACTTGGTTGTCCTAGTGATAGCTTGCAGAATTTTGTACAAGTTTCTTTAGAATTCATGGACGCTATGAAACTCTGTAATAAGGATCCATGTAATTTGTATTTGAGCAGGCCATCTCTCAATTAAAAATTTACCTACTAGCCATGAACATTTGTCATCACCTCCACGCTTCGTTTAAGCTTTGCTTATAATAAAACGGATCAAATTAAAACGTATGTTTCTGTGTAAGAAACTATTCACATTAAGCTTTGTAACAATTTGCAACCTCGTATGAGATTCATTTATCTATACATTATAGGTTAACAAAATAATTTGTACAAAAATCGACATATTAATTTCTTAAATTACGCATTCTTACAAACGCAAAATGAACAGATATCTATACTTGGAGAAGCAAAGGACATTTCTACTCTCAAGAGTAAATAAATTCTATATTTTTGTAGTTGTTCAATTAAGACAATACGCTGTGAATAATATAGTTCACGTTGCCAAACTATACGGTTAGTATCTTGAATCTGACATCCACAATGATATTCTGGATGGTCTACAATACGAACACAAGAAAGTGAAACATTTAACCCTCTATCTACCGTAAAAAAAACTTTCATTATGCGATAGAAAATTTATACCACAAAACGTAGTAAATATAAAAAAAAAACTTTTAGCTTTAAATAATAAAAAATAAGAAGAGTAACAAAATCATGCAGCGACAAAATCCCAAAAATTTTAAAAGTTTAAATAACCGCAGTATCTACATACAGTCAGGTCCAATGGACCCGCTTGGTAGACAGAGGGTTAAGTAATAATATTTGGATCTACTCCGATCGATGGTAACAATCAAATCACGAGAAAGACTCCTGTACGCATTTGTCTTTCCTCTTTTCAAATAGCTCGATGCAATCCTGCGCGAGGCTCGGTGTTTCCATGTATTTGCGAGTATATCGAGGATTTCAGGGCCGAACAGAGGCAGCGACGGGCTAATTGCAGCCGGAGAAATAATTCCGATTAGCATCGGGTTCGCCGATTGCGGATTTCCTTTTTTTCTCCGGTCGAAATGCTCGGGAAGCGATCTCGTCATGCGAATGAGGGCAAGCAAGCATGGAGAACAATAAAGTAATCAGAGGAGCTTTTCAAATCGG
Organism: Sphecodes monilicornis; assembly: GCA_913789915.3. Lineage (NCBI taxonomy): Eukaryota > Metazoa > Arthropoda > Insecta > Hymenoptera > Halictidae > Sphecodes > Sphecodes monilicornis. Next base: position 21,257,557 of record OU565290.1, read on the forward strand.
GCAGGAGGCGGCGGAAGGAGGACGAGGTAGGTAGATGGTCGGAGGTGGAGATGGTATAGGTGGAGAACGTTCATGAAAAACTCGACGGAGGTTTAAAATGTGGGCAACCACTCGACGTGGTGGGGTTGGGAGAGCCCGGGCAAGAGAGTTCCTACATTTTACGAACCATTGTACACGCTCCTTCCGCATCGAAAGAATTTTAATATTTGCCAATTTAACCCGGGCGTCCAGGGAGGTAAAGAGGCGAGCCTCTACCCTCGGCGCGATAACCACATCAAGGCGCCTCCGTCGGTTCAACTTTTGCCTTTGCATCGGTCAGTTTGCACCCCGGCCCGAAGAAAGAACCGAAACGAACTCCGACGAAATAACCCGGGCTCGAACTCAACCGCGCGTACACGCTGATAATAAAAGGAAGCCCCCGGCCACCTGCCCGACCAGGCCAGAGAACGATCGCCTTTCCCCCGACGAATTCAACGCCGCCGGAAGACTCGAGCAATCGTTTCTGACAACTATTCCCGCGATTTACTCGCTTCGCGGGAATCCTACGCGCTTCCGGATAGCGAATTATTAGGTTGCCCCGAAGAGTTCCTGACGGCTCGGTGCGTGGATTCGTGCTGCTCGTTCCTACTTGTTTCTCCATTTCGCCAGCACGCTCTCGACTTTTTTTTACCGACCCGTTTCGTTTTCAAACAATTATCTCAATTACACGCTCTTTTACTTTTAAAAAATTCGTCCGTTCCCATCCGGAGGCTTCTCCTTCATCTTCCACCGATGTTTTTGAGGTTTCGTTGTACACTTCGACTTGTTGAAACTTTCGCATTTATTTGTCTGCGAAACGCACAATACTTTTAGATGACGTTCACGTTTCGTGAGAAATGTTTCTGAATGATCACTGACAGTGGCGTATTACCATGTGGGCAACTTGGGCAAATGCCCGGGGGCCCAAGCAAAAAAGGGGCCCGAACACAAACCAAATATTTTGTATTTGTTTAGTAGGCGAGTTTTCGCCGGGCCAAGTTATATACTGGTATGTGAATTGACCACCCAATGATAGCCGTTCTATCCTGAAAAGGACCGGAGTGAATGGGTGCCAAATTAAATTTTGTACACCGTTTAAAAACAGTCATACTTTATTTGCGTGGTCGCGACGCGAACAGTAACTTGGCGGATTATTCGGCGTGAAAATGCACGCGCGAGAATGAGCGAAAGTACCACGTGGTGGTAATAGCGAAAAAGTTGAACAAAAGGCTGTCTGTCGATCTAGCGAACTAAAGAACCGGCGAACAACGAGAGCGAGTTGCCAGATCGGCGGTGTTTTATAAACCTACGATTTTTGGCGATCGATAGATCAACACCTATCGATATAGCACGCACGATTACGATCGATAGGTCGCTCGCGATTAAACGCATGCGCAATGCGGCCACGCGCCGCGATTACTCTTCGATAGGTCGCTAACGATTAAACGCATGCGCGATACGGCAACGCACCGCCACTAGCATGATCGGACGACACGACGCATGCTCTCCGATCCTTAGAATTCGAAACAGTATTCTTATGTAAAAGGTTTTCATGGACGAAGGAGAATTTATTTCACTTTTTATGCAATAATAAATATGTAGATGTTTCTAAGAATGTTTTATTTTTTCCAACGTGAAAGTTATTTCGTTGGGGTTAGGGGCCCCGACATTCTACTTTGCTCAGGGGCCCCAAGTAGTCATAACGCGCCACTGATCACTGGTTCATCAAATCAATGAAGGTTCTATTTCATTTGTAAAATTATCTTTTCCATCGAATCTTTTTATATTGTTTGCTAGCTCTTACTATCTCGTACAGAATTTTTTTAGAATTTTGTCCAACCGCTGCATCGATGTAATTTGTAATTTTTTAGTCAATTTCGTTTCATTGCGAGAAGTATGTAATCCGACCTTCTCTACAACAGTTTTGAGTTCATACGATTTACCGTCTAATATCGTCTACACCAATTTCTTGTAATTTACTAATCAATTCTTTTTTATTGCTCGATGTATACGATCATTTATTCCAGTAAGTGCGCATTTAAATACTGTAAAGCTTGAATATTCTGAAAGACAATTCATTAATACAATGCACACATTCAAAGAATCATTTGACTGTTTCCACACGGTAGCTTGCAGTCCCATTGTACCTTAGTTACCCTAAATGCACCATAAACTTATGCATTGAAAACGCTATTCCTCAACCAAAGCGCCATTTCATAAAAAAAAATGCCTAACGTCTAACATGGTACACGGAGATGAAAGACAATCCATTATAATAAAGTTGAAACACAAAGAATTTATTGCTTGATTTCAAACATTCACTAACTCTTGACTACAAATGTTTTCTAAAAGAGACTGACTCTATAAACATTCAATACTATATTGTATTATATTGTATAGGGTGTAAAGAAATGTTTGGTCTTGGCTGCCATAGGCGTATTCTACATCTTCGGATCGATCAAGCTCTGTAAAAGAAAGTTGCCGCAAAATTGTCCTTGATCTTGAATTTCAAAGTCAACTTTGTTTTATGAGAAATGTAAACAATTTTTCAGAAAATAAGTAGCACTAATAATGAGACTTTGCTATTATTTTTTATCAGAACTATTCAGTTTTGATACATTTTATTCCCATGACGCGTAGAATACAATGCAACAAAAAGAGTTGACCTTGATGTTCAAAGTCAAGGACAATTTTTCGGCTACCTTCTTTTAGAATACGCCTATGGCAGACAAGACGAAACATTTCTTTACATACTGTACATTAATGTGGGATTAGAGTCGGGTGAAATAAGAGACTTCCGATATAATAAAAAGAAACCCAAAAGAAGATGTATATTTAACAAAGAGAATTTCGTGTGGTTCTTTATACGTTCATAATTCGACTAACGCTCCTCATTTTCTATAACAAATTTTGTGGTTTCGGCGCTCGGTTCGATCAAATTGTTCGAATTTGATCGAACCGTGCACCGAAACCACAAAATTTATTATATATTTCATTTTCGATCGAGAGGAATTTCACCTGCTCCTCATTTTGCGGTCGTCCGCTTCATTTGTTTCTTGACGCTCTCCGTCTTTCCCTCGCTCATGCTCTCTCACTCACGCACTCCGTCTTTCTTTCGCTCATGCTCTCTCGCTCACGCTCTCCGTCTTTCTTTCGCTCACGCTGTCTCGCTCGTAGAATTCTCTACCATTCACGCATGTACACGCATACACGCACTCATTCGTCCATCAAATCCTACATTAAAAATACTTTTCCTTAATCAAAGCGCAATTTCATCAACTAAATATTGTTTAAGGCACACCAAAGTAAAACAAGCTACAAATTGCCTTCGTCGCGAAGTCTTCCAGCGATCACGCAGCATTTAATCGTGCAAGGGCGCGCTATTTGTCGGAAAGCAGCTGTCATAATTGGCGGGGAAGCATCAAAGGAGGGCCATCGCATCGGTCGGAATTAAAAGCCACGGTGGCCGATCGTCGAATAAAACCAGAACCGAGGCTCGCCGTTACAGAAGGATCGTGCGCGCGGGGCGGTGGCGCGGGGTCGCGGTGAACTTTGATATTTCGTAATTCCATTGCTTGCAATTAGGGCCGGTAATTACCATAACCATTAGCGGGCCAGCGGGACACGGCTCCGAGAAACTACCCGGAACACTCGGGATACCCCGGCTGTGTCCCGGACATAAATACTGGTGGTCAGCCCGCTGTAGGAATGGCCACCATCCAGTGGCACGAACGCCGGGGAACTACGGCGACGTAGCCGGACACACAATCAGGAACTTGTCTGAGGAATGCAACCGCAGCCAGTTTCTTAGGACGGCCGAATTAAACTCGTTCCACGCGCCAAACCTCCGAGAACGGACGCCCCCTCACCGAGAGAGGATATCCAGCTCGGAAAGATGTCCGAGGTTCGGACCCGGAAACGATGGAACGCGGCCAAACCAACCCCCTCCCTCATCCGGAACGGGGGTGTACCTATCGCAGAAAGGGTGCGTGCCGATTCGACGTGTGACCGAACGTGACAATTCGAGGAACACGATTTGCGAATTCCGGCAGAAGGAATAAGAATGAGTCTTGAATTTGGGGATCGGCGCTTCCGACCAGTTGCTAGTTTCTGGAGACTGTGGTTTGCGGTATCTTCATGCATTCAAAATGGTTTCAAATGTTGCATTCATTTATATCCTATTTTTCTTTTTGTTCTTGCGATGTGCAGATACTGTGTGTTTCATGTTTCATTTGGGAATCATGAATTGTATTGACAGCAAAACCTTGAATAGAATTATTTGTTTCATTTTATTATAGTATTCTTCTGGTGAAAATTCTGGCAGGTATTACATATTATGGTATGATTGTTAATGATACGAGTTCGTGACCATTGTGTGTTTGCTTTTTACTCTATACATTTTATTAAACTAAATTCTCGGAATGAAAGTGTACAGTGCGATCCGGAAGATGTTATATTTCCTTCAAAAGATTGATTTCTTAAGGTGATTTGAAGTAACTTTTTCCTTACCGAAAATATTTTCCGCGGTTTTGTTTCCGAGTTATTAACGAAAAGCACGGACCAATTAAAGCGCGGCTACAACGGTCGGATTCCGACTCGGACAATGTCAACGTCACGTCCACTGAAGCCGCATTTTGATTGGTCCATGTTTGCCATTACTAACTCCTTTAAAGAGCCGCGAAGAAGATTTTCACAAAAGAAAAAGTTACTTCAAATCATCTGAGAAATCGCCGCTTTTAAGGAAGTGCAATATTTTTGCGACACCCTGTATGATAAAGCATGTCTTCAAGTCTTGTCTATAGTTTACTTCTTGTATGTAATCAGAGGCTAGTATATCTTGATTTTGTAACAAAAGACATTTCTATACTTACACCCTTATATGATGTAAAAGGTACCTTCATCAGATGAGAAATAAGTGCATCTATTACATTATTTAATTTTATTCAAAGAATGGAAAGACATTATTAATGTTCAGATCTTCTTGCGCAGTGGATGCGTAAACATGAACAGCCTGAACGATCTCAAAGAATCTGCAGCTCCGACCAGTGATGGTATATGGTCTCGGCTTTCGCGCATGCGCGACTAAATGCAGGAACGTACCGTACGTCTTATGTTTGTAGGGAAAATAGGGGAGAACTGTTGGCGGGAAACCGCACAGAAGAGTGCAAGACAATACACGACTAGACGACCGTACTTCGAAATTTTGGTAAGTTAATGTTAATATATTCGATTTCATAATGGCAACTAGTATTGGAGAAGGAGCTACTTGTCAATTCATATTTGAATGTCGAAAAAAAAATTTTCGGAACTATGCGGGGTGACCAAGGTACTCCATTTTAGCCCAACTTTGTACTTTACTGACATTAAAATCGTCGCGCTTTCGCGAGAAAACCGAGACCCATATACCATCACTGGCTCCGACAGTGCTCGCATTAACACTAAACCTACCACCACCGGTCAATATGACCGGTAGCAGAGTTTTTATTTTACAATCATCGACATTGTAAAGATACTTTCATAAGAAATGATTCAATAAATATCTTTAGTAGATCACGATAAGAACAGCACAAAGTCTAAATAAATTCAATCTTGCAATTTTTATAAGGCAATATGTATTAGTTACTTTTAAGGCTCGGTAGGTTTAGTGTTAATACCCCTTAACCTCATCCAGGTTGAAGCAGTTGAAGGAACCATTTCGTCCTAGACCCGCTAGAGGTCTCGTCAGTAAGGCTATCTAGCGGACCCGTGCGTTAGTAGTAGCGGGAAAGGTGTCGTCGCACTGTCCATCTATTGGCGAGCACAGGAAGTAGCCGCCACAAGGTTAATCCGGAAACGTGTCTGACTAATTCACCTGACCGAAAAACCTGGTCCCCTTTCGAACGGTGTGTTAGCAGCAGAGAAAGCCAGGAATCCAATTAAAAAAGTCAATGGTCCGCTGTGGAAGTGGGTCAATTAGTAACACCTTGATGAAAGATTTAGCCTACAATGTTCGAAACGGCCGTGGTCCTCGATTAGCCGGTTCACCTGTCGCGAGCCTCGTGTCCCATGGAAAGGGACCGATTAATAAATCCGGTGGTCAGAGGCGAGCGTGCTCTCGGTGTGGTGGCGCAGTTGCGGGATGCAACTACACAAGAAGGTGGGGGGTAGGTAGTGGTAGCAAGGCGAATTCAATTAATCCGGTGTATCGACTCGGAGGTGGACGGGTACATCGAGTAGGGACCTGAAATATCCAATTTTCTGAATGGAAAAGCACATTAGCTGAATGTTTAATTGCTACCCCGGGATCAGGAGTGGCCGTTGGCCAGGCGGAGAGAGAGAAAACGCCGTTCTACCGGCATCGTAACTGCATTTCCCCTGCAGCAGCAGCCCAGCAACTTTCGCCTCCACCTCCTCCCGCCCTGTTTCTACTTTCCGTTGCCTCCACGCGATTTTCTCTTTCTCCGCCGTCTCAGTCGCCCTTTCCCCGAACACCACCCCCGTTTTCCTCTTTCTCTTCCGCACTCACCCGCGCGTCTACCCTCCCCACCGTTTGTTTCTCAGTCGCTCTCCGCAGCGGTATCAATTAATCTCCCCTCTCTGACCCTCTTCACCGGGGTGCGTTCACCCCGCGCGCGCGACGGCATTTCCGGCCGAAACTTCGTTTCGTAGTCTATGGGCTGTGCCCGCTCACCCTCGTTCTACGTTTTCATTTTGCGGAGAGCACGAGGATCGGTCTGGACGTGCGAGAAGAACAGCCGTCGTCACCGCGCCGTTTCACCTGCCACGTGATTATCGGCACTGATGTGCGTCGCGGGAAATTCGCATACTTTTTGCTCAATGCCGCCAGAATTGCTTCCAGGCGGAGATGTAACCCTTTGCACTCAGAAGTCAGGTGTGACTGAATCCGAAATACTGAATGCTTATAATAAACGCGGCTGTGCATTTAAGGTGTGCGAAGGAAAATATAAAATTACTGAAGTTGATAGGGCATTTTCTCATCTTCGTTTTTGATGATAGATGAAATGGAAGACTAAATTTTATTTGCAGGAACTGCTGGGAAGAGTTCGAATCGGCACTTTTAAATTGCCTGTTTATGTACGCGTTATTTGTACAGAATGGACCCGGATGGGGGTTCTAAAACGCACAGGTTGCTTCTGCTTGCAAAAATAAATGAAAAAGAACGAATAACATTTTTTCGGTTGATGCTTCGTTTTCGAAGAAATCGAGTTTGAACATTCAGGTGCTGCATGTGTCGTAGCGTTCATGAGAAGTAGATTTGGTTGGTCATGGTCAGACGCTGCAGACGATTCAAATTCAATAACAGGCGAATTGTGCAGCCGAATTATCTGATAAGATATCCTACGGTGGAAATAATACAAGAAATAATAAAATAAAATTACATAATGTCTAGAATAATATAGAAATAATATAAAGTCTAGAATGAAATAGAAATATCGTGAAGTCTACATTAAAATGAAAAAGTAATGTGCCACTATTTGGACAAGAATAAAAATGTTAAGAAACAGTGTTCCTGACAATGTTTTACATCGAATCACCTGTAAGAGTATTATTCTTCTACACTTCATTTCAAGCATTATATTATCACAGACAATCTAACCTAAAACCTTGCCAAGAATTTTTCTTTTAACATTTCGATCTATGCCCAACCAGTCACATACTTCTACTTAACGTTACTTCAAACGTTACAATATTCTCATTTCATTAATTCTTCCAGTAAACAAAAAATTCAAAAAGGGCCCGTATCATTTAAAATAAAAATGTTTATTCGAAGTTGACGATGATCGCCGCAAAACATGCGAATACTCGAAACGAACATTCAGAGGATGGCAGTGGAAATTGCATTGGTCGAACGTACTTTAATGAATATTTAACTAGGCACAATGGCACCGCGGAATATCGTGCGTGGAATGTTTCAAGAGATTCGAGGATTTTATAATAAAAACATACGACTGGTTAACCATTCAGCTGATACTCCCGACTTTAGCAGCAGTCCATTTCCTCGATCCCATTCCGGCGGGTTCGTAAGTCCCGCGGGATGTGAGATGTCCCGAAGTCGATAGTGATTAAAACTTTGACTTAACTCGCCCAGCCAGAACTCGGCTGGCTATTCGGGGATCGATTTGGTATTCCGGATATGTGACATCTCGCGAGTTCGACGCAACGAGACGATCCGTTGCGCGAAGAACGAGAATCGACACGGACGCGACGGTAATAATCAATGCCGGTTGCAGGTGCATTCCCTGGTTCTGACTGTATTTGCAACCAGGGAACATTATTTTGTTCTGCAAAGTCTAACAATTACGCTACGATAATAAATTCAGTTGTAATTTCCTTTTATTCTAACTCCATTTCCATAGACATGATTTTTTTCCTTTTACTCTTTCCAGTTTTGTAATATTAAAATAATATAGAAATATATTTTAATTTTCCGCGATTCAATTATATTGAATTTATTAGATTCTTCGATTCGAGGGATGCAAGAAATGTATTTTAATTGCAATGGATGAAAATATTCAGTTTCAATGGTGAAAGATTCGCAATTACTAATTGTTACGATTCAACCTGTTCGAATGTCCTATTCGAAAAATCGGCTTATACATGGTGTCCCATTTAAGTTGGCATTGTAAATAATCTCGAAGACATATGATTTAAAAACAACAAAATGACACATGTCCTTTAGTGTTTCGAGTGTGGAGTCAAATGGCACTACTGGTTTTCTAATTCGTGGCTGTTCTCAAGGTTATTTCAAGGTCATTTTATCTTTTTTATTATAAACCCATATTTTTTATTTCGGAATCATATTCTACGTAAAAAAATGCACAACTTTTGTTTGAAACATTTTTTTGTAAGTTTGTAAGAACTTTATTATGTGTTCATGAGTCTTTTATTAAACGAATTACTAAGTGTCTAGAAATTGAGGGTAAAAACTTCGATCATTTATTATGATGTTCTTAAATGAAATAAAAAATCTTCCAGAAGAAAGAACGTTTTTAATAGAAAAACAAAATTATCCTTGACATAAAGATGAAAAATCAGCTAAATATCTTAAGAAATATTGAACTTACAAAAAGATGTTTCAAACAAAATTTGTGCACTTTTTTACGTAGAATATGATTCCGAAATAAAAAATATGGGTTTATGATAAAAAAAGACAAAATGACCTTGAAATAACCTTGAAAACGCCCACGCATTAGAAAACTAGTAGTGCCATTTGACTCTCCTCTCGAAACACTAAAGGACATGTATCAGTTTGTTTGTTTTAAATCACATGTGTTTGAGATTTTTTTACAATCTCAACTTAAATGGGACACCATAAAAGTTCTAATGTTTAACAGAATCTTTTGCATTAAAATTAAAAAGATATATCGATTTAAGTATTGGAATGTATCTTGGACACATTGAGAATTCAATGTGCAGATTGTTTAAGATATGCAAATTTCTTTAAATATTGAATTTGCCAGGAATATTTTGTTCATTGTGAGATAATTTTAGAGTACCTTTGTCTTTCTGAGAATCGTTGTTGGAATATTCGTCGGCAAACGACGAAACACAACGAAACGTTGTATTGCTGATGACGAAGGCCGGTTGTTTACGTTATTAAGTAAATGCAGGAAGATCGCGCTGTGTATGGGGGTCTCGGGATGCGGGCCTAAACGCCGACTAAGCACTATGAAATGCTCATCGATCGAGAGCGACGACGTCGACGTAGACGTCGTCGTCGTCGGCGAATAGATAGGCGCCAGGAAGGCCGACACGCCAATTTATAACGCACTAAAACCGCTGATGCGTGTGATCCACGTGCGTCACGCACACCGCAGCACGCATCCACAATAGACACGGTTCACCAACCAAAGGACTACCTTCGAACCGATCGACCCAGACTGGCGAAATTTTCAACGAAAAATCCAATCGCCCGGAATAATTACGGCCGTCCGACTGTTCCTCAATAATGATCTTTGCCAGTAAAAGTGAAACTTCATACTTATTGCCGTTTCAAACAAATTTTATGCAGACTCGATAAATGGAGCCTCGGATGTCAGGATTGGTAGAAAAGAATTATGAAGTGATCATTGTACACTGTTTCAAGGATTCAATTTAGTAAAATCATTTCTACCGATACAAACAAATAATGTATCAAATAAATGAACAAAGGAACACTGATCTAAAACATGCTGATAACAATTTCTGTGACAAGTAGACTGCGGATCGTTATGCATTTACTGCTTCTGAAAATTGCCAAAACATGCTAGAATATCAAATTCGACGGTATTTAATACGATTTTTATTTATTGCAGATCTACGAAGACTACTATCACCAAAAATGAGATTTTATTTTATTCCACTTTCCAAACATAACTCTACAAAAATTGCATAAACATCAGGAGTCTAGTGATAAGGTAGCTTCAGAATATTATTTTTGTGTTTAAAAAATATCGATAGGATTACTTCACGTTGCGAAATAAACCTTCTCAAAAACTAGGGCTGAATAAAAATACCTGTTCTTCATTTCCAGGTTTCTACAATCAAATATTATACATGTCCCAGCAAAATTGGAATCACTGTGCAAGTTCGAGGATCGCAGGTACAGAGAGAAGAAGTTCGAGTACATGATGGGCAGCCGAATTAAAACTGTCTTCGTTGCGGAAAATGTTCCGCGCGATCTACAAGGGAAATCGTAATTTACGGAAACATTTTTACAGCCTCGGGTATCCCCGGGTCTCAAATCAACGTCAAAGGAGGGACGAGTCGTGTGTGTTCGCGGGGGTTGGCCGATCCAGCGGCGTTTCGCATAAATATTTTTCATCGCTGCTCCTGCGTACCCCCGGTCGTCCCCGAGCAAAACCGAGAAATCTTTATCATGCATTACCCTGAAATAGTCGGGAGGGTGGGGGGCGGGTGCCGGAAGCAAATGGTAGGGGATAAACGGCGTGGATACATTTGTTAGGATAAATTCCAGCTGTCTGCAGGAAGGAGAGGCGGCCGCCACGAGAACCGGACGGAACTTTTGAAGCATAACGAATTACTCGGATATTTAATGTATATACGTGATTTCAGGATTTCGTTAGTATGGAGAATAGTTGAGAACGAGGGGTCCGGTTTAGCCCCGGTATCAATTACCTAACTGCGCGCGCCAGAAAAGAGACCAAAAATCCCGGAACATCGGAGAGAGTGACTCTCGCGATTGTCGCTCGAGCGTCGTCCCATTTGTCTGTCCCGCAGTTTTTAATTAATAACATTATAGAGCCGAGCACCGGGAAACTCGTCGTCGCGGAACGCTTTCACGCCTACGAGCGGATCCTGTTAATCCCTGACATCGGAAATTGATGATTTTTACTCGACCGTGAACTTTTATTCGCCTCGCTCGTTCGCTAATAGAATGAACCGATTATTTAACGCGGAAATAAATATATGGTTATTGTTTAAACGTGAATGTGAATTGTTTTGTGATATTATTACGTGGCTGATGCATTATTGATTATTTCTAATGCTTCTAACGATCTTCGAAAACTAAGTTATATGTAAAAAAAATTGTTATTCTTTGCTTGTCTATTTTCATTCGTTTTTATCGCTCATTCTACAATTCTTTACCTATGTAGATATACAGGGTGAGTCACCTAACGTTGGCACCTCAAATATCTTTGTTGTTTCTAAAGATACGTAAAATATCGTAAGGATAAAGTTGAATGGTACAATGGGGCTGACACGATGCCAAAAAAATTTTGTTCTTATGTCAGTTTTTTAGAGATATCAAGGTCACCTTGACTTTTTTTAAATGGAACCACCCTTTTTTTAAACACCTACAATGATAGTCCCTTTCATTACGAAATCAGTGACTATAATTACTCAAGGTCATTCAATGTCGCGGCCATAGATAACGTATAAAATTGAACATCGATACATGTTGAACTCTGTCCGTGACCTTGAATGACCTTGAGTATTTATAGTAGTCACTGAATTCTTAATGAATGGGACTATCGTTGTACGTGTTTAAAAAAGTGTGGTTCCATTAAGAAAAGTCAAGGTGACCTTGATATCTCTAAAAAAATGACATAAAAACAAAATTTTTTTCTTGGCATCGTTTCAGCCCCATTGTACCATTCAACTTTCTCCTTAGCATATTTTACGTATCTTTGGAAACAACAAAGATATTTGAGGTGCAAACGTTAGGTGACTCACCCTGTATATTATAACTAGACTGACGATTTTTATGCAAAGTAAAAACTATGTGCGTTAATTGCTAGAAACAGAAACCATATAGAACATTTCTTCTGCTTTGAATAATCTTAACAAATCGAAAATAATATATTAAGGTTCTCACATTCTTTAAATCATTCTACTGTTCTAAATTATACCATCTCGTTTTTTGTCATATGTGCATAAAATTCGGAGTCTAATCATAAAATATAGAACGAGGATCAGAATATATGAACTTCAGTGGTAGACACAGCATATAGAAATAAAATGCAAATTACCCCTGTTTCTGTCTTCCAACAATTCACTGACAAATTGATCTTTTTGGTAAATGGTATAGGATGAACCCATCCAAAAATTGCTTTTTCATGGATTTGAACGATACTTTCGTAGCAGTAGCTAACATTAACGTACTCCGTCAGTGTATTAAAAGAACTACCAAAACGTTCGAACGTCATTTTGTTGAAATAAAACTCAAATCCAAAGATGTTAGGGTAACGACTACAGCATGTCGATTTGGGAAAAACCCAGGGACCGCGGAAGTGTACCTTCTTCTTGGTCACAGCGTTCTGACCTGGTCGTATGTATAGCACAGTTAACCCCTTGCCGTATTTTAACGAATCAGATTCGTGATAAAGATTTTAAACAATTTTTTCTACTGAATATGTAAGCATTGAAACAAATATAGCCATATGAAAAATATAAATTTTCTGTCATCTTTGAAATTTTTGGGCATAAAAATGTTCTAATCACTGTAGCTATAAAGAAAATGGTAGGACAAGGGTTAAGAAGGTTCTATATAAATATTAACTAAGCTATGTGAATTTTCTATAACAAGTTCTCGACTCTAATAATAAAGCTCAATATATTTGAAAATTTTAAGTTACTTTGAGAAAATACTGTGAACACAGGTGAACAATTGGTGCAACAGACAAACTGCTAGGAAGCATAATCATGCGAGAGACACGTTTGTATGAACATGTGACTTATTGGAATGTGCCAAATTCTCCAACGTATTCAGGGGAATATTCTGTGGAGGAAATAAAGATTGAATAAATTCGTGATTGTATATTAGAGAGGAGGAAACTGCATTTCCGGGTCCGGTAACAAGATTAATCTAGTATAAACTAGGATTGGATGTGGTCTCACGGGTGTCGATATGGACAGCGGCCGCGTGTCGAAATTCTCTTCGAGGTCCCCCGTTTCACCTGGAAGGTGAGGCGAACGAAGCGAGAGCAAGGCAAACTTTTGCGACCGATCCGCGGTCAGGATCAGGGACGGCTGGGTTGCGGGTGGCAGATCTGCAAACCGGAATGGGATCTGTCCGCTCCAGACGTTACTACCCCGCCTATTCCATCCGAAAGCAGTACAAGTCGCCTCTACGTACCACCCACGATGAGGAAATGGAACGTCGACGACGGCAACGCCGAGAAACCTCGTCGTGACCAGCTGAACAGAGCCTACTTCCATCGTACGTGCGGCCCGAACGAATTTTCGGGGAACTGCATCGTCTCCCCAGCTTCCATTTTGCGAGTCAACTGCCCGTGAACCTCCGGCTCTATCCTCCGTCACGAATAAACCCATTCGCTTCTAATACATTACATCCAATTACGAATTACTCGCTTTTTAAATAAAAATTTTCGTATGACGACAGTGAAAGTAATTTGTGCGAATTTTTTTTCTTAGACTAATTATTAACAATATTCAACTAGAACTTTTTGGGATATAATGGTAATGGTTTCAAGTGTAATATTAATTTTTTTTATTGTAATTCTTGTAATTGTTTATGAGATATTGTAAATTCTTCTGACTGTACAGGCGCCACTCCAGTTTCAGCCTCGAAGAGGATCACAAGAATATTAGCCATCGGACCACAAGAAAGTTTGGATAAACAAAAATAACTTTAAAAACCTTGAGAATTCATCTTTAGATTCCAAAAAAGTTTGCTAACGTATCATCAATAATTAGTTCAAATAATGTTCATAAAGAACTACTTCTATTGTCATTTGACAAGAGTATTAACATTCCGCAAGGGTCCCGGGTTCGATTCCCGGCGCGGAATTCCTCATTTTTCCTAAGATCCTACACCTTGTTGCACGTAATTATTTATAATTGTATCGCATTATAAGTATGTGCCTGAACGTGTCGAGTTGAATTTCAGTGATCAAACTTGGTTAAAAAGAGAATCTGATATTCTGAAGTTTAATAAAAGCAAAGATGTGTAAAATCAATGGAGCATTTAACGTTTCACCCTAGACGCTATTTTGTTATCAGTATTCTTACGGAGTGCGGTATCGGTTTCTTCAGAAAGAAGAAACACAGCAAAAAGTCTGCTTAAAATTTTCGATAATTATTTGAAGAGAAACCTTCTTTCTCGCCGCGTACTGAAGTTCAAAAACTTTCCCGGCACTTCCGACCGCAACTTCACCAATTAGCTGCCCCATACTTCTCCGACCGAAAAACTGAAGGAACCGATAACTTTCTGGAAAAACCGGCAATGCTTGTACAAAACTGTTTTACGATAATTACGGAAACACTTAGCTGCTACCAAGTATCAACTGTCTGCAGCCGGTATGCTAGAAACGATTGAAGAACCGAGAGAATCATTCAAATAAAAGCAAACAATAGAAAAATGATATTACAGAGCAATATTGTGTTTAATAAGTAACTGAAACTTTAGTAATGTAAAACTTCAAGCACCTGAAGAAATATTCAGCCTGGGGGCGTGCATAACTTGCATACGAAATGCAGGGATGCAGCAAAATTATCGTTGAACATTTCTGTATTCAAGAATCAGTCAGTAAATCTAGTTCAATCTCAAAAAATGTTGTATTTTGTTATACATATATACAGGGTGAAAATTATAAAGCGTTAGAGAGGAATATTTCCAAAAGTATTGATTATATGCAAAAATGTTTCAGATGAAAGTTGTTCAGTACCGACGGGGGCATCATGTGGTGGGACTCCCTGCAAGATTGACCTTGAATGACCTTGAATGACCTTGAGTCATAGGTAATTGATCTCATCTTAAAACGCACTATTTGATGGTGGATAAAAAACATATCATTCCCTTTGAAAAAAGAAAGATGACCTTCACCTCACCTTGGAGTGTCCATCGGGAAAAATAAAAGTTCCACCACACGATGTCCCCCTCCGTACTCAACAACTATCAACTGAAACATTTTTGCGTATAATCAATACTTTCGGAGATATTTGTCACTAACGCTTTATAATTTCCACCCTGTATATATTGTTATAATAACAAGGATGGGAACATCTCCAACAAAGGAAATTAATTTTTCCTTGACTCCTATGAAATTCATAGCGAGTCTCCATAGGCAACGTATAATATTTTATACTACATGATTCACGAAAATGGTGGGAGCCTCCCACAGAATTGAATGCTATATTGAAAAAACACATGATCGACGCCTGGACTCGTAAAAATGCCGTCGCAGTTCATAAACAAACTAGCACGGCGTTTATTGTGCCGCGAACTATGATCCCGTTGGCAACATGCTCTCGTTGGGAAGTCATTTTAATGCACTCCTCCCATGACCCGTGAAGCAATGGTTTTATAGCCGGAATTTTCTCCCCCTTTTTTCGTCTTTCCCGCAATTTCTCGCGCTGTCTTCCGACGATTCAACCCCGCGACGTTACGTACACCGAACACGTAGCGGCACGATATTAGCCTTTCATACGGCGGAGACCCCCATGCTCGATCTACATATCGGTTCTTTGTGTAAAAAGGACTGGCAAACAGAATTTAAGGTTATTTCTCAGGAATAAGAATGCGCGGACGCGGAAGCCGCACAACGAGGTCCTCCAAATGCGGAACAATTCCTTCTCTATTCTCACGTTCACGTGTTAGGCGTTCACGAACTCGCAGATGAAAGTGAACGTGGCTGGAAATGATTCTTTTCGAATAAATTGAAAAGAAAAACATCAGCCCTTTTGTGCCTAAGTAATAGGAATATATTTTTACAAAGTACTTGCTTCAGACTCTGTACACCGAACTCAAAATTAGAGAGTACAGACCTTTTTGCCAATTTTAACTGAAATTAATAACATTTGTATTTTATCTTGACCGTATGACAATTTTTGGTACATCAAAATAATCTTTAGTTTACTTTATGTTTCGTGAAATAGCATGCAAATGTGTAATATAATCCTCAATATTGTGTTCAGTAATTTTTCTAAAATTGTTACTCAGCAAACCATTTAAAAGGAATATCTACAAAATATAATACATTAAAAATGGACGAACTCTGTCAAGTTATGGTGCAGTATCACTAAAAAATAAAATAATAAAATCATGAGGCAGTATTCATTAAGATTTGTCTGGTCAAGACTGCCTCATTCCCCTTAGACTCTGTCTTAGCAGAGGAAACGACACAATTTCATTAAAAAAAAATTCTTTAAACTAAGAATGCAGTGTAAGCGTTATGAATATTTGTTAATTACAACGTTCCCTTGTATTTCACAATTTTATGAACATCATAAATGATATAACATTTTATGAATTCAATCTTTTCCATCTTGATATAACGTTATGTTATATCGAACAATTTTTGACTTGCATTCAAGGAAATCCAACGTTCCGTACATACTTAACACGTTCATCGCCCACTCGACAATCATAAAAATTACACAAAATAAAAGCAATATATTTACCAAAACAAAAACAAAGAAGTTTAGTTTTGTGATATTAATTACTGTTTCAAACCTCCCCTATTCCTCTGATCGTAAGGAAATTTTGTACACTCAATCTACCAATGTAAAAATTAATTTTCAATTCTGAAAAAATAATTCCGTCACCCAGATATGGGTGACATGGCGATGAAAATGTTAAAATGCCTCCACTTTTGCCACACCACAATCTAAATACATGCATACATTTTTTCCACAAAACGTCTCTAAAACTAACTGGAATAAAAATGGATACAAATTGAGTCGATCATGAACTTGAAAGAAATTGTTCAAGGAGCAACAATGTTTTAGTAATACTGTTACAGTTCACAGTATACTATCTGAGAAAAATGACGATCGTTCACCAATCCTTTCCCTACTTTACTACGTCCGTAAGGTATCATTCTTCTATCATCCGTCTCGAGGGAGGTCATTTCATTTTCGCGAGTGCGTGGGCGGCCGCGTCAGTGCCGAAAATTTATGAACAGCGCCGTGTCGCAGAAGCGGTCGCGTTCCTGAGATTTCGCGGCGGAAAAAAGCACGCGGCACCGATTTTACATGTGACTTTACGAGCGAACGTGCCCGCGAGACAAGTCGACAGTAAATGCGTCCTCCCTCTGAACGAGCGACACGTTCCGGGCCGCTGGCTGCACAGAGTGAAACACGTGTGAGTTTGATGCGCGATTTTATTGCGATCCTGGAACGCGGAATACGGAAACGTTATAAATAAAAGGGTGGACGCTGTCGGATGCGTTTTCGGTTGTTCCGGAACCCGAACAACTGCCTTCGAGCCGTTTTCTTCAACTTTGTGAAGCGTTATTTGCACGTTATTGGATTCTGTGCAAGTTCTATGCAGTTCCGTGCTACAGTTAATTGACTGAAAAATTTTCATTAGTGTCCTGAATAGGAAGATTTAGCACATGCAACGTGTCCAATTACGAATAAAGAGATAACAGGAACGAGAAATTATCCATGGAATTAGGAACTCTAGATTTCCCTGACCGTGCCACACCAAATACATATCTAAAGACTAGCAACATTCTAGGGCAATCCTCATGAGATTGTTCCAGTTGCAAACGTTCTGGCGAATTGTGGTCTCCGTTGTTGTGCAGTCACGGAAGAGACGGAATTTTAAACTGTCCATTTATAATAAATATTTTCATGCACTCGATGATGAAGCTCAGAGCTCCCCACAGTTTTAATTGTGCTGAATATTAAATAAATATTCATAGTAATAACAGATGCTTATAATCAATTGCAGATAAAAGATAACTGTGTGAATACCATTTATTGGGTTGTTGGGAAAGTAATTTCGTTTTTCCAAGGGAAAATGAAGACGATGTTTCACTATTTATTTATTTATTCGGTAATGTAGTGGCAATTTTGTTCTATGATCTTGTGCCATCTTTCTAGTAACTTGGAGATCCCATGTTCGTAGAATTCCTGTTTTTTATTAGCAAATAATTGAGTTGTATTACTTTTGACGCCTTCATTTAAAATGATAGTTACACCGCCTAAAAAGTGTTCAGAAGAACGAAATAAATGGTAATACGACGGTACACCCTCTCTGTAAACAGCATACATCTTTTTTCCTGCTTGCAGTGCGTTTTTACCATACCCGTAACAAAAAAGCAAAATGTGACGGATATGCTCACTTTGATTTTGCATATTTGACGCGATGACAAAAGAAATGCTTGAAATATTATAAAGTTCTATAAGGCACGAAATGACGTCCGAAATGTCAGTTCTGAAAATATACAGTGATTCTGCGACTTAAAATAATGTTAAGTAATAATAAATGGAAGCAATACCATCTGTACACAAAAAACGAAATTACTTTCCGAACAACCCAATTGTTGTGTCGTGTCAGTGCTCAAACAATGATTTGTGAGCCGCTGAGGAACACGCCTCAAAGAGAGGTAAATAAGTAGTAAGATAATTGGATTTCGGATAACTTTAATAAAACTGAATATGAAGAACTGTATAATAGAGGTGTTGTATCTATGGATTCTACTTCGCAACTATCACTCGACGACTCTTAGTTTTTGACTCTTAAACTGCGACTGATAGTTTCGACTCTTAAATCACGACTGATCTTACAACTAACACGTAAGAAACAAGTAACCTCGTGGGGTTGAAAAATCCCTCCACAAAGTACAAAATAGTGGGGGCCCCAGCCAATGATATAATATTTGTGAGTCTACAAATGACCTCCCAAAACAAGGGTAACGCCAATAGACGAAATACGTCGTAACGAGTGTCGCTAAACAGACGACACTCGGTTTCCTGCAATTTCGCCGGAAACCATAATTTAGGCTTAAGGCCATAGGCCCCCCTGGCGCTAAGCGTGGGCCTACGATACGCCAAGTGCCATTGAGAACTGCACGGCTAGGCTGACTTTCCCATGGTCAGCTGATAGTTTCCAGACGTACCCAGGTCATAAAACAATAAATTCTTCCAAGAATTTAGAAGAACCCTTCGACAATGGCATTTGTCCAAAGTCGACCGTAGCGTAGACCCAAACCGAAATTCGAGCCGACTATACCATAATCACGTCTCAACACCAATACAATAGCATCGATAAGCCAATCGTAATCCATACTATATTACAAAAGAATAAATAACTTTTCCTATAAGCATAAAATAATTCTATACTTCTGTTCGAAGTCTAGCACCCGAGTTAATAGTACAGAATGAAAAATTGTTTAAAAACCTAGAAGTTCGTGTCGGAATAATTATTCTTCGTCCACATAGATTCAGAATGAAATGTCATCGTCTCAAGAAATAAAATTTAGGAAAGATTGTTGTTATGGCAGGGACTGGGTGTTGTAACTTCTGTCAGATTTGGGAAACGGGTTCCGAAATTCGGCATATTAGGTCGGATTAACATTCCGAACGCGTCCGCGTTAATCGTCTTACCATCTCGGTTTCCGGCGATCTTCCACGAGATATGACAACCTGGCGGAGGGTAAAAGTGTCACGTTGACACGTCACGCGACGACCACAAAGGAGCAGCTCGTAGTCATATTTGCGGATAATATTGACCAGAGCTGTCAGACCCTCGCCCTCTAACGAATTTCATATTTCCTCGCCGAGGGTGTCCTTCGCCCTTCCAACAACTCCGAGTGTCGGGATCACCATAAGATTCTCGTACATTATTTTCCTTCTGACTTGCCTGCGTATTTACACACATAATCTTCGCGTTTATCTGTCTTAATACTCGCAGGGCCGGGAAAAATATTTTTTCTCCGGGCAACTCCGTCGGAACGACGTCCTGCACTATACGTAAGCTCCTTGTCAAACATGACCACTTCCGCCTAACCATTAATATCGCACATATTGAATAAAAATATCATGTGTAAGTGGCTGGTCTTAATTTCCTAATTGGTGAAGTCAAGGACTGATCAAATCATCAGATCAAGAAAAGAGGAGAGGTAATGTAAAATTAATGTGTAAATTGCTAGACTTATTTTTCTGATTATTAGTTAAAAATACTGAACGAATAATGAAAATAGTTCTGTCAGAAAGAAACGATTTGAAATGAATAGTATTTAAAATTTTTGGGACGACTTTTACTCAAACGAAATAGTTGGAAGAAGATGAGGATGTAATGTTTAATCGCGAAGGAAATGACACGTGCTCAGGTGCAATATTAGCTGTACTACCACAAACACCATGGCCGCCTTTGCGCGGTTTGTTCTTGTTGTTGTTGTTCGACAAACTGCTGGAAAATTACTAGCTAGTGTGGTCACCGTTAACGATATTTGTAGCGGGACTGGACTTGAACTTCTCGGAACCTTCCCTCTCGCCACCATCTACGATGGCAAAGGACTCACGACAGCTAATGGTCAAGTCTCAGCGACCCGAATGACCACAAAGTGATCGCCTTCTCCACTTCCTGACTTTGCCTAAAGTGTCCTTGCCATATTGGCGATACACAAAATGGAGGGGACACTGATTCAACACGAGCAAAGTCGCACCCTCGAAATGAAACACTTAAGCCTTAAACAATTATTCCCCTGTAGACATTTTCATTTTTAAAGCTTCATCGTTATAGCATCATCAACATCGACAGCGTAACATAGCTAAAAACAGTCATAGTAATACTATCTAATTCTAGGATAAAATTACACTGATTCTAGATTGGAGTCTGACTAGTGGCTGGCTGATTCTACTTAAAGAGCAAATCTATTACTATTATAATCATAGACAGCAAATAATGACTGTTTCAATACAATCTAACAGTACTTTTTAATGAAACAATAATTATAATGGTTCTATATTGGAGTCTGACTAGTGACTGGCTTATTCTACTTAAATAGCAAATCTATTACTATTATAATCATAGACAGCAAATAATGACCGTTTCAATACAATCCAACAGTACTTTTTAATGAAACAATAATTATAATGGTTCTAGATTGGAGTCTGACCAGAGGCTGTCTGATTCTACTTGAAAAGCAAATAAAATATTATTATAATCATAGATAGCAAAAAGATGACTGTTTCAGTACAATCCAAGTGTACTTTCTAATGAAAGAATAATTACAATAGTTCTACATTGGAGTCTGATTAGAGGCTGGCTGATTCTACTTGAAAAGCAAATCGATTACTATTATAATCATAGATATCAAATAATGACTTTTTCAATATAACCCAACAGTACTTTGTAATGAAACAGTAATTACAATAGTTCTAGACGGAGTCTGACTAGAGGCTGACTGATTCTACTTAAAAGGCAAATCCATTACTATTATAGTCATATATTGCAAATAATTACTGCTTAAATACAATCCAACAGTACTCTTTAATAAGATAATAAAATTGTGATACTTCTACAACGAAGTCTGACTGATGGATGTGTAGTATTACTGAAAAGAGCAGAATCTGCTACTATTTCTTAACAACGCCAAATGAAAAATGATTGTACACACTTAATAGTTATTTCAACCTATAAATCTGACTTCGCAGAGCACGATCTGGTATAAAATAAAAATCGCAAGACGGAAGGATCCTCGATATAATCCCGGAGACGATGCGGGGGCCGGCCGATCGTCGAATTACGAGGAAAATCTCTGTTCTAACAACCGATTAACGATCCGCGGCTAATTGCAATTGTGTCGAGCCGGCGGAGGCACGGTGAAGACGAAGGGATTAAAAAATGTCCCGATATAAAAGCAGCAATAGCTGGTCCGTGCGTTCTTGTACGCATCACCGGGGGAGGGAGTTAACGCGGGAGAACGGAGGAGGAAATCCAAGTAATTAACAACTTTTTGAAGCCAGAGGATAATCTCTGGACGGATTCCCTTCGTTTGGCTGAAAGAGTTTTCTCCGGCGTTAAGCCGTGACCATTTGGCCGACGTCGTCCTCGTCCTCGTCCTCGTCGCCGACGTCGTAGACATCGTCATCATTCTCGTCTCTTTCCTGAACACCGGCCTCCTCGTTCTACCCCGGTGTTTACAATTAAACTTTTTTCCTACGGCCACCCTCCCATGGCTGTCTGTTCTCGTCACGATTCTGCTTAGTGATTCTAATTGTCCCAGACCCGTTCACCGTCTGTTCTTTTTACTCCTTGATTAGAAGATCGATTCGCCGATTTTTCGGGAGGTCTGAATTGGATTCACTGTTTTAAATTCGCCTGAAGTCTATAATAATTTTAAGAAGCACGAAAATTTATACTACATGGTGGAACAGCTTCTATAGTAATCCTCATTTGTTCCTGGTTAATGAATTCATTGACTCGTCGAAAAGAAAAATTAAATGTATGCGTAACTCCGATCTATGATAGTTTTAATATGTAAGAAAGTCTATATAAGTCGACAGAGAGGTCCGTATGATTTATACAAATTTTTTGGGGACAGAAAATTTATAAAAGCTGTTAGAACAGTGCTTGGGATGTATACAAATTGTAGGGCCACCTGAGCAGGTCAATATGAGTTAATAAGAGAGCGCTTAATATCATTGAAAATTTTGAAACCCACAAAAATGCATTGAAGTTGATAGAAAAATGCTTAGAATTTGTAGCAATTTTGTGATGCTTAGAAAATTTATAAGGGTTGATAGAACAGTGATTGGGGTCTACAAAAATTGTAGGGCCACCTGAGCAGGTCAATATGAGTTAATAAGAGAGCGCTTAGGATCATTGAAAATTTTGAAACCCACAAAAATGCATTGAAGTTGATAGAAAAATGCTTAGGATTTGTAGGAATTTTGTGATGCTTAGAAAATTCATAAGGGTTGATAGAACAGTGCTTGGAGTCTATAAAAATTGTAGGACCACCTGGAAAGGTCTATACGAGTTAATAAGAGAGCGCTTAGGATCATTGAAAATTTTGAAACCCACAAAAATGCATTGAAGTTGATAGAAAAATGCTTAGGATTTGTAGCAATTTTGTGATGCTTAGAAAATTTATAAGGGTTGATAGAACAGTGATTGGGGTCTACAAAAATTGTAGGGCCACCTGAGCAGGTCAATATGAGTTAATAAGAGAGTACTTAGGATCATTGAAAATTTTGAAGTCTACAAAAATGCATAGAAGTTGATAGAAGAGTGCTTAGAATTTGTAGCAATTTTGTGATGCTTAGAAAATTTATAAGGGTTGATAGAACAGTGCTTGGGGTCTACAAAAATTGTAGGGCCACCTGGAAAGGTCTATACGAGTTAATAAGAGAGCGCTTAGGATCATTGAAAATTTTGAAACCCACAAAAATGCATTGAAGTTGATAGAAAAATGCTTAGGATTTGTAGCAATTTTGTGACGCTTAGAAAATTTATAAGGGTTGATGGAACAGTGCTTGGGGTCTATAAAAATTGTAGGGCTACCTGGAAAGGTCTATACGAGTTAATAAGAGAAGGATCTTTGAAAATTTTGAGACTTACAGAGATACAAGAGTGAAGAAGAGTGTCTAGGTTGCGAAGAGAAGTGATCGGTGCTTAGGAAATTTTGAAATCCAGGAAAACTAATAGAAGTCGATAGATTAGATTTAAAGTTGATATCTGTCCCCTGGCACAACATTGTCCAAAATCAACAAAAATCACAATGCAACTCCACGTTTTAGGGTCGCCATAAAATTGTCAAACGTGACTCAAGAATCGTAGATTCAAAGAAAGATCGGTCAGGCAACGATTCAAGTGTAAATTAGGATGTTTGATCTAAATCACCGCAGCGAACGGTGTCGAATGCAAACTTTCGGGAAGGTTTGCTAGGTATGCCTGAGACTCTACTGTTATTTTACAACCCGCCGAAAGTTACCGAGTTTCGGCTGTCCCTCTTTCCAGCTTCGAGAGATTCCGCTCTCTGTGGACTTTGAATCGTCTGCACGATGCATTCGTAACGAGTTCGAATCAAATGTAATAATGAAACAGAACGTTTCAGCTGAAGTTGAAACTGGAAACGTAAGAATCTCTGCCAACATCTATTAATCATATTTTCCGAGCCAAGCGAGGTGGATCTTAATTCTGTCACAGAAAATCAACTTGTCAGTCGCGCGAACTGACAACTACATACTGCGATTTCATCCACGTTTCACGAATCTGACGAAAAATTGAAAACAGTAAAAATATAAAGTCAATTTAATCTTCATTTTCATCTTGATTCAACGAATTTTCCACTGCGTACTATTATAGTATCCACATTGGTATAAATTATATTATATTTCGTTTTCACAAAGGTTCACAAATAAAAAATCATCCAATTAAATGAGTAAGAATATCGATACACCATTTGTGCCGCTCATTTGTCAAATCAATTAACTCCACAATTTTGAAAGTAGAGAAAGTCGATGAAATAGTGTACATTCGTTGTTAAAAATTCTGTCAATGTTCGTTATTCAATGATATTAAGCTTAATTATTAGATAGCGGATCTTTATGCATTTATGGCTTATGAAAATTTTCAACAAATGGTAGAATGTAAAATTCAATAGAATTTAGTACGATTTTGATTCATTTTGGATCTACAAAGTCTATTCCCATGAAAAACAAGACTTCACTTGCCCACATTTTCTTAAAATTTGTCTATAGGAATTTAAAATTACATAAACCTCCGCAGACTACTAATTATTTACGGAATTTGGTTTAAATGCAAAAATTTAAACATCAACCAAGCATTACGGCAGAATATTATAAGAAAATTGGAAAGATAGTTAAGGAATTTTGCTAATGAACGTTTCTAACTTACTAAAACGATTTCAGACAATTTATAGGTACCTCTTGTTTCTTACAGTCGATACAGAAAATATTTTAAATGAAGATCCACAATCTACTGATAAATAGACTATGGATTTTATGCATTTATGACAAAAACGGGTTGGTGCAATTAAAAACAATAAAATCTTAAAAGAATACAAGAACGTCAATATATTCTCGTCTTGAACTTATCAAGATTCCTAAAAAAATAAAAAAAGGTCAATATGGTTTCTGTTCCTCACAATTAGTATCAACAATTTTTATTTTGCATAAAGATCCACCATCTACTGATAAGTAGACTGCGGATTTTGTACATTTATGACAAAAACGAGTTGACGCAATTTAAAACAACGAAACCTTAAACGAAATATATCGTCTTGAACTTATAAAAATTGCTAAAGAAGGAAAAAAGGGTCTACATGGTTACTGTTCCTTACAATTAACGTCAACAATTTTAATTTCTATTATTCTGGAAAAGAGGGATGATTTTTGCACAACCCTTTCTGGTCGACACCCAAAGGTCACTAAATAGGGAAGGCAACGCAGGTGCCGCGGGTCGAAAGATCGCGTGCCCTTGGTTTTCACTCAACATCGACGTTTTCGAGGAGAACTTTTAATACCTCCCATAGACGTATACACAATGCTCGTGGCGGCTGCTTAGCTGTTTACCGTCTGGCACGTCGTCGACAGGAATTGTTCCTGGCCTTTCCCTCTTCCACACGTACGTGCACACGTAAATACCCACGCACGGACACACGTCCCCGCATAATACTCGACGCTCGCATACAGACGACAAACTAGTTACAACTTTGGATATGTAATAGCGCGTGTGGGCGATTAGGCGGTGGACCGGTACTGCCAGAACCATCGAAGTGTCGGATTACAACTTCGCCTGTACGCCAGCAAAAACGGCCGACACCCGATGAAGATTACTGTTGCTCCGCCTTACATCTGGTCCCCCTGGCAAATTTCTTTGCGAAACTGTCGTTGCAAATTCCCGACATTATCATTAGAAACCGTACACCGTTCCAGACACTGAAACCTGCAATCTCGAAGAACTTAATCGAATTGTCCATACGCGCGACGCTTTATTTATTTCGAGGTGATGTTTAAATACAGGGTGACCCGTAACTGGCGGTACAGCCGAGCGGGGGTGATTATACATGGAAAACTGAGTCGAAAATATAGAATAAAATTTTTTGATACAAGGCTTTGTTTTCGAGAAAAATGAGTTTGAAAATTTGTCTAGTGCACGTGCACTTGGCTTTTTTGCGGCTCAACGGATTCCACTGCCTTTGGTTTTTATTTGTGGGGTCAGGTGAAATCGATTGTGTATCGTGATGACATAACGAGCATCGAACAATTACAACAAAAAATTGTGATAGCGTTTGAACACTT
This sequence comes from Sphecodes monilicornis, assembly GCA_913789915.3. Taxonomy (NCBI): domain Eukaryota; kingdom Metazoa; phylum Arthropoda; class Insecta; order Hymenoptera; family Halictidae; genus Sphecodes; species Sphecodes monilicornis. The sequence continues at coordinate 21,284,041 of OU565290.1, forward strand.
AAAGAAACATAATAATTGCGCGTTACAAGAGGTTCGAAGGAATTTAATACGAAGCTCACAAATATGTCTACAACAACGTGGACAGCAGTTCCAGCAATTTATGAATTAAACGAATTCCTCAAAAGTAATACTAACATTGTAACCTCGACCTTCGATTTATTCGATGTATACAAACCTCGAAAACCTTTGCGAAAAAAGGTTGAGGTAACTCAGAATAAAGTCAATTGAGCCGCAAGTAAGCCGAGTGCACGTGCACTAGACAAATTTTCAAACTCATTTTTCTTGAAAACAAAGCCTTGTATCAAAAAATTTTATTCTATATTTTCGACTCAGTTTTTCATGTAGAATCACCCCCTGCTCGGTTGTACCATCAGTTACGGGACACCCTGTATAATACATTACGTCGGAATAAAAAGGGTCGAAAGTTTTTCAAAAGCTGTATAAAATTAGTTTACCCAGCCACGTGTAAAGTACGCTGTGTCACCTGTATCGTGGTGGACACTCTTTTTCCGGCACGCCAGAATCACCCATAAACGACGTAACGCTTCGACTAGTTGAATTGGTTGGAAATTAGTTGCCTACGTAATGGTAAATTAAGGAATTTGTTCCGGGCATGTGTCACGAGCAAATCGCGAGAAAATCCATTAAAGTTTCGAAATTATATTGAAATAGCAGCGTGAGAACGTGTCTAGCCCGTTTGAACGAAGACAAATTGTGTGGATCACGAAGAAATGCTTGATGGTCGCTTAATAACTTTCCATGGAGTCGAATTGTTTTCAGCGGGAACTTTGTTTCTTCTTTTCCCTATGAAATACAGCTTCTTCTTCTTCTACAATTTTACATAGAATTAAACCCTTGCCAGAAAGTGACCTACAGAAATATCTACTGGGTTGTTCGGAAAGTAATTTCGTTTTTCCAAGGGAAAATGAAGACGATGTTTCACTATTTATTTATTTATTCGGTGATGTACTGGCAATTATGATCTTGTGCCATCTTTCTAGTAACTTCGAGATCCCATGTTCGTAGAATTCCTGTTTTTTATTAGCAAATACTTGAGTTGTATTACTTTCGACGACTTCATTTATAATGATAGTTACACCGCTTAAAAAGTGTTGAAAAGAACCAAATAAATGATAATACGACGTTTTTACCATATCCGTAACAAAAAGCAAAATGTGACGTATATGCTCACTTTGATTTTGCATATTTGATGCGATGACAAAAGAAATGCTTGAAAGATTATAAAGTTCTATATGGCACGAATTACGTCCGAAATGCCAGTTCTGAAAATATACAATGATTTTGCGACTTAGAATAATGTTAAGTAATAATAGATGGAAGCAACACCGTCTCTACACGAAAAAACGAAATTACTTTCCGAACAACACAATATTATATAAATCATTTTAAAAAATCACGCATTCATAGAAGGACAAAGACATTCGATGAAAGAAAATATTGAAGACGGTATTCATGGCAGTGGCATAATAGTCTGATGCCATCTTTCACCGGGGTTGTTCTTTCTTTCGGCGTCCGTCTGCTGGCAATACGTCTGTGCGCGCCTATTTACCGAAGTTAGACGCACACAAGGACCCTAACAGATAGGATTCACGCGACACGACGAATGGATCTTCCATTGTTGGTCGGCTGTTAATTAGATGTCTAGTCCCACCGCTCAAATTCACCTTACGCGCTGAACCAGCCAAGCCCATTGTCGCAGCTACTCATGCTGCTCCTACGCCGGTCGACAGCCACTATACCGCAACCAAGTGCTCCGGCTATGAATGGTCGTAATATTACAACAGCAGAACGTGATGTAAATCCGTGAGAAAGCCACGTAAGGCTTTCACCTTAGGGGCGAGTACGTTGCTCCAACCCCGCGAAGAATGGCTTGCGAATTTTTCAACGAATCGCCGTACAAATCCATCGAATTGCTCTTTCCATGCCACACTTATCGATTGTCACATTTTCTAATGACTTATTCGATTCTATTTAGCGATTATTTACCAACAAATTTTTTAGATTCAATTCTTTTTATTAATCTTAACAGTTTATCTACCGGTAGCCTATTAATCGGCTTCTCAATAATTGTCCGTGTACTGGAGAGAACCTTACAAATCTTCTTTTGCATAACAATGCTAAACGAAATAATTAAATTACATTATTGAGGGTAACTTGTGATTTTAGTGACGTTCGAAAATTATGAATACAATCGCCGATAAATAATATGTTAAATAGACTGGCGATTTCTGCGCAGTTGTAGTATGTGCAAATTGGTTATGTAGATTGGGTAACAATTTTTTTAAGTTATAATTCTTTTGACCATACTTGTAATTATACTATTTTTGTGTTGTGGGCTGGTGCAATTTGTTGTGACCATTCATTGACGATTTTTTAAGTTGTGGTTCCACTTACCAGACCTGTAGTTAGACAGTCGATTTTTATGCATTCATGAAAAACGCAATTTTATACAATACAAAGAATGATTAAGATTTACAAACACTTTAGCTGTTAATATTTCCTTTGTTTTTATGTATAAAAGTGTAAAGTGTTTCTTTTAATATACTGATGATATAGACTTTTGAAAATGATAGAGTAACGCACACTCATGCATTCAACCTCGGTCGTCGATTACTGTATTCTTGGTAGAGAACTATATGCTGTTCGGTTCTACGCGAGGCATATTAAAAAATTCAAACTTTCTTTTCTGCTTTGTAGGTCGTACACATTAAATCGAAGTAAGACATCGATCTTTTTGCCAACTAACCTCACACTGGAACTTGTACAGAACCAACTTCTATGAGCACACAATACCTTCAACACAATTTGGTGTAGTTGTGTAGCAATTAGATAAAGACTATCTGCATAGCGATTTGTAGGATTTTAGGAAAATGGAGAGCACCACGGCAACACCGGGAATCGAGCCCGGGATATCGCGATTTGTAGCTGATCCAGCTCTTTGAGTGATCCAGACTTTTCCTAATCTCCATACGGTATTTGGTTTGGGAGGTCCCCATACCACACTCGGCCCGCAACGACAGTCGACCTCGAATGTACGCCACAACGTCATCGTCTGTTTGTTTGGCCTCAGCGCCATCAACATTCAACTTTCCAACTTACAACTCGCTTCGCCGAAGTGTGACCTCTTCGCTACGCTCGCATTGTTTTAGTCTTCGTCCGTCATCGGCATTAGCGTCATTGTGCGGTGATCGGTGTTCCCCCCTATCCTAGACGAGCCCCCAAGTATAGGATTTTAGGAAAAAGGAGGGGGGCATCGGCCACACCGGGAACCGAAAACCCGGGACCTCGCGATTTTTAGCTGATCCAGCTCTTTGAGTGATCCAGACTTTTCCTAATCTCCATACGGTATTTGGTTTGGGAGGTCCCGATACCACACTCGGCCCGCAACGACAGTCGACCTCGAATGTCCGCCACAACGTCATCGTCTGTTTGTGTTTCTTTGACCTGAGCGCCATTAACACAAAAATTTCAACTTACAACTCGTTTCGCACACGTGTGACTTCTTCGCTACGCTCGCTTTGTTTTCGTCTTCGGTCGTCATCGTCATTAGCGCCAATCGTGCCGTGATCGATCACCGGCCACACCGGGAACCGAAAACACGGGACCTCGCGATTTGTAGCTGACCCAGCTCTTTGACTGATCCATACTTCTCCCAATCTCCATACGGTATTTGGTCTGGGAGGTCCTGATATCACACTCGACCTCGAATGTGCGTCACAACGTCATCGTCTGTTTGTGTTTCTTTGATCTCAGAGCCATCAACACACAACTTGCAACTTACAACTCACTTCCCCGAAGTGTGACCTCTTCGCTACGCTCGCTTTGTTTTCGTCTTCGTCCGTCATCGGCATTAGCGTCATTGTGCGGTGATCGGTGTTCCCCCCTATCCTGGACGAGCCACCAAGTATAGGATTTGAGGAAAAAGGAGGGGGGGGGGCATGGGCCACACCGGGAACCGAAAACCTGGGACCTCGCGATTTGTAGCTGACCCAGCACTTTGACTGATCCATACTTCTCCCAATCTCCATACGGTATTTGGTCTGGGAGGTCCTGATATCACACTCGGCCCGCAACTACATTCGACCTCGAATGTGCGTCACAACGTCATCGTCTGTTTGTGTTTCTTTGATCTCAGCGCCATCAACACATAACTTGCAACTTACAACTCGTTTCGCCGAAGTGTGACCTCTTCGCTACGCTCGCTTTGTTTTCGTCTTCGTCCGTCATCGGCATTAGCGTCATTGTGCGGTGATCGGTGTTCCCCCCATCCCGGACGAGCCCCCAAGTATAGGATTTTAAGAAAAAGGAGGAGGTGCACCGACCACACCGGGAATCGGTTAAATCGAGGGGAATACAGTTTACCACCTCTCTGATGACGAGAGTAATATGTAACACGTTGCGCGGCAAGTCACGTGACCACTCTACAGTCTCACTGGGGGACGTTGGAGTGTGTTCATGGTAGTGGAATGGGATAGTGAAAGGGGAAAAGGAGGAGAGGAAAATCCACCCAGTTTTGGGTGGACCTGGCGACACTGCTCGCGATTTGTAGCTGATCAACTCCTACACATACCCACGTAATTCCTCCGACATTTTCCAATTTCCATACCGTATTTGTTCTGGGGAGTCCTGATACCACAAATTCTAGAAAACAGAATTTTTATCGTTTTCCCAGTAATATATGCTTGAGTAAAGAAGTTTATTAAAAAATGTCTCGTGAAAACGTTTCTGTAATTTTTAAAAATATATTGAAACAGAATTAAGAACTAATTTTGAAACGTTAGGTAGTTCAAGCGTTAGAATAATAAATTACAGGGAGGTGCACGGAGGCGTGTTTAAAATTTGAAGAGAACAGGGATGGAAAAGAACGAAAGAATAATATGCCATAAATCTCGGGCAAGCCGCTGGTCGGAAAACAGCCGTTCGCGGTCTGAGATAGCATTAACGTTTCGTAAAGTTCGCAACAAAAGCGTATAGCCGACGTCGGTAACCACAACCGCGGCGCCATGGAAGGGACTTAGCCGAAGACCATCCGCTAGTTCATTCTGCGGGATGGCGAGGAGAAATTGAGAAGCGAGGTAACCGGTGAACGCCGGTATATCCAAAAGGAAAGAGGATTCCTGTATCGTACCCTCCGCGGCCTAACCCATAGAAATTCGTACCGCAATTACGTGCTGCGGCCGCGTTCACGCGGATCCTGGCTAATCCTGTGAATGCGACAACCGAACCGTGACAGGACGACTCCCGGGGGCTGTTCAACCAGGACGACAATGGACGAATCGCGCTCCGGGACAAAGATCTCGGGCGCCAATTAATGTCCAACGACGATTGTGTCCTTTCGCCGGCTAACGGCAACGATCCTCTCCTCGTCGTTAAGTGTGAGCGTAACTCGCCGTGACGCGAGCGCCAGCCCGACGTTGCACGCTAATTAAAAATAGGGGCAATTACAGCGAACAAGGCGTAATTGCACACGGACTTCCGAACGGCCCGCGCGAACCTTGTATTACAAGGTATAATTGTAATTTAGTCGATATTCGAAGCGGTTAAAAATGAATAATTAAAACAGATCCTCTTTCAAAACGCCAACAATAAGCTGACCATTGGGATTTTTATTTTAACAAAACTATGACATGAATGTTTTCGCAATTTTTTGGATAATTTAACCCATCTTCAAGGAATGTCAAATAATTTTTTCATTGGAAAATATTTAGTAGCAACAGATATACATACAGGGCGAGTCACCTAACGTTGGCATCTCAAATATCTTTGTTGTTTCTAAAGGTACGTAAAATATGGTAAGGATAAAGTTGAATGGTACAATGTGGCTGACACGATGCCAAAACAAAAATTTTGTTTTTATGTCATTTTTTTGGAGATATCAAGGTCACCTTGACTTTTTTAAATAGATCCTTTTTTAAACACCTACAATGATAGTACCTTTCATTACGAATTCAGTAACTATAATTACTCAAGGTCATTCAAGGACGAGGACAGAGATAACGTATAAGAATTAACATCGAAGCCTCTAAACGGGCTTTGAAGGAATGTTGAACTCTGTCCGTGACCTTGAATGACCTTGAGTAATTATAGTCACTGAGTTCGTAATGAAAGGGACTGTCATTGTACGTGTTTAAAAAAAGGGTGGTTCCACTTAAGAAAATGAAGGTGACCTTAAAAATCTTTAAAAAGATGACATAAAAACAAAAATTTTCTTGGTATCGTGTGAGCCCCACTGAACCATTCAACTTTGTCCTTCAGAAATGTGAGGTATCTTTAAAGGCAACAATGATATTCGAGGTGGCAATAGTTAGTTCCTCACCCTACAATGATAGTCCCTTTCATTACGTATTCAGTAACTATAATTACTCGAGGTCATTCAAGGTCACGGGCAGAGTTCAATATTCCTTCAAATCCCGTTTCCAGGCATGCATCGAGGTTAAATCTTATACGTTATCTCTATCCGCGACCTTGAATGACCTGGAGTAATTATAGTCACTGAATTCGTAATGAAAGGGACTATCATTGTAGGTGTTCAAAAAAGGGTGGTTCCATTTTAAAAAAGTCAAGGTGACCTTGATATCTCTAAAAAAGTGACATGAAAACAAAATTTTTTTTTGGCATCGTGTCAGCCCCATTGTACCATTCAACTTTGTCCTTACCATATTTTACGTATATTTAGGGACAACAAAGATATTTGAGATGCCAACGTTAGGTGACTCACCCTGTATATTCTTGGTTTCTACAAGCTTGTACACTGTCGACGAACCTAACAACTCTAAGAGACACGGAATTGGCAAATTAGTAGTATTTGCAGGATTTATTTTTTTGAGAATGGTATACCAGATTTCCTTCTTAAAAATGAAAGCGTTTTCAATTCTTTTTATTGGTGCAGGTGATGAAATGTTTAAGGGAGAATCGGATAAGCGAAACGAAGACGGTGGGCTAAACAGAGAAATGAATTACATTATTTGCCGTTCGGCGTGGAATAATTAAAAGACGGTATGGCGGCCCACGCGGCTGGTCCCATCGCTTTGCAATCTGCAGCGAGAAGGGTGGAAAGATTGACAGTGAATTATTTAGCTTTAGCAATTAAAGACGGCTAACCGTTCGGCCTTTCTTTCCCCGTTTTAATCACACCGTTGATTGTACCCAGGGATTTGCTGCAGAATCACTTTTTCGAGAAGAGCTCGGAACAATAGGTTCTTTTATAAGATGCGTTGCTATCGAGCTTGTTGCATAAAAATCCATGCATCGGTATAAAATTATTTAGTCGGTTTTTTTTACAGAAAAATGTCAGTGTTCGATCACCGTCACACGTACGTCGTAACTTTGAGAAGCTATCGATCAATTACTGGAACGAATGCGAATAACATCGGAGACTGTTCGCTGATGGTTCTTAATTACCAGGTGCAATCGTGGTTCAGCGCACACCGGGAGGAAAATGTTGTAAACGCGGCAACGGTATACTTATACAACGCCCGATGCGCTAGGATGCGAATGATGCATAATGGAAATTGATGAGATAATCGAGGGAGACCGTGACGGGGGCGGCAGAGGCTGAGAAATAGGATAATATTGTTTCAAAGGTATAATGACAACGAGCTACCTAGGAGGGCCCCGAAATATAAACGCAAACGAGCTCCTCCAAAGTGACTTCGGCTAGGGCAAAGGATCGTCACGGTGGAACTGCTCCTCTTCCAGTTATCTATGGCAATCGAATTTTCTCGGGAAATCTCACGACAATTATATGGCCAAACTGAATCCCACCTGAGTTGCCGTCAAAATACGCGAGCGATAACGGGCAAACATTTCGCAATTATAAATTTCATTCAACTTAGGGGATCCGACTAAATAATGCATAGAGGAAGACTGTGAGATCCAAGAAATCAACTCTCAGAACCACAGAATCAAATTTAAGGACCTTACGATCCAAAGATTCAAACCTGAGATCCATTGGAAGCAATTCTAAGCACTCTAGGACTCCAGGATTTAGCTCACGAACTCAACAATCCAAAACAGAAGACTCTAGATTCCAAGGATCGAATTATGAGTTCAGAGGAGCCAAGTTTAAAGACTCTAGGCTCTAAAGATCGAGTTCTAAGAGACCAGGAGTTAAGTTTAAGGACTGTAAGAATTAAAAAGTCAGTCCTGAGATATGTAGATTTAATCTTGAAGATGCACGGACCTAAGGATTCAACTCAGAAATTCAAGTATGCAGCTTTATGATCCAAGAGCTTAAGTTTGAAAACTTCTTGGCCTAAGCTTTTAGAATCAACAACTTGAACGTAATGAATCTAGTATGGCGGCTGTTGAATTATGAAAATATGGAAAAAGGAGAAGGAAGCGTTTCGTCCTAGGCCCGCTAGAGGACTCGTCACAAAGCTACCTAGCGAACCCGTGCCTTAGACGCGGAATGTCGTAAGGACAGTTTAGGACGCTATATACAGGGTGTCCCAGCTAACTTGACCATCTTGAATATCTCGCTTAGTGTTAGTAATATAAAAAAACGTTATAGGAAAATATTAACCTAACCGAAGGGGCAATAACCAAACCGAAGGTCATTTTTTTCTAGATATCAAGGTCATCAATTTTTTTTTAAATTGATATTGTACTATATATTTTTTTATAGCGATGTAACAGTAGGGGTAAAGACCTCTTCAATGACATATTATACAATGACCTTCGTGTGACCTCGGGTATGAAAAATCTAAAAAGCATTACAGGTATTATCAGTGATTAATTTACTACACTAATTGGTTTGGTTGAACTACTTGTAATTCAATAAATGTTCGAAATGATAACCATTGTTTTCAATACATTGTTGTATACGGGAAAATAAATAATTCTCTGGTATACAACAATGTATTGAAAACAATGGACATAATTTAGAACATTTATTCAAATATAAGTAGATCAATCAAACCAATTAGTGTAGTAAAATAATCACTGATAATACCTGTAATGCATTTTGGATTTTTCATACCCGAGGTCACACGAAGGTCATTGCATAATATATCATTAAAGTCTTCACCCCTACTATTACATCGGGATAAAAAAATATATAGTCCCATTAAAAAAGAAATTGATGACCTTGATATCTAGAAAAAAATGATCTTGAAAAAAGTTTTTCCCGAATCATTATATTGCCCCTTCGGTTAGGTTAATATAGTCCTATAACGTTATTTTATATTACTAACACTAAGTGAGATATTCAAGGTGGTCAAGTTACCTGGGACACCCTGTATACAAACAGAGGAAGATTCAGGTAATAGCGGGAAAGGTGTTGTCGTACTGTCCCTCTGTTGACGAGTATAGGCAGTAGCCGCCACACTAGGATCCAAGGATCCACATCTGAGAAACGCAAACCTAAGTTCAAGGACTCCCAGCCCAAAGAAGTCAATCCCAAGGCTCGAGGATCAAAGATAAGGATCCTAATTCAGAATATATCTTCGCCATTTGTAGCTCATAGAGCCAAGCTCAAATGGGAAAAACATCCTAGCGATCCCAGCAGATCGTACACTCGACAAATCGGAAACCAGAAGCTGACCACTACGAAATCAGTGGACGAACGTGAAGGAGCTCGATTTCTATGGCTTGTGAAAACTTCGGTTGTTCATTTAATCTGGTTCACTGAGCCTCCGACTTCGAAACAGCCGATAGAATAATAGCAGATCAACGCGTGGCAACGATCCAGTGAAGCGACAAGTTCCTGTCTAACGAGCAATCCCTGTTACGCGGCTACCCTCTTAATTAATGCAACTTTTATTATTGTTTCCTTGAATAATCCAACGGCGCGTACTGCCCTCCACGTAGCTCGATCGTTTTTGCTCGACGTCGAGACCTGCTCCCTTGGAATATTCCCATCACCTCGACACACTGAATGCTTGGGAAGCGCGGAGTATCATTCAAACAACTTTCGGAACGAACAGGTAGAAAACGGCGGAGGACATATCTATCGGAGCGTGAACCGCGCGCCGCAAACAAAAGTTTCGAGAACATAAAAGCAATCCAACGAGTTCGCGCGCATACTCGAAAGCTCTTTTTCTCGTTTGTCTCCCTCTCTCTCTCTCTCTCTCTCTTTGTATCTTTTTGTTTTTTATTCCTCGACGCGTTAATGATATTTTTTCGTGCGACGTGATTACCGCGAGGCGAGAGTAATTCGAGAAATCTCGACGAAACGCATGTAACGAGAACAGTAAAACTGCATCTTTAATTCATAATAGATTCTGAAATTGTGGGGAACGATACGGATTTCGATGGGTGGCTGTACCGAGCTAATAGGAAACACGAGAGAAGATTTATTACATTCGTGGTGGGCCCTGATGAAAAAAATCTTGAGACGTTCAATAAGATATTCATCACTCCGATACATTAATTTCCCTCCGAGAGCCGGCCGATGGAAATTTTATTTCAAGTTTAATTTGATCAAAATTACCGTGTCAAGACCGACGATCAATTATCTCAATCAATTGTGACGCCGTGAGGTTTTCTGATAACCGACTATTAATTTTGTGCTTCTTTGTTTTTATTAGAAGAAAGACTTGTTCTATGAACGTAAGTGCTGTTGAATGAATATTTAATCATTGATAAATATTTTGGTAACTTATGAGTAGACTGAGGTTCTTTATGCAATTTATAGTATGTGTACACTTCTGAAATACAAGACACCATGCATACTAACGAACAATAATGGCATCTATACTCTATGCTTACCATAAGGAATTTTTCTGCAAAATAATCTCTTTCTTGAGGTCCAAATTGCATAAATAAAAAAAACTAAGGAATTTCTGAGATGATAAATTGATTTTGTCCCTCGTTCTGGTTTTCATAAAATGAGCCTCGAAATTTAGAATTTTACTTATCAGCAAGAAATCAATTTTAGTCTAGTGATAATCGCAAAGTAATGATTGTGATTGACCTATTCTACTTGAAATATAGGTACTTCGAACCATCATAGATGCGACAAATGAATATTTGATTATCGAGCCCTGGAGAAAGTGTAGTCTCGGTTTATAAATGATGGAATAATATAAATTTGAATGCAAATTATTTTTCAACCCGTCACCTTCCCCGGACCAGAAAATTACACCACCAAAGGGAAAAGAACTGCGACAGACGGAATGAAACGAGAATTTTTAAACGTTTCAAAACTTTGCTCATTAGTACGATGACCTTTTACTTTTTTTTACACTAGATTGCTCCTTCTCCTCCTAATTAATTCTACCTACGATATCCAAGACTATTCCACTCAAAATGTGAATTTATTCTACCACATACTTCATCAGCAATTACTGTTTTTAATTCAATTCTGAACGCGTTTAGCGAGTTAGAAGAGGCACTCGAACGGACATAAATAATTACGCGAACATTCGAGTGGACTTCGACACAACTAGACTTCACTATGTTCCGAGAACATTCAACATATTCCACTAAGCGATCCGTTAATAAAATTTGCAATTAAAAAATATCCATGAAAAATAAATGATCTGTCAAAGTACGTGACTCATGTGACGCCAGGAAAATGATAAGTAGCTTGAAATTCAAATGAGCGAGTTAATTTTATATTCCATGACAATCGCTCAACACTTGGTTGTCTTGAATCACAAGTACCGCAAACTTTCCAGCCGGAGTAACTTCAGAGAAGATCCATTGGATCGTTCAGCTGAAGTTCCATCCACTTTTTCAATTTCCAAATACGTCCTGACGCAAAAGAATATTGCGACGACGCGACGATCGATAAGATTATGCGTTAAATCTTAAAACACATTACAGGTAACAGAATTGTAAGAATAATAATATAAGTGGTGGCTCATTAACCCGGCAGGGCCCACGTGAACTTCTGAAACGAAAGTGTCCACGTGGGGTGTTCATAGACCCCCAGTGAAAAGCAATATTTATACTTAATGTTTTATGTTTATTGTAACATTTACTTATACTTTTGTTAAAATAACAGTATAAAATATATATAGACCATATAAAAACTAGTTATCAGAGTAGTCATCTGTGCCTTCTGCAGGCAGGTGCACGCAGAAGAAAGAAATACTTACCAAAATATAAAGAAAGTATAGTAAGAATTGTAGTGATACAAAAACAAGAATAAACTGACTGCATTGTGTAAGTAAACGATGCTCCTGTGATGAAAGCTCAATCGAAACTGAAATACTGAATATCAAGAACGCACGGTTGAAACACTCGCTAGTATACATAAAGAGAGCCGGAACTGTAGAAATACATTTTGAGCGCACAACACAAAGTCGGCGGCACATCAATCAGCCGGTATCGAGTTTTAAGAAGCAACATTGTATGGCAAAACTGTAGCGAACGAAATATGAGAAACAGGTAGCGTATCTCAACGGTGGGAATCCGCTGGACCACCACGTGGACACTGCCGGGTTAATCGAGATAAATAAAAATGAAACAAATAACAACGAAACAAATGTACAACATGGTGAAAGACAAAGTGGTATAAAAGCTACCCTGTGGCTAATTTGTGGCAGCTAGGAATGGGCACGAAGGTGATAGGATTTCTTGAATCGGCAGATTTCGGGGATACCGTTTATCCTATTCGCGCGTTACGTCAGTCAGTTGTTGGTGCGCGAAATTGAACGGAAGCTGTTTACGAGGTGCGAGCGAAACGCCTTCGTCCGGGTTTGTTCCGGTGTTATAGGGCGGGCGTGTGCAAGGGTGGGGGTATGTGGGCCGACAGAGAGGGAGACAGAGCAAGAGAGAGAAAGAGAGAGAAAGAGAGAGAGAGAGAGGATAGCAGATGGGTCGGGCAATAGGAAACAATGGTCGAACGAAAAACAAAAAGATCATCCCTCTCGCAGCCGGCCGGCTGCCGGCATACGAAGTGCTCCTCGTTCTCCGATAGACTTCAATTATGAGCTTTCCGAGCATAAAAGAAATCTCAATATTACTGACAAATTTGAAAAGTTTCATAATTGATTCCTCGCCGGCTTTCTCGGTCCTTGCCGCTCCCCTTTTGCCACGGACGACGAGAGAAGTGCGAACGCGTGCGAGAGAGACAAGGAAAGAGAGAGATAAAGAGAGAGAGAGGGAGGAAAAGGAGGGTACGAGCCGAGGGGCGAAAACAAGGATGTAAGAGGACAGAATGAAGAGCACCGGCAAAAACAAAGGCCCCCCTCCCCCACCAGCTGCCACCGGCTGTCCGATCGAAAGGATTGACGCTTCAGCTTCCGAGATATTCTCCGTAGAACTGACACCTTTGTCTCCATTCGGAGCGGACGCTCCGGCGTTCTTTTCTCCCGTCGCTCGCTCGTTTTATCTCGGATTCAACGGACGGCAGCCAGCCGGCTCCTATTAACCAGAAATTCAAGAGAAATTGCTCGGCAATCGTCGAGCGTCTTTAAAACGCGTCGAACTGCCGCCGATTGAATTCTACGTGGACGAAAAGTGATTGGGAAAAATTGTACCAGTCTTCTTACAAATTCGATTTAAGAATTGGAAGGATTAATTTTTTTTCGAGAGAGGGATGTGCTGATTGTGTTGATTGGTTTCAATTTAGTGTCATGCATCTTTCCTTGTTTATTCTTTGTTTTGAATTTCGCGCCGATGGCGTTCTTGTGGCGGTGCTGTTCGCGTTTTGGCCTTCCTGTCGGTTTTGTTGTCTTCGTCTAAGAGCGAGCGTCCTAAGCGTGCGATGCGTGCCGCTGTAATCGGTTAATAAAGAAACGATCATTGTGTTTTCATGTAAAATATCAGTGCCAATAACAACAGATTGTTTAGAAGATGCAACGAGGAGATTGTAGAAAATAGGATCGATAACCAATGGAATGCAGTCTAGCCGGCTACAGATTTATCGTAGCAATTACGAGGATGTAATTGATGGTCATTAACGTGTCGTTATGGCTGCTATACGTCCCACGAACGATTTTTATTAGGGCGAAATCGTGCCTTCTCACGACAGTCCGCGATTGTTCTCTAGGAAGTATTATCTGTAATTATTTCTCGTGAAAATCGATATTTGTTGCGTCTGCGATGGGAACTGTGTACAAATATATTGGAGCAAGTGAAGATTAAAGCAGAAGATTAAGGAAATGGTTCTGCGTTTTTTTGTTATTGTTATTGACGTTCGAAAATTATGAACACATTCGCTAAATAATATGTTAAATCGACTGACGATTTCTACGCAGTTGTAGTATGTGCAATTAGTTGTGAAGATTGGGTAACGATTTTTTAATTTATAATTCTTTTGACAATACTTGATAATTGCAGCTCAAGAAGATTAAGAAAATGATTCTGCGTTTTTTTCGAACTACCAGTTTTATGTTGCATTGACTTTCTGGTCATTTGTGATGACTTGGTCTAGTTATGTGTTCTTTTTAAGCTGTGTGAAAAAGTGAATATTGTCATTTGTGATGACTCGGACTAGTTATGTGTTCTTTTTAAGCTGTGTGAAAAAGTGAATATTGTCATTTGTGATGACTCGGACTAGTTATGTGTCCTTCTTAAGCTGTATGAAAAAGTGAATATTGTCAGCAATTTTTGAAAATATGTAGTGGATGATAAGAGGGAGATATTACACGAATTTTAAATTGCTATCATTTCTGAAATAATCATGCTGGTATTCTTCAGCGTAAATCTACGTTAATGAAAAATTCAACGAATCTGCTATCATTACTCGTTTTCTTCGTATCACTTTTTAACGGCCTCTTGCCGGCACTTCAAAAGTTTCCTCACGATTTCTCTGAAGGACGGGCGGTAATTAGGACGAGCCTCGTATCTCTTCAAGAACCGGAAATCCTGCGGGTTATCAAACGGTCGTCGCACTTCCGACCCAGCACTGTCACATCGATGTACAAGCGTAAAACTGCTCTGCACAATGTTTAACAAAAAATTTCTGTTTCCTATTTTTGATCAGGATTCAATCAAAGGAAACCAAGATAAAAATCAAAATAGAGTTGCTGGTTCTCTCGAAACTTCAAAAAACGTTCTCCCAAAATTCTACGCGTTTAATCATATCCAACAAACATTTACTGCAAGAAACAATTTCTTCGTAATCTCACAAATACACAATTTCTATCTATTTATCGTTTTACCAAATAGAGAACAAAAAAAAATTGGTGTGTGCTTAGACCACATGGCTGAAGTGAAACTTCTTTCTTTAATTTTTTTTCGAATTTTTATTAACACTTTATGACATTTAATTTTCTATGATTCTATTATTGAAACACTTGGCTTGTGATAGCTAAAATATGATATAAATATTCTTGATTCAATTTTATCTAAATGTCTTACAAATACTGCATCGAGAGTTGTTCCTGATCTTATTATCACTTCATGAGGATTATTTACCATTTCCAATCTTAATTTATTTCTAAAAAATTCTATTAATAATTTCGATTATTCCGATGCAAAGTTCACGTTGAAATCTCCACTTAGCATCATCGGAATTTTATCATAATCTTTATTATACCCAACCGTATATGCTAATAGAATCGAATTTCGTTTCATCGTTTCATCGTTTCATCGCCAGATCGGTTTTACTCCTACCGCGTAGAGGTTATACGTCTACCGCGTCGAGGTTTTACTAAATCGTTTCATCGTTTCATTGTTTCATCGTTTCACCGTTCCATCGCCAGATTGGTTTCACTCCTACCGCGTCGAGGTTTTGCGCCTAACGCGCCTAAAGAAGTTTCACTTCAAAAATAAAACAAAAATGAAAATGAAGCGGTTTCTTTTACGTCGCCCGTTGAAAACCAATTTTCTGCATCTAACACCAATTTCACGATACAAATGCATCACTCAAACTGGCACTATAGTAGACAAGTTCTACATAATCCAACATAACCAACCATTTTCATCCCTTTCATTCCTTCACCTGATACCGAAACAAAAATAAAACAAAGTGCCACCTGTTCGTTGCTCGTATCAAACTCCCACCACCCCGCACATAACACCAATCGCATCCTAAAAGAACACCCCGGAAACATGTACCGCAATATACAGATTCCTCTTCGAGCAATGGACCGGTCATTCGTCGCGTACCTGCGGCAAATTTCTATTTACCAAATATCAATCCCCGTGAAGCATAGGAGCGGATCCGTCTGGGGGTTAGCGGGCGGTGATAAATTTTACAATTTAAATCGAGGCATTTCTTACCCTTCGGCGGTGCCGCGAGGGAATTTTCCAGGAGCAGAAGGAAAATACCCTGGACGTATGTAAGGAGACGAAGGATATTTCGAGGGCCCGGCGCGCTCGGTCACGTTTCCAGTCCGCGTGTCCGTCACGTATGCATATCTTGGGACACCGTACCGAAACTACCCTTGTGTCGAGCATCGGTGACCGCTTGTCTCCGTCCAGCCTCTCCAGGTTCTTCTCGTCCGAATCTCTCTCGCTCCCACCACTTGCCACCCCTCTCGTCCTCTAGCCGCCCCCTCACGGCCGCTCCCGTGGGAGCGTGGAGCCGAACGTACGTGGTCAACGCGGGCCAAACTGTCGGCGAAGTTACGTAAAATAGTTAGCGACACTTCCAGCTGCCCTGCACCCCTCCAACTCCATCCACCGAGACTGGCAGAGACCGTGTTGGCAGTGTTGGAGCAATGCTATGGACAGGCTCTGCCCGGTGCCTCCAGAGTAAAAGGAAGACGACCGATGGAAAGAGGAAGGGCCACGGGAAACGTACCGTATCCTGTCCGCTCCGTCACTGATGTATGGCCAGCGCGGGGACCTTGCACCCTGCCTGAGATACAACACGTACGTGACCGATATAAGCGAGATACCCGGCATCACGGATACCAACCATCAGCCTGTACACATATTCAATCGCACGTGTGCAACCACGTCTACACATGTTTGCTAAAACCCACCGCGGAAGACTTCGTTCCCTCGACCTGTCTCCGCAGCAGTTTCGAGTGCTAGCTACCACCGATAACGAACGCAGTTTAATGGCCAGTCGATGCTGATGCCTCCGTGATGCATCGGCCGAGGATAAAGTTTGTGCTCCCAGAAGTGTTCACAGTTTATTTTCGGTTCGGGCTAATTATGCGTGAGAGAGCACTGTTTGGTCATGGGTGGATTCATTGGTTGGCGATGGTGACTGGTACGTTGAGTCTAAACGAACGTTGTTATAGAAAGTTGCGGTTGGTTGGATTTCTTTGTATTGGAAGTATGATGAATTTGAGAATAATTTTTGATGATGGTAATTGGACATACAGGGTGGGCCACTATAAACAGGTTATCTGATTAACTCGCTTGGTTTTGAAGATAGAAGAAAATGCGTCAGACCAAACTTACTTGATATCGAGGCGCTCGTAATCTGATGTCATTAATTGTTTTATAGGTGGAGACGTCAAGGAGATATGAAGGTCAACCCTGTTTTTTTAAATGGAACGGTATGGTTTTTTATTTACATTCTGATAGTATGTTTCAAGACGAATGCAAAGACTTATTATGAAGGTCATTCAAGGTCACGCAAGGTCAACTGCAATAGTAAAATTCTCAATCTCAAAGCACTCTCCGAACACTACGACGATTTACAGGAAACATGTTATTTACGTATTCACTGCTACTTCAAGTTATTACGTAAATACGTAAATAACATGTTACATGTAAATCGTCGTAGTGTGCGAAGAATGCTTTGAGACATTTTATTTTCTATTGCAGTTGACCTCGCGTGACCTTGAATGACCTTCATAATAGGTCATTGTATTCGTCTTGAAACACACTATCAGAATGTAAATAAAAAACCATACTGTTCCATTTAAAAAAAAAACAGGGTTGACCTTCATATCTCCTTGACGTCTCCACCTATAAAAAATTAATGACATCAAATTACGAGCTCCTGGATATCAAGTAAGCTTGGTCTGATGCATTTTCTTCCATCTTCAAAAACAAGCAAGTTATTCAGGTCAACAAGTTATAGTGCCCCACCCTGTACTTACTAAGTGAACATTCTTAGAATGGAGAACATTGTTTTTGTAATTTAATTGGTTTGGTTACACCAAAAATGGTGTGATTAATTTCTGCACTAATCAATTGATAGTTAAGGAAATTAATTTTATGAGATCCATTTTTAAGAAATTATACAGCGGCGGTCACTAATGACCTCCGCAGCATTCGATGTCTTAATAACCTAGTAGACTTGAGAATATTGTTCGTGGTTAATATTGAGAGTAACAAAGCAAGATTCGAAACAGGCCATTTTGGTAGTTACAATGGCGATTAGTTTAGCCAAAGATTAACGCAATGGACATTCGATAGTTCTTTCTCCGACATATACATTGAATAGTCTGTTAAGAAGCAAACAGTTAATTTATTTTCCTTTTAATAGGTCAGCGAATTTGAGAATATTATTTGTGGTTAATAGAGTCTACACGCGGACCTCATTCAAGCTTGAGAATGGCTGAATGGTCAGTCCATGTTGATGCTTCAGCGGAATATAGGGTTTAGCCGAACATCGTTAGCGGAGGCAGCAAGTTGTGTCGATGGTTTAGTTTTCGTTTCAAGATAACTATGATCTGCCATTGAAGTCCATAACTATGCAGGCTCCGAATTAGTAAAACAGCACCTACTATAAATGATTAAAACCAAGTATCCGTGTGCGTGGGAACGTTAATGAAGATTAATGAAGAGCTTAGAGCCTGAGTAACAAATTAGGAAACAATCGGAGTTCTAAAAGTACAATTAAACAGCTCGCGAGTGCTACGTAAATGTAAATATGAACAAAAGCGCTCACGTTAGAAGGACAAATCTATTCTAGAGATCTAAAAAGATCCGTGTTTCTGTTTCGTGAAGGATCTCAGGCAGTATATGCAAAGAATTATTTATTGCAGTACTGAAAGTACAATTAAATAGCTCGCGAGTGCTATACAAATTTAAAACGTATGAACAAAAGCGCTCACGTTAGAAGGACAAATCTATTCTAAAGATCTAAAAAGATCCGTGTTTCTGTTTCGCGAAGGATCACAGGCAGTAGATGCAAAGAATTATTTATTGCAGTACTAAAAGTACAATTAAACAGCTCGCAAGTGCTATGCAAATGTAAAACGTATGAACAAAAGCGCTCACGTTAAAAAGGCAAATCTATTCTATCCATCTAAAAAAGGTCCGTGTTTCTGTTTCGCGAAGGGTCTCAGACAGTAGATGCAAAGAATTATTTAGTGTAGCAACCGGAACTATCTCACGTTACATTAACACTTAACCGACCGCACGCGCCACAGAGACATGTACACTTTCCACCGCGCTCGGGAAAGCCAAACTGTACTGTCCACCGCGCATTTTTCTGAAGTAGGACGGACTGAAATTTGCTATTTGAAATCAAAAAGGTCCGAAAATTATTTATGTGATCAACTATATCTTACGGTAACAATTTCGTTCAACGATTTCACATATTGCTTATACAAAATTCGAAATTAAAAGTTTATAATAATTATTTTTTAATGGTTATTCAAAAAGTATAGGTAATAGAGTCAGAAAATTAAGAACAGTAAAGATGACTAAGGATAAATAACATATCTCAAATATGGAACAAAAAAGCAGTAATATATTTTAATATTGTTTCAGTGTATATCTCTCGAAACATGTGAGACGACTCTATAGAAATAAGAAGCTCTATAGAGAAAGAACCGTTCCTCAGGTCAAAATGGGAGATGTACCCGATCGGTCGGCTGTGTTAACACGTTCATCGCCCGCTCAAAAATCATAAAAATTACACAAAATCAAAGCAATATATTTAATAAAACAAAAACTAAGAAGTTTAATTTTCGTGATATTAATTACTGTTTCAAACCTCTTCTATTCGTCAGATCGTAAGGAAATGTTGTACACTCGATCTACCAACGTAAAAATTAATTTTCAATTCTGTATAAATAATTCCGTCACCCAGATATGGGTGACATGGCGATATAAGTGTTAAATGAACAAACGCGCTCGTCGCATAACATCAAACAACGGACGTCTGCAGCGGTTCTAAATCAAGATTAAATATTAGCCTGCCGGAAGAAGGTGCACAGGGTGCACACGTATAAATCGGGCAAACTGTACAGCTAATTTGATCCCGGTATGAAATCGCACCTTATCCACTCGGAGGACGGTAAACATTTTGCGCTGGTAGCGAGCGCAGATAACGCACGATTTTCAGACCCGGTGAAAGTACACCGAGGATGAATCCCACCAAAATATCCCGCGAGTCGAAACGAGGCGAGGGGATGTGGGATGCTACAGAGGAAAAATTCGTCGAGTCTAAGGACAGGTTGCGCTTTGAGGAAATTCTAGGGAGCTGGACTCCCGGGCCCGTAGAATGAGAGTCAACGAAGACAGGGAACGAAGCGGACAGAAGCGAGTTAATTGCCAACTCATTCGTAACGGGAAGCAAGGCCTTGGGATGTCGGTTCTCCTGGTGCCGCTTGTGTTTCTAGGACGCGGTCCACCCTCTCGCCTCTTCTCTTCATATCCCCGTTGTTCCTAGGAGCTCCGCAGACTGGCTCGGAACGCCCGAGGCAACGGTGGTCCCGGGCACCATGAGCACAACTTGGCTCCCACCACCACCCGACAGAACCATTTTATTCCATTGACTATAACGCGAAACTTACTTGGCCGGGCACTAACCGTTGCTGCCACCGCCGCTACCGCT
This sequence comes from Sphecodes monilicornis, assembly GCA_913789915.3. Lineage (NCBI taxonomy): Eukaryota > Metazoa > Arthropoda > Insecta > Hymenoptera > Halictidae > Sphecodes > Sphecodes monilicornis. The sequence goes on from OU565290.1 coordinate 21,304,652, forward strand.
ACCATTGCCCCGTCTCTCCCCCCGCCTATCTCTCTCCCTCTCTCTCTTAGCTCTACTGTATCTCCTACCCCTCTCTTATCCCTTTTCGGTTACACGAACATTCCCTCTCTTTCTTCACCTTTCGTCTTTCTCCTTCCCCTGGCAGCGACGCGGAACCAGGCTAAACAACAAGTTCAACGGTACCGTTGTACCTCCATCTCCCGGGGATACGGCAGAGCCCTGCGAGGAACCACCGAAGGTGCATGCAACCCTTTCCACGACCACGACGCTCTGCTGTCGACGGACTACCACTTCACCCCGTTTCTACTGCAAAATATCCTCGACCTCACTGACGCCGCGTCTCGTTTCGCTGATATCTGAGACTATATATTAATGATTCTGATGCTTGTCCGGTTGCTCGACCACCTAAGATTATTTTACGAGGCATGTAACCGCTGAAATTTCCATTTTAGCTTTGTTTTCGATTTAGCAACAATTTAAACCGGTACTAGCATTATACATCTTCATCGTTGGGTTCTTTGTCAATTTCGAGGACCAAAGGTAGGATGAAAATTTATTTATTCACCTAATATAGTGAATAATCAGCTCAAGCACTTATGGAGATCATTTTACGAAACAACATCAAGCTGCTGAAATTGCTATTTTAGCTTTGGTTTCGATTTAGGAACAATTTAAACCGATACTGGCATTGTACATCTTCATCGTTGGATTCTTTGTCAATTTCGAGGACCAAAGGTAGGATGAAAATTTATTTATTCACCTAATATAGTGAATAATCAGCTCAAGCACTTTTGGAGATCATTTTACGAAACAACATCAAGCTGCTGAAATTGCTATTTTAGCTTTGGTTTCGATTTAGGAACAATTTAAACCGATACTGGCATTGTACATCTTCATCGTTGGGTTCTTTGTCAATTTCGAGGACCAAAGATTGGATGAAAATTTATTTATCCTCCTAATATAGTGAATGTTCAACTCATCCACTCATGGAGATCATTTTACGACGCAACATCAATCTGCTGAAATTGCCATTTTAGCGTTGGGTTTGATCTATGAACAATTTATACCAATAATGGCATTGTTCATCTTTATCGTTGGATTCTTCGTCAATTCCGAGGACCAGCGGTTGTATAAAACTTTATTTATCCTCCTAATATTGAATGATCAACTCAACCACTTATGGAGATTATTTTACGATGCAACATCGAACTGCTGAAATTTCCATTTTAGCTTTGATTTCGATTTAGGAACAATTTAAACCGATACTGGCATTGTACATCTTCATCATCAGGTTCTTGGTTAATTCCGAGAACCAGAGGTGGGCTGAAAATTTATTTATCCGCCTAATATAGTGAATGATCAACTCAGCCACTTATGGAGATTATTTTACGAAGAAACATGAAGCTGCTGAAATTGCCAGTTTAGTTTTGGTTTCGACTTATGTACAATTTAAACTGATACTGGCATTATTCATCTTCATCGTCAGGTTCTTCGTGAATTCCGAGGACCAGAGGTAGGATGAAAATTTATTTATTCCCTTAATATAGAGAATTATTTTACGAAGCAACATCAAGCTGCTGAAATTGCCATTTTAGCTTTGGTTTCGATTTAGGAAGAATTTAAACCGATACTGGCATTGTACATCTTCATCGCCGGGTCCATCGTCAATTCCGAAGAACAGAGGTTGGATAAAAATTTATGTATCCTCCTAATATAGTGAATGACCAGCTCAACCAACTATAGAGATCATTTTACGAGCAACATCAAGCTGCTGAAATTACCATTTTAGCTTTGGTTTCTATTTTTTAACAATTGCAGCCAATGCAGGCATTGCTCACCTTCATCATAGTGTTCTTCGTCAATTCTAAGGAGCAGAAGTGAGATAAAAATTTATTTCACCCCTAATTACAATGAATAATCAAATAATTAGAGGTACACATTAATGTATGGTCTACTGTTCACGAATTTGTTGATTATTTAAGAACCTTACATTTCCTCTTTAACATTATAAATTGGTACTAGAAAGTCCAGTATCGTCCAAAATATGATACACGTGTTATGTGCCTGCCAAAATTATTTGATACCCGCCACAATATTAATTGTCCCAAAGAATACAATTTACTATTGCACTATTCTATCATTCCTACTAAATGAAGTTCAATATTTCAGAAATACGTACATGACTATGTCCATAAATATTATTACCTAGATCCCACTTATACTAAATCATTAACCCCTTGCCTTACAATATCGTGTGTGCCACGTGATGAAGATTCTGAACAGAGTCTAATAAATTTGTATGTTATTAATTTCCTTTAAACCGAAGTAAAATTCTATTCAGTTGTTGTTAATGTACAGCCATTGTAGAATATATAGACATACAATAGATAAACATTTCTCCTTCGTCTAGGAAGTTTTGAACTACAAAGAAGTTATACTCATTGAAATCGTAAAATAAATCGTAAGGTAAGGGGTTAAGCATCGGTTAGAAATCCAAAATGATCAAAAAGTAAAACAAGAAGTAACAATTCAACAGAAGAAACGCACTTAACCCATTCAAACCGGATAACCCATATATATGTACTACGCATTTACAGATTCTACAAAAGTGTGTCATAAAATAAATGAATAAAACTTTCAAAATTCTTGAATTTACCATCAGACATATTAGAATAGATATTTTGACAGATACGTTAATTGGTTCAAACTTGATGTAGTTCAGAATTGATTCTTGCGTGAATCTATTAACAAAAATAGGATTCTCGTCTAAAAACTCCTATAAGAGAGAAAAAGAGCGCTGCGTCTTATCTCGCTTTCCTGAACCACCGAAAAACCGAGAGCCAATATCTTCTATCTAAGCGGTTCGCAAATGATTCGAGGGAAAGTTTCGCAATGTCGCGATCGCGGCTGTCGCAGGGGCGCTGCGAGGAAACTTCACGGAATCTGGGGAGCACAACGAGACTCTTCATTTCCACGGGCACACGGCTTCCACGGAGGAAGTCTCGAAACTTTGGTATCGAGCCGGGGCAGTCTTCGTCGGGAGCGATATTCAAGGCCGATCGGTGCGGCAAGGTCAGGGTACAAGCAGCGTGCAGATAGGTCAAGGCTGCGATGAAAAAGGTGCGGCGAAGAGGGCACCAACGACAGAACCCGACGGCGCGGCGCGGACGGAAAGAAAGGATCGGTGCCAAATAAATACAAAAGACGGATAGTCGGTCGGAGATGGAGAACTTTCCCGGGGGCTTAGCCCCGTTAAAATATTTTTTACGACACTTTCCATCGCTACAGCCGCCGTCGCCGCCGCCGCCGACACCGTCGGTCGAGGAGAGAGAGAGAGAGAGAGCCGAGGTTACTGACAGTCGAACTCCAGCCGAGTTTGCCAAGTTTCGCCATTAGACACGGTTAAAACTTTGTTCGAAACACTTTCGTCCGCGTGCCGTCCGCGACCGTGAAATAAGCGCGCTAAATTCTGAATATTTTCTTCGTCCGTCTTTCCTCGGCCTTCGCCCGCCGCAAGTCCCAATGCCATGGGGCCCCTCAATTCCCAACTTCCGTACGATTCGAGTGCTAACTTGTCGGCAAATGAATTTATGTAGTCGCTAATTTCCATCGAAGGTGGGGTACGACGAGCGTAAACGATCTTTGAATTGAGCGTATTAAGTGGAAGATGCTAGTTCCAAATTAAGTTACCCTCGCTTGAATCGCTTAAGAACTTTTTGGTTTGTCCGGCAGTTAATGTACCGTCGTTCTTTCTGGCTTCTTCGCTCACTCAACTATGCTAATTCACCGTGCACTTTATCTCGACGGCGTTTCCTGATTGATTTCCGTCCGTAAAAGCATACATCCATTTTTTTATCATGTAGTACGTACACGATTTTAATTTTTACAGGCAGTATATTGCAATTTAGAAATTGTGGAGAATCATATTGGACTGATCAATTCTTTTTCAAGATTTGAAGAAAATTATTTTGTCATTTTCAATGTAGATTGAATAGATAAACCTGTGTACCTCCTAGTCATGGCAATATTGTATCGATATATCGGAATATCGATACTTTCCAGCACGATACACCGATAGATTGCATCAATACTTGATGTACCGATACATCGATGTATCAATACTTCACCCATAAATCTGTGATGTTAAAGAAAAATGACACATGTCACATGTTTTCTCTTTTTCTCTAATCTTTCCTTATTTTCTTTTTACAATATAAGTGTACATTCGTTTCAATTTGCATGAAATTGCATATTTGCATAATTAATGTGAATAATAATAGAAAAAATAGTAATTTTAATTTTTTTAGCATTAGTTTTGCCTAATGCTTATGAATTGAACATTGGACTCCAATTAAATTGATTTTCAGCCTATAGAATTTATTTTGCATGACTTTTTTTACTGGTAAATACGCAAATCCTATATACTAAACTTCAATTAATGCAGGAACTTAAATTTTTTGAAATTGTAACATTCGGCGTTTTTCCTTGCAGTCACAGAAATATCGATACTGAAATCATAATTTAGAAAATTTCCACCAGATACCGTTGACAATAAATTCGACTATGGCGCTTTGACTTCTTTTCATACCAGTCGCATCGATACTTTAACACGTTGACTGCCAGGCGCATTGATTGCCCGAGGCGCTAACGTGAATTTTTCATTATGCGATGCATATTATGTTGAAATATTATTTGCAGCAAATAAAGTGAGTTATAAAATCATGCTTGAAGCATTTTTTGTGCATTAATTTCTTCAAACCGTTACAGTAACAATGGTATTATTGAAAAATTTATGAGTAGTATTTACATATTACATTATATACATATTTACTCTAGTTATGTACTTTTATTATTTGCTGCGTCGCCGGTCACCGGTGGACCCCACGGCGCTGTAGCCAAGTCGAGTGCCGGTCACCGGTGACCCCCATGGCAGTCAACGTGTTAATTCCGATTTATCGTTTGTATCGATACTTTGAGTATAGAGTATCGCCATAACTAGTACCTCCTGCTTCGTGAATAAATGTCCACCGTTTCTGTAATCATTTAAATCGTTTAATCGCACGTATACTTCTGACTCTGTGTTTTAATTTGCTTAAAAGACTGCATTGTTCTCCCGACAGCAAATTTAACGCCGAAAGCTTGAATGTTTGTATCGTATGATTTCTTTAATATTCTGATCAGTTTTATTGAGAGCCGAGTGCCCGTGCATCATAATCTCAACCATCGCTCTTGTTCTCCCATAGTTTCCAGCATTTTTCAATATGGCTATGGTTCCTTCCAGTCCAGTCTATAAAGTAGGATTTTTTGAAAGAGACCAAGATAAAATACCGAAGCATCAGCACCGCATGTTTGATACGGCTGTACTTGTTCCATTGTACCGACCCTTGCTGTGCTATAAATATTTTACGTGTTATGATTTACGCACACCACAGTGACCATTGCGCTCTTCCCCCAGTTTCATGTGCCTTTTTTTATTCACCACGCGGGCAGCGTTTCTGAAATAGGGTAAAAAGCGGCGCTCATACCATCTTTTTTTCGAACTCGAATCAATTTATTACAGGATGCTGAAAAACATTGCCTACCAGAACATTATTCACAAAATATTGCAGTGCAGAAATATTCAATCACACAATTGTTATTGAATACTTCGAACAGCTGATTGTATACAGGGTGGGGCAATAACTATTAGCAACTCAGATATATTCGAAACTATCAGATTCACAGAAATATTCTGCTGAAATAAAATTGCACAATACGAAGGGGGCCATCCGGTGGCGATAATAGTTTTTGGTAATTATATAGAAAAGTTCTGCGTACTCCGATTTTGATGAAATTTTAATATATTATAGATTTCGACATTTTGCACAACTCTTTCCTTTTCCAATATAGGGGGGTCGCTTTTAGTTTTCGAGATATTTGCAAAAAACTATCGGATTTCGACACATTAACAACTTTTTCCTTTTCCAATATAAGGGGGTCGCTTTTAGTTTTCGAGATATTTGCAAAAAACTGTCGGTAATGTTAATTTCATAACGAAAACATTCTTTTTAGAAACACTGGGTGGGTATGTGTGGTATTGTCGCTTCTCATCTCCACAACGTGTTTACAAACAAAAAATAAACAGATGCGGCCCGAAAATCCAGGAAATGGAATAACAGAAGAAAGAAGCAGAATTAACTCCTGTAGATAACTCTGATCATACATAGATAGGCTGAGCTTTCAATTTTCAAAGACATTTCCTGGATTTTCGGGCCGCATCTGTTTATTTTTTGTTTGTAAACACGTTGTGGAGATGAAAAGCGAAAATACCACACACACCCTCCCAGTGTTTCACACGCACCCAGTGTTCCTAAAAAGGTTTCCGTTATGAAATTAACATTACCGATAGCTTTTTGGAAATATCTCGAAAACTAAAAGCGACCCCAGTATATTGAAAAAGGAAAAAGTTGTTCAGAATGTGTTGCTCCATAACATATTAAAATTTCATCAAAATCGCAGCTAGAGGACTCATCAGTAAGGCTATCTAGCGGACCCGTGCCTTAGACTCGGGATGTCGTAAGGACAGTTTAGGACGGTATATATACACAAACAGAGGAAGATTCAGGTACTAGCGGGTAAGGTGTTGTCGTAATGTCCCTCTGTTGACGAGCATAGGAAGTAGCCGCCACAATACTAATCTTATCATGTTTATCTTATCCTGCAAATTTATTAAAGTGACCTTCAAGCAGTGTTTATTCTCAGTGAAGTAAACGGTAAGCATTACACCTTCCTCTACTGTTTACAATACGTATGTTTCATTTACTACCAAAACCGTAAGTATTATCGCCTTTCTCTACTTTCTATGACCTTCAATGACCTTATGTAATAGGTCGTTGAACTCGTTTTAAGATCCTCTACCATGATACGGAAGCAAAAACATACCGATCCATTTAATAAAATGGAGGTGACCTTCAAATGTCCGAAGTACCCCCACCTGCAAAAAAAACTATTATCGCCACCGGATGGCCGCGTTCGTACTGTGCAATTTTATTTCAGCAAATATTTCTGTGAAACTCATAGTTTTGAAGATATCTGAGGTGCTAATAGTTATTGCCCCACCCTGTATTATAATTTCAAAAAAGCTTCGTCTTGCAGATAATAAATTTTCAAGATTCACCACGGATTTCTCTGCTCGATGTAATTCTAACCTCAAAAACCAGTACATTTTCGTCTATTGTTCTTCTTCTGATTTTCCTTCGTTAAAATTGTATTTGAAATTTATGAAGAATGCTTTCATAGCTGAGAAGATTTTTACAAGCACGATGATGCATATTTTGCAAGATGCGTTGGTTTAATAAATGAATCGCATGGTAAACGAGGTCACGTACAACGTTGGTTAGGATTGAAGCGGTGATTATTACCAGAGATGTTTTCAGGGACGAAGGGAGGCTGTACTTGCACAGAAGAGGGCTAATTGTCGTCGAACGAAAGGTCCGAGGGGGTGACCACATCCCCCACGGCATCAACACGGTAAGGCACTCAAGCTCGGTCGTCTTTTAACTCGTGTAGTGCGCATTCCTTCACCGTACGAGAGGGTTAAATGCGGAGTTACTCCCCCTTTAAGCCTGTTATATGTCTCGAGGGGGTAGTCCGGACCTCTTTCCTATTTCCTGCCTGGCTGCAGAAACCAAACGACCTTCGCATCTTACACACACGACGCTCCAGATTTTCGAATCACCAACGGGAACAATTAAGTAACAGTAATGAACAATTAGCCACCGTCTCGTAAACTAATTCTTAGTACTTATCGCTACTAACTATCTGGTTAATGGACATATCCACTCAAATATCAAGCACATTCTTCATACAATTTTAATTGTATGTCTCGACAAAATGTGTATATTAATTTGCTTCAATTTTGCACGAACATTTATATCCTCTCCAATATTAAGGCTATTCGTTTGACAATTTCAAGTTTGTCTCGACAAAATGTGTAATTTGCTTCAATTTTTCACGAATATTTATATCCACTCGAATATTTACGCCATTTTTCTTAGAATTTTAATTGCGTCTCGAAAAGATGTGCATATGAATTTGCTTTCAACTTCTGAAGAATTTTCGTATGCGTGAAAATATGAATATTTATATCCCCTCGAATATTAACGCCATTTTGCTTAGAATTTTAATTGCATCTCGAAAAGATGTGTACATGAATTTGCTTTCAACTTCTGAAGAATTTTCGTATGAAAATATGAATAGATGTAGTGATCTTTTGCGATGTAGCTGCAGCAATGGACTATGAAGAACTGTGGAGGTGCCAGGATCTTAAGAATGCTTCCTCGAGATAACTAATGTAGTGGGTTCACGCGTGCGACTAGTGGATGTGCTATGTCCGACGAAAACAAGCAGTTTCAGAAACGCGCAAACAGATAAGTCAATAAAACGATCCAGTCAAAACACTGCGATTGGACATACACTCTTAAATTACAAATGAATTGTTCATGTTAAAAGTCAGTTCCAACGTGGTTTGCTTTCTGAACAGTTTGAAACGCTGATTCAACCGAAGCGGAAACCTTTCAATAATTGGCGTACCTATAGATAACTATCGATCACCCTTTCCTTCATGATTACTCATCAAGTAAAACTTTCATAATCCAACTTCCGTAGTGCTCATCAATATGAATTTTTAAAACACATCACACAAATTTAATTCATCGTACACATTTGTCTAACCCTTCTACGTTCCTCAAGTTTTAAACAAGTTTCATGTTTCAGACAGATACATCAATTTATAGAGAAATGAACAATTCTACAGTAGGTACAATAGAAAATCAGGTTTTACAGTTCTACAGTAGGTACAATAAAATGAGGTTTAACCATTAGCATACGAAGATGATTAGCATCTTTCGGGGCGCTCAGGAACCCCGGCACATATTTTCTTTTTGCCATTCCGTTTTTAACTGTCGAAAATGCTTTTTTTCTATGTGTCTGATTATCAACTCTGTTCAGTAGAAATAGATAAAAATGAAATTCGTTCAAGAAATTTACAAGAGAAAATGAAGAACCTATATAAAGGTTTGAGAACGTCAATACCATCTTTGAAAATGTTTGCTTAGTCTCATTGACAAAATATCTTAATGGAAAAATGTCACACCTACAATTAAAAAATGTCTCATTTAGAAAATGTCCCATTAAGAAAATATCTTACAATTACAAAATGTCTCGTTCAGGAAATGTCTTCTTTACAATTAGAAAATGTCTCGTTCAGGAAATGTCTTCTTTACAATTAAAAAATGTCTCATTTAAATTTATAAAGTGCCTCCTTTACAAAATGTCTTTGCATAGAAAATATTTTATGTAGAAAATGTCATCCATAGAAAATATCTAATCTAAAAAATCTCCTAATTAGAGAATGTCCCTTTTAGAAAGTGTCTCATTTAGAAAATGACTTACAATTAGAAAATGTCCCACTTAGAAAATGTCTTACAATTAGAAAATGACTCGTTCAGAAAATGTCTTCTTTACAATTAGAAAATGTTTCATTTAAATTTAGAAAGTGTCTCCTTTCAAAACGTCTTTGAATAGAAAATATTTCATGTGGAAAATGGCACCCATAGAAAATGTCTCATTTATAAAATGTCCTAATTAGAAAATGTCTAATTTAGAAAATGTCTTATAATTAGAAAATGTCTCATTCAGGAAATGTCCCCCTTACAATTATGAAATGTGTTATTTGAAAAATGTGTTACATAGAACATGTTTTACAATTAGAAACTATCTTACTTAGAAAATGTGTAGCTCAGAAAATGTTTTACCCATAAAATCTCTCATTTGAAGAACGTCTTGTATAGAAAATGCGTACTCTATGAACAGATGTACGCAATATGACGTTCCTGGAAGCCTATGTAGGGCACCCAGCCGTAGTAGACCGCTGAAGGTCGTCAGCACTAACATCGTCATGTACACCGGCATCCAATTCTATAACTTCGTTTCCTCCCGACTGAATAATTTGTCCGGGGCATTTAGCTTGGCGAAGTGCTCCCGCCCCGGTGATCAGGCCAGCTAAACTATCGAGCTTGACGTCGATTAATCCAGTATATCGCGCACCGTTGGGAATCATTAGTCGTTGCGCCGGTTCCGCCCTAAGGACCGTCACCGAGGACCTGTATCGGTCGTCGATTCCGAGAAGGTGGGCTTCGGACCCGGAGCAAGAACTCCGGAGTCCCGCGAAGAGGCGGAGGCCGCCTATAGGCGATGCCTCGACTGGATTAAAGGCGCATTACACCGCTCCAAAGGGCCCCTAATTAGATCCGGAAAGAAGCAAAGGGTTCCCCGAGTCGCGTAACTCGGTTTACCGAAGGGAGAACCCACCTCGGCTCTGCTGGCATTAACGGCTTTTGCGCCCGTTGAGACACGACCTTTTACCGACCCCCCTCCCCCCGCATCTAACCTACCCCACTCCTCATCCACGTCTTCTTCGATCTTTCAATGACCTCCTCCTGCTGCCATTCGATCAAAAATGACGACGAATCAAAGTTACTCTAGCCTGACTCAATGACATGTGGTTCACAATTTCTTGAAGTTTCGACGAAAAATTCTGTTCAGAGGACCAACTTGTGTTTGAGGTTAGATCTGGGTTAGGTTTCTTGAAGTCCCGACGAACAATTCTGTTCAGAGGACCAACTCGTGTTTGAGGTTAGGTCTGGGTTAGGTTTCTTGAAGTCCCGAAGAAAAATTCTATTCACAGGACCAACTTGTGTTTGAGGTTAGGTCTAGGTTAGGTTTCTTGAAGTCCCGACGAACAATTGTGTTCAGAGGACCAACTTATGTTTGAGGTTAGGTCTGGTTTAGGTTTCTTGAAGTCCCGAAGAAAAATTCTATTCACAGGACCAACTTGTGTTTGAGGTTAGGTCTGGGTTAGGTTTCTTGAAGTCCCGACGAACAATTGTGTTCAGAGGACCAACTTATGTTTGAGGTTAGGTCTGGGTTAGGTTTCTTGAAGTCCCGAAGAAAAATTCTATTCACAGGACCAACTTGTGTTTGAGGTTAGGTCTGGGTTAGGTTTCTTGAAGTCCCGACGAACAATTCCGTTCAGAGGACCAACTTGTGTCTGAGGTTAGGTCTGGGTTAGGTTTCTTGAAGTCCCGAAGAAAAATTCTATTCACAGGACCAACTTGTGTTTGAGGTTAGGTCTGGGCTAGGTTTCTTGAAGTCGCGACGAACAATTCCGTTCAGAGGACCAACTTGTGTCTGAGGTTAGGTCTGGGTTAGGTTTCTTGAAGTCCCGACGAAAAATTCTGTTCAGAGGACGAACTTGTGTTTGAGGTTAGGTCTGGGTTAGGTTTCTTGAAGTCCCAACGAAAAATTCTGTTCAGAGGACCAACTTGTGTTCGAGGTTATGAGGAAGGTCGAGGTTCACTGATGACCCCCAGAAGTATTTGGACGTAGCAGACACTCTTTGTGTGTTCTACGACATACTAAAATTCATATCTACGACATACTAAAATTGATATCTTCCACATTAGTACAATATTCTAGACGTTGGACAAAAAAGAAAGTGGTTACAAACGACCCTAGAGCTCCCCATGCTGCAGATGAAGTTCTCCCGATGACACACATGACCGAAGAACTGGATGAAAAATTTGAATAATCTTAGAGTGAAAAGAGATTGAAGAGATAAAAATTATGTAGAATGCGAGATTGTAGATTGAACAGCTTTACGATGGAGAATAAGGGTAATGTGCGGCTTCTTCGAGGTCGATCAGGATTGATTTTTTCTTAATTTAGAGAGGAAACCTGTGGTGTATTTTCGGGTATACAATACCGCTGAAATATTTCAGCGGCCGTTCGAACCAACGAAACGCTCCTTTTATCGAACAAAGTTCGAACCATTCGGTTTTATGGATGCCTAGCTAAATACGCGCGAGGACTAAGTCGGCTGTTACGCTTCAGCGTCTGATATGAGGGGATCGGAATCGGACGGGAGACTGTACACGAGCTACCGTAAGTGATTGGCAAACAGACCGACCGGTTTTTACGACGTTGCCCTGAACATCCCCACCAGTAACCCGTGTGGGCTTTTCGTTTGCCATGTTGGCCGTTGATCAGCTTTGGGCCTCGGCGAATCAACCAATGATCGTAAACCTGAAATATTGGTTGCGTCCTTCGTAACCTTGGACAGGGACATCTGTGTGTCTGAGTATACAGGCTGCCTAGAATCCGCCTAGAAATCTGCCTAGAAAAATAAGAACCTAAAGGGCAAGGCAATTCATAAGGTGATCAACTTTTTTACAATATAAAAGAGGACACAAATAAATTGAAAGAAAAAAAAATTTTAAATAAAAGAAACATTTTATATTCCATAATAAAAATATTTGTAACATTTTATATTGTAATTATGCTTATATGCCTATTAGTTATTATTGAAATGAGTACTACAAAAGGAGGACTGTCCTCTGTAAACGAGGACGATTGGTCACCTTACAATTCACCTTCCGTGGGTAAGAAACACGTTATATAGATCGATGATGATGACTATACTGCGGATTTTTATGCATTTATGAAGAAATTGGCTGGGTGAAGTACAAAACAGTAAAAGATTAGAAAAATCTACGAATACTGCTATGTTGTTTCCAATGTGAAAAAACTATTAAGGGATGAAAAGAATTTTTATTTAAATCCAGCTTCTCACAATCGATTTTTATTTTGCACAAAGATCCGCAGTCTAATGATGACAAATCCAAGAAGAGGGGACGTTGCATCCAATTAAAGAATTGCTATATAGGGCTATTGTACAGAAGCTAACCTTCGTTTCTCTCTTATATCAATTCGACACATTTTTCATTGCTTCTGAATTTGTAGCATGTCTGGCAGACTGATTTACTACATGTACGGTTGTAGTGTTGAGAATAATTTTATTTTAAACTTGTCTCTACTGCTTGTATGGTTTCTATTTGAAACAAAAAATTTACAAATTAAATAGGTTATCTTTCCACCACATTGGTCTTCTACCATTGTGTCAGTTTTGAACCAACGTTCAGATATAAGTGGTTAACTCCTTGCCATATTTTAACGAGTCAGACTCCTAATGAAGATATTAAATAAAGTCTAACAAAGATGAAAGTTATACCTCTATTTCCTGACGAAATAAAATTTTACTTTGTATTATCAATATTTAAGTATTGAAGTAAATGTAGTCAGGCAAAAATATAAATTTTCTTTCCTGTTCGGTCACATTTTTGGGGGTGAAAACGTTCTAATTAAGGGGTTAAGAAAATGAGGGTATATCGAACCGTATCAAATAACATTAAATTTTCTAAATCCAAACGAACTAGTACGAGGAAAGTCATGTTTCTTTTTCGAAGAGCGAAGACCAGTTCGAAATCGTATAGAATAAAAATGTTCGAACATTCGACTAGCAGATAATAGGTCTCGATTTTCTCGTACCCTGGCAGAAGGCAAGAATACCGGTGAATTATCGGTAAACGTGACTACGTCACGCCAGCTGTAGACTGGAGGCACGAGTATGTGACCGTCGAGCGGGCAGGTACGGTGGAAAAATGCAGGAAACATCGAAACACGTACGGTGTACGCGAAACGGAGCTACTCGGGAGTATCGTGGCTCGGTGTGGCGAGCGCCTTGGTAACGGTCGAAAAACGAGCAGAAGAAAAGAGTGAACAGAAGAAGAGGTAGAAGAGGGCACGGGAAGGCGTATCTGCCGCCCACGTACATGCCATCCGGCGGGTTTTGGCGTATCCTGGGCGTTCCTGGTACCGTGGCGGAAGCCCAATCGCGGGTTCGAGGTTCGAAACCCGGCCGGCGCACTGAGGACGCCGACGCCCACCGTCCTCTCGGCCCACCTTGTGCAGGGCCGTAGTGCGCATAGCGTCGCGCAGGCGAAAAACGCGCTGACCTCGATACCACCCCCCTCTCGCCCCCTGGCCGGCCAACCCCCCCGGTCGGGCACCCCACTCGCACCTCTACACCCCTGGCACCCTGTTACCCCCAACTCGGCCACGACCACCTCTATCGGCCGCGCGTCGCCTCCTGTCGTTCTAATTCTCGCCACCTATGTAGCTGCACACGTACGTAGAACGATTTCAGGAGCTGCCAGCTGCTTGTCGTCGTCGGCGTCGACGCCGAGCGTCGTCGTCGTCGTGGACCCTCTCCGAGGCGGCCGTTGCCCGTTGGACGCGCTGATATGGGTCTCATGAAATCTCGTTCCAGGTGACTTTTCTCGATGACACGCTCGTCCTGAATACATTACCGCTCTTTCACTTTGCTGGGAATATCGAAGACGAGGCACCACCCCCACCACATCCCCTTTCCCTCCCGTCCGAGCACCGTACGACTACGATATTGAATTTCTACTTTTAATTCCGACGCCCTGGAGACCCGGGCTTACGGACTTCATAAATAAGGACAACCGAGGGGACGGGGAAATGCTTCATATGCCGCCGATCAGTATGCCATTTCCCCGCGATTTTCACAAAGTTACACACGGTATACACGTCCAGGCTACCTCTTTCCCGGCACAACCGATCTCTCTATATCCCAAGCCGTTGGCTGCCTGTCAAGGGCCACTCGAACCCCCGCTTAATTCCACCAATAAGTTCCAAACTACCGTGTGGTTTTTAATGCGGCAAGTACACACTGGAGGAGACTTAAAGTTGCCCTCTCTCTCTCTCTCTCTCTCTCTCTCTCTCTCTCTCTCTGCTCCCGGCGATTTTCGATTGGAATTTATAAATTTACGGGAATCCTGCTCATTAAATGCTAAGCCGTGCGCCCGGTCGCCTATCCTTACCCGATGGAGAACATAAGCAAACAGACTCGTGATCCTAATTTAATTCGAACGGAAATCCTATTAGCCGTTCGCGGTAGACGCGCACGGGCGCACTTTGCCGGTGAGGTCCTTGAAAAACATGATCGTTTCGCAACACAAACCGAAAGAGTTCGCTGACCGTTCCTCACGTTTTAGGTATAGAAGGCTCAGCTAAATAACTTTTATAAACATTAATTTTAATATTGTGTCTGATCGTTTCGATTTTCTGTGAAGTATGAAATCACTGTTTTGCCATTATGTACTACAGTGAATGCTCGATAATTGTCCCAAATATCTTGCCTATAATTGTCGCTAACCGAAGGGCCTCTCGATCGTCGGTGTCCGTCCGTTCGGCAAAGGTCGAATAATAATATATTCTGCACGATAATTGTCCCTGGCCGGATCCGTGTTGTGGATAATTATTGAGTATTCACTGTATTCCTCTTTGTCATTCAGAATGACCAAGCTTTTTAATTCTGAAGAAGTTGCATGGATGACAATCGTCATTTTGACGGGCAATGGTAGGTTTAGTGTTAATCCTTAGCACTCGAATGGCGACTGTGAGGCGCCGCTACAAATTGTTACACCATTATTCAGAATATTGTTTACATGATTAAATTTGTTTATATGTAATAAATTACTAAACATTTAAATATTGTATGAGGTACTATATCAGTTTCGTACGCATATGATGAAAAAAAATTATGTACAATGGACATATTCTAGGTTAAAAGAAATGTTTGATTTTTTAGTTGAAATAGCTCCGAGTGCAAAGGGTTAAATTAAAAGAACAGCTGTTTCATTCGCAACAATACTAAGACTAACGTCTCTACAAGAAGTACCACCAGGAATATTATCAGTCCGAAACATTGGCAATAGATTGCGGATCTTTATACAAATTAAATATGATCTGTCTGAATTGTGAGAAACAGGATTCAAACAAAACTGTCGTTCTTTTTTTAATAACTTTAGCAAGATGAAAATATCACATCGAGATTCTTAAATTCTTTCATAAGTGCATAAAATTTTTGTCATAAGTGCATAAAATCCGCAGTCTAATTATCAATGATGAAGTTTTAAGAATGGCCCGGCGTCCGAGGGTTAATTTAACCCTTAGCACTCGAGCGGTGACTCTGAGGCACCACTAAAAATTGCTATACCATTATTCAAAATATTGTTTACATTATTAAATTCATATTCAATAAATTAGTTACCAAACATTTAAGTATTCTATGAGGTATTATGTCAGTTTCATTTCCTCAAAATGATAAAAATCATATAGAATGGAAATATTCTTGATCGACAAAAAAAGTTTGGTTATGGAGTTAAAATACTTTCGAGCGCAAAGGGTTAATCGCCCGAAAATGCATAATTGAATGTCGATTTCGATATTCTGGGTCAAACAGATCCAGGTTCTGCTGTCGGTGAGTTAAGACGAGGAAGTGACCTAATTGATTTCCGAAGATCAGGTCGAAAAAGACGAAGAAGAAGAAGTTAACGCTCGTCAAGACGGGTCCGTTACCACAGCATTAACTCCGAGGAGCATACATCCTGTAAAGTTCTCGTGCGAGCCGATTCGTTCGCTGGAAAGTTACTTTCCCGTAAACAACAAGTAGTTACCTACTCGAGAAACGTTCTGGCAGAGCACTTTCGTCTGTGCGCGTGCCACGCTGTTCTCTGCACGAACACGGGGGATCCGAGCCCGTGAAAGCGTAGCGGATGTCCGCGAAAACTGGAACTCGTAAACCAGCGCCATCCCTGCACCGAAAGTCGGCAAGTTCAGGCTCGCGGAAAAGAACAAGTCAAATTCGCGTCTTCGAATGCATTTTGACGAACGACTGTTGGACGATACGACCTGGCGACGACTTGCTTTCAACCCCCCGAACTAGATCGTAAAGATTTCGGTCATCCCGCAAAACTGACGAGACCCCCGTAACGATTGTGTTTTTCCGAGGTCCGCCAGGATCGTCGATAATTTTCTGAATGAACGTCGACCGTGGTTCAAAGTTGCCAAAGATTCAAATCGGAACGGTGGATCTAGAGTAAATAATATTGCTACCGATTTTTTAGATGTTCTGATAGAAGAATTTTTATATTTTGTGTAATTTAGGATGTGGTATTACTTGTAGTAAGATTGAAACTGTTTCTGTTGAGGTACATCATGGTTATAGTTGTGGGAATGCGTATGCTTGTGACGCTTGTCTGATGACTGACTATATACTTGCATGTACTACTTACTTCAGTCAAGCATTGTGATTATTCATTTTAGAAAGTGAATATGAGAACTATGAATATACATACGATCTTGAATAAACGAAAATACAATTTCTGATTCATGGCATGAAATATATAGGGTGTTAAATTATTTAAATTCGATTATAATTGTTCGCAATGTATCAGAACATCCTAGATGAAACGTGACTTTCCTATCGTGTTTTTAGAAGATGAAATAAAGAAAGATAATCATAACCATAAACCTCGTATATATATTTCTTCATTTTCTAGAAACCAGTATATGGAAGTATCTATCATTATCCAAATTTGTGAAAGAAAATTTTTGTTAATCATTGAGTGAAATAATATATTTTATACTACTTGTAAAATAATGTATACACATATCTCACTATTTAAAATTACGAAAGAAAATTGTTATCACTCGTGGAGCGAGCTAATTCGTCTTCTACAACCTGCAAAATAATCTATGTAATTATTTCACCCTCCTAATTTATAAGAGACAAGTTTTATTACTAAATGACTGGACTAATACATTTTCTATGACCTGTAAAATAATGTATAGTAATGTCTCACTATTTAAAATTACGGAAGAAAATTTGTATCACTCTTGGAGTGAGCTAATACGTTTTCTACAACCTGCAAAATAATCTATAGAAGTATGTCGCCCTCCTAATTTTTGAGAGACAAGTTTTATTACTTATTGAGTGGGCTATTACATTTTCTGCAAACTGTAAAATAATGTATAGAAATATCTCACTATTTAAAATTAGGAAAGAAAATTGTTATCATTCGTGGAGTGTGCTAATACGTTTTCTACAACCTGTAAAATAATCTATGTAATTATTTCACCCTCCTAATTTATAAGAGACAAGTTTTATTACTAAATGACTGGACTAATACATTTTCTATGACCTGTAAAATAATGTATAGTAATGTCTCACTATTTAAAATTACGGAAGAAAATTTGTATCACTCTTGGAGTGAGCTAATACGTTTTCTACAACCTGTAAAATAATATATAGAAGTTTTTCACCCTCCTAATTCATGAGAGACAAGTTTCATCACTCATTGAGTGGACTTCTACATTTTCTACAACCTATAAAATAATGTATAGAAGTATCTGACCGTTTATAATTTACACCTAAAACACATTTACGTCTGCAGACAGTAGTTGGGCACCAAGTAGAGTTTCTGAGGTACCTCCTGAGGATTTTGTGCAACTAGGTTCTCGACGTTAAGCTAATGTTACCCGGTAAACAGGAAACATAATGTGGCATCGAGACTGGAAGAAGTAGGAGCCGATGGTTCTGGTAACGATGGTTCGCGATGGTGGTAGTTAGAGCTGGGGCGCGTGGCGGCGGGTTCGGAGGGGCGGCAGCGACCATCAGTCATTATTTTCCGCAACATTTAGCAAGCACTTCAAACTGTTTCGCGCTCCCTGCTAGGTCCGCTATCCTGCCGCAGGTCCGAAACTTTCTCAAGTATGTGCCATAGGAGAGAACAGCGTGCCGCTCCTCCGACGGTCACCTTTCTCTCTCCCTCCCATCCCTTCTTCCTCACCCCCTCTACTGACGGAAAGCTCAGGTTTTTTTCCGTAGCCCCCTGAAGATGAGTTATGAACCGACAGGTTGCTCGAACATGCTTCCTCATCGGGCTCGACCCGAAACGAGGACCCGGTAGTAATTAAGAACGACCACCAAAAAAGGACGCGTAGACGCGCGCGCGAGCGCACTTTCCACGAGATACAATTAAGCGGGCTACCCGCGGAAGAGATCTTGAGAGAGCGTGTTTGTTAGTCTTGTTACCGAGACGAAAAATTACCGTCCCCGGGAACGTGTTCATTTGCCGTGGAGAGGATCGACCGCGAGCATTAGCCGCACTCGCGCGTGTTTTAAACTCTAAGTGTTTGCCAAAGACCCTAACGATCGTACTGTTGCAGGTAACCCTACTGGTTGGCGCAAACGACCACCAACAAACTCTATGAAATCATAAATTTTGATAAGCTGATTCATGAAAAATGAAATCGGATAAAATTCGCTATTCTATCGGAGGATTAATTATTTTCTAATGTAGGGAGTGTAGGGCGACACCGTACCGAATTCCGCTGAATATTACGACGTTAGTAACGGTAACGACGCGTTGTTCTGTTTAACAACGTGATTGATAGTGGTTTTCAGAATAGATTAGAAAATACATAGTTTGTGATTCGAGACGTAAATCTCAGACGGAGATTGAGACGTAAAAGTGTAATCAATTGTATTTGTTGTGTCTTCTTCTAATTAAATTATATATTATTTTCATATCTACCGTCTCTGATCCTACCCTAATGAAGACCAAAATCGTATTAGAATCCTGTGAACACTTTTTGGAGTCTGAGTTTTAAAAGATATAAAAACACTATGAATACTGAAATCGAAATTCTTTCATCCTGTTTATCTATGTTATAAAAGAACTCCCTCGACTCGAGGATCATTCCTTGCAATGAATAAAATTGATTTATAAGGAAATTAAAGATTTTCAGACATTTTAATTGCAACCCCTTGACGTACGAATCGAATGATATACGATGTGACCAAAATACCATTTATAATTCAACCTATCATTTGTGGAAGCTTAACGATGAATTTTCGTAAAAAAATCAATATACATGTATTTCTAGGATGTTAATAAACATGTTGCTGGTAATATTTTCTGTTAAATAATCTCTTGCTTCAATGTGTATAATGTAATAAAAAGCAGATAACGGTTAAACTTCACTTCGGGGGATCAAAAATTTTGCCACAGAAGGCATATGTCTGAAACGTATTCAGACGTCAAGGGGCTAACATGTACTATAGAAATACAGGAGAAATATATGGGGTTGTGTACGAGCACAGAGAATAATTCCAATGCGAAACAGCAAGGTCAAGAGTTATTTAACGTGTTTACTATATTTTCGAACTTTTCTTCTTTTACCCTTCATAGTCGGATGCCAGCGACGACCGCGGAAATTTTAATCGAATTTATCGCAATGCTATTCATGAGGGAGACAGAAAGAGAGATAGAGAGGCTGAAAAAGAAGAAGAAGAAGGGTGAGACGGTCGAATAGGAGGCAGACGGAGTCGTATATCTCGACGTCACGTATAGAGAAGCCAGGAGAAGTAGCATCGGATGTACTCGTCTCGCGAGCACGGTGATACTGGCCATCCCCTATCTCTCACCCCCTCGAGACTGTCGAAACGCGCTAGCCAAAAGTGCCGCACGCTGCACGTAAGTTTCTACGAAGTAAGTTTCCTGTCTTCTCTTTCGCGAGCACACCGAGCGCCGACTAATCGGAATTACAAATGCTCGTCTCCAAGCCCCTACCTACCCCTCGCGCTACTCACTGACAGTCGCCTCATCCATTCCTCGTATGGACAGAATTCAGATCCCGTAAAGTTACTATTATCGGGCTGCTTTAAACGCTCCGCTGGCGAAATAGTTCACCAATTGATCGATGCAACGTCTCCCGAGAAAATACTGCGAAACGACTAATGTACTATTCGCGAGAAACAATAATCGCTTCCAGCGATTAATCGTACCGATAATCCTCCTTAAGGATCCGGTAATTACTGAAACACTGTGGATCGTTCGGTACTCTGGAAATAAATTCTGCACCTCGCGAAAATTAATTAACACACTGCTGAACATTTATATTTTCTATATCAGCCTCAAGAACACACATTTTCAAAATAGTTCTTTGCTGCTATATGAAATTAGATAAAAGACAATATTAATAGTATTACTACTAGGTTTTTAAAAGATATATATATATAATGGTCGTCATTTATCAGGAGAAATAAGCAATTATTATCATTTGCCAGCAAATTTATAAAAATTTGACGATTGTAAGAAACGTACTAATATGTGGAGAATGTGTTAATCGATTTTTCATGAATTATTAAAATTAAATAACCTCAAAAAGTATTTTCCGGAAATAAAAATATTAGTCGGTGATAGAAAATTGTTAAGAACTCACCCGTTCGACGAACCAGAGAATAAAACATCGTTCGAAATTTTCTAAACGCCTAGCACGTTACCTGCAAAAAGGAAAAATATTTTTTAGAAATTAGTCTGCAACAAAATATTTATTAACATAGAAAGATCAAGACATTCGATTGAAATTATGGCTTGTATTGATTAAGTGTTGATGGTTTTATTAACAGGATAAATGCAAAAATGTTTAGCTTTCTTGAATTAGTTGTCGTAATGACGTTTGGGAGTGTTGGACAATTATTGATTTCCTGTGCACACTCGCCCTAACACCTGGTCAGTTTATATTGTTTTCGCGAATGAATGGTACCATTGGCGACGTATTTAGGGTGGGCAACTCCTTGCGTAAATTCGAGCAACCAGAAGGCCAGGAGAAGGCAAATTGATTTTGCACGGACCGTTGCAGGAACTTGGTCGATTTATTTGATTATGGTGCGCATGATTAGCAATATTGACAAATTAACTCTCGGCCAGTGGCTCGGACACTTGGCACGCATACTGTTTACACCCGCTGAAGTTATCCAACCTCGTTTACTCGGCTCGTTTTGCTCAATACACGGACCTTGCCACCGCCCGCGACCTATGACCGACTTCGCCTCGCATTCCCTATAAAAAGCGATAATCCTGCGAAAGTAAACTAATACGCCACAATAACCACCTCCAATTAGTCTACAACAAGCCTTCAATTATTTAAAATTGATCCGGTAAGTCCGAAGAAAAAATTCTTAATGAAATACTCCAGACACTGTTCGCTTTTACAGCGTCATATTAGGAGACTGCAGATTTTTATGGAAAATAAAAATTGTTTGCAACGATTAGAATGAAGAGGACCACAAATTTCTTTGGCTCTTTAATCATTTTAACCAGTTAACTGTGTAGCTCGACTTTGTATGCGGCTACTAAAAATTTTTGAGAACTTTATTTATCACATATTGACCTCTCGTCAATTTCTTTGGTTCGTTTCTTTACTTCATCTTTGCTTCGAAAAATTCCAAAAAATATCGTCAAATTAATAATATGTTTTAATTTTCACTACAAATTGTAACAGGAAGCAATTAATTTTATTCCATGGCGAATATACTCGGCAAAAACAGCTAACTGGTTAATAAGCTGGGACTGACATACCAAAGCTATTCAATTCTTCAGTCTATCTCCTACTTTAAAATGCATCTAATCATGTTTAACGTAAATGCATAAAATCCGCAGCCTACTTATTATGTTCTTGTGCTTTTGTGTCAAACATGAATGTAGCACGATAGAAAATAAAATTTGTGCACATTGTGCACAATGTAGCACGAAAGAAAAGAAAAATTGATTAAATTAGATCTTTAAACCGGATGATTTTTCAATTATGAACGATTATGAAAACGTAACGTAAGACAAATCAAATTCTCATGACAAAAATGTTGTCACAACAGATCTAAATGCAAAATAGTTTACACCAATATGAATAGTGTGACGGAACTATGGATTTGATATGTCTATGATAAAAATGAATTAGTGCAATTCAAAACTGTGGATACTAAACCAAATTTTAACATTTTTACATTTCTCTCGATTTATCAGAATGATCCAAAGAAGACATACATTTTAATATACATTCTGTTTCCTACGGTTGACTTCGAAACTATTTATTTTGCATAAAGATCTACAGTCTAACTATGACACACTGGAGTAAGAAAATGATCTGATGAATAAACAAGAAAATGATAAAAATTATAAACTAATTTCAACTTCAGTCTGCAGATATTTCACCTAGAAATTTTTATTTCGCATAGAGATGAATAGTCTGAGGATGAAAAAAATATTCATCGAGAGAGAGGATTTGCAGGTAGCAGAATTTTTTTTTTTTATTCTGTATCTGGATGTTTGGAATCGAAATCTGTTCTTTGTCGAGGCTCGTGCAATAAGAGGAGCGGTGCGCGGGGATGCTTTTTAGCATATTGCCCCGAAAACCGGACAATCTTAAGATTAAAGCTCCGGACAAATCAGAGACGGTTCTGTCACCCAAAAGAGCATCGGGAAAGTCGGCGGAACGTTCGCCTCGGAGACGAGCGTCGCGAGGAATACGAGGAAACGAGATAGGCGGAGATATTCGACTCCATATCCATATCCACATCAAACTTGTACCTCGCCCCCTCGAAGCCAGACCCGAAACTTTTCCTCGTATGTAATTCGGTATGGAAACGAAGTGGGAAAGGGAACTTGCCAGCAACGAAGAACGCCGCTCAGAGACGTAAAACGTCCACGCTGATGCATAACCCGTGCTCCGATTCAAAAATCCCTCGCCTTTCCTCGCAAACGAATATTTTTCAGGTCCACGAAATCTTTCCATATCACGGTGGCGAGCGGAATGTAATATTAATTCCATTCGTCGTTTCCCGTTCGATTGACGGATCCACGTTCTGTCGAATCAAAGGGGGTCAGGTGAGTTTCAATCTCTGAAAATTCATGTATTTTTCGGCAGTCGAAAGCTTTGAATTTTTGTACTTTATTCTCCTCGCAAAAATAGTTTCTGCTGAAAATATTCTAAATTGTTTCTATGCAACCTTTTCGTGATCGTATATTAATTTTCAAAGTAATTGTTTGAATTTATACCTCGAACGTTCCGCAGAGTGAATATTATCCCCGGAGTAAAATATAGGAACATATAAATTAAATACAATTCGTTGATTTAAATTGTAAAGCGAAAAATGTATATACAGAGTGGAGCACAATACACAAGTCACCTGAATAACTCCCTTGATTTTGAAGATAGAAGAAAATTGGCATCACACCAAACTTACTTGATATCGAGGCGCTCGTAATCTGATGTCATTAATTTTTTTATGGGTGGAGACGTCAAGGACATTTGAAGGTCAACACTGTTTATTTTTTAAATTGAACGGTATGGCTTTTTTATTTACATTCTGATAGTGTGTTTCAAGATGAATATAATGACCTATTATGAAGGTCATTCAAGGTCACGCAAAGTCAACTGCAATAGAAAATAAAGTGTCTCAAAGCACTCTTCGAACACTACGACGACTTACATGTAACATGTTATTTACGTATTCAATGCTACTTCGAGTGTTCAAAATGACGACCTTGAACTTGAAATTGGTCCACATTTCATTGATGACACGCTAAATAGCCATAAATACGAGAGAATCTTAAAAGACGTTTTGCCAGAATTGTTAGAGGATATTTCACTGGGCATGCGACAGTCCATGTGTTTTCTGCAAGACGGATGTCGTGCCCATACAGCACGAAATGTTACAGAATTACCGAACAGGACATTTGAAGGTCGTTGGATTGGTCGATCAGGAAGTAAGAAATAACCAGCACGTTCCCCATACCTGACACCACTAGATTTTTATTTGTGGGGAAAATTGAAGGGACAAATGTACCGCGAAAAACCAACAACCACAGTTGATATGCAAGAACGTATAAAAAGAGCTTGCTCTGTGATAGGTACACTGAAATTTGTCAGGCAGTATCATCAATATTGCAACGTTTTAGATTATGTCTCCGTGTTCAAGGTCGTCATTTTGAACACTTGAAGTAGCAGTGAATACGTAAATAACATGTTACATGTAAATCGTCGTAGTGTTCGAATAGTGCTTTGAGACACTTTATTTTCTATTGCAGTTGATCTTGCGTGACCTTGAATGACCTTCATAATAGGTCATTGTATTCGCCTTGAAACACATTATCAGAATGTAAATAAACAACCATACCGTTCCATTTAAAAGAAACAGAGTTGACCTTCATATCTCCTTGACGTTTCCACCTATAAAAAAATTAATGACATCAGATTACGAGCGCCTCGATATTAAGTAAGTTTGGTCCGATTCATTTTCTTCTATCTTCAAAAGCAAGGAAGTTATTCAGGTAACCTGTTTATAGTGTCCCACCCTGTATTATCGTAGAATCAAATAAAAGATAAAAATGAGAGTTTTGTTACGAGTTGACGAATTCATTATAAATAATGGACACGCTGTCGGGACGCACCCTGCGGAACAGTCGCAACAATACAATCATATACAAGGCTGAAATCGAATAGATTTTTAATAATTATTAAATGAAGGAGTTTCAATCGGATGTCGTCAAAGTTTCTGGCGATCGTTTGAATGATATTTAATTTCCAGTTGCGAGAGGGAATGATTATTCCGTGGTGTGCGATATGCAACTTCGCGACGTTAAATGTCCCAGGAAAATCGGTCCTCCGGCAGGCGTTTGATGGAGTATTATAATGTAGATTCGCGAGGAACGATTTATACGATTGCATAAAATTGCGCACAGACGGCGTAACGAACGGCAGAACACACGCGTGGGGGTTTTAATGTCCCGCATGATGGCATTCGATGTAACGTCGTGTAATTTGGGTCCAGTCATGAGGATCGTTAAGGCGACTGCGAAGTCGTGGGCACATTAAACGTCGAGTAAACACTATTTACTGCCCCCTAAATAAGTTTACGTCCTGTCGCGATCCTATTTCACGCTGAGGTCTTCGGTTCGTTCAAAAGCTGGACTGTCTTCCGAGGGTTTGCTTGCGTGAAAATTAAATGCTTGCATAAACGTTGATTTTTGTTATTCATTCGAGACGATCCACCAATTTGAAACAAACCTCCGTTTAACCGGAGATAAATCATTGAATACAACTTTCAAGCGTTTTCCTCCAAGATGAAGATGAAAACTTTAGACTGCGGATTTTATGTATTTCTGACCGAAATAAGTGGATGAAATTGAAAACCGTTTAGAAAGATTAATAGAATTTATCGGTATACTATATGCAATATACTAAAGTTGTCAATAGAAGGATTAAATTTTGATTGAGCTCATGTATATTGCAAAATTTTTGTTTTGCATAAAATACCGCAATCTGCCGACGATAAAAGATGATTTTTCACGCTTCTCGGCAATTTGGTCAGGATCGAAGGACATATGGAGAGCTGATAGTTGTCCGAAACGTTGATTGGCTACATAAGTAGTTAGCAGATATGTTCGATCGAGGCGATGAATCAAACGGAAGCGGGAAAACGGAAATAAATCGTGGATCGGGACAACCAACAAAATGGGTGAGACATAAATCGTGTTTGTCTCGGCCCGATCAGATACATCGTATTCAGAAGCTAAGTACAGCTTCAGGGATGCCGATACTTATGTCCGAACGGCTTTATACCCGACGAGTGACCCTCGTTCGCTGCTCGTACACCAGCTCGTGAGCGTAAGGGCGTTAGATCAGTGGGGTTGGAACGAAAAGGAGTCTCCTTAGGGCACTTAAGGGCGTCCTTGTGCGTCCCTGTCGACCCCCCCACGACCGGATTCTCCAAACAACTTCATGATTTGCTTGATTGCACCCGCCGATAACTGCTCCCGTATACATGCAAGGAGATTCCCGAGAAAGTGGAGGCGTCATCGTTCTATCGTGGGCTTCGATTCTATCGAAATCCTGTCTCGGACTTCACAGTCTGTCCGTAAATGCTCAATCCAGCATCCTAAGGTATTCCATTCGTCTGACAGTGTCTGATGAAAAATAATACTGCTCGCTAGAGAATTTTCTAATCAGTGTAAAGGCTATGTAGCGGCAGGTTTTATTAATTATGAAAAGATATAAAAAGGAAAGGAAGCGTTTCGTCCTAGGCCCGCTAGAGGACTCATCAGTAAGGCTATCTAGCGGTCCCTGCCTTAGACGCGGGATGTCGGAAGGACAATTTAGGACGGTATATACAGGGTGGGGCACTATAAACAGGTCACCTGAATAACTCGCTTGCTTTTGAAGATAGAAGAAAATGCATCAGACCAAACATACTTGATATCGAGGCACTCGTAATCTGATGTCATTAATTTCTTTATAGGTGGAGACATCAAGGAGATATGAAGGTCAACTCTGTATTTTTTTAAATGGAACGGTATGGCTTTTTGTGACCTATTATGGAGGTCATTCAAGATGACGCATGGTCAACGGCAATAGAAAATGAAGTGTCTCAAAGCACTCTTCGAACAGTACGACGATTTACATGTAACATGTTATTTACGTATTCACTGTTACTTCAAGTGTTCAAAATGACGACCAATAAAAAAACAATACCGTTACATTTAAAAAAACAGAGTTGACCTGCATATCTTCTTGACGTCTCCACCCATAAAAAAATTAATGACATTAGATTACGAGCACCTCGACATCAAGTATGTTTCGTCTGATGCATTTTCTTCTATCTTGAAAAGCAAGCGAGTTATTCAGATGACCTGTTTATAGTGTCCCACCCTGTATACAAACACAAGAAGATCCAGGTACTAGCGGGAGAGGTGTCGTCGTAGTGTCCATCTGTTGGCGAGTATAGGAGGTAGCCACTACAGTTGCGTTGAGCTTGTTTATCTTATACAAGCTAATCTAGTCCTGCTATCTATGATGCTGAGGATGTTGTCGTTCAAGTATACTAGGACCAATTTCTTAACTCTTAGATAAAATTTACTGGATCTATTTTAATTCAGCATTTTAAAGACATCATCTGGATACTCTTGGATACCAATTTAAATTGAAGACCGTGGAGATTGTTAAATGACCAATCAAACGATCAAGCATTGTGGGTAACCCATTTGCCTGTAATAAATTGATTTAAACATTGTTACACATGTATATGATCGTGAAAAGGGTTTGTCTTTCGAGGGTTGATGGATTTTCATTTACTTCTATGTACAGGTACTAGCAAAATTGTAAAAAAGTTGGAAAAAGAGGATCAAAGTTATATACACATAAGAACATGTAAAGAGGATTAAAGAACAGAATCAGTCGTTTCGAGAGAAAGCTCGCAGATGGTCGGCGAAGTAATGAAAATCAAAAGAATCATTGGCAGTTGCAGGGAATTATAGAATGTGATATTGTGTGGTGCTTTTAGGATAGACATAAAGAACAATCGCGACGTCTTCGGATGAGGGGAGAGGAGGTCTCGAAAGATTATCCGAAAACAGCTTCTCGAACCAATCGCGGTGAGTAACAAGGTCGTTCGCGGGTGCTGATTGCAATAAAATCTCGAACGGATCATAGGTGGCCTCTAGGCGGAGGCAGAGGAATCGGCCGGTCAGCCCCTGGGGCTAGTCTGGTTAGCTCGGAAGCTTTATTTCCCAGCTACCGTACGCTACTTACGTTACGGGCAACGTAACGGGAGTTGAGGAACGCGCGTTTACGTTCCCGGACTCGTACGCGGGCCGTGTAGGTGCGTGTTCAGGAAGGACGCAACGGGCAAAGTACAAGCCAGCCTTCAGCCAGCGTGAAAGGCCCTCGGCCAACCAGATTTACTACGCTCTCCTGTAATTATCATCATAAAGTCGACTTTACGAGCAGTAAGAGCCCTCGTAAAGGAATGCTTCATTTCGCCCTCGCCCTCGCCCTCCCCCGCCGTCCTCTTCCCGACGACCCTCGGGCTACACCACCTACGGGAAACCACCTTGGCCATCTCTCGGCCACTCTCTCTTACATTTTACCCTTCGAACCGGTAGTCTATCCTCTCCATTCTGGGCGACGCTCTTGTTACTAGCTACTCGACTCTCTCTCTCTCTCTTTCTCTCTCTCTCTCTCTCTCTCTCTCTCTCTCTCTCTCTCGGAACGTTAAAACCTGCCGAGGGCTACCTTTTACTTGCCAGCCGACCGGTAAGGTACAGATCCCGCGGATCGCGGCATCGCCGACCTCTGCAGACAGCTCCATCGAAACCACCGGGCGTTAATGCCTGGCGAAACGATGAGAAACGGCCTGGCAATAATTAGCGCCAGCTTATGCGAGCCGCCGATAATTGTAAAATATACAGATTGATTTTTGATCGTCGATGAACTACATAAATGAACTATTTGCAGTTTAATCATTGCAAGTAATGCAGAATGGTAATGTCAAAATTGAAGAGGACAATAGTCATCAGTAGATTGCGGATTTTATGCATTTATAGCAAAAATGTGTACGCATAATTTAAAACTTTTGTTAGGTTATGTTTGAAAATAATGGCGTGGTCGCAGGTATAGGATAAATGAAAATAAGATATTTATTTAATATACTATGAATAAAATGGTTCATGGTTAATAATAATATACATAAATATACATAATAATATGTTCTCTATAATAACATGAACAAAAAAATATATGATTCCATTTAAAAAAATATCGATGACCTTGAAATCTTGTAAAAAAATGACCTTGAGAAAAAATTTTTACCATCATCAAATTCGCCCCTTGAAACAGTACAACTTTATTCTGTGGTGATTTTTTGTACGACTAATAATAACCGAGATATTTAGGTTTTCCCATTTAAATGCACCACCTGGTATATAACACTCTGCTCGCTAGCCGTCACACACATCGTGAGACGCAGCGAGATCACTCAATTACATACAATGAAAAACAACGCCACGCTACATACCGAAGCACAACTCTCTCATACAACTCGCGACGACATCCGACAACGCCCGACAGGCGACGACTCAAACCGAACGCGCGCGACGCTTGAATCTCATATTATGCGGCAAACGGATGCAAGCTCATAAAAACAGTGAACATATTAAAAAGATTTAAGGAGATCAGTGTATTAGTTTTAGCTTAATAAGATAATTAGAAGAAAAAAGAAATTTTTACTTGGCTCCTGTGTCGTGTAGTCAATGCGAATATTTTTTATTTTGCATAAAGATCCGCAGTCTAGTCATCAGGCAGACAACTGATAGAAATTACCATGTGATTAAAAACTCGAGGAAACGAAGACTCTCGGATGGTTAGTCAAACGTAACAGATCCAGGAACAGCAGTGCCAGCTAGCTATCGTGTATATTTTATTAACATTATATTTACTGGTCTGCTAGCACCTGTTTACTTTCTAAGACACACAGCACTGCCTCCGTCTGCAGCCTAGGGAAACCACCCTGGTAATATACAGGTTTCCATTAATGCTTTGTCGTTTAACTAGACTAGCTGCGGAACGCCTTCCGCTGTCCATGGAGGATTACGTTTACCCAGTGGAGAGAACGGAGTGGTGTGGGACTGCGCTACCAATCACAGCCGTTTGTTCAATTCAACCCTCTCCTTGATGTAAAAATTCATCTTCGCTTCACCATTGCTTCTACTCGATATTTCACAGACTCGTACAATTCAATAAAAATTTTAAAGAAACTGTCAAGAGGCACCGAATTTTGAAAGAAAGAAAATTGCCAATGAAACGTGACAAATCCGTTTTATCTTTTACGAGACACTAATGCAGGGATAATAATGTAAATGGTGGCTTGTATTGGTGATTATACAAGATCACCCAGTACTGATGGTACAACCGTGGAGTGGGCGATTTTATATGAGCAAATAAGTCGAAAATCGAATTTGAAAATGCAGCGAATACGCGTGCTAATAGATAGGAATGACGTGTCTGATCATGATTTGCCATTCTACTTCCTGTATATACTACAGCACGCGAAAACGTTTTAGGTTTGGGTTTGGTTAGGTTTAGAACGAGTTCCTCCTCTCAGTAAATTTCAAGTATCATTATTTTAAAAAAATGTTCTTGTAAGAACGTCGGTACGCAGTTGGTAACGGGACTGACAGACCTGCAGACTATGGCTTGTCAAGTGTAGAGTGTAATCTTAAAGACTATGCTTGTACTGTGTCATTGACACCGCTAGTAGAAACCGCCATATACTTCCAAAAGAAAAATTGGTGTGTGCTTAGATCACATGGCTGAAGTGAAACTTCTTTCTTTAATTTTTTTTCGAATTTTTATTAACACTTTATGACATTTAATTTTCTTTGATTCTATCATTGAAACAACTGGTTTGTGATAGCTAAAATATGTTATAAATATTCTTGAATGAATTTTGTCAAAATGTCTTGCAAATACTGCATCGCGAGTTGTTCCTGATCTTGTTGTCGTTTCATTAGGATTATTTACCATTTCCAATCTTCATTTACTTCTAAAAAATTCTATTAATAATTTTGTGCATCATTGGAATTTTATCATAATCTTTATTAAGCAATGCCGAACCCTCAACCGTATATGCTAATAAATAGAATTTCGTTTCATCGGTTTTACTACTACCGCGTCGAGGTTTTACGCCCACCGCGTTGAGGTTTTGCGCCTAACGAGCCTAAAGAAGTTTCTCTTCAAAAAGTTGTTCAAAATTACCCTCTCCATCACATATCGAATAATTATTAAGATTGCAATGGAGGCCAAACTTCTAAATAATTTCCAATTTCAGTTGAGATTGTGAACGGTTTGAGAAGAAACGCTTTGGTAGCGCAACCCCCGGCCGCGTTCCCCCGACATCATAATTAACAGGGCGCCGGGCAAGGATGTTTTCGCGTTTCAAAGAATGCCGTTCTTTCAAACGCAAATCCTTAAAACAGTCCGGGTCATTACCGTGAATTTACGAGCAGCCCTAGCGAGCCCGTCGAGCCTTTTTACTCTCCCGCCCGATATTGCCATGATCGAATTAACGATCGGCTTTGAACACTACGTTTGGTACCTGTCAAATACTTTAATGCCATTATCTTCATTAGCGGCGGAACCAGCACGGATTACAATACCTAATGAACCACCTCCTGGCAAGCAAGAGCAACTTTTTCCGAGCTTTCTCTTTGCCTTTCTTCGTCCCCTCTTCGTTTCCTTCTTACTCCTAGCCTGAGACGTCGCTCTAACTGGCAATCTCCCCCTTTTCTTTCCTCTCTCCTCTCTCAACTTTCTCCTCTGTCGCCACTCTTCTCCTCCCCATATCTTTCTCTTGGCATTCTGGAGGGCGGTGAAAGCCAAATAAAAATAAACAAATTTGTTTTTGTATCGCAAATGCGGCCGGTCTGCGAGCGCCCCCTTTGAGCGGAACGAAACGGACCAAGTATGCTGGTTAACTCGGATTTGCAATTTTAATTACGCGCCGTGACGAGATGTGCGAGAACGAAGAACGGGAGGCAGGAAGTGGCAAAGGGAAGACGAAATTAGCTGAGCAAAGCGGAATCGTCGAACGAAAAGAAAACTTCGGAGACGTCTGACGCGAGCCCGTTTTGTCCGTATTTTCGACGGGCACGCTGGAATGCGACGTGAATTCCGCAAAAATTTTAAAGACAGAGTAACCGATGCTTGATCCGAACTGCCTCTCGAATTCCAGGAGGAACTCTAAAAATGTTTCATTACGATTAATCTTCTACGACGACGTACGGCTTCTTGAATACAGAAAAAGATGTTAGAAATTTTATTGAACAGCTGTTGTTCTTCTATTGGGTTGGCAACTAAATGATTGCGAATTTTGTCGATAGATGTTCTAGCACATTCTTATGTTTTGTCAACGTGTTCAAAGCACCGAACCTATATTGTTTTCTTGTTGTTTGGATTTCCACCTTTAATTAGTAAGAAAATTGTATCGATTGGTTATTTTAGTTTCATTTTTATCCTAATTTAAAAATGGAAGAACAAAACGCGCATTTCAGACAAATTTTATTATTATTTCCGAAAAGGCAGGAACGCACCGCAAGCATACAAGAAGATATGGGGATGAAGAGATGTGGGGATGAAGCCTTCAAAGAAAGGCAGTGTCAAAATTGGTTTGCCAAAGTTTTTTTTTTTTTAGTTTTATGAACACAGAAGTATGACACTGCCTGAAAGGTGGCAAAAGGTCATCGACAAAAACGGACTATACCTAATTTAATAAAGTTACATTTTCAAGTAAAAATTTTGAATTTTCCCTTTTACTTAAAATCCGCAATCACTTAGTTGCCAACCCAATGAAATAGTTCTTCTAGAAAAATATGTCTGTCG
The DNA here is from genome assembly GCA_913789915.3 of Sphecodes monilicornis. Taxonomy (NCBI): domain Eukaryota; kingdom Metazoa; phylum Arthropoda; class Insecta; order Hymenoptera; family Halictidae; genus Sphecodes; species Sphecodes monilicornis. The sequence continues at coordinate 21,337,454 of OU565290.1, forward strand.
AGCTTTCTTTAAACTGTTTCTTACAGAAATAATAGTAGAATATATCTTATGATATAGTAGAATAGTAGAATAGTAGAATATATCTTATGGTATTTGTTCAGATAAATATTGTAGAGAGAGACCGGCCGCTGAATTTCGGGCATCGTCCTTACGGGACGGGCGACGCGACCGAGTGAATGAGTGTGCGTGCGTGTGCATGAAGGCGCGGTTATTAGAAAAGTGACGACAGGTTGCTAGGCGCGGAGGCGCGAAATAAATAAAAAGTGAGAATCGGAGCGTCAATCTTCGACAATTGATCGAGAGAAATGGCCACATTATTTATCCTCTTCTACAATATATTTTTTCGAGATATCTATCGGTAAGTTCTTGAAGATTCAAGGTTTAGTGAACCATAAGAACAATTTTGACCTGGTGAGTGAGAATTTTTATGTATTTATAGTATGTGCTATTTATTATAATCTGTATTTATAGTATAATCTGAAAATACAAAGAAACATGTATATGAACAAAAATGAAGGATGTATTGATTTTCTACTATCACCGAAAGAGATGTTCTACAAGATATTTATGCCTTATTTCGATTTTAATAAACCAGACTGCGGTTGTTTATGTACCCCCAACGTGTTTGACTGTAGCAAACACAATAAAATATTGCAAAAATAAAATTTTTAATCGTTCTCATTTTACGTTAAATATATCGATCTTCTTAATATTGATATTCTGCGATTCCTCTGGAAGAATAGGTAAATTTCACAATTAACCCCTTGTCGTATCACTTTCTTTACGGCTGCAGTGATTAGAGCGTCTTTATTCCTGGAAATGTCACAGAAGAGAAAAGAAAATTTATATTTTTCATACGACTATCTTTGCTTCAATGATCAAGTATTGATTACAAATGAATAAAATTTTATTTCGTCTAAAAGGAAGGGCATAGCACTCACGTTTGTTCGTTTAAAATCTTCATCGCGAGTCTGACTCGTTAAAATACGTGAAGGGGTTAATGAGGAAAGCAAAAAAAATTTGTCCAAAATTCAGCAGAAACTTTGCCTAAAATTTAAGCCAACTTTCTAAACAGATACTACCAGCGACGAAACGAAGTGGCCAATATTGGAACGCACTTCGAACGCCTCATCGATATCGCCTAACTTCCACGCTTGTCCCACGAGCCGGTGTGTCTGTCCAGCTGATGGCCCCAAAGCCGCAAAGTGAAACGAAGTTTTCTGTACAACAGCTTCCGCGCTATTAATCGATGCCTTTCATCCGCCTGCCGGCCTAATTACCGTCGCATATAGTATAGCTCTCGAACGATGGCGAAGTGTCCTTAACGAAGGAACAATTTGGGAGCGAGCGGTCCGCCAACGGATAATTCGTCCGCGAACTGGTGAACTCGATTAGCCGGATATTGCATTACGCGAGAAATAATGGAACGAACGTAATCTCCCCCACCGGTTTTTCTCTACGTGGATGGGACAAGGAAAACGAACGGGATCGAGTGGGTTTTTCGGACGGTGGGTGGGGAGAGAGATGCCTTTGCTATCCTTTGACTCGTCCTGCGGGCTGCGGTGCATTAAGAAATGCCGAAACAAAGGACAACGGAGACGACCGGAGAATGCTCGTCGACTTTTCCACCGGCGAATAAACGAGAGGGTCGTCTCGGTATCGGCGAGAGAGACTACACGGCTATTTCTCTCTCTCCCTCTCTCGCTCTCCTCTCTGTGTCTCTGCCTTTGCAAGCGTTTTAAGTGGCAAGTTGTCCTGTCCTGCTCGACGTCGCTCTTTTTGCCCTTCCTCCGTCGATTCGTCAAAGACGAAGTTCGGGATACACGCAACCAGTCGAAAATAACCACGCCGCTACGCTTCGCGAATCCTTTCAAAGGGACCAGCTTTTTCCGAAGCCTCGATCTCCACGCGACCAACCGTCGATACTCCTGCGTCAAATACGAGCGCAAAAACCACGAAAAATATGAGCCAACGAATTAAATGCTCGCGTTACTTCAATCTCAACGCTCGGAATTACCGAGCGATACATGCGACTGGTACGTATCTCGTATATTTGGCGGCTGTTGAATTATGAGAAAATTGAAAAAGGAGAAGGTAGCGTTTCGTCCTAGGCCTGCTAGATGACTCCTCAGTAAGGCTATCTAGCGGACCCGTGCCTCAGACGCGGGATGACGCAAGGACAGTTTAGGCCGGTATATACAGGGTGGACGATTTATCTGAAGACATTGAAATATCTCGAGAACTATGCATCGGATCAAAAAAAGTGGATAATAAAAGTTGTTCGTCTCGAAGGGGGACACCCAATGATACCAAACTCGTACTGGGGGAAGATAAAAAACTTAAATGGGAACCCCCATTTTTTATTGCAGATTTGGATTCTCCAGAAAAAGATACCCCAATTTGACCTACGAGTTTTTGCATTTTGGTTCACAGATGGCGCTGTAATCGACAAACATCAAAATGGGTAAACAAGCGTTGAAAATTGGGGATATCTCGAGAAATACACATCAGATCAGAAAAATAAAAGTAGACGTATTTGATATTTTTAAAAATGCTATTCAATAACACCATAATTGACCCCCAACCCCCACCTCCTGGGGATGAGAGAGGGAATTATTTCAAAACCTTCAATGGGAACCCTTTTTTTATAGCAAATCTTAGTTCTCCATTGATTTGATATTATTGGTGTAATTTCTTTCACAGATGTCGCTGCAATCGAAAGCAGTTGGAGAAATTCATTGGTTGTTTATCAATAAATCAAGAACTACTTTTAGTGTTACCCAGGGTTAACGACGTGGACGTAGTATTTTTTTGTTCTCTTTGTGGTGCTTGTTTTCAAATACGTCTACTTTTAATTTTCTGATCTGATGTGTATTTCTCAAGATATCCCCAATTTTCAACGCTTGTTTACCCATTTTGATTTTTTTCGGTTATATATATATATATATATATATATATATATATATATATATATATATAGTGATAGTATAGTCTTTACACTAGTAAACGCAGTACCCGCAGTCCTTTCCTACTTTCAACGCCAGCAGTGAGAAATCAAGGAAAAAAGTTTGTACACGATATAAGCGACATTTCGATCCCGAAGTTTGAACATACATCGAGACATCAACTACAAGATTGCTTTCTAATTCCGTGGTTCTCATTTTGGACCATAACCGTCCGTAGAGGTTGTCTATCGGTGTGCCACGTGTTTCACACTTAATTTATTCCATGTTTATCGCGGTCGCCCGGAGAAATTTGACTCGTATCTCTTTGAAAACTTGGACAGGCCTCGCAAACTCCTATTACTGGCCTGCCACGAGGGAGCGGACCGTCGTCGTCTCTCTCGCGGGTTCATACTTCACGCGGGACGTCCAACGGTGTCACACGTTGTAACGTATCGACTGTTTCCCCGGGACTGCACCACCTACATGCTAACAGTTAGCTCCAGTTTGTATGACAGCCGACGTCAGCCCGCACAATCGAAGTTCAGACACTGGCCATCGAAGATTCCATCGACAATTGGATACCATTAACGGGTGCCTTTAGAATGGCATATGCGGAACACGCCCGGGACCCGTGTGCGTTCCGCTCGTCTAACAAGATACGCCGTGAAAAGTATCTACGTTTACATTGTAACCGTGGGCACCGGTCCACCGATATAGATTACTTTTAGAAACGTGATGGCACGCGAAACTAACATCCCTCGGAATAGGGCTAAATAGAATTAAACGGGCTTATCGTCAACGATGAGCTTCTCTTTCATGAGGTCACGAAGATCGACTGAATGGACTAGACCATGCAACAAAGACTTGTTGGACTAACACATTGTTAGTCAATGGTTTGATAACGCACTTTGTGGGCCGATGACTTGATGTTATCTGGATGTGATTGACTCTGAATTAAACATGTAATTATTGGCTCTTTCTCGGTTGAAGAAAGTAGAATTAAACGAATTTATCGTAAGGGATCAGCTTCTCTTTCATGAAGTCACGAAGATCGACTGAATGGACTAGACCATGCAACAAAGACTTGTTGGACTAACACATTGTTAGTCAATGGTTTGATAACGCACTTTGTGGGCCGATGACCTGATGTTATCTGGACGTGATTGACTCCGAATTAAACATGTAATTATTGGCTCTTTCTCGGTTGAAGAAAGTAGAATTAAACGAATTTATCGTAAAGAATGACCTTCTTCTACTTCTTGAGGTCACGAAGATGGGCTAGATGGACTAGACGAGGCATGTACAGAAGTAGCTCACTTTGAGGCAAATTCGAGGGAGACGCCTACTTCTCCCGCCCGCGCGTCTCACTCCCCGTGGCGGCCATAATCCTCCGAGCTCCTCAGACCCATGCCTACCGCTTGCAATATGTACCGCGTGTGGCGCGTTGGGGCGTCTTTCGGACCCACGGTAGGCACGGATATGAGGAGATCGGAAAACTACGGCCGCCACGGGGAGCGAGACGCGCGGGTGGGAGAAGTAGGTGGAGAAGTTGTTAGTCTATGATTTGATAACGCTCTTTCTGTTCCAATGATCTGATGTTGTCTGAATGTGATTGACTCTGAATTAAACGTGTAATTGTTGGCTCTTTCTGTTTTGAAGCTAGTATGAAAAAATAAAGTTAAGGAAACTACTTGGAGCTCTTTACAAACTGAACTTAAACATTCACTTTTCTTTTATTGGTACCCTGACAGGTGTACATGTGTTTGAAACCATAGATATTACCATAAAATTTGTAGATGAGGCAGTCTCGTAGAAAAAGCAGACCTATGCAGATTTATAAATAATGTATGATCATGATCGCGTATAATCAATGAATATGAATTTCGAATTGTGCGTCACTTAATGTACTCTAGCATAAAATGACGTTTTAAAAGTATGTTTTTGGACAAGAATATATTGCGAGATATGTATGCGAGGAAATAATGTGAAGAAGAAGAAATATCGACAGGAGGAAAATAGTCGAAGGGCACACAAGAGACTTTAGGCGTATTTTGAATAAGATCGGAAATAGAAGAAATAGGGAGGTGGACGGGGAGATGGTATCCCAGCGGGAAAAGGGATTCGCTGCCCTATCTGCGAATGATTTGTGAATATGCAAGGGCAATGGGACGCCTCCTTCGGGAACTCGACGGTCAAGATAGTCCCCGATTCCCCGAACACCTAAAACACGGAAAATATTCGAGTGGACAGCCGCAAATTTATCGTTCACGGCATCCCTAAATTTTCCATTACACATCGAATCCCGAACATGTCGAAAAAGAATGTGCTCGGAATTCATTTGTCCAGCCCCCGTAACCTCGTCGTAAATATTCGTCTCCTGGTCTTGATTTTTCATTCGCGAATTTAGTTCTCGAATTACGCTCATTTATGAAAATTCAACTCGAAAATTTTTTGCAATAATATGAAGTCCACGATTAAACAGGAGAACGCACTGTCATTTTTATTGTAGAGCGAGTTCAAGAGACGAAATAGAAACAATTGTATAAAATGAGATTTTTCATCCTTTAATATATCATAAAACGTTTTTATTCGAATAGCAAAGACTTCCACATATTAAATTTGTTTTAAACAGATAAATTCAACACATATTAAGTAAATATTCATTAAGTAAACAACGTACAATACTAAAATCAATTAAATAACACTACAGATATTGAAGCGCTCTTAACCTTTATTACTCGAGTGGTGACTCTGAGGCACCACTAAAAATTACTATACGAATCTTTAAAATATTGTTTACATTGCTAAATTTGTATTTAATAAATGATGTACTAAACCTTTCAGTATTGTACGAGGTACTATATCTGTTTCATATGTACAAAATGAAAAAAAATCATATACAATGGTAATATTCTTGGTCAGAAAAATGCTTGGTTTTGTAGTTAAAATAGCTCCGACTACAAAGGGTTAAAATCCCGATAACCTGTACAGGATGAGTAAAAATACGTCGTTGGAGGAATAATTAAAATGGAGCGAATCCAGGGAGACGGATCGAAGCGATTCAATCGGGATCATTAATTTCACAGCCCATCACATAAATTCTGCATGAATAAATGGGCCGGGGACCGATGGCGACGATGATGAAAGGAGCGTGGTCGATGTGGGATGCATTTATTGTTGGTAGAGAAAGGGTTATTTCTTTCGGTCGTTATTATGACTGTTAGGGTTGTTAACGCCTCACGGCGAGCAACGCGGGGCCCGGTAATAAAGCCCTAAGAATACAGAGACGATCGTAAAATGATAATTGCCCGCAGTAAAGCTAAGTGATATTGAACTTGATGTCGACGCCGGAACGGCCGAACCAAGCGGAACCGAAGCGTTATGTGCGAGGCGGCGCGAGGCAGGTGGCTTCCTTAAGGATATATAACGGCTATTGCGTTCGTACAACGTCTCGCCACTAAAATAATCAACGGAAAAGAACTTTCTACGGAGATTCGGCAGCCGGTTACGACTTCTCGCCGTGTCGGAAAGAATTGGTGGAATTAAAGCTTATTAAACAGGCGCGCTGGCATCTTGGAGCAATTAACAACGCCGGTTCCTTTAAAAGTACTGCCAGTTTTTGTCTTGACAAACTCCAGGCATCAACGATCTGCATTAAGTATTCAGAGGTCTGGCTAAGCATCGCGGAAATACGTGCGATCTCGATCGTTTTGCTACGAAGCTTAAAAATACAAGATTCATGGTAATCTAAGAATTATTGAATATAGTTCTCCGCTACTACAGTGGTCCGTAAAGTCTTTCGAACACGATATTTTATATTGCTGTTTTAACACAGGTTTCAGAATTGAATGTAATTTCGAGTCTTAATAATAAACACAAGTTATTATCAGCCATTCAAACAGATTGTCATGTTTTGTTGAAATTTTCATTTCTTCGCCTTCAAGGTCATCCCAAGGTCATGGTATACTAGGTCGTTGATTTCGTCTTCACACGCGCTATAATATTGTTGAGTCAAAAATACAAAGTGCCATTTAAAAAAATGAAGGTTACTGACAATACTATAAAAAAAAATGTTTTTAGAATTTTTTATATTGCAATATATAGCCAATCGAAAAAAAAAACCGTGAAAACTGTTACGTGGGATACCCTGTATTTGTCATACAATTATGGAAACTATAAGCAAGCTTTCATTGGAAATCAATGGCGTGACTTCTTCTGAGAATCTAGCAGAAATTACTTTAATCTGTCACATGTAGGTACTGTTAAGATAAGATTATTGAATCATAAAGATTTTTTTTAAACGGCAAGTTAGCCGTATTTTTAGGCAGCGGATGATATATGTACGAATCTTACAGTGTATGGTTCATTTTTCAAAGAAAGGCCCAATTAATCGGAATGATGTCTGTCCCATTCGTGTAGTGCTTACAATGGGAAAGACAGTTGCTAAAGCTGTAACATTTTCCTTTTTCAACAAACTCTCAGTGGGGTGACGTTACAACAAGTAGAACTTTGTTATGACTATTTCGAGTCTCCTGTTTCGAATACCAAGCAATATCCCCCATTTTACCGGGGGTCCGCAATTTTTCCGCCCCCGGGGCAATTGCCAGCAGTAAATTTTCATTCGACGAGCAATAAATTCCGTCCCAAAGAAGTCCTTCCTACTCTTTAACCCTTCTTCTCTTAGTTCGAAAGTTCGAGGCAAGGCCAGCCGTAATCCCACGCTTTCCCGCATTCATTCCGCGATCTAGCCCTTCGTACCCTTCGTGCCTTTCGTCTTGGAGGCCGCGTACACGCACGCACCTCCGCCCACGATCAACTAACGCACACAAACACACATACGCACACTCACACATATGTATACACACGTAAACCGAGATCGAGGCGTGATACACACGCGCAGACGGTGGACTAGCTCGACGGAGGAAAGTTTCCCGCAATTTTGCGTCTCCTCGACAGGAATAATTCATCGTGTCCCGAAGAACTTTTAAGATTTCCACGAACGACGTGCAACGAGTCCAATCGGAATCTGGGGGCAGAGATGTCTCGGCGAACGATCAACGCGGAAAGAGACAAGAGTTTGTGAGAAAGAGACGCGTAAATTGAGGAGCAGATGTGAGAAAGTGAGAATGGGACGCACAGTCGTAAAAACGTGAAGGGAAAACGTGAGGAAGGAGACGCAAAATCGTAGAAAAGAGATCCAAAAATTGAGAAGAAGGAGAAAACGTGCGAAACACGCGCATAAATTGAGAAAAGAGAAGCTAAATCATGAGAAGGAGTCGCAAAAATTGAAAAGAGACGCGAAATCAAGAGAATGGCACCAGAAATCGCAAAGAATAGAACCGGAAGCTTGAGAAAGAGACGCAAAATCGTAGAAATGTGAAGCAAAAATTGGGAGACAGAGGAGAAAATATGCGAAACGCGCTCAAAAATTGATAAAAGGGAAACAAAATCATGAGAAGACGCAAGAATTGAAAAAGAGACGCGAAATCAAGAGGATGGCACACAAAATCGTAAGAAATGGAAGCGAAAACGTGAGGAAGGAGAAACAAAATCGTAGGAAAAAGATGCAAAAATTGGAAAAGAGAGGAGAAAACATGCGAAACACGTGCAAAAATTTAGAAAAGAGAAGTGAAATCATGAGGAGACGTAAAAATTGAAATAGAGACGCAAAATCGTGAGAGTGGCACCAAAAATTGTAAAAAAATGGAAACGGAGACGTGAGAAGGAGACGCAAAATCGTAGAAAAGGGAAGTGAAATTGTAAGACAGAATGGTGAAAATTAAGAAAGAGAGAAGAAAACGTACAAAAGGGGAAAGCGAAAACGTGAGAAATGGACGCAAAATCATGTGGTGAAGACGCGAAGATTGAGAGAACGAGGCTAAGACGTGCGAAAGACACACGAAAAAATAAGGAAAGCGAAAATACGAGAAAGGGACATGCAATCGTGAGATAGAAAGACAAAAATTAGGAAAAGAGGTGAAAACGTTCGAAAGCGGCGTAAAAACGCGAGAAAAAGAGGTGATGTCGCGGAGAAGGAATGCGAAAAGGAGCACGAGAAAACGCGGTGTCGATTCGAACGGAAAATAGTATTCGAGGCATGCTAATAGCGAGAGCACGAGCGAGTCGGCGCTGATATCGTGCGTCGGTGGGAAACGGGACCGAGAAATTCGTTGAATTGAAACGCGTCGCCGACAGACGTAACGAACGTGACGAGAGCCACTGGAAGTTTTTTAATGTGAGAATGTTGCACGTGCGATTATACGTGTCCCGGTGCGCAGTATGCATATTGTAACGGGCAAAAAACGAGCAGATGCTGGCATTCGGGAAAGTTTTCGCTCGCGCTACAGACACGTAGATGTTTTACATTTAAAATGGATACACGGGCCCGGCGTTCGCGTTATTCTTTACGGCGACGGCGAAACCCCCGCCGATGTTTTTTAACGGGGCCGCGTCGCGAAAATTCGAGATGCCTTCACAACGGAATATATATCATAAAACTCCGCGTGCTAGCTCCAGGAAATTGTTATCGGCTGTTATCTGAGTCCGTTGTAATTGAAAGCGACATGGAATAATTTGGCGCGGAATGCCGCGATGATGCGTTTGTTGTTAATATTATTAATTGCACGCAATAGAGAATAATTGATAAGTAAGAAATTTTGTTTTAATTGAAAATGGTTTTAAAAGTGTTCTATCCTGATTTTTTAAGAGCGAAAACGTGAATGCTGTTTTACCTATCCAGTCAAGATCGAATATATTATTTCATATTAATCACAATTATTTTTATTAATTCTTGAATGAAATGTCTATCCTACTAATAATTTATTTAATGTCCCAGCTTAATTCTTATTAAATTGATCAACGTAAATCAATTATACATTGTTGCATCAATGCACGCTTAAGAATTAAACACTTTTGTACAAAAATGGAGCAAGTCCATTTGTAATAAAATTATACTTGGTAGAGTACTGCCTGTTTTCACTTGTTCCTGGTTATTGAGTACATTAATTAAACAATTCTCAAGTGTCAAACGGCGTGATGGTAACGTACTAGATTCATTACCAGGAAGGCCAGTGTACAATTAAACAATTTTCAAAATCTGAAGTTACTTCTGCTTTTTGAACTAAAGTCTTCAATTGTTCATTTCAATTTCTACTGTGTCGCTGCAGCCCCAAACTATACACTTAAAGTCTCACAGATCTTTCAATCAAATAGAATGATTGAAAATAAGAATGGTTGTGTGGTTCGTACTTCCGGAAGAAGTACATTCAGTTTAAAAAGAGTTTGATCCCGTTCAGGGGCGAATAAACGTGTTTTGGAGTGAATACAAGAGACTATTGAAGACCGTCGAAAATTCGCAATAACATTGATCCCGATAATGAACGCGTTAATTAATAACTTCGGCTACGGGAAGTTCGAGCGTGAATTAATAGTTTAGGGTGTAGCTTTACGACCAGAAATTTTCATCGAAGTTGAACCGGATTGCGATCGAGAAAGGCGCAGGGCGCGGAAGGTGGTGCGCCGGAAAAGGGCGGGAAGGATTAAAATGGGCTATGTGTATAATCTACTTTGCATTTCCACGAACCCTTTCTAAGCGCGGCGACTAATACGGTAATGCATCGGAATCCCCTCAACAGGCGCGGTAGTTTCCGGTAGTCGTAAAGCCGGTTTAAGTAATTCCCGATAGAGGGAAGCTTTCTCCATGCAGCTTCTGCCCCGAAATCTCTCAGCCATGGTTCGACTGAGATACTCGTGTACCAATTTGCCGGATTTGTCTTTATTGAAATTCGGAAAAACGTCTTCGGCAGCTCCGGTGAGCCTAAACCCTGTCCCGAGTGTTAACACACTGTTATAGCCTATTCAAACGCAATAGTTGCTCGCAACTACACTCTGTTCTTCGATAGAAGTCGCTGGACAAAAATTGTGTACACCAAATTCATCGTTACACCGCATAAGCAAAATTAAAATTTTCTGCATCGGTTGCAAGATATACGGGGCCAATTAAAAATGTGATCCTTATAATGATTTTAACATGTTGGGAGTAGTGCAACAGTATTCTGAAACTCTTATATTGTCTCTACTGATTTGTATTATACATATTTATTTCTATTACGTGTGCCTAAAATCTGCAGTCTACTTATTATATTTAACGCTACAACACCGGCCAAATTCACCGCTTCCAAATTTGTTATTATACAATTAGTGAAATTATAGAGATACTTCCACTGTTAGTAATTATGCACTTCTTTATTCAAGCTTGCATCACAGTAAAAATTGGACAAAGTCTAAATAAATTAAATCGTGACATTTTTATTAAGGAACACGTATCAATCACTTTTAGTAGTCGATAGATTTAGTGTTAATATTCACTGGATAATATTATGTTACTATTGATACGAACATAGCACTGCAAAGAAACAACAAAAGTCTCCTGGAACAATTCTATCAGATCATTATGATCCTAAAAAAATCATAAACCAGATTATAAGCAATTTTTCTAAAATTTATCGAATACAGACAAGTAAAAATTGCCGCATTACAAACAGTGCATAATTCTGCAAGCATTGTTTATTCATATACGACTTTCTAAATAAAACAGAGGGGTAGTTTTAATCTCCTACTGTGTAAAGGCTGATAGGCTACGGATCAGCGTTTATTATGGTTGAATGATTAGGATGGCAAGATAAAGTGTAATCAGGCAGAAAGAATGAAAGAGAGGGCGCGACCTCATCCGCGCGAGGCTCCAGAAATTGTTTAACTTTTGCGGGGCGACAGGCGACATCGTCGATACAATAATGGCTCTCTGATGCGATTTTAACTTTTCACGCCCCTACGGCGTGCTGGATTCTATCGCTGGAATATCGGGCGTGCTATGATAAAGCACTAAAACGGGGGTACCGCGCCACGGCTGATCCGTGAAAAAAGTTCGTTGCCGACGTTCCCCAGATTCTGACCTGCCGAATTCCATTGGGACGGAAACGAAATTCCGAAGAACTCTCGGAATATTGTATTCAGCGTTAGATTCCGTCTCTCGGAAAATCAGGCTCTCGCGTTAAATTCGTGAAATCCCGGGATTAGTTCGACATGTAGTTTGAGGAATAATATTATCGGTGAAATCACGGAAAGAACTAATTTTTTTATGACAACCTCGATTTTTTTAAATTTTCCAGTAAAATACAAAGAAATTAAAATTATTCCTCTATGTACAATTTCTTAACAATGTTCTCAAGCAGTTGCGAAAATCCACACAATTAGATTATGTAAAACACTTACACTCACGAAAGTATTCGACCGCCCTTTAGATCAGAATAATTTGTTTAACCCTTAGCGGACGGGAATTATTTTTAGCATACTTCTTGATGGGTCTGGGTTAAATTTTTCTTGTGAAACAAAATTGTCTACTGAAGAGTTAAGTGTATAAATTAAATGAAAGGAAACGGGTTGTGTTCAGTAAACATTTTTTGGAAGTAATAATTTCTTTAAAAATTATTCGCAGTTGCAAAACAGTAAAATTGATTGGGCAACTGTCTGCAGACACGCGTCCGCAAAGGGTTAAAATTGCACAAAGTTACTTGACTTTCTACAGTAATTAAAAGCATTGATTTACTAAATGACGTACAAAAAAGATTTTCATAAAATTGCAATTGATAAGAATTACATGAAAAAATGATAGACGTAATCTCAATGTGTGCTGCTACCGATTAGAAAAACAAGATAACAAATTTTTGAACATGTTAGTGAAATACTCTTTTTGATAATAATCTAGCAAAAGAATATGATTTCGTTCCAATGGATGAGGGAGGAAGAAACAACAAAAAATATTGTAGAAAGTTGGAGATTCGTTCTAACTTTCATAAACGTTGAAGCTTAAAGAAATATTGTGGAATTACAGGCATCTCGGAACAAAAAGAAGGCTGTTTGTTCAAAGGGTCGGATTTTAAATCGTTCCAGAAGAGTAATTAACAGATGACAAAGCTCTTGAACTTCCACCGACACGTTCGATTATAACCGGACGTCGGTGTTCGCGCGTATTTTACTTCTGACCTTTACAAATGGCGTTGTTTGAACAGGATTTTCGAAAGGCGACGCGAATCGTATTACCAAAGAATACTTGCCTTCGTCCAGGACAATATTTCCTGTCGTAATCTGCGCGAGGTACTTCAGTTAAATACATTATGTCGTCCCGAGGAGGTTTTTCTTTTGTCTCGGAGCACCTTAGCGTGGAGGTTCCACCGTGAACAATTTATGGCTTAAAAAAGGAGGGGAGCCACCCTCTGGGAGCAGAGGACAAGGATACCGGTGTCGAAATAGACGGTGACTCTTTCTCCGTCTTGGAGGGTCAAACTTCTTGTAAACGATAAAGGGGACATCTACTCGTTAGGTCGTTAAACAGCAATTTTGACTAGATTTTTCCATACGAACTCAGTCGATTTTAATTTGAAATTGTCTTCGTGTGGCAAAAATCGAAATCAAGAGAAACTTACATCATCAAATCACAGATGAATGTACAGGCTGTTTCAGAATGGTACATGTAGACACGAGGTGATCTTATTTCCAAAAGTAGGTAAACAGAAACAAATAATATTTTCTCAAAATCGAGTGTTAGAAATCGACGACTATGCGTGTTCTAGCGTTCAGAAGAAGTAGATCTGGTCAGACGCGTCGGGCGCTTCTATCGTCCGCCTAGACTGCGGATCATTATGCATTTGTAACATGCATACATTATTAAAACACAAGGAAACATGTATGATTACAAACATTAATGACATCTCTAATTTATGCTTGCTATAAGGAATTTTCTAGTTGATAAATTGAACTTGTTCCTCATTCTGGTTTTTATAAAATAAGCCACGGAATTTAGACTTCGCGCTCGGAAGTATTTCAACACCATAACGAAACTTTCTTTCTTCGATCAATAATATTTTCATTCTATATGATTTTTATCATTTTGAAGAAATGAAACTGACATAATAACTCTTAGAATACTTAAATGTTTGGTAACTGATTTATTGAATATCAATTTAATAATATGAACAATATTTTGAATAATGGTATAGCAATTTTTAGTGGTGCCTCAGAGTCACCACTCGAGTGCTAAGGGTTAGAATTTGTATAAAGAAGAGTGGGAGATAGATGAATAAGAATAGAAGAATTAGATTGTGGCATGGATGAAATTCTAGTTGTCTTCAAGTTCGATCAAAACTCTTAAGCTAGGTGTTCAAGATGAATTAAAGAACGATTAGAAATTACGTAGAGAATTATAATATCTTTTTCGAGGATAAATTTATATGTTTATCGAATATTTTCCTATTAGATTGAACAATTCTATTAAATTAGAAGCGTGCATTATTTATCTATCATTTTCGTTGAAGAGTGAATAGTACTGTTTGGTCGTAGAGACGTGCTTTCATTGGTAGTAGAGCAGATTTGAGGACAAAGAGGTACCGAAAGCTTGACATTTTGTGAGGGAACGAGACCTGGCGGCGACCCGGCCGGAAAAATAGTATTTCAATTGTAGCTTGGGCGGTTGTCGCGGATGTGCTGAATCGATGGAAACACGGGACAAGGTGGAGTGTTCGTTGGATTGGCAGAAATCCGGGGCACGAGGACGCAGGTCCGTGATTTCGGCGATCCCCGGCCGCCATAGATCAACCGTGTCGCGCCAATTGAGTTAGGAAGGAAGGAACCAGTTCGGCAAACACTCCTGTCTCCCTCTCCTTTCTTTCTTAACTTGCTCCCTCTTAGCCATGAAATTTATGGCTTAAAAAACTCCCGAACGGGCGAGTCGTTCGCTTTATCTGTAATGTACTGATCTTGCCTTCGTCGAGGAAGCCGCCCCTTGCTTTGCCGCTCCTTGGACCATGCCCTGGACCAAGGAGCCCACGATCTGGATACGGGATTCACCCCTGCCCCTCTCTATCCCTCTCTCTCCTTCTCTCTCTGCCATCCACTCCTTGTCGGTACATAGGGGTGAGCCACCCTGTAGCTCCCATGATTTATATCGAGGAGAAAGACGGAACGTGCGAATCGTACAAACAGTCCAGCATACGGGGAGAAAGAGACAGAGAGAGAAAGGACAATCGGGAAATCAACGGCAACCGTTGGAGGAGTTAGAACCTAGCACAGTTTGGACTACGTTTTGATAAGGGTCTACGAATCGCGAAATCCTGTCGGAGGCACTGGCACAGCAGCTGGATTTCCGAACCAGCTCGGAGATGGAGGATCTAAGACAGCACAGAGTGGGAGAACGACCAGCGGAACATAACTGATAAGACGCTGGCCTAATCGAAATCATTCGGAGGTCGTAAGAATACGATTCGAGATACTTCATTCGAAGAATCATTTAGACTCCCCTTACTGTGTTGCCTCGATCTGTTGGCAACATTAAAATTATACAGTCTTCGTGCTCGATATCTGTAGTGTTGGCTAAAGTAACCCAATGGCTTGTAATCAACTTGCAATAAACATCACTGAATTTTTCCATACTGGATTTACAAGAACTATCAAAGAAGTCTTTCTTAAAACTGCCATTCAGAGACCTTGATCCTCTTTCATTAAGACAGTGACTTACGACCATTTTATAAGAAACATCAATGAATTGTTCTGAAAACTAGATCGTATGTACGAGTTCTTAATCCTTTTTCTATGAGACAATTGTCTGCTATCAATTTTTAACACGTTCACTGCCACGTCAGTCATACGTGAGTCACACAATTCTTTTACTATATTTCAACGTTATTTCATAGAGTGGCAGGCGGAGTAAATAAAAATTTTGATTGGACCTACGAATTATAAGAAAGTTAAAAAAGCAGCAACTGTTATAAATCATGACTTATCAGTTACGGGTGCCATTAAAAAATTGATTCGGTTTCTTGGAATTTTGTCACGTGCTGGCGTGGTGCCTATCGTGTTACGGAATCAAATATCATCCAAATAAAATAATCCCATCGTATCAAATAAAATAAGTAATCTTTGATACTTCGTCATTACGACAGTTATATCCAATCAATTTACAAGAGACATCGACAAAATCTTCTGAACAGTGCCATGTTACATAACAGATTTTGACTAGTCTTCGTTGAAGCAACTACCCCTAGAATTATTTTACAATAAAACTTCTGATACCGCTGTCTTATTCGATCAATCAAAGGAACCCGTTCCCAGGATTCCTCAACCTGACCCGTGTAAATTGTGTTGTCAGCGCGACCCAGTCCAGGTGAAAAAGCTGAAAGTCTTCGGGGAATGCCTTGCAAGTTCGTCGATAGTGAAAAAGCAGTCGGGACGCAGGGAGGCGACGACACAAGAGGAGGAATGTCCCTCTGTAACATCCGATTGCTCGCTCGAAAAGGCTGTTCTAGGTTTCGCAAAGGCGTCCGACGTTCGCGGGAACTTGGAAAGTATAAAGTTCCTTCTACTTGTCGTGCGTGAGGGAAATCTCGGGGGTGGAAAGATCGAGAAGAAGGACCGGGCAGTCTCGTAAACGGATGGGATGGTCGTCGTCGTCTCAAGGCGTGTGCAATCACTTAGGTAAATATTCACGCGCAAATGCATCTTCAGCATGTGGGTTGCTGCCATGTTGGACCACGAACTACGTGTGGGTCATAGGGGTCCCTAATTGGGGTACCGCTATCACACACCCTCCTGCGAATCGATACCACGTGATCCTTTGTGTGGTAGTGCTGGGTACTGAGTATTGTTTTCCCACTTCAAAATGAACGCTTTAAAACAATCTTATCTAAAAAGAATCTAACAGCAGAATTTAATCAATGGCAACTTCGAGTAGTTAGAAGTTGTAACGAGAAAGACATTTTTAATTTTGCTTATACGCATATTTTCATTTCAGTAGCCCTATCATTTTTAAATACTCTTTTCACTTAACATGTTAAAACGCCATGTCAGTCCCTGCTACTTGAAGTAGCAGTAAATACGTAAATAACATGTTACATGTAAATCGTCGTAGTGTGCGAAGAATGCTTTGAGACACTTTATTTTCTATTGCAGTTGACCTCGCGTGACCTTGAATGACCTTCATAATAGGTCATTGTATTCGTCTTGAAACACGCTATCAGAATGTAAATAAAAAACCATACTGTTCCATTTAAAAAAAAAAAACAGAGTTGACCTTCATATCTCCTTGACGTCTCCACCTATAAAAAAATTAATGACATCAGATTACGAGCGCCTCGATATCAAGTAAGTTTGGTCCGATACACTTTCTTCTATCTTCAAAAGCAAGCGAGTTATTCTGGTGACCTGTTTATAGTCCCCCAACCTTCAATTATTATTTGAAACATATATCTTTAAGGTTCGCGAAAAAATTTAATCTCTTTCACACCACCTTCCCACCGTTTTGGTAAAGACATTATGCCGTTACTATAAAATTTCTGTAATTTTTCATTAAAAAAGAGAAACACACCGCGAACAAGGCGACCTAATATTAAACGATATTCACACTGTCTTAGGAAATTTAATTGATACGGATTAAACAAACATGGAGTCAGCAATACTTTGTATATGCACAGTAGTATTTTTGTATTTAAACTTAAATTAAAAGTGAAATGAAATTGCGAGAACATTGCTCCGCATTTAACGTGTTAGTCAAAGAGTCGCTTGATCAAAGATGGTCCCAGGATTAAGAAAAACATGTAAATATTATTTGAAATATTTCATACGACTGGATATCGTAGCTGGGTTGATGAAACAGCATCTAAGAAAGAATTATTTAGCTCATGTCTTGGTTAACTTGTCTTGCAAAGCGCAAAGGCTAGGACAAGGGGTGTAATGAGAGGTTGGTTTTGGAGATCTCGTGCAAAGAAGGGTAAACTGAATAAAACGGGATGAAGGAACTGTTCGATTAAGTCTAATGAACGATGGTCGCCTAGCGGGCCGCTTCAAAGACGTTTCAGACACCAAACGATTCATCAGGATACCCAGGGCTCAAATCTCGAGGTATTTGCGGTTTGGCCTTCTTGAGGTTGGTTCCAGAAAGTTCGCCCTAAGGACCAGTATCTGGCTCCTTAAACCTGACCTTCCCAGGTAAGTAAACGTGATTCCTTTGACGATATCTCCCCGAGTCGGTACAGAAAAGGGCACCGCCTTACTTCGGCCACGTCTCGCCAAAGGCGAAGATCAGCGAACTAAGATTGGTCTGTCGGTGATTCGATTGGTTCTTATGGGAACGAGGTAACCCTCCCTTTACCGTCGTAATCATCCAAATTAATGGCGAGCATAATCGTGAAACAAGAAATTAGAAAGGACCGATTGCGACTATCTAACAAAAGAACAAAAATTGTATACCAGACACAGTTTCACCGTGAATTGTCTCTTTCAGGAACGAAACAATGAACCCGCAAAGTGCACACTCGAAGTATACATTTGCTCTAAATGGAAGTAACGCTTTTGTGAATAGATTTTGTTACAAAGGTATTCAAAATGAAAAATAGAAAGAAACAGCTCGACTACTACACTTCCTCACTCACCGTTACAATATTGTAAAATAATAGCTCACTTCGAAAAACGCTGTTGAAATGTAAGTATACGGAGCACTAAAAGTAACTATTTTACATTACATTATGAAAATAACGACAATGTGTTTATTCAAATTTTCAGCCATTTTTTTAAATAATATACTGGGTGTACGCGTTAAATTATGTCACCATTTTTTAGGCATTTCCGGTAGTGCAATTAAAAAATGTTTTAAACAAAAGTTCATCAGTACTTGGTGAGCTACATGTTCGCATATTCTTAAATCTGGAAAAATGCTTTTTACGTAAAAAAGTAAAGGTCACCTTGACTTTTTTAAATGGCACCACATGTTTTGGACGTCGTAGGATTGTTGCTGACATCGAGACGCATTCAATAGTCTATTATACTATGACCTTGAAATGACCTCAAACACGAAAATTTTGTGCAAACGTAATTTTAATGAACAATTATTTCTTACAAAATAAATCTAGTTACATCAGATGTTGTACTGCGATCCATCTTCTATGATACAGAACTCCGCTCTTTGTATTAGATTTCTCGTTGTCGCCATGTGTGGAGCAGAGTTCTGTACCATAGAAGATGGATCGCAGTTCGAACATCTGATGTAACCTGATTTATTTTGTAAGAAATAATAGTTCATTGAAATTACGTATGCACAAAATTTTCAAGTTTGAGGTCATTTCAAGGTCATAGTATAATACACTGTTTTTCTATTTTTTTTTTTTTTAGTTTTTAGTTTTTCAGCATTTTTCTAGATTTAAGAATATGCGAACGTGTAGCTCACCAAGTACTGATGGACTTTTGTTTAAAACATTCTTTAACACTAGGTTTACGGAGCATTAAAATTGATTATTTTACATTTCTTTATAAAAATAATAAAATTGTATTTACTTAGATCTTCAGCGATTATTATTGTAATATGTACACAAAAAAATAAATCTATTTAATAATTTCTCACGAATGCCTCCTTACACTCTTAATAATCGTAAATTAAAAATTTTCGAATCCGTCATTTTGACGGGCCCCGTAAATCTAATGTTAATTGCACTACTGGAAATGCCTAAAAAATGGTGACATAACTTAACGCGTACACCCTCTATACACAGCGAAATAAATTTGTTGAATAATTCCTCACGAATGCGTCTTTACTAGTATCACTAGTTTACCAATATTAGTAAATTAAAAATATTAGAACGCGTCAATTTGACACGTCCCGCCAACCTAGTGTTAAAATAAGAATCCTGTGCTGCCAGATGGATGTCTCACACTGTTATCTATGTATGCCGTATTTTGCAAGCGTCACGATTAATATTTCCAATATGTTTGCGCACTGGCAACCGGCGCGGCGTTCCCGGTTCGTGACAAGGAAACAGTGTTCGAGGAATCGTTCCTTAGCCACAAGGGACAACGGATCTTTAACGCATCTGTCGAGCACGATAACGGCGATAACTTATGCGACCCGTGCCCTCTCTCGCCAGAAGCTTCCTCCGTGCAGCCCTTCTGCTCTCTTACCAAGATGTAGGCGACGTGGGATGCAGGTGGAAGAACACGGGGAACGGGGGAGAAGGGGACGCGCGCGCAAGTTAACGCGAACATATAAATTAGCAGGACATCTTAGCAGGCCGCTTGCAACTTAGTCACGTAGCGGGTTTAAACTTGACAAGAGGAGGATCGTACGAAGGCGAGCGTACGCCACCCTTCTCGGCTACCACCCCCGTCACCTGGTCCCTTTCGTGGCTTCAATGGGCACGCGGACGAAAATCCAAAAGAACCCTGATTTTCAACCTCGGAGAAACCTAAATTTCATCACGTAAGACATTGTAATCCCGAGGACGTTCCAAATCTTCGCGTGTTCTTCAAGAGCATTGACAAAACAGCATTCGAATGGTGCTAATTTATAAATAATCGTGAAAGAGAAAATTAGAAACCAGCCATTATATTGTAACTAGTCCGGTAGTTCTAGTGTTAACACGTTGACTGCCGTGTCACCCATATATGGGTGACGGAATTATTTGTCCATATTTAAAAATTAATTATTACGCTGATGTAATCATTGTATCAAATTTGGTTAATATCTGGAAAATGCAAGAAGGTTAAAACGTTACTCAGTGTCAAACATTTTAATTCTGTAATCATTATTTTATTAAATATATTGTTTCGATTTTATGAAATTTTTGAGGTCGCTGTTTTGGCAGTCAAAGTGTTAATAGGTTTTCGGTAGATTAAGTGTTAACTCTTTGCCGACGCGTGTCTGCAGACAGTCGCCCAAGTAAAATTGCTACTCCGTGACTAAAATTCACTTCTTAAAAAATTATTAGGTAATTATTTACATTAGGGACTTCCACACCGATTTTGATGACGTTGAAATATGTTGTCAAGGTCATCATTCTGGACAACTTTTTCCTATACATGTTACCGCCGCTCAGCTTTAGTTCCCGAGATATTCGCAAAAAAGTTTCAACATCTGCAAAAGTGATTGGATTAGGTCTGGGTTAGGTCTGGGTTAGGCCTGGATTATTTATATATTATTTATATATTTATATACTGGGTTATTATATATTTTCTTGATTGTTGCAGATATCCAAGAATTCGTATAGTTTCATTCTCAATACTCTGTATGCTAACACAGCTGACAATGAAATGAGTTCGCGTTCGATACGATTCATTTCACGTTTCAGTTCGTAAACATAAACAGACAAAACAGTGGGTCAGATGTTGAAACTTTTTTGTGAATATCTCGGATACTAAAGCTGAGCGGCGGTAACATGTATAGGAAAAAGTTGTTCAGAATGATGAACTTGACAACATATTTCAACGTCATCAAAATCGGCGAGGAAGCCCCTAATGTAAATATTTACCAATTATTACTCTCAAAAAACACCAAACAAATTTTTACCAAACACAACACTTGCTCCTTCATTTAATTCTTATGCGTAGCTTTCAGTACACCATTTCATTTCCCAAGGAAAATTGTACATTAGAATCATCGATAAGTACGCTAAACATAATTCCCGTCCGCAAAGGGTTAAATAAAGTCCGAAACACTTGAAGGAACTAGGAGGTTCAAAAGGTTTTGCTTCGTTTGAAAATTGGAGGATATTTTCAACGCAAAGCGAAGATGATCAATAGGGAATAAGACGCCTGACGCTTTCCACAGAAAAATCCCGAAAAATTTGTCGACGTAACATGTTTCCCAGAACACGTTGGGGAACCAGGCAGATATAAATCACGACGATAATATATCTTAGAAAGCGTGATTTCAGACGATCCAGGTGGTAATCCCGCAACTGACGAAGTCTAGCCGGAGGCGAATCGCAGCTCGATCTTATGTTAACGCAGGTATACGTCGATAACGGAGAATGGGGTACACAGTTCCCTTCGGGAAGCCTCGAACTTTCGATTTATGGGCCGTCGTCTCGAGGGATCCCCGGCACTAGTCCCCGGGATGTGGTCAAAGTGACAGGGTGGGCGATTAGGTGCACAATACTCCGCAACAGTCCGAAACAGCATCTGCGCCGTTCATTGATCACGCTCGAGACCGACACTGGAAATCCACGAAAGGACGGCCGAATGTGTCAAGAGAAAGAGAGAGGACGTTATGACGTGATCATGTTAGATCCCGGTTTCGAGGGGCCGTCTGGTCGAAAGGATGGCTGACGCCGTGTCCGCCACAATTGAAAACTCCCCTTTACACAGTCCAGATCCTCTGCACCAACATCAGCTTTCTTCAACTTTTTTTACTTTCATTTCTTAGCTTCGTATTCCTCAGTTTCTGAACTGTGATTTCTTCGTATCTGTTCTCTGAAACTTGTTTCGGTGTCTACAGTTGCACGTTTATTGAATTAACACGTTAGATACCTGCTGTTATGTAATCCTTCTTAGAAATTGTTGATTTAGCTAAGGATTTCAGGAAATGCAATCCAATCATTTCTTTCGCGGTCGTTGTTAACACGTTAGTAACTGGGGACTAACGGTATCGAATTTACAAAACAATATATGGACTGATTATTTTGAAAGTTGACCATTTTTTCTTTTTTTTTTTGAGATATTTAAAGGTTTGTATTTTATTCGATTCAAAAATTACAATAAAGTGTACTAAGTTTGGCAATGGTTCTTTTGGCATTTGGAAATATTTAAATTGATTACATAAATGACTTTTATATAAATTTAAATAAAATAATATATTCTCTCTGGGTAGTCAATGGACTTACACCACTTTCACAATTATTGTATTGTGAAATTCATTAAATTTCACTTGAAATAAATTTTGTTTTATTATGATTTTGTTCATAAATAATAACAAGAAAATAGTGTTTTTTGTTCCCAACGTAAAAAATATTTACACCACTTTCATAACCAGCCGTTAGGCAATTCCATTTACTGACAAATTTTAAATTGATCAAAACAAATGAATATTTTAAAATACCAAGTGTGAATTGTTTAGAAATAAAAAGTAGAGTTGAAATTATTTTTTTATTATGGGATTTCAAAATTTTTTCCGATAATAATAATCTAAATTTTTTCCAAAAAATAAAACTTTTAAAATAAATGATCCATATAATAAGTAATTCATATAATACATATTAAAAAAAGCTCGCACATGAGTCGTTACACGTTAGACTTTTCATGCAGAATATTCAAAAGAATAAATAAAATCCATCTCGCCTCTGGATTGTTGAAGAACATTGCAAAGACTTTCGTGCTCCGAGGTAGCTAACCAAGAGAATATTTCAGCAGGACGAAGACACAGTGCCGCGTATGTCAAAGAACGTATCCTGCGAAAAGGGAATCGCACCCCCTTGATTTTACACTCGACAACGACCCCTCGCTTCGACTTCACCGACCTAAGCTAAACCAGCACCATCATAGTAATTGCAACCTGGCGTGTTAGTGATTAATGCTGCTTGTTATTAGGATAACCCTCGAACATCATCGAGGGATAGAGCGTCGTTGAAGAGTTCCTCTGTGTTACATCTTAAAATAATTTTCGAGCCGAACGGTCTGCGTTAATCCTCATTTCTTAGACAATCGGTTGCAACGGGGTTGAAATATTTTTCTTGAGCAAGTTTGAGGTTGGCCATTATCAAGAAATTTTCGAGGACAAGACGAGAAGCCACAGAGCAACGCAGCTCCGCAGCTTTGGAATACCACTGTCCGCACGAACGGTCCTGGGACAATGTTTTCTTATAATTAATGAGTAGGATATTCTGAATGGGCCGGTGTACCGCCTCGAGGAGAGAAAGGGTACAGCTAAGAACGTAGCAGCTACCTTCTAAACTCCGAAAGCATCCCAGGAATTCCCTCTCTCCGTCTATCTGTTCCCCCTCCACTCCGCTGCGAGGCAGGAATGCTGCGGCATTATTGGCTACGTTTATCATCCTCTTCGCAGGACACGCATGAAATCTTTGCAAGGTGACTGCCTCCCGCTGGATCCAACCGCCCTCGGAATCAAACCGTTCAACTTCCGCGAGAGAACTGCTTTCCTATTATTCTTGGAGCCCGACGCAAGACCCAGACCACCCCGACGTCCGAACGATATTCGACGGGGGATGTTTTGTTCCGGGGCAACATTTTTCCTCTCTCTCCTCACCGAACACCGTTCCGCTCTCTCCTACTCTCTCTGTCTCGCTCGCGCGCGCGTCGGTTTTTACATCCCTTTTCCCTTCGTTTCTCTCGAACGGGGCTCTCCCAGCTCTGCCTTCGCGAAATTGCACGGCGGTCGAATTTAATTATGTCTGGAATTCGGCGCTAATTAAGTTTGATCGAACGAATCCGCGGGTTTGTTACTGAGTTTGCCCCGCAATGCTTACGAAACAAGGGTAAGCCCCTGCTGCGAGCATAATATAAATTAAATTATCCTGTATGCCGGACCGGCCCCAAATTCTACCGTGAGCGCGGCATAGTTACTTTTTTCCTCTGTACCGACCAAAACCGGTGCAGCGAACGTGGAAGAATAATATGCGATGTATGCGTTCCTTCGACCCTTTGTGATACTCAATTAAACAATTATAGAATGCATCGCGAGTTGAATAATGTTTCACGAAGTGTCTCGCAGCTTGTGCTGCAACTAGAACGATGAACCTGAAATTGGAGTGTCCATTTAACCCTATTCTGACGCGGAACACGAAAACTAAGCAAGTTAATACTATGTGATATCTAATGCTGTGGTGCCCAAGGTGGATCGGAACCCACCTTAACCTTCACGCTCCGCAACGTTTTTTGTTTTTAATTTGCAGAGTGTGGGGGAACTTTACGCCTCTTTCCGTCTAGGTATTCTTCGAGGGAGGTATAAAAGTTATCTGTATCAAATTAGCAGTGCGTACGTGCGTTTTTGTGGCTGCTACAATAGATTGCGGAGTGTGAATCCGCAGCCAGTAACAATTCGTTTTTTCGTCGCCAGCTCCAATTTCAGTCTGCGTTTATGCTACGCGTCGACAGTATGGCAAGGGGTTAATACTAATATCTACTGTCTCTGTTGTCCAAGTATACTTGCAAAGTTCTTAAATGGTCCTGATTAACAGATATACTAAAACCTATATTCCCCCCACATAGAAATTGATAATGTCGTCCCCTTAATGACTTAAAAAAATATTAAAATGCCTGACTTTGATCTTAGTAATATCGTGTCCCCCTTTTGTGGAAATATACTTGCAAAATTCTTAAATGGACCTGAGTAACAGATATACTAAAACCTATAGTCCCCCCCCCCCCCACATAGAAATTGATAATGTCGTCCTCTAAATGACTTTAAAAATATTAAAATGCCTGACTTTGATCTTAGTAATATCTACTGTCTCTGTTGTCCAAGTATACTTGCAAAATTCTTAAATAGTCCTGAGTAACAGATACTAAAACCTATATTCCCCCCACATAGAAATTGAAAATGTCGTCCTCTTAATGACTTAAAAAATATTAAAATGCCAGACTTTGATCTTAGTAATATCGTGTCTCTCTTTCGTGAGCATGTACTTGCAAAATTCCAGAATGATGCTAACGACGCGTATGTTAAAAAATAAAGCCACCAAACGAAGAAATGTAAAACATTGTCCTCCAAATCTGTGAGATTAAATATGTTTAACTTTTTCCTTAACAATATCATCTCTCGTCTTTTCTTTTCGTAGAGTATACTTGCAGAGCTCCAAAAACGATTCTAACTACAGATATGCTAACAAAACAAGAGCCACCAAGTAAATAAATAAAAAAATATTATCGTTTTTGTCACTGAACAATCGTTCGTAGAAAATGCTAGGCTTTCGTTGATCCGAGGGCAGCGTAACAGGGTTCCAAATGTTGGACTTCGATTCTTCGACCGCGTCGGTCAATTTTTTTTCTATAGATTCTTGCAGAAGTACAAATATGCAGTGGGAGTGTGGAGGTCAGAGGGAAAAGGGAAAAGGGAGTCGAAGCCAGAGGCGACACCCTCGGGCACGCTGGGTTCGCCCCCCCTGATTGGATGAATATTAAATTCTGGTCACCAGCAAACAACCACCCCCACGCGCTGCTTGCTTCTTCGGTTACGACGATTGAAATATGTATCCGGCGCAAAGTCAAACATTCCGGCGAAGTGTATGACCCGCTACGTGGCCCGAATTTAACGCGCGCGATTTTTCCCATAAAGAGAACGGCACGTAACCCCTTAACTTAAACATTAAAGCGCCGAACCTGTGGGTTCTAGATTCCAATAGAACGAAAAACTCTGTGACGCGAGTCCGTCGATCGACGATCTTCGAGATAAATTAGAAACGATTCTTATGCCTCCCGGGGGCGTTGTAATTGCCGAGGATGAGACGGGACTTTCGAAGGAATGCAATTTTGTTTTACATCTCGCCGGTATTATTGATCGTCCTCCGGAAGCCGCGATAATTCGCTGCGATCGCGAGGATGAATGGGCAATTACTTCCGACAAATTAAGGAGGGATGATCACAGTCTTATGGGTACTGTTTCGGGAATAATTCCATCGGGAATAGAATTGTTGGAATTTTTTAAGATATCGTTTCTGATATCGAATACCAGAATTTCATTGTAGTGTTTAATCGGTTACCTATTGTATTGTAATTCTTCACTTAACCTTAGGTCGAAAATAAATATCTCTTGAATCCCATACGAAGTCTTTTAAGTCTTGTAAACAAACATCTTTTATTCATATGTTCTATGTGTCTTAATCTGCAGTGTTACATTATCGAAAAAAAGGAGCTTGCAGAACAGTGAAAGTATTCCAAGAATTTAGAAATACTGTTGCATCATTTCTCTACTTTTTAATATGATTCAGACAAGAAATATTGTAAGTATGTAAATATTGTAAATATGTAATACTGTAAATATGTAATACTGTAAATATGTAATACTGTAAATATGTAACACTGTAAATATGTAACACTGTAAATATGTAACACTGTAAATATGTAATAGTGTAAATATGTAATACTGTAAATATGTAATACTGTAAATATGTAATACTGTAAATATGTAATACTGTAAATATGTAATACTGTAAATATGTAATACTGTAAATATGTAACACTGTAAATATATAATAGTGTAAATATGAATAGTGTAAATATGTAATACTGTAAATATGTAATACTGTAAATATGTAATACTGTAAATATGTAATACTGTAAATATGTAATACTGTAAATATGTAATACTGTAAATATGTAATACTGTAAAAATGTAATACTGTAAATATGTAATACTGTAAATATGTAATACTGTAAATATGTAATACTGTAAAAATGTAATACTGTAAATATGTAATACTGTAAATATGTAGTACTGTAAATATGTAACATTGTAAATATTGTAAATTTGGAAATATAGCTCCCGTATTTTGGAACGAATGCAGACAATTTTTATTTTGCATAAAAAAATGCGCAGTCGAGTAATGAGGGAAGCAATTAAGTACAGGAATCGGTCACAGTTTTAAGGACCGCGAAACGAAGGAACACGAGTGTTCAAGGATGACGCGGTAGTTTCAAAAGAATGTAATTTCCTTTTGCATTTCGCTGCCGCCCGGGATCGTCATCAATCGCCTCCATAAGCGACACAAGCCGGGCGACGCTCACGAAGATGAGGCGGCAATTATCTGCGAGAAATTAAGGGCGAACGGAAGATACGCGGAGAAGCTGAGGGGATGAGGCGGGCGGGGGTGGAAGTCTTGACAGAACAGCCGTATTTCGGCAAGAAGGGTGGTACGCTTAATTTCATAGACGTGGCGCATGGGGCCATGCAAGCAAGAACAATCGAGCCCGGCAGCGTGTGCGATGGAAGGTTGGCCGAGGGTAGGTTCCACGCACTCCGAAGGGATAATTACAATAAGCAACCCTCGCTGCCCTTACCTCATCATTGATCTAAGAAATCCACTAGCGTAATTCCCCATAAATTTCGGCCGGACCAAAATCGCAGCCGCTTCAAACCATTTCTGCTTAACGCGTTCACGGCCGTCATTTATTTGAGCCATAGTTACAATATTCTAATAAATGCTGTGTGCCCTCTTGTAAAATATTGTATAAACAAACTTACTGTCATCAAATCTAAACCTAACTAGCTACACATATCCTCTAAAAATAGACCTTGTTTAAACGATTGAAGATCGTACAATTTGAAGTATTTGGGCTTGAAAGATAATATATCATATAATCTAACAAGGAGAAGACGCGGTCATCGGGTCTCAGATTTTATCGAAACTTTGCATACTGGTAGATTTCGTTCTCCTGTTTATGAAAATATAGCATTATAGACGTCGATACTCAATGATTTTTGAGATATTTACAATTTAAATTAATAAATTTGATTATACCCGTTAAGAGACACCATGACAGCGTCTTCTCCTTGTAACTAACAGTAAATATATGTGCAAGAAATCGGTGCTTGACAAACTCCTGAAATCTTTAAAAAAAAATCCCAAAATGGCCCAAACATGACACTCTGGTCCAAAATACTTCTTCAAAAGACAATGATAATGAAAAAGAAACATTTATACAGGAATAATGACGACTCAAAATTATAAAAAATGCACTCTATCCTATAATTCAGTCTTCTCAGATGTAGTATGAATAATTAATTTTGCCGTAAAAGTTATATTCAAAGAGATTGCAAACGCCTCAACCATTTCCTGGAATCATATACAACTTTAAAGGATTGATACTTCGTTGCGACACTGCATATTTGAAACACACATGCAATGCCTCAGAAACAAGCTATTAAAATGAACCCCGAGGATCCAAAAATGCCATAGTTTTGTGAACTACTATATTGACCGACATTTCTACGAAAGCAATAGAAAAAATCCTAAAGTATGAGAGGCGACGAGCATTTCAATTCGATTATTCGCAATTAGGAATATTTTCACCCCCTGCCGGGTTGTGTTTTAGAACGAGGCGAAACCCTCCATCCAGCCCGATTCCACGAAACGATTATTCGATTCTGGTAAGGGTAAATCCCCATAATTCTTGCACGTACACGCAAAACACGCCTGCCCGATATACTTTCTGTAACGAACGCATCGCAAAGTACAAACTTAACTGCGCGTCGCGCCACGATAAAACATCGGCGAATTCGCGCGATTGAATTACAGTTTAATTAACTCGCGGGCAATTAAGGCCCCGTCCGCCACCGCTCCCTGCACCTCCCCCTTCTCTGCCCCCTCTTTGCAGAAGGAAGGCCGCCACCGTCGCCATCCACCCAAAATGAAACCGTTTCCGCTCGCCCGTCGAATCTCATGCATCCGCGAGCCCGACCGTTTCGAGCTGCAAGTTTCGAGGGTACTCGCGATTTCATCGGAAACTTTTGCACGCTTTAATCGTTTCTTTTTTATTGTCTCTCCCATTCTCCCCCTCTCTTTCTCTTTCTCTTTCGCTTTCGCCCCTATCCCCCTCTTATCTGCATATCTACGACTTGCTTTCGTTTCCCTCGCGATCTCAAAACGAGCGCAGGTGCATACCGTCCGATAATCGACAAGGGAACGATCCTGTTTGTCAATTAAAATTCTGTGTGCCGTAGGCAACTCGCCTTCCGGCAAAAATGAAACAATAGAAATAATTATTATCGTGTTACATTAATTTTATAACGGTTTTTATCCAACTACTTCTGTCGA
The DNA here is from genome assembly GCA_913789915.3 of Sphecodes monilicornis. Lineage (NCBI taxonomy): Eukaryota > Metazoa > Arthropoda > Insecta > Hymenoptera > Halictidae > Sphecodes > Sphecodes monilicornis. The sequence goes on from OU565290.1 coordinate 21,366,978, forward strand.
ATTAGTATCTAATAAATACCGAGTCGGAATGTCTATTCTTTATTCAGGATATTTTTATCTGTGTTAATATCTGTACGTAGAAAATGATTTGTGTTTATTTATTTGAAGTTGTCAAATTAATACGTGATAAATATATTACGGATGCAAAATAAAAATTGCTTGTATTAATTGGAAAATGTAGGAACCGAATAGGAATTGATTTTTCTCTTTTGTGGGTTTAATAGATCGTATGAAATGAGTTGATGTCCTTCATAGTAAACCTACCACGGTCATATGACCGGTTTCTTATTTTACAATTAATAAAATTATCAAAACGCTTTCACGAAAAATTATTGAAGAACCTCCTTTATTGAAGCTTCATTTCAATAGAAATTTCGCAGAACCGGAATAAATTCAATCTTGGTAATTTTACAAAGCAATATATACCACTCACTTTTCATGTTTTGTAGGTTTAGTGTTAAATATTTTTCATCTTTCCACTGCCTGACATTACACTCGTCCGCTTTTGCTATAAATGCATAAAAATCCGCTATCTGGTGATAAATATTTCGCTTTAGATTGTCCATTCTTTACTTGCTGTTCTGAGCTACGTAGATTGTAGAAATAGATAAGTAGAAACAGCCAGTACTGGTCAGACACAGTATTAACACTATTTAAAATTATGTACGCCCTACGAATTTCAAGATTGTTTTTTAAAATTTAGCAAAGTATCAATCATCGTTCACATTTTCTTTTCTTAAATACTATACGATTGCGTAGTTCTTTTCAACATAGTTTTATATTTAAGAAAAGTGTGACAAATTCATTGAACAATATACATGATCGTTTTGTTTTTTAACAGTATCTTAAATGTGTACTTTAACTAAACGTCACAACCGAGTTATTGAGGTATTTTTCTAGAGCATTTGCCAGGATTTGCGTGCATGACAAATCTACTGCGGATCTTTATGCAAAATAAAATTGTTGTGCGTCGATTACAAGATACAGGAGCTAAGTAAACATTTATTTCTCTCATTAATAATTTTAATATTGTTAAAAGTAATATACTGACATTCTTCAATTCTTAGAATCTTTTCACTGTTTGAAATTGCACCTACTAATTTCGTCATAAATGTCCAAGATTCTGTCCAAGATTCTGTCGCAGATTCTGTCCCAGATTCTGTCCCAGATTCTGTCCAAGATTCTATCCAAGATTCTATCCAAGATTCTGTCCAGGATTTTGTCGAGGATTCTGTCGAAGATTCCGTCCAAAATTCTGTCAGAGATTCTGTCTAATATGCTGTAAAATATTCTGTCCAAGATTTTGCCCAATATTCTGTCCAAGATTTTGTCCAATATTCTCTCCAAGATTCCGTCCGAGATTCTGTCCAAGATTCTATCCAAGATTCTATCCAAGATTCTATCCAAGATTCTGTCCAGGATTTTGTCGAGGATTCTGTCGAAGATTCCGTCCAAGATTCTGTCAGAGATTCTGTCTAATATGCTGTCCAATATTCTGTCCAAGATTTTGCCCAATATTCTGTCCAAGATTTTGTCCAATATTCTCTCCAAGATTCCGTCCGAGATTCTGTCCAAGATTCTGTCCAAGATTCTGTCCAAGATTCTATCCAAGATTCTGTCTAAGATTCTAGTCTAATTTTCTCGTAGAAAAATTATGGAAAGAAATGAGTGCAGAAGCGTGATGGAAGGAAAATTGTGGCCCATCTGGAAGGAGCCGGATCCAACGGAAGCGTGGAAAGCATGCTGTTGGAACACGCTTGGTCGTATGTGCGACGGTATTAGACAAGACAACAGTGCGGCGACGTAATCAGCGAAACCGAAACCGTTCACCGACAAACACTAATCCGCCATTACATATGCAAGCATCCTAGTAACACGTAGCCAGTATACACGGTACACTTAGCCGACGGGAAGCCGTAACTGCCGCGTAGGCGGCCGATTTAACGACGAGTGAATAATTATGGGGCTTTACGGTCCGATGCAGGAGAGGCTTGCCGAATGGAGAAGCGTCGCTATGTTCGTAGTTATATTTATGAGCCGACAATGACAGCAATTTCGCCCGTGGAACCAACAACCAAGCTGTTCCTAATCAAGAGTCCTGCATCATGATTTCATTGGCCCGTCTTGAGCCGAAGGAAGAATGAGTCAATGGGCGAAAAATGTTAAGCGTTCTTACACGATGATACTTTCTGTCGAAGGGGGAGAAAGAACTATGTCTCCAGGGGATCGTCAATCTGTAAATTCATAAAGCGTTTGATTGCCGGTGCCCGGAGGCAAAACTATTTCATGGCCGCGGAACGCGAGCGATGGTTTGATGGCCCAGCGCGAGAAGACGCGTGCCATGGAGCAATAACACCCATCGAAGAACATTACGATCGTTAATGTTCAATGAAACATCCCCTGACACTGGAGCCACTTCGTGGAGTCGAGGGATGGGCCCACCCTAAAGGGGACACTGCTACTGCCGATTTTATCGTTGTTCGTTCCGTCGTTTAAACGTCGTTGCGGCCAAGAAAATTGTTGTGGAATCTGTCCGAGTTTGAAACGCTTCGCTCGCATCTATGGCGAAATGATATCCGATGACACATACTCCAACGAAAAACATTGTACAAGAAAAGTACAATCAATCATTTTACTCTGAAATAAATTGTAACCGAGTCGGCAACATTCTCTTTTAACAGAAAACTGCTACTTCATCCTCGAAATGATTACTAGAAGAAATTCCTGATGCCGAAATAGACTCCAACGAAAAATATTGTACAATTAAAATTGAGACAATCATGTCACTGGGGAATAAATTATAGCTGAATCGACAATGTTCGTTTTTAATAGAAAACTGCCACTTCGTCCTCGAAATGATTCTTAAATGCTAGAAAAAATTCCTGATGCCGAAATAGACTCCAACGAAAAATATTGTACAATTAAAATTGAGTCAATCATGTCACTGGGGAATAAATTACAGCTGAATCGACAATGTTCGTTTTTAATAGAAAACTGCGACATAATCTTCCAAATGGTTCCAAAATGCTAAAATAAAATATTTAGCCTCATTTATCTCTCGCATTAATTTGTTACACATTTCGCTGACAATGAATAAATACTATGACCCATATATTGTTTTATTATATCTGTAATATACGTGAATGGTCTTGTTTTAAATTTATGTTACTTCACCTTAGCTTGTTAGTTCCAAAATGGGGTTTATAATCAATTTTTTACTTCATTGTGGAAAATCAAGAACAGATGAGGATTAATGAAATATTTCGAGAGGTCCATGAATTAAAATCATGAGGTTTGGTTAATTTGGTATTTGACTATCACGAGTGCTACCATTTTTCACACAAATAGCAATTGGCTACTCTATCAACAAAGTAACACCAGGGCCAGTGGAGAAGCCCTTTCACCATGGAACCGGTTTAAATTCTAACAAACGATTCCGTGCAACCCGTCCCACGGTTCGGATTAAATGGAAAGTGGGAGCTAGATAAGTTCGTTCCACGGGTGCAAGCATTTATAATTAAATGGCGTTGTTACTTATTACATCGAAGTTCGCGGAGAGGCGAAATAGGGAGATTGTTAGGCTTTGGTTACTTGGATAATCTCCTTCATAATGTACGGGGGCAAATAAAGTGGCGCCTAACAAACTTCCTACCTTATTTCAATGGAGCCCTGTTTCTTAAATAAATGAAAAATTTGAAACAGTGATGAGCTGGCCGGGAAGTCCGAAGATTACGTTCCTTCGAAAGTGTAGAAACTGTACACCGCACAAACCCGACTATAATTTACTCAATTTCAAAACAAAATTACAAGAGAAATATCTCGCGACGCCCAGCTAAAACTTTACTCGCATAAATATTACTCCACGATTTCATAAAATGACAAAAATGAATACACATATTAGAGATCTCTGAAGAAACTACAGGTATACGAGAATGCTGTTGCATCACTTTCGACTTATTAAACTCATTGGTAGAAGAAATGCATTGTCGTTTAATTTATGTTGTTCAGAATCGACATAGAACATTTTTATTTCGCAGAAAGAACAACAGTGTATTCGTAAATTTACAGGGTGACATTATACAGAAGTTACCAAGAACAAAATAATTTATGTACATTTATCTTAATAAGACTAGAAATAAGACTAGAAATAAGTAGAATTTAGAATTTAGTCATAACAATGTATAATAGGAGCGGGGTTCCTATGTAACCCGAAAAGGAACATTCATAAATTACATAGATATACATTTATCTTAATGCTCTTTCTCGTAAAAGTGTCTTTGCAATGTGAATAATTGTAAAATAGAAAATCTAGAAACGATTGCTTGGTGGTAAGTTCAATGTCAAAAATGGAGCAATTATTAGCGATGAAATTTCGAATGCAAGTACTTTTTCTGTTCTATCGTAAGGGTTGTATCTTCCCTAGGGATTTCTATTCTCCTCTCGAGCGCGAGCACGTTCTCTATGTTGGTCGAAAAGAATCGGGCCGCAAGCCCGTTCCCATTGTTCCGCTTATTAACCAAGTCGTGTTGCGTCGCGTGGAACGACATAAATCGTGGCGCTGTCGGAAAAGTCGATATCGAAAGGCACGGGTTTGCGGGGTTGGAAGTGAGGTGTGCGTCGCAAGGGTGTCGAACGCCCAGGTCTCGTGACAAATAGAAGCTTTGTGCCGCGACAATGGGGAGTTTATTTCCGGGCCGGCTGGGGCTACAATGTAGGCACTATACTGTAATTAAATTCCCAAACCCAAGGATTCGGAGGTTATAGAGGACCAGAAGGAGGAAAAGAGACGACGAGGAACGGAGGGAGACAGAAAGAGAATTTCGGCTGGTAGTAGACAGGGGCAGCGCGAGAGGAAGGGAGGGGAAAAGCAGAACCTTAGCATATTGCATACTGACCGGTCCGCAACGGTTTGGGTTTCTCGTGGCTGACGCCATATTGTTTGCTCTATGTTCATTCCTTCCTACCTTCCTTTACCTTCCCTTCCGCCGAACCTCCGGCCCAAGATGAAACGAATTCCACCTACAGATATCTTTGTCGATCCGAACAATGTGATCGGGGAGACTCTTTCTTAAGCTCTGATTGTTTCCTTACATCTGATTTCGGAACAAGTGGAACGGGACACGGACGTTCCTTGATCTACTAGTTCCCCACATTAAATTACAAGCAGTATAACTGAGGCGAACAAATCAATAGTAGATTGCACAGGAAAAATAATTTTACTTTGAACAGTCTTCGCTTTCCTAGCATGAAAAATCAATTAAATTGATCGACGCGTTCGCTACCACTGTTACACAAAGATAGTCTAATTAATTTTACACACTGTACTATTTACTATTTAGTAGAACTACACAGCACAATAATCAAAGACTTCACGACTGTCTTCTATTAAATCATTTCAATATTTCGTAAAGGAAATGCACTAGAATCAATAAAATATTTTAACAGTGAATGTAGGCTGCGAGAAACATGAGGGTAGCAAAAGTGTTAGCTGATCAGTGAGTTTGCAATTTGTGATGGCTACTTCCTATGCTCGTCAACAGAGGGACACTACGACAACACCTTTCCCGCTACTACCTGAATTTTCCTCTGTTTGTATATACAGGGTGTCCCACGTAACAGTTTTCACGATTTTTTAAGTACTTGCGATAATCTGACAGAACATATTTTCAACACAAGTTGATCAGTTTTCGATTGGCTATATATTGCAATAAAAACAGTTCGAAAAACTTTTTTTTATAGTATTGTCAAGGTCACCTTCATTTTTTTAAATCGCACGTCGTATTTTTGACTTAACAGTATTATAGCCCGTGTCAAGACAAATTCAACGTTCTAGTATTCCGTGACCTTGGGATGACCTTGAAGGCGAAGAAATGAAAATTTCAACAAAACATGACAATCTGCGTGAATGGGTGATAATAACTCGTGTTTATTATTAAGACTCAAAAATTGAATGCAATTTTTGTGGGGTCATTTACAGTCAATGGTTTATACTGTTCCAACACAAAATAAGGAACATTTAAACCAGCAAATCCGTACAGCATGCGAAGAACTTCGCTACGACAGTATGGTAAGAGCAACCAATGTAAATTTACAATTCGAATATTTGATGGGACTTTTTTACGAAATCGTTTGCGTTCATTTAGTCAAGGTTTCTGAATTGCATGTGATTTCGAGTCTTAATAATAAACACAAGTTATTATCACCCATTCAAGCAGATTGTCACGTTTTGTTGAAATTTTTATTTCCTCGCCCTCAAGGTCATCCCAAGGTCATGGTATACTAAGCCGTTGAATTCGTCTTGACACGGGCTATAATACAGTTAAGGTGACCTTGACAATACTATAAAAAAAATGTTTTTCGAACTTTTTTATTGCAATATATAGTCAATCGAAAACTGATCAACTTTTGTTGAAAATATCTTCTGTCAGATTATCACAAGTACTTAAAAAATCCTGAAAACTGTTACGTCTGACACCCTGTATACCGTCTTAAACTGTCTTCACGACATCCCTTCTCCCATTTTCCTTTTTCCATCTTTTCATACTCCGAAAACCTGCCGCCATAAATTCATTCCAATTTCTTTCTTTTCATAACAACAACATTTATAGCAACAACGTGACTTAAATTTGATTCGTAACAGATATAATTATAATATGATTTGTTTATCAAGATGCTTGGGATGACAGAGATTCACTGGACCATTTGAAGGATTAACTGAAACAAAGAAGAGAGTACGATACTGTTGTGTTAAAAATTCATTTGTAACTATAGCTACCGAAATTTTCTTCTTTTTGTACGAGTTCACAAGTATTGTCTGTTATTTGGTGAAAGATTTCGTAAAACGCGGTTAATCAAATTTCCCGCATCCTTCGGCAGAAAATATCGGTTACCCCCTTGATTATGAGAAAACAAACAGAGGGTTGATAACCGAGAATAGGCACTGAAATACCCGAGTCCCTGAAGATCCTCGAAGCTTAACAGCTTGCTCGTACCAAACGATGAGCAAAGAACGCGACACGGTGTTCGACGTCTTCTTCTTCGAGGAGGAAGAAGGGATAAACGTGTAATCTGTATTGGAAGTGTTAACTACAGTCTCAGATACTTCAACTTCCAGACAAAGGGTGGACGTTTGGCAATAAAGACCGAGCGGAAGAGTTCCAGTGGTTGCGGTGGAAAGTTTTGATCCGCTAATTAAGGTAACAGGACCTCAACATTAAATATCCTATGTGGAACGCAATTATAACATATTTCCCTCGTAACATTGTAGTCAATTTTTTCTTACAATATTTCCTCCGACTCTATTGTGCAATTTGATAGAATTTCATAAACCATTCGAGAATGTGTAATCTACGACTAATCTGACGAATAGGCTCGTGTAATTGGATTGATTGCTTGGATAAACGAAGCTATTGAACAACCAACTCGAGGAGAGAGCACGAGAGAGAAAGGGAGACGAAGGAGAGAGAGAGAAGAGCTCGATAAAGCATTCCTCTCTACGCGAGCTCGAAACAGCTATGCGTCTGAAGACTCTAAAGAGGATTTACGGAACGGGAAGACAGAACTCTGGATCACTTTCCAATAACTCGACATCGCAAATCATTAAATTAAAGCAGAATCTATTTCTCATAACGGAGGGACTAAAACGATAAAAAAGACAGTTTTTCAATGTTTTAACAAAAATGATCACAGGATCCAACATTGACTCCCGACAGGGCGCTCGGATAAGTCGCCCCCAAAAACTACTTCCGCTCCCGATCAGCGCTCCTTCATCCGCCATAATTACTTAAACTTTCCACTTTGGTATAATTATAAAATAGAATACATTTCTCAAAGCACAAGGAATAAAACGATGAAGAAACAGCTTTGAACACTATTAACAAAATCATCGCAAGGTCCAACGTGATTCCCGACAGAGCTCCTGGATAAGTGACCCCCAAAAACTACTTCCGCTCCCGATCAGCGCTCCATCATCCGCCGTGATAACTTAAACTTTCCACTCTGATATAATTATAAAATAGACTACATTTCTCAAAGCACAAGGAACAAAACGATGAAGAAACAGCTTTGAAAAATATTAACAAAATCATCGCAAGACCCAGCGTGATTCCGGACATAGCTCCTGGATAAGTGACCCCCAAAAACTACTTCCGCTCCCGATCAGCGCTCCATCATCCGCCGTGATAACTTAAACTTTCCACTCTGATATAATTATAAAATAGACTACATTTCTCAAAGCACAAGGAATAAAACGATGAAGAAACAGCTTTGAACACTATTAACAAAATCATCGCAAGGCCCAACGTGATTCCCGACAGAGCTCCTGGATAAGTAACCCCCAAAAACTACTTCCGCTCCCGATCAGCGCTCCATCATCCGCCGTGATAACTTAAGCGTTTCGGCGTATGAAAAGTAGATCTTTCTCGACGCTCCATTTCCGACGGAGTTAATAACTTAATCGCGAAGCACCGAACCCCATGGCGGGGGTTGTCTTTAGAAGAGCAAGACAGCGTTTTAATGCAGGGCAAACACATGTATAGGCGTTCGCCGAACGGCGACCGAAAACGGACTTGTGTTTAGAACGAGTAAGAGAGGCGAGATGGAAAGTTTCAAGAATAAGAGCGCGCGAGGGGTTGAAGGGGGATAGACGGGAATGGAGGATCGAGAAAGAGAAGCAGACGAAAACGTTCGTGCACGGCTTGTCAGGGCGGGGTTGGCTAAAATGAAAGTTGGAACCACGGCTTGCCGCAGCAAATCCGGCTTGATTAAAACACCGTAGGAGGAATCCCTTACCCCTTTAGTTCGTAGCCACCAGCTACGACCCTATACCACCCCCACAGTCATCCGCTACCCTCCTCCTCCCCCCCCCCCGTTTATTTCGACCTTCTTCGGTCGCCAAGGAGCGCGCGCGCGGCAACGTATAATCTTAATGCAGTCTTATACGAAGCGGAACGAGGCTATATTTCATTATAACCCCGCAGTCCTTCCGGAGCCCTTCGCGTGCAACCCTTTCCATTTCGACTACTATAAGCGCGAGACCGACCGGGATTTCGCTTCGAGATATCGCTCCGCGGAATGGGGGTCTCCTTCCGCACCAAACCAGATAGAAAACCGGAGAGGGTGCTACCGTTTCGAATAGAAGCCGAACAGGGGGGCGGGGGGTGGGGTTGAGGGCAACGAACAGTGCCGAAGGGTGCCGACGAGCCTGTAAGTATCGAAACGACGACATTGGCTAAAGTGCCTCGCCGGGAATGCTTTCCCTAATCTTTTCCCCATCCTGACGAAAAACTACGACCGCTCCCGGGGACCGAATTATAACCCGGGATCGCGTTTGATAATCAGCCGGCTAAACCGACGAACGCGGGGAATCCTGGACCTTGGAGATCGATTCGAGTCCTCTAATCTTGGTTCTACGTGGCTTATGGTCGCATAGAAATTCTTGCAAGCTCTACAGTTATTTATGGCATGGACTTTGTCGATGATGTTCTTGGGTCCTGGGTACTCGGTCCTGGGTACTGGGTCCTCGGTCCCCTGGATCCCATGGATCCCCTGGATCCTCTGGGTCCTGGGTCCTGGGTCCCCTGGGTCCTGGGTTCTGGGCCCTGGGTCCCCTGGATGATCCCCTGGATCCCTAGGTCCTGGATCCCCTAGGTCCTGGATCCCCTAGGTCCTGGATCGACTAGATCCTGGGTCCCCTAGGTCCTGGATCCCCTAGGTCCTGGATCCCCTAGGTCCTGGGTCCCCTAGGTCCTGGATCCCCTATGTCCTGGATCCTCTAGGTCCTGGATCCCCTAGGTCCTGGGTCCCCTAGGTCCTGGATCCCCTAGGTCCTGGATCCCCTAGGTCCTGGATCCCCTAGGTCCTGGGTCCTGGGTCCTGGGTCGTGTCGATTGAACCACCGTTGAGCTCCAAGCTCAAAAATCCGAAGTTGACCCATTTCTTAGACAGTAAATGCGAAACACGCAAATGGGATAGTTTGCTTTAGCTACTTTGCAATTTGTGGATATAAATCAAACGCAATTGTATTTGCTTTATATGAAACGATGGTCGTGAATGTTGTTCATTTAACATCCATTAGGCTCCAAGCTCAAAAATCTAAACAGAATGACCCTTCTTCTAGATGATGCATGTGAAACACAGTCATCAAAGAGTTGGCTTTAGCTACACTCCAATTTACATGTAATGGGAATGCAATTGAACATGTTTCCTATGACAAGATGGTCTTTAGTGCTGTCAATTTAACATTCGCTAATGGAAGAATTTACGTAGAAGACTACCTTCTTGTACAAACTCAAACATTAGAAGAGAGAGAGATCTTTATCCTGGTCACTTGATGTGAATCATAGCAACGAAGGAGTTGTCCTTAGCTTCATTTCAATCTATTGATTTAAAAGAAAGGCAAATGTACTTACTTCCTATGACCTGACGATCTAGGATTCTATACTATTTCCCTCCCTCAAAGTTTAATTAGACAAGTATAAATTCAAATATTGACTCTTTGACGAAGTGACCCTTTCCCTAGCCATCAGATGCGAATCACAGTAATGAAAACGTGACTCCAACTTCATTCCTAATTGCAGATATTAACACTAAACCTACCGACCATTAAACGTGATTACTATGTGCTCCCTTATAAAAATGGCACAATTGAATTTATTTAGATTTTGTGCCATTTTTATCATAATTTATACTTGAATAAAAAAGTGTATAACCATTTCCAGTGGAAGCATCTTTATATCATCAACAATTGTAAATTAAAAAATCTGAAAGCGGTCATTTGACCGGCGCTGGTAGGTTTAGTGTTAAATAGAAGCAATTGTACTTGTTCCTTACAAAATGGTGGTTAGAACCAACGTAACACAAGGCAATCTTATGATTGAATAGCAAAAAACTGATGCTAGAGTCGAGTAGATTTTTTTAAACTCTAGTTCGCACCCCACAGCAAAGAGCCTCAAATGAAAAAGGGGCTTGGAATAACCAGAAGTGTAATTACTTTATTTCCAAACATTGAATCCAGCTTCGGTGACAATGGTTCACAGAGTTACCGACCGACAGACAAGAGAATCGAGGGAGGCGTCGCGACTTGGAGATCGGGATGTAAAAAGAGAATGTATTTACGACGTTACAATACCCCATGGGCTAATCCTCGCCTCGAGCTGTGCCTAGTACCTCCGATCGACCCTTCTCCTTGCTCTAAACATCGCAATCTCGACGCGAGAGCGTAGAAATCCCGAGGAAATGGGAGTGCTTCGTCTCTTTCTCCGTTAATTCGGTTAATTTCGAAGGAACCAGCCGGGATTTCGTTGGCACGAGTACGTTCGACAAACAGAAACTCCGAACCCGTCTATCGTTTCTCTTACGTATTCGTCTATCGCACTTGCTAGATACTTTAATGGTATTATTTTTAAGTGTACGATACAAGAGACAACATTTTCGTGGAGAGCCGCTCGAAAGGCAAATCGCCTGTCAACGATCTCTTTATAATGCGAGCTTTAAAGCCCTCGCCGTTGGAACACCTTACCCGGCCTGCCTTTCTTTCTCGAGGCCTAATTGACACGATTTTTATAAACTCCCCTCTGGTTACGGAGGGTTAAGCCTTCTTTTGTACTGCCGCTAACACTTTCAGCCGCAGCCCCTTCCGCAAAAGAGTCCCTTTGTAGCTAAAGAGTGCGACGATGTTGGTGCACAATTATGACTTCCATCCCACGCGAAAATGTACAAGCCCAGTGAAAGAAGCGGGCTGCCCGAAACGACGATACACGTGGAATTATGTTAAAACCGCGGTACGAATCCTTTATGCCGTGACTCTCCAAACGGAATGTACTAATTTTGCGAATTTTTCGCTGCGAGCAGTTCCACGCGACTAATGTTACCGTACAAAATTTAACCGATGGTAATAAATTAGTAAAGCTATTAAGAAACAAAGCAACAGCTCTGAGAATAAAATACAAGTAACAGGCAAACGGTGTAGCGAGCAAGGGTTGCTGTAATTTACACATAAAAATGTCGTTGCGCGGTAAGTGGATCACGGGTTGATGGTTCGAGTTTTTTTAGACTTATTTACTACGAAGGGCTGCGTTTTAACGACAACACCGTTCCCTTCGAGTTTTATGGGGTAACCGTTACGAGAACTTCTAATTGAGAGTCACTGACGTAAATATAGGTACAAGGGTGAAAACAGGGTGCGCATTCCAAAGCCCTGGATCTAGGTATCCTCGCGCATTCATTCATAAAAATTCACTCAACCGCGTGGCTACTCCCACTGAGAGAATTGGAGGGTTCGCTCCAACCCCGATCAGTATGACAGCTCGGCACAGTTAAAGGGTACGAGCGCTTCGTCCTCCCAGCTATTCTCGACAGGAGGTAGCTGCCGATGCCGTCTTACAAAGACGAAAAATCTCGCATGAAACTTTAACTTCTATGCACTTCTATATCGACATTTTCAGTTCAAAGTTGAACATTACGAGCATGAAGGGTTAAAGAGACACATCTTTGATCAAAAGTATTCATACATCTGATTGTGCTATTAAGTCGGTGCATATGAAACTTCGGATTTTATTTCAGAATAACAATGACACCATTTGATTCACTAGAAAAATTTTCTTTAGTCAAGTTATGCATCAGGAACATTTTTCCTTTCACTTTCTCAGGTAACAATTTTTTACTAATAATGATAGAAAACATCATGATAAATCGCAGGAAAAAAGCAAAGGACCATATTATTCATGGGTGCTTGTTGTCTGCAGTAGTTTAAGTAGAATTAGCCAGCAGTAGTCAGACATGTGGAGCAGAGATTACAGAAGAGGCTACAAATTCCTTGATAGCTAATTGTTATACAAAAAAATTTCTTGGACTATGCTAGTAAAATACACAATCAGTGTTTAATCTAAATATCAGCAATATTAGCAATTTCGAAACGTAAATACTTCCTGAAAAGGTAATATGTACGTCGACTGCGAATCTATATGCAAAATAAAAATTCTCTGCATCAATTACAAGAAAAAAAGACATATCCGCAACTTAACTTTAATAATCTTAATTTATAAAAAATAACATATCGATCTTCTTATATTCTTTTAATGTCTCAATTATTTTAAATTACACCAAACCGTTTTTGTCATAAATGCCTAAAATCCTCAGTCTAGTAATAAGAATTCACAATAGGAGAATTTTCATTTGAAAATCAATTGTCTTATTGTACAGTCACGAATTTATGAAATAGAAATGTTTATAAATGGAACGGAACGTGTTGCTATGAAATATTAGTGGAACTGGCCACGCGCGAGAGAAAATAATTAGCGAGAACGATTTCTCAAATGGAGAAGCTTAATTATCTGTAAAAACGAAAGAGCCCGGTGAAATCCTGAAAGAATATTACAGCGGAGCAGTAAAGGTTCTCCTTTAAGATGGATGATTGCTCATAATCGTAATCGTAACCGTAACAGCTTTGCCAGTTCAGTCGGCGGAGATTTTAGCATTAATATTCCAGCAGCGCGCAGCGAATTGCTCGGAGGTTCGCATCTCGGGACGTTTATAAAGAAATCAGCGGAGATTTCGAAATGTCAATCAACCGTTGGCTTTTTTCTCATTGTCGAGAGGATGACGGTGAAGCAAGAGTATCGCGCTTTAACGCTGTTGACGATCGTTAAAGATCGTCAGTGAGTTAGCACCAATTCAAATGGACTTCAAATGTTACACCCCTTTATGAAAGCATAAAATAACACGACCCCTTAAATCCCACAGTAGAATTTCGTAATGGTGTCCTTTCATTGAGGCGAAAGAGCACTTAGGTGTTCATGCACAATTTTTATATTACTTGCATTACGTATATTTTACTATTTTCCACAAGTTCATATTACATCTAAATAAAGTTTTTAATTTGCTTATATGCGAATGGAAATGGTGTAATTTTATTCAGAATCGATTGCATTATCAAGTGTAATCCTTGCTTTTAACAATTTCATAGCGGTCATGACTATATTCAATCAAATTGTTATGTATAAATTTTTATTTATCCATTTTTTAATGTATTTATTTTAGACGAACGTTGGCGTTATGGTCAGACCTAATATGAATGACTAACTGTTTTGATTAACTACATAAAAATTCGATTTTAGACGAAATGTTTAAAATACTTGGTCCATGTGGACCTAAGTCCCGCTATCTGAGAGATGAAAAATTTATTGGACTTCACAATTTTTTTATATATTGATTGAAATGTTTAAAACTAGCAAAATCTTCGATTGAAATGTTTTAATCAACTACGATTGAAATTATTATATTTAGGTTAAAAGTACCGAACGAGGGAAACGAGGGTTGATGTACCAGTGGCACCCTCTGTAGTCGCTTTCTCGAGATTGGTTGTGAGGTATGTCCGTCATTGATTTTCAAAAATTTATATTTTACATTTACGTTTCATTTTACCAATTTCTTATATTAAATATGTAAGCAGCCGCAGTTAATGGAAGTAGAATCACTAGATAATTTCAAGTTGGTTACAATAACAGAAGACGTTTCTGTTTATACATTCCACGATTATGAAAAATCGTAATGTCAAACTTGAATGGAATTTAATCTACAAAAGATAATATTTTTTAAATTACAACAACCCTACTGTATTGCGTATGCTGTATGTAATTGTAGTTTAATATGAAAGAGTAGGTTTTTAGAAATGAGGTAGAAATGAAAAGAAAACCCTTTCCCCTCCGACCTTACAACACAGACAAGTTGTTCGTCTATGCTTACAACATCGACTTTATCTTATTCACGGTCTCACGAAATCCCTTGGCCTGCTTCCGTTATGCGCGCCGTTGGCTAAATAGCTAACTTCGCACAACTATCCCAATAGATTATGATTATTGTGGAGGAAAGCTCTGATTTATGGAATTATCATAAATTCAGTTCCGCCCACTGCCTTGCGTATGCTTAAGACGCCTCAGACCGTCGTTCCATTCACAGGAATTCAATAGCAAATTATTTTCCCGTAAAGTACGTGCATTCACCCCAACGGAAGATCCTCGGCGAAATTCGAACAGACGTTTTGTCCATTAGCTTGTGTACATTGTAAAGACACAATCCAAAGATTGTTATAGAAGTCATTTTTAAAAAAATTGTTATTCTGCACAAATAATATTTCATTCTAAATTTTTCACTTTCTTAATTTACGAAGGATAGGTCTAATATTCTGATGCTGTTATTATGCGAACAAGTACAAGTTTTACAACAAATAATATTTATAAAAAATCATTTGCTCAACCTCTCAAATTGTGTGAATTATAACATGTGACCACAAGAAGCAGGATTTCTTAAATAAATGATCTAAGACTATCCATTTACAGTGATTTTAAAAAATTAAGTAATTTGTATTTTTTTTGTGTTCGAATAAAACATTCGTCAATTGAAAATAAACGTTAAAAATGTGATAATGTTCAGTGTTTATCGTAAAGTCATCGATAAGTATTTCTATCATTTTTAAATGTGTAAGTAAATTTTTGTAACATTTATCGTCAGGACTTGTGGCGCACATCCTGTGAACCTACTCTGCGAAATTCTGTTCTGCAGGATTCGTCGATAATAGAAGATCCTTTCCTCTGGCGAACTCCCTTACCGACATATTTGGACGTGACCGAGTCGGTATGCTATCAACAATATCAGGAACGTGGTAAAAATACAAACAATGTATAATAATAGACAATTGACAAGTCAAGAGATAGGGAGAGATCTAACATTGAATGTATTTTCGTGATCCGATTTTATGGGGTTCAAAACGTTCATTAACATTCACACCGACGAGAAACAGTATCTCGTCGGTGACATTCATTAACAGTCGGTGTTACCCTGCAAGTTACCAACAGTAAATAAATTTAAAATTGGCGCGACTTTTTGGCTAAATAAAAAAAAAAGAAGGAAAAGGAAAATTGCGTAAAATTTTGACCCAGCTGACCATCGAGTTTTGTGGATTTTTCGATGTGATTTCATATATCTTGTCTGTTCACTTACCATATGATAAGATTATCATATATCAGCTACGTTGGTATAGTATCAACAATACGAGTGTTTCAATTCGAACAGGTTTTGTATTTAGTGTAAAATACATTTCTTTAAGACGAAAATGGTAACACAGACAAGGTATGGGACTTGCATTACGATCACAGTATAGGATTTTGTGTCATCTTCAATGCCGACATGCACAAAACACAGTGGCATTGTTAATTCCGTTACTTGAAAATTTGAAACCGATTACAGCATCTTTATCTTATGGATCACAGTTACGTAAAAAAATTTGAAACAATTTTGACACTATCTTAGATTGTTACAGTAAAATATCGGAGGACTTTCGATACAGAATTTGTAACTACATAATATTGGACACATATGTGTACAATATTTGTCCTGCAATTTTTCGACACTGCAAATTCTTTACCTACACCTGAATCGTCCCTATCATAAACATGGTACCTGCCGGTGCAGTGGTCGTAGAGCTCGTGCGGGATATCCTTTCGGTCGGGAATATCCTTCGTCAGTGATAGATTTATGACGCGTAACTCTTAAGGAGGCGACACAAATACGAAAGTTAGGCGATGACTCGAGGGGTCACCAAATGTGCATCGAGCGCCTAATTAAAGTGGCCTCAGAGTCACGTAGATGCCATAAACAAATCTGAAGAAAAGACCCTGTGTCCGGTTCCTTGCGACGGAACAGACATGATATAATTATATAATTATGTAATATTATATGATATTATTATCATTATATTTACTTGTGTGATGAACGATAAAAATTTCGGACTCAGAGTCGAAGGCCTTTGAACTGTCACGTCGGCCACGGATAACCGCGTCCCTTTATTTTCCATACACTGTCTTTCTTTTACCCCGGAATTTCCATCGTCCATTACACAAATAAATATTATGGTCTCACACCGACATATCCGACCCGTATTATGTTACACTCCGGCGACTGGGGCCTGTTGGCCCATCACGGGATATAACCCAAAGTAGTGGGGATAGTTCAGGGACAATTACGAGCCAGATGATTGGGACATCTGTCGAGAAACCATTTTACATGTAAAAAATGCGCTGGAATCCTAACTTAATAAGTAATCAAACATGTAAAGCTTTGACATGGAGCCTAGTATGTAAGCTCAATAGTGCAATTAAATTGCCAAATATT
The DNA here is from genome assembly GCA_913789915.3 of Sphecodes monilicornis. Taxonomy (NCBI): domain Eukaryota; kingdom Metazoa; phylum Arthropoda; class Insecta; order Hymenoptera; family Halictidae; genus Sphecodes; species Sphecodes monilicornis. The sequence continues at coordinate 21,384,144 of OU565290.1, forward strand.
ATATATATTTTTGTTTCTCATGTCTGCTCATGGACCACATCCAGAGCAATAAATAAAAAAAAAGAAAATATTAGTGATGTCGGCATTTCAGATCGTGCAATACGGTTGATGTTCCTCGTCTGTGATGGTAATAAAGCTTTCAAATTTTAAAGCTTCCTCTGCGCGTAAATCTCGTTTCTGGTACGGAGCTTGCGCCCTAAACCACTGCGGGTAATACGGAATTTTCCGACGGTCGGTAACATAACAGCACGAGTTTTCCAACAACGAATCACACCTCGTAAATTGCAACATTCTAATCTCTTACATTTATTTATATAATCGTTTATCTATATCCATCACGTCGATTTAATACATTTTATCACCGGTTAATATCTCTGAGTACAGAATACTTACTTTAGATTAACATAAATTCAATAGTTGCTCTCAGCATATCTCATGATATAAATAACATGTATTATAAAATGAAAACCACGTGTGATTAAATCTGTTTGAAAAATATAGACATCTTCAAAACGATTCACATTTTTTAGAAAGCGAAAACTGTGTAGACACATTTTTTTTTGATAAAACGGAAATGGTTGTTAACGAAATGTTTGAATATATTGTTGAAACACCAAACGTAACGACTATATCACACCGTTATAGGAAATTCCTTTCCTCTCCAATTACGCGGTTCAAACTTTACAAACTTCGTCAGCGAATCTCGGGTGGGAACAGGTTTGAAACTCCTCGAGAAACTTTAAAAATCGTTATTTTACAGAGAAGCCGAAGCTTCCCCTACAGAGTTACGTGAATCCCTCTTCATGACTCGCTGCCGGATAAAATAGAACGAAAAGGAAACAAAAGAGCAGCCATACACCAACAAGAAAAAGTTTTTCAATCAGCCGAAATAGATTTTGTAGCGCGTGTTTAACATTATGTAAATCACAATACACGTCGTCCTCCATAAAAGCGTATATCTCGTTTTACTTATCGGATTAAATAAGATTGCGCATCACTATTCTAAATCGAGAACTTCAATTGAAAACTTCAATTATATTTATCATCAGCCTTCCTCCCCTTTTGCAAAGCGAACATCTTTTACTAAATAGAAATGAAGTTCTTTTGTCGATAATTTCAATAAGTTGCGAAATAATACTATTGCTACTATTTTAAATTTCCCCTATTTTATCATAAACACATCAAATTCGTTATGTAACTGGAATCAATACCACACCCGATCCAGAATTTAATTAATCGTAGGAAATCTGATCTGAAATTGTATAAAAATTTATCCATTCGGTCGTAACGCAGGTATTTGAACTCGCATCGACGTTTATACGGGTAATAACAAAGTTCCACGTGCCGAATGATCGATAAAAAAGCCACCCGGGTAAAGTAAAACGTCAGCAATTTATGCTGCCACAATGGTTCCACTATATGCTTCTCGTCAAAACCCATTTTTTTCCACGTTCAAAAGATAATTTGCTCGCTGTTCATTTAATTTATTTTATTTAAATAAAATAACGTTAAAGTTACAAGGAATTAAAACTTCGCAATCTCACGGCAATTTTCTGTATTACAAGTAATTAGAACGTAATTACCATTCAGGGTGAAAGTTTTTTTAAAGACAATTATTGAAATTGCCCGTCGCCATTTTTCGGGGGAATTAATCGCTTTCATAGCGTTGTAACAATGATTATCGTGAATGATAAATAGAAACGTATGCATATTATATGAATATAAATTACATTCGCGAGTCATTAATTCAAAATGTTCACATTTATGAAGCGTCGTTCTAACTGCTGATAAATTCTCGCATTTAATTTGAGAATATATCCGGTGTACCGTGCTTTTTAAAATTTTGCTTTGATCATATTTAAAGCGGTACCGCGCAAACCTCAGAATTTATCGTAAAACGGCGAAAAATCTGAATATTACATTTCATTTGCTACAACCCGCGCTTCCCTAAATTGTACGTATCATTAACAAAACTAATGAAGTCTAGAGACCGACGGGGAAAACCTACACTGCCGCTTCTCAGTTTTTAAATAACGCACACACTTCGTTTCAAAGTAATTACTGGTATTGAGAAAATGAGCGCGGGATTGATTTCTTTTGTAAAAAATCTCGTTCTACCAGCGCTATCATTCCATTAACTTTTGATACTCTATTCGTCGAAATTCCAAACGCGACTGTAATCAAATGGAACACCAAATTGGACGATTCATTTGTTCTGTATTGCAACATCATAACAATCTGCATTTTGCGCGATTGGAGTATTATTGATAAAATTTTGGGTAAGTGGATTTTGAAAAGTTTCGTTTTTTTTCAATGATAAGAGTATAAGAGAATGCATTCAGAATTGGCAAATGACAGTACCCTCCTACCTGATGCTTTTTCATGACATTTCACGATGGACGCACTTATTTTCTCTATAAAGCAACATAATTAAAATTAAAGGTAAGGTATCGTGCTTCATGAAAATTGATTTCAGAAGAAGTATTTTTCTACTGTTATTAGGGGTGTGCGGGTACCCGAAATTTTGGGTACCCGAGCCTCGGGTCGAGTCGGACAATGATCGGGTCTGGTCGGGTCGGGGATCCCGAAAGTTTATAAACTTCGGGTACCTGCAATTTCGGGTACTCGAAATAGTAATCGGGTCGGGTCAGGTCGGGCTCCCGAAAGTTTGCAATATTCGGGTACTCGAAATTAAAATTGTATTTATATAAGTATAATGCTGTTTTATGATTTTTCTGTTCAATCTTTTATTTTCAATGGCAGGTGCAGAATGATTTTTGTATTTTTAGTGTAATCGGTTATCAAACTTCGCGAGTAAAAAATATTTTAGAATACATTATGTGAAAGAATGTACGTAAAGGACGTTCCTGTTTCTAGTAAACACTGTTCTTACAAAACAAGGACTTTTCGTCCGCACACTGTTCGCATAAGAGCACTGTTTCGTAAACAGTGTTTACTACAGATCGAAATATTATTACAACCGATGATTGGACGCCTCAATATGTACAGAGTCACAGAGTTATTTATTGCTTTTACTTCGAGTACCCGAATATTGCACACTTTCGGAACCTCGACCCGACCCGACTACCTTTTTGGGTACCTGAAATTTATAATCTTTCGTGATCCCGACCCGACCCGACCCGACCCGATCCGATCCGACCCGGCCCGGCTACCTTTTCGGGTACCCGAAGTTTATAATCTTTCGGGATCCCGACCCGAACTCGAAAATTCGAGTACTCGCACACCCCTACCTGTTATTGAACATTTTAAAGACAAAACTTTACACAACCGTGTAAAGTTTGAAATGGCGGTTATTGATAGCATTCGAGGAAGTTGATCCTGAAAAATTGCTTCTTTCCAGCTGCTGTAAACCAGAGGATCCCTTAATTCCGATTCGCCCTGTCCCGCGACCGATTGGTCGATACGTAGTGGACGAAGTCGAAAAAAGTAATTGACCTTACGGTTTCTGGGAATCGAATCGCGACAAAAGGAGTATTTTATACGAGCACGCGCGTTCATGCGTCACTTACCTTTTTCGGTGAGAGATGGAGAACGGTAACCGGGACTTGTCGAGGTGTTGGAACGTGCGGTGTTTGGGTCGGCTCCTTGGTCGAATACAGCGGTAATTTTGCCTCCCTGTTGGTCGGCAGCTCGAGCAAATGCTGTATAGAATGGTCCTGCCTCTTCTTCGATGCCATGCTACGAAAACAATCAACTATTTAACAACTTCGGTCCGGAGATACACGCTGCAGAGCGTTTAATGTAATAGCAACCGGAAATAATGTGACACATCGATAAATAGCATTTCAATTAGTACGGCCATAATAACCGTTTCAATTATTACAACAAAATTTATAACAGATCACAGTAATGAATAATGAATACACAGTAAACGATTTCGTTACTATCTCTGTTAATTGAATTAATTACCCGTTTCTATTGATTTTTAACACGCGTCGGTGAAATTCGTTCCTGAACAAAGAAGGGATGTTTGAGAAAAGTTTCAAAATGATCGAACTCGTACGATTGTCAAAGGATACGGATTATGGACGTTATAATTATCGGGGTTATCCAAATTTCAACGTAACGACGAGCGCGCGCGCGCACTCCCGCGTGCACGAGCACGGATCCCCTTTTTCCAGCAGCGTCGCGGAGCTGGATATCGGATAAAACTTTCGCATTTAACTTTTCCGTCCTGCAGGGGAAACGGCCAACAAAGCTCATCACCGGAAACTTTTCCGAGACAAAGAGGAACGAATGGGTGCAGAGCGAGACAGAGGATGACGCGCGCCGCGACGCTGACCACGATATAAACCTGCTCTACGACAGTATCTTCCTACCAACGTTTAAACCAACGATCGTAATCAAACTATTCACTGCACAGTTGTCTTTCTACACGGCGAATCTCGATAAATCGATAAACAATTTCTCGGAGAAACGACAATCGCTTTCATTGATTTTCTAACCGAGTGTATTGTATTTTATCAAGCTATCGCAGAAAGAAAAATAATGTGATAATGCTACGTAAATATTAGCCGAGGAACGCTACGTCCAAAATCAATACAAATAACACACTATTTAGAATTTTATATTCGTATAGGAATAATTCTTAAACAAATTTATTGATTTTCGTAAAATGAAACTAAATGGTGGCTCCCTGCAAACCATTCATCAAATCTTCACATAAAATATAAAACAGCTACTTTAAATCTGGTTTTGTTTTCGAGGAAATCGAATCTAAAGATCATTAATAGACTGCAAATTTATTATGCAAAATAAAAATTGTCTGCATCGACGGCAAAAAACAGTAGCAATGTTAACGCTTCTTTCCTTCTTTTAACACTGAACCTACCTAGCCTTAAAAGTAACTGGTACACATTCCTTTATAAAAATTACAGGATTCAATATACTTAAACTTTGTGCGATTGTTATTGTAATATGCGATCTACTGAAGATATTTATTGAATCATTTTTTATGGAAGCATGTTTATAATTTCAATAATTGTAACATGAAGAATTTGGTACCGGTCATTTTTACCGGTGGTGGTAGGTTTAGTGTTAATCTTTCTACCATTTTAAATGACACCAACTCATTTTTACCATAAATGCTGATTCCACTTCATATGAATACTATAGCGTGAGGCCTTAAGGAATTTATTAACTTACTCTATTACTTACGGTTTGATGAACTTGTTTAAAATATTTGATTACGAATAAAATACGTTTAGTTGATTTTACTGTGACATAAAGATGAACGTACATTAACCGAGAATTTTTCGTTTAACTACAGTGGGTAATCAAACTCTTGGAGCCACAGTACTAAAAACATATTTATTACCCATGTAAAGCATTTACTGTTGCCTATAGTGACGTTAAACGAGCATTTACATTTTAATGCTTCATAAAATACTTTATAAAAATGGAAACAATTCAAAATAGCCAGACCTTCGTATAAAAACTAATTTAACGCAAACAATGACGTCAACTTGTGCAAGTGGCATTAATAATTTGATCACTCGGTGTATTTTAGAGTAACATACGTGACCATTTCCACCCAGCAGATAAAAATCGTTACTCCACTTTGCACTGATAGCTGTTAAATAATTTGTATTGGTAACTGTTTCATTGAAGACTGACGTATCTGGAAAAAGTACCTTGGAAAATAAATTTCATAAAATAGATGCGCGATGTAAATAGTCTTGAACAACGTCAGCTGTGCAGTCCTGAAAATGGTCCACCATCCGAGGATTAATAAAGCATAAATTGGTTACCGGTATGCAAAGCGTTAATGACGCGTAGCAATTTGCTGTTGGTAAAAGTGATTCGGATCGCTGATAAAAATGACACAGACTTTGAGACAGCGTTGGAAACGCCGTTTTCCCGCAACGGCGAACAATTATTGAATTTGAAACGCTCGTCGAGGGGGACACAGTGTTTCGCGTTGCAAACGTTTCGAACGCGAGTGAGAAGTAATGCTCTTCAATGACCCAAACCGAGCAGGCGTGCGAGCGTGTCTAGGTGCGTTTAAAGTTGACTGCACGTGCTGGTGCTGGTGGTGGATCGCTCGGCGCGCTTGTCGGCCACCGAGAAAACCGGTAGGGTGGTTCTCACCCCCTTGCATACCCCACCACTACCGTCGCCGCTGCCGCCGCCGCCGCGAAAGTTTGTTCTCGCTGTGTGTTTACGCACGCGCCGAATCCCTGCACACACGCTCCACCGAGTGCACTTATAGCAATGCACGATGTGTCGACGAACATTACGACCGTGACCTTACCGGCCGAATTCGAATAGAAAAACCAGAGAAAGTGCGAGAAGCCCCGCATCATTTCCGCGTAATCAGTTACTCCGCCGATGAATGAACGCGAAGCCACCCATGCCAGGAAACGTTCGATTGCAAACGCGATTGCTGAGAGAGTTATTAGGTATACAAATTAATTCTCAACCTTTCTACAGCAAATGTCTGTTCATCCAAAATCAAATAACAATTTAACCATAAATTTACACTCCAGCAGAGTCTAGACATTCTTTTCTATCTCTCGACAGATGGTCAATCCCATTTCTATAAAAAGGTGGCGGTTTGTAGTCAATAAAGTCCATTATGCATTTTTCGACATCTTCATGCGTTTTGAAATGGGAATCCACAAAGTGGTGTTGGAGATATCGGAACAAGTAAAAGTCTCTTTTTAATACCTCAGATTATGAAAATAACGATCTATAACATTTGGGGATGATGGAACCATTCGGCAAATCTGTGTCAGATTTCTTCGTACCTCGTTAAAAAATAAGTACGTGTTTCCAAATAAATTGGTTAAGTGTCAATCATAATTAAACGCATTTGCAGTGAACCATAACTAATGTGTCAGAATTAGAACGTGTTTATGCTTGCAACGAAAGGTATTCATTGCACAATTTGATCAAATTGTTATCAAAAAGTACGAAATCCTCAGCAGGAAATAGTAGATGTTCAAAAATTGTTAAATAACTGTCAGTAGATGATGTGTTTAAAACGAATATACTGTATACAGTTTTTTTGTAAATAGTAAATATTATAATAGAAAAAAATGAAAGAGGAAAAAGTAGTACTGTGTTTTATGTACAATTCAACGGCGTATGTTTTTTTGTGTTTATACTATTTTGTTAGATATGAAGGTGACCTTCAATTTTTTCAATGGAATCCTGTATATTTTTTTATATCACATGAAAGCGCGTGTCTAGGCGAATTCATCCGTATACTGCACAGGGACATTCAAGGTCATTCAAGGTCATGCAAGGTCATGCAAGGTCATGCAATGTCAGAAATGGAAGAAACATTTTGAATATTTCATACCAATGTGTTTACAAGTATTCCTTATTCATACGAATCAGATTCACTATCAGAGTGTTTACTTCTACTTTCTTCTATGATGAGACAATTTCAAAAAAAATTAGATTCAACAAAAAAATGTAATTAATAGAGCTGAAATGTGAATCCATGCACAAGGAAGTCATGTTGAACATTTACTGTAGCCTCACCAATAAAGAATATCTGTAAACAAATTAGTATGAAATATTCAGAATGTTTCTTCCATTTCTGACCTTGCATGACCTTGAAGGTCACTGTGCAGTATACGGATGAATTCGTCTAGACACACGCTTTCATGTGATATAAAAAAATATACAGGATTCCATTAAAAAAATTAAAGGTCACCTTCATATCTAACAAAATAGTATAAACACAAAAGAATTACATACCCCATTCTTGCTTCATTTTTTTCTAATATTTACTATTTACAAGAAAAACGCTTGCTAGTGATAGCGCGAACATTCCGTATATGGTATGTGGAACAACACGATGATTCCTGAGATTGGATTCGAATTTATATTTGGAGTGGCAGCATACAATATTAGCTGCGTATTGCATCAGATATTAGATTATAAGATTGACCTATCTTTCTGGCTCGGTCCATCCGACTTCGTATTCACAGCGGTCGATTCGATACGTGCGATTGCAGTAGATGCAGATGCATTTTTGTCAGACGTATAAGTAGTATAAAGTGGCAACGGTGAAACAGCGGAACGCATCAAGCAAATTAATGCCATTTTGCTCGATGCAGCTGTTTGTCTCGATACGGTGTTTACAGTGGGGACATATAAAATTGTGCAAACAAAAAATATCACGAATGAACGAATAAATTTGCACGATAATCATACCCGACATTACTACAGATTTTATTTTTCTCCATATTTCAATTCAATTGCCTACAGACCAATACAGTAGACATACGCACAAACCCAAATATCCATGTGTATACTTTATGCATAGTAGAAATGAAATGGATATTGATTTTTGTCATTCCATTACTGATATTCGACAGTTTATTGAAATTAGGAAAATATACAACTAAATATAGATCTATGCAACTCGATAGAAAATAGTAATATCACTCCCGGTATTGCACATGCACCCGATTTGTAAGGACCAAAACAGTGTCGCAGACGCTATGCTGTTGCCTGTCTAAAATTCTGCGACATACAGTCACTTCTACTAATATTCGAACACTCTTGAAAAGACGATAACTTTTTAAGTTATTGTACTAATATTGGACCATACAACTTGAACTATTTTGAAAATTTATAACAATTAGTTTACTACACGACGTGAAGAAGAAATTTTGAAACAATTGCAATTGGGTGGTATTGCAAAGAAAATATTAAAAGTTGTTTTTTTACAACTGTTTTACGTGGGCCCATATTGAAAATTTAAAACTATGTTTTGTAGAACTGTGTCGATTATATACATTCTGACAATTTTTGTCAAAACAGCGACAGGCATCGTAAGATGTTAGAATCCCCCGATTTATTACAGTTTATGGCCAAAAATTGTGAAAAGTTGCAATTTTCATCATTTTTTAAACGTTTGTAGCAGATTGGAACGTTTACCGATTTTTGGTTAAATTTTCAGAGTGTATACAGTTGACGCAGATCTGCAAAACGTATTTGTTAAACTTTCAATATAAACCCAAATAAAACACTTGTAAAAAACAACTTTTAGTATTTTCTTTGGAATTCCGGCCAATTACAATTTTTTTCAAAATTTCTTTTTTGCAACAAGTAGTAAATTAATTGTTCTAACTTCTCCAAAATTCATGTCACATCGTCCAGCATTAAAAATGTTATCGTCTCTTCAGGAGTGTTCGAATATTAATGGGAGTGATCGTACATAAGAAAACTTACGGATATTTGAAACATTTTTATCTTTCTACTGATCCTCTAAATGTCTCAGAGATCCTGCGAGTATCTCAGAACCTCTATGATCTCGAAATCCCCGAGAATCCCCGGGAACTCGGAAATCTTTTTAAAAAAGTAGCGTTCTTCTCTTGAACCCTGTTAAAGTCTCCCAACCGTTTGCGACATCGGTGCCAGATCTAAGGAAAACTCCGAGTCTAGCAGATCTCTTGACAACCTAAACATTTTGAAATATCCTGGAGCCTGAAGCTCTCGAACCGCCAGACAGGTTCCCGGACATTGCAGATTCTCCACATTCCCAACACTTTAACAAGTCCGCGGACTTTCACGGGTCCTCAAAAATCCTTGAAACTTGCGTTATCTTGAGAACCTGGACAGCATTCAAGAACTGATCCCAATTTTCGAACTTCTTGGAACCATTGCAAGCTTCGAATGGCTCCGTGACCCGTACCTACCAATTCTGCGAATCAGTGCGCGGGTTCAATCGTACTGCTCGGCATCCAATTTGTCGAGAATGATTCTAATACAAAGGAAACGGCCGGCATCGCGTCAGATGATTGCTAAGTTGCCCGCGGGCTCTGTGTAGACGATACCGGAACAGATAATATCAACGTTGTTGGGATCAAATGTATTGAGTCTCGTATGGGCGGAACTCGTGCCGCTTAATTCCCGACATGTCCTCTCATATTTACACTTTATAATCCCAATAGTCAAACATTCTAATAAAACTTTCCTCGACGGTTTTCCCTTGTTAGTATCTTGCGATTCGGGAACGCGGCGAGACGTTATCGAGCAACGAACGCTAATTTCCTATTGGCCAGCGATTCGATGTCGTCACGTGCCATTCGACGAGCTATCGAGTGGTGGGGGGTAAGAACGGGACGCTATCAAGAGAAGACTGTATTGGGTTCTGACATGGGGGCGTGGACAATATACATAGCTATCCAATATGGCGACGAAGTGCTTGGTCTTAACATTGTATTGATATCTTCTTTTTTGTTTTTCCTTAAAATGTGTGTAAGTATGAGTGAAAGTTGTAAGTGGGCAGGTACAGATCCTGCCGAAAGAAAGTTTGTTGAAGGAGGGCGGCTTTTTAAAGTATGTTTTATCAAATTATTCATTTTGCAACAATAAATTTGTTTTTTAATATACCTTCTAAATTTACAATTATAATTTCATAAATTTCTAATCGCTTAGAATTGGTGAGGACATATTAATTACTCCACAAATAATTCTACAAATATCTACTATTAGAGGCACCAATGCCACAGGCATCACCAAGAATTTTGAAAGTCTTTATACGCTGGTTAGATCTTTCAATGTGCACTCTAGCTTTAGCTATTTTAGCTGTTAAAATAGACTGTTCTTTGCTAAATTGTTTCTTATATTTTAGAAATGGAGGTCTTATAAATTTCAAGCAGTTCACTTCACATACTTCATTTCAAAGTGTGGAAACGGAGCAACAAATTTTTGCTCGCTCTACTATCACAATCTTTCACTGCACAGTGATCAACATTTTTTTTGCTATGCGGTGGAAAGATTGGAGCTTCCATAACGTTATTTTTAATTAACACCTGTTGTAACATTGTAATTAACACCTGTTAACACTGTAAACTGCTGTAAGCCAAGCCAAGCTTAGAGTATTTCTACTCTTCGGCAACAGACGGCGCCACTCAAAATGTCAGATCCCAATACTGTGAGCACAATGTCGAAGTGCGAGACGCTCTAAGAAACGACTATTATTCTCCGATGCCACCACACGCGAACTAATTAATAAGTACGTCATTGCGGAAGTATTGGAACTTGGATAACACAATGGTCGGGGCCAGGGGGCGGGAGGGAGGAGAAGAAACCTGAACGAGAGAGGTAGAGTGGGCGAGGAGCAGCGGTAGGTACGTATTTCAGTCATCCGGCCAACTTTTGCAAGTTTAATGCCCGAGCGCTCGAGTAATTTAACACGACGAAATTAACTTTTCAGTTTTACCAAAGTTTCCTGGCAACTTAACCACGTTCCTGCGTCTCTTTCTACCCAATCACGCGTTCTAGCTTCTTCTGGCTTCTTCTCCCGCTTCCTCCTCCATCTTCTTCTTCTTCTTCCTCCCGTTCTCCTGCTCCCCTCGTTCCACGAGCGTCGGCCACCCACCCACATACGAACACGAGCGCCCCAAGACCAACTTTTAAAGCGCTCACCGTGGTAACAACTGCGTGGCTTAGCGCAAGCTCTACTCAACTATAATTCCACCCTTAAGACCCGAAGTTTACGACGTAAACTTCCTTCGTTCGCTCCGGCGGTGTCGGGACGCGGCCCTGATACCGATACTTTGATTTCGGGGATCTCGTAAAAACAAAGATGGCCAGCCGCAACGATGAACAAACCGCTGCGCCGGCCGCGCACGATATCGAAGATTTCTAAGCGAAAACAATTGGATCACACCGCAAGGGAAATTCACCGAGTCACCAGTAACTACCTAAACGGATATCTAAAGACGGCATTACCGTTCCACGGATTCCCCACTTATCCCGCCACGGAGAGAGGAGTAATCGAATCGCGTTCTGGGAGCATGCTCGACGCCGCGAAAAAGCCCGATGAAAATTTCACCCACGATACAACTTCGAACCTCCTGTACTTTTTGCATTATTATTTCTGCAGCGGCACATTGCCTCGTCACATTTTATCGTTCTTCGATCATACGATTTTACGGGAATGTTTAAATATAAATACACAGCGTTTATTCATTGTTTTTATATGGTATTAAACTCGTAGAATGTAACTAGAGAGGTAAGGCACCTTACGGATGACTAAAAGCGTTTAAAATTTTTGCTGTCTACGAATCTGTTGCAATTTCGAATTTGATGATTTTTGTACAGGATATGTACGATCTGTAGTGAATAAAAATAAGTTGAAAACGTCGAATAAAATTTTGTTGTTTTTATATGGTATTAAACTCGTAGAATGTAACTAGAGAGATAAGGCACCTTACGGATGACTAAAAGCGTTTAAAATTTTTGCTGTCTACGAATCTGTTGCAATTTCGAATTTGATGATTTTTTTACAGGATATGTACGATCTGTAGTGAATAAAAATAAGTTGAAAACGTCGAATAAAATGTTGTTGTTTTCGAGAAAATGGAATTTGAATACTCGTCAAGCCCGCGTGCTATTCGACTAACGCGTCTGACCATGACCTGCCGATACTACTTCCCCGTAAGTACGAATGTACGAGAACCAGACGAAGTTTATTCTACATTTTCGACTTACTCCTTTCTGCTGAATTGTCAAGCTAGCATAATGTGGCGAGAAAAATAAGGAAAGCTTTGTGAAGAGGTAAACAATTTTCTGTAATTTGTATTCTCCACGAATCTTTTTGACATACTACAATTTAAAGAAAGTGACTATTAAATAAACGCAGGTTTAACCCTTAGCGGACGGGGATTATTTTTAGCATACTTTTTGATGGATCGAATAAATTTTCTTTGCGAAACAAAATTGTTTGCTGAGTATGGTGTATGAATTAAATGAAGGGAAACGTGTTGTGTTCAGTAAAAATTTTTTTCATCTTTTGCGGGAGTATTAATTGCTTTAAAAATTATTCACAGACGCAGAACAGTAAAATTGTTTGGGCGACTGTCAGCAGACACACGTCCGCAAAGGGTTAAATATATCGACTCCTATATGATATTAAGATGACAGAATGTGAACAAATTAGTGAGAGACACTTTGTGGACACCTAACAAGTTTTCTGCAATTATTATTAAATTTGGAAGATCTACAGAAATAAACTAGTTGTAAACACAGCTCTGAATCGGATAATATGTTTCTTCGATTTGCAGAAATTTATAAATGAAAATTGTTGTGTCATCACGGATTTGAGTGCGAATGTGAATAATTCTTTACAGGGATGGTGAACCAGATTAATAAATGGTATTGTATAAAAATAATCGCACTCAGCATTGCAAATTATACGTCGACGCGTGGCAGCTTCTTCAGAGATAAATCGATTTATGGAACGCCAGTACTTTTGCGGAGTTTTGCCTGTCTATTATAGCCGCACGAGTGGCTATCTGTTACTTCCCGTTCGTCTGTCCCCGCATCCGCAGCTTCTCAACGCTTTCGAGCCTTTTCGCCAAGAGTCAGCACGAAAACCAACAAACGGATACCGAAGCTTGAAATATTGTATCCATTGCTCATTCTAAATGTCCGTGGTTCCGGTAAACAAAACGTTTAATGATTGAACACGCGGCTACGTTTTCCATTTCTCGGAAAACAATTGTCGAAACTTTCTAATCGATTTGCAGAAGACATCGAAAAAGCTACGATACACGAGAATTTCATCAGACAATCGATTGTTGATCATATGAGAATAAGTTAAACAATAACTTCAAGTTATCGCTGATGCGAGAAGAAAATAGATCGAAGGAACGACGCTTCTTTGGCAAACATGGCGTCGACATAGGAGTTTCGAAGTTCTGGAAGAATCAAATACATTCTATCTGTAAAGTTCGAGACAGGTTAGCAATTTCTTATCCAATTTTGATTTAATATCGAAGTTCCAGAGAATCTCCTCCGCCAAAAAGTTATAGAAACGATAAATTTATATTTAAACTGCCCAAACGTTTCTCTCGCGGTTGAAAAAAATGTCCGTCTCTGTAACAACCTCATTAATGTGTACTATTAGATGAAATTACTTCGGTGACATTCCTTTTTGTATACAGTGCATATTAATGCATTAAACCGCCGTACTAAATCTTAACATGAATGCGTCTTGTTTTAAATACGAACACATTCCCGGCAGTGTTTGTTGCAAAAATGTGAATTCCAAAATTCACGGCACGTTTCACTCGTTACTAAATGGAAACGTGTAAACACTCGAGGCAAGGAAGTTATAACGTTATGAATTGTACATCATACTCTATTCACAAGAGAAGAAAGAGTATCTAGCACCGGGCATAAATTATACAGAATATTCTCTGCAGAACACAACGAAATTCTTTTGATTTGCAAAACCAGAAACCAGTGGCCGAAAATATGAAGATCTACAATTGCAACGCACATGACCGTGTTTGTATTATAAAACGCGCTGCGTGCCTGGCATTTTATCGCTAGCTACGGTACGTTTTATATCGCACATTTTTACCTCATTTATGCTCAGCTAGTATTTAAAAATCACTGTCGCGCTGAACATTTAATTTCTAGGTGTATTTGCAAATATCAGACAACGATTTAGTACACTAAATGCGGAAGTAAATTCTTTCTATACAATTCGATACCACTTAGCCATTTAAATGAAAATATTTTTTTGCTCTTTAACAGGTTTAAAACATTTAACGAGATACTACCTCGTATTGATATTTCCTGACACAGCTTTATAAACTTGACCGATAAAATAAAGCGAAAATGTCAATTATGGCAATCATCAATTGATTTTCATTTAAAATTAAAAATTTTTATTTAAAAGTCATCTTCTTCTTGACGTGAGAAGTTCTCCCTCATGCTGTTCATTCGGTTAACATTGATATCAAAGTTCCAGTTGATTATTATTTCTTTAAGTCGCTTCAACATCGTTTAGCAGATTAATATTTTAAACCAGTTGATAATGCACGAACATATTTACAAATAATTTATTGGTTCGTAGCTGACACGGTGTTACCGCCGTGGTCTGCAAGAGATACCAAAAAATTGGCATAATTTCATTTACCCAGCATTACTCAAGTGAGGTATCTGGTCCTCAGTAAGTTAAAGATAATTCTTATTGCTTAACCATTGATTACTGTATTTATAAACAGTCTAGAATATCTAGCAAAACATTCAAAAATTTTACAAATGAGCAGCATAAAAATCCACACGAATCTTAAATATTTCTCGCATGATCAATGCAGGGTTGCAAGGATTATGCAAAAATAAAAATCTTCAGCATCAATTGGAAGAGACAGTTCTTTCTTCAATCAATTTAATAAATTGTAAATAATGAATACTCTTAAATTCTTCCAATCTTTTTACTGTTTTAAATCGTACCTGTTCATTTTTTGTTAAAATTGCATAGAATCCGCAGTCTATCGTTGACGAATATTTTCCGTAATCTTAACAGTAGATTTACGGGGCCCGTGAAAATGGCGGATTCGAAAATTTTTAATTTACGATTATTAAGAGTGTAAGGAGGCATTCGTGAGAAATTATTAAATAGATTTATTTTTTTGTGTACATGTTACAATAAAATTCGCTGAAGATCTAAATAAATACAATTTTATTATTTTTATAAAGCAATGTAAATAATCAATTTTAGTGCTCCGTAAACCTAGTGTTAATGAAATGTTTAACCAAGAATTTATTTCTATACCTAATAGTTTCTCCATCGAAGAAACTTTCATGTAGGGAATTTAGTGGATGATCCCCATGTGCTTCTAAAGAGAGCTCTGCAAACAATAGTATTGTCCGCGCGCGATGATGGTGCTTCTGACCACTTCCTCGAATGACAACGATAAATGCGTCCCAGCAGATTTCGACGCATTTAACGAGTCCCTTTTCCCGTGGCCAATGTTGTTAGACGCGTGCCGCGTTCATCCATTGCGGAAGGGTGCACCATGGGAAATAATACAAAGCATCGGGGGTTGATTCTTCCGGGTGATATTCGCGCGTACACAGTAAAAAAGAACAAGTGGCAACGGCGACGAAACACCGGATTAACTTCTAGCTGCGTTCTTGCGAGGCGCGTCGGAGAAAACAACAGGAGACATCCAGGATTACGGCATGACGTCGTTGAGGCCGACGTCAACCTCGACGATGAGACGCACGCGCGTGGAATTTGAGTTGAAAGGCCTTGGACCACGCTTCGGAGGATCCCAAAAGCCCCGGCCAACAGCCACTTGGCGGAATTCGAAGCACAATGCCAACAACGCGGAATTACACCGCGGAACCGTAATGATAGCGGCTTAATTAGTGTCTCTCTACTTTTTCATACATCGGGCTGCCTGCGAGGTGCCACTAAACGGAGACACGGTACCGCGCTGTGCATAATACCTCGAGTAAGTATACTTTGAGTCTATCGCATCCCGCGAAGACACTTGCCAAAATCAATGTTTCTTCCACAAAACGTGTAATACTCTCGCAGGAATTTCTCTCTGAGGAAATTAAAAAGATTCACGAAGCGATAAGTCCGTGAAAACGAGCGCCATCGTTTGAAATTCCTTTTGCAACGTGAACGAAAACCTGCACAAATTTATTCTACGAGCTGCACGATTTCTGTTGACAACCATCCGGACGATAGAAAAATTGTATTAGATGCCGGGTGCGGGTTCGTCTATTTTCGGAGATCGCGAGCGGACACGTTTTGTTTGAATTAATTAGCGATAATTATTATTCGCGAATTATCGCGGACGGTGGAACAGCCGCGCGCAAGATTGTACGCAAATGATGTCAGGCTGTGATAAATTATCCTTTAATTGTATGCAAAGCGGGCGGAAAGATTGAAAGAACTTCTTATCCGACGTCTGGCTTTCATCGCGGCCGGAGATCGCGGGGGCCTATGAGGCGAACTCTCGAGGAGACATTTTCCTACTAAATGTTTTGCATGGATTTATCATCCCGAATGGGGCAGCGAATGTTTATACATATGGCTTCTTCAATTATACGCGATTCAAAACGCGGCGTTCTCGTGGCCACGCCGGGTATACACGAAATCTTTTTCAGAAAAACTGCCGAGCGTAATTTGCGCCCGCTCTTTTTTCTCGAAAATCATTTTGATTCGCGTACGGGCGCGGGGGGAGGAGGGGCCGGAGAGAGTGGGGGAGGGAGTGGGAACGCTTTGTATTCTTCCCCGGTATGACATAGATTTTGACAACTACCCCGACTGCCGCGATATTTTATGTAGTTCCGAGAACACGACGTCAAGTTCCATGCCGTGGGGATTTCGTGCTTGAGCTAGGCTTTTTACCAAAATGCGTTGCTTCGAATTTAATGCCGGCAATCCATTTGTATGAATAGGAGATATCGCGAATGTCGCGTGTCGAGTAAATAAAAAAC
The DNA here is from genome assembly GCA_913789915.3 of Sphecodes monilicornis. Lineage (NCBI taxonomy): Eukaryota > Metazoa > Arthropoda > Insecta > Hymenoptera > Halictidae > Sphecodes > Sphecodes monilicornis. The sequence goes on from OU565290.1 coordinate 21,401,385, forward strand.
AAAACAAGAGGACGGGGAAGAAAGAAAATGAAAAACGAGAGACGAAAAAAAAAAGACACTGGCGGGGGAGAGGAGAATCGACGTTAATGGACACGGATGTAAATGAAAGGGGGAGAACGTTGTGTAGATCGAAACGAAATAATCATTGAAAGAAAATTCAGACGCGGCGGGGTTACGCGCCCGCTCGACGATTCAGCGCGGTTGTCAGCAGACCCGACATAATATTGAAACGCTTCGTGCGTGCAGAGCTCAATATACACATCAATGCAAAGTTCATTATATTGTATCAACACGGCGACTTTTCCGGCCTTTCTGTATTTCGAACGATCCGCGCGGGACGATGGACAAATCGAACGCAACGCGAACGTCGTATCGCACCGACATCCCATGAAACGAAACTCCATTACGTCTTTTTTTCGCCGGTGTTAACACTTTGCCGTCCGCGCGTCTCGTAAAAATTTCTTCGCTTGGCGCCGACCGTTCTTGAGGTCATCGGGTGATTATAAATTTTCAAGTTTTACTAATGTCATCGTTGGCTCTCATGAGTTTTCAATCCTGCCCCCTATTTTCATGAAATTTGGAAGATACACATGTAAAGAGGATATATCTCTTTTATTTGTCTAGCGGCATGACGCCGGGTCTAGTAAGATCGGTATGATAGAGAGCATACGGAGGATGCGAGAAGGTGACCACGTGTGCACAACGAATAGAGAAAGATTAGAGAAGATTAATAAAAGTTAAGGATTGGTGAAAGGGAATAGACGATTAGAAATAATATAAATGTCGTTTCTCTTTTGACAGGTGAATAAAACAAAATGTAAATAGTGTAAATAATGTACATAACTTGTCATAATAAATTTAACCTCTTTTGACAGGGCAACGAATAGTGATTATTTCTGAACAAAGTTCCCGTAGGAGTTAAAGACTCTGATACACATATGTAAATGAAAGTAAAATTTGTTTTCTATATTTCTTTATTTACGTTTTCTTTGTCAATAACTTAGTATTTCTCTTTTAAATGATATGCAGCAAAACAATCTTTAAGATGTAACGCAACTCCACAAGACTTGGACATTAAATTTGTTGTCCTTCTTTCTTTGTTTTTGTGGAACATACATGGCAGTTTCTTCGTTTTCGTTTGTTAGTTTCGGAAATGAGTGTTAGCTGGTGTTGTTTTAGCTGACCGGAAAGTCTGTCGATCGAATCATGATGGGACGCACGCGATGTAGTAGCGACCTCCGAATTTTGCTCAGGAACAGGTACATGATCTTTTATCCACGATTCAGACACTTTCAATAAAAAATCATGAAATCGGAGACTCTTGCGTTCTGTATTGAAATGTTGATATGTCCTGAATGCATTAAATAATGCGCAATCAGCACTATGCCATCCTGTACACCACTGTGGTGTCGCCAGCCGTTGAGCTATACTTTGTGCGCGACACCACTGTGGTGTCGCCGGACGACAAAGTGTTAAAAACCAGCTCGACGCGTTACGGGCAACGAAAATCACGGTGGTCGATTCCGCGAGCGCGAACAAGCTTTGTAGGCCCCCCTCATTTACGTACGGCGACACGCAAGAAACGGCTGGCCTCGCATGTGCGAGCACGACATTTCTCGGTGCTCGATCCAATATCCCCGCAGCTGCGGGACTGCGAAACTTTTCGACGCTCATGAAACTTTCGAACGTGCGACCGGCGGCCCGTGTATTGGTAAGTTCATAGCGGAAGGGGTGAGCTCACAGAGGATTAATCTCACATTGAGTCTGCGCGCTCGGAATCCCGATAATCAAAAGCGTTGATACTCTGACAACAAGCAATGTTATATAGTCTCTGGTAAATGATCAGCTGGCCTATTCCGCTCGCAGAGACGGGAGGCGACTCGCGGCGGACAACGCGACGCGGATTAAAGAATAACATCTCTATTCGTGACTGCCGACAACGGCACCGGTTTCCTCTTGGAAATCCCAAACGAACCGATTTAGCTGGAATCTCCGAACGACAGATTCCGAGCACCGTGCTTCGCGATCTGTCTGTCCGAAGTTTGAAAAGTTCGCGCATCCTGATCTCCAAGAAAGAAGGAAACAGTCAGATCAATCCTGGATCGCTCGGATCATTGGAGCATTACCCTAATCGCAACTGGTGGATACGTACGTGATTTGCAAGTTGCAAGCCGATTGTCACGATTATCCAGTAATCCTGTCTAGTCTAAAACACAGCTCCAGCATCGTGTCAGCGGGTGCACACTCCGTGATCGAATCCGATCACCGTCACAAGCTCAAACAAGTAGTTCCGATTGTCACTGAACGTTCCGACAAGCATCGTCACGGGAGCATGTAATCCTCCTTGACGCGCCTCCTCTGATCCTGGTCCGCGCTTTTCATGAAATTACGCGCGAGATCGTGGGGTCGAATCCAACGAAAAAATAACACGCGACGACTCGTAGCAGAGCGTGTCGTCGCGATCGAACGCCGTAATCGCGGCTGGCCGTCAATTCCTGTACCACTTGACTCTCATCCCACTGTCACCGTAACACGCGTGGCACGTTTATCGCTGGCACGCGTCCGGCGTTACCGACAGAGCAAACTCGTTACTAGGTTAGAATTCGCTGAAAAGGGATCCCGGTGAGCGCACGCTACTAGAAAGCGGTCTCGCTTTTCCCCTCCCACGCACAGACTCCCTCTCTCCACCCGCAACATTGCTCGTAGTCTCTCCAGGATCTCGGGAAAACTTTACTGGAAAGCGGCGGGCGGCACGAGCCCGGGTGGGGGTTGACAGATACGTACACCCCCGTCCAGAGTTTCGGTAGGGGAAACACAGTTCCCCTCTTCGACCCTCTTTGTCTCTGTGTGTAAGCATGAACGCGGTAAATAAAAAAGTTTCAAGTCACTCGCGGATCCGCCGGCTAGCAATGCGCAGGAACCAAGATGGCGGATTACTTCGCAAAACTTTCTTCGGGTATACCTACGAATTCCCGAGCAGCAGCCCCTTCCTCCGGATTGGGGGCCGAGGGAGGTGGAGAAGAAAAGTATTTATTTAAGGAGTTCGGCGCGCAACAGAGGAAATTAATCCGAAGTTGGGACGGGCGCAACCGTTGATTGAATCGCGTCGGAGAATGATCGAGAATTGAGTGCTCGGCGAGCAAAGTATACGGAAAGTGAGATCATCGCTAATGGCTACGAAATCGATTCCATAAAGTAATTAGGGAGATCAGATGCGAGAAAGCTTCACGGCTCCTTTGCGAAAAGTGTTCGCACCTCGGGCTACCCGCGGTCCGATATGCAAGTTGGACGATTGTCACGCTCGCAACTTGAGCACTTTGTCTTAGGTCAAGACACGGTTGCAATTCGAGAATCCTCCCGACGATGAAGCGTTAAACTTTGCCGTTGGAACGCGGCCACGTTAGCTCTCTGATAAGACTTCGGCTCGGGCAACGAACATGTTCGGTCTTTGGGAAGTTTCCGTGGATGGGCTCGGAGTCACGCGAACGCGAGTAACACGTGGCGTGGCGAGGAGCGGAGAGAAAAGCGCGGCATGGTTCGAGTTCGGTACAGGGGTTGCAGCGACCGACCGATCGACACGACGCACGGAAGCGTCGAGGCGGACCGTTTTCGGGGTGTCGGGGATCTTTGGGCCGCTGAAACTTGGAAAGTGCATACTCGACACACATGCGATGATTTCCTTCTCATCGTCGGAAGCTGTCTACTCGCGGAGGTAGCCGTACCTGGTTGCCTGCCGCCTGCCCTCGTGGGAGTCAGCTAAGGGAAATCAATATCTCACTAGGGGTAGAGAATACGAGAAAGAGAGAGACGGGAACCGGCGAGAGTAGGAGTCCGCCGAAGGAAAACCAGGAGAAAGAGGAGGCACAGAAGATGTAGGAGGAGGCGGCCCGGAGGAGGGCGGTGGATGGGATCGGGGATGGAGCGGAGAGCAGAGAGACGGAGCAGTCGTGGCTCGTGGGTGAGAAAGACGCAGTCTGCGCTCGTCGACGTCGCACGCTCGCGACGGCCCTCCGCTACTTCGCGGCCGTAGTACCACGCGTGAACTCGAGTACCACGGGGTAGCACGCGTGTAACTCGTGCAACAATCGCAACCCTCGTCGGCACCCCCTTTCCCTCTAAACCCCCTCCACTTCTATACTATTTTACGGTCGTTATTACCGGCCACGCTCGGTCGGTCACACACGCCGCCACCACGGGCCGGACGGTTCTGTCGGTAGCGCGTGCCGCGTGTCGCGTGTGCTCTTTCGCGCTGCAAACAACCACCCTCGCACCGCGCACGCTACCTGGACAAACACGTTCACCCCCCGCGTGTGCAACCGTGTACAGCCAGCTCGTTCCAATCCTGTCGGCCGCTTAGCGGCAACTGGAGACGAAAACCTTGCCCGCACCGCGTTGCCGTCCTCCGGACTCGCTCCAAACTCACTCTCATTCTCCATCCCCCTCGCCGCTCCCTACCTCCCATCCCTGAGACCGTTCTCGCTCTTATTCTCTTTCTCCATTGAGCCTTCTCTCGCTCACGCCGCGTTCTCACACTCCGCGCGCTTCTCAGCGAAACTTTCCCGGCGTCGGGACACGCTGCCTCCACCACCACTACCACCACCACTACCACCACCATCGCCACCGCCGCCACCGGTACCGGTACCAACACCATCGCTACTCTCTACCACTACCGTCACCCCTTCGTCTTTTCTACGTTTACGAACACCGCGACAACCATCCGATTCTCTACACATTGACGAGACGACCGTCTCTCTCCACCACCGAATCTATCCCTCCTTTCATTCCAATTCTACCCCCGTCGCACCCTCCAACCCCCGAAAACCGGTCCGTTCTCTTTCCCTCGTCTATGCAGCTACTTCCTTCTCTCTAATTCTCCTCCAAGTTTCGCCCAACTTTTCCGCCCCTCCACCCCGGCTATGGGAAACGTCGACGCTGCCTCGACGACATACGCTTATTCCGCGCGCGCCTCCGATCTTTTCTATCTTTATTTCTTTTCCGCTAGCTAACTCGCGAGCGGGCGAACGGCTGAGCTACTTGTCCGGGAAAAGCGCGTTACACCCTGAACCGCGCTCTCTCACACGGACACGCGTCAACGACGAAACACTTCGACGGACGTACACAAATGGGCCGAACTTCCGGAAGTGGCGGAACGATCCTGTCGGCCACAGATTCGCCCCTTCAGAGACCAGCCAATTTAATTGGCACTTGTGTCGCCCGACGAATCTTTCGGCAACTTTTTAAACAAATTTAGGAAACTATTGCGAGAAGACGCGTCTTCTTCCCGGTTCTCGATAATTGCTTTTCCGCAAATTTCGAAACTACGAAGGTTTAATTGCTTTCTCTCATTTACTGGGACGTGAGTTTGCAATTTTCCGTAGATGCCCCTTTGTTGATACATTACTTACTACAGCTAGGAATTTGTAAAAGAATTATTCAACGGAAATTTTGGTGATGAACGAACAAGTCATCCTCGAAAACATAATCCAATCGTTACTTCCCGGATTGATTTTTAAATGAAGATTTTCTAGAACGTAGTCGTCGAGGATTGCAAGAGTGGGCTTCTGGTAAGTGACGTGCAAATTCCTGTATCATTTCGTGTCTTGTTAACGTTGAGTCCGTAAGTAGAACAGATTCTAAACGGAACAATGCGAAACGGTTTCAGTTAAACGGGATGCCCGTTGCGGCGTTAGGGACAAGTAGAAGAGACAAGGGAAAAACTCCGGGAGGAATGCTTTGACGACTCATAAAACCTTGAAGAGCAGTAGTTCGCGCGAAAGGAGTTTTACGTGTAAATCATAATGCGGTAGACCTCGTAAGCTCAACCGACTGCGCCAAACAAGAAAACGTCTATTGTAATGCATGCCTTAAGCAGCGGCACGCTCGGACAGGAGTTCGAAGGGGATAGAAAACGGGTGTGCGCGTGGCCGGACGTCGTGACGCCTGCGTCAATCTGCGATTCATTGCCCTGGCAACGGCGACGCTCACCAACATGCCTTTTTCTCTCCCTTCCACTCTCTCTTCCATCCTCTCCTTCTGTCTCTCTATCTCGCTAAGCTCGATCGCCGTTTCACTTATCTCTTTCGACATACGGATATTTCCATTTTCCTCTCCTCGTGACTTTTGCCCCCTTCTCCCAGCGATCTAACGCTGTTTTCTCTCTCTTTTCCCTCCTGGTCTCTTCTTCTTATCCCGGAGTTTATGGGGAACAAACCATTGAGGTTTCCACGATGTAACAAGTGGATATTGTCATTTCCTATACGATCATTTCCTTCGCCGCTATATCTTCGACTGTTCTCCGCGTTTCTTTCCTTTCCAAATCTTCGTCGACGCATCGCCGAACTTTATTGCTTTCGTTTCAGCAGTACGCGTCTGGGATGAAGATGTCAAGGAAGTCGACGATGCCGGGTAAACGCGCGCGTGAGAGAGAGAGAGAGAGAATTGTTTAAACAGCGTATATAATATTTAAAGTGTATCAAAGTGTAGTTTAATTCCGATGCAGGTAAAGAGAGCACGCGCAGGGCATCGTACTTTTATTCTCCGGGGAACATAAAGCAAGAATCTATTTTCCCTCTTCCGAATCCGTTGCAAAAAAGAAAAGACACGGCAGAGATAGATACAGAATCCGATGCTCTCATTTTTCATGGTCTCGAAAGAATATACATATTTTCTCCTTTTGATAAGTTCGCAGACAATGTCATGAGTTATTTCTAAAGAAACATCATTCGGATACGGTATCTTTGTGCTCTCTACGGCCGGGCGTTACCTGTGCATGAATGCCGCGTCACGGGCGATACATTTAAAGCCCGGTGAATTATAATCCGGCGTCGCCTCCGAAAATTCATCTCCGCCGGTGTCCGGGCGAAAGATAAAGCGAAAATCATTCCGCCATTAAACGACACGGATAAAATCTAATAAACCTGGAGTCGCGAAGAGCCTACATATTTCATGGAGCGCCCCTAACGCCGGCTGGTAAGTGACGCGTGACCGAAAGGAGGAGCAAGAGCAGTTTTCCAAATCTACCGACCCGGGAGCCGGAGCCACGTTTACGTTTTTATCGACTAACGGACCAGGCTTGCTCGCAAAAACAAGCAGCTCCCGCTTCAGTCTACACACGCCGGGCTGCATTCTACTAGCCGAAGAGAAATCCTCGAACGTTTGCGAGAATACGCGTACACCCGGCTCGAGAAGATTACTCAACACTTTTTCGACCGAAGTCGTGAATGCTCGTCCTCTTGTTCGCCAAACGTTAACGACCGAAGACGCAAATCACCGTCTTCTCCACGCATCTCTACCAATCTCCACATACTGTTAACAAATTATCAATCGGCGATCATTTCGTAATTTTGGATTGGTCTTGCTTTTTCATTTCATTTCTTATTTAAATTTTAATACACAAACACGACTGTGCATGAGCAAAAGACGTGTTACCCCATTTCTGTTTAATCTGATTCGATCAAATCTATTAAAATTGTGTGATTAGTTTTTAATACTAAATAACTTATAGAGGGTGTTTCGTCTAAAACAGGACACCTAAATATCTCCTCTACCTCTGAAAATACAAAAACTGTTTCTAACATAATCTAAATGGTTTCAAAAGACGAATCAGATGGAAGAATCGTTTTTTATAAATTGTAATTTTTTAAGCGTTTTTTCAAGGTCACTCGTGTTTTTTCACATATATACACACATTTTTTGTTACCGTTGAAATACGAAATGTCGCTGAAAGTAAGTTCTGCAATAATTAGCAAATTTTAGAGTTCACGGTCATTTCAAGGTCGTGCTATTAAACATGGATGAATGCACAATAATGTTTGCTGTAACATACTACAACAAAGAATGTGTGTATATATGTAAAAAAACACGAGTGACCTTGAAAAAACGATTAAAAAATTACAATTTATAAAAAACGATTCTTGCATCTGATTCGTCTTTTGAAACCATTTAGATTACGTTAGAAACATTTTTTGTATTTTCAGAGGTGGAGGAGATATTTAGGTGTCCTATGTTAGACGAAACACCCTGTATATTGTATATTGTTCTGTAAATTCGATACCCTCAGTACCCAGGGACTGAAATATCATCAAACATGTTAATAAATCCTTCGACAGCAACAGCAACTTCAATCGTAAACCAACAAGTCAGCTCCAGTAACATAATCTAACAATTTCGTTTGACATTTTTATATAAAAAAAGAATTTTAAGCTTCCTTTCTGTACAGCACAATTATTGAAAATCTTTTTAATAAGCTTCCAAAATGTTAAGAAACGAAATCCTTTTTGAAAGGTCAACTGAAGTACAGGTACTGACCATTCGTCAGAGGATTACTAGGCAAAATGTTTATGTTGTCACTCTTCCGTAACTCCCCTACCGTCACACGCATTGTCGCTATTGGCCGAAGGCGACGACAAAGAACGCCAGTGGTCATATTGATACCGAGTAAAATGGTACGATGACTTCACAGGCCTGAGAGACTACGCCGGTGCTGTAAAATCATACAATTTCACTCGGTCCTGGTATGACCCGATGTCGTTCTTCGTCATCGTCGTCGGCCAATAGCGACAATGCATGCGGTAGCAGGGGAGCCGAGGTAGAGCGAGAACGGATTCTTTGCCCAGCCATCGTATGACGGACGAACAGTACCGATCCCAAAACGAGAGTCGCTAAACATATAAAACAGTAGTCGCGTTCCAAAGGAGGAAACTGTTTCCCGAAAGACGCTCCCCCATTATAGCCGTTCCCATCGATTGAATAACGAAGTCTGCCGACCCTTTATCGAGCATAAACTTCTCTGTCATAATAACTTCGGAGTCTCTAAATGGTACGTATATCCGTAATAAATTGTTCTCGCAAAGTTTCTGGATGGCAAGCTATATAAATAGTCTCGTGGATTCTCCCGCCGCGCCACGCCGCGCCGGCCGATCTGTGCGTTCCCTACACAACCCACCTTCGCCCCGAAACCAACCCCAACTCCCCTCGAGACGCCGCTGTGCTACTCTTAAAGATGCTTTTCATTGCACTCCCGCACAGCGAAATCCGATCGATGCCGCTGTCCCGTTCTAGCAATGTCTGCTCGCTCCGTTCAATGTCCTCTTCCGGCAAACCGGACCTCGGATCCGACTGTACACATTCCCCATTGTGTACACCGCACTGCGCGACCTTATCTCCTTTCCTCTCCACGATTCTCGAAAATCTCTTCCACTTTTCCACCGTTTCCTTTCTCTCCTCCACCCTTGCCTCGTTACTTTCGGGAGCGGATTTCTCGCTACCCGGCGTGTCATTGGATACGCGGGATTGGCTCTGCAAATTCGAGCCTGATTTTCCGAAGAAGATCCCGTCCGGTCCATTGGTTTCATCGTCGAATCTTCAGGCGCAAAACTCCGTTTGTTCTCTCGGCCCTCGCGTCATCGTTACTCGCAATTTTCCCTCGTCGACCGTTCTAGTTCTTCTCCTCGTTCATCGGCCTCCACTCGTCAACGGTTTGCATCGTCGTCGACTTAATTGATCTGTGCTTTGCCGCGAGATCCAAGGGGGTCCTATTGAGATGGTGACGGGCCGGTGTGCGAGCGTGTTCGCAAAGGCCCGAGACAAAGTGTGCGAGTCCCTTGGCCGAATATCGGCAGTTAGCGATTTGAATCGCTGTCGAACTTAATCCGCGCGTAGCGAATAGATTATTCAGAGGAATGTAAACGAGCCGCGGCTGTCGGCAGAGAACAAATTTGAATAACCTCCGTTAATAAAATATTATTGGCGATCCCGTTCGGCTCGAGTGATTCTTTAACACCTTTGATCGCCGCCACCTCTTTTCAAAAGGATTAAAAACGCCTCCCGGGCGTCTGAAGACTTTCACACTTTTGATCGAATCCGAAGTGCCTGGCAGCGTTCAAAGTGGATGGGTCATCGTCGTTCGTTACGTTAACTCTATTCGGATCCGGCGCACCGTTTCAAGAGAAACCTCCCGCACCCCTCCAGCGATCGTGGTAATAATAAATCCGCGAAGAAACGTGCAACTCGCGAAGAACCCGGGGTATAATTTTCGCGAGGTAAATTCATGGAAACTGCCTATTCATTTCCGGCTCGGGAGACTTTGTACCTCTTTCGGTTTACCGAGGAAAGTTCTGCATGCGCGGCCGAAGTTTTCACCCGTAATTACTTGGGCATCTAAACTTGCCGAGCGGTAAGAAGACTCCCTCTTATACGTACCACCTGCTTGCTTGATTTAGTGAGATGAAGTTTCCTCAATTTACTGAATAGAACTTCGAGCAATCGCATTACTAATGTAACGACAACAACGGTGATACCGACAATGTTATAAACATATGGCAACAAACTCGCTTGTTGAGATCGAGCCCCAGTTACAACATGGCATAGGATGCATGAAACAATGTCTGAACTAACACGATTTACAACAAATTAGTTTGCCCGATTCAAATAAATCATACGATTATAAATTTATATTACCAAAATAAATGTATAAATATTTGTTTGTCCATATATATAAAAATGTACGAACGTTGTGCCTAAGAGGAAAGATAATAAGGATAAACAAATGGAGCAATTAAACTTATAGCGCCTGTAATAGCAACCTGCAACGAAGTTCGAATTCAACAAGAAAACGACGAAGTATTGAATGTAACAACTGGTGCCGGCGGGAGGGGGGTAAGTTATTAAAACGAGTTTAAAAGAACATTCAATTGCTCGCTTGTGACCTGGAACCAGTCCAGCCATTGCACCCGTAATTTGTCAAGTCTCGAAACCCCGACCAATCATAAAATGGAGAATGGCAACATTTAAATAATTGGTGCGCGCTTTCGTTTCTATAAAGAAACTTGCTAAAATCGCATAAGGAACGGCCAGAATCGAGGGGAAACATAAATACTGAAAAGCAGAGCTATTAAACGACGGCTTTAGCACAGCCGGCGGTAAACCAGACAGAAATTGGCGAGAACAAAAGTAATTGACCCGTAAGTTTTACTTAGCCACCTAATATCATTAACAATGACGATAATTATGATTGTCTGTGTCCTACAATTATTACCGTGTATAACGCGTGTGGTAACTTTTATTTCTAGTCATGAATTTTGAATACTCCCGCCTTACTTTATTGTAATCACAGTATCGATAAATAAAATCAATATACGTAATATTCGGCAATGATTCCTATTATAAATATGATGAATTTGAAATATATTTAAGGTTCACTTAAATATGATTTTCAAATATTCCCGCCTTATTTCATCGTGATCGAAGTATTGAGACAGAAAATCAATATGTACAATATTCAATGATTTTTCGTATAAATGTGATGAATTTCAAACATATTTGAGGCTTACTTTTGTAATACTAACTTTGGAATTTTTTATTTCTGATAATGAATTTTGAATTTTCCCGCCATACTATAGCGTAATTCGAGTATAAAAGAATAATGGTATATAGAATAAATATCAATGATTCTTATTACAAGCATGATGAATTAATAAATATAGTATAAAATATATAATATAAAACGCTTTCTCAAATATAAAATACAAATACCAGGAGGAACTTACCAAACTGAATTTTCGAAGATGAAGTAACAATCATAACTTTCTCCTCACGTATTATTAACGGAACCGCACACTTCATACATTACCTGTAATCATAATCAAGAAAAACGTGAACTTTAATTTATCGTTTGTGCACCACAAGCTTCCTAAAGCGTAATACTACTTACAGGTCATCCATTCCTTTCTTCCCACTCAATCATAAATTCGAACGTGTAATTCTCACGTACTCATTCCAATAGCAAATGCAACATATTTCTAATAGTTTAGACCAGTGTCTCCCAATCAGTGCGTCGCGACACAGCAGTGTGTCACAAGAATGTTTTAGATGTGTCACGAGAATTCCATTGAAATTGTATTCACAATTAAAATATGTAATATTAAAAAATTTGTCAGTATATAACAACTATCAAGAAGTGTTGTCATTTCATGTGAAAAAACATTTTCGTCTTCATCTTATGGGATGCAGTGAAAACCTAACTAGTTCTACAGTGTATCACGAACTCAAAATGATTAGGAAACACTGGTTTAAACTATTCTAAAAGATGAGTCTTTATAAGTACAAATGTTTCGCACGTAAAACAGATTAATTTCACATTGTTTTTTTACATTTCCATATTACTTATTAGCGAATTATACTAATTGACACACCAGCCAACTAACCATGTACGTTGCAACTTGAGTTTCACCGAAGTTTTGAAATATCTATCTGAATTTTGATTTGTTTGCGCAGAAAGTGTTGGGGAGGGGGGTGTTAGGAAGGTTCCATAGTGCTGCCACACGTGTTCATTTGCGAAGTTCGTAGGATAAGAGGCGCTACATATCGCTGGTATTACAGTTAGCTACCGTATTGACCATCTGCAAATATTGTAGTAGTATAGGAATAGACCAATCATCCAATGTATTTTTTGTCACATGTTTGTGAATTTTAGAGCCCTATTACCATTTCCGTGTCGATTCCAACGTTACCGACAGTTCACACATAGACTTAACAAAAACCCACGTTAATATAAATTCTTTGTAATTGGCGTATATCCACGTGCTTGCAGAACGCTTGTAAAAAATCTATCGTAACTTTTGGTATATACACCAAGGAAAAGAAACAGTGGTTATTTAATTTGAATTTGCCGGTCTTTTGACATCCTGTTCTACGCTTTTATTGATTCATATATACGACAAGTAGCGCAGCACCTTCGCTCAGTAATACGGGCGATATATTCACCAGAGAATTCCTCTCTGCAGTCACCAGAATCTCTGTATTCACATAGTTCATCACAAACGTCGACGAAGGAACGTTTTTGTTACGCATGAAGTTTACTTTTGCACTAACTAACATCGATTTATTTTATTAGTGTGCTTACTGTACCTTAAAGACAATGTCTTATCAATTATATCGAAATACAACATTAGGTAATACATTGCAAGAAAGTCTCGATGAACTAATTCAGGTACGTTTACATAAAATTGTCCAGCGGTCAGGTTAGAGTTCTCGGTGCTTACTGGATATAAATAATAATTTGTTAATTTTTATGTAAAACAGTCGTAATAATAGTGCAAGATTATCGTGCACGGTTACATATAAACTTACGAGAATATTTTCGTTAACGTACTTAGTTTAGCTTTCTGTCAGTTAATCATAAAGTGGTATTTATTAAAATTTTTAATCCTGAGGAGAACTGGAAAATTTTTTAATTTTATATTATGTAATATGATTTTATAGTATGGACAAATTACGCCACAATTAGCAATTAAGGTGTTGTTGCAATTTGATAAGGCCATCAATCAAGCTCTTGCAACCAGAGTTAAATCAAGACTTACATTCAAGGTACATGCCCTCAGTTGAACTTGTATGACAATAATTCTATAAAATATGTTTTCACTATTAATATCACATTATTCTTAAAAAATTTTAGGCAGGTAAATTAAATACATACAGATTTTGTGACAACGTATGGACTTTTATGCTAAATGATGTTGAATTTCGAGAAGTTCAAGAACTTGCCCTAGTTGATAAAGTTAAAATTGTTGCCTGTGATGGAAAAGGTGAGTACATAATTGTGCGATTAATCTAGAATTGAAACAAGTTACAATGTTTTTTATTGTCTTGCAGCATTGGACGCAGATGCTGCAACAAAGCGATAATACAACTTTCTTTTACAACTAAATATATTTACATTTATTATACCACTAATAAGAAGGTACTAGCCATAGAGAAACCTTACAATAGACATTAATATAAGCAAAATACCGTATATTTAATATATGGTATATAATTCTTATTCACTTCCCACAGTCGTAAGTCTTACCATACAACAATTATAATCATTATAATGTGTTAAAAGTAAAAACATAAAGATTTATTGCGTTTAACGGAATGTAGCATTAGTTTTATTTTTATATTGTATTTGGGAACTAATAGACTATTATATATTATATTATGTTTAGAACAAATTATCTTCGAAGAACCCAAAAGCATATTATATAATATAATCCTCTTATATGGTCCAGTTTAATGTTCCAAAGATGTAAATAATTCTACGAATGAGACTGCAAAGTTTATTAAGATATTTGAATAAGTGATACAAAGTGGCATTAAGGTTATATATAAACATAAATCATTACAATGTAACTTTGTACTATGAATATAAACCCTGAGTAGTAAAAAAAGTTTGTTTCACTATTTATAATAATTTAGTCATAAGTGAATACAAGATATTAATAGTAAGGAGCAATGTCCCTATACTTTTTAACGTTATTACAATTGGTTGTTTAAGACGTTTATTTCGTCGTGTATATTTTAATAGATAAGATACAAATGCATCCATAATGTACTGCCCGTCCAAAAAGAAACAAGGCAAAACATTAACAACTGTCATTCCTGCAGAGAACATAGTAATATATTTGCAAAGAATTACCACCGTTTCTGGCAATTTAGGGTTCATAAATGAATATTTAGGTATCCAATCAGATATATCAACTGTGTGATATATATCTGCTGGATGACCGAAAAATAGAACATCCTTTCCTTCTCTTCTTCGTATTTGAACAATCTATAATGTATGTAGGACCATAGTATCACCATCTGCTAGTTCATAAATAAATAAACTTACATGCATTATATACATACCTTACTGACATTATCTAAAGAAGGCTTTAGACAATGAGTATCATGAAACACACATTGATTGCTTGCATGACAATAGTTTTGTGATTGATTAGTTATGATTCTAACTGGAAGACAAGAATGTGGAGGTAAGTGAAGGGGAGCTGCTTGTGGTCCCTCAATGTATTCAAAACACAAACTTCCGCTAGCTTCACTGTCGGATGTACAACAATTTACGACACCATTAGTTTTTTGTCTGGATGGAATTGATTCATCGTACTCCTGCATTAAAACTAAAACATTAGTACTTCTAGTTACTGAAATATGTAATATCAAACAATATTGTTACCTGAATAAGTGATTGTTTAACACAATATCCAAGAGCAGGTTGATTTGTTGTATTTAAAATGCAATCAGTCCAGTCATCGCTATGTCTTACATAGCAATCATTTATTTTATATACTATATCCTGCTCTAAAAGTCCTGCTGAACCCAGTAAAGATGAATTCTAAAAACAGATGTTTACAATAAGAAGTTATGACTGATATACGAATTAAAAGAATTGATATTGAATGTACGATATTCCACTTACAGGTAGAATAGTTTTCACATACACTCCATTTCCATATACATAGAAAGGTGCCCATAGCCACGTAGAGGACATCAGAATAATTGCAGTTACTGTTGCAAGTACAACGTTATGCCAAACGCCTGCACAAGTAACTCGTAATTGATTCTTCAATGGTAATGCACGAAGTTGCACCATACTTAAATATACACAAGCTATAGGTATTATGAAAATCAGCAGTATTCCCACACCAAATAGTTGAACACCTTCCCTTGCCGCAGCTAATGCATGTCCTAATTCGTGCACAATGCAACATAGTACTAATGTAACAATGAAGTATCCAAGCTCGCTAAGAGGCATATTTACACCAGGAAACTGAAACAAATATATCAAATAAATAGCTTAAGTGATTGACTATATAATATCTGACTAAACAGTAAATTTACCATTGGTTCTAAGATAAGATCAGAATTATTATTATTATTATCAAGTGATGGGCCGCTCATCCATATATTGAAAGTCATCTTTAAGATTGCTATTGTAGACAGGGGTAGAAGAATAATAGTAACAATAACCCCTGCATTGAACCAAGCGCTCCAAAATTTGGACCGTGTCATTCCCCATTTTCTTATTTTACGATTCAATGATGTTGTCATCCATTTTATTCTCAAAACTTGTACTTCTAATCCACTGTTTTTCAAAAAGTAGATATATGGGTAATGTGAGCATGTCTGAAAGATAGAAAATAACATTGTTTGAAGTGTTGTTTATAAATGAAACATCTTATGAATGTCCATGCAAAAATCATTTTGAAGAATATTAATTTATTTTTAGCCATGTATACCTTAAAAATTGTGTCAAAAAAGAATAACGAACAGTGAATGAGACCTATCGTGATTAGTATACTTAAAACATCCATTGCCCACAACTGTACCACAGAGTACTCCTACAAAGGTAAAATTTGGCACCACTTCGCAGTACTATTTGGAGACAGTGTTGCCGGTTCGGTGTATACAGTATTGTGTCTTCATAGTTTTTTATTAGACAGTGAACAAAAAAGGGAAAAGGAAAATGTTTCCGAAGAATCACAAGCGATTGGAACATTGGAAAGTGTGGAAATATTTAAAGCATAATTTATAACAGAGAGGAATGAAAGTGCTCACGCCCACGGTTTGGCCGCGCCAACTTTATACCAGAGAGGATATGAGAGTGCTCGCGCCATGAGGTTTGGCCGTGCCCGGTATAGTGCTGCCCCCTAGTCTAAATTTAGCCTGGATCAGCTCCTACACAGACATTTTTTCTCACAATTCCGACGAAATGCATTTTTTCAACATGTTTATTGTTAGACGTCAATTACTAAACTAATCCTTCTAGCCTTACAGAGAAACTGAAATCGTTTGGTCCATTCATAAAATAGTTATACTGATAAAAATTATTTGAGTAATTGTATGTACCAGCGCAGGGGCTCGTTAGTCTTACTACGCTACCGAACCATGCTGGAAAGCATTTTTAGACAATCGACACAACAGCAGAGGAGACGACAACAGCGCTGCGGTGGACGGCGCGAAAGTCAGCCAGCCATTTTGTATATAAATCCCGAATTTCATAACGATGACTTTACTCCCAAAATTTGAAGCGAAAAAGCAATATTTTCTCACAGGACTTTTTTAAAAAAATTCTTTGTTCTACTCCGCGTCCCCGTACAGAGCCCTTTTTGGCAATTTGGCTCTTGAAACTTTATAAAAAATAAACGTGTACGTTTTTATAAAATAAATTTTTTTCTGTGCAGTTTTTCCAAAAAAGGACTCAGTACGGGGACGTGGAATAGAACAACGAATTTTTTAAAAAAAGTCCCGTGAGAAAATCTTGCTTCTTCGCTTCAAAATTTGGGAGTAAAGTCATCGAAAATCAAGCTGCTTGGTTATCTATCTGTCTTTGTCTCTCCTGCGAGTGACATATCTCCCTCTTTGTCACAGACCCATAGGAGAAACAAGGATCTCTCTATCCTTGTCTGGGAGCTTCCTTATTTCTCCGCAATTGTCGCTGAAATCAGCTCGAAGTTTTGCTCTGGCTCCTGCGCACCCTTATGGGCTTTTCTGTCTAGGCCACGGAGAGCCACAGTGGCCCCCGTACCATTTCGGTGTCGCGCTCAATATTACCGATACGTCACGAATTTAGCCGTATTAGCAAGAACCGAATATTCCGTATACTTTATTTTTACTACGGGTGTTTTGGAGGCTACTAATGCATACGGCGCATGTATTTGAACGGTGAAAATAATATTTATGAAGAATGTATTACAAAAATACGAATTGTAGTAAAATTAATTTGGTTTCTATACGTAATATTACTTTTATTACTCGTGTCACTAACGAATGTATATTATAATAGTTTTATACACTTTAGACCAATAGTTTACTTTCTTTACGGTAATGCGGCAACATGGAACAGATCCTGCCTCATCTTTTTACTCCCTCTAACACATGAATCAGAACTAACTTTTAGTCTGAATAAGAACTAGTTTCAACCGATTATTTAATTTGAATATAAAATAATGTTTCAATATCGAAATAATATGCGATATGTAACGTACATCTCAGCACGTACATCATATTTAGACTACATCAGAACCTACACTCTACTGCAGGAGTGCAAATCTATTTAACACTCGCTCACGAGAGCAAGAGTTACATGTATTCTGAAACGAAAACTATGTATTTGGATTATTAATTGAAAATAATTGTTGAAGCTGGGACATAGGAAAAGGAAGAAAGTATTAAAAGTCTTACATTCTACTATGAAATACATATTTACGCAAATTCTAAATGTGCAGCTATTAGCTCGATATTATCCACTACATGCAAGATACTATAATTTATAAGTTATAGCATTTTGCGAATTGTGGATAATATCGATTGCCCAGGTCTCACCACGAGGAGGTTGCTGCACAAGAGACCCGAAAGGGAGTCAGAACGAAGTCTCCTTTCGTTCTGTCTCCCTTTCTTACAACGAAGATTCTTAGAAACTAAGTTTCGCAGGTTGCTAAATGGAGAAGTAGTCTTTTTCATGGAAAAGGCTTCTTTTCCATTTAGCGTATGTCGAGTAATTATTGCGGGGCAAAGTGTGAATCGGAGAAGAAGTCTCCGATCCACGAGGGACCAAGGGCGAATCAGGCGGAAGGCTCTGATTCTTTCAAAGAGACAAACAAGATCGAACCAGAGCAGAAGGCTCTGGTTCAAGGGGGACGCGACGCGTTCAGTGCTTACAAGTCCTGAGCCGACCAGCCCGATACCCGTCACTCCATCACCAAGAAAAATGGCAAAGAGATGCGCTCAAACGGTTTCTGGCGCTACTGGGTGACATGATAACATGGCGTGCCCAGGATTACGTTAACACAGAGGATCGTCAGAAGACGAGTGAACGAGTCTCTTAGACATCCCTCTCAATGACTTCACGCCGGATACCGAAACTGGACCAGCTCAGGACCTGCAAGCAAGGCCGACACAGCAGAAGGCTGTGTCGGAGTCAGAAAACGAGGCGAGCAAAGTCAAGTGACGGCAATAATTACTCGACAGAATTACAACGACGATTGACAATCTTAATAACTAACGCACGCACTAAAACTAACTTAAGAATAATCTGGAGTCTTCGTTCGACGAATCCTCTTCTTTCGATGAATTTTCTTCGTTCGATGAATTTTCTTCGTTCGATGAATTTTCTTCGTTCGATGAATTTTCTTCGTTCGATGAATTTTCTTCGTTCGATGAATTTTCTTCGTTCGATGAATTTTCTTCGTTCGATGAATTTTCTTCGTTCGATGAATTTTCTTCGTTCGATGAATTTTCTTCGAACGATGAATTTTCTTATCAAGATGAATTTTCTTCGCACGATGAATTTTCTTCGCAAGATGAATTTTCTTAAACAGAATCGATGACCAGCTGAAACAAAATTGATTCCAAATGGAAAAGCTGTTGAAAAAAAATCGAAACAGAATCGAAAACCAGATGAAACAAAATCGGAACAGAATCGAAAACCAGTTGATACGAAATCGACACCAAATGAAAGACCAGTCGAAACAGAATCGAAACCATGTCGAGCCCAAATCTAATTATTTGTGGACGCAACGATCTATAGGCGATTCGGGTGGCCCCGGGGACGCGAGTCCCCGTACCCACTCACGGGCCTCATCCCGTGAGTGAGCCCCTGAGGGAACTCCGATCGGAGGAATATCAATTTCAAGACAAAAATATCAATTTGAGAAAGTTGGACTTTAAAAGTTCAGGAGCACATTCCAATTACGAATCCAAAAATTAATAATGGAGGTGTTTGTTGAAGGTACATGAATTCTGAAATTGAACTCCGTATTTCTATTATTAATTGAAAAAAATGCTGAACCTGGAATACCTGAACAAAGGAAAACGAAGAAATTATTAAGTCTTACATTCTAATATAAAATACATATTTACGCAAATTCTAAATGTGCAGCTATTAGCTCGATATTATCCACTACATGCAAGATACTATAATTTATAAGTTATAGCATTTTGCGAATTGTGGATAATATCGATTGCCCAGGTCTCACCACGAGGAGGTTGCTGCACAAGAGACCCGAAAGGGAGTCAGAACGAAGTCTCCTTTCGTTCTGTCTCCCTTTCTTACAACGAAGATTCTTAGAAACTAAGTTTCGCAGGTTGCTAAATGGAGAAGTAGTCTTTTTCATGGAAAAGACTTCTTTTCCATTTAGCGTACGTCGAGTAATTATTGCGGGGCAAAGTGTGAATCGGAGAAGAAGTCTCCGATCCACGAGGGACCAAGGGCGAATCAGGCGGAAGGCTCTGATTCTTTCAAAGAAACAAACAAGATCGAACCAGAGCAGAAGGCTCTGGTTCAGGGGTGACGCGACGCGTTCAATGCTTACAAGTCCTGAGCCGACCAGCCCGATACCCGCCACTCCATCACCAAAAAAGATGGCAAAGAGATGCGCTCAAACGGTTTCTGGCGCTACTGGGTGACATGAGAACATGGCGTGTCCAGGATTACGTTAACACAGAGGATCGTCAGAAGACGAGTGAACGAGTCTCTTAGACATCCCTCTCAATGACTTCACGCCGGATACCGAAACTGGACCAGCTCAGAACCTGCAAGCAAGGCCGACACAGCAGAAGGCTGTGTCGGAGTCAGCAAACGGGGCGAGCAAAGCGAAGTTACGGCAATAATTACTCGACATAATTACAACGACGATTTACAATCTTAATAACTATCGCACGCACTAAAACTAACTTAGAAATAATACGGAGTCTTCATTCGATGAATTTTCTTCGTTCGATGAATTTTCTTCGTTCGACGATGAAGATGATGAGCCGTTATATTCTAACTGAAACAGACTAACTACAGGTATATACAATACATGGCGGCAATCAACATACAAGAGAAGACGATGAAGGTAGAATGAAATACGATTTTAAAACCCGTACACAAGTACGGGGTACCTATACTCATGAGAGCCAAGTTAAATACCGCAAACGAGTGCGAACCTAACACCCGCTCACGAGAGCAAGTACGAGATGAAGAACTCAAATCGAAACCAAAATCGCAACAAAATCGACACCAAATCGAAAACCAGTCGAAACAAATCTAATGATTTGTAGACGCAACGACCTATAGGCGATTCGGGTGCCCCCGGGGACGCGAGTCCCCGTACCCACTCACGGGCCTCATCCCGTGAGTGAGTCCCTGAGGGAACTCCGATCCGAGCAATATGGATTTCAAGATAAAAATATCAATTTCCTGAAATAAATATCAATTTGCTAAAATAAATATCAATTTCCTGAAATAAATATCAATTTCCTGAAATAAATACCAATTTCCTGAAATAAATACCAATTTCCTGAAATAAATATCAATTTCCTGAAATAAATACCAATTTCCTGAAATAAATATCAATTTCCTGGAATAAATATCAATTTCCTGGAATAAATATCAATTTCCTGGAATAAATATCAATTTCCTGAAATAAATATCAATTTCCTGAAATAAATAACAATTTCGTGAAATGTATAACAATTTCCTGAAATGTATAACAATTTCCTGAAATAAATAAAAATTTCCTGAAATAAATAATTTCCTGAAATAAATATCAAGTTCCTGTAATAAAAATCAATTTCCTGAAATAAATATCAATTTCCTGAAATAAATATCAATTTCCTGAAATAAATATCAATTTCCTGAAATAAATATCAATTTCCTGAAATAAATATCAATTTGCTAAAATAAATATCAATTTCCTGAAATAAATATCAATTTCCTGAAATAAATACCAATTTCCTGAAATAAATACCAATTTCCTGAAATAAATATCAATTTCCTGAAATAAATACCAATTTCCTGAAATAAATATCAATTTCCTGGAATAAATATCAATTTCCTGGAATAAATATCAATTTCCTGAAGTAAATATCAATTTCCTGAAATAAATAACAATTTCGTGGAATGAATAACAATTTCCTGAAATAAATAAAAATTTCCTGAAATAAATATCAATTTGCTAAAATAAATATCAATTTCCTGAAATAAATATCAATTTCCTGAAATAAATACCAATTTCCTGAAATAAATACCAATTTCCTGAAATAAATATCAATTTCCTGAAATAAATACCAATTTCCTGAAATAAATATCAATTTCCTGGAATAAATATCAATTTCCTGGAATAAATATCAATTTCCTGGAATAAATATCAATTTCCTGGAATAAATATCAATTTCCTGAAGTAAATAACAATTTCCTGAAATAAATAACAATTTCGTGGAATGAATAACAATTTCCTGAAATAAATATCAATTTCCTGGAATAAATATCAAGTTCCTGTAATAAAAATCAATTTCCTGAAATAAATATCAATTTCCTGAAATAAATATCAATTTCCTGAAATAAATATCAATTTCCTGAAATAAATAATTTCCTGAAATAAATAACAATTTCCTGAAATAAATATGAATTTCAAGACAAATATATCAATTTCAAGACAAATATATCAATTTCCTGAAAAAAATTATCAATTTCCTGAAAAAAATTATCAATTTCCTGAAAAAAATTATCAATTTCCTGAAAAATATCAATTTCTAGACAAAAATATTGTATCAATTTGGTAAAGTTGAACTTTGAAAGTCTTACAAAATTAAGTATTATCATTTTTACAAATTACATAAGAAATTTAAAACTCTAATGTCTAAAATTCTAGATCGGTACTTCTAAGACTACTTTAAATCGCGGCTATTTACAATTTGTTTCGCAACGCTACTTAAAACCGCGATTGTTCTTATCTCACAGTTGATCGTTGCAACTGGAGCATGGGCGCCTGAAATATCGAATCATTCTAATACAAACGCGATCCTTTTGATGCGCAACGCTAATTCAACAAATTGAAATTCAAAACACTATTTAAATAAGAAAAGAATTCTGACGTCTAAAATTCTATATCGGTGTCTCTAGAATTACTTTAAATCGCGACTATTAATTCGCAACATTAACTAGGCATTTGATCAACTTTAAAAATTGATACTAGTACAACGCGTATGACAATTTGTTGCGCAACGCTACTCGAAATCGCGGATGAGCCCATCTCACAGTTGATCGTTGCAGCTCGAGCATGGGCGCCTGAAATGTCGAAAGACTCGAAAGCAAACGCGAACTTTTGGTGCGTAACGCTAATTCAACGAACAGAGTTCCAAAAAAAATTACTCTAATTCAACAAATCAAAATTCAAATTGCTATTTAAATAAGAAATTTAAAATTCCAACGTTTAAAATTGTACATCTGTATGTCTAGATTTACTTTAAATCGCAACTGTTTATTCGCAACATTTACTACACATTTAATCAAGTTTTAAAATTTATAGTAGTACAACGCGTGTGACAATTTGTTTCGCAACACTACTCGAAATCGCGGATGTGCCCATCTCACAGCTGATCGTTGCAGCTCGAGCATGGGAGCCTGAAAAGTCGAAAGACTCGAAAGCAAACGCGAACTTTTGGTACGCAACGCTAATTCAATGAACAGAGATCCAAAAAAGATTACTCTACAGTTTCTGCAAAACGAATCGCGACTATTTGTTTCGCAACGCTATAGTTTAAAGGAGCTATATCGCTGATAGAGACTACTATTATATTTAGAAGAAAGTCTAACTTTGATCTCTGTTCAAAATCGACTAACGCAACGCGTACTTTTTTCGCAACACTAGTGCAAATCGCGGACGTTCCCATCTCGGCTGATCGTTGGGGCGGCGAGGCCTGCCCATTCATGCAACTAACTACTTTTACATTCTACTACAACTCTATTTCTACAGACGAGTATAACGACAAGGTAGTGATAAAATGACTCACTCGAAGATGCGAAGACGTTGCAATGATTGTCCTTTTGAATGACAGTTTGTCCGGCATCTTTGGCATAAAACCTCGTCTGCTCCTTCGGCCCCATCCCGACAATTTGTTTCGCACCGCTACTCGATATCGCGGAAGTACCCATCTCACAGTTGATCGTCCCAACTGGAGCATGGGCGCCTGAAGTATCGAAAGATTCTATTGCAAACGCGATTCTTTTGATGCGCAACGCTAATTCAACAAATCGAATTTAAAATGCTATTTAAATAAGAAATTTAAAACTCTAACGTCTAAAATTCTAAACAGGTATCTTTAGAACTACTTTAAATTACGACTATTTATTTGCAACATTAACTAGACATTTCATCAACTTTAAAAATTGATACTAGTACAACGCGTGTAACAATTTGTTTCGCAACACTACTTGAAATCGCGGATGTGCCCATCTCACAGTTGATCGTTGCAGCTCGAGCATGGGAGCCTGAAAAGTCGAAAGACTCGAAGGCAAACGCGAACTTTTGGTACGCAACGCTAATTCAACGAACAGAGATCCAAAAAACGATTACTTTAGATTATATGTAAAACAACAACAATATGAACTTTAAAAGCGCAGTTATCAAATTGAAATGTAATTTTGAACCGCGACTATTTATGATTCGCAACGCTACGCTCTAAACAAAATTTTTCGTAACATTAACTTTAATCTCTGTTCAAAATCGACTAAATGCAACGCGTGGTTTTGTCGCAACGCTAGTGCAAATCGCGGACGTTCCCATCTCGGCTGATCGTTGGGGCGGCGAGGCCTGCCCATGCATGCAACTAACTACTTTTATACTTTACTACTACGATATACTACTACTTCTACAGACGAATATAGTAACAAGGTAGTAAAAAAATGACTCACTCGAAGATGCGAAGTCATTGCAATGAATGCCCTCTCTGAGTCGATCAGCACGGTAATGACTGCATGCCGGATACCGAAACTGGACCGGCTCAGAACTCAAGGTAAACAAAGGAAGCATTGAAGAGTCCATGGCCCCCCCCGAGCTAGCTTAAAGTAGGCCAAGGAAGTTTTAAATAACCCTTGGACTACCCTAAGCTAGCTAAAGGTGGACCATGGTAGACAATGGTAGGCCATTGGAGAAGGACCCTTGGTTAAGCTTAAGCCAGCTGAAGGTAAACAAGGGTAGCTCTGGAAGACCACTGGTCAGCCTCAGGGTAGGCAAGGGTAGGCCAGAGTAGCTCTGGAGGACCACTGGTCAGCCTGAGGGTAGGCAAGGGTAGGCCAGAGTAGCTCTGGATGACCACTGGTGGAGGACCCTTGGTCCACCCTAAGCCAGCTGAAGGTAGGCAAGGGTAGCACTGGAGGACCACTGGTCAGCCTCAGGGTAGGCCAGAGTAGCTCTGGATGACCACTGGTCAACCCCAAGGTAGACCACTGGTGGAGGACCCTTGGTCCACCCTAAACCAGCTGAAGGTAGGCAAGGGTAGCTCTGGAGGACCACTGGTCATCCCCAAGGTAGGCAGGAGAGGCCAGGGTACCGCTGGAAGACCCTCCTGGTCCCGGAGTCCATCCGCTCCTGCCGGAGGGCCCGGCCCGACTGATTGACTGAGCGCGCTCAGCGAGCTTAGGTAGCCAGTGATGCGCAACGCGCAGCGAAGCGCAACGCTCCCCACCCCAACTAATTTCGGTAGATCTCGATTGCCGTGATAATAATTATTGATAAATCTATTATTTCTTGCTGTTTAATGTTTATAACAATTCCTTTTGCCAACGATGTCGACAAGCATCCCCTTGTCTATCTACCAACTAATTTTTTAGTAAAAATTGCTAATCGTACTCGAGGTACAGAGTAACTTTTAGCACATGAATATTACCAAACAATATTATATCAAGCAAATGTAATTAATAAAGT
This sequence comes from Sphecodes monilicornis, assembly GCA_913789915.3. NCBI lineage: Eukaryota > Metazoa > Arthropoda > Insecta > Hymenoptera > Halictidae > Sphecodes > Sphecodes monilicornis. The sequence continues at coordinate 21,426,890 of OU565290.1, forward strand.
TACTATCTCTGGCTATTTAATGTTTATAACAATTCCTTTTGCTAATTATGTCGATAAGCACTCGCTCGACTATCTGACTATCTAATTTTTCAGTAAAAATATGTAATGGAACTCGAGATATTGAATATCTTCTGACACATGAATATTCGCGTGCATTAGTTTATCGAACACAATCCACTGATAAATTTATTATCTCTAGCTGGTTAATATTTGAAACAATTCCTTTTGTCGATGATGTCGACGAGCACTCCGTTGACCATCTTGCCATTTAATTTTTTAGTAGAAGTAAGTAATAAAACTCGAGATCCAGCATAATTTATGATACATGAATATTACTAAGCATAATTATATTGAAAAAATGTAATTAATGAATTTGTTATCTCTGTTTGTTTAACGATTACAACGATTATATGTTTGGTTACCTCACCACCCAATTTTTTAGTAAAAATAGCTAATAGTACTCGAGATACAGATTAACTTTTATGCATGAACATTTGGAGTATACAAGATATTCAATTCTCACTAGTATGCACAGTTTCATTAGAACAAGAGTAACAAAAATTATTTATAACTAATTAATCTCTTCCAGAATCGAATTGAAAACTATACATGAATGTTGCCGATGGTCCACTCTATATTCTTCGAGAGCTAATATTTATAAAAATTACCTGAAGTAATTTATCAACAATTTTTGTGGAGGTAACTTCTATCTTTTATGCCCGCAATGAGTAAGACAAGGAGAGTCCGAGTATTTGTCAAAGGTAAACACACAAATCGTTGTGTCACCTCTCTGGAAATCTTAAATAACTAATTAACTAGGCGTCGAATCTACATAAAACTGCAACAGAAATGTAGCTGAGACATCATTCTAGGTTCTCCGATCACAAGGAAGATTATTTTTTACCAGAGATCTGTTAAATTATTTGAGTTTATTTTAGAACGAGACTTAGAATAATTGTTTATAACTATTTAGTCAGAAATAAAATGTGACGATAAACTATATGTGAAAGTAGCTGAAGGTCTATTCTATATTTCCTAACTGCAAATATTTGTAAACAATTCCTCACAAGATTCAGCAGCTTTGTGTCTGTCTTTCTTTCTCTTCTTAAATGTGCATAAGTTCGTCCTTGTCGGATACAAACTTCTTTATCATGTTCGCCAAATTTTTACCAGGGGGTTCGAAGTCCTGTAAAAAGATAGGCGGCACATGTGAATAATATGTGGAGTATTTTTGTACGAATACAATTGCGTTTTAAAGCTGACAACGCTGTAAAATCGAGCCTCCTCAGACACACACTTTATGTGTTGCAACCTCATGTAGTTCACCACCTGACCGTTCCATTTCGATAGAGTCCGCTATCGTACCAGGACATTTTCTACAGAGTCGGTAATTCAGAACCGTAGACAGAAAAATGCATTGCATGCAATGTCTTATGTGCTCGCACTCATTAACTGCATATAATTTGTATTGATTAAGTGTAAAGAAAGCAAACCATTGGTTTAAAGTGTATAAAACTATTATAATATATCTTTATTAATGACACGACTAATAAAAATAATGTTACGTATAGGAACCAAATTAGTTTTACTATAATTCGTATTTTTGTAATTCATTCTTCCTAAATATTATTTTTGCCAATTAAATACACGCGTCGAATGCATTTGAAGCCTCCTAATCATATTCACACCCGTAGTAAAAATAAAGTATACGGAATATTCAGTTCTTGCTAATACGGCTAAATTCGTGAACTATCGGTAATATTGAGCGTGACACCGTAATGGTACGGGGCCCACTGTGGCTCCTCGAGCCCTAGACAGAAAATGCAGAAAATGCCCATAAGATGCAGTGTCTGTAGTAGTCTTAACCGGGGATCAAAAACATAACCCGAATCGGATTCGGTTCTCAATAACCCGCTGTAACCCGCGTAGCTTTGAGAACCGGATACTAGATGGCCAACTGTAACCCGGTTAACCCGGTAAGAGCGGGTTATGGTCGGAAAGCTTTAAAACAGGAATTGCAATCGTAGCTCGAATCGGTTTCGGTTCTTTGTAACCAATGAAACACTGTATCCCACATTAAGAGAGGGCTTTGAGTACGAAGTTTGAGCTTCTTTTCTTATTTATAATATAATTATGCTTTGGTGCCAATCAGTTGAATTTATCTATGAATAAATTTTTAATAATATGAGAACAACTTATTATTGATGTAAAGAAATATGTCTTTTCAGTAATTGTGAAGTGTGTCGCGAGAGTCGGGTTAGGGTTAGGCATCGGGTTAGAATCCCTGGTCTTAACCCTTAGCACTCGAATGGCGACTCTGAGGCGCCACTACAAATTGCTATGCCATTATTCAAAATATTGTTTACATTATTCAATTTGTTTATATTTGATAAATTACTAAACATTTAAATATAGTATGAGGTACCATATCAGTTTCATACGTATAAAATGAAAAAAATTATGTACAATGGAAATATTCTAGGTCAAAAGAAATGTTTGATTTTTAAGTTAAAATAGCTCCAAGTGCAAAGGGTTATGCCTGTGCCCGGGGGTGAGCTCTCTCATTCTGTCAAATATGCTTGTCGGTAATATTTGGCTACCAGTTTGGTCGTTTTGCCGCTGCATCGATTGGCACTGTACGGATGTTTGAATGAAGCAAATGATTCTTGCCTGAGTTTATAGGGATTAAAAATAAATATTTGTAATACTCTTCCATTAAAAAAATTTGATTTTTAATCATAGAGTAACGGAACAAGGTCTATAGTTGACAAATAAACATAGGAGACTGTTTCGTTAGAACTGAAGTTTATTTCTCGAAGATCAAGATCAACTTATTAATGTTACACACGTTCACGTAGATACGTCGTCCATTTATTATTTCCGAGATATGATGTGATTTGCGATGTGTTCCATTCGTGAAACAAACGGCGTAACACTGGAAATAATCGCTAGCAATTACAAGTAAATATCAGCGGTGCACAAATACTTTTTGCTCGGACCGTAACACGCGCGTACTCGTGTTCAGACCTGATCGCGGTGTTGCGATCAAATCGAGACGCGTTCCACAGCGCAAACGTCGCTGCGGACTTTTACACCGCACTTTGTTCGAGCCTCGTCGATATCGCAATTTTGGACGTCCAATTTCGACTTCGCCCAGAATCTGATTATTCGGTTCAGGATCAAACCGTGCTTTAATTGAAGGGTCATATAATTTCAGATTAAAATAGTACACAACTTAATCGACTTGGTATCGTTATTAATCCTCGGACGGCGGTGTCGGGGTTCTTTTGGACCCAGCGTTTCGAAGGCATCGTCTAATTTCTTATCGTCTGAAGGCTAATTTAATTTATTATCTACTTAGATCTAATATGGGGATTGGAATAGTTGGAAAACAGTTCTAAAAAGTATGATCAAACAAGGAACATAGGCGTAGTGGCCTATGATGTCGTCAAGAACATCCGTCTTCCGAGGGTTAACAATTTCTGATGCTCTTTAGCACTAGAACTATCGGGCGCGGAACATAATGTTTCTAAAATGTTGTATAAAATTGATAAGATCCTAGATATTACGCCTTCGGTTGATTTTTATTATGACCTAAATAGGAATGAATTAATATGATTAACATTTGAATGGATCCATTTTGATCCAGTATTTCAAAGGCATCATTTAGCTAGCCCTCAAGATTAATTTCAATTGAAATTTATGCAACGGGTGCAATAAGATCGATAGATGCAGATAAAATACCATTATAAATTGTTAAAAAAATTGATACGCAACTGCCCGAACGAAGCTAAACATTACCATCTGTATAATCGTCAAAACCGTTTCAGAGTGTAAATAATATTCTGTAAAGGTATCTTTAGAGTTACAACAATCGTAAAGGATTGAAATGGGTCATTTTTACTGCTCTGGTAGATCTAGTGTTAATCAGGAAGGAACATTAGCAATTCATTCTTGAACTATGATGGTAAAATTATGCTGTTTTTACCGACCTCATTGGCACGCTGAAATTAACATAAATGCGATGCTGACGTTCGCTGAACATATCCGAATCGTTAACTGTTGACGAATCATGCTGTTCACGTCTGTGCTGTGATATATTTAGCGTTGCGTCAGGGGAATGACGATCAGTAAGTTTCTATCGATAGTTTTGGAATGGTAATCCCACATGTGCAGAGTGTCTCGCATGTCACAGCATCACACTAATGTGCAGAAGTTCCGTACGATCCGCTTACTAGTAGTTCAAAGTAAAGGTGATAGTAATATATTAATTTCCTAGAAAAATAATTACGAATCCGTGAAACAAAGACACTCCGCATATGCGTTAACTTGTCAAGTGTGTGTGTGTGTGCGAGTATTGTACATAGACTCCGTATACACATATATCTCTGAATTTGTTCAACATTCATACAGTACAATATATTCGATAATACTTAAGTCTAAAATAAACCATGTATAGAACGATGTCGTTCGTTTGCAATTTCAGCGAAGCACGTGCTTCCATCAAAGTTTCGATCCAGTATAAATATTAGAACGAGACTGCAAATATTGATACAAATTTAAATCGTTACAGGTTAATCCTCGAAGACTTCGAAACGAATTTTCCTTGTCGTTGGTTCTGCGAAGTTGAAAAGAAATGAATTATTTCTCTTTGCTGGTCCTCCACGGAAAATTTTAAGAAGATTAACTCACACATACAGTCGAAACCCTCGAATTATTTTTAATGAATCAATATTACGAAATTTATTTTATTAATCTAGAAAATAATGTTTTCTGCTTTTCATCCGTTGCCGTATAATATCGAATAATGTCATTAATTTCTTTTAAACGAAAATAAAATTTTGTTACTTTCTGGGAAATTATAAACGATAAAGAAGTTTCACAGAAAACCGTAGTGCAAAGGCTTACAGATACGAGGTAAATTACCATAAAGGCTGCAAATGGAGCGTACAATTTTTCTAAATAAAAATCTTGTAGTATTGCGCCTTGCAATTTAACAATATGGCTGAAGTGAAACTTCTTTCTTTAATTTTTTTTCGAATTTTTATTAACACTTTATGACATTTCATTTTCTATGATTCTATTATTGAAACAGTTGGCTTGTGATAGCTAAAATATGATATAAATATTTTTTATTCAATTTTGTCTAAATGTCTTGCAAATTCTGCATCGAGAGTTGTTCCTGATCTTGTTGTCGCTTCATTAGGATTGTTTACCATTTCCAATCTTAATTTACTTCTAAAAAATACTATTAATAATTTGGATTGTTCCGATGCAAAGTTCACGTTGACATCTCCACTTAGTATCATCGAAATTTTATCATAATCTTTATTAAGCAATACCGAACCCTCAACCTTATATGCTAATAGAATCGAATTTCGTTTCATCGTTTCATCGTTTCATCGCCAGATCAGTTTTACGCCTACGGCGTCTAAAGAAGTTTCACTTAAAAAAAAATCTTTCTAAAGTTTACCTCTTTTTGAGCGCGCTGCATGAAATTCTACTTTAAGATGCCTCGCCATCGTCGCAAACGAGCGTCATGCGTCTTCGTGTTGGTCCACTTACGACAATACTCGACTTGTTAACATTTAATTTGATTGGCATTTAGTGATCTACTTTCCTGTAATACTTTAAACCGTGTGCGCTCAAAGTTCGAGATCGTTTACGTACGACGTTAATTACTCTTGCATTAACGCTCTTCGTACCTAGCCCTTTCTACGTGGCTTCTCGTTCAGGTCACGTAGCCTTTCCGAAAAAATTGTTAGTCATTTGTCACGCTTGTAAGAACGGAAACATCAAATTTATTAACAAAACTGTACCACGTGTATTAATTAATCAAACGCATTTTTCACCGAGCTTGACCAAATAGTGTGTTCTGTACATATCGTTTCACTAGTCGTGAACGCCGCGAATAATTTTATTTTTACACTTATCGCACCTCACCTTAGTTTTTCACTTTTAAAGAAGCAATTTACAAAGTTGATTACTTACATATTCGGTTTTTTATCATTATTTGACATTATTGGATAAATTGAGGAGATATTCTGGTTTTAGAAAATAGATTGATTTTTCGTTACATTATCTTTAAGTATATGTCTCCAGACACATTTGATATTTCAATTCGTACAACTAACGAAATTACAGATGTTTGAAGAATGTATTTCCATATACAGGGTGTCCGAGTACTGGTGGTAAAACCGTAGAAGGGATGATTCTACATGAGAAAATAAGTCGAAAATATGGAATATAAATTTTTCATTTGACGCCTCATTTCCGAGGAAATCGAGTTTAGAGATCCGACGTGTTCGCCTGCTTTAGTGTATGCAGGAAGTAGAATTGGTTGATCATGATCAGACGCGTCAAGCGACTCATATCTAATAGCACGCGTATCCGCTGCATTTTCAAACTCGATTTTCTTGGAAACGATGCGTCAAATAAATAAAATTTATTCCATATTTACGACTTATTTTCGCATTTAGAATCACCCTTTCCATGGTTGTGCCATCAGTACTGGGACATCATGTATAACTGATAGGAGAAACTTGAAACGTATTCCTCTTGAAACCTTTGTGATATGGCTGACACAATGTCTCAAGATCTACTTGCCCGATAGAACTTACATTTCAAGAGAATTTTGAGTAGACTTACCAAAGAATTGCACGAACCAAAATTTACAATAGAATTTTTCTCATTTTCCACTATTCTCACTTTTACTTAAACAAATTGGAACTCTAACTTTAAAATGCTGATTTATTTTTTGAAGCAATGATATCTTACTTATTTTTGTTCGCAACATAGTCATACTCATGAAAAAGCTACTTCAAGTGTTTGTTTAAAACTACCAGAACAATTGGAACCGTATCGGCCAGACATTTGAAAAAAATTCTTTCTTCAAAGAATTGTGGCATGCATAATTATTGAAAACATTGCATCGTGTAGTCCAAGTAATAGCAAATATATTCAAAAAATCAATACACGGGATGAAGAAAATGGCGTGGAAATGACGCTCTGGACCAGAGTATCCCCTGAAGTTGGAAAAATGAATGATCGAGGCTGATTAAAACATATATGTTTTAAGTACGAATAATCCACAATTTAATTCGTGCTAATTGTATGCGAACGGAACAGATATGATATTCATAAGTCCATTTGCCTTTTCAGTCCGCCGTTGTAGCTGCAGGTGTAAGGAATGACTACAGTAAAGTCCGTTTATAATTATATTCAAGAGACAGAGAAATTACGTCGTTATAAACGAACGTTGTTATAAGCAAAATTAGAACATGGATATTTTGTATGTACTAATATCCTAATTAAGATATTACCATTAAGAAAAGAAACTATGCTATATTCAAATAATCAGATATTTATTAACCATAAGGGATAAACAAATGGAGAATAAATAGATATAAAATAATGATATAAATTAAGAAATTAGCTAAATGAAATCTATGATAATTTATGTGGGAAACAAACTGAAGAGAGCGAATCGGATGGAATATGCGGTCTGTTGTTATAAACGGTGTCGCAATAACCGGGCTCCACTGTATTTTATTATGTAATTAAAACTAATTAATCTTATGCCGTATCTGAAAATTGTTAATTGCTAGAATGGAAAGTTATCTCAAATTTGATACGGAACGTGTTTGTATTTATTTCATATTAGCGATTATTTCATGGTTTGCCAAATACATGAGAAACGCGTGTTGGTCAACCTAGCAAACTAGAAATTAACAATTATAATATAGCAGTATTGTAACACAATACTGAGATATGAAGAATAGCACCAAAACGAAATTGAAATAATCGCGAATGTAAACGCTAACGTGAAACGGCATCGGAGTACTCACGATCACAACGTGTACAGTTACACAATCAAATGACGTTACATCGATAACGATAACACCTAACATCGATCCTCGCTTCTCCTGTAAATACGTTTTGATATCGTTTAATGCTGCAGATCAAAGGATGGAAAATATATGGTAATCCGACTGGAGATATCGATGCGTTTACAATTTATAAATTAAATGAAAGGAACAAGTCATTGAAAGATGTATTTCAGAAGCGTTTGCTTACACAAATAACTTTTACCGAATAAATCGTAAGTATCGAATCAATTTCAATCTAGATGTAAATTTTTATAAAACAGCCCGTTAAAATGGTAATTTTCATGAACATCCGCAGCATGGCGTCAATTCAACCCTGAACGATTCCGTAGTAAATGAAACTCTTCTTTTAAAAAAATATGTTCGTTTTACTGAAACGTATGTATATATGTATATATATATATTTTTCTTTATGCGTATATTTATATATTTATAGATCTGTACTTACGAACTAAATAAAGCTTGCGTCAGGTTTTCATCAACTAACCGTCTAGTTGATCGTTACGTTTGATTATCAAACGAGGCGGGTGACGAACGATTCTCTTTTTGGTACAGTGCCGGACAAAATGATAGGACATTTGATGTATTTGTATATTTCATATAACACAATTGGATATGTGTACATATTACTCATCCTATTAGATGTGTCCTTCAAAGTATCCATATAGAATTGCAAGTTTGTATCTTGTACACCAAAGAAATTGGAGAAAATAATGTAGACACGTATTGATTTTAATCGGACAAAATGATAGAACATTATTAAAAAGTACAATTTTTTTAACAGAGATATTTTGTTGAATTCCAAATTAATAATTACTAAAACCACCTTTTCGCTATATAACATCTACTAAGCGATTAGGAATTCATTTAAACCATTTTTTAATACGTTTTTGTCTTAAAAGACTCGAATTTGTAACAATACTTTGTTTTAATTCTGCCCTTATATTTTCAATAATATTAAGGTCGGATGAACTAGGCCACTCGAGGCATGGCACATTTTCAGAACTAAAATAAGTTTTAACACATCTTGCGGTATGTATTGCAGCATTTTCTGTTGAAAAATAAACGTACTGCCTACAGTACGAGTCGCGTTCTTATTTAACCGATCGTCTATTAATTCAATATATTTTGTGCTGTTTACACGGGCTGCTAAAAAATTCATGTCAGTTTTCCCCGATATCCAATACCGATCCACGCCAGGAGACTTCCGCCACCCATTTGTCGATGGCTTAAATATTGTTCTTCTTTCCTCAGATCGTGGAAATAGTAATTCGAGCCATCAGGACAGTCCAAATTGAATTTCTTTTCGTCTCTAAATATCCCATTTATACTTTTTATTAACATTAACAATATTTAAGCCATCGCCAAATGAGTGGCGGAAGTGTCATTGTGTGGGCCGGTATTGGATATCGGGGAAAAACTGACATAAATTTTTTAGCATGCCGTGTAAACAGCACAAACTATGTTATAATATGTACATATATCCTATTGTATTATATAAAATATTTAATACACCAAATGTCCTATCATTTTGTCCCGGCACCGTACCTTCTCTTTCTTATGGTGATCATAGCACACCGTAGGAGAATCGAAGTTCAATTTACTCACCATAATCCCACAGCTCTGAAATAAACATTTATGGGAAAACCACATTTTCCAGTTCTCAAAAACCTGATACAGTGATTTTAGTTTTTAATATCCGAGACGAGGAGCTGTAAAAGATTCATCCAGTGATCATCAACCCTCATCCTCACAGTAAGCTTAGTATGTCGATTCATTTGTGAATGATGCGAGTAATTCAATTTTATTCCTTCAGTTAAATTTTATTACTCTTTATTCTTTTTTATTCCTTTAGTCAAATTAATTAATTTATAACACTGCAAAGTAAAATTGATTTACATTTCCAATTCGGCGAAAACGAATATTAATTTTCTAAATCTATTACTCAAAGTATACTAAAAGGTTAATCTCTTTTTATCTTCTCACAGCGTTTCATTTTCGAAGAAGGCATTTAAAAATTCAACTGTTCATGTTTTTATTATATTGATTTTTGTCATCGTGTTAATTCGGTCAGAGGGCAAATTAAGTTGAGAAAATGATGGACGGACGAGGGTTAAACTTTTACATAACAAAATCGTCGGTGATCGAGCTGCCGAAAGGAAGCAGTTTGGAGATCCTGAAGCTCTAATCTCTCGATAGTATTCGCAACAAAGTCCTAATCTTGCGACCACCGAGCAGCAACTCTCGCTAGCTGGCTTTAGGGAGGAGTCGGTGGGACAGAACGACTATCCTCCTTTCGGTCTCTTCTTATTGATCAGCTTCCTCTCCCTTCTCACCCTCTTTAAAGCCATCAGTAGCTTAACAAAGCAGAGTAGGTTCCAGGGAGGTGCTAGTAGAACAGCTTCCACACATGTTCCCCCTCCTTTTGCTCACCTTTATTGACTGTTCCTGCGTCACCTCCTCTCGCCACTGACTTCTCCATGAAGCCCACCCTCTCTGCTTAGCCATGCTGTACCCTGCCTCGTCGGATAATACGATCCCCACTCTTTTATAGTTTTGGTTCTTCAGCCGACTCCTGAGTATCTAGTTTTCGAAGGATGTACCGTAGGGGACTGGAAAGAAGCCTCGCCGAGTGTAACAGACGATCCCCTGGTCTCGTCTTCTGCAGGATCCGACTCGATGACAATTCTTAATAGCGAAAATAATGTTCCCAGTGTCCGTTCAAACCCGCATACCTTCGGCGAGTCTTCTTTTCAGTTCCGTGTAATTACACACTATTCCCTCGTTTCGAGTATTTCCCCCATATTCACGACTGTCATTCCATGGTGAAACTATTGGAACTCCGGCCTTGCCTCGATAGGAAATGTTTGCTACCATATCTCGCAGTGTCCTCTGAATCTGACGAGGGAATACCGTGCCACAGTGTTTCTGTTCGTCAAAGGACTCGTTCGAGAGAATAGTCGAAGGAAACGAGTGTCGCGTTGTCTTTTGGCGGGAAAACCGCGGCCGGTTCAAACATAGTTGGCTCTCGCGGTGCAGCAGAAGAGATTCAGCGCGCCACGAAAGTAGGACGATTGTCTAGCGGATCTGCTGGGGGGCCTGTAGTTGCTTTGATTCCAGCGATTCGTCCTCCGCCCGTTGCCTCGGCTCCCTTTGCCTCCTTGATTTTGTAGGGCCGTGTACTTCTCTGAAACCAGACAGAACGACGAGAATCCGTTAAGTACGTTTCTCAGACACTACTTCTTTTCATGATATAAATTTGATGTGTTTTTCGATCGAAATTTTAGACTAAATGTGTGATGGTTTCGGCGCACAGGCATGATCGAATCTGTGCGCCGAAACCATCACTCATTTAGACTATACTTTTCCTTGTCGCTACCCCATTAGCATTCTCGTGTCACGTCACTGCCGTACCAGGAGGAATTCAAAGTTGGTATTGCAGACGCAATCTTTGCTGCCACCACTTGATTCAGACTCAAACTTTGCTCACAAGCAACGATCCCAGAAATTAAAAAAATTATGGTACTTTGGTGATATGTAATGCATGCTTAGATATGTATTACGCAATTTCTTTTGCTCTCCAAATTCGCTTTAACGGGGTGAAATCGGTCGATGAAAATTCGGCTATTACTCGATTTATTTTTCTAATTATATAGACATAAATGTTTTACCACACGATGAGGCTCAATAAAAAGAACAACTTTTGTCTGGAAACTTTTTGCTATCCTTTATAGTTTGCGAGTTATGAACGCAGAATCGAAATTCTTTCAATTTGATGCAGTCCCATAATTAATCTAGACGTAATGGAGATGTCTCACCCACACAAGTTTTCTGCAGTGGAGCTCTAGAACTTCATCATCATTTTTATGTTACCTCGTAATGTTGTCAGTGAAAATTAAAATTCAAAATCGTTACCATAAATGTGACTTTGCTGCCAGACCAATCTTGAGCTTTCCACTTTATGCAGTTTCAAACTTTACTCAGACCTAACCCAAACCTTTAAGAACTTACTGTATTTTGCTGTAGAGAGGATCTAGAACTTCGTTATGTTGTAGTTTTAAAATTTGTCCTCCTTCAATGCAGAGTTGTATAAATAGACTGCAGATTTTATGCATTTATTGCAGAATTGAGTAGGTGGACCACAATACAGAAGACACATCAGATAAATTTAATAGTACTGCTATATCATTTACAATCTGTTCAAATTATTGGGGGAAGGCATTAATTTTTATTTAACTCCATTTTCTTGTAATTGGTGCACACAATTTATATTTTTCATAAAGATCCGCAGTCTAATTATAAATTGTAAGTAGACAAAACCGAGTACAGGTGTGAGGTGATGGACAAGTGTTGGAGCAATAAATGTTAAATGATAAATGCTAAGCTAGAGTTTATTTACACTATTTACACTTAAACGATACGTATATACAGTTCTTAAACTAGACATAAATGATAACGCGTATTCGCGGAACTTGCCCTATAAACGAGGGTAGCGTACGGAGCGTTCTTCTCCAGTTCGAGGTTACAAGTCAACTGTCCTCTCCCTTGTCGTTTCTACCGTCGCGTCATTTGTGGGGGTGGAAAAAGAGAAAGTTCTCTCAAACCGTGGGAAGAATTTTCTCGAGACCACTGGAAAAATCCCGAGTGGCCGTTACCCAAAATATGGCACATGGCCTTGCAGTGTCAGGGCTCGGCCGTTACGCTGAAATAAACCATTCGGGTTCGCAGCGCAACGAAACCCTGTACGCCACAGGTGAAATGCAACGCATTAATAATAAAATTGTATACAATTTATTGAAATTATCGAGAGGAAACATAAATTTCCATTTAACTACTCCTTGTAGCAATTTTTAGACAGTAGTAGACAGTTTTTATAAGACAGTTTTCTAATTTTATTAGATTAAAAAATCCTAAATGACAACTTGTCCACTATCGCGTAGTGTAAGGAAATTCCTATCAACCGTGGAACCTAGCAAGAAATCAACCACCTCTGTGTAGAATTGATTTTACCAATGTTTGCGTCTCGCGGAATGTAGCTCGAAACTTTTAAATTGATTTCAGTGAACCGAGAAAGAAGTAATTTATCGTACACTATCGGCACACTAACATTACCAGCGTTGTTCGTCGAGGACCAGCCAACAAGCGTTTTGAACGGGATGTATTATTTCGCAATTGTTTGATATTAGTCCCGTTAAATTGTTCGGCCAAATGGTTGGTCTCCTTAGCGAGTAATTAGTTAATGGAGGGTAATTTCGGCCGTCCAAAGCCTCGGACGAATACGATTCTAACCGAGGGGAATTTTAAAAAGCCGATTGTTCCCAGATTGAAGACAATTCGGGTATCTTCTTTTTCTTTCTTTTTTACTTTCATATGAATGTAATGTCGTAATGTATAATTGCTGGGACATACTTGTGTGCAATGACATATAAATGTGTGCAATGACATATAAATGTGTGCAATTCATACGATCAAGTTTTTCAAGTTATTTAAGTTTTCCATTGATGAATATTCGAAAAATTGAACACGTTATAATTAGACTGCGAATTTTATGCATTTATGGCAAAAATGAGTAGGTGTAATTTGAAACAGTACAAACATCAATTTAATATCACTGGTATATTACTTATAGCTTGTTAAAATTACTAAGAGAAGAAATCAATTTGTATGTAACTCCCTTTCCTCATAATTGATGCAGACAATTTTTATTTTGCATAAAGATCCACAGTCTAGTCACGATAGTATGCTTGTATGGTTTATATGGAAGTCCTGTGGGCTTTATTTTTCTATTAAATAGAAATCTGTGGATTTTTATGCAAAATAGAAATTTTCTAAGCCAGTTGCGAGAACCAGAAATAACATGAAGCAGTATTTCTCCATTTAATAGTTTCAATAAACCAAAAATTATATTAGAACATTTTTAAACTCTTCTAATATACTTTCATATTGTAAACTCTGCATAGTATTAAATAAATATTATTTTCAACAATTAGCTTCTTTTGTCGATTTATTTTTACATATAGAATCATCCTCTGCCTTCTTGCACATTTTATTCGGCCGCACCTTGTGTATTATCACATTATGTACCGGCGATTATTTCATAATTTTTGAAAGTCTATTGTCCATGGCTAAGAATTTTTTAACGCATCTTGCAACAACAACTGCAATTTCAATCTTGAACTAATAATTCACCTTCTGTAACGTAATTTCATTATTTCGTTTGGGATTATTACGTAAAAGAAGATTTTGAATCTTCCTTTTAGTACAACACAAGAGCCTATTGATAGACTTCCGGTAGATAAAGTGTTACCAAGAACAAAGTCAAATTTTCTGTCGATCTGTTCGAAATCTTTATCACGAGTCTGTTAGAGCGCGAAGGATTGGTCTCGTTAGTTCTGCTCGTGAATTTCCATCGCTCAGAGCAAGAAACCTGATCGTCTTCTATTGTTATACTAGCCATCAATATGCAGTGAACGATGCGACAAATAGACACAGAACGCAGATTGTCTTATTCGCCAGTACAATGGAAGCAAGTTACCTATTTCCGCAACTTGCTTGGATAACAGTCTCCAATTACATCGTGTAATTCGATATCCAGCAGCAAGGATTCCACCAGAGGCCATTCCGAAGTCGATGCTCGACGATGCTTGTACTGAACAAACAAAGATCATCGTCGACAGACGAGCGGGAGGTATCTTTGTCGGAGAAACGTTCGCTCGGGAACACATCGATACGCGAGGCACGCAGAGAGCAAACATGCTCGCGTCAACCTGTCAAAATACGCGTTTTAACGAGTGCCAAGAGCAAAAAACGAAACGAAATGAAACGCTGGAAAATCCAGGAGCTTCGCTTTTCCTCGCGGAGAGTCAGCTGGCAAAGGCGCGAAAAATTATCGCGCAAATTGTAGCGAGACGAGTTCCGAGCTTTCGCGCCAGTGAAATACCCTCGCCATTAGCCAGACAAGCTCAGGATCGTAATACCGTTGCAGCCGGATGGAAGGCGGAAAAATCATGCGACTCGAAGCACGATGAAAGGAGAGCTTAACACTTCCGACGCGGCGACCGCGATAAATTGCGACGCCTAAGGGTTGGTTTCCACTGGCGTTCGCGTGGGACAGAGAAAATTAAAACAATTTTTTAAATGCTGTTCTCGTCGGGGATACACTATGTTCTTACTAAAAGCTCTGCATGTGGTGTGGTTTAAATCTGGTTTGGTTCAAGTTAGGTTTGTGTTGGTAATATAAGAATGGCTCGGTCGAAAATAGTATTTTCATAGTTGGGCTTGAATTGGAGATATTAATATATCTTTTTATTGAGGAAATCTCATAAGAGATTTATTATAACTAGACTGCGGATTTTATGCATTTATGACAAAAATGGGTGACATGCAATTTAACACTAGAACTGCCGGGTTCAAAATCACACTAATATACATTGCTTTATAATAATGACAAGATTACAGCTATTCATATCTCATGAAATCTTTAGGTTAATATGTGCTTCAATAAAAAAGTACATCGAAAAAGTTCGCATCGAAACATTCTTATAATTGCAATAACCGTGGAAGAAAAAATCAGTAACAAGTCAGTTTGACCCGCCTGGTAGTTCTAGTGTTAAAGCAGTGGATATATTAACCAGTTAACTGTTTTTGCCGAGTATACTCGTCATGGAATAAAATTAATTGCTTCCTATTTATGTTAAAATTTGTAGTGAAAATTAAAACATATTATTAATTTGACGACATTTTAGAATTTTTCGAGTCAAAGACGAAGTAAAGAAACGAATCAAAGAAATTGACGAGAGGTCAATATGTGAAAAATAAAGTTTTCAAAAATTTGTAGTAGCCACATACAAAGTCGAGCTACACAGTTAACTGGTTAAATAGATTTAAGGACATCAGTGTATCAGTTTCAGCTTAATATGATAATTAATAGGAGAAAGAAATTTTTCTTTGGCTCCTGTGTCTTTCAATCAATGCAAACATTTTTTATTTTGCATAAAGATCCGCAGTCTAATTATAACATTGAGAATGAATAGATCAGAAGTGCAGAGAACAGAAGCAAACAAAACTGAGGATTTAGAATTCTTTTTAGAGGCATTAATCTTCATACGTTCTTCAGAAATAGATGTGTGAAAGATCCTGGGATAATATTTCATTCGTTTTTGTTTTACCCTTTAAGTTAGCAAGCTATGTTCCATTTGTAGTCTCACATTTGAAAGAAAACACATTTCGAAACACGAACAGGAAGGAATCATACATTTTACAATCCAGAAAGAGAAGATGGGTGATTTTTCATGTCGGATCTAACTGGATCTAATCCAGACATTGCCGTCACTCAGTGATAAATAGGTCTGGGTCTGGTCCAGTTAGTTCTACATTTTATTTGACACGATGATTGCTGAATCATAATATTTAACAAATCCCACGAAGCCAAAATAATTGAAGTGATAAAATCGAAACTTGAAAAACACAAATTTAGCACGGTAATTACTACTTTCACTTTTGTGCATCCTTCAGATTCTAGCAAAATTTGACGTACTCGAACGTATTATAGTAAAAATTAATTTATTGTCATCATTTATGTGAAATTAAATTTATGCTGATAATGTCACGCAGATACGACTGATGTGGCATTCAACGGGTTAAGTTAAGAAAAAAATACCGTGCATTTTTAATTATTGAAAATCGGAATTCGGAAATGATTCTCGGTTAGCATAATACAAGCGAATGAAGATTGAAATCATGCTTGATTGACGATGGATCAGAACCCGTAAATAGGCAAGAACTGGGTTGAGGATTTGGATTCAGTTAAGTCCGAATTAAGAGAAAGGCTCAAGAATAGGATCAAAAAGGATCAAGAAGAAATATCTGTAAATAAAAAGCACTTCTAGCAATAAATGTTAAAAAATCATAATTTAAGAATGTCTTACTGTTGAACCATATTTGACCGTACCCTTAACGTTAGCTTTAGCTTAGACAACATTCAAAGACTTCTTTCTACGCAACTTCCGAATTATGTTCTTCCAACACTCCACAATGCTTCTGACCTTTCTTTGTTCTACAAAAGAGATTATGTTTCTGCAACTCGTAATATATCAGCTCATCCCATAAATAACGTGATATCTTTTATATTTTTTAACAGTGAGCTGCAAAAACATGTTCACTACCATTAGTCTTCATTATTTTAGAAGTTGAAGAAAATAAAAGAAAATGTGTGCAATGACCTACATATTATTTTCATAGCAAGCTGTTTCATTTATTTGACCAAAATTCACAAGTGAATTTGAAAAAAAAGGCAACAAAAATAAACAAGTAAGAATCGCGCAATAATTTGTACACTCTGTTTTTATTTATAAAAATATATGAATAATCAAATGAGTCTCTATAACACACTCTATCCATGCTTTCATCTAGCAAAGAAAACGAATGAAAATTCGTGTTATCTGAAAATGATTTTATACATTCTACCACTCGCACACTGTCGCCATCACCATTTCCCTATTCGTCAGTGGAAACCGACCTTAACCCAGAATATTCGTTCGCCCGGAAGTGGCTTTAGACCCGCGATTTTTTTTTCGACGGCAGCGAAATTATTAACTGTTGCTATCGCTGTGAACTATATTCGCATCGAGAATAGGATTCGAGTCGGTGCTGCATTTTCCGGGCAAAATGGCGCGCCAAAGGAACAGTGATTTTTTTTTTACATCCGTTCGGCAGCGGTCCGCTTCGCGCAAAGCATTAAATAAAAAATCAGGCTCTTTTGTTCGCGATACCGCCGTGGATCCGATTCACTTTATCGGCTGCCGTATTCTGCTCACTCGATCTGTCCCCACGGTTTCACCCGTTCGTTTCCACATTGAACCCACAGGAACCCTTTCCCGAACTCTGGCATTTTTCCGGGAAACTGCGAGGCCGTCCTGGGCGTAAAAATGAAACTGCCATCGTCCTTGACCCCGAGCTCCGAGCAGATAATACGTCCCTGTCACTGATTGCATATTAACTGCACCTGGACGCCCATTTAATTCAAACAAATTTTACGGATTGGACCGATTTAACCACGATGGGATCTAATTGGTTCGCAGTGGTTCGCACTGGAGTTCCGTCGAATCTTTCTCTACAATTTTTTTCAGGTCGCTGAACCGTTAACTAGCTTTGTCTTATTTTTTTTTGTAGTTTAAATTTTCTGTAGACGCTGAAAATATTGGAAAATAGTCAATACATTACTTACCGATAACTATTTACTCGAGTAAAGACTCTAAGGCGGTACTAAAAATTGGTATATTATTGTTCAAAATATTTTTACATTATCAAATTTCTTTACATTTAATGGATTACTAAACTTTTAAGTCTTGTATGAGTAAATTGGGTCAGTTTTACAGGCACAAAATAAAAAACTTCGTATAGAATAAAAATATTCTAGGTTGGAGGAAACGTTTGGTTTTCCAGTTAACTCTTTGCGGCACAGGATTTCAAATAATAAAATAGACCCATGTTGCATAGAAATTTTATTGCATTTTAAATGAAACAAAATTAGTATATTTTTATTAATAAAGGTATCACATAATGTAAAAACATAAAAAAAGTACTAATAGTTCAATTAAATTTGTTGTTATAGGGTGGGACTCAAATAGTCCACCACCACAAATTTAAGCTTTAGTTTTTATTATAAAGCTCTTCAGTTGCTTATACGGAACTAATTTTTATAAAAATTATCTTACTTCTACGATTTTTCATATAAAACCAGGAAAAAAAGATTGTCGCAATAAATTTTCCGCTTGCAACAATTGATGAACCTGTATTGGCATGTCGAATGTTGCCAACACAAGTGAATACATTTGTAACATTTGTTGAAGATATTACCAACTGCTTTACGTAAACAAAACGAAATATAAACCTGTGCGCATGCAGCTATTGCAATATTTCGAGGTGGGACTAAAAATGTCCCACCATGCATTACGGTGCATCGAAAAGGTGGGACACTTTTAATCCCAGCGTGCCCCAAAGAGTTAACATTAAACCTACCAAGCATTAAAAATATCTGGTGAATGTTGCCTTACGAAAATGGCAATACTAAATTTATTGGGTAATTTTCAATATAATCATCATTTTCCATAAATGAATTTTTATAATTTCAATAATTGGAAAATATAAAACCGGTCATTTGTCCGTGGTAGGTTTAGTGTTAAAATAGTTCCGAGTATAAAGGGTTAATAAATTTTAAAGTTTACGATCAAGTTAAGAAATGGAATGTGAGAGATTGAACTTTTTCAAATGGTGCCGCTAGAAACCTTCCACAAGATATTTCAGATTTGTTATGCGCGAGTCAATGTTAATGAGTTTAAAAAATTTCAAACCTTGGACTCAATGCGAACTCGAAAGTATCATCGCAAAGCTTTGGGATTTTGATCCTGTCATTACGCAGCGCCAAACCACAATTTTCCCCATGTGGGGGTTTTCGATTTCGGGAAAAATGTTTTCCCGTCTACTGTAGATGCAACATGAAAGTTGTTCGTTGTTTCTTCAGCAACGGTTCAGCGTGGAAATAGCTTTAGATGATCGGATCGGAATCGGTCGGCTTGAAGCCAGCCAGTCCGTTGTCGGATGGAAACATTTGCGCGACCACTCGTGGCCGCGATTATTCCGCGAATCGTGGCCTGAATTGCTTTATCGGTTCGCGGTCGAGCATATTTCCCTCGCCGAGCCTCAATTTTCCCATCCTTTTTCCGCGCGGCCGTCGAATTCTCATTACCGTGGCGAACGGTGAAAACGCGTTGCCAGTTGAGTTCGTTTCCATGTGGCCATCTATCCTTGACCCGATCTCTGTTTAACGTTAAATAATGTTCGATCGTGTTTTCCGTTCGTCGCGCCCGTTATTTATTTCTCCGTCGACACATCGTGCTGACATTTGTATCCGTCGGGCGCTGTCGCGAATTCGGTGGCCCTCCTAAATCGACCGATCGCCAAATAAAACCGTTGTCAAATGTCGAAGACTCTCGCGATTCGATAAGATATAGTTTTCGCAACGCTTTGCACTCGAAGCTATTTCGACTTCAGAGTTCAGACATTTTTCTGATCTGAACGTTTCGTGTTTATCAGAGATCAAATATTTGATCACTGATCTGGAATATTTACAGTCTGTTACAGTACTATCAGGACACTTTTAAAAAGACAATAAGTATTTTAATGTTTGACCATACGACTTGGAATTTTTTGAGAAGTTAGAACAATTAGTTTACTACATGATGTGGAGAAGGAAATTGAGGAAAATTAGTCGAAACTGCAGAGGAAATACTGAAAGTTGTATTTTACAATTTTTGTTCTGTGGGCCTATGAAATATTCAAAATGTTTCTTCCATTATTGACCTTTGCATGACTTTGAAGGTCACTGTGCAGTGTACAGATGAATTTTTCTAGATACACGCTTTCATGGGATATAAAAAAATATACAGCATTCCAATTAAAAAATTAAAGGTTACCTTCATATCTACAAAATAGTGTAAACACAAAAAATTACATGCGCCATTGTGTTGCGCATAAAAAACAGTACTACTTTTCCTCTTTCATTTTTTTCTAATATTTACTATTTACAAGAAAAACACTGGCTAGTGATAGCGTGAACACCCTGTATTGTAAATTAAAAAAATACGTTCTGTAGATCTGTGCGAATTTTATATATCTTTTATGACACATAAAAGCATATAGAAATGTAAGTATTGTTTTACTTTATAGTCATTTTTAGTGGCGCCTTCGAGGAGATAGTGCAAAGGGTTGAATATCGAAGACTAGTGATTCGAAAGAATTTAGCTTCCATCTGCAAATTTGCTCGTAACCGAAGCAAAAATCTGCAATCGAGGAGCGAGAAATAAAGTCCGAGGACCCCCGAAGGACGGTCCTGCAGATTTTTCTACGGAGAAAAGCAATTTGAAGCCGTGTCGATGGTGGAGGTACAGGGTCAGCTGAGAATGACCCAAGAAAGTTAATACCGCAGGTGGTAAAAATATCGTGACCCTCGTAAAAATAGTGGAGTACTAAATCAAAGTGCTTGTAGGCGTCCTAGGATCGTAATTCAGTAACTGATCTGAATTTATCCTTTTTGCCTTCGCATGAGAATGTTCTACGTGGACAAGTAATTCCCGTAGAAATTCGAATGGAGATAAAGGGTCGTAAATTCTTAGGGACCATTGGCTACGGTCCGAAAAAAGATATGGTCGTCTTTTTGCAGCAAAGCAGTTTCAAAATGTCTTACTTTTTGCGAAAGTGGAAATTTCTTGTTTAAGCTAACAGGACAATTAACCCTTGGCACTCGAGTGGTGACTCTGAGGCACCACTAAAAATTGCTATACCATTCTTCAAAATATTGTTTACATTATTAAATTTGTATTTAATAAATTAGGTACTAAACATTTAAGTATTGTACCAGGTACTATATCTGTTTCATATCTGCAAACTGAAAGATAATATTAAAATAGCTACGACTGCAAAGGGTTAAAATTACTTCGAGTGCACAGGGTTAAAAGAATTTACCAGAATTGAGGTAGATGACAATGTAGGTAGCTAATATTTATAATGTGCTAGAACGACTTCTGAAATAAGTAAAACCCTAAACAAGTACAATTTCTTGAAATGTGGCTAGGGTTGATTTAACAATAAAAATGCTAAGGGCTAACACAATCTCCTCGTATTTATAATCTGCTAGATTGACTTCTGAAAGAAGTTACGTCCTAAACGAGTACAATTTCTTGAAATGTGAATAGAAAAATTATCAAAACACCCGGTGCATCAACCTGTAAAAACACTCCTAAATCCATCGACCACAGAACAAACTCGAAGAGAAAAGCGAAGATCTCAAGACTCTAAAATGAACATTGTCTATAAGACCCAGAGCACAGTCTCGAAGACAATGTTTCTCTCTACCAGGACGACGCGACGCAACAAATGCTCTCCAAAGCATGCAGCCCTTACGAAATATCACATTTTCTTGGCGCACATGCAGCGACCCAATCCACAAGCGAAAGGGATCGCGTGTGTAGCATCGTGTACACAAAAAAGCAACGAGGCGGAAGGTCTTTCGGCGAAATTTCTTGCCGACGACTACGGAATTCAGCCGTGCGTTCACCCTTTTCACTCGTGTTTCCGCTCCACCTTTGCCCGGCCCCCTTTTCTCTCTACATTTTCTCGTATTCTCCCTCTCTGTCCCTCTTTCTCTGTACAGCATACGTAAAGCTGCCGGAGCTCTCGTTTTATACAGAAGCCAGGCGATTCCGTTTGTTTTCTTATTTTCTGTGTGTGTGTGTGTGTGTGTGTGGAGAGGCGCGAGTGCGAGCGCCCGGCGCGCGTTCCCTCTCGAGCGTGAATTTCCGTCCGCGAAGCGCTCGAGGAAGTCGGTGCTTCCGGCCGACCTTGACCCGGTTCCGGTTCCAATGTCAAACCTCGTTCCTCCGTTTCTCCTTTCTTCCATCTCCTTCCACATCTCTCCCTCCCTCTCCCACTCACTCATTCTCTCTCTCTCTCTCTCTATCTCTCTCTTCCTCCCTCTCTCTCCTTTTCTCCCTCCTGCCGCTGTCTCGTTATTCCCTCGATAAGCGCCGAGGCACGATACAGACACCGAGGCTACTTAACACTAAAACTACTGGACCCGTCAAAATGGCGCACTTCGAATCCTTCATTTTGTGATTGTTGAGATTGTAAAGATATTTTTGTGGATACTCATTTATTTCATCACATTTTTACTAGAACTACCGGACCCGCTAACATGGCGCATTTCGAATTCTTTATTTTGCAATTATTGAGATTATAAAGATGTTTTATGGAGACTTACTAGACACGCTTACTTATTTCATCACATTTTCACTGAAACTACCGGATCTGTCAAAATATCGCGGTGGTAGCCGATCGACTAACGCGCTCACCCACGGAACCCTCCCCCCTTCTTCCTAATTTCCTACGGTATTTGTGGTCTGGGGGGTCCTAATCCCACAATATTGCATTTCGAATTCTTTATTTTGCAATTGTTGAGATTATAAAGATGTTTTTACGGAGACTTACTAGACACGCTTACTTATTTCATCACATTTTCATTTAAACTACCGGATATGTCAAAATATTACATTTCGAATTCTTTATTTTGCAATTGTTGAGATTATAATGATGTTTTATGGAGACTTACTAGACAAGCTTACTTATTTCATCACATTTTCACTGGAACTACCGAACCTGTCAAAATATCACATTTCGAATTCTTTATTTTGCAATTGTTGAGATTGTAAACGTTTTTATGGACACTTAGTAGACACGTTTATCTATTTCGATGTATTTTGTAAAAAGATCGTGGGATGTCTCGATGAATACAATCTCGTCATTTTTCTAAGGCAACATGTACTTCTTACTTTTAAGATCGGTTTAGTGTTAACTCGATCACGCGTATCCACGGACGCACCCCATTGTCCTGTGACAGCGTCGCATCTCCAGTCCGTCTTGCTCATGCTCCCCTCCCCGCCCGCTCTATTCAACCATCTCTAATCGGGTTACTCCGTAGGCCAAGGTCTGGATTTCAAAGGGGAACAAGTTCTCTCTGTCTCCGTCCATCTAGTTCATGGTCCTTCTATCACGGTTTCTCCGGGTACCCATTGATTCCACGGAACAAACGTATTACCTCCCGACAGGATAAGACGCGCTATAGAAGTTATCCGGTTCGATTCTCGGCCGTATGGTGCACAACGACCTTAATTATCCACCGATAGAACGACTGAATTCAGCCGGACGATTCCTTTGGGCCCCGGGAGCGAGAGTCTCGCGGGTAGAGTCACGGATTATCAACTGAACATCCGAGGATATCCTGGTACAGTTAACTCCCTTGCCATATCAACATCGTTACGGCTACAGTGATATTAATGTCATTCTCAAAAATATCACAGAGGCGAGAATAGAAAATTTGTATCTTTTTATACGGTTACGTTTAAGTCAATATGCTTCAAATTGATTACAAAGGAACACAATTTTATTTCGTCTAAAAAGAGACGCATAACATTCTCTTAGACTTTGTAGTCTAATATTCATCACTGGTCTGACTCGTTATAATACGGCAAGGGGTTAACCATCTTAAAACACGATGTTCTGAAATCATACTGTCGATGGAACGCCGTGTGAAAATTCCAAGAGTCCTCCTATCATATACCGGGTGTCCCACGTAACAGTTTTCGCGATTTTTTAAGTACTTGCGATAATCTTACAAAAAATATTTTCAACAAAATTGATCAGTTTTCGATTGGCTATGTATTGCAATAAAAAAGTTCGAAAAACTTTTTTTCTATAGTATTGTCAAGGTCACCTTCATTTTTTTAACACTAAACCTACCAAGCATTAAAACTACCGGCGAATGTTGCCTTATAAAAATGGCAACCCTAGATTCATTCAGATTGTCCGTAATTTACAATATAATAGATGCTTGAACAAGGAAATTTATTCCATTATTATACATAATCGAATTTTTTTAAATTTAGGTAATTGCAAAATATAAAACCGGTCATTTAACCGTGGTAGGTTTAGTGTTAAATGGCACTTTGTATTTTTGACTTAACAGTATTATAGCCCGTGTCAAGACGAATTCAACGACCTAGTATACGATGACCTTGGGATCACCTTGAAGGCGAAGAAATGAAAATTTCAACAAAACATGACAATCTGCTTGAATGGGTGATAATGACTTGTGTTTATTATTAAGACTCGAAATTACATTCAATTCAGTAACCTTGACTAAATGAACGCAAACGATTTCTGCTGTTAGCGGTTCGACCGGAAGTTTGTTTAGCTATAACAACATGGCTCAAGGGGAGCTTCAAGATGATTGTACGAAATTTGTTTGTCAACCTTTCTTTTGGAATTATCAAGGTTACCTTCAATTTCTTATAGGTAAAGCTACATTTTTTTATACCCATCTTTCGAGAGATACTGAGACGAATTAATGAATTAATGAATTAATGAAAAAATTAACCTTTTGCCTAGGATCAGATCAATAAATTTTATTTCATCTAATTTTATGTAGGTAAATTTATTTAGGAAAGTACAAAGCAGTGCATCTTGAATGGTTATCAGGTGGTGCAAAGAAGATACGCCTTGGTGTCCTGTATGACCTCACTTCGTACGCTAAGGATTACTTGCGGTGGTTTATTCTTTACGTGGAAAGATGAACCGGGGAGATAAAAATGTTATAAAAATTCCGCAGTGAACGTTCTGCTAGACATATATGCAGAAAAAAATGAATATTATACGCATGAAACATGTAGTAACGGATTTTCCAAGGCAGATACTATTTTTTGACGCAAAGAATAAATCACTGTAATTTGTCGAGAAAAGTCTGATACACCTCGCGTATATTTTCTTTTAATATATCAATTTTATGGATCAATAAAATAAGCTATTGCATCTTAGTGAATTCTTAAGAAGTTGTATCTTGATCCTAATCAATATTCAATATTTGAAGTGAGTTGTTGCAAATAATGTTAGGGTGACAAATGCATCATTGCAATTTTTTTTTCTTGGAATAGAGGGTGTTTCTGTGACTTGATTTTCTAAGTTTGCAATTTATATTCTTTTCTGTCTGTTTCATGAGCAGAAAATAATCGACAATAAAAAATTGTACACTTGGTGCGTTCTACACAAAAAGAACAAGGTTTGTCGAGTTGGCTAACATTTTCTTTGACGTCATTTTCTTGAAACCGTTGTCCCCGAGGGCAATCCAAATCGTCTCTCAGGGCAAAGAGCTTGTTGCCCACGCCTAGTTTAGCCGAATAAACGTGGACAATCGGGTCCAGCACCATTTGTAATATTTATATTTACAGTACGGTACAGTTTTCTTGTCTAATCTATCTACCATTCTGTAAGGCCTCAAATCTTTGCAACCCTTAACTTTATAAAGGTTTTTCTCAATTAAAATGTAAGGTACTGAAACGAATCATTAGTTCTGTTATGGGTTTTGTTTTTTCAAAGTTGTAGATCACTCTCGAACGACAAAAAAGATATTTTCTTATCGATCTCCCACGAGTGACCTAAATTTCCTTTTTAATATTAATATTGTTTTTAATATTGTTTTCAAGGAAAATTCCAATTAATTTAACAATGTAGATTGGTTTCACGATATGCTGACTGTTCACACGTATACGTACCCGCAGACAGAACTCTGAAACGCGAGGTAAGCTGAGTCTCTTACGTTGACTGAAAAGCTAAAACTCATTAACAAACTGGGTTCACTTGTGATTTGTAAAGCCCGTACGACATTGTGTTACCCGTAATTATTTTCATTATAATAAAACGCTGGTGTTCCCCTTTCCGCGAGTATATTCACCGTCCCTTGGAATTGCGTATTATTTCCAGGTTTGAAACAGCGGAATGGAAAAAACAAATGAAGAAAAGCGACGTTCTGTAAAAACCCGTCTCGCTATCTCGTGCGAATCTATTCACCCCGTTCTTATTCGTTTAACTCTGTCGAGGTTTCCCATACATTTGCAACAATATGTTCACAGTCTTCTCAAATATGAAACTCTCCATGGCAGAACGAGCTCACGAGACATATTCCACAATAATGAAATTATCAAAGAAATAAAAATGTAGTACATTATGTTGACCAATAATTGACCTCCACTACTCTGTGAATGAAATTATTTATTGTTATTACACAATTACGAATATTTCATTGAAGTGTTAAGTGTGTAAAAGAACGTAAGATTAAATCAAATTGTACTCTAAAGATTTCAATTAATTACAAGCCGAACGTGTTTAATATGTGTCATTTTAGTGTACAGGCAAAATTAGATTGAATGTTAGGTTCTAAAAATAATACGAAGATTTCGTTGCGTGAAAAAAAGATATTCGGGTACGTAAAAATTCTCCTGAGCTGTTAAAAGTTAAATATTTAGGCTCCAGAAAAATACAACCATTGTAAACTCCGAATAATGTTAAATATGCAAAAATTCAACTCGAAAGGTTTTCAAATTAGTAGTACGAAATAGATACAAATTTTCAAATGAAGAAAGAATAAAAAACGTTTACGTAAGAAACATCATATTTTGGAACTTTATCATTAGAAAACATTATCCCAAATGGAGGGCACTTTTTTCTCCATGTTAAGTATACCCTGATTCCAATATGGGGAGATCGCAGGGTTTTTGTTATTTAACAATACGGAGAAAACTAATGTAAAGATTCATGGAAATACATGGCTGGCAAATGCAATTTAAACTAATGGGAAGAACTGAGGAATGTCAATGTAACATTTCTAAAATAATAACATTTTTTAAAGAAGAATGAACTTATATTCGAAACCACTTATGTGGTTTCAAGTTCTTGCAATTGATGCAGGCGATTTTTATTTTGCATAAAGATCTGCAGTCTATGATCAATTAAGAAAAACTTTCCCATATAAATCAAGTTTAATTTACTTTAGACTAGAATATTCGCTCAACACGACAACAGACAGTTCTTTTACGTATCTAGGGAAATCATTGGCTAAAGCGGGCGATCCTGTCGATTTATAAAATGGTTAATCCTGTTCGAAAAGCACTCGTGTCTCGCATGGGAGCCGTCGAGCACTTCTATCTGTTGAAAAGGCGGCCGCGGCCGATATATTTCCGCTTTGATAAGCAACACTGCCGGGTAAATTCGAGGTGCAGAAGGGGCCATACGTGACTGTCGTGGAAACAAGAGGAAAAATAAGATTCAACGGGAAACGCGGAAAGGGTGGAAAAAGCGGAAAAGGCGGAAAAGGAGGAAAAATCGGAAAAAGACGGGAAAATAGCGAAGAGAAGAAAATACGACGACGTTACCCATATCGCCGTCCGACTGGGGCATAAACTCTTGCAGCTCGTTGATCAGATCTCGAATCTCCTCCGAGTCCTTTTTGATGCTGCACAGCTCCTCCTCGTGGAAGTTGGGAGTGATCTGCTTGCACAGGAGGATCTGCGAGATCACGTTGCCGATGTTCGACGGCCCGGTCCGGGAATCTGAAGTGGAACAACCGAAACAAATTTGACATCCCAAATCCCCGGGAGTGGAACAAATGACGCTTAAAGGATCATGATCTAACAAAGGTTACCCGCTCTCACCTGTATCTCCGCGTTCAACCCCTTGAGCATGAGCTATGACCCTACTTTGTGCTGTAATTGCTCCTTGAATTAAAGGGAGCAGGCATTTCACGGAAAGAAAACATCGAATTCTATTTTATTAGATAATAGACAATATTCGCAGCGAAAAAACTGCTAAACTTATTATTAATTATTAATCTATTAAATGTACTATTAAAACAATCTTTCTATCACACGAAGTGCGCACGAAAATGTTCAAAACGTTTCTCCAATAAAATCACATTCATTTTTGCACTTATGCTTATTTTTCTTGGTAACCACAAATGGTTACCAAGGGTCAGAAGGTCAAAACCGATCGAGATGAAATGTTGTGAGTTTTTACTTGTAATGTTAAAACGTATTTTAGCTACAGATTGTTTTGAGATCTGGCCTATAGTCGGATTGACAGATTCATTTAGGTTGAAGATAAAAGTGTGAAAAAGTCTATATATTGATAGGGTTGTATCACATTTCCTATTCTACAGGGTGTGTCACGTAACAGTTTTCACGATTTTTTAGGTACTTGCGATAATCTGACAAAAAATATTTTCAACACAAGTATATTGCAATAAAAAAAAGTTCGGAAAACATTTTTTTATAGTATTGTCAAGGTCACCTTCATTTTTTTAAATGGCACTTTGTAGTTTTGACTTAACAGTATTATAGGCCGTGTCAAGACGAATTCAACGATTTAGTATACCATGACCTTGGGATGACCTTGAAGGCGAAGAAATGAAAATTTCAACAAAACATGACAATCTGCTTGAATGGCTGATAATAACTTGTGTTTATTATTAAGATTCGAAATTACATTCAATTCAAAAACCTTGACTAAATGAACCCAAACGATTTTGTAAAAAGGTCACATCAAATTTTCGAATTGAAATCCGTTTTGTTGTAGGCACAATTCCGTTCTTTGTAGTAAATCTGTACGGATTCGCTGCTTTAAATGTTCCTTATTTTGTATTGGAACAGCATAAACTATTGTCTGTAAACGACCCCATAAAAATTGAATGCAATTTCGAGTCTTAATAATAAACACAAGTTATTATCACCCATTCAAGCAGATTGTCATGTTCTGTTGTAATTTTCATTTCTTCGCCTTCAAGGTCATCCCAAGGTCAATGGTATACTAGGTCTTTGAATTCGTCTTGACACAGGCTATGATACTGTTAAGTCAAAAATATAAAGTGCCATTTAAAAAATGAAGGTGACCTTGACAATGCAATAAAAAAAAAGTTTTTTGAACTTTTTTTGCAATATATGGCCAATCGATAACTGATCAACTTTTGTTGAAAATATATTTTTTAAGATTATCGCAAGTACTTGAAAGATCGTGAAAACTGTTACGTGGGACACCCTGTATATTTCAAGATTTGAAATGACTGACCCTCGTAGAAATAGCACTCGGGAAATGAAGTAACGATTTGCAAATACTAATTTCAACGGACATGCGGCTTAGCTGTTCGTTCACTGGACAGGTCAGCCTACGCATAATTTGCTTCGTAGGTACCAACGGACAACATAATAACGGATCTAGACGGAGACACCAAGCGAAGTTCTGGGCCGATTATGGCAGCCCGAATGGAAGTTACTGCAGGATCCAGTCCGCCGTCCGACCTCAACAACTTGTCACTGGGTCGTCCCGATGTTACATTCATGAAGAGAGCGTGCCACGTACCTCGTTGTCGATTTATTTAAGCAGCTCGGCGTGACCCTGACCCGGCCGGTTTGTTCCCGGGAATTGAACAAAAGGGATTGTACAACTTACCGTAATACCCGGTCATGTCCATGGGCACGATACGGATCAGATTCTCGCTTTTGGAAAGCTCGCGCAAGAATAATTGAACGACATTGAACAGCAGCATCATGTTCGGACAGTCCACAGGGATCCCGATGTCCGTGGTTCTGCAAAACGAGACACACGGCTCCGTTGGGTTAACGTTTCTTATTAGAGGAAGAGGATGTAATGTAGTCCTCTTACAATCACTGATATTAGAGTGTTGTCGCGATGAATGCAACGATCTCGGGTCTGAAACATTGCGCTCATAGCAACAGACACGATTCATAGAGATTCCTTTATCTTTTGCCGCCAGCGTCGAGCCGAGCAATCAAACCAATCGACGTCAGCATGTCGGTGACACAATACTAATCCTTTGACAAAACTTTTTTGTTTTTAATAATATCTTTTCATGAAACTTTTACCAACACCTTCGTGACATTTTTCTGATTAAAATGAGATTAAATATGACCTAATTCGGAGCAACAACTGTTAGAGGACCATATTACCCTCACATTTTCAAGAGGTTCAAAAATGACTCATTTTCATAATACATATTAGATTTATTGAAATCATTTTCCTTTTATTTCCGCCTTTTATTTCATTTTCATTTTCATCACTATTCTTTTATTTCCGCCTTTTATATTCTAAGCAAAAATTCAAATGAATTTAGGTTACTAATCAAATTAGTGGAAGAAATATCAAACTGGAGACCATATTACCACCCCTTCTCCTATTTACCCAGGATAACTTTTGCTCGTTAAAGACTTTCATCGGTCGATGAAAAGAAATCCCACTATACCGGTAATTATCACTTTTTCCCTTTGCTCGGTGACCGTAATTCATTCGAC
The DNA here is from genome assembly GCA_913789915.3 of Sphecodes monilicornis. NCBI lineage: Eukaryota > Metazoa > Arthropoda > Insecta > Hymenoptera > Halictidae > Sphecodes > Sphecodes monilicornis. Next base: position 21,457,518 of record OU565290.1, read on the forward strand.
GGTCGCTGGAAACACGGCTACTAGGCTCATCGAGTTAATAATTTGAAAAATTCAACGCTCTGCGCCGTCGAGAAATCGAAGAAAAGCGCCGCGGGGCCAATTAAAGACTACCCTTGACGTTCGCCGCCATTTTAGTTTTACTGCGCGCAGTGTGTGGAAATATTGGACAGCAATTGTAGTTGAAGGAACCGCGAAAAAATTGATAGTGGCTGTTGCTAGGTTTCAATATTCCACCGAATATTTTTATTTGAATATTTTTTAGAAATATTATTTTATGTTAGAGTTCCTAAAAAATATTTTTTAGGAATATTCGATAGCATGTTTAATCGAAGGAAACGTGAAACATAAGTGATGACTCCTATTAAGCTTAAATATTCCTCCGATTATGTTTCACGAACTTTCAATTAATTCATTTATTCCATTCATTGTACGCAAAGTGCAACATCCGGGTGTTAGTCACCATTTTCTTTTCTTTGCGTAATTATACATACTAAACAGGATTAACGTCAGCAGTGATTGTTAGGTGTAAATATTCCTTGAATTGTGATAATTGGATCTGCTTGAAGTAGTTCGTTAATATTTAGAGCCGAAAATATCTGTTCAAGATGTTTCCAAACTATTGGAAACTTAACTGACTAATTCTAGAATTCCCATGAGATAGCAAGGGGTGGGCTCGTCGAATTCACGAGCAAGAGAACTTTGTACTTCCATCGATTTCTCATGAGCGGAAGTTTTTGAAACACTTCGAACTGTCTGTGTACAGTAATATATATTGTTTGAGAATCTTTTGTGTAACAACGGAAGGTCCTTCTGTTCCATGAAACCTACTTACTTTCTAAGCTTTCACAATTTCAACGAGAACGACGTCCGCTATTAACGAGAATAGTGTCAATAGATGGGTTATTTGTCCGATCAAGCCAAAACTATTTCTGTTAATATTTTTATGTTTATTCGTATCTTTTCAGTCATTTATGGTATTGTTAGGCAGCTAGCAGAAAAAAGGGATAATGGTGGCCATCATAACTCTTTGTACCATCTTCTGAAATGAAATAAACGAAATTCTTAAACTTTATATTCATGACTATTGTATGAACCACTATGAGACAAAAAAATCAATGTGGCGATGCTTAATGCATGTTTAATCACAACGTATAACGAAACGGTCAATTATGCATATAAAAATATGAATAACAAAAACATGCGTGTTCCAAAACCCGTCGTGTTGGGTTACGCGATAGCCGATACAAAAACGAAAATTAGGTCGCAAGAATTTTTCAAATCGGTTTACAACTTTATTTGTGAACTTGGTCCCCGTTTTCACCCCATATTCTGCAAGTAGTGCAGTGATCACTATCTATAAATAACATCACAAAAGGAACCGCGACAAAAAATGTTGTATACTAGAAGATTATACAAATTATGGACAGAAAGTTTTTTTCTATGAAATGTTGTATATTTTAAGAAAAAACATTCCTAAATGTCATCTCGATTTTATATGATTTGATGAGAAAGTCCCCTTAACTATTCTGGGAAACAAAACTGTTGTAGCTTAGAAGAAATGTTTAAAATCGACTTTTGACCGGTTACGACAGGAAATAATCCAATGGGCGGCGATGGCGAAAAATTTAAACGCCGTCGGCTCTGGAAGAAGGTGCGAGAGCCGGGAGAGTGTTTCATTCGTAACGAGGTTCGTTTCGCTTGGCTTCTCGTCTCGCCGCGGCCACTTGCTTCCTGTGTTCGCGGAGAACCAGGGCCAAGAGAAATGTCGAAATTAACGAAGTTCGTCGTCGCGGCTCGCGAAACAGAACCGTGGACGGCTCGTAAAAACCGACGAGGAGCCAACGTCGACGAGACGAGGCGGAAGAAAAATGTTCCCTCGACCGTTTTACGGCCGCGCAAATCGAACCGAGGCCTAAACTCGACGCTGAGGGGGTGGCTTGCAAAATGCTTCGCGTGACTTTCTGCGCCCGTTTCACCCTTTCGCTGGACGGTACACGGGAGAAGATGACTTGTACGTGTTCTTGTTCGGACGACCTCCATTATTTAGGTCTCATAAAAATCTAATAAAACGTCCGAACCATACCGGGCATCAATTTCGACTACCCCTTAAGGGAGCAGTGTCGCGTGAACGCTGGAAACTTAAAAAATTTTCATGTGTTTTCTTCAAACCGATGCTATGTTTCATGTCACCATATTTTTGGAATAGATTTAACCCTTAGCACTCGAATGGCGACTCTGAGGCGCCACTACAAATTGCTACACCATTATTCAGAATATTATTTACATGATTAAATTTGTTTATATGTAATGTGGTAATACGTATAATTAATTATTTTATTTTTGGAAAAGAGAGGAGAATACTTAAGTGTATAATGGTTACGCGATTATAACTATCTACTAACGTTAACTACTAAACTACACGACAACTATACAACTTTCTTTCAACTTGCTACGACAACTTTCGGACAACGACTGCTCGTCTCCAACTCATTCCTTGTCTAGCAAGACTCGGTTCATCCCCACGCTCGCCCCTTTCGGAGTTTTCACCATGCCCAAATATGGGCATGAACATCATCAACGGGCCGCAGGCCCATCGACGCTCGCAACTCGACGCTGGTCAATGCCGCTTTCCCTTTTTTATGGCCTTTTTCCGGCCCTCGCTGCATGTCTGTCCTACAGTGTCCTTAGAGTCTACTTCTTAAAACTATATACCGGGTGCCCACATATTCCCGATACCACAGTAATAAATTACTAAAAATTTAAATATTGTATGAGGTACTATATCAGTTTCTTACGCATATAATGAAAATAAAATATGGAAATATTTTAGGTTAGAAGAAATGTTTTGTTTTTTAGTTGAAATTGCTCCGAGTGCAAATGGTTAAATACTCGATCGACGTAAAGAACAATTTTTTATACTGTTGTGGCCGGTGGTGCGAAGCTACCATCAGTGGGATTATGCCTGAACGCTTCTAAGTCCGTATTCTTTCTGGTCAAAGGAGGCAACGATATTTCCTAACGCTTCTAAGTCCGTATTCTTTCTTGTCAAAGGAGGCAACGATATTTCCTAACTAGTTTTGTGTGAGTTGAAAGGCCCAAAACAATGTGACACTACTAGGTGTCAAGGTCCTCGAGGCCGGGTCATCGCACGGGTGCCATTTTGCCGTACGGACGTCTTGCTACTAGTCATCGGGATCTCTCCGCAACCCACGGACACGGCGTTCTAACAGTCGTGGTTTGGCGGCTGTTGAAATGTGTGTATGAAGGAAAAGGAAAGGGAGTGTTTCGTCCTGGGCCCGCTAGAGGACTCATAAGTAAGGCTATCTAACAGGCCCTGCCTTAGACACAGGGATATCGTAAGGACGGTTTAGGACGGAACACATTGTGAGTTACCTAACGTTTGTACCTCAAATATCTTCGTTGTTCCTAAAGATACGTAAAATATGGCAAGGACAAAGTTGAATGGTGCAATGGAGCTGACATGATACCAAAAAAAAAATTTTAGTTTTTATGTCATTTCTTTAGAGATATCAAGGTCACCTTGACTTTTTTTTTAATGGAACCACCCATTTTTAAACGCCTACAATGATAGTCCCTTTCATTACGAATTCAGTGACTATAATTACTCAAGGTCATGCAAGGTCGCGGACAGAGATAACGTATAAGATTTAACATCGATACATGCTTGTACACGGGCTTTGAAGGAATGTTGAACTCTGTCCGTGACCTTGAATGACCTTGAGTAATTATAGTCACTGAATTCGTAATTGACTTTTTTTTTAATGGAACCACCCTTTTTTAAACGCCTACAATGATAGTCCCTTTCATTACGAATTCAGTGACTATAATTACTCAAGGTCATGCAAGGTCGCGGACGGAGATAACGTATAAGATTTAACATCGATACATGCTTGTACACGTGCTTTGAAGGAATGTTGAACTCTGTCCGTGACCTTGAATGACCTTGAGTAATTATAGTCACTGAATTCGTAATGAAAGGGACTATCATTGTAGGGTGAGGCACTAACTATTGCAACCTCAAATATGTTTGTTGTCTTTAAAGATACGTCAAATGTCTGAAGGACAAAGTTGAATGGTGCAATGTGGCTCACACGATAACAACAAAATTTTTGTTTTTGTGTCATTTTTTTTAGAGATTTTCAAGGTCACCTTCATTTTTATAAGTGGAACCACCTTTTTTTTAAACACGTAATTAGTTGTGCCCAAACGTGTTTATTATTTCACAATTCCTTTCGTTGCGCCGAAATATACATGTCAAGACGCATACCTTTTGCGCAAGTTCGAGTACACGGCTAAACAGCTAAATGGCTCGACGCGTGACCGACCTTCTTGTTCATTATGGCCCGAGCAATCGGAAGTTAGCGGTTTAGGATGAGGAGTTAAATGTGACTGGTATGTGCTCCCTTTAAGGAATGGCACATTTGAATTTATTTAGATTTTGTGCCATTTTTATAGTAATGTATACTGGAATAAAAAAAGTATGCATAATCATTTCCAGTGGAAGCATTTTTGTAACATCAATAATTGCAAAATAAAAAATTTGAAAACGGTCGTTCGACCGGCGGTGGTAGATTTAGTGTTAATGTCGTCACCCTCGTTCTGCCACGCCAGCATCGAGGAACCGAGAGAATCGCACTTATCGTTCACTGGCAGTTTCGAAGCCAAGAAACTCCCCTTGTATCCGCGGGTTATCGCAGTTTACGTAGTTGCCGGGCGTGTTCGATCCCTCGGATACCTCTCGCTGTATTATATACTCGTCGATTAATCGGAATAAAGTCTCGTCTGACAACGCGCCAGGGACTCGCGTCACAGGCACTCGCCGCCCTTGCTGATTGGCTTACTCGAAACTGTTTAATGAGTTCGACGAGCTCTCTCGATCATGTACAGCGACAGCGACTACACCGTTCATATTCGCACACTCTTCATAAGGAAATAACTGTTTCAACTCTCGCACAGCGAACCATTCTTGTATCACAACAGGAGGCAAAAAATATTCGATAAAATTTAAAAATCTTATAATTTTCTTAAAATTCAACCGAATGAGTTGAGATTTTTTGACAACATAGAAGAATTTGTTTGCTCAATAACGGGTAAACAAAATTTTCAAAGAAATTGTTATTGGTCGAGATTGACGAAAAAAAAAAGTAAAAGTCATTTTTTGCAACTTTTTTTTATCTGAGCCTAATATGAAACTTTAATCAATACATTTTGTAGATCAATGTCAATTACAGAAGGCGTATGTATGTATGCACGCTGAAAATCTCATCGAAATTAGTTGACAACGTTGCTACGAGCAACAAATATTTCAAGATGAGAACTTAAGAGTGAAAGTCACAGACGATCGGGCTTCTATCTCTTTTAAATATTGAAATGTTTAATTTTATGAAAATTATGCGCTTTTAAATGTGATCGAATACTTTTTGCTGCGGCTAGTAGGTCTACAAATTAATTCGTGGCCATCGAAAGTTATCAATTGTAATCTTGTTCTAAATTCATATTTTTACTGGGTTCACCATTTATCCATAAGATGGTTTAACCGCATAGAAAATGATGGTGATTAATTTCAAGATCCGAGTACGTCTTGGTTGTATGTAACTGGACAATTTCATGTAATGCTACAATAAAATATAAATCATGCATATAGTATTAAAAAATATTCTCACTGTCTTAATATACAATTTAATTCATACAGATTTAATAGAAATGGGATGAGCAAGTCTTTTGCTTATTCACAGTAGCACTTTGTATATAAAGTTAAATGAAAACGAGACAAAGTTGCTCAGTGTTTAACGTGTTATCAGATCGTTAAGTATGAATGTTGACAAATGCCAATAGGCAAACTTTGACATTTGTCAAGTTTCATACTTAACACTAAACCTACCAAGCACAAAACATATAAAACTGAAATGTCCTATAGAAGTGAAAAGATTTAATTTACTTTTTACGATTTTCATTATAATCTGTGTTTCAATGAAGAAGTCAGTTGAATAATTTCCTACAAAAGCGTTTTCATAATTTCAATAATTGTGAAATGGAGAACCGGTCATTTGACCGTGGTAGATTTAATGTTAACGACCTGATAAAAACACTTATTTTTAGTTAAACTGCTGAAATTGCCTAAGAAATCGTACAGATCAACCCTACATTCGGTTCAAGTGGTCGTGTATAAGGGCCCTAAAAATCTTTTAAGTGCTTCGGGCCACTAAACGTCTTAATCCGACACTGCGTCTACGTCCATCAGGCAATACAAGCCATATAAGACGGAAAATACGTGAATGTATAGGGGCGGTAATTCTCGGGCGGAAGTATTTCGTGTAAAATTGCTTATAGACTTCCTCCTGCAAAGACGGAAGCTCAATCGGGCCAGTGAACGTTCGAGCGTGGTATTTACGCGAACAATAGTCCCCGTTCGGAATCACCGTCCCGGCCGTGCTTTGCATAAACGTTTCGACGGAAAATCAACGGCGATACGTGATCGACGCGTTAATTACGGGGGCACGTGGAGTGCAGAGCGGTTAGGCAGCAGAGGGGAGGATGGGGGAGGGGGTTGGCAGTTTATCGACAGCGCACGAATTTTGCAGAAACACGAAAAGAAACGGGAAATTCGTGTCGCGGTGACGCGCAATCGATACACGGGGGTAGGGTGATTTCAGATAGCCGACACGAGATACGTTTATTATTGTATGATATTAACGAGTGGTCGGAGTGAGCGCTCGTTGGCCGGATAGATCGAGCATTCGCCACATGAATCTGTTACATTTGTATTGCCCTTTAAGGGCCCATGGTCTGCAGAATCTTTTTAAACAATTTTTTATACATGTCCGGTACATTCAATGCTGTACAGGGTGAGGCAATTAAAACAGGAAACTTGAATAACTCGCTTGTTTTTGGAGATAGAAGGATATGCCTTAAACCAAACTCCAATTTTTTTGATAGGTGGAGTCGTCAAGGAGAAATGAAGGTCAACTATGTTTTTTTTTTTTAAATGGCACTGTATGTTTTTTTACTTACATTCTGATAGAGTATTACAAGACGAAATGAATAGAATCAGATAAAATGGAGATATTTTATATCTGGCTACGGCATGGGCCTGTCACCGTTTTCTTTGTTAGTGCAATTGCCGCTCCGACCTAGGGCACAACATGGTATTTGCACATCTTGAGCGCAGTCCCCGCCATAAAACATCTGTTTCCTTTGTATTTAGCTTTCTCCGAATCGGCGCGGCTGGACACTCGGGGCCTTAACGCGGTATCGCTGCCAGATGCCTGGGATTCCCCAGGCTTCGATCTTCGTGGGTTTGGACACCCTGGCAGCGTCGCGAACACCCCCTCCTTTAGCCCGTTGCGCCTATGCGTTTTGTAACGCCCGTGCCTCTTGCTATTTGCTGGGCCCGTTTTCTTAGATTTAATTTTAGCTGCCGCCCACCCTTAATTTTCATAGAGTAGGGATAAGTTTTCCATTAGGAAGGGAGAACCGAGGTGTTAAATTGGCGAACTCTCGGTCTCTTCCTAAGAATTAACACGAACCTTGAAATACTTATATCGCCATCTCTACTGTATAGCCATAGAAGCAGTCAGAGAAGTTAATTCTCATATCGCTTACAAACTTAGCCTTTTTGTACATCACCCGACAACTGCGGTGTGTAGTTGTTACGGTAAATGAACAGTAGTTTTTACAAATTGTTTCTCTTAGTCCTTCCGTCACAGGAAGGTGGTCCTTCGAGTGCAATATATTAGCGGGCACCTCGCAGTGCAAACTCAATCAAGGCCCGAACGATCTTTTGATCAACCACGGGCGTAAACAATATTTTAATATTGTTTCAGTGTATGATATCTCTCGAAACATGTGAGACGACTATAGAAATAAGAAGCTCTATAGAGAAAGAAGCGTTCCTCAGGTCAAAATGGGAGATCTACCCGATCGGTCGGCCACCGACTAGCTTGGAAATGGGTAGATCTACCCGATCGATCGGCTAAGTGTTAACCCTTTGCACTCGGAGTGATTTTCATTAAAAAAACTAAATATATCTTTTAACTTAGAATATTTCTTTTCCTCATGATTTTTTTCGTGTTCCGCATATGAAACTGCATATAATACCTCGTACAATACGTGAATGTTTAGTAATTTATTAAATAAGAACCAATTTAGTATTGTGAACAATATTTTGAATAATGCTACAGCAATTTCAAGTGGCGCCTCAGAGTCGCCATTCGAGTGCTAAGGGTTAATAGTCCCAGACTATCTCCTGTAACTAGCAGTGAAAATCAGACTTTCTGATGGTCTCCAAAATGGTTTGTATCCAGTTTTTGAAAATATGGTCGTTGATCCGATTTCGCTATATATTTCTTTAGATGGTATACAAAGGGACACCGATTCCCGGCGATCCTGCGGGAAGTGGGTGTATAAGCATCATTTAAATCGCAATTAGCGTGCGTTTGACGTTCGAAACGCAGCAGAAATTATGCAGCGACGCGACGTTACGAGAGGGCCGTTTCGAGGCGTGGGCGAGCTCGATCGCGCTTGTCTGCACGCATCCCAGAGCACCCGGCGGCCTCCCCATCTCTGCGCGCGTGTTGTTATTAAGTAATTATGTAACGGGATGACATATAATAAACGAACATGTAACGTCCCGATTCAATTTGCACGGAGATTGTGCTGGAGCCGGCCTGAAATAATTGATTGCTACCGGAAACTTCCGGCGCCGAGTGTTTCTTGTTCAACCACTACACGCCTCACTGCTTAACCGAGGATCGAGCGAGTGGAATATGTAGATTCGCGTTCCCAGGGCTCCTCTGCGGTTTGTGTTAGATCGCTGGGTAATAAAGTGTAGCTTGCATCTGTACATTGTCAGTAATTCATGTTAAGACGCTCCAATTATTCATATTTATCACATCCACGTCAAGATGTGGCGGAGTCAAAGGGAATTCTAATAACCGCCGTTTTGTGGCAGTGATGAGTAACGTGAAATAGGTTCGGCTGAAGCATCGGGAGCCGATCTTGAACTAAACTTTGCTATTTTACCAAGAGATATATTTATTCTCAATTATTATTGGATCTAAATTCATCTGTTTCGTAAATATAGCAATGAAAAAGAAAAACATTTTAGACGGCACGTGCACGTTCCCGATTAATTTGAAAGTAGATTTGACGTAAAATAGGTTCAGTCGTAGCATCGATAGTCCATGTTTAACTAAACATAGCTATTTTACCAAGAGATATATTTATTTTTAACTATTATTGGATTTAAATTAATCTGTTTCGTAAATATAGCAATGAAAAATGAAAACATTTTAGACGGCACGTGCACGTGCACGCTCCCGATTAATTTGAAAGTAGATTTGCCGTAAAATAACTTCAGTCGTAGCGTCGAGAGAAGATGTTGAACTAAACTTTGCTGCAGAACCGAGAGATCTATTTATTCTTAATTATTATTGAATTTAAATTGATCTGTTTCGTAAATATAGGAATGAGGACATTTTAGACGGCTACGTGCACGTGCACGTTCCCGATTAATTTGAAAGTATATTTGCAGTAAAAAAGGTTCAGTCGTATCGTCGAGAGTCGATATTGAACTAAACTTTGCTGCAGAACCGAGAGATCTATTTATTCTTAATTATTATTGAATTTAAATTGATCTGTTTCGTAAATATAGCAATGAAAAATGAAAACATTTTAGACGGCACGTGCACGTGCACGTTCCCGATTAATTTGAAAGTAGATTTGCCGTAAAATAACTTCAGTCGTAGCGTCGAGAGTAGATGTTGAACTGAACTTTGCTGCAGAACCGAGAGATCTATTTATTCTTAATTATTATTGGATTTAAATTGATCTGTTTCGTAAATATGGCGGCGAAAAATATTTTCGAAGCAATGTACACGCTTGCGATTGGTTTGAAGTTTGTTGTTCGCAGTTTCCACAAAATTCTTTATGAAATAAACATTAACCCAATTTTGCCCAATTGCTCTTGAAACGATTACAACGCTCGTATCACGCGGCGCGGGCACAAAAGATTAATTAATGACTCGTCGACCTCGTGATTGCGGTCCCGGGTGACCGAACAGAGTTTCGCTCTCGCTCTCTTTGACCGAATCTCGTCGAAATTTGAAAAACACATTTGCATTACAGAGACCGCGGGGCCGTTCGTTCGTTTTTCCAGCCGCGGATCAGTGCCGGGAGAGAGAAATAACGAGGACCCGAAGGGAAAGAGCGGAGGAGCTCATGAAACATTTAGATTTTCATTAGAACCGGCGGCGCACCTCCGGAAGAACATTTTTCAAAGGCAAGGAAATCTTTGGAGATTGGACCGCGGTCACTGTTCTTCGGCGAAAGAACACCAATCCTGCGGAATCGATAACATTCTTCGTCGTCGACTTCAAAGTCGAAGCCGTTCCCCGTGCTATTTTTCACCTTACGCTTGGATCTTGGATTGTACCATGAAGTGGTACTAGTAACGATCTACATTTTACATCAAAATTATGCGCTTCAGCAGTAGAACTACCAAGCCCTAAACTAGACTGATGTGTATTCCTTTATAATAATAACAGGATCGAATTTATTTAGATTTCATAAGATGTACTAAGCAAAATTCTCAAGAAACTGTTTCTGTAACTTCACGAATTGTAAAAGAAAAAACATGAATTCCGTCATCTTGTCGGGTTCGGTACTTCTAGTGTTAAAAATCTTCTTTTGCACAATAATCCTAGACAATGTTATTAGATTATTGGGGACGAGTTGTCCGTTCACGATTGAAGTAGCTGTTGCTGTTGCGGGATCTATTAAAAAATCCTCAGCAATGGGCCATAGATTTTCAAAAATTGTGGAATAACCGCCGATAGATAATATGTTAACATTTTACCTTGCACACTTTCCTACTCCATTGCTTATCATTAGGCTGCGGATTTTTATGCAAAATAAAAACTTCCTCGACGAATCGTGAGTGATAAAAGTCAGATATAAATGTCCTTCCTTATTTAATAATTTTAATTAGTTTCACATAATGTATTGACATTCTTAAATTCTTTTAACCCTTCTGCTGTTTTAAATAGTAGCTACCCAATTTTGTCATAAATGCATAAAATCCGAAGTCTACTTATTTATTATTTTATCTCACTTAGCATGTTAGTATTTTCAGAAACTTTTCACTGACAAGAAAGAATATAAAACATACCGAAGCTTCCGAAATGTTCGCATTTAATTCATTATTACTATTTCATTGAACAAATGATATTACTTGTGGAATGAGAACAGATTTTTACAGACAAGGCAGATATGCATTCTTTTACTCGAACTAATTTTTTGACCGTTGACTACTTAGTAAATCAATAATCTGAACTACTAATATCTATTTGTAGACTATGTGTAGACCACGCGTGGACTAATCAATAGTTTCAAGAACAGTTGCAATGCTCAAAATATTAGTATACACGAGCTCACCGAAATTGTTAATTTCTCAGTTATCGTACAGAGTTGTTTATAGAAACGATACTGTGTATAAATATATTATATCTTATACCGAACTAGTGTAAAAATTTTGACTTTAGGAAGAAGACGTTCAATAAATAGTGGAACACTTGTAACGAACACTGCCACTTCACGAAAACCTCAAACGCAGCACGTTGCTGCTCGAGAAAAACGAGGAGTCTCCCAGAACCATTTCACCCACACTATCGCGACTCGACAACATCCGACACGTTCCGGTTAACGATCTCGAAACAACTGAACTGTCCTTAGATAGTATTATTTAGGTGACGGCCTGTTTTCCCTGCAGTGTCATCAAAACAACCTCGATACAAGTTTCCCATTCTCCTCCATTTCCGTCGCGTCCTTCACACTAGAATTTTGAAAAATTATTCCTACCCGTAATTACACTCTGTGATTTGCTTCCTACATATAGTTTAGTCAAAATTTTTGATAAACAATTTTTTTATAGATACAAATACTCTTCATTGCCGACTGCTGATTAACACTAAACCTACCAAGCATTAAAACTATCGGCGAATGTTGCCTTATAAAAACGACAACCCTAGATTTATTCAGATTGTCCGTAATGTCCAACATAATAGATGCTTGAACAAGGAAATTTATTCCATTATTTTACATAAACGAATTTTTACAATTTCAATAATTGCAAAATATAAAACCGGTCATTTGACCGTAGTAGGTTTAGTGTTAACACTAGAACTACCGGACAAGTCAAAATGACTGGTTTCGAAATTTTTCTTTTACAAATATGGAAATTATAAAAATGTTTTCCGGAGTAATGTTTTAGTCAAATTCTCTATTAGAATACATATTTAAACAAAACTTGTACGGAAGTTGAATAAATGCATTCTTGTCGTTATTAGAATGCAATATACACCAGTCGCGTTTAGCGCTCAGTAGTTCTAGTGTTAATTAACCTTTTGCTGACAGTCGCCCAAACAATTTTACCGTTCTGCGACTGTGAATAATTTTTAAAGCAATTAATACTCCCGAAAAATATGAAACAAATTTTTTCTGAACACAACACGTTTCCCTTTATTTAATTCATACACCAAACGTCTCAGCAAACAATTTTGTTTCACAAAGAAAATTTATTCGATCCATTAAAGAGTATGCTATAAATAATCCTCGTCCGCTAAGGGTTAAAATATTGGGTTGAGTATAAAATCTCGTTACGTTCAAATAAAAGTCTGGAATTATTCAACAATGGCGAACAACTTCTTTCTGAAGTATACAGTGGAATAAGTCTTTATAAACAAGTTTCAACGAAATCAATTAACCTTAGCACGCTTCTCAGAAATAGTTGCGTGAAAGATCTTAAGATAATACTTCGCCCGTTTCTGCTTTACACTTTGAATCAACCAATTATGTTCCATTTATAATATCAGGTTTGAAGGAAATACATCTTACAGCGCAGAAAGGAATCGAACGTTGTACGGAATGTTCTAAAGACAGAAAAATGATAAACGATCATCTTGAGGAACGCGTGAGGATTAAAAATTGACTGCCACGTCGATCAAATATAGGTAACACTATTTTTGACAAGGTTTAAAAAATTATTTTTGCCGTAATATGTAGGAGAAAATTAACCTTGATTGAGATTGAAGGATGCAGAAAGGTTCACGGAATTATTACTACAATTTTTATCGTTCTAGTTTTGGTTTAGTTAACCCTTAAACTGCAAAGGGAGATCATTCGTGCCTCGTTAATTTCGAACAGACTGAAAAATTCGACAAATTGTGAAGATCATTTTGACAATCTCAATTTAGGATGTTCAAAGATACTACATAATCTTTTCCAGATTTTTTATAGAATTATTACTGACTAAAAACTGCATCAGACATCGGAGACCTACTTTTCTAGTTTCATGGTATAGTATACACGTTTACAGTACAACGGTTAAATAAATTACTTTGATTTTCTTTAATCTTCTAAGGGTTGGAATTCTGCAATAAACGTGTTAAATATGTGATCTCACGAGAAACGGAACAAATTTTTCGATCCATCAGAAGCTGAAAAATATTCTACTTTTTGCAGTGAATTATGGAAGAACCTTCTCTATCCGGTTCACTGTCCAAGGTAGAAGAAAGTCGAAATTCGTTCGTCGGAAATTAGAATTTTTTTCGGAACGTGGGCGTTTTTGTTGGAGGTCGCTCGATCGTAAAACGATTCCGGATCAATCACTCGTCGTTACGTCCGAAGGATCAACTTTTTCCTCCTATCGTTCGGGAATTAACCGTAATTCGGGGGAACAAACGCGGCCATAATAGCTACGATAAATCCTCCGGGTACAATGGGAACGGACAATGCCTTTTATTTAAGGATTTCTGGCTCGCGGGAAACGCGTTTCCGAGTAGCATCTTCCCTGCAGAAACGGAAGCCGGTCACGAAACATGTTTCTAGGAACACGGCCGGCCGGCTGGCCTCTTTGTAGTCGCGATCTATTTACCTTGTTAATTAAAATCTCATTAACCGGAAGCTACGCGAGTACGCTTCCACCCCCGCGACGTCCTTCGACGTTTAACGTTCGATCGACCTGACTGACGTAAACTGGTTAATCAATCGCCTTCGATTTCTCCTCACCCTTTATTCGGGGAATTCTGAACGCTGCTGCTCGTCGATTGGTCGCAGTCGTTAATCGAATCTGAGAGTTCCCATTGCGATCGAAACCGCGCTTGTTGTCTACGGAAGTTCCGAAACGAAACGTTTCTTACTGACAAAAACATAATTGTATAGAATGCAAATTTTTATCTAGAAATTTAGGGGGTTATATAGATAAAAATTAGATCATTATAGAATTTTGATTATATTTAAAATTATTATTTTAATGACAGTAAAATTGTATAGAATGAAAATTTTTATCTAGAAATTTATTGTTCGATCGCTTATGCATCAGAGAAACTCGATTTTCTGGGAAAGATGGTAATTTTTGATAACGTACAGCTCAAATCGAGGATTATCAGATCCTTACATATGAAATGTTCAATTTCAGAATGCAAATGTTATGAAGTATTTTAATCAAGAAATTATATTATAATCTATAGATTTATTATACAGGGTCTCTCAAAGATATTGTACTTTTTTCGAAAGGAGTGATTCCTGAGGTTATTTGAAGTAACTTTTTCCTTTGCGAAAATGTTCTTCGCGGCTTTGTTAAGGAGATATTAACGAAAAACGCGGACCAATCAGAGCGTTGCTACCGGGGACGGGTTTCGCCTCGGCGACACGTTCCGTTGAGCAAAGCGTTGGCATTGGCCGAGCCGGAATCCGTCCGCTCTAGCAGCGCTCTGATTGGTCCGCGTTTTTCGTTAATAACACTTTAACTAAGCTGTGGAGAACATTTTCGCTAAGGAAAAAGTTACTTCGAATGGCCTCAGAAATCACCTGTTTCAAGGAAGTACAACATTATAGGTACACCCTGTATATCGTTCCAAAATAAAAAACTAGTATTTTAATTCCTATTCCTATTCCTTCTATTCCTAATTTAATTTTAAAAGTAGTATAATCGAAAAACTCGCAATTTGTTGACAGAATATTGTTCTAAGAAATCGGTAGGACTGCTTAATCTTAAAAATAACTACTAAATAACAGCTGTATTAAATAAACAGTCGAATGAATAGAAAACGGGGTATGCAGATGGTTGAAACAGTTGTTCAAGTCATGTATAATTAATTCTAGCAATGGAGATTTACACTTTATGTATCATTGGATTTTCTTTATCTTTATAATAGTGCCTCTCATGGATCGCGTAACAAGGACGTTACAATAATAGTAATAATAATTAGTCACGATTAAACAACGCGCACGCTGAGCTGGACCAATTACTCGCCACGTCGCATTGACTCGACGAGTATTACATCGCTGTGTATCAGCTTCTCAATGCACAATACTGGAAATACATACACACTCCATTGCGTTAGAATTTACGTACAATTACGTACTCCGTAACAATGCGAGGGACAAAACAATTTTTTTTTTACGAGGAACGGTACACCAAGGCACACACATTTTGTACAAACAAATGTCTGTTTTAAGCTTTCAACGACGCCGTGCACTAACACAAAAAAACCGTCGGCATTGTGCAATATTCGCATGACAGTCGACGAGCCCCGCTGAGCAGCGACGCTACTCTGATTGTCGTAAATGAATTGCATTGTCGCAAATAAAAGGAAAACGTTGGGAACTGTTATTTCATCGGTCGCTAGGCGACCTGTAACTATATGACACGTGTGTGCAGCGCTTGCAACAGTTTGGTAAAATATTAAAATGTTTTGCATGGAGTACAATTTAATGGTCAAACACGTATACGCCTTCCATATATCTTTCATATTGTGGGAGTTGCTGCAGCCTCACGCGACTTCAAGCTGTGCATGGTTTAATGTATATTGATGTAATTATTTGAAAATTTATGCAATTTCCTGTTATCTCGCGGAAACTCATGTTCCGGTATTAAATTCCACTTATCGATTCAAGATCCGATAACAAACAAAATATGCAATGTTCAGGGTAATAATAATGTTAATTTTAATTTAACGTCTGTCCTTTGCGAATGTAATTGAATTATACACTGCGAGTCATTTGTATTTTGTTGGTTGAATTTTTTCAAACAATTTTTGCATGTCAATTCTTTAGTGCTAAAATTAACTAACTAATCATACGTGTCTAAGTAACTGATACAAAAGTAACTGACTCATATGTGTCGAAATAATTGACAAAAAATAACTAACTAAATATGTGTCTGAATAATTTACACAAACATAACTAGCTAATTATTTGTGTCTAAATAATTGGCATACAACAACCTGTTAATTATATATGTCTAAATAATTGTCACAAAATTATACAACTGAAATAAACAATAAACTGTAGAAATAAAAACCATAAAAAATTTAATTAAATCTACATAATTAACAGAAAATAACTGATTGATCATTTGTGTCCGAATAATTGACATAAAAATAGCTAACAATATATTTAGAGTATAAAATAAATACAAAAGATATTAATAATAAAATATATATAATTTACAAATGCATATTGCTTGTTTAATACATATATTAATATTAAAATAATTTCCCATGAAAGAATTTATCTTAGAATTACATTAAGATAGATAAAGGATTAAATAAAGCTATCCACGAAAAAATGTTTACAGCTACAATATTTATGAATTAGACATTGAAAAACCAGTCAAGTGACTGGTGGTAGTTTGATCATTTAAAAAACCACGTCCACCAAATTATCGACGAGAGCTCAAAATTTCTTAATGATATTCGCAACATAGTGGTCTACTTGCGCTACAACGAATGTTTGCCGGTTTATCTACGCAATAAAGATGAATTAGCCATAAAGTTTGACCGAGGTTGCGCAACGTCAGCAAACGTTTAACATTCGCAAGGTTATGTTGCAAATAGCGAATGGGGTTCATGAATACGTTACATACCTCCGTACTTGTGGCAGTATGTGTTCGGACGTGGCCTTACACGCTTCCACGCAATTTCGACGTAGCCTGCGGATTTTCTCCCGCAGCTCCGGACAGTCGCGCGGCTGTCCGATGTTTATCAGCAAGTCACGGAATTGCGCTACCTGGCTGTTGATCTCCTCTATTTCCTGCGAACGAAAATCAGCAGATTTAGCGACGCCATTCCCGCGTTGAAAGTTAGAGTAACGAGGGAACTAGCGAAAAAAGCGAAACATTGAAAAAGAATTTACTATACTTTTGTAGGATTTCTATCAAATTACCGATAATGTTTTAACGAATACATTTGGCCGACATTTTGATTTCGCCGAAAATATTAATTCACCGACAACATTTACAGTGAACTTATTTTATGCCATCGCCTCGATGATCAATTTTGACATTCACGCTGTGTGAACGGTACTTGTCAAACGCCGATAAACTCGGAGTCGGAGTCGGGATTTTTACTGCTGACTCCACAGCCCTGCTTTTAACACTAAGCGTACCAAGCTAGGTTAAATGACCACTTTCAAAATTTATTTTAAAATCGTACATTCATTGTTATTTCTTTCGCTCATCCGACTTCCTGTAAATTCTTATTCTTCCTGCCTTCTCTATTTCTCCTCCTTATTCTTATTTTTATGCTTCTCTTCCTTTAATACATTTTTTTTTATTTAACTTTAATAAATTATGAAGTTCATTCTAAAGATCAACGTTTATTTCATACGCGGTCAAATGACCCCTTATGGCCGTGATGGGCACGGTAGGGGCCTCTTAAACGCCTGCTTCTCCCACCAACCCCTCTTTCATGCACGAGGCATGCGCACTGTTCGCGACGGGCGAAGTAGTCCTTTTTCTATGGTAACGGCGGATGCTGGTGGGGGACAATGGGCGCTATGGTGGGGACGGAATTGAGACAAAAATGCCCATCCATGTCTTATGGTAAGAATAGATATATATATATATATATATATATATATATATATATATATATATATATATATATATACAATGCCGGTACGTTTAGTGTTAACACTATCAAGACAATCAAGACTTTCAAAATTTCCGAGACGATCAAGACGTAATCCTTTGCGCTGGAATGGCGGCTATGGGGCGCCATTAAAAATACTACTATTTACGTTACGAAATTTGTTTTCTCTAATAAATTGCCAAAAATGCAAGTCTTGCAGTGGTGAATACAACAATATGAATAAAATTAGGCTCAATTCCATGTGGATAAAAAGAACAAAATTATTTAGAATGTAAATATTCTAGATTTTCGTTTTGATGCTAACATAGCTTCGAGTGCAAAGGGTTAAGACTTTTGAAATTCCTGCGAATATTGAAAGTTCGAATCAGATTCGATTGGATTCGAATATTTTGCCGCTTAAAAGATTCAAAGTGATTCGAAGCGATTCGAAGCGTCTCAAATCACATTAGTAACCCTAATGGAAGCGTTTACGTTGGAGCTGCAAGCAAAGCTATGCTTAGCATTCGACCATCAAAAGCGCAGCTCCGTCGACGCTCTTTTCACTAGCATCGCAGCTAGCATCGCAGCTAGCATCGCAGCTAGCATCGCAGCTAGCATCGCAGCTAGCATCGCAGCTAGCATCGCAGCTAGCATCGCAGCTCCGTTGCACTGGTACCATTAGACGAGATTGGACAGTCTCGATTTCCGTACTCAACACGTCACTCGAATATTCACCGACAGAGGGATTTAGGTATCCCGAGCCACGAATCGCATAATTTGTTAAGCGTACGGGTAATCGGGATCGACGAAACGCAAATGGAATAATACTCCACCGGGAACGAGCTGGTGAATCGTTATCACGTTTACCGCACGAAGCTTATTTTATATTATTTCGTTCCACTTTAAGGGAATCGGATACTTGAACACCCAGAAAGTGGGTTGTTTTTCTGCGAAAATGTACAGATCGATAGAACCACGAGCGACACGAGTTCTATTTAAATTCTATGTAGTTTTCTTCGGAAGAATGACATAATTTTGATGTTTCAGAATTTGATGCTTATTTTTATACGAAGATTGGTATTGCTGTGTATGATCCATATTCTTTTAAGATGATTAAACAATTGATAGAAAAATCCCAAACTCATGTTCAAAGTGACTGGATAAACAGAATTTGAGAAATTCTGCACAAAGTTGCAAAAATGTTATTTAGAAATATATGCTTTTGAAATTTCCAGTCTGTAGTAGAGAAATTCTGTACAAAGTTGCAAAAATGTTATTTAGAAATATATGCTTTTAAAATTTCCAGTCTGTAGTGCCAAGAGCTTGGATCTTTTGTATCTTATTTCCAAGGTCTCGAGTTCCCGTTCAAGCCATAAAAAAATGTTCCTATCTTTTGAAAATTTACAATTCACAATTTTCTGAAATACTTGACAGCTAACGTATTGCCTGTACTGAATACACATAGTTAGGTCCTTGCCAAATGCCAAAAGATCAAGTTACCAGTGCTCATGGTAGATTTTAATTTTACAGTGTTAGTGTTGATAAACTAGTTATTTTCAGTTCCCGGTGAACACTCATCCTGTCCAGATTGCAGCCACTTGCTCGAGGCTCGAGTTTCCTATTAATCCCAATTTCGCCTAACCCGATCCATCATTGTTAACACCTCGGCCGTCGCGTACACGCCGACACAATTTTTGGTTCGACGTTAAATAATTGATCCCGACGGTATGGCAATCAATAGAACAAGTATAGTTAAGGGCTGCGAGCCCCAATGTTGAAAGAATAACAACAATCGCAAATATTTGGTAGGTAGTACATTGCGGATGTTCATGCATAATTCCATCCCCTAATCTGCAAACTCTGATCGCACGTACATTCCAATTAAACTCGACCATGTTGCTATTAACCACCCTGACAGACGAGTATATCTTTGATGCTAGTAATTTCACAGCAACCGAACTGATCAGACCTTATTCTCGCTGCACATTCCTGTCAATACTATTTCCCTTTGCAGTGTATAAACTCAGCATCAATTTAAATTGCAAAGGGCTCAAACAACGAAGCCCCAAGGCAAGAATCTTGTGCCATTTATTTTCCATTCTAATTAGCTAGCATCTAATACCGCGATATCACATGAACCATCCACTGTCGAAATGATCAAACATTATTCTCGCTGTACATTTAGTGTCAGAATTATTTCCCTTTGCATTGTATAAACTCTGTATCACTTTAAATTGCAAAGGGTTCAAACAGCGAAGCTCCAAGGCAAGAATCTTGTGTCATTTATTTTCCATTCTAATTAGCTAGCATCTAATACCGCGATTTCGCATGGACCATCCACTGTCGAAACGATCAAACATTATTCTCGCTGCACGTTTGGTGTCAATATTGTTTCCATATTCATTGTATAAACTCAGCACCAATTTTAATTGCGAAGGGTTCAAACAACGAAGCCCAAAGGAAAGAATCTTGTGCCATTTATTTTCCATTCTAATTAGCTAGCATCTAATATCGCGATTTCGCATGGACCATCCATTGTCGAAAGGATCAAACATTATTCTCGCTGCACGTTTAGTGTCAATATTATTTCCCTTTACATTGTGTAAACTCAGCATCAATTGTAATTGCAAGGGTTCAAATCATGAACACCCAGGCAAGAATCGTGTGCCATTTATTTTCCATTCTGATTAGATTGCGTCTAATACCGCGATTTCGCATGGACCATTCACTGTCGAAGGGATCAAACTTTATTCTCGCTGCACATTTAGTGTCAATATTGTTTCCCTTTACATTTTATAAACTCAGGATCGCTTTAAATTGCAAAGGGTTCAAATAACGAAGCCCCAAGGCAAGAATTTTGTGCCATTTATTTTCCATTCTAAATAGCTAGTATCTAATACCGCGATATCACATGTCGAAAGAATCCACTGTCGAAAGAATCAAACATTATTTTCGCTGCACGTTGAGTGTCAATATTATTTCCCTTTACGCTGTATAAACTCAGCACCAATTTAAATTGCAAAGGTTTCAAATAATGAACCCCCAGGAAAGAATTGTGTAGCACTTATTTTCCATTGAAATTATCTAATATCTAAAACCGCGATTTCGCAATAAACCTTCCACCGTGAGATGGTAGAACGTCCCCAGGTTTTATAAAACGTTTGTTTACCGAATCTGCTAGTCCATCATTTATATTTATTTCTGTGCATGAAGTGCAAGGAAATTCCGCAGCAGCCAGGGTTGCGATTCAGAAACGCGAAAGAAAATGTGGGAACATTACCAGAAGCAACGCTTTCTCCGTCTTCTCGGTCTTGTCATCTTGCGCCTGGGTCTGCGTCTGATTCTCCGCCGACGTCTGCGTTTGAGTTTGGCTGTTGCTGGCCGACGGTATCGGCGACTCCGTCATTATTTCGCCGCAGGCTGCGCCGTTCGATTGCTAATTGCCCTCGGGGCAATTAACAATGTCGCGGGCCGGTGCAGTGAACCACAATATCGCGGCGAATCTTCAGGTCCGCGGGGTTAACTGTTCGGTTCACCGTTTCGATAAACCGCGGAACGATGGTTCTTGAACAGGACGAACACAGTCCCATGAATTCGAAATGCCGTAGTTTCAATATCTCCTGTACCTCGACAAGGAACTTTTCTTGGGATAGACGAGAGTCAACGAGAGAGACAATGTCGTTGCGACCAGTTTTATTAAACGGCTGTCTTCGAGGATGTTCGAGGACGCGGTGAGCAACGACGAATGTCTGACAAGGCTCTATCAGCAACATCGCCACGCGAGGTGCACGAATTTTGGTGATTGAGACACTTCTTCAGGAATTCTGCCTTGTCCGTCACGCGAATTTTAACAAGTGTTGCAGTGGTGAATATAATAATGTGAAGAAAATTAGGCTCAATTCCATATGTATAAAAAGAACAAAATTATTTAGAATGTAAATATTCTAGATTTTGGTTTTGATACTAACATAGCTTCGAGTGCAAAGGGTTAAAGCTTCTGAAATTCCTACGAATATTGAAAGTTTGGAATCAAATTCGAATTGATTCGAATATTTTGTCGCTTAAAAGATTCAAAGTGATTCGAAGCGATTCAAAGCGTCTCAAATCACACCAGTAACCCTAATGGAAGCGTTTACATTGGAGTTGCGAGTAAATCTATGCTTCGGGACATTTCATTAGGAATTCTGGCTTGTCCCTGTCACGCGAATTTTAACAAGTGCTGCAGTGATGAATACAATAATATGAATAAAATTAGGCTCAATTCCATGTGTATAAAAAGAACAAAATTATTTAGAATGTAAATATTCTAGATTTTCGTTTTGATACTAACATAGCTTTGAGTGCAAAGAGTTAAAACTTTTGAAATTCCTGCGAATATTGAAAGTTTCGAATCAAATTCGAATTGATTCGAATATTTTGTCGCTTGAAAGATTCAAAGCGATTCGAAGCGTCTCAAATCACACCAGTAACCCTAATGGAAGCGTTTACATTGGAGTTGCGAGTAAATCTATGCTTTGGGACATTTCTTTAGGAATTCTGGCTTGTCCTTGTCACGCGAATTTTAACAAGTGTTGCAGTGGTGAATATAATAATGTGAATAAAATTAGGCTCAATTCCATGTGGATAAAAACAACAAAATTATTTAGAATGTAAATATTCTAGATTTTGGTTTTGATACTAACATAGCTTCGAGTGCAAAGGGTTAAGACTTCTGAAATTCCTGCGAATATTGAAAGTCTCGAATCGGATTCGAATTGATTCGAATATTTTGTCGCTTAAAGGATTCAAAGCGATTCGAAGCGATTCGAAGCGTCTCTAATTACATCAGTAACCCTAATGGAAGCGTTTACATTGGAGCTGCGAGCAAAGCTATGCTTCGAGACACTTCTTCAGGAATTCTGGCTTGTCCCTGTCACGCGAATTTTAACACATTACCTTACGGCGATTATGTCATCATTTTTGAAAGTCTAAACGCGGAAGTTATGAGTGAAGACTTTTTAACCAGTTACTTGTTTTTGACGAGTATACTCGTCATGAAGAAATAGCACAGTTTTGCGTTATGACGAATATATTCGTCATGCGTAAAAAGTAGCTACAATTTGCTATTTACATTGCAATTTTAGTGAAAACTAAAATATATTCTTAAATTTCAAGATGTATTGAATATTTGGAGGCCAAGACGAAATAAAACGCACAAATACGAAAATAAAAATAGTTATTATGAAAAAACTGTATACAGTGTGCACAAAGTAGTTCGCTGAAATTTTGCGACACATTTTTGGTACACACTTATCAATGAGGTCGCAACAGCTAACTGGTTATTGGGTCTTTCAACAGTAGCAGCAATTTCAATTGTGAACGAGGTCGCAAGTTTGGGATTGCCATGTAATAGAAGATTATTAAGCTTCCTTTCGGTGCAGCGGAATAATTGAAAATCCTAATTAATTTGGTTCCCGATGGGTAAAATATTAACCCTTTGCGGACGTGAATTATGTTTAGCGTACTTATCGACGGTTCGAATGTACAATTTTCCTCGGGGAAATGAAATTGTGTACTGACAGCTACGCATAAGAATTAAATGAACGAGCAAGTGTTGTATTTGGTAAAAATTTGTTTGGTGTTTTTTGAGAGTAATAATTTTTTAAAAACTGATTTTTAGTCACGTAGCAGCAATTTTACTTGGGCAGACACGCGTCCGCAAATAGTTAAGAAAGACACCAAAGACTGGGGAGATAGAGGATGAAGTAAACGTGACTTTGAAATCTGGTGATGAGAGGTGAAGATGACAGACTGGTGATGGTCTGTGGGATTTTCGGTGAAAGCAATTAGGAGAAGATAGCAGAGTATCAAGATCACCGGTTCTATGAGGGTGGAATCACGAAAAGTATCGATCAGGATGAAACTCTTCTTTACGAATTTAAGCTTATCCCTGTCGCATGAAAGTTAAGACAGATCCTTGGAAAAAGAACAGGGAAGACAGAAGATAGAGAAAACACAATTTCAAAACTTGTAGATACGTAGTAGGTGATGAAATCTCCGGTGAAGGACAAACAAGAGAATGTAGGAAAGTATCAAGATCACTGGTGGCAGGAACAAGAAGAGGATCGATCATGATACAATTTTCCCTCACCTGTCGCGTGAGGGAAAATTGTATCTTTGAACCGGGTGGGACAAATTAACTTAACTCGTTAACTCTTCCTTTTATGTTCATTATCATCTTTGAGAAACAGTTCATTTTCTTGCTAATGCAACAAGTTCGTCTTTTATCTTGTGAAATCTACGTTAATATAAATCACATTTTATTTATGTTTCGGTATCGTGAGTTAACAAACCGATAAGTCACCGTAACGTCTACCGGTGATTGTTTCATTATTTTTAAAAGCTCATGGTCGATGGCTAAAGATTTTTTTAGTTGATCTTTTCAAGAGCAACAACAATCTCAATTGTGAACTAAGAATTCGCATATAAAAGAAAATTTCTAAGCTGCCTTTTGCTACAGAACAACTAGTGAAAATCCTATTCATAGGATTCTGGTAGGTGAAGCGTTACGATCGAAGAACTAAGAAGAATTCCAAGGACAAGAAAGACAATGAACAGACTGAACACTAATGGCGAAACCTCGAGACACGAAGTAACGGATGAAATCTTCACCGAAGGAGAATCAGGAAGTATCATAGTATCGAGATCACTGCTTAGCTGGCGGGAACAGAAAGAGAATCGATCAGAATAAAACTCTTCTTCAGGAATTTCGATTTGTCCCTGTCGTGTGCACATTGAGCTATAAGGATGTTTGAAAATAGCCTAGGAAAGATGCAGTATATACAAAACACTTGACAGCGAGTCTTTATGCATAACAAAAATTGTGTGCATCAATTAAAAGATACGGGAGCCAAATAAAACTGTCATTCTTTAATAAATAATTTTCACAGGATGAAAATAATACTTTCATATGTTAAAATTCTTTGAATCCTTTTATTGTTTTAACCCTTTGCGCTCGGAAGTATTTTAACTCCATAACCAAACTTCTTTTTCGATCAAGAATATTTTCATTCTATATGATTTTATTTTCATTTTGAAGAAATGAAACTGATATAATACCTCACAGAATACTTAAATGTTTGGTAACTAATTTATTGAATATCGATTTAATAATATAAACAATATTTTGAATAATGGTATAGTAACCAAACTTTTTTTTCGATCAAGAATATTTCCATTCTATACGATTTTTTCATTTTGAAGAAATGAAACCGATATAATACCTCACAGAATACTTAAATGTTTGGTAACTAATTTTTATTGAATATCAATTTAATAATATAAACAATATTTTGAATAATGGTATAGGAATTTTTAGTGGTGCCTCAGAGTCATCACTCGAGTGCAAAGGGTTCAATTTATAATAAAAACCGGGAACAGTCAAGGTAGGCTGATACGATTTTCGATTAAGAACAGTTGGGAGGATATAAGAAGAGCAAAGTATCGAGATCACTGTATCATTGATGGCGGAAACAGGAAGAAGATCGATCAAGGATGGAACTCTTCTTCAGCGATGTAACGGAGTTTGATCGTGACACATGAACGTCAGCAATGTAAACACAACATCGAGACCCGAGATACGAGACAGCCGACAGAATTTTCGATCAAGGACAGTTTGGACGACGCGTCGTAGGGATGAGAAGATACCGAGATGACTGCGTCATTGAAGACAGGAACAGAAAGAGGATCGATCAGGATGGAGCCCTTGTTCAGGAATGTGACGGGCTTGTCCCTGTCACATCAACGTTAAGTAGGGTAGTGACGACGGGGAAGATGTACGATAGGATGACCGAAACTTCTGAATCTGGAAACACGAGGGAGCCGATGAAATTTTCAATCAAAACCGATCAGACGCGGGTAGCAAAGAGATCGAGTATCGAGATCACTGATTCACTGGTGGGCGGGAACACGAAAGGTATTAACTTTTAGAAGGCCGGAATTTTTCCATCGAAAATTTGAATTTCCGAAAATTTGAATTTCCGAAAATTTGAATTTACGAAAATTTGAATTTACGAAAATTTGAATTTACGACAATTTGAATTTACGATAATTTGAATTTACGACAATTTGAATTTACGAAAATTTGAAATTCCGAAAATTTGAATTTCCGAAAATTTGAATTTACGAAAATTTGAATTTACGAAAATTTGAATTTACGAAAATTTGAATTTACGAAAATTTGAATTTCCGAAAATTTGAATTTCCGAAAATTTGAATTTCCGAAAATTTGAATTTACGACAATTTGAATTTACGACAATTTGAATTTACGAAAATTTGAATTTCCGAAAATTTGAATTTCCGAAAATTTGAATTTACGAAAATTTGAATTTACGAAAATTTGAATTTACGACAATTTGAATTTACGACAATTTGAATTTACGAAAATTTGAATTTCCGAAAATTTGAATTTCCGAAAATTTGAATTTACGAAAATTTGAATTTACGAAAATTTGAATTTACGACAATTTGAATTTACGAAAATTTGAATTTACGAAAATTTGAATTTACGAAAATTTGAATTTACGAAAATTTGAATTTACGAAAATTTGAATTTCCGAAAATTTGAATTTACGAAAATTTGTATTTCCGAAAATTTGAATTTCCGAAAATTTGAATTTACGGAAAATTGATGTATATGCACCGAGCATGTTATGCAAAATTCCAAAGTTTCTCCCTGGCCACTGTAGTGGCCAATCCGGCCCTATAAGGGTTAAAGAGAATGAAGCTCGTTATTCTATGGAGCCTAGCACGTGGAGTTACGGTAGATACGCAAGATAGAGTATGTAATCAATACAGCTTTAAAACATGTGAATATGAGGCAGTCGATGGGATCTTGCAGAACAGTCGCGATGGGTTATAGCAAATTATCGAGATCACTGATTTACTGGTGGCGGGAACACAACATGTATCCAACGGGACGATACTCGTTTTATATGGAACCTGTCACGTGAATATAGGATGGATGGGGATGGTAGAGGACGCGATACACACAGTTTGAAAACCTGTGAATATGAATCACTCTTTGGAATATTGAAGCAAATTATCGGGATCAATGATGCATTGATGCACTGGTGGCGGGAACACAAAAGACGAGAATGGAGCTAGTTTTTGATAGAGCTTATAACAAGAACGTAGAATAGATCAAGAAGCTATAGGGTGCAATAAACACAATTTTGAAACCTGTGAACACTGCGAGCAGTCTGCGAGGTCTCGCAGAACAATTACGAGAGGGTAGCAAAGTATCGAGATCACTGATTCACTGGTGGCAGGAACAAAGAGAAATTAATGAATAGGATATTACAATTTGTCACCTGAACTTCGGATAGATGGGGAAGGCAGAGGATGCAACAAACACAGTTTTAAAACCTGTGAACACGAAGCACTCTATGGGATCTTGAAGAATAATCACGAGGAGGTGGCAAATTATTGAGATCACTGATTCACTGGTGGCAGAAACGGAATAGGTATCAAACGTGAAAGATAGAAGACGCGATACACACAGTTTAAAAACCTGTGAAAATGAATCACTCTTTGGAATATTGAAGCAAATTATCGGGATCGCTGATGCACTGGTGGCAGGAACACAAAAGATGAAAATCAAGCTAGTTTTTGATAGAGCATGTAACAAAAACGTAGAATAGATCAGGAAACTATTGGTTGCAATAAACACAATTTTGAAACTTGTGAACACTGCGAGCAGTCTGCGAGGTCTCGCAGAACAATTGCGAGAGGGTAGCAAAGTATCGAGATCACTGATTCACTGGTAGCAGGAACAAAGAGAAATTAATGAATAGGATATTACAATTTGTCACCTGAACTTCGGATAGATGGGGAAGGCAGAGGATGCAACAAACACGGTTTTAAAACCTGTGAACATGAAGCACTCTATGGGATCTTGAAGAATAATCACGAGGTGGTAGCAAATTATCGAGATCACTGATTCACTGGTGGCAGAAACGGAATAGGTATCAAACGTGAAAGATACAAGACGCGATACACACAGTTTAAAAACCTGTGAAAATGAATCACTCTTTGGAATATTGAAGCAAATTATCGGGATCGCTGATGCACTGATGGCAGGAACACAAAAGATGAAAATCAAGCTAGTTTTTGATAGAGCTTATAACAAGAACGTAGAATAGATCAGGGAGTTATAGGGTGCAATAAACACAATTTTGAAACTTGTGAACACTGCGAGCAGTCTGCGAGGTCTCGCAGAACAATTGCGAGAGGGTAGCAAAGTATCGAGATCACTGATTCACTGGTGGCAGGAACAAAGAGAAATTAATGAATAGGACATTAAAATTTGTCACCTGAACTTCGGATAGATGGGGAAGGCAGAGGATGCAACAAACTCAGTTTTAAAACCTGTGAACACGAAGCAGCCTGTTGGGTCTCGCAGAAAAGTCACAAGGCGGGCAGCAAAGTACCGTGATCACTGTTTCACTGGCGGGAAAAAGGATTTCAAGATGAAATTCGCGCGAACACGTATCAAGATCACAATGATTAGTGCTTCTAGCGGCGTGAACGGGGCAATATTCGCTGTTGGTGTATCAGCAGGAACCTGGTGAGAATGAGCGTGGTGCCGCAGCTGTTCCGGTAGATGGTTGTCGTTCTCTTCGACCCTGGCTTCATGTTTCGAGTCTGAGGGCGAGAAGTCCCCATGGATCGATGGCTTTCCCTATCTTCGGGGTTACCACGATCCGCCAGAAAACCGGCGGGATGATTCTCGCCGAAGGACTCTCACCGCATCGTTTTCGAAGGAGCGCACTTCCGGTGGTGAACGGTATGCGCGCCGTGCCAGCACACGCGACAAACTGAAACGTGCGTTTCGGAGCTCTTTCACTGCCACCACTCTTTCTCTCTCTCTCACACACAATTTCTCTCTCCCTCTTTTCTGAACGACGGCGCGTGCTTACTCTCTCCAGTTACCCCCCTCCCTATCTCTCTCTCGCTCTTGGTCCTGTTTGAGGGCGCATGTCTGACTCGGCCTGTTAGTCTACTACTGTCTCGCGCCTCTGCCGCTTCCTACCTGCTCGCGAACCGTGTGCACGCACGCTCCCGGACCTCTCCCAAGTGTTTACCAGAGACTGGAACACTTTGTTCGAATGATAAATGGCAGCTGACTATGTACAAGGTGCTTCGAAGCTGGCCGGCTAGTTCTGCTTCTCGAGGACCTCAGAATTGCGGGAATTTTGGTTGGTAGCGGCACAATTACGGCGGAAGACGATGTGTGTGGATTTCGAGGATCTAACGCGTTGTCCGCTACACCAGTGTCCCGGAAATGTCGCACAATAGTAGAACAACTTGTTTAACACGTTCAGCGCCATGTCACCCATATCTGGGTGACGGAATTATTTATACAGAATTGAAATTTAATTTTTACGTTGGTAGATTGAGTGTACAAAATTTCCTTACGATCTGAGGAATAGAAGAGGTTTGAAACGGTAATTAACACTAGGTTTACGGGCGTTTCTTATATACCTATCTCTACGAGCACCCGTCAAATTGACGGGTAAACTAAAATACGCATTTTCTATAAAAAATCGATTTATTCAAATTAAGTCTGAATTGGACAATATTAGGCTTCACGTTTAAATAAATAATTAATAAGTAAAAAGCCTTTTTATTTTTTTAACTATCACGGAAATGGTAACAATAATATTAACGGTATAGTGTATCCTTCTAACTCTCCAATTTCAATATAGTCAGAACTTGCACTGTCAGCTTTGCTTTGGTCTAATTCATACCGATCTTCTTCGGAGGTATCCTCAGAACAATCTTCAGAGATGTTGACAATTTTGTTCAATATTTTATTATATCTCCTGGATTTACTCATGATTGCTAGAAAAGTGGGATTGGTCAAAATAAAAAAATACTGTGCCCAAATTCAATCACCCTATCGTAAATACTTACAATAAGCGGAGACTGTCTACAATAACTGAAACTTTTGCACACTGTCTTTGAAAAACGTTCTTACACTGTCACTGCAGCAATCATACTGAAGATCGCTCTTGCTTTAGAGGTCTCATCGGCAATAGGCATAAGCGATTTCGTTGAAGACCCAAATAAACACTCGGGCCATGCAATCCGCTTTAGTTTACATTATGGAGGCGCGATTGATATAACGAATTGGAGGAGGAGAAAATAAAGACTTTACTTTTATTCTTACATTTATTATTTGATGAATTATTTGACGAACGAAGCAAACATATAAGGATTGTTTATGATATAAGCTAGCCCGTCAATTTGACGGGTTTCGTAGAGATAGGTATACTACATAGAAATTTCAAAGATTAGAAAGCTTTAGGAAAAAATAATTGTGTGTATAAATTCATTGGATGAAGTGATTAATTTACGATGCAAAATGGTTCAAATTAATGTTATGGTCTTTGGAGTATTTCATTTCAAAATTTGAAATCCGTCAAATCGACGGGTCCCGTAAACCTAGTGCTAATATCACAAAACTAAACTTCTTAGTTTTTGTTTTATTAAATATATTGCTTTGATTTTGTGTAATTTTTATGATTGTGGAGTGGGCGCTGAACGTGTTAACACTTTCATAATGTTTTTCTCGTTTTATATCGCTCCTACTCATTTTTGTTACAAACGCTGGTGGATCCTAACGAAATTTGATTCACAATTGTGTCACTCAAATGCGGCTGATGTTTTCATCAAATCTGTTCTTTAGGCTCTGTTAGGATTTTTTTTTAGAGGAAATCAAGAGACTGCTTGTCTTCATTTTTTGTAGACGTGTTTATTATTGCTTGGAGTATGCAATCGATTTTTTGCAATGTAAAATATTTAAAATTGTAGGAAATTTTTTCGGATTCACTTCGAAGCACTGGTCGAAGTTGAATTGGAACGAATGAAATTGTATTTATTTATATTCAGGAACAGGCTTCAAAATCTGAATGGTAACTCCATTCAATCCTAGTAGTATTAAAAGGGGCTGCGTGGTCGTGGTTATTACAGCGTGCCTGGTCAGCTTCAATACTTTCAATAGTTTGTGTAAATTATTACATTAAAAGTAAGAACCGACGTGACAGCCGAGAATGGGTTATAGCGGAGTAATTTCATTATATATTTATGGAAAGATAAGTAACTGTTACAGGTAGATGAATAGTTGATGAAATTTATATTATGAACAATCAGTATTCCATTTTTCGTTTCCAAATTTAGAGAAATGTGTGAAAATTTTGTTATAGTCTATAATAGCTTGTATTTTCTATAGGCCGGTTCTACGCTTTCGGTTTTAGCGTGCAAGATCAAGATATGGTCTTTTTCGGCACGAATGATACGTACATTTTAATTAAGTGTACGGTATCAGGTATGCTATTTTGATTGAGAACAATTCTAAAATAGAATATCCGAAATCACTCTCGAATGGTTTAGTCACGAATTCAGAAGGAACAACTTAATGCGTATATCTGATAAAACCTGATGGATTAGTACAATAAACGCACGCCAACAAATCCACGAACGCGCGTTAAATATTTTACCACCCTAGATTCTAAACTTTCAATATTCATGAATCCTTTTTTTAGCACCATGACGTAACACAAATCGTATATTAAAAAGAAAATAATAAAGAGATTTCATTTCAATTTCTCATATAGGAAACGGGAAAACGTGTTCCAAGCATCATAACTAGGCTCAGGATTTATCAGCAAACTTAAAATTGTCTGTATTAATTGCGAGATACAGGAGCTGCACAGACATTTATTTTTTTCTGAATAATTGTATACAGTTGAAAACAGTACAACTGTATTTTTAAACTCTTTAAACGTTTTTACTGTTTTGTATTTGATGTTCTCATCCTTGTTATAAATACATAAAATCCGCAGTCCACTAATCGTGACGTATAAAATATATAACACGCAACTACTCTGCGGATTTGATGCATTTTTGACAAAAATGAGTAGTTAAAACATGAAACAGAGTGTAGATGGCATTTAAGAGTATCGATATATTATCATCAACTTATTAAAATTATTAACCCATTGCACTATGATTTGTTTTACGGTTAGAGTGATTAGAACTTGATTGTCGTCCATCATTACTTAGAACAAAAAGAAAATCTAACAAAATAAAATTTTATTTCGCTTCAAAGGAAATTAATAATTTACATATTTAGTAGATATTGTTCGAAATTCTTATCACCAGTCTGACTCGTTATTATAGTGCAAGGGGTTAATGGAAGAAACAAATTTTTATTTGATTCTAGTACCTTCCAATTGATGCAGACAATTTTTATTTTGCAAAGAGCTCCGCAGTCTATGTAGAAAACTTTCGTTTCCGAAAAAGAACTATGAAAATACTAGCAATTTCACTTAAAACAATGATAAACAGCTCGAGTATCAAAGAACCGACTTAAATTCAGTTTACCATTTTCATTTTCGCGAGTGAAATCGTTACAATTAAACCAGCAGAATCGGTTTCGAGAAAAGCAGATCAAATTCCCATTTCTGAAGGCCATTTCACAGAAGCTTGGATCCAGGAAAGATTTAACCCGGCTCCCACGTACCTAACTGGAGGCGTTCAAAATAGAAGCCATTGTTTCGAGTTACCAGATCCTGTTGATACATTAATTACGATCATTGATTTAATTGTTTCGTTTTTCCATAAGGCACGAGATCGTGCGATGGTGTACGCCTGTGTATTTTATACATGCACCGTATATAATTTCAAACCATTTAACGTGGAACATGCGTGCATAGCTGGCGTAACTTCATTTACGCACAGCGTTACCATCGTTACACGTTTAACGAGCACGAGTCTCGTAATTGTCCGTCACATTAATGATATTCTAATCTGGAAGTTTGAAAAAATCAATTTATTAAATTATATCCTCCTGAGGCATGCGTCTTTAAAAACGTGTCTGCAAAAGAGCATTTTTAAATATTTTAAAATATTAAAGTAACTGATGGAAGAAATCTGGATAATTATATAGAAAAGGTCTAGGTACTCCGATTTTGATGAAATTTTAATATGTTATGAAGCAACACATTCTGAACAACTTTTTCGTTTTCCAATATAGGGGGGTCGCTTTTAGTTTTCGAGATATTTGCAAAAAACTATCGGTAATGTTAATTTCATAACGGAAACCTTCTTTTTAGAAACACTGGGTGCGTGTGAAACACTGGGTGGGTGTATGTGGTATTGTCGCTTCTCATCTCCACAACGTGTTTACAAACGAAAAATAAACAGATGCGGCCCAAAAATCCAGGAGGAAACAAGCAGAATTAACTCCTATGGATAACTCTGATCATACATAGATAGGCTGAGCTTCCAATTTTCAAAGGCATTCCCTGGGTTTTCGGGCCGCATCTGTTTATTTTTTGTTTGTAAACACTTTGTGGAGATGAGAAGCGACAATACCACACACACCCACCCAGTGTAAAAGTCAATACAGTATTAGCGATAGTTTCTTGCAAATATATCGTAAACTAAAAGCGACCCCCCTATATTGGAAAAGGAAAAATTTGTTCAAAATGTCGAAGTCCATAATATATTAAAATTTCATCAAAATCGGAGTACGCAGACCTTTTCTATATAATTACCAAAATCTGTCGTCGTGTTAAATCATCGTTCTAATTCACTGATAGACTTGAAATTTTTAGAGAACATTCAGCAGAGCTGCTATCATGATCCAGTTTTTTCAACAAATCATCGCCCTTTATAATTCTGTACTATATCAACAGCGAGAGGAAGCTTGAAACATCAAAACAAAAACTGTAAATTAGCACCATTTTTAAAATTAATAAGACGCTTTATTCATTTTTGTTCACACCATAACGAGATTAATATTGATGATAAAATTATAATATTTATTTAATTCAAATCACCAGAACAATCGTGTTAGCCAGTATGCTGCTTTCGTTTTGAAGTCTTAGAAGTCTCTTGAAAGGTCCTCGTTCAAAGAAGTACAGTTCATACAATTTCAAGTATTCCGTCTTGTAAAACATACATAATATGCAGCAGGCGGTAAAAAAAATCCTAAAAGTACCCTCTTAAGGGAAGTTCAGAGTCGACGAGTTTCTCTCGTGTCCACGGCCGGACTTGCTGTCATCTTCCCTTGAATGCATGCAGTGTATGTGCCGGGGAAAAGGTGAATGCGACGCGGAGAAGGGACGATAATGCGATGGGGAGAAAAAATTACCTCGAAGGAAAGACGAAAGGATTTCGGTGCTGGCCGCTGCGCGCCGCCGCTTTTGTTGGCCGTGGAGCGAAGTCCACGGTCAGAAAGAGGCTAATATCGCTTTAAAACGAAACTCAAAGGCAGTAATAACGCTTCAGTCTTTCGGATGATACTGTAATTATACGTCCTTCCGGTAGAACGACCCTTGCACGTGGAACTCGCAACCAAGTACGCGTACTCGCCAAAGAGAATTCACTGCAACCACTTCTGCGAAATTAAGACCGCGTGTGTACAGTTAACATTTTGTTCTTATTCAGTGTTATTTATTAATACACTAATTTAGGATTACGGGATAATTAAATACATTGTCTTTCGTATATCTATGGCTGTCAAGAAGAACGCCGCATGTCACATACTTTCTCTTTCGAGATATTGCCGCGTTAAGTCGTGATCACTAATGCTTTAACATAGGACATCGGTTAAGTTGCATTATTTTTTTGAGCCCATCGAATTTGTTTTCATGACTTTTTTCTGGTAAATACGTAAATCGTGTACTATAAAGATCGATTAATGCATAAACTCAAATTTTTTGAAATTGTGACATGCGGCATTTTTCCTTGCAACCACATATACAGTTACTCAAATAATTGATCACATGCAATTTATATCAGTATAACTTTTTTATAAATGGACCAAACGACTTCAGTTTCTCTGTAAGGCTAGAAGGATTAGTTTGGTAATTGACGTCTAACAAATATGTTGAAGAAATGCATTTGGTCGGAATTGTGAAACAAAAATACTAAAAGTGATTATTACAACTTTTTTATCTGGGCAATAACGAAAATTTAAAAACTGTGTTTTGTAGATTCATATAAATTATATACATGCCGCAAATTTCATGGAAATTTATTTATTGGTTTACGAGTTATAAACAATCAAATGTGGTAAAAACGGCAGTTATAGGCCGAAAATCGTGAAAAATTTCAATTTTTACTACATTTGATTGTTTATAACTCGTAAACCAATAAACCAATTTCGCTGAAATTTGCAGCATGCATATAAATTTTATGAATCTACAAAACACATTTTTTAAATTTTCGATATTGGCCGAGAT
The DNA here is from genome assembly GCA_913789915.3 of Sphecodes monilicornis. Lineage (NCBI taxonomy): Eukaryota > Metazoa > Arthropoda > Insecta > Hymenoptera > Halictidae > Sphecodes > Sphecodes monilicornis. The sequence continues at coordinate 21,492,743 of OU565290.1, forward strand.
AAAAAAGTTGTAATAATCACTTTTATTATTTTTTTGCTCAATTCCGACCAAATGCATTTCTTCAAGATGTTTGTTAGACGTCAATTACCAAACTAATCCTTCTAGCCTTACAGAGAAACTGAAGACTTTTGACCCACTCATAAAAAAGTTATACTGATATAAATTGTATGTGATCAATTATTTGAGTAACTGTATATTGAATATAGTGTATATTAAATGGCTCGGAAAAAACGTCTTCAACTATCTGAATCTCTACTAGGGACTGACTTGGACGTCCAAAAGGAATTTTAGAACCCACTTATCCCCATGTCCTATCGTTTATTTCACTGCCATGTTGAATAAGACTTCTTTGATAATTTCATTTAAGAAACAGACAATTTTTATTTATCGTGTGTCTTCATTTATTCAAATGACTAAATATTGACAGGAAAGACACAAAATTTTATTTGAAAGAAAAGAATATCATCCATACGAAGTAGATTCTGTTCGATATTTTTGTCACGAGTCAGACGCGATATTATAGATCAAGAAGTTAACTCTAGGAACTATTTACTTTGTTGCCTTTTAGTGTCGAAGATTTTCGGTCTAACACTCATCACTGACACATCTGACAGTCGTTCTACTATGATTTGTATGCTGGAAAACAGTGCGCCGTGCAACAATTTCTGTCGACGAACTGTTTAAGTTAGCGCAGACTCTGATCAAACTTCGTTTCGTAACTTTCTGCCTTCGGAATCACTAGTCCAGAACTTTTGTAAGCTTACAAAAGCGTCAAAAGGTGAAATGCGCGACATTTCTTTCGCCTACACTTCTATCATTTATTTCAACAAATGACAAACAGTTTTCGGTAGTGGACGTTGATTTTATTGGCACAAGAAAAGAATTAAAAATGTTCTCGTATCAATGTCTGACCAATTTTATGTTGTACTACTAGCTATTATTAGATTTGTACTTCTAATCGTTTCTGTTTTCTTTCCCGCAAACTATTTATTGATCAACATTCTCCGAATTCACATTTCCAATTAGTATTACAGTTAACAATTGCTACTCTAATCATTGGTAGTCTAATTATCAGTTCATACTGAATTAATTATTTTTCAGTAAATTATTCCAGACAGGATCCAATGGAACAGGTCTCCGTTGAATAAATGACAACTAAGGTAAAAGTAAAATCAACATTTCTAGTTTTCGTAACATTAATTTATCACAATGGACACTGTTCGAACCATTAGGCTTTCCGCCACTGGCCATTACAATTTTCGATTACTCGATATTCAGTTTATCCATATATTCATCATTCGAAATCCGCAGTGCAATGTGGTTTTCAATATTTAGTCCAACCCAAGTGACTGTAAAATATATCGAGTAAACACGAAATATAACGATTTTCTCGGGCACAGTATCACGGTAAATATTTATTTTGTGCTGAACAGAGATGCAAACAGATACGTTATGTTTAGCAAACGTTGTTACACCATCAAGTCCTCCGTTGAGAGAATATTCTGATTTCGACCTTCGAGAACATTTTTTATCGCATTTTGTGAAAGTATAAAAAATTAATTATTAGATAAACATCGCAGTATTGGGTAAAAAATTATGTTCACGATGAACAGAGAACATTAACGCATACTTGTGCAAAAAATCAGATCAATTGGTCAATTATTTTGTTAAATTATTGTACATTATGCGACAAATTTAAAAATCGTCTTTTTCAACACTTTTTCATGTTGATGTGCAAAGTGCAATTTAGCGATGTACACTGTATAATGCTAATGTCAGCACATCAACTTTGAACACTTAGATCTCGATAATAATTTATGCAAAAACAAAAGTATTACATTGTTTTGAAAACCTCGATATCATCTTCAAGAATACAGAATCAAAAACATTGGTTTCCACTTATCTCAAAAAGTAACCAAAAATCTCATTTGTAATTTCTATAGAGCTTTTCAAGGTGACCTCAATGTCAAACAAATTCAATCATCATGTACTCTCTTCTATATCCAGCAACATTCGTCTAAAATATTTTTCCGTATCACCTATAGTTTTCCGGTAATGGAATTTTGTCTATAAAACGAGCTTTTCTACGCACTGTGCGTCAGTTTATTAGCAAAAATGGCAGGCAACGAATCACTTGTTCCGGTTTCATTGAACGCTTTTGGAAGAATAATTTCGAAAGGTTACACTACCGATTTGCGCGAAAGAAAATCGATTATTACGACCAGCTACGTCAGGCTCGCTTATGTTCTGGTGGACGTTTCGGTAACACTCTCGCCTTTCATTCGGCACGTTCATTTTTCCTTTTGCGACACGAAAATAGAGTCTGGTAATACCAAATCGTCGCGTGGTGCACCGTGATTCCAGAGGGGAGAGGAGAGAAGTCCTGGGGCTCCTTTGTCGTCGATCGGCGCTGTCCGGCTGACCAGTTCGCCGCTATACTACTGGCGGCCTTTTGCATTCGACCGGAGATGCACAGATTGTACGGAAAAGGTGGGAGGATACAATACAAATATCGTGAATAGCGCGAATCAATGACGGCTGTACCGGGTGTCCCGTCATCCCTATTCCAATCGACGAACCGGTAATTGTTCAACAAACAATCCCTCGGAGAGTACCACGATCAACTTGCTCTTCCTCTTACAAAATCACCGGGAAAACTAATTCAATTTAAAGCGCTGCCGCTTTCAATGAAATTTGTTCGCTTTAAGGCACAACTATGACAAAAGCTAACCCTGGAACTATCAATTGGGACAAAATGATTCGTTCCAGATTTTTCCGTTATACGATTACAGATTTTCTTCCACAAAAATTTGCTTTCTTTTTCCGATTCTCTTTATACAATTTATAAAATTCTCTTTATAATATTACTCTTTATAAAATTTTAATGGGCCTATTCACTTTAAATTGAAGCTCAGTCCATGGTTCAACCCTAGAGCCATCAAATAAGAGAATACAATCCATTCGAGACTTTTCATTTCACAATTACTGAATTATAAAATTGATTTTGCAGTAAAGTATTGAATTAAAAACGTTTAAAGTTTTAGCAATACCGCTCTCGTAACTATTGAAGCGTTACAAATCAGTTACTTTCAATACCAGATGCACCTATGACACACTAACCCAGTATAATTATTAGTACACTGGTAGTAAAGATGTTTACGCATCGCCAAAATTTTTGAAGTTCATCCTAAACAACACAGTGGTTAAACAAAAATGTACCTCTTTTTTAACCCTTAGTGGACAGGAAATATTTGTAGCGTACTTCTTGATGGGTCCAATAAATTTTCCTTGTGAAACAAGATTGTGTATTGAGTAGTTCACATCTCAAAAAGTGCGATTTCTATTTGTTTTCATGTAATTCTTAACAATTGCAATTTCTTCAAAATGTTTTTTGAATGTCATTTAGTAGATCAATGGTTCTAATTACTCAAAAAAGTGAAGTAATTTGTTGCAATTTTAAACAAATTATTCTGATTCAAAGGGCGTTCGAATACTTTCGTGAGCCACTGTATATTTTCTTCTTCTAGGAAATTATGAACTACATAGAAGTTCTAAACACTGCAACCGTAAGATAAATCGTAGTCCAAAGGGTTAACCAGTTAGCTGTGTATCTCAATTTTATATGTGGGTGCTAAGAATTTTTAAATACTTTATTTATCATATTGTCGTCTCTTCAATTTCTTTGTTTCGTTTCATTCCTTCGCCTTTGACTCGAAATATTCTAAAATATCGAAAAATCACTAATGTGTTTTAATTTTCACAACAATACTATCGTAAATAGTAAACAATTCAGTTTATTCCATGACGAGTATACTCGTCAGAAACAGCTAACTGGTTAAACAGCGTGAATATTTAACCTTTCAGTGATCTCACAAAGCAAACACCCACGGTCGGATTATTTATTTCAAAATTTCAGCTGATCTCTTCATCCCCGTCGATGATGCGACCGATACAACTATAACGCGAGCCCACCCTATACATAGCGATCGAGCTCAGAGAACGGTCGTGGAAGATCGATTCGTGGGACGATTACACGAATCCCTTGGACCAGGCTCTGATCGATGTATTCTGGAGAATGGATGAACGCTCGATAGGAAATTCCTTGGGTTCTATCTTGGTCGGTCTTTTTTCTCCTTCGCAGCCCCGACACGTACTCCCAACGGCGTTCAGTGCGATACCAAGCGGGATGAATGCCGCGCAAAAAATTGGTAAAATTGAACGTTTAAGGGGTTGGGGGTGCGCGCCCTCCGGGGACTCGATCATGGCCACTGTTTATTTTGTTTTCTTTTTTCTTCGCGCGACTTTTCTGTTCGATCGCAAAACGAATCGGCTCGTTAGCGAGCTACTCGACATTGATCAGAGATAATGCTGGCAGATAGAGATTGTTATAGTAGCCGATTGTGGAAAGTAACTTAATATGGAGAGGGTTCCAAATTTGGGACGATTTAAAATAAAATTGACTAATAGAAATAAATAGAAAAATAGAAAATTAAAAAATTGTAAATCAGCTTATATATTATTTCATTTGATTACGTGTTATTTGAAATAATCACGTGTTATTTTATTTGAACAGACAAATAATTTTCTTTTAGATTTTTTCGTTATTTGGAATTTATTTGAAAGAATTTTTTATTTCATTTCTTATTTTCCGTAGATTGTAAAGATAACATTTATTGAGAATTATTCGATGAATTTATTTCAAGAAATAAAAAGTTATATTTGGTGATTCTCCTAATACAAAGATTTAAAATAACTGGTAAACTATTCTCCGTAGAAAAAAATGTTTCCAGCCAGAACTGTGTAACTTCGAGAAGCACGTTCAGTAATTTCAGACTATCTGTTTTGTTGCACTAAAAATCGATGTCGGGTAACGTATGGTTCCGGTTGTAATTATTGTTATAGTAATAAGAATCGAGTGCGCGTTCGTTGAAAATATAAATTAGCCTCCGCAATTAAAAATTTCACCGGATATCGCGCCCGCGCGGCGTTAATTGTTCCAGCCCGATAAATTAAGGAAACGCTTCCAAAATAATTCCGGACTAAAGCGGGTTTCACGTTCATTGTCGTAATAGTTTCATTGTCGGACGTTCGATATTTTGTACCGTTTGATGCTGCGTAATTATATTTGTCACGATCATTGGTATATTTCTGATCAGTCTGGAGGGAAAGGGAAAAACGATTATAATAATCGCGCAACAATATCTATGCGCTCAACGTTTACAACATTTAGAACAGCTGTTTAGATTTTTGTTATTGATATGTTGCAAAGTGAAAACGCACGCTATGCGCGTTGCTTGAAATTTTAAATGCACGTGTATGATCCAAGTGATAATTATAATATAAATTACTTTATTATAGTCAGGGCATTATGGTACTAATATCATCCTCATTGTAAAAAGATACACCCTTGCCCTATTCAGTGAATTCAAGTTATTGTTCAGTCTCTGCAAACTTTATTTTATATTGCAAACAATCTTAAACAGCCTGCCATTAATGTCTTCATTGCGTTTTAAAAACATCCGAGCTTAAATTAATTATACCAGTCTGCTGGTGAACTTTTTAACTTGACTAATTCTCTTTTAAACTTGTTGCGAAGACTTGCAAAAATTTGGTCTTGATTTAAGGACATAGTTTTTCAACATTTTTAAATGGATGCAAATTTCTAGATGAACGTACGTATATTGCAAAATGTGTTCGTAAGTGTACCTGCATACAGCGTGTACCATTTAGTTAGAGACATACTGTACTTGCTTGTTATTTAAAACACATTCAAAAAGATTCTATGCTGAATGCGATAATCTTACTTCGATTAAAATTGTTCCATAGAAAATTTCATTCTACTTATAGTACTTACAGTAAAAGTGGCATCATCAAGGTATTGTTTGAGGCAGGTGCTATTTTGACGCGATGATATTTTAAGCGTTTGGGCATTTTCTCTAACATAGATACTTTTTAAAAATATCTCAATAACTAATAATTCTTTTCCCATTCTAAGCCAATGCTTTTTCTTACGTAGAATGACCAGAGGAATATATCTACGTAAAAAAATGCATTTCCGTTTAAAAAAATAATGCAATTGTTGATTGCAAACATACCGTCGTTGCACTTAAAAAAACATGCTACTTTTTTCCCATTCTATCCCAATGCTTTTTCTTACGTAGACTGTCCAGAGGAATATATCTACTTAAAAAAGAAATGCATTTTCGTTTAAAAAAATAATGCAATTGTCGATGGCACATATACCGACGTTGCACTTAAAAAAACATCCTACCTTTTTTTCCAGTTCTATCCCAATGCTTTTTCTTACGTAGACTGCCCAGCGGAATATATTTACTTAAAAAAGAAATGCATTTTCGTTTAAAAAAATAATGCAATTGTTGATTGCACATATACCGTCGTTGCACTTAAAAAAACATCCTACGGACATAGTACTCTTCAAACCATTTATCCTTTTTCTTTGATGTTTTTCTCTAACTTGTAACGAACTTATAGCCTGAATAAATTGCACAAACCACCCTCTATTATTTTACCATGTACGGGACACAAACGCCCAAAAATTCACAGCGAACGTACTCCACACATTCCGCAAAAGAATTCCGTTCACGGACCGAGTAACTCCGCGGGCGATTCGAGCATCCCCTAAAACGATCCGCCCTTCCACTCGCTAAAACTGCCCGCCCTAATTGACACGTCTCCCGCCGGCAAAGACATTCTTCTCCAGCTGGAAGTGCTGGAGGTCGCGATGGAATTCCGTAGCATCGAACTCGCCGGGAAAATTCGAAAAATTCGAAAACCGAGTGGAATCTAGGTCTCCCGGTGTTCCAGCTCGCCACCACGATGGCCTCGATGAAAACCAAAGAGTGTACGGGCGCGACTGCGCACCACCGCAAACCTCTATACTTCTTCAATGATCGAATTCGGTTCGCTTTTTTCCAAAATGAAAAATACATTTTCGAACATCGCTGGCATCATGATGCACGTATGCACATCAAAACGGAGCATTGACGCACACTGATAATTTCTTTGGACTGATTAAACCCTTTGGTTTATAATATCGAGTTAGACTCGCGGCGAAGAATTAGAAAAATCCCAGAATCAGAAAAATCCCTGAATTAGAAAAATCCCAGAATTAGAAAAATCCCTGAATTAGAAAAATCCCAGAATTAGAAAAATCCCAGAATCAGAAAAATCCCTGAATTAGAAAAATCCCAGAATTAGAAAAATCCCTGAATTAGAAAAATCCCAGAATTAGAAAAATCCCAGAATTAGAAAAATCCCTGAATTAGAAAAATCCCAGAATTAGAAAAATCCCAGAATCAGAAAAATCCCTGAATTAGAAAAATCCCAGAATTAGAAAAATCCCTGAATTAGAAAAATCCCAGAATTAGAAAAATCCCAGAATTAGAAAAATCCCTGAATTAGAAAAATCCCAGAATTAGAAAAATCCCAGAATCAGAAAAATCCCTGAATTAGGGATTTTTGGGTGACATGTAAGTCTACGTGTTAAAACGCCGCCAAGGAGGAGAGTACAATTTAAACTAAAGTTACGACCGATTGAATAAAAAAGCTCCGAACTTATTTGCGCACCTGACACATCCCACGTGAAAAGCCTAAATTAGTTTTCAGCGATGAACCAGCAACCACCGATAATTGCGAATCAACTACGCGTCCGATCGATCGCGTTATAGTCGATCGCGAATCGAGGGCTGTGTATCCCGGGTAGGGGATGAGAAAACGACGGGGGAGGAATCGCAAAACCTGGCGGGGCGTTTGACATGTGCTCTTGATCGCGCATGCATCCGTTGACACTGTGCCAACGTGAAATTGGTGTGTCAGTTGATCGCGCCTGTTGCTACGACACTGTTCTACCCCCGTTCGCTATCATCACCTTGCTAGCCACCCCCTACCGCTCTATATACGAGCGGAGATATACCTGTTACTCCGAACAGCAACCATTTGGTTGACTTCGATCTGCATCTTGGTTCGAAAGGTATCGTTATCGACAATATCCGTTGTCACAGCAATCGAGGCGATCAGTAAATGTTATCGTCTCCTCATCGGAAGTTCGAGAACTACGGATCGAAAAAGTTTTAAAACTATTGCACATTTTGAGCGTGAACCCGGCGGTATTAACATATTATTGTACTGCGAATCTGTATGCAAAATAAAAGTGTTCTAACCCAATATCGAGGAACAGAAGTTCAATAAAAATGTATTTTATAATTAGACGGCGGATTTTATGCACGTATGACAAAACGAGTAAGTGCGATTTAAATCAGTGGTTAGATTGAAAGAATTTAAGAATATCAATGTGAAGCCTATTAAGATCTTTAAAGAAAAACGAAAATTATTTTTGACTCTTTTTTTTTATTGTAGTTTATTTTAATGTGGTCGCGTTTTTTGCAATTAGTGGAAACAGTTTTCTGTTCCATGAAATCTAATTGTAATAAATCGAAAATAGTATAAAAATATTCAGAAATTCTTCTAATGTTTTCACAGTTCCATATTTCACGAATTTATCTTCAAAGTATTGCTAAGAAAACGTTTTAGTCATGGTAGTACTGGTATGTATAAAGTAATCGCCAGCGTGAGATTTCTTCACAATATTTAAATTAAAATAGTTTATAGAGAACGGTTCCAATTTAAAAAATCAAAGATGACCTTCATAAGTCCTTGACGCGTCCACCTACAAAAAAACTAATAACACCATTATGTTAGTTGAGAGCATTTAATCTCCATCAATACGTTTATCGCTGCGAATAATAATAATATACGTAGCTGTTAAACTCCGTGCGTGAAGTCCAAGGTTCAAAAAAGGAATAGAGAGCTTGAACTTTGATTTTCGACTAAACATTTCTTTGGTTCAAAGCACGGTGCGTCGCGGGAGAGCAATTGGAAGCAAAATTCGTAACCTGAGAATTTTCTGAGCGTCCTTGACATCGATCATCGGTCGTGCTTTGCGGCCGGAAGTCCATGAAACAAGAATTCCCTTCGCGTCGCTCATCCCGGACGCCGTCCCTCTTGCCTCGACTTTATCGAGTAAGGAGAAGTCATCGGTTTTACGAGGTTTAGCGAGTTAGAGCGATGTCCTACCTCCTTATCTGAAATATCGAGATTCTTCTCGCTGCTGGGCGAGGCCGACGGCAACCTCGCCCGTCTAAAATAAAACCGTGACCCTCTTAGACTTGCCGTTGCGCTTATATTTCTTTTTTTTCCTCTTTTCTTTTCCAACGACACTGTGTCACCAACACCTTCCAACGACGTTGCAATTTATCTGAGGCTTTACAGGATTACTGCCGAGTCTCGAGGATCCTAAGAAAAAGACGCAGAAAGAAAACGAAAGTTTTCCTAGGAAAAATTCCACTGTCAATTAGCCGATTATCAAGCATAACGACTCGAGACGAAGGACTCGAGAAAGACATTAACGTGGAAGTAATTTTATCATCGGGAAAGTTCACTTTCTTGTACGCTGCTTTTATCAGCATTATTTTTATACGATGTTCGAGTACGTTAAAAATTTATCACGATCCCTGCAGGATGTCGATTCGATCATGTACTTTAGCGAATTCCAGGTTGACCCTAAAAGGCACTCTCGCCTTTTCTCGCCTGTGGACGAACTTTCCGCGAACAATGTTTCTAATTTCAAAGCAACGCCGAGCTTGTCATTTCCAAACTTTCGCGTGCCTCTTTTAATTAAACGACCGAATTTTGACAGATTAGAGCGTGTCCAGGAAAGCTTTAAATTGTGCAGGAAGTTTCTGTGAAAAATTGTCTACCAAATGCAACTGTCGAGCACAGGTACAGAAATCATTAATTTCTAGTCTAAATGGCAACGACGTTATTAATAGACCACAAAATAAATATTCAGTACTTGCAGGATGCTTAATAATGTTATTTTAAACAATAATTTCGAAAGAAGTGATCAGATAGTGTTACTGAAGACAGCCTGTTAGTTCATGAATGAAATATTTATATCTACTCAACAATTTATTATAAAATCATCGAAAAACTAAATCTTGCTTTTCTCTCACTTGTTACACTGTAGAAAATTGAACAACCGTTTAATAAATGATGACTCAAGGCTCGTAGATTTATATTTTATCGATTCTAACCTATCGAAATGGCTGGAATCATGTCAGTCAGTGAGAATCTTGTTTTTAAAGAAACAAATTGTTCAAGGAAGTGGTGCGCATACAGTTTCAAGTATTTTGCCTTGAAAAAAATGTACCGTATGGCCCAAGTAATGTTAAATGTGTCCGCAAAATAATAAATGCAAAACAATCTCTTATCTTCTTTAAAAAAATTTCTCAAGGAGGTCTAAAAAAAATGGCACTTTGGGGAAGAACACTCTCCTAACGGTTACATGTCGAGAAAGTGCAACCCCCATAGTTTCAAGTATTTTCCCTTGAAAAAGAATGTATTGTATACTCCAAATAACGTAAAATACATCTGCAAAAAATTACTACAAAACGGTCTTCCGTACTCTTTAAAAAAAATCCGAGAAGGGCCTGCTAGATGTCACTTTGGAGCAGAATGCTCTCTCAAGGGTTACATATTCAGGAAAGTGCAGCTTACACAGTTTAAAGTGTTTTGCCTTGAAAAAGGCAAAATGTATCGTATTCCCTAAGTAACGTTAAATGTGTCTGCAAAATAATCAATGCAAAACAATCTCTTATCTTCTTTAAAAAAATATCTCAAGGAGGTCTAAAAAAAATGACACTCCGAGGCAGAACGCTCCCTTGGGGGTTACATATGAAGGTATTATAACGCGTGCGAAGGGCAAGATATTTCCGGCAAGAGTCAAGTGTACATATCTCTCGAGTCCCCAGACATTTCCCTTCTCGCCGGGACGCTTACATTTAAACATGAAATCAGAATCACTGGCGGCGAGGTCTCGCATTCGTGCGGTTGGTAAAAGCACGGCGCGCATTCTTCTTCATCCTCGCTCGTTACGAAAATGTTACCATCTACTTGCCGGCAGGCTCTTAATCTGCGGGAGTATGAAAATAAAAATTTCGCTGGCTCTCTCCGGCTCCTAGGCGAAATCAATTTCTGAGATGGGACTCGCCCAACGAGTCGTCTGACCTTTGCTGGACTATGCTACTTCACTTCAAAAGTAATTGAAGTGTAGAGAGAGAGAGAGAGAGAGAGAGAGGGGGAGAGAAAGAGAGAGATGGAGAGAGGGACGACTAGGCAATAAAGCTTTATGCGACTCGTAACGTTAAACGGGAACGACAAGTAATCTTAGCATTTTAATAAGGAACGCCACTCTAGGTGCTATTGTTTGAAAATGAAAATTTCGTTCAACTACTGCTATACAGTTTCGTAAAATAAGGTGCAATTTTATCGAGTCGTATTGCAAATGGGTTTTGTTATATTCACTATGTTTTTTCATGAAAAGGTATTGAAAAGTATTTGCAACGTCCCTCGACGAAATTTGTCGAGTCAGAACATGTCTACACTTACAACCGTATCGCATTTATGTTACAAACTAACACATTAATTTTATGATGGTGATTTAAAACTATTGAAAAATATGTTCCTTCTTTTAATAAATTTAATAAGTCAAACGTACTGTAATAATACCTTTCGACTCTTCTAAATTCTTGTCATACATGTATTAACTGCATATGCTCTAGTTTGTTTGGTCCACGATCGAACTTGACAACAGCTATTTTTATTCGGTTTCCTAATTCTTAGAAACATTAACCACAATAAGTACTCTCTTGTAAAACAAATACGGTTTTGTGTAGTGTCTCATAGTAACGTTTTATGAATAGTGTGTCACAACGAACGTCATATGATAAACAATAAAATCTGACGCATGCAGTAAAACGGGGTTATCGTTGGATGTTTGGAAATTCATTAAACTACGATACAGATGTGGAATTTGGGTTGGATTTTATGAACGGGGCCGTTTTATTGCACCAGCAATGCGCGATAACGTGCATAGCGGCAGCTGGACCATCAAACAGTGATAGAAGTTCGGAGACAAATACTGCCGAGTCGAGCTCTCAGGAAAACGGATATCTGCAGCAAATTTCGCGTCATAAACGTCGGACGCATGGCAGAGACTCTCAATCTGTGCGGTGGAGGAGTACAAAGCTGCCTCTTTCATATATTTATCCCGTCGACGCTTCTCGTTCCTCTGAATCCTTCTTTTCTTTCAAACCGCCACTCAATCGCAGGACACGCCGAGCCGCGATGAAATTACAAACAGCGCCGGGGAAAATTCGAAACAGGTTCGAACAGACTGCGAAAAGCGAAAGACAAACAGGGAACAAATTGTTTCGCTCGCTTCGCGTGCGAATACCATTTACTCTCCCCATCTAGTATACCATGACCTTGGGATGACCTTGAAGGCGAAGAAATGAAAATTTAACCTTGTATGTTTAAAAAGTACGCAGAAACCATTTAACGCCTGTACAGCGGTTTTAGATTTTGCAAATGAAGCACCGAAGATATTTAACCTTACGAAAATACGTTCTATTTGTACTAATTAAATAAGATATGAATGTTTCACTGATACAAAATAATATATTTGTAAGAAGAGTAATTGTGAAATAAATATAAGAATCCAACATAATTAACGTAATAGCACAGCTCATATTCCATGTAACACAACAAATGCCTGTTACATGTAACTTTACAGTTTTGTGAGAAACGAGTGTGAAACGCGATACGGTGAGTCTTTTCCCGTTGCGAGGCGGTGAGTTTATTTAATTTTAAACCTAATTAAACCTTTAATGAGGGAAATAAGTTGCCGTTTCCGTCGCCAATTATCAAGGCAGACTTTCAGAGCCCGAGATCCCGCTTCGGAACAGCTGGCCCGGTATTTCTCATTGAAATTGTCGCAGGCGTTATTCTAAGGAACCGTAAGACCTTGGCGACTCCGTTCCGTCGTCCATTCTTCTAAAACTCCGCAGAAGTTACCTCGTGAAACCCGAAGCACTCGAGGCTGGAACTTAGCAAATTCCGCGCGCTCGAAAGCCGATTCCATTTTGAGGGGAACAATTACATTTACGTAGAGCATTCCCTGTTCTTTTTTTTTTAGCGGATTTTCGATTTATTTCGGAAATGTGCTGCCACTTCCGGCGGCCGCTGTCGGTTAGCAATCGTGGCTGCAAGTCGATGTAAATGTAAATGTAAATGCGCATCTGGCGCGGATGTATCGTGTGTCAACGGAACGCTAACAGTGAAAATAGAGGTTGATATTAATAGGAGAACCGAAGAGAATTATTGCGGGCTCTCCGTTCGCGTACTGAGCAAGACAAAACGATGGGACTTCTCTGCTGATTAATCACTCAAACGTCATTAACATCATCACATTGCAATTTGTATTTAACACTGAATCTACCAAAAGTGTCGAGAGACACCTTTTAAAATCTTTTATAACAATTGATCGATGCTGCAAAGATCAATTAAAGTGAATTTAAAGTTTTCAGCAGGCACGTCTACATATAAAAGCGAATTATTCATTGTATGAAAGATTGTTATCACTAAAATGTTCATCGACACAATTACCATTGTTCCATACTCGTACTAGGTCACGTATGTAATACAGTACAGACATTTATGCATTTATAATATTCCTGAACTCATTAAATGCAAGAACATATTTATATTAACCAAAATCAATAGCATGTTTATATTTCCAGAATGAGTTAATCGTTTTGGTCGACGGAATAAACTGTTCCCTTACTCTGATTTCCGCAAAATAATGCGCAAAAGTGCGAACTTGCAGTTTCATTAATTTCGAAGCTGTTTATTCAGTAATATAAAAAAACACGGCGAGTCAGACAAATTCGCTGATAGAAATTTGCCGAAACGAAAGCGTATCCCGTTTTCCATTGCAAATTTCCACAAGCGACTTTATCGCGTTAAACACATTCATTTTCGCAGAGATTTCCTCGAACTTCCATGCCCCATATCTTGTTTATTCTTGTACTACATTTTCATCCTCAAATCAAATACAGTCCACTTTGTTCTCGTAAGAAGCAGTGTTTGTCGTGTCGCTACAGTTGTTTCACCTTCGGGCACAGCGCTGTGCGTTTCCCGCCCATTCCTTCGCTAACGGAATACGCGACCGTCGGTCAATTCCGCTACAAAAAGAAACCCGTACATCTCTAGCTTTTTCCAATCTGCCTGATTCCCAAACTTACCAATCTCTCCACCATTCACGCATCCATACATCCTAGATCAGATGGTGTAGAGATCGATTACTTTCTATTAGGTTATCCCATATGTTCGTGCCGCGGATTGAAAAGTATTTTAATGAAAAACCACAGAAATTTTATAGTAACGGTATAATATCTTTACCAAAAAAGTGGGAAGTGGTTGTAGAGAAGGTGGTTATATTTTTTCGTTGACTTAGAAAGTACGTTTCAAATATTAATTTAAATAGTAAAACAGTAAACGGCACGAACTTATGGTACGACCTAATACAGCAATATTCACGAATAATTCAATGTCCGAGCAAAGATTCCATGTTGAAAAATCCGCCAGGAACGAATCCGGCTCGCTGCTTGAAGCGATTGAATCGGATTTCCTTATTTTCCGCGTTGTCGGGCCGATTTTGTGCAGAATATCCAGAATTTCGCTTCGTTTAGCGAAACGAGACGACGAGCGGGGCCACGTTCGTTGGATTTGCATGCTGTCGCGCGTGTATGCATCCGTTTTGCATCCATTAAAAATCAGGACGGAGCGGCGCGGCGTGGCGCGACGCGGCGACCGGTCAACGATAATCGAAACTCGCAGGCCACTGGATGTAAATGTAAATGTAAATCCAGAAACGTCTCGGGGCTCGGTGTTTCAACTGCACGATAGTATTCACCCTGATCTAATTTCATCGGCATAGCGGCTTTGCCCTGTATACATATATGTATGTATATTTATAGAAAGGGAAAATCCTGCGTCGAGGATAATGACGCGCGTTGCACCCGCGGGAAAGGAGAACGCATCTGATTCGATTAGCCTCGCAGGGGCGGCAGGCCCGAAATAATAACGCCCACGAGTAACAATTGTGGGATGAGAATCGGGTGAAATAACAGGACCTCCGATATAATAAAAAGGAACCAAAAGAAGATGTATATTTAAAACAAATAGAATTTCGTGTGACTCTTTATGCGTTTATAATTCGACTGACTCATCCTCGAACGCATCCACACCAGTGATGCCAGAAATGTCAGCGTTTCGCGCATGCGTATTGCGGCGCGCGCGGAATCCATTAACGTATACGCGCCAAAAAAAGAGAAACATCTAGGTGGCGTGCCGGGACCTAGCACTGTCGTAGACGAACTTGAAGATAACGGACGTTATTTTTTATTTACATGTTTATTTATATAATTAGAAAATATATTTTTGTTATTTTGGATACTGGAAAGGTTTTTGGCAGTTTTCTTTTGTCTTGCGACAAATGTTGGTACTCTTTATAGATTCTGCCAAATAAAATAAAATTTTATATTATGTTATCCTGTATAATCCGAACATTTTTAGGTAAAGAAAGTATGTGAATGTTAAATGAAAAATATTATTTTTAAAACAGGGCCTTAAGGAACTCTCAAAAATTTGAAATTAGTTCAGTACTGATGCCACGCGCTAATACGCATGCGCGGAAAGCTGACATTTGTGGCATCACTGATCCACACCGCGGTCGTCCGCTTCATTTGTTTCTTAACGCTCTCCGTCTTTCTCTCGCTCATGCTTTCTCACTCACGCTCTTCGTCTTTCTCTCACTCACGCTCTCCGTCTTTCTCTCGCTCATGCTTTCTCACTCTCTCACGCACGCTGTCTCGCTCGTACTCTCTCGCTCGTAGAATTCTCTAGCATTCACGCATGTACACGCACACACGCACTCATTCGTCCATCAAATCCTACACAATGGCACACTTGCATTTTATTACTATCAATTAGTAGTTGTCTTATGTTAAGAATATTATGTCTGAGAAAATGCGCAATGATTGCCTTCTTGGAACTCGTAGCTAACGACAAATAAAACGATCACACTTTTTCTGCATTTCCCTGCAAGTTTGACCTTGAATGACCTTGAGTCGTAGGTGTTGAACTCATCTTAAAAAGCACTATGTGATGGTGGATAAAAAAACATATCATTCCATTGAAAAAAAGAAAGTTGACCTTCACCTCACCTTGAAGTGTCCACCGGGAAAAATAAAAGTTCCACCACGTGATGTCCCTCTCGGTACTGAACTGCTGAATCAATATTTTTGGAGATATTCGTCTGTAACGTTTTATAATTTCCGCCCTGTATATTTAGACCGCAGCATTTAAATAATGACAGCAAATGAAGGTAAGCCTTGATATTAGGGTTGACTGACATATCACTTTTTATTTAAGTTTAAATACAAAAATATGACTATGCAAACGGAAATACTTGCTCAAGCCATTTCTGTTTAATCTATATCGATTAAATGTATCAAGACAATGGGACATTTTTTTAATATTATATGATTTATACATTATATACTCCTCTGTAAATTTGGTACCGTCCATCCCCAGGGACTGACGCTGCGCTTAACGTATTAAATACGATGTGATAAAATATAACTGTCGATCCTTTGAAACGGGAAACGCGCACCAGCGAACGGAGGATTGCGACGGACGACTTGTTGTTTGCGAAAATATTTGTAATTTCAACATATTTCGCCAATGTAAATATTTGACCCGAAAACGATTTTTGACCTCAACGAAACATAACTTTAAATTACATCGTAGAAAAATAACTGGGTAATCCTTTATGAACGAAGATTTTTTAATGCATTGCAAACATTGAGGAAAATTTTAAATGCTGAGAAAAAAGAACGGTATACGAGAGTAGTTTGTTATTTAATTTCTTAGACATCACATTTTCCTCTGAAATTTCAAAGCAACAGGAGCTACATTATAATGTAATTATTACTTGAAACTGACGTTGCTGATGTGATGTCATTCGTCTAGAAATATTTAATATTTAAACCTGATTCGTTTATTTTCTAAATTTAATTTTGTCCCTTGGTGTTGAATCTTCTCTTGGTATGCTCAATGTTATTATACAATTTTTATTAGAATTCATGACATACAATAAAATTTAGTGAAAATTCATAGATTGCTTACTGAAGCGATAAATATACTACACTTTGAACCTGTTGAATAATTTATAAATGAAAAAGCTACGAAAGTGTCTCCATTAAATATCAAACTACATTATAAAATAAATTTCCCAAACCTTAACATCGAGAGGATATTTTCATCCCCAAAATAACAAAAAACGTACAATCATAAAATAATATCAAATATTTTTCGATAATCGACGTGTGCGTCAAATTTCATTACATTTCTTCAAAGCACACATTCTAAAAATATATATATATATATAACTCACCTAATTTCGATTATTTCAACTTTTAAAAAATCACACACGTGCTTCAAGTTCCTAAAAATGAAACAAATTCCTAAAAATTCGTGCAAAGCCGTCTTCGAAAATCAGATTACTTCCTTCAGTGCAAAGGATTGAATGATTTGCGATCTCGCGCAGATAATTAGACAGAAAAGAGAAAATGATGAGTAACCCTTTCCCGTCGCAAGTATAAGAGGATTAAGTAACGGGCTCGTTAAAATTTGTCCGCCCGGCTCGTCGAGCAAAGGTTTTCATAGGCGATGTATCGGCAACCGGCACGCGTGTTTAAATGTCGCTGGAGGTCCGCGGCAATGTAAACCCGCCTTGATAAAAGTGACGCGTGCAGCTCACGATCTCGACGCCTGTGCTGAATTAATTAAAAATCTCATTTTGCCGGTTCGTGTCGCGCGAACACGCACGCCGGAAATCTCAATTTGAATACGCGCGGGGCTTTTGCATCGATACGCTCGTGTATTTTCATCGGCACGGTTGTTTGTGGTTCCATGGTGCACAGCGATCTAGATTTGTATTTTATAGAGATATCCTCCGGCGCACGCCAATCATTTTTAATAAAGCCGCGAAAGACAGTATTTCACCAAGCAGAAAAAATTCTAGAACGACGAAGGATGTTTGCGATTCATCGGAAACTCGTCGTACGACTACATATTAGCAATATTGTCTGCATTATTAGCAAGATACGAGTCTTTTTTTAATAATTTTTACGCTATTTGTACCGTGGTTTCATATATACCTATTTTGAATTTATTTTTCTATGTAGAATCACCCGTTTTCAGAAATCAACTTGTATATTTAAAAATGTGTATATTAATTTAATCATTTCCTTCGAATGTATCGTTGCAATCTTAATCAATGTATATTTAAACTTTTAGGAGGTTGTTTTTGACACCTTCGGTAGAAATTGTGTTAAACAGTTGAAAATAATTCACATCTTCGTACAATGGAGTGTAAAGAATTCGAAGTATTTGTGACTGGAAATAACAAATTGTAAATATATGTTTCTGTTATTCTATCTCTCGAGTAATCAGTTAATTATTTATCGTTTTAATACACTTCATTATATAGACCCTTGACATACAAATTAAATGAACGTTAACGTAACGAAATTTATCATTATTGTGTAATATGTACGCTTAAACAATAAATCTTCCTATAAATTACAAAAATAGATATGTTTCTGGAGTGATAACAGACATGTCGTTGGCAATATTATTACTGTTAAACATTCGCGAATGATTTTCTAAAATGCTAACAGTATTTTCCTCGTATTTTCAATAATGAGAAGAACAACAATTTATGTTAGCGTGAAAATAATTAAATTATACATTTACAACTTCAATATGTCGACATTCGTTCTCAAATGTTTAATCTTGAACAATATTCTACTGCAACGTGTACAACATCATTAAAAAACACACATTGTAACCGAAACGCTTTTGAATGTCAACAGATCAGACCACATTGCATCAAAGTATCATTATAATTGAGCAATTTGACGTCACTGTAAACGTCTATGCAGAATGATAAATTTATTTTAGCTTTCAACAAATACGCCGACTACACGTCGAACGTGCGTACGAAAAACAGCACCGAATAAAATAACTCGTTGTTGCGGTGAAAATGTAGTAACAAAATATGCTCTGTTCAGCCCGTCGTTTTATAAACATTTAATATCGATTGGCCGCCTCACGTGCGCGAATATCAGTTTCGCCTTTATGACTTGATATTTTTGTGATGTTTTTATGGTAACACTGAAATTTTATTAAATTTCATCGCGTCTCGCGGCGCGGCGGCCGCATGCGAACGTAGATACGCGATCCGACTAAAAGACGGCTACGTGCAAATATCATTAGTTAATTGCAGCGAAAAACGGCCGGCCACTGATGGGTGCACTCCAACGAATACACGGGTCGCGGCCAGTTTTAACAAGGTATACAGAGTGAGTCAGTTATACAGTTTGTTGTTTCTAAAGGTACGTAAAATATGGGAAGGACAAAGTTGAATGTTGCAATAGGGCTGACACGATGCCAAAAAAATGTTGTTTTTATGTCATTTTTTTCAGATATCAAGGTCACGTTGACTTTTTTAAATGGAACCACCCCTTTTTAAACACCAACAATGATAGTCCCTTTCATTACGAATTCAATGACTATAATTACTCAAGGTCATTCAAGGTGGCGGACAGAGTTAACGTATAAGATTTAACATCGATACATGCCTGTAAACGGGCTTGGAAGGAATGTTGAACTCTGTCCGTGACCTTGAATGACCTTGAGTAATTATAGTCACTGAATTCGTAATAAAAGGGACTATCATTGTACGTGTTTAAAAAGGGTGGTTCCATTTAAAAAGGTCAAGGTGACCTTGAAAATCTCTAAAAAAAATGACAAAAACAAAAATTTTCTTGGTATCGTGCGAGCCCCACTGAAAATGTCAACTTTGTCCTTCAGACATTTGACTTATCCCTAAAAACAACAAAGATATTTGAGGTGGCAATAGTTAGTGCCTCACCCTACAATGGACCATCCTGTATGGCACATACAAAACTCACCAAAAGGTTCTGTTAGGAAATATCGATGGTCAAAGTTATACAGCAATAGAAGGAAACTGCCTTGCCAACCTGGTTGCCAAAAGACATCGAAATATTGATTAAAAGATCGATTCGATCATTCTCAAGTCACACATCGAAATGTTCAGGAAATCAAAATAGTTGTCGCTATTGAAGGATTAAAATTTCTATATTAAAAAGTCTTCAGCCACGGCCAATAGACTTTTTAACCAGTTAACTGTGGCGATCTTTTTGCAAAGCCCGCACCAGTGTGTGTCGCGATAATCAAGCGATGACGGGTATAGTCGTCAAACACAGAGTATTTTTTTTATTTGCTTGTTTCATTTCTTCTTGACCTCTAAACATTTTAAACATATTAAAATTTCCGAACATAATTTAGTTTTCGCCAAAATTACAATTTAAATATCAAATTCTAACAAAATTTTACGCATGACGGATATAGTCGTCATGACACAAAATTCTGCCACATCTCCATGACGGATATAGTCGTCAAACACACTTAACTGGTTGAAAAATTATAAAATATTCGCCAGTAGGTAATGCGTGAAGTGGACGCCAACCTTCAGCCTAAGCGCAAGGTTCCGCAACGAGTCAATTGCACGCGACTTCGTTCGACGACTTGGCATGATTCTCAGTATTTCTAGAATCTTTTAAACGACCGTCCACCATTTCCCGGCCCGTTCTATTTGCATATTTTATCATCGATCCCTTTGGCGCACGAACGAATTCGCGTTTCGCCGATGCGTTCGCAGACACGTGAAGCGGTGGTGGCTAAAGATTATGCTTGAAGGGCCAGGGAACCGTGACAAGACGCTTAGATAACACTTCGCCGAAAGTTTCCTCTGGAAAATCGCTCCCTCCGCTCAAACTCGTCTAGAAAGCAGGCAGAGGAACTGACGGGGGTTTTACGGTCACCGATGAAAAATGATTGAAAAGAAAGATGATCGGGATTCACGGAGAAAAACGGCCGGAACAGGGAGAGAAAGGAGAATGTGGTCCAGAGGGGGTGCGAACGGGGCAATGCTGGCAAACGGTGAAACGTTCCGTGTCTAAAAACGATAGCGTGTGGAGGTTAACGGTTAAGTTATATACCTCGGGGGAAGAAACCGGGGAGAACTGTGGGGCAAGTGGCCTGGAGAATCGGGGTTGCGTCAAACTTGGAAAATGGCACGGTTTAGGTGGCCGCGAGCGATCAACGGGCTGATGGTGCTGAGAGGGGATCGGGATCCTCAAGAAGACTATGTATCCGTGGCATTAGTGCACCCTCCCAACGATTTACAACGAAGATACGCTAAGCTTTCTTGCAGTAGAAAACCCGCGGAATTCGAGGCTCTTATCTTCCAGTGGAAATGAGTAAAATAAACCTTTGCACTCGGCACGAATGTTCCTTTTAAGGGGACCCGAAACTAGCTAACTTTGTGGCCCTTTCGAGGCGACGCGGGAAGATTGTTGGTAATTGTAACAATGCGAGATCTAAATTCTTTGTTTCGTAATAGGGAAGTTTGTTAAGATAATTTACAGGATCACTGTTCCGTTCGGCTCGTTATCGATTCGTCCAGGCTCCTCTTTCCTTGCAACGCACAGTGCGTTGACAATGAACAAAAATTAAAAACTGACGTAGTAAAGTCGTCGTAGTCAATTCGACTACTTAGATCAGCGATGTCCAAACTCGGCTCCGGGAACTGAACACTATCCCCACCACAGTTCGCCATTTCCATAGCGCCGTGACGCGGCGAACCGATTACCAATATGCTCGCTTTCCGCGTTAAAAAGATGATCGTCGATTGTTTTATGACACGCGGGTCGGTTACTCGGTTTCTTGGTCGGCGGGGTGAGAACACACTGCGTCTGCGCAGTGACAGTAGGAAGGGGCAGCAGGCGCGTGAGGGGCCCCTACGCTGGACACCGTTGACTTAGATGATCATGAATCTAATTTCTTTTTATAGTACGTATAATTTAAGTTTATGAAAGGTATCTTTAACACTACCGAGCACAAAATGTCACCGGGATACATTGTATTATAAAAATTACAGGACTGAATTTATTCAGATTTCTCGAAATTTTTTTCATCAATCGTTTTTTCAATATTTTTCTAAATCATCTTTTTCTTACTAATCCCAAACGAACTAATTAAGTATTACGTTACCGAGGCTGACTTGTTGGTTCACGTTTGAAATTGCTATTGCTGTTAAAAGATCGCCGAAAGTAAATTATGAAATAATCGCTGGTAAGTAATATATTAAGTGACCAGCATTACTATACCGCTGATTTTATGCGTTTATGGCAAGAATAGACAAATGTAATTTCAAACAGTAAAAAGATATTTAAAATAATTAGCCCTTTGCGGACGCGTGTCTGCTGACAGTCGCCCCAACAATTTTACCGTTCTGCGACTGTGAATAATTTTTTAAGCAATTAATATTCCCGTTAAATATGAAACAAACTTTTACTGAACACAACACGTTTCTCTTCATTCAATTCATACACCAAACTCATCAGCAAACAATTTTGTTTCACAAATAAAATTTATTCGACCCATCAAAAAGTATGCTAAAAATAATCCCCGTCCGCTAAGAGTTAAGAGTACCATAATATTCCTTACGACATAATAAGTTCACTAAAGCGGAAAATAAATTCCTACTTTCTTTTCATCAATTGCAAGTCGTATTTTGATTTCGTATAAAGATCCGCAATTTCGTCATTAACCTATTCTCCCGTATGTGTAAAATTTGGAGAATCAAATGACTCAAAAGCATCTTCCGTCCGCGAAGAATTATACCGCGATGCGGGATTTGGAGCAACGCGTAGGTAAAATAATGAAGACAGAGGTAATTAGGTCGATGGAAATCAATCGGTTCCCGGTGACCACGGCCGGCAGTAACTGCCGGACGGTGGCACGAAGAGAAAGGAAACGAATCGGTGATAAAATTCAGCTTCCGTGAGGCGGGTTAGGCGACCCTGGTCGGATGGTTCAAAGGAGAAACCGGGGGTTGAAAATTTTCGGATTTGTGTGTCAGTGGGTCAATCGGGGTCACGAAGGAAAATCGTCCCCGTAGGAGAGTCTGCGGCGGTGAAAATAGGAGGGAACAGAGAGAAAGACTCAAAGAGAGTTCGACACAGTAAAAATAACAGGAAAGAGTCGGTGATAAAGGGCGGGGAAGGTGAAACGGTGATTGGGAACGCGACCGACTGCTGCGGACAGATTCTCAGATCGAATGAAATGAGAATGGCAGCAGCGGGTTGAAAACTGGTAAAACGACCTGTTGGTTGCCTTTGAGCGCCGCTGCACAGTTGGAACAAATGGACATTCTTGCTGGAAAAAGCTTACAAATTATTCTATGTTGTTCATAACTAAACTGTGGATTTGGTGCATTTATGACAAAAATGAGTAGATGTAATTTAAAACGGGAAAAATGTTAGGACGATTTAAACATACTACTACGTTAAAAGGAAGACTAACGCGTCTATAAGAAATATTTTCAAAAATACGTTTTCAAAAATTGATAAACAAAGCAGTGAATAGTCAAAAACATCATCAATTATATTATAGTTGTAAGAACGGTCCGCTGTCCGAGGTTTAACGACTTCTTGTATTTCTATCCTTCGCGATAAATAGAATTTAACCAGAAATGTTCTAATTACACTATTTAACCCTTTAAGGTGGTTCGGAACCCACCGTAATAAACAGTAGGTGCCGCTGAAAAGTAGGCTGAAATAGGCTGAAAAATGAGGCGATAGTGGAGAGTGGACAAATTGAGAGAAGGGGGAGAGTGGAAGAAGGGGGAGAATGGTAAATGGATTTGAAACCCTGAGGGGACCAAATATCAGTACCTATCCACTATTTAATCCTTTGCACTCGAGTGGTTCAATTAAAAAATGCAATACACTATTCAAAATATTTTTCACATTGTTAAATTTGTTTGTATCCAATATATTACTAAATATTTCAATATTGTGCGAGTAAATTGCATCAGTTTCATATTCATACATTAAACAGAATCAGATGGAATTGAAATATTGTAGATAGAAAGAAATGTTTGGTTTAAGAGCTGAAATATTTCCTACTGCAAAGGGTTAAATTTGTTCAAAACACAGATAAATGCAAAACGTTGATTTTGTACATTTCAACGTTTCGATATACATTACTTCTAAATCTGGATTCATAAATGCTCTAGAAATATCACAAAAGGTGCACAAGATCGGAGACACGCTGGAAAATATATAGGGAGTTAATTTTAACTCGTACTCCTAAATTATTTCCACTGTTATTAAAAGTAAGAAAAAATAACTAAATAGGATGTATATGGTTTTAAGACGTGCATCAGATGGTAATAAAAAAATCCACTGAAGGTCATTTTAACGGTCTTTTCAAGGTCATCGTATTTTGTTGCATATTAACATGTATTTTTCATAATGCAATGTGGTAGTCGGCGTCAAAATGAGCTCAACGACCTACACACCATAACCTTGAAGTGACCTTGAAGGCAAAACAATCAGTTTCAGTTGTGAAGAATACAAATGTAATAAAACGAAAAGGGTAATATCACCTTATTTTATTAGTTGCTCAAAATGCTGGCCAAAATACATGTTAATACGCAAAAAAAACACGATGACCTTGAAAAAGCCGTTAAAATGACATTCAAAGGATTTTTTTTATTACCATCTGATTCACGCCTTAAAACCATGTACATCCTATTTAGTTATTTTTTCTTACTTTTAATAGGAGCGGAAATAATTTAGGTGTTGGAGTTAAAATTAACACCCTGTATACATACGACGTTTCAGTAGAATGCTCGTTCGTTCCACTCTGCTCCGTCTGACATCAAAAAACCGCAAGAAAATTAATTGAAGCTGCAGATCTGTGAACAATCGCTTTTAAAGAATTCCCTAAACTGCCATTTCTTCTTCCTCAGCGTCTGCTCCCCGACGCTGTCCAAGTCGCGAAGCGGCCTCGAATTTTTATCTTCTACTTCCAAGGATAACTTAACGCCCTCGTATCTCTCGTTCTTCTCGGACTCCTTCTTCCCCGATATTCAGATTCAATCCACCTGTACTTCATACCTAGTTGTCAAAATTTGCACGTACAAGTCCGCGCCATTTTCCACGTGCCGGTAGAACGTTTGTAGAACACCGCTCGCATACAGATGCATCGCCTAGTTTACCTGGGAATTCGGTAAAGGACCCGCAGGGTTGCTAAACATAGATCTACGTGCCAGATCGGAACGATTAGAGATGCGATTCGAGACATTGACATAAATACATTAAAATAATGGCTGACGGTGAAGAATTAAAGGATGTTGATGAAATTGAAGTACGTGATCGTAGAATCCAAGAATATCGAATATTTTACTCGAATATGGGTAAGCTGGGACATTGTTCGTCCCGATTGAAATTGGAACAGTGTATTTGAGGATGTCGTACGTGCGACCGGGCGGCCATTTTGGAAAATTAGATGGCTGGAGAAAGTATTTGATCACGGCCTTCGGATAGAAAGTACGAGGGTGAATAAAATATAAACCGGAATTATTTCTTTCATATGGTAAACCATTATAAAAATACGAATTTATTTTTTTACATGATCTACTGACACAAAAAAACAAAAGGAAATATTAGTAAATAGAGTTTACCATATTATGGTAACATCATTTGTTAACCAACATATTTTGTTCCATTTTACAGTATTACAAAACTCGAATTCGTCTTCTGTAAAGTATCCATCGAAGTAGATAATCTGACGACGAGAGTCGGCTCGTCGGCAAACGTTCCCGAACGAACGATCACGATATTTCCGAGACCAGAAGCATGCCGCGAATAAGTTTTTTCATAATCCCGGGGAAAAGGCGTCCCGGCGTCGGCATTAAATTATTTCGCAGGATCTTGTTGGGCGTGATTAGCCCGGCGTAATTTCGCGTCGGTCGGGAAACTCCTCGAATGTATAATTAGTGTCTCTGGGTGGCTCCGGTTAAATCGACGTTCAACCGACGCGACGCGTCTCGAAATCGGCGAGGCTCTGAAAAACGGTCGATTAATTAGCGCTCTCCGGGAACTACGTCTCTGGAGCGAGTTCCTTCGTTACTTCTGCTCGAAATTCGCGGCGCGGCGCGGCGCGGTGAATCGTTAAGTTTACGCCGCGTCATCCCGCAACTTTGTTCATCCACGCGGATCTTCGCGACGAGCCGGGACGAATTCGTTAGGGAAAGAGACATACTCTCTCTCTCTCTCTCTCCCTCTGTTCTTCTTCTTCGTCTTATCCCCTGGGCCCTCGTGCGAAGGATATTCACACTTATGACTGCGCGAGAACTTTGTTTAGCGATTCGTTCCTCTCCTCAGAGAATCGCCCATTTACTAGGCCGGATGTCAAACGTATTACGCTTTATGATTTCTATCGATCGAATTTTTAGTTAAGTTAGAGAAAATGATATTGGCGCAAGGTTCGATCTTTTTGAAAATTCAACAACAATTTTGGAATTTAATTAGTACCCAATGTTTCGATCCATGTGTGGATCTTTATCAAGGGAAACTGGCGTTTGTTGTGTACAAAATTTTTTTTAGTAATATGCCGGTGAGTATGAAAGTGAAGTAATCCATGTCTTCTTTCTTCGCGATATTTAGACTTTTGCGCCTGAATTGTTAAACGATTATTTTACCATGATAACATACAGGCTGAGGCACCTAACTTTATCACCAAGAACAAGCGTACGAGTACAACGGAGCTGCGATACTAGCGACAAGAGCGAATCGTCTAAATACAATGTTTATTGCATGGAAATGCAATGTAATAGAATGTATAATAGGATGTATAATAGAATACGAAACAGAACTTCATTTAGGAGAGACAAGTTGGTTCACATAATCGTGTGGTTCATACAGGGTGGGGCGCATGGTCGTATTGCAACGTTTTAGATTATGTCTCCGTGTTTAAGGTCGTCAAATTGAACACTTGATTGTAGCAGTGAAGACGTGAACAACATGTGTCATATAAATGGTCGTAGTGTTCGAAGAGTGCTTTTAGACACTTTATTTTCTATTGCAGTTGACCTTGCGTGACCTTGAATGACCTTCATAATAGGGCATTGTATTCGTCTTGAAACACACTATCAGAATGTAAATAAAAAACCAGACCGTTCCATCTAAAAAAACAAAATTGACCTTCATATCTCCTTAACGTCTACACCTATAAAAAAATTAATGACATCAGATACGAGCGCCTCGATATCAAGTAAGTTTGGTCTTTTGCATCTTCTTCTATCAAAAGCAAGCAAGTTATTCAGGTGACCTGTTTATAGTGCCCCACCCTGTATATGATAGGAGTCCACCTTTCCCCCACTACTGACTATGATTTTGCTCAGCTAGAGTTCAAATCACCAAGCCCTGCTAAAATGAAGTTCATGCAAACGGAGTTCAACTGTACACTTCTCTAATGGAGGCATTTACGTTGGAGCTGCGACTAGAGCTACGACTATATCTGACGACACTCTCTTCGCTAATATCTCAGCTCCGTTATGTTCGTACCCTAACTTCTAAATTACGGGTTGTACAAAAATATTATTTCTACAGATATTACATTGCATCCAAGAGGACTTCGTGCGCTGTACATGACTTCTTTATAAGTGAAGGCGTTTCGAAGATTCGAGGATTTTGTACACAATACAAAATTCATAAACTTCCAACGCTGCTATCGATCAACGACAGTATTCCTCTTCCCACTATCAACTTGTAACAAATTGCCCCGAGGACAATCGCGTGCCACTCCGTCGTTAGCGACTTAATCATCAAATTACAGAAACCTGTGTTTCCTTTATTGAAGAGTTGAATCAAGCCGAGAGTAGGAAACGCATCTATTTTTAACTATAAAGGAGTTTACCTTAAGCGGATAATCGAGCCGTAAAGAATGAAATGGAGCGCAAACGGACACAGAGACCGCAAACTCTCTAATCGAAACTTTTCATATTGTTGTCTTTTTATTTTACCCTCGGACCAGCGTTGAAACGAGTCCCGCGCGTCTTTGAATATTTGATAAGTTTTCGAAACAAATTTCCCAGGGACCGAGAGGCCTCGAACAAACGGAAGGGAAAAAAGTTTGGCATGGTTTCGGCGCGAAGGATTAGCCATGATTTTGCGCGTAATTCGAGATCAGCGAGTTTTCTAGCGCTGGTATTTGATTACGGATTCGTTACGCGATCGGGAAATCCGGTGATCTATTCTTTGGCCACCGTAAATATTTAAACGAGCGAGCAAACATGCAATTCCCCGAACAATCTGCGAGCCACGGGACGGGAAGTCTTCGGGATCGGGCAAAAGGATAACGCGAACGGTAAAAGGACACCGTACCTCTCGAGAATTCCCACGACAGTTCGGCCTTGTCCTCTCCTTCTTTCTCTCTCTCTCTCTCTCTATCTCTCTCTCTCTCTCTCTCTCTGTCTGTCTCTCTTTCTCTCTCTCCCTGGCCCGATCGATAGCTCTTTTCGAGCCACTTCCTGACAGTGGCACTTAGCCTAGAACGATCATCGCGCGATTCAATTTGTCGTGATATCCGTGAACGAGTCATCGAGGTAAAAGGCGATGACGTAACGGTCACTTCCGGTACCGGGTCGACGGTGAACGCGGCGGAATTCGTTTCGTTCCGCTCACTTTCCTCGACTTTCCGGAATTAGGAATTCTTTCGGTGCACAGTGGTCCAGAGAATTTACCAGGACTTCGAAGAGTTCTACTTCTTAATACGCCATATTGGAATCAATTATGATAGAGCAAGGTGTGGTTGGAAGTCGACGATCAATAATAATACACACAATTGCATTCGCGTTGATAAAACTATTTTAATATATTGACAAATTACGGGATGTCACAAAAAGTGTTTAGATCACAAAAATAGAAGGCGGGGACGAAGAACAAGATAATAATTATTAATGTGCAAGATGAACGACGGAGATACTATGCGCGAATGATAAAACCATCGTTCTTCCGAAAAGCGGTGCTGATTGTAAATTCTACGAATTCTATCGAATTCCATGTGTAACATTTTTAACCTCATGTCTTTCAGTTTAATGTCAAGGTTTTAGAGTAAAAACATTCTAGTCCGGTTCATTACTTTCAGCTGATTAAAATGATCGGAAAAAGAACTGAATGTCTATGTAGTTCCTGCGTCTTGCAATTCATGCAGACAATCTTCATTTTACATAAAAATCTGCAGTCTAGTTATAAGAATAGTACGTCGCTGGAAGATTGACACTAAACCTACCAAACCAGTCAAAATGATTGGTTATTAATTTTATCTTGGACATTAGGTACTGACATTATAAAAATGTTTTCATCATAAATTTTCGAATGAGATTCTTCATTGAAACAGAGAGTGCAGTAACATCCGCCTGTGTAAGAATTATACAACCTTTTGATCCATGTTTCAGCGCTCTCGCTGCATATTCCGTTTGATCATCCCCCAGAGAATCTTGATTTCATTAAGCAGCCTCTTTCTGTTCCGTTCCTAGAATATTTGAGTAACACTCCAGTGGATAAAGCCAACTCTCGAAATATATAACACTTAGGCGAATTTGCGTTTCGAAATGCCCGGTGTATTTTACATTGGATTCACTTAGGCGAAATTGAAAAGTAACCGGCACGTGTAAAGTAGGGTACTCGTTTTAAAATCCTTTATCATGATAAGGAAGCAAGAACATGCCGATCTATTTAAAAAAGTGGAGGTTCAAATGTCCGAAGTAAATACCTCCACCTGCAAAAAAACTATTATCCCCAACGGATGGCCCCCTTCGTACTGTGCAATTATATTTCAGCAAATATTTCTGTGAAACTTATAGTTTCGAAGATATCTGAGGTGCTAATAGTTATTGCCCCACCCTATATAGTGTGTTTTACCAAAGGCTGTTGTTTAGTCCTTCCAAGTGGAAGGTGGTCCTTCGAGACATTATTAGCAGGCACCTCGCAGTGCTAATACATTCCAGATCCGAACGATCGAGCGATCAACCAAGGGAGTAAATAATCCGTTTAGTAAACTAATTCTTCTAACATTTCAAAAAATCTCAACTCGATTGGTTCAATTTTAAGAAAATTAGGCCATTTTTAAATGTGGTTCCATACTATTTGCCAGGAGTTGTGCATATGCAATGAGACAGGTTCGAAGAATATTTTAGCATACCTTTTTTCCATGCAAACGATTCAAACGAATCTAAATTATAAATGACCCATGTGAGGTTGGTGCAACTTAAAAAAACAAGAGAAAAAAAAACTGTAGAAATGAAAAACGGAAAAATATATCAACGTGCTTGAATTCTTCAGACCAGTTCGCGACTTACCGAGCACTTCCGTATTCTGAGACTCGTGTCTTTCTCCGTTGGGGGTGAGAATTCGAAATTGTCAGCAGAAACGCCGGTTTAGCAGCCCGAAGTTGAAAGCAAGGAAGTTGAGAAATTAGGAAGTTAGTAGAGTCCTGCGGGGTCGCTTGAGAATTTCCACGGTACGTTTTTGATATTTATTTTGCTTTCGCAAGAGTGGGAGAGAGAGAAGTAAGTGTCCCCCGTTCCCCGTGTTCCTCATCTTGCTGTTAGATTGTTCTGAAAGCACCCGAGGCTACTTGTCTGTCGCCGGTGAATAACTCGTCGGGCCATTGAAGCCATGGCGACCGGATGATTAATCCGATGCTTTGCGGTGGCCACGTTCGCCGGGGCCAAGAGGCTTATGACATAATAAAAGCGAGATTACCGCGGTAAATACGGGCCAGTGTACTGTAATCGACAGCCGACGACGTAAATATGCCCGGCTGTTTTTACTGTCGCTGCGAGCTGCCAGCGCAGCTCGAATGGAAACTCGTTGGAAAACATTAAATAGAATCTACAATATTCGCAACAGCGAACCGGAAATCGGACGCTCCCGTTTAAATACTTCACCAAAGTCCATTCGAAGTCTGATGCATTAATACCCATCAGCCTCAGCAACAAAAATAACATTCAATGCCCTTATTACAGAGAATATCGGAAATAAGAGAAATTAAATAATTCTTTTATATATAAAAATATGGTTCTTTAAAAAATGAATATATACATTTTATTATACGATATTTAAGTAGTATTTGCTGAAATGTTGAGCTAAATACCTCAAAAACTGGAAGAACGCGGCTGCCATTTTTCTAAAGCCATTTCTGCAAGAGACCATTCGCGGTAACAGGTATAGCCCGCGCAGCGAGAGTTGGCACAGAGAAACTTATGGGTACCACGTGATGCTCCTACTACGCGCTACACGTCTTCCGCGATTGGCCGAGTGTGACTGTAACAGAGAGATGTGGTGACCATGAAGTAAGATGGTGGTGACCACGGACTTATAGGACTGAGCATAAAGTGGGTTTATGTGTGGGAGGGGTCGTGCCGCGAGCGGGGAGGGATGGTAGACTGCGGCCATGTTGGATGGCAAAACTAGTGTTGCCATGTGCATAACGTTGCGGGAACATTGATATGATTTGATTCTAAAAAATGAATGTATAAAATATTGCACATTCGGCTCCAATATAAATTTATAAATAAATTATATGTATCTATTTCCCGCATGATTGAATTGCAAATTCGCGCAACTAGTATTTAAAGTTGCCTATAGATAGCGTTGGGATATGGTGCAAGGTTTCACGCGCATGCGCGGCCAAAGCAGTAATGTATCTATACCATGATGACAGAGGTAGTGGAGCCCTGACACAGTTATATTGGCGGGAATGTCTCGAAACAATCTGTTCCGGACAAAAAGACTTCAGGACGTGTCCTAAGAGTTACAAAATATACACAAATGCACATGTTATACACTCATTTTTCAGAATCAAATCATACGAATTTTTTAAAATTCTGATGGCTGCACCGAGGCTGAAATCTCCGCGCATGCGCGTGAAATCTTGCACCATATCCCAACACTGCCTATAGAGCGCACCACAGTGTTTGCCATCCAAGATGGCCGACAAGTTGATACCCCTTCCGTCTTTCGCCTCACCCCCGCAGCATAATGCACATTCCTTAAGTCCGTGGTGGTGACGCTGAGCGCCTATGTCGACCGTTCCCGCCAAAACGTAAGCGTAAGAGTGGGATCCACTGATCAGTAGTGGGATCCGCAGCCTTGCGTCAAGAGTGGGGACCGCCGTTCTCCCGGCACCCCACTGACGAGATTTTGTGCAAACTCTCGCTGCGAGGACTATATATATATATTTTCCTGAAGTTTCATCTAAAGCAATTTATCTTAAAATTTTAGTACGTATGTAGGAAAGTTTTAGTTGTAATCCTCCGCCTTTTTGTGCAATTGTTTGTTCGCTAACGGTGTGTCTAATTAGCTAATTTCGTTATCCACTGGTAATATACGTTGTATGTCCTGTATAAGTAAAAGAAAATTGAAAAAAGAAATGAGAAAGAGAGACGAAAATTGAAAAAAAAAGCGTCATATATTGCTTATCCAAGTAAAAAGATTGAACATGCATGATATTTCATAATATTCATTGCATTTTTTACTGACAATTCAAAAATGTCAAGTCACACTCGACATAGGGGTTTCTGTGAATGAAATTATCAGTGAAAAGAATTGACGGAGTCACGCTTGATGTAGGCGTGTGAAGGTTGAAAAAATTAGAGTTTATGCCGCTAAATCCTTCGATTCGGACCACTATGTGTCTCTTCGCATACGGAAAAGAAAATTGCATACGGATCCGCCACAAGGTCGGCAACTTTCGGCTACGGAGGGCCCGAATTCCCGAAATCCCACGACCGAAACGTACGTCTTCGTTTTCTATCGTAATCCGATTTCGTACCGCTTCTCATTAGTCGATTGGCTTATGAAGCGAGCTCACCAGTCGCACTAATGGCACTTACAAGCAAACTCGAAACGATCCCGGTGTGCTCAATGTAAACCCCCATGTTGCCTCTGTTGGGTCACGCACGGAGCTCCTTACTTCCATCCCCCAATCGAGCCGCCCGCCTTTTCAATAATTAACATCGAGCGTGGGAGTCGACGCGAAATTAAACTTGAGCCTTTAACGAGCTTGATCTAGCGAAAGCTTTTTATAAACACTTGCCCCCCCCCCCCCCCGACAAAGGACTATAGGGGAAAGTTGGCAAATGCGTGCCTACTAGTCCTTCGAATTATTTCATTGTTATTAGACTTTATTCGTCATTATTCAATTTTGTACATTTATGGCTAGATCGGATGAGTGAAAAACAATACTGTGAAGATATTAGAGGAACATAATAATGTTATTACATTATTTGCGACTTATTCAAATTAGTGGAAAAAGCAATATATTTTTAAGTAGTACAGAAAAGACAAGCTCGAGGGTTGAATGTGTATTTAACACTTTGATCGTCATGTCGCCCATATCTAGGTGACGGAATTATTTATACAGAATTGAAAATTAATTTTTACGTTGGTAGAGTGTGTGTACCAAAATTGCTTACGACCTGTGAAATGGAAGAGATTTGAAACAGTAAAAAATATCAGCGAACTAAATTTCTCAGTTCTTGTTTTGATAAATTAAATGCTTTGATTCTGTGTGATTTTTGTCCTTGTTGAGTGGGCGATGAACGTGTTAAAAGGACTATAGATGTTTTATAATATTTAACACAATATCTACCGTAGATTATTTCTTAATTTTTGGAAGTCTATAATGGCTGTGGATTTTCTAATAGATTCTTCAACAGCAACGAAAACTTCAACCACAAACCAGTAACGTAATCTAATAATTTCGCTTGGGATTATTGTGTAAAAGAAGATATTTAAGCTTCCAGTGGGAATAGTAAAATTATTGAAAAACCTATTACTAGGCTTCCAGTAGATAATGTGTTCAGAACAATAATTCACAATAATATTTATTTATATTTGCCAGAAATTGGCATGCAATCCCTTCTATTTTATCGAAATTTAACATTTTCCATGTATGCGTTTTGTTTTCATGAAAATGAAAAATACAATACAGTTTCTAAATGACTCCTTCGCATTCCTGAAACGGATAGCAGCGGCTTAGGGGGTAGATTATGGTCGATTGTAAGAACATGAAATATGATTGCAGCGCATGTTTCTTATTATTCTCGACAAACGTTCGTCTCGTTATACTGTCATGATTTATGTTCACATTTTTTTAACGCCACGCAGACAGTTTCCGAAGGTACGGCACGATTTTAGAGAATCGATTCCACGTGTATTAAAATAATGGAAAAAGTTGCAATACGGAACCGTTTTTCTATTTCGCGTAGCTATCACCGGAAGTCACCCCGTTGTGACACACTTCCGCAAGTGCGCCGGGTCACGTGCATTATTCAGTTGCACAATTTCTCCAAATGAAAACCCCGGTACTCCTTTTCATTTTCGTGAGGATTAATTTTCATTGTCGTTTCGCGTGTCGAAGCACGAGGGTGGGATAATTGAAAACTAAATTACTTCGCCGGGCCAATTTAAATAATTCGCTGTATATGAAACGCTTTTGCTAATCTTTTATTGTTCCTGTAACGGAATGTGTTACATGCTTTAATGTATGTAGATACTCTCTAGCGTAGAATAAATAATACGAATTTCGATGTAGTGCGCGAAATTCATCAAGATATTTGCATCGATACATTTTAATAACGTAATATGGACATCGCACGTACTGTGTCAGTTATTGAATCATCGACTGTGGTAACCGAATGAAAATCTGCACCGATTAAATATTAATTTCGTTATATAGTAATATCGTTACACAGTAATATCATTGCAATTCAAGGCTGCACGGTATTTTCCTATTTCGTCGTTTGTTCGGGATTGCTATTAAAACATATAATTCAAAATAACAATTAGAGATCTTTCAATATTTCACACTTCCTAATTTAAATGAAAAATCACCAGCAAATTAGAAATATTTATACCAAAGAAAACCAAATTGTAATTAATACTTTTTTAGTCTAAATTGAATCCTATCAATCCTACTTCCACTAAACATGATTGTATATACAGTCAGTCAAAAAAGTTTCCGTACACACTTAAAAATAAAATAACTTTTTTAAAATGATCTTAGAAAAATTAGTTTACCAGCTGGTGTACTAAAAAAACTTTTAAAAAATTAAATTTTGTTGGAATAGCAGAGAAAATACGAAAAGTTGATTTTACAAATTTTGTATGTGGGTCTATGTTGAAAATTTAAAAAATAGGTTTTGGAGATCTGTGTACATCATTAAAACAAGAAGCGCAACTCTTAAAGCAAGTAAAATAGAACAACATATTTGAATTTCAGAACAAGTGTTGCTCCTTTCGCGTCGCCATACATTTCCGCGCGAAGAAGCCTTGCAACAGTGTTCTGCATATGCACCGTTGCACTCGCGAAAAACATTTTACCGTGGAAGTTACGAAACCATTTGAGCTCTTATTCTCATTTTAATTGAGGCACATTCGTTTTACGAAATTCCGTGGGCCACCCTGTAGACGACGGCCCAGCGAAAATTCGATTAGACCACTTTACCATACCCCTGACAACATTCCGCGGCACCGTTCACCTGAGTTTCGTGAACCGGAGCGCGATCGTATGCATTAATTGGTGCATCGATACGTGGCCACGACAATTGACCCGATGTACAGTGAGGAGCAAAGTTGAATCGATGAAACCATTATTTCAAAGAAAAATCATTATTTCTGCATTTATTAAGACAGAGTCGCAAAAATCTTACGAAACACATCATTTTACATTTCAGCTTGAAAAACAAATAATATTGTAATCTTGTTACATTTAGTCTACTAGTTACAGTATTTTATTTCTGGCTCAATAAAATACCTTAACCAATAAACGAAATGTAACAAAATTAAAATATTAATCATTCTTAACATTATTTCTACCGCGGTTTTATGTATACAAACTTCGACATTTTTTATGTAGAAGCATCTAGTACTCAATTGAGGCAGAATCGTCCACACCGTAGCACCCTCTGTCCCCTTCCATCAAGCGCGGTACAATGGGGCAACGAAGACACAAGACATCAGCGTACGCAACGAATGTGCGCGCTGCATGAAAGAGAGGTTGGTGGGAGAAGCAGGCGTTTGAGGGGCTCTACCCGTGCCCACCACTGTAGTACAGGGAGTTCCAACATATTCCCCTCCGAGAACTGCAAGGTCCCCACCATCGAACCTCTTCCCACTACTACGTACGGCCGTAGAGTTAGTGAGTGCTGCGCGTGCCGCATGGCTCTCGTGGTGGGAGCTTCCCACTTCTATACATTATACCGATGAAGTCTAAGAGTGGGGGAAGAACCTAACCGGGGAAGGTGCCTCGAATAGCTCCGGAGCTACTGGTTGGAATTTCCTGATCTAGTATATTTAAAAAGATTTAGCAGACAATTTTTATTTATAATTGTAAAAGATGTCTTTCAACATCTTTGGCAAGTTTGAGTAAAATCATGTGCCTCTTGATATTTTTTTAATACCGTTTGAATAAACTTAAATTTTCTGGAAAAATAGTTTAACTGATTCAATTTTGCACCTTACTGTATACCGATGCACACAGCTAGTCGCCCATTGCAGAGACAAATTAATCGGAACGGCTATAGTCGACCAATCGAGACTGGAAACTAACCCCGAAGTCCGTTCCCACCCCCTGATGTATATCAGCTCGGTGGGGTTGCTATCGGATCCCGGGAACAATGCCGTCGCGCCGTCAACGATTCATTGACGTCGATCGCGCGCACTCCACGCGGCATAGCGGCCAAGGAATTATGCGCTTGATGCACCGCGATGCACTTAAGTCGGCCGGGATGGCATATGCGCGTGCTTTGAGCTGGCTGCGTACCATCTTGCGTCGATTT
Source organism: Sphecodes monilicornis (assembly GCA_913789915.3). Taxonomy (NCBI): domain Eukaryota; kingdom Metazoa; phylum Arthropoda; class Insecta; order Hymenoptera; family Halictidae; genus Sphecodes; species Sphecodes monilicornis. Next base: position 21,529,515 of record OU565290.1, read on the forward strand.
CCACTCGCCGACCTCGAAATGCATCGGTGCACAGACTCAGGAACCTCGAACCCATTGTTCGATAATCGAGTGGACAACATACGACCCTGAGTCAAAAATTGTTCGCATTTATTTTGACGCGGTATTTTGGTTTTCGACGCTTTTGCACGAATTTGTTGAATTTTTCTCCGAAAAACCATTGAACCTTCCACGTTGGGATTTTGCACACATATTCATTTGTGTTTGAGGTACGTGTGTGATTTTTTCATAGTAAAAACAATTAAAATTGCATGAGTCATATATTTGTTTTGTAGGATGTTCTGAAAAACATGAGTAGATAGTTGCCTTGATTCCGGTCTTTCTACTTATCAGAAACAAAAAGAAACTAAGTTGTTTATTAATCAGTATGAATGTAGCTATGGTCCGAACCAAATGGCATTAAAAATGTCCATTATTTACAGAATGATTTGGGATTTCTCCTTGATGAATCTCTTGATAAGAAAAGATCCACGCACGCACCGCTGTTTTCATATCTTCATCAGAAGATTTATTGTTCAAAATTGACAACGAATAAACTGTTGTTACATGCAACTCACAATATTTTGTCCAATTTTTGTGTGCCAATTTGGAAATATGCCATTTTTTTCCAATTTGGACAATAAAATACAAGAGATTAATTTTACCAGTATTTTCTGCAATTTTCTCTTAACATTTGACAAGTTGATGCATTTCTTTTTCATGGGAACTGATTTTTCTTCGAAGATTTTGAGATCTTTGCAAATCCGGCACGAATTTTTAAAATCATCTAATAATACATTTCACATGTACATTATTATAGAATAAAATGTGCTAGTACGTAAAAATGATAATAAAGATAATGTTTCATTTTAAACGTTGGCAAAATCTTTCAGATACCTGATATCGATGTAGGATTGGTAGAATCCAAGGAGTTGCTTCGGTCTGAAAATTATTCGCTAGATTGATGGTTTAATTGTAAGTCGGGAGCGAGTCCTGATAGATTCGGATAATCCTTTTAGCTAAGAAACGGCGAAGAGGAGAATTCTTAAGGTCAGAAGAGGCAGAATCTTCAAAGTACTTTAACGGAATGAACTGATTAAAAGGTGATGTCGTAATTTGTCTGATTCAACTCTGATTTTGTCGAGATATTTTTCTTGGGTGTCTTAAGGGTGATTGCGCCATCTTAGATCACGGTTTCTAGGATAATTGTAAGCTGGGAGCATCGTAGAAATTTTTAATGCTGTAATCCGACTGATTCACATTGGGTTTCATTTGTTACTTCTTGTGCGCTGCTGAGGTGGTTGCGCCACCCCAAATTATTGTAACTCTTCTAACCGAGTTGTATAGAATTCTTCATAGAAGATGTAGGAAGAACAATAAATTTAATTCAAAATATAAATGCCACTGAATGACTCGTTTGCACATCTGTACTTGTCTTTAGAATTAATATTTGTTAAATGAGCGATGCATATTTCTCACTCTATGTTATATAGCGTTTCTTTAGAGCAGGCTGTTCCAACCAGTAGCTCCGGAGCTATTCGAGGCACCTTCCCCCACTCTTAGATTTCATCGTTATAATGTATAGTAGTGGGAAGCTCCCACCACGAGAGCCACGCGGCGCGCGCAGCACTCACTAACTCTACGGCCGTACGTAGTAGTGGGAAGAGGTTCGATGGTGGGGACCTTGCAGTTCTCGGAGGGGAATACGTTGGAACACCCTGCTTTATAGTAACAGTAAAACTATATAGTAAATACTTTGCTCAGAGTTTGAAGACATTCAAGACGATATTTTGAAAAAATTGTTTGAAAATTGAAAATAAAATATTGAAAAATCCTGTAGGACTATAAAAGAGTTGAAACTATAAAGACATGATTGGATGCGGATATTTGAGGCCATAAGAGGATTGAAATCGACGACAACAATTCGTGTAACTCAGTTCACGAGCCTGTATCACGATAATGTGACAGTGGTCCACATTATTGAATTCAACCCCTAAACAGGCAGCAGCGATCCATTACTTTTGGAAGTATATGTATTATTCGGTCGCTTTGCCTGTGGACAGCAGCAAAGACTCTCATGACTAAAACATGTCGCGTCCCACAAAGGCGAAATTATGAAGATTCCAACTCGGTGACGCTAGGAAAACAGTGAGTTTCATTTCATACGGCGAGTATACGATATATACCCTATGAATATGTAACGCGAATATTTACATGAATGCCCCAAAACAACGGCGCGACATTACAAAAGAAACGCCTGAAAAAATAGCTGCCGTCGAAAAAAATAAATTCCGCAAGTCCTTCCGCAGTTTCACGTGCCATTCTCGCGACAGCCTGTGCGACTTATGAACGAGTTTTTGAATTATTCGCCGGTGGAAACGGGACAGCGGTGAAACAACATTTCACGAGTTGTATTTTAACCCGACCGTAAACTTGTTTGCGGCAAACTAAAACTACTTGGGCAGGCTTTGGAAAGCCACACCGATACTACTACATATTTTACAATGGCGCGCAGAACCATTTAATGGCAACAATACCACTGGCGGGTGAATTTCTCTGTCGGTATTCGCAGCGGTTAAATGCCAAAACGAAATTCTAACGAGTTTGTCAGCTCGCGCTATTGGCGAAGCCGCGTAACAATTATAGAGCAATTATGGAATTAATTAAATGGCGAAAAATATGAAATAAAATTATTTAATGAACTGGAACTCGGTGAAATTAAACAGACACCGCGTCACACATTTCAATCGATATCTTCGATTCCATTACGCAAATGATATCAACCATCAAGGAATGCATACATTTCACTGCGACAATGCAGTTAACCTTGAAAATCTCTAAAAAAATGACATAAAAACAAAAATTTTCTTGGTATCGTGTGAGCCCCACTGAACTATTCAACTTTGTCCTTCGGACATTTGACTTATCTTTAAAGACAGCAAAGATATTTGAGATGGCAATAGTTACTGCCTCACCCTACAATGATAGTCAAATTCATTACGAATTCAGTGACTATTATTACTCAAGGTCATTCAAGGGCACGGACAGTGTTCAACATTCCTTCAAAGCCCGTTTACAGGCATGTATCGATGTTAAATCTTATACGTTATCTCTACCAGCGACCTTGAATGACCTTCAGTAATTATAGTCACTGAATTCGTAATGAAAGTGCCTATCATTGTAGGTGTTTAAAAAGGGGTGGTTCCATTTAAAAATGTCAAGGTGACCTTGATGTCTCTAAAAAAATGACATAAAAACAAAATTTTTTTTTGGCATCGTGTCAGCCCCATTGTACCATTTAACTTTGTCCTTACCATATTTTACGTATCTTTAGAAAAAAGCAAAGATATTTGAGGTGCAAACGTTAGGTGACTCACCCTGTATACCGAGCATAAACGCTTTCGTTATGCCAGAGATGCAATGTAGAGCTATTGAGCTTTGTTAAGACGTGTATATATCATTGTACAATATAATACCAAGTTGCACGAACCGTAAACACATTAACAGGTTCGTTAAAAATCCGACAAGTAAGTACACCAAGACGAAACGAACTTTTAAACCTTCTCGAAGCCATTGCAGAAAAATTAAGTTCGATGTGTGCGTTGGATTTTCCACAAATAATCGTCTTTTCAGTCGCGGCCACGGATCTCGTCCCACGCGAATATCAATTAGTATCCGGTTAATATTGCGATTTTATAGGGGTTCGTTAAGCCGGCTTGCATATTCGGTCGATAAAACCCGGTCGAGCAATTATTTTTCAATTTCTACGCGTTCTTATCGTTCCTTTGAATCTCACAGAGGCCGCCGGTTTCATAACGCGGGACACTCTCCTTTGAACTGACCGTTCCACCCCTTTGGATTTCTTTCCTGCCCGTTTCCTGTCCTCGTCTCAGGCTTCCCGCTTCTCGAAAACTGGGCCGAGTTTTCCCTGCCCATCCCGTTTCCACCACTCGTGTTCATTTTCCTCCGGCCAGGTAGGTAAATCGTTAGGTATGCTCGCCTCGTGAAAAATGCACCACTGAACGACGCACAAACGCCTCACTTCCTCTCTCTCCCTGAAAAATTTGATCATTCCTCCTGGAAATTTTTACAGGGACAAGGAGAGAAATGAGGCTTCTTCCATGGAAAACGCCGAGGCGACTCCGCTGACTTTGTTGCCGGCAACGAGACGTCGTTTGCATATACTGCTACCTGCTCCCGCAATTTTCCACTCCCAATTTTCGGCAAGCCTTTTGTCTTTGGAATATAACTAAAAATTCACGGCACTTTGTAACTCGTAAGCACATCAATATTATTAATTTATATGTTACACGTTATAATTTATATCTTTTTAAGATGGTCGTGCTGTCATTTACGAGTTGTTTTTTTGATCTATCGTAGTGTGTTCAAAATTTACTATATTTTAATCATAATAGCACACTTTAACCCTTTGCGGACGCGTGTCTGTTGATAGTCGCACAAGCAATTTTTCCGTTCTGCGACTGCTAATCATTTTTAAAAAAATTATTACTCTCAAAAAATATCAAACACATTTTTACTGAACACAACGCATTTCCCTTCATTTAATTCATACACTTAACTCTTCAGTATGCAATTTTGTTTCACAAGGAAAATTTAATCCAGACCTATCAAGAAGTATGCTAAAAATAATTCCCGTCCGCTAAGTGTTAAGAGTTTCGATTTGTACATTTGCTATAATAATGCAGTACAATGGATGATTGAAATAAGTTTTTACTGTAATTTTTGTTTAAAGGATTTAGGGATGCTGTATGCATTTTTTCAGACCAAGAAACGTGTCAAACATAAACCACCCCTATGGTAATTGTAGAAATGTTCATTCTCCATACTTCGTTTTTACGTATTTGCTATAATAATGTATTTAAAGAAGGTATTGACTCATAGTTTGATTCTAATCTCAATTTGGAATGTTTGTAGTTGCGGTATGAATTTTTTCAGATTTTGTTAAAAACTATTTCAGATTGAAAAACGTGTTAGCCATGAACGCCGTAGAAACACATAATTGTCCCTAGCCAGACCCATTGTTGTGACATTTATCGATGAAATACAGTATTCATTATCATTTTAGCAACAGACGATTGCAACCCACGAGCGTCCCAAATAATATTAATCGTGTTCCGGAGGGGAAAAAGATTTACACGAAAACGCGTGAGCGAAGTATCTCTGGTCGCGTGAAATATTTCAAGAATCGCCGGGTCCGATTAATTCTTCCCGTTGTGAATTAACGCAATCCGACGGAGCTAGATTTTATCGGTGTTCTGGTCCATTCCGAGTAAGTCGCTCACAAGGCCAATATTTTGATACGCGTTGCATTTGCGAATACAATTGCATCCGCCTACGCGATACGTTTGTTCGGTTCACCACGAAACCCGTGGTGCCCGAACAAAACTGCGCGGTCAAACGAATCAACCGTGAATTCGAGGGAAACGTCCGTTAACGAAGTTTTGATTTTATTTATCAATTAGAACCTCGCAACCCTTTCAATCATCGAGCGCCGAAACAACCAATCTTCGATTCTATTCCAATTACAGTCTGAAACGCGAATGTTTAATTATCAAGCAAGCTTTATGAGAGAAAGTTCGCCGGCGCGGAGGTGGAAGTTAATTGGTGAATGAACTTTGGGTAAACACGTGTTCTTGCTGGTAGGGAATCGATTTTTTTTGATAATTCCTGTTATCAAACTTTCTTCATATTCATCTGGGATATTCATGTGTACCAGGTCGAAAAAAATCGAGTTCTTTTTGTCGCGTCCGTCAAAAATCATTTTTAACGAAATATTGAAAATAACGAGGTTGTAGTTCGCTTAGTGTGGTATCCATGGCAGAAGGTAATGACGATTGAGTTGCACAACAATAAACAAGGCATATTTAGAAATATACAGCGTGTCCCAAAAATATTGTACTTGAAAACGTCGAAAGTTCACATTTAAATTGTCGTCATTTTTGCATTTCCAATATTCGCAAACGAAGAAACTCATCTTAATGACTTACAATGAATTTTGATGCAAAACTTGAGTTTTACCAACTGTAGCGAACGAGCACTGCTTATATATTTTGTACTATAAATCTGTTTCCCTCCCTTTTACATTTATCTTTATAACAACACCCTGAAGTCTGCCACGACTCCAACAAAATTTGTTTCAAACCGCTTTTCGTTACTATATTGCAAAAATGTAATTTCTTCAACTTCTTCTCAACAATGTGGGTTTCATGGTAACGCATAGATAAGATAAAGAATTTTCTACAATCTGGAACAGAATTTTCATGAACCTTTTACTTCGGATAATCGAAAGTTCACATTTAAATTGTCGTCATTTTTGCATTTCCAATATTCGCAAACGAAGAAACTCACCTTAATGACTTACAATGAATTTTTATGCAAACCTTGAGTGTTACCAACTCTAGCGAACGAGCACTGCTTATATATTTTCTACTAAATCGGTTTCCCTCCCTTTTACATTTATCTTTATAACAACACCCTGAAATCTGCCTCGACTCCAACAAAATTTGTTTTAAACTCCTTTTCGTTACTATATTGCAAAAATGTAATTTCTTCAACTTGTTCTCAACAATGTGGGTTTCATGGTAACGCATAGATAAGATAAAGAATTTTCTACAATCTGGAACAGTATTTTCATGAACCTTTTACTTCGGATAATCCAGCTCCGAGAAATCATGCTCGCCACGCAGCGTCTTCAGGATATGCTGCAGCTCCGGCATTTTTCAAGATTCTGCAAAAGAAAAATTAGTTAGTTTGGAAAAAATTCGTGAAGATCGCGTGTTTTTTTCAAGACAATTGCCCCGACCCGGCCCGTTAATAAATTTCATAGTTCGTGTCACATTGAAATTGATGTCACAACGGTTAACCGCGTTCGCTTACGAATCGGCGGAGCAAAAAGTTTCCGGTGTTCCAGCATGACCTGCGCAATTAATCTCATTTCCGACCCTAACCGACAGATATTCCTTTGAGCCCACCGTGGACAAGCGCTCCACGATGCCTCGCTTGGGGTTAGCGTTTCAGTAAATTAACGTTAATTAAACCATGAGTTTTTAGCCTCTGTCTGGCACGTCACGAACGACCCGATGACGGTGTACAATTTTCTGCGCAACTGTTCCGCCGAGAGCGGGCCGGAGAACGCTAAGCGGGGTGAAGGACACGTTGACTAAATATTCGCGAAACCACTTGTAGCCGGGAACGCTTCTACTCGTCATCGACTACAGTGGATTCCGGTTATTTGGGGCACGTCGGGACTAGTATTCCTTCGCTCGATTAACACTATTGTTTACGCAGCACTAAAATTGATTATTTTACATTCCTTTATAAAAATAATAAAATTGTATTTACTTAGATCATCAGCGATTTTTATTGTAATATGTACACAAAAAAAATAAATGTATTTAATAATTCCTCACGAATGTCTCCTTACACTCTTAATAATCGTAAATTAAAAATTTTTTAATCCGTCATTTTGACGGGCCCCGTAAATCTAGTGTTAAACAGCTGCCCAGTTTACGCCACAAATCTAAATGAAGAATTCTATGTTTTCATAAAAATTCTGTTCGAGGTTACAAAAGTACACTATTTTCAATTTATTAGAATTAGTAACACAATATTTACTGACGATCAGTTTCATCATTTTGGAACGTTTCTAGTCCATGGCTAACGATTTTTTTAACACGTTGACTGCCATGGGGGTCACCGGTGATCGGCGACGCAGCAAATAATAAAAGTACATAATTAGAGTAAATATGGATACTGATAAATTTTTCAATACCATTGTTACTACAAGCATGATTTTATAACTCACTTTATTTGCTGCAAATAATATTTCAACATAATATGCATCGCATAATGAAAAATTCACGTTGGCGCATTGGGCAAACCATGGAAAATGTGCCTGGCAGTCAACGTGTTAATGGATCTTTTAACGGTAATAGTAATTTCAATCGTGAACCAACGAGTAAACATCGGTAACATAATCTAATTATTTCGTTTTGGGATTGTTACACTTATAAAAGAAGATTTCTAACATTCCACTTAGTACAGCACAAGTATTGAAAAGCCGATTAATAGACTTCCGGTATATGAAGTGTTAATAGAAGAAATGCATTTTTACTCAAACCAAAAATAGAGATCGGTTGCTTAACACGGGGAGATTTTCTTTAGTTGATCATAGATTCTAAATAAATAGAAGAAAATTTCGAAAGTTTGCATTGATTGCTTCCAAATGATGTGTTAGATGGTATTGTGGTGTATTTCCATGAATATTAACCCCTAGCACTATGATTTATTTTACGGTTACAGTGATTAGAACTTGATTGTCGTCCATCATTTCTTAGAACAAAAAGAAAATCTAAATTTATTATATGCTTGTATATTCCCCAATGGCTATATATCGACAGCAACAAAATAAAATTTTATTTCGCTTCAAAGGAAATTAATAATTTACATGTTCAGTAGTTCGAAATTCTTATCTCGAGTCTGACTCGTTATTATAGTGCAACGTGTTAATATTAGTTCGTTATGTACTGTGTTAACGCTCTCGCATGATAAACACGGATATACAATACTTCGTTATCCGTTCTATTCAAATGTCAACACTCGCGCAAGATCGATGAACGACATCCGTAAGAGGCCGCGAGGAGAGCTTATTTTGTTTACCTCTTCTTAGGAAAGACTGAGAGCGAATGCCCTTCACGCCACGACGGCAACCGCCGGCCCGTGGTTTCCACCACATTTCCTCATCAACAATTATGTTTTTGCGAGAACCAATCCTCGCCGGTTTCGCAGGCCTACCGGCCCGGATCGACCTTAAACTCTTACCGTGCACACGTGACCCAATTCTCAGAAGGGTGGTCACACCCTCCTCCTTCGTCATAAAACGGGCCTAGATCGCTGCTATCAGTGACCTTACCACGTGGCCTTCAAACATGTGGTTTCCAACCATGCGGCTTTCCGCACATGTTTCGCGAGACCACCGAGAACCCCCACTGTGGGAGCTCGCGAAAACTCAATCAACTCTCGCTCTCCCCGCGGACCGATGTACAATCATAATTCACAATTTATCATAACTAGACTGCGGATCTTAATGCAAAATAAATATTTGCATCGATTGCAAGACATAGGAGCCAAATAAAAATTTCTTTCTTCTGCCAAATATCTTATTAACACTTGGCATGCGGGTATACTTCGCCGATTGAAGACCGAGTAACTCGACAATTGATACTTGTGGGAATGAAAAATTCGAAACGTTGCCTAGCAACGCAAACAACACACATACAATGTCACACGATGTAATTATACAATACCTGCTATCCACCACAAATCTACTAAATACGTATTTTTACGTGACCCGCGCTCCAGTGACAGACTGCGAAAAACGTAAAAGTACGTTGCCCGCATGCCAAGTGTTAAGTTGAAACGAATACGTTGATATATCAACATTTTTTTAATACGTCCACTGCTTTAAATTGCACGTACTCAATTTTGATATAAATGCATAAAATCCGCAGTCTAATCATAACGCACATCTTACGCTAACATACATCTCTACCCTAAATACATTATAAATACATCTCTACCTTAACGCGCATACAATTTGTTAGAAATACAAACGCAACATATCAATCTATTTAGAACGCAACACAAACTGGAAAAAACACTATTCGGTCCGCAACATCAGTTAAATAACCAAAACCTTACGGATCTCCCCATATTCGAAACAGGATGTCCCTAATATGGAGAAGTAAGAATTCTCGATTTGGTATAATGTTTCATAATGATAAAGTCTCGAATATAATAGTTATTCCAGATCTTAGAATTTAATTACTAGACTGCGAATCTTTCTGAAAAATAAAAATTTTCGTCATCGATTACAGGGTACTGAAACCAAATAAAAATTTGTTTCTTCCTTCAATACTGTCGGCAAGGAAAAAGTATCGTGTCGATACTCTACGATTCTTTTAATGTTTCTACTGTTTAAAATTGTAGCTACCCATTCTTCTCACAAACATATAAAATCCACAAACTACTAATTGGTATCTAATCAGTAGACTGCGAGTTTTTATGCATTTATAGCTTCTCAAAATTTTCGAGAAATGCTATTGTAGAATATAGCATTCGACTGAATTTAGAACGATTTTTATTTATTTCTGATCTACAAAGGCTATTATCACCGAAAATAAGATTTTTCTTGATTCCACCTCCTTAACATTCGTCTACAAAAATTGCAAATTGCATAAATATCCGCAGTGTACTAATCGGTAATAAGAAGGCCGCGAATATAGTTGCTAATCTAATAGAATAAAAATCCGCAGTCCAATGATAAATAAAAAAAGATTTTACTTGATTCCACCTTCTTAAAATTTCGTCTACTAAAAATTGCAAATTGCATAAATATCCGCAGTGTACTAATCGGTAATAAGAAGGCCGCGAATATAGTTGCTAATCTAATAGAATAAAAATCCGCAGTCCAATGATAAATAACAAAAGATTTTACTTGATTCCAGCTTCTTAAAATTTCGTCTACTAAAAATTGCAAATTGCATAAATATCCGCAGTGTACTAATCGGTAATAAAAAGTCCGCGAATATCGTTTCTAACCTAATAGAATAAAAATCCGCAGACCAATGATAAATAACAAAAACAAAAACTGACCAACAATTGTCTAACCATTCGTTTGACTTGGTTTTGATATTGTTCGATGGTGCTTGATCTCTCCGTGGTTTTAATGGTATTTCGTAGCGTTTGGCAGCGATTAAGCCTCATCCGGCCACCATGAACTTTCGCGGCGCTTCCCAGCCCGTCGATTACTTATGCAACCGTTCCAGGACTAATCCTCGCGGCTTATACCAGATATTTCCGGCGGAAGGAACGTAAGGAGATATCCTTGGGCTCTGCAGTTGCTTCGCTTCCCTGCCAGAAGAAGAAGAAACGCGCGAAAGGAGGCGACAGAAACACGGAGCGTAATCCTTCCCGTATGCTCAACGTATGCGTGCACGTCCATGTGAATATGCTTAATCCAACGCGAAGAAGACACTTTGGAGCGGTTCTCAATTATCCGATACATACTGCGAGCCGCGGAGGCACAGAAGGCCTGTTAAGTCGATTACGAAAGCTGTTTACGAGAAGCCAGTCGCGGATTCAATTATACAGGGTGTTTGCGAAATCGTGGTAGAACCGGCAAGGGGATGATTCCTCGCATACAATCTAGTCGAAAATAAAGAATATAGTTTTTTCATGCGGGACTTCATTTTCGAACCCTTCGATTTTTCAAAAACCTAAAACAGTAAAATACTTAGTCGTCAACATAAACGACTCAGTACGCAGACGCTCGTCGATAAAAATAAGATTGCAGTACGGAGGATTAACCCTTTCCGGGCGGGAATTATGTTTAGCGTACTTATCGACGGTTCGAATGTACAATTTTCCTTGGGAAATGAAATGGTGTACTGAAAGCTATGCATAAGAATTAAATGAAGGAGCAAATAATGTGTTTGGTAAAAATTTGTTCGGTGTTTTTGGAGAGTTATAATTTTTTAAAAAGTGATTTTTAGTCACGGAGTAGCAATTTTACTTGGGCAACTGTCTGCAACACGCGTCCGCAAAGAGTTAAGGATCCCCACAGTCTAATGACCAGAAATGTTAAAAACGGTCCCCAGATTGCAATTTTCAAGATCCTAAAACAGTAAAAAACTTAATCGTCAACATAAACGACGCAGTACGCAAACGGTGTCGATAAAAATAAGATTGCAGTACGGAGGATTAACCCTTTCCGGACGGGAATTATGTTTAGCGTACTTATCGACGGTTCGAATGTACAATTTTCCTTGGGCAATGAAATGGTGTACTGAAAGCTACGCATAAGAATTAAATGAAGGAGCAAATAATGTGTTTGGTAAAAATTTGTTCGGTGTTTTTGGAGAGTTATAATTTTTTAAAAAGTGATTTTTAGTCACGGAGTAGCAATTTTACTTGGGCGACTGCCTGCAGACACGCGTCCGCAAAGAGTTAAGGATCCCCACTGTCTAATGACCAGAAATGTTAAAAACGGTCCCCAGATTGCAATTTTCAAGATCCTAAAACAGTAAAAAACTTAATCGTCAACATAAACGACGCAGTACGCAGACGGTGTCGATAAAAATATGATTGCAGTACGGAGGATTAACCGTTTGCGGACGGGAATTATATTTAGAATACTTAACGACGGTTCGAATGTACAATTTTCCTTGGGAAATGAAATGGTGTACTGAAAGCTGCGCATAAGAATTAAATGAAGGAGCAAATAATGTGTTTGGTAAAAATTTGTTCGGTGTTTTTGGAGAGTTATAATTTTTTAAAAAGTGGTTTTTAGTCACGGAGTAGCAATTTTACTTGGGCGACTGTCTGCAGACACGCGTCCGCAAAGAGTTAAGGATCCCCACAGTCTAATGACCAGAAATGTTAAAAACGGTCCCCAGGTTGCAAAGTTGAATCAGCATCCGCGGCTGAATAAATGAAACAAGTTAAAGACACAGTCCGACCGCGTAAATCGATTTCCGTATCCGCTCCGAACACAGTTTACGGAAATGTTCGTCGCATGTCGTTTCCATTCCTCTCGAGACAAAGTTAGCAGCATTTCCACTTTCCGGTGCCGTTTTCGCGCGATGATCTCGGCTCCTCGTTGCAAAATTAGAGTATCCGAGCCGGGGAACGGTGGATTTGCGAACAAACGGTATGGTTTTCGGTGTGAAGCGAGGAAAAACGTGGTTGAACGCGTGTCGCCGGGGGCGGTTTGCACAATTTGTCATCGCGGGTTCCTCGTCGCGTGAAACGCCGTAAAAGACGCGTCGACGCGACGGCAGTGTTTCCGGGGCACGCTTTGCAAGAACGAATCTCATTCTGGTCATGAATATTTACGGTCTTGATCCAGGCCGCGTTGGAACGACGAACGAGAGGTCCGAGGTACTTGGAATCCGTCGGCAAAAACTCGGGAATTAATTCCGACGTTATTGGAACAGAGGAGAGACGCGAGAATTTATCGAGTCCTGTTTTTCGTTGAAAGGGAAGTACGTGGAGCGGAATACCGCGGCCGATTTCCAGTGGACCTCGACGATACCGTCGACGCAGATGCCGATTGTTTGCCCACATTTCCATGGGAAAAGAACGGGAATAGAGGAAAACGGTAGGTAGGTGACCCGTAAAAGGTGTCGCGTTAGCCGGCTAACTTTCATGTCCGCGCATAAAATATCACTGCCGGATTTGGATTTGAGATTAAAATCGACGTCCGAGCCGCCTCAAGCGCCAATAAAATCTGCTTTATTGTAGAAAATAATTTATCGCGCGCTGGCGTTAACGCCACCCTAAAACCACTGGCGCGTCCCGATCCTCTTACTTAGTTTTATGATGACACGTCGTTTTCGCCGGCGTGGCACAATAACCACGGAATCGTGGCATTCGAACGAGCCGTCGAACGAACAATTTTCACGTGCTGAGTAAGAAACTCTATACGTAGAGGAAACGGTGGTAATACGAACCCGCTGTCATTTTTAATATTATCACAAAGACATTTTACGGAAAACGATATCATTTGTCACACGTTTACCGTATTTATAAGTTGGGAAGCAAATTTATTCTAGATAATGTATTGTTTCTGCTAATAAGGAGCATAGTAACCTAATGAATAAACTTGCTTCCCGTTAAGTGCATCTATTGAATTAATGACGAATATTCTTTAATTTCAATGGAAGATAGAAATATAGAGTTTGTACAAGATACTCTTAAATACGAGGAATGTCTCGCAGTCTTTGGAGGCAATGGAATCAGTTGTCGAGGTTGTTAGTAAACGTGTATAACAGAGATGGGCAATTTTACCTCAGTTGAGGCAAACCCGTCAACACCGTAGCGCCCTCTGTCCCCTTCCAGCAAAAGCGGTACAATGGAGTAACGAAGACACGAGACGTCAGCGTACGCAACGAACGTGCGCGCTGCATGAAAGAGAGGTTGGTGGGAGAAGCAGGCGTTTGAGGGGCTCCACCCGTGCCCACCACTGGTGTATAATATACATTTGAATTGTACGAGCGAAATGAGCGGGCGTCGGAAGAACAAGCGAGCGCCGGGGGAACAGGCGAGCGTCGGAGGAACAGGCGAGCGTCGGTATGCGAGACTGTGTCGGGGATGCAGCCAGTGTTGGGATATGGTCCATCTTTTCTCGCGCATGCGCGGCGATTTTGGCCTCAGTAAAGTAAGATTCTCGATAAAATGGGGTACCTTGAGCACCCAGCAGAATTTTAAAAAATTAGTATGATTTGATACTAAAAAATGAATGTATAACGTGTGTATTTGTGTATATTTTGTAACTCGTAGGACACGTCCTGAAGTCTTTTTGTCCGGAATAGATTGTTTCGATACTTTCCCGCCAATATAACTGTCTTAGGGCTCCACTACCTCGTCATCATGATATAGATACGTTACCGTTGTGGCCGCGCATGCGCGAGAAAAGATGGACCATATCCCAACACTGGAAGCAGCAGCTTGAGCGCAGTTTTGGAATGGTATGCCGTGAGAGAAGGACACGTGTGACAAATAAATATTATATATATATATATATATATATATATACACATATATATACATATATGTAGGATCTTAGGAAAAATGAGGAATTCCGCGCCGGGAATCGAACCCGGGACCCTCGCGGTTGTAGCTGATCAACTCTTACACATACCCACGGAACCCTCCTACTTTTCCTAATCTCCATACAGTATTTGGTCTGGGAGGTCCTGATCCCACATATATATATATATAAGTTAGTTATTCCAGTTTAAAAACTCTCCATTAGTGGTTTATTATCAACAGAGGTTTCAGAGGAACATAGTTAAATTTGTAGTCATTACAATTATATTAATTATATTTTATTTGTTGCCCGGCGATAATACGAACGGAATTTTAGACCAGAGTGACTACAACAACAATAGAAGATAGAACAAGGATGAATTCAACAGGACAAACAGACATATTTTAAAAGATCAATGTTTCGAAACTGTTCGACATACTAAAATAATATGAAATAATAAATAAAGGGAATACGCAAACCATCGACAGAGTTATTAACGAAATAATTCCTCACCCCGGCTGGCCGAATGAAAACCACGTCATTGTCTTCCTCGGGCGTTATCAGCTTTAATTCCTGCCAGTATTTCCGTCTGCGTTGGCCACATCGCGGCGAAACAATCCAGACAACAGGTTCATTTTGCGGCGACAAAACGCGTAATATCCTTCCCATTCTGAATTAATTTTGTGTGTACGCAACAGTTAAAACGCGCGGCCAATTCAAATCCGTCAATCCGAGGGCAACACGTTCATGCGCATCCGACGCGAACGTAGCATTGAGTGACGTTTATCAAAACCTTGCCGTTGATTTCCTGTTGTTTACAAACACGGAGCAATACGAACGATTCGTGACGTAGATACCTGAATCGACATCACTCTGGGAGTGTTGTCAGTGTACGGAGATAAACGATTGCTCAGCCGTCTTCCCGTTGCATAATCGACGAACAATGCGGTCCAACAGCGAGTTCCGCGGCCACAATGCCCGTTAAGTGGCCAACAATAATAATCTTCCATACGTGCATTCGCAATGATATTTTTCTGCCTCGAATCCCCTACGATTCACGGGTGAGACCAAAACTTTAAGATCGTTGCAGAGGGTTCGCCATTTTGAACACTACGGTGTGCACGGAACAGTAGACGTTTGCGCGAACAAAAATTTTTATCGGGTAATTTACAAGAAGTGAAATGGGAATAATAGTTCATCATTCTATTAGAGATTAACAATTTTTTAAAAATATTTTACTTTTCTTTTCATACGAGTTTCAGAAAATTAGTAATGCGGTTACCACTGAACTGTACATGTTTGCACGAAAATGAATGTTTATGAGGTAATTTATAGGAAGTGAGATAGTAATAATATTTTATCATTTTATTAGAGATTAATCATTTTTTGTTGAATATTTTACTTTGCTTTTCATTCGAGTTTTTGAAAATTATACGACGACCACTGAACTGTGGATGTTTGCTCAAATATAAATTTTGATGGGCAGCTTTACGTGTCGATCTTATTAAAAGGTAGAGGGGATAAGATCAACCAACGAGTGGATCTGGATTATTGTAGAGCTTTCCTACAGATTTGTAGAGAATTTATGCAGAGAAATCTTAGAGATTTCCGGAAACGAAGCGCGGATCTAAGAAGCGCGAACGTTTTCGGGGGCAACTGCAGCTATGAGAGGCTTATTATGATTTCTGGGAAAATTGTGGCGTGACCTATCGTCCGAATAGAAATATAAAATCCTGGGGATTGCTCACGGATAGAGGTCAATCTGCCACTCATCGCTCCCTTTAAAAACAAACGCTGCTCCGAGCAATTCCGCTGTTCCCAACACGTAGCCAAAAATGAAAAAAATGTATTTCTTCATTGTGAAGATGTATGTATCGCATTTCGTTTAAGAACTATTAAACCAAAAATGTTCACTGATACCAACATTTATTGTACAATTCTTTTCGAGATACGCGATCTCAAAGTTGTTAATTCTATAGTACACAATGTTTTCAGTAATAATACAAGTAGGAATTTGAATTATTATTGGGTTGTAATCCTTCTATCTCAGTATTAGTAACTTTCTAGCATGCTCTAAATTAATATATGTTTTGGTTTTATTGCTTCATTGCTATTAAAAAATGAACGAAACGTAGGTAGTTCCCTTTTTGTGTGTTTGCCAATTTCACTGTCGTTCGTAATACGAATGTAGAGACGTGCTGATAGCTCGTTAACTCTCTTAATTGTCTCCCCGCTAATCTAGTTTCACAATTTTACAATTACGGGAAAATATGAAAAACAATGCACGCGACGTGACAGCCTGTATTGCCCTATATTCCCGCCGTCATGCGTCAGGGCGAAAGCTATTAAAATGTAAAGTTTGTATACGTTTTCATTGCAGGTCGTGTTATAAATTCATAAAATCCGCGCCGTGATTGTTGGGCAATGTTAAACCTGAAGGAGCCTGGATTCATTGTTCTTGTAGAATCCTCTAGTTTCTAAAGAACTGGAAGTTTCATTCTCCCGTGACCTTGGGACCTTTTTTCGCGTCGCAACACAATCCAATAATAATGATAATTATTATAATAATAATAATGATAATAATAATAATACGAATGATAATTATAATAATAATGATACTAATAATAATAATAATAATGATAATTATAATAATAATAATGATAATAATAATAATAAGACCAAATAAAAAAATAAAACAAATATAAATACTGTGAGAAAAGTTTACAAGAACTTCAAAACATGATGAGACGAGGAATACGTTGTAAATAAGACAATTATGTAATCACAGTAGACTGAATGAGAAAAATGAAAAAAAGTGGAACGCGCAAAGAAAGAGCTTATCCGGTAACAAATAGGTCAAATAATAGTTTTTTTATTGCATTTTTGAAATGCATAGGACCTCAAAAATACTTTCCTACAATATGATGCTCAAACTCATTGAAATGACAAAATTATGCCGATTCCGGGAGAATCCCGCTCCTATGTCCGAAAGCCGATATTATAGCAGCGTTCTAACCTTTCAAACGGACTTGAAATCGAGGAACTTTAGTAGTGTGTAACTTTTGAACGAGTGAACTCTGAGCAGTGAACTTTCGATTCCGTGCATTACAACATGAAGTTTTATTGTTTTTTGGCGATATTGTGTAATACTTTATTCTGAAAAGTTGAACATTTTTTGTCCGCTGAGCGAAAGTTCACCCATTACGCCAGTAAGATACAATTTTTAAACATGCATTCATTGACGGCGAGATAGAAATGAGTTCTTGAAGCTATATAAAATATAGTTTTACATGACGAAAGAGTAGCTAAATCAATTTTAAAAAATTTATAACGTGAGACGTACCATCACTTTCAAAAAAATTTATGAGTATTGATCAAATTTTCAGCGTTTCCACGAGACAGTCCCTTTAAGATATGCGCTGACTTAATTATATTTTTATCTCCTCAGAAATTGACTGTTTTGTCGAAATCTGTGACAGAAGGTTTGCTGGTGGTTCGAAGTGCGCGCGACAGCCGATGACAGTGACAGATCCATTTGTTTACAACGGTCCATGAGGGCACACGGTTGTCGCTTCCTTTTAAAACGGATCGTCGATTCACATATTAGATTAACGATTTAATGGATAACTCGATGAATGACTCTATGTATGGTACGTGTCGGTGCGTAAATTGAACAAATTATAGAAGAATGCCTCTGGTGTTGGTAGATGGACACCCTATGCACGTACACATTATGGCAGCGTTGCAATAGGGCGCAACGGTTCTCAGTCGCCTTTCTTAATCGCCGGACATCTCCGGATCGAGTAATCAGATGTGAACTGCAGCAGGGTCATTTCTGACCCATGTCGCGATTTTCTATGCTCTGAGAACAGAATTAAATTTCCTGCCTTCGTATCATAGTGACCTGTATGACGAAAATCCAAATTTTCTGCTTCAATATATATTATATTAGGAAGTAACAGCTACAAGAAGTACCTTCAAGAATATGTTTAAAAAAAATTAATAAGTAATGTTGTAAATGGTCCGAAACTGGTCTCATAAATTTGATACCTAAATGAAACTCTAAATTATCCAAAATTGTAGTTCAATTAGTACACAGAAAAATAGGAGGGGGTTTTCCATTGGTTCATGTGATTCTCTATATATACCATGTGTATTATGTTACTCTTCGAATGGAAATATTCTTTTTGATCAATAAGACAAATCCTCGCCGAGAAACCGAAAGATACCCTAACTCTGTCAAGACAGAACCCGGTCAATATTTACTCAGACCCGTTGAGCCTGTTAAGAGGAAAACCATCCCCCACGGAAAAACAATCTTGGTAAGCAGAAAATGATAACCCGGACTACTTGATCGGTTTATTACTTGTCACGGACAGATCCCACGCTTTCGCAGATCGTAACGATAATAATGGTACTAACAAAGAATCAATAATCGTTGAAGGAGGATCACTATAATTTTATCTCCCAACATAACTGGCTGAATGTTGGAGAAAACGAAGAAAGAAAGAAATTCTCTCTTTCTCTTTATTTAATAATTAAAAAATTGCACATTCGTGATTCGGATGCAAGGGTGTCGGTGTCATCAACATTCAGTAAAGAGAAAATACGATATGTTAACAAGGACACTGTTAAAAGCGTTAAAACGATCCACTTCGAATGTTTGGTTTCATTGTACAATTATTAAAGACATAAACTTATGATTAATTTATTACTACGATCAAAAATCAATTGACATCTCGGGGAATGTATTGTAATAATTTGTACAAAGCACACAGAATAATGATTTCATTCTCGATATCCTTTAAACTAGTCTGATTTTTTTTTCATTCAAGGTCATTTGAAGGTCATAGTTTTTGCAGGCCATTGAACTCGTCTTGAGATGTTCTACAATATGACGTGACATAAACCCAACATTAATAAGCGAAAAAATGGTGACGATCTTGAAAATTCTAAAAAAAATAACCTTGATAGAAAAAAAGTCATATGTCATAATATTTGCTGTTCCGAATCAAACAACTTTGCTTTGGAACGATTTATTGTATCCACAAAGATAATTAAGATATTGAGAAGCGCAAGATAAAAGAAACACTACAAAATCAAATCCAGTCACTTTGATTGGTAGATACTTGTTAAATCGTTAAACAATAAGTCAGTGAGTTGTATGATAATTGGGTTGCCTGCGATCTGAGTCCAAAAAAAAAATATTCAATTACGGTGTCGAAAAGACAGAGAACCCGATGTATGAGTGAATGATGTGTCGCGTGGGTCACGGCATGAGCATCCCTGAACCGCACAATGGGCAACTGGTCATAATTACGGGCGACAAGTGTGCGTGAGTCAGCGTGTGTGTCGGCCAGTCAGTGTGCGTTAAGATCGTAGCGAACACGATCACCATCTTAAGCCAAGATCAGTGTCTCGTGAAAAGTCGAAGGGTTCACGCGTGCTACGCCACGATTCCGAGACCGGTGTCCTCTGCATCCTTCGTTTCGCGGTTCGAGGGTGGTGCAACGCGTGTATATGGTTTTTCTAACATGGTTCTCTTCGGTTATGTCCTTTGCATTTTCATCATTGGTAAGTCTCACAAATAATTAAATAAAAACTAAATTAAATAAATCTTAAAATACTGACTTACATTTTCTTTTAGTAAATCTCTGTCCTCTTAGAGTTTGATTCAACTCCATTTATTCTTTATAATGTTATTATAGCCGTCAGAAAAATAGTGTTTCAAATAAAAAATATTTTTAAAGCTTATTTTCTAAACAGTGTTAATTTCAAATGACTGCTTAGTTTGGCATTAATGGGTAAACTAGTTAAAATATTTATATAAATATTCATAAATAGACTTCTTTTATACAAATTTTCAAAGCTTATTTTCTCAGCAGTGTTAATTTCAAATGACTGCTTAGTTTAGCATTAATGGGTAAACTAGTTAAAATATTTATATAAATATTCATAAGTAGACTTCTTTTATATAAATTTATATAAATAGTAAATATATATAAATTTATATACATAGTCTTTTCAAAATGAATTATTTACTCGCAAGTAATCTGTTAATAAATGCTGATTTTTATGAAACCTTAAGAATTACCAAAAAATTTAGCATCGAGGCAATATGGATGAAATTGCCATATACTTTCGACATCATTAAAATACGATCTATAAAGATCGTTTTAGAATGACATATTTATGGGAGAGTTTAACGACAGCATTTTGACGCAAATTTATGACGTTATAAAATCTAATGCTTCCATTTCACACAGTTTTCCGTATCTAACAGTGAGAAATAAGCTAAATAAATCATTGCAATCCTGACAGTATGCGACAGGATTAGTCTCAAATAATTAGTGTACAAGCAGTGCTAACACTATGTTTCATTTCAAGTAAAGTAAGGACTGCAACTGACTAGTAAAATTATTTATATTCATATTCCGATATTCGACACGGTATTTACGAACATTAATTACCGCATCATGTACAAACATATTTCATAGTCCACTTCGTTTTAAAATTCTCTTGAAAATCAAGTTTAAATAAAGATATATTTGAACATCCCCGTTGCGACATGAAATATACACGACGCACAATATACCTTCGCTTGCATGAGCTGTATGACTTTGAAACTTTATTACATGCAAAGAGTTTGTCTTCATTATATTTTTCCAACGAGCCCGACGCGCGATGGTGTCCAATATTTTAACACTAAACCTACCACTACCAAATGACAAGTTCAAGATTTTTTAGTTTAAGTTTATTCAGATTCTAACGACGTTAGATTTCTTTATTCAACCACATACACGAAAAATCGCTCAAAATTTTAAATAAATTTTACAAATGGGTATTGGTTACCTGAATCATACCTCGTCCAATTTTACAATTTTCACTTGCAATTCGAATGATTCAAAATTTAAGTCTTGACAATTAAGCTATCATGCTGAACTAATGATCATATCAATTAAAAACACGAATATATAATAACTGAACAATAAAATGTATTACCTTGTAAAATAACAAGATACAAGAAATGAAAAAGTTACATTTGATACTGAGTTAAAAAGTAAAAAGTTATATTTGAATTCATCAATATTGATATAAAATTCAAATGTTCCGATCGTCATTTTCACGAAAGATCAGTTATCCACAGCTGAGAGCATGGAAATGATTAATTTATTAATGTGAATATATATTGGAAACATCTAACAATCGTGCAAAAATTGTGTTTAAATGAAATTCTCATCGACAACTGTCCGGAATTGGTTGTCAGAAGGGTTACACGAGCAAACTAATCGGTTCGAGCAGGATTATTGAGGTCGCGGTTCTCCAATTACGTTGACCGTCTCAGTGGCAACTCTAATAACGATTTAACGACTATCTGAAATCCCTCCTCGTAGATCTCCTCGCTCGCGAAAATAAGAGAAGACCGTGATTTCTTCGAAACTTTGAAAGCGGATTGGAAATAACATTTCCGAGGAATCAAAACACCATCGGGGAAACTCGAATCGTTCGGAGACTTTTTTTCCGCTGTGACAAACGTCGCTTGGTACAATGCCAGTGACAATCGAGTCCCGTCAGTTAAAATCTTTGACACGTGTACGCGGTGTAACTTGAATTTAGTCGACGATGTGGACTAATCCGAAAAAAATGGAACAATTTCGACAACCAGCGTTTCCTGCCAATGGAAATATAAATCGATCAGATTTCGTTCGAACGACTTACCGAGATAAAATGTATAATGCATCGATCATTCTGACATTCGATCCAGATGTTCTTACAATGTTATCAAACCGAAATTTGACAAATGGAGTGCGGTTTTTATGGTTTTATTGCAAAAGTGAGAGGGCGAGATGCGGTACTGTGTAAACATAAAAATAATTTAAGGATACCGTTATATTAAAGTTATACAAGCAAACCATTCGTATTTACATATTGCAAAAATGAGTAGATAAGATGTTAGATTATTTGCGCAGTTTAGTAGTAATAAAGCGAATTTTATTCTGTAGTTAATACAAGTAATTCGGTGAGACATTAAAGATTTTGATAACATATTCAGCATTTGTGTCTCCATGAGACAGAGTCGGTTAAATACCTGGAAATGTTATTCACGCTTCGCTTGTAAAGTATGGCTGCCAACAAAAAAGTTCAGATAGGAAAGGGAGGTGATAAAAATGGCTGACATTCCGGTCCTTCCGAGTCCTACAATTCAACCCAATTTACATGTCTTACAAAATTAAAATTATACACATTTTGGTTGGCTGCCGAGGAATTAATTAACGATACCGGAACAGAAAGGCTCAAATTTAACACAGTGATTGCTTTTCCATCACCTTTAGATCTTATGAAATCCTAATGAAATTCGACTTACGATTATGCGAAATTCGAGGCAAGTTAAAATTAAATTGCAAGATACTAGAGCCAAACAGAAATTTTCTTTTGCATTTAATGATTTTAATAAGATTAATAAGGCGATACTAACGGATGGACTTTATTAATTTTGTTTAATCTACCTACTGTTTTAAATTGCCTGTACTCATTTTTTTCATAAATGCATATAATCCACAGTCTACTTATGACTTGATATAAATTCCTATAACTCTGACTAACAAGCTCAAGAAGCAACTTGTAGACTTTCTGATAAAAAGTTGCTTTTAACAAGAAAGAACCGGCTGACTAATAAAAAGAAATATCAGAGACAGTGAATACACCTTTGTACGTGCTCCTTCAACTCCAGTATTCAATTTCCACCATCCACCTCGCCGCACGTAGTACAGTTTTCGAAATTTGTCATTCCTCGTCCGAAACATCCCTCCTAGGTAATGAGTTTTAGAATTGACGCTCGTGAAATGAGCGTGGACGAAACCAATGAAACGAACGAACGGTGGACACGGGAGAATCCCGTTAACATTCCCCGTTTATAAACCTATGGCATTTTAAACCGTCGCATTTATTCAATTTTTCCCGAAACTTTCTCAATTTCCCGGCGGCTCGGCGTTCAATTCGCTACGAGTTAATTCGATTCGAATATCCATTGCCGACCAGGCCTGGACCGGCTGATCTGTCCGTCGCGAAAATATTGCACGCCCGTAAAAGCAACACTACAGTGGCGCGCAACGCCAATTTTCTTGTCCAACAATAAAGACACTTTTTTCAGAAAAAAAATATAAATGATGTCAAAATCTCGCAGAAAATAATATCGGCAGAAACTTTCCTCGGATGCGCCTCTTAAAATAATGTGGGCAAACAGTTTCTCCATAGTGTCGAAAATAATGGAGATCATTGGTTCGTTCTGTTATTTTTCTTACTCGTTCCATTATAGTGCAAGAAACTAAATTGACGTTGTTGTTTTTAATGTTATGGAGAATTATAGACATAATTGTAGAAATTATAGATATCCGTTGTTTTCAATGTTATGGAGAAATTGTTTGGTTGCATTATTTTAAGAAGCGCATGCAGATAGTGCAGCGAGCAAGAAAATGACTGGACTTGCCTATTGTTTTCTTTGTTTTCAATTGTATGGAGAAATTATTTGATTGCATTATTGTAAGGCGTCCATCTGGATAGTGGAACGATTAAGGAAAATGACTGATATGAATTGTTCTCGTTGTTTTCAATTGTATGGAGAAATTGTTTGATTGCATTATTTTAAGGGGTGCATGTGGATAGTGGAACGAGTAAGGAGAATGACTGGACTTGCCAATTGTTTCTCTTGTTTCCAATTTTATAGAGAAATTTTTTGGTTGCATTATTTTAAGGAGTGCATGCGGATAGTGGAACGAGTAAGGAGAATGACTGTACTTGCCAATTGTTTCCCTTGTTTTAAATTTTATGGAGAAATTGTTTCTTTGCGTTATTTTAAGGAGTGCATGCGGATAGTGGAACGAGTAAGGAAAATGACTGGACTTGCCAATTGTTTCCCTTGTTTTAAATTTTATGGAGAAATTGTTTCTTTGTGTTATTTTAAGGGGTGCATGTGTATAGTGGAACGAGTAAGGAAAATGACTGGACGGTGTCAATTGTTTTCGTTGTTTTCAATTTTATGGAGAAATTGTTTGGTTGCATTATTTTAAGGAGCGCATGCGAGTAGTGGAACGAGCAAGAAAACGACTGGACTTACCAATTATTTTCTTTGTTTTCAATTGTATGGAGAAATTGTTTGATTGCATTATTGTAAGGCGTCCGTCTGGATAGTGGAAAGATTAAGAAAAATGACTGGGCGTGTCGACTGCACCTGTTGTTTTATATTTTAATTCAATCATATTATTCGCGAATATATTAACTTTTAAGGTCGGATTGATGTTTGTCCCACTTTTTAGAAAAATCGACTATTGTGCGACGTGTTCGCACAAGTTTCGCGAAATTGTTCTCGCGGGTCCCGTTCGCAAACACCAGAAATTACAAGAGCACCCCGATTTTCGCGATCGTCCCCTTCCAAGACCGAAAATTCGCGACGAAACGGGCAGATCGAGATCCGGTGGCCGCAGCCGCGCCACAGCATACATAATGCATAGGAAATCTGCATTCGAGTTTCCGTGAGGCACGCGCGTGCAACTGCATCGGGGACTAGAAAGCGGACATTATCTCGTAACAATGGAGTTGTGGCGGTGCGGAGAGTAGAATTCCGACCGGCCGACAGAAAGCGGGGGAAAGGGAGCGAGTCGGAGCGGAAATGAGCAGACAGAAAAATGTCTCGTTGTTGGTCTCCAGCGGCACCGTTCGATCGAATTTCTTTTTCCCCTGGAGATGTGCAACGAACGCGCCTCGACCAACCTTTTCGTTCCCGAACTATGCAGAAAATATTCTTCCACCCTCTTTTTATTTTTAATAATATCGCACATCCACTCGTAATAATATTCAGACACTCTTTAAAAGACAGGATGTCTCACGCAACAAGCTTCTCTCTGAAACTGTTGGAAACGAAAGAAATTGTTACAGAACAAAGTTAAACGGTATCGAACAATACAACAAAATATGCAAATAAACATATTTTGTGCATCGGTCCATCAGAGAAATTTTAACTGCACTGATTGATGCAGTTTTTTGTGCTCTATATGAAACAATTCACATACATATGTCCTAAACTTAATCGTTAGTAAGTTATCGCGTTTACCACGGAATTAAGTATTATTGCATGTGGATCTTTATGCAAAATAAAATGTTCTATGCATAATTTACAAGAAAAAGTGAGTTTCTTTCTTCTGCTAACAGTATTAATTATTTGAAAGAAACACGACCACGTTCTTGTGTTCTTCTAATGTTTTCACTGTTTCATGTTTAACCTATATATTTTTACCATAAATGCATAGAAATCCGTATTTATTGCAAGCTATTTCCTGTTTGTTCCGTTGCTGAACGACTTTCATCATCGTATCCGGTTGCAGCAAAGTGGTCTCGACTAATTGAACGAATCCGTCTTGCTGCAGGTAGTCGGGCGGCGGTAAACAACGGCTTCAAAAGTTACCCAACGACGGTGAAGACGTTCGAGAACGATACGGTCCTGCTTCCGTGCTACGTCGAGGATCTCGGTGAGTCTCCGAGCAAACTTGCCCAGTCTTCTCTCCAGTTCCGCCGTCGCGTCGACAGCTTCGAATCTCGGCAAATTGTTCGACGCGCAAACACGTTGCCTGAACAGAATTGATTGCGGTGTGATCCTGAGGGGTGGTAAGTTGACCCTCGGATTGTTCGGACACCAGAACATGACAACATTGAAGTATTGAACCAGAGACATTGAGGTAGGATCGCCCTCCCCCCCCCCCCCCAGACCAAGCGCCGTATGAAGATTAGGAAAAGTTGGAGGGCTCTGTGGGTATGTGCAGGAGTTGATCAGCTACAGTGGCGTGCAAAAGTATCCGGACACTCTTTAAAAACGAATAACTTTTTCAAAATTAGTTCAAACGGCTTGAGTTTTTTTGAGATGTTAGACGCATTAGTTTACTAGGTAGCGTGTACATAATTTTTTCTAAAAATTGCTCTTAAAGGTCACGATTTTTAACTTTTTAATCTGTGCCTGAAACAAAAATTTAAAAGATGCGTTTTATAGTTCTATGTAAGTTCTCTAAGTTATCTAAGTTATCTAAGTAAGAAATCGGTTAACGTCGTTATGAGTTACAAACATTTAAACGTGATTACATAAGGACAAAATTCTCTGGAAAGACCTAAACTCTGCGACTTTCACCTATAAGCTCCCATCTTGCAATGTTCGTAGCTTATAACAACATTAACCGACTAAAATGAAACTTTGCGCATGTATAATAACCTACGGAGATCTACAAAAGGTATATTTTAAATTTTCATTACAGGCACTGATAAAAAAGTTGAAATCATGACTTACTTTTTTCTTCACAATTTCGACCATTTGTATAAATAATTATTTACACGCTACCGAGTAAACTAATCCTTCTAACATCTCAAAAAAACTCAAGCCGTTTGAACTAATTTTGAAAAAGTCATTCGTTTTTAAAGGGTGTCCGGATACATTTGCACGCCACTGTATAAATCGTGACGCTCGAGTTCTAGTCCGGGTGGCCCCCCCCCCCCTTTTCCTAAAATCTTACATTGATGGTTCAGGAAACAACATGGCGCCAGCGGAAGCAGCAGACTCTCAACCTTCGGAAGCGGTTGCAAACAAATACCACCTGTTGCGTCTCGTAAACTGCAACAACGTTGTAACTATCGGTTCCTCGTGATCCATCTTGCTTGTTCACAAGACCCATTCCTTTCAGGAGAAAGATTTCGCAAGGAAACAATATATTGGATCGTTCGAAACATCTGTCTCTTGTAAGATACGGCCATGTCCCGCTGATGGACCCTCACAATCCATTTAGAGGGGTCGGGAGAAAGATTTCTTTCGGTCAGAGGAGTCATGCGAATCTTCATAATGCCCGAGCTCACCAAAACGCGATGCGATTTATTCTGTTCGCCCCTGGAAGTGGCTTCACCCCACTTTGTTTCTTTGTTGGGGTGTAGCCTAATCTATTGGAGGCTTCTTGAGAGGCTCTTGAGCCTATACTACCAGCTACAATTTTGGTTTTAACGGTTGGGATGAGATGAGACTGAAAATAGTTGGATGATTATTGTTAGACTTAGTCTTTCTAGTCGTGACTAGTTTCATTTTTGTGTAACAATTATATTGGACGCATTTATGAACCTGCTTTCTCACGCTGAACCATGTGTGGTTAATTTTATTCCGACCATCAACTGTCTGCAAATACACCATTTGGATAAAAACGCACTTTAAAATCGTTTTTCCTCGATTTTATAACCGGATCAGGTCCAAATAAAACAATGATGAAACTGAACGATCTGCTTTTAAAAACGCAAACATTTTCTCATTTGTAGCCTGCGGATTTGATGCGTTTCTGACAAAAATGGGTACATGCAAATTAAAGCAAAAATTCAATTTTGTGTTTTATAGCAGTGTATTTCAAAATAGTTTATCTAAGGATAATTTAGCCTCACCTGGTTCGCAGAGGGTTAAACTGGTTAGTAAAAAATTATGATTTAGAATATTTAGATGGAAATTTTGTAACCGAGCTCAAAATGCATCCAAGTTGTTGTCATTCGAGGGTAAAGAAGTTGTTAAAATTAGATTGTGTTGCAATTTGCGAAATGCAACGTTGCAATTCCCAGCGTCCCCTGGCAGAGACTGCTGGCGGTGGCAATCGGGCCGAGATTTTGCATGATAGTACCTTTGTGGCGATCCCTTAGGGACCCAACGGGGAGTAGCAATTTCGGGTCAGTGATCGATACTAATTTGCCTAAACAGCGTCGGCGTCCAAGGCGACACTCGTGCACAGGTAGGTATGGAGAGCAAACAATTTACTGTACAATCGATCGAGCTGTCATCGGTGGTTACGCTAACAGGATTGCCTGTCAGACTGTTCGCTTTGGCATGTCGCAACTTCGACAAGAGGTTACGGTGCGCTAAGACGATCAACGATTTTCAAGATCGCCGGAGATTAGGGACTTGACTCGGATTAAGTACCCGACCCTTCGAGTCTCCTCCGTGAACACGAACTTTGCCTCGGTGAACTATAGCCACGACACTCCGTTCGGTCGGGATTAAGGTCGAATTAGGTCGAAGGAAGAACACTTAACTGACTCCGCGGTTACGTATCAGTCTCTCGGCTCCGATAAATTGCAGCTCGATGCGTTCGGTAGACCGACAATTCGTCGATGATACTCTCTGATAAGTCCTTCGACGTAAATAACTATAATACTCTAACGCTTTATCTACAGGCGACTATTTTATAATTTTAGAAAGTCCATGGTTCTTGGTTCTTAGTGGACCTTATTATTAACCCTTAGCACTCGAATGGCGACTCTGAGGCGCCACTACAAATTGCTACACCATTATTCAGAATATTGTTTACATGATTAAATTTGTTCATATGTAATAAATTACTAAACATTTAAATATTGTATGACGTACTATATCAGTTTCGTAATGAAATCATAATGAAAAAAACTTATGTGCGATGGAAATATTTTAGGTTAGAAGAAATGTTTGGATTTTTAATTGAAATAGCTCAGAGTGCAAAGGGTTAATTGATCTTGGCTACGAATAATACGAAAATTGGCTACTAGAAAATTAGAATTTAGACGGAATGTTTCTAACTATTAGTCAAAATGGATGCAAGTCCCACCGTTTGACGATTAATGCTATAAGAATAGAAAAGACAAAATTTATTATAGCAGTTACTTTTGTAACCTCAAAATTCAAGTTTTGACAATTAAGCTATCATGCTGAACTAATGATCATATCAATTAAAAACACAAATATATAATAATTGAAAAATAGAATGTATTATCTTGTAAAATAACAAGATACAAGAAATGAAGAAGTTTCATTTGATACCGAGTTAAAAAGTAAAAAGTTATATTTGAATTCATTAATTTTGATATCATAAAATTCAAATGTTCTTTTGTAACCTTCTAACAGC
The DNA here is from genome assembly GCA_913789915.3 of Sphecodes monilicornis. Classification (NCBI taxonomy): domain Eukaryota; kingdom Metazoa; phylum Arthropoda; class Insecta; order Hymenoptera; family Halictidae; genus Sphecodes; species Sphecodes monilicornis. The sequence continues at coordinate 21,559,062 of OU565290.1, forward strand.
TCGTAGATCCTAAACTTGCTTAATAGATCGTAATAAAAATTGTAATAAAAACTTTCAAGTTTCATAACTAGATTGCGGATCTATATGCGAAAGTTAAATGCGGAAATTAAATGATAATGTATTTTCTCTTTTAACAATTGTAATCAGTCTAATAACTTTAAATTTGTATAACCTTACAATTTTTTAATGCCTTTACAGTTTCGTATTTGATTTATTCACTTCCGTCAAAAATGCATAAATTCTGCAGTCTATTAATTTATTGAAACACCTGTTATATTGAAAGAGGATACAAATTCTGAATGGACTGTGTCTCATGCACAAAAATAATTAAAGTTAAATTAAAGCTAGGTCAACAGTGGTCGTTGACAACTAATAAAGCGACCTGTGGAACATACTATTTATTCACTCTTATTGAGTCTCGTGTTAAAAATTGATTTCTTCTTGCATCTGAAATTTATTCAGTTAAAAATAACTAGAAGAAGAATTGCATAAAAACCACAATCTATGGAATATTCAACAAGTTCATATTCTATCACTTTAATCGACATGTATATGGACCATACATTATGTTTACGTTTTTATTAGGCTAATTCTAAAAAATAATTTACATAATTCTAAAAAATACCCAAGGTTTAAAAGAATATATTCACAAACAGATACAATAAAAATAAACTCAGGTACAGAAAGAAGTAAAACTAAGATAGTTTAAATACATTGATTAAAAAAATTGGAGTCACAATGACCGACTTACGAGGCTTCATCTGTTAGAGAAACTATTTGTAAAACGCAAAGCGATCACTGTTTCCTCGCTAACCAATCAGTAAACATCCATTTAGCACAGACGTAGCTGTTCGTCGGAAAGTAGAAAAATTTCATTTGATTTCTTTTGAACAAACAGAAGCGCGCAGAGGTGTTTAATTTAAATAAGATCGCGGAGAGTTGCCGGTCCGCCAGAAAGTCGATTAAAGGGATCAGATTAAACTTTCTCTGTGGTTACGAAGTCTCGAGGAAATTGAAAACAGTCTTCCATTCGTGCGTCCAGATAACGTGCAAACCAGGGTGAGATGGTGGAGGGACGGCATCCTTTTGGCTGACAGCGGCGAACCACGACACGTACCACCCGAAAGAGTTAGAATGTACTCAAACAGAAGCTTGGAGGTTTCTCACGTGAAGCGAAACGATACCGGGGAATATGTCTGCCAGGCGTCCCGACCAGCTCCCTGGGGACACGCCACGCAAGTACACGAGATCGAAGTCATGTGTGAGTACCATCTACTGCCGTACTAACCTCCGCTTAGCCTGTTTATTCCGCAAATATCCGCCAGTCAACTATCCAGCACCCTCATTCCCCAGAAAATAAGTTTGTGCGGGTACCCGAGCATCGGGTCGAATCGGACAATGATCGGGTCAGGTCGGGTCGGGATACCGAAAGTTTATAAACTTCGGGTACCCGCAATTTCGTGTACTCGAAGTGGTAGTCGGGTCGGGTCGGGGTCCCGAAAGATTGCAATATTCGGGTACTCGAAGTTAAAGTTGTATTTATATAAGCATAATGTTGTTTTATGATTTTTCAATAGCAGGTTTCATCTTTTATTTTCAATAGCAGGTTCAGAATGATTTTTGTATTTTTAGTTTAATCGGTTATCAAACTTCGCGAGGAAAAAAATATTTTAGAATACATTATGTGAAAGAATGTACGTAAAGGACGTTTCCGTTTCTAGTAAACACTGTTTTTACAAGACAAGGACTCTTCGTCCGTACACTGTTCGTATAAGAGCACTGTTTCGTAAACAGTGTTTACTACAGATCGAAATATTATTACAACCGATGATGGGACGTCTTAATATGCACAGAGTCACCGAGTTATTTATTGCCGATTTGACCGCAGACTTGACCCAACTTTAACTTCGAGCACCCGAATATTGCAAACTTTCGGGACCCCGACCCGACCCGACTATCTTTTCGGGTACCCGAAATCGCGGGTACCCGAAGTTTATAAACTTTCGGGACCCCGACCCGACTATCTTTTCGGGTACCCGAAATCGCGGGTACCCGAAGTTTATAAACTTTCGGGATTCCGACTCGATCTCGAACAAATTTCCCGACCCGACCCAACCCGAACCCGAAATTTCGAGTACTCGCACACCCCTACCGGAAAAGCTTTAAACTTCATAAGAATTAGGTCCAGCGAACGCCAAAAATGCCGATTTACATTAACCGTACAACGACCGGTCAAATGACCGGTTCTGTTTGTAAAGGTAACTCTTGATGATTATCAATTATATTGTGTGGAACAAATTACAACTCGTCTGTACCTATCCATGCCTTTCTTGTCGATATATTCATTCATCTCTCATTCCTTTATTTCACTCACAGAACACACACACACATCTAGACATTTCGCTGCTACGTTCTTACACACATTTTATATTTCGTACTTATTGAAATTACAACAATGATTTCATTACAAATTATTGAGTCTCTTCATTCAAGCACATATTGTTATAAAAATTGCGAGAAATCTATGTTAATTCCGTCATGAAATTTTTATAAAGCAGACTATACCAGTCGTATTTTGTGTTCGGTACGGTCAGTGTTAAAAATGCGAGTAAAATGAAATTCAAGAGACATAACTTTTCACGATTGTGTGAAAAAACATTGCACTTTTTTCTTCTTTTAACATCTTAATGACCAGTCACGTGTGTATTCGCGTTTTTAACTACCATTTTTTTTTAACCAAATTATCTTGGCTGAAATATTGACAATTTTTTGAGAATCGGAAATTTAGTGTTCAGACACATTCTAGATCCTCTGTATGTATGTTATGTGGCAGTCAATGTACAATAAATGTATGAAAATTCATTTATAAAGACTGTACCCTTACTACAACAAAAAACACGTACATAAGGTCTTTTTTAAAAAATTTTTTATGGAAGACTGCTGTATCCGAATGTTTTTGAAATAAAAGCTGCGGATGAAGCAAATACAATTAACGCAGACAATTTTTAATCCGCATGAATATCCGCAGGCTATGCATCACCTACTGCACAATATCATTCGCAAATGATATAAAAGTGTTTAAAAATCACTCCAACAGGTTATTTAACAAAAAATAAGCTTGAAATTCTTCGGAACTTACATTTATCGTGTAGAATGAAAGTTTCACGTTTGAAAACGGCCGTAGGGAAAGAATCCTTACGATTCCGAAGGCGTATAAATTACTAATCACGGCTAAACCCCCAATTTCCAGGAACACGCTCAAGGTACCGGGGATTTTCCTCCCGGGACTTCCAAATTAACAAGAAGAGCGATCTCGATTGTTTGATAATTTCGCCGCGTTTTAATTGGTAAAACTGGCAGCGGAACAACGGCGGCGCGGCGCGACGATTAATTTGAATCGATAATTTAAAACCACTGCGGCGGTGGATGAAAGAACGAGAGAGAGTGAAAAGAGCCGGGTATCGATTTTATCAGGCGTATCGTTGAGAGGACATTCAAGTTTTCGAGACCGTTTTTCACAAATTTTTAAGAACTTTTTTCAAAAGAACTATTGAACTTCTTTCAAAAGAACTATTGAACTTCTTTCAAAAGAACTATTGAACTTTCTGTACTAGAATTTCGAACACATATTCATGAATATTTGAAATACATAAGTGATTTTTTTTAAATAAAAATTATCAAAATTACGTGAGTTATACATTTTTTTATAAGGTATATTTTGATAAACACGTGTTAACTGTTGCCGATCAAAAAGGAAAAACTGGGGAAGCATATATAGTCAATATGAATGTGGTTACGGTCTGAACCATAATAAATTAAATATCTTGATTATTTACAAAATGGCGGCATTTCGAGCTCGAATGACTGGTTTTTTAAAATATTTTTCTGTCTTTAGCACGATAAAAAATTTTTTTTTAAATTTTAGTCCGTGCCATAACAGGGCGTGTGCTGAAATCCTCTGAAAATCGTAAATCAATTGATCTATTAGAACTTGAAATCTCGCGGCGACAGATTCGAGAAAACCGCGTCTAAAGATTCAACTATGATTAATATTCACGTTAATTTCACAAATTCGGACAAATCCTTTTGCACATATGTTCTACAATACCTGTGCTTAAAGAGAATAAATAAATCGATTTTTTTGACACACGTCCACACGAGAATGACCCCTTAAATTATGTACGAGCACCGCTACCTTCGTGTTTCGCGTCGCGTCGCCGCTCCGCAAACAAATTCCGGGGAAAAGTTTCCCCGGCCTCGGGAAATCCTCCACGGAGTTTCCCGAGCCGCGAGGATTTTGTTCCCTCTCTAAAACTATAGCTGTCGCGAATAAAAATAAGTAAAGCCGTCCGCGATCCCGCACGAAATCGAATTCTGCGGTCGTTCCGAGTCCGGCGGGACAGGATGCGAATGTCCTTCTCGCGAATATCGATGGCACCGACTAAATCGTCTTCGTGAATGTCTCAGTGTTAGGTTTAATTAATATTACTGGACTTTAAATGGAAAATCTCGTTCTCCCGGAACTTGCTAAGACTCCAATCTACGAGATCCAGAATAGTTCCGTGGCGCCATGATTAAATTGCTTCCAATTAAACGGTGAGAGTAGAGAATTGATTTTCGTCGATTAGAGACTTTAGTCTGTTGATCGAGAATGTCAGCTCGTCGCTCGTATTTTTCTTTTCTTGGTGTGATTAGTATGGATCTCGATCGTCGAGACGGGTCAGGAAGATATCGAGATGAGACGGTTCGGATTCTCCATTATGTCGAGATTCCCGAAAATGTTGGAGATTCTCGAAAGTTTCGGTATTTACAACTCTATACTAATGAAATAAGGTAGAAAAAAGAAGATTTATGCACTCAAGCGCATAGAATCCGTAGTCTGCACCTGAAAGACTCTGTTGTACTATTGTAAACTGGTAGCAAATAAAATAGTGATCACACTAATATTTAATAGAGCCCTTGTAATTTTTTATACAGGGTGAGTCACCTAACGTTTGCACCTCAAATATCTTTGCTGTTTCTAAAGATACGTAAAATATGGTAAGGACAAAGTTAAATGGTACAATGGGGCTGACACGATGCCAAAAAAAAATTTTGTTTTTATGTCATTTTTTTAGAGATATCAAGGTCACTTTGACTTTTTTAAATGGAACCACCCTTTTTTAAACGCTTACAATGATAGTTCCTTTCATTACGAATTCAGTGACTATAATTCAAGGTCACGGACAGAGATAACGTATAAGATTTAACATCGATACATGCCTGTAAACGGGCTTTGAAGGAATGTTGAACACAGTCCGTGACCTTAAATGACCTTGTCACTGAATTCGTAATGAAAGGAACTATCATTGTAAGCGTTTAAAAAAGGGTGGTTCTATTTAAAAAAGTCAAGGTGACCTTGATATCTCTAAAAAAATGACAAAAACAAAATTTTTTGGCATCGTGTCAGCCTCATTGTACCATTCTACTTTGTCCTTAGCATATGTTACGTATCTTTAGAAACAACAAACATATTTGACTTGCAAACGTTAGGTGACTCACCCTGTATAACAACAAATACATTTAGCGAAGAACGATATGATTTGTTGCGTCTACTGGATTTATACATATATAAGGAAGAAATTTACTGTAGCTAATTAGTTATTTCTACTAATGAGAAGCGTAAGTAACATACTGGCTTCACTTTTGTAAGAGAACCAAAAAGTGACTTCTTTACGCAATACATGTTAAATTCAATGAAATTATAATTCTTTCACATGTAAATTTCTTACTTTACCTGCATTTTAAGTAAGAATTCAAATGAATTGAAATTATGAAACCGGTGGACTACATTACCATCCTTTCCTTTACCACATATACAATCTTCTCAAATGAGGGTGCAAAGGTTCAGAAACGAATAAAATCGTTCAGAGTCGCAGCAGAGTAAATATGAATAAAGCCAAAGCTGTCGTACCAAACGCGGTTTGCAAAAATATGAAAAACAGTGGACTACCGATCAAAGAGCGATTGTTACAAACGGTAAAACGTTGCTTGCAGATCCTCCGTCCGTCCATCCAGTGCCAGAGATCGGCAAACTGGAAGTCAATTTGGGGGATGAAGTGGATATGGCATGTGTGGCGAAAGGTGTGCCGTTGCCGATCATATCATGGAAGAACAAGGTAATCGATGATCTACAGGGCGTCTCAAAAATGTTGTAAATCCTTGAATTGGTCGGTTCCTAAGGTTATTTAAAGTACCTCTTTCCTTTGTAAAAGTGACCACCTCTGCTTTGTTAAGGAGTTATCAAAGAAAAACACGCACCAATCAGAACATCGCTACAGAAGACGGTTTCCGGCTCGGGGGCAGGTCCCGCTAAGAGCGACATTACCATTGGCCGAGCTGGAATCCGTCCGCTGTAACGGTGTTCTGATTGGTGCACGTTTTTCGTTAATAACTCCTTAACAAGGCCGAGGCGGCATATTTTGCAAAGGAAAAAGTTATTTTAAATAACCTCAGAAACCGCCCACTTCAATGATTAACAACATTTTTGGGACATACTGTATATCGACAACGACCAACGCTCGAGTTTTCGGCTAGTACTTATGTACAAAGTAGAAATGTAGAAGTAGAACGTGTGCTTCCGGGGCGGACGTCGAACGTCCCGAACAATAATTGTGTTTATTTATTGGCAGGATGGGGAGATACCATTCCTCTATGACAGATCGCATCTGCGGTTCCATGCTGAAAACCCTAACAGCGCCGGACGTTACACTTGCGTCGCCAATAACGACGTCGGCGAACCAGCCACGGCCACCATAGATCTGTACATTCGATGTAAGTTCAGAATTTAGATTAATTTATGGTTAGGCGAGGTCCCTGGACCAGGAGACACTAGGCATTACGGGATAGAAATTTAAAGTACTATTAACACGTTGAACGCCACGTCGCGTCGGCCATATACATATAAGTGATACTATTCTTTGATCAAGTGTACCAAATTAATTTTCATTGTGCTATAGTCGAGTAAATTAAATTGGATTAGGATATAAAAGATGTAGAGGGATCAAAAGAGAGTAACGGGTATGATAAAGTTTGTCTTTCCAGTTTTGGTTCCATCAATTAAATTTTTGTTTGATTTCGTGGAACATTTTAGTATCATGATCCGGCAGTCAACGTGTTAATGTCTAATAATCTGCAGTCTAATAATTAAACGTTGAATTAATATTTTCTTAGACATTAGTCATTTCACTACGTGTTTCATATTTATCAGCGAAACCCTATTTTTGGCAAATGATTTTTGGATCAGAACGTCGTGTACCAATCGAATCTTTCCGATTTGAAATTCGACGTTGGATTTCTCTTATCGGTAATTTTGTTATGCTGCGCGGATGTGGCACGAGTTCTTCGCAATGCACCTACGCCCGACTTAATCATCGGCATCGCATATGTGTAGCGCGGAAGTAATCGCGTGCGGCATCCTGCGCTTGCTCTTAAACGATCCCGATTAAATTAGGAAATTGCCTGGCATTCCGCCCTTTAGTATTCCGAACAGACATCTGCACGATCTAATTGCAGCCACGCGACGTTCGACTGCGTCGAATCGTTCGCCGTCGATAGTCGTCTACGGCGATCATTATAATTCTCCTCGGTTGAATCGAGAAAGTGTGTCTCGGGGACGGAGTTGTTCGTCTTCCATGAACAGGCTTTTCTCTCTATAATCGGGTGACCCGTCGCATCGAATAATTCGATAATTAAGTGTGTCGCAATGTTAATCGGGACTGACTAACGATTAAACGCGATGCTGATGCAAGCGCACTGGTGCAATAGTGTAATCTTCCGAGAGCTCCGTCCAAAGAACTTGACACGCGTTTAGGGGAATGACATTTGCTTCCTGTTGATCACAACCACTGCAGATTTTATACACTTAAGACAAAAATGAGTTGGTAAAATATGAAATAGTAGGAAGATACAAAGCATCTCAGAGTAACTATATATTGTAAGCTGTAATTCGACAGTCCGCGCCACCGTATATATAATTTATATATTTGTGGGATTAGGACCCCCCAGACCACAAATACCGTAGGAAATTAGGAAGAAGGGGGGAGGGTTCCGTGGGTGAGCGCGTTAGTCGATCGGCTACCACCGCGAGGGCCTGGGTTCGATTCCCGGCGCGGTGCCTTCCTTTTTCCTGAGATCCTACATATTGTTCATGTAATGTCACCCGACATATATTATTCCTATATTCATGTTATTGAAAAACAATTCCTTGCCAACGGGAGGCGAATGTCAAAAACGACAAAAGAGCAGTCTCGTCGGGTCCGATGTCGGGAAAAGACTTATTTAACGTGTGAATAAAGTTATCGATTCTCATCAGCATCTTTCGATTTCGTTTGCGCCTCAATCCCGGCCTTACCTTACAATATATTATCATTAGTGAAAATGTTTTCAATCTATTGAAATTTTTAAAGAAAAACATAACTTTGTATTTGGTTTCTATTTGTTGCAATTGATAAAGAAAATTATTATTTTGCATACAGATCCGCAGTCTAGTTATGATTAAATGATTCAACAAATGTATAGAAGGAGACTTCTATTTATCAGACTATTTGGTAAAACAATGAATATGTCGAAATTTTTAAAACGATATGAAACACTAAAGAGAATAAACTTGTTTGGTTCCTCATAATTAATGAATTGCGAAGAAGGGGGGATTCATAATGACAAAAATGTTTACTTGAACAGGTGCAACAATTTAAAACAGATTTAAGTAAAAGAAATTTTTACGACACGACCTATGAATCTGTAAAATTATTTACACTTTCGGTCGACAATCCATGTAACCATTCTTATAAAATGCAAATAATTATTATAACAAAACAGTAAGTATTTAAATCATTATAGAGTGCCACCCCTATGCCAGTAAAAAACTGATTGTTCTCAAAGAATATCCAACAGGTTATTATAAAACACGACCGCTTCCCTCATTTTAACGCTTAAATTTATCACGTCAGTAAACAATCTTGTTTTATAGAAACTGAGGATATTTAGCGCATCGGAAAATTCATTGAAAGACTTTCTCGTGTGCAAAGGGTTAGTCAAAACGCAACTCGGAATAAACTTAAACGTCGCAGCCAACAAAATTAAAAAATTGGGCTGCCACTTTTGTGCCACAATTATTCGAAACTTTGAAAGTTCTTAAAAATGGAAGGAATTTGAAAACATGATTAAAGCCTATTATTGATTAAATCGGTATTATTGTTTCCGATGTTGAATTTTTATTTGAATTGAATTGAATCCAATGCTGAATGAATGAATCCTGATTGATCTATCTATCTGCTTTCTTTTCGATCTGCAGATAAGCCAAGGATCGAGATGGCGAAGAACTGGATGCACGCACCTCCCGGGATCCGCGTGCAGTTAAATTGCGGGGTGGCTGCTTGGCCGGAGGCAACGGTGAGCAATTTTACAAGGCAACGAACGACGTAATTACTATGCTAGCAATTAACAGGTCGAACAACAATGAGCGATCATTCGATGCGGGCCGGTCCTCCTTCGGCTAGCCCATGAGCATCCCGCTATTGTCAGACTTTTAATTACGCTCGCGTCTGCAGTTCCGCTCTCGAACCGAAACTTTCGAAACAACGATGAAGCCCCATATTCTTGGCCTGTGGCTGTTTTATTAACATTAAGGCTGGTCTTCAACATCGGTTCATTCTGCGATCATGCGAAATAATAACGATGACTGCTATTACTCGTATCGTCAGTCATTAACAAGATTCGCGAGAACTAGTGTTTGATTTTTAAAATTTGTTTAGTTTATCGAACCTGTATTTAACATGGATCTTTTGCACAGTTATACATTATGCTTAAGACCATTCGCAAGTCTATTTAATAATTTTTTAAACGTATCTTTAAACGTTTTGTAAACCCAGTAGCTTTTCCGTAGTTTCTAGACTGGCAGCTAGACTTCTTTATTTCTAAGCAAAATAAAAATTGTCTGCATCAATTGCAAGCGACAGAAGTCAAATAGAAATGTGTTTCTAATTCTCAGAATGTTCAAAAGTTGAAAATAATGTATTGATATTTTTAAATACTTTCAATATTACTAATGTTTCATATCGCGTGTACTGATTGTTTTCATAAATGCATAATATCCGCAGTCTAGTAATTCATTTAATTTCATTGCCAGAAATGGAGAATTTAAATGAACATTTTGCGCTAATGTTTTTCAAAGTTTAAAACTGTTTGACGAAGCCAGTTCATTCTCGTTTCGATCAGTCGAAGATCTGCTAATGTTTTTCACGAACATGTTCGCAATTTAATTAGCCCGCATCCATTGTACACGGCGAGGAACGGTGAGGAACGGTGAGTTTTAGAGCATGTGTAAATATTTCACAGCGCTTTTCACCCGGTCGTACGACTAAAGTACAGCTAAAGTCTGAAAGTTTCGGACGCCGTCGCGAGTGAATATTTTAGAACTGCTTCAATCTGACATTATTTAACGTTACTATACAGCACTTCAAAATTCTCACAACAGTTTGAAAATTTTTCTTATCAGATTGACGGACATGCGTGAAAAATCATAATGATCAATTAAAGCATACGTACTTTGGGAACAAAGTTTCAAAAATGCACTCGTATTTGCAATGTCTCAAAATATATGTTCTAAATCAATTGTATATATATTACATGTATGTCTGATGAGATTGTACATATATTACATGTATGTCTGATGAGTTAGGGTCTTCTGGAGTCTTTACGCTTAGCATCTTAATAACAATTTCAACTATTTACCAACAATATCAAAAATCACGCATGTACATTTTGTTACTTTAATTAAAACTCAAATCACAGTTGATAAACATGTAACATAAAAGAAACGGGAGAAATGATTAATATTTAAAAAAAGTTATTCTGTCGTTTAGCCATATAATACTAACCATAACTTATCAAAATCAAATTAAGCAAACCTTTGAGAAATGGCATATGTTTGAATAAATGCACCGAAAATTGGGAAAAAATTTCAAACATCATTTTTGACAACAAATTGGAAAATTCAGTAGTAATTGTAAATAGTACATTAAAATCTACGTTTCTTTATTAGTATTTTACAATACCTATGAATTTCAGAGCTCACTCGTCTAAACTTTCATCCCCTAACTGGGTGAAAGAAAAAAGAGCGCACAATTGCATCCGTCGTGACAAACTAACAATTGTTCTCGAGGTTTCGCAGACGCGAACGGGGTAATCGATCAGATCTAAATTCAATGGAGCGTAACTTGCGGGCTTGTGCGAGAGGAATTAAGCTCGGCGAAGCGATCCGCGGCCCCTACGGCTCGAACACACGAAATCTCGGGGAGCAATTTCTCAGCGTTAACCCTTTCGAGCCGGCAGCGAGTGACAAATCGATTCCGCGGGGGAACGTGACCCGCGAAAAGTACTCGGTAGGCTTAAACGAAAGCTGACGCAGCTTTTCTTCTGGTTTCTCTTGGACCAGGCGAAGAAAAGCTTAGGGTGCATGCTACTTTTCTCGGTTGCGTCATCCTGTGCTCGATAACTCCTCACAGACGCACACGGTAGAATCGGCATTCTCGGCGCAAAGAGCTCACTGATTCTCACATTTCGTAACTGTTTCAGAACTTGCATCAAACTTTCTACAACCGGTGGCAAAAAGTATTCGATCACATTTAAAAGTAGCATAATTATCTTAAAACTGAATCAAATAAGTTGAATTTTTGTTGACACGTTAGAAGCATTAGTTTACTAAATAACGGGTAAACAAAATTTGGATAAATTTTCTATTGATTGGAATTGCGAAGAGATAAGTAAAAGTCCCTTTCTTCAACTTTTTTATCTGAGCTGGAATGAAACCTTAACCAATATTTTTGCTAGGTCTATGTAAATTATACAGGGTGAGTCACCTAACGTTTGCACCTCAAATATCTTTGTTGTTTCTAAAGATACTTAAAATATGGTAAGGACAAAGTTGAATGGTACAATGGGGCTGACACGATGAAAAAAAAAATTGTATTTATGACATTTTTTTTACAGATATCAAGGTCACCTTGACTTTTTTAAAAATTGGAACCACCCTTTTTTAAACACCTACAATGATAGTTCCTTTCAATACCAATTCCGTGACTATAATTACTCAAGGTCATTAAAGGTCGCGGACAGTTTACATGCCTGTAAACGGGCTTTGAAGGAATGTTGCTCTGTCCGCGACCTTGAATGACCTTGAGTAATTATAGTCACTGAATTGGTATTGAAAGGAACTATCATTGTAGGTGTTTAAAAAAGGGTGGTTCCAATTTTAAAAAAGTCAAGGTGACCTTGATATCTGTAAAAACAATGTCATAAATGCAATTTTCTTTTTCATCGTGTCAGCCCCATTGTGCCATTCAACTTTGTCCTTACCATATTTTACGTATCTTTAGAAACAACAAAGATATTTGAGGTTCACACGTTAGGTGACACCCTGTATGTATAGAACAAAGTAACAGCAACAGAGGAATTCGGAAAACAAGTTCACGCGAATTCAGATGCTAATCTAACAATTCACAGTCACGTTTACAAGCGATAAGTTTCACTACTCGACCTAGAATGCATTACCGCGATGTGTACATTATTCTCTTTGCAAAGTCGTCGGTGGCACATGATGGACAAGATGTAATCTAATTTTCGTCTCGAGTTCTCGTAAAAGGGTCTGTCCCAAAAAGTCACGTCTCTCGTACACCGTCTCACAAATATGTACTTTAAATGGAAAAGACAAACTTGATTCGGTCAATATTTAATTCTAGAAACGGGTGCATTAAAACTTTGAATTGTGCAATATCAACATCTCCTATTTTTACTTATGTCGTAAAATTTAAGTGGTTTTATAATAATTATTGAATCCTAACCGCCCATACTCTAAAAAAAACTATCGCTCCATTTGGAATAATGTTGTATAATGATAAAGTCCCTAATATGATATTTTTTATAGGAATGGTTTTTTATTCTTCTTTATTCGAAAACTTGTATTTTAAATTTAATTTTATAGCCGCCTTCGTATACTTAGGATTTTCTTTTTTCCTTTTCGAATGCATCTAATAATAAATAATTAAATAATTAAATATTTCACACTATCTTTATAATTATATATACTCATTTCTGTTGATTCCACAGCCAAGCAAAGGACTTAGTTTACAATTTAGTTCAAACTCACTTATTGTCATACTTGCATACATTTCTAACTCATTTAAAAAATATATTCTAATAAATCATAAAATATTATCTCCCCATAATTGACTATTTTCTTCTACCACTCAAGTGTTGAATAACAAAATATTGAAAATGGTTAAAAGCTTTCAAATCATCAGCATTTCAAGTCGCTGGGCCACACACTGGTCCACTCGTCCTATCTAGCTGTTCATTAATATTTTAGCATTATTTATAAAATGTTTATTTTTAAGCGCTTGTTCTAATCACAATTTTAATGAAATGTCATTAATTTCATCGTGTTCAAATGTCATGGACTTTTAGGAAGCAATATTTTCGCCAAACATCGATACGAGCAAGTTACTTTTTTAACACTAGTTTTACGGTGCACTAAAATTGATTATTTTACATTGCTTTATAAAAATAATAAAATTGTATTTACTTAGATCTCCAGCGATTTTTATTGTAATATGTACACAAAAAATAAATCTATTTAATAATTCCTCACGAATGCCTCCTTACACTCTTGATAATGGTAAATTAAAAAATTTTGAATCCGTCATTTTGACGGGCCCCGTAAATCTAGTGTTAACAAATGAACAGCTAGATCGGGCGAGTGGATCGGTGTGAGTCGTTTCTCTTTTTCTTTGTGTTAAGGTTAATAACATTGGGATTTCGTAAAGGTGAGAATTTGGTTGGCACAGGTGGAGTGGTACTTCAACAACAGGAGCGTGAAATACTCGTCGAGGATAGTGAAGCACAACTCGGCCGGCGATCACAGTTTGGTGATCAGGAACGTCAGAACGACGGATTACGGTTTCTACTTGTGCAGGGCTTCTAATTCCCTGGGAATCACCGAGGCGGCGGTCGAATTATCGGGTATCGCGAATCCGGCAGTCTTCAAAAGGACCTCGCACAGCCTGGCCAAAACCTCGTACAATTTCATCTGGGAGGTCTACAGTTACAGTCCCATCGATCAGTACGAGTTCAGGTTTCGTAAATACAAGGTAAGATTCCGATGCTGGAATACCGGAGACGAAAGTCGGATTAACTTCGACCCAGGATAAAGCCCGTCATCGGTGCAAAAAATAATCTTATCGTCCTCAACTACCCCATTCGTTCGTAGATTAACCCTAGAAAAGCAAATATTTTTCGTACGTCCATGACAATCATGCAAATATTCACTTATTAGTCTGCATTGTTCCTTTAATTAGACATTTCAATGTATAAACTGCAGATCTTTAAGCAACTCTCAATTTTTGTGAATTAGTTCATAAAAGTCAAAAGAAGTTATTACACTAAACATACGATGAAAATGTTGGTAAAGTTCAAGTTAGACTCGTGATGGAGATTTCGAACAGAAGATTTCGAATCTACTAACAAGGGCCACTTTTCAGGTATAACACGCCGATTTTAATGAGATTTTTTAACTATATAGTTTGTTGAAAAATATATGACAAATATATATTTTTATCTTCAATGATTCATATCCAGGGGGTGAAAGAAATGCTCAGAGTTGAAACGCCGATTATAAAGAGATTTTTAAGTGATATACTTTGTTGAAAAATATACGACACATATCTTTTTTTTTATCTGCAATAATTCATATCTGCGGGGTGAAAAAAATTCTCAGATGTGAAACGCCGATTTTTATGAGATTTTTTAGCGATATACATTGTTGAACAATATATAACACATCCTTTTTTTAACCTGCAATGATTCATATTCAGGGGGTGAAAAAAATTTTCAGATGTGAAACGCCGATTTTTATGAGATTTTTTAGCGATATACATTGTTGAAAAATATGTGACACATATCTTTTTTTTATCTGCAATGATTCATATCCAGGGGATGAAAAAATCCCCAGACTTGAGGGTAAAAACCATGTTTTTTGAGATTCTCGGGAACTGAAGGGGGTACAATAATGATTTTTTTTTAAATTGTACGTTCTTGATCCACCAATTTAGTGACATTAGAAAATTTCAGGAGAAGTTGTTCGTTTAAATAATATTTTAAAAAATAAACATTTTATTGCAATTTTTCTTATTAATTGTTAAAGTTAAAACCCCATTTTTATGTAAACTCGTATGTGCATTCTATGGACCAAAATAGGGGATACAAATTTCTGAATTTTTTTTAGTTTCCGTCCTATAACAATAGTTATGACATCTATAATATTTTCCGATCTGGTATAGAAGAGAGAATTATTCGGATGTGTTTTCTAACAAATAACAGAACGTTTTAACAACATTTGGAACTATAAACGCCGTGGTAGTTTGGAACTATGAACAACCCCCGGATATGAATCGTTGCAGATAAAAAAAAATACGTGTAAAATATATTTCAACTACATCGTTCAAAAATCTCATTAAAATCGGCATGCTACACCTGAAAAGTGTCCGTTGTAAGTATATATGTTATTAATTTCTTTTGAACCGAAATAAAATAAATCGTAGTGCAAGAGTTTAATTTAAAGATTTCCTTGGATTTTACAAAGATACGACTTTCACAAATACAGAAAATACCTCATTCTACGAGTAACTAATACTTAAAACTTAAGTCATCTGTTAAATAATAATACGTTCGATGAATAGTTAACAAGATTGGGAGAATACTAGCCCAAGTTCCGCCATTCTAGGGTTAATACCCGTTCCTCAAGGTGTGTCGACCCTGCTACGGTACCCTGAAGTCTCTCACAACCCCATAAACATTTCTTGCATACTAATTTTCGCGCAGGTATCAATGAATGACTCGATACATGAAATTTCTTTGACTTTCTTTCAGCATTTGAATATTGGAAACTTAAACTACGTATCTAAGGGGTGATTTAGCAAATTTTTGCAGTACCTTTAAAGAGGCTGTGTCATTTCGCATTCCGAGGAAACGGTGTACCGTTACGTTACATGTTTGATTAATGCTGATTTACGTTTAATTAGAACGGCGTGCCCGGCGAATGGCACACGTTGCACATACCGAACGGCAGCGACGGCAACAGCTACGTGCACACATACTCGTTCACGCTGACAGGGTTAGACGAAGCGAGTCACTATGAGGCGGTCGTGTTGTCGAAGAATCGTTACGGCTGGAGCAAACCCTCGGAAATAATACGATTCGCGACCGAAGGCGCTCGTAAGTAATAATGACAGATGGCCACCACTTTGTCTTCGAAATGATCATTCGCCTGGTTTCCTGTTCTCACGAGCCACATAACTCATTTCAGCTGAAGAGGATAACTACGTGACCAACGCTATACAAGAGGACAAGATCATACCTGGTAAGCGATTCTTTGAAAAATCAAATAAATATCTAAATGCGATAAAAAAATATCTACGATAGGTAATGATTTTCTTTAACCCTTCGAGAACGAGGGCTTCGAGATTGTCGGTTTCTTTCTCTATGATTATACAGGGTGTCCCGCATAAATGGGAACACCTAAATATCTGTCGTATTTACAGTGCAATCAGAAAACTTTAGAGGACAAAGTGACACTATTGCGGGGGGCGAATATAATGGTAAAGAAACAAATTTTTTATGGCGTGTTTTTTAATGAAGTTTCAAGATCACCGATGTTTTTTTAAATGGAATAGTATATTTTTTTTACGATAGCATGATAGACAATAAAAAACTGAATTTAGTGGATACCACCTTTTTGACTTTGAAATGACCTTGAGCAAGAATAATCATGTTGGAGGGGATAAAATGTGGAAGTTTAAAACTTACGTGTTTCAGCAAAGATTACGCGTTGTTTACGGCGGGTTAACCTTTACGTATCATATTAAATGTTCGAAATGTTGACCATCCTCATTTATGCAATATTGCAATCTTGCATTAAATGATCTGTAGGCATTGTCGATTTCCTGAAACATAATTGAAGCACATGCTGCAGTAATTATTACGATTTTTAGAACTTACACTACCGGCATTTTTAAATTGTTTTACCACAACGGAAAATGCGTGTAACAAAGGACAAATACGATTCACAAATTTTTTACGATACAAATGTACTGTTTGCCTCAAAGATTGATGGCTTTCGCCATAAGAGAAAACAATATCGATTCGTTCCTGTACAGTATAACGCATTGTTATCACCTTCACGTTTCGAATTCGAATAATGCAGAAGGAACAACGTACTTATTCTAACCGATTAACCTTCTGTTAACAATCTCAATGATACATACTCTAACATGAACATACGCTGTTTTCTATGAAAAATATTTCAAACATTTATTGTGGTTTGTAAAGGTCCACCCGACGTAAACAACGCTTAATCTTTGCTGAAACACGTAAAATTTAAACTTCCACATTTTATCCGCACCAACATGATTATTCTTGTTCAAGGTCATTTCAAGGTCATTTCAAGGTCATTTCAAGGTCAAAAAGGTGGTATCCACTAAATTCAGTTTTTTATTGTCTATCATGCTATTGTAAAAAAATATACTATTTCATTTAAAAAAAGATCGGTGATCTTGAAACTTCATTAAAAAACACGCCATAAAAAATTTGTTTCGTTACCATTATATTTGCCCCCTGCAATAGTGTCACATTGTCCTCTGAAGTTTTCTGATTGGACTGTAACTACGACAGATATTTAGGTGTTCCCATTTATGTGGGACACCCTGTATACGAGGGATGTCGCCGTAATCTGATGGTGATATATACTTTTTGTTATTTCTCTGAAAGTGTATTTTTTGTCCCATAATTTAACCACGTGTCATCAGTTTTTAAATATTCGTCAGAATCAGTATGGTGTACCGATGTCATAAATGTATGTGAAATGTGAATTTGAACGTGAACTAATGAATCGCCCCAAGTAGTATAATCTATTAGATATCTCTTGGGATTACAATTTAAATATCTATTACTAGGTTTCCAGTCGGTAAAGTGTTAAATAACATTCAAATGATTTGATCTACAGCGGTACAACTAGCATCGATATCCCAGCACTCGACCCTAAGCGCCGAAAGAAGCGGATCGAACCTCAACCGAGCAGAAATGATGATGATGATTCTATTGTATATCTTTAGTGTGAACTTTTAAGTGTCCCGATAGAATAAGTTACGATATAATTCGTCGTAAGAAATAAGTAAAAGAGGATTATTGGAAGTAATTCGTGTCCTATATTAGGATAAACTTACAATAAGATTGATAAGCTTTAAAGTTGTATATAAATTTGATGCTTTTAGATACTCGCTATTTAAAGATACTCAAAACCATAGTTAGTGAAGTAGTAGTAAATTGATATTGACTGCAGCATTTAAGGAATATCCAACAATGATTGAAATTTTGAAAAATTCTTTGTAACACGTTCATACGGTTTATTCGAATAAAATGTATTGACGATGATAATACCAATAGATCGGTTCTGATCCAGGCTAAAAAAGTTAGTTCTGATCCATGTGTTAGAGGGGATAAAATGATGAGGCAGGTTCTGTTCCAGGCTAAAATGTAAAATGTAGGTGCGGCAAAATCCTGGACGTGAGCACTTTCCCCACAGCAAGGTATACTAATTGACATATAGATATATATAAGTTTACACATGTATATGTTGCTAATATTTTTGTTGTTACTCTCAATAACAATAAATATGTTTAATAAAAAAGAAAAATTCTAAAGAGTCGGTAATTCAGAACCGTGGACAGAAAAATGCATTGCATATAATGTCTGTAGGTACACAGACTTACGACTACTACAGACATTGCATCTTATGGGCTTTTCTGTCTAGGCCACGGGGGGCCACAGTGGCCCCCGTACCATTTCGGTGTCGCGCTCAATATTACCGATAGTTCACGAATTTAGCCGTATTAGCAAGAACTGAATATTCCGTATACTTTATTTTTACTACGGGTGTTTTCGAGGCTACTAATGCATACGTCGCGTGTATTTGAACAGTGAAAATAATATTTATGAAGAATGTATTACAAAAATACGAATTGTCGTAAAACTAATTTGGTTTCTATACGTAATATTATTTTTATTACTCGTGTCACTAATGAATGTATATTAGAATAGTTTTATGCACTTTAAACCAATAGTTTACTTTCATTACACTTAAAATCAATACAAATTCTATGCAGTTGATGAGTGCGTACACATTACACATATAGTACCTATGCCTGTGTTTTCTTGATTTTGAAATAAGTAGGCCAAGGAAGTTTTAAATAACCGATGGACTATCCTAAGCTAGCTAAAGGTAGGCCATGACAAACCATAGAAGGCCATTGGTGGAGAACCCATGGTAAACCCTACGCCAGCTGAAGGTAAACAGGGATAGGCTAGGGTAGCTCTAGATGACCAGCGGATGACCAGTGGTTGACCACTGGTTGACCACTGGTTGACCACTGGTTGACCACTGGTTGACCACTGGTTGACCACTGGTTGACCACTGGTTGACCACTGGTTGACCACTGGTTGACCACTGGTTGACCACTGGTTGACCACTGGTTGACCACTGGATGACCACTGGTTGACCACTGGTTGACCACTGGTTGACCACTGGTTGACCACTGGTTGACCACTGGTTGACCACTGGTTGACCACTGGTTGACCACTGGTTGACCACTGGTTGACCACTGGTTGACCACTGGTTGACCACTGGTTGACCACTGGTTGACCACTGGTTGACCACTGGTTGACCACTGGTTGACCACTGGTTGACCACTGGTTGACCACTGGTTGACCACTGGTTGACCACTGGTTGACCACTGGTTGACCACTGGTTGACCACTGGTTGACCACTGGTTGACCACTGGTTGACCACTGGTTGACCACTGGTTGACCACTGGTTGACCACTGGTTGACCACTGGTTGACCACTGGTTGACCACTGGTTGACCAGTGGATGACCAGTGGATGACCAGTGGATGACCAGTGGATGACCAGTGGATGACCAGTGGATGACCAGTGGATGACCAGTGGATGACCAGTGGATGACCAGTGGATGACCAGTGGATGACCAGTGGATGACCAGTGGATGACCAGTGGTTGACCAGTGGTTGACCAGTGGTGGAGGACCCTTGGTCCACCCTAAGCCAGCTGAAGGTAGGCAAGGGTAGCTCTGGAGGACCACTGGTCAGCCTCAGGGTAGGCAAGGGTAGGCAGAGCAGCTCTGGATGACCACTGGTGGAGGACCCTTGGTCCACCCTAAGCCAGCTGAAGGTAGGCAAGGGTAGCTCTGGAGCACCAATGGTCAGCCTCAGGGTAGGCCAGAGTAGCTCTGGATGACCACTGGTGATTGACCCTTGGTCCACCCTAAGCCAGCTGAAGGTAGGCAAGGGTAGCTCTGGAGGACCACTGGTCATCCCCAAGGTAGGCAGGACATGCCAGGGTACCGCTGGAAGACCCTCCTGGTCCCGGAGCCCATCCGCTCCTGCCGGAGGACCCGGCCCGACTGATTGACTGAGCGCGCTCCGCGAGCTTAGGTAGCCAATGATGCGCAGCGCGCAGCGAAGTGCAACGCTCCCCACCCCAACTAATTTCGGTAGATCTCGATTGCCGTGTTAATAATTATTGATAAATCTATTATTTCTGGCTGTTTAATGTTTATAACAATTCTTTTTGCCAACGATGTCGACAAGCATCCCTTGTCTATCTACCAACTAATTTTTTAGTAAAAATTGCTAATCATACTCGAGGTACAGAACAACTTTTAAGCCGTGAATATTCATACGCATTAATTTCTTCAACACAACTCACTGAAAAATGTATTGTTTCTAGCTAGTTAATATTTATAACCACCTTTTTGCTAATGATGCCGACAAGCATCCTCTTTACTATTTACCATCTTATTTTTAAGTAAAAATTGCTAATAGTACTCGAGATACAGATTAACTTTTATGCATGAACATTTGGAGTGTACAAGATATTCAATTCTCACTAGTATGCACAGTTTCATTAAAACAAGAGTAACAAAAATTATTTATAACTAATTAACCTCTTCTAGAATCGAATTGAAAACTATACATGAATGTTGCCGAAGGTCCATTCTATATTCTTCGAGAGCTAATATTTATAAAAATTACCTGAAGTAATTTATCAACAATTTTTGTGGAGGTAACTTCTATCTTCTATGCCCGCAATGAGTAAGACAAACGTGCACAGTGTTCAGCAGCTCTGTGTCCGTCTTTCTTTCTCTTCTTAAATGTGCATAAGTTCGTCTTTATCGGATACATACTTCTTTATCATGTTCGCCAAATTTTTACCAGGGACAAGACAAACGCTGTAAAATCGAGCCTCCTCGGACACACACTTTATGTGTTGCAACCTCATGTAGTTCACCACCTGACCGTTCCATTTCGATAGAGTCCGCTATCGTACTAGGACATTTTCTACAGAGTCGGTAATTCAGAACCGTAGACAGAAAAATGCATTGCATGCAATGTCTGTAGGTATCTTAAGTCTGTGGTAGGTATCTTAAGTCTGCGTCTGTACCCATCGCGAGCCTCTCCACACATGTCATTAATTCCTGCGAGCAACGTCAGATGGCGAAGCGGGACATGTTGCTGACAAGAGCATCAACATTCCCTTAGCCACCTAGCGAAGCTCTCCCTCAACGGAAGCCATTTCTCTAAACATCGAACACCGATTCTCAAAAATTATACGCCAAAAAGAATGCTTAATCGATGCACACAAAACTTGACCACGGTAAAACATCCTTTAGAAAACGACTGAAAACAGCATGTAGAATCATTCGAGACGCCTTTTCCAGGTTCGGCGTCGTCGAGAATCGGGCCAGGAAATAACGGGCCCCGGCGTAGCAGGAAACGCAGGGACCGGATCGAACAAGAGTGCGAGCTGTAAAATAGCAGTCGCGGTGAAAGAAGACAAAAGAGAAAGCCACCGGTGGGAAATACGTATGCGCGATGCGTGGCTGTGTCGACGGGACAGAACAAGAAGAAGTAGAAGAGGAGAGAACCGTTCACGGTTAAGAAGGAGGCTGGTTGTGAACGACCGGTAAACAATTAGTCGCGCCGTATGGCGATGAATCATTATTAAAGACGATGACGGGCCCGACTGTCCCCGGCTGCTTCGTTGTCCCGGTCATTCGAGCCGGTGTGTACCTCCGAGCCCGAGCCAAGAGGACTGGCTGTTAGGCATGCGACATTAATTTGCGTAAGGTGTGTTTTCGGGTGCCTAGCTGAAAGGCAACGGATGTGGGTGCGCGACAGAAAAAAGAAGAAGAAGATGACAAGAGTCAGAAGCCACCGTGGAAGAGCAGCCAGAGCCGGCGCTCATTTGCCTTTCAATGCCGGCTGGTCTCCCTTCTTGTCATTGTGCCAACGACAAGACCATTGTCGTGCCACTGTACACACCGTGTATTACCTACCTGTTCGGCACTGTTCCCGCCGGCGTGGGTGGCGGACGGTGGCAGACGCCAGGAACCATACTGTCGACTACACTGCACCGGTTTTTCGGAAACCATTCTCACGAAAATTATCGCCCTCGTTTGGGAACTCTTTCCTCCTCTTTGTGGGGCAACGAAAGACAAAGTTCCAGGTTGAATTCAGCCGCAAAATCGAGTTGTACGCGAACCGTGCAATTACTGCGAGGCGGCTTCAGCTGAATTACTTGAACTACTTCTCAGGAAGATTGATTGATCAACAAAGGAAATTCTTGTTTACTAACAAACTTACTAAGAGTTCTATTAGTAATCTCAGGAATCAAATGGTTTGTGAAGGGTGCAATTATAATTGTCGACTAAAAACTTCATCTTTTGGGGCCATTTATTGATTCACGTAGGAAATCGCTATTGATATTGACAAATTCATTAAGAACTCTGTAATGTCTTCCCTATTATAATATTACAAATGCACACTAGCAAAAACTTTATTTATTATCCGGTCACAACGTGGCCATCGTTCTGTTCGGTCGATACTATTTATTCAACATTTATTTCATTACAATATTCATACAATTACATCATTCGAACCATTATACACTAAAAAGTGTTATTGATCTTTGATTTTTAAAAGACCTTTGTTTTTATTGTCTTTGATAGGCACAGGGTTAAAACGAACAGACGAAGAAGATTTTAAGAAAAGAGACAACTTGTTAGTACGCATTGATACATTTTACCTCTGTGGAACAGAGGGATTATAATTGATACAATTACACTTTTAGAAACAATTCTTACTTCTTAAAACATAAATATATGCTGTATTTGATTGCAAAATGCAAGTTTGTGTGTTGTAAATTATGAGCGTAGTATTATATGTACATATGTCGGTCTCTGCGGCGGCCATTTTTGTAGAACGCTGCCTCTAATGTAAGGCTTGCCTGTACAATTTCATACGATTTTATTGAAAATTGCTTTCCTTTTATATATAAATTGACTGCGAATTTTATGCTTTATTGGCAAAAATGGAGGAGACAAGAACAAAAGTTTAAATATATTAGAAAAATTAAAGTCCGTTATCACATTATTTTTATCTTCTTAAAATTATTGAAAGAGGAATACATTCACTCAGAAAGCTTTCATTTTGCATAAAAATCCGGAATTTATTTATAAAAGAGAACTGCGATTACAATGACTAAAAGAAAGGAAGATACGTATAGATAAGTACAGATACGTATACATAAGCATAAATACAGATGCGTATAGAGAAGTACGTATAGATCTTCCTAATCTGCTATGAAATACTAAAACAGAATTACTAGCAACTAATCTCTCAACTTCCTCGTTCATAGTTCACTTTGAGTCCACATTTTCCTGCGGAATGCAGCTAAAAAAACTAACAAATAAATGCTACATCGCGTTAAGAAGGGAGGCCGCCTCAGTTTCAACGCGAATTAGATAAGAACACCATAAACTTCATTCTTTCTCACGAGCGAATTCATCCGCTTTACGGCGCGATAATTTCTGCATTAGCGTTAATTGCATCGATCGGGTGTCCAATAGAAGATGCATACGAAATGTCGAAGAAACGCGAGCCGGACAACAATTTGCCAGTAATCGTCGGTTCCAAAATTGAAAAGGGTTTTATCCGCGGAGAAATCTGTGGCGTTCGAGGATTGTAACGGTGCAGTTTGAAGAAGCATTGTGTCCGAGACATTCCAGTTAACTAGCAACACCCGAGCACGATTTCAATGGCAGCGTGCAATCCGCAGTTTGAATGGCGTGCGGCGTAATAAGGCGCCCTTTCGCGGGAATCGGTTTTCGGGCCCCCGACCTTCGGCCGGTTTCCTTTTGACGGCAGAAATGAGCAGCCTCGCGATATTTCAAAAGCGTTGGAATTTGCAGATCGGTTTCTCGCGCGGAGAACGAGGGAGAGGGGAAACGGCGTGTGTGGGAAAACATTGACAGTGGCCGAGGAACACGCAAGCCGCCAACAGCAGAAAGAAGGAAAAACGAGAATCCAGGCAATTACCACGGACGAGAGTCATGGCTAATTTTTATTATTTCAAGCGCGTGCACCAGCCAGTCATCGTTTGCGTCACCGCGCGCGCATCCATTATCCGATTCTAATCCGCGCGACTTAAAATTTTCAGGCGATCGCGTAACCAACAGAGAATACCCGGCCTGATTGTCCGGCCGAGCGACACGGTAATTACTAGACTGCGGATCTTTTCGCATTTATGACAAAAATGGGTAGCCGTAATTTGTTACAGCAGAAGAGTATAACTTTTAATTACTTGCACGAGGTTATGACAATATCCATGTCTTCGCAAATGCGTGATTCGTGTAACTTCCTACTTAAAGAATTCCTTCCTGGGATTCAGTACTGATTCCAGTAGCAAACTGTCCCAGAGTAATGGCTGATCACACGTAACTAGTTTTGAATTGTGCACAAATGGGGGTGCGAGTAACTAAAAGTTAAGAAACGAGGAGTGCGAATACATTACATTCCATCTACTCAAATTGCTAAGGGAAGAAAGACATTTCTAAATGGATCCTATATCGTTCAACGAATGCACACAATTTTTATTTTGCATAAAGATATGCAGTGTAGTAATTACTAATTACGACGAGAAGAAACACGAATTACGGCCGTAGACAAGCTTAGCTAAGACATTAATCGACGTTTTCGTTACCCGCGGGGATAATCAGTGGCATTACCCAACAATTTTATATGAACTCTTCATTTATTTTGCCTCTACTTCTCCTAAAAATGTTGTGTGTGCTCCTGTCGACGAATAACAAAATTGTTATGGAGTTTCACTTTCTTGAATGATTATAATCCTTCGCACTCGATTGGTGCGTTATTTAAAATAGTTTTTGTATTATTAAATTCATCTCTATTCTATATGCACAATGTAAAGAAAATACACAGAATAAAAGTGTTCTAGGTTGAAAGAAATGTCTTGATTTCGGAATTAAAATTGCTTCTAGTGCAAAGGGATGAAATCATTCCCATTTCAGGCATATAATACATTAAATCGTGCATTACAATGCTCTAAAACCATGCTGCCTTATGACTACGATTTTATTCAATTTCATAGAAAATTTTAAATATTGACATGGTCCAACTTCTACGATATTGTTGAACACCGTAGAAAATTGTAGGTGTTGACGTAGTATAATAAAACAACAGATAAAGATATTACACACGTTCTCTTCAGGGATGATCACAAGCTTTTATTTTCTGATCATCTTTCCAAAATGGTAACAATAATAATAATAATGTAAGATTGTTAACAACGATACATGATATAAAAGAAGGAATAAAAAATGACATAAATGCAGAAAAGTTCGATTTTCTAGATTGAATAATTTACAAACCTAGCCGGACGAAAATCGTGCTCATCAAAAATTGAGGTGTGGCTTGGACAGGTGAAATCGTCAAAGGGGTACTCGTTTTCCTCTGTTAACAAAAGAATGTTCTGTCTGTCGCTAACAATAAGGCTCATAAAAACCACAATTTTTTACCCTATGATCACAGCTTTAAGACGATAACAATAATGATGATGTAAAATTGTGATGTTACAAAAGAAGGAATGAATAATTGTATGAAGGATGAAATGTACAATTTTCAAGACTGAATCAGTTACAAACCTAGCCGGATGAAAATCATGCTCATCAAAAATTGAAGTGTGGCTTCGACAGGTGAACTCGCCGACTCGCTTTTCTCTGTTAACAAGTGAATGTTTTGTCTATCGGGAACAATAAGGCTCATGGGAAGTATTTCAGAAGAGCTCACACAAGCCATGAAAGCATAGTTCCCTCGTGTAAGGGTTAAACGGGAGGGCGTGTCTGCGTTTCACCTGGAGGCGCAAATGGCTCCACCGTTATCTCCCTGTCGGCGGGACACAAGGCCTGTCCCAAGACCTAAGAAACCAAAACCCCGTAAAAAAGCGCTTCCTCCTGTTTTTGGGGTCAAGAACGGTGCCAGTTGGCGGTTTTCCACTCGAGAAGTAAGGTAATAATCCGTATAATGGCCATTAAGCGACAAAGGACGGCGGTTTCGTTCTCGTTTTTTCAGCGAAGACACGCATGGTGCCCATCTTGGACATAAATATATTCCATAACGGCAACGCGAAATTATGATATGTTAAAACACCGGTCGAACTACTTCCTTAATTAGAAATTCTCCGGCAAGACCGACAACTTTGTTAGCATCACTAAAAATCCTAAGTTTCTATTCTATAATAGATTTTGGAAATTCTAATTTAACACTTTCGCTGCCACGTCACTCATATATGTGACGCTATTATTTTGCTCGATTCAAAAATTAATTTCTTGCGATGACAGGTAGTGTGCGAAATTTGCTTATGGTCTGTGAAATATAAAGGGATTGAGAAAGTAATTAATCCATTGACTGCCACGCAAATTTAGCGCGTCTCATCCTGGGCGCCACGGTTTTATTTTAAAGGAAACATGAAGTTTTACAAAATATAATAATATTAAGTTACTGATATAATATTGCAATGGCATTTACAGTATTTTTATTGAAAAAAAACAGTACGAGATAACTCGTAGCTGGCGTCACAAAATAAGACTTCTATGCTGGGTGCCACGTACGAGTTATCTCGTAGTTTGCAGCACCCACTACGAGATATCTCGTAGCTGGCAGTTTTGGTACAGACGCTTACTACGAGATATCTCGTAGTTGGCAGTCAATAGGTTAATACCATAAATCTAAATTTCTCAGTTTTGATTTTATTAGATAAACTACTGTAATTTTACTCAATTTTTGTGGTCGCTGGATTGGCAATCGACGTGTTAAAATTTACGATTGTATTCAATTGTTTCTAACAATGTTTCCGATATAAAGATTACTAATTTTATAATTATGCATATATTAAAAAGCATAACGAAGAGGATTCAGCTATTCTACAATAAATATAAAATCAAAAATTGTGTCAATACACAGATGAGAAACTGAGTTCCTGGTGTGAGATACAGTTTGCCCCTGAAACATACAATCAATATAATCCATCTGTAATAAAATATAATTGAACATTTTAATTGATTTACTGTGTGAAATTGCGCCTACTTATTTTTCTTATAAATGCATGAAGATCAACAGTCTACTAATCATCTAAACGCTTCTGAACCCAATTGTCTCCATCCACGCTTAAGCGAAACGACACGAACGCAAGGGGTGTGGATCAGATCGCCATGGTTTTGCCGAGCGGGGCAGATCGGTGGCCCGCGGGCCACCGGAGCGTGTCGAGTGGCCCGTCGCTCTGTTTGTACCGCTTAAGCTAATGAGCCACAGATGGCGATATATCGCGCTCTGGCTGTTTTGTACGCGCGGTTCTAAGGTGGGCCGAAATGCGAGGGAGAGATAGATCGACTCGGCGATAGGCGAATCGTTGTTGCAAGGTGGCTGAAAAGTCGAGAGCGAAAGGGGTTGGCCGGCCTCCTTCGCCTTTCGATCTCTATCTCGACCAGCCGGTCGGCTACCGCGTCCGATCCTATCCGCCGATATGCACCCTCCTCTTAACCCGGTGCACGACGAACCTGCGCCGCCGCTAAATGCACGCGCCAGTCTTTTCGGCGGCCAGGGGCGCAGATGCACGCCGCAGGCACCTCTGCACTGCTTGCGCCTCGCGAAATGCATGTCGAACAGGACGAGCAGATACGCAAAGACCGTCATGCTTCCGCGAAAAGGCTACCGGGCCTCTTTACGGCCCTGTCTCGTAAATTGACCGCCCTTTACCAGCCAACCTCTTCTCACCCCCTCTGCAGGACTCATCGGACTCTCTTGAACGATTTCTTTTTTTAATCGTAATGTAATCAGCAGAGATTTGCTGTGAGAATCTTTGTAGATTCTGTTGAAAAGAGGCTGCGGATTCTTGTGGATTTTTGTGCAGTTATAAATTGTTGGGATTCAGATGAGAAACGTAGAGACCGATTTGTACACTTACAAATACAGGGTGTTCCGTCTAAAACAGGACACCGAAATATCTCCTCTACCTCTGAAAATACAAAAAATGTTTCTAACGTAATCTAAATGGTTTCAAAAGACGAATCAGATGCAAGAATCGCTGTCTATAAATTGTAATTTTTTAATCGTTTTTACAAGGTCACTCGTGCCTTTTTACATATATACACACATTTTTGTTGTTGTATGTTATAGCAAACATTATTGTGCATTCATCCATGTTTAATAGCACGACCTTGAAATGACCGTATTGAAATTCCCATATTGCAACACGTGTCCTCAACGAAAAATTCCCAAATCGTTGGATTGGACGCAATGGACCTGTATCATGGCCGGCTCGTTCACCCGATCTCACCCCCCTTTGACTTTTTCTTATGGGGGACATTAAAGGCTACGGTTTATCATGAGCAGCCCACGACGCCAGAAAATATGAAGGTACGAATAATTACTGCATGTGCTGATATGAAACCTGAAATCATCGAAAGAGCTGTACAATCTGTCGTTTTTCGCCTCACGAAATGTATCACAACGGAAGGAAATCGTTTCGAACATTTATTGCAGTAATAAATGTGATCATTTACAAGTTCAAGTTCATGGTCGAATTTCTGTTACCGTTGAAATCTGAAATGTTGCTGAAAGTAAGTTCTGCATTAATTAGCAAATTTTAATGTTCACGGTCATTCCAAGGCCGTGCTATTAAACATGGATGAATGCACAATAATGTTTGCTATAACATACAACAACAAAAAATGTGTGTATATATGTAAAAAAACACGAGTAACCTTGAAAAAACGATTGAAACATTACAATTTATGAAAAACGATTCTACCATCTGATTCGTCTTTTGAAACCATTTAGATTACGTTAGAAACATTTTTTGTATTTTCAGAGGTAGAGGAGATTTTTAGGTGTCCTGTTTTAGACGAAACACCCTGTATATTTCGGACGTTTCAGGTATACAGCTCTGGATGCAAAGTATACTTCGCGGAAACAAAATAACAGACTGTCGCGCAGAAGGGTCGCAGAAATAAAAGCTCGCTAGTTCTAGGGATTCGCGTACTTATACCTAGAAAAGCGGAAGGGAGAGGGCAAGGATGGAGCTGAACCCTGGACGTCGTGATTCAGGGTTCGGAGGTGATTCAGAGTTCGGAGGTGGTTCTGTCGAAGGTGGTCGAAAACATCTTACACACCAAGGCAACGCGGTGCGTTGGCAGATATCGCGGGTTGGTCATCCAACAAAATTTAACACCGCAAAGTGTATATCAGTAGACTGAAGATCTTTATGAAAGATGAAAATTGGCTATTTCAATTGGGTAAAATGAGAAACCAAATTGTCAGTCTCTCTTTAGTAGTTTCAATAAAATGAAAATAATACTTCGATGTTCTTAAACTCTCTCGTTTCGGATCTCACATGTATTAGGAAGGTTAAATATAAAAAACTTAATGGCATTGATGACTAGTCGTTTGTTCTTTAGAATTTTAACAACAGAATGAAGTAGAAAAGGATAAAGTCCTCCACAGCGTAGAAAAAAAGAACCAGAATGATAAAACAAAATTGTTAATTGAATGTATGCAAGATTGATATGAAGTATCCGAGTTATACAGAGAATTAGAAATATATGACCTTGTAGAGTATATAGAATTATTTTTATAGAGTATTCATAGAATATTTTTAATAATTATCACTTATTTCGTATTCACCGCATGTCAAAATGATGTGTCGAGCTGAACATTCAGCAAACGGAATATTTGTTTATATTTATAAAATCGATTTGAGCATCCTTCGAGCATTTCGAACGTTCGGCGAATCATTTAACGAGAATAGGCTCGTTTGAATTTCAATTTTGTCAGAGTGGGGGCATTTAAGAACGAGATGCTCGGCAAAACCGCGGCGATCTGATCCACACCCCTTGCGTTCGTGTTGTTTCTCTTAAGCGTGGATGGAGACAATTGGGTTCAGAAGCGTTTAGATGATTAGTAAACTGCGGATCATCATGCATTTATAAGAAAAATAAGTAGGCGCAATTTCGCACAGTAAATCAATTAAAATGTTCAATTACATTTCATTGTAGATGGATTATATTGATTGTATGTTTCAGGGGCAAACTGTATCTCACACCAGGAACTCAGTTTCTCATCTGTGTATGTACACAATGTTTGATTTTATATTTATTGTAGAATAGCTGAATCCTCTTTATTATGCTTTTTAATATGAGAAAAGAACCTGAGGCACTAATACAACACGCTATAATGTTTTCGTATGTGCACATTCGTATATAATTTTTTAGACTGCTTCATTAACCTAGATCCAAGCGAAAAGAATCGCTGGAAGTGATTTTCGCGCATCTGCCAATTGCACCCTTCACCCAAGAGGAACAACGTCTTCGGACAGGTTCATACGGTCCTCGCAGTGGGTCGTGTATATCGCAGTAACTCTGCCATACAGTAGAGATTGAATCTACAGAGAGCAGATTGCACAGTTGTCAAGGGCGACGCGAAGTCAATCGACGCGACGGTGTAAAGGTGCATATAAAAGTGCAGCTGCGAAACAAACTACCGAAGAGTCCTTGAAATCACGGTTTTCTTTGTCAGCTTTATACCGTAGACGCCAGACACACCGACTTACTTTCCAAAAGGAAGCAGTTGCACTTTGTCGACCGACAGATAAACTCAATAAACGGACGTAGAGTACTCTTCCTCTTTGGACACGATGCTTGTGACGGTCGGTGTTGCACCTTGCCCTTATACAACACGTGCGCACAGCGCACGTGCGATGTGTTCGTTACGATTCTGCAATACATTATATTTCCGTAATAAAACGTCGGAGAAATAATGATGCTAATATCAGCATTGATGTAAATGTAATTACAGAGTTCCACATTACACAGTGGGTCGAACAATGTTGTATTATAAATTGCATCGTACTTTGTGTGAATATTTATTATTAGTGGAATTGGGTTAACTTCTGTAATACATTATATTTCCGTAATAAAACGTCGGGGAAATAATGATGCTAATATCAGCAATGATGTAAAAGTAATTACAGAGTTCCACACTACACAGTGGGTCGAACAATGTTGTATTATAAATTGCTTCGTACTTTGTGTGAATGTTTATTTTTAGTGGAATGGGTTAATTTCTGTAGTACATTATATTTTCGCATATGTAATACATTATTTTTATTACAGTCTAGATTGTTCAATATTGTTTTATCAATAGGTTGCTCTGGACTCAGTGTAAAATTTTATTTTTAGGAAGATTTTTTCAGGAGAATTTTATTCTGTGAAGCACAATATCGCAATTCTTTGCTTCTGTGATCAGTAAATTCAAATGACACTATATTTTATACAATTTTTTACTGGATGTTACAAATTTTATTAATAGCAACAATCCTAGTAAAGATCCACAGTCTATTTATATAACAGATGAATAATAATTACGTTTTATTGGATGGACGATGGACAGGATGGATGCAATGGATTGAAAAGATGGACAGAATTCATTGATAGTGATAAATTGTTCTTCCAAATAGCTCCACTGTTATTTACTTACAGTAAATATTTATCTGAATAAATAGTTTCACGTAAGAATTGTATTGGCATCTAATAATACATTTCTCGTCGAAAAAGTCAAGCTTCCACCTGAATGCAAATGATAGTCAAGGTGCACACCCTCTGCCACTAAATGTCCATTGAGTGCAAATTTTTCTGAAACGCTGTTGCGTCTTCAGTAAGACAAAGAGTCGGTTTTTATTCAGATTAAAAGATATAATTTAAAGAAACTATTTTAATAGAAACACAAAGAATAAATTATTAAATAATCTGCAAAAATGAAATCCAGATTCTCCAACTCGAATGTACCCTCCTAGAGTCCTAGAGGATATAAAAAGACTGCTAAATATTGTGATACAGGATCAAATATTCTTTTGTCACAGAATCTGTACCAATCACAATTCCACGCCAAATCCCATTTATAAATCAATTATTTCCATAAATAGCAAATAAAGAAACACGTTCGAGTTGCTAATAAGAAGACAACGGATATTTATGGAAAATAAAAGTCGTTTGTATTAACTGTAAAGTACAGGAGCTACATAGAGTCGGAATAAACAATGCAACACTATTTTCAAGTTCTGTAAATGTTTTCACCGTTTTGTATTTGATCTACTTAATTTTTTCTTAAATGCATATATTCGCAGTGCATTGAAAAATGTCTCGAAGTGGAAAGAGCTAAATCTACAGGGTGTCCCGTAACTGGTGGTACAACCGAGCAGAGGATAATTCTACATGAAAAACTGAGTCGAAAATATAGAATAAAATTTTTTGATACAAGGCTTTGTTTTCGAGAAAAATGATTTTGAAAATTTGTCTAGTGCGCGTGCACTCGGCTTACTTGCGGCTCAACGGACTTTATTCTGAGTTACCTCAACCATTTTTCGCAAAGGTTTTCGAGGTTTGTATACATCGAATAAATCGAAAATCGAGGTTACAATGTTAGAATTACCTTTGTAGCACCACCGCACTACAGTTGCGAAGTAAGACGTTTTTTAAGTGAAAATTATCAGTGCTGGTTCGGTCGCGGTGGCAGAGTACCTTGGCCGCCGCGATCTCCGGATTTTGTCACCGTTAGATTTTTATTTGTGGGGTCAGGTGAAATCGATTATGTATCGTGATGACATAACGAGCATCGAACAATTACAACAAAAAATTTTGATAGCGTTTGAACACTTGAAGCAACATAATAATTGCACATTACAAGAGGTTCGAAGAAATTTAATACGAGGAGCACAATTATGTCTACAACAACGTGGACAGCACTTCCAGCAATTTATGAATTAAACGAATTCCTCAAAGGTAATTCCAACATTGTAACCTCGACCTTCGATTTATTCGATGTATACAAACCTCGAACACCTTTGCGAAAAAAGGTTGAGGTAACTCAGAATAAAGTCCGTTGAGCCGCAAGTAAGCCAAGTGCACGCGCACTAGACAAATTTTCAAAATCATTTTTCTCGAAAACAAAGCCTTGTATCAAAAAATTTTATTCTATATTTTCGACTCAGTTTTTCATGTAGAATCACCCACTGCTCGGTTGTACCACCAGTTACGGGACACCCTGTATATAGACAAATTAGAGGAAGAAGCACAATAGAAGACATCCCCACTTTCATAGAACACCTTCACCCTGAAGAATCGCCAATATACATTTCCATTGAAGTCTCCTACAAACCTATAATTTCAAAAAAGATCCGAGCCTTCGGGTACCATGAAGTTCCCTCGTGAATCGTTAAATAAATCAGAGCGGGCAAAGGAAAGTGGAAGGCCGACCATCAGGTTGATGAAATCGCGATGATGGCCGGGTGTTGGCGAAAATCTGGCACGTGGTCTCCGCAGAAATACGCACTGAAACGGGAGCATCGTGAAGGGGACAGCCGCGATTTCACGCCGCGGCCGTGATCCGCGATTTCACGGCAGCTGCTCCCAGCCGGAAGCGTTGTAACGCGCGCCAAGTGATGCCGAGCCGAGCCGCGTCGCACCGCGTCGCACGAACTTTCTTGCATAATGTGAAATCGGGGACAGGCAACGCGTTTGTCTTCGTCGGAAGGGGACGGAGGATCGCGAGCGGGTATCCGCGAGCAGCCGGCGCACCGTCGTCGACGCGGAAACCGAGCCTCGAAACAATGCGTCCGCCGTCAATCGAATAAAACGATATGGAGCGTGTACCGCCCGCGATCCACCCGATAAGCCCGGCTCGCTGCTCTCCTGCTTCTTGTTTGCACTCCTTTCGAAAGTGGGAAGAACTTCCGCCAGGGGCGGAACGCGGGCATCCTTAATTACCACGGGGATCTGACGATAAAAGGATAATAGGCAGACGCGTAGACTATTTCCGTTTACTGCGACCGCCATGCTTGTCTGCGGTCAGTTTTTCCGCAGGTCCCTGTCATGGTTTCTGCGACGAACCTGGTTTTCGAAAGACAATGGTCTTGGAAGAACGACAAAATGTGATTCAAATTTGAAGAGGATCTTTTAACGCATTTAACACTAGATTTACGGGGCCCGTCAAAATGACGGATTCAAAAATTTGTAATTTATGATTATCAAGAGTGTAAGGAGGCATACGCGAGGAATTATTAAATAGATTTATTTTTTTGTGTACATATTACAATAAAAATTGCTGAAGATCTAAGTAAATACAATTTTATTATTTTTATAAAGCAATGTAAAATAATCAATTTCAGTGTTTCGTAAACCTAGTGTTAACAATCTCTTAGTTTGTTAGTTGTACGGTCAATCACTCAGTCTATCGTGTCCATAAATGTAACTAAAATATGCAAATGATCTTTTAACGCATTTAAAAGTTGTTCATTTTATTGCGTACGCGGTCAGTCAATTAATCGGTTCTACGCACCCTCTGTGAAATAAAATAACATGTTCAAAAGTAATCGAATTGATTCGAATTTTTCTAGGAATGTAAAGGGATTAATAGACTATATGAAACGTAAAACCATTTTTGACAGAAATGCAATTAATACCAATTGGAAAGAGAATTGTAAGAAATTCGACTCGGAAACAATATTTATTATTTTCTTCACAAGTATGGTAGGTTTGGCGTTGATTCTAGTATTTGGGACCGATGTTGGGGTTTTGCAAATTTATCCAAATAGACCGGCGATTAAAAATCGAACCCCAGTGGTTACAAACGTGGATTTCATCGACGCGTGAAGATTACAACGCGTTACACAGGCGAGACCCGAATCGTTTCGCAGCGCTAGACGCCGGAGTGTAATTTCGTCCCGTTTCTTCGGCTCCCACTGAATAGTAATTACGCTATCGAGACATCTCGAAAATTGCCCCCGCATTGCCAGAGCCGACTCGGTTCCTCGGTTAGGTCTGTTCGTTTACGCGAGCCGCGACTCGTTAGCGTGAGTACTCTTGCGAACGGTCCTCCGGTTCTCAGGGGAAGCTACCAACGGAAACGATGGGTTGCTGTCATTTAGAAATGGAGATCTAACAGGGAACTCAGTACGCAAGACGATTTTGATGAAATTCGTACGATAAAGTACTCCCAGAAAAATACTTTACTCTTGCGTTTGTTCTGTAAGCCACCCTCCACATCGAGAGGTTGAAAACAACCCCTAAAATTGAGGTTTGAACATGAATGAATAAATGTTGCCATTCACACTTTCTTCATAATTTATATTCTTCATATAAACGAGTTCATATGGAAGTGGATTAACAATTGTAACAGGGGGAATTGCGAAAGAAAAGAAAGAAAATAAAAAGAAAAAAATAAAAGAGAGTACAGAAATTCGGAATCTGCATTAGGATCGACAATCTGCAATATAGTCACCAGTTGACTGTGGCTACATCGAATATGAATGTGTAAAATGCAATAAAATATAAATTTTGATAATATCTAGCGCTATTTCAATTTTAGTACCAGTTCAATGTTGAATTATTAGATTCATTAACATGAGAATACATTTTACTTTTACTCTAGTATTGTAACTCTATAAAGGATAGATTTACACATTTTTATTTTTTGATGGTAGTTTCAATATGATGAAAATGTAATCAAATTTTTAAGATCTTGGTCGTTGATCTCTTTCGCAATAAAAATCTATAGCAGTCGACAGCAATGTTGATTTCAATTTTACTAAGCTACTATCACAAAAATATACTAAAGACAAAGATTCTCAGTTTAAACACAGGGCTGCGGCTTTTATGCATTTCTGGCAAAAATGAGTAGTCGCAACTTAAAACAGTAAAAAAGGATAAAATTATTTAAGAGTGCTGATTTGTTATTTTCAGCTTGTTAAAATTATTAAAGTGAAAATGAAATGACTATTTGGCTTCAGTCTCTCCCAATTGACACAATCAATTTTTATTTCGCATCAAGATCCGCAGTCAAGACTTGCTGAACATCTAAAGTCCATGTATTATATGACAAACATGTAATTAATGTCAGCCTTAACAAAGTACTCTAAGAAAAATGTATTTTACGCGAAGATGCTCACTATACTCACCAATAACATGCAATCACATCACACTACTATACCTATGCGATCTTCGCTCTTATACCAGCTTCTCTAAGGCTTCTAGAATATTTAAATTCCATGTATTACATGACAAAAATGTAATTAACGTCGGTTTCAACAAAGTAAGCTCAGAAAAATTGATTACAAACGAAGATTGCTGATCCAGTCTTTAGTAACATAGAATCAGATCGTACTTTGCGATCTTAGGTGTTAGTGTTGGTTCTCCAGGGACCGCGAATTCCTAAAATCCGGATCGTTGATTCCTCTTGCAAGAAAAGTCGGCAAACGAGGCAGTTATCGCCGGCGATAATCTCTTTTTCCGCGAAAATCTGGCCGTTAACGAGAGTAACGATTTTCCGCGGTTCTCGGAAGCGGCGAGCGTATTTCATCGGTGACGGGCGCGCGTTTAAAATCCGCGGCTGGTGCCCCGGAACGTCCATAAATCCGTGGCGTAACGGCGGCTATATTATCGCGAAAATTACGTGCAAAGCGAGCGGCGCGGCCACGAGCCTCGTTGGAATCGCTTGAGAAACAACCACCGGGAATTTCCATGGCGTTTCCACGTCGACGCCGGGCGTCGGCGTCGAAGAAAGGTAGGCGCATGGGGTTGGTGGTGGTAGAGGTGGTTCAACGCGACCATCCTAAATCCTCGAGGGATCTTTTCGTTTTTTCGCTCGGCGCACGAAAGCGACGCGACCCGCCGCATAAAATACTCGGTGGTATAGTAAAATGCGCTTATTCGAGGAGGTGGCTACCACCTACCGGATCGTACTTATGTTAAATTATAGGTAGACACACACGCGCGCCGGCCATTAGTTCTCTCGAGACTGCACGGTTAATCTTTGCCCCCACACCCGCGCGCCCCGTTGCCCATGTGAGACCGCTACACGTTTTGAGGCAGGCGAATAAAGAAAATGGGGCGAGTTCAACCATTGTAGATCGATTTACCTGATCCAATACCTGTAGTCGAGTCCTTCGAATCTTGTCGTAGGAGATTTTTTGTTGTTGATCGAGTACAACTGCTTGATGTTAGCACTTTATCTATTGGAAGCCTATTAACCCCTTGCCGCGTTTAAATGAGTCAGACTCGTGATGAAGATTTTAAACAAAGTTTAATAAATATGACTGTCATGCCTTCCATTGTAGACGAAACAAAATTTTAATCTTTTGTAATCAATATTTAAGCATTGATGTAAATATAGCCGTAACAAAAATATTAACTTTCTTTTCTCTTCTGAGACATTTTTGGGGATAAATACGCTCTATTCGCTCTAGTCGTAAAGAAAATGGTACGGCAAGGGGTTAATGATTGTTTTCTAAACGACAAGCATAAAAGAAACTATTAGATCGCATCACTCCAGTTAATTAATTGATTCATGTTCACAGGTGCTGGGACTATTAAAACATTTATTAACAAGTGCCTGAATTGTCGAAAGACTTCTGTGCCATCAAGACAAGGACGAATAAAAAAAAATGAAGCGAGTTCAACCATTGTTCATTGATTTACCTGATCCAACACCTGTGCTGAAGTCATTGGAAGCTTTTCGTAGAGGATTTATTGTATTTGTTCGATTATAATTGCTTGCAGTTAGTGCTCCGTGTATCCGAACCTGTTAATGATCTTCTAAATGGTAACCTCAATTAAGAAGGCATTATACTGTAACACTTGGAGTAAACTTATTGATGTCAGATTAGACACAAGATCTATCATCTGACATGAGTATGTAAAAGATGTAAAATTCTGAAAATTTCAATGGTGCCTCTCTGATCCCCTAAGCA
This sequence comes from Sphecodes monilicornis, assembly GCA_913789915.3. NCBI lineage: Eukaryota > Metazoa > Arthropoda > Insecta > Hymenoptera > Halictidae > Sphecodes > Sphecodes monilicornis. The sequence goes on from OU565290.1 coordinate 21,597,380, forward strand.
CGTGCTTATTTTGTTTATTGGTTAACCCTGTGCGAACGCGTGTCTGCTGACAATGATTACTCTTGAAATATATCAAACAAATTATTACTGTACACAACACTTTTCGGGTGAAATTCCTCTCGATAGAAAATGAAGTATATAATAAATATAATTTCGGCACAAGTTTCGATCATATTTAATATCATTTTAAATATGATCGAACGTTGCGCCGAAACCATAAAATTTATTATATACAACACTTTTCCCTTCGTTTCATTCATAGGCTTGTATAACACTTCAGTAAATAATTTTTATCATAAAATAAATATATTCGACCCATCGAGAAGTATGTTACAAATAATCCCCGTCGGCTAAGGGTTAATTCAGCACTGTTGATCCTCGTCAAGCGAGTATATCGTTCACTTTCAGCCTATTTGCTGAAATATCTCGGTTTCGCGCGCCCGTAGCGAACAATTGATCGTCGCTACGTGCTCCGCGGTCTCCTCTCGAGTTCCGTCCATCATCGATCTCCTTCTCACGGTTTCTCCTGGCGACAGGGCGGCGACGAGCGAAGGAAACGCGACCAGTGCACCGAGAGATGCATGCAGCGTTGCAAGACTCTAGAGACTCGCAAGACCGTACAAGACTCTAGAGAGCCAGATAGGAAGATAGAGAGGACACAGGTAACGGGAGATCACGCGGAAATCGAGAGGGAAGAACGAAGACAGAAGCATCGAAAGAAGTTATGAAAATAAGGCGAAGCCGGAAGGGGGCGGACGATAAGTGCATGCGACGATCGACACGCAACACAAGCGCTCTAATTTTAGATCTTGTCACTCTGACGCCAGCTGGTGAGCCCCTCCCCGCCTATTACGCGCGTTTACGCACACTTACGCGCAGCGACTCGCTCGCAATCCGCCTCTTTCCGCGGACGATCCGCTTTTGTTTCACGCGAGTCGCGCGCGACTGCGCAACTACCCTCGCACAAGCATATGTCGCGCCTCATGGCAACCGTAATCATCTTCGATACCACCAACTTTTCTCTCCATCCGTGTACAAGTTTTCTCCGTGCGACACGAATAACAGCGTCGAATGCCCTATGGTCTCTGAAACAACCGATGCGACGTGATGACACTCTGCTGCACAATTTCAACCTTCGATCGTCTCTCCAAACCTACCCTTGTAAAGCTGACTTAGTTTTTAGTGGTAGGTGGGCTCGACGAGGCTACAATTTGCTACTGGTCGGCTTTGCGAAGAAAATAAGAAATATCGGTTTTTGCAACTATTATGAAGTGAAACTTCTTCAGGCGCGTTAGGTGCAAAACCTCGACGCGGTAGGAGTAAAATCGATCTGGCGATGAAACGATGAAACAATGAAACAATTTAGTAAAACCTCGACGCGGTAGGAGTAAAGTCGATCTGGCGATGAAACAATGAAACGATTTAGTAAAACCTGGACGCGGTGGGCGTAAAACCGAGCTGGCGATGAAACGATGAAACGTTTTAGTAAACCCTGGACGCGGTAGGCGTAAAATCGATTTGGCGATGAAACGATGAAACAATGAAACTATTTAGTAAAACCTCGACGCGGTAGGCGTAAAATCTTGACGCGGTACGAGTAAAATCGATCTGGTGATGAAACAATGAAACGATGGAACGATTTAGTAAAATCTCGACGCGGTAGGCATAAAACTGATCTGGCGATGAAACGATGAAACAATAAAACAATAAAACGATTTAGTAAAACCTCGACGCGGTAGGCGTAAAACTGATCTGGCGATGAAACGATTTAGTAAAACCTGGACGCGGTAGGCGTAAAATCGATCTAGCGATGAAACGATGAAACAATGAAACAATTTAGTAAAACCTCGACGCGGTAGGAGTAAAATCGATCTGGCGATGAAACAATGAAACGATGGAACGATTTAGTAAAATCTCGACGCGGTAGGCATAAAACTGATCTGGCGATGAAACGATGAAACAATAAAACAATAAAACGATTTAGTAAAACCTCGACGCGGTAGGCGTAAAACTGATCTGTCGATGAAACGATGAAACGATTTAGTAAAACCTGGACGCGGTAGGCGTAAAATCGATCTAGCGATGAAACGATGAAACAATGAAACAATTTATTAAAACCTCGACGCGGTAGGAGTAAAATCGATCTGGCGATGAAACAATGAAACGATGGAACGATTTAGTAAAATCTCGACGCGGTAGGTGTAAAACCGATCTAGCGATGAAACGATGAAACGATGAAACGAAATTCTATTCTATTAGCATATACGGTTGAGGGTTCGGCATTCCTTAATAAAGATTATGATAAAATTCCGATGATGCGAAGTGGAGATTTCAACGTGAACTTTGCATCGAATCAAAATTATTAATAGAATCTTTTAGAAGTAAATTAATATTGGATATGGTAAATAATCCTTATGAAGCGACAACAAGATCGGGAACAACTCTCGATGCAGTATTTGCAAGACATTTAGACAATATTGTATCAAGAATATTTACATCATTTTTTAGCTATCACAAGCTAATTGTTTCAATAATAGAATCATAGAAAATTAAATGTCATAAAGTGTTAATAAAAATTCGAAGAAAAAATTAAAGAAAGAAGTTTCACTTCAGTCATGTGGTCTAAGCACACACCAATTTTTTTTGTAACAAGAGTTTCCAAACAGAACACTATCTAATCCACAGCGAAGGGGTTAAAAACAAGACATTGTACATTCGTGATGTCCACTCTATCCCAGACATAACGATCGAACGCTGTAGTCTATGTTTAAAAAGGCGGAAAGGACTCAGAACCTTTTCCCCTGTCTATTCTAACGTGAGAAAAACATAGCGGTCGTCGAGAAAACACTTTCCGCGTGCGTGTATCGCGCTCTATGTATGGATAGCGATCAATGAAGACATCATCGAAAATTCTCCCAGAAGGAAAATTCGCACTAAATATCTATAATTAATAAGGGCAGCATGACGTTCGAGCTTTATTAATGTGAGAAAATCAACGAGTATGACATTCTCTAGGAAAACTCGTGAATCAATAATTACCTTCGCACTTTTCTACCTCGAGTCTATACCTATCATTGTCTGATAGTTTGACACTATCATTGGCTGATAGTTTGACACTATCATTGTCTGATAGTTTGCCACAATCCTAGGTCTGTTTCACGCACGTACACCAACCCTTCGGTAGTGATCACGCTGCCGCGTGGACGTTCTTGGGTTCATAGTGCTCTGTGACATCGGACTACATACTGACACAAGTCGGTTGCTATATTGGACAAAATCTCTACGATAAAACGAATTTAATTTAAATTTAGGAAGATGTGATTTAGATTAAGTTCTGGAAAGAAAGTACACATAATATGAATGAATGAATTAATTCGTGTAAAGACGTATTAGTGAAGACTATGTCACACAGTGTTTGATGAAGCATATTATTTGATATAGATGACTTTGTGATAGACATACATTGCATTTACTAATATGTGACATTACTCTCATTCTTTTATTTTATTCATCCACTGATTAGCTTCGAAAAATATATTTAATGGACCAAATCAATAATGAAGTATCAAACCTAAAACCAACCATGAAAATCAAAGAGCAAACAACTTCAATATGTACACAATAAGTCAATACTACCTAGAATCCAATCGAAACGATTTAAACAAAATGCAAAACAAATTCGGACCTCTATGGTAGATTTTCAAGACACACTGCTTCACAAAGAACAATTTTTTCAGAATTGAAAGTCCTAGTACCTAGTCTGCGAAAAAAGAGTTAATGCAATTCAAGACAATAGAAGGATTACAAGAATTGAAATATGTTGATTTACTATTTTCAACTTGTTATGATTATTAACACGTTCCGTGCCACTTCAAAACAAATATCTTTGTAATAACTTTCAGTATATTATCGTCAAAAGAAAGAGAATGGTACACGATGTGAACACTAGTATGTACAAGCTTATAATAACGTAAAAGTGTTTAATGGAAACATTAAATAACCTGAATGAAAATTCGAGCAAAAATGGCTCAGCACGGAATGTGTTAAAAAAAAGGAGACAGCTTCTAAATGACTACCCTGTCTCGCAATTATTGCAGACAATTTTTATTTTGTATAAAGATCCGCAGTCTACTAAGAACGACTGGCAAGACGACCGAGAGGGTGAACGGAACGAATAGAATGCGGATTTTATGCGTTCATTACAAAAATGGTGTTATTTAAAAGAGTAGAAAATTTGAAAGAATTTAAAAATATCAACATTATTGTTAAGACTTAGTAAAACTAGTAAAGAGAGAGAGATAAATTTTCTATTCGGTTATACAAAGTCTAGTAATGAACAATCAGAAGGTAATTATTCTGGAGAAAATTGTGTCTGGTATTTTCGCGTAGAAGTTGGCACGGTTTCGTCGAAATGGTAGCCGGACAGTTTGCTAGGATAATCGAGGTGTGCTCAGACGTTCGCCTAACCATCCATAAAGGCAAACGCTACGCCTGATTCGAAGTGTTCGAACGGCAGGTCTATCGACGCAATAGGCTCGGCAAACGATCTGCTTTCCCGGATGCGGGACACGGAAGATTGAATCCGCGTGATCCGCTTGACAGCCGGCTCGTTACTCGCGAACAAAAGGAAAAGCCGCAAAACTGTTCGAAGCGTCGGGCTTCCAGCGAGATTGCTCGCCACGGTAGTTATGCCGCTGATAAGCTTGACGCTGGATAATTTCTGTTATTTGCCCGAAGGGGGCACGGGAGACATGCGTTTCCTCCGAGCAGTTTCTCCGACGTTTCAACACACCGTTAATCCACCAACACCAGGTCCGTTCTGACCCGCACACTTCCATCCGACCCGTGCAATTCGTTAAATATGAATTTTCCAGCTGTTTTCACCCTTGCACACTGTTCCTGTCAATTTGTCCTGAAAACAGACTGACGAGCTTTTAATTGTCATTTTTCTTACGGAAATGTTTAAACTGATTTCATGGAAATAGTTTGTATACATTGTACATGGATTGAGAAATGAATTTTTGCCAGAATTTAATGTCAATAGTGGCTCAATTTATGATTGAAAATATAAATGTCGCAATTTCCTGAACAGTGCATGAGGATTAGGATCCTAATTTAGGAATTATACTGCATAATATAATTTTTTATTTTGATAAACAGGGGACGATTTTTATAGATTTTCATGTGCTGCATACGAATCTGAAAATCGTTTTTCCCTATCAGCCTCTGTTTCTGAGAAATTCAATTTTGAAGGAAAAATGAACTATTCAACCATAGAAATTTTTATTGCTTCAACCATAAAAGTTAGAGGAATGATTTTTACATAGATTGATTCTTTAGAGTCTCCTCAATATAATGGTATACATTCTAACAACATTTTCATTACATTAACATGTTTAAAAAATGTTCGAAAAGACCGGAGCACCAATAATACTACAATTTTTATCAGAAATGCGAGGGAAAATGAAAATGTTTTGAACAACGATATCTGCCCGTGTTAACACTTTCTATTGTATTCAATAAAAATATTAGGATGCAGCTTTATCGTAATAAAAATGTCGCCAAACGTTCCCCTCTCTAAGGTCAATAAATTCTAGCAGATCATGGTCGTTTATTTTTCTTGTTAGAAAAATTGCAGCATTTTTCGCAGCAAATAGAAATGTTTTTTTGTTCGGTTACGTGCGTTCAGAAAATGTTATTTTACGCACAGATCCACTGCACGGCAGCAACCAGGGCACACGATTCGCAAGAATTCGATCGGCTAGATCTAATAAGCGACCATTATCTCCAAGTCCACGCTTACCGGCTTGTACGGGTTTCTCGTCGACGGGCTGCAATAAGTCCTCCACATCGAACAGTCGTCGACGGTGAATTAGCAGATTATGGTGATCCGGCCGTCGGAATGTTCTGACCTCTTCCAGGTGCAACGTTATCCGTAATGTCACGAATGTTTACTACCTGTTTGATCGCATGTTTGTACCCCGAGCACGTACCGTTTAACTGTAATGACTTTGCTTCTAGATGTCCTCTTGTAACGTGAACAGACAAATTGAATTTTATCTGTGTTTTGCTACGCATTCTACTATTGTGCAGAAACAATTGGTTACTGATAGAATTGGATTTCTCAAAGATTTAATAGAACTTTTCTCTTCATAGTTCTCAAGATCAGTTAAATAATTTAAAAGATAATCAATGAGGAGTGTTTCTTAGGTTCAACAAACATTTATAAATTAATTTTAACCCTTCACCGGCATGGTTGCTGGCAATAAATTCCCACGTCTTCATAATTTGCCTTTGAATTTTTATTTCGATTGCCAATTTAAATATCTAGAACAGAAATTTCTCAGATTTTTTAAATATTATAATAAGAAAAAACAAAGCCCGGAAATGAAGAACCCCGTATGCCGGCCACGTTAGGTAAAAAAACATTGCCCGCGGAGGGTTAATATTTTTCTATTATATTTCCTTCGACAATTGGATTGAGACTTTAACACTAGAACTACCGGACAAGTCAAGATGACTGGTTTCTAAATTTTTCTTTTACAAATATTGAAATTATAAAAATGTTTTCCGGAGTAATGTTTTAGTCAACTTCTCTATTAGAGTACATATTTAAACAAAAGTTGTACGGAAGTGGAATAAATGCATTCTTGCCGTTATTAGAATGCAATATACACCAGTCGCGTTTAGCGCTCGGTAGTTCTAGTGTTAATTTTAACCATGAAGAGTTTCAATGTGATCATTTCCTTGTCTGAAGACGATGTGCAATGCAGAGAAATTTCTGCTCATCGTTTTACTCATAAAAGGAAACAATCGTATGGCTTGCAATTTTAACACTACCGACGATTAAAGTTGACTAGTATGTGTTGCCTTATAAAAATGGCACGATTGAAATTATTTAGATTTTATGCTTGAAGATTTTAACGTTTATGTTAGAATTTAGATGTATACTTTAATAACGCAGCGTGTATAATCATTTCCAATGAAAGTATCTTGATAACTTCGATAATTGTGAAATAAAAAATCTGAAAAGAGTCATTCGACCCGCAGTGGTAGGTGAGTGTTAATTAGGGGTGTGCGAGTACTCGATTTATTCGAGTATTCGAATTTCGAGTCGAGTAATGATTGGTCTGTCGAGCCGAGTCGAGCGTTTGAATTTTCCGAGCTACTTGAAATCGACGAATTGCTTGAAAAGAATGCGAGCTACTTGAAAAAATCAACCGGCTCGAATAAGTAATATTCTAATCGGAAACTAAGCATACATCGGAAATAAAATTCATACTGAAGACGAATACTCTTCAAGGTCTATAATCCACATACTTAGCAGATCGATTCTAAGCGAAAAATTCCAAGTATCGCGTAGCTCGGGAGATGAGAGACGCGCGTATAATTACCATGGAAGCCATTTGGAAACCATTGAAATGACACTGTACAGTCTTCGAAAGGAGGTTGTGTTTTATTGCTTATAAATACTTGCACAGCTTCACGGACCTCCTAATGTGTCCGGGGAGGGTTCATGCTAATTCCTAAGTCTCCGCATGACCAACAGCCTCTGTAATTGCCTTTCTTCTGTGAAGCATGTTCCCGGCGCTATTGCGCCTTGTATCCGGCGATTAGGACAATACATTCGCGTTTTTCGCCTCGAAAGTTGCGCGATCGGTTCCGACCGTAAGCTATAATCAGTTTTTCGATGGAAAACTCGGCTTTCCCTTCACGTGAAATCAACCGGCCAACGAGGACAGAGCGTAAACGGTAATTAGCGAGGTCCGTGCCAATATTCTACGCAGGTCTGAGTCTCTATCGCGATGTTTTATAAAATGTAGTCGGAATCGTTTTCCTATCGAAGAATCCATTAAAAGGTCTTCAGCCACGGCCTGTAAATTATGAAAAATTAGGTAATGTGTTAATAAGTTATTATAAAACAATAAACATTGGTTTCAGTATGAATTCATGAGCCAGTATCTGTTCCACAACGCTAGGACATATTAATGTAAATATCTTGAGATCAGATGAGCCGAATCATACATTATGATAGGTTGTTGAATTTGTCATTTTATTCTCTATAAGAATGTGAACAAAAACATATATGATTCCATTTAAAAAAATATCGATGACCTTGAAATTTTGTAAAAAAATGACCTTGAGAAAAAATGGTAATTATATAGAAAAGGTCTGCGTACTCCGATTTTGATGAAATTTTAATATGTTATGGAGCAACACATTCTGAACAACTTTTTCCTTTTCCAATATAGGGGGGTCGCTTTTAGTTTTCGAGATATTTGCAAAAAACTATCGGTAATGTTAATTTCATAACAGAAACCTTCTTTTTAGAAACACTGGGTGCGTGTGAAATACTGGGAGGGTGTGTGTGGTATTGTCGCTTCTCATCTCCACAACGTGTTTACAAACAAAAAATAAACCGATACGGCCCGAAAATCCAGGAATTGGAATAACAGAAGAAACAAGCAGAATTAACTCTTGTAGATAACTCTGATCATACATAGATAGGCTGAGCTTTCAATTTTCAAATACATTTCCTGGATTTTCGAACCGCATCTGCTTATTTTTTGTTTGTAAACACGTTGTCGAGATGAGAAGCGACAATACCACACACACCCACCAAGTGCTTAACACGCACCCAGTGTTTCTAAAAAGAAGGTTTCCGTTATGAAATTAACATTACCGATAGTTTTTTGCAAATATCTCGAAAACTAAAAGCGACTCCCCTATATTGGAAAAGAAAAAAGTTGTTACAGTGTCGAAATCCGATAGCTTTGCAAATATCTCGAAAACTAAAAGCGACCCCCCTATATTGGAAAAGGAAAAAGTTGTTCAAAATGTCGAAATCTATAATATATTAAAATTTCATCAAAATCGGAGTACGCAGACCTTTTCTATACAATAATTACCGAAAAATTTTTTACTGTCATCAAATTCGCCCCTTGGAACAGTACAACTTTATTCTGTGGAGATTTTTTGTACGACTAATAATAACCGAGATATTTAGGTGTTCCCATTTAAATGCCCCACCCTGTACATCAAACACCCTATCATTTTGTTCGGCACAGTGACACTCAAAATAATGGCGTTAGGTGTCGCATGATCGCGCAAGGCGCCTCTGGGATTGCCCCAGTCGTTTTCTCGCGGTCGAAACACACCTCGCAGGCGATCGTTCGCGGATCGCGGCGTTCGAGCGTTTATCGTTTGATAGATGGATGCCGGTCGTATGTTCCGGGAAAGCAATGGCGGCACGTACACATGAACAGGCAGGATGAGTATATGTAGTTGGCTCTAGCTGGTTAAGAGAAATGGGGCCGGGAGGAAGCAGCTAGAAGAGAGCAGCTTCTCCGAGAACGGCGAAAGAAGCCGGGATAGAAGAAGCCGGTAATTTAGAATGGCACCGCGATGCATAGGCTAGGTCAAGCCGATCGAGATAATAGCGGACGCCGCCGTGTGGTATCGTACGCGGGAGATATATCTCGGACTGGGATGTACACCTAACGGGCACGTTGATGAGAGAATGGAGGGACGTGGATGATATCTTCGGTTAAGTTCCATGGCAATCGGGAATGGAAAGAAGCCGCGGCTCGTTGGACCTTCACTTCCTCTCATTGTTTCATCGTTGCCCGTTTTCTTCCACACCGCCCTCTCCGCCCTTCATGCAAAAGGATCGGTTAGGATAGCCTCGCGTTCTTTTTTCCGTGGATCGCGCGGTCTTTCTCAGCTTTCTCAGCTGTTAATTCGAGCCCCGGGAGCTCGAACGTGTAGCTTCTCTTGCCTTTTGGGGAGGTAGAGGAGGAAGAGGAGGAATTGAGGCCCACAGGCAACAATATAACATCCGATTAGCTCATTATGCGGAGATCGACAGATCGATAAATTCGACGCGCCGGATCTGGGCCGAGTACGCGCGATTATTTTACGCGATTCTTGCCGGTACGGTGGCCCCCGAGACACAATATCCGCCGGAGCATCGTTGCGTGTAGGCAAAAGATCTCCGATACCGTTCGCTGACACAAAGGAAAACGTCCCCGCTGATAGACGGCTGACTGTTCTGACGATCGCCGAACGAAAAGCTTCCGAGGATCGGTAAAACGAAATCTAGAACGGTGAAATTGATCTTTGACAAGGGGAATTAGGTCTGTCACATGCGCGCGGTGTTGCTGTAAAAATGAATAGGTTTATACAATATGGAACGTAAATAAGTGGTACATCCAAAATATTAATACGCTTTTATTTAACACATTATGTACCGGTAATTATTAAGAAGTCTGTGTACATGATAAGGATTTTTTAGGGAATAATTGATGACTAATAACGTAATCTAATAGTTTATTTTGGGATTAACCCTTTGCACTCGGAGCTATTTCAACTCGAAAATCAAATATTTCTTCTGACCTAGAATATTACCATTGTACATAATTTTTTCATTTTATACGTATGAAACTCATATAGTACCTCATACCATATTTAAATGTTTAGTAATTTATCAAATATAAATAAATTTAATAATGTAAACAACATTTTGAATAATGGCATAGAAATTTGTAGTGGTGCCTCAGAGTCGCCATTCGAGTGCTAAGTATTAATGCAGAGAGGATGATTTTTAAGCTTTGTTTTAGTACGACACAATTATTGAAAATCGTAGTATTGGCTACCAGTTAGTCAATAATACGTCAGTATCCATCATACGTCAATATCTACGTCAGAGTACATAACATGTCAGTCTTTAGTCAAAACATCGAATCGTCCGAACAAATGGCCGAGCAAAAACGGCTCGTGTTGAACAATTATAACTTTGCGAAGAAAAGACGAGAAAAAATCTACCTAGGCTCAATTTATAGCGTGAAGCCCCCCCTTTCATCATCTTAAATCGCATCCTCAAACATTTTTTTCTTTTCAAAGCGAGATCGAAGATGTATGTTTCATCAAATGGCCCGAATGGCTCGGCTCGGATCGTCTTAAACAATCGTAACTGTACTAAGAAAAATCGCAGAATGATCTACCTAGACTCAGTTTGTAGCCTGAATCATCCACCATCGTTGTCTTAAATCGCATCTTCCTGAAAAATTGATTCTCAAAAGTGTTAATAATTTATTCCGTTATCGATCACAGTTTGGCAACGCATTGGTGTGCTTTCTGCTTTCTACTTTTCGAAACCCATGTGAAAATAATTAAAAAAAATCGTGTCATCTAAAAAACGGGGATACATGTATGTTTACTGTTCTGAAGCTTCGTTAATTCGTATACATTTACAACAAAAGATCTATCTGCAGACAGTTATGACGGCATTGAATTATGAAGAGATGGAAAAAGGAAAAGGAAGCGTTTCGTCCTAGGTCCGCTAGAGGACTCGTCAGTAAGGCTATCTAGCGGACCCGTGTCTTAGACGCGGGATGTCGTAAGGGCAGGTATCTATACAAACAGAGGAAAATTCAGTTAGTAGCGGGAAAGGTGTTGTCGTACTGTCTCTCTGTTGACGAGCATAAGAAGTAGCCGCCACACAGTTAACCCCATCGAGTCAGACTCGTGACAAAAGTTTCGTACAAAGTCTACAAACTACGTATCTGGCTAATTTCTTTTAAACTGGAATAACATTCTACTTCATTGTTGTCAATATACAGCCATTACAAAATACATAGCAATCCGGTAGATATCAATGTTCTTTTTCTTCCAGAAAATAACAAACGATAAAGAAATTCGAAACACAATAACCATAAAATAAATAGTATAACAAGGAGTTAAAACAATCGTAGGAAGCAACAAAATGTCTACTTCACTCCTGCGTATCGCAACCAACAAACCTTTCATTCCGCACAATGATCCTCTATCTACGTTCGATCATCACACACAAAACCCCCTCTTCAATCAGCAAAACGCCCTTAATAAACGGCTGCAACAAACGATTTCTTCGTTAAACCGTCTGCACGAATCCAATCGAAAATTCCAATCAACGAAAAACTGTGCCGCTCGACTACAATCTTAAAACCGCGCTAACGAAGTACAGGCCGGTCTAATCGTGGGTCCCTAATTTTCTTCGAGGAACCTATCATTCGATACCGGGCCCTAGATAAAAAGCATGACGGGGCCCGTGCGTCGTGACGCGTGTTCTGCTTTGGAGATCGTGGCGAAAAAAGTTGGCAACAGCGATACAACGGCCGATTAGCTTATTATACGGCGATCGGCCAGATAAATTCGTGGCGTTCTCCTCGCAGAGTATATCCTAGCTGTGCTGACTTTCGGAGACCCTTTCGCCGAGGCTTCCGCAGCTGGTCTGTTGTCCGCGGTTTGCCGATAAGGGGACGATCGTAATGTACGATCGCGATCTTCGCCACCTTCGGGTCTCGGACCAGTGTCGAAACATCTGGCCGCGGTTTCGACGCTTACCGAGCGACGACCGCAAGCGAGCGAGCGAGCATTCCGTGCACTGTGTGTGCCGCGTGCTGCCAATTCGGCAGGTGATATCGACTTCCCGCCCCCAGGCCCGGAAGCGAAGGTGGAGGAGAGATTCTGCCCGAACCGATACACATCCGAGGCTTGTTATGATTTATCGGGAGCACCGGTTCTCCCCCTTTGAGCACCGTTAAACGGCCGCCCTTCAATCTGGTCCCTTACAGGCACCGGCCCCTGTCGATCCAGAAAGAAAGACCATAACTTCTTCTTGTTCTGCTTCTTGGCCCTCCAAACGGGTTATTATGTGGCTCGTGTACACGCTTAACGTAGAAATACTGCCGCTCTCGGACTTTGTTTGCTGTGGAACGTGATCGACGCGGACATCTGCGTGAGAGGGAGTTATAGTAATGTGTTAAATAATCCTGTAGGTTATGAAATAAGCTAAAGCCAAAGGTCCGTGGTACGTGAAATAAAAAACAGAATATAGAGTTTATTCAAGTGTGAATACAGGAGGAGCTTCTCCCTCAGGTGCTTCAGTTCAATTAACTGTGTTCGAAGTACAGTATTTCACCGATAATTGTCCCAAATGTCTCCGACAGAATTGTCCCCGAGATATCCCCACTAGTGCGGGGTGTACCCCGGCTGTGAAGCTCGAGAGGCCTCGGTCGCCGAGAAATATGACACCATGCGGCTCGGGTATATCGATGAGACTACACTAATCCGAATTTCCAACTTCTTTATTATTTATTATTTTTTCTGGGACTTCGATGACCATATTTGTGGCATTTTTCTAATAAAAATGATACCAAATATGATATAATTCCGATGATATCCTTCCTCTCGCCCGAAACTTTAATCGACGATTACACAAGTAAATATCATCGGAATTATATCATATTTGGTATCATTTTTATTAGAAAAATGCCACAAATATGGTCATCGAAGTCCCATAAAATAATAATGATTAATAAAGAAGTTGGAAATTCGGATTAGGTATGTTTACATTTCTCGGTGACCGAGGCCTCTCGAGCTCGGCTGTCCTTCTCCACGTTCGGCAAACCTCAAACAATGATATCCCCCCGGCATAATTGTCCCTCCGCAGACATGTGTTGTGGACAATTATCGATGAAATACTGTATGTACTCGGAAAATTGCCGTCTTTACTGATAGTCATAAACCAGTGGGAGAACTCGGGTATAAGGGATAGCGGCAGAGGAGACTTTTCTTTCGTACTTACATAGATTCTAAATGTATACTTTAACACTCCCACTCATATAGAATTGTCGCTCCCACTACAGCGGTAGAGGCTTTTCATTCATACGCGCATGCTTTAGAGAACAACAGCGGGAAAGAAACTTACATAACTTCTAAATATCTAGTTTAACATAATAATTAGACTTGCGGATTTTTATGCATTTATAGTAAGGGAGAGTTGCCGAATTTGGACGAATTTGGACGAATTTGCCGAATTTAATGACGCGTAACGTTACAGCGGCCGCACTTTAGGTAAACATACTTTTAAAAAATACAATACGAATACAAAATGAATGAAACTTTATTGTTATACTATGATTCAATATAATTAACTCTCGAGTCTTAATTAATGAGATATTTGTGTATCCTTTCTTTCACTTAATTCTTGTAAATCTATATTTATGTTTGACGTTGCACATCTTAACTGGTTTTCTAAATTGGCAACACTTAATGAAGCACAAATTTCATCTTCGAAAAAAATGTTACACTAACATATGTGGATCCAAAAGCACTTACAACTCGTTGTACAAAATATCTTAAGTTAAAATATCTCTCGGATGTAATATGAGTATTGTAAAAATTAATTTTTGATTTGTACGAAAAATCGCCCTTCGGGCCGCACAATTCGGGAAGGGGGGGGGGGGGGTGTTGGCCAGACCTGCGCTAAACTATTTTTGATATACATATAGAGATGGAAATGATTTTAATAAAAACAAAATAGCGGGAAAAAATGCTAATATTTGAATCTTTAAAGCAATACATTTTGTTTCGTAATAAACACAATTTAAAATACCAAAAATTCCATTTATAAATTTAGGGTCATAGGTCCAATCAAAGAAACTCGTTTCCTAATTTAGACCTATAGTATCTCAAGATGGGCCAATTTCGTTAGCCACTCCTAAAGTTTAAAATTTATTCATAAAACTTTTAATTAAACTTGAAATTGGACCGGTCCAATTTAGGAGACTACACTGCAGTCTAATCTGGTCTGGCAAGACAATCAAAAAGACCATGAGTAGCTAAATAAAAGTTAAAAACTCTGAAATGAGCCTCCAGCGAAATTCAAGTTCTCTTGTTTCTGGAGAAACGATCTTCCGGCGATCTCCAGGAGGATTTGGTTGGTATAAGCGATTGAACGCCCTAACCGATGGCGAGCAGCTCTGAGAAGGAAGTCGCGGGACTTAGGATTAGCCAGAAGGGAGGAAGCAATGGCGGAGGTCGTTTCCTGGGATTATCTCGGGAGCTGTAATCCTCGTGGCCGTCTGAGGAGAGTAATTTCATTTTGACGTTCCTCTTCATCGCGAGGCAAGAAACGACCGTCTCGAAAAGCGGAACGGAAAACTGGGTTATCGATCGGTCGAATTAGCATACACTGCGAGAGTCTCTCTCTCTCTCTCTCTCTCTCTCTCTCTCTCTCTCTCTCTCTCTCTCTCTCTCTCTCTTCCACTGAGGATTTTTCATTCTAGGAGTAGACGCGTTACGTTACGTGGCGCACGCGCTCGCCTAGCCACGCATTAGCCAACTTGCAATTCACTCGATTAAATTTTTATCCGCGTTTACGCGCGTGCAAGTTTTTCTCTCTGCCCTGGCTAATTGCGCTGTTTACCGCGCGAGCTGCACGCGAGCTACACAGTTGCATAAATGATGAGCTGAGATGAAAATTCGAGGCGTTATAGGTGAACCGTGTTCGAGATAATTGTTGGAAAATCGAGCTTGACGCAACTGAAACAAAATGTGTGCAGTGTAGTATACCTAACATGAGGGTACTACGATTGTTTCGCAAAATATTCGTTGATGATTGCTTTTGGGGTAATTTGATTTTACTATTTTTATTTCGGCCATTAATCTTGAAGAAAAATCTTATTCTTGCTGATGTAGCATTTTTATCCAAATGCGGTTATAATTACATCGAGGGTGTTTGCGTAAGGTTTTAATTTGTCGAGGAAGCGTTGCACTTTTGTAATTTCGATAACGAACGATGGAATAATTTAGAATTTGTTGGTTAAAGGTCTGCTCTATGCTTTCTAGTAGATCTAGATGTTAATTCTGCAATACGCAATTCATTTGCAACATTTCGAACGGAAACTTCGAGAACATCGTTGGTGATTATTTTAGCTTTTTAGAAGACGCAGGCAGAGAAGATAAAAGATTGAAAAGAAATGATTACGCCGATCTCGAGAGATCAATCGCGTAGGAGACTGCACGCACACCGAGGGCAATTGGTTAATTATATCTCGACCGCTGCGCCATCCTATTACGTTATTATACTGTTTACCGATGTCTTAATCCGCGCCGCGGGGCATTTGCATACGAAGTTACAGCCTCGCTTCACGTTTAATCCGTGGAACAGAAGGATCCTCGTGCAACTTCGAATTAAGCATACCCGTCGTTGCTGTTGGGCATTATTCGGATAAGAATAACAAATAAACAATCCAGCCTCGTTCCGTCATTTTGTCATTCGAGCTATTTATTATTCGCCTCGAGAACCATTTAGTCACAATTTACGGAGCAATTTTATAAAAATGAATTTATTACAATTATATTCGTAATTCTTTAGGAGTCTTTACGAGTTTCTCATTTCTAACATCAAGGACGGTTTCCTCTTTGCAAGCATAAAAATCACAGAAAAAGAAACAAAATACCTATAAAATAGTTCCGAATATTTCATCAACAATTGTAGGCTTTGCCAAAAACCAGGTAGTCCCGGTAAGTCCACATTTTGATCATTGCTTAATTCTTATGTTAAACATCAATATAGGGGACAATAATATTGTCCACCGTTACTTGCAATAATACGAAAAAATGATATGTATAAAAGTTGCATCGTAAAGAGGAGGAAATATTGTGAGGTAAACATTTTTTACGTGCGTGGAGCCGTTTCGGAGATTCCAAGGTCACCTTGAATTCTATAAATAAAAAGACATACCCTTTAGCACCATAAATCGATAGTGTATCAAATTCTGTGTAGAAATGTATTGACCTTCGTATGTTCTACATCTGACAGTTAACGATTTTTTCGTATTATTGCAAGAAACGGAAATATGCAAGGTGGACAAAGTTATGGCCCCATTCTGCAGAAAAACACGTAAAACATGTACAATTATATTGAAAAATGAACTTGCCCGTTCCTTGCATCAAGGTCCTCAATTACCCATAAATCTCAAACTAAAGTCTAAGTCTCGTAGACCATTCTTTACCAACAAGACAAAAACATCGTTCCTACACGGACCGAACAAACTCGAAAATGTATCTCTCCCTGTTTGCGCAGTACGGGCCGCCCGGCGCGTCGAGTGTAATTAAATTTCACAGGCCCGTTCTCCGCTGAACGGGTGCAAGATCGCCTAACAAGAGAGCAAGGAGCCTCTGGGTAGTGTTCAATCTGCACGGCTGCCCGTTGTAATCCATTTAGCGTCACGGTGATCAAGCGGAAAACTACAACGTTCGCACGGATAATTGTTTCCAGAAAGTTGCATGCAACCGATCCTCCGCAGACCTCTTCGAACCTCTTCGAGGGTTTTTTCGATTGGTCATAGGCACTCACGCACACGATGGGTGTGGACATACAGGGTGTCCCAAAAATGTTTGAGTTCCTGGACGACTCCTTGGGTTATTATAAAACGCTTTTCCCTTAGTAAAAATGTCGTACGCCGTTCCGTCTTCGAGTTATCAACGAAAAACACGAGAAAACCAGAATGCAGCTACAGCTGACGGATTCCGAATCGGCGGTGCGCCTGATTCTACTGAGCGTTGTTCTCGTGCCGTGCTTGAATCGTGAGCAAGAGACGGTGTAGTGATTTATTTAATTTTAAAATAAAACTCGCATATTCAGCCATAAATGCAGTTGCTGCCTCGAATTCTCTTATACGGCAATACCGAATTAGTTTTATCTAATACCGAATAATAATTGCACGCATATGCTAACTCGATTGTATTGTTCACGATTCGAGCACGGCTCGACAACATCGCTACCGCTCAGTAGAATCGGCCGTCGCGCCGCGCCGTGTCATGGCGGAATGCGTCGGCTGTAACTGCGCTCTGGTTGGTCCGTGTTTTTGGTTAATAACTCGAAAACTAATCCGCGTATGACACTTTCGCGAAGGAGCAAACTTCTTAGAATAATATCATCAATCTTCTAGGAATTAGAACATTTTTAGGACACCCTGTATAGGTTCGGATATGAACGGTGGCGCCGTGTCCGAGAATCGATGAATTGAAGGCTCGCTAGGCCCGCGGGAGGACAAGCACCGAAAGAATCCCGGCGTGACGGCCCACCTGTTTTGTCCACCCGTTCGCTCGTCCATCCGTTTGTGGCCCGGTTGCGCCCCAGTTGGCACAGGTGTTCCTTCGACTCCCTTTCTCTCTCTTCTTTTCTCTCTTAAACCCCTCTCTTTCCTCCCCTCTTTCCCCCCTATAAACCATGGTTTTTTGTTTCGAAGCCGTCCCCCCTCGGGGACTCTCGGCCTATTCATTACGGAGCGCCACCGGGACTGAGAGTGTCGGCCTGGAGGACGTACCCGGTGAAAATGACGGATAGCCAGCGAGTTAGCCAGTGACAGACACGGTTAGATGGATAAGACCGCGTGCCCGCCTAGGTCGATCCGAAGATCGATGTCCCGGCGCCTAGTAACGGTAGCAATAGCTAGCTAGAAGCACCGGTAGCTAAGCTGAAAGTAGTGCCAGCTTGATTGTGGCAGTTGCTTATCGCCGACTCGAGGCTCTAGGTAGATCGTAATCATATTGTATTATTGAAGAGTAGTAGATATGCCACGTTTGCGTCTAGACTGCGAATTTTATGCATTTAAGACAAAATCGAGTTGTTGCAATATAGAATAGTAAAGAGATTAAAACAGTCTAAGCACGCTGATATATCATTTTTAATTTATTAAGATCATTAAAGGAAAAGAGAAAGATTAATCTGTTTTCTACTTCTACATTTTTATTTTGCATAAAAGTCCGCAGTATAGATATAATTAGATTCTATATGCATTTATGACATATGCAGATTTGTGAAATCCTAGAAATTATACAACAACATAAACTAATAGCATTTATTATTTTATTACCATAATGAGAGATCTTCCAATAGACGAAGGATATTTTTTCAAAATTCTAATTTTGATTAAATAATTTATGAAAAAGAGAATTTGCATAAAGATCCGCTGTCTACTTATGACCCAACGTACTCTGATCGTACTCCGATCGTACAGTAAGTCCGCGATCTAAGTCCTTTTTCGGTTCTCTGCAGGGACTTAGATCGAGACGGGATTCTTTTGTGGCCGCGGCGACCGCGCCGAACGTAGAAAAGGACAGCATGTAAACACGGACCGCTGTCCTCATCTACGTCCGAAAGTCACTGTACACATCGTCAATTAAACCACTAAATACAGTCGAAATTATTTAGTGTTTAGTGTCATTTTAATCAGAAAAATAACAGAAATAAGTTGGTGAAAGTTCCATAAAAAACTAATGAAAAATAAATAAGTTTTGTGATTGGATTAGTAGTAATTCACACCGATATACCCGACCCAGGATCAAATTACGCGGCATGTTTACACTGCTCGGCGACCGAGGCAGCTCGAGCTTCGTGGCCCCTCCGGGTATACTCCGCGGTGGAAGGAGTAGACGAAGGGACATAGATCGCGATGTTCCGTTGGACTTAGATCGCGGATTTACTGTATATACAGGGTGTCCCGTAACTGGTGGTACAACCAAGCAGGGGGTGATTCTACATGAAAAACTGAGTCGAAAATATAGAATAAAATTTTGTGATACAAGTCTTTGTTTTCGAGAAAAATGAGTTTGAAAATTTGTCTACTGCGCGTGCACTCGGCTTACTTGCTGCTCAATAGATTCCACTGCCTTTGATTTTTATTTGTGAGGTCAGGTGAAATCGATTGTATATCGTGATGACATAACGAGCATCGAGCAATTACAACAAAAAATTGTGATAGCGTTTGAACACTTAAAGCAACATAATAATTGCGCATTACAAGAGGTTCGAAGGAATTTAATACGAAGAACACAATTATGTCTACAACAACGTAGACAGCACTTCCAGCAATTTATGAATTAAACGAATTCCTCAAAGGTAATTCTAACATTGTAACCTCGACCTTCGATTTATTCGATGTATACAAACCTCGAAAACCTTTGCGAAGAAAGGTTGAGGTAACTCAGAATAAAGTCCGTTGAGCCGCAAGTAAGCCGAGTGCACGCACACTAGACAAATTTTCAAACTCGTTTTTCTCGAAAACAAAGCCTTGTATCAAAAAATTTTATTCTATATTTTCGACTCAGTTTTTCATGTAGAATAACCCCCTGCTCGGTTGTACCACCAATTACGGGACACCCTGTAGATTTAATTCGAAATCTTTATCACGAGTCTACCTCGATGTTATAGGGGTTAAATGCATTTTGTCAAAGATTGTGGTAGCCTATTGCTTTGGCTCGAGTTCCCAGGTGGTTCGTAAGGACATTGTTACGCGGAGGTGCGTTATGCATGTGACAGATCGTATGCGGATTAATAAGAAGTCGTTGGGACTGCGGTTTTTCGGTCGCAGAATGCACGCATTGCGAGGAAACAGATGGACGGGTACACAAAGATTGCGTATACCCGTCGTGAGAGACAAGAGACCGTTTGCGATATAGCATCTGTTCCAAGAGGAGTGTTGCGGTGCATTGTATGCAGTTGCATCGTGATCTGGGAAGTTGTCGCGGGCGGAGGATACTCGAGATCCCACTGGATAAACTTTTGTATGACCACTGTTGTCTCATTCCCTGTTAGGACATTTTAAAAAGTTAATAGGAGAATTGAACTGAATTTAATATTACTGGTACATCATTTACAAACTATTCGAAATATTAAGAGAAGAAATCAATTTTTATCTAACTCGCTTTTCATGTAATTAATGCAGACAATTTTTAGTTTGCATAAAAAGCTGCAGTCTAATGCTGATCAATACGAACTGCAAATCTATCGGTGAGCTCCGAATTTATTTTATATTTTCCTCTGAACGAATTCCGGGTAATTAATCCGTGGCTCTCGCAGTGAATCAATCGTAACATTATTTTAACACTAAATCTACTAAAACATATAAAAGTGAATCGCCTTATAGAAGTGAGAAGATTTTACTTACTTAAACTTTGTACGGTTTTCACTGCAATAGGAGCATAAAAACGCAAGTCAATTCAATAATTTCCTATAAAAGCTGTTTTATAATTTCTAGAAATCCGGTCAATTTGACCATGGTATATTTAATCTTAAATCCAAATCTTCCAGCTATCGTATTAAAAATTAATTAACCACCCGTAAGATCGCGGAAATGCACAGAAAGTAGTGGAAATTATTTTTGAGAGTAGAATGGATCGTAATTAACCCAGACTATTTCCATTTTGTCCACGTAAAATCGAATGTTTTTATATTTAGCAATGTAGGAATTGTATTTAATTATATTACTATAATTTAGTTATAATTTCAGTGTCTCACGGGGAAAAATCGAGTGCAGAAAATTAAAAACAAACGGTGGTAACGATTCGACCGAAATTGCCAGAAACGGAACAGTGCCCGAAACAGAGCGCGAAGTTTGAAAGCCAGTTATCTGATCGGCGGCGATCGATCGATCGTACCGAGAGCATACGTAAGCATATGCAGAAAAGGAAATTTGGGTAGAATCGAGGCTCATTTCCCATTCCGGTCGATGCAGTTCCGCGCAGCGGATTTCTTTGAAATCGCCGAAGGCCCAGCCGCATCGTCGGCGGAGAGCTGAAGAAGAAGAAGAATCGACTTCGGGGAGAATTTATCGCGGCGTCTGCCACACGATCGCATCTGTCCCCCTTTAGCCAGTCTTTATTACATCGCAAGAACATAAGAAGTCTCTCCACGGATATTAGCTCGGCCGTATCTCTTTTTCACGGTGCGCACACGCACGCCAAAAGAACAGCGGGCCTCGTGTCACGGTGCTGCTCGCACGCACACGCTCGTTCCATCAGCTTCCCTACGCGAGGAACACGTGCTTCAATCTTTAAAACCACTGGTCAAACCTCGATACTGATTACAACAATTATGAGAAATTTTTATGACGGATGAATTTCATGAAAAACAGATAATTCCAACAACATTATCTACTGCCAAAATTGAATGCCATTTGCTATTCAATTTCGTTTTCGATATGTAATCGTACCAATTGTCTGAAACTGTGAAAAATGATTATATTATGAGAATGTAGATAATGCAACATATTGATTCATTTCTTTTACTTCTCTCGAAGAAGCAAATTTTTACTGTCGAGTCTAAGCGTATGTGTATTCATTTGATTTGTGCACAATGATTAAATTATGAGAACGTAGATAATGCAACATATTGATTCATTTCTATTACTTCTCTCGAAGAAGCAAACTTTTATTGTCGAGTCTAAGTGAATATATATTCTTTTGGTTTGTGCACAATGATTAAATTATGAGAACGTAGATAATGCAACATATTGATTCATTTCTATTACTTCTCTCGAAGAAGCAAATTTTTACTGTCGAGTTTAAGCGAATGTGTATTCATTTGATTTGTGCACAATGATTAAATTATGAGAACGTAGATAATGCAACATATTGATTCATTTCTTTTACTTCTCTCGAAGAAGCAAACTTTTATTGCCGAGTCTAAGCGAATGTACACTCTTTTGGTTTGTGCACAATGATTATATTATGAGAACTTAGATAATGCAACATATTATTGATTCATTTCTTTTATTTCTCTCGGAGAAGCAAACTTTTACTGTCGAGTCTAAGCGTATGTGTATTCATTTGATTTGTGCACAATGATTAAATTATGAGAACGTAGATAATGCAACATATTGATTCATTTCTATTACTTCTCTCGAAGAAGCAAACTTTTATTGTCGAGTCTAAGCGAATGTACATTCTTTTGGTTTGTGCACAATGATTACGTTATGAGAACGTAGATAATGCAATATATGTATTAATTCATTTCTTTTACTTCTCTCGGAGAAGCAAACTTTTACTGTCGAGTCCAAGTGAGTCATTAGCTTTATATCATGTTTTATGTTGAATCATGACTGCAAAGTGTGTTCATGGAACCCATATTTTAGAATCTATATTATATAATTTTCATGAATAAAAATTCTTCCAGAATGTTTATCAATCCTCGAACAGCAAGTCTTGGGTTCATTTTGAGCCAGAATTGCAAACGTTCCATCTAAATTCCAATCTTCTAGTAGCTAATTCGTATCATTAGTAGGTTGTGGTTCCTTATGCAGTTGTTTGCATTGATTGCAATATATTTCTGTTCTTGATGCATTTATTAACCCTTTTAGTGCTGAAATACGATATATCGTTCTTGACTTCACCTGGGAAAAGTGACTGTTCTAATCTAATTTCCAGATTTCTAATAATATTAGAATCCTATCTTATTGTAATGTACACATTGTCATATTAAAATATTATTAAAATATATTATTCTCATTTACGCATTCCTTTTCATTATCATAAGTTTGGCTCAATACTTTTCGTTCAGTTTTAATTTTTGAATCGGCATTAAAAGGGTTAAGTTGTAAACGATTTTAAATTCTCTTAATCCTTCTACTGTTTAAAATTGCACCCACCCCATTTTTGGCATAACGCATAAAATCCGCAATCCAATCATAAGCTATTTATATCAAGTTCAACAAAATCAACAATTATCTCAAAGAAATAAAAATAAATAAAAACACAAATGATCCATGGATCTAGTCATGAGTGCAACAAAACCGTCAGAAGCACCTTTGGAAGTCTAACAAGCATTTAGACATCCCTAATGACTACACTGCGGATCTTCATGTAAAATAAAAAAATATTCGTATTGATTACAAGACACAGGAGCCAAGTAAAAATTTCTTTCTTCCTCTAATTATCTTAATAAGCTAAAACTAATACACTGATGTCCTCGAATCTTTTTAATATGCCCACTGTTTTAAATTGTGCGTACACATTTTCGCTATAAATGCATAACATCCGCTGTCTACTAATGACATTTCTTCTAAACATCCAAAAAAGTCCATTATCCCGCTCCTGTACCACTAAATCTTGATCCAGGACCATTACGTATCATTCCAACAAGACTTTCGTCCAAGAAATCGTGAAGAAACGGTGTCTGTCCCCTTGCCAAAGAAAATTAAGCGATCGACAGCACCTGTGTCTGTTCTTGCCGAGGTGGAACGCTTTCTTCGGGTCCCCATTTGACGGGTGTCTTCCTGTCCCCGAATCTAACCGTTTACGTAGGTGCTCTCGTATCGATCAGAGAGAAAAAGAAGGGGGGCGGTGAGGTGCATAGCGATGGGACCGACCAAGGGGACATCGCTATGCCGATCTACGAGCGCAAAGGGTTGCAGAGGCTCGGAGAGGCCCGGAGAGGCCCGATAGATCCGATAAGCTGGCCCGGCCGAAATTCATATGCATGAGCCCTTATTATATGGTATTAGCTATGCGCACAGGTGGTTGCCTCCGCTAGCCAGAGAGCGTAGGATACGGTCTCGTTTAATATGTAACACCTAAGCAGAATGAAAAGCTGCTGCGGCTGCTGCCGCCGCTTCTGTATCTGCTGATGGATCCCTGGACGGCTCAGCCGTTCGTGCGTCATTATTAGCTGACAACGGCGCCTTCCAATTATTTAGGCGCGCGCGTCAGCCGCGTCCGCGATGATCTGCAGAGCTAACAATAGGTCTCGAAAGGATTACGGAACGATGCCGCAGGCTTGTTGATCCGATGGCTACTCTAATCCAAAGATCTGAAGTCGGGCGCACATGTCTCGTTTTTATACCAACTTCCCGAGCTTCCGAACATCCTCTCTAAGGGTACGTGTCCATCTGAGAGTTTCTGTCGATCGTTGCTCTCGAGAGTACTCTCAATTTATGTATTCATTTGAGAGTACTTCAGAAATTTTTTGCTCTCGGAAATTGACGTGACAGTCAACTCTCGGAAAGTCCTCTCAGGTATATGGACATCTGAATTTCGTGCGTGTAGCTCTCAGATAAATCTTGATAGTTATTAGAATACTCATGAACAGAATGGATGTGCCAAAGTTTGCTGCAATTGTTGCAATATATTTAATAAGGAAAAAGAAATATTCCAAAAAGAGAAAGTGATGGATTAACCTCTTGCCTTACGATTTATTTTACGGTTTTCGTGATTAGAATTTCTTTGTAGTTCATAATTTCTTAGGAAAAGGAGAAAATGTATATCTATTGCATGTCTATATGTTCTCCAATGGCTGTACATTAACAACAACAAAATAGAATTATATATCGGTTTAAAGGAAATGAATAACATACATCTTTATTAAACTCTGTTCAGAATCTTCATCACGTCTCTCAGACGATATTGTAAGCGAAGGGGTTAAACCATGGATAATGCGACGCGATAAAATGGGTGCATTTTCTACACTTATACAATAATTGCATATAGAAGATGCACAACAGTTTAGAAGCAAAATTATACAATTTCAATTCAATTTCGAATCACAATTAAATGTTTTTGCTAATTCATCAAAAATATTTTTCTTATCACGATTCTTGTAATCTGGGTGTATGATATTCCATAAAAATTCATTATTTTCGTACAACGTGATTAATTGTTCCACTTCTGTGTCAGACCAGTGTTTCCCGCTCATTGTTGTATATATAAATATGTATACAATATAATATACATATATGAGAAAACTATCTCGACAACTCTCAGCAATACGAATGGCGTACGTATAGCTGACAGTTGCTCGCCGAAGGGAAAATTGAACGTGTCCATTAGCGTTTTTCATCTTTCTGTTTGCTCTCCGAGTTGCTCTTGAGAGTAACTCGCGAGTGTAAACTCTCAGATGGACACGTACCTTAACGAATAAAGAAATTTATTTAATAATTTCGAGTGGAAACACCTTTACAATTTTAATAATTAAATAACAAAAAATATGAAACAGGTCGTCGTACGGTTAGGGTTTGTTACGATCGGCGACGTGAAATCAAATAAAGTTAAGTTTCTCATATAATTATTTATCTCCACACACATGTAAATACTGGGTGTCTCAAAAATGTTGTAAATCCTTGAAATGGGGGATTCCTGAGGCTATTTAAAGTAACTTTTTCCTTTGTAAAAATGGCTGCTTCGGCTTTGTTAAGGAGTTATTAACGAAAAACACCCACCAATCAGAACACAGCTACAGCGGATGTACTCCGACTCGGCGACAGGTCACGCTGAGCGCGACCTTACCATTGGCCGATCCGGAATCCGTCCGCTCGTGTTAAATGCTTTTTCAATTTTTGTATTTGACCTATTCATTTTTGTCATAAATGTATAAAATCCTGGTGATGATAGAATGGAAACATTGAAGCAGTGTTCAGATCAGATTTAAATTACAACTCGTAGTCAATTCATACCGCCAACAAGTTGCATGCCGCATGATTTTCGTGCGTCTCGTATGAATCAGAAAATAACTCGCGGTCGGACGACCGAGTTTTGGCGTCGGTTTCGCCTGTTAACCCAGTTCTCCTGGGTACCATCTGCGTCGAGTACGTGCAACAAAGGTGACGAGGACGGCCCGGTGAATTTTCGGCGGATTCCCATGGTCGAAAGTGTCCAGCGACTGCGTGTCGCGGAGTGCACGCGAAGATTAAAGGCTGCACGGACCACCGGAACGAGAAGGACAAAGGGAATAATACCGGCGCCGCTTTCATTGCGCGGAGAAAACGCAGAAAAAGGAATAGGCCCGCCCGCCCTTCCGTTCCATATCGCTTTCCCTCGGCATGGAAACGATCATGGAAACGAGCCTCGAAAGTCCACGACGACAATTCCGCTGCTGTTCCACCACGCCCGTCACCGGTTGGAACCGCAGAAACCGATTTCGAAAACCGGCGACAACGAACGTGATGTAAAACGCCACCGGTCGCATGCGTTCCTGCAAATAGGGCACAAATTTTCCTTCGAATAAGATTTAGCTTTTTGGGCCCGTTCGAAGCTCCGTCTTTGGACAATCTCCCTTTTGCAACATTTTTATACCCCATCTTGTTCGATTGAGTATTATCTGTAGAATTATTGGCACTTGCGTTCAAAACATAGGATTTTAGCTTGAGATTGAAAAATATATTAGCAGCAAAAGAAGAATGCAGTACATGATATGAACAGCACTATGTACAAGCTAATTTTCTATCCATCGATAACATAATAAAATGGTTTATGATAATATACCAACTTTTAGTGAGAACATTGGATCGTCTGAATAGAAGCCCGAACAAAAACGACTCGTGTTAAGCAACAGTAACTTGACGAAGAAAAATCGCAGAATGATCTGCATAGGCTCATTTTGTAGCGTGAAGCCTCCACTTTAATCGACATAAATCGCGTCTTCCTAAAAAATTTTTTCGTCCTGATACGAGGACGAAAGCAAGATATGTTTCATAAAACGTCCCGGACCGTTGTGCACGGATCGCGTTAACCAACTGTAACTTCACGAAGAAAAATCGCAGAATGATCTACATAGGCTCATTTTGTAGTGTGAAGCCTTTACTTTAACCGACATAAATCGCGTCTTCCTAAAAAATTTTTTCGTCTTGATACGAGGACGAAAACAAGGTATGTTTCATCAAGTGGTCCGGACCGTTGTGCACGGATCGCGTTAACCAACTGTAACTTCACGAAGAAAAATCGCAGAATGATCTACCTAGGCTCATTTTGCAGCGTGAAGCCTCTACTTTCATAGTTTCAAATCGCATTTTCCTAAAAAATTCTTTTAGGCCAAAAAGTGAGATACGGTAAGAGCAATTGAACCTTTTCGAAGAAAAATCGCAGTGCAATGGTATTTGCGTTTGACACTTTTCATTCTCGTTTTTCTACGGCCTGTAAGTAACCTAAATGTTAGTAATATTTTAAATATTCTCGAATAATAGGTATTTCGACTAGCACAGACAAAACTAAGAGCAATTTTTTAAAACCGATCAACAAACTTGTCGCAACTAGAAACACAACAGGTTCAGTATAGGGCTGTTACTTTCCTTCGAAGGTCGAAGATTTCGAAGCTTCGAAGCTTCGATTTCAAAAACTTCGAAGGCGATGAGAATCGAAATTTCGAAGTTTTGAAGCTTCGATTCGTTCCCAGTTAACGGATAAGAGGCGAAAAAAGTTGAATCTGCGCGAATGAAGACGCTCATTTTCTAAAATGCGTTACAATGTAAGACCGCCGCGGGAAGCCTTCACAGAATTTAATAAAACTCGTTGAAATTCTGTTTCCAAAGTATTATTTTTCAAGTAGATTCGTGATATGATTCCGAAATTTATTAATAGAATGCAGTTTTTTAAATTTAATTTAATTACGAACAGTCCAAACGGAAAGAGCAGTCTCAGTCACCGGTGACTGAAATGGCGCTTAACGTGTTAATATTTTTATTTATCAAAAATCATGACACGCTATGAAACTCGTAAGTTATAACTTCTTACGTTTCGAAGACTTTAAAATTTCATGCACTTCCAAGACTTCGAAACTTCGAAACTTCGATACTTCTAATACTTCGAATACTTCTAATACTTCTAATACTTCGAATACTTCGAATCCTTCGAGTACTTCGAATACTTCTAATACTTCGAATACTTCTAATACTTCGAATACTTCGAATACTTCGAGTACTTCGAGTACTTCGAATACTTCGAGTACTTCGAATACTTCGAATACTTCGAATACTTCGAATACTTTGAATACTTCGAATACTTCGAATACTTCGAATACTTCGAATACTTCGAATACTTCGAGTACTTCGAATACTTCTAATACTTCGAATACTTCGAAGCTTTTACAATTCGTAGCTTCGAAACTTTGAAGCTTCGAGTCTTCGAAACTTTAAAACTTCGAAGTTCCCTTCGTCGAAGCTTCGGAAAAGTAACAGCCCTAGTTCAGTACGGAATAAATATACTGAAGAACGAGTTCTCATACAATGATCGTTTTCATTAACAAAACCAATGCTCCTATGGCACAGTTCCGATCATAAAAGCGTATCCTTAAATCTTCGGCGAGGTTTCCTATGTATAATTCTTTCGAGTACACGAAGCAAACGGGAGCAGTTTCGTATGTAAATGTGCGAGAGAGTAGGGGTATTCGCGGTGGAAAGTACCGGTAGCGATAAAAGTTTCGCGTAAACTTCCTGGGAAATGGCTTAGACACGCTCCGCACCGGTTACACGCTAATTACCCCGATCGTAATGCAGTCGGTCGCGGAACAGCCAAGAACAAAGAAGGAAGAAGGCACCGCGACAGGAGAATTAATTCCCGAATATCGCCGGTCTCATGCAAATACGCGCGATTCACGCTCTCTTAGTTACGAACAGCGACGTATTTACAACACCGCGGACGGTTGACTTATGCGAGGGCCGCAATTAGCCGCCGCCCCTCCCCACCTCACAACCGCCGCAAATTACTTACGGTGTAGCCCAAGAGTAAAACCTATCGGCTTGCTGATCGCATAATTCTGGTCGGAACGCGGCCAGTGCTGTGCTCCACCTCCTCCGTACTCCTTCAACGACCTGCAAAACAATATTAAATTTTATATTAAAATCGTTAGCTTCGGAGACATCGTTAACTTCTCCCCTAGCCTCTCGAAATACAACATTTAATTTTAATTTTAATTTAAATACGTAATTAGAGAAATTTGTTTAATATAATACGAGTTGGAAAGTTTAGATGCGTGGGAATGACTATGAGAACTGTTTCAACCTTTTCGAATTTTGTATACTTTCAACAAATTTAATACAGGGCATATATTAGCGCTGATATTCATTTTTGAGTATGGAACATTGTTTTCTATTACTAGGAGATATGACAGTCAGAATGTTAATAAATGTATTAAGTCAGCAAAATAATTGATAAATATTTTTAGAAGTGCAACATTATGCTGTTACTTGAATCTTCAAAATGGAGGCGCACTGTCTCCGTCACAACACGGCTGGATAGATTGAGACACGTCGATGAAGGACAACCACTTGATTTTATTTTAATCTTGTGCAGCTAATGAATCGAATAAATTAGGAAAATAAAGATAAGATACTTTGAAGGGTGCAATATTGTTCTATGCCTTCAATCTTCAAAATGGAGGCGTTCTACCTCCATTAAAACGGTCAGATTGATCAAACTACATCGATTAAAGACAAACGCTTGATTACATATGAAGTTTATGTTACTAATAAACCATCCAACTCGGAAAAATAATAAAAAAATACTTTGAGCGGTGCGTCATAATTCTATCGTCCTGAATCTTCAAAATGGAGTAACGCCACCTCCATTGAATCGGTTAGACTGATAAAAAGACTTCAATCAAGGACAGAACTTTGACTGTATTATGTTTGGTCAGTAAATAAATAGAGAAAGGACTGCTTCGTCGAGCCAGAACAAAAGTCGATGACAAAAGTGGAAGATCGCAGCTTTTTGAACCAGTTTTCCGTAAATACTCGGTCGCAGAGGGAGCACACGACTGGTTATTTTTACATAGAAGAAATAAAACCTCTAAGGTGTGGTTTATAATATAACAAAGGGAAGAGTTAAAGCAGTCGATCCCCCGCTATTACTTTCACTGAAATATTTAGACGTGTAGAACTGCCCTGGCACGTCACACAAGTATCGAGTGTCATACTCGAGGTATCTACGTGTAGGTTTAATTCACGGAGGCATAGACTCAAACAAGAAGAGATTAACAAACATTCTCCATTAAAAACAATCCCCTAATTCCGTACTAGAACTCTAAAATACCATAAATCTCATCGCACATCCAACAAAAGAATATCGGTTCTAGAACGGTAGCAACCAAACAAGACATCAACGCTAATAACCATTATCTTTTCCTCATCACAATATCCTCCATTCCTCACCCCCTCAACATCGTCATCACCTTAACATCTCCAAAATCAAGAAAACCATAACAGACTTAAAAATCCCATTTACACAACAGACTAAAAAATCGAAAAGATCAAACCCTTGCCAAGTGCAATGCATTTGCAGCCACAACCCCCAAAAACACCCTCTCAAAGAAAGAAACCGTTAAACAAAGTCGATGATTTGAGTGAATGAAAAATCCTCTAAAAAAATACCTTGTGGTGCCCCACCTTCTTTCGCAAACTCAAATCCAAACAGACAACAAATGCACATCTACACAAGCCATAGAATCTCTTTCATCAAACTCTCCACAAATATAAAATGTCTTGGACAGCAAAGAAGAAACGATTGAAACCAAGAAGACAAGTCCCTTGAAGCAATGCTAAAATCCATGAAACTCTGAAAAGCAGATCTATGCAGCAAGCCGTAGAATCTCCGTCATAAAACTCTCCACAAATGTAACATTGTAACCCAAAGACGGAACAAATCAAATCAAGAGTAAAAAATCTCTTCAACAAATATCGTTCTAAAAAAAAGAAACGAATAGGGGCCTCACCTTCTCTCGCATGCCCAAGGATCCGCGCTCGGAAAAGAGCGGAGCTCTGATCGGAGGGACCGGTCGCTAAATTCCTCGGATCGAGGGATCAGGGTCGACATTGCAGCACCGCGGCCTCCAGGAAAAGGATCGCTCTCGAGAAGCGGTTGCAGCAGGCGCGGGAGCCGATAGCGTGTCGGTGTCCGCGGGACGGCGGTAACTCTATCCAATGGCTCTGCGCGCTGCCCCTCCACTGCTCCTCGTTCGGTGGCCGCCCATCTTGGCCACGCCCACGGCCGCAGGTCGCTCGGTCTCGGCGGCAACTGCCCCGGCGAGTTGCGAGAGCAATCGACGGCGACGCAGCCCCCGTTTCACCCGGTAAAATCAATAGACCAATGGCTACTGGGACGCGTGCGTAGTTGACGCGGACGACGGACATTGCCCCTTTCCCCTATACGTGGGAGGAGCAGGCGGTGGGGCTGGAGAGGGTTTCGGAGGGTGGAAAAACTAGCTTCGAAGTCACCCCCTCGAAGCACGGGGGCGTATGCACCGATAGAAACGAGCGAGGGGCAGTTTCGAGCGCGGATACGTGCGAGCAGCAATTTAGCCGAATCATTCCTGTCGCATGATTTATCACCGCGCCCGTACCACTGCCGTAATAGCTGTAATAGTGGACGGACTTTCCGCCGGCGCGGCCGAACCACGAGCATGCAAAGTGTCCATGATAAATCTTTGTTACCGCCGCGTGTGGGTGGGCCAACTTCCCTCGCCCCCGGTAATCGTAGCGATGTGTTGTATGTATATATTTTTCTTCTTCTGTTCTTTCCTCTTTTTTTTTTCTTCGCCAGCTCTCTCGCACCCTTTATTTTCGATGTTTCCCTACCGTTCTTTTAGGTCGCTAAAGGATACGGCGCGCAGGTCGCGTGGCGCATTGCGTGAAAAAGGAACGCGCCCTTAATTGAATTAGTCACGAGTCTCCTAGCTAGCGATTTTCCGGAGCGGCCACGAGTTTCTCCACGTTTTGCCTTGTAAAAGATGATCGATGGGTTTGAACGTCCTTTTCGGTAGACGTACTTGAACCTGGGTAGACCCGAGGGGAAAATGTTGGGAAGCCGCATTGTTTGGGAATGCACTAAGTATCGAACTGGTAGCTATAGAAACTCTGCAGGATAGATGCAATTTGTTTAACTATTGGTAAGTAGCCTTGAAAAATGTTGGAAGATATGAATCTTGTGATCATCTAAGATCGTCTTACATTGTGGGTAATATTTTATTTTAACGTTGCAGTGTATAAATTAAATAGCAAACATAACTCCTTAACTTCATTCGGAACGCTTCTTTATTAAATCGTATTATCATGAAACATTAATACACTTCAGCCGTTAAGAAGCAGGAACATTTATCACTAGACTTCTTCATTTATTACTAGATGTTTGCAGTTACAAATCTTCATTTTTCTTCAACCCTATGCAGTCGGGGATATTTTAAATACAAAACCAATAACATTATTTCCGACCAAGAATATTTCCATTCTGTATGATATTTTTCAATTTATTAATATGAAACTGATATAGTACGTGGTAGAACACTTAAACGTTTAGTAAATTAATTAAATACAAATTTAGCAATGCAAACAATATTTTGAATAATGGTCTAGCAATTTTTAGTGGTGTCTCAGAGTCACCACTACTCAAGTGCTAAGTGTTAATTGTTTTATCAAAGTCAGGAGGAGCAAAAATTCTGAAAAATCTTTATGCAAGTTGTCATTTTCATTGCTCATATTGTCAATGATTGGAGAAGGAACAAATTTCTTGCAGTGGTCTTTCGAAAAGACGGAATAATACCTGAAACGATTAATTTTTGTCAACATGCACATCAATATGCATTTTATTAAATTGTATATGCCATACATGCACAAAGTTCCGTACTCTATTTTGTCATAGCGATAAGAATGCATCTGATCAGACGTCACATAATTTTTATTGAAATATGAGCATCATTAAAGAAGTTCCCTCGAAAGTTTCTGATGACAACATTTTTGTAATTTCAACAATCGCGAAAGAAGAAATTAGAAACCAGTCATTTTGACTAAATGTGTTTTATATTTTCCACATTATCCACTCATTTTTATCATAAGTGCATTAAATCTGCAGTAATGAGACAGCTCCAGAAAAATCGCTCAAGTTTAAACTGATGAAAACCTCAATTATTTTTGCACCAATTTAATATCTGTACAACAAAATTAGTAGATTGAAAAATGTGAACTGGAGTATCGACACGAGTTGTTCGGTAACAAAATTTTTGAAAGGAAGCAAGTCGACGGATAGGATTTCGTGAATAACTTTCGAGGAAGAGCCATTGTTTGGAGTCGTCAGTTATGTGGCCTGGGCTCTGGGCTGCTCGACCAAAAGAAATAAAATAATGGAAAAGTGGAGCGATTTGGGAGAAAATGATTGAGGGATTCGCACGGTCATCAATTGGCGAGATAAATCCTGTTAGGATTCGGTTCTTGTGGCCTAACAGTTTTCGGCCCCTTCGCTGGCCTGGCGCCCTCCCAAATCTGCTAAACGGTGCGGTCACAGTAATGTAGCCATCGACCGCGAAACTAGCAGCCCCCTTCCCTCGGGAGTTTAAGAACGACTGACCCCACCGAAGGGCCCAAATAGCCCGAACTGATCCGACAGAGATTATCGACTCTTTCCTAGAGCTCTCACGAATCGTCTCTCGTGTTCGGCAATTGCCTCTCGGCGATTGGCTAGCGATTTCCCGATTTCATCAAGAGAGAACGAGCTTTGTCGAACATTCGCGATTGAACAGCTCCGAGCGACAATGATCACCCTCTCGTTAACGAGATTAGTCCCCTTGTGTGGACAGCTGAATCAAACGGCGACGACACTGTCTGCCATACGATAATGAAGTCGTTGAACCCACGTCGCGTCCCGAAACTACGAAAACGATGAAGAAGAATTGGAAAACCGAGCGACGAAGAAATTTGTGGATCATACTATGACTTTATACTTACTGTTATTCAAAGAAGAAACTGTACAAATTTAATATAATACGTACAGTCGGTCAGGAAATGATTCGGACACTTTTAAAGGAACGATAAACTTTTCTATGATTGGATCAAACTACTTAAGCTTTTCAATTAAAAAACTTTAGAAGGATTAAAATTTACAATGCGACAAGAGAAAGAATTTTTAAGAAGACTGCAATAGGTCGGAATTGCAGAGACAAAACTAAAAGTTAGACAACTATTTTATGTGAGCCTACATTGAAACTTTAAAAAATATGTTGTGTAGATTTGTGCTAATTATACAATACCTATATTCTGAAAATTTCGTCAAAATCGGAGGATGTGGAAAGTAGCGACAGGCATCGAAAGATGTAAGAATCCTTCGATTTATTACAATTTTTGCCAAAAACTGTAAAAACTACAATTTTCAACATCTTTAAACGGTTGTAGCTCATTGCAACGTTTAACGATTTTGTTGAAATTTTCAGAATGTATACGGTTGACACAGATCTACAACACGTATTTGTTAAACATTCAATATAGACCCACATAAAACGGTTGTACCTCATTGCAACGTTTAACGATTTTGTAGAAATTTTCAGAGTGTATACGGTTGACAATAGATCTGCAGCACGTATTTGTTAAACATTCAATATAGACCCACATAAAACAGTTGTAAAAAACAGCTTTTAGTATTTTCCTAGCAAATCCGGCCAATTACAATTTTTTGTGACATGAAGTAAACTAATTGTTCTAACTTCTCAAAAAAATCGAAATCATATGGTCCAATATTAAAACAGTTTTCGTCTTTTTAAGAGTATCTGAATATTACTGGGAGTGACTGTACATTCTGAAAATTTCATAAAAATCGGTCAACATTTCCGCGAGCTACAAACAATTAAAGATGTTGAAAATCGTAGTTTTGGCACCTAACCGTGGCAAATCCGAAAGTTCTTACATCTTTCGATATCTGTTGTTTTTTTTTCGCATCAACCGATTTCGATGACCAAATCGATAAACGCTCTAAACTCATTTGGTTCTAAGCAATATTTAACACAAAACCTACCAGCGCCGTTCAAATTGGCCGGTCCCAGATTTATCTTAGAATTATTAAAACTAGAAAGATTCTTTCGTAGGAAATGATTCAATAAATTTCTTACATCAAACACATGTACTATAATCAGAATAACAACAAGCCTAAGGAAACTCAATCTTGTCATTTTTATACTGCAACAGATGCCAGTCACTTTTTATTCCCGGTCGGTTTAATCTTAAGTGAAAATAATGCTCTATAGTACTTTTAGAAGAACAGAATCGAACGAAACCGTGAAGAAAAGAGGAGGAGCTAATATAGCAAACAAGAGCGTGTAATCTTTCTGTCCAGATTCCCCAGCAGTGTTTAAGCCACATGGTAGAGCTGTCCTCGGCTATTAGGCTCGTCAAAGCCGCGTGACTGATCATCGATGTAGGACAATCCAGCCGCTTAAACCGCTAAACAGAAACATGGGCGATTATGCTTGTACGGTTTCGAGCCCATCATCATCGCGACGACACAACGACGTCTCCATTTCGTGTGGCGAAGAGCTTTGGCGCTAGAAACTCCCTGGTGAAAAAGCAAAATACATGGAGAAAGAGAGAGAGAGAGAGAGAGAGAGAGAGAGAGAGAGAGAGAAAGAGAGAGAGAGAGACAGAGAAGACAAAAGGTTTCATATTTGGACGGTAGCTATTATTCAAAGCATAATGGCAAAGTGGAGGCAGAGAAGCAGAGCATTTCGTGATCGATACTCCAGAACCTTTTCCTCAGGGGTAGCTACCATCGATCTGCTGGTATGTAGCCGGGCAGACCGGCACGCGAAGGCCCTCCATTGTAAGAAAGAATTTGCATCGTGCTCATTAGCTTTCTTCTTCCTTCCCGTCAGATCGATTTCGCCGCGCGGTGCTGCTCGCGTGAAGGAACTCCGAAGGTAATCTTGCTGGTGGCTTTTAGCGGGCCAAAAGTACAAGGCTCTGCACGGCTGGAGTTGATATCTACAAATTCGCGGTTACCCTCTCCGACTTATGTCGACCAATATCACACCGGAATACGCCGTTCTTTCTGGTTCCTTTGCGATCAGATTAAGTTCACGTTTAAATTTCACTTCGGAGGATCAAAAAAATTCGACTTTTTCTTTATATTATCCCCCAGATTTAGAAGAGAAAAACTCAGAAATACAAGTTTCAAAGTCAGGTATTCACTGGTTGAAAATATATACGTCTGTAAGTGTTAAGCATTTTTAACGTTACAGTTATTCATATGATTGATCACATACAATTTATATCAGTATAACTTTTTTATGAATGGACCAGACGACTTCAGTTTTTCTGTAAGGCTAGAAGGATTAGTTTAGTAATTGATGTCTAACAATAAACATGTTGAAAAAATGAATTTGGTCGGAATTGTGAAAAATAAATAATAAAAAACTGAATATTACAGCTTTTTTATCTGGGCCAATATCGAAAATTTAAAAAATGTGTTTTGTAGATTCGTATAAGTTATATGCATGCTGCAAATTTCATCGAAATTGGTTTATTGCTTTACGAGTTATAAACAATCAAATGTGGTAAAGATGGCAGTTATAGGCCGAAAATCGTGAAAAGTTGCAATTTGTACCACATTTGATTGTTTATAACACGTAAACCAATAAACCAATTTCGATGAAATTTGTAGCATGCATATAACTTATACGAAATTACAAAACACATTTTTTAAATTTTCGATATTGGCCCAGATAAAAAAGTTGTAATAGTCACTTTTATTTTTTTTTTCACATTTCCGTCCAAAATCATTTTTTCAACATGTTTACTGTTAGACGTCAATTACTAAACTAATCCTTCTAGCCTTACAGAGAAACTGAAGTCGCTTGGTCCATTAATAAAAAAGTTATACTGATATAAATTATATGTGATCAATTATTTGAGTAACTGTATATGAAAGCAACTAACTATTCTCATTTTTCAAGTTACTTCATTTAAAAATGTGCTGCATTCGGATCGCTTCCACGAGTGATACAATTAGATCTACAAGGAAAATGAAACATGGTGAAAAATGATGAACCCTTTAACCAATAAATGTTATTTAGAGAAACGTTATGTTTCTTTAATTCTTTAAGGTTACTGTTATGAATCGGACATTTCATATGCCATAATCAAATATACAGAAAATTCTTCAGTGAAGATAGAGTACCTTCTACAATGTTATTCCAAAAAGATTGATGAAGAAATGAACATCGAAAGCTGAACAACCGACGGCAACTAAAATACTAAGTGCCACAGCAACTCTGTAGTCCACTAACATCTTTTCACTATATGAAAACAATCTGGTATCAGATTGTTTTCTATCGTATCTATCGTATCGGAGACAATCTGTAAAATAAATCTACGGCAGGCCAGATTGTTTTCGTTCCTCCAGCAGTCAAGAACGCAAGCGGCGACAGAGAATCATACGTGCAGATGAAACAATGCCCAAAATATGTATCATTGGCACAGATCTACAAAACGTATATTTTAAATTTTTAATACAGCCCCATATGAAAAAGAATAGAATACAACATTTTTAAAATTTTTCACCGCAGTTCCAACCAATTGCAGATGTTTCAGATTTTTTTCACCTCACGTAGTAAAGTAATTGTTCTAACTTCTCAAAAATATCTATGTCGTAAGGTCCAATCTTAGAAATGTTATTGTATTTTTAAAAGTGACCGAACATTACTGTACATTTCTTTCGAAGAAAATTTCATAGTTTGTGTTTGGACTTTCGACCCGCTAGATTTGCCATCGGCCTCGCTGTGCTGCGTTTGTCACTTTGCAGGAGGACACTGCCTGAAGAAATGATCGCGTGATGACGATCCTCCGGCCGTGACCCAAGAAGTCAGGCTAATTGTTTTACTCCGCCTTTTGTACGGATCATTAAACGCGGACTCGCCTCCGGGGTGTCGGATCTCCGCCAAACGATTTTCCGCGGCCGATCAATTTCCTCTTCCCGTCCGCTTATCATAGGACGCGATAAATTAGCGAGGGAACGGACGGCGAGGTTCCGCGGAGAAAAATCGCAACGGGATCCGCTGCAAATCGAGCAAACCCGAGCGGGATCTTGCAACGATCCTTGGCTCGACGAGAAAACGCTCGTGTTTGCCACGCAACGGTACGCGTTTCCACCGTATCCGGTTCGATATGGTGTTCCCATGATCAACGATAATTCGATCGTGTTCCTCTCGGTCGTAATCACCGGGAAAACGCGATCGCGATTTCCACGATGTGCCTGAGATCGCACGATTTCGAGGAACAGCGTTTCGAATGCACCTGGTTGTATCTTTCTGCACGATATGCTGTACAGTGGTCCCAGTCGAAGAATTAGCTGTTCACGACTATTTTATCATTATGTCAACAGTTAAACACCGTATTATACAGGATGTCTCGAAAATGTTGTAAATCCTTGAAATGGGCGGTTCCTGAGGTCATTTAACTTATGTCATTTACATTTACAAACATGAAACATCACTAGTTGAAAATTTAAGATCATTGTTTGTGTTTTTAGATCACTGGTTGTGTTCTTTACTGACTTTCCCGTCACGCGGAAACATTTAAATGGAGTAATTAAACGAAAGATGTACTTAATAAGTTTAAACTCTTCCTGTTCCGAGATTAATTAATTAGTTACGAGGATAAGAATGGCAATTCTACAGGCAGTTGAATAAATTGGCCTCGGTGATCGTCAGTCGCTGATACTTGATCTTCCTGCATTCATTTCGATAACTCCGTGCATGAATATTTAGCAGCTTGACCAATAGGTGATACCCACATTAATCGGTGTACATCTCTTCCAAACCTAATTAATTGCTTGTACGGACACGTAACCTACATTTTTTATAGAAGACGATCTTATGTTAAAATCTGAGTTGAAAATGTAGAATAAAGTTTTTCGAAGCAACGCTTCCTTTTCGAGAAAATCGGTCATAAAGATTCCTCTGATTCGTGCGCGCTAGTGTCTACGCTAAGTAGAATCGGCCAGCCATAGACAGACGCGTCTATTCACTAGCGCGCGAACTCGACTTACCTTCGAGCCCAATTTTCTCGAAAACCAAGCCCCATTTCGAAAAAACTTTATTCAACATTTTCGACTCAGTTTTTAATACAGAATCGTATCCTATACAAAATTTTCAGGTTAGATGTTTATTTAAGTAATACAATTGAACATTGTGCGGAAAAATGTTACTTTACGTTCTGGCCTTATTTTCTCTAATTAGTTTCATTCCCTTTTCGATCACACCACGAAATGTGAAATACTGTGCACGTTCTGTAGCAAAAATCGCAGTACAACAAATATTGTTAGGAAATCGAGAGATGCTACGCGATCAGCAAATTGGCCCTAAAATTAAACTGCTTTCATGCATAGACACATAGACCCTTTTATTCCTATCCTTCTCATCACCAACCCTTATGTTCCTCATTAATCAAACATTAAATACAGTCTTCGTGCACAGATACGAAGAAAGAAGCAACTCTGAGTTCCCTCATTTCTTAAACATTAACACTTTGATCGCCATGTCATCCATATCTAGGTGACGGAATTATTTCTACTAAACTGAAATTTAATTTTTACGTTGGTAGATTGAGTGTACCAAATTTGCTCACGATCCGTGGAATAGGAGAGGTTTGAAACAGTAATTAATATCACGAAACTAAACTTCTCAGTTTTTGTTTTGTTAAATATATTGCATTGATTTTGCGTAATTTCTGTGATTGCCGAGTGGGCGATCAACGTGTTAAAGACTGCATAGGAGGTTAAAACATTAAAGATCGCAGCCATTAACCAGCAACTAACGAGGACAGTAAGCAAAGGGTTTGAGTCACAAGATCTCAGTTCCCAGAAGATTTCTAGTCATTTTGAGATGCAGAGCAACCTTTCACACTTTTCTATCATCTCATTGTCAACGTCCAAGTTCCCGAACTCCAGTTACTTCTGCCGAAGAGATCTCCATTTTACAAAGTGGATCAGCCGGCCGCGCGTCGAAAATCGCGGCGTCCGGCGCGCGAAGGTCAGAAATCCGGCGAAGTTCGGTTGGGATAATCGTAGAAATCGGCTCATCCGGAGCGTAGCAGGCATCCGACATCGACATCCGATTCCGGGATTAATCGATCCCGTCCGCGGAAACGACAAAGACCGGGTAGAGGAGCGGTATCAAGGCGGAAAGGCGGAAGGGCGCGATGGTTCTCTCGGCGGCGTGGGCGACGACTCGCCGGAGCCGGGACAGATCGGTGGGCGTCCACCGGTTCGCCCAATTGGTCGATCGGGCCGGTAATGGTCGGTGGGCGTCGGGTAAGCTCAGATGCGCAGCAAGGTGTGCGCACTTGGCTGGCTTTAGCCGGCTTGTTCCATGCACCGGAGAGTGTCAGGGCTCTCTCGCTCGACTCTTACTCTCTCTTTCTCTCTCTCTCTCTCTTCGCGTTTCCCCTTGCTCGCCCTGAGACTCGCCTCCGCTAAGCCCGTGCGCGTTCTGTCCATCCACCTCTCCCTGTCTCTCGTCACCTCCTCTTCCTCTCGTTCGACGATCGAGCTTGGCTGCGCGCGATCGTAATCAACGCGCGCGTATAGCCCCTCGTCTTCGTGGCTGCCTAGCTGCTAGCCGAAGCTAGTCCCTCCTCGCTCTCTCTCCCCCTCTCTCCCTCTGTCTCTCTCTTCTAATCCTTGGGGCCTCTCTTCCTCGTCCTCTCCTGTTCGTCTTCGTCAGGCGGCTGCCTCTCCGCTCCTCGCCGCTCTTCGCCGGCGCCTTAAATCTTGATCTCACCTCAGCCTGAGGAGGGTGGGGGTAAGGCTAGTCTGGGCGCGCTTCGAGCCACCGAACGGAAGCCAATCTGCTCGAATCCGGCGGACCGCGAGCAGGTTAACCCATGTTACTCGCGTTGCTTCGATCCTCTGCTCTTCGGCATCGACTCACCTCGGTAACTTTGAAAAACAGGGTGGCAGGTGGAGAACAAAATTCACCGACTGCGAGAGAGAGAGAGAGAGAGAGAGAGAGAGAGAGAGAGAGTGCAGCGGAACAAGCTGGAAGGATCGATCACGGTAGTAGACGACTCGACTGGAAGATCAAGGATCGAGTGTCTTGAGGAACTCGAAGACCACCGGCGCCAAGAGTGGAAGTAAAGAGTCGAAAGGGGACAAAACAGCAGCGAGCAGTTTGGCGACGCGAAACGGTTGGTGACGAAGCGTTGTCGAAGCTGAAGGAGGGCCAGGGGGCGGAGGGAGGCAGAAAGGTGGCACGTTACCTGAAATCTGGATCTCAGCTGGACGTGGAGTAGCCGGCGCTGTCCAGCCGCGAGGTGTGACGAGGTGGGGGTAAGGCTAGTCGTTGGCGCGCTTCGAAACCCCGAACGGGAAGGCAATCTGCTCGAATCCGGCGGAGCGCGAGCAGGTTATCCCGGTGGTGAGCGCGTTCGTTCGGTCGCACTGTTATTGGAGAAGGGATCTGAGCACACGGACAAACTGACGGAAAGAGCACGTAAGATAGAGAGGGAGAGAAACAGAGAGAGAGAGAGAGAGAGGGAGAGAGAGAGAACGGTTGAGAAGCTGTGAAAGAAGCGGGAATATCGGAGCCAAAGACTGGGCAGAAGGGAGCGAGCGAGAGGGAGCGGCAGAGCGAACGATACGTGTTATAGGAGACGAGGCGGGGAGGAGGGACGAAGAGAAGGGCAGACACGTCTATAGGAGGTAGTCACGAGCTTGGACGAAGCGCCTGCGCTCGCGAGCACTCCTCGCCGTCGCCTGCACGCATCGACTACGCTCGTCCACGTCGACGGCCAGCCCCGACAGACAGCCGACGTGAAAGCTCGCGCCACGATGAATCGCGCTCGCCGTCGGCCCACCGGACAGGATGTCATTCTGCTTCGCTAATCGGACGCAGGAAGCCACGTCGGACCGTGGCGTCGATTGCGCTCGCGCGCTCCTGCGCCAGCGCGACAGACACACACCAACAACGACGACGACGACGATCACCACCGATTGGATAGCCGCCCCCTGCTCTTCTGGTGTTGTGCTCTTCGACCACGGGGTGCGGGTGCACGTGCACGCGAGGACCGTGTCGGACCAACCCGAAGATACTTGAACTGTGGAACTTATCTTCTTCTTCTCCTCTTCCTGTTTGCGAACCCGAAAGACGTTTTTGGCCCTGTGTTGGAACCGCAAGCTGTACTTTGTGCGACTGGGAAATTCCGAAGAGGTTACAGCCGGAAGAAGAGTTTGTTAGTGCTAGTAGGTAGCAGCAAGGGTGGATTTGACAGTGGAAAGAGAGAGAGAGAGAGAGAGAGAGAGAGAGACAAAAAAGAAAGGAGAGGTTTTTCGGGGGAGGATCCGGGCCGCGTGGGTGGACACGCTTCTCCGTTGAGTAACCCGTCGGATGCGAAAGCCGGAAGAGAAACGCCTCGAGCACAGGGTCCGCTTTGCTGCAGAAGTGGAGGAGGCGGAGGGGGAGGAAGAGGAGGAGGAGCTGCTGGTGCTGCCCGGTCCGTGGAGGGGCTGGAGGTGATCGTCTGGTGATGATGATCGGTGGCGGCGTCGCGACCCCTCCTGGTACTGCCAAGTCGGCGGATGCTGCGATCGACAGCGAAATGGTGCAGGTCGACGGCATTGGCAGTGGTAGTGTCAGTGGCAGTGCTAGTGGTAGTGGTAGCCCTGCGACAGGCGCGACTACTACGCGTCTCACCGCCGGCAACAACAACAATACCGCCGGCAACAATAATAACGGCGATGTCGCGAACAATAACAACAATAACAACAACGATGTACACCCGGTGGTGAACAGCGGCGCGACGCAATCCGCCGACAAGTTTTGCTGCCACGACGACGACGCACCTGTCAGCACCGGTGTCACGCGACCTTGGGAACCACCCTCGCCGACCTTCTCGCAGACCAGGTCTCATCTGCTACAGGTCCATCCGCCGCATCCACATCAGCATCCGGCAGTGCATCATCATCAACAGATGACCGTGCCGCCTGTCTCGCTGATCGACGGTTAGTTGCTTCAGCTTTTGTTTATTTCACCTTCAAGGGGCAGATTATGTATGTGCACTGACTCTGATGCATCTTTCAAATATATAAAATGAGGTCTGATGTTCACCTCTCGGAGACGACGTGTCAGTACCTCGTACGGATTCTGAAGAATATTTTGAATCTTTCTGTGTTTGCAATATTGTTCTGTGGTAACCTCTGTATCATCGTGTAATCATACAGAAATAAACTGACAATCTATCGTCGTCCCCGAAGGGTTAACACTTCATCTACCGTAAGGCTATTATCCTTTAGATTGCCGGCTTGACTGCAATTATAAGTAAAAAAGCTATAAAGTGGACTGCGGATTTTTATGCAAAATTGTCAAATACCATCATAAAAAAATCGAAGTGTGATGGAAATGCATTTCTTTTTAAAATAATTTCAATCAGTCGAAGATAATGTAATAGCATTCTCACGCGTACATTTTTGCCATGAGTGCATAAAATCCGCAGTCTACGCCGGGGTGTAAAAAATACGACCCTGAAGGGTCAAGTTACTTTTGGTCCCACCTTATTTGACTGGGTGTGTGTCAGTTACCGCAGCATTTTTAGTTGAATAGTACTGAAGGGCAATATTTGAATAATATATTATTAATTACATTGAAAGCCATACCATACTTTACAACGTTTCAAGGGTTTAATAACAACAAAAAGAAACATGGGTCCGCTCGGTCCCTTTTTCTGTGACCAGGTTCCATTAGCACTGATCAGGAGACTGTGGATATTTATGCTAAATACAAACTGTTTGCATCAACTGCAGCAAGCAAGAACCGAATAAATATTTCTTCCATCATTTAACACTTCTTATCCAACAACCTCAAAAATTTCATAAAATCAAAATAATCTTCATGGCAGTAGAGAATAGATAATGAGAAGTGAGACATA
This sequence comes from Sphecodes monilicornis, assembly GCA_913789915.3. Taxonomy (NCBI): domain Eukaryota; kingdom Metazoa; phylum Arthropoda; class Insecta; order Hymenoptera; family Halictidae; genus Sphecodes; species Sphecodes monilicornis. The sequence goes on from OU565290.1 coordinate 21,641,425, forward strand.
TTAGAGAATCAGAGATCAATAGAGAAAAAGTGATTATAACCGGATAAATAAATTTATAGAATGAAACTGACAACTTAATGAAGAAACTTTAATTGTCGTGTCTTTACTTTTAGATAGGACTTAATTTTCTACATAATGTAAATATCTCCCCATTTTACCTAATAAAAATCATCTTTACTTTTAGAGCAACACAATTGGTTTTGTAATTGTTGTCAATTCCTTATAAGGAAATAGACATTATATTTATATAATGAAATAAAAATTGAAGAATTAAAATGTAACCAAATTTGATACAATTATTAACGTAAAAATCAATTTTTACATCTGAACAAAACACCACCCATATATGGGTAAGGGTCTCTGCACACCCATCCGGGACGGGTCGGACCGGGATTTAGCTAGTTAGTTTAGATAGTTTACTTTAAGGAGGTGTGGAGTCCCTGGAAACATTGTTTTTGTACTATGCACAGAGGGAACTGTCAACGCGCGCTCGAAAGTGCAAGAATTATGGAACTTCGGTCGCGCGAGGGAAGAATCGGTACCACACCGGATCAGACATCCCGGAGAGCCCTGCCTATACCAAAGCTATGTAAAAAAAACTCTCCGGGGCCCGTCCCGGATGGGTGTGCAGAGACCCTAATACGGCAGTCAACGTGTTAATAATATTCATGAGCCGCAAATAATGCATTGCTGTCCTTAAACTTTTTAAGTCTGCCTACGGTTATAAATTACACTTAGTCATTTTTGTCATAAATGCATAAACTTTGCAGTCTACTGATCAACACCTCACTGTCGCATGTGATAGTTGGCATTGGCAATCGATCTATCAACGTTCTGTTCACTTAATGTAAAAGTTTGCTGAAAAGTATCTCACTTTGGTACGATCATAGCGGTGCAATGATAATAGTGCTTATTTGCGTATTAATTTCACCGTGTCCATTGTTAATGTGGTTGTGCATTAATAACGAAGATGGCGTTCTCGTTGGTTCTCGACGCTTGTATCTTTGGTATGCTCACTGCTTCAATCAAACGCATTCATTAAAAGACAATAGAATGTATCCCTACGCTTCGTTCTTGTCGTTGTTCTCATCGTTTATCGCAGTTCCAACGTAAACGTGTCTCCTGAGACTTGTGCGCAATTCCATCGCTCAGTTTGTTAGTTGCAATCGTAGGACACCAATCTTGCAACTTGCAACCTGCGGTGCAACCCTTGCTCTTCGTGGATGTTAGAACAAGATTATTCAATAGTTCATAAAAATCCCTGATTCGCAGCTCTAGGACAAGATTATTCAATAATTCATAAAAATCCCTGATTCGCAGCTAAAGATTTAGCTAACGAATTAGATTCATGGATTAAGAAGTCACTTTTAATTAGGATCGTTATCCAAGAAAAGATTGTTGAGCTTCTCCCTGACACATCGCGAGATTAATTGAAGCCCTCGACTATCCGCCAAATGGTTCAATTAATAAATTCAATACAAATATTCATGATTGATTAACTGTGTCTGATATCAAATTTGTTCATTTACATTCGCGCTGATATAATCGGTGTGTCGCCATTGCCACGCATGACAGCGCAGTTATCAAGAGTTAATAGGCTTCCAATGAAGCGAAGTATTAAATACCAATTAAAATGAATATTTTCTCGAAACATTTTGCTGACGCTGCACCTGGAGAATAAGTATCAATGATAATGTAAACATATACCTAATTCTCCCTCAGGCATCCGAAGATGCACTATCCCCGATGCACATCAGAAAAGCGCATTAAAATTGAGAGAACCTGCTGCACACCGACCCTCAAACACTTAACAAAGATTGCTACTAGCAATATTGTTTTTTATGTTTTTATTGAGGCGATCTCATAGGAGATTGACTACGACAACAGGAATAAACGGAAAAAAATACACAGAGAACTGAGACAACAAAAAAATAGTGATGTTTCCTAGCTTTTAGTTTGTAGGGGTTACTTTCTCTGTACACTTTGGTTTTTTTTGTACCTAATGTTGTAATAAATCTATTATGAGATTTTCTGAATAAAAAAAATTGAAAATAAGGATTTAAGTTTTCTTAAACGCACAGATTACAGTTATTTAAGAAAGACAATATATGGCAGCAGGCTTTAACATTGGGACCAGCCAAAAATACAGATACTTCCAGAGGCAGCTGAAATCTTAACTTTAAGTGATTGTGCGATCATATAGATCTTTGAATATCGTAGAAATTACACTGCAAAAGGACATGGTTAAGAGTTTCACATTTATAATTACATTTACATCTAGGATTATCAACAATACCGTATTTACCGTAACAATAAACTGATGGAATAACTTTTTTTACATTTACTCCAAGGAAAACGATTATCACTATAAAAATGAAGAAAGTAGAATTTACCTTCTCCTGTACGAGCAACATGTCTTAATAAATTCTGGAATTTAAAATTTTGTAGAATTTCAACCGTTTTAGAACTGAACAACGATATATCGTCGTTGGCTTCATTTGCGAAAACATTGTTCTATTCTAATTTACAGATTTCTAATAATATTAGACTCTTATTCTATTTTTAATATACATTTTATAATATTAGGATATTATAATAAAATTACTAGTATTAGAATCAGTTCTAATCATCAGTTCTATTCAGAATCAAACTAGTTATAAAATCAGTTCTCATTGACAGTGACTCGTAGCATTAATATTCGGACACTTTTTATTTATATTGGACCCTACTACTTACAATTTTTTTTTAGAAGTTAGAACAATTAGTTTACTACACGATGTGAAGACAAATTTTTAAAATATTTGCTATTGGTCGGAATTGCGGAGAAAATATTCAAAGTTGTATTTTACTTGTGTCGATCATACATATTCTGAAAATTTCACCATATTCACGATTAGAGTAATGCAGTTAGAGTAATTACAGTTACAGGGCGAAAAGTGCGAAAAACTGCAATTTTTACCATCATTAAATGTTTGTAGCTCATTATAACGTTAGCCGATTTTTATAATAATAATCGTATATTTGAGGAAATAAAGACCGACAATAATCGTTGTGATTCAGAACTTTACCCCATAGGATTGGCGCAAATCACAAATATACACGTCATACAAAGGCGCTACATTCTCCATTAATAAATATCTGTTAACCACCAAATACAGTCACTTTCTTTTCTGTTCTTGTTCATATATCCGTTGCATTGAAAACTTTAGCACCAACTTCTACTGGTTACGTCACAGACGCATACACTGCGTAACAAGACTACTGTCCACCGTTTGAAAAGGAATAATTTGTTAAAAATCTGTCCAAACGACTTGAATTTTTTTTTTAATATTAGAAGAATCAGGTTACTAGCTAATGTGAAAGAAAATTTTTAAAAATTTCTATTGATCAGAATTGCGAAGAAAAAAGTGAAGACCACGATTTTTAACTTTTTCATCTGACCCGGCGACAATGTAAGTTTGAAACATGCATTTTGTAGAATGTCATATACGTGCAGAAAGTTACATGGACATCGGTTGATTCATAGAAAATCTATAGGCATTGAAATACGTAAGAATCTTTTAAATTTTGAGCTTAGGATCTAAATCACAGCTTCTCACTATTTTTGTCATTTATAATAATTTGTAGATCGTAAAAACGTTGATCTATTTCGATGAAACTTCGTCCGTATATAACCGTATATAACTTACTTAGGACTGCAAACCAGGATGTTCTAAATTTTCATCACAGTTACAAATAAAAAAGTTAAAAATTATAATCTCTATTTTTTGTTCAAAATCTTGTCTAATAACAGTTTCCGAATAATTTCTTTGCACATTCTCTGGTAAACTAATCCTTCCGGCATCTCAAAAAACGATCCACTGATTTGGTCAAATTTTTAAACAATTATTCCTCTTTGATACTAAACCTACCACAGAGGGTCAAATCACCGGTTTCAGATTTTTTATTTCATAATTATTGAAATTATCAAGATGCTTCCACTGGACATGATTATACACGATGCTTTATATTAAAGTATACAATGTAGTAAAAACCGCACAAAATCTAAACAAATTCAAATTCATGCCACTTTTATAAGGCAACACTAGTCACCTGTAATAGTCGGTAGGTTTAGTGTTAAAGGGAGTGCCAATACTTGTTTGATTATACACGATGCTTTATTAAAGTATACAATGTAATAAAAATCGCACAAAATCCAAACAAATTCAAATTCATGTCACTTTTATAAGGCAACACTAGTCACCTGTAATAGTCGGTAGGTTTAGTGTTAAAGGGAGTGCCAATACTTGTTTGGTTACACACGATGCTTTATTAAAGTATACAATATAATAAAAATCGCATAAAATCCAAACAAATTCAAATTTGTCCCACTTTTATAAGGCAACACTAGTCACCTGTAATAGTCGATAGGTTTAGTGTTAAAGGGAGTGCCAAAACTTGTTCGATTATACACGATGCTTTATTAAAGTATAACAATGTAATGAAAATCGCACAAAATCTAAACAAATTCAAACTCGTCCCAATTTTATAAGGCAACACTAGTCACCTGTAATAGTCAGTAGGTTTAGTGTTAAAGTGTGTGCCAATACTTGTATGATTATACACGATGCTTTATTAACACTAGGTTTACGGAGCACTAAAATTGATTATTTTACATTATTGTGTAAAAATAACAAAAATGTGTATATTTAAATTTTTAGACATTCTTTTTATAATATGTACCCCAAAAAAATAAATGTATTGAATAATTCCTCATGGATGCGTCGTTTCAATCTCGATAATCGTAAATTAAAAATATTACAACCCGTCATTTTGACGGGTCCCCTAAACCAAGTGTTAAAGTATACAATGTCATAAAAATCGCCCAAAATCTAAAGAAATTCAAATTCGTGCCACTTTTATAAGGCAACACTAGTCACCTGTAATGGTCAGTAGGTTTAGTGTTAAAGGGTGTGACAGTACTTGTTCGATTATACACGATGCTTTATTAAAGTATAACAATGTAATGAAAATCGCACAAAATCTAAAGAAATTCAAATTCGTGCCACTTTTATAAGGCAACACTAGTCACCTGTAATGGTCGGTAGGTTTAGTGTTAAAGGATGTGACAATACTTGTTTGAGACACTGTATTCCGTGGAGTATCATACGAGACGATACGTCTCGCGACGACAATGAACAGCTTTTCGATGGAATTGCGCGATCAACGAACCAAACACTCCGATGGCGGACAAAGAGCAATTAAGCATCTCTGCTACGGCATTCTCTTGATCTGCGAATTCGCGGGTCGCGCGAAATTCCGGCGATAAATCGGCGAAACAGCTGAGTACACTCGCGATTATTGGTAACCGGGGGTAATCGATGGAACACGGCTGTCACGGCTCGTCTCGCACGACGAATCTGAAAATTTCCATGCACAGGGAACGCTTCGGATGACCGGACAACACTGCTTTTATCCCGGCAGCAATATCGGCGTAATTAAATTTAATTGGACAGCCGTCGTCTTTTCGACGGTCGTGCTACCATTGGAAATCGGTAAGGTCGTTCATTGGTTTTTGCTGGACCCGTGTCCGACAGTTTGGCACGCTCTCGCGCCATTGCAAAAAAAGAAGTGAGAACCAAACGGGAGTGAACAACGAATGCTTTTCTTAATTGTCTGTTCACTAGTTTTTCTGGACAGAGGTGGGAAAAAATCAACGCCCTTTCTGCCGACGATTGCCGTACCAAATTGGCATGATTCTTCTTCTGTTCTGGTCCTAAGACCTGCCTCGTATTTGTGGGAGTTCGTAGCCATAGTGTAGGATCTTAAGAAAAATTAGGGATTCCGCACCGGGAATCGAACCCGGGACCTCTCGCGGTTTGTAGCTGATCAGCTCCTGCACATACCCACGGAACCCTCCAACTGCTCCTAATCTCCATACGGTATTTAGTCTGGGGGGTCCTGATCCCACAATAGGACCCTTATATTCCCGAAAATAATCCGTAAATTTTTCGCTTGTTTATTGGTACCGGTATTACTAATAGAGACTCGCATTAGTATCCTAGAATATCTTCAGATTTTTTAAAAACCGAAAACAATAAAAATAAAATAGATTCAGACAAGAACGACCCAGTCATTTAGCACCTAGGGAAGGATAGAAAAGTAGATGTGCACATGTAAGGTTAACCCCTTATGGCGACAGTTGAATTATGATTGATTGATTTTATTGTTTTTAACCCATTGACTGCCAATTACGTAGCAAGCGTCTGTACCAAAACTGCCAGCTACGAGATATCTCGTAGTGGGTGCTGCAAACTACGAGATAACTCGTACGTGGCACCCAGCATAGAAGTCTTATTTTGTGACGCCAGCTACGATTTATCTCGTACTGTTTTTTTCAATAAAGATACTGTAAATGCCATTGCAATATTATATCAGTAACTTAATATTATTATATTTTGTAAAACTTCATGTTTCCTTTAAAATAAAACCGTGGCGCCCAGGGCAAGACGCGCTAAATTTGCGTGGCGGTCAATGGGTTAACGTCGCATCGACTGCTAAGGTTATTAGCGACGTGGACCTACAGCTTATAAAGGTGGGCTCCGAACCACCTTGGGCAACGCAGTATAATATCACATAGAAGAATTTCACGGCGGTGGGATTCGAACTAACGACCACAGTGTTTGTAATCGCGCGCTCTATCCACTAAGCCACTGCGCGCCCTAGTTGAATTATGGAAACATGGAAAAAGCAGAAGGAAGCGTTTCGTCCTAGGCCCGCTAGAGGACTTGTCGCTAAGGCTATTTAGTGTACCCGTGCATTAGACGCGGGATGTCGTAAGGACAGTTTAGGACGGTATACATATATACAAACAGAGGAAGATTCAGGTAGTAGCGGGAAAGGTGTTGTCGTACTGTCCCTCTGTTGACGAGCATAGGAAGTAGCCGCCACACCCCTTGTCCTACAACAACGAGCGAGATTCGTGGTAAGAAATTTGGGCCAAAAACAATAAGGACGAGCCTGACTCGTAGTACTTCGTTCGGACCAAAATTAAACAACACGAGCCTGACTCGTTGTACTTCGTTCGGACCAAACGAAAACAACACGAACCTGACTCGTGGTACTTCGCTCGGACCAAACGTAAACAACACTAGCCTGGCTCGTTGTACTTCGTTCGGACCAAACGTAAACAACACGAGCCTGAATCGTTGTACTTCGTTCGGACCAAACGTAAACAACACGAACCTGACTCGTTGTACTTCGTTCGGACCAAACGAAAACAACGCGAGCCTGGCTCGTGGTACTTCGTTCGGAACAAACGTAAACAACATGAGCTTGGTTCGTGGTACTTCGTTCGGACTAAACGTGAACAACACTAGCCTGGCTCGTGGTACTTCGTTCGGACCAAACGTAAACAACACTAGCCTGGCTCGTGGTACTTCGTTCGGACCAAACGTAAACAACGCGAGCCTGGCTCGTTGTACTTCGTTCGGACCAAACGTAAACAACACGAGCCTGAATCGTTGTACTTCGTTCGGACTAAACGTGAACAACACTAGTCTGGCTCGTGGTACTTCGTTAGAACCAAACATAAACAACACTAGCCTGGCTCGTGGTACTTCGTTCGTGACAAACGTAAACAACCCTAACACTAAGATTACTAATTTTCCACGAGTTTTCTCAAAACAGTATTGATTTAAATTAAGTATTAATTTACCAATTGTTACCGATACATTATCCGCTTTCAAATTATAAATCATTTTTGTTCACCGATGAATTGATCATAATTACTTCCCAGACATCTTAAAAGTATTAGTTGTGCCCAAACGTGTTTATTATTTCACAATTCCTTTCGTTGCGCCGAAATATACATGTCACAAGACGCATACATTTTGCGCAAGTTCGAGTACACGGCTAAACAGCTAAATGGCTCGACGCGTGACCGATCTTCTTGTTTATTATGGCCCGAGCAATTGGGAGTTAGCGGGTAGGACAAGAGGTTAAAAATGATATGAAAGAGATCAGAGAAGAATTGCGAATCAAGAAACAAAATCAACACAGAAAAAACTCTACTGCATTTCAACGTACCATCGATGATACTCAACCATCTCAACGTGCTCCATAAACAGCAATACTCTCTTCAACTTCTCTGAACAATTTCAAAAAATCTCTGCGTACAACCAGGAACAACCATCCGCCATTCCTCTGTTAATAAACAGCGGTCAGTATCCCGGTTCTCGTTACGTCTCGCAGTGGCTATAGATGCAATCGGTTCGGTTTCAGTCATTCCAATCAGCGTGGCTCGTTAATCATGCAGCAATCGTCGCCGAGGTGGTGCGTCGGCTCTTCGTTTCGCGTTGGAACGGCAATGGCCTGCACCGGTGCTATGGAAAAGAAAAAAAGTGGGGAACCATCGTAAATCGCGTTAAACGAGCGTAACAACGTCGTTTCATGGTTCTCCAGGTGTCGAAAGCGTTGTGGAGCGGGTCTCGGTAGGTAGGCCGCTTCTTTAAGGGATGATACGATCTTCCCCTGTCAGACGATTGTATCTTTCCTGGTCGGTTAACTCGTTAACGCGCGAAAAATCGCTGCACCGAAATCGCTGGCAATCTCTTCATCTGGTTACGCGTCATTTCACTTGGGAACGATAACGCATGGGGCTCTCTACACACGAGGTTTGTCCGAAAAATAACCTTTAGATATACAGTGGCCCACGAAATTATTCGAACGCAATTTAACACTAAAAATACCAAGCACGAAACGTATAAAAATGTGAAACGCCTTATAGAAGTAAGAAGATGGAATTTACTTACAGTTTGTGCGGTTTTCAGTATAATATGTATTGTATAATTCCGTAAAGAAGTCAATTCATTAATTCCCTATGAAAGCGATTTTATAATGTGGGATCAGGACCTCTCAGACCAAATACTGTATGGAAATTAGGAGAAGTAGGAGGGTTCCGTGGGTATGTGTAAGAGTTGATCAGCTACAACCGCGAGGGTCCTCGGTTCGATTCCCGGCGCGGAATTCCTCATTTTTCCTAACATCCTACAATAATTTCAATAATTGTGGAATAGAAATCCACTATTACTTTATACAAATAACGGAAATCTGTCTATTTCTTGTCATTTTTTAAATAATATATACCCAAAGAAATAGATTTGTTTCGTTGCAATTTCAATAATCGTAAATTAAAAGTATTAGAACCCGTCATTTTGTGACGTAACCCTGGTGTTAAATCAAGATAACTTTTCTAAAATTGCACCAAATATCTTGTCTTGTTTTTAGCAATTGGAAGTATTGATTTAAAAATATAATGTGCACAAGAGATTTTGAAAAAATTGCAATTTGTAAGAATCACCTGAAAAAACATAGAGAAAGACACTTCTTAAAACTTTTTTATTCGGGCTCGTAATGAAAATATAAAACCGATTTCACGGAAGTTTCGCGTCAAAATCTCGGATCTTGCTTGAAATTTTTTCCGTATTCCTGCAACGAGCGTGTAACTACTGTATAAAACGCTGAAGAAAGAGAGAAATACGAAGAGAGATTTGGATATCTATCGGTGGATAAGGTACGAGATCGCGTTCGGGACAGGTCGTCGGAATCTTTCGCAATATCGGGGATAAACATGGCGCGGGACATGGGTTACGAGAATGTTTATCGACGGGCCAGTTAAGTCATCATCGGATCCGTTGAAAAATGATGTCGGCGGGCATTACCATAACACGGGATGCTCGGAACGACGTGTCCCCGGGTTCCCCGTGGAATCATAAACGTGGTGGAATATCGTTCTCTGGTGTGCGTTATCGTCGCGAGACGAGGCGGCCCTTCCTCACGTGCGAACGTTAATTGAACGGTCCCGTCGAACTCTCGTCATAAGGTGTCCGATCCGGCACGCCCACGGACAGATCCGCCCGATCGTTCAACGCGTAACCGGGACCAGGGTACCCGAAACGACCCTGTAAAAGGACCGTCGACCTTCCAACAGACACACCGACACACCGAAGCACCCCCTCTGATAACAGGGGGCCCGCGAACGCAATCAACGGCCCGAGCAGAATACGCATCTCTCGGACCAAGAGACGCGGTACCATCGAACTACATACTACCGCCGCTGTGTATATTCAGACGCTTTCCGTGGTTTACACTTGCCGGATCAAACGACCTAGCTCTCGGCTACCAGCCATACTCGTTCAGAACCGGTTTCAATGCGTTGCTAACAGTACGTCTTTTCGCGGGGAGCCGATACTCTTTCGACCACCGCTATCCGTATTGTTCCGAACCGAGTGTTTCCAACTAGAGGATTGGCAGAGAGCTGATTGGGTTTTGTTGGTAGTCTGGTAGAATAACTCACTGGTAGATTCCGAATACAGTCTACGATTTTGGTACTGAAGGTACACATGTACACAAGGGTGATCCTTGGTTTAATTTCACTTCGGGGACCAAAAATTTTAGATTTTTTTTCATACAATCAAGTTGATTTTGACGAGATAGGTCGAAAAAATGTAAGTTTGGAAGTTAGGAATTCGGTGGTTCGAAAGTTATATGCTGTAACAGTTAACCCTTTGCACTCCAATGGTGACACCGAGTCGCCAGTAAAAATTGCTATTTCATTATTCAGAACAGTTTTCATGTTATTAAATTTGGCTCTATTCTATAAATTGGTAAAAATTCAACTGTTGTACGAGAAAACAGGTTTAATTTCAAAAAATGTTCTAGGTTGAAAGAAATATCTTGATTTTAGAAATGAAATTGCTTCGAGTGGAAAGGGTTAAAAGTATTTCTATCGTTCATGATGTAAAATTCTATTTGAAATTTGATTGGTCCATATATATGTGAGCAATGAAATGATCTTCACGTTATTTTATTTAAAAACGTACTGCATTTGAATCGCTTCTACGATTAATGCCATTAGATCTACAGTGAAGAGCAAAAGTGTATCAACACCGTTTGAAACAGTATAACTTTTTCAAAATTAGACCAAATGACTTGAGTGTTGTTGGAAAGTTAGAGGAATTAGTTTACTAGATGGTGCGTAAACAATTTTTGAAAAAATTGCATTTGGTCGGAATCGCGAGAAGAAATATTCAAAGTTGATTTCCATAAGTGTGAAAGTCAGGAATTCGGTGGTTCAAAAGTTATCCGTCTGTAAGAGTTAAGCAATTTTAACTCTTTTGATATAGAATTCTATTTGAAATTTGATTGGTCCACATATATGTGAGCAATCAACTATTCTCATATTTCAGGCAGGTGTTGAAAACAGTTATTGTAATAACTGTTATTAAGAACTAATAATTTAGTTTGGGATTATTGGGTAAAAGAAGATTTTTAAGCTTCAGTTTGGTACAGTACAATTATTGAAACGCCTATCAATGGACTTCCGGTAGATAGTATTGACACGCGTGTATTTATGCATTCTGTTATCCGTGAAGGCTAATGCAGAGATCCATGTATTTGTGTACACGGGTTCTTAGGTCCGTGACGGTTGTTGAGTAGGTAATCAGGATTAGTTCGATCGATGCTCGTTAACAGGGTTAATGAGGGATTGAGTTAATTGATGAGCTCTGAGAGGGATTAGTCTGGTGAGAGGGGTTCTTGTTGATTGGAGTTGTCTTGTTTAACACTTAGGGTAGAGGGTTTGAGATCGAAAGGATTTGTGGGTTTAGTTTTTGATCTTGTTTGGGAGCGTTTGATTGAGTGTTGACGATGGACTCTTTGGTAGTTTAAACTGTTTAAACTATATACGGTGGGTGTACAAAGTATTCGTACACCTTTAAAAATCGAATAATTTTTTTAAAAGTGGATCAAACAACTTCGATTATTTTGAGATGTCAGATGTATAAGTTTACTCAGTAGTGTTTAAATAATTTTTTTCTAAAAATTGCCATTGGTCGGAATTGCGACAAAAATAGTAATGATCACAATTTTTTTATCTGTGTCTGTAATAAAAATTTAGAAGACGCATTTTATAGGTCTAAGTAGGTTATCTACGATGTTTCAAGTTTCAAGTCTTCAATCATCAACTATTTATATTAAGTCCAACTAAAAAATTAGGGTTGATCTCAAAAAAATTCAAAAATATTCACGAGAAAATTAAAGATGGAAGAATTTGAATGAAACTACCTGTATGGAGGTCGTGAGACTGACAAAAGAACCCGTTGTCCAAGGATCAGTTAAAAATGCTTGATTCCACCTTGCACAATTTCATAACATGCTAAATATTTTCTGTAATCAATTTTAGAATGTGTAAAAAATATGTCCAGCTCCGTGGGTATCACATAAAAATTGTTCTACCTCATAATTACATTAAAACAATATGAACAAGGGAATCCTCGTATTTTGACTAAAATAAATACAAAAATAAATACTGCAAATTAGAATATCATAAGACGACGATGAGGAGAATAAATTATCTTTTCTACTTCTTCTGTATGAACAAATTGATAAATGAATTTGTGAATGGTCCTGGTAGCACAGTCGGCACGAGTACGATTTCCGTGGCCCTTCGTTTTGATCCGCCCCCTCCACGACCTAACCACAACTTATTCTATTCACATGATTTTTCCACTACTAGTTCAAATTCTGGATGACAGCTACAACGCAAAGATTATGCGAATAAAATTTTATTTTCTACAAAAAATGTTTCTTGATATTTTGCCATATTTCGCATAGTTACTTAGATATTTGCAAATTTATAAAAAACAGGAAATCTACTTTACCAGCTAAACCGGGCCAATTTGACACCATGTTATATATACATTTTTTTCTTGAAATAACCCCAAGAACACAAATATAACCTCAAAATGAGGGGTCACGGAAATCGTACTCTCCCCGCATAGACCACAGTATACAGTATTTCATCGGTAATTGTCCCAAATGTCTCCGACATAATTGTCCCTGAGATATCCCCACTAGTGCGGGGTGTACCCCATTGAGGGGCCGTGAAGCTCGAAAGGCCTCGGTCGCCGAGAAATATGACACCATGCGGCTCGGGTATATCGGTGAGACCACACTAATCCGAATTTCCAACTTCTTTATTACTAATTATTTTTCTATGCGACTTCAATGACCATAGTCTCATAAAAAAATAATGATTAATGAAGAAGTTGGAAATTCGGATTAGGTATGTTTACATTTCTCGGTGACCGAGGCCTCTCGAGCTCGGCTGTCCTTCTCTACGTTCGGCAAACCTCAAACAATGATATCCCTCGCGCATAATTGTCCCTCCGCAGACCCGTGTTGTGGACAATTATCGATGAAATACTGTAATTTAAAAAAAGGGCCATTCCAACATCGAAACGATAGTAAAATACCTCAGTACCATAAATCCTAACCAAAAAATAATCTCACCGTTGTTTCCCTCGTCGGAGCGACATCGCGGAGAGCACAATGAAGCGTCTCGGCGGAGGAATAAATGATTTGAAATCCATTGGCAATCCACCGAGCGCTCCTGCCGTCCTGCAGAAAACAAGCAAAGCCTTCGGAGGTTTCATTATCGCAGCCTACCGAGCTGCTAGATCCTATATCGTCCCCGAGGAGAATATCAAAAGGGAAATGTGCCTGCCAGCAATTCTATCCTCGCGTCTCTCTCCTTCTCTCTATGTCTCTCCCTCTCGCTCGTTCGCTCGCTCTCTTTTTTCCTTTCTCCTCACCGCGAGCAGAAAAAGAGAATTCGTAAACAAGATGCGTTGTTTATGCAGGCGAGATAGGAAACGACATCACTTACGGGAACGAGCCGATACACGCTGCCTCTCTATCCGGCAGATTTTACTGCCACACCCAGCAGGCATTTCGAGGCAGGTATCACGGCCCGGTAGTTGGTAGGTATCTTCATCTGTTCGACGTTGGGCCACTTTGTTTCCCCACCTTTTTCTCTCGCTGTCTCCTCGAATACTTGTTCGCTATTGTAGCGTAACGAGCAGTCACTCGTCGTTCACCGTCGCACGCTAATTAGAATCTTCTCAAGAGCCAAACTTCCACTACGCTGCTCGATCTCGAAATCTATTACTCGAAAACAGCTGTCAAACATTCACTGACGTCCATTGATCTTCAGGTATTTCTTTCACAAATTTTAATCCGTATTTCGAAGCTCTTCTTTTTAGAAATACATATGTGTGGGTACCGAAGTATGTAGCTTTCGCATTTAATTGGTTGATTTACAGGGATTCATTTGTTCTTGCTTCTTCCTCTACATAGTTCCTTAATTAATGACTTGTACTTTTTGCATTTTATTGGTAGATGTACATACATTGATTTGTTCTTGCTCTTTTATCATCAAGTTGTTTAATTAGCGACTAATTGGATTTGTTCGTAGAAGGTTGCTGTATTTATTTATGCAAATGGTATGCAGACGTTAGAATTTTTTGTGGAAATGACAATGAATAGTGATAGAGTGTTGAAACATCAGAAATGTACGTGTACGAGTCATGTAATAATTTTTAAGATTGTCTCTGTATGCGGCATCTTTAACAAAGTTTCTTAAATATTTTGAGATAATAATGTTATTCAATGCTGATCTATTTCTTAATGCTTTTTTTTGAACCACAGGTAGTTCAATACCTGCAGCATTTTCAAACTTGTTACTTTTCTCGATCTTTATAATTATTTTTAAAATTCATAATTATATGTACCTCTTTCTGTCTCGTACAATTTTCTCATTTTCTGTTAATCCTTTGCACTCGAAGCTCTTTCTAATCCAGAATATTATATTTTTACACATTAGCTTTGTCATTATGTTCACACAGTATCGAGTATATTTACGTATGCCACATTTTGGCATTGCCAACATTGAACATTTAACAATTTCTAAAGCACACAGACATTTAGTAATGTAGACATTGTGTTGAATTACAGTATAGTCATTTTTAGTGTTGCTTCAAGGAAGACAGTCGAGCGCAAAGACTTAATTAATGCAACTATTTGCAAACATGTTCGGTGCATTGAGAAATATGTTTACGTAAATGCATTTTGAAAATTACACTGCTTCTCATCGTAATACCATTTAGAACACAATAAAATTAACAGTGCGATGAAGTTCATAGATAAACAGTGTGATGAAGTTCATAGATAAACAGTGTAATGAAGTTTATAGATAAATAATGTAAACAAGTTCATAGATAAACAGTGTGATGAAGTTTATAGATAAACAATGTAAACAAGTTCATGGATAAACAGTGTAATCAAAATCATTTTCAATACAATTGATTTTCTGATTCTATTCAATTTCAAGTTTTGCAAGTTACTACATAGAAGTACACATTCGCGTAAAACTGCACAATCGACTAAAGCATCTCATCAAACTAACAATTCTCTGAAACTCTTCTGCCCCGTCATTCTATAATTTTCAAACGAGCTATTCAGTATTCAATTGTATATAATCTAGAACATAGTCACGCATTTGTTACATGCTCGAACAATTAAACAATTTGCGAGCTATTTAATATTGATTTTATGTTTCCAGACATTCCGTGTACATCTATAGGCATTAATTAGAAATTATTAGTACATTATTACACTGATTCTCATCGTAATACCATTTAGAACACAATAAAATTAACAGTGCGATGAAGTTCATAGATAAACAGTGTGACGAAGTTCATAGATAAACAGTGTAATGAAGTTTATAGATAAATAATGTAAACAAGTTCATAGATAAACAGTGTGATGAAGTTTATAGATAAACAATGTAAACAAGTTCATGGATAAACAGTGTAGTCAAAGTCATTTTCAATACAATTGATTTCCTGGTTCTATTCAATTTCAAGCTTTGCAAGTTACTACATACAAGTGTACGTTCGCGTAAAACTGCACAATCGACTAAAGCATCTCATCAAACTAACAATTCTCTGAAACTCTTCTGCCCCGTCATTCTGTAATTTTCAAACGAGCTATTCAGTATTCAATTGTATATAATCTACAACATACAAACGCTTTGCGAGCTATTTAATATTGAATTTGTGTTTCCAGACATTCCATGTACATCTATAGGCAATAATTAGAAATTATTAGCATGAACTGGAGTACCAATTATAAGACTATTAAACTAGAGTACACACAAGAGAAAAAGTTGAAGGATTCTGAAGTTATGGGGAAACGTGTTACAGTTTCGTGAAGAATTAATTTCTATACCAAACAAGTTCGTCGTTTACGAGGACACGAATAACTTTTTTACAACAGGGGAAACTAGAAACTAGAAACGAGAAACGCGTCGCTGAACGTGTTAATATTCATTTGTCCTCCACTAAACTAAACCTTTTCTAGCTTCCCAATGATAATCAACTCGCTGCAACTTGAAGAAGTTGTACCGTATTAAAGGAATGATCAACGACCATAGCCGCAGCATAATATGCCGAAAGCGGACTATAAACAACCGATAACGTTTACGTCCAATTATCGGCCGATAAACAGTAATAACATCTGAATTCGCATCGGCTGGGCGACCATAGTCGTGACCATTCAATCCGCGGCGAGGCGTTTCTAACTAATTAAACGCGGGCAATATTTGATCGAGGTATGCGCAGCTAATTGGATCTCGTGTCCATTCGTCTCCGGCCGCGACGATTTATACTCCGTTAGCCGAGGATAACCTAAGTATCTCGTTCCTATCCGCGTCTGAATTTATAGCCACACCCAGGCGCTGGTTCTCTTGAGACAGGTATCTACCGAGACTGTTCTCTCTCTCTCTCTGTCTCTCTTCCGATGTATATATATATATATATATATATATATATATATATCTTTATCTTTCTTTCAGTCCCCCATGTTTCTGCCGGTCGATTTCTCGCCGATTTTCGGCGACGTGGATCGCGTGTGCGATCCGATGTAGAAGCGTCAAGAAATTCCGTCGATCGGTCCCCGTGGCAGGTTTTATCGTTTCGCGAATCTGCAAGGACGCGAGCCGAACGATTTTCGTTCGGTCGATCGTGGTTCCGTCGAGTTTCTCGTTCTTCGCACGTTTCCCTTGGTCGTCGTCGTCGCGTCGTCTGTTATATCGATTATGTATCGACTCGCGAACGATCGGTCTTTTCCACGGGCCGATTCCCTGTATACGAAAAGGATCTAGAGGAGTCCGATCCCAGAAACTCGTTCAGAACCGGTTTTCTAGGGGCCCGGACCCCGTCGATGCAACGACACGACGCATTTCTTTCGGTGCATCGGCTACTTTCGTTTTCACGACATCCCCGATAGCTTTGACACGGAACGAGCGCGGAATGCGCGCCGATGCGCCTGCCAGAACGCGTAGGTTTCGCGCTGATTTCTCTCTTTCTCTCTCTCGCTCTCTCTCTCTTTCGATCTCCAAATGATCCTTTTCTCCGTCTTGCTCTCGCGCTGTCCCCCTCTTGCGAAACGATCGCCAACGGATGCCCCTCATCTGCGCAAACTGCTCGCACCGGGATCGTTCCACCCTGTCTCTCTCGACTTGACCGAACCAAATTGCCAGCAGATCGTTCCTCTAGCCTTATACAGTCACCGAAAGAGCACCATCTTTCCTCGAGCATTCGCTGATCTGATTTCTGACGCTCCTGGAAAATGGAGATCCACATCTCCTGGCTCTAGGCAAAGGAACGTGTTTACAGATCTTTGCAGAAATTAACCCTTACCCAGACCAAACTCGTCTATCTACAGATTAAAATCATCCTTTCACAAACCAAATTTACCTTTCGAGTCATTCAATTTGGAAGAAACGAAAGTTAAACTATAGATAATTTCCAGTGAACATAGAACGTTTAACCCAGATTGTTATTTAAACTTTCCGCTTGGTTGGACGCAATGAGATGCATATTTATCCTAGACTCGCATAATTTAATGCAAACTCGACCGTCAAACATGTACTCGTAAATTTAACTATGACGGAAAATTCATGAGGCATTATTTATATTGTAATAGAAAAATGTGGCGTCATAGTACGAATTAGGGGACGCAGGAATTCTGTTATGGGACGGGAGAATTTAATTCGGAATAAATTAAATTATTTCGGTTATTCACAGTTACATACAATAAACAAATGAATATTTTCAAGTTGAAGCGTGTCGATGGTAGAAGAATTAGAATTTCTAAATGTTTTTAGAATTGTTACCTGAAGTCTGGGAAATTTCTTTAGCTATTCATTTACTACAAATGTTTACTATGTATTCTAAGGTGAGAACGTTTATGCAGATTCTCATTTTCATAAATCAATTTCAAGAAAATTCAGTTCAGCCTAACACTCAAACTGCATCGAATATTTTTCTATGGAATATACCTTGTCCTATTCTTTTCGTATAACATTTTCCCATTTTCTGAAAACTTCTGCGATCTACAAACGCAAACAGATCCCCAATCTATTTAACAGCTACCGAACGATCATTATCCCTAAGAATGCACTCACAACGACCCATGAAACGCAAACACAACTGAAAAGGCGAACGCCAGAAGGAGCACGAATATTCCTTAATTTAAATTAGCCATGCACAATAAACACCTTTTCGTGAAACATCCACGAGCCCTATCTTCGCTCGAAAGCTACCAAAAATTTGACTACCAAATTAGTGCTGTCATAGCGCTCCCTCAGCAGCCAACGGTAGAACAATACTGTCACAAGACCGTGTAAACTGTGTCCAGAGAGTTACGAACAGAAGAACATCGAACTGAATATTTTTGTCGTTCACGTTCTTCATATACAATTTTTGTCAATTATATTGTTAAGGTTACGTCCAGCTAGAAGAGAACACATTTTCATTGAAAAATTCAAATTCGAATTCAAACTCAAACTCAAACTCAAACTCAAACTCAAACTCAAACTCAAACTCAAACTCAAACTCAAACTCAAACTCAAACTCAAACTCAAACTCAAACTCAAACTCAAACTCAAACTCAAACTCAAACTCAAACTCAAACTCAAACTCAAACTCAAACTCAAACTCAAACTCAAACTCAAACTCAAACTCAAACTCAAACTCAAACTCAAACTCAAACTCAAACTCAAACTCAAACTCAAACTCAAACTCAAACTCAAACTCAAACACAAACTCAAACTCAAACTCAAATTCAAATTCAAAATACAAAAACAAATTCATTTAATGTAACTTCTGTTTTTTACGATCAGAAAGTTTGCAGTTTGCATAAATACCCTTTGCAGTTTGGTTATAACAATTATAGTTTCTGGTTATAATGGAGTACAATGCATCCGGGAGGCGAATCAGTATTCTCCGATAAAACCGTTCATACAAAACGACATCGTCCATATACAATCGTACAAATTATTATTTACAGCTAAAAATATTCTACCCGAAAATGTGATTCTTACTCCACAATCTTTCTGATTTTATTTGTAGCAGTTACATAACAGTATTACCCAACGATATCGCTCCATAATTCGTGCAGACTATCATCAGCAATCGAAAACATTTTGATCGAAAATTCGATTCCTGTCCTACTATCTTTCTCATTTTACTGGTAACTAGACTGCGGGTCTTCATGCAAAATAAACATTGTTTGCGACAATTGCAAGACGCAGGAACCAAATAAGAATTTATTCTTGGTTTTATGGGATTTCTTCAGTGGTTTTATGGGGCTGTAAGAAATGTATCGATACAGGTATATTCTTGTAATATTTTTATTATTTAAAATTACACTCGCCCGTTTCTGCTACAAATGCATAAAATTCTACTTGCAACAGTTAGGGCTCTCGGTTGAAATATAGCATAGCGCATCCGGAGACGTAACAGCATTCCGCAACGATATCGGTTCACAACATCCCCAAAAAATTGTACAAACTATCATCAGCAATCACAAAAATTTTAATCATCAAGATGATTTTTATTCAACATGCATTTCGATTCACATTATAACATTTTCAGTCACCAATTAAAGAAACATTACACACCTCGGTAACAGTGTTTCTCGAACGAAAGCGTCTCGATGTTATAAAATCGCACGATTTCCCGGCTGGTTCTCGGCGAATGTCGTCCACAAAATGGAGCAGTGTTGTTTGATCGGTATTCATCCGCGTCCTTACTTTGTCGAGTATCTTTGTCGTGTATCGGCGCGGAGGAATGACTGTAAGCGGTCTAACGAGCGGCGAGCGTCCGCGTAAAATCCATCCGGGGCGGCGATTGGCAATTCGGTCGGCCCATAAAAGACTAATTAATTAAACGGCCGCTATGTAAACGAGCGGACGCGTACGCGCGTTCGGTCCGCTCGTAACCAGTCGAAACAACGCGTTACAAATGAGCTCGGGGGCCCCGGCCGTTTCAATCTACCTCCGGAATTTAATTTCCCGTCGTCCACAAATATATCCCTCCGGATCGAGAAAAAGCGAGACGGACAGAAAACAGAAACGGCACAGGGACACAGTGAGAGAAAGAGAAAGAGAAAGAAAGAGTGAGAGAGAGAAAGAGCGAGAGCGAGAGAGAGAGAGAGAGAGAGAGAGAGAGAGAGAGAGAGAGAGAGATCATTGTCCGACGTCCAGATAGAGCTTGTCGGGCACACGGGGATCGTTGAGCGTTCGACGAACGGTTCTTTAACATCGTCGTACGATCGTAAACTATCGTCCTGGCGGATCGTACGAAACGTCGTTAAGATTATCCACCCGTAAAATCACGAGCACCGTCCGCGTTGATCGGACGCTAATTACGATTATTCCATTGGCCGTGATTCCTCCAGGAAATTAATTTGAAACTTGACCGGGTAGATTGAAAAGAAAGAGAGAGAATCCCAGGGAGAGAGAGAGAGAGAGCCATTTCTACAGCTTCTCTCCGGAACAAGAATAACCGTGTGTGTACCGGTCTCTGACTCTCTCTCTTTCTTTTTCTCTCTCTCTGTTCGGCGATATCGCGTGATTATTTCACGCAATTACGGATTCACCGTATGAAAAGCGAACGGGGCCTCGGCTAAATGAAAAAAAAGAATAAAAGGAGAGGGACAAAGTGAAACGCGAACTGTCCGCTCGCCGGACACCCTTGCACTCTCCCGTGTCCGGCACCACCACACCCCTTCGAGGAAAGATACGATCGCCGTTTCGAGGCCTGAAAGTAAGGTTCGAAAAATGGATCGCACTCAATACCGTGGCTCCGTTCGATCGTAAATCCTCGTCGCCCAGGTCCTTCTCTCTGTCTATCCTTCTCTCTCTCTCTCTCTCTCTGTCTCTTGCTCTCTTGGTTTTTCGGTGGTTTGTTTGCTGTTTCTTTGCCGCTCGGTTCCGAGTGGCACGAAACGTCCCCGAGATTAGCCGCCTATAAAATCACGGGGAAGTCGCGAACCGCTCCCGAGGTGTCCTTCGAGGAATTACGAGGGTCTTCGCACCTCCGGTGATTAATCGCCGCGATTTAAACGGGCAGATGCGCGCGACGCGTCTGCCCCGGCCACGCCACAGAGATCGGATCGAGATCGCCGGTGCTAAACAGTTCGATCGGACGCCGCCGCCAGTGGAGTAATTTAAATTAATTCGATCGATTACGAACGCCTCGCTTGAGATGCTCGACTTCTGGTTCAGCTCGTTTTTGCTGTATTGTTCGAAAGACGACGGCTTTCTGGTGGGAAAACCGAGAAGAGATCGTGCGCTTCGAGGATCGATCGGCTGCGGAGATCGATCGGTCTTTGTCCGATGAAATCGAGGGACGAATGATCACGATATTGTATTTTAACACATTACCGACCGGCGATTATTTCGTAATTATCAAAAGTTTATGGTTCATAGTTGAAGATTTTCTAATATGTAGATCCTTCGGTAGCAATAGCAATTTTAATATTGAAGCAACAACTAACCTCCAGTTAACGTAATCTGACCATTACGTTTGGAATTTATATACAGGGTGTTCACGCTATTACTAGCCAGCGTTTTTCTTTCAAATAATAAATATTTGAAAAAATGAAAGAGGAAAAAGTAATACTGTTTTTTGCAAAGTATTTGCACTGGAAATGTGGGTGACCTCCAATTTTTGTAAATGGGATGCTATATATTTTTTCATATCGTATAAAAGCGTGTGTCAAGACAAATTCATTCGTATGCGACACAATGACCTTCAAGATCATACGAGGTCAGAAATGGAAGAAACATTTTGAACATTTCGTACTAATGCGTTTACAAGTGTATACTTCATTGACGAGGCTATAGTAAATGTTCAATATAACTTCCTTGTGCATGACTACATATTTCGGCTCTATTAATTACATTCTTGTTAGCTTCTTCTAACGTTGTCCGTAATATTAATGCACATGATTGCGTTAGTTTCCTTTGCAAGTCGTTTACATTTCTTGGCGTTGTGTATCGTGAATGATATCTTTACGAAATATTACGTACGAAATATTCAAAGTTTTCCTGCCATTTTTGACCTTGTATGACCTTGAAAGTCATTGTGTTATATACGAATAAATTTGTCTTGACACACGCTTTCATACGATATAAAAAAAATATATAGCATTTCATTTAAAAAATTGAAGGTCACCTTCATTTCCCAGAAAATAGTGCAAACACAAGAAAATTGCGTACGCCGTTATATTACTTAACAAAAACAGTATTACTAATTCCTCTATCATTTCTTTCTAATATTTATTATTTGCAAGAAAAACGCTGGCTAGTAATAGAGTGAACACCCTGTATATTATAGGAAAGATGATTTTTAAGCTTTCTTTTGATGCACTAACAATTATTGAAAATGCTATTAATAGGTTTCCAGTAGACAAAGTGTTAAAATTGTTCGAATTTAGCGGTGCTTCTGATTGGAACTATTCAATGTATCTGTGTTGTTGGAATTATTTTCCAATCGGTAATGGTTTTACAAGATTTAGTGTATATGGATTGGATCTTTGTGATCGATGTAAGATGTTGGTATTTTTTTTTTGTTAAATTAGTGTTTTTAATCATCTTGTTTAAAAAATGTATTTGAACATCTAATAAGATGTTCTACTTTTTTGACTGTTGCCCCTCAATTATTTTTCTGTTTGAAGATTTTGTGAATTACATTTTCAAACTACGATACATATTGATGTTTCAGGTCTCCCTATTCGACTTGTCTCTATAGATTTTTAACACTAGGTTTACAGAGTACTAAAAGCGACTATTTTACATTACTTTATAAAAATAGTAAGAATGTAGCCATCCAAATTTTTAGCCAATTTTCTATAATATATGCATAAAAAAATGAATCTGTTGAATAAATCATCATACATGTATGTTTACAATCTCAACAAACCGTAGATTAGAAATATTAGAAATTGGTCTTGACAAAAGTGTGTACGATATGACACAGAAAGAAAGAATGAATCACAGTTCAATTGTTGAAGGAACTATAGAAAAGACTAATAATTATTTAAACTAGACTAATTGGAATTAAGGTAGCCGATCATCAATTAGCACGAAGAAGAATACTGTTTTATAAAAGGAAGAATTTCTAGCATCACTGAGCTTCTAATCCAAGAAGATGATGTTATTAGGTAGTGAGTTAGAGGATGTCAAGTACTATGATCCTCACGACGGTCTCGTTAGGCAGCAAAATGGAAGATCTCGAGTCCTCTGACCCACGAGTTAAAATAATTGGTCGTTTTGTTGTGATTGCAGGCGTGAGCTTGCAAAACTGCACCGCGGGACCATTTGCCAGCGGTAATGGCGGCGAAGCGAGCCGACAACGGTTGTTGGAGCTATCCCATGGTTTAGGAGCCCTGAGGCACTATAACGACCTGGCGAACCACGTGCTGTCGCTCAACCAACAGGGTGCAGTCGTCACCAAACTTTTGGGTGAGTTTTCCACAAAATTATTCAAGCCAGGAACTTCCTAAATTTTTATAAAGAAGCTTCGAAACTGATAAAATATCCAACGTCCTTTTCCATATAACCAAACAATGGTATTAATTTTATTTCACGCTGCAGTGATCAGATAAATGAAAACTGTCGCTGACCGTACTTTTTACAATGAAATTATTAATATTCGCAATCTTTCCAACAACTTGCTGAAAAATAATGTCGTGATAAAGTTCTAGAATAATATATGTTATGCACGCATATTATTCCTTTGATTTAAATCCAAATAAAATTCTATTCGTTTGTTATGGGAGTCAGATACACATATAATTCTTTCTTTAACAATTCTTCCATTCTTTAATCATTTAAATTATTCTCCCGTTTGAAATTGCATCAATCCATTTTTCGTTATAACTGCATAAACACCGCAGTCTAACGATAACTTTAAGTAACGACATGAAAAGAATTAACTTGATTTTCCTTTTACGTGATAATGATGACCGTCGCATATGTGTGACGCCTGGCAATGAATTTGATGAATAGACTGCGGATCATTATGCAAAATAAAAACTGTCTGCATCGATTGTAAGAAATACGAACCAAATAGTAGGTTATTTCTTCCCACAGAAATTTTAATAGATTCCAAAAATAATACATTCACATCTTGAAATTTAAAATTCTAATAAAATTAAAAACTATACGTAGTCTAAACTACGTCTAGCGATGAATACGATAAATACGTCACTGGTCCAGAGTTGAATTCGGGAAAATTGTTCAGTGTGATATTGATGGCAGTTTCTAGAGTTCGGTTTGAGAGATAAACGCGATCACGTGCACGTGTAGCGATGCGTGACACGGGTCCGCGAGGATTCCTCGATCAAATCCGAGAAAGGTTGGATCTGTCTTTAGGTAATGATAGACATTCCCTCGCGAGTGGGCCGTGTAGTCAAATAGCGATCGTTTAACCGAGCGAGACCGTCGGCTCGCCGCGAAATCAGTTAGCACAGAGGCTGTGTTCGACGAGCGGCAAAACGACTCGAAACGATACTCGAAATGGGAACGGCAAATAAGCAATTCTCGGCACGAATCGGGGAGAGCCTCCACCGCGCGGTTATCGATCGCTATTATTTTCTCCGACGTTCAGCAATTATTCGCTCGTAATTGCGTCTAAACCACGCCGAGTGATCCACGGTTACCGTTCGGATCGGATCGAGAAGCAACGCGGAAGCTGGAGACCGATCTGCCGGCGATCTAGAAACGTGTGAGCGAGGAATCGCTTGTGGAAACCTGCACGATAATCTCTCGCGTGCCCGAACATAGATCCTATCGATTTTGGAGAAACAAATTTAATGCAGCCACTTTCTATGATTTTAAACCTTTGCACTCGAAGCAATTTTAATTCCAAAATCAAGATATTTCTTTCAACATCGAACATTTTTGAAGTGAAACTTCTTTAGGCGCGTTAGGCGCAGAACCTAGACGCGATAGGAGTAAAACCGATCTGGCGATGAAACGATGAAACGGTGAAACGAAATTCTATTCTATTAGCATATACGATTGTGGGTTCTGCTAAGTGGAGATTTCAACGTGAACTCTGCATCGGAACAATCAAAATTATTAATAGAATTTTTTAGAAGTAAATTAAGATTGGAAATGGTAAATAATCCTAATGAAGCTATAACAAGATCGGGAACAGCTCTCGATGCAGTATTTGCAAGACATTTACACAAAATTGAATCAAGAATATTTATATCATATTTTAGCTATCACAAGCCAATTGTTTCAATAATAGAATGATAGAAAAATAAATGTCATAAAGTGTTAATAAAATTCGAAAAAAAATTAAAAAAAGAAGTTTCACTTCAGCCATGTGGTCTAAGCACACACCAATTTTATTCTATGTCTTTTTTACATTGTGCACCTGAAATTAAACATGTTGTTTTCGTACAACAGTTGAATTTCTAGCAATTTATAACCATTCAAGTGCAAAGGGTTAAAACAGCTGTGGCTGGATCGATTCAACATAGTGATCGAATATGTACATAAGAACTTCTTTAGAAAGTGTTCTCATAGAACAGACCTTTTAGAATCTGCATCATAAATACACTGCGGATTTTATGCATTCATGACAAAAATAGGTGAGTGCAATTTAAAATAGTAGATAGATTGCAAGAGTTTGAGAATATCATCGTTTCCCTTACAACTTAACAAAACTACGAAAGAAAGAAACAAACTCCTATTTAGATCTTGCGTCCTGCAATTAATGCAAATATTTTGCACAGATATCCGCAGTCTAATAATAAAGATCATTATTTTATCAACAGAAAAGTATGTTGATATTCTCATAGTGTTGCAATCTTTGACCTGTTCCCAATTGCACCCACCTACAATATTTTTGTTGTAAATGCATAAAACCACGAAATGAAGTTAATGAAACGCGAAAACGTTTACGAAATGATGACCACGACTAAGGAATATGGTACTTAACAACAAAATTATTTTCTACCGAATAAAATGTCAGCTGTAAATCAAGGAATAACGTGGAATAGAAGGAATAAAATTCCACGTATTAGCTAAAATTACATTTTTAATATGTGCGACAGTGGACGTTGATGATGATTGACAGCTCCGAGTGACTAGTTCGCAATGTGAAAAATTGATAGGGGAATAAAACCTCTAGTTGGCAAGAATAGTGGCCGACGGGAAGACAGTGGCAACGGACTAACACAATCGCAAGCTCCCCTACCACGTAACGGTTAGCAAAGAGGAGGAGTCTCGCACTCAGGACTGGCTGTCGGCTCGCGGCTGTCTGACACATTCCCAATGGGCAATTCTACTCTGTAGCGCTGACGCACAGCAATACTTTGATAGAGGTTCAAAGATCCACCTTCAGTGACGTTCAACATCTGATACTTCACACCTGGTTGAATTTTTTATGTTGAAATTCGCAGCGGAAAAAGCAGATGTAAATCTACACTGTATTTCGATACACGAAGTAGCCGCGGATACACCATATACCGTTCGTATGGGGAAGTATATTGTGAAGTGAAGCCGTCAGGGTTGTGCTCGTCACTTCAGCCAGCGAAGTAATAATCAAATTAAGTTGATCTCAACACTTCATCTATCGGTAGCACATTAACAATCTTTTCAATAATTTTTCTGTATCAAAAGGAAGCTTAAACATGTTCTTTCAAACAATAATTTTACACGAAATTAGTAAATTTCGTTACTGTGAATGATTTCTCGCTTCACGATTGTGAAGTGAAGCCGTCAGGGTTGGGCTCGTGACTTCATCCAGCGAAGTAATAATCAAATTAAGTTGATCTCAACGCTTCATCTATCGGTAGCTTATTAACAATCTTTTCAATCATTTTTCTGTATCAAAAGGAAGCTTAAACATGTTCTTTTAAACAATAATTTTACACGAAATTAGTAAATTTCGTTACTGTGAATGATTTCTCGCTTCACGATTGTGAAGTGAAGCCGTCAGGGTTGGGCTCGTGACTTCATCCAGTGAAGTAATAATCAAATTATGTTGATCTCAACACTTCATCTATCGGTAGCTTATTAACAAACTTTTCAATAATTTTTCTGTATCAAAAGAAAGCTTAAACATGTTCTTTTAAACAATAATTTTACACGAAATTAGTAAATTTCGTTACTGTGAATGATTTCTCGTTTCACGATTGTGAAGTGAAGCCGTCAGGGTTGTGCTCGTCACTTCAGCTAGTGAAGTAATAATCAAATTAAATTGATCTGAACACTTCATCTATCGGTAGCCTATTAACAATCTTTTCAATAATTTTGCTGTACTAAAAGGAAGCTTAAAGATGATCTTTTAAATAATAATAATTGTACACGAAATTAGTAAATTACGTTACTGTGAATGATTTCTCGCTTCACGATTGTGAAGTGAAGTCGTCAGGGTTGGGCTCGTGACTTCATCCAGTGAAGTAATAATCAAATTAAGTTGATCTCAACACTTCATCTATCGGTAGCTTATTAACAAACTTTTCAATAATTTTTCTGTACCAAAAGGAAGCTTAAACATGTTCTTTTAAACAATAATTTTACACGAAATTAGTAAATTTCGTTACTGTGAATGATTAGTCGGTTCCAATTCTTATTGCCGTTGAAAGATCTATGAAAAATTAATTAGTCATGGGCCCTAGGCTTTCAAAAATAATCGTCGGTAGATAATGTGTTAACGCGACCACAATTAAGACACTTTTCATAAATGTAAAATTCAATCTTTCTCCTTACTGACGATTTTCCTGTTGGACTAGTATTAGTGCGCAACTTTTCTTACGTTTTTGTGAACTAAATGCAGTTGAAGTAATTACATTGAAGTTTTGAGATTAATATTGGCCCGAGTTATGTCGTTGAGTTTTGAGTAAGTACTAGTTGCACTTCGTTTTTGTCCGATATTGCTGAAATATGCATTTGTAATGTTTTAGGTCAGTTTTTGTTGAAGAAAACGACATAATAATGATAATAACAGTTGCAATTTAACTGCAGCCGTTGTAAAAACAATATAGAGTAACAATATTCTCAGTTAGAATGTCTTTAGCCGCCTGAAAACTGAATATATGTAGAAAAACGTAATAGTGTTAAGAACAGGAAAGATAGTTAGACAGTTCTAACAATGGCAATGATACTGACACCAAGAAAAATTAAAATTTTCGTGCAATAAATTGGCGACAACTAAACTGCGATATTATGTGCACTTGCAACAAACGTTACTGCACAAAGAACAACAAAATACACTTACAATATGGAATAATCTGAATTGAACTGCAAATGAATTCCTTTCCTTCGTTAAACAGCCCCTAGGGCTCTCGAGAGAAGAAACACCATTTTACAAGAAGATGTATAAAAATGAAAGCTCAACAGCGATAGCGATCAAACGAGTGAACAAGGTTCTTCTAATAAGATCGCGAGGCAGCGTTCAAACGCCAAAATAAGGACACTGGTGGTTTCAAAATCTAAGCAAAATTCAATCAAAATGATTTGGCGAGGGATCTACGCAAAACAGCGTCGATTCGCAGAGACACCGACTCGGAATCGGCGAGGAACGACGCCCATCGACTGGCGGACGCACTAAAACCCGTTTACGAGTCAATTTCGCGGCGATTTTCAGTTTTTTCCATGGACCGGGCTCGAGCACGATGACGTTAATCGCAGCTCGTTGATGTCCGAGGTGACCGAAAGAACGCTGTGGCAAGATTGCTCGGTATCTCGGGCGTTATCCGAGCGTTCCGCCGGTGAAATAAGAGGGAGCGCCTCGGTATCGGCCAAGATGTAACGACCGTCACGAAGAAATGGCGCTCTTTCGAGCTCGTTAGCCGCCGCAGATTAACTCGTAACAGCTGTTTCTTTCGCCTGTAAAACCCTCGACTGCTCGGCTCGCGCGTTCCCCGATAATTCGTCAATAATTGCCGCGATCCTTCCGTGTTTCCTTCGCGCAGAGCCATTTTTCGGAAACAGCTATTTCACGAAAGCAACAATCTTTCTGCGGAGAAATGTGCTTGCGCGGAACATGGATTCGATAAATATTACTTCTGTAAAATTCCTGGCTGTTCAGTTTGCAAGTTTCCTGTTAATTTGTTAATAGTTACTGCGATCCGTCCGTGTTTCTTTCGCGCAGAGCCATTTTTCGGAAACAGCTATTTCACGAAAGCAACAATCTTTCTGCAGAGAAATGTGCTTGCGCGGAACATGGATTCGATAAATGTTACTTCTGTAAAATTGTTGGCTGTTCAGTTTGCAAGTTTCCTGATAATTTGTTAATAGTTATTACGATCCTTCCGTGTTTCCTTCGCGCAGAGTCATTTTTCTGAAACAGCTATTTTACGTAAGCAACAATCTTTCTGCGGAGAAATGTGCTTGCGCGGAACATGGATTCGATAAATGTTACTTCTGTAAAATTGTTGGCTGTTCAGTTTGCAAGTTTCCTGATAATTTGTTAATAGTTATTACGATCCTTCCGTGTTTCCTTCGCGCAGAGTCATTTTTCTGAAACAGCTATTTTACGTAAGCAACAATCTTTCTGCGGAGAAATGTGCTTGCGCGGAACATGGATTCGATAAATGTTACTTTTGTAAAATTCTTGGCTGTTCAGTTTGCAAGTTTCCTGTTAATTTGTTAATAGTTACTGCGATCCGTCCATGTTTCTTTCGCGCATAGCCATTTTTCGGGAACAGCTATTTCACGTAAGCAACAATCTTTCTGCGGAGAAATGTGCTTGCGCGGAACATGGATTCGATAAATGTTACTTTTGTAAAATTCTTGGCTGTTCAGTTTGCAAGTTTCCTGATAATTTGTTAATAGGTACTGCGATCCTACCGTTTTTCCTTCGCGCAAAGCTATTTTTCAGCAGAGAAACAATGTTGCATGGTTCACCGATTCAATAAATGTTACTTCTTTGAAACCCTCGGCTTGCGGGTTTCCTGATAATTCGATAATAATATGCCGCGATCCTTTCATGTTCCCTCGCAACGTGCAATTTTTCGAAAAGAGCGATTTTCGAGCGAAGCGACGATCCATCTGGAACACCGATCGAACGAATTTTGTTTCAGTAAAATACTCGACTGCTCAACTTGTAAGTTTCCTGATAGTTTATTAATAATTGCCATGGTCCTTTCATGTTCCCTCGCAACGAGCAATTTTCCAGCGAGAATCCACCTGGAACGTCGATCAAACGAATGTTGCTTACTGTCACTGAGCGCCATAGTCGATGCGCATCTGCTCGATCGATGATGGAATGTACGACTACAGTTGTCGGGTCTCAGGGCACACCTCCTAATAATGTAAGGTTATCGAGCCTTCGTTTAACTACTTCTACTCGTGGTTTCTTTGTTTCATATTAGATTTATGTGTATACAGTCACATTGTGAGCAAACAGTTTAATCATTGAAAGAACGAAGAAGCGATGAATGTCTGTCTTCGTTTACAATCTTAATGATCAGTGAAAAACATTAAAAGTTTCATATATGAAATGAATATTTAAAACTGCAATCATAACCAGAGAAAAATCACTTCCTGTCTGCTAAGGGTTAGTTCTATTTAATTCATAGTTTCATATTTTAGACGAACATATTAAATTGCAAACATATTCAAAGGAAAATTACTTGCCTAATAACAAGAAATGAGTACACAGCTTCGCCTCAGGAGCGTATAAAGATGATGTCTCGATCAATAGTGCTCATACTGAAACAAACAAAGCGAAACGGTCAGAGTCCGAATTTTGAACAACTAGAACAATTGTATCGGAGAGAGTACAATTTCCGTGGCCCCTCGTTTTGAGGTTATGCTTGTGTTCTTGGGGTTATTTAAAGAAAAAAATGTATATACAGGGTGTCTCGTAACTGGTGGTACAACCGAGCAGGGGGTGATTCTACATAAAAAATTGAGTCGAAAATATAGAATAAAATTTTTCGATACAAGGTTTTGTTTTCGAGAAAAATGAGTTTGAAAATTTGTCTAGTGCGCGTGCACTCGGCTTACTTGCGGCTCAACGGACTTTATTCTGAGTTACCTGAACCTTTTTTCGCAAAGATTTTCCAGGTTTGTATACATCGAGTAAATCGAAGGTCGAGGTTACAATGTTAGAATTACCTTTCAGGAATTCGTTTAATTCATAAACTGCTGGAAGTGCTGTCCACGTTGTTGTAGACATAATTGTTCTCTTCGTATTAAATTCCTTCGAACCTCTTGTAATGTGCAATTATTATGTTGCTTTAAGTGTTCAAACGCTATCACAATTTTTTGTTGTAATTGTTCGATGCTCGTTATGTCATCACGATACACAATCGATTTCACCTAACCATTACAAGAGGTTCGAAGGAATTTAATACGAAGAGCACAATTATGTCTACAACAACGTGGACAGCACTTCCAGCAGTTTATGAATTAAACGAATTCCTGAAAGGTAATTCTAACATTGTAACCTCGACCTTCGATTTATTCGATGTATACAAACCTGGAAAATCTTTGCGAAAAAAGGTTGAGGTAACTCAGAATAAAGTCCGTTGTGCCGCAAGTAAGCCGAGTGCACGCGCACTAGACAAATTTTCAAACTTATTTTTCTCGAAAACAAAGCCTTGTATCAAAAAATTTTATTCTATATTTTCGACTCAGTTTTTCATGTAGAATCACCCCCTGCTCGGTTGTACCACCAGCTACGGGACACCCTGTATAACATGGTATTAAATTGGCCTGGTTTAGCCGGTAAAGTAGATTTCCTGTTTCTTATAAATTTGCAAATATCTCGGTAACTATGCGAAATATGGCAAAGTATCTAGAGACCTTTTTTGTAGAAAATAAAATTTTATTCGCATAATCTTTGCATTGTAGCTGTCATCCAGAATTTGATCTAGTAGTGGACAAATCATGTGAATAGAATGAGTTGCGGTTAGGTCGTGGAGAGGGCGGATCAAAACGAGGGGCCACGGAAATCGTATTCGTGCCGACTGTGCTACCAGGACCATTCACAAATTCATTTATCAATTTGTTCATACAGAAGAAGTAGAAAAGATAATTTATTCTTCTCTTCGTCGTCTTCTGCTTCTAATTTGCAATATTTATTTTTGTATTTATTTTAGTCAAAATATAGGGGTCCCCTTGTTCGTATTCTTTTAATGTAATGACGAGGTATGACAATTTTTATGTGATACCCACGGAGCTGGACATATTTTTTACATATTCTAAAATTGATTACAGAAAATATTTAGAGGGGCCACGGAAATCGTACTTGTGCCATTTTATCGATGTGACAATATCGCAGTGCAAAAATTTATAGACGGAAAACGATCTTCCACATCTACACCCGTAAAACTCTCTCAAACCTCGTCAAACACAACCGACCAGTAAAACTCAATGCTCCCAACACAGAAACAAAAACTCACAGAAAGCAACAAGGCCCACAGTCTACTAATCTCATCGATGAATCGCCGCAGTTGAGTGTAGATTCTGTCGATAAATTATCCGGGTCTCGCGGAATTTTTACGGTCGGCTGTGAATGTGCGAACAGGTTAATTGAATCGGAGCAGTAACGTTTGTCACCGGCCGGTATTCCGCTTGGAATGAAGTTATTAAATTCGGTCTGCGGGAGAACACAGAGCGAGAGAGAGAAAGAGAGAGGGAGAAGCAGTGTCGACGGGTGTCGGTGTCAGGTAGGCAAATTCAGTTTCGCCTGGCGCAGGTGCTGAACGATCCACGGAAAATGCCGTCCGCGCGGACAGGAGCTGGTTCGAGCGAGTTAAAGCGAGAGGATCGGAGAAGAAACGCGTCTCATCGGGAACACACCGCGGCCAGAACACGTCGGAGCAATAAAAAAATGGAGGCGAGCCACCGAGCATCGGTGGAACGCTGGTTTCTCTCTTTCTGGCCGGCTTCGGTCCTCGTTAACTTTACGAGCCGCTCGTAAAAATACCGTTCGGCCTGCTCGCTGAGCCGAGCCGAGCCGAGCCGGTAATGTCTTCATCTCTACCGGATACGGACTCCTTAGGCGTCCCGAGGTGAATATAATGTACCATAATCGACCGGCCAATTACTTAACAGCGGCGAACAATTAATCCCCCGGGTCCACCAACTCTTTCTATCTCTCTCTTGCTCGCTAGCTTTCGCGAGCGAGCGCGTACGGTGCCACGACAACGCCGATATTCCGCTCGCGAATCTTTTCCTCTCGCCGATCCGCGAGAGCGCAGCTCGATGATCGGGTCCCCTCTTCGAAGCGGAACGAGAGCCGACAGCCCGCCTCCGGGCCCCCTAAGGTAACCATCTTGGAGAACCTCACGGTTTTATTCACTCTTCGTCAACGCGCATCCCCCTGACCCAAGAAGAACAAAGCTGAGAGCAACCGAGCGAGCTGCGGCCTCTGCTTCGCTCCTGCAGATCCCGCGGAACGAATTCCACTCTATCCTTGAGGAATCCTGTTTCCTCCATCAGCGAAGACAGAGCCATTTCTTTGCTGGAGAGATCGACTGCGCCACGCGGACGGTGGAAGACTTCGCGGATTTTTAATCACAGCAGATTCCACTACTCCATTTTTCAGGAAAAAATTATATCATTTCTATTAGTATCTGTTGCTTTCCTGAGCGGTTCTTCTGCTTCCAGTGAAAACGATTTATTTGGACAATGATACAATTTCTATTCGATTCTGTTACCTTCCTCCACAGTTCTTCTGTTTTTAGTGAATTTATATCGTTTTTGTAACTTTTTTCCGTCTTGTGGGCTTCCGTTTTCCACCCTGTTTTGAAAGAGAATCATTTATTTTGACAATGATATAATTTATAGTTCTTTCTATGTCCTTCTACAACTGTTTCGCGCGCTTTTTGAAGTGAAACTTCTTTAGGCGCGTTAGGCGTAAAACCTCGACGCGGTAGGCGTAAAACCGATCTGGCGATGAAACGATGAAACGATGAAACGAAATTCTATTTTATTAGCATATACGATTGTGGGTTCTGCTAAGTGGAGATTTCAAGGTGAACTCTGCATCGGAACAATCAAAATTATTAATACAATTTTTTTAGAAGTAAATTAAGATTGGATATGGTAAATAATCCTAATGAAGCGACAACAAGATCAGGAACAACTCTCGATACAGTATTTGCAAGATGTTTAGACAAAATTGAATGAAATATATTTACATCATATTTTAGCTATCACAAGCCAATTGTTTCAATAATAGAATCTGAGGAAATTAAATGTCATAAAGTGTTAATAAAATTCGAAAAAAATTAAAAAACAAATTTAATGCAGCCACTTTCTATGATTTTAAACCTTTGTACTCGAAGCAATTTTCATTCCAAAATCAAGATATTTCTTTCAACCTGGAAAATTTTTGAAGTGAAACTTCTTTAGGCACGTTAGGCGCAAAACCTCGACGCGGTAGAAGTAAAACCAATCTGGCGATGAAACGGTGAAGCGCTGAAACGATGAAACGAAATTCTATTCTATTAGCATATACCCGTGATGGGCACGGTAAGGGCCCCTCAAATGCCTGCTTCTCCCACCAACCTCTCTTTCATGCACGAGGCCTGCGCACTGTTCGCGACGGGCGAAGCACCTCCTTCCTCTATGGTAACGGCGGATGCTGGTGAGGACAGTGGGCGCTATGGTGGGGACGGTTGAAGGTTCGGCATTGCTTAATAAAGATTATGATAAAATTCCGATGATGCTAAGTGCAGATTTCAACGTGAACTTTGCATCGGAACAATCAAAATTATTAATAGATTTTTTTAGAAGTAAATTAAGATTGGAAATGGTAAATATTCCTTATAAAGCGACAACAAGATCAGGAACAACTCTCGATGCAGTATTTTCAAGCCATTTAGACAAAATTGAATCAAGTATATTTATATCATATTTTAGCTATCACAAGCCAATTGTTTCAATAATAGAATCTGAGGAAATTAAATGTCATAAAGTGTTAATAAAATTCGAAAAAAAATTAAAAAAAGAAGTTTCACTTCAGCCATGTGATCTAAGCACACACCAATTTTTTTTTCTTCTATTATATTGCACATTCGATAAGTTCGTGTGTCATAGTTTAGATATACTCTATTTTTAAAAATCGTAGACATAGTGTACATTTATAGAGGACACGGAAGGACCCAGAGGAAATGTCACTAATTGTGGATATAGTCTCCAATGTCCCTGGAAATGCAAGAAAAGTCCATTTTCTCGGCGATGGAACGCTTTAAAATTTTAATATCCAAATCAACTTTAATAATCTATACGCAGTAGAGAAAAAGTATACCTTGCCCATCAGAATATTCGAGGGAAGAATATTCTGAAGATATTTATTACAGAATAAAATAAATTATATCAGATGGAAATCCATAATTAATCCGTGAATCTAAGAAAGAGGATTCCGTAGGATTCCTACGGATAATCAAGGAAAGAATATTTTAAAGGAACAATTTATTCTACAGGAGATCTATTTATTTTAGACAGGAATCCGTAACAAATAATGAAAGTACGAAAGTAACAAGATTCGCAGTCTAATACTGTGTTAACATAAAATTACCCGATTTCGTATAAAAGTACAAGGAATTGGGCACGAACTTCTTCACTGTCGCAATACGTAAAAAGCTGAGAATATTTACAAATGTTTGCAATTTAACGATTCTCGCAACACAGTTGCGCCAGACAACAGTTTAAAAATAATGGATTTATCAGGAATACCCAAGTAATCGACAGTAGAGACGGATGAAGCGATTAGGATTTTGAATTATTTCATGGTGTACCCTATTGCACGCGATTCGCTGCTCCTGAATAAATGATTTGGGCGAATAGGAACGAATTGCCCTATTGGTCGACGTTGCCTAGTATTATCGGAAAACATTTATCGTTACAAATTCATTATGGCGAACGAGAGTAATCGGAGGGGAGAATGACACACGTTGCTACCGCCGCGACAGAGTGAACACCGCCATGCCAACAAAGTGAACAAAGTCGGAGAACCGGCCCGAATGTTCTAAGCTTTCTAAGCACGTTCCGCTCGCAGTCCGCTCAAGCTGTCCCGGTACTTCCATCGCGGCGATCGATCTTGGTGCAAGACGGATAAGGGGACCGATAACAGAACGGTCGAATTAATTGTCAGCGCGGCATACCGCCGGCGAAATTAGACGATATCGTTCCGCGTTGCATTCTTCAACACCGAGAGATATTTATTGTTCGCGCCCGACGATACCACTTCAGTGAAACGCGGCCGGAATCTGCTTCCTCTTTGGGTTTCAAGCTCTTGAAATGAGCTGGATCACTTGCTGTTTGGTTCACGCTTTCTGGGCCAAAGTATTTCCATTGTTTTGTTTCGGAAGTTGCTAGAATGTTATATTGCTTGTCCCATGTGGATTTTTAGTTAGATGTTTACAACGATTGAGGAGGGTTGTAGTTGCTCTTGCACGTCTGAATTTTTTAACGTTTGGGCGCTTAAATTCAAGGAAAAAGATGGCGCTTTGTAATAGAGGCACTTAGGTTTACATAGAATAATTAAATTGTGTCGATAAAATTGATAAAGGATTGGGACGATCCTTAACACTTTCATCGCCATGTCACCCATATCTGGACGACGGAATTATTTATACAGAATTGAAAATTAATTTTTACGTTGGTAGATTGAGTGTACAGCATTTCCTTACAATCTGAGGAATAGAAGTGGTTTGAAACAGTAATTAATATCACGAAACTAAACTTCTTACTTTTTGTTTTGTGAAATATATAGCTTTTATTTTGTGTAATTTTTATGATTGTGGAGTGGGCGATGAACGTGTTAAATCGGATCAATTTTAGAATGTGTTCCCGTAAGAGATTTTTAACGTTTGAGCGCTTAAATTCAAGGTAAAAGATGGCGCTTTGTAATAGAGGCACTTAGGTTTACATAGAATAATTAAATTTTGTCGACAAATTAATAAAAACTCGACTGTCAGCTCGGCTTGGATTGGGACGATCCTTAACACTTTCATCGCCATGTCACCCATATCTGGGTGACGGAATTATTTATATAGAATTGAAAATTAATTTTTACGTTGGTAGATTGAGTGTACAGCATTTCCTTACAATCTGAGGAATAGAAGTGGTTTGAAACAGTAATTAACATTACAAAATTAAACTTCTTAGTTTTTGTTTTGTTGAATATATTGCTTTGATTTTGTGTAATTTTCATGATTGTGGAGTGGGCGAAGGACGTGTTAAATCGGATCCATTTTAGAATGTGTTCCCGTAAGAGATTTTTAACGTTTGGGCGCTTAAATTCAAGGTAAAATGGCGCTTTGTAATAGAGGCACTTAGGTTTACATAGAATAATTAAATTGTGTCGATAAAATTGATAAAACTCGACTGTCAGCTCGGCTAGGATTGGGATGATCCTTAACACTTTCATCGCCATGTCACCCATATCTGGGTGACGGAATTATTTATATAGAATTGAAAATTAATTTTTACGTTGGTAGATTGAGTGTACAGCATTTCCTTACAATCTGAGGAATAGAAGTGGTTTGAAACAGTAATTAATATCACGAAACTAAACTTCTTACTTTTTGTTTTGTGAAATATATAGCTTTTATTTTGTGTAATTTTTATGATTGTGGAGTGGGCGAAGGACGTGTTAAATCGGATCAATTTTAGAATGTGTTCCCGTAAGAGATTTTTAACGTTTGAGGTAGAAGATATTTTGAAGATATTGTGTGTTGGATATACTGACGTTCAAGAATAAGTACGAAATCATGTCGAAAAATTGATAAAACCCGTCAATTCGGATAGAATTGCGACGATACTAAGTGGAGTCTTATATCAAAACAATTTTAGAATGTGTTCCCGTAAGAGATTTTTAACGTTTGAGCGCTTAAATTCAAGATAAAAGATGGCGACTTGTAATAGAAATACGTAGGTTTAGAAAGAATCACAAGATTACATGGAAAAATAATAAAACTCTGCCCTCGTCTCGTACAAAATTGACTAGATTTCCAGGGTGTCTTCCAGTGAATCAGTCAATTTCTATCAAATACAAAGTATTAGTCAATAATAGAAGATCGTAATTTCACTGGGAGATATACATTCACTCTCCAGATCACTTTATTTAATCCAAGTTCTGGGAGTCATCAGACTCAACTCACAAAACGTTCGGTCGCAAACTCTAGGCAACCTTCCGCATACTGCATCGATAGCGAGCACAATTGCCCGTCGCAGCATCGGTCTGCATCGGAGATGATTACTTGCACGCACCCCCATCTGCATGACACGTCAACAACGACACGCTGCTATCGAACCTGGCTCCTATCAGCCATTATTCATTATCAACAACCGCTTGTCCTGTCTTTGAAATCGCTGGACCTAACAGCAGCTTCTTTCATCGAAACACCATTTTTCTCGTAAGTGTTTTCTGTTCACGAGTGCACACGGAGCAAAATGCAGAAAACCGAGAGAGAGAGAGAGAGAGAGAGAGAGAGAGAGAGAAAGAGAGAGAAGGTAGAAGATGGACAGGTACTCGATAGATTGGAGAGACACGTCGGGTCGAGGCAAGGAATTTTTGCTCGAGGCATGGATACCTATTAGCCGGGTACATCGCTTATACCCGGCACGCACTTCACCCGTGGGAGCGCACGCGATATCCTACCGACTTTAGCCGTCATTATCGTTATTAATAATACCACGTAACCACCGATAATTGCTCAAGTCTGACTGCGCCTGTGGTTTCCATTACCTTGCCAGCGCCGGGCCGTTTAGAAGACTCTCTCGCGATTCCACGAGACCCTGATCCTCGCCTCTGGAACACGAATGCCTCCTACGCGTGATGCCTCCTTTAACTTGTCTCACTTTCCGAACAGAATCGGCGGCCATTGTTTGTTCGCTTGCTTGCGAATTGCCTTGCACGCCGGCTTTGATCTGCAGCCCCATGAGGCAGTGAAATTGTTCGAAATACAGGGACTGTTTGAGTTAGCGCCAATTTGGCAATGAACTAAAAATGGCTCGATTGTGTTGCTTCATAATTGAACCGAGGAACTTGTTTGTGGCGAAAATGAGCAGGTGATATTTAACGCGAAACCTACCAACCATTAAAAGTGACTAGCATGTGCCCCCTTATAAAAATGGGAGGATTGAATTAATTTACATGTTGTGCAATTTTTATCATAACGTATATCCGAATAAAATAGTATGCATAATCATTTCCAGTGGAAGCATCTTTATAATTCCAATAAATTGTAAAATAAAAAATCTGAAAGCGGTCATTTGACCGGCGGTGGTAGGATCAGTGTTAACACGTTCAATGCCAATTCAGCAACCTGACAAATTCTATAAAAACGACGTGATTTATTTAATGAAATAAAAATTGAAAAGTTTAAATATATAAACCTGAGTAGTCCTACATCCTTCTTGCATTTTCCGGATATTAATCTTTGGTACAATGAATGTATTAACGTAAACATTAATTTTGAAATCTGAATAAACAATTCCGTCGTCCATTGATGGGTGACATGGCAGACATGATGTTAACGCAGTAAAATGATTAACCCCTTGACTTATATTATAATGACTAGTCAGACTCGTGACGAAGACTTAACACTTTATCTAAACGGAGTCTATTAATAAGTAGACTGTGGATTTTTATGCAAAATCAAAATTGTGTGCATCGATTGCAATGAACAGAGCCCAAGTAGAAATTTCATTGTTTCTTTAATATTTTTAGCAAACAGGTATTTATACGTTCGAGATCCTAAATTCTTATAATCTGTCTCATATTTTAAATTGCACTCACTCGTGTTTACCATAAATGCATAAAATTCGCAGTCTATATATTAGGTTTTTCAATATTGCTGCTGTACGAAAAGGCAGCTTAGAAATCCGCGTTTACGTTATAATCCCAGATAAAAATCGTAGATTACATTATTGAAGTGAGTTGTTGGTTCACGATTAAAATTCCTATAGCTGTTGAAAGAGCTATTAGAAAATACTTAGCCATGGACCATAGATTTTTTAAAAATTACGAAATAATCGCCGATGGATAGCGTGTTAACATGAATGGTGTCCAGTTCTATTAAAGCGAAATATAAGTTTATTTTTCTGGTATCAATATTGCAGCAGCGAAGTGATTGCAGATTGTGAAGGAAATATTAGGTGTACAAATTAATTCGTGACCGCCACAATTAAGTATTTGTAACTATATATATATATATATACACAATTATATACATTTATATAAAACTTGTTACTGGATTCATTAATCACCTATAACATAATGTAATTGTATAGAAAATGATGAGGATTATTTTCAAGTCTCGAATATGTTTTGATTTCTCGCAGTCTTATGAATTAATTTATACGTCTAATAATATTGTAAGAGGTAAAACGGTATTAGAGTATTGATAAATTATATTCATTAAAATTATTGAAGAAAAAAAGAAATGTGTTGGTGAAATTCTGACTAAACATTTACGGTGTTTCAACCATATTTCTGTGTTACAAAGAATCCTTTGTCCAACGAAACATTTCCCTTATTCCGTACTTCGCAAAGTGTCGATTTTGCAACCACAATCTGTTTATTACAATCGACCATAAACGCAATCAGGGAGAGTGTTAGCATTTTTCTATCCATTAGAAACGCAACCAGGGAGTATTGCACATTTCTATCGACTACAACGGCAACCAGGGAATATTAGCAATTTTCTATCGATTTACATAAGCATCCGTAAGCAGTGCAGCGGGTTTTTCTGCTGCATCGTGACACAAAAATTACATCTTCTCATGTTATCCAACTCAGAATTGCCGCAAGACCTATCTTTTCATAACTTTTTGCCATCGTGATCGTCCATATTCTCCATAAATTCATCAAGTCCTCAATTTTGTTGTCACTAGACTGCGAACTTTTATGTAGAATAAACATTTCCTTCATTTCCTGCAGAAACCAATAGCTACTTAAGAATTTTTGTCTTTCTCTTACTCTTCAATTCTTTTAATTTTTCTGTTGTTTCAAATTGCAGCTACACAATTTTGTCATAAATGCATAAAATCCGCGCTGCAGTTATCACTTTACCGACCGGAAATAATAATATTCTGAATAATTGTATTACATCAAAAGGAATTTTCGAAATCGTTGTTCAAACCTCGTACGCTTCTCAGAAATGGTCGCATAAAAGATCCTAGTATAACAATTACACTGCGGATCTTTATGCAAAATAGAAATTGTTTGGTTCAATTGTACGAAACCGAAGACATGTGAAAAATTCATTTTTAATTGAATCGTCTTAACGAGTTGAAAATAACATCGACGTTCTTAGGTTTCTCGAATTTCTTCATTGTTTTAAATTTCACCAACTCGTTTTCAATACAACATTTTCAAGACAACTCGCAGTCCAATAATAATTCACCCATTTTTCCCCCATACTTTAAATCAACAAATTATTTCCCATAACGTCACATTTCTTAAACAATACGTTTCACGACACCGGCTGAAAGGGAGGGATATCAAGGGTTAAAGCGTTGCAATTTTTACGTATTGTACTACTGCCGTCACGGCTGCGCTCGCCGGTCTTCGCACGGAGCTTATTCACGTAACGCGTGCACGTCACATTTGTCGGCACGTCATTCGTGAAATATTTTCCACGGTGGTTTCATTCTGACTTCAAACCATGCGTTTTTATGTCTAGCTTTTACCAGTGAACGCTTCCGTGGTTGACAGAAGAAAGGTGAAGTAGTAAAATCAATGATAACCGACACGTGCGCGGTGCAAACGAGTTCCGCTTTACGGATCCCACAATCGACAACTTGCGACAAACTCTCTAGAATATTGCTAACTAACCGCTGCAGAGATCTCACGCCACCCCCGCAATAACAATACATAATTCAGTCGTCTGAAAACTAGTCGAATCAAAATGGAGTCCTCAATTGCATGGGGACAGTTTACTCATTATATGTACATTTAAATATTTTATTCGCTTGAAAATACATATTTTAGTCGTCTGAAAACTAGTCGAATCAAAATGGAGTCCTCAATTGCATGGGGACAGTTTACTTTGACAGTTCACTCATTATATGTACATCTAAATATTTTATTTGCTTGAAAATACATAATTTAGTTGTCTGATAACTAGTCGAATCAAAATGGAGTCCTCAATTGCATGGGGACAGTTTACTTTGACAGTTCACTCATTATATGCACATCTAAATATTTAATTTGCTTGAAAATGCATATTAAAATATAGCGAATGTTTACTATGTCTTCGGAACATTTTGGTTTTATTTTTCCATGTGCCTGGAGAGAAATATGAAATAACTAGTGTCATTGTAATACAGTCAGGGAGGTTTTTCTATTTGAATAGGTTATGCGATTATCATCCATATCAAAATAGTACGTAGATATTATAGTGCGTATAAGTTGCTAAAACGAGTTTATAATATCCAGTATGCTAAAATAGATTAAGTGGATAATTTTGAAAAATGAAGCTAATTCGATTGAGCACCTTCCGATCCTTGGA
This sequence comes from Sphecodes monilicornis, assembly GCA_913789915.3. Taxonomy (NCBI): domain Eukaryota; kingdom Metazoa; phylum Arthropoda; class Insecta; order Hymenoptera; family Halictidae; genus Sphecodes; species Sphecodes monilicornis. Next base: position 21,684,097 of record OU565290.1, read on the forward strand.
TAATTTAAAAAGTGGAAAACGACAAGAAAAACTGCAAAAATTGTTATTGTATTTATAGCACAGGGACTTCTCAGCCAACAGCAAAAATATTCTCTGTATTTTGTCTTTCATAAAATTAACTACAGAAATGGGAGTTTGCATAGACATACGCAGTTTAATCAATGTCTCACAAAAGCCACTTTGGAATTTCTAAAACAAAATTCTGAGATAAATAATCTTGGAAGGATTATTTTGAGTGATCTAGGATCAACCCTTTACCTACCGGAATCCTGCTTATACGATTTTCAGTAGTTGTACTGTACCAAAGGGAAACTCAGAAATTTTCTTTTACATTCTAATCTCAAACAAAATTCTCGAACGACGTTCCTGCAGATCGATCATTGATTTGAAATTGCCGTTGCCGATGAAGGAGGAATTAAAAAGTCTTCAGGCATAGACCATAGGATAGATAGCGTTAACATGAACGTTTAAGCAAAATTGCAGAATGGAACGTTCGACGCAACCGGCTAGAATTTTTGATTGGCAGGGGAAGAAGTAAATGAGGAGGTTCGTCAGCAGCTCTCGAGTTTTGAAGATCGAGTCGAGGAGTCGATTAGCTAATCGGGAGCGGCCCGAGGCGGTGCACTCGTGCCGTATAGGCGAGAGAAACGTAACGTGGCAGCCATGCCAGCCGGGGACACGTATCGGAAACGTTACACGCGCGTCTATTCCCCGATCGGCTCATATTTGATATCTCTGATTATCGTAGGCTATCGCATGCCGGTATCGTTTCACGCGCTAAGCTTCTAATGACTGCGCCGTGAGTCCGCCCAGACACGATAGGATTAGTATCCGATGTCGAGAGCCTATGCTCCCCGAGATTTCAATGCAGGCCGAGAGCTGTATCGTTTTGTGTCTCCATTTTGCCAACACGAAACTCGCCACGAGGATCTTCTTCCTTTACCCCGGAACGGCCAAGTATCGGGTTAACGCTACCCCCGTTCATCTTCGCTGAAACCACAATAGACGCCCAGCTGCCTCATCTCTCGACACGGTCTTTTACGTCCAAATTTTTTCCTGTCTCCTCGACAAGCTTCGACAAGCTCCCGCAAGCTTGTACAGGGTGTATAAAAATTATTTGTCACTACCACCATAGCAGGGTTCTATACCTCTGGATCGGTGGAGATATGTTAAAAACATGGTCCGTAAATTTGTCCTTGACCGTTTTTACAAGGTCAACATTTTTTTTGTATTGCATCGTATAGTACTCGCCACAAGGAACAAAAGTCTTGAAGACAGAGTGGGTCTCAAGTCAACCATTCTCTTGAAAAACGACTTTGAAGTTTCATAAACGATTTTATTCGACATGTCTACAGGGTGTCCCGAAATGGTATAAATGTGGAGAGGGTAATTCTACATGAGAAAATAAGTTTAACACTTTGACTGCCAAAGCAGCGACCTCAAAAGTTTCATAAAATCGAAACAATATATTTAATAAAATAATGATTACAGAATTAAAATGTGTGACACTGAGTAACGTTTTAACCTTCTTGCATTTTCCAGATATTAACCAAATTTGATACAATGACTACATTAGCGTAATAATTAATTTTTAAATATGGACAAATAATTCCGTCACCCATATATGGGTGACACGGCAGTCAACGTGTTAAAGTATAAAATAATTTTTTTCGTTTAACGCTTCGTTTTCGAGAAATTACAGTTTGGAAATATAGAAATATATGTATAACTACTCTTTGGTAAACAAACAACCATAACTTTACAATAGGAACCAAAATCCGCACATCGTCAAAGCCTCTTATATGTACATTCTACTATACAAATTTTCTCACTCTCACCATACCTCGTACTTTTATACCAAAACCCGTAGGTAATACAGGGATCGATTATACTCTAAAACAATTAACACTTTCATGGCATGTCACCCATATCGTACATCACGGAATTATTTATACAGAATTGCATATTTATTTTTAATGTTGGTAGATTCAGTGTATTTGCTTACGATCTGCGAAAATGGAAGAGGTTTGTAATTCATAACCTCTCTGGTTATGAATATATGTTGAAAAAATTATTCCTCCGAAGCAGAGACCAGCAGTAGTAACTTTATTGGTTCCCTTAAGTGTTACAATCCTTTACAGTTTCATCTTCTCCCGCTTTACCTCCTCATCCCGCTCCTACAACTAGTCTTATGACTATCTTAGATTCTATCTTAGTATCTAACTTATACTAGATAGAAAGAGAGAGAGAGAGAGAGAGAGAGAGAGAGAGAGAGAAAGAACCTATTTACAAAAAGTCGCTATTTACACTATTTACATTACGTAATATTACACTACTGCCCTTCCTCCTTATATCCCTAATCATTCCCCCCCTTGAACCCCCTCTTCCGGTCGCTTATCGTCTATCCTAACTCTTTCATTTCATACCCTCTCTCCATTCTTCCACCATCCTCATCCACTCCACCCCTCCCAGCAGAGACCAGTATTAAAAATCCACCCAAAAAAAAAATATTTTTCAACCTACAAACAAAACCAATTACCTGGAACGACACTCTTTTGCAAGTCACGTCTCGAAGACAAGAAAACCTTTCTCCATAGGTATTCTGTAGGACTTCTGCACAACTTCTGCAGAAATTCTGCGGAACATATCGATTCGAAAATCGCTGGGATAATATCGAGAAGTAAATTGGGTGTAGAGGCCAGCACGTCCGTGGGCAAACTGTGCAAATGTTTGAACAGTGAAGGTAGCTTCTGGGAGTAGGTGAGCTGGTATGTTCGTCGCACATTTATAAGACGCCATTTGACAGACCATATTCGTCCGAGCCACGGGGACGTTGTCATTAGGCCGAGATACTTGATGGTCGCGTGATTTTCCGAAATTATGCGGGCTCGGGCTCGGGCTCGAATGCAGCACGAGGCACATAAACGCGGTCCAGCATCGGCGTTTACGAGCGATTTTATCGCGGGACGCCGCGCCGGTAGTATTGCCGAAGCACCTTGTCCTTGAAGCTCGTTCTATCGTGTTCCAGGTACGCTACGCCCGCCGGGCTTAATCGGTGGCAGCAAGCCAAAAGTTGCGACGCCGGCCGTCGTCGCCAAGATCGAACAGTACAAGAGGGAAAACCCAACGATCTTTGCGTGGGAGATCCGGGAAAGGCTCATTTCCGAAGGTAAGAATATTATCGAGCATCCAACTGACGAATTCCCGAATGATTTTGATACAATGATCGAAGACTCGCGAGTTCGTTGACAGCTCATTCTTATTGGCGGCAATTCAATTTTTCATCTTTTTCCAAGCAATTTTTAGGGGAGAGTACGATTTCCGTGGCCCCACGTTTTGAGGTTATATTTGGTAATTCTGCATAAAAGGTCCCACATCACCGATTTCGATGATTTTTTAATATGTTGTCAGGGTAAAGATTCTGAATAACTTTTTCCTTTACATATAACCGCCGCTCAGCTTTAGTTTTTGAGATATTTGTGAAAAACTGCAGCTACTACTAAATTGAATTTTGCCTATACGTGCACATCCGCGCCGTGCGTATGCGTCAGCATGATGCGACCGCTCGTCAACTTTTTCTACAAATATAGCACGCGATCGTCGAACGATCTATATACCGCGTGAACTTTTCAAAACATATAATGTTCAGGACTGAGTATGTTACGGTAAATGTGATTAATCCGGTGATTATGTATAATTGCCGGTTATTATATATAATCACCACGAAGTTTGGTCTGGGTTAGGTCTGGGTTAGGTCCTAGATATAGGTATAATAACCAATTATACATAATCATCGGATTAATCGCATTTACCGTAACATACTCATTCTTCATCATCATATGTTTTGAAAAGTTCACGCGGTATATAGATCGTTCGACAATCGCGCGATACATTTATAGAAAAAGTTGGCGAGCGGTCGCATCATGCTGACGCATACGCACGGCGCGGACGTGCACGTATAAGCAAAATTCAATGTAGTAGTAGCTGCAGTTTTTCGCAAATATCTCAAAAACTAAGGCTGAGCGACGGTTACATGTATAGGAAAAAGTTGTTCAGAATGTTGAGTTTTACAACGTATTTAAATTTTATCAAAATCGGTGAGGTGAGACCTTTTATGCACAATTACCTTATATTTGTGTTCTTGGGGTTATTTCAAGAAAAAAATGTATATATAACACGGCGTCAAATTGGCCTGGTTTAGCCGGTAAAGTAGATTTTCTGTTTTTTATAAATTTGCAAATATCTCGGTAAATATGCGAAATATGGCAAAATATCAAGAGACCTTTTTTGTAGAAAATGAAATTTTATTCGCATAATATTTGCATTGTAGCTGTCATCCAGAATTTGAAGTAGTAATGGAAAAATCATGTGAATAGAATGAGTTGTGGTTAGGTCGTGGAGGGGGCGGATTCAAACGAGGGGCCACGAAAATCATACTCGTGCGAATTTTTATTTCATCGCGAGACGAATGCTTTTTATGTCATATTAGCCCTTTGCGAACGGTAAATTTGTGTTAGCATACTTTTCGATGGATAAATTGTATAATTTCACGGTAAAATAGAATTCTGTCTTAAAGAAGGAAGTGTAAGAATTAAATAATCGGAGAAGCGGTGTGCTTGGTAATGTTTGACAGTTTTTGGGAGAAGGTAATAGTTGGCTTAATATTATTCAGAAATCAGTGAAATTGTTTCCTGCAATTGTTGCCAGACACGCGTCCACACAAAGTTAAGGTTAGATACATTAAAAAAATTTCGTATCAGTTTTCAACGCGTTGATTGCAAAATTACAACCCCCAAAAATCATTTTAATGCTGTTTAGTTGATGAAAGTATAATTGAAAAGTTCAGATCGATCAAAGTAATCAGTTCTTTAATCCTTTTACAACAGTTACTAGAATTCAGTGTACTCGAGTATGGCATAAGTAAACTGCGGATTTGATGAACTCATGACAAAATTCGGTAGTTACAATTTTTAACAGTAGAAACATTAAAAGAATCGTAAACTGTGAACGCATTACTTTTGTCCTGTTAACAATATTAACACTAAACCTACCAAGCACAAAACATATAAAAGTAAAACGCTTTACAGACGTTAGAAGATTTATTTAAACTTTGTACAGCTTCTATTACAATATGTGCTTAAATAATTTCCTATGAAAGCATTTCTATAATTTCAATAAATGTGAAACAGAGAACCGGTCATGTGACCGTGGTAAGTTTAGTGTTAAAGAAAAAGAGACATTTTTATTTGTAACCGATGAAGAAAATAATCATTTTGCATAAAGATTCGCAGTTTAATCATGACACGAATTTTTCTGCTAAGCCTGAAGACGTCGTTTCTAAAAATAACGTCCCCCGTACATGTCCATCATAGCAATCAACGTGTTAATCATATATGTTTGACCCTACTCTTTTAAGATCATCATCGATGTTTTTATTGGGCTTGGTAGGAATAACTAGTAATTAGAACTAGCTCCTAGAAAATTAAGAGTGGGATGCAACGCTTGTAACTATCCGAGGGTTAATTAATGCACAATACGTTGTCCATTTTCAATAGTAAATGAACGGGCTTCATTCATTTGCAAGTCGTAGCCGGTAATCACATCTTAGTTATATAATGCGATAGCTGGATATTAATATGACGTATAAAATCTCCGATCTCGTGTTTTATCGTTACTCGATCTGCGCTCGGTGCGAATGTTTTGTGACAATGTTATTTTAACAGGATTCACAGACCAAAGATATTAAAGAAATCTTAGAAATAACGATTGTGCATTTAGACAATCTGTCGGAGGGTGTAATTGCTTAAAAACGGTAAATGAGAAAGGGTTGTTTCCAATCGAACCGATTGGTTAAATTATGCCTGTAGTCAGATCATCACATAAAACCGTTTCCGTCCTCACGTACCATAAAACCAATCACAAATCCTCACCAAATTCAGATTGAAAGTAAAAAGAAAAAAGAACTGCATCATTGAATGCATCGAAAACGATCGCAGTCACCAGATATTGAAGGAAAGCGTGCTGTAAACGTTTCGCGAACGAGCGGAAGCATATCATAAAATTACAAACACTCTGAAAAAAAAAACACTGACTCGACGGATTTGTTAATTCCGTGCCTGAATTTCTTCGTCTTGTAATCGGCGCAAACCAGCGAGCAATTATGTTGGTAGTCGCGTGGTTCGTGCACCGGTGCAAATCGGACGTAATAATAGTCGTGCAACGTACAATCGCGGGATGCGATCAAGAAGCTCTCTTTCCACGGCCTTATCCGTCGACACACTTTATTCTACTACAATGTAGACAGACTTTGTGCGTCTATGGAACTTGGGATCGTCGTCCTCGCAGTCCTACCAGTTGGCCGTTAATTATCGAAAATTTGTCCGGCCATCGGGGATACATAGCGACTTTCTCCTTTGAAGCGTTCGAGTAGCGTCAACCGCGAGACATTTACATGAAAATTGAGAGCAGACGGGGACGCAGAAAGAACCGGATATGCCTATCGTCGCGGTTTCAAAAGGAACACGGAATCGTGGAAAACATCCTCGTTCGAGAGAACCAGCCCACTTTATCCGGCACAGGAAACGCTTTCTTAAACGAGCCTGGTGACGCGAGCCGAATTGCGGCTTTCAATTTGATCTGGACAACGTGCCTGAATACTATTTTTAACCAAACGATTCTCCATTAATGTCTGAACCTAAAACTACGCAATTTGCGAAGCTTATTCTAATGCAGCTTTTGCGTATTTGGCACAAGAAACGTGCTGTTAACCTGCCTGTTGAGTCAATTCATATCCTTGATTCATCTTTAATTCATATCCACATCAAACTTCATTTTAAACGAACACACAGCTAACCCATCCAACAGTTCTGTCTTTCATCACTAGACTGCGGATTTTTATGTAATATAAAAATGGTATGAATTAATTCTACGTCATAGATACTAAAACAATTTGTTTCTCTCTTTAGTAGTTTTCTTAATTAGTACGAAATGTACTCTTAAATTCTTGTCTTCTTTTTTCGCTTGAAAATTACATCTATCCATTGTTGCCATAAACGCATAAAATTCGCAGTCTATTCATCGCACCATCAGATAAAACCATCAACGTGTCTTGCGACTACCGACGAAGCTAGCTGCGAACCTTGAAAAAACATTGATAGAAATAATTCGCGAATGGCACGGCTTGCAAAAGAGCCAGAACGCTAAAGAACGGTAGAACGACTTCGAGTAGAAAGCTTGGAAGCTCGGTTAAAGAAGACCGGTTAGAGAAGGGGGCCGATTTGCTGATTGCAGGCGTGTGCAGCAACGCGACGGCGCCATCGGTGAGCAGCATCAACCGGATTCTGCGGAACAGGGCTGCGGAACGTGCGGCTGCGGAATTCGCGAGGGCAGCTGGCTACGGTTTGTACGCGGCCCGACCGCACCCATACTTCAACAGCGCCCATCAGCATCCGACTACCAGCCACCATTTGCCGGCGGGTTGGCCGGCACCGGGGGCGGCGGGTCACCCTTGGATGTTGCCGCCGTTGGCTACCGGAATCTCCGGCGCAGCTTCCGCTCTCCTGCTGCCCCCGGCCTTGAGCCCGGGAGCCGCTGCAGCTGCAGCTGCAGCCGCCTCTGCATCCGCCGCGGGTACCGCCGACCACTCCCTGCACGTCGACGCGATCGCTCGTGGATACTTGCAAGGTAACTGTTTATTGCCTCCTGGGACACTTTGCTATTCCCCATTTTCAAATTCTTGCGCTTCATGAGCTGGTGCTATTGAGATTGCATTGATTCCAATGTTTTCTTGGTTTTGAGGAGTTTAGTCTTACATGAGCTAAGAATATTGTGGGTAGCTTACTGTAAGTGAAAATGATGACCAGAAGATTTAAAGCTTGTCATATTAACACTTTATTACACTACCTCCTCGGACCCTTTACTGCCCTCCATTTTCAAATTCTTGCGCTTCATAGGCCAATACTGTAATAAATATTGAGATTTCATTGCTTTGAGGCTATCATCTTTGATTGAGTCTTGCATGAGCTAGGATTAAGTAAGGATGACTGACACTAAGTCAAAGTTGTGGTCGACGTACACGAATCTTGTGATGTTAACACGTTCGCTCATGGAAACCTACAAGATGACCGTTGATCCACTTTATTGCACTACCTCCTGGAACCCTTTGCTATCCCCCATTTTCAAATTCTTGCGCTTTATGAGCTGGTGCTATTGAGATTGCATTGATTGCAATGCTGTCTTGGTTTTGAGGAGTTTAGTCTTACATGAGCTAAGAATATTGTGGGTAGCTAACTGTAAGTGAAAATGATGACCAGAAGAGTTAAACCATGTTATATTAACACTTTATTATACTACTTCCTCAAATCCTTTACTGTCATACATTTTCAAATTCTTGCGCTTCATAGGCCAATACTGTAATAAATATTGAGATTTCATTGCTTTGAGGCTATCATCTTTGATTGAGTCATGCATGAGCTAGGATTAAGTAAGGATGACTGACACTAAGTCAAAGTTGTGGTCGAAGTACACGAATCTTGTGATGTTAACACGTTCGCTCATGGAAACCTACAAGATGACCGTTGATCCACTTTATTGCACTACCTCCTGGAACCCTTTGCTATCCCCCATTTTCAAATTCTTGCGCTTTATGAGCTGGTGCTATTGAGATTGCATTGATTGCAATGCTGTCTTGGTTTTGAGGAGTTTAGTCTTACATGAGCTAAGAATATTGTGGGTAGCTTACTGTAAGTGAAAATGATGACCAGAAGATTTAAAGCTTGTCATATTAACACTTTATTACACTACCTCCTCGGACCCTTTACTGCCCTCCATTTTCAAATTCTTGCGCTTCATAGGCCAATACTGTAATAAATATTGAGATTTCATTGCTTTGAGGCTATCATCTTTGATTGAGTCTTGCATGAGCTAGGATTAAGTAAGGATGACTGACACTAAGTCAAATTTGTGGTCCAATTACACGAACCTTGTGATGTTAACACGTTCGCTCGTGAAAACCTACAAGATGACCATTGATTCTCTTTATTGCTCTGCTTCCTTGAACCTTTTGCTGCCCTCGATTTTCAAATTGTTGCGCTCTATGCGGTAGTACTGTAGAGGATGTTGAGATTGCATTGGTTTAATGCATTCTTGGTTTTCAGTTCACTTTTGCCTAAGCTAGAATTAATTATGAATAGCTAATTCTACAGAGTTAAGTAAAGTAATCCACTTTGGTTTAGTAGAAGTTACGTGCAGATTAAATCGTGATTATCAGTAAAATTGCATCGGGTGTCGAATTTTCTCCTGACTTGTAATCTGATTTGGAAATGTAATCATTTAGTGTGCATTGTCAAGGGAACTTATGGACTTTCTTAGAAATATCCATTGAAACTCTAAATCCTCGGCCCCTGTAAGGTCACGAATTTCGAACTAGTTCTGTCAGCTATCCATAAATTGTAGGATTATGTGTTTATCTTTACGCCGACAGTGCAGTAGGATCAACGACCTCAGCGGTGGCCACGTCGAACGACAATCTAATCGTTCATCAAATATTAACAAGCTATTACATGCTATTGAAAATGATAACTCGAATAGTACTCTACTAGTTTTAAAGACGAAGTTCGAGTATTTTTGCTACTTCCGCTCCTTCGAAGCTATGGACGTACTAATTTCGTATTCGCTTTTCTCTAGTTATACCTCGAGTTATGTCACAATTGTTTGGTGGGGTAGCTAACCGTGGAATAAAGATTTGAATGGTAAATTGGTTAGACGTTTCTGTAGTGAAAACCATTTGCGTACCAGCTAGAGACAGTAACATCTGTCTGAACAGATCGATACGATTTTGTGACCGTTTCATTGATTGGCCTCTGTCTTACGGTTAGGGGACAGCACTGCGAGTGAAAGCCCTATATTATAATAATATAATAAGTGACTCGGTAGAGAACGATTGCAACGAACGCACCGTGTCCGGAGCTCTGAAGCACGTATAAATTTCTTGCTCGATATATTTGGAACGTCGCAGCAACAAGTTAAGAGTATCTGAGCAATTTTCAACGTCTCTTACATTTCATCTCCTATTCCAACTTGCCCCCGGGAGCAATATGAGACCCTACCAGGGCAAAGAGCGCTCTTGGTGCATGTTCTGTGGGCCACAATAGTGAAGAATGCTTAATTGCTCCTCTACTCTACGTCGCAACAGTAAATTAGAGCATCAAAGCAATTTTTAACGTCTCTTACATTTCATCTCCTATTCCAACTTGCCCCCGGAGCAATATGAGACCCTCCCAGGGCAAAGAGCGCTCTTGGTGCATGTTCTGTGGGCCACAATAGTGAAGAATGCTTAATTGCTCCTCTACTCTACGTCGCAGCAACAAGTTAAGAGTATCTGAGCAATTTTCAACGTCTCTTACATTTCATCTCCTATTCCAACTTGCCCCGGGAGCAATATGAGAGCCCCTCAGGGCAAGGAGTGCTCTTGATACATGTTCCGTGGGCCACAATAGTGAAGAAAGCTTAATCCTTAGCACTCGAACGGCAACTCTGAGGCGCCACTACAAATTGCTCCACAATTATTCAGAATATTGTTTACATAATTAAGTTTGTTTATATGTAATAAATTACTAAACATTTAAATATTATATGAGGTACTATATCAGTTTCGTACGCATATAATGAAAAAAACTATGTACAATGGAAATATTCTAGGTTAGAAGAAATGTTTGGTTTTTTAGTTGAAATAGCTCCGAGTGCAAAGGGTTAATTTTTCCTCTACACTAAGTCACAGCAACAAAGTAAATTTCAGACTCTTCCACATTCCATCTCCATTCCCAATTTGCTCCTAAGAGCAAAATCAGAGCATCCCAGGGTAAAGAGCGCTCGTCTGCCCCGCTCTTTAGACAACGCTAGTAGAAAAGTCCTGGTTGTTTCTCTACACAGACGGGGACGGTGACGAGGGTAGCCTGGACGGTTCGGAGCAGCCAAAGTTCCGACGGAATCGCACCACCTTCAGTCCAGAGCAACTGGAGGAGTTGGAGAAGGAGTTCGAGAGATCGCACTACCCCTGCGTGTCGACGCGGGAGCGTCTGGCCTCGAAGACCTCTTTATCGGAAGCTCGTGTACAGGTGGGTATCAATTGCATCGCAGATATGTTTGTCGCAGGGCTGGCGAGTCGCCTCCGCGAGGGCCTGTCTTCTTCCATCGAGTTCCGAACGTCTCTGGATCTTCGCAACAAAGTGAAGTTCAAAGAGAAGTTCAGCTGAACAAAACAAGTCTAAGAAATCAGAGACGGGAGTGTAAAGAGACTTCCGCTGTTACGAGGAGCAGGCCATCGCGCCGGCGCGCACGCAGCCCTCGAGCCATAGTCGACCTTGATCACGAGCGTTCTAACGACCTAACTCGTGACTCTTAGGTTTGGTTTTCCAACAGACGGGCAAAGTGGCGGCGTCATCAGCGCATGAACCTCTTAAAGCGTTCGCCACCGCCACCACCGCCACCACCACCACCACCGCCGCCAGCATCGCAGCCGCCGCCGCCGCAACCGCACTCCGCATCCGGTATGGAAATAAATCGTGCGTCAAGCTGCTCCATCGCCGGCATGGGCGGCGAAAGTAGCGCGTTTCGAGCGGTAGTGAATAACTCATCTTCGAGAGAGCCAGCAGCGTCGGAGAGGACCGAGAGGATCGACAGGCTCGAGCCAGTCGTGAAACAGCCGGAGAGGAAGCCCAGCGCTTTTAGGATGATCAGCCAGCTGGTCGGGGAGGATTCGCCCAGCGTGCCCAGGCCATCGAGTCCGGGGTACGAGCAGCACAGGCATGGTCCCAACTCGGGACCAGGGATTGGGTCTGAATCGGCCAGCAAAGGGGAATTCGAGAGACCAGAGGACGAAGACGAAGACGAGGAGATCGATGTCCAGGACTCGGACCAGGACGTGCCTTCCTCGCCCACCGTCGCCTGGAGAGACCACTGGACGGACCAGCAGCCCCTGGAACTGACCAAACACGACCGCTGAAAGTGTCCCGGTGGATGATCTGGAAATATTGTGACCCTCGTGTCTCGGAGAATCTCTGTACAGTGACGTAACGTTCCGACTGTGCTATTCAGAGACTCCTAAAACTGTAGATCGATCGTGAACCTCGAGGGTTCGTTGCTCCGAGCCGAACCCGATCCTGGAATTCGGCGAACCGGACCGATTAGCGGCCGGAATCCCATTGAGGAGACCCGTCCCCTTGTTTGCTTAATGTCTCCCACTATCTCCGTGGTCGGCCAAACCACCGTGTCGTTGGCCGACCGACGTTCCCCCTAGCACCTAGGAAACTACTTACTATGATTACGGTCCATTTATTACGATTTAAGGTTACGATAAGTGCTACGAAGATCGTTTTTGTGTAATGCTCCATCGCGGTGACCAACGATGATGTGTTTAAACGTCCGACGGGAGCCGCGAGCATTTAGATAGGTAATTAATCGATTGCTTGATCGTCGCGGACGGTGATCAACGCACCGGATCAACAGCCCTGTTCGGAACTAGTCCCGGCCGAATCGTTTACGCCGCGCGGATCCCGATCATGTATTCGCCTAGGCGCTGCTGCGTAGATAGGAGTAGGTGTCCAGACGATTATACTGTAACCGAACTTTGTTAACAGTGACTCTTATTTAAATGAATTCGTTTGTAAATATCCACACAAACACACACACATACAGACACACACACCCACCCACACACACACACACAAACACACACACACACGGCTTTGAACAATGATCTTTTACAATCTATGTGCTTCGTGAAGATTCGTTCATCCTCCAAACTCTTAGATCCTTGATCCTTGATGCGCTGGTGCACTATGAGTTTTCGATGCGCAATCCTCGTCGACAATTTTGAACAATAATCTTTTACAATGTAGACAAGACAGTCGAAGATCTAAGTCATCACTCCTAGATCCTGAAATCTTAATGTGATTATTAGACTGTGGAACTTTATGCATTTATGACAATAATGACTAGGTGAAATACAAAAGAAATACAAGAAATGTCTATGTAGATCCTGTGTCTTGAAATTAGTACAGACAATTTTTATTTTGCACAAAAATCCGCAATCTAGTGATTATGTACTTACTTTGGGTTTGTTTCTGGGTGTTTGTCTATTTTCGCAATTTGGTCAGCCTCTACGAGTGAGAAGGTGTTTGAAGGTAGCAGAGGACTAAGGGAGAAGACACGTCGACAATTTAAACAATGATCTTTTACAATCTATATACGGACTTCGTGATCGACCATTTAACCTCCCGGATCCTGAATCCTTAATGTGATTATTAGACTGCGGATTTTAGGCACTTATGACCAAAATGTGTACCTGCAATTTAAAGCAGTGAACAGAATAAAAAAATTTTTAAATGTCAATGTGTTAGTTTCAGCTAAGTAAAATCGTTAAAGAAAGAATTAAATTTTTATTTGGCTCCTGCTTTCTACAATACATGCACACAATTTTTATTTTGCATAAAGATCCGCAGTCTAGAGATTATGTATATACTCTGAGTTTGTCTATCGGAGTGTCCCAGGTTTTATGTCTGTTGATTATCGATGAATAATTGTCACAATTTGGCCAACATCCACGAGAATGAGAAGGTATTGAGGGATCAGAGGAGCCAGAGGAACAGCACATCGACAATTTTCAACAGTAATCTCTTAAACCTCCAACATTCTGAATCCCCGATGCGTTTGTGCACTTTGAGCTTGTGTCTATGGGTTTGTTGGGTTTCGCTTCTGTTGATTTCCAACGGGCAATTCCCGCAATTTGGCCACCACCAACCAACAAGAAGGTATTGACGGAGCAGACGAGGCTAAGGAGGTACAGCAGATCGACAATTTTCAACAGTAATCTTTTAATCCTCCTAGATCCCGAATCCCTGGCGCGCCAGTATGCTTGAAGTTTGTCTGGGAGTGTTGGGTTTCGTTTCTGTTGATTTGCGACGGGCAATTCTCGCAATTTGGCCACCACCTACCAACAAGAAAGTATTGACGGAACAAAGGAGGCTAAGGAGATACAGCAGATTCACAATTTTCAACAGTAATCTTTTGATCCTCCTAGATCCCGAATCCCTGGCGCGCCAGTATGCTTGAAGTTTGTCTGGGAGTGTTGGGTTTCGTTTCTGTTGATTTCCGACGGGCAATTCTCGCAATTTGGCCACCACCTACCAACAAGAAAGTATTGACGGAACAAAGGAGGCTAAGGAGATACAGCAGATCCACAATTTTCAACAGTAATCTTTTGATCCTCCTAGATCCCGAATCCCTGGCGCGCCAGTATGCTTGAAGTTTGTCTGGGACGGGCAATTCTCGCAATTTGGTCACCACCTAAGAGTGGGACGGTGTCATGGGGGTAAGAGGGGGATAAGGGGGAAGGCTCATCGACGATTAACTCGAATCTACGGTTTCGTCGGGCCCGCAAATAAGGAATCCGCGCGACTGCGAAACTGGTTTCGCTCTCGGACGACACTCTTTCAGGGCACGGGTGGAATCGGTCGTTGGCGGAGAGCACGAAAACACCGGATCCACCGACATTTCGGATATCGTGGTCCCCGTCACCGGTTAACGCGGCTACCAAATTTATAACCACGGCTGGGTCTACGGGCCCGGGACCCGGGACCCAAGGCTCGATGTGTGCGCACACGGTAGGGAACAAGCGGGGAGGAGAGAGGAACGGTTGAGAACGAGGACCGGTGAGGCGAGAAACGACCAGGGCCCCGTTGTAATTGAAACAAACTTGTCCAACACTCGACGGTAATTCTTGTCGCCTCTCTAGGCTTCTGCTCCCACGGTATTTCCGACCTGACATCCCGGGAAACTTGCAGTTGTCGCTGCGACTGGTAAGTTGCACTACCAGAGAATTTAATCCTTTGCACTCGAAGTAATTTTAATTTCAAAATATTTCTTTCAACCTAGAACATTTTTAATCTATGTATCTTTTTTTACATTGTGCAACTGAAATTAAATATGTTTTCTCATACAACAGTTGAAGTTTTAGCAATTCATAGAATAGAGACGAATTTAATAATATGGAAAACTTTTAAATAATGGTATGGAAATTTGTACTGGTGACTCGAAGTCATCATTCGAGTGCAAAGGGTTGAATTGAAACCAGCGATCGAGCTTTGTACCAGGTTCGACTTGAAAGCAAGTGGAACTTGAGAATTTTCTGTTGAATGCTTGGTTTTAAGTAACTCAGATTGATTCTTAACAGTCCATCTTTTTACGATGTTACAATAGGGGATCATATTATTCATTATAATTGACCTGTTTATATTAAAGTGGTCAATAGATTGCGGAACTTTGTGCAAAATGTAAATTATTGCCATTAAGTATAAGGAACAGTAACCAGTACTTTCTTTTCTTCTTTAACTATCTTAGTAAGGTAAATACATTAAATTTTTTAAATAATTCAACTATTTTAAATTCTATCAACTCGTTCGTGTCATAAATGCATAAAAGTCGCAGTCCAGTAATCAATATTTGAATGACAGTTTAGAACAGTGTTTCCCAACCTGTTTTGTGCAATGCCCCACTTAAGTCTTTCTAAAATATTTATGCTTCCCAACCCCCCCCCCCAACCCCCAATGTAAACTTAACCCTTTGCGGACGCGTATCTGCTGACAGTCGCCCAAGTTTTTTGATCGTTCTACGACTGCGAATAATTTTTAAAGAAATTACTATATATCCTTATTCTTCAATAATTTCTCTCCCATTTCAAAATGCATTATTTTCATTATAAATGCACCAAATCCGCAGTATATTTAAGATTGGCGTTGCTGTTGCAGAACCTATTAAAAAGTCCTCAGTAATAGGCCGTAGACTTCCAAAAATTATGGAATAATCGCCGGTAGATAATGTGTCAACCCTTTGCACTCGAAGCAATTTTAATTCCATAATCTAGACATCTCTTTCAACCAAGAACATTCTCAATCAATCTTTTCTGCATGGCGCACATGAAATTGATCCTGTTTTCTCATACAACATTTGAGGTCTCAGTAATTTATAAAATATAGACGAATTTAATAATATGAAAACTATTTCTAATAATCGTATAGAAAATTTTTACTGGTGCCTTAGAACCACCATTCGAGTGCAAAGAGTTAAGATGTCTAATTTGCTGAAGACACAGTAGCGTTCGCAACAAACGCAAATGCAGTTTAGAAATGATGTTCCCAAGGGTTTGGAAACGATGGGCAACAATAGGGAAGAAAGGGTTAAAGTTGACGAGAGATTAGCACGCGGAATCTCACCCCGATAGCAGAACAGGGTGCTCAGGAGAGCGGAGGCAATCTAAGGCAAGCCGAGGCGCGAAAAGAAAGCCGTGAGCGTTAGAGGCGTACAAAAGGGCAGCCGATAGGCCTGTACATGAGACGGGAGGACGACGAGAGAATGACGGAGGTTATTGTAATGCGGACAAACTTGCCAAAGGCATTAACACCGGTGGTGGGTGAGGATCGTTCGGCACTCCCACCGTAAAAGAAAGAACAAGGGGTTCGAACGAGCGGCGCGGAGAACGCGCGAGCGGGAAACGGTCCGGACGAGAGGAGAGCAGCCGTGGAAAGGAGGAGGCGAGCTGGAAAAAATGTGAGAGAAACGAAGAAAGAACCGAGAGAGGAGAGAGAAGAAGAGGAGAGAGGCGGGATCGTCGGACACATTCAGGCAGTCAGCCACGAGAAACGAGAACGTAACAATTACTATCTGAGACCGATCGGTGCGGTAAGATTAACGATCTTACTCGTACCGGGCACGTCCAGGCCCGTCTCAGCCGCGATTGCTCATGGGAAGAGCGTGGGGCCAACGTTAAAGTCACCTCCTCCTTTGCTCAATGAGATATTGCCTGCCGAGCGTGGCGCACCGTTCCGTTCCGTTCCGTCCCTTTTCGTTCCGTGCGCGGTAAATCGCGCGCGATTCCAAACGCGATCTTTTACTCCTTTTTAAGCCTTCCTCGCTACGCGGCTTAAATTGTACCGAGATTCTGCTACCTTCGAGGATAATGCGACAGTGTGTCGGTGGCAAGGGCATTACGATCGCCAACACTCCGTCACCATTTGCAGCGAATTTGGTACATTGGAAAATTCCACGCGGTGTCTGGGTCCGTCTTGACCCACGAACTTCGAAGAGCAGATTGCTTCTCCTTTGGTATCGGCTGATGAGCCGATTAGAGTGGTTATTTATACACTTCCGGTACCAGAGGCTTCTTAACTTCTGTGGAGTTAATGGGGTTGACATGTACCATGTACATATAATTTTAGTTTCTGCATTTTGTCTTATTCAATTGACGTCCATTTTCATTTTGTTCACTTGATCTCGATTTTTGTCTTGTTCGAATTATGACACTTCAACTAGTCAATTTTTGTCTTGTTCAATTGATGTCCATTTTTCTCTTATTCAATCACCGTCCATTTTTATCCCATTCAAAGTAGGTAGATATTTCGTCCCTTCAGGGTTTCAAATCCATTTTACCATTCTCCCCCTTCTTCCACTTTGTTCACTCTCACCTAACGCCAATGTTCAGCCTATTTCAGCGTACTTTTCAGCGGGACCTACTGTTTATTATGGTAGGTTCCGAACCACCATGGTCAACGACGCAGTATAATATCACATAGAATCCATTTCCATTGGTGACGGCGGTGGGATTTGAACTCACGACCACATTGTTTGTGGTCGTACGCTCTATCCACTGAGCCCATGAAAATATGCACACACTTAGCGAACACAGCATCTACTTATATCTATATAACGTTTTATGTTGTATCTTTTTTTTAAGGATTTTTGACGCAGTCAAATAAACTATATTGAGTTTCTGTAACAAAAGATATATTTATTTTTCCGTAACATTAGATATTTTTTTACAGTAACTTATCCTACCTGTAACAAAGAGAAACAACATTAAAGTTTATTTTTCCCCTTATGTCAATGGGGATGTCCCACTTGGACGCCATCCGATTGGACGCGTCCCGGCTGGACACGTTCCCTTTGGACGCCTTGCTGATTGGACTCGTCGTTTGGACGCCATGCCGTTTGGATTTGTGACATTTGGACGCCGTGCCGTTTGGATTCGTGACATTTGGGTGCCGTAAATTTAATAATCATTGATTTAAGGAATTCTACATATGGTGATATTTTATTGTGAAATATATGGTTAGTTCTGGGTTAGGTCTGAGTTAGGTCTGGATGAGGTACACAATGGAGACCTATTGCAGCCTTGCACCTGGGAACCGCCCGGGTGTCCGAGAGATCTAGGAAACTAACTAACTAACTAACTAGGTCTGGGTTAGGTCTGGGTTATTAAACTCTCTCGGTAATGAGCCGCACTTTATGAGGCAGAAAAGGTTCCACTGGGCCTAATGCAGCCTTGCATACTGGAACCGTCCGGATGCCCGAGAATCTAAGACAATAAATACATAAATAAATCGATCTGGGATAAGTCCAACCTGTACGGAGTCCAATCGGCACGGAGTCCAAACGGCAGGGCGTTAAAATGACACGAGTCCAATCGGCACGGAGTCCAAAAGGAACGCGCCCAATCGGATGGCGTCAAAACGGGGGTGTCCCATGTCAATTCCCTTGTATCACTTTATGGTGTCCTACTTGGACGCCATCCGATTGGACGCGTTCCTTTTGGACGCCGTGCCGATTGGACTCGTCGTTTGGACGCCATGCCCTTTGGATTTGTGACATTTCGACGCCGTGCCGTTTGGATTCGTGACATTTGAGTGCCGTAAATTTTATAATCATTGCTTTTCGAATTCGACATATGGTGATATTTTATTGTGAAATATATGGTTAGTTCTGGGTTAGGTCTGGGTTATTAAACTCTCTCGGTAATGCGCCGCTCTTCATGAGGCAGAAAAGGTTCCACTGGGCCTAATGCAGCCTTGCATACTGGAACCGTCCGGATGCCCGAGCGTCTAAGACAATAAATAAATAAATAAATAAATAAATAAATAGGTCTGGGTTATGTCCAACCTGTACGGAGTCCAATCGGCACGGAGTCCAAAAGGAACGCGCCCAATCGGGACGCGTCCAATCGGATGGCGTCCAAACGGGGGTGTCGCTCACGAGTCTACCACTGCCGTTCATAAATGCGCGGCAGATTCAATTTGAAGGAATGCACTTGCGCATTTTCCTTACATCTATGACCATGAATTATCTCCAACGCTACAGACATCAATTAAAACAACCGCAGCAACCACTTTAGACTAAACTGTAGCCAAGGGTTAAATGTCCCCAACAACTTTGTTCCTTTACTCATTCATCGAACTCGTTAAATCCCCGCGAACAACAAAGAACAACAAACCATATTCATCTGCGTCGCAAGGAGTTAGCAATCGGTATTCCGCGTACGGCGCGCGGCGTTATCATTCCCCGAGCCCGAAGGGGTCTAGATAACGAAGACACCTCGTGGATATCGATCCAGAGATTCCGCACAGGGTTTCGCCGGAAAATCCGTTATCTCGAACAAGTGAACGCGAAACACAAGGAAGGGGAGTCTCTCGTCGATCCGATGGAGAAACAAATCAGCCGAGTCTGCCGAGACCGGGAATAAAAAGGGTGGCACGGTCCGGTAATAATACGCGAGAAATCGTGAATTAGTGAGCGTTTTTTACAGATAGAAGAGGAGAGGAGGGGGAGGGATGGGGGGGAAAAAGAGGAAGAGAGAGACATTGGGAGCGGACGGGGGAAAGGAGTGCCCGATGATTTCTCGCCCAATTAGAGTCGACCGGGCTATAAACTTCTTCGCGGATAAGATAGGACCTCGGTTTTCTGTGTTCCGTCCACGGTGGAAACAGAGGGCGAAGGGAGGAGGGCGAAGGGTAGGGCAAAGGGAGCAGAGAGGACGCGAGAGGGAGCCCGTAATGTCCCGCTTCAGCCCGGAAGCCTTCCAGGTCGCATATAGGCCGGGAATCCGTGCACGGGGACGGGAAGAAGATAGACACGTGTGTCCCAAAGAGAAACAGAGAGAAACGGTGAGGGAGAGAGTGAGAGAAAAGAAGTGGGAGAGAAAGAGAAAGGCGAGGGTGACGACGGGCGAAGACCGAGGGAGAAGAGTGTACCTGAGCATTGGGACGGAGCTAATTGGCTCGTCCACTGACCATTGAAACCGCCGTCTTTGGTATCGTCTTCGATCCACGGAGCACATATACGTGCCAACGTTTCAGGACGATCAATTAAACGGAAATGGCCAGGAGATATCCCACGAGAAACAGACGTTCTCGCACGTCCCGAGCTGCTCTCGCCGGTTACAGCCGCGCGAAACAGCCCGCCTGACAACGCTACGCGAGGACCACGATTTTTTTCCTGCAACTATACTCTGTCCCCACGGACGACTCTTTTATGCACGAAAACCATTCTGAGGAGAAAGCTGTATTCATACTGGATTTTATACCGATCAGATTGTGTACTGAATTTGGTAAGAAGAATTTTGAGACTTGCGAGAGGTGGGTTTCCTGGGGTGCTAGAAATATCTAAGATCCGCTCTGGGGCCCAAAAATTATTTTCTATAGAGGGATCTTTCTGTGATTGCGAAAGTTAGCTTCACTTTTTCTTGACAGTCTCCCTTTCTTCATAAAACTGTGTAGAATGGGGAAGTGATCATGGAAGGGATGACTCTTTTAAAAGGAAGACGATTGATCCTCTCCAACCAAAAACTCTTATAAATCACGATTTGTCATGGATACATAAATATTTCGTTACTTGGACATTAGTATAAAAAGAAACAGACATACTTATAGGACATATTTGTAGGAAACAGACTTAATCTTTAGCAGAGGGGTGAGTCTTAAACAAGCGTCGCAATCTTTCTCTTCAAACATGAATTCATTAATTTCTGACAAACACTCTCTCATTTAAAAACGTCATCTTGTATAGAAGTTGTATAAAAATCGAATTGGAGTATTTTTGTGAAAATCTCTTTCTTCCTTTCAACCAAGAGGGTGTGTTCCATACAATCCACCCCACTTGTTCTCCATTAAAGAACACTTTCTTCCTTGATTATCAAATACCCACGGAAACCAAACAGAAAATAGAATCTTTCTTAAAACCGTCATCGAAGTTCAATGAGAGGATATTTTTCATATAATCCGGCCCACTTGTTCATCATTACAGAACACTTTCTTCCTTGCTTACAAAATATCAATTAAAAAACCAAACAAAAAATAGAATATTTCTTAAAACCGTCATGGAAGTTCATCAAGGTAATGTCTTTCGCCTAATCCACCCCACCCGTTCTCAATTAAAGAACACTTTCCCCCTTGCTTCTAAAATATCAACAAAAACCAAACAGAAAACAGCACCTTCCTGAAAACCGTAATCAAATTTCAATACAGGGATGAATTTCCCCCATGCAACATTACCGGCCGTTCCAAAATAAAATCTCTCCGCTTCAATATCAGAAGAAAGATCCCTATCGCGCCAATTGCAACCCGATCCCCGGACTCGCTCCTAATATTCCCGAGGCAAGTCCTCGCGGAAACCGAGCGCAATTACCCGGCCGTAAAGCACCGTTCGCGGCATAAATTCCGCTGGCATTACCCGGCGTGTACGATTTTATTTTACGTAATCAGTTGGTCCTCCGTTGGAATATGCTCTCCCAGGATATAACACACATTCTGCTGGATTCTCGCCGATCCCCTCCACCCCTCTCACGGTGTCGGAGGCTCGCGTGCAACCTGCGTGTACGTGGCTCGCTCGCAGAGCTCAACGGCGCGGCGTTTTGCGGTGTTTGCGTGTGCACGTAGGTCCGCCGAGCGAAGTAATGGCGCAGAAGCCGACTCCTACTACTCTTGCGGGTTGAAATGAGTCGACTAGGATGGTGTCGACGTGATGTACAGCGACAGGGTTGATAGCGTTACAAGAGCTACTAACCCTCCTCCCTTGCTGCTGCCCACCCCTCCTTCCTCCTCACCCTTCGCTACCTTCGACTTCAGGTTCTCCTGCTACCACCACCTTACTCACCATGTCCCTCTTCGTGCTCCTCCTCTTTCTTCGTCTTCTGCTTTTGCTTCTGCTTCTTCTACTGATTCTTCCTCTTCTTCTTCTTCTTCTTCATCTTCTTCTTCTTCCATGGTACTTTCCTTTCCTCCTTCTGTTTCTTCTCCACTCTGCTCGGACATGTTCGAACGCATCAGCGTGTAAAGCACGCTCTCGTGATCAGACCAGACCTCTTTCTCCTGCACCCCCTCCCCTCCCGCCCCACAGTGTTATACTCCTCGTCCTTTACGTCTTCTACGTCCACGCACGATCCTTCGATTCTCTTGGACGCACTCGTCCCTATCTCTCGCGATTCCTTCTTTTCCCTTAATCCACTGCCCAAAAACACTTTTCGCTGGATCTGCAAGCATACCCTCGCTCCCTCTTCTGGCAAATCGTTCTTTAAAATTGACGTTATTATCGCTTTAGCGAGGCTTCTGATTTTGTGGGCTTCTTCTGTATTTACTGGAGTGAAGACTCTTGTTTGACAATTTTCGAAACGCTCACTCAGTTATGGGTACTGTTCCAATGGACTATACACAAAGCAATGATTCTTGTTGTTCGATTAGTGAAATTAGTCGGATGCGCTCATTGACCTTCTTCTAAAACTCTCCTGTACGTTCGCTTAAATAAAGTAGCTCGTTTAAAATTGATCTACGTGCACACCTAAGTAAAGAATCTCCTTAAAATGTTACCGCATGTTCATTTAGGTATAGTCTCTTATTAAATATCTTCCTGCGTGTTCATTTAAGTAAAGTCTTTTATTAAACACTGTCCTGTATGTGCGCTCAAGTAAAGTTCCGCATTTAAGATATTTCCACATGCATATACACTCAACTAAAGTATCTTCTATCAAACATTACTGTGAGTTCATTTAAGTAAAGCCTCTTATTAAAAGTCTCCTTCTATATTTATTAAGTAAAGTCTCTTATTAAAAACTGTTCTATATGTATGTTCACCTAAATAAAGTTGCTCATTAAAAATCTTTCTACATGCTCCAGTAAGTAAAGTGTCATCTTACAAACATTACTTTACGTCAATTTAAGTAAAGGCTCTTATTAAAAGTCTCCTTGTATATTTATTTAAGTAAAGTCTCTTATTAAAGACTGTCCTATATGTTCACCTAAATAAAGTTGCTCATTTAAAATCTTTCTACACGCTCAACTAAGTAAAGTGTGATCTTACAAACATTACTTTATGTGGATTTAAGCAAAGACTCTTATTAAAAGTATCCTTGTATATTGATTTAAGTAAAGTCTCTTATTAACCCCTTGCCATACTATTTTCTTTACGGCTACAGTGAATAGAACATTTCAATCCCCAAAAATTTCACAGACGATGAAAAAAAATTTATATTTTTCGTATGGCTGCATTTGCATTAACGCTTACATATTGTGTACAAAAAATACAATTTTATTTTGTCTAAAAAGAAAGACATAAAATTCATAATTGTTTGACATTGTTGAAAAACTTCATCGCGAGTATGACTCGTTAAAATACGGCAAGGTGTTAAAGACTGTGCTATATGTTCACCTAAATAAAGTTGTACATTTAAAATCTTTCTACATGTCCAACTAAGTAGCCATCTTACAAACATTACTTTATGTGAATTTAAGCAGAGACTCTTATTAAAGACTGCGCTATATGTTCACTTAAATAAAGTTGCTCATTTAAAATCTTTATGCCCAACTAAGTGGAGTGTGACCTTACAAACATTACTGTATGTCGACTGAAGTACAGCCTCTTATTAAAAATCTTCCTGTATGTTCACTCAGTTAATGTCTCTTATCAGAAACTGCCTTGTTTATCCACTTAAATAAAGTTGTTCATTTAAAATTGCTCAACACGTACACCCAAGTACACTATCTTTTTTCAAACATTACTGTACGTTAACTTAAGTAAAGCGTCTCATTAAAAATTTTCTTTATACTTGCTTAAATCAAGCCTCGCCATTCGCGATCGTTCTTCTCGTTCACTCCCACTCTGGCTCTTCCACTCTCTCTATCTCTCTCTGGCTCTGTCTCTCCGCATCTCGTTTACGTAGGTATAAGGAGATTTGTATAGGTGGCAGAGCGTCGCGCGCAGAACCGCTGCCTATCGGGTGCCACTGTGCCACTAACTTATTATCGCGAACCGCCATTAGCATGTTTATAGAAGCGACCGGTCGACACGCACCATGCTGGATCTTGTGGGCCTGGGCCGATTCTTTTGTATTTGTGATCAATTAGACGGTGTCCCGTGTCCAACGTCGGAACACCGTTCTGCGGGTACGCCTAGCCCTGGAATGCCTCGTTCCCTCGATC
The DNA here is from genome assembly GCA_913789915.3 of Sphecodes monilicornis. Classification (NCBI taxonomy): domain Eukaryota; kingdom Metazoa; phylum Arthropoda; class Insecta; order Hymenoptera; family Halictidae; genus Sphecodes; species Sphecodes monilicornis. The sequence continues at coordinate 21,708,390 of OU565290.1, forward strand.
CGTTTTTTCATCCGGTTAGGATCGCTGCGATCGCTATCGCCTCGATTTCACCGGCCGGCATACAAATGATTGCGTTATCACCTGGAACGCGCTCTCGGGACCACGATACGAAAGAGTTACGCGAGATCCGCGGGAGCCAACAGCTGCGATTCCTCTCGCGAGGTATTGCTTGCTAAATCGCCAGCAGCTGGGATCTCCTTTAGATTAGAGAACGTTAGACTCGAGTTTGATCCGAAGCGTCGGCCCCGAGGCTGTGGTGAGATGTTCATTCCTGTAACTCGATTAGCCGCGATTTTATTTTATGGTTCTCCGAGAGGGGATTGCACTCTATCGCGTGCGAGCAGATGCGCGCGGCTGATGCAGCTCCGGAGGAGATTGCATTTTGTCGAGTTTGGCTGGCAAACTAATCGTGTGTGACTCGTGAAACTACTTCCTTTCAAATCCGCTTCGTGTTCGGAAAAGGTACTCGTTTGAAAATGTACTTTGCGCTCGCTGGAGAATATTCTCTTCTATCAACATAAAGTTTACGTGACAAAATCACACGTTTCAATATTTTCAATTGCGAATATCGAGCTTGTGAAGATGCATCCGTGAGCAATTAATCAACAAATTTATTTCTTTGGGTATACACAGGGTGGTCACGGGAAACAGACGATTTCCAATTAAATGATGCGAAGCGCCACTAAAATGGGATATCATAACGTATTATTTCGTGATAATAAATTAAATCTACACTAAAAATTAACGGTATAATATTTATTTTAAAAATGACCGTTTCCCGTGACGGATCCTGTTTTATTTTTAAAAAATGGCTACAAATTTGGATAGACGTATTCTCGTTACAGTATTTCATCGATAATTGTCCACACACGGGTCTGCGGAGGGACAATTATGCGCGAGGGATATCATTGTTTGAGGTTTGCCGAACGTAGAGAAGGACAGCCGAGCTCGAGAGGCCTCGGTCACCGAGAAATGTAAACATACCTAATCCGAATTTCCAACTTCTTTATTAATCATTATTTTTTTATGGGACTATGGTCATCGAAGTCGCATAAAAAAATAATTAATAATAAAGAAGTTGGAAATTCGGATGAGTGTGGTCTCACTCGGCGACCGAGGCCTCTCGAGCTTCACGGCCCCTCAAGGGGGTACACCCCGCACTAGTGGGGATATCTCAGGGACAATTATGTCGGAGATATTTGGGACAAATACGGATGAAATACTGTATTTCTATAACCACATTTTGTGCTCCGTAAACATCCTGTTAAAAATTATTTTATGTTCAAAAGAGGCTTCTCAACATTTTATCTACCTGCAGAAGATCAAATACTTCGAATTATCATCCTGCAAAATTAATATAGCACCCAAAGCGAGCTACAACTCGGCTCCAAACGAATTTAGAGAGAAAACCCACAAACCAATTCTGTTCTAACCTACCTGAAGATTCACAAAACTGCACCGACTCGTCAAAGAAAACATCGCTGCAGCTCGCGCGACTCATGCAGCGCGGCCGGGCCGCTCAATTTGAAAAAAACAAAGCCGAGCGGAAACAAAAGATCGCCGCACTCTCGGCAACAGGCCGGTTAAATAGCCGGGGATCGTTTCGGAGACATTGTGCACACCCGGGTCCATTATGCGAGGCGAAGCTCATTAAACGCGGCCATTCTCCACCGCGGAGGCAGAGAAAACTGCTTTCTGTTTCAGAAAACGTCGGGCTAATTTTTATTTTTATTCAGTCCCCGGGGCGTGAAAAGGAGCGGCAATTAACCTGCGGCACAATGCGGTTTTCCTCTTTTGTCGGAGCCTCCGAAAGTCATGGCTCATCGAGAGAGAATTGTTCCGTCACGATGCAAACGATCTCCGAGGACCAGAGTTGAGCAAAAGTTATTTCGAATAACGAATCCAAAAACAGCGAATCAAATTTGTCATAAAATCGCGACCTTTAACAAATTGTAATCTGTAAACCATGTGGTCACTGATGACCTTGCTGTTAATGCGACCACATTAAAATAAACTATAAATAAATAAATAAATAATAAAATCGCGACCGAAATCGACGATTGCGCACACCATCGTGTTCTTTCCTATAGTTCTACGTTGGTTTCAAGTGTATAACTAGACTGCGGATGTTTATACAATTTTCAATTTTTATGGACAAATTTTGAAAAAGTAGTACTTACCAGATAAAATATTATTTTCATTGGTAATCGTGCTAAATTCTGTCGAATCTAATACTCTTGTTTTTTCAGAATGTTCATAAGCAATAAGTATCCGTAGTTATTTATAACATTTTCGATTCAGACGTGGCACTTCATTCTTCCCTGAGAAAACCCGTCAAACTGTTGAGGCGCGTGAAACTGTTGTGCATAAATTGTCCGAGTCAATTGAAATGTTATTTCTCGCTTTACTAATTTTAATAAATTGTAAAATAATATATTAATGTTGAAGTGACACCTCTTTAGGCGCGGTAGGCGTAAAACGGTAGGAGTAAAGCCGATCTGGCGATGAAACGAAATTCTATTTTATTAGCATGTACGGTTAAGGGTTCGGCAGTGCTTGATAAAGATTATGATAAAATTCCGATGATACTAAGTGGAGATTTCAACGTAAACTTTACATCGGTACAATCAAAATTATTAATAGAATTTTAAAACAGCCGATTTTTTGGAAAAAAACCTCTTGGAGCTCAATATTATTCATAATTGGTATCAAACCTCACATATTTTTGAGCGCTGAATGTTTCAAACGTTTCGAAGATACAGTAGCTTTTTGATTGTATAATTGTTCATTTTCGAAAATCTTCATTTTAAAGTGAAATGAAACCTAGGTGGCGATGAAACGATGAAACGAAATTCTATTCTATTAGCATATACGGTTGAGAGTTCGGCAGTGCTTGATAAAGATTCTGATAAAATTCCGATGATACTAAGTGGAGATTTCAACGTAAACTTTACATCGGTACAATCAAAATTATTAATAGAATTTTAAAACAGCCGATTTTTTGGAACAAAACCTCTTGGAGCTAAATATTATTCATAATTGGTATCAAACCTCACATATTTTTGAGCGCTGAATGTTTCAAACGTTTCGAAGATACAGTAGCTTTTTGATTGTATAATTGTTCATTTTCGAAAATCTTCATTTTAAAGTGAAATGAAACCTAGGTGGCGATGAAACGATGAAACGAAATTCTATTCTATTAGCATATACGGTTGAGAGTTCGGCAGTGCTTGATAAAGATTCTGATAAAATTCCGATGATACTAAGTAGAGATTTCAAAGTGAACTTTGCATCGGAACAATCAAAATTATTAATAGAATTTTTTAGAAGTAAATTAAGATTGGAAATGGTAAATAATCCTAATGAAGCTATAACAAGATCGGGAACAGCTCTCGATGCAGTATTTGCAAGACATTTAGACAAAATTGAATCAAGAATATTTATATCATATTTTAGCTATCGCAAGCTAATTGTTTCAATACTAGAATCATAGAAAATTAAATGCCATAAAGTGTTAATAAAAATTCAAAAAAAAATTAAAGAAAGAAGTTTCACTTCAGCCATGTGGTCTAATTTGTAAATTCTCTTAATCTTTTCACTATTGTAAATTTCGCCTACCCATTTTTGTCGTGAATGCATAAAATCCTCAGTCTAATGATAAAGTATGAAACTATCACTAGAACGTATACTGATATCGTCCACGAAGGGTTAATTAATAATTAATCGGCCGGCTGCAGTGTAACGAAAGAAGGAATCACTGATAATATCAATGAAGAACACAGAACAATTGAGGGCCTGTGGTCGAATAACGAATCAAATTTCATTCGTTATTGATATAATAATTTATTCGAATAATGCTGAACTCTGTCAGAAATCTGGACCCGGTTCAAAGGAATCGACTGATCGTCGTTCCGATGATCGAGACCAGAAAACAAGGTATCTGCTCATCGATTTCGACCACAGAGAGGGGTATTTCGAGTTCTCGGACAAATTCATTAACGCCAACTTATCTCTCGACTCTACGGAGGAATGGGTAACACGAGGCGACGACTGCTCGTTCCGCGGGTACCAGGTAGGAATTCTATCGGGAATCGTCTCACCGAGGCGATCGTATCGCTGTCATTAGGCAACCGACACTATCTCCGACTGGATCGAAGCGTTTCCCTTGGAAATCTACGACCGCGAGCTGGTAATTATTCGTTCGTGCGCCAGTAATGTTCTTTGATCGTCCCTTCGCCGTCTTTTGATGATCTTGGCGCCCATTTCCGATCTTCTGGCCAGTAATTGGACTCATAACGTTTTCATGACTATTTGATTGCCCGATGTTCGGGCTTTCGATGCTGGCAGAACCTGTGTAAATGTGGATGTAGTGGATTCAATTTTTTGAACACGTTGACTGCCAGGCGCATTTTCCATGGTTTACCCAAGGCGCCAACGTGAATTTTTCATTATGCGATGCATATTATGTTGAAATATTATTTCCAGCAAATAAAGTGAGTTATAAAATCATGCTTGAAGCATTTTTCGTGCATTAATTTCTTCAAACCATTACAGTAACAATGGTATTATTGAAAAATTTATCAGTATCCACATTTACTCTAATTATGTACTTTTATTATTTGCTGCGTCGCCGGTCACCGATGGCCCCCACGGCGCTGCAGCCAAGTCGAGTGCCGGTCACCGGTGACCCCCATAGCAGTCAACGTGTTAAGAAAATTGTGGTTCTTCCTGTAGGAGAGGATAAATAACGTGACCGTTTCTTTCTCTCGACAGTCAAATACTGACGCTCCGATCTTTATATTTTATTCATTTCGCGACTTCAAGCCTAGGCACTTATTGTCATTTTTCTAATATTCGCGCCTTCGCGTACAGGAACAAGCAACCGCAATCGCATACAGTGTCACCAAATCGCTGAAATCGAGGGGAATACAATTTACCACCTCTCTGATGACCAGAGTAATATGTAATACGTTGCGCGGCACGCCACGTGACCAGTCTACGGTGTTAGTGGGGGACGTTGGAGTGTGCGCAGGAGTGGAATGGGACAGTGGAAGGGGAAAAGGAGGAGAGGAAAATCGAGCCAGTTTTGGGTTGATCTGACGACACTGATCGCATACTCGGACATGCACACACACGGTCATCCGCTCCGACGCGTCGGCCGTGTAGGGTTATTTTTATTATATTTTATAGTGTTGGTATCGTTAGGGTTATAAGATTGAAGTTGGTATGAGATGAGAGCGTGTTGTGTGTGTGTCAGTCCATGAGAGAGAGAGAGAGAGAGAGAGAGAGAGAGAGAGAGAAAGGGAGAGAGCAGTGAGAGGGAGACGGAGAGAGAGAGAGAGAGAGTTCAATAGAGTAAATGTATTACATGTTATATTAAATATACAATTGTTAATTAAGGAAAAGAGAAGGTTATTCACCCAACCGAAGTCACCCGTTCCAATAACAGGCTGTTCCCGCGACGATGATGCCAAACTTAGGACTCAATGAATGAATGCTTAACCCTTTGGTTACTGTTGGCGCCCAAAGGCGCTTTTAAAATTTGGTTTCCTAGTACTGTTGGCGCCTATAGACGCTTAACTTACTTCGGTCCACTGAAACGATAGGCGCCTATAGGCGTTCACATTACAACGAGAAATACACGCTGACGAAAAATCGTGTGCGTGGAGTCCACGCGCGACAGAAGTGAAACTTCTTGCTTGTTGGGTGTAGATAAAGAAAAATTATTAGTATGCATATAATTTATACAAATTATGTATGCAATTACGTATGCAAATTATAAATCTTTTTCATACAATTTATACAAACAATTTTCATGTTGCATAAAACTCCGCAGAGCATTCGTTAATCTTTAAATGAGCACACCTTTTGTGCTATGGATCTTCGTTAAATTGCGTCAAGCCTACAATTTACATGGGTAGCAACAAACTTGCAAACTGAAAGTGCAAACTATAACATGAGTCTACAAAGGTAGGGTTTAAATGTCAAAGAAGACTGAGAAATAACCACCTCTCGCAAAAGCGAACAGTTTCCCAGAAGGTATTTTACTATGTGAGCAATCATGAATGATTCACTTTGATTCGCATGTTAGTTCACGCGAAGTAGCTTGCAATTTCAAGTTAACTTGCAACTATAACCTGAACTTTTCCTATAGTATAATTGCGTTTGCAACTCGAGCGACTATTTTACACACAGAATTCACAAGGAAAACGCGATATACATATCTGAGAACGTCACAGTCGCTGTTAAAATATTGCGAATGTTAATGTAGAACTGTTAACCCTCAGAGAGCGCTACCCAAGTCTACTTTGACCAATAATATCAAAATCGTCATACAATTACTCAATTTCTAGCGATTGAATCAAATAACGATTAAGACGAAATATGTGGTCTAACATCAGATGATGTTGTCTAAGACGAACGAGACTAAAACAACAGAGACTAAACATTACTAAATAAATCCATACGTAGGTTTCAACGCATTACCTACCTGCAATTATTCCATAATTTTCGGCCTATGATTGAGAATTTTTTCAATGAATCCTGTAACAGCAACAGGAACTTCAATCATAAACCAACAACTCAATAACGCAGTCTAAAAATTTCATTTGGGATTATTATGTAATAGAAGATTTTTAAGCTTCCATTTGGTATAGCACATTTATGGAAAAGCCGATGAATAGTCCTCCGGCAGATATAGTGTTAACACTAATCGTATCAAGCAGAAAATAGGACTGGTATATGTTGTTTTATAAAAATTACAAAACTAAATTAATTTAGGTTTCTCGCAGTTTTCATAACAATACGTCCTCGAATGAAGAAATTTATTTACCAATTCCTAATGGAACCATCTTTGTAATTTCAATAATTATAAAATGAAAAATGTGAAACCAGTCGTGGTACGGTTAGTGTTAAGTATCATCAATAGTAGTCAGTTAAGTATCTTCATTTAAAATATTCCAAGGCATACTCGTGCAGGATCACTTCAGCACAATGTAGAATGGGACTGTACGATTTCTCAGGCATTTTCAATCATTTGACTAAAAAGTGTTTTCAACAAAAGTCGGAGTTCTTTCGTTCTTTTCTCTCACACACGCAAACACATCAACACTTCGAAATATTATTGCTGAGTCAGAGATGTAAAATTCAGAAAATTTCGATTGGTGCCACCTATACCTTATACCCTAAGCACGCTCTTTACTCTGCTTATTGTTAATCGAGCGCTGATTGTACATTTACAAGAATGGTCCGCCTTCTAATGGTTAATGGCGGAAAATCGTGGAATAAAGGATCGATCGGCAAGCGTCTCCGCAATTAGTTCGACACCGTCGGCCGCTTCGATCGCAAAACGGATTGGAGCTGCTCCTATGCATTATTCGGCGCACGGCCGATGCAAATCGTGGCGATCCCTCACACGGGGTGTCGCGATTGCACGCCGATGCGATCTACCGCACACCCTCGCCAACCTGATTGATTGCTGTCATATGTACGCGTGCTCGATGGATTATGCCGCGATCGCGTTCGTGACGCGAAATCGAAAATCCTGAGAACGAGTTCTCCTTATCAAAAAGTCAGCGAAGTCTCAAGACGAAAATGACTGGCACAAGAACGCAAGCTCGCTGATCGGTCTGCCAAATTTTTGTAACTTAATCAAATTAATCATACGTTGCGCGAGGACCTAAATTCCATCAACCCACTCTCTTATCTGAAGTCTTTATTAGCCCAACCTTTTTTTTGTATGTAACTTGAAGATACTATTATATTTTTCTCAACCTATTAATACGATCGCTGTCAGGATTTCTTTCGCTGCCTACCTTCACCGTTAAAATGTATTATTAATTTATTATTATTTACTATTTTAGAAGATCTAAACTATTTTTAGTCAATCATCTTAGTATACAGGGTGGAGCACTATAAACAGGTCACCTGAAGAACTCGCTTGCTTTTGAAGATAGAAGAAATTGCATCAGATCAAACTTACTTGAAATCAAGGCGCTCCTAATCTGATGTTATTAATTTTTTTGATCGGTGGTGACATCAAGGAGATATGAAGGTCAACTCTGTTTTTTTAAGTGGAACGGTATGGTTTTTTTATTTACATTCTGATAGTGTGTTTCAAGGCGATTACAAGGATCTATTATGAAGGTCATTCAAGGTCACGCAAGGTCAGCTGCAATAGAAAATAAAGTGTTTCAAAGCACTTTTCGAACACTACGATGATTTACATGTAATATGTTATTTACGTATTGCTACTTCGAGTGTTCAAAATGACGACCTTGAACTTGAAATTAGACCATATTTCATTGATGGCACGCTAAATAGTCATAAATACGAGAGAATCTTAAAAGACGTTTGCCAGAATTGTTAAAGGACATTTCACTGGACATGCGACAGTCCATGTGATTCCAACAAGACGGATGTTCTGCTCATTCAGCACGAAATGTTACAGAATTACTGAACAGGACATTTGAAGGTCGTTGGATTGGTCGATCAGGAAGTAATAAATGGCGAGCACGTTCCCCAGACCTGACACCACTAGATTTTTATTTTTGGGGAAAATTGAAGGAACAAGTGTACCGCGAAAAACCAACAACCACAGTTGATATGCAGGAACGTATTAAAAGAGCTTTCTCTGTAATAGATACAACTGAAATTTGTCAGGCAGTATCATCAGTATTGCAACGTTTTAGATTATGTCTCCGTGTTCAAGGTCGTCAAAATGAACACTTGAAGTAGCAGTGAATACGTAAATAACATGTTTCATGTAAATCGTCGTAGTGTTCGAAAAGTGCTTTGAGACACCTTATTTTCTATTGCAGTTGACCTTGCGTGACCTTGAATGGCCTTCATAATAGATCCTTGTATTCGCCTTGTAACACACTATCAGAATGTAAATAAAAAACCATACCGTTCCATTTAAAAAAACAGAGTTGACCTTCATATCTCCTTGACGTCTCCACCTATAAAGAAATTAATGATATCTGTTGGATTTTATTGACGAAGCAAAAATAATCTTCTGTATTTAGTGGGCGCATTCGATCGCTTGACTTTCGAGCGCCTATACAAATAATTGATACATTGTATCTGTGCTGCCCGCGTTATGGGACCCTCGACTCTCGGTCGATCGTTTACTTTTTCCAGAGCGGTCCTCACTCTAGAATATTTCGTTGAAGAGTAAAGACGTGCCTCAGAACGTGTCTTCGAAAGTGTTATTTAGAATAAATTCTATTTTATATTTGAAGAGGGTGTACGTTATTTTATACCCATAATCCAACAATATCATATTACGAGAGCCTCGATGTCAATTAAGTTTGGTCTGATGCATTTTCTTCTATCTTCAAAAGCAAGCGAGTTATTCAAGTGACCTGTTTATAGCGCCCCACCCTAGATATTGGAGTAATGAACGACTTGTAGTCAACCATCTTGGAAGATGTTGAAGATAATGAAGTACTGAATTACTTGTAGCCAACGATTTTAGGAGATGTTGAATATGTTAAAGCACTGGACTACTCGTAGCCAACGATTTTAGAAAACATTGAAGATATTGAAGTACTTCTATTACTTCTAGCCAACCATCTTAAAAGATATTAAAGTACTAGCAATCAACCATTTTAGAAAATATCGGAGATATCGAAGTACTGAATTACCTGTAGGATTTTAGGAGATGTTAAATATGATGAAGTACTAAATTTCTTGTAGGCAACGGATTTCAGAAAGTATTGAAGACACTAAAGAAATCCGACGAAATTTATGTCACGATCCAATAACATGTCTTCCTGTTCCAGTTTCTTTGAATTCAACTACAAGAGTGAGATTCGGTGCATTGTCCCAAGGTCTCCAAATAACAATAACAAATCCAAAGGCCTCGAAGCTTACCCGATTCCCTGAAGAATCGCGTGAAGGTGCTCAGAAAAGGAACGATTGAGGGACCGGCCGTCAATTACAGCACGCTATAGCTGCCATAGTCGTGTCGCTCCGGTTCGTGCGTTTGACGCCTGGGCAAATCGGTGTCGTCCCTCTTCAGCTTCCTCCACCGTGCTCGGATTCATCACGCAATCGTTGTCGAAGATCGCTATCGGACGTGCGAGCCTATCGACGATCCAGGACTACCGTTAGCCTCACTATCTATCTCTCTCTTTCGAGACAAGCCGTGGCAAAAGGTAAGACGATGCTGCGAGGCAAGGTGAGGCGATGCGAGGCGCGAGAAACACAAGGAGCCCGGGCCTAGGAGATTAGAGCTTTCGAGTGGCAAAGACCCAATTATAGCGGGCCACGAAGTAAAGTGGCTATTAGGGATTGAGACGCGCGTCGGTCGATGTACGAATCCGTCGAGTCATCTAAATTGGATCAGCCGTGCCGGTCTCTCTTTCTCAGGCAGAGATCGCTCTTTGATTGGGAACTGAAATCGGATCGGCCGGCTGTCGACAGAAGGAAATCAACGATTCACATTCTTCTAAAGATCGATGCTGATCCAGAGGAAATTGCTCGACTGTAGACGGAATTACATGGATGCGTGACCACATCATTAGGGACTGTTTCGTAGACCTTCGACGTTCACTTTTATAAACTTCGCTGAAGTGCAATTTTATAAGATTTTAGATAACTAAGTACACGACTGTTGGTAAAACGTTATTAGTAGACTGCGTGGACTATTATGCAAGATAAAAATTGTAAGAAATGCGAACTACGTGGAAATATAGTTCTTCTTTTAAGAATCCTTAACCCGGCAGGGCCCACGTGAACTTCTGAAACGAAAGTGTCCACGTGGGGTGTTCATAGACCCCCAGTGAAAAGCAATATTTATACTTAATGTTTTATGTTTATTGTAACATTTCTTTATCGTTTTGTTAAATTAACAGTATAAAATATACAGGGTGCGGCGCCTATTAGTCCCCACGTTTTATCAGCCCGTTCGGATGGTCGGACAGAAAAATGTTTCCTACCAAAGTTAATCAGTATTTAACCGACAAGAAATTGCAATTTTTTAAATTTAAAAAAAAATCAGCAATTGAAAATGATTATTCACTTCCACCAAAACGAAATGGTTGAAATATGATTTTAGACGATTCGGACTAATAATCAAGATTGTAAACGTATTTTTCAATTTAAAAAATCTTAAAATACATAATACATAAATTTGTAAAATTAATTACATTTTTATGAATGATAGAATTATCGTAGAATTCATTTTTACATTTACTTTCATTTTCAATGAAATAAAAGATTTTTCACATGCATTAATAATACGGGGTTGTTTTTTTAACTAACTTCGCATATATTTGATAAAACACAGAAAATAAAAGTTGCCATGGCAATGATCATTTCTCAAACACATTATTTTAATTTATGCAGGTAGTACGAGAAAAATTTCCATACAGCACGATTTCCTATAACGCGAATTCATATATTGCGTAACGTATTAACCGCGTTATACTGAGGAGAGTACTGTATACAAGTATCCGTCCGTGAATCGCGAAAGTCAGAAGGCAGATCGTAGTCTCTCCCTGTCTTTCTTTAGGGAATGAAAGAGAGAGAGAGAGAGAGAGAGAAGGCTGTCGAGCACAAATTGGCCGAGGCGTCTAGGCAGACCGGTAGCAGCCGACAGCTTCTCACTTCGAGGCTCGATCGTTTTCGTTGGGCTGACGAGGCGAGGCGAAAGCCCGTCGGCCATTAATAATTGTTCGTAATAATGCCGACCATAGGGGGGAGGCCTGGGGGATCTTCGACAGGGGAGGTTGAACGGAAAGAAAAAACAAGGAGGGAACGCCGGTAACGAGGCTGACCGATTCACAAGGGCCGTTGTTGTTGCCGTTGCTGGTTGCTGGTTGCTGGTGTCGATCTTACCCGGAGGCCACCCCCGCTGCGTTCCTAATAAACCCACTTGCCGGTGAGATAATGGCTCCACGGTGACTACACAATTCTCCTTCTTCGCTATAGACAGAGAGAGAGAGAGAGAGAGAGAGAGAGAGAGAGAGAGAGAGAGAGAGAGAGAGAGAAAGGGAGAGAGCAGTGAGAGAGACGGAGAGAGAGAGAGAGTAAAGATGCAGGAGCAGATCCGACGTCGCGATACCGACTACCGCGGCCATCGCCGCAAAACAAAAGGGGGCCCCCCCTCTGATTTTACACCGGGTATCAACGGGGCCCCTCTCTCGTCGCCACGCTTTTCTCGCCTATCGTTCCTTTCACGAGCCTCCCTACGGTAAATACGAGTCAGTCGGATTCGCATTAGCGAAGTCTTAACACTTCCACTGGTCCCACTGCACGGCAATCTTATGAGCGCGTATGTGCGAAACACTTGTTGCTCCGATTGATACCGAACCAGTAATGCATTTTTTTTGCTGTCTCTTAGTTGCGAATCTCTTCGTTGGTTGGAGCTTGGTACTTTATTCGAAGGCTGCGGTGTAACTGCGATAAGGAGGTGTTTGGTATAAGGGGTTGTGTCTTGGGTTAATGGGTGTCTTAAGCTTAATCTTTGGTAGCCGACGATAATAATCACTAGAGTGTGCGTTCAAGCAGAAAACTGAATGGACATTAGAGGAATTTATGGATAATGTTATATTATTTTCTACGTTTTAAGATGATTAAAAGAGGCGACATATTTTTAACTTTCTGTTTCACAGAGAATCCACAGTCTAATAATCACGCGAAAATATAGGAGAGAACTGCTGAGGTTCTCATGGACACTAGATTAGATCTAATGAAATCGTAAATGTTTCTTTTGTATGAGATACACGGCTGAGTCAGGTCCAAAGTAAAGTTTGTAGGCAATAGTTCCATTTCATAATGGAATGTTCTTGTTGACCAATAGCAGGTTACAGATTTATGTACCCTAGTAGCATTTATGGTTGGCCAACGGTGGCCAACGGTTGGGAGTTAGTTGGGATGTGGTTAGTGGTTTTGCCTACAGATCCCCAACGTAGGGCCGACGACGAAAAATGATGTGAATTTGCCAACGAATATCCAACGTTGGGCCTACAGATATTATGGTCGGTTAAATAACGTGAAATTTACGACGGTGATACCACATTTGCCCAACGAAAATCTGCCAAAATTGAAATATGTCGTCTAACAGACACCAGAAATGTAATGTTGCTGCAACCAAAAACATGTTATATTCCAAATTCATTTTTTTTCATATTTCTAAATATACTCACAATTTGTTATTTTTGCGCGATAGTTGATGCACCAAAGTTTTATTGTGTGCAGCCTTGGAGTTTATTTATTTCTTTAAGTTTCTCCATTTGACAAGGGGAAGGTACGGTTGTTGCATTCGCTTTTAGAACGACAGTATGCGGAGGTCTTAGTGCTCGTATACCGTAACGAAACCCTTTATGTATTATAATTTACATTTGTCGACGTATCTAGTAACCCAAATCATAGCATATGCAACCACGAAATGTCTATAGTTACGGATGTAGCTTATCAACTTACTACGCAGAGGATCCAGGTTCAAGTCCGACGAGGATACGAAATTTTTTTTGTTTGTTCCAATTTTTACCGTGGAGATACATTGTTTAAGTATTATTTATTATATTCTGTGAAAACATCCGTAAAAGAGAAGATCAGAAAAAACGTATTATAGCGACGTAGGCTCCACGTTGGGTATGATCGTTGGCCCTACGTTGGCCGCGAAAGTTGGCCCAACGAAAAAAATAGCGACATTTCTAACGGTTGGCCAACGAATACTGCAACGAAGGCCCAATGAAATGCCAACCATAAATGCTACTAGGATATGTTCTCGGGTAGGCGCAGATTAGTTTACATTTGAAGCATAAAACTATGCCTTCAAACTGAAAAGTGCAACATCATTGATATCCTAGAAAATGTTGGTTATTGATATAAATGTTAAAGAAGAAAGAGAAATTGTTCAGTCAATGATATATGACATGGTTCATCACCGAACCTCTGTTTTATGAAATGTTTAGCACAATTACTTTAGCAGAAGATAGTCAAGGATTCTGCTCATATTCTGCTATGTAATGAACTTAAGACGTTCATGCCAGCACGTACCGTCGATAATACAAAAACGGTTGATTTTCATCGGTTGCGGTCATGAGCGTGTTAAACAACCAAGTCTATACAATTAGTTTGACTAATTTCAAGCGAACTTCGATATTGTAAACGTCGCACACGACGGTGGTAGCAAGCGTATAAAACGACAAAACGGATAACGAAGAATGTCGAATATCCCGAGGGACAGGACAACAGATTAGACTTCGCATCGACAGGAATCAGGATCGAGTCGAGGTAACTGCTCCAGTCGATTTGTCTGTCATCAGAAGCTCGTGGAATTGCCGGGTCCAGGTGGCCGTGTAAAAGATTTCTCTATGGTCGCATAGCGGGGCTCGGCGAGCGAATGCCGGGTGCGATCGATCGAGAAGAAAGAGGAAAGGAGTGTCGATCTCGGGCCGATCGCCGGCGACACCACCGTCGGCGTGGTTGTGGTTTCGCCGTAAGGCTACCTAACGCGGTAAGTATTTAAATAAAAGCGTCGCGAGATCGATCGCGACGGAATCGAGGCGAACAATTCGTACGCGTGGCATGGCTCGGCTCTCTCGGCTCTCGCCGCGGTGCATGCCTCGATGTCGTTGCGCGCTGTCTCGGCTCGAGCCGGACAGAGAAGGATAGAGAAATCGGCACAGGAGAGTGTCGAGAGAGTAGAGAGAAGACAGATAGAGAGCAAGAGAAATAGAGAGGACGGGAGGGAGAGAGCTGGAGAGCTAGAGATATAGAGGGATAAAGAGCTAGAGAGATAGAAAGATAGAAAGATAGAGGAATAGGGAGCTAGGGAGCTAGAGAAATAGAGAACCAGAGAGCTAGAGAGATGGAAAGCTAGAGAAATAGAGAGCTAGAAGAATATAGACTTGGAGAGCTAGATAGATAGAGGGATGGAGAGATAGAGAGATAGAAAGATAGAGAGCTAGAGGAATAGAGAGCTAGAGAGCTGGAGAAATAGAGAACCAGAGAGCTAGAGAGATGGAAAGCTAGAGAAATAGAGAGCTAGAAGAATATAGACTTGGAGAGCTAGATAGATAGAGGGATGGAGAGATAGAGAGATAGAAAGATAGAGAGCTAGAGGAATAGAGAGCTAGAGAAATAGAGAACCAGAGAGCTAGAAAGATGGAAAGCTAGAGAAGTAGAGAGCTAGAAGAATATAGACTTGGAAAGCTAGAGAGATAGAGGGATGAAGAGATAGAGAGATAGAAAGATAGAGAGCTAGATGGCTGGAGAAATAGAGAGCTAGAGAGCTAGAGAAATGGAAAGCTAGAGAAGTAGAGAGCTAGAAGAATATAGACTTGAAGAGCTAGAAAGATACGGAGTTCAAGAGATGGAGAGTTAGACAGATACAGAGTTCAAGGGATGGGGAGCTACAGTGATAGAGAAATAGGAAAAATATAGAACTAGAGATATAGAGTGCTAGAGAGATAGGGAAATAGTGAGCTAGAGACTTGGAGAGAGACTTGAAGAATATAGACTTGGAGAGCTAGAAAGATAAAGAGCTCAAGAGATGGAGAGATAGAAAGATACAGAGTTCAAGGGA